>OX344764.1:42699347-52699347 GCA_947034895.1 Rhytidiadelphus loreus
CAAATTGTTATACGGAAAAAAGCCCAAGAGATTGAAAAAAAATCTCCATATATTCTTTTATTTCATTGTAGTGGCTTGACAAGTCGACAATGGCGACAACTCAAAAATCTATTGTGTGCCTTTCGAGGTAGAACTTTATTTCGACCAAATTACAAAAGAAAACTACCACATAAAAACAAGCAAGGTGGTTTTATTGAGCAGCTTGCTTCTAGCGCAGGTCCCACTTGTATCTTGTACTTAACTAAAGAAGCACCAGATAATACATGGTCACAGTTATTACCTTTGGCCTCATACAACCAAAATCTAGTTTTATTATACGGACAACTTCAATCTACTTTAGTCAATCATATGGATATAAAAAAAGCGGCTAATTTAGAAATAACATCAGTATTTCAACAACTTTTTGAGCTCATTTTTTACCCATATAATTCTTTATGTTCTTGTCTGAACAAGCCAATTTATGCTCTACCCACTATACAAGAAAAGATGCAAGGAGGGTTGCTTAGTCACCAGAAGATAACCAACCACTTAATAACTAACACAAATAGTTAACTAACACAAATAGTAATGGATGATTTGTTTTTTTGGCGAATAACGGGATTTGAACCCGTGTTTTCAAATTCACAATCTGACACTTTCACCTATTAAGTTATACTCGCCCTTTTTTCCAATTCAGACATTAAAATACTCGCTATCGGATTCGAACCGATAACCCATAGGAACAGATTTTGAGACTGCCGTGTTTACCATTTTCACCAAGCGAGTATACTCACTATCGGACTTGAACCGATAACCCATAGGAACAGATTTTAAGTCTGTCGTGTTTACCATTTTCACCAAGTGAGCTTAGGCAAGCGAAGCGCAGAATCGAAACACAATAACACAATCTTTTTCTTTAACACAATCTTTTTCTTTAACACAATCCCCATCTTTCGTTTTCCTTTTGCCATTTCATTTTATAGACATCTCCGGCTTATCCCGGCTCGGCTGAATCTGCGGCATTTTTTCAAATATTTGAAAAATCTATAGTCCTCTGTCTCAAGGTGTGTAGAGACTCCTTTTTTATTGATTTATACTAATCTATCTTAGATCCGAGATAGTGCCGAAAAAATGATTCAATTTAATCTAACCATGGTTGCCTCGGCAATGGCAATGACTTTTATACAATATGCAGAATACTCCAAAACCTCTATTTAGAACTGAAAGAAGATAATGCTTTTTTATGAGAAAATCATAAAGTGCAAAGGTTAAAATTTTGAGCTTTGTTTTACGTAGTTTCGCCATCTATATAATAGAATATGGTAGAAAATAATAAGTTGGCGAGGAAGTAAAAATATATATATATCTATATATATATATATATTTTTTTTTTTATTCTGTGGTCTTGCAATTGTGTTTAAAGCTAAGGGCCCAGCCCCCTATTTCCTATCGTTTCCGTCAATCAAATAAAGGCTTCGTTTAGCCAGGGGTTATTCTTCTCCTCTGCTGAATTGCTTCGCGAACGAAGTAGGCTAAAAAAATAAAGATTTTTTTTGTCCGCCTTATTCTCTTCTATCATTCAAATGGCCCTATGAGTTTTTGCCAAGCAAAATATTGATTGCATAAGCCATCGGCTTCCACAGAGACCAATAAAGTGATAACAGCAGCGTAGCCAAGCTTGTTCCGCCCGCTGTGCGCAAAAAAAGAGTTTTTTCCGGCACTTAGTAAAACAAAATTTTGACACTCCTTGCGTTGCGGATGGTGAGTGGATTACTAATAAAATGGAGTGATCCAAGATGACCTCTCTTTCAATTTCAATTATGTCATTATATAGTAATGGCATGCGGCGAACTCTATTGGATGCGCCAAAAACTTGATTTATTGGGCTGTGTCAATTTAGTAAGATTGACAGAGCCTTCATCTAAGTCTCGGCTCGTGCAGCTGTCGCCCAAAATACAATCAATTATCTATCCAATCGACTGTATTTTGGTCACAATAAAAAAAAATGATTTATGTATGTATTTATTAATTGTAACTTTACCTTTACTAGGTAGTTGTGTAGCAGGTGCTTTTGGTCGTCTTCTTGGTCTACGAGGAACTGCTATAGTCACAACCACGTGTGTTTCATTATCTTTCATTTTCTCTTTGATTGCTTTTTATGAAGTTGCACTGGGAGCCAGTGCTTGCTATATGAAAATTGCTCCATGGATTTTTTCCGAGATGTTTGATGCTTCTTGGGGCTTCTTTGGCGACCGTGAAGTCACCGGATGAATTGCTGGATAGATAGATTATCTGGACGCTGCAGTTGCTCTGCGGTGAGACGGACTCGACTCACTCTCTGGGGCGAACTCCTGTAGAGCATCATAGCATGTCGGGAAACGGGCATACTGGACGTAGCCAAAAATATCCTTGGCTGTGCCCCGACCGTGTCTTTGAGACACAGGTGAGGCCGTAGGTCACGAACGTAAGGTGGAGGAGGTATCCCAAACTTGGCGCATCGGGCGAGGCCCGCGTTCCCCCTGCATATAGGCAGCAAGAGGGCGCATATGCCTGAACAAATAGGGGGCCTGAGTCCAATAAGGACAGCACACCACTTCAAGCGCACCTATGTCTCGGTATCGATAGAGTATTCGGTGGAACCGGTGAACCATACATTTTTCTAGATAGAGATGCGTGGGACAGAGGGCTCGTAGTACCTGCCTACCCGCTTCAAATATTCAAAAATTTTTTTGCTGCGAGTTTTTTCAGAAGAACATTGATATCAGCAGAAGGGAAGGGGCCTAAGTCGGCAGATGCCGTACGCTTGAGTGGCAAAGGTAAGCGACACTATACGGCTAAGCGATAAAAAAAGAATATGCAGCGAATAAAAAAAAATCTATTTTTTGCTGCGGCCCGCTTAAACATACAATGGTTACTCCAAGCCTTAATGACAATCTCAAGTTGGTGAGCCGTGTGATAGGTAACTATCTTGCACGGTTCGGGGAGCACTTTATTATTTTACTCGAGTGAACGGCCGCCGCATTGCGGTACGCAAAAAATTTCCTGCTTGATTCTGCGATTAAAGGCCCCAGTAAAATAAAACTTTTGACTCTGTGTTTGATAGTCCGACTGTAGTTATGTTAATTGTGGTTACATTTGTAAGTAGCTTAGTTCATCTCTATTCCATTTCATATATGTCTGAGGATCCACACAGCCCTCGATTTATGTGCTATTTATCCATTTTTACTTTTTTTATGCTAATGTCGGTCACCGGAGATAACTTTATCCAATTATTTTTAGGATGGGAAGGAGTAGGTCTCGCTTCATATTTGTTAATTAATTTCTGGTTTACACGACTTCAGGCCAATAAAGCAGCTATAAAAGCTATGCTTGTCAATCGAGTAGGTGATTTCGGATTAGCTCTCGGGATTATGGGTTGTTTTACTATTTTTCAAACAGTAGACTTTTCGACTATTTTTGCTCGTGCCAGCGCCTTTTCCGAACCCCATCATTATTTTATTTTTTGCAATATGAGATTTCATGCCATAACTGTTATTTGTATCTTACTTTTCATCGGCGCTGTTGGGAAATCTGCACAAATAGGATTGCATACTCGGTTACCTGATGCAATGGAGGGTTTTCGAATATCTGAGGGCTCTCATGTGCCAATAGGTACATTATACCAATCTCACTGTATGCCGGAATCGTCGATCAAATGAGAGTCCCCATCGGAAAAATATCTCATTTTGGCCAATCGGCAGGAAACCTATAAAGGAAGGCCAAGCCCACCCAACAAAGTAAAGGCTGAAGGAGCTCTATAGGATCCTCAGAGACTGTACGTGAGACCTCTTGTCCGAAATGGAATTTATTCTTGAAAAGCGAAGCTGACCAGATTTAACTAAGATACGAAGCATTCTTTTGTCGTGAAGATTCGATCATCTTTTTTTTAGATTATATAGTCTAGATATGCAGGTCTTATGGAATAGAAGGATCCGTATAGGGTTTGGGCATGTAGAAAACCTTGTATTGAATCAAATACTCCTCATCAGTTTGGTTATAAGCTGGAAACGGAAAAAAATATATATATTGTTTTTTTCCAGCGCGGCCTGATGTTACATCCCAACTTTCCGCCTGAGTCCAGCCTTATTGTCATCCTCACCAAAGCGCGGCGCGCTGAATCTACCAGGATGCAGTTTAAAAAAGCTTAAATATTTTTTTTGCTTCACGAAATATATCTATACTCGCGAAAAGCGTTGGGAGGATGGAGCTGAGACGGTGTCTCATGTATAAAAGAAGAAAAACATCTTAGTTGTTAGGGACGCAGCATCCGTAAGATTCTTGGGAGAGTCTCTATTTCATAAGTGGAAGATACAGTCCCTACTCTTGCTAGGCTCATCAGCTTATTACCTAATGCTCTAAAATAGTATTTCTTTGCCTTATGGGAGCGTAAGAGATTATTAAAGAGTAGCCCACTCCAGTATCTGCTTCGATTCATGCAGCTACTATGGTAACAGCAGGCGTTTTTATGATAGCAAGGTGCTCCCCTTTATTCGAATATTCATCCACTGCTTTGATTGTTATTACTTTCGTAGGGGCTATGACGTCATTCTTCGCGGCAACCACTGGAATATTACAGAATGATTTAAAGAGGGTCATAGCCTATTCAACTTGTAGCCAATTAGGCTATATGATATTTGCTTGCGGTATTTCCAACTATTCCGTTAGCGTATTTCATTTAATGAATCACGCTTTTTTTAAAGCATTACTTTTTTTGAGTGCAGGTTCAGTGATTCATGCCATGTCGGATGAGCAAGATATGCGTAAGATGGGAGGGCTTGCTTCCTTGTTACCTTTCACTTATGCCATGATGCTTATAGGCAGTTTATCTTTAATAGGTTTTCCTTTTCGTATTGGATTTTATTCTAAAGATGTTATTTTAGAGCTCGCTTATACTAAATATACGATTAGTGGTAACTTTGCTTTCTGGTTGGGAAGTGTTTCTGTCTTCTTTACTTCCTATTATTCTTTTCGTCTACTTTTTTTAACTTTTTTAGCATCAACAAATTCATTCAAGCGAGACATCTTACGATGTCATGATGCGCCCATTCTTATGGCAATCCCTTTAATCTTTTTGGCTTTTGGAAGTATTTTTGTAGGATACGTGGCCAAAGTGTGACCTGTTAGCCCATAAGTCACTCCTGTGACGAAGCGGCTGTTGCTCACTCAAAAAATAGATTCTTTTTCGAAGTGGACAATAATTGAGAATTGGATGCGGGCGAAATTCCCGCCAATGGCTGAGATGTTCAGTCGACTCTCCTCCCTTTGTAGGAGGTCCGGCAGCCCTCGAGTTAGAGGTGAGCAAAAAAGGGAGGAGGAAAGAGGCCTTGGTGAACCACTATAAGTAAACAAGTGTAAGCTTTGTTGCCCGACAGTATCAAGTACTGACCACACTGAAGGACGGATCCTAGAATGAAAAGGAGGAATGAAGGGTACTTGCAGTGCAAATTTTTGGTCTTGCATTGAACATCCAATGGACCTTGGACTAAATGGCCACTGTCTGAAAGGACTATGTCCAAGAGACCACCCCGCAAAGTACATCTTGCGCCTATGGGCCGCTATAACTATCCAATACACTCAAAACTGGAAAACTCTGGTAGGGCTCCCTTGCGGCGGGCTGCCAAGCTATAAACCCAACGAGAGTAGGATTCTCTAAAAAGCCAAGGCCGCAGAGTGCAGCCAGCCAAAATAGATTTCTTTTCGCAGCATTTTTATTATGCCCACTTGGAGATTTAGGATTTCAGTAAAAACTGGAAAGGAGAATAAGTTATGAGTAGGTTCTACATAGATACCCAAACGATACCCTGGGAACAAATTCCTTGGCCCAAGGTCGAGGCAGTTGTTTTTAGACTCCAAACCAGGATTTACCAAGCTTCTCGCTCCGACAATATGGACAAGATGCGTGCTCTACAATTTAGACTCATACGAAATCTACATGCCAGACTCTTAGCCGTAAGCCAAGTTACGCGGGAGAACCAAAGGAAAAAGGACTCTGACATTTACAAGAAGTTGGTTGCCTCGGGATCACAAAAAATAGAGATGGCAAGAGGTCTTCAATTGGATGGAAAGGCTACGCCCGTTCGTCAGATGATAATAGCAAAGCCCCGAAAAGAAGGAGAGCACCCCAGAAAACTACGAGCAAAAAAAAAATATAGATTTTGTTGCGCCTTTTCTGCACTAGGCGCAACAAAACGTAGAGTCAATCAGGCACGCTTTGCGCCTGGAAAATGGAAAGCAAAAAACAATCTATATTTTTTTTTTCGAACTAAACTTCGCGTCTTTTTATCTTTTTGGCCTATTTGCGTTATTGAAGACAGAGCGAAGCAGGCTTTAATCAAAATGGCCTTAGAAACTGAATGGGAAGCCCGCTTCGAACCCAATTCTTATGGATTCAGACCCGGACGAAGCTACCAGGATGCCATCAAAGCCATATTCGACGCTATTCGAGCCAAGCCCAAGTATGTTTTGAACGCGGACATTTCCAAATGTTTCGATCGCATCGACCACCAAGCCCTCTTGAACAAACTGAAAACTTTGCCTAATTTAGCCAAACAGGTCGAAGCCTGGCTTAAAGTCAACCTCATGACCGGATTAGGAAATAATGCTCAGTACATGGAAAGGGGCACCTATCGCGTGATCTTTCCACTGCTAGTCAACATTGCTCTCCATGGGATGGAGACGGCTTTAACAGAGTGGTCACTGAAAGCATATCCCAAAGGACCAACTCCGATACTGGTTAGATATGCCAACGACTTCGTTGTACTTCACCAATCCGAAGAGATCATAGAACAAGCTCAGGCATTCCTGAGGGAATGGTTAAAGTGCATAGGACTAGAATTGCACTCAGAGAAAATCCAGGTAGTCGACACTGGATCCGGGTTCCAATTTCTAGGGTTTTCAATCAATCATATCTGGAAATGGGGCAAAGTTAGAACTTTAATAACTCCGTCTCGTGAGTCTCGCCGGAGATTTCTCGAAGATATGCGACGGGCCATTCAATTGTCAAAAGGAAAAGCAGCCTACCAACTTATCATAACCCTAGTACCCCAAATAGTAGGATGGGGCAACTACTTCAAATACTCTGAATGCAACAATCTATTTCGGAGATTAGACCATGATATCTTTCAAAAGATCCGAGCATGGGTATACCGACGGCATCCGACATGGGGTCGTGATAGAATCAAACAAAAGTACTTCCCCGAAAAGAGAAGCTGGCTCTTCAACAAGAAAGTATACCAAGATAACTGGATTTTGTACGACTCTCGCACAACGGCCTTCGGGGTGAAAAGAGAATATTACCTGGTCAAACTGAGTTGGATAGCTAGCCACAAGCACATGTTGGCAAGACAAGATAAGAGCCCGATAAAATGAAAAGCCGCGTGAAAAAAGAGCGCAACAGCAAAAAAATCTAGATTTTTTTTTTGCTCTTGACTTCTCCGTTCTACTGCGCACCTTTAACGGAACTACTATCTACTGAAATCTAAAGGTTCCAAATGCGGTAACCAAAAAGCTAAAGGGCTCTTTCTTTATTACATCGCCCAAACATGTTAGAAAACCATGAGAGCCTAAAAGTAGAGCACATCAACGTGAAATCCTTGTGTGTTCGTAGAGAACTTATGAACAAGCACTGCCATATTGGAGACAAGCAAGAAGACGTAAAAATTCTGAGAGGAGCCGTATGAGGCGGAAGCCTCACGTACGGTTTTGAAGCCAAGCCGTTCCAGCAATGGAACGGCTTAGGAACCGATATGATGATTGGTTTAGGTACCAATTTTTGGGCTAATTCTCTTTTCATACTACCAAAAAATGAAATTATTGCCGAATCCGAGTTTGCTACTCCAACAATTATCAAACTAATTCCTATTTTGTTTAGTACTTTAGGTGCTTTTATGGCATATAATATAAATTTTGTAGCAAATCCATTCATTTTTGCTTTGAAAACTAGTACTTTGGGTAATCGATTATATTGCTTTTTAAATAAGCGCCGGTTTTTTGATAAACTTTTCAATGACTTTATAGTCAAGTTCTTTTGCGTTTTGGATATGAAGTTTCATTTAAAGTTTTAGACAAGGGTGCTATTGAAATCCTGGGACCTTATGGAATTTCGTACACATTTCGAAAATTAGCCAAGCAGATAAGTAAACTTCAAAGTGGTTTTGTTTATCATTATGCTTTTGTAATGTTGATCGGCTTAACCATATTTATTACCATAATAGGTCCGTGGGATTTTATTTCTTTCTGGGTAGATAATCGATTGTATTTTATTTACATAGTGAGTTTTCTATTTATTCATTTTGAAAACGACATTAGCACGAACTAAAGGGGCATACTTCCTTATATAATACCATGAAACTTTGAGGGACGCAATGATAAGCCAGTGCTACGCCCTTTTTTTGGCCCCGCCGAGAGGGAGGGCTGAGGCCCGACGAAGCCTAACAAGCAAAAAAAATAGATTTTTTGGAGCCTAAGCTATGCTCTGCGGTCTAGCTATGATAAACCGTGGAAAGAAAATGGATCCTCGAATAAAGCACGTTATTGCTTTGGGTCTATGGGGAATCTGAAGAAGAAGAAGAAGAAAGTAAAGGTTGGAATGATAGAATAATAAATCGAAAGAGAGAAAATGAAAAAAACCATAAAACGAAAAAAAAAAATTTCGGCTTTTTTTATTCTCCTCGACCGTGACTGAGACCGTCCAGTCACGTGATTGAGGCCGTCCAGTCATAATAGCAAGCCCTAGAGCATTGAACAAAGCGGTGAAAGGCGAAGCATGCAATTACATAGTATGCGCGTATAAAAGCTCATCAAGTTATGCAATTATTGCGGGCTTTATGTATAGAAGTGCAGGGGGTTATGATGATATACCCATAAGGCCTCTATGGCTGGAAAGCCGGGAGGAAATATGGACCCGCGGCCTGCGAAGAAAGCTGCGTCCCCGGGATCTTCTGGAAAAAGAGTAAACATTTATGTTACAATTTTTAGCTCCATTTTATTCCAATCTCAGTGGTCTCATTCTGTGTCCTTTATTAGGAAGCATCATTCTTTTCGTTATCCCCGATCCCAGAATACGACTGATACGAAGTATTGGTTTGTGCACCTCTTTGATTACTTTCTTATATTCCCTTCTTTTCTGGATACAATTTGATAATTCTATAGCCAAATTTCAATTCGTGGAAACCATTCGATGGCTTCCTTATTCAAACATCAATTTTTATATAGGTATAGATGGTATCTCTTTATTTTTCGTGGTCTTGACCACATTTTTAATTCCTATTTGTATTTTAGTAGGTTGGTCCAGTATTAAAAGTTATAAAAAAGAGTATATGATAGCATTTCTAATTTGTGAATCTTTCATGATTGCTGTGTTTTGCATGCCGGATCTTCTATTATTTTATGTTTTTTTTGAAAGCGTTTTAATCCCTATGTTGTGCGGAGCTGAGCATCTGATATTCGCGGCACGAAGCGCCGCCTCTGCAGGAGCCTTGTGCAGTAAACCTTTCTGAGTGATCTGAAGACCAGTAGGCTCGCGAAGCTTTCAAAGAAGGGTAGTCTTGTGTGTAAGCATAGCTTTTTGGTCGAACCCGTCGGATGACCTAGTTGGGATTGGGGGGTACTTTGAGTGGGTACTTTGCAGGACTTCACTCTGCCTACTCGAATATTGTATAAACATGCAGGAAAGGGTGCTCCTAGGCAGGGAAGAATGGAGTTTTGCTACGAGAAAACGGTTTTCGTGAAGTCTAAGGGGTGCAGACACACTTGCGCGAATTACAGATGACGGCTACAAGGGCGGTGGGGAAAAGAAAAGTACCCGACGCCTGGGGATGGACATAAATTTGTTAACTAACTACCTATTGAGCTGACAAGGATAATCGTCCTGATCTTGAAAGAGGACCTCAGGTCAATTCCTCTGTCGGAAAGTTATTGGCGAGGCCGCGGAATGAGTCGCTAGAACAAAAAAGGAGACCGAAATAAAAAAATATTTTGGAACTACGAGCCGAAAAAAGGCGTAAAGCCCTTTCTGCAAAAATCTATATATTTTTTTTTTGCTTGGCTTTTATTCTCGGCTCATCCGCTATTTTGAGAGGGAGCCGTATGACGCGAGAGTGTCACGTACGGTTCTTTGAGAAGGGTGTGGGTACCTACAGGAGCTTTTTCTCGACTCATTTATCATGGGGAGATAAAGCCGAGGGCCTATCATCCCTTACTCTCCTATTATCATAGGGGTATGGGGTTCTAGACAAAGAAAAATCCAAGCAGCATATCAGTTTTTCTTATATACTTTACTCGGATCTGTCTTCATGCTCCTAGCCATTTTATTTATTTTTTTTCAAACAGGAACCACTGATTTACAAATATTATTAACCACAGAATTTAGTGAGCGGCGCCAAATATTGCTATGGATTGCTTTTTTTGCTTCTTTTTCTGTCAAAGTGCCTATGGTACCAGTTCATATTTGGTTACCTGAAGCTCACGTAGAGGCACCTACGGCTGGATCTGTAATCTTGGCAGGAATTCTTTTGAAATTAGGAACCTATGGTTTTTTAAGATTCTCTATACCCATGTTTCCTGAAGCGACACTCTATTTTACTCCTTTCATTTATACCTTAAGCGTCATTGCTATTATATATACTTCCTTGACTACAATAAGACAAATCGATCTGAAGAAAATTATTGCCTACTCTTCAGTAGCTCATATGAATTTTGTGACTATCGGTATGTTCAGTCTAAACATACAAGGAATTGAAGGTAGTATTTTACTTATGTTAAGTCATGGAATGGTTTCTTCAGCCCTTTTTTTATGTGTTGGTGTCTTATATGACCGACATAAGACTCGACTTGTTAAATATTATGGAGGTTTAGTCAGCACCATGCCCATGTTCTCTACGATCTTCTCATTCTCTACCTTAGCCAATATGAGTTTACCTGGTACTAGCAGCTTTATCGGAGAATTTCTTATTTTAGTAGGAGCTTTCCAGAGAAATAGCTTAGTGGCCACATTAGCGGCACTTGGAATGATTTTAGGCGCAGCTTATTCTCTTTGGCTATATAATCGTGTAATTTTTGGGAATTTCAAACCCAAATTCCTCCAAAAATTCTCCGATTTAAATAGAAGAGAAGTTCTAATATTTTTCCCTTTTATTGTTGGAGTTATTTGGATGGGTGTCTACCCCGAAGTTTTCTTAGAGTGTATGCATACTTCCGTAAGTAACTTAGTGCAACATGGAAAATTTGATTGAAAAACATAAAAAAGAGGTTTGAAGAAATGTTTGAACATGATTTTTTGGCGCTTTTCCCAGAGATCTTTCTTATTAACGCAACCATCATTTTGCTGATTTATGGAGTTGTATTTAGTACCTCTAAAAAATATGATTATCCACCATTAGTGTGTAATGTTAGTTGGCTTGGTTTACTTAGTGTTGTGCGCCTAGGAGGGCGCGTTTGAGGAGACGATGGTTGAAAACAATCGCTCGGATAGACTCCCTAACCTTATGTGGGATCAGACCGCAAGGAACCATAGCATGGGTACCATCTGCGTTTCGTCGCAAGTACAATCGTACGCATAGGAGTAAGGTAACTTCCCCCAACGAAAGGCGGGGCCGGAAGACACGTGGGCTCGAACACTACTCACGTGCGAGCAACCCTCCGGACGTAACTGTAATGGACAGAAAAAGTGGTACACGTGACTAAACGACAAGCAAACGGCCAAACGCGCAAACTAGGGATCATCCAAATGGACTCGATAGGGACCGGCTTTGATAAAAGCAGGGCGTAGCAAATTTGCTACGATTTTCGGAAAAAAATACTTTTGAAAATCCCTTGGAGACCAAGGCTTTAGCCAAAATGTACGGGTGACAGATCCTTCCATAATGTACCCTGAGAAATACACCGGGCAATTAATGTTAAGCATACGACGATGCCCTTTGGAGTGAAAGCCTCGGAGGAAAAGGAGGTAGGTGATAATGCGCTGTACTTTCCAGACGCGGCGCGCGCCGCGTCTGGAAAGTACAGCAAACTCGGAAAAGCAATTTAGGATAATGTCATTAAAGAGAAAAAAAAAGATTTTTTTCGCTGAGTGCTACTACTTTCAGTCCCATATTAATGAGACTTCCTACGTCAATATACAACCCTGGATAAAAGACTAAGGCAATAGCTAGGTAAAACAGCGAATTTGATTAATCTACCTACAAACGTAGCCAATGAAGGAATGGAAGACAATGTAGCATAACGCCAACTCCAAAATGATCAGTGTTTTATTTTGTTCATGCAGGCCCGGCCTTAGAGGGTTTCGGTCCGTAAACCTGAAAAAGTTATCATGGACGAGCCACATGCGGGGAAACTCGCACGTGTGGTTCTGACCGGGGGGGAGAAAAGCACCCTATCGGTATCTAATAACTATCTTATTGGTCGCTTCTAGCACACCTCTAACTGTTGCCAATTTATTCTATAATAATTTAATAATAGACAATTTTACCTATTTTTGCCAAATCTTTCTATTAATAAGTACGGCTAGCACTATAGTTATGTGTCTGGGTTATTTTAAAGAAGAGAGTTTGAATGCTTTTGAATCTATTGTCTTAATTCCACTTTCTACTTGCAGTATGCTCTTTATGATCTCGGCTTACGATCTAATTGCCATGTATTTAGCTATTGAGCTTCAAAGTTTATGTTTTTATGTGATTGCAGCATCAAAAAGAGACTCTGAATTTTCTACAGAAGCTGGCTTAAAATATTTTATTTTAGGTGCATTCTCCTCTGGAATTTTATTGTTTGGTTGTTCTATGATTTATGGATTTACTGGAGTTACCAACTTCGAGGAATTAGCTAAGATTTTCACCGGATATGAAATCACTTTATTTGGTGCTCAATCTAGTGGTATCTTTATGGGGATTCTATTTATTGCCGTAGGTTTTTTATTTAAGATCACAGCAGTTCCTTTTCATATGTGGGCACCTGATGTATACGAGGGTTCACCTACTCTGGTTACAGCATTCTTTTCTATTGCACCTAAAATATCTATTCTTGCCAATATGGTACGTGTTTTTATTTATAGTTTCTATGATCCAACATGGCAACAACTATTCTTTTTTTGCAGCATTGCTTCTATGATTTTAGGAGCATTGGCTGCAATGGCTCAAAACAAGGTCAAAAGACTTTTAGCTTATAGTTCTATTGGACATGTAGGTTATCTTTTTATCGGTTTCTCATGTGGAACCATAGAAGGGATTCAATCGCTACTAATTGGTGTTTTTATTTACGTATTAATGACCATCAATGTATTCGCCATAGTTTTAGCATTACGTCAAAACCGTTTCAAATATATAGCAGATTTAGGTGCTTTAGCCAAAACTAATCCTATTTTAGCTATTACTCTGTCTATTACCATGTTTTCATACGCAGGAATACCCCCGTTAGCCGGATTTTGTAGCAAATTTTATTTGTTTTTTGCTGCTTTAGGCTGTGGGGCTTACTTACTAGCCTTAATAGGAGTTGTTACTAGTGTTATCAGTTGTTTCTATTATATACGCTTTGTGAAAATAATGTATTTTGATACACCTAAAAAATGGATTCTATATAAACCAATGGATCGTGAAAAATCCTTACTACTAGCAATTACTTTATTTTTGATCAGTTTTTTCTTTTTATACCCTTCTCCTCTATTCTTAATTAGCCATCAAATGGCACTAAGTCTATGTTTGTAAGTTGTATGTCTGATAAATAAATAAAATTTTTATAAGTTCAGCATAATAGAATAGTTGCATAATCCACAAGTATGAATTGGATTCAAGGCTGAATTCGAGCAAGGCCACAGAGCGTAGCTTTTCGCGGGGCGCGATAAAAAAAAAGAATTTTTTTCGCAGATTGGCCTTTGCTAAAAACAAGGAAAGCACTGCGCCTCCAATGACTCTCCGTACCGTCTTATTTCTCCATCCTCCCGGTTGTTTCCAGCCCCATCATTTGTTATGCGAATAATGTGGGCACAGCACCGGTTTAATTGCGTTTCGCAGAGAAATGGCCACCGCAGCGTGAGGCTGCACCTGCGCCCTGAATCATGACAAATGATTTCCATTTGCCAAGCAACGAAGCGGCCCCCTGCTTTTGTTGGCTATTCCCTCCCGGTACCTTAGGCAAGAAAAAAGAATAGATTTTTGGGGGAGAAAACTGGGTGGAAAAAGACCCAAGCGGAAAAAGGGACTTGAACCCTCAACCTCAGCCTTGGCAAGGCTATACTCTACCATTAAGCTATTTCCGCCAGCTCTGACAAAACGAAACAATAAGAAGAAAGTAAGAAGGCCTTTACACTTATCAGATGTATTCTTTTAGTAGAATTTGATGGATAGGCCCATGCTTGGAAAGATTCGAACTCTCAACCCCCAAATCCGTAGTTTGGTGCTCTATCCGATTGAGCTACAAGCACAAATTTATTATTCTTAAGCACTACGTGTCATGTAGGCTGCATTACTACAAAGAAAAAACATATATATATATGAAAAAATATTTTAAGAATTGAAAAAAAAAGAGATATGTTTTTTTTCCCCTATTCACTTAAGCGATGGTATACTTTGAAATTAGAATAGTATTACCCTATTGCATTATTTCAAGGCGTTTATGCCTTCTGTGACCCGAGAAAGTTTATTATAGCACCGTGGTCAAATTAGTCAACATTTTGACCGCAGTTAAGGGATCTGGATGCATTATAACACGTTAGTAATCAAGTTCAAAAAAGAATACTTTGTTGATTGATTTGATTAGCTCGCGTTTAGGTTTTACTGCCAAAAAAAAAAAATATATATATAGATTTTGTTTTCTCATTTCTCCCAATTTATTGGCTCCATCCAAAAAGCGAAAATGCAGACGTTATTAAAGGTCGCTCTTGGTGTAATGTTGACCAGGTACAGAGTTTTTTTTTTAGTTGAAAGCGTCATGGATTATCGTAGGTAAATGAGAAAAAAAGTGGCACATAAACGGGCCACAGGCCGCAAATTGTGCCACTTTTTTTTTCTTTTTATTGCAGCGCAGCTCTGGCTGACTATTTTTCTTTGAAATAATTTTGTCCCTTTCGTCTAGGGGTATAGGACATCGTCTTTTCATGGCGAGAACACGGGTTCGAATCCCGTAAGGGATAGCCTTACTTACATATGCTCCGAGAGCCAAGCGAAATGAGCTTTCTAGTGCACGTAGGAATTTTTTGTTTGGAAAAGAAAAGGACACAAAAAATGGAAAAAAGACTTTTTTTTCAGTGTCTTCGCTCTTTATTCCAGTTTTTCACCGTTCTCCTCTATTATTTTTCCCCGTGCCCTCATGATGAACGAAAATCGTGGAGAGCATAGTGATGAAAGGGCGCAGGATATAGCGGCCAAAGGCCCCATTCCCAGAACGAATAGAGCATGAGAAATAAAAAATAAAAATTTTATGCAACTTTCTAAGAAAAACCAAGTAAGTGAAATATGCCTACAATAAATCAATTGATTCGTCATGGTAGAAAGTCAAAACGGCGCACACAACGTACTCGAGCTTTAACTCAATGTCCTCAAAAGCAAGGAGTATGCCTGCGTGTTTCGACGAGAACACCAAAGAAACCTAATTCAGCTTTACGCAAGATAGCCAAAGTACGTTTAACCAATCGAAATGAAATAATTGCTTACATTCCCGGCGAAGGCCATAATTTGCAAGAGCATTCTGTGGTTATGGTTAGAGGGGGTAGAGCGAAAGATTTGCCAGGTGTAAAATACCATTGTATTCGAGGAATTAAAGATTTGCAGGGAATACCGAGTCGACGTCGAGGCAGATCTAAATATGGTACAAAAAAACCCAAAGATTCTATATGAATTTATTTGTCAAATCATCAAATTTCAGCTTTGTGTCTGATTCATCAAAGGCAGGGATCAAAAAAAAGGAAAATTGGCCATTTAGCGGAAAAAATCTATTTTTTTTTCCAGAAAGCTTTTTTGCGCGTCGTTTATCGCATCGTAGATATTTATGCTATGCCCTGGAAGGGCATGTGCTATCAGGACCTAAAGGTCGTGGAGCAAGCATATACAATAGCTCAGACAATTTGGGCTATATCCGGGGCTTGCATGGTAAACAAAAACAATTAATAAAAAAATTGGTCCATATTTGCATGATTAATGGTAGAAAAACGAGATCTCGTGCTATTGTTTATAAAACTTTTCATTGTCTAGCTCAGCATGGCGATATATTGAGACTTTTGGTTAATGCCATAGAAAATGTCAAGCCTGTTTGTGAAGTGAAAAAGGTAAGAATTTCTGGTACTACTCAATTAGTACCATCTATTATAGCAGCAAATCGTCAAGAAACCTTAGCCATTCGTTGGATGCTCGAAGCGGCAGCCAAACGACGTATTAACAAAAAAAGCATGAGCTTAGATCAATGTTTAGCTGATGAGATATTGGATGCTTCCCGAAAGATGGGGATTGCACGTAAAAAAAGGGATGATCTTCATAAACTGGCTCAAGCCAATCGTAGTTTTTCGCATTATAGATGGTGGTAAACTATTTGAGGTAGGAAAAAAAGGGGATCAGGCGACGAGGGAGGCGAAGCGCATTATTTAGAAACTTTTCTGCGCTTCGCCCCCTTTTGCCTCGTCCCATTCGGGGATTGGGGAGAGAAAAAAAAGGCCAAGCTTCGTTATGCACTTGGCTACTCATTTAGAAGGATCTCATGGCTTTTATCATAATGAAACTATTCGTCCCTTCTTAGAATCAGACATTAAGCGTCTCAGCTCAAGATAAGTTTGCCGCATCAGAGAAGAGTTGCGAGAAAGTGGGCGCAGCAAAAATCTATGGCGACCAAAGAGAACTTTTGTCAAGCTGCGGGGGGAGGAGTATCTGCGGCCTCTTTGTTTCGGTAGGAATTAGTCCCCGGGGTCCCGGGACATTCGTTTCCGCCAACGGGGAACTCTACAAGAGGCCGCAGGGCGCAGCAAAATATATATATATATAGAATATTTTTTTTTTCGTAGCTTTTTGCATCCCGCGCGTTCAAAGGTCTTCGACCATCGGTGTGCATTATTCTGCGTCATCAAAAGCAAATCCAGCTTTTTTTATTATGGTTGACGATGACGCGCTTAGAAAGTAAAGAAGTGATGTAGCAACTGTTTTGATGCTCCCTATACCAGTCTTTTAATGAAGGTTTATAGCATCATTTAAGTAAATACAAATTAAAATAGTAAAAACATAAGCTTGTAATATAGCAACACCTAATTCCAAACCAGTTGATGCGAATACTATTAAAAAAGGAGCAAGATGCGCTAAATACATAATACCCCCCATAGATAGCATAGTCCAAGCAAACCCGCTTAGAATCTTTACTAAACTATGACCAGCCATCATATTGGCGAATAAACGTATTCCTAGACTTAATGCGCGAAAACGATAAGAGATTAACTCGAGAAGTACTAGGAAGGGTGCTAACGGCAAGGGTACTCCTTGCGGCAATAAAAAACTAAAAAAATGAAGCCCATGTGTTTGGAATCCAACTATAGTGATTCCAATAAAAAGAGATAATGAAAGACCCAGGGTAATTATAAAATGACTTGTTACTGTAAAACTATAAGGTATCATACCAATAAGATTACTAAATAATAAGAAAGTAAAAGTGACAAAAATTAGAGGAAAAAAGCGTTGTTTTATCGAAGAAGGACCGCTTATTTGTTCATTTACCAAGTTAAGCACAAAATCATAAATAATTTCAACAAAGGATTGCCAAGCATTTGGTACTAAGTGTCCTCCATTTAAAGTAACGAAATGAACTAGAAGCAATACTAGACTGATAGTTAATAGCATAAACAAAGATGAATTGGGTCGGTAGGGGAAAAAAATCTTTTTTTTTTGCTCCATTTGAACCTTACTTAGGCCCAGGGTTTAGAGCCGTTCCCCTCCTATAGAACCGTACGTGATAGTCTCCCATCATACGGCTCCTCTCTCCTCGGGACCGGCCAAAGGTCCAATAGAGGCTTTATTTTGGCAGCCATCTTCAAAAAAGTATTTTTTTTTACTTATCCGAAGAGAGCCAGGACTACATTCCTCGCCGCTTATTTTGTGGGAGGTTTTCCATCCATCCTCGAGCGCATTCCGCAGTATCCTGGGCACTCGCCCTCATAGCCGTCACCCCAGTTGATCTACCCGCGCGTTCTGTCTAGGATTCTCTAAGCTCGACCGGCGTGTGCCGGCGTGAACATGGTTTGTATCCTGACCCAGGGGCTTCCTTTCACCGTTTACCATCGGCTATTTGAGTAGATCAGTCCTCATATTCGTCTCCCTTCCAAAAGAGCGGCCATTCTCGAGATTCGTAAACCTATCCTGTACAGAACACTTTCCTGACTCCACGGCATCGAAGTAAACGGGAGTTGGATTATCGTCTAAAACCCCGACGAAGTGTTTACACCATCGAGTAGTGGGCGCGAGCTCCGCACGTAAATGAAAGATAGAAATTTCCTATATGAATAGGAATCAATGGAATAATTGCAAATTGTTCTAGCGGACTGCAAGCCATGATGAATTCTCTTTTTTTTCTTTTAGCGCGAGGCGAAACTGAGAAGCCGCTTCGTTGCTTGACGCTTTTCAAGGCAAAGTCTTGAGAGAAAATAAAAAAATATTTTTATTTCTTTCGGTATTTTTTCATATATATATTATATATGACAAAATACCTCGAAGCCAAGCTTGATTTGCCCTACATTCGCCATTCGCGCAGCGAATAGAGCGTTAATTTCTATTTATGTTCCTTTTTTCTTGAATAATGAATGGTAACTTTTTGGAAAAGAAGGAAAGCGAAGCATAATCAAATGGATTTGAAGAGCTAAAAAAAAAGATTTTTTTTTACTTTTCTGCATTTTGGAATATATATGAAAAAAAATCTATATATTTTTGTGCGCCTAGATTTTTTGTCGGTTTGCTGCGTGCCTTTCTTCTATAAGCTGATGGACAAAGTATGCGTGATTTTGTGCCATCTATGTTCGTTCTAGAAGAGAATAAAACTCAAAGTTTCTAAGCCTCTTCTTGCCCCAATTCCATAAGTTGGGGTCTTCGACCCCAACCATGTGCTTTCCAATATTTGGTCAAAAAGCAAAAGTGAAAAACGCTCATTTACATAGCGAATTTATGAATCGTTTTGTACGGAAACAACTCGAAGCGGTTTCAGCTCAGGGAGCCTTCGGTGATGCACAAGGTTCAAGAGTGTCTAAGGGCACAAAGAATAAAGTTTATAAATAAAGATGGTCATTAATTATCATACATGATGAATTTGCTTTATACGAATTCAGAATCAAAAATAGTCTACGGATTTCACGAGCGAAAGATAGTTTTGTACGCAAAGTTCGCCATGCATTTACTATTACGATATATCGAGATTTATCTACTCGACTGACGAGAACCTGAGACACTTTTTATTTATGATGTCGTTCCACGAAGCCTTCTGATGAGCTATATCCGAAGCAGGGGGAGGGAAGCGGATAAGAAAAAAAATACATATTTGTTTTGCTTCCTGTTGCACCTTATAACCGAAGGCCTCTTTCGTATCGAGAGCGCTCTTATTTCGCACTTCTTCCTCTGCTCCAGCAGGATCTCTTTCCTATGGGGCTTTTTTTTTATGCCGCGTACATGTGTTGGCTTCAGTTGTTCTTCCGCTTGGTTTGTGTTTGCCCGCATCATCTGTTCTCCAGATGATGCGTAGAAAAAAAATATATAGATTTTTTTTCATTGTTGAAGCAAATGATAAAAGGGACTTAGTAAAATAACCATGATACTTTTTTCTGTTTTTTCGAGCATTGCTTTAGTCTCTAGTGTTATGGTAATACGTGCTAAAAATCCAGTCCATTCTGTTTTATTTTTCATCTTAGTTTTTTTCAACACTTCGGGTTTACTTGTTTTGTTAGGTCTCGACTTCTTTGCTATGATCTTTTTAGTGGTTTATGTAGGAGCTATTGCCGTTCTATTTTTATTCGTAGTTATGATGTTGAATATTAAAATAGCAGAAATTCACGAGAATGTATTGCGTTATTTACCTGTAGGTGGTATTATTGGAGTTATTTTTTTGTTGGAAATTTTCTTCATTGTAGATAATGATTACATTCCAATATTACCAACGAAATTGAGTACAACCTATTTAACATATACAGTTTATGCTGAAAAGATACAAAGTTGGACTAATTTGGAAACATTAGGCAATTTACTTTATACCACCTATTTTGTTCTGTTTTTGGTTTCTAGTCTTATTTTATTAGTAGCTATGATTGGGGCTATAGTACTTACTATGCATAAAACTACTCGAGTCAAAAGACAGGATGTGTTCCGACAAATTGCTATAGATTTTGAAAATACTGTCAAAAAAATCAGAGATATTTGAAGGCTTTAGCTCTCTGAAGCCATTAAGAAGCTCAAAAAAAAAGGTATATATATTTTTTTTTGTACGCTTCTCCTTTTCTCTGTCATGCCTTCCCAATCTCCGCTTTTCTTTTGCACGAAGCAAAGGAAGCGGGTAAACCCCCGGAAAGCTAAGGTTTTCCGGGACTAAAGTCCTTCGTAAAGCCAATAATAAATATAGAGCGAAAAGAAGAAAAGGTAAATATAAAAATATAGATTTTTTTGACGTATGCCGGAGCGGACGACTTAAGTCCTACTTTACATTTTAGTGGTCGAAGAATCGAAAAGCAAACAAATTTTCTATTTTATAAAAGAAATTGCTGCGTGCTGCAACCGCCAAAAAGCGCGGGGCGGAACAGCAAATAAAAATAGAGGTGGTGGCATGACGGCTCGTTTTCTTTTCCAAGTTACTGCATTGCCCTTGATGCATTTATCTTTTCTATTCAATCCAAACCCCTTTACTGCAACTTTTGCCTCTATGGCCAAAGGCGCGAAGCGCAGCCAAATAGTTTTTCGTGTTCTTTTCCTAGGAGTTCCGCGGTTAGCACAAATGACTGTTAAGTGCGCTGAATATATTGAGACAGGATTTAGCTTTTTACTATGCCATTGTTCGGAGTATATCTAAACAACTACCTTACCTTTATTTGAAGACAAATTTAAAAAACGCAGCATACTATAGATTATGTCTAAGTTAGGCCTCATATGGATAAATCTTATGGTTAAACGCAATTCATTTGGGTTTTTTTAGCTCTCGTTCATGTAAGTATAGCATGGTCAAGCTGTCAAGCATAAAGCATGTAAATTTTTAATGTGTTTCCGCTTTGCGCCTAGCTTTTAATTCCGAATCATGGGTCTACTCTATGGCGTAGCATCTAATTACTATGTTATTGCAGAATTGAATCAAAGCCAAGTGGTTTTTCCATTATATGAATAATTAACAAGTTGCATAATCTGCTACTTTTAATCTCTTCTAAGCATTGTATTGGTTCGACTGTCTGTTTCTAAGAGGTTAGTTATACTTATTAAAGCAAATAACCAAAGCCTTTGTAGGCTCCGTTTCTTCTATATGATGGCGCATGGTTAACGGAAGATTAATACTGATCATGTAGAACAGATTCAGTTGTGCGAAGCACTCATACTCATAATGGTGCGAAGCACTCGAAATGCATGATGCATCTTTAGTGTAGGGCCGAAGGCCCGGGCTTATTAGGATGTAAGTATGTAGATTGTGTAGGTTTTTCCATTAATAAAGAGATCTATATTGTAGAAGGCTTGGCCTTTCTCTCTTCAGGAGGAGACAACAATGCTGTTAAGGAATCCTTAGGCCCGAATGGAAAGGCTTGGGTTACTAATGAACGAATTCCAGGAGTTGGCGAACTACAAAGAAAAGAAAATATGAAAAAGCCTTGTAAGTCGTGAGTACACTCCAATAGACGACTAGGATCTTAGACCTTCAGAACGTAGCCGACACTTTCTATAATATAATAGAAAAGGAGTTGTTGACGCAGTCTACTGGCCACCCCTCGTGACGGAAAACGCATTTGCTTCGGTTTACGCCTTCCATCTTTAATTCCATCAATTGGCTATTTCAGCCGAAGCGGTCTTGCGATAGAACCCAGACCCCACCGTCTATAATAAATAGTTTATTTTGATGATGGGAATATTCTGGCTTTTTATGAGAGTAAGGTAGACTAGAAAAGCCCTACGAATGAAAGGAAACTTAATAGGTAATAATCTGGGACTTCAGTACTCTCAATGTTTGGAGCTTAGGAAAGTGTTACGCATAGATGAAAAAAGAAAAAGAATCTTATTATCTTTATTTAGCGTGGAATCTTAGGTTTAAAGTTCAAAATATTTTCTATTTTAAAGGTTGTTTAAATGAAATGACATAAAACAACCACACAAAGTTTTCATAATTCTCTGTCATTTTGGCAAAACGAGGACCTGTAAAGGCTGTTAAAATAGCTGGTAATGCCATAGGCGCTTTTATTGCGGCAGGGTACTCGGTTGTACGTGCACGATTTGAATAGAGCGAATGCATTAGAATTCTAAGAAAAAAGCCTAAAATTGAAAAAGCTAAAGTTCAATTAGAAGGTACTTACTAATGAAGCTAAAAACACGGATCAGCTTTTGGAAGAAATTGAAGAGCGTTAAATGAAAGAAATTAATGCTTGTTGGTTGGGTAGTAAAAAAAATGAGTACTGATGAAGAATGAACAGCCACGTCTAGATGATGCTGTTTAGCATGTAGTAGAAGCTAAATACGACAAGCTGCAAGCTGAGGGTAAGGGTCTTTGCGCGACAAGATTCGAGATCAGTATGCGGAACAGACGACCATGGAAGAAAGGCCACGAGTATCATAGGCAGACCTTCAACAGGCACCTAAAAAAAAATTACCACCTAAATTATCTATTAAGTACCCTGTCCCAAACGCAAACTTCTTCGTTTCTATAAGATATGAAGATATTTTGGTTTTTCGAAGAGCCATCGGGAACTTAGGTTTTTCTATTTATCGAGTTTAGCAAGTATATCTTTCTTAGGATCTAAATCCTATTAATTTGAACGTAGAGTTGTATGATGCAAAACTATCACTTACGGGGTGGGTTTACTCTTAGATTTTTTTATTTTCTGGGTTTTCATGGGATCATTATCGCGGGTTTGTCTATCCTAATGGGCGTCTAACAAAAAAATCTATTTTTTTGTTGGTTGGTCCTTTTGTGGGGCCTGTCGAAGGGCCGAAGTAGTTCTAAAAAAAACAAGAATATACCAAATGAGTTTGAAAAATACATGGCTATTTCCAATTGGTTATTGTGACGCTGCGGAACCTTGGCAATTAGGATTTCAAGACGCAGCAACACCTATGATGCAAGGAATAATTGAGTGCGCCTAGATATATCATCACGGTTGCAGAGCTCTGCTCCAACTCTGCCATATCTGCTCGAGCTGGCTATCGCCAGGATGTGAGCTACACAGGTGGGGCATCCTTAGCAATAAGATTGCCCCGAAAGCATCATGTGAAACTCGCAGAACATTGAGACTGCCCTCACTAGGATGCTTCGACAAGGCATAAGGAAAGATCAGGATAACAAACTTGATACGTGAATCTAGTCCATCCAATTCTGGGCCGTATGTCTGAAGCAGAATATCAAGGCATACGCGTGGATAGTAAGCCTGCAAAACGGCCGAACTCGCGCTCGATATCAATTACGAACACGGGACTTGAGTTCCCACGTAGCACTCTATACGAGAATAGCCCGAGAAATCAGGCATTCACGCAAGGATCTAACCCTTGAAAATCCGTGATGGTGGAAGCTGGGGAACTAACTCCCTGTACAAGGAGAATTCAGAGATCCCGTAGTAAGAATGCATAGTTTTAGCTATTAAGGGGATCAACCTAAGACTGTTTCGTATCCTCTCTGAGGTATATATAGAAGGGGCTTTGAAAAAAAAAATATATCTATTTTTTCCCGTGTCCTTATCTCGGTCAAGAGGCGGATAAAAGCCTGTAAATGCGAGAATGAAGCATACAATGGACTGTTACGCGCTCAACGATACCATCATCTTAATTACGTGTTACGAAGCAATCAGTTTATAGCCTCGATGATGCCACTGCGCAATAGTTTGTGGAATAAAGCAAGCAAAAAAAAATCTATATAGATTTTTTTTTGCTTGCTTCTGTGCAAGCTTCCCTGCTGACTGATTGTCCAACACATGCCCACTTTGTTCGCTTCGCGAACAAAGAAAGGTGCGCGTAGCGCCGTTACGTTTCATATTTTGTTTTGGAGAAGAGGGCAAAGCATGCTGCTTTGCCCCTCCTCAGGCCGAGGTTCGAGGTAGCGAGCTTTATGACGGGAAACTGTCACGTATGGTTCGGAGGGCAGACACCGAGCGCTGACCCCTATCTTACATCATGATATTTTTTTCTTCTTAATAATTATTTTGATCTTTGTATTATGGATGTTGGTTCGCGCTTTATGGCATTTTCACCATAAAAGAAATCCAATTCCGGAAAGAATTGTTCATGGGACTACTATAGAGATTATTTGGACCATTTTTCCTAGTATTATCCTGATGTTTATTGCTATACCATCTTTTGCTTCATTATATTCAATGGACGAGGTAGTAGATCCAACAATTACTATCAAAGCTATTGGACATCAACGGTATTGGAGTGCGCCCTTTTACAAGAATGATGGAAGTGCAACGAAATGCGCCGGACTGGTTCTATGGTCTGCAAAGCTTCTGGCTTACCAAAAGAAAGATGAGCCAAAATCATTCTTCGTTTGACGTTGAAAGACTCGAGAGACTAGAGCATGCCAGAAACGGGGAGTTGAGGTTAAACCTATAGACTGAAAAGGCTCCCCCAGCTAATAGGCCCATGGTTCCATTCTTTAAGTCGCTAGAGGTACACATTCCTCTTCTCGGTGTAGGCAATATACGGGAAATAGACTGCTCAGCCTGCAATGTCCAATAACAGCGCTGAAGTATTGAATCTATCGGCACCACAGCCAGTGGCATACGACTTCGAATCTAACAGGCCCGGCCTCGTCATTTTCTGGAATAGGGGATCCCCTAACGTTGACAACAACCATGGTAGTAGCAAAACTGCCGGAAGAAGAAGAACGAGCCTCTCTGAGGCTTGCTCTTCTTCTTTGGGGACGGAGGTCCTCCAGTAGGTAACATCAAGAACAAGAACTTTACCGAAGGGGACCAGCGCTTATACTGTACTGAAGTCTCGGCCGCTCGCAAGGGACGTCGGGCAATTTCAGCGAAAACTCAAGGGTCACAGAGGATTTACTTACGGTGGAAATGTTACTATCTTAGTCTATTCGACCTAATAAAGAGTTACAAAACTGCATATCGCAGGATCAAATGAAAATTTGGGAACATTACTCCAGGAGTCGGCGAGTCCACTCTCGACGATCCAGGGCGTGACCCGTCTTATCATCATTGAGAAAATGAAGGACAGATCCTTTCAGTTCCAAGCAACCGGTAAGTTTTTTAGAACATCAATAGGTACTAGGAACAAGAGGGAAACGGGAAGCCTATTGCTAGAAAACAATGGGCGAAGACATAAGGCCCAGAGATTGATGAATAAACCATGGGTTCACTGGGTCATTCCTACAACCTGGACTATCACTCCTTTTCTTGAACGTTCCACTTGTTGAACAAAGGATAACTAGATTGGATTCGTTTTATGTGGTTAACTATGCAGTAAGGTCCCATACTTTTTTTTTTTATATGATCTGTGTCTTGCTCATAAAATTACTGAAATTGCGGAAGCACATTATTACAGACATATCAACAAAAAGGCCACAGTTTTGACCTCGAAAGGTTTCACTAAAATCATAGTTCAATAAAACAAGAAGCAGACCCCTGATAACGCCACCCGAAGATCCACTGTAGAGAGTATATTACGTTTTATTCCTAGATGGGAAAGAACTAGACATTCTACTCTTCGAGTCTTAATGAGCGTGGAGAGCTGTCTGCGGGGAAACTTGCAAGTACAGTTTGGTGGGAGGCGTATGGGCTCTTGGGACCAAGGACCGGCCGTCGACCCAACCTTATGAGTATTCAGACTATAACAGTTCTGATGAACAGTCACTAACTTTTGATAGTTATATGATTCCAGAAGATGACTTAGAATTGGGTCAATTGCGCTTATTAGAAGTAGACAATCGAGTAGTTGTACCAGCAAAAACGCATCTACGTATGATTATAACATCTGCTGATGTACTTCATAGCTGGGCTGTACCCTCCTTAGGTGTAAAATGTGATGCTGTACCTGGCCGTTTAAATCAGACTTCCATTTTTATTAAACGAGAAGGGGTTTACTATGGTCAGTGCAGTGAACTTTGTGGAACTAATCATGCGTTTATGCGTGCGCCCGAATAAATAGGCCGACTGCTGAGCCTATTCTGGCTCAGTCGCACTTTCTCGAACAAGGCAAACCTGAGTGCGAGCTACCCAAAAAAGCTATCATAGCAATATCATGGCTAGAGCAGTAAGGAAAAGCCGGGGATCGATGGGCCTGCCCCCATTAGGGCTCCCCGGAAAAGCAGAGGATATGGTTAGGATAACGAGCTTGAAACGCGGAGCCCGTCCTAAGCTGGACCGACCGTCCCAAGCAGGATATAGCGGCGAGCGAGTGGTTAATAAACCAATAGTGTTAAACCCGCAGTTGATGGCATTAGCTTCTGCGGCACTCGAGAAACCACAGGGCACTCCATACAGAGTAAGTCCGAGAGATCAGACGCCCGCGCAAGGACCTAAATTCTCACTAGGAGGTAAAACCTAATTCGGACCTATGGAAGTCGGGGCTAAACATCCCCATGGCAGTGTCGTGAGGGAGTTCAGAGGCCTCATAGTATTACAGGCCTCTTCAGGTCATGCGAAGGGGGCCAATCCAAGATCGTACTTTCCCTTTACTAAGACAACAAGAGCTCTCAACAAGTCTATACGCTAGTTTACGCTCAAGTTAAACTGGACAGATCTTGTTTGTCTCTCAACAGCCATATAGGTGAGGATCTACAGAAGCAGACACGGCAGATACTACGGATTCACCCGAATGAATATTGAGCGATTCTTTGTCTGGTACGAGGCTATTTGAAAAAGGCAAAAAAAAATGACACCGAGATCTGTAAGGAATACTCTGAATAGAAAAAGAACCCCAGCCCATTTAGTAAATAAGCCGAGCAAAAATCAGTTCTTTTTCACACCACCAAAAATACCCAAGCCAGGCAAGATCAGAACGAGGGTAGCAGCATCGTGTGAAAAGACCTCCGGCTAATGCTGGAGGTCCTATTTTTTGCCTACTTTCTTCGGTTGCTTGCGCGGATTTCGGCCTCACAAAGGAAGCCAAGGATATGTTCCAATTACACGCGGGCCCGCTAAGGGCCGAAGGCCATAAAGGTTTTTAAGTCTGAGCAATTAGCGCTCCCGCGTAAGATTGTAAATGCGAGCTGGGGCGCCAAAGTTGACTCGCTCGGGGTTATTTCGGTTGTGTACTATTCGTAGATCTAATCGGGGAGATATACATAGAGGTAAGAGACGTAAGAGCTAAAATTCGCTCGGGAAGTGTTACCTATAACCAGTGTAAGTATGAAACTGCTGTGTGGACAACAAATACCACAACGCCACCAACAGTGACTTATGGGCTGCGGCGCAGATTAAGATACTGAGAACTCTAACTATTGTGGAGAAGGTTGCCTAAGGTCCAAGGTTAAGATCTAGGAAGGTGAGCAGTACGAGCTGAAAGGCTCCCATACTGTTCGGAGGGCAGGGGCTTTTCCTGATCCCTATCTATCGTTGTAGAAGCTGTTTCTTTGGATGATTATGTTTCTTGGATATCAAATAAATTAGACTAAAAAGCAAACAGGACGAATTATGAGTGTCTCTCAAAAGCATCCTTATCATTTAGTAGATCCAAGTCCATGGCCTCTTTGGGGTTCATTGGGAGCTTTGGCAAGCACCATTGGTGGTGTTATGTATATGCACTCTTTTATGGGAGGTGGAACACTTCTTAGCTTAGGCTTGGGAATGATCCTATATACTATGTTTGTATGGTGGCGCGATGTTATACGTGAATCCACTTACGAAGGACATCATACATTTGTGGTCCAATTAGGACTTCGCTATGGTATGATTTTGTTCATCGTGTCTGAAGTCATGTTTTTTTTAGCTTTCTTTTGGGCCTTTTTTCATTCTTCTTTGGCACCTACGGTAGAAATTGGAGCTATTCGGCCCCCCAAAGGAATTGATGTGTTAAATCCTTGGGGAATTCCTTTTCTAAATACCCTTATTTTACTCTC
Source organism: Rhytidiadelphus loreus (assembly GCA_947034895.1). NCBI lineage: Eukaryota > Viridiplantae > Streptophyta > Bryopsida > Hypnales > Hylocomiaceae > Rhytidiadelphus > Rhytidiadelphus loreus. Next base: position 42,727,548 of record OX344764.1, read on the forward strand.
ATCCGGAGCTGCCGTGACTTGGGCTCATCATGCTATATTAGCTGGATTCAAAAAACAAGCTGTTTATGCTTTAGTAGCTACCAGGCGACCGTCAGATTACCAAGGAAACTTTTTGATTACCTCTCGTAATCATACCATTGCTGATGCTCGCAATGAGACGGATGCAACTTACCATTTAAACCAACCGGGACAATAGCATGTTGCAAAAGGAAAGGACAGGGTTGACCAACTCTAGAGAACTTTTCCGACCGTGTCTTGGAAATATAGCCGAATGGGTCATTCATGAATGTGAGGTGTTTATGAGACACTAACTCGAGCGTGTTCGGTCAGGTTATTGATCAACCAATAATATTACAGCGCTATCTCCTCCATGGCAGAATGGTAGCCTGCCTGTGGCAGAGCAGGAGGAGGTCCCAATTTCAATATGAAACAAAAACACTGGAAGCACGGCTGCTTTTTTGTCCGAACTAGCACTATTAGTTGGAAATCTTATGTGTTTTCATGTAAGTATGAGAGTACCTTGGTAGTACCGGTGAACTAGATAGCCATGATCCGGCTATCTGGGACGGAGGACTTGTAGTATCCGCCTACTCGAAAGAGAGCTGGCAACAATAAAGCACTTGACTCGATCTCATTCGTTTAAGGGCAAAGCGAGAAGGAGTCTAAATCACTGTACAGAAATGATTTTCATTTATGGACTTTACCTGATTGACACGGGAAATCTGACTTCATGTCTGAATAGAATTAAGCCTAAGCCTTTATAAAGGACTACGTGCCCTATAGAGTAAAAAATCAGGTTGGTGAGCCGTGTGATAGGTAACTATCTTGCACGGTTCGGAGAGCACTTTATTATGTCAGATGAGTAAACGGCGACCAAGTTGTACGGCTCTATGAAGTAACTTTTGACTCTACCATTTTGCTGGCTCTAGTCTCCACCGGGTTTCAAGGAATGGAATATGTAGAAGCACCTTTCACGATTTCTGATGGTATTTATGGTTCTACCTTTTTCTTAGCCACAGGGTTTCATGGTTTTCATGTTATTATAGGTACCATTTTCCTAATAATATGCGCTATTCGTCAATATCTAGGGCATTTTACCCAAACGCATCACTTTGGCTTTGAAGCAGCTGCTTGGTACCGGCATTTTGTTGACGTGGTTTGGTTATTCCTATTCGTATCCATTTATTGGTGGGGAGGTAATCAAAAAAAGGAGAAAAAATCTGAAACCGTTTTTTTACCAACCTAATCCTACTTTATTGAAAGATAGAACTTCACGACCGTTAGATTTGCATGAGAAAAGCGAAGAAGGTGGTTGACCCACGCCGCGCGGCACACGCGTGCTTGTCCGGTTTGCCGGTTTGCTTAGGGTGTTGCTTACGCAGCGCTTCTCCAAAGCCTTGTGCTGATGGTATACCCGTACTTACCAACCTAATCCTACTTGATTTCAAGATAGAACTTCATGTAGTCTGCCGCCGCGCGACACGCGCGTGCTTGTCCTAGCTCTGCGGTCTTCTTCGTTCATTATGCGGGGGTGCGCGGCTTATGTGAGAACCCGTGCGCCCCCCCTCCCCTTTGTTTGACACGATGGAAAGGAAAGAGGATGGAAAGAAGGGTGCTTCGCCCTATTCAAATAGATGGGCTAGATGCACGAAACAAGAAAACGACTTCGCCCAAAACTCTCTTACTCTCTTAGTAGGGCAAAGCTCTCTTCTCTTAGGCGCCCATGCAAAAAACCATAGATAGAGAAGAGAGCCAAAGAATCTATAGAGAGCCAAAGAATCTATAGATAGCCAAACAATCTATAGATAGCCAAACAATCTATAGAAAGCCTGTGGCACTGGCTATAGCCAAAAAATGGTGGTGGCACTTGATTGTCGCCACTTGATTGATTCTAGAAAAAAAGACAAGAAAATGAGACTGTATATCATTGGTATTTTAGCGAAAATACTTGGAATCATAATACCCCTTTTACTAGGAGTAGCCTTCTTAGTTCTAGCTGAACGTAAAATAATGGCTTCTATGCAACGTAGAAAGGGTCCTAATGTAGTGGGATTGTTTGGATTGTTACAACCTTTAGCAGATGGTTTGAAATTAATGATAAAAGAACCTATTTTACCAAGTAGTGCTAATTTATTTATTTTCCTAATGGCTCCAGTAATGACATTTATGTTAAGTTTGGTTGCTTGGGCTGTTATACCGCGCGCCGTGCAAGGTGCTTTCGTCGCTATGGGGCATATCCTGGTGCCCAATCTCCAGTCCGCGTCCATGGAGTCAATCGCCCAGAGGTAGCGTTGCCGCAATGCGCGTGGAAAAGCATCTGGGAAACCAAGTCATGACCCATAAAAGGACGACTTGGAAGATACTGTTGGGATGGATGAGGCTGACGAATCCGAATGACGTAGCTGCTGAACGACAGCATTCACCAAGGGGAACGACTTGGTCCTGGAATCGGTTCTTTGGGTAGGTATAACGGGGGCCGGAGACGGGCGAAGCAGGGGCATTCTCAGTAAGGGAATAAGACTATGCGGACATCTTACCTCGACGAACAGGTAGAAAAAGTCGAAAACGCAATCACGGGATCGACCTACTCTCTAGCGAGAGGGTCGGCGGAGCCGCTATAGTAAGTCAATAGGGACTGAGCCAGGTACTGAAGGGCGGCAGTCATGATCCGAGGGCAGCGGGGCAGGCGGCGATGAGAAGACGGGAAGAATGCTGCTACGCAAGAAGTACCTCGTAAAGTGCGTCAATCTAGATCTAGATTGTTGTTGATGTGCTTGAAGAAATCAGTGGCGGAGAGCTTTATGACGGGAAACTGTCACGTAAGGTTCGGAGGGCGGGGAAATCTCCGACCCCTACTTTTGATTATGGTATGGTATTGTCAGATTTAAATGTAGGTATACTTTATCTATTTGCTATATCTTCTCTAGGCGTGTATGGTATTATTACAGCAGGCTGGTCTAGTAATTCTAAATATGCTTTTCCAGGAGCATTACGATCTGCAGCTCAAATGGTTTCTTATGAAGTTTCTATCGGTCTTATTATCATTACCGTACTGATTTGTGTAGGTTCTCGTAACTTTAGTGAGATTGTCATCGCGCAAAAGCAGATATGGTTTGCTGCGCCCTTGTTTCCTGTATTCATTATGTTCTTCATTTCTTGTTTAGCAGAAACGAATCGAGCTCCTTTTGATTTACCAGAAGCAGAAGCCGAATCAGTCGCGGGCTATAATGTAGAATATTCTTCGATGGGTTTTGCTCCGTTTTTTTTAGGGGAATATGCTAATATGATCTTAATGAGGTGTGGAGCTTTGCATCTGCCATTCGTTGGGCTGCGGCCTTCTGCAGGAGCCAGTGTCCTTTTCGGGGCCTTGTGCAGTAAACCCTTCCGAGCGATCTGAAGACTAGTAGGCTCGCGAAGCTTTCGGAGAAGGGTAGCCTTGTGTGTCAGCACAACAACGAAACGCGAACCCATCGGACGACCTATTTAAGACTAGGGAGATACCCGGCAGTGGGTACCTCGTACCTTTTCCCCAGACCTATACGTGTACCGAATGCTCATACGGGAAAGTGCGCTCCTAGGTCTGGAACCAGAAAGGGTTGCTGCGAGAAACATCTTCTCCTCTCATCTTCCCCCCTATTGGTGTTATAGCTTTCGTTGCCCGAAGATGGAGCCTCATTCAAGTCTAATCCTACAGCTGTTGCATTCAAATCAAAATTGTCGGGCCTTTGATTTGTTGGCGGCCTTCCCTGACCATGCCCTCTTCTCCCCCCCCCCGCGCCGCGATTGCCTCCCTTCCCCCCTGCATGACCATTTCCTCGGTCGCGCCCTCCGTTGCTCCCATCAGTTGTCTGCGGCATCCCTCCCCGTCCGGCTGGGATGGGTTGTTGATGTTGCCGCTCCGCAGGTGCCCCGCTGCACACCTCCCCGCCGCCGAACTATGTAGGGTGCTGTGGCTCATGGGCGTTGTCTTCGATTTTGTGCAGTCTCGTTGCAGCTACGGCGTTGTCCACTTCCTCGTCCAACTTGATCTTCGTTTTCAGTAGTGCGTCCCGAATCTGCGTCAGGACACCATTTGGTGCGAATGAAATTGTTGACCACAGTTGGCAAGCCATCCGGGTGCCCTTCCGGAATGCGGTCGTGCACACCCAGCACTCGAAAACATTGTCGACGGAAGAGGTAGCGCCACGAATTGCCCGAGGGATTTGATGGCCAATAGTGATTTGCAAAGGGCTCGTTTAGGCCGAGCAAGAAATCTTCTTGCAAGCAAGATTTCAATGTGCGCACAGCCTTTGCCGATGCGTGGTGGCGTGTAATTGCCCACTCTTGTAAAGACGCTTCGATGTCGGCCAATTCCGCAGGTGTAGCCCTCAATTCCAAACTCTGTAAGCTTGTGTGCGAGGTTGGCAACTGTAAACTGCCCACTCCTGCCATGTCTCACGAACTGTGTATACGCAGCCACAATCTACAGCTGCCAAATGTTGTACCACCCCACGATGAGCGTGTCGTGAGCAAGCACACCCCTAACGATGATGGCGCCGGAAGTACACTTGAAATCTCACACCCTCGAGCTGCCTTGCCAAAGAATGTTCACAACGAGACAATCCTGTCCAATCCCTAAACCCTACAGAACTCGCCTCTCTGGAGTATAGCTCGAGCTTGGCAATCACTTGCAATGAAAACCTTGTACCCTAATCAAATTACCCGTTCCACAATCAGCAATGAAGGCACGAAGGCGCCCTCCCTCCCACATACTGAAAGTCGATGGCTTGTTCAAACCTGCGGTTTGCCCTAGTCACCCTCCAAAGCGCGTGAAATGGCCAGCAACGAAATGGCCAACGGTATGGAACCGGCACCCGCCGGTGCTCCCGGTAGTTGTTTTGGGTACAGACTTCACCATGAATGCAAAACTCTATACAATCCGAGTAAATGAACGCCCCCAATCCGATGTACATCTTGCAGTAGCCACATCGCCCACTACCCAATATGACTCCAGTACCCCCCCTTACAAGATGTCAATTTTCCCCAGCAGTACAACCATCATTTGAAGAGAATTTGCCAAAAAATGAATTGAGGAAGGCCAGATTTGGGGAGGTGGGGCGCTCAGGGATTAACTATGAACTTATTTACATATCCCATATTCTTTGTGTTATCTCTTACCACCCCATGTGTATATAATAAGTTGCCTTTTCAACTCATACCACAAATTATGCATGAATGGCTTTTGAAGCAAAGTGAAATAAATGTGGTGGCACCACCACGTCAACATGGGCATATTTCAAATGGATGATTTTTAAAATGTTTTTTTAGAGAAGGACAAAGTCCAAACAATTTTTTTCAAAGTTCTACAAAAACAACATTCTATGAAACAATTGGAACAACATTTTTTGAAAATCTCGTAGGACTTGTAAAAAAATTGATAACACTTAAAACAAAATAAAATTTGAACTTGCCCAACAAGGTCAGGCAACCTTTAACTTATCCTAGAGTGAGATTTTTACACTACACATGGTAATTCTTTTTGACATTTGCATCTTATATCATGTAAGTTACATACTTTCCAAATTTCAAAAGTAAAGGAAGAGTTTTGCAAAAATTGTTTGAAGCTACCCAAACTATCAGAAAAGTTTATAGAAGCATAATTTTAGATCTAGACACCCAATCAAAAAAAAAAATTAAAAACCTACTAAGGGGGGACATGTTCACATCTTGTGTCAAAAGTTTGTGAACATCCGAACAAAATTGACTTCATAGGAACCTACCTAAGATCACTTGCATACATTCAACGTTCATTGATTTTGGTCCTTTAGGGATTAATGAAAAATGGAATTGCTTCATTTTTCTTTTAAAATGAAGAAATTCCATGTTGTGTTTGATAATGACATCCTTGATGGCTTGATTATCAATCTTTGATTCAAAACAAAGATAAGTAAATTTTAATTTTATTCTTTGGTTTCATGATCCTTATTATTACTGTCACTTAATATACTTTAATATAAAATTTGATTTCCTACATAAGTAATACAAAGAATGATTATTTATAAATTTTTATTTTGTATATTGTATTTTTATTTAGATATCAATGTGTGTATTTATTTATTTATTAGACTTCTTGGTTGTGTCTATTAAGGTAGGAGGCTCAGAAATGGCTCATTTAAGGGCTGATCTGCCAGAAAAATAGAAGAGGAATATATCACACAAGTGGTTTCATAATTTTTGAAGCATTTTTGAATTACTTATGGATTTTCAAAGGACTACATGCCTTATAGAAGTAATAGAAGTTAGTCACATTATATCAAGTTCATATAACAAAAAGTGTTAGTGGTAAAATTGGATCCATGAATCTAAAATATAAGATTATGATTTTAGAAGTATTTAGCACTCCGGCCAATAAAGAAAAAATGACCAATGATAAAAATTCTCCATGGAATATTAGATCATCACTAGAAAAAAGCCTTGTTTAATTGGATGTTCTTGCGTCAAAGTTGACGGATTTTTTTTAAGCATCCAATGTAACATCTTTGTGTGTTTATGTCAACAATGACATCCAATGTAACATCTTTATGCTACATTGAATGTCATTGTTGACATAAACACATGAAGATGTTACATTGGATGCTTAAAAAAATCCGTCAACTTTGACGCATGAACATTCAATTAAACAAGGCTTTCTACTAGTGCATGTTGAAGGATGAGATATTTCATTGGCTTACTTGCACACAAATGTTTCAAAAGTAGACAAAGATATTAAATTCAAATCTAAGAACTTATTGAAGAATTTAATTCAAAAGACACACTACTAATAGGTGGAATGGATGAATCATGTCCATTGTGATTTGCAGGAAGGTAATCTTAAAGACTTCTTTTGCAAAGCCAAAATAGTTTGTGGATGAATTATAAATTTTGGAGTCTCGTTTTCATAGACAATGCAAAGTCATAATAACAATATGATACAAGTGTCTTACACTTTCTTCTAACCAATGACTTAGTGCAATCATGTAATAGAGAGAATATAATTGGATAGCCAAGTTATGGGAAATTATTAAATGTTACAAATCTAGGGTGAATTCTCAATTGAAAAATTTATTGTTGTAATATGAATTGTAATATATACAATACACATAGAACTATTAATCCATAGATGAAGCATCTTTTAAAAATAAAAATAAAAAAAACCTCAATGATGGAATTCATACCAACATCCATTGCAAACACATGAAAAAATTCTTTAAAAAAATGGATGGAAGATTTAATTCTTCATCGCGTGTTGTACATTTCGAATCATCTAAGTTTCCCTTTGTGCATTCCAAAGTTTAAGGGTCAACAAATGATTAAAGTCTATTTTTCTTTCCTGTTCATTATAGTTAGCATGTTCAAAACAATGTGGCTTGGTTGAAACATAAAAAAAAAATGTTGTTTTGAAATTTGGATTAGTGCAACACTTTAGAAAAAGATATTCTAACTTCCAATTACTCCTCAGTAATTAACAACTAAAGATAGTAAACTGCCTTTTCTAAAGTTATAATAAGAATCATAGCCTTTCTATATATCATTGATTGTAACGAGCATTCTTTCTTCTTTCCTTGGATAGATTACACAATGTTTCTTGAATACTACTTGGATGAAGTGCACTTTCAAATGATTCATCAATATCCACCTCCTGTAGTGGTTTAGCATGTAAGTGTTCAATTAAATCTTCTTGAATTGTTCAAGCATCTCTAAATGTTTGAATTGCGTATCAACCTTGCAGTACTTGTGTGCAACTCCCATGGGAAGAAAATTTCATGCGTTTAGAACCATGAAGGTACACATACCTCTAATGGACACCAGTCTCCCATTTCAGCCCAACTGAAACTTGGATGGGGTGTTCCAAGGGGACGCCATTGGGAGAGGGTCCATAATGAGTGTGCTTTACCTTACTCCAGTATTTCATGCCATTGGCCACGAAGGGAGAGCTCACGGATTTAAGTTTCGAAACAGCTTCTACAGCAGAATTCATGTCAAGGTGCGCCTGGGGTTCTTGCACTGTATCTTGAGCACCAAGGTCTCATCACCGGGAAGCAGTACAAGTAGCACAATGCCCTTACTACACGAAAATCATGTAACTGGATAGAACAGGGAAACAAACGGTTACGAATTCAAATGAAGTCAACGCTACAAAACCATCGTCTACAAAAATTGTAATATCGCTACCACGGCACTATCTCTTCCAATATTTCTATAGTTCCCTTGCTACACGAAAATCATGTAACAGGATAGAATTCGGAAACAAACGGACGTGAATTCAAATTGAAGTCAATGCTACATGCAGAACTATCGTCTACAAAAATTGTAATATCGTCACTACGGCACTGTCTCTTCCAATGAAAGGAGGAATGGAGCGAGTCTGTGTTTCAAAACTGTGCCGGGTGACGTACTTTGCGCAACTTACCCTTTCAAGAAACATCAATGGATGTAGGGTTCATCCAATGCCCGTGTCGGTAACGGAACTGCCATCCTGAACTCCTGTTATCATATTCAGTTCATTTGCATTTCCAGTCCCTCAAATAGCCGTCTCTACATCTCCAAAGAGACACTCGAGTGTTTCTCGGTGAATCTCATCATTGTAACAAAATGCTGAGATTTGCCCCTCTCCTTCTAAAACATGGAGATGCACAAGATCTGGAACCTGCATTGGACAACCAACACATGTATTGAAATGGAGTCCCCGTGCTGGACACACAATGTTGGAATGCAGAGATTTGCGTCACTGTAAGCGTTTAATCCAATATCCAGGAGTGCAATTTGGAGGAGATGAAAACAGAGCTGTGGAGAGATGACTTTCGGTGCAAGAGTCAAATCTGTTGAGATCGAATTTTCTATCATTCCGTCTGCAATGGGGGAGGCTCTAGATCACTAGAAGAGGCAGTCCTTTCCATTCAAAGAGAAACTGGCTCCAGACATTCCGTACATCACTTGTCAATTAGTGCAACCAATTGTCTGAATGGATGAGTAGCTGTTGGTAACAGGGGTCCGAAACGGAGATGGGATCAGGTCCCTTACCAGTTGTAGGGTTTAGGGTTTACGTTACGGACAGAAGCCAAACAGTGTCCCCAAACATAAAATCGATGTGAAGCACTCACCAGTTTCTGGATACAGACTTGTAGACCCACAGGCACCAGATTATCTTGATCACCCTGGAAAATATGGAGTGGACCTTGATAAGCGCCTTGCACATCAGCAAGCTCGAACCCCCAGGCACTGGAGATGAGTTGCAAATCTTGAGCCATGCCCTTGCCCATGTGAAACACGCCTGACACCCTAGCATCTCTGCAGTGCAACCAGTGAAAGACGCATTATATTCAAAGTGTAATTCGAAATTCAAGAGAGCGCAATTCGAACCAGAGACCATGTTCAGTTGGCTGACCTCTCCATCAGGCGTCCTGCAATCCCTTGCAAACTCTGGACATCGGGAGGAGAGAATCTCTTCTTCGCACGTTCCAACCACTTTCTCCCCGACGAAGGAACCATAAAGAAGCGCACATATGGATAGAGTATCCAGCGAGGCAGTTTCCCATGTAGCCCGTATATTACTCTTGACCTCGCTGAATTACTCCCCATCAACCTTTTCCTCTCGCTCTTTGATATGCCCTGTCCATAGCCAAACTCACATCCATATTAGTACGAGTTGGATCTCTGTTATGAAACAGCAACTGATCTATTCAGACACTATGTTGAGCTCCACTTTGCAGGCGTGAAAGTAGCACAAGCCAAATGTCTATGGCTTGCCGATATTGGACTGAAAATATGGGCAATTTCGTTAAAATGGCGGTATTTCATTGGCATTTGTACATGAAGGAACAAAGATTGAAGTGTAATGAGGCACCTATTCATCTCATATCAAGCATCCATTGTGTCCCATGTTTGCCCAAATCACTACTCGTTTACGTATGGCATTGCCCCCACCATTGTCTTCTACAAGATTTCATTCCCTAGTTGATCCTCTGAACCGCCATTTTAAGGAAATTGGCCATTAAATGGGGTTGTCTCCTGGGGGTGCCCCTTTATTAGTGCTCTACACCCTCCTACTTGAAAGATTACATAAGAAATCTTCATGCACTGCAAGCCTGAAAAGTATTGGACTTCAACAACGTTTGGCTCTTCTTGTACCCTCGCTTGTACCCAATCCGATACCTCCAGTGAACTCTATGGAGTGATCTCCCAAAGAATGCAAGTGACGGAAAGAGTTTGCTCGACCTTGACATTTCCTACTCTGCAAATGGATGGATATCACATACCTGCCAAGAGTAATTCCCAACAGGAGCCCACATTGCGATCCCAGCAATGCGTTCAGGAATGTAGCGAGCAGCTGCCCAGCAGTAAGCGCCTCCGCAATGGTATCCCAGCAACCATATCTTCTGCCCAAGCTCCAGAAGGTCTGCAACTTCAGCCACGTCTCTGGCAGCCGTCTCAAAAGTTTGATTCGTGTTGAATGCGCTAAACCCGTATCCAGATCGGTCGATTGAAACGAGTCTCACTCCCATTTCCTGCAGCAAAGATTCAGAGACACCTGCAAGGATCGACACTCTTCCACGGGTAAGATACAGTGTGCCTAAGACCACTGTGGAAGAGATAGATGATCTCCATGGAAAGATTCGTCCACGGACGAAGACCTTTCGCGAAGTCATGATTCTTCGAATGATAGCATGAGAAATTCTTAAACATATCATCTCAACAGAGTTTGACTCTTAGTTCTCCAGTGAGCCATATTGAGTGATCTCCCAATGACAGCACACTCCTTCACACATTGGTTCGATGAAGCGCTTCAAGTGACAGAAAGAGTGTACACACCCTACCTAAACTTCACTTCCCGTTAAGAAATAAGCCATACAGGCTGCGAAATAGTAACGGGCACATAATTACAGCAGAATATCTGCAAGAATGGAAACGCACAGAGTAGTACATATACTATCTGCACTTACCAGGCATACCAGCGAGGCGAGAGGAGCCTAAATCATGCAAAACAAGCAAGCTCCTGGTGGCCATCTCCCTCTCCACCCCCTGCTCCCTATAAGCCAACAGCCTCCCATCTGAAAGGTGTAGGAAATTCGCCTCCCACTTCACCCCCATCTTCATAAATCCACCACTGCATTCATGTCCAACCCAAAACTTGATCAGCCCCCGGAATTCACATGCATCACGGACATGCCAAGTACCGAATAATTAAAAGAAAAGCTATCGATCAATCTTAAGCTCCGTGCAACGAACTTGCACACTCCTGAAGTACACTCCAAACCCAGAACCCAAATTAAAGCATGAACGCAATTCAAGTTCTGCCACCGGAATTACTTCGATCCCACCCCAAACTTACTGTACTCCAATTGAAATTAGGACCTCAAACAACTAAGCTACTGCCCCCAGCTCGATCGAAATGCGAAATTCTTGTGCAGCGTCACCCTTGCTAATTGAATTCTCCTGACTCTTGATCGATCGGGCTAACTTACATATGTATAGCGAAGGACGCAGAAGCAAATTAAACGGGCTGTCGCTGTTGAAATGAAGACAGCTTAATTGTACGTACGTTACGTCGCGGTGCTGCGAGCTAGGACGATTGTTTGAGAACGAACCGAAAGATTACATGTCCTGTGCCGCTCATGCTTTCATGTATGATCGATTCCTCCTGAAGCTTCGCCGTGGCTACAGACGTCGGATTCTTCTGGAATTTCTTCGGCGGTTTCGTGTACTGTTTTGGATTCCCACGGTGACAGGTGGAGGACGCGGATGGGGCATTTCTGTTTAATTTCTGACATGGCATTCCACGATGAAGTGCAAATCGCTGCAGCTTCGATGTGCGAGCGTGATGGGCGGGACGGAGGAGCTTCAAGAGGTCGAGTTCGTAAATTTGAATATTCCCCGGTACTCCTTCGTTTTCGTTTTTAAGATCCTTTTTTGAAAAATGGCGGGGTCCTTCGAAATTTCAGAACCTACTTGAAGATTGAAATATTTTTTGGCTGGGGTACAAATTGTTTGGGTACTACTATTATATCATATATTGTGTTTGGTTGTAGGCTCTATTCGAGTAGGCGGTGTGTTATTAATTCACTCATTTATTAGAGTGAGTAGACCAGTATTGGTGATCCCTTCAATATATATTCCACCAAAAAGGATATGCACACTTAATTATATACTACAATCTGGCTTCTGTTTTTCTCCATGCAATTCCTTCTCCATTGCAATCCAATAAAGAAGTGCAACAAGTGTGAAAAAGGTTCTAGACCATTAGTCCTCCCTAATACATGCAACCCATATACTTCTTTAAAATGTACATTTTCTATTGCCTGGTGAAAACCTACAATCTATTTCAAATGAACCTATTTTTAGCACTTTAAAATTACAAAAAAATACATAGTTTATTCCTACAATGATCAAAAACTACATCCTATTGTAAGTGAACTGAGAATAATCTTTGGACTTCTAACAACTTCCAATAGTACAAATTAGGCAACTTCGTAAGACAAACAATCCAATCAATTGCTAATGTAGAGGCATTTAGGTGTAGTTCCTTTAGTGTCTGCATAAACTTTCACTTTTAACACACAAATAGACTCTCAACAATCAAAAGTACTAGAGTGAGTTGAATAAACAAATATATGATATAATAGTAGTACCCAAACAATTTGTACCCCAGCCAAAAAATATTTCAATCTTCAAGTAGGTTCTGAAATTTCGAAGGACCCCGCCATTTTTCAAAAAAGGATCTTAAAAACGAAAACGAAGGAGTACCGGGGAATATTCAAATTTACGAACTCGACCTCTTGAAGCTCCTCCGTCCCGCCCATCACGCTCGCACATCGAAGCTGCAGCGATTTGCACTTCATCGTGGAATGCCATGTCAGAAATTAAACAGAAATGCCCCATCCGCGTCCTCCACCTGTCACCGTGGGAATCCAAAACAGTACACGAAACCGCCGAAGAAATTCCAGAAGAATCCGACGTCTGTAGCCACGGCGAAGCTTCAGGAGGAATCGATCATACATGAAAGCATGAGCGGCACAGGACATGTAATCTTTCGGTTCGTTCTCAAACAATCGTCCTAGCTCGCAGCACCGCGACGTAACGTACGTACAATTAAGCTGTCTTCATTTCAACAGCGACAGCCCGTTTAATTTGCTTCTGCGTCCTTCGCTATACATATGTAAGTTAGCCCGATCGATCAAGAGTCAGGAGAATTCAATTAGCAAGGGTGACGCTGCACAAGAATTTCGCATTTCGATCGAGCTGGGGGCAGTAGCTTAGTTGTTTGAGGTCCTAATTTCAATTGGAGTACAGTAAGTTTGGGGTGGGATCGAAGTAATTCCGGTGGCAGAACTTGAATTGCGTTCATGCTTTAATTTGGGTTCTGGGTTTGGAGTGTACTTCAGGAGTGTGCAAGTTCGTTGCACGGAGCTTAAGATTGATCGATAGCTTTTCCTTTAATTATTCGGTACTTGGCAAGTCCGTGATGCATGTGAATTCCGGGGGCTGATCAAGTTTTGGGTTGGACATGCAGTGTTGGATTTGTGAAGATGAGGGAGGAGGATGTGAATATCGTGCTCCTTTCAGATGGGAGGCTGTTGGCTTATAGGGAGCAGGGGGTGGAGAGGGAGACGGCCACCAGGAGCTTGCTTGTTTTGCATGGTTTAGGCTCCTCTCGCCTCGCTGGTATGCCTGGTAAGTGCAGATAGTATATGTACTACTCTGTGCGTTTCCATTCTTGCAGATATTCTGCTGTAATTATGTGCCCGTTACTATTTCGCAGCCTGTATGGCTTATTTCTTAACGGGAAGTGAAGTTTAGGTAGGGTGTGTACACTCTTTCTGTCACTTGAAGCGCTTCATCGAACCAATGTGTGAAGGAGTGTGCTGTCATTGGGAGATCACTCAATATGGCTCACTGGAGAACTAAGAGTCAAACTCTGTTGAGATGATATGTTTAAGAATTTCTCATGCTATCATTCGAAGAATCATGACTTCGCGAAAGGTCTTCGTCCGTGGACGAATCTTTCCATGGAGATCATCTATCTCTTCCACAGTGGTCTTAGGCACACTGTATCTTACCCGTGGAAGAGTGTCGATCCTTGCAGGTGTCTCTGAATCTTTGCTGCAGGAAATGGGAGTGAGACTCGTTTCAATCGACCGATCTGGATACGGGTTTAGCGCATTCAACACGAATCAAACTTTTGAGACGGCTGCCAGAGACGTGGCTGAAGTTGCAGACCTTCTGGAGCTTGGGCAGAAGATATGGTTGCTGGGATACCATTGCGGAGGCGCTTACTGCTGGGCAGCTGCTCGCTACATTCCTGAACGCATTGCTGGGATCGCAATGTGGGCTCCTGTTGGGAATTACTCTTGGCAGGTATGTGATATCCATCCATTTGCAGAGTAGGAAATGTCAAGGTCGAGCAAACTCTTTCCGTCACTTGCATTCTTTGGGAGATCACTCCATAGAGTTCACTGGAGGTATCGGATTGGGTACAAGCGAGGTACAAGAAGAGCCAAACGTTGTTGACATGTATGATGATTTCTTATGTAATCTTTCAAGTAGGAGGGTGTAGACCACTAATGAAGGGGCACCCCCAGGAGACACCCCCATTTCCAGTCCAATATCAACAGCCATAGACGTTTGGCTCGTGCTACTTTCACGCCTGCAAAGTGGAGCTCAACATAGTGTCTGAATAGATCAGTTGCTGTTTCATAACAGAGATCCAACTCGTACTAATATGGATGTGAGTTTGGCTATGGACAGGGCATATCAAAGAGCGAGAGGAAAAGGTTGATGGGGAGTAATTCAGCGAGGTCAAGAGTAATATACGGGCTACATGGGAAACTGCCTCGCTGGATACTCTATCCATATGTGCGCTTCTTTATGGTTCCTTCGTCGGGGAGAAAGTGGTTGGAACGTGCGAAGAAGAGATTCTCTCCTCCCGATGTCCAGAGTTTGCAAGGGATTGCAGGACGCCTGATGGAGAGGTCAGCCAACTGAACATGGTCTCTGGTTCGAATTGCGCTCTCTTGAATTTCGAATTACACTTTGAATATAATGCGTCTTTCACTGGTTGCACTGCAGAGATGCTAGGGTGTCAGGCGTGTTTCACATGGGCAAGGGCATGGCTCAAGATTTGCAACTCATCTCCAGTGCCTGGGGGTTCGAGCTTGCTGATGTGCAAGGCGCTTATCAAGGTCCACTCCATATTTTCCAGGGTGATCAAGATAATCTGGTGCCTGTGGGTCTACAAGTCTGTATCCAGAAACTGGTGAGTGCTTCACATCGATTTTATGTTTGGGGACACTGTTTGGCTTCTGTCCGTAACGTAAACCCTAAACCCTACAACTGGTAAGGGACCTGATCCCATCTCCGTTTCGGACCCCTGTTACCAACAGCTACTCATCCATTCAGACAATTGGTTGCACTAATTGACAAGTGATGTACGGAATGTCTGGAGCCAGTTTCTCTTTGAATGGAAAGGACTGCCTCTTCTAGTGATCTAGAGCCTCCCCCATTGCAGACGGAATGATAGAAAATTCGATCTCAACAGATTTGACTCTTGCACCGAAAGTCATCTCTCCACAGCTCTGTTTTCATCTCCTCCAAATTGCACTCCTGGATATTGGATTAAACGCTTACAGTGACGCAAATCTCTGCATTCCAACATTGTGTGTCCAGCACGGGGACTCCATTTCAATACATGTGTTGGTTGTCCAATGCAGGTTCCAGATCTTGTGCATCTCCATGTTTTAGAAGGAGAGGGGCAAATCTCAGCATTTTGTTACAATGATGAGATTCACCGAGAAACACTCGAGTGTCTCTTTGGAGATGTAGAGACGGCTATTTGAGGGACTGGAAATGCAAATGAACTGAATATGATAACAGGAGTTCAGGATGGCAGTTCCGTTACCGACACGGGCATTGGATGAACCCTACATCCATTGATGTTTCTTGAAAGGGTAAGTTGCGCAAAGTACGTCACCCGGCACAGTTTTGAAACACAGACTCGCTCCATTCCTCCTTTCATTGGAAGAGACAGTGCCGTAGTGACGATATTACAATTTTTGTAGACGATAGTTCTGCATGTAGCATTGACTTCAATTTGAATTCACGTCCGTTTGTTTCCGAATTCTATCCTGTTACATGATTTTCGTGTAGCAAGGGAACTATAGAAATATTGGAAGAGATAGTGCCGTGGTAGCGATATTACAATTTTTGTAGACGATGGTTTTGTAGCGTTGACTTCATTTGAATTCGTAACCGTTTGTTTCCCTGTTCTATCCAGTTACATGATTTTCGTGTAGTAAGGGCATTGTGCTACTTGTACTGCTTCCCGGTGATGAGACCTTGGTGCTCAAGATACAGTGCAAGAACCCCAGGCGCACCTTGACATGAATTCTGCTGTAGAAGCTGTTTCGAAACTTAAATCCGTGAGCTCTCCCTTCGTGGCCAATGGCATGAAATACTGGAGTAAGGTAAAGCACACTCATTATGGACCCTCTCCCAATGGCGTCCCCTTGGAACACCCCATCCAAGTTTCAGTTGGGCTGAAATGGGAGACTGGTGTCCATTAGAGGTATGTGTACCTTCATGGTTCTAAACGCATGAAATTTTCTTCCCATGGGAGTTGCACACAAGTACTGCAAGGTTGATACACAATTCAAACATTTAGAGATGCTTTAACAACTCAAGAAGAATTAATTGAGCACTTACATGCTAAACCACTACAATAGGTGGATATTGATGAATCATTTGAAAGTGCACTTCATCCAAGTAGTATTCAAGAACAATTGTGTAATCTATCCAAGGAAAGAAGAAAGAATGCACTTCACAATCAATGATGTAGATGTTCTATGGAAAAGATATTATGATTCTTATTATAGCTTTAGAAAAGGTAGTTTACTATCTTTAGTTGTCAATTGTTAAGGAGTTATTGGAGGTGAGGATATCTTTTTCTAAAGTGTTGCACTAATCCAAATTTCAAAACAACATTTTTTTTTTATGTTTCAACCAAGCCGCAATATTTTCAGCATTATTATTATAATGAATTAGAAAGAAAAATAGACTTTAATCATTCATTAGCCCTTAAACTTTGGAATGTACAAAGAGAAACAAGGATGATTGCAAATAATTTCTCATTTTGTTTTTGACATTGGTGTTGAAAATCCGTAATAAAAGGTAGGCTATTTGTTTGTTGGATGTGTCCTTTGGACAAAGACTATGGCATTGACTCCACATCAAATTTGGTTTCTGAATCAAGAATCCAAATTTTATTTAGTAACATATTTATACTTTGCAATGTGGCCAAGGTTTGGGATGTGGGGTCCAATTGGCGTGCATGTAACATAGTTTTCCACATTAGTGTATTCATTGTTGTATTTGTTTTTTACTTTTGATTCTCTTGGAAACATTTTCACTTTAGGATTCTTCTCATCAGTATGCCAAGTGCATCCCCACATTGAATATAGAAATATAGATATCTACATTGTTCTTGAGGGGATCACTTAGAGTGTCCATTGGAAACCACATGCGAGCAAAACTTTAGACCCCTATATACTTTTTGAATTTGAAATAAAACAAAATTGAAAAAATATAAATAAATTTTCCTATCATGATATAGTTTATGTTTTAAATTATTGATATTTTTATTTGTTAATAATAATTAGTTACAAATTTTTGAAGTAAAAAGATACACTGTAGAACTAAAAAATAACTTTCACCCCCCTATATTATGTAAGAAAAAATTGTCTAAAAAATGAAAAAAAAAATCCTGAAAACAACTCTCTATTGAAAGCTCATTTTGAGTTGAATATTGATTCGATGATCATCTAAATGTGTTCTCTATAATTATTTGATTTGAAAAACATGTCATTTTAATTCATTTTTAATTTCTT
Source organism: Rhytidiadelphus loreus (assembly GCA_947034895.1). Classification (NCBI taxonomy): domain Eukaryota; kingdom Viridiplantae; phylum Streptophyta; class Bryopsida; order Hypnales; family Hylocomiaceae; genus Rhytidiadelphus; species Rhytidiadelphus loreus. Next base: position 42,745,442 of record OX344764.1, read on the forward strand.
CTAAAAATCATTTCATATTGTATTTGAGTTGGAAATTTTGGCAATAGAAACCTAGTCATTATTAAACAATGGTCAAAATTATAGATTGAAATTATAGTTTATTAGAAATCACATGTAGTTTGTTGTAGTAGGACTAACTGCACCTCCTGAGACATTGTTAAAGCATTAATCCTCGAAACCCTACAACATTGGTACCCTCATTATAGCATTGTTTGTCTTTGTACAACGTCATTGCTATCATTGTAGCAAGATTGCTAGCATGTGAGCTTGTGAGTGGGAAATTTTTTGCGAAGAAAAACAAGTTTGATACCTATGACTGTGGATTTTGAATATTTAAATTTTAGGAAAAATTCATATCTAACTAATTATGGACAAATCCATAGTCCAAAAATAAATCGGTTGTTAGCCGATAAAGTAGAGTGCAATGTCTTATGTGCGTTAAGTATTGAATGAGAATGGACGCAGTAGAGGTCATCTAAGAATTAGTATTTAATCCAATGAAAAAACAACTTACATAAGCTCCTAGAAAGTGTCCCAAATTCTGTCCTAATTGTCGGTTGGCGTTTGATATTGTATAGCAAGCCAAACTACCAAGATGTATAAAGCTGTGTCTGAACTACTTGAACTATGAAAACCCACTACACATCATTCTAAAGCACTGAGTCCATCCAATCTAGTGTTTTCAATTTCAAGTATCAACTGGCAGCCGATATCCCTAAGAAATTCCAAAAGAGCCTTGATAAGAATTCATGAAATGAAGAGAGGCGATGAATTCGACAAATGTGTCCTCCAAAGCTTTGAATGTGGTAAAGGCTCCAAGTTTGTAGAAATAATCGTATATCCCTCGATTTCACTACAGAGTGATATCGGCTGGTTGTTGATACCATATAGGTCAATTTACCAGAATATCCCCTTCCAATTGGGCTTCCTGTACTTGATTGACTGTGCAACTTCATAGTATAATTGTCCCGGTCTTTTTGCGCCATACACGTATTCCGAGACCGACACATGCTCATGCATGGGATAAATTAAAGGAATAATATCCATTGAAATGTTTAGAATAACTCTACTATCATTGGGGAAGTTGAGGTCCCCCGTAAATGGTAGCGGAATGTAGCACGTTGGATCTGGTGTCCTCCTGAGCAAAAGTGGGCATACATCTACCATAAGCACCTGGTCCAGTGAACATATATCCTTGGATGGTTGCTTATTGAAAAGTGTTGATAGTATTTTGTAGCACCATGGGAAATTTTGCCTATCTACACAGTATTCTCTGCCATACACGAAGGCTAGTTTGTCTCTGACATGTTTTGGAAGCAAGTGCGCAAGCAATGGCCTAAGTTCTATAATTGGCATCTTGGACCAAATTCCGATGTTGAACTTTTCAAACAATGTCATGAACAATGCAACTAGCCCCGGCCTTTTGATGACGTTTCTGTGCGGATTCCACTTATCGACCTTGATATTTGTGTCGATAAAAAAAAGTAGTCCTATGACGCCAAGAACCACACATTTTTTGAACAAATGTGGTTGACCATTGTTGGACTCCTAAACAGAACAAAGATTATAAGATATGGATAAGAGATCAAAGGAGCCATGTACATGTGATGTCGGCTGGCAGCCGATACACATGACTGACACAAAGTACAAGAGCAAGCAATCCTTCATCACTACACGGAGCCTTGAGGAGCAAGACACATGTTTTTAAATGAAGATGGGACATGCCCGGCCACATATGGCAGAGCCAATATCGCTCCGGAAGCATTCAAACGCATCTTTGGAGAGTTTTGAGGGTCTAGAGCAACCCTAATTACAATATCCATGCCCTACCGATCAAACTCTTGAAGGAAACATTTGAATACTTTGAGAGCAAAATTGACATCCGCCTTGTATAGCCGGACACCCAGCCTGTAAAGCCTTTATTTACAATTAAATATATATGAAAATTACAAAATCATCACAAAATTTCTACGAACTAGAATTCTTCCGCTATATCTACAATGCACATATACAATCTACAAAATCTATGTCAACTAGCAGCCGATACATTATTTACCCTCCTCCGATAGGTTGACCGTGTTGCTACCTCCCAAGGCAAGTAGCTCTTCTACCAAATAGGGGACCTCGAGTCCCTTTTGATACTTCGGCGTGACTCTGACGTAGAGATTTTGTAAGGGGGATCTTGGCATACATCGCGGAAGCCCAATAGCCGAGTTCCTCTCAATCTCTCACATAATTTTGGTACCGTCAAATCTGACAAGGGGAACCGTTCGAGGAATGGGATCATGGAGGCTTGGAAGAAGGGCAATTTTCCACCCTTCTTCGATTTCTCCGAGTACAAAGTACAAGGGGGCGGATGAATGGCATTATATGGCAGATTTAGCACGTTCCTAAAAGGGAGATGATCAATGATTAGTGAATTGCTGATCGAGGCACCATTATTGTACAGCAAGGGCAAGGACCCAATAAGTCGTGTGAGACGTTTGAGGAAAATTGGTTGTGACGAACTCTTAGGATCTCTATACACACACTTGTCACACAACTCCTGCCCAAAGGCATTGTAATCCTCTCCGATCTCCGGCACCTTCCACTTCAAATTGTGGAGTCGTTGCTGTAGAGTCAGTAAGGGTAAGACCGACCAATAGATGATTATGATGTCCTAACTCTGACAAAATCTGAGGAATTGTTGGAGACCTAGTCTATCTCTAACCTGCGACCTCTGGTTCATGTTCAACCCTATACTATGAGAGGCTCATAGTACAATAGTGTTCTTTACACCTCTAGGAAGAAGAACAATCTTGGAGATGCTACCTGCGGAGGATCAATAATCGACGGATTTGCTCTCGATTCAAGAGCCGGTTGTTCACACTCATCCCCTCCTTCAGACATTGTGTCCTCGGTTGTCTGTGATGGTCGAGATATTTCATCTGCAATGCAAGATGAAATACATAAAACATAAGATGCAATTCAATGAGAAATTGGACAACAGTACTAGAATGTATCGACTGGCAGCCGATACACTACATGAGTACTCTAGTCTGCCCAAATATAGGCTCCCATTGACAAGTCCTTACGAACAAGTTTGAGCTAGGCATCACTACGTATAAATGAGCTATACTAAGTAGATGTCTATCGCCTACGAACCTCTAGATCGCATACGCTTAGACGATGGTATAGGAGACAACGCTTCATTTGGAAAGTCGTGGTCTCGTGATGCCTTGCCTTCGTCAGCCTCCATATCCGGGCGCATCTGCTTCTGTCTGGATCGTGTTGAGCGATACGAGTCCATCGAATCCAAAGTGTATTTGATCATGACTCCTATGCTCCTTCCTCGTCGCAGTTCACCTAGCAAAGCTTTCTGAGGTATCGGTTGCCCACCAATAGCAACATCTTCATCAGTTGCCGGAATACCGATGGCAATGAGCGGTTCTTGAGGTTCATCCGCATTGTCGTCCGCCAGTGTTGTGTCTAGCCTTAGGATCTCCTCTGATGGGGGGACATCATGCAGATCTACGACCATGGAGGTGGAGGTGGCACTGCAGGCATGTTTGTTCAACCTAGCAGTGCCCAATGCAATGTGCGCAGATGACTGCTGGCACTGCACAGGGTCCGGTGTCAAAGACTGATTTGGAACCGGAGATTGGGGTTGCGGTTCGTACTGCTTGTGAATGAGTGCCTTTCTAGAGGAGAGCTCACTCCCTGAGTCTGATGAGAATTGCCAAATTGGAGAGCTTTCCTGGTTGTGTGTTGAGGGGATCAACAGTGTAGGCCGCGATGGACTAGCAGAGCCTCTCGGATTGAACTACAACATTGGTGATGATATTGGCGGTGGCTATTGTGTAGTGGATGTATGCAACAAGGCTCCATGTTTCGATCCTCTACCAATCCTTGACTGCAATAACACATACGTTGCAAAAACGAGGTTCATTACCTTCACACAAGCTTTTGCCTTCGCTACTCCGTCTTCTATGAGCTCCAAATTTGTCACTTGGGACTCATAGTTTTTTTTCTTTTAATTTGTTGCAAATTAAAGCATAATATTATATAAAAAGCCCAAAAAAGAGTGTAAAACCAAAATAAGTATGTCACGTACCAATATAACTTTTGGTCATAAATAGCCTTTTATCCTTAGAATACCTACAAACCCCACTTGTAAATAGGTTAGAACTATAAAGTAGTGGGAAACAATAGGGTTACAGGGAACTTATCCAAAATAGCCCGAATCTAGTGCATGTAACCATGCTTGGCTGAATTGGTCCCAGGAGAGTTAGAAAGATCCTTACATAATTCTTCAAAGATAGATTCCAGTATCCCCATTTCATCGACGAAATATTAAGAACCCCAATTGTTAGCATGCAGGTGTCACTTTTCTAAGACAGGCTACATAGAGGAATCCATGGCTGCTAGATAGTGCTCTCGGATCAAGAACATGTTAGGAAATCCACAACGAATTAAATTCGCCAAGATTCTCACGTGTGAAAGATTTCCTGACTGTAAGTAATTCCAGAGAAGTTGATTTTTACCTCGCTACCGACTGTGTGCAAGATTGACTCAAGACTTGGCACGTGGCTTGGAGAATTCCATAAGAGGTTCCCCAAAAAGTCTCGTTTTTTTCTAGATCTCCAAAGGATCTTTTTCCGAGCGATCAACCACCAAAAGCTACAACAAGAAATTCATATAAATTATCCAAGCTGCAGTAAAATCTCACTAAGAATTAGATTAGCATCTTTTATGTTAATAACACGCCCAACAAATTTCACAGTGTTCCGATAGCGGGAGGCAGCCGAATCATCAACATTCCCCTAATTATTAATTACGGCAAGATCTTCGTGGAGTTGACCGGCGTCCCGGGAGCGCACGAAGTCGGAACGAAGACATCAAAGAGTCTTTTCTTACTCCCTAGGACCTTCCCGACAACCCTAGCTAGTTATCCAAGTCAGAAAAGGTAAACTTCAAAAATTAGATTTTTACCCTTTTACTGGTTTCAGTTGGCGTTAGTTTCCGATGGGTTTTTCACGATGGGAACAAGGGATAGGAGGTTTATTTTGACTAAAAATGGCCTTCTGAAGCCATTGGCACAATTTGATTGCAATTCGGAGTTAAACTCCAAGAGATAGACTTTAGGACTAGCGTAAAACCTAAAATTAGGTGAAAATCTCAAAAGATAAGGATGAAAATCCAGAAGGATGAGGTACTAGTAGTAAGTCAAAGGAGGGAGTGGGCCCTTGAAAATCTATAAAAGGGGGCCCTTCTCCCTCCTAAAACACTCCCAATACTTGTTTTGGGTTTGTAGGTCCAAACTCTCTTGGATGTTTTGGCATTTTGACCAAAACTCTCTACAATGTTTTCGGAGCACTTTTGGCTCCTCTTGTTGCTACATTCTTAGCTTTGAAGGTCCGTGGAGGTCCTTCTTTTTGGTCTTTATAACATTTGTGTACGTCCTTGTATCCTTTGTTGCTAGTGAGCTTCTATTTAGTCCTTTTTTTGTTGGTCTTGTACTAACCCTAGAGCAACCCTCCATCATACCTTGGCGATGCCGCTTTGGAGGGCCTCTAGCTCTATATTTTACTTATTACACTAACTTCCTCTGTACTAACTACGTATCTCCTCCATCTTTGTACCACCCAAATTTTCATGTTACATTGAGTTTCGTTGTTCATCCTTGTTAGGAAAAGAGTGGAGTGGTTCCCCTTGGGGTGACAAAACTCTACCTTTCCGTGTCAGTTTCCAGTCCTAAATTGTGTGTTAAAAGTCTGCCAAACGGCGGAGTTTTGAACTCTTGGGGGCAAGTAGTCCTAAATTTGGTGTTAAATCCAAATCTACGGCAAAGCTTTGCATCCCTCTAGTTCACTCCAAAGGTTTGTTTCCAAAATGTGTTGGACATTAGCCAAAGTTTAGTGTCCAAAAATTAGAATCAATACGTTGTTCGTAGCCTCAATTAGCATGGTTGATGGTGTGAGTGGCACCTTTTACTAGTCCAAAGCTAGCCAGCTCAAGAAGGGACTCCAATCGGGGGGCTCAACAGTCCAGTCGGGGGATCTAGTTTGGGAAGGGGCTTTGTCAGGTGGGATCAGTAGGCCATCAGGAGGGTCCAGTTTAGGGTCAGTTTGGAAAGGGTCCAATTTGGGGTCAGCGGTCCAGTCGGGGTGGATCCAGTTCAAGAAAGGCTCAGTTGGGTGGGATCAGTAGACATTGGGAGGGTCCAGTTTGGGGTCAACAGTCCAGTTGGGGTGGGTCCAGTTCGGGAGGGGCTCAGTTAGATGGAATCAACACGCCATCAGGAAGGGACTAATTTGGGATTCAACAATCCATCAAGGGGGGGTCCAGTTCAGGAAAGGGCTCCAGTTGGATGGGTTCTAGCAGCTAGGTGTGGTAGGAAACTTAGGAAAAAATTAGAGGTTAGCAAGGGAGGAAAAAACTAAGGAACAAGGGGAAGGGAACTAGGGGAGGAGCAAGGAGACTAAAAGACTAGCATAGGAACTTTAGGAGGTCTCAACAAAATCAAGCAATCAAGAGCAAGCCAAGAACACCGCCACCATCACAACCTCACAACACCACTCTCTACAATCATCACCCCAAGCAATCACCTCCAACTACAAGAATAAAGAGGAGGAGAAGAGCTTAGATAGGAGAAGGAGTCCGTAGTAGAGGATAGGAGGGAATCCCTTCCACCATTAGGGTAAGCTGACGTGTAAGAAGGTTAGATTGGGCGTAAGTGGTAATTAGCTTGAATTTTGACTTCCTAGGTAAATAGGTGACAAACCAACTACTCCCATTCAATGGGGCATGAAGGTTGAGGTAAAAGAAAAGGAAGAGGAAAACAAACTTTGAGGCAAGAGATACAAATCTTTCGGGTTATAAAGATACAAGAATACTTTGGCCAACAAGTGGGCTCATCTTTACAACTTGCAATGGTAGAAAGGGGGGACTTGACCAATTTGATCATGGATCTTCATGCCAAGGTAAGACCTTAACTCTCCTCCCTTCATGCTAACCCACTAGGGGCTCAAACCATAGTTAGGCCGAGAGTTAGGTGTCATAGGACGGAAGTTAGGTCAAAATTGAGTAGATAGGATTAGAGTAGACCCCAAGAGGTTTCCAAAAACATAAGACATGTAGAAATTGGAGTTAGGATGCCCAAGATATTGATGGATGAAGTTTAGAGCCCAAAATGGATGAAACTTGGAAGTGTTCATCCAACCAAATTGAAACTTAGGATCTAGCTAGGACCTAAGAAGTCAAGTCCGTAGGTCTATTTTCGCCCTCAATTGGAATTGGGAGCCCATAGGAAACTACGGATGAAGTTTGATAGCCTTGCGGCCAAACATTCATCTACTCATAGCGGTTCACTAGGAAGATCAAATTAAACGAGTCTTAGGTTTTTAGAAATGGCATGAGATAATCTTCTACCTTAGAATGATAGAGTAGACTCTAGAAGTAGAGAATACAAAAACATAACATAACAAGATAGTCAATTCAAGAATCATTTAAAACCACAATTAGAGAGTTCCATTTAGGAAATTAGCAAAAGATCCATTGCTTGGAAGGCACAATGGATTGAATGACGCTTAGACATCCATTAGAATAGACACCTACCATAGAACTAGAACCTGGTTGTGTTTGCCGATTTATCAAGGGTGGGTAAATAAGTGCCTACATCCTCCTCCCGCACGAATTCTTCAACGGTTCAGCCATTCCTCTGCTTACCCATAGCACTTGAGTCAGTGAAGATGTATTGGTTGCCAATCGACAGAAATGAATTAACCATGAATAAAGTGCATTCCTAATGAGTTGAGGATGGAGTGACTAATTGGGGGAATCTCCATGATGTTTCCCCCGCTCCAGATGTTGATAACGGTGGCGTCCTTCGATTTCAATGTGGGCTTCATCAATTGTTCGAGAAGCCCATGTCCGACCCCGCACATTCCGCCATTCCAGTCAACCTTGCCCTCGATGTTGACCTAAAACCATTCCGGGGCCTTGGTGATCCTGGTGAACCTTTTGAAAATGAGAAAGAGGGAGGCTTTGTCCTCCGGCTTGGGGAAGGTCATAAACAGTGTGACCATCATCCTGGCCGGCTTCTATCTCCGCCTTGAGGAAGCCTCCACGAGGTGACGGCTGGTAGTATAGCGTACACTATAAGAAAACTGTGTTTTTTGAGATTTAGACATCCGCACGTTTGTGCTGACGTTTTTCTACGTCTGCAAGGACGTCTTGAAACTTACGTCCCGCGCAGACATGCCAAAAACATCGAAAAATCACAACAAAATTTCTGCTCGTAGGTACCTGCCCAAAAACACATTTGTCTCCCGAGGGGACAATGGTCCTTTAGGGGTTAATACGTCTATGTTCTTTGCATATATGTGTGATAGCTTGCAAATATCATGTAGAACATCTAAAGGATAGGGCAACTTGTCTACCTCTATGTCTTCTACAAGAAACTGTTGTCTTGAAAACATTCATTGGGTGACAAAAGTAATGATTGTGGATGTTGGGTGTAATGTGTATGTGACATCATCTGAACAGGGAAGGTTCACTATAAGAAACCCGCATTTTTTTGAACGTTAGCAACAAACAAGGATGTTTTTCAAAACAAGAGGAGAAAGATGGGATTGCAGCCATAGGAGGTAGAATTGAGTTGGATGTTTCAAAAAATGTTTGCATGTCACAGGTGGAAGAAGTTGATGTCCTATGCAACGGTAATGTTCTAAAAGACATCAAGAAAAATATAGTTGTGTTTTGTACAACGTCCAAGAAAACACAGAAATCCCATGTTGGCAAGAGCTTTTGGTTTAACTTTGGTTAAATTAGAGAAAGTTACTATGGATTGAGGTAAAACCCTGACCAAATATAAAATGCAGGGGAAGGTCACTAGGTCAGCCATTAGACAAGTTTTTTTTTTAAATTTAAAAAAATTTAAAAAATTTAAAAAGTGCCAAGTGATGTGGCATTTGATTTACTTTTTATTTTTTATTTTTTATTTTCATTTGGCTTGGGTGCATCCCAACTCCATGATAATAAAAAATAAATCATAGTATAAACTAAACTTGGTAAACTTCACTTCACTTAAATAGACTCAAATTCGAAAAATATAAAAAAATATGGCATCCAACAAAGATGAGGTGGCATGCCACATCAGCACACCTAGATACATTCAAAAAGTTTAACAGTGTTTTTTTTGACATCAACTGAGACATCAATTGAGATGTTTAGATGTTTTTTGCAATGTCAACTAAGATGTCAAATTTGACAGCTTTGTATAATTTTGAAAAATTACATATCCCATATAGTTTGTCATGCCTCCTACAGCCCTACTTTTATAAATAATATGTCTTTTCATGTCTATTTACATAGAATAATTGGCTTTTAAGTCATGTGACATAAATACCAAATATTGTGTATAGCGTATTGTGTATTTTGTACAATGTACTATGTATTTTGTATGGGCTATTTTTTATGGTGTATGTCAAAGTTGATGTTGCAAAATGTTTCAATGTCAAAGCTGACATCTCAGAAAATGTGTCAAAAGACATCTAAATAGATGTCGCCAAAAACAATATCAAATTTTTTGTTGACGTCTAAGTTGATGTTATTCAAAACAACATTAATCTTCTCAGACAATGTCATGTCAGATGCCACGTCAGCATTTTTCATGTCCATGTCACTGAATTTCCACGTCAGATGCCATGTCAACATTTTTCATGTCCACGTCATTGAATTTTCATGTCATATACCACGTCACATGCCACAATAGCTTTTTTTTCCAAACTACCTGCTCATCATCTTTTTTTTTCACCTTGGGCAGTTATTTTCTTCTAGACTACAGTAATTTCTACTAATTTATCCACGGTTAAAATGAACTAGGGATGCTAACGTGGCAATGATTGTTTCCTCGGACAATCCTTGAAACATCATTATGACTGTAGTCATGTCTTTAACAGCATAGTTGTTTTTGCTAGCACCTAATGCTATGACCATAATTTTCCTCTATTTTCTACAACATCCACATAAACGTACACTTTCATTGCATCTGTCTAGTAAACATCTCAATGTTCATGTGGACATAGTATGTCTAGCCAAAGACATGCTACATTTTGGGTTTGACATCCAAAAAACACAGTTTTCTTATAGTGGTATAGTAGTACCACAAAGCTGTAGAAGAATACGAGTCCGACACGATAGAATCCCAAAAGCGTGAGCTTCCGATGAAGAGCATTGGGAGGGGTATGTAATCGTTGTTAGACAGTCTATTCGACCCATCGTCTTTCGCGGATATTTTTGTTACCAACGATATGTCGAGGAAGTCGTTCTTCAAAACCGCTAAGGCTTCTCCACTCTCATTATACCCGAAGAGGACAATGAACTTCTTGTCGTCCGGTTGCAGCCCTTCAGTCCCCTTCGTTGTTCGAAGAACATCCACCACGTCCGCGATATATTGTCCCAGTCGACATTCGTATCTGAGGTCAGACGAACTTCCTTCCTCCACCGGGGCCACTGACATTGTGGCATAGTTTATAAGAGTGGTGTAGAAAACCCCTAGGGCTTTTCCATCGATGCTCTTGTCCGTCGTTGGATTCATGGGGTTGACATACCCTTTCAACCAGTTGCTGCCGTTCATGAAGTTCATGACATCCTTCCAAACGTTCCGAACAACGGTAGTAGAGTAGCCCTTCTTGTCTACCAAATCCTACTAGTCTTCATCAGTATATAGGACCCACGCCGCGTCCTTGCAAGGAAGGGGATACTTCTTCCTAGTCCACATAATTTCGTTCATGACGACCCTGTTCAGCTATTTTTCTCTGCATTAGTCAAAAAGTGTCATCTTTCCTGACGGCTTGGCCTTTGTAGTGTTTTTGATGCTGACGCGAAGGGCAATGATTTCCTGCACTAGTTCGCATAGGTCTGAATTGCGTAGCCCTAGCGTTGGCGTGAGATCTATTTTTGTAATGTGTGTGAGGGGTTTTTAGTTGACGATTAGATTCGAAACAGTCTTGTCATCCACTCGTCCCCAATAAGTTCTCCATTTCTCCATGCGTCGAACGCCTCTCTCCAGAGTACTTATGTACTCTCCTTGATGAAGATGAGGGGCAGCTTTGAGGATACTTTCTCATCCACAAAGTGCACCATTACCTATAGCTTCGCTGCCTGCACAATTTCAAACCCAAAATTCAGAACATAGTAGTTGGTATCGGCTGCCAGCCGATAAAAAGAATATCGGCTCCATGAAATGACGAGAGTATCGGCTACCAGCGGATACAATTGCATGTCATAACATAAAGCACAGTGACAGACTGACAGTCATTAGAAGAAAAATGCTTGATGAATACCTCAAACGTTGCTGATGGCTTGCCACCTCCACAATGCAACTCTGGGCATCCCGCCTTCACCCAGGCCACCCTCCCCATCTCCGCACAAGATCAGAAGGTCTCCTTTGCCACCTTCTCGACGATGTTTAGGTTCAAGGCATTCAAGACCCGGACGAGTGTGTTTGCTTGTCTACTGAAAATAGGAATGACCTCGAACTCCAGGAGATCTTTCTTTGCTTCCGATCTATCAGGGTATTGATCGGCCAATTCCCTACAGGCAATGACGGTGTGTTGCCTCCAATTATGTACTAGTGGACGTTGGATGCCTGCCACCACAACATTGGAATTCCATCAATGACCATTTCATCATTCTATACTAGACACTTGTCCATGACTGCATCCAATCCCTTATCCGTTGGTAAAGGCGCGCGCTTTAGAGGAATGTCATGAATTTTAGGCTTCTTCTGAATTGAACCATACCCCTTATACATGGTCCTGACCTGAAATGACCAAGTCCAAAAATTTATGAACAACGTAGATATGTCAGCTGCTAGTCGATAGACGAAATATTAAAAGCATATTAATTGGTATATGGGAAAAGGAAGGAATACGAATCTCAAATATCTGACCAAGGCGGTCCTTTGCAATTTTCCAATATTTGAACTCATCTGGTACAATGTAGAGCTTGTCAGAGGGGATGACATTCGGAAGTTGCTGCTTCTTATATGGGAAGGCGTTCAACAACCCTTTTTCCAACGCTTGGTAGATTACGTTCACCTCGTTGGGTGAAAGCACACTTCGGTTGCCCTGCCGGCTCGATGTACATCCCAGTGCAAACTATACAACCTATACAATTTTAAGTATGCCGCGTATTACGGCTGTTTCTTAGGACTCTGACAAAAAAGCGCCAATTTTTCTAGTTTGCTGTTAGCGGGTCCGTCGGTTCGGGACTTCGGTTTAGGTTGGAGTTCCAGCATCCTTTGTGGTTTAGGGTCTCTGGTTGCTTTGCGATGATTTTAGGACTTTGGTGTTTAGAGTTATTTGTTTGAGTTTAAAGTAATGGCAAATAAGAGACTTGTAGATCGACGTGTTGGATTCAAGAGGAAAGGACCACTACAAGAAAACGGCCGAAAATGTGACTGGAAAACATGACTGCGCCAAAAACGCGACTGCAGCGCCACTTCACCTCCCTAATTGCATCGGCGGAGTCATGTTAAAAGTGCTACAATCATTCTGCAGTTGCAAAAAAATTGCGGGATGAACAGAAAACGCAAAGGGTAGTTCATCCACAGCGTTCCGTTCACAGCGACAACGATGCAGTGACAAGGCGATGCGGAACGCGATTGCAGAAGGCAAAGTCACTATGCAGTTGTGCGGTTCCGGCTTTAGTGACTTCACTGCGACTACGAAGTGACTGCAAAATGACTGCAACGTCAAGAGGAGTCACAAAGTCGGCATTTTCTTTTACATATGGATAAAGAAAAAGATGGGGCCTCGTGTACAGGAAGGAGGCGGTGAGCATAGTTTCCGGTATGTCACTACAGGATGACTGCATTATGATTGGCGGTACATTTTAGTACTAAATAAGAAGATGGGCATGAATGCAAGTCGGGAAATTGGAATTCAAGGAGTTTTAGGAATGCCTCAATGCCTGCAAGTCAGCTAAAATGCATTAGATGTGATCCGTAAATGAATTAATTTTAGGAGAGCAAGGGAAATATGACTTATTGCGTACATTGCAGAGAATGAAGAGTAGTTGAAGAATGAAATAATTGCTTGCATTCAGGAGGGTTGCCGTATGGTGGACACATGTTGTACAAGACTCATTCAGAGTTAGACAGTAATAGGGATAGTGTCAAGTTTGATTAATGCGCTTCCACACCTGCTATTAGCCTCAAGGTTTGCATTAAAGTACAAGGCTCGTACATAAATGTACAAAGTTGTTCAATGCATAATTGATCCAGGATCAGTGACACCTTGAATGAAAAGAAAAGAACATGGCTTGGTGATTACCCTGTAAATGGGAAGCCATTCAAGATGGTAGGAAAGAAGACGGTCAAGTTGCATTTTTGCAGGAAGTGACTTCAGTATGACTGTAGTATGACTTTTTTAGTCACGTAACTACATTGTCTATGACTTTGTTATGAGTGTAGTGTAACTACACAGTGACTAGTACATGACTTGCTTCTTCAAAAAATATTTGGCGTTTTCTTTTACCAATGGATAAAGAAAAAGTTGGGTCCTCGTGGTACAGGAAAGATATGGGTGAGGACAGTTTTGGGTTTGTCACTACAGTATGACTGCAGTCTGACTGGCATAAGTTTTTTAACAAAATACATAGAGAGGGATGCAATAGGGTCATCTTTTGGAATACTAAGGTGTGGCAATGTCTGAGCGAATACAAGTTGGCTAAAATGTAGTTCTAGGGTACCTTAAATGAATTAATTTTAGGAGAGCAAGGGATGCAAGCTACATTGCACATATTTTAGAGATTGAATATTTGTTGGACAATGAAATAATTGCGTTCATTCCTTTGGGTTTAGGTGACTTGGACACATGTTGTACGGACTCATGTGGGCGCTTAATTACCCACCCTCGGTAATTAATCGGACACAACCAGGTTCTAGGGGTTAACTAAATTCTAACCTAACGGGTGACTAAGCGTAGGTCCATTGTGCTTTCCAAGCAATGGATCTTCTTTACTAAGTTCCTAGTTTCCGCAGGTGACAACGGAGTTGCCCCAATTGGCGAGGGAATAGTTCGGGCTAACCGTCCCCTAACGGCAACCTATGCGAACTACTACCGAATCTACCCTAATCTATGGGAATCTGAGGCTAAATGACCTTTTCTAAGACTGAGGAAGGATTACCTAAGTCCCCTCCATGGTTTCCTAAGTTGATTGGGTTTTTTCCTACTTTTGTGAGGTGGTTATCTAACTCGATTCCTAAATTTAATGTTTCTCTATTCTATCCCTAACTCTTGATTCAACTTAAATTCCAACTTAAGGTTGACCCTTAGTTTAATCCTTCAGGTTTAAGCTAACTCTAATTTCCACCTTGGTTTCCTAACTTAACCGGTCTTTTGCTAATCTAATTTATCTTCCTTCTAATCTAATTTATCTTTTCGCTAATTTATCTCCTAATTTAATTCATCTTTTCTCTAATTTATCTCCTAATTTAATTTATCTTTTTTCCTAATTTATCTTCTAATCTAATTTATCTTGTTCCCCTAATTTAACTTCCTTTCCTTTCCTATAATAAGTTTATGTTACCTAGGGTAATTTTTATCTACTAATTTAACCTGAATTCCTACTTGGACTCTTTTGTTCCTAATCTAATGTTTAACCTCTAATTTGTTCCGTTAACTCCTTGGTTAAGTTTTGACCCTAACGGTTACTAATTCCTAATCCTACCCTATCTTGTTCCAAATTCTTCCTTGTTTTGTAATCTAATTCCCCTTCTAACCTAGCCTAATTTGGTTGCTTTTATGGTCGACTTCTATGTATGAGATGGTTTTAGATACTTCTAGTCCTATCGATAAACTTCGATGTCTAAACTTAAGGTCCCCCCTTAATTCCTATTTGCTAATCGAAATTAATCACTACTTAACAGAGTTTAGTGTAAATTAAAAGAAAAGCACAGGAGATTAGTTTATTGACTCACCTGATCGTTGTTGGCATGCGCGACATTTTCCTCCATACCTCCGGCCGCATGCTCGTATTCCATAGTAGACACGTATTTTGAAGTGGTCAAATGCCTACGGCTTAGTCTTTGGCAAAGTAGTACACTCTAAAGACCCTTAATGGTCCCTTCCTTTCTCTTTGTCTCCCCCTCTTTTACTCCCACACTATTCCTACCAAACTCTTAATGGAGTCTTACAACTATGACGCTAACTTCTTGCGAGCCTAACTACCATCTTACGTTGTCATCTTTGCATCATCCTATTCCTCCTTCTAATGGCCGTGGGAAACTTTGGAGATTTCCGTGCACTCTACCCAAAGCTACTATTGATCATTCCTTCCAATCTCTTCTACTATTTCAACAATCCTTCCTCATATTTCTCTTATTGTCTTGGAGTGGTGTGGTGTGAGGACGTGCGTGCAGGTTGGACGGTTGGAACGGGATCTTCTTTCTATCTTCTTCTTCCCCCCCTACGTGTGCAACTCCCTCTCCTAATTAAGGCTTGTTCCCTTGGCGTTGCATTCCCATGGCATTGTTTTGGGTTGCCTTTTTTGTATCGTGTTCCCTTTCTTCTTTTTGTTTTTCTCTTGCTTTTATGGGGTCAAGACACCGAAGCTGAGACTTCTACCCCCTACTCACCCTTAACCTTCACCCCTTAACCCTTAATTAACCCCTAACTAACCCCTAACCAACCCCTAACCTTTGCTTTCCCTCCTTGGACTTTCCCCGTTTTTCCCTGGACTCTCCCCGTTTCTCCCTGGCTCTCCCTCTCCGCTGGCCTCCCCCTCCCCGTTGGTCCTCCCTCTCCCCGCTGACCCCCTGCCTCCCCGTTGACCCCTCCTGCCGGTACTGCCGCGCCTCTACGCCCCCGGCCCCTTCTGTCGGTACTGCCGCGCCTCTGCGCCCACCGGCCCCTTCACCCGGCCTTGCTGCGGCCCTTGCCTGCCCAGCAACCCTTCCCTGGCTGTCTGGGGGGGGTTCGGTTTGGTCTTTTTTTTCTGAATTTTCTTTGGGAAGTAAAACTTGGGTTAAGGGCTTAACTGACTAAAACTTGGGGTAAGGGCTTAACTGACTAAAACTTGGGGTAGAGGCTTAACTAACTAAAACTTGGGGTAAGGGCTTAATTGACTAAAACTTGGGGTAAGGGCTTAATTGACTAAAACTTGGGGTAAAGGCCTAACTAACTAAAACTTGGGGTAAAGGCTTAACTGACTAAAACTTGGGGTAAAGGCCTAACTAACTAAAACTTGGACCCGGACTTGTCAAACACCAAAAAAAAGAAAGACGGAAATTAATCCTACAAATCTTGGGGGCTAAACTTTGGCTTTTCCCAAGAAGATCTTGGGAACTAAACTTTGGAGCCAAAAATGTATGGGGTGCAAAGCTTCGCCGTCAAATTGGTTTTGACACCAACTCTAAGACTTGGATTGCCCCTGGGTCCAAAGCTCCGCCGTCTAAGGCCTGTCTTTGACACACACTCTAAGACTAGGGTAGTTTATAGGTTCAAAGCTTTGCCGCCTTCAGGGCAGTGGGGTCCACACACAAACAACACGGAAGGGTGACTATGGTTAGGACTGAAATACGAGGCAACCGTGCCCACAAAGTAAGCATAAACAAGGCAAGACTTCCATACTAAAGGCCCCCCAAAGCGGCATCGCCAAGGTATGGTGGAGGGTGACTTTAGGATTACTACAAGGTACAACGAGGACACGCAAGCGTAAGTAAAACTCACTCAACCCACAACAAGGTACAAGGTAAGATAGAAGGGCCCAAAGGGACCTTCGAAAGCTTGAAATAGAACAACAACAGGAGCCAAAAGTGCTCCAAAAACACCGTAGAGGTTTTTTAGCTTGAAACGCCAAAAATTCCAAGATAACTTGGACCCATGGACCCAAAACAAGTATTGGGGGTGTTTTGGGAGAGAGAAGGGCCCCCTTTTATAGGTTTCCAAGGGCCCACTCCCCCCCTCGACGAGTAACCTCATCCATCCGGATTTTCATCTACATTTGAGATTTTCACCTAATTTTGGGTTTTACGCTGGTCCTATCCTCTAACTTTTGGAGTTTAGCTTGGAATTGCAAATGGATTGCACCAATGGTTTCAGAATGCCATTTTTAGCCTGAAAGACCCCGTACCCCCTATTTCTATCACAAAAAACCCATCGGAAACTAGTGCCAACTAGAGCCAATTAAAAGGGTAAAAACCTAACTTTTGGGGTTTACCTCTTTTGGCTTGGGTAGCTAGCTAGGGTTGTTGGGGAGGCTCTAGGGAGTAAGAAAAGGCTCCTTGATGTCTTCGTTCCGACTTCATACGCTCTCGGGACGCCAGTCAACCCCGCAAAGATCTTGCCGTAATTATTAATTGGGGGGATGTTGTTAGTTTCGGCTGCTTTCCGCTATTGGAACACCATGAAATTTGTCGGGGCGCGTTATTAACGTAAAAGATGCTAGTCTAATTTTTAGTGAGATTTTACCGCAGCCTGGGTATTTTCCATGAATTTCCCAACGTGGCCTTTGGCGGTTGACTGCTCGGAAAAAGATCCTTTGGAGATTAGAAAAAACCGAGACTTTTTGGGGAACCTCTCATGGAGTCCCCCAAGCCACGTGCCAAGTCTTGGGCTATTCTGGCACACAGTTGGTGGCGAGGTGAAAACTAACTTCGGTTGAATCACCGGCAGTCAGGGAATCTTTCACATGTGAGGGAATCTTGGCGAATGGGTTTTGCTGTGGACACCCCGACATGTTCCAGATCCAAGAACACTATCCGGCAGCTGTGGATTCCTCCATGCAGCCTGTCTGGGACAAGTAACACCTGCAAGCTAACAATTTGGATTCCTAATGTTTCATCGGTGGAATGGGGAAACTAGAACCTATCTTTGGAGATTTACGTAGGGACCTCCCTAACTCTCCTAAGACTAATTTAGCCTATCATGGTCACATGCACTAGGTTTGGGCTATTTTGGGTAAGTTCCCAGTAGCCCTATTGTTTCCCACTAATTACGGGTTCTAACCTATATACAAGTGGGTTTTATGGGTAATCTATGGATAAAAGGCTATTTATGACCAAATGCTATACTGTTACGTGACATACCTATTTTGGTTCTACACTCTTTTTTGGGCTTTTTGTAGTACTTTATGCCTTAATTTGTAATAAACTAAAAAAAAGAAAACAATGAGTCCCAAGTGACGAATTTGGGGCTCACATATAGCGGCCATCTGCAGTATGATTTGGAAAATCATGAGAACCTAGAATGTCTTGGTATCCTTGGGGACACGGTCAAAGGTTCTAATGGTGACCTAAGGGTTAAGCAGGTAGTGCCAGGTTTGGTAGGGTAGCTCTACCATCATGTGGATGTCTATCATCCGGAACTCTATAAAGAGCTTTAGTTAGTTGAGCACCATCATGTGGGCCACTCTAGTTCTAACCGTCCGTATGCGAGGGTAATGACTATTTGTGAGGACTAAGTCCTCACAACCCAAGACTAAAGAAGTAGACAGTGAACAAGACAAGTCTTGACGCTATCGTGTTGGGGGGAATGATATTTTTTGTTCATTTTATGTATTATAGTTTTATTATTATTTTTTTTTATATATATTTTTTTTCTTATCCTCCTCAAATGGAATTGATTTGGATCTATAGATAAAAAATTTGAAAAACCATCCTTCCGCCCTCAACGGAGTGAGCTTGGAACTAAAGGGAGATAGAATAAGAGAAAGAAACCCCCCTGTCCCTCCTTGATGCAGCAAATTGGGACCTATAGCCAAAAATATTTCAAACCCGCCTTCCTCCCTCAACGGAGTGAGTTTGGACTATGTGTTTTGAAAGAAGAAAAAACAAAGAAAAAAGAAGAAAAAAAAAACAAAGAAAAGAAGTCACAAGAGGGAGGCAAGAGGACCTTTTGGGGGGTTTGACCCTTGCAAAAGTGTCTCCCGTCGTGGTAGTTGGTAGCGGTTTCTTGCCTTGTCACTAGCTCAGGGGTGGCGCCCCGATGACGGCCCAAAGGTCAAACCCTCGCCGCCGGAATTGAGGTTGTCGGTCACAGGCCACCAAGCTGCCGCGGCGGAAGACGTCCATCGTCTTGTCGGGGTGGTATATATACCTGGCCAGCCCTAAACTAGTGCCCCCTATATAAAACAAAGCATATATATATATATATATATATTTTTTTTTTTTTTTGAATAGCTATGTACAAGGGATTAAGCTCGAGATAAGCCCAAGAAGGTGAGGATCTAGATGAGGGAGTTGATGGAGTGCATCGCCCTAAAGTCTGGGGTCAAGGTTCGCAGCGGCCCCTCCACCTGGAATTTGTGGTGGTCGCCATCCGATTGACGGGTGATGACCCCCATATCATCTGCGGTGTAGTAGTTGCCAACCAGGGTGGTATGCTCCCCCGTACTTTCATCCGTACGATATTGCAAGTAGATGAGTAGTTCCCTGTCCTCCACGATGGGAGAATCCTCCTCTCTGGCCGCATTTGGTAGGCGAGGTCGGATGTTGCGGGGTTGAGGTGCCACCTCCTCCGCGTGCGGCCGCCTTCGAGAGCTTGGAAGATGTGTCAGAAGTGCCCTTTCCTGAAGTGTCACCATCTCTTCTTCTTCCTTTGGTGAGTTGACTTCAGGTTTTGCGGGCGTTGTTGGCTCTTCGACTGAATGAGGACTGTCGTCAATGTTGGGTTGTGTGAGGAGCTCCGTGAGGGCCTCCGGGGCTGGTGTACTGCTTAGTTGAGCTGAAGGCTCGGAATGCGTTGGGGATGAGAATCCCCTTGTTGGTTCTTCCGTCGTCCTCTGAGGTGAAGGCTCAGAGGGTCTGGGAGAGCTTGCGGATGAAGGGGAGTAAGGCTGGGACTCGAAAGCTGCATTCCGAGGGCCTGGCATGACTCCCATTGAGGGTGTCAGTGGTATTCCTGTGCCTCCACTCGATGCCTTCGGTTCGCGGTGCGGTGGTATAGGTGTTCGCGGAAGATGTCCTGATTAGTTGGGAAAGGTTGTCTATTGCTAGTGACTGCAGCTCGAAATGTGAGGAAGAGAATGCCAATGCTAACTATGATGGCGAAGAAAGCGAAGAGATGGAAGAGATCCCATCTCGTTGACCAGGGCGGTGATGTAGGGGCGCCACCGTAGATCCACATGCGGTCGGCAAGGCCTCAGATCCAGTTACCTGGTATGAAGGACTGTCAGACCACTGCAATCCGTGGTGGTGCTATCGGTAGCTGATGTCAGCGATACGGAGGAGGATGAAGTGGAAGAAGAGTGAGAGGCAATGATGATGACGTTATGTTATGCTATACTAATCCCCTACTATCCGCCCCAAATGGAGTTGGTTTGGACCTATAGACAAGAAATTTGGAAAACCCACATTCCGCCCTTGACGGAGCAAGTTTGGACTAAGAGGAAGATAGAAGATAGAAGATGATGGAAGGTAGGAAGTAGAAGTGCTTCACAGGTCGCTCGGCATAGTGCTAGATGAAGATGTAAATTACACTATTCTAGGTTTCTTCGTAGGTGACTGTTGGAACTATCAAAGGCCAGGGGCTACGGAGCACCTGGGTCAGGAATTCTTGACCAAAATGAGTGCGGAGGAAAGTAGTGAAGTTGAGCTTCTCGATACACTGAACCCGAATGTTGAAGAGTCCTACTAGAAGGACCGCCGGTGGGTTGTACCAATCGTGGTCCATCTGCTAATCTACTGCACTTGCACATCACAACACACAGCACACAAAGACGAGGGACTTCCTCCTATTTTTATACTAAGGTGCGAAGGCCAAGTGCAGAAATCCCAGGCTAGTCATCTGTCAGTACTCTAACTAGGTGTACAACGACTAGCAAGACTTAGTAACGCCCTTAAACTAGCCGTCTTTTCAACTCTATGGTATCTATTATGTCCGGTCTAGCCAGTACGAAAACGCCCTCAAACCAGTTGTCTTTTCAACTCGATGGTGTCTATTACGTCCGGTCTGGTGAGTCATAAGAGAATCCCCCCAACTAGCTGTCTTTTCAACATCTCAGGCATATATTACATCCAGTCTAGCGGCATTGGATTCAATCGGGGAGTTGAGTTCAACTTCCCCTTGAAGCTATCTTCTGACAAGCGGGTGAGGCATGGGTCATATGCCAACATCAACCCTAACCTGACATCCTAAGAAGTATAGCTGAAAACAAATCTAAACAAAGTGTTGGCTAGCGGTTAAGCTTTTCTTTTTACGTCAGATGTAGATTTCCACGTGAGTTCATTACCTCGCGACTACCTAAGAACTAACAACCAAGTGGCTCTGAGTGACGCGTTTTAGGACCCTACGGATCAATGAAGTTAAAAGTAACTCTAAGAATTCTGGGAGTCTTGCCAAGGACCATTTTACGTTAGCATCGGTTATCTTGCGCAATAACTTATGTTTAACAACCAAAAATCCTAGTTTTGGGGAATTCGAAGATTCCCCAGGCTTGGCTGACCAAAGGCCTTTCATTTTACACCAACTGCACCTATCCACGGAGACAATCCACAATCGGCAACCAATAGTGACAAACTAACCTAATATCCTAGTGATTTAGTGATTTAGTGACTTGGTGATGGGTTGGAAGATTTTTTAGGGTTTTTTATGGGGTTTTTTCTAGCTCTTCAATTTATCTTCCTTAAATTGACTAACTATTGATTTTTTGGGGCTTATGTGTGGAGGCCTAAAATGGCTTTTACATCCTATCTAACCTAAGACTTGACTCTTAAGTCAAAGAAGAGAACTGAGAGCCTCTATCGGCCCTCAGTAATTATAACCGCCTGGGCTTTAAATGCCCTGACACTAGTGGAGAAGCGTGTTGAGGAGGGTAATGGATGACATAGTGATTACCTGAGTAGGTGGTCGTCCATGGGACGTGTTGACTTCCTCTGGCAACTCAATCGTCTCTAGATTGCGAAGGTCGTCTTTCAGCGTGCTAGGGGCGCGGCGCACTTTGTACGGTGCGGCTTCTATGCATTCCATTGCCGTTGGGCTGTGATTTGCTGGTATCTCCAACTGGCTGTCATAAATGTCTAGAATCCCCTCGTCTGGGGTTCGGCATCTTGGAGGAGAATCCCTCACGGCAATGAGGGTCGTGGAGATAGGGCTAGTAGCTGGGCCAAGGTCGGTGACTTGTGCCAGCGGATTCCAAAGGTGGTCTCTTGGATCCTCCCCGAAGAGTGTCGTGGATGCCCGTTGTGCTGGCGGCGGGGTCCGTGGTTTGGTTCGATGTTGAGGGCCGGACCAAGTAGCACAAAATTGGAATTCGTATGGTGTCCAGCAAAGAGGGCACGTCGCCTGTGATGGCTGAGCTTGTACTACTGGCACTAACTCTATGGAATCGGAAGGAGGTGTCTTGACTTGCGTTCCCTGGGGTGGTGCCGTATGAGGAGTGCCTTCCGAACTGGGACTGTTGGCCGGGGTAGGGCTGATCTCTGATGACGGTTCGATGTCCTTCGTAGGTTCTTGACTTTCCGTAACGTCAGTCGTAGGGCTGAAGCTAGAGAAGGAGTCGGGAGAAGGCGTGTCGCCGTTGGCGTGGACGATGGTGGATGGGTCTCCTATGTCTCCCTCCAGGACGTAGACCGTTGGCGTTTCCATGACGACGTAAGCATCGTCTCCCGAGTAGGGGTGCTCTAAGAGCCATCTCTCGAGGGACCCATCGTCTTCGAACCCGTAGAGTCCCGGGCCCATGCACTTGAGTTGGCTCAAGCTAGCGGTGGGCTTGGCTTGGATTGCTTGGACTGCTGATAGTCCCAGTTCTTGGACCCCTAGAAAGGCCGGGGTGTTGGAGACTATGACAATCATGGTCCTCGCATTCTTGGGACTGTAGGTGAACGTAGGTCGCTTTTCCACCCAATTGACAATGCCTCCACACTGGCGGAGGAAGCCCCTACCTAGGAGCAGAGGGTATGAGGTGTTGGCTTCTTCTTCGAGTTGGAGGACCTCAAAGGTGAGTATGTAATCTACTCCTCCGGTTTGAACTCTGAGGTCCTTGATTCGTCCCATGGTTGGGACCGATCTCTGATCTGTACATTTGACAGTGACCAACGAGGGGTGCATGATTTCTAGACCTAATTTGCGCATGGTGAAAGCGGGCATGATGTTGACACCGCTTACATCATCCACTAGCGTCTTTGGTATGACCTTGTCGACGATCTCTACCTCTATCTCGACAGGCTCGAAGCTCTCCCTAGGTTCTTTTAGGCCTAGTTTGGGTTCTCCCGTCAAGAGTTTTGATTCCTTAATGTCGGGACTTGGGTCCCTCAGAAATGGAAGTGACCCCACTTGATTGTATCGCCTAGTCTTCAAATAGTCATATGTAAGACTGTAAATGCTGTCGGGCAAGAAGGGCTGCGGTCCACGTGTCATGATCTCGTTGACTATGCGATTCCAGTGGACGACTACGATTTCGTCTTTCTTGTTTGGGTTGCATTGTGTCACCCTGTTTGTCTGAAGGCGCACCATCCTATGCACTTCTCACTTGCAGCCTCGTGGATTGTGATTGTCATCGTTGAAACTGGTTTGAATGTTTTAATCAGAGCATAGCAAAGGAGCGTCAACAAGGTCGGTCGGTGTTGAAGCCCGCTCCTCATTCTACTAAAAAGATCCGCCGCTCAAACCGCTTGAAAGTACGTTGGGGGGAAATGGAAAGCGGAGGTGACAAAGTGAAGGTGCAAGCATCCCCGCCGCACCATGCAACGACTGATGACGATGGAGTAGCCTCAGACGACACTAGGTCGGACTACGCAGCGAAGGCTCTAGGTAAGTTCTAATTCAGATTTGAATCCGGGCATGCTCTGTGTTGTGAAGTTAGATTTTGAAATTACAAGGGCCCAATTCAGACTAGAATGGTTGTGACATGCCCAGATGTTTGGTTACTACTGTAGCCGAACCTTTACTTAGAATTAGGGTAGCGGTGACCCCATTCTAGCCACCAATACAACAAGGGATTCCAGTCAGGTCTTTACAGGATAGGTATGTACGCATCGGATAATATGTGCTTCAATTGGGGTTATATTAGGCACCACCATCCGTGGGCGCAATTTCCTGCCGTACCTCAAAGCTTCGGAAGTAGAATTATATACACCCCAAGGTTGTCAACTTAGAAATCCGTGAGCAGGCACTTGTAAATCCAGAGTTGGGTAAACCTCTGAGCTTCCCAAAATTTAGTACAATCGTTGTTCTCTGTGTCTAAACTAGGGTTTGAATACTCTTCGCACAATCTGCAGTCATTCCACTTAGCAATTTATAGTTTGGACAGGGGAACCAGCAGGTGCCTTGGCTACCTGTATAGCCATTGTAGGCTTACATGTCCTCAAACACTACCTTCCGTGTACGCTTGTGGTCTGAATGTTTCGTTTGTTTGTTTGAAATGGTTTAGATTCTGTTGGAATGGTGGAGATTAATTTTCATTCAATTCCCATTTTTTTTGGCTTGAACGTGGTATGCCTAGGTTTGGGCTGGAAGAATGAGTTTGGCCGGGCCGTGCCAGAACTCTATAGCCATTTTTTTTGTTCGAAGTTGGAGCTCAATTCTCTAAACCAGTAGTTGTGGTTGAATGCGTTAGGGAAGGCTCAGAGGTTGTATTGTGCAGCCGTAGCTGCGGGTCTGAAGATCAGAAGGCGTCGTGCTCAGTGTAGCTCCGAATGCTGTCAGGGGATGTTCCTTTTTTTCGAAAAATTTCAATTTTTTTGGCTTGAACTTGCGCCATGGTTTGACTGTCGTGTAGGTTGTATGGATCTGTTTGGAAAGCGGTTCTGACTTCTGTGTGGCTTGTATGGATCCATTCTGGCACAGGTTAAAAGAGTGTGAGGTTAATTAAGTGCTTTCGACACTTGAATGTGCAGGATCTAGCTGGGGTCTTGGCTACCTCTATAGCCTTTTGGGGGGCTTACTAGTCCTCATCCATTACCTTTGTTGTACGCTTGTGGTCTGAATGTTTCGTTTGTTTGTTTGAAATGGTTTAGATTCTGTTGGAATGGTGGAGATTAATTTTCATTCAATTCCCATTTTTTTTTGGCTTGAACGTGGTATGCCTAGGTTTGGGCTGGAAGAATGAGTTTGGCCGGGCCGTGCCAGAACTCTATAGCCATTTTTTTTGTTCGAAGTTGGAGCTCAATTCTCTAAACCAATAGTTGTGGTTGAATGCGTTAGGGAAGGCTCAGAGGTTGTGTTGTGCAGCTGTAGCTCCGTTTCGGAATCAGAAGGCGTCATTTATTTCTGTGCAGATTCTGCAAGTGATATCTGTGTCATACATTTGTGTGTAGTCATTTCCCTGTCATTTTTTGGTCATGCATTTCTGTGCTATACTGTGACTAGTCCATTAGTGTAGTAATTACCTCTTGGATTTGATTGAAATTTCATTTATTTAAGTTCACTCATTTCCATCTATTTTTTTTATTATAGATGAGTATATTTATTCTTATGACTGTGCTTCTAACATTGTGTATCTTTGAATTCTCCTGCTTGTTGTGGTAGATCTCGAAGAAACCTCTTCGGATGAGGAACTTCCAAGACAATCGACATTAACTACTCGTAAGTGCACAAGGAAAGCGCCCTTTTCCTCCTGTATTGTAGTCCCTCCAATTCTTGATAGTCACGGCCCTTCCTAAATGCCTCCCCCAGGATATTGGGGGCCTCCCGGACCGGGGGTGCTAGTTTGTGAGCCTAAAAGCGTGAGCCTGGGAGCCTGGGAGCGTATGAGCCTTCAATTTTGGATTTTTCTATTTGTGATTTTTTGAAATAGGACCTATTACCGTGGTTTAGAGCCTGTGCAATCTAGAGTTTAGGCTCATTTATATTTCAAGGAGATCAGAAATTTTGTATAACAGAAAACGGTAAAGAATATCATATATGAAACGAATAGAACATACCAAAGCCTCGAAAGACATCAAAACTGCAAAGAAGTAGGATAGACAAAATTCAAAGAGTAGATTAGTGGCCACTACTACTAGAAGATTTGGAACTAGAACTATCATCAGAATCGGATGTCTCACCGTCTGATTCTCTAGCCATATCATCTACAAATATCAGAACACGTGGATCTACATTGGGGCCCTTCACAAAAGGTTTAGGATCATGGATAACAAGCTGCAAAGCTATTGCCTCAGCATACACTAGCAACTCAAAAGACTTCGGTGGACTAGGGAAGAATGCAGGGTCTTCAAAGAACGGTCGATGGGTGGAAATCTTCACTTTTTTTGCTTGCCTACACACTCAAATGAGACCACACATAAGAAAAACGTACAAAGTGAAAAAAATGAAGGTCAAAATTCAGAAGCCCAGTGATAAACTTACTTACTGAATTTTGAGGTCTTCACAACCTGGCGGATGGGCACCTCTTCATCATCGAGACTTGGTGGAGGGGCTCTAGATTGAACAGGTATTGTCTCAACAGTCGGCGTGGTGCCAATGAATGGAGCGAGAAGGGCATTGAAAATGGCCTTATCTGCTTCCAATGCCACGATATGACGACGAGTAGCCCGGCATGCATAGACAGTCACACCTGTAGATACAGAGATATGATTTACTAGTGGAGCAACAGAATGCAAAATATTTTAACAGTTCAATGCTAAAACAATGAGTGCTGCCTAAGGGTGACCAAAAATTAGCATCAATAGTAATGACAAAGGAGAGAAATTGATCATACAAAAAAACAAGGTATGATTGGTCAAATGGTGAAGGATAACAAACCGGTAGATGCTGTGCAATCCAAAATGATGTCACCAGGTGAGGTAGTTGCCTAAACAAGCATTTTCATTGTGGAAATTGCCTTCTCCCGAGGACCCCGCCAAGGTGAGTTCCCATTCATGGCCACGTCATTGATACCACTGAAATTTTGCAACATGTCATCCCGAGCCAAGTTCACGCCAGCTTCAACATGTTCCTCGGGACGGCTCTGGAAAGAAAACCTGCTCTTATACGGACCATCTAAAACTTTGACGTATAGAGAAGCCATGAAGCACATAGTCTGCATGGGAAATCATTGAAAACGATTAGTATGTTAAAGCAGAGTACAGTATATGTTAAGGCACATGCAAGCTGTAAGGCAAGGGGAATTACCGTAGTAGAGTGGTCCGAGGCACATGTCAGATGGAGCCAATTCATGCCGTGCCATTCTTTCTGCAGTTTGAAACTGAATGACTTGCAATTTCCTAGCAAGTGGCTTTTGATATTGCGGCAAAATGGGTAGATGACAAGAAGAGCTCCAACATCATGAAGATAGCTCTCTGCAAAGTCAAAGATATCTCGGAGTCCATCCTCTGAGAACTGATTCCATTGGGGGATAGAGTTCGGAGGATCAGAGACTGTCGGGACCGGTTAACCCTCCGGGACATCCACCACAATCAAGTCTACCGTAGCCTGCCCAGTTACAACGCCATTGAAAAATCTCTCCTTGTCCTTGGCGTGCTGCATTCAAAAGATAAATCAGTAAAGAATACAAGTGATAGCGGATTAAAAGAAACTAAAAAGAACCTAGGAATAGGTGGATACATCGAAGCGCAATTGGATTGAATCAATATAGACAGAAACAAGATAGTAGTTACCTTTTCTAGCATAGAAACGATGTCAGTGAACGCGTCAGGTACAGGCCCTGCATCCGATGCAATAAGACTAGAAATGGATTCATTAAGAATGCATTGATCCACACTAGGGAGCGCATCCAAGTCATAAACTTGCGGTGGAAGTCCATGCTTCAATTTCTCTTGCATCAGAGAAAAACTTGACGAGGTGTCCTTCATGGCCACATCACTTGTTGCTTGCTCTGAAGCGGCATCCTCAGCTTTCCTCTTCTTCCCCTTGCCCTTCTTTTCCTCTTTGGCCTTTTCAGCTTTGGCCTTCTCATCTTCTCTTGCTTTCCTCTTTGCTTCGTTCTCTTCATTCTTCTTCTTCATGGATTCCCATTTCTCCTCCTTCATCTTGTCAGATCTCTCTCTCCTCTTCAAGGCCTTCTCGTCTAAGCCACCAACTTCGTCATTCTCGATCACAACAACGGGGCTGTCTTTGATAGATTGAAACAGAGCCAACTCCTGAAGAGGGGTGAAGGCGCCATTGCAATCCAGATACCATACTCCAGATTGCAAGTGGGTAGTAGGCCAATTCTTCTCCTGAGATGGAGAGAACATGCAGTCAGGTGACCTAAGTTCAAGCCACGTGGCTAGAAAAGGTGGTAAGGCAGCCTTATTGATGGCCTTCTTTGCAAAAAGCTCATTTTTGAAATACCTGCCAAAACAACAATGAATACTCATTAATCAATAAGATATCTATATAAACCCACACACAAAAAAAAAATATGAAATGAAGACATCATATTACCTGTACATGACTCTCTTCACAACAGTAGAGGACCCCTTGAAATCCTTGAACTCCTGAGATTTCTTGAATCCTTCGGGTCCCTTGAACGCTCCAGCATAGGCATGGTCCCATATCCTCATCCGCCGACTCTCTAGATAATCCACAAGAGATTCTGGCTCTACTGCCACCTCTGCATTCAATGTAATATTGTCTACCCGAATGATAGACTCATACATCTCCACGGCCGCATCTTCAATCTATGGAATGACAATTACATGATTAAACAACGAGGGAACCATATCCGATTCCCACTCTACCGAATAGATGACTAGAATTGATTTAGAACTAGATCGAAAAAGACACTCAAGCAAACCAGAACTAACCGAGGTAATGATGTTTGCCTTGAATGGTAGACTTGAATACAAATGTGATTGCAGAAGAAACATACCGCGGCATACCAGCAGGCCTTGGAGAGGAAAGAGTTGATCTTATCATCGTTAGCTGGTCGAGGGGGGAATCTTCGAGCCTCTCGTGTTGGAGCAGAAGAATTCATCCATTTAAGCCACTTCACTTTGTGATGGGCACTGGCATTAGCGGTGGCAATCAGTTGAAGCTTGTCTAAGGTCAGCTCTTGGACTGCATACATGCTCCAGTGCCTCTCAATCTGAAAAATAGACTAGAAATTAATTATCATTGAGGACATTGATAGAGCCATTGAAAAAATGACACTGTTGTAAAATCACTAGAATAACTAACTCTCAGAGGCACTTGAATTCAATCCTAGGACAGGAGGCAGTCACCAAAATCATCTGGAACTAGAGAGTGTGATCATACCTCTTCGAGCCATGCATCACCTAATGCCGGGTTTGCCACGGAAACAATTTTAGAAAGTTTCTTATAGAGCTTGTTTGTGGCGTCCTTGGTAGCAGTCCTCATTGCTACTGCAACCCCCAAATCAGTCTTATCCTCTTCAATAGTATCCTCGTGATACTTTCGAACAGCTGCATCTGCAGCAGCCGCTATGTCTTGCTGAAAAATCAAGAGATATTTGTTAAATTGATATGATATGACAGAATGTTATTGAAGAATCCCAAAATTTAGAAAACTAAAAAGATGGATCATAATACATTGTGCAAACAAGTTACAACACACCTGAAATATGAAGCCAGTGAAGACCTCCAAAGGCATAGAGTACCACGTTTTTCGAGCATTCAACTGGCAGAACTTGACATCCTCAACACTTAGAAGTTCCTTGAATTTCTCAAGGGGCATGGACCCGTACTTGCGAACACAATAGAGTGTATGCACAAGGTTCGTTTTCACATGGGAATTTTCAGTGTGTCTGAGTGAAATATAATGGACATGAAATTAGTACACATGAAGTATACTAGAAAACATCAAATAACGGAATGAGAAGAAAATAAATGAATTTGAATGGGATTCAAAGTCCCACTTATTAATGTCGTGCATGACCTGCATGGCTGCACCCACACGTCCCTTGGTTTTCAACAAAATTGTGTCCACAGAAATGTGCCATACAGGATCAGTACTATGAAGTCGATTAATATGACTCATCCAGGCGATGCGCCTGTGGTTTCCGTCCCATAAAAACAATTTAGCATCCACCAAATGCTTGAGCTCCAAATGATTGTTCAGCTCTACATTGAAGTCATCATTGACCTTGTTCCAAATGGGTCCCCACTCCGACTTCTCTACATTAGTGAAAAACCCGGACTCTCCTTGCTCATCTAACAGTGAAGCATAAAAGACTCGAGCTCCCTCGTCAAGTCGTCATAGCCGTGAATGAACTCCTGCTCAAGTTTGATTAGATCGCAGCTCAAAGTAGGTCTCACCATGGGCATGGGTACTAGACGGCATAGGGGGACCTTTCGACGAGTGAGACCATGAGGTAGGATCCGCAAACTAATAATGGTTGCCACATAGTCCATCTTCTGAGTTCTTCGAATGGCATCCTCTCCGCCCAATAGTGGACCTCCCACCACTCCATCTTCACTGGGCATAACTTTGACAGCAGTCTCCAAATCAACACTTGATGGAAGCTCCACCTCAGTCACCAATGTGGAGATGATCAGCTGCAACGGAGGATGCATTGTAGCTCCCAACAAAGACCCCTAAACAAATAACGAGAAAAAATCATTAGAAACAGAAATAGTAATGCGAAAGTGTGGATTGTAACAAGGAAAAACAATAATCGAACCATCCGACCCGTGTCTGTGTGTCCATCTCGGTGGCGAGAGGGCCGTCATCCCTCCCCTCACGCTGGACTGGATATCGAAAAAAATTGAATGGGGACCAGCCTGGCCACCCCACCTGAGCAGTCTCTGTGGCGAGATGGCCGTCCTCCCTCCCCACACGGTGGACCCTCAACCCAAAAATATTGAACGGGGAGCAGCCTGGCCATCCCACCTAGGCAGTCTTGGTGGCGAGAGGGCCGTCCTCCCTCCCCACACGGTGGACCCTCAATCCAAAAAAATTGAACGGGGAGCAGCCAGACCAACCTTACCTGAGCAGTCTCGGTGGCGAGAGGGCCGTCCTCCGTCCCTACACGGTGGACCCTCAACCAAATAAAATTGAATGGGGAGCAGCCAGACCAACCTTACCTGAGCAGTCTCGATGGTGAGAGGGCCGTCCTCCCTACCCACACGATGGACCCTCAACCCCAAAAAATTGAACAGGGAGCAACCAGGCCACCCCACCTGAGTAGTCTCGGTGGCAAGATGGCCGTCCTCCCTCCCCTTGCAGTGGACCCTCAACCTAAAAAAATTGAACCGGAAGCAAGTTGGCCACCCTACCTGAGCAGTCTCGGTGGCGAGATGGCCGTCCTCCCTCCCCACACGGTGGACCCTCAACCCAAAAAAATTGAACGGGGAGCAGCCTGGGCACCCCACCTGAGCAATCTCGGTGGCGAGAGGGCCGTCCTCCCTCCCCACACGGTGGACCCTCAACCAAATAAAATTGAATGGGGAGCAGCCAGACCAACCTTACCTGAGCAGTCTCGGTGGCGAGAGGGCCGTCCTCCCTCCCCTCGCGGTGCATTGGATACCGAAAAAAATTGAATGGGGAGTTGCCTCGCGAACCCTACCTGAGCGGTCTCGGTGGAGACAACACCATCCTCCCTCCCCTTGCGGTGGACTGGAAACCCCAAAAAATTGAATGGGGAGCTGCCTCGCGAACCCTACCTGAGCGGTCTCGGTGGAGACAACACCGTCCTCCCTTTCCTTGCGGTGGACTGGAAACCCAAAAAATTGAGTGGGGAGCAGGTGGTGAACCCTACCTGAGCGGTCTCAGTGGTGACAACACTGTCCTCCCTCCCTTGGAGGTGCAACGCAGACAAAGAAGAATGCATTGGGGAGATCCTTTCCAGTCTCGGTGGCGAGGGCACCATCCTCTCTCCCCTCGGGTTTGGAATGTAAATCAAGGAACTTATTATGATTGAAAATGAGTGCAGTGCAAATTACCTTGATTGTATCTTGGGTTGCAACTGCTCCGTCCACTTCCGCTTGGGCTTGACGCAACAAATCTCGTGCTCTCCTAGTCTCCATGACGCCAATTTGAGAAAGCTCCAACCACGTTTTTGACTCCACGAGAAACAAGGGCGAGCACAAACTTCACTTAGTCGAATTTGAACTGCTTGCTTGTCCGTCGAGTAGGCGGAACTCACGCCTATTACTTGGCACGAGTCCAATAATACATATCCCGGTCTACTGATGTTTCCAAGGGTATATGGGTTTATGCTCTCTATTTTTATTATATTATCTCCGACGTTACAAAGTTCACAGATCTCCAACCTCAGCAATAAAACTAAATTATTTGGACCAAGCATTTCTTTTTTGCCCGTGTTCTGTGTAAGGACGACAATTTACCAATAATATTTTAATCTAAATCATGAAAAACGATTTCGAATCCTTGTATGCTATATATAATCCATTATGTGTATAGATTATATAGACTATGTGAATACAGTGATTAATCATTGGATGCTTTAGAAATTATGTGTGGCATCAGAGATCTTGTAATATCAGTATTAGAACATCTAGAGACCCCAATGAACATCATTTTTCCCATACGGCTACATGCAATGCTACGCCCATACCTCTTTCTCACATAACTGCAAGCTCATATTGCAAATGGAAGTGGGATCATATAAGGTACTTCAATGTTGCTATTGGTCGCTTGGTGCGTGTCTTCATCTTGTGTTCTTCGTGAATAATGAGATGTGGAATTTGACTGCACGTAGGAATCTACTATATTATTTCCTCCCGTCCTTTGCAAGGATTCTACTTCTTCTACTATAGTAGATGATATCACTCTTCGATTTTGCCTCCCTCTCTCCACGACGCGTGCCATTCTTGATCTATTCAACTCCTTCGGACTACTGAATAATAGCTTACGTTTCTTTCGCTTCACACTCTGACTACTACATGAAAGACCATTTAAGGGCTTATTCGTTAATTTGAGACAAGTTGGGGTCTCATTTTAATGCATTCTATATTTAGAAAGAAATAAGTATTCAATAAATTGAGACTCTTCAATAAATTAAGACTTCAAAATGTTAAAATATTTTTTTATAGATTTTTCTAGTTCTAGAAAAAGTATCTCCAACCAACAATTCACTATTTCATTCCTTAATTTATTCATTAATATCTATATACAATAGACCATGAACTTATAAATTGAAACATTTCTTTAAATTGAGACTACCTTTAATCCCAAAAAATCATCCCCATACTTCTCACACCAAACTTTTTAAATGAAAGACTTCAACCAAATACAAATTGAAGGCACAAGTAAATGTAATATATAGAAAAGCTATAAGAAAGGGGAAATATTTTCTATTAATAGCAATAAAAATGTTACATATCTGTCACATCATTATAGAAACAATCAAAGAAACAACTACAAACACTAAAATGTAAAACCACATGGAACTTCACTTCCTAAAATAAGAAACCACCAACAGACCTACAAACTATTCCTCGCCTTCCATGGAAGACACTTCGTTCTCCGAATTAGAGTTAAAGGCCGTCAGGGATGATTTGATGATGTTCATTTGCATCTTCGGAATTGTAACTTTTGTAATAACTTGAGGTTGATCTTCAGCCCCCCTTCTTCTACGTGGCTTGAAAGTTGTCATGATACAGTCTGTGTTGGACCAGCACGGAGGGATTACACGATCCTCGCGCCACACATTCCCAGCTTTAGTGTCCCATCCAGCATACGTATCCATATTGATGTGACGACTTGAAGCAGGCGTCCAATACTGGATTTGGATCAAATGAACATGTCCGGGATCTGGATTTGGATTTGTAAGAGCCCTCGCAAGCCAAAATGGTTTTGGGTCGTCATCTGCGGGGCGCACTGCAACAAAATAACCTGCAAACACATCACGATCAACACGAAATGAAGGACGTGGGCGGTCACGCCTACGTCCAATGAAAGGTGCAACCCGTGCAAACTCTTCACATATTGTACCATCTCTCTGCATTTGGTCTTCCGGTTCATTAGTGATCCTAGAAGCTGGCCAAAATCCATCTTGTAATGTCTCACGCACCTGTAGAGGGGCATCTAGGGCAGATCTCACACCTTTCCAGTAACTTTTTATAGGGTCAATCTTCCTCCTGAACTCTACAGATCGGTCGTCGTCTGACATTGCACTCCAATGAGCAATAAAACCATTCAAACCCTTTTTGATCTCAGGCAGTGCTTTCATATGTTGTGGAGGCAACGGGAGCGGACTACCGCTTGGTACTAGGGGACGCCCGTCTTCAGTCTCTGACCACAAGCGAATCCCTTTCTTGTGCAGTGGTAGCCAATCCTTGTCGGTACAAAGATATTTATACTCCATAATCGGCCAACCACTAGAATCCATGTGGAACTTGAACTGCTGGCCCGAGGAATGACCTTCTAAAAAATCCCCACCTGTTCCCAAGTACCCGTGCACAAATCTTTTGAAGTCAGGGACTTCCTCGATGAGATGAGGAATTACCGGGTGGGATTCACAGTCCATGAAGGACTTCATGAGTCTTGGAAGTGTCTGGTAATCATTGGTCTTCAACATGTTGCTCCATCGACCAAACAAAGCATCAATGTCTTCATATGTGTGTCCAACTATAAGGAAGTTGATGTATATCTCGCGGAAAATGCCTTTGAATACAAGTAGAGAGCAAAAAGCAAAAACCCATCGGTTCTTGTTATCTCCTGATGCATTGTCCAATTGCAAAGTCAATATAGGCGGTAGGGGCTGAGCGGGAATAGGTTCTTGTGGAGGAACGAGGGAGTCCAAGCAAATTCCCCAGCCTGTTAGCACAGCCTTGGTTAACATGGATTGGTCATCATCCTTAGAAAATAAGATCCTTGATGTATTTTTGGGCGGTCCCTCAAGATCACGCAACAATCTAGCAATGGAGCCAATGGTGTGATTGGAGTCTGTTGGAAAAATGTCTAATCCATAGTGCGCATACCGAATGTCACCATGACCATGAGCAATCATACCGGTCACAGCAATAGGCATTTTCATGAAAGAATCCGTCACTTTAGTCTTGTGAGAAAAGTGAGGAGAAGCAGTCTTGGAGTGACCCATTTTATCATGGATGATGCAGAGCATCCTCTCAGGATACATCACGGAATACTCTCTATTTCTGTAATAGAGTTCCCGATGTGCCTTCTGCCCTGAAAGGTGTGTGGTCAAAATTCTCTCCCATTTGTCTTGCGCAGTAGATAGAGGAGTACAAGCACCCTTCAACTGCCTATATGTATCGCACATACCACACCTCAAAAAAGTATCTCCTCGTGCCTTTGGAGCAAACTCAGGGAAAGACGCACGACGAATGTTACTCAATCCACTAGAAGAAATCGGTGACAAATTAAACACAGCATTTGCCTCATTGATTTTTGGTAATTGATCACTCCAACGGAAGGTTGATGGCAATACCATTGCAGGGACTCTTTCCCCAGATGCTAAAGTTCTTGTCTTGTGCAGCATTGCTTCAGCTTCACCTACAATCAGCATTCGAAGTGTGGCAGTAGCTTGTACAGTTTGCGTGCATGGTTTTTTCAACCCCAAATTCCCATGGGCTTTAGCTTGCATCCCAGATTTGGCCTTCTCTTTGTACCTGTAGAATGTAGCTTTCGAAATCCCATGTATTGTCTACCAAGCAGTGGGACACACTTCAAAGTTCTTCAAGGTAATCCAATCCTTCCCATCCTGGTCCTTGTGCATTTGTCGATGAACTTCAAGAAGGCACTTCACTACAAGAAATGAGCCCCTTTTGTGACTGGGCAAGGGTGACTGCATGTCCGGTTTGACTGGAGAATGACTGCTACCTCCATAATAGCACCAAAATTGAAATGGCCCCAATGCGCCAATTGCGCGGCAGTCGTCACTGCGACTACGAGATGAACTGTAAATGACGGGAGAGCTTCATCCACCGTTCTCAGTTGGAAGCGCAAACGACCTTTTCATTGGTTTCCCGGGGTATCCAACGTGGAAGACTCAGTCACGCATAATGACTGCGCAGTTTTATACTGTAACTACTTTGAACTTGAGAATGACTTGCAAATGACTTCTAGGGAAACCCAATGACTTCAAACTGACTCTTCGTGATCCTGACGTGGAAAGTGCTATGCTGATGTGGACGGGTGTATGGCACGCCTTCCTGGGCCGCGACTGCATCAAATGAAGACTGACTTCAGAAGTCAAATTCCAGTAGTGCCCAGTTAGGCTTTGCAAGAGTGGGCATTATGATGCGACTACATCATCACTTCGTCATGACTTGCAAAACACAAAGGGCCGTTTTCAAAATTGCTATGGGCAGACCTCTACCCGCTTGGCCAAAACTTTCCTGTGCAGTCTTCGGCTGCCATTACATGTAGTACAGAACGAGGGAGTGCGTTGATTCTTACAAAGAGGAGAATATATACAAGCTTTGGCAACAACTTTTTACGTTATGTACTGATAGTTAAAAATGGACTTTGTGTGAGGTAAATTAGGGCATGGTATATCAATTACAAAAGCCAAGTGTAGCGTTCACAGTGGCAGTCATGCAAGTACGTGAAGGACATGCCTACGACTGTAGAATGACTACACTACTGTGCCTTCAAGTCATGAAAAAATGATGGATGGCTGAGCTAGTACTCCTCTAGTGCTAATAGGTTCTCTTGCACTGACAACTCGATGGCTCCA
This sequence comes from Rhytidiadelphus loreus, assembly GCA_947034895.1. Classification (NCBI taxonomy): domain Eukaryota; kingdom Viridiplantae; phylum Streptophyta; class Bryopsida; order Hypnales; family Hylocomiaceae; genus Rhytidiadelphus; species Rhytidiadelphus loreus. The sequence goes on from OX344764.1 coordinate 42,781,916, forward strand.
ACCAGATTGACTATCTGCGATGGAACGGGAAGCCTTTGCGGAGCACTCATGCCTGCGGTCTCTGTAGTAGTGCTAATGAAGGCGTCCGTTGTGTCTACTACTTGGCGTCGTGCTCTTGCCTCCGCGCGAAGTACAACTTTCCAACCAGGTCTTCCTTCAACATCTAAAAAAAAAACTTGTGTCACTTGGCTAGGAAAAATGAAGGGGTCCGCCATGCGAGGCAATTTGTGACGGAAGTTCACAACAAGGAAACCGGAGTTGTCTTTAGTGTAAGTGGGATTTCCACGGTTGTCTTCTGTCTTCACCCACTCACACCGCAATAGAATGATCTTTGTATGTAGTGCACCGTAATCCAACTCCAATATATCCTTCAAGACTCCAACAGAGTTCACTACTGCTTCACCTTCATTGTCTGATGGCAATTGGAAACTACAAGTAACCCCGCTATTGTAACTTAATAACTGTGTCGTTGTAGCATCCTCTACTCGGAAGTGGTTTCCAAATGCAGTGATACGTGTGTAGCACGTGGCTCTTTGTGAAGGCTTCTTGCTGAGGAGCAAGCAATCCATGTTCTCAGAGTTTGTCAAGTCCAAATCGGAATCCCTCACAGTACTCTGAATCCAATCTGCCAGTGCCGGTGTGTTGGGATTTTTTGCTTCTTCGATGGCCCACTTCCTGTGCACAACCAAAGAGCTTCAGGGTTTATTGCTTATAAGAAAAAGATGGCTGCTGTTTTGTATTTGCGTGAAGGTGACTTCAAAATGACTCAAATTCTGTCATCCTCAAGTTGTCTTACAGTCATTTAATAAAAGTCACAGGCAACATATGACTGCAATACATCTTGTGTGCTAATATGTAGCCGGCCTTCAGCATGGCTTCCAAGAGGTGAAGGAAGATTACCAATTCACCAACTGTATACAGAAACGCATGACATGTACAAGCCCTAAAGAAAAACTCACGCATGAAAATCTTGCATACTAGAAACATTCGCCAACACATACTGATGTGCTACATCACGGAGTTTTGGGCTCATCATGTATGGCTTGCCAGCGCCTTGGAGAACCTCCTCAACATCTCCGTACTCTTCATCCTCGTCCCATATACGTCTTTGGGTGGCCTCGAATCCATGGAGGTACTCCATGACGAAATCGATGCATTCGTCTTTTAAATATCCCTCTGCCATGCACGCCTCAGGCCGTGCCATATTCCGGACGTGGTTCTTTAGCACTTTCAAGTACCGCTCTACTGGATACATCCATCGAGCACTCACCGGGCCGCACAGATCCAACTCCTTTGCTAGATGGTAGGGAAGGTGCGTCATTATGTCGAAGAAAGAAGGTGGAAACTCGATCTCCAACAACGCCATACTTTCCTCCACATCGCGTTTTAGTGATGGAAAGTCAACCGGATTGTAAGCCTTCGTGCACAAACGTCTGAATACCTTGCACATCCTTATGACCGCCAAGCGAGGACCGGGAGCCATGAGCCCTCGAAGTGCTAGTGGCATGACTTGCTGCATCATCACGTGGTAATCATGCAATTTCATACCTCCAAAGTTCTTCTTCCTAATGCACTTCCCCAAGTTTGAAGAGTACCCGCTTGGCATCTTCAACGACTCGATGCACTTGGAAAACTTTTCGAACTCCTCTTCGCTCATAACATATGATGCACGCGGCTTGACCATCTTCCCGAGTTTACGTGGATGCGGGGTCAACCACAGATGCGGCCTCACGTTCCGCCTCTGTAGGTCTCTTCTCACTTTCACGGTGTTCTTCTTTCCAGTAATGGTTTTCAAAAAGTTTTTGGCCAGGTTCAGTTCACAATGCATCACGTCCAACAAGTGGCGAATGAAGAGATGCTGGGAGTACATATATAACACATTGGACGAATTAGCACTACTACATATATAACGCCATGGAAAAAAACCAATATGATAACCGAACTTCCTAGAACCTGTGTACGAAGCGACTGCGAGCGGCAAAAACTTGACAAATTGTAAATGAAGTCCAATCAGAGCATATACGTAGAGTCCCTTCTCGACGGCTATCAGATAGTACTCAACAATCACGATTGGAACTCGGGCGCTACTGGATGTTGACTAAGACACGACTAGCAGTTGGCCAGGAGTCATTGTTTAGTCAACTTTTAGTAGTCCAAGGAATGGATAGTCACTCTTACCTTTCAATATGGCAGTTTGAAAAGAGAGCTCAGGCGCTTCACACCATGCACTTTAGAGGGGTCCCCGGCAGCACCCGGAATATTTCCAGCTGCTTTCCATGCCTCATATTCCTGTGCGTGCTGAAGTTGCTCCTCCACTGTCACTTCCCGTGGTTTGGGACGGTCTTCTATATTGCCGTTGAAGTGGTCCTTCATTTCATCAGACCTGTAGGGATGCGTTTCCGGCAGCCATTGTCGAGTACCGCCATATGTTTGCTTACTAAGCTCTCTGGAATGCTCAGCACCTAAGTCTTCACCACACCACGGACAAGCTACATACCCTTGGTGGGAGAATCCACCCACGGTGCCATACCCCGGGAAGTCGTGAACAGGGTTGTTCGCTGCGACAGCGCGACACCGCGACAGACAGACGTCGCGCGACGTCTAGTAGAGCCCGCGCGACGTCACGAAAAGTCAAATTTACCTTTGACTTTACAGGAAATTACCCCCCTCCATGTGGATGCCACATGGCATCCACTTGGCAAACTGGAGGGTGCGTACGGGTAGGAGAGTGCGGGTAGGGGCGACTGCGGGTGGACGACTACAGGTGGGCGAGGGCGACTGCGGGTGGGCGACTGCGAATTTTTGAGGGAGACCGCGGGTGGGCGACTGCGGGTTTGGCAGGGAGACCGCGGGTTCAGGAAGTGTTCTTGGGTGGGCAACCGCGGGTGCGCAAAAGGTACCTAGACCCGGTGGTGGACCCGAAGTCGCCCAATTTGGACCCGCTGTCGCCCTCTCGAGACCCGCTGTCGCCCACGTCGGACCCGCAGTCGCTGGATACACAGTTGCCCTATCCATACTCGCCCCCCTAGACCAAAGTCACTCGCCCTATATAGCCAGTAGCCCATCATCATGCTATCACCTTCATTTTCCATTGAGGCTTTCTGTCTTGCAACCTTTGTTGGCTGCATGCGTGACCCTTTCGGATAATATATATACTATTTTTTGCTATCATTTGGTTCTTAGAATTTTGCGACGTCCGCAAATCTCATGGCAACTAGAGGTAGCAGTGATGGGTCCCTTCCGGTTTTTTCCACTGTACGCACTCCTGGTGCAATTAAGAAGGCTGCCAAAGACAAGACTAGAAAAAGGAGGGGTAACATTCACAAGAAGCGATGGCATGTGTTGAACAATGATAACCACCTAGCTTTCAAAGAGTGGAACGAGGAGCCAGAGCCTTGGAGTATGCAGGTGTGCGAAGACTACATTGAATGGTGTCACATCGGGAAGTTCTTTCCGGCATGGCGCCATCATCACAACCGACACAATAACAAGGCAAATTTGAAGTATTGTGAAAATCCAGCTTTCATACGAAGGTGTTTAGAATTGTGGCAGGTCCTCTACAAAACCCCTTTTGTAGATAGGAATGAGGCCCCTTTGTTCATTGCTAGAGGTGCCTATGCTGAGGTCGCCTTGAACAAACAAGTTGATTGGACCACGATCAAAGAAAGTACCTACGTGGAGCGTCCAGAAGTTGGAATAATTCCAAGAGGGGTTCTCAAATTTCCGGAGGGTGGACTTGGGCCTTTTCGAAGTGATCCACAAAACAAAGAAACTCAAGAGGTGGACACGGAAGAATCAGAAGAGGATAATGATTCAGATGGCACACGGATTCCTAAGCTTGTACGAGTGAAGGAGCAGATTATCACCCCCGTCCAAGTTCCAGTTCCAGTTCCAGATCCAAATGTTCAAGCCGCTTCATCATCACGGGGAAAGAAGATGAAACATCCTGCGAAGGTGCGACGGTCCACCACGAAAATTAGATTGGCATCAGCCTCAACCACAATTGCGACTCCAATCTTGCCACCACAAGACGCCAGCAACGTCTTCGACTTTGCTTTAAGTGACGACTCACCCGTATGTGCCACAAGTCACATTCCCATTCCACAGTCTGAATCTGATGTTGTTCACAATGCGATGACATTGGCGAAGGCTCTCGACCTCTTGAAGACCAAGGATGCACAAATTGCAACCTTAGAAGGTGATGTGAAGAAATGGCGGTCTACATGTGAACAAAAAAATGCTCTCATTTCTCAACAATCCAAAGAATTACAAGGCCTTCGAGAAAAAGAGCGTCAGACTTTCACATTGTCGGACATGGACGAAACCTTTGTTGAGCAGGATCCACATCACTTGGACAAGCTTGTTGGGGACCTCACTAGCGATGTCATTCACCTTTCTCCCCCTGCCAAGCGTACGAAGCGTTCTTCAATTCTTCCAATGGCACCACTTCCGTTCGTCTCAAGAGACTCTAGCAATCCGCACGTTGATGGTTTGCAAGGGACTCAGGATTCACTTTCGTTTCCTGCCATTCCACATCTACAATCATCAAAGGAACTTGATTTGGCTGAGGAAAATAGAATGCTTCGAGAGAAGTTGGCAGTGTTGGCAGCGACATACTATCATTGGAAGGTCGCGTGCATTCTCTCCGTGGATCGATCTCAACAAGTTGCGAAAGAGCTAGACAAAGTTTCGAAGAACTTTGTAGCAAATGCCCCTAAACGAGAGAATGGATTGACATCATGGGCATTGATGGAGGACATGTTTCCGGATAACATGTCCATGCTTGACGTGGCGGAAAAAAATGTCATAGACTGGGCACAAAATGGTTGGGACCATGGAAATCAGATGTCTAGTCACTTCAACGAAAAAGACCAAAGTCTATTGTGGCCAAAGCCAGCTCATTTCGTCTTGGATCATACCAAATGCCCCATATGTCTAGAACAATTTGGGCCAGAAGGAGGATGGACACTTGGATCATGTACACATGTGTACCATCCTCAATGTCTCATCACTCAATGTCTGATTAGACGACGATGTGTGATTTGTGCAGCACCATTCCATGATCGCTTGTATACCATGTTCAACTTGATGACTTACATGCCACCTTCTTGGGAACACAATAGAGACACGACGGCAGAGACATGATTTTGGGGACGAGACTTGCTTTGGAGTTGGCGAGAAGGCCTACATGATCAAGAAATGGGAGCTGCTGCCTCACAATTGAATTGGGAAACGGACCCGCGTGAAATTCTAAGAGTGGCATTCAACCTTATGGGAAAAGGAGCTCACAATGCAGGGAAGAGGGCGTTTTTTTTCAATGCCTTGGTGGATATTTTGATAAGACATCCCAAACCTTCAAGTGGGGTGCTCATCCGGAAGGACACCGTTGGAATTTTGAAGGTGAACAAGGGGCTAATTGTGATGAAAATGCCACTCCAGAAGACTTGAATAGTATGGCTTACCTCGACTCAACATACGGGCCTTATTATCAAAGCCAAGCACTCGATTATCTATTGGAGTTACACTCTCCGCAAACTAAAAGGACACTTGAAGCTCTCAAGAACTTCAATGTCTTGGAATCTATTTTAGAAACAGATGGACCTGCTTCAAGGACTCGTGCTAAGAAGAAACTCGTTGTTGGAGAGTCCAATGATTACGAACAAGGTGCAACGAGTGGTTCTCATAACAATCCAATGGACTTGAACTAAATATTTCTATGAGATACTTACTTCAACGGTGGTTCTAGTTAATCGTAGTAGTATACAAGATGTAAGGCCCATAGTATAAGGGCCATAGTATATCCATACTCGCACAATGTAGTACTCTAGCAAAAGTTAGGGTTCAGATGTTGGCTTCTAAAACTATACCGCCTTGGCTGTGTATTGTACTACTATGCTTATGGACAACAACCTTCTATTGCTTTGGTTTTGAAGGTTTGGGCATACTTATACATTTGTAGCCTAAAATGTAATTGGTGAAATGCAAATACATTTGTTGTAATGCCTCGCACAATGATTCCATACACGGTCCCCACAAAATTGCTATCTTCAAATCTTTTAATGAATTTTTTCCTTTTGGATTTTTTCTCATACAACATGTTTTGGTTTACATGGAAAAATTTGATTCATTCCATTCAGATTTTTTATGAGAAAGTTATGGACCATTTTGTTTGGCGGGCAACTTGAGTCTACAGCTTCTTCTTTTAAAAGTTGCTTGTAGGATTTGTTTCTCCAGGCAATTTCTACAATCTAAAAAAAAATTAGGTCCGGTCACATAGTTAACTTCACTTGATAGCACACTCTCACCATTTTCATTTCATTTTAGAGATATTCATTATTTAAATTTTACAACTACATCTTACCTACTTCTACTCAACAATTTCTTAAAGTATCCAAAATTGTTTTTGAAAATTGTTTTTTTCCCACACATAACCATAGGATCTTACACCTTACTAGTATGAGAATGTGTGGAAAAAATTTCAGAATTTTTCATCTTACAGATTGCAAGATATCCGCATTTAGAGTGAAAAAAACAATTTTTTCAGCACATTGCTGGACTACATTATTTGACTTTTAACATTTTTCACTTTAATTTCTTGCACTACAGAGTTTTGAGCTTTAAACAAATATAGTGGAGAATTGAGTTGAGAGTCTAAATAAAAAAAAGGTTTTCAAAAAAACTTAATTTTCATTCTTAAAAAACTTGTAGAATAGAAGTACATATGAGATTGAATGAAAATCTATTTTCTTTCTAAGATAGAATTAAAATGCACTAATCCCCACGGTCAAATTGTTGTTGCAAGCAAACTAAACCATGTCAAACTTCTTTTCTTGAACAATTGCCAAAATTGCGTTCCTAAATTAATCTTACAAGGTATTTTTCCCACCAGAAGCTCTAATTGCCCAATAAACAAGATTGTCCATAACTTTCTCATAAAATATCCAAATGAAATGAAAAAAAGCTTTCCGGATAGACAAAATTATAATCTATGAGGGAAAAAAACTTAGAAAAATAAATTCAAATGCTTGTCACATTTTTTTGCTGCCCATTCTCCCCTGCTTTGGAGTTTGGACTATATGGGCATAACTTTTGTTCCCGGGCACCGATTGGAAAAAAAGTTATATTACCACAAAGGTAATCGTTTTTTCTATCTTCAAATAAAGTTTCAAAAATTCAGTCCCAAATTTCAGCCCGTAGGTACCATCTCTGACATCCATTCTTGCAAAGACACCAAATTCATAGCCCTCGTATTCAAAATATAATAAAAACATATGTACATTTCAAAAACAAAGGTGTGAATTTCTTTATTCCATAAAACCTTTGGAAAATCAAAAATTGGAAGGCCAAATTGTTTTTTTCTACCACACTAGATCCAACCACTAAGCATTTTTTTCACTATTCACAAAGTCACTTTCTTTGGGCTCCGGTCTCATTCTTTGAAGTTCCGCACAGGTGGCACCTATGCCTTCATAGGCCCACTTGCGCCATTCCTTAAAATAAAGGATGTGGCGCTCCAAGTCCAATATGCCCTTGTGCAACAACTCTTGTTTTTTCTCCAGTAGCTTCACCAAATAAAAAAGCGTTGCTCTTTCTTCTGTATTGCTACCATAATCCGGAGCTAAAGCCAAGATGCCCTCTTTTTTGGCTTCTTTTAAGGCATCATCATAATATTCCATCTCTAGCTCACGTATTTGAAGATTCAAGCTTCTCCTTTCGCTTTGATGGGACCATTTATCACGTTGCAAAAGATCAAGTTTATTTTGAAGCACCGCTAAATCATCGGAAATGTGTGCTCGACCGTCTTTGATCTTCTTGAAATAATTTACTCTACTTTTGTTTAACTTAGAGTAAATCTTCTCATTTTCAGCAACGGCGTTTTCAGTCGCCTCTAACTCCTTCTTCAACCCATCCACAACAGTTGGATTCACTGGAAGATGTTGTACCTTCTCTTTCAAATTCATAAGATCCGCTACTGTTGAAGTCAAAGCTGCTCGTGCACTTTCGATCTTAGTGCCCAACATCTCCAAATTGTCTTCCGAATCATTGTCACTACTTCCGCTAGACCCAATGTTTGCACCAGAACGGTCCACATTGATCGGTACATGAACATCTTCGCTTTGTTTTTGAATCTTGGACAATGATTGCGGCTCCTCAAGCTTCCTCTTGCCCTTCTTGTCAACTTGAATGTCTTCAGCCGCCTCTTGTTTTTCTTTGCCAATGTCTTCGTCGTCACTCTCAAAAGAATATCCATCGTATTCGTGAGTGTGCTCATCTGAGCTAGAAGTTGAAGACCATTGAACTTGGTCATCACCAACAACCAACTTGCTAGGCTTTGCCTCTAAAAGCTTCTGATTTGCTTGAAGAAGTCCTTCTTCATCCAGCACTATCGATCTGTCTGGGCGGTCACCGATAGGAAGCTCCTTCAAGGTTGTCCAATCTACCTTTTTCTTCAATTGAACTTCAACGTACACCATTTGCACAAGATAGAAAGAGAAGTTGTCATTTTGATAAGGCTGGGACTCCAAATAGAGTTGCTGCCATACCTCCAAACACCTTCGCTGGAAGACAACACTCTTGCAGTAAGCCAAATTTGCCTTATTAGACTTCACGTGCAAAGGGTGTCGCCAAAACGGGAACAACTTGTTGATGTGGCACCAATCCACATATTTGTTTACAGTTTCATATGTCCAAGGCTCTAGTTCTACTTCCCATCCCAAAAAGGCCTTCATCTTTGGATGCAACAAGATGGGTACACGCTTCTTGCGAGGTTTGCCGCTCCTTTTAGGATCCTTGTCACGAACCGCCTTTTTGTTGAGCCGAAGTCGGTATCTTGACAAACCGTGTGGCGGTTGAGAGTCCTCGCCCTCCATAACGATCACTTCGTCTCAAAAGTAGCCAACTAAGTACTATGCGGTTTAGGGTTGCAAGCCTAAACCGTAGGTGTAAAAAATGCTAAACGTAATCCTATCACATTTAACATTTACAAAAATACAATGTTCTCGTGAAACACCCTATGTCATCCAAGCGTGAATAAAATGAGCCGTGCAAAGGGACAAAAATCCCCCCCCACAACTCAAACCCCTAGCTTCTGTGCACGCATTCAGCCACGTCAGTAGGTGAAAGACAGTGCGCAGAATGCCAGGGAAAATTTAATGGCGACTGCGGGTGGAGGAGAACTCTGATGTACCTGAGGTCGCCCCTAGGGCGCGTGCGGGTCCTAAGGTGGGGCGAGTACGGGTCAGCTCAGTGTTCCAGGGCGACCGCGGGTCCGGAAGTGGGGCGACTGCGGGTCAGCGCAAGTGCTCCAAGGCGACCGCGGATCCTAGAGTGGGGCGACTGCGGGTCTGGACAGGTGCTCCAACGCGACCGCGGGTCGAAGGAGCCCAAGCGAGTGGGCGACCGCGGGTCCAGGGCGACTACGGGTCCTAGGCGACCGCGGGTCCAGGACGACAACGGGTCCACTTTGCGAAGGCGACCGCGGGTCCTGGGCGACAGCGAGTCCTGGGCGACAGCGGGTCCTGGACGACCTCGGGTCCCAGGCGACCGCGGGTCCATCTATTAATGCATGGACTTTTCTTTTCTTTCTTAGTACATGTTTATAGATTGTGATATTTTTTTCCATTTTTCCTTGCGCTGGGAAAGTGGCGATACTAAATGTTACGGAGGGGCTCCAAGCTTCAACATTCATCCACGTACTGGATAGAAAATGTGATACTAAGTATCTAAAATTCTATTTTCATTTACATTGTGGCGATTTCATCAAAGACTTTTCTAGAAGTTGAAGTTTTTCTAGCAATTTCATCCAAAATTTTCCTAAAAAATTCCTATAGCTTATAGCTAGCCTAAATTTTTTGTTGCTTTTGAGCACCAAATCTCAAGGGAAAAAAAAAGGATTGTGAGCTCAATTCCATTTGTGTTGCAAAATTTATGGAATACTAGTTTATACTTTATACTATATTTGGGGAGCCATTAGGGTTGAGGTCGGTTGTGGTACAAATGGATTCCTTATTGATTATCTGAACAAAAGTTAAATCTTTGCAATTGTTTTAGAAGAAGTTCTTGTTAACTAATTTTTTTCTTATTAATTAATTTCATTGTTAATTCTTAATTTTATTGTAAATGACTTATTTCATTGTTAATGACTAATTTTATTGTTAATAACTAATTCAATTGTTAATAACCAATGTTATGATTATTAAGTATTAACCATTGCAATTGTAACAATAATGTCTTTGTAATTGTTTTGACATGAGATGTTCATTATGTATTTTTGGATGTAGACTCAAATTACATACTATGTTACACACACTAATTTTGGTAAATTACATGCCTAATAACTAAATTTCTTGTACGGACACAAATCTATAAATGAAAGTCATTGTTGGACTTATATCATACTCCAACCATCTATGAAAGAATGTGTGTTTTTATCAATTTGGATGACATATACCAAAAAATTGAATATGGTAGGAAAAAATTATGCTACTAGGAATAATATATATGGTAAAACCAGATTTACATTTATTATTGAATTCATCCAAGTTTTCTCGAATTGCGTGTTTAATAAATGACAAAGATTATGGCTACATATCTTTTTTGCAATATCCACTCTTGTTTCATTGTCTCAAAAAAAAAAAGGGGTCGCAAGAAGTCAATGAACTTCCTTTTTCCAAATAAAATAAATAGGAAGAGAGCGAAAAAGGTTAAATAAATAAATAAAAACATCTCTCATCTATTTTGAAATAGGTAAAGTACGAATAAAAAGGAAAAGTCTAAAAAAGTCTAAAATGTATGTTTCCTATATTTGAATTAGAATAAATAGGAAAAAAAAAACAACTTGCTTTTATTTTTGGAAATAGAAAAAATAATAAGAGAATGTAAATGATGTATGGCTTACATTTTTTTAGGGATTGAAAAAACAACTATTTGAATTCAATGACCATGAAAGTAAAACTCCTTTCAAGTGCATACTAGCACATTTTATTCAAGAAATAATACAAGTCTTCAACATCAATTACCAACTAATTTATTTTCATTTTCTTATTTTCCTTGCGTCCATTATATACTACGGAATCAAAAAGGACCAAGAACATTTGAATTCAAAAGTTGTTATACTTTGCATAACAATGTGTAAAAGGCCATATTCAATATATACAATTTGACAAATAGCCCATTGAGTAATTGTTTTTCTAAAGACAAGGCGCGTAGCATAAAATTCCTTCATATATTATAGGAAAATATTACAAAGTAAGCAACACATAATTGGCCACCAAGCTCATTGCTTGCAGCACTAAACTCTTGCTCTAGACTATCCTATTACAAAGATGAGTCTCGGAACACCAATTCGGGGGGCATCATGGACCATGGTGGAGACATAAGGGAATTTGTGATCTCTATACACGTTGGTCTCTTCTTTGGGTCAGTGTTCACGAGTTCACGCAACTTCATTCCAAAGTACATTGATCCCTCGCGGTTCTTGAACAAATCCTTGTCCCAATCGTCCATATCACCAATTCTCATCCATTCGGTCAACTTCCCAATAGAATACGAGTCTGACTGTTGCGTATATTTATACCGTTGTTGCATGATCAGTATGCTTGTATCGGAATTTGGAGGTCCATATGCATAAAACAACTCCGGGGCAATCCACCAACGACCTTCTCGGTATTGATCCTTCTCGGCCTCAGATGGCTTTCCAAAATGTGAAGGCGCGTTTTCGTCAAAACAACTTGATATTCCAAAATCACAAATTCCAATGTTGATTATGTCGTTTGAATAATCCAGAAAATGCAACATGATGTTCATGGGAGACAAGTCATTGTGTAGCACGCGGCACTTGTGCATGAGATTTGTCACATATACTAAAGCCCATGCCAACTTTGCCTTGTGCCTTCGGAAGAGACCAAGTTCTTTTTGTTTCTCTTCAGGAAGTCTTGTGGCTTTTTGCATTTCATGCCAGTCAATGGTTGGTGATACAGAACGATCTAAATGCCTCAACTCATTCAAATGGCCCCCATTCCACCACAAAGTGTACGCTTCATTCGTGCGAGAATGAATGGCAAAAAACTTAATGATGCCAGGGTGGTTCAAGGGGCATGCAAGGGCCTCCATGGATCGTTGCGCTCTCCCCTCGCGCGGGTTTATTGCCTTGGATACTTTCCCAGCAAAAGCGATGTAGCTTGGAATTGTATCCATTCCTTCAATGCGTACCTTACGCACTTTTGCATACCCCCCTTCACGTTCAAAAGCACTAAGGGGCACCACTTTCGCCGTATCGGGGATCCACGTGATACACAATCCACCATCTCGTGCAAATGCTGCCTGCACCGCTGCATTTTTCCACTTAAAACCCCTTGCCGAGCCTCTTGCCAATTTCTTCACTGCGCTGGACCACCACTCCATTTTTTGGCGGAATGCCTTGATGTCTTCTGATTCCTCTACTATCGGAAGAAACGGTCGATGTTCCTCCATCAATTTCTTGGTATTGAACATCACCGCTTTCAATGTGTTATCAAGCCATTCAAATAGTCTCGAAGAATATGTCAAGTCAATGTCTGCGAAATCATCGGATCCCTTTAGCTTGGTTAAAATCCGTGCTTGTAAATCGTTTGGCAAGGCCACACTACCAGTTGTAGGACACCTCAAATAGCTTGCCTCCAAGAATTGTACACTTTTCCCTGCGTACCACTGGAGACACGCTTCGTATGCATATCGGGTATAACTCGGGGGAGGATAGTTGGAGTCCTTGTCATGTGCTGACTTCTGCTTCTTGCCCTTCCGTCGCTCTTGACTCCCTCCTTCTTCGTTTTCATTTATAGCTATCGGAACCTCGAAAAAAATTGGATCATCAAGGTCCAGATCCCATAAAGACTTTCTCCTTGTAGTGTTGCCTTCATGTGGAAAAGCCATGTTGTACTTAGGAACAATTCAAAACCGTAGTTCAAAATTCGTAGATTGAAAGGGTAAAAATTCCCCCCCCAATTGAAACCCCAGCCCACGGGCACGCATCCAGCCACCTGAAGGTAGGTGAAAGACAGTGCGCAAGGCTAAAGTAAGGTGAGAATTGAAAGTGGGGCTAACGCTTAAGTACCCGAAGTCGCCTCAGGGCGCGTGCGTTTGGGTGACTGCGGGTCTGAGGAGGGGCGACTGCGGGTCTGAAGACAGCGGGAATGGGCGACTGCACATTTTTGGAGCGCTGAAATGGGCGACTGCGCATCAAGGGCGACTGCGGATCGTGGGCGACCGTGGGTACCAACTAAACCATCCCGAAACTTGCACACGCGGTCGCCCACAAAGAAGACTCTTCGACCCGCAGTCGCCCCCTACGCGCAGTCGCCCCACTGGAGATTGAATTTGCATTTTCCAGAAAATTAGTCTCCCTCCTTGACCCGCAGTCGCCCCCTACGCGCAATCGCCCTGATTCAAATGTGTTTTTTGCTTCGTCGATGACCCGCGGTCGCCCCTGACCCGAGGTTGCCCTAAACCAACAACCAATCTGACCCAACACTAATTAGCATCTGCAGCATATTCTAATTGATTTTTCCTTATCTCACATCCAAAATTGGTAATAAATGTTAGGTGTCAGTTCATATCAAAGACATAGCAAGGCAATGGAAGAATTATTCTCACAATGTGAAGGATTTCCCAAACCCTAAACCCCCGGGGAGGACACTCCCTATGTTTTAGCAAACTACGTGCGGCGGAAAAAGTAAAACAAGTAATACACCTTAAAATTTAATTTCTTTTTCAAAAAAAAAATTATGGATAGATTTTACTACTTTATAAGTTTATGTTTTGAATTATTGGTATTTTTTTGTGCTAATAGTAATTAGTTATAAATTTTTGAAGAAAAAAGATACACTGTAAAGCTGAAAATAACTTTCACACCTCTATATTATATAAGAAAAAAAATTTGAAAAATGAAAAAAAATTTATATAGAATAGCTTTCTATTGAAAGTTTATTTTGGTTGAATATTGATGCAATAGTCATCTTCATGTGAGCTCTATAAATATTTTAGTTGGAGAACATGCCATTTTAGTTCATTTTTCAACCCTTTCTAGACAATATATCTTATGTTATTTGGAATTGAAATTTTTGTCAATAGAAACCTTTAGTCATTGTTAAACAAAGCTCAAAATTTTAGAATGAAATTATAGTTTATTCAAGGTGAATTACATGAATTACTTTTTCCACCGCCGCACGTAGGTACCCCAAATGTAGTGAGAGTGTCCTCCCCTAGCCTAAACCCTAGACCCTAGACCTTGGAAAACAATAATACAACTTCTATCTAGAATCAAATCCTTAAACCTACATAAAATACTTACACATCCTACACGAGATGTAGTGTTTTAGACCTAAAACAAAATCATGTCTTTTTTGTCTTGTTGAATTTGTAAACAAAATGGAGGAAGTAACATATGATTAAAGGGAATTAGAAACAATAAGGGAGAGGTCCCAAAAAAAACACCATCTCATAAATCATGCCCAAATAAATCTAATTACACCTCCCCACTATTAGAATGTACATAAAACTTTCATTCGGAACTTCTTGCCAAAGGAGTGTTGGAGAGCTAATGCAAAACCTAGGATTTGTTTGTCTTGTTGAATTTGTAAACAAAATGAAGGAAGTAACATATGATTAAAGGGTATTAGAAACAATAAGGGAGAGGGGTCCCAAAAAAAAAATTAATCTTGTGAAACATGCCCATACCCGCAGTCGCCCAAAGCGCAGTCGCCCTAGAACCCCAGGTCTGATTTTGGAAGTGATCTGGGGACCCGCAGTCACCCCCTACGCGCAGTCGCCCCCTACGCGCAGTCGCCCTGATGGAAGGGGGGAGATTGCATTTTCGAAATTTTTGGTGTCTCCCACCTTGACCCGCAGTCGCCTCCTACGCGCAGTCGCCCTGATAGAGGGCGGAAAAGTATTTGGTGTCTCCCTCCCCTTTCATATGGGCGACTGCGCGTAGGGGGCGACTGCGGGTCAAGGAGTTTGCATTTTCTCCTTGACCTGTAGTCGCCCCCTATGCGCAGTCGCCCTGATGGAGGGGGGATTTTGAAATGTGTTTCCCCCTCGAGGACCCGAGGTCGCCCTGACCCGCGGTCGCCCTGATCCGAGGTCGCCCTCACCCGAGGTCGCCCTTGAAAGACGCGAGGGATCCTTGGACCGGACCCGCGGTCGCCCCACGCGCAGTCGCCCCATGCGCTGTCGCCCTAGTATCCGTGTTAGGGTTAGCGCATGCGCCCCTGGCGACCGCGGGTATTTCATGGGCTGTTCCAGCCTGTGGTCCATAATTTTCATAACTGCGCCTTGTAGTTCACCTACCTTGTAGTGGCTGAATGTGGGCCCAATGTTGTGGAGGTCTCGTGGTTTTTTTGGTTTCCCACAAACAGCCAACAATACAGCAGACACTTCTTGTATACTTCAATGAACCCAAAATCTTTTCCATTAGTTTAGGATAGTGAGAATATCAAAGCCATTTGATGTAGAGGGCCTTGAAACGGCAATTGCATTCATTGTGGCAAAGTTGTTGAATAATAAGGATGCACACACAAATAGGTGTGAAGTCACCGAAAAAGGGTACACTAAATTCACATTTAAAACAATTAGCAATTCAAATGAAAATGATTCATTTGGTTCTTCATTGATTCTCTTTCATTTTTGGGTGTTATAGTAACGTAGGGGGGCCTCAATTGTTATGTAGCCTATTCAAATTTAATCTTCTTGCATTGCTAATGATTAGTTATTTGGCTCCTTACAGGCTTAATGGCAGGTGTTCAATTTAGCAAGTGCTCAGAGGAAGTCATAATTATTCTCGACCATGAATATTTCCGGTAAAAATTTGTTTAGTTTGCGTTTGACTTCCTTATTGTCATCCACTTGTATTGTAGACAATGTCTTTTTAATAGGTGGGAGAATCACCATGACAATGACTATTCTATTGGAATTGATTTGTGATCTTTGAAATAGGATTAAGGACTTTTGGAAAGGCTACAAATTGTATTGCTTTGCACATTATGGCCAATGCAATGAGTCCAAAGGCCATTTCCAAGCCAGCAAAATGGGTGAGTAAAATATTGCCCTTCATTTTGTATAGGTGATTTGAATCCTTGAATAATGAAATGAACATGTATTAATGAACATTTCTAGTTGGATAGTTAGTGGTGGACATTTCATCTCACTATTAGTGCTTATTTGCTATAGGACAAGTGATGTGTTTGATACAAAACACACGCGATATTGTTTGGGGAGCCAAATTTGATGAGGCCATTAGGGAGGGGTGGGCCATGATGGAAGAATATGTGTGGGTTCGGCAAGGAAAAGATTGCACAAACCTCAGGTTCGGTTGTTCTAGTATAGAACTTGTATTATAAGATTATATGCTAAAAATACCCATATGTAGTTGTTATGTTTTAATATTCATTGATATGGGGGCCGGGAGATGCAGGGCTTTATTAGAAGAATTTGAGGATGTCGAGAAACTTTCCGAGTCTGAGAATGGATGCTTGTTGTTACAACTCATTAAGGTTAGTGCAATACCACAACACGAGTTAATATACTTGCTAGGTTGGTATTGTTTGTACCCCATTCTGTGAATATCATATGTACTAATGACAATTCCACCTTAGGATGATGAGCACGGGACGGAACGCGCATTTACACAATCTCTGAGTGTTCAAATCAACACCACGGATATCTTTGAGCAGACCAATAATAGGTTAAATCAAGCTCGCGCAAACTTGGACAACCTTGTGCCACGGGCAAATCGTTCGTGACTAGAGACATTATTGTGGTGCATCAAACGGCAGCCTTGTACCATGGCATAAGACCCTATTTTGATTTTTGAGTTGGGATCATAAAAAGAAATAAGTTATTTATGAAGATAATAGTACTAAAGTCATGCTAGACATGTGAAATAGCAATGTGCTTGACAAAGAACTTCATTTTACATTTCTATACTATGATTTTGCTAAACAATGCATGGATTGTTTATCTCAGATGGATGATCATATTTTGCTAAACAGTCCATGGTATATGAATGTTTAATTGGTTAGTGCCCAATACTTTAATGGTTTACATATGTGACCCCTCCCAAAAAATATATACCCATAAATGTGACCCCCCCAATAAAATATATACCCATAAATGTTGTGGCTTGTTATTCTTGGTTCACAAGTTTGAAATCCCTAAATATTGAAAATGTACAAATGTATGCCCTTGATTTAATCCCTTTGTTTGTAAATATGATGGCTACACTTTTAATTAATATGAAACAAGTTTTATTGTTTGGATACCTATGAATGTACAGATAAATAAAATTTGAACAAAACCATGAAATTAGCTGGGAAATAGCTATGACAATTAATTGTGACAATTAGTTCCCAACTACACCTTCACGGTGCTTGATGAAGCACATGATGAAAGTTATATGGGAGCTCATGCTGTCACACCCAATCCTTATGAGATATTTGAACAACCATCTTACTACACCTATCCTATGCATTGTATAATTGATTATATTGAGTTTTGTTCTCTCACGCAATTTATAATGTGTCAATCACACTTGACCATAAATGAATAAAAGGTATTTATTCCTCAATTCCCAAACCCCTTCTTTTGGAGCTCTCCGAAAGTGGTCTACATTGATCAAGAATCCCACATTCTTCATAGTTGGATCTTGTTTTACAATGGATTCACCATACAAATTCAAACTAAACATAATAGAGATTGCATTGGAAAATAAAACGCAACCATGTGAATCATGGATGGTAAATTTCTTATGTTTGATTATTTTCTTATTGAAATTGCAGAAGTGATGTTAGGGTGGGAATCCTCTTTTTGTATGTCAAATCTAATAAGTTGCAACAATAATTAATAAAATGGCTAAAGATGCATAACCCAAATTTTTAAATAAAAGATGAAAAGGTGCAATACATTTTTATGAAGTGCATTGGTAACTAAAATTTATGTCCACAATTTTGTGTAAAAGAACTTCAAAGTGAAAGTCTTAGAGGTTCAGAAATTCAAAATCCCGCCCTGTACCTACAGTTGCCCACCCGCGGTCGCCCCACCCGCGGTCGCCCCACCCGCGGTCGCCCCACCCGCGGTCGCCCTACCCGCGGTCGCCCCACTGTAGGGGTCCAGAAATTACTCTGTGGTGCCCCACACGCGGTCGCCCATCCCCAGTAGCCCCAGACCCGCAGTCGCCCTACCCGCAGTCGCCCTACCCGCAGTCGCGCAGGACCCCAGTACTTCTATAGCCATCGACCCGCGGTCGCCCATCCCCAGTAGCCCCAGACCCACAGTCGCCCTACCCGCAGTCGCCCTACCCGCGGTCGCTCTCAGACCTGCACGCGCCCCTTCCCGCACTCGCCCCAGGGCGATTGCGGATTAATTAGCTGTCTCCCCACCCGACTTCGCCACTTTCCCTTTTTGCTGCGTACTACCTTTCACCTACTTTACAGTGGCTGATTGCGTGCCCGGGAGCTTGGGTTTTGAGTTTCACTTACATGCGGCTCATGTTCTTGATTTTACTCCATCACTCACTAATCGCTAGATAATACTTTGCGGTTTAGGGTTAAGTTTAGCTAAATAATACTTTGCGGTTTAGGGTTAAGTTTAGATTCCTTGCCCCAAATCTCAAGAGCATCTCCAATGGCGGACCACAAGAAGAAGACCAAGGCAAAAGGAGCCATGCACCTTAGGCAACGACGCATCCTTTTGGACCCAGCGTGTGTGGCCTACCGAGGTTGGGATTGAATTACGGGCCACTGGACCGCTAAGACTTGTAAGTCCTTCGTGGGGTGGTGCCACATCGACAAGTTATTCCCCTATCATCGGCACTACACGAATCGGCGCAACAATACGGCCAATTTGCATCCATGCCGTAATGATGCATTTGTGCAATGTTGTATCGAAATTTATCGATACTTGTATGGCACATATTCAGTGCCCAGGAGCGAAGTCCCGTATTTCATATGTGCAATGGTGTATGCGGAACTCATTTTGTTTCGAAGCGTGGATTGGAGTTCAATCAAGGGAGTGAAGCATGCTCGCCTTCCACCGACAAAAGACATTCCAAGGGCGGCTCTATCTGCCAATCTACGTGAAGGGCTAGGCCAGAAGAAAAACTTGAAGGAGGGAGTGCCCGATGAGCAGTTTCATTGGACGTCATCTGATTCATCTTCGGGAGAGGAAGACAACCTTGGTGAAGACCCTCCAATGCAGCCCCAAAACATGGCGATGGTGGCTTCTACTTCACAAAATTTACCTCCCCCGAGAATGGAAGAAGAGGGTGAACCAGCTAGGCAACCACAAAATCTTGATATTTTGCCTCTTGCTATGGTGAATCCGATTACAGTCCCTCGCACTGAAGAAGACGAAGTTTTGCAGTATGTGCTTGCATGCATGCAAGAAGCAGAAGATGATGTTTTTTGGACAGAGATGGAAACAGAAGAAGATGTGAAGCCTTCTTTGTTCCAATTGGATTGTGTTGATGACATGTACCGAAGTGAGGAATTTGTTGAAGATGGAACTGTCCCTGACACAGTAATGTTGGACACCAAAGTTGTTTACAAAGCTCAACTCAAGAAGCTTCTAAATGAGTTGGATGAAAAGCATCTAGAATGTGAGAAGCTTCGCAATCAAGAAACGCAAACTTTGAGTGGAGATATTGTGAATAGCTTATGTGCTGAACTTGAAAGTCGGCAAGTTCTTTTGTCAACGCAAATAACAAAGATTTTAGACTTGGAAGCATTTTACCTTAGATTCTCTTCTCGGCATGCTGGAGGATCTAGTTCTTCTAGCAATGAGTTTGCAAAAGAACGGCTTGCCAAAATTATGGAAGCATGCAAGCTGGAGGAAGATCAGATAGACTTGGAGAAGCGAGGGGTGGAAGAAGCACGATCAAGATTAAATTCCTTGAAAGCATTAAAGGACAAAGCCCCCCTTGACCGTGTTGCAGAAATGTGTGGTTGGAAAGACGTGGCTACTAAACAAGCATTGTCTCTTACGGAAGTAGTTGACTTGAAAAAGAAGCTTGGGGTTTCTTTGTCATTGGATCCAAAATTGGAAGAACATCGGGATGCACTGAAGGCGCTTTTGAAGTTCCAAAAATCATACAAGCAATTTTGGTTGGAAAAGAAGTTGGGGAAGGATGACTGATACCTTAGGAATTTGCAGTTGGAAGGTAGGAAAGTCTTGTATGAGATGGAACGTGAGGCTCATGACGCAAAGAAAAGGCCAAAATGGATGTTGAATGATTTTCATTTTTAGCACATTTTTGAGGACTATGTATATTCCATCTTATGTATATATAAAAGGATATTATCCATTTTGAACATTCCAATGCAAGCACATTGAATTCTATGTAGTTCCTTGACAAGAGTACATAAATATAGATATGAATTTTTGGTTATTTATGTTTGCAATGTTGTGAATACTTGAATATTCTAGGAATTTTGGCAGGAAAATGACCTTGGGAGTTCGGACTTTCGGAATTAAAAGAGAATTAAAAAAAAAAGGAAAATTCAAAACTTGTCGGATTGGAAAAGAACTTGTTATTGAAGTTCAGAGCAATTGTCACGGCTAGGGTGAATTGACCTACTCATTGCCACTCCAGGGCAAACACTAGAATTTTTTATTTTCAAGGCTTATTTTTTTAGTGGAAATTCTGAATTCATAGTTTCAATTATAGGCCCCAAATTACCCCAGGGGATGTAAGAATTATCCAAACAAATGGCAGTCGCCCGTTCCTGGACCCGCAGTCGCCCATTACTGGACCCGCAGTCGCCCATTACTAGACCCGCAGTCGCCCGTTCCTGACCCGCAGTCGCCTGTTTCTGGACCTGCAGTCGCCCATTATTGGACCCGTGGTGCCCACTTCTGGACCCGCAGTCGCCCTCTTCTGGACCCGCTGTCGCCCAATCTTGGACCCGCAGTCGCCCATCACCTGACTGATTTCAGGTTTTTGGACCCGCATTCTCTCATGGGGCGACCGCGGGTCCAAGGAGTTTTCTTGTATAAAGTTCTAGGGGTACCCCTTGTTTTATCACCTTGGCTCCGTTGATAAAACTCTTGTCTTGGACCTTCGAAAGAGGCTTCATGCGGACGTTTAACTTCTTCGGAGGGCAACAACCGTGTTTAGAAAGGTTTACAAGACCACTCTAAGCGGGTTGCTTTGTCATTACATCTTCCATAGTATTAGTGTGATTATTGTAGTCATTTTCTTTGAAGACCCAGTGTTGATCTACTACATGGCTGGACAAGGTGTTGGGAGGGGGGGGACCATGAATGATACGCGGAGGTCCACAAAGGATTGGGACCCTTGGCTAGTACCGTGTACCCCAATTGATAATTCCCCCCATGCTCGAAAATGCGTGTTTTGTGGGTGGAGCAAAGCATTTGTACGAAAGAGAGCATTGATTCACTTTGGCTATGGCGGCTCGACTACATCGGAGCGTTGTAAGGAGATTCCTAGAATTGTACGAGAAAAGTTTCGGACTAACGAGGGGCAAGTTCCAAGGTCCATGAGTTACAAAGAGATGTATGATGCACCGGCTAGATATGATGCACCAGTTAATGTTGCAGAGTCTATTGTCGCACTTGCGTTGGATGTCGAAGAAGAAGGGTCTCTCAATCCCTTTGAATCAAATGCAAGACCAAATCCTACGCCTGATTCAATAGATTCTACTGGAACAACGCTTGAGAGAAGGAGGAACATGCCATCTGTTTCTCGGCAAAGAAGCATGGATGAATCATTACAGACAGGCCGCAGACAAGAGTTGGATAGGTTGTGGGCTTCTTTCTTTTACGAGGCGAACATTTCATTTAATGTTGTGCGCCACCTGGCCTTCGTGAATGCTGTTAAACAAACTGCAGCAGCTGGATTCGTATACCAACCGCCACCGTATAATGCGATTCACACGAAAATGATAGATGTTAAGAAGGCATCGGTTGAAGCCATGGTCTCGGAGTGGACGAGGGTTTCAATAAGTCAGTATGGAGCGACAATTTGTTCAGATGGTTGGTCCGATACTAATTCGCGGCCATTACTAAATATGATGTTGGTGTGTCCCGCCGGGGATGTCTTTTTGGGATCAGTGGATAGTACTGGGGAAAAGAAGGATATATCTTACACAACTGAGACGATGGCACGATACATTGAGGAAGTTGGGCCTACCAACGTTGTGCAATTGTGTACGGACAATGCTGCAGTCATGACGGGGGCGATGGCAAGGTTGGAAGAAAGGTACCCTCACATTTATAGGCAGGGTTGTGCGGCACACATTTTGGACTTACTCTTAGAAGATTGGGGAAAGGATTAGAGAGTAAAGGAGTTGGTAAAAAAGGCTTCATCAATTGTGAAGTTCATCAAGAAATACCAACATACTTTGGCGTTGTTTCGGAGATTTTCACCAAACAAAGTGTTGAGACTTCCAAGCAAAACACGTTTTGCCACAAATTTCTTGATGATTGATCGTTTGGTAGACTGCAAGCAAGCAGTGCACAACATGACACTGGATGAGACATACATGACGTTCGAGTTGAGTTTGCAAAACCGCAGAAATGGACATTTCATTATGGGCAAGGCCAAACTTGCAAGGCAAGATATCCGTTCAGAAGAGTTCTGGGTTCAGTGCGACAATTTCCTCCATATGGTAGAGCCCGTGCTGCTTTGTCTTCGTCATTTTGATGGAAAAGTCCCGGCAATGCCGAAAGCTTTAGTAATGATGACAGCCTTGAAGGAGCACATTTATTCTCTCAAGAATGCTCCATTTTTCCTTGATCCAGTGGTGGCAACACGATATGAGAAACAATTTGATGCTCGCTGGAAGTTGATGATTACTGACCTACACTATGCGGGGGCACTACTAAATCCATACTTGAGTGACGTGGAGGCTATTCATAACAATGGCTACGCGAAGGGAGCTTTGAATCGAGTCATACGAAAACTGAGCGTACCATTGAACGTGTCAGTGGTGGAAGCAATGCAGGAGCTAACTCAATTTGAAGAGAAAACAGGTGCATTCGATCCTTTACATGAGGCTCCCGATATCATTGAATGTCAATTATTGCCTCATCAATGGTGGAATCGTGTGGAGGGCAATGCTCTTCCAAAAATTGCAAAGCGAATTCTCGGTTTGACGTGCTCTGCATCTTCGTGTAAAAGGAATTGGAGCATGTATTCCTTTGTGCACAATAAAGTGCGAAACCGCTTGGCCACGACAAAGGCAGAGACATTGGTGTATATCTACGCGAACAACAAACTTGAACGTCAAAAACGTGGACACAACCCAGCCATTTTTTACGACCAGATGCTTGCAGATGGAGACGATGAGGACGAGCGTGATGGGCCTTTGTCTTCAGGGGAAGAAGACGACATTGTTCCTGATTTTATGAGAGAACGCGAGAACCGCAGGGATGAAGAGGATCGGTTGCGCAACAATCCTTGGAATGCAATGGTTAGGCCGCCACATAGTCCTCCACGACCAATATATGGGAATACATTTGATTTTAGTGACGATGGGTATGTTTCTCCGGGAAATTCACCTGTACGCAGTCCACCGCAGAACGTCGTGCACAATATGGATGCAATTTCGCCGACACATGCATCACTGAGGAGGGAAAGCACCCCCGACAACAACGACGAAGGTGTACCTATTCCCATGGCACCCGTAGAGGAAGAAGCTAGATCTCCAATATCAACTAGTTCGCCTCCAAATATGGCCCGCAATTTAAGAAGCAATGCACAAGTTCCAATGAGAAGTGAACATGAAGAAGAGGCCATCGAAGTCAATGAAGTTGTACACGAGGGAATACCAAATCCCGTTGTATTGAACGCATCTACCTTCGGAACAACTGTTACTACAGATGATGATGATGATGTGCCATTGGCATATGTTATGAATCGAAGTCGGAATGTGCCGTTGAATCCAGAGACGACTACAAATGTGGCAACAGTGAGGAGGTCTATCCCAACCCTTCCAACAAGGCCACCGGTGCGTGGAGGTGCTCTACGGACGATTGATGAAGAAGTTCACGGCTCAGCTCCACAACCCACTCAACCTTCATCCGTGTCTGGCCCTGGCGAATCATCATTAGGAATCCAGGGGCGCAACAGTAGAGGCCAGAAAAGGCGTATTAGGAGGGTTGACGAGAGGGGACCTCGAAACCCTAAACGACCCACTCAAATTGTCCAACGGTGTACCATTGGAGCGGGATGTTCCACCCAGAATGTTGGACAATCAAGTAGAGGAGGGCGACACCCTGCATCCAACATGGATGGAACTACGGATGCGTTGAGGCTCACGAAACGACTTGTGCAAACTGAAGGGTTCAGTGGTGTAGATACAGAAGTTCGAAATCTGAACTCAGAGGTAGAGCGTGAGGTACAAATCGAAGTAGTAACAAGGGAAAATGATGAAATCGAAAGCTCGGGCGACAACAGGAGCAACGAAGAGTCTTACGAAGATACAGACCCTAATGCTGATGAGGTGCCGAGCGATTCCACATTCACGCCTGGTGACTAGAGTACTAGAGAAGTAGACAATAATTATAGTTATAGTTATAGTTATAATTATAGTTATAAGGTTTTAGCTTATATGTTAGGTAGCAAATCTTTGTAGTTCAAGCTTTGAGCCTTCATCCTGATGTGTAAGGATTTTGTAATGCTTCATCAAGCATATGAGCATATTAGAGTGAGGGACAAATTACCGGTTTTAAAATATATGTTGAGTTCTAATTGGTAGGCAGTTAGGTGATGACTGCAACGTGGTTATAAAAGTGCAATGCAAGTATGGCTACATTTGAAGTCCGCCTCAAAGCAATATCGATGACTAATTAATATCATCGTTGTTGACATTATTATTGTGGCCTTATACTGGGTGAATTTTTGGGATTAGAGAAGTTTGTCCAATTTACATTTCATGGGCTCTATTATTTGCACTTGTAAATTGTAAACCCCAATATAACGTAGCACCTAATTCTGCGCTTATAAAACACCTATGTGACGTGTTACTTCAAAGACTGAATATGCCAAACTGAAATCCTAAACTGAACCTGCGGTCGCCCTGGAACACGCGGTCGCTGTCTGCTGCTCCGACCCGCAGTCGGACCCGCGGTCGCCCTCAGTACCCGAAGCCGCGGTCGCCCCTTCACCCGAAGTCGCCCTAAAGCCCCTGACCCGCAGTCGCCTTCAAGCCTAAACCCGCAGTCACCTCTATTTTTTCCACCCGCGGTCGCCCCTTCACCCGAAGTCGCCCTAGCGCCCCAGACCTGCAGTCGCCCCTTCACCCGTAGTCGCCTCAATTTTTCCACCCGAGGTCGCCCAAGGCAGACCTGCACGCGCCCACACCCGCAGTCGCCTACGCTGGCTGTCCACGTCAGTTCTGAAGCCCTGCCACGTAGGCAAAATCTATTTACTATGGGGTAAAATTTTTTACCCCTCCGCGACGCGATGTCAAGTAAACTCGACACTTCGTGACACGCGACACGCGACGTCAGACGTCATACACGACGCCTAAACCCAAAAATATGTCAGACAAGACAATCCTGGTCGTGAATAGTCCAAAGCAACATCGCACGCAGTTGGAATGCCTTGCAACCAACATTCTTTGTCAAGTCGTGTGCGGGAACACCAACCCATAACTCCAGCAATTCCTCAACTAAAGGCTCCAAATACACGTCAAAAACATCAGCTGTGACGGATTCTCGTCCAGGAATCAACAGAGCCAACAAAACGAAGAACTTTTTTGTGCTAAGCCATGGGGGCAAGTTATAATTCAATAGCAGTACTGGCCACGTCGACCATGATGACCGGTTCTGCTTGAATGGGTTCACTCCATCTGCTGCCAAAGCGAAGTGCACATTACGTGGATCATTTCCAAAAGTCGGATCGACGTTCTCGTGGAAGTGTTGCCAAGCTTTGGAGTCGCAAGGGTGGCGGACAAGACCGTCCCCTCCTTCTTGGTTGCTCCGGTTCTCTGCAGGCCACACCATGAGCTTGGAGATGACGGGACTCCTAAACATTCGTTGAAGTCGAGGGATGATTGGGAAATGCCGAAGCACCTTCACTGGGAAGGCCCGCCGATCTTCATCCCTATATCTCCGCCCATCACACTTGGGACACCGCAGGGCATTTTCATGTGCACCGCGGAATAGAACGCATCTTTTCTCACACGCATGGATGAGGTTGAACGTTAATCCAAGTTTTGCAGTGAGGGACTTTGTGGAATGGTACGTTTTAGGCAAGGTGTTCTTCTCAGGCAAGAGATGCTGATGCAAAATACTGAACAACTCATTGGCGCAATGATTGGTAACCTCGTGCACCGTGCATAGATTCATGAGTAACACTGTGGCGGCCAGCTTGCTAGACCTCGCCCCGTCATATAAATGCTGCATGGACTCTTCCAACACCGTAGCGTCGAAGTCGAAGTCCTCCCCCCCTCCATCCGGATCCAGGTCTGCAGAAGCCGACTTGTCACGGCATTCTTCCGCCTCAGCAACATCATCAAGGCCGATCTCCAAGCTATTTTCGTGTACAGAGTCTGCTGTAGCAAAAGCCGCTGAAACTTCTTGTTGAACTCTCTCCGCTGAAAAAGTTGGAACTTCTGCTAGGAGGGTTGCTTCCGAATCTTCCTGTTCAAGTCTCTCCGTGGAAGACGGAGGAACTTCCTCTTCGAGGCTTGCTTGCTGAACCATCCCCGCAGTGTCAACAGTGGCATCCAGTTCGGGCGGCACCTCTAGAAGCGATGCTCCCCAAAACTGATGCTCCCATTCTTCATCCGAGGAGTCTCGCAAGCCCGGACCTCTCCAAATCCGGGCATCTGGATCTCTCCCATTCAGGATTAGGTGCTCTCGTACATTGCGGAGGCACAGTCTCTTCCGGCCCCGACATTTGGAGCATGGGCAATGCAATTTCGTGACATTGTATTCCACGGCCCTCTTCAACTCTCTATTCCACAACCGGTCGTCTCGCAGTCGCTGCCTGTGACTATCAGAAAGCGGAAGTCTGGTTGGTATCATGCCCCTAATGTTCCAGAACTTTGAGATCCCTGGAAGGCTGAGGTACACAACCGAAGTGGAAGGTTAGAAGTCGAACCATACACTGTTGGTCGTAGTCACAGGAAATGTCTTCTATGTATATAGCCATTTCGATCTATAACACAACTATATGACTGTTATATGTCTGGCATCACTTCGAAGTGACTATTATTTGTCTAGAGTTACTGACAAGTGACTGGTATATGTCTGTCGAAAGTGCCAAATGACTGAAATATGTCACTAAAGAATGACTTTCATATATGGAGTCTGATTCTGTTTTGTATGTATGTCACTATGTCTTATACAAAGACTTTACATTGTGGTGCTTTAGACATTCACTTATAGGCCCAATTCAGAATCACTCTCAACATTGTTCGCAAAGGTTGATGACTTTCTAGCTTCTTAGTTCGGCGGACGGTACAAATTGCGACAAAGAACCTATGCACTTCAAAATTTCCGAGAGGGGAATTGACATGTTTTTTGGATTGTTTCAAAGCATTGGAGCAATGATACTACAAAAGCATTTTTTTGGCCACAACTGCCTGCATTTATATATGCTAGCAACTCCTTCGACGTCTACAAAGGCTTCAGCCCCAACATGTTGTGCTAGCATAGCATAATTCCTTAGAGCCATTGACTCTTCCAGCAGAGTTTGGTGACTAACTTTGGGTGTGCTATGAAATTGCCCATCCTCCACCTCATTTTGCACATTCATTGTCGGGTTTCTATAAGCCAGTGCCTACCTCATGTATCTGACTTTTCTAATTTGCCTTCAATGGCCTAGAAGCTTGACTTCAATGGCCTACAAACTTTTCTAATTTCCCTTCAATGCCGTAGAAGCCTGAAGTAGTTTCTAATTTGCCGCAAATGGCATTAAGGCAGCACCTCCTCTAACACAACCAAGCATATTTAGGAGCGTACCACTTGCTCTGCAGTGGTTGAATATGCATGAGGGTGCGGTACGTGGGGCTCGATCAATCCAAGGGAGCAACTTTTCCATCAGAGTTTGTTGAACATCGTATTCAGAATCGATAGTCGAAATCGGTAACCCCTCTACACATCCATCAGTTGAAGTGGGTTCCCTCAATAGGCACGGTCTGACGCCGAACTGGTATCTCCATGTTGGAATCCTAACTCATTGTCCTACGTTTGTTAGTATGAAACAATGGGGTGGCTTTGTGGACTCTTTGTTTTGGCATTGTGGACCGCGTTAATCTATTCTTATGGACACAAAAAAACTGTAGGTACATCATGATTCCATGGAGGAAGATCAAAATTCTACTATGCATGCTATGCACGGACGGACAAGCTTTGGAATCGTATTTCCTAGTCCAGAACTAAAGAATGACTTGTTCGTGACTAGTACGAGTCATTCTTCAGTCATTTCCTATGAAAGGTGACTACTACACTACTTAATCAAGTCACACAGTAGTCATACAATGCACGTTCTTGTACAACTTCACTTCTACAAGTCACGCCTTAGTAACACTGTGGCAGTCTTCACAAACTACATGAAGTACGCCTGCCGCCGCAAACACTGGGACATTAATTACCCTAAATTTGAATTAATGTTAAAAATGTTGGCTCTTCATTCCTGTCTTAGGTGCGTAATTAAGACTTAGAGGTGGCCATCACTTGCACTCACCTGCATGCAAGGCTTCCGTAGATTAGGGTAAGAGCTTCGGGGTTCCAGTTGTCCAGTCGGAGAGTGCTGGAGCAGTAATTGCGCTCTCCAACATTTAATTGTGAGCTGCCAATTCGAACTTCCTCATTTTGCGCACGACCTACTTCAAGCACCTTCTATATAATGAGCTTCCTTGCACATTTCACTTCTACTGCGTTAGTTCTGAGAAGCAGAGGTGGAGGACCACGCCGAAGTCATTGGCCGTTTTGTTGTTGCTATTACTGGAGGCCCGGTGACAGCGGTGCGCAATTGCCGAAGGCATCCAAGAGGATCAGCGCTCCTACGGGATTCAAACGTCTATGGAAGGGTTGCAATTACAGCAATAAGGCATTGGCATTGAGGTGACTTACCGCCGAAGTAGGAGTCGTCAATGGAGAATCCGCCGCAGGAGAAGGGTGCTTACGAGCTTCTACGGGACAAGAATGTAGCGGAGGTGCACAAGATGTTTGGGCCTGTCGTGGTGGCCAGTCGTGAATGGTGAGTTAGTCTTCGCGGTTCTTCCTCACCCTCGACATTCTGAAGTTCCAATTCTCCGTTCATGAATGTCGTACGCGTAATACTGTAGTAAGCGCTCTTAACCACAAAAACGTGGCAAGATGACACGGAATATCGTCCCAGGGAACCCCAGAGGGTGTTCTAAATTCCGTCTAATCCGGTTTATTGTAACTACTTCAATTTTCACTCCCCAACCGGATTCTATCTCTATCCGGACTCTCTACCGGATCCGGATTATCACAAACACCAGATCCGTAGCTTTAACACACGGTTTTCGATACCTCTGTTTTACCTTCAGAGGGTCCTCACTGACTTTTCCCGAGGGGTAAGGACAACACCACTCCTTGTATTTCACTAACTCTAACTTCCTAATGACACGTACCCAAAGATCTTTCCGTCACAAACAAGGAACACACTGGCTGACCCTCACAACTTCGGACTTCTCCAGAAGCAGGTCACTCAGAATACAACCCGACTCCCCTTGCTACAACGACAAATACAAGACTTACCCGGAAACTGAGACGGGGTCCGGTACTAGCACTCCAACTTGTGTTTTGCAGACGGAACTTTCCGGGTGAGCGGGGGTTTTCCACAGACGGTTGCTTATCTCCGCACGGAACCCTCCCTGGCCTTCCGGACTCGCACCCACACCACCAACGCCGGACTCCGCACAACTTCCTACACACGCTAAAACTGCTTCTCTGGACAACACACAGTTCACAGACCCGGGAAACCCTGAATCCGGACTCCTCCTTACCACCTCTCTACTCTGTAGCCAAAACCTTCAAGCAAGCGCCCAAGCAACCTTCAAACTCCCAAGGAAAAGGAAACCAAGGACCCACAAAGAAAACTAAGGCAATGAATAAAAAGACAATAAAAATGCACACATATATTTACTGCTCAAAATAAGGAATAGCAAGAAAAGGAATCCAAGACCACAAGCGGTCCCTTCCTTTTATAAGCAAAACAACATGCCGTAAAACCCGCGGAAAGTGCCACTAAACACCATCCTAAACTGCCCTAAAAGTCCGGGTGGATAAGTTAACTGAAACTTACTCCTGAAAATCCGGAATCCGGGTTCTGACTAAGACCCGGAACTCTAAGTCTAACAAAAAGATAACTAAAAACACTATCAGTCTAACTATCTACTTTCCCTTCCGCTGTTTCTTTGAACTACTGTCAAACCCTAACTGCCCCCGGGTGCTGGTCTTGCCTTGGGGTGTACGGAGGGACGCTCGGGTGATGATCGACGTCTTCCGGACCGGAGGACTGTCAGAATCCGTCTCGTCCGTATGGACGAGAGACCGGTTCGCCTTCTCCAACGACTTCGGATCTTCCACCACTTCTGCTTCTTCTGCTTCCGGTTCCTCTGCTTCCGCCTCCTCCGATATCTCGATGGGATCCGGTGTAGGTAAGGGCATCGGTGGAGTAGGTTCGATATCCTCGAACTGCTCCGGATGCGTCCGTGCCGGATTCTGGACAAGGTCGATCCGGGCATCCAAACTGCTCCGGACCGGCATATCCTGTCCCAGAAATCCGGATGAAGGCCCCCCTTGAGTGACGATGTTTATCAGTGACCCAAACTGACCTGTCCGTTTGATGGGCGAGATGGGAGGTTGCGTTGCTGGAGTTGCGATGACATCCGGAACTTCCGGAAATCCCCCGAAGTCGAGAGGCTTGTTCGGATCCATGTTCGTCATCATGGACCGGAACTCCTTCAACGATGCCTCCATCCTTCCGGACATCTCCACCATCACCCGGACTATCTTCGTGTTGGTGAGGGCCGCAGACGTCTTCTGCATTTCATCATACAGCGCCACCTTGTGGTAGAGATCCGCCGGACTGACCATCCATTTCTGGAAGGTCTGGAACGCTTGGTACGCCTTCTGCGTCGCCCCTTGAGACTGGTGCAGCTCTTCTTCCGTCCAGATCAGCTTCCCCTTGAGCGCGTCCCGTTCCGTCTTCAGGTTCCGGATTTCCGTCCTCATCTCGTTCCATTCCGACTCGGCCGGTAACGCCTTCAACGCGTCCACCAGGTTCTCCGGTTCGCACTTCACCACTTCCGCGGACCGGAGTACGATCTCCGTCAGCCTGTCGTGGTAATCCTTGGCGGTCCGGATCCAGTCTTCTCCGCATTCGAAGAAGCGGGGTCCTTCCCACTCTTGTTTATCCTGGATGAGAAAGGGACCCGGGAGTTTACCTCTGGAAGCCGGAAGTGTCGACTTCCGTCTTTTGCTTCCCGACGCCTGCTCCCGTTCCTCCTTCTCCCTCTGCCTCGGTTCCGGTTCCGGCTTCTCTTCCTTGATCTCCGGCTTGACTTCCGGCTTGGCTTCTTCCTCCTCATCCTCAGACTCCTGCGTTTCCTGCTCCTCGTCGTCAGAGCAGTGGCATTGGAGCATGATGAGCCCGGTCTCGTAATCCGTCGCCTCGTCTTCCGTCAAGAGTTCCCGGTGCTGGTACAGGTGGAGCAGGTACGTGCTGAGCGGGTTCGGCTTGTTCTTCGCCAAGTTTCCGGTGCAACGCCCCACCACGCTCGCCACGATCCGGCCCCAGTTCACGACCCGGTCCTGAAACGCCCCAAAGATCGTGTTGGCCATGGTTACCGTAACCCGGGAACTCTTGTCCGGGTACAGAATCGGAAGCAGGAACCGCAGCAGTCGCCTGTGCCTCTCGTCCCGGCAGTCCTTGATCGCGTAGCCCTCCTTCGCGTGTGGTGGGTTCACGAACTTGTGATGGTGGTACTGGTCCGTCCGGACAGCGAATCCGCTTCCGGTTTGGGAGAACCCGTACACTTCCGCCCACAGCTCCTCCGTCCACTGGTCCGGATGCCCACGTACGGTCTGGTCGTACTGGTTTGGAGCACCTACCGCCAACTTCCGGAGTACCTGGTCGCTCTGGATGTTCCAGGGTTTCTTCAGCAGACCTGCACAACCTAATACAACCAAATCGTCCTCTAAATGCCGCAAGTGCAGCGGATCTTCCGGATATACCGGACTGATCTTCCGGGCTGGTACTATATACCACGTACTAACCCCTGCCATCCGTCTCACCTCTCCTATCGCGGTAACCCTAACTCACCACACTTTCTCTCACTATCAGCCAGATGCGGAGCAATTGAAAGAGGGCGAGAAATGAGGAGGAACTCGGTTTATATAGAAATCCTGCGCCCAACGTTCACTGTAATGGGAACGCAGGCTACGGAACGCCGTAACGTATCCCTAGTCTACCGCCGCAAGCTACTGAATTTAATGCCTGCGTTCCGGGTTCCTGTGTTCCGGCTCCTGAATCCGTCCACCCGGATGTCAAGTTCCGTCATGCTTCCGTACTGGTTCCGGAACGAAGTCTAAACTAATTCTAAGTATTTATTTGTTTCCGCTAGTCTATGCCTAAACTAATTTTTTTCAATTTTGATCTATTTTAATTTTTCTTAGTCTATTAAGGTCCGTACTAAGCTATTATGGATTCCGACAATGAACAAGATCCTTGGATTACTATACTAACAACTCCAAGAACTATAGTCATGACTCCTAAGGACATATTAAGCAGTCACACACTTCATTTCCTCTAGTCTTGAAGCCATCGTAGACAGGTAGAGACACCACATCCGCGGAAGTCTCGAACGATTTACCGTTGTCGCCAGTATTTACTAAGGCACAGTCCCCGAGGTAGAAAAGACAGGGTTTTCTAGGGTTTCCATGTTAGAACGCACTGACAAAGGCTACCCTTGTCACAGCCATTAATGTATATTCATTTTATAGTGCCATTGGAGTCATAGTTCATGACTGCTGACTTACATGAAACTTCGAAGAAGTCATTTTCAAGTCACAGACAAGTAGGCTTCTAGTCGCATGCCTAGAGAGGCCCAAAAAGTTAGGTGACCTGAACATGGCAGCCACGTGGATGTCCTCCGCCGCCGTTTTCATGAAGAGCTTGACCTCACTGTCGCCAGCCAAACCCTAACCATTATCAGTCTTCTGTTGGGTTCTGCCACCACATCCTTCTCTGCTCCTGTGATGCTTCTTTGCCGTCTTGCGTTCGTGGAGTTGCTTGTGAGTGTGAAAGGCATCTGCAACCTGTCGGGTGCTTGTGGAACAGGCTCGCAGATGTAGAGAAGTGGAAGCCATCGAAGTCGGTCATTACTGGGACAAAGGAAACGACAGCGGCGCGCAGGAGTTCACGGCGGCGAGGCCTTCGAGGACGGGAGGGGAGGAAGACTGAAGCACAGAAGTGCTACCGCAGGAGAAAACCTCCACATTCCCCGAAGATGAGCAGCGGACGCGGTTCTTCTTCTGAGGCGACGGAGTCCAATGACGAGGCCATCGCCACAGGTATGATGAATCTCGCCATTGCTTGTACACATGTTGAGCGGGAAGCCAAGTCGGAGGCACCTGCCACAGGTAAATGTGGGCCTGACGCTTCTCTTCTCTTGCGTTGGAATTAGGGTTTGCAGGAGTGTCTCAAGCTCAGCCGTGGGGTCTCATTTTAGCCACCCACACTTCTTTTTGGGCTCCCAATTTGATTACAACGGCCACAATGCTACAAGTGCTTTCAATTTTGGGGGTCTTACGGTTCCTTGCGGAGGCTTGCTTAGGTGGTTCGCCTTTTTTTTGGAGGCAACTTGTTTGGAGAATGACCACTATCTCTACACGTACCCTTATTTCCTCAGCTGACCATGTTCTTTGTTGTGGGCTTGCTAGCGTGGCTTCCAATTTCTTGTCTTCTAGGCCTACCTCTTCAATTTCCTACAGTTTTATGTGGGTTGTGCCTTCAAGATTTCACTGAATTCTTTCCTCTAGGCTGTAGGACTTGCCTCCTTTTTAGAAACCCATACCCTCCGAATTTTGACTAGTATAGGCCTGTAGGCTTTATACACATGCAAGTGTTGCCTGAAGTAGATGCAAATACCTCCGTGAAAGATAACCATGATTTCTTGCCAATGCATGATGTGCAGGTGATGACCGAGGAGTGTACGACTCCTCTGAAGACGACTTGGACCTTGAAGAGGAAGAACCTTTAGTGGACAGAAGGAGAAAGCGAGCAAAACAGTCTCTAGTAGCAACATTGCCAATGAAGCCTGTACAACCACTTCCTCCTCCACCAGCTCGGGGTGCTTATGGGCAACCTGCTTGGAATTGGGTCCCTGGACACTATGAGCACAATGCTCCAGCGGCTCCACCTTCTTGGTCTGGTGTCCCTCCAACACCGTACCTTGCATTGTGGCCGAAACCTGTTGCCTCACAAGATAGTGAGGACCGTTTTTCAAGGCGAAAAAGAAAAGAAGATTACGACCTCGCCAGTCTCCATCGTGCCACAAAAGGAGCCAAACCCAATCGTGTGTATGTGCTCGAGGGTGGGGAAGTGGACGCAAGCTGTGAGGGCAAGAATTCCTGGGACGCAGCACTTCGGGAATTAGTTCCCAAGATCATTGATATGAGTGTGGTGGATTGGGCGAAGCACCCGCCGCACACGCTGAAGAAGCTCCGAGACGCCCTTGATAGCGAGTTCGAATACCAGGGGCATCTCCTAAGCATGCAAGGCTTCCGCACTGCAGTGACAAAGTTTCTGAAGTCGGAGCGGTCGCGACTAAAAGTGCGTTATCTGAGAGGCCAAGAAAAGCCCCCTATAAAGGTGGATCCCAATCAATGGAAACGGCTAATTCAATATTGGAATACAGATGCGCAAAAGGCCAAGGCAGAGAAGATGGCTGCAGCACGCCAAGGTGTCAAGAACTATACGTTGGTGGGGAGGAAAGGGAAGGCTGGGAAGGAAGCAATGTTGGTAAGTCTACAAGCAAAATTGAGAGTCGGTCTTTCCTTTATGTTCGTCCAGTTTCTGGTTGCTACTGCCATGTTTGTATAATTTTGAATGCTTCACGTTACTTGGGCAGAGGGCAGGCCGCGAAACGAGTCCTGGAATTACGGATTTTGCCGAGGGAAGGCAGGCGGCCCAGGGTGGAGGATCTCCAGTTCCTGTAAGTGCACCAGTGCACGACGACTGTAAACCTGCGATCGTTCTCAAAAAAAATTCATAGCCATTGACCTCCTTGTACAGCTTGTTCCATGTCACGTTGTAAAACCGCCTTACAGTTTCTTCTGTTGCGCTTGCATTGGTTGCATCTGAGTTGTGAAGTTCTTGTCTATGTTAAAAAGGCAGATTCAACTCTCCCTTTCTGCCTTGGCCGAATCATCCTACGTCTGGTCCTCGTGTCATCCATCGAATCCAACTGTGTAGCTGTCTGGTAGCTTTGGCCAATGAGTCATATGCCAGTCGCGTTGAAGTCGCTCAGTAGTCCCGTCCAGTCGCGTCTAAGTCATGTTCAAGTCGCGTTCAAGTCGTGAATGAGTTGTGCTTGCGTTCGCAGATATATTTCGAGACTTGGTGCTAACATGGGAATGCTTCTTGTGACGCTGTTGCACAATTGTGGGTGCATAGATGGGTGGTCCAGGTGAATCATCACGTTGGTCAGCCATGGACTCTTGGAAGAAAGACGTGGACGGGAAGTTCGTTCAAGTTCTGGCTGTCTCTGCCGCCAATGCGACAGCACTTGATGAACTGCGTTCCATGTTTCAGAGTTTCATGAGTAGATCTAATGAGGCGGACGAAGGCAGCCCCTCAATCAACCAGTCAGCGCTTGAAAATCAAGATTCACGTGGGAAGCAATCGGTTCAAGCTGCTGGGATGTTGCGGAATTCGAAGAAGAAGGTAGTGGGCATGGATTCCATCATGGGGCATGCTCGCGGGGTTCGGTCGAAGAGAAATCATGTGTCCAAACAGAAAGCGATTTCGGAGAAACTTGTGACAGCAAAGGCTGCCGACCTCACCCTTTCTTCGTCAGACTCTGAGCTTACATTGCTGGACAGAAGAAAAATGGACTTTGTGGTGGATGCTGATGGAAAGTTCAAGGTAATGCAAAGGGGTATTCAGGAGCCCGTCAATGATCAGGTAGGCTCGGCTATTCCAAAACTCGATGTGGTCCCGGAGGCGATGCCTGACCTTGATCCAACATTGACAAAGGATTCTAATGAGGCGAGTCCTCAAAGTGAAGATGACGTGTATGGGCTTCCGCGGCCGAGAAGTAAGAACAGCATCGACCACTCTTCGGCCAACATTGCGCGCAAGTCTGGAAGTGATGCATCTGAGAAGCAAGCCAGCGATGCATCTGAGAAGCAAACCAGCAATGCATCTGAGAAGGAAGAGAGCGATGCATCTGAGAAGGAAGACAGCGATGCATCTGAGAAGGAAGACAGCGAAGCTAAAGAAGAACTAGCCATCGAAGTCGCATCCCCAGAAGCTCCAAATGTACTAGAAGATGCACCTGTTGTTCCCCCAGCGGTGAAGCTAAAGGCCCCAGAAGTGAAGGCCCTAGCGGTGAAGGCTCTGGCCCTAGAGATGAAGGTGAAGGCCCCAGACGTGAAGGCCCTAGAGGTGAAGGCCGCAGAGGTTGTCGCCGCAGAGGTCAAGGCCGCAGAAGTGAAGGCTGCAGAGGTCAAGGCCGCACAGGTGAAGGCCTCACAGTTGAAGGCCGCACAGGTGAAGGCCGCGGAGGTGAAGGCCGCGGAGGTGAAGGCCGCGGAGGTGAAGGCCCCCGAAGTGAAGGCCGCGGAGGTGAAGGCCCCCGAAGTGAAGGCCGCGGAGGTGAAGGCCCCCGAGGTGAAGGCCGCAGAGGTGAAGGCTGCAGAGGTGAAGGAAGATTCGGGAAGAAACTCTGAGAAAGGGAGTAACGCTGTCGTAGTCACAGGAAATCCTTCTCAGAAGAAAGTGCGAAGGCCACCTAAGTCCCCGACCCGGGGAGGACACTCCCTATGTTTTAGCAAACTACGTGCGGCGGAAAAAGTAAAACAAGTAATACACCTTAAAATTTAATTTCTTTTTCAAAAAAAAAATTATGGATAGATTTTACTACTTTATAAGTTTATGTTTTGAATTATTGGTATTTTTTTGTGCTAATAGTAATTAGTTATAAATTTTTGAAGAAAAAAGATACACTGTAAAGCTGAAAATAACTTTCACACCTCTATATTATATAAGAAAAAAAATTTGAAAAATGAAAAAAAATTTATATAGAATAGCTTTCTATTGAAAGTTTATTTTGGTTGAATATTGATGCAATAGTCATCTTCATGTGAGCTCTATAAATATTTTAGTTGGAGAACATGCCATTTTAGTTCATTTTTCAACCCTTTCTAGACAATATATCTTATGTTATTTGGAATTGAATTTTTTGTCAATAGAAACCTTTAGTCATTGTTAAACAAAGCTCAAAATTTTAGAATGAAATTATAGTTTATTCAAGGTGAATTACATGTATTACTTTTTCCACCGCCGCACGTGGGTACCCCAAATGTAGTGAGAGTGTCCTCCCCTAGGTCCCCGACGAAGGTAAAAGCCCCTCCTGGACTGGGAAACTGTCTTGGAATTGAGGTGAGAATACCCAGTGAAATTTCCCCGCGGATGGTTCTCATTGAACATGGTCCTCCGAAATTAATAATCTTTAATGTGCACGGGACACTGTTGGACTGCAGTTTGCTGGCAGAGCAAAATCTGAACTGTTGAATCCGTAGTCATAAAAACACTGAACTTCAGAGAGTTGTTTTTAGGCCTTGGGTGAAGTCATTCTTATGTAGGTGCTTTTTGAACTTCTCTGTTGCATTCTGGGGTAGCAAGAGTGGGGCGTATATGGATGACGTTGTTCCTCCATTGCTGGAAGGATTGAAGGGTGTTGGCACTGCTAGCCCTCTTTTTTCATGGTCCGCTAGAAATTGCGAGGTTGATGAATTCGAAAATGGCGAATCAAGTGAACTCCTGAAAAAACTTTCGGCAGTGTACGCAGCTTGGCCCAGCTTCAGTGCAGCGAATACGCTCATCGTAGACAATAGGCACAAACGGGTCGCTTGCAATCCATCTGCGAAGTCATTACTACTCCTTTCTATGTGAAGTGGGTGTGCACCCTGGCAGATGACGGGGACTACTTGAAACGGACCTTGTGGCCACTATTGGAGGCCTGGCGAGAATACCCAGACATTGCAACCTTCCGCTCAGCACATCCGGAAATTGTGAACGAATCCATGCCACAAATGTTACAAAGACGACGAAGTGGACATGCTTATCAGTTTGTTGACGTTGGGGAAGGTGAGGGGACTAGCATACCACGAGGTTGCAGACATCATGGCGTCCCCTCACCTTCCATTGAACAGTGTAGGTAAGATTTTGTGCATTGTGTGTGTAGGTGAAGGTGCAAAAGCGGGAGACAAGGACAAAGAATGCACCCACAGCGGAGAAAAAAGGCGAAGGGTAGTCTACAATGAAGGTGGATTCATAACCACCTGTCAATCAATTTTGGGTGCTTGTGGGCTTGAAGTTACATTTCAGTTGTTTCGAAGTCATCATGGAGTGAAGTAGTAGTTACATTGTATTTTGAAGTCGTAGAGGAGTCACTGAGAAGTCATGGTCACAAAACAAGTGACGTTGGAGTCACACAGAAGTCATGGACTAATGATGCGCACTCATTAGGGGAGTGTCATTAGCTTTGAAGCAAGTTCAGCCCTGAACTGGTTAGTGTTTTTTTTGCTTTCAGAGTGCCTTTTGCGCGTCGAACATGCAAGCCTTGGAGCCTTGATTCTTCGTATTCCACATGGTCTCCTTTAGCAGTGCCTAAACCCATTTGTTTCCTCAATTAATTCTTTGGGCAGGTCACAAATAGTGCCTCATATTTTTTTGGCAGGTCATTCATTTTTTCCATATTTTTTTGGCAGCACTTTTGATGTTTTAGTAAGCGCCTACCTTCTTGGCCCCGGGTTGGCTTCAACAGTTCTATATTTTTTTCCATAGAGCCAAGCTCCAAGAACTCCCCATTTTTTTCCACATCCCATTTGTTGTTGACATCTCCAGACTTTAGAGCTCCCCACTACATTCCCATTTTTTTCCATGCAGCGTAGCTTTCAAAGCCGCTCCCTATTTTTTTCTACGTAGGTAAACCGCTTTCATAGTTTTAAACTGTACAACTTGAAAAGCAATTGTGATGTATGTTTCTTTGCCAATGCAGAGAAGGCAAAAGTTGTAGTTAGTTGTATATAGTACTGTCACTAAAACCGCTATCTTATATACTTACTTTTGTGGGCGTGACTTCGAATCATGGCTTCAAATCACGTCTGATATCTGTACTAAGGTTGTGAACGCCCATGTGGCTTTTCCAAAAAGTAGCTAATTAGTGTCTTGTTGCAGTTCAATCTCAGTGACGAAGTCTTTCCTAGGGGAGGACACTCTCACTACATTTGGGGTAACTACGTGCGGCGATGGAAAAAGTAATACATGTAATTCACCTTGAATAAACTATAATTTCATTCTAAAATTTTGAGCTTTGTTTAACAATGACTAAAGGTTTCTATTGACAAAAAAATTCAATTCCAAATAACATAAGATATATTGTCTAGAAAGGGTTGAAAAATGAACTAAAATGGCATGTTCTCCAACTAAAATATTTATAGAGCTCACATGAAGATGACTATTGCATCAATATTCAACCAAAATAAACTTTCAATAGAAAGCTATTCTATATAAATTTTTTTTCATTTTTCAAATTTTTTTTCTTATATAATATAGAGGTGTGAAAGTTATTTTCAGCTTTACAGTGTATCTTTTTTCTTCAAAAATTTATAACTAATTACTATTAGCACAAAAAAATACCAATAATTCAAAACATAAACTTATAAAGTAGTAAAATCTATCCATAATTTTTTTTTTGAAAAAGAAATTAAATTTTAAGGTGTATTACTTGTTTTACTTTTTCCGCCGCACGTAGTTTGCTAAAACATAGGGAGTGTCCTCCCCGGGAGTCTTTCTCATGAACCCGCGATCTATAAGACAGAAGCTGGCTGTGGGAAGCATTAGTGGATTCCCGCCTGAACACAGGTTCTACTTCCACCATATCCCCCCAGCATGGTATAAAGTGGACGTCCGTGAAATTCTGCACCTCGGAGTGGCGCTCATGTATCCCCTGAAAGAAGTAGAGCAAGAACGCATTGAAGATGCGAAGGGGACCTGTGCTATATGGGACCAGAAGTACATTAAGCTCTTTCATGATGTGGGCCAAGCGTAGTTTGCTCGCTTGCAGGATTCAGGGACTGCTGGAGTTCTTGCCAGTGCGGGACTCTTCCAAGTGAAGTCTGGTATTGTAAATTGACGCTGTTATATAATGAACTTCAAAGCACTTAGAATACACTTTCATTTCTTCAATTTGTAGGATTGAAGGTGATCAATTGAATTCAGGGTTGTCTATCCGGACGTGACGTTGGCTTTTTACGTCCGGATGTCATGACGCGTCCGTTCGGACGCGTCAGAGCTCGTGGCCGATATTGACGGGACCATCCGCGGCGCGGATGAAGTCTGTCCAGTCTGCGACGGCGTCGGGCCGTCTCCTGGACGGTCATTCCGTCGCCGAATGGACATCCGTCTCTTAGACGGAGAGCCCATCCGTCCTCTGGACGGTGATCCATCCCCTGGACGGTAGGCCGTCCCCTGGACGGAGAGCCCGCCTCTGGACGAAGAGGTCGTCTCCTGGACGGAATTCTCGTCTCCAGGACGGTAATCCGTCCCCTGGACGCGAATCCGTCCTCTGAACGGGAAACCGTCCACAGGACGGGAATCCGTCCCGTCCCCTGGATCGGAATATCGCTAGACGGGACAGTCGCCGCTTGGACGGTTTAGAGTGCGGGGCTGCGGGTTTAGGGTCCACCCCATCAGCCGGATGTCCGTCTAGTTGGCTTTAGGGTTTAGGGTTTTAGGGTTTTAGGGAGGGCTTCAAGGTGTATATTAAGGACTTCCACCTATTCAAGATTACTTTCCCTTGCTGATTTTGCCTTTCATGTCTTGGTTGGAGTACAACCATTGCGGTAGAGCGAAGTCCAAGAAGAGTGTGTTGTGGTGGCACTTGTTGTGAGAGCAACAAGTGTTGTTGCCACATCACATTTCAAACAGAATACTAATCTTTTTTTTGGTGCAGGGGCAGGTAGAGGAGGACAGATAAGAGCAATGGGTGGAGGAAGATCACAGTGGGAACCTTGGTGCACACTACGGCCAGATGGAAAAATTGCTTGCAAGTTTTGCGAAACTTTGCTAAGCTACCGAAAGGATCGGTTGCTTTTCCATTTGGGATACAAACGAAACGACACCGTCCAGGGAGTGAGAGCGTGCACTAAAGTCAATGCAGCCGTGAAGGTAATGTTTTGGAATTGTGGAGGACATATACCTACGGACACTTCGCATGGACCTGGACGCAACGTGGAAGTGACATCACCATCAACGATACTACCAAGTGTAGTACGTGGCGAGCAACAACCTGATGCTTCAATCTCAACAAATGATGGAGGAGAAAACACTAGGGGGCAAAGCTCTCAAGTACGATCATCGGAGGCGCCCATTCCTAATTTGACCCACAGTCGATCGATGAGGCAATTGTCTGTACAAGATGGAATGAACGCATCAAACAAGCAAGTACTAGACAAGAAGTGGGCTAAGTTTTTCTATGAAGCCAATATACCATTCAATGTAGTGAGGCATCCTGCTTTTTTGGATGCAGTGAAATCAACATCAGAATCGAGAGTTGGCTACAAACCTCCAGCGTACCATGCACTTCGTACAAAGCTCATAAAATCTACAAAAGATGAAGTGGCAGCAATTGTAGCAAAGAAGACAAGGGCACCAATCCACAAGTATGGCGTTACAATATGCTCTGATGGATGGGATAATGTGACACATCGACCATTGATGAATGTCATGTTGGCATGTACAAGTGGAGAGGTATTTCTTGGATCGATAGACACAACAGGCGAATGCAAAGATACTACTTACATGGCTAATTGCATGGGTGATTACATTGACGGGGTAGGGGCACAGAACGTGGTACAAGTTTGTACAGACAATGCAGCAAACATGTTGGCCGCTGGCGCTCTGTTAATGCGTAGATTTCCACACATATATTTTCAAGGGTGTTCAGCACATGCACTTGACCTTCTACTTGAAGATTGGGGAAAACAAGATTGGATTACAAGTATGGTCAAGAAAGCCAAGTCAATTGTGAAATACATTCGAACGCATCACATGCCACTTGCAATCTTTCGACGACATTCTCCTAATCACGTTTTGAAAAATCCCGTTCAAACACGCTTTGCAACCATGTTCCTCATGATCGAACGTTTGGTGGAGGTGAGGGAAGTGGTAGAATCAACAGTCCACAATCCGCAGTGGAATGAGTACACGCGGAGATTGGCATCCAGTGAAAAGCAAAGAAAAGCTAATGATGTGCGACGATATGTGCGAACAGATGAATTTTGGAGGAGATGTTTAAACTTTGTACACATAGTGGAGCCCGTGTTGATCGCTCTTCGAGAGTTTGATGGAAAGCACCCGTGCTTGGACAAGGCATGGCTTGTGATGAAAAAGGTGGAAAAGCATGTTTTATCTTTGAGGGATCCACCATTTTCATTAGAGCCACGGTATGCAATTTCCGCCATCGATGATTTCTACAAGCGCTGGGACATGCTGAGGACGGATTTGCATTACGCCGGGGCTCTATTGGATCCCTTTTTACTTGACGAAGTCTTGCTAATGGATGATGATGAGGCAAGAGAAGCCATATTGAGAGTTCTACGCAAATTGGCGGTTGGAGATCAAGCATTTGCGTCAGCTTTGTCTGAGTACCAAGCATTTAGAGATCGGCGAGGCATTTTCAGTGGACTCCCTGATGTAAACACCTTGAATTTGCAGCCTCACGAATGGTGGGACCTTCTCAGAGCCGGTGCTTGTACACTTGCACCGATTGCCAAAAAGATCCTCGCACAAGTGTGTTCTACATCGTCATGTGAACGCAATTGGAGCATGTATTCGTTTGTCCACAACAAATCACGCAATAGATTGACATCTGAGCGTGCTGAGGAATTGGTTTACATTTATACCAATTCCAAGACTCTAAGAGAAAGGGCTGCAGCAAATCCGACAAGGTGGTACACTGAAAACATGATGTTAGAGGATTCCATGACATATGAATCTGATGGTCTAGACCGTCGTTCGGTTCGCTCTAATCCAGATGATGACGATTCAGATGATAGTTCCAATGACGATGACGAGCCACCGTTTGATAGATTTGGTGGGTTTGGAGGAGTGCGTCCTCTAATTGATGCATCCGTATTTGACTTTGAAGAGGGGGATAATAACGACAATGCCTCCGAGGGACATCAAGGAAGTCCACCACGAATGCCACAAACGTGGAATGCTGGGCCAAGTGGGGGCAATACAAATGAGGACGTTGTGGCACCGAGACCACTAAGTCCAGACCCTATGGATGTACAAATTGATGCCACAATAGACAGAGATGGGGTTGACGTTGGAAGAGGACGTGAAGAAGAAGTAGTACCACCGTCCTTGTCCATGAGGACCACTCGTAGAGAAGGGCCTCCTCAAGGTGGAGAAGCACATATGCCCCCTCCAAATCGAGTCTCGGTTGCACAACGGCAGATGCCAGTATTGGAAAATCTACAAATCCAAAGTTCATCAAGGCCGTCTAGTTCCGAAGTTCGTCCACACGAACCAACTTCGTCGGTAGGTACACGATTGGCTGGTATGGTGTCACAACATGTGACTAGAAATACGAATTCATTGCGGCCACCTATACATGCCAATAATCGAGGGAAGCGTCCCCGACCACAAGGTACTACCAGTGAACGTGTGAATACTAGAGCACGTAGAAGGCTGAGGAGGGAAGAAGCGGCTTCCCAACCATTTTTAAGAGAAGTTCAAACGGGAGGGCCCAATACAGATGGCATTATGGACGCAACGGGCCAACGACCTCTTCGGACGTTGTCTTCTATAGCTCG
The DNA here is from genome assembly GCA_947034895.1 of Rhytidiadelphus loreus. Lineage (NCBI taxonomy): Eukaryota > Viridiplantae > Streptophyta > Bryopsida > Hypnales > Hylocomiaceae > Rhytidiadelphus > Rhytidiadelphus loreus. The sequence continues at coordinate 42,826,004 of OX344764.1, forward strand.
ACCACAACGAAACCGCAATGATGAGGCCTCCAGCGAAAGTGATAGTGCACCATCCAATCATTCCAATGATGATGGTGCATCCATCGGTGGTACTATAGGTGAAGATGGTGAGGTTCCAGGAGATAGTGATTACAGGGGGCCGGTACCTCGACAAGGTCCACTCGAAGAAATTGGTGGTAATGAACCAATAGTACAAGAAGCAAATGCAAATACTTCTGTGCGCATTCTTAGGCATGGAAGATGTTGAATGTTTTTGAAATGACAATAGGGTCTTCACATTTTCAAATGCAAATTTTTTAGAGGCTCAATACCTTGCATATTGAAATCAGCATTAATATGAAATATGACTTTTGTTCCTTTCATTCTCATGGAACTATTTACCCCTACAGTCCCAAAGTCATTACACAAAAAGGGACGCAAAACTGTTTTTTCTCTTGCATTTGCCTCAACATGTGGAAAAAAAGGTTTTTTACAACATTTAACCGTAAGATCTTGTACTTCACATGTTTTTTATCACGTGGAAAAAATTTCATGAAGTTTGACCGAATAGATTGAAAGATATTAGCATTCAAACTTGGAAGAACTAGTTTTCTGAATGCGGGCTTTGCAATTTCAAATTAACTTTCACTACGATTTATGGAAAATTAGGCCTCTGGAGTTTGGAGCAATATTGTTTTTGAATTTTTTTTTGTGAATACGAAAGAATCGAGGTCTAAATTTGAAAGAGTTATTGCAATTGAAAACTCCATGTGTTAAAATCCAAATAACACAATCTGACAGTCTGGTGTTTTTTTCATGTATGTTTTCTTTTTTTCAAATTTAATTTAAATTAAAATTCTAAAACTATGTTTTTCATTCATTCCTTCGTTTATGACTTTATGATAAGAGTTTCCGGCTATTCTGATACATATTCTAATTGATAAAATTTGATTTCCACGTTTAGCTTTATAAAATCACAATAAATTCATTTTTCCATTAATTTTGCTGAAAAAAATAAAATAAATTTAAAATAAATTCTTACGAGTGGGGAGAAATATTAAAATATTATGCTGATTTTCAATAAAAATATAAATTTGGTTTGATAGTGAAATTTGACTTCAAGCCCGTCTTTGTGGTTGTTTATTAGTTTCGGGTGTGAAAACTAAAATAACCAATTGAAAATTGGTTCGACTAGAAATCTCTATTGATATTTGGACCTCTTGTAAAAAACTAAAAATTTAGAATCTCGTGAGTTGTTTTTTCTATTTTTACTTATTTATGGCACGAAGTGCAACAAAAATGATGACAATTACAATTGTGCACAAAACTAATTGGAATTTCTTATAATGATGTACAATTCAGAGTTTTTAGTACTAAAGATATAAGATTTTTGTTTAAACTCAATTTAAATGATAAAGTTAGGAAAGACAATAAGTTCTTTACAACTCAATGTTTTGGTAAAATACTTTTATATCTTTATATAAACCAAAATGAGTACAAAATGCATTGAAGCCACAAAGTGTGCTACATTGCTACGTATGTCCTCAAGCCTACATTATAATAACCGCATGTGCTAAGTAAACACTAACTTTGCAACTATATGGTAATACACTATTATCTAATCTTCATTGCGCGCTTGCTCTTCTTGAAGGTCTTGTTCTTTGCGAGCCTCGCGATAGCAATCCACAGCTGGTGTCCAAAACGTTGGAGCACCACTTAGACATTGCACGACGTATGTCACCGAGCGTCGTTGTAGTGGCTCCACCTTGCACAATTCACCCAACATGGTTTGAAATGTACCAAATGCCGTATGGTCCGGAATCATCTCTAGATTTCCGCGATCTTTTTTCCATACCTTCATAGCCAATTTGCCTATGGAGTATCCATCTGTGTGTATACTAACACACAGTGGCTTAACCCTGCGAGTAGGAGATGATGAAGTTCCTGTCTCTCCAGTCAAGTACATCAACTCAGGAGCCACCCACCAACGTTGCGCTCGGGTTGCCTGCAACTTCCTTGGACATTTGAATTGGTAAAGAGAAGGGGTTTCTTCGTTGATGCGGCTACCCATTCCCCAATCACATAGACCAATCCACACGGTTCTGCCATCATCATTCGGAAAATGAAGCATAATGTTCTCCGGTGTGATGTCGTTGTGCAATACAGAGCATTGTTGCACTGCATCCACAATGCAAATCATTGCCCACGCAAGTTCAGTGCGCTTGCGTCTATATGCCATGAGGCGTTTCATGGCTTGCATTGTTTGTGGAGTTGCATCGTAAGCCACCTCTCCAATTTCATCTGGATCTCGGTTCTTCTCATCCAGTGTAAACATGGCGCCGAGAGTACCGCCATTCCACCACTGCGAATAACACTCCATGGTCATATCATTTATAGCAAAGAATTTGATGACCCCTGGATGCTCGCATGGACATACCAATGCCTCGATGGACAACTTCTCCCTGGACTTCTTCAATTCATCCACGCGCAAAGCTGACTTCCCAGCTAATTCCATATTCTCCGGAATATGTTTTGAATTTTGAACACATACTTTGCGCACCCTCCCATGCCCCCCTTGTTTGCTATGGCCAGACAAAGGAACCACCACCACTCCGCGTTCAAGAAAAACCACTCCTCCTGCAGCTTGTTGACCCAAAGGCCAAATTTTGACTTCGTTGAAACCACGGAGCGGAACGGATGTTGTTTGAAGACAGTCCACGCATTGCTTCATGCCACCAATACACCTTCTTGTGCAACAAATTCAATGCTTGTTGTCTGGGCACTACACTCTTCTGAAAGCCTTTTATTTTTTCCGCAACTTGGGCAAGGTTGAAGATACACGTTTGCACTTGTGACTCCAACCAATGATCGAAGCATTCTTTCGTGCGGTCTTCATGCCACTCATCCGCGCTCATTGTTGTCCAAAACATGTGGTGGAACTTTTGTTTTATGACATCCACTCCCTGTAATCCGCGCGAGACGTATGTTGTGTTCAACTACGAAATCGAATACTGCTCAAAAAAATCCAACGCCACTTCATGCAATTTTCGCGTTGCACCCTTGCTTGGCCACTTCTCCGGATTTGTAGACTTGTGCCTCCTTCGGGTTTTTTTTTCCCCTTTGAAGACTCTCTGCCCCCCCCAGCAGCTGTGGCCCCTTCTGCAGCTACGGACCCTTCAGCAACTACGGCCTCTGAAACGGGCTCTGGTGATTCTGCATCCGGGTCCATCATCGGTGCATTTCCAATACCTGTGTACCAATCATCAACTTTTCTCTTTGAGAAATCTCGACCAGCCATCGTGACAGTAACAAGTAACAAATAATCAAAATGATAGGAATTAGGAATTCGGCTTCCACAAAGTGAAAAACCGCCCCCCTTATTCCTCAAACCAGCCTCTACCCAACACCCGCGCTCGCAAGCAAGGACTGCAACCAATCCAAGACAAGAGAGCACCATCAGAGCAGGAGAGACTGTGGCGAAAGTACCCTAAAAACAGTCTTTATATACCCATTTCACGTCGACGGAAAGGTCGTCGAGAGGACGGACAGGGCGTCCAGGGCTGTCCAGGGCCGTCCAGGGCATCCAGAGGACGGGAAGGCCGTCCAGGACCGTCCAGCCCGCGGACCAGCCGTCGAGAGGACGGACGGCCGTGCAGGGGTTGAGACCGTCCAGCCTAAACCCTGGGCGTCCAGAGGACGTCCAGTCCGTCCCCCCCACGGACCAGCCGTCCAGCGGGCCAGGCCGTCCAGAGGACGTGAAGACTTTCGAGAGACGGCACAGGTCGTCGAGAGGACAATCTGAATCTCGAGAGACGGAAAGCCCGTCGAGAGGACGGACAGGCCGTCGAGAGGAAGGGAAGGCCGTCGAGAGGGCGGGAAGGTCGTCGAGCGGGATGTTCGAACAAGTGGAATTCATTTCTAATCCTTGTTCCACGAATTTTTCATTTATGTGGTTCGGCACTCTCGGACTTGTCAGGACAGGTGTCCTTCCTCTCAATCGGGCATTAGTCTACAGTGGCGGGTAGTTTAGGAGTGCTAACTTAATGTATTTATTTGTTTCAATTAGAGGACAAATAAATACCAGGGATGACATTCAAATGCTGAAAACGAGGTTTACTGCTCATTTAGAATGGAATTCTATTTTGTTGCACGTAAATAATGGGAGATACATAGAAAAAAATCACCAAAGGTCAAATTGAAAACTTTTTAATGTCGGTCCTTTAATGTTCTATTTGGATGTTCATGTTAACATTTGATTCATTCTACTGATTCTAATTGCACCCATTTTCACAAAAGTCGTTGGCATTGGGCAATGTTTTTATTCCCAAAACCTCAAAATCTCGCAATCCCTTAAAATAATTTATAATCTGTAGGGCTCAAATTTGAATTCAAATGAATTTTATCAATTATACGTAGAACAATTTCACCTTTGGAATTATTGTATTTTGATTCCATCCTTCCTTGCATGTAAGTGCACATGACAATTTAGTATTTTGTTGAATTTTAAACCCTGTCTATACTAGTATACTCGATTCAAAGTCTCAATCGTACAAACATTCAATAACTTACTGAGAACGGATCAAATATACAAAGACCAAGACAAAAACAACCCTCTAAATGCTCTAATTAAAGGTAGTAAGATTAATACTCTAAAATGGTTAATTATCAAATAAGTGAAAGACCTCCTAAACAACATATGTCATATGCATATCATTGATTCATGTAAAACATTGTTTCTTCTTTCCATTCATACATTACATAAAAAAAATGTAGCCCTATACATCTATACTTAAGAATGTTTTACCTTTTACAGATATTGTTATGCCATTTTTTGGTGTCTTCAATATGTTTTCTAAAACTTTGAATTTAAATCATTAATCTATTTTTTTCCAATTCAAACTTCAAAGACTACATCTTGATTGAGTTTTGCACTTGTAATGCCAACTACCGAAATGAAGGACATGTTTCGTAGTATCCGGTCCAACCTAGGTTTTGAAGTAAATCCTATAGGCTTATACCCTAAACCCTAAACCCTAAACCCTAAACCCTAGACGTTGTTGCAATTTTAAGAGAATTTGATGTTCAAGTTTATGTAACTATGACAAATAAGAGAGGATTGGTGTAAGTCCGTAAGATAAAGGAAAAAAAAGGACGAATGGATTCTAATGTTCCATGTAGTCTTCCACACAAAGGGAAACTCTAAAAGACTAAAACAATAACATAATAACATATGGCATTTGCCTTTTATTTTTATTCTCAAAATCAAAATGCAACATTGAGTACATGAACTTGACATTTTTGTGGTGCCTATATTTTTTTTATGGCTTCTAAATTATAATGCAACTAGCGTTGAATTACTATAGTTTTTCTTATGGATTGTTTATTAATTGCTTATGTAGTATCGTATGTTAGCCACTAAATTGACTGAAGTCGCAAGGCTTCTTTTGAGTCTTTTCCATACTAAATCTGAATAAATTGCCATTTCTAATTTTCTATAGCAAAGAATTAAAAAAAAAAAAAAATGTGTTTAGGCCTCTAAGGTGCACCTTTGCTTGTAGCATGTAGGATCTCATACTAGAGTACTAGACTAGTGTTCAATTGATCGGAAGAAATTTCACAAACTTGACCTATGTAGAATTGTAGATTGCAAGATATTTACAATAAACTTCACCCTCTGAACACCCAACGGCATCATTTAGTGCCAATTTAATGGCAGTTCAATCACTTCAATGACATGGAAAGAAGTTGGAAGCGTTCATTTCATTTTCTTGGGACCTACCATGTTGAGTTACAAAGTGTATCCAATTGATTTTGTAGTCTTTCCAATATTTGCCTCCAAGTAATTCCGAGTTTAGAAAAAATAAAAATAAAAAAATATGCTCCTTTAGTGTATTTTAGGAAGTTGTTGCTCCTTACTCTAAATCTAAGATTTCTCCCCAAAATTGATATTTTGGGAGTTTGAGTCTAACTATCAAACAAAAGGTCCTTTTCTCTAGTTCCTATTTTATGTAAAATCCCCCAACACAACCCTAAATTGAAATTTCATTATTGCGATTTGAACTTCGAATGTGTTTTTAATGTCTACTACATTGAGTACAAAACAAATATATCATGAAATGGAAATTAAGTTTACACTATGATGAATTCTAATGTCATTGTCCTTGTGATATATACACATGGTGAAAAATTGAAAATCTGAAAATTACTTTTCTATTTAACGTGATTTTGTCAAAACTTCCACCCTGAACCAATTTAAAAAAAAAAAAAAATTTATATATTGTGAAGGGCCGTCCAAAGGACGGAAAGGCCGTTCCAGACCACGAACAGGCCGTCGAGAGGATGGGCAGGTCGTTCCCGACCAGGGACAAGCCGTCGAGGATACGGGCAGACCGTCCTCCTGGACGGGCTTTCCGTCGAAGAGACGGGCAGGTTGTCTAGGGGACGGAAAGCCCGTCTAGGACCACATCCAGGCCGTCGAGGGGACGGGCAGGCCGTCCAGGGGACGGAATGCTCGTCCCCTCCCACACCCAGGCCGTCGAGGGGACGGAAAGCCCGTCCCCTTCCACGGAAAGGTCGTTGAGGGGACGGGCAGCCCGTCTAGAGGACGGAAAGGCCGTTCGTCGAACTCTCAGGCAGCAGTGTAATCATTCCCCGAATCTGGAGACGGCGCCCCGAACCCGTTGACGGCGTTCCGACCCGAGGCCGGACGTCCGTGGACGGATCGGCCGTCCATTCCAGGGCTGTCCCCCGCCGTGGACGGTCTAGATTTGGGGGGAGACGGGCTGATTAGGTGTTAATTACCCTTGCTAACCGGGTCGGTAACTGGGGGGTATAAGTGACATTTTTTCACATTTGCCCTTGCTTCCTCTTTTGAATTGCACTGTCCTAGCTTGAGAAAGCTTCGCATTGCAATTTGAGGGGAAGTGTTATACATTTGACATTGTTTTGCCACATTTCAGTTGCCTTCACGCAACAGAAGGCAAAGCAAATTGTCATTGTATTCGCATACAGTATCGTGTGTGTCATTGTGCAGGTATCAAGAATGGATGCAGAGGATGTAGCAGGAGGTTCGGGACCTGGAGGTGAGGGAAGCGGTAGAAAGAAGAGAGGAAATAGAGCAACTTTGGATTGGGGCACACTTAATGCCCCAGCGATTATGGCACAGCCTGGGTGGTTGGAGGCAGAATCACCATGGACAAGAGCGACATGTCGGCGGTTTGTAGATTGGGCCCACATCAACCGCCATTGGCCACACGATCGGTACGAGGTGCACGTGAAATCTGGAGTGGTGAATATTGACCAGTGCACCCATCCGCACTTCAAGAAGAGGATGATTGAAGTGTCATTGGCACTTTGGGGTTCAAGATCGAAAAAGGACGGGACACTTTCATTGTGCCAAATGGCATATGCGGAGGTTTTTCTTGGCAAGGATGTGGATTGGAGAAGCTTTTTGGGCAGACAGCGGGACAACAAGTTTCCAAATAGAACTCGCCACATTCCAACAAATCCTGCCGTGCCACTGGACAATGCACAAATTCCTGCCGTGCCATTGCTTGCTATTCAAAATGTGCAAATGGATGTGGTTCCACCCGTGGAGCAGCCAAGGACGGAATTGATGGAAGTAGAAGTTGGTCAGAGCAGCGGTGCAAATGTCAACCAACAAAATGTGATTGGTGGAGCCCAAGCTGACAGTGAAGAACTTATTCGCTTGCGCCAATTAGTACAAACACTGCAAGCGGAAAAAGAAGAAGCGCTACGACTTCATGCAGCAGAGTTTGAAGTTCAAAGTGCAAGGATGCGGGCCCTTGTAGATGAAAATGTGCGCCTCATCGCACGTGAAGCAGAGCTTGTAGAGCGCAACAGGCGGTTCAGCACAGACTCAATTCCACCACTCGATGTTGTAGTGGAACGTGCTACATACGGGGCAGACGAAGACAGAGCAGGCCCGAGCAATACACCTGAGTTTGTGGTACGACCACGGGCCATTTTTCCAAGTGCAGAAAGTGCCTCGTTGGATATTATGCGTGCATGTGCTAAGCGGGCTGAAGCAGAGGTTGGAAGTACTCGCACAAGCATGGAAGAATTAACAAGCGCCATGCGTACTTTGGAACTCCGTGCCAACAACGTTGAGGCAGATGTGGCGGTGTTGACTGCAGCTCGAACTGACATGGAACAGACCATGACCGCAATGAGTGCTCAAAACATGCGGTTGGTCCACAATCCTCAGAAGGAACAGATGCTGCTTCAAATGTGCAACATGAAGTTGACATGCAGCATGGCGCTAAACGAGGCTGAGCAAATGCAGCGTGAAGTGAGGAGAGTGGCTGCGGAATTCAATGATGGCGGTCAATGTTATTTTGGCTTGACCTCATGGCCTCGGGTGGAAGAAATGTTCACCGACGATTTGCCAGTGTTCGCCGAGAATTCAAGCATCGATTGGAATTCCCGTGCAGACTTGGAATTCCAATACAATATCGAGCGCCAACGGTACGGGCCACCCAACCGCGATGGCATTACACCACTAGTGTGGCCGTCCGTTCCAGCTTTTGTACAAGATGGAACAACATGTATAATTTGCCAAGAACCGTTTGGCCCAGAAGGTGGATGGAATCTTGGTACATGTGACCATCTATACCACCCCGGGTGTCTCATTCCTCACATGGTCACCAGAAAGAGATGTGCGCAATGTAGAGCTCCATTTCATGCACGACTGTACAAAACGTTTGGCCTTCAAGACCACATGCCTGCAGCGTACGAGTACAATGAAGAAAATTTACCGGGCCTCGGTAATAGAGTACATTGGGGTTCAGACGTGACATGGCTTTGGAAGTGGGGCCACGACAACCGACACCTCCCGGCAGGAACGGTCGCTGAGATACATTGGCAGAGTGATGCCCAAGTGACAGAGGTGATCAGAAGGGTTTTTGGAGAGGGTGATCCAGGGCGTTGACTATATTTTGGTCAGATTGCGGGTGGACATTGGGACCAAGACCGCTCCATTTTTGTGCGTGCGCCACATCCACAGCGCATCATGTTTAATTCTCAAGGCGCGCCAGTCGGATTTGAGGGTGAACTGAGTTTTGAGGAACAAATGACGTACATTGAAGACAATACCTTCCATGAGCCAGCTCTCGTGAGTGCCATTTATTCCCACTTACATAATAGATACGACATCGACGCATTTCAGCTATTGACGACTTTGCAATCGCGACGAGAATTGCAACAATTTTTGAGAAACAGCATAGCACGAGGCGTTGTAATCGAAGAAGTAGAATAGATAGTTTTGGACTAGATTGTGTATAACTAGATAGATGTATAGAATTAAATACCGGAAGTTGTACAAAGCAAACATATGTAATTATATAAAGTCTTTATTAGTTTACTATGTACTTCAGCGGATTTATAAAGTATGTACATTTATCGTTTTCTTTCCACCTTGTGTATTGTTGCTTCGCCTTTGTCTATTTTTGTAATCTATTGTACCTTTTTGTAATAGTATAGAAGAAGCTTGTATGCTTAGATGGTAGGTAAAAGAGTGTTTTATCTTTATTTTGGGTGTTGCCCTAAAGTCCGAAGTCCATTTTTTGGCCCAAACCACCGTAAACCACCCCTGTTGCTATGTTCACCTATGAATTAAATTTTCCAATTTTTTTTTGAATCGAACCAAAGGATCTTGTTCTGCACTTGTCTTAGATGACGTGACCATAAATTTGTGATGTTTGACCGTATGGATTGAAAGTTATTAGCATTCGAAGTGAAAGCTCCAAATCTATTTAAAGAAGAGGCTAGGATTGCCCGCTCCATAGAAAAATCCATAACTTTTCCATTCCTAATCCAAATGGGATGAATGAAAGCCTCCTATTTAAAAGAAAATATAATGCAACTAGAAAAAAATATACAAATTTGTATTTCATTTTATTGTGGATTTTTTTGTCTACCTGGAGTCCTGGACCGCCCAGTATCCCGATCTCCCCTGTTTGAGGTTATTCTGTTCTTGTGGCCTATCCCTAACCCCTTGCTCCTAGGCACCGATTGGAATAGAAATTGTATTATGAATAAACTCATAAGTTTATCTATCATTCTATAATTCTATTTTATCATTCTTATGAAAAAGTTTTCAAAAGTTTGAGTAAAAAATTAGATCATGGGCGCCTATCGAAAATCCATTTTGTCCCTTGCAGCAAGGACAATGAGAGTATGTTACTTTAGGGTCTAAGAAATAAAAACAATGGAAATTCTTCCCCAAAGCCTAAAATAATAAAAAAAATCTCTATTGCTTCATAATTGATGAAATCTCCTCTAAGTCTTTAGAATTAAACCCTAAATAATTCACGTTTTGTAACTTCTTTTCTATTAGTTATTTAGTTTGAATCTTTTTTTAGTTGGACACATGATTGACTACTCCCTCATTTTTTTTTTAACTCCAAAGTTTACAAATTAAAGTATTTAACATTTTCCATTTTCTCTCAAATGGCATTATGGCACTATTGAACAAAATGTCAACATTTTTGATTAGGAGACTAGGTGTATCAATTTGCAAAAAATTGTAATCGTATAAATTCAAACAAGACATGTTAGCAATCTCATAGGTTGCTAAAACACAACAATATCACTTATAGAGTAAAAGATTATAATGTTTGAACATGAGGGTGTTAAAACTACAAAAATGATGTGAAGTCTTCCAATCCTCTTTTCAGTTTTCACAAGTAAAATTAAAAAAAATTTAGACCCCAAAAACATGAGGTTAAATTGCCTAACATGTATAACCCCAAACAATTTATGGCTTTTAAAAGTATACTCCATATTTTTCTTTTAATTAAATTTCAAATTTGAATGTGATGTTTTCTCCAAGATCTTGTTGTGTTTTCGAGGCACATTTCCAAAAGCTCTCAATGCTACAAGAAGTTAAGATTGCAATGGGTACCCTTGCACAAAGTCTTGGAACGATAAATCACTATCATTTATTTTTTAGAATAGACTATTGATGCTAAAACTAGACTTCAAGAAGAACTTCCTAAAAATAGCAACTTGGATACTACTAAAAATAGCAATTTGGTTAGGTTTTATTTGACTTCAAAGTTTTGCCAACACCAAATTTGGGTGCTTCGGGCATTTAGGCAAAAAATCCAATCCCACCCGTCCAGAGAACCGTCCACTTACCCGTCCACATGCCCGTCCAGAGAACCGTCTACTTACCCGTCCAGATGCCCGTCTACTTACCCGTCCAGATGCCCGTCCACATGCCTGTCCACCCTTCCGTCCAGTTTTCCGTCCAAAGACCCGTCCAGATACCCGTCCACACAACCGCCCACCCTTCCGTCCAGTTTTCCGTCCAAAGACCCGTCCATCCTACCCGTCCAGATACCCGTCCACACAACCGCCCACCCTTCCGTCCACATGCCCGTCCACACAACCGTCCACCCTTCCGTCCACATGCCCGTCCAGAGAACCGTCCACTTACCCGTCCAGATGCCCGTCCACATGCCCGTCCACCCGCCCGTCCACCCGCCCGTCCAGTTTTCCGTCCAAATACCCGTCCATCCCGCCCGTCCAGATACCCGTCCACACAACCGCCCACCCTTCCGTCCACATGCCCGTCCAGATGCCCGTCCAGTTTTCCGTCCACATACCCGTCCACACAACCGCCCACCCTCCCGTCCACATGCCCATCCAGATGCCCGTCCAGTTTTCCGTCCACATACCCGTCCATCCAAACCGTCCAGATACCCTAAATCCCGCCCATCCAGATACCCGTCCATCACGCCCGTTCCGTGCCCGTCGATGGAAGCTCGCCCGTCCAGCTCGCTCGTCCGGCGCGCCCATCGACGAAGAACGTCCATCCATTTCCGTAGTTTTCATCCTCTGTGAACGGTTCTCGTTCAGATTACATCCTAACGGACGCCGGGGTTGAATCCTGACGTCCGTCCGGACATCCTGACGGACGGACAAGACGTGACAGGGACAACCCTGGCACCTAGATGGAAAGTTGTGGAGTAATTGGACACTCTTGAAATTTTTTACATTTTTTTGAATGATTTAGCTATTCATTTTTAGGAAAAATAGAGTTGGGCCTTCTTGTTTCTATTTTTTTTCATGGTGTGTTTCTTTGGGACTCTCTATAAGGGTATGGAAGTTTTGGGACCGTTTTGATTTTGAGAAGGCAATTATTTTCTAGCCCCACTGAGTTTGATTCTACCAATTGCCTTCCAAAACCCATTTGAGAGGCTCAAACCAAAAGGGCCGCAGGAGATGCTCTTACCTTACCTACACGTGGTTTTGAACACGGAATTTTTGACGTGCAAATAGTATTCCATATTTGGACCCGCCTGAAGCCAGCCAGTCCAACCACGATTCAGTTGGTATGGATAGTTGCTTCTACTTGCGGGAATGCTGACTAGGCTACGTGGATGGCATGTATACCACTGGGCCCCTATCCCACTTGTAAGTTGTCTTTTTCGTGCTCCCGGTCCGCACTCGTCTCTCCAGTGTGAGGACACCGAATTCAATGCGGCATCGACTAAAGCTGCAGGTGTCAGAAATCGAAGCAATTTTACACACCGCACGATTATGAGAGGGCCCAGCCACCAGCAAAAAATCGACAGCATTGGTCACTTCTTTAGGGTGGGGGAGGCCTCCGAATAGCACGGACCTCTCAAAAATCGCCTAAAACAAGGCAGTCAACGCAGAATTGACTGCTATAATCTTTGCATCCAAATGGTCAAGTCTCTGCAGATTCTCAGTAGACCTTCGGACTCTACCCCTCTCAAAGTTCCAACGGTGAAGTTTATTGGATGAAAGTATTGCATTTGCGGGAGCCTCTTATTTCTGTTAGTGTCTGTAGCATGCTTATTTTGGTGATTTCTTCCTGGGCGCTCAGGGGTTAATGAGGCATGTAGATTTTGGAGGTTACTTTGTATTGATTACTTTCTTGTTGGGGTCTCCAATGCCAACACATGGCAATGAGATGAGTGATTGCCTTTATACTTTTGAATGTTCAGTATGTACTGACGGCAGAGACCATCTTATATGGAGGATATACTATTTTATAGCAGTTGTAACATTTACTTCGCCGCCAAACTCAAATGTTCATTTCAATGGTACAATTGTCCCTCCTATATTTGAATACCTGAAGGTTGTCCTGAACTCCTAATACTTGCGGAATTACATTTCCTTTCCTATTTTCTATGAATGAGGTTGTTTTTCTGCCTAGGTCACCTTTTACGGAGTAGGCCTCGATTGCTGTAGAATATCAAAGTTGTTTTGTGGACACTCTTCATTGTCATGCAATTCTTCTTTAACCAGCTTGAATTCTGTTTGTAGACAATTTGATACCAGGAAACACGGACTATGCGCAATGGTAGACTTCAAGGACATGGTAGTGCTTAGTGCAAGTGGGGATGATGTTCCAATCCTATTTCCACTAGACAAAGATGGACTTGCCATTGTGTCAGCTTGCAGATTAAGTCTACGATTTAATTTTAAGATAGAGTCCGTCTACGTTGATGAAGACATATTTGACCTTGACACTGGGCAAATCACTCATAGCCTAGGACAAGTTCCTGCCGCAGTTGGTGAGGATACTTACTGGCATTTGAAGCCTGGGAAATATAGGGCGTTCGGAGTATTAGATTCAAAGCAACCCTCTTCTACAGATGGTTTCACGCCCCATCGATCCTCTTCGTCATCATTTCGAACACCCTCATCCCGTGTCAAGAGAGAGGCACTTCCGGATCATGTCACCATTCTAAGTGATGATTCAGACGGAGATCCCCCTCGGGACGACAAGATTAATAACACTCCTTCTCAGTCGATATTATCAAGCTTCACGAACCTGCCCCCTGCAATGACAACCACTAAATCTGCAGCTCGTGTCACAAGGGTCTCTGTTATAGACTGTTTGAAGAAACTTCCAACATTGAAGGGATGTAGAAATGTGTTGTCCAAAGTCGATTACGATACTATTCCTTTCGAGAGAGTCCAAGCGTTGCCTCCAAAGTTCAACGGCAACGTAATATTTGAATTGCCTGCACTAGAGTCCTATCCTACGCAATCTGAAGTTAAAAACATGGTTGGTATGGATCGGCGATGTGATGGTCACGTGTGGTCTAAGATGGTGACCACAAACATATCTAACCCCATGGGGTTGTCTTTTCGCACAGCTTCTTGCCTAGGTCATCTTCGTTGCATGAATTCCTCTTGTGAGTTTCTTAGTCGCGTACACCGAACCGAGGCCATGAATGAACTGGAATGGGAAGGGCTATCACCTATTCCAGTTGCTGTGGGTGAAGTCCACCCTCCTGGATCATCTCTTGTTTGTAAAATATGCAAGATGCCTCCCTCATGTATTGCCAGGTGTAGTGTCAAGGTCTACTATGTCACCGAGCCTGAGTTGCATACTCGTGCTTTTGTACATCTGGGCACTCACCAACATCCGGTGAAAGATGGTGAACTTAGAAACATGAAAAATAGGACTCGGACTCTGATTGGAGAACAATTGGAGAGAACACCAACTGGAACCAACTCCTCAATTGTCATGGAGGCTACCAAAGAACTGTTGGGTGAGCTTATTCTGTGCCCGGATGGAGTGCCGACCAAGACCCTTGACTTCGATGAACTCGTCCCAGTGCTGGACAAATGCAAATACTTCAGCTCCCCAAGTATTCGGAATGAGGTAACATCATTCAAGTATTTAAGGAGATTTGGTGTAATTGATAGTATTACCAAGTTGAGGGGGTCAAGCACGTGGGCATTTGTTCAGGAAAGTAAATTCCCAGGGCAAGGAACAGATGTGGACAAAGTTTTCATTTTTAAGATGTCTGAAGTTGGACCTGGAAGTGGAGTGGACCTTGTCAAACGAATGCAAAGTGGAGGTGACCTTCAACATGCGTGGCTTATGTTCGATCATGTCAAACGCGTGAAGAGTTGGACAACCATGGCGTGTCATGTGTATGATTCCGAATATTGTCGTGTAATGACCATCGCTGTTTGTGACATGCAATCGGAAGATGGCGAGGCTCAAATTTTATTTTGGAAGAATCTTAACTCTGTTCTCGAACGACATGGTGTTGGCAAGCCGCAGTTCAAGGGATTTATGGCAGATAGTGCACAAGCAAATTGGAATGCTGTGCGGATGGTCTATGGATCTGGGGATAGTAATGTTCCAATGGAAAATCGTGAGAGAACATGCCTCTTTCATTGGACCCAGTCCATGGAAAAACATACGAAGGCGGACATTCGCGCGGACTTACAAGATCAACATCGTCAACTGTGTAAGCAATATAAGAATTCTTCTACTTCTGAAGAGTCAGAGACACGTTACCTAGCTATAAAGGCATGGTGGTTATCATCAGGGGCCACCACTGAATATGGACTTCATCGACTGGAGTTGTGGCTTTCTTTTTGGCATTTTCGGTATCGTCAGTGGGGCGGATTCATGCAACTTGTAAGTCTATCTCCATCTAGTCTGTCATTTCTCTAAATATTGAGATCCTACATCCAAACTTATTTTTAGTTGTCTTTCTTACCTTTCTATTTATAGAACTATTAATTGTAGCATTCTCCATGCTTTGTGGTCATAATACATTCCCTTAGATGCTATGGGGTGCTTGGGTGAATAGCTTCTTGGAAATTGTACTATGATTTGGATTCTGTATACAAACTTATGTAGTCAAAGGACTATAAATGTTGCATGACCTGTAGACTTTGGAAACCTCTCTCGGTACCGAGAGGGGTTTGAAGTTGGGCTAGCTCTTGCTGATTTTAATTTTATAGGGAGGACAATTGTGTTCTGCATTAAGCAATAACGTATGGGTGATGCATGGTGTTCGTACCTGGTACCAAATGGAGTGTTGCCGTGGTCTCAGTCTTAAAACTTTATTATATCTCTTTGAATGATTTTGATACGCAGTACCCAAATTGTACAACTGATGTAGGGCGTAGGCACTGCTAAAGGATTAAGATTTGGAAACCATTGATCCTATGAATAAGTTTAGAGCATATATGTGGATGTTGGAAAATGATTGTGTTGTATGAATCTTTTTTTCTTTCAGGATCTTACAGAGTCAGAGCTAGCAGAAATGCCATCTTGCAACCTCGCTGAGACAATACACAACAAGTGGCTTCAACAGTCTGGCAATCGGGGGAATGATCTATACATTGCCACAGTAGATGACTTTGTGAGAGCGTTCATGCAGATGGTAAGGTATTACCAATACTTGAAGGGAAATCAAGCTGGTACGGGTCCGGGGAAGGAAGAGCTAATGCTCTGCGTGGCCCAACGTTTAGCAGAACGGACAGGAAATCCAAAGCCGCTTACAAAAGCTATTTCAAACATTGCAGGTGTGGAGGAATTCTTTAATAGAGAGCCTCATCTTGAAGGTGAAGAAGTTTTTGGATCACAAAAAAGGAAGGCAGACATGCCACTTGGGTGCGAATTTGACTCGCATAGACCGGACAAAGTCAATTTCTCTCATCCTCGCATCCAAACGCGGTCGCGGAGAGCCACCACCACTACATCAAATTTGAACCCAATTTTAGAGGATGCTTCTCACGCTGTGCTTGTGGAGCATCCAGTGTTGACGTCATATGAGGACATTGAAGGCCAAACTAGTATTCCGAAGTTGACTCATGTGTCAGCTATTCAGGAGACTGTGTGCACGAGGGCCACTGGCACCTAGCATGTTTACCAAAGACATCAGCAAAGGCGTGCTTTGCATTGCAAGCAATTACAAAGAAGAAGTGCACAGCACAAATAGTTCAGAACAACATTGCTACTGCAGCGCCAATGTATACAGGTATGATGGAGAATTACAGGAAAAATCGACACGACCGTATGCAATTTTTCTTTTGCAATGATGACATTGAACGATGTGTGAAAGGTACACGGCGGAAGTGGGTGTCATCAGTACCCCCTATTCCGGCCATTTGGCCAGTGAAAATGGGCACCAAACTATCTATGGCCGAGATCTTGGCCTTGGAAGCAGCAGGATTTCAACTTCCGCAGCGTGAATTCATTTCACCCCGGAGACTATTTGGTGGAGAAGCTGGCATACAAATCGTCCATGCCTACCCTGTTCCGTCTTTGCCAGATGAACATCCTACAACTCGGGCGGGGAAGGTCGTCCGTCGCAATCCGAAGGCCCCAATTGTGAAGCAGCAGAACAATTGTGCTTCGGCCCTAACTCTAAATGCACGTATTGAAAGGGTGACAATGGTTCCCAACCTTGGATTTGGTTGTATAGTGTCACTCATTTCTGGGGTAGAGCCTCGGCATGAGAAGTACATGCTCACTATATCCTTGTTTCCGGACTGCACTTGTCCCAATTTCAAGGAGATGAAGTTGAAGTGCTTGGGCAAACGGGGAACGTGGGCAAACTGTAAGCATCTTTATTTTGTTTTCACTGTTATCTGCAATCTACAATCTACATCGGAAGCCTTCATTCATGCGGCAAGTTTCAGTTTCAATGAAGTGAAACAAGTGCTTCTTAGCGGGGTACTGAATCATTTGGAATCAAAGTAGCTTCACTTTTGGCATTCCAAGACTCAACCTTTGTTTGTTGAAAATAGAAATAGAAATGTACTGAGACTAAAAGGGCCAGTACTTGCATTTTATCGGACCCAATCACATCCCTTTGGAAATTATTTCTAGCATCATTGTATTGTGCATAATGTTCCTATGCATGAAGTCATATCCATTAGATGTTTTATTTTATTAATCTCTGGCATTGTGACAACACCCCGAACCTACCGGCGAACACATGGGGCAAGTGATGTGCTCTCCAAATTTGAAGGTCCGCCTAAACCTTTGACAAACGCAGAGGTCTACCTCAAATGTGCTTTATATTTCTACGATAATAGGTGTATTTTAATTCTACTGATCTGTGCATGCATCCTAAAGCTAAATCCTAAAGAGTGGTCATAGGCCCCCTAAACCATGATAATAGGTCCCATCATCTACAAATATTCATTTATGCTAGGCAATGGAATTGTGTCACCCATTTTTTCATCTTCATAGCATTGTATCCTTGTATATTCAAGGAATGGCAGAATTCCTATTGGAGAAGATTTCATCCAATATTTCATCTATTTTCATTCAATATTTCGCCTACTTTTCATCCAATGTTTCACCTACTTTCATCCAATGTTTCATCTACTTTCATCTAGTAGTTCACCTACCTTTCATCCAGCATTTCATCTAGTATCATTCCATATTTCAACTACTTTTCATCCAAAATTTCATGTACTTTAATCCAATATTATTTCATGTACTTCATCTAATGTCATGTAGTATTTAACCTATTTCTCATCCAATATTTCATCTACTTTCATTGAGAAGTTCAACTACTTTTCATCCAATATTTCATCTATTTTCACCAATTATTTCATGTACTGTCATCAATTTTTCATGAACTTCCATCACTATTTTTCATCGAAAGCTATTCCTCCTTATGCTTTAATCAAAAATTCTATCGGCAGTCTCTGAATTTTTTGAATACCATCACCAAATAATTTTCAAAATTTCAGTCATTTTTTTCCTAAATATCTTTGTAGTATACTTTTTTTATCCATTTCTCATCCAAGATATACGCTCACCGCTCACTATTTCCAGCTCACCGCTTCCCGCTCGCTTCCTAGCAACGTTGACTAATGCAGTGGTTAAACGATTCCAAAATATTAATCCCGAGAAGGAAGGCAAAAATATCAAACATGTCGGAGATCTCAAGAGCGAGATCAAGATTATCACTCTTCGTGATGATATTTGGAGGCTCTGGAAGGAGTTCCTCACCAAATACCCCGAGGGCTATCTTGTCGAGCCTGTCACCCGGCAGCTCTTTCGGGACTTGGATGACTTCAGTCGGAAGTCATTCTTCTTGAAGAGAGAGTTCTTCAAGCATTTGGGTCACTTCACGGACTGCGATCTCGAGACTTTTGCAAAGCACCTCCTCAATCTAACCGAAGATCGCAGACTGAAGCACCCGAAGGTATCCGTCGGCAAGACAAAATATCTTGTCCCGGATAACCAAACAGCGCAGGACTGGATAGAGCGAAGAAAAAAGAAGAAAATCATCCATGAGGAGTTCATGACAATAAAACCCAGTCTGAAACTGCGTGATGAAAACAACGACACAGACCTCACTGTCTAGAGGTCGTGGAAGAAGAGGCACAGCTTCTCGTCGTCGACGTGGGACTTCCTCCTATCCTATCCAAAGCTGTCATACTTCAGTAAACGGCTTACAAACGACGCTAAGTTGAAGCGGGCCAAGGATCTTGGCGAAAAGTTTGCAGACGAGGCAACGATGTTTGAGAGGTTCATGAAGTCCAAATATCGTCTGGAAAAACAAACTGGCGGATTTGAGTTCAGAGGCTTGGACGCAAAGTCCAGAGTGCTGGTCACCATTGGAATGTACAATTACATCAGTAGGCGGCTTTGCCTCGCCGTACTGGACGTCAGATACATGAGCAGGCCTGCCGTCCCTGATAACACGTCGAATTTGGATCCGTTTCTAGAGTACGTTGTTGGGAGTCTGGAGCCCCAGGCGACAGAGGCAAGTGTCTGGCTATGGATTCTCGGCGGAGAAGAGGACTTCAACGCCGCATACAAGTTTGCGACGGTCGATATGCCGGACTTCGACATCATTAAGTCCGTTTATATTGCGTCCCGCGCGGAGCGGTTGGACAGTGTGTCCAATCGGTTTAAAACTGCTCTTGACGTGCGTATGCTCTTCCTCTTTAAGAGAGGTAATAGGCATGCCAACTGTGTGCGCGACAGAGTGAAGGCGGAATATCGTCCTGCCGAAATCCTATATTATCAGGAAAGTAGGTACAACAACGAGGCAAAGTGGAGGATATATGCCTACGAACTCCGAATGGAGTTCTACATCGAGATGCTCCAATGCTTTGCAATTCCTGAGGAAAACGTCCTGGGTATTTTTGCCGGAGCAAAGATTGCGTTGGCGGCGAAGGTGTGTTTATCTTCGACTCGAAGATAATGAGTGACCTCATGCTAATCTCATTTAATTATTGTCATCTATAGGCAATCCTTTATCTTCGTCTCGAGCGTAATAGCTCCCATGAATCCTGCACCCTAAACTTCGTGTGTTGCTGTCTACTAGCCATGACTCTCCTGAGTTTCCCGATAACTCATATTAAAATGCTAATTACAGTATTGCAGATCTCTTGCGATTTTGTAGGTCCGTAGTTTATCTTCGGGACGAAGATAAATTCTGCAATCTAACATTTGCGTGTTTATATGGTTTTCAGATGTTCGGGTCATACTATTATGGCCTGGTCGATACGGACATGGGTACGGTGCATCGTGCTATGACCAAATCAGTTGAGTACTTGGATTTGAATGATTTCCTGCATTCAAATTCACCGTACTCACTCAAGTACTTGAGGCCTCTGTACATCGAAGCGCCTGTACTTACATTTGTTTCTCCGCCCTCGGTAGAGGATCTTCAGTCTCCCATTACCAGTAGTGATGAGACTGATAGTCCAGCTGAGGAGGGGCGGAATGGAAGTGGTGACGAGGGAGATAAGTCAGGGAGTGGGGATGGCGGCGACTCACATAGTTCAAAACCAACTGACTTATCAAGAGATTCGTCACCTCCGGTAGAAGCTACGGACGCGGGAAGGGACGACGTCTCTCCCCCTCAAGAACATAGGGTCTCTGACGTTGGCATCGGCGGCCTAGACGAGTATGGCACCAACGCCGATGCCATGGTGCAATGGGAAGCTCAGCCTCGATTGGATGGTGAGTTGCCCAACCGTGTGGTCAAAGATGTCGAGACTGACACGGAGTTCCAGAAGCAGCAACGTCTGGAGCGCTTGCGGGAGAGTTGCGAGTTGGAGAAGAAGTCCGCTTCGAAGACCTCTGGAGGCGCCAAGGGCTATAGTCGTCAGGGTCGCGAGGGTGCAAGAAAGCTGAAGTCGAAGGTGGAGCGAGTCATCGAAAATCTGAGCGACATTGACTCAGACACGCTTCCGCACTCGTCAGATTTCGATGACAGTAACAGTGACGACGACAACATTCCCGACGTCCCCCCGACTCCCATCCCCGGAAAGATTCAGACTGGGTGGTGGCAGGCGATGGTCGAGCGGAAAGCTAGGAAGGCGGCGAAGAGGATGGCAATCCAGGTAGAACTAGACAAAAAGGACAAGCAGATCGCAGACGCTCTCCTCGCCAGCAAGGAATCGGAGGCCAAGAGCCAGGCCACAACGGAACGGCTGGAGGTTCTGGAAAAACAAATGCACGAGTTTTTTGCATTTAAGGTATCCCAGACAACTCCAGTTCCGAGCCTGACACCCTCAGAGTTTGCCCGTATCCCCCCTCCCTCCACACCGGGTGTGTCGCAGCAGGCCCGTGAATTGGTCTCCGGGATCATGGATCCTCGACACGAGGGTATTCCAACCGAGAATCCTCCACCTGCACAGGCAGGTGATGGACTCGATCCTGGAAGTCGTCCTGTTCCCTCTCTGAGATCAGCTGGTCAAGTTCCTGGGATTTATCCTCGAGTCGAGGATAAATCTGATGTGGGACCTTCCTTGCCCCTAGATGAGAGGGTTGGTGATGCTGTTGTGGATGCTCCCCAGCGCACACCGTCCAAGCAGGAGATGGATGACACGAATCCTGCTAGTATTGCCGACCAGGAACAAGTCGACTACGACGATTACGACGACTTCCTACAAGATAACACGGTCGACGGCGGCGAAGACATGCCTTCTGAGGCACCATCGCAGGAAGGAGGAGATGAGTAGCCTCTTGAATCGGTTGAGGTATGCTCTCCTGATTCCTATTGACTTTCTCTCCCTCTGTACATAGTCTGCGTAGAAGTCAACTCTTCGTTGTCGATCTCGTAGTCTCCGCATTCTGTATTGATTATCCTCGACTCGAGGGTAAATTTATGAGATCTGGGTGAGTCGCTCTTCCTGTCACTTATACCTTATGCATTTTGCTTGACAAGACGATCCTCGTTGAAATCATGACGAAGTCGTCATCACAGTGACCCGTATAGACTAGTGTAGCATAGCAATCACTTGTGATGTTTCCGCCCTCAAATGAGGGTGGCATCGTCGATATGTACTCTGTTATTTGTAAATAAATATGTATGTTATTCACTTTCTATACGCGTCCATCTAATTGAATTTTCTTGACAATGTTATGTTGCTCAGCCAAACATTCCTAGAAGTTTGCACCGCCCGATGGCAATGAAAGCTTTTCCTAAGGGGAGCAAGCAGTCGATTAGTGGATTTCAGTGCTCCTTCCCATTGTCTGGCTCACCTGATTCTGCATTCAAACAGGTAACTCCATTTCTATGTTGTCTTGATTTAATCAGGTAGGATCTGAGGGAACCGGAGAGCTCGTGCCGCGGAAGGTCTCGCCGATAGTGCCGGACCGGAGGAAGTGGCTGAATATAGTGTTCGACCTAAACGGAATCCTGTGCCATTGCGAGCCCAGATCGTATTCTAAGAGATTTAAGCCGTATAGTGTCGAACAAAATAATCTCTGCCACTTGAACCCCACCCTCGTAGGACCGAAGGCGGTATTCGCCAGGCAAAATCTCCGCAACTTCCTGCATGAGGTCTCGGAGATCACGGCGAGGGTCGTTGTCTGGTCCTCCATGAAGCACTCCACTACGGAGATGGTGGTGGAGCACCTATTCAAGGGGATCAGGGCCCCCTTCGAAGTTCTGGGTCAGGACCATTGCAGGAAGATTGAGACCTTCCGAGGGACTTTCCTCCACTTCGATAAGAAGCCGGTCTTCCTGAAGGTCCTGGCCGAGCAGGTGTTCACAATGGTGGGTGGGGATGAGGCCTTCACCAGAGACAACACCCTTCTCATCGACGACTCTTCCAAAAAGAGTGTCTGCAATGAGAAGGGGAATGCCATATTCCTTCGCTCCTGGCGTCATAGTCATTGTCTAGACAACTTCCTCATGGGGGAACTTCTGCCGTGGCTCGGGCGTCTGGAAATGGAATGTGAACCCGGTCGTCTGCGGGAGTATGTACAGGTCAACCGGATAGGGGAAAGGCCGTTGGCCTATGTATCCGAGTATGTCCAAGGCATTGTCTCGGCGATGAGAGATTCCGCTTAGAATCTCGGCTCGCATTTCGAACTTCCTGGGTTCGATGTAGTTATAGAGCCGGATGGACGTAGGACTTAGACTAGTCTTCTGCCCCGCCATCCGACAGTGCACATTTTGTAATTTGTAATTGTATATTATGTACATTTTTATCATTTGTAAATAAATATGTATCCGGTTCGGAATTTACATTAAAAGTTGCGCGTTTCTGTCATCTTGGATTTGGGTTCGTGTCGTTTGGATTGGGCCTTTTGGGTGGAGAATGTATAGGAATCTTCTGTAATTTCTATCTTCTTGTAGGTGGGAGCTCAGAATGTGGGAGACTCGCCCAAGAGGCTGAGGATGACAAGGAGCCTCCTCTCTGGATTGGAGAAGACGCTCTCGATGTCGTCCGGATCGGAATCGGAATCCAAATCTCATGGAGGGACGTTCATGCCGTCAGTGTTCTCCGGCCCTTTCATGATGCGCACGGCCGAGGACGCTGCTTCAACGGCCATTGACTTCTCCAAGGGGGACGTGGAGGACGGCACCGTAGACAGCCCTCCAAGCCGAGGTCCGGGGAAGACCCCTGTTTGTTCCCCGTCCCCGTTGAAGCGCGCATCCTCGAATCGAGGATGCTCGTTCTCCCCAACACCGCAAAATGAGGCAAGGACCAGTCGAAAACTCCATCTTCCCGTTCGCGGGGGCAGTCAAGATCCTCCACTACAGGATACTATTTTCACGGAGCTTGACCGCCCAAATGTCCCCGTCACAGCCACGAAGACGGCGTCATTCCCGGGGAGGTATACAAGGAGTGACGAAGTGGGTCCTCCAAGGCCGGCTCGTTTGCCTCGCCTCGAGGGTAATCGGCCAAGCCCATCACTATCTGGAGGAGCTAGGCGGTCGCCTTCAACCGACTCCCTTTTTCGTCAACGGATTATACGAGACCAAAGGCAATCTCTGGACTCCAAATCAACTGGATCTGGACTCCCGTACATCAGCAATGTGAAGTCAATGCTCCCAAGGCCGCGTCCTCATGGGTCAAAATCTTTGTCCACTTCAGAGGTTCCAGGAAGCACCCTCAAGTTGAAGCGGAAGGAGAGTGACTCTCAAAGTGTGGGCTTCTGCGGAGCGGTGGATGGTGGAAGTGGGCCCCATTATCACTCTCGGCGCGATGATATATTTAGAGGGTTAGCGAAGCTGAAAGCGTTAGAGGAAGCTAAGAGCAATTGTACAAACAAATAGCGATTCCTTGGGATGCGATAATATTTTTGGAAGCTACAAGCTTCAAAGCGTCCCTTATTATAAATAGCATGGTAAATAAAAAATACAGAAAGAAGACGGACGATAGTTGAGTGGTTGCATGAACAGTAAGCATCTAATTTTGTAGGTCATTCAGATTTATATGACATTGTTAGATTTACTTTGTCCATTGGATAAAATTACTTTTTGAGATAGTTAACAGTAGTGAATGTATATTCACCCGCATTTCCATCTGCTTCTCAATTCTTGACACTAAACATTTGAAAGTTTTACATCATGTCCATCCTTTTAATTCCACATTGTTTTTATTTGGGAAGGGGACAAGTATGTTAAGGAATTACACTACAACTTTTTGCTCTCACATGAGAGGTTCGTTACACAGTAGATAAGAACCCACTACCATGGCATTACATTTTGGAACCTCACGACCATCACCCACCCTATTGTAAAAATAGGTTCAATATTTTCTATTTTCCTTTGAGTTTGACAAGTATTACTTCATTAAAGCTTCACAACCTTATTTTCACAGTCTCAAAATTGCCAAATTGTCTCAAATTAACGAATAAGGCCTTATTTTTGCAAGGTAGCATCTATAGCAATCCCTACATATATATATTTCTCACTGGACCAATAGTGTGACATTTGAGGACCTGCAATCTCTGGAAGGAAATGGATGCAAATTCCTCATGTTACAGCCTAATTATTCCCATTAGGAAAAGGGATGGTATTCTCTCATTATATACCTTCAGCACAGTGAGCACCCTCCATTGCATATCAAGTTCTAAAATATCACGATGGTAATTATGGTCCACCATATCCTTTCTAATAGGGTTTAGATCTTGATTTCATTGTTTTCAAAAATCATATTAATGAACTGAGACTACAAATAGGGAGTTAGTTCAACATATTCTGGAACTACTTCTCTTTTGGATCCCTTTATAATTTGATGACATGAAGGCTTCATCAACTCTTAATTATGAGTACGTAATTGGTCATTACGTACCAATGCTTAGGAATAGTGAAATGTAGTACTTGCCATCCTCAATTTGTTTTTGTAATTACTGAAGGACATTGCAGATCTACTGCTACGGAGATTGCCCTGTTAATAGTTTTTTAAATTGTACCTTGGAGATCTGTATGTGCAATCTTTCTGGCACAGCCATATAGATCAGGTTTAGAAGTGGTAGATTAGCAACTGAATTCGAATTTGAATTCGGATTTAGGGTTCCTATTTCATGTGTACTCTATAAGTGGAATAGGGCAACACTTCTACATAATAACGTCATTTCTACTCACTGCATAGTAGTTTCAAATCTAATGTCTTCTAGTCGTAGTACCCTGATGGCGTCCGTAAGAGCTGATGGTCATGAGGTTCCCCTTCTTCTTCGCCTGAATGATATTGGTGTAGCTATTGTGTCTAGTGACCTCCTTCATGTTCGGTATGGTTTCTTGGAGTCCTCCATCTATGTCGAGGAGGAGATATATTCAGAGGTCGGAATACTTCTTCAGTCAATTCTAATGTCCAGGATTAGCAATGAGCATGGATATGAGTGGAATTTACAATCGGGTCGTTATCGGTCTTTTGGTCTACCCTCAAACGTTATGGATGCTTCTACTGAGATCCTTACTCCCTTATCTGATGCATCTACAGCTCAAGCTCCTATTTTTAGAGCCGTTAAATGTGAGCCTATATGCCCTTCTGCCTCGGATGATCCATTCAGTCCTGTCAATGTCTATCCCTCTTTACGAGAGTTTTTGAGTCCAATCGTGGAGTTATCAAGTGATTTGGAGGGAGGGCCTACAAATTTTGGTCGTCAGTCAGCTAATTCTTGTTCGCTCAATGCTACAATGATGGTGGAGACAACCCAATCTGGCGGTGCGTGTGATAGTAGTGCAGGAAGTTCATTTTTATCACGCCCACCTCTATATCCGACAGATAGTCAATGTCCTAGTGTGATACAGTGCCTTCGCAAATTGGCGCTTATGAGAGGATGTAGAAACGAACTTGCTAATCTCGATTTTGCGTTAGTCGATTATCAGAAAGTCCAATTTCTTCCAACTAGTTTTGATGGTGACATTGTCTTTGAGCTCCCACCATGTCGTTCCTCGACTTCTTCTAGTTCTTCTAAGACAATGGGGGGCATGGATAAACGTTACGATGGTCATTTATGGTGCCGTACTATGACCTCAAATATCCACAATGATTTTGGGCTAAAGTTTAGAAAAGCATTTTGTGTTGGTCATTTGGCATGCCTTAACCCTTCTTGCGATTACCTGAAGAGATGCTCCCATAGAAACGAGACAGAGTGGTCAGGTAACACAAACACTCCATTCCATGTAGGATTGAGTTCACCTAAGGACTCAACTGTTGTCTGCAAGGTGTGCAAGGTTTCACCTACTTGTGTCAATTTCTGCGACGGTAGAATTTACTACGTTGTAGGTCCCAACCAAATGACACGAGCCTGCATCCATCTAGGATCTTACAACCACCCAGTGGCAGATGGTCTATGTCGAGATTCTGTGGATACCATTTCACAGCTCATTGCAAAAGAAGTATGCAAGACCCCTACTGCTAAAACATCGTCCATTGTTCTGGCTGCTAGCAAGGAGTTTTTAGACACGTTCTTAGTGCACTCGAGCGAAGGTCCAAAGGAAATGCTTCATGGAAAGGCTCTTGAAGCAATTATGGATAAATTTCAAGTCCTCAGTTCTCCAAACGTTAGAAATATTATTGCCTCTTTTCGTAGTTCTGGAGTCGGAGGAGGGGAAATTGACCACATACTTGCAATGAAAAAGCAAGCTAAGATTGAGTTTATTCATGATAGTGTATTTCCTGGGCAAGGTCGAGATAAAGTGTACCTTTTTAAAATGCTTGTGGATGGACCTGATAGCGGCGTTGATCTCGTGAAGAGGATGCAACCAGGGGGAGATTTGTCAAATTCGTGGTTGATGTTTGACCATGTGAAAAGGTGAAAGGGTGGACCACCATCGCCTGTCACGTATATGATCCTATCTTCTGCAAAGTGATGACAATTGCAGTCTGTGACATGCAGTTGGAAGATACTGAAGGGCAAGTCATTATGTGGAGGTGTCTGAACAGGGTAATGGAGAAGAATGGCTTGTTGAATCTGAATTTTAAAGGCTTCATGGCGGACAGTGCCCAAGCCAACTGGAATGCTGTCCGCATTGTTTATGGATCAAGCGATGCTTCTATCAAGATGATTGACAAGGAGCGCACATGCCTCTTTCACTGGGCTACGTCGATGAAGCAACACATAGAGCGACTAATTAAGCGTGAATTGCAATGTCAACATGTGAAGCTTTGTAGGGACTACAAAGACGCGAAGACCCTGGAAGAAGCGGAGAACATGTACCTTCAAATCAAGGCATGGTGGTATTCATCTGGTATTGCATCTGCTGAATCTTTGAAGGAGCTTGAGCTTTGGCTAGCATTTTGGCACTTCAGATATCGCCAGTGGGGTGGCTTCATGGAAACAGTGAGTCTTTGTTTTTTCTTCCTCTGAGTTTATTGTCCTTGAAAATGCTTTCCTTCTTTTCATCTGTTTAATGATTCTTGAAGTCTAATTTACCAAATTTCATTCCTGTAGGATTTATCAATCGAAGAATTGGCGGACATTCCGTCTTGCAACCTATCCGAGACTGTTCACAACAAGTGGCTACAAATGTCTGGCAAGCGTGGGACAGATCTGTATGTCGCAACATATAACGATTGGGTTCGCGCTTTTATGCAAATGACCAACTATCGGGTGTATCTCAATGGTGGGCGATCTGGGCATGGACCATCTCGAGCAGACTTGAAGTTGAAGAGGGCCGTTGCATCTACAGACGGCAAACGAATTACCGATGCCTTATGTAGTATGCCAGAGGCGGAGGCAGTTTGTACACGAGTTCTTCACTTAGAAGGGGAAGAAGTGTTCGGATCAACCAAGCAGGCGTTGGATGTACCTATTGGATCTGAAGGAGATTCGCATTGTCCTGACAAGATTAATTACTCACACCCGCGAGTGCATACAAAATCTACGGATGTTTCTGTCTGTGATGTGCAAGACGATACCACCCGGATGCCTCATGTCAAGCACGTGCTTGAGACAGACTGTGACACTTCGCTTTGGCACATAGCCCGCATCTTTGTAAAATCCAAGAGGAAGTGCCATGCCAATCAGTCTGAGACGGAGTTGAAGTGCAAGATGAACATTGTCCGAGGGTCTAAAGCTACTGCTGCTCCGCTATATAAAGGGCAGAAGCGCGAGTACAAAGGTACAAGGGTGGAGACAGATGAGTTCTGGTTTTGTCCAAACGATATCAAGCGCTGTGTGATGGGTCTGAGGAGGTTTCATATTTTGTCTCGACCGGAAATCCCTGAGTTCTGGCTAGTGATGATCGGTACTGCCCTTACTTCTGATGAGATCATTTTGTTAGAAGAAGCCAGGTTTCACCTCCAAGAAAGACAATCCTTATCTCCTCGACGACTCTTCACATCCTCAAAACTATTTGAGGTTGTCGAATGGAACTACGCAAGACCATCTCATGCAGACAAGCCTCCGTGTATTCGCAATGGCAAAAGCATTCGCAGAAATGAAAAGGCTCCTATAGATGAGCACCGTAACCAATGGGAGAGTGCCCGAAATGTTACCGGAAACATTCTTGGAGTAAACATCTTGCCATACCCAGGCCTTGGAGCTGTCATCACTCTCCAATCAGGCATCGAACCTGAGCACAAGGTGTATCGGATCACCCTTTCTAATTTCCCATCGTGCACTTGTCTTTATTTTAGTGGTATGGTGTCTGCATCCATTGGTAAGCGAGGCAAATACGTTAATTGCAAACATCTATATTATATTTTTAGATACCTATGCAAGGTTGACTGTAAGATCGATAAGTTCATCCACGCCCCAAGCCTCAGTATGGATGAAGTGATGAAACTTCTTGAAAAGGCAGGAATGATTCACTACAAGAAAATGGTGAACAAAATGACTTCAATAAACGACTACAAAGAAGTCATTGTGATCACCTTGACTGTAAAACGACTTGAGGTCCCTACAGTCGTTGTGGTCAAGTCGTTTATGTAAACGACTGCGTTTGTATTATCACCATCCATTTCTACCTTGGATGTAGGAGTGGATGAAAAAGAAAGAGAAAAGGAGTAAAGAAAGAAGGAATAAAGAAAGAGGGAAGTTGACCGGACACAATGGAAGTAATTTTGCAGTCATTTTGTAGTCACTATGTAGTGGCAATAGACCCCTTTTAAATCTGACATGGACATCCATGTCAGCAGTCAATTTATTTTCTAAAATCTCTGAAATTTGAATATTATTTTCTGAAATCTAGGATTATATTCTAAAATCTAGGAAATTTGAATATTATTTTCTGAAATCTAGGATTATATTCTAAAATCTAGGAAAATTGAATATTATTTTCTGAAATCTAGGATTATATTCTAAAATCTAGGAAAATTGAATATTATTTTCTGGATTCTAACAATTTTGTGAATATTATTTTATAAAATCTAAAAAAATTGAAGGTTATTTTTAAGATGCTGTGAAATGTGCAAAATGAGTACACCATATACAAATATATAATACACAATATACCATATACACATATATAATACACAATATACCATATACAAATATATAATGCACAATATACCATACACCATATACAAATATATAATACACAATTTACCATACACCATACAAAAATATATAATATACAATACACTATATTTTGCATATGTCAAATGGCTTCTTAAGCCACTTAGTGTGTGAATACAAAGAGCTCAAATGACAAGCCTTTTATACAAGTGGGTGGTAGGAGGCAAGACAAACGATATGGGATTTGTAAGATTCTAATGTAGTAGTAAAGTAGTGATACAAAAGTCATTATCTAGTCACTTTAGAGGAAATTGTAGTCAAAATACAGTCGCACAGTTTACTCACTTTTGACTATGTCCACCACAATGGAATTGATTAAGTCCACATTGGAAGTTTAACAATGTTGTGAACAAAAACTAATGGATGGAACATAGACATTGTAAAAGTTTTCAACCTAGTTCCATAAAAATTGAAATGAAAAATTGTTTTTCTATCTCTTAGAGGTGCTAAGTGTCATCTAAAATTTAGTTTTTGGCCTTTGCATTGTCAATCTAATTTAATTTTTTCAGTTTGTTTTAATAAGAAAAACATAAGTAAATAGAGAGAAAAATCAAAAGAGAAATAAGTTGAATAATAAGTTGTGCATTATATATGCTTGCAAATGTCAAAATTAAGCAATTTTTACCAATAGGTTCAATAAATCCAAAAATAATAAAAATTCCAAGAAAAATTCATCAAGAATATACATCTTGATTTCATTACATGCAAGAATTTTTTTTTTTCATTTTATAGTTTTCTTAATTGATCAAAATGAACAAAATAGACAAACTTTGGAGGTTTTAAGCATAAATACCTAATTAGTATGTCCAAAAAATAAGATTCTTAACATAACTTGATAGGTGTATGTTTTTTAAGACCTGAAAATGTAAATTTTGAATCATATGAATTGTACAGAGGTAATGAAAAGACAATAATGCAAATGAACAAAAATCAATAGTGCCATATTAGTAGGAGTTTAAATGAACCTTGAAGTTTACCTTTACTAGAATAATAAAATATACCAACAAAGCAAAAAGGCCACCAAGAATGCACAATTTCAAAGAAAAGAACAAGAAAATTTTCTTTTTTTAAGGTCATTTTTTTTAAAAAGATAAACAAAGAGTAGAGAAATTAGAGAGATAAAAGATCTTCAAAGAAATGAAGAAGACAAGAAAAAAGGAAAAAATAAATAAAATAAAATTACAAGAAGTAAAAATTGGAAAATAATTAAAAAAAACATAAAAAATAATTAAATATTGAAAAGAGACTAATTATTATTATTTTTTAAAGTAAGTTGAAGAAAATTACAATTCATGAAATAGATAAGAGAAGTAAAAAGAAGAAGAGGATGTAAAAGAAAAAAAGGGATAGGAAGAGAAAAAAGATTAAACAATTTTTTTAAAGGATACAACATCATCTCTAAGTTGCATTTATTAATAATCAAGGAAGCACATGACAATATCCTTTCAAATTGTGTTTTGTTGGAGTTTCTATTTCAAAAAGGTGTAGTGACAATTCACTCATTTTGTAGTCGCGCTATAGTGAAACCCTTTTTGGAAGGAAATTTGCCTTTTAGCCATGTCTTTCTTTCTACCCATTTTCTTTTTCTTTTTCCAACATGAAGTTGTAACTTCCTAGAATTGAGTTGTTGGGGTTCTTGGAGTCATTTTCTAGTCACATTGAAGTCACTTTCTAGTTGCATTGGAGTGATGAGCAGTCATATATTATGACTGCATTGCAGTTCATACAAGTCAATGACGTTGTGAACAAAATACAGTGGATGAAACTTTCCCCTCGTGGACTTTTTGTCCTACGGTCACACTCCTGACTGCAGAATGACTCCGCTACAATAATTCTCACAGCGCTGGTGCAATTAGGGAGCCCGAGTCATTCTTAAGTCATTTTGGTCAAGCAGTCATTCCTTGCAGTCACATTTTTGTCCATTTTCTTGTAGTGATTAGAATTCGTGAGTAGTTGTTTACTACAACTATGTAGAACGGCTTCAGCATAGACTTTAATGTTGAACTGATACATTTATCCGTTTTATTTAAATATACTCCATGTTGTTCTCGCAATATTTGTTTTCCCAAGTCCAATGTGAATACTAAATATAGTATATACAATGCCTTTTTATCAGGAAGAACTTTCTAATCATGCCATGAAACTGTGAATGTTAACGTGAATTTTCTCCCTGACCAAAAAAAAATTCAATTTTTTTTCCCTTCCTTTTAGACCTGAAGTTTTTGATTGTTTTCCAGAGATGTTTTCCCTTTATAGTTGTCTCGGTAACGAGAGGACAGTTTAAGTTGTTGTCTTCTACAGCCCAAACAGAATATTTGATCATGAATAATATATATCTTTATATGTATATGATTTTTAATTTTTTTTAATTTTCTGAGCTATAGTCTTGTGAAATTTTTATTTTTGAGAACTTGTAGAACATAGTGTAAATAGAGTAAACTTGGCAATTGGTTCCCACAATAGAGTAATAATATAGGCAAATTGATGGGTTAAAATGGATTTGTAAAGTCGCCAAGGAATTAGATTGCATGAGAGACAATATGACTTGGTACCTATGATTTGAAAGGTTGTCTTCAGTAATAGAATATAATCGGACAATTTGTCATTTCTTCTCCCCCTTTTGGGCTCTCTTTTTGGCAATCAACTTGTTTTGTATCGGTGTATTTCTTCAATGGAATTTTGAGCAATTTGCCTTGTGTAATTCTTATTTGTTTACATCTTTGGATCTAGTGATTGGACCAGTAGATTGTATTAGTCGATTTGACTTGTGTGTGCTGAGTACCAGTGATTGGGCCAGCCACCTATTGATCCAGTGATTGGATTTATTTGGTTTTGGATATTTGAATAAGTGAGTGAAGTTAAGCAAATTGTCTATTGTGTTGTCGTGTACCAGTGATTGGGCCGGCCAACTAAACAATTCGTCTTTGAATTATTGAAAGTTCTTATTGTATAATTTTGTCGATCTTGTGATAGGATTGTTGTGATAAAACAAATTGTCTTTGATTGGTTTGTGAGTTCATAATTGTGTGTTTACTAATCCAGTGATTGGATTAATTTATTGTGGCAATTTGATTGAGTGTGTGAAGTTGAAAAATTTGTATGTTGCTGTGTACCAGTGATTGGACCAGCCATTCTTTCAAAGTGTTTTCAAATATTGGAGAATCTTTCCGTGTAATTGTGCCAGCCTTGTGGTTGATTAGTTGTGATAAATCAATTTGTCTTGTATCAATTTTGTGAGTATATGATTGTGAGAGTATTGACTTAGTGATTGAAACTTTGTGAGATACAACAATTTGTCTTTTACCAAAATCAAAAGATTGCGATTGTGCATTTACTTATCCATTGATTGGGAATTGGAGTTGACTTATCAAATTGTCAATTTGAGATGGTGATTGAATATCTTTGGGATGAATCTTATCACATAAGTAAGTGTGATGAATTGGCATTGTGTTCTTGACAAATTGACAAGGTACTGGAGGACCAGCGGATGTTGATTCAAATTCTTTCATCATGCAAATTGCCAATCAATTAGTGGATCAGGGAGTTGTTCAATTTCATTTATAAGGTATATATGATCAATTGACCATGAAGCAATTTCTAGTTTGGAATTGTATATAGAGAATCGATAAGATATTGATAAATTGCCAATAGATTATATAAGTATATTTTTCATTTTTTCTATAAGATACAAGTGACTTTAGCTACTAATACGTTAGACTATTTGACTATTCCCAAGTTTGGAACCCCTATACTTAGTCTTGGGGTTTTTGTGAGATGAACAAAAACTTAGACTACATGAGCCCAAGCCTATGACTTGAGATTGTTCACATAGAACTTGACCGTTCAATATGCATCTCGGTGGCGAGAGTACAATTGAGACTGATGTTTTATACACCAGAAATTAACAAATATGATATTGACGTTCACCCACTTTTGGTTAATTTTGGCCCTTTCTTTTAAGGCCACGGGAATTAACCTTGAACACGATGCCACAAAAAATAACTTTTTTAGGTCAACAAATGAAGTTGCCACGTCATATAATTAGGGATCCACGTCACCCGTGGCCATTCATAAAATGACGTGTAGCCCTTTCATATTCTGAAATTATATTCATAAAGAAGACCCTAAGTCTTGACATTATAAAATTGATAAATGAATTTCAAAAATTCCAGTTTCAATTCAACAACTTGGCAAAATCTTAAATTTGAAAAGCAATGGTCTTGCACAATGGTGTGTGTTAGTCAATTGCTTCCCAAATTTGAGATGTCAAGTTATTCCATGCAAATCCTCTTTATGATCTCATGTTGTATTTGACAATGGTTATGGGATATTTCAAGGTCAAAGTTTCCATCTTGAAGTCAGCCGTTTACATGGCTTAAGTAAGGAAGTCAAAGTGTGAACCCAACCCTAACCCCTACAAAGGGGCCCCGAGACAAATCCGTGGTAATAGGGCCACGGTTTTAGGGCCCCAAATTTTTTTTGGTAGATCAAGGAATTGCCGCATAATTTTTGAGGAGATGGGAAATTTTTTTATAGGAGCCTAAAATTTGCAACAATTTCAAAAAACATCCTTGGGCTCACAAAATATACGCTCACAACTCCAAAGCTCGTGCTTTTAAGCTCACAAACTAGCGTTGTTGCTCCCGGACCGTGGGGGCCGTCTTGGATGCTGCCGAACCCCATGCAGACATAAGGTTGGCATTCAGGAGGGCCAGCAGCTCCTGGCCCATACCCTCAGTCGTGGCCAGTTCAGTATCCTCCGGTTGAAGGATACTCTCCAGAAAGTGAAGTCAGGGCATCTCGGCAGCACAAACGTCACAAGAATGACAGAGATGTGGCTGCAAGACTAACCGGAGGGAAGAAAGCCCACCAACTCCACGTGAAGGCAGGAGGCGACATTGACAACACCTGTGAAGGCAAAAACGCGTGGGACAATGTAGTGCAAGTTAGTTCACCAAGGATTTTGGATATGAGTATTGTGGATTGGGAGTTGCAGAAGCCAGCAGTAGTGTCACTTCTTCGGGAGACCTTGGATGCGGACTTTGAATACGTTGGTTACTCTTTGAGTATGACCGGCTTTAGAGCTGCCATCAAGAAGTACATGAAGGCGGAAAGGGGTAGGTTGAAAACGTGATTCATGTCTGGCATAGAGGACCCTCCTGTACACATCGACACTCTGTAGTGGAAGAAGCTGAAGAGCTATTGGGATACGGATTTCCAAATGGCCAAAACGGCCAAAATGGTGCACGCACGGACGCATGTGAAGGACTATAGCACCATGGGCAGGAAGGGAAGAGCCGGTCGGGAGCTTGTACTGGTAAGTCATTTAGCCCAAATTATGAATGATATTTTGCTCCCTTGCATTTTGTAGTGAATTCCAAATTGAGTTCATGTTGTAAATGAATTAGCCAATTTTTCGGATTTCTATACCTGCAGAGAGAAGGAAAGGAGCAGAGTCCGGGCATAACTGAAGTCGCGGACATGATGCATCAGTCCCCGGCGAAGGGCCTTGTAGCCTCGGTATGTTTCTGTATTTCTCTTGCTAATACCTGTCTTGCTTCATGTCATTATTATGTAGTTGGCAAGTGGCGGGATTATTGCTTCTCCGCAGACCTCTAAAGTGCGGGAGCGAGTCATTGTCACCCTCAATGGCTTGTTCTTTGTTTAGTTGGAGTCAATCTACGGTCACTGTGTTTGTTTGTTGCTAGATCTATTACATATTGTTTTTATAATGAAAATGGCCGTTGTTTCTTTCGTGTGCTACAACTTATAAATCTTTGAAGCATAGTGAGTCATGCCGTTTTCTGCACCAGTCATTTTCGTTATGTGGATTAGTCATTTTCTAACATGCATTAGTCATGTTGAAGTCATTAATACTGCAGGTAGTAATTTAAATGACTGTAAAACTCCCATGCCTGTCAAGGATCCAGCGGGAGTGAAATGACTGTAAAACTCCTTTCTTGAGCTCTCGAACTCAGCTTTCTAGCAAATACGTTTACGTATATCAAAATTGGAATGAACTAGTTGCAGTATAGATGAGATTGGTGTGTGGACCAAACCTCATTCATTCCTGCTTTGGTGTGTCATTCCATGTGCAGGGTGCCACGGGTGCAGTTCGTGCTAGATTGAATGCATTGGAGGAAAAACAGAAGGACATGGAAGTGAAAATGACGCACATGTTGTTGTGCCAATCGGAGAGCACCTATTCTCTGCATGAGGTGAAGAATATGCTCACAAAATACATGGAGCTCATTTCATCCGCGGAAGGTTTGAATCCAAGCATTGGCATCTCTGCTGTAGAGACACAAGCACAATTGGGGGCCACAAAGATGCAAGTGGTAGGTGGTGCCACTACTAATGAGTTGAAGACCTCAGCAGCAGTGGTCTCGAGCCACATATCCGAAGGAAGTGGTGACTCTGAGCCGCAAAATGTTGCGCCATCAGCTCCTCAGGCAAAGTCTTGCACCCCCTCTTTAGAAGAGGACCATGTGGATGACGTACTAATGGCACCCCCTGTGAACCAGGATGCAGATATGGTGTCGACCCAAACCCCCGCTGCTGTATCCGCACTTGTTCATTTGGGTGGGCCGCATGAGGAGGTGGGGCTGTCGTCAAAGCCTTCCAAGGTTGAGAAGGAGCATGAGAACGCACTGGTCGTTGACAGTCCTGAGAAGATGGAGGAAGAAGTGGTTGGAGAAGAAGATGCTAACAAGCTGGCCGAAGAGAACACAGTCAAGTCAATGAAGGCCCCCAATATACTAGTAGAGTCTAAAAAGGCGCCACGTGCACGGAAACTGAAGCCCGTCATTGAGAGTAGTGAAGAGGAGTCCCGTGCATCCAAGAAGGGAGTTGTTGAAACTGAAGTGGTGGAACTGAGTCTAGATGGAAGTGCAGGGGGTATTTCAACTTGCCTACGGGCATCTCCAAAGAAGCATCCGGTTCAGGTGAAGTCTTCTGTTGAAGCAAGTACAGCAAGAGAGGAGGATTCAGCGAAGGTCGGCCGTTGGGGGATCCAAGTCCATAGCAAAGTATCTCATTTGGGTGCTGGCATCAAAGCAGACAAAGCAGATTTGAATAACGTTCTTACTATCATTGCCTCGCAGGTGCCACGTGAGTGGACTTGCGAATCCCGATGGTTCGTATTAACATGTGTCCCTTTACTTGGCATTATATCACTGCCCTAATACATTTTCTGTGGCATTGTGCAGACAAAATTGGGGAAGCGAGAAACGAAGGCAAAGCCTCCAGCCAAGAAGAAGGCTGTTGTTGAAAAGGTTAGGCACCATTGGCACCTATATTCTTTTCTATGGGACTAGGAGGGTCAGGTGACTCTGCATTCTGTTTTTCTCCTAAGTGAATTTTTGAGGAAGCTAGGAAGTGCCTGAATGTATCCGGATAGACACTTTGTATTCTGTTTGAAGAATTGTTTTGGCCTTTTTCTCATTCTAACCTGAATTGATCAGAATGCATAACCTGCATTATGTTCATTTGCATTTGCAATCCAGTGTAGGCCTTGTAATCTTCAAGCTTTGGTTTCCTACGTAGTATTCAGTAGATAGTCATTTTGTAGTCATTTGTCCTATGCGCACCATCTATACGTAGTCATTTTAATAGTCATTTTGTAGTCATTTGTCCTATGCGCACCGTCTGCACGTAGTCATTTTAATAGTCATTTTGTAGTCATTTG
Organism: Rhytidiadelphus loreus; assembly: GCA_947034895.1. Lineage (NCBI taxonomy): Eukaryota > Viridiplantae > Streptophyta > Bryopsida > Hypnales > Hylocomiaceae > Rhytidiadelphus > Rhytidiadelphus loreus. Next base: position 42,863,668 of record OX344764.1, read on the forward strand.
TCCTATGCGCACCGTCTATACGTAGTCATTTTAATAGTCATTTTGTAGTCATTTGTCCTATGCGCACCGTCTGTACATAGTAATTTTAATAGTCATTTGTGAGAGCTTCATGCGAGTACAAATGACAATGGATGTTTGTGCCATCCCCCTATTGTCACAAACTCCTCTATTGGTTTTCTCCGCTTTATATTCAATTTGAATTTGTACTCTTGAATTGGGCAGTTCTTGTTGTTGAGCTCCCTAATACATGTGCATCACTTTTTTCCTTTGCAGTTTGTGTTGGGTCAGGAAGTCTTCCTACTGAATCCGAAAAATTCCAAACAAAGCATAGCAGCAGGGGTCATCAGCGGCTTCGGGAAACAAGACAAGTTCCATTTTCAAGTGATTCTAGACTCTTGTTACAAAGTGGACGTGAAGGAGGCCATTTGGCCACAGATGTCTCTAATGTTTCCAAACTACACGGACGAGTAGACAAAGGTGAAGGATACTGTTGGTTCAGCAGCTATCTGGGAGTCTAAGTTTCTTAAGGCTGCCCGATGAAGCTCCAGAGACTGGTACTATTGGACCTACTGTAGGTGCAATTTGAATAGTATGTTGTAGTCATGCATCTCTTATAGCATCTTCATTGAGGCACAGTGTTTTGAACACTTTGGAGCCTAGTCAAGTCTCTTAACTTATGCTCCCTCTAACTTATGCTCCCTGTCGTAATATATTGGTGTCTTTGATTTGCTTGTCATTCTTGTGTCATTCTCGCGTAATGGCCTTCATTTGTATGAGTAATTGAGGAGACGAACATCCCGTCATTGAGTCATTCCAATGACTTTGGAGTCATATATTGGGATTATTGTACTTGCCCTTAGTCGCAGCCCTGTGTCTATTGAGTCATTCAATAATTGTCCATGAAGTGACCAAAATTGCACCACACTCACCCTAAATCATACCGCCTTCACAAATGGCGTATACAATTACTGGTATACACCCAATGTATGACTGCACACCGCACCATGCAGTCATATGTTGGGCCATGAAATAGGGCCTTTAGGCACCACCCTTCCCAATGATTACTCCCTAAAGACTAGACGTCATGCTTCAAATCACTACAGCCAACCAAAGAATGACTAAGAAATGACAAGATCACCCTACATAATGACTGAAAAATGACTGAAAAAGCAATGTCATAAATTCTCATTTAGCCAAAATTCACTTGAAATTGAGCCACGTCATACTCTGCAGTATCCAACCCGAAACTGCTACGTGTACATGCCACATGCGTGGCCTTGCCAAGTCAGCTATCCCATATTATCACAAGGCAACGAACTTTTGGATGAAGCGTTGAATGAACCCCAAATAAATGACTGGCCTAGCCGAAATTACTCGTCCTAAATTACAGTGGTCCAAAATCAGGGGGGAGTAATTCATAAGTCATAGTTGTCCTAAATTACTGGTTACACTGTTATAAACACCAGTAATTGATAGCCTATGTTTCTACTAGTGAGAGGGGTTTTACCAAGACTTTGTCTCTTTGATGGGGAGATTGCAAAAGCCTCCATTAATCTTTTATTTTGAGCTTTGTGGGAATCTTTCACCATTGGTGGTTGTCGTACACGCAGTCTAGGCGTAGGTATCTTTAACACCACAAAAGCGTTAAGATGACACGAGTTATCGTCCCAGGGAATTCCAGATGTTGTCGCGGTAGATAAGCTTCCGGAACTAAGGATCTACCCGGAGATGACAATCCGCAGTAGGATCCGGCACAACACAAACCCAAGTTCCGGAAATACTGTCTTCCGGAATTAAATCCGGATCCTTCCTGATCCGGATTCCTACTCTTACTATCCGTCACACCGGTTTTTGGTACCTCTGTTTTACCCTCAGAGGGTCCTCACTTGCTCTTTCCGAGGGGTGGGGAACATCACCACTCAAGTAACACACATATCAACTCCTAAACAACAAACAACTATCCATCCTCAAAGTTCTCAGTCCGGTAAGGAGGAAAAATGGTCCCTCTCACAACATTCCGGGTGGCCACCCGGAAGGTAGGTCACGCAGAGTTACACCCACACCCGTCCTTACTACAACGACACTCAGCTATTTTCCGGATCAAGCTTTCACCTACTCCTGAGGTTGGCAGACCTTCCGGTGGTTTGGGAATATTCCACTAGGCGGTTGCCGACTTCTGCACGGGACTCCTCTCGAGTTCCCGGACTAGCTCCCTGACCACTACCGGATCACCGTTCCAGCGATTTAAAGGCACCACGCACAGCTCTTCACTCGTAAACTAGACTCAACCGCAAAACAACCGCGGATAGTTGGAATCCGGAACTAAAGGACTTACTTTCTAGCTGTCGACCGCTCTTGAGGTTGGCAGACCTTTCGATGGTTTGGGAATGTTCTACTTGGCGGCTGCTTACTTCCGCACGAAACTACTCATGAATTCCAGATTAGCTCCCTGACCACTACCGGATCCCACCGGATCACCGTTCCAGCGATTTAAAGGCACCGCGCGTAGCTCCTCAAGTTCAATCTAAACCATTCTGCAAAACACCTTTAGCCGGATCCGGATACCAACCAATCCAGATTCCTACCTTGCACACTCTCCCGGATACACCCACCCACAAGTAATCAAGACGCGATACGCAAGATAATGATTCCCAAGGTGTTTATTCTTGGGTGCTCAGATTGAATGACACAAAATGGAATGACAGGCCCTAAACCGGCCCGCCCTTAAAAACCAAAACAACACGACCAAAACGGTCCAAAGAAAAAGCGGCCAACGGCCAGCTGAAAATCCGGACAACGGCCAAGTGACCGTTCCGGGAAAAATGGAAAGCCGTTAAATTCCTAGAAATCCGGAACTACTTAGCGTTCCGGATTAGCGGGTCCCACATCCGGAAAACCCGCGATGAAGACAAAATACTAAAACTAACAATCCAACTACGCAACCTAGTCATTTACCCTTCCGCGCCTTCTTCGTTGACGTTCCGCCCTTCGTAATCCGGGTCGGCGCCTTCGGCCGGATCTGCTTCGTCGGGGTGGACTTGGTCGCGGATCGGGTCCTTGGTGGACCCGGATCCATCTCCGCATACTCTGACTCGGAAGAGGAGTTCGTCACTGCCTCCTCTTCCTCCGACTCGAGAACCTCCTCCGGATCGCTGTTGACCTTCCGCCGAGTAGCCTTCTTCTTCTCCAGGTCGATGACCTCAATCAGGCTCGACGGAGGCGGCCGCGGAGGAGTCTCCTGCTGCATATGTGTGAACTCCTCCGGATGGGTCCGGGCCGGATTCTGAATCCCAACCGGATCCTCCGTCATCGCCGTCACGTCTGCAGCGGGGTCCTGGAGAGGCGGGAAGAGGTTCACTGAGGTAGTCCGGGGCGTTAGAACCGGATCCGGAATCCTCCTCCCATCCGTAATATCCTTCTGCCCCGAGGATCTTCCGGGTTGCTGGGCAGACGATCGTTCTCCCAAGTTCAACTGAGTTGTCTCCGGAAACTCACCTCCGAGTATCTCCGGAAACTCCTCCAATCCGCTGAGTGGATCGAAGTGGCCCACCAAGTGCCGCATTTCCTTCAATGCGACCTCAATCCGTGCCTCGAACTCTACCAATATCTTCACAACCTTGGTTCCGAAAATGTGGCCTTCCCGGGTCATCTGGTTGTTCCAGAGCGCGGATCTGGTGATGATATCCGCTGGCGGGTCGATCAGGTCCCTCAACTTCCGGACCAGCTCCGTCGCATCCGTCGCTCGTTTGTTGGCGGTGTGCATCTCCCTCTCCACCCACGTTGCGCGGTTTTGAAGATGGTCGCGCTCTGCTTCTACTGCGCGGATCCGTCCCTCCAACAGGCGGATCATTTCCGGATCCGGTCTGTTCTTGATCGCTTCCACGATCTCCGTCTCGTCTGCTACCTTCAACACCGTGCAGACTCTCCGGATCAGGGTGGCCATCCGTTCGTTGGCAATCCTCTGATTCCGCAGCCAGGAGATCGTCGACTCGAAGATATCCAGTTCCGGATCAATGTTCCGGGATGGAACAAGATTCGGAAGCTGATTCTTTCCTCTTGAATCCGGGTCCGTGCTCTTCCGGCGTGATTCGTGCTTCTCCGGTGAGTCATGCTCCAGTTCCGGTTTCACGTCCTCTTCCGGCTCTTCATCCGTCGGATCCGAATCCGGAGGTAGGCCGTATCGGAGAAGGCTATCTCCCTGCCGGTAGATAATATCTTCCGGACTATTGAGTACCTCCTGCTTGTGATACAAGTGGAGGAGGTACGGACTGATGGGGCTGGATTTCTTTCCCACCAAGTTTCCGGAAAGCTTATCCACTATCGATTGGATAATGAGCCCCCAGCTAACTGGTCTAGGGGCCGGTTTCCCTCTTTCCCCTAAGGCTCCGAATACCGTGTTTGCCAGCGTTACTGTAATCCGGCTGGGCTTTTCCGGATACAGGATGGGGCTCAGAAACTCTAAGAGTCTCTGGTCCCTAGGGTTCCGGCAGTCGGAGGCAGTGTATCCCTCCTTCGGATCCGCCGAGTTCCGGAATCTATCCGCGGCGAATTTCTCTGTCCGCCCGGCCCATCCGGATCCTCTAGAGGATGCGAAATAGACTCCGGCCCATATCTCTGCTATCCAGGACTTTGGACGACCTCTAACGGTTAGGTGGTACTGATTCGGAGCGCCATAGACTAACTCGTCTATCATCTCCTCGCTCCGGATACTCCAGGGTCTCTTCAGAAACCCCAGGCACCCCATATCCGTCAGGTCATCCTCCAGTTGGTGGTGGTGTTCTGGATCCTCAGGGATTTCTGGATTGATCATCCGGGCCGCGATCCCTGACTTCCGTACACTGGGTCCTGCCATAACTACTGCCATACTCTATCCTCACTTCCGACTCACTTCCGCTAAGTTTCCGCTAATCTTCCGTTAAGTTTCCGTCGCCTGATCCGCTAAGTTTCCGTTCTACTTTCCGGTGCAATCGGCACCGGCCTCCCCTTCTCTCCTTAACGCGTTCCTATCTCACCACACTTTCACTCACTAAGCGCCATCGCGATAATCACGCGGAGAAAGAGGGAGAATGAAGCAAACAGCGGGGGTTAAGTAGCTTTTCGGCCTGGCGTTCCCGCAAATTCCCTAGCCGGACTAGGCCCTAGGGCCTACTCGGCCGGAACTTTCCGGTTTCCGGATTAGGGTTAGGGTTTCCAGATAGGGTTTCCGGAACCGACGGTAACCCTAATTACAGTTTAAGGTTTTCCGTAAAGCCTCTAATTTCTATTTCCGGTTTTAGGCTTCCTATTCCCTACTCATTATGGAAATTTTGAAAATTTCTACTCTATATAATTACTATTGTCTATTATTTCTGTCAATGTAGATAATGCGTACTCCCATAGTGGTCTTGCTTGCGATCCTCCTTGATTGGGTATCTTTGCTCCATTCATCTATTGCAATGTTCCATTAGACCATTTGAATGAGTCACGTTTTGTTTGGCCAGAGCGTTGACCAAACATTGATGCCAATGTCTCGTCCTTCTCATCATCGCTACATGATAAATTGAATGGATCTGGATTGACACGAAGGTGCATTCTGGTCGGATTGCTCAAATGTTGTTCAACTTGTTTCTCAAATCTTGAGCTTCCGGAACCATTCAAAGTTGTACTACCTCTTGTATGTAGTGCTGATGGACGATCGCTACGTGGTCGTAATTGGAGATCTTGCACAATCGACTTTTGGACTTCGACGTTGTGAACTAGCATTGGGCGACCAAACTCCGTCACACGTGCATCTACATTCGATGGTACTTCCACACATTCAACACTTGTATTATCCACATTCATGTCAGACTTCACCCCACACTCTCCCATGTCATTGACTTCAGGATTTTCTTCTACAAGTGCCGTTGTCATGGGTAGACTCTCGAGAATTGGAATCACTTCATCTGTTTGGGGGATGCAATCATTGACAAACATTGCCTCATTTTCCTCCACTTTTTGTGCATGAGTGTCTTCCGTATTTGCTAGAATCCTTTCGCTAGTCAACGATCCGGTTCCATCTACAAATTTAGCTATAGAAGGGCCACCTTCATCATATTCACAATTGTCCTCATCTAATGGAAAATTGTAAATGTCTTCCGCATTTCTATCCCCGTCTTCATTGTTTCGATTTGGGCTCCGGAGCGGTTCATCATCCAAATTGGTGATGTCATCGTTCATAGCATCTTCGTCATCGAATAGAGGATCACCATCTTCACCATCTTCATCACGCTCGTCCTCCGACATAGAATCTTCCGACTCCACATTCTCGATGTACCACTTCTTCTCATCGTTTTCCTTTGATGCAGAAAGGACTTTGGAATTGGTGTACACATACACCAAATCTTGGGCTCTCTGTGGATTCAACTTGTTTCGAAATTTGTTGTGAACAAATGAATAGCTACTCCAATTTCGTTCACATGAAGACGAAGATACCGGTTGGGCCAAAATCCTCTTAGCAATTGGAGCAATGAGCTTCCCACACGCACCTTCAAAATCCCACCAAGCGTGCGCCGACAATTGTTGCTCATCCGGGTTCAACATGTTGTGAAATGGAGGTTCCCTATGGCGAAAGGCTACAAATTCTTTCACGACCGAGGCAAATTTTCATTAGAACACGCTTGCATACATCCATTGCATCTTGGTCGTCGGCTAGCTCTTGATCTTCAAGAAGGTAGGGGTTCAACAAAGCTCTTGCATAATGTAAATCGGTCTCCACCAATTCCCATCGGGCATAATACGGTTGCACTAGTGGAATGGCAAGGTCTGAGGATAAACGAAAAGGCGGTTTATCTAAAGACAGGACATGTTTCTCTAATTTCAACACTGCCTCATTATATGCAACACCTTGCCCATGCATGGCCTCTTTGCATCCAAGTCACGTAGACCATTTACAACGGGAGCCAACAACACTACAAAAAAACAGCCCTTACCGTGACTGCAAAAACGTGACTGCAGAGATTTTGCGACTGCAGCGCGACTTCACCTCCCTAATTGCACCATCAGAGTCACGGTGAGAGCGCTGCAGTTGCGGTCTTGACTGCCAGATGAACAAGGAGTGAGCGATAAAGTTCATCTACAGTGTTTTGTCCACAAGGGCGACGACCATGTGACGTGGCTGATTGGAACGTCACTGCAAAAGCCGCAGTCGCGTATGAGTCGTGCGTATCAATGTCTGCTACTTCAATATGACTGCAGAGTGACTGAGAAATGACTTGGACGACTGCTAGAATGACTCTGGGCTATCATTTTCTTTAACTCTGCGATAAAGAAAAAGATAAAATTGTCTTTGCAGAAGTGCGACTGCAGGGTAGTTTTCTTTCGGGCATGGCAGTGGCATATGACTGTAGTGCCACTGGCATGTTCTTCTTGCATATTACAAGAGGGGATGCAACAGGGGCAAATTTTAAATCTCCTCCGGGGGTGTGCTATGTTCGAAATGGATGAAACAAGGGTTAGATGTCATAACATCATATTCATTATTTTGGGAGATTGAGGACCTCCCAAAATAACATTGTCTATTGTTGGGTCCTTTAAATGAAGTCGAATGGAAATGAACTTGAAATTGTGGAAACTAAAATTTCCAATTACGTAAGACAATTTCCATTAAAATGATAGTTTCTTGTACTTTGGGAATCTCAAGCATTTATTGGTTGCTGTGATTACAATCATTTTGGATTTAAATGCAAAAAATGGTCTGCATTGACCACCAAGTCATGAGCTGAATGGTTGGTTGGAAGAAGCTACCTATGTCATCTAGGTGGTCCGAGTTCGAATCTCATTGAACTCGTTTGAGCGGCTATGACATAGTCATGACTTGGTGCTGCTAGTGAGCATAGCAAGCAGGAAAGTTGTAACCACCAACCGGCCCCCTACCAGAAATTGTGAAAAGTGCTTTACACGTTAACAAAATAAAAAGTGGTATTAGCCACTACCAATTTTTTGAACTCACATTACTTTTTTAAAAACATTGAGTTCCAGAACCAATTAATACTGAAAAGAAACCAACATACATAATGCGCCACGAATAATATAATAAAAAATATATTAAATAAAAGAAATATAAAGTTCACTCACTCTTCAAGTGACTACACACAAAATATTGAAGTACTTCTATATCAAATCTATGAAACTTAATCATAATATTCCAATCCACACCATCTATTCAACACAACACGCGTTAAATAATTATATAAAATCGTCTACACTTATGCAATAGCATTACCATACCAAAAAACTAAACATATCGTCTATCAAATTTAAATTCAAACACTATCTTGGTGTCTTCGTAATCCCCCATTAGTCCATTAGAGATCAATCAGAAGTGTATGATGCCAAACTGTCATGGATGACTTCAATTTGAGCAGTAGGAATCTTAAGGACACACTCCACTGTGTCTTTCTTCACCTTGGACCTCCATGCAGTGACAAGAGAGTTTGTATCCTCCCATATGGGATCTTGCGTCTCATCCACTTTCCAACGTAGTCCTCTTACAGAATCCCAACCGGTGTAGAATTCTTGAACACTTCGGTCTTGCGAAGTGGGCCGAAAGTACTGAATCTGGATACAATTTGGATGCTCGGGATTAGTAAAAGGGTCAGATAAAGCCCTTGCGATCCATATAGGCTTCGTATCAGCATCTGCTGGTCGAAGGGCAACAAAATAATGCTTCTGAACATCACGCCCAACACGGAAAGACGGCAATGGTCGATCGCGGCGTTGCCCTATGAAGGGATCATCCTCAACAAACTCCTCACGAATCTCGCCATCGTCATCAAGTTCATCCTCCTCTGCTGCCTCAACTCTAGTTGATGGCCAAAAGCCATCCATCAAAGTCTCATTTGGCACGATTGGCTCTATCAGACATGCTTTCACATTCCGCCAATAGAATATCAAATGCTCAAATCGTCTTCTATACTCCAAACTCTCGTTGCATAATGCTTCCCAATATTTGATGAAACCGGATATGCCTTTAGAGATGTCTTCTACGCCCCGCATTGGAAGGTGGGCGACAGGTAGAGGCTCCCCACGAGGCCATAGACTACCTCCTTCAGAATCTTCTTTCCACAATTTGATCCCCCCTTCTTCAGGGAGCCAATCACTATCTGTGCAATACCTTTTGTACTTCATGATTGGAACACCCGAAGAGTTGAGGTAGAATTTAAATTGTTGAGCCTTTGTGTGGCCAACAAGTGCTTCGTCTCCATCCAAAATTGCACCTTCTATAAAGGCTTTGAAATCTGGTACCTCCTCAATCAAGTGAGGAATCGTAGGCACAGAATCCACATCCATGAAAGACTTCATGAGGGATGGGATGGTAGGGAAGCTCTCTTTCTTCAACTGCATGCTCCATCTCCCAAACAAAGCATCTATGTCATCATGTGTATGGCCAACCAACATGAAACTCAGATACACCTCTCGAAAGATTTTCTTTGCAACTAGGAGGGACCAAAATGCAAAGACAAACCGGTTTTTGTTGTCTCCGATGGCGTTGTCCATTTGAACATTGAGAACTGGAGGAAGAGAAGTCGCTGCAACCGGAACATCTGGCGCTGGTCGCAGGGATGACTGACAAATTTCTGATCCTTTCAACACCGCTTCAAAGAGTGGAACAAAGCATGATCCAACAAACAATTCTTGAGAGGAGTACTTTGGAGGGAGTTCTAGATCTCGCAAAAGCTTCGCTAAAGAACCCACTGTGTAGTTCGAGTCGTGAAGGAAAATATCGAGTCCATAATGTGCGTAACGCACATCACCATGTCCATGTGCTATCATTCCGGTCACTGACACAGGCAACTTTGTCAGCCCATCAAGTTGCTTGCTCTTGTGGGAGAATACCGGTGATGCTGTCTTGGCATGATCCATTTTATCATGCATGATTGTTAAGCATTTGTGAGAGTATGCGCTTGAGCTATATCGATTTGCATAGTACAAATCTCGGTGAGCCCGAGAACATGCATTATGTTTTTCCAACTGCTTGTCCCACTTCTGTCGAGATCCAACTGGACATGCCCGCCTCATTGCATAAAATCTATCACAAACGGCACATCGAGCGAAGTTATCTCCAGGCTTCTTCACGCTGTACTCAGGAAAGTTCAATTTCCTGATTTTGCTTATGTTAGAAGGAGAGACTTTTCCCAATCCAAACACCGCATTTGCAGCGTTGATATCAGGAATCGTTTCTTTCCAAAGGAATGTGGCTGGCAGAACCTTGGAGACAACCTTCTCCCTAGATGGAAGGGTATGCGTGCGATGTGGCATATGGTCTGCTTCCTTCTCAAGCACACACCTCAATGTTGCACGGGCTTGCAGCGTATGCTTTCGAGCCTTCTGAGTCCCCACATTCCCGTGTGATTGAGCTTGTTCACCTCTAGCTGCATATCCTTGAAACCGATGGAAGGTGGATTTCGAGACACCTGCAATATGCCTCCACGCCGCCATGCAGACATCGATGCCTTCAAGAGTTACAACTCTCTTATCGAGAGCATCACGGTGGACCTGTCGATGAACATCCAATTTCATGTGATAGCGGAACTCGAAGCTCGTCTTATAGTACATTCGTTCACGAAAAGCTCGAATCTTCTCTCTAGGAAAAGGTTGCACACAATTCTTTGAGCAATAATCTTTGCTGGATACAGAATTGATAGATTTTGGCGTGAGTAATTCGTTGGCTTTCAGAGGTGCTTGAGGAACGGACGGGTTCCTCAGAACGCTTGTGTATTGCCTTGCACCTGATGAAGAAGGCCGCAACAATCTCGCTTGACGTTTGTTGTACTCATCCTTGAGCTCGTGATCGTGTAGACTTGAACCATTCAGAAACACTTGTTTAATAGGCCATGCTCGAAGAGAATACCTCCAGTCCTCCGGAATGTCCTGAACGTTGAGGGACCTAGAGATGTGTACAGCTACAAGGGAATCACCCAGAGGACCATCACCACCGACGACGAGATCGGAATTCACGCTGTGACAAATGCCCTCTCCCACTGCAATGCCGTTGATATTGTGCAAAGTCACAACTTTCGTACTCCAGGACAACCTAGGGATGCCATTGCAATCTGGAATGTCCATAATTTCCTCGGGAACATTTTCAACCTCATCTAAGTCAGAGAGGTCATCTAGTAAAGGCTGAAGTGCCTCCTCCATAGTGCCTGAACATTCATAAAAAATAATTAAAATACATCAGTATGTTCAATCAATGTGTCCATGCAGTTTAACTCGGGTCGAGTTAAATGTTCTTCTATTCATTTTTAAATTCTATTAATTATTTATAAATAACTGTTGAGATAGAAATCAACTCAAAATCTTCAGAAAACTATATAGTCGCCGGATATTCAATGTCGACACGATGAGAGAAATTTAACTCGACTCGAGATGAATATCCGGAAATTTCATTCAGTCACTCATTCCTTGAACCACTATTGGTGTAATCGATAAGCACCCTACAGTTCTAAATTTGTAATTCTCACAGTGAAAACAACTCACAATAAATTTTTATTTTATTAAAATGTATTTTTCATCTCTTTATGAGAATCAACATAATACAATATTCCTCCTATTATTATAGTTGAGTAGAATTGGATATGGCGGTTTAACTCGAGTCGAGATGAATTGATTTTATCTGGGATATCAATTTTAATATTATTATTCTCGTCATCTCCCTGAAACCGATACTGTTTCCTTCAATTTAACTCGATTCGAGTTGAATCGCAAGTGAAGAGACCATCTTGAAGCGATATGAACCAATCTTAAAAATTATTCCGTAAATTCCGGCGGTTTTATCGGAGCTATGGAAACCCTGATTCAATTGAAACCATCAACAACTGGAGCTGCGAAAGTCGACATCGACGCAAGGGAACATCACTATGACGGGAAAAGAGACTGGTTGCACGACAGCAAAGTACATTACAACGTATAGGATGATTACAATATGAATCCTCTGGTTGCGCGTGCTCTCAACAGAAAATAGTACGTAAACAAGTGTTTCGGGAAAACATAGCAAAGTAGATAGAAGAGTCTGTCTTTTCATACGCAAAACCTGAGAGATATAGAAGTTATCAATCGTAGAGCATGCTACCGTAATCTGTACCTTGAAAATCCTTAATGCAATAACTGTCAAAGAAAGAACGGAACGCAGACAGATAGCAAGCCGAAACGAAAAGCAAAAACTAATGAAATGCTTAGCCGACGAGGAGACTGGCATGGCAGAGCAGCACGGTGAAAGGCGGGAAGCAAGAAGCGGGAATGCGAGGCTGATTCGGAGGAATTTCAAAATGGTGTCAGACTACTGGTATTCTGGGGAGTGTAGAATATCCGATGCACATGAATACCATGCTATTGTCATCATTGTATAATTTTCTAGAAATAGGACACAATCGAACTTGTAGTGAAGGGATTCTTCTTTGGCATTAAAGGATGACCTAATTTTGTGTTCCGCTTTCCGGGACTTCAGGAAAAGCAAAGATGCCGTTATATCATTTTCGTGCGTGGCAGCATGATTGATTGTAAGGGACTCCCGACCTGCTGTCAGCAAATTCTCCAGCGTCGTTGAAATTAGAAGGGAATATTATTTGCTGTATTGCTTTCCCAATGTTCTCCAATACCTTTCACCGCTTTCCACCAAAAAATGAGGGACTTATGGAATGAATTCCAACGTCTACAAATAGTAATGAGGGTCTACAATTTAGGGTTTAGGGTATACGGTTTAGGATTTAGGGTATAGGGTATAGGGTTTAGGTTCCGGATTCAAGTGTTTAATGTCACTGCCCATAAAGAACTCAATAAACTCCTGAAGTGAAGTTCATATTCTGGCGATTTGTTGATAATTTGGACCTTAATACTTTGTGGATGTCTAATCGAATAGAAAGAAATGGTTCTAAGCGAGCGCAAATGTGTCCGACAACTTCAAACAAACGAGAATAAGAAAGAAAATAATAAGTCCAAGTTTTAAATTTTGCCCCAAGTGCCTACTTGACCTTGAAGTTCATTTTTGTCTTATTTTCAAGTTAGTGTTGTAGTGTATAAAATGGCCCAAAGGCTTCCATCAATTACCAAGCAACTCATGGAAAAAATATAAAGCAAAGAAAAAAAAAGATATTCATACTATATTCCTTGTTCTAAATCCTCCCCATCAAGTGCAATGCATGACGTTGAAGTTTCTTTTTGTCTTGTTTGTGAAATTAGCATTTTAGGGTACATAAAATGTTCCAAAGGTTTGCAATGTTCTCAAAGAAGCTTCCATCAATTATCAAGCAACTCATGAAAAAAATATAAAGCAAAGAAAAAAAAGATATTGATACTATATTCCTAGTTCTAAATCCTTCCGCCAAGTGCAATGCATGACGTTGAAGTTTCTTTTTGTCTTGTTTTTGAAATTAGCGTTTTAGGGTACATAAAATGTTCCAAAGGTTTGCAATGTTCTCAAAGAAGCTTCCATCAATTACCAAGCAACTCATGAAAAAAATATAAAGCAAAGAAAAAAGAAGATATTGATACTATATTCCTAGTTCTAAATCCTTCCGCCAAGTGCAATGCATGACGTTGAAGTTCCTTGTTTGTCTTGTTTTTGAAATTAGCGTTTTAGGGTACATAAAATGTTCCAAAGGTTTGCAATGTTCTCAAAGAAGCTTCCATCAATTACCAAGCAACTCATGAAAAAAATATAAAGCAAAGAAAAAAAAGATATTGATACTATATTCCTAGTTCTAAATCCCTCCCCCCAAGTGCAATGCATGAGTAGTTGACTAAGATTGTGCCATGATACATTGGTACTCGTATTGTACATATTTATAAAAATGAATTGTAAATAGAATAAAAATGAATTGTACATAGAATTGTACAAGAATAGAATTTATAGTCTTTTGAAATTTAATTTTTATAGCCATATTTGATAATCACACATATATTGAATGAGTGTTTTAGGGTAATTATAGTTTCATTATGAATTCTAAAATGTTCAATGTTGTGAACTGCTAAAGACTAGAGGTTATTGGTGAAGTTCGACCAAAAGTCTGAAATTGCCTAGTACTCTGATGCATTGTTTAAAAAAAAGTATATTTTATGGTTACGAAAAGATGCCTGGAAAGATGCTTTGATTTCAAGGGTAGCCTAAAAATTTTTGGGCGGATGAATTTTATATTTTCACTTATAGGATGCATGTTTACATCTTCTGTCCAAATTTTATAAAACTGTGATCAAAATTGACTTCTTACAATAGGAGCACAATATCAAACGAATTTTTGTGAACAGGGTTGGGGGCGGGAGAATATTGAACACTTAAATTCAAAATGTAAAATAGGCCTATGAAAGAAGAATTATATACAACACGATAATATTTTAATTATTTAAGACATGAATAGTTCGAATTATTTGAAATATAGTGGACGAAATTGTAATGGTTACTACTAAATTTTACACGTGGGCTCCGAAGAAGCCTTTTTTTGAAGGAAACTTTTATGTAGGAAATATGTAGGAAATTTTTATTCCAACAGACTTTTGCATTAAGCCTTTATTGAATAATTAGTACAGAACTTCAGTTTCAAGAGGGTTCTTCAATTATTAATTGAACTGGAAAAAGCCTTTTTTTAAAGGTTCTTCTTAAATTTGTTTTGGTAAAGAATGTAGGACTTACTAAATGGGCTCCAAAGAGGCCGTTTTCATAGAGAGGTTGGTAACTTTAATTTCAAGAGAGTTTTGCACTTAGTACATTCGTTTGAGGGAAGCCCTTTATAAAGACAAGTATATTACTTTCAAGTTTCTTTGCATCAATGACTATTGATCCATTGGACATTAGCTCATTGTCATTACGAACAGACACTTTATTCACACCGGTCTTCTCTTTCAGAAGATCGGAGTTTTTATCTATTTATCTATCTATCTATCTAACTTTCAAGTCTTTCTATTGTAAAGACAAGTACATAACTTTCAAGCCTTTCTAAAGACATGTACATAACTTTCAGGCTTTTATAAAGACAAGTACATAAATTTCATTTCAAATGAGTTTAGGACTTAAACGGTTCTCAACTGGGCTATACGGTTCTCAACTGGTCCTGTCCGGGTATCTGTTGGGGCACTTCGTCTCTCTCCTGGAAATCCGTGGAATCAGTCGCTAGGATTTCGCTGAGCATGCCAAACCTTCCAACTGCGCGGCCATGTGTTTGTGAGTGATTTTGAGTGTTCTTGAGTGCTTCATCGTATTCACGGCGTGTACAGAAAAGTAGGGTTTAGGGTTCTTTATACTTCTATTTGTGTGTACAAAGACTTCGTAGCAAATTGGCGTCATCGCATTTCCGTGCTTTCTTGAGTCTTGGGGCGGCATAGGCGGCAGCAACAGTCAGTGTGCCTCGCTGGAGGATTGAACTTGAGAAAGCCATCGGCAGCGGTCGCAAGCTCGCGAGGACTGGAGGTGTAGGATTTTGCAGCAGGCGGCAATTGTGGTCGCAAGTTCTCAGGTATTCTTCCTCCCTTTTTTTTGCAATGTTGTAGGCATGTTTGCTTTCTTTTTAGGGTTATGAATACAACCCTAAAACGTGGCTTTGCAGTTTGTCTTGTTTTTGCATTCGGCCACCAAGAACTGCTTGCATTCACAGAAAACATATTTCATTGTTTCTGAGTGTTTCGATGTGTGTTGTTTGCCAATTGGCAACCAGAAGTGCCTGCTTTTGTTTGCCTTCTGTGTCTTGTGTGCAACTGAGCAAGCAGAATTGGCTGCGATTGTTGCCTTCAGTATCAGGGTTTGCTTTCAGTTTGCCTTCTGATTTCAGGGTTTGCTTTCTGTCGATGTCTCTTGTTTGCAACTGAGCAACCAGAACTGGCTGCGGTTGCTGCCTTTGTTATGAGGGTTTGTTTTCAGTATCAGTGTTTGGCAATGTCGTGGGTTTTACGGATTTAGGGTTTCCTTTCTGTATTAGAGTTTTTCAATGTCGTGGGCTTGCATGATTGTAGCCTTTTTTTTTGCGTTTGGGTTTAGACAACAACCTATCGTTGTGTTGAATCCTTAGAGTTAGGATTTGAGGCTTAGAATTTTGCATTCACTGTCCAAATCGCTATAAGAATGGGTTGAATGCTAGGATGTGTTTGTTTTTAGCAATTGAGTTTAGGAATCACGTATCGTTTTCTTGAATCCCTTGAGCTAGCATTTCAGTGTTACTTGCATGGATTGTATGAATGGGTTGAATAGTTCTTGAATGCTAATTGCTGTATCAAAGAGTTGAATAGTTCTTGAATGCTACGAATGCACGGATCAATAAGTGCTCATAGATTTTTGATTCTTCTGATGCAGGTAGCAGAGTTTTAGGAGCGGACAATCTTCTGCAGTTCCATTACGCTGAGAGAACACCAAGATTCTTTGTAGGTATGCACAGGAGTGGCCACAGTGATGCGAGTTCATTGCATGAGAAATAGAAATGTCAGTGATATGGTTAGCAAGGGTAGTAATCGTCGCAAAGAAAATTAACTCGTAGGAAGACAATTTAACTCGAATGCAGTCAGTTTAACTCGAAGGAAGACCTTTTCCGAGGTATCCAGCATAAAGTTTCAACCATAGATCCTTTCATTTTAACTCGAATCGAGTTAAATTGAATCCCTGCAGAGCGACTACAGTCCCTAGAGACGTCAATTTAACTCGATTCGAGTTAAATCACCTACAGAATAGAAGAAATAATCAACCCCAATAAAATGTTTAACTCGAATCGAGTTAAAATTCATCAAATCCAGAGCATAACCTTCCTGAAAGGGACCAATTTAACTCGATTCGAGATAAACAGACAACCTCGGGCAACAGTAGAGGCCCGAAATTTCCCTAAAGTAAATCATCAAAATGAGAATTATGTACCCATAACTTCAAAGTAGGTAATGTCAACAAACCTTCCTCAGCAGAGAGGAACAAATAGCAGTAAAATCCGAAGTCAGTTCATCTCGAATCGAGATAAACTGATGACAAAGACAAGTAGTGATTAAATACAAAGCCAAAAACAATATATTCCAGAGAGAACCATCAACCAATGGAATGAAAACCTTTTTCATAGTCACACAGTTCAACTCAAATCAAGTAGAATTGTAAAATCAAAGAAAGCAAAGAATGAAAAATAACAGCACCCGGTCATGGTATTTAACTCGAGTCGACTTAAATTGATTCCTATCAAAGTGCAATAATCTAACCATCTTTGTCTGTCTTGTACCAGAAATGGAAGATCAAATTCGACAACTATCGGTATGGGCAATTTCGTTAAAATGGCGGTATTCCATGTGCCATTTGTATATGGAAGTTTGGCGAAGTGCGATTTCTGAAACAGAGGGGTGTGGATTTCTTTGTAGGACTTATAAGGAAGAAAGTGCCTTGAATTTTATATAGTTGTCAGAGTTTTGCATGAATACTTCCTAGTGTGGGCGCGGGAGATGTCGACCTCTAGAATGGAAGGAAAGCAAACATTGGATTACATTTTGGTTAGGAGTCATGATGTGCAGAAATGGGGAATTTCGTTAAAATGGCGGTATTCCGAATGCCATTTGTACATGAAGGTCCGGAAAGGTGGTTTAGGATGTGTGCTACGTAGCCAGTTGGATGTGATGGTAGGGTCCGACAAAGTGATCCCACGGCACGAGAAGATGCATTTCTGCGTACTAGGAGAGGAAGGACAGACAATGGGCACAAATCTAGTTCGCAAAAGGCGGGCAAAACGAACAGGGAGATGGTGGAATATTCCTGGAATCTTTGGAACCGCAGGCTTTCTGTCGTCGCCTCAAATGGAAGGGGGGGCATCAGGGGTAGGGGTCAGGAACCCACGATGGACAATTCGGCGTGATCATTCATGAACGCGGGATCAACAAATATTGCACAAAGAGAACTCAAAATAGGACTCCTTCAAATGGACGAGACCCCCCCAAAACGAAACGCATCATTTAATATTATTTCTCCTCGAAGAAAATGGTCGGTACAAAAATCGGCCAGCATGCATGCCACGCTTCCTAGAGTCTACCAAGGACCTCAACAATGCAATCTCAAGCACCAGTCCAAAACTACATGGATTGCCATTGACCGCTCACCGTTGGCTACATTATATGTCAAATGCCGTCACTCGGCCAAAACGCATGGTAGCTGAGCGCGCATCGAAGATACAGCTTCCAACATCCCTCTCCAGCAAAGCTCATCATAATTATTCTTCAAAAGTTAGTGTACCTCTTCCTCTGCAATGCAACGCAAATTGTCCACCGCAAATTGCACTTGTTGACGCGGCGCAATGAAGCTCTTCCCGTCATTCTTCTTCGGTTTCCACGAGGCCATAATACTGTCCGTGGATACGTAGTCCGCCTGGCTCGCCCTATGGTCAATCTTCCATCTGAAACTGGACTTCATGTCCCACCCGGCGTACAACCGCGCGGTGTCCTTCGAGGTGCCGCACGGGATGTACCATTGCACCAAAACTTCACGGAAGTGGACTCCCGCGGGATCGAATTGAGGATTCTCCATGGCCCTACCAAGCCACACCGGATCCTCGCAATCCAAGCCCGGCCTCACAAACACGTAGAAGCCTTCGCGCAGATCAGTGGCCACGTTGTACGCTGGCGGGGGCCTCCCCTCCAGAGTGCCGATGTAAGGGTCTTCTGCCTCGTGCTCCTCCCGCGTCCGGCCGTCTTGCATGAAGTCCGTCGTGAAATCCCCAGGTTGTCGAGTCTGAGGCCAAAACCCCTGCTGCAATTCATCAGAGTCGCGAGGGTCTTCTTCCGCTCCGTCACGCAGCGCATTTCTCACGCCGCTCCAATACGTGACCAAATAGGACATGCGCGCCTTGTACTCCGCCGTCCCGTCTCTGCATACGTCCGTCCAGTGTTGGATGTATCCGTTCAGTCCGCGCACGATCTCGACTTCGCTTGTCATTTTCTTGGGAGACACGCGGAGGGGATCGCCTTGCGGAAGCAGAGGCTTGTGCTCAGCATCTTCCTTCCATAACCTCAAGCCCGCTTCCGGCAACCAAGGAATGTCTGTACACGCCAGTTTGTATTGCATGATCGGCCAACCGTTGTCGTCCATGAAGAACTTGTATTGCCGGCCGTGCGAGTGGCCTACCAGTTGTTGCTTCTGCATCCCAATGTAAGGTTTCACGTAAGCTTTGAAATCCGGAACTTCTTCGACCAGGTAGGGAATGAAGGGGCCTTGTTCCATTTCCATGTACGACTGCATCAACAACGGTAAAGTGGGATGGTCCTTTTCGCGGAGTTGCATGCTCCAACGCCCGAACGATGCATCCATGTCATCGTGCGTGTGTCCCACGATCATGAAGGATACGATCACCTCTTTCACAATCCGCCTTGCCACCAAGAGCGACCAAAAACAAAAGACGTACCGGTTCTTGTTTTCCCTCCACGAGTTGTCCATTTGAATGTGGAGCACCGGGGGCAATGGTTGGGCTTCGATGGGTTGTGGAGGAACCTCTCCCAAAGAAGCCACACAAATCTCGCTACCCAACAGCAATGCTCGATACAACTCTGTGCTGCCGCCTCCAGCAAACAAAGATCGAGAAGACTTGATGGGAGGGGCTTCCAAATCTCACAACAGTTTGGCGATGGATCCCACGGTGAAGTTGCTGTCGCTCCGAAACACGTCCAAATTGTAATGTGCGTATTTGCCATCCTCGTGCCCGTGTGCAAAGATTCCCGTCACTTTCATGGGCAACTTCATGAGTCCATCGAGTGCCTTCGTTTTTCTCGCCAATGCGGGACACGCTGTTTTCGAATGGTCCATCTTGTCGTGCATGATGGATAACAATTGCATGGGTTGCAATTTGGACAACCATCTACTCCGGTAGTAGGCATGCCGACAGGCCTCTTGCAGAAACAAGTGCTTCTCGAAACGCTTCTGGATTCGTTCGTAGTCCTCGCACCCAAGTGCAAAATAAGCACGTAATTGCTTCAAGGTGTCGCAAATGCTACATCTTGCAAAGGAATCTCCTCTTCCCTTGATGACATACTCGGAAAAATGTTTTGTCCGGATCTTACTGAAACAAGATTGCGAAAGGGCGGACAACCCGAGTCCGGAGTTGGCCTGCAAACAGTGCCAAGCACATGGTTGTTGGATGAATGATCACAATGGACAAGGACTTTGGATCATTGTCATGAGTAATGCGCAGTGGAGCCAGTGCCTCATTCTCTGAATCTCAAGTGATGTTGTAGGTACGTGGGAAGCTTACCTCGTTCACGGTGACCAACAATTGCCCCCATTCGGTTCCGGCGGGGAGCACTTTGACGCCCACTTTCTCGCCCGTGCGCAAGGTGTGAGACAAATGGGGCATGTGGTCGGCCCTTGCCTCCAATAATGAGCGCAAAGTCTCGATGGCTTGTACAGTTGCATCCCTAGCCTTTGTATGGTGGTGGTTTCCATGCGGAGCGCCTCTGACGCCGACCTTGGCCTTGGCTTTGTACCTCTCGAACGTGCGGCGAGTAATGTTGTGCACAACCCTCCAGGCATGCGGACAGATGTCTATGCCTTCTACGGTGACCATTTTCCTCCTTCCGCTTCCCCATGCTTCGTGCAGCGCCCTGTGTACGTCCAAATTTCGGGTGCTTCTGATTTGAAATGACTGCATGTGCATTTCTGTCCGCAGCGCGCGAATGGTGGAAGGAGAGAATTTGCGAGTGCATTCCTTGTCGCAACAAAGTTGCGCGTAGACCTCGGCGATGGACTCATGTGATAGCATCTTGGTCCTTTTGTTCAATGTTGCGGCAGCTCGAGTTCTCCTATCATAGCGATATTGTCGTCCGCCCGTTCTCTTCCGGTTTCCTTGCAGTTCTACCTCGATAGCCCGTCGTTTGCGAGCGTGATCATAAACACTGACATACCCGTGTTCACCGTGATAAAAGACGCGTCGTATAGGCCATCGCAAGCACATGTCGCTGACGTTGTGGTCCCCATTGAGGACCTCGAGCACAACAATGCCGACGTCATCCACGCCCAGCCTGCTGTTACTGTCGGAGTACGCCTTATCTACATTGACAGAAATAAAAGACAATAGTAATTATATAGAGTAGAAATTTTCAAAATTTCCATAATGAGTAGGGAATAGGAAGCCTAAAACCGGAAATAGAAATTAGAGGCTTTACGGAAAACCTTAAACTGTAATTAGGGTTACCGTCGGTTCCGGAAACCCTATCTGGAAACCCTAACCCTAATCCGGAAACCGGAAAGTTCCGGCCGAGTAGGCCCTAGGGCCTAGTCCGGCTAGGGAATTTGCGGGAACGCCAGGCCGAAAAGCTACTTAACCCCCGCTGTTTGCTTCATTCTCCCTCTTTCTCCGCGTGATTATCGCGATGGCGCTTAGTGAGTGAAAGTGTGGTGAGATAGGAACGCGTTAAGGAGAGAAGGGGAGGCCGGTGCCGATTGCACCGGAAAGTAGAACGGAAACTTAGCGGATCAGGCGACGGAAACTTAACGGAAGATTAGCGGAAACTTAGCGGAAGTGAGTCGGAAGTGAGGATAGAGTATGGCAGTAGTTATGGCAGGACCCAGTGTACGGAAGTCAGGGATCGCGGCCCGGATGATCAATCCAGAAATCCCTGAGGATCCAGAACACCACCACCAACTGGAGGATGACCTGACGGATATGGGGTGCCTGGGGTTTCTGAAGAGACCCTGGAGTATCCGGAGCGAGGAGATGATAGACGAGTTAGTCTATGGCGCTCCGAATCAGTACCACCTAACCGTTAGAGGTCGTCCAAAGTCCTGGATAGCAGAGATATGGGCCGGAGTCTATTTCGCATCCTCTAGAGGATCCGGATGGGCCGGGCGGACAGAGAAATTCGCCGCGGATAGATTCCGGAACTCGGCGGATCCGAAGGAGGGATACACTGCCTCCGACTGCCGGAACCCTAGGGACCAGAGACTCTTAGAGTTTCTGAGCCCCATCCTGTATCCGGAAAAGCCCAGCCGGATTACAGTAACGCTGGCAAACACGGTATTCGGAGCCTTAGGGGAAAGAGGGAAACCGGCCCCTAGACCAGTTAGCTGGGGGCTCATTATCCAATCGATAGTGGATAAGCTTTCCGGAAACTTGGTGGGAAAGAAATCCAGCCCCATCAGTCCGTACCTCCTCCACTTGTATCACAAGCAGGAGGTACTCAATAGTCCGGAAGATATTATCTACCGGCAGGGAGATAGCCTTCTCCGATACGGCCTACCTCCGGATTCGGATCCGACGGATGAAGAGCCGGAAGAGGACGTGAAACCGGAACTGGAGCATGACTCACCGGAGAAGCACGAATCACGCCGGAAGAGCACGGACCCGGATTCAAGAGGAAAGAATCAGCTTCCGAATCTTGTTCCATCCCGGAACATTGATCCGGAACTGGATATCTTCGAGTCGACGATCTCCTGGCTGCGGAATCAGAGGATTGCCAACGAACGGATGGCCACCCTGATCCGGAGAGTCTGCACGGTGTTGAAGGTAGCAGACGAGACGGAGATCGTGGAAGCGATCAAGAACAGACCGGATCCGGAAATGATCCGCCTGTTGGAGGGACGGATCCGCGCAGTAGAAGCAGAGCGCGACCATCTTCAAAACCGCGCAACGTGGGTGGAGAGGGAGATGCACACCGCCAACAAACGAGCGACGGATGCGACGGAGCTGGTCCGGAAGTTGAGGGACCTGATCGACCCGCCAGCGGATATCATCACCAGATCCGCGCTCTGGAACAACCAGATGACCCGGGAAGGCCACATTTTCGGAACCAAGGTTGTGAAGATATTGGTAGAGTTCGAGGCACGGATTGAGGTCGCATTGAAGGAAATGCGGCACTTGGTGGGCCACTTCGATCCACTCAGCGGATTGGAGGAGTTTCCGGAGATACTCGGAGGTGAGTTTCCGGAGACAACTCAGTTGAACTTGGGAGAACGATCGTCTGCCCAGCAACCCGGAAGATCCTCGGGGCAGAAGGATATTACGGATGGGAGGAGGATTCCGGATCCGGTTCTAACGCCCCGGACTACCTCAGTGAACCTCTTCCCGCCTCTCCAGGACCCCGCTGCAGACGTGACGGCGATGACGGAGGATCCGGTTGGGATTCAGAATCCGGCCCGGACCCATCCGGAGGAGTTCACACATATGCAGCAGGAGACTCCTCCGCGGCCGCCTCCGTCGAGCCTGATTGAGGTCATCGACCTGGAGAAGAAGAAGGCTACTCGGCGGAAGGTCAACAGCGATCCGGAGGAGGTTCTCGAGTCGGAGGAAGAGGAGGCAGTGACGAACTCCTCTTCCGAGTCAGAGTATGCGGAGATGGATCCGGGTCCGCCAAGGACCCGATCCGCGACCAAGTCCACCCCGACGAAGCAGATCCGGCCGAAGGCGCCGACCCGGATTACGAAGGGCGGAACGTCAGCGAAGAAGGCGCGGAAGGGTAAATGACTAGGTTGCGTAGTTGGATTGTTAGTTTTAGTATTTTGTCTTCATCGCGGGTTTTCCGGATGTGGGACCCGCTAATCCGGAACGCTAAGTAGTTCCGGATTTCTAGGAATTTAACGGCTTTCCATTTTTCCCGGAACGGTCACTTGGCCGTTGTCCGGATTTTCAGCTGGCCGTTGGCCGCTTTTTCTTTGGACCGTTTTGGTCGTGTTGTTTTGGTTTTTAAGGGCGGGCCGGTTTGTGGCCTGTCATTCCATTTTGTGTCATTCAATCTGAGCACCCAAGAATAAACACCTTGGGAATCATTATCTTGCGTATCGCGTCTTGATTACTTGTGGGTGGGTGTATCCGGGAGAGTGTGCAAGGTAGGAATCCGGATTGGTTGGTATCCGGATCCGGCTAAAGGTGTTTTGCAGAATGGTTTAGATTGAACTTGAGGAGCTACGCGCGGTGCCTTTAAATCGCTGGAACGGTGATCCGGTAGTGGTCAGGGAGCTAATCTGGAATTCATGAGTAGTTTCGTGCGGAAGTCAGCAGCCGCCAAGAGGAACATTCCCAAACCATCGGAAGGTCTGCCAACCTCAAGAGCGGTCGACAGCTAGAAAGTAAGTCCGTTAGTTCCGGATTCCAACTATCCGCGGTTATTTTGGAGTTGAGTCTAGTTTACGAGTGAGGAGCTGTGCGTGGTGCCTTTAAATCGCTGGAACGGTGATCCGGTGGGATCCGGTAGTGGTCAGGGACCGCCTAGTGGAATATTCCCAAACCACCGGAAGGTTTGCCAACCTCAGGAGTAGGTGAAAGCTTGATCCGGAAAATAGCTGAGTGTCGTTGTAGTAAAGACGGGTGTGGGTGTAACTCTGCGTGACCTACCTTCCGGGTGGCCACCCGGAATGTTGTGAGAGGGACCATCTTTTCCCCCTTACCGGACTGTGAACTTTGAGGACGGATAGTTGTTTGTTGTTTAGGAGTTGATATGTGTGTTACTTGAGTGGTGATGTTCCCCACCCCTCGGAAAGAGCAAGTGAGGACCCTCTGAGGGTAAAACAGAGGTACCAAAAACCGGTGTGACGGATAGTGAGAGTAGAGATCCGGATTAGGGAGGATCCGGATTTGATTCCGGAAGACAATATTTCCGGAACTTGGGTTTGTGATGTGCCGGATCCTACTGCGGATTGTCATTTCCGGGTAGATCCGTAGTTCCGGAAGCTTATCTACCGCGACAACATCTGGAATTCCCTGGGACGATAACTCGTGTCATCTTAACGCTTTTGTGGTGTTAAAGATACCTACGCCTAGACTGCGCGTACGACAGTTACCATCAATGCATGCGTTCGGATTGGCATTGATGATGATGACTTCCGCGAAATCGGTGCCGTCGGCATGCCTCGCGAGCAGTGCTTTGCCAGACCATGCTTCCCGACCAATGCCCTCACAATCCGGAATGGGAGTGGCGTCCACATCTGCCTGGGCAGGTGCCTCCAAGTCGACGTCTTCTTCTTCACATTCTTGGAACCCCTGCGCATGCCGCGGTCAAGAATCAACTCGGGACGCAGAGCAGAATGCCGAGAGGTGACGCAGGGTCGATGAGTAAGTGGGGTACCTCGTTGCCGTCGGATTCGCTGCCAGAAGCCATACTGGCCCCTCGGAAGTTGTTTCCGGAAACGAAGTCTCCCACTCCACGGAGGGCCCGCACGGGAGCTCCGTAAGTTGTCGCAGGAAGTGGTAAATGCTTCCCCGACGAATTCGATCCGACCGCGCGGTCTGGAAGACAGGATATGCAAATCATTCAGACATCCCGTGTACATGCATGACATGATACTCATCCGACGGACTACAACCTTTGTCTTGAAAATGTCATTCATAATTGCCAAGTGCTCTCCAGGATCAGACCGCGCGGTCTGTTCATGAAGAGCCACGGGAAGACCACTAGAGCAGGAGATGAACCTACGGCAACCGGTACTAGTCAGAATTCGACGGCGTCGAACTCACTGCCAGCCTCCCTACTTGCATAGGACGATATCATCGGCAGTGAACGTGTCGTTCGTTTAGACCGCGCGGTCTAATTCGAGAGGTCTGTGGATTCATAGAAATAAGACCATGCATGTTTCGGAATCCGATGAGCGGAACCTCCCGGAGCAGTAACTTGCTCGGAACATTTTAGACCGCGCGGTCTGAACTGTTGTCCGAACTACTCGGATCCAGTCCTTCCAAGTAGAGGTAACATGGAGCATTTCAGAGCGCACGGTCTGGAATGAGAATCCAGAATTTCGACAAATGCTGTACGAGCAGGAAACAGTTGTCATCGCTTGGACATAAATGAAAATCCGATGTTGGAACACGAGGTGAGGTATCAAACATTTCAGACCGCGCGGTCTGAAATGTGAAATCCGATGGATCTCCAAAATGGACTCTCCGTTGTCGGATCTCTGAATATGGTCGAAAAACATTTCAGACCGCGCGGTCTGGAATGAGTGGGAGGTGCAGTTTCAGGATATCAAATCCTCCGTCTCAAAACGTTTCAGACCGCGCGGTCAAAAACAAAAAGGCCTCACTCGTAAGGTGACTTCCAACCTCAATGTGTTCACACCGTGCAACGTGAATAAGTCGGTGTACAGACGTACCTAATAAAACGGAGCATCTAGGTAACTAATGTGCAGTCAGGGAGGTAACACAAATGACGATGAACTGTTGTCCAGAATGCCAACCAATCGAAAGGCAATTCCACAGGGGAAGAGTGGATAATATAACAATGACAGCCAAACACAATTGATATTCTAGAAATCCAGAATGGTATTCCTAGTTGCAATGCCGGTATTCCAATGTAATGGCACCGCATTCCATTAAAATGGCACTGAATTCGCGAGACAAGAACACTACATTCCGGAAAAATGACAAGCTTGCCGCCATTCTCGCAAAATGGACCCAGTGAGCATAATTGAACAACTGATCACAATTCTTGAAATCGGGATACACCTGAAACTGAATGAGGTAAGCCACAAATTAAATGCATGCACGCGGAGAATGACTTACATTTGCAATGGACAATATAACATTGAATGGAATGAAATCGAGCATTCATTTGGCAATGACAGCAGATCAAACATCCATGAAATTGCAAGTACTTGATTTGAATTCGGAAAACACCTTTGCATCCATCTCATCTGAAATCAGTAGGATTCGATGAGGCCGAGCCTTCCATTCCGACCACGCAAGTCACACTACGCAAAGGAACGAACCCTACATTCTCCGACTAGGAAGCGAAATCAAACACGGAGACGTCTTCGTACCTGAAAGGGAGGCGGTCCGACGTGATCTTCCGACTCAAGGCGCCGACGAGCTGCAACGCAGCGACTCACGAGCAGCAGCGCAGCGATCCAAAATTTGCCCCAAACATGTGTCTACGGAGCTCACGCGAGAACGACGACGGGAGGAAGACATGCAGCGACGGAGCCCGCAGGAGAACGGCGATGGGAGGGAGACATGCGGCAGACGAAGCCGGCGACCTAGAGTGCTAGACTTCCTTCATTTAATGCGCTCGGCGGCCAGCACATAAAAGCCCATGGGGCCCACTTGGAAGCCCGTTTGTTGTGTATCTTTTTGCACCTAAGTATGCTGCAGGTAGGTGATGACGTAGAATTCGGAATTTCCGAATGATAAGAAAAGATGTCACTTGGTGATAAGCAAATCAAATAACACAAGAAGAACAAAGTTCACATTATGAAAAAATAAACATGTGCGCAAACATTGACATATACATCATATATATTGTGACCACACTTTATATTCTAATTTCAATTTCAGTTTGGGAGTATTAGTTCTGAATTGTCGAATGGAGGGAAGAGGGGGATAAAATAGAATAATCCTATTCCGATTTGCTTCATTTCCGAGGCATTCAAAACTGGATCGGGCAAGAAAAATTAAAGAAGGATCACAATTAAAGGGAGAATTGAACCCGACCATGCATAGACTTGTTCTAAATTGGATTTGAACTATGTGAACCCCAACGGGGACCTAGTTCGAACAATGTCCACTGGGATATTGGAACAACTGCATTCAGAACTCAGTCACGAAAGTCATTTCCCAAAAACATGCTCACAAAACCAGAAAGTGAACATTCACAGTTCAGACCGCGCGGTCTGAACTGTGAAAACGGCAGAACTTGAAAAATTCCTGCACGACAGGGACTGGATGTCTTCACAGGAATCCAGTCATAGAAATTTGTCATCCTCCAAACGAGGCCTTCTGCCTGACCTCGGAGTGTCCTTTCATATCGACAGGTTTGCATTTCAGACCCCGCGGTCTCAAATGTGAAAGTCATGGACCTCGCGGAAATCGAACAAGCTGAAGGTGTACTGAAATTCAATCTAATAGGCACTCTACATGTCATTGAATAATCACGAATCAGAATTACGAACTCAAATAGAAAGGGAATGATACCTTTGGAAGCTCCAAGGGGAACAATAATTTGATTTCATGTAAATTACTGAAAAAACACGAAACCAAAGGCAATGCAATGCATTCAATTTCATTTCAAAGAAAAGGTCGTTGAAAGTCAGGAATTAGTCAAAGTGGGATGGAACAAGAATTACTAATAGTACAACACATTCATTTGTCCATCAAGCTCTGTCAATGGCTCAGGCTTCAAAATACGAGGGAAGCGACAAATACAAGAGAATCATGGGACGTACAGTAGGGTCATCTACAGAAAACTCGTGTGATACTCTCCCATTTAATATAGTTTAAGGGAAACTCGTGTAAGTGGCGGCGCATTGCAAACGGATGCAAGCCTTGTACCTTCGACGATACTTCACCTGGGATTCTCGGGCGAACTTCAAGGCGGCGTCCAAAGGAGTTGGGCGCAACAAGGTAGCGGCGTTCATTTCAACTTGCACTGCATTTCGCAACATCGACACAAGGGAGGTGGACGGCCGGGTAGGAAGAAGGCGGCACAAACTCAAGCACGGGGGACGGTAGAAAGAAGGCGAACATCCAAACGCGGAAGAAGAGGGCAGTTTCGCGACACTCTTCACAAGGTAAAACATATTTCAATTGTTTCCATTCTTGCTTTCTTGGGATTGCGCCAGTCAAAACCGATCAACTCAAGAAATGGACATTGTCAATGGATTGATTTCAGTGTAGATGACACGCAAATGCATGCAAGTCTCAAGAGTTCTATTTCCATCCACTGCACGATGTCATAGAGAACATGTTTTCGGTTTAGGAATTATAGGAGTCACAGACTGCGCAAAGAGAGAATGCTTTCTCCTAGTACGCGCTTTCATGGAGCCTATTGTAGGAAATAAATAATACACTTCATGTTTCACTCGCCGCTTAGTAACTACGTGACTGTATGGTCAATTTCGTTAAACTTTGAACTTTGAACTTTGTAGATGTCAATGGATCACGGCTCCGCTCCCTACTGACTTGCAATGCTTGTCATTTCCGAAGTGGGATTCAAAAGGTACCTCCCTTGGCTCCAAATTGCACAACTAAAGCATACAAGTTTCTTGGATTTGGGGGTAGGTGCACATTCGACGAGGCTCAATGGCAGACTCACGTTTCAGCAAGTGCTCCCACAACCTCAAAACTATACTTGACCATCAAAACTTTGGGTACGTTGAACTGACTTCAAGTTGTTGCTTTCCGAGCATTGTGTTCATTGAAAGCCATCACGGCCATTATGATAATCCCATTCGACTGGCGAGGTTTAGCAACCAGGTTTCGCAAATCTACAAGTTTCTGCAGATCAGACCGCGCGGTCCGAAATCCACAACTGTCCTAGATTTCGGAAAACTGGATCACAAGTGGATGGAAGAAAGTTACAATTCACACGGACGGGACTGTCACACTTCAGACCGCGCGGTCTGAAGTTAGTCGAAGTCCACGACTTAGGAAATCCAAGACGCTATAGGGCCTGTCAGTCACTTTTACGATTCTCCCATAGTCCTAGATTTACGAAAACGAGATGACATGCTTCCTAGAAGTCCGAAAACTAAAATTGACACGAACGGGACTCACGGACTTCAGACCGCGCGGTCTGGAGTCCGAGACTACGGAATTCCATGACGATAGTGACCTTCCCTTCGTCGCTTCACGCCAACTGTCGAAGATTTGAGAAAGCTGTCCAACAGCAGAAAATTTCAATGACGCAACCTCCATAGTTCAGACCGCGCGGTCTGAACTCGATACAACTCACTCAGGAAGCCGGACACTTCGAAATGCGGTCTTCGGAAATGGTCCACAAAAACCCGCCATTTTCACGAAATTAAAGTAGAATCTGATGCTCGTGTGCTTGCCCATGTATTCTGGAAATGACCATTACTGCTGACATCAATCTTTGCGAATTCCAATTGGAATGATTTCCTAAACAGAGCTCAAGATTTCTAGCAAGGATACAAACTGTACTGCTTTGCCCATTATTCTCATTGTGATACATCCAAGGGGCTGTTCCAAGACAGCAAAATGGGTGAGTGCTATATGGACCATGTTGGGCTTTGTGCATTTGTATGCTGCATTCAATTCAAATCATTTATTTTTTAAATGGCGCGCTCGTGAATACCACTTCGGACAACATTGATGGCTTCCTTTCTGTAGGTCAAGTGATGTGTGCGTTGCAAAACACAATGGAAGTGGCATGGGGTGCACTATTTGATGTAGCGATTCGGGATGTGTGGGTCATGATGGAGGAGTATGTCCACATCCGCCATGGCAAGGACTGCAAGAACCTCAGGTGACCACTCCATGTCAATCATGTCAGACCCCATTTGGAGCAACAAGTAGTACAGTGGGTTTGTACCATGCAATCATGTTCTTCACTCCAGAATTTCTTTCGTCCTAATCATGCTCAACTGGGGGCTGCGGCGTGACATACAGAGCTCTCATGGAAGAATTCGACGATGCCAACAAGCTATCAACCTCCGAGAATGGTTCCTTATTACTACAACTCATTCAGGTTAGTAGTAAACGCTCGTCCCTACCTACGAATAGCATCTACTAGGAGATAGACAAAGATTAATATGTCCAATGCTACCTTGTCATCGAAGGGACTCCACTCTCAAATCCATGTCAAACTTTGGAAGGGACACAACAATCTTCACCCACTTGGGAAGAAGTCATCCATGATATGCAATGATGTCAGTTAAGTTGGTAAACGAATGTTCTAAATTCATCGAGGTTCAATTGCCAAGTACCTGATACCAATATTGACTCATTGGAATACGTGTTTCCACCACTACTCTCTCAGGATGATGAGCATGGAACCGAACATCTCCACAGAGAGTCGCAAGCCGTTCATGTCGACCTAGATATTTTTGAGCAAGTGCGGGCTCGGCTGAATCAAGCACAAGTGAATCTGGCAAACCTCTCGCCTCAACCTCGCGGGGCTCGACGTCGCAACCGTTGATCGCACTTTTTTGCGGGCTCACTGTATCTATGAGGAATCAGCTCTTGCTGAGTAGCATTGCATGGGGAACAGGTTTTATAGAAAAAAGACATTGCCCTTGTTATATTGCTTCATATTCTGTTCATAGTCTCTTGTTTTCCTAGAACGAAAGATGTATGCTGTGAATTCCTACTCATGGCAATCATCTATACTGCTTGGTTTTTCACTTCTGGCTTCCAATCCAGATCCTTCCAATGTCAGTTATTTTGGGACTTTATGAATATAAGATTTGTTATGGTGGTCTATATTTGCATCCGGGGTTTCAACTACCTAGGGGGGGGGGCTCTCATATTTCAATACTTAGAATGGGTTGCCTCCGAATGATCCAAAAAAACAAGCCTCTAACTACACACAGTCATTCATTCAGCAACCTTGAATCCTGAGTTTCTTTAACCCTTTACTTCCTAAGAAGCCCATTTTGGGCCTCACATTTTTTTGGCAATTTTGAAGAGTTTATATGGAGATTTTTATTTATTTTAATAATTATTTATTTTAAACCAATGCATGCAATATTCTTCACTCAAGCTAATGATATAATAAAAAATTTCATTTAGGTTATACTTTCCATGATATGATCAATCAAAGTCTGCAACTTAAAATCATGAATTCTTAGGAAGTAAAGGGTTAAGCTTTAGAATTTTCAAATAATTCTACCTTTTCTTCAGCAATAGTATTGGACTTACAGATGGTGTGTTTCAACAAGCCTCTCAATGAATTGGTCTAATTATATACGAATACAAAGAAATGGCAACTTCAACAAATGTGAGCATATTAGCACCGATCTTCTCAAGCCATAGTTGGGCGGGCCGCAAATGCTCTACATCTATATTTTCCACTTACTAGGATATCTCATAGAATAAATGTCTACTTTTTCATTGGAAATTCAACACATTTTATGTTGTATATTTCATATAATTATGCTTCTTTGTTATATCTCGTTTCCATGGAACTCATCATAGAGT
Source organism: Rhytidiadelphus loreus (assembly GCA_947034895.1). Lineage (NCBI taxonomy): Eukaryota > Viridiplantae > Streptophyta > Bryopsida > Hypnales > Hylocomiaceae > Rhytidiadelphus > Rhytidiadelphus loreus. The sequence goes on from OX344764.1 coordinate 42,895,473, forward strand.
GAAACTCTCAATCATTTTGTAGTATTGGAACAGTCATGTTACATCGAATTTGTAAATAATCCAAGTTAGATAATGCTGGAGTTCACTTGCAACTCCGGGAAAACTTCAACTTCATAAGTCTGAAATATAACACTTAGTTTCTCAAGTTGTGAGTGAGCTTTAGAGAAGGTACAGTAAGCTCTGAACTTCACGCACAAAGGTGAGCAAGAAACTTGCATTTAAAAAGCATCGGATGAGACATCTTGCTATGAGATACATGATCAAGTTCATATGTGTGAGAATCATTTAAAAAGCCATGATTTTTTAAATGACAATTGAGTTTGATCATTGAGTGATTGACCTTAGGTGTACCTATTTTTTTTTTTTTTTGGGTAGTATATATGCTATTCGAAATGTCATGGTTATGAATCAATTGTTTCATTTTCACATAATTAGAAGCAAAATGAACAAGATTTTTGATATAGGGTGATCGCAAGAAACACTTCACGTTTTTTTGGTCCCCTGAACCTTAGATAGCTGGTTTTTTGCTCATAACTTTTGCATCGTGTGTCCATCTTCTATGAAACTTGAAATGAAGGTACATGTGGTAGTTTCAGATGTTGAGTACTTTTTAAGGCTTTTTTTTATAGTTATTCTACTATTTTTAAATTGCCCCCGATTGGATGTCTACCGTGGCCATTTTGAAGGGTTTTAGCACTATTTTCCACCCAAAAATACGAATTTGAAGCTCAAAATTGGTATACTAGAACTTCTACTAGAGTTACACAACCTTACCAAAGATTTTCTAAAAATAGACAATTTTCCATCTGCCACATGTGCTCAAAGTGCACTACCTTTGCGCGAGTGTAGAGAACACAATTTTATTTTTCCAATAGTGAAAATTGGTGAAAAGGAGTATCTATAAGTTAGAAAAAATAGATTTTTTTTTGAATTTTTTGAATTTTTTTACTGTTTCTTAAGAATTAAATTTCAAATTGTCTATTTTCTTGCATTTTTCAACCCTCTTTGACCGTGCATAACTCTTAGAGAATAAAAAATTTAGGTCTGAATTTTTGCACATACCATTTTTTTAATGCTGTACACATTATCCATATTTTGTGTACCATTTTCAAAGTACCTAGTTCGAACCACAAAAGTGACATCTAGGACAGGTATAGATTTCAACAATCTTGAATTTATATAGATTTCAGAAATCTAGGATCTCTATAGATTTCAAGCGGTGTATTTTGAACTACAGAAGTGCCATCTATGACTCATGTAGATTTCAGACATTTAAAAATGATGAAGTTCTAAGAAATCTAGGTGCGAATCTAGGACATTTGAACATTTTAGACTACCCAGTCGAAATTGAAAAAATTGCCAAAGTCAGCGGTGCTAGTTTGTGAGCCTGCAAGCATGATGAGATTTCAAGCGGTGAGCAAGATTGTGCGAGCGTTAAGTTCAAAAATTTAAAGAAGTACTAAAAAATTAAGAATATTGCTAAAAATAAAAATCCATCTGAAATTTTTGATCAAAATCTTCTATTTTTAGTGGATTATCGTATCTATTACTATAGACCTATTGCCGTGAACCTATTACCGTGGTTTTGTAGAATTCAAATGAAAATGAAAATTTCCAATGTTTCTTAAAATATTAGAAGTAGAAATTATAACAATCATGAACTCAATTGATGTGAAAGATGAATGGAGATGGAAATAAGTTCATATAGAATAATGATTGATTACGATCTTATAGCAACAAGGGTCCTCTTAGGATTGAATGGTTGATGGGAGGGTACTAATAATTTTCTCTTAATGCATTGTTGTTAGACTTGTTTCGATTTTAGAAAAAAAACATGGTTGATAATAATTATTTTTATATCTAATGATCTTTATCACATTGAATTTTATTTTCGTTGAACATTGTCTTATAGCATCATGGATCTTCTCCAAGTCAATGAAAGGGTATCAATACTTCCGTCTTGATTTGTAAGTCTGTAGACTTGTTGAGATTTTCGAAACAAAAATTTGTTCATAACAAATAATTCATTATATGTAGAAATAGCTTAGGTGAAGCAAATTTCATTTTTGTTGGTCACTATTTTGTAGTAGCATGGATCTTCTTAGGGCTGATGGAAGGTATTTGTACGTTTGTCTTAATGAGCGTATAACTGAGCTTGTTCAAAATTTGAAAGAAAATTTTTGGTTTATTGTCGTATGTGCTATTTAAAATATCATGGTTATAAATCAATTGTTTAGCGTTCACATAAAAGCACAATATTCAAAATTCCTAGGTGTCAATAATATTTGAGCTACTAACAATGTCATGAACCCCTATAAGGTCTTAGTTAGTATAGATCCATTTTTCAAATCGTCAAGGTGTGATATAAATTGCAATTTTTTCTTTTCTATGATGGAATCTCATTGTGTGTAGAATTTGTTAATGTAAGAGTCTAAGTCTGTGACGATTTGAAATTATTGTTCCATCTTCAAAAGATAGACTAAGTGAAGAAATTAATATCAAATATCAAATATGATTCAAATGTCTACTTCAGCCTACATTTCATTCTTGAAATAGGATTATATATCAAATAGGGTATTGGAAAATCTCTTGATTTAAAAAAAATAGGAGATATGAATGCAATGGTGAATAAAATCGAAGAAGAGAAGAAATTAATTTGTGCATCATGGTACATTAATAGAATTGTGTAAGTTTCAATTTTCATAAATGAAAGAATGGTGACAAGTTTAGAGAGCAAGCCATGTTGCATTCTTTGATATCCCAAATAGACTCACATAATTGTTGTGAAGTGTAGGAGGAACAACAACTTGGCCAGGTACAATTTCGGACACAGTTTCAGATGTTGGAAATTGAGAAGAGTTGGTACATTGATCTAGATTAAAATACCTCCACTTCTAGAATAGCAACAACGAAACACAATAATTCAAACAAACAAATCAAGATAACAAAATCCCAAATTTAATAAACCATCCTAGTAAGTTCGTTATATTTCTAAGTACCCAGTATTGTGTTTTCAAATTATATATCAAGTATTTTTGGATTTAGTTCACAAGAAATATGATAGTTGCAAAATTCTAAATTCTTTTTTTTTCGTTTTAGAATGGTGTGTTATGAGTGGAAAAATATGTAACTATTTATGAACAGGATTGAGTACCAATTCTTCACGGTGGCATTTTGTGTTCTTTTTATCGCAGACGCTGAAGTGATTATAACGTGGTTGCTTGACCATTAAATGGGATTATACAATACATGGAGGAAATGAAGCTCTAACCCTGCTAGCGCCAAGCATTAGTTGGCAGATGGACAAGTCAGTGGTGTAATATATGCTTTCATTGACCAAATCCCCCAACCTGTTGCTTTATCGGGGTAAGTACCCAAACACTCAAAGTTTGGGATTTTCTTTTTACATAAAAGCTAGTTATGTACATCCAATTGTACCGAAAGATGACCAAATGAATTTGATTCTCCGAAGGATCCCTAGAAGTGCCATATCATTTGAATATTGCGAATAATTGAATAAGTACTTTAGAAATCAAAGTGACCACGTTTTGGTCACTAAGGAAGTTAACCCTTTAGTGACCGTGGTTGATTTGAGGGGTGGGCCTAGTTTTTCTAGAAACTGAATTTTGTGTCCATTGCAAAGATGCAGTCTTATATCAAACCGTACAAGGTGTTTCCATAAGGGAGATTCTTCAACCTAACAAAATATGAAACTCATCCAACGGTACAAATTGCTATAAATGAGATAGGAGGTTCACAAATCAACCAATTCAAGGCTAAAATTGAAATTTGGGAAGTGAAACATTTTTAAATATTTTGTAGTAAATTTCCCTCAACAGACAAGTAGAATAGACATCTAACCGAAGTCACTTCCTATTTTTTCAAGCTTTGTAAAATTAGTTACAAATTCTTGAAGTTCACAAAAAATGGTCATCAAAACAAAACCCCTTCTAAAACGGGTACATTGAAATGTACCTCTAAATCATGTTTGCTTCTAGAGCCTTGCTGGAGTTTGAGTTGCTTTCCTTAATTCTCAAAAATCAATGCCTTAAATGACCCTTTACAATTTATGCTACATAAATACCGATGCATAAGTTTATTGTGGACATTTATGAGGTTACAAAGCAACCCTTATGCCTTTTGTATTTTTTGTATTTTGGTTGAAGATTTCCTGTGTGAGTTGGTAAATACCTCGATCTTCTGAAGTACATTTTAAATGATTGATTAAGAATAAGTAGAACTCCTAATCCTCTCCAATTAAGCAAATTCTTCCCCCTTCTAGAACTAAGCATAATATACATGTTGTAATCGTTGATTTAATTTGTAGGCAGTGCACGAGTGCATGTGAGTTGTGAGATTTGAATAAGAGTTAATGTACATATGGCCTATTTTGAGTATGTTGCCAGTCCCTTTCATGTTTGTCCATCAGTGCCAAGTGCAAATGATCCAAATATTTTGGAAGTTCATTTTAGCATTCGAAATCCAATTTTGGAAATGATTGATTATGATTTTCATGTTCCTAATTTTTTTCCATGTCCATCCCAAATCTTTATTTTCTAGGATTGAGGATTCATAGAAACGTGCCTCCAATATCCTAGAGCTTCTTTAATATTGTACAACTTCCTTGAATTTAGGAAAAAGGGCTTTTGGGTGAATTGATTGAAAAAACTAGGGTTGATTTAAGGTCGACAATGTGTGTTCTAAGAGCACCCCTTTTCTTCAAACCACCCCTATTTTTAAGTGCAAAATAGAGATGGGGTGATTCTTCAATGGAGCACTGAGCTTTATCAATTGAATTCATCGCCTGGAGGAAAAATTATTTTTGTATTGAAGGAGTGAATCATTGTCATTGATTTCCTCACATTTCTGTACAAGTTGCAAGTGGACGTATTTTGGGAGACCTATGTCCACGAGTACTTGCTTATATCTTCCATCTTTGCAAATTTATAAGTAATTAACAAACGCTTAGAAAAATACGAAACTACTTGTGTTAGGTTGCACATGTATTTCTCTTTTTGTAAAGAGCTCCCTTTTTTTTTTCCGGACCACGAAAGCCTATGAAAAAGGCAGAGCCGCCCTTCATTGGTCCCTTCTAAGCTCGCTTTTAAGTCCCACTGTTTTAACCCTAAACTGACCATTAAACATGATTACTTTGGGGCAGCTTCGTGTGGTGTGCGCAGGTTCGTGGGAGGCTCGGGACTGCTTCGGGATGCGCGTGCAGGCTCGGAGGAGCTCCGTACCAGCTTGGAGGCTCGATGCAGGTTCGGTATTTGGGAGGCTCGGTCGGTCGTCTTCTCCGTCGGCCAGGGTTTCGCTGGAGTCTTTTGTTTTCTTCGCGTTCCTCACTGTTGCTCCGCGTTTCGTCAATTGTTGTCGCTGTTACTCCTTTTCGTGTGCGTTCTTTTTGTTGTTTAGCGTTTCTGTTGTTCCTCCTTCCTCTGTCTTGCTTGTTCGTCATTTCTGTCGTTGGTTTTGTATGCTGTGGAGGAGACTGGTTTGACTGATCGGCGGAGCGTTCGGCTAGCTGGAGCGTTGTTTTTCTGCTGGGGCGGTGTTCTTCTGCTGGAGCTGCGTAGGTATGCTTGTGGACCTTTTTTTTGACTTTCCGTGTGCCTGGCTGATCTTCTTGTGTGCTTGGCTGATCTTTCGTGTGCCTGGCTGATCTTCTGGCTTTCCGTGTGCTTGGCTTTCCATGGCACCGTAGAAGTAGACCCAATCGTTCCAGAATTCTGAGCTTTCGTGTGCTTGGCTTTCTGTGTGCTTTCTGTGTTTTCAGAGTTTAGTATTCTATCATGGTAGGCATTGTATGGGTTTGTGTTCTCGTGATTTCATTGTTTGTGTTCTCGTGCTTGCATTCATTCATTTGTTTGTTTGTACCATTGACGAATTGTTAAGAATCTGCAGTCCTTGGCGTCATCGAATTGTTGAGAATCTGGTTTCATTGGCGATCAGTGGCATTCAAACATTGTCGTGTTGCTGCTTTCATTGGAGTCACGACATCCACAGCAATCTGAACTGCACAATTGAGGTAAGCTGTCTGCAAAATCTATTCTCAGTTGTGAATGTTGCGGAAATTTAGAAGAGGCACCTATAACCGTGCAGTGTATGTGGCCCCAGCCATGTTTCAGACCGCGCGGTCTGAAGTGTTCCGGCGTCCCTGAAATGGCCCGGAGTTGTCGACGTAGAAATTTCTGAGAGCATTAGGTAAAATAGTTTCAGACTGCGCGGTTTGAAGTGAATTCTTGATGCAATTTCCTCAAAATGTTGGACGAATTCTAGACCTATCCAACTTCATATCAATCAAGTTGAAGTAGTTTCAGACCGCGCGGTCTGAAGTAATGAACTGTCCCCAAAATGACCTGGACTAATTGCCGATCGACATTGTCAAGTTAGTATATATACAGGTTCAGACCGCGCGGTCTGAAGTGATGCACCGCTCCTAAAATGTTCTGGACGAACTACTGATCAAATTATGTCACGATATTCTAGATATAGGATTAGACCGTGTGGTCAAAAGTGATAAAACGTCTACAGAATGTCAAGGACGAATTACTGATCCAATTAGTCCACGTTTCTCTAGATACTGGTTCAGACTGCGCGGTCTAAACTGGTCCCCCGGCCGTAAAATAGAAGGGAACGGACCGACCAGACCGAGCGGCCAGAAGATATCCTTAGTGGTAAATGCGTTCATGTCGTGTTGTCATGACAGATCCATTGTCGACGCCTTCAATAATTTAGACTCATTGTCATGCCAACTAGTAACCCAGCCGGGGGGGATGCACTATATCAGTGGGCACGTCTAAGTAATAACCGAATGTTGGCAGATTCAGACCGTGTGGTCTAAACCATATCCAAAGATGCATCACAAATAGAGGGCCTGTGCATGTTCATCTAATCACGCACCATGAATAAGCATCACACATGGATCACACAGCGTGGTCAAAACCTAATACTTTTAGTATTATAGGATCGATTCATGAGTGATTGGAAATAGAGTAAAAGGAACTAGACGCCACGATGGCTGGTAGCATTGTGCAGAGCCTCCAAAGTAGGCAGGGAAGGAGTAAATCAGACCGCGCGGTCAGATCCCCGACGGATGACGAATAAAGGACCTACGCCAATCCCTGCCCAAGATAACAGAAGTAATGGTTGTCGACCCTGCGATCAGTATCTGTTAATTCTCGCCGCATACGCGGTAGACTAAGGAATGACACGATCAGACCGCGCGGTCCGATCTAATAGATGAAGGACAGTTCCAGGTGATGGGCGAGACGAAAATAATGTCGTTCGCAGGGTCTCGTAGCGAGGAGCATCGTCATCAGCCGAATAGAAAGGGAAGGCGTTTTAGACCGCGCGGTCAAAATCTCGAGTAGCAGTCATTGTAGAAATACCGTCATGCTAGCCTGGTCTGTCTAGGCTATGAATCGTGTCCCTGGTTTAGACCGCGCGGTCAAAACCACGCCATGGACTCAACATAGCATGAAGGAGTATCGTCCTATCAGAAGTACGCTAGAATGCAATAGATCGTCAACGACCGTAGGAAATGAATCCTCAACTCGTTAGTGCATCGCATGACCACTGCATGCTGGGCGTGTAGCAATCTCTTGAGTCGTCCAATTTAGACCGCGCGGTCTGATTTGAAGTATTGCTTGTGGACAGTGGCATGGAGTCATTCCTGGAGAGCAGTCTGCCGCTTGCGGGCTACTTGAGGCCCATCTCGCCTGACCGAATCCACGAGTCCTGGAAGCTGCACATCGAAAAGAAATTCCCCTTGGAGTTCGTCGCGTCCAAGTCATTGTGGACGATCGAACTGAATTTCCTGATGGGCTCCCCCATCTTCAATCTGGAGCTGGGATTCACGAAGACGGGGGATCCCCGATGGAAATCCTTCTCCACTTTGGTACTCGTGAATGTCCATGTGATGAGGGAGGCCATTCTCTTCGACGTGGTCAATGCCAGTAATAATGCATTCGGAGTCATCGCCATCCGTGTAGAAAATGAGATGACCTTCTGTAGCAAACGCCTCATGAAGAATTACGCGTCCGTCCCTCGTGCATATCAACTCTTGATGGCCGAAACCCAATTGCACTACGAAGCCGTCTCTAGTGACTTCCACGAGACTGGAAAGGTAGCCAACTCGTACGTCGCCAAAGCGTTTGCCATTCACAACAAATCACTGAGTGTGTTGCCCTTGAACGTCTGCTAGGGTGAAGGAAGTCGACCAATGGCTTCGCTAGAGGGGTCCGCCAAGAATGTCGCCAAGGCGTCGGGAGCGGGAACGCGCAGCCGGCCCCCCCCTGCGTCGGCCCTTGCTGGAGTGTCCGAGCGTACCGACCCACTCCCATCGGCGCGTGGACCCATCTAACGACCGCCACAGGCGACTCAGTCGGTGGGCCAAGCCACCACAGCGCCGACTTCTCGGTCTAAACAGAAGGCCGTGAAACGGAAGTCAGCGGGCCCGCCCGTGGCGACGCAAGCATCCTCGGAAGAAGATGCGGGGCGCTGGGTCCGGACGAGACGCGTGGCCGAGGAATCGCATGGCACCCCCAGCTCATCGACCCACGAGGCCAACACGGAACCGGCAGAGGTGTCCGAGGAAGAGGCGCAGAAGATTGCGATCAAGAAGGTGAACGGGAAGTGGACCAAGAATCCACAAACCCTGCCCTTCGATGCCGACGCCGTCCCGGCTAGCGTGTCCGTGCCCGCGGAGTACAAGCGCAATCCGCGACGCAGCGTCGAGTTGGAAACGCGGACGCGCCTCAAGGCCGAAGCGGCGGCCAACAAGGTGTTCAAGAAACTGTCCTCGTACATGTACATATTCGGTCGGGGACAGTACTTCGAGTTGGACGTGGCTGACATGGTGAATGCCCAGGAGGAGTCGGGAATCATCGTGAGGCCCCTCGAGAATGACGGCGTCTTGGCAGTCCTGGACAGGATGGTGAAGGTGAACTACGCCAAGCAAATCCTCACCGTCATGCTGGACACGTGCACCAGACCGACATGCTGGGCGGATTGCTGGAAGGCGCGGCCGTTGCTCATCATCAACGGGCAGCACACCTGGATGGCCGCCAAGGACATCATCTTCGGGAACACTACCGTCGACGATGAGAAGGTCGTCGCCAAAATGCACAGGTGGACGTGCGAAATCGTGTGGTCCCAGAACAAGGACCACCTCCACGCGTTGTCCTCCAAGTGCAACGACGGAAACGTCGCGGGCCCGTACCTGTCGTCCCTGCCGGCAACACTCATGCATGTTCGCCACCTCTGGGAAAACGCGGGCAAGCCTGCGCAACATCGGAAGAACGCGAAGGTCATTATTGAAGGGGAGGACCCGAAGGTCTATGAGGTACGCACGACTTCCCTACGCATTTCAGACCGCGCGGTCTGAATCCCAGTGATGCAATTCCGTCCCATTCCATATCGGTAGGCTCCCATTGTCCTTGTTACGCTCGTCACCTTTCTGATTCATGATCACTTCGGACCGCGCGGTCTGATCCCGCGATATTCCGACCTCGACGCCACTTGGTGTCGTGGATTGTTCGGGGACAGTTCAGACCGCGCGGTCAGATCACGACACATATTCACCGCGCCGATGCGTGTCCAGGATTTCAAGGAGAAGGCGCACCAAAGCTTCGAGGCGGTGGGGAGCGCCAAGCACCGAAACGGGGGGGGGAGGACCTGGGACTTCGACAAGATGGGCGACCGGAAGATCGTCATGGCCTCGAATGCGACCTAGACCAGTTGGCAAGAGGTCTTCCAGAAGCACGAGTCCGGGGCGCTGCACGACATCGACATCGGCGTCCCGTTCAACCAAATTTCGGCCGGGAAGGGGGGCTCCAAGATCTACAAGTTCACGGCGATCAATCACAACCAGATGAAGAACCTTCTGGGGATGGATGACGCCGCTGTAGGCGAGCTCGCGAGCAGAATCCTGGAGACGCCGCCCAAGGTCTACCTGAAGAGGCCGACCAGTTGGACGGCGGCCATTCCCTTCGCCCAGTGGTGCACCAACAAGAAGCACAAGGCCGTGCTCATCTTCGAGATGAAGGAGAAGGCCGACGTCCTGGGCATCGACAAGGCCAAGGAGGTGATTTCCCAGGGGGAGGTCGTCCCTAAATCTTGGCGGGAGTTCAAGGCGCTGCTGTGCATTCGGGGGCACAACATGTGGGCCGCCATGCACATTGGGCAGAAGTGGCTCAGGCACCAATGTGGCTTGGGGAAGAAAACGATGGTTGCTCCCTCGGACGTCATCGCCATGATCCAGCGACTACTCACCAACAACGAATGCTGCAACACCGTCAAGAGGTGTGCGCGGGCCACGGTCTGCCGGTGGGATCGCGTGAGGAGGGTGTTCGATCCCTTTGTCTACGTGAAGCAGAAGCGCGAATGGGTGGAATACGTGGACGGACCCGCCAGCATTCGCTTCTGCGAGGTGGGGATTATGGATTTCCGCCTGTTCCCGGAGGTCGGGAATATGGAGATTCACTACGCGTACGAGAAAATCATCAAACAAGTCGCGCGGGTCTCCCAAAATACCATGGCCAAGGGGGTCCACACGTGGATGCTCATCATGGGCGCCGAGAGGGTGGTGGGAGTGGAACAGGCGCTCGAGAAATTCTTCCCCGAGCATAACACTCGGCGCATCGCGACGTACGTGTATTCCAAGGGCGAGCCGAACTATTACACCAGGGGGAAGGACAGGGTCATGTACATTCAGCGGACCACGAAGCATTTCACGAACTCCCCACTCGTCAATGTCGGGGAACCGATTCCCCGACTCTCGGCTGCCGAGGACAAGCCTCTGGCGACGGATGACGTCAAGTACAAGACCCGGGAGCTCTATCGCCACGATAACCCCTAGATCTTGACGAATCGCGAACTGCGGTACGAAGTGTACCTCCGCTTCATCGACAAGTTCTGCAGGGACCAGGGAACGGTCATGCTCGTCTTTGCGGGATCCAAGCCCGTCTCCGCGTGCTCGGTAAGCTCTCCACTCCTTCCCTTTCTCGCTTCCAATGTAGAGCTCATCTGACCATCTGAATGCATCATTCGGAGAATTCATGCCGTGTGCCTTGATTGGCACTGCAGATGTTGTGTCGGAGCTTCGTCTCCTTCGTGCGCCCCACCGATAAGTGCCTCCTGCGCCAGAGCGTGCACGCTCGAATCGGTACACAGATGTGGCCCGACATCTTGGTGCCGCAGCCGCACACCCTCGACTTCATCTACGACCCCAAGTCTCAGACACGGAGGCTCCAGGACCCCGACCCCGTGGAGAGCGAGTCTTCGGATGATGAAAGAGAGGGCAAGGAGGAATCGCAAGAGGGCGCCCTCAACCTCCGCGATGGAAGCGACTTCGACTCGGAAGTGGAGAAGGAGAAGGATGAGGACGAGGATGAGGACGACAAGGACAAGGAAGAGGACAAGGACGAAGATGAAGACGTCGACCGCGCGGGAGGGCGAGACGGCGAAGGCGACGATGTTTCAGACCACGGAGATGCCTCGGTGTCCGGCGTCCACTCTGTCCAGAGGGAGACGGATCAGATCGCACGGTCTGATTCGACGCCAGCCTCCCCGCGGAGCTCGAGTGCGCCTCCGCGCAGGAATCAGACCGCGCGGTCTGATATGCACCCGCACACTCCTCTCTCTCCCTCCAACCCCCCCTCTTCCTCCGCAAACCGACTACTGTCCCCTCCACTTCCACCTCCATCTCCTCGCACTCCCTCTGCTTCCCCCCGACCTGAAGATCCGGCCCTGTAGTCGGATCCCGTCATCCAATCTTCCGAGGATCTCCGCGCTCCAGTTCTGACCGCGCGGTCTGAAACACGGCCACATGTCTTCCGCGTTCCCACTCCCCGACCGCAGGCGGCTGCAGTGGAGGTGTCCACTCCTGCGGAGGAGTCTCTTCCGCCCCCTCCCCCGAGAATGCTCATTCAGGACCTGCAGGCTGATTTGGCTGCATTGCAGAGACTACTGTCTTCGGCCAGGCAGGCGGAGGTGGCGAGTGTGAGGACCGACCTCGCCGCCTTTCCCGCGAATCCCAGTGATGACTCCGTGGAATGTAGGATTCAGGCGTCGCAGGCGATTGTCCAGGAATTGAGGTCCATCCGCGATCCATCCGATCTCAATGGGGATGAGAACATGATGAAGCTGATCGGTGCGCAGGTCAGCGTCGACATCCTGGAGTCGGAACTGCCTGCCGCCAGCGCGGGCGAGCTTCTGCTCATGGCCCATACGCGCGCCGTGTACCGGCAACTCGCCCTCAAGTCCACGAATACAAAGAGCAGCCCGATCGATCTGGACGAGATGGACGACGGAGACTTGGACAACCGACTGGCCTTGGCAGCAACCGGTAGAGACGAGTACAGCAAGATGGCCAAGGCCGCGGCGGAAGCGGCAACATTGGACGCAGGGACTTCCTTCGAGGCAAGAGGGACTCCGGCCGCGGTGGACATGGACGCCAAACCCATCCACATGGACGTCAAGGCAGGGATCAACCTCGCGTACGTGGAGATGATGCTCGAGCGGGAAAGGCAGAGGCACTCGGGGGCGCTCGACAAGCGCAATGACGCCATCGACAACCTCGTGAGGGATTTAAGGGAAAAGGATCGGGAGCTCAAGAGGGAGAGGGAGGAGAGGGAGCGGGTGGAGGAGGAGAAGAAGGTGAAGCGGAAGGCCAAGAAGGCGCAGAAGGAGAAGGAACTCGCGGAGGAGCGAAGGCTGCAGGCCGAGAAGGAAATGGAGTACAAGAGGGATCGCGAGACGAACACTTTGTTGCTCAAGCAACTGCAGGAGCAGATTCTGGCGAAGCAGGCCGCGCAGACAAGTGCCCCTCCGATGGCTGCGACTCCCATTCCTGTGAGCGAGCTCCACAACGTCTCCGGAGTCTCCACCACGAATTCGATTTCCGCCGCCACGGCCACCGCAGCGTATGGACTTCGACAGCTGGGTTCAGGAGAGGCTTCAAATATTTCGGTGAGTGTCGTTGACGATCCAGACAGATTCGATGACCTAGCCCTCAGTCAATTTCCGTTTGTGCATGTCGCTGGGCCAGTGCATCGTCCGAGCATCCACGACGATGACCCTTACGACTTGGAAGTCGACTTGGGAGATATGGAGGTCTCCTTCACTAACTTGACCCAGCAGTATGCTCCCTTGCAGGCCCCAATCACTCCGGCGCTGCCCCCTGCGAGGCACGAGGAGCATGCGCCAATCGACTCACCCTCCGACGACGTCCAGACTTCCATGGTGGGTAACCCCTCCACATAGCTCCCCATCTTTTGAATTGCGCTTCCAGGTGTGGAAGCTATGTGAGGGTGTTACGTCGGGCCGATCGAAGGTCGTCCCGACGGGTCCACCGTCCATGGAGCAACAGGCCCATAGATGTAGGAGCCCTTTTGGCGAGGCCTGTGACGATTTTAGTTGTACAGACGTGATTTTTGGATTGTTCGTGAAACACTGTTCGTAAAGTTTGTACAAACATTGTATTCTATTTGTAATATATCGGTTTCGTTTTTTGGCAATTCGTGTTTTCGGGAATTCGTGGCGTTGAGTGATGTGCAATGTAGAGTGTTGTGCATTGTGCTTTCTATCCCGAGTCCTCTTGGGCAATGTAGTTACGCTCTTGGCAATTGGCATTTGCGGTTCAGGGTGGCCATGCTCTTGGGTTGGGCGAAGAGTCTACACTGGTACTCCGTCGACCGAGTTGCCCTCCTTGTCCGCCACCGATGGCACTGGAGGCTCCCGCCATTGCTGAAGTCCCCCCTCCGGTCTCTGAGGTGGAACTCCCCCCTCCGCAAGCTGCACAGGTCATGTCTCCCATCGTCGCGGGTGTCCAGACTCGCGCCGCCACGAGGCGTGCCACCACTCCCGTCGCGGCCACCACTCCCGTTGCAGCCACCACTCCGGATGTAACAAAGGTGAGGCTCGATCTCCTTGCATCCCTCTGCTCACTGCCTCCGTAGCGCTTGCCTAGATAGTTTGTAGGGATCGGACGTGGATCTCGTTTAGAAAGAGGATGATAATGGACAAGGGTTCACGTCTCTGTGTTCAAGCCTCCCACATCTGTTGGGGGGGGGGCGCATTTTCAATTGTGGACTCCCGTTTATTCAATTTTCAAATACTACTTTGAACAAGGGATTTCGCATACGCAGGCCTCGTTGTCGTTGCCTGCGCCGCCGCCTCCCGTTGCTTTGCCCTTGTACAGTTATTTTGTTGTCTTGGAGTTGGAAGGAGTCCTATGCCAAGTTGAGCACGTCGGGCCCCTCGGATCCGGTCGCTCGCCCGCAGCAAGCGCACCATCGGAGGACGATTACGATCCGACGAAATGCCACGTCTTCGGCAAGTTCTCCCTCTCGTGTCGTCCGGAAGTGCGCGAATTCCTCAGAGGCCTGGCGAAGAGGTTTCGCTTGTCTATGTGGACGAGGCTGCCGGCCGTCGTGGCCAATCCCATGATCGATTTCCTCTTCCGCGGCTTGGAGCGCTCGTCCATGCGCGTGCTCACGCTCGAGGACTGCACCTCCATCGTGGAGAGACGATCGTGGCGGTTGTGCAGGTGTAGGCCCCCCCCACACCTCCCCTCGTTGCCTTGTCCGGCGCACCCCTACCAACCCGAGTGGGATACCGACGTGGACGAGGACACGTACGTTCAGTTCCCCGACCATCCCGAGGGGAGGCTGAGGCTCAAGGTTCTGCACAAGGCCGTTTGGGATGGAGATAGGTTCAAATCCGGCACGTTCAGGGCCTATTCCAGCAACACACTGCTCATCGATTCCTCCCCCGAGAGCAGCATCCTCAATCCCGTGCACAATGCCATCTTCCCGTTGTCGTACATTGGCAGCCCGCACGATTCCACCCTGGACAGGACGTTGCGACTCTATCTCAAGGGCCTGCTAGAGTCCAGTCTTAGCGTGTCGCAGTACGTGTCTCGGAATCCGTTTTTCGGAAACCTCACGACGCCCTTTTTCAGACTCAATGTGCGCGGGTTAGCTACGTTGCAGGACAAGTCTCTCTTGCTGGAGTATCTAGAGTTCGTCGGCACGTACAGTAGAGACGGGAATGATCATTTCGTCTGTCGAAGAGCGAAGCACGTGGTGTAAAAGAAAGAAAAGGGTTGATGCACCAAGCGGAAATGGATGGGTGTGCAGGGGCTGCGTCGCGTTCGCGCTTTCGGCGGGCACTCCGTCGACAGTGCGCGAAGGGGCCCTCGACGGATGAAGCGACGGCGGACCCAGACGATGGAAGGAGTGGGCTCCTCCGACAGTTGCGAGGCGCCGGGCGAGGCGGGCGACGCGGGCGAGGACATGACCTCGACTTCCCTATAAGAAGACATCACTGCTGACAAGCGCGTGGTGCGACGGTGTACGTATGTGGTAAGGTGGGTTGTTTGCTCCCTTGGGATGAATTGAGGTACGTAGGGGACGACGGATGAGTTTGATGGAGAAACAATTTTTTCCCGCCCTACACTAGGCTGTAGTCTAGGATGGGGTGAAATTGTTTGTCCATCGAATACTCCGTTGCTCCTCTTTTCCCACTCTGAACTTTGTCTTTCCGGAGCTCGTCCAAAAAATCGCAATCACGTTTGCACGGTCGTGACCATTGTCTTCGTTGTGTAGGATCCCTCCGGGCAGTCACCTCCCCAAGTGGCCGACGCGACGAAGGTTGGAGTGTCAGCGCCTACAGTTCAGACCGCGCGGTCTGAACCGTGGGCAGCATCCTCAACTCGTCTGCGAAGGTTACGACGGAAGGCTGCACAGTCGCGTTCCAAGTCCAAAGTCCGGTCTACCCTTCATTGCTTTTAGTAATAGCTCAACACTAACATTGCTGAACATGGACTCATGGTGAGCCACGGATGACTTTCCCATACAACATAAATGACATTTACAGATGCATCTCATTAGAGATATTTTAGAAACATTTTCAAAATTTTAGAAACATTTTCAGTTCATCATTCTTGTCAACAATATACTCTTTCCCACATTTGATAGACTAATACAAATACCCGCATTTTTTTAACACGAGTCCCCGATCCCATAGAGCGTGGTTCCCTTCGTCGTAACATCATTTCACCAACGCCAGTAGGCATCTATTTGCCGATCATATCGTGTGGGTGGCCGTTGTAGGGCACCTTGAGAAGGTCCGGAAAATATTCGTCCATTGTAGTGCTGACCAATTCGAACGTGCTGGATGGATCGTTGTTGAACTCGTCTCTTGTGTGGAGCGGATGCACCTTGCGTTCACGGGACTTCCAAGGGCAACCATCGTTGGAGGTACACCAAGAGAGCCACCGTCATGCGTCCCCCTCTACCACATCCTCGCGTTCTCCGTGGGCTTCGACCGCAGCCGGTCTACCATTGCCGGGATGGGGACTGCCGTGGACAGGGTGCCTATCAACGCACTTGTTGGCTGCTCACAATGCCCTCGAGTGAGAGTGGAGCAATGATATCCAACTCTGCTCATTCCTCGGAAAATGCACAGGAGCATGTGTTCGATGATTGCGCATTGTTGGATATGAGTGTTCCAATCTCACTTGAAGGCATTTGTTATCAGTAGCCAACAGGTGCGTTGATATGCACCTTTCACGGCAGTCCCCATCCCGGCAATGGTAGACCGGCTGCGGTCGAAGCCCACGGAGAACGCGAGGATGTGGCGGAGGGAGACGATGGTCGCACGGATGGGGTGCCCTTGAACGGTTGGAGGAGGGCGTTCATGACAACGCCTCCCCTGGTTGTGCACTGGAAGTCTTGTGAACACAACACGTACTCTGCTAGGCGGTGGGTTCCGGGATGTGAAGAGGACGTTCTTGACGTGACCGTGGATGGGGTGTCCATGTCCTTGCCTCTTGTCATTACAAGAGTGGGTTCAGCAATGATCCATCCGGCAAAGGGACAACACCAGCATGGGTCCGCACTACAGTGGACGAGCATTTGACCGCGAACCTCGGAGTGCCGTGCGAGGACCTCACGATGATGTGATCGGCGAATAGACTCTTGCTGGTGTTGATCAAGCTGGAGAGTCATCACGAAGAGACGATGGTTGGAGCGTCGGTGCCTGCAGTTCAGACCGCGCAGTCTGAACCGTGGGCAGCATCATCAGCTCGCACGCGGAGAACTCGGTAGGCATTGCTCCTTGCGCTCACGGGAATTGGATGCGCCTTGCGTCATCACGAGGCGACGGAGGTTGGAACGTCGGCGCCTGCGGTTCAGACCGCGCGGTCTAAAACGTGGGCAGCATCCTCAACTCGTCTGCGAAGGTCACATTGACATTGCTGAACATTGCTACAACATAAATGACATTTACAGATGCATCTCATTTATTAGAGAATTGTAGAGACATTTTCAGTTCATTCTTGTCAACAATATACTCATTCCCACATTGGATACACTAATACAAATATTCTCACTTTTTGAACACGAGTCCCCGACCCCGTAGAGTAGGCTTCTGTACATCGTAGCACGCAGATGAAAGGTCCTCGCAACAGCATTTCACCAACGCCAGTAGGCATCTATTTGCCGATCATATCGTTTGGGTGTCCGTTGCACGGCACACTGAGAAGGTCCGGAAAATATTCGTCCATTGTAGTGCTGACCAATTCGAACGATGTCAACGTGCTGGATGGATCGTTGTTGAACGCGTCTCTTGTGTGGAGCGGATGCGCCTTGCGTTCACGGGACTTCCAAGGGCAACCACGGGAGGCGTTGTTATGAACCCCTCTCTCCATCATTGTTGGAGGTACACCAGGAGAGCCACCAGCCTGCGTCGTCCTCCTCCGCGACTTCTTGCGTCTCCGTGGGCTTCGACCGTAGCCGGTCTACCATTGCCGGGATGGGGACTGCCGTGGATGGGGCCTATCAACGCACATGTTGGCTGCTCACAATGCGAGCCCTCGAGTGAGAGTGGAGCAATGATATCCAACTCTGCTCATTCCTCGGAAAATGCATAGGAGCATGTGTTCGATGATTGCGCATTGTTGGATATGACTGTTCGACTCTCACTTGAGGGCACTTGTTATGAGCAGACAACAGGTGCACTGATAGGCACCTTTTCGCGGAAGTCCCCATCCCGGCAAAGGTTGACCGGTTTCGGTGCCAACCCTCAATAACGGTGCCCTTGAACGATGCGAGGAGTGCATCCATGCCAACGCCTCCCGTCGTTGCGCACTGGAAGTCCCATGAATACAAGGCGCACTTTGTTACGGGGTGGGTTCTTATAAACACAAGAGCGGGTTCAGCAATGATCCATCCGGCTATGGGATGACGACAGCATGGGTCCGCACTGCAGTGGACGAGCATTTGACTGCGAACCTCGGAGTGCCGTGCGAGGACCTCGCGACGATGTGATCGGCAAATAGACTCTTGCTGGTGTTGATCAAGCTGGAGAATCATCACGAAGCGACGATGGTTGGAGCGTCGGCGCCTGCAGTTTAGACCGTGCGGTCTGAACCGTGGGCAGCATCATCAGCTCGCACGCGGAGAACTCGGAAGGCATTGCTCCTTGCGTTCACAGGAATTGGATGCGCCTTGCGTTCACGGGAATGGCAAGGGCAACGATGGGAGGCGTTGCCATGAACCCCTCCCTCCGTCATCATTCGAGGTACACCATGAGAGCCACCGTCATGCATCGTCCTCCTCCGCGACATCCTTCCGTCTCCGTGGGCTTTGACTGCAGCCGCTCTACCATTGTCGGGATGGGGACTATTGTGGACAGGGGGCGTATCGACGCACCTGTTCGCTGCTCACAATGCGAGCCCTCAAGTGGGAGTGGAGCAATGATATCCAGCTCTGCTCATTCCTCGAAAAATGCATAACAGCATGTGTTCGATGATTGCGCATTGTTGGATATGAATGTTCCACTCCCACTTGAAGGTCCTTGTTCTGAGCAGCCAACAGGTGTGCTGATAGGCACCCTGTTTACAATAGTCCCCATCCCGGCAATGGTGTCACAATACTTGTCCACCAACCCCTTCTCTTGGGGCCTCGACATTCATCACAGGCAGACGAAGGTGGGACTCAGAGTGCTCTGGCTTCGGCTTCGTGGCCCCAAAGGAGGAAGGCCTGGACGTCACCCTGGTGCGATTGTAAATGAGGTTGAGGACTCCGTATATCATAAGGTGGGCTTATCAGTACCCTACGTGGTCTTTGAGTGCGCTGTTTTGCCCCCCCAAGTCCGGAATTGACCGTTGGCCTTTTTGTACAGGATACTTGCTCTCTCCAACAGCAAGGCGATCTAGTTTCCGGGTGTCGACCACGTCCCCACGTTGCTTACACCCCCTCTAGTTTGCAAAACTGTAGATTGTCAGCGGACCACCATTTCACCAACACCAGCGGGTGTTTATTTGCTATTCATGTCGCTTGTGAGGACCTTATAGGGCATTCGGAGACACGCGGACAAATGCCCGTCAAGTGCGGTGTGGATCCATTCGGGCGTTTTTATCGTGCTAGCTCGTTCATGGTTGAACTTGCTGACTCGGTGTAGAGCAAAAAAGTAGGGACGCTCGCGGCCCATCTTCTGTCCGAACACCAATATGCATAGGGGATTCATGGCACAAGAATCCATGGCCCTGATCTTCGTAGGGTGTCACTTGCATTCAAGGAGCTCCTCAGCGCAAGGAAGGACGACGTTGTCATGCACATTCTCCTCCTGTTGTTCTAAGGTACTTGGTAGCAGCAACGTCCATCCACCGTCCTTCTCCCGGCATCCGGGGTTTCTGTGGACATGTGCCAGATGCGGTCTACTATTCTCGGGGCGGTGGATCGGTGTGGGGAGGGTGTCCATCGAAGTATGTATTGACTGCTCATAACTCAAGCCGTCGAGTGCATGTGTGTCGTCGTAAACCAACTTGGCTCTCACTATGCACCGTGGTATTCGGACGACGGCACATCCGCTTAACGGATTGAGTTATGAGCAGCCAATAGGTACTCCGATGGACACCCTCTTCACACCAGTGCACTTCCCGGGAAAAGTCGACCGTTTCTGGTTCTCACCCTCCCAAACTCCGGATGCTAGGACGTGGACGGTGGATGGCCGTCGCTGCTACCAAGTACACTCGAACAACTTGGGGAGAATGTGTATCACAGCGCCGTCCTTCCTTGCGCCCAGGAGCTCCTTGAATGCAAGTGACGCCCTGTTTGCGAGGTGGGTCTTGGTGTACTTCATGGGTGACCATGTGTCACCATCTTTCGAGGAAGAAGTTGACTTCCCCTATGAACGTGGATGGGTTGTGAGTGCTCTTGCTTTTACCTCTCCCGGTCGACCGGTTCAACCATGATGTATTCGGCAAAGAGGCGACGCCGGAAGTGGTCCATGTGGCAATTGACGAGCATTTGTCCGGGAATCTCCGAATGCCCTGTAAAGGCTTCCCGACGACATGATTGGCAAATAGGCGCTTGCTTTTGTTCATGAAGCTCAAGACCCTTCACTAGAAGAAACTGTGTTAGAATCCCTGAAAACACATCACCTTGTTTTTGTTAAGTTCCCGTTTCAAAATGCAGGCAAAATGTGGAAGTCAAAACATTTTTCTACGTTTTGAAACGAGAACTTCACGAAAACAAGGTGACGTGTTTTCAGGGATTCTAACACAGTTTTCTTCTAGTGCTTCATTCAAAGTTGTCTGCATGCGGTTTTGGAGGCGCAATTTCAGAATGTGGAGTGGGCGACCTAGTTTCCGGGTGTCAACCACTTCCCCACGTTGCTTACTGCCCCTCTAGTTTGCAAAATTGTAGATTGTCAGCGGACCACCATTTCACCAACACCAGCGGGTGTTGATTTGCTATTCATGTCGCTTGTGAGGACCTTGCAGGGCATTCGGAGACACGCGGACAAATGCTTGTCAAGTGCGGTGTGGATCCATTCTAGCGTTGTTATCGTGCTGACTCATTCATGGTTGAACTTGTTGACTGTGTAGAGCAAAAGTAGGGACGCCCGGCGGCCCATCTTCTGTCCGAACATGAATATGCATAGGGGATTCATGGCACTGGAATCGAGGGCCCTCTTCTTCGTAGGGCATCACCAGCATACAAGGTGCTCATCGGCGCAAGGAAGGACAACGTTGTCATGCAGATTTTCCTCGAGCTGTTCGAGTGTACTTGGTGGGAGCGACCGCCATCCACCTTCCTTCTCCCGGCATTCGGGGTTTTTGTGGGCATGTGCGAGATGCGGTCTACTATTCTCGGGACGGTGGATCGGTGTGGTGAGGGTGTCAATCGGATTACCTATTGGCTGCTCATAACTCAAGCCGTCGAGTGGATGCACATGGGTCTTTCATATCCAATTTGACTCTCAGTGTGCAAGGTTGGATGCGGACGACCCGCCATCTGCTGGACGGCTTGAGTTATGAGCAGCCAATAGGTATTCCGATCAACAGCCTCATCACACCGGTGCACTTCCCGAGAAAAGTCGACCGTTTTTGGTTCTCACCCTCAAAAACTCCGGATGCTAGGACACAGACGGTGGATGGCGATCGCTCCCACCAGGTACACTCGAACTGCTGTCAGAAAATGTGGATGACAACGCCGTCCTTCCTTACGTCGATGAGTTCCTTGTATGCCGGCGACGCCCTTTTCGCGAGGTGGGTCCTGTTGTGTTTCAAAGGTGACCATGTGTCAACCTCTTCCAACGAGGAAGTTGACTTCCCCTATGAACGTGGATGGGTTGTGAGTGCTCTTGCTTTTACCTCTCCCGGTCGACCGATTGAACCCTGATGTATTTGGCAAAGAGGCGACGCCGGAAGTGGTCCATGTCGCAATTGACGAGCATTTGTCTGGGAATCTGCGAATGCCCTGTAAAGACTTCCCAACGACATGATTGGCCAATAAGCGCTTGCTTTTGTTCATGAAGCTCAAGACCCTTCACTCAAAGATGGTTGCATGCGGTTTAGGAGGCGCGACTTGAGAATGCGGAGTGCAGATTCACCCCTCTGCGTCGGCGAATGAAAAACGAGTCGTGCGTCCCGGCGTGAATTTAGAATGGTATAGTTCAGATTGTACCTTCCTCCATTTTTGAGTTTGTCCTGCAGCACATGGTCCCCAAAAGTTGGGCATAAATAGTTTCTTCTTGGACTGCACCTTCTCCTGTAGAAGAGAGCTAGAAATGATGTAAGCGGGTTGGGATCCCTATGCAAAATCCACTATAATTACCCTATTCAATAAAGACTGTCTTCTTTAAACCGAGGCCGCGCTTTCATTTGCGCCCCTCTTCTCCCCGTGCATGGCCGCGCATCCCGATCCGTGAATTGTTTTCCTCTTGGCCACTTTGCCCCAAATCCAAGTGGCCATGTGATGTGTCTTTGTGATCCCCCACAAACTGTAAGAGTCATCCACGCCTCGCACAACAAATGGCGCTTAGAGGTGTTTTCCCTCTGCTCCCCGTGCATGGCCACGCATGCAGATCCAGACATTGTTTTTTTCTTGGCCACTTTGCCCAAAACCCGAGTGGCCAATTGAATGTTATGTGTGTGTGATCCACCCCAACTGTTGGATGTAAGCGGGTTCGGATCCCTATGCAAAAACCACTATAATTACCCTTACTATTGAATGTAGACTGTCTTCTTTACACCGAGGCCGTGCTTTCATTTGCACCGCCCCCTCTTCTCCCGTGCATGGCCGCGCATCCAGACCCGTGAATTGTTTTCCTCTCGGCCACTTTGCCCCACACCCAAGTGGCCATGTGATGTGTCTTTGTGATCCACCCCAAATTGTAAGAGTCATGCACGCCTCGCACAACAAATGGCGCTTAGAGTTGTTTTGGAACTTTCTTTCAGGTAGCTTGCTCTAAGAAGGCACGGAATGGATATGATTTCGTCCTGAACTGGACCCCTCCAACTTTGATTGAATCGAGGAAAAGGTGTTTTTATCACAAGAACCCATCATTGTTGCAGGATTTCATCCCCCCGGCTACCATTTTCGGTTGGATTTCATTCAGACTTGGGAGCTCTGAACCGCCATTTTAATGGAATACCGCCATTTTAACGAAATTCCCCATATTATCATTTTTTTAAACAAACAATTTGCACGGTGAAAAAATAGATGATTTTCACGATGATCCACTTACTGTTTAAGGGTTCAAGACACATACGTGTATAGGACTTGAAGCTTAGAAGAAACAAGTTTTGGGGAGGCAGATTTGGCGACATACATTCCGCAAAGTAGATTCTGGAGAGTTAGTAGGCTTGGCAAGGTAGGTTCAGAGAGGCAAGAAGGTCAGGATAGTAGGTTCAGGGAGGCCGCAAGTTTGAAGAAGTAGGTTCGGGAAGGCATGAAGCTGGGGAATGAGGTTTGAGAAGGCCCAAAGCTGGGGAATGAGGTTCGGGAAGGCTTGAAGCTAGGGAATGAGGTTTGGGAAGGCCCGTAGCTGGAGAAGGAGGTTCGGAGGAGACACGAAGTTAGGAAGGAGGTTCGGGGGAGGCCCACAGCTGGAGAAGCAGGTTTGTGGGAGGCTTGGTACCAGGGTTGGTGCGTCATCCCCCCCACCCAGGGTCACAATTTTTTTGCAATTCCGTTTTCTAGCTTGTTCAGTCGCGGTAGTTTTCAGCGCGCGGGGTTTAGGGTTGCAGCTTGTTTTTGTGTGGGGAGGGGTGGCAACTTGAGGCGCACGGGGTGGCAGCTTGTTTTTACGCGGGGAGGGTTGGCAGCGCGGAGAGAGTTGGTAGCGCGGAGAGGGGTGGCAGCTTCTTTTTGCGTGGGGAGGGGTGGCATCTTCAGCCGGCCGGGGAGAGGTGGCAGCTTGAGTGCGCGGGGAGGGGTGGCATCTTCAGGCGCCAGGAGGGTGGCAGCTTTAATTTCTGAGATCAGCGAGTGGGAGTTTCCAGCTTTAGGCGCGGCGGATTTTTTTGGCTTCACACTTAAATGCACCAAGTTTTCTGATTTCTGGTATGTAGAGTTCTTTTCTTGGCTTCTGTACAATGTGCTCTCTAGTTTTGAGGTTGTTGGAGTTCGTTTGCAACTTTGTGACAGTTTTTGTTTTCTATTTCTAGTGCTACTTGTTTTGTAGTGGCAAGGTACAAAAATTTAGTGTATATAGTTCTTTTTTTTGTTCTTTGGGCATGTTTAGTTTGCAATTATTCATATTCTTGTTTCAAATCATTGTTGTGTTCACGAATTCTTTATCTTGTTCCAATTTCCATGCAAGTGTTAGTGGCCTATGTTTTAGAATTCGGATTTGAAATTTTTGTCATTTGTCATTGGATTAGGGTTTGTGCAAAGTCCACTACATCTGAAAGTGTTGAAATTTTTTTGAGGCATTCGATAATTTGTTGCTGGAAGTGTGCAAGAGGTGAGGAACTCTTCAATTTCTGTGTCTACCATTGCTCTTGGTTTGAATGCGTGATATCATTTTTGTTTCTATGCATGTTTTAATTGAATCAAGATTGTAATCTATATTTGCATTCTACATGAGCACAGATGATTAGTATTAGAAATAGGGTTTCTGTCTTCATTTTCTTCAGTTATTCTTCTTTGAACAACAAAAATCATCTTCGACCCGAAGATAACCTACATGAACACAACTAATGAAATACAAAAACCACAAAACTAAAAAAATACAGAAATTGACGGTTGGCCCCTGAATAAATAACCACAAAACTAACACAAATAAAGATCACATGAGCTAAATAAGAACCATTTATCCTCGGTCCGAGGATAAATAGTACCAAAAAACGTACAAATAAAATACACGAACACTATTTAAGAACCATTTATCCTCGGTTCGAGGATAAATGACAACGAAAACAAGTCAAATAAAATACACTGAAACTCATGAAAAACCATTTATCCTCGGTCCGAGGATAAACGGCAACGAAGACAACACAAATAAAATAATCCAACACTAATTAAGAACCATTTATCCTCGGTCCGAGGATAAATGACAACGAAAACAAGTGAATAAAATACACTAAAACTCATGAAGAACCATTTATCCTCGGTCCGAGGATAAACGGCAACAAAGACAACACAAATAAAATAATCCAACACTAATTAAGAACCATTTATCCTCGGTCCGAGGATAAATGACAACGAAAACAAGCGAATAAAATACACTAAAACTCATGAAGAACCATTTATCCTCGGACCGAGGATAAATGGCAACTAAAACAACACAATAAAAATAAACCAAGCCAAATTAAAAACCAATTATCCTCGGTCCGAGGATAAATAGAAATCCAAGATTGTAGTTATCAATCTTAGTTTATGTGATACTATCTATCCAGGATCGTAGTTTTCAATTATGAATATAGTCTGCTCATTCTGCACTGCTCTGGATATCATGTGCAGCCTGTATTGATAGTGGTCCACTCGAAATGCATTAATCAGGAATTCTCTAATCTATTATCTTCGCCTCGAAGATAAATACCAAATTATAATTCTGATCATAGTGGTTTACTATGCTCAGATACATATCAACATGGCGGTTGAGTCTGAATACGACTACTCGGCTACTCTCCCATTCATTGAGCCTTTTAGAAAATGGGTGGAAGAGGAGCCCTTCATATCGGAGATGCCAGAGCTATACGGCAAGCTCTGACAATTCAAAGCCGTCGTCGAGTCCTGGACATTCGGTGTGAACCAGTCCAAGGATTATATGTACCTTCGTCACCGAGTGAAGGATACAAGGATGTACGTAAATTGGAACTTAAGTGAGAAGGTCGCCCTCATTGAGAACCATCAGGACAAGTACCTTGTCATCACTCTGCAAGGAATCGACAACGCAGGAATCGAAACCAAACATACTCATTCAATCGTCTGCCATGAAGATGACCCTATGGGTGTTTTTGACTTCGACAACCTCATCGTCGACTTGCACTCAGGAAACCTTGACGCCTTGGCAACAGACTTTCATACAAGATACAACCCATGGCATAAAAAGAATGCCAGGGTGACGTCGAGAAAAGTCGGATACATGTTTCATAAGCTGACAGAGGAAGCTAATAAACATGTACAGAAAGGGCCTGCTCGAGCGAGTCAAGGTCGTGGTCAGCAAAGGCCGGATAATGCCGATGAGACGAGATCAGCGTCTGGTATGCGCGGCCGCACAGGGAGTAGAGGAAGTGGGAGAGGAACGGCCCGCGCGCAAGCCCAGAAGAGAAAGAACCCGGACACGAGTACATGTGAGCCTGCTGAGAAACGCAAGAAACCCGTGACGGACAGTCGTCCTACAACCGCCGACAGTTCAGGTTCGATACTCACGAACGTGAATACCCGGAAGCCAGCCGGTACGCAACCAATCGAGAAACACAAAGTTGCAGCTGCATATCAGTCAGAATTTTGGAAGAAAAATGGCAAGTGCTTCATTTTTCATCCACATGTATTCTCTGTTAATATCAAGCAATGCTTCCTTGCCCCAGAAAGATACATAATCCGGAAGCTTGAAATGAAATTGGTGGATGAGCAAAAGGAGACCCTCATTCATCTTGGTTCAGAGTAGCAAAGGCAGAAAATTTGCTTGACCCCTATGGACGCCAGTAAGAAGCTTCTGAAGGAGTGTCCTAAGGATTGGGATTCCATCAAAAACGGTGGCTTCTACATAATTGACGGCCAACATAGTGTCACCGCAGCCAAAATGCTTCAACAAGGCAGATGCTGCGAGACACACAAGGTCGAGTTGCAGACATGGGAGGCTGTGATCGTTTGGACCAGAGACCCGACACAGCTCATAGATATTTCGAAGTGGTACAATGCCTCCAACCACCTCATTCATAGTCAACCAACATGGGGGAATCAAATATCCGCATGTAGGCAGGTTTGGAAAGCACTTAAGCGGCCTACCAACACAGACAGCGAGGGGCTGGTAAGAGGAAATAAAGTAGTCTACAACGTCGCAGCGTATAAGGTACTCCTCTTTTATCTTCGAGGCGAAGATAAAATTTACGTCCATGCTCTAGTTGTCCTCACGTTTTCTTATAGAGTGCTGCAATTTCTGACTAATGATTATGTGGTCTCCAAAGTAGTTATCCTCGGGCCGAGGATAATTGTTTGAAAATCTGTATATCTTCTAAGTGAACTAGTGTGCATGCTGATTCCGTGAATATCTGTTTGAGCAGGAATTTGTGGACGGTGTCATGATTCGATACGGAAGCATCAACCCGGACAAGGAGGGCGCTCAAGTCAAATTGGCGTCCGATGTCAAAAACGAAATTCGAATAATAACCTTGGCCAATGAGACCTATCAGATGTGGGAGGAGTTCCTCACAAAGCACACTGATGGATCGCTGATTGATCCCGTGTCACGGAAATCCTACAACAGCGCGAAGACCTTCAACGCAAAGAACTTCTCGCTCAAAAGGGAGTTCTTCAAGCACATGGGACACTTCACGGACAAAGATCTCAAGGATTATGTCCTCCATCTGCTTGGGAGAACAGAGGGACGCACACGAGACTATCCAAAGGTCTCTGTGGGGGCGGCAAAGATCCTGTGCGAGGACAACTATAAAGCCGAGCACTGGGTAGAGCGCAGGAAGCGTAAGAAAGTCATTGTGGAGGAGTTCATGGCCCTCGATAAGTCCTTGAAATTCAAGGACAGAAATGGGGATGTGATCGATGTGAAGTGGAGGCAATGGAAGCTCGACAACTTCTTTTCGTCGGCATCGTGGGATTTCCTCCTCACGGCAATCCCCAACCAATTCTTCGTAAAACGCCTTACCAACGAGGCGAAGAAGAAGACGGCCATAGACTACAAAGACAATCAAAAATTGTCAATGGTCTATCCCATGTTCAAGACCTTCTTGAAGATGAAGAAGCGAGTGGAGCCATCGGGAGGAGATGTGTTTATCCGAGGCCACCAATGCTATCCCCAAGGTCTGGTGACGACCCACATATGACCCTACGTCAACAAAGAACTTGGCCTCGCTGTGATTGATTTCTGAATCCTCCCGAGGCCAAATCCGGGATCCGGTGACAGTCCACTTTGCTTGCCATTACTAAATTTTCTGGATGATCACCTGAGGCCGGTGTTGTCTACTCCAGACGTATGGTTATGGATTGTGGGGAGTTCATATGACATGGACGCGGCCAAGAAATTTGCCGCATCGAAGATGTCAGGGTACAAAGTCAAGGTGTCCACCTACCTGCCAAGTAAGGCAGAGAGGTTGGACAACTTGACCAACTGAGCAGTGCCACCCCCCGTGAAGCTCCTTTTCGTCATGAAGAAATGCAATGACAGGGAGCCAAAATACAAGGAGGCAGTGAAGAAGGTATATTGCACCAATGACATACCTTACTACACTGATTTCCATAAGAACACGGAGGCGAAATATAGGGTCCATCCGAGTGAGCTGAGGATGGAGTTCTATATCGACATTCTTCAGAGTTTCACCGTGACGGGAGAGAACGTCATCGGCGTTTACACAGGCTCCAAGTTCGTGATCGCTGCAAAGGTATGGCTCTGTGATTTATCTTCGACTCGAAGATAATTGCTTAGGATCTCTTTCTGGTGTATTATTATGTTTGATTGTTCTGTTGCATGCATCTTTATCCGTTGTTGTGTTATCTTCGGGTCGAAGATAGTTAGCTAGGATGGATCATTATAGTGTGAAAAAAAGTATTGACAACTGCTTGTTGTATTGTAGATGTATGGCCTCTATTACTATGGCCTTACTGAGAGGCATGCTTCACAAAAGCTTCGAGATATGGCGACTTATGGCAGTAAATTAGACATGAACGATTTCTGCCATGAGAACTCGCCATATCTTCCTGGTTACGTGTGTCCGCGTAACCTTGAAACTCCAGATCTGGACTCGAATTCCACATCCTCCATCGATCGCAACGTGGAAGCCCCACGACAATTTCCTACTGACGAGGGGGCTGCCAACCTTGGGATCGATGAATTTGGGACAAACACGAACATTGTCCAAGGAGGAAATGTGGAAATCAACGAAGAGGATTTCCACGTAGGGAGACGCGGGCCAGAATAAGCGTCGAAGGACAAGGATGAGTCAGATGCAATCGCTCGCAAGAAGAAGAAGACGGCAAGGAAGCCCGTGGACGGCTTCATTCCGGACATTATCATCAGCGACGTGGAGGACACGTATTCGGATTTGGAAGACTTCAACTACGATGGTCCGACTGATGATGGTGCGGGAACCTCTAAGGGAAGCCAAGGAGAACCCTCACTTGTAGAGCCTCAACCTCCTTGTGATTCCATATCCGGGGATGCTACAGATCCAATTCAAGTTCCTCTTCGTCTTGTGAAGCAGGAACTTAAGGATTTTTGGAGGCAGAGAGAGGAGAGGAAGGCCTTCAAGAGGGCTGAGGAGGCAAGAAGAAGGGCTGACGAGCTGGCGGAGAAGGAAGCGTTGAAGAAGGAACTTGAGAAATTGCGTGAAGAGAATGTTTCTCTGAGAACGCGATCACAAGATCCCTCTACTTCTCAACCTAGCCAACTTGATGCACATGACGTTGGTGGTGCTTCAGAAGCCACTGCTCACCAGTCCACTGATCTGAGCACTGAGGGTTATCTTCGAGGCGAAGATGATCCTCTACCTCCCGCCCAAGAGGATATTGCTCCCCCTTCTCCTCCTCCAATGGAACAAGAGCAGGGATCCTCTCTTCCAGTTGATAGAGCAAATCAACAGATTCAAGAAGAGATTGCTCCCCTTGGAACTGGGACAGAGGGAGCTAATACTGCTGTGGATTATCCTCGAGGCGAGGATAATCCAAGCCAGCCCCCAGCATTGGAGGTGCAAGCGGAGACCCAAGAGAAGGGTGATGTTGTACTGGATCTTGTCCCCCCTCCGACTGAGCCGCGTGCACCGGAGACGGAGATAGAATTCGAAAATCCCCCAAACGACGACGAAGAGACTGTCGACTACGGGGATTATTTGGATGATGAGTTCGGCCAGGTACACTCTCGTCCATCCTCAGACCCCTACGATATTTCATGAGTCTGTCTAATGTGATATGATGGATATTTGTTTTGGCTTCCATCATGTTCATAGTGAGAGACTCTCATGTCGATTCCTTCTGTCTGACAGGAGGGAGTGTACAGTCTCTGATTGTGAAGCGTGGACGAACTACCACTCTGTGACTGCGTTGTAGTATAGTGTAGATATCGCAACGGGCTGTAGTTGGTACTTGTATACAATCAGCTAGAGATCAACAAAACCGTTAGACTAGGTGTATCATAAATTATTTTGAAATAAATATATGTCAAACTACTCTTCAATGCGTGTAGTGTCTAATGAATTGATTTTGTCCATGTTTGTCCCAGCGCGGACAACTTAGAAGTGTGCACCGCCCGTTGGCACTCAAACAATCACTTAACGGAGGGGTTCTGTAGTCGCTTAGTGGGGTTCCATGCTTTTCTCCATTTTATGGGTCACCTGATTCTGCCTTTCAACAGGTAACTACATCTCTTTCGTGTTGTGTTTGATCAGGTAGTAACGGCAGGTCGAAAAAAAAGAGTGCCGCGGAGCAGGGTTGTCACCGTCACGTCCTGTCCGTCCGTCAAGATGTCCGGACGGACGTCAGGATTCAAAAAAAAAAAAAAAAAAAAAAAATTTTTTTTTTTTTTTGTTTTTCGCTGGACGGTCCGTCCGTCAACCTGGACGGGTGGTCTCTCCACCTTGACAGGTAGTCCGTCCACAGGGACGGTCGGGCCGTCACCTGGACGGTCAAATTGTCGACCTGAACGGTGGACGGACTGGCCGTCCAAGTCGACGGACAGGCCGTCCAAAAAAAAAAAAAATTAAAATTTTTTTTTTTTTTTTTTGACGACCTGGCTGTTCACTGGTTTGCTCCAGGGTGCCAAACTGGCTGTCAAAAAAAAAAAAAAAAATTTTTTTTTTTTTTTTTTTTGGGCTGACGGCAATACCGACGCGTCAGGACGGATGCGTCATGACATCTGGACGTGAAAAGCCCACGTCACATCCGGATAGACAACCCTGCCGCGGAGTGTGTCCTCGTTAGTGGTCCAACCGCGACAGAAGTGGTTGAATATCGTGTTCGATTTGAACGGAGTGCTGTGTAAGAGCCAGGGTCAAGGGCCCCATAAGAAGAAAAAACATTACACAGTCCGAGATAATATATTCTCCCATCGAACCCCAACCCTCATTGGGACGAAGGCCGTCTTCGTTCGTCCCAATGTGCGCGAGTTCTTAGACG
This sequence comes from Rhytidiadelphus loreus, assembly GCA_947034895.1. Taxonomy (NCBI): domain Eukaryota; kingdom Viridiplantae; phylum Streptophyta; class Bryopsida; order Hypnales; family Hylocomiaceae; genus Rhytidiadelphus; species Rhytidiadelphus loreus. The sequence continues at coordinate 42,926,558 of OX344764.1, forward strand.
AGGTTTCAAAGATTTCGAACCGCGGCGTAGTTTGGAGCTCCATGTTCAAGAAGATGGTGGAGCCCGTTGCAAGTTTCCTCTTCCAGAATTGCAAGGCTCCCTACCACATCCTAGGTCAAGACAACTGCAAGAGGGTAGAAACCTCGGAAGGGAAATTTCTTCATCAGGCTGGGAGTCCATGGAAGACTCTGCTCTTCAAAGTGCTTGATGAAGAATTGTTCCTCGACCCTCAGGATCCCAACTCCTTCAACAAGGACAATACCATTCTCATCGATGATTCTCCGCAAAAGGGCATCCTCAATGAGAACGGGAATTGCATATACCTTGAGAGTTGGAACCCGTACATGCGTGGAGACAATGTGCTCGTCGGCACTCTCATTCCGTGGCTGAAGAAACTACACGAGGAGTGTCCACTCGGATGACTTCGTGAGTTCGTAGATCGGAACAGCATAGGTGTGGCGCCCTTGGTCGCATCAGACGATCAAGCCAATTATATATTAGATGGGATGAGGATGTCTGTCAAGGCATTCGAGTCGCGATTCGTGTTGCGGGGGATGAATCTAGTGATTGAATAAGAAAGACGAAGGAAGAAATAGACTTCTCAGTGTCTCAGTCAATCATAGAACTTTTTTTACATTATTTTTGTGAATACGGATTGTTATGTACATTTCATTCTTGTGAATTAGTAAAATTTTGAAATTTAATCAAGATTTCTCGCCTCTTTTGGTTGTACTGTTTTGTTCAACATGTGTTTGTCTTCCATGTTGAGTTATCTTTGGGTCGAGGATAATTGTGGAGGGATGTGTGTTATCTTTGGGTCGAGGATAATTGTGGGGGATGTGTGTTATCTTTGGGTCGAGGATAATTGTGGGGGATGTGTGCTCAATTCTATTGCTATAGGTCGGAGGATCCGTTCTACACTTTCTCCATCACAGGGAACCACTGACGAGGAGCTTGCTGTCTGGATCGGACGTGTCACTTTCAATGAGGTCCGGCTCGATTGGAGGGAGCTTCGTGTCGTCCTCCTATTCTAAGCCTTACCTCCTGGGCTCGGCCACCGATGCAGCTTCAGCAGCCATCGACTTTTCAAAGGGGAATGTGGAGGAAGGCATGGTAGATAGCCCACCTAGTCGGGGTCCCGTGAGGACACCGATTTGCTCACCGTCGCCAATGAAGAGGGCCAGCTCCACCCCTAGTCGATTGCGTTCACAGTCGCCGACTTTGCGAACCCCAAACACACCGCACAGGAAATTGTATGCGGATGACAAAGAGCAGGGTATGGATCCTCGTCTCGAGGATGAAGTGTTGTTGCCGATGACAATCTGTCATCAGGCTGTCCGGAGCGTGGAGTTGAATGTGGATCCCAAGGTTGGGGATCGGATCAATGAGGTACCGTTGGGTGCATGCAGAGCACAGCAGGTTCCACGCCTCGTAGAGATTCCTATCTCGTTCCCCTCAAAATCCGTGGGCGGAGTATCTTTGCCTTCGGCTGTACCTATTTCCCGCCGAACGACTGTTCGAGACCTACGGCGGTCAAATTACACACGATCGACAACAACTGCCGATCCGTACATAAGCACTGTGAATAGATCGATACCACGCCCGCCTCCTCAAGGTTCTAGGTCTCTTTCCAATACCGAGATTCCGCGACGTGAACGAAAGCGAAAGAGAGAGGCCAAGGATTTAATGCTGATGGGGATGTTCAATACTTTCAGTAAAGACAGTGGATCACCCAAGCCTTCTTGACGCGAGGATATCTTCAGAGGATTGGCCAAGTTGAAAGCCTCGGAGGCAGCCAAGGAGGCAACAAATAGCAGTTCTTAATCCAAGAACGATGGTTTGCCGAGTGATCCTAATTCAAAGTGGTCTAATTTTTGTTGAAGGATCATTACTATTAATAGAATATTCATTCATATACAAAAAACAATTTTTAGTAAGGGTGAGTGCTCTCTGCGCACATAGCCTTTATATTTTGACACAAGACATTCAATCATTAGACTTAGCAAGATTAGATATATCGGGATTTCATTTCCTAGGAAGTGAAGTATATAGAGAAGTGAGAGAAGTTTATTCAAGTAAATTCATGTTCTTCAATGTAAAGGGACACACTTTTATAAATATTACATCTTATTACACAACTCATGTGGAATTGCATTTTGCACGTTCACATTTCTTAATTGTTTTGGTGTGGGATTGCTCTAAGCCTTCTAACGACTTGCCTATTTTTATCTTCGCCTTCAACAATTTATCTTTGAATGGAGGAGCCTTAAGTTCTCAAAATGACCATATTGTCTCAATTTAATGAATATGGCCTTAATCCCTGTTTCATCCACTTTTTTCATCCAATTATGTCATCCTGTTTTTAGTTCATCTACTTTTTTCATCCAACTATTTCATCCTCTTTTTAGTTCATCCACTTTCTTCATCCACTATTGCCATCCAACTTTTTCATCCTGTTTTAAACTCATCCACTTTTTTCATCCACTTTTTATCAAAGATTTTATACTTTTTTGGTTAGTTTATTTTCTAAATCACAGAATCCCCGCTCCCTGCTCACCAATTCTCGCTCCATGCTCCACGCTTGCATGCTAGCATTCCCCAACACCCTCCCCCGAAGTCTATCACCGGTCATCATGGAACCCCAACCGGATACCACCAGTCACATCTTGATAAGACTGGAACCCAACCGGGTACCACCAGTCACATCTTGGTTGGTTGGATATGACTACTTGCCCTACCCAAAACCGGTAAAAATTATGATTAAGTAAACAATGATTGCAAGGAAGTGTTGTGAATGTGATGCATCTCAAACTATAATTTCTTTGGATGCATTGGAAGTTTCTAAAAAGTAGAATTCTTGGTTATTGGTGGCTTCCACATTATAACAAGCAATGGGTACCTTAAAAGTTATAGCTTAAGTTCATCATATAATAAGATTAAGACAATGGGTGTTCTTATTTTATTTTATTTTAAATGTGATATAATAGAAATAAATGGATAATGAAAAACAATGGGTATTAGGATCCTCATTAAATACTCATTTGAACTTAGTAATAGAACAAAAATGAGCAATGAAAAAAATTGGATACTCATATTTTTTTTAAGCAAATATTTAAAGCTAACAAATGATACTTAAACCAAATTTAAAAAAATGGTATTAATGTTGTTATTTTATAAAGAAATATGATTTGATTCTAAATCAAAGTAACCTATGTTCTTATTCTTGTAAAAGAAATATTCATTTGGATTTAATAGTAATGCAAAAAAATAGGTAATGAAAAAAATAGGGTACTACTGGTATTCTTATAAAACAAGTACTTAAAGGTAGCATAAGAACCTTAAACCAATATCAAAAAAAAATATTCTTATTCTTATTGTTTTATAAAGAAATATTCTTTGACAAAACGGAAATGCATAAAAAAAAATTGGGTTCTTTTTTCTTATGAAAGAAATAATCCACGTTGGTAAATAAATGGAAATAGATGATAAAATGAATTGATAATGGAAAAAAAAGGCATCTTTGTTCTTATGTCTTTAAGCTTGACAAATGTTATTTTTATTAATTAAGGTTTGATTCAATGGTAATGGGTGTTTTCATTATTCTAAAATAAATACGCAATGATTAATAAAGAAAGGTAAACTTAAAGATTTGTATTCATTGTTATAAAAGAAACATTAAGCAACAAAATGAAAAAATGGTACTCTTATTGACAATAAAAATGGAAGATTTAATGACAACAAAAATTAAAAGAAGTATACAAGTGTTTATTCTCAAGATGAAAAAATTCAATGACAGTACTTTTTATTTTATTATCAAAATAATGTTCTTCAATAATAATAAACGAAGAACACCTATTTTTTTCATTTAAAAAAAAATACTGAATCATACTAAGTCTTCAATAAGAATTTTTACTTTTGTATATTGAGATTATGTAATCTTATAAAAGAGAAAAATAATCCTTATATTTAGAATGGAAATATCGAATCCTAAACAAAACAATGAATTGAATTTTGAACTATGTACATACATGAATGCATGATAAGTATGTTAATTCTCAATTTCTCATGAACCTCAAAACCTGAGCCATATCAAATGAAAACGTATATATATATATATATATATATATACATTTTTTAAATCAACAAATCATTCTTTTAAACAAGAATGTCTCATTTTATACACTTGTTCTTTACAAAACACTAATATTGAGACACAATCAAATGTATAAGGCTTCTCATGGTTAGGATTTAGGGTTTAGGGTTTAGGATTTTCAAGGTTTATAATTTAGACTCTGGTTATAATAAGAAAATTGTGAACTCAAAATAAACAAAAGAGCTGGTACCTAGACAACGTGTTTCTGTGCGCATGGGATGCCCATCTTTGGATGCTCAAATGAGAAAAAAGGTCCTTTTTTTGGAATATGCGGAAGACGATGTGTGAATCTGTATTTAGATAAGATGGTGGCGGAAGTTTATTGGTCGCCTACATCAAAGTGTACACTCATGTATAACCTCGAGAGTCGCAATAGATGCCTCCGAACAAAGATCACTGGTTTCCAAATTTATTTTTTTTAACTTGTAAAGAGACCAATAATTGAGAATATGATGAAGATGAAGATCTAAAATAATTTTTTATGTTACAGGATGCAAGTATTGTATACACTTCAAATTCATGGCCTGAAAAAATGTCTACGTATGAACTATATAAACAATTGTCAATATTTTCCTCTGTACAAGACGGTATGCAATGTACTAATTGGTACATAAAGCAAGAAGACGTTGCAAAAATTTCGGAGTGCATAGTAATTCAATGGCGCCAGCTTGTGCTTACTAAAATAGGGAAAAAGTTAGGATTTCCTTACATTCAGTTTCATTGGATCTAATTTGTTTTAATACAAACTGAATGCACTCTTTTGTTTATTTGTGACTTTTTTTTCTAAAGTTCTGTAAATGAACTCTACAATGTTGCATTTTGATACATATTTTGGAAGGTTCAAACTTCAAACGCATACTTAGATATATTTTTGTAAAGAGTTCATATTTGTTTGTTGCGTACCAAATTCATATTGCGTACTAAATCCATATAGAATCTAACCTAGTGGCGTAATCTGACTCTTCTTCAATTTCTTCAGTTTCTTCTTGGCTCCTTTGATTTCTTTTGCTGATTCTTTGGCAGTCATGTTTTTGGTCTTCCGCTTGGACACTTCAAAGTTGTCAGTATCAATTGGAGGGGAGCGGTGGGGGCTAGGGCACCTTCACCATTGCCCTAGTCGCTCCTTCAACCCGAACTTCCTCTCTCAACTTCTTATGCCGTTCTAATTCGGCAGCTTCTTCTTTCAAGTTCAATACTTTTTCAAACTGGGCATCCTCCTCTTTCAATCTTCTTATGCGTTCCTAAAACTCAAATGCCTCAATTCCTACCTCGGAAGACATAACACGATACTCATCTTTCTCTGGGGAATCGACTTCATCTATAGACGGTAGACTTGAAAGTACAGGACGTTCAAGATGTACACACTTGGGTACAGGAAGTACATGATGTTGTACAGACTCACCCTGACCATGGTCACTACCAACGGCACTGCCGTTGCATAGGCTTTGCGAAACAACAGTCTCAGTGGCACTAAGCAGGGCATCTGTCTCTATGAAAGTGACAGAAAGTGTTTGAGTGCACATTTGAGATTCTTTCAATTGTTCTAAGTAAATTTTTTCAAGATCTGAAAAACAAAACAAAACAAGAAGTGGTCGTTGTTTCTTGCGCTCATTGTTTCTACGCTCATTGTTTCTACGCTCATTGTTTCTCGTTGTACGCACCTCCAATTGTATTTAAAAACTGACTAATGTACTCTAATTTCTAAGAGATTGTATAATGATTGTATTTGCAAACTAATACAATGTCTACACGAGTGGTAAGAAGAACAGAAGAACAACATTTGCAGAAAAACTATTGACGGAGTCATAAACCTAAATCTTGCTTTGAGCTCCAATGCCGCCTCACTCCGTTGCTTCTTTGAACGCAAAGATGCAGCTCCTCACTTCTTCGCTTCTTTGAACTGAAATCGCTAAGTGTAAAAGCAACTCGGTTGATCCACATTTTTTTTGAATAGAGGAGGGAATGTTTAGGAGGAGGAAATCGCGCTGCAAAAAGCACTGCATACCGCGGATCGTGTCAGCTGAATCCCAAATTAGATAGTACATGCCAGACGATAATTGGTCCAAGATCACTACAAGAAACAAGTGATCAAAATGACTTCAATAAACGACTACAAAGAAGTCATTGTGCTCACCGTGATTGTAAAACGACTTGAGGTCCCTACAGTCGTTGTGGTCAAGTCGTTTAGGTAAACAACTGCGTTTGTATTATCACCATCCATGTATACCTTGGATGTAGGAGTGGATGAAAAAGAAAGATAAAAGGAGTAAAGAAAGAAAGAATAAAGAAAGAGGGAAGTTGACCGGACACAATGGATTGAAGTAGTTCTGAAGTCATTCTGCAGTCACTGTGTAGTGGCAATGGACCCCTTTTAAATCTGACATGGACATCCACGTCAGTAGTCAATTTATTTCCTCAAATCTAGGATTATATCCTCAAATCTAGGAAATTTGAATATTATTTAATAAAATTTAGGATTATATTCTCAAATCTAGGAAATTTGAATATTATTTTCTAAAATCTAGGATTATATTCTAAAATCTAGGAAATTTGAATATTATAATTTGAAATCTATGATTATAATCTAAAATCTAGGTATTTTGAATATAACTTCTGAAATCTGGCAATTTTGTGAATATTATTTTCTAAAATCTAAAAAAATTGAAGATTATTTTAAAGATCTGGTGAAATGTGCAAAATGAGCACACCATACACCATATACAAATATATAATACACAATATTTTGCATATGTCAAATGGCTTCTTAAGCCACTTAGTGTGTGAATACAAAGAGCTCAAATGACAAACCTTTTATACAAGTGGGTAGTTGGAGGCAAGACAAACGATATGGGATTTGTAAAATTCTAATGCAGTAGTAAAGTAGTGACATGAAAGTCATTACGTAGTCGCCTTAGAGGAAATCGCAGTCAAAATACAGTCACATAGTTTACTCACTTTTGACTATGGCCTCCACAATGGAATTGATTAAGTCTACATTGGAAGTTTAACAATGTTGTGAACAAAAACTAATGGATGAAAGATAGACATTGTAAAAGTTTTCAACCTAGTTCTATAAAAATTGGAATGAAAAATTGTTTTTCTATCTCTTAGAGGTGCTAAATGTCATCTAAAATTTAGTTTTTGGCCTTTGCATTATCAATCTAACTTAATTTTTTCAGTTTGTTTTTAAAAATAACATTAGTAAATAGAGAGAAAAGTCAAAAGAGAAATAAGTCGAATAAAAGAAATAAGTCTTCAAGAGTGCATTATTTTAATTAGAATGGAAAATAATAAAAAAAACATAAAAAATAATAAAATATTGAAAAGAGAGTAATTATTATTATTTTTTAAAGTAAGTTGAAGAAAATTACAATTCATGAAATAGATAAGAGAAGTAAAAAGAAGAAGAGGATGTAAAAGAAGAAAAGAGATAGGAAGAGAAAAAAAGATTAAACAATTTTTTTAAACGATACAACATCATCTCTAAGTTGCATCTATTAATAATCAAGGAAGCACATGACAATACCCTTTCAAATTGTGTTTTGTTGAGTTTTCTATTTCAAAAAGGTGTAGTGACAATTCACTCATTTTGTAGTCACGCTATAGTGAAACTCTTTTTGGAAGGAAATTTGCCTTTCGGCCACGTCTTTCTTTTTGCCCATTTTCTTTTTCTTTTTCCAACATGAAGTTGTAACTTCCTAGAACTGAGCTGTTGGGGTTCTTAGAGTCATTTTCTAGTCACATTGAAGTCACTTTCTAGTCACATTCGAGTAACGAGAAGTCATATAATATGACTGCGTTGCAGTCTATACAAGTCAATGACGTTGTGAACGAAATACAGTGGATGAAACTTTCCCTTCGTGGACTTTTCGTCCTGCAGTCGCACTCCCGACTACAAAATGACTCCGCTACTATAATTCTCACAACGTTGGTGCAATTAGGGAACTCGAGTCATTCTTAAGTCGTTTTGGTCAAGCAGTCATTCTCTGCAGTCACATTTCTGCCCATTTTCTTGTAGTGGATGTACAAACTATATGCACAATACAAACAAGTAAGAACCAGAAATCCTAAAATGTTCTAACAGATTAAGGCTGGAAATTGGAGAAGAAATCTCCGATAGGGAAATTTGAAGGCAAAATATAATTTTTTTGAAAATTGAATGTTGGTCCATCTCAACTAAGATGCTCTCTACTAGAAAATAAAAATAAAAAATAAAAAAAAACAATTTAAGGTCAAAATTTGGCCTTCATACCAAAATTACACATTTGCTAGGATATTTTCTTATGTAGATTCCAAAACACTCATTAAATGCCTAGGCTAAGTAGCTAAACATAAGAGCTATGAATTTATCTCTTTGAATTGTAAAAATGAAACCCTAAACTAGGCAAAAAAAGTACAACAATGCTAAAGCTGAATCTGTGACAGTACAAACATTAAATGTTTGTACTCCGTACGATAAATTAATAGATGAAAATCACTTTTTGTTTTGCAATTATCAAAGTATGCAAGATGCAAGACTTCGATCTTTTTTTTTTTTTTAAGTCACAAAAACTATAAGAAAATTGACTCCAAACTTTCATGTTGTGCAGAAATTATGCCATGACTACAATTTCGGACAACCGTAGTGTGCTTTTACCCCGTTGTCCTTGGTCTTTGTAGTGAGGTGATTGCCACGCACCAATGCCTTGTCAAGCGTCATCACCTTGTTGGAATCATCCTTCCCTTCCCTTTCTTCTTCGGTTTGCTCGGCGACCCCGTCTCCACAACAGCATTCTCCGTGACATCAATCATTGTCGTTGTTGCTTTCTTTCAGGGGGCCGGCACTTTCTTCTTCCCCTTTACCATCTCACGGGTGATGCAGACATTATGTTCATCCCGCTCATGCTTGAGGCATTTCCATCCCTGTACAAGTTCTTCAGCATCGGTTGGCGTATTATCGACAAAAGTCATTCCCCATGTCATGGCCTTCGCTCCACAAACATCTTCCGTGCACTTCTAGACAGCAACTCTACCACAAAGTAGTCGGCGACGCCATCTGGGTTGCCAACTAGAAGCAAACAAATCATGACGTGCATGTCTCCTCCAATAGTCATGACAGACATAACATTTCCCTTGCAAGGGGTCATGTTTCCCTTCAGCTTGAAGAAACACGCAATCTCCACTAGCTTGTCAACTAACTAACTCCAGCACAGGCCCCACTCTTGGATGGCCTTGCTTGCTCTCCATGTTGCGCATGGTGGGAACCCGTCGCCCAATATCCAAGAGTTTGGGATGTGAAGTTCGAGAAGTCTGGCTAAGAAGGTCGATTTCCTGTACAACAATACACTTGAATTTAGAGCTGAATACTGTTGTATCCGCTCGAGGACGCCAAAATCAAACATCATTTTGATCATCTATTATATCGACTGCCAGTTGATAGAACCTCCGAGGTCCTCACTCTATAGTCACAAAGCTATATCGGCTGCTAGTCGATACTCTTTGAGTACTGCCCGCGAGTCTTCTTAACCCTTAAAGTTCCATGTGAACAACAAACTATGTCGGCTATTAGCCGATAAAATGACTACTTTGCGCAAAAAATCAGAATGAAATTCTAATCGCAATACCAGGCAAGAGAAATTATATCGGCTGCCATCTGATACAAGGTTTGTGTAGTACCTCTCTAGAGCCACATCCAAGGACTCCGTCGCCGCAGGAGTGAGCTACTTATTGGCTAGGATGAATAACTTGTCGACTGCTAAGAAACCTGCGCCACCTTAGACTCCTCCTGTGTTAGCTGCCAAGGAAATCCTATCGGCTGAGCTTGAAAGTTTCACCATAGTTGAATCGACAGGGCAGTTGCTACTTTGCTATGATGCAGTGTTAGCTGCAAGCATGAAGGTAAGAGAGTGAGGGGGAGAGGAAGATAATGACAAATAGAAAAAGAAGCAGATTGCAAATGAGAGAAAATGAAAGTGGCCTGGGGAGTATACCCCCCCCCAATGAAGTGACAACTGCCGGTCGGAAGAATCATCATGACAAACCTAAGCCATTCAACGAATGATTACATCCATCTATGGCTTTTTCATCCAAGAACAAGTACCCCACTTGCAACCAAGGACATCCAAGTAACAAACACTCATTGCAAAAAGATGCGTACGTATCCCACCACGATCTCCAAACGGACGTACGTGTCTCTTTTGCAATCACCACAGCATCCTCTTCCTCTACATTCAAATTTCAAGCGCCAAATCAATCTTTGGCCTCCTCACTTAGGTTCAATTTTCAGAGGATTTCTTTCTTTCTCCTTCATTTGCCACTTACATGCACTCAGACCATCTAAGAATCGCCAAGGAAGAGTGGATTGCAGTGGTTTGTAGTGGTTTTCTATGGAATGGTTTGTAGTGGTTTGCAGTGATTTTCTATGGAATGGTTTGGAGTGGTTTGGAGTGGTTCGCACTGGATTGAGTGGAATGCCTGGCAATGCAGTAGTGTACAGTGGAATGTAGAGCAATGTAGTAGATTTTTGGAATGTGAGGATACCAAAGGATTGCAGTAGTTTGCAGTGGATTGTACGATTAGTTCAGGAATTAATCAAGGTCATAGCTAGAAATTAGTGTCCAGGCTGTAATTCTTCATTTTTTGTCTCTTTGCATTTTTGATTCAGATACATGACCAGGTCTCGACTGAGAATCAATGCAGACTACCTAGATCATTATATTTCAAATCTAGCATCATGCATGATTCACATGTTCTCATTTGCGCGGTTTAGGCCTTTAGGATCTTGAGCTTGTTCGTACAATCCGAGGTGTCGGCTGCCAACCAATAGGAAGTGGAGTCCCTGTCAATGTGCATTCATTAGAGGAACCTCCACGATAAAAAGGTTGTCTAGCAAGTGGTACATTGACGTATCGGCTGCCAGCCGATAAGGTGATTCGGGTTCTGAAAGAAACAACAGTTCAAACATTGTAGGTTCTGACGCCAATTCTAAGTCATGAGTGGATCTGATGACATGGGTTTGGACGCGAGTCCTATTAAAGCATTTACAAAAAATGGAGGCTCCGGGAGACTAAAACTGGGGAAGGGAGTAGTTGTCGCCTTTACCCTCGAAGGACTCTATTACACTGGAAGGACGGTCGTAGAAAGGGTGGTGAACCGTGATCCCTACCTCGTGCGTGTTCATATCCTAGATGTTCCAGAGAACCTCAACATGCCTATTCCGTTTTCTGAGGGAGACTTGGTCTTCCTCAGACACTGCCCAGAAAAGTCAATTGTTTGGGAGGTAGACAACGTCTATCCCTATGCAGAATTGGAAGGGTCTACTTGCGCTGGTGTCAACCGACAACCGATACAAGTCAACACGGATGAAAAATCTATTCAACAATTCCTGTCATTCACTATTAATAAGGATGTTGCCCTTCTGCAAACTGTAGGCATGGACTTGCTATATGCTGGAGTGGGAACAATTGTAGAGTACTCTCCTAAGGGATTCTAGGAAGGCTTCCGCGTTTCGCACAGCTTCTTCCTCGTTGTCAAACTTCTGCATGTCGTCGACGACTTCAAGGATCACAATGCCTACTACGAGATTCCAAAATTCATGACACTCAAATGCTGTGTTGGATATAAAATACTCTAGAGTGGTTACAAGGTCAGACCAATCGATACCTCTAATGTGTCAACCAAGAATGTCGGAGGCCAGCCGATAGGTTCACCAGGGGCCCATTTGAAGCAGCCACAACTGCATGCTAACTATGAAAGTGGAGGTAGGTCCAATGATCTACCAGAGGAATTTTTAGAGCCGGCATAAGGACCGATTCCTACCAATGCATTAGATGAAGACGATCGAGATGATAGGCTCTACTCGACGGATGATGACAGCTGGAGGTCCGATGATGAGCCTTCCAATGTTCATGGTCACAGTACTTTTGGCGAGGGCGGGTCCAAAACTAGTGCTGCAAATAGCTTCGTTCATGCGGATGCGTTTAGGAAAAATATGGGAAGTAGAAATATTAGCTATAACTCGGATGGAATGCAGTCAAGGCTTTCAATCCCGAATAGACCTCTCTAGAGAAACCAATACTGTGAACTTCTCAATGACAACTTCTTGTTATTTGGAAGAGCAATGATCTAAGTCTGCCTACCAAACAAAGCCCGTGTCGATGACGTCCTCGGAGATTCGGATGTCGAAGTCATGTTCGTATCAGACAATGAGGCACTGCAAATGACAACCATGCGTTGGAGGCTGTCGCATGCAAGATTAGAAGGGGGGAGGCTACTCTCAGATATTGTCATGCTATGCTCAAAGATTGCTTTCTTGAATGTGTCCGACAACAATGGAATGCAGGAGGTACCTAAGAATCCATACTGGTCCGTGTGCAGAAAGGTCATTCTTAAGAATCACAAAAGCCTGTCCAAACTACAAATGAAGACCTCGGACATGGACATACGCAAGGTTAGCTTGCAAACGTGCTGCAAGCTCAGATGTTGCTAGACGTTTCTCTAGGAGAACACAAGAAATCTACGACGGAAATTCTTCGCTTGCACATTTGAGACCAGGAGGGAGATGGCATATGCGGTTGTGGGTACTTATTTACCCACCCTTGGTAAATTGGCGAATACAACCAGGTTCTAGTTCTATGGTAAGTTTCTATTCTAATGGGTGTCTAAGTGTCAATCCATTGTGCCTCCAAGCAATGGATCTTTTTTGCTAATTCTCTAATCGTGACTCTCTAATTGTGGTTCTAAATGACTCCTAAGTTTACTATCCTGCTATGTTATGTTTTTGTGTTTCCTATTTCTAAAGTTTACTCTATTGTCCTAAGATAGAATATTATCTCATGCCATTTCTAAAAACCTAAGACTCGTTCAATTTGGACTCTCTAGTGAACCGCAATAGGCGGATGAAGTTTCAGCCACTTGACTATCCAAAATTCATCCATAGTTTTCTATAGGCTTCTAATTCCAATTGAAAGCAAAATTTGACCTAAGGACCTGACTCCCTATGTCCTAACTAAATCCTAAGTTTCAACTTGGTTGAATGAACACTTCCAAGTTTCATCCGTTTTGGGCTCTAAACTTCATCCATCAATATCTTGGGCGTCCTAACTCCGATTCCTACATGTCTTATGTTTTTGGAAACCTCTTAAGGTCTACTCTAAGCCTATCTAATCAAATACGACTTGACTTCAGTCCTAATGGTACCTAGCTCTCGGCCTTAACTAACAATTGACACCTACAAAGTCTAAATGAGAGAAAAGTCTACCCTTTGACACCTTCAACTACCACCTTACACCTTCAACAATGACCCCACTCACATCAAGCACTAGAGGCCCTCCAAAGCGGCATTGCCAAGGTATAGTGGGGAGTATCTCCAGGGTTAGTACAACCTTCCCCAATTCGCTCAAAAACACACCACCCTATTACCACGATGAAGATAAAAAGACTACCCCTCAATGATGGGACCCAAGCAAGCAAGAACACACCACTATCACCACAATGGAGGTAAAAGTGCTACCCCTCAAAAGTGGGACCCAAGCAAGCTCCAAACACAAAAAATAACAACAATGAAGCCAACAAAGCTCTAAAACACCGTTGCAAAGTGTCTTGGCTAAAGTACTAAAAAAAACCACACAAGTTAGACCCAACGACAATTGAGGGGGGTTCAAAGTTTCGCCATCCCAAAGGAACCAACAATGGCGAGGACTTAAGAGCCTTGGTTCCAAACCAAGGTCTCTCTAAAATGGTGTAAAAATGAGACTACTGAGGAGTCCAAAAGACTCCAAAAACTTGCACTTTAAAGAACCTTAAGATACACAAGGTAGAAAAAACCCCAAGGCCTCTACAAACTTGAGGAACAAGAACAATGGAACCCAATAAAGACTCAAAAGGACTCTATTCAAAGTTGCTTGGCCAAACACCAAGGCTCTTACAAGAATGGACCCAAGGATCCTAACTCTAAAGACTCAAAACATGGACCTTGAGAGCTTTGGTTTCAACCCAAAGTCTCTCCAAATGGAAGGGGGGTTTGAGAGGGAAATGGGTGCCCTTTTATACTCATCCAAGGCACTCACCTCCTCTCAAATACCGAGGTAAGCATATCTCTTAGGATTTTCATCCTTATCATTCGAGATTTTCACCTCTCAATTACCAAGGTAAGCCTATCACTACAAGAAAATGGGGGTATAAATGACTTGTCCACAATGACTGCACCGACAACAATGACTTCAAAGTGAATACAAAATGACTAATTTGTTGTCATTGTTGTCGGTGTAGTCATTGTGGACAAGTCATTTATACCACCATTTTCTTGTAGTGTATCTCTTTGGGTTTTACACTGGTCCTAACATCTATCTTTTGGAGTTTAACTCCGAATTACAAACGGATTGCGCCAATGGCTTCAGAAGGCCATTTTTAGTCTTAAAGATCCACTACCCCTTGTTCTATCACGAAAAAACCATCGGAAAGTAGCGCTAACTGAAAATAGTAAAAAGGGTAAAAGTCTAACTTTGGGAGTTTACCTTTTTTGGCTTAGGAAACTAGCTAGGATTGTTGGGGAGGCTCTAGGGAGTAAGAGAAGACTCCTTGATGTCTTCATTCTGACTTCGTACGCTCCCGGGACGCCGGTCAACCCCGCAAAGATCTTGCCGTAATTAATAAATGGGGGGAATGTTGATGATTCGGCTGCCTCCCACTATCGGAACACCATGAAATTTTTTGGGGTGCGTTATTAACATAAAAGATGCTAATCTGATTTTTAGTGAGATTTTACCGCGGCCTGGGTAATTTATATGAATTTCTCGTCGTGGCTTTTAGCGGTTGACCGCTCGGAAAAAAATCCTCTGGAGATCTAGAAAAAACCAAGACTTTTTGGAGAACCTCTCATGGAATTCTCCAAGCCATGTGCCAGGTCTTGAGTCAATCTTACACACAGTCGATAGCGAGGTAAAAATTGACTTCTCTGGAATGACCGACAGTTAGGGAATCTTTCACACGTGAAGGAATCTTGGCGAATGAATTTCATTGTCGATACCTTGACATATTCCAAATCCGAGAGCACTATCCGACAACCGTAGATTCCTCCATGTAGTCTATGTTGGACAAGTAACACCTGCAAGCTAACAATTGGGATTCTTAATATTTCGTCGATGGAATGGGGAAAGTAGAACCTATCTTTGGAGATTAGGTGAGGACCTCTTTAACTCTTTGGGGACCAATTTAGCCTATCACGGTCACATGCACGGGATTTGGGCTATTTTGGGTAAGTTCCCGGTAGCCCTCTTATTTCCCACTATTTACGGGTTCTAACCTATATACAAGTGGGATTTGTGGGTAATCTATGGGTAAAAGGCTATTTATGAACAAATGCTATATTGGTACGTGACATACCTATTTTGGTTCTACACTCTTTTTTGGGCTTTTTATATTATTTTATGCCTTAATTTGCAACAAACTAAAAAAAAGAAAACTATGAGTCCCAAGTGACGAATTTGAAGCTCACAGCGGTGGAGAGTCAACTTCATGCAGGTGTTATTCCAAGAAAAAAATTCGTCACTCTTGCAAATACATACGTCTGTGAGAACGTATGGTATATCATTTACGAGGTCACAAGGTTGGCTTATCATGTCTACAAGCTTGCGGCCGTTGGAGGATCTGTTAGCGGCTCGCATGTAAATGCAGGGGCTCGACAACCACGACCACAAACAATTCAGGCTCAAACAACTCTCATAACGATCATCAACGAGAATGCTGACCAGATGCCCAACGAGTTCAGACTAGTTGGAAATAAACGCGTCGACAACCTCAAGGTCATTCCCTCTGCTATGAATTGGGATCACATACACAAACATGTTAATTATGTAAGTTCATTATTTGCCTTTGCTTCTACAATACACAATTTCTCATGTTGGCTGCCAACCAATACAATCAACTTCTGCCTAGGAATATCTTTACCATGCGCTTCAATCATAGTTCACTACTTTGATTAGTCCGTCGGTTGCAGTTTTGTCAGTTGTCGGCCAATACAAATGCTTCTCCGCTCACGGAATCTTATACAACGAGCTATGTCCTTCAAGTCAATGGAATATGCAATATGAAGCCAGTCTCACAATCTGCAATCAGCCACCTTCGGAAAGCCCATTTCAAAAAAGTAGAGGCCAAGGCAGTTGGAAGCAATTTCTCAAAATGCACAAAATGTGACTTCTTGGTTGAGTTCATTACAAAATATCCAAGAGGTTGCGATGAGTGGCAAGCCCTAGTTGATGACAGAGAGAGACATCTCAATTACCAATGTGCTTGTAGGAATGTCTATAGTGGATGGACAACATAGTCAGTGCAAAATCCATCAGACCTCCTCTACATTATTCATGACAAAATGGACACCACAAAGACCGCGATTCCGAGGATGCAGCGCATTACCAAGGCCACCACCAAGCTAGGGCAGATTCCCATCTCATGTACTAGCATGCTCACACATAGGCATGGAGATCGAGCGTATGCTCATTACTCCACATCACTCTGGCCTGAGGATTCAAATTTCACTATATCGTCGCTATGCAGGGTACTCAAAGCTCTCGAAAGGCCACCTGTTTGGGGATCCAAGATACTCTTCTCTACTCCGCCGCAAAACAACTTCTTTGAGGCTTTGCTTCATGGAAAATCAAGATGCAACTCCTCCGTTCCTGAGGCCTCAAGAAAAGTCACAAACACTCCAACAGTAGGACGACTTCATGTTCCACTTCCTAGGAAACTATTCTTGCAACTTGACAACTCCGCAAAAGACAATAAAAATAGGTTCCTCATGGCTTTCTACTCATTGCTCACCGCCAAGCGCATATTCAAAGAAGTTACTGTCAGGTTTCTCATTGTCAAGCATATGCAGGAAGACATTGACATGCACTTCAGTTATCTCTCTAAACTAGTCAAGAGGAAGAACACCTACGTGCTTGTTGATCTCATGAAGGCGTTCATGGATTCACAAAAGACTGTTGCCTTCATTTCAAAGTTCGTACAAGAGGTGGTGGACTTCAAATCATACCTCAAGGGCTTCCATTATGATGGGGTGAACAAGATCATCGGGCTAGGAGATAAACACCTCTTCAAATTCTACGTCGTCGAGGCCGGAGATGATCGAAGATGGCCGGTCATGAGTACAAAATAAGGACCACAGATTCATTGTGGCTGCTTCCAAGGCCACCCATCAAAATGTGGACCGCAGACGAAGATGGGAGATCCAACATTCCACAGAGGGACCCACGACTTGTGCCATTCAAGGCACTCTGGGGGAATGTGGACATAAATCCAAGAAGGCAAAATGTAGAGAAAAAAGTCGCCAGAGCTAGCGAATGCAATGAAAAACAAACCTTCATCAAAAATGGAATCACAAAGTACATTGAATTTTGGAAATTGGGAATGGCCAAAAACAAGCAGTACACAAAGGAAATGGCAAGTTGCGTTGCTTACTGGGAAAGAATTCAATCGGAGATTAATTCGCCGATGCTAGAAACTCCAACATTTCTTCAAGAGGGATTGTGGCCGCTCTCTAACTAGACAAGAGATTATAGAACTACTTTCATAGAAGACGGGTTGGATCCAAATAATCTAGTGGACACCACACCGGAAGACGAATCTGAGCCAACTCCATACTACAAAGGACAGACTGAGGTTGACGTTCAATCCATTCAGGGATGTCCTGCTAAGAGACTTTGTTCTTTGCCGACTATGTCAAAACAATTACCTGCCAGTTTGGCTGGGTCAGGTACTCAAGTGTATGGATATGACTCTAGGGCCAACGTATGGGAATTTCAAGATAGAGTGGTGGACTCCAATGAAAACCAAGAGGGAGGAAAAAGCGCTTGTGGTGAGGAAATGCTGGACCCGGAGGTGGCACAAGGAACTCTGTCTTCCATAGATGGTTCATATCAGCATTGTCCTGTACTCACATAGAATGCCCTTGCATGCGAAGAAAGGACCTCCCATGTCTCATATTATCTCAGAGGCCTCTGTTGCTGCTGCAATTGCAAATAGGGTTGTCTTGTCTGACAGAATTTCGGGTTTTTGTGTCTAATAGACGTCGCATGTCACATGTCGAATTGTCGAGTTGTCGAGTATGGGCGGTTTTTGTTGTCGTGTACGGATTTCGGATTTCAAATTTTTTTACCCCTAGGTAAAACGGATTGTCCTACGTGGCTGTGACGTGGCGTGCTTCATGAGGGGCGATCGCGGGTAGGGGCGACCACGGGTAGGGGGCGACTACGGATCCAAAATCTAGGGCGACTTCAGGTCTAGGGGCGACCGCGGGTAGGGGGCGACTGCGGGTCCAAAATCTAGGGCGACTGCGGGTCTAGGGGCGACCTCTGGTCCCTAGGGGCGACCTTTGGTCCCTAGGGGGCAACCTCTTTGTTGCAATTGTCCAAAAAAACTTTCAAAACTACTATTTCTAGTACAAAAAGAAAAAAGAAAATTAATGGTATTTTTGAATATGTAATCGTAGGATCTTAAAGTAGAATAGTATGAGAATGTGTGGAAAAAATTTCAAACACTTTCACCACATAGATTGCAAGGTAAATGCGTTCAAAGTGAAGAAATCACATTTGTGACATATTGACAAACTACTTTGAATCTTCTTAACTTAAAAAAATTTACATTATAGTCTTGAATTGAAAAAATTTCATCATTCAAAATTGATTTGAAAATATAAAAAATTTAAAATTTAAAAATAATGTGGTTTCATTCTTTAAAAAATTATTAAGTAGAAGAAAGTACATTATAGAGAGAAAAAACTTTATCATTAATAGCTTTAAAATGGAATTAAAACACACTAATCCCAATGGTGAGATTGTTCTATGAATCAAAGTTAATTTTTTGAACTTATTTGTTTAATTGTTTTGAAAAAGTTTGAAACTTGAGTGGCCCAAAAGAATCCTATGCTTAATTTTTTTTAATATGATACTATGATTGCTCACAAAAGAAGATGCTCTATAACTTTCATACCATCAATCCCCAAAAAATGAACCAAAGCTTTTGAAGTACAAAAAAATTCCAATCTATGAGAACAAAAAAACTTTAATTTTTAATTCAAATTTTCGTGAATTTTTTTTTTTCACCTAATTTATATTTAGGCTTATTGTGGTATAACTCTTGCTCTTTGGCACCAATTAAAATACAAATTACAATCCCATAAAACTAACAAGTTTATCTATATCATGAAAAAGTATCAAAAGCTTCATAAAAAATTGACCTTATATGAAGTTGCCCAAAATCCATTTTCCAAGCTACAAAGACAATTGAGACTTTAGAGCTTAACATCCTAACAATGTAATCTCTACAAGAGAAAAGGTTGTTTTAAGTACAACCTAGTAGTATAGTCCTACAATCTTATGATCTTTAGGGAGATTTTTCGTAAATTTTTATTGAAAACAAATGTATTTCTAATAAATATTTACTATAATTTGCTAAAAGGTCATAAATTATAGAACTATATTGCTAAGACCATACCTAAAACATTCCTTTCTCTTCTAGTGATTATTCATGAGGTGGATTTTAAAATACAAAATAATGCACGAAGATTTGTATAAAAAACTTTTCCATTTGAATTCTTCTTTTTTCCAAGTATTCTTGTACTCATGAATTATTTACCACCATCAATCCATCATCCCTAACTTAAAAATTAGATGGAAGGGATTTAAAGAAAAATTTCCCTTTTTGATTTAATTTATGCATATTTCAACAAATTATCCTACTAAAGGACCTATAATTTATGAAGTGTATTTCAAAATACAAAATAATGCATGAAGATATTTACAATACCTTCCCCATTTATATTTTTTGATTCTCCAGGCATCTTTGTACTCATGAATTATTACCACCTTCATCTCTAACTTAAAAAAATAGTGAGGAAGGGATTTAAATGAAAACTTCTCCTTTTGATTTAATTTATGCAAATCTCAAAGATTTACCCTATGGGTCTATAATTTATCAAGTGTGTTTTTCTTGATTCTCTAAGCATCTTTGTACTCATGAATTATTTACCACCTTCATCTCTAACTTAAAAAATTAGTGAGGAAGGGATTTAAATGAAAACTTCTCCTTTTGATTTAATTTATGCAAATCTCAAAGATTTACCCTATGGGTCTATAATTTATCCAGTGTATTTCAAAATACGAAATAATGCATGAAGATATTTGCAATACCTTCCCCATTTAATTTTCTTGATTCACCAAGCATCTTTGTACTTATGAATTACTTACTATCTTCACCTCTAACCTAAAACTAGAGGAAAGAGATTTAAATAAAAACTTTCCTTATGGATTTAAGCAAATCTCAAATAGTCATTCTACAAGTGTATAATTTATCAAATGAATTTCAAAATACAAAAAAATAGGTGGATAGATATGTATGATCTTTCTTATTTTATTTTATTTCATATCATGTAATCACAATCGAATAAATGATAATGAACCATTGATATATATTTAAAAAAATTGCATGTTTGCAAAAATTGAGTGTTCAATGAAAGATGACATCTTGTCATAAAATTAATATACTAGAGCGAATTCATAGATCAAACAAACTATTGTCAAATTCAAGTTGTACTATAGAGAATCCAAAGCATCTAGATTTTTAGAAGAGCTTTCATTTCTAATAAATGAGATTAGGTGTTTAAGCTACAAAATCTGATCTCATCAAGGTCCATTTATTTAGCTCACCTAACAAAGAAGGTCCACTATTACACCTAGCAAATTAAAACAAAAGTAATTGACTCTAATGAAGCTTTCAATTTCTACCATCAACACCCACAAAAAGCAATCGAACGCGTTCTTCAAGTGACTTTGAGTCTTCGGCGACCTCTCTTGGAGGAGAACACGAGTCAGGGCGACCTCGGGTGGGGGGCGACTGTGGGTGGAGGCGGGAAGAATTGGCCTCCCTTTGCCCCCAAATTGGCAAATTTGGGCCTTTGGGAGGCTTCTAGGGGCGACTTCGGGTGAGGGCGACCTCTTTGGGAGGAGAACGCGGGTGAGGGCGACCTCGGGTAGGGCGACCTCGGGTAGGGGGCGACTGCGGATGGAGATGGTAAGAAATGGCCTCCCAAAGGCCCCAAATTGGCAAATTTGGGCCTTTGGGAGGCTTCTAGGGGTGACTTCGGGTCTTGGGGGACTTCTTAATTGGAGAAGAATACGGGTGAAAGGGACCTCTTTTATTGTGCAACTGTGGATGGGGGTGGGAGCCATTGCTTAAAGGATGCCCTTTTCTTACAATTTCTTGCATAAATAAGAGATTTTAAACATCTTTTTTCTTTTTCTTTTTGATTTTGAAAGTTTTTTAATAATATTTTTTTTTCTTAGACCCTAGATATTTCATATCAATTTCAAAATATATATTTTTTAAATTAGTAAAAATCATTTATTGTTTATTTCCCCTCGATTTCTTTCATTACATTGGATTTGTTAATACATATATGACCTAATTTTTAGGAACTCCATTGGGAATGTTTATAGAATTTCTTCTTAATTCCTAGGGTCTTTTTAAATTTCCCTTGGTTTTTTTAATTTTCCCTAATTTTAATTCAAAAATTCTTATTATGATTTGCAAGTTTTTTCTTTTAATTGTGCATTGCAAATAATCAATTTGGTAGTTCAATTGAAACGTTTGATGTCATTCAAGAATGAGTGATTATCACTAAAAGGACATATTGGCTAACTATATGGATTACTGTTAAGTGCCTTGCTATTATTTTTTAGTCTCCTAAGATTTATTACAGATATTAACCTATTAAGGAAAAGAAGTTGGAGGATATAAAGAATTGTTGGCGGGTGGCTCTAATGTATGTATATGGGCTGCAACATTCAGAGAGGACCATAGAGATCATGCAAGAAAATCATAAATATACGATGAAATCCATCTTGTATTCTATTAGAAAAATTGGCCACTTAATGAATATGAATGATATGGAAAAATACAACAATGAAGTATTTGAAAATACATTGATAGTGAGATACTTTGTAAGGAAGTTAGGTGACCTTATTGAGCCTAATCTAAAGAAGCAATTAATATGTGGATAGGTGGCAAACTTGCTCATTGATAAACCATGGTTGATGATGCCCCTTAAAGTTGTTTTCCACACTAATATTTTTGTAATAGGACATGATATTACCAGATTAGTATAAATAGAAACGTAGGTCACATTGCATGCATTTAACTTTTGAAGAGCAATGTAAATATATTAACGACTTTTATACAATGTGACATTTAAAAAAATGAATTGAATATTCTAAGTGCAAAGTGCAAAAGTTATTGTATAGAATTTCAAATTTCAATTCTCTTGTACAAATATTTTGTAATTTTTGTCAAACAATTAATTATAGTTTATTTGCTTCTAAACTATTGTGTGAGAAATTTTACAAAAATGAAGTTGAATTTTAACCCATAGAAGACCAAGAGTTCTTAAGGAATTCTCATCTCGGTTCACATAATGCTTAGAGTCTCAATTCTCATCGTGATTTTTTTGAAACTTTCTTTGTAGGAATATAGCATTTTTTCAATTAGTGTTTGAAAGAAAAAGTTATGCCACCCTAAAGCCAAAAATGGAGGTCAGTGGACACCTCAAATATTATATTTTTGTCTACATGTGAAGCTTTGATTCATTGTAATTGGACTAGTAATGCAAAAGTTATGGACAATCTTGTTTTTTGGACAAACTTAGCATTTTCTTGAAAACAAAACTTAGAAGGTTCATTTTTTAATGCAATTTTCACAATTTTTCTAAAAATTTATTTGACAAGGTTAAATTTGCTCATTAGAACAATCTCATCATTTGAATAATTGCATTTCAATTCCATCTTAGAACTCTTAACAATTTAATTTTTTTTTCAATCTTGGACCTACTTCTACTTTAAAAAATTTTAACCCCTAAAGGACCAAGGCCTTTTTCTTGCCAAAAAACATTCAAAATTGCCATTTCTATTGCAAAGAGTAAAAAATTTGGAAATTGTTTCTTTTGCACATCTAATCGTCTAACTATAGGATCTATACATAATTAGTATAAAAATGTGTGGAATAAATTTCAGAAATGAATCTTGCAAGTTATTTTTTGAAGAAGATTCTTAGATTGCTAGAAAAACAAGATTGTCTATAATTTTCACACCACTTATCCAAATGAAATGAATCAAAGCTTTCCGTTGAGAAAAAAATATAATATATGAGGAAAAAAAATTAAAATTTTTGAATGTTTTTTTGTTGCCTTTGTTTTGAACTTATTTGGGCACAACTTTTGTTCCTAGGCACCACTTGAGAAAACATTATATTTCCACAAAGATAATTAGTTTTTCTATCTTTAAAAAAAGTTTCAAAAAATTATGACAAAAAATGAGACTGTAGGTACATGCCCAAAATCCAATTTGTCAATCAAAGGGACGATGGTCCTTTAGGGATTAAAGAATGCAAATCAAGTGCTTTTATTAGTGAATATTTTTCCCTAGACTTTCAACTTATTTATTCAACGTATGTGTCTTTTAATTCAAAGTATGTAGTGCAAAAAATTTCCACAAATGACAGTCAAAGTCAACTGAAATTGCAGGTCACAGTTCAGAATTTTTTTTTCCCAACTTTGATTGTTAATATCTTCCAATCTATACGGTCAAACTTCATGAAATTTTTACCACGTGATCTTAGACAAGTGAAGTACAAGATCTTACGGTTAGATTCTAAAAATAAAAATAAAAAATCTATTTTTTTGGATGAATGCAGCAAAAATGGCAGTTTTGAACTGTAGTACAGAATTTGCCCCTACCCGCACTCGCCCCTACCCGCGGTCGCCCTCTACCCGTAGTCGCCCTCTACCCGTAGTCGCCCCCACCCGAAGTCACCCTAAATTTGTGACGTGGCTGCCACATGGCAGCCAAGTAAGCCTAGGTAAATGGGGGGTAAATTCTGAAAAAGTCAAAGGGTAAAGTTGACTCTATTAGACGGACGGGACCGTCTACTAGACGTCTTCGACGTCGAGTTTGTCGAGTTGTCGAGTTGTCCGGGTAGACAACCCTGATTGCAAATCTTGAGGCCATGGGTGCAACTTTGGACAAAGATGCAGACAATGAGGGAGATGATTAGCTCTATGACTCTTTTCTATCCTATCGGCTGCCAGCCGATAGGACACTTTCAGCTCATGGAGGTCTTGCACCATCACTCCACAGCTCAGATCCAAGACTCCAGTGTAGCTGTTGGATGCAAGCCGATACGACGGACTTCGCTGCATACTAAATATTATATTCTATCAACAAGATAATCTTCTTTGGGGATGATTACACGGATGTACACATTGCTTTTTTCCGATTTTGGGCAAGAAGGGAATAGCTTCAATTTTGAAATCTATTCAGTCTAGACATTTGCAATTTACAATATGTATCAACTGCCCACCGACACAATTAACTTTTGTCAATAAAGCAATTATGTAGACGATATTTTTAGTCATTTGCCTTGAAAGTGCTCTTTTCATGTTAGAATTGCATTGGATATGTATGTTTCGGTTTTCAATTTATAATTTTATATGAAGCTCCTCTAGGGACGAATTTCTAACTCACTCTCTTTAGTGCGCTCAAGGATTCCTGAATTTTCTACCACAGATGTTTACTGTCGTGTTTACTTATGGTTGCGATCATTATCTGCCCTTTCTTATCGGCTGCCAGCCTATACATGTCATGGGAATCGGGATGGAATCATGGGAATCAGAATGGAATTTGCTGTAGGTTGGGTTGCATGGTTATAGGCGTTTCTTCCGCTATCACATTGTCTTGTTTGCAAATTCATTAATCCACTACTTTCTATTTATTTTCAAAGCAAATTATCCTTCATGAAAACATTTTGTTAGTATTTCAATTGTCTTGAACAATGTATGGGTGGGCAGCCGACACTTTTCCATCATTTCCATCATATTCTTCTATTTTTAAGGTGATTATGGACTATGAATTTGTCCATAATTTGTCAAATTGTCCATAAATAGTTAAATATGGGTTGAAAACTTGAAATATAGAATCATTATAATGAAATTTGAGGAACTTGCAAATGTATGTGGATGATGTTTTAGGAGAGAATAAATTGTGATTATTGTCAGTAGGGTTTGAGATGTAAAAAATTCAAATTTAAATAACAAGTGTTTAAAATGTAGCCATAAAACACTCATATCCAATCATAATAAAAATCCACACATAATAGTTCAACTCAAGAGATGTGAATCTCACAAGTCTAAGTGGCAGTGGATGCTATTGCAGAACCGTTAGTCGTAGATGATGATGATGACTTTGAAGTCTCTCTACCCTCATATGCACTACCATCTATAAAATCCAAAACATTCAAAGCATATGTATTGTTATGGCGTTTTGGTTTAGAACATCCAAACTCTGCAAATGTTGATGCCATCTGCACGGCATAGATGGGAAGATGAAAAGGCTTCTCTGGACTCAAGAGAAGACTTCGTCGTTTCATCAATCCATCTATTGACGTCAATCATTGAAGACTACAAGTAGAAGTAAAACAACCTTAGATTCGCAAATGTTCAACATGACATGGAAAAAGAAAATATAGAAAAATCACAAACTTATTTACGTAATGGTGTCTTCCGTGCAAACTTGCGAGCTACAATGGGCATACCATCCAGATCTTTGGACTCCTGACTTGCGTTCAAGGATAGCTTTAAAAATATCCCCGTCCTCTTCTAGCGCCACAAAGTGACGCCCTGTGCCATGACAAGCGGTAATAGATGCACCTGTCCAGATTGAACAACACCAAATAAATAAGTTGAATGATGCATTTACAAATTACAAATCAAATCGATAGTTATTCAATTTAATTTTCACCTGTAGTTGTAGTGCAATCTAACACTACATCTCCTTCGGCGGTTGTAGCTTCAAGAAGCAGTTGAAAAAATCAGGGGTATTTTTCTCGAGCCCCGTGCCATGGCTTAGGGCCATCCATCGCCAAGTCGCTTTCTTTGGTAAAGTTCATCAAGATATTGTCATGTCCAATGTCAAGTCCCACACTCTTCATCATCTGTGTGTATCTGAAAGAGAAGTTGGATTTCCCTTTCGTACCCAAATCCTTCACAAAAAAGGTGATTAAAAACTTTTGCGTCTGTAAGCATCATTCCCAACAAAAATATGTAAGAATTCAATTACAAAATGAATGATAAACTAACACCATTTTCCTAAGAATATGGCATACACTTACCGTGGTTGTATTATCCAATGCCGATGTCAAATACAAGCGATTCATGCCCAACCACTCATTTTTCTTTAACATAATTGGATAAATCTCACACAATCCTTTAATTGAGCTTTTTCACTAGAAGAAAATGAGGGGTTTTGCAACTACAAAGAGCAACTAGTTTTTAGTTGCACCGGACATTTGCAATTGGTGAGAATTTAGAGGGCCCCAGTTGCTATGGACAAGTTTTCTAGTTGCACCGTAGTTACAAGGCAAAATGTTTTAGTCCCACATTCTGTAACTTACTTGGAATTTCATCGATGCATTTTATGACGTGGTTGCCTACGTGGTATTCAGTGTTGTTTGAGGTTGGTAACTAAGTTGCAACTTGTTTGTGACTTCATTGTAACTTTGATGCGATTGGTCTGTTACTTCATTTCAACTACTTTCAACTACTTTGCAACTGCTTTAGGTATATATTTGATTATTGGACAATGATTATGGGACAATGTTTATGGGAGAATGATTATGGGACAATGATTATAGAACAATCATTATAGAACAATCATTATGGGACAATGTTTATGGGAGAATGATTATGGGACAATGATTATAGAACAATCATTATAGAACAATCATTATGGGACAATGTAAGCAGTTTGCAACTCATTTGCAACATGTTTGCCACTTCTTACCAACTGATTTGCAACTAGGTTATGACTTTTTTATGACTACTGTGATTACTTTATAGGATATGTACAACTTTTTTGTAACTTATTTGTGACTCATGAATCATGAGTACAACTTATTTGCAACTACTATGCATCTTGATGATACATTTGTGCAACTTGTAATCGACTGCATACAAGTGTTTTACAACTCATTTGCAATTGATGGTCAACTAATATACTCATAATACAATATACAACATATTATACACAATATATCGTACATAATACAACACATATAATATATCATACATAATACAATACATATAGTATACCATAATACAACACATATAGTATACCATACAATATACACCATATATCATACAATACTCACCATACTGAACAATTATGTTAGATAGCTCCAAAGGCCACTTATTGTGATTTTAGGGTGTTAAAAAGACGAGTTATTTATACAAGTGGGGTGGCAGTAGGTATGACAAATGATATGGGATATATAAAATGCACGAATTATATTAAAGTAAACTTGTCTTCTTATAGTTGTTTTGTAGTTGTATTTTGGTTGTTCTGTAGTTGTTTTCTAGTTGTCTTTGAATTGATTTCTAGTTGCACTGTAGTTGTGGATTTCACATAGCGCAAAGTTGTCCACATCAACACTTCTAACGAATATAGGATGGAAAATATCCACTCTGTTACGATTCCATTTTCCTATATTTTTTTTCTACAACTACTCTGCAACTACAACAATATACACATCAAAGTTGGTGCAAAAAATTTGTGTTCGATAGAGATTTGTAAACACATCAAATGTGTATGTCAACATCATTATTTAAGCTTCTAGTTTGACTATTCCAAAGGATGTGCCACCTCTTCCTCTTGTTCCATCTGGGGTTGAAGCCATAGAGTTATCTGAATAAGACAATCTCTTAACATTTGCAAGATTTTGAAACTTTTGCAATTCATTTTGTTATTCTCAAGTTTGAAACTATCTTTGTATTGTTCTTTAGTTCAAAGAGACTTCATATACATATGTATTATATTTTGTGAAAGAAAGAGTCAACTAAAAATCCTTTGTTCTATGGAAGCCATTGAGCCAATTTTATCATAAAGTTGTAGAAGCCATTATGAGGTATATTTTGACGTGTTGTTTTCAACCGATATGAGCTTTATGTAGGGCAATGATTCATTTATAACTCATGTAAAAAAATAACAAATTGTGAACTTGAAGCAAGTTCCATAGCATTTCAAGTAACAAATTTGACTATAATTGTTTTGTAGTCTTCTGATTGTCTATAGTTATTCTATATTAATCTTCCAATGATTTCTTAGTTGTTTTCTACTTGAAATGTAGTCATTTCCTAATTGCATAACTTGTCTTCTTGTAGTTGTTTTGTAGTTGTAAACTAGTTGTATTTTGGTTGTTCTATAGTTGTTTTCTAGTTGTCTTTGAATTGATTTCTAGTTGCACTCTAGTTGTGGATTCCTAGTAACGCAAAGTTGTCCACATCGACACTTCTAACGAATGTAGGATGTAAAATACCTACTCTATTACGATTTCATTTTCCTACATTTTTTTCTACGACTATTCTACAACTACAACAACATACACATCAAAGTTGGTGCAATTATAGAAAATTGCAGTTGCAAGATAGTTATATAGGACACTTAGTTGCATTTGAATTGCATATGGCCGGTTGCAGCAAACACGTTTTTCTTCTAGTGTTTGAAGCCACAAAGAATGAGTGGATAATTATCAAACATTGTGAGAGTTTATTTACCTACCTACAGTAAACAACTTCACAACCAGATTCTTGGTAATTCCTAAATTTTTTCTACTATTGGGTGCCTAGGTGTTAGTCCATTGTGCCTTTCAAGCAATGGATCTTTTCTAAGTCTTAAATGCTCTCAAAGTATGCGAAAATCCTACCAAAACACACTTTGGTTTATAAGTTATTTGAACAAGTAACTATTCTAATTGAGCCGCTGTGTTTATTTTGCTAAAATCAATTCAGACTAAACTAACTACTTCATCTTATAGAGGATTAAGTCCCCTTTCCAAAACTATAAAAAACTTCCTAGCAAAAGTTATAGGCGGATGAAGTTGGACCGCTAATCGGTTCATCCAAACTTCATCCTTTGATTTCTACTACAGTGTTAAGTCTTTCTTAGAGTTTGTGGCACTTGTGGTTCTAATTGTTGCACTCTATTAGCTTCTAAATCTAAGTTGTCATTCTAATCTACTTGTCTAAGTTCTACATTTGCTTTCTTTGTACTTTGGCTCTCGGTCTAACTTCTGCTAGTTTACTATTTTTGAAAAGTTTGTGTTTTTTTCTTGTAGATACTAATTCTAGATTTCTAGATTGGGTTTAAACTTTCTAATCGGACCTTCCTACTAAAAGTTATTGATGGATGAAGTTTGACCGCTAATCGGTTCTTCAAACTTCATCCATTAATTTCTCCTAATTTACAATTTGAAATTAAGTTTTTCTGTCGGTTATGGATTTTGGATAATATTTTCTTCTTAATTCTCTTAACTTGTTCCAAAGTTTTGTTCCTAACTAATTCTCATCCAATTTTGACTCTAAACTTCATCCGTTCCTATCTTCCTTGTTTAAAGTCTGATTTCTTAGTGCAAAATGTTTTTGGAAACCTCTACTCTAGTTCTACAAGATTCTAACTCTAAAACTTGAAATTGAAATCTCTATGATACTTTGACTTAGACTTTTAGTTCGGCCACTATGTTTTAAAAGCTTAACTTTGAAAATTCATAGAAATCAAAGTATTTAGGATCTCACCTCGTGGTCTGGCTCATCTTGTACATTGTTGTAGTAGTTCCTTACTTCAACTTCGTTTGCCATGTTTCCCCCTTTCGAATTGTCGTGCTCACCGCTTGAAAATGAGGTTTTAATACAAGTTGCAACTAATTTCTAAAAACTTCTTCTTCCTTTTCTTTCTTCTTCTCTCTTTTCCTTCTAAACTATTTAAAACTCCATTATTTGATTCCCAAAAGTTGACTTGGCTTCTCAAATAATTGCTTCAAAATTCTAAACAATAATTGATTTTTGAAATCCTACAAGTCAATTATTATTCTATCCAACTTCTAATGGTCTAAATCACTTCCCTAAGATTTTCTCACAATCTTATCAACTTCTAATTTTTGTATGACTACTCGTATTCTTCACTCCCACTTCACACTTCAATCACTTTAGGAGTTTGGGAACTTAATGCTAGGCTAGAAGAGAGAAAGAGTGGTGAGCTAGTTTCTAAACCTTCCTCCTTAATCAACTTGTAATCTCCTTCTAATTCCTCCACTTCTTCTTCTAATTACTAAACTTCTATTTTTCCTTCCTAAGTACTTTAGCTCTCGGTTCGACTTTTGACAGCTTACTATTTTTAGAAGTTTGTGATTTTTTATGGATAGAGCCTCTTAGTAGCTTTCCAAAACTATAAGACACTTGCAATTTGGACTTTCCTAGCAAAACTTATGCATGGATGAAGTTTACCTACTAATTAGTATTTCAAAACTTCATCCACTCATAACTCCCTCATTTCAATTCGGATTTCTACGTGCTTTATGTTTTTGGAAAACTCTCAACTACTTTCAGATTCTAAAATCAAATTTATATTGTTACCCCTTTCTAAAGGTTTGACTCCACTCTTGGCTCGGTTCTAAACTAAACCTTATTAATACTAACTTGGAATTGATATAAGAGGGAAGTTCAAAGCTTCGCCGTAAATTACAATTTCTTCTAAATTCTTAGGACAATTTCTAATCTATAGGATCAAAGCTTCGTTGTCCCGATGGGACAAAGGAAAACGGGACAAACCAAAAGTTAATGAATGGACTCCAAAGCTAGAACAAGTTAGTACAAAAAACCTACAACTAAACACAAATTAGTACAACGGTGTTAGCAAAAGAAAATCTCACACACACTAAAGATTTCCCCTAAGCAGCATCGCCAATCACAAGGGGAAGGTCTCTAGGATTAGTACAAAGGTTAGTGTATCCACTCAACAAAAGTTGCCCAAAGAAACAACTCACAAAGTTAGAGCAACAAAAACACAACTAATACTTGTCCAAAACTCCCAAAACATACACAAATCAAACACAAGGTTTGAAGGGACCCCCAAAGTCCTTCAAAGCTTGCAAAAACAACAACAAGATGAGCTTGAAGTGCTCAACAAACACACGTTGACAACATTGACTCAAAAATGGCCAAAAACTCCACGTTAATGAAGCATGTGTATAAATTTGCCAAAAAATGGCAAAAAGGGGTGAGAAGAGAGGAGAATGAGTACCCTTTTATACATTTCAAAGGGCACTCAACTCCTCTCATTTTCCTACAGTAATCCTATCACTTAGGATTTTCATCCTAATTTTCCCTATTTTCAATTCTACGCTGGACCTAAGTTTTAACTTTTGGAGTTTAACTCCAAATCACAAACGGATTGCGCCATTGGCTTCAAAAGGCCATTTTTAGTCCACAAGAATCCTGTAGACCAACTCAATTTTTGTTTTTCAGTCAATTTGCCTTTATAGTGTAAAAGGAGATGAATTGTGAGGTTAGTTTCACATTGAACAAAGAAGACAGGCAAGTTGACATTATAAAGAGATTTTGAAGGTTTTAATAGGCAGGATACGAAGTGAGGCAAATTGACCGGTTGTGATTCGGAAGTAGTCTGTCACTTGTTCGTGGCAGTATAGTATCGGACAATTTGACTTTCCTTCCCCCCACTCTCTCGGTTTTCAGAAGCACCTTGTTTTTGTCAAATTGTCTGTATGCACAGTGCACTTTCTTTTAATATAATTTGTCTTGAAGCATATTAATTGCTTGTATATTTTTGTACTGCCAGTGATTGGAGTACTGTTGTTGTTGTGAATTGGAGTTTGGGCAAATTGTTGTTTGTTTGTATATCCAATGATTGGATTTTTATCTTGTGAGCAATTTGTATGTTTGCATTGTGTAATCGTAAATTATTTCATCAATCCAGTGATTGGATTTTTAGTGGGAGCTTGACCGAATTGATAAAGGCAAATTGTCTTAAGCATATCCAGTGATTGGATTGCTAATTCAGGCATTGTCAATTTGATAAATTAATTGTATTCCAGTGATTGGAAAATTATTGTTGAAGTCAAATTGCCTTTGTGTTGTTGTGTGATTGTGTATTATTTTCTTAATCCAGTGAGTGGATTTTTGGTGTGTAATTTGATAAGTGAGATTAAGCAAGTTGACTTTGAATTATCCAGTGATTGGATTTGGGTATAAATTCCATGTTTTAGAGTCTGTTTGTAAAGCAAATTGTCTAAGTGATTCGAGGAACATATTCCGAGGAAGGGACATCAAAACACATCGGCCATTGACGGAATCAACAAGGCAAATTGCTGAGGAGCTGTGCTGGTTGAGAGACAACTGGACGATCAAGTAAAAGCTGCCGGACAATTTGCCTTACCTGTTTAAAAATCGGTGTAGTATCAATTGACATTTATTATTTCTGTGTGTATTGCTGTGAATAAATTTATTTGAAATTCTAAGCTTTAGTAATAATTAGAAAATTGCAATTGTGTATCATACATAGACAAATTGCCGTGATAAATATATTTCATAGAATTAGGAAGTCTCTACAATGCAAGAGTTATTTTTCAATCAAACATTAATTAATTCTTGAAAAGGCAAATTGACGGTTTGCCAAAGTATGAATAGTTTATTAAATATATATTTCTATACTGGATAGAAGTTGTAAAAGGATAGGGCAAATTATCGGGAATAAATTCTTGAATGGTAGGAAAGGATTGATGGAAATTATAGAAATATGTAGTTTAGGCTAATTGAC
Organism: Rhytidiadelphus loreus; assembly: GCA_947034895.1. Taxonomy (NCBI): domain Eukaryota; kingdom Viridiplantae; phylum Streptophyta; class Bryopsida; order Hypnales; family Hylocomiaceae; genus Rhytidiadelphus; species Rhytidiadelphus loreus. Next base: position 42,959,393 of record OX344764.1, read on the forward strand.
TGTGGTCTCAATTCTCTTCAGTTACACTTATAGACAAATTGCCCTGAAATAGATTTAGCAATAGCCGATATATACAGACCTTAGGTTATCCTGTGAACTGTCTGTAAAATCACGAGAGATGATAGAAGTATGGATACTGGACAATTTGCCTAATTCTGAATTTAATTAAAAATATTAATTAAATAAAAACTTTATTTAATCTTTTATATCTTTATTGATTGAGCAAGAATTTGATAATGATGTGATGAACAAATTGTCTTATGATTAGATAATAAATTAGAAGTGATAGACAGTATGTCTACAATTCTATTGGCATGGTCAATTTGACTTTAATTATGAAAATATATAAATGGGATCTAAATATGTTTGTGAATTAACTGGATTCTTGTCCTTGGGTTTTTGACATATTGTTGATAATGTGCAGTGAAGTTTGGAGATCTCAAATTGCATAACACACTCATTCCCATTGCATTAGATAGAGAAAAATTGCCCTAGGACTGGGACCGATTTGATACTCATGATAATTTAGTCATTAGGCTATTTAAATAGTGACTGGACAAATTGCCCGTGTAATCAAAATCATGGTAATTAATGAATCTATATTACTATTATTATAAATGTGAATGTTGCATTTAAAAGTCTAGATCATGCATGCCAAATTGCTCAAAATCCTGACAAATTGCCGGAATATACCCCTAGAATACTAGGCAGAACTGGGACTACAATCATGCGTCCAATAGCATTATTAACGGACTGTCAACCAAATTATGGGAATAAGAGTGAAATTTATGTATCTGCCTGTTGTTTGTGTAATTGCGTAGTATTTGTTTGTAAATCCCACAACATTCTAGAAAACAAGTGACCTCAGCCACAACACATTAGACTATTTGATCATTCCCTAGAAATAGAACCCCTATACTATGTTCCTGGGTTTTTGGGTTTAAGCTAAAACCTAGATTACATTTGGCGCCGCTGCCGGGGAATGATCCTGGCTAATGGTGGCTGAAATGTAAACTAGAAATTACAGAATAATAAATTTTTCAAATAGATAAATCCCAAAATTAAGAATTCATATAGAAGAAATAGAATATGTAACTTCTTTTGGAGAAGAACTCTCTAAAGAATGACATGTATTTCTTCTTGAAGAATCCTTATAAAGAGTATCTAAATTTTTAAAATTTATTTTTAACCTAGTAAAGTGGAAATCATAGAAAAATAAAAAAATAAAAAAAAATTTAAAATAATATGTGGGTAGACAGAAAATGGGGTTAACTGAGAAAATAGGTGAAGAATTCATAGAGGAAATTTTAAAAGAAATATTTCCGAAATTTGAAAATACTGACACAATTAATCCTAAAGTTATTCCGAGACACCCATTTTCTCAAAACCCTAGACCATTTTGTAGAACTATACCAAACCCTTGTCCTAATACACACTTTAACAGTTTAAATCTTAGAAATTCACGCGCTTATACTAGAGGGAAAATTAAGGGTCTTAGAGAGGGAAATAATTGCCATTTTTGTGGGGAGACAGGACATATTAAACGAACTTGTTTCAAGAAACAAGCTTACGATAATACCAATAAAATACCTCCTCAACTAATAAATCATTTTGGTAATCCACACACCACCAATTTACTCCCTACCTTTGACCCAGAATTTTTAAATTCGGTTAGCCAACTAAATCGATTAAGTTTTAAAAGGCTATCTATAGAAGAATTAGTTAGTATAAGAACCATAATTAATACTCTAATTTATTTTCATTCTTCCCAACAAATGGATAACCTAAAATTATATTGACAACTCAACAAATAAATAAATAAAAGTAAAATAAAAAGTTTAGTACGAATGATTCAAAATGGGTTATTTGTTTCCTTGGGAAGTATCAAAAATAATGAAGGATTATTTTTCAGGACCATGCCTTTTTATGGCACTATATCGTTTATATAGGAACGCATATTTTGGACAAAGTTTTCAATTAAGTGGAAAATATATCCAAGATAAAGAATTAAAACAAAGAATAGAAAAATTGCCTTTAGATGTTAAAAGAATTATATTTACTAAACTCTGGAATAAATTTGAACCAAAGAAAGAATTCGTAGTAAAATCCGGAGAATTACTCCTTGATTTTGCTCTTCTTTATTTATTTAGTCAATACGGGAAATTAAAACAAATTACAGATAGTGAAATACCCCAAGCCTATGCTGCTTGGACTGGAAAGAAAATTTTAGAAAGAATTTACATATTTACTTATGGTCCTATGAACCCGAGAATAACACCACTTATACCAGATTTTATTTGTAGAGAAAAAGCACATCCATTGAGTCCATCCTTTAGTTTAATTTGTCCAACTACTTTCGATTACGTTCGACTGTGAACATAATCCCATAACGAATGTCTTTAGGAAAAACGACTGCTATATGAGTCCATATGCAGACGAAACTGACATCTCACTGAGCATTGGGAACCTACTACCCCGAGTCTGAGATAGCTCGAGATAAGAGGTACCCAATGTGCAATGAGATTTTTGTTGAAATCTCTTATCTATGGCATCTTTAAATGTCTGGACCTACACATGCCCGGATATTAAAGGAAGCATTACAAAAAGTTCAAAGAGATGAAAGAGCAATAAATAGAGAAAATCGAAGACGAATACCTGTTGTGGTACCTTCTTGTCTTTCACCTCCAAAACCTCCACCTAGTCCCTCTGATGAAAGTAGTGGGGAATCAAGTTCTAAACAAGAGTTAGATCAACCTTTGGATGATATCATATCGAGAGAAGTTAATCCACCAACCAGTCCAAAAATTTTACATGAATTAGCAAGAAAATTTAAAGAACAGGAAGAGTCTTCATTAGATCCTTCTCAGACTCAAATACCGGAGGAAGTTCATGCAGGGGAATCTTCTCGTAACCCTCTTTCTAGATACCCTTCTATTGACTATTTATTTTCCCAACCTTCCGCATTTGACCATGATACTATTAATAGTTATCTAGCAGAAAAGTGGGGACCTCCAAGTTTAGGTATTAATGAAAGGATCGAAACTCTCTTTAATCCTGTAAATGAATCAACTGGTGATATATTTTCAGTTCCCATAATTGATCAAATAACTCAAAATATACCAAGAATACAAATTTCCACTGGACAAATTTCGTTTGAAACTAACGAAGAAATAAATTTGCCTGAAGAAGAAAATAAGTCAACCATTGATTCAAATTCACCAAAAGTTTTATCTGAAGAAGAATTTTTAGACCAAACTACTTCAGAATCTGAGACATCAGAAAATTTTGAAACCTCTGATAACTCTGAGACTTCTGAAACCTCAGATATAATCACTATGGCTCAACCTAGACCACTTAATTTAGTAGATCTACCACAATACTATGGATTAGCAGGTTCAGATCCGGATCATCATCTGAACCGCTTCAACGTAGTCTGTGCAGCCAACTTCATCCCAGAGGCTAATTTTCTTATAACTTTTCCTGCAACCTTGTATGGGATTGCTCAAGAATGGCATCAAACACATGGTCCATTTGAAACATGGAACGCCTTAAGAAATGCCTTCTTAGCTAGATTCCGACCATTAGCTTTTACAGAAAGCCTACAAGAAAGATTAAGAACCATTAGGATGGCTGTAGGGGAAAGTGTTAATAATTATTATGGTAGGATGGAATATATTTTACAACGCTGGACCGATCATAGGATTCCAGATTCTTATTTAACTGGAATTTTTGTAGGAGGATTATATCCACCTGAATTTAAAATAGCAATAAAAGAAAAGAATCCTAGAGATCTGGCCACAGCGGTTCAATATGCTAAGCAATATGAGGAGGCAAGGATAGATGATGACCAATTGATGACCTTAGATTCTAATATCTATCCACCTAATTTGGTCTATCCACAACCTGGAACACGAACCTCTCAACAGTCTCCATCAAAATATTATGCTAACCGACCCATCCAACCTACTATAGTAGCTGAAGTAAAAGATCCTAAAACAGATCTTTTAAGTAAACTTGTAGAAGAAATGGCTGATTTGAGAGTTCAAATCACTAATGCCCCAATTAAGCGATCTAAACCTACTAATACTAGAACCAATGTATGGTGTTCAAATTGCAAAGGACATGGTCATTTACCATTTGAATGTCCATCCCCTATTCTCAACATTGAGGAAATTCTACGTTGTAATTTTTGTGGAGGAAAACATCCTACTAATAAATGTTGGAACTTATCAGTACAAAACGATCTGAGAGCTGTAAAACAAGTGCTCCAAATTGATGCTAAGAAGCCATGGGTAAATAGAAATAATGATAATAAACGTCCTTTTACTCGACCCAACACAGGACCACCTTATAGACCCAACGATAATCGACCTCGTTGGAATGATACTTATAATGAACCTCCTGTGTGGAATGGACCACCATCCAACCCCAATACCCATCGCTACGGAACCCCAGAGAGAGGAAAGAAATTAGTTTGTTATAGATGTGGGGAATTAGGTCATTATGCTAATGAGTGTCCTAACCCGAGAAAACAAGTAGGATATTCACCTTTTTGTGGTAGATGCCGTCAACAAGGACATCTTCTAGAAGATTGTACTGCTCCACCTAGGACTTTTCCTCCTTCTGAGAGGGATTACCCTAGAAATAAACAGGTTCAATTTCAAGAACCAGATAATTCTAGACCATCTAACCATATTTCGCACACTATACCTGTGACCAGATTATATCCAAAAAATGTCTTTATAGCCACTAGAGCAGCTAAGGCAAAACAAGATCTGCAAAAAGATCTGATTATAAGTAACACGGAAAGTGATAATGTCATTTCAATTTTGGCAAGACCACCAGAGGTAATAAAGGCATCTTTAGAAAAAGAGATAGTCCAACCTAATGAAATAGTTCTTGATCCAATTCATCCTAATAAAGAGATGACTTGGAAAGAAAGACAGGAAAAATTATCCAAACCAATTGCAGAGCCAATGCTTGAAATACCAAAAGATGATAAGCCTATGGACAAATCAATTCCATTACCTAACTTTTACCAAATACCTGCAAAGAGAATAAATTTAAAATCACACAATCCACCTTCCTCAAAACGAAAATCTCTACGATCTATGAAATTAACAGAAGGATTGGAACCTTATAATATTTTAACAAATTTGGATAACATACAACCTCTAATTAGTATGAAACAACTTTTGGCCATCTCACCAAAGTGTAGGAGTGAATTAAGTTCGTCATTAGTACGCAAAAGAACCAAAATGGTTGAAATTCATGAAATTTCTAGAGACCTTGGAGCTCCTATTGTGGATGCAATGATAGATGGATCATTAATTCAGGGAGTACAAATTGATAGCGGGTCTAGTGTAAATCTCATGAATTTCGAAACAATGGAGGAATTAGGTCTAAAAACTATGACCTCCACTCCGATTATTTTGCGTATGGCTGATTAGAGTAGAGTGAAACCACTGGGAATACTTAATCAAGTTCTCACTACTATTGGTGGAATTGATTATAAGGTTGATTATATCGTCTTTAAACTTATAGAATCAGTATCTTCCTATCCTATCTTGTTAGGACGACCATGGTTGTATTTGGCAAAAACTAAAGATGATTGGGGAAGAGGAACCCTTACTATTGGAAAAGGAAATAATAAAATCATTTTACCGCTTTATCCAACTTCATACCATGGTGAAACCCAACAAAAAGATAGTAATGTCACTTCGGAAAACCAAACCGAAAGTGAAAGTGAAATAGAACTCACCCAGAAAGTCTCTAAAGAATTACCTTACCGAAGTTTAGGATTTGGAGAATACTTTACTCCATTAGCACAGATTGATGATTCAGATGATGCCATTTTGGCTTGGAAAAATTCTGAAGTGTTGAACATCAATGTAGATATATCTTCAGACCTTGAACCTGAAATTCATTCTGATACCCAAGAAATGGATGATTTACTAGCCTATAGTGAACCTACCCCTTTGCAAAGGAAAGCTTTCAAAGAATCTTTAAACACCCCAATTCAAGATATGAATTTGGGAACAACTTTGAAACCAAAAATTATTAAAATTTATTCCAAAATCACTCAAAGTGAATTTCAATATTGGCATGATTTCTTTAAAAGACATAAGAGTTCTTTTGCATGGAACTATTCTGATTTGAAAGGAGTTCTTCCTGATATATGTGAGCATAAAATTATTTTAGAGCCTGATGCTAAACCTGTTAGGCAAAGACAATATAGGATGAATCCCAAATATTCACTAATGGTCAAAGAAGAAATTGACAAACTTTTAGATTGTGGATTTATCTTTGAAGTACCTCATAGTGAATGGGTATCTCCCATCATGATAGTGCCTAAAAAGAATGGAAAAATTCGCATTTGTCAAGATTATAGAAAACTAAATAGTGTAACAAAGAAGGATTATTTTCCTTTACCTTTCACAGACACCCTTTTAGATGGTGTTGCAGGTTATGAGTGCTATTCCTTTATGGATGGTTTCTCAGGTTATAACCAAATCCAAATTGCGGAAATGTATAGATTATTAACCGCTTTTACAACTGATTGGGGAATTTTTGCTCATACAAAAATGCCCTTTGGATTGTGTAATGCTCCAGCCACATTCCAAAGACTTATGACCATTGCTTTTCAAATTTATTTACGAAAATTTATAGAAATTTTTCTAGATGATTTTTGTGTATATAGTTCAAAAGAAAAACATGCAGAGTGTCTAGAAAAATGTTTCATTCAATGTGAGAAGTACGGAATTTCTATTAATGCAGCTAAATCACAATTCGCCGTACCTTTTGGAAAATTGGTAGGACATATTGTATCTAGTCAAGGTATTGCTACCGATCCAGATAAAGTAGCAATAATTGTCCAATTACCTCAACCTAACACTGTTACAGAGGTTCGAGCCTTTTTGGGACATGTTGGCTACTATAGAAGATACATTTATAAGTATGCCAACATAGCTATCCCTTTAACCGAATTAACTAAAAAGTCTGACATAGCTCCTATTTGGACAGATTCATGTACCAAAGCATTTGAAATTTTAAAACAAAAATTAACGAGTGCTCCAGTTTTAATTCCTCCAGACTGGAATAAGGACTTTGAAGTATATGTTGATGCTTCAAATGTCGCAATAGGGAGTGTGTTAAGCCAAAAAGATGAAAAAGGCCATGATAAACCAATTTATTTTGCAAGCAGGCAGTTAGCCACTGCAGAAAAGAATTATACTGTAACAGAAAGAGAGGCATTAGGAATGATATTCTCTGTACAAAAATATAGACACTATTTGCTAGGTTATAAATTTGTTTTTCATGTAGATCATGATGCTTTGAAATACATGATCAACAAACCCCAATTAAGTGGGTGAATTGCTAGATGGGTATTGTTACTCCAAGAATTCAATTTTAGTATCCAAGTTAGACCAGGGAAGAGTCATGCGAATGCTGACCATCTTTCCCGTATAAGTTCGGATTTGGGTAAAGAACCATTGGATGATAATTTCCCAGATGCAAACTTATTTCATATAGATATTATTCCATTAGAATATGCCGAAATTATAAATTTCTTGCAAACTGGACAATTTCCCTTGGATTACACCGAAAAACAAAAGACCAAATTAATGTATAAATCAAGTCCTTACACTCTCATTGAAGAAGTTTTATACAAGAAAGGAAATGATGGACTTTTGAGACGTTGTATTAATCCAAGTGAAGTATCATTAATTTTAGAAGATTGCCACAGTAATAGTTGTGGTGGTCATTTTGCTGGGAATGTAACTGCGCAAAAAGCATTACAATCAGGTTATTGGTGGCCCACTATGTTTGCTGATGCTATTGCATTTGCAAAGAAGTGTAATCCATGCCAAAGAGTTGGGAAACCTACTCCTACCACTTCTATGCCTTTAACACCTATTCTAGCACAAATACCCTTTGAAAAATGGGGCATAGATTTTGTTGGACCAATAAACCCACCCAGTAGAAATGGTAGAAAACATTATATTTTAGTTGCCACAGAATATGTGACAAAGTGGGCTGAAGCTGTTGCCACTAAGACAGATGATGCAAATACAGTTGCCAAATTTTTATACGAAAATATTATTACTAGATTTGGTTGTCCTAAAGAATTAGTAAGCGATAGAGGCACTCATTTTATTAATGATACTATTGCCAAATTAACTGACAAATATCTTATTAAGCATCGAAAGACTAGTCCCTATCATCCCAGGGCAAATGGTCAAACAGAAAAGACTAACGGTATTTTATGCAAAATTATTACTAAAACGGTCCAAGGATCAAATACAGACTGGGATGCCAGAGTATTTGATGCTTTATGGGCATATAGAACAGCCTATAAAGTTACTACCAAAAGTACACCTTTTCAATTAGTTTATGGCCAGGAAGCTATTTTGCCTATAGAATTAGAAGTTCAATCTTTACGAATTGCACTTGAAAACCGTCTAGGAGATGAAGAGTCTCTAAAAGAAAGATTTGTAATGTTAGAAAAATTAGATGAAACTCGAAGACAAGCTTTTCTTAATATGAAAGCTATTCAAAACAGAAGAAAATCCTACTATGATAGCAAATTAATTTCCAAGAAACTTCAACCAAATGACCTTGTACTTTTATATGATAGTCGTTTTCAAAAATTTCCGGGTAAATTTAAAATGCGTTGGTTTGGCCCTTATAAAGTCTTAAATTCTTACCCTAACGGTTCTTTTGAAATTCAAGATTTTGCCGGAAATAAACATGCAACACGTTATAACGGTTATCGTTTAAAACCCTACATAACTTGAGGACAAGTTATGAATTAAGTAGGGGGCAGGCTATAAAACATAAAAACAAAAAACAAAAAAACAAAAACAAAAAAACATAATAATAAAGGTGTATAAATTATTCTCATTCTATTTGGTACCTAAATATACTACCATTAAAGTATTATATAATGGACTACCATTTAAGTGTAAAAATAAAACAAAACAAAATAAAAACAAATAAAAACATTTTTTTAGGCCATATCATTATTACAAAGATGAATTGACATGAGCATTAATTAAATCAAAAAGTATACAAATCTTATAAGTAAATAAATGCAGACATAAAGGCAAATTGACGGGGTATCAAATTTTGGATAAGGAATATTGTATTTAATACCCTGTATTAAATGAAAAGGGCAATTTGAAATTTAATCATCACGAACGAGTCACTGGCTGTTCCGGTTACTCAATTTCCTCCCGAATTAGGATTAGAGCAAATTGTCTTAAGTAAGGATTAGGGCAAATTGACCACGCATTGCGGCTGCAAAACTTGTGTAAGCAAGTGGACAATTTGCCTTCTACATTACGAATCAGGTACGTTCTCACCCTTTGAATGTCTGCGAAGTTGTAGATTGAGAAGTGAGAAAGGCAAATTGCTCAGTTGAAAAGATTCTTTAGAACAGTTGAACAAATTGACGGAGGAAATTGTAGTTAGGTTTAAATTATGAGAATATTTCCCTAATCCGTGATTAAATCCCTAAACAGCAAATTGTCTAAGCGATTAGGCAAGTGAAGATTGTGTAGTTTAGAGGTTACGGACAATTTGCCGAGAGGAGAGATAACTGGTTGTTAAACAGGAAAGCGTGTAGTTGTAATCGGGCAAATTGTCTGAGCGCGATCAGTATTGTAAAACTTGGACTGCCAATTTGCTGAAGTTCTTTAGTAAAATTTGTAGCAATTTGTGTGTTTATTATTTGTTGATTAACCAAGAATAACCATTATCCCTTGAGCTGATTGGGCAAGTTGTCTTGTGAAGCAAATTGCGAGACGCAAAGTAAGCTGTTCTCATTTTCTAACATTTCTTTACTTGGTGTGGGGACAGTTGAGTGAAGAACTGCCCTAACGACAAATTGCCAAGAGAGAAGACGACTGGGAGAGACTGCGAGAACAGAAATCTACTGGTAAGCTTTACAGACAATTTGCCGAGTGAATTAGGTTTTGTTTTCAGACTGTAACTCTACGGAAATCAAGTTGTCAAATTCAAAATTTTCTTAAACCTAATCGGTGTTTTGCCTTTATCTACAGACTGGTAGTATATACGGACAATTTGACGGTGATCTGTAGAAGAGTTTGTGACTGCTTGTGAGGTAATCTACTTAACACAGTCAAATTGCCAGTGGTTATTCAGAAAGGAAAATATAAGGAGAGAAAATAAAGCAAATTGAGTGTTTTTCTTTGGAAAACATGATAAAAATTGTAATAAGGCAAATTGACTAAGGGAAGAAGAAAAGAATGGCTGCAGCATTAAGATTAAGAAGCCAGAGGGAGCAATTTGAGAGTACAGTAAGAACATTAGCTAAAATACTACATTGTAATCATTTGAATAAAATAAACCTAATTTGCCACATCAAACAGTGAGTGGAATAGATACAGCAAATTGACCAAGATTAACACAAGTGAGTGCCAATTTTATGAGGCTTAGGTGAGAATTAACACTGTTAAGATAATTTGCCGAGAGAATGTGTAACGACAATTTGCCTGAACTTAATTAGGAAACCACAGATTCTTCACAATTTTAAAGAGGAAGTTAATACTGGTGAAAATTTTTATTGAAGCATAAGGAAGCGATACAAATGTAGAGTTTGTGAAGAAATCCGAGCTGAATTAGGAAATTTTTTTGTAAGCAATTAGGCAAATTGCTGGAAAGTGAGGATTAAGTCTAATAGCAAAGAGAAAATGAGAGTTGAGAGAAAATGTGTGAAAATTATAAGTATGAGGGCCGTTCAAAATTAAAAAGAGTAAATGAGAATGAATAACAGTCAGTCCAATTGTTTTAATAATCAACTCCATTGTAACTGAAGCCTAAGAGCAAATTGTTGAAGTAATGTAGAAATTAAGAAGACAAATTGCCGTATTAGTGAATTCAGGTCTCTAAGAGGCTTAAGGGAAATTGCCGTGAGCTTCGTGAGTCAAATTGCCTGAAAGTAAGAATATTTATAAAACATGATAAAAAGAGAAAATGAGCGTGAGAGAAAATGAGAGAACAGGAAGATTGAGTGCAGAAAACATGAAGGTGAAGAAGCTTAGCCGAGTGATTTAGTTTGAATGCTAAGAGTGTCTTTCGAAATTCCAAACATCTAAGTAGTGAGATGCCGGCAAATTGTCAGATGGCACCACCAGGAGGACTGAAGGTGTTTTCCATACCTTTCTTTGAAATCCCTCCCGATATTATGCAACAAATTGTCCAGGAGCGAAACGACCAGCTCCATTCTTCTGGTCTTTGGACGTATATCCATCGAGGATGGGAGCAGCCTACTTTGGAGCGAGTTTGACAATTTCTTAAAGTCAGCAGTTTTGGGCAAATTGTCGACAAACTGCGGATCGAGGGAGTGCCATGCCAATTTGACCCGTCCAGATTGGCTGAACTTCTGGGAATTTCTCCAGATGGCCAAGGACAAAGTATGATTCCGTCTCTAACAAAGGAAGACAAGGAGCAACTTTTTGGGAAGAAATTTCAAGTTGCCAAAAAGACCGGGGGTTGGGATCTGCTACGTGTAACTTCTCCCCTTTGTCATTGGTTACAGTATATTAATAGTCGATTTTTCCTGGCAAGTCGCTCCGAGTTGGCAACGAATGATGCTTTAGCAGCAGGCTTGGCATCATGGCGTGGACAAATGTTGGATTGGGGGCAAATTGTCTACTCGCAGATCAAAGTGGAAATGGCCCTTAAAAAGGCACGCAACCCTATTTCGTTAGTCTCGGCCGTGTATATTTCGGAGATGACCCGGTCAGTGGCGAAGTAGGATCTTCATGTACAGCCAATTGCCATGGGAGCATTGCCAGCTGCAAGTAGTCGGGAGCCAGAGTCAAATTGCCCAGAATCTACATCAAGGGGACTCATACCGACTCCTACACCAGCGAAATCAACACCAACCAACCCAACAAGAGCCGAATCGAAGAAAAGTCCGATGCTGAAGCAAGATTTGATCAAGCAATGTCAAGAGCTACAGACCAAGAATGACATTTTATTGCAGGAGCTCAAGGTGACTTTAGACAGCGAGACCAAATTGCATCAGCAGATGAAGATTGTTACTAAGGAAAGAGATGATAGTCGGGCAAGAGCGGGCGAATTGTTGAAGAATAATGAGGATCAAGCGAGCAATTTGACTGCGTTGCAAGCCACCATGAAGAGAGATCATGATGCTTGGGAGACGGTGAAGGCGCAGTTACTCGAAAAGATCCGACTACAGGAGCAGAGGCACGAAATTAAAGTAAAGGAGCTTGAGACTCGTTTGGCGAAGGAAGGACAAGTGGCTGAGTTGGAAGCCAAGCTTGTGAAGCAAACACGGGACATTAAAGCCTATCAGGAAAATATTAAAATCTTACGTGCTAATGCTCAGAAGGAGAAAGACAATTTAGAGCGCCGATTGAAGGCCGCAGAGGACAAATTGCCGATTGGGAAGAAAACTCGAGGACCAGATGTGGAAGAAACGAGTAATCAGGACAATTTGTCTGAGGAATCGGAGGATGACATACAGTTCTTGATTAGCTCGAACGACGCGCTGCATACCAAGGTGGAAAACCTGGAAGCAAGACAGGAGAATTTATACGAGGCGTTGTGGATGAATCAACTGAAGTCGCCTCCATCTTTTTCACTTTTTCGTGCTTATGAACTGCAGCGAGACGTTTTCTTACAAATTGCCGAGGTGGAGAAAGGAGCTACTTTGCCATCAGAAATTTTTGAAAAGATTTGGTTGATGACCAAGGCACCTGAAAATCAGCGCAATTTGTTCTGTGAAATTCTTGTACGGGGCGATTTGATTTTAGAAGATTGGTCCGTTTTATTTTTTCCTATTGTGGATATCGGAGCCAGGGCCTTACTCTATTACATTGAATTGGAGAAGCAACTTCACAGGCAACGGCAAATTGACTTTGCAGAAGAGGCCGAACGAAAGGTTCGTATTATTGATCACAGTTCGTCAATTTGTCCAACGACAGAAGATTTTTCAGGAGAAATTGTCTCTAACTGGATGAAGGAGTTAAGAGAGTTGAAGGACGCTATCAAGCTACTTGGGAAGGCTCACAAAATTCATGAGGTAATGACAAATTGCCTAGAACGTGAGCAAATTTTCCAGCGAGGAGAGCTGACCAATAGCCATTACGTGTATAACATGGAGCACACGTTTCATCGGTTAGAGAGAACTCTGGATCGAGTTTCCGAGTATGCCACAACGATTCCTAACACTAAGGACACAAGTCAAATTGCCTTAGCACCTTCAGATTACAAACCGGCCAAATGGCTGAAGGTTACTCCCCCGGTTCGAGGTTCAGTACTAACGGAGCAGTTTCTGGGGAAGTATTACCATTTATTCAATGATATGCAGGAGGAGATGCCAATTCCTTCCTGGAAGACTCTTGAGTGGCTGGTCGAAGATTACGGGCAAACGGTGAAAGAAGATCAGCCATATGATCAAGTCTACCCAGTCATTTCGGGTAACTGGCAAGTGGACCCTCCAGCAGCTGTTTCGACAAATGGCCATTTCTGTAATTGTCCAAGGCGATACAAGTGGCACCCTAATTCTACTATAGATTCAATAGAGTACAATTGGCCCATTATCGAAGGCAGGTTCAACACCCCAGAGCAGTGTGCGGAATCCTATGAGTTGTTTTATGATTGTCACAATACTCATACGGATCCGGTGTGCTTTAGAGCTGCGGTATTCTGTAAATTTTTGGCTGAGATGTGCAGGCAACACCGAATTTTGGCCAACATCAATCAATTTGACCGACAGCGCCCCGAATTTCATCTTATGTTGAAGATCCAGCACAATACAGCGCGCTGGCATCGACTTGTGGAGGTCATGGCCATTACACATTTTTGGACAGGGGCACATTTGTGTTTTATTAATGAGTTTCCCTGTACCCGCTATTGGCCGTGGCAATATTGGTATGATTCTCAAGGGGACAACAATCCAGGACTACTTGCCCGAAATCCGCAAGTTGACAAGGTTGTGGCGCGATCCAAGCAGCAACGATTAAAGCGGCAGAACCAGATGCAGAATCAGAAGCGACCAAGAAAATATTGACGAGGGCGTCAATAGATTAAGTAGGGGGCTATGTAGACCAACTCAATTTTTGTTTTTCAATCAATTTGCCTTTATAGTGTAAAAGGAGATGAATTGTGAGGTTAGTTTCACATTGAACAAAGAAGACAGGCAAGTTGACATTATAAAGAGATTTTGAAGGTTTTAATAGGCAGGATACGAAGTGAGGCAAATTGACCGGTTGTGATTCGGAAGTAGTCTGTCACTTGTTCGTGGCAGTATAGTATCGGACAATTTGACTTTCCTTCCCCCCACTCTCTCGGTTTTCAGAAGCACCTTGTTTTTGTCAAATTGTCTGTATGCACAGTGCACTTTCTTTTAATATAATTTGTCTTGAAGCATATTAATTGCTTGTATATTTTTGTACTGCCAGTGATTGGAGTACTGTTGTTGTTGTGAATTGGAGTTTGGGCAAATTGTTGTTTGTTTGTATATCCAATGATTGGATTTTTATCTTGTGAGCAATTTGTATGTTTGCATTGTGTAATCGTAAATTATTTCATCAATCCAGTGATTGGATTTTTAGTGGGAGCTTGACCGAATTGATAAAGGCAAATTGTCTTAAGCATATCCAGTGATTGGATTGCTAATTCAGGCATTGTCAATTTGATAAATTAATTGTATTCCAGTGATTGGAAAATTATTGTTGAAGTCAAATTGCCTTTGTGTTGTTGTGTGATTGTGTATTATTTTCTTAATCCAGTGAGTGGATTTTTGGTGTGTAATTTGATAAGTGAGATTAAGCAAGTTGACTTTGAATTATCCAGTGATTGGATTTGGGTATAAATTCCATGTTTTAGAGTCTGTTTGTAAAGCAAATTGTCTAAGTGATTCGAGGAACATATTCCGAGGAAGGGACATCAAAACACATCGGCCATTGACGGAATCAACAAGGCAAATTGCTGAGGAGCTGTGCTGGTTGAGAGACAACTGGACGATCAAGTAAAAGCTGCCGGACAATTTGCCTTACCTGTTTAAAAATCGGTGTAGTATCAATTGACATTTATTATTTCTGTGTGTATTGCTGTGAATAAATTTATTTGAAATTCTAAGCTTTAGTAATAATTAGAAAATTGCAATTGTGTATCATACATAGACAAATTGCCGTGATAAATATATTTCATAGAATTAGGAAGTCTCTACAATGCAAGAGTTATTTTTCAATCAAACATTAATTAATTCTTGAAAAGGCAAATTGACGGTTTGCCAAAGTATGAATAGTTTATTAAATATATATTTCTATACTGGATAGAAGTTGTAAAAGGATAGGGCAAATTATCGGGAATAAATTCTTGAATGGTAGGAAAGGATTGATGGAAATTATAGAAATATGTAGTTTAGGCTAATTGACTGTGGTCTCAATTCTCTTCAGTTACACTTATAGACAAATTGCCCTGAAATAGATTTAGCAATAGCCGATATATACAGACCTTAGGTTATCCTGTGAACTGTCTGTAAAATCACGAGAGATGATAGAAGTATGGATACTGGACAATTTGCCTAATTCTGAATTTAATTAAAAATATTAATTAAATAAAAACTTTATTTAATCTTTTATATCTTTATTGATTGAGCAAGAATTTGATAATGATGTGATGAACAAATTGTCTTATGATTAGATAATAAATTAGAAGTGATAGACAGTATGTCTACAATTCTATTGGCATGGTCAATTTGACTTTAATTATGAAAATATATAAATGGGATCTAAATATGTTTGTGAATTAACTGGATTCTTGTCCTTGGGTTTTTGACATATTGTTGATAATGTGCAGTGAAGTTTGGAGATCTCAAATTGCATAACACACTCATTCCCATTGCATTAGATAGAGAAAAATTGCCCTAGGACTGGGACCGATTTGATACTCATGATAATTTAGTCATTAGGCTATTTAAATAGTGACTGGACAAATTGCCCGTGTAATCAAAATCATGGTAATTAATGAATCTATATTACTATTATTATAAATGTGAATGTTGCATTTAAAAGTCTAGATCATGCATGCCAAATTGCTCAAAATCCTGACAAATTGCCGGAATATACCCCTAGAATACTAGGCAGAACTGGGACTACAATCATGCGTCCAATAGCATTATTAACGGACTGTCAACCAAATTATGGGAATAAGAGTGAAATTTATGTATCTGCCTGTTGTTTGTGTAATTGCGTAGTATTTGTTTGTAAATCCCACAACATTCTAGAAAACAAGTGACCTCAGCCACAACACATTAGACTATTTGATCATTCCCTAGAAATAGAACCCCTATACTATGTTCCTGGGTTTTTGGGTTTAAGCTAAAACCTAGATTACAAATCCCCTCCCCCTTTTCTATCACTAAAAACTCAACGAATCCTAACGCCAACTTAACAACCAAAAAAGGGTAAAAACCCAACTTTTGGAGTTTGACTTTTCTATGAAAAATAAGTGGCCTAGGCTCTTTAGTAGGTGTAAGGAAGTAAGAAAAGACCTAACTTCGACTTCATTCCGATTTCATATACTCCCGAAACACCGGTCAACTCCACGGTAATCTTTAAATTTGCCGGTCTTAGAGGAATCTTGCAAGTTCGGGTATTTCTGGCTATTAAAATGTCTTAAAACTTTTTGGAGCATCTTATTAACATAAAAAAAGCTACCCTAATTTTTAGTGAGATTTTACCACAATCTGGGTAATTTCTAGAAATTTCCCATCGTAGGTTTTGAGTGGTTGACTGCTCGGAAAAAGATCTTTGATGATAAAAAAAAACCGAGACTTTTTATGGAAACTCTCATGGAATTCCACAACCCATGTGCAAGCTCATATTCTTACTTTGCACCATGGTCATAGGAGATTCAAAAGATGCCATCTCCTAGAATTACCGGTGTCTAGGGAATCTTCCACATAAAGAAGAATCTTGGTGAATCGACTTCGCCGTTGAGCTCCTAACATGGTATAGACCCCAAAACACTATCCCTTGGCCATAGATTCTCTCTACTGGCCCGTCCTAAATTTGTAACACCTGTAGGCTAACAATTGGGGTTTCTACTAAATTGGATAAACAATTTGGAACTGAAACCTATCTTTGGGAATCGACTTTAGGATTCTCACCTAGGTTCCCTCGGACCAAATTGGCCATAGTTTATCACAAGCAAGGTAGATTAGGCTATTATGGGCAATATCACTCAATATGTACAGTTTGCCCTATTTCCCGGGTTTCAACCTATGTACAAGTGGGTTTATGAACTAACTAAGCCAAAACACTCAATTTATGCCCATATACCGTATTGGTATGTGACATACTCATTTTGGCTTTCCACTCTTTTGGGGGCTTTTTGTACCTAAAACTTAACTTAATTTTGCAAAAATTGAAAAAAAAAAAATCATGAGTCCCAAGTGACGAATTTGGAGCTCACAAACATCCATGGTCTTGTAGATGCCTTTCTACAAAAGCAAATACCGACTGCATAGTCTTGTATCCAATGTCTTCGTTCCATGCCAGAACCTCATTTTTGGTATTGGAAATCCTCGGAACACGTAGATTCTCTGAACAATCAAAGAAGATGAGATCCACCCTTGGCCTTTGATTAACTACATCGTTGAAAAATCGAGACTTCTCCGGTGATACCTACAATAAAATCGCATTCACAAAAATGAATTATGAATTCACATGAATCTCATGTCATTGAAGTCAAAATACATATTTGCTATAAAAAAAAATTATACTTTCTTCAAGAAATCCGTAACCTGTGAATACCAAGTCAACTTAGAAGACCACATGTCATCCACAAGGTCATCAACAGAGATGTTTAGGATTAAATACTCTGTGTCATCCCCCTCATCTTCAAAAAGGACAAGAGTTTGGGTTCCATGAGTGATGACGTCCTCAATCAATTGCAAGAGGGCCTTCCTCTTCACTCCGACCTGAGATGTGCCTTGCATTTACGAGACTTGATTCATTGTAGAAGATGTTGGAATTGGGGCTTTAGGATCTACCTTTTTTTTGCCTTTGGCCTTTACCTTCTCTTCCTTTTCCTTTTCCTTCTCTTGCTCCTTCTCTGCCAACTTTGCGACTCTGTCAACTTCTTTTTTCTCCTTCGTGCTGAAGATAAGTTTCTCCCGAGCTTCCTTCTTTCTGTCATTGTGCTCCCTTTTGTTGATGGCCCTCCTCTTTTGTCTCTCATTGAGGCCTACAAACTCCTCAACGTCCAAGTCAATGGTACCAAGGCCCTCAAATGATTTCCTGTACCCTACTTTTGACGATGGCGTGAAGGTGATGTGGCATTCCAAATACCACCCTCCTCCACTGAGATGAGCTGTTGTAAATGTCCGAAGTTGGTTTGTAGTATACATGCAATCCGCCGAACTAGGATCAAGCCATGTAGACAAAAAGGAGGAAGATCACTCTGGGAAATTGCACCTTTTGGTAGGAGCTCCAACTTGAAATACCTGAAGGTCAATGAGAAAAATCAATTACATACAAGTTCCAACCTCTACCAGAAATAAATTAGTGTATAAAATAATGCGTCCAAAAAAAAATGGAAATCAATTACAAAAATAAAAATTCAAAAAAGAATTTCAAATGACGATTTAAAAAAATATGGATATTGAGAAAGAAACATTAAAACTACATAGTGTACCAAAAGTTGGAGGTCCAAGTGGTACCTCCAAGACCCCCAACTTTTGGTACACCTATTTGTTTTTACTTATTTTAGAAGTGAACCCAAGGAAATAATACAATAAATAATTCATGTAGGGGATGCCCAATAACATAGAAAGGTAAGCCGGAATAAAGAAAAATGAAATGGAACCCCATTTGAAAACAAAAATTGGAGGTCTACTTGGCATCTCAAAGACCTTAGTCAGATCCAACTATGGTCTTGAAGGTACTACCTTGACCCCCATTTTTGGTATACCTCTCAATTTCAAGTCATTATTCTAATAGATTTTATACCAGTAGATCAAATTCATGAATTGAAACGTATAATCTTCATCCTTGATTAGGTAATTGACTCATGGAAAGTGGCTAGACTCTTCAAAATTCATGAAAGAATCACCCTTCTTGATATAGTTTGCTCCTTTTAAATGCGCCATGAAACCCTACTCTCAAATCTTCCTCCTCCATCCTTCCACGTAATCCACTAGGTGCTCTGGGCATTGTGGAACAGCCATGTTGATTGGGATGTTATCGTCTCTCACCACCCTTTCGAAGTACTCCACCGTTGCATCTTCAATCTTCAAAAAATAACCCATAAATTAGCTTTCATCATCTACAAAGTCATGTGCGTATAAACAAGGTAAATAATCTTTGGACTTCTAACAACTTCCAATAGTACAAATTAGGCAACTTCGTAAGGCAAACAAAGCAATCAATTGCTAATGTAGAAGCATTTACGTGTAGTTCCTTTAGTGTTTGCATAAACTTTCACTTGTAACATACTAAGGGTCGGTATATACTTGGGGCCAGATTGAAGGCCAACCAAAACTCTTCAAGTTTGAACCAATAGGATCACTCAATTTCCCCAAATCCGGCTCAAGAGCTTTATACTAGAGCTGGATTGATACCACCACTCATCCTACGTGTCAGCTTAGGTGGCATAGTTTTGACACCAAACCATCCAGCCCCAAGGGAGCAATCAGGCCAAGGTTTTTGGTGGCCCGATTTTCTATCTAGGGCCGGATTGGGTCTGGATTGGGCTCCTCCATTGGATCAGACAAATCTCCATCGTCTACCATGCAAGGGCTTTTCTTTTCTTTTTTATTACATTTTTTATTAATTGTGAGCTCAATCTCATCTGGTTGAGTCATGTTCTGATACAGATGCTGTGTTACAAGATGTTAATACTAAATTTTATTGTTAATACTAAATTTTATTGTTAATACTAAATTTTATTGTTAATACTGAATTTTATTGTTAATACTGAATTATATTGTTAATAATGAATTTTATTATTAATAATGAATTTTATTGTTAATAATGAATTTTATTATTACCAACCATTGCAATTGTAACAATAATGTCTTTGCAATTGTTTTAGCATGAAATATTAATAATTAATTTTTTTGGTGTAGACACAAATTACATACTATGTTATACTGTTATAGACACTAATTTTGGTAAATTACATGCTTAATAAGTAAATTTTTTATACGGACACAAATTTGTAAATGAAAGTCATTGTTGAAGTTATGCCAAAAACTTTGACATCTACAAGATAATGTATGTTTTTATTAATTTTGATGACAAATACTTGAAAAAAGAATATGGTAAGGAAATATTATGCTACTAGAAATAACATGTATGGTAAAACCTCATTTACATTTATCATTGAATTCATTCAAGTTTTCATAATAAAAAATTTCATGCTTTTCTTTAAAATAAACTAAGAATATAAAAGAGATTAAAAAAAATTGCATGTTTTCTTGAGTTGTATGTTTATTAAATGACAACTATTATGGGGCTACAAATCTTTTTTCAATGTCAACTCTAGTTTTAGTGTCAAAAAAAAAAAGGTTCAAAAGAAGTCAAAGAACTTCTTTTTTTTCCAAATAGAAAAAATAGGAAGAGAGTGGAAAAGGTTTAAAAAAAGTGAAAAACTCTCTCTTCCATTTTGAAATAGGTAAAGTAGGAATAAAAAGGAAAAGTCTAAAGAATTCTAAATTTTTTTTTCCTTATATTTGAAATAGAATAAATAGAAAAAAAAAACTTTCTTTTTTCTAAAGTATAAAAAATAATAAGAGAAAGGAAAAGATGCATGTCTTAGATTTTTTTATTTAAGCATTTCAAAAATCCGAGAGCACATCAATCAAGAATTCGGCCTTAGAATCGAGCCTCAACACTTTACATTACCTAGGGCCAAAGTGATGAACTGGAATTCGGCCCCAGAATTCAGCCTCAACCTTTTACATTATCTGGGGCCGGAGTGGTGATTTGTGACCGGATTGGAGGCAAATCAGGCCAGCCTTCCATCCGGCCCCAAGCCGTATATATACCAACCCTAATAGCCCTAATAGACTCTCAACAATAGGAAGTACTAGAGTGAGTTGAATAAACAAAAATATGATATAATAGTAGTACCCAAACAATTTCTGCCCGGGCCAAAAAATATTTCAATCTTCAAGTAGGTTCTGAAATTACGAAGGACCCCGCCATTTTTCAAAAAAGGATCTTAAAAACGAAAACGAAGGAGTACCGGGGAATATTCAAATTTACGAACTCGACCTCTTGAAGCTCCTCCGTCCCGCCCATCACGCTCGCACATCGAAGCTGCAGCGATTTGCACTCGACCTCCACGCTGGACTTCGTCGTGGAATGCCATGTCAGAAATTCAACAGAAATGTCCCATCCGCGTCCTCCACCTGTCACCGTGGGAATCCAAAGCAGTACACGAGACCGCCGAAGAAATTCCAGAAGAATCCGACGTCTGTAGCCACGGCGAAGCTTCTGGAGGAATCGATCATACATGAAAGCATGAGCGGCACAGGACATGTAATCTTTCGGTTCGTTCTCAAACAATCGTCCTAGCTCGCAGCACCGCGACGTAACGTACGTACAATTAAGCTGTCTTCATTTCAACAGCGACAGCCCATTTAATTTGCTTCTGCGTCCTTCGCTACACATATGTAAGTTAGCCTGATCGATCAAGAGTCAGGAGAATTCAATTAGCAAGGGTGACGCTGCACAAGAATTTCGCATTTCGATCGAGCTGGGGGCAGTAGCTTAGTTGTCTGAGGTCCTAATTTCAATTGGAGTACAGTAAGTTTGGGGTGGGAACGAAGTAATTGCGGTGGCAGAGCTTGAATTGCGTTCATGCTTTAATTTGGGTTCTGGGTTTGGAGTGTACTTCAGGAGTGTGCAAGTTCGTTGCACGGAACTTTAGATTAATTGATAGCTTTTCTTTTAATTTTTCGGTACTTGGCATGTCCGTGACGCATGTGAATTGCGGGGGGTGATCGAGTTTTGGGTTGGACATGAATGCAGAGTTGGATTTATGATGGGGGAGAAGTGGCACGCGAATTTCCTACACCTTTCAGATGGGAGGCTGTTGGCTTATAGGGAGCAGGGGGTGGAGAGGGAGACGGCCACCAGGAGCTTGCTTGTTTTGCATGGTTTAGGCTCCTCTCGCCTCGCTGGTATGCCTGGTAAGTGCAGATAGTATATGTACTACTCTGTGCGTTTCCATTCTTGCAGATATTCTGCTGTAATTATGTGCCCGTTACTATTTCGCAGCCTGTATGGCTTATTTCTTAACGGGAAGTGAAGTTTAGGTAGGGTGTGTACACTCTTTCTGTCACTTGAAGCGCTTCATCGAACCAATGTGTGAAGGAGTGTGCTGTCATTGGGAGATCACTCAATATGGCTCACTGGAGAACTAAGAGTCAAACTCTGTTGAGATGATATGTTTAAGAATTTCTCATGCTATCATTCGAAGAATCATGACTTCGCGAAAGGTCTTCGTCCGTGGACGAATCTTTCCATGGAGATCATCTATCTCTTCCACAGTGGTCTTAGGCACACTGTATCTTACCCGTGGAAGAGTGTCGATCCTTGCAGGTGTCTCTGAATCTTTGCTGCAGGAAATGGGAGTGAGGCTCGTTTCAATCGACCGACCTGGATACGGGTCAAGCTCGTTCAACAGGAATCAAACTTTTGAGACGGCTGCCAGAGACGTGGCTGAAGTTGCAGACCTTCTGGAGCTTGGGCAGAAGATATGGTTGCTGGGATACTCCTGCGGAGGCGCTTACTGCTGGGCAGCTGCTCGCTACATTCCTGAACGCATTGCTGGGATCGCAATGTGGGCTCCTGTTGGGAATTACTCTTGGCAGGTATGTGATATCCATCCATTTGCAGAGTAGGAAATGTCAAGTTCGAGCAAACTCTTTCCGTCACTTCCATTCTTCGGGAGATCACTCCATAGAGTTCACTGGAGGTATCGGATTGGGTACAAGCGAGGGTACAAGAAGAGCCTAACGTTCTTGAAATCCAATACTTTTCAGGCTTGCAATGCATGATGATTTCTTATGTAATCTTTCAAGTAGGAGGGTGTAGACCACTAATGAAGGGGCACCCCCAGGACACAACCCCATTTCCAGTCCAATATCAGCAGCCATAGACATTTGGCTCGTGCTACTTTCCCACCTGCAAAGTGGAGCTCAACATAGTGTCTGAATAGATCAGTTGCTGTTTCATAACAGAGATCCAACTCGTACTAATATGGATGTGAGTTTGGCTATGGACAGGGCATATCAAAGAGCGAGAGGAAAAGGTTGATGGGGAGTAATTCAGCGAGGTTAAGAGTAATATACGGGCTACATGGGAAAGTGCCTCGCTGGGTACTCTATCCATATGTGCGCTTCTTTATGGTTCCTTCGTCGCCGAGAAACTGGTTGGAACGTGCGAAGAAGAGATTCTCTCCTCCCGATGTCCAGAGTTTGCAAGGGATTGCAGGACGCCTGATGGAGAGGTCAGCCAACTGAACATGGTCTCTGGTTCGAATTGCGCTCTCTTGAATTTCGAATTACACTTTGAATATAATGCGTCTTTCACTGGTTGCACTGCAGAGATGCTAGGGTGTCAGGCGTGTTTCACATGGGCAAGGGCATGGCTCAAGATTTGCACCTCATCTCCAGTGCCTGGGGGTTCGAGCTTGCTGATGTGCAAGGCGCTTATCAAGGTCCACTCCATATTTTCCAGGGTGATCAAGATAATCTGGTGCCTGTGGGTCTACAAGTCTGTATCCAGAAACTGGTGAGTGCTTCACATCGATTTTATGTTTGGGGACACTGTTTGGCTTCTGTCCGTAACGTAAACCCTAAACCCTACAACTGGTAAGGGACCTGATCCCATCTCCGTTTCGGACCCCTGTTACCAACAGCTACTCATCCATTCAGACAATTGGTTGCACTAATTGACAAGTGATGTACGGAATGTCTGGAGCCAGTTCTTCTTTGAATGGAGAGGACTGCCTCTTCTAGTGATCTAGAACCTCCCCCATTGCATACGGACTGATAGAAAATTCGATCTCAACAGATTTGACTCTTGCACCGAAAGTCATCTCTCCACAGCTCTGTTTTCATCTCCCCCAAATTGCACTCCTGGATATTGGATTAAACGCTTACAGTGACGCAAATCTCTGCATTCCAACATTGTGTGTCCAGCACGGGGACTCCATTTCAATACATGTGTTGGTTGTCCAATGCAGGTTCCAGATCTTGTGCATCTCCATGTTTTAGAAGGAGAGGGGCATTTCTCAGCATTTTGTTACAATGATGAGATTCACCGAGAAACACTCGAGTGTCTCTTTGGAGATGTAGAGACGGCTATTTGAGGGACTGGAAATGCAAATGAACTGAATATGATAACAGGAGTTCAGGATGGCAGTTCCTTTACCGACACGGGCATTGGATGAACCCTACATCCATTGATGTTTCTTGAAAGGGTAAGTTGCGCAAAGTACGTCACCCGGCACAGTTTTGAAACACAGACTCGCTCCATTCCTCCTTTGGAAGAGACAGTGCCGTAGTGACGATATTACAATTTTCTGTAGACGATAGTTCTGCATGTAGCATTGGCTTCAATTTGAATTCACGTCCGTTT
The DNA here is from genome assembly GCA_947034895.1 of Rhytidiadelphus loreus. NCBI lineage: Eukaryota > Viridiplantae > Streptophyta > Bryopsida > Hypnales > Hylocomiaceae > Rhytidiadelphus > Rhytidiadelphus loreus. The sequence continues at coordinate 42,984,049 of OX344764.1, forward strand.
GTTTCCGAATTCTATCCTGTTACATGATTTTCGTGTAGCAAGGGAACTATAGAAATATTGGAAGAGATAGTGCCGTGGTAGCGATATTACAATTTTTGTAGACGATGGTTTTGTAGCATTTGAATTCGTTTGAATTCGTAACCGTTTGTTTCCCTGTTCTATCCAGTTACATGATTTTCGTGTATTAAGGGCATTGTGCAACTTGTACTGCTTCCCGGTGATGAGACCTTGGTGCTCAAGATACAGTGTAAGAACCCCAGGCGCACCTTGACATGAATTCTGCTGTAGAAGCTGTTTCGAAACTTAAATCCGTGAGCTCTCCCTTCGTGGCCAATGGCTTGAAATACTGGAGTAAGGTAAAGCACACTCATTATGGACCCTCTCCCAATGGCGTCTCCTTGGAACACCCCATCCAAGATTCAGTTGGGCTGAAATGGGAGACTGGTGTCCATTAGAGGTATGTGTACCTTCATGGTTCTGACCGCATGAAATGTTTTTCCCATGGTAGTTGCACACAACAAGTACTGCAAGGTTGATTCACAAATCAAACATTTAGAGATGCTTTAACAACTCAAGAAGAATTAATTGAACACTTACATGCTAAACCACTACAGTAGGTGGATATTGATGAATCATTTGAAAGTGCACTTCATCCAAGTAGTATTCAAGAACAATTGTGTAATCTATCCATGGAAAGAAGAAAGAATGCTCTTTACAATCAATGATATATGGAAAGGCTATGATTCTTGTTATAACTTTAGAAAAGGCAGTTTACTATCTTTAGTTGTTAATTGCTGAGGAGTAATTGGAGGTGAGAATATCTTTTTCTAAAGTGTTGCATGCATCCAAATTTCAAAATAACATTTACAAGTTTTATGTTTCAACCAAGCCGCAATATTTTTAACATTATTATTATAATGAATCAGAAAGAAAAATAGACTTTAACCCCTAAAGGACCAAGTGTCCCCTCGGGGGACAAATGGATTTTGGGCAAGTACCTACGGGCTGAATTTTTCTCCTGATTTTTTTAAACTTTTTTTGAAGATAGAAAAATTAATTACCTTTGTGGGAATGTAATTATTTTTTCAATTGGTGCCCGGGAACAAAAGTTATGCCCATATAGCTCAAAACAGGGGAGACCAAGCAACAAAAAAAAATTCAAAAATTTGAATTTATTTTTCAAATTTATTTTCCCTCATAGATTATATTTTTGTCTATTTGAAAAGCTTTGATTCATTTCATTTGGGTTTTTTATGAGAAAGTTATGGACAATCTTGTTTTTCGGGCAATTAAAGCATCTTCTTGAAAAAATAACTTGTTGGTTTCATTTCTGAATGCAATTTTGACAATTTTTCAAAAAAAGAAGTTCTATATCATTTAGTTTGCTTGCTAGAACAATCTCACTGTGGAAATTAGTGCATTTCAATTCTATCTTAGATATATTAATAAAATAGATTTTCATTCAATCTCGTATCTACTTCTATTCTACAATTTTTTTAAGAATGAAAATTAAGTTTTTTTGAAAATATTTTTTTTTTCCTAGACGTTCAACTCAATTCTGCACTAAAATGATTTAAAGCTCCAAACTCTGTAGTGCAAAAAATTGAAGTTAAAAATGTTCAAAGTCAAATAATTTAGTCCCACAAGGTGCTGAAAAACTTGTTTTTTTCACTTTAAACGCAGATATCTTGCAATCTGTACGGTGAAAAATTCTGAAATTTTTTCCACACATTCTTGTACTAGTAAGGTGTAAGATCCTATGGTTTGATGTAGGAAAAAAACAATTTTCAAACTTTTTTACTTTTTGCTATAGAAATGGCAGTTTTGAGTGTTTTTTGATAGAAAAAAGGCCTTGGTCCTTTAGGGGTTTATCATTCATTAGAGCATCCCCACAGCAACACGGGGAAGCCACACTCTAAACATTTTGAGCCTTTGATTTTCTTTGTCAAAAGACAATCAAAGGCTCAAAATGTTTATAGAGTCGCTTCCCCATGTTGCTGTGGGGCTGCTCTTGGCCTTTAAACCTTGGAATATAAGTTAGACTATTTGTTTGTTGGATGTGTCCTTTGGACAAAGGCTATGGCATTGACTCCACATCAACTTTGGTTTCTAAATCAAGAGTCCAAATTTTATTTAGTAACATATTCATACTTCACAATGTGGCCAAGGTTTGGGGATATGGGGTCCAATTGGTGTGCACGTAACATAATTTTCTACATTAGTGTATTTATTGTTGTATTTGTTTTTTACTTTTGATTCTCTGAGAAACATTTTCACTTTAGGATTCTTCTCAACAATATGTCAAGTGCATCCCCATTAAATACATAAATATGGATATCTACATTGTTCTCGGGGGGGTCACTTAGAGTGTCCATTGGAAACTACGTGTGAGCAAAACTTTAGACTCCCTATATACTTTTGAATTTGAAATAAATAGAAATTGAAAAAATAAAAATAGATTTTCCTACTTTGATATAGTTTATCTTTTAAATTACTGATATTTTATTTGTTAACAATAATTAGTTACAAATTTTTGAAGTAAAAATGATACACTGTAGAACTAAAAAATAACTTAAGTTTCACATTCCTATACTATGTAAAAAAAAATGAAAAAAAATGAAAAAAGAAATCCTAAAAGTAATTTTCTATTGAAAACTCATTTTGAGTTGGATATTGATTTGATGATCATCTAAATGTGTTCTCTATAATTATTTGAGTTGGAAAACATGCCATTTTAGTTCATTTTTAACATCTTCTAGAAATCATTTCATATTTTATTTGAATTGGAAATTTTGGCAATAGAAACCTAGTCATTATTAAACAATGGTCAAAATTTTAAATTGAAATTATAGTTTATTAGAAACCACTTGTTCACATGTTGTAGTAGGACTAAGTGCACCTCCCAAAAAATTGTTAAAGCATTAATCCTTGGAACCCTACAACATTGTTGCCTTCATTATAGCATTATTTGTCTTTGTACAACGTCATTGCTATCATTATAGCATTCTATCCCATCCTTATAGCTTTAGAGCTCTTACAAATAAGAAGAATGATCCAAGGATCACCATTTTACAAACGCTAGCATGCGTCTATTCGCCAATCATGTCATTGGGAGGTCGTTGTAGGGCACTCTAAAAAACCTCGAACAAAAGTTCGACAATTGCAGGGTTGACCAATTCTAGTGATGCCTACGTGTTGGATGGGGTATTGTTGAACTCGTTGCTTGTTTAGAGCAACAGTAGAAACAATTGCAGCCCACTTACAATTCCGTCTAGAGTATTTATAGAGGATGTCAACTTCCTTTTCAAATTACGCTAACACATGGTGCACAAAAATCTGGAACACACTACTCAATATAGTACTTTCAACATTCATCATGGAGCTTCCATAGGCCACGACTCTGATGTTGGCATGAATGCATGCCTTTGTGAGCCCCAAATTCGTCACTTGGGACTCATTGTTTTCTTTATTTTTCAGTTTATTACAAATTAAGGCATAAAGTACTACAAAAAGCCCAAAAAAGAGTGTAGAACCAAAATAGGTATGTCACGTACCAGTATAGCATTTGGTCATAAATAGCCTTTTATCCATAGATTACCCATAAAACCCACTTGTATATAGGTTAGAATCCGTGATTAGTGGGAAACAATAGGGCTACTGGGAACTTACCCAAAATAGCCCAAACCTAGTGCATGTGACCATGGTAGGCTAAATTAAGTCTTAGGAAAGTGAGGGAGGTCCCCACGTAAATCTCCAAAGATAGGTTCTAGTTTCCCCATTCCACCGACGAAACATTAGGAATCCAAATTGTTAGCTTGCAGGTGTTACTTGCCCCAGACAGGCCGCATGGAGGAATCCACAACCGCCGGATAGTGTTCTTGGATCTAGAACATGTCGGGGTGTCCACGGCAAAACCCATTCGCCAAGATTCCCTCACATGTGAAAGATTCCCTGACTGCCGGTGATTCAACCGAAGTCAGTTTTCACCTCGCCACCAACTGTGTGCCAGAATAGCCCAAGACTTGGCACGTGGCTTGGGGGACTCCATGAGAGGTTCCCCAAAAAGTCTCGGTTTTTTCTGATCTCCAAAGGATCTTTTTCTGAGCAGTCAAACCGCCAAAGGCCACATTGGGAAATTCATGGAAAATACCCAGGCCACGGTAAAATCTCACTAAAAATTAGACTAGCATCTTTTATGTTAATAACGCGCCCCAACAAATTTCATGGTGTTCCAATAGCGGGAAGCAGCCGAAACTGACAACATCCCCCCAATTAATAATTACGGCAGGATCTTTGCGGGGTTGACCGGCGTCCCAGGAGCGTACGAAGTCGGAACGAAGACATCAAGGAGCCTTTTCTTACTCCCTAGAGCCTCCCCAACAACCCTAGCTAGTTACCCAAGCCAAAAGAGGTAAACCCCAAAAGTTAGGTTTTTACCCTTTTAATTGGCTCTAGTTGGCACTAGTTTCCGATGGGTTTTTTGTGATATAAATAGGGGGTAGGGAGTCCCTTAGGCTAAAAATGGCATTCTGAAGCCATTGGCGCAATCCATTTGCAATTCCGAGCTAAACTCCAAAAGTTAGAGGATAGGACCAGCGTAAAACCCAAAATTAGGTGAAAATCTCAAATTTGGATGAAAATCCGGATGGATGAGGTTACTCGTCGAGGGGGGGGGGGAGTGGGCCCTTGGAAACCTATAAAAGGGGGCCCTTCTCTCTCCCAAAACACCCCCAATACTTGTTTTGGGTCCGTGGGTCCAAGTTATCTTGGAATTTTTGGCGTTTCAAGCCAAAAAAACCTCTACGGTGTTTTCGGAGCACTTTTGGCTCCCATTGTCGTTTTATTTCAAGCTCTTTAAAGGTCCTTGAGGTCCTTCCACCTTACCTTGTACTTGTGCGAGTCAAGCGGTTTTCATCTACTTGCGTGTGTTTTCCGTGTATCTTTTGTGTGTCTTGTACTAATCCTAAAGTCACCCCCCACCATACCTTGGCGATGCCGCTTTGGGGGGCCTTTAGTATATGAGTATTGCCTTGTTTATGCTTACTTTGTGGATTCGGTTGCCTCTTGTGTAAGTCCTAACCATAGTCACCCTTGCCGTGTTGTTTGTGAGTGGACCCCACCGCCCTTGAGGCGGCGAAGCTTTGAACCTGTAACTTACCCTAGTTTTAGAGTGTGTGTCAAAAACAGGCCTTAGACAACAGAGCTTTGGACCCGGGGGGCGTCACCAGTCTTAGAGTTGGTGTCAAAACCAATTCGATGGCGAAGCTTTGAACCCCCTATACTTTTGGTTCAAAAGTTTAGTTCCCAAGATCTTCTTGGAAAAAAACAAAGTTTAGCCCCCAAGAGTGCCCTAGGTGGTAGACAAGTATAGGGAGAAACCCCGCCACTAGGCCGTTGTTTTGCTAGTTGTTAAAACTTTTGTCTATTCTCCCTAGGCGGCGAAGCTTTGACCCTAACCTATCCAATTTTAAGTTGTGTAGTGGGTTCCCATACGGGAACCCGGAGAGGAAGGATTGTAGTAAAAATACTTGGGACCAGCCTAAGTCCAACCCAGGGAGGACAGCCCAAGGGGAGCCCGTAAGGGGACAGCCCGTAAGGGGAGGAGCAGTCAGCCAGCCCCAAGGGGAGGCCCGTAAGGGGAGCAGTCAGCCAGCCCCAAGGGAAGGCCCGTAAGGGGAGCAGTCAAGCAACCGTCGGGACAGCCCGTCAGGGTCTGCCGTCGGGACAACCCGCCGGGTATCGGGGGGGGGCCGGGTATCGGGGAGCCAGGGGAAGGGGAAGCCCGTAAGGGAGCAGTCAGGCAGCCGTCGGAACAACCGTCAGGGTCTGCCGTCGGAACAGCCCGCACGAGTATCGGGGGGCCGGGTATCGGGGGGGGGCAGGTATCGGGGAGCCAGCGTTCGGGGAAGGCCAATTCGGGGAAGGCTAGGGAGTTGGAAGTTCAAGGGGGGGGCAGGGAGTTGGGGAGTCCGGAGGGGGGGGGTAGGAGAAATCCTTACCTCAACTAAATTCAGCACTACGGGACGATGCCCTGCGGGGCCCCACCACACTTTCTTTTGGGGTTTTCATCACACTAAGGTTGAAAACCGGGAGTCTAGTTAAGGACTAACAAAAAACCAACTCAAGGCTAAAGGAAGAGGGGGGGGAAGAGAAGTCGCCATCCTACGCGTCCAAACCTGCACAACCTCTCAAGGTCCCTCACCCACAAGCCACCTCACACAATGATGACAAAATTAGGAAGGGGGTAGTTATAGGAGAGGAAGAAGGGAGAGACGATAAATAGTGTTGCGTCATAGGATTAGGTAGGAAATCTCAAAAGCTTCTTACAACCATTAGGAAAGAGATTAGGATGACACCAAAATGACGACGTAAGAGAATAGGTGACTCTTCCATTAGATTAGCGTCATATGGTGTAAGGTCTCATTTAAGGGGTTGGTAGGAATAGTGTTGAAGTAAAAGAAAAAGAGACAAGGAGAAAGGAAGGGACCATTAAGGGTCTTTAGAATGTACTACTTCGCCGAGGACTAAGCCATAGGCATTTTACTACTTCAAAATACGTGTCGACTATGGAATACGAGCACGCGGCCGGAGGTATGGAGGAAAATGCCGCGCATGCCAGCGACGATCAGGTGAGTCAGTAAACCAATCCCCGGGGCTTTCTTTCTTTTAATTTACGCTAAACCCTGTTAGGTAGTGATTAATTTCGATTAGCAAATAGGAATTAGGGGGGGGACCTTGAGTTTAGACATAGAAGTTTATCGATAGGACTCGAAGTATCCAAACCCATTTCATACATAGAAGTTGACCATAAAAGCAACCAAATTAGACTAAGATAGGATAGGACTAGGAATCAGTAACCGTTAAGGTCAGAACTCAACCAAGAAGTAAACACTAGATTAAGACAAAATAATCCAATTAGGAGTTAGGGTTAAATTAGCAAATCAAAATTGCCTTAGGTAATGAAGACTTAGGGAAGGAAAAAAAATAAATTAAATTAGGAGATAAATTAAATTAGAAGATTAAATTAGGAAAAAAGATAAATTAAATTAGGAGATAAATTAGGAAAAAAGATAAATTAAATTAGGAGATAAATTAGAGAAAAGATAAATTAGATTAGAAGATTAAATTAGGAAAAAAGATAAATTAAATTAGAAGATTAAATTAGGAAAAAAGATAAATTAAATTAGGAGATAAATTAGAGAAAAGATAAATTAAATTAGAAGATTAAATTAGGAAAAAAAAAAAGATAAATTAAATCAGAAGATTAAATTAGGAAAAAAGATAAATTAAATTAAGAAATTAAATTAGGGAAAAAGATAACTTAGATTAGGAAAAAACCCAATCAACTTAGGAAACCATGGAAGGGACTTAGGTAATCCATCCTCAGTCTTAGGAAAGGTCAATTAGCCTCAGATTCCCATAGATTAGAATAGATTCGGTGATAGTTCGCATAGGCTGCCATTAGGGGACGGTTAGCCCGAACTATTCCCTCGCCAATTGGGGGCAACTCCATTGTCACCTGCGGAAACTAGGAACTTAGTAAAGAAGATCCATTGCTTGGAAGGCACAATGGACCTACGCTTAGTCACCCGTTAGGTTAGAATTTAGTTAACCCCTAGAACCCTGTTGTGTCCGATTAATTACCAAGGGTGGGTAATTAAGCGCCCACAGCCTTCTTCTAATATCTTCAATGGTACATGATGGGAGCAACCGTCATCTAGCTTCTTTTTGTCACATCCTTGTGCTTTTGTGGACATGATTGGAAACGGTCTACTATTGTTGGGATGGGGATTAGTGTGAAGAGTTTTATCACTTTGCACTTGTTAGCTACTGTCAAGTTGAAGTAGATCATTCATATCCAACTTTGCACATTCATTGCAAAAAGAGTGGTGGAATTTTAAAATGATTGTGCAAAGTTGGATACGAATAATCTACTTCAACTTGACAAGTGCTAACAAGGGCTAAGTGACAAAACTCTTCACACTAATCCCCATCCCAACAATAGTAGACCGTTTCCATTTCTAGCTCGAGAAAATGCAAAGACATGGCAGAGACAAATGATGGCTCACGATTGCTCATATGGTGTATCATTGAACTATTGGAAGAATGCATTCATGGCATCGCCTCCCCTTATTCCCCATAAAAACTCCATGAATGCTAGACTCACTCCAATGTGTGGTGGGTTTCTAGATTTTAGTGCCACGTAACAAATAGTCTAAGAGAAAGTTGACTTCCCTCGTGGACATCCCTAATGTGACCTTAGATGAACTATAATTTTTCTTGCTTTTGTTCTAAACAAGTACATGTCTAACAATACCTCATCTGGCAAAGAAACAACACCAACACTAGTTCACACTACAATTGACGAGCATTTGATTGACAACCTCAAAGTGCCCACAAAGACCTAGCATCAATGTGATTGGCAAACAGACCTTTTGCTTGCATTGATCAAGCTCAAGATTCCTTGTACTTGTCGGAATATGGTCTAGAAGGTGCAACTTGAAAATGCATAGTGGAAATTTGCCAATCCTATTGGCTGGTGTATAGAAAACTATTGGTTTAAAACATGATTGAGGGTTCGGTATAAATTTTCATTTTTACTGTCACCAAATAAGATTAAAAAAAAACTAGATTTTATAGACTACCCTCTAGTGGACACTAGTGGGATGTACTATTCATTGGAAAAGATTCTTTCATGATTGTACCTTCTCTTCCATTTCTCTCTCTTCTTTCTTTTGTAGAGAAGAAGTTTCAATGCTAATTATTTGAAGGAATGATATAAACAGGGATGGATTCCTAGGAAAAATCCAAAGAATATTCAATAAAGTGTTCATTTTTCAAACAAAAACCTGTAAGCACTTACTTACACACACTTGGTAAATAATCAAGCACAACCAAGCTCTTAGTATTTTCGAGCTCTTATTCTATGTATAGGTATCTAGGACCTTGAGAGTTTTGTTCCAAACAAAACTTCTCTAAATGACACCTACAACTGCACTTTGAGAGTTTTGTTCCAACCAAAACTTCTCCAATGACAAAAACAAACAAACAACAGAGGAAACTCCAAGAAAGAACATAAAACATGGCCCCAGAAGGCCAAAGCTTAGTACACCATGAGTGCCATAAGAGAGAGGAAGAGGTGGTGAAGTGAGAGGAGGGGAGGCCTTATATACCCTCGCAGGTCCTTCCCTCCCCTCTTTTCCCCTAAGTAAACCTATCACTTTAAATTTTCATCCTTATCTTTTATGATTTTCATCTCTTTTAGAGTTTTTACGTTGGTCATAATTTCTAAATTTTGAACGTTGGTCATAACTCCAAAATAGCATATAGATTGCATAATGGTCATAACTCCAAACTCCAAAATTTTGAACGTTGGTCATAATTTCAAAATTTTGGAGTTATGACCAAATAGCATATAGATTGCGCCATTGGCTTACAAGGCCATTTTTAATCTAGAAGACCCCTTACCCCATGTTTCCTTTGCAAAAACTCATCGACAACTAGTTCCAACTGAGATGAGTAAAAGGTAAAAAATCTAACTTTCGGAGGTTACCTTTTATGACAAGGGTGACTAGCTAGGGTTGTCAAAAGGGCTCTAGAGAGTAAGAAAAGACTCCTTATTGACTTCGTTCCAACTTCGTGTGCTCTTGGGACACCAATCAACTCCACGTAAATCTCGTCGTTTTTTATATTTGGAGGAATGTTGATGATTTGGACACCTCCCACTATCAAAACTCTTTGAAACTTTTTAGGGCACGTTATTAACATAAAAAAAAATCTAACCTAATTTTCAATGAGATTTTACTACACTCCAGGAATTTTTCATGAATTTCCCCCCGTGGGTTTAAATGGTTGACCGTTTGGAAAAGGTATCTTTGCAAGTTAGAAAATTCCAAAACTTCTTAGGGAACCTCTCATAGAGTTTTCCAAGGAGTGCGCCAAGTCTTGTGTCAGTTTCACATATGATTGGCAGGAAGGTAAAATCGACTTTCCTTGATTTACCAGCAGTTAAGAAATCTTCCACATGCAAGGGAATCTTGGTGAATGGATTATGCTTTTGACTTCCTAGCATGCTTTTGATTCTAGATAACAATCCGGTCACCATAGATTCCTCTACTGGCTTGTCTTGAAAAAGTGACTCATGTATGCTAACAATTGGGGTTTCTTCAATGGGATGGGGAAACTGAAACCTATCTTTGGAGATTTATGTAAGGATCTTTCTATCTCTCGTGGAACCAATTTTGCCAAGCATGGTCACATGCACTAGATTTTAGACTATTCTGGATGAGTTTCCTATAAGTCTGTTGATTCCCACTACTTCATGGTTCTAACCTATATACAAGTGGGTTTGGAGGGTATTCTAGGGGTAAAAATTTATTTATGACCAAAGGCTATACTAGCATGTGATCTACCTATTTTGGTTCTACACTTTTAGGGGGACTTTTGTATAATATTAAGAATTAAATTGCAATAATTTAAAAAAAAAGAAAACTATGAGTCCCAAGTGACGAATTGGAAGCTCACAAAACCTCTTTTTCATTTTCATCCTTTCTCTCCCTTATGCATACACACACATTTAATTTAATGCATTGTTTTTCTTTCCATTTTTTTATGGAGTGCTATAGTAGCAATATTAAATTTTATAGCGGTGCTCCAAATTTCAACGTTCATCCACATCACTATAAGAAACCCATGTTTTAGGTGATGTTTTGTAATTTTTTAAAACAGATTTTAGGTGACGTTCATTGCAACAAGTTCATGTTTTTATGTCAACATTGATGTTATGTTAGACATATTGTTGACATAAAAACATGGGCTTGTTGCAATGGACATCACTAAAATCCGTTTAAAAAAATTACAAAACATCACCTAAAACGCAGGTTTCTTCTAGTGCATATTGGATACAAAATATCACATTAGCGCATATCAGTATATCACATATCCATAATTGTGTTTTTAGCCACAATTTGGCAATTTTATTGAATTTTTTAAAATTTGAACTTCAATGATGATTTTCTGCCCTTTCAATACCATTTTGCTTTGAGAGTGTAGTGCTAAGCCCAACACTTTGGTGCAAATGAACAACAAATTGCCAAAACTAACCTAGTTCAAGAGTCTCCACCACTTCCCTATAGTCTACAAGCAAAAATGTTGTACATACCTCGATTCTAGTCTTTCAGTCTTCCAGCTATAGAAAGAACTCAACAATTTAATTGGAACTAATACTCCTAATATTTGATTGTTGAGCTTTACAACTTCTACTTATACAATAATATCCTAGGAAAGTCAAATTTCCACTAGAAACCATATGAAGGTCTCGTAGGACACTTACTGAGTTTATGCCATATCAAGGTCATATAAATGCTCAATTCTATCCCACACACTCCCAAATCATCGATCATTTATGTATTCTCCCAATCCCCTCCCCACTTCCATCTTCTAATGGATTTCCTACCTTCTTTGGTCCCTTAAACCACCATTTTAATGGAATAGCATAATTTTAACAAAATTGCCTATAATTACTCTTGAAATGCAATGAAAGACAAAATTTTAAGGTCAATATATCTAAAAAAAGAAGTCATCTTCTCCATGCTATAGTTGGTAATGATGCCTAGAAGAATGTGCAATTTCAAACCTAAATAAGATCATCATAGCAAAGCCAAAGCGAGAGCCAAAGTAGAAGAGAAGAACAATAATTCCCACAATTCAACTCATGGAGGTGTAAATGTTAGGATGAACTCACCTAAAGCCTTGACCATTGGTCTAATCTTTATTTTTCATCCATACACATCAATACACTAGAAGAAAATGAAGGGTTTTGCTACTATATATGAAGAACAACTGGTTTTCGGGTGGCATCAAACATTTGCAACTAGTGAGAATCTAGAGCATTAGAAGAACTTTGAGCCCTCTAAAAGACAATGAGTTCCTTGCAATTTCCACAGTCTAGGAATGGGGCTGTAGTTGTAATCTAACATGGTAGAGAGATTGCTATGTCAAATGATATTAATTTATTTTAATACTTTGGCTGCCTTGCCATGGTTCATAGCATGAGGAACAACCCAAAACAAGCTTTTAAAGGGCTCAAAACTCCTCTAATGACCCACAATTGTTGTGGACAAGTCGCATGTAGAATTGTAGTTGTAGGTGACGACAACCTAGTTGGAACTTTGTCTATAAACTTTTTTGACGCGGTTGCTTATGTGGTATTTGCTACCACGTGAGGTTGGTCACTCTATCAATGAGTTGTGTGACTTATTAGCAATTCATTTGCAAACTCATAAGTGATTTCATTGTAACTCGTCTATGACTTCATTGCAACTCATTTGTAACTTCATTGTGACATGTTTGTGACTCATTTGCAACTTGTCTATGACTTGTAGACTTGTAGATTTTGAAAATCTAATTTGAATAATTTGTAGATTTCAAAATTTCAGATGTAGCTTCTTTTTTAGATTTCAAAAATTTGAATATTGGTATTTAATAGTTTTCAGTAGTTTAGAAAACTTTACAATTTTGTAGGTTTTAAAAGTTTCTTGGATTTTTAATACTTTTAGATTTCCATAGAATGTAGAAATCTACAAATTGTAAAAAAACTACGCATTATAGAAATCTAAAAATTGTAGAAATCTATGCACTATAGAAATCTAGAGATTATAGAAATCTTAGAATTCTATTAAAAAAATTCATTACATTATAGTTCAACTTACAAGTCTTATAAGTCCAAACTAATGATACTCTTAACAATTGATATGGCACAATTGATATAAGACAATCAAAAAATGACTTTGAAAATGACTAGGAAATGACTAAAAAACAACTAAAAAATGACTAAGATACAACCAACAGTGCTAGTATGTGAGCCCAAGAATGTGAGCTTGTAAGCATTGAGCCTACAATATAGGTATTTATAATATAAATACCATACATTGTAGATGGTGTATATATCATAAACACCTATCACTACAAGAAAAATTATGTCCTAATTGATAGAAATTTGATAAAATTTTGCCAACTATGGTGTCAATTAGGACTACTTGATTTGGATGCCTAGTTGACAAAAATCTATCAAATTCTATCAATTATCTATCATATTTGACAATTTAGAGGAGTTGAATTGGATAACTATTTAACATAAATCTATCAATTTTCTAGCAAATTTGACAAAACTGTGTCATTTGTTTGTTTGTTAGGAGTTAATTCATTTCACCTTTGTTGGGTTCTATTTTTCCTAGTTCAAAATGGCAAGTATAATAATAGCAAATTATTTTCTTGAAAAGAATTTTAACTTGTGATAATTGATAATAGACACATAAAAAAGTTCTACAACAAAAAAATGTATTAACAAGCAATTCAATTGAACTACTATGCAATGAAAACAATACATAAAAAGCATCTAGGTCAAGTGCCAAAAACTGTACAGTCCAACCCAACTCTCTTGTCACCTCAAAGACATAACCAAAGGACAAAAACTATCCTGTGAATGTTGTTGAAATATTCTTTCAATGTGTCAATCTTCACCAATGCTAATAAGAAGCCATTTCAACTTTTGAGGCTCACCTATGACCAATATGGGAAATAAATCAAGGTCGTCATGCTAGCCAAACAATTATAAACCTATTTCAATGTCACAAATCTAAAATGTCTTGATCCAATTGGTAGAATCTTTTGTTCTCAAATTCTCTACTCTAAGTTGCTTCAATAATATACTGTACATGCTTCACTCATGCTAAAACCCTATCAAATGATACATTCACTAAGTCAAAAACCTTAGGCTGTAGGAAATTCATCAACCAAAGAGACCTCACCTTGAAAAACTAGTTCAACAAACATGACATGAGTGATACATGAGGGTACATAGTAATTCAATCAAATTGCGTATGAAAGAAGCAAGATTTTCCAACAAGTAAAATGCAAATGCAACATTGGTGCTCACACGATTGAGGTTAGAGTTCTTGACAAGGATTCCCTTGATATACTCCACCTTCCCTTGGCGGTACATCAACAAGCTCTTTAGTGCAAACCTGTAGTACAAGAAATTATCTCAAAGCTCATCCTCCAAAGAACTATGATGAAGAAAAGTTCAATGTTTCTAGTCTTTCAAAATCAAGATTGCCTCTATTAGCAATTAAAGCTTGACAAACATTGCACTCATCTAGGTTACCATATCACAAACACCCCCATCTACTTTGGTAGTAACTTATTGGAGGAGGAGAAGAAACAACAGAGAGTTGAAGCCTACTTATGAGGGCTTGAACGGAGCCATTATGATGGCTCAAAGAGGATATACTCGCATATGTATGCACCATTACTAGGTGCACTAAAAAAATTGTTATAATCAAAACTATAAACTAGATGAATGATCATTCTATCGTACATTGGGTTATTACAACATATTGACTCTATCTTTATTGTGGTTGTGGTGATAAAACTCAACCAAAAAGTCTTGAATGACAAGCCGCCACTTACAATAATGAATTAGGAGACAACCACTTTCTTCATGCAGTGCAAAACACCCTCCATACAACCTACACACACACCAACCCTCCCTTGGTCACTTGTGAAAGTACTATAGATAAAGCATGCAACAGAGTTGAGGAGCTAATTGGCATTCTATTTCAATCAATGCTTTTTTAAAAGAAGAGAAAATGTTTAGATTCTACTACTGTTGAGAAAAATGTTCTAGAGTTATAAGTCCTCATTAATCAAGTTAAACAAAATTCCTTTGCACTATAAATCATTATGTTGAAAGAGATAGAGACTCCAATTTCTTAAATTAAGGACTTCAGACGATTATGAATCCAACAATTTGTAAAGATTGCCAAAACTCAAATTAAACATCAATGACCTAAGACCTATAGATGGGCATTATTGAAATGGAACATGTAAATCTCATCCTCTTGTTGTAGCCACAATTCTTCAACCTAGCGGTTGCTTCAGCTTCAACAATTGTTTGCCTAAATGTCTTTGCCATCTCATTAGCCTACACAACAATCATAAATTGAGAACCTCATAAACATGCCTCAAAGGAAATGTTTCATCATATTGCAATTCATTAATCCCAAAGTGACCAAATGGCCAAACATACTAGATTGAAACAAATCATTTAGAAGCTTCAAAGAAGGTTTCAAATTGTCCCATATGAAAGAAAAAATCATATTCTATATTTTTAAAGAATAGAAATATGTATTGTAAGTTAATATAATCGATTATTAGTTTTTAGTGGACTTTCCAATTTTAGTTAGACGCTTAGGGGTTAATTACAAAATCATAGAAGATATTTGTTGTAGTGGAAAGAATTACCTTTTCATAGACTAATTGTAGGTTGCGCAACATGTCACTAGGTGTGGGATCAAGATTTTTGGTGGAAAAATTGATATGGTCTCTATCTTTATCCTAACTCAAGATCATAACTTGAAAAAGCCTGGGGAGGGGCACTAGTTTAGAGGTTTAGTATATGCAAAATATTGGGGGATATTTTATGGGGGGCTATTTACCTAATATTTTGTAATTTAATATGCCCTATTGTTAAAAATAATTATAAATTTCCATTTATTATAGCACCCTATATTATTTATAATACGCTTTTGGATTCAATTTTTTGGCCCCTATATTAGATTTAAAAATTAGAACTAAATGTTTGTTGTATGATTTTTTTTCCTATTACTATCCCTTCTTTTCTTTCTTTTTTGTCCCTTCTCTTTCAAACCATTTTTTATATGGTTATTGAAAACTAAAGCACAATATATATGGACAAATGTACTATGGCCAAACAAATACATTCACAAACTATAAACAATGCACTCTGACTAGTTGTGTCAAACAAATTACTGCTAATCATCTACAATACATTCTAATGAAGACAATGAGCACAATAAGAGTATATTAAAGCAAAATTCATGATAGATTCTTCAAACTTTAAGTGGAGGACTTTATAAATAACTCTCGAGGCAACTGGAGCCCCTCATCCAAGGTTCATGGATAATTTGGGACAAATGATGTGTCATTTTTTGTCCATCTAATCTTTTAGAACATGAAGTACCCACTCTAAAAAATTATTTCTCCCACATATTATTTCCCCCCTATATTTTTTCTACATAAAATCTAATACATGGTATTAAACATAATCCTATATTAGTAATAATACCCTACATGTAATTCTACACACCCTATATTAGATATAATGTTTAAAAAAAAATAGGTACAATAAACATATAGTACCCTTACTATTTTAGATCTCACGTGGTTTCTAATATGCACACTAAGTGACTCCTCCGTGGAAAAAGCCCATACAAGGAAAATTGAATTCTCCATTATGCCAATACAACTAACTAAAAGCATTGTGATACAAAGTACATGAAGAAAACGAAGACATTAATTAACACCCTTCTACTTATTAGGTTTTGGCGTACCTTCCACTTAACTCTAGGGGACATAATAGTCTCCGCAATGGTAGGCGGTCATGACTAATTTGGATGATATATATGCAAGAGACCACTAACTCCTCCAATATCGATGAAAACTCCGCTAAGGTTTCACAGTTTGTACCGTTCCCTCTACAACTGATCCAATTCAGAACACAAATTGATTCTCTGCGAGGGGCTTTAATTTCCTATTGCTACTTAAGCACCAAATGCGTGCACTCCTCGGCCACCTTCTAGAAAATTCAATGGAATCTCCTTATTCACAAGCTCGTTAATTAGGGTTTTGCCTTTGGAGAGTAATAGAAAAAAAAATAGAGTAGAATACATCAATAAATGAGTCTCCACAATCCAAATTGGTTTAGATAGATGTCAGAAATAAAGAAGGATTGATTCCTAGATTAGATTTAGGGTTAACCCTTAAAGGACAAAGGGGTGACCTTGGAAATCGTCCCTTTTCATTACCATATATGTGACTCACGGGCTTTAGAAATAGCTGAAAAGCACTCAGTGGAAGTCAAACTACCGTAGAAGACCTCCCCTTTTTCACAACAAGAATTGGAGGATGAATAGTTGTCCTACTAGAAGGATTGTTGTCCTAGTCATCCATCGGACGCCAAATGTCCTCCTCGAAGTTTAAGGGTTAAAGCTAAACCAAAACTCCAAAAAAACACCAAATCTACTCTATAAGGTAGTATGCTCTAAAAGCGACCATTTAAGAGCTGGTCTGCCTTTTTCATAGGCTTATGTGGACAAAAATAATTTTTTTTCAATGCATTCAATTGCTTGAGTGGTCCATTTAAGGATCAGCCCGTCTCCATTCTTCACCCCAAAATAGGGGCGATTTAAAGAAGGCTGGCGCTTTTAAGGTAGTATGCTCTAAAAGCGACCATTTAAGAGCTGGTCTGCCTTTTTCATAGGCTGAAGTGGACAGAATTATTTTTAGATCATTTTTCAGAGAAAGAGAAATGGATGTGGAAACTAACACAAGTGGTTTTGTATTTTTCCAAGTATTTTTGAATTACTTATAAATTTTCAAAGATTCTGGGTATAGGCACCTATTTGTGACCATAGGTCTCCCAAAATCTGTTCACTTGCAGTTTGTAAATAGATGTGCAGAAATCAAAGGCAGTGATTGACTCTTGCAATAGAAAAATATTTTTTTCTTGATGCATTCAATTGTTACAATGGTCCATTTAAGGATCACTTGGTTTCCATTTTTCACCCCAAAATAGGAGCGGTTTGAAGAAGGGGAGCGCTTTTAGAGCATACTACCTTAGAGCATACTACCTTAAGGACTACTATTTTTTGGCAAGTGATCTTTTCTCCAACATGGCATGCTAGGAGGATTGAAACATGACACAATAATGTAGGTCATCATTAATTAGCTCTTGATCCTCATTAGCTTGTAATTAATTTCATGAATGCTAAGCTGGTATCCAATGTACACAATTAATGTTTCTCCAATTAAGTATTTGAAAAAAGCCTTCGCTAAGAGAAACACAATTGCTTCACAATGAGAATATCAGTTAGGGGGCATATTTTCATACCTGACTCCGATACTGTTTACCCAATTTGACAACAATATTCACACAACTGTGATCTTTAAACTCCATTTTTGTATCATTGAAAATCTGCAACCACGAATTCATCACAATTATCACTGGTCAGAAGGAAATAAAAATACTTGAGCTCGCTGATGCAATATGGAGATGATTTGCTTAAAGTATCAAGGTTGCTTTCTAAGAGCATCTCCAGCGGTGACCTGGAAAAGGGGCGCGTCACAGACCATGTACCGTGATTGACTATCGTTTTTCCTTCCCGGCCGGCCAACGGTGCTCTGTAAACTAGGCACGTGAACATGCTTCCCGAGGAGCTGGTCTCGGGGAAAGTAAAAGATGTAAGTGCAGGCCGTCCATTAATTGTGATAGACAGAGGCGGGCAGTTATGAAAAAAGGATTTGAACTACAAGTTTACGATCTTTATATAGAAACTAGATGTATTAGAGATCCAAACTTCTCTATTTTGGGCCCAAACTTTTAGAGTTTGGGACCGAAGCTTCTCCAACTTCGACCCAAACTTTTAGAGTTTGGGGCCGAAGCTTCTCTAACTTGGACCCAAACTTTTAGAGTTTGGGGCCGAAACTTCTCCAATTTGGGCCCAAATTTCTTCAGTTTAGGGCCAAAGCTTCTTCAATTTGGACCCAAGTTTCTTGAGTTTGGGGCCCAAGCTTATTTACCTTGGGCCCAAACTTTCTTAAATTGGTGGCTTAAATAGAAAACATTGGGGCTCAATTTTTTTGAGTTTGCCCTAAACTGCTTGGGATTGGATTAAAAAATTTCATAATGCGGAACCAGCTTGCAACCGAATTGCACAAGCTTGCTCTCCAAAATTGTAGAATGGTGGTTCCCCTGCTCCAGCCTGCGACAAGTTTTCTCACCTCTTGCCTGAACGTCCTCCACCTCTCGGCGCCATCGAAAACAATACCTAATTAATTGTGTTTGCCAGTAGCGTGGCACGAGTCAATCGTACGAGCCTGTAGTCTAGATTTTTGCTTCTTCACAAAACACCCAAGACTATGGAATAAAGGTTCAAAATCTAGGGAATGGTCAAGTAGTCTAACGTATTGTGACTAGGGTCACTTGTTTTCAAGATTAAGATGGGATTCACTATAATATTTCACAAACAACAAGAAACTACACATTCATTCTTATACCCATTTGTGTAATTTGGTTGCCAGTCCGTTAAATAATGCTATAGACGCATGAAATGCGGTCTCAGTCCTACCTAGTGTGCTATGGCCATTTATAGTCAATTTGTCAGGTCATTTGGCAATTTGTCATGCATGATCTAGTACTAGACAAATGCAAATATATAATATATTTATATAATTGTACGCATGTTCCTTAATTATTAGTGATTTGCGGTACCAAAACAATTTGTCCAGTCACTAGTTAACTAGCCTGATTACTAGTTAGATGAGTGGAAACCAGTCCCAGTCCTACAACAATTTGTCTCTATCTAATGCAGGGCATGATTGCAATGCATTCACCAGCTTAGAAACTCTGCACATTCAGACAATTTGTCACATGCGTAATTCACTTCCACTCCGCCACTAGTTCACACATTCTCTGTACTAGTTGGTAAGGCAATTAGTCAATCTTAACATACACCCAAACCAAGGTATAATTCTCACATTCCAGTTTGCTCACTAATATGAACTACTCACTAGTTCAAAATTGCCTTTTCATATTTAGTCCTTTGACAATTTGTCCAATTATCCAAACTTATTATTAGAGATCAAAAGACAATTTGTTAAATTTCCCAACCCGAAAGGTATTTATTTAACAAAGTAGAAATCACAATAATTTATTCTAGACTTACTCTCAGTCATGCATTTTAATTCACAAGCAAAACATACATTCCATTCACACACTTACACAAACACACAACTCCAATTTCACAATTTAATTCTAAGTCACAAGATAATTCGTCCGCATCCAGCTAGTCATTCTCTGTATACAACAGTTTCACGATAACTCACACGATACAAGCACGACAATTAGTCTTAATATAATACAAGTATTAAATTATTAAATCACTTAATTTATAAATTATTTTCAGCTTTTATCAACTCCAATTTAATTTGGAAAATCATTGGTACATGTTAAATATAATGACAAATTGTCTACAACAACCAATAAGTATAATCCATCACTGGATCAATATCACAACTTACAATTTGTTTACTTCATCGTCAATTTGATTAAGTCCAATCATACACTAAGATCCAATCACTTGATTCTTAGACAATTTGTATAATTTTTACACAATTCTAGGCAACCACTCATTGGTCCACAATTCTACTTGACAAATTGTCAAGCTAGCTGTTACAATAAATAACCATGCAAGACAATTTGTCCTACAATTTATATAATTAACAATTGCAATTAAGACAATTTGTTCAGTATCAACTTACCAGATTCTATTTGATCTTCCGTTGGTACTCCACAGCTCCACAGACTTGCCCAATCTAGTTCATGCTTGCATCCCGCAGGCAAATTGTTCGTCCAATTCTTTAACCTCTCAATCGACAACTTGTCTCTAGCAGCGCTCAAGCACCCGCTCCATTGACAATTAGTTTAATCACAACACCATTTATGAACTCCAAGAATTCATAATGAATTTCTCACAGGCAAACTCGCAACTTGACCGACCAGATTCAACTCAAGCCATCAAACAAAACAACTTGTCATAACAACATACACTTCACAACATGTTCACTAATCCAGTTGTTGGATCAAGGGGAAGTCACTTATAAAATTCCACAATTAAATTCAAAGACAAAATGTTCAACTAGCTGGCCCAATCACTGGTACACAGCCGGACAAATTGTTAATAATCACACTTCAGTTATTGTTCTACACAGTAAAATAACACGCACACACAATTCACCCAATCGCTGGGTTAGTACACAATTTGCAAAATACAATTTGCCTCACACAGACAAAGGATCCAATCACTGGACCAAATAAACCACACAGAAAATACACATAAAAACAAACACAAGTATCCACAGACAATTTGTATATTTTTAATTAAGTTGTAATATGTTCATTTACAAAAGGTTCACGACAACTTGACAAGCTCAGACTCAAACAACTGGAGAGAGAGAAAATTGAGAGAGAAGCCCCCAGCTATATGCATGAAAATGCCGAAAAGAAACTAGAACTCAAACGGCACTAAGTCAAATTGTCTCTTTTACTATTCCGACTATTTGCCTCTTTTAATATCTATTCATAATGACAAATTGCCTCTAATATGCATCCAATGTGAACTTAACCTTACAACCTATCTCTATTCACATTGTAAAGGCAAATTGTCAAAAACTTGAAAAAATACGAAGCTCACATAGCCCCCTACTTAAGCCATTGACGCCCTCGTCAATACTTGCGCGGTCGTTTCTGATTTCGGTGCTAATCGAGGCGCCTCATTCACTGCTGTATTGATTTGTCCACGGCCCACTTGACCACAGGATCTCTAGCAAGTAGTTGTTGATTTCCCAGGTTTTGGGACTCATACCAATTCTGCCCGGGGAGGACACTCCCTATGTTTTAGCAAACTACGTGCGGCGGAAAAAGTAAAACAAGTAATACACCTTAAAATTTAATTTCTTTTTCAAAAAAAAAATTATGGATAGATTTTACTACTTTAGAAGTTTATGTTTTGAATTATTGGTATTTTTTTGTGCTAATAGTAATTAGTTATAAATTTTTGAAGAAAAAAGATACACTGTAAAGCTGAAAATAACTTTCACACCTCTATATTATATAAGAAAAAAAATTTGAAAAATGAAAAAAAAATTATATAGAATAGCTTTCTATTGAAAGTTTATTTTGGTTGAATATTGATGCAATAGTCATCTTCATGTGAGCTCTATAAATATTTTAGTTGGAGAACATGCCATTTTAGTTCATTTTTCAACCCTTTCTAGACAATATATCTTATGTTATTTGGAATTGAAATTTTTGTCAATAGAAACCTTTAGTCATTGTTAAACAAAGCTCAAAATTTTAGAATGAAATTATAGTTTATTCAAGGTGAATTACATGAATTACTTTTTCCACCGCCGCACGTAGGTACCCCAAATGTAGTGAGAGTGTCCTCCCCTAGCAATTCTGCCAGGCCCAAAAACGCGTGCACGGAAACTCATTCACAAAACAAAGATGAGCTCCTGCCCAAAAGTGTGTAATGGCCATAATCTCGACAATTCGATGCCATCGCGTGCTCTGGTGTTGAATCTTCAACATGAGGTGAAACTCGGGGCGTTGCCTGTCAAATTGATTAATGTCCACTATAATCTTATGCTGCCTGCACATTACTGCTAAGAATTTGGAAAACACAGCGGCTCTAAAGCACACAGGGTCGGTATGGGTATTATGTTGGTTATAGAAGTCTGCACATGTCTCGGCACATTGCTCAGGTGTGGCAAATTGTCCTGTGATTACGGGCCAGTTATACTCCACAAAATCTATTGTGGATTCCGGTCTCCATTTGTGTTGCCTACTAGAGGGGCAAAAATGACCATTTGTCTGTACTGCAGCTAGCGGGTTCACTTGCCAATCCCCAGAAATCAAAGGGTAGATTTGATCATATGTGTTATCCTCCGATACGGATTGGCCGTAGTCTTCAACTAGCCACTCCAGGGCTGGCCACGAGGGGATAGGCACTTCAACTTGAAAATCTGAAAACATGTTTTGATATTGACCCAGAAATCTCTGAGTAAGCATCGTACCCCGCACTGGTGGTGTCACGCTAAGCCATGTAGCAGGAATATACTCAGGTGGAGGTAACTCAATTTGACTCAAAGCTCTCGTATCAGGGATCAGTGAAGTTCCTTCATTTTCTTCATCTAGAATCTTCTCCAATCTCAAGTAAGTCTGCTGCAAATTGTACGCGTAATGGCTATTATTCAGCTCCCCTCTCTGAGCAGTAGTCTCTCGCTCCTGACAATTCGATAAAACCTCGTGAATAGTACGAGTATTCCCAGGTAACTTGATATAGTTCTTCAAATATCGTAATTCCTTTTTTCGAGGCTTTGTCAATTCGTCTGAAAGCATTTCGTCCGGGCAAATGGTCAATCGGTGGTCTCTAATTCTCACTTTGCGTTCCTCCTCCTCAGCATGATCCATTTGTCTCTGTGAATGGAGTTGTTTCTCCAATCCCACATAATACAAAAGCGCTCGCGCTCCAATGTCGACAATTGGATAAAAGAGAACTGACCAATCGTCTAACGCCAAATCTCCACGTACCAACATCTCACACAACAAATTGCGTTGATGCTCCACGGGCTCCGTTAACGTCCATAATTGTGCAAAAACTTCAGGTGTCAGAACCACACACTTTCCCACATCCGCAATTTCTAAAAAGACATCACGTTGCAACTCGTAGGCATGGAACAGTGAGTAGGACGGAGGGGACTTCAGCTGTTGTTTCCAGAGCGCATCATGCAAACTCATAGCCATCTCCTTCAATTGCTCTACCTGTGTTTGCAATTTGTCGTTAGATGTAGCCAACAATTTGATATCCGCCTGTAGCGCGCTCACTCTTGGCGATTTGTTGTGGGCTACCGATCTCTCTGGTATCTCTGGCACTTGTGGTACTAACAATTTGTCTCTTTCCTTTCTCAGTCTGTCCACCAACTCCGCCTTCTCCTTCGCTGCCTTTTGTCGAATTGCTTTGATGTTGTACGGGTGAGCCTTCATTTCCTTAGCCTGTCTCTCTATGGTGTTCTCCAATTCCTTGATCTTCTCTTCATAACGTTTGTCCCTCCCTGCATGTGATTGAATAGTCTGCACATGTTGGGCAGTGATGACATCCCACTCTCGCTTCTCTCGAGCCATAGTGGCTTGTAACGCTGTAAAATTGCCATGCTGCTCCTCGTTACATCGCAAGTAGTCTGTGCATCGCTTCATCAATTCGTCTTTCTCCATGGTCAGTTGCTTCATTTGAAGATGTAACTTGGACTCACATCCTACGCTTATTGCCAATTCCTCAGTGAGTACCTCCACACGCATTGGCAAGTCCTTGCTCCGTTTCGACATTGGACTACTGGCCAAGTCTACCCCCAAGGGTTGAACTTTAGTCAATTTGTCAGTTGTAGGAGGTTGGGTTGGCTTCGATTGATTATACACCTGCTGGTCCTCGACTGGCTCATTGCTTCCTTCTTCAGTCGGCTTTCTGGAAGCAACGGATCTCACTAAGATGTTCTGCTTGGCTGGCGAACGCGTCAACTCCGAAATATAACATGCACTTACCAGTGTTAAGGGATTTCACGTCTTCTTAAGGGCCAGTTCTATTTTGATATTTTGATAGACAACTTGTCCCCAATCAAAACATTGACCCTTCCAAGCTGCTACTCCCACAGCCAGACTCTCTGCGGTGGCAATATCTAGACGACTTGCCATGAACAACCTGTTATTGAGGAACTGTAACCACTGAGAAAGAGGTGAAGACACCTTCAAAAGATCCCATCCTCCAGCTCTCCTTGCTGATTGATATTTTTCTCCGAACAGTTCGATCTTCACGATCTTGGTCAGGATTGGGGCTGTCTTAATTGAACGGCCTCCTTCAGGACACCCCAGCAACTCAGTCAGTCTTGGTCCGTCAAATTGACATGGACGTCCCTCCACTCGGATCTTGTCCACAATTTGCCCAAACTTGGTTGCCAGTACAAATTGTCACACACGTTCTAGATCAGGCTCCTCCCACTGACGGTGCACAAAATCCCACAATCTTGATGACCGTAGCTGTATGTGCTGATCTTTGTCAAATTGTTGTAGAATCTGGAATGGTAGCTTGTATAAATCCCACGCATATACTTTCAATTCGCCTTGGGTTGCCATCTGATAAACCAATTGACACGCTCCCACCGGTCACTCTCTCTTATTAGACAACTTGTCTTTCTATTCACTTGGAGTTCTAAGAAATCCTTTTGCAATTCTCAGGCTCATTTTCTACTCATCTTCTCTTCACTCATTTTCTCTCCTATCTGACTTATTGTCTTGCCTTCAGTCAATTCGTCTTACTGCTCACAAGAATTCACTTCTGAATCCCCTCGGTAGCTTACTCTCTGGCAAATTGACTTCCTCAAGCTACAATGATTTCAAAATCAAGCTGCTTCTTCCTTTCATAAAAGAATCATTCTTAAGCAATTAGCTCTTTATCAATTAATCAGACTAATTGTCTTACTGGAAATTACTCTGGCAATTTACAAGCCTAATTGTTCCACTTATTAATTTCCACTCAGCAATTAGTCTACCTACTTAACAATCTACAGCTTATTTTCTAGGCAAATTGCTTGAATGGAATTTGATAATTTAATTAACTCTATTATACTTAAGACAGTTTGTCCCAAAATAGGAAAGACTTAGATTCACTCATAGTTTTATCATGTTCTCTCCTTCTCAATATTAAGTAAAACAGCCTACATTTACTCAACAATTTGAAGTTTTCTCTTTAATTGATCACTCCACAAGTTGACAAATTGTCTGAGGTTTATACCTCTCACCAAAATGGTAATACTTGCTATTCTTTAAGCACTCAAGCAATTTGCTTATGCAGTATATTCCTCGACAAATTGTCTGTGATTGGAGCAGCTTTGTTCCGTTTAAGACTACTTAAAATTTCCAATTCTTATATTAACTTTAAGTAATTTGCAATTAGTGAACTCTCATCATTCTAAGTCCGCTCGGCAATTTGACGATTTATCTGCCTGTTATTACGATCACTTAATAAAGTTAATTCTCTCTGTCACTCGGCAAATTGTCTTATCAAACTCACCAGAGATCTCTCCCTGATTCCTTCAAGATTCTAATTTTACTTTTCAACAATTTGCTTCCTCAAGGCTTCATTAATATTGCAACAATTTGTCCACCCCTTACTTGTATAATTTTGAAAAGATGTTCAATTCAAACCAATCTTAACTTACTTACTTCTTTAATCTCAGCAAAACAATTTTTCAAGACTTAATTTCATTTTCTTATTCATTTACACTCGGCAGACCATTTGTCAATACCACTCAATATTATCATGTTCTCTCAATCACCAAGCTATATTAACAAATTGTTTAAGAACTTATACTTTTATAATTCACTCAACAATTAGTCTGTAATCTCATTCACTCATTTATAGTGAATAAATCTCACCTTTGTCTATCGACAATTTGTTTGTAAGTGACTGACCACTAGTCTAACCGCTCGGCAATTTGACGGCTTCTACTTCTGTAATATAGAGCAACGATGTCTGGACAATTAGTCGTCAATCTTCTCAAGTTAACTCTTGACAATTGGTCTCACAATATAATTTCAACAAATTGTCAGATCTAAGGTTCAATTATTTCCAATTCCTTTATTTAGAAGCTAATTCATATGGAGCCTAATTGTTCTTTTCTTCTTAAACAAATTCTAGACATTCACTCGGTAATATGCTTCCTGGCTTCGTTCTTATTTTCATTAGCTGCCTTCTTTCTTATCTTCTTCCTTTCTCAGACAATTAGTCAGGCTATTTATCATGTTTTCATTAGGCCATTCTCTTTTACTTCAATAATTCTAATTTGCAAATAGTTTATAAAGCCATAGGAATTAGAATCTTAGCGATTACAAGTTTTCAGCAATAGGTTCAATTTTATTTATCATGTTTTAAGCTTTTATCTGCAATTTTCGTTCTTATTTTTCCCTCACAAGAATAGAAAATTTCAACAATTTGTCTGCAAGGAAGAGAATCGAGTGGACAAAAACTACAGACCTTTCTTCGAAGCAATCAATCTGACAAATTGTCTGTATCCAACTCTCGCTGTAATTGAAAACAAAAAGAACAAATGGTTAGTATCTCGATCCTACTCTTATTATAAATGAGTTTCAACAATGACAATTTGTTAATTTTAAATTAACTTTCATAACTTCCAAGTTCCAACCAGTTGTTAACACTGTGTTTCGTTCGCTCAAAGTTCTGTCAATTTGTCAATCATGTTTATTTACTAGGGTTTTAATCAATTTTCTACACTTCTTTTTCACAAATTGTCGCCACTGCTAAGGTTAAGGATAAGAAAGATTCAATAACTAAAATTGACTTCTACAATTTGTCTATCTGGTTCAAACAATGAACTCACCTCACTTAACTGTCGTAGTCTTCCTTCAACAAATTGTCTGTAGCTATTTGAACCACTGGAGAAAACAACTTGTCAGTTCTAAGTTTCTCATTACAACATCTTTAGCAAATTGTTTTCAACAAGTTAATTATACTTAAGAGTCCTTAATTTCCATTGGAGTGTCTTAATGCGGCCTAACAATTTGTCTGTGACTATTACTACGGCTTCCGAAGCATCCTAACCTCAATTAGGGTTTAGTTCAGACAATTTGTTTTCATAATCTCTGCTTAGTACTGGATTAGCGTTCTTTAATCAACAATTTGCAATTTACTCATAAACGCGAATCGCTATTACTTACAGACAATTCGTCTTTGAACTCTACTCGGCTTCGTGATGACAATTAGTCTCAAAACAACTTGCCCTAAGTACACAGTTCACTAATTCGACAATTTGTTTCTTTCAGTCAATTTGCAACAATTCAAAACAATTGGACCAGTGCAAGTACGTCGCAAATTACCTCAGCTAAATCTGCAAACAATTCGTCACACCGTGCACTTCTTCTTCACGCGATTCATACCCTAATGACGATTAGCTGCAAACAATTTGCTACGGACTTTGTCAATTTGACTAGTCGACGAGTAAGTAGAGCGGCTCAATAACCGGATTAGCCGGTTACTAAGTTATTCCACGATTCGTCAGTTTGTTTGTTTTGTTTTGTTTTTAAATTTAACTTGCCCTTTTTATTTAATGAACTGCAAGATGCCCATTATTCCTATCCAGACTTTAATTATTAATTTTGACAAATTGTCCTTTATTTTATTTAGTACTTATTGTATACTTATTATTACTTATTATATCCTTTAAGTCAATTCGTTATAAATTAATTTCATTCTGATTTTAGTTTTATTTATTTTGCATCAAAAAATTCAAAATTTTTGCTAATTAATTCAATTTTAATTCCCAAAGCCTGCCCCCTCCTTAGCTCATAACTTGTCCTCAAGTTATGTAGGATTTTAGGCGATAACCATTATAACGGGTTTCGTGTTTATTTCCAGCAAAATCTTAAATTTCTATTGATCCATTAGGGTACGCATTTAAGACTTTATAAGGTCCAAACCACCTTATCTTAAATTTTCTCGGAAATTTTTGAAATCTACTATCATACAAAAGTACCAAATCATTTGGTTGTAATTTCTTTGGAATCAGTTTGCTATCATAGTAAGATTTTCTTCTATTTTGCATAGACTGCATGTTAAAAAATGCTTCTCGTCGTGTTTCATCTAATTTTTCTAGCATGCAATATCGTTCTTTTAAAGATTCTTCATCCCCCAATCTATTTTCAAGAGCAATTATTAAGGATTGTAATCTAGATTGTAATTCTAGTTCAATTGGTAAAATTGCTTCTTGACCATAGACCAATTGAAAAGGAGTACTTTTTGTAGTTACTTTATAGGCAGTTCTATAAGCCCATAAGGCATCAAATACTCTGGCATCCCAGTCCGTATTTGATCCTTGGACTGTCTTTGTAATTATTTTACAAAGAATACCATTGGTCTTTTCAGTTTGTCCATTTGCTCTAGGGTGATAGGGGCTAGTTTTTCTATGTTTAATTAGATATTTTTCTGTTAATTTTGCTATAGTATCATTCAGAAAATGTGTTCTTCTATCGCTAACTAATTCTTTAGGACAACCAAAACGAGTAATAATATTTTCATAAAGAAATTTTGCTACAATATTTGCATCATCCGTTTTAGTAGCAAGAGCTTCTACCCATTTTGTGACATATTCAGTTGCTACTAAAATGTACCGCTTTCTACCATTTCTACTGGGTGGATTAATTGGTCCAACAAAATCTATACCCCACTTTTCAAAAGGAATTTGAGCTAAGATTGGGGTTAGGGGCATAGAAGTTGTGGGTGTAGGTCTTCCTATCCTTTGGCAGGGATCACATTTCTTTGCAAATGCCGCTGCATCAGCAAACATAGTGGGCCACCAATATCCCGATTGTAAAGCTTTTTGAGCTGTAACAACCCCAGCAAAATGCCCACCACAGACATCACTGTGACAGCCTTCTAGGATTAACGATACCTCACTTGGATTAATACATCATCTAAGAAGCCCATCATTACCCTTTTTATATAAGACTTCTTCAATTAACGTATAAGGGCTTGCTTTATACATTAACTTCCTCTTTTCACTAGAAGAAAGCCTTGTTTAATTGGATGTTCTTGCGTCAAAGTTGACAGATTTTCTTAAGCATCCAATGTAACACTAGGGGAGGACACTCTCACTACATTTGGGGTACCCACGTGTGGCGGTGGAAAAAGTAAAACATGTAATTCACCTTGAATAAACTATAATTTCATTCTAAAATTTTGAGCTTTGTTTAACAATGACTAAAGGTTTCTATTGACAAAAAATTCAATTCCAAATAACATAAGATATATTGTCTAGAAAGGGTTGAAAAATGAACTAAAATGGCATGTTCTCCAACTAAAATATTTATAGAGCTCACATGAAGATGACTATTGCATCAATATTCAACCAAAATAAACTTTCAATAGAAAGCTATTCTATATTATTTTTTTTTCATTTTTCAAATTTTTTTTCTTATATAATATAGAGGTGTGAAAGTTATTTTCAGCTTTACAGTGTATCTTTTTTCTTCAAAAATTTATAACTAATTACTATTAGCACAAAAAAATACCAATAATTCAAAACATAAACTTCTAAAGTAGTAAAATCTATCCATAATTTTTTTTTTGAAAAAGAAATTAAATTTTAAGGTGTATTACTTGTTTTACTTTTTCCGCCGCACGTAGTTTGCTAAAACATAGGGAGTGTCCTCCCCGGGATGTAACATCTTCATGTGTTTATGTCAACAATGACATCCAATGTAACATCGTTACATCGTTACATCGTTACATTGGATGTCATTGTTGACATAAACACATGAAGATGTTACATTGGATGCTTAAGAAAATCCGTCAACTTTGACGCAAGAACATCCAATTAAACAAAGCTTTCTACTAGTGTTTGTTTGTCCGTGAATTCTAAGGGAAATTGTCCCGTTAGTAAATAATGAATTATTTCCGCATACTCCGTAGGAATAACATCAACATGGAATAAATCTACATCTGGAAAATTATCATTGATGGGTTCTAAACCCACTTTTGAGTTTATCCGAGAAAGATGGTCAGCATTAGCATGACTCTTTCCAGGTCTTACTAGAGGTCTTACTTGGATTGAAAAATTAAATTCCTGAAGTAATAATACCCATCTAGCAATTCTCCCACTTAATTGGGGTTTATTTATCATGTATTTTAGAGCATCGTGATCTACATGAAAAACAAATTTATAACCCAATAAATAATGTCTAAATTTTTGTACGGAAAATATCATTTCTAACGCTTCTCTTTCTGTTACGGTGTAATTCTTTTCTGCTGCTGCTAATTGCCGAATTGCAAAGTAAATGGGTTTGTCACGTCCTTTTTCATCTTTCTGACTTAGGACACTTCCTATAGCAACATTTGAAGCATCTACATATACTTCAAAATCCTTGTCCCAATTAGGTGGAATTAGAACAAGAGCAGTTGTTAATTTATTTTTTAATGTCTCAAAAGCTTGGATACAAACTGATGTCCATATAGGTGCAATATCCGACTTTTTGGTTAATTCTGTTAGAGGTTTAGCTATGTTTGCATACTTATAGATATAGCGTCTGTAATAGCCTACATGGCCCAGAAAGGCTCTCACTTCGGTAATAGAATTTGGTTGTGGCAATTGGACTATTATGGCTACTTTATCAAGGTCTGTAGCAATTCCCTGACTAGAGACAATATGTCCAACTAATTTACCAAAAGGTACTGCAAATTGTGATTTAGCTGCATTAATAGAAATTCCATACTTCTCACATTGTATAAAACACTTTTCTAGGCACTCTGCATGTTTTTCTTTTGAACTATAAACACAAAAATCATCTAAGAAGATTTCTATGAATTTCCGTAAATATTTTTGGAAAGCTATTGTCATTAACCTTTGGAAAGTTGCCGGGGCATTACACAATCCAAAAGGCATTTTTGTATGAGCATAGATTCCCTAATCAGTTGTGAAAGCAGTCAATAATCTATAAATTTCAGCAATCTGAATTTGGTTATAGCCTGAAAAGCCATCCATAAAAGAATAGCATTCATACCCAGCTACACCGTCTAAAAGGGTGTTTGTAAATGGTAATGGAAAATGATCTTTCTTTGTTACACTATTTAATTTTCTATAGTCTTGACAAATTCGTATTTTGCCATTCTTTTTAGGGACTATTACAATAGGAGATATCCATTCGCTATATGGTACTTCAAAGATAAATCCACAAGCCAAAAGCTTATCAATTTCTTCTTTGACCATTAGTGAATATTTGGGATTCATCCTATATTGTCTTTGTCTAATAGGTTTAACATCTGGTTCCAAGATTATCTTATGTTCACAAATTTCAGGCGGTACGCCTTTTAAATCTGCATAACTCCATGCAAAAGAACTTCTATGTCTTTTAAAGAATCCATGCCAATATTTAAATTCAACTTTGGTGATTTTGGAGTAAATTTTTATAATTTTTGGATTTTCTTTAGAACCCAAATTCATGTCCTGTACTGGTGTTTTTAAAGATTCCTTAAAGGCTCCCTCTTGCAAGGGAGAGGTTTCACCATAAGCTAACATATCTTCTATTTCTTGTGTATCCGAGGGGAGTTCAGGTTCTAAGTCGGATTTCTCATCCACACTTATTGTTAGAACTTCTGAATTTTCCCATGCCAAGATGGCATCATCTGAATCATCGATTTGGGCTAATGGTGTAAAATATTCACCAAAGCCTAAACTTCGGTAAGGTATTTCGTTATTTACTTTTTGAGTTTGTTCTATTTCACTTTCACTTTCTGTTTGATTTTCTGAAGTAATATCACTATTTACTTCTTGGGTTTCACCGTGGTGAGATGTAGGAAAAAGGGGTAGGACTATTTTATTTTGTCCTTTTCCAATTGTAAGCGTTCCCTTACCCCAATCATCTTGTGCTTTAGCCAAAAATAGCCATGGTCTTCCCAACAAAATAGGATAAGATGAAATTGATTCTATTAGCTTAAAAACTATATAATCAATTTTATAATTTATTCCACCAATGTTGGTTTCAATTTGATTTAATATTCCTAGGGGTTTGACTCTACTTTGGTCAGCCATTCTAAGAATAATAGGGGTTGGGGTCATAGTAGTTAATCCCAATTCCTCCATGGTTTCAAAAGTCATGAGATTAACACTAGATCCACTATCCACTTGAACATTTTCTATTAATACTCCATCTATCATTACATCTACAGTGGGAGCTCTAGGATCCCTAGAAATTTCATGAATTTCCAAAGTCTTGGGTCTCTTCCTCACCAAAGATGCACTTAAATCACTTCTACATTTAGGCGATATTGCTAGTAATTGTTTCATACTAATTAGAGGTTGTATCCTATCAAGGTTAGCTAAAACATTATAAGGTTCCATTCCTTCTGTCAATTTCATCATACATGGAGCTTTTCGGTTTGGTACACTTTGATTGTTTGGTCTTAAATTTATTCTTTTTGCAGGAATTTGATAAAAAGTTGGTAAGGAGGCATGATTAGTTATAGAAGTGTTTTCTTTTTGGTTTTCTACCGTGGCTTTAGGTAAATTTTTATGTAATTTTTCTTGTCTTTCTTTCCAGGTCATTTCTTTATTAAGATGCACTAGGTCGGGGCTTGGGGTTTTATCTAATTCAATAATTGGTGCTATTGTTACAGGTATTGGGGTTTCTTGTGTTGTTCCCTCAGTTTCACTTGTGGTTTGTGTTTCTAATGAAATTTGTTTGGCTTTTGTTGCTCTAGTTGCCACAAAAACATTTTCTAGAGACTCCCGTTCTTTTATTAAAATATGGGAGACATGATTAGAAGATCTAGAATTGTCTTGTTCTTGGAATTGAACTTGTTTACTTTGAGGGTAGTCTCTTTCAGATGGGGGAAATTTCCTTGGCGGGGCATTACAATCCTCAGGAAGATGTCCTTTTTGACGACACCTCCCACACCATGGTGTATATCCCACTTGTTTTCTTGGGTTAGGACATTCATGTGCAAAGTGGCCTAATTCACCACATCTAAAGCATCTTAACTCCTTTCTCCTCTCTGATGGTTCATAATTACGTGTATTGGAATTGGATGGAGGTTCATTGTAACTATTATTCCAACGTGAGCGATTATTATTGAATCTAGGAGGTGGATCATTATTAGGTCTCTAGAAAGGTCTTTTACTAATATTTGTTTTATTTACCCAAGGTTTATTATCATCAATTTGCAAGACTTGTTTCATGGCTTGTACATCTTGCTTAACTGATGTTAGATTCCAACATTTATCAGTAGGATGATTTCCACCACAAAAATTACAACGGGGCCGTTGATTTTTATATGGTGATGGACATTCAGAGGGCAAATGGCCATGTCCTTGGTAATTTGCACACCAAATATTAGTTCTAGTATTGGTGGGCTTACCCTTTTTTACTAGGGCATTGGTAACTTGTACCCTTAAATCAGCCATTTCTTCTACCAATTTATTTATTAGGTTTGTTTTTGTATCTTTTATTTCAGGTACCGTTGGTACTACTACCATAGGTTGAGGTGCATAATTTTTTATTACAGGTTGTTGATAGACAGGTGGTGGCATTCCTAATTGTGAATACATCATATCTGACGGGTACAAACTAGGGTCTATCGTTCCCAATTGTTCTTCTCCTATCCTAGCCTCTTCGTATTGCTTAGCATATTGCACAGCAGTGGCTAAGTCTGGTGGATTCTTTTCTTTATTGCAATTTTGAATTTTGGGGGATATAATCCACCTACAAAAATTCCCGTTAAATATCCATCTGGAATTCCATGACCGGTCCACCTTTGTAAGATATACTCCATTCTACCGTAATAGTTATTCACACTCTCCCCTACTGCCATTTTTATAGTTCTTAGTCTTTCTTGTAGACTTTCCCTAAAGGCTAATGGTCTAAATCTAGTTTGAAATGCTTCCCTCAATTGATTCCATGTCAGAAATGGTCCATTAGTATGATACCATTCTTGGGCAATTCCTACTAAGGTAGCAGGAAAAGTGGTAAGGAAAGTGGCCTCAGGTATCATGTTAGCTCCACACACAATATTAAACCTATTTAAATGGTAATCAGGATTCGAGCCTGCCTGACCATTATACTGGGGTAAATTAACCAAATTTAGTGGGCGTGGGTGTGCCATATTTTAATCTTCTAACCACTGAATTTCTTCAAAATGTAGTGTTTCAATCTCAAAATCTAAAGTATCTGGTAATATGGATAGGGGTTGAGGTGATGTATATGATGGAAATTGATAGGTTTGGAAAGACCCTAAGTTTGGTTGATACGATGGAGTTTGAAAACTAAAAGGGTTAGTGGTTTCGTTATAATTGAAAGATTGCCCAGGGAATACACCTAAGTGAGGTGGTGATTCAGGTTGATCTGAGGTAATAGAATTTGTAGCAGAATTTCTTCTATTTTCTTGAATGGGGATTAAATAATTTTCTAATCTCTCCACTACACCTCTACCATTTTGATTCCATGTATTTCTCAAATATTTTGAGAGAAGAGCATTGGATTCAAATGGTTGGGGTCCTGGTGTAGGAAATAAATATTCTATAGAAAAAAGTGATGGTAGACCAGTTAAGGCTTCTTGGGAACTATTTGGAGAATAGACTAACGTTCGATTTGCAAATGGTTCTATAATTGGTGTAATTGCACGATCTATTATATCTAGTGAACTAGCAGTGTCTTCTACAGGTGTTCCTTGACCTATTCCTTCATCCCTTGTGGATTCTTCAAGTCCTAGAAGTATAGTAGAACTAATCTCAAAGTCAATATCAGATTCTGCTATTTCACTTTGAGTTTCATTCTGGGGTGAATTTGAAATATGTGAACTTGTAATTAAGTTCTGAAATTGTCTTACTGATTCTGAGGTACTAACTTCTATTGGACTAGAAGAAATTCTTGCATGGGGAAGTTTCGGTGGCGAAAAACAAGGATTTGTGTAAACAGAAGGGTTTCTTCTATACTTTGGCTTTCCCCAATTCGCTATTTTCTGTGCGACCCCTTTTAGGACTCGATCAGGGGTTCTATCTGACATTTATGAAAGGCCATAGATAAAAAAATCTCTACTTTTTATTAAATTCCAAGTTTTTGAAACAAAACCAGGAAAACACTGGGGACCCGTTATACCAGAATGAATTGGAATAATGAGCTCCCAATACTCACCTGGTTGTAGGTTTGAATTTACCTATGATTCTTATATTAGTAATTTTGGGTTTTGTCAATCGATATGGGATTAGTGTTCCAATCTATCAGTACTACGGGTAGATTAGACTGAAAGCAGGACTCAAAGGATATTGTTTTTCACTACACATGAATTCTGGTATCAAAGGTGTACGCGATGGATCAACTGGTCCATAGGTAAAGATATAAAATTTTCGGTCTATTTGATGGCCAGTCCAACCGGCATAGACTCTTGGAACTCTA
Organism: Rhytidiadelphus loreus; assembly: GCA_947034895.1. Classification (NCBI taxonomy): domain Eukaryota; kingdom Viridiplantae; phylum Streptophyta; class Bryopsida; order Hypnales; family Hylocomiaceae; genus Rhytidiadelphus; species Rhytidiadelphus loreus. The sequence continues at coordinate 43,019,699 of OX344764.1, forward strand.
GGTTTTATAATATGTTTTAATTTTCCAAATTGAACAAATAAAAATGTAGTGGTAAAACTAAATGTAGTTTTCCTGTCTTAACTACTATTCCCTTAAATGCTTTGCCTTGGTTCCAAATTTTATTTAGAATAATTCTTTTTATATCTAAGGGAAGTTGGTCTATTGAATTTTTAAATTCTTGATTTCCTAAATATATTCCACTTAAATGGAATCCTTGTCCAAAATAAGCTCCTTTGTACAATCTATATAGGGCCATAAATAGACAAGGACCAGAATAATAATTTTCTAGTAATTCTAGAACCTCCCATGGAAATAAATAATCCATTTGGATTCATTTGATTTTTCCCACAATTTTATTCTAATTCAATATAATTTAAGGTTTCCTCCACCACTTCCTTGATGGGATGGATGGAAATATATCAGAGTATTAATGACGGTTCTTGCTTTGACCAATTCATCTATAGACGGATTTGAATAGCTTAATGTACCTAATTGACGGATTAACCTTAGAAATTCACTATCAAATGTAGGTAGGGAAGTACTAGGAATTGGAAAATTGAAAGTATTTATAGGGTTAGGGGGAATTCTTCTTGTACTATCGTATGCTTGTTTCTTAAAACAAGTCTTTTTAATATGGCCTAACTCTCCACAAAAATGACAATTTCCTTTCCTAGAATTAGAGTTTCCTTCCAAAGTATATGTTCTATCTTTAAATTGTACTTTTCTAAAATTTGATGGGTTTGGTCTAATTGATACTAAATTAATTCTTGGGGCAGGGGTTAAATTTGATATTCTATTTGGGATGAAAGTTGGTTTCTTATTTATTTCAAATCCTAAATCTATAGGTCTATTATACTGGATAGTAGGAGATGGTTGATTTTCTGTAGTTGCTTTTGGAAACACACTTGCTAAAACTTCATTTATGACCTCCTGAGTTATTTTTTCACATTGATCCATGGTTGTAAAATCATAGTATTCTAAATTCTAGGTTCAAGAATTTATAAGTAATCAGTACCTCAATCCTTTAAATAGTTCTTGTCCCTAATTCAAGGTTTTACACTTCTAAGGAATAAGAGAAATTCTAGATTCCTAATGTTTTCTAAACAAAATTTTAGATTTTGGAACCCCTTTGAATTTGGACAAAAATTCTGGATATGGGGACTCTTATATCTAATAGCGGTATTGTTTTTATTAGGTATAAAGAGCTGCTAATACTTCCTTTATTAGTCCTTCACTATTCATTTTCCCGTTTTCATATTTTGCAACGCACTAATTTTTCTTTTATAGTGAGAAAGTATATCCCATTAGAAATTTTTTATGTTTTGAACTAAAAGGACTATAAAAACAACTTTAGGCTATATCACATGTCATTCTTTGAATTTGTTTCTCAAGGAAGATACATATTTTGATATTAATCAAATTGTTTTAATTTTTATCCTTTTCACGAAAATATAAAAAGTCAAAAATCTTTTCTACATTCTAGCCACCGTTAGCCAGGACCATTCCCCGGCAGCAGCGCCAAAATGTAGTCTAGATTTTTGCTTCTTCACAAAACACCCAAGACTATGGAATAAAGGTTCAAAATCTAGGGAATGGTCAAGTAGTCTAACGTATTGTGACTAGGGTCACTTGTTTTCAAGATTAAGATGGGATTCACTATAATATTTCACAAACAACAAGAAACTACACATTCATTCTTATACCCATTTGTGTAATTTGGTTGCCAGTCCGTTAAATAATGCTATAGACGCATGAAATGCGGTCTCAGTCCTACCTAGTGTGCTATGGCCATTTATAGTCAATTTGTCAGGTCATTTGGCAATTTGTCATGCATGATCTAGTACTAGACAAATGCAAATATATAATATATTTATATAATTGTACGCATGTTCCTTAATTATTAGTGATTTGCGGTACCAAAACAATTTGTCCAGTCACTAGTTAACTAGCCTGATTACTAGTTAGATGAGTGGAAACCAGTCCCAGTCCTACAACAATTTGTCTCTATCTAATGCAGGGCATGATTGCAATGCATTCACCAGCTTAGAAACTCTGCACATTCAGACAATTTGTCACATGCGTAATTCACTTCCACTCCGCCACTAGTTCACACATTCTCTGTACTAGTTGGTAAGGCAATTAGTCAATCTTAACATACACCCAAACCAAGGTATAATTCTCACATTCCAGTTTGCTCACTAATATGAACTACTCACTAGTTCAAAATTGCCTTTTCATATTTAGTCCTTTGACAATTTGTCCAATTATCCAAACTTATTATTAGAGATCAAAAGACAATTTGTTAAATTTCCCAACCCGAAAGGTATTTATTTAACAAAGTAGAAATCACAATAATTTATTCTAGACTTACTCTCAGTCATGCATTTTAATTCACAAGCAAAACATACATTCCATTCACACACTTACACAAACACACAACTCCAATTTCACAATTTAATTCTAAGTCACAAGATAATTCGTCCGCATCCAGCTAGTCATTCTCTGTATACAACAGTTTCACGATAACTCACACGATACAAGCACGACAATTAGTCTTAATATAATACAAGTATTAAATTATTAAATCACTTAATTTATAAATTATTTTCAGCTTTTATCAACTCCAATTTAATTTGGAAAATCATTGGTACATGTTAAATATAATGACAAATTGTCTACAACAACCAATAAGTATAATCCATCACTGGATCAATATCACAACTTACAATTTGTTTACTTCATCGTCAATTTGATTAAGTCCAATCATACACTAAGATCCAATCACTTGATTCTTAGACAATTTGTATAATTTTTACACAATTCTAGGCAACCACTCATTGGTCCACAATTCTACTTGACAAATTGTCAAGCTAGCTGTTACAATAAATAACCATGCAAGACAATTTGTCCTACAATTTATATAATTAACAATTGCAATTAAGACAATTTGTTCAGTATCAACTTACCAGATTCTATTTGATCTTCCGTTGGTACTCCACAGCTCCACAGACTTGCCCAATCTAGTTCATGCTTGCATCCCGCAGGCAAATTGTTCGTCCAATTCTTTAACCTCTCAATCGACAACTTGTCTCTAGCAGCGCTCAAGCACCCGCTCCATTGACAATTAGTTTAATCACAACACCATTTATGAACTCCAAGAATTCATAATGAATTTCTCACAGGCAAACTCGCAACTTGACCGACCAGATTCAACTCAAGCCATCAAACAAAACAACTTGTCATAACAACATACACTTCACAACATGTTCACTAATCCAGTTGTTGGATCAAGGGGAAGTCACTTATAAAATTCCACAATTAAATTCAAAGACAAAATGTTCAACTAGCTGGCCCAATCACTGGTACACAGCCGGACAAATTGTTAATAATCACACTTCAGTTATTGTTCTACACAGTAAAATAACACGCACACACAATTCACCCAATCGCTGGGTTAGTACACAATTTGCAAAATACAATTTGCCTCACACAGACAAAGGATCCAATCACTGGACCAAATAAACCACACAGAAAATACACATAAAAACAAACACAAGTATCCACAGACAATTTGTATATTTTTAATTAAGTTGTAATATGTTCATTTACAAAAGGTTCACGACAACTTGACAAGCTCAGACTCAAACAACTGGAGAGAGAGAAAATTGAGAGAGAAGCCCCCAGCTATATGCATGAAAATGCCGAAAAGAAACTAGAACTCAAACAGCACTAAGTCAAATTGTCTCTTTTACTATCCCGACTATTTGCCTCTTTTAATATCTATTCATAATGACAAATTGCCTCTAATATGCATCCAATGTGAACTTAACCCCTTAAGTCCCATTGTCCCCTCGGGGGACAATTTGGAATTCGGGCAGGTTCCTACGGGCTGAAATTTTACCCTAATTTTTTGAAACTTTTTTTGAAGATAGAAAATCTGATAAGCTTTGTGGGAATATAATTTTTATTTTAATCGGTGCCCGGAAGCAAAAGTTATACCACAAAAAGCTTGAAACTGAACTCGGCGGGCAGCACAAAAAAATATTGCAAAAATTCAAAATAATTTTTTTTTAATTTTTTCTCTCAAAGATAATGTTTTTGTCTACATCTAAAGATTTGATTCATTCCACTTTGATTAGTGATGTGAAAGTTATGAACAATCTTATTTTTCGGGCAATCTAAGCATCTTTTTGGGAAAAAAAACTTGTAGGATTCATCTCAGAATGCAATTTTCAAATTTTTTCAAATTTTTTTTTTTTAAAAGGTTAAATTTGCTTGTTAGAACAATATCACCATTGTGATTATTGTATTTCAATTCCATCTAAGAGCTATTATCAATTTAGTTTTTCTTTCAATCTTGGACCTACTTCTACTTGACAATTTTTTGAAATATGAAAATCAAGTTGTTATTTATTGAAATTTTTTTCCTAGACTCCCAACTCAATTCTTCAACACAACAAATTTTAAATTCAAACTCCACAATGTAATTTTTTTCCACAAATAGAGATCAAAGTCATCTAAAATTGCAGTCCAGTGTTCAAAAAAACTTGTTTTTTCAACTTTGAATGCTCATTTCTCTCAATCTGTACGGTCAAACTTCATGAAATTTTTACCACATGATCTAAAACAAGTAAAGTTTAAGATCTTACGGTTCAGTTCCAAAAAAAGTTTTTTTTTTTTTTTTTTTTAACTAACGCAGTAGAAATGGCAGTTTTTAGTGGTTTTTGAAAGAAAAATGGCCTTGGGACTTTAGGGGAAAACCTTACAACCTATCTCTATTCACAGTGTAAAGGCAAATTGTCAAAAACTTGAAAAAATACGAAGCTCATAGAGCCCCTGCAACATTCCGTGTTGAGCCAAAATTTTAGTGGTCCCGGCGTTGAAAAACGCTTCTGGCTGCAAGCGTTGGGTCGAAGTTCTCCTTCCGGTCACGCCACAGGCTTTGCAGGGTCACTGTAGCGTGAACCACTGGAGATGCTCTAAGAAACCTGAACTTATTGTAGTTTAGTTGTATTGCAAAACTTCACGAATTTTTTTTATGGATACCTTGATTATAACCTTAAGTACAGGAGCTTCTCGAGCACTCGATCCCCTAAATAATCCCTAAACCTTTGTTAAATGTTGGGTAAAATTCACACACTCATGAAATCTTTTCAACAGCATGGTAGAAACACTTAAATCCACATGGCATTTGAAAATTGAAGAGCGCCTTGATTATGACCTTCAATTGAAAATTTCATAATTCACTCTCTAAAATAACGTACTGTATCTTTTGAGCTCATTGTCATTGTGACAAAACTGTCACAATGAGCTCAAAAAAAATTAAACTCCCTCCCATATCCCCCTTGGTTTAAAAATTATTATTAATTAAAATTAATTTTTTAATTCTTCGTCCCCCCTACTTGTAATTTTTTGAACAAGGTTACAATGGCAAACAATATGGGATTTGTTTCCCATATCCCGTATTTGCATATCGTATTTGTATCCGTGCACGTATTTGTGTTTGTACATATATTGTATTGCAATATCAAGTACTATATTCATACAATATCCATAACTGTACTCTGATTCATATCCATATATCATATATGGATTTGTATTTGGATGGCATCACCAACAAAACTTTCTTCAACAACTTTGCCAAATGTAATCTTACAAAAAAATCCATACATGTACCTACTTTAATTATACTAGAATAAGCCATCTTCAATATGATACAGGAGTCCATCACAGCTGAAATTAATGAAGAAATCAGAAATTTACAAAGAAGTCAAAATTGGAAGGAGGAGTCTAACCTAACCCTAGTTCAATAATTTAGAATTCTAATAGGCAAAGATGCAAAGAGAGAGAAAGAGTGCAAGAGTGTTGCGGCGGAGTCGTAGCCTTGCAAGTGCGTTTTCTAGAGCTCCATGGATGATGGAAAATGAGAGAATTCTAGTGCTCTCTACACTTACATCTAAAACTAGAGAGAAGAGAGAGGAGAAGGTGGCTGTTGGTTCTCTACGTGGACAAAAATGAAGGAAATGTCCGAATCGATAGAAAACCGTATCACTATGCACCCAAAAAAAATTTAATTAAGAAAAAAAAATTAATAATTACCCTCCTCTCCCCCCAATTTTCAAAAATGAATTAAATGAATCAAATTTCTCCACAATTCCCTCTCCCCAGCTACTTGTAATTTTCAGAAACCAAACTCACTACAATCAATATGGGACAAACTTCCATGTATCCATATTAGTATCCCATGTATGTATATCTATAGCTTTCATATATTCTATACCTATAGACTGTATCATATTCTGTATCTATATCCATATCCCTTCTATCTGTATTCATATCCTGTAATGTATCCTTATCCAAACTTGAACTGCCTAGATTATATTTGATGGACATCAATGGCTTGTGATCTTTCAAGAAATTGGCGGTAGTTGAGAGGGGGCATTTTCTTTTAAAAACAAATCAACAATTCTTGATTTTTTTTCAAGAGGGGGTTGGTTACTAAATCACAACCCAAAAGTGATAGCCTCTTTTGGGTGCATAGTAAGGTCAAAAAGCCTATTCGTTGATTTGGACAAATTTTTGTCAATTCTCTCTCATGTAGGATGTCATTTCCTTGGAATGAATAATCATAGACGGTTTTCTATAGTATATACACCTATAACACAGGTGTGTAGTATTCTAGGTTGATAGGCTCACATTCATATATTGACGTAACAACAACTATTAAGATACAACTAAGAAACAACTAGAAAATGATTAGGAAACGACTAAGTAACGGCTAAGTTACAACTAGGAAATGACTAGGAAACGATTAGGAAATGACTAAATAACAACTAAGAAACAACTAAGAAATGAGTAGAAAATAAGTAGGAATCGACTAGGAAACAACTATCATCATTTTACAATTGTAGTCGTATTCTAGTTGTTTCCTAGTAGATTTTTGCTACTACAAATAGACACGATGGATTCCGTAGAGTTTAGACTTGTCCACATTGACAAACTGTGATGAATTTTGGATGAAGAATAATTCACATTCATTTTAAATTTGGACTTTGTTACAATTCTCATAATCCTACACTTCATTCTATGACTACTTTATGACTAAAACAATGTATTCACTTCATTCTACAACTACTTTGCAACTAAAACATTGTGCCAATGACGTAAAATAATGACGTAAGAATTTAGTGCAAATAGACAGGGCTATAGTCATAGAATAGTTGTATAGGATACTTAGTCACAATTTAGCCAATTGTGATGGACATGTTTTTTTTCTAGTAGTATTCATCCTTCATTGTAGATCTAATGTAGTAATTAATTGTAATTTGTTATACATTAGTAGAAACCTTGTCTTGGTAGACCAACCGATTGATTAGCCAAACGTTTGAACAATGATCTTAAGACCTATGTCTGCAATCCAATCAAGTTTGTCACATGTTAAAACTTAGAACTAATTTTTAAATTCAATTTTTTTCACCTCATTGCATTTACCTTCCATCACAAAGAAAGATCACCAACAAAATGATCTAATTTTACCACTCACATGGACATGCATGTGAAGAAATTATCCATCCACCATAGGGCACACGGAATCAAGGACATTGGTAGATTTTAATTTCATACCATCCCACAAGGCAACCTTAACAAGAAGAGGCCATCTAGGCTAGGATGCAATAGCATCTCCCAATTCCACATATGCACGTCATATTTTGATTGTATATTTTTATAGATTTTTTTATCCTAGAACTATTTCATTTAGAACTATACTAATTTTTACAAATATCTTTCTTACAAAACTCAAATTAGCACTAAGTTATTATTGCACATGTCATAACTTCAACTCTTCAATAAATAAAAAGTGCATTTGTGACTTTGAACTAAAGATGATAGACAAATAATTAATGATTTTATTGAGTATTGCAATAGCTATATACAAACATGAAGTTGTAAATTATGTAATTGACTACATAAATGGGACTACACCTTCTATTGGTGATACTATTGAATATCTGAATGAAAGTCGCACTCAAGCAAATGTACTAAAAATCTATAGCTTGACATTTAATACATACTAAAATATTAATATTGTCTTCAAAATAATAAATTGTACCCTATTATATATACCTACGCATCTTACAATTATTTTATAGATTCAAAATATAAAATGTACCTTATAGTGTTCTTTCCCATGGTATCTAAGTTTTACACCAATAAAATTCTAGAGGAACAATAAATAAGAATCGGATTAGTCAATGCATTTGGAATTGGGATAAGAAATGAACCTCAAATGGTTATTAAAATGCATTTTGGGAGAAATGGAATAAGGTTTCTTATTTTCATCTAACTTCATGTTTTTTTAGTAGAATTTAAAAAAATATATATTGCCTAAAGGCTCTTTTCAAGACCTTTCCTACGATATATTACATGCCCCCAAACTCAAAAAATAGCAGTGGAAAATCCAAAATAAATAAATTTGTAGTCATTTGGAGATTGCGCAAAATGGTGGTCAAAATAATTGCACTTGATTTTGAATGCCTTTTTTTACCAAGTTTTGTTACAGTGATTTGTCCACATAGAGTGATGAAATTATCTATTGATTGTAAATTTTTTTAACACTAACTTAGTTTAGACTGTCTCGGGGAAAACACTTAGTGCGCATATTAGAAAATACATGAAATCTAAAATAGGGTATTATAAATTTATTGTACCTAAAATTTAAAAAAATACTATATCAAATGTAGAGTGTGTAGAATTACATGTAGGGTTTTATAACTAATATAGGATTATGTTTAATACCATGTATTAGATTTTACATAGAAAAAATATAAGGGGGCAATAATATGTGGGAGAAATAATTTTGTAGTGGGTATTTAATGTTCTGAAAGAAGAGATGGACAAAACTATTGACACATTATTTGTCCCAAACTATCCATGAACCTTGGATGAGAGGCTCTAATAGTCTTGAGAATTATTTATAAAGTCCTTTGAAGTCACTTAGAATTTGAAGAATCTATCATGAATTTTGCTTTAATATACTCTTATTGTACTCATTGTATTCATTAGAATGTATTGTAGATGATTAGCAGTAAGTTGTTTGACTCTAGTGCATTGTTTATAGTCTATGAATGTATTTGTTTGGCTATGGTACATTTGTTCAAACACATTGCACTTTAGTTTTCAGTAACCATTAAAAAATGGTTTGGAAGAGAAGGAATAAAAGAAGAAAGAAGAAAAGGATTAAAAAAATAATAAATTAAGATAGTATTGTATACTATATTTAAAATTTTGAACTAATAGATGTTGTATTTAGATCTACAATGCTTTCAATACACTGCCAATACCATCTTTGTTGTTGTTTGAAAAAACTTTGTAGGGAGGTACAATTCGACCGCCTTGGTATATGAATGTATGGAATCAACATTTTTGGTCTTTTTGCCTGCCGCTTAGATATCTCTGAAGATTGAGATTTTTAGGTCATCATGATGATAACTTTAATTCTTATCACATTTTACAAGTTGTTTGTAAAAAAACCTAGTTGGGAATATGAATCATGAGAACAAAGGAGATGCTCAAGGAACAAAGGAAATGCTCAAGATTGGAGATTGCTCATTACTTGCACAATGTTCCACAGATGACATCTTTGATTCTAATCATATTTTACAAGTTATTTGTAGAAAAAAGCCTAGTTGGGAATCTAAATCATGAGAACAAAGGAGATGCTCAAGGAAGTAAAGAGATGCTCAAAGAACTAAGGAGATTCTTAACATTGGAGGTCACTCATTCCCCGCACAATGCCCCCAAAACCTTGTTCATCTTCAATCAACCAGCTGCACAATGGGGCACCCTAGTTAGAAAAAGCCCCGTCATTGTGCAAGTCTCATTTCATGCCCTTGGATTTACCGTTACAGGGCTTATTTACAAAGCATGCATTGCAGAGGCTCTTAGCGAGTCACTGTAAGTGCAAAAAATGTTATGAAGACCATGAAAGTCGAGTTTCATTTACACTTACACTTACAAAGCCCACTATACATCCGTGTGACAATTACTGTACAATTGCCAGTAGGCAGGATCCCAGCCAAATCTCCCAAATCAGTAACCCAGCCTCACCATTCACAAATTAAACCCTAATCTAACCCTGAATCACGAACAATCAACACAGGAAATTCAGATTAGCGCTTACGACCCTAACCCAAAAAACCCTAAACCCCCCTAAACCCTAAAACCCCTAGACCCTAAAGGATGGCAGGCATGAGCAAATGGTCGATCCCGTGTACCACCAATTGCCCCGGCACCGTGTACAAGTTCGGATCCACCACCTTCGCTTGCAGATTTCTCCCCACGTAAATCCCTGCGGGCGGATACGCGAGCGGCAGTTGCTCCCCTGTCAAGGCGACTACGAACCCAGGCTTTTCGCTCACGAGCGCATTCAAGTCGTAGTAGCCTTTCGCGACGTGGTAGAGCGAAACCTCGTTCACCTTGTTCTGCGCGAACACGTTGTCGATGAACGCTTTGTCCGTGGCAGTGAACGCATTGTTTGTTGGGAGGAAGACGGTCAGCACTTGGCTGGATTGTTGGGATAGAAGTGCCTCCAAGTTGAAGGATTGGAGGAGGCCTAAGGCTTCGGAGTATTGTGGCTTGTCCAAAAGGTAGTTGAAGGCTGCTTGCACCTCACCTGCTGCCGAAGATAGATCTGCAAAATCAGAGGGATGTTACTCCGGTCATTAAAAAACTCGTGTAACATCGTGATTTGGGGCTCTGGAGATTGTTACCCTAGTTTTCTGGAGCGTCGTTACGAAAAATTGTGCTGGAGGTTGTTCTTGATTTCAAACTCAGGGTCAATTTGGACGCTTCTACAATGGTTTTCAATTAAGGTCCATGTAAGCACTTGAAAGCGGGCCCTATTATCAGACTTGCCCTAATTCTTGCAGGATTTTATAAGCAACACAAAGGTGATTTTCGATACATCTTAACATGCAAATTTTGAACACCATATGAAGAAACTACAGATTCTATAGCTGTATCCAAAGATCAACAAGTGTATTTCAAGCAGCAATCTATAAGAATCACTACTTGATAAGGGTTGCGATTAGCTGTAATACTTTTCATCTGAGAAGCTACCGCTCGAGAACACGAGATGTTTACACAACACACACAGCAATTCAAAATTTTACTCTCCTAAGTACTTAGTGAAGTGAGCGAAAAACGCTGTCCCAAGACCTCGAATCAAGAATGTTCGACCAAACGAATGGCAAAGGGGAAGCAAGCAGGTGTTACCTGGTGCGGGCTCGGGAGCACCGACGGGCTCTTGCACAACATCGTTGATCTGCAACCACTGCTTCAACGTCGGCGCATCAGCGAGCAAGATGAATCCCGTTTCATTCGCATACAAATTGACGATGTAGTTCCAGGCCCACATGGTCGGGTGCTGTGAGTCCCAGAAGATGGCATCCCCTCGGTGCTTGCACACCGTGTACAGCCACTTCCCAGTAGAGTCCACGTCTCCGCAGGATGTCGTGTTGGTGATTCCTTCGCAACACGGCTTGAGTCCGAGCTTGAAACCGCCCTGACTCGCTTGTTGGAACAGCCGGTTGAAGGCGGACCACTCGTCCAAGATGATGAAGCGTGCGCCCGGGTTGTTGGCGTTGATGCTTTGCACGGCTCCCAGGAGGAAGGCGTTGTGTATCTGGATGAAGGGGTCCTCCGCGGTCGAGCACTGCTTGTATCCATTGGCTCGCGTGTAGAGAGGGGCACAGCCTCCCTCGAACAAGTTGGCTACCATGACGTTGCGGACGCCGAGGTCGTAGAGTCGTTGCAAATTGGCTTGAATTCCTGTCACCACCCTCTCAATGAACACGAAGAGCTCCTGTTGGGAAGAATCATTCACAGTTTCAGTCGTCAGATTGGGCCTCTTGTGTTGTAAGTATTCTTAAGGTCGTATGAGGACATTCTATTGAGTAAATTTGCTGACGTTTTGATCAACAAGTGCAATGTTCCTCAGTAATTCTGGTGATGCTTAATCTGGTCTCAGTGAATTGAATTTTCACGTTGTGATTAATTGAATTCATCTTTCTAAAACGCGAATTCTCTGCCTTTTAGGGGTTTAAGTTTGAATGACGCATACTTCAACTATTAGGCGTGACGAAGACTCACCGCTGAGGTCGTCCCCTTGAAAAGCAGGTAGTCATTTCCCACGACGGAGACGAGCGTCAAGGAGTTGGCAAGCGCGGTCTTGGAGTAAGGATCGGTGCGAAGGAAGAGCTGGAAATTGTCCACCTGCGCGCCCAAACTGACTGCACCATTATCATAGGTCACCCCTGAACCTCCGACTGCGAAGTTTACCCCGGAGGATGTGTCCTGGTTGGCCGAGTACAAATATGGCGGAGGGTAAACGGGGAGCCCCAGTAGGTCCGCTGCATCATCATCCAGAGACAAAATTCGCCAAACCAGTGTTAGAACACTCCAGAGAAAGACATGCAGATTGATTCAAGACCTTCAATCCTCCCAGGAGAGGTTGAATTTCCAGTCAAGTGAGTCATTGAAGGCTCACTCTACGTCGGTGGTTTCAAACCTCCTCAACTTCGGGGACTAAGGTTTAGTAGCTGCTAATCATCAAGAGATTCGGAAATCTTGCCAGGTATGTCGGAAAGCATCTCAACACTCCGTTGCTACGTATCAAATGCATATCAAAGAGCGCAACAACCGAGTGCTCAGAGGTTTGAAAGATTCGTAGCGTTGCGAGAATCTAGGACTCTTTCCACACAAGGCCCAAATTTTCGAGGCTAACCGTCGGTGCAATAAAAAACATTAAAAGTGGGACTTGGATGCTGAGTTGGGATTTCATTTTAGCGAGACCCAACTCTTGCTCGAGGTCTGACTCCTTCGTCAATCTTCCTAAACGTGCTGCCACATAGAACGTTTTTCATGGAACTGGACCATTAAACTTGGGATTGCCCCAAGTTCCAATCGGTTTCGCCCCAAAAGTAGGACGTACTTCGGGCTTGAGACTTAGTCTAAAGTGCCCCATCGAATTGTGAGCAACTTTTTCATGGTCATGACAGACACATGCCACGGGAAGAAATCTCAACTCTGACTGATTCTTGGTACAAGATTTTTAGCTGCTAATGAAGAGGCTTTGAAAACTGAACTAATTTCGAACTTACCGAACCAATCCGTCTGAATCTTGCCGTCGGAGTAGCGGCCTGCAGGGGTGGTCACCCCTTTCGGCGTTGGCCACGTGATTCCGTAAGGGTACACCCATCCTTTGCCGAGGTTTGGTCCTGTCTTCGGTAGGTTTCCAACGTCGGCGTAGGAATCACCAAATGCAAACAGAAGTGTTGTCTTCTGCGCGTCCACTGATATTGTGACATCCCAACTCAACATACGTCAGTCCATGAAGATCCCAAATCAATGTCCATATATCTACATCCAAAGTGACAACCTCTTACACTGAAATTCTCGTCCAAACTTAGTCTCATCTCCAGAAAAATTATGATTTAGCTCGTAACTGTGATCGTTGCTGTGACTATTCCTCACTTCCTAATGAAAGTATGATACCGGGTTTATTCTAAACCTTGTGATTCATTAATTGTGGTCTGTCAAGCAGCAAATTAGTGTTAAACACTATCCAGAAAGACCAGATTTATCTCTCCTTCGATCACAACAAGTCGATATCGCGAATCTCTCGCTAGAAGTCCAATCGACTGAAGGTTCTGGAAGACGTACATTCATTGCTTCTGTTACAGTTTCAATGGTTTCTGTACTGAAAGTTGCAATATTGGCACTACTGGAGCCAGGCACCTGAAGGACGAATTCGTACCTGAATTGAAGACTGCCGCGAGAGCCAGAAGCACGAGCGTCAGCGTTGCTCTGCTCCCCATTGCAATTGAACCTCGCCTCACTGCCTCAAATTACAACAGACTCCACCTGAAGAGCAGAAGGCGCTGCTGGGTGCAGGGGATTAATTACAAGCATGGAGAACGAACCTACAAGTGGACTAAGTACTTGAGACCCACGCTCCTCGATCCACATCCAGGTATGACACACTTTTACTTAATGCCAAGTGGCAGAAGTGCATGACAATGTTCCAAATTACCGGCCCCACCTGCGGCAAACGACCTCCAGCTGCTGCAAGCCATACGGCGAAACGTTGCTTAGAGGAGATGCTTTCGGGCTCCTTTGTCGATCCGCTTCGTGAAACTGTAATCCGCTTACTATCTACAGGTGGCATGCAGTCATTTCAGAACTGAAGAGGAGCTGCGTTAACCCCTCCTTTTCTTGACATCCTTGAGTAAGATAGTATGGGAATCAGAGCATCTTTTGTAAATAGTGCCTACTTATAGGTACTGTATTTAGAGTATGGGATAAATTGTAGCGAGTCGAGCAGGAATAAGGCTTTGGCATATTCTCAGGCGTGAACGACAATGGCTCATTGGGCTTGAGGAGTAAACTGAAATCAACTTTGTAAAACGCGGTACAAGAGATTCTTTTTTTCCAATGGTACGCAACACAGCTTCTACTAGATGTTAAGTTACATCGAAAGCAAGTGTCTCGTTAACAAGGCGGTCGGTTGAGGAGGAGTAGGCAGGAGCAGAAGCAGCCAGGCTGCTTCAAATTCACGTCTGATATTTCCCCTCGCCCTTCAGTTCCACTCGGCCATGCAACCGCTCTCCATGGTCAAGTGAGGATCATTCCTCGACGTTTCACTCTATTGCCTGCTTGTTTAGTCGGTTTGTTGGAATTTCATTTTTTAATTTGTTTTAAGCTGATGCATGTCATTGTTACCCAGTTCTACCTTAGCTGGGTCGGTCCCTTTCAGTTTGCTTCCCACAAAAATAGGGACCTTACTATTGTAGTGACGTGTCATTGGTCACCTTATTAATTACAATCCCCTCCGAAAATCTTCCATCCTCTAGTGAGGAGTCAATTGATTCTTTGGGGCATAGACGTGGGCACTACAGTAGGGTGAACAACGTAACTTTATGTTTTGAACAGACGTGATATAGGGTATCCTTCAGTGTGATTCTTTGGGCCATAGACGTGGGAACTACAGCAGGGTGAACAACGTAACTTACGTTCTTGAACAGACGTGGTACGTATAGGGTATCCTTCAGTGGTACAAGGAGCATTTCTCTTTCTTTGCCACGAGACTATGACTTGACTTTCAATTTGATTGAAGCCTTATTAGATACAAGAGATGAGATGAGTACAGTATCTGGAGAGGATCAATGTAACGATGAGACCTTCAATTACCAGCTCGATCTACTCAAGAATGTTATTAAACGCAGGTAAATTCACGCTAACCTCACGAAGACGGAGGTTGGACTTCTCCGTCTCTCGCATGGGAAACCGTAATTGTTCTCCTGGTTGGTAATTCTTCACAGACGGACGTGGGAGTGGAAGCAGGCAATCTCCCGGAATCCACTCAGCAGAAATTTTGTAAGGATGTATTGGAAGAAGGGTTTCGTGATTGTCTTTCCGTTCATGCATTCACTCAATTGTGGTTATCGTCTTCCCCTTCCACAGCAGCCAAATATCCTTTTTATTTTCATATCCCCATTCGCCAACCTCTTTTCCGCAGGATTCTGCTCTGGAGGATTATGATCGCAGACAGGGGGGCACATAAGATATGTGCATGTATGCACACACAGGTATCCGTCATCACTCTCGTTCGCCTTGTGGTTCACAATATTCTCCGTCTTCGTACAGTAAAAGTCTCACTGCCTGTTTTATTTTATTTTACAAATTGAAGATATTAGGCGACTCATCAGCGGAGTGACTCATTCAGTTCTTGATGAGAATGGACTACAGATTTATCCTCTTAGTGTGTCACTACAAATTTCATGTGTGCAAGAATATTTCAGCTTGCACTAACTAATTTACGGATGAGTTACAACTTAGTAGTCATGAGGGTTGCGAAGTACTCCGTAGTATTCTTGGCTGTATAAAAACTCAGTTACACTCTGATGAACACGAATACCGGTAGGATAAATCAACAACATTCAACAGTTTCGTGCTCGGCCGGTTCCGTCACATCAGATTGTAAGTTTTTTATTGAATGTAAAATGGGTTATAATTCTTACTCTCCTTCGCAGCCAAAAATGACACATTTTTGTTGCCGAGTCAACCCAGTTAGTACACTGTACTGCAGTCGGATAACCTTTGAGAGACGGAAAGGACTGAAACCTGAGAAGCTTATTGGACAAAATTTCAAATTGTCATCTAGCATTTTGCAAATGTACTGTAGAATAGTACTATTTTTCTGCACACATGAATGTTATGGATTACAATTTCTCTCCCTCCAGACCAAAGAATACTAGACACGTCTCGCATTGACTTTGCATTATGAGTGGTGATGTCATTATACTATTTTGACGAGTGCTACAAAAATATATCTTAATTTACTTGCACGTTAACTGCTGTAGTTCCGGGTTGAGAGCGAAAAAGAATCCGAGGCATCCGTCACCAAGTCGTATCAGTACTGTAGTCCTTTATGGCGACTGGGCATTGGAACAAAATTTGGAGTTGTGCCAAAAAACAGAATAAAAAAAAATTGGTCCGTGGCACCTTTGCTACAGTAGCTGCCCACAAAAAAAAGTTTGTTGTGAGTTCCATTCCACTCCTTTTATATTTCTAATTCCGTTGCTGTTGCTGAGTACGTGGGACCTCCTGCTTGTGCCAGATCATCTTCGTGCAATCCCTTTGAAACGGTGACCAGGTGGAGTCTTACCCGGGTTTGATGGTTGCCAGCATCTTCCGAGCCAAGTCCTCGCTTCTATAAATAAGGAACTGTAGAATGGATCAGTTGAAGCGAGGCTTCCACGAAAGAATGTAAACTACTTGGTCGGTGAGTTGCTCGCATCCGTCAGTCACCTGTAGGGAATTTTTCTTGCTTGTTTTGTTGTTACTTTCGCAGAGGTTGTGGGAAACCTCCGTCACTGCAGTTGGGTGTCTTTTCTAGAAGCCGAGAATGGACAAATTCACGGTAGTACGGTTCAGTAGACTACAGTCGCTTCCATGATTTGCTTTTTCTGCATCCACTTGTTGGCGAAGTCGGCGTTAGATTGAAGATGTTTCGAGGACTGAGGCAAAAGCCGAAGGTAGTCAGGCGACCCTTTGAAGAGCTGATTGCATTTGCGTGGAAGCTAAACTACATGAAAAAAAAAAATCAGCAAAGTTTCATACCGGGAGGAAGAAAAAATGGAATTGGCTTTTAACCCAAGTCGTTTCATTTTAGTCCTTGAAATTGAAAAAAAATTCTGTAAATTTTTGTAGGAAGGAAAATGGAATTGGCATTTTAAACCAAGTTGTTTCATATTTTTTGGATGTTCGTGGAATTTGTTTTGAATTTTTGAAGTTGAAACGTAGTGGTCACTAAAAGAGACCAACTCTTGAAATGTACACTACTAGTTGTCACCCATACATGTGTCTATAATCAAGTACAATAAGCATACAATCAACTACCGAATGGTGAATTCATGAAAACAACACTTGTTTTATTAATGATTTTTAATTTCCTGGTGGTTTCTTTTATTAATGTTTTCCCATGCCTTCCTATTCATGTGCATATTTTAAGTGTTGATATTTAGGCAAAGTTGATATTGGGTGTTTATATATGAGCTGCAAGCAAAAACATTACTAACAATTTCTATATTTATTATAGGAAGTAAATAAGAAAAACACTAAGATTACCTTGTTGTCATTGTAATCTCAAATATATTGTTACAAGTTCTCTAATAGAATCACATGGGCAATGTTTATATCCAAATTGGACATATCAAGTTATCAACAAAGCTAGACAAATAATATTTTTCCAATGATATATGTTTTATGCCCAATTTTGGAGTTAAATTGCAATTTTCAATAGAAAATATGCAAAAAAGAATGATTTCTAAGTTTTACATTTTTCCTTTGTTGATTCCTTACATGCAAAAAATTGACAAACGTATTGTCATTTCGTGTATTTGATCAACTTGACCAACTTATAAAAGTCATTTGATTCTTAAAAGACGGAGTCTTTGATAAAATTACTTGGAATATGTGATTTTTTTTAGTTATTAATCATTAATTTATAGCACTTAGTTCTAACAAGTATTCATATATTTCAAAAATTTCCATGACTAATTGAATAATAAGATTTTTCCAACAAATTTTGGACATGATGCACTTCAAGTACAAGTAACACTCTTGTATAATATGATTTTTCAAATTTATTTCACAATTTAATATTTCAAGAATTTTATCAAATTTATTAGTGAAAAAAATATTTTTAAAGAAGTAAGTTTTTTTAAAGTTTTTTTAGTAAGTAGAATGAGAATTTCTTTTTAAATTTTTTAGTAAGAATTTCAAGAATTTTAAAATTTTATTGAGTGAAATATTAACAACTAAAATATAACTCAAAATTGTTAAGATTCTTTGATTCACTCCAAAAATCTCCAAAAAATCATAAGAAAATCATGTATAAATATTTTATGTATTTTTCAAATTTTTCACAATTTTTGGAGATTTTTGGAGTAACTTACAAGAAATAAAAATACTTGGAGTCATATTTCACTCAATAAAATTTTATATTTTGTGAAATTCTTTCCAAAAAACTCTAAAAAGAATTGACATTCCTTTTACTAGAGAATCTTGAAAAAAAGTTATTTGTACTAAAAGGTTTTTTACACTAATAAGCTTGATTAAATTCTTAAAAAATCTAATTTATTTTTATAGAATTTATATTTATTTTATGCAAGTATATTACTTGTACTACAACACTTAAATTTTGTTGAATATCCCTAATTCCTCAATTAGCTATGGCAATTTTTGAATATAAGGAAATCAATCCTAAAATCACGTATTGAGTGGTAATCATTTAATCCCTAAATGAAAGTGACCTTTTATGAGCTCCTTGAATTTTACTCATAACTAAACAAATAACCAGGGATTTGCTAAAATATCAATTTTTTTTAATTGTAACCATATTATTATAGGTCATTGAAGAAAACACATCAATATCATATATGGATTGAAAGAATACAATATTTGATCACAAAGGGATTAAAAACTTGAAAGTGAATCGATGTCTTTCAATACATGCCAAATCTAAAATTGTAGTCATGAAAAATATATGAGGTTAAAGAACATAGCATGTCAGTATAACTAATATCACTTGATTGCTTCTCAAATTTTACTCTACAATTTTTCCAAATTAAAATTTCAATGTGACTATTTTTTCCATCATCCAATGTATTTGAAACTCATCTCCAAGAGTCTTTATAATGATATGAAATCAAGATTTACCATGCATATTCCTACAAAAAATCTTAAATAGAAAAATCATAAACTATTTTTTTTCAAAATCAGATTTTTGATGCTAATACCTCCATAATCTTCATAGGGTATTTAACTAAAACAAAAGAAACATCACTAAAAATAATGCTCAAATAAGATTTTATTTACTGCAAAGTTTTGTCAATATCTAGTTTTTTTAATGGTGCCTTGGGCATTTATCGAAATTGGAATTTTTAATTAACAAATATGAGGTTCCTTCATATTTTTAGAAGTATTTCTTATCTTTTGAAATTACACATTTTAAAATTCAACTTGTTTTGTTTTGAACTTTATTAAATATTGCTCAAATTAATTTATTTTTGAATTCATTTAGTCCATATTGTAGAAAATAGGAATTCTATTTTTAGTCTACAACTCCTTAAAAAAACTAAATGGATAGATTACATAGAATGAGGAAGATTGACCCAAAATGGATCATGAAACTCATAATTTAAACCGAAATTGAATTTCAAGCTCTATTTTTGTTCAATCTTTGTATTTACTTTTTGACACATTAGGAGAGCTTTGAAATTGAATGTATTGTACATTTGCAACTAATCTAATGTTTCGTTTTGTTACGCAACTTTCAAAATTGGAAGTTGGAAAAACTCAGTATCAACTTTTGAGCTCTACAATACCTCCAATGTTTACATTAATTTACAAACTAAATGTCTAGAGGTTCAATTAGTGGAACATATTACATTAATTATTATTTAAACAGGAGGTCAACAGAAAAAACACAACATGAAAACTAGAGACATTTTAAAAAGGATAACTCTATTATGTGCTTAATATGCTTCGCATTAAAACTAGAGCAAGGAAGAATCAATGAATACGATTGCTATGAATAGAGCTTGTACAGAAACATCACTTTATTTCTGAAGAGTTGGGTCAGCCTCTCCGACTAAATTCCAAAAACTGCGGTAACCATGCTCTCTTCAACCTTGTCTACCCAACTGCATATATCAGTACTGCTACATGCTGTGCTGTACTTGAAACTAAGTAAGTTGAAGCAATTTTGATAACGCATACAAGGACCAAATATACTTCCACTCTATCGGACACTGCATTTACCATAAAAGGCAACCTGAGGTTGGGAATCACTACGTCACTACCACCGAAAACCTTATTCTTTGACATGGCCAGCGCCTGCCTCTGCATCAATTTACAGTACCCTTCAGATTTCTTGCAAGATTTGCTGCAGGGAGACCTGCTGAAGAGGCTCATTTCTTCTCCTCGGGACCAAAGATCTGCTCACTGAGCCAATCCCAAGGTTGGATAAGCCAAAATGTGCCCACCACAGAGGCGACACTCCAAAGCACCACCGCCTCCATGTCGCGGTTCTGTGGCCTTAAGGCCTTCGGAAACATGTTCATCAAAGCATGGAAAGACTTCTTCGTCATAATGGGGCAGTTTGGGATCCTCTCTTCAACCTAACCCCGATGCTCAATCGAAGTTCAACTGGCAATCTTGTGTCCTGCGTCTACCACGAAACAATTGCAAGGATTTGTGAGATATCTCGCACAACCACGTCAGAAAAAAAATGCAGAGTTGATTGAAAATGCTCCTACACTTCAAATGTCAACTCTGATCTGAAATTGGAGTCATATGCTACACTTAGAAACTAGTAGCTTGTGGCGCAGACTTTCAACCAAAAGAATTGAATATTTTGAGTGAAGGCTTCAGAAAAGTTATCAATGCAGACAACTCTAGAAGTTTAGGGATTCGTACATAAGAAAACAATTGCACTTCTATCCTACATGATGAGGAAGAACACACAAATTCCAATATCTGCAATCCATGATCAAGAAGTTTCTGAAGAGCTGAACTAGCTGATTCCCTTAACGTTAATCGTTCATTGACATGGCGGAGAGGTCTATGTGGACCAACGCAGAGGGTTTGAAATTTCTACACGGGCTCTTACAGGCCAAGAACTCTGCAATTAAAACATTTCATATGACATCATAAGTATGACGGGATTGTTGTGCCAGGGTTTGCCAAGAAAAGCGGAAATTGGGGATCAAGTTTCTCTTGTTCAGCCGTCCTACTGATTCCGTAACAAAATGCATAGCATTCATACCTTGTCCTTTCATTAATAATCAAAAGAATAACCGACGGATCGTAGTGTTACCTGAAACCGTCAACACATCGAGTCATTCTGGAACATAATGAATAACATTGGTTGAAGGAATGCTCCTGCTCTCCTTAAGCGGCGGGTGGAGCAGTGATATGTGCAATTATTAACTACCGGTACTCTGAAAGCCGGCAATCGACCATAATAGGCAATTGCTTGCTTCTCCACACCATCAGAAACTGACGTGATAAGTTAACTCTTGATCAGATCGCAAAATGCAGATCCTCCGAGTGCTCAGAAACTGATCAGAAAAGAAGAGCTAGGGTTCTGCGCACTCACAAATACCTCTTCCGTGTTTGAATCATCATCGAAGACTTCCAACAGGTCTGAAATCTCAGCCGTGCATGTACCAAGATGTTGATCGTAACCGTCGCTTCAAGAATGTGGGAGCCAGTTGATTCTGCACACGAATAACTAACTAAATTCTGTTAGTAATGCTAGCTACTACCAGTGAATAGGTCGCTGCCCGCCACGTCAGATACTCCACTCAACTTCCACTCTTACCAATTGATTCGTTAAGTTTTATTAGCAAAAAGTCACACATATGGTAATATCAGCATCCTTTGTTAGATATGAGAACATTGGTCTGACATGTACCCTCGCTCACGGACAAGTAAGGAAATGTAACAATCGAGATGTCGATAAGCGATGGAGAAAACATCGATAAGCAATCATGGAGAATAATCCCCATTGCTCTAACGAGAGCCGTCAGCTGCATGGCCAGTCATTAAAAGTTTTGCAGAAAATATTGACATAACATGACTATGGAAAGAAACAAGCATTGATTTTCTGCATGAAATTGGATCGCTATTCTCAAAAGTATACGCGTTAATTACTTTCCAGAAGTGTGACTGAGACCACGGAGTATTTTCGCATTCAAGTCCAATTACTGTTACAATACACGAAACAAGATAAGCAGTGAACAGAAAATATAACTATCGGAATTTCCAAACTATATCCAAAAATCCTTCAAAACTCAGGGGCATGCATAAGCCCACAGAATGAACAAATGACTCTGCACACATCTGTGTACAATATTACCAAATTTCCTAAACACCTTGAACTACATGACTATCCCTATGCTAAGATAAAGTCCCGATCATTACAAGTAAATCCAATGAACACAACTAAAACCTTTATAGTTTTGGGCCAATTCAGGCCATGAAATGCAGGATATGAGAGACTGTGGGCAGATATCATTGCATGCAGCAAATGAACTCTGATTGACAGCTCACTTCTTGCTTCCATCAGCTCCTACATTGTCAAAGAGTCTTTGTCTCTAAACTTCTACCTTCCATCAATTACATGATGCTGCAATTTCCTGGACCACCTGGACCACCTGCACCAAGTGCACCTACTCCTGAAAAATCGGGGAGCCTGCAATGAACCAGACATAGTGAGTACTGATATTTCCATACTCCATCTCCTAGCTACATGTATCCAAGATGTAACTATGCAGCATCGGCCTCCTAATCGACGCAATTCCAATAATTGCTTCAATCAATAGAGTGAAAATCAAAGTAGACTTTCAGGATCAGATGCTAACAGCTTTAACAGACTGCAACAGAACCAGTATACCATGCCCGTCATCAACCTACAGAAAGAGTCTAGGTTCCAACTGCAAGGATGAGCTCAGAGGGGAAAACACACATTGGCAAACCATCCTCTCCAAGTTCAAGGCCAGGAGCAAGCTCGCGAACAATATCTGGTGGAGGTTGGCCACAGTCTTGCATATTCTGCATAAGATCCACAACTTTTTGAAAATCATCCGGTGTGTTTTCATAAACATAGCACAGCTGTTTGATGAAATCATACTGTCTTTTGTAGCGTGCGGTGTCCTCACTACTAAGCTCCGACTTATGTGACTCCAGCCATTCCGGGTACCTATCACCTATCTCTTTCATTGGCTCATATAATACTTCCTTGGAAAGAAGTTGCCGCATCATGGTATCCATCAAGCCCTGCATATCCTGTGCGTGCACAAACAAAAGCAGGGATAAGACTACAAGTCTGCCTTTACGTTACATCCGCATATCAAGGACAGATTGCAAATGTGAGGATAGTCCGTAATGGAAACGCGAGAAAGTGCATCTTTTGAAGGAAGATGCCCCAAGAGCATAAAGAGGTCGAGTTGGAAGAGAACCTGACTTCCGCCAAGAGCTTCAAATTGCTTGACGAAACTTTCCATGTCGTCAGCACCAACAGAAGGCGTATCTATACTTTCTACTGTATGCCGTGTTTGTTCAGCCAATCTCTCCAGAGTTGCTGACAAGTTGGCCTCCGTGTCAAGACCCCTGTTGGCTGGGGCAGCTTGACCAGCAGCATATTTATCTTTAGATCCTTTACCACCCGATTTCTTCTTTCCCGATGTCAATGATGGTAAACCTGTTCCCAATCCTTTTCCAAGCGCAGGCTCTTTAGCCGCACTTGACAGAGAGAGACCAGGTTGTGACACTGGAGCTGATTCTGACCTGAAATAATGTTTCAATAACAGTATTTAGAAATATGCCGTCAATAATGAGCACCTCAGATAACGAATTTAACCAGATACTACATTTTGTGATGAGGAATAGACTTTATCACAAGCCTTCGTTATAATGCAAGGATTCGCCCAGTTACTACATGACTTTGATCAAGTGTCTAAACTGTCAAAGGCATTAGAAAGTATTTCTAATAATGACTTGAAGCACAAAGGAAAAAAAGAACAGAAATGCATAAGAAAACCCGATAACTGGATAATGAGTAGAGCAGAAATCTGTTGCCATTAGACAAAGTGAGTTGGTCGTATGAGAAAAGGTAAATTCCAGGCATAACATAACATACTAGAGGAGAAATTGTGTGCAGAATTACAAAATAGACCTCGTTAAATTACGCAATGTAATCATCTGAAAGAAAGGATGTACGAATCCAAGGGGAGCGGGAAAAGTCATCTTACTTTAGGCCTAAGCCACCTACTCCACGGAAGTCGTCTAAAGCACCTGCAAAAGCAACAAGCGTGTCAACAAGAAAGAAAATGAAATAATGTTTTAGACCAACTGAACTTGCCAGAACGCAGCTCACAGAATGAACTCTGCAAGTTCATTTCTGCAACCAAACAACAGTCATGCTCTTTGCTCTAATTAACGGACAGAATTAATCTCCTAACAGGCGTTTCGCATTCATATTTGTGAAATCGCGTACGGCATAAAAGGTACCCTGGTTCTAACAAAGTGTGAAACAAGACATCGAGCAGCGCAATTGCTCACGCCATATTAAGCAAACTCAAACCCTAATCCGATCGCAACTTGCTCATTCTTTCCGATCGCAATATAATTCCTCAATCCCGGGTCTCGCAACTCGTTGTGACACATAAATATTAAACAACGCAACCTCGGGGAGTGTAAACAGACAAGAGGAGGAAAATCTTTCGTACGAAAGCGCGAATCTCATCAAAGTAAAGCAGTACGTGACATTAGCGGCAAACAGGGAACTAATTCGGCATAATCAATATTTTTCCTTCTCGATTACATCTGCCCAAACAGACGGAAGACTTCTAACGCCTTCAATCGATTTCCGGTTGAAGTCACATCCAGCGTGACACATCTCGTTCTCCGTTTCGTGAGGAGAAGACAGATACTAACAGCGGTCTAATCGTATCGAGACAGGATAAAAGCAAACTGTCGCGATCAGACAATTGTCAAATTACGACTTGAAACCAAAAGAATTGAAACAAGTAGAATTCGCCAAAGAATTCTTCCAATATCCGAGTAAACCTCTAGAGACTCTCCAATTTAAACAAAATCCGATGGCAGAAACGACAGAAAATCCCAAACCCCACATTTCCAAGCAATCGTGAACCCCAAACCCTACGAAAAGACCTGAAAAAAAGATCTAACAATAACACTGAGGCTGTACATGACGACACAAGGGCCGGGAGATCGGAGATCAACGTACTGTCAAGCAGATCGTCGTCGAAATCCTCATGGTCGGCCATGTTTGAAGAGCAATCCTGGCAATGGCGGTCTGGAGTGTGCTGCCTGATAATCGAGGGGTTGAAGACGACGAACAAGACGAACGAAATATTCCGCTCGTCGGACAGAGGACGAAAATTAACTTCGTTCGTCTTCCGTCCTCTGAAAATATGGACGAGAATTTGAATTTCCGAGCAGCCAATGCCTATCAGCCAGCTCGGAGCGCTGACCTTGGCACCGTATTCTACACGGGTACATTATGCCTATTGTGCCACAGGATTATTGATAATGTGAAATTTAATTGGTATTTTTTATGATATATAATTAATTTTGTACTCTTCAATCAAGCATACCAAATTTCAAATTTCGGTATACCAAAATTCTATTTCAAAATACCAAAATACTATTTTCGTCGATTTTTTAGGTATATTTTATGAATTTTTATGATTATTGATTGAAGATCATCGCTAATGAATTTTGAAGATACCAATGCAAAGACATGTAGGAGATTAGTGTACATGACATCCATTCCTTAAAGTTAAATCTCAAAAAATATTCAAAAATTTACATTATAGAGAATTCAATGCTTCAAGGGATCACTTAGAGTATCCATTAGAAATCACGTGCAAATAAAACTTTAGCCCCCTATATATATATATATTTAATTTTAAATATAAATAAATAAATAAAATATGAATAGATTTTCCTACTTTGAAAGTTTATGTTTCGAATTATTGATATTTTTATTTGTTAATAATAATTAGTTACAAATTTTTGAAGTAAAAAAATACATTGTAGAACCAAAAAATAATTTTCACACCCCTATATTATATGAGAAAAAATTGTCTAAAAAATGAAAAAAAATAACTCTCTATTTAAAGCTCATTTAGAGTTGAATATTGATTCAATGATCATCTAAATGTGTTCTCTATAATTATTTGAATTGAAAAACATGTCATTTTAGTTCATTTTCAACTTCTTCTAGAAATCATTTCATATTTTATTTAAGTTGAAAATTTCGGCAACAGAAACTTATAGTCATTATTAAACAATGCTCAAAATTTTAGGTTGAAATTATAGTTAATTAGAAACCACTTGTTTGCACATGGTTTGTTGTAGTAGAACTAAGTGCACCCCCCGAGATTCAATGTAAGGATGTTAATGTACCCAAATTTTGAAAGATGGATATCTTTGTAGTGCTGAAGTCTAGGGTTGTGTTGTCAACTTGTCTTTGTATTTCGTTACTTTTTAAACTTGTCTTTATATTCTTGGTGGTGAATGAGTTTTATTATTTGTTGAATTGCTTATGGTGTATTTCCAGTTGTTAATTTTTTGGATATGGTAGAAATATAATGAGGCATCCTTTTGCTTGTGCCAAAAAATTTGAAGAAAATTGTAAGAGAAATAGGGTCTTCTAAATGTATTCCAAATAAAATTAAAAATAAATTAAATTAAATTCTCCATGATATACATACTCTCAAATTTGAAAATGATATAATTAGGAATATTAAATTTTCTACATAAAAAATAATATCACCCTCATATATATCTTTTGCATACTTCTTTCTAAATATAACTTAAAAACAATTAAATTCTAGGATAGTAATGTGTGGTATCTTAAAATTATCCTTATTCTAAAAGCATCACAAAACATATGGTTATGTTTTGAAGTTTTGAAAATTTCAAAATACTTAGGAATGTTTTTGACTACCTACTTTGACTCAAAAATATATAACCTTTTACTATATTTTTGAAAGAAATGCAAAAATGTAGATTAGATGCAACTCTCATTAAAATTAAAGAAAAAATGATTAAAAAATGCCTAGAAATGCACAGTTCTTTTGAAAATCTAGACATTGATCTTTCTATTGAAAAGGAGGACTTTCATAATATGTGAAAGTGAATAATCTCCCTTCTTGAAGGATTTTGTATTTTTGTGGAGGAAAAAAATTGAATTTTTTTTAGAAATATTAAAAATTTTAATGCCAATTTTAGATTGCCAATTAATGTCTTCAAAACTTGGGGGGTGCACTACAAAGGAAGTTCATGGGTGAGGGGTGACCAAATCCTAAAAAACCATTTCTACTTTTCCTAATAACTTTCTAATAAACTATAATTTCAACCTACAATTTTGAGCTTTGTTTAATAATGTCTATAGGTTTCTATTGCCAAAATTTCAATCCTAAATAACATGTGATATATTATCTAGAAAGGATTGAAAAATGAATTAAAATGACATGTTTTTCAACTAAAATATTTATAGAGATCACACATGAAGATGACTATTGTATCAATATTTAGCCAAAATAAACTTTCAATAGAAAGCTATTTCACCAAAAAAAGAATTTATCTTTCAAATTTTTTTCTTATATAATAAGGGGTGTGAAAGTTATTTTTAGCTTTACAATTTATATTTTTTCTTCAAAACTTTGTAACTAATTATTATTAACATAAAAAAATACCAATAATTTAGAATATAAACTTTCAAAGTAGAAAAATATATTCCTAATTTTTTTAGAAAAAAAAATATTAGGATATAATATAGGGGGGTCAAAATTTGGTTGCTCGTCACCCATGAACTTCCTTTGTAGTGCATCCCCCGAGCTTCAGGAACTTTGAGTGAATTCTTGATGATTTTATTCTTTCTATTCTATTGCTAAAAAAATAACATTTTTCCTTCACCCAGACTATTATCAATTTTGTTAACCTTAGAAAGATGCAGTCCCATACTACTAAGGTGGTGACCAAAATACTCTAATTATTAAACTAGTAGGTACATTCCTTGTTTCTACAATTAATAATAAAATCATCCATTTGATCTTTTAGAAGTGCAAACATCCTTCCAAGGTTAAATTGTAACATGTTGATTATCAAAATTTAAACTATAGAATGTAAAATGTTCATTTTAAAAATTCCTAATCTTGAACCTTGAAAGGACAAGACCTATTAACAAGGTACTTTGCCAAAAATGATGTGATTTTTAGACCAGTAGGTGCATCTAAATTGATCTAGAAGGTCATTTAACAGCCACTTTCCGGCCTCAACATCTTCACAAGGTTAAAGAATGTTTGTTTTAAGGTTGAATGAAATTTCATAAATGACATAAAAATTTAACATCATTCTAGAAATGCGTAAGAATTGAAAGGTAAAACTTGAAATTTAATAAACAAAACTATATCTCATTTCTTTTTTCGATTTCCTCCTACCTTTGTGATCAATGATAATTCTTTCAGAAATGAAAATGAAGACATATTCCCTATCAATGTGACCACAATCATGTTGCCAACTCAAATCTATCCTTCAAATTTGACACTCACAGCATACGAGCTTGCAGCCTACGATGTCAAAGACCTAGAAACTTGTTATCCCTGCATCTACACATAATCCACTGAAAGATTCACAATTCATAGGCATCATCCAAAAAAAATTGAGTTTCTTGTGTCTAAACTTAGGAGTTCCAATTGCTGTGAGTAATAGCGAATAACCAATTGGAAAAAGAAGAACGAAAAGAAAGAGTAAACATCGTTACAGTTCAATACACACAATTTACAGTTCAGCAAAAGAGTTTAATTACACTGGCCACTACAAATAAAACTAAACAGAACTACAATATAAGCCAAGGAGACAATAAGAGCATGCCAATGTGTCATGCTTTACTAAGAGCTACTCTACGCAGGTGGTAACCTGTGAACAATAAGCACTCATTACTGAGTACATGGGCAAGGTAATAAACTCCCCACTCCGAATGCTTTAGGGCAAATTCTTCCACACTCATAGCAAAACTCAAGTCAGAAGTTTAAACCTGAGAGATACTCAGCTAGGTTACTGGACAGATCCTGCAAGAAGGGGTGATGACCCTGCATTACCTTCCACTACAGCTTTCTCAGCACTCACAAAATAGCTCAGAAGAGCCCTGAGAGCTCCGCATCCGCCCAGACTACGCCATATCTCAGCCAGTAAATCCAATCCTATGCAACAGGCACAGATGCATGACACAGTATAAATAACTACAAAGATGGCCAGCAGTACAGCGCATGTATGAAGAACCCATTCCGCGACCTTGCCCAATGTCCTCTTCCACTTCTTCCCTGACATGGTACACCAAAACCAGTATTAGGCCTAGGCAAACAATTAAGCTGGGTCATAAATTCTTGTGCACGAGCGTCCTCAAGCGATACATTCTTTTCAAAAGTGAAATATGGTGTCCCGCACAGATAGGTGGTCAAATAGATAAGTGAAAAATAAGATAGGCCAGACCAAATAAGGACTGTGGAGGTGTAGCACCATAACTATGTCATCATAAACAATGAGAACACAATCGTTCAGATTTGAAGAACATGTCCAAGTTGCAGGCATACAGTGGCCAACAGGACATCGACATATTTCCCATCTTTTGTAACAAAAAACTAGCTCTAAGTTGCTCCTCAAAAAGTAATGCGAAGATCAATGTGGTTATAGTAAAGCAGAGAGGCACCGGTGAACACTATAGCCTGGGAAGCAGAGAAATTTGGAAAATCTGAAAGACTGATGGACAAACTTGAGGGCAAGACGTCATGAGGAGTACCTGGTACAACAGAGATGGAGTGACCCTCAGCCTGCCAGCCTGAATCCGCGTCACCAATGCTGCTCACGATTTTGCCTCTACCAGGGGAGGAATTCTGCGCTTCACTGACAAAAGACCATGTTTTCAAACCGGAAACAGCAATCCCCAAAGCCAAATGGGTTCCCATAGTAACATAAATCGCAGATGGACACGGGTTTAACTATAGCTGTACTAGAGTAAGGTCGCTAGTCTTAGTCTCAAACTCCACTATTATCATCACCACCATTTCTAATCACTCATAACTTACACAATTTCGAGAATCAAAAGTTGAATATGATTTCACCAGATTTATCTCAAAGACAAGTAATTTGATATCCAGCTTGAAAGACAAAATCACCCCGAAACACAACGCATAAGAATTTTAAAAAAATGGTTCTGCAAATGAGACCGACTAACAATTAAGAACTAGAAAACGAGCTTACAAGCTTTGAAAAGCCAAGTTTCCTCCAGACACACGAATTCAGCTTCTAATATCACAGAACCCTAAACTCTAGGGAGTAAAGGCAAGAGGAGAAAGGGACTGCTGAAGCTAACAGAGAGCGGATGTACCAACCTTGTCGTCGGCGAGCTGCAGTCCGAAACAGTAGTGACTCCATTAAAGCTGGACTGTACCGCACGCACCTCCCTTGGGATGATGCGCCCGTGCGAGAGAGATATGCAACAGAGAAAAGCGGTCAGGAGAATCACATGGGCAGTGCATAGCCGTGGAGCAGCCATAGCTGGAGATTATGTCAGATCATGGGGTTGATTAGGGTCGAGATTGACGGTCACGTTAGCTTACAATCACTAAAACTAACTCAGGGTTGTGAGTTGTGACTGTTTCTTCCCACAAGGCGAAGCCGCCATCGCAAGTGTCATGTCTCTAGAGAGCGGAGACAACCAAATGGGTGATCGGCATTGAGTACAAGCCGAGGATTCTGGAATGGCTGCCACGTGGTTGCCAACGAGGATTGCCTTGGGGTCGTCCACACGGCTGGCAGCGGGAGGGCGTGTGACAGTCAACAGCGGGAACAAGTCAGCACATGCACACTTTCGATTCCGTTCGTAAGGAATTCCGTAAATTAAGCAAGAGTATTTTGCATGACTCTTACAGTATTTACTCAACCACAATACAAAAAGGTGGAGCCGTGGAGCCTAAGTTTGAAAGGTTTTGAAAAGTTTTACCTGATCTGAAACTAATTGGTGAAAGCCTAATCTGAGGTGTAAAGTGATGCTATATTCTCTTTGTAGGATAAGCCACTCCGTCTCATGTCCCACAAATGGAAGGTACCTAAATTAAGAGCGCACAGAAGCCTTAAATTCGTAGAAAGGCACACGATGGATAGACTTACCCTACACATGGCATTCCTGATCCATTTTCTATACGTGCAATCAAAAATATGTATCACATTTGCAATCCATGGGGAAGGAATATTTGTTTGGTAGAGTCGCACTGAAAATTTTCAGAAGTGTATGGTTTCATCAAGAAAATATGTAATTAGGCCTTTCTGAAAATACCTTCATCGATCAAATTGTCTGTTATTCAC
This sequence comes from Rhytidiadelphus loreus, assembly GCA_947034895.1. Classification (NCBI taxonomy): domain Eukaryota; kingdom Viridiplantae; phylum Streptophyta; class Bryopsida; order Hypnales; family Hylocomiaceae; genus Rhytidiadelphus; species Rhytidiadelphus loreus. The sequence continues at coordinate 43,051,223 of OX344764.1, forward strand.
TGTACCTGCAGTGAACAGGTCCCAGTTTAGCAAGACGACATGGATCACGGTGCAAACAAACTCCGAGTGAAGTGAGTGAAATCCACTGGGCTACTAAAGACAAGGTATGTAAATCTCTCCTTGCCAGCTCGTGCGAATTCTGTTCAAAATTTAAAGGTCAAGAATACAGTAGCAATTTCCTAGACCCAAAATGAAATTTGAATCGTCCCTTGCAACTACAATAAGCCTTGATGAGCACAACTTTAATATTTACAATTCAATTCTTCGCAGTTCATTCAATAAGGCATTGATGCTGTTCTCCAATTGAACTACGGCTAGACTAGAAGACTCCAGTTTTCTGTCTCAGCGACATGAAACCCGATTGAAATTTAATAAACCGCCAAGGTTCTGTGTCTTCCACAAGCTGCAAACAATAAACAAGCTCTCGTCAGCATAGTAATTCTCATATCAGAACCCAAGAAGATAATCAACATGCGATACGAGTTTCCCAACAGTCCCACCTACTGCAAGGATAGAATTATAGAGTGAAATCCACTTGGAACCAACATAATCAAACTTGACAACCCTGCAAATGAGCACACATAGGATTATAACTCACTCGGTAGCAGGGTTCAGAATGACATACCTGTGTGCTCGTTGCATGGAAGAAACTTCAGCTGTCGACACAAACCCATTAAGATATTTTTTTTTTGAAGTTCCACTAATGTTTCACCCGTTCAAGGGTCTCCCTATTGCAACCAGCTCAGCAGGCAGACACAATCCCCTCTCCTACTAATTAAACAAATATGGACAAGATGCGCAAAAGATGCCTCGCTCTAAGAAATGATGCTTCCTCGTAGAAGCACTTCATTCCCAGTCCCCATCAAAGTATCCTGCATCCTTCATCTCTGAGTAGTACGCATCTTCCAATTGCATCTCTTCCTCTCTCAAGAAATCCGCAAGGAAAGTCGTATACAAGAGAGGCGGGTACAAGGCGTAATATGCGAAGCCCGCGAACCCGTAGACGCAGTATCCAAAGCTGGCCCCAAATCCGAGGAGAAAACTCCCGAAGCCTTCGAGTCCATTCAAGACGAACAAGATCATGACGTAGCTATAGAAGGCCGGCCGTGCAGGAAGTCGATCTCTCCATTTGGTGTAAGGAAGAGTCAAGATCACAGCATACACTCCGGCAAAGAAAAGGTTCTGCAACAACCAGAAGCCCCACTTGTTCCAGTCTCCCGCATCATCCTGCGTCGTGAAAAGCGGGACTCCGAAGCCGAATATGTACACAGCTTTCACCAACGCATCCGCCGTTGCGAAAATCCCTGAAAATAAGAGCGTGCGTAGAAGCGCATCCCACCCGCTGATGAGGTAACCCTGAGAAAGGAAAACAACCACGCTCACTTCGAGAAGGACCAGACCGAACCTGGTCACGAGGGACATGATATTCCACGCCGTTTCCTTGTCATGATTCCGCGCTTGTTGCATCTCCAGAAGACACCAGCACAGGTTGAGCACGCAGATGACCCAAAGGAAAGAGTAGTAGGTTCCCATGATATGAGACCGGCTCTGTAAAAGCTTCCTGACGCTCGACCGTAGGCGCGTGAGAAGAAACAGAAGAAATAGCAATGCAGGAAGTGCCAGCACCACGTTATAGAACAATTCCCCAAATCCATTTGACTCTGGAGGGCTTATCATTCGCAAACACACCGGAGGGTTCCGTGGAGGATTGACATCAGGGCCAGGAGAAACCGGCGGCACAGCAGACGGCTCGCCCGCCATGGCTCTTACTACTCCGAACCAAACACCTCGACTCCTCAGCAACCGAATTCCAAATCAGTCGATCAAATTCCAAATGGCGTCACTACAAAACGCCGTTTACTGCTTCACTTCGATCAATACACCTGTTTTCAACCGAAATTCGTCATCTCTCGCAATTCGACCACTTCCACTAAAGAAAGAAGATCATCGTAATTGCACGCAAATCATATCCTGATATCCACAAAACGAATTACTGGTAACAAATTTCAATCGAAATGAAACGCAAAACACCTTCAACTCCAAACCCTAACTCATCAATCGGAAAAATCTTACTTTAACAAAAACATCGTGAAAACTTAATCTCCACGCAATCAAATACCCGAAAATGGCTCATAAGAAAGAATTGTGCGTCGATTGACATAAACGAGCAAATGGCAGTTAGAGGAACTCAACGCTTCCCGACTGCAATAGCCGCTAACTCATTTGATTTCCCACATGCCTAACCTTGGCTGCACTTAATCGTAACCCTTCCGTGACAAGAAAAGTGCACAAATCGATGAAACCACAGCTAAGAAAACCTGGAGGAAATGGCGATGCCAAATCATAACCCTAGACAAAGTGCCTTGAGTGCGAGACAGCCATTTCGCACCTTACTTAAACGACGCCAACAGGTTTGTGCACACGGACTCGAAGATCCGTCCCCGCTACTACCGCGTTTGCTCTGTGTGTGAAGAGTGAACCGATTCTGGCGAGAAACAAAAGCGACGGCACACCAACTTCACTGCAGCCTCCGTCGGTTCTCGCTCGCCCTTTTGCAGCTTTCTTCCTCCCTGGATCACTTTGCGAATGAGACCGACAGAGCGGCGATCACGGCTCTCACAAAACCTACAGAGGTCTCTCTTTGGCAATCATGGTTGACGGTGCAGGAAGCCAACCTATTCCCGTCCCTTTAACTCTGGAAGGACGGACGGGTGACCGTGACATCATCCTTTGGTTACCGTGTGCATCATTTCTTAAAAAATTGCAAAAGGACTCATTGAAAGTCAAACTACTATACAAAATCTCCCCTTTTCACAACAAAATTCCGAGGATGAATACTTGCACTTTTCTCCTATTAGAAAGATTTTATTGAACACCAAACGCCCTCCTCGACATTTAAGGATTAAGATTTGGTCTTCTCTTGTGATCATAAGTGAAAATATTCAAAAAAAATTCAATTATTTTAGATTTTTTTAGATTTTTTTTTTAATGAATATTTGAAGTGAAGGTAATGGCTTCTTATTAATCCCTAAATCCCCAAGGCCTTTTTAAGCTTTACTAACTTAGATAGTCAATTTAGTGACTCTTGATAAAAATATACAACACATTACAATTACATTTGGCTAATCAAAATTGTGATGGGTTTTAAGGAAAAATTAGTAGCCCTTCCTTTTTGCACGTTGTTTTTTTGATCAAATTTTCCTTGATCTACAACATTGGAAGTGGTTGGATCATATTTCCCTATTATCATACATGGCAAAGAAAGATCACAAGCTACTAAGTCCATGCATCCATTTAGAAAGGCAATAATAGATAAGTTGTGAAGATTATTACTATCCACCCTATTAGACTATATATGGAGGCAATAAATCCATGCATCCATTTAGAAAGGCAATAATAGATAAATTGTGAAGATTATTACTATCCACCCTATTAGATTATATATGGAGGCAATATTCATCGGTGAATTTTCTATCATGATGTATTTGATGTAAATGTATGCAAGCAACATATTAATCTTGTTGAAGATATCACATGCCCTTGTTGTGCTTTGGGACATGATGAATAATTATTTATCATTTTTTTTTGTAGAGATTATGTTTAATTTTGGGACTATATACAAATATTTTTCCATTGCTTGTCTATGGAAAGAGTGGATTTGCACCTTTGCTTCCCATGTTTGCCCTATATTATTAAGTATGCCCTGTCAAATATGTATAAACTAGTAGAATATATTTGGTCTTTGCTTCAAGGCATGGTACTATGAAGTTCATGGCTCTTCTCCAATGTAGTTGTTTTTGTAGAAAAAAAATGGCCCACATACATGTAACAAGCCTTGATTTGGTACTTTTGGAAGGCTTTTTTTCATGATATATAGGTCTTCAAGACATTAAATAGGATCTTTGCCAAATTAAATTCAAAGTGAATGTTCTTGTCCCACTAAAGAGTTCAAAATGAACTAGAAACTTAGAAGGTCACTTCTTGGTCTTCTAATTTAATTGTGGTTCTTTTGAAATTAAAAAAATAAATATTATAAAATTTAAACTTATACAACACCTCTTTTATTGGATGACAAATCTATACTACTAATATTCATGTTTAAAGCCATTGCAACCAGATAGGTGGAATAATTTGTTTAGAGGGATTGTAGAAACATTTGATACTTTTCAACTTTTAAGGCAAGTAGAGAGAATAGAAGGATAATTTGCAGGTAGCTTTTTCAAGTTCACAGTGGTCTTGTCAACAAGGAATGAATCCTCACCCTTAGATAAATGAAGATTGCCTTCATCTAAAAAAGCATGCCTTTGAATGCTATTTTTCTATATTACAAACATAGTTAATTTCCTCATCAAACATGTGAATGATTTAATGAAAATTAAATTGTGTCTATGTGTTTTGTGTGAAACCAAATAAACTACTTGATGCAATTATTATTTGATGGCCCAATTACAATTAAATGAGTACATGTTCTAAATAGGTATGTCAATTGTTTTGGTGATTGGAAGTGCTTTAGGTTAAGATTTTGTCACATATATTATTGGAAGGACAAGGTGGTTTGGTTAGTGCTAATCAAAGTCACATTATTTGTTATTTTTGTTCTAAACATCATATTGGACATCTAATGCTAAATGCCATGTAGGACATGTATTTAATGTATTAGACAACATTCTTTTTAATATTTTAAATATCTTGAAATATTCTAAAAATGCTCTTACTAAATTATTTGAATATATCTTGGATGTATTCTAGGAATATTTTGTGTAATGAATAGTAGATTTCTTAAACATTGAATTTGATGCAATGTCATCTTATTTAGCATAATTGAATCCTAACACGGACAACAACTATTAGTTTACATTTGGGCTTTCAAATGATTTTGGTGAAGAAGGGCATGCACAATTGACTATAAATCAACATTGAGCATTGAGAACAGTACCCAAAGACAAATATAGGTATGGTGAATTACAACTATTGGCTAAAACATCTTGATTAGGTAGAGGTGGTGGTTGGAAGGGAAGACCAAAATGTATCTAAACACCTCCATTGTAAGACTATAAAAAATATTAACCACTTCACAAATTATTCTCAACTCATAAAATCATGCAAAATTGTCGAGTAAACAATGAATTTTAAATGTTTTTTGAAGTAGCCATATTATTTTCATTTACTTTACAATGATTGAAGGTATTTTGGAGTGTTTTGGTCATCTCATGTCCAAATTAAATTAAAATAATTTTGTATCTATCCTATGTGATATTTTAAATCTCATATGCATCTAAAGATTCTTTTTACCGCTTTGAAGGGTGAGGTGGAGATTCTCTCACACGGTTTCGGGTTGGTTCGTCGCTCTTGGACGGGGCTTTCATTCTTCGTTCGTTCGTCGCTTTGTTCGCGGGGCTTTCTCTCTTCGTTCGTTCGTGCCTCTCTGTCGGAGTCTCGTTTCTCGCCCAAACCCCTGCCTCGGCTTCTCCAAGTTCATCACTCTGTCCACAGGTTTGGTTTGCACGCACGCGGCGGGATTTGGCGCCCTTCCAATTGACGCCAGCGCGAGCTTTCGATCGTCGTAACTTATTATTGTCATCGTTATTTGGCCCTGCATCGCGCAACCCTTGGTGTTCTTAAGTAAGTAAGGTGTGAAATTGCTGCCTCGCGCTCAAAGGCAATTGTCGGAAGGGTTACGATTATTTTCAGCAGGTTAGGTTGTGGGAAATCTAATGAATTAGAAGCTAAGTCATTTTATTTCATGGATCTTCTCTTAGAGTTGACGCGCTTGAAGAAGTCGTTTTGGGATGAGAGGGCTGGTAACTGGCTGATTTGGTGAAGGAGAGTGATGTTAGGGTAGTCTATCTGTAGGTTTTCCTCAAACCAGACTTCTTAATCAGTTTAATACTCAGTGACCAATTTTCCTTGAGAATTAATTGATTTTTCGAGAATTTTGAATTTGACGGGATCGATTAGATCTCTTCTTGGTTAGCAAATGATGACGAGCGTTGTGTGTGTGGGAGGATTCTCCTACTTTATGTATGTAAATTAGAAGTAGCAGTGTGAATTTCTAAATTAGGGTTTTCTCCTCACTTGGGATTGTTCTTCTGTGTCAGGGACGTTGGTTAAGATTGAGTAGGATGTGGGCAGCGGGATGCTTGGCGTCATGCTGCGCATCATGCGCATGCGCGGCTTGTCAGGGGGTAGCCGGTGGAATTTCTCGGCGGTCAGCGCGAATCGCTTACTGCGGCCTGTTTGCGATGTCACTGATTGTTTCGTGGCTTCTCCGTGACTTTGCTGGGCCTTTACTTGCCAAGATTCCATGTAAGTGGCCCGTCTTCGACTTCTTTAACCTTAAACCTCGCAGAATAATCGAGCTGCTCTTTCATGCACAATTTTGGCCATTAGCCAAAATATGTTTTTAATATTTTTTGTGTTTAGTTGTTTCCTGTTATTCCTGAAATTTTTAACTTAGTTTGGTACAAAATGAAGTTTTTACAATTCTGAAGGTTCTATTCATGCAGAGTATCTTCAAAACATTTCAGTGAGGAATCCTATGATATAATTTTCATACAAATTTTAGATTTAGATTTGGAAATCTGATCTATAGAGCTTGCAGAAGCAACAGATTACATTATGTTTACAATTTAAGATCTGAAAAGTGAAGCACATACTAGTGGGGCTTACTGGCAAGAAAACTCGACTTCAAAGTCTCGATTGGGTGTGACCATCTAGTGTTGATTCTTGGTCCTTAATGGTTAAATTAGTCACAGGTTAACTGATTCATGTTCTCTTGTAAAATTTTGACATCAGTGTCGATTTATGTTGCTTACCCTTTCAAATTCGATTTTTTCCAGGGATCAACACCTTTACAGAGACACCTAGCCCGGAGTGGTTTGCCACACAGGCTGTTTTGCGCGTGAGCTTGGGCAACTTCCTATTCTTCGTTGCGTTTGCAGTTCTCATGATTGGTGTCAAGGACCAGCGTGAGCAGCGAGATTCTTGGCATCATGGAGGCTGGATGGTGAAGCTTATATTATGGTGCATTACGATAATATTAATGTTCTTCCTTCCCAACGGTCTCGTCAATGCTTATGGTACGTTCAAGTGTATCACTAGGGTTTATTTGTGAAACGCTCTGATTATATATCTGCATGCGGGGTTTTTCCCATGAATTATCTGTTTACTTTCATAGAAGAATAAGAAGTTTACCCTAGTCCGTAAAAAAGTTCCCTGCAATTAAATTTGGAAGTGGAATATGAGTCAGTGTTAGAGCCTTTATTTAGATCCTTTTCATGATTTCCAGCAAATTTTATGTTTAGTTTCTGCTCCTGGTTTCAAACAAATATCTTAAGTTTAGGTTGTAAGGTGATGGTAGAATTTGCATTTAGTAATGTAAATGTATACAATTAAATGCATGATTTACAACTACCAGTCAAAATTTCCCACTTGTGTAACCATGAGGTGAAGTTATTCACTGTTTTCATCTGTTGTAACTCTGGTTGCTGTTAATATCTTAAGTTTCCTGAATGTTTTGTGCTAGTTCCTGGGAGTGGAGTTCTTGCTGCCACTTGCAATTACTGAAGCGCAAGGGTGGGAAGCAGAATCTAACGTTATTGAACCCTTGCAGGCAGTGTTTCGCGCTTTGGATCAGGTCTGTTTCTATTAATCCAGGTCGTCATCCTACTGGATTTCACTCACAACTGGAACGCCGCTTGGGTTGCTAAAGATGAACAGTTCTGGTGAGCAATTTATCTTTATCTGAAGCATGTGTTACTGAAGTTGTTTGAGTTCTAGAATATTTTTGTGCAAGAATTAATTTAGAAAGTTATACTTCATCAATCCGGTGCTGTTCAGGAAGTAGACTTTTTTATTTTGTCTTTATTTAGCTTCGTATTCGGTTCCTGACTGGTGATTTATTCTTTGCGAAATGGGCAGGTATATTGCATTGCTATGTGTATCGGTTGGTTGTTATCTGGCGAGCTGGGTATTTTCTGGGTTCTTGTTCCATTGGTTTACACCGTCAGGAGAGGATTGTGAGCTGAATACTTTCGTCATCGCCATCACGCTTATTCTTGGCGTATCATTTGCTATCGTTTCTCTGCATCCTCAGGTGTGATGTTCAACTCTAATCTTCTGTTAGAATGGTTTGTTTAAGTTATCTATTTTCTTATAAAGTAAATGTTGGTTTTCATTAGTTGTTCCTGCAAAATTTCTATCGATGTATATGCAGGTAAAGTGAGGTGTTAAATCAACAACTGTTGTGATTGTGTCCAACAGGTGAATGGTAGCCTTCTGCCAGCAGGCGTGATTGCAGCATATTGTACCTACCTCTCCTACAGCGCATTGTCAAGTGAGCCTCGGGATTATGAATGCAATGGCCTTCATAAACACGTGAACGCTGTGTCGAAGGGCACCCTTGGTCTGGGCATGCTGACAACCCTCCTTTCTGTGGTCTACTCGGCTGTGCGCGCTGGCTCGTCCACGACTTTTCTCTCCCCACCTTCCTCTCCAAGAGATGGTATTTTGTTTTCTCCCTTCACTGTCATTATCAGCGTTGTGTTTTCTTTTTGGCCTTATCAATTTCTTTGATTCTTAATCCTTGGATCGAGTCTTTTGACTTTTTCTTCAAATTTGTTGATCACTGTGCCTAGAAACTTACTACTCCGTATAATAGTATTTTCGCACCATTCTGAAAGAACTAGAAAGAAATTGAATTTGTCTAATAATAAAATTCAATCTACCCATACGATGGCCTTCTATGTCGTGCAGTTTGGATTTATATGTCTCTTTTGATTAATATCAGCATTAAGAAGTTTTATTAAATGGGATGCCCCACTCATGTAGTTGACTTAGCTCCCACCTGCATCGAGCAAGTAGCAACCTTATCTATTTAGAATTAGTTACTGGTAGTTCTCACTGCCCAAGTTGTTTTGCTAGCAATCGGTTGGAACTCCTGCTAACTAATTTACATTCATTTCCACTAGTTAACCAAAATCCTTGAATGAACTGGTGGAAACGAATGTAAATTAGTTGGCACAAAATAGATAATTGCCTGCCATTTGTGAGCCTCAACACCCCATTTAGTTGATTAGTGCTACTTAGTGAGTATGGACGGGGCCTGAATTGGACGTTTAGCAGATAACTAATGGGTTTCTGATTACAGGATCTTCCCAAAAGGCGCTTCTGTCAAAAGATGATGTTGAAGGAGCGAACAGCAGCGATTCCGACGATGATGATAAGCCAATCCGCCGAGGAGGACGACACAGCAAGGAGCCACGTCCAGTTACCTACGTGTATAGCTTCTTCCACTTAATCTTTGCTCTGGCTAGCATGTACTCTGCCATGCTCCTTACTGGCTGGGGTAATGCAAACATGGCCGAGAAGGACATCATCGATGTTGGCTGGCCGTCTGTCTGGGTTCGCATCATCACTCAGTGGATCACTGCTGGACTCTACATCTGGTCTTTGGTGGCTCCTCAGTTATTCCCTGACAGGGACTTCTCCTAAGTGCTTTGCTTCACAGGCGTACCTACGATAGTTGCCCTCAAGCAATTTAATGTGTTTCTAGTATTTGTATAGATGTTAGTGGTTTTTCAGGTTCAAAATGACCCTAAAAAGCTTTCACAGATATTAGGTTAGTGATTTCTCCCGTGCAGACCCCTAGTATATGTAGGGGTTTAGGCGTATGTTCGAAAGCATTGTTAATATTTCTGCTCATTGCCGGGTGGCGTTTCCTCTTGTATGATAATCTTTTATTCGGGCTGTGAACGTGGATGTTGATGCCCGTGGGCCGGAATCGGATGGAAATATCATATTGTGAAGCGGCACTTGGTTCCCCTAATAAAATTCTTTCACATATGTAAAATTCAGTTGTACTCCGTATAGCAGATAATGATAATTTGGGTTTTCTAGATTCCGGTGTGCAAATGCTACAGTGCAAATGAGTTTTTTTTATTGCTTGTGGGTGTTTTGACTCGTGTCTTCTTTCCAATCTTCATTGGAATCAATGGTTTTTTCTGTGCAGGTCCATGACCACTGATTCCAACCCATCACTCTAAGCTTATTTGCTGCCATTTTGCAACTAGACACGAATGAAAAATTAAACTTTTTTTTTCAGAGATGAAGACATAAGTAAAAAAATTCAAACTTCTTGGGAGTTACTGTGAATTTCTTCATGAAAAAATGAAAAAATTCATATCACGTACAAAATTTACTTAAAAAATCTGAAATTTTCATTACAGATGTATATTATAGTGTATATCATTATCATATAAATGAGAGTTACCATGTCACTCTAAAATTAGACAAAACCATGGTTATAGGAATATAGGCCCAAAGTTCATGTTGCTGTAAAATATTGAAATTTCCAAATTTTCCAAATTTTCCAATTGGAGTAGAAAGTGCATTTGATAAGCTTCATTTCTTTAGTTGAACTCAAATTCAATAAAAATCATTTTTATGGTTGAAATTCACATCACGAGTAAATAGCAAGAAATGGACAAAATATACTACAAGGGTGATTTGTGGATAAAACATTTTCAAATTACTATGAATTTTAAAAGAAATAATGAATAAAATTCATATCAAATACAAATCATATTCAAAAAAATTCAAAAAAATTTAGAATAGAAGTAAACTATAGTGCAAAATATTGCGATACAAAGAAAATTTCCATGTCAATCCATATTTAGAAACATGGTAATAGAATTCAACTTTGAACTTTATTAAAATGCTTATTTTAAGGAATTTTTCAAAATTTCGTCAAAGTGAAATAGAATCTCCACTTCAAAAGCTTCATTTTGTTAGTTTTTTCCATAAGAAAAAAAACACTTTATGAATGTCAAAATCAAGTTTTAGGGTGAAAAAACTCAAAGTACTTAAATACTTTGGATAGTGAAACATTTTTTTGATAAACTATGCCATATTTTTTTTAAAAACCCAAAATATCTTGAATTTCACTCACTAATGTGGCAATAGCATCAATAAAGTTGCACACAAAAAATTGGATGAAAATCATCTATCCTTGAGTTTATACATAGCTTGGTTGAGCTTCCAAAGGACAAAAAACTTTCTTGAAGTCCTTCCACGGTTAAACATTTGAATGTATTTGACTTTATGTATAGAGTGACTTTTAAAAAAATATTATAATTGGTAGTTGAAAACGTGACCTCAGGCCTCCTAGACTTCAATGTCTATGCAATGAATGAAGTGGGGATGGCTAGAGTGGAGATGATGGCCTTCAACGTTGCTAGTTAACATGCTAGCTTTGATGATGGATGATTTTCATCTGAGAATGAAGGTGAAGTTGCATAGTTAGAAGCTAATGCTCACATTGAAAGCCAAATTGTCCACCCACTAATGGCAACTTTTAGCAAACAATAAGAGGACCAATCAAGCATTTAAGGCAAACGCCAAAGGATAGATGGCCAACTGTATGCCAAAGGGCCTATCTTCAAGCATTTACTAATGGTGACCCTTAGCGGATGTAAGGGGACCAATTGTATTCAACACTAAAGGTTGGATGTCAACCTGAGGGGATGATTAAACTTCTTGCAAAGAGGTGGACATTCTACCATGCATTGAAGTGTTGGCTTAAGCAATCAATGACATTCAAGGTAGACACCACCATTTTATGGACAAAGCAACTAATGGCAACAATTTACAACCATTTATTCAAAGGTAAAATAGAAAATCCCTATGTCATATATTGACTTTGTCAATTTGCTTTTACGTTCATGTTTTTTTTCTAGAAACATTTGAAAACACATAAAAATACTCATCACTTCAAAACTATTCTTCCGTAGAAGGAAATCACAATGCACCAATAGCAAAACAAGACGTGTAGTCAAATGATGATTTAAAAAAAAGAACAATAATAATTGGCACATGGCTTGTAAGTATGTTGGGGAGTGTGTAAAATGTCAAAAATCTTTGCAAACAATAATAAAAAGTACAACTAATACACCAAACATAACTATACATCCAAAAGAGGCAGTCATACATCTGGTTTTCCATTAGTTGCCCCCCCCCCCTCTCCCAAAAAAGAATAGGCCATTGATTTTTTTTAAATGCTTCCCCCTCCACAATGCCGTTGATTTCTCAAAATTTCTTAAGCCGTTGATCTTTGAGATTGAATCTAAGCCATCCATCCAAATACAAATACGGATACGGAACCAGAAGACATATACATGTACGGTACCAAAATACAGATACGGATACTTGATATTGTCCCAACATTATACAATACGGATATGGATACATGACATACGATATGATACGGATACGATATACGATATACGGATATGGGATATGGGATTTTCATTGTCCCATATTGTTTGTCATGTAAACCTCATTCAAAAAATTACAAGTAGGGAGAGGGGGGATGAAAAATTAAGAAATTAATTTTAATTAAATTCTTTTTTTAAACCCGGGGTGGGGTGGAGGTCTGGAGGGGAGTTTAAAATTAATTAATTAAAATTTTGAGTGCATAGTGACAGAAGTGTCACTATGCACCCAAAAGTGGCTATAACAGTCACAAAATTGTACAAATTAACTACACTCACAAATTGTTTAATTTTTTGGAATAGGATTTCGTCATTTATCCCCTTGACGCCTTGATCCTTTTTCAAATTTTGGTACATTTTTGCTCATATCTTTCTACAAAAACATCATTTACTACAATTTCATGAAATTGGTCATTAAGGAAGGTTGTCTTTTCAAGATTTAAGTGTTACATTGGATGAATGACAAGTTAGTTAGACTAAACAATGCCTCCAAGCTTTGTGTTCATCGTCCAAAATATGAACATCGGAGCACTTTAAGGGTTATAATTATTTCCTTGTGTAGCTTGCTAACCTTGTGCTTGATGCTCCTTGCCTCGTTTTTTATGCTCTTTACCTTTTTTTGATACATTTGACCTCATGAATGATGTTGCCAAACAAACTCTATAAGTTCTTCTTTGATGTCATTGTCATTGTGAAGTTTAAGGCAATTGGTGACGTAGAGATGTTTATTATTGTAATGATGACCTAGCTTAAACATCAACTCGGACTTTTTTAACTTGATTCCCAAGTGTGTTTGAAGTATGTCTTTCATAACTCTATGAAGCATGCCTTTTTCTAGTATTGTTGCTCTCTCAAGAATCTCCCTTTGACTGCTTCATTCATTTGGCTTCCCGTGTTGGTTTGATTGCAAGTGATGTTGGTAGTTTATTGATTGGTACTTTGTTATTCATGCTTGTAAAGCCAATGCATGAATAACTTATACAATTGTAGTAAATCCACAAGCATGGTTGCTATTATGTGAGCATAGGATTTTGAATCCATTAGCATAGGAGTTTAGGCTCTTATGTTATAGGCACTTTTCATAGTTATAGGGTGTTTATATTATAGGTGCCTAATTATATTATAGGTTTCCATGTTATAAACACCTTCCATAGTTATATGATGTTTATATTATAGGTGTCTATGTTATAAGCACATTCTATAGTTATAGGATATTTACATTATAGGTGTCTATGTTATAGGCACCTTCCATAGTTATAGGATGTTTATATTATAAATATGTATATATTACAGACATCTCCAATACGGTTGTAGAGTAGCTATCAGTGCCTAGGCTCAAGGTTCATAGGCTCACATTTTTAGGCTTACATACTAGCACCGTTGAATCCACAAGTAGGAAGAGCATACTTGAGGTTTGTAGAATTTGATCTTTTGTAGCAACAAAAAATTTGCAAATTACATATTGACACCCAAAAGGCACTAGTTGATTGACAACATTGTGAAGTTCTATGATTTGGTGAGGCTATTGAATGTTGTAGGTGCCATAGATGGCACCCATATTCCCCTCACTAATAGACCATAAAGGCACTTGATTCCCTTGCCTTATAATTTTTTCAATAAAAAAAATTCTACAATGTGTTTCTAGAAGGTATTTGTGATTCAAAGAGATTGTTTTGGAATGTTTGTGTTGGACAACTTCAAACAGTTCATGATGCTAGGTAATTCTCATAGTCCGGTATATATACTCAATTTTGTAGATGTTAGATTTTATCAAAGTCAATTGAAGAGATTAGTAGCAAGGAGATCCAAGTGTACTTATTGGGGGACTCAACCTATTCTAGTTTTATTTATTTATTGAAGAACTTCAAGCCCAAAGTTGTGGCTCCTCTTTTGCAAATAGTGAAGAGGAAACTTGATGAATCTATGAACATCATGAGGGTAGTGATCAGCGTTTTTTTTAGTGATTTAGCTTTTTCTAAGTAGTGGCGATAATTTTGGATGAATTTTCGATGAGGGGGCTATTTCTATCCACCCTTAGGAGACAGAAATTGCACTAAGCAGATGAACATTAGTGAATTATGGCTACATATAGAAATTGATGAGGAAAGCAAGGAGGCAACATATCCATCTTCGTAGTAGATGTATGTTGGCGAGAACTAAAAATTTCTTTGCTAATTTTTTGCTTCTACATGTTTTGAATTATTGAATTTTGGCTATGTGTAAAAAGAAGCAGTGACAACAAAGGCCACAAAAGAAAGAACTTTAGAGTATCAAGTTAGTGAATGTTTAAAAGCAAAATTGCAATACACCTATCAATAACCAGTTCTTGTCATTTCAGTAGCAAATTCGAGCCATCATTTACAAATAATTTGTCAAGCCTTCTATACTTTTTCAAGCCTCCATTGTTGCTAGTTGCTACCACCAAATCTTACAGGCACCATTGATTGCAACCCTAAATTTCACAAATCAATTGAAACACATACACAATCAAGTTTGGATCCCATAGTAATAACAACAGTAACCCAACTCATCATGAATTGATTGTCTTCTACACAGGCGGCACCTCAGTATAGTAAATTTGAATTTCAAAGTTTAATAATCAATATCTAATATAAATTTAAAAAATCAAGGTAAATTGTGAATTTTTGATGTGATTGGCAGTTTGGCAGTTTGGCAGTTTGGCACTTACTTGATGTTCTAAAACCACCTTCACTTGCCTTATTTTTCTTCTTCTAAAAAACTTAGAAGTCATTATATAATAATACTACATGTTCATTAGTCTTTATATATCAATCTTTCTACAAATATTATAAGAGATGTATATAAAAATAATAAAGTATTCTACAAAATAATTATTAATAGTTACATACCACACTTAAATAAATATATATGGAAATTGATATAAAAGAAATAAACAAACATCTAGCAATTTATATTAACAATCTTCATAGAAATATAAAGAAGAAATGATTGGCAAATGAAAATAAAATATATTAGAAGCATGTTCTTTTTATACTAGTCCAATAGTCCAATACACAAAGTAATAATAGAAATGTTTTTATTTTTATTTTAGTAAATTCTATAATAAAAAATAGAAAACAATAATAGAAGTAAAAGTAAAAATATAAATATATAAATATAGTAGTTAATACAAAAACCTTTGCTTTTAGTTAACATTGTTGAAAATAGGTGATATACTTTTATTAATGAAATTTTCAAAATCATGGCTATGGGAACCAAACCTTGAAAGAATTATTGGCTCCTAAGTTGTTTGTACAAGAGACTAACATGGCGATTTTAGAGTATTGGATATTGAAGTAAAGACTAGGGTAGGCGAAAAGTTGTAATCCAATAGGTAAGTTTTGGCTATCTTGTTTGAAATGTGTGGCCATAATGAGAGAAGTATAGGTGATTATAGCCAAGAGCTTATCCAACTCAATGGCGATGTGAGCTTTTAATACGAGGCCACATGGCTATATACAATTTGTGGAATAGTGAAATTAGGCGAAAAAATAAAATTTCTACCCCTTTAAATTACATAGTCAAATCGAAGTACATTGAGAGTGGGTGAATTTTGGCGATTTTTCGCCACTAAAAAAAACGCTGGTAGTGATAGAGCATGGCTTTGGGGCCCTTAAGAATCGAACTAAAGGATTCTTAAGGGCTTCAATATGGGGGTCGATAGGACCGCTATAGTTACTCTTGCCTATTATATTCTATACAATTTCTATAAGATCTATAGTAAAACAGTGCCCCTTTCCGTAGATAGAAGGCAACAAACCAACGACAATATCTTTTTGTGGGGATTTGTTGAGGTCCTATGAAGCTGCCTAGAGATGGTCATGCAAGCAAAATAATTAGGGAGCACATGAGGTACACTTTGTTTTCCAATTGGGTCATCCAAAATCCAACATTGTAATTTGGTCTCATACATGGTCACACATATATAGTTTGTACTTTGTAGTAACAGCTTATACATCTACACATACCCTACATATTTGTATATCCTGCTCCCATATTTTGACCAATATTGGTTTGTCTAATTTATACTTCTACACATCATATTCTTATTTGATTTAAAAGCTTAAATTTTTTATTGAATGAAATATTATTGATTGAGATATGACCCTAAATAATTAAACATTTTTATAATCAATGCCCAAAACCTCCAAGGAATCTTGAAAAATAATATATAAATGTATTATATGCTTTTCAACCTTCTATGATTTTTTTGAGATTTTTGGAGGGAATTATAAAAAACATAACTATTAACCTCTAAAGTCCCATCATCCCACATTAGGAAAAATTCAACTGCTTCACATGGCCGCGAGTTCCTTGAGTTAGATAACTCAGGGAACTCAGCCACATGCGCAATCTAATGTGGCCAAAGTTCGGCCACATCAGACTGTAATATTTAATTATTTTTTAATTATTTTTTAATAAAAAAAACATTAATTTAAAATTAAATTAATTTTTTTTTAAATTTTTAAATTTTTAAATTAATTAATTTTTTAATCTGACTGCGTACGTTTGGTTCACAACCAGGGGAACAGGCCTAAAACAACCTTCCCCCGGCCCAAAATCTCTTCTAATGTGGGGGACAAAATGGATTTGGAAAAGTTCCTTTGAGCACAATTTTTGGAGAATTTTCTTGAAACTTTTTAATAAGATAAAAAAATTTGTTATCTTTCGGAAATACAATTTTTATTTCAATTGGTGCATGGGAGCAAAAGTTATACCATAATAAGCCCAAATTCAATTTTCAAGACAACAAAAGAAATCCACAAAAACTTGAAATAATTAAGAAAAAAAATTCTCATAGATTGTATTATTGTTTATATAGAAAGCTTTGATTTGTTCCATTTGGATTTGTGATGTGAAAGTTATAGAGCATCTTGTTTTGAATGCAGTTAGAGTATCTTTTGAAAAAAAACATATAGGATTTGTTTTTGGGCTAATTTTCACATTTCTTTTAAAACTAAAAGTTCCCAAGGGTTAAATTTAATTGTTAAAATCATTTTACAAGTGGGATTAGCGTGTTCTAATTTCATCTTAAAGCTATTAACAATTAATGTTTTCCTTTATCTTGTATCTACTTCTACTCAATAATTTTTTTAACCCTTAAAGGATAAAGGGGTGACCTTGGAAATCATCTCTTTCCATTACTATGTGAGTCATGAGCTTTAGAAATAGCAAAAGCAATCATTGGAAGTCAAACTACTGTAGAAGACCTTGCCTTTTCACGACAAAATTCCAAAGATGAATAGTTGCACTTCTGTCCTACTACAAGTTAGGATTCCCTGTCATCCATCAGATGCCAAACATCCTCCTCAACATTTAAGGATTAAGGAACAAATATCACTTAATTTAATTTTTTATTTCCTAAGTTCTCAACTCATTTCTTCATAATACAAAATTAAAATTCAATATATGCAATGCAAAAGGTTTAAGTTAAAAAGATTCAAAGTCTTATAAAGTAGTTTGCCATGGTGCCAAAAAACATGTTTTCTTCATTTTGATAGGATTTATCTAACTTGCAATATATACTATCAGAGTTTTTGAAATTTCTTCTATACATTTTTATCTTAGTCTATTGCAAGATCATGTGGTTAGATAAGCAAATAAATGCCATTTTTAAATTTTGTGCTCTTTAACCTAGAAATAATAATTTTGAGTGTTTTTTGACAAAAGAAAAATTCCTTAAGATTTTAGGGATTAAAGGTCATATATTAATCAATAATATTTCATTCAATAAAAAATTTAAGTTTGTGAAATTTTACTTACTAAAGAATCTTGGAAAAACTTTACTTGTGTTATAAGTGTTTTTCATTAATAAATATGAGTTAAAATTTTAAAATGTGGGAATTTTTTTCCTCGTAATTAGGAAAATTGTTGTATATAAATTTATTAGTTATACCTCAACTTGTCCAATATTTGTTGAAATATTCAAATTCCTCTATACATTTGGAAAACCACTATACATTTTTGTACTTAAAGTTGAAAAACATTTAAAATCATTAACTTTCTAGAAATTGAGGTTTGACTTTAGAAATGTCCTTTGGGCTTGCAATATCTTTGAAGGGTCAAAGAATAGAGAATTTTTATTGAAATTTCTTTTCCAATTCAATTACAAACTAAGAAGATTTATGCCACATAACTTTGTAATGTACAAATTTTAACTTGATAGGATTCAAAGTTTGACCTAAAAAAATTTGGCTACAATACAATCTAAAATATAAAAGAGATTACTATGTTGAATTTCTTAGAACTTTTAAGTGTACAATGCATTTGATATGAGCTTTTTCTGCTATAACTACAAAAGGTCACATTAATTACAAACTTTCACAAAAAAATGTGAAACTTTTATTACTTATAGGAAATATGTCCAAAATAAAATAAAATAAATTTAAAATCATATACAAAGGCAATTTAGGGCATATATTGCAAAAGGTGTAAAGTAGAGTTCAACTATTATAATAGAAAGTAGCAAATGATCAATGCAATGACTCACATTTCATAGAATATAAGAATTACATGTATAAAATAGTCAAGAATCACTAAAAGTGATACTTTGACATACTACATTGTTCAATCTCAAGAAGATGCCGTAGCTCATATAGCATCAACAAAAATTGTTGCTATGCACTCTTGGATGGCCTATATCGGTTGGCCATCTCCAAATCTATCTTCCTAGTGTCCTTGTGCATCTTTAGAGCCACCTCCATCTTCAATTTATCCATTTGTTGGTTTGCTTCACATCAACAGTCCAAAGAAGTCTCCATAAAAACTCTTGCAACTTCTTTGGGCACCTTTTGACACCCAATGTTGTAGTAGCACAAGTTCGAGGAGACACAGGATCTTCAATCATTGTCCTCTACTTGCACCCTTGGTTCATGTCAAATGTCCTCAAGATCTTCAATTGTTGTCCTCTGCTTGCACTGATGGCTCATGTCAAATGTCTTCCCCATTGTACCATCGACCTTGGTCATGCCACGAAATGAGCCAAGCACGTAGCACAACCACAATGTATCTCACTATTCTACAAGGTTATATGATTTCAAGTGTGATTGTAGCAACTGCTTGCCTTGTAATGTTTTTCCTAGTTGAGAATTGTCTAAAGAATGAATTCTTGATGTACATACAAGATGAAAGGTGGCTTGGAGTAGTTTGACGTAGGCATGCCACTTCACTATTCGTACTCGTCATAGTATTCATCATCGATTGCAATAGCATTGTGACCTTCATCATAATCCTCCTCCTCTTCACCTTCTTCATCAATGTCCAACTCACCTACATTGTCAACCTCCACCTGCATATTGTTGTTTTCTTTGGCATCTCCATTAGCCACCTTCAATTGCCAAGCATCATTCAATTTAGCTTCTCATAATGACTACAAAATGCATAAGAATGGTACATATGTCATACAAATCACACCTTCACAACTACCTTGTGTAAATTTAGTGTATGCTTTAGAGATCAATAGGCATGTGCTACTTTCTTCCAATGTAAACAAGATTTTCACTACTCATGAGCATAATATAATCCAATCTCCTCAAATTCCATGCCTTCATTATGCTTAACCTCTAGCTGACCATCCAAAAGAAGATGAAGCCAAAAAGCACATAAATTTGCATTCATACCAATTGTCAATAGAACAAAAGAATTCACTAGGAACAACCACTTACTAAACTCTTTCACATCCTTGAAAACTATCCAAAGAAGCCCTACGTCGAGAGACTCTTGATCTAATATTCACAAGAAGAAAATCAAAAGAGCTTCATTCAAAATCAAGTAAAAGAACAATAGCAGAATGCATACCTGAGCAGATGGGCGTTCTTGCAAATCGTCTTCAAAGGTCACCTTACGTTGACGTTTGTTTGCTCTATCTGTTTCTACATTCTCCTTCTCAGTGTTCTGGGAATGAAAGAACACAATCTTCAACAATCAATATCATGTAGTCCATGCTACTAAAGTGACACCATGAGAAATTGGCAATATACAAGACTACGTCTCAAGAACTACAATGCTTCCCAAGTCTCACTAAAATGGAAGAGCAAAATCTTTGGAATGAAACATAACTACATTAGAGAGAGAGAGTATTAACCCCTTAAAAACCACTGTCCCCTTAGTAGACAAAATGGATTTTGGACAGGATTCTACAATCTTAATTTTCACCTCACCAAGCAACAAAAGAAATCCACAAAAACTTGAAATAAATTTTTTTAAATGAGTTTCTTATAAATCATAACTTTGTTTACATGGAAAGCTTAGATTCATTCCATTTGGATTAGTGATGTGAAAGTTATGGAATATCTTGTTTTCTAGTCATAGTATTTTCTTGAGAAAATAATGCATTAGATTTATTTTTTAACTCAATTTTCACAATTTTTCAATAAAAAGTTCCACAAGGTTTAATTTGTTTGCTAAAACAATCTCATCATTGGAATTAGTGTGATTCAAATCCATCTTAGAGATATTAACACTTTGGTTTTTCCTTCTATTTCATACTTGCTACTACTTTTGCATATCTTCTAATAATTTTGTTAAGAATGAAAATTAAGTGTTTTTTATTATAATTTGTTTTTCTAGATTCTTGACATGATTCCTCATGATAAATTATTTTCAATTCAAACTCTATAGTGCAAAAAAATTAAGTCAAGAAGGTTCAAAGTCAAATAAAGTCATGCCAGGTGCAAAAAAACTTGTTTTCTTCACTTTAAATGCAAACATCTTGCAAATCTATGCAGCCAAAGATTCTGAAATTTCTTCCACATTCCTACACTATTCTAGTGCAAGATTGTACGGTTAGATATGCAAAGAAAATTGATTTTCACACTTTTCTGCTCTGTGTAATAGAAATGACAGTTTTGAGTGTTTTTGACAAAGAGGAGGTCGTGGTAAGGGGCATACATCTACATCAAAAAGATTTGCGAGCACGGCATAGTTCACTTTGGAGCTCAATTTCTGCACATAAGCACCACAAGATCCGCAGAATAAATTAGGTGGACAACTTCGCCCCAAGTATCAACAGGAACTACAGTAAAACAAGTTGTTCTATATAGTCTCAAAAAAAGCCTGGACAATAATCTACAAAGAGACTTTCAGAATTGAAAATCATGTTTTGGTAATGTATATACTCGACATGCCTCAGTCTTTTTGCAAAACACATTCAGCAACCACTCCACACCGCACTATAATAGCATCCGTCAACCAAAACGTCGTAGCAATGTGTACCAGGGTGTCTGGATGTCAATAGTACCTTGCTTGCAAGCATATGACGAGCTGCATCGGCTGCTGATTCTGCAGGTGGTCTGTTAGCCTCATCAACTCTCTTTTGCTTACGATCCTGCAGAGACCAGGTGACCCAAATTCAACAATGAACTAGTTCTCCCGGCTGCTACCAATTTAATCATCTTCCAACCTCATTACAATTTCTTTGAGATTGAAAAAACTGGAGCTTGTTATCAATTCCTATTAGATGAATTAAAACCAAAGTCTTCATCAGTTCCAGAGAGGAACAAACCAAAACGAAGTATCAACTGACCTTTTTCAGTTTTGCAACTGCCGCGGCTGCCGCGGCAGCTAAATCTGCTGCACTGGCTGAGTTAGTGGCAGCCGCTTCAAATGCTGCAATCCTTGCTTTCTCACTGGCTTCAATGGCTGCTCTTTTTGCTTCTTGCTCCTGAATGCAATCAAATGATCATGTCACATTATACAGATTCAACTCACAGGTTCAAGATGAAGCTAAATGGAAGCACAAATGCGAGTAATAATACTACCGCATTCACAGGTACGATTCTTGAGATAAATTGAAGTGGTATGTAACAGGATGCAACTCATTTGGATGTAATCTAACCTCCAAATACTCTTTGTTCATTTGAGTCCAAATGATTGTCTTGAATTTCACTTCCTCGTCGTTTAGGAAAAATCCTTTCATCTGCACCCAAAGCCATGAATCTTAATTTGTGCCACCGCAACCTAAACTATTGACCATATCCACATGAATTTTGAATCATACCTCTAAGACAGGACAAAAAGCTGAACAAGCAAAGCCAAATGGATAGAGCAGAAAAATGGGTAACATATTGAGGGTATCTATTCTTATTCAACGTAGCAAGCCTCAAGGAAAAATAAGAACCTCATCATCATCTATGTCAGAGAGAGTCTCATTCTCTTCTTCAACGATGTCATCTGCTTCTCCATCTTGTATGGATGCTACTTGTAACCCTCCATCAATCTCCCTCGCATCATCTCCCTCAGCGTCAGTGCCTGCAGTTAAGCAACTTGACTCTCCTGCCTCAGCTAGATCTGCTCGAATATCTAACTGCTTCTTCTCGAGCACAGGTACTGCAACATCGATCAATGCTTCAATGTCAATCGCAATGTCATTGATCTCTTCTGTAGTATCCTCCTTCGTATCTTGCGCATCCTCCTTGATTTCAGGTCCTTCAATCCCTCCCCGAGCCATATCCTTCAATCTAATCCTCCTTTGAGAAATCCTCCTTTGAGGAGGAGGCGAGATAGCTGCAAGTGGAGGGATGCTAAGACAATCAGAACTCACAATTTCTCCTCCTCCTTGGCCTCTGCGACGGCCTCTTTGATAGGTCTTGATCACAGTGGGATCGTCATTCCCTTCCCAAAGCACCACAGCTTTCTCAGCCGACTCCTTCTTTTTAGTCTCTTCCAATCGCCTCTTCTCGGCACGTTTAAAAGCTGGTGGATGAGAACCACCTTGCATCCCTCCTGAAACTTTGACAAACTGCATAGTGTGTAAGCGTAATATCAGAAAAGAATAATCCTTCTAAGCAGACATAAAGAAATATCAGAAATGGCAAATCTTAGACAAAAATCCTTCAATATACGTAATGAGTTGATGATTAGGCCTCTTCAAAAGCATTCATGGCATTTCCACGTAGCTCCATACACAAAAAGCATTTAGAAATTCTGAAACATGCCTAATGAAGCGCAGTGTTAGAAAAACAGGAAGAATGTTTTCATGAAACAGGTGGAGCATGGAAATACCTCTTCATAGCAACCATGGCAAAGACCGTGTGCATAATGCACAGCACCCATTTCTTTGTGCTCGCACAATATTACATCAGTTCCTTTGCCTTCAATCCGAGGGGTTAAACGACCAGTTCTGATATCTGCATCAATCTCCTTTGCTTTGGTATCGAACTCCTCAGCCTATCAAAACACGCTATATCAGCAATAGCAATACAACTTAACACATTTCAAATGAAATACGACCACTCATGTAGTCAGAAATCGACTGAAAATACTAAAGCTACAATTTTCTGTCGCTACTGTTTTCTGAGTTCGCTTATGAACTACGACCCACGCAGCCTTAAAATCATAAAGCATCAGGGCCACGTTATTTCCTTTCCATTCCAGGTACCATCAGATTCTCAAAACTTTGACATACCGTCAAGCTGCCGGATTCAGTTTGCTCAAACTCGACCAACCTCTTCTTCAGAGTTGCCTCACAGATATGCACCACGCTTACCTGGGTATCATTCCAACAACAAAATGAGTTGCACACTGCTCAAGCCTGGTATGAACTACAGTTACAGGCCGACGCACATTTTCAGCATCCTCTTCAAAGTAGGCAAGAAGCTTCTGACAAGACTAAGATATTGCGTCATGGAACAATGTTGTTGTTCATAGTGAAACGCATTACAGTCAAACTTAAGGTTAAACTCCATCTCCTCAATTAAAATATGCATTACAACCACAATGATATATCTGCAAATTTCGCTGAAACATCATTGCCTAGAAGACATACCACATCAGATTTTGAACGCTCAAAACCATGAACATGTGCTGCTATGAAAATCGCCGCTCCACAAATACCACTTAACCGTCTTCCAGTCTACACATCCAAATTCTTGTCATCCAGGGGTATGCACAAGAAAATATTTTTATCTACTTTCTGTGACAAACTGTCATTTTTTCAAATAGTATTGTTTCAGTATTATTAAGTACTCAAAAGTCTACCACACAAAGGAAAAAATTGGCACCTGCATCCAATCTCTTTTCATACTGGCCACAAGGCGCAAGGCAGAGTTGGCAACTGCATTAATCTTTTTCCCAAATTGCAATTCTGTGAGACCACACAACTGAATTAGACTTTCGGGTTGTCAAACCAAAAATATTACAAGTCAAACTCCCATGTCACCTTTGCCTATCAAAATAATCCAGAGTTGCAAATAACAGAAAACTTACAATAGAACACGGACTGTAAACTGCACTGTGAATTGCAACAATGCAGCTTCTTTGGCACCCAGGGCAAGGAAAACAAGCACTTGCAAATGTTTGTGAGCTGGTGACAACGAACAAAATAATACTAAAAAAATCGGTATAACCACGAGTGGAGATACAAAATCCCATCAAAAACTATTCAGGAGGGAAGGAAACTCACTATCGGCAAACCGATGAATGAATAAACTGGGATCAACGGGTCTTTGCATGATAGGGTGCTGCTCTAGGCGGAGTAGTTGACATAATTGCAAAAATACTGCTCCCAACACATACCTGCATTGAAATGACATACCACTTCCTCAATATTTAACTCTGAACAGATACACGGCAAGACACACGCAGTTTGTCAATACTCTACTGTTTACAGCACAATATTCAACAGAGTAATCCAAATTTATTAAGAGCAGAAATAATCATTATTATTTTCATTGTAAAATACACATATCGAAGTGGGGCAAATCAAAGAATAATTGAAATGATTTTCTTAAATTTTTTATATAATAATAACTATTTGCAGCTTCAAATTTACTTTAGTATGTAACTGTGGTGAGATGGTTAAAAGCGTTCCCCGTACTCAAAAGGTACACGGTTCAAACCCCCATGGATTCCACCGATTGACCTTACAGCGGTACAGTGTTCAAAAAACCCTGGATCCCAACGTTTGACTTTACACCGGTACACGGTTCAAAACCCCATGGTTTCAACGTTCGACCTTTTTTACAGGGAGTTTGCGTTTTGACTTTGTAGGATATTTTGGATTGAAGCTGCTATAGTCCTATAATATGCATTATTACAAAAAAATGACAATGCTCTATGCGCAAAATAATACAGCAAGTCAGAAATCGTACACGTTGGTCTGTAGGGAATCTGAGAAGTCAATGAGCATGTAAGGCTTATTCTCTTGCCTGCACCCACAAAACAAGTCCATATTACATCCAATTGATGTGTAATGGTTGAAATGAGATTTATCATATACACAAAAAGATGAGCTGACAAAATTTTAAGTCTCAAATACAAGCACAAGAAACCTATCAAAAAATCAGCAAAAGCCGTAACCTGCAATAAAATGCCCAACTAAATTCAGCAATACCAAGTGTCTTCCTGCTAGGCAGAAAATCACTCACGCTTTTAAGTATAAGAATGTGTTACCGGCATACAATGTATAAGCACGCGCCCGCTACTCGCGGCGTTGGTCGGCCCCTCGTGAAATTACGCTCCACAGCAATCTGCACAATACATGAATGAAAAATCAACAGCACGAACTTTACCCGCAACACAAACATAGTATAAAGCACGCACATAATATATAATCCAAGGAAGGCCAAAACAAAAAATAACGTCAAACAGCCATACTATGTTTACAACAAAAACTGAGACTGGTGCTTGCAGATGCCAAGTATCTATGGGAACTGCAGCACACTCGTCACTGTTCACAAATCATAAAGCTAACCGTGTAAAAGCGATGTGCAGCATTCACTAAATCCTCGCGGGGTTTTATATTGAGCCGCTCAGCAATTTCTTGTATTTCATGTTTCCCTGCACATTCGTCGAAGTAATTCAAATTCAGATGCAATTGTCTACTGTGATAACAGGAATTTCTAAACTCATGCATCATAGCTTTCACAATCAACAACGAAAAGGGAGAAGGAGGCTATCACCAACACCTCCAGCATATTGAGATACCAATATGCAAAATATCACGGTCACCAGTTGGACAGTACTATGTTCTGGTAACAAGCTAACAATAACAAGCTAGACATCAACATCGATGTCAATTACAGGCGCTACAAATGCAAATAAAAGACTATTTACCCAAGACCTTAAATAAGTGTCAAAATGCCACCTTTGTTAAGAGTCTTCTCGTGCGAATCCGATTGAAAGCCGAGAACACGGCCCTGCGCACCAGCAATCCGTAACATGCTCGTCTGCCCATTGCGTATAAAATTTCCCTCTGCTTGACTCTGAATCCCCAACCACATACCAATGGGATAGGATCAATATCCAAAACAGCTCTCATCATTCACGTAACTAAACCTCTCAGCTTTCCTTTTGGTATGCTGAAATCTTTACGAAGTTTAAACGTTTTAACCCTAACTGTCGATCACTTTGGAAACTCATTTCATTCATTTGTGAAGACGGCTTCATCTTTGTTCAATTAGAAACACCATGCTCCCAAGTGATGAAAATCAAATGCTCACGGATGTCCCAGAAATTACTATGTACAGCAAATTTTAAGGTTTAAAACATGCTAATTAGAAATTTAATGGAAAAATTGTACAATGTGAGATAGTCTCAGAAATTTTGACTACCTACTACAGCACAATTCCGTGTACTAAATACAAGAATTCAACTGAATTATTAGTGAACTTTCAAAGTTAAGTTCAAAGTCAAATGAACTGAAGTATATCTTTTATGGCCAACTGTACAGATAATCATCATGCCTAACATCCTCTATTCCAACATCAACTTCCAAAACGTCGCATAACTCATATACATCATAGTCCGCAGCACCTCCAAGTTTTATCCAAAACCTGTAGGCAATTCGGGAAGAAGGCATGCATTCCAGAAATCAAAGGAAAGAAAGATTGAACCCCAAGCAACTGAAACCCTAAAACTCTCACAAGGGCCATACCGAACCATCAGCGCCCTTGGTGAAGGTAACCTCCGTTGAATAAGCGTCATCGGCCAGCACTCTCCCACAACCCGTACAACATCTGCAAGCAAGAAGAATTTCACCATCACCATCACTAAAAACCCTAAACCCCCACCCCACCCACCCCACTCCCATCCAATTCACCACCTCACACACTACTCATTGAGGAGAAGAGTAGAAAACTAACGTGAAGCCATTGATGTCGTCCCTCTCTGCGACCTGGTCCTTCCCGCAGTAACTACACCACACCATTGCTGCTGCGCTCTCTCTTTCCCTCGCGACCCTGTGGCATCGAGTTTCAGGAGCCTGGCCTCGGCAGCTCCGCGGTTGATGTCAAAAGAAATAAAAAAACTTCCTTCCTCAGATAGACGGAGAGCAGAAACTCTGACGGGATGGATAAGCAAAAGACGAAGCGGCTGTGGCGAATTAGGATTTCACAGAGTCAGTTTTGGCAAATTGTGCACCGTTTTGGACAGCGAAAGACGGGGAAATTGCGTGCGCGAGTTTTGCATTTGGCTACTCTACGAGTTACAGTTGCGCCTGGTGTTGCAATAATTGAGCGCCCCTCGAGCAACGCCTGCGAAACAATCTCGAAGAGATGCTACCAAAGGAGGAGTCTGCAATCAGCAGGTCCACTGCAGTGCAGGATCTTCTAAAAAAGTATGAAAGTATCGAAAAGTAAAAGTTTATCTTGAACCTCTATACACCGTATGTTACAAGCCTGGAGTAGAAGGTTTCTAACACATAGAGCATTGTAACATGGTAACAAATAATATATATTAAGGCTTTGTGTTGGGGTGCACAACTATGAAGGATTGCGTTGCAAAGGGGAGACACTAATTTATAAATTTATATTTTTAGGGCTTTACAAAGTAAAAGTAAAATGGAAAAGTCATTACAGAAATAAATTGTTAGTGACAATGGTAGTAGAAATAACTTTTTACTAACATATCAAAAATGTATACATTCATGGTGTTGAAAAGGAAACTCTAGTTATGTAGTACCTAAAACCTCAAGGTTCAAATGCATATCAATAACATTCTTAGAACTCAAAAATAAGGCATTGATCCCAACAAATGGTGAAATATAGAAGTTAGACTATATACAACTAAGACAATAAGTGCCTCGGTAGTCACCACCATCAATGTCTCAAGGGAATATGTGCACCTGCAAGTGATTCATAAGTGCACTCCCTAAGATTTCTTTTTCATTTTTGGAGTCGTAATAAACGTGGATGATAATTAATTTATTCACCCACACGTAGTCTTTAAAGATTGTGTAGCGATTTAGATGTTTCATCTACTACTAAAGAAGGAATTCATTGATAGATATTCCTTCAAACAAAATTGTATTGCCCTCAAATTAATCCCTAAAAGACAAAACAACTCACAAAACAACATATTTGGACAACATAGAAATTTTGAACAACTCAACAAAAACAAAATTTCACACAACATGTGGTTGAAGAATAGCTTTAAGGCACAACAATTAGTTCGTAACTTTTGACTACGTGGTTTAAAAGTTATTCTATGATATGCACTTTCTTTCTCAACTTAGGCAGCTTAAAACATTAGAGTGGATTTGAGGCCTCTAGAAGACTATTTCAAAATTGTTTCCCTTGTTGTGAACCAATGCATTACTATCAAAATATTAAAAAATTAAAAAATTAATTAAAAATTAAAAATTAAAAAAATTAATAATTAATAATATTATCAAATGTGCCAATCTTTGACCACGTTACAATGCTAACATGATGAAGTTACCAAGTTCCCCACAATCCAATATTAAACTTGATTTTCAGTATTATTAGAAAAAAAATAAAATCATAGGATGTAGATTGTTTTGGAAGTGGTATTTTTCAATTTCATAACTAAATTCTTAACAATTTAATATTCTAAATCATTCTCTAATTCTTTCTACTTACTATTTTATTCAAGCATGAATATGAATTTTATTTTTTTGAAATCTTTTCTATGTATTCCCAACTTATTTCTTCAACATATTATGGAGAGTTGTCAGTTGTAGGATCTATACATTTTTGGGAAAATATTTTTGAAAGATGAAAATTTAACCATTTGAGAAGAGTTGAAAATACTTCCGCTTTTTGAAATCCAAACATCATGATCTTGCAATTGGTAAGGTTTTTTACTCTGAAATTTTAAAAGGGTGTAACTCTAACAAGCTAACTAAAAGTTTGGATCCTATTGTTAGATTTGCTTAAAATATATATATATATATATAAATGAAGATTTTAGCCTTGCTTTGGAGACTCGTATTTTGAATATCAGGGATTAAGTCATTCAATATATAAACTGCTCCCTAGATGTCCGCAGCTCGTTTTCATGGGATCTCAAAGCCCTAGCTTGTCAACTTATCATTTGGGAGTTACTAGAGGCATGTGTTCTAAAGGCAAAATCAAGAAATTATTTTGGTGAAATTTTGCTAGTTGGACACATATAAATCTACCTATCCACTTTATCCTATCGAGGTTCTCAGGTGTCGAAGCCATTGTTGTAAACAGACAATTATATGGGTTTTTTTAGGGTTTTGAAGATGGGATAGAGAACCTCAGAGCACTCAGTTGGTGAGAATGCTGCAAGGATGTTCTTGTGGAGAGATGGTGGAGGAGGAAGGGCGAGTGTTGCGGGGTAAAGTGAAGCGACTGGCTGCATTGGTGCGAGCGGGCAAGTATGCTGTGGTATGTCATCTCTCATTCCAAACGACGTTATGTGTACTGGAGTATAAATTTTTTAGGGGTTAGAATGATTTTGAACATAATTGCAGGCTGCAATATACAGCGAGAGAAAGAATCAATCAGACATAAATTTGTTTTAGGGTTACCTGGCAGCTACATTCCGGTAGTGACGATGCTTCGACGTTTCTAGCGCTTGTAATCTTGATTTGGAACGGAGAATTTGTGAATTCCCTTCGTGGATTGGAAATGGAAATGGATCCGACGGGGGTTTTCCATTAATATTAGGGTTTCGATTGGGAGAGCTAAATGGCCCATTGCAGGTGTATAGTGGAGCAGGCATTTCAACAGCAGCTGGGGTTCCTGATTTTCGTGGGCCATCCGGAGTCTGGACCTTGCAAGCTAAGGGCCAAACAGTTGCCGAGCCGGACTGCACTGAGCTTTGTAATTTTGCTAAAAGCTATTCATTTGCAGGTTGAAGTGTCATTAAGTTGTGTTATACTTCACAAGGCTTTAGATGTGCATTTGTTTCCTCATTGGGTGCGAAGCCAATCTTTGGTTAATGATCGGCTTCTCTTCCCAGAGGTCTCCTGCAAAACATCTTTTATGTCTGGATGACATCCATGTTCTGCTGGGCCTTTAGATAGGGAACCCATTCTCGTGGCTTTCAGCATAATTTGAGGCTTCCTTCATTAGAATGGAAGTTTTCTTGGTGACCCATGGTTGAGAGGAATCCAATGCGCCATTGATGACGTTTGAAGTGGTAATTTCCCAAGCACGAGCCAAGACTACCTTTGAACCACGTGTATTGCATCCGTGATATATCTCATAGAAGCATCTTTGACTTGATAAAACCTTTTAGCATCTCATTTTCTACAATTCATGTGTCTGGATGACACTTGCCCGTTATTGTGAATCAATGGGGGACTAATAACCCTACGCGGAAGGGACTCCCAAGTAAATGGGTTCCCTGTCTTATACCTTCACAACTTGTGCAGCTAAAACCCACATTGACGCATGGCATACCTTTTGAGAATCCTAATAGAGAAGCATCACTTCCATCATATTGTGACACAAAACATTGACAGTTTGCATCGGCGGAGTGGCGTACTATCCGAGAAGCAAACTGAACTTCATGGAAATTACTGTTTGGAAACTTGCTCGCTTCACGATGCCCAGTATCTCAGAGCGCATGCAGTTTGGCAAGGGTTGACATCGCCTTTATCAGCACATGATATTGATCCAAGGACTGGGCGCTTGTGTGAAGCAGATGGATGTTCCGGGGGGAGCTTGAGAGCTCTGTTGTTCTCTTCGGTGGGAGCCTGTCGGCAAAGCTTCGAACAATTGAAGCCCATATCGACCTAGTTGGAATTTTTTTCTTTGAAGACCGCATTCTTCATCTGTGTCTTTGGGTAACAGCTTTAGTTTCTTTTGGACTGTACCTTCACGAAGCAGTTTGTTACGGTTTTTTCAGTTGTGGTGGTGATCTGCACAGCAGGAAGTGAAGTCAGTTTGGGAGCATGCACTTAAGGCAGATCTTGCACTTGTTCCGGGGTCCAGTTTGTTGAGAGTAGCTCCTGCTCGTGCCATGCCTGGACAAGTGGCCAGGAACGGCGGGCCACCTTGTTATTGTCAATTTGCAGCGCACTCTGGTATGTAATCGCCCCCTCTCTTTCCTCGTGTCTCAGATTAATCACAGTAGCACACTTTTAAATTCTCGAAACTTTCGAGGGAGTGCTGCTTGTTGTGATGACTTCTGTCTCTGCATTGCACCCCTTTCTCTAGAACTGGATATTTCTTACTATGCGGATTTTGAATCTCATTACCGAAACCACACTGGCTGTTTTCTTGCTCCAAAATTATATTTTCATACACTATATGCAGGTGATTTATGCACGTTGTGATGAGGTCATGCAACCACTTGCTGATCAGGAGCTTCACCTTGAGGAAGAAGAGCCAAGGCTTTCAGATCGGAGGAGAGAACCCATCTACATTTGCTGAGGAGTCAACCTCGATTTCAAACGTACGTGACAAACAATGCGTGAAGATACCTACAATTCGATCAATCTAAGTAAGTATATCCTTTTGACCATTGAAATGTTGGAGGTTCCGAACATGAAATACCCCACATGGTTGACACTACAGTCAAATACAAGTACAG
This sequence comes from Rhytidiadelphus loreus, assembly GCA_947034895.1. Lineage (NCBI taxonomy): Eukaryota > Viridiplantae > Streptophyta > Bryopsida > Hypnales > Hylocomiaceae > Rhytidiadelphus > Rhytidiadelphus loreus. The sequence goes on from OX344764.1 coordinate 43,083,259, forward strand.
CCGGTTGAGAGAACAGTAGTATACCTTTCTCGACCTTTTGGCGAAGATAATGTGTAGTATCTGTTATCAGTTTAATTTCTGATACAAGTGGTAGATGATTTACCAAAATATCTTTTCGGTAAAGCATCTGTTCCTTGATATTTTTCAAGCACACAATCAGCTCCTTATCAGCGGATTGTGTACCAGAAAAATATAAGGAGTAGATACGGAGTAATACAGTGAGAAGTAATTCAAATCTTAGAAACTTGATTAACCCTTAAAGGACGAAGGGGTGACCTTGGAAATCGTCCCTTTACATTATTGTGTGAATCGTGGGTTTTAGAAATTGCAAAAGCACTCATTGGAAGTCAAACTACTATAGAAGACCTCCCTTTTTCACAACAAAATTTTGAAGATGAATAGTTGCACTTTTGTCCTACTACAAGGATTCTTCTTTGATGTTTAAGGGTTAAGAGAAAACAATGTGTGTTGCATGTTTTGGTCTTGGATCCAATCAATTTCAAATTATTTTAAAAGTTTCAATTTTTGGATTTATTTAATATATAATGTGGATAAGAAATTAGACTTTTTGCACTTCATTTAATTAGTTGAGTTTGAGAAAAAAAAATTGAAAAGAAACCTCTTCAACCGAAAATTGAGTTTGAAATATACAAGATTAATCTAAAAAAGGATTAGCAATTGTATTAAGTAAACCCTTATAAGATGAATAAGTGACCTTGGAAATCATCCCTTTTCATTACCATGTGAATCATTGGCTTAAAAAATAGCAAAAGCACTCATTAGAAGTCAAATGATTGTAGAAAACTTGCCTTTTTCACATCAATGAATAGTTGTACTTTTGTCCTACTAAAAAGATTCCCTATCATCCATTAAGACACTAAATGCTTGTGTCCACATTTAAGGGTTGGAGGACAGATTTTCAAAATTCATTGGTCTAACTGAATATATAAAAATCCCTAAACATGCTTCGATCCATAGAGGAAATAACAAAATGGAAAGTATTGCCCCTTACATTTTCACATCAATCATGACCCACTTTTTTCTTTGGTATAGTCTACCTTGATGCACAAGAATTTTTAGATTTTTTTCATTTTCTTGGCTTGCTCCCAAGTGTAAAGTGCTCTTGTAACGGACCACATAAAAAATATATTGGGGAGTAACCGCCATGGGCGTCGTGGTGCATGAAGTGGAAGAGTCAGAATTGAATGGAGAAAAACTTTTCATCTTCTTGTCTTTTCTTCGCATGTGCCCTCAAAAGCTGACTTGGAAACTTGACAGAAGGCGCTGTCGACTCCCGTAAAGTCACGTCACGTCACGTCGTCCCATACTCCCATCACACCAGGTCAACCCAGAAACCAGATGGATGAAAACGAAAACATTCATCCATACTGTAGTACATCCTCCCACGGCACATCCTCTCATCCCTCCTTCCAATCATCCACCCCGCCATCCCACTATTCAGCCATAGTACTTCCGTCCATCCATCCGTCCTTCCGTCCATCCTTCCATCCCCTCTGTTCGCCCCATCCATCCATACTTGCGTCCACCCGTCCACCCGTCCATCCCTTCTATTATTCATCCGTCCGGTCCTCCCTCCTTCCATCCATCCATACTTTCCGTCCATCCGTACATTCATCCCGTCCTCTCTCCTTCCGTCCATCCGTCCATCTATTCATCCCGTCCTCCCTCCTTCCGTTCATCCCTCCATCTTTTCGTTCATCCAGTCCTCCATCTTTTCGTTCATCCCTACATTCATCCATCGGTTCCTTATCACAACCACTTAGACAGCATGGGATCTGTCCATCTCAGAACATGCCGCAGGCCAGTAGAATACGGGCGGCTGCAGATACTTTGAGAAAATCCCCAGTTCGGACCCAAGTCGGGACCCAAGTGGCAGCGCGGAGCATGTACACGTGATGGTCCCTGGCTTGCTCCCTCGGTTCGTCAATTCCACTTTGGGAGGCAACCTCAGATTCTTCGCTCGTATAAAGTCCACCACGCGATTTCACTTCACGATCTTCATCTCCCTATTTGCAGAAAATAATCTCCTCACTGTTACTGATTTCCAATCGCCAATCTCGACCTCAATCGCCGTGACTGTCTGTTTTACAGTAGTAAGATATTAGATCGCTGGGTTGCTGCATGTGCCGCATTCGATCACAACAATATTGGAAACAAGGACGTACTCGTTCAAGCGGGAAGCTAGTTCGGTAGCGTAGTTGGGGTTGCGCAGGAGCCCACGTACGGGAGGGTTTGGATTAAACTGCTAGTTAGCTGACTGTTGCAGGTGGGCGCTTAAATACATGTTTGGTGTGAGTTTGTGAGTTTCGAAGGATTGCTGTGTGTGTGTGTGTGTGCGCGCGCGCGCGCATGTGTGCGTGTGAGAGTTCAGTGGGGTTTGGGGTATACGTACGAGTGTGTTAGAGGAAGTTCGATATCTTAGTTGGGGTTGTCCACAAGCTCAGGTTGCCCCGGGGTGTCTGTTTTGCTAGCTAGTTGACTGCATATACATATTTGCTGTGACAACAGAGCTTCTGAGTTTGTGAGTGTGTGAATTTTGGTGGATTGTTGTGTGCCCGGTTGTGAGTTTGTGTGTGTGTGTAAGCTCCGTGTTGGTTTTTCGCTTCTGTGTGGGATACGAGAATTTGGGCCTGTTGGGAAGCTCGGGTGCGTACTTCTGAGTTCGTTGTGATGAGTTTTCGGATATGCGTGTTGATGTCGACCTTGGTGGGAACCCAGCTAGCAGGGACCACAGCAGGGACCACATGACAAGCATCGATGGACAGGAGTGAGGTAGCGATGGAGACTTCGAAGAACAACGACGTTACAGTTGGCAGTACGAAAAAGGAGACTCTTCGGCCTCAGAGTTTGGAGGTTCCTCCGACGTTAGAATTAAGGCAGCACGGCTACTTGGCGTTGGCGAATCGTTGGGACTCGGGGGTATTCGAATCACCAAGACTTCCGAGCTCACTTTCGAGCCAAGCCTCGGGTGGCTTCGACTCCGCCTTCGACTATCTGGGGCGACCTAGTATGAACCACATCGCGGCCGCGGCCGCGGCGGCAATGGGCGACGATATGCGCGGCTTCCGCCAGTCGTCTATCGACTCGGAGCCACAAACCCTTCCCGTAATCTCAGTTAGGCAAGCTCAGGTTTATTTCTAATCACGTCTCTCGATCACTTTGGTTATATATATGCTTCCCGGTTTCTGGTGTTTCACAGTTTCAGGCCGGCCGTGAAAGTTTGTATTCATGTTGCGATCTCTGCACCTCTTCAGTTGTGTGAGTCCTTGTCAACGAGTCTGTCTCTAGAAGGGGAAACCAAGGGGTGTAGCATTTGGTACAGGTTGCAGCAATGTGGCGTAGTTAGTACAACTGCCATGAGGCCTAGTTACCAGAACTTCAATTCCTTCAGCAGACTCTACGTTCTTCTACTGAACTTTTGTTGCCAGAGGTGGTTGATACAAGTGCTGGACCGATTGTTTGGTTTTGGTTGACTTTAGTTGTAAGCGTCGTCGTTCATAGATTGAGTCTTTACCTTTGAAAGGAGATAATGAGGGGAGTATTTGCTTTGTGCGGTTATTGGGCATTGTTGGTAAAGCTACCTCCAAGTCTTCCACAGGCTCTGCATGCTTCTAATGGCATTTGTTGTGAAAGTTGGTTAATAAGTTGCGCTTGCTTTGAATCCTTTGATTGACAACAGTTGTGTGAGTGCGAGTGAAGAGTCTCTGAAAGGAGGCACCAAGGATAGCATTGCTATCTGCGGTCATTGAACATAGTGTTTTGTAGAGCAACGTTTAACAGACTCTTCCACTGTCTTTGTTGCTGATTTTTGTTTCTATCGTTTGTTCGGATAGTGGAAGAGATGAAGTGTCTAATGGATTAGGCATTATACCTATCACAGCTTTGCAAGGCTTCTCTAGTGCATTGGGACTTTGATAGGAATAATGGTATGATAGACGTTACCTTAGGACACTGAAAACAACTGCACAAGCGACCGAAAGGTCGGGTTGCCGGTTCTCTTGGTATAGGGACAATGCTCTCGTGTGAAGCGAATAAACACGTGTGGTGACATTTGTAAAATTTCGAAAATGAAGTGATAGTTTTTTACTTTTTTTTTGAGAGGGTATGTCTTCAATAGGCGGGAATATATTGACCATTCCCGCATGTCTTTTAATATATGAGAGAATCCTGTTTCATCATCTCTTCCAAAGTCTGGAGGTGATGAATAGATTAGTCTAACTTTCATTTCATGTGAGCAAGATTTGATAACACTGTGTTTGGTTGTATCGAGGGTTGCATTGGTTGCTATATTCCCCTTGAATGTAGTACTGCCGATTGAATCGTATCATGTTCAGCTTAAAAGATTCAATCGGAAGTATTTCAATGTAAACTGTGTCAGGATTATTTTTTTATGTGCTGTGAATCTGTGCCTACAGGATGGAGCTGTAGAAATTATTGAAGCATATGATCAAGGAGAAGCTGTGCATCTTTTTCTCAAGGTACAAAATGAAACCATTCGATCAGCTTAGATTATTTAGGGTGTCTTTGATATACGAATTCAATACATTTTAAAACGTTGTATTGCGGTTTTTTCTCCTACATTTACCCATTGTTGTCCTAGCTCTGTTGCATTGGCATTTCATATTTGAAGGTGAATAAGCTTCCAATTGAATGCAGTTCAGGTGAAGTTGGGAAATAGGATAATCAAAATTCAGTTTTTTACGGAATGAACCTGAACTTGTAAATATTGTTTTTTGTGATGTACAGGATGCAGACGATGAACATTTGAGAGCAGAAGGGTTAGCTGCCGTATTACCTACTTCCGAGCTTGGTGTATCGTAGCGATTCTGCAAATGTTGTCTCTCTTCTTATAAAGTAGTAAGGTACAGCAACAATAGAAGGTCTACACTATTGAGATCACTTACCAATTATATGTACAGCCGGCGGAGTCAAATTTTTGGGGATATCTCTTTTATGAATCCGGGAAGGATACTTTCAGAGTTAATTGGTATGTGATGTAAAAAGCACACAAAGCAAGTAATGCAGGCGAACTTTTTGATTCTATGTGCATTTTTTCTCATATTCTTTTTCAATAAAGAGTGCATAATTATCTGGGAACATACCAATTCAAAGTTAGTTCACATTTCTTGATACTTAGAATAAAAGAATGTAATTTGAAAACCTATTAGTTTTTTTACCCTCAAGGGTGGACACTTATTCCTGGGGCTTTTAGATGCCAATGTAACGGTGAGACATTTCGATGTGCACAGATGTTTAGCTAGCATATATCATGTCTGACTCGCATGTCTTTCCTTATGTATAATTATTCTCTTGATTTTTCAAACAGGGAGATCTTGACAATGAAAATGGTGGTACATGCGCTTGGAAATATACTATTACTTCCTCACGTTAATTTCTCCCCATTTGAGAAAGCAAGGAGAGTTTCACCATGAAAATGGGAGCATGCGGTTGACCAGTAGCATCCAGTTGCTGTTGCCAAGTTCGGAAGAATGGACTTGGATTGAGTGCACAGCAAGCTTGTACATTATTAGGCGGACAGAGTGACTTTTGCTTCTCATATTCCAGCACAGCAATTCTGAATTTTTGAAGGAGAGAAAGCTGTGATTCCATCAATGCAAAGTATCAATGGTTGGGTTTGGAATAAGGATGTGCACTGACATACAGGATATCGTTCGAAAAGCAAAAATGGACGAGATCTATAACGTTTGAGAATTAGAGGTCTGATAAAAAATTGTAGACACTGTATTGCAAAGTTCTACTCTGGAATGGATGGGCACTTGAGAGGATATATTTGAAATTGAGGATACTTTTGGATTGAAGATGTCCAAGAATATATACATTTTATCTCATTGGGAGAGTTTCCATTTATTGCAGCATTATGTGATTAACTGCTTTTTCAACCAATGAAGACTTGGTATAAGCTCTCTTGTTGATGGCACTGCCAAGTAATGCTGCTTGGAAGTAGAAAAAGTGAATGGGTAAGTTAGAGTAAACCCTAGAACTCAAACTGCTACCCTGCTTCTCAATCCAGAGTGCAAATGAAAAAACTGAATTTGTTATGGACTAAGGTGTAAGCACTCAAAAACGTCAATATAAGCAATTCAGCATAGTTGGAGACACCTTTTCCTAAAAATAATATTTCTGTAGTATTAGCAAGTGAAAATCATGAATATTCAAAAAAAAAAAATAGATTTTTCGGATGTGGTATGTAATTTCTATGATTTTTCAAAGTGCCGTGCCCTAGACCACTAAAACTGTCATACAAGTGAACCCTAAACCAAAATCTGGAAAAATCAGTAGTTAGCAAATGAGAGTTAAACTACACAGTGTCCTTCAAATGTGTCAGCGAATCAGAAGGAAGCATTTGAAGGACACATTGACTAAAGTCAAGGGACACATTAAGAAGGAATTTAGGGTACAGGAATAAGTACAAGGACGCTTTTGGGTGCCTTCACCTTATCAAGTTATCAAAAATAATTGTTGATAAGGATCCACTGAGCTATGAGGTGGTGAAGCTGGTACTAACATAGTTATTTTTTATGACTTGACCTACTTTGCAATTACTAGATATAATCTCAATGTAAGAAAGTTGTATCGTTTATTAACTTTTTTTGATTGCTTAACCAATCAAAACATGCCACAACTACAAAACTCTCCTGCATTTTGATTATGTTAGGTGGATTTGCACTCACTTAATTGATACTTGTTGGTAAAAGAAGAGATTTATCTCATTGCCAAACTAATGAAATTTCTACTTCATACCACCTTTTGGAAATTTGCACAAGCAAGTAATGAGCATCATCAACTTCAATCATCCTCTCTTTAACCAATCAAAACATGCCACAACAATGGAACTCTCTTGCATTGAAATTATAATCAGGGATTGAGTGTTAGCTACGGCATATTTCATATGGATGTCATGCCACAACAACGAAACTCTCTTGCATTGAAATTATGATCAGGGATTGAGTGTTAGCTATGGCATATTTCATATGGATGTCAGGGCAATTGTTGGATAACATGGATACTAAAAATATCTTAGTGTTATTTTTCCAAACAAGTTTTCTATCATGTAAACAACCTTTGAAATATCAAAAATGTACATTAGAAAAAGAAAAATGGGGCCTTGAGCATTTTGGGATTAGTGATATGCATGGTATTACAAGGCTTTGGGACATTACGCTGTGTTCTTCCAAACACTAATGAAAATCCAAGAATTTAGAAAAAGCAAGGAATCATACTTTCTATGAATAAGGAAGGTTAAGTCATCTCATGCTTGGAAAGGAATAAATCTTGCAAACTCTACAATTCATGACATTTAGTAAAATGCATTGTCACTACCTTGCCTCTGCAATATATGGTGTAGAATATTCCACATCCAATAGTAGGTAAGTGGACAAGGAGTAGGCTCAATGTGATGAGCGTGATGCATAAAGGAAAGACAATGAGCATGAAGGTCACTAAATTTTATGTTATGAGTGGAATGTTTTTGTTTTTCTTCCATTTACATATATAATATCTTCATTCAAAAGCAACGATTTGTTTTAGTTATGTTCAATGAGAGTTGAAAGAAACACAAACAAATGTTTTAATAACCAATCATAGCATTGAAGAAGACAAATACTTGAGAAAACTTGAGAAATATTTCTTTTGTTGAGTACTAGAGAAGAGGATTAATTGTGGAAGAATGTGGCTCCCTTTGACCAAAGTAGTCACCAATTATTGGACCAATGGATGCAATTCTTTGTTTCTGCAACAAATAGTGAAGTCATCCATCTTACCTTTCAGACCCACAACATTTGCCTTACAAGATTAAAGATTAACAACATGAAGATTGATGCAGAACTTGTTCAATTTAATATAATATCATTAAGGTAGGAAGCCCATTGTGGACCATTTGGTCACTGCATATAATTACAATTATTGGATTCATAAAAAATATTCAAAAAGAAGGCATTTATTAGGGATTTTATCATATGTATTTCAATCAACGCACTTTTTCAGTAAAAAAAAATACATTAGAGGCAGTCAAAGCAAAAACTTATAGCTTCCCATCGTAGTTCATAGATGGAGACTATTCTTGTCCTTTTGGATTCTAATGCAACTCTTTTAGTTCCCTACATGGATACAATGCAAATCCAAAAGCACCCCACCCTTAGTACAATCAAACAATTTTGTCATGTGTAGAAGCTCCATGTGTGTGTTCATTGAACTCATTAGATGGTGGTTTTCCAACCCAATTCCAAAACTTTCATTCCCAATTTCAAAGCTTTGAGCCCCAATTGCATACTCAATGCAATAAAAAATCATTCACTTTGATATCCATTATGGAAAATTCAACAAAGATTGACTTCGATGATAATAACTTTCACAATTGAATGTCACTTCAATGAAGTTCATTGAATTAGATGTTGACAATTGCATTTTCTCTTCAACCAATGGGCTTTGGTTATTAAATGCATTTTTTCTATTTAAGTTGAACCCTTACAACTTACACTTTGGAAGGTTAATAGATTTTTTGAAGAAAAAATTGCCTAAATCTTCTATTCTTTGAAGTAGCATGTCCAATTGGGATGAATTTATCGCAATTTTTGTGTGATTGTACATGATTTTAGATGAAAAAATTAGTTATTTCATCCACATGATAAATATTCCAACCTTATACGTAGATGTAAATGCTTCATTACTCTAACAATTATGGCAATTGGTTGCTATCTTAGGAAAAAAAAGTCTTTGAATACAACTCATTGAGAGCATAGCAACCAAAGATTCCTCATTAGGCTTTATCCTCAATACAATTAATGCAACGAAGTTATTATCATTTGAGGAATAGGTGTTGTCTACACAATGCCTCCCACTTCCATTTGTCAATTCTTCTATACTTATAAATCTCAATACATTTTTTCTTACAACTTTGTACAAATTTATTTAGAATCTCCATTTCACCAAATTAGTTATTAAAGAAGTTTGTTTTTTAAAGATTCCATTATTATTTGAGGATGAATAAAAATTATTTGAACAAACGTTGTCTTGAAGCAATTTGTTCATCATCCAAAATATAGACTTCAAAGTGCTTGGGTGTTAAAGATATGTCCCCCTTGACTTGTCACTTGAAATAAATGCTCTCAATATATTTGTTTCTACTCTAAAAGCAACCTCTATTACAAGAGTACACATTACAAGTTTTAATACACCAACAATAAACATTTCAAGGTAGAGACAATAATTGTGGAACACTCTCCAATTCCAACTTCAAATTATCATAATGGATTCAATGAGAGTTCAAAGAATATGAATCAATGCATGTTAAGGTAGGAATATGATAAACAAATAATTTAAGCACTTCAACCCATAGGACATGGGGAATTCATTGAGAAATTGAGCTCAATGTGTGCAAAAACAAGGACAAGGAAGAATGCAAAGAAGAAAAACAAGGAATTATTTTCCTCAAGAATTAATATTTTTTTCAAAATAAATGTGATTTTTCATCTTGACCCATCTTGGCCTAGTAACTTGACTTAAAATAGCTACCTTTTTGGAACTTGTTCCTAATCAAATATGAACAAATCAAATCTTTTTCAATCAACAATGAAGCTAGCTATTGTCCATTTTAGGACACCCTAGTATGCTAGCATTAGAAGGGCCTCTTCATTTATAGTATTCCTACCTTGGATACAACTTCTTTTTGTCTTTCAAGGTAAATTTAGTGAAAAATGATTTGTGATGTCTAAGTAACCTTCTGAAATTCCAGATGAATTCTTTGAAGGACTCTTTGTCTTATGGTAGTTGAACCATTCCTAATCACCTCCTCCATTTCCAACCTATAGACCACTCTAATTCTATGAAGTTGTTGCACAATTTGAGGGGCACATCTGGCACATGATGATTGACTACAAGGCTGTCAATATTGCAACTAGCCCTTGGTTGATTTGGCAATCAGCCTATGGTCATAAATAGAGAGGTCTATATCACCATTGTAGGTTGAAGAAAATCTTCCACTAAAATTTTTCATAGTAATTACTTTTTGTGTAATAAAATTATTAATAAATATGCAATCCTTCCAAATCCTATTTTTGTGAGGTGAAGGCATCCCAAAGTGTCCTTGCACCTATTTTGTACCCAAAATTGCCTCTTAATGTATCTTTTAACCCTTAAGTGCTCCGACATCCATATTCAGGACGATAAACAGAGGGCTTGGAGGTGTTGTTTAGTCCAACTAACTTCTCATTCATCCAATGTAACACTTTAATCTTGAAAAGACAACCTTCCTTAATGACCAATTTCATGAAACTATTGTAAATGATACTTCTTGTACAAAGATATAAGCAAAAATGTGCCGAAATTCAAAAAAGGATCAAGGCATTAAGGGATTAAATGCTTACCTCTTATTCGGTGATGCATTTGAAGGACACGTACTTAACTCTGATTTGTTGACTATTGATTATTGCAGATTTCGGTTTAGGATCTACCTATGTGATAGTCTCAATGGTTTAGGGAGCCGACACTTTGAAAAGTCATAGAAATTACATATGATATCCAAAAAATCTTTTTTTTTGTTTGAATATTCATGCTTTTCACTTGCTAATACCACAGAAATATCATTTCTAAGAAAAGGTGTATCCAACTATATTGAATTGCTTATGTTGATGGTTTGGGGTTGCTTCCAGCCAAGGGTTTTTTTAGGCAATTTAATGCCCAATTTCCTCTAAGAAAAAGGTTAGCTTCAAACCTTTGTAAAAAATCCGGGGTAAATGACCTCAAAAATGCCAAAGTGGAATTATCTTGTCATGTTGATAGCCAAAGGGATTTACAAATCCCACTTCAATGAAAAAAACAATGCCAACACCCAAATGTGAAAGCACTGCTAAAAATGAAGATTATGCCAGTCTAATGAAGATTCTAAAATTTAATGCACATTTGAAGCCTAATTATGAATAATTTTTACTATTGTTTTTGCCTAGTCACTCTTGTCCACACATCTTCATGAAGCCTTGTCCATCTCCATTTATCAGTAGATGATGCTAGGATTATTTTAATTGGAGTAGGTGAACTACCATGTTGTCAACATTGTCATTTTTCTTTGTTGAATGTTGTTTTTCTTCCTTGTCATTCTTGAAGGACCAACTTTGGAATAGGTTGGATGCCAACTTGAGAGTGGTGGTTGGCATGAAGGTACAACAAGTGTATACAATCAAGAATTTCCCATATGAAGAATGTTTTCAATAGTGGGTTCACTCAGTTGAGAGGTACCATTATGGTGTCACAAAGTAGTAAGTTTTTCTAGCTAGCATTGTTTGGATGTAGTTCCCTTCACTCATGCAATGATCATCCTTGCATGGTGATTGAATTACTATTCGCTTGTTTAGTTTCAGAATTGGCCCTTTTGTTTCCATCATCTATAATTTGCCCAGACAACATTTTTTGTCAATGGAGACTGTCAATGAAGTTAGTCCAATTGCACTTTTTTCTCTTATTGTTGTAGCCTCCTAACTACCATTTGAAAAATATTATCATCGTTGATGTTACAACAAAATTTTGAAAATTGTTATCTATTTTCATTCCCTACAATAACATGTTAATGCCAATTGTTTCTTCATAATTAGGAAAAATACTGCCACCAAGCCTCAAAATTGCTTACAAAATAGCCACCTTCAGTTCCCATCCAAAGTAATGAAGGAGCCAAAAAATTCAAAACCTTGATCGTAGAAAGGCTACATAGCCATTTGTCCCAAAACCAAAAAGAAAATCCCTGCTTCCACCTTCCATGGGAAAAAATTGCCACTCCCAAAACCTACACTCCAAATATGCGTAATTGCTTAACCCTTAAAGACTCGGAGCAACCCAAAATGGCCTACGGTTTCTTATACCATACAGTATGTTTGGTCTTACTGAAATTCTCTGTTCAGTTTTTTTTTTTTTTTTGACACAAATAAAGGAGACCTTTACTGCAAGAGAAAAAATAACAAGAACCCAGCCGCAAGCGGCTTGGGCGGGGCAAGTGAAATAAGAGAACTTTGTTCAACTTTTTGGTTGTTCACTAATTGTGTAGTAAGATTAATGTAGTTTCTGTACCTCGGTCTGAGTTGGCCAATTTTGAATGGATGGCTCATTCCTTCACTTACTCATTTGGACCTTCATTAAATCTGATCAGCCTTGGGATGTGGGATAAAAGCACAAAATTGTAGAATCAATCAATAGTCAATGGGTGGGAATTTGTACATTGTAAGGCTTTCAACTCATTCTCTTTATTGCTAGGCATATGGTATTGTACTCAGTATTTCAAAAACCGTATGCTAAGTGCTGAGCGTTTAAGGGTTAAATGGTTGGAAATGGATCAGTGTCTCCCCTAACCTTGTACACCGCTTACGGCCAGTACGCTACCATGTGGACGACATATCTGACAAGCAGCTGTGCACTTAACAACTAAGTTACAGACTCCGGAGCTAGTAAGGTAGTATGCTCTAAAAGCGACCATTTAAGAGCTGGTCCGCCTTTTTCATAGGGTTACATGGACAGCGTTATTTTTAGATCATTTTTCAGAGAAAGAAAAATGGATGTGAAAACTAACACAAGTGGTTTTGTATTTTTCCAAGCTTTTTTGAATTACTTATAAATTTTCAAAGATTCAGGGCATAGGCACCTATTTGTGACCATAGGTCTCCCAAAATCTGTCCACTTGCAATTTGTTAACGGATGTGCAGAAATCAAGAGTAATGATTGGCTCTTGCAATAGAAAAATAATTTTTTCACTATGCATTCAATTGCTACAGTGGTCCATTTAAGGAGCACCCCGTCTCCATTTCTCACCCCAAAATAGGGGCGGTTTGAAGAAGGGGATCGCTTTTACAGCATACTACCTTACAGTACAACATCAATTGCAGACTTGTAAATTGCATGGAAAGCCAAGCTCTAAGCTGTCTTAACTTACAGACAGACAGACAAGTGTTGGAAGCTGAACTTCAATTTCTCCTGCAAAATTTCAATCTCAGCAGTCAGTCAGTCAAGGATTCCCATTCAGCTAACTTGACGCAACTACTGTAGCTTCGGGCAAGTCGTCAGGAAGGCAATTGCGGAGGCAGCTGCATCGATGGGAACAAGCGGCTATCAATGCTTACCCACAACAAGCTACTCAGCTGTCCGTGCAAGTTAAAGAGTCAGATCAAACAGACAGACAGTCGATCAGACGATCACCTGAACTGTAATCAAGCCAATTTCGCTCAAAACTAGCTAAATTGTATGTGTGTTTTTGTAGTCACACTTGAAAAATAAAATTGTAATTAAGGAATGGTCATTAGGTAAGCTTAGAAATTGACATTTGAAACACCTCCAAAATTGAATTCTTTATCAAGTCTATTGCATATTCAATATTGGTGATTATCTCAAGAAAAATTCTCCCTGAAGTTTAAGGACATTAAGTTCTAATTACACGGTGAGTTTTTAAAAGATTTTACTCATGTTTTTTATCTTACTTATGTTTGAAGTCATTTTGGAAGAGCCATTAATAGAAATGGATTAGTCAAGTTTTAAGTTAAAACATACATGTGCTCTTCGGACTACAAAACACTCACAAAAGAAGAGTTTCCGAATGAATATGTACTATACAAATGGTAAAGAAACAAGACAAAAATCTACGAACAATTGAATGGATGAAAAAACAAGTAGGTTATATATACATTACATGTTTTTTTGCTACTCTAGAGGGCTATGAGTTCCCATATGGAAACCCGTTGTTTGCAAGCTACGCTGATCTGGCCAAGCGACTACCAAGTCACTTTTTTTGAAAAAAAAAATTAACTTTGTTCTTCATTTTAAAGATTTAATTAAAAAAATTTGACACCGGCGTTTGATGAGACCGGGGAGAACAGAACTAGGAACAAGCTTGAAACGGCCCTCCGGCCCCCCTAGATCTCATCTAATGATATGGGATATGTTTGCATTCATTCATTGTACCCTTCATCCTTGAGAGTTAACCCTAGACCGCCCAAGAGGACAAAAATTGTCCTCACATAGTTTTAAGTTAAAATCAAAGTATTGTAACTTTTGCATCCGATGTCCAAATTTAATAAAAACTTGTTGGGAAAGTTGCGCCTTTTCTTCTAGTTTGTGTGTTAAAGTTTTCAGATCAATCCAAGAGGTAATGATTTTCTGGAAGCCAATCAAAGTTCACAGGCTCGATTTGTTTCACCAAAGTGCACTTCATGGCTGCAACTTTGGGGGCTTGTATCTCCTTCATCCAATGTTTGATTTCAATAAAATTTGTTGGGTTGTGTTTACTTTGAATTCTAGTTATTGTGGTGAAATCTTCATGTCAATACAAGTTGTTTTGAATTTTTGGGAGCAATTCAAAATTCAAAATCCCGCCATTTATGGACTATAGTGAACTTCAGCGGTTTGTATCTTCTTCATAAAATGTCCATTTTCAATAAATGTTTTGTAAAAGTTGCGCATACTAGTCTAGTTTGTGTGGATAAATTTTCCTATCAATACAAGAATTTATGAATGACTGAGAATCATTTTAGTAGAAGGAGGTTCAACCCTAGATGTGTTTTTTGCAACTTTTCTTGCCTATTTTTGACATTAACAAGCCATTTTGCAAACACATTGAGTCAATTGAATGATATTTTTTTCACCAATGTGTTTGTATCTTGGTTTTGAATCACTTTGTAGTTTAAAGTTTTTTCATTTGATTAGGTTTAGAAATCAAATTTGGCCTCTAAATGTGTTTTTAGGAAAATTTCAGCATTCTTTTTCAACACTAAAACATTATAATCTTGCTATCTACACAGTCAAATGACTTCGAATTTGATCCATGACATCTACAACATATGTACTACATGATTGTACGGTTAAGATCTTTATTACTTAGTCACATTTATATTTATAGCACTTCAAAAGCTAGGATGTTTTTTACCCAAAACGGCCATGGGTGGTCTAGGGTTAAACACTATACCCCCAAACTATGAGGGTTCAAAGTTTTAAGGGTGGATGACTTAAAAAACAATCATACATTTTGATGCTAATATTATGTACATTTTTAGCTGCAATATGTTCTCATCATCAAAGGTTGTTCTAAAGGCGTGCTTATATGATGTCTCAATGGGCAACTCTGCGCCTAATCCAAGTAATAAGAGAAAATTGGCTCAATTAATTGTCTTGCGGGGGTGGACAAGAAAAAAGGAAGAATTAAATTTTCAACTGATATTGGTAGACAACCCCATTGATGGACGCTAGTTGATCTTGAGAGAATCTAATATGTGCCAAGTTCTTATCATATCCCTCTCCACCCACCAAAGCCACATGAAAGTGCAATTGGTATTTCCATTTGTACCCCCCCTATTGCACTTTGCCCACTAGCCCAACATGTAAGGAGGCCCTAATGTCTATCTAAGGTAAGGTTGATGCACCCCTAATTGTGACAAGTTTCTAAAAGCAACCCTTTCTAATTATAAAAACTTACAATATTGCTTATGACTACAACTTTTTTCAACACTTTCAACATTCACACGTTTATATATTTGATATCCAAACATTCCATTCTAACAGAATCTAGAATCCAATTTAGACTCCCCCCAACCAAGATGCAATCAAAATTAGGCAGTTTCATAATAGATACCAGGCTGAAATGCTTCCGTCTGCGGTCAATTTTAGCCGTGCTTTCCCTTCCCTGTTTCATTTCAGTTGGGTGTAAGTTACAGTAAGGTAAAATCACCCATTCCCGACCAGGGATGAGTCTCCAACATGTAGAGGTAACCTAATTCCAACCAAGTAAGCTGTTTTTGTGGACTACCAGATTTAATCACGAGCACAATATACAAGGCTGCAAAGAACAATTATTACATGCCATGTGTTTATTTTGAAATTTGTACACATGAGCAGGAAGTAATCTTGTCTATGATTGGAATTGCAGAACTCTAAATGTTGGGTATGGGTGGGGAACACTTTATGCCTTCTAAAATTCACAGAAATTTCAGTTTTGCAAATAAAATTCTGAAAATATTGCAATCACAGTATTTTCTACGTTCCTACACAGGAAAAATTTCCATTCCACTCAACTATTCCCCATCTGTCCCACAGATGCTTATTTGATCGGTTATGGACAGCCTTATCTTAGTTTCCTTATTCGTTGTATCTGTCCCCAAAGTGGTCTGACAATTGCCAGGTGTGACTCATGATCGGCAAAGGGATACTCCAAGATTAAACTTAGAATTGTGCCATGGCGGGGATCACATATTCTTCAGGGGCACTCTCCATTGGGGTCCTGGACCTCCAGGATCGGAGGGTCCAGGACCCCTCCATTGAATTGGCAGTCCGGCCTGGAGGTCCAGCCTCCAGCCCGGACCTCCAGGCGGAAGGCTATTTCAATGGAGAGGTCCTGGACCCTCCGATCCTGGAGGTCCAGGACCCCAATGGAGAGGCGCTCTCAGTGCCTGTGTGGTGGTGGCCTTTCACTACTGTAGCTCTTCAGTGTCATCCTCCTGAATCCTCTCTCCGTCATCACTTCCTGCAGATGAAAAGCAAGTGAACTCCAAAAATCTCACGGTTCTACAGTAAGTTAGCTTCTGGGCCTGTGATTCCATCTGTGCGGGGATGACCTGCACAGGACAGGCACACTGTCTCCTAAATTTACTCCAATGCTGACATCGCCATCGTGACATCTGATGAGTGCTCTCCACACACACACAGGGCCATGGCATGCACCGATTTGAGGCTCCAATGTTGCCTGGGTTGCTGCAATTGATCAGAAAAAGATTGGTGATGTTTCATTCGTCATGCTTAATCGTGCTCAAGAATCATCATCTGAGCAATTGCCACCTGCAACTCTGCCACCCCCTCATTCAGGATACTGTATTAGCTTTGTCTTAACTGTTGGCCTAAGTCAGTGAGGCCAACGCAATGCAAGGTTTATTGCTCCAAAAAAAGTTGTTAGTAATGAAATATCTAAGTTTTTGTTAGAACCTTGGCAGGAAGAGATTTTAGGTTTTCTTTCTGTACATTTTTCAGACTCTATATGCATAAACCATGAATTTTGAAATTGCTGAAAGTATGCTTATCCAAAAGAGATCTATCCTAGGCTTCTGTGAATAGAAGCTGTATATTTCAGGGATACATGTGGATTGACTTAGAAATAGCATTATTTTATACTTGTCTTTTCAGTGCAGTTACCTCAGTTATCCAATTCTTCTAGTATTACACTTCATCCTCTTTTAACCCCTCACCGCCCAAGGCCTAACCATGTCAAAAAACAACTTTCCTTTTCAAGTGTTATAAGTCTAAATGTGAGTAAGGTATGAAAATCTCAACCGTACAATATTGTAGTGTGCATGTTGTAGATGGTGTAAATAAAATTTGAGGTCATTTTACCGTATAGATTGAAAGATTATAATGTTTTAGTGTTGAAAAAAGATGCTGAAATTGTCCTCGAAACACAATTCGAGGTGAAATTCGATTTCTAAACCTACTCAAATGAAAAAACTTTGAACTAAGAAGTGATTCAAAACCAAAAGAAAAACACTTTGGTGGGAAAAAAAATCATTCAATTGACTCATTGCGTTTGCAAAATTGTTTTGAAATGTCAAAAAACAGTGAAAAAAGTAGCAAAAAAACACATCTATTGCTGAACCTACCTCTACTAAAATGCCTCTTAGTCAATCATAACTTCTTGGATTTGTATGAAATTTTTACTACAAGAACTAGACTAGTATGCGCAACTTTTCCAGTAAAAATTATTGAAATCGAACCTTGTTTGAAGAAGTTATAAGCCGCCGAAGTTCACTGTAATGCAGAAATGTCTGTATTTTGAACTTCAAATTGCTCCCAAGCATTCAAAACAACTTGGATTGACATGAAAATTTTCCCACATTAAGTACACTTTATGGGGAACAAAACCCAATAAATTTTATTGAAAAATAACATTTGATGAAAAAGATACAAGCCCCCGAAGTTGCAGCTATCTCAATGCAGTGTGGTGAACTGAAATTGAATCTGCAAACTTTGAATGGCTTCTAAAAATCCAATACATCTTGGATAGATCTGAAATTTTTACCACAAAACCTAGTCTAGTATGCGCAACTTTTTCAGTAAGTTTTATTAAATTTGGACACCAGACGCAAAAGCTACGGCACTTTGAAGTCGACTGCTAGATTGTGTGAGGCCACTTTTGGGCCCCTTGGGCGGTGAGGGGTTAAGTCGCTTTTCTACAGTTCCTATTTTTTTTTAATTTACTATTTTCAATGACAAAAGTATATACAAACATTTGTATTTAAAACAACAAAAATTTATCAATGATATTTGAATTATAATGAATCACAATGTACAACTTTTATTGCAACATCATCCTACCTTATTCTTCAAAGTAATACTTCACGACACGTGCCTGCTCACAAACCAGGGAGGACCTTTGCGGGTTAAAAGATGAAACCCCGAATTCAGTATCCTTCTGATCAAATCTTCTGAGATTTGGTTTAGCCACGTCTAGAGTATTAATTGCTCAACTACTGTAAATATCCCAACATCCACTGAAAGTTGAAATCTGAACTCGACAATTACCTGTCAGTCTGATGATCTAGAAAACCTCAGGACGATGAACACATCATTCTGAATAAAGTTAACCTTCATACCGGACAATATGTCCCAGAACACTCCGTCAATTGACAATATCAACTACAAACCTTTAGCCCTATCAAAGCTCCTCGTTAACAGCATTATCCTTCAACTTTGCCTCTGCCGCAGCCTTCTTCTGGGCTTTCTTTGCAGCTTTCTTCTCTGCGTGCATTTTGTCCAACACCGCTTCCACAGGAGGATCCCCAGGTCGTCGAAATGCAGCATTTCCAAGCTTGAATTCGTAAGCCTCATCTTGACTCAACACAAAATCCTTCACCTGTAAGGTCGCATGAGCCATCCAACAGACAGGGCACGTAAGAAACCTATATAAAACTTGGCCACAGCATAAATTGACTTCAGAAATGATATAAATGAGCTTCTAAAATATTTTTTAGATCCGACTAAGGTCACTGCAGCTTAAATGAACAGCTAGAATGTACATGAAGTATAGATCTTAGGACAATAATGTATCCCTACGATAACTGTGTTGGCGTCGGTATATACAAGAGAATGTCCATGCTGTTATCATTCATGGGCGGTTCTTGCACAATGTAATAATCTAATACAGGATATCCATATCTGAGCAGACCTAATTTACAGAAATCCAAGAAATTCAAGCTCGTGCGTACCGCTGTAGTGTCTTGCCCGAAGCTGAGGATAAACATAATCGTGCCTCGGTCCACAGCATATATCTTTGCATTAATTGAACCTGTTTTTAATAACTCGCTCCACTTCTCTGCAATACGAGTAGTTTCCTCCTGCAAAGATGAACACAAACTACATTTAACTGCACTGAGCTGACATTATCAAGAACTGCACATTTTCTAAACACTTAGGTTAAAGAATCGCTCAAAATATCTGGTGATTAGGTAGCAATTCCAGGAGTCAATATAATCCTCTAGCGAAACAAGAGTTCTAGCATTACTTAAGGATTACTCACATTGTAAACCTAATGCCAAGCCTTAGGTTTTCAGCCATTGAACCCGATCTATCACTCCGTGTAAAGGCAAGGCAGCAGAATAGCGTACCGCACTTCGTTGGACCCCGAGACGCAGCTTGACGAAGCCCATGGACGGTCCCGTTGCGCGCTTCATCATCTCAAGCTGATAGTTCTCCAGCTCCTTGGGATCTTCGGGAGGGTCTGGAGGGGGTTCGGAGGGGAGCTTCTCCTGCTTCGCCTTCCCCCAATCCTTCCACTCTTCGTCTTCCTCGTTATCAACCACGTCGTCAAGCTCATCGGGAATGTGCACCCTCGGCGCCGCGATCGCGACCACCACGAGTATGGACAACAAGCCCAGGCATAGCCACAGCCGCTCAGAGTTTCTGCCCATCTTCAAAACCTAGACTTACATCACCAAACAAATTTCCAGTTGTCTACGAAACTCTGCTAAAAAATACGGTGCCCCGAAGGATCTAGAATGGAGAGATCTGAGGTCGGTCAAGCTCTGAATTTCTCTGCGAAAGATCGATTATTGCCTGGTTCGATGGGAGCTGTCGGAGCTGCGGGAAGGAAGACGAAGTTCCCTTTGAGTTCCCAAGTTCCCGTCGAGGTTCTCAAGTTCTGCAAGAAAATTTTACTTATAAATTTTTTCGGTATAAGGTATTGAGCATGGTTCCTATTATGAAGTGTGAAAGTTTTTGTTAGATATTAGTATTAATCATAAAAGTTTGTCCCCAATTTGTGATAATGTTGTCAAAGGTTTAAATGGGGATAGTAATAAAAAAAAAAACTCCATTAGACCCTGGTTTGGGTATTATGTCCTATCTTTTTTTCAAATTTTGGTTCCTAGTCCCACATTAAGATTAAATTAAGTTTTTGGTGAAAATCAAGAAGGGATTCTAGGGTTTTTTAGAATGCAATGTTTGGACAATGAAAAAATAAATCATGAACTTTCAAAGTAATGAAAATTAATGTATTCAAATAGGTTATAATAAATAGAGGTTAGACATTTTAGGCTAGAATTTTTAGTCATTGGTTTTAGAAGTTGGTCACAACTTAGTGCAATAACCTTGTTCAAGATTTCAAAACATTACTATGCAAGGCAAAAGGTTTCTAAAATAAAAATTAAGTAGCAAAATTTTTCAAAAATTGTTAATAGTTGAAAATTCAACAAATAGGTAAATTGGAGAAGCATTAGGAAAATTTTGAACCCTCGAAAAGGCTATTGAGATTTCATTTTTGGGAGCCCCACTACGCAAATGTACATGTCCTCATGTTTTTCTTGTGGCCTAGAAAAGGTCATATGAGGACTTTCTTTTGTTAAAAGTTTATTTCTATTTTGACAAATACATCCAATGTTCTTTACAGATTCTATTGGTAAAAAAATATAGATTGATGAAAATTAAGCTTTTGATGATTTGTTCAATGAAATTGATGCCAAACTTTTTTAACAACATTACATATATTTATTTCTAAAAGGAGGAAGTAAAATGAAAAAGATAACAAATAATAATAGGATCTATTTGTATATTGTATTTTAAAGTGGCCAAAATAGCTATTCCAAATTTGTATTAAAATTTGATTTTTACTAAATTAAAAATGCATAATCATAATTGATGTATTTTTTGATATATTCAATTATGGAGTTACAAATTACTAAAAGTATTTATATATAGTAAGTTAGAAATATGGTCAATATATCTTTTTTTAGAGTGTATTACAATTTATTCATTTGTAATTTTAATCTTTTATTTTGATTGTTCAGATTGAAGGAAGACATCTTTTGGATGTGCTCTCTTCAATAATTGGAAGGTAGAGCTCATAGTTCAAATCATTAGTTTTTCAGTAACATTTGAAAAACAAATTTACTTTGATGCTCATAGTGAGATGAAAATTGAACTTTATTATGTCATTCTAAAAATTAGAAAGTAAAAAAATTCAACACTTTATGGTTATAGGTCCAAAGTTCAAATTCTAATCAAAATTTTACGATTTTTTCAAAATTCTAGTGAAGACCTTTAGGTCATAATTCATTTATTTGAATTTTGAAGTAACATTTGGAATTTCTATATTTATATAAATAGGGTCCATTTTGTAACTAGAGGGTGCCTTTGAAGCCATGACTAGAATTGAAACTATAACCAGAATGATGAAATGAAGCTAAGATGAAATGAAGCCAAAATGAAAATATGGAATTTTGAATTTACAAGTAACTAAAATTGAAGCCCATGATGTCTTTTCAATTGATAGAGTTCAATAGACTTTGAGGGGACCAAGAAGAACCTTTGAAGTTCAATTAATTTATGAATTTATCATTTAAAAAAAGAATATAAATTGAAAAGTTTTTGAAGTAAGGAATGGGGTTTAGATCTTTGAGATTTACATATTAACAAATATAAGGTTCAAAGCTAGGGAAAATTGGTCAACACACACTTCCAAAGTCCACCATAATAAGTTCAAAATTGCTAAGACTTCCACGTGAACCAAAGCCTCTACAAACTTATAAACCACAAATGAAGAATTTGTTACGGCTTTTTCAAACTTCATTTTCAAGTACATATGAATGTGAATTTTGTATTTATTTTCAAAGACATGATTGCATATCTTTGACATATCTTTGATCTGATTAAAAAATTTGAATTTTTTTGTGAAAATTTGAAATTACTGC
Organism: Rhytidiadelphus loreus; assembly: GCA_947034895.1. Lineage (NCBI taxonomy): Eukaryota > Viridiplantae > Streptophyta > Bryopsida > Hypnales > Hylocomiaceae > Rhytidiadelphus > Rhytidiadelphus loreus. The sequence continues at coordinate 43,105,488 of OX344764.1, forward strand.
AAATTTTAGAATAAAAAGTGAAACAATTCATATCAAATGCAATTGATGCTCAAATAATCTGAAATTTTTCCTTTAGAGTTAAATGTAGTGTATAACATCATGGTGCATTTTTCTTACCATGCCTCACTCCAAAATTTAAAAAATTAGCATTCCATTGTTATAGACCCAAAGTTCAAATTGCTATAAAATTCTAGTGACAATCTTTAGGTTGGTTTATCCAATTTTTGGAGAGACCATTGGAGGTTCCAAATTGACAAATACAGGGTCTATTTAGTGACCATGGGGGCCGTTTGAAGTCACAACTAAAAAATGGTAGAATAAAACCAAGATGAAACCAAAAGAAGTTTGAAATCATGATGAAAATCATAAAATTTTGAAGTTACACAACTAAATTGAAGCTTTTAGAAAAATTGTCTTTTCAATTGCATGAATTGAAAAGTTTTTTGAAGGAACCAATGGAAACCTTTGGGGTTCAATTAATTTCTAAAACTAAGGCCAAGAAAATTTTGGATTGGAATCTGGATTAGAAAAAAAAATATAAGAGTTTAAAGGATTTGCTTTGCATTTAAGAATCTTATTAACCCTTAAGCGCTCAGACGTTTATTTTTTGGACGATGAAGAGAGGGCTTCATGGCATTGTTTTGTCCAACTAATTTTTCATTCATCCAATGTAATACTTGAATCTTGAAAAGACAACCTTCCTTAATGATCAATTTTATGAAATTGCGGTAAATGATATTTCTGTAGAAAGATATAAGCAAAAATGTGCCAAAATTAGAAAAAAAATTGAGGCGTTAAGGGGTTATAAGTCTCAATCTTTAGGATTTATATATTGAAAAATATAGAGTTCAATGTTGACTATTGGTCAACATACACCTCCAAAGTTCAACATAATGAATTAATAGTTGCCAAGACTTCTATGCCAACTAAAGTCTAAAGTCTTTTAACCCTCAAATGATGAGCTTACAATTATTTTATCAAACTTCATTTTGCAAGTAACCACGAATGTGATTTTTATATTTAATTTTAAAAATGTCAGTACGTAAATTCTATTAGTTGTAAAAATTTCACATTTTTGGAGGAAAAATTTGAAACTACCTTGAATTTCAGAATAAAAAGTGAAACAATTCATATTGAATGCAATACATGGTCCAAAAAATTAGAAATATCTCTATATGTTTATATTATAGTGTATAAGATCTTGGTGACTATTTTTTTATTGTATCATTCTAAAATTAGAAAACTAGCACTCCATGGTTGCAAATTCATCTTTCCAAGTTGTTGGTCAACATTTCAAAAAAATTATATATTTTAAGTAAAACCATAAATGAATAGCCAAAGAATATCAATGAAAAATTGATTACCAATAGAAATCTAATTCCTTTGGAGCTCTAATAAGCAATCCCATGTGAAAATTCCCATTGCCAAGATTACTTGATTTAAAAAATAGGCCTTGAAACCTTCAATCTAGTGTCACCAATAGTGCGAGAGTAGTATACCTTTAGTTTCAAACTGGAGTACAAGTAGACTTCATATGATTTATGTCATTAATTGGCATCAATTTAGAAAAGATCATCATTTTTATAGATAAAATTCAAGTCAAGAGAAAAGAAAAAAAATTGTCAAATTGTAGAATGCAATGATTTATGAATGTGTCATTTTCTTATGTGGGAAAGTAAAAAAATCAAACCCATATTTGAAAATGGATTCAACCCCTAAAGGACAAAGGCCTTTTTTCTGTCAAAAAACACTCAAAATTGTCATTTCTACAACAAAGAGTAAAAAAATTTGAATTTTTTTTATTTCCCACATCTAATTGTAGGATCTTATACCTTACTAGTATAAAAATGTCTGGAAAAAATTTCAGAATTTTTCACCATACAGATTGCAAGATATTTGTGTTTAAAGTGAAAAAAACAAGTTTTTCAGCAGACCGCGGGACTAGATTATTTGAATTTGAACATTTTTAACTTAAATTTTTTGCACTACAGAGTTTTGAGCTTTAAATTATTATAGTGTAGAATTGAGTTGAGAGTCTAGGAAATAAAAAATTTCAAAAAAACTTAATTTTCATTCTTAAAAAAATTGTAGAATAGAAATAGATACGAGATTGAATGAAAATCTATTTTATTAGTATATCTAAGATAGAATTAAAATGCACTAATCTCCATGGTGAGATTGTTCTAGCAAGCAAACTAAACCATGTGGAACTTTTTTTTTGAAAAATTGTCAAAACCCTTTCAGGAATGAATCCTACAAGTTATTTTTTCAAGAAGATGCTCTAATTGCCTGAAAAACAAGATTGTCCATAACTTTCTCATAAAAAATCCAAATGAAATGAATCAAAGCTTTCCAAATAGACAAAAATATAATATATGAGAAAAAAAAATTTAGAAAAAAAAATTCAAATTTTTGCAAATTTTTTTGCTGCCCGATCTCCCCGTATTTTGAGTTATATGGGCATAACTTTTGTTCCCAAGCACTGATTGGAAAAAAAATTATATTCCCACAAAGTTTTTTTTTTTTTATCTTCAAAAAAGGTTTAAAAAAATTAAGAGAATAATTCAGTCTGTAGGTACCTGCCCGAAATCCATTTGCCCCCCGAAGGGACACTTGGTCCTTTAGGGGTTAAAGAGAATTAAAAAATTCTAGTTGGTCATTACTAGTAGCATGATGAGCAACAAAGCCCTAGTGAATATATTGAAAATTAAAACACTATAAATTATCAATTTTTTTTTTAAACTATAAAATATTCAAAAACAAAATTTAAATGAATTTGTTAAAACTGAAAATGTAGGGAATTAAAAATAAATAAATTGATAGCTTGGAATAAATTGACTATATATTTTAGCTTACAAATTATACAAATTAATAAACTACAACTTTATAAGTTTTAAAATTTGCAATTTACATGTTTGTAACTTTATATATCTAAGATGTTAAATTGAAATTATTCAAAATTATTCTATAATCTTCAATTGGAAGTAGAGAAAAAAGTAGTGCCTTAGTTGAATATATAACTTGCGAAATCTTCCTTTTTGTAATCTTGTTTGTAATAGGTAAGGTGGTTCTACACAAAACATGGTGTTTCTATTCACACTATTTAAAGAACTTTTCATTATTCCTCAAAATAAGTAGATTCTTTGAAAAGAATTCCATATTAGAAGCTTGCCATGTTATTGAAGCAACAATCTCCAAAAGTAGTATACACTTAAAGACAATTAAATTTTCATTTAACTCTTTTTCCAAACAACATATTTTATTAAATTTTGTGGAATGATTTCTCTTGATGAGAATTCCAAAAGATTTCCAATAATGTTTCCTATTCCATAACAAATTCTATTTTTAATGATTTTAGGGCTACTGTTTGGTACAAGTCAAGCTAGTCTATTATATACTTTATATACTAGGTGTAGGCCTAGGCCTTTTTATAAATTTCTTTGTGTGTTTTTAATCAATATAATTGTTTTGTATAAAAGATGTTACATCCTTTTTCAATAACCGTGGTAGTAGAATTAGTTGAGATTAGACAATTAAAACGATAATTTATTTTTCAACTTTTCAACAATAAAAATTAATGAAACCTCTATTAAAACTTTTCTATGCCATCTTTAAGGAGTTATGTTGAAAAACTTTTCAACAACAAACTACCATGTACTTTAATTTGGCATCATTTTGGACTCGTTTTGCTTGCTTGTGATTACTACTACAAATCCACAAAATGAATCTCTCTAAATGCTAACTATTGAATGTTGACAAGTATTCAAGGAACTTTATATTGTTATGCAAAAATAGCGAGGAAAATAGGCAAGCAAAAATTCCTTGAAGACTTTTAAACACTAAAAACATGTCATTGAAGGAATAGCCTAAGAGAGCCCTATAAATTAAAAACCAATTGAAACATTTTCTCAAGAATAGAACATTTGTACACAATCTTGTTTTAGAACCACCAATTGAGCAAAATTTAAGATTTTTCATTACTTTTCATTTACAATCCTATGACCATGATACACTTTTAATAGCTTCAAAGGTCAATTTGAATTGACCATGTAGTGGAAACTTCCTCCCTAGAACATCACCATTTTTTACTTGAAGTTTGTTGAAAAGCTTCTAATGATTATTTCTTTGCCAATTATTTTAAGTGAGAAGACAAAAAAAAAGAATAAATAGAAGTTTTAAGTATTAAAAAGGTGACATTGAAGTAACAACCTGAGAGACAAGTGGTGAAGTAGGAAAGAGTCTTTTTTAGAAGTTTGATTATTTGTGTAATTACAAGCTTGGCCCAAATTAGATATTGCCTTCAAAGTTGTTGAGAGTGTGTTCTTAATGTAGGATCCATTTGTAAAGTAAATAACTCCTTAATCATGCTCAAGTAGTGAAGTTTTTAAAAAATTGTTAAAATTTTACATTTAAAGAAAAATTGAGAGGATTTGTATATGGTCATGGGATTGATGGGAAGTCACATCTTTATTGCATTGGATTGGTGATTAATCAATGACATACTTTTATAGCTTTTTAATGTCAAATTTTTTGAAAGGAACCTTTCAATCATTCAAAAAAAATTCTTTTCAAGTTTGTGTTGAAAGTTAAAAAAAACTTTTTATGTAGAAAGTAAATTTGCATAAAATTGCTTCAATAATCACAAACTTGCAAGCTTTCAAGCCATGGTCTAGAAAATAAGCAAGACCCAAAACATTGTAAGTTGGATCGGTATATAGTAGACAAGTATATTATTTTGTGTTGACAATATCTATTCTACTTGAAATTGCTAGCTCTCTTTTACAAGTATCTTGATACCATGGTTATTGTTTGGATTCATGAAGGCATATGCTAACAAAATTGCCTAGTACTACTTCCATCTCTGGACAAAATAATGCATGACATTCACTTTTTACTAATTCTATTCAAAATTACCAAATACCTTATTCATTACTTTTACCTCTCAAAACAACAAAACAACAATGCTACAAGAGGCTCTTGATTCTTGAAGCACTCACTTGCTTAATGAGTAATAAGATTCTACTCAAACTTCCTCACATGTATCTCTTGTTGATTACAAAACCTCCTCCTTTGTCGTTTTAGAGTCAATAAAATCAAACCATTATTTTCATTACATTCAGATTGAGATGCTGAGTAGTAAGAAAAACCCAAATTTTTAATTTTATTTTAAAGACTTCCATGTATTGTCTATGTTTTAAGATGAATTTTTTCTTGGTACACATTGAAATTTTATTCAACAACAAAGAAAATGATACAACCTCCACCCCCCACCCCACCCCAGGCGTACTTTTTTCACTGCGGCGATAGATGTGCACGTGCACCACTGCCGGCACCGTGATCGCACAACTGGGATTTGAACTGTTGCAAAGGTTTCATTTGTATCGTGGAAAACAAAAAAACAAAAACAAACTGTTGCAAAGGATATGTACATAAAGTAATATTTCATACGTTGCAAACTGAAAAGGCTCCAGTCAGTCAGTGATATTTTATAAAAGTTTTTTTCTGGGGGAGAAAATATTTTTATTATAATGAAGTTCAAAGAATGAAAGAACTGAAAAAAGTGTTCTGCTACAACTTTTATTAAGCTTAGAATCTGAGCTATGCCGCCAGAGCCAGTAAGTTTGGTTGCATCTCCAAGACACACACACACACACACTCTCCGACGATTCTCCACAAATTTCCACCTCCAACAGTCTCATGAAACTTCGCAGATTCTCAGATTCTCAGATTTCCAGATTCTCAGATCTGGAGACAGTCTGGGAGAATGAACGTCAGGCCTATGCTTAGCCTGCCGTCCATTTTCTGACAATTTTCTTTTCGGGGAAGAAAAAATAGGAAAAGCTTATACATCCACACCATCTCATTTCCTTCTATAAGGAAATTAAAAGGTATTTCATTCTTTCGGGAACTGAGAGATCTTCATTAGGTACAACAGTTGAGCAATGGAGCGGAGAGTTGATTGTTCAGGGTTTAATTTTGGGAAGAACATGACCCTATTTTGAAGATAGTCATCGCAAAATGCTCAGATGAGACGAGAGGATGAACATGTGCATTCTTTGTTTCTACATTTTTTGGAAAAGTCATTCTACAATGTTTTGTTTCAAATTTTTGGAGTTAATGCATAATGCTTTGATTACACTTCCACAACTATTATAGAAAAATGGTCTGCCTTGCCTTGTGTTATGAACCCTCAAATGTGATATTATGAAGAAGGTATGCCTTCCCAAGGAATCAATGTTCATGTGGTTTGTGTGGCATAATGCCATTTGTTGTTGTTAATTTGTGGCGATCGTGGATTGCCCAAGTTTTCATGTTGCATTTCAGATGTTGGAGAAGACCCCATGCATCGATTCTTCTTCTACTCAAGAGCGAAGGAGGTATAGGACTATGCCGGCGCATAATCACCTCTCTTTGTCCACCCTTTTGGCTTGGCTGATTTGTATTTGGTGTTTCGCAATGGATTTCCATTTGTTTCAAAAAGAAAAAAGAGGTGATATTCCAAAAAGTGATATTAGAGAGGTGTCTGCTCCAATACATACAAAAAGAATGTACTAGTTGACTCCGAACATTCTAAACAATCCGGAGACATACATGCGTGCAACGTAAGTCGGAAATCACGGCGAACGTCATCAACTCCGGAAGCCTCGTCACACCCAAATCTCCGAGCGGATCGTGGCCCCTGCTCGCCATGACTGGTCTGCGACTCCCAAAAGCTCCCCACCAAAAAGAGCAGCATCATAACTCTCATCTTTCCTTTTCTTGCCCTCGAAACAAGTGACAAAAACCCCAAAACCAAACCAGCAAAATAAAAATAAAATAAAATAAAATAAATCATTAAAAAATTAGCAGTCATAGTCCACCCATCTGGCAAGAAGGACATCACTTGCAGGGCTGTTCCAGGCCCGCACTTCCTGCACCCTATGGCTGGCACCCAGCTAGCTAGGTTTCAGCCAGCCAGCTCTTCCTGCTCCCAACTCGCACTCGTCTACAGGACATCCAATGTATCCCAACCCAACTGCCGTAAAATGCACCTTCCCCACACTATCCCAAGTCTAGTAAGAGTCTTCAACTTGGGGACGTCTGGGCGGTGCCTCTCTTCAACTGGTATGGTCTTTGCTTCATTAGAGATGCGCAATTGTGTGTGTACTTTTTGGAGATTGCGAATGAGGAGGCTAGATACCAAGGTGCGCGTTTGGTTAAGCTTGGAGTGAAATTAAAGCGGAGTCTTGTGTGAGTCTTGGGCGAGCTTGGGGATTGGGAATGTGGTTGGTTGAGAGCTTGACGACGTGCAAGTTTTATTCGCTATGGAGGAGTTGAAGGTGATTGAAGTAGTAATGTTGTTTTAGAGAGGTTGAGGTTTGGTGGATATCGCGAAGAAAAGCTGAATTTTGGGGTGAGTTGTGTGTCATTGCAGGTTTTGTGTAAGCGTGTTGTTACTCGCACTGTTGTGCTGGTACTGTTGTGTCGTTGTTGTTGTTGCTGCTGTTGCTTTTGTGGTCACTGGTGAGTTGGAGTTGGACCTGGTGTGTAGGTGTGTGTGTGTGCGTGAGTGTGTAGTTTGTTTGTGATTGAAAATGTAGTTGAACTAGCAAATTGAAGTATTCTGTGAGGTATGGAAGAGAAGCAGAGATTGCTTTTTCGTTGGCGGTGGTTTTAGTGATAGCTGTTGTGAGTTGGGGTTGCCAAATGTTTAGTCTTGGGGTGCTCAGCGAGTAGTTGCTTGTGTAGTTGATGTTTATATGCGTGTGTACTTTCGTCCCCGGTGGTTTTATTACTGTTGTAGTGGTGGTAGAGTAGCGCGCGTCTGTCAGAAGAGGATGTTAATGGTAATGGACGTGCGGGGTGGTGGAGGAGTTGGTGAGCGGATTGCGTAACAAGGCGGCATTGATTGTGGGAAGGGACATGCTTGGTAATCAGGAATGGCTTGCTTTTGCACTGTAAAAAAATGCATTGTGAGCATTGGCAATGTCTAATACTTTTCCTTCTGTACTTTTTTTTGGGGTCTTAACAGGCATTAGCTGGAGTCGCCGTGCGTGTCACGCGACCGCGTCGAACAGGGTAACAGTGAAGCTTAACGTTTCGTCTTGCGTTTCTGAATGCAAGCATTAGGGCGCCAGGATCGTGTGCGTCGCGTCGCAACGAGAGCATGTGCAATGAGAACTAATCTTGGGTACACACACATTGCGACTCTTCTCTTGCTCTGTTGCGCCGTCGCGTCCGTCACAGCTGCGGCGAACGATGGCGCCGTGTTAAAATCCTTTCTCTCCGGCGTGACAAATGCCGCAACCGCACTCCCAACATGGACAGGAACAGACTTCTGCACGTGGACAGGCGTCACCTGCTCCACGGGCAACGTGGTGCAACTCCGCTTACGCAACTCAGGTCTCACGGGCACCGTCACGCCCTCGCTCAACCAGCTCACGGACCTCACTTTTCTGGAGCTCAACGCTAACGCCTTCACGGGCGCCATGCCTTCTCTCTCCGGCATGGCCAACCTCCAGAACGTCTACCTTCACAGCAACAACTTCACCACTATTCCGTCTGATTTCTTCAATGGGCTAACGAGTCTGCAGAATTTGTATCTTGATCGGAACCCGGGGTTGAACGGGACGGCGGGGTGGACGTTTCCGGAGGCTATTACGGCGTCGACGATGCTTACGAATGTGTCGGTGTTTTCGAGTAATTTGAACTCTGTACCGGAGTTTGTGGGGAGAATGCCGAGCTTGAGGGTGTTTTTGGCGGCTTACAATAACATTCCGGGGATTCCGGATACGTTTGCGGGGTCGAATATCGAAGTGCTGCAGATGAACAATATGGCGATGAAGGGGGGCATGGGTGTGTGTGGAGACATGCCTGCGTTGAAGGTGCTGTGGTTGCAGGTCAGTGGTGCTTTCCTTTGGTTCAACATTTTATATGATTTAGATAAAAACTGGTTTCGGACTAATGAATATGTGATTAGGCTATTAATCTTATTGCTTGAAAACTTTATGAAACTTGGATTAGTATAGGTTTATGTGAATCACTCATTTTCTGTCTAATGAGATGTGGTTAGGCTACTAATCGTATGGTTTGAAAAACTTATGAACTTTGGATACAAACCAGTGAATGGGAATCACTCGTTTTCGGCCTAATGAAATGTGATTAGGCTACGAAACCTGCGTTTGATGAGGCAAAAACCCACCTCTGTGATGCGGGTATTTGCGAGAGTTGATTAATGGAGTACGATTACCAGGTGTAGTGATATTAACCGGCACAATTAGAGCTGGACATTAAATTTTTATTTACTTTTAAAGCGGCGGTTTATTGTTGTTTCAGGTGAACGAGCTCACAGGCCCAATCCCTGACGGCCTCGCGGGCGCCACGGGTCTGACCGACCTGCGCTTGAACAACAACCAGCTGGTGGGGCAGGTTCCTCCGGGCTTGTCCAAGCTGGTCATCACCACGGCGATTCTGAACGGGAACTACTTCTCCGGCCAGATGCCCAGCTTCCCTACGGCCGTCAACGTCAGTCTGGACACGGCCAACTTCTGCGCCGCCGACAATTCGTCCTGCTCCGTGCAAGTCACCGCTCTGCTGCAGTTTCTCAAAGAGGCCGGGTACCCGGAGACGCTCTCGCGGACTTGGATTGGGCCCAACCCCTGTTTGACTTGGACGGGCATCACGTGCTCGGGAACCGACGTCGTCTCCATGGCGCTCGCATCCCAGGTATTGACATTGTTCTGTTTTTAAAATTTGCAAAATCACTAGAGTCTCGCAACATGTCATGATTTTAAAGCAATATGGGAATCATGTTTTTTAAGCAGTATTGAGTAGAACATATGGGAATCAACACATGCAATGTTCTACAGTGATTCTAAAGCAGTTTTGTGTTGAACAATTGGGGGATTTTCTTTCGTTCAATTCTATGTATCTCCTCACCAATGTTCGTCACTGATTCTATTAGTATATTATGTAACCCCATTTGAATTCACTTTTCACAACATGATCGATCAAACTCGTCTTTTTGAGACCATGAATCTTGGATCCGATTAGGTTTACCTTTTGATAGCCATTTTGGTAGAGTATCCTCGATTCTTCAGTAGGAAATTACTGTACTTCGTACGTTTCTAGCTCACTTCTACGACGTTTTTTTGGTAGCAAATCCAACAGTTTTGCCTAACTCGCGTTTCTACTGCTCGCAGGGCTTAGTCGGTACCATATCCCCCTTCCTGGCGAACATCACTTCCTTGAAGCAAATCCTCTTAAACGGGAACGACCTCTCAGGCTCCATCCCTTCCGACCTCACCACTTTACCAAACCTCTCCACTTTCGACATCAGCAACAACAACATCTCCGGCGTGGTGCCCACCTTCGCACCGACAGTCACATTCAAGAGCACAGGCAATCCTTTACTGGGAACCGTTCTCCCTCCTTCAGGCTCTCCTGGCACTACCCCTGGCGCTGGAGCGCCCGGGAGCAGCGGCTCCTCGAAGAAGTCGAAATCGACGGGGATGATTGCGGGTGTTGTTGTAGCAGCTCTGGTGTTGGTTTTGGGTATTGTAGTTTTGGGCTTTTGTTTGGTGAAGAGGAGGAAGCAGAAGCGGATGCAGAACCAGAACACGGTGGTGCATCCCAGAGGGGATTCTGGCTCGGATCCCGAGTTGGGGAAGATTGTGGGGAATTATCGAGCGGCGGTGGCGAACGATGGGACGATGACGAATTATAGCGGGCCCAGTGAGTTTCAGGTATGTGACAATGGGATGTAGGATTATGCATTCTTTTGCTTTCTCCTCGTTTTTCTGTCTGCGAGGACATAGAGACAAGTCTCACAAACCTTGAGGACAAGACGTTTTAAAGGAATCTTGCAATGTGACTGGCGAAAGTTTTGTTTCTTTAGGGCTTTACACTTTGTCTGGACGGCTATGGAGAAAGAGTTTTGACAGTATACGATATAGTGTCAATTGAAATACTTTCTATGAGTGTTCTGGTCCATTTGGCCATCTTTTGGAGTGCTCGAGAAATCATCAACCTACAAAATGGTCCAACGGACAGGACCATTAACTTTGATCGCTTGAATTTCTGCGGTTGCTTATCAGTTACGTGTGAAGTTTTGTAACTGGAAGAAGATACTACAGTTGTGCTGTTTCATCAAATGCTTGAGAGATTCTGAATCTAAAAGGTATCTCCAATGTGTACCTGAAGGAGAGAATAGCTTTCTGTTGGTTTGTCAAACGCTTGAAAGATCTGAGAGACATCCATGTCCATGGTAAAATCAACTTGAATTTTTGTGTGGCACAAGTAGATGAATTGTGGTGTCTTGTCGAATGCTTGAAAGATCTGAGAGAGATATCCATGTCCATGGTAGAATCAAGAACTTATTATTTTGTAGACCTTGAGTTTCTGATTGTACCTTATTTCGGTTCAGGTGGCGGAGGATGACAACATAGGCACCTCCTACGAGATCCTCCGTGAAGTGACCGACAATTTCGCCGAGCGCAACGTCCTGGGCAAGGGCGGCTTCGGCGTCGTCTACAAGGGAACCTTTCCCGATGGCACCACGGTAGCAGTTAAACGCATGGAAGCTGCGGTGATGAGCAATAAAGGGCTGAAGGAGTTTCAGTCTGAGATTTCGGTCCTCTCTAAAGTGCGCCACCGGAACTTGGTCGAGTTGAAAGGCTACTGCGCGCACCAAAACGAGAGGCTGCTGGTGTACGAGTACATGTCCCAGGGCACTCTCGCTCAGCATCTGTTCGAGTATAAGTCCATGGGAATCCCGGCGCTGGAGTGGACCAGGCGGTTGAGCATCGCTCTGGATGTTGCTCGTGGGATGGAGTATTTGCATGGGTTGGCGCACAAGAGCTTCATTCATAGAGACTTGAAACCATCGAATATATTGCTGGGAGATAGCTTTCATGCCAAGGTGTCGGACTTTGGGTTGGTGAAGTTGGCACCGGAGAATAACTTCTCGGTGGAGACAAGACTGGCTGGGACGTTTGGGTACTTGGCTCCAGAATACGCAGGTATGGATTTATTCTTAGAATTGAAAGACTTGTCAAAATTTCGTCATTCATCTATTGGAGCTCCACAATCACAAAAATGAATCAAATCAAGTGAGATATGAGTGATTGAATACTGTTGCTTTCAAAGATTTTGACAATCCATAAATCCAATGAAGTTTTTGTTTTAGTTATTCATTCTGAGGAAGTGAAATGTACCTTGCTATGTATGTTATTTAATGCAGCTGATCTTTGATTCAAGTCTTAGGATAAGTTGCGTTTGTGAACTGGAACCATTAGCACGTATGTGTGTATGGGTGTTCGTCTGGGATCATTTATTTTGACCTTTCTAGCTATCTCTTTCAGTCTAGTTTATATTATTGTGTGTTGTAGTTCCGTTTTCTTGTGCAAGTGGTTGTGCATTGTAGATGCCTTAGGGTTGCCTTAGGTTTTTAGGATTTAGGGTGTACATTGTAATGCAGTATTGCTGACAACCTGCACATTTTCATGTCTTCTTTTGGACAGTAACCGGCCGCGTGACCACAAAAGCGGACGTATTCAGCTTCGGCGTAGTGCTGATGGAGATGATGACTGGCAGACGCGCTTTGGACGAGACCCAACTCGAGGAGAATATGCATTTAGTAACCTGGTTCCGTCGCACCAACACCAGTCCAGAAACATTTGTCAATTGCATTGATACCAACATCCCCATCACCGAGGAGACTCTCAAGAGCCTCACCACTGTATCTGAGCTAGCTCTCCTATGCACATCCCGGGAGCCTTATCAACGCCCAGACATGGGCCATGCAGTGAACATCCTGCAGCCTCTCGTGGAGCAATGGAAACCTGCCAAATCCACCGGCGAAAGCAGCGAGGAGATCGACTTGCAAATGACGTTACCAGAAGCTTTGAAGCAATGGCGGGACTTGGAAGACTCCACATTCTCTGGAGATGATGATCAGAGTAGGGCAAGCATCCCAGGCAAGCCTCACGACTTTGCTTGTACTGTGGATGGACGTTAAGGCTAGGGTTCTTTAGGGTTTTAGGATTTAGGGTTTTAGCAAGATTTGAGAGTGTACGCTGTTACTAAACCCTGAACTTGGAGTTTTGAGGTATCTTTTGATAACCCTGCCCTTCTGATTGGAGCCATGTAGAAACTCAAATAGAATCGTCATTTCAGAGGAGCCCAATTTTTTTCCCATAGCGACGGCGGCGGCTATTGTTTGTGTCATGGTTTTGGTTTTGTGTCATAGTTAGTTTCTTTTTTTCTTCGCTTTTTCAGAACTCAGTGAGAGCTCTTGAAACCTTTCAATTGATGATGAACCGGGGTGAGCTCTGTTGTGAGTTCCCGGTCGGCACTGTTGTAAATGCTGAGATCTCAAGGATGTAAATTACCATGAATACTCTTTTGCAATGTGACTTTGAGGAATTGATTCGAGTTTCTGTTTCCATTTTGGTGTACCAAGTTGTCCACCAAATTGTCTGCTCAGATTCTAGCTCTGCTGTTTGTATTTCTTGTTTCTTAAATGATCTCTTACTGATTGGTAATCGAAAACTCAATGGAATGCAAAACCTAAGAGCGTTTTTACCATAAGCTTCCGTCTCCTGATGTGGAATGCTTGTGCTAGAAATCCATTTCTTTTCATTCACTTGTGTTCTATCAATGAGTGATATTTGCTTCTGGATTTGATGAAGTGCAGGGCGACGGATGAGTGACGATGATTCCGTTATGAAGGAAGGATTACTCCGAGAGTGGAAATGACGTCCTGCAAGTATCATGACCTCAATACCATAGCAACCAAGGTAGGGTTTCAGAATCACAATGAACAAGGTTCTTAGATGTGTTGGATTTAGGTCAGCAAAATTTAGGTCAGCAATTTTTTTTAAAAGTGCCCATTGTAGGTGCAATTTACCTCAGAAGGGGTGTCTCTTTACAGATTAAAAAATCATAATTTTTTTGTGTGTACCCATATCACTTATTTAGGGGTCGCAACCAATGACAAGTGTCACTTCTTTTCAAACCATTAATTATTTTTTGTCACATGGCTATGGTATCTCCATTTCATTTCATTTGCTCTTTGGCCAAAGTAGTTAGTTGGTAATTGTGCTCAATCACTCGAGTTAGAGAGTTTTCATGATGGATGACCCTTCAACAATAGGGGCTTGGTTTTTAGAGAATCTTTATGAAAACTTCTCTAATACTCAATTACATATAAATTTCTTAATTGATATCATTCTTTTTGTCTTCATGAGATGCATCTATCAATTGAAGTCTTGAGTTTTGAATCACAATTGGAGCTTGTAGTTTTTGCATTGGAAAGTTTGATAATTTTTTTGAATAGTAGCTTTGAGATTGCCCGTGGCCTTGAGTAAGGCAAGAAGCTCATCATTGATTGGTCATTTGAGCAAGCTACATGATGCCCATTTAAGAAAGAAATCTAGATTTGGTTAGCCCTTTTAGGACCTCAAATGTCATTTGAGGGTTAATTGGTCTCATTGAATACATAAAATACCCCAACATGCTACCAAACCTATATCAACACTTTTAGAGCAAGAGCAAGAGCAATCACACCACATTTTAGAAGTCACACAATAAGCATAGTATTAACCCTAAAACAAAACATTGGATTGGTTACCACAAAAATCACCTTTTTGGGTTTTGTATGAGTCATTTGCTAAAAAACCCTTCAAGAACACTTATTGGACCTCCCCTTTTCATACCAAATTCCAAGGAAAAACATCTTCATTTTTGTCTTACATAGAAAGATTCTTTGCCATCCATCAAACACATTTAGGGTTCCACATTGTTACAAAGAAAGATTCTTTGTCATCCATTGGACACTTTTAGGGTTCCACGTTGTTACATAGAAAGATTCTTTGCCAATAATTTTAACACACCTTAATTAATACAAGATAAATAGCCCTCTGCTGTCATTTTAGAAACTGACGTGCCACAGTCATCACCACTGGATAAGCCAGCGCGCTACATGATCGAGGAGTACCCGGCCAGTCGCTGTCAAATTCAGTGCCTCGATCAGAGCCGTAGGATTTCTAATCGCAATTATGGTAGCACACATCACAACAGTAGCAACAACACAGACAGACAGAGTGACTCCTCTTGTAGATAACTGAAATTCCACACAAGCACAGACTCCACAGCTGATTAGTCCCGAATTGAAGCCAATCCAACTGAAGCTAACAACCAGTTCTTTCACTAATTCCTAGATCAACCTAAACCAGCTCCCTTCGTCACCATCGCTAGCTCTACGAAACTCCACCAAAAATTTCGACCCAGAAAACACTGCAGCAAACAATGCAAACAAAACTTCCGTTTCATGTGCAGTCAGACAAGCAAGCTGGGTCACAAGACTCACAGCTAGCATGTGCACAAAAAGCTGGAAACGTCTATTAACGTGCAGTCAGAGCCTGTCACAGTGTCACCCATCACGCTCGTCAGTCAGGTAAGTACTATTTCCGTCTTATCCGTCATCATTTGGGGCCGGGAATCAATTCTTTGCTATATGCCAAGCTTGAAAATCACTTACAGAAAGAAACTGGGCACCAATTAAGTACGTAATAAGAGCTTAGTTTGTGGTGAATGTACGTGCTGGAATAGGGATTGCTTGTGTTTTTGTGTTTGGAATTAGTGAAGGACTACAATCATGCAGTTGCAGAGGAGATACTCCGCTCTGTACGTACTCTGTGTCGTGCATGGTACGTACGTGAGAGACGGGTCAAACCTGGGCTTTCGATAGATATCAAGGCCTCGTTAGGCCTTGTTACTTTCTTTTTTTTGCTGCTGTCTAGCTAGTAAGGAATACTGTATATCGTTCCTTTACTTTTATACATCATGGTGAGAGCTGGTGAATTTATCTACTGTATGTCAGTTGCAGCTGTCCCTCGCTCACTTGCCTTGTGGGTAACACCAACCTGAAGTTGTTATTTTCAAGCCCTGTGGGTTACTTGGTTGATTCGTCTTCGAATCTGCCGTTGCGATTGTAGTCAGTGTCGATCTCATAGCTATCCGGCCTCTGATGTCCTGCAAAAAGATGCAGTAACGTACGTAACGCGTTGGTTCCACTCATTATCTGTATCCACGTGGAGTAGTTTGTGGAGATACCTCCACACAGTAGAGTTGTGCTTTTTTGTTGTTGCGGTGTGGGTCCATGACAGGGACGTAAAGTTCGAGATGCTGTTATCATGAGAGATTCATTTCGAAAAGACTCAACCTAATATTGTCAAGCAGGAGAGAGGTTTTGGATTTGAGAAGTGCTTGAGTTGCAGTGCCGAGGGTAAGCTAGGGTCGAGCTTTGTCACACGTACCCAGTTCCCTTCCATGGACAGGAATCCGGACAGGTATAGGCGGTTTGCTTTATGAGCCTTGCAGCTTTGAATTGAAATAGTACAACTCAGAAATCTCAGAGTTTTAGAATAGAATGAAGGAAATTCTCTTCTTGTGAATCGCATGCAAGTGGAAATTAATTGTGTCTTGGTGTAGAAAGCAATTCTTTACACTGTGAGAAATTGGTTTCTTGTTGCGCTTGCTACTTGGATAAGCTAGGCGAATTACCGTTGCGAATTTCGCCTGTGTGATTAATGTCAGTTACGCTACAATCGCAATTCTAAATCCAAGCCTCAGATTGAAAACCTGCTTTTAGAATTTGGTTAACAGAATTTGCTGTGATTGGTTATTTCGGACGTTGCAACTTTACTTGATCTCCTTGTACCGACTTGAAAAAGAAAAGTGTCCCTCCCAATTAACCAAGTCTGTTGGATATAAATTATTTTTATTCAGGTAAAATTAGAATAAAATAAATAAATAAAAGCCATGGAGGAGAAGGAGGGTGACCGATCTCCTTTGCGAGTCCAGGGCACTACTACTGCGAATACTGCTGCGAAAAGCAACCTTCCGGAGGCTCGCTCGTCTGCTGACTCCAAGCTGAATTGGTACATCGTGAAGCTGACTCTTGCTGCAGGCATTGGTGGGCTACTCTTTGGCTACGACACAGGTATTCAAAACTCTCTGTAAGCTCTAAGTGAGTTGAGCCTCATACTTGCATGCTTTTAGCAGGTCATATATATGTATATGGAGACTCTCTTTTGTCTAATTTAAAAAAAAATTGGACCAACACATACAATTTCCAGATGCACTGATTCTGTTGATGTATGTAATATATAACCCCATCACAATATGAGCAATTGAATTTGGATATGAAAATCATGAATCTTGTGTTAATTCACCTGGTGAAGCGATTTGTTTCATCGTAGTGTGATTTCAGGGCCACTGCTTTATATTCAAGACCCCCGAAAGATGTGATTAACATAGGGTTTAGGGATAAGCCCAGAATTGCGAAGAGTTTTGTTCATTGCATATGTGATTTCAGGGGCACTGCTTTCCATACAGGGCTCAGTACATAACATGTGATTGAAATGGGAATTTGGGATAAGCCCTGAATTGTGAAGAGATTGATTTCATTGTAGATCTGATTTTAGGGACATTGCTTTACATACAGGGCTCAAACATAAGTGATTAACATGATGTTTTGGAATAGCCCCTGAATTCCGAAGACTTCTGTTGTATTGCAGGTGTGATTTCAGGAGCACTGCATTACGTACTATAGGGCCCAAACAGATGGGATTGACATGGGATTTCGGAATAAGTCCTGAATTGATAAGACCTTTGTTGCATTGCAGGTGTGATTTCCGGGGCGCTGCTGTACATCCGCGATGACTTCCGAGACGTGGACAGCAGCACAGTCCTCCAGGAAACGATTGTGAGCATGGCAGTGGCCGGGGCTATCATCGGTGCTGCCTTCGGGGGCCGCATCAACGATCGGTTTGGGCGGAAGCCCGCGATCTTAGCTGCGGATTCGGTGTTTGCCTTGGGCGCCATTTTCATGGCCGCTGCACCCAACGTGGCCATGCTCATCGCAGGACGTATTCTGGTGGGCTTGGGAGTCGGAGTGGCGTCCATGACCGCTCCTCTCTACATCGCTGAAGCTTCTCCTGCCAAGATTCGGGGCGCCCTTGTCACCATGAATGTGCTTTTTATTACTGGCGGACAGTTCCTGTCGTATCTCATCAATCTCGCTTTCACGAAGGTGAGCAGGTTGATCAATCTCTTTCAATCTCAGAAATAATCGTGAAATAGGGCGAAGTACTGTTGCAGAAGGATAGTTTATTTGTGTACTCTAAACCCTAAAACCCCTGAATGATCAAGACCTATAGAATTTGACCGCATCCGTACCTATAGGTGACTTTCTTTGCCAATTCTATTCTTTTCACTAACAACACCTGCAATGTTCTTTACTGATTTTCTGATCATATAGAATTTAGCCGCATCGATCTGAAGTTTTGATTTTCCATAATCTGATCGATTAACTTGGTCATTTCAATACCGTGACGAATTGGTCTTTTAGGGGTTAAACCCCAAACCCTGCCCTAAGCCCTGAAGTTTATACCTAGAGCCCTAAAACTCTAAACCCTGGCGTTTTTTAGCAGTTTTGAGTAGGTCATGTGGGGACTTTCTTTGCCCAATTTTATTGTCTTCACTGACCAACACAATTTTGAGTTTTCATGCTATGTTCTTTACTGATTCTGTTAATATAGAATTTGACCACATCTGAAGTGTGGATTTTACATAATATGATCGATTAACTTGGTCATTTCAATACCATGACGAATTGGTCTTTTAGTGGCTAAACCCTTATCCTTGCCCCAAAGCCTGAAGTTTATATCTATCGTTACAGGCACCAGGAACATGGCGATGGATGCTGGGTGTAGCTGGAGTCCCTGCAGTGTTGCAAGGCGTTATCATGTTCTTTTTACCTGAATCTCCTCGATGGCTATTTCGGCAGGTAACAACACGTACTTTTATACTAGCTTTGCAAAAAATTCTCATGAATGAGTTGCTTATTTTTAGTTCTGAAATCCCTGACTTCCGTGTTTCAAAATGCATTAGGGTCATCAAACCTCGACTATGTCTTCCTACACTTATCGAATGAGGATAGCATGGGTTGTGATTTCTGGTCCCAATAATGGAATAATGGATAATCTCTATAAGCCAACCCTTTGGACAGGTCTCAACATAATCCGTTGGTTCATCATGTTTTCCAACCAATCTCCAACTTGATTATAGAACACTTGACGTGTCTATAAGGACTGTGAAAACTCTCCAAAATGATCATAGCTCCTGATTGGATACTTTTTTTAAATCAGATAATATTTTCACCAGTAGATGAGTATTTTTCCTGCTACTAAGGTTACAAATTTCAAGAGGAGGGGTGATTCTTCAATGTTTTCAGGAAAGGCACGATGAGGCCATCAAGGTACTGGAGAAAATATACCCGAAACCTGAGGATTTGCAACAGGAAGTGGAGGAGCTTCATGCTGCAGTTGCAGCTGAAAAAGAACGTCAGTCAGTTTCGTCTCTGCGAGCAATCGTGCAATTATTCTCCTACAAACCCACTCGGCTGGCCCTCACTGCTGGAGTTGGCCTGCAGGTAAAACTCTAAACCCTGAACCTAATATCATAATCTCAGTTGGTCAATCCGGGATAATTAATATTTTCTCTCTTGAGTCTGGTCGAGAATTCATGTTCTCTAGAGCTGCAGACTTGTTTTGATTGCCAACGACTTATTGCCAATGTAAATATTTCCTCACACTTTGTTCAAATGCTAAATCAATTTCTTGCGCTTTGGTTTCTAAATTTCTAACAATTTCATATCTAGACTTGAACTGGAACTAGTTTGTGGGCAGTCAGTTCTATGGGGATCTCACCTTTTTAAGGTGCACATCTGAAGAAGAAAATTTATTGGAATTGTCCTTTGGACAGAAAGAGACTATGGCATCGACTCTGGTTTATGAATCCCAGTTTCCAAATCCTATCTACAACCACATTCACATTGCACAACGCGGTTAGGGTTTGGTTGGAGTCGGGATGTGCTGATCAATTGTTGTTACCTAGGACAGAGTCTCATGGTTTCACCGTTCTTGTTATTTGGTGCATTCAACTATTTATGTAGACCTGTGAAGGACGTCATTGAAGTTACCATTGACGTCAACCTGTTTTGAATGATGTCTTCCAGATATTCCAGCAACTCGTTGGCATCAACACAGTGATGTACTACAGCCCGTCCATCGTTGAACTAGCCGGATTCGCATCTCATCAGACGGCACTTCTTCTCTCCCTTATTGTGTCTGGTTTGAATGCTCTTGGTACAATTGTTGGTAAGCTTCAGAACCCTCTCAACATTAAAAATAACGGAAATCAAGTGTTCGAATTGGTCCTCGTGTTTTTTTAAGCAGGCTAAATGAGGTACTCCGCTTGTCATCCAGAATATGAACTTCGGAGTGCTTAGGGGTTAGTTACGAATTTTTAGTGCTTCGAAAGATGGTTAATCAAATTGGTGATCTGTTTGCAGGAATGATGCTGATTGACCGCTGTGGAAGACGGCGACTCTTGTTCGTGAGTTTGAGTGGGGTCATCGTTGCTCTTGCTGTTCTAACTGCAGCTTTCCATGTCACTTCAAACGACTCTCCGCCTATCAACTTCTCGCTAGACAACTCATCTGCTCCCTTCGTGTGTAATTCCAAGCGGGCCTTGCTTCCTTCCAGCGACTGCACCCAGTGCTTACAAGCTGGGTGCGGATTTTGCGCTTCCAAAGGAGACCAGGTAAAGCCTTAACCTCAGCCTTTGTGAAATTAGTCCTCGAATTCTGATGTCAGTCAAGGATAGAAAATCGTTATTTCCTTCAACGTATAAATATCGTTCACACGTTGCTTGATGTAGTCACTACGTAACATTCTTTAGCTAAAGCTACCACAACAGTATTCTCGAAGAGAGGACATCTCTACCCTCCCACATAAGTGAATATCGTTATAAGTTTTATGTATTTTATAAATTGTCATTCATTCAAAATCCCTCTGTGATTGATGACTTACACCCTGTATTCCTCGTTAAATACCTCAGTGAGGTTGAGGAGGGACTCTTAGAATGTTATGACCTAAGTTTAACTAAAACCACCTTGAATTCCTGGGTTTGACATGTATATGGTAAGAGAATATTGAAGAGAGCCAGAATAGGGTGCAAAATACTATGCTCAACCTGCAGAGATGCATGTCAGATAGGCTATAAAATGTCTTGTCGGTTTGAGTATGGATTAGAGTCCGAAAGTTCCAACTCAAAGTATGAAATTTCAGAGTTGCACTATGGAATTGACTCTATGGAATTCGGTCTAGCTATGGATTTCTCTTGTATATCGAATATAAGCAGAAATCCATTTTTCTTTGATCACGGAAACATGAATGGGACTATAGATATATTGTGTCGATCGCCACTCAACTTGATGTACTCATACCCTGGTTGCCTTGCAGAACCTTCCGGGCATGTGTTTGGTGTCAAACAAGACAGTAGGCGACCAGTGCGGCGACACAACCTGGTTCACCAAAGGCTGTCCGAGCCACTACGGCTGGCTAGCCGTCGGAGGACTAGCGCTCTACATCATGGCGTTCTCCCCAGGCATGGGCCCTGTACCCTGGGCCGTGAACTCTGAGATTTACCCACTCAAGTACCGGGGTCTGTGCGGAGGCATGGCGGCCACGGCCAACTGGGTGGACAACCTGATCATCACGCAGTCGTTCCTGTCGCTGGTGAAGGCCTTCGGCACCTCCATGACGTTCCTCTTCTTCGGATGCATCACGGTGCTGGCGCTCGTGTTCGTGGTACTGTTTGTGCCGGAGACCAAAGGCTTGTCGTTCCAGGAAGTGGAGGTTCTGTGGGAGCAGAGAGCTCGTGCAAGTCACCGCAACTGGAGACTTGGATTTGGTGCTAAGCACGCGAATGAGAATGAGAAGCAGTCGGAGAAGGCCCAGGATCTGGTTGGGAGGACTCTGTGATTCATTGGTGTCATGTAAGTAAATTATTTGCCTTCGTAGCCTTAATGCAGGAGCTAGAATGCATCCAGTTTTGGAAACACTTCTCAGTTGGGCTCAGTGTACATATGAAGACTTTGCATAATAAAATCAGAGCCCAGGGAATGAATATCCATGTTATTTATTTATTGGCTGTTTGCTCTAACTTGTGTTTGTAGTAAGGGTAGAACCAACCATCACCAACCACAGCCCCATCAGCAGTCAATAGCAGTCAATAGCAGTCAATAGCAATCAATAGTGTTTTAAATTCAGGAGATGCTGGGACTAATTTCCAAACATGAGTTCTTGATTTCCGACCATCAATTCTTGCATTCTTTTCATGACACATTTGTTTGGTTTGGAGTGCCAAAGTGAATAAGAAGTAGTCTCTTAACCCTGGAACAACGCGGAAGGTGACCCTAGAAATCATGCATTGTGTAACCGTGAGAGCCATTGGAATAAAAAAATCCAAAAATACTCATTGGAAGTCAAGCTACTATAGATGTTCTCCACTTTCTACAAAAAATTCCTAAGATGAATATTGGTAGTTATGTCCTACATTGGATAATTTCTTGTCATTCATCATACACTTATTGTCTGAGGTGTCCTTCTTGGGTTAACCCATAAACAACGTTGAGGATGTTTTCTAGCCAATGAATGATAAAGAAACTTTCCATGTAGGATAGAAATGCAACTATTCATCTTCCAAATTTTGTGTGAAAAGGGAAGGTCATCTACAATAGTTTGACTTCCAATGAGCACTTTTACATTATTTTAAGCCAACAATTAACACAATATCCAAATAGATGATTTCCATGGTGATCAACTTGTCATTCAAGGATTAAATGAGCAATTTTGGAATTGAACATGGGTCCAAACCAACTTTTGCCTTCCAAAATTCATAGGAATTTCACTTCAATCAAAAAAATTACCAAACTTTGGCAATCCTCCTCATTTCTATCCCTACACTTGTGGAAATATTTCCTTTGCCTTACTACATGATTCCACATCATGTCCCCAAATGCTTATTTGGTTGATTATGGGTGGTTTTACTATAGTATGCCCTTTGTTGTTGCCATAGCCAAAACAAAAGTAAAAGTAATTTTTGGATTCATTAAAACTTTCAAATTCAATGTCTTTCACACCGTAGGTCTAAAACAAAGCCTTTGCAATCCCTCCTCACAAAGAACTTTCCGATGGTACCAAAAACAAGACTAGGAGATGTACAGTTCCAGAGATCTCATTGTCATAAACGAACAACCTAATTTAAGAGATGGATCTTGTAAGTATAAATCTATATTATAAACTCCTAGGCTCATAAATTCTATACTCACATGCTAGCACTCCTCTACAAGAGGATGCATCCTTTTCAAAGCTCTTGTTTATGTTCTCTAACTTAGATCAATCAAATTTGATGATTTATAACATTCAAGTTTGTTCCATCATTTACTGTATTATTTGCTACAAATTTTAATAAATAAAATGAGAGGCCTTAAAACTCTGAGATGAATGAGCATCAGTCTAGGATTGTAAGGTTGTTTTTCAGAAGTTAACCTCTCAAATGATGGATCCATTGCCAAAAGGTCAAACATCATGTATGAACTAAATTTTGCCTATTAAATTGTTTTTGAATATCAATCCTATATATTTTTATTTTTATTTTTTATTACTTGAAACTATGAATTGTTTATAATTGAGAAAAATTCGATTAGTTTTGTGAAAATTGTCATGAATAGTCATAGATAGAGACGAGGGCCAAAAATCCAAAAATCCATATTTAATCTTATGGCCCCAAAATAGAATTAGTACCAATATTGAAAAAATAGAAGTCACACAATCAAAATGAGGCTTTCCTAGGTAATATCATAGTACTAACTCACTTTGAATGCAATGTAGGCATTGCCTTAGGAAAAAAATGGATTTAGGAATTTGGATCAATAGCAATAAGGCAAAAAAATTAGTAGGATTGTCCTTTAACAAAGAACGTGGTATTCAAAGAATATAGCATATTCAGAATCAACAATCACTATGTAATTCCATGAAGCAAAAGGAACATAGTAAGTATATTAGACTAAAGGTTCTATCATAGTGAATGCATTTAGGTTTATGGATAGAAAACCTTAATATTCATGATGATGATTTAGTTAGTAATACACAAAGGTTTTCTATTGATAGTTTGGTACATTCAAAACCTACTTTTGTGTAAAAAATCATACTATAAAAAAGAGTTTCATCCTAGTTTAGAATGAATGCTAGGAATATGCTTAATACTAGCAAGTTGCAAGTTGTTTATGAATCAAAATGAGAACAAAATAGCAATAGGGTGCATAACATGTTGGAATTTGCCAAACAATTTGAGACAAATCCCAATGAGTAAAAACTAAAAGAAACATTGTTAAATGAGGCCACATAGTATTAGGTAGTTACTTAGGTAAAGTTGACCAAGCCTATGATGCTTAGCTAGTCATTTTGGATGATCAACAACACTGAGACTGAGACATTGCCTTCACTTGTACAAAAGGCAACAATAGAAAACTTGAATGATGGACAAAAACTTGATCCAACCAAATATGGTGTGAGTGAAGAAGCTTAAGGGCAATACAACTTGTAGAGTTCTTTCATTGAGGATGCAATTGTGAAAATTTTTGAATAAGAAGTCCTAGCTAACTCCATACTAGCAACTAGTACGATATTAAGATGAAAGGGCTAGTGTTATTTGGAATGACTAGGAGTAAAAGTCATATAAACAATGAATCTAGTTGAAAATGAAAGTTGCTAGCTCAATTGGAGGAATGCTTTTACTTCAAAACCAATTCAATTGAGTAAGATAGAAGATAGTGGAATTTTGTGAGTAGAGATAAAATTCATAGATATACGAAAGAACACCAAAAGCAAAGGCAACTTTCTAGGTCTCTATTGACGCTAAGGTTCAAAAATATAGGGAACAAACATGATTAGATGCCCTAGTAGTCTACACCTTAAACAATGAATATTCGTCCTTGCCAGCTTGCATTGTATGTAAAATGGCTAATAAGAGGCCTAGCTAATGCATTAACCCCTAAAGGACTATGACTATGTTTTCCCCCAAAACGCTCCAAAAGGGTCATTTCTAGTACAAGTACCAATTTTTAGAAAAAAAGACATTTTTGGACACAAGTAACAATAGGATCTTGTAGTATGCTAGTTAGAAAAAATGTGGAAAAAATTTCAGAGAGATTTTGACCGTGTGGATTGCAAGATATGAGCGTTTGAAGTCACAAAAATTGTTTTTTGAGCATTTCAAAACACCAAGCAGCTGCACTTCAGAAGCTCACATTTGTATGAAAAAATGCCCAAGATGGTGGTGCTTATTTGGATTCATTTTTGAAATCAAGTTGGTTACATGCTTGAAAAATTCCAAATCATTTGGAATTATACAACATATAGGGAAAAAAATAGTAAGTAGAAAGAAGTAGAGAATGATTCAAAATACAAAATTATGAAAAATTTAATTATGGAATTGAAAAATGCCAATCCCAATGGTTAAAATATTAAAAAAAAATAATTTACCTCCTATGATTTTATTTTTTTCCAAAAGTATTGAAAATTAAGTTAAATAAAGGACTTTAAAGTTTATTTTAGAGTAGAGAATCCATAATTGCCCGCAAACTAAAACTCCTCATAACTTTTGGCTCATTTCTCAAAATGGAATGATTCAAAGCTTTCCATGTATACATAAATACAGAAAACCAATTTGAGATTTTTGTTTTTGAAAAAAGTTTTTTTTATCTGCCTGGACTGCATAGTTATGAAAAAAAGTAACATATTTGGCCATAACTTTTAACTTGTATTTCCAAATGTCCTAAAATTTTGTAGACATAAAAGATATTCCTTGTCCCCACCTTCTATTAAAGTTTGAGCCAAAAACATGGAAATCTCCAATCACACATATCTGACCAAAATTTCTATGTTGCCAAAAAACACATAATAGTCCTTTAGGGGGTAAACACTATTGCACTTGGAGAACTCAACTGCAAGGTTTAAACTCAAAGGAATTGACAAGGATTACACAAGCAATGATATATGTGATTAATTCAATACAATGCACCAAAATTTATCGGCCCTTTCTTTGAATTCTTGTTATTGAAAATTTTGGTCCTGCATTATATATATTGGTACCTCCTTCAATCCCCATTAAGCATTCTAATTTTTTTTTGTCTAAGTGACACTTGCGTATTTTTATTTTTTTTCCATTTTTCATGTGTAATTAAATATTGCAAGAATATAGCTTTCTTAAGTTCAAAGGAACATTCAATGTTTTTTTTTTTTAAATTCATATGTATTTCTTAATTTTATCACTACTTTCCTATATTTGGCTTCTCCCAAACATCAATGTGGATCCAACATTTCCCTTAAATCATTCTTTGTTTTAAAGTCACTTCATTACTAACAATTCTTCATTTCATTTTTGCTCTACAATATTCAAAAACTTGATAACTTTAACATAACTTACACCATTTTATGAATCATTGTATTGCGGTGACTATTATAATGTAAGACACATTGTTTGTTCGTTTGTTTCTTTTATGTAGAGACATTCTCTATCAATATTTACACGAATAAATCTTATAAAAGTATACAACTCAAGCATATCATTCTATCTTGAATCATGACATATAAAAAAAAAACTTTATATTTGGGAAACCTTTTTTAGATCTCATATTTTTAGAAATTATTAATAATTGATAATGTTTCAAATTCTGAACATTTTTTAAATTTGTACCTCAAAAATCTCTTCAATTCTCATCGGTTGCTCTATAAAACTTGTTGGTATTGAATCTTTGTAACAATGCACTAAACTCAAGAGTACGTTTACTATCAACATTAGAAAAATGTCATACTAAGGATAAATTAGAATCACAACATGTTCATATAAATTTGGCAACTAAAAATGGACTTCATGCAAGAATTAGAGGTGATGAAGAAGTGCCAATTTTGATGCCAAGAAAGTAAAACAAAGCAACAAGTAGAGTTCAAATCTAAAAACATTATCTACAAGCAAGATCTATTATATGTTATGCTTGGTATATGTTATGTTGGTAAGAGATCTCTACCCAAGAAGTAGATGAACATAAGACAAGAAGCAAGAAAGACCAAAAGATCAAGCAAGATGAATTCAAAAGCAATCAAGATGAGTACAAGGACAAGGCAATGGTAGGACTAACCTTGAGATCCCAACACCTACTTGCCCACCACACTTGCATAAGTTATAACCTCCTAAGTTATTTAAAAAAATATATAACCTTAATCACAAAAAGGTACCTAGAAAATCATGACTACAATTTTAAAGCTATAATCTATGAAAGAATGAAAAAAACACTTTTCATTTAAATTTATTTTTTAAAGATTTTTTAGATTTTTATAAATTGTTAATAATTTGAAATGTTTCAAATTTTTTAATATTTAAAAAATAAAAATTTTTGCCTCAAAAATCTCTTCAATTCTCATTGATTTCTCTATAAAAGTTGTGCCGACAATTCTTTGTGGTATAGGTGACTATTCAAGGCCCAAATATAAAAATTTGAATACAACGTACAGACTCCGTCCGTCCAATACTGATATCGGGCAATCCGAAACCCGGATAGTCCTTCCAATACTTGGAACCGGAGGGTATGTGGGAAACCCGGATAACACAACCCAGACCTCCAGCACACTTGTTGCCGCGGAGCAAACCTGAGCTATGGCGGGCGCAATGGCGGAAATGTCTCTACTTCGCACGTCTATCCCACCATTTCTTCCTTCCTCTCAAATCAGAGTTCGTCTCTCTTCCCGAATTTGCTTCTCCGCCAATTTTATCAATCATTTGGATGCTTTTTCGGGGCAGAATCGAGCTGCCAGCAGAGTGCGTTGCGCCCGAGCTTCAGTTGGTGAAGACGATAGGAAGGAGTCTCAGACGTCTTTACCACCGGTAAGAGAGTATCCAAGTACTCCGGCTTTCCTTTTCGGTGATAATTTGGAATGCTTTCTGTTTGTTGTGATTTTGTAGGTTTGCGTGGCATAATTGGGCGTAATTTGAAATGATAGGATCTCGAGTTTTTTCTTATCAGGATTTCGAATATGACCTATTCGATTGATCGTATTGTGAAAAATGAAATAGAATTCTGAAAAGATAATTCCTCCGCTTTTTCTTTCGGTGGAAAATTTGGGATACATTCTTGTAGGTAGGCCACTGTCTCTCTTCCTGTGCTGCAATTTTAGGTCATTTTGTTGGAATCTCAGGGGTTCACATTGCAAACATGGCGCAATTTGGAAGAATAAGATTTTCAAAGTTTAAACCTAGAGGACTGAGATTTTGTGGTTTTCAAATCCACTAAATATAATAATTTAGAAGGCTTATTTTTGTATTATCGTAATCAATGAAGAATTTTGAAGTCAAGAATAAATAAAACTGAACCAAAGAAAGTCCTCATGTGACCTATTCTCTGTGCTAAATATCTTTTATTATCGTGGTTCGGGCCCCTTTCTTTCATGGGATAATCTACTGACTTCTCTCTGCAGGTTTCGAATTACAATTGAATTTTGTACAAAAACTGAATGTCTCCAATTTCATTACTTGAATATTTGCAATCTTTACATAAAATTTTGTAGCTCATCTGACATGCACCCTCAAAATTTGGAACAGTTCTAATCCTATTTTAACTCCAATTATGTTCTTATCACAAATCATATCACAATAGAAATCCAAGGGCAGCTCCCATTCAAATCTGACAGCTTTAGAGAAAGTACGATATTTCGTTATTGCATTTTCATGATGATGAATTAGTTAAATCACGTGTTTTGGAGCGCCAAGGTATGACATTTTAGTGCACGATGCTCTATCTACTGGGGCCGGTATAGATCTGAGGTTCCAGACTGTGTCATTCTCTTTAACTTTCACCATTTTAACAGTATGATGATCACGTCTCATAGAATTAAGCTCAAGGGAATTTGAATATGCTCCTGCACTTTTATAATATTTTTTTGTCAATTTTTTTGTTATGCTTGCTGTCAGTTGTTTTTTGGAGAAACATTACAGCATGAACACTGAGAGCTCTGGTATGGAGTGTCTTTCCAGGGGGAGCTACAGTACTTTGGGAAGTTAAGTGCAAGTTGTGTTGCGGGTGCATTGCTGGTGAAGTATGGAAGTATTTGTGTGCCTTCGGCCACTTCTCCTAATCTCAATGTAGCATTGGTAATGATCGTCACGCCATGCCTCCTTAGTGTAGCTTTGTTAATCCTTGCTAGCATATTGAGCTCAGATGGGAATGCAAGGAAACAATGACATGTTTTTCATTTGATATTGAATGCCTTCCAATTCATTGGATTTTGTTTGTAGTCACCGGTTGATTCTCGATCAATATGTCTTGCGTTTCCAATCTGACTCACAATAGGATTTTCATTTTCGTTCGCATGTTAGTGAATTCGAGGTCTGTCAATTGAATTTTCGGTCGTGTATCATGGAATTGGGATGCACAGCAAGAAAATCATACTTTGCTTCGGCCTTTTCTCAGTGAAAGTAGTGTGTGTTACCGTAACACAATGTTGTGTAGGGGATATTGTCTGAATTTAAGAATTCCTTTTTAAGGCTGAGCTAAAAAGAGTAAGATTGATTCAAATACTCAAAGTGTTTATGCCAATGTTTCATGTGGATCATTCTTTCTTCTATCCATTGACAATCTTTTGGAAGCTTCCTCAATGAATATCAATTGGATAAAGCAAGCTTTTTATCTACCTAGTGGATGGTTGAGCAATTAGGGGTTGATTAGTACATGCCAAGAGAAGAATCCAATTGGAACTTATAATAATACAAGCAAGATATGATGCACACATGGATGGAATTTTTTCCATGTTTGACATAAGAACAATTAATTCCAATTAACATAACATTATTAAGTTGAGTAAACAAGGTCTATCCCTATTGACTTGAGCCTCAAATGTAAGTAGTCTTAATATGAGAGCTTAGGGTTGAGTTTGGTGCACCCATAAACACTTTGAAAACTCATAATTCATTAGGTGCCCAAATACAACATGCTAAGGTGCGTTGAAATTGATTGACGAGTGGCCATAGGGGTCCACCAAAATGAAAGAGCATTTGCTTAGATGCCTATTACATACTTCAACCTTGGAAGGACAACTCCTATCACGAACATAACTCTGTCCAAAAATGATCTGATTTATGAACCAATGAGTGCATTCTTCATTTCTACAATGATCCATGACATTATTAGGCTGCTTCATCGTTACAAGGTTAAGCTATTTATTTACCAAAACTAAACACCAAACAGCTTCTACTTAGATGATTGTGCAGGAACATAAATCTCCGGGTGAGTCTGCTTAAGTTTCTCCAAGCGAACTGGTTGTCACGTAAGTTAGCAAATCACTTCTTCATGACATAAGGGTTGTGAGCTTTTTCCTCCCGCAAAGTCGATAGCTGCACAAAATTTTCATGACAAATCAAAGTCCCACGGCAGACCAAAAGACTGAAATTCCAGAATCAATTTTTATTTGTTCTCTTTCTTTTGTTTATATAAATTTTAAAATTATAAAAAAAATCAAACCAAACCAAAGGCTGTAATGTAATGTTGATGAATGCAAATGCCCTGCTTCAACTCAAATCGATGGTTTAGAGGTAACAAGTCCATAAAGTGCTCAGGCTCTAAAATCACCCACCT
Organism: Rhytidiadelphus loreus; assembly: GCA_947034895.1. Lineage (NCBI taxonomy): Eukaryota > Viridiplantae > Streptophyta > Bryopsida > Hypnales > Hylocomiaceae > Rhytidiadelphus > Rhytidiadelphus loreus. The sequence goes on from OX344764.1 coordinate 43,136,065, forward strand.
CTTGAAATGTACACTATTTGTACATATTTCTTTTCATGGTATCAGCAATGTATAAATAGTGTACATTTCAAGAGGTGGGCGATTTTAGAGCCACTGCATTTGAACTTCAAAAATTCATAACTAATTCCAAAAAGCTCCAAAACATATGAAACAACTTGGGTTAGATGTCAATTCCACTTGTCTTCCAAGGATAATTTACTGAAAAATATTTCACCTCCCCTAAAATCACTGTTCCAGCTCTTCAATGGTCGATTTATGGACCTGTTACATTAACTTAAGTTAGATCCAAGTTGAGGAGATCTCACCGTGTGGCCAGCTCTGTTGTAGTCGAACCCTGGCATGATGTGTGTGCTGGGTGATAACGTAAAAAGCTGCCACAATGGATACCGGTACTATTAAATAAATAACAACTTCACTGATCAATAATTATAAATTTTTTGAGAAGGTTATCAAAAGAACGTACCAAGGGTATGAGCCCTTGTGCTTATGTGGCACACGGTGCGACTTAAGTTGAACTGCCTTCAATAGACTCTTTATTCATAATGGTCTTTGGAACAATAAAATAAAAAAACTCAAAAGTTTCTAACATGCACTATAGAAAGCATGCTTTAGCTACTTAAGGTAGGATCACCCAAATCTAAGCATGTTCTCAAAAGTGCTCCTCTAGAAAAACTAGAGAGAAGGTCAATGCTTGTTGTACTCTTTTTAAGTTGTGAACATTGACTAAAATTTAGAAAAAAAATTCAAATTCAACTTTGACCTCTTATAACTTTTGTATGATATGTATTGTTCTTGTATTTCTTCCAAATTTATTGCATTTTTCTTCATGTGATAAAAGAATGTGAGCTTCCTAAAACTCAAGAATGCTTGTCAAAGAGACTTGCTTGGTTTAAGGTGATCCTATCTTAGTGAGTGGCTGTCTTTTTTTTTCAAGAGTGTTGATGTTGCCTTTAAAAAGAATCTAGATTCCATTAGCAATAGTGTTAATCTTAGAAGGTTGAGGCCTATCACCGAGATAGTTAGCCAACAATGCTTAGATTTGGGTATGTTCCTTGTTTCTATAGATTCTCTACAAATGGTTCGTTGAACACTTTTTGTCCTTTGTAACATTTCAAGGTTAAGAGGCAACAATTCTAAGAGAATCTATACGAAGACTCTTCTAAAGATTGATTGATTTCAAGTGCTTAGACAAGGTGTTCGACAAGCGTAGAATAGCAATTGAAGGAGAGAGAATGGACTTACAACAAACTTAATGAAGTGAAAAATTTGAAAACTAGGGTCACTAGTTTAAGAAAATTAATTAGTAGCAGATTATGTATGGTAGCCATTTTATATCACCACTTTGACACTTCATAAAAAATGAAAAAAAGAAGAAGTCATGGTACTGACCTGAGAATGCACCGACTGGTAGAGCTCCTCTGCATCTCCTCCCTACCATACACGGGCAAAATTAAATTAAATACCATACTGACAAATTCTTTGTACTAGTGGACATTGAAACTAAATATTGATTATGCAAGATGTACACAATCAAAACTTGAGTCTTTGATAGCTTTACAATTAACGAAACCTTTACCATTTGAAAGTCATTAATTTTGGAGTCACAATTAATATTTGAATAACTTATTCTTACCTCTAGATCAGTGCGGCCACTTCCTCTGATGAGAAGACTATGGCCTGTGAAGGCAAAGGGCTTTGCCATTTGGGGATTTTGCACGGTCACGTAGCTCACACACCCCTTCGTATGACCAGGAGTTGCCTTCACCTGCGGATAAAAAATTTACAATCATCGATCCATCACAAGTTTAGAAAAAGTAATTCAGATTCCTCCCGTCGTCCCGAATTAAGTGTCGGACCCATTTGGTGTGTGTGTGTTTTGTCCCAAATTAAGTGTCCATGGTACCCTTGCACAGCCTCACAGGCACATTGCACAATGCATGTGTGCATCACAAGGGAAGCGAGTAGGTAATTCCTCACCAAACTCTACTAGTGACCTTTGTCTGTTTGTAGAGAGCACTGGCTCACATTTTCAAGTAAGGTCCTAATCCAACTTCCTCACGCTTGACTTTTTCATCAATGCGTAGCCTGCTCCCGTTTGCTCCGGAGCCCATCAATCAATCAAATAATTTCAATTCAGAGTATAATAAACAGAGAATTGAAGGTAAAGTTTACCTCTAAAACAAGGCCTCCAATCTCAATTTTGTCCCCTCCCTCCACTAGTACGTCAGCTTGGGCAGCACTGGCTTTGGAGATCACCGTCTTTGCTTCCGGAAAGTGCTTCTGTATAACATCGTCATTCAGACAACAGAACTCTAAGAAACCAACATGTACCGACACTCGAACATGAACTCGACTACTTGGATACTGGATATGGATCCATGAAGACCATTCTGACTCCCATTCTAATGTACAACAAGAAAAATGAATTCAATGATGTAAACATAGATGTGCACACGACTAGCTGTAGAACTATTTAAGCAGACTACTTTCTTCGTGCATAATCTTGACCAGCATTTGTAAATAGAAAGGATGGATCACGCCGTGCTTCGAGGCTACTACTACTAAAGAATGTTGTAAATGCAGTGACTGTGATCGAGCTGGTACGAATTCTGAATACCTTGAGCAGCAGAGCGCCAGATTTGGTATTATCACACGGAACATGAGTTTGCAAGATGTAAGTGAGCTTCAAGTCTCCGAACTCCTTCATGAGCTGCTCATAGGTCTCCACTCGACTCTCAAGCGGATCGATTATCTTCATGCACACCAGTGTGACGAAATTCAGCCAAACCAAAAATCAAACCACAGACTCCTAAAAGTGAGAGTGAACAATATTAATACATTCAGAGTGATTAGATTTGCATGTAACTTTTTCACATTTTGCACACAACTTTCAAGTTAGAGCTAGCCTAAATTAATTCTGAACAATCATCACAATTGGCCAGACCATAATCAGGATGCACACAATCATTGAAGTCAACCGTCCCATGTTTGATTCTCAACCAACTTTTGAAATGGTGAAGTTAGATCGAGTAAGCATGCAACGCAAGCACACAATTAATGAAATTTTCAAATAAGGAATTGAAATCATGGTGGATTAGCTTCGCTTCGCTTACAGCTGCAGGGCGACCTGGGGCACCCAAATCGGCGACCAAAATAGCCACATTGCCCGTGTTGTAGTCGAAGATGGATCGAACCATAAACTTCAGCTTGGTACCCGAATTGGATCCCATGGCTGGTCTCACGGAGAATTAAATGCCGCCGGGAATGGTGAAATCAGATGGAGATCGATTCAGCTCAAGCTTTGATCGACATCTGAACTACATTCAGTCTGTGATAAGTGAAGTTGTAGTTGTGTGGGGAGGAACTGAGGATCCCTTCACCTTATATCCACGCTATAATGGTGTCAGAAACCAAATGGCACTGACAAGATAAAGTAAAGCAGTCTATCACCCCCACGCAAATGCGAATTGGTGCACCCGCCACCCGCCATCCGCCTGGCCAGGTGGCGGTTTAGGGTTTGGGATTACCGGGCGTGAAGGCCCCCGCCAGGCTGTTTGGCGTGTGCGCGGGTTGCACAAGTAATGCAATAATTCAAATCAAGGACATAACTTCAAATCAAGGACATATGATTTGGTAAAAGGTCTATTTGCCAGCCAAGGAAGGACAATAATGCCCCTTAATTATCCACGGCAAGCGCCTCGCTGCGTTACAATGAATGGCGCCGAATGAATCACCGGGCGACCCCTGCCGGGAAAGATGAAGTCCATCGGGTAACGGACAGGCGTTGATCGCTCCCGGATGTCCTTCGTTTGTTGGACGGAATGGAAGGCGCTCACTCGGCCATTCTTCCGGCAATGGCGACCGAGGTCGTCGCTGCTACAGGTGTCCCCAATGAATGCGAGCTAGCGGAATTGATCGATGAGTCCAGAGAGTCGGTCACTGTAGTATTTATTTACCCGATTAATTACCCTTGAGCTAGCTGCTGTCATTAAATGAACCGGTTCCCATCTTAACGATATCGATTCTCCCCATAACAGCAACCCTCGCGGAAGGCGACTCCAGGTAAGTCATCTGAATGCTTCCGTCTATCTGCAGTGAGAGTGGCGTCCATAAGGAATACAGTGGCGGTTTCAAAGCTCATTTTCAGAAACGACGATGGGCTTGAATTGATACCCAACCTGTTACAGGCAGAGTAACCGCCTTGAAAGGTCATGAAGTCAGCTATCAAGGCCAAATGCCGTACGTGGGTTCACTGAGATACCTTATGATCCAAATACAGCCTGCACTTCCGACGACAGGATTGTAGCCCCTCACGCCTCTACTCCGTAAACCCATAGTTGAATGCAGACACGTATGTCATTTTAGTAACAAACAAAGAGATCGCTTGACAACGATAGCCAGAGACTCCAGGAAAAGAAAACACTGTCAACAATGAATACAGCTTCCATGCTTATGGATCCCCCATCAGCAAGGGAATCACCGAAGTAAATAGTCGTGAAGTGGACGTACACCACCTTAAGCATGGATGCCACATTATTCGTGGTAAGCTGATTCAGATCAAGATCGTCAGAGAGCGTCCATATAGGTACATACCCTCGAAGCTGACACCATCTGTCTGCAATGCCAATGCAGGATTGAAGGAATTTCCCGTGAAACCTGTCGATCACTGCACATTTTTCAGTTCCAGACACTGCTCGCACAGACACCAGGGATGCTATCTAGCTTCTCTACAATCTGCGAGGATGTAGAGTGTAAGAAATCTCTCTCTCTCTCTCTTCCTGTGGAGCAATTTTTGGTGATTTTTTTGGAATCTCAGGGGTTTGCATTGCAAACATGGCGCAATTTGGAAGAATCAGATTTTCAAAGCTTAACCCTAAAGGACTGAGAGATTGTATGGTTTTCAATTTCACTATCGTATTGTAAAAATAATAATTTAGAAGGCTTGTTTATGTTTTACCGTAATCAACGAAGAATTTTGCATTTTGTTGGTCAAGAATAAATAAAACTGAACAAAAGAAAACCCTTATATGACTCACTCTATGTGCTAAATTTTTTTTATTATCGTGGTTCGGGCCCCTTGGTCTTTCACGGGATAATATACTGACTTCTCTCTGTGCAGGTTTTGATTGGAGAAATATTGAGATTTTGAACTTCGAATTGCTCCCAAACATTCAAAACAATTTGGATTGACATGAAATTTTTACCACAATAACTAGACTTCAAGGGGAACATGACCCAACAATTATTTTTTGAAAACGAACGTTGGATGAAGGAGATACAAGCCCTTAAAGCTGCAGCCATCAAATGTAGTTTGGTGAACTCAAATTGAACCTCTGAACTTTGATTGACTTACAAAAAATGAATACAACTTAGATTGATTTGAAAATTTTATCACACAAACTAGAAGAGAGAATTCAAATTTTCTAACAAGTTTTATTGAATTCGGACATTGGTTGCAAAAGTTGGAGCACTTTGAATTGGACTTAAACTATGTGAAAACAATTTTGGTCCCCTGGGACATTTAGGGGTTAAGGGTTAAATCCTAAAGTTTTGTGCAAGATAAATAGGTTTTGAGATATTTGAACATCTAAAATTAATGAAGTATCAGATTTTATTTTTTCTTCCTCATTCTTTTGGTGGGATTAGGGAATCAAACAAAATTTAGGGGAATCTATTTTTTTTATAAAGATCTAATAGTTGAAAAAAAAATAATGCATTTTTTGGTTTTGGGCCCCAACTCAGGAAAAAGGAAGGCAACATCATTTTGCTTTGAAATTTGCATACTTCTTCCTAACTTGAGTCCCTCCTCAAATTTGAAGTTACTAAATTTTTCTTAAGGTATGGGCCTCAAAAGCCCAACAAAGCCACATTGTCAAAATTTTGGTCAATCTTGAAAAAATATTTTGTTGTACTTTGCAAGCTTTGTCCTCACACATACATTGTTCTCAAATCCAAAATTTGTATGTATATACAACCCTAATATTAGTTACAAATAAAATTCTGCAGTTGTAAAATAATTCTAAAACATGAATAAATTTTGATTAATAGCCATTTTTTAGAGAATGTGGATTTCTAGCACATTCAAGATTGAGTATTTGCCAACTCTTGACAAATGGATCTTTAGCCTATATTAATTTGAAAAGTCAAAGTTGTGTTCTTCCTAATTTGTTGTACTAGGATTTGTGATTTTGTATCACACACTAATAGGACAAATTAATGTAGTTTGTAACCCTTTTTTGTAACCTTCTTTGGCCCACATTGATCATTGCATAAAGTCTTTCTAAATTAGATTTGAATTCTTTTTCAACTTTTTTAAATTTTGAATGACAACAAACTTATAGATACAAAAAATCTAATTCATTTTTTTTCTCCAAATTGAAATATTGATCCCGTCTTTGTAACTTAAGCCTAAATAATACATCAAAGGACTTTTTAAAACTTAATGGCTACTAAAAGTTTGTTTGATTGTTAGTTCTTTTTATCATTAGTTGTTTTTTGTCCAAAATTAAATACTTAAACAATGACTTCAATCCCATTGGATGCATGCATCAAAAAATGGATTTAAAACAAAATCTTAACATCCAACCGACGCTATGACTTCAAATGCCTCCATTAATGCAAGAAACAATTGAGCTAAGTTTTTTGTCACATACAATTATTGGACAAGTTAGAAGTTCTTTGCAATGCGATCTATGAGGCGATCTTTTTGGTTTCTTTTATGTACTAAAATTTAGACAACATATTGAAAATAAAGAAGAAACCAACATTGAAAAGTTAATCATATAAATGGAGAGGGGCATTTTTAATTCAAACATTAAACTTCACATAATTCTTGATTTTAAAAATAATAAAGATCAACAAAGGAAATGTAGCTCCAATAATTTGCTTTCTATTCCATTTAGAAATTTCAAAAATTGTTAAACTTGCAATTTGGGAGGACTTCAAAGAAAACATTTTGAAAACTCAATATACATTGCATTTGAACTTTTTCAATCACATTTTTCATTATATGCGCTCCAGAAGTATACCAATTATATTGTGATGTCTACCATTACAATCTTCATTTTTTTATGTCCAAATAAGCATTTGAGTTATTATTAAATTCTCAATTATTTTTGGATTGTAAATTCTCTTCATGGGCATATATTGAACATTGTATAAATAATATATAAAATTTCAAATAGGTGTATATCCAAAATTGTACACTTTAGGCAAGAATTATCTTAGTCACCTTAGGGTTTTAACCTTAGGATGCTATAGATAGTAGACAAAAAAATTAGCCTAGGAAAGACAAGTTTATGACTACTAAATTCAAGCCTCACTATCCAATCATTACTTTGTTTGTTGCTATTTTGCAACAAGATATGAATGAAAAAATTTATATTTATTTTTTAAGAGACTTAGTCATATATCTACTACAATTCATTAAAGTCTCAAACTTTTTGGGAAAATTTGAAATTATTATAGATTTTTTAAGAAGAAAATGAAGAAAATTCATATCATATACAAAATATACACAAAAACATGATTTTTTTTTATACCAAAGGTGTATATTATAGTGTATAACATCATGATGTGAACAAAAGTTATATTGTCACTCTAAAACTAATAAATTAACAAAACCATGGTTATAAGGCCAGAAGTTCATATTGCTACAAAATAACATAATTTTATATGGCTAAAATTCACTTCAAGAGTAAATAGCAAGAGATGGCCAAAATACACTACAAGATAGGGTGATCCATGGATTAAGCATCTTCTTCTTTAGAAAAGCCAATAATACCAAAAGGAGGGAATTTGCAATACTATTCACTGAAAATGTACTCAAAGAACTCCATAAAAATAAAATTGGATGAAGAAATGTTTTTTCTCCACCCTATAGTCTTAGATGAATTCATCCATCCAAAGGTTGTTTTGCATCCTCAACAACGTTTTAGGGTTAATATAGAAACAAAAAATGCACCTATTCATTCAAAAATCTAATAATAATCTAAAAACAAGGTTGTGAATTTTGGAGGCAACGACACAATTAAAAAAATAATAATAATTTTTTATATTTTTATTGGCGACATCATCGACATGTCAGATTGATGATTTTTTTTAAATTAATTTTTTTTTCTTTCAAAAAATAAAAAATAAAAAAACATTATTTTATTTTTCTATATCAGCAATATGTAGTGCCAAAAATCAGAAGTTAATGGCCCTACACAGGCCTCAAAATTCTTGTAATGACTTAATCACCAATTAAAGGCCTTAAAGCATCCCCATCAATCTGTTCTGTATCCCTAAAAAATTAGGGAGAGGACCTCAGATGGGGATGGAGATATAGAAGCTTGCGCGCAGCCGTCTTGAAATAAGATCTCTACCCCAAATTTATAGAGAACTCAATAAAAGTTGGGCCCAATTCTCTATATTCAAGCTCATATAGAGAACACGTGAGGTCTCATCCCTATAAAGTCAAGGTTGACTGGATTGAGGTCCCGAGTTTAGGGATACAAAATAGATTGGTGGGGATGCTCTTATCCTTCTAGGATTTCTATAGCTGGAAAAGAAGGTCATGTACAGCACAGTGTTGTCCTCCCTTAAACTAACACTGCACACTCTAGTAAGTTATGGGGAAGGGTACATACCTTAAGGTAGGTGGCTCGAATTTCGTCCGGCTTCTTGGAACTGTCCCTACTAGAGGCTTTGAAATGGACACTCGGCAATTCTGAAATGGACTTTTGATAATGTGAGAGCTTAATAAGGTTTGTTAAATGTTGGTTTATACTTCACATATGGTGTAATAAGAGCCAGGGTGGGTTGATTTTGAACTAAGAGTGGATACAAGATAGGTGAGTCCACTTCATTTTTGCAAGAAACTTATTTACGGCTGAACATCTTTTTACTAAAATGATTCTTAGTCACTCATTAATTCTTGAATTTATATGAAATTTTAGCCACACAAACTAGACTAGTAGGCGCAACTTTTCCAACAAGAAAATATTGAAAACGGACCTTGTATGAAGAAGTTATAAGTTGCCAAAGTTCATTGTGATCAAAGAATGTCAGGATTTAGAACTTTGAATTACTCCCAAACATTCAAAACAAATTGAATTGATATGAAAATTTTACCACAATAACTAGACTTCAAGGGGAACATAAAACAACAAATTTTATTGAAAACAAACTTAGAATGAAGGAGATAGAAGCCCCCAAAGCTGCAGCCAACAAATGCAATTTGGTGAACCCAAATTGAATTTGTGAATTTCGATTGGCTCCCAAAAAATCAGTATAACTTGGATTGATCTGAAAACTTTATCACACAAACTAGAAGAGAGAGCAAAAATTTTCCAACAAGTTTTATTGAATTTGAAAATTGGATGAAAAAGTTACAACACTTTGAATTGGACTTGAAAGTATGTGAAGACAATATTGGTTCCTTGGGGCGTTTAGGGCTTCAGTTTAGTAAAGGTCACATTTAGGAACCTTGATTTTTACTTTTTCAATGCTTCAATGCTTCACTGCTTGTTTTTGGTCACGCCATATCTTTTTTCAGGCTGCGCGTGTGTGGGTTTTGCAAGGTCTAGGATCACAAATAGATGCCTATGGCAGAATTCTTTGGAAATTCATCAGTAATTCATAAATGCTCGGAAAAATATGAATCCACTTGTGTTAAATTTTGCATCAATTTTTCTTCGAGTGAAAAATAAGTGAAAATATTTTCAGGCATCTGAAAATCATCAAAAAGGCCCAACAGCCCTTAAAGTGACAGTTTATGAGCACACTACCTTACTGTACGTATGATTGGCTGCCCTGGCTGCAAGATATTCAACCTGCACTATAAATTGTTTTGATCAATGATTGGGCAAGGAAATTTCTTTTAAAAAATACTGAGTTTATCTGTAGCCAATCTGTTTAAAGATGGAGTTAATCCCAACTTAAGTTTGCAAAAAATATGGTAATTAATCTGAATGCTTAGCTTCCGTTTGCAGAGTTGCGTCCAATGATCCCAAAATGGGTTTTAGGATAATTAGCCAAATGTTCATTTTTGGAAGATTTTTTTTGAATTTACACTGAGGACATGAAGAAATTAAGGAGCAATTGAGCAAAATTTAGCCAATTTTGGAATCGGTGGTGGCGTTCATAAGGAATTGAATGCAGTGGCGGTTCAAAGCTCATTTTCAGAAACGGCAATGGGCTTGAATTGATACCCAACTTGTTACAAACCTAGTACGTAATTGCCTTGAAAGATTATGAAGTCAGCTCTAAGATAAACTACTCCATTATGGAAATGGGAGCAAGCCCATTGTGGGCAAAGTTTTAATGTTGGTGTACATTCAAGTTCTAAAATATATACCACCATTAAAACTTTGCCTACAATTAATGGGCTTGTTCCCATTTATTCCATAAAGGAGTAGTTTACCTTATATCAAGGCCAAATACCGTAGGTTCATTGACCAAGAACTCGTATCTAGTCACAAAATGCAGGCAGATAATATATTAGAAGAAGATTTCACAAAATTTTGCCAGATTCTAGAACACTCAATAAAGAGGAACACTCTTTGAAATTATGAGGCAACTACTGCCTCTTTTGAGCTCATTGTGATACAGATGTCACAATGCGATAAAATCCAATTTCTTTTCAACCCCTCAATATCCCCCGAGGAAATTTAAATTAAATTTTATTAATTTTTTTTCTAAAATCCACCCCCCATCCCACCAATTGTAATTTTTAGGTGAGGGTGGGAGTAGCATTCGATATAGGATAAATCCCATATCCCCATATTGTAACCATATCCCGTATTGTAATTGTACATGTATCCATATCCATATATTGTATCGTATCTATATCCATACTTGTATTCGTATTTGTATCTAGGGGTGTTTTCAAGATCAATGACATTCGGGGGAAGGTTTATATTATTTTTAAATCAATGGCTCTTTTATTTTTTGTTGGGGGAGGGGGGAGGAAATGGAGGAAACTGAGGTTTCGCCTCTTTTCAGTGCATTGTCTTTGATTGTAGATGCCATGACTTTTTTGCACAACCTTTTTTGCCATGTTTTTCATGTGTTAAATAAATGACCGTTCTAGTCACAACTACTTGACTTATTTCAAAGACCACTATTCATTGTAGTCTCTAACTTGAATTGAATTTTTTTTGGAATGTTGTGAAATTTTACAAGTACATTTTCAACTCTCTTATCTTTCACTGAACACAAAAGGCATCATTTTGAAATAATTTCACAAAGATATGCTCCTTCAAAGTGTGTTGCCATGTATTTCCAATTTTTCATTAACCCAAATAAAACTTCAAATTTAAATGTCCCCTAAATTGTGCAGTCAAATAATCTGAATTTTTTTTTGAGGTGCTCACTCTCAATGTGAACTTCAAGACCTTCTGATTACATTCTATCCAATCCCAAGGAAAAATGAACAAACAAATTGCTAAAGTTCTTGGCAATTTGGGCCCATTTTGAAAGTACACCCCTTGGATCATTAGGGATTAAGAATAGTAGAATATCTTATTTCAAAAAGAAATTGAACTAAAAAAAGTTGGTAAATCAAGTTAGATTTTGTTTTCAAAAATACATTTGAGATTTAGAGACTCCAATAAAAAATTATAGACAAATTTCAAAAAAGGATTGGAAGGGACATTTTTTTAATATTTTCAAACATCTTCTCTAAATTTTGTCTATAACTTTTGATTGGAGATTCAAAATTACTAGAAAATTCAGGTGATGAAATTTATCTTGATTTCTCAACTTTTCTCATATCAATTTTTTTTGAAAAAAATTATTCTACTATACCAAAATGAGGTTTGAAAATTTCTTTGAATACAATATCTATGTTTTAACAATGAGTGGTCAAGCTCTCATCTCCAAATTATACCATATCCTTTGAGGATTCATGATGAACAATGGATTTCATTATAAAAACAACCTCTCTGCCCTTCATTCCCTCAAATGTCAATGAAACAATTCCTTCGTTTTGCTATAAAAAATTTCCTTGATAGTAGATTCTCAAATGTCATTGGTGTTTGATTCAATGGATTCTTTGGATTTTCTCCAAACCTTCTTTAACATACACTTTTGGGTAGATTTGTTTTATCTTATCTTAGAATTAGTAAAAAAACGGGGCACACCACAAATGTTATGCCACTATCCCAGTACCAAACTTTACTTAACCCTTAAGGGTGGTTGCAAAAAAGACTGAATGATTTTGGTAGCATTTGCCAAAACTATAGTCCTATGCGCTTAGTACTAATATGAGTACTATAGTACTATGAAATAAAACAATCTCAATTGTTGATTTGAAAATCGATGGCTAATAGTATTTTTGACTACTTTATAAGTAATGAAAAAGTACTATTTGAAAAAAAAGACGGTTTGTCACAGAAAATAGATACAATTAAGTGTAAATTAATAATGATTAGAAAATTATGAACAAAAAAAAACTAAAAATTGACCATTTGTAAAGACTTGATAGTGATCACATTTCACCAAAAACTAAAAGTTGAAACTGTCTTGAATGTTTGGAGCGCTACAAGCAAGGGATCCCTATTTGCATGCATGTTAAGGACAAAGAATTGTGTTTTTTTCAATGCCCTTTGGTGGGCACATGCCCATCTAGTGTAGGAATATCCTACTAAATATTCAAGTGAACATCATAATTTTTGGATACTCTACAGTACTAAAGACCCCTAAACCGCCAAGTGTGACAAATGAGCTAAATTGACAATTAATTATAAAATTGTTTTTAAAATTTTTGAAAAATAACAAGTCTCATTCTTTTTGAGTTAGCCATCTTCAATAAAAATTTCAAGTCCATTGGCTTCATTTTCAAAAGTTATGGCTGATGGCAATTGTGTCACTTCAATTGTAACGCGAAATAGGAATGGTCTTTCTTGCAATCACCCTTAAATGATGTTGAGGTTGAAAAGTGTTTGATGGATGACTTGAGTGTTCATTGTAGAAACAGAGAATGCACCTATTGGGTCAATAATCTGGACAAGCATTTTGGTCATAGAGCCCTTGTCCTTTAAAGGTTAATTATCTTTATGGATGAATTTTGTGGATGAAAACTCATGAGAGGAACTGATAGGTAGCCTCTTTGATGGAAAGCTACCATACTAAGGACTAGTTGCCATTGGACCATGAGAGGTCTAGGCCTAGATGGTCAAGGCACTAACCATTGAGCTCTAGACTCTCTTCTAATTGGCTGACCAACCTCTAGTCCTTGCAAATCGACTTTGTAGATCTAGAAGGTTTTGACTAGCTTGGACTCTTGGAGGGGTTAAAATTAGTTACTAAGGTTAAAATTTGAAGAAGATAATCAATCATATGAGATCCTAGCTCTGAAAAACGTGCCACTATTCATGCATAAATAGAAACATAGTGCAATTGAGAAGGTTTTGTATGAGATGGATGTTGTGTACAAGCTCTAATGGAAACCCGCCTTCTAAAAACTCAATCCAATTGCAATTGGCTCTGAGGTCTGATTGCCATTCATTTGGGCTCTTGGACCTTTTAAACCTAGAGGTTTAGGCACTCTCTATTGATGCGTAGCTTTGGACTCCCCTCTAATCCTTGCAAATTGGCTTTGTAGAGTTGGAGGGCTTGGATAGAAGCCTGTACCTATTTAATTGAAGAAAAAACAAAAGTAAATAACTTTGTCCAATGGACTTGAGCAATACAATTGTTGCTAGGTGTTTTGGACGATGTGTATTTTTAGCAATATTGATCCCAATGGAAATGTCATAGATGTGTAGCTTCTCCAACCCCTCCTCCATAGTTGTCACATTAGATGAACCACCCATTTGAATTGTCCAATTCGCCTGCCCGAACGTGACATCTAGTGACTCTAATCCACCTGATGTGATTACTTTAACCCCTTAACACCTCAATCCTTTTTCAAAATTTGGCACATTTTTGCTTATATCTTTGTAAAGAAATATCATTCACCGCAATTTCATGAAATTGGTCATTAAGGAAGGTTGTCTTTTTAAGATGACCCTAACTTGTCCGATGTGACAACCCTGGGCCTCCCAAGGTCCGACCTCCAGCACCCCAATGGCAACCGGCCCTGAAAGTTACGATAGTATCTGTCCTTGGACTGTTGGACAAAGCCAATCAATGAACTAAACCCCCAACTTCCACGCAAACGCAACTGTTGGGCCCTGAACTCTACAATACACGTGAATCACTCCGAAATCGGTGTCCGCTGGACTCTTTCCTCCGACCTCGGCTCAAGAACTCTGTCCAAGAAGTACTGTACAGCGGGACGGAGGCTGAGGAGAACTGCAGGACGTCATAGGTAAACGTGCACACTTGCCCTGGGAGCCTCACAGCGAATTCAGTAAGTAGAAGCCCCTTTTTTCTGAGTTTGTTGCAGTGAGAGGCAAATCCTGTTGAAAGCGAGGATCACTTGTAGCTACAGCTAGCTAGGTACATCCATTGAACTGGTAAGTATGTGGTAGCTGCTTCAATTCATACGATCGATTCTGTACGTTGCACTTGATCTCTGTGAATAGTCGGCTGTGAATTCATCGAGCTGTGAGTGGGGCTGCGAATTCATCGATCGATCGTGCTGTGATCGACCCGTGCTGTGACTCTTTTGCAGTGGCTTTGCTTACCGAACTTTCGGAGCTTGAAGCCATGAACCCCATGGACACCAAGGCCAGTAGTACGGACGTCGCGCCCTCACCCCCTCCCACCAGCCTCGGCAGCGTTCGCCTCGCAGCGTACCAACTCGTCACCAGTGCTTGCGTTCCCGGCGTCGTCGCCGCCCTCGTCCGCCTCCAAGTCTTCGAAGCACTCTCACGCGCCGGCCCCAACGCTTCGCTCACCGCCGCCGAGATCGCGGCTCTCGCACTCCCAGGAAAACCCACCAACATCTCCTACCTCTCCCGTCTCCTCCGCATGGTGAGCGGCAAGCGCATCCTTCGCGAAACCGTCACCACCACAAACTCATCAGAAGGGCAGCGTCCCCCCGCGTCGTCCCGCGTCGTAACCGAGCGTCGCTACGCCTTGGAACCCATCGCTCGCTTCTTAGTCGAGGACCAGGAGCACGGCTCCTTCGTGAACCTCTTGTTCATGCACCAGCCAGCCTACTTCGGCAGCACTTGGCAGCACTTGCATGAGGCGGTGGTGGACGAGGAGGTGACTGCGTTCGCGAGGGCTCATGGAGGGCTGAGTGCGTGGGAGTATGGGAAGCAGAATGCGGAGTTTGATGAGTTGTTTAATAAGACGATGGCTTCAAACTCGAAAATGTATTTGAAGGCGGTGCTGGATGAGTACAAAGGCTTGGAAGGGGTGAAGGTGCTGGTGGATGTGGGAGGAGGAGTGGGGTCGGCGATGAAAATGGTCACGGAGAGGTATCCGCATATACGAGGAGTCAACTTCGATCAGCCGCATGTGATCAGCGCGTGCAAGCCAATTCCGAGTAGGATTCCGAAACTCGGGGATGCATTGATCAATGGATGGATTTGGAGCTACATCGGCATTGATTTCGTCAGAGCTCTTGGAATTCTTAATTTTGATTGAAGTTTTGGAGTGCTGCTCACCAATGTTTGCTAGATTTACAGTACGCAAGATGGAGAAGGGAATTGAAGTGGATTGATTGAGCCCTGGCAGGAGTGGAGCACGTGGCTGGGAATATGTTTGAATCCGTTCCCAATGACGGTGACGCCATCTTCATGAAGGTCTGTCTGAATTCACACACCTCTCCCATTCTTGAATTAGGAGGAAGTAGAATATAGTTTGAATCGTGTGAGTATCCTAGACACCGAATTTATTGTCAGAGACTCAAGTCAAAGCAGATAACTTGGGCGTGAAATGATACTTTTCGACTGAAAGAGATGGGATATGAAAAATAATAAATAATAAGTTTGATATTCATGACTGATTGACATCGTGAATTTGTGCACACGACTATTGTCAATCTCGGTAAATTGGTGCGATTCTAGGCGCCACAAATGGGACATTCATCTGCACAAAGCTCTCAGAATTAGGACCGCTGTAGATTTGCGATTCAGGCCTCGCTCCCTGAAAAGTGCCAAAGTCCTAGAATTTCTTCAATTATAACTCAATTGATTGACGTTTCAGATAGTCTCTGTAACGCTTCGTTCATTTTTGTTACAGCAACTGACAGATTCTAAAAGCAACTATAATTGCTTGTAGCTCCAGGTGTCGATTCGTTCGGCTGGGTGACTGACTTCGTGAGCGTGAAAAGGGAGTTTCCCTTATGCTGGCAAAGTTCAGTTAAAATTGCAGAGTTCCAGAGTGCAATTGTGCAAACTTTAAATCTAGACCTGTTGTAGTCGTGTAAGGAAAGACTGCTCGTGCATCTCATTTTGGGCAATTGGGAGCTTCCCAATAGCTTCAATTTCGTTAAATTGGCGAAATTCCATTAAATTGGCGTGTGGTTCAGGACGCGCGGCCTACACCCCAAATCTAAACCTGTCCAATGTATATTGCGGGCGGGCCTGAAATTAGACCTTCGTGAAGATATATGCGGTGGCAATAGAATACCGCCAATTGATCGAAATTGACCGTTAGTTTCAATAAATTGGCGCAGTGTACCTTCGAGAAAGGAAGGAAATGAATGATTTAGGAAGCCGGGAGGGGGATTGGGGTGGAAAAGCCTGACTTAGCAATGCCTTGTAGATGAAATGCAATTTGCATATTAGTCTGCATATAAATGAAAGGACAATAAGCACAACTAAATATCTGATGTAAATGTGAAAATGGTGCGTGGAATACTGCCAAATCATAAGAATTGATTGACGTTTGATGTGTTGTCGATCTCCTCTCTGCAGAGCATCTTGCACAACTGGGATGACGAGAATTGTGTGAAGATCTTGACAAAGTGTTACGAGGCGTTGCCCCCCGACGGCAAAGTGATAGCGTTGGGCAACGTGTTGCCCGAAGTCATCAACTTTGAAGGAGCGGATCACATAGCCTTGGAATGTGACATCCACATGATGGCCTTCAACGAACCCGGGGCCCGAGAACGCACCGAAAGCGACTACCGCACGCTGGGCTTGGCTGCAGGGTTTAGAAAAGTCGAGATCGTCTGCAAAGTGGAAATGATTTCTGTGACTGAGTTTCAAAAGTAATCAGTCAATACAAGCTTGCATTGGATGATTGACTGGTTTGAGCACCCGGCTGAATCGTTCATGTGGAAAGTGAGAGATGTCCGTCAAGTACTCACTGAGATTCGTGACGAGTTTTCCACCGTCTGCACTCTGCAGGCTCCGTGCAAAGTTTTGAAACTTATACTCTTCTCATACTGTGTTTGCACTACTTAACAGATATCTCTGGACGCACTTAAGAGCGCCAAAATTGCGACCCGCAACTGCAAACTAGGATAAACGTCAATTTCGTTAAGTTGGTGGTATTCGCCCAAAATATGACATGTATCTTCAAAAAGGTCTAATTTCAGGCCACCAGCATCCCAAAAGTCTCACAAAGCATTTGTAGAGAGCTGTTGCAGCTCGTGTAACCACAAAGTGATTGCACGGAGCATTTTCAAATGTTAAACCATTGAAACAGAACTGTCATAGTTTGAAGCATGCTGAATTGTGCTATAAAATGCCCACTTTCCCTTTAACAGCAGGAAGTAGTCAAGTACTACGTATACTTGACCCCGGTACAAAATCTCTACCCATTGAATCGTGGAGTCTCGAATAAATTCCCAAACTAATGGAAAAGCCTCAACCAAAAAATTTAAAAAAGCATCGCTTCAAAATTTAAAAAAGCATCAATTCAATTTGGGTAGTTTGAAATGTACAATTGTCCTAGATTTCTTAAATCTTAGATGCTTGAAATGTACATGTGTCACAGATGGCACTTTCACAATTTAGACTGTGTGGTCTGAAATCTATACAAGTCCTAGATTTCTGAAATCTATACCTATTCTAAACGTCACCTATACGGTTCAGATTGGGCGGTTTGAAAATGGCACACGGAATACTGCCATTTCAACGAAGTTTGCCACACATCTAGATATGGAAGCTTGATTTAGTTCTTACTGGTTTAAGCATTAAAGAAATTTTGAAGCCTTAGGAGGGCCGCTAGAAAGTGACATGAGAAGTCTATTAGCAATGGAATAGGTTGACTAACAATTATAGCTATAGTGCATTGTCAACTTGTGTGAATTTCAACGTATGCAGTTTGATTGTGTTATGACAGGTTCAGAATAATGAATGGAGATTTGCATTGTTTATTGCAAATCCTTGTTTGAATATACTTGTTCATGAGAGTGAATATACTTATTAATGTTGAATACCGTAGGTAAAGGGCAGGTTTGGCACTTTAATGCCAAATATTTAATTAAAGTTCCCAAAGTTGGGTTGGCACTTTAAAATTTAAATTTTCAGAAATTTGACATTATATTATGTTGATCCAAAATATTTGTCACTGGTTCCAAAAGTCACTCACTAGGATGTGAGTGAAGTTGAGGAAGACAAGATCTTTATACAAATTAGATGGTAGAAGTTAAAACAATCCATGTGGGATATATTAATGATTAGGATTAGTAGGAGCTCAATCTTTAAATTATTCCATATCCTTTGAGGATTCATAAGGAACAATGGATTTCATTATAAAAACGACCTCTTCACCCACCATCCTCACTATGTTTCAATGTAGATTTACCCTTAGTTTGTTATCAAAAATTTACTTGATGGTACATGGTCTTTGAACATTTTGACCTATATTGGAAGTTTTTTTGTACAACAACTTGCTCTATTATAATTTTGCCAAATTCGGCAATTTCTTTCTTTTAATTTTTTTCGGCACTCTTAAAAATAATTATTTTTTGCCGACCCTGCCCTTTGCTTATGGTACACGAAAGTAATAGGGTCATTCTTGTTGTTTGTTCAGTCTTAATAAATCAGCCTAATTTAATGTAGTTATTGAATATAAAAAAATGAACCCACAGTATATATCCCACAACAATAGCCCTAGTACTTTCTTGTTCAACATGAATAAGTATTTTGGCAACGAATGAGCAAGTGTATTAAAAGAAGGGTTTGGTGTAAACAATTCAAGCCTTCTTGTACATTGGTCCCATTTTTGACACTTTTTTCACAAGAATCCCTTGGGGGTGCATTTAGTTCTACTATAACAAACCACATGCGAACAAGTGGTTTCTAATAAACTATAATTTCAACCTAAAATTTTGAACATTGTTTAATAATGACTATAGCTTTCTATTGCCAAAATTTCCAACTCGAATAAAATATGAAATGATTTCTAGAAGAGGTTGAAAATGAACTAAAATGGCATGTTTTTCAACTCAAATAATTATAGAGGACACATTTAGATGACCATTGAGTCAATATTCAACTCAAAATGAGCTTTCAATAATGAGTTATTTTTAAGAATTTTTTGTTCATTTTTTAGACAATTTTTTCTTATATAATATAGGGGTGTGAAAGTTATTTTTCAATTCTACAGTGTATCTTTTTACTTCAAAAATTTGTAACTAATTATTATTAACAAATAAAAATATCAATAATTCAAAACATAAACTTTCAAAGTAGAAAAATCTATTCATATTTTTTTAATTTTGTTTTATTTAAAATTCAAAAAGTATATAGGGGGTCCAAAGTTTTGTTTGCATGTGGTTTCTAATGGACACTCTAAATGACCCCACATTAAACAATTCCAAAACGTTGCAGGCTTTGACATGCCAAGTGAGTATAAATACAAAAAACAACATCGCTTTCTTCTTTAGAAGATCAAAATTAATTAAACTCATATCCCCTTTTCTTCTCATGGAGGCATGGAGCGGCCCTCCTCAGGCCTCAAAATTTCTCTAATGAAAGTGTTGTTGAAGTTTTGATAAGATGTGTTGTATATATGATGGGGAGCAAGGGTGGTCACACTCTTAGTTTTGGTAGAGGCACCTATTCGGACTGTCACTTTAATTTGGGAAGGAAATGGCCCCTGTGACCAAGGTAGTCACTAAAATATTTCAATTATTAGACCAATAGGTGTATTCTTTGTTTCTACCATTAATAATGAAATCGTCCTTTAGACCTTTTAGGTCCATCTAGCGTCCTTATAAGGTTAACGTAGTTTACATGCTTACAACTTCAAATTGCAAGAAAGAAACCTTTGTACTATAGTTACCTATAGAGCTCTTGTTTGACTTATTACATACAAAGTTCCAATCCTTTTTTGGTAGAGTAAACTTGCCAATCACCACATAGATAAAATTCAAATCCTTCTCCACATAAATATAGAGACTTGCATGTTTTGAAATTTAGCATAATTATTAAATATCATGTTAAGATTTACCTTCAAAAAAGAAATTAAATCCAAAAAGATTTCTTACAAATCTTATTGCAATTTAAAGGCAATGAAGTTGAAATCTAGTTAAAAATTCCTTACAATCCTTCATTGATCATTGGATGGTGATACGAAATTTTGTTCCTATCAAAATTGAATTGGTAGTTGAATTGTGCTATTACTAGTTGGTAAATGGCAACATTTGTTGTCTAGTGTTTGGAAGTGTGCGCTACATGGTAGGTTTACTCTATGTTGTCATCAATGTATAGTTAGGATTTCTCATTTTTCTCGTATAGTAGCTCAACAACAAAGTTTCTTCCTTTCATATACCAAAACAATATTCTGGAAAGACTCTAATTACCCTATAAAGGACAAATCAAGCTTGGATGCATAGTAAAAAACTAATTAAAGCTAGATTTCACATAGTTTTTGCTCCAATAATCTAAATACTCATCAATTCACTTGATCACATTGTTGACTTTTAAAGGACGAACTCAAGGGGTGACTTTGGAAATCATCCTTTTTCATTACTATGTGAATCATGGACTTTAGAAATAGCAAAAGCATTCATTGAAAGTCAAACTACTATAGAAGACCTCTTCTTTTTACAACAATACAAAATTTCGAGGATGAATAGTTGCACTTATATCCATTGGACGCCAAACGTCCTCTTTGACGTTTAAGATTAACCAATGCCACTAAGAATCCTTTTGATCCCCCAAGTGGAGGAAGCCCCCGAGTAGAATTAATTATGCTTTGAGTTTCACAAAGTCAGAGCATCCCCACAACAGACTCAACAAATAGAGATGGTAAGTGTGATTTTGCAGTGAGATTTTCAAGACCCGTGGTTAGGTGGCTTTTCCTAAACCCCACGGCTGATGCACCATGATGCACCAAAAGGGTGTGCCAATAGAAGTATGCAATGTATGCAATCTAAAGAAGTTTCCTACCTCAAAAATTGAAATACAAAAGATTTACCTTTGGATCTACTAAAATCTACCTCACATAGCTTCAAACGCCATTAGAGAAATTTTCACCCTTTCAGAGGGCCGCTCCATATTGACCAAACCAACCTATTAATCGCGTAAGAATTAGTAGGGGCATATAGCCGTAGTGCATTGTCAGAGTGGGTGAAATATCGCAAAAAACGTCAAAACTCCAATAATGAAAGTGTAGTAGAAGTCTGTTTAATAATCAACCACATGAACATACAAGGTGATTGATTCGGAAATTAAACAAATTCAATGAAATTAAGCAAAATAAAGTGAATTTTCAAGCTAGTTGCCAAAAAAATTAAAAAACTTTTACATTTTGTAGCTAGCTTTTAAAGTCACTTAATTCAAGGTGTTTAATGATGAGAAGAGAATCTCTTTATATATACATGGGGTGGTAGGAGGTAGAACAACCCATGTGGGATATGTAGTTTAGAATTTGTAGTTTTTCAACTCCTCATAGTTAAGTTTAAAATAGGAATTGTGTTAAAACTAGAACTCTAGACCTCATTTAGACATAGTAGAATAATTTTTTATCAAAAACCTTTGAACTAAATAAAGTTGGAGAATCAAGCTAGTTTTCGTGTACAAAAAATCGTTTGAAGTTTACAGCCTCCAATAAAAAGTTATGGGCAAAATTTGGAGAAGGTTTTTGAAAATGTCAAAGAAAATCTCTCTTTCAACCCCTTTTAGAATTTTTTCCATAACTTTTTATTGGAGGCTCTAAACATCAAATGGATTTTTAGACATAAAAACTAGTTTGATTTTTCAACTTTTTTTAGTTCAAAGGTTTTTGAAAAAATTCATTTTACTATGCCTAAATGGGGTTTAAAATTCTAGTTTTAACACGATTCCTACTTTAAACTTAACTATTAGCGGTTGAGAAACTAAAAATTATAAACTACATATCCCACATGGGTTGTTCTACCTCCTACCACTCCATGTGTACATAAAGAGATTCTCTTCTCATCATTAAACACCCTAAATTAATTGGCTTTAGAAGCTAGTTGGAAAACGTCAGAGTTTTTTAATTTTTTTGGCAACTAGCTTGAAAATTCACTTCATTTTGCTTAATTTCATTGAATTTGATTAATTTACAATACTTGAACCTTGATTATTTAACTACTTATACTTCAATTTTGAACCACTGACAGTCGTCGCACATCGCGACTTCCGGTGATCAACTATAGGGGAAAAATAAATCTTTGGGTCCTTTCAGCTGCTCTAGAATGACCCTCCGGAGGGCTGAGAATTTCTCTAATGCATTATTTTCCAACTTACTTTCGTAGTTGCAATTGACATGTGAATCTCTTTATATACATAGGGTGGTGGTAGGAGATAGAACAAACCATGTGCTTGGGATATGTTAATTTGATTTCACTATGAGTGTTCAAGCTCCTACTCATTTCAATTATGGCAATTAACATAGCCCTCAATCATGGATTGTTCTACTTCCTACCACACCATGTGTATATAGTGAGCTTTTCTTCCATCATGAAAATTCAAAAGAAGATGATAATAAATACATTAAAATTTGTTTTTGGACTACAATAATGTGCTTCTTAGCGATTCATTTGCTCAAAAAAAAATTGAAATATATTTGAACTCTTCTGAGTGCCAGCTAGGGGCAGTACTTGCAAAACAACCTCAAACTTTGCACTGCGTACCTTGAAGTCTGTGTGGGCAGCTTGGTCAGGATACACCATTTGCCCGTTCGCTCAGCACATTTGGTCATGGCCGGCCATTTTGTAGGCATCCCTGTGCCTGCCGTGGGGCACTTAGACTTGGACAATCACTGGGTTTGCGCCATTTGTTGAGTCGCTGTGGGGATGCTCTCCAAACTTGACTCTCGAATTGATACAGCTAAACTGGACCCCATGTAAGCTACCATGTATCTCGGGAACAACAACATTCAGGCTAGGAGGAGGTACAGATGACAGACTAGGTTGAACAATGTTATGCTATTTTCAAGTGACTTGCGACAAGTAATTCGCGTTGTTAACCTGGCTTGCTCCTCGATCATTGCGAAGAGCCCCAAAGAAACAGATTACAAAATTCGGCTGATTACCTGTCCTTCACCTCACTCACATGGTCCACTTGACTCGTAACATTGTTAACCAATGCGTGGGGCAGTTGATATCCACACGGTAAGTTGTGGATTCTCCCTTGTCAACTGTACGACGTCCACAGCCACTGTCGTGTGCCAAGGGATCCACAAGCTGGAGAGTGGAGACCAGAGTTTGCAATTGAGGACCTGATCTTTTGTGCAGACAGATAAGTTATGATGTGTCCATGATCTAAAATGATGGTGGTCAGGAAGACCCATTTGCGTCATATGCATATCGATCTGGAATCTGATGACGCAGGTGGAGGACGTACTCTCGGGCCGATTTCGTAGTATGGGACAGGAATCCGACAGAACGTACGAAATTCGCAATCACACCTTGTGCACGCGCGCAACAGTTTTTCTTAACCTCTTAATGTTAATTCTGTTAAATTGACAAACCTAAAATTGTGACCTACCTTCACAAAGGTCTAATTTCAGGACACAAACTAGGACAGGTGTAGATTTCGACTTCCGGCAGGGCGGCCTGAACTACGCCGAAATAATGGAGTATCGCCAATTTAACGGAATATGGCCAATTTAACGAAATTGACGTGTCGTCCATAAAATAAAGATCGATCACAATATTTTAAATAAAATAAAAATCACCCTCTGAACAGACTGTCATCACTCAAACCATTACATACTCTAGCCTATTGGATTCATCATCACCCTAGGATCTGAAGGATCTGACACAAAGAATCTGACAGAATTGAGAAAAGTTTGTCCGGAAAAATGAGTGACTATCACTGAAATACAGTAAATCTCTAACCCAAACCGCGACGCGCTCGAAATCCCAAGGAACCGATCTACAGAATGCACCAGCTCTAAAACTCGGGCTAAAACTGCAATAGATACAATGATATGCAGCAGTGAAACTATATATGGCACTTAATTTCCAGAGGCAAGTAAGAAACTGAAGAACTTCATTCAAATTTCAATTCCAATCCTCAGATGATCAACTAATCCCCACATTACAGATCACCAACGCCAGCTCCAAAGCTTCGGGAATGCACTCCAGTACAACAGATTCTCGCTCCCGATCGAAGAGACAGATAGACGGACAGATTGAAACCATATCTCTAAGTGAAAAAAATCGTGAATTCAGTCAACCAAATGTCGAGTTGGCACATAACATTCGATCTTAAGCAGATCAGAACGGACCCGAACTCAGTACAAACACTGTCAAATCTTGTGCATAATTCTGCAACTGGGAGGACTAATGAAGAGAAAATTTGGAGATGCAGCTAAATACATCCATAACTCAAACCATGCATCAATAAGATTGAAGACAGCCCTGCACTCCTGCAGTACTAGTCCAATTGCTTACGAATGCTATGCAGCAACAGGCTAGGATCATTCTGCTAGGGCTGCATACTGGGTCCGAAGTCGTAGAGGATTCTCGCTCGACTGAACGTGATATTCTGCCCCGGTGGCGCCGTCGTTTGCACCACAGTCACCACAACATCCTTCACGTCGTCCTTTCCGATCTGCACCAGCTTGGGTCCGATGGCCACACGCCACAGGCGTTTGGGGTTGAAAGAGGCCTGGCCGGTGATCGGTACGTAGCCGAACGTCCCTGCGTACTCAGGACACGCGGGTCCGTTGGCGGCAACTGCTTGTGGGAAGAATAAATAAGCCTTCCAGCTAGAGCTCGCCGTGATGTTGGGGATACGGATGCCGGAAATCTCCAGAATCTCCGTGCCTTTGGTGAGACGGACCTTCGGGCGTTTGAGACGGAACGTGATCGGGGTCAGGCCCAGGACTTGGGAAGTTTTGTGCTTGGTCGTGTTGCTAATCAAGGCTTCCATGGCGGATTGGTTGAGTGGGTTGCAGAGGGGGATGGTGTTCTCTTGACCAGGGGGCACGCCGTTCGTCGTCCACGGTGTCGGTATGTCTTCGTAACTGTACCTGCAGGTGGAGAAAGCGAGGATGAAACGATCGAATTGTGAGAGTTACGTTTACGGTGGAAGTCCACTGAATGTCGATTCCGTCAAAATGGTAGAATTCCATTAAAATGGCGCGGTGGACTCTCAAGAGAGGAAGGAATGAATTGATTTTAGGGAGCTGGGAGCTGGGTGGGTGGGGGTGGGAATCACGCAGTATTAATTGTGGATGCAGAGCAATTTTGCATATTAATTTGCATCTGTATAACAAGCTAATGTGTAGGTCAAAATGGCACACGGAATATATTTGTCAATTTCACGGAAGCTTATTGCAATTGTGAGAAGACAAAGTCCAAACACCACAGGACTGCATTCGTGATTGTAAGATTTAAGGCCTCCACCACTGGTTGGAGTGGTTGCTGCACATGCAAGGAGTCGAACTTTTCTTTAACAGAGCTAGAAGCCAACATAAGAAATTTGACACAAGTCCATGGAAATTAGGTGGTGGTTCGTTCTGACACTTTGAATTCCATGAAAATCGATTAGCACTTTTCATGCGTTTGTGTCAAATTCATATGCTGGATGTTAGATCTAAGGCTAAACTGCTCACATTGAATAATTGCAGAAATGATGACCAAAGGGCTAAAGTAGTGGTAGCTGCACAATAATCCTGATTTGATAGTCTCTGCCATGTTAATTAAGATCACCAAAGCGTTTTACCGCTGATAGCCGCACAAGAATCCTACTGAGTCCTGAATTACAAAGAATTCTATGGAATGGAGGAAATTTGAAACCATGCATGACTTACAAAATATTGATAGCACGTGCGGTCGATGAAGAAGTTCGTTACACTCTCAGAAGTACACTTCAATGCACCGAGCTTAAAGGAATACACAATCTGGATAGTAATAAACTCGGGTGATCGGGGGATGATTGATTGCATTCAATTTCCGTACGTACCTGAGAAGATTCATGTCGAGCGTCTGCTGGACGCTCATCTTCACCAGATTTGCGTTCTCGTCGTAGAACGTGAACATCGAGTCATTAAACGCTTGGTCCATTGGACTGGTTCTCACCCCCCCTGGCAGCCCTTGCCACAACGTCCACATCCGATCGATATTGCTGTGATGCGCGTAAAACACCGGATCAAACCCAGCTCTTCCAAAAGTCCCCATATCGTTCAGCTTCACATTCGGGTCCCCCACCCACACATGCACAGGCGCATGCGGGGAGATTGAAAGCGTCCCCTGCCCTTGCCCCCCATAACCCCCCAAATAGTACGGCAACCCATAGAACAGCCCCGGCGTGGGCGAACCAGTCACCAACTGCGAGTATTGCAACCGATCATTCTGCTGTCTCAGAAACGCCGTCGTCTTGTTGTTACACCCCCCACCACGCGTATCCAGATCAACCAAATTCTGAGGAGTGGAGCAGTTGTTGCGGTTGCGGTTCCAGAGGGATGAGCTTCGGTTGTAGTAAATCGCAGGGAAGGCGTTTGGGAGGGGGTCAAGTTCCTGGGAATTGTCCCACGCCCAGAACGGCAGAGCGAAACTGTCGTCATCGAGCATGGTGGCGAGGATGCGTTCGTGCCAAAACATAAACATGCGGTGCCAGGGGAGGAAGAACCAGCTGTTGTGAATCTCTAAGGGATTCTGTTGTCCAGGGAAGTGGAGCGCGAAGTCGCAGTACAGGCAGTGCATATTCATCTGGTTGAGTAAAGAGCGCGGATCGGAGTCGGGGAGAGCGCGGATCATCGCGTACGCGCGCTCCAGACGCGAGACCTCGAACGGCGTGAGCAAGTGCACTGGGCGGCGGATGCGCCATGACTGGGTGCTAATCGTGTCAAGCTTGAATTCTCGGATGCCTGGGGTGCCTGTGTAAGGGGTGGGCATGCAGCAGCGCTCGACGCTGTTGCATTGTGTGGGGATGTCTGCGGCGGGGATGGGACCTCCGTTTTGCAAGCGTGCTTCGGATGTCCAGACCACGAGGGTCATCGACAGAACTGCCCAAAGCTTGGAACTCCTCATGACTGAGCTAGCGCCTTGCGTACCTGCGCTTGCTGCCCCGGGATTCACGAAGCTTAAGCTCACTAGGATCTTGGTCATGGGCCACCCCCCAAAGTGATGCGCGTAAACCCCGCCAGGAAATTCCTCAGTGTATTTCTGGGCAGATTCTGTAGCTCATTCAGGGCATTATGCGGGAATCCTTGTGTAACCGGTGATTACGTTTTTCTCATTCTTTACCTTCGTGTGTCTCTTTCTCATTCGAAACTTTATTTATCATCCACGAATTTCTTTATCTCTGTGTTCGTAAAAATACAGTAGGTTCAAATTCTAGCCAAGTACTTGTGGGATAAGTCCCATATCCTTTGCCATTTCTGAAAATAGCATGTATTTTAGTGGATGCCATCACAATTCTCCTTCTCAGCAGTCTTCTTGGCTTGGGTCCTAAACAATGTTTGGAAAAAACCAACAACTAATTCAAAGTTAGTCAGTAGAATTGGGAAAAAAAAGCAGTTGCAATTTAAATACATTGGCCAAAATCCGGTGAAAAATCTGTAAAATTTCTCTTTAGAGTACGAAATAGAGAAAATAACTAGACTCATTTCTTCAATAACTAGTTCAATATGAGAATTGAAGGAAATTAGCCTAGTTATCAAAATCAAAAAAATTCCAAAACATTGGTCCTAAAATAGGTTGAGACATTGCAATGCATCTTCAGGCTTGAAACTTGGGAGAGAAGTCAAAGAACCATGAAAAATAGTCCTTAGGGATAGGCTCACTGAAGGACTGAGGTAAATGGTCCTCAAATCCGCATTGTCCGTACAAATAACATAATGGATTTTGGATAGGTTCTTACGATCTTAAATATTCATCATGATTTTTTGAAACTTTTTGTGAAGATAGAAAAACACATTGGCTTTTTTAAAAATTTAACTTTTATTTCAATTGGTGCTTGGGAGCAAAAGTTATGGCACAATAAGTCCAAATTTTAGTTTGTTGAGTAGGAAAAAAAACTCACAAAAATTTAAAATTTTTGTTTCTCATAGATTGTATTTTTATCCAACAACGCTAGCATACGAGCCTAGAAATGTGAGCCTACGAGCCTTTAGCTTAGGTATAAATAGGTACTCTACAACTATTGAAGGTATCTATAATATACATACTTATAATATAAGTACCTTATCACCATAAAAGGTGCTTATAACATGGGTACCTACAACATAGATATTTATAATATAAATATCCTATAACCATAGAAAGTGCTTATAAAATAGGTACCTATAATATAGATACCTATAATATAATTAGGCACCTATTATATAAACATTTTATAACCATAGAAGGTGCTTACAACATAGGTACTTATAAGATAGACAACTATAATATAGGCACCTATAACTATAGAAGGTGCCTATCATATAGGTACCTATAACATAGAAGCCCAGGCTCCTAGGCTCCTAGGTTCAAGATCTTAGGCTCACATGCTAGCAATCGTGTATTTTTATCTATATGGGAAGCTTTGATTTATTCCATTTTGATTTGTTATGTGAACATTATGGATGAGCTTGTTTTTTGGGCAATCAAAACATTTTCTTGAAAAAATAACTTGTAGGATTCATTTTTAAACTCAATTTTCATAATTTTAAAAAAAAAGTTTCACAAGGTTAAAATCTCTTGCTAGAACAATATCGATGTTGAGATTAGCGTGTTTCAATTATATCTCAAACTTATTACAGGTTTAGTTTTCTTTTCAATCTTGAACCTAATTCAATTTAATAAATTTTTAATGACTGAAATTAAGTGTATTTTTTTTGTATTTTTTTCCTAGACTTTCAACTCAATTCTTCAACATAAAAAATTAGAAATACAAACTTAGTAGTACAAAAAATTTAAGGTAGGAAGATTTAAACCCCAAACAATAGTTGAGCATGGTGCAAAAAATCTGGATTTCTTCACTTTAAATGCAAATATCTTGCAATCTACGCAGTCAAAGTCTTTGAAATTTCTTCCACTCATTTTTACACTACTCTAGTACAAGATACTACAATTTGATTTACAAAAAAATATTATTTAATTTTTTCTCTCTTTGCAATAGAAATGGTTGAATAGTTTTTGATGGAAAAAAAGCCTTGGAATTGTATGAGTTAAAATCCCACAACTATGGAAAGCACTATTCAAAGACTTTGCAATTTTATGAAAGGGACCAAGGTGGAAACACCTAAAACTGTCAAAATAAGCAATTCATCATAGTTGGAGGCACCTTTTCCTTCAAATAATATTTTTGTATTATTAGCAATTGAAAATCATGAATTTAAAAAAAATAAAATTTAGTATGGCATATAATTTCTATAAATTTTCAAAGTGAAAGCTCTTTAGACCATTGAAACCATCATATAGCTAGATCTAAAACTGAAATCTCAAAAAATTAGTAGTTAATTAATCACAGTCAAGTATGGGCACGGTTCAATGACGCTTTTCAAGGACACTATAATGGAAGTCTAGGATACATGAATGGGTATAGGGACTATTTTGGGTGTTTTCACCTTAAATCCTAAACGTCCAAACAACATTTTTTGGCAACATAGCGATTTTGGGCAGCTCACTACAAATAGAGTTTTTCTTTTTTTTCTTTGAAAATTTCACACAATGTGGGGACAAGGAGAAGCTTTAAGTCTCAACAATTTTCATAACTTTTGGCTACATGGTTCAAAAGTTATTGCATGATATGTAATTTTTAGTTTTCAACGAGCAGACCGGGTAGACTAGGCAAAAAAAAAAACTTCTCTGAAAATCACTTTTACAAAAAATAAAAATTTGAAATTGATTCTTTAGATTATTATATATGTGGTAAGCTTTGAATCATTCCAATTTTATTAATGAGATGAAAGTTATGAGGAATTTGAGTTTGAGTTTGTGTGGGTAGTTATGGAGTCTCTACTCTAAAATAAATTTTGAAGTCCTTTATTTAACTCAATTTTAAATATTTTTGGAAAAACGTAAAAACATTAGGTGTATATTGTTTATTACAACATTACAACCGTTGGGATTGGCATTTTTCTATTCTGTAAATAAATTGTTAACAATTTATTATTTTTAATCATTCTCTACTTCTTTCTATTTATTATTTTTTTCCTATATGTTGTACAATTCCAAATGATCTAAAAAATTTCAAGCATGTATCCAACTTGACTTGAGGAATGTATCCAAAGAGTAACCACCATTTTGGACTTTTTTTCATACAAATGTGACCTTGTGAAGTGCAGCTGCCCGTATTTTCACAGGGCCAAAAAAAGGATTTTATCACTTCAAATGTTAATATCTTGCAATCTACACGGTGGAAAATTCTGAAATTTTTTCCACATCTTTTCTAACTATTTTACTAGAAGATCCCATGGTTACATTTGTCCAGAAATGATTTCCATTTTAAATTTGGTGCTTGTAAATTCAAAGGCAGTTTTGGAGCAGTTTTGGTGAAAACATAGTCTCTAATGTTTAGGGGTTAAGTTAGATACCACAGACTAATTTCTATGAAAATGTGATGACCAATATTTTCAAATTTACTAATGGTTAGCAAACAAGTCCACACTAGGGATGTGAGCCAATGACACACCAACACACTTTGAAGCATAATGGAGTTTTTCAGCTAAAAGACATGCCAGTGGGATTATTAGACATCCGTCATCATTGCCATTACAAGTTGCAACTCATAACCTTCTTTCCTTTCAATTTGTTTCCTGCACCCTTGAATGATGAAGTCAAAGGTTGTGATTAAAAAATGTACAGCAGTTATGTACAATATCCTATTCGCCACTAGTATAGCTCATCGATTATGTAATACAAAACTGGGGTCAATTGAAGATATAAAAATGGGATCCTATTGAAACTTAATGTAGTGCCACCTACATCAGATTGGTGATTGGATAATTTATGACCTTGAAGGATTAGTACAAGAATTTTGCCATATTAGAGGAAAATCAGGAAACCAATTCATTGGCAACTGAAGTTGTATCAATACTGCAATGTAAGCTTAGTAACTTAACTCCTCTGATGTGCACAGAAGGGGGAGAAGAATTCTTTCATTACATGACCAAACTGGATTATAAAATACGAATGTCCCAACTCAAACCACGCATCCACCATTAATAAAGGAAACTGAAGGCAATGGGTTAGAACAACAACAGAGAGGTCAAACTAATCCTACAAACAACCAAGGTACAACAGCCCATTGTGGTCAGAATTAGGAGTTCGTCCTCATGCCATTGTTGAATTTAAAAAAAAAAATCCCATATGAAGACAAGTGTGAGAAACAACGAGAGCAATTAAAATTTTATTTTTTTTGACAAAATATGAATTTGATATGAATTTTTGAAGCACTTGTTCAGCCCATCATAGCCCAAAACAATCGCTAGACTACCCTAGAACCAACAAAATTTGTATCCATAATGCTGATCTTACTCAGGTGTTGTAGTCACAATATTTTTTAACTTGGAAAGCCTAAATAATCACTTTCTACAATGAATTTACACTAAGAAGATGAAAGTTCCTAATGAGGTCACTATCATTCTAATATTGTCAAGTAAGACATTGATCGTGGCCCAAATCTCATTTATTGAAAAACCCCATGAAAGGATCATTCACTAGGTGTCTACTATGGGGTCTTCTAACCGCAATGAGCTATCTATCTTATTGGCTCGTATGGTTGCTAAAGAAAGTGACAGCAGTGCATTAGCTTATACTAGTGGAAGGCCTACCAGTAGGAATACATGAGAGAGCATGTGAAGGTACAACTACCCAATATTGCTATCCATCGAATTCCACCACCTACAAAATCCTTCCGTTTGCATCAATGGCCCACCCATTACCACAATCTTAGCAACCCTTTATCATGATGGCAATGCACTTGGAGAGCAAACACGTCAACCTATGCTTCAACAAGGGTTAGGGTTTATTCATGATTTAACATTTTAGCTTTGAAATATTATAGAAAATTCACTTTTTGTAGGAATGTCTTCATTCTTTTTTGCCAATGACTTCTCTCAAACTTTCCAATCTCTGAAAAATATGGGAGCTCACAAATATCTTCTCCAAAGTACCTAGATAGCAAATTTGTGTGGTAATGGGCTGATCTACCTTAAGGTTTGTGACTCTCTGAATATAGAAACCATTGATTACACACTTAGACTTTGTACAATGGTATCACCAACATGGGAATTTTATACTAATCCATTAGATGATCAGTAAGTTAACTTGGCCTATGATAGGCCAAGTTTCGAGTAGCCTATTGCAAGCCCAAAATTTCTTTAGAT
The DNA here is from genome assembly GCA_947034895.1 of Rhytidiadelphus loreus. Taxonomy (NCBI): domain Eukaryota; kingdom Viridiplantae; phylum Streptophyta; class Bryopsida; order Hypnales; family Hylocomiaceae; genus Rhytidiadelphus; species Rhytidiadelphus loreus. The sequence goes on from OX344764.1 coordinate 43,168,636, forward strand.
GTACATGTGTCTTGTGAAATGTACTTCACACGAACTTTTTGGCTTGCATTAGCCTACCCTAAACTTGGCTTGTCATGGGATAAGTTACCGTAGGTCTAGCAATTGATTCTAATTCCTTACACAAGATTTTATTGAAACCTCTCTTAGTACTTGGAGTATATGACATACAACAAGGACAATCTCACAATAGAGCATGCAAGTGCATCGTGACCCAAAACACACCGTGGGAGATTTTAAGGGCAAATCTCATCTGAAATTTATAGGTCTAGAAATGTAGCTATAAACTCAATGATAAACCATTTTGCATAGGAACAACACTTTACCAAGCATGGAGAACCACAATATGCATCGGAATGGAAGTCAAGTGCAGAGCGCATCATCGACCTTCAAACACTATTAATGGTATTTGGACACTTGCAAGCACTTTTGTACAACCAAGGCTCCCCCAGCACCTTTTCTACTTGGCTATAGGCACTACAAGAGACAAGGGTGTTTTAACTCCTGAAGGTCAAGGCCATTTTTATGTCAAAAAACACTCAAAACTACCATTTCTACTGCGTTCATCAATGAAAACGAAAAGAATACTTTTCTTAAAATCGAACCATAGGATCTTGTACTTTAATTGTCTAAGATTATGTAGTAAAAAATTCCCGAAGTTTGATTGTACAAATTGAGAGATATTAGAATTAAAAGTAAAAAAAGAAAAAGAAAAAGAAAAACTTTTTTGTGAACACTAGCCTACAGTTTCAGATGACTTTGACCATGGGGAATGCTAGGGAGCAAGTGTGGAGTGGCAAGCAATGAGCGGTAAGCGGGGGTTGGTGAGCGTGGAGATAAAATCATGCAAGCCCGAAGAAAAGGATGTGAAGAAATGGATGGAGAAGTGGGTGAAAAATGGATGAAGTTGAAGGGAAAATTTATGAAATTCGATGGAAGAAATGAAAGAAAGGGGTTGGAGAAAATGAATGAAAGAAATTGGAGGAAATGGATGGAAGTGGTGAAAAAAAGGATGAAAATTGTGGATGAAAAATATGGATGGAAATTATGGATATGGATGAAAGTAGATGAACATAGATGAAAAATATGGATGACAGTAGATGAACATAGATGAAAAATATGGATGACAGTAGATGAAAAAATGGATGAAACTAGATGGAAGAGGATGACAAAACATGATGACAAAAGCCTGGGAAAATAGGTAACACATAAAGGTGGATAACGATTGTGCTTAATCCGTAAATGCCCAAGTCTTTTTAAGTGTGTTTTGACTATGAAAAAAGAACATGGGCTTATAGTTACCTACATTGAAGCAAATTGATTTTTTTTCAAAATCTAACCATATGGATGTTTAAAGAGCTTATGTTATGGATGTTTAAACTTAAGGAATTGAAAAAAATGGGACGTGATAAAAATGTCAAATGAATCAACAAGAAACCTAAAGAAAATCACAACAAAACATCAACCAAAAAAATTGAATATAGTGTCTTGAAGGTCCGACACTCTGGCAAGATGAAGACAAGTCTGTCAGGGTCTACAATAGGTTTGACGAGTTTGGATTTGGTGGGATTCGTGGGCCAATATTATGAGTATTGACTTCTTTGTAGGTGGCTATCGTTGAAAGACTATACACACAATGTCACTAAGTTCCCCGTCACATCAATTGCTTGTGTGTAAAAGATCTCCTTCATAAGATCACAACTAATGACCTTGGGAACATCTGGGGAACTCACAACTTTTTGTAGCTCCATTTCCATTCTAATGTCAATAATTTGATAGTAGACAAAAATAAAGATGATTGATGATTGAACAAAAATTAGTCATATGTCATCCAAATCTACTTGTACATCCTAGATAATTATAGTTATATAATTTTGTCTATTATGAATGAAGTCATTTCTTATGAGTATTATTAACGTGTACAAGGCACAAAATGATGAATCCAGGCAACATTTGAGCCTCAATTATTGCTAAATAGAAACCAAAATCCATTTTTTGGGTCGCAAGTTTTCAATTTGAAAAAGAAACCCATAGACATTAGGCATAAACAAACTACATCATGAGGATTTTAACTAAACAAGTCAACTTGACATTATTTGCTAGTATCCATGTTATTTAAACCAATGGGATCAATTTTCTTTTATAAGATGCTATAAATGACATTCAAATAAATAAAAAAGCATTTTACATGTACCTTGTTTTTAAATCTTCAAGATGAATAAATAGTGACTTAAGTTGTTGCTTTAAAACTTCCATAGTCTAACGTGTTGTTCTTCTTTACTATGCAAAATCATTGAAAATGGTTGTCGAAAGACAAAACATAGTTTGTGGGATGCATGCATTAAAATGAAATGCTAAAATTTTAAGAATTGAACAAGCTTTTGACTAAGGAGTGCAATCACAATGAAACTATGAAAGGAACCTAATGAGTTAAGGTAAACCAGCCTATGACAAGCAAATCTCCTATGACAGGCTCCTAGAGAACTACCCATTACAGTCTTAAATCAACCCATGACAAAAAAATTCCAATAAATGGGGTTAGAACTGCATTTGATTAATTTGTGGCCATAATCAAAGCCTTGGAAATGGTCATGAAGTTATTGGTAACTGTCTTAGGACACTTACCCATTTTCAATGTAAACTGGTAGTAAAAAGTTATTTTGTAATTCTTTCATGTCATGTCCATATTAGGAAATCTTGGAGCCATGTTAGAAAATGTTTTGACTGCATTAGGTGGTTAGATGACCATCATGGAAACACTTTTCTGCTGATTTGGGGTAGTCTAAAGACTCTTTAAAGCCAACTGCAATTTGTGGCCATAATCAAAGCCTTGGAAAAATTCATAAAAAATTCATTTTCTGTCCAAAAAATAAAATTTCACTTGCTCTCTGCATTCCTCATGTTTATCTTCATCGAGAATTTTTTTAAATTTTTTTCAAAAATGTGAATATGGCAACCCAGCCATTCTGCCGGTCATAGGTTGGTTTACCTTATTTACTTAGGACATGATCTTGTTTATTTCCTTCAAAAAAATACTCAGATTAATAGTTGACTTTCATATATAATATAAATATTATTTCAAATTGTATGCTTTTTAATATGTTTTGTTAAACATCTCATTAGCATATAATTGATAATTGATGAGTCTAGGGACTCTTCTCTTTCATCTTCATCTACTAATTTTTAGTGTTCATCATAATAACAAGTGAACCTATCCTTACAAAGGGTAGCACAATAGAGGCTATTTTTGTCAAATGTAGTGTGATGCATTTTTGTGTGGATTTATTTATTTTGGTTTCAGTGAGAAGACTAAAATGACTGATGTTTGTTTTTATTTCATTGATTCCTAATTCAAATGAAGTTATTCTTTGTATAAGTTCTATTATGTGATAAGTTCAATATGAGTAGTACATCTGTACATGTGACACAAAGGACTCAAAGATTCAAATTTTATATATAGAATTGTTTTGGTTTCATATCCATTCAAATTGGATGCACCTAATCACCTATTTCTTGCATAGTTTAAGGACCACAACAATCACAGTCATAGGGCTACACTTTTCCAGACTATAAAACTTTAAAATAATTATTTGAAACCCACACTCTATATTCTTTGCTTTATGATTTGCGCTCATGCAGCAACATTCTTCAATTCTAGACCATTAGCCTAGTTTTGGTCCTCGAGTTGACCATCATTTTCTTAACTTCCCTAAAATTTTCAAATGTCCAAGCATCATTAGGCACAAGTTCATAAGCCTTATTCAAGTCCTTCAATATATCCATATACTTGCCCTTCATTCTCTTAATTGCCCCACAACTCTCCAATGTTAAAACATCATTAGGTTGAAGTTCATCAACCTTGTTCAAGTCCTCTAATGCATTTGCAAAATTCATACTTGTCCATATTCTTTATTGCCCTATCCCTTTTCAATATCACAACATCATTAGGCTAAAATTCACAAGCCTTGTTGAAGTTCTCCAATGCATCTTCATACTTGCCCATCATTCTCTTAACCCCTAATTGCCTGAGCAACCATATATGGTCAATTTGAAATTTCAGGCTCATTTTGCAGTGGGTAGTTAAATTCATTTGACCATTTAAAAAAAAATCGAGCAATTTTTAGGATTAATTTTCATTTTTCACTAAAAAAGGTACATTTTTTATTGTTAAAAACCATATATCTCCGTTAATGGAAGAGTACAGCTTGCTAATTTTACCTCATTTTCTAACTTTGAGCAATTTCATTTGATTTGAGATCTAAAAATTTGTACTTATCCATTTGTTTTGAAAATGGTTCCAATGGAAAGAGTAAAGTGTTTTCATGATTTTCACCATTGAAAATTTAAACAAGCAAGTGTTGATTTAGAGTTATTTTTTATTTATACTTATAAAAAAAATTGCATCTCAACAATTGCAAGGTGGATTGTGTAATGAGTTTAATAGCTTTTGAAGTGATATTAAGTTTTTTGAAAGGGAATTTTAGTGTGCTAATACAATTTGTAGTTATTCATGTCACCTCCAATTCCAAAGAACTTTTATGTTCAAATTTTTGAACATTGTGGGTAAAGGCAACATACTAAAAATAGAAAACATACATTTTTCTTGTTATAATCTCACAACTCTTATGCAATTTTGCATTCAAAATTGGTGTGTATATTAATAAGAAAGCTCTTTAAACATCCATACGGTTAAATTTTGAGAAAAGTCAATGTGCTTCAATAGAGATAACTATAAGCCTATGCTCTTTTTTCATAGTCAAAACACACTTGAAAAGGCTTCGGCATTCAGGGGTTAACTTCCCCACGATTTGACAATGTCCCAGCATCATTAGGTTGAAGTTCATTAGCCTTGTTCAAGTCCTCTGATGCATTTGCATGCTTGTCCGTCATTCTATTAGCTATCCCACAACTGCTAGGACAATTGCTCAATGTCTAAGTACCAGTAGACTCAAGTTCATCACCTTTGTTGAAGTCCTCCAATGCATCCACATACTTGCCTTCATTCTCTTAATTGCCCCACAACTCTCCAATGTTAAAACATCATTAGGTTGAAGTTCATCAACCTTGTTCAAGTCCTCCAACGCATTTGCAAAATTCATACTTGTCCATCATATTCTTTATTGCCTTATGCCTTTTCAATATCACAACATCATTAGGCTCAAGTTCATAAGCCTTGTTCAAGTCCTCTAATGCATCTACATATTTTCCGATCATTTGTTTAACTCTCTGTGTCTCTTTAATGTCATAGCATTGTTAGGTTACAATTCATCAACCTTATTCAAATCTTCCAATGCATGCTTGCCTATCATTCGCTTAATTTTTATATACCTCTTTACTGTCCAAGCCGAGATCCAAGCATCATTAGACTCAACTTCATGACCCTTGATCAAGTCCTCCAATGCATTTGCATAATGCATATTTGTCCATCCTTCTCTTCACATCTCCACGCCTCTTTAATATCCAAGCATGATTAGGTTGAAGTTCATCAGGCTTATTGAAGTCCTCCAATGCATCTGCATACTTGCCCATCATTCTCTTAACTTCCCCACGATGTGACAATGTCACAGCATTGTTAGGTTGAAGTTCATGAGCCTTGTTCAAGTCCTCCAATGCATCTCTATACTTGCCCATCATTAACTTAACTCCTCCATGTCTCTTTAATGTCATAGCATTGTTAGGTTGAAGTTCATCAGCCTTGTTCAAGTCCTCCAATGCATCTGCATACTTGCCCATCATTCTCTTAACTTCCCCACGATGTGACAATGTCGAAGCATCATTAGGTTGAAGTTCATCAACCTTGTTCAAGTCCTCCAATGCATCTGCATATTTGCCCATCATTTTCTTAACTTCCCCACGTCTCTCTAATGTCCAAGCATCATTAGGTTGAAGTTCATCAGCCTTGTTCAAGTCCTCCAATGCATCTGCATACTTGCCCATCATCATCTTAACTCCCCCACGATGTGACAATGTCCAAGCATTGTTAGGTTGAAGTTCGTAAGCCTTGTTCAAATCTTCCAATGCATCTGTATACTTGCCCATCATTCTCTTAACTTCCCCACGTCTTTGCAATGTCCAAGCATCATTAGGTCGAAGCTCATCAGCCTTGTTGAAGTCCTCCAATGCATCTTTATACTTGCCCATCATTCTCTTAACTTCTCCATGAGTCTGCAATGTCAAAGTACCATTAGGTTGAAGGTCATCAACCTTGTTCAAGTCTTCCAATGCATTTTTGTGCTTGCTATCAATACCTTCGGATACCGAAGACTCCTCAAAGTGGTAATAATATTTGGAAAATGATTGCTAGTCATGTGAATATCCCCCAATTTCATTAGGAAGAAATTGAACCCTATTAAGAGGCTTTCCAATTTTTTTAATAATTTTAATATTAATTGAAGTGAGTATGAGAGTGTCCACATCATCAATAGTACCACCACGTAGGAACACTAAAGGTTGATAGCGGCTACTTAGCATCTAGATACTTGTAGGAGGGATGTGATTTATGAGATCATGGCTTGAGGGGTGCACTTAGTTCTACTATAACAAATCACGTGCGAACAAATGGTTTCTAATAAACTATAATTTCAACCAAATTTTTTGAACATTGTTTAATAATGACTATAGCTTTCTATTGCCAAAATTTCCAACTCAAATAAAATATGAAATGATTTCTAGAAGAGGTTTAGGGTGAACTAAAATGGCATGTTCTTCAATTCAAATAATTATAGAAGACACATTTAGATGAACATTGAGTCAATATTCAACTCAAAATGAGCTTTCAATAATGAGTTATTTTTAGGAAGTTTTTGTTCATTTTTTAGACAATTTTTTCTTATATAATATAGGGGTGTGAAAGTTATTTTTCAGTTCTACAATTTATCTTTTTACTTCAAAAATTTGTAACTAATTATTATTAACAAATAAAAATATCAATAATTCAAAACATAAACTTTTAAAGTAGGAAAATCTATTCGTATTTTTTTAATTTATTTTTATTTAAAATTCAAAAAGTATATGGGCGATTGCAAGAAACACTTGTCCTATTTCTTGTCCCCTCGCCCTTAAAAATTGGCTTTTTGCTCATAACTTTTGCATTGTTTGTCCATTTGGCATGAAATTTGGAACTAAGGTAGATGCTAAAGTTACAGACCTTGAGTAATTTTTTCAGTTTAAAAAAAATTAGTTTACTATTTTTAAACTGCCCCCGATTGGATGTCTACCTTGGCCATTTTGGAGGTTTTTAGTCCTATTTTGACCCAAAAATGTGAATTTGAAGCCACAAATTGGACATGTTGAAGGACTACTAACACTAAAAGGGCTGACGATGAGTTTTTATGAAAATAGCATCCTGTCAATTGCACACATGGGGTCAAAGTGACCTTCCTTTGCGCAAAAGCTATGAAGAGGGAAAAATTTTCCTTCATGAGTTTTTTGGTGCTATGCGAGCACAGTCTTCTCTAGCAAAATGGCTTTTTTTATGGAATTTTTTTGAATTTTTTTGAATTACTAGAAATGAAAATCTCTACAAACCCCTTTTATGCTATTTTCTGCTCCCAGTGGCTTCTACAGTACTTCGTAGTAGTCTGTAGTACTGCATAGTATAACATAGTACTAAATCAACGGTGTAGATCTATAGGCGCCTTCAATCAACAGTGCAGATTTGTCGGGGCGCTTCTAAAACGTAGTATTAGTAGTATTGCATAGTACTGCTAGTTCTATTGCCGAAAACGCAGTTTTGAACGAAAAACGTGAAGTGTTTCTTGCAACTACCTATATAGGGGGTCCAAAGTTTTGTTCGCACATGGTTTCTAATGGACACTCTAAATGACACCCCCGAGGATCATGGAGATGGATTGAATAATCATGAAGAAATTTTGAGTCTATCATGCAATTCTTGGTCCAATTAGTGAGTTGGCAAGGTTCTTTCCTACCCACACTTTTGCATTATAAAATAGTCCCTTCATGGGTTCAATTTCCCCCTAATCACCTTTAACCTTAAATGTAGGATCAAAACTTTTTTTAACTTATTCCTATTCAAAAGAGTTTAGAATCTATAATTTTGTGTGGAAAATGTATGATAATTATTTTTCATGAATGGTTATTGAGACCAATGATGCATCTATAGTACATTTGGAGTCCAAAATTTGTTTGATCAAAGTATGAAATAAAATCACATGAGTTTTGAGACATACAAAGTATTTTCAAAGATAACTTGAAATTGTCACTAGTGAGTCGTATGCATACCTTGGATGTGGAAGAAATATCTGCAATTTCCATAATATTGAAGTTACTTCCAAAATTTTACAATGACTACAAATTACAAAGCTCTCAAATGCATCTTAAAACGCAACCATTTGGACTTAAAATGTAGTGTTCCATAATTCAATTTTCTTTGTTGTTGGATAACAAATAACAATATTATACATTACAATATGCTACATTTGACTAATAAACATAAAATTTTAAATAACATTTGATATGGATTTTATGATTCATGCTAACAACAAGAAAATACTATGACCATATATCTACATACTATACATTTTCTCTAGAATAAAAGACAAGTAAAATCTTTAGGAATTCAAAACCTTGGAAGTCCAAATGCTAACCTGTCATTAATATATACTTCACATACTTCAACTCTCGACAAATGTCATCAAAAGTTGGACGACTTTTTGGCTTTGGATTCCAACTTTTTTCAATCAAAGCCCTCAATTGAAAAGAACATTGGGCAGGAAGCTTTGGACGAGCACCCTCCAATATCATTGCTTTCATCTTCTTTGGATTGTCTACATCTCCAAAAGGCAACTCTCCAGTCAATATTTCATAGCACACCATTGCAAAGCTATAAATGTCACATTTGTGAGGATGCTTTGGTATTGATTCATTGTTCGTTTCAGTATGCATTTGAAGTTGGATCAACTCAGGTGCCATCCATCTGTTGCTTCCAACATTCATTGTTTGCTTTGTGTAAGTGGTATAGCTTTTTTTGATTTTAGATACATTAAAGTCTGTCACCTTGGCTTGTATATATTCCAAATTTGGAGCTAGTGTCTTTGCACTTTTGACAAGAATGTTGAGTGACTTCAAGTCCCTATGCACAATTCCTTGCTCATGAAGGTACTTTCCCCCTTCTGCTATTTGGTGCATTAGGTCAATTGCTTCCCAAAAATTGAACGGAGGAGAATCAGGATTCACTTTGAGTCTCTCTTGCATCAATGTAAAGAGATCTCCATCCATCAACTCCATGAAAATAGAACACTTTTGCCTCTCTTGTGTGTAACAAAACATGGATGTAATGTTGAGATGGCACAATCTTACAAGAATATCAACTTCCTTCTTGAACTCTGGGTTATTTTTCCCATAGAAAACTTTCATTGCAACTTCCATTCCCAACCACATGGCTTTGAATACAGTAGCTGAAGACCCTTTTCCAATTTTAGCCCCTTCTTTTACCTTTTCAGAGATACTTCCCAATAAAGCCAAATATTGAGATAAATCCCATTTTGACTCTTCTAAAGGTATGCTTGGAATTTGGGACACCCTCAAAAGTCTTTGAAGTAAATAAATTGCCAAATCCTTTTCGTCTCCATACAATGAAGGCAAAGCCAATGAAATTTTCTTCAAGAGGTCTTCTTTGTCCATAGAGGTCTTTCTTTTGACAATTTCATCCACATCTTTGCTAATGTTTGCCACTTGATCCAAGTTTAAACCTCTAGATGCTCCACATGTCTCAGACAAGACAACTCGGCACAACTCCAAATGAAATCCCATGGATGAAACAAAATCCGACACGTTTGTCAATGACATTGCAATGGATACCCATGCCTCTTGGCTACACCCTTTGATGAAACTTTCAGTATCCATAGCCAATACAAGGAGTAGCTTGAAGCTTAAGAGTTGCTTTTCCAATTTCATAAGTGCATATGATCCCATGAGCGCACCATGTGATGTCTTTAAAAAAGCACTTGAACTTTCAGTGACCTCTTTGAGTTTATCAACAAGATATTGACATTGTTCATTGTTGATTGATAGTGGATGCATCATTTGCACACGTTCATTACAAGCCACCAAATTTTTTGAATATGTATCCAACTCCTTCTTAAGACTCGTAACACCTTCTGCTCACATTCATTGCATATTGTCAATATTCTTTAGCTATCAACAAGAACAATATAAAATCTACATTTGAATTTATTTGTAGGTAGTGACATTCATTTACTAACAATCATCTCTATTCTTTGACATCGGAAGGTAATCATATATTCCCTATGAAAGTGAGTACACACAATTATATCTTCATGAAAGTATGAAAAGTAGTGCAAAATAGAAAAATGGCATAAAATGGTAGGAGAATTACCTTCATAAAGCCTTATTGTTGATGAAGAAGGTTGTCCATCTATACATTCCAGTTTTGCCATAATTAAAAATACTCTAGATGTAGTCTTGTCAAAAGTTGATTCTAAACTGCCACAACCACCTAGTCTTAGTGCTTTAAATAATATAGCATATCTACAATTGTTTGTAGCATGTGTTGAATCTTCTAAAATCAAATGATGGGTGGACAATGCACAAGAATGAACTTGAGCAACTTAGTACATATGCTAAAGACTATAAGAAAGCAGTATGAATTCAACCAAACATTAAAAGGAAATTGTTTGAAATTGTCCAAAAAAATAGACTTCAAATATAACTTGAAAGAAATCCTGCAATTAAACATTAAACAAGATTGGTGAAACAATAATCTTAAAAACAAAACTTTCCTAACTACATTCTAAACTAGTAGCACACAATGTTTTTCCAATGTACCATATTAACATCAAAGATAATACATCCAAATTTGATTTACTAATGTAATTCCTAGTTTCAATGTTTCTCCTAATGTGCTATCAAAAAGGCTTACTAATTCTCCACAACAATATCAATGAGACATACATACATTACATCCACCTCGTTATTGCCGTCATCAAACAAAATTTCCATCACCATTCACATTGAATAAAAACAACAAAACATAAAAAATACCTATACGCACCAACATTGTATGTCATACTTGATTGAATTTAGAGGAAATCCAATCATAAAAAAGCACTCATGAGAGCATACTAGAATGAAAACAATCCTAGCCAAATCACTTGAACAACAACCTAAAACCTTCACAAGGTAATAATGCTAGCAATAGAAGAATAAATTACGACTTGGAACCTCCTACAAGCAACAATTCCTTCATTGTAGAAAACCCTACAATCCTTAGGAAACTTTCATAACCAAGCATTATTCAACACTCCCCATATATGTAACCAATACTACATTCTACTCCGAAAAATTTATAGATCACCTTCTTATTTCATGCATGCCTCAAAGTTTACTACCTCAATCTCAAAATATATTTGTGGTCTCTAGTGGGAAACTACTCAAAGTATCATAGATATATTTTGAAACAAAGGGAGTAACAACAATAGAACAAAACGTGGAAATGAAGTACTTGCAAGACTGACTAAGATTATGAATGATGGATCCCTAATGAAAAGAACAAATTTCAATAAGTAGTCCCTAAGCTTCCAAACTTCTACTTTATTTCTTTGGTCAAAGAACACTAAAATATACCACTAAACTTCACTCAATCATGAGTAGTAGGATTAATTTCTCAATCTAGATTTGAAAACTAAAATTAAACTCAAGAAATCAAATAACCCACCATACTTCAAAATCAACATTGGACTTTGAACCACTTTGATAAAATGGTCATTGATCATTATTTCACATTTAATAGAACACAACTTCAATGGAAAAACTTGGCATTACGACATGTAATATTCACAAGCAATATCTATTCCATACACATTACAAGACTTCAAAGGATACTTACGATTTTAAAATACTCCCCAAACCACTCATAAATTCAAATTTCTGAAAGGCCTCCACCAAACAATCTCTAACATTATAACAAGCCAAACTTCAATTTGCACAAGTTTCAAACAAAAGTAGCGAATATTACAATCCCCTATCCACATCGCCAATTTTCACCCCCTCCTTAATCAAAAGCTTATACAAAATCATTGATCATATCATCCTTTTCATAGAATTATTTACAAGTTTTCAAACAAAGCCTAAAACCTACATTTTTTGAGGTGTTTTACCTTCAAAACAAGACTATAAGTCCAAGACATGAAGACAACTTCCCTAAGTAAAACCTATTTGTATTAACAATGTGAAATAGACACAACAAATGACAAGTTTAATGTTGCAATATAAAATTACATAGAATAGACATTGAACCTTTTCAAAAGTGTTTGGAAGAAAGAAACTAACAAAATTGACAATTGTATGTTTCATGAACGAGTGAGCATCATCAATGGTGAAACCTATATAGTCAAAGCCCTACTTAATTGTCCAAATGAGTGTTTGCTCAAACTAAGTTGACAAATATAAGATGAACAAGTGACAAATCCAATACTCTCATATGCACAACTTTCGTGATTGAAAAAGCAATTGTCATCCCATGCCTTGCTTTAACCCCTAAAGCTCTACACATCCAAAATAAAGGATGCACCTTGATCAACCTTGATTGCAACTTTGAAACTAACCATTTGGGGGTATTTGATTTAAACTAAGAATATGAAACTTGACTAGTTTTGTTTCTACTTGATTTGGAAATTTTAAAAAGATTCAAGAACTAAAAGAGTTATTGCAATTGCAACTTTATATGATAGAATCCAAAATACGTAACATTGTTTGTATTTCATTCGTATTTTCTATTTCTGAATTAATTTTTAAATATTTATTAAAAAATTATATTTCTCATTCTAAACTTCATTTACAGTAAAAATTTCAAATTATTCTAATATGTATTATAATTGACAAAATTTACTTTCTATTGTTACTTAAGAAAATAACAATAATTTTCTTTTTTTCAATAAAAAATTCATAAAAAATTCAAAGCAATAGAAAATATATCAAATATATCAAAAGATAAATTCAACTTGATAATGGCATTTGACTTGAAGTTCATTGGTAAGGGTGTTTTGGATGTCAAATATAAAATAATTAATTGGTACATTTTCATACCAATCTTCATTACAGTTTGTACCTCTTAAAAAAATTCAAAGTAACTAGATTGTTTTTGCTATATTTACTAATTTATACACTTTTTCCTAATGAAATAATAACAATGACAACTTTACATGAAATAAATTGAATTTTTTTACAATGGTAGACAATCCAAAATATCATGTACTGATATTTGAACACAATTTGAAAGGCTAAATTTAGATCAAATATGATGTTTGACCATTTTGCTAGGTATAAGGTCTTTTAGGGATAAAATAAATTCTGTGCAATTGTGATAATATGGATTAAGGTCACAACACCTACAAGCTACACTTTATTTAGTCTCACTACCTCAAAGATCATATGACCAAAAGAAATTTGACAAGATTAATAGCAAAGTCAAGAGGAATGCAAACCAAGTAGCTTCATGATTACAATTCTCTAAAAACATTTTACAAATTTTCAAAGTTGAAAACATAAGATAGTCTCTACTTAACACTAGATTCACCTTGGACCCCTTTGAAGCAAAAAATGTCTCAACTTTCATTAAAACTCTTAGAAATTGAGGTTTTGGAACATCAAAGTGTTCATTCAAGGTCCTTTTTTAGGTGTTAGAGAATGGAAGGTGTTGCCATTAGGTGGTTCTACTTTATAATATGTATAAGAAGATATAATCCAACAATATTAATAAAATTGATACTAATAAAGTTATGAAATAACATCAAATACTAACAATGCTTTATATGCAATAGAGATTTATTACATAATTTAATAGTAAATTATTATTATTATAATATTATATTTCATGAACCAAAATACTAGATTATTGAATCTTAAAGAGTACAATATCAAATTCCTTCACTTTTATCATAGTATCACCTACTTGTATATATTTGGAGAGTACTTATTTTGTACAAAATGTTTTGTATAAGGTGTGTTCTTAACATGAGATGATTATTTAGTACATGCTTAATCATGCTTAATCACTTATTTGGTACATGTTTAAATTTAAATAAATTTTTTTTGGTACATTTCTTAATATTTGAACTAAATATGAGATGTTTTATTTGATTAAGAACAATGGTTTTTTGGTACATTTTTTGTTAGACACAAATCTATAAATAGAAGTCATTGTTGAAGTTATACCATAGACTTTAAAATCTGCAAGATGATGTGTGATTTTACCAATTTTGATGACAAATACTTGAAAAAAAGAAGATTATAGTTGGTTCACTTGTAGAAATACAAAATTCCATACTTTTATTTTAAATGAAACTAAAAATATAGATTTAAAAACGAGATAAAAAAGAGATGTTTCTTGAATTGTGTGTTTAGTTGTGTGATTATTTTCATACCCCTATAGTGACAAGACCAAAAAGAATCATTTATTTCCTAAAAGTTTCAACATCAATCAAAAGGAAAAGGTTTAAAAGAAATAGAAAAAACTCCCTCTTTTGTGCAAATAGAAAAAATAGGAAGAGGAAGAAAAGGTTCAAAGACAGTAAAAATAAGTTGTTTTCTATTTTTGAAATAGAAAAAATAGGAAGAAAAAGAAATAAAATAAAAAACATTATTTCTTTATATTTAAAATAGGAAAAAGAAGAAGAAAAAAGAAAAGGTATGTGTGCTATATTTTTATATTGAACATTAAAAAAATCCAAGAGTACATGAATTACTCAAGAATTGGGCCTCAACACTTTACATTAATTGGAGTCGGGGTGTTGAATTGCGGTCGAATTCAAGGCCAAATACGGACTAGCCTTCCATCCGACCCGAGTGCTAGTATAAACCGGGCCTCAGATTCGTGTCAATTTTGGATGCCAAAGGTTTGATTACAAAGAGTTTTAATTGTAATCACTTGGTTATGTTTAAATATCACATGACAAGGTTATATGTAATCACAAATTGCATACTTGTGTGTACTTTATACAAAATCTAAACAATATTGAAAGAGAACCTTTATAAAGTCAAACAACCTATGCAAGATAGTTTACAAAAGATAGAAACACATCAAATGCCATCAAAACTTACTTCAACCATCTTCAAGTTGCATGCGCAAAATGCCAACAACGCTACAACCAAAACTTGACTTGCACAATGCAACGCTTGATTCCTTCAATGCCTTCACAACTCTACACATTAGAACATTGCCTCAATGTTCTATAGCCCTTTGATGAAGACACTCTATAGTGCTTTGCTCGTACAATTGAAAAGAAAGTAATCACCACCCGAAGCCCTTGTTTGTAGAGTTTTACAACTAAACCACTTGGTCATAGTAGGGCTATTGTTAATTACAATTGTCCAATAAGAGGTCCATGGAAAATCCCTACTAATGAAGAAGATCAAAATGGACCAGTTGCAAAAGATGGAGAAACATAAGGGATATGAACTAGCTTGAATTAGATTTAGTCAGACCTATCCCCAAAACAATCAAAATAGACATTGTACTCCTCACAATACAGAGAAAGATGTATACAGTGTAACCCACACCTGTAGGTGAGAATTTGCACTATGCAAGGCTAACCCTTTATTCCCTCAATAGCTTCACAAATCTGCAAGATGGAACATCACCACACATGGGAAATTGCAAGTTGAACATTATCACTTCTATAATTTATAATTCAAAACTGAAATCCAAAACCACAAAGACCTAGGCAATGTGATCTATAGCAATAGCCAAGGAGATATGCACGAATAGTGCAAAACAACTCACAATACAACCTACTCAAGTGCTTCAAAATGTTGACAGTGCTGCAAATGCTACAACCGGTACCTAAACTTGAAGACTCGCAATATGCATAGCAGTATTGCCTCAATAGTTTCACAGATTACCACATTAGAACATTGTCGCAAGCAAATAGGAAAGACCAACGACAATTCTCCTCTCAAAACACCACATCTGTCAGAGCACTGTCTGTAGTTCCTGAATCAAATGCTCTACATAGAGAGACAAGAGTGTAAGTCAAGTCCAGAGGGCAGGAACAATGTCAAAATATGCCTGCAAAACAAAGCGAAACATATCATATTCTAAACTTTTCATACATTTAGAAAGAAAGGAAGAGAACACTGGGTTCAAGGTCTGAACCGACAAACCCAACCGATGGTGTGTTTCACAAACCATGCCAGTTGGTGTCATCCGCGGGTGAAACCTTCATAATTGAAGTACCACTCCCTTGTCCATATGCGTACTCTGCTCTGACAAAGCTGGTCTAGACCCTGAGCAATTGATTTGCATGACACCCTAAAGCAATACTTCTAGAGAGACCAAGGACCCAAGCCGTTGTTGTGCTGCATTACATGGAAACCACTTGCCAATCTGAAAACGCAAACTGGTTAAGTCCTACCCTGCAGAATTTACCGAACCAATTACGACAACGGAGATCAACAAAGTTGAACAACAGCCGATCAGAACTTGCTTGCCCCTGTGTCAGACAGACTCAATTCTCAGCAAGAATTAATTGATCAAGACAGACATCTCAATCCCAACCATACCGACAAGATGCAAATGCAGTCACTCGTACCTTGAGGTGAGAATTCGCACGGAGCTTGCAGGCTTTTTTTCCCTCAATAGATTCACGGCTCTGCAAGAGAGAATATCGTCACAGATTAATATCCGAGATCGAGCATACCACATCCACGCACCAAAATCGAAACCCTAACTTAGAACTCCCAGACCCCCAAGACCTATTGCCCGGAGCGTGATGCGTAACGCCAGACGAGGAAGCCTGTGACTGTGCAACAACAACTCACAATACAAGCTGCTCTCGTGCATGCATCTCAGAGAGGGTTTCAATTTGTCGGTAAGTCCAAGAGAGCGGAGACTTCAACCTCGATCGACAAGCATCCGCACGACCCAGCAGTCGAAATTCACAGGGGAGCCCGAACCCGGCCTTCGCGAGCGGGGGCAGCGCCCACTGCGTTCCTCAAGAATGCACCGGCCAAGTGCGTGGAGTAGAGACTTCGGAGAACAAGGAAAGGGTTTCCCTTGGCTCTCTCGGGAAGCTCAGCGTGCAAAGGACGGCACCACCACTGCTACAGTAGTGCGTCCCTACAAAGTCTTCCATGTTCTCGCCCTAGGTCCAGCTAAGGAATCTCTAGGCCTCTACAGTACGTACATGTGGGGTTGCAGACATTCAAATTGTCGTAACTCGTGAGTCGTTTCAGAAGCCTTGGTAACTGATCCCTCACCATAAATCCAGCACATAAATTGATCGTCTTCTTCATAGCTAGACAATTAATAAATAATAAACTAGAAAATTAATCCGCAAACTTCGACCACTAGGAATCAACGCGTTGACGAAGAGCTGTGAGAGCTTTCATGTGCATAGTGCTATGTCTGTGATCACGAACCCAAATTCCCAGGCAATGAAGCTGTCGGTGTTTTCCTATTCCTTGCGTCCGCATTCATGGAGGTTCGAAGTACTGCTAAATAGAGAAAGTCTAACATTAAGAGAAATTAATCTAGTAGTTATTAAATTTTGATTAGTGGATAAATTAGTGGAGAACCATGATGTTTTTGAGCTTCTGAACCAGGATTCTGTTAAGCAATGTTGTTATGTTGAGCACATACTAATAACAGAGTCGATCACAACTTGAATCCCCACTGGAAGATTACAATTAGACAATAGGAGGAGTCACAGTAGATTTAATGTAATTGTTGAATTCTAAATTTCATTACTATTTCTTTACACCTCCTCCCTAATTTATTTCTTAGTACATTCTTCATGACTACCTTATGCTTCAAAAGACTTCAGTGTGTACAAACACGAGACCATACTCAAGACTAGAATGACAAGATCCAAAACCTGAGAAAGTTTTGAAGAAAAAATGGAGTGGATGATAAGATGTCCTCGCCGTTACCAAAAGCTGAAGAGAGGGAGGCAGTGTGATTTAATCCGCACCAATTTGCAATACCGGCTTGACAATCAGCCTGCTAATCCATGGCGAAACCAGCTAAATGCTCACTGCCGACCCCGCACCCGCGAAGACCACACGACGGTCAGGAAAGAGAGATGGAACCCTAAGCGCAAAGAGATGAGAGGTGGTAGTCATGGCGTGATCATAAAATTCTCTACAGTATTTCGGGAATTTGGGAGGAATTTGAGGTGCACAGCCGGAAGTCCCAGTCAACCTGTGCGTACAGTCCTCGGTAATGCATGTGTCTTAATGGAATTGCAGTCGCTGTCCTGTTCCTTGCGGTCCTCTCGTCGGTGGAAGGAGATGGTGAAAGGCAATTCATGTCTTCCAAGTCCTTTCGGAGAACCGAGAGTACTCGACGTAAGATTGATTACAGATTTGACTACTTCCTCTTTGTACTGTACAACAGGTGAAACCACGAAACCCTAATTCCTCGAAACCCTTAATCGAAGCTTGAAGTGACAATCGAATCGCATAACGTGTTCTTCACTGTGCTTTGATTACTCTTCTGTACAAGTTTGCAATTTGAGATTCAATTTGGTCTTGGTTCGGTTGTGGTAGTGGCCGGGATCATACTGCGACACCACGAAGGGCTGTTGCTTCCCCGTGACTGGCGAACCCGGGCCTGTCTTCGGCATCCACGGCCTCTGGCCCACCTTAGCGTGCAAGTCAAGAAGCACCGAAGATTTCTGGGTACACGAATTGTCCAAGCACGGCGCGTGCTCGGGTCTTGATCGAGTGCCCTGTTCGGGAGACTTGGAAGTATCAGCCACGCGATCAAGCGCCGTGAGTGCGTTGGTTATGTTCGCAGTGACGGTCGTCCGGAAGAATGCCTTGGTTGCGAAGAGCGCCGGCGATGTCGTATTGGTTGTAGAGGTCAAGGGAGGCTTGATCGAGTGCCCAAAAAATATGGCGAGGTTTGGTTCAGTTCCCGGTCATGGCGGGGTTCCATCCAGACACACTGTCTCCACTATAGAATCCCAAGCTTCTCATGTACCTATGGATTCCTCCGACGGTGAATTCTAGTCTTCGACGACGTCGGAAGATCCAATACATAGAAGTGGCGAATTTTATGGTTTTAAGGTTTAGGCCACAGGATCTTTGGATTGCCTGGTCAGTTTTTGCTGGGGAAGGCGTCGCTGGGAAGGTGTCATCGAAGCATCGAAACGCGAGCTCTCTCGGCACAGGGACCTGTAAAGCCTTAAATCCTGGTCCTGCAACTTTCGCACTTGCGGCGACCCTTATTGCACACCCCTGGCACGCTCATTTGGAGTTCTTACCGTGACTTTTTCAAGCTTTTGTTCGACTGGAGTTGCATCCCAGCCCTTGAGCTCTCATCACTGCACTGCTGCAGAAACTCAATCATGCAACTCTATACAACTTAGTCGCCCGTATGGTACATTACATCTGGTTGTTTTCCAGGTGAGTGTTGCTTCAATTTTCCTGTTTTGGGTGAACTCGTTTTCGGCACTAGCAATTTGCGAGTGAATGCAATTTGACGGAATATGTAGTAAGCGTTTGCTTCGAAGGAGGGATTCTCACTGTGGACAATTAATGTTCTGGGAGGTATTTTGGAGGCTGTTGTGTTGTGAAAGCGTTCATTACATGACGTGCAAGAACTGTTGTTCCAGCAGAGGATGGCGATGGCTTCGGCGTTCCAATTGTCGATACTGGTTGTTGCGGTGGTTGTGGGCTTGGAGGGAGCAATTGCGCCAGATAGCATTAAAACCTTCACTGCCAGGAGCTTCACGGATTGCAGCAAGCTGGGGTCACTGGATGCCTCTCTTGCCTGGACGTTGCATTCGTCCAACCACACCATCGACCTCGCATTGACAGGTATGGAATATGGTCCCATTAATTTGTTGAGGTTTCATTGATTGCACAATTCTCCTTCTCTGCGTACCAACCACACACGAGCTGCGTGGAATGATGACAAGAGATTTTCGTTGTAAGCAAGTTGGTTCCCATCTTGTAGCTCCGAATTCACATCCGTCCTTTGTCTAGTTCGCATCCGAATCCACATAACCGTCCATTTTAGAATTGCAAGAAACTTTCTTGTATGACCAACTTTTACTCTCTTACCAAATGAGAGTAATTATGTGCAATGGATTTGTGGTGAAAAGGAAGCACTTGTTTGGCCAATGCTCATCAGTGCATTCATCATTAATCACAAGAAATACGTGATTCTAGACCCATCTTTTCATTCGTGCCGTTTCCAGGTCTGCCACCAGTTTTAGACAACCAGAAGCCTTCTCTCCCCTCCAAAACCACGAGACCTGCAGCCCGTGATCCACCTAACGCTCGCCCTGAGACAACTACAGCCCTCCTGTAAACCTTTGTCGCGGGTGCACTAGTCTCTCCCACGAGTCTCACTTCGTCTCCTCTTTCGGCAAACCCAACAACTGCAAGATCTGATCCAAGCGCCAGGGTTGCAATTGGACTCTTTCTATGCTTTGGTGTTCTCCCCATGACACTACAGTAGCATGCTACGTGAAAAAAAGGCTTGGCTCAACTAAATCACAGATTCTGCAAGCTCTAATCTTACTACAGCGACCAATTGTTTGAACAACTAATTCAGATGCCGGAATACTATGCCGTAGTCCGTAGACAACAATGCCAGCTAATAGTCTCAAGTCGCAGATTCTGCAAATGTGGCGCATGCAAGCAATGCGGGTTCCTAAACATACTCCCCTGAACGAGCAAGCTACATCTGCACTTCATCAACCTTGGGCAGCGGAGACAAGACAAAGACGCAACCTAGCTCAAGGCACAAAAACCAAGAAGTTCGTAATCACAATAATGCCAACTCTATGTCATTGAATTTTACATGTCACATAACAGAACATTTTGAACATGATACCAGTAGTCATAACATTTGTATGACTACATGATAGTGCATATGACATTCTATTTGTATGGCTACTCAATTCAATGTATTTCAAGTATGTCCACGCAATGCTTATCATTCTTATTTCTTTAGCAATGTAAAAATGTGGACACCATTTGCACATGACTTGGATGCCAATATTAGTTTCTCACAGGTCAATAGGAGCTTATTCAAGTGAATAATATTGATAGGTAGACAAATTTTTCTCTCATGAAACATGATCATTAAGTTATCAATGATGCAAGGCAACCTGCTTTTTGTGTGAGATTGTGAGTCCGTAATCAATGAATTAGGACTTACATTTTGGGTTTCTGACAAGGGTATCCATAATAAGCAGTTAGATTGCAATGAAGGTACTAAAACTTACAAGGCTATTTTATCTTTTGCTAGGCACTCTATGAAGCCCAACTTTTCTTTGCCAGGGCCAGGGCTTGGCCAAGAAGTTTATTTTGGAACAAATGTCAATGACATGAATCCGGGTAATGGTAGCAATGGGGAAGATGGGCTAGATCCTATAAACTAAGGAGGGATCTGAGGAGGTCTTAGATTGGGCCAAATGGGACAATGAGTTGGTTTGGGAGGATTTTTAGTTGTATCAAATATATGTTGAATCAAAACGATTTGTATGTAAAGAACTTTCAATATAATTTTATGTCTCTGGTTCAGGATATTGAGCTTTGGTACACCGGTGACTGAGCTCAATCTGGAAACCGTGGAAGGAATGGATTTGTAAACCCATGGGGGCATTCATTGAAATATTAGTGGCCAAATTTGCTATGTACAGATATTACACCAGTGAAATTTCCTTCAGCTCCAGAAGCTCCAAGGCATGCTTCTTGTGGTCATCAGTTGAAAGATAAATTTGAAGGTTGATTGCCAGATATATGAATGCTGATGATGTGTGCAAGTTGGACCAATACAACGATGGTAAGCAGTAAGGTAGGTACACCCAGAACCGCCACTTTTTTGCTACTGAGCCTATCTACTATTATTAGACTGGTCAGATTTTCACATGTTCTTGTTGGCAAGTGAAAGAAGGTTCCAACGCACCAGAGAACATGGCATTTGGATACTATATGCAAAAGTTATTAAGGAACAAAGTTTGATTCTAAAAGCATTTCTTCCACATAAGTACAAAACTAATTTTGGAGATGTACACATAGTGAAGATGGCGCTTTTAAGATCAGTGGCACATTTGGGTGTACCTACCTTAGACATCATTGGTGCTGATAATTGTTGCATTTGTGATTGTCTAGGAATATTGTTGGTTCAGATTGTAACTGTCAGTGTCATTACAAGAAATCTAGACCTTATGCAGGGCTGTTTGATTGCATGAAAATGACCAATTACAGAAAAATTATTATTAAAAAAATTAAAAATTAATTTAAAAAAAACATTTCTTTAATTTTGGATAAAGGATTGCTCTCATTGATTTGTCAATTACTCATTTACTCCCATTGAGCTACTGATTTCTCACATTGCATAGATATTGGGACCTATTGGCAAGCAATGTACAAAGAAGGCTGATTTACTGGCATTTGTAGAATTTTTTTGCACTACAGACTCTGAATTAAAAATATTTTATGCTGAAGAATTAAATTGAAAGTTCAAGAAAAAATTTCAAAAAAAAAACACTTGAATGATTTTCATTCTTTAAATTTTTTTAGTAGAAGTAGGTCCAAGATTGAAAGAAAAACTAAATTGTTAATAGCTTTAAGATGGAATTAAAACACAATAATCCCAATAGTGAAATTATTATAGCAAACAAACTTAACCCCTAAAATACCAAGGCTCCAAAACCACTAAAAACTGCCATTTTTGCTGCAATCACTCAAGAAACCAAATAATTATTTTTTAAGAATCTAACCGTAGGATCTTGTACTTAACTTGCTTGTATTAGTTGTATCATGTGGTAAAAATTTCATGAAGTTTGACCGTAGGGATTTGCAGATATTAGCATTTGAAGTCAAAAAAAGAACTTTTTTTGAATGCTGGCCTGCAATTTCAGATGACTTTGACCGCCATTTGTGGTGTTTTTTTGCACTACAGTTCATAAAGTTAAACTTTTTTTTTGAACATTCGAGTTGAGAGTTGTGGAAAAAAAATTCAGAAAAAAACAACTTGATTTTCATTCATTAAAAAATTGTTAAGTAGAAGTGGGTCCAAAATTGAACAAAACATTATATTGTTAATAGCTCTAAGATGGAATTGAAACATCATAATCCAATGGTGAGACTCTTCACATTATCCTCCAAAACCAAAAAAATTGAAAAAACTAAGAATTACATTAAAAAATGAATTCTAAAAGTTTTTTTTTGTGAAGATGAGTAGATTGCCCGAAAAAGGAGATTGTCCATAACTTTCTCATTATTGGTCCAAATAGAATGAATAAAAGCTTCAAATGTAGACAAAAACATAATCTTTCATAAAAGAATTAAAAATTAAGAAAAATATTTTTTTGGTGTTTTTTTATTTCTGCCCGGCAAACTGCTTTTTAAACTTTGGGCAGCATAACTTTTGCTTATGGGCACCAATTGGAAAAAAAAATATTTTTATAGAAAGTTGATGTGATTCCCTATCTTCAAATTAAAAAAAAAAAAAAATCAGGTCAAAATTCGAGGTCACACAAACCTGCCTGAAATCCCAAGTGTTCCTTGAGGGGACTTTGGTACTTTAGGGGTTAATCCTATTACATAATTTTTTTGAAAAATTATGAAAATTATTTACATTAGAAAATGAATCCATCAAGTTATTTTTTCAAGAAGATGCTTAGATTGCTTGAAAAAAAGATTGTTTATAACTTTCTCATCACTAGTCAAAATAGAATGAATGAAAGCTTCACATGTAGAAAAAATATAACATTCCGTCACAAGTGGCATGCACAGTAGGTTATCAAGCATAACTTTTAGAACCCTATTCAATGGGCCTTGAAATGTGAATCTATGCGCTGGACTTGGAAAAAAGAAACCTATCATAAATTTTTAAATATTTTTGGAAAAATGATATCGTTTTCGAATATGAGATAATTCTTTATTATCTCGATGGTAAGACGAGTCACTCCACTGACGACTTCCGTGGCCATGTCCCCGGGAGTCAACCAAGGTTGCTTTTTGTGCACGTTCTGCACATATGATTCTATATTAATATTTTGTGCAAATGGATTTTGTCTGTTGTCCACAGATTTCGACGCTCCTCCAGCCCTGCTTGGCACGCATGCAGAACCGCACCCCGCAAATTGCGTCAGAGAAGCACATTGCGGTGCAATATATTTGAGACTGAGGTGCACTCGAGACGGAAATCTGAAATTATCATCGTCCATTGTTGCAATTCGCTCTAATGTTCAAGGATCGAGTGGAAATCGCCGCCTGACTCTCGATCTGACTACTACTAGCGATGAGGTAGTGCGTGATTAGATCGAAAGTATCTTTCTTAAATCTTAAAGGACTGCACGCACCGGCAGGGTACCGGTATGACCGACCGGCCAAATTGGAGCTGCTGCCCGACTCTGCAACTGATTCGATCGGGAACTGATTCAAATTCAAATCCTGAATCGGTCGGTCGGGCTCATGAGCTGGGAATTAACTTGACCTCAGTCCAATAATCCAATTAACTAGTGACTGTCATTCTTTTCCTGTTTCGTTTCAGATAGCTGTGCATTCCGGCTACTTGAGTCCACGATATGAATTATATATATATATTCAATGAGTCACCTCTACGGAGAAACTGGGGGCTTCAGTATATTCAAAGCATCCGTTGCAGTGAAGGAATTATGGGAATAAATGTGCGTATTGTGCTGGCCAGGGATCGGTGGGTTGACAATTGAAAGTAGAGATGTCGACCCCTTCATGAGTGCTCTCCCCCCAAATGCTGATGTATGGCAGATCTAATATGTAATAAAACGGGCACTGTGCTTACTGATCGACGGACTTAGGGGACTTAGGAGCGGCCAGGCGGTGTTGGAAGCGCGCTGTCTGTTGGGTGCTGATTTTTTTCTTAAATTTCATTCAAAGTAAGGTTGGTGAGCGACTGATTGCAAATTAAACTTGTAGAGGACTGATCGAGAAAATCGTCTGAAAGATATCGAACTTTCGGTAAGTTGATCCAGCGTGCACCGTGAGAACTCACAAAGTTATATACAGTGGTGCACTTATGCATGCATGGGACCTTTAAATTTAATATGCAATGAATGGGTTACGCCCGATTATTATTCTGACTTTAATTGTGTAATAGAACCCTCGGCGGGTAAATTATGTATGTTTTAGGAGCAACTGAAACTACGAATGCGCAATTTACCCGTGTTTAGAGACGTTTGATTAATTCCAAATCAGTACAATGCACATTATTTTGAGTATTTGACAGGCATTCGAGGTTTAGGGTTAAGACGAATATTACAAGCAAAGTCTCCAGATTGAATCCGTATTTATGGACTTGTACGTAAGAATTGAGAGTCTTAATTAGAGAGGTTAGAGGTTTAGGGTTTGTGGATTTAGGGAGCGGATTAGGGTACGTTTAGGATCACAATCATGCGAATGCACATAACTTTGCAAACTCATCAAACAAGCAGGGTTCAAACTTCAAGGGGTTTAAACGATTAAACCCTAAACCCTACGCTGCCCATTTCTTGAAATTAATGTAAATTTGCCGTTGTATGTGAATGATGCTTGTGCAGATGCATCCGAATTGGTCAACCGGAATGGACCCCTTCCCGCTGCATGAATGTGACGACAAACTCCTGGATAATAGAATTCCGTAAAAATTTGACACTGGCTAGCTAAATGGTGATCGAGTAGTGACTCAACGATTCACAAGCCAGGCATGTGCACGCACTCTGTTCCTGAGCTGCCCGTTTGCAAATGAGGAAGGGTGTGACATTTTCCTCCAGATGAATAATATAATGCACCCCAGTGAGGTGTGTGAACTTCAGGGTGGGCCAAAAGTACCTTGCGAGGCCATGGCATGGCAACATGGTTACATTCATGGGCACTTTAAGCCTGACCTCGGAAACGCAGGGACCAGCGCTGCAATTGGCAGTTTCAACTACTAGCTAGCTCATCGAAAGTTGAAAAGCCTCCTTATCCATTTCCCGTTCTAAAAGTCCTCTCGGAAATATGTTAAAAACACATTCGATATGTGCCAGAAAATTGTCGGTTCCGCAAGCTGCAGGCACAAAAATTTCAGGGTGCCACTGTCCAGTTCGATGAAATCATTATATTCTCCTTCTCCCAATCTAGCTAGCTAGCAATGCCCCTCCGTCACCGGAATGGCCGGCAATGAGATCAGTTTGACCTCCGTGACAATGGCCAATCAAGTAATTTTACACTTTCATCCGCGTGAAGTGAAACAGGCAGGTAACCGCAAATTCCCCAAGAAATGTAGAGCTGCAAGGCCGACTTCAACACTACTTAAGAGGGACTCCGCTCCCTCCCACTCATCACCTCATCGACATCGATCTAGCTCTGCAGCCTCTTGGTGTTCCTTCTCCTCTGTCCAACTTCAGTCTTCAGCTGTAGCTAGCTACCAGTCCCAGTGATACTCGTTCCCAGCTAATTGATCGATCTCTGAGAACGATGGCGACCTCGCAGCAGCAATGGCGACATGGGAGACAGTTCCTCCTGCTGGCGGCCGTTTTGTCTCTCGTGCTCCTCATCGGTACATACAGCGTGCCCCATCTCCATCAATATGCACCGCTAGCCGCCGTGTCAGTCCAGAATGATGAATAATTAAGTGCATCAATTAAATGTAGAAACTCTCGATCGTGGCCAATATATTGTGTTTCATGTGACGTAGCCATGTCGACTTGATTTGCGTCTGACTTGAATGTTTTGCAGCTGCAGGGAGTGCTGATGCGTCTTGCTCCTCAGGCTACACCTCCTGCAGCGGCCAGTGTTACAACCTCAAAACCAATCCCTCCCACTGCGGCAGTTGCAACAATGTTTGCAAGCTCAGTTCAGCCTACAAGTACGGGGAGGTCTACTGCAGGTACGTTGGTATTTCAGTCTCTAGAATCATGCATGACATACTGTTTCCCAATGGCGATATGTTACTGGCGCCCCCATCTTTTGATTTGGATCCATCGATCGACGTATGCTAGCTAGCTGTGAGCATTAGAATGCATTTGACTTACGCTGACATGATAATGAATTCTAAGATGATTGTGAAATTGGCTGCATGTGACTAACGATGCTGTTGTACGTACGCGCAGCGGGGGCTCTTGTGGATCGTGATGCAAGTCTGGCTGGAAATACAACTCCTCGGGTAAGTACTGCTATCAGTAGAGCAAGTGCGACCACGATCGAGAGAGCTCGATGGATCGAGCCGATGGGCGGAGTTCGGATATCGCTTCAATTCCCAGGTGGCGCTAGCTGCATGTCGATCATGCTGCCACCACCTCACTATACTGCCGGTAGGTCTTGATTGTTGTGAGGGGTCAAAGTACGTACGTGTTGGATTAATTCTAGTGTGAATTAAATTAAATAAAGTAGTCGCCTAGCTTGAATTGTCGGTAAAGGGTGAACGATCGTTCACCACTAACTATTCAACATGAATAGTTGAACTTACTGAATCGAAGTGACGACTCACAGTGTTGTATCCATACAGTAGCTACATATATATATCGTGTAGCTAGCTTGCGTCAAGGGGATCATGCATGGAAGTTTGCTGCAGCTGAAGTTTCGGAGTGGAGAAGCTTCGATTCAGTGGAGTTCCCCTGACACAGACGTTGGTTTGGAAGGGGAGTACGTGACCGTAAGTCTTCCCTTCGTGTGTTGGTATTTGTCTGAGTGACAACAATAAGAAAAGCCGTAGCTTGCTGTGAAAGGGTTGCGTGTCGTACTGTAACAGATCATGCTCCTGTTGTAGTTCATGAATGTCTCCAACTGCTCCCATTGTCTTATCGGTCTATTTTCCAAAAAACAGTCAAAAGCTGACTGCATATGGGTTTGGCCATCTCAGTCATTCTTGGACAGAATATATTAACCTTTGCAGTCAAGAGGTGTCAGTTCAAAATTTCTTTGTTATCGTGCAAAAGCCTCAAAGCATCGGTAAGATCTTGAAGAAGATTCACTTGCACGCTACTCACAAAATTTTAATTTATCCAAAGGTCACCTAGCTTGAGAAAAGTTACATGAGAATCACTCTTGAGTGGGATATTCTCTACCATACGACTAATAAAAAAACATGAGTAGTCCACATGTAGGGTTACATTTTCTATTAAAAACAAAAACATAAATGCATATACCCTTTGATTAGGGCAACTATCATAAGAGGACCCACAATTAGTATACATTATCATGTAGATCTTTCATAATTCATTAGTCATTTCATTTTCTAAGTTTATCATAACCATGTTTCAATCAAACTTCTACATTTTAGGCCCCTTTGTAGAGTAGAATCATTGTTAGCAATACTAAAGATAATTTGAAAATTGAAAGTGCCCTAAAAAAACATTGCTTAAGAACATGAGCTAGATTTTGAATGATGCTTAAGTAACACTAGATGTTTCCTTTAGAGATATTTGTTCCCAATGATTTATCTAATTATTTTGTAGAGGACATATTGACATAGTGCAAATATTTAATATTTATTAATTTTGGAGAATGAATTATTACTATCTATATACAATAATTCTTATTAGTATAGTATTTTATATCTATACCAATCATATACAATAAACATCCTATATATTGTATAGAATTCAATACAATCATACAATATAATTTAAACTTCTCATACAATGTATAGGTGACACAAGAAGATTGGCAAGGTGGTTTAAGAAAGTTTGGAGGGGGGAGATGCATGTTGAAATATAATACTCCAGAGTTGACGCCATGTCGGTCTTTTTGTGTGAGGTATACATAATCATAAGTTTTTAACTCAGGGGGGCATTTAGAGTGTCCATTAGAAACCACGTGTGAACAAAACTTTGGCCCCCCTATATACTTTTTGAATTTTAAATAAAACAAAATTTAAAAAATATGAATAGATTTTCCTACTTTGAAAGTTTATATTTTGAATTATTGATATTTTTATTTGTTAATAATAATTAGTTACAAATTTTTGAAGTAAAAAGATACACTGTAGAACTGAAAAATAACTTTCACACCCCTATATTATATAAGAAAAAATTGTTTAAAAAATGAACAAAAAATTCCTAAAAATAACTCATTATTGAAAGCTCATTTTGAGTTGAATATTGACTCAATGGTCATCTAAATGTGTTCTCTATAATTATTTGAGTTGAAAAACATGTCATTTTAGTTCATTTTCAACCTCTTCTAAAAATCATTTCATATTTTATTTGAGTTGGAAATTTTGGCAATAGAAAGGTATAGTCATTATTAAACAATGTTTAAAATTTTAGGTTGAAATTATAGTTTATTAAAAACCACTTGTTCGCACGTGGTTTGTTATAGTAGAACTAAGTGCACCCCCCAAGGTTCTTAAATAATTATAAAACATTTTCCTTTTATACATTTTGGTAGTCTCACCTTTGACAATGCTTATGATTGGAACAATGTCCTCAACTAAGAATGAATTACATAGGCAAAAGAATCCCACTGGCTGGGACAAAAGAGCACAAACCTGGGTTGATCCCATATCACGACACTCAAGGAACGTGACTGCACGCGAAGGCCACCAACCCATCACCCTAGGTGGTTTTCCTTGCGGATCTATCAATCTCCAAAACTCAAACACCATGAAGTGCTGAGTGCAATATGCCTTGTGGAAATGGACAAGTAACCAAATGAATAAAGCTTGACAGAAGGGGGGCCAAAGTCATTCTGATCGATTCACGCATGGTCGATACATGCCAGAGGCATACAATATATAAAACATCAGTCTTAAGGATTCCGCGTATCTTAGTTGTGACATCAAACGTTGATGATGTGCCACCAGCAGCATTGATCCAGTTTGCGATTCTTTGCCTGTGAATATCTGCATCCACATCACCTGGAAGTAATTATAACATAATTAAGTCCACAAATGCTTGGAGAATTTCACACATGAAATAAAATACTCTAGTGCAAAACCTCAATAAGCGAGTTAGAATTATGAACCTTGATTGTAGCTAACCTGACCACCCTCACAAGCCAAACTATCCTAGTATTCTCCTATGTACTCCTTCACGTATCTTCCCCAAAACTTTCTGTTTCATTCACATTGAAGCAGGTGATTATCTTCTCACAACGCTTTTGAATGGAAAGAGGTTCTCACTCAGTTCCAATAATGATACTCTTACAAAAACGCTCCCAAAATCCAAAACTTTCCAAATTAATCGAAAAATCTCACAACGTGACAAAGCCTTGAGTTGCCATCCGTTGAACCCAAAGTCCATGGATAGCCACTTCATCCACTCTAAAATGGCCTTCCTAATGAAGTCCTCGGAATGATTGATATTTGGAGCAACATGGAAGAAGTCCCTTGGCACAGTAACAAGCTTCGCGAGTAGATGGATTAAAGTAAAAATACTAGCACTAATAGATATTTTCAGAGTAAGAAGAAATCCATTACTTGAGTTCAAGGTAAAGTTTACCGCTCTTTGGATTGCCCTGCCCTTGAAAGTTAGGGTCATCCTTTAGGATAGCCTTAGGTCTATAGGCCAATTTACCTCCAAATGGATTCCATTTGGATTCAGATAATTACAAGTACTAAAGTTTTGTATATTCACTTCACCTAGACCTTAAAGTTTTTTTGGTGTACACCACAAAACTGAATGTTCACGGTTTTCAATATATTTCAAATTTTCAATTGCTTCAAGAACTTTGAAAAAGAGAATTCTTTGGAAGGTCACCTTGTGGTCAGTAGATTTATAGTTCTAACAAAAATTATTGAGTTTCATAAGTTGTATCCATAAGTCGGTTGGTTAGAATTAAAAATCTCTATGTTGTGAGGCCTCCATAATCTGTATGATCATTGTTAATTAGGATGGACAAAATTTTCTTTACGATGTTGTCTACATTTTTGAAACAATCTCATTATATTAAAAACCTTGATTCTATTGTTAAGATACAGTTAAAAAAAGTAAACAATCAGGTTTAGTATCGAAGGAATGTAGAATGTTTTTTTGGTCACGCTGCATCACCTGCTTCTTGATTGAGGACTACGTCTCCTAGGACCTAGAGCATAAGAATTGGTGGTTGATTTTGGTGTCACAAGTAGCATGACTGACTCGCATTTCATCATAACTTTTGAAGCATGAAGCTAATGAACTTGAATTATTTATTGAAGATTGATGTTTCAATAATTATCAATCCCTTGAATTTTAGAAATTAGAAAAAAAACATTTTATATTTAAAAGTCAATTTTGCTAATTTGTCACACTTTTGGATTTAGGGATTTTTGGTACTATAGAAGTCCCCCAAATTAATGACCTAGAGCTAAAAAATTTGTGATCTATTCCCACATTAGGCAGGCATGTTCCTACCAAGGGGAATTTAAAATTATATTATTTTATGTCCTCCGCGTTCATGCAAATAGGGCTCCAATGCGTTTGCACTTTTGAACATTGAAGATGGTTTCAAAATCATTCTTTCGGTGAAATCTCTTCACCATGAATTCCTCCCAAATGGAAATTTTTTAGTTTCTTTGTAAATTATTTTCTCTATTTTTTACAATTTAAAACATCAAAGTACCTATTTTCTAGAGACTCTCTCTCCTACTTTGAGAATTTTTCTATGTTTTTCCTTCTTAAGGTACCTTATTCTTAATGGTATATACATTGGTTATATTTTAATATTTAAAAAAAAATTCTAATACTCCCCACCAAAAGGATGAAAATTGCCAAAATGCTACAAAATCAACCACCTTTTCTTGCCTAAATCTTTTCTTGCAACTACCCAGCAAGAAATTTTGATGTAAGAAACATATGTATTACTTGTCCGACCCTTAGCATGGGAACAAAAAATACATATAGAAGGCTACAAGAGAGTCACACTATGGATTCATGGACAGAAGGCAAGACCTAAACCTTGGGTCTGTTCCACTTACAAGAATTTTACATTTATACATCATATTTATATAGCCAGTTTTAGTTCCTCCAATTTGCCATAAGTAGAATTCAAGTCATATAAATCCTCTGGCATGTAACATGCAATGATTCATTCCTCACACCGGAAACTCAATTATGTTGAATAATGGTACCACTTTGTCATATATGATTTGATTAACACCATACAAACTATTCTACATATAATGTAGAAACCAATTTGTATGTTTTAGGAAACAAGGCTACATTAACCCCTTTACAATGTTATAACCAATAGTGGCTTGTAGTTCACAAATTCTTGTAATTTCAAGATTGAACAACAGTACAAGTAGGAATACAAAAAATTACAATATTGGGGGCAAATTAAATGTGAAAATTCAAGGTAAAAAAATAATGTATCAAAATGTATAATCCTCACCAGCCCTAAGAGAATAAGGCTTTTTGCATATTCAAACAAATACAAGGCCTTGTACTTACATGTTGTGTAGATGCAATACATATTTATTTTGTATGAGATGGAATAACTGGTTTCATGGCAATTGGGGTGCATGCGTTGGAGGCTAGACAATAGAGACATTTCTTGGATCCTAAAGCTTATACTTTTTGAGGTGTTTTGCTAATTAAAATGGCCGGATTGTGGAATTTTTAATGTGTTGTTCAACCTATGGATTGATGACACAAGCGCAAGGTGCCCACCAAGAAATTATGATGTTGTAGGTGGTCAATAAAGATCTTGTAACTTTATTAGGCCTAAAGTTCTTATAGGCCATTGAAGAATTTGGCATGGGATTCTTAACGTATTGCAAGCTAAAGACAGGTTGCCTTGGTCCACGTGAGACTTGTAAACCAAAGGTTGCTTGCACTAGGTGCACAATATCTCTAATACATGTATGGCACACTTGGTCAATTCAAGGCTTTCTATTGTTCTATAATTTATATGGTGCTATGTGACTCTGAATTTTCTCAAAATCTCGATGATTGTCCATATGCAAAACACTGCCTTTGCTACATGTCACCTAGAAGGAGCACAATTATAAAAAAAATCACATCAAATTCTAACACATAAAGCAAATTTTGTGGCCTACGAAGATGCAATAATGCATTTCACATGTTGAACCTTTACCAGTGGAATTATACAAGAAAATCATTGAAATGCTACTATAAGTGTAAAAATTCTGAAAATTTCAAAATACAGTTCCCTCTATAAATTGTATGTTTACAAAAAAAAGGCCTTATATGACACATTGGACATACATACTTGCATAATGTATAAATTTTCCAAATGTATATAGTGATTGTATCAAATATAGCAACCTATATTGGGGATTAAATCTTGCCGTTTCGTAACGTCATTAAGGGTAGCTTGAAATGTAACCATTAAAAAATTGGAAAAAATTTATTATTATTTTTATTTTCCTTGTATTTGTATCGGAGGCCAAAGTTAAATGGCCTTATTTTGGCCTCAGAATTTTTGTAATGTTTGCCAATTGTAACCCCATTTTAGGTAAAAAAAACATTTGTCCCATTACAGTTGGTGTTTTCAAGGAAGGGGATTTTCTAATAGATGTATCCATCTAGAACTTGATATAGTTTCCATAGGTATGAATTCAAGATCTCTTGCTCAAAGATAGCATGGATATTTGCTCAAAGTACACTTGCTAAATAGAAGCATTTGACATTTAAGATTGACAAATCAACATAGAGTAGACATTTGTTGGATTTGACAAAAAGAAGAAAGATCTAGATATACAGACCTTGAGGAGCACCTGAGTGTGTCGGAGGAGGAAGCCAAATAGTTGTGATTCCACATCTAGAAAGACTAGTGGCCTTCACTACATTTCCAACCACCATTGTCATTTCTAGTTCTTCCAATTGAAACCTTGAAACTATTATAAAAGCCAAGTTGTTATATAATGCACAAATGAGAGGAATGAATTATGAGAGCTAGAATACTAGTCTAATCCTTGGTACAGACAAATTTTACAAAGAATAACGTTTGAGATTTGACAATGATTCATTTTCTAGTGGTATTAGAATTTTTCCTAAACCCTAAACTACTTCAGGAAGAAGAAATTATATAGAGCATCTAGCAATCAACAACTTCATCCAAATAGTAAAGAATTCATTAATGACAATTGCAACCTTAAGAAAACACAAATTGTAAAAGAACTACAACCACAATGCTTTGAAAGGAAAGGAAAATCATAGTCCAACTCTAACTAGTAGAAACTCTTGACAAATTCACACTCTATGCAGAGAGTGCAAAAAGTGAGAAAGGTTAAAAGCATTGATGGTCAACATTTGAGGTGAGTTTGGCAACAAGTGTGAAGGTAATGGCAAAGCACCATTTTATAAGGAGTAAGATTTGTTGCAAAGAAATTAGAATGCAAATCCTAGTGAAGAGCAAAACAAAAGTGAAAGTTAAATCAAGAGCAAAGCAAAAGCTGAAAGCCTAAATTTGCATCCTTCGGAGTATTTCAAGACTCCTTTTGAGTTTTTGGAATACTTTCTTTGGTCCTACATGGGGAAGGGGATTTAATATCCATGATCCCTGTGAAACTAGAGGATGACGGCCATACGATCATTTTGTATAATACAAAAAAATTGAAAAAATTGAATTTTGTGATTGCACTTTGAGCCTTTAGAATCCTAGCCCCTTCAAAATTTTAATTTAAAAAATATTACTTAAATGTTTTAAATACTTTGGAGGACTGCAAGCTCTAAGGATAGTTACTCATTGACAAATTATTTATGGCAAATTGCAACA
Organism: Rhytidiadelphus loreus; assembly: GCA_947034895.1. Lineage (NCBI taxonomy): Eukaryota > Viridiplantae > Streptophyta > Bryopsida > Hypnales > Hylocomiaceae > Rhytidiadelphus > Rhytidiadelphus loreus. Next base: position 43,203,235 of record OX344764.1, read on the forward strand.
AGATTTGGAGAAAAAGATTATTAAAGGATAAAAATGTTAGAGGTTTACAATGATTTAAAGAATAAAGATACATGTTGGTGCCAATTATTGATAGGATTCTAGAGTGGTCATTTTTTACTTACATATTATTATTCAAAAAAATTAGTTTTATTTATACACTAGTACCTGAAGTCTTTTAGGAGACCTAGTGCTAGTGATTGGTGTTGTATTGGGACAGTCAATATACAAAAGGAAAAATGTAATTATTTTTATTATTATTATTTTGAGTAGAATGTTGGTGGTTGAATACTCTTTAAGGTTACATATTGGTGTAAAGTAGAGTGTCATGAATATTATTGATAACATCGTAAAGGCCAAAGAATTGCATATTTATCGATGAAATTTGAATCAATGAAAGATTTTTTGGGATGGTATAGCAATGCATCTATCACTTGAAATGGAGCTCTTGTGCCAAAAGCATGGTTGTATTGTGACAAAGTCATTGAATTGGATCTCTTAGTGCTTGAGATTTGGTGAGAGAGTGTAACCCCTAAAGGCTTTTAACTATGTTTTCATCAAAAATGTCATTCTACTACAAGTAACAAATTTTAGAAAAGAAACATTTTTGGACACATGTAACCATAAGAACTTGTATTACATTAGTTTGAGAAGACGAGGAAAAAGTTTCAAAAGTTTCAATCATATAGATTGCAAGATATTACCGTTTGAAGTGATGAAAATCCTTTTTCAATGGCCCTACAAAAAACCAAGCAACTATACTTTACATTTATATGAAAAAATGTTCAAAATGGTGGTGTTTCTTTGGATTCAATCTTCAAGGCAAGTTGACTACATTCTTGAAAAAATTTAGAATTGTACAACATATGGGAAAAATATAATAAGTAGAAAGAAATAGAAAATGCATTAGGGGAGAAATGAGGCCTCTAAGAGACTGTCTGGCCATGGTTCCCCATGCTGCAAACCATGGCCAGACAGTCAGAACCCATATTTAACTAATTATGGACAATTACACCATTTATGGACAAGTTCGAAGTCCAAAATCATGTAATAATAGAGAAATAAGTAATAGAAAATCAAAAAAAGGTGTCGGTGGGCGACCTACACATTGTCCATTTAAACTGGTTGTCCGAAAAAGTAGATTGAAGGACATTCCATTGGCTGTTAATAGAATCCAGAAGTCCAAATATAATTTTTGAGCAAGATGTACCGTGAGAGAAGAGAAGAGATGCCTATAACCGTGACACACAAGAAGAGGCAGATCCCTTGAACAAAGTCCGCATTAAAATACCGCATGACTTTCCAATTGTGAGAAGGCAACACGCAGTTGGGCGGAGTTGTCAGCTGGCAGCCGATGAGAGCGTCGACATTATAATGTGAAGCGAAATCAGAGCAATGCATTGACAATCAATAAAGGGAAATTAGGCATTCGAAAAGCCTAGTAAGTAGAAGAAATTGTAAAATCGCTCGTAGAGTAGGCACACTAAATTGACCACGACAGCGCACATAACCGTTGTCATTCTAGCGATAGAGAAGGAGACTTGAGACTATGACGTCTGAGCCCCTGACAGAGGTAATACTGCACTCACCGATACAAGTGGTAACTGTATCGGCGGGCAGCCGACAGTAAGACTACATTGAGAGTGCACAGAATCGAGGGAGTTTCAAACTCTGGGATCGAGGCAGTTTCAAAAATGGATGCAGTGGAGCATCATAATATTAATTAAGAATGCAGTACATATCCATTTCCATTCCATCACCAGGAAGTAGATGTCATAATCCGACTAGAAATAACTGTACATGATGCATGAAGATGATCGACTTAAAGTTCTGTGCCATGAAGACGCAGCCTAGTCCTTCATATCGGCTGGCAGCCGACAACTCCGCCCAACTGCCAATTCATTGAACAAGTAGCGATGTATCGGCTGGCAGCCGATAGAACACATGAAGGTGAACGCGTCAGTCATCTCCTTCGTCGTTAGCATCTCTGTCCTCCGCTGTCCTCGCGGCCTCTAGATTCGCAATCGCAGAAACGATCGAGGACTCTGGAATAAGATGAGATGTCGGAGGTCCCTTCTTCGCATGCGAGGGCATCCTGTGCGAGTACAGGACAATGCGCACATGAACAAGCTGTGGAAGTCTTAGTTCTTTATGCCATCGTCGAGTCCAGCACTCCCTGGCGACGACCGCTTTACTCTCCCTCTTGGCTTTCATTGGAGTCCACCACTCAACTTTGAAAGTGCCATAGGATGGTCCCTGCGTCATGTTGACACACTCCAGTACTCGTCCAAGCCACACAGGGAGGTAATTATTGTGACAAGGTCGACAGAGAACAAAGTCCCCAAGGAGAACATCCCTGAAGGGATTAAAGCTCAACTTTGGTCTATCCTTTGCCGGCCCACAGAATGGAGTAGGTTCTGGGTCGTCCTCAGGAGTGGTGTCTATTGGATTGTTTGGATCCGCCCCTTCTTCAGGAAATGCAGTAGCGTGATCTCTTTTCCAATCTGACGTCGGCCAAAATCCCTCTTGAAGCGCAGTGGGTGTTGCGGGCAGAGGCGAACAAATCTCCGAATGGATTCGTTCCCAATATGCGACACAACCTGCCATTTCGTCGGCATATCTTTTGTTTCTGGCCATCCCCGACTTCCAGAACTCGATGTACTTTGCGATTCCATTCTTGATGAAGGATTGCTTCTCATTGCATTCACTAGCCCTTGCGACTTCTTTGTCAGCGTTTCGCTTCCTTGGGTTAATTTCGACGCTTCCCCAGAGTGCTTTGAACGGAACAGGTATCGGGTCTCCCTACGGGATTTTCGGTCCCCCGTCCTCGTCCGCTATCCACATTTTGACCGGTGGCCCCGGAGGAAGCCACGAAGAATCCGTTGTCCTTTTCTTGTACCTCATGACTGGCCATCCTCGATCATCTCCTGATTCTTCTACGTAGAATTTGAACAGGTGTTTATCCCCGAGTCCCACAATCTTGTTGACACCGTCATGATGAAATCCTGTGAGGTATGATTTGAAGTCCGCCACTTCCTAAACAAACTCCGGGATGAAGGCGACAGTCTTCTGTGAATCCATGAACGCCTTCATGAGGTCTGCAAGGACGTAAGTGTTTTTCCTTTTGATTAGTTTTGACAGATAACTGAAGTGTGCGTCAATGTCTTCGTGCGTATGTCCGACAATGAGAAATCCGACAGTGACCTCCTTGAAGATGCGCCTGGCTGTGAGCAATGAGCAGAATGCCATGAGAAACCTATTTTTATTGTCTTTGGCTGAGTTGTCTAGTTGCAAGAAAAGCTTCCTTGGAAGAGGAACATGTGGGTGTCCAGGCCCTGGAGTTTTTGTGAACTTGTCCGAGGCCGTCGGAATTGATGAGTTGCATCTTGACTTTCCATGCAGCAATGCCTCGAAGAAGCTGTTCAGGGGTGGAGTTGAGAACAAGATCTTTGACTCTCGAATAGGTGGCAGCTCGAGAGCACAGAAGACCCTGCACAGCGACGATATGGTAAAATTGGAATTCCCTGGCCACAATGATGTGGAGTAATGCGCATACGCGCCATCTCCATATCCATGTGTGAGCATACCAGTACAGGAGATTGGAATTTGGCCGAGCCGTGCGGTGGCCTTGGTGATTCGCTGCATCCTTGGAATAGCGGTCTTGGTGGTGTTCATCTTGTCGTGAATGATGCAGAGGAACTCCGACGGGTTTTGCACAGACTGCGCAGTCCATCCACCGTATACATTTCTACATGCGCGTTGGTAATTGAGATGTCTCTCTCTGTCATCCACTAGCGCCTGCCACTCGTCACACCCTCTCGGATACTTTGCAATGAACTCTACAAGGAAGTCACACTCTGTACATTTGGAGAAGTTACTTCCCACCGGCTTGACCTCGACGTTCTTAAAATGAGCTTTCCGAAGTCGGCTAATGGCAGACTGGGAGACTGGCAACATGTTACAGATTCCATTGACCTGGGGGGCACATCCAGGTATATGAGACATGGCGAATGTAGAAAAACTATATCGGCTGCCAGCCGACAGCCCTGAACTACATGGACAAACCCACCGAAATAAAGGTACCTCACACATGCAAAGAATCTGCATTGAACTGGACCTAGTGCATTCAGATTGAGCATTATCGGTTGGCAGCCGACAGAAGTAATCGCGTAGTGCAAATGAAGGAGGAAGGAAACGGATACGTACATAATTGACTTGCTGACGCATGTGATCCCAGTTCATTGCCGAGGGGACTACCTTGAGATTGTCCACGCGTTTGTTTCCCACTAGTCTGAATTCGTTTGGCATCTGGTCAGCATTGTCGTTGATAATCGTTGTGAGAGTTGCTTGAGCTTGAACGGTTTGCGGACGTGGTCGCCTGGCCCTCGCATTCCCGTGCGACCCGCTAATAGTTCCTCTAGTGGCCGCAGCCTTATATACATGATAGGCCGACCTTGAGACCCCGTGAATAAAGTACCAGGCATTCTCGCAAACATCGACATTTTCTAGAGTGATGAACTTCTTCCCTGGAACAGAACCTGGATGAAGCTGACTCTGGACGGCATACGCCGTTTCCCTCCTGGACTCGAAGTTGCAGGCATAGAACTTTTGTCGCAGACTTCTCGTGTGTTCCCATGGAAACGTCTGGCAGCATCTGAGCTTGCAGCACTTTTGGGAGCTGACTTTTCGTATGTCAATCTCCGACGTCTTTCTCTACAATTTCGACAGTGTTTCAGATTCCTTGATAAGTACCCTTCGACGGACTGAGCGGTATGGATTCTTGGGTACTCCTTGCATTCCGTCGTCATCAGAACCATTGACCTCCGCCGCCTCCGAGCAGAGCGTGACAATTTCCAAAAGTAGCCTTCCCCCTTCTAATCTTGCATGTGTCAACCTCCATCGCATAGTTGTCAATTGTAGTGCGTCATTGTCAGATACAAACATCACTCCCACGTCTGAGTCTCCGAGGACCGCATCGTCGCAGGCCTCGTTTGGAAGGCATACTTGAATCATTGCCCTTCCAAAGATAGAGAAGTCGTCATTCAGAAGTTCACAGTATTGATTTCTCCAGAGTGGTTTGTCAGGGAAAGGTAGCCCCGACTGCACACCATTTGAGCTGCCTCGTCGTTCATTACTTCCTCCAGTTTGATTAAAAGCCTCCGAATCGACTAAGCTGTCGTCCGCACTAGGACCAGATCTAGAGTCATCATCGCTACTAAAACCATGGACATTGGGCATACGATCAGCGAACTCGTCCGATGAGTATAGCCTATCTTCTCGATCATCTTCGTCTGATGCAACTCCAGGAATATCCGTGTGTTCCGCCTCTGCAAATTCCAGATGGACATCAGATGTGCTTCCACCGTTTTCCGAATTACCATCCTTAAGTTGTTGGATGAAATGATTATGTGAGGTACCTATCGGTTGGCCGCCGACAAGCTGTAGCACCGCATTCGAAGCATGGATAGGCAAGACCTTGTAACCACTCTACAGTATCTTGTACCCAACACAGCGATTCATTGTGATGTAATCTGGAATCTCGCAATAGGCAACCTGATCCTTGAATTCATCTAGGACATTGAGTAGCCTGACGACCACGAAGAAGCTGTGAGGAACCCGGAAGCCTTCCCAATAACCCTTCGGAGAGACTTCATTAATTACGCCGGATCCAACATACCGAAGGTCGGTTCCAACAGTCAACAAAAGAGCGACCTCCATATTAACAGTGAGTGACAGGAACTGCTGTATGGGTTTCTTATCCGTGTTCACATGTATCGGCTGGCGTTCGACACCAGCAGAGGTAGACCCTTCCGATTCAACATGTGGATAAAGATTGCTCGCCTCCCAGAGGATTGACCTTCCCGTGCAATTTCTGAGGAAGACCAAGTCTCCCTCAGGAAATGGAATTTCCATGTCCAAGTTTTGTGGGACGTCAAGTACATGGACATGGACAAGGTTGGGCTTCCCATTCATCCGTCCCTCCACGACAACCCGCCCAGCATAGTACAGTCCTTCTAGGGTTAGAGCGACAACAACTCCCTTCCGCAACTTCAGTCTCCCTGAGTTTCCAATTCTGGTAAACGTCTCGATTGCAGTCATGTCGTAGCCTGCAGACCCTTCCATTATGTCAAAGACTACGGCGCTTTAAGCAGTGACGACTCTAGTGAAGCAATCAGTCCTCAGAAGAACTTATCGGCTGGCAGCCGATACCCTAGAAATCAACCGAGAAGTTGACCACTAATTTCCGCACAACGGCAACTAGTTCTCTCCCTGTCCTCGTTACTGCAGATTGTATTGGCTGGCAGCCGACATGGAAGCTGCTTATCGGCTGCCGGCCGACAGGAATGACTGTACGGACAAGTTCCTGACCCTATGACGTACGGATGCCAACCAGAAATCCATTCCTGAGCCCATAATTCAAATCAGATCCTGCAATTTCAATAAAATGCCCCAACCACTTGAGCTAAATGATGGTAAAAATGATATGAATCCCTGACAGTTTGTTTCCTCCAATAAACCAAAATACGCCCTGAACTACTGGGCTCTGTGTCATGGAATGCACCCCATTGCAACCGTATCATTCACTAGATTGCCCTGCATCCCACTGGAAACTGCTGCGCTACTGTGCATTCCACTGCAATCTCTGCATTCCCCTGCAGCTCGCCCAACATTCCACTGCATTCCACTGTTGCCTAAAAGCATTCAAGACTGGTAGGCTGAGAGCCTGGAAGCAGCAACCCAAAATAAAAGACTGAACTCCTCCAAGAATTGAACCTAAGTGAGGAGTGGAGAGAAGCAAGTTGGCGCTTGAAATTTGAATTTGCATGAGGATGAATTTGTTGTGATTACAATAACGACTTGAGCGTACGTCTGAGGATCAAGAATCGAAACGTACGCACTTCTTGCAATGAGTGATCGTTACTGCCATGTCCTTGGGTGGATGTGAAGCACTAGATTTGGATGAATAATTAGTAACGGATGAAAAACCTGGATGAATGGTCATGATTACCCTCCCCGGTTGGCAGCCGTCACTTCAGTGAGGAGAGGGGGTATACTCCCCTGGCCACTTTCATTTCTGTTCATTTTTCATTTGCCTCACTTGCTCTCGCTCTCTCCCTCTCTCTTCCTCCCATTCATCTTCTCCCTTTCTCTCTGCCGCGCTTTCCTTTTTTGTTTTGGGCTCGCAGCCGACACGCCTCCTTCGAGTTGCAGTCTGCACAACTGAGGACACCATTGCAGCCGATACGAGTTCATGCGCGGCCGATACTGAGAGCGTCTGAGGAGCCTTCATCTATCAAGCAGCCAACAGATTGGAGTGGCCAACCGATACGGGAGGTGCCTGCAACGATGGAGTCGTCAACTCCTGAGACTGTCAGGTATTTTCCAGATCACTGTGTCGGCTGGCAGCCGATACATTTTGAATCATCATTTGTCTTCATTATATATTCCTGGAGTGATTTCGTGTGGTCTTTGTTTGGGACCACAATAGAACCTTGTGTCGGTTGGCAGCCGACACAAGGTGCACTGGGCGTTGTGATCGGGATACCAAACCATATCGGCTGGCAGCCGATACACTGGGCGCTCTCTGAAATGCACTACATAGTTCTGTCGGCTGGCAGCCAATATCTTTGCTGTTTGCTCAAATTTCGGAGTACTACTGTGCAGGAAACCAACTTTGCTGAGTCGACTTCTGGGAGAGCGAATTGCAGACTCACCAATAGTGGCAGACGGGATTCATCCAAGCGCTACCTGGAAAGCGAATTCGGGCATCCAGGAATGGGGACTGTGTTGGAGGGAGTTACCAGACAGTGATGTGCACATTGCGTGTTCCTTCAAGCTAAAGGGAAACATGATGCCGGGCCATGGCAATGTGATATCAATGATGGCCATGGGTGAGAACGTCCATGTCCTGATCTGCCTTCATCCGATCCGCGAGCCGGATGCAGCAGCGGACTATTTTGCAATGGAGCTGCCATTCAGCACATGCACGGAGGAAGCATGTGGCGAGAAGTCTATGACAATGGGCATGACATTTGAGGGAGCATCGCCATCTAATGCTCATGACCTCGTCCAGGGGTGGGAAATTCTCAAGGCGGAGAGGGACGACAAGAATACGCTCATCCACCGGGACCAGCAGAAGGGCAAGAAGAAGGCATCCGCGGGGCGGAAGAAAACTTCGAAGCCAATAGCATCTGAGGATGACACTGGTGAGGTTGAAGCTGGATCCCCAAGCAAACCCAAGAGGAAGGGCAAGGGCAAGAACAACCCCAACAGGGTCATGAAGCTTACATTGGATGAGGCACTGGTTCGGGGAAATCACCTCACCACGAAGACCAAAGAGAACGAGGTGACCGCCATCTACCAGGCGCTAGAGTCGGGGCTGACGCACGCTTTCCCATACAAGAAGGAGCGACTTCTTGGCGTCATTTCAGCAGACAAGCTGCACATCGCCCCCGACGAGTTGAAGTACCGCAAGATTGCGAAGGACCGCCTTGGTCAGGTATTTTATCTCAAGTGTTTGCCATGACCATGTCTCTCATCCACTGTGTAGTTGGTCTGTCGGCTGGCAGCCGATACTTTCTGCCATCAATACTAACAACGTTGTCTACTTCCATATCAGGTGAAAACAATGTACAAGGGGTATGGGTCCATCAGGAAGAAGCCCGAGATTCATGGCATTCCTCTAAAGCGAGCACCTTTACCAACTGACAAGGGTCTCGATGCGGTCATGGATAGTTGTCCGCCAAGGACGGAAGTGGTGTTCGTAAATGGTGAGTCAGTGCCATGGTGGAAGGCACCAAATGTGCACTGGTACATTATTGGGGGGCAGCATACGATGACGGCTTGTAGGGAACTTGCCGAACAACACCCCGAAGGCTCGGACGCAAGGAAGGATCTCCTGGAGTTCGAGGTGATCCCCGTATTCAGTAGGGACCCAAGAACTCTAGTCCGTGTATCCAACGCCTTGAACTTGAACATCGCGGAGAAGGTCGCCAAGGAGACCTTCCGATCCTGTGCCGAGATGGGAAGGGCGGCATGGGTTAAGGCCGACTGCCCGGAGCCGCATCGTGGTGGAGGAAAGCCTTTGCCAGATTTTGAGGTACTTCTCTTTCACTTTTGTTTTCATGATGACTCATTCTCAACAGCATCTCATTGTTCATATTACTATTGTGTCGGCTGCCAGCCGATACCAAGGCATTACAGTCTTCCATTCTGTGATATCTGGAGCCTACTATATGTCGGCTGGCAGCCGATACCATTTTGTATTAACTCATTCACTTGATTTGACAATTGTCCAAGTAGCGAAGCTGAACATCATGGCGCACTTTGTGGACGAAAAGGTGTCGTCGAAGCTACCCCTCATTTTTGTGAAAGAGAATATCTGGGAGCTGTGGACCGAAGTATTCGACGCCTGGGAGAACGGCGAGCTCATCGGCGATGACGGGAGTATTCTGAATTCCATCGTGAATAGGAAACCCCTCACACACATCACGAAGACTGATCTAACGCCAACACTGGGACTCCGAGACTCCGATCTCTGTGATCTGGTACGGGACATCCTGGATCTTCGAGTCAGCATTAAGAACACGGCGAAGGCCAGGTTGTCAGGGAAGGAGACACTCTACGACTGGTGCCGGGACAAAAAGCTCGACCGGTCGTCATGAACGAGATCATGTGGACCAGGAAGAAGTACCCTCTCCCATACAAGGATGCTGCATGGGTCCCTTACTCGGACGAAGCATGGCAAAAACTTGCAGGAATGTTATATTCAAAATTTTGGGAGTTTTGGACCCTCTCAAAATAATATTGTCGATTTTGATACCAATACAAATGAATTTTTAGGAAATAATTTGTGTTGATAACTAATAGAATTACTAGTTTTTTAAGTGCAATTTCCATTAAAATGAGAGTGAAGTGACATACAAAGTCCTTCATGAACATAACTTAGATTTGTGAGTGACTAATGTTTTTATTAAAATACATAAGATCATGCAATATAGAACACCAAGTCATGAGCTCTGTGGTTGGTTGTAAGGGGTTGATTATCTCATTCAGGCGGTCCGGGTTCGATTCTCGTTGAACTCGTATGAACGACTGAGAGACATGCATGACTTGGTACTGCTAGTGAATCCGACAGGCAGAAATGTTGTAACAATCAACTGGCCCCCTATCCGAAATGTGACAAGTGCTTAACACGATTAACAAAAACAAAGTGGTTATACCCACTACCCATTTTTTTCAATGGCCTCACACTTTCACTTTAACTGGTCATAGATTTTTATATCATAAATGCTATTCAAAATAAAATAAAACAATGGGAAAACATGTAAGATATTAAACTCAGAAGTACATAAAAAAAATACATTAAAATTGAAATTGAATAGTCTTATTTATATAAATTAAACATATATTCTAAAACATACAAGCAATACCAAATTATAAATCAAACAAAACAAAACTTAAACCTATGCAATCTATTGCAATAAACAAATTCCATCCATTACAATACAATATAAGGATGTTCAATCCAAAACAGAACATGCCACATACACACATATGTGGATATTGCTTCTCAATTATAAGAAGTCAAGCTTTCGTTGATGACTTCAATTTGTATAGCAGGGATCTTGATCATACACTCCACAGTGTCTTTCTGGATCCTCGACTTCCACGCTGTCATAAGAGCATCCGTGTGTTGCCAAACCGGAAGTTCAGTTTTATCAACCCTCCAACGTAAATCTCTTTCGCTGTCCCATCCGGTGTAGAAATCTTGAACATTCTGATTTCTTGATGTTGGACGGAAGTATTGAAGAAGGACACAATTTGGATACTCTGGATTGGAGTTTGGATCAGACAATGCCCTTGCAATCCAAACTGGGTGCGAGTCACCATCAGCGGGCCGAACTGCAGCAAAATAGCCTTCAAATAAATCTCGAGCCACTCGAAAAGATGGATTCGGGCGACCACTCAATGGCCCGACGTACGGGTCATCCTCCCCAAACTCTTCACGATCCTCACCATCATCGTCTAATTCATCTACTCGACTTGCTTGAACACGTGTAGTTGGCCAAAAACCGTCCTTCAAAACATGAAAGGTAGGTAACGGTTCCATCAACGCTACCTTCACGCCACGCCAGTAGTTCACCAAATGTTCGTAACATCTTCGGTAATCCCCAGTGACGTCTGCATTACATAAATTCTCCCAATACTTTACAAACCCCGACACACCTTTGACGATGTCTTCCAAGCCTTTCATAGGCTTCAACGGAACAGGCAATGGTGAACCGCGTGGCCACAAACTTTGCCCTTCAGCATCTTCTTTCCACAACTTAATGCCTCCTCCTCCTTCATCTAACCAATCAGCATCAATGCAGAAAAGTTTGTACTTCATGACAGGGCATCTTGTTGAATCTAGGTAGAACTTCAATTGATGTGGCCTTGTATGCCCAACAAGAATGTCATCTCCATCTACAAATGACCCTGCTATAAACCCCTTGAAATCAGGTACTTCCTCAATAAGGTGAGGGATAGTGGGGACGGAATCCACATCCATGAAGGACTTCATTAGCGCTGGCACTGTTGGGAAATTCTCTTTCTTCAAATCCATGCTCCATCTTCCAAATAAAGCATCAATGTCATCGTGAGTATGACCCACGATCATGAAGTTCATATAAACTTCCCGGAAGATCTTGTGTGCTACAAGAAGAGACCAAAAACAGAAGACAAATCTATTCTTATTGTCTCTAGTAGCATTGTCCATTTGCACATTTAAAATGGGTGGTAGTCGCGTAGCTGGAGCTAAGGTATTTGGCAACGCAGGTAACGACGCATGGCACATGTCTGCACCCTCTAGCACAGCCTTAAATAAATTAGTAGACTTTGCATTTTTGAACAACTCTCTAGAAGACGACTTCGGTGCTAACTCTAAATCTCGCAACAACTTTGCCATTGAACCAATGGTATAGTTGGAGTCATGCGAGAAAACATCCAAGCCATAATGCGCGTAGCGCACATCCGCATGACCATGCGCAATCATGCCGGTCACAGATACAGGTAGCTTCATGAGGCCATCAAGTTCTTTACTCTTGTGAGAGAAGACAGGACAAGCGGTTTTTGCATGATCCATCTTGTCGTGTATGATGGTAAGACACTCATGCGGAGAGTTGAACGACAAGTCTCGGTTAATGTAATACACATCCCTGTGTGCTCGAGCGACAGTGAGATGCTTATTCAACCTCCTTGACCACTTCATAGCCGTTTGAGAGCCACTGATAGCACCCTTGATGAGCTCATTATATTTGTCACAAGTAGCACACCGAGCAAAATTATCCCCCGGCTTCTTCACATCAAACTCTGAAAACTTTGTGGACCTTATCTTGCTCAAGGTTGAAGTTGAAATCTCCTTCAAACCAAAAGCCGCATTGGTTTCATTGAGCTTCTGCAACTGGTCCTTCCATAGGAATGATGCCGGAAGAATCTTGGACACAACCTTATCACCTTCCTTCAAAGTTCGGGTACGATGAGGCATGTAATCAGCCTCCTTGTCTAGGATGCACTTCAAGGAAGCCGTGGCTTGTTGAGTATGTTCTCTAGGCTTTAGCAATCCAGTATTGCCGTGATCCCTTGCTTCGCGATCATCCTTCATGTATTTCAAGTATCGATAGAATGTAGACTCAGCAACACCCGCAATATGCATCCATGCGCGTAAACACACATTTATCTCTTCAATTGTCACCATCTTCCTTCGCCGTGAACCTTCATGAATCTGTCTGTGCACATCAGTTTTCATGAAAGCTCTGTGCTTGAAAGTTGAATTTCGATACATGCGTTCACGGAAAGCTCTAATTTTCTCCCAAGGAAAGGGTTGGACACAATTCTTGCTGCAACACACTTTGCTGGACACCAAGTTAATTGACTCCTGCGATAGGAGCTCTTTTGTTTTGATACCAGTTTCCCGAGGCGGGTTTCTGATGGCACTAGCATATGGTCTTGTAGATGATGCAGAGGGCGGGTTCAGAAGAGATGCTTGCAGACGGTTGAAATTGTCCCTAGTTTCATGATCGTGAAGACTTGCTCCACGATAATGAACCAGTTCAATTGGCCAAGCTACCAACGAGTAAAACAATTCCTCAGGAAGGTCCACTTCAGAATGGGACTTTGAAATATGCACGGAAACATGAGTATCACCAAGTGGACCACTAGCACCAAGAACTAGATCAAAGCTCACGCTGTGGCAGGTACCTTCACCAACAAGTAAGCCCTCAGCATTATACAGCTTAACACACTTCTTATTCCACATCTGACGCGGGATCCCTTCACACTCAGAAATGCCAACATTCATTTCCTGAATCACTTGTACCTCATCGTCCGAGATGTCCATGTCAATATCTGGGTTCAATGCAGAATCCATGGCACCTGCACAATACAATCAAAAAATGAAATCCTTTGGCTACTAAAGAACATAATCCAAAAACGTCACATTAGTTATGCAACAGTTGTCAGATAATAGATACAATGAAGGACACAATATACACATATGCATTTTAGCGCGACTAGCGCTAAAGTGTAGTTCATTCTCTAAAGACAAATAGTGCTTTACTTCAAACGGGTGAATCAAATAAAAGAGACATGCATTTCAGCATGACTAGCGCTAAACTGTAGGCGAACGATTCACATAGATGAGACATGAAGTTCAGCATGACTAGCGCTAAACTGTAATTGAACGACTCACATTTAGGAGACATGCACTTTAGCGCGACTAGCGCTAAACTGCAATTGAACGATTCACATAGATGAGACATGCACTGTAGCTTGACTAGCGCTAAACTGCAATTGAACGGTTCACATTTAGGAGACATGCTTCGAAGCGCGACAAGCAGTAAACTGCAATTGAACGATTCACATTTAGGGGACATGCACTTTAACGCGACTAGCGCTAAACTACAATTAAACGATTCACATTTAGGAGACATGCACTTTAGCGCGACTAGCGCTAAACTACAATTAAACGATTCACATTTAGGAGACATGCACTTTAGCGCGACTAGCGCTAAACTGCAATTGAACGATTCACATAGATGAGACATGCACTATAGCTTGACTAGCACTAAACTGCAATTAAACGATTCACATTTAGGAGACATGCACTGTAGCTTGACTAGCGCTAAATTGCAATTGAACGGTTCACATTTAGGAGACATGCTTTGAAGCGCGACAAGCAGTAAACTGTAATTGAACGATTCACATTTAGGGGACATGCACTTTAGCGCGACTAGCGCTAAACTGCAATTAAATGATTCACATTTAGGAGACATGCACTTTAGCGCGACTAGCGCTAAACTGCAATTAAACGATTCACATTTAGGAGACATGCACTTTAGCGCGACTAGCACTAAACTGCAATTGAACGATTCACATTTAGGAGACATGCACTTTAGCGCTAGTCGCGCTAAAGTGACATCATCATAATTTATAATAATTTTCTCATCAATCCCGTGTTTTACGGAACTCTTTTACTTCTCAGGAATGATATTACTATTTTTAGTAATTCCGAAAATTAAGGAAAGTATACCAGGAAGTATCGTATAGTGGTCATTACAATTTCTGTAACAACGTCACGTGATGGGAATCTAGCGCATTCGTAAAGGCGCGACATGATATGCATATTTCATAAGTGAATACAGACGCTAACAATTGCACATGTGAAGCTAATGAAATAAATGGACTTGACTTCCTCCAACTTCCCGCTTCAAGTTCCAACTCTGATTGAAAGGGTACACGTAGAGTAACAACAACTACATGAGATGAAGTACCTCCTGAAAGTGGAAGCGGACCTAAACACCTGCGATCCCCAAAAGAAACTCTTGAATTCTGCAAAAAACTAACAATGCAAGTACAAGACGCACACAATGAGAGCAGCGCGCACTGAAATCGACTCGGTTGAAGAGAAAGATGGAAGGAGATGACTGCATCTTGGTTGACGACGCACACTTGAATTCTTGGCGGGAAGAAAATTGCGGCAACCCATTCCATGATTTTGAAAGACCTCTGTCTAATTTCAGAAACCCCGGGATTCCTTGCGCCGGTTTATACTATGAAGCACCAACTAATCCTAGAAAAAACGACAGTCCTAACTGATTTAATGGAGTGATGTGCTTTTCCAGGATTCCTTATATTAATGCTTGTTGACTTTCGTCCACTGACGTGTCGTCTTGCAATTCGAAAACTGTCAAGAACGCCAGGCAGAATTTTCATTTTTAGCCTCATCCTATTTATTCGCCTATTACGCGCTTCGTTTCTGGAATACTTAAATAGCATAGGGTAAATAATTTTGTTTCTATTTAGAGGATTCTTGCTTTGATGAAATGACATTCCGATCTTCCAAAAGTCCAGTTTTTATTCGACTACAATTCTGTTTCTATTCAAAGGATTCTTGCTTTGATGAAATGACATTCCGATCTTCCAAAAGTCCAGTTTTTATTCGACTACATAGTGTCTACAATTAGAGGAATTCCTATTCCTTTTATAGGGAAGGCATATTTTATAGTGCTAAATATGACTCTTGAAAATTATTTTTTATAGTACTGAAATTCCACTTTACTGTAGTGATATTCAAGCTTTAGGTTTAGGGGAGTTTAGGGTCACAGTTAGGGTTTAGGGTTTAGGGTTTAGGTAATAATGCATGACATTATTGAAAAAGAGGTTGGATTTATCACATTCTAATGAGAGCTACAAGTGATGGTTCACTGTACTTCCGAGCTTCATGTGTAGAAAATAAAATCGCCAGTATGTGGAAGAGCAAATTTATGCATGCATTTCTAAAGTTCTTTGGAGGTGAAATCAATAAGATTATTATTGGAATTTTGTTGAGAAGTCAAATATAACAAGTGTGAAATAAATTGGGAGTAATTGTTCGTTGTACTTCAAAGGCACACGTGTAGTACTTATTCTTTAACATGACGTGTATTGTAGTTCAAAAATTTTAAAGCTCTAAACCCAAGCAATAAACTAATAACATAAAAATAAAACATATGTAGAAGTTGCAAATACTCTGAACTTGTACATTCAGGAGAAACACTCATTTCACTACTTGTACGCAACTTCCTTGTACGCAAGAGAACTTGCATTGTTTTGAAAAAGCTATGTACTGTAGTTTAGAATTTTGAAGAAAAAAATAAAAAATAAATTTAAAAGAATGTAAGAAAAAAAAATAGAAGTTTGGAAGACCATGTAAACTCAGGATTCAAGAAAATATGTAATTAATGATCTATTTGAAGACATACTAATTGGACTTCAGAATCGGGACATGAACTTTATACTATACTTTAGGGTCCAAAGAAATGGAATCTCATGAAATTCATGTAAAAGTAAATGAGAAACATGTTGTGCAAGTTGCAATTATTCAAACACTCAAGGATTCAAAAAAATATATAAATAATACTCTGTAATAACTTTAAATGACTGCGGACGTGTAATCAAATTCTCGGGCAAGGACCGAATCTTGTATTTTAATGTCCAAAAACATATTAAGTCAAGAAATTCACGTAAAAAAAATTAAAGGGGAAACATGTTGAATGTGCAAGTTGCAATTATTCATACACTCAAGGATTCAAAAAAATATATAAATAATAGTAAATTTGAATGATTGCGAACGTGAAATGAAATGCTATGGCATGACAAATATAAAATATAATTGACCCAGAAATTATGTAGACAGGTCATGAATGCAACATCCTACAAGTATTAGTAACTTCTTTAAAGCATTTTGCATCTTTTTATAATTATTGTATTTTATGGGAAATAGAATTTCCTGAGGATTTAAAATGAAATACAGGGCATGAGTCATTCTTTTTTGTAAACATAAAAAATGGATAATTAACAGGAGTGGTCCTTTCCCTACGCTAAAGGAATTGTACTACGTTTATTAAGCCATGTATAACTATTCTAGTGTCAGAAATGAAAGACAAAAAAATAGAAGAGAAATTGAATAGAAGAAAATAAAAAAAATAGGTAGAAGTTGTAAAATACAGGAAAATTAAAATTTGGTGAGACAACTAATTTTATGCTACTTGTATGCAATTTTCTATCTCCCAGAAAATTATACTTCCATATGCCATGTCTTGTTCTTTAGAAATCGTAAAGTTTAAATTAAATAAAATAAATTAAAAGAGAACATATATATAATTGTATATATATATACACCTTATGGATTTTAATTAGGGCAAGTATAAACTATAAATACATGGCTCAGGAAATGCAAATGTCTTTCGTCTACAAAAATGCATAAAAGTAACGTAAATGCATGATTTCCATGAATTGTAATTGTTCAACTTGTTTAGAACTTCTACATATTTTTTTCATTCCATTTACTTAATTTATCTCATGACTTTTGAGCTAACATTTTGTATTTGTTAACTAGTGCACATGGTGTATGTCTGAAAAGAAAAGTTCCTTGGCATACAATGATCCATAGATGAAGTTTGATTTTTTTTTGGAAACATTTAGTAATTTACGTATAATTTGCCGAACTATAAAAAAACATTTATTTAAAGGTTTAGGATTGAAAATGTTGAAGTTCTAAGTTTAGTTACTTAGAAAATAATCATGGATAGAATACATTTAGTGCAAGCTATTTGTTTTATACATTATATATACCAAATTTGGTACAATCCATCGTATTTTGGGTGCATGAAATGTCAAATGTCCTAAAGAAAGATTGAAAGAGCGTTTACATTTTAAATAGTCCAAGTTTGGAAAACTTGGAGCCTTGAAAGAGACAAGGAGAGCACTACTAATTATGCCAATCATAAGTCACAAAATAATCATTGTACTTTGTGGCACACTTACAATATCTAGTAGAATCATGAATGACAATTATGAGATAATGATAATGTCTATTTATGGTGACTAATTATTTTTAATGAGTATTGAAAGGAAACAAGTAAATTTAACTTACGTATGATTTTGAATTTGAGTTATTGGTTACAATAATGAACTATGTACTTTAAATCAAAATATGAAAACTTTTTTTTTTTTTTTTTTTCATCTAACACCTAGTAATTTGTTTTACTCGAACCTCACATTCATGTTTTATGATTTTTTGGTTAAAAAATGAAATCACTCTTACTTTGAATTATTCGGGCTTTGATTTCTATTATAGTTTTCTTACATCCAATGCAATTGTGAGAAGTTTGTGAATTTCATTTAGCACCAAAAGAAATTAACAAAAAATTCATTTGCAATTTTGAAAATACATGCTAAAGATAGCTAAATAGTGGAATTTCTATTTCAAGAAGCTACTACTATAATTTATATGTTATAAGATTATATTTTAAAGTATTTTCATTCTTGTATATCTGGAGGCCGTTTTTGAACAATGTAATATATGATTCTTAGAAGTCGTAGTTTCTGATAATTTTTATAATCGATTCATTCTAATTTCTAAAGAACAACGTCTTATTTATTTGGAAATAGTCAATTTCATTGGTTTATAATTTTCAATGGACACTTTGTAGTTCATGTACAATAGATAAAAAGAAACCATTTAGAATTCACAATAAAAATAGTGTGGAATCAAATTCTGTTTATGTGGAGGTGTGAATTGATTTCGAAAAATTATGGAGTAACCTTTGATCTTGCCTTTGTTTTCCCTAATTTTCTTAAAAACATACCTAACCTAAACCCTTTTTTCACCAATTTTTGGGAACATCATGCAATGAAAAGTACCCTAAATTCTAACGTTCCTTATCTTTTTCTTTTACTTTATAATTTTTCAATGTGTTCTTTCTAGAAAGACACTAAATCATGCTTGGTTAGAAAGTGTCGAAGTGGGCCAATAGAGTAATTTGGGGGTTCATTGGGTTTAAATTAAAATTAAATTTCCATATTCTAGGGCTTAGGTGTGGTCTCTAGAGTGGAAAATTTAGTACTTCTACACTAATGGATATTCATAAATTATAAATATTAGCTATAGGGTTCGACTACCTATCGTCTTAGAGTAATCTAGATAATATCAATTGTAGAAATAATATAATTACATAAAAATGAAATGTTTCCAATGAAAATCTTTTGAATTGGAAACATGAAATTTTTATACCTCATACGGCAAAAATACATGCGTAGATTGCTTAAATTTAGAAAGAAATTGAAGGTGTTTCTAAAGAAATCAATATTGTGGAATGCATTGTTTTAGTAAATAGAAAAGAATTAATTGAAAGTGAAAATACTGTACAAGATGTTCATTTATTTTTACACATTTTCGAGGATGAATATTGCATTTTGATTTTATACTGAAGAATTACAACTATTATGCGCTGGACATTTAGTGTCCAAGATAGCGTTACAGGGCAAAGTGGTCCACAATGAACAGTTACAGCATACATTAACCTTTTACGTTTATATTCTGGACGATGAACACAGGTCTTACAAATGTTGTTTCATCCAAGTGCCTCCTCATTCATGCAATGTAATATTTGAATCTTGAGAAGAGAACCTTCTTTTATGCCTAATTTCATGAAAATTTGGTAAATGGTGTTACTGTACAAAGGTATAAAGAAAAACGTGTTAAAATTTGAAAAAGTATCTATTTGTTAAGGGGTTAAATAAAGCCTACGTATAAAGGAGGGTTCGATTGAAAGTGCACATTGTGTGTCATACGCGGATAAAAGCGTCAAGAGGGTATCACATAGGTACATCGGGCGGGTATCAACATCGCCTAAACCGGGCGGGTACTGCATAGGGCGGGTACTGCACAAGGTGGGTACCACCAAAAAAAACGGGCAGGGACCAATTGCGCAGAATCGGGTGGGTAAGTCTGCGCTCTTCCATTGTGCGTTAGGGGAGTGCGCGTTAGGGTTTCCGATGTTGAATCTGCCTGCGATTTCTTACCGATTTCTGGCTTAGACTGAGCGATTCCTGGGTTTCGTTTACGGATTGTTAGGTTTAGCGATTCTTGGCTGAGCTGAGGGATTGTTGGGTTTGCCTGAGCGATTTCAGATTTGGCTCACCGTGCGCTTCGATTTTTTGGCGGAGGTTTGGCTGTTTTTCCGATTCCTGGCCGGAGATTGTTGGGTTTGTTTGATTATTTTAAACCTTCGCGGTTTGAAGCTGAGCGCTGCGATTTCTGGTCGTGGCGGAGGTTTAGTGAAGTCGCGGCCATCGAGGAAGCTGAGCGTGCGCTACGATTTCTGGTCGTGGCGGAGGTTTTTTGAAGGTTTTTTGAAGTCGCGGCCATCCAGGTACTTCGCAAACTGTCAGTCTTGTGTCTTGTGTCAGTCTTGTGTCTTTTTTTCTTCCAGTGCACACTCAGCCAACTAGGAATCGCACAATTTTTCAGCGCACACTCAGCCAACTAGGAATCGCTGAAATTGAGTGTCTGCACGTCGGGCTATTCTCTTTTCGGTGCAGCGGACGCTCAGCCAAAACGGAAGTATTCAAATTCTTTGTTTAGCCAAACTATGTGTTCAACGGGTGTGTGTTCAGCTCAAATTGTGTGTTCGTCGGGATCTGTGTGTTCAGCTCAAATTCTGTGTTCAGCCAATCGCTATTTAGGGTATTAGTGTTCGGGTTCACAAGTTTGCTGTGCAACCGGGTCTAGGGTATTAGTGTTCTGTTCACAAGTTTGCTGTACACGTCGGGTTTAGGGTATTTAGTGTTCTGTGCACGTAGGGATCTGGTGTTTCATGTTCACGTGCCCTTATTTTCCTGAGCACGTCGGGTTTATGGGTTTTCTCAGCACATCGAGCTTGTGTTTTCTGGATCACCGAGTCCCTCCCTTTCTGTTCTTACGGCTTTTTAGATCATGTACTGTTTATGCTTTAGTTCGGATATGTTTTTCTTATTTTAGAATTTGTGTGGATATGTTTATCTTATTTCAGAATCAGAGCTCCAGGGCTTGCTCGTGAAGGTGGCAGATATTGGAGGACATTTCTGGACTTTGAGGAGCTCGTCACAGGAATTTGGAAACTCGTGAGGTACAGCATTTCACTCCTCATTGTTTCGTTGCTTTTCTTATTCATACGACAGTTATTGGTGATCTCGTGATATGTATTCAAATTTCGGGTTTCTGGTAGTCCAGTGCATTGTAATCTTCAGTTTTGATTTACGGTTTTTTATTCACTTACATTTCTAATTCAAGAGCTCAGGGTTTGAGATTCAGTCGTCTTTGTCATTCAAGCGCATTAAATTCAATTTCATGAATTCGTTTGAATTATGCCCAATATCATTTGAATTATGCCCAATTTCGTTTGAATCAGTCCAAGGGAAACCCTAAAATCATATATTGAAGTCCCACCTAAACCTGCATTTGTAGAAATTTCAGCAGTTCACCCAGAAATCACTAAACCCTAATATAAATGGCAACCCTAAAACCTGAAAACCATTGCGTATTTTAGCGCGGCTCGCGCTAAATGACACAAACAAGCCGACGAGAACGCACGTCCGACACAAAATTAAGCTCCCGTGTGTCTGTTTAGCGCGAGTCGCGCTAAATGACACAAACTCCCCGAAGCGAAGAACACGCCCGCCATAAGATCGCAATTCCCATGTGTCAGTTTAGCGCGGCTCGCGCTAAACAGCACATAATTCCCGCAGAGAACACAGAAATCCACATAGAACGGTACCTCCAACGGGTCTGTTTAGCGCGGCTCGCGCTAAATGACTCAGACTATGCGAAGAGAACACTATTTCCTTTAAAATCAACCCGACCTCCTCTATGTCTGTTTAGTGCGAGTCGCGCTAAATGACATTTCATACTCCATATAACAAAATACGACCAACATATATACCGAACTCATATGTGTCGGTTTAGCGCGAGTCGCGCTAAACACGACTCTTCTTCGTTCAAGAAGATAAACCATGATAGAAACCCTAGCATTTCAACTAAATCCTCCCAATCCATAAAAGTTGTCCACACATTGGCCAAGACCCTTCCAGACCATAGACCTTGAACTCAAAATATACAATGCCTACACTCAGTGAACTAATATACCGTTCCCGACACACTTTAGCGCGAACCGCGCTAAACAGCAACTCACCGAACTTGTCTGTCTTGATATTTCAGAATGGAGAACCAGATCGAGGCTCTGGAAATGTACTTCAAGAAGTGTGAAGTCCAGCTTCTCGAGGACGATAGAAGTGCAGACGACAACCTCATCGAAGGAGAATATTGGGAGTTCAAAGAACCAGAGAGAGTAGAATCATGGAGCTTCTTCATGATTCCGTTCATAAATCAAATCTGCTTCTCATACAAGTTCAGAAATGCACAGTGCCACCTACAGCTCTCCTTCCACGAGAAAATTAAGGATGTAGAAGCTGATACGCATCCCATGATCAAAGTCAAATGTATGACAATCATTCCTGGATCATGCCGGCAGGATCAATATCATTTCGCTATTTGTATTAACTCCGTCCTCATTCCCTTCCATCTTAGCCCGTTCCTCTCGAGTCTCGAACCAACTCCATACCGCGAAGAGATCAAAGAGCTGGAAAAGAAGCTA
The DNA here is from genome assembly GCA_947034895.1 of Rhytidiadelphus loreus. NCBI lineage: Eukaryota > Viridiplantae > Streptophyta > Bryopsida > Hypnales > Hylocomiaceae > Rhytidiadelphus > Rhytidiadelphus loreus. The sequence goes on from OX344764.1 coordinate 43,225,728, forward strand.
GACAACAATGAGTGGAAAAATGCCAATGGTACTCCGCTGTCGTGGAAAAAACTATGCAGTAAAATCCGTATGCTCTTCAACGATTTTCACACGCTCAAGGGGAAGATGGAGATGCAGCAAGAAAATAACAGACCTCGATCTGTATCGAAAGAGATCATGAATACTGGAGTCAGCCAGACATCAAAGCTGAAGGTTAAGCAAGAGCCCGGTGCCAGTCGAGGCCACAGAAAGCCTGCGACGCCAGTGTCCAAGGCGCAACCGCGAAAGGGGAAACAGCCGGCTACGCCGAAGCCTAAGAGGTCCAAGGTAGCAAAGGAATCTGAAACATCCGAAGTCGAGGAAGGCAGCTACGCGGACGAAATGGAGAAAGTGCCACACTCTCAGGCAACTGAGAAAAAACCTGACTACGAGCACGTCAGCCAGGTGTATAAGGAATTTTGGAGCACCTGTGATGACGCTTATGTGTTTGCTGTCGATGAGAAGAAAGAGATCGACATTTCCTAGCTCATTGAGGCACCTCCAACATATAACATCCGTTGATTCCGTTCCAAGGAGAACCGCATTGTTGAAGACATGGTCAATTGGCTACTCAACATACCTGACAAGAGTACCAAGCAAACACTATGCGTTATGCCCGTCGGCTTCAGCCACAAGCCAACAAGGTGGGAGGACATTGAAGATGGAATATTTTACATCATTAACGGACAACATAGTGTTGAAGCCAGCAAATACATGTTCAATGATGAGAACAACGTGGACGTGGATGAGAGGGAGCATTTCCGTAAATGGAACTGCTTCGTTGTGTGGTCAGAGGACGCTGAGAAGTTGCGAGCCATCTCAGCCTATTACAACCGCACAAATCATTTTGTGGCGGTACAACCATCATGGGCGACCAACATCTTAGGAGCTAGAAAAGTATGGGAGGATATGGGCAGGCGTGCAAATCCAACGCAGACAAAGACTATTGGATCTCTGGTAGCCACGAGAAGGATCGTCGAGAACAGGAACAAGAGAGAAGCGTTCCAGGTGCGTTTTAGCGCGAGGCGCGCTAAATTGCAATACTCATGTATGATCATTGTCGTGAACGTTATCTTGTTATATGATCGTGTGCTTTCGTTTCTGAATCTATTGACTTCAAAATGATTTAGGTGTTCGAGAAGGCAATGTATGTGAGGTTCTCCATGATTGACGTCGTAAAGAATTTGAAGATTTCAAAGACGAAGTCTAAGGAGGACAAGCTAAAGCTCACAAACGAATTGAGACTCATCACGGCGCCCGATGCGGTGTATAAACTTTGGAGTGAGGTGATTACCGCTGCTGCGCATGGAGAGCTCGTCAACCCCGACACGGAGATGATGTTTAATGAAAAGCCGGGATGGAATCCCGAGAGTTGTATGTTGAATCGTGAATTCTTTAAGCACCTCGGAAATTTGAGCTACGACGAAATTGCTAAACTAGCAAATCATCTGCTTAATCAGTCGGGTGGAAAACGCAATCACGCTTACCCCAAGGTCACGGTCAAGAGCATCTCATCTGTCCTGGATGACTTCTTCAACACGAAGGAGTGGGTTGAACGTCGTAAGCGAAAGAACCTCGTGATCAAGGAGCTTCATGAAATCAAACCTCAACTTGGACTCATGAATGCTCGTAACGAGATCATCAACGAGAACTGGAAGGCCTTCAAAATGGAACGATTCTTCTCCAGCGCCACGATGGATGTAGTCCTCGATAGACCAGGAGAAGCCTACTTTGGCAAAGCGAAGAACAAATCCTCAAGAAACAAGCCCATCACTGAGCTGTCTCAAGACGCCTACGATTTCTTCAAGATGTTTCTTCTGCACAAATCCAAATTCGAGAGACCGACAGCAACTGGTCACTACCGGCCCTATGAGTACGTCGGGAACAGTACCAAGGAATGGCCAAAGAAGGTATGGACTGCGGAGACGAGAAACTATCTTGCGTTGGGGGTGATTGACTTCAGGTGCTTGCCAGGAATTGAGAAGAAGGAGAGCTCTATAGTGGACAAACCGTACTTCGTTGAAGTACTCGCGTCAATGGAGGCGAAAAGCAAACCTGCACTACAAGATGTTCCGTCTTGGCTTTTCATTTGTGGTGACGAGAAGGAACAAGTGCAGGTCCTTAAATTTATTGAATCCGACGAGGTTTTGGAGTCGTATACGATTTCGTACTCTGTTTACTCCGCTGGGAAGAACGATCGCCTGGGAGATCTTCCTGCAGCGAAGACACCAAAGAAAGTGTTCTTGATCTTCCTGCAGGATCCCGAAAACGAGAACACCGTGGAAATTCCAGAGGAATTCGAGTGTCCGGAAACAGCACGATACATGAAAACGTGCGCATACAGTGAGCTTGAGTATCGGATATACAACACCGAGTTGAGGATGGAATTTTATTTGTGGCTCGTGAAGGCCTTCTACAAGTCTGGCATGTCAATCTATTCTGCTTATACTGGGGGAAAGCTTACGTGCGCGGCCGTGGTAAGCAATTTGTCTGTACTTTAGCGCGAGTCGCGCTAAAAAGCCTTGTCAATGTTAACTGACATGAATGTTATTATCGTATTACTCATGTTCTGTGTACGAGTACCGGCTGTCAATTTAGCGCGGTCAGCGCTAAAGCGACTGATTTGTCTCGGTAATCATAATAATGCTGTGATTTTGTCTTGGCAGATGAGTAATGTGAACGTCTTCGCCACTGGAATGGATACTCAATCATCATGGTAGGAGGACATTTGTAGGAAGGCAATGACGCTAGATATAGCGGACTTTCTTGATAGTGGGTACCCCAGGGCTGCTGCTGCAGCTGGTCCAAGTACTACGCCCTCCTCCGCGAAGAGAAAACTGAGGTCGTCTCAGGCATCCGATATGAGTGATCCACTGCGGAGGGAGGTTCCGCGCAATGACGATGTACCATCTGATTCAGAATCCGATGAAGAGGAGGAAGACATTGACGAAGATGAACCTCAGGGGATCGATGAGATGGCAACTCCTACAAGTCGACCATCAGCAGATATACCTGGTTCTTCGGCGAGCTCTATGTTACCTCCATTGCCTGGGACGCCGAGGACTGCTACTCCGTCTGGGCGGCCACATAAAAAGAGGAGGCACAATTCAATGTCAAGTATCGCGCAACAGTTGGCGGAGATTTCAGCGCAGAATGCAGTTTCATTGGCTAATCTGCAGCAACAATCTCAGTTGACGCAGCAGCAAAACGAGCTTGCTTTGGCGTAGTTGAGGGCGGAACAGTTGAAGGAGAGGGCTGAAAACCTTGAAATGCACAAGCGTAATCAAGAGTGGATGCGGTTGGAGTCTCAAACCAACCGAGAGCTAGCTTTGTAGAATAGAGAGATGATGCAGATCTTGATCAAGAAGGTCGGGGTTGAGCCGATCGCAGCGTTGCCACCTCCTGCCGTGACTCCAGTGTTGGAGCTGCAAGGTCTGCCGTCTGGCTCTAACGTCAGCAATGCCTCGAGTCCGTCGCTACCTGTGCCGGTGTCTCCGCCACTTCCAAGTAGTGCACCGGAGTCTCCAACACCGTTGCCGTTCGATGATGATCTTGTTCATCACCCCTCTTCCCCGGAGGCTGCACCAATTTTGTCGTCAGAGACGGACATTGGGCAGAACCTGTCCAGTGATGCTTCCGAGGTGGAGCCTGGAAGTGATGCCCTGCCCACCGAAGATCAACCTGCAGGTTCTGCCCAATAAACACTTAGTGAACATTGCTTTGTGTAGATTTAGCGCGACAAGCGCTAAACTGTTTGGTAGAGATTGATCTCAAATTTTGTAAATAGGAATAGTTCTCGATGTTTATCGGACGATTATTGTAGAGGCCTTAGTTACGATTTGGACTTTTATGGACTCAGTTTTGTATTGTAAGAGACAGTTATCTTTGAAAATGTAATATATTTCTCACAGAGAAACTTTTCCAAATCGTGAATTGCAGGCCCTGTGAATATGGAAAGTTGTCCTGAGGTCTGTGTCCTCCCTTCTACACAAAATGAACTGGTGACGACGACTCATTTTGAAATTGAGGAAGAAAATCCTATCACGTCAGCTGAATTCCTAGAACTCGATGACGATACGTCACCTCTTGATCCTGTGAATACCGGTTGTGAAAATGATGATCAGCCTTCAAGTTCGACAGTGGAGAAGGTATAACCCCTTGTTTTCTTCCGGTGTGATTAGACGTTTTTTTCTATTTTTTTCCTTCGGCTGTGACTTGATTTCGCATGACGTCCGAACAAAGCCAATTGCACGATTGTAACTGCTCTATGTTCCTACGTTTGTTAGCAGGGCTCCGATTCTACAGTAGTACGTGAGGGCACTTCCGAGGGCATCCATCGTCCATTGAGGTCTGGGGTGGCAGAGAAGTGGATGAACGTCGTCCTAGACCTCAATGGCATTTTATGCCGCAGCGAGGACTGGAAGTCAAACAGTTCAAACAGGCATAATTTTCAAAACGAGTCAGAGCCGCACTCTGCCACCATTGGTGCAATTGTTGGACCAAAAGCAGTATATGTCCGTCCAAATTGCCTTGAGTTCTTGAAGGAGATAGGGAGGATAGCTAAAATCACTATATGGAGCTCCATGAAAAAAACCACGACCGATGAGATATGTGTGTATCTCTTTCGCGAAGGAAGGTGGCCCTTCCTCGTTCTGGGGCAAGACTCCTGCAAGACTATTAAGTGCAGGGATAGAGCCGGAAGGCTGACCTCTTACAAGGAACCTGGAACAAATAAGGATTTGTTCCTTAAGAACCTAGATTTCCTATTCTCAGGCTTCCACGGGAATTTCACTTCTCAGAATACAGTGATTGTGGACGACAGTCCGCGCAAACACATCATGAACAAGCCTGAGAATGTGATTTTAGCGGATTCTTGGAGTAACCAAGGAAACGGTGACAAAGACACGTTCCTTTTGACGGTCCTTCTTCCTTGGTTCCAACAATTACACGTCAACCGCAGCAATGGTCTGAAGTCCTTCAGAGAGAATAAAAAATGGAGGATTGGGAGACGGATGTTGTGCGAAGAACGAGGTCGTCGAGAGTATGAAAATCTCATGGAGGTCCTCCGTGGGTCAACTAGTGTTAGTTAGACGTGGTTTTTGAGGTATGCAGGTAGACGTGTTTCTGGAGTCCACGGAAATTGTATCGGATGTAAAACGCTTGTTTTGGCGTATTTGTCTGTTGCATTTTAGCGCCGTCCGCGCTAAAATGTAGTCAGGGTAATGTTTTATGTGAAATTCTACGGCTCATTCATGTATCTGAAGTTTGTGCAGAACCATGTGTACTTATGATGTGTTGACGATTCTATGGCTAATTCTGTTTTTGTTCTCTGTCAGATGAAAAACGGGTCTACCAGTTCTAGGATTATTGAGATTCTTCCGTGTCAAGCGTCCGAGGACTCCATTTTCGACTATAGACAATACGTCATACTTAGTACGGGGAATTTCCTTTGCTCGGCGCCGACTGTGAATTCCACCATGGACTTCTCTGTCAGGCACGTCGAAGACGGTGTGGTAAACAGCCCCCCTGACAAGAAGCCGCGCTTGCCAATTTCATGCTCGCCATCTCCTCTGCGCTCTAGGGCAGCGAGGGATTCGTCAGCTTCGCCAACTATTTCGAAGAAGGGGACGCAAAGGAAGCTCTACGGAGATGCAAACTGTTTGATGAAGGCACCAGAAGTGAAAGCCCATATGCCAAGTGACCCGCTCTCGTCCGGAAAAAAAAGTAAACCCGCTCTCGTTCGACCTCTACTTCCACGTTGCCGTGCATTGTCTCAATCAGCAAAATTAAAGAGAAAAGCGGAGAGGTCATGCAGTACTCAGTCCTCCACTCCTACGTGGGACTCTTGGGAAAGGAGGTCACTACTAGCACAAAGAAGGGAGCACATGCGTCAGGAAGGTACAGGTGTCCAGGGGGGGTACAGTCGTGGGCCTGAAATTTTGAGGGCCCTTGAAAAGATGAAGAGTACGTCATGTAGTTGATAGTTGTGCTTCGTATATGTACATTTCTGTTACATGATGTTAAGGCTTCTCTCAGTGAGTTCCAATTCACTGGTTACTTAGGTGGAATTGCATAGACGAGTATGTATTGCACACATAGGAAAGCAAATATGTGTAAATGATATGAGTTTCCTTACTAATAGAGATGCAATGCGCATAATTTTGAGTATATTTTTTCTAAATCTTGTATGGGAAGATAGTTTTCATTGGCATTGATTGATTTCTATGTGTTTGCTGACGTTTAATTTGCTTCGTGACATTCCAATGCCTTAGAATTAAACTCTCAATTCTCTGGAAAACTCCCAAAATAGTGAATATAGCGTTCAGGCAAGGAAGGGTATTCAGCTGCAGTCGTCCGGAACGTGTGGAAGGACGTGAAGAAATTCACGGACGGAAACGCCTGGCTGACGGGGCGGGCAAACCCAATGAATCCAACGACGGACAAATCCACAGACGGCTTGGCCCTAGGGGTGTTCTTCACGACCTTGATGGAGTACGCCACCATTAATGTGAATCCGGTCCAGGAAGTGGAATCCGAAATCATGTTCGACTGTCGCGTAGGCGAGTCTATCACCGACGTTGTTGAATACGTCTACAGCCATCAGAACCCAGACGGTCTTGTCATTGGTGAACGCAAGATCGTCGTCGTCTTCGGGTACACCGAGGGTGGGGAAGACATCGCTGTCAACAAGCACGACTTCCTCGACATCGCCGCGATTGCATAGGCTCCACCGGATGACGACGACCTAGATGCACCAACATCGGACTCGTACATTCCATTGCCCATGCTATTCATAGGCAACTTCCGATTTAGAGACTCAGTGGCCTTGGCAGCTTATTCCAGTGCATCGTCGTGGTACTTCCACACGGTTTACTACCAGCCATCTCCTCGCGGTGGCTTCATCAAGGGCGACCTGGAAGCGAAGGCCATGGTCACATTGTCGTTGACGTACCCAAAACCGGAGTCACGACTAGACATGTTACGACTGTTCAAGCGGTTCACGGGTATACAAAAACCCCTTGATTGGTTCTTCCAAGACGCCGAAGGCGAAGTCGACTAGAATGCTGGATCGTGCGGGGTAGGGCACGCACTTCTGGAGCAACTGCTGAAGTCCACACTCAAGTCGAAGGTCGCCACAGTCATCAACGTTTGGGGAGGAGGAAACGTCATGGAGATTGCTTTGGTAAGTCCATCTCCCACTCCGGATCAGGGGACTTAATATTCATTCTACTCTGCTGTTTCTGTGATTTTGTTGGCTGCCAGCCGATACCTGACTTCATTGTTCTTCCCTTGTTTCTGTCGGCCGCCAGCCGATACATAACTTACTTGACTGCTCTGCTGGTGTTGTTCAGAGGAATGGCCGACCCGTTGTAGAATTCGCTCGTGACGAAGGCGGCATATCGAAGGCACATGACCGGGTCAAGGGGATGAACGTCATAACGGCTTCGCAGGTGGTACCTTTTCACTCTTCCGCTGTTCAAGGTATCGAGACTGCTGGAGGATCGACTGCGGTGTCGCCACGGCATCCATAGGAATCTCAGCAGCCTCCGATAGTCCCATCGTCCCCTTACACTAGCCAAGACAACACTGGGACTAGGCACATTCGGGAAGGAAGCGGGCAGCACGAACATCCGGCAACTCCTTTCCACCCGATCGTTTTCAGTGATTCGGAAAGCGATGAGTCTGAGCACGAAGGACTCGTCCGAAGGAAACGTGATGACGAATCCGCTGGACCTACTCCGATATGTCCTAACTCACCCGATCCGATTCCGTCCCCAGTGCGAACGGAAACTACGCAAGCAGCCATGGTGGTAGACTTGCATGCTGTTCCACAGTCCGAGGAGATCATTAGGTCAGGAGCTGGGACCCAGGATATTACAACGACTGGACCTCACGCTCGGCCTTCATTGAATCCGTGTTCCTTTGGCGTGCCTGTGATCGGGTCTGAGGTTTCTGTCGGCGGGCAGCCGACACCTGCGGAGTCTGGACAAGGTGAGCCACGAAGAGGAAGGAGCAAACGACCCCCTCAGGAGGTCAATACGCAATCTGTGGACTCCCGTGGATCCGGACGTTCAAAGAAGAAACGAAGTCGGCATACTACACAGGATGACGAAGGCGTGGCGACCGGGGACTTGCCTGAAGTCGACTTCCCAAACGAAGCGCTGTCACCCGTTCCAGAAGGACTGTCTATGCGAACCTGATCAGGAGGTTCGTAGGCGATAGTCATCTTTAGGGAAATTTGCGTAGTCATTACAGTAAATATATTAAAGATAGTTCTGCATGGCTACGGCTTGTTCTTCAAGACTTGTCAATGTCAGCCACTACCTCTGTAGACTAGAGTACTTCTAGAATGTGTCAGCTGCCAGCCGATACATGTTACTGTTGTTCGGTTCGTGTCATTGTACTGCATCTCATGTGTTATGTACTTCATTTCTCGTTGCAGATTCTGGTTCTGTATCAGCAGGGCATCATGACAGGATGAGGTCTAAGCGCGTCGTGGAGTCGAACGAACCGACTGTCGACGCTGTAGCCAACACTTCGATTCCGCTAGCTCCACAAGTAGCGACTCAAAAATTGTTTTTGTTCCTCGAGGTCCCCGGAACATTAATGTTCTACGAGCCAGGAATTATCAAGTTGAAGAGTGTCACTCAGAGGTCTTCTATCAGAGACAGACTTGGGCTAAGGGAATTTCTCCAGTTCTGTCGTAGTCAGGACATCAAGACGGTCTTCTAGTCGGATCAGCCAATCGACAAACTACATCATCGCCTAGGCAATATTACGTGGAAGGTTCCTGAGCTTTTAACGGACTATCTCACCTACGGGCAGGAGTATTGTGACCTAAGTGCATATCGGGATCCGCAGAATCCCGGAAAACCGATTTTCTTGAAGCGTCTAGCATGGCTTCTTTGCTTACCACAGTTGTTCAATGCTGGGGCAAATATAGACAATTCATTGATAGTCGATCATGTTCCCTACCGAAACATCTTAAATCTGCCGTATAGTGCGATTCATCCTCCTCCTTGTACAATGTACTCGGAGGCGAAATTGAAGGGCGGTAAACTCCCATGGCTCCAGCAGACGATGATTCCTTTCCTCGAGGGGTTGCTGTCTTCTGGGATCTCGGTACCGGAATTCTGCGAATTGAACGAGAACATAGGTCAACCGTGTTGCATGCCTGGTTCTACGCTGCACAATCTATACTCTGAAGTGACTCCCAGCTGTCAAAAGGGCTTCGAGGTGCCCTACACGGAGGAGGAACTTCAGGCTATGGGAGCTACTAGCGAACGTCGCACGTGAACCTTCACCAAGATAACACTTTTTTGTGTCGGCCGCCAGCCGACATAGTATTTTATGTAGTGTACAGACTTTGTAAATATAGCGGATATCTTCTAGGTTTTTTTAAAATTTTGTATATAAACAATTTTTAAGCGATCAACTGTAATAAAGGCATTTATGCCAGGCTGTCCGGCTATATTAGGCGGGTATGCGATTCGCTCTCGAAGAAATCAAATGCTTCCTTCGAGAGTTTGATCGATCAAGCGCGGACACTGTAATTAGGTGATATGGGTGATACAGTGCAGCCGCTGGATCTCCACTGCGCAGCCTCTGCTACACGTAATGAAATAGTCACAATGTCTGTATGGCCAATTTCGTTAAAATGGCGGTATTCCATTATATTAGCGGTTTTTGGGATGGCGGGGGGCCAAAATTGCGTTTAGAGATGGGAGTGGGGGTAGAAAAATACGTGTATTTCCGTTGATTTCTCCGCATGTGGGTCAGAATCAAGCCCATACGTACGTGCCAAACTCCTTATGGGCGCTATGTGACGTAGATGTCCATCATGGGGCATGTCCGGCATCGTGTTCTAAGGTCTAATACGTCGTCCTCAGAACAAGACGGTCAGGTAATATGCTCTGAAACCGGCCATTGAAGGACAGCTCCACCTTTTTCATAGATTTTCAAGATTAAAAATCGCTCAGAGATAGAAAAAAAGTGGCCGAACCCAGGGTTGTCTTGTCTGACATATTTTTGGGTTTAGGCGTCGTGTATGACGTCTGACGTCGCGTGTCGCGTGTCACCAAGTGTCGAGTTTATTTGACATCGCGTCGCGGAGGGGTAAAAAAATTTACCCCACGGTAAATAGATTTTGCCTACGTGGCAAGGTTTACAAAATGACGTGGAAAGCCAATTTGGGCGACTGCGGGTAGGGGCGCATGTACTTCAGCCTTCGGCGACCGCGGATGGGGGCGCGTGCAAGTACAAATGGGGCGAGTACGGGTTCTAAAATTAAGGCGACCTCTGGTCCAAGGGGCGACTGCTGGTCTAGGGGGGCGATTGCTGGTCCAAGGGGGCGACTGCTGGTCCAAGGGGGCGACTGCTGGTCCAGGGGGGTGACCTCTGGTCCAAGGGGGCGACCTCCTTGTTGCAATTGTCAAAAAACACTCAAAACTGCCATTTTTGTGCAAATTGCAAAGAGAAAAAAAATTTAGAATGGTATTTTTTTTCCATATGTTACCATAGGATCTTGCAATAGAATAGTTTGAGAATGCATGGAAAAAATTTCAGACATTTTGACCACATAGATTGCAAGATAAATGCATTCAAAGTGAAGAAATTGTGTTTTTTTGGCACAATGGCAAACTAGTTTAAGACTTCAAATCTTCTTAACTTAAATAGTTTGAATTGTAGATCTTGAATTTAATTTTTTTTCATCATTCAAAATTGAGTTGAAAATATAGAAAAAATAAAAGTTTAAAATATAATGTAATTTTCATTATTTAAAAATTTATTTAGTAGAAGAAGGTATCATAGAGGGAAAAACTAAATCATTAATAGCTCTAAGATGGAATTAAAACTCACGAATTCCAATAGTGAGATTGTTCTAACAATCAATGTTGATTTGGTGGACCTATTTGTTTTGAATTTTTCTGAAAATTGAACTCAAAAACAAATCCTATACCTATATTTTACAAATCAATATTATAATTGCTTGCAAAACAAGATGCTCTACAACTTCTTGGCAACCTCTTCATATCATAAATCCAAATGAAATGAATAAAAGCTTTCCATATGAAAATAAAATAAAATATATGAGAAAAAAAGTTAATTTTTAATTCAAATTTTTCAAGATTTGTTTTTGCTCATCCAAATGATTTAATTTAGATCAAAGCTAATTGTTGTATAACTCTTGCTCCTAGGCACCAATTAAAATTAAAATTACATTCCTAGAAAGCTAATTTTTTTTTCCTATCTTTTCATAAAAATTTGACCATATAGGAACTTGGCCAAAATCCATTTGCCCCTTGTGAAGACAATGAGAATTTAGAGATTAACATCCTATCAGTGTATTATTTAACAAGTGGATTTTAAATTTGAACACCCTCTAAAGATTTGTATAAAAACATTCCTATTTGATTTTCTCTATTCTCTATGCATCATCATACTTATGTATAATTTACCACCTTCATCTAAAATTTAAAAATAGAGGAAAGAGATTTAAATTAGAGCTTCTCCTCTTGAATTACGCAAATCTCTAAAAGTCATCCTACTAGGGTATTATTTATGAAGTAGATTTTAAAATACAAAATAATAAAATGTAGATTTTAGAAAGAGCTTTCCATTTTGAATTTCACTATCTTCCAAGTATCATCAATTCATCATACTCATGTATTATTTACCACTTTAATTTCAAGCTTAAAAATTAGAAGAAAGAGATTTAAATAAGAATTATTCCATTTGATTTAATATATGCAATCTCAAATAATCATCCTATGGGAGTATTATTTATCAAATGTATTTCAAATTACAAAATAATGAATGGAGATATTTGCAATACCTTCTCCATTTAATTTTCTCAATTCTCCAAGCATCCTTGTACTCAACTACTTATGATTATTTACCACATTTATCTCTAACTTAAAAATTAGAAGGAAGAGATTTGAATTAAAACTTCCCCTTTTGATTAATGCAAATCTCAAAGACTTATCCTATGGGTGTATTATTTATAAATTGTTTTTCAAGATACAAAATAATGAATGAAGATATTTGCAATACCTTCCCCATTTAATTTTCTTGATTCTCCAAGCATCCTTGTACTCAACTACTTATAAATTATTTACCACATTTATCTCTAACTTAAAAATTAGAAGGAAGAGATTTGAATTAAAACTTCCCCTTTTGATTAATGCAAATCTCAAAGACTTATCCTATGGGTGTATTATTTATAAATTGTTTTTCAAGATACAAAATAATGCATGAAGATATTTGCAATACCTTCCCCATTTAATTTTCTTGATTCTCCAAGCTTCTTTGTACTCATGAATTATTTACCACCTTCATCTTTAATTTAAAAAATTAGTGGGGAAGGAATTTAAATGAAAACTTCCCGTTTTGATTTAATTTATGCAAATTTCAACGAATTATCCTACTAAAGGGGTCTATAATTTATGAAGTGTATTTCAAAATACAAAATAATGCATGAAAATATTTGCAATACCTTCTCCATTTAATTTTCTTGATTCTCCAAACATCTTTGTACTTATGAATTGTTTACCATATTCACTTCTAAATTAATGGGGAAGAGATTTAAATGAAAATTTCCCCTACGGATTTAAACAAATCTCAAATAGTCATTCTATAAGTATATAATTTATCAAATGATTTCTAAAATACAAAAAAATAGATGGAGAGATATGTATGATCTTTCTTATTTGATTTATTTCATATCATATAATCCCAACCGAATAAATGAAAATGAACCATTGATATATATTTAACAAAATTGCATATTTGCAAAACTTGAGTGTTCAATAGAAGATGACATCTTGCCATAAAATTTATATACTAGAGCTAGTTAATAGATCAAACAAGATATTATCAAATACAAGTAGTACTATAGAGAATCCAAAGCAACTAGATTTTTAGAAGAGCTTTCATTTCTAATAAATGAGATTAGGTGTCAAAGCTATGAAATCTGATTTCATCAAGGTCCATTTACTTAGCTCACCCAACAAAGTACGTCCACTAATGTACCTAGCAAACTAAAACAAAAGTAATTGACTATAATGAAGTTGTCAATTTCTACTTTCATCCCCCAAAAATTGCAATCCAATGAGTTTTTCAAGTAACTTTGAGTCTTGGGCAACCTCTCATGGAGGAGAACGCGGGTCAGGGCGAGTGCTTAAGGGCGACCTTGGATAAGGGGCGAGTGCGGGTAGAGGTGGAAAGAATGACCTTCTTTTTGTCCAAAAATTGACAAATTTGGGCCGTTTGGGGTTTCTAGGGGCGACTTCGGGTCTTGGGCGACCTCTCATGGAGGAGAACGCGGGTCAGGGCGAGTGCTTAAGGGCGACTTCGAGTAAGGGGCGACTGCGGGTGGAGGTGAAAAAAATGGCCCTCCTTTTGTCCCAAAATTGACAAATTTGGGCCGTTTGGGGGTTTCTAGGGGCGACTTCGGTTCTTGGGCGACCTCTCATGGAGGAGAATGCGGGTCAGGGCGAGTGCTTAAGGGCGACCTCGGGTAAGGGCAACCGCGGGTGGAGGTGGAAAGAATGGCCTTCCTTTTGTCCAAAAATTGGCAAATTTGGGCCATTTGGGGGTTTCTAGGGGCGACTTCGGGTCTTGGGCGACCTCTCATGGAGGAGAACGCGGGTAAGGGCGAGTGCTTAAGGGCGACTTCGGTTAAGGGGCGAGTGCGGGTGGAGGTGGAAAGAATGGCCTTCCTTTTGTCCAAAAATTGGCAAATTTGGGCCGTTTGGGGGTTTCTAGGGGCAACTAAAATTGACATCACTAAGCATATGGTGACATAATGACATGTGCTTCTAATTCAAAGTTGGTCACCAACAAGTGAGGACAGAGATTATACGCTTTTTAATGAGAGATTCTTAGTAGAAACAAATATTTGACGATGTGGTCATTAATAAAAGGACTCTTTTGATTTTAGTTACCTATAGTAAAGCTGCAGGTGCTACTATAGAGACACTAATCCACGCAACTATTCAAATATGACAATGGAATATTTGAAAACACATTAGTAATGAGGTACTTTGTGAGGAAGTTGAGTATAGTCATTGAACTTGATTCAAAGAAGCAACTAATATGTAGATAGGTGGTAAAGCTACTCATGGTTGATAAAGCCCCTGAAGTTGTTTATCGCATTGATGTTTTGTAATAGGGTATGTTGTTATTATGTTAGTACAAATAAAAACATAGGTCACATTTCATGCTTCTAAATTTTGAAAAGGAAAGTAAATATATTAACCACTTTTTATATGATGTGCCATTTAGAAAAAATATTAAATATTCAAAACGCTAGGTGCCAAGGTCTATGTATTGAATCTTGAATTTGAATTCTTTTGTGCAAATATTTTGTAATTTTTTCCAAACAATGTATTTTAATTTATTTGCTTCTAAACTAATGTGTGTAAAAGTGTACAAAAATAAAGTTGAGTTTTAACCCCTAAAGGACCAACTTGAGTCCTTTTGAAGGACTTTAAAGAGTTCAAGTAGGTGCATATAGTCTCAATTTTCATTTTCATTTTTTGAACTTTTTTGGAGGATAGAAGAGTACATCATCTTTGTAAGAATATAAATTTTTCTTCAATTGGTGTCCAAAAGCAAAATTTATGCCATCCTAAGCTAAAAATAGAGGTCAGCAAGCAACAAAAAAATTACAATAAGTCAATTAATATTAAATTTTTTTCCCTCAAATATTATATTTTTGTCTACATGTGAAGCTTTGATTCATTCCATTTGGACTAGCAATGAAAAAATTATGGACAATCTTGTCTTTTAGACTATCTAAACAATTTTTTGAAAAAACATCTTATATGATATATTTTTGAATGCAATTTATACAATTTTTTTGAAAATTGTTTAATATAGTTAAGTTTGTCTACTAGAACAATCTCACCATTGTGCTTATTGTGTTTCAATTCCAACTTAGAGCTATTAACAATTTAGTTTTTCATTCAATCATAGACCAACTTCTATTCAACAATTTCTTAAAGAATGAAAATCAAGTGTGTTTCTATTGAAATTTTTTGCTTAAACTTTCAATTCAATTTTTCAACATAATTTTTTAAAATTTAGAGTTTATAGTGCAATTTTTTTCCACAAATGGTGGTCAAAGTCATCTGAAATTGCAAGCCAAAGTTCAATTTTTTTTTCCAACTTTGAATGCTAATATCTTCCAATCTATATGGCCAAACTTTATGAAATTTTTACCACATGATCTTAGACAACTTAAGTACAAGATCTTACGGTTAGATTCTCCAAAAAATATTTTTTCTATTTTCTTGGATGACTGCAGCAGAAGTGGCAGTTTTGAATTGCACTACAAATCACTCCTACAAGAGGTCGCCCCTACCTCCACTCGCCCTTACCTCCAGTCGCCCCTACCTCCAGTCGCCCCTACCTCCAGTCGCCCCTACCTCCAGTCGCCCCTACCTCCAGTCGCCGAGTACCCGTATGCGCCTCTTGAGTTTGCCATGTAGATGCTACATAGCATCCAGCTGGAGGGGGGTAATTTTATATAAAGTCAAAGGTAAATTTGACTTTTCGTGACGTCGCGCGAGCTCTACTAGACGTCGCGCGACGTCTGTCTGTCGCGGTGTCGCGCTGTCGCAGCGAACAACCCTGGCCGAACCTAACACAAGTGGATTCGAAGTTTTAGACGCATTTCTGAATTAGTTACGGATTTCCAAAGAAATCTGTTGTATTCACCAATTTGTGATCCTTGGAAGGAAACTGTGGATACCCAGGCCGTTGATGGACTCCTGCAATAGAGAACACCTTTTCCTTGATTCAAGCAAAAGTCGTTAAGGTCCATTTCAAGACGAAATCATATCCATTTAGTACCTTTTTGTAGGAGCCCGCTCAAGAAGACGGGCGCTTTTAGAGTGTTCTACCTCAATGGAAGTTCCAAAACATCTCTAAGCGCCATAATTTGTGCAAGGCGTGGATGACTGTTAGGATTTGTGGTGGATCACAAAGACACATAACATCACCACTTGGGTTATTGGCAAAGTGGCGAAGAGGAAACCAATTCACTGATCTGGATGCGTTTGCATGCACGGAGAGAACAGGGGCACAAATGAAGTCGCGGCCATTGTTTAAAGAAGACACACTTTATTGAATAGGGTCATAGTGGATTTTGCATAGGGATCCAACCCCGTTTACAACATTCCTAGCTCTCTCTTCTATTGGTTGCCGTGTATAGTAAAGGTACAGTCCGGGAAGAAAAGGTACAGTCCGGGAAGAAACTATTTACGCCGAACTTTTGGGGACCATGTGCTGCAGGACAAACTATAAAATGGGGGAGAGTACAATGTTAACTAAGTTCATGCCGGGACAAACTATAAAACGGGGGAAGGTACAATCTTAACTAAGTACATTCTAAGTTCACGCCGGGACACACTACTTCAGTGTTCATTCGCCACCGCATAGGGTTGGATCTTCACTCCACATTCTCCAATTGCGCCTCCAAAACCGCCTCCAGCCAACTTCGAGTGAAGGGTCTTGAGCTTCATGAACAAAAGCAAGCGCCTATTTGCCAATCATGTCTTTGTGAGGTCTTACAGCGCATTCGGAGATTTGCAGACAAATGCTTGTCAATTCCGCCATGGACCAGTTCCGGCGTCGCCTCTTTGCCGAATACATCATGGTTGAACTGATCGACTGTGAGGAATACAAGCAAGAGCACTCACAACCCATCCTCGTTCACAGGGGAAGTCAACTTCCTCTTCGAAAGAGGTTGACACATGGTCACCGTTGAAACACAACAGGACCCACCTCGCGAACAGGGTGTCACCGGCATACAAGGAACTCATTGGCGTAAGGAAGGACGGCGTTGTTATACAAATTTTCCTCCAGCAGTTTGAGTGTACTTGGTGGGAGCGACGGCCATCCACCGTCCATGTCCTAGCATCCGAAGTTTTTGAGGGTGGGAACCAAAAACGGTCGACTTTTCCCGGGAAGTCCACCGATGTGATGAGGCCGTTGATCGTAATACCTATTGGCTGCTCATAATTCAAGCCGTCGAGCGGATGTGGGGTCGTCCGTATTCAAGAATGCACGTAGAGAGCCAAGTTGAATACGAACGACCCACATCCACTCGGCGGCTTGAGTTATGAGCAGCGAATAGGTAATCCGATCAACACCCTCACCACACCGATCCACCGTCCTGAGAATAGTAGACCGCATCTGGCACATGCCCACAAAACCCCCGGATGCTTGGAGACGGAGGGTGGATGGCGCTCGCTCCCACCAGGTACACTCGAACAGCTGGAGGAAAATCTGCATGACAACGTCGTCCTTCCTTGCGCTAGTGAGCACCTTGTATGCCGGTGACGCCCTACCAAGAAGAGGGCCATTGATTCCAGTGCCATGAATCCCCCGTGAATATTCATGTCCGGACAGAAGTTCATAGGGGAGTCAACTTCCTCCTCGAAAGATGTTGACACATGGTCACCCATGAAACACACCAAGACCCACCTTGCGAACAGGGCGTCACTTGCATTCAAGGAGCTCCTGGGCGCAAGGAAGGACGGCGCTGTGATACACATTCTCCCCAAGTTGTTCGAGTGTACTTGGTAGCAGCGACGGCCATCCATCGTCCACGTCCTAGCATCCGGAGCTTCTAAGGGTGGGAACCAGAAACGGTCGACTTTTCCCGGGAAGTGGATTGGTGTGAAGAGAGTGCCCATCGAAGTACCTATTGGCTGCTCATAACTCAAGACGTCAAGCGGATGTGCCGTCATCCGAATACCACGGTGCACAGCGAGAGCCATGTTGGTTTACAACGACACGCATGCATTCGACGGCTTGAGTTATGAGCAGTCAATAGATACTTCGATGGACACCCTCCCCACACCGATCCACCGTCCCGAGAATAGTAGACCGCATCTGGCACATGCCCACAGAAACCCCGGATGCCGGGAGAAGGACGGAGGATGGACGTTGCTGCTACCAAGTACCTTAGAACAACAGGAGGAGAATGTGCATGACAACGTGGTCCTTCCTTGCGCCGAGGAGCTCCTTGAATGCAGGTGACACCCTACGAAGATCAGGGCCATGGATTCCAGTGCCATGAATCCCCTATGAATATTCGTATTCGGACAGAAGATGGGCCGCGAGCGTCCCTACTTTTTTGCTCTACACAGTCGGCAAGTTCAACCATGAACGCGCCAGCACGATAACAACGCCAGAATGGATCCACACCGGAGTTGACGAGCATTGGTCCGCCTTTCTCCGAATACACTGCAGGGTCTTCACAAGAGACATGAATAGCAAATAGACGCCCGCTGTCGTTGGTGAAATGGTGGTTCGTTGACGATCTACAATTTTGCAAGCTAGAGGGGGCAGTAAGCAATGTGGGTACGTATATGTCTATAAAGAATGTGGGGATGCCCTACAATTTATATTTAAAAAGACAGAGAAGCATTCGTACAATGTAATAGTCCTAAAGTACTCTCTAGACATCCCAAATCCTAAAACATAATCTAAATGGATTAAAGTCCTGACGTCGAAGACAAGAGTTCGGCGCAACGGGACGAGGACATCGTCCAAGGTTTAGGGCGGGCGCCCTGAACCATTCACCTGGACGAGCCATTCTCCCAGAAACTACATCGCCCTTGCTGTCGGACAGAGACCAAGTAGCCTGCACAAAGAGGCCAACGATCAGTTGCGGACTGCGAGAGGGCCAAACAGCGAACTCAAAGACATTCCGCTGGAGCATCAATTTCAAACAGCCGATGGAGGTAGTGATAAGCCGACCTTACGATACACGTAGTCGTCGACAACCTCATTTACAATCCCGCCGACGTGACGTCGACGCCTTCCTCCTCTGGGGCGACGGAGCTGGAGCAAGAGCCCACTTCCTCCGTCATCCGCGTCCGCCGTCGCTTAGAGTGGCTCGTCTCTTGTCGCGGGCCGTCGCCGGAGGGCCCTCCCAGCGCGGAAACGCGGTGACGGCCCTGCACAAGCATTGGTACACAAGTCAGCATCATGTCATTTTCTTCCCTTTATTCTCTCTTGGAGATCTTCGGGGGATGAAATGATCGTTCCCGTGCCTAGTGTACTTTTTCACGACATCGGGATACTCTAGCAAGAGAGACCCGTCTTGCCATGAAGCGCACGCGCGCACTCTAAGTCCAAGCTTCGTCTGCCTCATCGGAATGTCGGGGGCCCAACAGAAGGGGTAACTAGACAGGTATTGTGACACGCTAAGATCGGAATCTAGCAAGTCACGGAGATACAAGGCCAACGTCCCCAACAGGATTATGTCGTGTTCGCTGCCGGCATAGGACAAGGGGAAAATGGCGTTGTAGAGCGGATTGAGGATGGTGCTCTCGGGCGAGCAATCGACGAGCAGGGTATTGGTGGAATTTGCCCTGAAATTCGGGGCCCTGAACCTATCTTTGTCCCAGACGCCCTTGTGCAGGACTTTCAGTCGCAGCTGCCCCTCGGGATGATCGGGGAACTGAATGTAAATGTTCTCCTCGAGATCGGGATCGGGCGAGACGTGGACGGGGTGCGCGGGGCAAGGTGCGTCCGGAACATACGGCGGAGGCCTGCACCTACACGCATTTGCCGGCCGTCTCTTGACTATGGAGATACACTCCTCGAGGGTGAGCACGTGCAAGGATTTCAGGCACTCCATGCCGCGGAAGAGGAAATCCACCACCGGTTTGGCGATTGCGGCGAGTAGTCTAGTCCACACGGACAAGTGGAACTTCTCGTCCAAGTTTTTCAAGAACTGGCGCATGTGCGGACGGCAGTAGAGGGTGTACTCACCGAAGATGTGGCGTCTACTCGGGTTGTATTCCTCCATCGAAGGGGCCTCTCCCAGGGGCACGGGATTGTGCAGGACTCGTTGAACGTGCTGGGTTCGACACAACACCCCCTCTACCTCCAGGATCAAGAAATAACTGAAGGGGGGAAGGGCGACGGGAGGGGGCGTCTCGTCGGGCGGCTGCGAGGCCTGCAGATGCGAAACCCCATGCTCAAAGTGGACTTCAGAATGAATGACATCGATCCAGAACAACAGACATGCGTGCTAATGGAGATGTGCCGGGACGTCTTCCTCATCGACGTGCTAATTCAATCGGACGTGCTATTTCTAACGGACGCGCATGCCCGATACAGACAAGCTAGGTAAGACAGTTGGAGGGAAATGGAGCCTCACCTTTCTTACATCCGTGGGGGTGGCGACCTGGACCGCAGGCACTGCTCGCCCAATGGCATCGGGAGTGTCGACTTCCATGGGGATGGCGACGGTTTCCTTCCGGCGAGGGGACAACGATCGACGACGTGGAGCAACTGGAACAGGTGGGGACATTGCAGACGCGTCGCCCAGTACAAGAGCTTTGTCACCCTGAACCCAAAATCAAAAGAGCGTAACTAGATTGCACATAATCAATTGAAAAGAAAAACGTATTGCGAAATGGAATGCAGTCACCAGAGACTGAGCAATTTATGTTTGTCAACAACACATCCAATATATTACAAATATAACAATGTTTTACAAACGGACCCACTCTCACAAAAGAGATTTTCACATCCTAAGCCTACGTCTACGCTCCATGAACATGACCACTGAAATCCTAGCGAAGACAAGGAGAGCCCTTATGACTACGGACCCACAGCCCTGTGGACTCGCCGGGATCTGGACGAACTCAAGGCCCCGGCGTAACGCCCTCACATAGCGTCCACACCTTCACGACAAACATAAATAATGGGAGCTATGTCGAAGGGTTACCCACCGCGGGAGCCTCGTCGACATTGACCGGCGCTTGCTCCTCTTCCGTCTCCGGGCTCTACTGCGTCGCCATCGCGGCCTGCACGCGGGGCATATTGCTCAGTCAAGTTAGTGAAGGACTGTTCCATATCTCCCAAGTCCACGTCGAGGTTGTAAGGGTCATCGTCGTGCATGATAGGACGATGGGAGAGTTCATGGACATGCACAAACGGAAATTGACTGAGGGCCAGGTCATCGACGTCTGGCTCGTGAGTGACACTCACCCCGGTTTGCGTTGCCTCTCTGGAGGCCAGGTGCCGAAGGCCAGATGCCGCGGACGCCGTCGCCGAAGCCGAGTTCGTGGAGACTCCCGAGACGTTGTGAAGCTCGCTCACTGGAGTTGGAATCGGAGAGACGGGAGGAGGAAAGGGAGAAGGCGTCGTCTTGGAAGTATGGATTTGCGACTTCATTTCCCTCATTTCCCTTATGAACTCCATGTTCTCCTTCCAAGCCGCTGCGTTTAGCTCATCCTTCTCGGCCTGTTTCCTCCTCTCCTCTGCGAGTTCCTTCTTCCTGATTGCTTTCTTCGCCTTTCGCCTCGCCTTCTTCTCCGCCTCCTCCTGCAGCCATTGTTGCCTCTCCCGCTCCATTTTCTCCTCCCTCATCTGTTGTTGCTTCCTCTCTTCCTCCTTCTCCCTCCTCAGCGCATCGATTTCTTCAATGCACTTGTCCATCTTCCCAGACTCCTTCCTCCTGACCTGTTCGGCAATTCTCTCCGCGAATGTGACGTTGATCTCGACCTTGACGTCCGGCTTCGTCTCCGTAGTCGCCGTGGCGGAACTCCCCCCGACCCCAGATACAGTCCTTGCGTCCGATGATGATGCAGCTTGGGCGACCCTGAGAGTCTCGTCATACTCCTGCCTTAACTTGGCCGAATTGGACAAGCGCGTCTCGAGGTCTAATTCATCCATGTCGTCGAGTTCGATCGGGCTCTCCTTGGAATTCTTAACTCTCGACAGTTCTCTTGCGCTCGCCGTAGCATGGGCGCACATCGCTTGCTCTTCAGGGCTGGGTTCAGGGATCTCCAACTCAAGAGCGTCGACGGCGACCTGCACAAGCGTCAATGTCGTCACGCTCACTTCCTCTCTAAGAGCGGACGTAGGACGGAGGGACTTCAAGTCCTTGACGATGGTCCGCGACTCCAGGATCCTCTCTTTCATCGTCTTCTCGGAGGGCGTGGCGGGGGTATGAATCAGATCAAGCCTCACTTTCTCCATCTCGTTTTGCTGCTCTTCAGAGAGTCGTGACCTCAGCAGACCCAACTCTATCTGTAGGTCCTCTATCTGCATCCTGGGTGGAGTGGATGGCGTCACCAATTCCGGCTGATGAGAGCTCGCGGTTCCGATCGATGGAGTACGGGAAGCAGGAATGCGAAACAAGTGAGCTCGCACATCAGAGCGCCCGCCCTGAACCTGTTGGGATGGCGGAGGTCGACGCCAGGACTGCGGAGAGAGGGAAGCAGGCAAGCGGGAGTGGACCAGTCCTGAGCGGGAGCTCCCAAGTGGCTGAGATGGTCGAGGCGGTCGGGCAGGAGATAGAGGATCAGACTGGGATTGGTGTGGACTGGAATCAGTCCGCCCGCTCTGATCTGCTCCGGTCTGAGAAGGAGAAGACAGAGGAGGAATGGGATCAGAGCGCCTGCTCTGATCTGCTCCAACTTGAGACTGAGAAGATGGAGGTGGGATGGGATCAAAGCGGGCGGTCTGATCTGCTGCAGGAGTGGAGTGAGACGGCGACGTCGGAGGAATTGGATCCTCCGGCTCATCATGGTGAGAGTCTGGCCTCGGCTGCCCGCTCCGATCAGGCTGCTCTGATTGCTCGGTCGCATCGCTGTTAGCACGATCCAACGACGGCTCCCGGTTTCCCTGGACGCCTTCCTCGTCTTGCCGATTCCTGGTCTGCTCACTGTGTTCATCTCCTTCCTGTTCGTCCGCGTTGATGTCGGGGTGCTCGATTTCAACGTGGTCGGTGTCCACGATGTTGAGGGCCTCGTTCGCTTTCGCTTCCTCGACGGTAGGATTCGGCTCCTCGTCCAGCTCCGGCCGGGTGGCTCTCGCCGGTGTCGGGGTGACATAGCCGTAACACAATGTCTAACCGGGGACCAGAATATCCGGCCACATCTCCGCGCCTTTGCGATTATGCTGGGATTGACGCAGGAGGGCCTTCTGAGTGGAGATGATCAGAGTGACAGAGCTACGCGACAACATCTGCGGGCACTCAAAGGATTTAGTCATTACTGATATTACAATGTCTTACACCCACTACATCGGGATGTACATCAAAAGAACTATGAAAACACAGCATGGTCAGGTGCTCACCGTGCACGCCGAAATTGGCTTCGCACCAGCGAAGACCAACATGACGGTTCCTTGATCCCTGCAAAACTTGTCGATGAAGCGCAGATACACCTCGTATCGGAGCTCATACTTCGACAAGGTCCTCGGATTGTCGTAACGACAGACCTCTCGATTCATGTAGATGGTTCCCTCATTGGTCAGGTCCTCGTCCTCATCAGCAGACAGCGACGGCACCTCGTCGTTCGTGTTCACCACACTTGAGTTGACCCACCTCCACCGGGACCTCTGCAGGTACATCACGGAGACCTTGTTCTTCTCCTTGTACGTAGGTTCCCCCGCCCGACATACGTATTTGCACTCCCGCCGCATGTTGTAATCAGGAAACAGTTCCTTCACAGCTTTGTCCACATCAGCCGCCCGCTTCGAAAAGAAGATCAGCATCCACGTGTGGACCGACGAGGACATGATGAACTGCGACACCACCTCCACCTCCTCGAGGATTTTCTTGTTGGCAGAATTGATCTCCATGGTCTCTACACCCGGAAACTGGCGGAAATCGATGATGCCCACCTTGCAGTACTTGAGGTTAGCGGGTCCGTCTACGGCGCGCTGGGGGACCCAATTCTCCCTCTTGTAGACATACAGCGTTGGGTCGAACCTGCTTCCGGCTCGAAGCCAGCGGCACATTGAGGCCCGCGAATACCTCCGCACATACTCACACCGTTCATAGTTGACCATGACACGGTCGAAGGCGGCAAGGAGCTCATCGGACGATAGGACGCTCTTCTTTCCTGAGCGCACCTCCGACTTTAGGTACTCCGGATCGATGGTCTGGAGGTACCAGGTGTGGAAGCCGTTGATGCGTAACTGTGTCTTGAAGTCCTGCCACGCTTGCGGTTCAATGTCTCCGGCTGCGTTGATGACTTCGCTTGCCGATATCATGCCGCTCGACTTGCCCCTGTCTGCCAACTCCCTCGCCAGCACGTTCTTGTACTTTCTGTTCGTGCACCACATGGCGATGGGAATGGCCGAAGTCCACGAATTGGGCTTCTTGTTGAGGTAGACCTTCGGCGGTATATCGAGGATTTCCAAGCAAGCTCACCCACCGCCGCGTCATCGAGGCCATGCAGGTTCTTCATCATGTTGCTCGTGATGGGGAGGAACTTGTACAACTTCACGTTCCCCTCCTTGGTCGTCGCTTCGTTGAAGGGTCCCCCGGAGTCAATGTCGTGAAGCGACCCCGATTCATGACCTTGGAAAACCTTCTACCATGCGGCCCAAGTCTCCTCCGAAGCCATGATCACCTTCCGCTCCCCCATCCGGTCCAGGTCGTAGATTCGTTGGGAGTTGCCCGACGGCTTGAGAAGACCAGTCGATTCGAAACTCTGCTCGGCTTTGACACGAAATTCCTGCAGGAAAATTAACACATTTGAGTCGGACTCGGAAGTTGGATCCGTGTAGACCGACTGAGGTTCAGCGGATCAGAGCGGGCGCTCTGATCCTGCCAGTCCTAATTCCTCCATCTCGGGGAGGGCAGTTTCCTATCCATAGACGGTATCCTAACCAAATCGATTCAGAGCGCCCGCTCTGATCTTCGGACTCCCAGACTTAGATTCAACATGAATTGAATGGGCAAGATGGATCGACTAAAATGCTTACCTCCTAGCGAGCAAATTCTTCGCCTTGTTCTTCCTTCCTTAGGTTCTTCCGCTGCTGCGCCGGCCTTCGAGCATTGTCCAACAGATAGCGACAATGCTGGATTGTAGCCGGCAGCGACGACAGATACGGACCTGTCACGTTCCCGTCGTTGCACTTGCACAACAGCGCGTGCAAGTGATTTTTGTTGTCGGACCATACGACCTCGCATGTCCACTTGCGCACCTTCTTCTTCAGCGCCTCGTCGTCGACCGATGCCTCTCCCGAGATGATTTCCTTGGCCGCTTTCCAGGTGTGCTGGCCGTTGATGATCTTCAGCGGAAAGGACTTGACGCAGTCCGCCCAGCATGTTGGCCTAGCCTCCGTGTCCGGCATTGTCGTACGCGCAGTCTAGGCGTAGGTATCTTTAACACCACAAAAGCGTTAAGATGACACGAGTTATCGTCCCAGGGAATTCCAGATGTTGTCGCGGTAGATAAGTTTCCGGAACTACGGATCTACCCGGAAATGACAATCCACAGTAGGATCCGGCACAACACAAACCCAAGTTCCGGAAATACTGTCTTCCGGAATCAAATCCGGATCCTCCCTGATCCGGATCTCTACTCTCACTATCCGTCACACCGGTTTTTGGTACCTCTGTTTTACCCTCAGAGGGTCCTCACTTGCTCTTTCCGAGGGGTGGGGAACATCACCACTCAAGTAACACACATATCAACTCCTAAACAACAAACAACTATCCGTCCTGAAAGTTCTCAGTCCGGTAAGGAGGAAAGATGGTCCCTCTCACAACATTCCGGGTGGCCATCCGGAAGGTAGGTCACGCAGAGTTACACCCACACCCGCCCTTACTACAACGACACTTAGCTATTTTCCGGATCAAGCTTTCACCTACTCCTGAGGTTGGCAGACCTTCCGGTGGTTTGGGAATATTCCACTAGGCGGTTGCCGACTTCCGCACGAGACTCCTCCCGAGTTCCCGGACTAGCTCCCTGACCACTACCGGATCCCACCGGATCACCGTTCCAGCAATTTAAAGGCACCACGCACAGCTCCTCACTCGTAAACTAGACTCAACTGCAAAACAACCGCGGATAGTTGGAATCCGGAACTAAAGGACTTACTTCCTAGCCGACCGCTCTTGAGGTTGGCAGACCTTCCGATGGTTTGGGAATGTTCCTCTTGGCGGCTGCTGACTTCCGCACGAAACTACTCATGAGTTCCAGACTAGCTCCCTGACCACTACCGGATCCCACCGGATCACCGTTCCAGCGATTTAAAGGCACCACGCACAGCTCCTCAAGTTCAATCTAAACTATTCTGCAAGTTACCTTCAACCGGATCCAGATACCAACCAATCCGGATTCCTACCTTGCACACTCTCCCGGATACACCCACACACAAGTAATCAAGACGCGATACGCAAGATAATGATTCCCAAGGTGTTTATTCTTGGGTGCTCAGATTGAATGATACAAAATGGAATGACAGGCCACAAGCCGGCCCGCCCTTAAAAACCAAAACAACACGACCAAAACGGTCCAAAGAAAAAGCGGCCAACGGCCAGCTGAAAATCCGGACAACGGCCAAGTGACCGTTCCGGGAAAAATGGAAAGCCGTTAAATTCCTAGAAATCCGGAACTACTTGGCGTTCCGGATCAGCGGGTCCCACATCCGGAAAACCCGCGATGAAGACAAAATACTAAAACTAACAATCCAACTACGCAACCTAGTCATTTACCCTTCCGCGCCTTCTTCGCTGACGTTCCGCCCTTCGTAATCCGGGTCGGCGCCTTCGGCCGGATCTGCTTCGTCGGGGTGGATTTGGTTGCGGATCGGGTCCTTGGCGGACCCGGATTCGTCTCCGCATATTCTGACTCGGAAGAGGAGTTCGTCACCGCCTCCTCTTCCTCCGACTCGAGAACCTCCTCCGGATCGCTGCTGACCTTCCGCCGAGTAGCCTTCTTCTTCTCCAGGTCGATGATCTCAATCGGGCTCGACGGTGGTGGCCGCGGAGGAGTCTCCTGCTGCATATGTGTGAACTCCTCCGGATGGGTCCGGGCCGGATTCTGAATCCCAACCGGATCCTCCGTCATCGCCGTCACATCTGCAGCGGGGTCCTGGAGAGGCGGGAAGAGGTTCACTGAGGTAGTCCGGGGCGTTAGAACCGGATCCGGAATCCTCCTCCCATCCGTAATATCCTTCTGCCCCGAGGATCTTCCGGGTTGCTGGGCAGACGATCGTTCTCCCAAATTCAGTTGAGTTGTCTCCGGAAACTCACCTCCGGGTATCTCCGGAAACTCCTCCAATCCGCTGAGTGGATCGAAGTGGCCCACCAAGTGCCGCATTTCCTTCAATGCGACCTCAATCCCTGCCTCGAACTCTACCAATATCTTCACAACCTTGGTTCCGGAAATGTGGCCTTCCCGGGTCATCTGGTTGTTCCAGAGCGCGGATCTGGTGATGATATCCGCTAGCGGGTCGATCAGGTCCCTCAACTTCCGGACCAGCTCCGTCGCATCCGTTGCTCGTTTGTTGGCGGTGTGCATCTCCCTCTCCGCCCACGTTGCCCGGTTTTGAAAATGGTCGCGCTCCGCCTCTACTGCCCGGATCCGTCCCTCCAACAGGCGGATCATTTCCGGATCCGGTCTGCTCTTGATCACCTCCACGATCTCCGTCTCGTCTGCTACCTTCAACACCGTGCAGACTCTCCGGATCAGGATGGCCATCCGTTCGTTGGCAGTCCTCTGACTCCGCAGCCAGGAGATCGTCGACTCAAAGATATCTAGTTCCGGATCAATGTTCCGGGATGGAACAGGATCCGGAAGCTGATTCTTTCCTCTTGAATCCGGGTCCGTGCTCTTCCGGCGTGATTCGTACTTCTCCGATGAGTCATGCTCCAGTTCCGGTTTCACGTCCTCTTCCGGCTCCTCATCCGTCGGATCCGAATCCGGAGGTAGGCCGTATCGGAGAAGGCTATCTCCCTGCCGGTAGATAATATCTTCCGGACTACTAAGTACCTCCTGCTTGTGATACAAGTGGAGGAGGTACGGACTGATGGGGCTGGATTTCTTTCCCACCAGGTTTCCGGAAAGCTTATCCACTATCGACTGGATAATGAGCCCCTAGCTAACTGGTCTAGGGGCCGGTTTCCCTCTTTCCCCTAAGGCTCCGAATACCGTGTTTGCCAACGTTACTGTAATCCGGCTGGGCTTTTCCGGATACAGGATGGGGCTCAGAAACTCTAAGAGTCTCTGGTCCCTAGGGTTCCGGCAGTCGGAGGCAGTGTATCCCTCCTTCGGATCTGCCGGGTTCCGGAATCTATCCGCGGCGAATTTCTCTGTCCGCCCGGCCCATCCGGATCCTCTAGAGGATGCGAAATAGACTCCGGCCCATATCTCTGCTGTCCAGGACTTTGGACGACCTCTAACGGTGAGGTGGTACTGATTTGGAGCGCCATAGACTAACTCGTCTATCATCTCCTTGCTCCGGATACTCCAGGGTCTCTTCAGAAACCCCAGGCACCCCATATCCGTCAGGTCATCCTCCAGTTGGTGGTGGTGTTCCGGATTCTCAGGGATTTCCGGATTGATCATCCGGGCCGCGATCCCTGACTTCCGTACATTGGGTCCTGCCATAACTACTGCCATACTCTATCCTCACTTCCGACTCACTTCCGCTAAGTTTCCGCTAATCTTCCGTTAAGTTTCCGTCACCTGATCCGCTAAGTTTCCGTTCTACTTTCCGGTGCAATCGGCACCGGCCTCCCCTTCTCTCCTTAACGCGTTCCTATCTCACCACACTTTCACTCACTAAGCGCCATCGCGATAATCACGCGGAGAAAGAGGGAGAATGAAGCAAACAGCGGGGGTTAAGTAGCTTTTCGGCCTGGCGTTCCCGCAAGTTCCCTAGCCGGACTAGGCCCTAGGGCCTACTCGGCCGGAACTTTCCGGTTTCCGGATTAGGGTTAGGGTTTCCGGATAGGGTTTCCGGAACCGACTGTAACCCTAATTACAGTTTAAGGTTTTCCGTAAAGCCTCTAATTTCTATTTCCGGTTTTAGGCTTCCTATTCCCTACCCATTACGGAAATTTTGAAAATTTCTACTCTATATAATTACTATTGTCTTCTATTTCTGTCAATGTAGATAATGCGTACTCCCACAGGCATCACGGTCAGGATTTGCTTGGTGAAGTTGACCTTCACCATTCGATCAAGCACGGCCATCACACCCTTCTTCTCCAGGGATCGGAAGATCATACCCGACTTCTCGTCCGCCTGAATCATGTCGTCGACTTCGAGCTCAAAGAATGTCCCCCGCCCGAATATGTACATGTACTTGGACAGTTCTTTGAACTTCTTATTCGCCATAGCCTCGGCCTTCAGTCGCTTCCTCGCCTCTTCTTCCTCCGAGCGCTTGGCCTCCCTCTTCAAGACGAGATCCACGAACAGCTTATCCGGAACGGCGTCGGGATCGTAAGGCACGGTGTCTGGGTTGTCCAACCATTTCCCATTCACCTTTTTGATCGCCTGCTTCTGCGCGACCTCCTCGGAGACGTCCGTGTTGTCCGGCAGGTCGCTCTGCTGTGAGGAGCTGGGCGACTCAGCATCTGCCCGCCGTTGCCTGACCATCCTCGCCGCATCTTGCGATGATCCGGCCGCGACCTCGGATTGAGGATTCCTCTTCCTCGTGGCTTTTTTCTTTTCCCGCGACCTCGGTCCAGAACGCCCCGCAGATTCTTCAGTAGGTTGCGGAGGGATGATTGGGTCTATCTCCGGGACGGTTGGTGTGTCACTAGTTCAAGCTGCCGGTTGCCCTGGGATGTTCGCGCCCGTCTCGGTTACCTCTGACGCGGGAGAAGCACGGGGTCGAGTTTGCGCCACGTTAGAGGCTCCAGCCAGGGCCGATGCGGCCGGCGGTCTGGCCCGCGTCGTTGCACTGGAGCTCGATGCTCCTCCCCTCTTGGATTTCTTCTGCTGTCGACCTTGCGAGTCCATTTGATTTACTTGCTTCTGCTTGGACTGGAGTTCGACTGTTACTGCAGCCTGTAGATTGTTTGCATTGGTGAGAAAAGATTTTACTGCCTGACCAATTGCTACAAAATCGTCTAAATGAGCTTCTACTCTACCTCTGATGTCGAGCATCAAGGTTTGGAATATATGGGGAACTTGCTCGTAATTTTTCAGGATGCGTTCGTGACAGAACGTCATCTCATCTTCTACCCTAATGGCTAGCACTCCGAATGCGTTGTTCGAAGTGTTCACTACATCTACTAGAATGGCTTCCCGCAGCACATTCACATTGATGACTACAAGTTCCCTGAATGTTTTCCATCTGGGGTCACCGTTACTCGTGAAGCCTAGTTCTAAACAAAATACGGGGGAGCCCTCAAGGTAGCTCATCTCCACGGTCCACAGGGCCTTGGATGCGACAAACTCCAGAGGAGTTTTCCCTTCGACGAGTGCCGTCCAGGACTCGTGCACTCTCTATGACGCAATTGGTTTGATGTACCCAGTGAGGTGGGGCGTGCTGTCGAGGAAGGACTCCATTGCACTGTGCACAGACAGTGGTACAAATCAGACCGTGCGCTCTAATCCGGACATGGATATGAATCTATCGCGGAACTACTAACTATGAAGTAGTTTTCGACCGAAGGACCTAAGTTGATTCATAATCATCATTTGATTGGAATCTGAAATTGCGAATGCTTGGGATCAATCATGGTGGAGGTTTAGTGCACCCACTATGATCCTCCCTGAATTCTGTTGGCTGCTTAGGAGATCAGAGCAGGCGCTCTGATCCTCCTTGTCTTGGAATGGCCAAAGCCCCCGCTCTCATTCTTTTGATATACATCAACCATCAGAATGGTTTAGGGCGGGCGCTCTGATGCTCGACTCCTCGGAATGTTTCGGAGTGCCTGGTCTGGTCCTTCCAAAATGTTGTGGGGTATTTTGAAGACTGGAGCGGGAGCTACTACTTATGGTCCTGGAGCTTCAGAGCGCCCGCCCTGATTCCCCAATCACCCCCTAGCATTCTAATAGGATCAGAGTGGGCGCTCTGAACCTCCCCAACTAGGAGTGGTTTAGAGCGCCCGCTCTAATCCTCCCGGGATGTTGTGGCTTTTTGGAGGATCAGAGCGGACGCTCTGAACCTCCCCAACTAGGAGTGGTTTAGAGTGCCCGCTCTGATCCTCCCGGAACGATGTAGGCTGTTTGGAGGATCAGAGCGGGCGCTCTGAACCTCACCAATTAGGAATGGTTTAGAGCGGGCGCTCTGATCCTCCGAGAATGTTGTGGGCTGTTTGGAAGATCAGGGCAGGCGCTCTGAACCTCCCCATCGAGGAATGGTTTAGAGCGCCCGCTCTGATCCTCCCGGGATGTTGTGGCTTTTTGGAGGATCAGAGCGGGCGCTCTGAACCTCCCCAACTAGGAGTGGTTTAGAGCGCCCGCTCTGATCCTTCCGGGATGATGTGGGCTTTTTGGAGGATCAGAGCGGGCGCTCTGGACCTCCCCAACTAGGAGTGGCTTAGAGCGCCCGCTCTGGTCCTCCCGGGATGATGTGGGCTTTTTGGAGGATCAGAGCGGGCGCTCTGAACCTCCCCAACTAGGAGTCGTTTAGAGCGCCCGCTCTGATCCTTCCGGAATGATGTGGGCTGTTTGGAGGATCAGAGCGGGCGCTCTGAACCTCCCCAACTAGGAGTGGTTTAGAGCGCCCGCTCTGATCCTTCCGGAACGATGTAGGCTGTTTGGAGGATCAGAGCGGGCGCTCTGAACCTTCACGGCTCGAAATGGTTCAGAGCGCCCGCTCTGATCCTTCCCGAAACCATGAAGGGCGGCGACGGTTTAGGGTGGGCGCTCTAAACCATTTGAAGCGCCTTTGAGGGTGCGTGGTTACAGGGACCCAATCTTTTGTATCGATTACCTAGCTGATCTCCTATCCATTTTTCTATGCACCAGAATTACAGCAATGACAATTTCAATGCAATGCAATCACAATGACGACTGCTATGCAATACAATCTCATTGACGAATGCAATGCAATGCAATCACAATGACGTTTGCAGTGCCATGCAATCGCAATTCCGTATGCAATGCAATGCACTAACCGATAAATTCCACCGCTCATGTTCAAATGGCAGCAATACTGGTTGACATGTTTGAATATGGGCAGCAAATCAACAAAGTTACAAGTCACAAAATCCAGAACTCGAAATGCAGCACCACTAATGATCTAAACCCTAAATCCTCGCGTCATGAATCTGCTTGACAGCTAGAAACAAGCTCGTGCAATCGGCAGAAGGACCAGCAGAAGATCTAAACCCTAAATCCGCATTTGATGAATCCGCTTGACAGCTAGTTTCCCTCTCGTGAAATCGGAAGAAGGCACCAGTAGACGAGAGAACTGAACTTGTTGATGGAACGAAAAAAAAACATGACACTTACCTGCAATGCGTAGCTGGTTCTGGGTGAAAGAACAAGTCTCTCCTCCTCGCTGAAACGAAGACACCGCTACCGCTCTGAACTCGTCGCGCGCTGAAATCGAAACTTGTTCTTCAGCTGCTTCTGTCGCGGGGTTGTGGAAGCTCAAGGCGCACACACAAACTCTCACACCCGAAGTCGCGCCTACGTTGCCAGCTCAAGTCACTTCCTCCTGGATCGCATCGTCCCCGAAGAACCCTAAATCGCACCGACATGAAACGGAAATTACCTCAATGCTGCTACTTGACACACCACCAAAAGAAACTGTACAGTCTAATTTCCCTCAAAGCGCCCTCCCAAAACATCAATGAAAGCGCCCTCCCAACAAGAAATTCAGCGCACGTACCACCAATTAGAAGCCCACCAACCACAGCTTCCCGTGCAAGAAGACACCTTCTACAAATCCGAAACCCACTGCCACAAATTTCCACTGCATGTGCTCCAGAAAACTAGAAACAAAAACAAGGAAGAGCGAGGCGGCAAGCTGAAAGCAAAACAAGAAAACTAGGAAAGTGCGCGTGGAGAGACGACCGCCAGACGTCATTGACGGCGATCCAAACCAATGGTACACCAACGCTCATCCAAACCTGGTCCGAACCTCCAGGACAACCGATCCTGCTGGAAACCTTCTCCGAGGCTCCACGCTACTCCCAAACCTACCCCCAAGCCTACCACTCAACTCACTTACTGTCAAACCTCGATAAGTGTTAGGGGTTGGGAGCATCCTTTTAGTTATTAACACTTACACACTAGTAACACATAACACTTATAGAGGGTGATGCCGATGATTTGTAACACTTAAAAAAAAAAAAAATTAGAAAGATTAAAAAGGTAAATACATAACTTTTATAGAAGAAATGGATGAAATTACAAAATATTGATTCATTATTCATCTAAGTCCGTCGAAACAATGAATCAATAGTATTTTGGTGAGTTTCTACGTCACGCCAAGATTGTACTTCTTTCTCTAGTGCTTCAATATTCCTAATAGATAACATGGTGTCATTAGGTCTTCGCTTCAAGAACTTCTTCAAAGTTTGGGTTTATAAACTTAAAAGTACACTTATCTTTTACTTTATATGAGCTTAAAAATATATGATCTTTTAGTTTATGATCGGGAAAAATACATCATTCTACCTATTAGTTTGTTTCTAAAATGGACATCTAGAGTCACTTTGCAACTAAGTCGCGAGCGCGACATTGCGTAACACTTAACACATAACACTTACTAGGGTACAAGCATGCTTGGGGTACCCCATAAACACCGTCACACAATAATATATAGTGAATTTCATTTCTTTAATGTAGGATTAGGCTACAAATTTTTCTGTAGAAACTTAATTTTAATACAAATTTACTTGCTTCAAATAGAATAGAATATGAAATCATTAAAAAAAAGTTACCTTTAATTGATTAAAGTTGTTAATATGATTCCTAAAGCCCCATTCAGGACTCTGTCGCAGTGTCCATTTTTCATTCAGGAATCAAGAAGGAATATAAATATTTAGTAGAAAGTGTTTTCAAATCACTACATTGGTTTATGATGTTTTAATAACCAATTTTAGAAATTTATAACTTGATATGGGATATTTAACTATTTATTATTATTTTTCAAATCATCCTAAATATAACAAGGAGGGGTTACGTTTAAAAGGAATTCAAAATTTGAGATTCTTTTGGATTTCATAATTAAAACATGAAAAGTAATTTGTAAAGTAGTGAATACTATTAGGCAAAAAATCATGGTAAAATTCTTGTATATACATGTATATTTTCCATTGATATGATATTAGCTGCTATATCCTAACAAATATGAAAATTAAAGATTTAGTAGGTTTTGATTCATGAAAATTATTTGCCTATATGTGTTCTAACAATAATCAATGTTTTTAAAAAATTACTCTAATTTATTTTTGTAAAATAGGCTAATCAAAAATTATTTCATTCCTGTTCCTTGGTTCTTGACTAGGGTACCCCAAGCATGCTTGTACTCACTAGTCTTAATTTGAAGGGAGCGGAAATCTCCATAACACATATAGAGTTTTAACACTTCTCGAGGTAACACTTATCCAAGTTCGGTTGTACTCTGCCAATCGTACATATTCAGACTACACTTAAAATTCTATTGTCTTTTTCATTTACTAATTTCTTAAAACATGACATTGCAAATAAAAGTGTAGGAAATAATGAACTCCTTACCTCTAGAAAAGACCTTGAGGTCCACTCGGACCACCCATATTTAGCCTTAGAATTGTTAAACTGTAGTCTATTATAGGCATAATTGTGATACATGTTATTCATACACTATTATGATTTATTTTGTATAACGCAGTGGTAGCCCCAAGAACTTGCTCATAGTAGCATTTTCCAAGGAATTGTCGTACCTTCGTTTCTTATTGTCTTCCTCATATTTGCGCCTAAAATAATTATTTTAAAGTGTACAAATGTAAATGCTACTTTGTTTAATATGAATCAAAATAAATCATAAAAAATTCAAACGTTGGATTTTTAGATTATAACAATTGTGGATGATCAACTCTATAGGACACAAATGTCATTTAGGTAATTAGTAGAACCATGATAAGGAGATGAATAATGCCTTTTTTATTCAAAGTAAAAACTGTGTACTTCTCTAAGTGAAATTTAGTATATTCTTTTCTTTAAATGCACACATCTACTAGTACATTTGAGCCCCTATAAAACTTCTGATTCTTAGGGCCGGTATACACACAACCTCGGGCAGGATGGAAGGCTGGCCTGATCTGCCACCAATCTTATCCTAAATCACGACTCCAACCTTAGATAATGTATAGGGTTGAGGTTGAGTTCTAGGGTCAAATTCCAATTCATGACTCAGGCCCTAGGCAATGTAAAGTGTTGAAGCCCGATTGTAAGGCTGAATTCTTGATTAATAGGCATTTGGATTTCTGGATTGCTCCATAAAAGAAAATTATAAAATACACTGCCTTTCCTTTATCTTCCTATTTTTTCTATTCCAAAAAAATTAAAAGGTGTTTCTTTGTTTTTTATATATTTTATGTATATATTTTTTTTCCTTTCTATTTAATATATGACAAATATATATAAGATACTTAGTGTTTAGACTTCCTTTTGATCTTTTCTCCCTTTTATCCCCAAAATTTTTATATTCCTTAGTAAAATTAAAATTAATTAATTTGTACTATTTAATTAATTATAACAAAAGAAAATTTTATTAGGTACACTACTTCTTCTTTTTTATTGTTTTTTTTTTAATAATTTTTTATTTTCTATTCATAATTTATATGCTTTTGTTTTTAAAATTATAATTTTAAAAATGCATCCACCACAAGTTAAACCTGCAATTACTCCAATTATGAGTTGGGTCAACTTTAACCGTAACTATGCTATTTTTCTCAGTAAACACTATTTTTTATTTTTTATGTTATACTTCTTTATTGCTGCTTATTTAAAAGAAAATGTATAAAACAAAAATCTGTTATGCAACATCGGTTTAACCCAAATCCATAGCTCATGATCATAGGGTAATGAAGAATCCACACAAATCCATAGCTCATGATCATGGAGTGATGAAGAATCCACACAAAGAAAGATGAAATGAAATCGACATGAAATGAAACCAAAGATGAAGTAGGTTTTAAAAACAAATAAATAAAATCCTCTTTATCGATGTTAGAGGTTTGTTCAATCCAACGGAAGAACCCAATCCAACCCCAATCCCGCCTCAAATGGAAAATTGGGCCAGCAAAAACCTTAGCCCCATTGCTCCCTTGGGAAAAAATATAATGTATGAGGAAAAAAAGCTATTTGAATAGTGAAATAATTAAATCACAACTATATTTTTAAAAACTATTATATCCACGAACTCCTTTTTTAATAATTAATCACATTGTTTAGTATTAGTTGTGAGGACTCCTATAGAGAAGTATAAGATTTCAAAGTAAATGGAATACACTTAAAGTGCACTTTTCACTCTACATATAGAATCTTTATTAAGGGAACTTGAATAAAATCCACGATAAATGTAAATTAGGTTTTATCATAACTATATGTTAATTTTGGTACCCTAATCTTTTTTTATAATTATATTTTTAATCTTTCACTCAAGCTAAACTGTGTATGAATGCAATACATGTGGGAGGAAGTTTTACTCCAATTTATTGAAAAAAAGAGTACGTAATAACTAATGAAGAAAAAATTACATTAATGATACAATTTCAGGAGTCTAGCTTGGCGGTAACTAAAAACAACTTGTGCTTTAGACAATAAAGTTCCCTAGAAAGTTGAAGTGAAACACCATTTGAAGAGAATGCTTTCACATGGCAAAGGAAATCACAATCAATTCAAATTTTTTAATATACTACGTTAGTAGTCCAAGGGAATTTTTACTTTGTCTTCTATTGACCCTATTAACCCCTAAAACACCGGCATTTTTATAATAACAAGTACCAAAAAGACAAGTACCAAAAATGAATTGAGTTAGATAAAAGATTTCAAAGTTTACTTTAGACTATTGAATGCAAAACCACCGCAAACAAAAAAATCCTCATTGATTTTGACTCAATCATTAAAATTAAATTATTCAATACTCTCCAAAAATATACAAATATACAAATATATTTAATATAGAAAACAAATTTTAAATTTATGTTTCTGAATAAAGAGTTTTTTTTTAATCTACCTAGATTGCCCATTTTAGAAAAACAAAACAAAACAATGTTTCCAAAAACAAAACAAAACAATGTCATATTCTACCATAAGTTTTAATGAATATTTCCAAGGAAATAAATAATAGGTGGTTACATTTCATTTCGTCATGAAGTCTACACGATTGTTCTTAACCCCTAACTGCTTCATCGACCATATATGGTCGATCTGAAATTTCAGGCTCATTTTGAAGTGAGCAGTTTAATTCGTTTGCCCGTCTTAAAATGTTTTGGGGGCATTTTTCAGGGTAAACTATTCAGAACTTTCATTTTTCACTGAGAAAGGTACATATTTGAGTGTTGAGAGGTCTCCAAAGCCATTTATGTCCATTAATGGAAGAATAAAGCTTGCTAATTTTATTTCATTTTTCAACTTTGAGCAATTTCACTTGATTTGAGATCTAAAAACTTCCACTTATTCATTGGCTTTGAAAATGGTACCAATCGAAAGAGTAAAGTGTTTTCATAATTTTCACCATTGAAAATTTAAACAAGCAAGTGCTGATTTGGAGTTATTTGTGAATTATACTTATTAAAAAAATTGCATCTCAACAATTGCAAGGTGGATTGTGTAATGAGTTTAATAGCTTTTCAAGTGATCTTAAGTTTTTTGAAAGGGTATTTTAGTGTGCTAACACAATTTGTAGTTGTTCATGTCACTTCTAATCCCAAAAAGCTTTTATGTGCAAATTTCTGAAACATTGTGGAGAGGGACAACATATTAAAACTTACTAGAAAACGTACATTTCTCTTATTATAATCTAACAACTCTTATGCAATTTTGCACTCAAAATTGGTGTACATACTAATAAGCAAGCTCTTTAAACATCCATACGGTTAGATTTTGAAAAAAATTCATTTTATTTCAATGGAGATAACTATAAGCCCATGTTCTTTTCTCATGGGAAAAACACACTTGGAAAGGCTTAGGCACTTAGGGGTTAACATGCATTAACAAATTATATATATTATTTTCTTATTTATTGTCCCAGAAATATTGAGACGTTGGAAATATCGGTTTTTTGAACTATCATACATGGCTCATCATTTTCATACAATACATAGATACCCCAAAAAAATTCAAATTCTCAAGAGATAGTTTAAACTAGTTCTAAAATAGCTAAATTGAATATAAACAGCCATTTCAATTAGAAAAGCTATTGAATTGCATAAATTATAGTGTTATCACAAGTATGTCTAGGTTCAATTTTTTGAATACCACTGATAACTGATTACATTCAACCTTCTTCCATAATTTTAAAATTTTAAAATTTCTCTAATTTTAAATTTTTTAAAATTTAATGTCTCAATTTCTCAATTTTTAACAATTTTAACAATTTTAAATAAAATTTTGAATTTTTAAATTTTCTTGAAATTTTTTACATTTCTTGAACTTTTTTAAATTTCTTCAAATTTTTTAAATTTCTTTATATTTCTTATATTTCTTTAAATTTCTTAAATCTCTTTACAATTTTTACAATTTTTACAATTTCTTTAATTCCTTTTAATTTTTTTAGTTTCTTTAAATTTTTTTAGTTTCTTTAAATTTTTTAAATTTCTTTAAATTTTTAAAATTATTAAATATTATAGGCAGCAAGTAGTCTTCATAGGAATGGGATGAAACGGCCTTTTTGAGGCCCGTCAACTCACTGAATGCATCTTTCGGCATCCTAAGGCATGATTAGAGGCATGAATGGCTTCAAATAAGAGCATTGTTGTTGTACATTCCAATGATTCACAGCATTCATTGGTACCATTCTATGAATAGAATTCATAATGTAAAAGCAATGGAGCATTCATAGTCATCCTATAGTCGCACGCTTTAAGGAATTCTATAGAGTTTGACTCATGGTTTTCAAGTTGTAAACTATAGAATTTGACTCATGGTTTCAATCTACAAACTATAGAGTTTGACTCATGGTTTGCAAATGGTATGTCCAAAAAAAAAAATAAGAAGGTATTAAATAAAATTTGGTTTTGGATTATACATCTTCCGTACGATCATGACGTAAGTATTATTTTCCACTTCATTGTCACGGCCATTTACACGGTTTTGGGAAGTGCAATGGTCTAAGTAAAATAGAAGGTTTAGCGTTGAACATGATTTTTGTGCACCACCTTAAAATTGATTATTATAGTGTTTCAAAATTTAATTTGATCATTAATTCTACATGTCCTATATATTAAGATCTTCTCCAAACTATGTTGTTTGCCCCTCATCTTCTCGGATTTAATTATATTTAGTTCCTTGTCATATTTATTTTTATTGAAAGGTCTAAAAAAATTACCAACAAAAGATTTGAGATGTTCATTAACCCTTTAAGGACATTCACTATATTTTCACCAGAATCGCTCCAAAACTGCCATTTCTAATACAAGTACCAAAATTCTGGATTATTTTTTTGGGACATATCTACCCATAGGATCTTGTATTGTGTTGTATGAAAATCATGTGGTAAAAATTTCAAACATTTCGACCAGGTGGATTGCAAGATATAAGCATTCAAAGTAACTAAAATCATTTTTTGTACCGTACGAAAAGAAGGGCAGCTATGCTTCACAAGGTCACATTTCTAAGAAAAAAATGACCTAAATGGTGGTGCTTCTTAGGATTTATTTTCTTAGACAAGTTGGCTACATACTTCAAGGTTTCAAATACTTTGGAATAGTACAGCATATAGGAAAAAAATAATAAGTATCATGTAGTAGTAGAGAATGATTGAAAATACTAAATTGTTTACAATTTAAATATGGAATTGGAAATTTCCAACCCGAATGGTCTAAATGTTGTAATAATGTATGTACATCCTACGATTTTTTTTTTGTCCGAAAATATTGAAAATTGGGTAAGATAAAGGATTTCAAAGTTTATTTTAGAGTAGGAAATCCAAAACTGCCCCCAAACAAAAAATCCTCATCACTTTTGACTCATTGATCTAACTGATGGAATGATCCAAAGCTTATCGTGTATATGAAACTCTAGAAAATCAATTTCAAATTTCTCTTCCTCAAAAAAGTGATTTTTTCTTGATGTGCCCAAACTGCCCAGTTACGATAAAAAGTAACATATTAGGCTATAACTTTTGACGCGTGCCCAAATGTAATGAAGTTTGGTGCGTTTGAAAGATCTTCCTTGCCCCAAATATGAAAATTTCCGCTTGAAGGTACCTGCCCAAAATTTCTTTACAGCCAAAAAACACACTCCGATCCTTTAGGGGTTACTTAATTTTAAGTCTTTTAATATAGAAGGCTTAGAAGACCAAAAGGTTCAAGAAGTCCAAATTTAACAAAAATGAGATAATGGACAACAAGTTGGATTACTCATAATGAACCCATACAGGACCAAAGAAGCTCTACAGACATTGAAGAACGATACATGTTAAAAGTATTTGTACATATTAACCCATAAAGTAAGTTACCATTTTCCCTTTGGGAAACAATATGGATTTAGGACCGGGACTCGGAGTCTCAATATATTACATTCTTTTTTTAAATTAATTTCTTGTTTTCTACATTGTACCCATAATATTATTAATATGTACATAGGAATCTGTGATTTATTCCATTCATATCTATTTCATGAAAATTATGAACAATACTATTTTTTTAGGATTCTTTTCTCACCTCAATTTTTATATTTGGAAAAAAAAAGTTGTTCACATGGTCAAGTTTTCAAGCTCCAACAACCTCACAATAGACATTGGTGTATTTCAATTCTATCGTAAAACACAAACAATTTAGGATGTCCTACAATCTTGAATCTATTTTCTATTGGGGAAGCATGAGTCGCTGGCAAGTGACATCCTTAATTCCTTTTGCCTAAAATAAGGACTGACAAGGTGTGCTTGCGGCTGCAAAATCGAATCCCATTGGAAAAATTCGAGGTTTGTCGTTGTATTAGTCAAGTACTGCCTTTGTCATGTCCAAATGAGGTCAAATTTTAGAACGAATTTTAGTAAACATAGTTAGTACTATACTAATTAATAATAATGAAATGAGGTGGCTTTGTGCTAAAACCTTGACTTCTGACACTATTAGAATATATAGTGTTCATATACAAGAATCTAGTAGTACTAATTTATGCTAATTCTATTTTTTACGTTGATAATTAGTTACAGGACCACAGTATAGTCCAATTGCCATTGGAAATGGAATTACATGTATTAATTAAATTGAGTACACCTTTAGCAAACTTTCAACTCTACATCTAGATTTTTTATTACATATAGATTTTTTATATATTGGACAGGCCTGGTTTGAGAAGCCAGCGAAACCAAAATTATGTAGTATTTCTTTCATGGCTAGAGAAAGAAGAGGAGCTCTTATTTCGTGTGTTTTTCAGAATTTTCACAGTGACAGTGAAATTTGGCGATTTTATAAGCCAGAAGTGCATCTATCGCTCATTACGTACATAGACTGTAGCTGTAAAGAATATAGGAACTACAATGAATGGATCAAATCCTAGAACTCCAAGTGTTCATGACGCTTTCTAAATCATGCAAAATACATCTCAATTCAATTTAACCCTCGAACGTTTGGATCCATCTCCAAAATTGGTTACTTGGGAAAAATCATTATAAAGTACTATTTGGAAGAATATTTTGGACTTGATATACTAGTAAAAGTTGTAGATTATGAATTTTAGATTCCATCTGTGCGGTTAGATTCACCAATGCTACTATCAATATTTTTTTTTTAATTAAAAAAAAAAAATTCAAAATATCTTCTGAATTCAATTACAAGCAAACTATTATCATTTTTTGAGTAAAACTTGTTGGAATGTATTCCAGACGAGGTTCTCTTCATGTGGTGATTTTTTGAAACTTTTGTGTTCTTAAAATCTATGACCTCGGTCTTGCAAACTCAGTTTTGAACTAAAATCAATGCAATTTTTGGCTTCATAAACTTTTAACATTTATAATTTAAGAAAAAAATGAACTCTAGTAACACCAAATCCAACCATTAGATAGGACAAAAACTTGACGAAGTATCACCACAAATTAGATGACTTTCATCCAAACAGTGATGAGAAAGAAAACTAAATTTCAGTCTGTACATCGTACACAAAATGGACGTCGGAGCGCTCCAAGGTTAAAGTGGAAGCACCCAATATGACACCTGTACCTAATCCCTGTTCCTAGATGGACATCAAACTGTCCCTGGGCTTTTATTGAATGGTCCTTGACAAGTGTCATAAAGTTTTCTCCTCTCTTCACTGTGATTGGGTAAGTGCTGAATTTGTCAGAATTCAGATTTGGGTCCACGTTCAGGACGGTTCCAGTGGTCTAGAGGACTGAAACTTTGAAAGTCCCAAAAACCTCTTCATTTTTTTGAACACCACGAAAATGTTAATTTCCTGAAATGTTGTCTCCAAATATGCTGAATTTTTTAAACTGTCAATTTGGGGTGCTTCCACCTTATTAGTTCCAACTTACAATTAAAAATTACTGCATCGCATTAACTACCTTTCACTTCCAGTATGAGGTTGTCGTCCTCTTTCCTCGTCGTCGCATATTATCAGCGGTTTTAGGTTTTCCGGTGTCAAAGTGTATTCCTGCCTTTTTTTGGTAGACACACAGAAGTTGCGAAGCAACCTTCGGTAGTTCTGCAGTGAAGTGTACGGTGATTTCTCAGCCTTCGCATTGGACCCGCCAACCTCTCCATTCCGTTTGCTCAGCTTCCTTCATCACCCTGGAAGTGAAAGGTGCTTTTCATTTCGATTGTTTTCCTCTTGAAAGGCTCGCTGTTTGATTTTCCATTTTAAACGGCCTCGTCTATTTGCGCTTTATTGTGGTGAATTTCATGTCTTGCAGCTTTGCGCGTAGCAAGTTGGCCAGTTCGAATTTGTGTTGCGGGTGGACCTCCACCGAATCGGACCTTGATAATTGGAGGTACGCTTCCATTGTTTTTCACTCCATGCATTTCATGTCGCGTCCGTGCATTGAGACCGATTAGGGTTTAGTCTTGGTACATGCGTAGAAGTCGTTCATTTAGAGGTCCATTGTTTGAATGATTCCTTGATTGCGCTTGCCTATAGCGTCTTCGCGCATTGCAATTCCCGAGTGATTGAATCGCAAATGGCTAGTACGTAGTGGACAACTAAGATTTCCTTTTCGTAGAATTCTGAATTCTCGGAATCCGAATTCATGTGATGAGCGCAATTCCTTTTCGTGCTTCCCTTGAACTTATGATCAGTGTAGCCTAAGAATTGGATTCCTGCATTCACAATAGTTGAATTCATGCATACAAATAGTGTAGTTCCCCCGATTGTTTCTGAGCCTCATTGGAG
This sequence comes from Rhytidiadelphus loreus, assembly GCA_947034895.1. Classification (NCBI taxonomy): domain Eukaryota; kingdom Viridiplantae; phylum Streptophyta; class Bryopsida; order Hypnales; family Hylocomiaceae; genus Rhytidiadelphus; species Rhytidiadelphus loreus. The sequence continues at coordinate 43,268,969 of OX344764.1, forward strand.
CGTGCATCATCGACGTGTGAAGATGCTGTCTCGTAATCCAAAAACATTCCTGATAGTATAGTTCATTCACTTGTTATATATCCCAAAGCTACACATGTGCTCATGACCATAGTGAATGACCAGAGTGGTTGGGCCCGGCATAGTTCAGCGGGGGTGCCCTGACGGGTTTCAATATTAGTATTCTCTTTCTCTTGGGGCGTCAGAATGGATCAGTGCGCCCGCTCTGAACCTTTTTGATGCCTCCAAAGTTGCGTTCGTTATTGGTGCCTTTTTCAATTCAGAGCGGGCGGCCTGAACTGAATCGTGAGGTCCACATTGTGCCGGCAATGAGTTCAGGGTGGGCGCCCTAAACCTTTTTTTCGTAGACGTGGACTTAGTCAGTTTTCGGTCCAAAATAGGTTTAGGGCGCCCGCCCTGATTTGGATTTCCGTGGCCACGGACTCGCCAATTTGTAAGGACCCAGTTCAGAGCGGGCGCCCTAAACCTATTTTTCACCGACGTGGACTTAGTCAGTTTACGGTCCGATTCAGTTCAGAGCGCCCACCCTAATTTGGATTTCCGTGGCCACGGTCTCACCAATCTGTAAGGACCCAGTTCAGAGCGGGCGCCCTAAACCTATTTTTCGCAGACGTGGACTTAGTCAGTTTTCGGTCCGATTCAATTCAGAGCGCCCACCTTGATTTGGATTTCCGTGGCCACGGTCTCGCCAATCTGTAAGGACCCAGTTCAAAGCGGGCGCCTTAAACCTATTTTTCGCAGACGTGGACTTAGTGAGTTTTCGGTCCGATTCAGTTCAGAGCGCCCACCTTGATTTGGATTTCCGTGTCCACGGACTCGCCAATCTGTAAGGACCCAGTTCAGAGCAGGCGCCCTAAACCTATTTTTCGCAGACGTGGACTTAGTTAGTTTTCGGTCCGATTCAGTTCAGAGCGCCCACCCTGATTTGGATTTCCGTGGCCACGGTCTCGCCAATCTATAAGGACCCAGTTCAGAGCGGGCGCCCTAAACCATTTTTCCGCAGACGTGGATTTAGTCACAATTCTGTTCGATTCAGTTCAGAGCGCCCGCTCTGATTTGGATTTCCCTGGCCACGGTCTCGCCCATCGGTAACCTGGATCCAGTTCAGAGAGTTCGCTCTGAACTGAATTGGGGAGACCAAAGACCCGACAACTTTCTTGGAAACAATTGTGAGTGGGCACTTCAAGCATTGATCCTGTTTATCTTGTGTGACACGACCGAGTCTAGTTTTGTTCAGGGCGGGCGCTCTGATCTGTCGAATCGGTTTATTTCTTCTTTGCATTGGCAGGCACCATATTTTTTTGGCCTGTACCCTTGACTGTGACATTCCACTCTGTAGTTATGTACATGAAACTTTTTTTTTGAACTTTGTCCTTCTGGAATACCGAGATTTGAATTGTTTCTTCAGGAGACTTGATTCGTGCCTATACGTCGTCTGATTTGCCTTCGCGTCTGGCAGCCACGCGTCGGCAATTACTTCGTACAAGCTGTGCCAATTCTTTGACATTTCATTCTATGACCGCGACCATCCTGTCAACAGCCCTGAGTATATCTTCCACGCGATTCCACTTCAGGAGTCTTCGTTGTGGCGTATGACTTCTTCTAGCGAATCCGACGGCGACGAGGTGCAGCATTTTTCTATCGAGCCCATCTTGATTTTTCTGTCGTTCGCAAGTCTTCGTTTCGTTTCGCTTACATCGTGCAAATGTCATTCGTGAATCCTTCGACGCTCAGGGTTTCGAAGAATGTGAAGAGGAGGATGTGGACTTGGAGGCAGTTGCCGCGGAGGACGAGGACACTAGTTCCATTCCAGATTGTGAAGGCATTGCCCGCGACGGATGGTCTGGTAAGGCCCTACTTGCACGACACGCGGACGGCTCGGACTTCGCGGAAGTGATCATCATCACTGCCGATCCAAACGCTTGCATTGATGGGAGGAACAGATTGGGTAAGGACGACGTGGGCATTGTTGTACTGGAAGTTCGGAATGGGGACCCCAATGCTGGGGACATGTGTCTGCGTTGGCCTATGCACCAAGTGTTTTATCACGGGCGAAATGGGTATGTTAGTATGTACGACCATGCTCGTAAACGAGTTGCTATGGATGAAGAGCTACAGGGAAATTGGAAAAGGACAGGCGTTCGGAAGTACCGCTACGATAGAAGAACCCGTGCTGCCGCATTGGTGGATCGGAGGACACAGATGGTGTCGTATGAATCTATCGCAAAGGTTTTCACTGAATTGTGCTGCGACATGGAGTGCATTCGGAAGTTTCGTCCTTCGACGATCCGTATGCTTCGCACGGAAATGCACATGCAGTCATTTAAAGTCAAGTCTAGCAAAAATCTGGACGTGCATAGAGCGTTTCATGAAGAAGTTAGAAGGGGGAAGAAGCTTGTCACCGTGGAGGGCATAGACATTTGTCTACGTGCTTGGCGGATTCTTCACAACATCCCTCTCCGCACGTTTGAAAGATACAAGGCTAGGGCAGATTTCGACGTCAGAGGTGGTCCTCATGGCAACCTGAAGAGGACGAAATTGAGGAGTGCAACTGTTCAGGGCATCGAGACTTTGCGCTCATTACTGGAAGCAGCGGCCGACCACATGCCCCATTTGTCTCGCACGTTGCCTACTGGCGAAAGGGTGGGCTTAAAAGTTCTTCCGGCGGGTACGGAATGGAAGCAGTTCTTGGCGAGTGTGAATGAGGTAGGAATGGGACATGCACTCGGCATCACACATGGGTTTCCATTGAGTATGAAAGACAACTCTCGGTCACTTGCTATCGATCAAATGATAGAAGAATGTATGGTCCGTTCATGTCTATTGAAAGTAGGGACCTAGAACCGTCGAAGTGTAAAGAACTCCTGAAGTAATTCATAGAGATTTTGGGAAATATGTAACTCCCTGTGTTACATTTTCCATCCATTTCTCTGAAAAGGAATAATGTGGGAACATATTTCAGGCACAAGTCACTTACTTTACTGGTTGTCTGGTCGGCTTTGTTTGTAGGCGAACGAGGAACTCGGACTGTCCCCTTTGTCGCAATCATGCTTTAGTAAAATACGTACAAAACATTTTCCAGAATACGTCATCAAAGGAAGAGGTGACTCGTTTGCGAGATGTATCATTTGCGACAACTTGAAACAATTGAGGGCATCTTTTGCACCTGGGTCAGAGGACTATGGTCGCATCCAAAGGCGTTTTGAGAAGCACTTGTTCTTGTAGGAAGCGTGTCGGCATGCCTACTACCGCAGTAGGCAGTTGTCTAGATTACGACCGAAGCAACTGCTATCCATCATGCACGACAAGATGGACCATTCAAAAACAGCATGTCCCGCATTGGCGAGGAAAACAAAGGCACTAGATGGATTCATGAAGTTACCCGTGAAGGTGTCAGGAATTTTTGCACACGGACACGGGGATGGCAAGTACGCACACTACAATTTGGATGTCTTTAAAAGCGACAGCAACTTCACAGTGGGATCGGTGGCGAAGTTGTTGCGAGATTTCGAGGACCCTCCTGCAAAGTCTTCACGATCATTGTTTCGCGGATCCGGTAGCACGCAATTGTATCGGGCGTTGCTGAATGGTAGCGATATCTGTGTGGATGCGTTGGGAGAGATTCCGTTTCCACCTATCGAATCCACACCATTGCCACCGGTGTTACACATTCAAATGGACAACTCCTGGAGGGAAAACAAGAACAGATACGTCTTTTGTTTTTGGTCCCTCTTGGTGGCTAGGCGGATTGTGAAAGAAGTGGTGGTATCCTTCATGATTGTGGGACACACGCACGACGATATGGATGCGTCATTCGGTCGGTGGAGTCAACAACTCCGCGAAAAGGACCATCCTACTTTGCCGTCGTTGATGGAGTCGTACATGAAAATGGAGCAAGTTCCTTTCATTCCCCACCTGGTAGAAGAAGTGCCCGATTTCAAAGCTTACGTCAAACCGTTTATTGGGATGAAGAAGCAGCAACTCGTGAGCCACTCCAACGGAAGGCAATACAAATTCTTCATGGATGACAAGGGCTGGCCAATCATGCAATACAAACTGGCATGTACAGACATCCCGTGGTTGCCCAAAGCGGGCTTGAAGTTATGGAAGGAAGATGCAGAGTACAAACCGATCCTTCCCCAAGGTGATCCGCCGTGCGTAGCTCCAAAGAAAATGACCAATGAAGCAGAGATTTTGCATGGACTCGATGGATACATCCAACATTGGACGGACATATCTCAAGACGACGCTCCACTGGAGTACAAGGCCCGACTTGCACACTTGATCACGTACTGGACCGGAGTGAGAAATGCCTTGGGCAGTGGCGCCGAAGAAGATCTTTCTCAATCCAATGAATTGAGGCATGGATTTTGGCCTCGAACTCGACAACCCGGGGATCTTACGACGGATTTAATGCAAGATGGAAGGACGCGGGAGGAGGTCGACATGGATGATCCTTACATTGGCACTCTGGAGGGGAGGCCACCACCAGCATACAACGTGGTCACCGATGTCCGCGAGGGGTTCTACCTCTTTGTGAGGCCCGGATTGGATTGTGAAGAGCCCGTGTAGCTTGCTAGGGCAGTTGAAAATCCGCAATTTGATCCAACGGCGGAGCACTTTCGTGAAGTTTTGGTGCAATGGCACACCCCATGCGGAGCATCGAAGGACCCTCAACGATTGTACGCAGGCTGGGACACGAAGACCAATTTCAGATGGAGGGTTGATCGTACGGCCGAGAAGGCTGACTACATTTCTACGGACAGTATAATGGCATCGTGGAAACCAAAGAAGAATGATGGGAACAGTTTCATTGCCCCCCGTTAGCAAGTGCAATTTGCAGTGGATCATTTACATCGAATTGCAGAGGACGAACAGTGAGGCTCTTGATTTTTTTTTAGGGCGGAGGGCTCTTGGTAAAAAAAATTTTGTTGCTTACAATGCTCCCGTGCACTGTAGAAGTCAGTAGAGTGGCAGAAGATGCAAGAAATGGTGCTCATTTGCATGTTCATCGACATTTGTACCCTCCAATTTTATTAAAGTCCAAAAAATCAAGTTCCCGCACATGCCTCGTTTATTCTTCCAGGCCCTACTCCAAATTCAATCTTTGCGGTCCTCACGATCCTCAACAATGCAAATCTAAAGATTTTCTAAAACTTCTGCACATCATGACTCCTAACCAAAATGTAATCCAATGTTTGCTTTCCTTCCATTCTAGAGGTCGACATCTCTCGCGCCCACACTAGGAAGTATCATGCAAAACTCGGACAACTATATAAAATTCAAGGCACTTTCTTCCTTACAAGTTCTACAAAGAAATCCACACCCCTCTGTTTCAAAAATTGCACTTCGCCAAACTTCCATGTACAAATGGCACATGGAATACCGCCATTTTAACGAAATTGCCCATCTGTTGAATCTTCTCCTGACAGACCATGTCATTACGTGTAGCAGAGGCTGTGGAGTGGAGTTACACCGGTTGTACATGATCAGCTGTACCACACGATTACGAGGTTGTACTTTACCTTCAAACTCTTTCAGGATGCATTTGATTGCTTCCTGATCGAAATCGTGATCTGTCCGGAAATGAACGGACTTATGCCTTTCATATCTAAAAAAGCTGTGTCCTGACTTCCATTCGTCTATTCATGATTTATATGGACTGTAGTGCTCAATGCTTCTGGGCACTTCAATGTATTGGCTGCCAGCCGATAAAGGGATTAGCAATCTTCTCTTTGCACATCAATGTGTCGGCTGCCAGCCGATACTGCAGACTGCAATCTTCTCTACATGCAATCCTGTAACATTGCGTCATACATTGCACGCATGTTTCAGGAATCAACAAACGGGAATCCGCATGTGCTCAAGAAATGTATGGTGCTCTGTGTCACGGGACTGTTCTGCTTCATCGACACGAAAATCAAGGTGGATAATTTGGACCCTTTCAGAAATGTTGTCAAACGCCCAGGACTCGGAGGATTGTTCACCACATTGTTCGAAAAGTTCCATGTCGGGATATGGTCTAAAATGCCAATGGATGAACTCCGCCCTCCGCTGGCTCACCTACTTCCGAAACATGTCACAGACAAACTGGCGTTTGTATATGGAAGAGAGTACTGTGAAGATAGTCAAAATTTCCCCTGGTGCTATAAGACGCTCGAGACTCTTTGTAAGAAACGCCCCTCAAAGGATACTTGTTGCGTGGACCAAGTTCTCATGGTCGACGTCAACCAGGTTTCGTTGCGAAGGACTCCTGATACGGCGTGCTACCTTCCATACCCTTTTGTGGGTGAAATGGGCCTGCCGAATAACAGCAAAGTTATTCCAAACATTTCAATGGACATTATTCCATTCATATATCCAATGTACGAGCATGAGTCGGTCTCGGAATACGTCAAAGTATCCGAAAGGCCGGGTCAATTGCACTACGAAGTGGCACAAGCAATCAAGTACGGGAAGCCTAATTGGGAGGGCTTATTCTGGTAGCGAGTTCATGCTGCTATCGGCTGCCAGCCGACACCCGGTCCGGTTCAGTCGACGGATGGGGAATTCAGGCCACTGCCTCATGGAACCATGACATGCAGTGACGGTTATGGCAAACCGGAAGATCGGCCACAACTCCTACGTCATGGAATATCTGCGGGTCGGGGAGAACTACATAATCAAGGCTATGATGCTGCTATACCGATGTCTCTGGATTTTCATGTAGTCGCGGATATCGGCTGCCAGCTGATACTCTTAGATTGTCTACCTATTACTCATGTAATCAGTTCCGTGTCCTTCATAGCTTCATGTATAGGTAGAAAAAGTTGGCCGTTCTGGGTCGCTTTTACAGTGTATGCAAATTAGCGAGTACTACATGTGGGATTTTCTGAATGCGCAGGAGTATCGGCTGCCGGCCGACTTTGTTATTTGAATTTCGCAATTCAATCATTCACAGTTCCCGATATATAGCGAATTTGAAACTATGTATTGGCATTTTTTTTATATATTATGCTTTATCATTTTTGTTCATTGCTTATTGCGTGGACCAAATTTCAAGCAATGTTTTATCGGCCGGCGGCCGACTTATTTCTGGACTATGAAATTGTCCATAATTAGTTAAATATCCGTTTCAGATTATTTAATAATAAATTTAAAAAATTAAAAAATTATTAAAATACTAAAAAAATATTTAAAAAATGTTTAATTAATGCAGTCTGACATGGCAGTCTTTATGCCATGTCAGACTACTGCTTCTGCGACATTCCCACAATCCGAGAATGTCAGGGAACTTGAGATCTTTCAATGGCTTGAAAAATACTAAATTCTTAAGAGTTTAGTCATGGAATGAAAAATAGCAATCTCAATGGTTGTGACGTTGTAATAAACAATCTACATCCTAAAATTGCTACGTTGTAAAAAAAAGGCATTTGGTCCTCAGGGATTAATAAGTTGGACTTTGACTATGCTAGAAGGGCATGGGGTATTTATTTTAATATACTTAGGAATAATATAGTTTATGACAAAGGTCTTTTGGGTGCTTGGAAGGTTCCTTAGTTTCTTGTAGTCAATATCAACCTTCTTCATATTGAATTTGGAATTTGAATCTACAAGTTGACTCTTGTTTGTTTTAAAATCTTAAAATTTTGGTTGCTTTAAAGATTTCTAGATTTGTACCTTGTAGTTAACAAATGCTTCTAGCTTTAAAATAGTTCTAGTCAAGATGCAATAATTCTTGGATTTTCATTATTAATTAACTTCAATCACACCTCACATTCAACCTCAAGAGAAGACCATATTCAATTAAATAGTAAGGCCAATGATTTTGATAGTGGACAAAAATAAAGAAGATTGATGATTGAACAAAAATGATTCATATGTTATCCAAATCTACATCCTAAACAATTGGAGTTATATAATTTAGTTTATAATGAATGAGGTCATTACTTATTAGTATTATTAACTTGTACAAGGTACAAAATAATGAACCCAATATTTGAGTCTCAAGTATTGCTAAATAGATACCAAATCCATTTTTCTAGCCAAATGTTTTTCCCATCATTCTCTCAACTACACAACTTTGTAATATGACAACTTGATCAAGATAAACTACATTGCCTTTGTTCAAGTCCTCTAATGCATCCACACACTAAACCATGAGCCCATCAATTGCTTAACATCCCTACAAGTTTGCAATGTCCAAGCGTCATTAGGCTGGAGTTCATTAGCCTTGTTCAAGTCCTCCAATGCATCCACATACTAAACCATGAGTCCATCAATCGTTTAACATCTCTACAAGTTTGCAATGTCCAAGCATCATTGGGTTGGAGTTCATTAGTCTTGTTCAAGTCCTCCAATGCATCAACATACTTGCCCATTAATCGCTTAACATCTCCACGATTTTGCAATGTCCAAGCATCATTAGGCTGAAGTTCATTAGCCTTGTTCAAGTCCTCCAATGCATCCACATACTTGCCCATCAATCGCTTAACATCCCCACGAGTCTTTAATGTCACAACATTGTTAGGCTCAAGTTCATTGGCCTTGTTCAAGTCCTCCAATGCATCCACATACTTACCCATCAATCGCTTAACATCCCCACGAGTCTTCAATATCACAACATTGTTAGGTTGAAGTTCATTAGCCTTGTTCAAGTCCTCCAATGCACCTACATATTGGTCCATCATTCTCTTAATGTTTCCACGCCTCATTAATGTCAAAGCATCATTAGGTTGAAGTTCATCAGCCTCATTTAAGTCCTCCAATGCATCCACATATTTGCCCAATAATCGCTTAATGTTCCCACGCCTATTTAATGTCCAAGCATCATAAGGTTGAAATTCATTAGCCTTGTTCAAGTCCTCCAATGCATCTGCATACTTGCCCATCGATCGCTTAACATCCCCACGAGTCTTCAATGTCCAAGCATCATTAGGTTGGAGTTCATCGGCCTTATTCAAGTCCTCCAATGCACCCACATACTTGCCCATCAATCGTTTAATGTTCCCACGCCTATTTAATGTCCAAGCATCATGAGGTTGAAGTTCATCAGCCTTGTTCAAGTCCTCTAATGCATCCACATACTTGCCCATCAATCGCTTAACATCTCCACGAGTCTTCAATGTCCAAGCATCATTAGGCTCAAGTTCATTAGCCTTGTTCAAGTCCTCCAATGCACCTATATATTGGTCCATCATTTTCTTAATGTTTCCACGAGTCTTTAATGTCACAACATTATTAGGCTCAAGTTCATTAGCCTTGTTCAAGTCCTCCAATGCATCCACATACTTGCCAATAGATCGCTTAACTTCCCCACAAATCTTCAATGTCACAACATGATTAGGTTCAAGTTCATGAGCCTTGTCGAAGTCCTCCAATCACTAGTAGAAAATTCAGCGTCCAACTTCACAAAAAAGTGTTGATTCGGACAAAATAGTTTGTGTTGATTTGGACCTGTTGATTTGGACAAAAATCAACAAGTTTTTGTTGATTTGGACAAAATTCTAGCTAAAACTTGTTGATTTGGACAAAAATTGCAACTAAAACTTGTTGATTTGTACATAATTTTCAACAAAAATTTCTTAATTTTTTTTCAATTTTTCAATTTTTCAATTTTAAAAAAAAAAAACTGCCCTGCGAGCGCCACATGGCACCGCCACGCGGGCATCACCTAGGTGGCACCCCACGCAGGCGGGGTGCAATGGGGTTTGAACCTTGCACCCCTTGGCTAGGGGTGCAAGGTCTTATCCATTGCACCATGTGGAAAATTACATGACCATAATGGGAAAAAAAAGTTATTTATTTCGGTTTTCAAATTTTGGTCATTTTTGGTTCAATTCAGCAGACTTTGGAGGCTAATTTCTCATAGTATAGTACCTTTTTTCAAAAAACTTCAAACTAGTAAAATTTGGAAGATCAATTAAACTTTCATCTCCAAAAATCCGTTTGTGATTTTTAGTTTTAAGTAAAAAGTTATGAGCAAAATTCAGAGAGGGTTTGGAATGAAATTATTTTTTGATATTTACAAACACTCTCTCTGAATTTTGCCCATAACTTTTTATTGAAGACTCAAAATCACAAACGGATTTTTGGAGATTAAATTTTACTTGATCTTCCAACTTTTACTAGTTTGAAGTTTTTTGAAAAAAAAGACTTTACTATGCAAAAACAGCCTCCAAAGTCTGCTGAATTGAAAAAAGACTGAATTGTGAGTTAAGTAGTTAATAGAAAATATTTCTATTGCTTATACAATGTCAAACTTGGTGGTTTAAAAATTTTCCACATGAAATTTTAGTGTTAAAAACTTCAATTCAATTAAAGATATTTTAATTATTTGGCAAACATTTTACTAGGAGGTGGTTTGGACACAATTCCTATTCAAGTTTTTTGTAATGTAGAACATACAATTTGAATAGCTCTAAATTAGAATTTGGAAATTGCTCATCTAGAATTTAAATATTTAAAAAATTTTGTGTTCAAGAATTGTGTTGAAAGTTTAGAATTAAATTTTTTTTTTTTTAAAACACTCTTGATTTTCATTTTTTTTTAAATTATTAAGTAGAAGCAAGTTCAAGATTGAAAGAAAAACTAAAGCATTAATAGCTCTAAAATGGAATTGAAATACAATAATGTCAACGGTGAGATTGTTCTAAATAGGAAACTTAAAGTTGTTAAACATTTTTTTTTGAAAAATTGTGAGAATTGCATCCAAAATTGCATCCAATAAGTTATTTTTTGAAGAAGATGTTCAAATTGCCCGTTTGGACACAAAATTGTTTTTAACTTTCATAGTACTAATCAAATGGAATGAATAAAAGCTTCACATGTAGACAAAAATATGATTTTCAAGAAGGAAAAAATTAAAAAATTAATTTCAAATTTCTGTACATTTCTTATTCTGCCTAGTGACGTGAAATTTATGGTTAAGATGCCATAACTTTTGCTCCCAAGCACCAACTGAAATAAAATCTATATTACCACGTAGCTAATAAATTTTTCTATCTTATGAGGAGGTTTCAAAAAGTTTAACTAAAAATTAAGATCATACAAACTTGCCCGAAATCCATTTTGTCCACCGAGGGGACAATGGTCCTTTAGGGGTCAGAAAAATTAAAATTAAAATTTAAACCTCTAAAGAACAAAGTAGAATTTTTTGACAATATTTCTAGTGTTTTTATTCATGTATTTAGAAATTGAATTCCCTTTTTTTTCCTTTAAAATTTTACACAACATGTGGTGAAGGGATAGTTTGAAGGACTCACAATTTTTATAACTTTTGATTACATCATGAGAAAGTTATTGTATGATGTATAGATTTTCTAGATATGTATGCATGTTAGCTAAGTAGATTTGAATGTATTTTTCAAATAAATAGGAATTTCAAATTAGTTTCTAAAATATTAATCTTGTGAGAATTTTTGGATTGTTCTATATAGATTAGGGAGGTGAAACTCATGAAGAATTTCAATTTCCAATTTAAAGTAGAAATTGCACTGTATAGTAAATTTTAAGTTTCTTTATTGAATGCAATTTCAAATATATATTTTTTAAATTTCAAAAATAGGATGCAAATTTTTGACTACAACATGTACATTAGTACATTACAACCATTAGGTTTGGAAATCTTTAGTTTCATTACTAGAATTCTTTTCATTGAATGTTGTAAATCAATCTCTATTTATATCCACTTATTATTTTCTCCAAGCATGAATATAAAATATTTTTTGTTGCAATTTTTAATATACATTCTTTAACATATTTTTTTAGCATATGATGGAAAATTACAAATTGTAGAATTGATATGTATCTAAATTTTTCAAATAAAATTTTGGAAAAATGAAATATAATCATTTGGTATGAATGAAACATTATTTTTTTTAAATCCAAGCATCTTGATGTTGCAATTGGTGAAGTTTTTTATTTTACAATTTCAAGATGGAAAATAGGTCAAAATAAATATAAGTTAGATCATTTAGTTAAATCTATTGAAAAAATAAATATAAATGAAGATTTAAGCCTTCTTTGAAGACTAATATTTAGAAGCAATTACGGGCCTTTCATATATTAAAAACCTTAATACAAACAAAGTTGAATTACATTATGAATTTAATTAGAACTTCAATCAAATTCAAAATATAATTGAAAATAAAATACGATTTGAACTCTAAATTCATAATTTTTGAAAAATTCTTAATGATTTCAAAAACACTCCACAAACAATCCAAAAACAACTCCAAAAACAACCTCAAAAAATCCAAATCCTCCCCCCTCCCCACACCTCCTCAAACCTCCCCAAATCAATCCAAAATCAACCTCAAAACAACCTCCAAATCAACCCCCCAAACAACCCCCAAATCAATCTCAAACAACCCCAAAACAACCCCCCAAACAACCTCCAAAACAACCCCCAAACAACTCCCAAACAACTCCCAAACAACCCCCAAACAACTCCCAAACAACCCCAAAACAACCCCCAAAACAACCCCAAAACAACCCCAAAACAACCCCTCAAACAACCCCCAAACAACCCCCCAAACAACCCCCCAAACAACCCCAAAACAACCTCAAAACAACCCCCCAAACAACCCCCCAAACAACCCCAAAACAACCTCAAAACAACCCCCCAAACAACCCCCCAAACAACCCCAAAACAACCTCAAAACAACCCCAAAACAACCCCAACACAACCCTAAAACATTGAACAAAAACATGTTGATTTGGTTGTTGCACTATTCACATGAACAAAAATTTGTTAAACCATTTTGTTAACTTGTGCTCAAATCAACAAAAATTTGTTAACCATTGTGTTAGCTTGGGCTCAAATCAACAAAAAAATGTAAAAACGGTCAATGCAGTATTCAAATCAACAAGTTTTTGATGATTTTCTGTTGATTTGGACACAATTTTATACTAGTGAATGCGTCCACATACTTGCCCATCAATCGCTTAACATCCCCACGAGTCTTCAATGTCCAAGCATCATTAGGCTGAAGTTCATTAGCCTTGTTCAAGTCCTCCAATGCATCCACATACTTGCCCATCAATTGTTTAATGTTCCCATGCCTATTTAATGTCCAAGCATCATTAGGTTGAAGTTCATCAGCCTTGTTTAAGTCCTCCAATGCATCTACATAGTTGCCCATCATTCTCTTAACTTCTCCAGAAGACTACAATGACAAAGCACCATTGAATTGAAGTTCATCAACCATGTTCAAGTCCACCAATGCATCTAAGAATTTGCCATCATTTCCTTGAATTATCCATGATTTGCCAAAGTAGTAACAATATTTGGAAAATGATTGTCAATGTAAATATCCTCCAAACTATCATCTTTAACCTTAAATGTAGGGTCAAAACCTTTTTCTACTCATTCCTTTTCAAAATAGTCTTGAATCTACAATTTTGTGTGGAAGATATATGACAATTATTTTCCATGCAACTAAGCTAAACCCAATGATGCACTTATGATATGCTTAATATGAACTTCATTGGACAACAAATAATAATAATAATAATAATAATAATAATAATAATAATAATAATATATACTACAATATGCTACATTTTAATAGTAAATATTAAAATTTTAATAACATTTAATATGGAAATCATGCATTTATGTCAACAGTAGTAAAAACTATAACACATACTATACCTTTCCTCTAAATAACAAGACAAATAAAATCTTTAGAAAGTCAAAATCTTGAAAGTCAAAATACTTACCTGTCATTAGTATGTACTTTACATACTTCAACTCTTGACAAATGTCATCAAAAGTTGGACGACTTTTTGGCTTCGGATGCCAACACCTTTCAATCAAAACTCTTAGTTGAAAAGGACATTGGGTAGGAAGCTTTGGACGATCACCTTCCAATATCATTACTTTCATCTTCTTTGGATTGTCTATGTCCACAAAAGGCAACTCTCCAGTCAATATTTCATAGCACACCATTGCAAAGCTGTAAATATCACATTTGTGAGGATGCTTTGGTATTGATTCATTGCTTGTTCCAACATTGATTCGATTGCCCATGCTTTGAAGTTGAATCAACTCTGGTGCCATCCATCTGTTGCTTCCAACATTCATTGTTTGCTCTGTGTTTGTGGTGTTGTTTTTCTTGATTTTGGATACATTAAAGTCTGTCACCTTGGCTTGAATATATTCCAAATTTGGAGCTAGTGACTTTACACTTTTGACAAGAATGTTGAGAGACTTCAAGTCCCTATGCACAATTCCTTGCTCATGAAGGTACTTTCCCCCTTCCGCTATTTGGTGTATGAAGTCAATTGCTTCCCAAATATTGAAAGGAGGAGAATCATGATTTACTTTGAGTCTTTGTTGTATCAATGTAAAGAGGTCTCCATCCATCAGCTCCATGAAAATAGAACACTTTTGCCTCTCTTGTGTATAACAAAACATGGATGTAATGTTGAGATGGCACAATCTTACAAGAATATCAATTTCTTTTTGAAACTCCAGGTTATTTTTCCCATAGAAAACCTTAACTACAACCTCCATTCCCAACCACAAGGCTTTGAATACAGTAGCTGAAGACCCTTTTCCAATTGATACCCCTTCGTTCACCTTTTTAGAGATACTTCCCCACAAAGCCAAATATCAAGATAAATCCCATTTTGGTTCACGTAAAGGTATGCTCGGAATTGGGGCGACCTTCAAAAGTCTTTGAAGCAAATAAATTGCCAAATCCTTCTCATTTCCATGCAATGAAGGCAAAGCCAATAAATTTTTTTTCAAGAGGTCCTCTTTGTCCACAAAGGTCTTTCTTTTGACAATTTCATCTACATCCTTACTGATGTTTGCCACTTGATCCAGGTTTAAACCTCTAGATGCTCCACATGTCTTAGACAAGGCAACTTGGCACAACTCCAAATGAAATCCCATGGATGAAACAAAATTTGACACATTTGTCAATGACATTGCAATGGGTACCCATGCATCTTGGCTACACCCTTCGATGAATCTTTCAATTTCAGTAGCCAATACAAGGAGTAGTTTGAAGCTTAAGAGATGTTTTTCCAATTTGAGAGGTGCATATGATCCAATGAATGCACCACGTGATGTCTTTAAAAACACACTTGAACTTTCAATGACCTCTTTGAGTTTATCAAGAAGATATTGACATTGCTCATTGTTGAATGCCAGTGTATGCATCATTTGCATGCGTTTGTTACAAGCCACCAAAAGTTTTAAGTATGTATCTAACTCTGTTTCAAGACTTGTAACACCTTCTGCACACATTCATTCAATATTCTTTAGCTATCAAGAAAAACAATATAAAATCTACATTTGAATATAGCTATAGGTAGTGGCATTCATTTACTAACAATCATTTCTATTCTTTGACATTGGATGGTAATCATATATTCCCTAAGAAATTTTAGACACACAATTATATCTTCATGAAAGTAGAAATTATAAGTAGTGCAAATTAGAAAGATGACTTCAGATGGTAGGAGAATTACCTTCATAGAGCCTTGTTATTGATGAAGAAGGTGGACTGTCAATACACTCTAGTTTTGCCATAATTTAAAATGCTCCAAATGTAGTCTTGTTAAAAATTGTTTCTTAACTGCCACAACCCCCTAGTCTTAGTACTTAAAATAATGTAACATATCTACAATTGTTTGGAACATGTGCTCAACCTTCCAAAATCAATGATAGGTGACAACCACAAAAAAAATTGAGTAATTTAGTACATATACTAAAGAGTATAAGAAGTTAGTCTAAATTCAACTCAAAATCCTACACATCCATATATTAAAAGCAAATTGTTAGAAATTGTCAAATAAAATAGAGCCATGGATTTCAAAGATTACTTGAAAGAAATCCCACATTTAGACATTCAACAATATTGGTGAAACAATAATCTTAAAAACAAAACTTTCCTATCAAAATTCTAACCTAATAGTACACAATGGTTTTCCAATGTACCATATTGACGTCAAGGATAATATATCCAAATTTGATTTACTAATGCAATTCCTTGCTTCAATTTTCTACTAAATATGCTATCAAAAAAGGCTTATTAATTCTCAACAACAACATCAATGAGACGTACATACATTGTGTTGCCTCATTATTGCTCTTCAAATAGAGTTTCCACCACTATTCACATTGAATAAAAACAAAGGAGCATAAAAAATATCTATCTACATGAACATTGTATATCATACATGATGAACTTAGAATAACTCCATTTATAGAAAATCATTCATAAGAGTACATTGTGATGAAAACAATCCTCGCGAAATTCCTTGGGTAACAACCTAGGACCTTCACACGGCAATAATGCTAGCAATAGAAAGGTAAATTTTGACCTAGAACCTCCTATAAGCAACAATTCTTTGATTGTGAAAGCCCTTACAACCTTGAGGGAACCTTCATAACCAAGCATTATTCAACACTGCACCTACAACCAATATTGCATTTTAAAATTTTCAAAGTACCTTTTTAATTTCATGGATGTCTCAAAATATTAAGAATAATAGAATGAAAGGTCGTTCCTATGTAAGTACACGCAAAAATGACTAAATTTATGAATGATGGATCTTTAATAAAATCATGAACAAATTTCAATAAATAGTCCCCAGGCTTTCAAACCTTCACTATATCTCTTTAGTCTATAGAACACTAAAACATACCACTAAAACTTAACTCATGAGTAGTTGGATTAATTTCTAAATCTAGATTTGAAAACTAAAATCAAACTCAAGAAATCTAAGAACCCACTATATTTCAAAATCAACATTAGACCTTTGAACCAATCAAATAAAATGATCATTGAGCATCTTTCACATTTAATAGAACACAATTTTAATGGAGAAACTTGGCATTACGACACATAGTACACTCATAATATCATAATACTCCCCAGACCACTCACAACTCAAATCTCTCAAAAGCCTTCACCAAGCAATCTCTAAACTATTGGTAAGCCAATTGAACTGGAGATTTTTCCTTGATCAAGAAGTATCCAAATTAAAGACCACTAGAAATTTGAAGAGATTAAAGAACCAAAACTTCAAAGCAATTGAGTGGAAAGTTCCATTATAAATATGGATCACAACACCATAGAAAAAAAGTGAGGAATAGACACCCCGGGGAGGACACTCCCTATGTTTTAGCAAACTACGTGCGGCGGAAAAAGTAAAACAAGTAATACACCTTAAAATTTAATTTCTTTTTCAAAAAACAAATTATGGATAGATTTTACTACTTTATAAGTTTATGTTTTGAATTATTGGTATTTTTTTGTGCTAATAGTAATTAGTTATAAATTTTTGAAGAAAAAAGATACACTGTAAAGCTGAAAATAACTTTCACACCTCTATATTATATAAGAAAAAAAATTTGAAAAATGAAAAAAAAATTATATAGAATAGCTTTCTATTGAAAGTTTATTTTGGTTGAATATTGATGCAATAGTCATCTTCATGTGAGCTCTATAAATATTTTAGTTGGAGAACATGCCATTTTAGTTCATTTTTCAACCCTTTCTAGACAATATATCTTATGTTATTTGGAATTGAATTTTTTGTCAATAGAAACCTTTAGTCATTGTTAAACAAAGCTCAAAATTTTAGAATGAAATTATAGTTTATTCAAGGTGAATTACATGAATTACTTTTTCCACCGCCGCACGTAGTTACCCCAAATGTAGTGAGAGTGTCCTCCCCTAGCTGGAAGGCTTATTTATTCTTCCCACAAGCAGTTGCCGCCAACGGACCAACGTGTCCTGAGTACGCAGGGATGTTCTTCTACAGATCGATCACCGGCCAGGGCACTTTCAACCCCAAGCGCGTGTGGCGTGTGGCCATCGGGCCTAAGCTGGTGCAGATTGGAAAGGACGACGTGAAGGATGTTGTGGTGACTGTTGTGCAAACGACGGCGCCGCCGGGGATGAATATCACTTTCGGTCGAGTGAGAATCCTCTACGACTTCGGACCCAGTGTGCCGCTCTAGCAGAATCATCCTAGCCTAGCGCTAGGCTGCTGCTGCATAACATTCGTAACCAACTGGACTCCTGCTGGAGTGTAGGACTGTCTTTAATCTTAATGATGCGTGGTTTGAGTTCTGGATGTATTTCGCTGCATCTCCAAAAAAAATTCCTCTTCATGGGTCCTCCCAGTTGCTGAATCGTGCATAAGATTTGACCGTGTTTGTTCTGAATTCGGGTCCGTTCTGATCTGCTTAATCATGTGCCAACTCGACGTCCGTTTGATTCAATTCCCGATTCTTTTCACGTAGGGATTTGTTTTCAATCTGTCTTTCTCTTTGTCGATCTGTCTCTTCAATCGGGAACGAGAATTTTTTGTACTGGAGTGCGTTCACGAAGCTTTGGAGCTGTCGTTGATGATCTGTAATGTGGGGATTAGTTGATACTTGATCATTTGATATATTTTGATATCGCGATGTTATGTGAAACATTGTGATCGATCAATTTTTTATGGAAGGCAATAAGAAGAGATGCTGCACGCGTGCACATTCAGGGTACGTGCGATTGTCAATTTCGTGCGTTCCGCTTTCGGATTCCCGGTTGTCCTATACCACGAAATCGACCGGGCCCAGAGATCCCAGAGATCTTCCACCTGCATCATCCGATTCGAGATATGCGTACGATGCAAGGTTGCCTTCGTGACGTCATTCCAGATGCACGGACACATCATACCTCATCTTTCTGCACAAGAGGTCGGGTCTTGTGAAATACTGTAATTTGTTTTCTTCAGTTTTCATGACTAGATTATTTTATTTTGAATCCTCTCACAGTCTCACCTTACAATTTTAATCCAATACAAAATTTGGATGATATTATTTTTTAAGTTGAAGATCAAAGTTTAAAGTTTAGGAAAAATGAATTAAACAAAATACATGATTTTTATTCTTTAATAAAATGGTTTAGTAGAATTAGGTATGAGATTGAAGGCCGAAAAACTAAATTGTCAATAGCTTTGAAATGAAATTGAAATACATTAATTCCAATGGTGAGATTGTTCTAATAAGCATTTTAAAAAACTTAACCAATTAACCTTGTAAAGTGTTTTTTTTGAAAGTTGTGAAAATTGAGTTCAAAAATGAATTCAACATGTTATTTTTCCAAGAAGTTTCTATGATTGCCCACAAAATAAGAAGATCCATAACTTTTGCATTAATAATCCAAATGGAATGAATAAAAGTTTTTTGTATGAAAAAATTATACTCCCTCCGTCCCAAAATGATCTTATTGGCCTTAATTTTTAGTCCCAAAATGATCTTCCTACTGCACTTTGTAACATTGCAAATTGGTCAAATTAAAATTTTGATTTCTATTTGGGACTAACAAAACAACTCTAAGCAACAATTCTCCCTCCATCAATGTAATCATCAATCAAAAGACAAATGAAATGACCAAAGGGGTCAATCAACACTTTTTGTTCTTGTTTTTTGCATCTCTTTGAGTGTTACACAATTGAAGGAAATGAAGCTTTGGGAGGCTCACATGCGGGTTTTTTATATTGTGAGCCTTGGAGCGTGAGTCCAAGAGCCGTGAGCTTATGAACCTCCGATTTTAGAATTTTTTGGGGGGTATTTTTTGGATTAACCCCTAAAGGACCAAGCCCTTTTTTCTGCCAGAAAACACTCAAAACTGCCATATCTATAGCAAGGAGTAAAAAAATTGAAAAATTGTTTTTTTCCATATCTAACCGTAGGATCTTACACCTAACTAGTATGAAATTGTGTGGAAAAAATTTCAGAATTTTTGACCGCTCAGATTGCAAGATATCTGCGTTTAAAGTGGGAAATACAAGTTTTTCAGCACATTGCGGGACTAGATTTTTTGACTTTGAACATTTTTAACTTAAAATTTTTGCACTACAGAGTTTTAAGCTTTAAATCTTTATAGTGGAGAATTGAGTTGAGAGTCTAGGTAAAAAAAAAATTAAAAAAAAAATTAATTATCATTCTTAAGAAAATTGTTAAGTAGAAGTAGGTACAAGATAGAACAAAAATCTAAAATATTCATATATTTTAGATGGAATTCAAATGCACTAATCCCTATGGTGAGATTTTTCTAGCAAGTAAATCTAACCATGCAAAAAAAAAAATTTGAAAAATTGCATTCAGAAATGAAACCTACAAGTTATTTTTTTCAAGAAGATGCTCTAACTACCCCAAAAACAAGAATGTCCATAACTTTCTCATCACATATCCAAATGAAATGAATCAAAGCTTTCCAGATAGAAAAAAAATATAATCTATGAGAAAAAATAATATTAAAAAGAAAATTCAAATTTTTGTCCATTTTTTTGGGGCTGCCCGAGCTGCCTGCCGTCCCCTTGTTTGAGCTTATTTGGTCATAACTATTGTTCCCAGGCACCGATTTTGAAAAAAATTATATTCCCACAAAGCTAATCAACTTTTCTACCTCCAAAAAAAATTTCAAAAAATTAGGAGAAAATTCTAGCCCGTAGGTACCTGCCCAAAAACGCATTTGTCCCCCGAAGGAACAATGGTCCTTTAGGGGTTAAGACCTATTTACCGTGGATTAGGATGAAGGTGTTTCGGAGGCTAATCTTCAAAAAAATTATAGAAATGGAAGATTCTTGATAACAAAATACAACAAGGAATATCATATATATCAATCTGAGATTCTTTGAAAGTTCAAGGGTTTAGAACTCTCAAAAAAATTCAAAATTCTTTTTAAAAAAGAATTCTATTATTTCTATTAGTATTATTATTATTTTACAACTCCATCACCCCCTAGAAACCCCTCTTGATATGTAGTGGTCCCTTGGATTTGAAGCTCTCAAAATTTTTATTTTTACTTTTTCAAATTTTTTTTCCATGACTTTGTCACATCTAGAAACCACTCTCGGTTCTAAAAGGTCTCTTGGGGATTTCAGAGTGTGGAATTCAAAAAAAATAAAAAATAATTTCTTTTTAAATTTTCATTTCAATTTTTTTTCTAACTTCATTACCTCTATAAGGTAGGTACACCCAAATGTGCCACTAACCTTAAGGCACCATCTCCACTATGTGTACATTTTTAAAATTAGTTTTGTACCTTTGTGGAAGAAACGCTTTTAGAATCAAACTTTGTTCATTCATAACTTTTGCATACAGTATCCAAATGCCATGTTCTTTGGTACATTGGAACCTCCTTTCACTTGCCAACAAAAAATCAAGAACATGTGAAAATTTGGCCAGTCTAATAACCGTAGATAGTCTCAGTAGCAAAAAGTGGCGGTTTAGGGTATACCCACCTTATACTTGTCTTGGTATCAAAAGGACTATTGGAGGCTTCAGATTTGACACCCTCAAAAAAAAATTTAAAATTATTAAAATTATTAAAAAGTATCTATATATAATAATTAATTATTTTGTAACTTTGGCACCCCCAAATGTTCCTTTCAGTACCAAGATATCCTTTGCATGTATTAGGGTTTGAGACTCTCAAATTAAATAATAATAATAATAATAATAATAATAATTGATTTCTTTTTTTTGTTGAAAGTTCCAAACCCCAAACTCCTGAAAGTCACAAAAAATTCAAAAATTCAAAAAAAATGTTGATTTCTTTTTTATGTAAAAGCCCCAAATTCCAAACCCCACAACTGAAGGTGTCTCTTTGTACTAAAAGGGTTTTTTTGAGGTGACAAAGTTGAATTTAAAAAATATATTAAATTGATTATTTTTTTAAATTTAAAATTTTGGTTGAAAGCCTCAAATCCCAAACCCTACTAGAGGTTTCTTTGTACTGAGAGGGTTTTGGAGGTAACAGAATCGCAACAAAAAATTAAAAACAACACAAAACAAACTCATTTTGGCTTGAAAGTTCCAAACCTCAAACCCTGTCAAAGGTCTCTTGGTACCAAGAAACCCCATGCGGAGTTTGGAGATTGGGAATCTTAAGGGAAAATTATTTATTGAAAATTATTGAATTTCTTTTGAGACTTCATCACCCCCCCCAAAACCCTCTCGGTACAGAGAAACCCTTGGTTGGGTTTGGAATTTGGATTTTTCAACCAAGTTTTTATTTTTTTTCAATTTTTTTTGGCGGCTTTGCCATGTGCCTACTATTGGCCTGTTGCCGGTTGGAAGTAGCGGAAGAAGGATGCATGTAATTGTCTCCTAGAGGTGAAGACCCCAACATCGTGAGACCAATTCCAAAAGTACTAGGTGGTTCCTATCAAGGTATTTGAAAACCAAATCAAGTAGTATCTAGGGTCACTGACGAGATTAGAGATGAGAATCTCTTCAAATCGCTCCACGTGGGTAGTTGGGTCGTCGTCTTGAGATCCGGAGAATTTGGGTAGATGATAGAGCATAGAGATCTCTCTCAGTCCGTGAGGTACTAAGATAGGTAAATCCCAAGATAGCATCATGGGATCTACCTTAGGTATGGCTGGTAGTTCTTTCCCAACCTCTAGTGCCCCCGGAGCCATTGCACTAGTAGAAAATCTGAAATTTCTGTCATTTTGGACGCGTTGTTTTGGACAAAACCTAACTGAAATTTGTCCAAAACAACAGATTTCAATTAGATTTTGTCCAAAACAACACGTTTAAAATGATAGAAATTTCAGATTTTCTACTAGTGTTGGTGGCATCCTGGCTTCGCGATCACCCATCTCTTCTAATTGGTTAGGGGAGCCACTCCACTCAAAAGAATCAAGGGAACTAGTCCCTTCGTGTGCGAATGAGGTAGGCAAACTTGGTGGTGGTGGCTAGGCAGAACTTTCCCCCCTCCTTTAGAACGTAGTATTCTACCGGATTGTGGTGTGGCTAACCACTAGTAGAAAATGATGTCCAGATCAACAGAAAATCATCAACTCTTTGTTAATTTGGGCACTGTATCGACCATTTTCACAATTTTTTGTTGATTTGACACAAGGTAACAAAATGGTTACAATTTTTTGTTAATTTTGGTAACACAATGTCCAAATGAACAAAACTGTGAACACTTTTTTGTTCATATTCACAAGTTTTTGTTGATTTGGCACAAGCAACAAAATGGTCAAATTTTTTTGTTGATTTCAGTAGTCCAATATCCAAATCAACAACATAATGAACACTTTTTTTTGTTTATTTAGACTTACAAAAGCTTGAAATATTTTTTTGTCATTTGGACAATGTTTAAATCCCCACGGTTAAATTCTATGTACAATTTTCATTTAATTTAACACTAAATCATTCACATTTCGGTGTTTTTTGAAGTCAGTAGACTTTGGTGGCGTTTCGGCACAGTAAAATATTTTTTTTGAAGAAACTTTGAACTAATAAAAGTTAGACAATCAAGCTATCTTTCACCTTCAAAAATCCGTTTGAGATTTGGAGTCTTAAATCAAAAGTTATGGACAATATTCAGAGCAGGGTTGAAATGAACTTTTTTTTTGACATTTTTAAACACCCGCTCTGAATTTTGTCTATAACTTTTGATTTAAGACTCCAAATATCAAACGGATTTTTGGAGGTGAAAGATAGTTCAATTTTATAACTTTTATTAGTTCAAAGTTTTTTCACAAAAAGTGTTTTACTATGCCTAAACGGCCACCAAAGTCTGCTGTTCTTACCAAAAAAATGAAAAAACAATATAAATGTAATTCTAACTCACTTGTATTCTTATGGATTTTGGGGTGGCTCAATGGTTAGAGCCTTGGACCTCAATCGTGAGGTTCAAGGTTCAAACCCCCACGGCGGTGGCCGCCTATGTGGCGGTGGCCGCCTATGTGGCGGTGGTTGCCACGTGGCACGATGTGATGTTGCCACGTGGCAACAAAATAATAATTTTTTAAATTTAAAAATTATTAAAAAACAAACAAAAAGACGACCAAATCAACAAAAACAGTAACAAAAAATCAACACTTTTGTGTTGAATACTGTCCAAGTCAACTCGACCTTTGTAGCAAAAAAAATGAATACTTCTGTGTTGGATTTTTGTTGTTTTGGTCAGTTATTTTCTACTAGTGAACTCAGATGATCTAAAAATATGGCAAGTAAGGTCACATGTATAGATGGAAGTGGTACAAGTAATAATCGGCCAACTCGTAGTTTGGGCTATAATCCTAAGCTGGCTCTACCACTTGGTCTACACAAATCAAAGTAGTTATGATCTTTGAAGCAGTTGGGCGTACTTCGAAGAAGTACGGGGCTTGCAAGATCTCAATTGCCGTCGTGGTTGAAGAATGTTGTTCCCACGAAGTTGTGTTGGTGAAGAAGGTTGCATTCTTGAGTCGTTTGGAATAGCTCCGTTTTCCACAACTAGGGTACTCGTAGTGTAGTGGATGATAGTGAAGTTGATGGATCCCCTCGTCCCCTAGTAGTTGGAAATTAGAGACTTTAAAGTCTTCTGCATCTTGACAGAGTTCGCAAGCGACGGTGTATTCAGTAATTACTAGTAGAAAACACAAGAATTTTGACAAAATTTTAATGATTTGGTCGTGTTGTTTTGGTCACTATTCTATTGATTATTTGATTTCAATAGAAATCTGTTGAAAATTAATAATTTTTTCTTGAAATCAACAAAATAGTAACCGGGACAATACGACCAAATCAACATAATTCTATCAAAATTCTTGTGTTTTCTACTAGTGAATGTATCGGAGCTGACCTGTCGTATCCAAGGTAGATGGAGTAAGTATTGTTGAGATGCCGTAGCAGCAATCCAAGGTGAGGTGGCTTACTCCGTTGTGCCAGGCACAAAAGTCTTCCAACTGCGAGTATGAGTTGTTGAAGAACCGGTCTAAGTCGTCGATCAAAGCGTAAATATTGGTTTGAATCGTCCTCAAGTGGGCTTGGTGCCGTGTATTGGATGTCAAGGCGTGGTACCGTTGTAAGTGGCCAAAAGGTTAGGTAGGAGGGATGCTTAGCATCAAAGCATGTTTTGACAAAAGCGTTCTCAAACCTCCGCGTAGCTAGTACCATAGTCCAGTAGAACAAGAGGCATTTGGTGATCTCCCCTTGTGATACTCCAAAGGTTCTGGACTTGATGGCCTGCTAAATGGAAGGCGTGTACTGGTTGGGGTTGAAAAATACTGTCGCGCTAAGTGTTCCCAGTCCTCGAAGAAAATACCCAACTGAATGGGGCTGAGCAGCAGGTCTTCCACTAGAAGCTCCTTGCTATCTTTGGAGTTGCTATGTCCTTCTTCGTTGTCTTGGTATGACTTTCGAGGTCGGCGTCACAAGCAATCGTAGAAGTCAAGTTGTGTTAGCTCAAGCCACGGTTCTAGCTTGTCTTCCTTTACAATTGACTTACATGTTAGTTCCATTAGGATATTCAAAAAAATTACAAAATGTCACCTAAAACACAAGTTTCTTATAGTGTAGCTTCACCTATCCTTTTAAAGTCAAAGATCGTTAATGGTTTGATTCTAAAAACTTAAAACCCGTCTAATTTGGATACTCCGGTGAAAAACTACGAGCAGATGAAATTTTGGTTGATTGCCCTTCTAACTTCATCCATGGTTTTCAAAGGGCTCCCAATTCCAAATAGAGGTGAAATTTGACCTATAGATCTCACCTCCTATGATCTAGCTAAGTTCTAAGTTTTGACTGGGATGGATGAGAACTCCCAAGTTTCATCCGTCCTTTGCTCTAAACTTCATCCGTCTATATTTTTTGCATCGTAACTCTGATTCCTATGTGTCATATGTTTTTAGAAACCTCTTGATGTCTACTCTAAGGTTTCCCACTCAAATCTGACCTGACTACTGTCTTATTAAGACCTAGCTCTTGGTCGTACCTAGAAATTGCCCCCTAACGGGTTGGTTTGAGGAGGAGAACTAAGGTCTTACCCTAGCTTGGAGATCCATAATTAAGTTGATTAAACTTTCCTCTTCTACCATTTCTAGTTGCTCGGGTGCCCCGCACGTTGGTCAAGTGATTCTTTTGGGCAACAATCTTTATTTCCCTTCTTTTCTTTCCGCCTCAACCTTTGTGTCCCATCAATAGGGGTGGTTGGGGTGCCACCTACCTATTTAGTAAGTAAAAAATGCAAGCTAACCACCACTTACGTCCAACCTAATTCTCTTACGTGTCATCTTATCCTAATGGTGGGAGGGGATTCTCATCCTATCTTCCACTATAGTACTCTTCTTCTATCTATGCCCTCTTCTATGCACCCTTCACTCTTGCATTTGAAGTTGGTTTTATATGGTGATGTTGTTGGAGGATGGTGAGGTTGAAAGATGTTGATCTACTCTCTTTATTCCTATACTAGTCTACCTTCTTTTTTCTAATGCTAATCTATTCCTCCTTTCTATACTAATCCATCCGTACTTGCTATACTAACTCCTTCATGCTTGCTATACCAATCCATTCCCAAACTTTCTCCCCATCGGACCCTAAATTCCCAACTAGACCTCGAACTCCCACTGGACTGTCATGACCCAAAATGTCCCTTGTAGCATAGATACTATTTAATTATAGTTATTTTTTTATTTTTTTCACTATGAAATTCAAATTTCCTATGATTTAACCGGGTGCATAGCATAGTATTCAAAACCGGAAGATAGGAAAATCATAAAATGATAAAGTAGTAAGCATGAAATTAGTATTCTTACATTTTAGACAAAACCGGAACTATCAAAGACATCGGGAAATCTAAACTCGGAACCGGAACCAAGAATAGAGTCAGTAAGAAGACTATCGGGAGCCAACTGGAGCTAATTAGGACCACTAACGGTACCCGACAATTGAGGAACGGTCGGATTAACGGATAATTAGTAGGAACGGCAGGATCAAACGGTAGGAAATTTGGAAATTCCCGAGCGGAAAGTTTAAAGACAGGATAGTTAGGGTTCCTGTACACATTTCCGGCTTTCTCCGTTGGTACTTTTCTATTCCTCTTGTGTGTAGTAGTTTCTGGGGTTTTCCAACATAGTGTTCACTTCAGCACCTTAGCTGAATCAGTGGGCGTTGTGAGGGACTGTGGAAAGAGTGAGAAGAGAGAAGACAGCCATGACCAGAAGTGAGTCGGAAGAGGAGACTATAAAAGTATCGTTGAAGCACGTCAGTTCGGTGATTTCAGAAGATGCAGTATTGCAAGCAGATCTATTGGAGGACTTGAGCCAACTGGGCTGTACCGGATTGCTGGAGTAACCTTGGAACTTCAAGGATGAAGTGATGGTAAGGGAGGTGTTGCATCCGCAGTCGAACGAGTGGAAGAAAACCATGCGGGCAGTTTTGGACAAGTGGAAGTTTACGGATTTACAAGAGGAGGAGAAGGGCCCGCTTCAAGGACAAACAAGTATGCGGTCGGTAAGTTTATGAACCCTCCTCACCCTAAGGATGGATATATCACGAGTGAGTGCAAGGATGAACAGAAAAGGAAGGTGTTAGAATTTCTAGTTCCCATCCTTAGTCCGGACAGGGGTATTCGGTTAACTATTACTCTAGGCAATACGATTTTCGGTGCTCTGTCCAGAGACCGGAAAGTGGATTGGGGGTTAGTTTTGCGGGATCATGTGGGAAAGTTTTATAAGGCAGTAGGGAAAACGAAGCCGTCTAGTCTTTCTCCTTTCCTTTACCACCTATACCATGCACACGACTGCATGAGAGTAGAAGAGAGGTGTGAGTATAAAGTTCAGGAAATAAGGCTAGCACACGGTATGAAGGCAGACTCAGAGGAAGAAAATGTGGAGAGATAGGAAGAGTCTTCCGGGGATTCCGGCAAGGATAAACCGGAACAGTAAAAAAAAGAGGAACGAGACCTAATCTGGGGGAGTGATCCGCTTAAGAAGATCATCAAGGATTTAAACCAGGTCAGGGAGAATCATGAGAAAGAAAGAAGTACCATAGTCCGGGTATGTAAGTTGCTAGGCGACATCCCCATGAGTCAATGTGAGGAACAAATCCGAAATCTCATTCGGGATGTTGAGAGTAGGGCCAAAAAAGCAAAAATCACTGTATTGATGGATGAAGTAATCGCTCTGAAAAAGGAGTTGAGTGAAAGAAGTCAGGAGAGTGAACAGGTGAGGAAAAACTCTATCCGGTCAAAGGAGATGCTTGACCAGATTGCAAAGTTCATTGCATATCTGTGGGCGCTTATTTACCCACCCTTGGTAAATCGGCGAACACAACCAGGTTCTAGTCCTATGATAGTTTCCTACTCTAATGGGTGTCTAAGCGTCAATCCATTGTGCCTTCCAAGCAATGGATCTTTTTTGCTAAGTCCCTAATCGTGACTCTCTAATCGTGGTTCTGAATGACTCTTAAGTGGCTATCTTGCTAGGTTATGATTTGTGTTCCCTATTCCTAAAGTTTACTCTATTTCCCTGAGGTGGAAGATCATCTCACGCCATTTCTAAAAACCTAAGGCTCGTTCAAATTGGACTCTCTAATCACCCGCTATGGGCGGATGAAGTTTCGACCGCAAGGCTATCAAACTTCATCTATGGTTTTCTATGGGTTTCCAAATTTGGTTGAAGGTGAAATTTGACCTATAAATCTGACTACCCACTTTCTAGCTAAATCCTAAGTCCCAACTTGGTGGGAGGAAATCTCTATGATTTCATCCATCATGGGTTCCTAACTTCATCCGTCCGTATCATGGTCGTCCTAACTCTAATTGGGGCGTGTCTTATGTTTTTGGAAACCTCTCACAATCTACTCTAAGAGTCCCTAATCATATCTGACCTGTCTTGGACTCTAATGGTACCTAGCTCTCGGCTTAGTTGGGATTTTCGCCCCTAGTGGGCCAATGACACGGGGGGAGTTTAGGTGCTTACTCCGGCATGGTGTCCCATAAGGAGGGCGGTCAATTCACCTTCTTCCACCATGGTAAGTTGCGGCTGTAGGTCACGTTTCGTTGGTACCGTACGTGTTCATATATTCCAAATACTAGCACTGCCTTCCCTACATGCTACTCCCTTCTTTCTCTTTCTTTTCTTTTTCCTCAACCCGTGTGCCCAATTGATGGAGAGGAGTGGGTTGGACACCTACCTACTTAGAAGGTCAAACTATGGCCTAACTACCACTTACGTGTCATTTTATCCTAATGTGGAAGGAATCTAGAAAGTCAAGATATAGCCTAACTACCTCTTACACTCGTCTCCTCCTAATGGTGGAGAAGATTTCCTTCCTACCCCATCAATGGTGCCCCAATTCTATCTATGCTCTTTCTCCCACTTCTCCTCATTACATTTGGTGGTGGTGATGTGTGGTGTTGGAGGGGAGAGTTGGTGAGGTGAGATGGAAACGTCTCTTGTATTTTAATTGCTCCTTCCTTAGCATGTATGGCGAGGTCCTTCCCTTGTTTCCTACTCTATCTACTTGCTAATTTTCCCTAGTTTCCTACTCTATCTACTTACTAATTTTTTCCCAAAAAAACAACAACAAACCCCGACTCCAATTGGGCTGAGCTGTCGGGCTGGCTGCCTGGTAAGCTGCCAAGCTAGCTGACTGAGTAAGCTGCCAAGCTGGCTGCCTGGGCAAGCTGGGCAAGCTACCGGTGCAAGCTGGGCGGCCCGTAGGCTGAGCTGGGCAGCTGCTGGATTGAGCTGCCGGGCAAATCCAAAAAAAACGTCCACACGCTCTAAGCGAACAACTGGGGGACCCCTACTCCCGTGGAGGTTATAACAAAACACAACTGAGATTGGTTCTTACGGTTGACACACTACTTTTGGAGGCTAAATTTTGAATAATTCCCAAGCGTTTTGAAAACTAAACTTTGGAACTAACCACTGCGGGGGGGGGGGGGGGTTCAAGGATTCGCCGTCAATTTGGCTTTAACACCAAATTTAGGATTTTTGCCTTCCCCTAGAGGTTCAAAGCTCCGCCGTGCGGTGGACCCTTTAACACACAATTTAGGACTAACTTTGGACAAGGAACGGTGGGGTCTGGTTACCCCTCGGGGAACTATCCCACTCTTTTCCAAATACGGACACAAGGACTCGACTCAAATGCAAAGGTAATAGACTTGGTTAGTAACGAAATGCGGAAAGAGACGTGGTTAGTGCAACAAACATCATATTCATTAAAATGGGAGATTGGGAGCCTCCCAAAATAATGTTGTCTATTTTTAGGCTTCACAATTCATGTCGAGTTAAGTTGATTGGAACTCAATTCTTTGGTTGTAAGTTGTAATTTTCATTAAAATGGGAGTTTACAGTGTCACAGTACAATGTATAGTAGAAAGAGAGGAAAGTGATTTTTGATATAAGAGCCTACTGTTTCTAGAGTTGAACACCAAGTCATGAGCCGAACGGTTGGTTGGAAGGGGTTGTTTATCTCATTGAGGTGGTCCGAGTTCGATTCTCATTGAACTCGTATGAGCGACTTGAAGAAATACATGACTTGGTACTGCTAAATGAGCTTTGCAAGCAAGAAAGTTGTAACAACCAACCGGCCCCCTATCCAAAATTGTGACAAGTGCTTCACACGTTAACAAAATAAAAAGTGGTCTTGTCCACTACCACCTTTTCTCAATTCTAATTTTTTTTCAAATGACATATACAAAGTCAATAAATATGGAAATTGAATTGAAATATAAAGAGTAGAGAGAACTTTATAAATAAAGTAATAAAAGATATATTGAATAGAATGTAAAAAGAGACTTGTTGCACAAGTGACTTCATACTACAAAATCAAAACATAAAATTGCAATCTATATATCTAATCTAGATCAAGTACAATCGATTATTTAAAATCCTTCTTAGTTATGCAAGAACAAAACAAAACAATAGCACATGTAATAAGAATAGTGAATACAATATATAAAAATTTGAATGCCGTCTATCCCAAGTCGTCTATCTTCAATCGGAATTGTACGCAGACAAACTACCATTGATAACGTCAATCTGAGCAGACGATATCTTAACGACACACTCAATTGTGTCCTTCTTCACCCTAGACTTCCAAGCCGTCACCAATGAATTTGTTTCTTCCCAAATTGGGTTCTGGGTCTCATCCACTTTCCAACGCAATCCTTTAGTGGAATCCCACCCAGTATAGTATTCTTGAACTGTTCGCTCGCGTGACGTGCGCCGGAAGTATTGAATCAATACACAGTTAGGATGATCGGGGTTTGCAAAAGGATCAGACAAGGCTCGAGCAATCCATATCGGCTTTGCATCTCCATTCGCTGGCCGAACAGCCACGAAGTACCCTTCAAAAACATCACGGGCCACACGAAAAGATGGTAATGGACGATTGCGGAGTTGCCCTACGAAAGCATCATCTTCAGCAAACTCCTCACGCACCTCACCATCGTCATCAAGTTCATCCTCCTCTGTCGTCTCCACGCGAGTAGAAGGCCAAAAGCCGTCCTTCAACACAGCTGACGGTTCAATTGGATCCTTCAAGGACGCATTCACCGCCCGCCAATAGAACACTAAGTGTTCAAATCTTCTCCGGTATTCTCCACTACCATCCTCATTGCACAATGCCTCCCAATACTTGATGAAGCCTGATAACCCTTTGTAGATCTCATCCAAACTTCGCATTGGGAGATGGACTATAGGCACTGGCTCTCCTCGAGGCCAAAGACTACGTCCTTCAATGTCCTCTCGCCATAATTTGATCCCTCCACCTTCCTCAGGGAGCCAATCACTATCAGTGCAATAGTGCTTGTACTTCATAACCGGAACCCCTACGGAGTTCAGATAAAACTTGAATTGTTGTGCCTTCGTATGGCCAACAAGTGCCTCCTCTCCATCCAAAATGGAACCTTCTATGAAGGCTTTAAAATCTGGCACCTCCTCAATAAGGTGAGGAATTGTAGGTACAGAATCCACATCCATGAAGGACTTCATGAGAGATGGAATGGTAGGGAAGTTTTCTTTTTTCAACTGCATACTCCACCTCCCAAACAAGGCGTCTATGTCATCATGCGTGTGCCCAACCAACATGAAACTAACGTAGACCTCACGGAAGACCTTTTTAGCAACAAGAAGGGACCAGAACGCAAACACAAATCTATTCTTGTTGTCTCCCGTGGCGTTGTCCATTTGCACATTTAGAACCGGAGGAAGAGAAGTGGGAAGAATTAGAACTTCGGGTTGTGGACGAAGCGAAGATTTGCAAACATCTGATCCTTGTAACACAGCACGGAATAGAGGAGCGGAGCCGGATCCAGCAAACAATTCCCGCGAGGAATACTTTGGTGGAAGCTCAAGATCTCGAAAGAGTTTTGCTAACGACCCTACCGTGTAGTTTGAGTCGTGAAGGAAAATGTCTAAACCATAATGAGCATAACGCACATCCCCGTGTCCATGGGCAATCATACCTGTCACAGAAACTAGTAACTTCATGAGCCCATCCAGTTGCTTACTTTTGTGAGAGAACACAGGGGATGCCGTTTTTGCATGATCCATTTTGTCATGCATGATTGTCAAGCATTCGTGAGGATACGTGCTTGACTTGTAGCGATTTGCGTAATATTGATCTCGATGTGCTCGAGCCTTCGCCAGATGCTTGCCTAATAGATGAGTCCACTTCCTTTGTAAACCATGAACGGCGGTCCTCCTCAAAGTTTGTAGTTGATCACACTTAGAGCATCTAGCGAAATTGACCCCCGGCTTTTTGGCACTGAATTCAGGAAAGTTCAGTTTCCTAATCTTATTCACATTAGAAGCTGAAACTTCTTTAAGTCCGAACATAGCATTTGCTGCATTGACCTCATGAATAGTTTCCTTCCATGTGAAAGTAGCTGGCAAGATCATGGACACCTTCTTTTCTCCAGATGGAAGAGTGAACGTGCGATGTGGCATGTGATCCGCCGACTTATCAAGTAGGCACTTCAACGTCGCGGTGGCTTGTACAGTATGTCTCTTAGGTTTCTATGTACCGAAGTTTCCATGAGGTTGAGCTTGATCACCTCTCGCAACGAATCCTTGGAAACGATGGAATGTTGTCTCCGATACACCAGCAATATGTCGCCATGCCGCCAAACAAACATCAATTCCTTCGATAGTGACCACTCTCTTCCCGTGGGCATCACGATGGACTTGACGATGAACGTCTAGTTTCATGTGGTACCGAAACTCGAACGTTGAGTTGTGGTACATGCATTCACGGAAAGCCCGAATCTTTTCCCTTGGAAAAGGTTGAATGCAATTGCTGGAGCAGCAAGTTTTGCTCGACACCGAATTGATTGACTCTTGAGAGAGCAAGTCCCTGGCCTTCACACACGTTTCCGGACGAGGATTCCTGACAGAGGTTGTATATGGTCTTGAGCTTGTAGAAGAAGTTTGTGCACGACTAGCTTCCCGACGATTGTAATCGTCACGAAGTTCATGATCGCGAAGACTTGATCCATTCAAGAACACACGTTCGATAGGCCAAGCGCGGAGAGAATACCTCCAATCCACTGGAACATCTTCAGGACGCAGCGATTTAGAGATGTGAACCGCGACAAGAGAATCTCCGAGGGGGCCATCAGAACCAAGGACAAGGTCGGAGTTCACATTGTGGCAAAGCCCCTCCGCTACCGGCAAACCATCCACATTGTGAAGGATGACCACCTACGTCATCCAAAGCCTGCGAGGGATACCCTCACAGTCCGGAATGTGGACAGTTTCCTCTGGATCATTGTGAATCTTGCCTTCATTGGAGGAGTACTCTGGCACCACCATCATTCCGTTCTCCATTACGTCTGTAAGAGAACCACAAACAAATGAGTGGACCAAACAAACATATCAAAAATCATTTGGAAGAAGGAAGGCACCAAAGTATCCATAATTCAACTCGGCCCAAGTTGAATGACCAGACAATAATGAATCCATACAAACCATTGAATAATAAAGTATCAGGTCCCAATTACAAACACAATTTCCTGTACAGAAGAAGTCAATCAACACCGGGTTTCACTTGAAAAAGTACTAACAACAACCATAAAACATTTGTACTCTAGATTTTCAAATACATTAAAAAATTAATAATATTAAACATTTATATTGTGACCATTCAGTCGTGTACCTCTGTGTATCAATGTTCTCAATTATTAGTTCATATTAAAAGATGCATGTGAAATTAATTATGAATTCAGGGTTCAACTCGCATCGAGTTAAAAACTCCTGATAGGATTAAATAGTTCGTAGGCACATTAATCGTTAACTGAAAAGTTTAAATAGGAATTTATATGGTCACCATGATATTAGGAAAAAATAAATTCATTCGGATATGATACGAGTTCCATCCATAGAATCTTCATCAAATAAGTATTTAAAAAAAATAACAATTACCATTGACCATCATTGCTTCACATTATATAGGACAGCCTTTTAACTCGAGTCGAGATAAAAGACAACAGCTCATTATTCTATATCAAGGATTTACAACGAAGACCAAACCGAACGCTGAATGTTATCTATTCAACTCGAGCCGAGTTGAATAATAGGTAAACAGTGGTAATTTGTTTCTACATTAAAAAAAATTAACATGAAAATATTTTCAGGGGAGGATATATTCAACTCGAGACGAGTTGAACAGTATACACAGTTATTCTTTACTGTGACTGTGGATATGTTGTTAACTCGAGTCGAGTTGAATTCCAGATAACTGGAGTCCAGTTGATTTTTCGGGTTCAAATTGTTTGATTCACATTAAATAATCATTCTTCCGGAAAACCCGGAGCAATTACCGAAGGACTGTAGAGAACTCTGTGAGTATTACGTGAAGTCCACAGAACACACAATGATAAGGATTGCAACCATACAATGCAAATGCAGGAATTTTTCAGTGCAATGACCATTTACAGGCTTCGTCACAGTATTCCGAAACCGTAGAGTTCAGTCAAGCATTGCGAAACAAGGGTGTGATACGATGCGTAGAAAACTGTGAGAAGGATTGGAAAAAATCAAGGAGAATAAAAGAACTTCTACGTTGCAATCTCCCATTCCGACACCAGGCCAGAGCACTGAAAAACTAAAATGTTCAATCACGCAACGCGAAACCTGTGGGTGGTACAATGCATTCACTTCTTCATCAGAAATGCTATCTTATTCCTGACCTGAGAATGAACAGCCGTTAAGTCAAACCCCATACACTACTGTGTCAATAAGAACTACAGAAATGTCCGACAATCAACAAAATAAAAGGAGACGTGAGAACAAGGCAGTGAACCTCGATGACCGGCGTGAAGAATACTAGGTGGAGACACAAATGCAAAACTGAAAAATGGCACGGAAAAATTTCGCTGTGGAGGAGAGGCAGCATCGCACTTGGGCGGGAGATCCTCAGCGGGAAAACTTGGATTCCATTTGAAACGGCTACCGCTGGAAGTCGCGGGCCAAATTTGGAGAGGAATATCTTTTCCCTATAAGACGCTGATGAATAGTGCCGGAAAGTAAACGCATTCCTTGTTTAGGATCTGTCTATTTCACGTAGACTACCATTAGGAAAAGCGACTGTTGAATCCTTTTCAGAATGCGAGTTTAGTGCTTTTTGACCTTACGGAGTTCCGAAAATGCTGGTCTTTTTATTAATTGATGATCTTAGGGTTTAGGGTTCTGGGTTCTGGTTCTTCGATTGAAAGTCTCCATAATTATGAATACACATGTTTTTGGTATAGAAAAATCGTAACATAGACTTTGTAGCAATTTTTTGATATTCATGCAAATATTTTGGAGAATTGAAATGATCTAAGAGACTTAAAAAATGGTGAACTCTTGGAATTTGTATATGAATGAACGAAAACAATTTGGAAGAAAAAGAATATCCTAAAGATTTAGGATTGTTGGAATCATTTGATTGTGGATCATATACGTACGTGACAATTATACATAAATAGTGAATTATAAGTATTCCACAGTCTATTTAAGCTTCACATTTTTTTCATAGTCAACAGATTTTCAGGTATTGAACATCCTCATATTACTTTGAAAGAGCCATGATCCTTTATACTTTTCCTTCTTTTTCATATTAATATGATAGAATGTGATAGAATGTAGAGTACTTGGAGTAACTTAAAACATAAGTGATAATTTTCTTAAATCATGTTTGATTTCTATTTAGACTTCAATTTTTTATGCTCAATCCAATCCTGAAAGTACCCTATAGCAAAGGTCTTTAGATGGTTTTTAACTTCTACTAATTGTATTTTTTCTTCTTCCCCATATGCATTTGTTGGAATTGAAAAATGCAAGCACTTCAGAATACAGAGCATCATAGGTCTTTTAAAGAAAGTTTTTTCATGTCTCTGTACTCTTCAATTTCCTTGATTTCAATAGAATTATTGAAACATATATGGGTATACAGAAATATAACCCTAAACCATGCCTTATACTCATTCATTTTCACTACAAGAGAGAGGTGTGTGTTAAGTATAGTCCTAGAGATAAAAGTTGAATCAGTGACCTTTTGAGGGGATTTTCAGTAAGAATTTACAAGATACTTGTGACTTTTGTTGTAAACAATTGTGTGATAATCAAATAATTGAATTATTTAGGTATGTGAGTCTAGTATTTGAAAACTCCTTATTTAGGTATGTGAGTCTAGTATTTCTACGTTATAGAATGCAAAAAAGAGAATTTAAAAGTTTAGGGTATTCCAAATACTTTAATCACTACATTAACCTATAATACCGAATTAAAATATTTGAGGTTCATGGAAGAATCATACTATACATGTACTTTTAAAATGTAGAACGACAACAATATACTATAAAATTAGTCATTGCAGATATGAAATGCTTTGAAAAGAAAAATCATGTTGTGAAATTTATGTTCTTTCAATTGATGGCAATTCCATTATTGGAAGACTAAAAACAATGGAAGCACTCACACAAAATTTATATGATTGCTCATGAATACCTACCAATAGTTACTTGGAATACATTACTAGGCCATGCTTTTAAATAATCCTCATTAAGCTTTCACTAACATAAATGTAGCACTTGAGTTGAATGAGTGTACCCTAAACCCGATATTAAATGTAGCACTTGAGTTGAATGAGTGTTTGGAAAACCCCATTATGATGTACTTCATGTGTCATTTATATTGAGGCACACTTCAATTCCTTTTAAGAAATACAATGAAAATCAATCGAAAGGTTGAATGTGAAACCTTTACAGAGTCTACGGATTTATATTTCCATAAAATGTATGATTCTTAATATTTCACATATAGTCATGACTATTGTGAAGGTATGACAAAACTCAATTTTTCAATTTTATGATTATGACGTTAAGCATCCATAAACGTTTCGTATCCCTATCATAGTTAACAGGATTTTTTCTAATGCTTTTGAATACTCTCGAATGTTCATTTCTTTCCCTCTTAAGAGTACCTAGTACTAAAGTGTATTAATAATGGAAGAGACAAAATGTAAGATTAAAAATGCGAATTATAGTGCTATTCAATTACACCAAGTAATTATTGAATAAAAAGTGTGTTTAAAATCAGTAATCTTAGAGTGCTACATTTCAAACCATCACAGAACTAGTTGTTTGGTGTAATTCATCTAACGAAGATTTAAATTCTAGCGGTTTTGATGGTGAATTTATTATGGTCATGGTATTAGCATATATTATGTGTAACATTATTTGTTTTAGAGAACACTAACTGCGCCTCGGTTATCAGAGGTGCCTCCGGTTATGGAGTTCTTTTGCATTCCCTAACCTAAAAAAAATGTACAATTGTATGTGCCGGACCCGTTGAACTCCAAACTCTTCTGGATAATTGGTGGTAGGGAACACTAATTCAGCCGCCATTATCAGGGGTCCATCTTGTTAGGGAGTGCGAAAGCACTCCCTAACCCAAAAAAAATGTATAATTCTGTGTGCTGGACCCATTCAACTCCAAATTCTTTTGGAGAAATTGTGGTAGGGAACACTAATTCGGCCTCCATTATTGGGGGTCCATCCGCTTAGGGAGTGCGAAAGCACTCTCTAAGCCAAAAAAAATGTATAATTCTGTGTGCTGGACCCATTCAACTCCAATTATTCAAAAAGTCAAGAATCCCAAAAAATTACTTATTTAATCAATTGAATTACATTGTACGGTAAATTAATAATTATTTAGAACACAAAGTTCGCCTCGTACTGTAATGTCCCACAGATTACAAAGTCATGAATTCAACGTAAAAAGAAAATGGAAAACATATGATGCAAGTTTCAATTATTCCTAAACTACAAAATCCCCCCCAAATACTTAATTAATTGATTGACGTTGCACGTGAAATTAAAAATGAGAACTCAAAGCTGGCCATGTACTTCAATGTCCCCCCAATTATTCATGAATTCCATTAAAAATAAATGGGAAACATATGGTGCAAGTTCCAATTATAAATAAATTCAAGAATCCAAAAAAAATATTGTAGTTAGTCAATTGAATGACGTTGTACGTGAAATTCAAAATTAGAACACAAAGTTGGCGCTGTACTTTAATGCCCTCCAAAATATAAAGTTATGAAATATGCTTAAAAAAAAAATGGGAAACATATGGTGCAAGTTCCAATTTTCGTGTTTTCAATTTATTGGAAAATGCTCTAAATTGAACAAAATGTGAAAATTTTGATAAAATGTAACGATTTTTTAGAAATTGTAACCGTACAAATTCAAACTAAACTTGCTAGAGATTGCCTAGGAAAAGAAAGCACAACAATTTCACTTAATATGGAATGAAAGATTCTAACGTTTGATTATGAGGGTGCTAAAATTGCAAAAAGGAATTGAAGTCTTACTTGCAAGTCAAATCTAAAAAAGTTGATGACAAAAAATATATGAGGTTAACGGGCCTAACTTTAATAACCCAAATCAATTTACGACTTCTCCCAATTCACTCTACAACGTCTTGAAATGAACTTAGAATGTGATTTTTTCTCGAAGATCTAGTGTATTTGAGGCTCATTTTCAAAACCTCTTAACACTTAGTTTACGGAACTCAAGAAGAACATTTAAAAAATATAAACTACTTAAAATAGCAATTTGGCTAGGATTTAGGTAACTAAAAAGTTTTGGAAACAACATATTTTCGTGCCTCGGGCATTTAGGGGTTAATACTCATTAGTACACTAGTACATTTATACTATTTTGTTTTGTCCTTTTTACCTACATTAAAAAAAAAGTATGTAGAATGTTTTTTCAAAAAAATAAGTCTTCAGTTTAAATAAATTATTTATGACATATAAATACACTACGTAAGATTTATAGGATTCAGATCCTTGTTCTTCTTTCATTCCTGCTTCGATGAAAGTCATCTTAATTTTTGGTGATACTTTTTGAAAGTCATCCTAATTTTTGGTCTTATCCATCGGTTGGATTTGGTGTTACTAGAATATGTACGTTTCTAAAATTAAAAATGTGGAAGTATGTCAAGTGGTCAATTTGCATTGACTTTAGTTCAAAACTAGATGTGCAAAAACAAGGTCAAAGATGTAAAGGTCACAAAAATTTCATAAAACCACAACATAAATAGAACCTTATTTAGAATCCATTTCAACAAGTTTTACTCAAGAAATGATAAAATTTTACTTGTAATTCAATTTCAAAGGAATTTTGAAATTTCTATTTCAAAATTTATAGAAAAAAATTGGTGATAGCATTAGTACATCTAACCGTACGGATAGAATTTAAAAATCAAAATGTATAGCTTCCATTTGTATACGAATTCGAAAATATTCTTCCAAATTGTAGTTCACAATGTTTTTTCTCGAATTGTCAATTTTGGAGATGAATCCAGACGTTTAGGGCTTAAAGATCACCCCATCTCCATTTTCCATCTAAAAATAGGGGCGGTTTAAAGAAGTTGGGCACATTTAGAGCATGTTACCATTTGAAGGCTAAATGCGCTGGAGACAACAATCTTCAATCTAGACGCTCCATTGCCATGGAGGGCCAAGATTGAACGACCCTGCCCCGAAACTGGAGTCTGCCTGCAGACTGGGTTTTGGTGATCTAGGGTTTTCTACTTTTTTTCTGAAGTTTTACCTTGTCGATCTTTTGCGGAGTTCTGCGACGTGTGGGCAGTACTTTCTGGCGTCTTGCAAGTTGTGCGGCTTGAGGGTAGTAGTTTCCGGAGTCTTGGCAGGAGTTTGCGCCGTTTCCATGCTTGTCTACGACGTGGGGTAGGAGTTTGCGGCGTGTGAGTTCTCAGCGTGTGAGTCCGCGGCGTGTGAATTTGCGGCGTAGGAGTTTTGCCAAGTTCTTGTGTGTTCTCCGTGTGACTGCTGGTTCAGTTTGTTCTCCGGTTCTTGTTTTTCGGTATAGGGTTCTTCAGTATCGCTTCTGGGTTCTTGTTCTTGAATTCAGGGTTTAGGTTTTTGTTTCTGTCAGTGACCTTGTTGATGTGCGCTGGTGTGAGTTCGGTGGTGTGAGTTGGCGGGTGTGAGTTGGCGGGTGTGAGTGCGCTGCTTTGAGTTCGGTGCTGTGAGTTCGGGTGTGAGTGCGGTGGTGTGAGTGAATACCGATTCTATTTTTGTGAGTCCGTCTTCCTTCTGCGATTTTCTGCGGCAATTGTGCTCGGGTGCCATTCTTTGTTGATTTGCTGTTTCTGCTCGGATTCGGCTACGTTTTGGAGCTTGTGGAAGCGACGCTTTAGAATTTCAGGTATGCTCCTTCCAGTTCATGGATTTAGGGTTTAGGATTTTCGATTTCAGTTTCGATATTCAGTGGAATTCAATTTACATAATGTGTTGCACTTGTTGCATTTGTGGTTGCATTGTGTAATTTAGGTTCTGTGGATCATTTGTGCATTGGTAAGAATGAAATCAATATCTCGTGATTTCAGTGATTCCTCATACCATTTTTGTTTGAGGAAGATGTAAGTTCAACTCGACGTATGTCAGTTCAACTCGATGGAAGCCAAAATAGGCTAAAGCGAACTACAAAAACCAGACTCGTACACTGAAATTCAACTCGAGCCGAGTTGAATTGCACGATCCCTGTATATCACAGCATAAAAAATGTCAGTAATTTGGGAAAAATCCGCTTCAGGTCCTCAGAATGCAAAAATAACAAGAATCAAAGAAGGTCAAAAGCAAAAAAAGAAGATCTTAATCACAAAATTCAATTCGGCTCGAGTTAAATTACCAAATATCGAGATGAAAACCAAAATGAAACATTAATCCACTATTGTTATTTCAACTCGAGTCGAGTTGATCCGCAAAAACTCATATTCGAAATTAAAAAATAACAATGAACTCACACTGCATGAGCCTCTCAGACAAATTCAACTCGGCTCGAGTTGAAGTCTTGGAAATACAGAACCAGATAATGAGAACCAATGTAGAGAAAACCAAAAAGAGGACAACATATTATCATCCTGAGGCACATATTCAACTTGATTCGAGTTAAAAATGCTTGACCTGATAATATTTTCGTTTGAAAATAATGCAGATATGGAGGGCCAGAGATCGAAACTCTAAGCCACATACAAGCACTACGACATCCCCCCAGAACAAGTCGATGACCTTATCGATGACACGATTCTGGAAGAGTGCTGGGAGTGGCAAGATCCCCATGAAGTCGAGTACTGGACCGTCATCTTAGTTCCGATGACCAATCACCTGGCATTCAGGACGAAGTTCAGGAAGTCTGATGCCACCCTCCCTGTTTCTTTGACGGAGTCAATAATGGAGTTCAGTAGCGGACCGGGTGGGGTTATATTCGTGTCCTGCGAGACGGTGGACCCCGAGCAGGAGAAACCATATATATTCTCCTACAAGGTCGATGCCCGCAAGACAATTTTTAGCATCTCCGAGTATCTTCGTAGTCTAATGAACACTGATTACGAAGACCTCATAGCCCCAATTCAAACCGCCATCGACCAGAAGAAGTGGGTGGCAAATAACGGCGCGCCCCTAGCACCCAAAACTCTGCTGTCCCGCCTGAACCATCTCAAGCTGGATTTCGAGAGAGGTCACGTGCTCTTGATGCAAAAGAAGAAGGACATGAGACCTACTTCCGTGGTCAGGGACTATAGCAGTCAGAACCCAGGTACTAGTTCTCTGGCAATCGGGACACCAGGAACGGGGCGGAGTCACACGAGGCTTAAGCAAACTGAGAAGTTTGCGAGAGGAAATCCATCACCGACCCCTCCGTCGGGAAGCAAGAGAGCCGGCGCCAAGGGTACCGCCAAGGCAACCGCCAAAGCCGGAACCTCTCATCAACCTGATGAGAGTATGGTTTCGGACCTCATGGACATTCTGAAGGACCTGGGAGGGGACATCAAGGAAATAGACTTTGAGGACTCCAACCGGACATATGAGGCATACTGGAAGGAGTGCACTAACTCGTATATGCCGGCAATCGGAATGAAGTTCGTCATTCCGCTTGAGCAGTTGGAGACACCCCCCGAGAACTTGAACATCCGGAGCCTTAAGGAGCAGGGAATAATGAGGTCTCTGAACTTCTTGTTGAACATGCCCGACCCCAACAAGAAGATGACGTTGTGCGTCATGCCCCAGAACCTGAGGAGCAAGCCGCAGACCTTTGAAGAAATCAAAGATATGCGTTTCTGGATGGTCAATGGGCAGCACACCATGGCTGCATCGAAGCGCATGCAGGTGATGCCCGCGATTAAAGCGAAGGCGGAGAAGTTTAAAACATGGGAGTGCTTCGTAGTTTGGAACAAGAACGACCATGTGATCAGGAAAATCTCCGCGTACTACAATCGGGTGAATCATTTTCAGAACTTCATGCCGACGTGGGCCACCAACATCATGGGAGCCCGATTTGTCTGGGAGAAGATGGGTTGCCCTCCTTCTGACAAAGAGCCCACCGAGTTGGGCCGGGCTGCAGATAGGCCTCGCAAGACCATAAAGGATATGAACAACCAGAAGCGGTTTAGGGTAAGCAATGCAATTCAACTCGGGTCGAGTTGAATTCTTCCTTTGTTAATAATGAATGATTTATTTATCTCATGAACGCATTCATTTCCGTTCGAGTGATTTGAATATTGAACTCCAGATGAATCCACTATTTGCTGAATACCTTTTTCATATTGCCCTCGCGCTTGAATTCAACTCGGGTCGAGTTGATTGAACCTTGACTGATGGTATTTCACTAAATGTATCTGCAAGATTTTACGGACGCAGTGAGGTTGAGGTTTGCTATGATTGATGTCAAGAAGTTCCGAGGAGCATTAAGCAGAAAGAAGGAGAAGGACTTGGACATCCATAACGAACTGAAGATCATCACTGCTTCCAAGGAGGTGTATGACCTTTGGAGCGAGGTCATATCCATGAATTCCCAGGGGTAGCTCACAGATCCCGATTCCTTGCTAAAGTTCAAGCAGACGAAGGGATGGGATCAAGAACGTGATGGGGTCATGTCCCGGGAGTTCTTCAAGTGGCTTGGGAACTGCAGTGAGGGGGATCTCAAGAAGTTGGCCTTGCATCTCCTCGGTAGGACCCCGAATAGAGAGTTGGCGCACCCGAAGGTGACGATGAAGAAGTCAACCGGGGTTCTCGAGGACTGCTACACAGCCAAGGAGTGGCTCGAGCAGTGCAAGAGGAAGCAGATCATCAGGAGGCAGATCTTCTTTCTGAGGAAAAGTTTGAGCCTGTACAATAACGAAGGCAGCTTTCGGAGGGACAAGTGGAAGGATTTCAAGCGGATGTACAATGTCACGAGGGCCACGAAGAACACCCTCATTTCAGGTCCGCCGGATGAATTCTACTCCCTTGCAAAAATGCCTTGCAACAAGAATAAGAGCATCGAAGAGCTCTCATCGATGGCTGCCCAGTTTTTCAAGATTTTTATGGGCAACAAGGGCAAGTTTGCCAAGCCCGAGGGGAGAGCCTTCTATCGGCCGTATAATATGAGTGATGACGAGCTCGTGGGTGGGACACCAATGTATGGGAGGAGGAAGTCGGCCAGAGTATCAAATTGGCAGTGATGGATTTCCGTAATATCCCTGGATCCATCAATCGGGAGAGGACGAGGGACTCCGATCTGTACTTCGAGCCCTTTATGGGTGTTCTCTCGATGATGGACCAGCCGACGGTGAAGGACCCGAGTGTCTGGTTGTGGATCTGCGGGGACATGGACCTTCAGGTCGATCTGAGGTCGCACATCTGGACTTCAGCGTACAGCGAGGTGTACACCGTACATTTTTTTGAGTACGTTCCTTCAGTTTGGGAGCGGATTCGCGATGCACCAGAAAAATCAAATAAGGCAAAGGAGTCCGTGCACATGATCTTCTTGATCAAGAAGGGGGTTAGGCTGGGCAAGAAGATTCCCAAGAAATTTGAGGCCCTCCCAGACGGACGGTATTCCAGATCAAGGTCCACAAACGACCTAGATTACAGAATCTACAACACCGAATTGCGCATGGATTTTTATTTGCAGGTGTTGAGTCTGTTTGCTGGGCCTCAGGAGAATGTTCTCTCCATTTTCGCTGGGGGGAAAATCATTTGTGCCGCGTTGGTGAGTTCCTATGGACAGTCCTGATATTTATCTCGATGCGAGTTGAATTGCGTGTTGCTTTGTGAATCCTTTTCATCTCGAGTCGAGTTGAAGGTCTTCTGACCTCATTGTCTGCCTGATCATTTCAGATGCTGTCACTGGAGCACTACATCATTGGAGACTCCAAGTACAATGAGAAGTTCTTGAAGTTGGCTTTAGCTTCCGAGTACCTAGACAAGGATGACTTTTTTGATGCAAGTTACCTCGTGGATCAAAGAGTTCATCCGAGAAAGTTAAGCAAGGAACATCATATTCATTAAAATGGGAGTTTTCCAATGAAATGGGAGTTCTACGAGCTTCATAAACTAAGAATGCAAGAACAATTTCATACCCACCACCACAAGAGAATGAGCCGTTAATAGACAAACATAGACAATCTGTCTAGAAGTAAAATCATAATGACAATGTATTGAGTATTATGGAAGGTAGAACATGATGCTATCTGTATATACTATGAATGCGATAAGATGATGCTAATTCCACACGCTATGACTGTGACCTACTCCTCAATATTTGCATTGCCTTCAATATTTCTGGCCCTCGAC
Organism: Rhytidiadelphus loreus; assembly: GCA_947034895.1. Taxonomy (NCBI): domain Eukaryota; kingdom Viridiplantae; phylum Streptophyta; class Bryopsida; order Hypnales; family Hylocomiaceae; genus Rhytidiadelphus; species Rhytidiadelphus loreus. The sequence continues at coordinate 43,313,853 of OX344764.1, forward strand.
TATATCCTATACTCCTAGCAGATAATTGTTGCGCAATCTCTCGCCGTTGTTTCTTTAAGGACCTCAACTCCCAAGCATCCCACATAGGAGTCCTATAATGAAGAGGAGGCAATCCATCATTTCTTTTGCATTGTCGTTTTACGATATCCAAAGATGATAGACGAGGTTGTGCGTCTTCAGCTATTGCATTCCGCTTCTCCAACTCTATACTCTTTACGCCTTTGGAAGTGTTACCCGTGATGGCAATAGATTTAGGCATTGAATTCTCCACTTCAGCTATTGCATTCCGTTTCTCCAATGGTATACTCTTCATGCCTTTGGAAGTGTTGTCCAACATGGCAACAGATATAGGCATTGAATCCTCCACCTACCAAAACCAAGAAAATAAGAGATTCATTATCCACAATGATTACAATGCGAACCATAAATACAGACACAATTGCAGAAACATTTCACTCAATCACTGATAACACACCTCCATGAAGGCCACCACACCCGCTTCTTCACTGTAGAGCTTCCTCTGCGTTTCCAAATTGACAACAGGCCGATCCCTTGTTGTTTGTGAACGACATTTTAGAGGAGATGGAGAGTGCATTACTTTGGGGCACTTCCCTCCATTGGGAGGACTATCAACAACGCCATCGTCTATGCCCATCATTGAAAAATCCATTGTCGACTGTGCAGTGGCCTCGGAGTACATGACATGCCGAATCACTGGGGCCACAGCATTTCTAAACTCCTGGGCACAACACAAAAATAATCGAGTGCAAATATGAATGATGAATTTCATTTTATTTTATTTGACAATAATAATTACATTTTAAGGTGTACCCTCTTACCACAACTACGTTGTCTACAAATTTCTAGATTTCCTATAGACATCGTTGATCGTTCCGGAGGCGGACAAGGACGGAAATAGATGTCTTCTTTGGTGAGCTCCTTGCGCTTCGTTGCGCGCGTCGTGCGTAGTTCCATCAAAGGAATGACACGCCCGAAATCATCCACTTTCCGTTTAGTATGAAGTCTATTGGAGACCGCGAGCGCCCTCTGAAGTTCCCTGTACATGGATTGGTCGAGATGATGCTTGAGGTGAATCCCCCCAACAGCATTGTCTCTACGGAAAGAAAAAAATTCCCACGGCCTCTCTACATGCAGTCTCCTAATCCAAGGCAGGAGTTCAAATATGAGAACCTTGTCTCTCGACCCCTGTCCGACAAAACACCACGAGTCTAGGAGCACTACGTTCGAGGGATCATTCATGAAGTGTTTCTCGGGGCTGTTGTCTACTATTATAGTATTCTCCGGCGTGAAGATGGACCCCTTGAGTTTGTACAACCTCTCCAATGGCTTGAAAAACAGGTCCTTGCACGATCCCTTCAACCTGTAGTTCTTTAGCATGCCATTCCCGTCTCTCGATTTCATGACGGTACATTGTTCTTGGCCGAGGACACCAAAGGGGGGCGTCAGGCCGTGGAAGAGAAAATCAACAGCGAGCTGGGCGTACCATTGATCCATGGAGCTCCAAATTACGACGTTCGCGAAGGAGGTCAACTCCTGCACGAACCTTCTTACATGGGGTCGGAAAGTGACCCTTTCCATCGGGAAGATGAACCTCTCCGCTTTCGGGACTACTTCATAAAGAGAGCACACCCTCCTTTCTTTTATGTGATATCTCATATCATCACAAAAGCAAAGAAGACCATTCAGATCCAGAACGACATTCAGCCACTTCTTATTGAATCTGGATGTGAACGGACTACGAATATGCACATCCGCCCCAATATCACCTACGACTCCCTCACTAGTCCCCTGCTCATAAGGAACAGAGACACATCCAAAATTAAACCGGGTCAAACTCAATTGCGAAGGGTACACCGAAGTGGGGCATGTCAGACCGGAAAACACATCGATGAGGCGAACAAAAAATCAATATTCTGAAGTTCGAGCCGCGGTCAACCAACACAACATCCATAGCACTCAAACATGGCAAAGTACATACCGCATCTTCCAGCGAAACATTTCGAGGAGACATTTGAGGATCTTTTTGTTCACCGCAAGGAACATCATCTATCACCACCTCCGCGACTTTGTGAATGACTTCGAGAACCTCCACAGCATCGGGGATAACTTCGACAACCTCTGCGACGTGTTGAGGGAGAGGATCATCGTGAACCTGATCAGCCGCAGGATGCGATGGAGACGCCTTTGGTGGAGAATCATCCACAACAGGCCTAAGACATAGAGCACCAAAGTCGAGACATTCAGACCCTGCGACTGTGGAAATTGAACACGACAATACTGCGGTAAGAAAAAATATATATTACAATGTCTCACGATGGGAGAAAATGATACAAGATGCGTGGGGTCGGCCTATCCTAGTACTAACTAAAAGTGTCAGTGCTAGCGATACTAATATACGCACAGCGGAAGGAGCTTCAACTCGAGCCGAGTTGAAATACATGCTAAGAGAGTCACGAGGAACAACCTGGAGAAGCATTAGTCACAGGGTCCTGTGACTGCTTCACATGTACCCCTTCCGCCGGCATCCTGTCCACTACATCCTCGGTCTCAGGATCGAATGGGATGTCGGTTGAGTCCTCTGCCATGTCCGGCTGACCTTCATCCTCGACCTCTTGATCCTACTGTGCCGCATCATCTTCTGCGTCCGTAGCGGTGGAGGATGGAGTTGGCGTTGTCATCACACCCTCGGAAGCCGTCGTATTATGTGACGGATTCAGAGACAACGTCGGCTGCTTCCTTGCACTATCGGCTGAATTGTGAGGCCGGTTGCCGAGCATGAGCCGGGAAGATGTCTCAGCCGGAGACATTTGTTGCAATGGCGTAACCGCCAGCAGAAGCTCCGGGTGGACTTGCCTGACGGTTGAAACCATCAACTGCGGGAGGTTGGCGACGATGTCCTTAAAGAACTGCATGTTATCCTCTCTGGCCCTTCTGTTCTCCTCCCGCATCTCCTCCCTCGCAATTCGGTTTTCCTCCCGTATCTCATCATATACCGATTTTTGGTTATCAGGGACTGATGGAGGCTCGGGATTCTTCCTCTTCTTGGACATGCGCCTACTGGATACCGGGGTCCCCTCCGGCTGAGAGGAAAGAGGGGTGGTATGCCTCTGCGCCGAGGTGTCCGATGAACCTCTCATGTCGCTAGAGGCGGGGACGCCCTCCGACAACCCCGTCCCCTGGGAAAGCAAATCACCAATTATTTCGGCTGCCGGATCCTTCCATTCCTCTTCCCTCTCCATGTCGTCGCCTTCATCCTCACCAAGGTTGATGGCGACATCTCTTCGAGATCCCTGGATGGCGGCTTCTTTGGCATCCGTCATCCTCTCCTTGCCTTTGGCAGAACTGGAAGCACCCTTGCTAAACCTCCTTGGATGAAGTCTTTGATCCACGAGGTAACTTGAATCAAGGAAGTCATCCTTGTCAAGGTACTCGGATGCCAACGCCAACTACAGGAACTTCGGATTGTATTTGGAGTCGCCAATGATGTAGTGCTCCAAGGACAGCATCTGTTAATTATCACGAAACGATGAGGTCAAAGAACTTTCAACTCGACTCGAGATGAAAGGGATTTACACAGCAACAAGGCAATTCAACTCGCATCGAGTTAAATGATCAAACTGTACATAGGAAACTTACCAATCCCGCGCATATTATTTTCCCCCCAGCGAAAATGGAGAGAATATTCTCCTGAGGCCCAGCAAACAGACTCAACACCTGCAAATAAAAATCCATGCGCAATTCGGTGTTGTAGATTCTGTAATCCAAGTCGTTAGTTGACCTTGACCTGGAATACCGTCCGTCTGGGAGGGCCTCAAATTTCTTGGGAATCTTCTTGCTCAGCCTTACCCCCTTCTTGATCAAGAAGATCATGTGCACGGACTCCTTTGCCTTATTTGATTTTTCTGGTGCATTGCGAATCCGCTTCCAAATTGAAGGAACGTACTCAGCAAAATGTACTGTGTACGCTTCACCGTACGTTGAGGTCCGGATGTGCGACCTGAGATCGACCTGAAGGTCCATGTCCCCGCAGATCCACAACCATACATTCGGGTCCTTGACCGTGGGCTGGTCCATCGTCGAGAGAATATCCATAAAGGGCTCGAAGTAGAGATCTTTGTCCTTTGTCCTCTCCCTATTGATGGTTCCAGGGATGTTGCGAAAGTCCATCACTGCCAACTTCAGACTTTGGCCGACTTCCTCCTCCCACACATTTGTATCCCGGCCCACCAGCTTGTCGTCCTTCATGTTATAAGGCTGATAGAAGGCTCTCCCCTCGGGCTTGACGAACTTGCCCTTGCTGCCTATGAAAATCTTGAAGAACTGAGCGGCCATCGGGGAGAGCTCTTCAATGCTCTTATTTTTGTTACAAGGCATTTTCGCCAGGGAGTAGAATTCATCAGGCGGACCAGAAATAAGAGTGTTCTTCGTGGCCTTCGTTACATTGTACACCCTCTTGAAATCCTTCCACTTGTCTCTGCGAAAACTGCCCTCGTTATTGTACAGACTCAAACTTTTTCTAAGGAAAAAGATCTGCCTCCGGATGATCTGTTTCCTCTTGCACCGCTCGAGCCACTCCTTGGCTGTGTAGCAGTCCTCCAGAACCCCGGTGGACTTCTTCATCGTCACTTTCGGATGCGCCAAGTCTCTGTTCGGGGTCCTGTCGAGGAGATGCAAAGCCAACCTTTTCAAATCCCCCTTGCTGCAGTTCCCAAGCCACTTGAAAAACTCCCGGGACATGACCCCATCTCGCTCTTGATCCCAGCCCTTGGTCTGCCTGAACTTCAGCAAGGTGTCGGGATCTGTGAGTTGCCCTTGCGAATTCATGGATATGACCTCGCTCCAAAGGTCATACACTTTCTTTGACGCGGTGATGATCTTGAGTTCGTTATGGATGTCGAGGTCCTTTTCCTTCTTCCTGCTCAATGCTCCTTGGGACTTCTTCACATCTATCATAGCGAACCTGAGTCTCACTACGTCCGTGAAATCCTACATGTTCATCCAGAGAAATTCCATCAGTGAGGGATCAATCAACTCGAGCCGAGTTGAATGCTAGCACGAGGTTGATAAGTCATATATTTATGGCAGCTAGGAATTTCAACATCAATTCTGGAGGCAAACGAATCAACTGAATTGATTTACACAGGATTTTAATAATTCAAACATTATGATCACAGGATAAGTTCAACTCGACCCGAGTTGAATTGCATGGCTTACCCTAAACCGCTTCTGGTTATTCATGTCCTTGATTGACTTGCGAGGCCTATCTGCGGCCCTGCCCAACTCTGTGGGCTCTTTGTGAGGAGGAGGGCAACCCATCTTCTCCCAGACAAAACGGGCTCCCATGATGTTGGTGGCCCACGTCGGCATGAAATTTTGGAAATGATTCACCCGGTTGTAGTAAGCAGAGATTTTCCTAATGACGTGATCGTCCTTGTTCCACACCACGAAACACTCCCACGACTTAAACTTTTCTGCCTTCGTTTTTATTGCGGGCATCCGCTGCATGCGTTTCGATGCAACTACGGTGTGTTGCCCATTCACCATCCAGAAGTGCATATCTTTGATTTCTTCAAAGGTCTGCGGCTTGCTCCTCAGGTTCTGGGGCATGACGCACAACGTCATCTTCTTGTCGGGGTCAGGCATGTTTAACAAGAAATTCAGAGACCTCATAATTCCCTGCTCCTCAAGGCTTCGGATATTCAAGTTCTCGGGTGGTGTCTCCAACTGCTTTAGTGGAATGACGAATTTCATTCCGATTGCCGGCACGTACGAGTCAATGCACTCTTTCCAGTAAGCCTCGTATAACACTATATTCAATATTTTGAGAGGTTTGGAGTCTCTCAAAATAATATTGTCCATTTAGACTATATACAATGAATTATAATGTTAGCCAGTTTAGGCGGGCAAATACTAAATTTGCTAGTTGTAATGTGCAATTTCCATTAAAATGAGAGTCCCGTGAGTGATCGAATGTTCAATTAGATGTATATGTTTTAAGATAAATGTTCTGATTAATATAAATAAAGATTTTGCAATCTTCTAAACACCAAGTCATGAGCTCCACGATTGGTTGTAAGGGGTTGTTTATCTCATTGAAGCGGTCCGGGTTCGATTCCCGTGGAATTCGTATGAGCGCATGAGAGAAAAAACATGACTTGGTGCTGCTAAGTGAGCTTTGCAGGCAGGAAAATTGTAACAACCAACCGGCCCCCTATCCAAACTTGTGACAAGTGCTCAACACGTTAACATAATAAAGAGTGGTTATACCCACTACCCTTTTCTTCAATCGTATTACATTTTCAAATTGACTTTAGACAGATATTAAGCTAGTAAAATAACATGAAATATCCTGAAAAGAGTATGTGCAAACTTGAAATAGTAAATATATTTATATAAATTTGAAGATTAAAACATAATCAATATCCAATATATCAATTTAACATACTATTACTAATTTCACGATAATATTCCACAAAATCAAGTATACGAAGCCAAGCTTTGGTTGATGACTTCAATTTGAGCTGTAGGAATCTTGATCCTGCATTCGCGGGTACCTCTTCTATTCTGGGACTTCCATGCTGTCATCAAAGCGTTTGTTTCTTCCCATAGCGGTGGTTCGGTTTCATCAACCTTCCAACGTAAACCTCTTTCACTGTCCCATCCTGTATAGAAGTCACGAACATCCTGATTCCTTGATGTTGGACAGAAGTATTGAATGAGCACACAATTCGGCTTCTCAGGATTACAATTGGGATCAGACAACGCCCTTGCAATCCAAACCGGTCGACTGTCACCATCTGCGGGTCGGATTGCAACAAAATAGCCTTCAAAGAGATCCCGACCCACCCTAAAGGATGGTTGTGGGCGTCCACGTAAAGGCCCAACATAGGCCTCATCTGCTCCAAACTCTTCACGATCTTCACCATCATCTTGTAACTGATCCTCTAGAGTTGCTTGAATCCGAGTAGTTGGCCAAAAACCGTCCTTTAAATTAGTAGAAGCAGGTAATGGTTCTTGCAACGCCACCTTCACATCACGCCAGTAGTGTACCAAATGCTCATAGCGTCTTCGATATTCTCCAGTAACGTCAACATTGCATAACTTCTCCCAATACTTCACAAAGCCAGATATACCTTTCAAAATGTCATCCACCCCTCTCATTTCCTTCAACAAAATTGGCAACGGCTCTCCACGGGGCCACAAACTATGCCCCTCCGAATCTTCTTTCCACAACTTAATACCTCTACCATCCTCCCCTAACCAATCCACGTCAGTGCACAACAATTTGTACTTCATGACCGGACATCCCGTTGAATCTAGGTAGAACTTCACTTGTTGTAGTTTTGTGTGTCCAACCAGAGTCTCATCACCATCCACAAATGCACCTGCAATGAATCCTTTGAAATCGGGCACTTCTTCTATGAGGTGAGGGATAGTAGGAATGGACTCCACGTCCATAAACGACTTCATCAACATCGGGATTGTTGGAAAGTTCTCCTTTTTCAATAGCATGCTCCATCTTCCAAACAACGCGTCAATGTCATCGTGTGTATGACCCACAATCATGAAGTTTACATACACTTCACGGAAGATCTTGTTCGCAACAAGTAGAGACCAAAAACAGAAAACATATCTGTTTTTGTTGTCTCCAGTAGCATTGTCCATTTACACGTTGAGAATAGGTGGCAAAGGTGTCGCTGAAACCAAGTTATCTGGTGGTGGAGGTAGAGATGAGTTGCACATCTCTGCACCCTTCAACACCGCTGTGAATAAATTTGTTGAGTCCGACCCTACAAACAACTGTCGAGAAGACGACTTTGGTGGCAATTCAAGATCTCGCAACAGCTTTGCTATAGAACCTATGGTATAGTTTGAATCATGGGGAAAGAGGTCCAATCCATAATGAGCATAACGGACATCAACATGACCATGTGCAATCATGCCAGTGACAGACAAAGGCAACTTCATGAGGCCATCGAGGTCTTTACTTTTGTGGGAGAAGACCGGGGAAGCAGTTTTGGCATGATCCATCTTGTCATGCATAATCGTAAGGCATTCATGCGGAAAATTATGTGACTGGTAGCGATTTGCGTAGTACAACTCCCTGTGAGCACGTGCAATAGCAAGATGCTTGTCCAACCTAATGGACCACTTCATAGCAGATTGAGATCCAGCAAGAGCACCCTTCCTAAGCTCTTTCAATTTGTCACAAGTAGCGCAACGAGCAAAATTGTCTCCTGGCTTCTTCACTTCATACTCAGAGAACCTTGAAGATCGAATCTTGCTCAAGCTTGAAATTGAAACCTCCTTCAATCCAAAAGCAGCATTAGTTTCATTGATTGCTTTCATCTGACCCTTCCATTGGAAGGTAGCTGGCAATATCCTAGACATGACTTTGTCTCCAGACTTCAAAGTTCGTGTACGATGTGGCATGTGATCCGCTTCCTTATCAAGGATGCACTTCAAAGTAGCAGTAGCTTGTTGAGTGTGTTTCCTAGGCTTCACCAATCCCATATTGCCATGTACTGCTGCCTCCCGACCATCCTTCATGTATGTTTGGTAGCGATAGAACGTGGCCTCCGGGACCCCAGAAATATGCATCCATGCTTGCATGCACACAGGTATTTCTTCAATCATCACCATCCTTCTGCCACGTGAGTCTCGATGAACTTGTCTATGTACTTCAGTTTTCATAAAGGCTCTGTGCTTGAATGTTGAATTCCGATACATTCGTTCCCGAAAGGCTCGAATTTTGTCCCTTGGAAACGGTTGAACACAATTTTGGCTGCAGCAGACTTTACTAGACACCAAGTTGATAGAGTCTTGAGTGAGTAGGTCATTTGATTTGATGGCAATCTTGCGAGGAGGATTTCTTATGGTACTTGTGTACGGTCTAGCAGATGTTGAAGATGGCGGGTTTAAGAGAGTTGCTTGCAACCGGTTGAAATTATCACGGGCCTCATGGTCATGCAAGCTTGCCCCACGACAATGGACAAGATTTATAGGCCAAGCAACTAAAGAGTACACCTGCTCTTGTGAGATATCCAATTCCGAATGTGTCTTGGAAATGAAGACTGCTACATGAGTGTCTCCAAGAGGACCGTTGCTTCCCAGCACAAGGTCAAAATCCACACTATGGCAAGTACCTTCTGCAACTAGGACGCCTGCATTGTTGTATAGAGTAACGCACTTTGTATTCCAGAGACGACGCGAAAGTCCTTCACACACTGGAATGTCAACATTCACTTCTTCAGGAATTTGGTATTCGCCATCAGAGAAGTCCATATTATCGTCCGCTAACAAATCGGAATCCATGATAACTACAAATCAAAGAAGATATTACTCAGTCAGGAAAGAGGCAAATGTCGAGTTCAACAAGATGCTTCAAAAAATAATCAAGTGAACATAGGTTTACAAAAGGAAATCTAGTAGATTAAATTGAAGAATTATTTCTTTGTCTGCAATTCAGGTCGATAAGAGCTGAATTGTAAAGGTGTTGATTATGTTACTACAATGAAACTCTATGATGTTTATAGACATTAAGTAATTCCAACCGTAATGTAATCAGGGTTTTTGCTAGTCAATTAGTGCTGAACTGGAGGAAAAATATATTAACTGGAGATCAATTGCAAATGACATCTAAGTGAAATACATATGAGGAAAATGATTTGATTTTTTGGAAAATGTATAATCTGCAATATTTGTGTTCAATTCTTCATAAGTAGAATGTGCAGTTTAGGTTGTTACCACCTAAACTGCACATAAAGAATTTTACTTATTTTCACATGTTCAAGACAAATAGATAAAAGACTTCAACTTACTTGTAATTAAATGCTAAATAATACTCTTGGCAATATGACCTGATTATCAAAATTAAAACTACAGTCATCATATTTTTTATATTTTTGACACCAAACCAAAACTCTACAATGTCAACATTCACTCGTGGACATTTGCAATTCAGGTGGTAGCTACCTGAATTGCACAATTCATTATTCAACTTGTGAAAAAAATAACATGCTCAGACACCAATTTAACTAGGTTACATCAATGATGAAAGGAGATGAAAAATGTCTAATTATATCAAATGCCAATTCATCCAGATCTGCTCATTAATTTTTTTTAAATTATTTTTTCACGTTCACAATTATATATCAAAAGGTTGTGCATTTTAGGTTGATACCACCTGATTTGCACCCCGTCACCAAGAGACACACGTTTCGTCAAGGCTAGGAAAGTAAAAGAGTGTATCTTATGAAGATTACGATGTTTCACACAAGGTGTCACCATTCAGGTTGATACGAGCTGATCTGCACAACCTATTAGACAAACATCCGGTACAAGCAGACTATGAAGGAAAAAAGTATATCCCAATAGGTTTGAAATTCACAATGCAAGGCGTCTTAATTCAGGTTGATACGAGCTGATCTGCACAAGTCTCTAAACAATAATACAGTATTTTTCATTATAGACACATATCTAGGATTCTTGAGTGTCAAAATTATTTTATATCCTTTTCCAATTCAGGTCTTAGCGACCTGAACTGCGCAATCAACAATTAATTGTAGAATGACCCCGTATTTTTCGGCGGAAAATGCGGATCTCTAAGGATGATCACTGTCATCTAGATAACACAATATGCCAAACAAAATGAAATCACAACACTACAAGCCAATAACCCGGGACAAAAATTTGGCTTCCGGAACATTCAAACTTTCAACTGGAACAAGGATTCATGATCTCGATGACCAATTCAATTGATCATTTCTTGAAAGTTGTACTTCAGATGGAATCAAGTTCCTTACAAGTAGAATCAATTAAAAACGTTACTTGGTCACAAACTCAATGACATTCAACACAAAACTTGACTGGCATCCTTGAAAATGCATGAATCGAGTCCATTGAAAGTCCGAGAGAGCACACTGGTATCCCGAGAATGCACACTAGTATCCCAAGAAAGCACACTGGTATCCCGAGAGAGCACACTGGTATCTCGAGAGAGAACACTGTTATCCCGAGAGAGCAAATAGAAGCCTTATTGAGCGTAGTAAAAGTCCGACAGAGCGCAAGAAGTAGTCTCGTCACTCTTCACGACCTCGTTTCTGCAGGGCTATAGAATTCTACGGCACATTGCAATCAATTCCAAAATCAATCTAAAAACTTTGGGTTCATGAACTTGCTCAAGAAACAGGTTAGTTTGGGAATTTCCAAATCGATGGGAGGCTCTTGATTCATGCGAGTCAGACTTCTACTAAAACATCAAACGACAGATGCCAAAAATGTCTCTACAAAACATATTTGTAAGAGTGGGTGCATCTGTTTAAATACATTCACGGGCTCTCTCATCCTGATGAATAAACAAGTAGCTGCGGTACAAGAAAGTACGAGACGCTCTAACCCTGCTGCCTAAATCGCTCACTTATTGATTAGTTATGGATTTTCGACTGTGAGCACTAGCAGTCCAAGAGAGCACGGTGAAGTGCATCAACTCCTCACGAGATTCATAGATGCACAAACAAGATTTTACAACGTAAGTTCAATAGAGTTATCACCTACAAGCAAGGACGCCTCAGAAATAATACCGTGATCGTCAAAAACAAGAAAAGCGTCGACTGAAACTGGAAAAAAAACGGAAACAGAGTGCGACCAAGGATCAAATGAAATGGCGATGGCGGAAAAACAATGCGGTAGGAGGACGTCCCGAACCGCGAGGGCCTGAGAGAACGCCTGGCAGGAGTGAAGATTGAAGACGCGCGAAAACAATTGCGGGAGATTTCGAATTCAACAATTTCCTTCACAGTGGACGCACATTTCCGCCGAAGATTATGCTTGCTACTACGGCATCATTCTAAAAATATCACGAAGCCATATTTCCGTAGACTAGATTCTCTTCCAAGAATTCGATGTGCCTTGCCAGTACCTTCCTCGCCGGATTCCATGGAGGACTCCGCTTTTGCCAGCCGGCCCGCGGTATTTCCGATTGTACTTCATTAACCCAGGAACACCGGAAACGCCATTTCGTGGCGTTTGGATGAGAATGCGGCGACGTGGACGGAAAACTTTTTGTTTTTTTCATCTGGAACTTTCATCAGTCTAGAGATAGTCGCTTCCTGGACAATTGGGAATTAAGTGCGCAGTCTTAGCGCTCATTGTTGCTTACTAATTTAGATTGGAGTAATAAAAACGGTATGGGACTATCCTTACTTTCGGTCAAGCTCTATGACCACAAGGACTATGGTCACCAACTTGAAAAATTTGTCAACGCTTGCACTAGTTGCCCGAGGGCTGAAAATTTCCTAATATTTCCAAAAAAAAAGTGTATAGTGAAGCATCTGAAGTTGTGTTGCTCCTCTCTCTGTGTAATATACTTTATTTTTCATGGTGTAAGGAAATGACTCTGTATTTACTTTTCTTTCCATCTCCTACTATCAACCATTTTTTTGGGATTCTTTCAAAAGAATCTAAAGTAAATTGTTTTGTCAAAAGAACAACTCCTATTTGGTAAAATCCACTATTCACTATAGGTTAATGCCTTACATTTTGCAAGTCCACCAATGAAGTTGATCCCGCTCTAGCTTGATGTAGTAGCCATAATCTATTACGCAAAACTCTCCTCCTATTTTTTATATTTCATATGCATATTCTAAAAATAAATAAATAAAAAAAAAACAATTTAGATTGGAAGAAGAATCAAAGTATTATTGTGATAATCATCCGATATATCTACAAATATTAAAGTTTTATATTAATAAATTAAAATTAAAATTAAGCACTCAAAATAGTTGTATGTCATTGTCTCTACCGTTCACATTTTTCATTGGAATCCATTTCAATAATCAATTGATTCAAGGAAAAGTTGTTAGTATAAGTATATTTTACCAAACCTATCTCTACAATCATGTAATTTTAGTAAATAATGTTCCACAAATGTAATGCAATTGAAAATTTCTAAGGATGTTCCTAACTTATGTAAGAACCCGAATCCTAAGGAATGACCATCAAAACGAAATTTCTAGTATGTCAAATTTAGTGGTTGAAGTGTGGCCTCCTGGATTATTTGCAATGAAAAAATAAAAACTTCTCACTTTAATCCCTAAACGTCACTTGCGGATGGATAGCCACATATGAGAAGTGCTCGAAAATTCATAAACAAAGAAAAATGGAAATCAAAATGAAAATTGATGTCATAATGTTAGCTCTAAAGTATGCCTTCCAAGTATGTGGGGACGCTTTGGAAGTCATCCTTCACACAATGCACACACCACATACTTTGGAAGCATACTAGAATTCCTAAACAAAGAAGGATGGAAAATAAAATATTAAATGATGTCATCATATGCCTTCCAAGTATGTGGGGACGCTTTGGAAGTCATCCTTCACACAATGCACACACCACATACTTTGGAAGCATACTAGAATTCCTAAACAAAGAAGGATGGAAAATAAAATATTAAATGACGTCATCATATGCCTTCCAAGTATGTGGGGACGCTTTGGAAGTCATCCTTCACACAATGCACACACCATGTACTTGGGAAGCGTGCCTAAGTTACTAAACAAAGAAGGATGGAAATGAAAATAAAAAATCATGTCATCATACTTACTCTAATGTATGCCTTAATTCCAAGTATGTACGGACGCTTTGAAAGTCATTCTTCACACAATACACACACCACATACTTTAGAAACATGCAAAAATTCCTAAACCAAACTTAGTTTAAACAAATATTTAAAGATAAAAAATTCATGTAAATATTAAATGAAACTATATATATATATATATATATATATATATATATATATATAAAGCAATAAAACTTTTATTTTTAATTCCTTTGTTATTTTTGGGTGAAAAGCTTAAAATTAGTATTTAACTCATATCTGAAACAAGTACATTCTATTATTATGCATGTGTTCTCTAAAAATATAAGGGTTGAAAATTAAAGTTCTTAACTCCTAGTAATTGCAATAACAAATAGAGTGAATTTCAAAAATTAGATTTATGGAATATTTTCAAATTTCAAGTTTTTTTATATAATTTGGATAGACCTGATTCGTGGTATGTACATAATTAATTTGAAAGTTTGGAAGCAATATATTTTTGGAACAATTTCAACAAATGCAAATAAAATTGTAAATCCAAATGATAACAAAGTGTATGTCCTTTAATATAAAAGTCTTGTTAGACTTTTCAAAAAATGAAACAACTCTTTTCACTTATTAAAAAAGTTAAAGAACTCTAGTGTGAAAGGGATCTTACTCCATTTTTAAAAAGAAAAAGAACTATAATGTAAAAGGTTGCTTTTACTTTGTAGACCTAACGCCCTCATGATCAAAGATTATATTCTTTCAACTCATAAGTGACGTTGTAATATTGTTGTGGTTTCTTCTCCTAAGTATGTTGTCTTTAATATTTCTAGTTTGATTTTGCATTAATACAATTCTAAAAAAATGATACAAATTATCAAATGTTGGCTTTTTGTTAGTTTAGAACAAATTCCTATAAGCTCAAAGAAGGCCTTGGACATTTAGGGGTTAAGAGAAAAAGTTTAGCAACTCAAATAAGAATGTATAAGTTAGTATAAAATCAATTAAAAAAAAGCATAACAATTGTTTTTTAATAGCATAACAACCGACAACACATAATCAACACTATTTATTAAGTACCCAAAATAACAGTCCTTCCGTCCCTAAATGATCTTGGAGTTGGTCAAATAGTGTGGGATTAAAGTTGAAATAACACTATCTCTATCCATTTCTAAATATTTAAGATGAGCAATTGCAAGATCATTTTGGGACAAAGGAAATATTGTTTTAGTCCCAAAATATCTTGTGATAATAAAAAAATATGTATACATATAGGACACCCAACCATAATATAGAACCTTCAAGTGCCCAGAATTTCAAGTGAAGACTTCTTATAAGTCATGTAGGCCTCAAAATAATATATCGTACTCCTAAAACATCTTGAGGGACTAGGAAAAGAAATAAGAAAACCTTCAAGTGTCTAGAATTGCAAATAAAGGCTTCTTGTAATTTGTTGAGGCTTTGAAATAATATATCCTAGTTCTAAGAGACTAAGACATCTTACCGGGCTAAGAAAAAAAATATAATATATAAAACCTCCAAGTGTCTAAAATTGCAAGTGAAGGCTTCCTTTAATTTGTTGAGGATTTAAAATAATACATGCTAGTTCCACAACTTCTTGTGGGACTAGGAAATAAAACTATAGTATATAAAAAATAAATTAAATGAAGACAAGATTTCCATAAAAAAAATATAAGAAAAAGAAATAGAAGAGAATGAATGAATATACAAGCTTGCATGTATCAACGACAATATATAATGTAAATACTCTCATGAAATTCACGTCCAAAAAAATGGGAAACATGTTGTGCAAGTTGCAATTATTCATAAAGTCACGAATTCAAAAAAATTTGCAATAGGTGGTCACTTGAAATGACCTTGAATGTCCGTGAAAGTTAAAAATTGGGGCATGCACCTAGCCCTGTACTTTAATGTCCAAAAAAATGGGAAACATGTTGTGCAAGTTGCAATTATTCATAAAGTCACGAATTCAAAAAAAATTGCAATAGGTGGTCACTTGAAATGACCTTGAATGTCTGTGAAAGTTAAAAATTGGGGCATGCACCTAGCCCTGTACTTTAATGTCCAAGAAAATGTAATCTCATGAAATTCACGTCCAAAAAAATGGGAAACATGTTGTGCAAGTTGCAATTATTCATAAAGTCACGAATTCAAAAAAAATTGCAATAGGTGGTCACTTGAAATGACCTTGAATGTCTGTGAAAGTAAAAATTGGGGCATGCACCTAGCTCTATACTTTAGCTATATGTAGATGTAAGACTCTAATTTATTTTTAAACACCTCTTTTGAAATAAGGCTATTTTACTTTTTTAAATGCATACCATTTGACAAATTGAAGATTGTAATGTTTTGTTTTTCTACATAGTGTAAGAGGATTAGTGTTGTTGTTTTAGGTAATAATTCTTGAAAAAATTGAAAGCTATATCAATGTTAAAAAAAGCACTCTTAGGAAATAAGCTTTTCAAAATTTTAGGTTAGGATTGTTTATGAATTCATTTTTGACAATCAAGAAAGATAAACAATTCCACGTGATTGAGTTACTTTTGTATTATCAATATTTTAGTTGGAATTGGATTTAGGGAAAAATCTATCTAGAACTTTAAGAAAGTGAAAGATTTGTAGTTAAGGTTCATTTTACTTCTCATAAAATTAGAAGAAGTAGAATAAAGTTTCCTTTCACTTTTTAAGAACATAGGAAAACTATAATGAATTTCTATTTTCCTTTTCAAAAAAATAAAAGAACTACAATGTAAAACGTTGCTTTCACTTTTAGATTTAAGTCTTTAAATTGAATTGAAAGCACCATAGAAAATATAACCTATGAAATGCATTAAAAAATACAGTTCATGGTCATTATTGTTTCATTTTAGTAATTAAAGTTCAATGAAAGACATTCTTGTATATAACAACATAAAACAATTGACTTCAACAAAGGTAATTATCGATTACAATAGGGCTTGGATTAAGGTAGTATGCTCTAAAAGCAAACTAGCATGTAAGGGTTGGTCCACCTTTTTAATAGGTTATCATGTATAGAAATCTTTTTCAATCTTTTTCAAAAGAAGGAAAGTAGATGTGGAACCTAACTCGAGTGGTTATGTATTTATCAAAGCATCTTTGAATTACTTATAAATTTTCAAAGATTTGAGGCATAGGCTCCTATTTTTGACCTCCCAAAATCCATCTCCTTGCAACTTGTAAAGAGATGTGTGGAAATCGAAGACAATGATAGGTTCTTGCAATAGAAAAATAATTTTTCCTTGATTTATTTATTTGCTATAGTGGTCCGTTTAAGAATCACTCATTCTTTCTTCTTCAACTAATAGTAGGGTCCATTTGAAGAAGATGGATGCATTTAGAGTGTACTACCAGACTAGTTGGAAGGACCTTGAAGAAATGGAATTACTAATCATCTTTTACTTTTGCAATATTGTTTGAATACAAATTTAATACATAGTAGGAAGGGTGTCGCACTTATAACATATAGGTAATTCCCCTAAGATTTTAGGGCTCTAGAGGTGACAAATAATTTACCGGGTTTGTAGCAGCGTTTTCTTTTCTGGCGATTTATCGCCAGACTGTCAGTCTAGCAAGCCACTTCGCCTGGCTCCCTCCACAAATTCGCCTTTAGCGGGATGGCACGTAGGGCTTTAATGTAAAGCAAGCTTTCCAAAAAAAACACGCTGTTTTCGAGGCGCACTTGCAGTGGCGCAGTCCGCATCCGAGCTTTTCTTGCAGTTTGCTACGCGGGGAGTTGTAGTGAAGCCTTCTACGCTTCTCATGTAGGGGAGCACAAGAACTGTAGTGGTGGGGGCTTTTAGGGTTTGTGTTTTTTTTGCTTGGGTCGCGGAGCTGCAAAGTGAGGGTCTTTTACTTGCGAAGTTAGGTCGCGCAGGTGCGAAGTCAGGTCGCTACAAGTGAGGGTTGCAGAGCTTGGAATTTAGCATCGCCGAGGTGCGAAATCAGGTCACGAAGGTGCGAAGTCTGCGAGTTGAAAGGTACGTCCCGAGCTAATCTTTGAGAAACGTTTTGTGTTTGTTGTTCGTCGTGAATTCAGTTTTCTTGAAGCTTCTCATGTGCTTGAGATTTTGTTTTTCTTGATTTCTTGTGGTGACTTCTGTGGTGATCGGTCTTGCTCGGTGTCGGTCTTGCTGGATGTGCCTTTTGATCGGTCTTGCTCGGTGCTCGGTGTCGGTCTTGCTTGGTGTCGGTCTTGGTGGATGTGCCTTTTGATCGGTCTTGCTCGGTGCTCGGTGTTGGTCTTGCTGGATGTGTCTTGTTGTGTTTTTTTGAGCAACGCACACGAGGATGTATCCCTTCCCGAACCTCCCGGAAGATTATTTTCGATCATGAGCTTTCTCGCGTAGGCGGAACTCATCCTTGAATTGCAGCACTTCAGAACGAGGCAAGAGCCTAAGGCAGATTTGCAGCTGGCCCAAAAGAGTTTTCCCTCTGCGTATGTCGAGAGTATCTGGGAGAAAGAGTTCACGGAAGTACCGAGGAGGGTGGCAATATCGCATTCACTTCAGTAGGAGGACAACTCTGTTCATAAACCTCCTCTAGAACTATTAGCATGATTCCTCTCTGTGCTCACCAACAGATGAAAACGAAATCGATAGAAAGCATCACTGCCTCGCTTTTGAACAGACTTGGTCATAATTACAGCCAATTGGACCGTTACACTTGATAGGTCCTCAACTTGAATTTTGCTCCTATTTTGATTCTTAGATAATAGTTGAAACTCCTTGCTCTTTGGGATTTTAATTAGTCACAAGAGAATGGAAGAGTCATGTGGTAAGGATAGTTTTCTGGTAATATCATTCCAAGTGTTTGAGCTTTTGTCAAAATTCATATTATCAGACAAACATTATCAGTCTAGTATTTGAGGTCTGATTTGCAAATCATGGTGGAAACCTGTTTGTTCCCAAACATGACATGACGAGCTGTAATGGCCACGTCTAGTTGACGGTTGCAAGAAAAGAGTAATGAGTCTTAAGCATTGGATTCTTAATTCTCAGCAAATTTTCATGCATAAAGATATGTTTTCCTTCTTATTGGTTGTGCAGCCTTTGTTTCATGATGGTGGCAAGGAGTGGAGTTGCTGTAAACAGTGCAGCCTTTGTTTCATGATGGTGGCAAGGAGTGGAGTTGCTGTAAACAGCGCAGCCATGATTTCAGCGAGTTTCTAAGCCTACCTGGGTACGTATTTACATACCTTTGAGGTCTTGATGTTGCAAGAAGAGTTGAAGTATATCATGTTGACATATTTGAGAAATCTGAAGAATTTTGGACTGAAGAACTGACAATCTAAAGGATAACATAAGATCTGGAATCAAATACTATAACTGACATGCTTTGAAGCAATTGACAGTGTAACTGAAGTACTTGGTTCTGTTTGTACGCCACGGTCGCTGCCATTGATTCATGATCCTTGTTCGTTTCAAGTGCTCGACGTTAGGTCCTGAGAATTTGAGATTTGATCGGAAGATCCGGTTGGCGTGGAGGTTGCAGTCTGTGGAATCTTGCAGAATTTGTGGTGAGTTTTCAGCGTTGCATTTAGGATTTGTGCTTGGAAGTGTTGCATTCAAGTAAGCGATGGGAGTGTCTTTTGTCACCTTGAACAGGCCTATCTCCTAGCAAATTTCTTGTTTCTGAAAGGGTGCTTTGATTCGAAACACCTGTTTTGTTCTATTTCAATTTATTTGTTAGCTTTCTTAACGTTTGGTCTGATATTTTCGTGACCAGGTGGCCGGAACTGTGAATGTGAAGCTTGAATTTGGAGACTTCTGAAGCTTGAATTGTGAGTGTGAAGCTGAATATGAAGTCTGTATTTTTAGTCGGAAGCTTAAGCCGGAGTCTGAAACAGAATGTGAAGCTTGAATTTTGAGTTATTTGCTCTGGCTTGCTAGATTGTGAACGACGTGATTAATATGCAGTTCTTGTTTTCCGTCCCTATCCGTCCCTTATTGTTCTCCGTCCCTGCATAATTAATAAGTTATCTGGATATTGTTGATTGTCCATTTTCTGTAAAGATTAATAAGTTATTTGGGTATTTTGTAAATTTGTAAACTTTGCATTGCTGTCTCGCGCGATTTAGGTGGGGTAGACCTGAAATGCACAAGATGTACTCTAGCATTTTAATTAAAGAAATAAAGTCGATAACAAAAGCAGCACAACAGAAAGATTTTTTGCCTTGTGTAATTCAGGTGGCATCAACCTGAATTGCATAAGCACAGTCCATTGCTATTCTAAAAATAAATCAAAATATAAATAAGATATTTTTGCTAAAAAACCTAAAACATAGTGAAGAAAAATAGTAAAATCATAGAGCTAGTGTGCAATTCAGGTAGCATAGACCTAAAATGTACACAAAGAATGTCACTTGTGAATACATCATGCTCATTTGTCACTGACAAGAAGACACATTCAACCGCAATCACAAAAAAAGACGCTAACAACCCAAATCTAATTGATCAATTTATTTTAAGTGTACTTAAGAAACAACTAACAATCCTGAGGTGTCTATGAAGCAAATAAAGCTGTACTCAAGCATATATAATAAAAAAATACCAAAAAAAACAAAAACGGCACGACAAGGAGCATTCAAGCCTTAGGTAATTCAGGTGGCATCAACCTAAACTGCACAAGCATAGAACATTGCCAATCAATAAATATATTTACAATATAAACTATCTAGCTATTGCCTAAAAATCAAAACAAAGCCATGGGAAAAAAAGTTCTTATTAAGGTGCACGTTGCTAGTATGCAATTAAAGTAGTAAAGACCTAATATGCAAATAAATAAAATTTAAGACTTATCCTTCAAAGACAAGACAACACATGCAAAAGAAAATACATCCAAAAATTCTAACAAACCACAATTAATTGATAACTTATTCATAAATAGACAAAATAAAAAACAAATAAAAAACAAGTCCATAATGAGCAATTCAGGTCGCGCCCACCTAAATTGCGCATGTGAATATCCTCGAGAAAAAAATAGGTTGTCATTCCAAGTTCCCTTCAACAAAGCTCAAAAAACCCATCAAAACAAAAACATGTTCATAGAAGGTTAGAAAAATAAAATGTAATTTCTATTTATTTTGCAGCATGGAGGACCAAGTCGAAAATCTAAATGCGTACTTCAAAAGGAGCACAACAAAGACTCCTGAAGTCGACGACGAGGATGAGATGATGGACGATGGAGATTACTGGGAGTTCAAGGACCCTAAGGAAGTGGAATCCTGGGGTCTGGCAATGATTCCTTTCACGGACCACTTTCATTTTACTATGAAGTACACAAATGCTCAAATCTATATTCCAATCTCGTTTCACGAGAGAGTGAAGGACGTCATCTACGACATTTATCCACAAATTCTCATACGATGTGTCACTACGAAGACAGGGGTCCAGAGCAATGAACCATATCACTTCACCATTCTTGTAAACTCTGACAGGATCAACTTCAACATGATGCCCCTTCTCAAGAGTTTGGAGCCCACCCCATACAGCAATGAAATTAAGCAACTGGAGAAGAAGGTGGACGATGGGTATTATTGCAATCAGGATGGATCACCATTGACCGGGAAGAGACTGTGTGAAAAAATACGGCTGTTGTTAAACTCCTTCGAGGTCCTCAAGGAAAAGCATGCCATGCAAAAGTCTTTCATGGCTTCTCGCACAATTTCAGTGGAAACAGCAAGCCAAGCAGGAAGTCAACTCTCCATGGGAAACCAAGGGGCTGGATCACAGGGGCGAGGTACAAGGAACAAAAAACCTCCACTAACACATGGAACACGAGGGAGTCCCCTGGTGTCAACGTCTGCCAAAAAGCAAATTGATCGAACATCAGAACAATCCGGACAAGGAGAGTTGAGCTACGCGGACATGATGCTGAATGTTCCACAAGCATTAAATACCGAGCGAAAACCAGATTACAAGGTTGTGAGTGCGGTGTACCGAAAGTATTGGGAAACATGCTCAAGCGCGTACGTTCTTCCTGCTGACGTGAAAAAAGAACTTCCACTGAAGCAACTCATTCAAGCACCACCAGAGTTCAACATACGGGTCCTCGAAGACAAAATGGTTAGGGATATGATGAACTGGCTTGTGAACATTCCAGACAAGAGTGCTAAGCAAACCCTCTGCGTTATGCCCGTTAATCAAGTGCAAAAGCCAGAGAGGTGGGAAGACATTGCAGATGGTGAATTCTACATCATCAACGGTCAGCACAGCGTTGCGGCGAGCAGACTGATGTTAGATGAAGAAAGTGGAATTGACAGAGAGACTAGCGAGCAATTCGAGAAGTGGAATTGCTTCATTGTTTGGTCTGATAATGCTGAGCAGTTGCGGTCGATTTCAGCTTACTATAACCGCACCAATCACTTCCAGGCGATTCAACCATCATGGGCAACAAACATTCTCGGAGCCCGGACAGTGTGGGTGAAGATGGGGAGTCCAAAAAATCCCAAAGAGGCAGCTGCAGTAGGGACTATGACAATTACAAAAAGAACCAGAGAATCAATGCGAGAGACAACAAAATTCAGGGTGTGTAATTCAGGTCCCTTAGAGCTGAAGTGCTCAATTTTTTATTGCATTGTCATTAAGTGTGCAAATCAGGTCCCGTAGAGCTAAATTGCTCACTTGCTTTGTGCATTGTAATTGTATTGCATAAAATGACTACATTAGAATTCTTTCAAACTTGATTCTCAAGTGCTCAACTTCATACAGGCTTTTGAAAAAGCAATGCACCAACGTTTTGCAATGATCAATGTCAATAAAAATTACATGACCGCTAAGAGAAAAGGTGCAGACGAGAAGCTAAAACTCGTCAACGAACTCAAGATTATAACTGCACCGGATGAAGTTTACAATTTGTGGAGCGAAGTCATTACGAATGCAGCACATGGGGAGCTCTTTGATCCTGATACCTTGATGAAGTTCAACGAGAAAGAGAACTGGAAACAAGAGAGCTGCTCCCTCAACCGTGACTTCTTCAAGCCTCTCGGAAATCTCAGCTACAATGACCTCGAGAAGCTGGCAAAACACATCCTCAACCAATCCGGACCCAAGCGCACTAAGGATTATCCAAAGGTGACTATTAAGACCACAACTTCGGTGCTTGACAGTTGCTACAATACAAAGGAGTGGGTCGAAAGGCGCAAACGGAAGCAGCTAGTGAAAAAAGCACTCCAAGAAATTGGCCCTAACCTCGGATTATTCAGCGCAAATGGTGAACTCATTGCCGCAAACTGGAGGGAATTCAAGCGAAGTCACAGCATTACAAGTGCGACAATGAATCTCCTCGTAGAGCAGCCCGGGGATAAATTCTTTGGAACTGGAAAGCAACTCAAGGCCAAAAACATGTCCGCGGAGCAGATATCACCACGAGCGGCAGAGTTCTTCAAGGTTTTCCTGCAGAGGAAAAAAAACTTTAAAACGCAAACTAGGATTGCATACTTGAGACCCTATAGCATTGGCAATAACAAGTGGTCGAAGTGGCCCCCAAAGGCGTGGAACGCGGAGACCCAAAACCAGATAATGCTAGGCGTGATTGACTTCAGAAGTATTCCAGGGGCCTTAAAGAAAGAGAAGTCCAGTATCGAGAATCCTTTCTTCAATGTAGTCCTCACCTCCATGTAGAATGAGAAGAGTCCTCTACTTGAAGATATCAAGTCCTGGCTATTTATTTGTGCCGACGAAGTAGATCAGACACAAGTGTTGGCATACGTGAAAAAAAATGCGGTCCTCAAATCCTTCAGCTTGAATTTTGCCGACTACTATCCGGCCAAAAATGAACGCTTGATGGACCTGCCCGCAAACAGCGCCAAGGCATTGAAGAAAGTGCTTTTGATATTCCTGCAGAGTCCAAACAACATTATGAAGGCCAAAATACAAGCAGAGTTCATAGCTCCCAATACGTCCGTATATAGAGATGCAAGAAAATATAATGAGCTTCCATTTCACATGTATAATATGGAGCTTAGGATGGAATTCTACCTCTGGGTAGTGCAAACGTTTTGCCATCCCGGATCAAGTGTGCTCTCGGTGTTTGCTGGAGCAAAATTGACATGTGCAGCGTTGGTAAGTAACATTTCGCATTTTAGGGCGCTTCCACCTAAATTGCACACCATTGCTCATAAATCTTTGCTTCAATTTTCCTTCTTTTATTTCCGTTGTACTTCATTTCAGGTTGCATCCACCTAAATTGCACGCTATTTGAAAGATTTCTAGATAAATTCAAATCATGTATTTGAATGCTTAAATCACTAAACGCCTCTTCATGTCAACACCATGCAGATGAGCGGTATGAATGTATATGCATCAGTTCCCAATATTGAATCAGATATATGGAGTGATGCTATTACTAAGGCAATTATGTTAGACAAAGACGATTTCTTGGATACAGGGTATTACGTCGATGAGGCATAGTATCCCAGGGTTCCGGCGTCGCAAACAACGTCAAGAACGATAAACAGAAAATCAGCTACAGATTCCCCAAGTAGCCGCGCAAGCAAAAAACAAGTGGTAGTCGATGAAGATGACGAGGAAGAAGATGAGGACGAGCAAGAAGATGACGGTCTCGAAGCAATGCCCACGCCAGGTGCGCGTTCATCGCAAGACATGCCGGGCTCATCAACTTCATCAGGTTTGCCTTCACCAACTGTTGAGGCTACATTTCCACCCTCTCCTGTGACTCGAAAACCCCTGGCAAAAAAAAGAAGGGTAGACGCAATGGATACCCTTGCGCAGACCTTGGCGTTTGTAATGCAGCAACAAGAAAACATTCGACTTGAGAATTTGAACGAACGGGCGGAAAACAAGAGGCTCCACGAAGAGTCGAACAAGAGGATCGAAGGCCTTACAAAGAGTTATATGAATGAGACAAAGCAAAACAGGGAAATGTGGCAAAATTATATTACCATCAAGCAAGCCACACCATTAGCAACGTTGGATCCCGCCTCAACTTCCCAAGTTCTTCTTCTCCAAAATCACCCCTCCGTGTCAAGTGACGGCGCTATTTCCATTCCGCAAGGCGTTGAAGCAATAGTGCCTCCTCTTCCTCTTGGAGGACCAGTGCTTGATCCTCCTCTACCAGAAGAAGTTGTTCAAAGTCCTAAGGCACCATCCCAACATGCAGATGCCACGGTAGAAGAGAGTGTATGTGTTGACGTCAAAACACCAACAAAGACGGCAGAGGTGGATGACATAGGGCACAACCTGCAGGTGGAAACACTTGAAGTAGTACAAGAGAGTGAAGGCGTTTCCACCGACGTTCAACAAGTAGGTTGTGCCTTGTAATCACTCGATGTCATTTGTTTCAGCTCGACTCGAGCTGATTTGATGTACATAGAGCATAGATAGTAGAATCGTGTTTTGTAAGATGAACTTCTAGGACATTGAACTACTTTGTTTGGAGCTTGAAAACTCATTTTTGTATGACCAAACTCATTTTCTTGAGGCAGTTATATATTGATTTCTTACAAAATATGATTTCATATTTACTGAATCGCAGGGCTTGTGAGTTTGACAAATTTATCCGATCCTACCTCACCTTCACATCCGTCATCCCTTCCACACATGACAGTCGATGATATTCCTCGGAACTTTAAAAACGCATCACGCGGAGAAAAGAAGAAGGTCAATCCTTCTAGATTGACAACAACATTGCATGATAATTCCCTAGCTACCGGTGAATCCTCCCAAAAGCAGGTATGGTTCGATTCATATTCTATCTATCCTACATTCTATAGGTAGACTTTGTTGTTTGTACACATATAATTCTCAAGGATTTTGTTCTCTGTTATGTCGTCATGAACCTTCGATGAAGCCGTAGACGATCGTAACCGCTTCCACATTCGTCCGTTTGATAGCAGGGATTTGGCCCTCCATCTCGTCATGAAGGATCTTCAGAGGTTGTCAATCGACCATTCAGGTCCAAGGTTGCGGAGAAGTGGGTCAATGTTATCCTGGACCTAAATGGCATTCTATGTGTCTGCGAAGATTGGAAGTCGAAGGGGTTGTCTCACAAAAAACTCAGGAACTCCTCAGAACCGCACTCTGCAACCGAACCCGCTCTAGTGGGACCCAAAGCTGTGTGGGTGCGACCCGATTGCTCCAAATTTCTTTCAGAGATAGGAAAAATTGCAGTCATCTCAGTGTGGAGCTCCATGAAGAAGTCCACTACTGAATTGATATGCAAGTATCTATTTCGAGACGTACATGAACCCTTTCTTATTCTTGGGCAGGATGCATGTGACACAATTAAACACAGAGATAAATCAGGAAGGCTGACCACTTTCAAGGAGGCAGCGACTGATAAAGACTTGTTTCTTAAGAATCTTGATACATTGTTCAAGGGTTCCAAAGGAAGCTTTGCAAGTGACAATACTGTTGTCATCGACGATAGCCCAACAAAACACATAACGAACAAGCCTGATAATGTAGTACTACCAAAGTCATGGAGCTATAGGGGAAACGGCCCAAAAGACACATTTCTATTTGATGTATTGCTTCCTTGGTTTCAACGTCTGCACGCTTTTGGCAATCAAGGGTTGAAATCATTTAGGGAAAATGGTCCTGGAAGAATTGGGCGGCGGATGCTTTGCGATGAGAGGAATCGGAAGGAGTACGATAGAATTATGGATGCAATTCGTGCATCCTCTTGTGCTAATTAGGCTAGGGCTTTGACGTGTGTAGTTGACATGGGACCAATTTGCCATTTTAGCTCGGCACAACCTGATATGTACATTGTTGATTATATATGTATGAATGAAAGTTCTGTTCTCGGTGTACAACTTCAACTGTGCAGCAAGATTGAATTTGGCTCTAGTACATTGTGTTTTATTCATGTTTGCACTTCATGACCTTTCATTTGAATATGGAATTTGTTTCAGATTATGAGCAACACATCAACCCATGCTGTAGAAGGTGGCCTTGCTTGCGCAGCGTCCGTGGATTCTATTATGGACTATGGACAATACGTAATATTGAGCACCGGAAACTTCCTTTGCTCAGCGGCTACAGCAAATTCCACAATGGACTTTTCAACACAGCCTATGGATGATAACGTGGTGGACAGTCCCCCAAGTGGAAGGCCACGTCCACCACTATCTTGCTCCCCGTCTCCTCTAAGGTCTACAAGTCATCCTACTTCTTCGTTGCCCTCCGATAGAGTGCCTCCAAGGAAACTTTACGGGGATATTGATTGTTCATTCCATCCAGCAACATTGAAGTCCAAGGTACCAATGCGTACATGCCCGACACTCCCTCCTATTGCACCATTGCTTCCACATCAACGAGCATTGTCTGAAGGGTATCAAATGAAGCGTTCACATGGCGAAGTCTCTTGTAGTTGTTGCTCTATTCCAACATGGGATGCGTGGGAGCGGAAGTCATTGAAATTGCAACGGCGTCAATTCAGTTGTGAATACCGGAAGATGGACAATGGATATAGTAGAGGACCGGAAATTTTGAAGGCACTGGAGAAGCTAAAGAGTAAATCTCACACATGAGACTTGTTCATATAATTCACTGGATTTACGTAGACCAATAATAATGGTATAGAGATATTTTGTAGTTCAAACACATAGGCTTCCATTTCACTAGCACTTGACTGGAAATGTTGGTTGCCAATTTATTGCGTACTTGTAAATTGGAACACATTAATGGTACATTTTCTTATACAAAGTCGCATTTCGTTGTGATTGTACATTTATAGATTACATATATGTACATCCATTGGCTCCTTTTAGTAAATGGATATTTAAAATTTAATAAATGCATGATATTTGGTCATCTTGTTATTATATGCACGCTTCATATGACTTTGCATTGCTTATTTTGTATATACAACGACAAATTTCTCTTCAATTTTTGGATTGTAGTGTCTCTTAAAACACTCATTTCAGTGGAAAACTCCCATTTTAATGAATATGATGTTGTATGTCCGGTTAGAGTCCTCATAGTCTATTTCCTTGACGTCCCCACCCAAGTCCTTCGGAATGTCTGTGAGGTCCGACACCATACTCTCATCACGTTGATGAGATGTCCCAGCTTTGGCTGTGCCCTTAGTGGCTGCTCTCTTGCTTGCAGACGGAGGGGTCGGTGTTGGGTTTCCTCTAGCAAACTTCTTAGTTTGCTTCAACCTCGCGTGACTCCGCCCGGTTCCTGGGGTCTCGATTGCCAGTGAACTGGTACTGGGGTTCTAACTGCTGTAGTCCCTGACAACAGAGGTTGGTCTCATGTCCTTCTTCTTTTGCATAAGAAGTACGTGACCCCTCTCGAAGTCCAGCTTCAGATGGTTCAGCCTGGACAGGAGAGTTTTTGGTGCCAGGGGTGCGCCGTTAGTTGCCACCCACTTCTTCTGGTCGATGGAGGTTTGGATTGGTGCTATGAGGTCTTCATAATCCGTGTCCATCAGACTGTAGAGATACTCGGAGATGTTGAAGATTGTCTTGCGCGCATCTACCTTGTAGGAGAAAATGTAGGGTTTCTCCTGGTCGGGGTCCAACGTCTCATAGGATACGAAAATCACTCCACCTGGTCTACTACTGAACTCCGTTATGGACTCCGTGAGAGATACCGGTAGGGTGGCTTCTGATCTTCTGAACTTTGTCCTGAATGCCAAATGATTGGTCATGGGCACTAGGACCACGGTCTAGTACTCCACTTCATGGGGATCCTGCCACTCCCAGCACTCTCCCAGAATCGTGTCATCGATGAGATCATCGACTTGTTCCGGTGGGATATCGTACTTCTTGTATGTTGCTTGGAGCTTTGATTTCTGGCCTTCCATGTCTGCAATTTTACCAACGATTATTATGTCAGTTCCAGTATATTTAACTCGAGTCGAGTTGAATTTCTCGACGTACGTGGTTCTCGGTACTTATATATTGTCTTATTTCATGTTTTATTATCTTGTTTATCTTGTATTTAACTCGGATTTGTACTTTCAACTCGGCTCGAGTTGAATGTGGCTGTGTCTTCATGAATTCGTGTACGCTGACAGATATCGTGGTCTCGATGTCTTTGGACTTCAGTTTGTCGTCTTAATTCAACTCGGCTCGAGTTGAATTACCACGAATTGCGTGGGTGCCATAGTTTTCTTTCATGTTTTCTGTTATTTATCTCGACCCGAGTTGAATTGTGTCGTTAATGTTTCTTTTTTTGGGTTTAATCTACCTCATTTTAGTATTTATTTTTTATTTTGTCAATTTCCTATGACATACGTCCTCTATTTACCCATTTCATTTATTTAAGGAGGCCAATATCTCAATTATTTGTGAAATTCAACTCGGCTCGAGTTGAATTTCAGTGAGGGGTTTGCTTTTTTTAGTGCTCTTTCGCCTCTTTGGGGGTTCTATCGAGTTGAAATGACATCGAGTTGAACTGACATCGAGTTGAAATTACATGGACAACTAACAATCCTGCAGCTTTGTCGAAACTGAATAGCGTGGAATTGAAAAGCGGGGAGAAATTACACATTCAAACAACGAGACATTGACTTGAGGAAGTGCGACACATTCCAACAAGTGCAATACATTCCATCAAAACAGAATGCAACACATTCAAACAATACAGAATGCAACACATTCATTCCATTGCAGCACAGAATGCAATGCAATGGAACAGAAAATGAAACACAGAAAGAAAACAACACAAAACAAATGCAAACAATTTGAGATGAAAACTAAAGAACAACTGTACTCAAATGTGCAAGAAACAACTAAATGCAATTCCAAAACTAGAAACTCGAAACCCCAAATTCTACTCAACCGCAAATTCTGCAGAAATGGAAGGAGCATACCTGAAAGTTTAAACCCTAAAACCGCGACCTCACAGAGCTTGAAAGCACGAGCGCACACAACTCCGAAAGACCGAAACCCGCAAGCAATCGTCTCCGCGACCTCACAGAGCTTGAAAGCGTGAGCGCACACAACTCCGAAAGACCGAAACCCGCAAGCAATCGTCTCCGCGACCTCACAGAGCTTGAAAGCGTGAGCTCACACAACTCCGAAAGACTGAAACCCGCAAGCAATCGTCTCCGAAACCCGCAAACCCAAAGCGGACATCAAAGAGATCACATGAATGGTGCGAAGGTGGATCACCTAAACCCTGAACTCACGCAAACTGAATGCTGAACTCACCCTAAAACCGCAAACTGGTTGCTTGAACTCACGCAAACTCACGCAAACTCAATGGTATGAAGGCGGATAAAAAAAAGGCAGTCACGGAAACTGAATGGTGAGGCGCACACTTAAAAAAACAACCTAAAGCGTCGCCCAATCCTTCAAACACGTTGCAAAACTCCGCAGTACACAACTGCAAACACAAAAGCGCGAAACATGAAACACGAAACAAACCCTACATCAAGCACAAAACACGTCGCGGAAAATGAGAGGCAAAACCCCAGTCTCCACACAGACTCCAGTTTTGGGGAGGGGTCCTGGAATCTGGACCGTCCATGGCAATCGACCGTTCGGGTCGAAGATTGAATCTGGGCCCTCCGTGGCAATCGAGCGTCCAGATTGGAGATTGCTGTCTCCAGCGCATTCAACCTTCAAATATGGCAGGACATAAGGTAACATTGATGCTCTAAATGTGCCCAACTTCTTTAAACTGCCCCTATTTGTAGGTGGAAAATGGAGATGGCATGATCTTTAACCCCTAAATGCCCAAGGCCTGTTTTGAGCTACCTAAAATTTGCTCAAAATTGAACAAAATGACAACATTTTGTTAGGTTTTATCAATTTTTTTTTAATTGTAACCGTACAAATTCAAACTAGACATGTTAGAGATCTTGTAGGAAAAGAAAACACAACAATATCACTTATGGAGTGAAAGATTATAACGTTTGACCATGAGGGTGCTAAAACGACAAGAATCTTTCAATCTTCTTTACACAAGTCAAATTGAAAAAGTTGGTGACCAAAAAAATATAAGGTTAAAGGGCCTAACATGTATAAACCCAATCAATTTATGGCTTCTTAAAATCTATTCTAGAATTTTTTTAAATGAATTTTGAATGTGATTTTTCCTCCAAGATCTAGTGTATTTGAGGCTCATTTCCGAGAGCTCTCAACACTACGGGAAGTCAAGATTGCACTAGGTACCCTTGCACAAAATCATGAATAGAAAAATCATTATCATTTATTTTCAAGATCGGATTTGTGATGCCAAAACTAGACTTATGGGGAATTTCGTTAAAATGGCGGTATTCCATTAAAATGGCGGTTCAGAGTTCCCAAGTCTGAATGAAATCCGACCGAAAATGGTAGCTGGGGGGATGAAATCCTGCAACAATGATGGGTTCCTGTGATAAAAACACCTTTTCCTCGATTCAATCAAAGTTGGAGGGGTCCAGTTCAGGACAAAATCATATCCATTCCGTGCCTTCTTAGAGCGGGCTACCTGAAAGAAAGTTCCAAAACAACTCTAAGCGCCATTTGTTGTGCGAGGCGTGCATGACTCTTACAATTTGGGGTGGATCACAAAGACACATCACATGGCCACTTGGGTGTGGGGCAAAGTGGCCGAGAGGAAAACAATTCACGGATCTGGATGCGCGGCCATGCACGGGAGAAGAGGGGGCGGTGCAAATGAAAGCACGGCCTCGGTGTAAAGAAGACAGTCTACATTCAATAGTAAGGGTAATTATAGTGGTTTTTGCATAGGGATCCGAACCCGCTTACATCCAACAGTTGGGGTGGATCACACACACACACATAACATTCAATTGGCCACTCGGGTTTTGGGCAAAGTGGCCAAGAAAAAAACAATGTCTGGATCTGCATGCGTGGCCATGCACGGGGAGCAGAGGGAAAACAACTCTAAGCGCCATTTGTTGTGCGAGGCGTGGATGACTCTTACAGTTTGTGGGGGATCACAAAGACACATCACATGGCCACTTGGGTTTGGGGGAAAGTGGCCAAGAGGAAAACAATTCACGGATCTGGATGCGCGGCCATGCACGAGGAGAAGAGGGGCGCAAATGAAAGCGCGGCCTCAGTTTAAAGAAGACAGTTTTTATTGAATAGGGTAATTATAGTGGATTTTGCATAGGGATCCCAACCCGCTTATATCATTTCTAGCTCTCTTCTACGAGAGAAGGTGCAGTCCAAGAAGAAACTATTTACGCCCAACTTTTGGGGACCATGTGCTGCAGGACAAACTCAAAAATGGAGGAAGGTACAATCTGAACTATACCATTCTAAGTTCACGCCGGGACGCACGACTCGTTTTTCATTCGCCGACGCAGAGGGGTGAATCTGCACTCCGCATTCTCAAGTCGCGCCTCCTAAACCGCATGCAACCATCTTTGAGTGAAGGGTCTTGAGCTTCATGAACAAAAGCAAGCGCTTATTGGCCAATCATGTCGTTGGGAAGTCTTTACAGGGCATTCGCAGATTCCCAGACAAATGCTCGTCAATTGCGACATGGACCACTTCCGGCGTCGCCTCTTTGCCAAATACATCAGGGTTCAACCGGTCGACCGGGAGAGGTAAAAGCAAGAGCACTCACAACCCATCCACGTTCATAGGGGAAGTCAACTTCCTCGTCGGAAGAGGTTGACACATGGTCACCTTTGAAACACAACAGGACCCACCTCGCGAAAAGGGCGTCGCCGGCATACAAGGAACTCATCGACGCAAGAAAGGACGGCGTTGTCATCCACATTTTCTGACAGCAGTTCGAGTGTACCTAGTGGGAGTGATCGCCATCCACCGTCCGTGTTCTAGCATCCGGAGTTTTTGAGGGTGAGAACCAAAAACGGTCGACTTTTCTCGGGAAGTGCACCGGTGTGATGAGGCTGTTGATCGGAATACCTATTGGCTGCTCATAACTCAAGCCGTCCAGCGGATGGGGGGTCGTCCGCATCCAACCTTGCACACTAAGAGCCAAGTTGGATATGAAAGACCCATGTGCATCCACTCGGCGGCTTGAGTTATGAGCAGCCAATAGGTAATCCAATCGACACCCTCACCACACCGATCCACCGTCCCAAGAATACTAGACCGCATCTCGCACATGCCCACAAAAACCCCGGATGCCGTGAGAAAGAAGGTGGATGGCGGTCGCTCCCACCAGGTACACTCGAACAGCTCGAGGAAAATCTGCATGACAACGTCGTCCTTCCTTGCGCCGATGAGCACCTTGTATGCCGGTGATGCCCTACAAAGAAGAGGGCCCTCGATTCCAGTGCCATGAATCCCCTATGCATATTCATGTTCGGACAGAAGATGGGCCGCCGGGCGTCCCTACTTTTGCTCTACATAGTCAGCAAGTTCAACCATGAACGAGCCAGCACGATAACAACGTGAGAATGGATCCACACCGCACTTGACAAGCATTTGTCCGCGTGTCTATGAATGCCCTGCAAGGTCCTCACAAGCGACATGAATAGCAAATCAACACCCGCTGGTGTTGGTGAAATGGTGGTCCGCTGACAATCTACAATTTTGCAAACTAGAGGGGCAGTAAGCAACGTGGGGAAGTGGTTGACACCCGGAAACTAGGTCGCCCACTCCACATTCTCAAATTGCGCCTCCAAAACCGCATGCAGACAACTTTGAATGAAGCACTAGAAGAAAACTATGTTAGAATCCCTGAAAACACATCACCTTGTTTTTGTTAAGTTCCCGTTTCAAAACGCAGGCAAAATGCGGAAGTCAAAACATTTTTCTACGTTTTGAAACGAGAACTTCACGAAAACAAGGTGACGTGTTTTCAGGGATTCTAACACAGTTTCTTCTAGTGAAGGGTCTTGAGCTTCATGAACAAAAGCAAGCACCTATTTGCCAATCATGTCGTCGGGAAGCCTTTACAGGGCATTCGGAGATTCCTGGACAAATGCTCGTCAATTGCAACATGGACCACTTCCGGCGTCGCCTCTTTGCCGAATACATCATGGTTGAACCGGTCGACCGGGAGAGGTAAAAGCAAGAGCACTCACAACCCATCCACGTTCATAGGGGAAGTCAACTTCTTCCTCGAAAGATGGTGACACATGGTCACCCATGAAGCACACCAAGACCCACCTCGCGAACAGGGGGGTAAATGCACACTAGGGTGGACCATTTTTGGCTAGATATGGATACATAAAAGTCCATTTCATTTTTTTGCATATGACCTCCAAATTTTTTTATTTTTTTTCTATAATTTCTTTATAGTGTGTTTAAGTTAAAGGTGAAAAAATTTAATCAAAATTTCCTTTGTATATTTATGTAAAAAAACTTCAAAGATGACATTAAATTTTGATTTACTTTAATAAATTGTAGAATTGATTATAATAAAAATTAACTCTATTGAAAGTAAGACCATCTTTAGAAATACTTATTACAATTATTTTAATAAGATAGATTTGTGTAAAGTTGATTTTATATATGTCTAATGTACTCCTAAAAATCAATACTATTCTGATAAGATAATGATATATAAATTAGTCCATATCTTCAAATTTAGGGATAAAATTCTATATATTTCAAATCAAAACATTTGATTACATATATACCTATTTAAATATAAGTCCTTCTTTTGCAAAATATTTGAATTCCTAAAGAATCAATGAGTCTTTATCTTTAATGTTGTGGACTGTGACAATACGTAAGAGTACCTTTCAAAGTCCTTTACAAAAAGTGTATAAACAATTTTGCAAAGATTTCTTTTGTATTTTATAGATCATCAAGCATATAACATTAATACGTGTCCTTTTCAATGTTCTACAACTTGTATATTTTTAAATTTACAAGACTTTCAAAAATTCCCACTGAAATAAGGACTGTGACAGTCCATATTGGTCCAGCGTAGTGTGCATTTGCCCAGGGCGTCACTTGCATTCAAGGAGCTCCTGGGCGCAAGGAAGGACGGCGCTGTGATACACATTCTCCCCAAGTTGTTCGAGTGTACTTGGTAGCAACGACGACCATCCACCGTCCACGTCCTAGCATCCGGAGTTTGGGAGGGTGAGAACTAAAAATGGTCGACTTTTCTCGGGAAGTGCACTGGTGTGAAGAGAGTGCCCATCGGAGTACCTATTGGCTGCTCATAACTCAATCCGTCAAGCAGATGTGCCGTCGTCCGAATACCACGGTGCACAGCGAGAGCCAAGTTGGTTTACGACGACACACATGCACTCGACGGCTTGAGTTATGAGCAGTCAATAGATACTTCGATGGACACCCTCCCCACACCGATCCACCGCCCCGAGAATAGTAGACCGCATCTGGCACATGCCCACAGAAACCCCGAATGCCGGGAGAAGGACGGTGAATGGACGTTGCTCCTACCAAGTACCTTAGAACAACAGGAGGAGAATGTGCATGACAACGTCGTCCTTCCTTGTGCCGAGGAGCTCCTTGAATGCAAGTGACGCCCTACGAAGATCAGGGCCATGGATTCTAGTGCCATGAATCCCCTATGCATATTGGTGTTCGGACAGAAGATGGGCCGCTAGCGTCCCTACTTTTTTGCTCTACACCGAGTCAGCAAGTTCAACCATGAACGAGCCAGCACGATAACAACGCCAGAATGGATCCACACCGCACTTGACGAGCATTTGTCCGCGTGTCTCCAAATGCCCTGAAAGGTCCTCACAAGCGACATGAATAGCAAATAAACACCCGTTGGTGTTGGTGAAATGGTGGTCCGCTGACAATCTACAGTTTTGTCCAGTCGAGGGGGTGTAAGCAACGTGGGGACGTGGTCGACACCCGGAAACTAGATCGCCTTGTTGTTGGAGAGAGACCAAGTATCCTGTACAAAAAGGCCAACAGTCAATTCCAGACTTGGGGGGACCAAACAGCGCACTCAAAGACCATGTAGGGTACTGATAAGCCCACCTTATGATATACGGAGTCCTCAACCTCATTTACAATCGCACCAAGTTGACGTCCAGGCCTTCCTTCTTTGGGGCCACGAAGCCGAAGCCAGAGCACTCCGAGTCCCACCTTCGTCTGCCTGTGATGAATGTCGAGGCCCCAAGAGAAGGGGTTGGTGGACAAGTATTGTGACACCATTGCCGGGATGGGGACTATTGTGAATAGGGTGCCTATCAGCGCACCTGTTGGCTGCTCAGAACAAGGACCTTCAAGTGGGAGTGGAACATTCATATCCAACAATGCGCAATCATCGAACACATGCTGTTATGCATTTTTCGAGGAATGAGCAGAGCTGGATATCATTGCTCCACTCCCACTTGAGGGCTCGCATTGTGAGCAGCGAACAGGTGCGTCGATAGGCCCCCTGTCCACAATAGTCCCCATCCCGACAATGGTAGAGCGGCTGCGGTCAAAGCCCACGGAGACGGAAGGATGTCGCGGACGACGCATGACGGTGGCTCTCATGGTGTACCTCGAACGATGACGGAGGGAGGGGTTCATGGTACCGCCTCCCGTCGTTGCCCTTGCCATTCCCGTGAACGCAAGGAGCAATGCCTTCCGAGTTCTCCGCGTGCGAGTTGACGATGCTGCCCACGGTTCAGACCGCACGGTCTGAACTGCAGGCGCCGACGCTCCAACCATCGTCGCTTCATGATGACTCTCCAACTTGATCAACACCAGCAAGAATCTATTTGCCGATCACATCGTCGTGAGGTCCTCGCACGGCACTCCAAGGTTTGCGAACAAATGATTGTCCATTGCAGTGCCGACCTATACTGTCGTCATCCCTTTGCCGGATGGATCATTGCTGAACCCGCTCTTGTGTTCACGGGAACCCACCCCGTAACAAAGTGCGCCTTGCGTTCACGGGAGGTGTTGGCATGGACGCCCTCCTTGCATCGTTCAAGGGCCCCGATTTCGAGGGTTGGCACCGAAACTGGTCAACTTTTGCCGGGATGGGGACTTCCGCGAAAAGGTGCCTATCAGCGCACCTGTTGTCTGCTCATAACAAGTGCCCTCAAGTGAGATTGGAACAGTCATATCCAACAATGCACAATCATCGAACACATGCTCCTGTGCATTTTCCGAGGAATGAGCAGAGTTGGATATCATTGCTCCACTCTCACTCGAGGGCTCGCATTGTAAGCAGCCAACAGGTGCGTTGATAGGCCCCATCCACGGCAGTCCCCATCCCGGCAATGGTAGACCGGCTGCGGTCGAAGCCCACGGAGACGCAAGAAGTCGCGGAGGAGGACGACGCAGGCTGGTGGCTCTCCTGGTGTACCTCCAACGATGACGGAGGGAGGGGTTCATGGCAACGCCTCCCGTGGTTGCCCTTGGAAGTCCCGTGAACGCAAGGCGCATCCGCTCCACACAAGAGACGAGTTCAAAAACGATCCATCCAGCACGTTGACATCGTTCGAATTGGTCAGCACTATAATGGACGAATATTTTCTGGACCTTCTCAGTGTGCCGTGCAACGACCACCCAAACGATATGATCGGCAAATAGATGCCTACTGGCGTTGGTGAAATGATGTTGCGAGGACCTTTCATCTGCGTGCTACGATGTACAGAAGCCTACTCTACGAGGTCGGGGACTCGTGTTAAAAAAGTGAGAATATTTGTATTAGTGTATCCAATGTGGGAATGAGTATATTGTTGACAAGAATGAACTGAAAATGTTTCTACAATTCTCTAATAAATGAGATGCATCTGTAAATGTCATTTATGTTGTAGCAATGTTCAGCAATGTCAATGTGACCTTCGCAGACGAGTTGAGGATGTTGCCCACGTTTCAGACCGCGCGGTCTGAACCGTAGACGCCGACGTTCCAACCTCCGTCGCCTCGTGATGACGCAAGGCGCATCCAATTCCCGTGAGCGCAAGGAGCAATGCCTACCGAGTTCTCCGCGTGCGAGCTGATGATGCTGCCCACAGTTCAGACTGCGCGGTCTGAACTGCAAGCGCCGACGCTCCAACCATCGTCGCTTCATGATGACTCTCCAGCTTGATCAACACCAGCAAGAGTCTATTCGCCGATCACATCATCGTGAGGTCCTCGCACGGCACTCCGAGGTTCGCGGTCAAATGCTCGTCCACTGTACTGCGGACCCATGCTGGTGTCGTCCCTTTGCCGGATGGATCATTGCTAAACCCGCTCTTGTAATGAGAAGAGGCAAGGACATGGACACCCCATCCACGGTCACGTCAAGAACGTCTTCACATCCCGGAACCCACCGCCTAGCGGAGTACGTCTTGCGTTCATAAGACTTCCAGTGCACAACTAGGGGAGGTGTTGGCATGAACGCCCTCCGCCGTTCAAGGGCACCCCATCCGTGCGACCGTCGTCCCCCTCCGCCACATCCTCGCGTTCTCCGTGGGCTTCGACCGCAGCCGGTCTACCATTGCCGGGATGGGGACTGCCGTGAAAGGTGCATATCAACGCACCTGTTGGCTGTTGATAACAAATGCCTTCAAGTGAGATTGGAACACTCATATCCAACAATGCGCAATCATCGAACACATGCTCTTGTGCATTTTCCGAGGAATGAGCAGAGTTGGATATCATTGCTCCACTCTCACTCAAGGGCATTGTGAGCAGCCAACAAGTGCGTTGATAGGCACCCTGTCCACGGCAGTCCCCATCCCGGCAATGGTAGACCGGCTGCGGTCGAAGCCCACGGAGAACGCGAGGATGTGGCGGAGGGGGACGCATGACGGTGGCTCTCCTAGTGTACCTCCAACGATGGTTGCCCTTGGAAGTCCCGTGAACGCAAGGTGCATCCGCTCCACACAAGAGACGAGTTCAACAACGATCCATCCAGCACGTTCGAATTGGTCAGCACTACAATGGACGAATATTTTTTGGACCTTCTCAAGGTGCCCTACAACGACCACCCACATGATATGATCGGCAAATAGATGCCTACTGGCGTTGGTGAAATGATATTACGACCAAGGGAACCACGCTCTATGGGATCGGGGACTCGTGTTAAAAAAATGCGGGTATTTGTATTAGTCTATCCAATGTGGGAAAGAGTATATTGTTGACAAGAATGATGAACTGAAAATGTTTCTAAAATTCTGAAAATGTTTCTAAAATATCTCTAATGAGATGCATCTGTAAATGTCATTTATGTTGTATGGGAAAGTCATCCGTGGCTCACCATGGGTCCACGTTCAGCAATGTTAGTGTGGAGCTATTACTAAAAGCAATGAAGGGTAGACCAGACTTTGGACTTGGAACGCGACTGTGCAGCCTTCCGTCGTAACCTTCGCAGACGAGTTGAGGATGCTGCCCATGGTTCAGACCGCGCGCTTTGAACTGCAGACGCTGACACTCCAACCTTCGTCGCGTTGGCCACTTGGGGAGGTGACTGCCCGGAGGGATCCTGCACAACGAAGACAATGGTCACGACCGTGCAAACGTGATTGCGATTTTCTGGACGAGCTTCGGAAAGACAAAGTTCAGAGTGGGAAAAGAGGAGCAACGGAGTATTCGATGGACAAACAATTTCACCCCATCCTAGACTACAGCCTAGTGTAGGGCGGGAAAAAATTGTTTCTCCATCAAACTCATCCGTCGTCCCCTGCGTATCTCAATTCATCCCAAGGGAGCAAACAACCCACCTTACCACATACGTACACCGTCGCACCACGCGCTCGTCAGCAGTGATGTCTT
Source organism: Rhytidiadelphus loreus (assembly GCA_947034895.1). Lineage (NCBI taxonomy): Eukaryota > Viridiplantae > Streptophyta > Bryopsida > Hypnales > Hylocomiaceae > Rhytidiadelphus > Rhytidiadelphus loreus. The sequence continues at coordinate 43,353,043 of OX344764.1, forward strand.
CTTATAGGGAAGTCGAGGTCACGTCCTCGCCCACGTCGCCCGGCGCCTCGCAACTGTCGGAGGAGCCCACTCCTTCCGTCGTCTGGGTCCGCCGTCGCTTCATCCGTCGAGGGCCCCTTCGCGCACTATCGACGAAGTGCCCGCCGAAAGTGCGAACGCGTCGCAGCCCCTGCACACCCATCCATTTCCGCTTGGTGCATCAACCCTTTTCTTTCTTTTGCACCACGTGCTTCGCTCTTTGACAAACGAAATTATCGTTCCCGTCTCTACTGTACGTGCTGACGAACTCTGGATACTCCAGCAAGAGAGACCTGTCCTACAACGCAGCTAACCCGTGCACATTGAGTCTGAGAGAGGGCGTCCTGTGGTTTCCGAAAAACGGATTCCGAGACATGTACTGCGACACGCTAAGACCGGACTCTAGCAGGCCCTTGAGATAGAGTCGCAACGTCCTGTCCAGGGTGGAATCGTGCGGGCTGCCAATGTACGACAACGGGAAGATGGCATTGTGCACGGGATTGAGGATGCTGCTCTCGGGGGAGGAATCGATGAGCAGTGTGTTGCTGGAATTGGCCCTGAACGTGCTGGATTTGAACCTATCTCCATCCCAGACGGCCTTGTGTAGAACCTTGAGCCTCAGCCTCCCCTCGGGATGGTCGGGGAACTGAACGTACGTATCCTCGTCCACGTCGGTATCCCACTCGGGTTGGTAGGGGTGCGCCGGACAAGGCAACGAGGGGAGGTGTGGGGGGGCCTACACCTGCACAACCGCCACGATCGTCTCTCCACGATGGAGGTGCAGTCCTCGAGCGTGAGCACGCGCATGGACGAGCGCTCCAAGCCGCGGAAGAGGAAATCGATCATGGGATTGGCCACGACGGCCGGCAGCCTTGTCCACATAGACAAGCGAAACCTCTTCGCCAGGCCTCTGAGGAATTCGCGCACTTCCGGACGACACGAGAGGGAGAACTCGCCGAAGACGTGGCGTTTCATCGGATCGTAATCGTCCTCCGATGGTGCGCTTGCTGCGGGCGAGCGACCGGATCCGAGGGGCCCGACGTGCTCAACTTGGCATAGGACTCCTTCCAACTCCAAGACAACAAAATAACTGTACAAGGGCAAAGCAACGGGAGGCGGCGGCGCAGGCAACGGCAACGAGGCCTGCATATGCGAAATCCCTTGTTCAAAGTAGTATTTGAAAATTGAATAAACGGGAGTCCACAATTGAAAATGCGCCCCCCCCCCAACAGGTGTGGGAGGCTTGAACATAGAGACATGAACCCTTGTCCATTATCATCCTCTTTCTAAATGAGATCCACGTCCGATCCCTACAAACTATCTAGACAAGCGCTACGGAGGCAGTGAGTAGAGGGATGCAAGGAGATCGAGCCTCACCTTTGTTACATCCGGAGTGGTGGCCGCGACGGGAGTGGTGGCACGCCTCGTGGCGGCACGAGTCTAGACACCCGCGACGATGGGAGACACGACCTGTGTAGCTTGCGGAGGGGGGAGTTCCACCTCAGAGACCAGAGGGGGGACTTCAGCAATGGCGGGAGCCTCCAGTGCCATCGGTGGCGGACAAGGAGGGCAACTCGGTCGATGGAGTACCAGTGCAGATTCTTCGCCCAACCCAAGAGCATGGCCACCCTGAACCGCAAATGCCAATTGCCAAGAGCGTAACTACATTGCCCAAGAGGACTCGGGATAGAAAGCACAATGCACAACACTCTACATTGCACATCACTCAACGCCACGAATTCCCGAAAACACGAATTGCCAAAAAATGAAACCGATATATTACAAATAGAATACAATGTTTGTACAAACTTTACGAACAGTGTTTCACGAACAATCCGAAAATCACGTCTGTACAACTAAAATCGTCACAGGCCTCGCCAAATGGGCTCCTACATCTATGGGCCTGTCGCTCCATGGACGGTGGACCCGTCGGGACGACCTTCGATTGGCCCGACGTAACACCCTCACATAGCTTCTACACTTGGAAGCACAATTCAAAAGATGGGGAGCTATGTGGAGGGGTTACCCACCGTGGAAGTCTGGACGTCGTCGGAGGGTGAGTCGATTGGCGCATGCTCCTCGTGCCTCGCAGGGGGCAGCGCCGGAGCGATTGGGGCCTGCAAGGGAGCATACTACTGGGTCAAGTTAGTGAAGGAGACCTCCATATCTCCCAAGTCGACTTCCAAGTCGTAAGGGTCATCGTCGTGGATGCTCGGACGATGCACTGGCCCAACGACATGCACAAACGGAAATTGATTGAGGGCTAGGTCATCGAATCTGTCTGGATTGTCAACGACACTCACCGAAATATTTGCAGCCTCTCCTGAACCCAGCTGTCGAAGTCCGGACGCTGCGGTGGCCGTGGCGGCGGAAATCGAATTCGTGGTGGAGACTCCGGAGACGTTGTGGAGCTCGCTCACAGGAATGGGAGTCGCAGCCATCGGAGGGGCACTTGTCTGCGCGGCCTGCTTCGCCAGAATTTGCTCCTGTAGTTGCTTGAGCAACAAAGTGTTCGTCTCGCGATCCCTTCTATACTCCATTTCCTTCTCGGCCTACAGCCTTCGCTCCTTCGCGAGTTCCTTCTCCTTCTGCGCCTTCTTGGCCTTCCGCTTGACCTTCTTCTCCTCCTCCACCCGCTCCTTCTCCTCCCTCTCCCTCTTGAGCTCTCGATCCTTCTCCCTTAAATCCCTCACGAGGTTGTCGATGGCGTCATTGCGCTTGTCGAGCGCCCCCGAGTGCCTCTGCCTTTCCCGCTCGAGCATCATTTCCACGTACGCGAGGTTGATCCCTGCCTTGACGTCCATGTGGATGGATTTGGCGTCCATGTCCACCGCGACCGGAGTCCCTCCTGCCTCGGAGGCAGTCCCCGCGTCCGATGTTGCCGCTTCCGCCGCGGCCTTGGCCATCTTGCTGTACTCGTCTCTGTTGGTTGCTGCCAAGGCCAGTCGGTTGTCCAAGTCTCCGTCGTCCATCTCGTCCAGATCGATTAGGCTGCTCTTTGTATTCGTGGACAAGAGGGCGAATTGCCGGTACACGGCGCGTGTATGGGCCATGAGCAGAAGCTCACCCGCGCTGGCGGCAGGCAGTTCCGACTCCAGGATGTCGACGCTGACCTGCGCACCGATCAGCTTCATCATGTTCTCATCCCCATTAAGATCGGATGGATCGCGGATGGACCTCAATTCCTGGACAATTGCTTGCGACGCCTAAATCCTACATTCCACGGAGTCATCGCTGGGATTCGCGGGAGAGGCGGCGAGGTCGGTCCTCACACTCGCCACCTCCGCTTGCTTGGCCGAAGACAGTAGTCTCTGCAATGCAGCCAAATCAACCTGCAGGTCCTGAATGAGCATTCTCGGGGGAGGGGGCGGAAGAGACTCCTCCGCAGGAGTGGACACCTCCACTGCAGCCGCCTGCGGTCGGGGAGTGGGAACGCGGAAGACATGTGGCCGTGTTTCAGACCACGCGGTCAAAACTGGAGCGCGGCGATCCTCGGAAGATTGGGTGACGGGATCCGATTGCAGGGCCGGATCTTGAGGTCGGGGGGAAGTAGAGGGAGTGCGAGGAGATGGAGGTGGAGGTGGAGGGGATAGTAGTTGGTTTGCGGAGGGAGACGGGGGGTTGGAGGGAGAAAGAGGAGTGTGTGGGTGCATATCAGACCGCGCGGTCTGATTCCTACACGGAGGCGCACTCGAGCGCCTCGGGGAGGCTGGCGTCGAATTAGACCGCGCGGTCTGATCCATCTCCCTCTGGACAGAGTGGACGCCGGACACCGAGGCATCTCCGTGGTCTGAAACGTCGTCACCTTCGCCGTCTCGCCCTCCCGCGCGGTCGACGTCTTCATCTTTGTCCTTGTCCTCGTCGTCCTTGTCTTCTTCCTTGTCCTCGTCCTCGTCCTCGTCCTTCTCCTTCTCCACTTCCGAGTCGGAGTCGCTTCCATCGCAGAGGTTGAGGGAGCCCTCTTGCGATTCCTCCTTGCCCTCTCTTTCATCATCTGAAGACTCGCTCTCCACGGGGTCGGGGTCCTGGAGCCTCCGTATCTAAGACTTGGGGTCGTAGATGAAGTCGAGGATGTGCGGCTGTGGCACCAAGATGTCAGGCCACATCTGTGTACCGATTCGAGCGTACACGTTCTGGTGCAGGAGGCACTTATCGGTGGGGCGCACGAAGGAGACGGAGCTCCGACACAACATATGTAGTGCCAAACAAGGCACACGGCATGAATTCTCCGAATGACGCATTCAGACGGTCAGATGAGCTCTACATTGGAAGCAAGAAAGGGATAGGATGGAGAGCTTACCGAGCATGCGGAGACGGGCTTGGATCCCGCAAAGACGAGCATGACCGTTCCCTGGTCCCTGTAGAACTTGTCGATGAAGCGGAGGTACACTTCGTATCGCAGTTCGCGATTCGTCAAGATCCAGGGGTTATCGTGGCGACAGAGCTCCCGGGTCTTGTACTTGACGTCATCCGTCGCCAGAGGCTTGTCCTCGGCAGCCGAGAGTCGGGGAATCGGTTCCCCGACATTGACGAGTGGGGAGTTCGTGAAATGCTTCATGGTCCGCTGAATGTACATGACCCTGTCCTTCCCCCTGGTGTAATAGTTCGGCTCGCCCTTGGAATACACGTACGTCGCGATGCGCCGAGTGTTATGCTCGGGGAAGAATTTCTCGAGCGCCTGTTCCACTTCCACCACCCTCTCGACGCCCATGATGAGCATCCACGTGTGGACCCCCTTGGCCATGGTATTTTGGGAGACCCGCGAGACTTGTTTGATGATTTTCTCGTACGCGTAGTGAATCTCCATATTCCCGACCTCCGGGAACAGGCGGAAATCCATAATCCCCACCTCGTAGAAGCGAATGCTGGCGGGTCCGTCTACGTATTCCACCCATTCGCGCTTCTGTTTCACGTAGACACAGGGATCGAACACCCTCCTCACGCGATCCCACCGGCAGACCGTGGCCCGCGCACACCTCTTGACGGTGTTGCAGCGTTCGTTGTTGGTGAGCAATCGCTAGATCATGGCGACGACGTCCGAGGGAGCAACCATCGTTTTCTTCCCCGAGCCACATTGGTGCCTGAGCCACTTCTGCCCAATGTGCATGGCGGCCCACATGTTGTGCCCCCGAATGCACAGCAGCGCCTTGAACTCCCGCCAAGCTTTAGGGACGACCTCCCCCTGGGAAATCACCTCCTTGGCCTTGTCGATGCCCAGGACGTCGGCCTTCTCCTTCATCTCGAAGATGAGCACGGCCTTGTGCTTCTTGTTGGTGCACCACTGGGCGAAGGGAATGGCTGCTGTCCAACTGGTCGGCCTCTTCAGGTAGACCTTGGGCGACATCTCCAGGATTCTGCTCGCGAGCTCGCCTACGGCGGCGTCATCCATCCCCAGAAGGTTCTTCATCTGGTTGTGATTGATCGCCGTGAACTTGTAGATCTTGGAGCCCCCCTTCCCGTCCGGAATTTGGTTGAACGGGACGCCGGTGTCGATGTCGTGCAGCGCCCCGGACTCGTGCTTCTGGAAGACCTCTTGCCAACTGGTCCAGGTCGCATTCGAGGCCATGACGATCTTCCGGTCGCCCATCTTGTCGAAGTCCCAGGTCCTCCCCCCCCTGTTTCGGTGCTTGGCGCTCCCCACCGCCTTGAAGCTTTGGTGCGCCTTCTCCTTGAAATCCTGGACACGCATCGGCGCGGTGAGTATGTGTCGTGATCTGACCGCGCGGTCTGAACTGTCACCGAACAATCCACGACACCAAGTGGCGTCGAGGTCTGAATATCGCGGGATTAGATCGCGCGGTCCGAAGTGACCATGAATCAGAAAGGTGACGACCCTAATGAGGACAAGGGGAGTCTACCGATATGGAATGGGACAGAATTGCATCACTGGGATTCAGACCGCGCGGTCTGAAATGTGTAGGGAAGTTGTGCGTACCTCATAGACCTTCGGGTCCTCCCCTTCAATGATGACCTTCACGTTCTTCCGATGTTGCGCAGGCTTGCCCGCGTTTTCCCAGAGGTGGCGAACATGCATGAGTGTTGCCGGCAGGGACGACAGGTACAGGCCCGCGACGTTTCTGTCGTTGCACTTGGAGGACAACGCGTGGAGGTGGTCCTTGTTCTGGGACCACACGATTTCGCACGTCCACCTGTGCATTTTGGCGACGACCTTCTCATCGTCGACGGTAGTGTTCCTGGAGATGATGTCCTTGGCGGCCATCTAGGTGTGTTGCCCGTTGATGATGAGCAGCGGCCGCGCCTTCCAGCAATCCGCCCAGCATGTCGGTCTGGTGCGCGTGTCCAACATGACGGTGAGGATTTGCTTGGCGTAGTTCACCTTCACCATCCTGTCCAGGACTGCCAAGATGCCGTCATTCTCGAGGGGGCTCACGATGATTCCCGACTCCTCCTGGGCATTCACCATGTCGGCCACGTCCAACTCGAAGTACTGTCCCCGACCGAATATGTACATGTACGAGGACAGTTCCTTGAACACCTTGTTGGCCGCCGCTTCGGCCTTGAGACGCGTCCGCGTTTCCAACTCGACGCTGCGTCGCGGATTGCGCTTGTACTCCGCGGGCACGGACATGCTAGTCGGGACGGCGTCGGCATCGAAGGGCATGGTTCGTGGATTTTTGGTCCACTTCCCATTCACCTTCTTGATGGCAATCTTCTGCGCCTCTTCCTCGGACACCTCTGCCGGTTTCGTGTTGGCCTCGTGGGTCGATGAGCTGGGGATGCCATGCGATTCCTCGGCCACGCATCTCGTCCAGACCCAGCGCCCCGCATCTTCTTCCGAGGATGCTTGCGTCGCCACGGGCGGGCCCGTTGACTTCCATTTCACGGCCTTCTATTTAGACCGAGAAGTCGGCGCTATGGTGGCTCGGGCCGCCGACTGAGTCGCCTGTGGCGGTCGTTGGATGGGTCCACGCGCCGGTGGGAGTGGGTCGGTACGCTTGGACGCTCCAGCAAGGGCCGACGCAAGGGGGGGCCAGCTGCGCGTTCCCGCTCCCGACACCTTGGCGACATTCTTGGCGGACCCCTCTGGCAAAGCCATTGGTCGACTTCCTTCACCCTGGCAGACGTTCAAGGGCGACACACTCAGTGATTTGTTGTGAATGGCAAACGCTTTGGCGACGTACGAGTTGGCTACCTTTCCGGTCTCATGGAAGTCACTAGAGACAGCTTCGCAATGCGATTGGGTTTCGGCCATCAAGAGTTGATATGCACGAGGGACGGACGCGTAATTCTTCATGAGGCGTTTGCTACAGAAGGTCATCTCATTTTCTACACGGATGGCGATGACTCCGAATGCATTATTACTGGCATTGACCACGTCGACGAGAATGGCCTCCCTCATCACATGGACATTCACGAGTACCAAAGTGGAGAAGGATTTCCATCGAGGATCCCCCGTCTTCGTGAATCCCAGCTCCAGATTGAAGATGGGGGAGCCCATCAGGAAATTCAGTTCGATCGTCCACAATGACTTGGACGCGACGAACTCTAAGGGGAATTTCTTTTCGATGTGCAGCTTCCAAGACTCGTGGATTCGGTCAGGTGAGATGGGCCTCAAGTAGCCCGCAAGCGGCAGACTGCTCTCCAGGAATGACTCCATGCCACTGTCCACAAGCAGTACTTCAAATCAGACCGCGCGGTCTAAATTGGACAACTCAGGAGATTGCTACACGCCCAGCATGCAGTGGTCATGCGATGTACTAACGACTTGAGGATTCATTTCCTACGGTCGTTGACAATCTATTGCATTCTAGCATACTTCTGATAGGACGATACTCCATGCTATGCTGAGTCCATGGCGTGGTTTTGACCGCGCGGTCTAAAACGCCTTCCCATTCTAATCGGCTGATGACGATGCCGCTCGCTACGGGACCCTGCGAACGACATTATTTTCGTCTAGCCCATCACCTGGAACCGTCCATCTATTAGATCGGACCGCGCGGTCTGATCCTGTCATTCCTTAGTCTACCACGTATGCGGCGAGAATTAACAGATACTGATCGCAGGGTCGACAACCATTACTTCTGTTATCTTGGGCAGGGATTGGCGTAGGTCCTTTATTCGTCATCCGTCGAGGATTTGACCGCGCGGTCTGATTTACTCCTGTGGAGGCTCTGCACAATGCTACCAGCCATCGTGGCGTCTAGTTCCTTTTACTCTTTATCCAATCCCTCATGAATCAATCCTACAATACTAAAAGTATTAGGTTTTGACCACGCTGTGTGATCCATGTGTAATGCTTATTCATGGTGCGTGATTAGATGAACATGCAGAGGCCCTCTATTCGTGATGCATCTTTGGATATGGTTTAGACCGCGCGGTCTGAATCTGCCAACATTCGGTTATTACTTAGACGTGCCCACTGATATAGTGCACCCCCCCAGCTCGGTTACTAGTTGGCATACAATGGGTCTAAATTATTGGAGGCGTCGACAATGGATCAGTCATGACAACACTACATGAACGCATTTACCACAAGATATCTTCTGGCCGCTCGGGCTGGTCGGTCCGTTCCCATCTATTTTATGGCCGGGGGACCAGTTTAGACCGCGCGGTCTGAACCAGTATCTAGAGAAACGTGGACGAATTGGATCAGTAATTCGTCCTTGACATTCCGTAGACGTTTTGTCACTTTTGACCGCACGGTCTGATCCTATATCTAGAATATCGTGACATAATTTGATCAGCAGTCCGTCCAGAACATTTTAGGAGCGGTGCATCACTTCAGACCGCGCAGTCTGAACCTGTATATATACTAACTTGACAAAGTCGATCTCCAATTAGTCTAGGTCATTTTGGGGACTGTTCATTACTTCAGACCGCGCGGTCTGAAACATGGCTGGGGCCACACACACTGCGAGGTTATAGGTGCCTCTTCTAAATTTCCGCAACATTCACGACTGAGAATAGATTTTGCAGACAACTTACCTCAATTGTGCAGCTCGGAGTGCTGTGGAAGCACGATGGCAGATGGAACTTGAATGTCGTGACTCCAATGAAAGCAGCAACACGACAATGTTCAAATGCCACTGATCGCCAATGATACCAGATTCTTAGCAATTCGATGACGCCAATTATACTGAAATCCAATGAAAGCAAATTCTCAATGCCTCGATGACGCCAATGACAGCAGATTCAATCTTAACAATTCGCCAATGGAACGAACAAACATATGAATGCAATCACGAAAACACAAACACTGCAATCACTAGAGCACAAACCCATACAATGCCTACCATGTTACGTGATAGAATACTATACTTCTATGAAAACAGTGCAAGAAATTATGGAACGATTGGGTCTACTTCTACGTTACCAGTCACAAGAAGATCAGCCACACACAACCATGAGAGAAACAAGCGAAAAGAGTTCAGAAGCATACCTACGCAGCTCCAACAGAAAGACAACTCTCCAGCGGCAAAACAACGCTGCAGCACGAAAACACCGCTCCAGAAAGCCGAACGCGACGCCGATCAATGAAATCAAACTCCTCCGCGGCATACAAAACCAACGTCACAAATGACGAGCGAGGAAGATGGAGGAAGGAGGAACAACAAAAACGCTAAACAACAACAACAAAAACGCACACGAAAAGGAGTAACAGCGACAACAATTGATGAAAAGCGGAGCAACAGCAAGGAACGCGAAAAACAGGAAAGAGTGCAGCGAAACCCTAGCCCACAGAGAAGACGACCAACCGAACCTCCCAATAACCGAACCTAACCCGAACTTGCATCGAGCCGCCAAGTTGGTACGGAGCTCCTCCGAACCTGCAAGCGCCTCACGAAGCACACCCAAGCCTCCTACGAACCTGCGCACACCACACAAAGCTGCCCCAAAGAAATCATGATTAAGCATCAGTTTAGGGTTAAAAGAATGAGACTTAAAAACAAGCTTAAAAGGGACCAGTGAAGGGCAGCTCTGCCTTTTTCCATATGCATCCGTGGAAAGAAATAAAAAATGGAGTTGTTCACAAAAAGAAAAATATATGTGCAACCTAACACAAGTAGTTTCGTATTTTTCTAAGCGTTTTTGAATTACTTATAAATTACCAAAGATAGAAGATATAAGCACGTACTCGTAGACATAGGTCTCCCAAAATACGTCCACTTGCAACTTGTACAGAAATGTGAGGAAATCTAAGACAATGATTCACTCTTGCAATACAAAAATAATTTTTCCTCCAAGCGATGAATTCAATTGATAAAGCTTAGTGCTTCGTTGAAGAATCAGCCCATCTCTATTTTGCACTTAAAAATAGGGGTGGTTTGAAGAAGAGGGGTGCTCTTAGAACACACATTGTCGACCTTAAATCAACCCTAGTTTTTTCAATCAATTCACCCAAAAGCCCTTTTTCCTAAATTCTTGGATAGGGTTTTGGGTTTAGGGTTAAAGGGTTTAGGGTTAAAGGGTTTCCTAAATTCTTGGATAGGGTTTAGGGTTTAGGGTTGAACAAGCTCTAGGATATTTGAGGCACGTTTCTATGAATCCTCAATCCTAGAAAATAAAGATTTTGGATGGGCATGGAAAAAAATTAGGAACATCAAAATCATAATCAATCATTTCCAAAATTGGATTTCGAATGCTAAAATGAACTTCCAAAATATTTGGATCATTTGCACTTGGCACTGATGGACAAACATGAAAGGGACTGGCAACATACTCAAAATAGGCCATATGTACATTAACTCTTATTCAAATCTCACAACGATCATGCACTCGTGCACTGCCTACAAATTAAATCAACGATTACAACATGTATATTATGCTTAGTTCTAGAAGGGGGAAGAATTTGCTTAATTGGAGAGGATTAGGAGTTCTACTTATTCTTAATCAATCATTTAAAATGTACTTCAGAAGATCGAGGTATTTACCAACTCACACGGGAAATCTTCAACCAAAATACAAAAAATACAAAAGGCATCAGGGTTGCTTTGTAACCTCATAAATGTCCACAATAAACTTATGCATTGGTATTTATGTAGCATAAATTGTAAAGGGTCATTTAAGGCATTGATTTTTGAGAATTAAGGAAAGCAACTCAAACTCCAGCAAGGCTCTAGAAGCAAACATGATTTAGAGGTACATTTCAATGTACCCGTTTTAGAAGGGGTTTTGTTTTGATGACCATTTTTTGTGAACTTCAAGAATTTGTAACTAATTTTACAAAGCTTGAAAAAATAGGAAGTGACTTCGGTTAGATGTCTATTCTACTTGTCTGTTGAGGGAAATTTACTACAAAATATTTAAAAATGTTTCACTTCCCAAATTTCAATTTTAGCCTTGAATTGGTTGATTTGTGAACCTCCTACCTCATTTATAGCAATTTGTACCATTGGATGAGTTTCATATTTTGTTAGGTTGAAGAATCTCCCTTATGGAAACACCTTGTACGGTTTGATATAAGACTGCATCTTTGCAATGGACACAAAATTCAGTTTCTAGAAAAACTAGGCCCGCCCCTCAAATCAACCACGGTCACTAAAGGGTTAACTTCCTTAGTGACCAAAACGTGGTCACTTTGATTTCTAAAGTACTTATTCAATTATTCGCAATATTCAAATGATATGGCACTTCTAGGGATCCTTCGGAGAATCAAATTCATTTGGTCATCTTTCGGTACAATTGGATTTACATAACTAGCTTTTATGTAAAAAGAAAATCCCAAACTTTGAGTGTTTGGGTACTTACCCCGATAAAGCAACAGGTTGGGGGATTTGGTCAATGAAAGCATATATTACACCACTGACTTGTCCATCCGCCAACTAATGCTTGGCGCTAGCAGGGTTAGAGCTTCATTTCCTCCATGTATTGTATAATCCCATTTAATGGTCAAGCAACCACGTTATAATCACTTCAGCATCTGCGATAAAAAGAACACAAAATGCGACCGTGAAGAATTGGTATTCAATCCTGTTCATAAATAGTTACATATTTTTCCACTCATAACACACCATTCTAAAACGAAAAAAAAAGAATTTAGAATTTTGCAACTATCATATTTCTTGTGAACTAAATCCAAAAATACTTGATATATAATTTGAAAACACAATACTGGGTACTTAGAAATATAACGAACTTACTCGGATGGTTTATTAAATTTGGGATTTTGTTATCTTGATTTGTTTGTTTGAATTATTGTGTTTCGTTGTTGCTATTCTAGAAGTGGAGGTATTTTAATCTAGATCAATGTACCAACTCTTCTCAATTTCCAACATCTGAAACTGTGTCCGAAATTGTACCTGGCCAAGTTGTTGTTCCTCCTACACTTCACAACAATTATGTAAGTCTATTTGGGATATCAAAGAATGCAACATGGCTTACTCTCTAAACTTGTCACCATTCTTTCATTTATGAAAATTGAAACTTACACAATTCTATTAATGTACCATGATGCACAAATTAATTTCTTCTCTTCTTCGATTTTATTCACCATTGCATTCATATCTCCTATTTTTTTTAAATCAAGAGATTTTCCAATACCCTATTTGATATATAATCCTATTTCAAGAATGAAATGTAGGCTGAAGTAGACATTTGAATCATATTTGATATTTGATATTAATTTCTTCACTTAGTCTATCTTTTGAAGATGGAACAATAATTTCAAATCGTCACAGATTTAGACTCTTACATTAACAAATTCTACACACAATGAGATTCCATCATAGAAAAGAAAAAATTGCAATTTATATCATACCTTGACGATTTGAAAAATGGATCTATACTAACTAAGACCTTATAGGGGTTCATGACATTGTTAGTAGCTCAAATATTATTGACACCTAGGAATTTTGAATATTGTGCTTTTATGTGAACACTAAACAATTGATTTATAACCATGATATTTTAAATAGCACATACGACAATAAACCAAAAATTTTCTTTCAAATCTTGAACAAGCTCAGTTATACACTCATTAAGACAAACGTACAGATACCTTCCATCAGCCCTAAGAAGATCCATGCTACTACAAAATAGTGACCAACAAAAATGAAATTTGCTTCACCTAAGCTATTTCTACATATAATGAATTATTTGTTATGAACAAATTTTTGTTTCGAAAATCTAAACAAGTCTACAGACTTACAAATCAAGACGGAAGTATTGATACCCTTTCATTGACTTGGAGAAGATCCATGATGCTATAAGACAATGTTCAACTAAAATAAAATTCAATGTGATAAAGATCATTAGATATAAAAATAATTATTATCAACCATGTTTTTTTTCTAAAATCGAAACAAGTCTAACAACAATGCATTAAGAGAAAATTATTAGTACCCTCCCATCAACCATTCAATCCTAAGAGGACCCTTGTTGCTATAAGATCGTAATCAATCATTATTCTATATGAACTTATTTCCATCTCCATTCATCTTTCACATCAATTGAGTTCATGATTGTTATAATTTCTACTTCTAATATTTTAAGAAACATTGGAAATTTTCATTTTCATTTGAATTCTACAAAACCACGGTAATAGGTTCACGGCAATAGGTCTATAGTAATAGATACGATAATCCACTAAAAATAGAAGATTTTGATCAAAAATTTCAGATGGATTTTTATTTTTAGCAATATTCTTAATTTTTTAGTACTTCTTTAAATTTTTGAACTTAACGCTTGCAGAATCTTGCTCACCGCTTGAAATCTCATCATGCTCGCAGGCTCACAAACTAGCACCGCTGACTTTGGCAATTTTTTCAATTTCGACCGGGTAGTCTAAAATGTTCAAATGTCCTAGATTCGCACCTAGATTTCTTAGAACTTCATCATTTTTAAATGTCTGAAATCTACATGAGTCATAGATGGCACTTCTGTAGTTCAAAATACACCGCTTGAAATCTATAGAGATCCTAGATTTCTGAAATCTATATAAATTCAAGATTGTTGAAATCTATACCTGTCCTAGATGTCACTTTTGTGGTTCGAACTAGGTACTTTGAAAATGGTACACAAAATACGTCCTTTTTAACATAGAGAACCCATAAATATTATTGACGTATAAGAATTATAGGGTAGTTGCAAGAAACACCTGCCGGTTTGCGTTCAAAACGGCCATTTCACTCCAGCTTGTGGATTTTGGAATAATTTTTTTTAAATAAAATAAAATATGGATAATGTGTACAGCATTAAAAAAATGGTATGTGCAAAAATTCAGACCTAAATTTCTTTTTCTCTAAAAGTTATGCACGGTCAAAGAGAGTTGAAAAATGCAAGAAAATAGACAGTTTGAAATTTAATTCTTAAGGAACATTAAAAAGATTCAAAAAATTCAAAAAAAAATCTATTTTTTCTAACTTATAGATACTCCTTTTCACCAATTTTCACTATTGGAAAAATAAAATTGTGTTCTCTACACTTGCGCAAAGGTAGTGCACTTTGAGCACATGTGGCAGATGGAAAATTATCTATTTTTAGAAAATCTTTGGTAAGGTTGTGTAACTTTAAAAGAAGTTCTAGTATACCAATTTTGAGCTTCAAATTCGTATTTTTGGGTGGAAAATAGTGCTAAAACCCTTCAAAATGGCCACAGTAGACATCCAATCAGGGGCAATTTAAAAATAGTAGAATAACTATAGACCAATTCATTGAGAGGCTTGTTGAAACACACCATCTGTAAGTCCAATACTATTGCTGAAGAAAAGGTAGAATTATTTGAAAATTCTAAAGCTTAAAGAAACTCAAGATTCAACGTTGCTGAATGAATGACTGTGTGTAGTTAGAGGCTTGTTTTTTTGGATCATTCGGAGGCAACCCATTCTAAGTATTGAAATATGAGAGCCACCCCCCCCTAGGTAGTTGAAACCCCGGATGCAAATATAGACCACCATAACAAATCTTATATTCATAAAGTCCCAAAATAACTGACATTGGAAGGATCTGGATTGGAAGCCAGAAGTGAAAAACCAAGTAGCATAGATGATTGCCATGAGTAGGAATTCACAGCATACATCTTTCGTTCTAGGAAAACAAGAGACTACGAACAGAATATGAAGCAATATAACAAGGGCAATGTCTTTTTTCTATAAAACCTGTTCCCCATGCAATGCTACTCAGCAAGAGTTGATTCTTCATAGATACAGTGAGCCAGCAAAAAAGTGCGATCAGCGGTTGCGACGTCGAGCCTTGCGAGGTTGAGGCGAGAGGTTTGCCAGATTCACTTGTGCTTGATTCAGCCGAGCCCGCACTTGCTCAAAAATATCTAGGTCGACATGAACGGCTTGCGACTCTTTGTGGAGATGTTCGGTTCTGTGCTCATCATCCTGAGAGAGTAGTGGTGGAAACACGTATTCCAATGAGTCAATATTGGTATCAGGTACTTGGCAATTGAACCTCGATTAATTTAGAACATTCGTTTACCAACTTAACCGACATCATTGCATATCATAGATGACTTCTTCCCAAGTGGGTGAAGATTGTTGTGTCCCTTCCGAAGTTTGACATGGATTTGAGAGTGGAGTCCCTTCGATGACAAGGTAGCATTGGACATATTAATCTTTGTCTATCTCCTAGTAGATGCTATTCGTAGGTAGGGACGAGCGTTTACTACTAACCTGAATGAGTTGTAGTAATAAGGAACCATTCTCGGAGGTTGATAGCTTGTTGGCATCGTCGAATTCTTCCATGAGAGCTCTGTATGTCACGCTGCAGCCCCCACTTGAGCATGATTAGGACGAAAGAAATTGTGAAGTGAAGAACATGATTGCATGGTACAAACCCACTGTACTACTTGTTGCTCCAAATGGGGTCTGACATGATTGACATGGAGTGGTCACCTGAGGTTCTTGTAGTCCTTGCCATGGCGGATGTGGATATACTCCTCCATCATGACCCACACATCCCGAATCGCTGCATCAAATAGTGCACCCCATGCCACTTCCATTGTGTTTTGCAACGCACACATAACTTGACCTACAGAAAGGAAGCCATCAATGTTGTCCGAAGTGGTATTCACGAGCGCACCATTTAAAAAATAAATGATTTGAATTGAATGCAGCATACAAATGCACGAAGCCCAACATGGTCCATATAGCACTCACCCATCTTGCTGTCTTGGAATAGCCCCTTGGATGTATCACAGTGAGAATAATGGGCAAAGCAATACAGTTTGTATCCTTGCCAGAAATCTTGAGCTCTGTTTGGGAAATCATTCCAATTGGAATTCGCAAAGATTGATGTAAGCAGTAATGGTCATTTCCAGAATACATGGGCAAGCACACGAGCATCAGATTCTACTTTAATTTTGTGAAAATGGCGGGTTTTTGTGGACCATTTCCGAAGACCGCATTTCAAATAGTGTCCGGCTTCCTCAGTGAGCTGTACCGAGTTCAGACCGCGCGGTCTGAACTGTGGAGGTTGCGTCATTGAAATTTTCTGCTGTTGGACAGCTTTCTCAAATCTTCGACAGTTGGCGTGAAGCGACAAAGGGAAGGTCACTATCGTCATGGAATTCCGCAGTCTCGGACTCCAGACCGCGCGGTCTGAAGTGCGTAAGTCCCGTCCGTGTCAATTTTAGTTTTCGGACTTCTAGGAAGCATCTCATCTCGTTTTCCTAAATCTAGGACTATGGGAGAATCGTAAAAGTGACTGATAGGCCCTACAGCGTCTTGGATTTCCTAAGTCGTGGACTTCGACGAACTTCAGACCGCGCGGTCTGAAGTGTGACAGTCCCGTCCGTGTGAATTGTAACTTTCTTCCATCCACTTGTGATCCAGTTTTCCGAAATCTAGGACAGTTGTGGATTTCGGACCGCGCGTTCTGATCTGCAGAAACTTGTAGATTTGCGAAACCTCGTTGCTAAACCTCGCCAGTCGAATGGGATTATCATAATGGCCGTGATGGCTTTCAATGAACACAATGCTCGGAAAGCAACAACTTGAAGTCAGTTACACGTACCCGAAGTTTTGATGGTCAAGTATAGTTCTGAGGTTGTGGGAGCACTTGCTGAAACGTGAGTCTGCCATTGAGCCTCGTCGAATGTGCACCTACCCCCAAATCCAAGAAACTTGTATGCTTTAGTTGTGCAATTTGGAGCAAAGGGAGGTACCTTTTGAATCCCACTTCGGAAATGACAAGCATTGCAAGTCAGTAGGGAGCGGAGCCGTGATCCATTGACATCTACAAAGTTCAAAGTTCAAAGTTTAACGAAATTGACCATACAGTCACGTAGTTACTAAGCGGCGAGTGAAACATGAAGTGTATCATTTATTTCCTACAATAGGCTACATGAAAGCGCGTACTAGGAGAAAGCATTCTCTCTTTGCGCAGTCTATGACTCCTATAATTCCTAAACCAAAAACATGTTCTCTATGACATCGTGCAGTGGATGGAAATAGAACTCTTGAGACTTGCATGCATTTGCGTGTCATCTTGACTGAAATCAATCCATTGACAATGTCCATTTCTTGAGTTGATCGGTTTTGACTAGCGCAATCCCAAGAAAGCAAGAATGGAAACAATTGAAATATGTTTTACCTTGTGAAGAGTGTCGCGAAACTGCCCTCCTCTTCCCCGTTTGGATGTTCGCCTTCTTCCCACCGTCCTCCGTGCTTGAGTTTGTGCCGCCTTCTTCCCACCTGGCCGTCCACCTCCCTTGTGTCGATGTTGCGAAATGCAGCGCAAGTTGAAATGAACGCCGCTACCTTGTTGCGCCCAACTACTTTGGACGCCGCCTTGAAGTTCGCCCGAGAATCCCAGGTGAAGTATCCTCGAAGGTACAAGGCTTGCATCCGTTTGCAATGCGCCGCCACTTACATGAGTTTTCCTTAAACTATATTAAATGGGAGAGTATCACACGAGTTTTCTGTAGATGACCCTACTGTACGTCCCATGATTCTCTTGTATTTGTCGCTTCCCTCGTATTTTGAAGCCCGAGCCATTGACAGAGCTTGATGGACAAATGAATGTGTTGTACTATTAGTAATTCTTGTTCCATCCCACTTTGACTAATTCCTGACTTTCAACGACATTTTCTGTGAAATCAAATTGAATGCATTACATTGCCGTGGTCGCGTGTTTTTTCAATAATTTACATGAAATCAAATTATTGTTCCCCTTAGAGCTTCCAAAGGTATCATTCCCTTTCTATTTGAGTTCGTAATTCTGATTCGTGATTATTCAATGACATGTAGAGTGCCTATTAGATTGAATTTCAGTACACCTTCAGCTTGTTCGATTTCCTCGAGGTCTGTGACTTTCACATTTGAGACCGCGGGGTCTGAAATGCAAACTTGTCGATATGAAAGGACACTCCGAGGTCAGGCAGAAGGCCTCGTTTGGAGGATGACAAATTTCTATGACTGGATTCCTGTGAAGACGTCCAGTCCCTGTCGTGCAGGAATTTCTCAAGTTCTGCCGTTTTCACAGTTCAGACCGCGCGGTCTGAACTGTGAATGTTCACTTTCTGGTTTTGTGAGCATGTTTTTGGGAAATGACTTTCATGACTGAGTTCTGAATGCAGTTGTTCCAATATCCCAGTGGACATTGTTAGAATCGGTCATCGAACCAGGTCCCCGTTGGGGTTCACATAGTTCAAATCCAATTTAGAACAAGTCTATGCATGGTCGGCTTCAGTTCTCCCTTTAATTGTGATCCTTCTTTAAATTTTCGTACCCGATCCAGTTCTGAATGCCTCGGAAATGAAACAAATCGGAATAGGATTCTCCTATTTTATCCCCCTCTTCCCTCCATTCGACAATTCAGAACTAATACTCCCAAACTGAAATTGAAATTAGAGTATAAAGTGTGGTCACAATATATATGATGTATATGTCAATGTTTGCGCACATGTTTATTTTTTCATAATGTGAACTTTGTTCTTCTTGTGTTATTTGATTTGCTTATCACCAAGTGACATCTTTTCTTATCATTCGGAAATTCCGAATTCTACGTCATCACCTACTTGCAGCATACTTAGGTGGAGAAAGGTACACAACGAACGGGCTTCCAAGTGGGCCCCACAGGCTTTTATGTGCTGGCCGCCGAGCGCATTAAATGAAGGAAGTCTAGCACTCTAGGTCGCCGGCTTCGTCTGCCGCATGTCTCCCTCCCGTCGCCGTTCTCCCGCGGGCTCCGTCGCTACATGTCTTCCTCCCATTGTCGTTCTTGCGTGAGCTCTGTAGACACGTGTTTGGGGCAAATTTTGGATCGCTGTGCTGCCGCTCGTGAGTCGCTGCGTTGTCGCTCGTCGGCGCCTTGAGTCGGAAGATCACGTCGGACCGCCTCCCTTTCAGGTACGAAGACGTCTCTGTGTTTGATGTCGCTTCCTAGTTGGAGAATGTAGGGTTCGTTCCTTTCCGTAGTGTGACTTGCGTGGTCGGAATGGAAGGCTCGGCCTCATCGAATCCTACTGATTTCGGATGAGATGGATGCAAAGGTGTTTTCCGAATTCAAATCAAGTACTTGCAATTTCATGGATGTTTGATCTGCTGTCAATGCCAAATGAATGCTCGATTTCATTCCATTCAATGTTATATTGTCCATTGCAAATGTAAGTCATTCTCCGCGTGCATGCATTTAATTTGTGGCTTACCTCATTCAGTTTCGGGTGTACCCCGATTTCAAGAATTGTGATCGGTTGTTCAATTATGCTCACTGGGTCCATTTTGCAAGAATGGCGGCAAGCTTGTCATTTATCCGGAATGTAGTGTTATTTTCTCGCGAATTCAGTGCCATTTTAATGGAATGTGGTGCCATTACATTGGAATACCAGCATTGCAACTAGGAATACCATTCTGGATTTCTAGAATGTCAATTCTGTTTGGCTGTCATTGTTATATTATCCACTCTTCCCTTGTGGAATTGCCTTTCGATTGGTTGGCATTCTGGACAACAGTTCATCGTCATTTGTGTTACCTCCCTGACTGCACATTAGTTACTTAGATGCTCCGTTTTATTAGGTACGTCTGTACACCGACTTGTTCACGTTGCACGGTGTGAACACATTGAGGTTGGAAGTCACCTTACGAGTGAGGCCTTTTTGTTTTTGACCGCGCGGTCTGAAACATTTTGAGACGGAGGATTTGATATCCGGAAACTTCACCCCCCCACTCATTCCAGACCGCGCGGTCTGAAATGTTTTTCGACCGTATTCAGAGATCCGACAACGGAGAGTCCATTTTGGAGATCCATCGGATTTCCCATTTCAGACCGCGCGGTCTGAAATGTTTGATACCTCACCTCGTGTTCCAACATCGGATTTTCATTTATGTCCAAGCGATGACAACTGTTTCCTGCTCATACAGCATTTGTCAAAATTCTAGATTCTCATTCCAGACCTTGCGCTCTGAAATGCTCCATGTTACCTCTACTTGGAAGGAATGGATCTGAGTAGTTCGGACAACAGTTCAGACCGCGCAGTCTAAAATGTTCCGAGCAAGTTATTGCTCCGGGAGGTTCCGCTCATCGGATTCCGAAACATGCATGGTCTTATTTCTATGAATCCACAGACCTCTCGAATTAGGCCGCGTGGTCTAAACGAACGACACGTTCACTGCCGAAGATATCGTCCTATGCAAGTATGGAGGCTGGCAGTGAGTTCGAGGCCGTCGAATTCTGACTAGTACCGGTTGCCGTAGGTTCATCTCCTGCTCTAGTGGTCTTTCCGTGGCTCCTCACGATCAGACCGCGCGGTCTGATCCTGGAGAGCACTTGGCAATTATGAATGACATTTTCAAGACAAAGGTTGTAGTCCGTCGGATGAGTATCATGTCATGCATGCACACGGGATGTCTGAATGATTTGCATATCCTGTCTTCCAGACCGCGCGGTCGGATCGAATTCGTCGGGGAAGCATTTACCACTTCCGGCGACAACTTACGAAGCTCCCGTGCGGGCCCTCCGTGGAGTGGGAGACTTCGTTTCCGGAAACAACTTCCAAGGGGCCAATATGGCTTCTGGCAACGAATCCGACGGCGACGAGGTACCCCACTTACTCATCGACCCTGCGTCACCTCTCAGCATTCTGCTCCGCGTCCCAAGTTGATTCTTGACCGCGGCATGCGCAGGGGTTCCAAGAATGTGAAGAGGAAGACGTCGACTTGGAGGCACCTGCCTAGGCAGATGTGGATGCCACTCCCATTCCGGATTGTGAGGGCATTGGTCGGGACGCATGGTCTGGCAAAGCACTGCTCGCGAGGCACGCCGACGGCACCGATTTTGCGGAAGTCATCATCATCAATGCCAGTCCAAACGCATGCATTGATGGTAACAGCAGGCTGGGCGTGGATGACGTCGGCATTGTTGTGCTCGAGGTCCTCAAGGGGGACCACAGCGTCAGCGACATGTGCTTGCGATGGCCTATGCGACGCGTCTTTTATCACAGTGAACACGGGTATGTCAGTATTTATGATCACGCTCGCAAACGACGGGCTATCAAGGAAGAACTGCAAGGAAACCGGAAGAGAACGGGCGGACGACAATATCGCTATGACAGGAGAACTCGAGCTGCCACAACATTGAACAAAAGGACCAAGATGCTATCACATGAGTCCATCGCCGAGGTCTACGCGCAACTTTGTTGCGACAAGGAATGCACTCGGAAATTCTCTCCTTCCACCATTCGCGCGCTGCGGACAGAAATGCACATGCAGTCATTTCAAATCAAGAGCACCCGTAATTTGGACGTACACAGGGCGCTGCACGAAGCATGGGGAAGCGGAAGGAGGAAAATGGTCACCGTAGAAGGCATAGACATCTGTCCGCATGCTTGGAGGGTTGTGCACAACATTACTCGCCGCACGTTCGAGAGGTACAAAGCCAAGGCCAAGGTCGGCGTCAGAGGCGCTCCGCACGGAAACCACCACCATACAAAGGCTAGGGATGCAACTGTACAAGCCATCGAGACTTTGCGCTCATTATTGGAGGCAAGGGCCGACCACATGCCCCATTTGTCTCACACCTTGCGCACGGGCGAGAAAGTGGGCATCAAAGTGCTCCCCGCCGGAACCGAATGGGGGCAATTGTTGGTCACCGTGAACGAGGTAAGCTTTCCACGTACCTATAGCATCACTTGAGATTCAAAGAATGAGGCACTAGCTCCACTGCGCATTACTCATGACAATGATCCAAAGTCCTTGTCCATTGTGATGATTCATCCAACAACCATGTACTTGGCACTATTTGCAGGCCAACTCCGGACTTGGGTTGTCCGCCCTTTCGCAATCTTGTTTCAATAAGATCCGGACAAAATATTTTTCCGAGTACGTCATCAAGGGAAGAGGAGATTCCTTTGCAAGATGTAGCATTTGCGACACCTTGAAGCAATTACGTGCTTCTTTTGCACCTGGGTGCGAGGACTACGAACGAATCCAGAAGCGTTTCGAGAAGCACTTGTTTCTGCAGGAGGCCTGTCGGCATGCCTACTACTGGAGTAGATGGTTGTCCAAATTGCAACCCATGCAATTGTTATCCATCATGCACGACAAGATGGACCATTCGAAAACAGCGTGTCCCGCATTGGCGAGAAAAATGAAGGCACTCGATGGACTCATGAAGTTGCCCATGAAAGTGACGGGAATCTTTGCACACGGGCAAGGGGATGGCAAATACGCACATTACAATTTGGACGTGTTTTGGAGCGACAGCAACTTCACCGTGGGATCCATCGCCAAGCTGTTGCGAGATTTGGAAGCCCCCCCCATCAAGTCTTCTCGATCTTTGTTTGTTGGAGGCGGCAGTACAGAGTTGTATCGAGCATTGCTATCGGGTAGCGAGATTTTTGTGGCTTCTTTGGGAGAGGTTCCTCCACAACCCATCGAAGCCCAACCATTGCCCCCGGTGCTCCACGTTCAAATGGACAACTCGTGGAGGGAAAACAAGAACCGGTACGTCTTTTGTTTTTGGTCGCTCTTGGTGGCAAGGCGGATCGTGAAAGAGGTGATCGTATCCTTCATGATCGTGGGACACACGCACGACGACATGGATGCATCGTTCGGGCGTTGGAGCATGCAACTCCGCGAAAAGGACCATCCCACTTTACTGTTGTTGATGCAGTCGTACATGGAAATGGAACAAGGCCCCTTCATTCCCCACCTGGTCGAAGAAGTTCCGGATTTCAAGGCTTACGTGAAACCTTACATCGGGATGCAGAAGCAACAACTGGTGGGCCACTCGCACGGCTGGCAATACAAGTTCTTCATGGACGACAATGGTTGGCCGATCATGCAATACAAACTAGCGTGTACAAACATTCCTTGGTTGCCGGAAGCGGGCTTGAGGTTATGGAAGGAAGATGCTGAGCACAAGCCTCTGCTTCCGCAAGGCGATCCCCTCCGCGTGTCTCCCAAGAAAATGACCAGCGAAGCCGAGACCGTGCACGGACTGAACAGATACATCCAACATTGGACAGACGTATGTAGAGACGGGACGGCAGAGTACAAGGTGCGCATGTCCTATTTGGTCGCGTATTGGAGCGGCGTGAGAAATGCGCTGCGTGACGGAGCGGAAGAAGACCCTCGCGACTCTGATGAGTTGCAGCAGGGGTTTTGGCCTCAGACTCAACAACCAGGGAATTTCACGACGGACTTCATGCAAGACGGCCGGACGCGGGAGGAGCACGAGGCGGAAGACCCTTACATCGGCACTCTGGAGGGGAGGCCCCCGCCAGCGTACAACGTGGCCACTGATTTGCGCGAAGGCTTCTACGTGTTTGTGAGGCCGGGCTTGGATTGCGAGGATCCGGTGTGGCTTGGTAGGGCCGTGGAGAATCCTCAATTCGATCCCGCGGGAGTCCACTTCCGTGAAGTTTTGGTGCAATGGTACATCCTGTGCGGCACCTCGAAGGACACCGTGCGGTTGTACGCCGGGTGGGACACGAAGTCCAGTTTCAGATGGAAGATTGACCGTAGGGCGAGCCAAGCGGACTACGTATCCACGGACAGTATTATGGCCTCGTGGAAACCGAAGAAGAATGACGGGAAGAGCTTCATTGCGCCGCGTCAACAAGTGCAATTTGCGGTGGACAATTTGCGTCGCATTGCAGAGGAAGAGGTACACTAACTTTTGAAGAATAATTATGATGGGCTTTGCTGGAGAGGGATGTTGGAAGCTGTATCTTTGATGCGCGCTCAGCTACCATGCGTTTTGGCCGAGTGACGGCGTTTGACATATAATGTAGCCAACGGTGAGCGGTCAATGGCAATCCATGTAGTTTTGGACTCGTGCTTGAGATTGCATTGTTGAGGTCCTTGGTAGACTCTAGGAAGCGTGGCGTGCATGCTGGCCGATTTTTGTAACAACCATTTTCTTCGAGGAGAAATAATATTAAATGATGCGTTTCGTTTTTGGGGGGGCTCGTCCATTTGAAGGAGTCCTATTTTGAGTTCTCTTTGTGCAATATTTGTTGATCCCGCGTTCATGAATGATCACGCCGAATTGTCCATCGTGGGTTCCTGACCCCTACCCCTGATGCCCCCCCCTTCCATTTGAGGAGGTGACGACATAAAGCCTGCGGTTCCAAAGATTCCAGGAATATTCCACCATCTCCCCGTTCGTTTTGCCCGCCTTTTGCGAACTAGATTTGTGCCCATTGTCTGTCCTTCCTCTCCTAGTACGCAGAAATGCATCTTCTCGTGCCGTGGGGTCACTTTGTCGGACCCTACCATCACATCCAACTGGCTACGTAGCACACATCCTAAACCACCTTTCCGGACCTTCATGTACAAATGGCATTCGGAATACCGCCATTTTAACGAAATTCCCCATACTTCAAGAAGAACTTTCTAAAAATACAAACTACTAAAAATAGCAACATTTTTTAGGCTTTATTTAACCTCAAAGTTTTGCAAACACCATATTGTGGTGCCTTGGGCATTTAGGGGTTAAGCCCTAAACGTTGGGATTCATCTCCAAAATTCACAATTTGAGAAAAAACATTATGAACTACAATTTGGAAGAATATTTTGGAATTGGTATACAAATGGAAGTTCTACATTTTAATTTTCTAATTCTATTTGTACAATTAGATCTACTAATGGTATCACCATTTTTTTCCTATAAATTTTTAGTTTGAAATTTCAAAATTCATTTTCAATTGAATTACAAGTAAAATTTTATCATTTTTTGAATAAAACTTCTTGGAATGGATTTGAAATAAGGTTCTCTTTATGTTGTGGCCTATTGAAGTTTCTGTGACCTTTACAACTTTGACCTTCTTTTGGCACATCTAGTTTTGAACAAAAGTCAATGCAATTTGACCACTTGACATACTTTCACATTTGTAATTTCAGAAATGTATATATTCTAGTAAGACCCAATCCAACCAATGGATAGGACAAAAAATTAGGGTGACTTTCATAAAGTATCACCAAAAATTAGGATGACTTCCATCGAAGCAAAAATGAAACAGGAACAAGGATTAGAATTTGTTCATCGTCCAGAAAATGGACGTCAAAGCGCTCTAGGGTGAAATGGACCACTTTAGCAATTGAATGCATCAAGGAATCTTTTTTTAATTCATTCTTATTATCAAAAAATTATACTATTGATCTGTATAAATAATGGAAGTTATAAAATCTAAAATTAAAATATGAATAGTCTTAGTAATAGTCTTTGGAGTACTTTGTCTTTAAGAGTATTTATTAGATCCCTAAGTTTAGAAGTAATTGCAACTTGCTCCAAGTGCTTTTTTTTGTTTTTAATATGAATTTCATGACCCTATATTTTATTGGACATAAAAGTACCAGGGCAAGGTCCTTGCCTGAATATTTCATTTCAAATTCAAAGTCATTCAAAGTGACCACCAATAGCATATTTTTTTGGATTCATGAGTTTAAGAATAATTGCAACTTGTACCACGTGATTCTACATTTTTTTTACGTGAATTCCATGACCTTATGTTTTATTGGACATGAAAGTACACGGCAAGGTTCTTGCCCTGTCTATTTGATTTTGCGGACAAGGTCATTCAAAGTGACCATTACTTGCATATTTCTTTGGATTCGTGAGTTTAAGAATAATTGCAACTTGCCCTACGTGTTTGTATAGGGTTTTTTACGTGAATTCCATAAATTAATTTTTTTGGCACATTTTTTTGGACATTTTGAATTAGGGCATGTAAAGTTTGAATGGGTATTTTTATTTTTTATTTTGATCTAAACAATTTTACCTCTTACGTAGTCTATTTACATGTCATAAATAATTTATTTAAACTGAAGTCTTATTTTTTTGAACAAAAATTCTACATACTCCTTTTTTAATGTAGGTAAGAAGGACGAAACAAAATAGTATAAATGTACTAGTCTACTTAATGTAGGTAAAATTAAAGGACGAAACAAAATAGTATAAATGCACTAGTCTACTTAATGTAGGTAAAATTAAAGGACAAAACAAAATAGTATAAATGTACTAGTCTACTTAATGTAGGTAAAATTAAAGGACAAAACAAAATAGTATAAATGTACTAGTCTACTTAATGTAGGTAAAATTAAAGGACAAAACAAAATAGTATAAATGTACTAGTGTACTAATGAGTACTAACCCCTAAATGCCTGAGGCATGAAAATATGTTGTTTCCAAATTTTTTTAGGTACCTACTTCCTAGCGAATTTGCTATTTTTAGGATTTAGGGTTTCTAAATGTTCTTCTTGATTTCTGTAAACTAAGTGTTCCGCGCTTTTGAAAATGAGTTTCAAATACACTAGATCTTTGAGAGAAAATCACATTCTAAATTCATTTCAAAAGGTTGTAGAGTGAATTTGGAGAAGTCGTATATTCATTTGGGTTATTCAAGTGAGGCCCATTCACCTCATATTTTTTTTGTCATTAACTTTTTTAGATTTGACTTGCAAATAAGACTTCAATTCCCCTCCGGCAATTTTAGCACCCTCATAATCAAACATTATAATCTTTCACTCCATAAGTGAAATTGTTGTGCTTTCTTTTCCTAGGCAATGTCTAACAAGTTTAGTTTGAATTTGTACGGGTACAATTTCTAAAAAATCGTAAGATTTTATCAAAATGTTGGCATTTTGTTCAATTTAGAGCAAATTTCAGTAAGCTGAAAACACAAAAATTGAAACTAACAACATATGTTTCCCATTTTTTTTTAAGGAATTCATGAATAATTGGGGGGACATTCAAGTACCTAGCCAGCTTTGAGTTCTAATTTTTAATTTCACGTGCAACGTCATTCAATTGATTAAGTATTTTTTGAGGATTCTTTAGTTTATTAATAATTGGAACTTGCACCATAATTATGTTTTCCATTTTCTTTTTACGTGGAATTCATGACTTTGTAATTTGGGGGACATCGAAGTACAAGGCGAACTTTGTGTTCTAAGTAATTATTAATTTCATGTACATTGTCATTCAATTTATTAAGTAATGTTTAAGAATTCTTGACTTTTTGAATAATTGGAGTTGAATGGGTCCAGCACACGCAATTATACATTTTTTGGGGGTTAGGGAGTGTTTTCGCACTCCCTAACCGGATGGACCCCCAATAATGGAGGCTGAATTAGTGTTCCCTAGCACCATTTCTCCAAAAGAGTTTGGAGTTGAATGGGTCCAGCACACACAATTATACATTTTTTTGGGGTTAGGGAGTGCGAAAGCATTCTCTAACCGGATGGACCCCTAATAATGGAGGCCGAATTACTATTTCCCAGCACCATTTCTCCAAAATAGTTTGGAGTTGAATGGGTCCGGCACATACAATTATACATTTTTTTTGGGTTACGAAGTGCAAAAGCACTCCCTAACCGTAGGCACCCCTGATAACCAAGGCGCAGTTAGTATTCTCAAAAATAATTAACGTTACACATAATATATGCTAATACCATAACCATAATAAATTCACCATCAAAAACGCTAGAATTTAAATCTTTGTTAAATGAATTACACCAAACAACTAATTCATTTCTGTGATGGTTTAAAATGGAGCACTCTAAGATTACTGATTTTATGCACACTTTTTATTCAATAATTACTTGGTGTAATTGAATAGCACTATTCGCATTTTTAATCTTAGATTTTATCCTAAACTTCCATTATTAATACATTGTAGTACTAGGTACTCTTAAGAAGAAAAGAAATGAACATTCAAGAGTATTCAAAAGCAATAAAGAAAATCTTGTAAACTATGATAGGGATAGGGAAGGTTTAATGATAGGTAACGTCATAATCATGAAATACCCTAAACTAGTTTTTGTCATACCTTCACAATAGTCATGACTATATGTGAAATATTAAGAATCCTACATTTCATGGAAATATAAATCCGTAGACTCTTTAAAGGTTTCACATCTAGTTTCACATTCAACCTTTCCATTGATTTTCGTTGTATCCCTTACAAGGAATTGAAGTGTGCCTCAATGTAAATGACTCATCGGGTACATCATAATGAGGTTTTCCAAACACTCATTGAACTCAAGTGCTACATTTATGGGGTTTTAAAAACACTCATGTTAGTGAAAGCCAAATGAGGATTATTTGAAGGCATGGACTAATATTATATTCCAAGTACTAACTACTAGTAGGTATTCATGAGCAACCATATAAATTTTGTATGAGTGCTTCCATTGTTTTTAGTGTTCCAATAATGGGATTGCCATGAAAGAACATAAATTTCACAACATGATTTTTTTTTTTTAAGTGCATTGCATATACTGCAATGATTCATTTTATAGTATATTGTTGTCGTTCTACACGTTAAAGGTACAAAAACACACTTATGATTCTTCCATGAACCTCAAATATTTAAATTTGGTATTATAGGTTAATGTAGTGATTAAAGTATTTGGAATACTTGTTACTTTTACATCTTTTTTCTGCATTCTATAACGTAGAAATACTACACTCACATATCTAAATAAGGAGTTTACAGATACTAGACTCACATACAAAATCTTTTTTTTAAAAGACCTATGATCCTCTATAGTTTTTAAGTGCTTGAATTTTAAATTCAAACAAATGAATATGGGAAAGAAGAAAAATTCAATTTGTAGAAGTTATAAAGCATGTGAAGACCTTTGGTATATGATACTTTTAGGATTGGATTGTGCATAAAAATTTGAAGCCTAAATAGAAATCAAACATGATTTCAGAAATTAATCACTTATGTTTTAAGTTACTTCAAGTATTCTACATTCTATCATATTAATATGAAAAAGAAAGAAAAATATAGAGGATCATGGCTCTTTTGAAGTAATATGAAGATTTGCAATTCTTATAAATTTGTTGACTATGAAAAAAATGTGAAGCCTATGTGGACTGTGGAATACTTATAATTCACTATTTATGTATTGCCACGTACGTATACGACCCACAACTAAATGATTCCAACAATTATAAATCCTTAGGATATTTGTTTCTTCCATATCGTTTTCATTATTTCATATACAAATTCCATGAGTTCATCATTTTGTAAGTCTCTTAGATCATTTCAATTCTCCAAAATATTTGCATGATGTCAAGAAATTGCTAGAAAGTCTATGTTACGATTTTTTATTACAAAGAACATTTCAATTCTCCAAATATTTGCATGAATATCAAGAAATTGATAGAAAGTCTATGTTATGATTTTTTTTTAACAAGAACATGTGTATTCTACATTATGGAGACCTTGAATCCAATAACCAGAACCCTAAACCCTAAACCCTAAACCCTAAGATCATCCATTCAAAAAAGGACCAGAATTTTCGGCACTCCATAAGGTCAAGAAGGACTGAACTTGCATTCTGAAAAGGACTCAACAGTTGCTTTCCCAAATTTCAGTCCATGTTAAATGTACGGATCCTAAACCAGGAATGCGTTTACTTTTCGGCACTATTCATCTGCGTCTTATAGGGAAAAGATATTCCTCTCCAGATTTGGCCCGCGACTTTAAGCGGTAGCCGTTTCAAATGACTTCCACCTTTTCCCGCCGAAAACATCCCGCAAATGTGCGATGCTCTGTCTCCTCAGAACTAAAAGTTTTCCGTGCCATTCTTGAGTTCGGCATTTGTGTCTCTAGCCATTATTCTTGACGCCGTTCATCGAGGTTCGCAGCTTTCTTCTAACGTCGCCTTCCATTTTGTTGATTTTCGTCCATTTTTGTAGCTCTCATTGATACGCTAGTGTTTGGAGTTTGACTGAACGGTAGCTCATTCTCAGTTCGGGAATTCAGGTAGGTCTTCAGATCTCGAAGTGAATGCATTGTACCACGCAGAGGTTTCGCATTTCCTGATTGAACATTTATGTTTTCCAGTGCTCTGGTCAGGTGTCGGAATGGAAGATTTCAGCGTAGAATTTACAGTACTCTCATTGCATTTTTCCAACTCCCATTGCATTCTTCCAATCCCTCACACAGTATTGTACGCATCGTACCGCACAGTGGTTTCGCAATGCTTGAGTGAAAGGTACGGTTTTGGAGTAATCTAACGAAGCCTCGTAATGGATATGGCACTAAAATATTACTCCATTTGCATTATGGGTTTCCAATCCTTCACATTGTGTGTATGGTGGACTTCACGTAATACTCACAGAGTAGTTTTCAGTCCTCCGGTAATTACTCCGGGTTTTCCGGAAGAATGATTGTTAATCGGGAATCATACAAATTCAATCCAAAAATTTCAGTCTGAAATTCAACTCGACTCGAGTTAAAAACATCACCGCAGCTTAACAGTAATTAATAACTCTGTATCCAGTTCAACTCGGCTCGAGTTGAATATCGCCTCCCCTAATGAATTTAATATATTACCTGTAATTAAAGTAATATAAGTGCACCACTGTTTACGTACTATTTAACTCGGCTCGAGTTGAAAAGGTACCTTCAGATTGTGATTTGGTTTTTGTGAAAAAAGATGTTGATAATACCCATCCTTGATAATTATTAATGGATGTCCTTTTTTAACTCGATTGGAGTTGAAAGACTGACCTGAATACTGTGATGTTATGAGGGTCATTTGTAATATGAATTTTTTTACGATCTTAATTTAATGAAGATTGTACGGATTGAACTATGACACCTGGATAATAATTTATAATCAGTGACTATAGTGGTCAGCATGTGAGTGACGATTCTAACTTTACAGTTTCGAGATATATGACTCTCAGATTGTATTCATTTCAAATGAATTTTTAACTCGATGCGAGTTGAACTTTGAAATCATATTCATTCCTCTGAATATTAAAATTTCAAAATATTCATCGAGGACAATCATAACTTAGAGATACAGGAAAGAATGGACACAATATGAATAAATAACATTATTATTGTTTTTTGTACCTAATTATCTAGAGTTGAAGTATTTTTTGGCTGAGGTAATTTTTTTTTTCCTGAATTCTGGTGTTTGATGAATTATTTTTTTATACAGAATATTGTGTTCGTATTTACGAACTGTATTCTATTATTCGGAGGTTTGAATGGTATCATTATTTTCTGGTAGTTCAACTCGGGCCGAGTTGAATTATGTATACTTTGGTGTCTTCCTTCTTCTAAATGTTTTCTGGTATGTCTTGTTCTGGTCCACTCAGTGTCTGCTGTTTTTTTACAGACGTAATGGAGAACGGAATGATGGTGGTGCCAGAGTACTCCTCCAATGAAGGCGAGATTCACAATGATCCAGAGGAAACTTTCAATATTCCAGACTGTGAGGGTATCCCTTGAAGGCTTTGGATGACGCAGGTCGTCATCCTTCACAATGTGGATGGTTTGCCTGTAGCGGAGGGGATTTGCCACAGTGTGAACTCCGACCTTGTCCTTGGTTCTGACGGCCCCCTCGGAGATTCTCATATCGCGGTTCACATATCTAAATCGCTGCGTCCTAAAGATGTTCCAGTGGATTGGAGGTATTCTCTCCGAGCTTGGCCTATCGAACGTGTGTTCTTGAATGGATCAAGTCTTTGCGATCATGAACTTCGTGACGATTACAATCGTCGGGAAGCTAGTCGTGCACAAACTTCTTCTACAAGCTCGAGACCATATACAACCTCTGTCAGGAATCCTCGTCCGGAAACGTGTGTGAAGGCCAGGGACTTGCTTACTCAAGAGTCCATCAATTTGGTGTCGAGCAAAACTTGCTGCTCCAGCAATTGCATTCAACCTTTTCCAAGGGAGAAGATTCGTGCGTTCCGTGAACGCATGTACCACAACTCAACGTTCGAGTTCCGGTACCACATGAAACTAGATGTTCATCGTCAAGTCCATCGTGATGCCCAGGGGAAGAGAGTGGTCACTATCGAAGGAATTGATGTTTGCCTGGCAGCATGGCGACATATTGTTGGTGTATCGGAGACAACATTCCATCGTTTCCAAGGATTCGCTGCGAGAGGTGATCAAGCTCAACCTCATGGAAACTTCGGTACACAAAAGCCTAGGAATCATACTGTGCAAGCCACCGCGACGTTGAAGTGCCTACTTGATAAGTCGGCGGATCACATGCCACATCGCACGTTCACTCTTCCATCTGGAGAAAAGAAAGTGTCCATGATCTTGCCGGCTACTTTCACATGGAAAGAAACTATTCCTGAGGTCAATGCAGCAAATGCTATGTTCGGACTTAAAGAAGTTTCAGCTTCTAATGTCAGTAAGATTAGGAAACTGAACTTCCCTGAATTCAGTGCCAAGAAGCCAGGGGACAATTTTGCTAGATGTTCAAAGTGTGATCAACTACAAACTTTGAGGAGGACCGCCGTTCGTGGTTTACAAAGGAAGTGGACTCATCTTTTAGACAAGTATCTGGCGAAGGCTCGAGCACATCGAGATCAATATTACGCAAATCGCTACAAGTCAAGCGCGTATCCTCACGAATGCTTGACAATCATGCATGACAAAATGGATCACGCAAAAACGGCATCCCCTGTGTTCTCTCACAAAAGTAAACAACTGGACGGGCTCATGAAGTTACCGGTTTCTGTGACAGGTATGATTGCCCATGGACACGGTGATGTGCGTTATGCTCATTATGGTTTAGACGTTTTCCTTCACGACTCAAACTACACGGTAGGGTCGTTAGCAAAACTCTTTCGAGATCTTGAGCTTCCATCGAAGTATTCCTCGCGGGAATTGTTTGCTGGATCCGGCTCGGCTCCTCTATTTCGTGCTGTGTTACAAGGATCAGATGTTTGCAAATCTTCGCTTCGTCCACAACCCGAAGTTCCAATTCTTCCCACTTCTCTTCCTCCGGTTCTAAATGTGCAAATGGACAACGCCACGGGAGACAACAAGAATAGATTTGTGTTTGCGTTCTGGTCCCTTCTTGTTGCTAAAAAGGTCTTCCGTGAGGTCTACGTTAGTTTCATGTTGGTTGGGCACACGCATGATGACATAGACGCCTTGTTTGGGAGGTGGAGTATGCAGTTGAAAAAAGAAAACTTCCCTACCATTCCATCTCTCATGAAGTCCTTCATGGATGTGGATTCTGTACCTACAATTCCTCACCTTATTGAGGAGGTGCCAGATTTTAAAGCCTTCATAGAAGGTTCCATTTTGGATGGAGAGGAGGCACTTGTTGGCCATACGAAGGCACAACAATTCAAGTTTTATCTGAACTCCGCAGGGGTTCCGGTTATGAAGTTCAAGCACTATTGCACTGATAGTGATTGGCTCCCTGAGGAAGGTGGAGGGATCAAATTATGGCGAGAGGACACTGAAGGACGTAGTCTTTGGCCTCGAGGAGACCTAGAGCCTGTAGTCCATCTCCCAATGTGAAGTTTGGATGAGATCTACAAAGGGTTATCAGGCTTCATCAAGTATTGGGAAGCATTGTGCAATGAGGATGGCAGTGGAGAATACCGGAGAAGGTTTGAACACTTAGTGTTCTATTGGCGGGCGGTGAATGCGGCCTTGAAGGACCCAATTGAACCATCAGCTGTGTTGAAGGACGGCTTTTGGCCTTCTACTCGCGTGGAGACGACAGAGGAGGATGAACTTGATGACGATGGTGAGGTTCGTGAGGAGTTTGCTGAAGATGATGCTTTTGTAGGGCAACTCCGCAATCGTCCATTACCATCTTTTCATGTGGCCCGTGATGTTTTCGAAGGGTACTTTGTGGCCGTTCGGCCAGCGGATGGAGATGCAAAGCCGATATGGATCGCGCGAGCATTGTCTGATCCTTTTGCAAACCCAGATCATCCTAACTGTGTATTGATTCAATACTTCCGACCCACATCACGTGAGCGAACTATTCAAGAATACTATACTAGGTGGGATTCCACTAAAGGATTGCGTTGGAAAGTGGACGAGACCCAGAACCCAATTTGGGAAGAAACAAATTCACTGGTGACGGTCTGGAAGTCAAGGGTGAAGAAGGACACAATTGAGTGTGTCCTTAAAATACCGTCTGCTCAGATCAACGTTATCAATGGTAGGTTGTCTGCGTACAATTCCGATTGAAGATAGACGACTTGGCATAGACGGCATTCAAGTTTTCATATATTGTATTTACTATTCTTATTACATGTGCTATTGTTTTGTTTTGTTCTTGCATAACTAAGAAGGATTTTAAATAATCGATTGTACTTGATTTAGATTAGATATATAGATTGCAGTTTTATGATTTGATTTTGTAGTATGAAGTCACTTGTGCAACAAGTCTCTTTTTACATTCTATTCAATATATCTTTTATTACTTTATTTATAAAGTTCTCTCTACTCTTTATGTTTCAATTCAATTTCCATATTTATTGACTTTGTATATGTCATTTGAAAAAAAATTAGAATTGAGAAAAGGTGGTAGTGGATAACACCACTTTTTATTCTGTTAACGTGTGAAGCACTTGTCACAATTTCGGATAGGGGGCTAGTTGGTTGTTACAACTTTCCTGCCTGCAAAGCTCACTTAGCAGTACCAAGTCATGTATTTCTTCAAGTCGCTCATACGAGTTCAATGAGAATCGAACTCGGACCACTTGAATGAGAAAAACAACCCCTTCCAACCAACCGTTCGGCTCATGACTTGGTGTTCAACTCTAGAAACAGTAGGCTCTTATATCAAAAATCACTTTCCTCTCTTTCTACTATATATTGTACTGTGACACTGTAAACTCCCATTTTAATGAAAATTACAACTTACAACCAAAGAATTGAGTTCCAATCAACTTAACTCGACATGAATTGTGAAGCCTAAAAATAGACAACATTATTTTGGGAGGCTCCCAATCTCCCATTTTAATGAATATGACCCTTAGGGTGCCTCCAGTTCAACAAAAGGCAAGGAGAGGATGACGAATGCCGAGGAAGCCGCCATCCAGGGATCTCGAAGAGATGTCGCCATAAACATTGGAGAGGATGAAGGCGACGAAATCGAGAGAGAAGAGGAATGGAAGGACCTTGCAGCCGAAATCATTGGGGACTTGCTTCCCCAGGGGACAGGCTTGTTGGAGGGGGTCCCCGCCTCTAGCGATATGAGGGGTTCCTCGGATACCTCGGCGCAGATGCATGCCACGCCTCGTTCCACTCAGCCGGAGGGGACTCTTGTATCCAGTAGGCGCATGTCCAAGAAGAGGAAGAATCCCGAGCCTGCATCAGTCCCCGATAACCAAAAATCGGTGTATAATGAGATACGGGAAGAAAACCGAATTGCGAGGGAGGAGATGCGGGAGGAAAACAGAAGGGCCAGAGAGGATAATATGCAGTTCTTTAAGGACATCGTCGCCACCCTCCCGCAGTTGATGGTGTCAACCGTGAGGCAAATCCACCCGGAGCTTCTGCTAGCGGTTGCGCCATTGCAACAAATGTCTCCGACAGAGACATCTTCACGACTCATGCTCGGCAACCGGCCTCACACATCAACTGACAGTGCCAGGCAACAACCGACGTCGTCCCCGAATCCGTCACATAATACGACGGCATCCGAGGGTGTGTTGCCGGAGCCAACTCCATCCTCCCCCGCCACAGACCCAGAAGATGATGCGGCTGAGCAGGATCAAGAGGTCGAGGATGAAGGTCAACTGGACATGGCAGAGGACTCAGCCGAAATCCCATTCGATCTTGAGACCGAGGATGTAGTGGACAGGACCCCGACGGAAGGGGTACATGCGGAACAGTCACAGGACCCTGTGACTGATGCTCCTCCAAGTTGTTCCTCGTGACTTCTCTTAGCATGTATTTCAACTCGACTCGAGTTGAAGCTCCTTCCGTTGTGCGTGTATTAGTTTGACTAGCACTAACACTTTTAGTTAGTTCTAGGGTAGGCCAACCACACGCATTTTGTATCATTTTCTCCTCTCGTGAGACATTGTAATATATTTTTTTTCTTACCGCAGCATTGTCGTATTCAATTTCCACAGTCGCAGGGTCTGAATGTCTCGACTTTGGTGCTCCATGTCTTGGGCCTGTTATGGATGACTCTCCACCAGAGGCGTCTTCTTCGTGTCCTACGGTTGATCAGGTTCACGATGATCTTCTCCCTCAACACGATGCAGAGGTTCTCGAAGTCATCCCCGATGTCGTGGAGGTTCTCGAAGTCATCCCTGATGTCGTGGAGGTTCTCGAAGTCATCCCCGATGTCTGGGAGGATCTCGAAGTCATACACAAAGTGGCGGAGGTTTCAATTGATGTTGTTCCTTGCGGTGAACAAGAAGATCCTCAATCGTCTCCTCGAAATGCTTCGCTGGAAGATGCGGTAAGTACTTTGCCATCTTTGTAGTGTTGTGCATGTTGTGGTGGCTGACCTTGGCTCGAACTTCAGAATATTGATTTTTTGTTCGCCTCATCGATGTGTTCTCTAGTCTGTTAAGCCCCACTTCGGTGTATCCTTCGCAATTGAATTTGACCCGGTTTAATTTTGGATGTGTCTCTGTTCCTTATGAACAGGGGACCAGTGAGGGAGTCGTAGGTGATATTGGGGCGGATGTGCATATTCGTAGTCCGTTCACATCCAGATTCAATAAGAAGTGGCTCAATGTCGTTTTGGATCTGAATGGACTTCTTTGCTTTTGTGATGATATGAGATATCACATAAAAGAAAGGAGAGTGTGCTCTCTTTATGAGGTAGTCCCGAGAGCGGAGAGGTTCATCTTCCCGATGGAAAGGGTCACTTTCCGACCCCATGTAAGAAGGTTCGTGCGGGAGTTGACCTCCTTCGCGAACGTCGTAATCTGGAGCTCCATGGATCAATGGTATGCCCAGCTCACTGTTGATTTTCTCTTCCACGGCCTGACACCCCCTTCGGTGTCCTCGGCCAAGAACAATGTACCGTCATGAAATCGAGAGACGGGAATGGCATGCTAAAGAACTACAGGTTGAGGGGATCGCGCAAGGACCTGTTTTTCAAGCCATTGGAGAGGTTGTACAAACTAAAGGGGTCCATCTTCACGCCGGAGAATACTATAATAGTGGACGACAGCCCAAAGAAACACTTCATGAATGATCCCTCGAACGTAGTGCTCCTAGACTCGTGGTGTTTTGTCGGAAAGGGGTCGAGAGACGGGGTTCTCATATTTGAACTCCTGCCTTGGATTAGGAGACTGCATGTAGAGAGGCCGTGGGAATTTTTTTCTTTCCGTAGAGACAATGCTGTTGGGGGGATTCACCTCAAGCATCATCTCGACCAATCCATGTACAGGGAACTTCAGAGGGCGCTCGCGGTCTCCAATAGACTTCGTACTAAACGGAAAGTGGATGATTTCGGGCGTGTCATTCCTTTGATGGAACTACGCACGACGCGCGCAACGAAGCGCAAGGAGCTCACCAAAGAAGACATCTATTTCCGTCCTTGTCCGCCTCCGGAACGATCAACGATGTCTATAGGAAATCTAGAAATTTGTAGACAACGTAGTTGTGGTAAGAGGGTACACCTTAAAATGTAATTATTATTGTCAAATAAAATAAAATGAAATTCATCATTCATATTTGCACTCGATTATTTTTGTGTTGTGCCCAGGAGTTTAGAAATGCTGTGGCCCCAGTGATTCGGCATGTCATGTACTCCGAGGCCACTGCACAGTCGACAATGGATTTTTCAATGATGGGCATAGACGATGGCGTTGTTGATAGTCCTCCTAATGGAGGGAAGTGCCCCAAAGTAATGCACTCTCCATCTCCTCTAAAATGTCGTTCACAAACAACAAGGGATCGGCCTGTTGTCAATTTGGAAACGCAGAGGAAGCTCTACAGTGAAGAAGCGGGTGTGGTGGCCTTCATGGAGGTGTGTTATCAGTGATTGAGTGGAATGTTTCAGCAATTGTGTCTGTCTTTATCGTTCGCATTGTAGACATTGTGGGTAATGAAAGTCTTATTTTCTTGGTTTTGGTAGGTGGAGGATTCAATGCCTATATCTGTTGCCATGTTGGACAACACTTCCAAAGGCGTCAAGAGTATACCATTGGAGAAGCGGTATGCAATAGCTGAAGTGGAGAATTCAATGCCTAAATCTATTGCCATCACGGGTAACACTTCCAAAGGCATAAAGAGTATAGAGTTGGAGAAGCGGAATGCAAGAGCTGAAGATGCACTGCCTCGTCTGTCATCTTTGGATATCGTAAAATGGCAATGCAAAAGAAATGATGGATTGCCTCCTCTTCATTTTAGAACTCCTACGTGGGATGCTTGGGAGCTGAGGTCCTTAAAGAAACAACGGCGAGAGATTGCACAACAATTATCTGCTAGGGGTACAGGATATAGTCGAGGGCCAGAAATATTGAAGGCAATGCAAATATTGAGGAGTAGGTCACAGTCATAGCATGTGGAGTTAGCATCATCGTATCGCATTCATAGTATATATAGATAGCATCATATTCAGGCCTCCATAATACTAAATACATTGCTATTATAATTTTACTTCTGCACATATTGTCTATGTTTGTCTATTAATGTATTTTGTTCTTCTGGTGGTGGCTTGAAATTCTTATTGCATTCTTAGTTAATGAAGCTTGTAGAACTCCCATTTCATTGGAAAACTCCCATTTTAATGAATATGATGTTAACATAAATAACACAACATGAACTGGAAGCCCCCCAAAGCGGCATCGCCAAGGTACGGTGGAGGGTGGTTCCAGAGTTAGTACAGGATACGGACGAAGGACACTCAACCCGACTTTGGATGGTAAGAAAACTTAGAAAAGAAACCACACAAGAGTTACAAGACAAGAAAGAAGGGCCCCCCATGGACCTTCAATACTAAAATTGCAACAACAAAGAGCAGCAAAGTGCTCCAAATCACCGTAGGTAGTTTTGGCCAAAAGTTGCCAAAACCAAAAGAGGTTGGACCCACAGACCCAAAACAAGTATTGGGGGTGTTTTGGGAGAGAGAAGGGCCCCCTTTTATAGGTTTCCAAGGGCCCACTCCCCCCCTCGACGAGTAACCTCATCCATCCGGATTTTCATCCAATTTTGAGATTTTCACCTAATTTTGGGTTTTACGCTGGCCCTAACTTCTAACTTTTGGAGTTTAGCTCGGAATTGCAAACGGATTGCACCAATGGCTTCAGAATGCCATTTTTAACCTAAAGGACTTTCTACCCCCTATTTCTATCGCAAAAAATCCATCGGAAACTAGTGCCAACTGGGGCCAATTAAAAGGGTAAAAAACTAACTTTTGGGGTTTACCTCTTTTGGCCTAGGTAACTAGCTAGGGTTGTTGGGGAGGCTCTAGGGAGTAAGAAAAGACTCCTTGATGTCTTTGTTCCGACTTCGTACGCTCCCGGGACGCCGGTCAACCCCGCAAAGATCTTGCCGTAATTATTAATTGGGGAAATGTTGTTGATTTCGGCTGCCTCCCGCTATCGGAACATCATGAAATTTGTCGGGGCGCGTTATTAACATAAAAGATGCTAATATAATTTTTAGTGAGATTTTAACGCGGCCTGGGTATTTTCCATGAATTTCCCAACGTGGCCTTTGGCAGTTGACTACTCGGAAAAAAATCCTTTGGAGATCAGAAAAAACCGAGACTTTTTGGGAAACCTCTCATGGAGTCCCCCAAGCCACGTGCCAAGTCTTGGGCTAATCTGGCACATAGTCGGTAGCGAGGTGAAAACTGACTTCGGTTGAATCACCGGTAGTCAGGAAATCTTTCACACTTGAGGGAATCTTGGCCAATGGCTTTCGCTGTGGATACCCCGACATGCTCCAGATCCAAGAACACTATCCAGCGGCTGTGAATTCCTCCATGCGGCCTGTCTGGGACAAGTAACACTTGCAAGCTAACAATTTGGATTCCTAATGTTTCGTCGGTGGAATGGGGAAACTAGAACCTATCTTTGGAGATTTACGTGGGGACCTCCCTAACTCTCCTAAGACCAATTTAGCCTATCATGGTCACATGCAATGGGTTTGGGCTATTTCGGGTAAGTTTCCAGTAGCCCTATTGTTTTCCACCATTTACGGATTCTAACCTATATACAAGTGGGTTTTATGGGTAATCTATGGATAAAAGGCTATTTATGACCAAATGCTATACTGGTACGTGACATATCTATTTTGGTTCTACACTCTTTTTTGGGCTTTTTGTAGTACTTTATGCCTTAATTTGTAATAAACTAAAAAAAACAAAAACAATGAGTCTCAAGTGACGAATTTGGGGCTCACAATATCCGGCTGAGATACTAAACAAGGCCAAGCTCTTCGATGAGAAGGTTTTAGAAGGGGAAGGAAAAATAGGAGACAAAGTCATTAATGTCCTAGTTACCTTCCATTTACAACTGGAAGAGTTACTTGTTCAGCTGAGGGGTGTAGTGGGAGAGAGTAGTCAGCCTCCAAAACCGGAATCGAAACCGGAAGCCACAGCAAGAAAAGAGGGTACTCCCGCTAAACCTCCCAGATCGGATAGTTGGCATATGTCACCATTGGGTCAGGATAAAACCGGAAAGTCTCCAAGAAATGTGGATGTCACCACGCCGGCGAAAGAGAGTGCTATGTAGGAATCCAGGGCAAAGCGTGCATCTACATCCGGATCTCAGACTCGCGGTCAGACCAAAGTCAAAAAAGGAAGTCGGGAAACGCCGGAAAGTAAGAAATCGGACGTTTCCCCATCCCCAAGCGAAGTAGCAAAGAGAAGATCGGAGTCGCACAAGAAGCCCATTGAGTTAGGGTCTGAAGAAGATGATGAAGAAGGCGAATCTGAGGAGGAAGAAGTGGAATCCGATTCTAGAACTGAGGAAGAATTTGAACCGTACTCAGATCCATACCAAGAATTAGCAGCTCCAAAGCGAACCAAGACCAAGCTGAAGGCACAGAAGTCAAAGACGAAGAAGCGCAGGGCTTCAAGTGTTTCCGGTTCTGCCCGGAAACAACCAGCAAGGAAGGGGCTGCCACTTCAGTAAAGACTCCAGCTAAGCGGCAGAAGAAGTGATTTTAGGGTTAGGTAGAATCATAAATGGACGGCTGAAAACCTAAGTTTTGGGGGGAAAAGTAGTTTTCAAATAGCTTTTTAGATGAGTAGAGAATTTCTATTGAACTTGCTTGGTATGAGCCCTCAAGTTGGCACTTGGAACTCTGAACTTATTTTTCGCGATTTTTAGTTAATTTTTAAGTGAAAAATAGGAAAAAACATATAAAAATACAATTATTGTGGGTTTTGGTAGAAGTCCCTACCAAAGAGGTGTGTCATGGCCTTAAATGCGTGAAACACGTAAGACGTTACATTTTCACTAATTTTAGGTCTTATTAGTAGAAATAAGTAGTTAAGTCAGTAATTCCAAGCGATGTGAGAATTTGAGAGTTAACCAGTCCTAGTGTCTTGTTCATGTAATACAATACATATAAGTATACATGTAACAAACTAGTTAAAAGTTAGAGTCTAGTCCGAGTCAATCCAAATCCAACTCGAAAGAGTTAGATTTATTGTTTGCAGGTAATTTTGAGAAATACATTCATTCACAGATCAAGATGGAGGAAATGATGATTGGAACATACAGAGAGGTGCTTTTCTAGGTCAAAGCATGCCAGGAGGTCAAATAGAAGCCCAATCATCCAAGATTCCCCCGATATCAAGAATATTTTTCCCCCCCGGGTGGAAATTATTAAAGAATTGCTAAAAATAGCATTCTTATTGGAGATTTGGTTTTGCCCTTAGTTGATGGACATCTTGTAGAAGATTGCCCAAAAGTTTCGGGATTTTACAGAACTCCACGATGACTCCATGGGAAGTCAACCGCTTAAAACTGCATTCGTAAATTCCTAGAAATTACCAATGTTGCGGTAAAATCTCACTAAAAATTAGAATAGTGTTTTGTGTGCCAATAAAGAGCCCTGTCAAGTTTGAAGACATTCCAACATTCCCAAGTACCAGAATCAAGACCGACAGCGAATTTTACAAGAATTTACAACTTGGCGGCGGGTTGACCGGCGAACCAGGAGCTAGCGGTGTCCGAACGGAGCATTTCAAGGGTCAATTCTTACTCCCACGAATATTCTAAACCACCCAGGACCGACAGTTTCATCAAAAGACGCAAACTCCCAAAGTTAGCTTTTTAACTTTTGTTTTGAGTTACCGTGACTCAAATTTGCGCTTTAAAACGGCTAGAGAGGTAGGGGTAAGGGGTCCTTTAGGCTAATTGGGGTCTTCTGAACGCGATGGTGCAGTTTGTTTTTAGTTTCGAGTTGTCCCTCAAAAGATAGAGAGGGTCAGCCCTTAGTTTGACTTTTAAAAGGTAATTTTTGATTAATCTGGGTTGATTTTGCAAATATCTCTTGTAAAATCAAAGATTGGATTTGCCCAAGATACTTGTCTTGCGTAAGAAGCCATCTTTTGGACTAAAGAAAGACAATTTAGAACTAACCCTAGATTAAAACACAAAATATCTCGGTTAATTAGGTAGGTTTTCAAAATATCTTTGGGAAAATCAAATATTTGATTTGGGAAAAGATTCTAAGGCCATTTAGGGCCTAAAAGGAACTCGCTTGAGAACCTTCCTTCCCATTAAACAAAGATTATTTTGAAAATACGTTTAGGTAGTTTAGCGAAATATCTAGATTGAAAGTGAAGATTATTTTACGAACAACTTACCGGGGGGGGCCGGGAGCGAGTATATAAGGCCCTTCCTTGAGGTTGTTCGGGGCCCTCATTTCTTTGTTTCATTCTTGTTGTTGCTCTTGTCGTGCTACCGACACTTGTCGGAGTACTTTTAAGCCAAGTTTTGGCTATTTTCTTCTATTTTCTTCTATTCTCTTGTACTTTGAAGGTCCGGAGGGCCCCTTCAAAGCTTTGTTTTCTTTTCTTGTTTGAATTTGGAGGCTTCAAGCCCCAAAACTTTGCTTTTCAAAGAGTTTAGGTGGAGGAAATCCCCTAACTCTAGTGTTGTTTGTGTTAACTAACTTATTTCTTGAATTTGGAGGCTTCAAGCCCCAAAACTTTGATATTTTGGGATTTGTGGGAGTAGTTTCCAAAATCTAAGTTGATTTTATTGTTCTTTTGGATACTAACCAACCATTTGTGTGAATTGAGAATAGTTTGTGAACTTAAAACTTTAAAGCGGCAAGGCTAGATCTTACCAAAAGGTTTTGAGCATCACCACGTGCCAAAACTCGTTGTATAACGGGTGTTTGGTTTGAATAATTGCTAATGTTCGGTTAAACACTGTTATGTGTACCTCCTTTAGTGATTAAACTAGAACTTTGCTTTGGATTTTGGAAATTAGTTTTTAATGTTCGGTTAAAACACTGTCATGTGTACCTCCTTTAAGAATTAAGTTTCAAAATACTAGTTTGGGCCCTTGGATACTGGTTATTCCTGGGGTTGCTTCCGCACGGCGGAGCTTTGACTTTGAAACCTGGAAACGGGTACTTGAAATTTAAGTTGTCAGTTATTTCCTGGGGTTGCTCCCACACGGCGGAGCTTTGACTTTGAAACCTGGAAACGGGT
Organism: Rhytidiadelphus loreus; assembly: GCA_947034895.1. NCBI lineage: Eukaryota > Viridiplantae > Streptophyta > Bryopsida > Hypnales > Hylocomiaceae > Rhytidiadelphus > Rhytidiadelphus loreus. The sequence goes on from OX344764.1 coordinate 43,396,806, forward strand.
ACTTGAAACTTTGATTTGACTGTTAATTCCTGGGGTTGCTCCCGCACGGCGGAGCTTTGACTTTAAAAGGTTAAAATTTACTTTTAAACTGACCATCTAATCGTGAATTTAACCTGCATGGCTTTGAAACCAAGAAATCCACGAAATAAGATTCTTATGAAACTTATTTAAAGTCCAACTTTCAAAGATTGATTTCTCTTTGGCTTGTGCATGTGTTGGAGGTATTTTGTTTTCAACTCTTGTTACTTTAATTTCATTTCAAATTGCTAGGTTCATTGCCTTGAATTTCCATAGGAAGTAGTTCATTGTGGTTTTACGGGTTTAAGTGTTACTTACAGAAATTTAACCTCCCTTTAAGTCTTTAGAAAAGTTTTCCTTGTAGATGGAGTTTTCTTTTTAAAAGGAAAAATTCAGTTTTAAGATTCCAAGTTTTAGCTTTCAGTCATTCCGTCCAGCCCTAAGGCGAGGGAGGACCAGGCAGCCCGAAGAAAGGCGGGACAGCCAGCAAGGAATAACAGCGGGGAACGGCAGTAGGGGAACGGCAGCAAGGGAACGGCAGCGGGGAATGGCAGTAAGGGAACGACAGCGGGGAACGGCAGCAAAGGAACGGTAGCACGGGGAACGGCAGTGCGGGGGACGAATAGGAGAGCGACACGTGTCCCTCTCCACCGAGCCAGTCCTGTTCAGTTAGAGCGTCAGAAAGGCTGAGCTCACAGCTCGAATTCGCAGGCTGAATCTACAGACAGGGGGTCGAAATCCAGCGCCACCAAAATCAAAAGGTAAGCAAAACAATTGATTTTCCTCAAACAAAATTCTTGTTGTGTTGAATTTGAACCCTTAAAACTATCGTAATATCATGTTAAAGAGTGGCCTTGGCCTAAGTGGAACTAAAGCTTTGAATTTCTAAACAACAACTCTCTATTGCACCTACATCTCTCTCGGTTTAACAACTTCCAAATTCCTAATCCTCCATAAAACAACTAAAGAAAATGGGGAAGGAAGAAGAATGAAGAACATGATATAGGAAGGAATTTAGAAACGTGGAGAATGTTCGAATAGAAAATTCATTTAAAAAGAATATCACTATTCATAATTGGCCTAAGGCTTGTTGTTAGAAGTTATTCCTTCTACTATTCATTGATAGATTTGTTTTTGATTGTTTTTGATTATTTTATTAGAATACTATTCATTCATTTGGTTTTAGTTATTAAATAGGATTCCAAAGCCAAATTAGTTGTTTGTTTGTAGTTTGGGGATTTGTTTTATTAGGCCTAATAAGCCAAAACAATAAAACAAACAACAACTAATATCTTGGAATATTTAACAAAATAACTATTAAAAAATTGGCACTTGAATAAAACTACTATTCATTGAAAACTTAGGAAATACGAATTAAATTTATCATTTAATTCAAATTCCTAAAATCAAAGGATTAGTTTTAAATCGCCAAAACTAACAAACTTGGACTTTTTAGATAGGTTTAGAAACAATAATAACTAAGATTTCTTTCAAATTCATGAAAGACAATGGAGAATTTCGAGGAGACAATTATGATGGTGTTTTGCGATGACGGGACGATCGACATTCTTGACACCGAGGTATGATTTCAACATTTATCCTTTGTCTTTTCTTTTGCTTTCATTCTTTAAAAATTTAGATCAGAAAATTAAAACTAACAAAATTAACCATTAAAAATCCGATAGCTAGTAGAATTTAAATTGTTAGAAAACCTTTGAAAATTTAACTAAAATCGTAAAGGTAATAATTAGATTAACTTTGAATTAATTTGGAAAACGAAATAGTAATCTCATCCAAAAGAATCTCAAAAGGAATCTAATTTAATTTAGGAACTTAAAGAATATTAGAATAATTAAGGGAAGTCAAAACCTAATTTATCCAGTTATTCTCTTGAAAATTATTAAAAGAACGAATTCCATCCAACCAAGGGGAATTTTCATCCATTTAAAAGTTTTCACCTAAAAGTTCTAAATTCTTACTTTTTAAGAAGTTAATTAATCACTTTACTCATAAAAACCATAAAACCCTAAAAATTCACTAAAATTAGAATAATAACTTAGAATTAGGATTAATTAAAGAACAATTAGGAATATTCTCAAGGCACGACTAGGGAATCTTTTGAAACCATAATCTTTTAGAGAATCTTTTGAAGATTCCAAATCCACCTTTTACTTTTAAAATTACTTTAATTTGAAGGATAAAAGCATGGATGAAAATTTGACCTAGTTTTGGATGAAAAATTCTAAAGTAGGTTAAAATTAGGTTTGCTCTAAAAATTCCATTAGATAACTTAATTAACCTTTCAACCCTGAAATTTAGATTTATTTTACATTAATTTGCTATTTTTAGTTGACGGATGAAGTTTTTAGGATAGAATTAGGTACGAATTTCATCCACACATAACTTTCATTAGGAATATCAGAATCCAACTTGCTTTACCATTTTGGAAAGGGCAATTTGTATTCTTTGAATTAGTTTAGGTAGAAGTTTATTTTAGCTAGAAGTTTAATTCACAATTAACTAACCCTTAACAACCTTTATTTCTTAACTATTAGAGTGTTTTGAAGTACTTAAAGTAGGTAAAAATCAACATAACAAAGTGTCCATTGCTTGGAAGGCCAAAGAACACTACGTTTACATTTCACCCTTACAATTTGCAAACTTATGCCGCTAGAACCTGTGTGCAACTTTCTGACTTAAGAGTGGAGTTAGAAACACTCACACTTGGATCCGGATTTTTAGAATCTGAGATCCGTTTTTTGTGGAAAGGATTGGTTGTTAGGAAGTCAACTAGGAGGCAGATAAGGAGAATGACACGTGTCATTCCCTTGGGGTTTTACTTTTGATTCCCTTGGGCGGTAAAAGTCCCTTGGGTTGTAGACTATTTAGGATTCAGATTTTTAGTTGTTTAGTGTGCATTTTCGGATCTTGTTTTCCTAGCATCGTGCAATACAAGTCAGAACTTTCTAATTCACCTTGTGTGTCTGAGCGTACTTGGATGGCATGCTATGTCATTGTATGTTCATTTGGATTGCAGGATTAGGTAGAGGGGAAGTGTGCCCGGATGTTGGGTTTAACCGGATTCTAGGAGTTTAAGTGAGTTTGTGTGCGATGGCATTTTCCTGATCCCAGTGGCGTGATTGGTTTAGATTCCATTAGTTGAATACGGTCCCAGTAGATTAGAGTTGCAACCGTTGAATTACCAAAACTCTCTAGTTTAATGGTTGATAGGTTCTTTGGTTAACCAAAAACTGAAGGGGATGTGATATTCCTCCATTTCGTCTATCTCGGATTCTACCCGGATCTTAGACTAATCCAATAGGCTGTCGTTGTAGTATTTGTTAGGTTATTAGCTGGATTTTCTTGCGTGACCTACTGATCCGGAATCTTCCGGCTTAGATGTGAAGGAAAGTCAGTTAAATAGTATATGTGTGTGTTGTTGTTGGTTTACTTAAAAGTAGCACTCTTGACACTATAAAACATAGAGGGTAGGAATCAGCTTCCTTCCTTAAGCACAATACGCAGATCCCTCTTAGTCCAGAGGTTAAACTTGAATCCGGTTACGTTTGACAGGAAGTCCGGAAATTGGACTAGGTACCCAATTTCTAGTTCCGGTCCTCAATGTAGGTAGACTGTAAATAGCGAAGGGTTAGAAAATAGCTCAGATTCAGATCTAGAGGTGATCCGGATAGTTTAGCTTAGTTTCCCTGCCGGATTTGAGTAGGTTTTTGCTTGGTGTTGTTGTGGTAATCCTTGTCCGTATTTCCAGTTATTAAGAATCAGTGACAAATCTCTGTGGGAACGATAAACGAGTCACTTTAGGGCCTTTTCCGGTCTTAGAGAAGCATTTCGACTTTCCTGTGCTACGATATGGACCCCAAACTCCCTCTAGACCCCGAACTCCCTCTGGACCCCAGCTCCCACTAAACCTGACCCCGGCATTGGTTCCTGCTATTACCCCGCCACTAGTTGGTCTGCCGATTGTCGTGTTGGCTCTGCTACTTTGTCCAACCACCTGGCTGGTCTCGCCGGTCGTTGTACTGGCTCTTGTTGCTTGCTAGCCATTGAGTTGGTTCTTGTTGTTACCTAGCCACCAGGCTAGTCTCACCGATCGTCATGTTGACTCCTATTACTTGCCGGCCATCAGGCTGGTTCCCAGTGTTACCCAACCACCAGCTAGTCCATCGGTTGTCGTGCTAGCTCTGCTACTTGCCGGCCACCGGTATTGGTTTCTGCTATTTGCTCGGCCTTGCGGTTGGTTAGCGTCTGGCTGACCTCTCCTAGCGTTGGCTGGTCCTCCTACCCAAGTTGGCTAGGCTAACCCAAATCTGGACTAATTCTAATGGTGGGTTCACAATCTAACGAAATGTTATGAAATGGGACTTGGGTATATAGAATTGTAAAGAAAAGACAAAATGAAATTGTAATATGTTTTAGAAACTAAACTTTGGAGTAAACTAGTAGAAAATTCAGTGACCAAATTAACAAAAACGTGAGCTGCCCCATTTGAGGTTGCCGGCAAGGTTTGAACCTTGCACCTCATACTTGGGGTGCAAGTTTCAAACCAATGCACCACACATACACATGCATGTGTGTGTGTGGATTTTTATTTATTTTATCTAGTTAAAATGTTTTTTTTTCCTTTTTTTGTTAAAGACAGCAGACTTTAGAGGTCATTTAAGCATAGAAAAACAACTTTTAAAAAAAAATTCGACTAAGAAAAGTTGCTAAATCAAATTATCTTTCATCTCCAAAAATCCGTTTGCAATTTCAAGTCTCCAATAAAAAGTTATGAATTAATTTCAGAGAGGGTCTTTCATGATGTCAAAAACAAAATTCAATCCAACCCCTCCCTGAAATTAATTCATGACTTTTTATTGGAGACTTGATATTGCAAACGAATTTTTGGAAATGAAAGATACTTTGATTTAACAATTTTTCATAGTTCAAAGTTTTAAAAAAAAAATTGGTTTTCTATTACTAAATGACCTCTGAAGTCTGCTGACTTTGAAAAATATCGAATTGTGTATGATTTAGTATAAAAAAAAAACCACATTATTTATAGAATACTAACGATGGTGATTTAAACATTTTTCAAATCAAAAAACTTACTTGAGATTCTTGAAAGTCAAAATTAACAAAAAAGTGTTGATTTTTTTGTTGATTTAGAGTTGCAGTATCCAAATCAACAAAAAAAATTGTTGATTATGTCAATTTTTACCAAAATCAACAAAAAATTGTTCAAATGGACGATACAGTATGAAAATCAACACTTTTCTGTTGATGTTTTGTTGATTTGGTCACTGTTTTTCTATTAGTGAGTAAACTAGTAGGTAAGTGCAAGGCTTCGCCATCAATTTGGATTTAACACCAAATTTAGGACTCCTAGCCCTTAGGGGTTCAAAGCTCCGCCGTCTAATGAACTTTTAACACACAATCTAAGACTGAAATCGATTGAAAAGGTAGAGTTTTGTTATCCAAAAGGGAACCACCTCACTCTTTTTCTAATAGGGATAACAAGGACTAGACTTGATACAATGCATGAACTCACATTAGCAATAAAGACGGAAAGAACTTGTAGTTAATAATAGGAATTAGTACAAAGATGACACAGAAGCATGAAACTAGAGACCCTCCAAAATGGCATTGCCAAGGTACAATGGAGGGGAAGCTCTAGAGTTAGTACACGTGAAGACTTCAAGGGAACAAGGTAATGATCAACTCAATAAGACGCTTACAACGAAGAAGATGTGGACTTCTAAAACCAACGTAGCAATAAGGTGTAGAAGGACCTCCAAAGTCCTCTACACTTCTTGTAAAACACCAACAACGACTCTAAAAGAAGCCCAAAGACAAGGCTCAGGAGTTTTGGCCAAAACGGCCAAAGCCTTTACACAAAGTGGGACCAATAGTCCCAAGTACAAGAGAAGGGGGTGTTTTAAAAGGAAGAAGGGTGCCCTTTTATACTCTTCCAAAACACCTTTACCTCCTCTTTCTAACCTAGGTAACCCTATCGTTCTAGATTTCATCCTTATCTTTTAGGATTTTCACCGCATTAGGGTTTTTACGCTAATCCTAAGCTCTAACTTTTAGAGTGCAACTTCAAATCGCAAACGGATTGCGCCATTGGCTTTAGAAGGCCATTTGTATTCTACCGGATCCCACAATCCTTGTTTCTCTCGCAAAAAACTCATTGACAACCAGCACCAACTTGAATCAGTAAAAGGGTTAAAATCTAACTTTTGGAGGTTACCTTTTTTGACTAGGGAGAATAGCTAGAGTTTTCGGGAGGGACCTAGGGAGTAAGAAAAGACCCTTTGATGACTTTGTTCTAACTTCGTGCGCTCCCGAGACACCGGTCAACTCCACAAAAATCTTGCCATAATTGATAATTGGAAGAATGTCAATGATTCAGTTGCCTCCCGCTATCAAAATACTTTGAAACTTGTAGGGGAACCTTATTAATATAAAATAAGTTAATCTAATTTTTAGTGAGAATTTACCGCAGCCTTGGTAATTTAAATAATTTCCTTTCGTGGCTTTTAACGGTTGACTGTGGGCGCTTATTTACCCACCCTTGATAAATTGGCAAACACAACCAGGTTCTAATCCTAGGGTAGTTTCCTACTCTAATGGATGTCTAAGCATCAATCCATTGTGCCTTCCAAGCAATGGATCTTTTTTGCTAATTCCCTAATAGTGACTCTCTAATCGTGGTTCTAAATGACTCTTAGGTTGACTATCGTGCTACGTTATGTTTTGTGTTTCCTATTTCTAAATTTTACTCGATTGTCCTAAGACAGAAGATCATCTTATGCCATTTCTAAAAACCTAAGACTCGTTCAAATTGGACTTTCTAATAACCCACTATGGGTGGATGAAGTATTGGCCGCTCTGCTATCCAACTTCATCCATGGTTCTCTATAGGCTTCTAATTCCAATTGAGGGAAAAATTAGACCTACGGACCCAAATCTATAGGTTCTAATTAAATCCTAAATTTCAACTTGGTTGGATGAGCACGTCCAAGTTTCATCCGTTTTGGGCTTGAAACTTCATCCACCAATATCTCGGTCGTCCTAACTCCGATTCCTACGTGTCTTATGTTTTTGGAAACCTCTTGGGGTCTACTCTAAGCCTATTTACTCAAATCTGACCTGAACTTGGACCTAGTGACATCTAGCTCTCGGCCTACCTATCCGGTTGGAATGTTGGGGGGATAGTTAGGAGTTTACCACGGCATGGAAGTCCATGCCCAAGCTTGTCAAGTTTCCCTCTTCCTCCATGGTGAGCGGTGAAGGTGCACCCCCCCCCAAGTTAGCGAGAGTAGGCCTTTATCTTTGTGGCTGAAAGATAAGCCTTCTTCCTTGAAAGGAATTCTTTCACCTTTCTTCCTCCTTTTCCTCAATCCACGTGCCCCATCAAGAGGGGTGGTTGAGGGTGTCCTTCACTTCCGTAGAAAGTCAAATTGTCGGTTAACTACTACTTACGTCCGGAAGAAAATACTATGCGCGTAAGATTACCCTAATGGTGGAAGGGATTCTTCCCTTATCTTCACCAAGGCCTTTCCCTCCTATCTAACTCTTCCTTTCTCTATCCTTCCTTCATTCGGAGGTGAGTGCCTTGAGGTTGTGGTGGAGACATTGTTGTTGAGGTGTTGTTGTTGGTGGCGCTTGGAGAGCTTCGTGGTGCCTTGTCTTGTTTAGCCTTCTTGTACCCCCTAGGCTAGGACTCCGATTTTTTGCGTGCCCTTGTCTACTCTACTTCTTTTTCCTATATCTCCCCCTACTAGTTAATTTCCACCCCCTAGCTTAGTTTTAGCCAACCCCCCTTTTTAGCAAAACCGGACTCCAACTTTCCCGAGCTGGACTAGCCCCTTACCTCCCCGAGCTGGACTGGACCTCCCTCTCCGAGCTGGACTGGATCCTCCCTCCTTGAGCTGGGCTGGACCCCCCCCTTCCCAAGCGGACTGGACTCTCCCTCCCCGAAAGGACTGGACCTCCCTCCCAAGCAGATTGGACCTCCCTCCCCGAGCGGACTGGACTCTCTCTCTCCGACGGGAGTGGACCTTCCTCCCCGAGCGGACTGGACCCTCCCTCCCCAACGGATTGGACTCTCCTTTCGCGACAGGACTAGATCCTCCCTTCCCGGCTAGACTAGATCCTCCCTTCCCGGCTAGACTAGATCCTCCCTTGAGCTGACTGGACCCTTCCTCGGCTGGACTGGCCCTCCCCTCTCGGACTGGATTGACCCCTTTCTTCGAGCTGGACTGGCCCTCCCTCCTCAACAGACTGGACCCTCCCTTGGTTGGACTGGCCCTCCCCTCTCGGACTGGACTGACCCCTTTCCCGAGCTGGACTGGCCCTTTCTCCCGAGCTAGACAGTTTTTTTTCCTAAATTATAAATGTGGGCAAACAACAACAAAAAGAACGAACAACACGAGGAGTTTTTTTCTAAGTACAATCGGACCTAGATTTTGGATACTAAACTTTGGTCAGTTCCCAAAATGTTTTGGGAACTAAACTTTGGAACTAAACTTTGGAACTGGGTATAAGTATGCTAGACCCTGCACTTTTTTGAGTCACAAAGCAGTTTTTTAGGACATAATGATTTTGAACTTGTTATTGCTTGAACTTAGAAGTTTTTTTCTCCATATTTTTTTTGGTTTTCTAAACAATATACAAGTGAAAAATCTGTAGGCATCATTGGTTTCTTGAATAACTAAATTGAAAGCTAGATTGAAAGTGAGAAATTTGTACTTTTTGAACCATCACTTTATGTCACAGGGCACAAATTCACATAAAAGTACAAATATCTTGGTCATATAAAGTGAAAAGTATTGAATTTTTTTTGGCAAATAAGATAAAGAAGAGCAATGTCTTGGAATCTGCTCTCAATTTAATGTTAACAGCTCCTATCTGGCAAAAATCTTAGAAATCAATGAGTTATCTTTTATAGTGGATATCTAGTAGAAAAATCCAGCTTTTTGAAATCGGATCCAAAATTCATAATGGCTGTAGCTAGTTTTAGATTGGCTTCCTAACCACATCAAAAGATCCGGTGGTCTCTAGAGTTGAATTAAGAAAGAAATTAATTTTTTGTCAAGTACTTTGTGGCGCTTTTGGGTACAAAAAGTAGTTTTAGTACAATTTTTAATTTTTAAGTACAAATATTTCATAAATGCCCGACTTTGGATCTCACTAGCACTTTTTGTTAGCCTCTAATATACTTATTGGTTGATCTCCAACACTTAATTCTTCCCTCACAATCACTTAGAAGTCAGAAACATCAACCCTAAATCCAAGTGCAAAAAGTGCAATTTTGTATTTGAAGTACAGAAAAGTACAATTCAATTTTGCCCAAACTGCTTAGGCGTAGCGTACTTACACCCAACTAACCTAGGGGGAAGTGCAAAGCTTCGCTGTCAATTTGGTTCTAACGCCAAATTTAGGACTATTTGCTTCTCCACGGGTTCAAAGCTTTGTCGTCTGGTGACTCTTTTAACACAAAATTTAGGACTAGAACTAGACCCCAAAAGGTGGAGTCTAGTTACCCCAAGGGGCACTACTCCACTTTTTTCCAACAAAAGACAAAAGACTCACTTCAACGTAATGCAAAAGACTCGGGTTAGTAACAAATGCAAGAGAACATGGGGTTAGTGAATGGTAAGACGGTATAATCACTAAGTCATGGAACTAGAGGCCCCCCAAAGCGGCATCGCTAAGGTACAGTGAAGGGTTGCTCTAAGGTTAGTACAATGTACACCAAAGATGATCAAGGACTCTAAAGACAATGCTCTTAGGACTCCACAAAAGTTGCAAGGATATGACAAAGAAGAACTCCCATGGACTTGAACACAAAAAAAATGCAACAACAAAAGGAGCAAAAATGCTCCAAAAACATCGTAGGGAGTTTTGGCAAGTGCCAAAATATGAAAAGAGGTCGGACCCACGGACCCAAGACAAGTATTGGGGGTGTTTTGGGAGAGAGAAGGGCCCCCTTTTATAGGTTTCCAAGGCCCCCCCCCTCGACTAGTAATCTCATCCATCCAGATTTTTATCCTTATTTGAGATTTTCACCTAATTTTGGGTTTTACGATGGTCCTAACTTCTAACTTTCGGAGTTTAACTCCAAATTGCAAACGGATTGCGCCAATGGCTTCAGAAGGCCATTTTTATTGTAAGGGACTCCCAACCCCTATTTCTATCGCGAAAAATCCATCGGAAACTAGCGCCAACTAGAGCTAATTAAAAGGGTAAAAAACTAACTTTTGGAGTTTACCTCTTTTGGCCTGGGTAACTAGCTAGGGTTGTTGGGGAGGCTTTAGGAAGTGAGAAAAGACTCCTTGATGTCTTCGTTCCAACTTTATATGATCCTGGAATGCCGGTCAACCTTGCAAAGACCTTGCCGTAATTAATAATTGGGGGAATGTTGATGATTTCGGCTGCCTTCCGCTATCGGAACACCATGAAATTTTTCGGGGAGCGTTATTAACATAAAAAATGCTAATATAATTTTTAGTGAGATTTTACTGCCGCCTGGGTAATTTATACAAATTTCCCGTCGTGGCTGTTGGCGGTTGACCGCTCGAAAAAAAATCCTCTGGAGATCAGAAAAAAACGAGACTTTTTTGGGGAACCTCTCATGGAGTCACCCAAGCCACGTGCCAAGTATTGGGCTAATCTGGCATATAGTCGGTGGCGAGGCGAAAACTGACTTCGTTTGAATTATCGGCAGTCAAAGAATCTTTCACACATGAGGGAATCTTGGCGAACGGATTTTGCTGTAGATACCCCGACATGTTCCATATCCAAGAGCACTATCCGGCGGCCGTAGATTCCTCCATAGGGCCTGTCTTGGACAAGTAACACCTACAAGTTAACAATTGGGATTCCTAACATTTCGTCGATGGAATGGGGAAACTAGAACCTATCTTTAGAGATTTATGTGTGAATCTCTCTAACTTTTTTAAGATCAATTTAGCCTATCATGGTCACATGCACTAGATTTGGGCTATTTTGGGTAAATTACCGGTAGCCCTATTGTTTTCTACTATTTACGGGTTCTAACCTATATACAAACGGGGTTCGTGGGTAATTTAGGGATAAAAGGCTATTTATGACCAAACACTATACTCGTACGTGACATACCTATTTTGGTTCTACACTCTTTTGGGGGCTTTTCGTAGTATTTTATGCCTTAATTTGTAATAAACTAAAAAGAAAGAAAACTATGAGTCCCAAGTGACGAATTTGGGGCTGACATTGACCGCTCGGAAAAAAATCTTTTGGAGATCAGAAAAAATCGATATTTTTTGGAAAACCTCTCATAGAATTCCCCAAGGCACATGCCAAGTCTGGAGTCAGTCTTGTGCATAGTTGGTAGGAAGGTAAAAACCTACTTCTCTTGAATTATTGGTAGTCAGGGAATCTTCCACATGTGAGGGAATCTGGGCAAATTGATTTTGTTGTTGACTCCCTGACATGCTTCCGATCCTAAAGCACCATCCAGTAGCTGTAGATTCCTCTAGTTGGCTTGTCTTGGAAAAATGACACCTGCATGCTAACAATTGGAATTCCTAATATTTTGTCCATGGAATGGGGAAACTAGAATCTATTTTTGGAGATTTCCGTAAGGACCTTTCTATCTCTCTTCGGACTAATTTAGCCAAGCATAGTCACATGCACTAGAATTTAGGCTATTTCGGGTAAGTTCCTTGCGAGCTTATTGTTTCCCACTACTTTGTGGTTCTAACCTATGTATAAGTGGGTTTTGGGGGGGGGTTAAGGATAAAAGGCTATTTGTGACCAAAAGCTATACTGGCATGTGACATGCCTATTTTGGTTCTACAATCGTTTGGTTTTTTTTTGTATAATATTACGACTTTAAATGCACAAATCTAAAAAAAAGAAAACTATAAGTCCCAAGTGACAATATTGGGGCTCACATCTTCCTTTTATTATAGGTTTCCATGTAGAAAAATATATATTTTTTAATTGTAATTGTACAAATTCAAACTAGACGTGTTAGAGATTACATAAGAAAAGAAAACACAACAATATGGATTTTTAAAAATGCAATGTTTGATCATGAGGGTGTTAAAAATGTGAAAGTGATACGAATTCTTTCAATCCTCTTTTCACATGTCAAATCTACAAATTTATCACTGAAAAAATGAGGTTAAAGGGTTTAGCATGCATAACCCCAATCAATTTACAGCTTCTTGAAATCTACTCCACAATTTTTTTAAATGAATTTTGAATGTGATTTTTTCTCAAAGATCTAGTGTATTTGAGGTTCATTTTCAACTGAAGAGCCGTCAACATTAGAAAATCAAAATTGCACTGGACACCCTTGCACAAAATCTTGAATAGAAAAATCTTAATCATTCATTTTCAAAATCAGATTTTTGATGCTACAACTAGACTTCAAAAAGAATTAAAAAGAATTTCAAAAATATAAGCTACTAAAAAATAGTGACTTGGTTGGATTTTGCTTTAACTTCAAAGTATTATCGACACTAGAATTTGGTGCCTCGAACATTTAGGGCTTAAAGTGATAGGAGTAGGTACGTGTACCGAAACTGAGAGCATCCCCACCCTTGCTCCCCAAACCACACCCAGATAGAGAGGTTTGGTGGGTTGCAATTACCAGCTTTCACTGGGTGTTTGCCTGACCCCCAAACCTGCCACTGTATGTGTGCCTGGTAAGTGGCTCTGCTTCCAACAGTTCCATTACGCAGTGAGCGGTCACCACAATTAAGGGAATGCTGACAGTTGCAAGATTAGACCATGTACGTCAGTTTTTCTGAACCCAAGCGGGGTGAAGGTGTAAAAATAGCTGCGTACTTACGGTGAAGGGACCCTCCACTTAGTACATATCTTGTCGATCTTTGCACTTCACAAGCCCCTTTAGAGCATCCCCACCAACATGTTCTCTATCCCCAAACTTGGGACCTCAAATTAGTCAATCTTGACTTTATAGAGATGAGACCTCGCAAGTTCTCTATATGAGCTCCAATATAGGGAATTGGGCCCAACTTTTACCGAGTTTTCTATAAATTTGGGGTAGAGATCTTGTTTCGAGACCGGTGCGTGCAAGCTTCTGTATCCCCATTCCCATCTGAGGTCCTCTCCCTAAATTTTTAGGGATACAGAACATGTTGGTGGGGATGCTCTTAGGCTTTCGCACCTGGCGTTAAGGAGTTTTAACTATGCAAATAGAGAGGGGCCCCGATGAATTGACCTGTGACTGCCCTGCCCCATGGACGAGGACCTCTGGCTTGCTTAGGGGCCCATGCCAGTTGCTGCGTCTTAGGGCCGGTATACACTTGGGGCCGGATTGAAGGCCAGCCGGAATTCTCCAAGTTTGAACCAATGGGATTGCTCAATTTCTCCAAATCCGGCCCAAGAGCTTTATACTTGGGGCCGGATGGAACCACCACTCATCCTACATGTCGCCTTAGGTGGCATGGTTTTGGCGCCAAAGCATCCGGTCCCAAGGGAGCAATCGGGCCGAGGTTTTTGGTGGCCCGATTTCCCATCTAGGGCCAGATTGGTGTCACATTCGTATCCTCCGTTGGATCGGACAAATCTCCACCATCTACCATGCAAAGGGCTTTTCTTTTCTTATTTATTACATTTTTTATTAACTGTGAGCTCAATCCCATCTGGTTGAGTCATGTTGTGATACAGATGTTGTGTTACAAGTTGTTAATACTGAATTTTATTGTTAATACTGAATTTTATTGTTAATACTGAATTTTATTGTTAATACTGAATTTTATTGTTAATACTGAATTTTATTGTTAATACTGAATTTTATTGTTAATACTGAATTTTATTGTTAATACTGAATTTTATTGTTAATACTGAATTTTATTGTTAATACTGAATTTTATTGTTAATAATGAATTTTATTATTATTAACCATTGCAATTGTAACAATAATGTCTTTGCAATTGTTTTAGCATGAGATATTAATAATTAATTTTTTTGGTGTAGACACAAATTACATACTATGTTATAGACACTAATTTTGATAAATTACATGCTTAATAAGTAAATTTTTTATACGGACACAAATCTGTAAATGAAAGTCATTGTTGAAGTTATGCCAAAAACTTTGACATCTACAAGATAATGTGTGTTTTTATCAATTTTGATGACAAATACTTGAAAAAAAGAATATGGTAAGGAAAAATTATGGTACTAGAAATAACATGTATGGTAATACTTGATTTACATTTATCATTGAATTCATTCAAGTTTTCATAATAAAAAATTTCATGCTTTTCTTTAAAATAAACTAAGAATATAGATTTGAAAAAGAGATTAAAAAAAATTACATGTTTTCTTGAATTGTATGTTTAATAAATGACAACTATTATGGGGCTACAAATCTTTTTTCAATGTCAACTCTAGTTTTAGTGTCAAAAAAAAAAGGTTCAAAAGAAGTCAAAGAACTTTTTTTTTTTCCAAATAGAAAAAATAGGAAGAGAATGGAAAAGGTTAAAAAAAATAAAAAATCTCTCTTCCATTTTGAAATAGGTAAAGTAGGAATAAAAAGGAAAGGCTAAAGAATTCTAAAACCTTTTTTTCCTATATTTGAAATAGAATAAATAGAAAAAAAAACTTTTTTTTTTCTAAAGTATAAAAAATAAAAAGACACATGTCTTAAATTTTTTTAATTAAGCATTCCAAAAATCCAAGAGCACTTTAATCAAGAATTCGGCCTTAGAATTGGGCCTCAACACTTTACATTACCTAGGGCTGGAGTGATGAATTGGAATTCGGCCCCAGAATTCGGCCTGAACCCCTTTACATTATCTGGGGCTGGAGTGGTGATTTGGGGCCGGATTGTGGGCCGGATTGGAGGCAAATCGGGCTGGCCTTCCATCCGGCCCCAGGCTGTGTATATACCCGCCTTTACTTGGAGTCTACCGTCTTTTTGCAAGGTCAAATCTGACTAAGAGCAATCCATTTTTTCACCCCTAAATGACGGACCCATGACCACTGATTTCAAGCCTCACTTCCTGTTGCTCAGTTTGTTGCCATTTGGCAACTAGATGTGAATGAAAAAAATTTAATTTATTTTTCAGAGATGGAGATACATGTCTTCTTTACTTCATAAATTGTTTAGATTTTTTGTGGAAAATTGATTTTTTTGAGAATTTTTGAAGAAAAAGTGAAGGAAAATCATATCAAATAGAAAAATACTTCAAATTTTTTTTAAATTTCATCATGTGTGTATATTATAGTGACAAACATCATAGTATAAACTCAATTTCCGTGTCATTCTATAATTAGAAAACAATAGACATTGAAAATACATCCAAAGTTCAAATTGCAATAAAATATTCAATATTGGAAATTTTTTCAAAATTCAAATTGGAGTAGAAACTAGAGTAGATGACCTTCATTTTGTTAGTTGGATTTAAACTTAAAAAACATTATTTTTGTGGAGAAATTTCAGATTTAGAGCAAGGAGCAACAACTTCCCAAAATACTCTAAAATAGCATATTTTGTGATCCCTTTTTTTTAATAACTTCTTATTTACCTGAAGACAAACACTAGCAAGTCTCCAAACTCAATTAGATACTCTTCATCACCCAACATGAAAGGTCAACAAAAAACTTTTTGGATGAAAAAATGCTTTCGGACTCTTTCTTTTGAACAGTATTGTCATCAAAACGCACGGAATGGCATCCGCGGCGCTCCAGGGTTAAGAATGCTTTGCTTCCATACATGAAATGGAAAAAAAAAACCCGTGTCTTCTGTAGTTGTGTAAGAAACATGAAAAGTTGAAAGTGCTAACTCATCAATTTTTTTTGACAAATAAAGCAAACTTTACTAGGTCCAATGCAAATTGATGAACAAGTATTTCCAAGGATCCTTGTGTTTGAAGAGGAATGGGAAGCTTGTTATATTTACAAAGGTGGTAGGAGGTAGAGCAACCCCTGTGGGATATGTAAATTAGAAGGAGGAGGAGCTCCACCACTAGTAGTTAAGTCTAAAGTAGTAATTGTGTTAAAACTGGGATTTCAGACCCCATTTAGGCATAGCAAAACATCTTTTTTTTTAAACTTTTAACTAAATAAAGTTGGAAAATCAATATATCTTTCATCTCTAAAAATCCGTTTGAGATTTTGATACTCTAATCAAAAGTTATGGACAAGTTTTAGAAAGGGACATTTTAGAAATACAATGCTCTAAAGAAATAAGTCTCAAGAAAGGCATTTGGATATTTTGTAAGAATTCAAATTGAATCAATCATTGGAACTTTTTGGATTTGGCACATGTATTTTCATGAGGATGCAAGCAACTAGAAATTATTTTGAAATGTAAAAATCTAAAATTTTGTAATTAAGATTTTTTTTTTAAGTGCTTAGAAGTGGTAATTTAATGCTTTAAAGACAACAAATTCATATGTAAGTGTAAATGCCTTAATTTATAACCATTTGGATTTATTACACCAAAAATATCGAAAGTCCCCAATATTAAAAAAAATTATATCCTTGCATGTTTACTTTTATTGTTTTGGAATTTCATTATGTTGAATTTCTAAGCTATAAAAAATAAATACACCTTCTGAAAGTGTGGATCTATATATAAAGAGGTTGATCTATGTTGAATGATTGTTTGCGTAAGGTTTAGAATTAATTGTATAAAAGCTACATGGGAGTATTTTGCTAAATAACAATGCTTGGAATATGTATGGGAATTCAAAGTGCAACTGTATATTGAACCTCAATTCTGTGGAGACCAAAATGCCACTTTTAAGTTTCATGATTTTTTTGTAAATTGAAAGATTTTGATTTCAAAAAAATGATAGACCCCAAGTAAGAGGCAGCAACAGGCATGGGGCCCCTAAGCAAGCCAGAGGATCAGAGGTCCTTGTCCATGGGGCGGGGCAATCACAGGTCAATTCATCGAGGCCCCTCTCTATTTGCATAGTTAAAACTCCTTAACGCCAGGTGCGAAAGCCCCTTTAGGACACTTACCCATTTTCAGTGTAAACTGATAGTAAAAAGTTATTTTGTAATTCTTTCATGTCATGTCCATATTAGGAAATCTTGGAGCCATGTTAGAAAATGTTTTGACTGCATTAGGTGGTTAGATGACCATCATAGAAACACTTTTCTGCTGATTTGGAGTAGTCTACAGACTCTTTAAAGCCAACTGCACAGCAGACTTCAAAAATTCATAAAAAATTCATTTTTTGTCCAAAAAATAAAAATTTCACTTGTTCTCTGCATTCCTCATGTTTATCTTCATAGAGAATTTTTTTTAATTTTTTTCAAAAATGTGAACATGGCAAACCAGCCATTTTGCCTGTCATAGGCTGGTTTACCTTAGTTGGAAAAATGTAGGGACATTTCATATCTTTGAACTATGTACTAAACACTAAATAAATAAATAAAAATTAACCTTACGAGGACATTAGAACCCACACAAGCATTTTGGAAGTCAAACTTCAAGTTATCACATAGTTTTGAATTTCAAATCTTTTTAAGTGAATGTAAGCTATTGTAATTTCAGAAATTTGCTCTCAAATACTAATTTTTTGAAGAATGTGAAATATGTAATTTGTGTAACACTTTGAACATAATAGCACCTTAAAAAGCCAAAGTACACTACTTCTGAATTTTTTCTATTCTATTTTAATTGGTGTGAGTTCAAGAAATTGTCCAATTGTACCATGATGTTTTTCATTATTATTTGTAGTTTTTTCCTAAAGGACTTGTGCAATTTTCAATAATTAAGTAATTGTTAGGTTTTCTTCAAAGTAATCTATTTTCTAAATAATATAAAATTTAGTTTGATGATTTGAATAATGAAAAAATAAGTATAAACTTAAGAGGTATATTACTGCATCTCAAAAATATCACATTTTTGGAAACTATGTTTCAATGTAGAAATCTAATGAAGTTTGACAAAGCACAACCATTCAATGTCTTTCGGGGATTAACTTCTAAAAGACCATTGTCCCTTCAGAGGACAAATGGGATTTTGGGCAAGTACCTACAAGTTGAATTTATGTCATGACTTTTTTAAACTTCTTTTGGAGATAGAGAAACTGATTAGCTTCATAAGAATATTATTATTTTTTCAATCAATGCCTAGAAATAAAAGTTACGTCCAAATAAGCTCAAACCAAGGGAGAGGAATAGCAAAAAAGAAAATTGAATTGAATTGAAATTTTCATAGATATATTTCTATCTACATGTAAAGCTTTGATTCAATCCATTTGGATTTTTTACGAGAAAATGATGGACAACCTTGTTTTTTGGGCAATTAGAGCATTTTACGGAAAAAATAACTTGCAAGATTCACTTTTTAATGTGATTTTTATAATCCCCCCCCCCCCAAAGTTCCCTATGATTGAGCTTGTTTCCTAGAACAATTTCACCTTTGGAATTAGGGCATTTTAATTCCAGTTTAGAGATATTTATAATTTAGATTTTCCTTCTATCTTGTACCTACATCTACTTAATAATTTTTTCTTAAATAAAAATTAAGTTTAAATTTTTATTTATTTTTGGTCCTAGGGACTCAACTCAATTCCCCACAACAAAGATTTAAAGCTCAAAACTCTGGAGTGCAAAAAAATAAATTTAAGAAGCCACAATGTCAAACAATCTAATCCTGCAATGTATAGAAACACTTGTTATTTTAATTTTAAATGAAGATATCTTGCAATCTCTATAATCAAAAAAGTTTGAAAATTTTTCTACACATTCTCATACTAGTTAGGTGTAAGATGCTATAGTTAGATGTGCAAAAAAAATAATTTTCAAAAGCTTTTACTCTTTGTTATAGAAATGACAGATTTGAGTGTTTTTTGGCAAAAAAAGGTCTTCATCCTTTAGGGGTTAAGGAGTGTAGGAATTCTACATGTCAAAATATTAGGTTGAGAATTTAGAATTATGAGGTTTAGAACTTAGAATGTCAAAAGTGAACATCAATTTAAGTTTCACTTCATAACAATAAAAACAATTGAAGTTTCACCTTCATAACAATAAAAACAATTGAGGTTTCACTTCATAACATTCTATTAGAACAATTTTAATAAATTGGATCATTTTAAACAAATTCTCATTCTACTTACAAAGAAATCTTCTAGAACTCTTACTTGTAATCAAAATTTCTTGTCACTAAGAAGTTTGATTAAATTATTAAAAACTAAAAAATTGTTCCTTTCACTTTGAATATTTGTTTTATATGAAGATATCACTTGAACTTGAACTTGAACAATTTTGAAATGTGTTTGGAAAATCATATGTCTTAGATACTTTCGGCAATATCTAAATTGTATGAATGTTTATGAAAACCATTGTAGAACTTAGATTCATCTAAAATAATTTTTATCTTAGGACAAAAACTTGTAGAATCCCGTGTTGGGCATGAGCACTTGGAAGAAAGTGAAAGTAAAGGAGAGAAATGTTTTGAAAGGTCTTTGACATTAAATTTCAAAGTGCACCATTACAATTTCTTCAAGATTCTTATTCTTCTAATAAATTTTCAAATATAAAAAGAGTTTAGACAATTACTTCATCTTCTGATTGTTTGAAGGTCTTCATATTAATTGAAATGCGATGGATAAGTTTGGAATTGAAAAAATTTAGGAGTACATTTCTTCAAGTTTGACTGGATGCTTTGCTAGATATTTGTGATGGAAACAAGTGTTTTGCACCTTCTATGGCTTTATTATTTGACTTCAAGGCTTCTTAACTTAAATTTATTGAGCTATATAGTTTTGAGGTTTACATGTTCATGGTGGGGATTTTAGAAGACATCATAAGGTTATAATTTTAAATACTTTTGGAATTGGAATGCAAAAAATTACTAGGTACATTCTTTTAGTCAAATTTTAGAGTGATCATGGAAAAGTATTTGTTTTTATGAAATGTTTTTAATTTTAATTTCATTAGACCTTAAAGGACCATCATGCATTTTTTGGCAACATCGAACTTTTGGACAGGTATCATGTGCGACTAGAGATTTTCATATTTTAGGTTGAAATTTAAATAGAAGATGGTAACAAGGAATATCTTTCATATGCACTAAATTTCATAACATTTGGAAATATGAGTCAAAAGTTATGGCCTAATATGTTACTTTTTTCTTTAGCTGGGCAGCCTAAGAAGATTAAAAAAATAACTTTTTTCATGACTTCAAATTTGAAATTGACTCTTTAGAGTTGTATATTTGCAAAAAGCTTTTTAATCATTCCATTTTGATCAATGAGTCGAATGTTTTGAGGAGTTTTAGTTTGCATGCAATATTCATTGGAAAAAATAAAATTATAGGATGTAGATTGTTTATTAGAACATTGCAACCATTGGGCTTGGCATTTTTGAATTCCATAATCAAATTTTGAACATTTTTGTATTCAGAATTATCCTCTACTTCTTTCTACTTACTACTTTTTTTTTATATGTTGTACGATTCCAAATGATGTGAATTTTTTTGAGCATCTAGTCAACTTGTTTAGGAAAAGGAATCCAAAGAAGCACAACCATTTGGGACGTTTTTTCATAGAAAAGTGAGCTTGTGAAGCGTCGTTGCCTATTTTTTGTAGGGCCCCAAAAAATGATTTCATTGAATTTGAATGCTTATATCTTGCAATCTATGCAATGGAAGTTTTTGAAAAAATTTCTACATATTTTTCAGTTAGTGTATGACAAGATCCTACAATTACTAGTGTCGAGAAATCTTTTTTTTTTCTAAAAGTTGGTACTTGTATTAAAATGATAGTTTTGGAGCGATTTTGGTAAAAATATATTCAAGGAACTTGAAGGGTTAACCCCTAAATGTCCAAACATTGTTTTTTGGCAACGTAGCGATTTTGGGCAGCTCACTACAGACGAAGGTTTTATTTTTTTTGTTTGAAAATATCACACAATATGGGGACAAGAAGTAGCTTTAAAGCCCAATAATTTTCATAGCTTTTGACTACATGGTTCAAAAGTTATTGCATGATATGTAATTTTTGATGTTCGCCGCACAGCCCAGGCAGAAAAAAAAACTTCTTTGAAAATCACTTTTAAAAAAAATTAAAATTCGAAATTGATTCTCTAGATTTTTATATATGTGGACATATGGTAAGCTTTGAATCATTCCATTTTGATTAATGAGATGAAAGTTATGAGGAATTTTAGTTTGGATTAGTTTGTAGATAGTTATGGAATCTCTACTCTAAAATAAACTTTGAAGCCCTTTATTTAACTCTATTTTAAATATTTTTGGAACAAAATAAAAATATTAGGTGTTTATTGTTTATTAAAACATTACAAACATTGGGATTGGCATTTTTCAATTCTATAAATAAGTCTGAGATGTTGCTCAAACCCCTCGCTCCCATCTACCACCTACGTAGCGCGCGCCTGTGCCGGGGTATTACCCCCTTTACCCCAGCATAAACGATATGAAGTTCCCAGTGAGTGACGGTCGTCCGGAAGAATGCCTTGTCGCGAAGAGCGCCGGCGATGTCGTATTAGTTGTAGAGGTCTAGGGAGGCTTGATCGAGTGCCCGAAAAATATGGTGAGGCTTGGTCCAAGCTTCTCATGTAGCTATGGATTCCTCCGAAGGTGAATTCTAATCTTCGACGACGTCGGAAGATCCAACACATGGGAGTGGCGAATTTTATGGTTTTAAGGTTTAGGCCACAGGATCTTTGGATTGCTTGGTCAGTTTTTGCTGGGGAAGGCGTCGCTGCGAAGGTGTCGTCGAAGCATCGAAACGTGGGCTCTGTCGGCACAGGGACCTGTAAAGCCTTAAATCTTGGTCCTGCAACTTTCGCACTTTGCGGCGACTCTTCTTGCACACCCCTGGCACGCGCATTTGGAGTTCTTACCGTGACTTTTTTCAACTGAAGCTTTTGTTCGACTGGAGTTGCAAACCAGCCCTTGAGCTCTCATCACTGCACTGCTGCAGAAACTCAATCATGCAACTCTATGTACTTAGTCGCCCGTATGGTACATTACATCTGGTTGTTTTCCAGCTGAGTGTTGCTTCAATTTTCCTGTTTTGGGTGAACTCGTTTTCGGCACTAGCAATTTGCGAGTGAATGCAATTTAATGGAATATGTAGTAAGCGTTTGCGTCGAAGGAGGGATTCTCACTGTGGACAATGTTCTAGGAGGAATTTTGGAGGCTGTTGTGTTGTGAAAGCGTTCATTACATGACGTGCAAGAACTGTTGTTCCAGCAGAGGATGGCGATGGCTTCGGCGCGTGTTCCAATTGTCGATAGTGGTTGTTGCGGTGGTTGTGGGCTTGGAGGGAACAATTGCGCAAGATTGCATTAAAACGTACCTTCACTGCCAGATTTTCGTTCATGTTGTAAGCAAGTTGGTTCCCTTCTTGTGGCTCTGACTGTTCGTTCGTCCCTTGTCTCGTTGAGTACGTATCCACATAATCGTCCATTGTAAAATTGCAAAAATCTTTCTTGTATGACCACCTTTTACTCTCTTACCAAGTGAGTAATTATGAGTAATGGATTTGTGGTGAAAAGGAAGCACTTACTTGGCCAATTCTCATCAGTGCATGCATCTTTAATCACAAGAAATACGTGATTCTAGACCCATCTTTTCATTCGTGCCGTTTCCAGGTCTGCCAGCAGTTTTAGACGACAGGAAACCTTCTCCCCCTCCAAAACCACGAGATCTGCAGCCCGTGATCCACCTAACGCCCTGAGACAACTATACTACAGCCCTCCTGTAAACCTTTGTCGCGGGTGCACTAGTCTCTCCCACGAGTCTCACTTCGTCTCCTCTTTCGGCAAACCCACCAACTGCAAGATCTGATCCACGCGCCAGTGTTGCATTTGGACTCTTTGTATGCTTTGGTGTTCTCGCCATGACACTACAGTACCATGCTACGTGAAAAAAGGAATAGGCTCAACTAAATCACAGATTCTGCAAGCTCTAATCTACAGCGACCAATTCTTGGAACAACTAATTCAGATGCCGGAATACTTAGCCGTAGACAACAATGCCAGCTAATAGTCTGAAGTCGCAGATTCTGCAAATGTGGCGCATCCGAGCAAATGAATGCGGGTTCCTAAACATACTCCCTGAACGAACAAGCTACATCAGACATTGAATAAACGTTCATCATCGATCTGGATCGGGTTGTTTCTCTTCACCCTCAACTATCTTTAAGAGACGCTTCGCATGAATTCAATAGATTTCGAATTTGAAACTTCCACGCTGGAAAATCAGATCCACCAATACGTTCGATACCATGCAGATCACGATCAGAAACCTAATTGAAGTTAGATCTGGAGATTGTAGAAAATTTTCTCAGATAGAAGAGCACTTTGCTTGTATATATCCAGGGATGTATAATCAGATCAAAATCTCTAATAGAAGGCCTGCAAGGTGCAAAGAAAGCTAGTGTCGCATAATTAATGAGACGTATTCGAATCCAGGAAAAGAATTAGACGCTTGCTTTCAAGGCCGCCGTGCAGGGGAGAGAAAAAGAGAAATAAAACGTTGAGTGAGAAACATGCAGTGGAGGAATTAAGAGAGCCTTGAAAATAGGCATCAGAAAAACTGGATGACAAAGACATAGTAGAAAAATGACAAAGAGTACTAAGATTCACAAGTACGCAACAGCACAGGTACGTATTGAGGCCCATGACCTTTTGTTATCTCAACATTCTAATCAACAAACATCAACACTAATTTACAGTTCCATATGACAAGTACAAAACCTTTATTCTCCAACAGCAATTGTAAGACACAACGCTTAGCAAGTCTATAAGAAACTCATTACAACAACTCTCTCTCTCTCTCTTCTCATGAAGACGAGTATCTGAAAGTAATAGATTAGCAAAGCAAATTTTTGATGGACAAATGTCCTTTGGCAATATATTCAAAATAAGAGACCAAGGATGACTTCAGTTTTGTGATGTAGCGAAAAATGTTAACCCAATCATCTTGAATTTCAAAGAAGCTATATACAATCAATCATAATAATCAATCATAATGATTTCTTACCTTGCTGGAGAAATATAAAATAAATTGTTTTCAAACACCTTCTTTCACCCCTACACGACTAACACCATTTTTTTGTGAAAATCCACTAAAAATTGCTTCTATTGCTACATTCATCAAAATTTTCAACAAAATGTTTAAAAAAAATCTAACTACAGGATCTTGTAAAATACTTATAGAAGAAGAAATGTTATAAATTTTGTGACATTTGATGGTAGAGATTGAAAGATATAAGCCTTTTAAGGGAAAGTTTTTGTGTTTTTTTCACTGTACAAAAAAAATTTCAAATGCCTTTAACCATTGATTGTGGCAAAAAAATTCACTATGGATTTTGAATTTAAAAAAATACCATACTCTACATGATGTTATTTATGTCTCCAAAATAATTAGAGCCAAAAAAAAGATGTGGAGCACATCCAAAAAAATCTTGCAATGTAATAATGTCCAAAAGTTTACAATGCACAACATAATTTTAGGAGCACATTTGCCACCACATAATTTTGAAACTTGGAAATCTGAACAATGGATTGAAAGATATACTAATCTTTTACAAGGCCCCAAAAAAAGTTTGGAATTTGAAAAAAAAAATCCTCTATTTCTTATAGAATTTAGAAGGACTATATAAATAATAATTATATAGGCTAAGGCTTTGGACAAGCTTTGGAAAATGAATTCATCTACGTTCCTAGTTTGTTCCCAATTTATTCTTGCCCTATTCCCCTCTCTTGGAAAATCTAAGCTTGACCTCCTTCATCCAACTTCCTTATGGTAGAAAAGCTTAAACATGCTATGGTCTTGAAATTCAAGGGACATTTGACATGCCTAGGGTCCCAACCCTTCACTCACTGGTCTCAACCTTTACTTCACTGCCTACCCCATCCTTTGTCCTTTTGACTAGCATAGACTGTGCATTTTCCCCTAGCCTCGGTCAACCAAATATTGGCAGCCTAGCTTGCCCTTCAAGTTGAATTTTGCCTAAAAAATTCCATAATTTCTTCACATAGCATCAGATTGAAAGAAAAATTAAATATTTACAAAGTTCTTACAAAACTACACGTCTTCAAAAAGTTTCAAAAAAATCAAGTACAAATTTAGCTCAAATCTACCTATATAGAAAAAAATTATAAAAATCATTCATCTTATTAGGACAAATTGAAGGCTATATGATTTTTAATTTTTTTTTACTAGTGATGCAAGTGGATGAGAGCATTGACTATCAATGAAATGTTAAAATCCTAATTGTCTAATGAGTACTACATAATACTAATGCTATTTCAAAAAGTAACCATTGATCATGAATAAAGAATATTTTTAGGGGATATTTTAGAAGTGAAGCATTATTTGTAAAATTTAATGTCTCTCTCAATTCGGAGGGTATTTAAAGTGGGATATTATTCAAATATATATAATTTTAAGGTTCCCCTATGATTTGCCAATTTTTTAGATTTAGACAAATTAGCTTCATCTATGTTTATTTAATTATATTTGGTGAAGGATTCAATTTATTGCTATCTTATATTAGTTTTAAGTATTAGTATTACATTCATTTCAAAAACAAATGAATATTGAAAGTGTAGGGCATAGTTAATATCTCTCTTGAAATTTTTTTCCCAAAAGATATAGTTTGGTAGATGTTAAATACATGGAATTCTTGCCAACATTCTTTTTTTCCTATAATTTTTTATTTATTTAAAAAATAATAATTTCCATAAAATTTTGGCATCTATTTTTAGAATAGTATTTTGCCAACCATGTCAAACAACTATAGTATCAATTATATATTGAATGAAATAAGAACTAAATTCATATTCCAATTTACAAAATCAACATTCCTTCTCAATCTTTATTAACATACAACATGAACCTTCCAATCTTTGGATTTCATTGTGTACATTGTCAATAGAGCATCATATAAAACATTGGCATTAATGGAGCATGCCAAAAATATGCCATGCATTAGTGATTTCACTAGTTTGCAACAAATTTCAAGTGAAGCAATTCCTTTTATTACAACAAACCACTTGTCATTTGTCATGATACCATGACCAATATAACCCACTCCACTTGCCAAATTGCATATATACCATAACATGTACAAAAAGTTTTGCTTCCCAAAAATTAATGATCATTTGGACTTCATTAAAGAATAAAGACTTTAGAAAATTAGCACTTTAATAGTTTAATTATAACTATAAGTGCTTGATCTAAAGAAGTAAAGTGATAAATTAGTAAAGATATTTAATTTTTTTAATATTAATAAATAATGGTAATTCCATCAACTTATCTATATCATTGATTCATATACTAGAGCACTTCACCTTCTTTCTATTGATATATTCATTTGCATGATTTTCTTAAAGCATATTTTCTTCAATGAATGTTAATTCGATGAAGTACATACACTAAATTTTTCACAATATACACCATCCAAATAATAGAAGGTTTTGTGTTTGGTAATTAACAACCAACGACGCTAGTTTGTGAGCCTAAAAGTATGAGCTTAGGAGTCGTGAGTGTACGTTTTGTGAGCCCAGAGCATGAACTGAAAAAAACTTGAAATTTTTGAGGCCAACAAAGTAAAAATGAAGACATTTCAAAATTTTGATTTTGATTTTCATCCCTATGACCGTGAACCTATGACCATGGGGCCTTGCCAGCATGTGCACCGCATTTGGCTTGGCACGTTGACAAAAAACAACTTTAATCCACCTCGAGACCCATTTTTGCTCTTCTTGTGAAAATGTTTGTTCATAATCAAGCTTTTGAAGAAATTCCAAGGAAAAACAAATATTTTGGACAATTGATGGAGGGCTCATGTAGTAAATACCATCTTGTAAAAACAAGGAAAACTTTAATATGTCTTATCTCCTAAACCCCCAAAGGAAGTTCTCAGTGCCCTAGAGTTTTTTGGGAGAATAATGGAGCTCTGACACATTCACACATTCAAAGAAAATTTGAAAACTAAAAAAAAAAAAAGTGTATTTAGAGTCCCCTACCCCAAAATCTACAAGAGGATTCTTGAGATGGTGAAGTCATGGAAACAAACAAACAATAGATTTTATTTTATTTTTAAAGTTTTTAAAGTACAAAATTCCAGACTCTATAAAGGGTCTTTCGGTAATGAAATGGAGTTTCAAGGGGTTACAAAATTGTGATAAAGGAAAAATAAATAAAAGTAAAATCTTTTAATTATTCTTTTTTTTAAGTCCCAAACCCAAAAACTTGCAAGGAATTTCTTGATACTGAAAGGGATATCTTAAAGTGATTAAGTTGTAGAAAAAATAAATATAAAAATATAAAAAATTGTTTTTTTTAGTCTAATTTTTTTTGAGAGTCCAAACATTTCAACCCCACAAGAGGTCTCTTTGTATCAAAAAAGTTTTTTGGGGGTGACAAAGTCCTGAAAAAGAAGCTTAAGAAAAAAAAATTGATTTTTATTTTAAATTTTTATTTTTTAAAAATGAAAGTCTCAAACCCCAAACCTCACCAAGGGTCTCTATACCAAGAGGGTTTTTTTGAGGTGACAAAGTTACAATTAAAAAAAATTAAAAAAAAAAATTAAAAAAAAATTAAAGTTGAAAGTCTCAA
The DNA here is from genome assembly GCA_947034895.1 of Rhytidiadelphus loreus. Taxonomy (NCBI): domain Eukaryota; kingdom Viridiplantae; phylum Streptophyta; class Bryopsida; order Hypnales; family Hylocomiaceae; genus Rhytidiadelphus; species Rhytidiadelphus loreus. The sequence continues at coordinate 43,424,413 of OX344764.1, forward strand.
ACCTCCAAATCCAACCATGGGGGCTCTTTGTACCGAGAGGTTTTTTTGAAGTGACAAAGTTGCCCAAACAAATTGAAAAAAAACAAAAACTTAGTTGAAAAATTCAAATTCCAAACCTTGCCAATGATATCTCTATACTGAGAAGGATTGGGGAGGTGATGAAGTCGCAAAAAAATTGAATAATTTTCAATAATTTAAAAAAATCTTTTTTTTTATTATTTTCCCCTAAGATTTCCAATCCCAAACTCTACAAGGGGTTTCTCGGTACCGAGAGACTCTTGACAAGATTTGAGGTTTGGGACTTTTAACCCAAAATGAGTTTTTTTGGATTTAAATTTTTGTCGCGATTGTATTACCCCCCAAAATCCCTCTCGGTACAGAGAGACCCCTAATAGAGTTTGGGATTTGGGACTTCCAACCAAAATTAAAAAATAAAAATAAAAATTAATTTAATTTTTTTCAAAATTCAACTTTGTCACTCCAGAAAAACCCTCTCGGTACAGAAAGACACCTTGTGGGGTTTAGAGTTTGGGACTTTTACCAAAAACAAAACAAAACAAAAATAACTTTTTTTTAATTTTTTAATTTTTTTTTACTTTAGGGAGTTTGGGACTTTCAACAACAAGAAAAATATATTATTATTATTATTATTATTATTATTATTATTATTATTATTATTTAATTTGAGAGTCCCAAACCCTTACACACAAAAAGGATATCTCAATACTGAAAGGAGTATTGGAAGTGCCAAAGTCACAAGTTTAAATTCTTTTTTGAGAGTATCAAATCTGAAAGCCTCTGATAGTTCCTTTGGTACAAAGACAATTTTTATTTTATTTTATTTTATTTTATTTTTAAAAAATCTTTTGAGACCCAAACTTTGAAATCCCTGAGGGACCTTTTGGTACCAAGAGGGTTATCTAGATATGACAAAGTCATGGAAAAAAAATTTGAAAAAAATAAAAATATTTTGAGAGCCTCAAACCCAAGGGACTACTAGATATCAAGAGGGGTTTCTTAGAGGGTGATGGAGTTGTGAAATAATAATACTAATAGTATTAATAAAAATAATAGATTTTTCTTAAAAAGAATTTTGAATTTTTTTGAGGGTTCCAAATTCCTAACCTTTTAAAGGACCTCTTGATATATATGATATTCCTTGTTGTATTTTATTTTTATTGATGCCTAAGAGTAAAAGTTATGCTACAACAAGTTTAGAATGGAAGAGACCAAATAATTAAAAAAATATACAAAAATTTAAAATATTTTTTTTCATAATTTTCCCATAGATTTTACTCCCTCTATCCCAAAATGATCTTCCTATTCGACAAAATTTTCTAGATTAAATGCCACATTTAACAACTTCTGAACTTTGAAAAGTCCAAAATTAGTAGTGGTCATCGGAAGAAAAAGAACTGGTCATCAAGAGATAATACAAAACATCTGGAGATCTAGGCAAAACATTGGGAGATCTAAGGCAGAAGGCTCAATAATGGTGCATGTAAAGAAATGTAGGCCTGTTTGGAGAAGCCAATGAAATTAAACGTATGTAAAAAAAAATTAAAGAAGAGGAGCTGTTAATCCATTTTTTTTTCAAAAAATTTGTTGTAAAAATATAATTTTGGTGATTTTTATAAGGCAAAAGTGCGTCAGTCGCTCATTACATACATAGACTGCAGCTGTAAAGAATATAAAAATGCCAGTAAATGGATCAAATGACAACTTAAAGTGTTCATGGCACTCTCTAAATCATGCAAAATATATCTTAATTTAGTTTAGTTCCAATTTACAGTTAAAAATTACTGCATCTCATTAACTACACTTCCAGTATGAGGTATATCATTCATTCATTCATTACTAAATACTATACAATACAATCACCTTTTCCATCCTAAAATTATTCTAGAATGAAGCACTTTGAATGGTGGTTCTCAACATAAAAAGTCTACATTACACAAAACTGCTTTTGCACGATTTTCACAACATTTGTAAGGGTGACTATAAATGATTGAGCAATTTTGTAGCCCCCTCCTATATACAAACATTGGGGGATCCTCCAATGTTATTATCCGGAGATTTCTAGATGTTTTGTCCAGAATTCATTGAATAGTCCAGAAGTAGTTAAATGTGGTATTTAAGGCTAAAAATAACATTTAAAAAACCTATTTCACATTGTAGATAGAATTCGATGCACTCCTAGTATTCTAAAAACTTTGAATTTCAAACCCTTATTCAAAGTGTAGTTTTGGAATATTGGAAAGTGGAATTTGGGGCCGAGGCATTTTCAAGGAGCATTAGTGGATACTTAAATTTTGAGTGTGAGATCATCATTTTGTGGGTATTTAGTATGGGCCCAAGCCCATGTGTGCCTCCCAAAGCTTCATTTCCTTCAATTGTGCAACACTCAAAGAGATGCAAAAAATAAGAATTAATAGTGTTGATTGACCCTTTTGGTCATTTCATTTGTCTTCTAATTGATGATTACATGGATGGAGGGAGAACTATTGCTTAGAATTGTTTTGTTGCTTAGAGTTGTTTTGCTATTCCCAAATAGCAATTAAAATTTTAATTTGACCAATTTGCAATGTTACAAAGTGCAATAGGAAGATCATTTTGGGACAGAGGGAGTATGTTTTTTTCATACAAATTTTTTTTTATTCATTCCATTTGGATTAGTAATGCAAAAGTTATAGATCTTGTTTTGTGGGCAATCATAGAAACCTCTTGAAAAAAATAACATGTTGAATTCATTTTTGAACTCAATTTTCACAACTTTCAAAAAGAAATTTTACAAGGTTAATTGGTTAAGTTTTAAAAAATGCTTACTAGAACAATCTCACCTTTGGAATTAATGTATTTCAATTCCATTATAAAGCTATTGACAATTTAGTTTTTCCTTCAATCTCATACCTAATTCTACTAAACCATTTTCGTAAAGAATAAAAATCATGTATTTTGTTAGATTCATTTTTCCTAAAGTTTAAACTTTGATCTTCAACATAAAATATAATATCATTCAAAACTTGTATAATTATATTGGATTAAAATTGTAAGGTGAGAAGATTCGAAATCAAATAATCTAGTCATGAAAACTGAAAAAGTGCTCCAAAACTTGTTTCCTTCACTTTAAATGTAAATATCTTAGAATTCACATGGTGAAAATTTCCAAAAAATGTCCCACACAATCTCATATTAGTCTTGTACAAGATCTTACACTTAAATATACAAAAGAAAAAAAAAGCAATTTGTAAAGATTTTTGCTCTTCAGACAATAAAAATGGTATGGTAGTTTTGAATGATTATTGATGATAAAAAGGCCTTGAGGGGTTAGCCTGACTTGCTCCTCAATCATAGCGAGGAGAAAAAAGCCAAATTACAGTACTTCACAAGACCCGTCCTTTTGTGCAGAAAAATGAGGTATGATGTACCATGCATCTGGAATGGGTGATGGTCACAAAGGCAACTCTGCATCGTACACATATCTCAAATAGTCAAATCGGATGATGCAGGTGGAGGATCTCTGGGCCCGGTCGATTTCATGGTATAGGACAAGCGAGAATCCAAAAGAATGCATGAAATTGACAATCGCATGTACCTTGAATATGCACGCGTGCTGCGTGCAGCATCTCTTCTTATAAAAAATGATCGATCACAATGTTTCACATAACATCGCGATATCAAAATATATCACCCAGTGTACAGAGTGTGTACGTATACCATCACTCAAACCATTACATACTCTGGCCTATTGGATTCATCATCTTCCTAGGCGGATCTAAAGGAGCAGACTCAAAGAATCTGACAGAATTGAGAAAAGCTTGTCCGGCAAAATGTCACGAATTGAACATACAGTAAATATCGAACCAAACCCTTGATGGTCGAATCGAAATTCCAAGGACTCCCACAGAGTGCACCGGCTCTAAAATTGGGCTAAAACTGCAATAGATACAATGATATGCAGCACTCAAAACTATGGCACTTTCCAGCAGCAAGCAAGAAACTAAACAACATCATCCAAATTTCAATTCCAATCCTCAAATTATCAATTGCAAGTATCACCTAATCCCCACATTACAGATCATCAACGACAGCTAGCTCCAAAGCTTCGTGAACGCACTCCAGTACAGATAATTCTCGTTCCCGATTGAAGAGACAGACAGAGAGAAAGACAGATTGAAACCAAATACCCACGTCGTGAAAAGAATCATGAAATGAATCAACCGGACGTCGAGCTGGCACATAATTAAGCAGATCAGAACGGACCCGAATTCAGAACAAACGCGGTCAAATCTTATGCATGATTCAGCAACTGGGAGGACCAGTGAAGAGGAATTGTTTTTGGAGATGCAGCGAAATACATCCAGAACTCAAACCACGCATCATTCAGATTAAAGACAGTCCTGCACTCCTGCAGTAGTCCAATTGGTTACGAATGTTACGGAGCAGCAGCAGGCTAGGATGATTCTGCTAGAGCGGCACACTGGGTCCGAAGTCGTAGAGGATTCTCACTCGACCGAAAGTGATATTCATCCCCGGCGGCGCCGTCGTTTGCACAACAGTCACCACAACATCCTTCACGTCGTCCTTTCCAATCTGCACCAGCTTGGGTCCGATGGCCATACGCCACACGCGCTTGGGGTTGAAAGTACCCTGGCCGGTGATCGGTCCGGAGCTGAACTTCCCTGCGTACTCAGGACACGTTGGTCCGTTGGCGGCAACTGCATGTGGGAATAATAAATACGCCTTCCAGCTAGCGCCTGCCGTGATGTTGGGTTTGCGGATGCCGGAAATCTCCAGAATCTCCGTGCCGTTGGTGAGACGGACCTTCGGGCGTTTTACACGGAACGTCATCGGGGTCAGGCCCAGGACTTGGGAATTTTGGAGCTTGGTCGTGTTGCTAATCAGGGCTTCCGTGGCGGATTGGTTGAGTGGGTTGCAGAGGGGGATGGCATTCTCTTGACCAGGCGGCACGCCGTTCGTCGCCCACGGCGTCGGTATGGCTTCGTAACTGTACCTGCAGGCGGAGAAAGTGAGGATGGAAACGATCGAATTGTGAGAGTTACGTTTACTGTGGAAGTCCACTGAAAGCGCTAAACCGTAGAGATATATAGCCGCGCGCACTGCCAAGAAGCCTACTGAGTCCATATGTAGCTTGTTAAAACTTCCGCTCAACTTCAATCGCTTGCTATAATCTCAATATTTTAACTGAGGAGGCCTATTACTAGTATATAACTCTTTAGAAACACAAATTTAGAATTCAATTGAATATGCCAATTAATTTTTTGAGTGCAACTATAGATTAAACTAGCCTACCGGGCTTTACAGTTCGACACAATCCTACGTAATTACAGGTGTATGAACCTTGTTGGAGCAGATTACATGCATGTCCGTGGGCAATTTTCAGAAGATGATTGGAGGCCGTTCAACTGACTGACTGAATCTTCAAACGCCGGCTCAGTACCGGATTGAAATCAATGAGCCAGCAATATACTAAATTGACATTCATGATTTGTTCTAAAATCTTTGTTCAATATACAAAGAGTGTTGCTACCTACGAACAACAATGGTAACGGACTAATCCGACTGTTGCCACATGTGATACGCATATCGATGTCAGTATGTCACCAATCGTAGGCAAATTCACAAGGTTGTCGCTCACACAGGAGAAAGTGAGACAGGGAAACGCTAAAGAGTCCCTAGCTGGTGTTTTTTGGAATTGTTGAATCTTCTTCCATCATTTTCAATCACACCAAAATGCTGAAACAAGGGTCTCAATGGATTACACCATTATAACAATAAAGACGAACAACATTATGAGATGTAACTTACTACGAATATATAATTAGATAGAAATCTATGGAATGGAGGAAGCTTGAAACCATGCATGACTCACAGAATATTGATAGCACGTATGGTCGATGAAGAAGTTCGTTACACTCTCAGAAGTGTAGTTCAGTACACCGAGCTTAAAAAAATATGCACTCTGGATAGCAATAAACCCGGGCGATCCGGGGATGATTGATTGCATTCAATTTCCGTACGTACCTGAGAAGATCCATGTCGAGCGTCTGCTGGACGCTCATCTTCACCAGATTCGCGTTCTCGTCGTAGAACGTGAACATCGAGTCATTAAACGCTTGGTCCATTGGACTGGTTCTCACCCCCCCTGGCAGCCCTTGCCACAACGTCCACATCCGATCGATATTGCTGTGATGCGCGTAAAACACCGGATCAATCCCAGCTCTTGCAAGAGTCCCCATATCGTTCAGCCTCGCATTCGGGTCCCCCACCCACACATGCACAGGCCCATGGGGGGAGGTTGAAATCGTCCCCTGCCCTGGCCCCCCGTAATCCCCAAAATAGTACGGCAACCCATAGAACAGCCCCGGCGTGGGCGCCCCAGTCACCAACTGCGAGTATTGCAACCGATCATTCTGCTGTCTCAGAAACGCCGCCGTCTTGTTGTTACACCCCCCACCACGCGTATCCAGATCAACCAAATTCTCAGGAGTGGAGCAGTTGTTGCGGAGGCGGTTCCAGAGAGATGAGCTTCGGTTGTAGTAAATCGCGGGGAAGGAGTTCGGGAGGGGGTCAAGTTCCTGGGAGTTGTCCCACGCCCAGAACGGCAGAGCGAAGCTGTCGTCGTCGAGCATGTTGGCGAGGATGCGTTCGTGCCAAAACATAAACATGCGGTGCCAGGGGAGGAAGAACCAGCTGTTGTGAATCTCTAAGGGATTCTGTTGTCCAGGGAAGTGGAGCGCGAAGTCGCAGTACAGGCAGTGCATATTCATCTGGTTGAGTAATGAGCGCGGGTCGGAGTCGGGGAGAGCGCGGATCATCGCGTAGGCGCGCTCCAGACGCGAGACCTCGAACGGCGTGAGCAAGTGCACTGGGCGGCGGATGCGCCATGGCTGGGTGCTAATCGTGTCAAGCTTGAATTCTCGGATGCCGGGGGTGCCTGTGTAAGGGGTGGGCATGCAGCAGCGCTCGACGCTGTTGCATTGTGTGGGGATGTCTGCGGCGGGGAAGGGACCTCCGTTTTGCAAGCGCGCTTCGGATGTCCAGACCACGAGGATCATGGACAGAACTGCCCAAAGCATGGAACTCGTCATGACTGATCAGCAGGATGTGAGCTAGCGCCTTGCATGCATGTGTACGTGCGCTTGCTGCTCCGGGTTTCACTACTACAACAGGTTCTTGGCCTCGGAGCAACCCCCGCCAGGAAATTCCTCGCTGTATTTCCGGACGGATTCTGTACACCAACAACGAGCAAATTCGAATGGAACTCCCTCCTTCCCAGCCAGAACCTGACTCTCCTGTTGCATTGTTTGCTCGGTGAATTTTGTCGCTTTTGTCAGATGTTTCTCTATTGCAGTGATTATAAAGTTGTTACCTTGAGTCAAAAAATTGTGTGAAAAAAACAAACCTCAGACTCTGGATTCGTGTAGTTGCATCATTGCATGGGTATTTTTTTACGTGCGTAAAGTACGACCCCTAGGATCAATCATGCCAGTCAGCCCAGTCAGCAACAGCAGCGTAGAGGGGACTTCATGAGGGATTGAGGGCATGTTCTTTCGGTGCCCGTTTGCCATCTCCGTTCTCTTGTCATTCATATGACTATTTGGAAGAATCTCGTCCTCAACAACTTTCCATTCTATGATTTCTATCTAAATACCATGTGGAGAGAAGTGTTGATTAACTTTTGCATATCAATTCTTCAGTTTGGCATTAAATAAGCATATTAGACTATTAGTTTTATTAATAGGGGTGGTCTAAAGAACATGGTCACTTGAAGGACTTGTTACCTCAATACTCAATTCTAGTATATTTAGTCAAACTAAGATGAATATGTTTTTGTGTTTTGCAAGTTGGACTAAAGATGCATATAAGGTAAGTGCACCCTTAGTAACACTAATAGCATTTGAGCACACTTAATTACTAAATATTATAAAATATAAATTATTTATATTTATTGGATCTTATCGGAAAGTGAAAGAGGATTCCAATGTACTTTAGTCGTATAGCAATAATTATTTGGACACCATATGAATAAAATAATAATGAAATTTTAAAATATTGTTTAATTTTAGAGGATCATAATAAAAATTGATAGTAGATTCTCTACTTCTCTTGGACTTTCATGTTTGATTTGTGTACATCTTATAGCATCAATATTTAGGTTTTGGGATTATTTTTTGGTCCAAATTCCAAAGTGTAGGTGTTATATTTTGAATGTTACCACAATGGTGAAAATGATGCATTGACATATCTTATATTTTGAGTCTTTAGACTATCTTGAAAAGAAAGAGAAAAATGTAGATTTTAGATTTACATGACTAAAGAGTTTGTTGAGGGTCGGCCATTTTAACAACAATTTCACATTCATTTGTCACAAGTTCACAACATTCCGTAATGGTGTCTTTCGCCAAAAATGTCTTTGAACTTTGAAGTATACATCTTTCTAAAACAATCAATGCCTTTAATTTGAATATCCAAGATTGAAGAAATATTTTTAACTCCTAAAGTTCTGTGATTAAGTTTTCTGTGATTATTTTTTTTCTTGTGATTAACTGCTTGTTTTAGTTTTCTAAACCGAAATTTGAAAAATGAGATTTTTTTGTATACTTTCATTCTTGTTACAATACAATTTCAATGAACACTAGTATGCCTACATATGGTCAAAATTTCAGAATAATTGACCACATAGATTAGAAAATTTTAATGTTCAAAAATGGCTATGAAGTTTTATTGATCTTGCTAGTGACGATCAAGTGATCAACCAAGTTTTGACCACAATTTGTATAAATCTTTTGGTATAAAGACTATTAAAATTTGATTGGATTATGTGCTTTGTCATGTTAGATTGTTAAGTGACTTCCTACCAATTTCCATGGTAATCCATTGAGTGTAGTACCCTAAAAAAATCGTACAAGGCTTTGATTTACTGAAAGTAAAGGCTAGTTGTAGAGATGGAGGACTAAAGGCTGAGCTGTGGAGATGGAGGCTCAACGACGCTAGTGTATGAGCAGGGAGCGAGGAGCTTGTGAGTGGGAAGCTTGTGAGCGGGGAGCCTTGAAAAAAAAAATCAAGTTTTTATCAAAAAATATTTTTTTTGAAAAATAATTTTAATGGAGAACAAAATATACTATTTTCAATAAATTTTAGGTTCTATGACCGTTATTCCTATAACTGTGGATTTCAATAAAAAAAAATTCAAAAATTGTCACTATTCATTTCTAGCAGAAAACAACTTCATATTGTGGTACACAATTCAGTATTCAATTCAACCACTATAATTTTTATGTCGAGGCACTCACAAATTATTTTGAGAACACTATAGAATATATTAGACTAATGTGACTCACAAACACAATAATAAGTATAACCTAACATCCACTAATGCTACTCTACATCAACACTTTACTTGGAGCTCACTATAGACATCGTATGCACCAGTATAATTTGGGGCCTCATAGGATTCACTAGTAGGAACCCATGTTTTTCTAGATAGATTTTTCTAGACATCCACATGTTTTCATATTAACAGTGACGTCAAATAAAACATCTTGATGTTTTATTTGACGTCGTTGTTAACATGAAAACATGTGGATGTCTAGAAAAATCCGTCTAGAAAAACATAGGGTTTTACTAGTGATTCAAACCTCAACCACCACATTCAAGTCTCATGAACCTCTCACAAATGTATTCCAACCTAATGTAGTGACCATTACTTAAGAAAAAATATATATAAATGAAAAAAGGCATCTTTCCCAAAAAATTGAAAAAAATTGGAAAACAAATAATAGACTAATAAATAATAAAAAGTAATGCCTAAGCAATGGATTGTAAGGGAATCAATATTAAAAATAATTATGTCTCCTAAATTGGACAATGAAGGGAAAAATGAGAGCGCAATAAAGAAAAAATGAAAAAAATAATAATAATAATAATGATTGAAAAAAGGAATAAAAGGAAAAGAATAGAAACAAAACAACCAAAACATTTGAAATAAAAAAGAAGGACCAAATAATTTTTTTTGAAATGGATATATATTCATGTGAATTTTTCAAATTAGGGTTTACAATTACAAATTTTAGAACTACATAACTTCTTCTTTAAAAATATTTAACTTTGTAAACACACTCCTACATTTCAAGGATGTATAGAATTGTTGCATTCTATACACTTTAAATCATTTCAATTGTACTAAATTTTAATACAAATGAATACAAAAGAAGTACATAAAAATATATGGCCAAGACTACTCTAGAATTGTGATGATCCCTACTTTAAATAAAAGAAGCTTCACCTCGTTGAAGCTATAATTTGGTGCATGAATGAATTTATCTTCATAGATGTCCATCTTGTAGAAGTACCAGTACAAGTATTATAAGTGCTTGCAATTAATGTATTTTTGACGACCTCCAATGGCTAAAATTGTCATGTTTGTAAAGTTTGAGCATGTGTATGAGGATTATGTACCTATTGTAATTCAATACACATTTTTATTAAGGTCAAATCCAATCTCTAATTAAACAATTGTACCTAGTCCTAGAAAAGGCAACAATATTACTCCTAGTATTTCTCCTTTGACATAGCTAGCACTCTCCCACTTGTTATGTTGTTTTGTAATTGGTGCATTTGCAATTTGCCATATGGTTCAATTCTTTTGGACCGTTGGATATACATTTGCATCATGTAGAGGTGGTTGAATATACAACACATTCTTGAATATGTTAAACATACTGAACACTTGACGTGGGGACAAAGTAAGGTGTTCTTGCAGACGGAAGCCAACATGTTGCAATAGTATTCCTCATCTCAACTTAGATTTGTCCCAATCAATGTAAAGAAGAGATTGCATTTCACAACGTATAGATAAAGAAGTTTTTTTAAGAAGAAAGAGGGTTACAATAGGTAGTAGAGTACAGTTGCTATTATGTGAGCCTAGGGATCTCGAGTCCATGAATATAGAAGCCTAGGCTCTTATATTTTTGGCACCTTTCATAGTTACATGATGTTTATATTATAGGTGTCAATGTTGTAGGTACCTATGTTATAAGCACCTTTTATGGTTATAGGATATTTGCATAATAGGTGCCTAATTACATTATAGATGTCTATAATATAGGCACCTTCCTTACTATAGTTATAGGATGTTTATATTATAAGTATGTATATTATAGACATCTCCAATAGTTGTAGAGTACCTATGTGTCTAAACTCAAGGCTTGTAGGCTCACATACTAGCACCATTGGGTAGTAGAGGACTTAATCCTATGTTTGCTGAAAATATTGTTTTCATCACTGATGCAAATGTTGAGGACGTGTTTGGAAAGTGCTCCAAATTGAACACAACCTATACATTATTGAATCCCAATGCAAATTTTGTTTCCATATAGTTGTACTCTTGTATTGTTATACTCTAAAATTTATGGATCTAAGTAGGTTACCAATGACAAATTTGTTGTGTGCTTGGTGAAGGGCTACATGATTACAAATGTGAAAAGAAGAAGAAGGTTAATTAGACATTGACAGCTTGGACAACCACTTTAGAAAAAACTTATCAAGTGCAACAACTCATGTTTCGGCTTTCAAATCTACTAATGGAGATATAACAACTTTAGGTGGCAACCATAGTCGTTGTAAGACAACTCAACCTATGACAAGCCAATTTTGGATCAACTTAATGTAGGTCCAAAAATTCTTTAGCTATACATGTGTCTTCTAAAATTTACTTCACAAGAATTTTTTCGCCTACATTAGGTTGGTCTAAAGTTGGCCTGTCATAGGCTAAGTTACCTTACATCCCAACGATGCAGAGTTAGCTTTTGTAGTATGGGAGCAATGGTAATAAAAGAGGGAATAAAGGTTATGCCAAGGAGCGCTAGGTTTTGTGATCTTTTTAACAACCTTTATCATTACTAGGTATTGCAAAGTGATTTAGATCTAGTTTGGAATGTTGCTGAACTTGAAAGTGAGATCCTTGTGATTGCTACAAGTAAAATTAAATGCATGGAGCCATAGAAGTAGAGTATAAAAATCACAAACAAGCTTCTTGGATTAAAATTTAACATGAATGATTGTCGTACTAATACAATAAAAGAAAATGCAAATAAGGTAGTAATGCAAATAAGGTAATAATGAGTGTTTCTAACTCCACCCTTAAGTCAAAAAGTTGCACACGGGTGAGTTGTAAACTTAGTGTTCTTTGGCTTTCCAAGCAATGGACACTTTGTTTATGACGATTGTAATCTACTTTAAAATGCTTCAAAACACACTAAACGTTAAAAAGTTCAAGACCTTGATGAGTAAGTAAAACCTAATCTACTATTAAAATCTATCTAAGCTAATTTGTAGAATGCACTTTGCCCTTCCCAAAATGGTAAAGCAAGTAGAATTCTGATATTCCTACTAAAAAATATCTATGGATGAAATTCGTCTCAACTTCATCCGATGACTAAAAATAGCAAATGAATTCAAAATAAATCTAAATTTTAGGGTTAAGTTGTTAATTAAATTAACTAATGGATTTTGAGAGAAAAACTAATTTTGACCTATTTTAAGAAATTTCATCCACACTTTTAATTCTTTAAAATTAAAGTAATTTTTAAAGTAAAAGATGGTTTGGAATCTTCAAAAGATTCTCAAAAAGATTATAGTTTCAAAATATTCCTTAGTTATTCTTTGAGAATGTTCCTAATTGTTCATTTATTAATCTTAATTCTAAGTTATTATTCTAAAATTAGTAATTTTTTGGGCTTTTATGGTTTTTATGAGGAACGTAAGAAATCATCTTTTTATTAACGTAATAATTTTAGGTCTTTAACTTTTGGCAAAAAAGTTATTAATGGATAAAATTATTGCGTGAATTTTAATTATTAATTTTATCCAATAATTCTTTTTTGGTTAGACTTAAACTATTAAACTTCAATCTTTGGATTAATTGTTACATTATAATTTCTAAATTCTTAATCCTAAAAAATATACTACTATTGGTTAATTTAAAATGTTTTCAGCAATGTTTTAGCAATTAAAGGAATTAAAAGTCAAAATCAAAACGAAATTATACTTACTTCTCCTATAAAGTCCTCGATGGTTCCATCTTCCATGATTATTAAATGAATGGTCTCATATGGCCCGTCGATCTCCATGTCCTACGCCATCCAAATTCCACCTTTAATTTGATTTGTTGGTTGATATTGTCGATTTTCTCCTTCTTCCTAATTAATCCCTGAAATTTTTGTGTAATTGGCTAACTACTTGGGGTTGTAATTAGAAAATTACCTCAAAGCTTAGCCTACAAAATAAAATCTAATAAAATCTAATTTCTCTAATTGTTAGGATTTGTTAATTGTCCATTAGATAATAGTTGGCACTTTTGTTTTATCTATTTGGCTCTATTAGGCCTAATAAAGCAAAACACAAACTAACCAGCAAACTACTTAGAATCTAATTAATGACGAACCAACAAAGAATAAAGAATGAAGGAATTTGTTCAATAGTGTTGATTCTCTAACAACTATTGTTTAATGCTCCATTGAGTCACGTTTCCTCCTTCCTCTTGCACCTTCCACTTCTTTATAATTCTACTTCCCTCCTCACACCACTCTCTTCATTTTCATGTTTTGTGGTTCAAGTTGTTAAGGCGGTGAGAGAGATGGGATTAAGACTTTGGTCTCAGGGAGATTATTCCTTGTAATTTAAGGTATAGACTAGAGTTAAGAGGGGTTTTGATATGGGGCTATTTACCTTAATTATTGCATTTAAGATGACCATATTTTTACATAAAAAACTAAAAAGGGCATATTTCCAATACCCTGTAGTTTTTATAAATTCATTCATGCAAGTTTTTAAGTGGGGCTATCTTACATATAAAATTTAACTGTCCAATTTTCTCCCACCTTCACCCTTCTTCACAAATTTTTCTTCCATCTACTGCATGTCTGCATCTATGTATAGGATATACATTGTAAAACCAACAATAATCAATTGAATTCAAGTGGCAATTTTTAACCCTAAAGGCCAATTGTCCATTGAATGAACAATTAAAACTTCGAGTAAGTTCTTGTGAAGTCAAATTTGGTCAGTTGTTCATAAAATTTTGACACAAGATGTGAACATGTATCCTTTTAGTGAAAATATAAAAAAATTCTGCCCTAAACATTTTTAGTAGCCCTTGCAATTTGGGCATCTTTGAGGCATCTTTTGCAAAAACTCTCATCAACTATTGAAATTTGGTATTTACGTTACTAATAAAATATGGCATACAATTGTCAAAAACAATTTAGTTCCAAATCACATTTTGACAAGCATTCTGAGAGGAGTCAAACTTTATTAGCTATGTTAGGATGGCTTCAAGAAAAAACCTTTTCTTCTAACCTCAAGCCCTATTATCTTGCAATATATGAAGTCAAAGTTCTTGAAATTTTTCCCACATATTCTAAATGTTTGTCTCTAATTTTTAACCCTTTAGATTTCAAATAAAAAAATATCTCATTGCACAGGAAATCATCAAAAAAAAACTAGTGTATTGCTAATGCACTTAACCTATTTGCATTGCAAGTTGATTCAAATTTTTCATGAGTGAACCTAACATCATATATTTATAAATAGTCAAAATCCTCATTTTTATGTAGACCAAAAATTTTACTCCAAGAGGGCTTGAAGTTTGTTGATCCTAATTCATAGGAATGAAAATAAAGGTTTTTTTCTCACTTCAGACATTATAATCTTTCAATCCACATGGTCAAATGGGCTAAAATTGTTTTCACACATTGCCATAACTACATAATACACTTTTATATAGTTGGATATAGTTAAAATAATTTTTCATTTTAGACAATGCATCAATAATTGGCAATTTTGGATTTTTCCTCTTCCAAAACACCCTCTAGTCTTTAGGGGTTAATAACATTGAACACTTTAGAATTCCTAATGAAACTATCCCATGAAAATCTCATTCAATATGAGTGTGATTAACACATATGGCTTCAGTTAAATGGACTATAAATTCTATCCTTATATTGTACAATTTTCAATTTGTTGAATCCACTAAGGTAAACCTCCCTATTTATACAATGTGACAATTTTGTCACTTTTAGTTGATGTCTTACATTTACATTTAATTTTTTTTTATATATACACTACAAGTACCATGACACAATTTTAGTCGACCATCCTTCATCGTAGATTTTCTTGACTATGTCCATTTTATCATCCATATGAAATTATTTGTCTACATCTATACTCATCATACTATGAAAAATTTGCACAGCTTTTATTTGGGTGAATGCAAGAAACACCGGTACTATTTTGCGTCACAATTGGTATGATGGAGTTGCCATTTGTCATATCTTTTGAGAAATGAAGTCCATGTACTTGAAGTTTTTATTGGAGATGGCTAACTTGGAAGTCCTTAGATTCCTTACTTTTGAGAAATTTTGAAAAAAAATCCTTTAATTAAATTTTAGTTTACCTAATTTTTCACACTTTGTGTTTTAGAGGTTTTTAGTACTGTAGAGTATCCAAAAATGATTATGTACGTCTAGGATTGTTGTGGGCTATTGCCACAATAGAAGGGCATGTGCCCACCAAAGGGCATTCAAAAAAACACAATTCTTTGTCCTCAACATGCATGCAAATAGGGGTCTTTTGCCCATAGCGCTCCAAACATTCATGATGGTTTCAACTTTTAGTTTTTGGTGAAATGTAATCACTATCAAGTCCTTACAAATGGCCAATTTTTAGTTTTTTTTATTCATGATTTTCTAATTATTATTAATTTATACTTAATTTTATCTATTTTTTGTGACAAACTGTCATTTTTTTCAAATAGTACTGTTTCAGTATTATTAAGTACTCAAAAGTACTATTGGCCGTTGATTTTTCGGATCAACAGCTAAGATTGCTCCGTTTTGTAGTACTACCAGTACTTGTGGTACTGGACAGAAAAAGCGCAGTTTTGGCAGAATGCTCCCTAAATCGTTCGGTGTTTCTTGCATCTACCCATTTGTCAAGGCTAACTTATTAATATTAATAAAAATTCCTATTATATGATGTTTTTACATACCCTATTTATATATATTAGAGTGTGTAGTATTTCATGAATCCTATAGTAATTCTACAAATTATATAAAATTTGCCCCCTTTGAATTAAATGGACCCTATCTTTTAACTTATGTAGTTTTCTAAAAACTGTGAATAATCTACCTGGGACTTTGATTAAGTTGATGTTTTGGGATTCAAAGTTTGTTAGTGTATTCTCTTCCTCACTCAACTTTGTTTTTGAGTTTCAATTTTAGATTGGAATTTTTCCCCAAAATTTTAGATTGACATTCTCATCAAGTTTAAACATCTAAGTTTCCGGTCCCTGTACTGTTTTCAATTTCAGGTCCACACCAGATCAGAAGGCCGACTCACTCAGACTCCGCTCCACCCAGCCACCAGCTTACCTCAGACGTGCTGCCACGTGTCGCAACGTGAGTGGCCGAACTCTCGTCACCCTCCTGCTGGTTCCGTCGCTAGTCCCATTCCGATTTCATTCTCCTCCTACTGGTCCCGTTCTAGTACACGCTACCACGTGTCACGACGTGAGTGGCTGAACTTCTCGTTGCCCTCCTGTTGGTTCCGTCGCCTCTTGCTGGTTCCGTTGGGTTGCCCCCTTCTAAGGTAGTATGCTCTAAAAAGCGACCATTTAAGAGCTGGTCTGCCTTTTTCATAGGCTGAAGTGGACAAAATTATTTTTAGATCATTTTTCAGAGAAAGAGAAATGGATGTGGAAACTAACACAAGTGGTTTTGTATTTTTCCAAGTATTTTTGAATTACTTATAAATTTTCAAAGATTCAGGGCATAGGCACCTATTTGTGACCATAGGTCTCCCAAAATCTGTTCACTTGCAGTTTGTAAACAGATGTGCGGAAATCAAAGGCAGTGATTGGCTCTTGCAATAGAAAAATAATTTTTTCTTGATGCATTCAATTGTTACAGTGGTCCATTTAAGGATCACCTGGTTTCCATTTTTCACCCCAAAATAGGAGTGGTTTGAAGAAGGGGAGCGCTTTTAGAGCATACTACCTTAGTCTAACTGCATAATTTTATTATGAAATTTTGGACTATGGAACTAACCCATTACCAAGACAACTAACACAACAAGGTTCTAACTAAATAATTTTCAGAATTTTAAAATAAAGTCAAACTAACACTAACTCTAATTTAACCCTTTAATTTTTAAGGAATTTTTGGAGATGAAAATGAAATACGGTAATTTGACAACAAGTGCAATTTTGAAAAGCAAGATCCTTCCACCCTTATATTGACAATTAGTGGAGTTTCAATGGAAATTTGGCTTTAAATAAGCCATCAAGGGAATATTTCCGTGATATTCTAACTTGTATGGGGATCAAAGTTTCGCCATACGAGGACAATCCCAGGAATTAATGGATTTCTAAAGGCAATTTTAACTTTTAGAAGTTAAAGCTTCGCGGTGCGGGAGCAACCCCAGGAAAATCAACCAAATTCAAGTTTTCAAGTACCCGTTTCTAGGTTTCAAAAAGTCAAAGCTCCGTTGTGCGGGAGCAATTCTAGATGATAGCAAGAAATTTAAATTAAAGGTACCCGTTTCTAGATTTCAAAGTCAAAGCTTCACTGTATGGAAGCAACCCTAGGAACAAACAGTATCTATAGACCCAAACTAGTATTTTGAAAGCTTAATTTTTAAAGGAGGTACACATGACAATGTTTAACACTTTAACCGAACATTAAAAAACTAATTTCAAAATTTCAAACAAAGTTCTAAGTTTAATCACTAAAGGAGGTAACTACACATGACAGTGTTTAACCAAACATTAGCAATTAATCAAACCAAACACCCGTTATACAACAAATTTTGGCATGTGTTGATATACAAAACCTTTTGGCAAAGTCTAGCCTCGTCGCTTTAAAGTTTTGAGATCACAATCTATTATCAATTTGCACAAATTGTTTAGTTAGTATTCAAAAGATCTAGAAAATTAATTAGAGCTTGAGAACTATCCCTACAACACTCTTAACATCAAAGTTTTGGGGCTTGAAGCCTCGAAATTCAAGAAAGAAATTAAGTAACTCAAACAATAATAGAGTTAGGGGATTTCCTCCTCCTAAACTCTTGAAAATCAAAGTTTTGGGGCTTGAAGCCTCCAAATTCAAACAAGAAAGCAAATGAATCTTTAAACGGGCCCTCCGGACCTTCAAAGTGCAAAAGAAATAGAATAAAATAGTCAAATTTTGACTTAAAAGTGCTCCAACAATGTGTCGATAGCACGACAAGAACAACAACAAGAAATGAAACAAGAGAATGAGGGCCACGAACAACCTCGAAGAAGGCCTTATATACTCACTTCCGACCCCCCTTGTTAAGTTGTTCGTAAATATTTTCTTACTTCTTATCTAGATATTTTGCTAAACTAAGCTAATGTATTTCTAAATAATCTTTGTTTAATGGGAAGGAAGGTCCTCAAGCAAGTTCTAACTTAATATTTTCACCTAGATATTTTGCAAATGAATCTAAGGTTAGTTCCAAATTGTCTTTCTTTAGTTCAAAAGATGGCTTGTTACACAAGAAAAGTATCTTGGGCAAATCCAATCTTTGATTTTTCAAAAGATATTTGTAAAATCACCCTAGATTAATCCCAAATTACTATAAAAAAGTCAAACTAAAGGCTGACCTTATCTATCTTTTAAGGGACAACTCAAAATCAAAAACTAATGCGCCATTGTATTCAAAAGACTCCAATTAGCCTAAGGGACCCCTAACCCCTACCTCCTCGGCCGTTTTTAAGTACAAATTTGAATCATGATAACTCAAAACAAAAGTCAAAATTCTAACTTTTGGAGTTTGCACTTTTTGATGAAATTGTCTAGCCAAAGTGGTTTAAAATATTCATGGGAGTAAGAATTGACCCTTGTTTCGCTCCATTCGAACACTATTAGCTCATGGTACGCTCGTCAACCCGTCGCCAAGTTGTAAATTCTTGTAAAATTCAATATTGGGCTTAATTCTAGTACTTGGTGATGTCGGATTGTCTTCAAACTTGATAGGGCTCTTTATTGGCACACAAAACACTATTCTAATTTTTAGTGAGATTTTACTACAATATTTGTAATTTCTAGGAATTTGACCTCCTGACATGCTTTGACCTAGAAAAGCACCTCTTTGTATGCTCCAATTACCTTTTCCTCCATCTTGGTCTGTAAATGACTTGTATTCTCAAAATTACTTGCAAATAACGAACTCAATTCTTTCGAATTGGATTTTGATTGACTCTGACTAGACTCTATTATTTAGCCAGTTTGTTACATGCGTACTTATAGATGTTGTACCACATGAACATGACACTAGGACTGGCTAACTCTCATATCTTTTCTTCTCTCGGAATTACTAACTAACCACCTAAACTTACTAATAAGACCTACATTAGTGAAAACATAAAGTTTTACGTGTTTCACGCATCTAAAGCCATTCCTCACTACTTTGGTAGAGACTTCTATCAAAACTCTCAATAACTCTCTTTTTGTGTTCTTTTTTCATAAAACTAACGTTAGAAGCTAACTAAAAATCACAAAAAATAAGTTCAGAGATCCAAGTGCTAACTTGAGGGTTCTCATACAACTCCAACTAGAGTTCTAGAGAGTTGCAGAGGCAATACTTAAATAGATGATGAAGGTAGGTTTTTATATTAATTTGTTCTAGTTTTTTACATGTGTTAATTTGGATTCTTTCCATTGTTTGAATTCTATAATGGGTGAACAATATCTTTTTGCAACTCACTATTGTATTGTTGATTCATGAATAAGCTAATGGAATTTCTAAAGGCTATGTTGAGCATGAAAAGTCGGAGGCAACATACATTATCTTGAAAGAAAGTTGGATGGTTGTCAATGAGTACTAACGTCCAATTGAGAGAGGGCAATCAAAGGTGAAGACTTATACCAAGGAAATTATGGAGACGACTACTATGGCGGAGGACCATTTCTCAATGTTTATAGGTCTACTGGTACAGGCCCAAGCCAAAAAGATGACACCGAATCAGAATCTAAGTGAAGTAGATTGGACTATTGGACTATTGGACATTTGTAAGATTGTAGTTGTTGTCTCACAATACAATCAAGTGATTGTAAATTTGTAATCTCTTGCCACATAATATAGAAAGTGACAAGCACGATACAAAGATGTTGGCTCTTAACAAATAGTATTTTCCTATTTGTAAATTATGAATAAAATATATTGTAATTAAGCCCTAAAGCCCTATGGATGTTTTTAGAAAAATGGATTTGTTCGGACCACTTCTACTTTATATACCGTAGAAAAACATAAACATCAATTTCTGGGGGGAATTTAAATAAAGTATGTTGTACATAACTTATTTGAGAGCATGGCGCCAAAATTTCAAAAATTTTGACTGCATGGATTGAAAGATATGGCATTCTAAGCACTGCATTTGAAATTGAGAACGCCTTTAATCTCAGACAAAATTTGAGTAAAGAATTTTTTACAAATTAAAATCTGCAATTTTGGTTTAATTTACAAGACCACAACCCAATTATGCTTTGGAATTTTAATTTCATTTAGGGTTCTAGAATAATGAACGGAAAATTGATTCAAGGAGTTTGGCACTTAAGCTTCTCCTGAACAAAATCAACTTCGCAAAACAACATATTGTATAATTGTATTATTTCAATACAAATGGTGTTGTTACTTTGTTGCCCCCAATGAAAATTTGGGGGATTCTCTTGCATGTGCCATGTACATTTACATGATAGATCATACAATTTAGCACACCACCTTGCCAACCTAGGTGGCTAGGTACCCAACAATCCAACATCAATGATACATCAAGAAGAAGAACTCTAAGTCTACATTTCTCATCCACCCAAAAAAGATGTTTTGTATTTAAATAGTTTGTGTTCCGAAAAATACAAAATGTTCAAAACGGAAAGCCAATTTCACATATATTGGCATCCATTGATGGTGCATATATAGTCTATAGTTAGCAATGTAGTCAATAGTCTATAGTTAACGTACATCCTCACTGATACATTTATCGATTACTTCTATAATCTATAGTACTATGTAGCACACTCATATACTAATATGAGTGACGGAAGTGGTCATCTGGAATAGGCCAATTGTAAGAATTAGTAAATCGTTGGATGATTTCGGAAAAACTTCCGCGCTCCGCAATCACTGAATTGCAAAGGCGATCCAAGTAGAGGTGAAATACCCTTGCCAAATCGTGGTGGCTAAACCTCGTATGTCCTTCATTTTCACGATGAAGCGATGTGTAGGCCTCTGACATGCATAGTTTGTTGATCCGTTGAGCTATTCGACCAACGGCATATTCCTCCGATTTACGTGACAAAGTTGGAATCATTTCCACATCCGCATCTTTGCGGTGCACGTATGCAATTGAAGGGTCCACCCACCACCTTCGGTTCAAAGCTGCATCCCGATCTGCCGCGGATGTGAACGTATACAATGACTTCATTGGTTCAGTACGAACCGTAGACATGCCCCAATCGCAAACTCCAATGTAAACACGTGATTCATCCTCAGGAAAGTGAAACATGATATTGTCGGGAGAAATATCATTGTGTAGATGATCCGCATTGTGGACCGCATTCATGATATGCACCAATGCCCATGCCAACTCGGTGCGCTTCTTTCTCCATTGACCAAGACGAAAAGCTTCAATCACCTCTTCGGGCGTTGGTCGTGAATAAGACAATCGAATGGCAATGTTATCTGGATAATCATTATCGAGAATCAACATTTGCCGCAATGTACCACCATTCCACCAATATGCATACCCTTCATTGTTTGTTGCATGGACAGCGGCAAACCGAATAACTCCGTCATGTGGAATCCTCACTGCCATTGATTCGTTTTGGTGCTCCAACTTCGCAAGTTGAGGACGAATCCGTTGTTGATGAGATATCTTTGCAGCAAATTCCCAAAATGACGGAATCTCATGACATCCTTCAATTCGAACCCTGCGAATTGTTGCGTATTCGCCCTTCAAGATTTTGTCATCTTGTAGAATCGCCCTTGCTGTGTCTGGTAGTGCTATGAGATGCCGTCGTCCACGGTGCAATTCTACATCTCCTTCATCCAAAGTCCACCAACCCAATGATCCTCGCCGATTGCGTCTCTTTGCAAACGGAGCGCAACGGCGAACAAACAAGTCAGCTTTGAGAATGACTTGTTCAAAGCTTTCATCACTTGCACGGTATTCCCTCCCGTATTTTTCTAGGATCACCTTCGCATTCCACAATGCGTCTTGCATCCTGTTCTTTAGAAATTGTTGGAAGCCCTTCTTCTCCATTTCATGAATCCATTCTGGAACGTTTAGAGCATCCTTGAACTTCTGTGTCATATCCATCTTGAATTTGTCTACACATTCCTCTTGGTATCTCACATATTTAGTGTCAAGAGACACAGTAGTTTCCGCCTCATAAAACTTCACAATGTATTCAATCAAGAATGCTTTGCAAGCATTGGAAGGAAGTTCACGTGCTGAGTCAATATCGGGCACCACATTCTTCCCCTTCGCCGCTCTCTTCGATCTTGGCATCGTAGAAAGTATGAATTTTTAGTCCCAATTTAATTCATAAAAAATTACAGTGCACCAAGTACACATAAACTGGAAAAAACGGGCAAAATATAGGCCCCAAAACCCAACTCCTACCTTCCCTACGAAAGGAGCCAATGGAGGATAAACCACCAAGCTCTCCGCTCTCTCTTGCAAAGCACAAGGGGGAAGGCAAAAGTGAGAGCGGACGGGCCGTCCGCACCGCCTTATATGAGGCGGACGGCCTCGAGGTCCGCACGAGCGGACAGACCCCAAAGCGGACGGCCAACGGTCCGCCTCACTTCGGCCGTCCGATCAAACGGACGGATCGGCAGTCCGCTTCATCGGACGGCCAGAACAGACCGCCCAGTCTGATGCCGACTCCGCGACGCGGATGGCAGCGCCGAAATCGTGGACGACGATCAGCAGGCGGACGGCGGCTCCGACGAGCAGACGGGGGCTACAGCAGGCGGATGGCAGTGTGGGAACGGAGGACGGCGGGGTCCGCCTAAGCGGATGGGGGTGGGATTTTGAAGTGCATCCCGCCCAAATTGGTCATTACGGCCTTAGGGGTCTTTGAATCCTTGATGTCACCAGCTGGCTGGCCCTCCGGTTCAATTTCATTTTTAATGTGGTTCCTTTGTGCCAATGGCGTTGGGATTTCATTTGATCTAGAAATTAAAAAATAAATAGAAAAATGGATGTGTGAATTTAGGAATTATCTAAAAGATTCACATATTTTTGTATGTTGTTTTTACGTGCATGCATTGAGTTTATAATTTTCTCTTATTTTCTAGGGATGGAATTGAGTTTCCTATGATATAAATTTTTAAATGAAATGAAGAATTGAACACATGGTAATTTAATTCTACTTATTTGAACTTCGAGAAAAAACTTAAAGCTTCTCATTGTCCAAATGAAGCTACGAGGTTTGTTTCTTGTATGTCAACACCTCATAAAATGGTCATTTCAAAACCAAAGACAAAAATTCTTTTAAATGGTATTTTGGGTTTAGGGGATATTAGGGGCTTGCAAAGGTTTTGATACTCTAGCATGAAAACGTGTGGAAGTAGATTTCTAGAAGTCTCCCCCCCCCCTCCCTTTGAGTTGAATGAATTTATTGATTTCCAATGTATTGATTTCCATTCTTTAAAGAATCATAAGGTGCCAAAATATTAGCGCCAAAAATATCAAGTTAAATTAATTCTAGTATGAAATTATAACTTGCTCAATCACTAGGGTGGGACAATGTGCTATGAAAATAGTGCATACACTTGTCTTCTTATAACCTCACAAGTCCATGGTCATTTCACTCTCCAAGTTTATGTGCACACTACTAGGCATTCAAGCAAATTTTTTTAAGTCTAAACATCTACATGGTTAGGGAATGCAAGGACAAATGTTTCTTTCATTGTGGATACTAAAAGGCCATGTTTTTTTTTCATACGTACAACACACTTTGAATGGCTTGGGCACTCAAACCCCTAAAAGATTTGATCCATTGGAAAATGAATCAACTTTGAATATTACATGAATTGAACCTTCGGAATTGTTTGCAATTCAATAACTCCTTTCCATTTTGTTATTAGTTCTATTTGGAATTTTGGAGGGCATATTTGTTTATCCAAAATCAAAGACAAAGGATTGTGATTGTCACCCCCATTTTGACAACGAAAGGCCTAAACCCTATACCATAAACCCTAACAAGGGTTTGGAGGCATTGAATTAGTCAAAAAACATCATATTCATTAAAATGGGAGTTTTCCAATGAAATGGGAGTTCTACAATCTTCATTAACTAAGAATGCAATAAGAATTTCAAGCCACCACCAGAAGAACAAAATACATTAATAGACAAACATAGACAATATGTGCAGAAGTAAAATTATAATAGCAATGTATTTAGTATTATGGAGGCCTGAACATGATGCTATCTATATATACTATGAATGCGATACGATGATGCTAACTCCACACGCTATGACTGTGACCTACTCCTCAATATTTGCATTGCCTTCAATATTTCTGGCCCTCGACTATATCTTGTACTCCTAGCAGATAATTGTTGCGCAATCTCTCGCCGTTGTTTCTTTAAGGACCTCAGCTCCCAAGCATCCCACGTAGGAGTTCTAAAATGAAGAGGAGGCAATCAATCATTTCTTTTGCATTGCCGTTTTACGATATCCAAAGATGACAGACGAGGCAGTGCATCTTCAGCTCTTGCATTCCGCTTCTCCAACTCTATACTCTTTATGCCTTTAAAAGTGTTACCCGTGATGGCAATAGATTTAGGCATTGAATTCTCCACTTCAGCTATTGCATACCGCTTCTCCAATGGTATACTCTTGACCAGGGTTGTCTTGTTTGACATATTTTTGGGTTTAGGCGTCGTGTATGACGTCTGACGTCACGTGTCGCGTATCACCAAGTGTCGAGTTTACTTGGCATCGCGTCGCGGAGGGGTAAAAAAATTTACCCCACGGTAAATAGATTTTGCCTACGTGGCAAGGTTTACAAAATGATGTGGAAAGCCAACTTGGGCGACTGCGGGTAGGGGCGCATGTACTTCAGCCTTGGGCGACCGCAGATGGGGGCGCGTGCAAGTACAAATGGGGCGAGTACGGGTTCTAAAATTAAGGCGACCTCTGGTCCAAGGGGGCGACTGCTGGTCCAAGGGGCGACTTCTGGTCCAGGGGGGCGACTGCTGGTCCAGGGGGCGACCTCCTTGTTGCAATTGTCAAAAAACACTCAAAACTGCCATTTTTGTGCAAATTGCAAAGAGAAAAAAAATTTAGAATGGTATTTTTTTTCCATATGTTACCATAGGATCTTGCAATAGAATAGTCTGAGAATGCATGGAAAAAATTTCAGACATTTTGACCACATAGATTGCAAGATAAATGCATTCAAAGTGAAGAAATTGTGTTTTTTTGGCACAATGGCAAACCTGTTTAAGACTTCAAATCTTCTTATCTTAAATAGTTTGAATTGTAGATCTTGAATTTAGTTTTTTTTCATCATTCAAAATTGAGTTGAAAATATAAAAAAAATAAAACTTTAAAATATAATGTAATTTTCATTACTTAAAAATTTATTTAGTAGAAGAAGGTATCATAGAGGGAAAAACTAAATCATTAATAGTTCTAAGATGGAATTAAAACTCACGAATTCCAATAGTGAGATTGTTCTAACAATCAATGTTGATTTGATGGACCTATTTATTTTGAATTTTTCTGAAAATTGAACTCAAAAACAAATCCTATACCTATATTTTACAAATCAATATTATAATTGCTTGCAAAACAAGATGCTCTACAACTTCTTGGCAACCTCTTCATATCATAAATCCAAATGAAATGAATAAAAGCTTTCCATATGAAAATAAAATAAAATATATGAGAAAAAAAATTAATTTTTAATTCAAATTTTTCAAGATTTGTTTTTGCTCATCCAAATGATTTAATTTAGATCAAAGCTAATTGTTGTATAACTCTTGCTCCTAGGCACCAATTAAAATTAAAATTACATTCCTAGAAAGCTAATTTTTTTTTCCTATCTTTTCATAAAAATTTGACCATATAGGAACTTGGCCAAAATCCATTTGCCCCTTGTGAAGACAATGAGAATTTAGAGATTAACATCCTATCAGTGTATTATTTAACAAGTGGATTTTAAATTTGAACACCCTCTGAGATTTGTATAAAAACATTCCTATTTGATTTTCTCTATTCTCTATGCATCATCATACTTATGTATAATTTACCACCTTCATCTAAAATTTAAAAATAGAGGAAAGAGATTTAAATTAGAGCTTCTCCTCTTGAATTACGCAAATCTCTAAAAGTCATCCTACCAGGGTATTATTTATGAAGTAGATTTTAAAATACAAAATAATAAAATGTAGATTTTAGAAAGAGCTTTCCATTTTGAATTTCACTATCTTCCAAGTATCATCAATTCATCATACTCATGTATTATTTACCACTTTAATTTCAAGCTTAAAAATTAGAAGAAAGAGATTTAAATAAGAATTATTCCATTTGATTTAATATATGCAATTTCAAATAATCATCCTATGGGAGTATTATTTATCAAATGTATTTCAAAATACAAAATAATGAATGGAGATATTTGCAATACCTTCCCCATTTAATTTTCTCGATTCTCCAAGCATCCTTGTACTCAACTACTTATGAATTATTTACCACATTTATCTCTAACTTAAAAATTAGAAGGAAGAGATTTGAATTAAAACTTCCCCTTTTGATTAATGCAAATCTCAAAGACTTATCCTATGGGTGTATTATTTATAAATTGTTTTTCAAGATACAAAATAATGCATGAAGATATTTGCAATACCTTCCGCATTTAATTTTCTTGATTCTCCAAGCTTCTTTGTACTCATGAATTATTTACCACCTTCATCTTTAATTTAAAAAATTAGTGGGGAAGGAATTTAAATGAAAACTTCCCCTTTTGATTTAATTTATGCAAATTTCAACAAATTATCCTACTAAAGGGGTCTATAATTTATAAAGTGTATTTCAAAATACAAAATAATGCATGAAAATATTTGCAATACCTTCTCCATTTAATTTTCTTGATTCTCCAAACATCTTTGTACTTATGAATTATTTACCATATTCACTTCTAAATTAATGGGGAAGAGATTTAAATGAAAATTTCCCCTACGGATTTAAACAAATCTCAAATAGTCATTCTATAAGTATATAATTTATCAAATGATTTCTAAAATACCAAAAAATAGATGGAGAGATATGTATGATCTTTCTTATTTGATTTATTTCATATCATATAATCCCAACCGAATAAATGAAAATGAACCATTGATATATATTTAACAAAATTGCATATTTGCAAAACTTGAGTGTTCAATAGAAGATGACATCTTGCAATAAAATTTATATACTAGAGCTAATTAATAGATCAAATAAGATATTATCAAATACAAGTAGTACTATAGAGAATCCAAAGCAACTAGATTTTTAGAAGAGCTTTCATTTCTAATAAATGAGATTAGGTGTCAAAGCTATGAAATCTGATCTCATCAAGGTCCAATTACTTAGCTCACCTAACAAGGTACGTCCACTAATGTACCTAGCAAACTAAAACAAAAGTAATTGACTATAATGAAGTTGTCAATTTCTACTTTCATCACCCAAAAATTGCAATCCAACGAGTTTTTCAAGTAACTTTGAGTCTTGGGCGACCTCTCATGGAGGAGAACGCGGGTCAGGGCGAGTGCTTAAGGGCGACCTTGGGTAAGGGGCGACCGCGGGTGGAGGTGGAAAGAATGGCCCTCCTTTTGTCCAAAAATTAACAAATTTGGGCCATTTGGGGGTTTTAGGGGCGACTTCAGGTCTTGGGCGACCTCTCGTGGAGGAGAACGCGGGTCAGGGCGAGTGCTTAAGGGCGACCTCGGGTAAGGGGTGAGTGCGGGTGGAGGTGGAAAGAATGGCCTTCTTTTTGTCCAAAAATTGGCAAATTTGGGCCGTTTGGGGGTTTCTAGGGGTGACTTCGGGTCTTGGGCGACCTCTCATGGAGGAGAACGCGGGTCAGGGCGAGTGCTTAAGGGCGACCTCGGGTAAGGGGCGACCGCGGGTGGAGGTGGAAAGAATGGCCCTCCTTTTGTCCAAAAATTGGCAAATTTGGGCCGTTTGGGGTTTTTGTAGGGGCGACTTCGAGTCTTGGGCGACCTCTCATGGAGGAGAACGCGGGTCAGGGCGAGTGCTTAAGGGCAACCTCGGGTAAGGGGCGACCGCGGGTGGAGGTGGAAAGAATGGCCCTCCCTTTGTCCAAAAATTGGCAAATTTGGGCCGTTTGGGGGGTTTTAGGGGCAACTTCGGGTCTTGGGCGACCTCTCATGGAGGAGAACGCGGGTCAGGGCGAGTGCTTAAGGGCGACCTTGGATAAGGGGCGACCGCAAGTGGAGGTGGAAAGAATGGCCCTCCTTTTGTCCAAAAATTGGCAAATTTGGGCCGTTTGGGGGGTTTCTAGGGGCGACTTCGGGTCTTGGGCGACCTCTCATGGAGGAGAACACGGGTTAGGGCGAGTGCTTAAGGGCGACCTCGAGTAAAGGGCGACCGCGGGTGGAGGTGGAAAGAATGGCCCTCCTTTTGTCCAAAAATTAGCAAATTTGGGCCGTTTGGGGGTTTCTAGGGGCAACTAAAATTGACATCACTAAGCATATGGTGACTTAATGACATGTGCTTCTAATTCAAAGTTGGTCACCAACAAGTGAGGACAGAGATTATACGCTTTTTAATGAGAGATCTTTAGTAGAAACAAATATTTGACGATGTGGTCATTAATAAAAGGACTCTTTTGATTTTAGTTACCTATAGTAAGGCCGCAGGTGCTACTATAGAGACACTAATCCACGCAACTACTCAAATATGACAATGGAATATTTGAAAACACATTAGTAATGAGGTACTTTGTGAGGAAGTTGGGTATAGTCATTGAACCTGATTCAAAGAAGCAACTAATATGTAGATAGGTGGTAAAGCTACTCATGGTTGATAAAGCCCTTGAAGTTGTTTATCGCATTGATGTTTTGTAATAGGGTATGTTGTTATTATGTTAGTACAAATAAAAATATAGGTCACATTTCATGCTTCTAAATTTTGAAAAGGAAAGTAAATATATTAACCACTTTTTATATGATGTGCCATTTAGAAAAATATTAAATATTCAAAACGCTAGGTGCCAAGGTCTATGTATTGAATCTTGAATTTGAATTCTTTTGTGCAAATATTTTGTAATTTTTTCCAAACAATGTACTTTAATTTATTTGCTTCTAAACTAATGTGTGTAAAAGTGTACAAAAATAAAGTTGAGTTTTAACCCCTAAAGGACCAACTTGAGTCCTTTTGAAGGACTTTAAAGAGTTCAAGTAGGTGCATATAGTCTCAATTTTCATTTTCATTTTTTGAACTTTTTTGGAGGATAGAAGAGTACATCATCTTTGTAAGAATATAAATTTTTCTTTAGTTGGTGTCCAAAAGCAAAATTTATGCCACCCTAAGCTGAAAATAGAGGTCAGCAAGTAACAAAAAAATTACAATAAGTCAATTAATATTAAATTTTTTTCCCTCAAATATTATATTTTTGTCTACATGTGAAGCTTTGATTCATTCCATTTGGACTAGCAATGAAAAAATTATGGACAATCTTGTCTTTTAGACAATCTAAACAATTTTTTGAAAAAACATCTTATATGATATATTTTTTAATGCAATTTATACAACTTTTTTGAAAATTGTTTAATATAGTTAAGTTTGTCTACTAGAACAATCTCACCATTGTGCTTATTGTGTTTCAATTCCAACTTAGAGCTATTAACAATTTAGTTTTTCATTCAATCATAGACCAACTTCTATTCAACAATTTCTTAAAGAATGAAAATCAAGTGTGTTTCTATTGAAATTTTTTGCTTAAACTTTCAATTCAATTTTTCAACATAATTTTTTAAAATTTAGAGTTTATAGTGCAATTTTTTTCCACAAATGGTGGTCAAAGTCATCTGAAATTGCAAGCCAAAGTTCAATTTTTTTTTCCAACTTTGAATGCTAATATCTTCCAATCTATATGGCCAAACTTTATGAAATTTTTACCACATGATCTTAGACAACTTAAGTACAAGATCTTACGGTTAGATTCTCCAAAAAATATTTTTTCTATTTTCTTGGATGACTGCAGCAGAAGTGACAGTTTTGAATTGCACTACAAATCACTCCTACAAGAGGTCGCCCCTACCTCCACTCGCCCCTACCTCCAGTCGCCCCTACCTCCAGTCGCCCCTACATGCAGTCGCCTAGTACCCGTATGCGCCCTTTGAGTTTGTCATGTAGATGCCACATGGCATCCAACTAGAGGGGGGTAATTTTATATAAAGTCAAAGGTAAATTTGACTTTTCGTGACGTCGCGAGAGCTCTACTAGACGTCGCGTGACGTCTGTCTGTCGCGGTGTCGTGCTGTCGCAGCGAACAACCCTGCTCTTGACGCCTTTGGAAGTGTTGTCCAACATGGCAACAAATATAGGCTTTGAATCCTCCACCTACCAAAACCAAGAAAGTAAGACTTTCATTACCCACAATGTCTACAATGCGAACGATAAAGACAGACGCAATTGCTGAAACATTCCACTCAATCACAGATAACACACCTCCATAAAGGCCACCACACCTGCTTCTTCATCGTAGAGCCTCCTCTGCGTTTCCAAATTGACAACAGGCCGATCCCGGGTTGTTTGTGAACGAGATTTTAGAGGAGATGGAGAGTGCATTACTTTGGGGCGCTTCCCTCCATTGGGAGGACTATCAACAATGCCATCGTCTATGTCCATCATTGAAAAATCCATTGTCGACTGTGCAGTGGCCTCGGAGTACATGACATGCCGAATTACTGTGCCACAGCATTCCTAAACTCCTAGGCACAACACAAAAATAATCCAGTGCAAATATGAATGATGAATTTCATTTTATTTTATTTGACAATAATAATTACATTTTAAGGTGTACCCTCTCACCACAACTACGCCGTCTACAAATATCTAGATTTCCTATAGACATCGTTCCGGAGGCGGACAAGGACGGAAATAGATGTCTTCTTTGGTGAGCTCCTTGCGCTTCGTTGCGCGCGTCGTGCGTGGTTCCAGGAAAGGAATGACACGTCTGAAATCATCCACTTTCCGTTTAGTATGAAGTCTATTGGAGACCGCGAGCGCCCTCTGAAGTTCCTTGTACATGGATTGGTCGAGATGATGCTTGAGGTGAATCCCCCCCACAGCATTGTCTCTATGGAAAGAAAAAAATTCCCACGGCCTCTCTACATGCAGTCTCCTAATCCAAGGCAGGAGTTCAAATATGAGAACCCTGTCTCTCGACCCCTTTCCAACAAAACACCACGAGTTTAGGAGCACTACGTTCGAGGGATCATTCATGAAGTGTTTCTTTGGGCTGTCGTCCACTATTATAGTATTCTCCGGTGTGAAGATGGACCCCTTTAGTTTGTACAACCTCTCCAATGGCTTGAGAAACAGGTCCTTGCACGATCCCCTCAACCTGTAGTTCTTTAGCATGCAATTCCCGTCTCTAGATTTCATGACGGTACATTGTTCTTGGCCGAGGACACCAAAGGGGGGCGTCAGGCCGTGGAAGAGAAAATCAACAGCGATCTGGGCGTACCATTGATCCATGGAGCTCCAGATTACGATGTTCGCGAAGGAGGTCAACTCCCGCACAAACCTTCTTACATGGGGTCGGAAAGTGACCCTTTCCATCGGGAAGATGAACCTCTCCGCTCTCGGGACTACCTCATAAAGAGAGCACACTCTCTTTTCTTTTATGTGATATCTTATATCATCACAAAAGCAAAGAAGTCCATTCAGATCCAGAACGACATTGAGCCACTTCTTATTGAATCTGGATGTGAACGGACTACGAATATGCACATCCGCCCCAATATCACCTACGACTCCCTCACTGGTCCCCTGCTCATAAGTAACATAGACACATCCAAAATTAAACCGAGTCAAACTCAATTGCGAAGGGTACACCGAAGTGGGGCTTAACAGACTAGAGAACACATCGATGAGGCGAACAAAAAATCAATATTCTGAAGTTCGAGCCAAGGTCAGCCACCACAACATGCACAACACTACAAAGATGGCAAAGTACTTACCGCATCTTCCAGCGAAGCATTTCGAGGAGACGATTGAGGATCTTCTTGTTCACCGCAAGGAACAACATCAATCGAAACCTCCGCCACTTTGTGTATGACTTCGAGATCCTCCACGACATCGGGGATGACTTCGAGAACCTCCACGACATCAGGGATGACTTCGAGAACCTCCACGACATCGGGAATGACTTCGAGAACCTCTGCATCGTGTTGAGGGAGAGGATCATCGTGAACCTGATCAGCCGTAGGACACGAAGGAGATGCCTCTGGTGGAGAGTCATCCATAACAGGCCCAAGACATGGAGCACCAAAGTCGAGACATTCAGACCCTGCGACTGTGGAAATTGAATACGACAATGCTGCGGTAAGAAAAAAAAATATTACAATGTCTCACGAGAGGAGAAAATGATACAAAATGCGTGTGGTTGGCCTACCCTAGAACTAACTAAAAGTGTCAGTGCTAGTCAAACTAATACACGCACAGCGGAAGGAGCTTCAACTCGAGTCGAGTTGAAATACATGCTAAGAGAAGTCACGAGGAACAACCTAGAGGAGCATCAGTCACAGGGTCCTGTGACTGTTCCGCATGTACCCCTTCCGCCGGGGTCCTGTCCACTACATCCTCGGTCTCAAGATCGAATGGGATTTCGGCTGAGTCCTCTGCCATGTCCAGTTGACCTTCATCCTCGACCTCTTGATCCTGCTCAGCCGCATCATCTTCTGGGTCTGTGGCGGGGGAGGATGGAGTTGGCTCCGGCAACACACCCTCGGATGCCGTCGTATTATGTGACGGATTCGGGGACGACGTCGGTTGTTGCCTGGCACTATCAGTTGATGTGTGAGGCCGGTTGCCGAGCATGAGTCGTGAAGATGTCTCTGTCGGAGACATTTGTTGCAATGGCGCAACCGCTAGCAGAAGCTCCGCATGAATTTGCCTCACAATTGACACCATCAACTGCGGGAGGGTGGCGATGATGTCCTTAAAGAACTGCATGTTATCATCTCTGGCCCTTCTGTTTTCCTCCCGCATCTCCTCCCTCGCAATTCGATTTTCTTCCCGTATCTCATCATACACCGATTTTTGGTTATCGGGGACTGATGCAGGCTCGGGATTCTTCCTCTTCTTGGACATGCGCCTACTGGATACAGGAGTCCCCTCCGGCTGAGTGGAATGAAGTGTGGCATGCATCTGCGCCGAGGTATCCGAGGAACCCCTCATATCGCTAGAGGTGGGGACCCCCTTCGACAAGCCTGTCCCCTGGGGAAGCAAGTCCCCAATGATTTCGGCTGCAGGATCCTTCCATTCCTCTTCTCTCTCGATTTCGTCGCCTTCATCCTCTCCAATGTTTATGGCGACATCTCTTCGAGATCCCTGGATGGCGGCTTCCTCGGCATCCGTCATCCTCTCCTTGCCTTTTACTGAACTGGAGGCACCCTTGCTTAACTTCCTCGGATGAACTCTTTGATCCACGAGGTAACTTGCATCAAAAAGTCATCCTTGTCTAGGTACTCGGAAGCTAAAGCCAACTTCAAGAACTTCTCATTGTACTTGGAGTCTCCAATGATGTAGTGCTCCAGTGACAGCATCTGAAATGATCAAGCAGACAATGAGGTCAGAAGACCTTCAACTCGACTCGAGATGAAAAGGATTCACAAAGCAACACGCAATTCAACTTGCATCGAGATAAATATCAGGACTGTCCATAGGAACTCACCAACGCGGCACAAATGATTTTCCCCCCAGCGAAAATGGAGAGAACATTCTCCTGAGGCCCAGCAAACAGACTCAACACCTGCAAATAAAAATCCATGCGCAATTCGGTGTTGTAGATTCTGTAATCTAGGTCGTTTGTGGACCTTGACCTGGAATACCGTCCGTCTGGGAGGGCCTCAAATTTCTTGGGAATCTTCTTGCCCAGCCTAACCCCCTTCTTGATCAAGAAGATCATGTGCACGGACTCCTTTGCCTTATTTGATTTTTCTAGTGCATCGCAAATCCGCTCCCAAACTGAAGGAACGTACTCAGAAAAATGTACGGTGTACACCTCGCCGTACGCTGAAGTCCGGATGTGCGACCTCAGATCGACTTGAAGGTCCATGTCCCCGCAGATCCACAACCAGACACTCGGGTCCTTCACCGTCGACTAGTCCATCGTCGAGAGAACACCCATAAAGGGCTCGAAGTACAGATCGGAGTCCCTCGTCCTCTCCCGATTGATGGATCCAGGGATATTACAGAAATCCATCACTGCCAATTTGATACTTTGGCCGACTTCCTCCTCCCATACATTGGTGTCCCACCCCACGAGCTCGTCATCGCTCATATTATACGGCCGATAGAAGGCTCTCCCCTCGGGCTAGGCAAACTTGCCCTTGCTGCCCATAAAAATCTTGAAAAACTGGGCAGCCATCGATGAGAGCTCTTCGATGCTCTTATTCTTGTTGCAAGGCATTTTTGCAAGGGAGTAGAATTCATCCGGCGGACCTAAAATGAGGGTGTTCTTCGTGGCCCTCGTGACATTGTACATCCGCTTGAAATCCTTCCACTTGTCCCTCCGAAAGCTGCCTTCGTTATTGTACAGGCTCAAACTTTTCCTCTGAAAGAAGATCTGCCTCCTGATGATCTCCTTCCTCTTGCACCGCTCGAGCCACTCCTTGGCTGTATAGCAGTCCTCGAGAACCCCGGTTGACTTCTTCATCGTCACCTTCGAGTGCACCAACTCTTTGTTCGGGGTCCTACCGAGGAGATGCAAGGCCAACCTCTTGAGATCCCCCTCACTGTAGTTCCTAAGCCACTTGAAGAACTCCCGGGACATGACCCCATCACGTTCTTGATCCCATCCCTTCGTCTGCTTGAACTTTAGCAAGGAATCGGGATCTGTGAGCTACCCCTGGGAATTCATGGATATGACCTCGCTCCAAAGGTCATACACCTCCTTGGAAGCAGTGATGATCTTCAGTTCGTTATGGATGTCCAAGTCCTTCTCCTTCTTTCTGCTTAATGCTCCTCGGAACTTCTTGACATCAATCATAGCAAACCTCAACCTCACTGCGTCCGTAAAATCCTGCAGATACATTCAGTGAAATACCATCAGTCAAGGTTCAATCAACTCGACCCGAGTTGAATTCAAGCGCGAGGGCAATATGAAAAAGGTATTCAGCAAATAGTGGATTCATCTGGAGTTCAATATTCAAATCACTCGAACGGAAATGAATGCGTTCATGAGATAAATAAATCATTCATTATTAACAAAGGAAGAATTCAACTCGACCTGAGTTGAATTGCATTGCTTACCCTAAACCGCTTCTGGTTGTTCATATCCTTTATGGTCTTGCGAGGCCTATCTGCAGCCGGGCCCAACTCGGTGGGCTCTTTGTCAGGAGGAGGGCAACCCATCTTCTCCCAGACAAATCGGGCTCCCATGATGTTGGTGGCCCACGTCGGCATGAAGTTCTGAAAATGATTCACCCGATTGTAGTACGCGGAGATTTTCTTGATCACATGGTCGTTCTTGTTCCAAACTACGAAGCACTCCCATGTTTTAAACTTCTCTGCCTTCGCTTTAATCGCGGGCATCACCTGCATGCGCTTCGATGCAGCCACGGTGTGCTGCCCATTGACCATCCAGAAATGCATATCTTTGATTTCTTCAAAGGTCTGCGGCTTGCTCCTCAGGTTCTGGGGCATGACGCACAACGTCATCTTCTTGTCGGGGTCGGGCATGTTCAACAAGAAGTTCAGAGACCTCATTATTCCCTGCTCCTCGAGGCTCCGGATGTTCAAGTTCTCAGGGGGCGTCTCCAATTGCTCAAGCGGAATGACGAACTTCATTCTGATTGCCGGCACATACGAGTCAGTGCACTCCTTCCAGTATGCCTCGTATGTCCGGTTGGAGTCTTCAAAGTCTATTTCCTTGATGTCCCCTCCTAGGTCCTTCGGAATGTCCGTGAGGTCCAAAATCATACTCTCATCAGGTTGATGAGAGGTTCCGGCTTTGGCGGTTGCCTTGGCGGTACCCTTGGCGTCGGCTCTCTTGCTTCCTGACGGAGGGGTCGGTGATGGATTTCCTCTCGCAAACTTCTCAGTTTGCTTAAGCCTCATATGACTCCGCCCCGTTCCTGGTGTCCCGATTGCCAGAGAACTAGTACCTGGGTTCTGACTGCTATAGTCCCTGACCACGGAAGTAGGTCTCATGTCCTTCTTCTTTTGCATCAAGAGCATGTGACCTCTCTCGAAATCCAGCTTGAGATGGTTCAGGCGGAACAGCAGAGTTTTGGGTGCCAGGGGCGCGCCGTTATTTGCCACCCACTTCTTCTGGTCGATGGCGGTTTGAATTGGGGCTATGAGGTCTTCGTAATCAGTGTTCATTAGACTACGAAGATACTCGGAGATGCTAAAAATTGTCTTGCAGGCATCGACCTTGTAGGAGAATATATATGGTTTCTCCTGCTCGGGGTCCATCGTCTCGCAGGACACGAATATAACTCCACCCGGTCCACTACTGAACTCCGTTATTGACTCCGTCAAAGAAACGGGGAGGGTGGCATCAGACTTCCTGAACTTCGTCCTGAATGCCAGGTGATTGGTCATCGGAACTAAGATGACAGTCCAGTACTCGACTTCATGGGGATCTTGCCACTCCCAGCACTCTCCCAGAATCGTGTCATCGATAAGGTCATTGACTTGTTCTGGGGGGATGTCGTAGTGCTTGTATGTGGCTTGGAGTTTCGATCTCTGGCCCTCCATATTTGCATTATTTTCAAACGAAAATATTATCAGGTCAAGCATTTTTAACTCGAGTCGAGTTGAATATGTGCCTCAGGATGATAATATGTTGTCTTCTTTTTGGTTTTCTCTACATTGGTTCTCATTATCTGGTTTTGTATTTCCAAGACTTCAACTCGAGCCGAGTTGAATTTGTTTGAGAGGCTTGTGCAGTGTGAGTTCATTGTTATTTTTTAATTTCGAATATGAGTTTTTGCGGATCAACTCGACTCGAGTTGAAATAACGATAGTGGATTAATGTTTCATTTTGGTTTTCATCTCGATATTTGGTAATTTAACTCGAGCCGACTTGAATTTTGTGATTAAGATCTTCTTTTTTTGCTTTTGACCTTCTTTGATTCTTGTTATTTTTGCATTCTGAGGACCTGAAGCGGATTTTTCCCGAATTACTGACATTTTTTATGCTGTGATATACAGGGATCGTGCAATTCAACTCGGCTCGAGTTGAATTTCAGTGTACGAGTCTGGTTTTTGTAGTTCACTTTAGTCTATTTGGCTTCCATCGAGTTGAACTGACATACGTCGAGTTGAACTTACATCTTCCTCAAACAAAAATGGTATGAGGAATCACTGAAATCACGAGATATTGATTTCATTCTTACCAATGCACAAATGATCCACAGAACCTAAATTACACAATGCAACCACAAATGCAACAAGTGCAACACATTATGTAAATTGAATTCCACTGAATATCGAAACTGAAATCGAAAATCCTAAACCCTAAATCCATGAAATGGAAGGAGCATACCTGAAATTCTAAAGCGTCGCTTCCACAAGCTCCAAAACGTAGCCGAATCCGAGTAGAAACAGCAAATCAACAAAGAATGGCACCCGAGCACAATTGCCGCAGAAAATCGCAGAAGGAAGACGGACTCACGAAAATAGAATCGGTATTCACTCACACCACCGCACTCACACCCGAACTCACAGCACCGAACTCACAGCACCGAACTCAAAGCAGCGCACTCACACCCGCCAACTCACACCACCGAACTCACACCAGCGCACATCAACAAGGTCACTGACAGAAACAAAAACCTAAACCCTGAATTCAAGAACAAGAACCCAGAAGCGATACTGAAGAACCCTACACCGA
The DNA here is from genome assembly GCA_947034895.1 of Rhytidiadelphus loreus. Lineage (NCBI taxonomy): Eukaryota > Viridiplantae > Streptophyta > Bryopsida > Hypnales > Hylocomiaceae > Rhytidiadelphus > Rhytidiadelphus loreus. Next base: position 43,462,612 of record OX344764.1, read on the forward strand.
AAAACAAGAACCGGAGAACAAACTGAACCGGCAGTCACACGGAGAACACACAAGAACTTGGCAAAACTCCTACGCCGCAAATTCACACGCCGCGGACTCACACGCTGAGAACTCACACGCCGCAAACTCCTACCCCACGTCGTAGACAAGCATGGAAACGCCGCAAACTCCTGCCAAGACTCCGGAAACTACTACCCTCAAGCCGCACAACTTGCAAGACGCCAGAAAGTACTGCCCACACGTCGCAGAACTCCGCAAAAGATTGACAAGGTAAAACTTCAGAAAAAAAGTAGAAAACCCTAGATCACCAAAACCCAGTCTGCAAGCAGACTCCAGTTTCGGGGTAGGGTCGTTCAATCTGGGCCCTCCATGGCAATGGAGCGTCTAGATTGAAGATTGTTGTCTCCAACGCATTTAGCCTTCAAATGGTAACATGCTCTAAATGTGCCCAACTTCTTTAAACCGCCCCTATTTTTAGATGGAAAATGGAGATGGGGTGATCTTTAAGCCCTAAACGTCTGGATTCATCTCCAAAATTGACAATTCGAGAAAAAACATTGTGAACTACAATTTGGAAGAATATTTTCGAATTCGTATACAAATGGAAGCTATACATTTTGATTTTTAAATTCTATCCGTACGGTTAGATGTACTAATGCTATCACCAATTTTTTTCTATAAATTTTGAAATAGAAATTTCAAAATTCCTTTGAAATTGAATTACAAGTAAAATTTTATCATTTCTTGAGTAAAACTTGTTGAAATGGATTCTAAATAAGGTTCTATTTATGTTGTGGTTTTATGAAATTTTTGTGACCTTTACATCTTTGACCTTGTTTTTGCACATCTAGTTTTGAACTAAAGTCAATGCAAATTGACCACTTGACATACTTCCACATTTTTAATTTTAGAAACGTACATATTCTAGTAACACCAAATCCAACCGATGGATAAGACCAAAAATTAGGATGACTTTCAAAAAGTATCACCAAAAATTAAGATGACTTTCATCGAAGCAGGAATGAAAGAAGAACAAGGATCTGAATCCTATAAATCTTACGTAGTGTATTTATATGTCATAAATAATTTATTTAAACTGAAGACTTATTTTTTTGAAAAAACATTCTACATACTTCTTTTTTAATGTAGGTAAAAAGGACAAAACAAAATAGTATAAATGTACTAGTGTACTAATGAGTATTAACCCCTAAATGCCCGAGGCACGAAAATATGTTGTTTCCAAAACTTTTTAGTTACCTAAATCCTAGCCAAATTGCTATTTTAAGTAGTTTATATTTTTTAAATGTTCTTCTTGAGTTCCGTAAACTAAGTGTTAAGAGCTTTTGAAAATGAGCCTCAAATACACTAGATCTTCGAGAAAAAATCACATTCTAAGTTCATTTCAAGACGTTGTAGAGTGAATTGGGAGAAGTCGTAAATTGATTTGGGTTATTAAAGTTAGGCCCGTTAACCTCATATATTTTTTGTCATCAACTTTTTTAGATTTGACTTGCAAGTAAGACTTCAATTCCTTTTTGCAATTTTAGCACCCTCATAATCAAACGTTATAATCTTTCATTCCATATTAAGTGAAATTGTTGTGCTTTCTTTTCCTAGGCAATCTCTAGTAAGTTTAGTTTGAATTTGTACGGTTACAATTTCTAAAAAATCGTTACATTTTATCAAAATTTTCACATTTTGTTCAATTTAGAGCATTTTCCAATAAATTGAAAACACGAAAATTGGAACTTGCACCATATGTTTCCCATTTTTTTTAAGCATATTTCATAACTTTATATTTTGGAGGACATTAAAGTACAGCGCCAACTTTGTATTCTAATTTTGAATTTCACGTACAACGTCATTCAATTGACTAACTACAATATTTTTTTTTGATTCTTGAATTTATTTATAATTGGAACTTGCACCATATGTTTCCCATTTATTTTTAATGGAATTCATGAATAATTAGGGGGACATTGAAGTACATGGCCAGCTTTGAGTTCTCATTTTTAATTTCACGTGCAACGTCAATCAATTAATTAAGTATTTTGGGGGGATTTTGTAGTTTAGGAATAATTGAAACTTGCATCATATGTTTTCCATTTTCTTTTTACGTTGAATTCATGACTTTGTAATCTGTGGGACATTACAGTACGAGGCGAACTTTGTGTTCTAAATAATTATTAATTTACCGTACAATGTAATTCAATTGATTAAATAAGTAATTTTTTGGGATTCTTGACTTTTTGAATAATTGGAGTTGAATGGGTCCAGCACACAGAATTATAAATTTTTTTTGGCTTAGAGAGTGCTTTCGCACTCCCTAAGCGGATGGACCCCCAATAATGGAGGCCGAATTAGTGTTCCCTACCACAATTTCTCCAAAAGAATTTGGAGTTGAATGGGTCCAGCACACAGAATTATACATTTTTTTTGGGTTAGGGAGTGCGAAAGCACTCCCTAACAGGATGGACCCCTGATAATGGAGGCCGAATTAGTGTTCCCTACCACGAGTTCTCCAAAAGAGTTTGGAGTTAAATGGGTCCGGCACACACAATTATACATTTTTTTTGGGTTAGGGAGTGCTTTCGCACTCCCAAACCAGATGGACCCCTGATAATGGCGGCCGAATTAGTGTTCCCTACCACCAATTATCCAGAAGAGTTTGGAGTTCAACGGGTCCGGCACATACAATTGTACATTTTTTTTAGGTTAGGGAATGCAAAAGAACTCCATAACCGGAGGCACCTCTGATAACCGAGGCGCAGTTAGTGTTCTCTAAAACAAATAATGTTACACATAATATATGCTAATACCATGACCATAATAAATTCACCATCAAAACCGCTAGAATTTAAATCTTCGTTAGATGAATTACACCAAACAACTAGTTCTGTGATGGTTTGAAATGTAGCACTCTAAGATTACTGATTTTAAACACACTTTTTATTCAATAATTACTTGGTGTAATTGAATAGCACTATAATTCGCATTTTTAATCTTACATTTTGTCTCTTCCATTATTAATACACTTTAGTACTAGGTACTCTTAAGAGGGAAAGAAATGAACATTCGAGAGTATTCAAAAGCATTAGAAAAAATCCTGTTAACTATGATAGGGATACGAAACGTTTATGGATGCTTAACGTCATAATCATAAAATTGAAAAATTGAGTTTTGTCATACCTTCACAATAGTCATGACTATATGTGAAATATTAAGAATCATACATTTTATGGAAATATAAATCCGTAGACTCTGTAAAGGTTTCACATTCAACCTTTCGATTGATTTTCATTGTATTTCTTAAAAGGAATTGAAGTGTGCCTCAATATAAATGACACATGAAGTACATCATAATGGGGTTTTCCAAACACTCATTCAACTCAAGTGCTACATTTAATATCGGGTTTAGGGTACACTCATTCAACTCAAGTGCTACATTTATGTTAGTGAAAGCTTAATGAGGATTATTTAAAAGCATGGCCTAGTAATGTATTCCAAGTAACTATTGGTAGGTATTCATGAGCAATCATATAAATTTTGTGTGAGTGCTTCCATTGTTTTTAGTCTTCCAATAATGGAATTGCCATCAATTGAAAGAACATAAATTTCACAACATGATTTTTCTTTTCAAAGCATTTCATATCTGCAATGACTAATTTTATAGTATATTGTTGTCGTTCTACATTTTAAAAGTACATGTATAGTATGATTCTTCCATGAACCTCAAATATTTTAATTCGGTATTATAGGTTAATGTAGTGATTAAAGTATTTGGAATACCCTAAACTTTTAAATTCTCTTTTTTGCATTCTATAACGTAGAAATACTAGACTCACATACCTAAATAAGGAGTTTTCAAATACTAGACTCACATACCTAAATAATTCAATTATTTGATTATCACACAATTGTTTACAACAAAAGTCACAAGTATCTTGTAAATTCTTACTGAAAATCCCCTCAAAAGGTCACTGATTCAACTTTTATCTCTAGGACTATACTTAACACACACCTCTCTCTTGTAGTGAAAATGAATGAGTATAAGGCATGGTTTAGGGTTATATTTCTGTATACCCATATATGTTTCAATAATTCTATTGAAATCAAGGAAATTGAAGAGTACAGAGACATGAAAAAACTTTCTTTAAAAGACCTATGATGCTCTGTATTTTGAAGTGCTTGCATTTTTCAATTCCAACAAATGCATATGGGGAAGAAGAAAAAATACAATTAGTAGAAGTTAAAAACCATCTAAAGACCTTTGCTATAGGGTACTTTCAGGATTGGATTGAGCATAAAAAATTGAAGCCTAAATAGAAATCAAACATGATTTAAGAAAATTATCACTTATGTTTTAAGTTACTCCAAGTACTCTACATTCTATCACATTCTATCATATTAATATGAAAAAGAAGGAAAAGTATAAAGGATCATGGCTCTTTCAAAGTAATATGAGGATGTTCAATACCTGAAAATCTGTTGACTATGAAAAAAATGTGAAGCTTAAATAGACTGTGGAATACTTATAATTCACTATTTATGTATAATTGTCACGTACGTATATGATCCACAATCAAATGATTCCAACAATCCTAAATCTTTAGGATATTCTTTTTCTTCCAAATTGTTTTCGTTCATTCATATACAAATTCCAAGAGTTCACCATTTTTTAAGTCTCTTAGATCATTTCAATTCTCCAAAATATTTGCATGAATATCAAAAAATTGCTACAAAGTCTATGTTACGATTTTTCTATACCAAAAACATGTGTATTCATAATTATGGAGACTTTCAATCGAAGAACCAGAACCCAGAACCCTAAACCCTAAGATCATCAATTAATAAAAAGACCAGCATTTTCGGAACTCCGTAAGGTCAAAAAGCACTAAACTCGCATTCTGAAAAGGACTCAACAGTCGCTTTTCCTAATGGTAGTCTACGTGAAATAGACAGATCCTAAACAAGGAATGCGTTTATTTTCCGGCACTATTCATCAGCGTCTTATAGGGAAAAGATATTCCTCTCCAAATTTGGCCCGCGACTTCCAGTGGTAGCCGTTTCAAATGGAATCCAAGTTTTCCCGTTGAGGATCTCCCGCCCAAGTGCGATGCTGCGTCTCCTCCACAGCGAAATTTTTCCGTGCCATTTTTCAGTTTTGCATTTGTGTCTCCACCTAGTATTCTTCACGCCGGTCATCGAGGTTCTCTGCCTTGTTCTCACGTCTCCTTTTATTTTGTTGATTGTCGGACATTTCTGTAGTTCTTATTGACACAGTAGTGTATGGGGTTTGACTTAACGGCTGTTCATTCTCAGGTCAGGAATAAGATAGCATTTCTGATGAAGAAGTGAATGCATTGTACCACCCACAGGTTTCGCGTTGCGTGATTGAACATTTTAGTTTTTCAGTGCTCTGGCCTGGTGTCGGAATGGGAGATTGCAGCGTAGAAGTTCCTTTATTCTCCTTGATTTTTTCCAATCCTTCTCACAGTTTTCTACGCATCGTATTGCACCCTTGTTTCGCAATGCTTGACTGAACTCTACGGTTTCGGAATACTGTGACGAAGCCTGTAAATGGTCATTGCACTGAAAAATTCCTGCATTTGCATTGTATGGTTGCAATCCTTATCATTGTGTGTTCTGTGGACTTCACGTAATACTCACAGAGTTCTCTACAGTCCTCCGGTAATTGCTCCGGGTTTTCCGGAAGAATGATTATTTAATGTGAATCAAACAATTTGAACCCGAAAAATCAACTGGACTCCAGTTATCTGGAATTCAACTCGACTCGAATTAATAACATATCCACAGTCACAGTAAAGAATAACTGTGTATACTGTTCAACTCGTCTCGAGTTGAATATATCCTCCCCTGAAAATATTTTCATGTTAATTTTTTTTAATGTAGAAACAAATTACCACTGTTTACCTATTATTCAACTCGGCTCGAGTTGAATAGATAACATTCAGCGTTCGGTTTGGTCTTCGTTGTAAATCCTTGATATAGAATAATGAGTTGTCGTCTTTTATCTCGACTCGAGTTAAAAGGCTGTCCTGTATAATGTGAAGCAATGATGGTCAATGGTAATTGTTATTTTTTTTAAATACTTATTTGATGAAGATTCTATGGATGGAACTCGTATCATATCCGAATGAATTAATTTTTTCCTAATATCATGGTGACCATATAAATTCCTATTTAAACTTTTCAGTTAACGATTAATGTGCCTACGAACTATTTAATCCTATCAGGAGTTTTTAACTCGATGCGAGTTGAACCCTGAATTCATAATTAATTTCACATGCATCTTTTAATATGAACTAATAATTGAGAACATTGATACACAGTGGTACACGACTGAATGGTCACAATATAAATGTTTAATATTATTAATTTTTTAATGTATTTGAAAATCTAGAGTACAAATGTTTTATGGTTGCTGTTAGTACTTTTTCAAGTGAAACCCGGTGTTGATTGACTTCTTCTGTACATGAAATTGTGTTTGTAATTGGAACCTGATACTCTATTATTCAATGGTTTGTATGGATTCATTATTGTCTGGTCATTCAACTTGGGCCGAGTTGAATTATGGATACTTTGGTGCCTTCCTTCTTCCAAATGATTTTTGATATGTTTGTTTGGTCCACTCATTTGTTTGTGGTTCTCTTACAGACGTAATGGAGAACGGAATGATGGTGGTGCCAGAGTACTCCTCCGATGAAGGCGAGATTCACAATGATCCAGAGGAAACTGTCCACATTCCGGACTGTGAGGGTATCCCTCGCAGGCTTTGGATGACGTAGGTGGTCATCCTTCACAATGTGGATGGTTTGCCGGTAGCGGAGGGGCTTTGCCACAGTGTGAACTTCGACCTTGTCCTTGGTTCTGATGGCCCCCTCGGAGATTCTCTTGTCGCGGTTCACATCTCTAAATCACTGCGTCCTGAAGATGTTCCAGTGGATTGGAGGTATTCTCTCCGCGCTTGGCCTATCGAACGTGTGTTCTTGAATGGATCAAGTCTTCGCGATCATGAACTTCGTGACTATTACAATCGTCGGGAAGCTAGTCGTGCACAAACTTCTTCTACAAGCTCGAGACCATATACAACCTCTGTCAGGAATCCTCGTCCGGAAACCAGGGTTGACGAATTTCAACGTCCGAGGCAAAATCATGTCCATTTTTCGGAAATCCGGACGTCCAGACGTCCACATTTTCGGGACACGCGGACGATGTGGACGGCGTCCATCAGATGGCATCCGTCGGCCGTTCGGACGACGCGGACGGGCGGTCGGCGCGGTCGGCGCGGTCGGCGGACGGATCGACGGGCGGACGGGCGGACGGCGGACGGAAGGCGCGGACGGCGGACGGAAGGCGCAGACGGCGGACATGTCTGCGCGGATGGCGGACGGAAGGCGCGGACGGTGGACATGTCCGTGCGGTCGGCGGACGAAAGGCGCGGACAGCGGACGGAAGGCGCGGACGGCGGACGGCGCGGACGAGCGGACATCCATAAAACAACAGTACATGAAGCTAAATTTGATGCATTATACTATTACATTTTTGTAGGTAATACTTGATCCAGAAAATGATGTACACAATGTAATTTCAGTCAATAGTGCTTGACTATTGAAAAACCAAAAAACCTTGATGATATTTTGAACATCATTAAGTTCATGTGCATTACAATGATAGGTTCAAAAAATAAATTGCCATTACATGCTTCCATGTAACAATTCATTATGAACACTTGAATAATGAATTATACATCCCTTTCATCCCGAAGGCTGGTAATCACTATCTCCTTTCACCTCTGCCCCGCTACTATGACCTCTAGTATCCCATCCCGAATCTTCATCTTCATCGTTGTCTGACTTTTCCATATCCTCTAATAAAGATTGTACAATTGTCCCTCCTTGTACTTGCTTGGATGCAACTGACCTCGTTGGTCGGCCCTTCCTCAGCTCTTGTTTGGCTTTTAGTATAGACTTTCCTATGCCTTCTTTAAGGCCATGAATCTGTTTTAATTTCCTCGCAGAAATTGGTTGACATACATCAAGAGGGGTTTTACCAAGACTTTGTCTCTTTGATGGGGAAATTGCAAAAGCCTCCATTAATCTTTTATTTCGAGCTTTGTGGGACTCTTTCACCATTGGTGGTCTTACTTGCGATCCTCCTTGATTGGGTATCTTTGCTCCAATCATCTGCTGCAATGTTCTATAAGACGATTTGAATGAATCACGTTTTGTTTGGCCAGAACGTTGACCAAACATTGATGCCAATGTCTCGTCCTTTTCATCATCGCTCCATGATGAATTGAATGGATCTGGATTGACACGAAGGTGCATTCCGGTCGGACTGGTCAAATGTTGTTCAACTTGTTTCCCAAATCTTGAGCCTCCGGGACCATTCAAAGTTGTACTACCTCTTGTATGTAGTGTTGATGGACGATCGCTACATGGTCGTAATTGGAGATCTTGCACAATTTGCTTCTGGTCTTCGACGTTGTGAACTAGCATTGGGCGATCAAACTCCGTCACACGTGCATCTACATTCGATGGTAATTCCACACATTCCACACTTGTATTATCCACATTCATGTCAGACTTCACCCCACACTCTCCCATGTCATTGACTTCGGGATTTTCTTCTACAAGTGCCATTGCCATGGGTAGACTCTTGAGAATTGGAATCACTTCATCTATTTGGGGGATGCAATTATTGACAAACATTGCCTCATTTTCCTCCACTATTTGCGCATGAGTGTCCTCCTTATTGGCTAGAATCTTTTCGCTAGTCAACAACCCGGTTCCATCTACAAATTTAGCTATAGAAGGGCCACCTTCATCATATTCACAACTGTCCTCATCCAATGGAAAGTTGTAAATGTCTTCCGCATTTCTATCCCCTTCTTTATTGTTCCGATTTGGGCTCCGGAGCGGTTCATCATCCAAATTGGTGATGTCATCGTTCATAGCATCTTCGTCATTGAATAGAGGATCACCATCTTCACCATCTTCATCACGCTCGTCCTCCGACATAGAATCTTCCGACTCCACATTCTCGGTGTACCACTTCTTCTCATCGTTTTCCTTTGATGCAGAAAGGACTTTGGAATTGGTGTACACATACACCAAATTTTGGGCTCTCTGTGGCTTCAACTTGTTTCGAAATTTGTTGTGAACAAATGAATAGCTACTCCAATTTCGTTCACATGAAGACGAAGATATCGGTTGGGCCAAAATCCTCTTAGCAATTGGAGCAATGAGCTTCCCACACGCACCTTCAAAATCCCACCAAGCGTGCGCCAACAATTGTTGCTCGTCCGGGTTCAACATGTTGTGAAATGGAGGTTCCCTGTGGCGGAAGGCTACAAATTCTTTCACGATCGAGGCGTACTCCCCTTGTTTGCAAATTTTCATTAGAACACGTTTGCATGCATCCATTGCATCTTGGTCGTCGGCTAGCTCTTGATCTTCAAGAAGGTAGGGGTTCAACAAAGCTCCTGCATAATGTAGATCGGTCTCCACCAATTCCCGTCGGGCATAATACGGTTGCACTAGTGGAATGGCAAGCTCTGAGGATAAACGAAAAGGCGGTTTATCTAAAGAGAGGACATGTTTATCTAATTTCCTCATTATGTGCAGCACCTTGCCCATGCATGGCCTCTTTGCATCCAAGTCATGTAGACCATTTACAACGGGAGTCGACAAGTCCTTGAAATTTTGACAACGGCGCCAAAAATGCTTGCTCAAAATTATCTTCTTCACCATCCGACATTCATTGCGGGATTTGGAGTTCCACCCAAACTTCCTTGCGTATTCATCCCATTGCGGGTCCGTCACTGTTTGTTGCAACTTCCCATTGACCTTCAACATGCGCCCAATCATGTTATAATTAGAGGCAAACCTTGTTTCCACCGCCATCAACAAATTATATTCCGGTGAGTACTTCCGAAATATTGCAAGTGGCATGTGCCGCTTTTTGAAGAATTTCACCACGATACGGGCATTTTCCACGACCTCTTCAATCCATTGTTCATTCCCCCAATCTTTCAGCAACAAATTGAGAGCGTGCACCACACAACCTTGAAAAAAAATGTGGGGATATTTACTAGATATCAAATTCCATGCTGCAGGGTTCACTAATGCATTATCTGTACTCACTTGCACCACATTGTTGGGGCCTACTTGTTCTATAAAGCTCTCAAGTATGCCAGCCAAGTATGTTGCATTTTTTTCGTGCCCTGTCGTATCCACCGCTCTCAAGAATTGCTCACCCGCAGAAGACACGAGCATGGCATTTATCAACGGCCGATTCGTAACCGACGTCCATCCATCAATAGACAATGTTGCTCCAAACTTCCTAATGTTGTGTTCGGTTCGCTTTCGGAGATTGACCTCAATGTCTGCCTTTGCTTGGTCAAGCAATTTATGGCGTAAGTCGTGATAAGACGGTGGGATATAAGGCCGTTGAAACTCGGCGGTTCGCTTCACCGCTTCTTTGAATGCTGGGTTCCTCGCAACAGCAAATGGTATGTTTGCAGCATAAAAGAAATTGGCCCACACCGCATTCAACTTGCGTTTATTTGCTTCTTCAAATCCATTCACCAAACTACTTTGCTTCTGACTAATCAGAGGCCTACTGCTTGATCCCTGTGGAGTACCACGCTCACTTGATCTTTGTGTACTGAGGTTCACTTCAGAAGACAATGGATCCAAATCCTCCGGTGCAGTGCATGAGTCGGAATGTGTAGACCGTGCCATGTTTCTTCCATTTGAATTATTGCATTTCCGCATAGCCATAGGTGTGCCACTGCCATCCACATTGTTCAGAGACGATCTTCGTGGGATCGCCCCTTGGCAACCCAAAAATAAAGCTCGAACTTGAGATGTCATTTTTGCGCAAAAGCTAATTCCTTTGTCACGAGCCCCCGATGTGCCTTGGTATCCTAAGTGGCTAAACAACTGGCTTACTTTCTTGGCAAACACCAAGTTGCAAAACTGGCATTGCACTTTACCAACCTCCGGGAAGCCATACCAAGAAGACCAATCCTTGCTCATAGTGATCACCTCCAATTCCGTAAATTGGATTCAAATTAAAAATGTAACCGTTGGATAAGATTTGTAAAAAATATTAGAAACAATGTGTGAATGAAGCCTTGGAAACCAAAGCCCCCCTGTCCACTGAACTATGCATTACCAAGCAAGGGACACAAAATAAATTGCAGCTCCTAGCCCTTGGAAATCTTAGCGTTCAGTTTCTCAGGAGTGCTTGTTAGTCTAAAATTCTAAGAACTTATAGATTTCAGATCAGGCCCATTCCTCATGACCGTTGAGCAGCAAAAACTAAAACATTTCTAAAGCCCCAACAGTTCCGAGAACAAAAATGCGGACGGCAGCGACGGAAGCGCGGACGGCGACCTGTGACAGGCGGACGGCAGCGTCGGAAGCGCGGACGGCGACCTCCGACAGGCGGATGGCAGTGACAGAATCGCGGACGGCGGACGGCAGCGACGGAATCGCGGACGGCGACCTGTGACAGGCGGACGGCAACGGCGGAATTGCGGATGGCGAGCTCGGACAGGCGGACGGCAGCGTCGAAATTGTAGGCGGGTGGCGGACTAGCGGACAGCTGGTGGATTTTGACTAATTCACTAATTCTACAAGTTTTAATTTTAGGGACTTAGTTTAGAGATGCGTGATATTTTAGGAATACAGAAATTAATGAGATAAAATTATGTTGAGAGATAGGTATGTCCAAAATCATACTTGACAAAAGAGTATCGCATAAAATATCAAAAACTTAGGAGAGTAAATTCAAAAACATTTGAGTAACCCACATATTTTTATATTAATGAAAAGCAACTCATAGCATACTATGAGTGTTGTGAATTAATAGTATTGAATCCTCTCGAGATTCAAAATTAACAACACTCCATAATGTCATATCGAAATACAAACAAGGTGTAACTACCCTATATATTATCCGTGCTACCTCCCTTAGAAAGACGCGACGAACCCTCTTTATCCTTCAGCCTTGCACTTGCACGGCGTGTTTGAGGACCAAGACTGCCCTCACTCATAGGCCCCCTGGACACAACTTCCATGTCTACTGCGGAAAAGTGTCGTTTCGTATCCGGAGAGTAGTCATCCTCGTCTTCAATCTTCCGTTTATTCTTCCGTTTTGGAGTCAAATCCACGTCTTCTGCCTTCAACGCTCTCAAAGCAGCATCCACTTTATCTACCAAAAAGTTGACCACGTCATCATCATTTTTCATGGAAAACCACTTTGGTTCTTCTCCCCCCACTAAAAATGCCCTCCAATGCATTATGATTTCGCCCATCCTCTTATCAAATGCCCCTGCCACCTCCACCATTGAATTTTCTATGCTTGATTGCCCATCTAGTTCCACAAAGGCACGAACTTGTGTAGCTTCCTCCAACTTTGATAAAAAGAGGGCCCTCCCTAGCAAAGTGTGATTGTAATCCCCGTATTGCTCATTAAACTCTTTTGCCGGCTACACCTCTATCCAATTGCCATCTAGTCCTTTCTTCACTTCCTTTTCGAGAAATCGAAAGAATTTGTGGTGTTGCATGCTCCAATGGCCCCCCATACTACGACAAAACACTTCTCGATTCTCCTCATTGGCAATACCTCTAGCTCGCAACTCCACCTCTCGATCGTGGGTCATCCACACCAAGGAATCTATCGGCACCTCCGATGATTCGTATAGCCCATGTGTAGAATTTACCGAATCCCACGTTAGACTTTTTTCCCAATGCGCATAATTTTGAAATTTGAATGGCGCTTGGTCTAACGGAAGGGTCCATCGATTGTATTCATGGCCGGGGGGCATAGCTTCCGAGATCCCGAGCATTTCGTAGAACCTAGGAGGCAAGGGAGAACGACACTTGGGGCACACCGAACGAATAAGGGATGCTCTCACGATGCATGTGACGTGGAAAGTGTGGGGACATTGGCCCATGGTGAGGGCTCCCTCGGGCCCAAAATGAACTCGACAAAGGCTACAATGACCCTCCAATATTAAAGCCGAAGAATCACAAGCATGCACCATTGTCTTGTCATTTTTCTTGATGTGTGCCGAAAGCGTGGGATAAGGGACCCAACCTTCTTCTAGTTCCAAGGCCCAATTAATGGAGGCCACCTCTTCCTTCTTTGTGTGGTTCAAACGCTCGAACATTGCATCCATGTCTCCCCAATATGTGATTTCGGTGGACCCCGTTGGCACAAAGGCAAACATCTTCTTCAAACGCCAAAGAGAGGACTCCACGCTATCGCATTCTTCATCCGACTTCATTGCCAATTTGAGTAGCTCTTTCATTGCTCGTGATACTACAGACGGTTTGTCTTCGAGTTTTTGCACCCATGCCAACCATTGAGAGTCCAAAGTGCCCTTCGGCATACATTCATCCAATTGCACTATCCGTTGCAATCGTTTCAACTCGGCCTCCAAACACGTGTTTTCTTCGGTGACCTCGTTCAATTTTTGCTTCAATTCTTTGACCTCATTGCTTTCCGTTTGCATGGAAGCATCGTGGAATGTCGAATTAGTATTACCGATGGGGGTCAAATACAACAAATCCGGATTGTTGTTTTCCTCAATGCCATCTAGTCTGTCCTCCACTTTCTCCTTTCCCTTCTCAACAACCAGCTCACCTTCTCGGATTTTCTTCTTCAACGCTACAATTTCGTACTCCAAGTCTTCAATAAACTTCCTTTGGAAAAGCAATGTATTATGGCGACGATCTGATTGAGCCTCCAATGTCTCTAGCTTCTCTTTCAATTTCGAAGCATCCACCGCCAACTTGAGATTCTCAACATCTATACCCTTATATTTCTTGATCTCCTCTTGGTATTCACTCAAAACCTTCAAATCTGTAACACGCTCGTCGAGAAATGGTGTCATAGATTGGCTAAACTTCACGAAGTCCAAGGCACCACTCAACAATTTAGGCGCTAATTTGGAAAAATCCGTTGTAACTTCTTGCAGCCTTGGAGCGACTTCTACTACAAATTGAGCCGTAACTGCCAATTTTGATGCGGTCAAAACAAAATCAGCCCATTGACTCTCGGAAGGCTCATCTTGGGTTTCCGCGCCTCCGTTACTCGTGCCATCCTCGTTGGTGTGCTCCATGTTCTTTAAATGTTCTTCGTGTGACCGCCACAAATGTGAACCTTTACACAAAGATTCTAATAATGCAACCGAGGGCATCCGACGAACAATTTGCCATTTTGATGTCCTCAAAGATGACAAATGTGGATACTTGGAATCGATAAATCCACCAAGAATGGTCTCATTTGGCAGCACGCCATCCGATTGTTCTCCATGATGAGGTGAAGGATGCACCTCAACTCCTAGATTCAATGTCGGGCTCGATGTCTTCGGCAAACTTTGCTTCGAAGTACTTGCCAAATGATTTAAAGCATTGCTGTCTATAAGATTCTGAATGGCAATTCCCGCATTAGCAACTTCTCCCTCAATGACATCATCATGACATTCATGTGGTGCGGATGGGGCCACGTGCTCCACCATTGTTGTTCCATTTGGTGTGCATATCAAATCCGTTGGAGGAGTTAAAAATATGTCTCCCTCCACATGCTCGCTTTTGAAATCTTGTATTGCCGTACGGTTTTGTGTTGAAGCCAATTGCATTGCCGAATTGTGACCTCCACGTCCTTGGTCATAGTCATTGTCATTGGTTTGACCTCTCTTTTGGATTTAAATGCCTCACTTGGCCCTGCTTGTGGATTGTACAAATCGGGAATATCTTTCCGATTACATTCAAGCACACGTGGAGCGTTCGCTGTCGTTGGAAACGTGCTCCAATCCACCTTGCGTGCCAATATCAATTATGCATACACCATAGAAGCCAAGCTGTAGTTTATATACCCCTTGGACATTGCTTTATCCCCGAAGAGGGCCCGCCAAACTTCATGCACTCGATGAATGAAGTGCGCATTGTTGCAATTCCCTGGTTTGCAACAAAAACCACGAGTATGGATGATGTGGGCCTCCCTAGGCCACAACTTGTCGATGTGGTACATCTTCACATACTTCTTGCACGTTTTGGAGGACCAATATTCTGCTTCCTCCGCTTCCTCCGCTTCCCAACCACCCTCTGCTTTGATGTTGGGATCATCTAAAATCTCATAGTGGAGCTCATGGGCGGTTCCCTTTGGTTTAGGCCTCCTACTATTGTCACCTCAGCCGGTCAACCCACCACTACCTTCAACGCCTTGACCACTCATGGTTGTCAACTTGAACTTGTCCCCAATTGAATTTAAATAGTCACCAAAAGTATGTGTCTTCAATCCACCCAAGTTTCAATGAATGTTTGTATGTGAACCAATAATGAAAGATGAATGACCCCACCTCTCCACCATGTAGGAGCAACTGGCACAATGAAGCAACAGTAGCACATCCAACACGGTTGTGAGTCCTAGGAAGGAGAGGGAAGTGAGAAAAAACAAGAAGGCCGTCCGCCCTTATAGCCGTCCGAAACCAAACCTAAGATCGTCCGCCACTTAGCCTCCCCCGACCAATGCGAAGCGGACCCGAACGTCCGCTCAATCGGACGGCCCATCCGTCTCCAAATCCGCCGCTGCCGTCCGCCTTCCCGCCGCCGCTGTCCGCCTGCTCTCCCCCGTCCGCGATTCCGACGCTTCCGTCCGCATTTCCGATGGGCCGTCCACCCATCGGAGTCGCCGTCCGCCTGTCGGAGCCGCCGTCCGCGTGCTGCAGGCCACCGTCCGCCTGCTCCAACGGGTTCGTCCGCATTTCCGACGCTGCCGTCTGCATTTCCGACGGGTCCGTCCGCATTTCCGACGCTGACGTCCGCCATTCCGACGGATCCGTCCGCGTTTCCGACGTTGCCGTCCGCTTTTCCCTCCCCGAGGTCCGTCCAAGCACACTTTGAGGAGTTTGGGCCTTGTTTTCACCCTCTTGAGTCCTCTAGTCCTCTCCTGATTTCCAGAAGCATAGGATTCTTTCATTTGGGAATGTAGAGACGTTGTACTAGTATCGGGTGCTCATTGATGAAGGAATGTTTCAATGTTCGAAGCATTGATTTGGTTTTCATAAATGTCAAGGCAATTTACGGACTCAAAGGTAGTATTTTGACTAATGCAATGCCTCCAAACCCTTGTTAGGGTTTAGGGTATAGGGTTTAGGCCTTTCGTTGTCCAAATGGGGGTGACAATCACAATCCTTTGTCTTTGATTTTGGATAAACAAATATGCCCCCCAAAATTCCAAATAGACTAATAACAAAATGGAAAGGAGTTATTGAATTGCAAACAATTCCCAAGGTCCAATTCATGTAATATTCAAAGTTGATTAATTTTCCAATAGATCAAATCTTTTAGAGGTTTGAGTGCCCAAGCCATTCAAAGTGTGTTGTACGTATGAAAAAAAAACATGGCCTTTTAGTATCCACAACGAAAGAAACATTTGTCCTTGCATTCCCTAACCATGTAGATGTTTTGACTTTAAAAAATTTGCTTGAATGCCTAGTAGGGTGCACATGAACTTGTGAGGTTATAAGAAGATAAGTGTATGCACTATTTTCATAGCACGTTGTCCCACCCTAGTGATTGAGCAAGTTATAATTTCATACTAGAATTAATTTAACTTGATATAATTGGCGCTAATATTTTGGCACCTTATGATTCTTTAAAGAATGGAAATCAATACATTGGAAATCAATAAATTCATTCAAGTCAAAGGGAGGGGGGGGGGAGACTTCTAGAAATCTACTTCCACACGTTTTCATGCTAGAGTATCAAAACCTTTGCAAGCCCCTAATATCCCCTAAACCCAAAATACCATTTAAAAGAATTTTTGTCTTTGGTTTTGAAATGACCATTTTATGAGGTGTTGACATACAAGAAACAAACCTCGTAGCTTCATTTGGACAATGAGAAGCTTTAAGTTTTTTCTCGAAGTTCAAATAAGTAGAATTAAATTACCATGTGTTCAATTCTTCATTTCATTTAAAAATTTATATCATAGGAAATTCAATTGCATTCCTAGAAAATAAGAGAAAATTATAAACTCAATGCATGCACGTAAAAACAACATACAAAAATATGTGAATCTTTTAGATAATTCCTAAATTCACACATCCTTTTTTCTATTTATTTTTTAATTTTTAGATCAAATGAAATCCCAACGCCATTGGCACAAAGGAACCACATTAAAAATGAAATTGAACCGGAGGGCCAGCCAGCTGGTGACATCAAGGATTCAAAGACCCCTAAGGCCGTAATGACCAATTTGGGCGGGATGCACTTCAAAATCCCACCCCCGTCCGCTTAGGCGGACCCCGCCGTCCTCCGTTCCCACACTGCCGTCCGCCTGCTGGAGCCCCCGTCTGCCCGTCGGAGCCGCCGTCCGTGCGTCGGAGCCACCATCCGCGTGCTGCAGGCCGCCGTCCGGCTACTGATCGCCGTCCGCGATTTCGGCGCTGCCGTCCGCGTCGCGGAGTCGGCTTCCGGCTGGGTGGTCTGTTCTGGCCGTCCGATGAAGCGGACTGCCGATCCGTCCGTTTCATCGGACAGCTGAAGCGAGGCGGACCGTTGGTAGTCCGCTTTGGGGTCCGTCTGCTCGTGCGGATCTCGAGGCCGTCCGCCTCATATAAGGCGGTGCGGACGGCCCGTCCGCTCTCACTTTTGCCTTCCCCCTTGTGCATTGCAAGAGAGAGCGGAGAGCTTGGTGTTTTATCCTCCATTGGCTCCTTTTGTAGGGAAGGTAGGAGTTGGGTTTTGAGGGCCTATATTTTGCCTGTTTTTTCCAGTTTATGTGTACTTGGTGCACTGTAATTTTTTATGAATTAAATTGGAACTTAAAATTCATACTTTCTACGATGCTGAGACCGAAGAGAGCGGCGAAGGGGAAGAATGTGGTGCCCGATATTGACTCAGCACGTGAACTTCCTTCCAATGCTTGCAAAGCATTCTTGATTGAATACATTGTGAAGTTTTATGAGGCGGAAACTATAGTGCCTCTTGACACTAAATATGTGAGATACCAAGAGGAATGTGTAGACAAATTCAAGATGGATATGACACAAAAGTTCACGGATGCTCTAAACGTTCCAGAATGGATTCATGAAATGGAGAAGAAGGGCTTCCAACAATTTCTAAAGAACAGGATGCAAGACGCATTGTGGAATGCGAAGGTGATCCTAGAAAAATACGGGAGGGAACACCGTGCAAGTGATGAAAGCTTTGAACAAGTCATTCTCAAAGCTGACTTGTTTGTTCGTCGTTGCGCTCCGTTTGCAAAGAGACGCAATCGGCGAGGGTCATTGGGTTGGTGGACTTCGGATGAAGGAGATGTAGAATTGCAACGTGGACGACGACATCTCATAGTACTACCAGACACAGCAAGGGTGATTCTACAAGATGACAAAATCTTGAAGGGCGGATACGCAACAATTCGTAGGGTTCGAATTGAAGGATGTCATGAGATTCCGTCATTTTGGGAATTTGCTGCAAAGATATCTCATCAACAACGGATTCGTCCTCAACTTGCGAAGTTGGAGCACCAAAACGAATCAATGGCAGTGAGGATTCCACATGACGGAGTTATTCGGTTTGCCGCTGTCCATGCAACAAACAATGAAGGGTATGCATATTGGTGGAATGGTGGTACATTGCGGCAAATGTTGATTCTCGATAATGATTATCCAGATAACATTGCCATTCGATTGTCTTATTCACGACCAACGCCCGAAGAGGTGATTGAAGCTTTTCGTCTTGGTCAATGGAGAAAGAAGCGCACCGAGTTGGCATGGGCATTGGTGCATATCATGAATGTGGTCCACAATGCGGGTCATCTACACAATGATATTTCTCCCGACAATATCATGTTTCACTTTCCTGAGGATGAATCACGTGTTTACATTGGAGTTTGCGATTGGGGCATGTCTACGGTTCGTACTGAACCAATGAAGTCATTGTATACGTTCACATCCGCGGCAGATCGGGATGCAGCTTTGAACCGAAGGTGGTGGGTGGACCCTTCAATTGCATACGTGCACCGCAAAGATGCGGATGTGGAAATGATTCCAACTTTGTCACGTAAATCGGAGGAATATGCCGTTGGTCGAATAGCTCAATGGATCAACAAACTATGCATGTCAGAGGCCTACACATCGCTTCATTGTGAAAATGAAGGACATACGAGGTTTAGCCACCACGATTTGGCAAGGGTATTTCACCTCTACTTGGATCGCCTTTGCAATTCAGTGATTGCGGAGCGCGGAAGTTTTTCCGAAATCATCCAACGATTTACTAATTCTTACAATTGGCCTATTCCAGATGACCACTTCCGTCACTCATATTAATATATGAGTGTGCTACATAGTACTATAGATTATAGAAGTAATCGATAAATGTATCAGTGAGGATGTACGTTACTATGTGTGCTAACTATAGACTATATATACACCATCAATGTATGCCAATATATGTGAAATTGGCTTTCCGTTTTGAACATTTTGTATTTTTCGGAACACAAACTATTTAAATACAAAACATCTTTTTTGGGTGGATGAGAAATGTAGACTTGGAGTTCTTCTTCTTGATGTATCATTGATGTTGGATTGTTGGGTACCTAGCCACCTAGGTTGGCAAGGTGGTGTGCTAAATTGTATGATCTATCGTGTAAATGTACATGGCACATGCAAGAGAATCCCCCAAATTTTCATTGGGGGGCAACAAAGTAACAACACCATTTGTTTTGAAATAATACAATTATACAATATGTTGTTTTGCGAAGTTGATTTTGTTCAGGAGAAGCTTAAGTGCCAAACTCCTTGAATCAATTTTCCGTTCATTATTCTAGAACCCTAAATGAAATTAAAATTCCAAAGCATAATTGGGTTGTGGTCTTGTAAATTAAACCAAAATTGCAGATTTTAATTTGTAAAAAATTCTTTACTGAAATTTTGTCTGAGATTAAAGGCGTTTTCAATTTCAAATGCAGTGCTTATCATGCCATATCTTTCAATCCATGCAGTCAAAATTTTTGAAATTTTGGCGCCATGCTCTCAAATAAGTTATGTACAAAATACTTTATTTAAATTCCCCCCAGAAATTGATGTTGATGTTTTTCTACGGTATATACCGTAGAAGTGGTCCGAACAAATCCATTTTTCTAAAAACATCCATAGCAGGGTTGTCACCGTCACGTCCTGTCCGTCCGTCAGGGTGTCCGGACGGTCGTCAGGATTCAACCCTGGCGTCCGTCAGGATTAAAAAAAAAAAAAAAAAAGAAATTTTTTTTTTTTTTTTTCGCTGGACGGTCCGTCCTTCGACCTGGACGGGTGGTCTGTCCACCTTGACAAGTAGTCCGTCCACTAGGACGGTCGGGCCGTCACCTGGACGGTCAAATTGTCGACCTGAACGGTGGACGGATGGCCGTCCAGGTCGACGGACAGGCCGTCCAAAAAAAAAAAAAAAAAAAAAAATTTTTTTTTTTTTTTTTTTTTGGGCTGACGGCAATACCGACGTGTCATGACATCCGGACGTGAAAAGCCCACGTCACGTCCGGATAGACAACCCTGATCCATAGGGCTTTAGGGCTTAATTACAATATATTTTATTCATAATTTACAAATAGGAAAATACTATTTGTTAAGAGCCAACATCTTTGTACCGTGCTTGTCACTTTCTATATTATGTGGCAAGAGATTACAAATTTACAATCACTTGATTGTATTGTGAGACAACAACTACAATCTTACAAATGTCCAATAGTCCAATCTACTTCATTCAGATTCTGATTCGGTGTCACCTTTTTGGCTTGGGCCTGTACCACTAGACCTATAAACATTGAGAAATGGTCCTCCGCCATAGTAGTCGTCTCCATATCTGTTTTGCCCACTTGCTTGTCCATAATGTCTTTGGTATGGACCTCCAAAAGTTGGAGGAGGAATTGAATCATTGTGAGTAGATGCTCCTTGAGTTGAACCGCCATAAGAAGGTCCTCCTTGAGGTTCATGAGAACCACCTCCAGTAGACGTAAAGTTGTATTGGGAACCTCCCTGGTTACCTTCAAAATGATGCGTGGTTCCGTGGCTCGTCCTTGAGCTGTGATACCCCCCTTGAGGGTCATTATCGTAGTGTGAAATACTTTGCGTATCTTGCGAGCCATATGCACCACGATCGGGTCTGTACACCCCATGATGGCCATATTGTCGACCACGGTCCTCTAGGCATCTTTGCATTGCCTCTCGCATTTCTTGTTGGTATTGAATGTCCTCCCGATCTTCTATACGCTCGTGCCTCTCTTCCATCCTCGTGGGTGTTGGAGTGTCTTTCTCATCATCATCACCTAACCATTCATCTTCTGCATCCGGCAATACAACCGGTGGAAATCCAAACTGGCCTCGATTAGACCACTCTGGCATGCAATCGCTCGGCCCAGTCCAACTAGTATAAATTACCGCATCACTACGATTCAAGTGGGTAACATCTTTTCCGTAAATTGTGCGCCAATCTACATCTTTGTGGAGTACAATCTCCGCCCAAACCATGCTCATGTTGGAATAGTTCATTAAATTCGGTTTGGAGTCCCGTATTTGAGCTGAACGTGTTACTTCCTCGTATCAATGAACAAAGTGTTTGCTTTAGCATGTGGAAATTTGTCCTTCCCAACGACAAACTTGCACCTTTGCGCGTTCTCTGGACCATATTTTGGAGAGGTGCGTCATTTTGATGTACTTCTTGCACATTGTGCAGTCCCAAGTTTTTTTGGGTTCTTCTTCCCATCCCGGTTCAGCTACACACATTTGGTTGTCCCAATCATCCCAATTTATGTCTTGGGATTTGCCTTTCTTACTGGACTTCAATTTGTTATCGCGAGGCATGGTAAGCTTGCTTAAATGATTAATGATTTGCACTTACACTTGAAACAATTTAGGGTTCGATCACAATCATTTGCACACCAAAACGGAAGAGGCGCACAGAGCCTTAGGCACTAGATCACCCACTCCGCAAGGGAAACGATTGTGGCAAAATCAGCCGTGCTCTCCGCTATTTATGCAGTCGGACAGCATGAATCCATGTATGGGAGCATCGGACGGCACACATGCGGACGGCAAGATTGAACGGTGGAAAATCGGCGTCCGTCACATCGCACGGTCACTGTCCAAAGCGGACGGGCCCCCAACGGGCGGACGGACATCCGGTCGCCAGTCCGCCCCTGTTCCGTCGGCCCGTCCGCTCCTACCCCGTCGGCCTGTCCGCTCCTGTACCGTCAGCTCGTCCGCTTCTGTTCCGTCGGGCCGTCCGCTCGTGTTCCGTCGAAAGAATCGGCCGTCCGCCCGTCCATCGGTCGGACGCCATCTACCGCCAGGTATGTCAAAAGACGTCCTGGGGTCAGCGTCCGCGGACTTTGGACGTTCGGACGCCCTGTCAACCCTGCAAGAAACGTGTGTGAAGGCCAGGGACTTGCTCTCTCAGGAGTCAATCAATTCGGTGTCGAGCAAAACTTGCTGCTCCAGCAATTGCATTCAACCTTTTCCAAGGGAGAAGATTCGTGCGTTCCGTGAACGCATGTACCACAACTCAACGTTCGAGTTCCGGTACCACATGAAACTAGATGTTCATCGTCAAGTCCATCGTGATGCCCACGAGAAGAGAGTGGTCACTATCGAAGGAATTGATGTTTGCCTGGCGGCATGGCGACATATTGTTGGTGTCTCAGAAACAACATTCCATCGTTTCCAAGGATTCTCTGCGAGAGGTGATCAAGCTCAACCTCATGGAAACTTCGGTACACAGAAACCTAGGAGACATACTGTGCAAGCCACCGCGATGTTGAAGTGCCTACTTGATAAGTCGGCGGATCACATGCCACATCGCACGTTCACTCTTCCATCTGGAGAAAAGAAGGTGTCCATGATCTTGCCGGCTACTTTCACATGGAAGGAAACTATTCCTGAGGTCAATGCAGCAAATGCTATGTTCGGACTTAAAGAAGTTTCAGCTTCTAATGTGAGTAAGATTAGGAAACTGAACTTTCCTGAATTCAGTGCCAAAAAGCCGGGGGACAATTTCGCTAGATGCTCTAAGTGTGATCAACTACAAACTTTGAGGAGGACCGCCGTTCATGGTTTACAAAGGAAGTGGACTCATCTATTAGACAAGCATCTGGCGAAGGCTCGAGCACATCGAGATCAATATTACGCAAATCGCTACAAGTCAAGTGCGTATCCTCACGAATGCTTGACAATCATGCATGACAAAATGGATCATGCAAAAACGGCATCCCGTGTGTTCTCTCACAAAAGTAAGCAACTAGACGGGCTCATGAAGTTACCAGTTTCTGTGACAGGTATGATTGCCCATGGACACGGGGATGTGCGTTATGCTCATTATGGTTTAGACATTTTCCTTCACGACTCAAACTACACGGTAGGGTCGTTAG
This sequence comes from Rhytidiadelphus loreus, assembly GCA_947034895.1. Lineage (NCBI taxonomy): Eukaryota > Viridiplantae > Streptophyta > Bryopsida > Hypnales > Hylocomiaceae > Rhytidiadelphus > Rhytidiadelphus loreus. The sequence goes on from OX344764.1 coordinate 43,486,075, forward strand.
CAAAACTCTTTCGAGATCTTGAGCTTCCACCAAAGTATTCCTCGCGGGAATTGTTTGCTGGATCCGGCTCCGCTCCTCTATTCCGTGCTGTGCTACAAGGATCAGATGTTTGCAAATCTTCGCTTCGTCCACAACCCGAAGTTCCAATTCTTCCCACTTCTCTTCCTCCGGTTCTAAATGTGCAAATGGACAACGCCACGGGAGACAACAAGAATAGATTTGTGTTTGCGTTTTGGTCCCTTTTTGTTGCTAAGAAGGTATTCCGTGAGGTCTATGTTAGTTTCATGTTGGTTGGGCACACGCATGATGACATAGACGCCTTGTTTGGGAGGTGGAGTATGCAGTTGAAAAAAGAGAACTTCCCTACCATTCCATCTCTCATGAAGTCCTTCATGGATGTGGATTCTGTACCTACAATTCCTCACCTTATTGAGGAGGTGCCAGATTTTAAAGCCTTCATAGAAGGTTCCATTTTGGATGGAGAGGAGGCACTTGTTGGCTATACGAAGGCACAACAATTCAAGTTTTATCTAAACTCCGCAGGGGTTCCGGTTATGAAGTACAAGCACTATTGCACTGATAGTGATTGACTTCTTGAGGAAGGTGGAAGGATCAAATTATGGCGAGAGGACACTGAAGGACGTAGTCTTTGGCCTCGAGGAGAGCCAGTGCCTGTAGTCCATCTCCCAATGCAAAGTTTGGATGAGATCTACAAAGGGTTATCAGGCTTCATCAAGTATTGGGAGGCATTGTGCAATGAGGATGGCAGTGGAGAATACCGGAGAAGGTTTGAACACTTAGTGTTCTATTGGCGGGCGGTGAATGCGTCCTTGAAGGATCCAATTGAACCGTCAGCTGTGTTGAAGGACGGCTTTTGGCCTTCTACTCGCGTGGAGACGACAGAGGAGGATGAACTTGATGGTGATGGTGAGGTGCGTGCGGAGTTTTCATAGGGCAACTCCGCAATCGTCCATTACCATCTTTTCGTGTGGCCCGTGATGTTTTTGAAGGGTACTTCGTGGCCGTTCGGCCAGCGGATGGAGATGCAAAGCCAATATGGATTGTGCGAGCCTTGTCTAATCCTTTTGTAAACCCCGATCATCCTAACTGCGTATTGATTCAATACTTCCGGCCCACGTCACGCGAGCGAACAGTTCAAGAATACTATACTGGGTGGGATTCCACTAAAGGATTGCGTTGGAAAGTGGATGAGACCCAGAACCCAATTTGGGAAGAAACAAATTCACCGGTGACGGCCTGGAAGTCTAGGGTGAAGAAGGACACAATTGAGTGTGTCCTTAAGATATTGTCTGCTCAGATTGACGTTATCAATGGTAGTTTGTCTGCGTACAATTCCGATTGAAGATAGACGACTCGGGATAGACGGCATTCAAATTTTTATATATTGTATTCACTATTCTTATTATATGTGCTATTGTTTTGTTTTGTTCTTGCATAACTATGAAGGATTTTAAATAATCGATTGTACTTGATCTAGATTAGACATATAGATTGCAATTTTATGTTTTGATTTTGTAGTATGAAGTCACTTGTGCAACAAGTCTCTTTTTACATTCTATTCAATATATCTTTTATTACTTTATTTATAAAGTTGTCTCTACTCTTTATATTTCAATTCAATTTCCATATTTATTGACTTTGTATATGTCATTTGAAAAAAAATTAGAATTGAGAAAAGGTGGTAGTGGACAAGACCACTTTTTATTTTGTTAACGTGTGAAGCACTTGTCACAATTTTGGATGGGGGCCGGTTGGTTGTTACAACTTTCCTGCCTGCAAAGCTCACTTAGCAGTACCAAGTCATGTATTTCTTCAAGTCGCTCATACGAGTTCAATGAGAATCGAACTCGGACCACCTCAATGAGATAAACAACCCCTTCCAACCAACCGTTCGGCTCATGACTTGGTGTTCAACTCTAAGAACAGTAGGCTCTTATATGGAAAATCACTTTCCTCTCTTTCTACTATACATTGTACTGTGACACTGTAAACTCCCATTTTAATGAAAATTATAACTTACAACTAAAGAATTGAGTTCCCATCAACTTCAATCGACATGAATTGTGAAGCCTAAAAATAGACAACATTATTTTGGGAGGCTCCCAATCTCCCATTTTAATGAATATGATGTTAAAATACTACCTTTGAGTCAGTGGATTGCCTTGACATTTATGAAAACCAAGTCAATGCTTCGAACATTGAAACATTCCTTCATCAATGAGCACCCGGTACTAGTACAATGTCTCTACATTCCCAAATGAAAGAATCCTATGCTTCTGAAAATCAGGAGAGGACTAGACGACTCAAGAGGGTGAAAACAAGGCCCAAACTCCCCAAAGTGTGCTTGGGCGGACCTCGGGGAGGGAAGGGCGGACGGCAGCGTCGGAAAGGCGGACAGCAGCCTGCAGCACGTGGACGGCGGCTCCGACAGACGGACAGCGACTCCGACGGGCGGACGACCCGTCGGAAATGCGGACGGAAGCGACAGAATTGCGGACAGGGGGCAGCAGGCGGACGGCAACGTCGGATTTGGAGACGGATGGGCCGTCCGATTGAGCGGACGTTCGGGTTCGCTTCACGTTGTTCGGGGAGGCTCGGTGGCGGACGATCTTAGGTTTGGTTTCGGACGGCTATAAGGGCGGACGGCCTTCTTGTTTTTTCTCACTTCCCTCTCCTTCCTAGGACTCACAACCGTGTTGGATGTGCTACTGTTGCTTCATTGTGCCAGTTGCTCCTACATGGTGGAGAGGTGGGGTCATTCATCTTTCATTATTGGTTCACATACAAACATTCATTGAAACTTGGGTGGATTGAAGACACATACTTTTGGTGACTATTTAAATTCAATTGGGGACAAGTTCAAGTTGACAACCATGAGTAGTCAAGGCGTTGAAGGTAGTGGTGGGTTGACCGGCTGAGGTGACAATAGTAGGAGGCCTAAACCAAAGGGAACCGCCCATGAGCTCCACTATGAGATTTTAGATGATCCCAACATCAAAGCAGAGGGTGGTTGGGAAGCGGAGGAAGCGGAGGAAGCGGAATATTGGTCCTCCAAAACGTGCAAGAAGTATGTGAAGATGTACCACATCGACAAGTTGTGGCCTAGGGAGGCCCACATCATCCATACTCGTGGTTTTTGTTGCAAACCAGGGAATTGCAACAATGCGCACTTCATTCATCGAGTGCATGAAGTTTGGCGGGCCCTCTTCGGGGATAAAGCAATGTCCAAGGGGTATATAAACTACAGCTTGGCTTCTATGGTGTATGCATAATTGATATTGGCACGCAAGGTGGATTGGAGCACGTTTCCAATGACAGCGAACGCTCCATGTGTGCTTGAATGTAATCGGAAAGATATTCCCGATTTGTACAATCCACAAGCAGGGCCAAGTGAGGCATTTAAATCCAAAAGAGAGGTCAAACCAATGACAATGACTATGACCAAGGACGTGGAGGTCATAAGTTCGGCAATGCAATTGGCTTCAACACAAAACCGTACGGCAATACAAGATTTCAAAGGCGAGCATGTGGAGGGAGACATATTTTTAACTCCTCTAACGGATTTGATATGCACACTGTGAGCCCCAAATTCGTCACTTGGGACTCATTGTTTTCTTTTTTTTAGTTTATTACAAATTAAGGCATAAAAGTACTACAAAAAGCCCAAAAAAGAGTGTAGAACCAAAATAGGTATGTCACGTATCAGTATAGCATTTGGTCATAAATAGCCTTTTATCCATAGATTATCCATAAAACCCACTTGTATATAGGTTAGAACCCGTAATTAGTGGAAAACAATAGGGCTACTAGGAACTTACCCAAAATAGCCCAAACCTAGTGCATGTGACCATGATAGGCTAAATTAGTCTTAGGAGAGTGAGGGAGGTCCCCACGTAAATCTCCAAAGATAGGTTCTAGTTTCCCCATTCCATCGACGAAACATTAGGAATCCAAATTGTTAGCTTGCAGGTGTTACTTGTCCCAGACAGGCCGCATAGAGGAATCCACAGCCGCCAGATAGTGTTCTTGGATTTGGAACATGTCGGGGTGTCCACGGCAAAACCCATTCGCCAAGATTCCCTCACATGTGAAAGATTCCCTGACTGCCGGTGATTCAACCGAAGTCAGTTTTCACCTCGCCACCAACTGTGTGCCAGAATAGCCCAAGACTTGGCACGTGTCTTGGGGGACTCCATGAGAGGTTCCCCAAAAAGTCTCGGTTTTTTCTGATCTCCAAAGGATCTTTTTCCGAGCAATCAACTACCAAAGGCCACGTTAGAAAATTCATGGAAAATACCCAGGCCGCGGTAAAATCTCACTAAAAATTAGACTAGCATCTTTTACGTTAATAACGCGCCCCGACAAATTTCATGGTGTTCCAATAGCGGGAAGCAGCCGAAACTGACAACATCCCCCCAATTAATAATTACGGCAGGATTTTTGAGGGGTTGACCGGCGTCTCGGGAGCGTACGAAGTCGGAACAAAGACATCAAGGAGCCTTTTCTTACTCCCTAGAGCCCCCCCAACAACCCTATCTAGTTACCCAAGCCAAAAGAGGTAAACCCCCAAAGTTAGGTTTTTACCCTTTTAATTGGCTCCAGTTGGCACTAGTTTTCGATGGGTTTTTTGTGATAGAAATAGGGGGTGGGGGATCCTTTAGGCTAAAAATGGCATTCTGAAGCCATTGGTGCAATCCATTTGCAATTCCGAGCTAAACTCCAAAAGTTAGAGGTTAGGACCAGCGTAAAATCCAAAATTAGGTGAAAATCTCAAATTTGGATGAAAATCCGGATGGATGAGGTTACTCGTCGAGGGGGGGAGTGGGCCCTTGGAAACCTATAAAAGGGGGCCCTTCTCTCTCCCAAAACACCCCCAATACTTGTTTTGGGTCCGTAGGTCCAAGTGATCTTGGAATTTTTGGCGTTTCAAGCCAAAAAACCTCTACGATGTTTTCGGAGCACTTATGGCTCCCCTCGTTGTTCTATTTCAAGCTCTTTGAAGGTCCTTTGAGGTCCTTCCATCTTACCTTGTACTTGTTGCGAGTCAAGCGGGTTTCATTTGCTTTTGTGCATCTTGTACTAATCCTAAAGTTACCCCCCACCGTACCTTGGCGATGCCGCTTTGAGGGGCCTTTAGTGTGTAAGTATTGCCTTGTTTATACTTACTTGTGGGTACGGTTGCCTCGTGTGTACATCCTGACTATAGTCACCGTTCCCGTGTTGTTTGTGTGTGGACCCCACCACCCGTGAGGCGGCGAAGCTTTGAACTTACAACTTACCCCAGTCTTAGAGTGTGTCAAAATAGGCCCCAGACGGCGGAGCTTTGAACCTAGGGACATTGCAAGTCTTAGAGTTGGTGTCAAAACCAACCTTACGGCGAAGCTTTGAATTCTTAGGTATTTTAGTTCCAAAGTTTAGTTCCCAAGATCTTCTTGGGAAAGCCCAAAGTTTAGCCCCCAAGACACGTGTGTTTATTTTCCTTTTTTTTTAGTGGTTGACAAGTCCTCGGTCCGAGTTAGAGGTAGAGAGGTCTTTTCCTTTTGTTTTGACAACAAAAACCCCGTTCCTTTTTAGGAAAAAAATCTAGTCCTGGGGGAGACCACCCCCAAGAAACAAAACCAGCCTACCCTTAAACACCAGCCAGCCAGCCCTTAAACACCAGCCAGCCTACCCTTAAACACCAGTCAGCCCAGCCTTAACACCAGCCAGCCCCCCTCAAACACCAGCCAGCCCCTTTAACACCAGTCAGCCCAAAGTCGGGACTGGAGGAGTTCGGTACTGGGGGATCGTCGGTACTGGGGGTCGTCCGGGTATTGGGGAGGTCGCTGCAGGCAAAGGGGAGGTCGCTGCGGGCAAAGGGGGGGTCGCTGTGGGCAAGGGGAGGGTCGCTGCGGGCAAAAGGGGGGGTCGCTGCAGGCAAAGGGGGAGGTCGCTGGGGCAAGGGGGAGTCGCTGGGGCAAGTCCAGGGAGTCTAGGGAGTCCAGGGCTTGTAGGAGAAGTGGGAAAAAATTAGAAAGAAGGAAAGGGAAAGCCCAAAACAAAACCCAGCCTATAACCGTAATTAGGGGGGAAGGAAAGGACTAAAAGTGGGGATTAGGAGAGACTTAGGAGGAAGCTAAGGCCCTTAAGGTCAACGGGATAAAAGGAAAGGAAGGAATAGAGGCGACATCTCCACGGCCGCACCTGCAAAACACGCACCTCTCACTCTCTCATCACCACCAAAACGACAAAACAAGAATGGTAGGAGATTAGGAAGAAGAGGTTGAAATAGGTGTGAGAAGCAAAGAGACGATCCATAGTCGCTTCGATTAGAGTGCACGGAAATCTCCAAAGCTTTCCACGGCCATTAGAAGGGGGATTAGAATGACGCAAAGATGACAACGTAAGAGGGAGGGTTGAGTTTGCAAGGAGTTAGCGTCAGGGTTGACGAATTGGAGCGTCCAGCCCAAAATCACGTCCAAAAAGCGGACGTCCAGACGTGACGGACGCGGGGGACGCTGGGTAAAACGGAGCCGTCCGTCCGATTTACCTCGGGGTAAATTCCGGCGTCGGAATTCCGACGCTACCTTGGCCGTCCGAATTCTGACGCTGCCTCGGGCCGTCGGAATTCCGACGCAGTCGCAGTTGTCCTTCTGAATTGCAACCCTGGTTGAAACAGGATTAACAATCATATCATCATGATCCTCTAGCCTTTCAAAAGCATTTCAATTACCACAAGTATGAAGCCAAATTTTTTAATTTTTTTCATCATCTTGCAATATATCATGCTTCATTGTAGAAAAGCAACATACAAATGACACAATCAATTGATATTTTGGATTGAAATCATCTTTGGTTAAGTGCCCCCTTCAAAAATAATGGTATTACCACCATCAATAAGTTTAGGAGTATTACAATCAAAGTCTCTAACAATCAATTGTCAGTACGACAATCTGTGCTTTATGTAATATGAGCACATGAACATTTAAGCCTATGTCCTTTCTATTTCTAAGGATTGTAATCAAAATCTCCTTTCACCTCTGCCCCACTACTCTCACACCCATTTCCCAATCTTGCGTCTTCGTCGTTGGATGTGTCTTCCATATCATCTAATGAAGAGCCTAGACATGTTGTTCTTCCCTCTTGTACTTGCGTGGATGAAAGGCTTCTTCTTCGTTTGTCCTTTTTGAGTTCTTCTTTTACTCTTAATAAGGATTTCCCATTTTGTTCCTTAATGCCAACAACACTTTTCATTTTCCTCTTTGAAACATGTGGACGTGCATCAAGAGGGTTTCCAATGGCTCTTGTTTTTTTCAACGGGGATATTGCAAAAGGTTGCATGACTCTCTTCTTATTGGCTCTAGGTGATCCCCCGCCCTCTAATTTTATTGTTGAGGGCCCTCCACTGCCTCCATGAATGATTATCTTCGGTGAGATTGAAGATTGTGGTTTAGGCACTGACATTGTTGGGGGCCGTCGTGGTGGTGCATTACGAGAATGCCGAATGAACATTGAAGCCAATGTCTCATCCTTGTCATCGTCCATGGACGATAAAATACCTTGACTAGGCCGCCTTTCTTTTGAAATATTTGCAATCCGTTTTCCAAGCCCTAAGCTCCCAACGCCATCCAAAATTTGACTAGGGGTTTTCAATTGTGCACGTGGAGGGATGCTAGATGGTGGTACTTCAAAATCTTGCATGAGTTCCTTCTTGGCTTCTCCATTGATGCACAAAATTGGACTTCTAAACCCCACCACACATAGATCAACATTCTTCTCCGCTTCATTTGCCTTAGGGATTGGAATACTTGGGTGACCACTGTTCGCACTTGCCAATACAATGGTTGACTCAACACTCGTCTTGCCAACGTTCATCTTGACATTCACCTCCCAAGGCTCACGTCCTCCTGTGCCGATGTGTTTGTCATTTTCTTCCACTCGCAACACTCCTCTAAACGGAGACTCAAGTGGAAAAAGATCTTCATCCATTCTTTGCGTCCCATCATTGGGAATCGTTCTCTCATTGGCCTCTACATAAGCATCTTCTTTTTCCGATAGAACTTTTTCGCTACTCATGAACCCTCTTCCATCCACAAATCTAGCTATGGAAGGTACATCTTCATCATACCCATCATTATCCTCATCCAATGGAAAGTCATAGATGTCTCGATCATTGGCTCGAAGATCTTCATTGGGCCGACTTGGACTATCGAACATTTCATCATCAAAATTGTGCTTGTCGTAATTCATGGCATCTTCGTCATCCAATAGAGGCCCAACTGACCCACCATCCTCCTCGTCGTCCGAGATAAACCCCTCTGAATCTTCCGAATCCACGTTGTCATCGTACCACTTCTTCTCATCCTTTTCCTTTGATGCTGCCAAGACCTTGGAATTGGTGTACACATACACCAAGTCTGCCGCCCTTTGCGCTGTCAACTTGTTCCGAGATTTGTTGTGAACAAAAGAATAACTACTCCAATTTTGTTCACATGAAGACGAGGATACCAGTTGTGCCAAAATTCGCTTGGCTATTGGAGCAATGAGCTTCCCACATGCACCTTCAAAATCCCACCAAGCATGCGCCGACAATTGTTGCTCATCCGGATTCAACATGTTGTGAAACGGAGGTTCCCTATGGCGGAAGGCTACAAATTCTTTTACCACCGAGGCGTACTCTCCTTGTTTGCAAATTTTCATTAGAACACGCTTGCATGCGTCCATTGCATCTTGGTCGTCGGCTAGATCCTTATCATGCAGAAGGTATGGATTCAAAAGAGCTCCTGCACAATGTAAATCTGTCTCCCCCATTCCACGGCGTTTGAAAAAGGATCGCTCCAATGGTTCGGCGAGGTTTGTTGCCAAACAAAAAGGAGGCCCTTCTAGGCTAAGGACATGTTTCTCTAAATTCCTCATAATATGCAACACCTTACCCATGCATGGCGTCTTTGCATCCAAATCACGTAGACCATATACAATGGGGGCCACCAATTCTCGCAAATTTGTCCACCGGTCCCAATAATGCTCCTCTAGAATGAACCTCTTCACATCACGAGACTTCGTGCGAGATTTGGCTTTGCCATTGTCGTTGAGTGTATTCACATATGCCACCCACTGTGGATCCACCACACTTTGTTGCAATGCTCTTTTGACTTTCAACAAACGATCAATCATGATAAACACAGAGGCAAACCTTGTTTCCACCGGCTTCAACAAACTGTACTTTGTCTCATACTTCCGAAATATAGCAAGTGGCATGTGTCTTTTCTTGAAGAAATTCACTACGGTTTGGGCTCTCTTTACCGACTCTTCAATCCATTTCTCCTTTCCCCAATCTTTGAGCAACAAATTCAAGGCATGCACCACGCATCCTTGAAAAAAAAATGTGTGGATATTTAGTGGATACCAAATTCTATGCTGCCGGATTCACTGGAGCATTGTCTGCACTCACTTGCACCACATTCGTAGGACCCACCTGCTCTATGAATTTTTCTAAAATTGTGGCCAAATATTGTGCTGTCTTTTCCACCCCACTAGTATCCACCGATCCAAGGAATTGCTCACCCGCTGAAGATACAAGCATGGCATTAATCAGTGGACGGTTTGTAACTGAGCTCCATCCATCAATGGACAATGTTGCTCCAAACTTCCTGACGTTGTCTTCGGTCCTTCTATGCACCTTCCCCATGACATTTGCCTTGGCTTGATCAAGCAATTTATGCCGTAGATCATGATATGATGGCGGAGTGTAGGCCTTACCATACTCGGAGGTTTTTTTCACCGCTTCTTTGAAAGCTACGTTTCGGGCCACTGAAAAGGGTATATTTGCCGCATAGAAGAAATTGGCCCACACTGCATTCAAATTCTGTTTTTTGGTTTCTTGAAAGCCATCCAAAAGCCTACTTTGTGTTGGAGGCCTACTGCTTGAGGCCCTACGAATGTCACGTCCGCTACATATTTGCATACTTGGAGTTACTTCGGAACCCCCTCCAACAACTTCTTCCGGTGTTGTACAAGAATCTTTTTGCGTAGAACGTGGCATGCACCTCCCATTTGACATATCGCTTTCAACCATAGGCAAGTTGTTGACATCCACATTTCCACGAACAGGTCTTTGTGGAAATGCCCCATTGCATCGAAGAAATAAACTTCGAGTTTCCGATGACAATTTGGGACACAAACTCACTCCCCTATCACGAGAACCGGGAATCGATTCATATCCTAAGTGACTCAACATATGGCTCGTTTTCTTTGAAAACATGTTGTTGCAAGCCTTGCATTGTATTTTACTCGCCGAAAGGACGACATACCAAGAGGCAAGATCCTTGCTCATGGTCACAAGTTCCAAACTTGAACTTCTTCAAATTCGCAAGTTTTGGAAAATGTAAACACAAGTGAACCAATGTTTAAAATTGGGTTTACGGTCGTGCACAAAGCCTTGAAATTCAAGGCCCCCCTTCCACCAAACGATGCATTACCAAGCAAGGGACACAAAATAAATTGCAGCTCCTAGCCCTTGGAAATCGTAGTGTTCAGTGGATTTGGAGTGCCTTCATACGCCTTGTTTCTTCTACTTATACTTTGCAGCTGAATACAGGTGGCGCTGACCGTTATTCAGAAAGATGAATTTTAAAAACAGTACCAACGGACTCATTCTCCCCAGAATGGCCCGTCTGATTTGACCATCCCGTCCGAACATTCCGTCGGATCGGGCCAGGCCGTCGGATCGGGCCAACTCGTTGGAACAGGCCGTCGGAACAAGCCGTCCGATCTGACCAGGCCGTCCGAATTGGCCGTCGGATCAACACATCCAATCTTTTTATCCGGATTCGGGACTTCTCGTAGTTCAGTTTCAAATAGAACTATTTCACACTTTCAGCACAAGTGTCCAAGGCTTATCCAAACATCTGGACTTGCCTTCTTCCAATCGGGGAGGTCGCGGGTTCAAATCCCGGCTCTGATTAATACCTTCAAGCATGCGAGTGGTGCACAGCACTAGTTGTGCAAAGCAATACTAACAAGTTTGTAAGAATTGATTAGAGCCTTTTGTGCCAAAAAAATTTGGAGTTCATATTTTTGCAATCAAATAATGTTACAATGGAAAAAATACTACATATTCTATGAACAAATCATTATATCATAGCGAAAGAAGAAAAAGCGACATTTGACCAACCGATTCAACAAACTAGCATGCATTGAAATATCCATACATATCATGAACATTGGAATACAAATAAATAAATATAGTTATATAGTTATATATATTTATATATATGTATATATAAAAAAGACATACATACGTAGATATTAAAGGCAAAACAAGACATGTCGTGATTACAATTATTTACTACTATTTTCACCTCGTGACATTAAAACAAAAGTCTATCGAGTATAGAGTTCTATTTCTTCTACTGCAATAGACCTATTGGTCCATTTCTATTTAATTCTATCATTGTTGCCATCTCCCGAACCACCAGACAGACCAGAGGACCCCTCTGTATTGCGTTGTGCCACTTGAGCGGCAATCCTTGGACTTCCGTGACGAGAAATTCCCCCAGGGCTTGTTGAGCTTAAGAACCGATTTGATTTGGTTGCCCTGTCCACAACGACAAATTGTCGTATTGTTTTCGGTGAATAGTCATCGTCATCTTCAATCTTCCGCTTCTGTTTGCGCTTCGGAGTCAAATCCACATCCATCGTCTTTAAGGCTCTCAGAGCAGCATCCACTCGATTTACCAACACATTCACTATATGGTCATCACTAGGGTTGTTTACCCTAAACCCTTCGGTGACTCCTTCCAATAGGAACGCCCTCCATTGACCTATGATGTCGGCCACCCTCCTATCAAATGCCCTGGCCACCTCTACGAACGAATCCCCTTTGTTTGATTCTCCATCCGTTTCCACCTGAACACGAATTGATGCAGCTTCTTCCAGCTTAGATAAGAACAATGCCCTGCCTATGGGAACGTGATTGTATGCCTCGTACTATTCACTGAAGCCAAGAGGATGCTCCACCTCTATCCAATTGCCATCTGGCCCTTTCTGTACTTCTTTTTCGGGAAACCGTAAAAATTTATGGTGTTGCATGCTCCAATGCCCTCCTATACTGCGACAAAACAATTCACGAGCCTCGCCATCATCAATGGCAAGAGCCCGCAACTCCACTTCCATATTTTGGGTCATCCACATGAAGGAATCCACCGGTTGCATGGATGCATCATACAATTCATGCTTCTGTTCTTTTGGATCCCATATGAAGGGTTTCCCCCAATGCGAATAATTTTGAAATTTGTATGGCCCTTGGTCAAGTGGAAGAGCCCATCTATTGTATTCGTGGCCGGGGGGCATACCTTCCAAGGTGCCAAACATCTCGTAGAACCTCGGACTCAAAGGAGAACGGCACTCGGCACAAGCGGATCGAAACAGAGATGCTTGCACAACGCATTTGATATGAAAAACGTGGCGACAATGGCCCATGGTGAAGGCTCCTTCAGGCCCAAAAAGACCTTGGCAAATGCTACAATGACCCTTCAACATTTCATTGCCTGGATTAGAACCATGCACAACTATCTTCTCGTTCTTCTTAATGTGTGCTAAAAGCGTTGTATAAGGAGTCCATCCTTCCTCTACTTCAAAAGTCCAATTGATGTCGCAATTGTGGGCTAGCGATTCCTTCTTGGCGTGGTTCAACCGCTCGTACATGGCATCCATGTCTCCCCAACATGTCATTGGCATAGACCCCCAAGAATGTTGCTCGACCGCACTTTTGAATTTCTTCAAAGCAGCCTCAACGACATTGCAATCTTCATCCGACTTCATTGCAAGGGTGCGAACCCTGATCATTGCCCGAGATGCTAAAGACGGTTTGTCTTGAAGTTGTTGTATCCATGTCAACCACCAAGACTCCGATCCGCTCGCCGGTAGACATTCATCCATGTTCTCCACTCGTTTCATCCGGTCCAACCTCGATCGAAGAAGGGCATTTTCTTGGTTTACCTCATTCAATCTTCGATTCAACTCGCTCCAAGTTGGAACCTCATCCACCTTTCTGGTCTCAAGCTCCTCCACTGCTTTGGCCTTCTCAAATGGAAGAGAGAGTTGATCGCTTTCTTGAGTTTCTTGCGACCTCGGTAGTTGGATCTCCACTGTAGAGAGGCCCTTTTATTCATTTCGTTCCTTCAAATATTTCTCGCTATACTTCTTCCTTGACGCCACCAATTGCCTTCCCAATGACTCACAATTTTCAACGACCCTTCCATATTTTTTACTCCACTCGTCATTCTTCTGCTCCAGCTCCACGATTGTCTTCAAGTAGTTGTACTTCTCATCAAGAAGTGTTAGCGCTCCACTAACAAACTTGTGAAAAGCCAATCCACCCTTCAATAGTGGATGCAATAATGTGGATAAATTTCTGGCCAATTCCATAGCCAACGGGGCCATTTCCGCTACAGCTTCAGCAGAACATGTTATTGCTTGAGCGGATGTCACAAAATCGTGAAGCCCAAGTTTGTTTTCGGTTGCCGTAGAGCACTCGGCCTCGTTCACGGGTTCACCTTCTCTCGATCCATCCATTTGAGGTGGGTACTCAACTTCGCACCTAAGTATAATTTCAAGATGCTCCGGATTTGGGATTTGACCCACATATTGCAATCTTCTTGGAGTTAAAGTGCACAAGAGCGGATACTTGCGCACAATCTCCTCACCATCAATATTGGAGGTCGTTGCCACGTTTTGAAGTCGCTCTACGAACAGACCTGACGGTTGAACTTCACGGATCGAGCTCAATATTGGACTAGGTGGCGTTGGCGAGTCCACGTTTGGAGGAACGTACTTCAAACTATCGAGAGCATCGCTGTCTATAAGCCGTTCAATTGTAGCATTTGCTCTTGCAACTTTGTCTTCATCCATGTCTTCTCGCGACGAGGAAGAGGGGGCAACTTCTTTCACGAGGTCGTGCTTGTTTGGAGCAATGCTTTGCTCACCCGTGATTGGTACATGAACCGAGGTGGGTAAACAAGTCTCCGGATCCTTGAAATTGACCTTCCGAAATACACCTCCCGAAGAGGCATTGGTGGCCTCCGCTCCTAGTTGTGTGGGGTCCAACTGTACTGCGTTGCCTACACCCTATGAAACCTTCATTGTAGGCGTTCTAGTATTTTTTAATACTATTTTAGATTCAGCCGTTTGTGCCCCGTGGTTGTATAAATCGAGAATATCCTTTTGATTTTTCGGAAGTTGAAGCGGCAATTGCGATGTCGTTGGAAATGTGCTCCAATCCACCTTCCGACCCAATATGAGTTCTGCATACACCATAGATGCCGTGCTGTAATTTATGTATCCTTTACTCCTTGCCTTGTTGCCAAAGAGGGCCTTCCACACCTCGTCTGATCGATGTACAAAATGACTATCCTTGCAAGTCCACGGTTTACAATTGAAATATCTTGTGTGGGCTGCGTGGCAATCCCGAGGCCACAACTTGTCAATGTGGTACATTTTGACAAATTGTTTGCGCATTTTAGAGCTCCAATATTCGGCCTCCACTTTCTCCCAGTCAGGCTCCGCTTTGATGTTCGGATCATCTAAAATGTCATATTGCAACGCATGTCCGGCCCCCCTTGTTTTAATTTTCTTCGGTGGAGGTTGTGTTGAAGTCGTCCCAATAGCCCCTCCATCACCTTCCGCGGCCATGCTTGGTACTTTGAATTGAAGAGCAATTCAAAGTAAAAAATTCGGTCAATTGAAATATACGTGTAGGTAATTTAAATCTGCCAAAGTCACACCGTAATAAAATATGTTGGACCCCTTCTCTCCACCAAGTAAGAGCAACTAGCGCTAGAGGCAACAGCAGCACATCTGACTTGGCAAGCTTGGAGAGATGAAGTGAAAAGAAATGAAGGGCCCGTCCGAAACCAACCCTAATACCGGTTCGGTTCCGGACCGCGATCCGTCCGACTTTGGACCGTCAGATCGGACCTGGTCGTCCGATTGGGCGGACCGAACAGGCTGTCGCCGTCCGATCAGGCCGTCGGAAGAGGCCGTCGGATCCGACGTCACCGGCCGATGAGGCCGTCGGATCAGGCCGTCGGATGGATTTTAGGTCTTCAAGTCTCCGATCAGGCCATCGTCTCCTCTGCACGGACTTGCTGAACTGTCATCCTCCAGCTGTGTACGCACTGTTCAAACAACGGATCCTTGAAATAGTTAAATCACTGTAAAAAATAATCAATGAAATGTAGAAAGCATCCAATGTGTGAAAGCTTATTGTTCATTTTCTTCCCTACATTGTGAGATTGTTTTTAATGCTAAACCCTAGACCCTAGACCCTAAACCCTAAACCCTACAAATTATTAAATTTCCATATAAAATATTCACGTGCTCAACAAAAAATTGGTGCAGCATGTGGCATCACTTTTACGATTTCACCGAGTATTCCCACCATCCCAATATCCACTAGTAGCAATTTTGGCTCGCCCTCTATACATGGTTACATTATTACATTGCAATTTGAAGACATTTATTTTTTTGGATCCACAAAGTACATGACTTCTTCTATGATTTTAAGATATGATTTAAAAAGTCAATGTAGAAATGTTGGTTGAAAATTGAAATGTAATTTGAATGTAGAGACCATTGTGTAATTGATCCATTGAACTTGTAGTCTACATGTGATAATTTAAATGTACTATACATGTGAACCTTGTCGACTAATTAGTTATTCATTTCTATGTTTCCGAGTATGAATTATTACATGGCACCGTGGAAATTCATAAAGTGAAAGGTTGTCCCACAAAATTGACAATTGAATATGATAATCACTCATGTACGAGAATTAATAGAAGGAGAATGTCACATATGATCATTTGAAAGTTTTTTATTTACTTGTAAAATGTACTACTCATTCATGAATTCATGACATTGTAATATGGAAAAAATTTCACCATATACCCTATATTGATATATTTTTTCATTTCATTGAGAAGGGGGAGAGAGGGGCCAACTTGAAGGCCTTCACCAATTTTTCTAAAGTTGAATTCATTAATCTATTAATTTAGGTTTCATTAATTATATGTATGACGAAATGTTAAGCTTTCATACCTTGCAGTATTGCACAAAAATATATTATATTATAGAATCATGGATAATCTCTTTATTCAAAGTTCTAGCCTATTAGAGCATGTTCTTGAGTGTTGCCAAAATAAATCTATAAATCGGTAGAGTTCATTTCTGCATGCAATTGCTAGTGAGATTGATAACTATTAACTAGAGAAGAAGTTCTACATGTTTTAGTGGAACTGAAAGAGAGTGGGCACATTTGAGCAAAAAATAAATATTTCTTTAAATAAATTATGGAAAGGTAGTTTTTCTACTTTTACATGGTCAACAATTATGGAATCTCTCTTTCTTTACTCAAAAAATGCAATTGTAAGTGCCCCATAAGGCCATAACCGTCTTGGGGGGTGCACTTAGTTCTACTATAACAAATCACGTGTGAACAAGTGGTTTCTAATAAACTATAATTTCAACCTAAAATTTTGAACATTGTTTAATAATGACTATAGCTTTCTATTGCCAAAATTTCCAACTCAAATAAAATATGAAATGATTTCTAGAAGAGGTTGAAACTTGAAAATGAACTAAAATGGCATGTTTTTCAATTGAAATAATTATAGAGGACACATTTAGATGACCATTGAGTCAATATTCAATTCAAAATGAGCTTTCAATAATGAGTTATTTTTAGGAATTTTTTGTTCATTTTTTAGACAATTTTTTCTTATATAATAGAGGGGTGTGAAAGCTATTTTTTAGTTCTACAGTGTATCTTTTTACTTCAAAAATTTGTAACTAATTATTATTAACAAATAAAAATATCAATAATTCAAAACATAAACTTTTAAAGTAGGAAAATCTATTCATATTTTTTTAATTTTGTTTTATTTAAAATTCAAAAAATATATAGGGGGTCCAAAGTTTTGTTCGCACTTGGTTTCGAATGGACACTCTAAATGCCCCCCCGAGATAACCGTAGTTCAATAATTTCTACAATTATTTCAAGAAAGCGAATTAGAAGATGTACATGATTTATTAAAAAAATTACGCATTTCGAAGCAATGGGATCCTAATTTTTCAAGGGCATAGCAAAAACCTCATGAATTTGGGAATTCAAAAATTCCATACTTCTTTCTTCTTCTTATTTTCCTTCTACATGTTATACAAGGGTTTAGTGTGTTACAAGCAACATTTTAGATCGTACGGTTCAGTTCCAAAATTTTTTACGTGCTCACAGGGGGGGCCAAAAAAGGGTACGCTGAATTGCCCCCTTCGTTGCCCCTACTGCAGGGCAAAGCCTGCAATTTCGAAAGGGGCAAAACCTCCGTTGTTTTCCAAAATTCTCCTCGCCGGACGGCCCCTCCGCCCTTCTGACGCCCCGTCTGAGCTGTTCGTCCACATGTCGGTGCGTCCGCACTTTCTCGGTGACCGTGCGATCCATCGTGCGACAGTTTCGGGCCGCACGATGGGGGCGTCGGAAAACAGGCCGTCTGATTCAGACGGACCCTAAAGCGCCGTCGGAAGCCATAAATAGCATTTCCGACGCCTCATTTTTCCACAGCCGTTTCCCTCCCGAAGTGGGTTTTCCAGTGCCCGATGTGAATCTGTGGCTCTGCGCGCCCCTTTCGGTTTGGTGTGTGAACGGTTGTGCTTGGATACTTGGTGGTTTTAAGTGATGTGGTTTGAATAATTTCTTGTATGCGAGGAATTGTGAATTAGAAAACCGTTTCACTCCATTGCATTTGAATTTTGAAGTGAGAAGCACTTAGTGCACTTGGTGCAATATTTTGGGAAAATTCGGACATCAATTATCTTCATTGTAATCAAGGTTATCATGTCTCACCCTAAACCATCAAGTAAGAGTAAGAAAGGGAAATCTCAAGATATGAATTGGGTTGACTGGGAAAACCCTAATTGCGTAGCTGAAGATGGATGGGAAGAAGAGCCAAAGAAAGTTTGGGACTGCACCACATGCAAGAAGTACGTGAAGATGACTCACCTCTCTAAAATGTGGTCACGAGAACGTGCTGAAGGCCAAATTCGTTGATGGGAAGGACAAATGTCCACATGTATGAGCCGACACTTTCTTCACCGTTACGAAGAAGTAACGCGTTCAGCGGGTTTACGTGACTCCAAACCTAATATAATGAACTATTCTAACAAGGCTATGGTTTGGGCAGAGATTGTACTCCACAAAGATGTGGATTGGCGTACCATTTATGGGAAACATGTGGATAGTTTGAATCGGAATGATGCAATGATTTATACTAGCTGGACTGCTGCAAGTGATTGCCAGCCAGAGTGGTCCAATCGAGGGCAGTTTGGATTTCCTGCAGTTGTGGTGCCACATGGAGAAGATGAATGGTCGAGTGACGGTGATGAGGGTGAAGCTCCAGCACCAGTGACATTGGGAGAGGAGCACAAGCGTAAAAAAGATCGAGAAGACATTGAATACGAACAACAAATGCAAGAAGCGATGCATAGAAGCGTAGAGGACCGTGGTCGACAAGATGGATATGATGGATTCTACCAACGTGACCGTGGTGCATATGACCCACCACATGGGTCCTATGGTTCACACTATGGCCATGACCCCCAACATGGCTCTCAAAACGTTGGAGGCTCTTATTATGGCGGTTCAACTCAAAGAGGATCACTCCACGGTGATTCAATTCCTCCTCCAACTTTTGGAGGTCATTCCTCCGCAAATTATGGACCAGGAGGTGGGCAAAGCGGATATATTCCCGACTACTATGGCGGAGGACCATATCTCGGTGTTTATGGTGGTGGTCCTGCAGGCCCAAGTCAGAGAGATGACACGGATTCAGATTCCGAATGAAGCCGAATCAAACACTAATACACTATTGTATTGTTTGTCTTACAATATGGGCTCTAAATTTAGATTTAGTTGTTTTCCATACAATGATGCAATATAGAATGTAGCAAGCATAGTGTAATGGTGTCAATGAGTAGTCGTCCGTCGTCACGTACAATGCAAAACCGCTACAATTGCGATGTATTGAAATATATTATTAGAATGATAGATTTCTCATGTTCATGGTATTATTGAATGCCATTGCTATGCAATGGATCAAGCCATGGTGTTTTGGAAGCTAAGTATAGCAATGGCCCAGCTTTTACCATTATGTTTTTGTTGGTGTCCGTGCGCAAATTTTTTTGCACCATAACCTATTAACTTCAAAATGGGTGAGACCGAGCAACCCAAAAAATCGACTAGAAATTTGAATCAAAAATGATTTTTTTTTTCTTGTATATTATATTGGATTTTTCTAAATGGGATGCTTTGATTCATTCCAATTGGATTCATGATGCGAAAGTTATGGATTTTCTTGTTTTGTGGGCTATCATAGGATTATCTTGAAAGAAATTATTTTCTTCCACTTGGAATGCTAATTCATGATTTTAAGTTACAAACTTTGAATGTTCGTATCGTGGAAAGTATAATCTAAATGAAAAATTTCATTATATCATAAGCTTGAGTGAAGAATATTGCATGCAAATTGTCCATTTGTTTCAAGCAAAAAAAAAAGAATATTGGATGCATTGGTTTAAAAGAAATATTTTTATTAAAATAAATAAAAATCTCCATATAAACTCTTCAAAATTGTTGCAAAAATGTGAGTCCGAAAATGGGCTTCTTAGGAAGTAAAGGATTAACCCTTTAGGGCCTAAGGAGCCCCAAGCAAACTCTTGAATTCTTTTAGAATCAAATTTTCATATATCAAAATTTTATCATTTAATTTAAGTTATTATTTTTCACAAATAACCATTCATGTCTTCTATCAGATCTGAATTTTTAATATTTTTTGGGAAAAAAATGAAATTTATAAGATTTTCTAGAGTTTCTATCTTTGAAAAATCGTAGTAATTACAAAAGAGCTCACTTTACGATGAAATTTTTATAGAAAATAGGAAAAATTATAATGAACATTATGGTGAAGTTTTCATGCTCCCTTTCGTTATATACAAATAAATTTGATAGAGAAACATGTCCCACAGTGTATTTTGAAACTTTCTAAATCCCAACTTCAAATTGCCATAGATAAGTCATTATTGCTCCAAATTTGATGGCCAATGGCTCATTGGAAGCGAAATTCCCGTGCCCTCACATCTCATTTACACCTCACAGTCAAATGAGGTTAGGAAAGTGTTTTAATTTCCAAAATTCTGTTTAAAACGACCAAATTTGGCATGCTTGGCCCCCCTAAAGGATTAAGGGGTGAAAATACCATTTATCGGAGCCGTCCGATCTGTCGAACTGCCGCACCGTCCGATCTGTCGTCCTGCTGCGCCGTCCGATCTGTCGCACGGCAGCCCGTCCACCTCACGGGGGTCGTCTGATCTGTCGGCTGCGTCGTAGGCGTCGGATTTCCGACACGGACCGTGCATCGGAAAAGGGCGTCGGAAAGGTATAAGAGAGTCGGACGGGCCCGTCCGATCCTCACTTTTGTTTTCCCCCTTGCATATTGCAAGAGTGAAGCGGAGAGCTTGGTGGTTCATGCCCCCATTGGTTCTTCTTCTTGGGAAAGCAAGAGTGCGATTTTGGGGGCCCCTTATTGCCATTTTTTTCAGTTTTGGTTCGAGTTTCACTTGAATTTGAAATTATCATTTCATTTTGCGAATATTCATTCGTACAAGAAGTTCATCACGATGCCACAAACAAAGAAGGCTGCAAAGAGGAAACAAATGGAGCATGAAGGAGGTTCACACAATGAGGCAAGTAGGGACATTCCTTCTGATGCATGCAAGAGATTTTTGATCAAGTTGATCGTCAATTTCTATGAGTTGGAAACGACGATGTCACTACACAACAAATACGTTAGGTACAACGAGGAGTGCTCGCAAAAATTCAAGGCGGACATGTGGCAACTGATGATGAATGCGCTTAGCGTTCCGGAATGGCACCACGAGACGGAGAAGAAAGGCTTTCCAAAATTCTTGGAGAATAGGGTCCACGATGCATTGTGGAATGCATCAATGGTGCTAGCAAGGTACGGCTCTCAATATCAGAAAAATGATGAGGATTTTTGTGAAGTCATTCTAAAAGCTGACTTGTTTGTTGCACGATGCAAGCCGTTTGCAAAGAGCCGTAACAGACGATGATCTTTGGGTTGGTGGAATAGCACTGATGGAGTGGCTGAACTGGATCGGGGCAGACAACACCTCATAGCGCTTCTCGACACAGCACGAGTAATCGCTCAAGACCAAAAAACCATGAAGGGTGGATATGCAACAATTCGTAGGGTTTGAATTGAAGGGTGTCCAGGGATAGCTACATTTTGGGAGTTTGCAGCAAAGCTATCCAATCAACACCGCACACAACCTCATCTTGCGAGATTGGAACATCAAAACGAGTCAATGGCAGTGCGGATTCCACATCCTGGAGTTATACAGTTTGCTGCAGTTCATGGAACAACAAATGAAGGATATTCGTATTGGTGGAATGGCGGAACACTACGGCACATGATGCACTTGGATAATGATTATCCAGACAACATTGCCATTCGTTGCACTATTCGAGGCCAACAGAGGTAGAGTTGATTGAAGCTTACCGTCTAGGACGATTTAGGAAGAAGCGCACGCAACTCACATAGGCATTATTGCACATCATGAATGCGGTGCACATTTCTGGACATCTTCACAATGACATCTTCACAATGACATCTTTCCAGACAACATAATGTTTCACTTTCTTAAAGACGAGTCACGCGTGTACATTGGAGTCTACGATTGGGGCATGACTACCGTAGCTTCTAAACCAATGAAGTCTTTGTACACGTTTACATGTGTGAGTGACATGGAGGAAGCTTTGAGAAAGAGGTGGTGGGTGGACCCGAAGATTGCATATGTGCACAAAAGAGATGCAGATGGGTCAATCATTCCAAATCTATCACGTGCATCAGAAGAATATGCGGTTTGTAAACTCGCTCAACGCATCAACAAGGATTGCATGTCTGAAGAATACTACAAGTTGCATCGGGAATCAGCTGAACTGACGAAGTTGAGTCACCACGTTTTGGCCCTTATGTTTCACTCATATATAGAGCGGCCTTGCAGTGAAGGTTCGAATTACCGTGGCGGTTTGTCTCACATCATCAATTTCTTTTCCGGTCGGTGCAATTGGCCTGTGCCGGATGAGCACTTCCGCCATTCATATTAGTAGTTCAACGTACTTTATAGTAGCATAGAACTATAGAGGTATCTAGTAAATATAGAATGAGGATGTACGCGTGCACACTATATAGTGCCTAATTATGCAATGTCGATGTATGACCATATATGTGGAATATGATAATTATACATTTTGAAAGTTCAGTGTATTTGAGTAAGTAATGCTTATGATTTTTTGTCACATGAAACTATGAAAGATACATATGACTTGAATGAAAAAGGCACTACTTGTTGTTGTTGAATGTTGAGGTGGCAATTAGCAAAGGTGTGTGGAGATTGTTTTCATTTTAAGCTTTGTAAACCCTATCGTCTAAGCAGCTTCAAACTTCAGAAGGTCATAAGAATCTCAGATTTTGAAATTTTCCCAAACAAAAATTTCTTGCTTGTCAAATATAAGTATGCCTTTGTATCCATCGTTCGGATTTTCAAAATCTCAAAGTATGTGGTGGGAAAACTGATTCAAAGATGACTTAGTGCATTGTCAATATTTGGGACATTGTGGCATAATGGCATTGCAAATTTTTTTTGGAGGTGTTAGGTGTGTTGGATTTCTTTGAAAATTGGTATGCATATGCCCAACTTCAATACCTACAAGAAAATTTTTTAATTTTATGGTGTGTAGTGCAAAAAAATTGAGCATGAGGCGGTCAAAGGCATCTGAAATTCTGGGGCATAGTGAAAAAAAAAAAAAAAAAAAAAGACTTTGAATGCAAATATCTCTTTATCCGTAAGGTGAAAACTCCCAAAAAGTTTACCACACCCTCTCATACAAGTTCACTTCAAGATCTTACGGTTACATTTTCAAAGAAAACATTTTCACAACATCGTGAATGATCGCAGCTGGAATGGCAGTTTTCAGTGATTTTGGACCCAGAAAATGGCTCGATCCTTTAGGGCTTAAGAAAGAAATGGTTAGAATAAAAATGCGTTGAATTCTACAGTTGGGAACGATACAGAATTTTTAAGAATTTTAATTTTTTTCGAAGTCAAATTACTTTCATGAGTTCAAATGGGGATTCTTTCAGTACTCCCTAAAGTACAAGAATGGGTTAATTTTTGGGCCTAAATCCTTGTTAATTAAAAAAATGACATTTCTATAAAACCTTAACAAAATAGTACCATCGTGCATTTCGACGCTATTTAGTATTTAGACCTTGTACCTTTTTCTTTTTCTTTTTGTTAGAATAATTTCCATGACCGTCAATAGGGACCTTAAACAAAACTTATTGTATACCGAAGTTCAACAATGGGTTCTATTTCTTTTCATAGCTCATTTGAACCCCTAAAGGACAAAGCGTCCCTTCCGTTGACAAATGGATTTCAGGTTGATACCTATGGGCTGAATTTGTCTCCTGATTTTCTTAAATTTTTTTTTAAGATAGAAAAATGGAAAACCTTTGTGAAAATATAATTTTTTTCTCAATCGGTACCCCTCTACAAAAGTTATGACCATGTAACTCAAAACTTGGGAGACCGGGCAACACAAAGATTTTTCAGAATTAAAATTTTTTATTTCTAAATTTTTTTCACTCATACATTATACTTTTGTCAAGGAAAAGGACTGGATTAAACCAGGCCGTTGGATCAGGCCGTCGGATCGGATGAGGCCATCCGATTAGACCGTCGGAAGAGGATATCCGATCAGCCCGTCCGATAAGGCCGTCGGATCGGACCTGCCCGTCGGATCGGATGTGGCCATCCGATCAGCCCGTCGGAAGAGCATACCCGATCGGACCGTTCGATTAGGCCGTCGGATCGGGAGTGGCCGTCCGATCGGCCAGGCCGTCGGAAGCCCCGGGCAAGGTAACTTTTTATTTATCCTAGGTAAAAAACAGAAAAACTGGACGTCCGGGGGGGTCCGGACGCAGACGCTGGACGTCCGGACGTCCTAGTAACCCTGGTTAGCGTCATAGCGTAAGACCCCCATTAAGGGGTTGGTGGGAATAGTACCAAGGCAAAAGAAAAGGGGAGATAAGGAGAGGAGAGAATGCCATAGGGTACTAGAATGTAACATTTCCCACAACTAAGCCGTAGGCATTTGACCACTTCAAAATACGTGTCCACTATGGAATACGAGCACGCGGCTGGAGGTATGGAGGAAAATGCCGCGCATGCCAACAACGATCAGGTGAATCAGTAAACTAATCCCCGGTGCTTTTCTTTTAATTTACGCTAAATTCTGTTAAGAAGTGATTAATTTCGATTAGCAAATAGGAATTAGGGGGGACCTTAAGTTTAGATTTAGAAGTTTATCGATAGGACTGGAAGTATCCAAACCCATCTCATACATAGAAGTTGACCATAAAAGCAACCAAATTAGACTAAGATAGGATAGGACTAGGAATTAGTAACCGTTAAGGTCAGAACTCAACCAAGAAGTAAACACTAGATTAGGACAGAATAATCCAATTAGGAATTAGGGTTAAATTAGCAAATCGAAAATTGCCTTAGGTAATAAAGACTTAGGGTAGGAAGTAAAAGATAAATTAGACTAGAAGATAAATTAGGAAAAAAGATAAATTAAATTAGGAGATAAATTAGAGAAAAGATAAATTAGATTAGAAGATAAATTAGGGGAAGAAGATAAATTAAATTAGGAGATAAATTAGAGAAAAGATAAATTAAATCAAAAGATAAATTAGGAAAAAAGATAAATTAAATTAGAAAAAAAGATAAATTAAATTAGGGAAAAAGATAAATTAAATTAGGAAAAAAAAACGATAAATTAGATTAGAAGGAAGATAACTTAGATTAGGAAAAAACCCAATCAACTTAGGAAACCATGGAAGGGACTTAGGTAATCTTTCCTCAGTCTTAGGAAAGGTCAATTAGCCTCAGATCCCCATAGATTAGGATAGATTCGGTGGTAGTTCGCATAGGTTGCCGTTAGAGGACGGTTAGTCCGAACTATTCCCTCGCCAATTGGGGGCAACTCCATTGTCACCTGCAGAAACTAGGAACTTAGTAAAGAAGATCCATTGCTTGGAAGGCACAATGGACCTACGCTTAGTCACCCGTTAGGTTAGAATTTAGTTAACCCCTAGAACCTGGTTGTGTCCGATTAATTACCAAAGATGGGTAATTAAGCGCCCACACACACCAAATGGAATAACAATGGTGGAGCACGTGGCCCCATCCGCACCACATGAACGTCATGATGACGTCATTGAGGGAGAAGTTGCTAATGCGGGAATTGCCATTCAGAATCTTATAGACAGCAATGCTTTAAATCATTTGGCAAGTACTTCGAAGCAAAGTTTGCCGAAGACACCGAGCCCGACATTGAATCTAGGAGTTGAGGTGCATCCTTCACCTCATCATGGAGAACAATTGGATGGCGTGCTGCCAAATGAGACCATTCTTGGCGGATTTATCGATTCCAAGTATCCACATTTGTCATCTTTGAGGACATCAAAATGGCAAATTGTTTGTCGGATGCCCTCGGTTGCATTATTAGAATCTTTGTGTAAAGGTTCACATTTGTGGCGGTCACACGAAGAATGTTTAAAGAACATGGAGCACACCAACGAGGATGGCACGAGTAACGGAGGCGCGGAAACCCAAGATGAGCCTTCCGAGAGTCAATGGGCTGATTTTGTTTTGACCGCATCAAAATTGGCAGTTACGACTCAATTTGTAGTAGAAGTCGCTCCAAGGCTGCAAGAAGTTACAACGGATTTTTCCAAATTAGCGCCTAAATTGTTGAGTGGTGCCTTGGACTTCGTGAAGTTTAGCCAATCTATGACACCATTTCTCGACGAGCGTGTTACAGATTTGAAGGTTTTGAGTGAATACCAAGAGGAGATCAAGAAATATAAGGGTATAGATGTTGAGAATCTCAAGTTGGCAGTGGATGCTTCGAAATTGAAAGAGAAGCTAGAGACATTGGAGGCTCAATCAGATCGTCGCCATAATACATTGCTTTTCCAAAGGAAGTTTATTGAAGACTTGGAGTACGAAATTGTAGCGTTGAAGAAGAAAATCCGAGAAGGTGAGCTGGTTGTTGAGAAGGGAAAGGAGAAAGTAGAGGACAGACTAGATGGTATTGAGGAAAACAACAATCCGGATTTGTTGTATTTGACCCCCATCGATAATACTAATTCCACATTCCACAATGCTTCCATGCAAACGGAAAGCAATGCGGTCAAAGAATTGAAGCAAAAATTGAACGAGGTCACCGAAGAAAACACACGTTTAGAGGCCGAATTGAAACGATTGCAACGGATAGTGCAATTGGATGAATGTATGCCGAAGGGCACTTTGGACTCTCGATGGTTGGCATGGGTGCAAAAACTCGAAGACAAACCGTCTGTAGTATCACGAGCAATGAAAGAGCTACTCAAATTGGCAATGAAGTCGGATGAAGAATGCGATAGCGTGGAGTCCTCTCTTTGGTGTTTGAAGAAGATGTTTGCCTTTGTGCCAACGGGGTCCACCGAAATCACATATTGGGGAGACATGGATGCAATGTTCGAGCGTTTGAACCACACAAAGAAGGAAGAGGTGGCCTCCATTAATTGGGCCTTGGAACTAGAAGAAGGTTGGATCCCTTATCCCACGCTTTCGGCACACATCAAGAAAAATGACAAGACAATGGTGCATGCTTGTAATTCTTCGGCCTTAATATTGGAGGGTCATTGTAGCCTTTGTCGAGTTCATTTTGGGCCCGAGGGAGCCCTCACCATGGGCCAATGTCCCCACACTTTCCACATCACATGCATCGTGAGAGCATCCCTTATTCGTTCGATGTGCCCGGAGTGCCGTTCTCCCTTGCCTCCTAGGTTCTACGAAATGCTCGGGATCTTGGAAGCTATGCCCCCCGGCCATGAATACAATCGATGGACCCTTCCGTTAGACCAAGCGCCATTCAAATTTCAAAATTATGCGCATTGGGAAAAAAGTCTAACGTGGGATTCGGTAAATTCTACACATGGGCTATACGAATCATCGGAGGTGCCGATAGATTCCTTGGTGTGGATGACCCACGATCGAGAGGTGGAGTTGCGAGCTAGAGGTATTGCCAATGAGGAGAATCGAGAAGTGTTTTGTCGTAGTATGGGGGGCCATTGGAGCATGCAACACCACAAATTCTTTCGATTTCTCGAAAAGGAAGTGAAGAAAGGACTAGATGGCAATTGGATAGAGGTGTAGCCGGCAAAAGAGTTTAATGAGCAATACGGGGATTACAATCACACTTTGCTAGGGAGGGCCCTCTTTTTATCAAAGTTGGAGGAAGCTACACAAGTTCGTGCCTTTGTGGAACTAGATGGGCAATCAAGCATAGAAAATTCAATGGTGGAGGTGGCAGGGGCATTTGATAAGAGGATGGGCGAAATCATAATGCATTGGAGGGCATTTTTAGTGGGGGGAGAAGAACCAAAGTGGTTTTCCATGAAAAATGATGATGACGTGGTCAACTTTTTGGTAGATAAAGTGGATGCTGCTTTGAGAGCGTTGAAGGCAGAAGACGTGGATTTGACTCCAAAACGGAAGAATAAATGGAAGATTGAAGACGAGGATGACTACTCTCCGGATACGAAACGACACTTTTCCGCAGTAGACATGGAAGCTGTGTCCAGGGGGCCTATGAGTGAGGGCAGTCTTGGTCCTCAAACACGCCGTGCAAGTGCAAGGCTGAAGGATAAAGAGGGTTCGTCGCGTCTTTCTAAGGGAGGTAGCACGGATAATATATAGGGTAGTTACACCTTGTTTGTATTTCGATATGACATTATGGAGTGTTGTTAATTTTGAATCTCGAGAGGATTCAATACTATTAATTCACAACACTCATAGTATGCTATGAGTTGCTTTTCATTAATATAAAAATATGTGGGTTACTCAAATGTTTTTGAATTTACTCTCCTAAGTTTTTGATATTTTATACGATACTCTTTTGTCAAGTATGATTTTGGACATACCTATCTTTCAACATAATTTTATCTCATTAATTTCTGTATTCCTAAAATATCACGCATCTCTAAACTAAGTCCCTAAAATTAAAACTTGTAGAATTAGTGAATTAGTCAAAATCCACCAGTTGTCCGCTAGTCCGCCACCCGCCTACAATTTCGACGCTGCCGTCCGCCTGTCCGAGCTCGCCATCCGCAATTCCGCCGTTGCCGTCCGCCTATCGGAGCTCGCCGTCCGCGATTCCGCCGCTGCCGTCTGTGGGCGCTTAATTACCCACCCTTGGTAATTAATCGGGCACAACCAAGTTCTAGGGGTTAACTAAATTCTAACCTAACGGGTGACTAAACGTCGGTCCATTGTGCCTTCCAAGCAATGGATCTTCTTTACTAAGTTCCTAGTTTCCGCAGGTGACAATGGAGTTGCCCCCAATTGGCGAGAGAATAGTTCGGGCTAACCGTCCCCTAACGGCAGCCTATGCGAACTATCACCGGATCTATCCTAATCTACGGGAATCTGAGGCTAATTGACCTTTCCTAAGACTAAGGAGGGATTACCTAAGTCCCTTCCATAGTTTCCTAAGTTGATTGGGTTTGTTTTTCTAATCTAAGTTATCTTTTTCCCTAATTTAAGTTATCCTTTTCTTTCTAATTTAATTTCCTATTTTAGTTTATCTTTTCTCCTAATTTATCTCCTAATTTAATTTATCTAATTTATCTCCTACTTTAATTTTCTAATTTAATTTATCTTTTTTCCTAATCTGACCTTCTAATTTAATTAATCTAATTTACCTCCTAATTTAATTTTCTAATTTAATTTATCTTTTTCCCTAATTTGATCTTCTAATTTAATTTATCTTTTATCTAATTTAATTTTCTAATTTAATTTATCTTTTTCCCTAATTTAATCTTCTAATTTAATTTATCTTTTATCTAATTTAATCTTCTAATTTAATTTATCTTTTCCCTTAATTTGATCTTCTAATTTAATTTATCTTTTTTCCTAATTTGATCTTCTAATTTAGTTGCTTGTATGGTCAACTTCTACGTATGAAATGGGTTTGGATACTTCGAGTCCTATTGGTAAACTTCTATGTCTCACTCAAGGCCCCCCCCTCCTAATTCCCAATTGCTAATCGAAATTAATCACTACCTAACAGGGTTAGCGTAAATTAAAAGAAAGACAGCCCCAGCGATTGATTTACTGACTCACCTGATCGTCGTTGGCATGCGCGACATTTTCCTCCATACCTCCGGCCGCGTGCTCGTATTCCATAGTCGACACGTAGTTTGAAGTAGTAAAATGCCAACGGCTTAGTCCTCGGCGAAGTAGTACACTCTAAAGACCCTTAATGGTTCCTTCCTTTCTCCTTGTCTCTTTTTCTTTTACTTCAACACTATTCCTACCAACCCCTTAAATGAGACCTTACACCATATGACGCTAATCTAATGGAAGAGTCACCTATTCCCTTACGTCGTCATTTTGGTGTCATCCTAATCTCTTTCCTAATGGTTGTAAAAAGCTTTTGAGATTTCCTACCTAATCCTATGACGCAACACTATTTATCGTCTCTCCCTTCTTCCTTCCTATAACTACCCCCTTCCTAATTTTGTCATCATTGTGTGAGGTAGCTTGTTGGTGAGGAACCTTGAGAGGTTGTGCAGGTTTGGATGCGTAGGATGGCGACTTCTCTTCCCCCCTTCTTCCTTTAGCCTTGAGTTGGTCTTTCGTTAGTCTTCTACTAGACCCCCGGTTTTCAATCTTAGTGTGATGAAAAACCAAAAAAAAGGTGTGGTGGGGCCCCGTAGGGCATCATCCCGTAGTGCTGAATTTAGTTGAGGTGAGGATTTCTCCTTCCCCCCCCCCTTTTTGGACTCCCCCGATCCCCAGCCCAAGCTCCCCTAGACTCCCCCGCCCAAGCTCCCTGGACTCCCTCGATACTGTGCCGGTACTGCTGCCGGTCTCGCTGCCGGGCTACCCCGGTACTGGTGTTGGTGGCTGGTCTGGTACTGGTTTTTCTCCTTTCTAAATCCCTCCTCTCGGGTTCCCGTATGGGAACCCACTCAGCTAAAAACTAAACTGGATATTACTTTTTGTGGTCAGGGTGAAACAAGGGCTGGACTAAATGTGACGTTTTTGAGGGCAGAGCTTTGCCGTTGGGGGATGAACTGAGAGTTAACCCAGCTATCCTATGGGGGGTTCTTCCGCCTTTCTACCACCTAGGAGGTATCTTGGGAGCTAAACTTTAATCTTTCCCAAGAAGATCTTGGGAACTAAACTTTTGGAACTTAGACCTTCCCGGGTCCAAAGCTTCGCCGTAGAATCGGTTTTAACACCGACTTTAGGACTTGCCAAGGTTTGGGATTCAAAGCTCTGCCGTCTAGGACTCGTTTTAACACACTCTTTAGGACTCAAGGGGTCACAAGGTCAAAGCTTCGCCGTCCCCCGAAGGGTGGGGTCCACACAATCAAGGGAAAGGGTTACTAGGGTTAGATCTTTCTTCTAAGGCACATGTACATGCAAGATAGTAACGTTAAGAGACTTATGCACCAAAGGCCCCCTAAAGCGGCATCGCCAAGGTACGGTGGGGGGTTACTCTGGGGTTAGTGCACGACACAAGATAAACTTCACCAAAGACTCTTCAAATGGGACCAAAAGAAGGCCAAAGAAAACACACAAAGTACATACGTACGAGAAGAAGGACTCCAAGGACCTTTAAAAGCTGCAAATAGAACAACAACGAGAGCCAAAAGTACTCCAAAAACACCGTAGAGGTTTTTTGGCCTAAACGCCAAAAATTCCAAGATAACTTGGACCCACGGACCCAAAACAAGTATTGGGGGTGTTTTGGGAGAGAGAAGGGCCCCCTTTTATAGGTTTCCAAGGGCCCACTCCCCCCCTCGACGAGTAACCTCATCCATCCGGATTTTCATCCAACTTTGAGATTTTCACCTAATCTAGGGTTTTACACTGGTCCTAGTTTCTAACTTTTGGAGTTTAGCTCGGAATTGCAAATGGATTGCACCAATGGCTTCAGAATGCCATGTTTAGCCTAAGGGACTCCCTACCCCCTATTTCTATCACAAAAACCCCCTCGGAAACTAGTGCCAACTGGAGCCAATTAAAAGGGTAAAAACCTAACTTTTGGGGTTTACCTCTTTTGGCTTGGGTAACTAGCTAGGGTTGTTGGGGAGGCTCTAGGGAGTAAGAAAAGGCTCCATAATGTCTTCGTTCCGACTTCGTACGCTCCCGGGACGCCGGTCAACCCCGCAAAGATCTTGCCGTAAATATTAATTGGGGGGATGTTGTCAGTTTCGGCTGCTTCCCGCTATTGGAACACCATGAAATTTGTCGAGGCGCGTTATTAACATAAAAGATGCTAGTCTAATTTGTAGTGAGATTTTACCGCGGCCTGGGTATTTTCCATGAATTTCCCAACGTGGCCTTTGGCGGTTGACTGCTCGGAAAAAGATCCTTTGGAGATCAGAAAAAACCGAGACTTTTTGGGGAACCTCTCATGGAGTCCCCCAAGCCACGTGCCAAGTCTTAGGCTATTCTGGCACACAGTTGATGGTGAGGTGAAAACTGACTTCGGTTGAATCACCGGCAGTCAGGGAATCTTTCACATGTGAGGGAATCTTGGCGAATGGGTTTTGCCGTGGATGTCCCGACATGCTCCAGATTCGAGAACACTATCCGGCGGCTGTAGATTCCTCCATGCGGCCTGTCTGGGACAAGTAACACCTGCAAGCTAACAATTTGGATTCCTAATGTTTCGTCGGTGGAATGGGGAAACTAGAACCTATCTTTGGAGATTTATGTGGAGACCTCCCCCACTCTCCTAAGACTAATTTAGCCTATCATGGTCACATGCACTAGGTTTGGGCTATTTTGGGTAAGTTCCCAGTAGCCCTATTGTTTCCCACTAATTACGGGTTCTAACCTATATACAAGTGGGTTTTATGGGTAATCGATAGATAAAAGGCTATTTATGACCAAATGCTATACTGGTACGTGACATACCTATTTTGGTTCTACACTCTTTTTTGGGCTTTTTGTACTACTTTATGCCTTAATTTGTAATAAACTAAAAAAAAAAAAACAATGAGTCCCAAGTGACGAATTTGGGGCTCACACTTCTCCACCAAACAATCTTCGAGGTGAAATAACTTCACGCTGTGGAAGTTGAAAGCCAGCTATTTCAAATGCCAAAACTTCTTGCTTTGACAATTTGGTACCCATTTTGACAGGCCATATGGCAGGAACATTAGGTCTTGACAATACCCACTTCCGATTGGTCCCCTTCACACAACGTTCAATATCGTCATTGCAAAAGAAAAATTGCATTTGTTCATTTTGATTTTTCTTGTAATTGGTCATCATACCTGTGTACGTTGGTGTTGCTGTGGCCTTGTTGTTTTGAACAATCTTTGCTGTACACTTCTTCTTTGAAATAGCTTGGAGGGCAAAACAAGCCTTTGCTGAGGTTTTGGGAAGCCTTGCAATGTGCCACTAAAACTCGTCAAAGTTGCTCTCTTGAATTGCTGACACATGAGGAATTCTGTGAGTGAAACCTTCCCTGGAATTGTCTTGAACTGCCATTGGATCTTCAATCTCTCTGTCTACACTTGGAAAAATGTCTTCAACAATAGGATTCAAGTTTTGAGTGCTTGTAGAAGCTCTCTTTGACCTCATATGTAGATGAGAAAAATTCACTTTGTCTGGGCGTTGTGAATCATATTCACAACCCAATGGCATATCTGGTTTGCGTTTCTGCGATCTAAACACTTCCTCACCTTCAAGACGAGGCTCTCTATTAAGAAACTCTTCCACTTCTGGAATATTGGACATAGCTTCGGTAAGCACCTTTGGATTTCCTGATCTTTGAGCTGATCGTTGAGCAACTCGAAGTAGTAATTCTTCCTTTCCTAGTCCTGTTCCAGCCTCATTGCCTTTAAGGTATTGATAATACTTGACCATTTGCATAAAGGCTCTTACATAGTCGTCAACAGTGGCAATGTACAAATCGTTTCCACGATTTCCAGATTGTTGAAGCCACTTGTTATGGACAGTTTTAGCTAGATTGCAGGAAGGCATTTCTGCAAGCTCAGATGTACTAAGATCCTAAAATGAAAAAGCAAAAATACAAACTTTGTTATAAAAAAAATTTAAATGTGTTGTAAGTAAAATATTATTGCTATTAATACTCATAGTATGACTAATAATCTAGGTAGGAAGGAAATTATAAAATAAAACAAGAAAAGACCATAAACTTTCCATCATCAATAATAAAGAAAATAACCTTACTCTCCAGTTCATGTTGTTTTTTATAAAAGAACTAGGGGAGGAAGTTAAGTTATGGCAATGCTACCAATGCAGTGACTAGATATGCTTCAATTTAGTTTAGGGGTTGCACAAATAAAATAAAGAATAACTGAAGTCTCAGACCACTCGTTGACGAGTGGTCTTGGTCTCTAATTTAATTCAAAATGCTTGATAAATAATACTGTGAATACTAATCATCTATACTCTCTCTGATGAATCATTTATAGCAATTATAAAAACAACAATGAATATATACTATACATCCATTTACAATTTGACATTGTCAAATTGATTAGTAATGATTATAAAATTAAATTTTGAATTTTTTTATTATTGAAACAAATAGATGTTTGAAGTACAATTGATGAAGAATAGATACTTACAAGTTGTTGAAATCCTCCCCATTGGCGGTAACGGAAATGCCAAAACGATAGCCAAAGTTCTAATCGATGAAGTCCTTCAGTTGTGGCACCAGATGACAACCACCAAGCTTTGATGGCAAGATATCGAGTTTCTGATTCTTCAGAGGAAACAGCATTCTTGTATTGTTTGCATAGCAAACGATGTTGATCTTGTAAGTCGGATCGAATATCAGCTTTTGTGTGTTTTTCTATTGATTGAGTCCAATGGAAGAGGCAAGTCCTTTCTTGATTTTCCATTGGAACACTAGTGTCGCTTGACCCATAAATTGTATTTACAGCATTCCAATTGGCTTGAGCGGTGTCAGCCATGAATCCCTTGAATTTAGGGTGGGATACACCATGTCTTGCAAGAACTGAATTTAAGTTTTTCCAAAACACAATTTGAGCAGCGCAATCTTCCGATTGCATATCGCAAACAGCAATAGTCATAACGCGACAATACATGGAGTCATAAACATGACATGCCATAGTAGTCCAACCTTTAACACGTTTGACATGATCAAACATCAACCAAGCATCTTGAAGATCTCTGCCAGGTTGCATTCGCTTGACCAAGTCCACTCCACTACCAAGTCCAACTTTTGACATTTTGAATACAAAAATTTTATCCATATCCGACCCTTGTCCTGGAAATTTATTCTCTTGAACAAATGCCCAAGTGCTTGTCCCCCTCAATTTCGTAATGCTATCCATAACTCCAAACCTCCTTAAGTATTTGAACGAAGTTACCTCATTTCGAATGTTTGGAGAGCTGAAGTACTTGCACTTGTCAAGAACTGGAAGCAGTTCATCAATGTTGAGGGTCTTCAGCGGAACGCCATCTGGACGCAACAATAGTTCTCCCACAAGCTCTTTTGTAGCCTCTAACACAATTGAAGAGTTTGTTGCAACTGGTGTTCTCTCCATCTGTTCTCCAATAAGAATACGAGTTTTCTCCTTCAAATCTCTGAGCTCACCATCTTTGACAGGATGTTCATGAATGCCAAGGTGTACAAATGCACGAGTAAAGTTGTATTTTCCAAATACGTAATATACTTTTGCAGAACATGTAGCAATACACGACGGAAGTTGCTTGCACATTTTACAAATAAGCATTGAGCTCCGAGGATGTGTACTTCCCACTTCCAACAATGACGGTGTGAATCCTTCCCATTCCAATTCATTGACAGGCTTGATTCGATGAATGCGACTAAGAAAATCACAGCTTGGATTAATGCACTGAAGATGCCCTATGCACGAAGATGTGCGGAATGATAATCCCATGGGATTTGTTATATTTGTTGTAATAGTTTTTGACTAGACATGGCCATCATACCGCTTATCCATCCCAAGCATTTGTTTAGCTTGAGATGGACCAGTGGAGGTAGTGAGTGGTGGAAACTCAAAAATGACATCATCATTAAAAATTGGAGGTAACACGCTTACTCTATGAATAGTAATAGAGTCATAATCAATTTTTTTCAAGACATTTCTACAACCCTTCAATGTACGCAAATTTCTTAAACAATCAATTACAGATGTAATGGATTTGCTACCACTAGAGTGGTTGGCAGATAACGGTTCAGTAGAGGTTGGTAAAGTACTTGAGCTAGGTAAAGTACTGAAGCTCGACAATGTACCGAAGCTCGGCAATGTACCGGAGGTTTGTAAAGTATTCGAGCTTGGCAAGGTGCTCGAATTTCGGAAAGTACTTGAGCTCGGCAAAGTACTTGAGCTCAACAAAGTATTTGGGCCCTGTAAAATACTTGATCTCAACAAAGTTGACTCCAAACAAGAAGTTTTTACGCTTTGCAATTGCTCAGGAGAATTGTCGTCAGAGTCGTCACTAAGAATGGTGACATCA
The DNA here is from genome assembly GCA_947034895.1 of Rhytidiadelphus loreus. NCBI lineage: Eukaryota > Viridiplantae > Streptophyta > Bryopsida > Hypnales > Hylocomiaceae > Rhytidiadelphus > Rhytidiadelphus loreus. Next base: position 43,521,817 of record OX344764.1, read on the forward strand.
TTCACAATAGGCTCTACTTTGACTTGCAATGCTAAAGGCCAGGCTAAAGGTGTTTGAAGAGAAGATGTAGATGACTGATGAGGTGTAAAAACACTCAAGGAAGGTGCCATGATGGATTCTCGTAATCCATAGACCCTAAATTTACCAGACTTGAGATGCCACATTCTACCAGAACCATCAGATGTAGAGACTTGACCAATTGAATGAGTAAGATCTCCACTACGCTCATCAAATACCTCTTCATCAATGTGAAGTGAGTCCTCGTTTAATTGGAACCTAAGACTTAACTGAAATGCAGATACAACAGCAAATCCATCTTCGCCCACTAGAAACGTTATTGGAACTCCTTCACCATTTGCTCTCACAACAACCATCCTTGCAAAGTCTACCATCGCTCAGAAATTGAAGTTTCATGAAAACATCATTCTACTTTTAGTACATACTGCTCTGAATAAAACTGCTTTGAAAAAGAAAAACATATTGTGTTTGAGACAAAAATATAGTGAGCAGGTATGATGAAGAATGAATGAATTTTTTTTACTACATCTTTAGTGAATGATGATTAGGAAATGGTTTGAAAAGCATAACAATGATGAATACTGACAAAGAGTGTAAGAAGTATCATTAATATTAACGTCTTCAAATAACCTCATTAAGAAAGGCAAGCAAACAAAAAACACATAATGATGACATAACAGACAATAAATATATTAGTACTGTATTTGTTAAAATGAAGAGAAATGTGAATAAGATAGCTAGATTAGTAATTAATGAAGTACAAAAATAAGCTGATTTATTGCTAATGAATTTAATAATTAATATGAGTTAGGAATAAGAAACCTAATAAAATCTGGTACATGTCACAATCTTTGTTTGAAGTAGCCAGCATTTAAAGCAAGCAACGGTTGAAGCAGACATCATTTGTATGAATTAGGGACAAGAAACAGTAGAAAGTATAGGCATTTATTTATTTGAAAAATTGCTATTTATGTTGATATTCAGGTATACTAGTACTAGAAGCGCCAAATCCTGAACTTGTAGGTTTACGTTATAGTAGAAGGTAGGGAGAGTACTCATACAACAAATTGCATTTACAACAATAGATCTGTTAGATTTCATAATTTGAATCAGGTATTGAGTAGTACAATTGTCATTTACCGTTGCCAGAGATGTTAAACTCTTCTTGTCAGTGGTTCTTGCTTGTCTTCTTTATTAGAGTTGTAGAACCGCATTGTATTATTTCTATTGTTCTGTAAGAAGTTTGAGTTTGCGTTGCATTAGCTTGGGCATTGGATATGTGTTATGTATTCTTGTTGCAAAGGGAGATTGTAGAGTACTAAAGATCTGTGAGGGGTGAGGGGTGAGGGTAGTACACCTAAGTTGTCACTTATTTGAGGTTTTAAATGGCTAAGCAAGGTATTTGTAGACTCAATACTTGTTTGATCTGTTTTTAAAGTTAGTAGGGAGAATGATAAATAGTTTGGAGGTGATAGAGAGGGTGCTACCGTAATGCTTGCTATTTAGAGATGTATGTGTAGTAAATCAAATGCTTGAAGAAATCAAAGTACTTAAGTCTCAGGTTGCAACTTGTAGGCTGATAAAGAAGAAGAGAAGAAGACGCAAACTGTATTACACAACTCCCAAAGAAAGATTAAGAGCTAAGATGAGAGGGGAAAAAATTGTAAGCAGAGGTATAAATAGCTATGGTGAAACGTCGAAGGCACTTGATTTTGGTGACCAAGAAGTGGACGACGTTGTTGGTGACCGTTCATTATGTCTCGTTAAGATTATTGAAGAACCATTGTCTGTGGTTGAAAGAGACGAGGGCAACCAAGATGGCGAAGAAGACGATGAGAGCGAGGACAACCAAGATGGCAAAGAAGATGATGAAAGCGAGGATGACAATGAAGATGCAAATGAAGAGCCTAACCAGGATAGAGAAGACTTGGTATGTTCATAAGTATACCATATGTCATTTAATGATTTGCAGTCAATAATTTAAATAAGATGTAGATGTATTTTTTTGGAAATACAAAGGTTATGTACTCATTCTCTAATTGGCTGCAAAACTATATTAGTATGGGCTTAGAATTGTAGAAGAATGGACCACAGATTTAGAAGAGTGTGCGTTAAATGAATTTGAATAGTTTTTTGTTAGATCTGAATTTGACATCCTAAACTTAATCATGCAGTTTGAGAAGACGATTCCAACAGTATATAGCATGTAAAAAACGGACAGTAATTGAATGTTTTATGGCCCAAAACGAATTCAGCATATTGGAATCTTCTCTGAAATCTTCAGAATCCGAAGATTTTTTGAGCAAATCTTGGCCTCCGTCTTTTTTGTCAACTTTGAGGATTTTTATAAAATCAGCCGTGAGTCCAAAAATTCTGAAATAAATTGAGGTTAAGTGTAAGGTTATAATCTAGGTCATCTGAAAATTTTGACCCTAAATCTTCAAAATCAGAATTCTTATTGTAAAGATTCTCTTGACCTGCATCTACCGATTTTGTACTCTATTTTTTTTTTTTTTTCCTTCTTCTTCCTTAGTCTTGCGAACCGGTTGAGGTTAGGGTTTGGGTGCGTCGGGTGAGTGCTCGTCGACGAGGTGTTGTTTTTGCTCACGATTGGTGGTAGCCGCATGTTCTAGATGGAAGAAGGAGAGTTTGCAGTGCGTTCGGCAATGGCTTCGCACCAATCGCTAGAAGATGTTTAGCCAGAGATTGAGGTTCACAATCATGTCTTTACCTTCATAATTTTGGTTTAGGAGTTTAGGAACAATGCTGAATATCACAGTAGAAGTAGCGGTGTGATTTCGAGAGTCCTCGTTGACGAGGATGCCAAAAACTGCGCCTTGTTCTAAATCATTTCGAGGAGTCCTCGTTGACGAGGATACCAATAACTGCGCCTAGTATAGTTGAAAATGTAGTGATTCTTGAGTTGGATTCAACCATTTTCGAGTGTCCTCGTTGACGAGGATACTAAAAATTGCGCCTACTGTAGTAAAAAATGTTGTGAGCGGTGAATTGAATACAACCATTTTCGGGAGTCCTCGTTGACGAGGATACTAAAAGCTGCGCCTAGTGTACTTAAAAATGTTGTATTTTGTAGGCTGTATTACACATATCCATTTCAAAAAGTCCTTTTTAAGGAAAAACCTATTGATGTTTCGAATCTGATTGAAAATGCTGTTACTGTTCTATCGTTTTAAACAAAGTCCTTTTAAAGGAGGATTTATACACCTTCTTTGCACCAATGCTAATATTTTGGTTTAGAATTTCGGCAGCTAATGTAGTCCTCGTTCACGAGGGTGTTCACAAACTAGACTACTTAGGCTGAATTTTAAATATAGATGTCATTTCATAACTTCCTAACACCTTTTCTTGTTTAGGGTTAGAATGAACTTTGAGCTCTTTTAGGGTTTACTTGTCAATGAATATACTTGCTGAATTTGTTTTTGGTCATATGATATGGTTTAGATCTTCAATAAAAAAAGGGCTATGGTGAATCCTTGTTCACGAGGAATCCTAGTCTTTACTATTATGACAATATTTGTATTGTATGTTATACTTGTGAGCCAAATTTTGTTTCGTCTTCATTACAAATAATTCAGCACTCACGTCATGTTTTTTGGAATGATTTGAACTAATCAGATGGACGAAGACAACGAAACTGAAATTATATATGATGAGGAGTACAGTGCTGAGAGGATTGTTGCAAGACAAACGAGAAGAGATGGAATATCCCCAATTGTGCTTACAGAAAGTTTTCCACCACCAATCACTGAGGTAAATGAAATTTCTACTTCTGAAGTTCATGTAATTTCCATTACTTTGTGTATGTGCAGTTTTTGAAAGAAAGAGCTTCCATGCACATCACTCTCTCCCTTCACAACCCTATCTTCAATTTTTCTAATTCAATTTCATGTGTTATTATTTTGAAGGTTGCATCTATTGATCTTGAAGATGATGATGAGCCAAGGCACAAATTTCCATCTAATGTAACAAGTGTGTTGGAGAGTGAGCACCTCCATCGCAAACAACTCAAGGTGGACACTACAGGACTCATCAACACATTACGCATCCAACCTATTACGAAGTCACGCCTTGAGATCCCTCTTTGTCGAATGATTGTAATGGACGAGGTTAGACCAGTTGGAGAAATGGATGTTCAAAGATTGGAGAGCGAGTTCATGAACGGCTATCGAGATGGTGATCGGGTTTTATACGTTTCACTATACAACAATTTTGAGAAAACTATGGATGTGACTGAGGAAGAAATTGCAAGGTGGAGTCCTCATTGGCAACGTGTCAATGAGGAATTTGAGAAGGAATTGATGGCAGATGTCGACCTTGTCCAATTGAGAGGTAAGATGTTTTATGTATGGGATGGGAATCATCGTGTCTCCGCATGGATGCGACACATCACCAACTGTCATGATGGAGAACTCGGCTGGCACAAACGAGTCCATTGCATTATATTGGATCCAAGAGGTCAAGTGGCAAACTTGCTAAATGCAATGAGCGATGTCAATTGGTAAGTTTGTTGTTTTCTTTTAATATATACGTATTGCATCTAAATATCAATTTATTGACATTGACATTGACATTGACTTTGATTTCATTCTCATAAAAATGTATTGTATAGGTCTACGGAACATGATCATGTGAAGAGCACAATTCCAACTCGACTGCGTCGAATTCGAAATTTTGGAGTTCTACCCCTTGCTGATTTCAAAGACCTTATCTCACCCGACGAATACCAATACTGTGAGAAAGTGAAGGCGATGAGACCAAGTTGGTTTTCTTTGACAGTCAATGTCTTCATCTCCTTCTTGTATAAGGTACAACCATCTTTTCAATTTGCTTTTCTTGCAAAACCTTTTATTGTCGAATGGGACCGAAAGTATCCTCACATAGTTTGGCAGTCCAATTCAAAGTCATGTAACTTTTGCATGTAATGTCCAAATTTAATAAAACTAGTTGGAAAAGCTGCGCATAATAGTCTAGTTTTTGTGGTTAAATTTTCAGATTGATTGAACTTGTATTCAGTTTGTAAGAGCCAATCAAAGTTCACAGGTGCAGTTTCAATTCAGCACTCGACATTTTTAGGCTGCAACTTTGAGGGCTTGTATCTTTGTCCTCCAAAGTCCGTTTTCAATAAAATTTGTTGTGTTTGGTTTGCCTTCAGATCTAGTTATTGTGGTAAAATTTTCATGTCACTCCAAGTTCTTCTGAATGGTTGGGAGCAATTTCAAGTTTAAAATTCAGTCATTCTTTTAGTTACAATGAACTTTAGCCGCCTATTTCTTCTTCATACAATGTCCGTTTTCAATCATTTTTGTTGGAATAGTTGCACATACTAGTCTTCTTTTTGTGGTAAGAATTTCATAACAATCTAAGAAGTTATGGAAAACTGAGAAGCATTTTACTAGAGAGAGGTTCAGCCAAAGATGTGATATGGTGATCCTTTTTTCATTGTTTTTTGACATTTTGTACATGAAATCTGTAATTCCTTTGACATTCTTTTTTTCAATTGTAGCGGGAGATTGCAGTGGCTGCCGATGAAGCAGCTCGAGAGTACACATTGCGGACACCGCTCCAAGAAAGGACTGCTCCAGGCATTTGGGAGGCAATGAAGAGTGCCTCAGATAAGTTCATCAAGGCCATTCATGCCAAAGACTTTGACAAATACTTAGCGGTGGCAAATCCAAAGAATGGAAACGATTTTTTGAAAGAGGTATAAATTCATTCCTACCCTAGTCAAAGTTGCTATTTCTAAATTTATCTTGAGATTGTTATCTTTCAATCTAACAAAAATGTTCTTGTATGCTCAGATTGACCATCATTTCAGCGAGAATCCAGTTCCCGAAATGACAATTGAGAAGCTTCAAAAAATTGCCACTGCTAACGTTGAAGCAAAGCACAAGGCACGGTGGTTACGTTGGTGGAATGCATCTTCATTGACTGTTCGACAATCTTATCGTTTTCCTGGGTCCAAAGATAAGGATCTCTTTTGGGATTCTTGGATCAACAAAGCATCATTTTGGGCTGAGGTATTGTACTATGACCAACAATCAATTTGTCTCTTACAGTTATCATGGTTTCATTTTATTTTGTTTTAAACATTCTCTATTTCATTTTAACAAATGGAAGAGGCAGTTGTTAAGATGGTTACAAATATTTGCAAAGACGACAACATTGTTGTAGATTGGACTATACAAGGTGTTCGAAAACCCTCTGATTACGTGGAGAGTTGGCGCATTCTTCTTTGGGACAAAGCTTTTATCCCATTCTTTGGAAACAAAGATCAAAAGCTTTATACCAAAAAATCTGTATTCAAAGAGTTCCCTAGAACTGATAGTGCAGTGAGACGCGTTGTATACAGGTACCAATACCATACATCCAAACTACTACACTTGTGTAATTGCTTTGGTCTTTCATTATTTAGTTTCTATTGTTTATTATATTTTGGTCCCTATTTGTTACCGTTGCTTCCAAAAGTTGATGAAAATGTTTTGTTTGTTTTTATTCTTTATGTTTCATGAACTACTTTTTAATTATATAACATTTTTCACCTCTACTTTAGGTACTTCATGCGAGTCTTACTATCCAAGAAAGCAATTTCAGCTGAAGCTGTACCGCCCTTTTTCCTTTCTTGGTTGCAAAAAGACTCCGATCTTTGCATGTTTACATTTGAGCAATTGAGGAAATTCAAAGCTACACATTTGGAAGCGGGAGGGTGGTACCTTGATTGTCACTGGAACTACACCCCCGATTCAGAGGTTGTTGAGAGGACAACTCTTGATGATGGAAAGCTTCCTCTTGTTGACCCTGACGATGTACAAGAAGTAAACCCCAAAAAAGCTCAACCACAAGACAAGCCACCGAAGAAAAAACGACTCACAAAGAAGGAGAAGGAAGAGATGGAGAGGGTGACAAAAGAGAAGGCGGAGAAGGAAGAGATGGAGAGGGTGGAAAAAGAGAAGGCAGAGAAAGAAGAAGCTGAAAGAGAGAAGCCTCAAGCAAATGAGCTTGTAGCCATGCCTTCAGATAGTCATGAAACTACCCCCATGTCAGACCAAGGTCATGATGACGGCATTGCAACCTTTGCTCCAGATTCCTCTTTATCCAATGTTCATCATGGGATTGGTAACCAAATTCGCAAGAAGAAACAGTCCATGTTTCCTTCAGTTAGTTCTTCTATGATAAATCCTCAACACTCTCTTCATGTCTTTGTAGAGTGCACTTCTCTCATCACTCTCTTGAATAGTTTACAAGATCCCAGTGGCCCTGATCCTCGATGGATAAGGTTGCACGATACTATAGCTAAGGTATTGTATTCTAAACCTTATTCTAAACCTAATTCCAACATTTTCCTTTCTATGCCATTGTTTTGAAAGTTTTAATTCTAACTTCATAATTATGAAATGTACAGATTAGCGCTTCTCGCAACCGTACTGTCACATCCAACTTTTGCAAGAAGTACAAGCATACAGGGCTTGATTTGATCATTGCAGACATTCCAGAGAACCTTCCTATTCCAGGCATTTCAACTTCGATTCCAGACTTGAACACTCGCACAGAGAAATACGTTGAGACTCTCTTTGAGATGGCTGATATGTATTTGCATGATGACGGTGCCCTCCTACTTATACATTGCGATGACCGTAGTTTGCTAAAGGAAGTTGATGAGTTGGCCGACCAATATGACATGAAGTTGGCCAAAGATTGGTGGGGATCAATGAGCTACATCTTGCATTTGCACGCGATCCATCACTGACAGTAATCAAAGAATTTGCAAAATAGTTTTTGAGCATTTGTAAGGATTTGAAGGAATGGTTGAATTTAATTCTATATGCTTGCATTGAATTTATGGTTTTATAAATATAATTTTTTTTCTAATATTCAACTTTTCAATGTTTCCAGTCTGTTCGATTTTGGATTTAGTTGTTCATTCGACGGGAGATTCCTTCACGGTTTTCATTCCAAGAAAATCGTGACTCTTCTTATGATGGTGAGCCTTTAGAGAAAAACGATGCTCTATTCAATCTCACGGACATTGAAAACCTCTCTATGAATGAGAAAGTTCCATGGAGAGGTCCACGTGAGAAGAACTTACCCTTCATGCGAGATCTCATCCTACAATTTTGCAAGCCTGGAGATATTGTCTTTGATTGCAAAGCTGCAACAGGTATTTTTTTTTTCTACAAATTTAAGTTCTATTCATCATTCTTTAGAACTCAATTTTCATGATTTATTCATATATCTTTTGTTTTCTATCAGGCTCATCCATCAAGGCTTGTTTGGAGACTGGACGACACATCCTGGCTTTAGAAGATGATCCTCTCATTTTCAAGGCTATGATTGCTCCATTTGCCCCTATCACAGCCTCTATTCCTAAAAGCAAGGGCAGAGTCATTACTCCACCATCTGATCAGCCACCTACAAAGAAGCCAAAGAGGAATCGATTCACTTCTTGTGCGTAAGTTGTGATTCATTTGTTTTATCACCATTTTTTACTTTATGAGTATATACTTAAATGATTTCTACATTGTATTTGACCAATTTTTTTGGTCTTGTAGAAGTGCTATAGTAGAGCAAGTGCAAGATGCAAATGACCGAAGTCCACCTTTCAATTTCAATCTCCCAATTTATGCAGAAAAGATTGCTCAAGCATACATTGACGCCCCATCACCAATAGCAAATCAACGCAAACTTCAATACAATCCAAAGGTAAAGAAGTTCTTGGATATAGAGGCAAGTGAAGGAGAGGAATTTGAAATTGAAGGTTCAACTTCTAGTGATGATCTTTGAGTGGTTTTCATTTTTCAATATATTTCACTATTGTGGCTCAAAATTGCTCGATAGTTTTATAGCATTTGCTTTAATATATTTATTATGCACACAATTAGTTGTATGCTCTCAAATTTGAATGATATATCTAAGTGACATACATATTTTATTGTATTATTTCTTCTATTTTTTGTGAGTATTTAACCCTAAACCACCCAAGAGGACCAATTATAGTGTCCTCACACAATGTAGCAATCTAATTTAAAGTGCTATAACTTTTGCATCCAATGTTTAAATTCAGTAAAACTTGTTGGAAAAGTTGCGCATATTAGTCTTGTTTTTGTGGTTAAATTTTCAGATTGATTGAACTTGTATTCAATTTGTAAGAGCCAATCAAAGTTCACAGGTGCAGTTTCAATTCAGCACTCGACATTTTTAGGCTGCAACTTTGAGGGCTTGTATCTTTGTCCTCCAAAGTCCGTTTTCAATAAAATTTGTTGTGTTTGGTTTGCCTTCAGATCTAGTTATTGTGGTAAAATTTTCATGTCACTCCAAGTTCTTCTGAATGGTTGGGAGCAATTTCAAGTTTAAAATTCAGTCATTCTTTTAGTTACAATGAACTTTAGCCGCCTATTTCTTCTTCATACAATGTCCGTTTTCAATCATTTTTGTTGGAATAGTTGCACATACTAGTCTTCTTTTTGTGGTAAGAATTTCATAACAATCTAAGAAGTTATGGAAAACTGAGAAGCATTTTACTAGAGAGAGGTTCAGCCAAAGATGTGATATTGTGTTCTCTTTTTATTATTTTTTGACATTTTGAACTAATATTGGAGATAAGATGAGTCAAGTGAGTGATATTTTCTTTCACCAATGTGATTATATTCTAGTTTTGAATCACTATGTAGTTCATTTTTTTCCTTATTTGAGTAGGTTCAAGGTTTAAATTTGACGTCCGAATGTGTTTTTAGGAAAACTTCACCAATTTTTTCCAATACTAAAATATTATAATCTTCCAATTTGTGCAGTCAAATCACCCCAAATTTGATTTACATTATCATCAATATGCACACTATAAGATTGTACAATTGAAATTTTCATACCTTGCTAACATTTAGACTTATCACACTAAAAAAAAAAAGTTTTTTTTTACATGATTAGGCCTTGGGTGGTTTACAGTTAATTTCTTCTTCTATGCATTTTCTCAAAGAAAAGATTTGTTTGTAAATGTTTCACAACTACCTATAATCTTCACAATTGCAATATCATGCCAAAACTATATATATCATTTATTTGATGGTATTGTACTATTATAGTTTTTCATTCAATCTCTTTGAAACTACTTCATTTTTCTATTGTAAGATTTAAATGACTCTAAACCAAGGAATTAGATGTTCTACTTTTCCTAAAGCAATTAATCATCATTTTTTTAGTTATCCTAATTTTTTTAAATCCAATGTTATGCATGTTCTTTTAGTATAAAAATTAAATCCTAATGACAAGTACATGATAATAGGGTCTCTCATATTTCATAAATTAAACTATAATACACTATTTTTGGCTCTCCAAAATCTGCTCCCTACTCTTGTAGAAGGCTTTAAATGTCTGAAAATTAATAAGTATAATGCTTACACTATATAACTATTAGGTCTAAGCTTCTAAAATCCCACGGCTTTAGGTCCTATTTGGATTAAAAAATTCAATTTCAAACTTTTTGAGACAAATTGATTACACAGTTTTAGGTACCCTTTTTCATAGTAGCAGGATTAAGGAGGGATTTTTTTCCCTAAAATCCCTGCTTTGTGCTCACTTTTTTCTGCTCCCCGCTCCCTGCTCACATACCAGGATTCCTCGGATGTCAACAACAGAGGGACATTCAATGAGGAAAGCAAGAGCTGACATGATTCTAATCTTCTACTCTGTAATAAGGAATCGGACGCAAGCTAAATTCCTTTATCCATTCTCCCTTGGTGGTCCATTTTCTCCACACACTAGAAGAAATGAGGTTTTTTGCAACTGCAATGTGCAACTCATTTTGTAGTTGCATAAGACGTTTGCAACTAGATGACAATGTAGAGACTACAGTTGCAATGCACAAGTTGCATTAATTGTGAGATTGCATTAGTTGCAGTGTACTCACAAGATTGCATGACTCATTTGCGACTTGTTTGCGACTTGTTTGCGACTTGTAGATTTGTAGATTTTTAAAATATTAATCTCGATGATTTGTAGATTTCTTCTATCTTTTATCTAGATTTTATAATTTTAGATCAATTTTTTTCTAGATTTCAGAATTTCAGATTTACCTTTTTCTAGATTTTAGAATTTAAAATCTACCTTTTTTTTAGATTTCAAAATTTCAGATATGCCTTTTTCCTAGATTTCAAAAATTCAAATATTGGTATATAATAGATTTCATTGGTTTAGGGAAACCTTACAATTTCATAGATTTTAAAATTCTTGGATTTTGAATGTTATGCCCTATTTAACTACTTTTGGACTATTCAATGAATTCTGGACTTTGTCGATGGAGACTTCATTGGGAGACCTCCCGTTGCTTAGGTTTTGGAGACCACAACGCCTATGAAAGTGGGAAAAGAAGAATGAAGTCCCCCCTGGGCATACCCTTGAAGAGGACAAAGAGACATAATAACTAAGACATTTCACCTATTGAACATTTATTCGTACACATTGAGATGAATCATCGGGAGATTTGTCGATGTAGTGCATATCGAAGACATTGGGATCTTTAGTGTCACCAAAAATCGATGAAGACGGTTATTATTCACTTACATTATTAGAAGAACTAAGTAAGCAATAGACTGTTAGTATTTCTTCACATAGTTACTTAGGATCTGGAAATCTCCCGATATAATCCCACATTCATTCCTACGGTACAAGAGAACTGTTGGTATGGTCGAATGAAACTTGGAAGTAATTATTAAAAGGTTTAGGGTGGGTTCACTCCATTTTATTTATATCGATAAAGAAGGTGACAAGAAATTGCCCACAAAAATAAATAAAGGCTGTTCCTACAATATCTATGCTAGTGAATAACTAGCTCCTTGTGTACATAACACGGAGCTTCTACTTTCAAAAGATCTATATTATCCCTCACGCGTATGGAGGGACCTATCAAATTAGTGTGTGGCCACTTCAAAGGATCTAACTCAAGTAGTACAATAGTTTGATTCCAAAGAATGCTGCGCTCTCTAGGGCTACCTAAGATACGCTTCAGTAATCCAGCACGGTTTGGATAAGGATCATTCTTGTTAGGGTTGCTCGAACCGGCGAAAAAGAGAAACCCCTTCAAAGTCTTTCGTGGGAGTAGACGCCGTACAAGCTCTCCCAAAGTGGACATATGCATGGAGGAACACAACCCACAGTGAGTTTGTTCAACAAGCTGTCTAAGAAAGTGACAAAAACCAGAAGGAATGTCGACTATTTGAGGAAGATCCAAAACACCTCCTTCAATGCATAAAGCACCTGTCAGGACAACGAGAACCGCCTTCTGCATCGAGAGAACAGTAAGGAAGTGAATTCATCAAACAAAGGACAACCCTGAACAGCGGGAGATATCCCGATGTTGTTTAAAAGGAAACTGATTTCACTAAGAACCTTAAAACAACCAAAGATCTCTCGATGAATGTAGGATGGACACTCACTTCAGTGAGAACCAACAAACCTCAACAGATCTTGCAATAAGCTTTAAAAGGGCACTCTCTTTAGGCAGAAACTCTAAAGAACGGGAGATCTCCTGACCAGGTCAAAGTAGACACTAAACTTCAGGGAGAACCCTAAAAGAAGGGAAAATCTCCCGATCTGGTTAAAATGGACAGTAAACTACACGGAGAAACTCCAAACAACGGGAGATCTTATGATCACATTGAAATGGAAACTTCAACAAAACGGGGACCTCCACCAAACGGGAAATCTCTTTATACAGTAGAAAAAGTATCTAATATTACTAGAAATTGGATATCAAAGAGATTGAAGGTAGCCTATGTATTTTCAAAGCCGTAAAGGAAAACAGTCCATACTCACCATTTCGGAATTGCAATATCTTCCAGCTGAAATACCAAGAATATGTACATTGTGGGCACTGTTCGCTACGTATATCTATATGTAAAACATATGGAATGAAGAGGTGATGAATGACTTACACGTACGCGCGAAACCTCTGCATGGAAGCAGTAAGGAGCTAAAAGTATCCTAGGACCAGAACTCATACATTTTACAGAGGGTGTAAATGAGAAACCATAATTACAGAAAATATGGATTTTGCATTTACAATGATTTACAGAGAGGTAGCAATTCACTAGTGATCCTAATTTTATAATGTTTTGACTATTAGACATTTACAAGTTCAAGAACATGTCTACTCAACAATTTACAAATGCATTTACAATTTAAATTACAATTTGTACTCTAATCTACATACAATGCCGTTGAAGTGGAATACCGCATCCAGTAAGGGGAGCTCTCCCGATAAAGCCCCATGCAAATAGGAATCAAGCACGTTGAATTCCCGATATGATTCCGAAGCCCAAACTGGATAAAGGATCCACAGGATACTGCCCACCAGGAAGTGGATTATTCCTCACATACACCGGCACCGCCTCATTAGACAACAGGAGGCCATCAAGCCACGGCATCAAGTGCATGCAGAGGTAGTTGTCATTCATTTCACCGCGGAAGGACTGAGGGTGAACAGCGCTATGTGGATCATTCAAGAGGTTCTTTTCTGGACTGTCGTCAATTAGAAGAACATTGTCCCAAGAAGATGAACCAAGGAGGCGCAGAAATTCCGACAATTCTTTCAAGAAGACAGGTTTATTTGGTGCAGCTAGGGCCCTGTACGTGGACTTCGTGCATGCCCCCTGAGCTAGACAAATGACATCCCGACGGCTGAAGGAGCAATTTTCAAGGACAAGGTCCAACAAATTGTCCATGGTCTTTGCCCTTACACTACTCCAGAATGCAACGTTCGCTCTACCATGCAGCCAATTCAGAAACGTGGTGACTTGCGGGCGACGCTCAACATGGACTTCATTATGGCTATAAGACCTGTGAAGAAGAACTCCATTGAGGTCAAGTACCACTGAGTACTTGCGCTGAGCTACCTTTTTCAATGTCTTTGGTTGGGTCATCGACGGTCCGCCACAATTTGCAGTACATTAAAGCATAGTGTAATTAGAGATCAGTCCTTCAAGAAGCGTGATCATTTAAGTAGTAGACTATTAAATGAATTATGAAAAAAACATCGGGAAAGCTCCCGTTGATTATCTCTCAATGTTTAGACAGATCATCGAATGATTAACAGCGGGAGAGCTCCCGTTGATTATGTGTCAATGTTTGGACAGATCATTGACTGTTTCACTAGATCTTTCAACAGAAGACCTAGAACTACGCAGGGTGTCCACATAAGTACCTTTCACGACGTCCTTCGCAGGCTTCGTGTCCTCCACGTCGACGACCCCCCCAGGTAAATCATCCCCATGTCCTACGCCCTTCCCCTCTGTTTCCAGCGGTCCACGGTCAGAGACAATCTGGAAAATGTCGTTAAAGATATATGAGTGCGCTGCCCACACGGCCTGCACCTCCCGAGAGGCTCTACTATTCAAATTGGGCGATTGGCTAGCATGAAAACTAGGGAAATCACTTAAATTCTGAAATGTATTCCTGATATTAAGTCTATCCGCATGCGTTAGTCCAGGGTGTGGGATAGCTACCAGCGGATTGACCTTCGGACTCATTTGAGTCAAGTCCGCCATAGTATCCTGCATTATATTGTCGGCCATTCCCGCATCATGGGTGACCTCTTCGGTTGGAGGCATTGGGAGATCTCGCGATGCATCAGTATGCTGCTCCGCGTCCATTCGTTCATTATGACGACTTCTAACCCGGTCAGTAGGCATTAGGAGATCTCCCGCTGCACCAAAGCATTGCTCAGCCGGAAAGGGTTCTTTACCTAGTGACCCTCCATCCTTGGGCAAAGGCACACTCGAAGGGGCAACAAGAGAAGCACCAACAACTTTTCTTGAACAAGTCAGAAGAATAGACGCCGCGTTGGTCGATTCCGGAGTCCCACCTGCAGCACCCTCTGTCCCTGACGGTTTAGGAGAGGACATGCTTGCGCCCTCATTCCTTTGAGGCTCCACATTTGAATGCGAAGGAATGTGAGGAGGGTCAGCATCACTGAGGTGTACATCCAGCTTGCGCTTCGTCCTCAACTCCGCCCGCCTTCTTGAAATCCTCTGCACTGGTGCAGAGCTTGAAACCTTCCTCACTTTGACCGTGCCCGTCTTCTTCTGTGCACGTCGTTTTCCAGACATTCCACTATGTGAGGCATGTCTTGAAGATGACTGCACCAAGCCCTCCGGAGGCAGCACTAGCCTTGCTGACTTATCCTACAAGTGCAACACGTAAGATTTCCTCAAGTGATCACTGTCATGCGGAATTCGGAACTGACAGCGGGAGATCTCCCGCTGTTTAGATACAGTGACTAACCTTTTTCTGGGGTGGATCTTTCTCAACGCTTCCATGTCTGCCCCTGTCCTCTGATGGGTGGTTCACTTGAGGTGGCTTCAGAACTTCTTCCTCATTCACATCACTCTCCGTCTCCTCCGCGATGCGAGTGGCACTTCTCTCCTTGTCCAAAGCTCTATCATTACGTTCCGCGTCATTCAGATGTGGCGTGTCCTGCGCAGGACTGTTTTCAGCTTCTCGGTTGCCTCCACGCTGGTCCTGCGCGTCATCGTCGTCATTCGACTGATCTTGCACGTCATCGTTGTCACCCGACTAACGAGCAGGACTGTTCGCAGCTTCCTCGTTGTCTGCATGTTGGTCCTCTTCTGCATCATCGTCCTCATCCGACTGATGAGTAGGACTGTTCTGAGCTTCCTCGTTGCCTGCATGCTGGTCCTCCTCCGCATCATCGTCGTCATCCGACTGACGAGGAATGTTCTCAGTATGCAGTTGGTCCCAAATCTGTCTCGCAGTCGTGATTGTCTTTGACTATGTGTCCACGTCAAAAACGACTTCGAGTACCTTAGTCGAGTGGACCTGATATAATTCAAGAAAAATATGTTAGTGCACTATCTTCAAAGTGACTGAATAGGAAAATAAAGTTGAAGAAAAAAGATCAAGGAGATTACCAGTCCAAGGGACGTGAACTCCGGACCACCGTTCACATTGACAATGACCATACTGTCGCTCATGAGGTCAGAGAATATTTCGAGTGCCAGGAATTGAAAACCAAGGGATCATTGGACGCCTGTAGAAAGTATCCACTTCCTCCAAATCCCTGGAGAGGTACACAGCAGAAATGTCTTGTGCACCCGGGAAGAAATTGTGGAAGCTGCTCGTTGAACCGTGGACGTCGTCGTAGGCGAAGAGGAAGACCAAGAAGACGTTGTACTGCGTTCCGGAAACCTGTTTGGGAAAGCCATCCTCTTTGTCAGCAATGTAATTCACTACATGCCAATCCCAGACCCTGACCTTCGTCTCCTCCCGCCTCTTCTGCAAGTGTGCAAGAATGTCGTGGAATCCAGCAGCATCCGTGATGAGAACTGCTGGTGAACGGGCTCTCACAAGGCGTCGAGTGCTGTCTTTGTACTCCAATGCATCGAACAGCCGCTTCAAATTGCGTTGCTCCAAGAGTTTCGCACGGGGGCCTGCACTTGACACTTCAAACATGAACCAAAAGTACATGTGGGTCTTTGCTTCACCCCGCCATGCCTTCATAGAAGCCTCTGTCAGAATTTGAGTGATGTCCCAACATTGGTCGTCCATCACCTTGCAGAGGTAGTCCTTGACGAAGTCCTTCGAAACCACGGCCTCCACTTCTTCCGTACGAGCGCTCATGAACGACTCCCACATGTTCTTCACAGCATTTGGGCAGTTGTCTGGATCGTTAGTCTTGTTGAGGGCCTTTGTTCGACCCTCCAGCCACTCTTTTCCCAGCTCTGTGTCCATGCTCTTATCCACCCACCATTCAAGTTGCTCCCTGGTGATTTTCTTTTCATCTGCAAATTCATCCCACGCTGCTGCTGTGTATGGAATGTATTCAGGCTTTTTACTCAGGAGGGGGTGCTGCCTGTAGTGGCACATGAGCTCGTTCTTCATGGCCCGCACCTTCTTCTCCCGGCCTGCTGCCACAGCGATTGGAGTGACTGACTTTCCGAAAAAATCGATGTTCAGAGCCGTTTTCTTCATGCACACAATTCCCTTCTCCACTTGGCCCGCCAAGTAGTTCAAATCCTCATCGCGCACTCCATACAAGGGTTTGAAGTCGGTGTATCCCAACGGTTTGCGTTTGCCCTTGGATTTGGGTCCGTTACCGTCGGGAAGCTTGAAGCTGAGGAAGTCCATGTCAATCTGAATCCAACGTTTCACATCCTCGTCCTTCTCCATAAAGAGGAGCGGAATCTTCAAATCCGGGTTGTCAGGATTCTTGAACCCTGTAAAGATAGAGAACATCACCGGATAGAAATCCTGCACAAGAACGACGACACTATTAATTGGGAAGGTTTCGGCGACTTCAGTACAGGACCATCGGGAGAACTCCCGTTGTTCGTCTATTTCAGGTCCATGCATGCTTGTTTCATAAACATCGAGCTACACCTCAACGACTATAAATTTCTTCAGAAGCCTGAGGACAACGGGAGTTCTCCCGCTGGAATTGCAGTTGAAGAAAAATAAGAGTACGTGAAGCATTTCAAAGTTTCGTGTTTTGAACTTACATTGTACGCTTCTGAGTGCGCTCGTCCTCCGTATGATGGCACCGGGCTACCCATGTCCTTCCACTTTATTCGAGCGTGTGCAAGCTGCTAAGTGAAGCTCTGCTCCTTCTGCTCACCAGCAACGTTTTGGTTTAGAGCTTTGGAAAGGTGCATGATTTCATTCTTCTTGGTATCATACGGTGCCCATATGGGAATGATGTTGAAGGTGGACGTCTCTGACTTGTCAGCCTCGGGGATGTCTCCATTCTCAATCAACTCCCTATGCGCTTGCGTAGTGTGTTGACCACCAATAATGTAGTAGTGCGTTTTGGCGGTTAGACTCTCCTTCTTTGGACACGAGTCCCAGAAGGTCACCTTATTGTCAGGACCATAAGGTCCTCGCTTTAAGGGGAGAACAGTAATGTACCGGTTCTCCGAGTGGTAGTCGCAATCTACGAGAATGCGATTTTTTATTCCGGCCAATCGCGTCGGCTCAATCCCTCTGTACACAAGTACTCCAGGAGGAGCCTTGTGCAGGAACTTGTAGCTTACTCGGAGGAGTTCACCTTTTGCATTGGCTAATGGCTTCTTCTCCCATTTGTACATTGGCTTGAAAACCTGGTTGTACAACTTGTTGATTTCTCTTATTTCTGCGGGCTGGAGCTTCCTGACCTCTGCATCCGTCATGTTCACAGCATGGTGAATAGTGAGTGGAACAACTTTCATCTTTTTCTTGCCCTTGCCCTTTGACTCATCTTCTTCCACAACTTCATCACCTAGTGCTCCCGCAATGGATTTTCGCTTCTTCGGCTTCTTCGAAGGAGATTGCGTTGCAGTTTGTACAGCTGCTGCAGTGGAGGGCTTTGCCTGGTTACGGAGGTCGTCAATAAGGTCCCACTCATTCTTCATCTCTTCAAAGGTCCAGGACTGGCAACCGCCTGGCTTGTCTAAGATCCCCTTCTGTGTGATGGTCTCGCACATGTCGAGATCCATAGTGGCATAATCAAGGATCAACCCATATGTTCTTGTGTCTTGGGTCCTAGGAACCATCTTGCGAACAATGACAAGGACTGTGGAGTTATCTAGCCCAAGAAGCTGCAACACGTCTAAACCTGTCGTAATGTGACCCCTCTTCTCGAAGGAAAGCTTCGGGCATATGATTACGGACCCATCTGGCTGGTCCATCCACTCGAGGCCCCACGCTGCCACTTTTCGATCGCATCGGAACACTGCTCCTGGATCGTGGTCTCCGGTGTATTCAAACGTATGCACGAATGAATCTATGAACTTGTACAACCTTATAGGTGACAGGGTGGAAGGCAGTTCCTTCGAGGTATTCGCTCTGCGCAGTGTGACACAAAAGTTAGACGTTCACCTTATCATCACTGTTTTCAGTTATTAGCGGGAGTTATCCCGTTGTTATTCGAAGCCCTCCTACTGAACATCCTTATTGAACTCTACCCTCATACCTTATTCATCGGGAGTTATCCCGTTGATATTCAAACCCCTCATACTGAACGCCCTTGTTCAACTCTGTCTGTATTCCTCATTCATCGGGAGTTATCCCGTTGATTTTGTAAGCCCTCCTACTGATTATCTTTGTTCAGCTCTACCTTCGTATCTTATTCATCGGGAGTTATCCCGTTGATATTCTAAGCCATACTGAAATCCTCTTTGAACTTAATCTTCATACCTTATTCATCGGGAGTTTTCCCGTTGATTTTCTAATCCCTCCTACTGAACATCCTTGTTGTACTCTATCTTCATACCTTTTTCATCGGGAGTTTTCCCGTTGAGTTCGTCCTTTATGTAAACACATACACCTGAGTTCTTATAATGGCTACGACTGCTTAACCAGAACTCGAAATACTAGTCAATTTCATCGGGAGATCCCGTTGTTTTGTTCTGGCTTCCTCGTTTTATTTTGCGACGATTGTCGGTTCAAGGTTTTCCAGTAGACGTTCTCTTTCTTTTAACATTCGTTTACTATGAATCTTAAGGGAGAACCCTCCATAGACTTCTGCAGAAGTGCTTTTCCAGTATATTGTACCTTTTCATCGGGAGATGTGCCCATGAAATTAGGGTTTATGGTCTGCAACTGCCATTTCTTCCAATAATAATAACGACTGGAATGTTTGGTTGTAAGGTTTCAAGGCATTTTGGCATTTCTGCGTGGCTGCACTTCCGATTTCACTACGTATCATACACAATTTCTAGCTACCACAGGCGTTTCTTTATCACTGTCGGTTAGAAAGTGAAATTGATAGTGTCTTTCCTAACATGAACAATAAACAACCACTTTCTCTACAACTACAAACAACCACAAATACATTGACGAAGAGGACTCGATTCTTACGGGATATTCCACTCTGCTAACGAGGTGGTTGCCATGACTCTTGCCGTCTGCGCGCACAGTATGCTACACTTGGTCCCTTCGTCCCTGCTGTGAACTTGTTGTGAATCAGACTGTTCACTGATTCCTGCACAATACAAATCAGTTTTAGGACACACTTAGAGATTGCTATTGAATGAGTAGAGTAAAACAGCACAATGTATACACCTACTCGGTGATGGACAATATTCACAGGAACGGGCTCATTAAAGCTTCACCTAAACCTGCTTCACTGCACACGGGCTCCAAATGCCCTCACCAAACTCAAAACAGATTCCGACTTTGACCTACCTGCCTGCACTCTGTGCGCTAGATTTTGTACTGCAACAACAAAGACGCATAACTGCATTTACATAGCATGATAGCATTTACGTACTAAGAGACTGCCAAGAGTCTAACAAAGAACCTACTTTGCAAGTGACTACAAATTATAAACAATGTACTATCATGCTATTCCATCACAGTGAGACAACAAAATCCGGACAAGGTAGCGCTTGCCTGTGACTCAAGCGAAGGCACGAGTGTGGGACACGAAGTGCTGTGGGTAGGACCTCTAGGGCGTGCGGAGGATCAGTTTGCTGTCAACCTTCTTGCCCGCTTGCAGCAACAGTTCACCGCGTCTGAAGCCTAGGGTAAGTTACCGCATCTGAAGCGCAGGGTATCGCTGGTTGCGAAATTCTCCTTGCAGC
Organism: Rhytidiadelphus loreus; assembly: GCA_947034895.1. Lineage (NCBI taxonomy): Eukaryota > Viridiplantae > Streptophyta > Bryopsida > Hypnales > Hylocomiaceae > Rhytidiadelphus > Rhytidiadelphus loreus. The sequence continues at coordinate 43,542,417 of OX344764.1, forward strand.
CTGGAACTCTTGGGCTTCAAATTCCCAACGCCTCCTAGTTTGTGCCTCCACGACATGCACTTCAAACTCCCGTGCTTTCTCACTTCAACCGGACTCGTCTACTCTCACACGTCCCCACAAAATCGAACCAAACGCAGGCGCGCAAACCCAAGCGGAGAAATATACGAGCAGCAGTTAGCCGCATGGGGTGGATGCAGCGCGCGAACCCAACGGAAGTCCTGCAGGCGCGCGAAGCAGCGGGAGGAAGACAAACGAACGGGAGAGCCAGGTGGAACTCCTTGGAAAAGGGTCCAGTGCTGGCGGCCCTGACAAGGCGTCAGGGGTCATGATCATGTGCATCGGGAGGGGGGCATCATTATGCAAATGGCGCATGATTATGGCCATCATCAACTAAATCCCCATTCACTATGCAAGGGGGGGGGTAATTCTTTTGATGTGAATTAACCTACACTTCAAATGAGTAGGGGTCAAGTCATGGCCAAGGAGAAGTGACCCCCTCATTGCCCCGTATTGAACCTTTGCAAAATACACTGGAAATTTTTATTTCCCACAGTCACATTATAAAATTTGCCAATTTTGAATTCATATTTGCAATCAAAGGTCCCAAATTATCTGTGGGAGGTGAAGATATACAAAATTAGTACGGCACAAAATAGGGGGCAATTTTTACATTTACCCTTATCTAGGGCAATGAGGGGTCAATTTTTCCGGGCCGTTAAGTCATGATCGTGTGTGAATTGTAATTCCACACTCTTTCACCCCTAAATGCCCAAGGCACCCAATTATTTTGGAGTTAAATTAAAATGCAGCCAAGTTGTTTATATTCTTAGCACTTTGTATTTTTGGAAAACTCTTGTTAAAGTCTACTTTCAGGAGAAAAAAATGGATTAGAAAAATAGATGGTGATGATTTTTCTATTTCCAATTATGTGCAAGGATATTTGTTGCAATCATCCTTGACTTTTTATGTATCCTAAATTTGGAAAAAGAAAATGTGCGTGGATACTTGCAATTAGTTTTGCACTATAATGTAGGCCTAAATCCTACATGGAACTCATCCTAAATAATACCTGCAATTCATCATTGCTAAATATATTGCTTTCATTAATATAAGGGCTCATGATTATGTACAATACAATTATGATATAAATAAAATCATTGAATGAATGTGAATGTCACCTCAGAGGTGATATTTAACTACTCTTGGACTTTTAAGGGAATTCTGGACTTTGTACATTGGGGGATCTCCCAATGTCATAGATATCTAAAATCTAAACTTGTTGTACATTTTTCAAACCACCTAGTCCAAAATCTATATCATTTCTAGATTCTTAAAATCTATAGACTAAAGTCAAAGTCTACAATTGTCTTAGATGTCCCTTTACCAATTTTGGACTTTGCAAAGTCCAAAAATAGTTAAATAAGCCATCTTATCCATAAAAGACATTTGAAACAAATATAAGAGACTCAAGTAAGTTAGTACTTCTAGTTTTGAAAAGCACCAATCAAATATGAATTGAAACCCTTCTCAAACGTCAAATTCGAGAAGTAGATTGAATCCAATGTCTTCCTAGATAAAAGAAGCACAATAGATTCTCACTTCTCTTCAAATATTGTATAAAGTAGTGACTTAAAATAAATTGGGCTACAAAATAAAGTATAGAACTTATAAAAATAATTATTAAATTCAAGGGTGATCTATTGAATAGGATTTGGAGGCCAACACACGTCATCTAAGTTGGAAAAAAATATAAAGCGTTTACGAAAATTGTAGAAGGTGGGAAAATATAAGGGATTGAAACTAATGTAGGGTGTATGCCATATTTAACTACTTTTGGACTTTCTAAGGAATTATTGACTTTGGCCGGGGAGACTTCATTGAGAGACCTCCCGTTGGTGTGGAAAATAATTGCAAGGTGTCAATAAATGTAAAGGATGGAAAATATGAAAATGAAAAATATAGGGTACGTGAGAAAAATGAGGACTTCACTGTATATTTTAAAGGTTCGACATAAAATAATAGAGAGAGAGGAAAAAAATAAAGGATGTGAAAAATGAAATACAATGTCGAAACAAAAATTGAATGGTGAAAAACAAAATGAGGGGTAGGCTAAAATATACAAGTCAAAAAAAAATATTGAGGATGGGAAGAAGAACATAATTACATGAAGTATATCTCCTATTGGAAGACTGAGGCCAAAATACAAGCATTCATTCTTTATTCTTTTGAAAACTAAGCCTACATTTTGTCCATGCATTTATTTGTTAGCTATATTCTTTATAAGGAGAAGATGGCAATGGATAAGCAAGGTGGATGAGTAAAGCTTTACATGTTTCTTGAGGCCTCGGAGAACCCGTTTCAAGGTTGTTCTCCTTCACTATTCCCTATAGTGAAGGACAACCGACTGTTGAAAAATAAAAATAAAAAAATAAAAAAAATAAAAAAAATAAAATTTAATTCTTCCACTGGTAAAAGAAGTAGAAAATAAAAATGAAAAATAAAAAATAAAAAACAAAAAAAATTCGGGAAATGACCTGGTCGCCTCTCCACTATGCAGGACGTTGAGGTGGTAGGCCAACTATCTTGTTCTCTGAGTTCTCGCAGCAGGATAAGTGAGGTGCATGAATAAAGCATTACATTTTTTTTGAGGCCTGGGAGAGCCCGTTTCAAGGTTGTTCCCCTTCACTGTTCCCCATAGTGAAGGACAACTGACTGTCGAAAAAAAGAATTAATTAATTAATTAAAAAAGAAATTTAATTCTTCAAATGGTAAAAGAAGTAGAAAATAAAAATAAAAATAAAAAATAAAAAATAAAAAATAAAAAAAATTCCGGAAATGACCTGGTTGCCTCTTGACCATGCCGGATGTTGAGGTAGCGAGCCAACTGTTCTGTTCGCTGCGTTCTCGCAGCAGGGGAACCCGCAGTCTCTTAGAGGCCTCAAAAACCATCTAATGTATAATGAAACCCTAAACATTCAACTAGTATCCATTCAATTAAGCCTAATTTCATGTGTATTCATATGCGTGTGATGAAAGTGGGGACACCAAAAAGCTACAACTCCAATTAAACTAATCAACATGGGCTTATCCACGGATAATGGACATTCTTTGTAATTGAAAATGTCTTCCGTAGGCAGACAATACTTGTCTATATATGTAGAGAGATCATATTTTCTTCATCTAGTTGTACATGCAATGTTCATTATGGACTATGGATTATCTAAGATTATTGGAATTGAAATTCTATAAATGAAGCTTTTATTAAATGGGTAATTATAGATGAATAAGCACAGAAGAAATATGTGTAGAAATCAATTCATTTGACTTGTCAATTATTGATGTATTATCCCAATACTTGTTCGTATGAAATGGCAAAGAATGTTTTTGGGCCTTCCCACATCCTATTTTTTTAGAATTTTTTTTTTTCAACCATCGTTCAATAAAAAAATATATTTTCTTTTTCCACACCAAATTGCTTTGGTGAAGCCGTCTTGGTTGGTGCAACGCCTACAATGCATAATTAATTAATACCAATTGACGTGGCACAATCGCGGCCACATCAATTCTATTGGCAAGATTTAGAATTTTTAGTATGACTACATTGACAGAGATATTTTGGTAACTCTATCATATAGTGACTGTGATGTGATCTATGTAATCTCGGAGTTTCAGACACGACTCTGCATAGTTTATTTACAAGTTATGATGAGTTGTAGCTTATGATGGCTAATTATTTGATCTAAGTGACGTGTTTGGAATTGTCTTACATGTTCATTTTAGTTTAGATATTGGTAGTCTTGCAAAGTTTCTGATTTTTACTTTATTGATAGGGAAGGCACTATAAAGGGATGTCCCTCCTACCCCGTGGGGTCTCACTCTCAGATAGGTCAAAGTAGGCCAATACTTTAAAGTGATGAACAATAAGCTTATTCAAGACTGAGTCCTAGATGGTCTACTTGCGGGCACAGTAATCAGCTCAATTTGCACAGTAATAAGCTCAGTAATCATCAGATTACTTTTTTACGATTCAACCATGAGATTCCTTTTTTACGAGAGCACAATTTTGATGAAGATTCTTTTAATTCACATGAGATTCCTTCATATCCACTCATTTTATTTCCTACAGTTTTTTTACTATGTTTTCACCAAAACTACTTCAAAACTGCCATTTCTAGTACAAGTATCAAATTTAGAAGAGAAAAAAAATTCAGACACTTGTAACCATAGGATCTTTTACTATGTTGGTTTCAGAAGATGAGGAAAAATTTTCAGAAATTTCCACAATGTAGATTACAAGATATCAACATTTGAAATGACAAAAAAACAAATTTGGCCCTACTAAAAATAGGGTAGCTGCACTTCACAAGGTCATGTTTGTATGAAAAAATGTCCAAAATGGTAGTTCTTCATTGGATTCATTCTTCTAGACAAGTTGTCTAGTACATGCTTCAAAAAAAACAGATCATTTGAAATTGTACAACATATAGGAAAAAAATAGTAACTAGACAAATGTAAAGAATGATTCAAAATACTAGAATGATTGTTAACAATGTAGTTAATATGGAATTGAAAAATAATTGAACATCTCAATGGGTGTAATGTTGTTAAAACAATAGGTGTAGTGAGTTGCCCCAAATTGCCATGTTATTAAAAAACGTAGTTTAAGACATGACAGAATTAATATATAGAATGATTTACCAATCACATAAAACTATGATGATTTAGAAAATTTATCTGTCAATCATAATTATTGATGCTTTCACAAAGCAATAATTTTCATTTATGTATGCTCCTATTTGAACAATCACATATTTTATTTTGTAAAAATAAAATGACAACTTTTATTGCAATCATTTTACATTTCCTTCACTTCACTATACGATTTCATTTATTTTCACTTCATTTTACATAATTTCATTCACTATATTGAATTTTTAATCAATTTATCATTATTGATTTGTTTTTCCTTCAACAATGCTTAATAATTTTATTAATGTTTTTATTATCTTAATTTGAAAGTACTCTAATTAAATAATAATAGACGAACATTGACCGTTAAACTGCAAATAATATTATTTTACGATGCATTCATTTGAACATTGTTTTAGAAATTTTTATTTTTTATTTTAAAATTCTATTAAGGATTTATTTAATTATTTACAGAAATTTTAATTGATTTATGAATTGAATTTAAAACTTTTCTTATTATTATTATACAAAGAAATTTTTCTTATAATCTTTTTTTAATTTAAGATCAATGTAATTTTTCAAAGTTTGACTTATGAACAACTTGTGTGGCATTGTACTAACTTGTTCAAGTGTTTTATGTGATTTCTCTACATATTCTTATAATTTTAAATTTTTAGAATAATTTATCCATAATTAAATTAAATTTATAAAAACAAAATTCAATTGGAACCCTTTAACTTTGAATTCACACTTAAGAACCAAAAGTGCAAAACAACTTTGGTGTATTTGTACTCATTGAAAGCTTTTCTGCCAATGCCAAGAATGACATCAAAAACTCCTATACTCTATTTTTCATAATTTAATTCCATTAATTTTATAGTCTTAAAAATTTCTTACAAATCCATCATACATCTAGAAGGTTAGCAATGATACAACTTTACTAGTACATTCAACCCTCATTAAGTCAAACTCTCCAATGGTATAAAGAGAATGATCACTGAACACACAACCAGGGATATCTCAATGTTACATACAAAAGAAATTCGAACAAATATTACCATAGTATTTTTTTTTTTACTTTTATTCAACTTTTACTTTGCACACTTAACTAAATGAAGCGAGCAAAGCCTCGACATTTGTGATTGATAATGAATGACGAGGTCAAACTCTCTAACTTCTTTAAGGTATTGATGTTAGAATGTTGTTTTTAATTGTTAATTGATTTAAAAGCACAATTATTTTTATGTTTTTTTCCTTTTTCTTTTTCCTCTCCCCCTCCTTTTTTCTATTTTCCCTCCCCCTCCCCTTCTTTTTGCCTTTTTGCCTTTTTGCCTTCTTATCTTAGAATAGGTCCCAGCGGCTCCCACCCACATGGGTTTACTAAAACCGTGGAACCTAAACCTTGAAGCCTAAAGCCTAAAGCCTAAAAGCCTAAACCCTAAACCCTAAACCCTAGACCGTTGAACCTGAATCCTTAACCCTGAAGATTAACCCAAAGCAAACCGCTCTCTTTAATAGGCAACTTGTGCCTTTTAAATTTTTCCTGTGTTAGTAATGAAATTCCGTTTGATTTGTGTCCACAATAAAAGAAGAAGAGTAGACCGCATGCACTAACAGACGAGTGAATGCACAAGTGTTCAATGCTGAATAAAGAACCCGAGAAATGCCGAGGTTGGAGCTGGAACTAACCGTTGATAGCCGCAGTGAATGCTGCGGGTTTGAAGAATCTCAATGACAGTCGAATTCAAAGGCTGCACGTACCCCCATGAAGTTCTAGAAAGGGCTCGAATTTCTAGCAAGGTAATTCATGCGCGGCATTTCAGCAGTCAGTGAAGCGCACTGTCCAAGAATGCAGTCAACATTCCCAAACAAGACCGCATCTTAAGATCCTACCTGGGCTCATCAGTGCTGCACGACCTTGAAGAGCGCACGTGGAAGTCAAAATGTTGGACCGGTAGATCCTTTCCAAATCAAGGCGGGAAACGAGAGCTCCAAAATCCAACCCAAAGTATTCTTGCAATCCCTCACTCGACGTTGCTTCTTCTTTTGGAGCAAACGTGAACGAGCCGAGCAGTGGCGATCGAGGAGTGTGGATACCATCGCGTCGGTCGTTGCTAGCGCCTGTGGAATGTGAGGCGCTTGAAGATCCTTCATAGTTCTTGATTTTCTCTCCAGGTATGATTTGTTCCAATCCTATTTGCCAGAGGTACAGGCTTTCACGGACAATTCAGTATTTCCATTAGATTATAGAATGTTCAGAGGAGCAATGACAGATCAATTGAATCCAGCCGTGACGAACGAGTGGAAGGTCACTTTCTCTAATCATCTGATTGTCCTCCCTTAAGAAGTTGTTAGTCTGATACTGAAACATCAGTTGAGTAACGTGTGAGTGCTAGTTGGTGAAGGAGGATTCTTGCGTGCAATGCTGAACTAGTATGAAATGTGCCTACATAAGTTTTCTTGTATTGAGGGTACTATTGTAAACGTCAGTGTGCATTCCAGTTGCAAAGGCCGTCCATAAATATGTTCTCCTGAGTGGAGACCGTAACTGTTCACTGCGCCACTGGACAAAGCAACGAAGTCGTATGCCGTAGTGGTACAGTCGTCGCCGTATCGTACATTATACGGCCGTATACTACGTGTATTGACTTTCGTACGTAGTGAATGTTATATTCTGGATCCCTGAATCCGCGACAGTAGATGATGTCCTCTTACTTCTATCGACGGATATGTCGTTCGAAACATCGGGAGATATCCCGCTGTCAAGAACTCTCCACGAGATATGTCCCGTTCTAACGATCGGTAGACGTCCCGTTGTTTTCATCGGGAGATGTCCCGTTCTAACCAGCGGGAGATGTCCCGTTCTAACCAGCGGGAGATCTCCCGTTGTTTGTAGAGGGAGGAGTCCCGTTCTAACCAGCGGGAGATATCCCGTTGTTTCCAGAGGTAGATCTCATGTTCTTACCAGCGGGAGACCTCCCGTTGTTACCACCTGCAATTGACCTGATGTCAAGCATATGTCCACAATCCTAATGGGAAACTTCTGTTATTACCTATGTTGGGGCTGTCCTTTCCATTTCTATTTCTTCTTCGTTCTTCTCTTTCTCTGGTAGTGGGTCACATGGTATCCATGCACGTCGTTTATCCACCAACGTTTACACAATGTTGTCTTTCCTGCTATTGTGCGGACTAACATGGACTCTTTTCTTTGGCAGGTTAAATATTCATTACCTTTCTTCGCAATATGTTTTCTGGAGTCAGTGAATCGGAGACAATGGATTCGGCCTCCGAATCTTTCAATGATGCCATCACCCCATACGTTGGCGAATATACTGGGGAGTCTGACTCTCAAGAATCTTCCGCAGGGACTGCACCATTCAATAATGGTGACATAGTCAAGCTTTATCTTCCAGGATTCGGCGAAGTTGGACTGGGGTCTGTTGTGGAGACTCGACCGCAGGGTGAGTGGCTTGGTGTGCCGATCCCGTTGGAGCCGTGGATATTTGTTCTCGTACGGCCTTCATCGATCGTCGTTGAAGCTGAGCGCCTCAGAATCACTCCTTGCCAGAGAGGTGTTTGGACGCTAATGGATGTTCTAAATCGGACAGTGCTGTGGAGGGCCGCCGACATTGTCAAATTTAGTACGGATCCCCATGTGGACGGAAGCCCATTTATTCGTCAGGAAGAGTGGACCGGCCGAGAGGTGCATCGACTGGATTCCCTTGGTGTGCTTATGTCATCTGGGCGAATAAGTTGTTGGAGGGCGGACGATTACTTTCAGAGTTCTACCCTTGGTGACGACCACATAGGTGTGACAGTGCTTGACGTTTTTGTGGGTAATCCAGACGCGATCATGACCCATGATCGGTGGCCCCTTTCGGACTGCTGGTTCCCTGGTGGTCGGTGTCTGAAGGATACATTGGATCACTTCGCCGCCTTCCCTGATGTACAAGATCCTCTGGCCTATCTGGGTGGAAGAGAGAAGGCGCCCTATCGCTTTATTGTTCGTCAACCCTCCCTGTGTCAGAAGGAGACACAGTTCATACGCAGAACGACAGACTCTGAAATTCAAAAAGTCTGTTCGGAGAAGTGCTGCGAAAATGTGTGCTGCCAATTTTTTCCCCGTGAAAAAACGCTGAAGGTCAGGCAGAGTTTTTTTTCGAAGTCTTTTGAAGAGCGTCGAGAGTATGGAATCGCCATTGGTGGACAATTGCACACTGTGGAGTGGACACAAAAGCGGAAGTACATTACGTTGGAAGGAGTGGATGTTTGTGGCACAGCGTGGTACATAATTCACAGAATCCCGAAGTCCACCTACCACAATTACATTGACAAGTACAAATTGGGTGTTGTTTCTTCCACGCACGGAAACAAAGGAATCAAGCGCCCTCGACTTCGAACTGTATAGGCCATGGGTACAATGAAAGCTATCATCGACAACACTACTGACCAAATGCCGCACCAAATGCGCTGCATTGGAAATGGGAGAGTCGACACACGGAAGTTTCTCCCTGCTGGGAACAACTGGAAGCGCGTTCATGCTGACGCCAATGAGGTACTTCGATGAACCCCCGATGAGTATCTGTATAGGGACTGCAGTTCATTTGTTCTCTCTGTGGGACATCTCCCAATACAGATCTCTTCTGCTACTTGATTTGGTTTGACTTCTCAGCGGGACTTTTCCCGATGATTCTCGTCGGAATCACTTATCTTCACTATTTCAGTTGTGATTGCTAAGTCTGCTGGTTTCATTTTAAAACTGTCACTGCCTTCAACGCTTAGGCTTCTGTTTTCTCGAACTTGCAGCTGAATGTGGAGTATGGCCTTCCTCTAGTGAGCCAAGCTACTATTAGTAGAATAAAGAAAGAGCACTTCAACAACGTCTCGATTAAGCCTGTTGGGAGCTCTTTCGCGAAGTGTACGAAGTGCGATGAACTACAACAGTTCATTCTGAAATCAGCAAAAGGAAGCTCGGACTCTGTGGAGTTCATGAAGCAACGAACTGAACATCTTAATCATCAAGCATCTTGTCGTCGTCTGTATGCCTCGTGGCGTGAAGAATCCAAAAGGAACCCTCAGGAGATATTATGCATTATTCATGACAAGATGGATACAAGGAAGATGGCTCTCCCAAGAATGCGGGTGACGACAAAGGCCACACAAGGTTTGGGTCAGCTTCCCATGAGTGTCACTGGAATGGTGGCTCATGGTCATGCCGACGGTGCATATGCCCATTATGGACCAGCGTGCTGGCCGGGCGACTCAAACTTCACCATTTCATCTTTGGCTAGACTGTTTCGGCGACTTGAAGGTCCACCAATTCGGGAGACGGGCGACCTCTTCCCCTATCCGCCCGCAAATGCAATGTTCGATGCGTTACTTAGAGGGAAATCTAGGTGTATGGACGCCTTGAAATTCATTCCAGAGGAAGGTCGATGTGGATCTCGCCCCCTTCCTAAGAAACTCTATCTTCAGCTTGACAACTCCGCCAAAGATAACAAGAACCAGTATCTCATGGCTTTCTTGTCTTTGCTTACTGCGCGAGGAGTCTTTAAGGAAATTCAGGTCGGTTTTCTACTAGTCGGACATACTCATGAGGACATTGATGCGTATTTCAGCCACCTCTCCAAGGCTTTAAAGAGCAAGAATACGTTTGTTGTCGCGGACCTCATGAAAGCTTTCATGGAGTCCCAGGAATTGTCATTCATGCCGGAATTCATCCAAGAGGTGGCGGATTTTAAGTCGTTTGTCAAGGGGTACCTATGCAGTGGCACAGGTAAACTAATTGGTTTGGGGGAAATGCACCTCTTTCGGTTCTACGTGGATAGTGATGGGGTCCCCGTCATGAAGTATAAGAAGTCCACAGTTGATTCACAGTGGCTACCATCTGATAGACCTTCTCGATGTCTGTGGAAGAAAGACCGCATGGGTTGTCCGAAGCTCCCTCGGGGTTGCCCTAAACCTGTTCCTTTCAAGCCCATGTGGGGCAGCGAAGTTCCGGAAGCCACGGGAAATCAAGAAAAAGCAATGGAAGCGGCACGAAAAGCGACCTTAAGCAAGGGTTTGATTCTGTTAGGAATTGAGAAGTACATTGAGTACTGGGAAAACGGAATGTCCAAATGCGAGGGATTTGCGGCCGCCTTTGCTCCATACGTTGAGTACTGGAAACATGTGCTGCTTCAGCTCAAGGAGCCCCTTCCCGATTGTCCTTCGGAATTGGTTGAAGGCTTCTGGCCAAAGTACGATTGGAGGGTGCAAGAAGCATCTTGCCAGGGGCCGACGATGAACCCGATCGACATCATTCCTGAGGAAGAGGAATTTGAACCTTATTGCGGACCCGCAAATGAGGCGCCAAGGGAAAGCTTCAATCCTTGGGTTGATATTCGCCCAGGTTCATGGGTTCTGCTCAGACCTGATGACCCCTCAATCTGTGCTGTCTGGCAAGGAAGAGCACTGTCCGACGTTTGCAAAGAGGCAGGGCATGAGAACCACGGAAAGTTCATGCTCCAATATTGGAGACCAGATAATTCCGAAAGTACGATGGAATTGATATACCAAAATTGTTGGTACGGGAAATGGGTTGTTGAAAACAGGCCTCCCACTTGGGTGGACGCATCTTGTGCAGTGTACGCGAATTGGTCCAAGAAAGTTAATCCAAAATCACGTACTATTCCTAAGAAAAGCAGAGAAGCTGCCCTGGAGAATTTGAATAGGTCAAACGAGGTGGACCCGTGATCGACTAACGTGTCGTGGCGCAATACGTCTATCGGGACCTCTCCCGATGCATTGTGATAGTGGCACTGCTATCGGGATATCTCCCGATGATTTCTTTTCTTCGGTGTGACAATGCCACGGCTATCGGGATATCTCCCGATGATTTCTTTTGTTCACTGTGACAGTGGCACTACTATCGGGAGGTCTCCTGCTGCTTCCTTCTGTTCGGCTTCACAGTGGATACGTCTGTTTTCCAGAGAAATAGTTCTCTATATCTTTTAGTTTAGTTAGTTCAATGGTTCTTCTGGAAGCTGATGTGTGTGGGATGACTATTTTACCAAGGAACAGTAGAATGTACAAGTTCTTGTTATTTCTCAAGGGCAATCTCCAAATCTCATTGCATAGGCGTAGCAAATGCCCATGCTCCGTTAACTTTGCTATTCTTTCTTTTCTTGTACTCGATGTTCTAAGGGATTATTACAATGTTGCAAGACATTTTTCCCTTCCTAATTACTGTTCTCAATATTCATCTTCATTTCTTTGATTCCACTGTCAATGACATTGTTTTGTCGTTATCTTCATTCTACGATGTCATTGCTCTGAAATAGCAATATTGCCAACTACTATGTTAATATAGAATAAAGCTAAGTTTTCACATTCGTTATGTTCACGCAACGAATACTTCAATAAGACATAAGATGTAGAAGACAATAAAGTATATAGGGTATACTTTATGAACCGGCTCGCCTTATAAGGTCTGTTCTCTGTCGGGGGACTTCAAGGTAAATTAGTTACCACCTTTAAAACCTCCATTCCAACTGGTAGCATTTACTTCATCATTTAACCTTTAGGAAAATAAACTTCAGTGTATCTGAATATCTCCCGATGTCTTGTATAACACTATTCAAGCATTTGAAGGCTATTTACTTCATGATTTGCAGTTAATGTATACCCTGAGATCCATGTTCCTATGTTTCAATGGACCTCTCGCGAGCCTTGCAACACCCTCACAAAAATAACTTTGAAGGCATTGGAAAATCTCCCGTTGTATTGCCTAACACCAAACATCGGGAGATTTTAAATTTTGGACTTTACATAGTCCAAAAGTAGTTAAATATGGCATCTGTTTTTTCATTTCTATAGATTGTAAAAGTCTATAAATTGTAGAAATCTACAAACTGCGTAAATCTTAGAATTAAATCAACAAAATTCATTGCATAAGACTACAACAACATATAAGTTTTATAGGTCCGATCTAATGATACTCTTGACAATTGATATGGGACCATTGTAATTGTTTTCTAGCTGAACTCTAGTTGTAGTCTAGTTGTTTTTGAGTTGCAGTCTAGTTGCTTCTAAGTTGTAATCTAATTGCTTTCAAATTGCCAGTCTAGTTGCTAGTTGTAGTCTAGTTGCTTTCTAATACATCCTTGTAATCCTAAACTTCACTTTGCAACTACTTTGTGACTAGAACAACGTATGACTTTGTTCATGTTAGATCTGGTCCAAGTACAAAGGGCTATAGTTGCAGGATAGTTGTATAGGACACATAGTTGCATTGCAGTTGGTTGCAGCGGACACGTTTTTCTTCTAGTGACAAAATTTGTCCCCAAGACTTCCTAGCAATCTATGCTCTTCCGATCCTCAACACATGACGCCGCAGACTCTCACCCCGCGTTGCTCTCTACATGCAGTGTAAAGAGTTTGAAAACCTACTTTGACTCCTCACAACAACAAACATCAATCCAAAGCACTCCAACAACTGGCAATCACACTCTAATAATTGTCTACTACACTTTAGTCAGAACAACACTAAATAATCTGCTAAAAAATTGCACCTTCACCTTCTCAATTTTCCCATGTACTTTGACATGCTGCTTGGTGAACTTCAACTAGATACAAAGTAGTGAAAAAACCTAAAACAAGAAGGAACTTAAAATGAAGATACCAGAAACGTATATTTCAACTTGGAAAACTGGCTCTTTGTAGTGCTTAGACAATGGCAACATGGGTCTCCTCCATGCCATTATAAAAAAAAACTAATTTAACTTAGTAATAAAAATTATAAAAGTTTTTTTATTGCTCTCCTAACTTAAAATTGAGCGTTAACCCCCTAAATGCTCTAATTAGATTTTTTTTGGCATCATAGCAATTTTATGCAATTCAGTATGAATGGAGTTTTTATTTTATTTCTTTTGAAATTTTCACACAACATGTGCCCAAGGAATAGTTTTTAGGCCCAACATTTTTCATAACTTTTGACTTCATAGTTAAAAAGTTATTGTATGATATGTAGTTTTCATTACTCGGAGGGCAGCCTAGGCAACAAAAATGACTTCTTCAAAATTCAATTTTTTAAATAATAAAAATTTGAAATTAGTTCTTTAGATTTATTTATACGTATAAAGCTTTGAATCATTCCATTTTGATTGATGAGACAAAAGTTACGAGGAGTTTTAGTTTGAGATAGAACTTTAGCAAATAGTTATGGAATCTTTACTATAAGAAAAAATTTGGAATCCTTTATTTAACTCAATTTTAAATATTTTTGGAAAAAAATGAAAAAAAATAAGGTGTAGATTGTTTATTACTACTACCATCCCCAAATGATCTTCTTGTTAGACAAAATGTCTGGATTAAGGTTAAAAAAACATTTTAAAAAACAATTTCACACTATAAGTATAGTTTGGTGCAATCCTGAGCATTCTATAAACTTTGAGTTCTCGAGTCCTTTTCGAAGTGTAGTTTTTGAATATTGAATTGGTGGCATTTTAAAAAAAGTTTGTTTTGGACGTAATGAAGCTTCTTGGCAGAAAGCAATAGGAGCTGAGAGGACATATGCTTTTAGCAATTATTGTAAGCTAATAATTGATGTTTGAAAGTGTAGTGTGTACTTCTTTCAAATTTTTCTTCATTATGCTTGTGTAGAAATCCAAATTTTACAAAGTTGTGCTTCTTCAATTTATCATGTCCATGACAATTATAAAATGTGTTTAAAGTTTAAAGTTTTTTTATTTTTTGCATTCATTGCTTTTTCTTTTACAAAATATAAGATTATTTTTATGCATTGCGTAGTATGAAAAAGGAAGGGCAGTGATTGTACTTTCCATTGTTTCTTGTTTTTAAACAAATTATAGTGAAGAATGCATAAGTTGGAAAAATGTAGGCACATTTTATATCTTTGAACTATGTACTGAACACTAAATTTAAAAAAATTAACCTACGAGGACATTAGAACCCACATAGGCATTTTGGAAGTCGAACTTCAAGTTTTCACATAGTTTTGGATTTCAAATCTTTTTAAGTGAATGTAAGCTATTGTAATTTCAGAAATTTGCTCTCAAATACTAATCTTTTGAAGAATGTGAAATATGTAATTTATGTAACACTTTGAACATAGCATCTTAAAAAGCCAAAGTACACTACTTCTGAACTTTTCTATTCTATTTTAATTGGTGTGAGTTCAAGAAATTGTCCAATTGTACCATGATGTATTTCATTGTTATTTGTAGTTTTTTCTTAAAGGACTTACAATGCAATTTTCAATAATTAAGTAATTGTTGGGTTTAATTTCTTCAAAGTAATCTATTTTCTAAATAATATGAAATTTAGTTTGATGATTTGAATAATGAAAAAATAAGTATAAATTTAAGAGGTACATTAATGCATCTCAAAAATATCACATTTTTGGAAACTATGTTTCAATGTAGAAATCTAATGAAGTTTGACAAAGCTTAACCAATCAATGTCTTTCGGGGATTAACTTCTAAAAGACCATTGTCCCTTCAGAGGACAAATGAGATTTTGGGCAAGTACCTACAAGTTGAATTTATGTCATGATTTTTTTAAACTTCTTTTGGAGATAGAGAAACTGATTAGCTTCATGGGAATATTATTATTTTTTCAATCAATGCCTGGAAATAAAAGTTTTGCCCAAATAAGCTCAAAACAAGGGAGAGGGGATAGCAAAGAAAAAAATTGAATTGAATTGAAATTTTCATAGATATATTTCTATCTACATGGAAAGTTTTGATTCAATCCATTTGGATTTGTTATGAGAAAATTATAGACAATCTTGTTTTTTGGACAATTAGAGCATCTTCTAGAAAAAATAACTTGTAAGATTCATTTTTTACTGTGATTTTTATAATTTTTTTCCCCAAAAAGTTCCCCATAGTTCAATTTGTTTCCTAGAACAATTCCACCTTTGGAATTAGGGCGTTTTAATTCCAGTTGAAAGATATTTATAATTTAGATTTTCCTTCTATCTCGTACCTACATCTACTTAATAATTTTTTCTTAAATAAAAATTAAGTTTAAATTTTTGTTTTCTTTTGTCCTAGGGACTCAACTCAATTCTCCACAACAAAGATTTAAAGCTCAAAACTCTGGAGTGCAAAAAAATAAATTTAAGAAGCCACAATGTCAAACAATCTAATCCTGCAATGTGTTGAAATACTTGTTATTTTAATTTTAAATGAAGATATCTTGCAATCTCTGTAGTCAAAAAAGTTTGAAAATTTTTCCACACATTTTCATACTAGTTAGGTGTAAGATGCTATAGTTAGATGTGCAAAAAAAATAATTTTCAAAAGCTTTTACTCTTTGTTATAGAAATGACAGATTTGAGTGTTTTTTGGCAAAAAAAAGGTCTTCATCCTTTAGGGGTTAAGGAGTGTAGGAATTCTACATGTCAAAATATTAGGTTGAGAATTTAGAATTATGAGGTTTAGAAGTTAGAATGTCAAAAGTGAACATCAATTTTAAAACAATTGAAGTTTCACTTCATAACATTCTATTAGAACAATTTTAATAAATTGGATCATTTTAAACAAATTCTCATTCTACTTACAAAGAAATCTTCTAGAACTCTTACTTGTAATCAAAATTTCTTGTCACTAAGAAGTTTGATTAAATTATTAAAAACTAAAAGATTGTTCCTTTCACTTTGAATATTTGTTTTATATGAAGATATCACTTGAACTTGAACTTGAACAATTTTGAAATGTGTTTGGAAAATCACATGTCTTAGATACTTTCGGCAATATCTAAATTGTATGAATGTTTATGAAAACCATTGTAGAACTTAGATTCATCTAAAATAATTTTTATCTAAGGACAAAAACTTATAGAATCCCATGTTGGGCATGAGCACTTGGAAGAAAGTGAAAGTAAAGGAGAGAAATGTTTTGAAAGGTCTTTGACATTAAATTTCAAAGTGCACCATTACAATTTCTTCAAGATTCTTATTCTTCTAATAAATTTTCAAATATAAAAAGAGTTTAGACAATTACTTCATCTTCTGATTGTTTGAAGGTCTTCATATTAATTGAAATGCGATGGATAAGTTTGGAATTGAAAAAATTTAGGAGTACATTTCTTCAAGTTTGACTGGATGCTTTGCTAGATATTTGTGATGGAAACAAGTGTATTGCACCTTCTATGGCTTTATTATTTGACTTCAAGGCTTCTTAACTTAAATTTATTGAGCTATATAGTTTTGAGGTTTACATGTTCATGGTGGGGATTTTAGAAGACATCATAAGGTTATAATTATAAATACTTTTGGAATTGAAATGCAAAAAATTACTAGGTACATTCTTTTAGTCAAATTTTAGAGTGATCATGGAAAAGTATTTGTTTTTATGAAATGTTTTTAATTTTAATTTCATTAGACCTTAAAGGACCATCATGCATTTTTTGGCAACATCAAACTTTTGGACAGGTATCATGTGCGACTAGAGATTTTCATATTTTAGGTTGAAATTTAAATAGAAGATGGTAACAAGGAATATCTTTCATATGCACTAAATTTCATAACATTTGGAAATATGAGTCAAAAGTTATGGCCTAATATGTTACTTTTTTCTTTAGCTGGGCAGCCTAAGAAGATTAAAAAAATAACTTTTTTCATGACCTCAAATTTGAAATTGACTCTTTAGAGTTGTATATTTGCAGAAAGCTTTTTAATCATTCCATTTTGATCAATGAGTCGAATGTTTTGAGGAGTTTTAGTTTGCATGCAATATTCATTGAAAAAAATAAAATTATAGGATGTAGATTGTTTATTAGAACATTGCAACCATTGGGCTTGGCATTTTTGAATTCCATAACTAGATTTTGAACATTTTTGTATTCCAAATCATCCTCTACTTCTTTCTACTTACTACTTTTTTTTATATGTTGTACGATTCTAAATGATGTGAATTTTTTGAGCATGTAGTCAACTTGTCTAGGAAAAGGAATCCAAAGAAGCACAACCATTTGGAACATTTTTTCATAGAAAAGTGAGCTTGTGAAGTGTCGTTGCCTATTTTTTATAGGTCCCCCAAAAAATGATTTCATTGAATTTGAATGCTTATATCTTGCAATCCATGCAATGGAAGTTTTTGAAAAAATTTCTACATATTCTTCAGTTAGTGTATGACAAGATCCTACAATTACTAGTGTCCAAAAATCTTTTTTTTTTCCTAAAAGTTGGTACTTGTACTAAAAATGATAGTTTTGGAGCATTTTTGGTGAAAACATAGTCAAGGAACTTGAAGGGTTAAATATGTACCTAGGAACATGTAAGGACTTACAAAGCTCAACACTCTTTTCTAGGTATGTTGGGAGGAAACTGTCCTTTTCTATGAAACAAATAATGCAATTTACAAACAGTCATGCTCTCATGGACACATTAGTAAAGGGGAAGCTAAATTCCTTGAAACAATTTTCAATAAAATTTTATAGGACACTACCTTCTATTTTGAAGGATATTGACAGTCGACTACTTGATGAAATTGTCATCTTGTCATAGGCAAGTTTGACTTTTAAATCTCTCCTCCAATGGTTCCAAATGTGATGTTTATATTTTCTTCAAGTTGTAGAAAGCACTACTAAATGTCCTAGAAATTCAAATTTAAAAAATATCAATGCTTAAAAAATAAAAAAGATGTATTGATTCATTCATTAAGGCTGCATCAAAATGCTTCATATTTAGTGCAAATAGGAGTGAATTGAACGTAGAATTGTGAAGAGAAATAATGTTAACTACTCGTGCATTTTTTAATAGCTAGCAGTAAACAAACATCTGCCAGGATAATGACATTACCCCAGCACAAAGGGTATGAAGTTCCCAGCGTTCTCACTGTCTGTCTCTTCAATGGTGAATGAGAGTTTTTTGTACTGGAGTGCATTCACGAGGCTTTGGAGCTAGCTGTCGTTGATGATCTGTAATGTGGGGATTAGTTGATACTTGATAATTTGATATATTTTGATATCGCGATGTTATGTGAAACATTGTGATCGATCATTTTTTATAAGAAGAGATGCTGCACGCAGCACGCGTGCATATTCAAGGTACATGCGATTGTCAATTTCATGCATTCTTTTGGATTCTCGCTTGTCCTATACCATGAAATCGACCGGGCCCAGAGATCCTCCACCTGCATCATCCGATTTGACTATTTGAGATATGTGTACGATGCAGAGTTGCCTTTGTGACCATCACCCATTCCAGATGCATGGTACATCATACCTCATTTTTCTGCACAAAAGGACGGGTCTTGTGAAGTACTGTAATTTGGCTTTTTTCTCCTCGCTATGATTGAGGAGCAAGTCAGGCTAACCCCTCAAGGCCTTTTTATCATCAATAATCATTCAAAACTACCATTTCTATTCATTTCTATTGTGCATAGAGCACTTTAAATCTTTAGATCTTTACAAATTGCTTTTTATCTTTTGCATATTTAAGATCTTGTACAAGACTAATATAAAAATGTGTGGGAAATTTTTTGGAAACTTTCACTATGTAAATTGTAAGATATTTACATTTAAAGTGAAGGAAACAAGTTTTTGAGCACTTTTCATGACTAGATTATTTGATTTTGAATCTTCTCAACTTAAAATTATTCCAATACAAATTTTGAATGAATTTTTTTTTTATGTTGAAAATCTAAGTTGAAAGTTTAGGAAAAAAAGAATAAAAATAAATATATGATTTTCATTCTTTTAAAAATGGTTCAATAAAAGTAGGTATGAGATTGAAGAAAAAACTAAATCATCAATAGCTTTAAAATGGAATCAAAACACATTAATCCCAACAATGAGATTGTTCTAGTAAGCATTTTTTTAAACTTAACCTTGTAGAAATTCTTTTTGAAAATTGTAAAAGTTGAGTTCAAAATTGAATCCAATAATTATGTTATTTTTGCAAGAAGTTTCTATGATTACTTGCAAAACAAGAAGATCCATAACTTTTGCATCACTAATCCAAAAGGAATGAATAAAAGCTTTTTGAATGAAAAGAATATATAATCTAAGAAGAAAAAAATGGAAAAAAATTATTTTAAGTTTTTGTAGATATTTTTTATTACTTGGTCTCTTCCATCCTAAATTTATTGTGGCATAACTTTTGCTCTCGGACATCAATTGAAATAAAAATTATATTCTCTAAAAGTTTATATTTTGTTTCTTAAGAAAAAATTTCAAAAAATCATCTCAAAATTTGAGGTTACATGAGCCTACCCAAAATCCATTTTGTTCCCCAAGAAGACAATGGAACTTTTATTAGGGGTTAACAAAGCAAATTGTCACAAATCATTGCTAAGGGGGGTGGAAAGTTGTACAAGTGACATTTTGAAGTAGATGGAAACATCCTCTATTCGTGTTGTTGAGGGGTGTTGTTGTCTTCAACTACTCTTGTTGTTCTAGCTAGCCTCTCAATCCTTCGACGTGCAAAACTTTGTAATGCTTCTGCCTTCGCAATTTTGAATGCTCTATTGTTGAACTTGAATTGCCACTATAATTGGTCTAATGTTCTTGTTTCTCCATCTCTATAAAGACCTTTTTGAAGATCATTTTCTTTTAACTTCTTGCAACTAGATAGTCTCTTTCATTAAAGTTGTGTTTTTGGCTATTGAAATATTGTTCTTCAAACACATTAGATGAGATTGGGGGGGCTGGAGGGTTGTTTTGGGCCTATTCCCAGCTCCATTCCCCCCAATCTTCTCAAACTCTAGTGTCAGACTTTTTTTTTTGACTTTTTTTTTAAAAATAAAAAATAAAAATCCTTAAAATGAGAAACAAAGTTAAATTTTTATTTTTATTTTTTATTTTTTTATTTTTCCAGATTTCATAACCTAGTGTTAGAATTCTGACGAGGGTTTGAATTAGTGATTTCCTGCTTAAATTGCCAAATACTCTAATATAAACTTAAGGATATATTTGCCTTGATGATTCATTGTCAATAAAAAGAATAGTAAATATGAGATATATTGCCATTTACACACAATCTCACACAATCTGGAGAGATCTTAACCTTGCTAGGTACACTAGTAGCAATCATGGAAATTGCTACCTAGTCAGCAATTATAACCCACAGATACAACTAATAGTTGTTAAAATGTTAATGAGGTATACTTATTATAGAGCCCAAACATACCAAGTATTTAAAACTGAGATAGGACGATGGATCCTTTCTGTGCAGATCTCGGCCCTTGATGCCATTACTGCATTTTCAAAACTTGGAGCCAAGCGGCAAACTGAGGAGGGGACGGCTATTGTACCAGTTCACCATAGCATAAGGGTTGATCAAACTTCCACAGAACCTCAGTTATCTGGAAGCCTGGAGGTGCTAGCTAGTCAGTTTCATATTCTCGTAGATTCAAGGAAGTGAATAGCTTTAGCTTCCAGAGCAGGTTGTTCTTTCGAGAAGAGACAATCGCAATGCTTTTTTAGCTAAGTGAACAGAAACGATGGTGTGAGTATTTTTAGACACAATCTATTCTTTGAAGTACTCAACTTGGACAGTGAGAGTTTTTGGCAAGTAAGATAGAAGCATGGCAGCATCGCAACAAACCAGTTGTTCACAGGTTCAAAAGAGAAACATATTTGATTACATGACTTGAGTTTACTTACTGTGGTTTTTTGCTTTGATTATTTCAGATTGCACTAAGTGATAGCTATAACACGCGTTGTTGCCTTAAGACACCTGATGTACCCTTCTAACATAACATTGGCTTGTTGTGGTCTTGGGATGGGCACAGGTGAGGGCAACAACCTCTTGGAGCATCTTTTGTACTCATGTGGAAAACCATATACTCACTCTTCATGTAGAATACTTTGGTGCAAAATGTTGAGAATTGTTATGAGTATGGATGTTTATAGTCCAAACATAGATATGCAAATATTTTTCCAAAAACTTTGTGAGCTTTCTGAGAAATGAAGGTTAGAGACTTTCTTATGAGTAGACCTTGAATAACCTTACATCTTAGAGATATCATAAAAACAGAGCTCATTTTTTGAAAAATGGATAGTATGTGGTGTAAATGATTTTATCCATAATTGATCTCAATGAGACAAGCAACTCCTCCCATATAGGAAACAATATGATTGGCAATAGATAGAATACTACCCTTGAAAAAGGGATGTTCCAGAATAATTCTCCTTTTTTTTTCCCAAAAAAACTAACCTAGCAGTCTCTCGGCCAAGTCAACACAAGCAGAGAACGGCGGGTTTCAGCGGTTCTCAAGTGGGTTTTGAGTTGGGAACTCGCAGCCCTCCCAAGCAGCCAAAACACATGTAATGCAACAATGCCTTTTGTAGTAATGGAATCAATTGTTTGAGGAAATTGTACTAACATAAGAGATATCAATGGTGGTGTTGGATATTTGTCAAAAAAATACAGAGGTGATAGAACTCATAGAAGTGATAGACTCCTTGAAGAAATTGGTAGAGTGTTTGATAACATAGGAGGTGTTGCTAATAATTTCTAGCTCTACTACACAAACAAGCCATCCCATGCTAAACCCTTTTCAAACAACTTCATAAGTTCAAATGTTCTTCCTCAAGGATAAAAAACACAAATATGTAGAGTATGTAATAAATCCAATGGAATAAGAAAATTATCAATGATTGATTGCATTAGAATTCCAAAAAAGAACAAACTACCTCACATGGTAGAACTCTCTTACCATACTAGACTCACATACAAGACACATATCATTCTAGTGATCAAGTGTCAAGTAATAATCTTAGTGATCAAATCATTAGAGTAACAATGGAGTCAAGAAGTGCCCTTCAAATTTGGTCCACTTTAAAAATAAAATGTATTGTGACTTAGTAGGATCTAGGCCACCAAATTGTACCTTAAAATGGTTCTATCATTTATGACTTCATAGGCAAGGACTACCTAGCTAAAATCAAGTACTCACATTATAAAATCTCAAAAAATGGCTACAAAGAAGCACGACTCTATCAACAAGTACTCAAAATTGTTTCAGAGAAATTATATTTAAAGTTTCACTATCTTGTGTGACTTCATTGCCCACCAATTGTCCAATAATATTATTTCAATGATGTTGTAAACAAAGTACATGTATATAAAATATGTTTTCTATATCCAATCGTATTTGATATTACTTCCAATCTTTCTTTAGAGTTGGCCAATTACAAATTGCCATTGCATTTGGCTATGTCACATTAAAGTGAATCCCCAAGATTCACCTAATTGAATGGAAATATGAGAATCTTACTGTCCTTTATTATTCTAAAACAATAAATGAATGCTATGGGGGTCCTCAAATTTAATTCTTGAAGAGCACTTCTTGAATCCAATCCTGCTCTAATGATTAAATGGGGAATTTCGTTAAAATGGCGGTATTCCATTAAAATGGCGGTTCAGAGCTCCCAAGTCTGAATGAAATCTGACCGAAAATGGTAGCCGGGGGGATGAAATCCTGCAACAATGATGGGTTCCTGTGATAAAAACACCTTTTCCTCGATTCAATCAAAGTTGGAGGGGTCCAGTTCAGGACGAAATCATATCCATTCCGTGCCTTCTTAGAGCAAGCTACCTGAAAGAAAGTTCCAAAACAACTCTAAGCGCCATTTGTTGTGCGAGGCGTGCATGACTCTTACAATTTGGGGTGGATCACAAAGACACATCACATGGCCACTTGGGTGTGGGGCAAAGTGGCCGAGAGGAAAACAATTCACGGATCTGGATGCGCGGCCATGCACGGGAGAAGAGGGGGCGGTGCAAATGAAAGCACGGCCTCGGTGTAAAGAAGACAGTCTACATTCAATAGTAAGGGTAATTATAGTGGTTTTTGCATAGGGATCCGAACCCGCTTACATCCAACAGTTGGGGTGGATCACACACACACACATAACATTCAATTGGCCACTCGGGTTTTGGGCAAAGTGGCCAAGAAAAAAACAATGTCTGGATCTGCATGCGTGGCCATGCACGGGGAGCAGAGGGAAAACAACTCTAAGCGCCATTTGTTGTGCGAGGCGTGGATGACTCTTACAGTTTGTGGGGGATCACAAAGACACATCACATGGCCACTTGGGTTTGGGGCAAAGTGGCCAAGAGGAAAACAATTCACGGATCGGGATGCGCGGCCATGCACGGGGAGAAGAGGGGCGCAAATGAAAGCGCGGCCTCGGTTTAAAGAAGACAGTCTTTATTGAATAGGGTAATTATAGTGGATTTTGCATACGGATCCAACCCGCTTACATCATTTCTAGCTCTCTTCTACGGGAGAAGGTGCAGTCCAAGAAGAAACTATTTACGCCCAACTTTGGGGGACCATGTGCTGCAGGACAAACTCAAAAATGGAGGAAGGTACAATCTGAACTATACCATTCTAAGTTCACGCCGGGACGCACGACTCGTTTTTCATTCGTCGACGCAAAGGGGTGAATCTGCACTCCGCATTCTCAAGTCGCGCCTCCTAAACCGCATGCAACCATCTTTGAGTGAAGGGTCTTGAGCTTCATGAACAAAAGCAAGCGCTTATTGGCCAATCATGTCGTTGGGAAGTCTTTACAGGGCATTCGCAGATTCCCAGACAAATGCTCGTCAATTGCGACATGGACCACTTCCGGCGTCGCCTCTTTGCCAAATACATCATGGTTCAACCGGTCGACCGGGAGAGGTAAAAGCAAGAGCACTCACAACCCATCCACGTTCATAGGGGAAGTCAACTTCCTCGTCGGAAGAGGTTGACACATGGTCACCTTTGAAACACAACAGGACCCACCTCGCGAAAAGGGCGTCGCTGGCATACAAGGAACTCATCGACGTAAGGAAGGACGGCGTTGTCATCCACATTTTCTGATAGCAGTTCGAGTGTACCTGGTGGGAGCGATCGCTATCCACCGTCTGTGTCCTAGCATCCGGAGTTTTTGAAGGTGAGAACCAAAAACAATCGACTTTTCTCGGGAAGTGCACCGGTGTGATGAGGCTGTTGATCAGAATACCTATTGGCTGCTCATAACTCAAGCCGTCCAGCGGATGGCGGGTCATCCGCATCCAACCTTGCACACTGAGAGTCAAGTTGGATATGAAAGACCCATGTGCATCCACTCGGCGGCTTGAGTTATGAGCAGCCAATAGGTAATCCGATCGACACCCTCACCACACCGATCCACCGTCCCGAGAATAGTAGACCGCATCTCGCACATGCCCACAAAAACCCCGGATGCCTGGAGAAGGAAGGTGGATGGCGGTCGCTCCCACTAGGTACACTCGAACAACTCGAGGAAAATCTGCATGACAACGTCGTCCTTCCTTGCGCCGATGAGCACCTTGTATGCCGGTGATGCCCTACGAAGAAGAGGGCCCTCGATTCCAGTGCCATGAATCCCCTATGCATATTCATATTCGGACAGAAGATGGGCCGCCGGGCGTCCCTACTTTTGCTCTACACAGTCAGCAAGTTCAACCATGAACGAGCCAGCACAATAACAACGCTAGAATGGATCCACACCGCACTTGACAAGCATTTGTCCGCGTGTCTCCGAATGCCCTGCAAGGTCCTCACAAGCGACATGAACAGCAAATCAACACCCGCTGGTGTTGGTGAAATGGTGGTCCGCTGACAATCTACAATTTTGCAAACTAGAGGGGCAGTAAGCAACGTGGGGAAGTGGTTGACACCCGGAAACTAGGTCGCCCACTCCACATTCTGAAATTGCGCCTCCAAAACCGCATGCAGACAACTTTGAATGAAGCACTAGAAGAAAACTGTGTTAGAATCCCTGAAAACACGTCACCTTGTTTTCGTGAAGTTCTCGTTTCAAAACGTAGAAAAATGTTTTGACTTCCGCATTTTGCCTGCATTTTGAAATGGGAACTTAACAAAAACAAGGTGATGTGTTTTCAGGGATTCTAACACAGTTTCTTCTAGTGAAGGGTCTTGAGCTTCATGAACAAAAGCAAGCGCCTATTTGCCAATCATGTCGTCGGAAAGCCTTTACAGGGCATTCGGAGATTCCCGGACAAATGCTCGTCAATTGCCACATGGACCACTTCCGGCGTCGCCTCTTTGCCGAATACATCATGGTTGAACCGGTCGACTGGGAGAGGTAAAAGCAAGAGCACTCACAACCCATCCACGTTCATAGGGGAAGTCAACTTCTTCCTCGAAAGATGGTGACACATGGTCACCCATGAAGCACACCAAGACCCACCTCGCAAACAGGGCGTCACTTGCATTCAAAGAGCTCCTGGGCGCAAGGAAGGACGGCGCTGTGATACACATTCTCCCCAAGTTGTTCGAGTGTACTTGGTAGCAGCGACGGCCATCCACCGTCCACGTGCTAGCATCCGGAGTTTGGGAGGGTGAGAACCAAAAACGGTCGACTTTTCCCGGGAAGTGCACTGGTGTGAAGAGGGTGTCCATCGGAGTACCTATTGGCTGCTCATAACTCAATCCGTCAAGCGGATGTGCCGTTGTCCGAATACCACGGTGCATAGTGAGAGCCAAGTTGGTTTACGACGACACACATGCACTCGACGGCTTGAGTTATGAGCAGTCAATACATACTTCGATGGACACCCTCCCCACACCGATCCACTGCCCCGAGAATAGTAGACCGCATCTGGCACATGTCCACAGAAACCCCGGATGCCGGGAGAAGGACGGTGGATGGACGTTGCTGCTACCAAGTACCTTAGAACAACAGGAGGAGAATGTGCATGACAACGTCGTCCTTCCTTGCGCCGAGGAGCTCCTTGAATGCAAGTGACACCCTACGAAGATCAGGGCCATGGATTCTTGTGCCATGAATCCCTTATGCATATTGGTGTTCGGGCAGAAGATGGGCCGCGAGCGTCCCTACTTTTTTGCTCTACACCGAGTCAGCAAGTTCAACCATGAACGAGCCAGCACGATAACAACGCCCGAATGGATCCACACCGCACTTGACGGGCATTTGTCCGCGTGTCTCCGAATGCCCTGTAAGGTCCTCACAAGCGACATGAATAGCAAATAAACACCCGCTGGTGTTGGTGAAATGGTGGTCCGCTGACAATCTACAGTTTTGCAAACTAGAGGGGGTGTAAGCAACGTGGGGACGTGGTCGACACCCGGAAACTAGATCGCCTTGCTGTTGGAGAGAGCAAGTATCTTGTACAAAAAGGCCAACGGTCAATTCCGGACTTGGGGGGGCAAAACAGCGCACTCAAAGACCACGTAGGGTACTGATAAGCCCACCTTATGATATACGGAGTCCTCAACCTCATTTACAATCGCACCAGGGTGACGTCCAGGCCTTCCTCCTTTGGGGCCACGAAGCCGAAGCCAGAGCACTCTGAGTCCCACCTTCGTCTGCCTATGATGAATGTCGAGGCCCCAAGAGAAGGGGTTGGTGGACAAGTATTGTGACACCATTGCCGGGATGGGGACTATTGTGAACAGGGTGCCTATCAGCGCACCTGTTGGCTGCTCAGAACAAGGACCTTCAAGTGGGAGTGGAACATTCATATCCAACAATGCGCAATCATCGAACACATGCTGTTATGCATTTTTCGAGGAATGAGCAGAGCTGGATATCATTGCTCCACTCCCACTTGAGGGCTCGCATTGTGAGCAGCGAACAGGTGCGTCGATATGCCCCCTGTCCACAATAGTCCCCATCCCGACAATGGTAGAGCGGCTGCAGTCAAAGCCCACGGAGACGGAAGGATGTCGCGGAGGAGGACGACGCATGACGGTGGCTCTCATGGTGTACCTCGAATGATGACGGAGGGAGAGGTTCATGGCAACGCCTCCCGTGGTTGCCCTTGGAAGTCCCGTGAATGCAAGGCGCATCCGCTCCACACAAGAGACGAGTTCAACAACGATCCATCCAGCACATTGACATCGTTCGAATTGGTCAGCACTATAATGGACGAATATTTTCTGGACCTTCTCAGTGTGCCGTGCAACGACCACCCAAACGATATGATCGGCAAATAGATGCCTACTGGCGTTGGTGAAATGATGTTGCGAGGACCTTTCATCTGCGTGCTACGATGTACAGAAGCCTACTCTACGGGGTCGGGGACTCGTGTTAAAAAAGTGAGAATATTTGTATTAGTGTATCCAATGTGGGAATGAGTATATTGTTGACAAGAATGAACTGAAAATGTCTCTACAATTCTCTAATAAATGAGATGCATCTATAAATGTCATTTATGTTGTAGCAATTTTCAGCAATGTCAATGTGACCTTCGCAGACGAGTTGAGGATGCTGCCCACATTTCAGACCGCGCGGTCTGAACCGCAGGCGCCGACGTTCCAACCTCCGTCGCCTCGTGATGACGCAAGGCGCATCCAATTCCCGTGAGCGCAAGGAGCAATGCCTACCGAGTTCTCCGCGTGCGAGTTGATGATGCTGCCCACAGTTCAGACCGCGCGGTCTGAACTGCAGGCGCCGACGCTCCAACCATCGTCTCTTCGTGATGACTCTCCAGCTTGATCAACACCAGCAAGAGTCTATTCGCCGATCACATCATCGTGAGGTCCTCGCACGGCACTCCGAGGTTCACGGTCAAATGCTCGTCCACTGTAGTGCGGACCCATGCTGGTGTCATCCCTTTGCCGGATGGATCATTGCTGAACTCGCTCTTGTAATGAGAAGAGGCAAGGACATGGATACCCCATCCACGGTCACGTCAAGAACGTCCTCTTCACATCCCGGAACCCACCGCCTAGCGGAGTACGTGTTGTGTTCACAAGACTTCCAGTGCACAACCAGGGGAGGCGTTGTCATGAACGCCCTCCTCCAACCGTTCAAGGGCACCCCATCCGTGCGACCGTCGTCTCCCTCCGCCACATCCTCGCGTTCTCCGTGGGCTTCGACCGCAGCCGGTCTACCATTGCCGGGATGGGGACTGCCGTGAAAGGTGCATATCAACGCACCTGTTGGCTACTGATAACAAATGCCTTCAAGTGAGATTGGAACACTCATATCCAACAATGCGCAATCATCGAACACATGCTCCTGTGCATTTTCCGAGGAATGAGCAGAGTTGGATATCATTGCTCCACTCTCACTCGAGGGCATTGTGAGCAGCCAACAAGTGTGTTGATAGGCACCCTGTCCACGGCAATCCCCATCCCGGCAATGGTAGACCGGCTGCGGTCAAAGCCCACGGAGAACGCGAGGATGTGGCGGAGGGGGACGCATGACGGTGGCTCTCCTGGTGTACCTCCAACGATGGTTGCCCTTGGAAGTCCCGTGAACGCAAGGCGAATCCGCTCCACACAAGAGACGAGTTCAACAACGATCCATCCAGCTCGTTCGAATTGGTCAGCACTACAATGGACGAATATTTTCCGGACCTTCTCAAGGTGCCCTACAACGGCCACCCACACGATATGATCGGCAAATAGATGCCTACTGGTGTTGGTGAAATGATGTTACGACGAAGGGAACCACGCTCTATGGGATCGGGGACTCGTGTTAAAAAAATGCGGGTATTTGTATTAGTCTATCCAATGTGGGAAACAGTATATTGTTGACAAGAATGATGAACTGAAAATGTTTCTAAAATTTTGAAAATGTTTCTAAAATATCTCTAATGAGATGCATCTGTAAATGTCATTTATGTTGTATGGGAAAGTCATCCGTGGCTCACTATGAGTCCACGTTCAGCAATGTTAGTGTGGAGCTATTACTAAAAGCAATGAAGGGTAGACCGGACTTTGGACTTGGAACGCGACTGTGCAGCCTTCCGTCGTAACCTTCGCAGACGAGTTGAGGATGCTGCCCACGGTTCAAACCGCGCGGTCTGAACTGCAGGCGCTGACACTCCAACCTTCGTCGCGTCGGCCACTTGGGGAGGTGACTGCCCGGAGGGATCCTACACAACGAAGACAATGGTCACGACCGTGCAAACGTGATTGCGATTTTCTAGACGAGCTCCGGAAAGACAAAGTTCAGAGTGGGAAAAGAGGAGCAACGGAGTATTCGATGGACAAACAATTTCACCCCATCCTAGACTACAGCCTAGTGTAGGGCGGGAAAAAATTGTTTCTCCATCAAACTCATCCGTCGTCCCCTGCGTATCTCAATTCATCCCAAAGGAGCAAACAACCCACCTTACCACATACGTACACCGTCGCACCACGCGCTCGTTAGCAGTGATGTCTTCTTATAGGGAAGTGGAGGTCACGTCCTCACCCGGCGCCTCGCAACTGTCGGAGGAGCCCACTCCTTCCGTCGTCTGGGTCCGCCGTCGCTTCATCTGTCGAGGGCCCCTTCGCGCACTGTCTACGGAGTGCCCGCCGAAAACGCGAACGCGGCGCAGCCCCTGCACACCCATCCATTTCCGCTTGGTGCATCAACCCTTTTCTTTCTTTTGCACCACGTGCTTCGCTCTTCGATAGACGAAATGATCGTTCCCGTCTCTACTGTACGTGCCGACGAACTCTAGATACTCCAGCAAGAGAGACCTGTCCTGCAACGTAGCTAACCCGCGCACATTGAGTCTGAAAAAGGGCGTCGTGAGGTTTCCGAAAAACAGATTCCGAGACACGTACTGCGACACGCTAAGACCGGACTCTAGCAGGCCCTTGAGATAGAGTCGCAACGTCCTGTCCAGGGTGGAATCGTGCAGGCTGCCAATGTACGACAACGGGAAGATGGCATTGTGCACGGGATTGAGGATGCTGCTCTCGGGGGAGGAATCGATGAGCAGTGTGTTGCTGGAATTGGCCCTGAACGTGCCGGATTTGAACCTATCTCCATCCCAAACGGCTTTGTGCAGAACCTTGAGCCTCAGCCTCCCCTCGGGATGGTCGGGGAACTGAACGTACGTGTCCTCGTCCACGTCGGTATCCCACTCGGGTTGGTAGGGGTGCGCCGGACAAGGCAACGAGGGGAAGTGGGGGGGGGGCCTACACCTGCACAACCGCCACGATCGTCTCTCCACGATGGAGGTGCAGTCCTCGAGCGTGAGCACGCGCATGGACGAGCGCTCCAAGCCGCGGAAGAGGAAATCGATCATGGGATTGGCCACGACGGCCGGCAGCCTCGTCCACATAGACAAGCGAAACCTCTTCGCCAGGCCTCTGAGGAATTCGCGCACTTCCGGACGACACGAGAGGGAGAACTCGCCGAAGACGTGGCGTTTCGTCGGATCGTAATCGTCCTCCGATGGTGCGCTTGCTGTGGGCGAGCGACCGGATCCGAGGGGCCCGACGTGCTCAACTTGGCATAGGACTCCTTCCAACTCCAAGACAACAAAATAACTGTACAAGGGCAAAGCAACGGGAGGCGGCGGCGCAGGCAACGGCAACGAGGCCTGCGTATGCGAAATCCCTTGTTCAAAGTAGTATTTGAAAATTAAATAAACGGGAGTCCACAATTGAAAATGCGCCCCCCCCCCAACAGGTGTGGGAGGCTTGAACACAGAGACGTGAACCCTTGTCCATTATCATCCTCTTTCTAAACGAGATCCACGTCCGATCCCTACAAACTATCTAGGCAAGCGCTACGGAGGCAGTGAGCAGAGGGATGCAAGGAGATCGAGCCTCACCTTTGTTACATCCGGAGTGGTGGCTGCAACGGGAGTGGTGGCCGCGACGGGAGTGGTGGCACGCCTCGTGGCGGCGCGAGTCTGGACACCCGCGACGATGGGAGACATGACCTGTGCAGTTTGCGGAGGGGGGAGTTCCACCTTAGAGACCGGAGGGGGGACTTCAGCAATGGCGGGAGCCTCCAGTGCCATCGGTGGCGGACAAGGAGGGCAACTCGGTCGATGGAGTACCAGTGCAGACTCTTCGCCCAACCTAAGAGCATGGCCACCCTGAACCGCAAATGCCAATTGCCAAGAGCGTAACTACATTGCCCAAGAGGACTCAGGATAGAAAGCACAATGCACAACACTCTACATTGCACATCACTCAACGCCACGAATTCCCGAAAACACGAATTGCCAAAAAACGAAACCGATATATTACAAATAGAATACAATGTTTGTACAAACTTTACGAACAGTGTTTCACGAACAATCCGAAAATCACGTCTGTACAACTAAAATCGTCACAGGCCTCGCCAAAAGGGCTCCTACATCTATGGGCCTGTCGCTCCATGGACGGTGGACCCGTCGAGACGACCTTCGATCGGCCCGACGTAACACCCTCACATAGCTTCCACACCTGGAAGCGCAATTCAAAAGATGGGGAGCTATGTGGAGGGGTTACCCACCGTGGAAGTCTGGACGTCGTCGGAGGGTGAGTCGATTGGCGCATGCTCCTCGTGCCTCGCAGGGGGCAGCGCCGGAGTGATTGGGGCCTGCAAGGGAGCATACTGCTGGGTCAAGTTAGTGAAGGAGACCTCCATATCTCCCAAGTCGACTTCCAAGTCGTAAGGGTCATCGTCGTGGATGCTCGGACGATGCACTGGCCCAGCGACATGCACAAACGGAAATTGACTGAGGGCTAGGTCATCGAATCTGTCTGGATCGTCAACGACACTCACCGAAATATTTGAAGCCTCTCCTGAACCCAGCTGTCGAAGTCCATACGCTGCGGTGGCCGTGGCGGCGGAAATCGAATTCGTGGTGGAGACTCCGGAGACGTTGTGGAGCTCGCTCACAGGAATGGGAGTCGCAGCCATCGGAGGGGCACTTGTCTGCGCGGCCTGCTTCGCCAGAATCTGCTCCTGCAGTTGCTTGAGCAACAAAGTGTTCGTCTCGCGATCCCTCCTGTACTCCATTTCCTTCTCGGCCTGCAGCCTTCGCTCCTCCGCGAGTTCCTTCTCCTTCTGCGCCTTCTTGGCCTTCCGCTTCACCTTCTTCTCCTCCTCCACCCGCTCCCTCTCCTCCCTCTCCCTCTTGAGCTCCCGATCCTTCTCCCTTAAATCCCTCACGAGGTTGTCGATGGCGTCATTGCGCTTGTCGAGCGCCCCCGAGTGCCTCTGCCTTTCCCGCTCGAGCATCATCTCCACGTATGCGAGGTTGATCCCTGCCTTGACGTCCATGTGGATGGGTTTGGCGTCCATGTCCACCGCGGCTGGAGTCCCTCCTGCCTCGGAGGAAGTCCCCGCGTCCGATGTTGCCGCTTCCACCGCAGCCTTGGCCATCTTGCTGTACTCGTCTCTGCCGGTTGCTGCCAAGGCCAGTCAGTTGTCCAAGTCTCCGTCGTCCATCTCGTCCAGATCGATCGGGCTGCTCTTTGTATTCGTGGACTTGAGGGCGAGTTGCCGGTACACGGCGCGCGTATGGGCCATGAGCAGAAGCTCACCCACGCTGGCGGCAGGCAGTTCCGACTCCAGGATGTCGACGCTGACCTGCGCACCGATCAGCTCATCATGTTCTCATCCCCATTGAGATCGGATGGATCGCGGATGGACCTCAATTCCTGGACAATCGCCTGCGACGTCTGAATCCTACATTCCACGGAGTCATCACTGGGATTCGCGGGAGAGGCGGCGAGGTCGGTCCTCACACTCGCCACCTCCGCTTGCCTGGCCGAAGACAGTAGTCTCTGCAATGCAGCCAAATCAGCCTACAGGTCCTGAATGAGCATTCTCGAGGGAGGGGGCGGAAGAGACTCCTCCGTAGGAGTGGACACCTCCACTGCAGCCGCCTACGGTCGGGGAGTGGGAACGCGGAAGACATGTGGCCGTGTTTCAGATCGCGCGGTCAGAACTGGAGCGCGGTGATCCTCGGAAGATTGGGTGACGGGATCCGACTGCAGGGCCGAATCTTCAGGTCGGGGGGAAGCAGAGGGAGTGCGAGGAGATGGAGGTGGAGGTGGAGGGGACAGTAGTCGGTTTGCGGAGGGAGAGGGGGGGTTGGAGGGAGAGAGAGGAGTGTGCGGGTGCATATCAGACCGCGCAGTCTGATTACTGCGCGGAGGCACACTCGAGCTCCGCGGGGAGGCTGGCGTCGAATCAGACCGCGCGGTCTGATCCGTCTCCCTCTAGACAGAGTGGACGCCGGACACCGAAGCATCTCCGTGGTCTGAAACGTCGTCGCCTTCGCCGTCTCGCCCTCCCGCGCGGTCGACGTCTTCATCTTCATCCTTGTCCTCGTCGTCCTTGTCCTCTTCCTTGTCCTCGTCGTCCTCGTCCTCGTCCTCGTCCTCGTCCTTCTCCTTCTCCACTTCCGAGTTGGAGTCGCTTCCATCGCGGAGGTTGAGGGCGCCCTCTTGCGATTCCTCCTTGCCCTCTCTTTCATCATCCGAAGACTCGCTCTCCACGGGGTCGGGGTCCTGGAGCCTCCGTGTCTGAGACTTGGGGTCGTAGATGAAGTCGAGGGTGTGCGGCTGCGGCACCAAGATGTCGGGCCACATCTGTGTACCGATTCGAGCGTGCACGCTCTGGCGCAGGAGGCACTTATCGGTGGGGCGCACGAAGGAGACGGAGCTCCGACACAACATCTGCAGTGCCAAACAAGGCACACGGCATGAATTCTCCGAATGACGCATTCAAATGGTCAGATGAGCTCTACATTAGAAGCGAGATAGGGAAGGAGTGGAGAGCTTACCGAGCACGCGGAGACGGGCTTGGATCCCGCAAAGACGAGCATGACCGTTCCCTGGTCCCTGCAGAACTTGTCGATGAAGCGGAGGTACACTTCGTACCGCAGTTCGCGATTCGTCAAGATCCAAGGGTTATCGTGGCGACAGAGCTCCCGAGTCTTGTACCTGACGTCATCCGTCGCCAGAGGCTTGTCCTCGGCAGCCGAGAGTTGGGGAATCAGTTCCCCGACATTAACGAGTGGGGAATTTGTGAAATGCTTCGTGGTCCGCTGAATGTACATGACCCTGTCCTTCCCCCTGGTGTAATAGTTCGGCTCGCCCTTGGAATATACGTACGTCGCGATGCGCCGAGTGTTATGCTCGGGGAAGAATTTCTCGAGCGCCTATTCCACTCCCACCACCCTCTCGGCGCCCATGATGAGCATCCACGTGTGGACCCCCTTGGCCATGGTATTTTGGGAGACCCGCGCGACTTGTTTGATGATTTTCTCGTACGCGTAGTGAATCTCCATATTCCCGACGACCGGGAACAGGCGGAAATCCATAATCCCCACCTCGTAGAAGCGAATGCTGGCGGGTCCGACCACGTATTCCACCCATTCGCGCTTCTGCTTCACGTAGACAAAGGGATCGAACACCCTCCTGACGCGATCCCACCAGCAGACCGTGGCCCGCGCACACCTCTTGACGGTGTTGCAGCGTTCGTTGTTGGTGAGCAGTCGCTGGATCATGGCGACGACGTCCAAGGGAGCAACCATCGTTTTCTTCCCCGAGCCACATTGGTGCCTGAGCCACTTCTGCCCAATGTGCATGGCGGCCCACATGTTGTGCCCCTGAATGCACAGCAGCGCCTTGAACTCCCGCCAGGCTTTAGGGACGACCTCCCCCTGGGAAATCACCTCCTTGGCCTTGTCGATGCCCAGGACGTCGGCCTTCTCCTTCATCTCGAAGATGAGCACGGCCTTGTGCTTCTTGTTGGTGCACCACTCGGCGAAGGGAATGGCTGCTGTCCAACTGGTCGGCCTCTTCAGGTAGACCTTGGGCGGCGTCTCCAGGATTCTGCTCGCGAGCTCGCCTACGGCAGCGTCATCCATCCCCAAAAGGTTCTTCATCTGGTTGTGATTGATCGCCGTGAACTTGTAGATCTTGGAGCCCCCCTTCCCGTCCGGAATTTGGTTGAACGGGACGCCGGTGTCGATGTCGTGCAACGCCCTGGACTCGTGCTTCTGGAAGACCTCTTGCCAACTGGTCCAGGTCGCATTCGAGGCCATGACGATCTTCCGGTCGCCCATCTTGTCGAAGTCCCAGGTCCTCCCCCCCCCGTTTCGGTGCTTGGCGCTCCCCAGCGCCTCGAAGCTTTGGTGCGCCTTCTCCTTGAAATCCTGGACACGCATCGGCGCGGTGAGTATGTGTCGTGATCTGACCGCGCGGTCTGAACTGTCCCCGAACAATCCACGACACCAAGTGGTGTCGAGGTCGGAATATCGCGGGATCAGACTGCGCAGTCCGAAGTGACCATGAATCAGAAAGGTGACGAGCGTAACGAGGACAATGGGAGCCTACCGATATGGAATGGGACAGAATTGCATCACTGGGATTCAGACCGCGCGGTCTGAAATGCGTAGAGAAGTCGTGCATACCTCATAGACCTTCGGGTCCTCCCCTTCAATGATGACCTTCGCGTTCTTCCGATGTTGTGTAGGCTTGCCTGCGTTTTCCCAGAGGTGGCGAACATGCATGAGTGTTGCCGGCAGGGACGACAGGTACGGGCCCGCGACGTTTCCGTCGTTGCACTTGGAGGACAACGCGTGGAGGTGGTCCTTGTTCTGGGACCACACGATTTCGCACGTCCACCTGTGTATTTTGGCGACGACCTTCTCATCGTCGACGGTTGTGTTCCCGGAGATGATGTCCTTGGCGGCCATCCAGGTGTGCTGCCCATTGATGATGAGCAGCGGCCGCGCCTTCCAGGTGTGCTGCCCGTTGATGATGAGCAGCGGCCGCGCCTTCCAGCAATCCGCCCAGCATGTCGGTCTGGTGCGCATGTCCGGCATGACGGTGAGGATTTGCTTGACGTAGTTCACCTTCACCATCCTGTCCAGGACTGCCAAGACGCCGTCATTCTCGAGGGGCTTCACGATGATTCCCGACTCCTCCTGGGCATTCACCATGTCGGCCACGTCCAACTCGAAGTACTGTCCCCGACCGAATATGTACATGTACGAGGACAGTTCCTTGAACACCTTATTGGCCGCCGCTTCGGCCTTGAGGCACGTCCGCGTTTCCAACTCGACGCTGCGTCGCGGATTGCGCTTGTACTCCGTGGGCACGGACACGCTAGCCGGGACGGCGTCGGCATCGAAGGGCACGGTTTGTGGATTCTTGGTCCACTTCTCGTTCACCTTCTTGATCGCAATCTTCTGCGCCTCTTCCTCGGACACCTCTGCCGGTTCCGTGTTGGCCTCGTGGGTCGATGAGCTGGGGGTGCCATGCGATTCCTCGGCCACGCGTCTCGTCCGGACCCAGCGCCCCGCATCTTCTTCCGAGGATGCTTGCGTCGCCACGGGCGGGCCCGCTCTCTTCCGTTTCATGGCCTTCTGTTTAGACCGAGAAGTCGGCGCTGTGGTGGCTCGGCCTGTCGACTGAGTCGCCTGTGGCGGTCGTTGGATGGGTCCACGCGCTGGTGGGAGTGGGTCGGTACGCTTGGACGCTCCAGCAAGGGCCGACGCAAGGGGGGGCCGGCTGCGCGTTCCCGCTCCCGACGCCTTGGCGACATTCTTGGCGGACCCCTCTGGCGAAGCCATTGGTCCACTTCCTTCACCCTGGCAGACGTTCAAGGGCGACATACTCAGTGATTTGTTGTGAATGGCAAACGCTTTGGCGACGTACGAGTTGGCTACCTTTCTGGTCTCGTGGAAGTCACTAGAGACGGCTTCGCAGTGCGATTGGGTTTCGGCCATCAAGAGTTGATATGCACGAGGGACGGACGCGTAATTCTTCATGAGGCGTTTGCTACAGAAGGTCATCTCATTTTCTACACGGATGGCGATGACTCCGAATGCATTATTACTGGCATTGACCACGTCGACGAGAATGGCCTCCCTCATCACATGGACATTCACGAGTACCAAAGTAGAGAAGGATTTCCATCGGGGATCCCCCGTCTTCGTGAATCCCAGCTCCAGATTGAAGATGGGGGAGCCCATCAGGAAATTCAGTTCGATCGTCCACAATGACTTGGATGCGACGAACTCCAAGGGGAATTTCTTTTCGATGTGCAGCTTCCAGGACTCGTGGATTCGGTCAGGCGAGATGGGCCTCAAGTAGCCCGCAAGCGGCAGACTGCTCTCCAGGAATGACTCCATGCCACTGTCCACAAGCAGTACTTCAAATCAGACCGCGCGGTCTAAATTGGACGACTCAGGAGATTGCTACACGCCCAGCATGCAGTGGTCATGCGATGCACTAACGAGTTGAGGATTCATTTCCTACGGTCGTTGACGATCTATTGCATTCTAGCGTACTTCTGATAGGACGATACTCCTTCATGCTATGCTGAGTCCATGGCGTGGTTTTGACCGCGCGGTCTAAACCAGGGACACGATTCATAGCCTAGACAGACCAGGCTAGCATGACGGTATTTCTACAATGACTGCTGCTCGAGGTTTTGACCGCGCGGTCTAAAACGCCTTCCCTTTCTATTCGGCTGATGACGATGCTCCTCGCTACGGGACCCTGCGAACGACATTATTTTCGTCTCGCCCATCACCTGGAACTGTCCTTCATCTATTAGATCGGACCGCGCGGTCTGATCCTGTCATTCCTAAGTCTACCCCGTATGCGGCGATAATTAACAGATACTGATCGCAGGGTCGACAACCATTACTTCTGTTATCTTGGGCAGGGATTGGCGTAGGTCCTTTATTCGTCATCCGTCGGGGATCTGACCGCGCGGTCTGATTTACTCCTTCCCTGCCTACTTTGGAGGCTCTGCACAATGCTACCAGCCATCGTGGCGTCTAGTTCCTTTTACTCTATTTCCAATCACTCATGAATCGATCCTATAATACTAAAAGTATTAGGTTTTGACCACGCTGTGTGATCCATGTGTGATGCTTATTCATGGTGCGTGATTAGATGAACATGCACAGGCCCTCTATTTGTGATGCATCTTTGTATATGGTTTAGACCACGCGGTCTGAATCTGCCAACATTCGGTTATTACTTAGACGTGCCCACTGATATAGTGCATCCCCCCCGGCTGGGTTACTAGTTGGCATGACAATGAGTCTAAATTATTGAAGGTGTCGACAATGGATCTGTCATGACAACACGACATGAACGCATTTACCACTAAGGATATCTTCTGGCCGCTCGGTCTGGTCGGTCCGTTCCCTTCTATTTTATGGCCGGGGGACCAGTTTAGACCGCGCAGTCTGAACCAGTATCTAGAGAAACGTGGACTAATTGGATCAGTAATTCGTCCTTGACATTCTGTAGACGTTTTATCACTTTTGACCGCACGGTCTAATCCTATATCTAGAATATCGTGACATAATTTGATCAGTAGTTCGTCCAGAACATTTTAGGAGCGGTGCATCACTTCAGACCGCGCGATCTGAACCTGTATATATACTAACTTGACAATGTCGATCGGCAATTAGTCCAGGTCATTTTGGGGACAGTTCATTACTTCAGACCGCGCGGTCTGAAACTACTTCAACTTGATTGATATGAAGTTGGATAGGTCTAGAATTCGTCCAACATTTTGAGGAAATTGCATCAAGAATTCACTTCAGACCGCGCGGTCTGAAACTATTTTACCTAATGCTCTCAGAAATTTCTACGTCGACAACTCCGGGCCATTTCAGGGACGCCGGAACACTTCAGACCGCGCGGTCTGAAACATGGCTGGGGCCACATACACTGCACGGTTATAGGTGCCTCTTCTAAATTTCCGCAACATTCACAACTGAGAATAGATTTTGCAGACAGCTTACCTCAATTGTGCAGTTCAGATTGTTGTGGATGTCGTGACTCCAATGAAAGCAGCAACACGACAATGTTCGAATGCCACTGATCGCCAATGAAACCAGATTCTCAGCAATTCGATGACGCCAAGGACTGTAGATTTTTAACAATTCGTCAATGGTACAAACAAACAAATGAATGAATGCAAGCACGAGAACACAAACAATGAAATCACGAGAACACAAACCCATACAATGCCTACCATGATAGAATACTAAACTCTGAAAACACAAAAAGCACACAGAAAGCCAAGCACACGAAAGCTCAAAATTCTGGAACGATTGGGTCTACTTCTACGGTGCCATAGAAAGCCAGGCACACGGAAAGCCAGAAGATCAGCCAGGCACACGAAAGATCAGCCAAGCACACAAGAAGATCAGCCAAGCACACGGAAAGTCAAAAAAAAGGTCCACAAGCATACCTGCGCAGCTCCAGCAGAAGAACACCGCCCCAGCAGAAAAACAACGCTCCAGCTAGCCGAACGCTCCGCCGATCAGTCAAGAAAGCCGCCGATTGGAACGCTCCGCCGATCAGTCAAACCAGTCTCCTCCACAACATACAAAACCAACGACAGAAATGACGAACAAGCAAGACAGAGGAAGGAGGAACAACAGAAATGCTAAACAACAAAAAGAACGCACACGAAAAGGAGTAACAGCGACAACAATTGACGAAACGCGGAGCAACAGTGAGGAACGCGAAGAAAACAAAAGACTCCAGCGAAACCCTGGCCGACGGAGAAGACGACCGACCGAGCCTCCCAAATACCGAACCTGCATCGAGCCTCCAAGCTGGTACGGAGCTCCTCCGAGCCTGCACGCGCATCCCGAAGCAGTCCCGAGCCTCCCACGAACCTGCGCACACCACACGAAGCTGCCCCAAAGTAATCATGTTTAATGGTCAGTTTAGGGTTAAAACAGTGGGACTTAAAAGCGAGCTTAGAAGGGACCAATGAAGGGCGGCTCTGCCTTTTTCATAGGCTTTCGTGGTCCGGAAAAAAAAAAGGGAGCTCTTTACAAAAAGAGAAATACATGTGCAACCTAACACAAGTAGTTTCGTATTTTTCTAAGCGTTTGTTAATTACTTATAAATTTGCAAAGATGGAAGATATAAGCAAGTACTCGTGGACATAGGTCTCCCAAAATACGTCCACTTGCAACTTGTACAGAAATGTGAGGAAATCAATGACAATGATTCACTCCTTCAATACAAAAATAATTTTTCCTCCAGGCGATGAATTCAATTGATAAAGCTCAGTGCTCCGTTGAAGAATCACCCCATCTCTATTTTGCACTTAAAAATAGGGGTGGTTTGAAGAAAAGGAGTGCTCTTAGAACACACATTGTCGACCTTAAATCAACCCTAGTTTTTTCAATCAATTCACCCAAAAGCCCATTTTCCTAAATTCAAGGAAGTTGTACAATATTAAAGAAGCTCTAGGATATTGGAGGCACGTTTCTATGAATCCTCAATCCTAGAAAATAAAGATTTGGGATGGGCATGGAAAAAAATTAGGAACATGAAAATCATAATCAATCATTTCCAAAATTGGATTTCGAATGCTAAAATGAACTTCCAAAATATTTGGATCATTTGCACTTGGCACTGATGGACAAACATGAAAGGGACTGGCAACATACTCAAAATAGGCCATATGTACATTAACTCTTATTCAAATCTCACAACTCACATGCACTCGTGCACTGCCTACAAATTAAATCAACGATTACAACATGTATATTATGCTTAGTTCTAGAAGGGGGAAGAATTTGCTTAATTGGAGAGGATTAGGAGTTCTACTTATTCTTAATCAATCATTTAAAATGTACTTCAGAAGATCGAGGTATTTACCAACTCACACAGGAAATCTTCAACCAAAATACAAAAAATACAAAAGGCATAAGGGTTGCTTTGTAACCTCATAAATGTCCACAATAAACTTATGCATCGGTATTTATGTAGCATAAATTGTAAAGGGTCATTTAAGGCATTGATTTTTGAGAATTAAGGAAAGCAACTCAAACTCTAGCAAGGCTCTAGAAGCAAACATGATTTAGAGGTACATTTCAATGTACCCGTTTTAGAAGGGGTTTTGTTTTGATGACCATTTTTTGTGAACTTCAAGAATTTGTAACTAATTTTACAAAGCTTGAAAAAATAGGAAGTGACTTCGGTTAGATGTCTATTCTACTTGTCTGTTGAGGGAAATTTACTACAAAATATTTAAAAATGTTTCACTTCCCAAATTTCAATTTTAGCCTTGAATTGGTTGATTTGTGAACCTCCTACCTCATTTATAGCAATTTGTACCGTTGGATGAGTTTCATATTTTGTTAGGTTGAAGAATCTCCCTTATGGAAACACCTTGTACGGTTTGATATAAGACTGCATCTTTGCAATGGACACAAAATTCAGTTTCTAGAAAAACTAGGCCCGCCCCTCAAATCAACCACGGTCACTAAAGGGTTAACTTCCTTAGTGACCAAAACGTGGTCACTTTGATTTCTAAAGTACTTATTCAATTATTTGCAATATTCAAATGATATGGCACTTCTAGGGATCCTTCGGAGAATCAAATTCATTTGGTCATCTTTCGGTACAATTGGATGTACATAACTAGCTTTTATGTAAAAAGAAAATCCCAAACTTTGAGTGTTTGGGTACTTACCCCGATAAAGCAACAGGTTGGGGGATTTGGTCAATGAAAGCATATATTACACCACTGACTTGTCCATCCGCCAACTAATGCTTGGCGCTAGCAGGGTTAGAGCTTCATTTCCTCCATGTATTGTATAATCCCATTTAATGGTCAAGCAACCACGTTATAATCACTTCAGGGTCTGCGATAAAAAGAACACAAAATGCGACCGTGAAGAATTGGTACTCAATCCTGTTCATAAATAGTTACATATTTTTCCACTCATAACACACCATTCTAAAACGAAAAAAAAAGAATTTAGAATTTTGCAACTATCATATTTCTTGTGAACTAAATCCAAAAATACTTGATATATAATTTGAAAACACAATACTGGGTACTTAGAAATATAATGAACTTACTAGGATGGTTTATTAAATTTGGGATTTTGTTATCTTGATTTGTTTGTTTGAATTATTGTATTTCGTTGTTGCTATTCTAGAAGTGGAGGTATTTTAATCTAGATCAATGTACCAACTCTTCTCAATTTCCAACATCTGAAACTGTGTCCGAAATTGTACCTGGCCAAGTTGTTGTTCCTCCTACACTTCACAACAATTATGTGAGTCTATTTGGGATATCAAAGAATGCAACATGGCTTGCTCTCTAAACTTGTCACCATTCTTTCATTTATGAAAATTGAAACTTACACAATTCTATTAATGTACCATGATGCACAAATTAATTTCTTCTCTTCTTCGATTTTATTCACCATTGCATTCATATCTCCTATTTTTTTTAAATCAAGAGATTTTCCAATACCCTATTTGATATATAATCCTATTTCAAGAATGAAATGTAGGCTGAAGTAGACATTTGAATCATATTTGATATTTGATATTAATTTCTTCACTTAGTCTATCTTTTGAAGATGGAACAATAATTTCAAATCGTCACAGACTTAGACTCTTACATTAACAAATTCTACACACAATGAGATTCCATCATAGAAAAGAAAAAATTGCAATTTATATCACACCTTGACGATTTGAAAAATGGATCTATACTAACTAAGACCTTATAGGGGTTCATGACATTGTTAGTAGCTCAAATATTATTGACACCTAGGAATTTTGAATATTGTGCTTTTATGTGAACGCTAAACAATTGATTTATAACCATGATATTTTAAATAGCACATACGACAATAAACCAAAAATTTTCTTTCAAATTTTGAACAAGCTCAGTTATACGCTCATTAAGACAAACGTACAAATACCTTCCATCAGCCCTAAGAAGATCCATGCTACTACAAAATAGTGACCAACAAAAATGAAATTTGCTTCACCTAAGCTATTTCTACATATAATGAATTATTTGTTATGAACAAATTTTTGTTTCGAAAATCTCAACAAGTCTACAGACTTACAAATCAAGACGGAAGTATTGATACCCTTTCATTGACTTGGAGAAGATCCATGATGCTATAAGACAATGTTCAACGAAAATAAAATTCAATGTGATAAAGATCATTAGATATAAAAATAATTATTATCAACCATGTTTTTTTTCTAAAATCGAAACAAGTCTAACAACAATGCATTAAGAGAAAATTATTAGTACCCTCCCATCAACCATTCAATCCTAAGAGGACCCTTGTTGCTATAAGATCGTAATCAATC
The DNA here is from genome assembly GCA_947034895.1 of Rhytidiadelphus loreus. Lineage (NCBI taxonomy): Eukaryota > Viridiplantae > Streptophyta > Bryopsida > Hypnales > Hylocomiaceae > Rhytidiadelphus > Rhytidiadelphus loreus. Next base: position 43,585,919 of record OX344764.1, read on the forward strand.
ATTATTCTATATGAACTTATTTCCATCTCCATTCATCTTTCACATCAATTGAGTTCATGATTGTTATAATTTCTACTTCTAATATTTTAAGAAACATTGGAAATTTTGATTTTCATTTGAATTCTACAAAACCACGGTAATAGGTTCACGGCAATAGGTCTATAGTAATAGATACGATAATCCACTAAAAATAGAAGATTTTGATCAAAAATTTCAGATGGATTTTTATTTTTAGCAATATTCTTAATTTTTTAGTACTTCTTTAAATTTTTGAACTTAACGCTCGCACAATCTTGCTCACCGCTTGAAATCTCATCATGCTCGTAGGCTCACAAACTAGCACCGCTGACTTTGGCAATTTTTTCAATTTCGACCGGGTAGTCTAAAATGTTCAAATGTCCTAGATTCGCACCTAGATTTCTTAGAACTTCATCATTTTTAAATGTCTGAAATCTACATGAGTCATAGATGGCACTTCTGTAGTTCAAAATACACCGCTTGAAATCTATAGAGATCCTAGATTTCTGAAATCTATATAAATTCAAGATTGTTGAAATCTATACCTGTCCTAGATGTCACTTTTGTGGTTCGAACTAGGTACTTTGAAAATGGTACACAAAATATGGATAATGTGTACAGCATTAAAAAAATGGTATGTGCAAAAATTCAGACCTAAATTTTTTATTCTCTAAGAGTTATGCACGGTCAAAGAGGGTTGAAAAATGCAAGAAAATAGACAGTTTGAAATTTAATTCTTAAGAAACAGTAAAAAAATTCAAAAAATTCAAAAAAAAATCTATTTTTTCTAACTTATAGATACTCCTTTTCACCAATTTTCACTATTGGAAAAATAAAATTGTGTTCTCTACACTTGCGCAAAGGTAGTGCACTTTGAGCACATGTGGCAGATGGAAAATTATCTATTTTTAGAAAATCTTTGGTAAGGTTGTGTAACTCTAGTAGAAGTTCTAGTATACCAATTTTGAGCTTCAAATTCGTATTTTTGGGTGGAAAATAGTGCTAAAACCCTTCAAAATGGCCACGGTAGACATCCAATCGGGGGCAATTTAAAAATAGTAGAATAACTATAAAAAAAAGCCTTAAAAAGTACTCAACATCTGAAACTACCACATGTACCTTCATTTCAAGTTTCATAGAAGATGGACACACGATGCAAAAGTTATGAGCAAAAAAACAGCTATCTAAGGTCCAGGGGACCAAAAAAACGTGAAGTGTTTCTTGCAATCACCCTATATCAAAAATCTTGTTCATTTTGCTTCTAATTATGTGAAAATGAAACAATTGATTCATAACCATGACATTTCGAATAGCATATATACTACCCAAAAAAAAAAAAAAAAATAGGTACACCTAAGGTCAATCACTCAATGATCAAACTCAATTGTCATTTAAAAAATCATGGCTTTTTAAATGATTCTCACACATATGAACTTGATCATGTATCTCATAGCAAGATGTCTCATCCGATGCTTTTTAAATGCAAGTTTCTTGCTCACCTTTGTGCGTGAAGTTCAGAGCTTACTGTACCTTCTCTAAAGCTCACTCACAACTTGAGAAACTAAGTGTTATATTTCAGACTTATGAAGTTGAAGTTTTCCCGGAGTTGCAAGTGAACTCCAGCATTATCTAACTTGGATTATTTACAAATTCAATGTAACATGACTGTTCCAATACTACAAAATGATTGAGAGTTTCACTCTATGATGAGTTCCATGGAAACGAGATATAACAAAGAAGCATAATTATATGAAATATACAACATAAAATGTGTTGAATTTCCAATGAAAAAGTAGACATTTATTCTATGAGATATCCTAGTAAGTGGAAAATATAGATGTAGAGCATTTGCGGCCCGCCCAACTATGGCTTGAGAAGATCGGTGCTAATATGCTCACATTTGTTGAAGTTGCCATTTCTTTGTATTCGTATATAATTAGACCAATTCATTGAGAGGCTTGTTGAAACACACCATCTGTAAGTCCAATACTATTGTTGAAGAAAAGGTAGAATTATTTGAAAATTCTAAAGCTTAAAGAAACTCAGGATTCAACGTTGCTGAATGAATGACTGTGTGTAGTTAGAGGCTTGTTTTTTTGGATCATTCGGAGGCAACCCATTCTAAGTATTGAAATATGAGAGCCACCCCCCCTAGGTAGTTGAAACCCCGGATGCAAATATAGACCACTATAACAAATCTTATATTCATAAAGTCCTAAAATAACTGACATTGGAAGGATCTGGATTGGAAGCCAGAAGTGAAAAACCAAGCAGTATAGATGATTGCCATGAGTAGGAATTCACAGCATACATCTTTCGTTCTAGGAAAACAAGAAACTATGAACGGAATATGAAGCAATATAACAAGGGCAATGTCTTTTTTCTATAAAACCTGTTCCCCATGCAATGCTACTCAGCAAGAGCTGATTCCTCATAGATACAGTGAGCCCGCAAAAAAGTGCGATCAGCGGTTGCGACGTCGAGCCCCGCGAGGTTGAGGCGAGAGGTTTGCCAGATTCACTTGTGCTTGATTCAGCCGAGCCCGCACTTGCTCAAAAATATCTAGGTCGACATGAACGGCTTGCGACTCTTTGTGGAGATGTTCGGTTCCGTGCTCATCATCCTGAGAGAGTAGTGGTGGAAACACGTATTCCAATGAGTCAATATTGGTATCAGGTACTTGGCAATTGAACCTCGATGAATTTAGAACATTCGTTTACCAACTTAACCGACATCATTGCATATCATGGATGACTTCTTCCCAAGTGGGTGAAGATTGTTGTGTCCCTTCCAAAGTTTGACATGGATTTGAGAGTGGAGTCCCTTCGATGACAAAGTAGCATTGGACATATTAATCTTTGTCTATCTCCTAGTAGATGCTATTCGTAGGTAGGGACGAGCATTTACTACTAACCTGAATGAGTTGTAGTAATAAGGAACCATTCTCGGAGGTTGATAGCTTGTTGGCATCGTCGAATTCTTCCATGAGAGCTCTGTATGTCACGCCGCAGCCCCCAGTTGAGCATGATTAGGACGAAAGAAATTCTAGAGTGAAGAACATGATTGCATGGTACAAACCCACTGTACTACTTGTTGCTCCAAATGGGGTCTGACATGATTGACATGGAGTGGTCACCTGAGGTTCTTGCAGTCCTTGCCATGGCGGATGTGGACATACTCCTCCATCATGACCCACACATCCCGAATCGCTGCATCAAATAGTGCACCCCATGCCACTTCCATTGTGTTTTGCAACGCACACATCACTTGACCTACAGAAAGGAAGCCATCAATGTTGTCCGAAGTGGTATTCACGAGCGCGCCATTTAAAAAATAAATGATTTGAATTGAATGCAGCATACAAATGCACGAAGCCCAACATGGTCCATATAGCACTCACCCATCTTGCTGTCTTGGAACAACCCCTTGGATGTATCACAGTGAGAATAATGGGCAAAGCAGTACAGTTTGTATCCTTGCCAGAAATCTTGAGCTCTGTTTGGGAAATCATTCCAATTGGAATTCGCAAAGATTGATGTCAGCAGTAATGGTCATTTCCAGAATACATGGGCAAGCATACGAGCATCAGATTCTACTTTAATTTCGTGAAAATGGCGGGTTTTTGTGGACCATTTCCGAAGACTGCATTTCGAAGTGTCCGGCTTCCTGAGTGACTTGTACCGAGTTCAAACCGCGCGGTTTGAACTGTGGAGGTTGCGTCATTGAAATTTTCTGATGTTGGACAGTTTTCTCAAATCTTCGACAGTTGGCGTGAAGCGACGAAGGGAAGGTCACTATCGTCATGGAATCCCGCAGTCTCGGACTCCAGACCGCGCGGTCTGAAGTCTGTGAGTCCCGTTCGTGTCAATTTTAGTTTTCGGACTTCTAGGAAGCATGTCATCTCGTTTTCCTAAATCTAGGACTATGGGAGAATCGTAAAAGTGACTGACAGGCCCTACAGCGTCTTGGATTTCCTAAGTCGTGGACTTCGACGAACTTCAGACCGCGCGGTCTGAAATGTGACAGTCCCGTCCGTGTGAATTGTAACTTTCTTCCATCCACTTGTGATCCAGTTTTCCGAAATCTAGGACAGTTGTGGATTTCGGACCGCGCGGTCTGATCTGCAGAAACTTGTAGATTTGCGAAACCTGGTTGCTAAACCTCGCCAGTCGAATGGGATTATCATAATGGCCGTGATGGCTTTCAATGAACACAATGCTCGGAAAGCAACAACTTGAAGTCAGTTCAACATACCCGAAGTTTTGATGGTCAAGTATAGTTTTGAGGTTGTGGGAGCACTTGCTGAAACGTGAGTCTGCCATTGAGCCTCGTCGAATGTGCACCTACCTCCAAATCCAAGAAACTTGTATGCTTTAGTTGTGCAATTTGGAGCCAAGGGAGGTACCTTTTGAATCCCACTTCGGAAATGACAAGCATTGCAAGTCAGTAGGGAGCGGAGCCGTGATCCATTGACATCTACAAAGTTCAAAGTTCAAAGTTCCACGAAATTGACCATACAGTCACGTAGTTACTAAGCGGCGAGTGAAACATGAAGTGTATTATTTATTTCCTACAATAGGCTCCATGAAAGCGCGTACTAGGAGAAAGCATTCTCTCTTTGCGCAGTCTGTGACTCCTATAATTCCTAAACCGAAAACATGTTCTCTATGACATCGTGCAGTGGATGGAAATAGAACTCTTGAGACTTGCATGCATTTGCGTGTCATCTATACTGAAATCAATCCATTGACAATGTCCATTTCTTGAGTTGATCGGTTTTGACTGGCGCAATCCCAAGAAAGCAAGAATGGAAACAATTGAAATATGTTTTACCTTGTGAAGAGTGTCGCGAAACTGCCCTCCTCTTCCGCGTTTGGATGTTCGCCTTCTTTCCACCGTCCCCCGTGCTTGAGTTTGTGCCGCCTTCTTCCCACCCGGCCGTCCACCTCCCTTGTGTCGATGTTGCGAAATGCAGCGCAAGTTGAAATGAACGCCGCTACCTTGTTGCGCCCAACTCTTTTGGACGCCGCCTTGAAGTTCGCCCGAGAATCCCAGGTGAAGTATCGTCGGAGGTACAAGGCTTGCATCCGTTTGCAATGCGCCGCCACTTACACGAGTTTCCCTTAAACTATATTAAATGGGAGAGTATCACACGAGTTTTCTGTAGATGACCCTACTGTACGTCCCATGATTCTCTTGTATTTGTTGCTTCCCTCGTATTTTGAAGCCCGAGCCATTGACAGAGCTTGATGGACAAATGAATGTGTTGTACTATGAGTAATTCTTGTTCCATCCCACTTTGACTAATTCCTGACTTTCAACGACCTTTTCTTTGAAATGAAATTGAATGCATTGCATTGCCTTTGGTTTCGTGTTTTTTCAGTAATTTACATGAAATCAAATTATTGTTCCCCTTGGAGCTTCCAAAGGTATCATTCCCTTTCTATTTGAGTTCGTAATTCTGATTCGTGATTATTCAATGACATGTAGAGTGCCTATTAGATTGAATTTCAGTACACCTTCAGCTTATTCGATTTCCGCGAGGTCCGTGACTTTCACATTTGAGACCACGGGGTCTGAAATGCAAACCTGTCGATATGAAAGGACACTCCGAGGTCAGGCAGAAGGCCTCGTTTGGAGGATGACAAATTTCTATGACTGGATTCCTGTGAAGACGTCCAGTCCCTGTCGTGCAGGAATTTTTCAAGTTCTGCCGTTTTCACAGTTCAGACCGCGCGGTCTGAACTGTGAATGTTCACTTTCTGATTTTGTGAGCATGTTTTTGGGAAATGACTTTCGTGACTGAGTTCTGAATGCAGTTGTTCCAATATCCCAGTGGACATTGTTCGAACCAGGTCCCCGTTGGGGTTCACATAGTTCAAATCCAATTTAGAACAAGTCTATGCATGGTCGGGTTCAATTCTCCCTTTAAATGTGATCCTTCTTTAATTTTTCTTGCCCGATCCAGTTTTGAATGCCTCGGAAATGAAGCAAATCGGAATAGGATTATTCTATTTTATCCCCCTCTTCCCTCCATTCGACAATTTAGAACTAATACTCCCAAACTGAAATTGAAATTAGAGTATAAAGTGTGGTCACAATATATATGATGTATATGTCAATGTTTGCGCACATGTTTATTTTTTCATAATGTGAACTTTGTTCTTCTTGTGTTATTTGATTTGCTTATCACCAAGTGACATCTTTTCTTATCATTTGGAAATTCTGAATTCTACGTCATCACCTACCTGCAGCATACTTAGGTGCAAAAAGATACACAACGAACGGGCTTCCAAGTGGACCCCACGGGCTTTTATGTGCTGGCCGCCGGGCGCATTAAATGAAGGAAGTCTAGCACTCTAGGTCGCCGGCTTCGTCTGCCTCATGTCTCCCTCCCGTCGCCGTTCTCCCGCGGGCTCCGTCGCTGCATGTCTTCCTCTCGTCGTCGTTCTCGCGTGAGCTCCGTAGACACGCGTTTGGGGCGAATTTTGGATCGCTGTGCTGCCGCTCGTCGGCGCCTTGAGTCGGAAGATCACGTCGGACCGCCTCCCTTTCAGGTACGAAGACGTCTCCGTGTTTGATTTCGCTTCCTAGTCGGAGAATGTAGGGTTCGTTCCTTTGCGTAGTGTGACTTGCGTGGTCGGAATGGAAGGCTCGGCCTCATCGAATCCTACTGATTTCGGATGAGATGGATGCAAAGGTGTTTTCCGAATTCAAATCAAGTACTTGCAATTTCATGGATGTTTGATCTGCTGTCATTGCCAAATGAATGCTCGATTTCATTCCATTCAATGTTATATTGTCCATTGCAAATGTAAGTCATTCTCCGTGTGCATGCATTTAATTTGTGGCTTACCTCATTCAGTTTCGGGTGTATCCCGATTTCAAGAATTGTGATCGGTTGTTCAATTATGCTCACTGGGTCCATTTTGCGAGAATGGCGGCAAGCTTGTCATTTTTCCGGAATGTAGTGTTATTTTCTCGCGAATTCAGTGCCATTGTAATGGAATGCGGTGCCATTACATTGGAATACCGGCATTGCAACTAGGAATACCATTCTGCATTTCTAGAATATCAATTGTGTTTGGCTGTCATTGTTATATTATCCACTCTTCCCCTGTGGAATTGCCTTTCGATTGGTTGGCATTCTGGACAACAGTTCATCGTCATTTGTGTTACCTCCCTGACTGCACATTAGTTACCTAGATGCTCCGTTTTATTAGGTACGTCTGTACACCGACTTATTCACGTTGCACGGTGTGAACACATTGAGGTTGGAAGTCACCTTACGAGTGAGGCCTTTTTGTTTTTGACCGCGCGGTCTGAAACGTTTTGAGACGGAGGATTTGATATCCTGAAACTGCACCCCCTACTCATTCCAGACCGCGCGGTCTGAAATGTTTTTCGACCGTATTCAAAGATCCGACAATGGAGAGTCCATTTTGGAGATCCATCGGATTTCACATTTCAGACCGCGCGGTCTGAAATGTTTGATACCTCACCTCGTGTTCCAACATCGGATTTTCATTTATGTCCAAGCGATGACAACTGTTTCCTGCTCGTACAGCATTTGTCGAAATTCTGGATTCTCATTCCAGACCGTGCGCTCTGAAATGCTCCATGTTACCTCTACTTGGAAGGACTGGATCCGAGTAGTTCGGACAACAGTTCAGACCGCGCGGTCTAAAATGTTCCGAGCAAGTTATTGCTCCGAGAGGTTCTGCTCATCGGATTCCGAAACATGCATGGTCTTATTTCTATGAATCCACAGACCTCTCAAATTAGACCGCGCGGTCTAAACGAACGACATGTTCACTGCCGAAGATATCGTCCTATGCAAGTATGGAGGCTGGCAGTGAGTTCGACGCCGTCGAATTCTGACTAGTACTGGTTGCCGTAGGTTCATCTCCTACTCTAGTGGTCTTCCCGTGGCTCCTCACGAACAGACCGCGCGGTCTAATCTTGGAGAGCATTTGGCAATTATGAATGACATTTTCAAGACAAAGGTTGCAGTCCGTCGGATGAGTATCATGTCATGCATGCACACGGGATGTCTGAATGATTTGCATATCCTGTCTTCCAGACCGCGCGGTCGGATCGAATTTGTCGGGGAAGCATTTACCACTTCCTGCGACAACTTACGGAGCTCCCGTGCGGGCCCTCCGTGGAGTGGGAGATTTCGTTTCCGGAAACAACTTCCGAGGGGCCAGTATGGCTTCTGGCAGCGAATCCGACGGCGACGAGGTACCCCACTTACTCATCGACCCTGCGTCACCTCTCGGCATTCTACTTCGCGTCCCGAGTTGATTCTTGACCGCGACATGCGCAGGGGTTCCAAGAATGTGAAGAGGAAGACGTCGACTTGGAGGCACCTGCCCAGGCAGATGTGGACGCCACTCCCATTCCGGATTGTGAGGGCATTGGTCGGGACGCATGGTCTGGCAAAGCACTGCTCGCGAGGCACGCCGACGGCACCGATTTCGCGGAAGTCATCATCATCAATGCCAATCCGAACGCATGCATTGATGGTAACAGCAGGCTGGGCGTGGATGACGTCGGCATTGTTGTGCTCGAGGTCCTCAATGGAGACCACAGCATCAGCGACATGTGCTTGCGATGGCCTATGCGACGCGTCTTTTATCACGGTGAACACGGGTATGTCAGTGTTTATGATCACGCTCGCAAACGACGGGCTATCGAGGAAGAACTGCAAGGAAACCGGAAGAGAACGGGCGGACGACAATATCGCTATGACAGAAGAACTCGAGCTGCCGCAACATTGAACAAAAGGACCAAGATGCTATCACATGAGTCCATCGCCGAGGTCTACGCGCAACTTTGTTGCGACAAGGAATGCACTCGGAAATTCTCTCCTTCCACCATTCGCGCGCTGCGGACAGAAATGCACATGCAGTCATTTCAAATCAGGAGCACCCGAAATTTGGACGTACACAGGGCGCTGCACGAAGCATGGGGAAGCGGAAGGAGGAAAATGGTCACCGTAGAAGGCATAGACATCTGTCCGCATGCTTGGAGGGTTGTACACAACATTACTCGCCGCACGTTCGAGAGGTACAAAGCCAAGGCCAAGGTCGGCGTCAGAGGCGCTCCGCACGGAAACCACCACCATACAAAGGCTAGGGATGCAACTGTACAAGCCATCGAGACTTTGCGCTCATTATTGGAGGCAAGGGCCGACCACATGCCCCATTTGTCTCACACCTTGCGCACAGGCGAGAAAGTGGGCGTCAAAGTGCTCCCCGCCGGAACCGAATGGGGGCAATTGTTGGTCACCGTAAACGAGGTAAGCTTCCCACGTACCTACAGCATCACTTGAGATTCAGAGAATGAGGCACTAGCTCCACTGCGCATTACTCATGACAATGATTCAAAGTCCTTGTCCATTGTGATCATTCATCCAACAACCATGTGCTTGGCACTGTTTGCAGGCCAACTCCGGACTCGGGTTGTCCGCCCTTTCGCAATCTTGTTTCAGTAAGATCCGAACAAAACATTTTTCCGAGTACGTCATCAAGGGAAGAGGAGATTCCTTTGCAAGATGTAGCATTTGCGACACCTTGAAGCAATTACGTGCTTCTTTTGCACCTAGGTGCGAGGACTACGAACGAATCCAGAAGCGTTTCGAGAAGCACTTGTTTCTGCAAGAGGCCTATCGGCATGCCTACTACCGGAGTAGATGGTTGTCCAAATTGCAACCCATGCAATTGTTATCCATCATGCACGACAAGATGGACCATTCGAAAACAGCGTGTCCCGCATTGGCGAGAAAAACGAAGGCACTCGATGGACTCATGAAGTTGCCCATGAAAGTGACGGGAATCTTTGCACATGGGCACGGGGATGGCAAATACGCACATTACAATTTGGACGTGTTTCGGAGCGACAGCAACTTCACCGTGGGATCCATCGCCAAGCTGTTGCGAGATTTGGAAGCCCCTCCCATCAAGTCTTCTCGATCTTTGTTTGCTAGAGGCGGCAGCACAGAGTTGTATCGAGCATTGCTGTCGGGTAGCGAGATTTGTGTGGCTTCTTTGGGAGAGGTTCCTCCACAACCCATCGAAGCCCAACCATTGCCCCCGGTGCTCCACGTTCAAATGGACAACTCGTGGAGGGAAAACAAGAACCGATACGTCTTTTGTTTTTGGTCGCTCTTGGTGGCAAGGCGGATCGTGAAAGAGGTGATCGTATCCTTCATGATCGTGGGACACACGCACGACGACATGGATGCATCGTTCGGGCGTTGGAGCATGCAACTCCGCGAAAAGGACCATCCCACTTTACCGTTGTTGATGCAGTCGTACATGGAAATGGAACAAGGCCCCTTCATTCCCCACTTGGTCGAAGAAGTTTTGGATTTCAAGGCTTACGTGAAACCTTACATCAGGATGCAGAAGCAACAACTGGTGGGCCACTCGCACAGCCGGCAATACAAGTTCTTCATGGACGACAACGGTTGGCCGATCATGCAATACAAACTGGCGTGTACAGACATTCCTTGGTTGCCGGAAGCGGGCTTGAGGTTATGGAAGGAAGATGTTGAGCACAAGCCTCTGCTTCCGCAAGGCGATCCCCTCCGCGTGTCTCCCAAGAAAATGACGAGCGAAGCCGAGATCGTGCGCGGACTGAACGGATACATCCAACACTGGACGGACGTATGCAGAGACGGGACGGCGGAGTACAAGGCGCGCATATCCTATTTGGTCGCGTATTGGAGCGGCGTGAGAAATGCGCTGCGTGACGGAGCGGAAGAAGACCCTCGCGACTTTGATGAGTTGCAGCAGGGGTTTTGGCCTCAGACTCGACAACCTGGGGATTTCACGACGGACTTCATGCAAGACGGCCGGACGCGGAAGGAGCACGAGGCGGAAGACCCTTACATCGGCACTCTGGAGGGGAGGCCCCCGCCAGCGTACAACGTGGCCACTGATCTGCGCGAAGGCTTCTACGTGTTTGTGAGGCCGGGCTTGGATTGTGAGGATCCGATGTGGCTTGGTAGGGCCGTGGAGAATCCTCAATTCGATCCCGCGGGAGTCCACTTCCGTGAAGTTTTGGTGCAATGGTACATCCCGTGCGGCACCTCGAAGGACACCGCGCGGTTGTACGCCGGGTGGGACACGAAGTCCAGTTTCAGATGGAAGATTGACCGTAGGGCGAGCCAGGCGGACTACGTATCCACGGACAGTATTATGGCCTCGTGGAAACCGAAGAAGAATGACGGGAAGAGCTTCATTGCGCCGCGTCAACAAGTGCAATTTGCGGTGGACAATTTGCGTCGCATTGTAGAGGAAGAGGTACACTAACTTTTGAAGAATAATTATGATGGGCTTTGCTGGTGAGGGATGTTGGAAGCTTTATCTTCGATGCATGCTCAGCTACCATGCGTTTTGGCCGAGTGACGGCATTTGACATATAATGTAGCCAACGGTGAGCGGTCAATGGCAATCCATGTAGTTTTGGACTCGTGCTTGAGATTGCATTGTTGAGGTCCTTGGTAGACTCTAGGAAGCGTGGCGTGCATGCTGGCCGATTTTTGTAATGACCATTTTCTTCGAGGAGAAATAATATTAAATGATGCGTTTCGTTTTGGGGGGGGCTCGTCCATTTGAAGGAGTCCTATTTTGAGTTCTCTTTGTGCAATATTTGTTGATCCCGCGTTCATGAATGATCACGCCGAATTGTCCATCGTGGGTTCCTGACCCCTACCCCTGATGCCCCCCCTTCCATTTGAGGCGACGACAGAAAGCCTGCGGTTCCAAAGATTCCAGGAATATTCCACCATCTCCCCGTTCGTTTTGCCCGCCTTTTGCGAACTAGATTTGTGCCCATTGTCTGTCCTTCCTCTCCTAGTACGCAGAAATGCATCTTCTCGTGTCGTGGGATCACTTTGTCGGACCCTACCATCACATCCAACTGGCTACGTAGCACACATCCTAAACCACCTTTCCGGACCTTCATGTACAAATGGCATTCGGAATACCGCCATTTTAACGAAATTCCCTATTTAAGCATTAATCAAATTTTGAAACTGTAAGGTAAGGGTTAATCTAACAACTATGTAGGACATTTTAGAAAGTGGATGCTTCTAGTGATCATTGTGTTTCAACTTCAAATATTCAAACCTAATTTCACTAAGCTCTAAAAAATATGAAATGATTCAGATAGATGCCAATTCCATTTGTCTTTGAAGGAAAATTGATTGAAAAACATTTCAATAAGTCTAACCTCCCAAAATTAATTATTAGCTTATAAAAAGGACACTTTATGGACTTCCTACCTTAAATTTTTCAATTTATGCCAAAAAACTCCACTAACATGCATTGTTACACCTACCTCTCTCCTTGCAAAGCATCCTAACTTTTTTGTTTGTATTTGTTGGCATGCAATGAAGATTAAAGTACTCTGATCTTAAAGCATTAGATGAGATTTGGGAGGGCTGGAGGAATGTTTTGGGTCTATTCCCAGCTCCATTCCCCCCGATCTTCTCGAACTCCGGTGTCAGACTTTTATTTTCTGAAAAATAAAAATAAAATAAAATTTAAGTCCTTAAAATGAGAAACAAAAGTTTTTTTTATTTTTTTTATTTTTTTTCCTTTCGAAAAAACTAACCTGGCAATCTCTCGGCAAACATTGTTGACATAAAAATACAAGTTGTTACAAAGGATGTCTAGCAAAATCCATCAACTTTGACATCAAATTTTTCAAAAAAACACAGACTTCTAGTCAACACAAGCGGGGAACAACGGTTCAGTAGTTTTCAGGTGGGTTTTGAGTTGGGAACTCGCAGCCCTCTCCAATAGCCAAAACACATGTAATGCAACCTTTTAAGAGCTGATTTCTTTTTAGAGGAAGCTAAACTCTTCAAAACAATTTTCAATAAATTTTATAGGAAGAAAAAAGCAATTGGCATCTATTCTAAGTTGTTTCAAATTTTTTAGACCTTTGTAGAATTATTTACAAATTCTTGAAGTTAAAACACAATGGTCTCTAGCTAAAAGTGACTACTTCTTGAACTGTACACTTTCAGTACATTGAAGAAAAGAGAATTGGTACCTATAAGTTAGAAGTCACTTTTACTCTTTTAGGGTAGGGTCACTTTTAAAGCACCCTACCTTACACTGAATACCGAAAGCTAAACAATTGTCCTAGTACGGGCACAACTAATTTTGGACACCATTCTTTTAGAGTTAGATGTTCTTCGTATCGTTAGAGGAGATTTGGAAGGTCAAAAGGGCCGTTTCAGACCTGTTTTTGGCGTTGTTCCCCCAATAGTCCGAGAACAACCGCTATTAGATTTATTTTTTTTGAAATTTTTTTTGAAAATTTTAGAATGAAACAACAAGTTGAATTTTTTTTTTTTTAAATGAAATATTGACGTGGTAGTCGCCGTGCCACGTTAGGCAACAACTACGGACTGTTGTAGGGGCTATTCACAGCCCAAAGGAACTCACAGCCCTCTAGAGGAGCTAAATCCCCTCTAATGTGTATACCAAGACTTTCTCAAAGGCTATGGCTTGGTAACCTCTAATTCAAGACGTACAAACAGTATATAATCTTTGCAACAACTATCCATATATCTTGGACTAGCTAGCTAAACACCAATACTAGCAAGACTAGGAAGCAAATAGATAGCTATTGCATATGGCATTGCCATATCTACATGCCGTGGTCTTTGAAAGACCTTCATAATTTCATCAAGTTCTATTGACGTAATCAAGAATATCACTTGTAGAAACAAGTGGAGAAGAAATTTGTAGCAACACAATGCAAACAATAAACATTACAAACTCAAATGGCAGAGGAGTAGAAAGTTTGAAAACAAAGTACCACTTCCCCTTTCCACTTTGTCCTCTTTCTTCTCATTGCTTCTGATTTATAAAGCAATGTCTATGAAGCAATCCTATACAATCACTTAGATGCAACTCCTTTTCTCGTCAAAGCTCACAACAACTAAAGCATGTTCAAAGTTGTCGATAAAGTGCATCAAAACAAGAAGATGAGTTAGTGAAGTAGGTGGGAGGTGGGAAGGTCTTTTAATTTGAGTAGTGGGAGATTTGGATTTGTTGTTTTTTCTCACTTTTACCACGTTGAAAGGAGCGGGTGACAAATTGGGGACTAAACACCAAAGATTTGTTGAAATTTTGGGAATTTTGTCAGCAAGTGTAGTTGACTATGGAAGTCAAAACTTTGGTGATGCATTGCTTTTTGTCAATCGTAATAGCTTTATTTAGTGAATTAGCTAAAATTAGGAGTTGCAAATTTCAAGGGAAATTGAATTCTGCTTCTACAACTCCCTATATCTGGAAATTGGAGTCTGTGAGGGCTCTTGCAAATTACTTCATAATTGTCACACAATTGATGAAACCGCAAATTGACAAAAAAGAAATCATGTATGATGTGTGTTAGGCAGCGGTGCTAGATTGTGAGCCTGCGAGCACGAGCCCAAGAGCGGTGAGCAGGGGTAATGTGAGCGGTGAATTCAGAATTAGAAAAATCAGAAGAAAAGACAATTTTGGGCTCTAAATAGACAAAATTTTATAAAATTTGTGGTCAATTACTACTTTTAGGGTTTAGGGTGACTATTACTGTGGACCTATAACCGTGGAAGTATTTAGGTGTAGCGATTGCTATGGACATATTACTAGGGACTTGTAATCATGGTTTAGGGTGAATATTTGTAGAATTTATTATTGTCGGTATGAATTCAAATAGTAGAGTACACGTTATAAAGCCAAAGCACAAGAGTATATTAAAATTGATATTGATATTGTAAATAGTTTGTACTGAGTACATTTCCAAATTATAATATTCACACAAACAGAAAGTGATCATGTTGGAGCTATATCTCTAATTTCAGTCTACAATTTCAAAATTTGAAATACCAATCTCTGAAGTACTATTGGTCTTCTAGGCCTGTTTGCGAGTGTCACTTGAATCCTTGATGATACCAGCCTTAACGAGAAGCAGCTTCACTTCATTGAAGCTAAAGCTTGGAGAGTGTATAAACTTGTCGGCTACTGGATTCATTTTGCAGAAATAGCGGAATAAGTAGTAAAGATGTTTGCAACTCACATATTGATGTTGACCACCAATTGCGGAGACGGCCATATCTACAAAATCGGGACAAGTGCACTCAGAATACATGCCTACTATGATTCGGTAAACCTTTTGCGTGGGCTCCGTTCCAGATTGAAGGGTGATAATGGCACCAAGTCCGGGTAAAGGGAGCATGGTTACTCCCAAAATCAACCCTTTGACATTACCAACACTCTCCCATTTATTGCGATGCTCAGTAGTTGGAGCATTTGCAATACGGCGAATGGCCTTGCTCCTTCGAGTTGTTGGATATGTGTCCGCATTCAGTGGACTACTTTCATTATAAAAGTGCGCCTTGAACACATTTGACATTGTAAACAACCGTCGAGGTGACATAGGTGGTCGCTCTTGAAGTTGAAAGCCGGCTTCTTGCAATAGAAGGGTTTCATGTCGAGTTAAACTGGTGGCAGTGAGCACTGGCCATACGTCTGGTACTTGAGGCCAATCAATAACCCAAAGACGTCTTGAGCCTCTCACACATCGATCAAGGTCATCTGGACAAAACCAGAAGTCGGTCATGATCTCCTTGTTTCCACCATATTGCTTCTTGCGACCACGATACGTTGGGGCTAGAGTACCTTTAGATCCCTTTGCAATTCTAGCAGTGCAACGAATGTTTGTCCCTCTTTGTTGGGCGTGACATTTACAGCTTGATTTATGAAACAATCTTGCAATGTGCTATTGTGTAGGGTCACAATCACTCTCCATTGCAGTTGAGACATGCGTTACATGCGACAATGGAGCGAGAGGGGCTGGTTCATTAGAAGCCATTGTTGGTGTACCTGTAGATCGAATCCGCACTCGTGGTTGAGAGAAGTTCACCTTGTCTGGACGATGAGAGTCACCATTTGACCCGATAGGCAGGTCAAGTTTACGTTTGCTACTACCAAAAACTTCTTCGCCTTCCAAATGTGGAATACGTGTTCCAACATCACTTGGGCCAGGCAGGTCATTCAAGGCCTCGGCAATCTTCTTAGGGTCGCTGCTTCGTCTAGCGCCTCTTAACTTCAATTCTTCTTTTGATGGCCCTGACCTTGATGTTGTACCGTTCAAAAATGCTCAATAATTCGTCATCTACATGAAGGCTCGAATGCAGTCATCACAAGTGGCGGCAAATAAATCATTACCACGATTTCCGGATTGTTGCAACCACTTGTTGTGAATTGTTTCTGATAAGTTGCATGATGGCATGTCTGCTATCTCTTCCAGACTCAACCCCTAAAAGAGAAACAAATGTACAGTTAGGCCCTGCATAAAGATTTCCGGGAAAAAAAACCACCAGAAAATGGTAGACTACTTCGATTTTGGTCTCGACAGGAAGAGGTCAAGACTCCCCTCGGCGCCGAGGGGTAAATCCTCCACGGCACCACTCCCTATACTGCTTCGAGTTCCATATAAATTTCATATGATTTTTGATGGGACCAAAAAAAATCATAATGACGTACAACTAATTCACTGAATAAAAAATGAAAAAAAAAATATGTTGAAGGGTCTATAAGCAATTCATATATAAATTGAGAAAGGACATCTTATGACGTACCATTTGCATGAACCCGCCCCATTGGCGATCAGGGTTGTCACCGTCACGTCCTGTCCGTCCGTCAGGATGTCCGGACGGACGTCAGGATTCAACCCTGGCGTCCGTCGGGATTACAAAAAAAAAAAAAAAAAAAAAAAAAAAAAAAATTTTTTTTTTTTTTTTTTTCGCTGGACGGTCCGTCCGTCGACCTGGACGGGTGGTCTGTCCACCTTGACGGGTAGTCCGTCCACTGGGACGGTCGGGCCGTCCCCTGGACGGTCAGATTGTCGACCTGAACGGTGGACGGACTGGCCGTCCAAGTCGACGGACAGGCCGTCCAAAAAAAAAAAAAAAAAAAAATTTTTTTTTTTTTTTTGACGACCTGGCTGTTCACTGGTCTGCTCCAGGGTGCCAAATTGGCTGTCAAAAAAAAAAAAAAAAATCTTTTTTTTTTTTTTTTTTTTGGGCTAACGGCAATACCGACGCGTCAGGACGGACGCGTCATGACATCCGGACGTGAAAAGCCCACGTCACGTCCGGATAGACAATCCTGTTGGCGATATTGGAAGTGCCAGAACGCAAGCCACAACTCGAGTTCCCTCAAAGCATCTTCTGAAGCTGCTCCCGATGATAGCCACCAAGAGCGGATTGCCAAGTACCGCGTCTCCGCTTCTTCCATAGTCTTTGAATCCTTGTACTGCTTGCAAAGACGAGTGTGTTGATGTTGCATGTCTGGTTTGATGAGCTTCTGTGTATGGCGGTGTAATGAAGTACTCCAATGTAGGAGACATGTACGTTCACGATTCACCATCTCTATTTTAGAATCCCCTGTACCATACACAATGCAAACGGCATTCCAATTTGCTTGTGCACTGTCAGCCATGAAGCCCTTGAAGTTTGTATTTTGCACTCCATTGCGTCTCATGACCTCGTTTAAGGACCTCCACATAATGCCTTGCACCTCAGCGTCTTCGGATTGCATATCACAGACGGCAATTGTCATGACCTTCCTGCAACCTGTGTCATAGACGTGGCAAGCCATAGTTGTCCAATCCTTTACTCGTTTGACGTGATCAAACATGAGCCATGCGTTCTCTAGATCTCCACCGGGTTGCATGCGGTTCACCAAATCAACTCCACTACCAGGACCTTCTACCAACATCTTAAACAGGTACACCTTTTCCTTCCCTTGTCCAGGGAAGACACTGTCATGGATGTAGTCAAACTTCAAATTCCGCTTCATATTCATAATACTATCTATGACTCCACCCTTTCCAGTGCTACGGAAAGAAGTGATAATATTACGGATGTTAGGAGAACTTAGTCTTTGGAACCTATCCATGACATCTTCTAACGATTTCCCTTTCAAGATCTCTTTAGGCCCTTCACCACTATGTATCAAGTGGCGGTCTAGAAATACCTTACTAGCTGAGAAGGCAATGGCTGAGTTGGTAGCGGTAGGAGTTCTGGCAACCTCGCTGGCTATGAGAACGGAAATAGTATCTACAGTCTCTCTACAAACTCTAGAAGCCACAGGATGCATGTGATTCCCTAGATGAATGCACGCTCTAGTCATCAACGCGTTATTGCTAAACACGTAATATATTCGCGCGTCACACATACTAAGACAACTTGGCGGATATTTGCATATCTTGCAAAGAAGACTTGATTCCTTTGGAGGATCAGAACCAACCTGGAATGGAGCAACAGTATATCCACACCACTCTGTCTCGTTCTGCTTGGTGGACCGTTAGAAGTATGAACACTCAGAATTAGTACATACCAAATGTCCCGCACAAGCTGATTTTTTGAACTTCAACCCGTCTTGGTTGTGGATATTGGATGTCATTGTCCGACACCAAGCATGACCATCGTATCATTTATCCATGCCTTGAAGATTCCCACCGCTACATGACAAAGTGGAGACACGAAGTGATGGCAATTCAAATACTACATCTCCATCAAAGTCTGCAGGAAGATATTGCACTTTGTGGTGGATTAGTGAATTGTAATCTAAAGCAACCACTTCGTTCCTAGATCGCCGTACTGAAGCAAGATTCCGTAGGCACCCAACTATACTAGTTTGTCCTGTACTAATTGGATACGTTGGTGGGTGAGAGTGAGTTGAAACATGAAGAGTACTAGACGACGTGCGGTGTTTATCCAAAGTAGTTTTAGGGCCATCTTCGAATACTTCATGAAGATGCATTCCTTGTATACTGGGCTGGTTAGGGGATTCTCCCTTTGACTCACTAGAGATATCTATGACTGGGTTAAGGACTTCTTTTTTCAAGTGAAGATGTTCAGGAGGTGTACTGGCAATTGTAAAGGACTCAGGTTCTATGGAATTTCCAACAACATGCCGAGTAGGAGGCATATCAACAGTAGAATGATCTGACCGGTGATGTACAATGTCTGTGGAGGCTCCTATCATAAGAGATGACAATCCATAAGCTCTGTAGCGACCCTGATGAAGTTGCCACACATGACCATCGTCAACTTCCAACCTTAGTATGTGGACATACTCCTTTAGTTGACCTGAATCAAACAAGACCTCTTCTTCAACATATATACTGGATTGGATGAAACCAAATCGGACATGCAGAAGGTGTGAAGACACTACAGCATACCCTTCTATTCCAAGAGGGAGAACAACTGGGATTTCATGGCCATCTGCTCGAATGGAGGCCATTGACACAAGAAGGAGGTTCAAGCTAAAAGAGAGTTGTAGTACTAGACCTTCAATGACATTAGAGGCAAAGTGAGTGAATGGGGTACATTTGTATATATTATATAAGCATGAGAATGACGTTTCAAAAAATTTGATTAATGCTGCTGACAATGAAATTAATGTTGCCAAAGGCCTCCAATTTTGTATTCGTACAGACGATCTTGATATAGATATTCAAATCGTATTTGAGGGAAACAAGCCGTTTCTAAAACCGAACTCATAAACGCGAGTAAAGCACAAACTAAGGAATATGTAACTTGTGAGTAGATTTGGGGCGCATTCATAATTTCCAAGGACCATCCATCCTTCCTTGGGACCCATCCGAGGTTTCAAAATATTCATTGCATCTGTCCTACATTCAATTACATGGATCTATAGAAGTGTCATCAAAGCATTGTCGTGTTAAATTTTAGTTGGACAACTAGAATCTATGGATATAGAATCAAATACAAGTGCATGACGGTTTTGATGGTATCGAAATCAAACGATAGAAAATATGAAATAAGGATGAGTCAAATCAATTTGAAATCTGGAGGGCATACAAATTTTTTTATGTACAAGCGCCTATGACCATGATCACTTGTATAATGAGACATTTATGTGGAAATTGTGTTGTATCCATAAAACATCCGTACTTCATTCATTTCGGTAGTATTGCCAACGAACTATTTCTTTGAAGAAGTAGGCGAATGCTTGTGAATACAAAAGCAATTTCTCATCCTACATGAGTTTGCCGTAATGGAATACATAACGGTGATAAGTAGTGAAATATTGGATGTCAGAAATCCAAAGATTCACCATTAGATCATAAAAATGATTATTACAATAAAAAGTACTTCCACACATCTTATAAAATAAAGCTTGAAGTCACTATATCTCAATTGCAGTGGACATGGTAAAAGATCATTAGTATTTACAGTAGCGTCAACATTATGTGAAGTATTCTAACAACGAGTTCGTAGTTGTACCATTAGCATTTCAGAGTTTAGTATCCACTTCTTATGTTCACTTGCAGTATGTGCAATTAGTCTCATGCATGCGGCAAATGGTATTTCCGAAAAGGCTTTAGGGCATAGAATTAGGAAGAGGAGAAAACAAAGGAAACTCCTATACTCATCGCGGAACAGTTGCAGCGGTCTAGAAGAAGAGGCAAAGGTAATCCTATAACAACTACATCACCTCTGAAAGGATACATGACAGTAGATGATAAAAAGGATAATGTAATTTGTGATAGAAATGAAGGTAGCCATTGGGAGCTCTCGATCAGTGAAGAGGAGACAATGAGACTATGCAACGTAGGAGCAACATCGAATCCCTACGTAAGTGAACACATCTCCGCATGATTGCATTGTTCCATGTTCCATTAGTTGAGGGTATCTATTATTTAGTAGAGCAGACACTGATAAAATCCAAATCCTAGTAAATAATATATTTGATGTGAGGACCGAGGGAATTGCAAATTGTTTATGTATAAACGGATGCAACTAAGTACCCAAACATCTCATATTGATTAAATTGGAAGTATGTGCACATGTTGAGTATTCGTATCCTAGGACAACGTATAGAGAGTGTATTTCTGGGTTGCTCGGACATTCAAGAATTCTGTATGAATGTCAACTATAAAATGTCATTACTAATTAATGATTGCACCGAAAAATTCAGAACATCTTGTGCAATATACTGATTTCACTTGACATACCAGTATGAGTAACTTGAAATTAACTTAGAAGTTAATTATCGACCGGTTGGGAGGCGGACTATCGCTTGCTGACCTGGGCATCAAGCAAAGTAGTAGGAAAAAGTCAACTGGTCAGTATGCGGTGCTCTCTCTCCGGAAGACTGTCAGAGGTCATCACTTTCAGGAAGACTCGTCGCAGTCTCCCCCATTCTCACCATTTCAGTTAGAGAATCCAGTGCAGCTAGGTCGAGGGAATCACCTTGTTCTCATTTGCAGATCCTCTTGTTCTTGGTACGTAGGCTTTCCCTGAAGATTTCCGATTAACGCTTCCTTGCTTTCCTCTCACTGTCTCGTACTAGGGTTTGAATACGATTCAGGTTTTGCAGAAAATGACGGCAATGGCGCGGAGGCCGGCAACCCGAAGTGCGCCAATGGGAGCTCAACAAATCCCAGCAGATGCAAGTGGGAGCAATGACGAGACAGGAATTGAATCTGTCAACATCAATACCGCAAGAGCGCCGACATCCACTATGAGAACCCTAATCTTTTTTTCTTCTTTGATGTTGGTTATGAATGCACTCCTTTCAGTCAATTGTGATGAATGCTCAGCAGCCAAACAAGCATTTTGGATTTAGTAAATTACAAATAGAACCCGAATTGGTGGCATCGACGGGGAAGCAAGCCTACTTGGTTGGAGGATTACCATCGTCGCCGAGGGGTTCCAGGCTTCCTACTAAAGAAAGATTTTTTGTTTAAACCCGATTGTGGGCTCTCCTTAAGGGCTGCATGATTCGGGCTGCTTGGTAGCTACGACGTGCAAGGGATACCATCAGCACCGAGTTGTTCCTGATGAAGCATTTTTTTTATTGAATCCCAATTTTGCAACTCAGCCGGAGGGCCCGAAGCTGCTAGCTGTGTGGTCTCAGCGCCATGCGAGGGTCACCATCGGCGCTGAGGGGACTTGATCTTGAAATCTTTTTTTTTTAAAACAAGGACTGGGCTCACTCCAAGCTCTGGGCTGCGTGGTCTCAGCGCCATGCGAGGGTCACCTTCGGCGCCGAGGGGACCTGATCATGAAATCTATTTTTTTGAAAATGAGGACTGGGCTCACCCCCAGCTGTGGGCTGCTTGGTCTCAGCGCCATGCGAGTGTCACCATCGGCGCCGAGGGACCCTGATCTTGAAATCTTTTTTTTTAAAAGAAGGATTGGGCTCACCCCCAACTGTGGGTTGCTTGGTCTCAACGCCATGCGAGTGTCACCATCGGCGCCGAGGGGACTTGATCATGAAATCTATTTTTTTGAAAACGAGGACTGGGCTCACCCCCAGCTGTGGGCTGCGTGGTCTCAACGCCATGCGAGGGTCACCGTCGGCGCCGAGGGACCCTGATCTTGAAATCTATTTTTTTGAAAACGAGGACTGGGCTCATCCCAAGCTCTGGGTTGCGTGGTCTCAGCGCCATGCGAGGGTCACCATCGGCGCCGAGGGGACCTGATCATGAAATCTATTTTTTTGAAAATGAGGACTGGGCTCACCCCCAGCTGTGGGCTGCTTGGTGGCTGCGTGGTCGGAGAGTCACCGTCGGCGCCGAAGGGACCTGATCTTGAAATCTTTTTTTTTTAAAACAAGGATTGGGCTCACCCCCAGTTGTGGGCTGCTTGGTCTCAACGCCATGCGAGGGTCACCGTCGGCGTCGAGGGGACCTGATTATGAAATCTATTTTTTTGAAAACGAGGACTGGGCTCACCCCAAGCTCTGGGCTGCGTGGTCTCAGCGCCATGCGAGGGTCACCATCGGCGCCGAGGGGACCTGATCATGAAATCTATTTTTTTGAAAACGAGGACTGGGCTCACCCCCAACTATGGGTTGCTTGGTGGCTGCGTGGTCGGAGAGTCACCGTAGGCACCGAGGGACCCTGATCTTGAAATCTATTTTTTGAAAAACAAGGATTCGGGCTCAACCTGAAGACCCCAAGCTGCTGGCTACGTGGTGCGATGGGGCTCAGCCTGAAGGCCTCAAGTTTTTGGCTGCGTGGTGCGAGGGGCACCATCGACACCGAGGGTTCTTGATGAGCAAACCCAGAATTTTGATATCCAGTTTCGGGTCTCACCCTGAAGGCCCCAACCTGCTGGCTCTGTAGTGTCCATGTGGTGTGAGGGTCATCGTTGGCGCCAAGGGGTGCCCAACTGAGTTAGAAAATGTCTTTGGCGACGGAGGTGTATGCTCACCCAGACGGCCCCAAGCTTCTGTCAACGTGGTCAGAGGAGACATGATATTGGGTCCATCGGCGCCGAGAGTAGAGACAGATCAAATTATGTTTGATTCAATTAGACAGAAAATTAATGTGCATGATATCCGTGGAGCCGGCTGGGTTCGTAATGAGGACTAGGCAAAGCACATGTGATAATGGTATCCAAGTTCTTGCCATCATTGGCGACGATGGCAGATTTTGGATACTCCGTTAATAATATTGTAACTCACTCTTTGGCTGCTTACATGTTGATCAAATTTTTCTGAAGCCCCTAGTATTAATCCCTGGCTTTCTTACAGGAGGTGGTAGTTCAAGGAAACCAAAATCCCGAGGTTCAAGAACGTGCGGATACCGTTGGAGATGAAGTTGATGAGGACCAAGTCTCAGACGACGACTCAGAGAACAACAACCAGGATTTCACAACAGAAGACGCATATCGGAGGTCTCAGAAAGTTAATACTGTAGCATCCATTAGCGCACTAAGACTGAAACCTGACTCCATATCACGTATTAGGATTCCTCTGTGTCGTCTTGCCCAGATGCCGATGGTTCGACCAACTCTAAGATGTGACCTCACACGACTAGAGCAGGAATTTGTACATGGTTACAGAGATGGATCTTCGGTGTTTTACGTTTCCCTGACAAACGAGCAAGGAGAGACAGAGAAGGTAAGCGAGGCCGAGAAGGAAGCTTGGGGAACGATATGGAATGATGAGAATGAAGAGTTTGATGCCAAGCTGAATGCAACACCCGGGATGGGCTACTTTCAGGGCTCCAAATTTTTCGTGTGTGATGGGAACCACAGACTCCTAGCGTGGTCATCTTACATTTCTAAGCACCATGCTGTTGACAAGGACTGGCACATTTCTGTCGACTCCATAATTCTAGAGACAAAAGGAAAAATTGGGGACGTCATGCACGCTATGCATGATATCAACAAGTACGTACAGTCTCTTGTCTTTTATGAATTCAAAATTCATGAGTGTTCATATTATGGTGTTCTGATTACCATGTGTTGTTTGTGAAGGCAAACAGAGAATTCGTTTATTAAAACGAGTCTCGTACACACGCTATACTGTGTCCAGAAATATGGTATTCTCCGGCTAGACAAGTTTGCCGAGCACTTGAGTGCCTCTGAGATGACACAGTGCCAGTAGAACACACGAAAGAGCTGGTACACTATGTCCTTGGAGGTGTTCGCGTCTTTCATTTTTCGGGTAAGAATCTTCATTTTATTAATGATTATAGTTGTGAATATTTGTTTCATAATTACGAAGCAAATTTCAAATGGGTTTTGCAGTACGAGATTGCGGCAGCTGCTGATGTGGCTATTCGAAAATACAACGAAGAAACGATGAAAGAGGATCAGTCAGAAGAAGGAATCCTGTCCGCTATGCGATTGGGAACTAAGGAGCAAACTTCAAAGTTGGTTCAGAAATTGGGCAAGATGACAGCAGTTGCAAACCCCAATCTAGGGAGCGACTGGCTCAAAGAGGTATATTGATCATATTTAGTGTATACAATTAATAATTTGATTTATCTTCTTCTGGATTGGTTTTAATGGTTGCTTTATAATGGTTTGTTTATACAGATTGAGCGGCATTGGAGCTCCAATATAACTCCCGAAATGACTCTTGACAAGTTGCAAATGATTGCAACTTGCAAAGTTGCAATGTCAAGAGTGAACACAAGGTGAGGTGGCTGAGGTGGTGGAATTCTTCAGTTCAAACGCGAGAGGCCAAAAGGTTTCCATTGAAGCTAGTTGGAGAGAATGACTTAAAGACTTCTTTGATGAAGGCATGCTGGTATGGTGGGGTATGTATTTCTTAGTTATTTGCATTCCTCTATACTCCTCCGCTATTTGCTAGTGTGCATGATATTTGAAATGTTATTGCCATATGATTCTCTCTCATAAAATTGAACTCTCAAATTCCACAGATTGTAGATACAGGCTTCGAAATGTTTGATGACATTGTCAAGAAGGACCAGTTGGCATTGTCTATGGATTCCCCCACTGAACCGGAGAGTTTTGGAGATTACATTGAAGGATGGAGAATTAGGGTGTGGGACAAAGCATTTTTGTCCAATTTCAAGGGACAAGACGTTTTCAGGAAGTCCGATGACTTCAAGAAACGCAAGGACAGTGATCTAGATGTAAAGTGTGTGATTTACCGGTAAATATTCTATTCTTTATTCTTGCACTTGATTCATGGTCGTAGCCATGCATGTCAATTTCCAGACACTATTTTACTTCCATTGACCATATTTGTTTCTACAGGTACTTCACGTACGAGCTCCTTCCGAAAGGGGCCATATTGAAGCGAGATCTTCCTCCTTTTCTTGGAACATGGCTCGATGTCTCCTCGGAGCACTGCATGTTCTCTGCCTCGCAATTAAGGTGGTGGACCAGTTTGCATTTGAAGTCCGGCGCCTGGTACTTGGATTGCCCACCAGAGTTCACTCCGTTGCCCGAGGAGCAACTCAAACACTCCATTGCTTCTCATGAGGTTGCACAAGACATGAACGACTTTGCTGGCCTTGATGAAGATGCGAAAGTAAGAGCTCTGAAGAAGAGAGAAGACACTGACAAGAAGATAGCATTGAAGAACTCAGAGGCAGTGGACAAGGCAAAGGAGAGGATTGCTAAGAAGGCCTTAAAACTTGCCGAGACGGGGGACACATCTATGGCAAAGCAGCGAAAGGGGAAGAAGGCTAAGCAGCTAATTGTGCCCTCCAACACTAAGGACGAGGGCTCTCATCAGCAACTTTCGGTTTCACGAGGAACCAAGCGCGATGTTGAGTACATTTCACTTAGCGATGGTGGCATGGTGCATGGTCCCTCAACAGTGGAGATCCTAAACAGGGTTATCTTGTCTGACATATTTTTGGGTTTAGGCGTCGTGTATGACGTCGCGTGTCGCGTGTCACGAAGTGTCGAGTTTACTTGACATCGCGTCGCGGAGGGGTAAAAATTTTTACCCCATGGTAAATAGATTTTGCCTACGTCGCAGGGCTTCAAAACTGACGTGGACAGCTGCGTAGGCGACTGCGGGTGTGGGCGCGTGCAGGTCTGCCTTGGGCGACCTCGGGTGGAAAAATTGAGGCGACTACAGGTTTAGGGTGGAAGGTGACTACGGGTGAAGGGGCGACTGCGGGTCTGGGGCGCTAGGGCGACTTCGGGTGAAGGGGCGACCTCGGATGCAAAAAATAGAGGCGATTGCGGGTTTAGGCTTGAAGGCGACTGCGGGTGAGTGGGCGACTGCGGGTCAGGGGCTTTAGGGCGACTTCGGGTGAAGGGGCGACCGCGGCTTCGGGTACTGAGGGCGACCGTAGGTCCGACAGGTAGGGGCGACTGCGGGTTACAGGGCGACTACGGGTCGGAGTAACAGACAGCGACCGCGTGTTCCAGGGCGACCGCAGGTTCAGTTTAGGATTTCAGTTTGGCATATTCAATCTTTGAAGTAACACGTCACATAGGTGTTTTATAAGCGCAGAATTAGGTGCTACGTTATATTGGGGTTTACAATTTACAAGTGCAAATAATAGAGTCCATGAAATGTAAATTGAACAAACTTCTCTAATCCCAAAAATTCACCTAGTATAAGGCCACAATAATAATGTCAACAACAATTATATTAATAAGTCATCGATATTGCTTTGAGGCGGACTTCAAATGTAGCCATACTTGCATTGCACTTTTATAACCTCGTTGCAGTCATCACCTAACTGCCTACCAATTAGAACTCAACATATATTTTAAAACCGGTAATCTGTTCCTCATTCTAATATGCTCATATGCTTGATGAAGCATTACAAAATCCTTACACATCAGGATGAAGGCTCAAAGCTTGAACTACAAAGATTTGCTACCTAACATATAAGCTAAAACCTTATAACTATAATTATAACTATAACTATAACTATAATTATAATTATTGTTTACTTCTCTAGTACTCTAGTCACCAGGTGTGAATGTGGAATTGCTCGGCACCTCATCAGCATTAGGGTCTGTATCTTCGTAAGACTCTTCGTTGCTCCTGTTGTCGCCCGAGCTTTCGATTTCATCATCTTCCCTTGTTACTACTTCGATTTGTACCTCACGCTCTACCTCTGAGTTCAGATTTCGAACTTCTGTATCTACATCACTTAACCCTTCAGTTTGCACAAGTCGTTTCGTGAGCCTCAACGCATCCGTAGTTCCATCCATGTTGGATGCAGGGTGTCGCCCTCCTCTACTTGATTGTCCAACATTCTGGGTGGAACATCCCGCTCCAATGGTACACCATTGGACAATTTGAGTGGGTCGTTTAGGGTTTCGAGGTCCCCTCTCGTCAACCCTCCTAATACGCCTTTTCTGGCCTCTACTGTTGCGCCCCTGGATTCCTAATGATGATTCGCCAGGGCCAAACACGGATGAAGGTTGAGTGGGTTGTGGAGCTGAGCCGTGAACCTCTTCATCAATCGTCCGTAGAGCACCTCCACGCACCGGTGGCCTTGTTGGAAGGGTTGGGATAGACCTCCTCACTGTTGCCACATTTGTAGTCGTCTCTGGATTCAACGGCACATTCCGACTTTGATTCATAACATATGCCAATGGCACATCATCATCATCATCTGCAGTAACAGTTGTTCCAAGGGTAGATGCGTTCAATACAACGGGATTTGGTATTCCCTCGTGTACAACTTCATTGACTTCGATGGCCTCTTCTTCATGTTCGCTTCTCATTGGAACTTATGCACTGCTTCTTAAATTGCGGGCCATATTTGGAGGCGAACTAGTTGATATTGGAGATCTAGCTTCTTCCTCTACGGGTGCCATGGGAATAGGTATGCCTTCGTCGTTGTTGTCGGGGGTGCTTTCCCTCCTCTGTGATGCATGTGCCGGCGAAATTGCATACATATTGTGCACGACGTTCTGCGGTGGACTGCGTACAGGTGAATTTCCAAGAGAAACATACCCATCGTCACTAAAGTCAAATGTATTCCCGTATATTGGTCGTGGAGGACTATGTGGCGGCCTAACCATTGCATTCCAAGGATTGTTGCGCAACCGATCCTCTTCATCCCTGCGGTTCTCGCGTTCTCTCATAAAATCTGGAACAACGTCGTCTTCTTCCCCTGAAGACAAAGGCCCATCACGCTCGTCCTCATCATCTCCATCTGTAAGCATCTGGTCGTAAAAAATGGCTGGGTTGTGTCCACGTTTATGACGTTCAAGTTTGTTGTTCGCGTAGATATACACCAATGTCTCCGCCTTTGTCGTGGCCAAGCGATTTCGCACTTTATTGTACACAAAGGAATACATGCTCCAATTCCTTTCACACGAAGATGCAGAGCACGTCAAACCGAGAATTCGCTTTGCAATTTTTGGAAGAGCATTGCCCCCCACACGATTCCACCATTGATGAGGCAATAATTGACATTCAATGATATCGGGAGCCTCATGTAAAGGATCGAATGCACCTGTTTTCTCTTCAAATTGAGTTAGCTCCTACATTGCTTCCACCACTGACACGTTCAATGGTACGCTTAGTTTTTGTATGACTCGATTCAAAGCTCCCTTTGCGTAGCCATTGTTATGAATAGCCTCCACGTCAGGGTTGTCTATCCGGACGTGACGTGGGCTTTTCAGGTCCGGAAGTCCTGACGCGTCGGTATTGCCGTCAGCCCAAAAAAAAAAAAAAAAAAAATTTTTTTTTTTTTTTGACAGCCAGTTTGGCACCCTGGAGCAAACCAGTGAACAGCCAGGTCGTCAAAAAAAAAAAAAAATTTTTTTTTTTTTTTTTTTTTGGACGGCCAGTCCGTCCACCGTTCAGGTCAACAATTTGACCGCCCAGGTGACGGCCCGACCATCCCAGTGGACGGACTACCCCGTCAAGGTGGACAGACCACCCGTCCAGGTCGACGGACGGACCGTCCAGCGAAAAAAAAAAAAAAAAAAAAAAAAAAAAAAAAAAAAAAAAAAAAATTGTTTTTTTAATCCTGACGCACGCCAGGGTTGAATCCTGACGTCCGTCCGGACATCTATGAGCCCCAAATTCGTCACTTGGGACTCATTGTTTTCTTTTTTTAGTTTATTACAAATTAAGGCATAAAGTAGTACAAAAAGCCCAAAAAAGAGTGTAGAACCAAAATAGGTATGTCACGTACCAGTATAGCATTTGGTCATAAATAGCCTTTTATCTATAGATTACCCATAAAACCCACTTGTATATAGGTTAGAACCCGTAATTAGTGGGAAACAATAGGGCTACTGGGAACTTACCCAAAATAGCCCAAAACCTAGTGCATGTGACCATGATAGGCTAAATTAAGTCTTAGGAGAGTGGGGGAGGTCTCCACATAAATCTCCAAAGATAGGTTCTAGTTTCCCCATTCCACCGACGAAACATTAGGAATCCAAATTGTTAGCTTGCAGGTGTTACTTGTCCCAGACAGGCCGCATGGAGGAATCTACAGCCGCCAGATAGTGTTCTCGGATCTGGAGCACGTCGGGACATCCACGGCAAAACCCATTCGCCAAGATTCCCTCACATGTGAAAGATTCCCTGACTGCCGGTGATTCAACCGAAGTCAGTTTTCACCTCGCCACCAACTGTGTGCTAGAATAGCCTAAGACTTGGCACGTGGCTTGGGGGACTCCATGAGAGGTTCCCCAAAAAGTCTCGGTTTTTTCTGATCTCCAAAGGATCTTTTTCCGAGCACTCAACCGCCAAAAGCCACGTTGGGAAATTCATGGAAAATACCCAGGCCATGGTAAAATCTCACTAAAAATTAGACTAGCATCTTTTATGTTAATAACGCGCCCCGACAAATTTCATGGTGTTCCAATAGCAAGAAGCAGCCAAAACTGACAACATCCCCCCAATTAATATTTATGGCAAGATCTTTGCGGGGTTGACCAGCGTCCCGGGAGCGTACGAAGTCGGAACGAAGACATCAAGGAGCCTTTTATTACTCCCTAGAGCCTCCCCAACAACCCTAGCTAGTTACCCAAGCCAAAAGAGGTAAACCCCAAAAGTTAGGTTTTTACCTTTTTAATTGGCTCTAGTTGGCACTAGTTTCCGAGGGTTTTTTTGTGATAGAAATGGGGGTAGGGGATCCCTTAGGCTAAAAATGGCATTCTGAAGCCATTGGCGCAATCCATTTGCAATTCCGAGCTAAACTCCAAAAGTTAGAAACCAGGACCAGCGTAAATCCCAAGATTAGGTGAAAATCTCAAAGTTGGATGAAAATCCGGATGGATGAGGTTACTCGTCGAGGGGGGGAGTGGGCCCTTGGAAACCTATAAAAGGGGGCCCTTCTCTCTCCCAAAACACCCCCAATACTTGTTTTGGGTCCGTAGGTCCAAGTTATCTTGGAATTTTTGGCATTTAGGCCAAAAAACCTCTACGGTGTTTTTGGAGCACTTTTGGCTCTCGTTGTTGTTCTATTTGCAGCTTTTAAAGGTCCTTGGAGTCCTTCTTCTTGTACGTATGTACTTTGTGTGTTTTCTTTGGCCTTCTTTTGGTCCCATTTGAAGAGTCTTTGGTGAAGTTTATCTTGTGTCATGCACTAACCCCAGAGTAACCCCCACCGTACCTTGGCGATGCCGCTTTAGGGGGCCTTTGGTGCATAAGTCTCTTAACGTTACTATCTTGCATGTACATGTGCCTTAGAAGAAAGATCTAACCCTAGTAACCCTTTCCCTTGATTGTGTGGACCCCACCCTTCGGGGGACGGCGAAGCTTTGACCTTGTGACCCCTTGAGTCCTAAAGAGTGTGTTAAAACGAGTCCTAGACGGCGGAGCTTTGAATCCCAAACCTTGGCAAGTCCTAAAGTCGGTGTTAAAACCGATTCTACGGCGAAGCTTTGGACCCGGGAAGGTCTAAGTTCCAAAAGTTTAGTTCCCAAGATCTTCTTGGGAAAGATTAAAGTTTAGCTCCCAAGATACCCCCTAGGTGGTAGAAAGGCGGAAGAACCCCCCATAGGATAGCTGGGTTAACTCTCAGTTCATCCCCCAACGGCAAAGCTCTGCCCTCAAAAACGTCACATTTAGTCCAGCCCTTGTTTCACCCTAACCACAAAAAGTAATATCCAGTTTAGTTTTTAGCTGAGTGGGTTCCCATACGGGAACCCGAGAGGAGGGATTTAGAAAGGAGAAAAACCAGTACCAGACCAGCCACCAGCACCAGTACCGGGGTAGCCCGGCAGCGGGACCGGCAGCAGTACCGGCACAGTATCGAGGGAGTCCAGGGAGCTTGGGCGGGGGAGTCTAGGGGAGCTTGGGCTGGGGATCGGGGGAGTCCAAAAAGGGGGGGGGAAGGAGAAATCCTCACCTCAACTAAATTCAGCACTACGGGACGATGCCCTACGGGGCCCCACCACACCTTTTTTTTGGTTTTTCATCACACTAAGATTGAAAACCGGGGGTCTAGTAGAAGACTAACGAAAGATCAACTCAAGGCTAAAGGAAGAAGGGGGGAAGAGAAGTCGCCATCCTACGCGTCCAAACCTGCACAACCTCTCAAGGTTCCTCACCAACAAGCTACCTCACACAATGATGACAAAATTAGGAAGGGGGTAGTTATAGGAAGGAAGAAGGGAGAGACGATAAATAGTGTTGCGTCATAGGATTAGGTAGGAAATCTCAAAAGCTTCTTACAACCATTAGGAAAGAGATTAGGATGACACCAAAATGACGACGTAAGGGAATAGGTGACTCTTCCATTAGATTAGCGTCATATGGTGTAAGGTCTCATTTAAGGGGTTGGTAGGAATAGTGTTGAAGTAAAAGAAAAAGAGGCAAGGAGAAAGGAAGGAACCATTAAGGGTCTTTAGAGTGTACTACTTCGCCGAGGACTAAGCCGTTGGCATTTTACTACTTCAAACTACGTGTCGACTATGGAATACAAGCACGCGGCCGGAGGTATGGAGGAAAATGCCGCGCATGCCAACGACGATCAAGTGAGTCAGTAAATCAATCCCTGGGGCTATCTTTCTTTTAATTTACGCTAACCCTATTAGGTAGTGATTAATTTCGATTAGCAATTGGGAATTAGGAAGGGGGGGCCTTGACTGAGACATAGAAGTTTACCAATAGGACTCGAAGTATCCAAACCCATTTCATACGTAGAAGTTGACCATACAAATAACTAAATTAGAAGATCAAATTAGGAAAAAAGATAAATTAAATTAGAAGATCAAATTAAGGGAAAAGATAAATTAAATTAGAAGATTAAATTAGATAAAAGATAAATTAAATTAGAAGATTAAATTAGATAAAAGATAAATTAATTTAGAAGATTAAATTAGATAAAAGATAAATTAAATTAGAAGATCAAATTAGGGAAAAAGATAAATTAAATTAGAAAATTAAATTAGGAGGTAAATTAGATTAATTAAATTAGAAGGTCAGATTAGGAAAAAAGATAAATTAAATTAGAAAATTAAAGTAGGAGATAAATTAGATAAATTAAATTAGGAGATAAATTAGGAGAAAAGATAAACTAAAATAGGAAATTAAATTAGAAAGAAAAGGATAACTTAAATTAGGGAAAAAGATAACTTAGATTAGAAAAACAAACCCAATCAATTTAGGAAACTATAGAAGGGACTTAGGTAATCCCTCCTCAGTCTTAGGAAAGGTCAATTAGCCTCAGATTCCCGTAGATTAGGATAGATCCGGTGATAGTTCGCATAGGCTGCCGTTAGGGGACGGTTAGCCCGAACTATTCCCTCGCCAATTGGGGGCAACTCCATTGTCACCTGCGGAAACTAGGAACTTAGTAAAGAAGATCCATTGCTTGGAAGGCACAATGGACCGACGTTTAGTCACCCGTTAGGTTAGAATTTAGTTAACCCCTAGAACTTGGTTGTGTCCGATTAATTACCAAGGGTGGGTAATTAAGCGCCCACATGAATGGTGCGTCTGCCGGGAGTTAAAGTTTAGAAGCTTGCCTTTTAAAAAAAAAAATTTCTCACATCAGAAGTTAGTTAGGGTAACACTTAGTTAGAATTAGAGTGTCTAGGTTAGAGTAATAATTAGCAATCATAGAAGGAATTAAAAGTGTTTATCAAGTTAATGATAAGAAAGATATTTCAAGTCTCTAGTTCGGTTAGTAATTAGTGGGAGATACCTTAGGATACCTTTAAGATCTTTTTAGAGGTAGTAAGTAGAAATTAGGACTAGGTTGTGAGCATAAGGTGAGCGCTAGTAGTCGACAATAGCCACTCACAGAGGGGTAGGTCACCACCAAGGTGAATGTGAGGGTTAAACCCCCAACCATGGAGAGTCTAACTGGGACCTTCAATTTGCTTGCCAAACTCTATGACTACATTGATGGGTGGGTCAACGATGACGGGATTGATACCCCACCCAAACCCTGTCCGGTCAAGTACACACCAATGCCCTGGGCCACCAGAATTGGCTCCTTCTTCCAGTTAGTGCCACCCGTTCCTCCAGCGGTCCCGCTAATGGTCACGACCAAGTACGAGGCAACTGCTGAGGTCCTTGAAGACAACAACACGACTGACCTCCTCCCGTTGGTTGATGACATCCCTATGGAGAGTATCTACCACTTGGAGATTGATGGCACCCAACCGATGGCTTGGGATCCCATACTTCCAGAGGAAGACCTCCTCCCCAGCTTGCACTTCCGCAGAACATCCGAGGGTTTCCAGGTGGGCTCTGACTTGCCCACCTATCCTCCAGTACCAAACGACTGGTACCATGGGCCAAGTGACCCAGTTCATGTTCAGGCGGCCGATTGGAAGGAGATTGACATTTCTTTCCAAGGGGAGGAGACAAAGCTGATCAAAGTAGGCGCACACCTCGAAGGTCGCGATTTGGAAGAATACCGTTCCTTAATCATGAGATACCGTGATGTCTTTGCTTGGTCCTACCTAGAATTGAGGGGGGTACCGGCCCAGATCGCCCAGCATACCATCCCACTCAAACTGGACGTTCAACCAGTTAGACAAAGACAGAGGCACATGAATCCGGCTCTGCAACTGATCGTCAAGGCAGAAATTGAACGACTGCTAGCAGCCAAGTTTATTCGACCGGTAGAAATCACAGACTGGGTCTCCCCCATGGTGTTGGTGAAGAAGAAGAACGGGAAGCTCCGAGTATGTGTGGATTATCGGCAGCTGAACAAGAACACCCGGAAGGACCATTTTCCCTTACCCTTCATCAACACCATCGTGGACGAGGTTGCGGGCAACGAGATGTTCACCTTCATGGATGGTTACTCAGGCTATAATCAAATCTCCATCGCCCCGGAGGACTGGTCCAAAACCGCTTTCATTACTCCTTGGGGGACCTTCATCTACGTCGTTATGCCTTTTGGCCTGTGCAATGTCCCTTCCGCCTTCCAGCGCGTGATGAGCTTGGCATTCTCCGATCTGCTCCACAAATCCATGACCGTCTACATCGATGACTTCAGTACTCAGTCCACTAGCAAGGACCACCTTCCGTTGGTTGAAGAATGTCTCATCCGTTGCAAAAGGACGGGAATCGCCCTCAACCCCGACAAACTATTCCTAGGAGTTAAGAAAGGGGTGCTGTTGGGCTACGTCATCTCCAAGGATGGAAAGATGGCCGATCCAGAAAATGTTGAAGTCATAGTGAACCTCCCTGCCTCCAAGGACGTCAAGGGGGTACAACGAGTCTTGGGTCACGCCGGATACTACCGCGAGTTGATCCCCGACTTTGCAACTCATGCTCAACTTCTCACCAACCTCATAAAGAAATCAGTCAGGTTTGAATGGACTCCTCTATGCTAGCAAGGATATGATGAGCTCAAAAAAAGGTTAGCCACTGCCCCAGTATTAAAAAACCCCGACTGGAACCAACCTTTCCATGTCTATTGTGATGCGTCCGCACTAGCCGTAGGGACAACCTTGTGTCAAAAGGACGAAGACTCCGGGTGTGAACACCCTATTGCCTTTTCTAGTCGCCAGCTAACCTTGGCGGAATGCAACTACACCACCACTGAGAGGGAGTGCCTCGCCATGATCTTTGCAGTCAAAAAGTATCGACATTATCTCCTTGCCAACCCAGTGGTGTTTTTTGTCAATCATATGGCAATTAAGTACATCGTCAACAAAGCGGAACTCAGCGGAAGGCTGGCACGGTGGGTCCTACTACTAGCAGAGTTCGATTACACAGTCGAGTTCAAGCCCGGGAAGAAGCACGAACGGGCTGACTACTTGTCTCGGATCTCCAGTACCCTTGGAACTGAGGAATTAAGTGATGACTTCCCCGATGAACGACTATTCGTCGTTCGAACCATACCTACTTGGTACGAACACTTGGCTCACTTCTTAAGCACTCAACAATACCCAGAGGGCATGGACAAGAACGAGCGCCGCAAGATCCGGGTTAACAGTACCCATTTCGCCCTCATTGGGAACCGGTTATACCGACGGGGCATCGACGGAATACTACGACGTTGTGTTTCGTACTACGAGGTACCTTCCATCCTAGAAGCATGCCACAACGATGCGTGTGGCGGCCACTTTTCGGGACGATTGACGGCCCAGAAAATACTACGAGCCGGCTATTTTTGGCCGACGCTATTTGCGGATGCAAAGGCCCACACCAAAGGATGTGACGCATGTCAAAGGTACGCTCGCAACGACACCCGCTTGGACCTCCCTCTTCACCCATCCTTGCCTATTGCACCCCTCAAAAAGTGGGGTATCGATTATATAGGACCCTTTGCCCCCATGTCGTCTCAAAGGAACCAATACGTCATCGTCGCCACCGAATACCTGACCAAGTGGGCCGAGGCTAAAGCAGTCAAAAAGGCCGACGGGAAGCAAACGGCCATTTTCCTTTACGAAAACATCATATCACGGTTCGGGTGCCCAACAATCTTAGTTAGCGATCGAGGTTCCCACTTCCTCAATGAAACT
This sequence comes from Rhytidiadelphus loreus, assembly GCA_947034895.1. NCBI lineage: Eukaryota > Viridiplantae > Streptophyta > Bryopsida > Hypnales > Hylocomiaceae > Rhytidiadelphus > Rhytidiadelphus loreus. Next base: position 43,622,130 of record OX344764.1, read on the forward strand.
ATAGAGCTCATGACCGAGATGTTTAAAATCAACCATCGGAAGACCACTCCTTATCACCCTCAAACCAATGTAGGGTTACCAGGACGTCCGGACGTGCAGACGTACGTCTGGACGTCCAGCGTCCGGACCCCCCCGGACGTCCAGTTTCATTTACAGTCCCAAAATATAGTGCATCTCCAACGTCCGCCCGGCCCGGTATGTCCGCCTGTTCGCAGCGTCCGATCAGACAGGGCGTTCGATTCCGACGGCTCGTCTAATCTGATAGGGCGTCCAATTCCGACGACTCGTCTGATCTGACAGAGCGTCCGATTCCGACGGCCTGTCCAATCCGATGGTCTAACAATCCCGCCCGTCCGCAGTGTCGGATCCAAAAGGCCCGTCCGCACTGTCATCCACTGTCGTCTGACGCCCCCGTCGACTTTTCTATGCCTCATAATATATCATTGGATAGATATTCTTGAGAGCTTTCCAACGGTATATAATGCATCCAATTCGGACAAGAACTCCAACTATGGGACTTCTCCAAAGATTGAAGTCTGCCTAGTCATCTGATCGGACGCCCCGTTCAATTGGACAAGCCGTCAGAATAGGACGCCCTGTCTTATCATTTTGTGTGCCTTATAATATATCATTGGAAAGGTATTGTTGAGAGCTTTTCAATGGTATATTATACGTTTGATTTGAACAAAGACTCCAAGTGTGGGACTTCTCCAAAAGATTAGGTGCTAGATATTACTTTGTAATCTTCAACACTCTTAGATCCCTTATCTTCACACAAAAAGATCAAGTTGGTCATTATTCAGTTCACTACTAAACATTAGAGACCATATTTTCACCAAAACTGCTCCAAAAGTGCCCTTACATTTACAAGCACCAAATTTTATATGAAAAACAATTTTAGACACATAAAACCGTAGGACCTTGTAGTAAAATAGTTTGAAAAGTTGTGAATTTTTTTTTAGAATTTTCCATCATGTAGATTGTGATATATTAACATTTGAAGTGACAAAACCCTTTTTTTGGCCTTGTAAAACATATGGGTAGCTGCACTTCACAAGGTTACATTTGTATAAAAAATATCCAAAATTAAGGTTACTCTTTGGATTCATTCCGCAAGTCAAGTTGGCTAGGTGCTTGAAAAATTTTAGATCATTTGGAATTGTACAATATATAGGAAAAGAATAATAAGTAGGAAGCAGTAGAGAATGATTAAAAATACTAAATTGTTAACAATTTATTTATAGAATTGAAAAATGCCAATCCCAATGTTTGTAATGTTTTAATAAACAATATACACCTAATGTTTGGTTTTTTTTTCAAGAATATTTAAAATTGAGTTAAATAAAAGACTTCAAAGTTTATTTTAGAGTAGAGATTCCATATCTAACCACAAACTAATCTAAACTAAAATTCCTCATAACTTTCATCTCATTAATCAAAATGGAATGATTCAAAGCAGAAGAAAATGATTCAAAGCTTAATATATATATAAAAATCTAGAGAACCAATTTCAAATTTTTATTTCTTTTAAAGTGATCTTCAAAGAATTTTTTTCTGCTCGCGTTGCCCGCCGAACACTGAAAATTACATATCATGCAATAACTTTAAAACCATTTAGTCAAAAGTTATGAAAATTGTTGGGCCTTAAAGCTAATCCTTGGCCACACATTGTGTGAAATTTCCAAAGAGAAAAAATAAAAATTTCGTCTATAATGAGCTGCCTAAAATTGTAATGTTGCCAAAAAACATTGTTTGGATGTTTAGGAGTTAATCGTGAGATTTGCTTGCAATTGTATTGTTAGAACCTTAATACGCTTGATTAGTTTTATATTACTAAGAATATGATCAATTGACCATAGACACTTCCGACGGCCACTTCCGACGGCCCACTTCCGACGGCCTACTTCGGACGCCTAGATTTTTCCACATTTCCTAACACCCCCTCAGAAACTTGTCCATAACTTCTTGGTCGAAGGTCCAAACTTGAAACGGATTGCTGGAGATGAAACCTTGCTTGATTTCCAAACTTTTTCTAGTTCAAAGTTTTTCAAAAAAATGTATTCTACTATGCGGAAATGAGGTCTGAACATTGACTTTTCTTACATTATATTTCTTATGGCTAGTTTGAATTTGGAAGGGGGAAGGTTGGTTGCCTGGTTCCACTTGGATTCTTCTGACGCCAAACTTCCGATGGCCACTTCCGACGGCCCATTTCCGACGGCCACTTCCGACGGTCACTTCCGACGGCTACTTCGGACGCCTAATTTTTTTTCAAATTTCCTAACACCCCCTCAGAAACTTGTCCATAACTTCTTGGTCGAAGGTCCAAACTTGAAACGGATTGCTGGAGATGAAACCTTGCTTGATTTCCAAACTTTTTCTAGTTCAAAGTTTTTCAAAAAAATGTATTCTACTATGCGGAAATGAGGTCTGAACATTGACTTTTCTTACATTTTATTTCGGATGGCTAGTTTGAATTTGGAAGGAGGGAAGGCTGGTTGCCTGGTTCCACTTGGATTCTTCTGACGCCAAACTTCGGACGGCCCATTTCCGACGGCCACTTCCGACAGCCACTTCGGATGCCTAATTTTTTTTCAAATTTCCTAACACCCCCTCAGAAGCTTGTCCATAACTTTTTGGTGGAAGGTCCAAACTTGAAACCGATTGTTGGAGATGAAACCTTGCTTGATTTACAAACTTTTTTTAGTTCAAAGTTTTTCAAAAAAATGTATTCTACTATGCGGAAATGAGGTCTGAACATTGACTTTCCTTACATTTTATTTCGGACGGCTAGTCCGAATTTGGACAGCTGGTCTCAGTTGGCCACTTCGGACGGCCTTGTTCAGATGGAAAATTCGGACGGCAAATTTCGGACGCCCATTTTTGTCTTATTTTTAAACAGTTGTCCACCTTGTGTAACTGTTGACTGTTGGTCGAGTTGTTCGACAGTTGACTGTTGGCTTGTTTGACAGCTGACTCCTGACTTGTTTACACAGCTGTCCACTTGTACAGAAATAGTGTATTCTAAGAAGTACAGATTTGCTTTCTAAGATTGCTATTTAATGCTATAAGCATCCTATGTAGTAAGAATGTTTTTAAAGAAAAGGTAATTCAAGTTATTCTTTCTCACATTTAAATATGCATTCTAAACCCTAAACCCTAAACCCTAAACTTTCAATTTTACATTAGTTACCAAAAACATTGGTGTAATGTGTGGAATATTTTTTATTTCTTTATTTTTTTAAGATGTAATTATCATGATGTACAACATATGTTCTTGTATAGACCTCATAGATTTATTTATATATGGTTTCAATGTATTTTTAGTTTTTCTACATCAATTATCATGTGCCACTTTACAAATGTGGAACATACAATTATAACTTGAAGTGTTCTTTAAGTTTTGTTGTAAAATGCATTAATAGTTTGAAACAACAAAATATACATAATACAAGCAATTGTATTATTTTGTTATTGTATTAGATGATGTTACAAAAAATGCTTTAAGCAATTTAATGTAATTTAATTTAGTTCAAGATTAAATATTGCATTTATACAAAAAATTGTAATTGAAGTTATTTTGATATTTTCCTACACCCTTATACTTATATTTACATCTTAAAATGTAAATTGTCAACAATATATCCCATACAAAAAATATTGGTGCTTATGTAGTGAAAAATATGATTGACTTTCAAATATGATGATCCCTCATGTATCACAATTATGGTCTTATGGACCTTATTTATGTACGTTTGTAACGTATTTCTACATCAAAAATGATATTTTCAATTCATCTTGTTGTAAATGTGAAACATGCAATATTGCAATTGTGATTTAATAACTTGTATAATTTGTATATTGTTTGAGACATCTTTAAAATATTTGGATTCATTTTTATATATTTTTTGTTCTTCATCACACTAGGTTGAACCTATTATTTTTAAAATTGCTAAAAATACAAATTTAAAAAAAATTCTTCAAACACAATTTATTTGTATAAAGTAAAGACTAGGATTGTTTAAGAAATTTTTTTTTTTTTCTATTTCTACTATTTCTTTCATTGGAAAAACATTGTATGTGCTCTTTTTTTCTAGTAGACCACATTTTCTAAATAATTTTTGTAAATATTTCTCACATTCAAATTTTCAAAATCAAATAATGCAACAAGTATGTAAAATTTCAATTCTACAAATCCTAGTTTGTAAAATATTGAGATTTGTTTCACCGTATCGAGAATTTTCCATTGAAAATTTGAAGAGGACTCATTGTGTCCACTTTGTACTTGAGGGATTAATGATTACAAGTAGGTTTCATCTCCAAAAATAAATTTTTCTAAAACTTCCCAAACAAATTTCAATACTACTATCAACATCAATTAACAAGTCCCCCAAAATTAGTTTAAATAGAATTATTAATGTATGCTACAAACTTATAGCCACAAAATTGTAGTAACAATAAGAAATAATGCATGTACAAATGATTTTATAGCAAATTATGTAATCTAAACCTTAGAGATTACAATATCTATTGAATTAAAAGAAAAGAAAAAACTCTAAATGGGACCAGCCTTCCAAATTCAGACGAACCGTCCGAAATATAATGTAAGAAAAGTAGATGTTTAGACTTCATTTCTTCATAGTAGAATACCTTTTCTAAATTACTTTGAACTAGAAAAAGTTTGGAAATCAAGCAAGGTTTCAAGAAAAAGCAAGGAAATCAAGCAAGGTTTCAAGAAAAAGCAAGGAAATCAAGCAAGGTTCCAAAAATCCAATTGAAGTTTGGACCTTCCACCTAAAAGTCATGATTTACACATAGTAGAATACCTTTTTTAGAAAACCTTTGAACTAGAAAAAGTTTGGAAATCAAGTAAGGTTTCATCTCCAACAATCCGTTTCAAGTTTGGACCTTCCACCAAAAAGTTATGAACAAGTTTCTGAGGAGGTGTTAGAAAATATGAAAAAAAATTAGGCGTCCGAAGTGGCTGTCGGAAGTGTCCGTCGGAAGTTTGGCGTCGGAAGAATCCAAGTGGAACCAGGCAACCAGCCTTCCCCCCTTCCAAATTCAAACTAGCCATCCGAAATATATTGTAAGAAAAGTCAATGTTCAGACCTCATTTCCGCATAGTAGAATACAGTTTTTTGAAAACCTTTGAACTAGAAAAAGTTTGGAAATCAAGCAAGGTTTCATCTCCAACAATCCGTTTCAAGTTTGGACGTTCCACCAAAAAGTTATAGACAGGTTTCTGGGGGGGGGGGTTAGGAAATGTGAAAAAAATCTAGGCGTCCGAATTCGGAGTCTGCTTTTGGACGCATTGTCTGAAATCCGACGGACCGTCCGAATTCGGACGTTGCTTTCTGATGGGCCGTCTAAAATCCCTGTACCGGGGCGCGGACCATGCGGTATAATTTTTCAACGCTGTCGTTCAATGCGGACGCTGGAGTCCGCTAAGTTTGGACGTCCGGATTTTGGACGCGATTTTGGGCTGGACGCTCCAATTTGTCAACCCTGGACCAATGGAAACACCAATCAGGTCAACCAAACTTTGGTTCGCATCCTTCGGAAGACGGTCACCGACAGCAAAAGGGATTGGGATGTCAAGCTGATCCCTGCCCTGTGGGCCTACCGAACGACTTATAAGGTGACCATCCGGGCTACCCCTTTCTCCTTGATGTACGACGTAGAAGCAATCTTGCCCATAGAATTTGAAGTGCCTTCGCTACGCATCGCCATTGACGAAAGATTGGACGAGTCCCAATCCCTCCATGATCGATTAGAACGACTGGAGGCCTTAAGCGAGTCTCGGCGGGCATCCTCGCAACACGTGGAGGTCATCCAGAGGCGCCGGAAGGTGGCCTTCGACAAGCGGGCAAAGGTGCGTACCCTTGAACCAGGAATGTGGGTCATGGTCCAGGACGCACGGAAAATGGAATTCCCAGGGAAGTTTGACGCCCTATGGACCAGACCCTACATCATCCACACTACTTTCCCCAACAATTCCCTCCAACTCAAGAACCTGGACGGTTCGGAATTCCCGACTAGAAAAAACGGGGGACGATGTAAGGAATACAAGGTGTAGAGCCCCGGCGGTTATAATTACTGAGGGCCACTAGAGGCTCTCAGTTCTCTTCTTTGACTTAAGAGTCAAGTCTTAGGTTAGATAGGATGTAAAAGCCATTTTAGGCCTCCGCATGTAAGCCCCAAAAAATCAATAGTTAGTCAATTTAAGGAAGATAAATTGAAGAGCTAGAAAAAACCCCATAAAAACCTAAAAAAATCTTCCAACCCATCACCAAGTCACTAAATCACTAAGTCACTAGGATACTAGATTACTTTGTCACTATTGGTTGCCGATTGTGGATTGTCTCCGTAGATAGGTGCAGTTGGTGTAAAATGAAAGGCCTCTGGTCAGCCAAGCCCGGGGGATCTTCGGATGCCCCAAAACTAAGATTTTTGGTTGTTAAACATAGGTTATTGCGCGAGATGACCGATGCTAACGTAAAATGGTCCTTGGCAAGACTCCTAGAATTCTTAGAGTTACTTTTAACTTCACTGATCCGTAGGGTCCTAAAACACGTCACTCAGAGCCACTTGGTTGTTAGTTCTTAGGTAGTCGCGGGGTAAGGAACCCACGTGGAAATCTACATCTGACGTAAAAAGAAAAGCTTAACCGCTAGCCAACACTTTGTTTAGATTTGTTTTCAGCTATACTTCTTAGGATGTCAGGTCAGGGTTGATGTTGGCATATGACCCATGCCTCACCCGCTTGTCAGAAGATAGCTTCAAGGGGAAGTTGAACTCAACTCCCCGATTGAATCCAATACCGCTAGACTGGACGTAATATATGCCTGAGATGCTGAAAAGACAGCTAGTTGGGGGGATTCTCTTATGACTCACTAGACCGGACGTAATAGACACCATCGAGTTGAAAAGACGGCTGGTTTGAGGGCGTTTTTGTACTGGCTAGACCGGACGTAATAGATACTATAGAGTTGAAAAGACGGCTAGTTTCAGGGAGGTTCTGTACTAGCTAGACTGGACGTAATAGATACCATCGAGTTGAAAAGACAGCTAGCTTCAGGGAGGTTCTGTACTTGCTAGACCGGACGTAATAGATACCATCGAGTTGAAAAGACGGCTAGTTTAAGGGCGTTACTAAGTCTCGCTAGTCGTCGTACACCTAGTTAGAGTACTGACAGACGACTAGCCTGGGATTTCCGCACTTGGCCTTCGCACCTTAGTATAAAAGTAGGAGGGAGTCCCTCGTCTTTGTGTGCTGTGTATTGTGATGTGCAGGTGCAGTAGATTAGCAGATGGACCATGGTTGGTACAATCCACCGGCGGTCCTTCCAGTAGGACTCTTCAACATTCGGGTTCAGTGTATCGAGAAGCTCAACTTCACTACTTTCCTCCGCACTCATTTTGGTCAAGAATTCCTGACCCAGGTGCTCCGTAGCCCCTGGCCTTTGATAGTTCCAGCAGTCACCTACGGGGAAACCTGGGATAGCGTGATTTACATCCTCATCTAGCACTGTGCCGAGCGACCTGTGAGGCACTTCTACTCCCTACCTTCCATCATCTTCTATCTTCTATCTTCTTCTTAGTCCAAACTTGCTCCGTCAAGGGCAGAATGTGGGTTTTCCAAATTTCTTGTCTATAGGTCCAAACCAACTCCATTTGGGGCGGATAGTAGGGTATTAGTATAGCATAGCATATCGTCGTCATCATTGCCTTGTCACTCTTCCTCCGTTACAGCCTTCCTCCACTTCATCCTCCTCAGTATCGCTGACGTCGCCATCCGATAGCGCCCACATGAATGGTCCGACAGTCCTTCATACCAGGTAACTGGATCTGAGGCCTGGCCGACCGCATGTGGATCTACGGTGGTGCCCCTACATCACCGCCCTGGTCAACGAGATGGGATCTCTTCCATCTTTTCGCTTTCTTCGCCATCATAGTTAGCATTGGCATTCTCTTCTTCACATTCTGAATTGCAGTCACTAGCAACAGACGACCTTTTCCAGCTAACCAAGGCCTCTTCCGCGAACACCGACACCACCGGGCAGCAAGTCGAAGACATCAGGTAGAAGCACGTGAATACCACTGACAACCTCAATGGGAGTCATGCCAGGCCCTCGGAATGTACCTTCCGAGTCCCAGCCTTCTTCCCCTTCATCGGCAGGTTCTCCAAGGCCCTCGGAGCCTTCACCTTAGGGGACGATGGAAGAATCAACAGGGGGAGTTCCATCCCCAACGCAGTTTGGACCTTCAGCTCAACCGAGCAATGCACTAGCCACGGAGGTCCTCACGGAGCTCCTCACGCAACCCAGCATTGACGACAGTCCTCATCCAGTCGAAGAGTTAAACACGCCCGCAGAACCTGAAATCAACTCACCAAAGGAAGAAGAAGAGATGGTGACGCTTCAGGAAGCGGCATTTCTGACACATCTACAAGGCTCTCGAAGGCGGCCGCACGCAGAGGAGGTGGCACCTCAACACCACAACATCCGGCCTCGCCTGCCAAATGCAGCCAGGGAGGAGGATTCTTCCATCGTGGAGGACAGGGAACTACTCATCTACTTGCAGTATCGTACGGATGAGAGTACGGGGGAGCATACCACCCTGGTTGGCAACTACTACATCGCAGATGATATGGGGGTCATCACCCGTCAATCGGAAGGCGACCACCACGAATTCCGGGTGGAAGGGCCGCTGCGAACCTTGACCCCAGACTTCAAGGCAATGCACTCCATCAACTCCCTCATCCAGATCCTCACCTTCTTGGACTTATCTCGGGTTTAATCCCTTGTACATAGCTATTAAAAATAAAAAATAAAAAATATGCTTTGTTTTATATAGGGGGCACTAGTTCAGGGTTGGCCGGTATATATACCACCCCAACAAGACGACGGACGTCTCCCGCCGCGGCAGCTCGGTGGCCTGTGACCGACAACTTCAATTCCGGCAGCGAGGGTTCGACCTTTGGGCCGTTGCTGGGGCACCACCCCTGAGCTAGTGACAAGGCAAGGAACCACTACCAACTACCACGACGGGAGACACTTTTGCAAGGGTCAAACCCCCCAAAAGGTCCTCTTGCCCCCCCTCTTGTGACTTCTTTCCTTTGTCTTTGTTGTTGTTGTTGTTCTTTTTTTTTTCTTTTCAAAACACATAGTCCAAACTCACTCCGTTGAGGGAGGAAGGCGGGTTTGAAATATTTTTTGGCTATAGGTCCCAATTTGCTGCATCGAGGAGGGACAAGGGTTTTTCTTTCTCTTATTCTATCTCCCTTTAGTTCCAAGCTCACTTCGTTGAGGGCGGAAGGATGGTTTTTTCAATTTTTTATCTATAGATCCAAATCAATTCCATTTGAGGAGGATGGGGAAAAAATTCTATAAAATATAAAAACTATAATACATAAAATGAACAAAAAATATCCCCCCTGTAAGATGGTGTCAAGACTTGTCTTGTTCACTGTCTACTTCTTTCATCTTGGAAGGGCATATTCATTAAAACGAGACAAAGTGGCCAATTTGAGATCTTATGCCTTCAACTTTCAAAGATAAGTTGTTGAAGGCCAAGATAAAACCAATGAGCACATAACCAATGAAGTGATGAAAAATGCAATTCCAAGTGACTGGTCAAAACTGATGTGGCATTTTTTATAAAAAATGGTCACTTTACATTTGAAGGACATGAATATCCTTGTGAACTCATCTACATATGAAACATTTTTATGTGACTTGTACATATATTTCACATCCTTGAGAATGAAATTAATCCCGATAATTATAACCTCAGTAATTGTAATGATTGAATGTGTTTGTGTAAAAAAAATATATAGAGGCCATGTGCACATGAAACACTTGCCTGTGCTAAAAATTGTATGTAAATGATAATTCTATTAATAGTAAGAAAAGTTATACGAAGTTGATTTCTTTACAAAAATCCGCTAATTATTCTCCTTTGTGGACGAACTACTCTTTGTTGCCTCAACTGCTTTCAACTTTGCCAAACCTCTGAAAATATCCTCGCGTCGAGAAGGCCCATAGTACTGATCTTGAATATGTTCCTTGATCACTCGACGCCGCTTGTGTTCACGTCCGGAAATGCCATCGTTGGAAAGAGATCTACAGCTTCGACGAGGCGGCCTCGGAATCGGTCTATTGACAGTGTTTATGAATGGAAGGGCAGTTGCAGTAGATCGTGTGTAATTTGACCGCCCAAAGTCTGTACCAAGACTTTTTTGGCAAGAAATATTCCTAGCAAGAGGCAAAGATCCGCCTCCCACAGATTCGGAACGGGTGCTCTCTAGAAGGGGCGGTATATGACTCGAAGACAAAGCCATCAACGAAATCCTCTTTCCATGATTCGCATCCGCGGAATCTGTATTGTCATCGTCTCTCTGAAGAAGGCGATGTGCAGTAGTTGTTGGCGACGGACCTCCATCTTGCCGTTGAGGATTATCAGCGTGTCCATTGTCATCCACGTACAATTTACGATGTGGAATGTTTGGAGTGCGTAGAGTTGGTGACTGCGACCGCAATCGACTTGGCGTACATGTTGACATCTTTTGGGGGGACGGCGAGCAAATCGGGGTCCTCACTGGACCCCGACTTGGTGGGCTGTCTACCACGCCGTCCTCTACATTCCCCTTTGAGAAGTCAATGGCTGCCGAAGCCGCATCTGTGGCAGTGCCAAGAAAGAAAGGCCTAGAATAAGACGAGGGCATGCCGCTTCCACCAGCCGAAACTGAAAACCTTGACAGCGGCACATCGGAGCCTGACAAGAGACTCCTGGTCATTGGTTGCCTGCGTCGAAGCAGTTCATCTATGGACCCTTCGACCTGCAGAGATAAAATGAATTGAATACCTCCAAAAATTATCATCCATCCAAAGATATCTGGCAATTTGAACCATAAATCCTCAACCCACATGAAACACAATAATTTTTCAAATTATCCTGGGCCCAAAGATACCTGACTACTAACTAAATACAACATTGAACCAGACAAGGACATAATGAAATTAGCTTAGACCCGAAGAAAAATAAACATACAAGAACATTCCCACACTGATTTGCTGAAAGGAAATTCAATATTGCCAGTAAAGTATGTTCAAATCAAATTTTAAAATTTTACTAAGTAGAAAAACAAAATTTACATAAAAATCCGTATTCACAACATGTACAGAATCGAGCACTGCACAGATAAGTCTATTTTTTCCTACGTTTATCCGGCTCAATCACTACATTCATTCCGGGCAAAACAAAACGAGAACCAAACTTCTTGGCGGAATTCCTCATTCCATCCAAAATATATTCTGCCCTATCATCGGTATGGGACATCGAAGGCAAACCAATGCGGTTCCCATCTACAAACTTGCGTAAGCTACCAAGAGGACACTCCTCGTGGAGTCGCCTCAACCAGGGGCCCAGCTTGCCCAACAAGAATTGATCGCACTACTGACGACTCCAGCTCTCGACAAAAATCATATTCCCGTTCTCATTCATGACACCCTTTTGCGGAGAGTCGTCAATGAAAATAGTGTTGTCCTTACTAAAGGATGTAGGATCATCGACATCAACAAACAATTGTTCGTCAAGCACTTTGAGAAGCAGATCCTTCCGAGGGCTTCCAGCCTCCTTCATGAATTTTCCCTCGGAGATCTCTATCCTCCTACACATCTCCTGTCCTAGGATGTCGAATGGCGCCTTGCAGTTCTGGAACAGGAAACCAATGATTGGTTCCACATTCTTCTTAACCATAGAGCTCCACACTACGACGCGGTTGGAGAACCTATGAACTTCGTCTAAGAATTCCCTCAAGTTGGGACAAACGAAGACGGCCTTCGTCCCAATGATGGTAGGAATCCGATCGGAGAAAATATTATCGCGAATTGTATAATGCTCCTTTCTCAAGTAAGGCCCTTGACCCTCGCTCTTACAGAGCAACCCGTTCAAATCGAAGACCACATTTAACCACTTCTGTCGCGGTTGGGGAACTACATAGATCACACTCCGGGGAACACTCGCGCGCCCCCTCGCTACTACCTGATCATACAGAACACAACAAAAAAGATGTAGTACCTGTTCAAAAGCGGAATCCGTTGACTCACAAAACGGCAACTACCTCTGACCCCCACTAAGCGACAATAGAACCCGTTCGCTAAGAGATTGTGTGAGTGCCAACAGCCGGAACACGCTTCTAATTTCTTTGCGCTGAGCACAGACATGGTCAAAAACAGTTCATTAGGTAGGAGATCCTTTGACAAAACTATTTTCGGTATATTTATTTCAAAATAATTCAAGGTACATCCCAAAAAACGGATTTCCTAATCAGTACCCAATTTTGAGCAAATTTTCACTACATTTTTCTCGAGTATCTACACTATTCTACAATACGCAGTGAAAGAGGGGAAGCTCGTCGACGCCATACAATCAAAGACTGTCCACTCCCTCCTGTCAATCATAATGAATCGACATAAGAGTCTCTCACTCGGCATCGATGGCATTCAAAAATACAGCACAGACATCCATTACAAGGCATTCGACTGACTTGATTAGGAGAAATCATAGGGGTCTGATGATTTATGAGGCTCTACCTCATCAAACTCCAGGGCTTGGGAATCCTCCGCAGCGCACACCCCATGCTCGCCCTCATCGTCGTTAGAGTCATCCGGCGGATTTTGCGACTCGACCACCAACTCATGCACATGCGATACTCTCCGCGGAGGGGTGGGATCCAGTAGACTATCCTCTTCTGCTTGAGTCTCTTGGATGGATTCCACCTGAGAGTCCAATTCGATATGCTGCCCTTGTTTATCCTCGTCTCGAGGATAATCAGCAGTAGCTGGCCTGTCCTCTCTTGGTGAAAGAGGAGGAAGGTCCTCCAAGTCATGATCGGACTGAATCTCCTCCAACTGATTCGGCTCTACCTACTCCTCTAGATTCGGATTCACCTTCTTTTGAGAACCCAGTAGACCACCATCATCAAGTCCAGTATCAGCTTTGTTCCTTTTGCATGGGGAGAGGAGAGCAAGACCATCGTCTTCGTCAGGGATAATGTCATGATCATCTTCGGGTCGAAGATAATCAACAGGAGGAGGAGGAATAGACTTCTGATAGGGAGCTAGCAAAGCCCCTTTCGCAGCTTCAACAGGCTTCAGCCTCCCGGAGTCCTCTAGGACGGGATTACACTGAGATGATTGAGCAGCCTTCATCGCCTTCATCTCCTCCTCAATTTTCTTCAGCCTAGAGTTCTCTGCGTCGACGGCCTTCAACCTAGCATTCTCGGTTTCTAACGCCTTCACCCTCTCCTTTTCAATCCTGTCCTCTTCCCTCTTTCTAGCCTTCCTCTCTTCCCTTTCCCTCCAGAAATCTATATTCTCCTGCTTCACTTGAACGAGTGGCACTTGTCCAGAAACAACCGGAACATTGGAGGATGACAGAGGTTCTGATGGCGAGTTATTAGATTGGGCTTCATTGCCCCCAAGACCTGATGGACCTGCGCCTTCAAACTCCCTGTCATAATTGATGTTCTCCAGATCGGAATAGTTGTCTTCGTAGTCGCTGAGATCAACGTCTAGAATGATCTCTTCGACGGGCAACTTTCCTTTCTGTTGGAGCCTGCTGGAGCCTTCGCCGAACGGCAATACAGGATCTTGATCAAGCCCTTGGAAGTCCTCCACACGGACGGAGATATTTCCCCTGTTCATGAGGTTTTCGTTCGACCCGAATTCGTTGAGGATGATTGTCGTATTGTCCTCACCTGCAAATTGTTGCGCCCCGACGGCTTCTTCTCGATACTCATCTCTTGGTGAGGAAGTATCCGAGTGAAGCTCCGGAGTACCGAGAAGTTGAGGTCGAATATAATTGGGGAGGTATGGCGAGTTGTCATGACAGAAATTGTTGATGTCCAACCTTTTCCCATACTTTCCTACCATCTCTCGATACTTCTGAGACGAATGTCTCTCTGATAGAGCGTAGCAGTAGAGTCCATACAACTGCAAAAAATTCAATAATCATCTCTGAGAACTGAGCATGATGCACTGATATCCTCGAGGCGAAGATAATGGCTAGGAGACAAAATAAATGAACCTTATAAACGTCAACAATTCAGAGGTAGCTGCTGTCAAATCTACAAGACATAAAAAAATATCTTCGACCCGAAGATAAACTCAACAAGGCCATATCCCTTACCTTAGCTGCTATCATGAATTTTGCGCCGGGATAGATACCGATGACATTTTCACCAGTGACACAAAAGCTTTGGAGTATGTCGATGTAGAACTCCATGCGGAGCTCGGAGTGATGAACCCTGTACTTTGCCTCCGTGTTCTTCCACCACTCACTGTAATATGTGGTATCCGATGTCACATATTTGTCTTTCATGGAGGTGACCCCCTTGCCCATACCATCAGGACCTTTCTTGAATAAGAATAGCATCTTGATGGTTGCGGGTGTCCGCACATGGTTCACGACTTCTTCATTTCTCTCCGATTTGGCAGATATGTACTTGGACAATTTTAGTACGTACTCCTTCATATGCTTCTTTGCAAAGCATATTATAGTCTCGGCGTCATAGTCATCTCCGATAATCCACAACCATACGTCGGGCGCTGACAAGCAAGGCCGCAAATGGTTCTGGAGAAAAGTCAGCAAGGGTCCTGCCGGTGGTGCACCGCCAGCGCCAGGTGCGGGCCTCGATAGTTGCCGGAAGTCAATGACGGCCAACGGCAGATTCCTCTCAAAATATGACCATGGGTTAGTTGTACAAAATGCTTGGGGAAAGCACTCGTGCCCCTGAATATAGACATCTCCGCCATTGTTCTTTGGAGTCATCTTCGTTTGCACAAAGCGAGTGAGCATGGAGAAGACCGTGGGGAACTTATCATCTCCCTTTAAATCAACAGCCGTCTTCTTCTTAGCCTCGTTTGTCAGCCGCTTCACGAAGAATGCATTCGGGATGGCCGTCAATAGGAAGTCCCAAGAGGCTCCGGTGAAACGGCAATTGAGTTTAAATGTCCTCCATGCCTCTTCTTTTGTGTTGCCGTTTGCGTCCACAAAGTGGAAGGACTTATCCATGGCCTGCAGCTCCTGGCGCATGATATTTTTTCGCTTCCTTCTCTCCACCCAGTCGGTTGCTGCCATGTTATCTGCAACCAAGACCCTTGCTCTTCCGATAGAGACTTTGGAGTAGTCTCTAGTTCGGCCGGCAGTTCTTCCAAGCAAATGGAGGACGTACTCCTCCAGGTCTTTGTCTGTGAGGTGCCCCATATGCTTGAAAAACTCCCTCCTCAGGCTGAATTTCTTAGAGTCGAATGTTTTGCCTTCACTGTAACGCTTGTGAGTTACAGGATCAATCAACCCCCCCTTCATGTGCAATCGGATGAACTTGTCCCAAAGCTTGTAGATTTCATCTGGTAGGGTGACCAGCTTTATTTCATTTTTGATGTCCGAGTATAGCTTCACCTTTGCACCTTCTCCCTTTGGATTGATGTTCTGCAGCCTGTACATTACTCCTTCAACAAATTTCTGTGCAGGTCCAGGGTGTAGGAGATTAGTCAATTTCAATGAATTCAATGTAACGATGAACGCAAGCATTTCATTATCTTCGACTCGAAGATAATGTAGCGTCTGAATGCATCTAGAGGCACTGAAGAAGTGCGGCAAAAATTTGTAGAATGAAGTATCTCAAAGATGTAATGAATCGTGAGAATTATGTGGACTCCTTATCCAATACGCTGCATCATCCTCCACGGCACCATTCTTTCTTATGGCGGCTTCCCCCTTATATCCGGCCGCCCATCTGTTGGCCAGCCAGACCAATCGGCAATTCAAAATCTGATTCCCCCATGTTGGCTGACTATGGGTCAGGTGGTTTGTGGAATTAAACCACCCAGAGATTTCTGTCAGCTGATCGGCGTCTAGACTGTACACAATTGTGGCTCTCCAGGTCTGCAGCTCGATCTTTCGTTCCTCCACGCACCCTCCCTTCTGCAACCTCTTCGATGCAGTAATGCTATGCTGCCCGTTGATGATATAGAATTTCCCGTCCTTGATTTCGTCCCATGATTTTGGACGCACTTTGAGGAGTCTGAAATTATCGTCAACTGGAGTCAAACAGATTGTCTGCCTTTGCCTTTCGTCTGACAATTCAATTAGCTCTTGCACTTGCTCGCACACTATTTTCTCTTCTAGCCTTCGAATGATATACTTTGCTCTAGCTAGGTAGCACTGGTTTATGTTCACCATAAATGTTTCAGGGTCAAAAATGAAACAATCTTTATTTTTCTTTTGAAAAATTTTCTGGTATGCTCCCTTGAGCTCATAGTGTTGAATCGCATCGCTTTCATCGGGTCTCCCTGTTTGTACATTGGTTAGGGCAGAACCCGAACTCCCTGCTGCTGCAACAGGTCTGCTGACTTGGGATGCCTTTGGCCGCTTAGAGTTTGGTTGACTCGTGCTGGTCTCTTCTGGTTTTCTCTTTGGTTGTTGTGCTCGAGCCTGCCCTCTCCCGCTTCCCCGACTCGCACCCCGACTTACCCCCCGGCTACCAGATCTGCCTCGTCCTCTTGATGGTTCTTGAGTATCGTGCTCTGGTTCCTGAATTTGTTGCACTCTTCTTGGGTCCGCCCTCTTGGCTGAGATAGCGTGCTTGTCAAGGCATTTTAGGATGTTGTTCAGTCTCCTCGTCATGAACATTGTTGCTTTCCATTCCCATGGGCTAAACAGCCGAGTGAAGTCCTCTGCTAATTCAACTAGGTTAGCTGCGTGGAGGGAGCTAACTAGTTCATCGAAATCAAACTGCCCTCTGCTATCACCGTTTGGGATGACAATGGAGTGGCAATGGTTCACCCCGTCCCCGTCGTTATTGACCGCTTCAAGGGTGATGACTATGTAATCACCCTGGTAGTTTTCGATTCTTGCCACCTTCTCATTTATGTTCCAGTTCAGAAAGGTCGTCGAGTCTAGAATCCTGTATCGCAGGAATACATAGTCTTTTGACCGGTTCACTCCGAATGTCCAGTCTGCGACGACGGGCTTGAGTTGCCAGAGTACTCCGTAGAGTTCTGGCATGTCGCTAATGAAGGGCTCTTCTCCCTCCCATTTTGTGAATGGTTCAAGGAAAGGTTCAGTGGACGAGTAATCGTAGGTTGTATCGTCTACCATGTTTTTATCTCTGCAGGCATCAAGACTCTGGTTAGGACTTCTGTTCACTGAAATATCTTCGGGACGAAGATAATGAGGTGCGGGGTTATCGATGTTCCGAGGACATGACCTTCCTTTATTCTATTTCCAAATGAGTTCTCTATGGGAATTGGTGTACCGGGACACTGTGTCGTGTTTAGTTCTTCCGATGTTTTACGAGTTATCCTCGTGGCGAAGATATTCCCTTTCCTTTATCCTACAGAGAACTTCCTTATGGTTGAGGTATGAATCTTGATAACTATAAGAAAATTCTATGTGCTTCTTAGTTATCTTCGACTCGAGGATAACCTTTTATTTTTTTATTTTTTTTTATTTTTTATTTTTATTTTTATTTTTTTTTCTATATCTTTTTTTATTGCTTTTATCTTCGACTCGAGGATAACCTTTTTTTTATTTTTTTTATTCATTTTATTTATTTTATTTGTTTTTATTTTTTATTTTTTTATTTTTTTCTCTAGATTTCATCGTCAAGACTAGATTCTTTATTTAAGACGTGATGTCTATTTTAACTCATACATTATTATGAGTTAGAGAAAATTATGTGTAAATGAAGCACACAAGATGGTTATATTAAAAGAAGGGCCATGAGTCAAAAAGGAAAAAAATATAATATTAAAAAGGAAGAATGAATACCTCCCTCCCTCCCATTGTGGAGTTAATGGGATTTTACAAAATCTTTCTTATATGATGGTTTAATCATGATCTTAGGTTCAAAATAGCCTCCACTTAGCTACTTTATGTTGCGCCTTTAATTGAAGCTGCAAATGACAGCTAAAGACCTGCACAACAGAAAAATTAGCTTTAATATCTAGTACCTGTCCAGCAATAGACGGTTGGAAAAAATGACAGCAAAGTTAATATGGACCTACAGTTAGATGAAATTTTTCTCCACTAACTGGATTATAGTTCATACATCAACCTGTAGCAATATATAGGTACCAGCCCATACCTTGCTTTGGGTTGCATGGTGATTAGCGATTAGTATGTTTACAAAGCTACATACTGGCTGAACTTGCTGTGGAGGAAGGACTACTTGGGATTTCGGTTTGGTGTGCTGTGTGGCTCCACCGAAGGACCCTGCAGGAGTCTTGCCGACGCTGAAGCAGTTGGTAAACTCAATACTGCGAGCTGTGGGGGAACGATAAGATTCAAAAAATGGCTTCTTCGTCACGATCTTACAACCAGGTTTTTACAGATGGGCTAGTTGATACGATTTCGTTTTTTTTAAAAAGTTTTGTTTGTTTTGTTCTCTTAAACTCCTTGTGACTGCAATAACACGCACTATGGACTGTAGACACCTCGTGTACCTCATTAACATTCCTTTTTTGTCATGTTGTGGGATGGGCACAGGTGAGGTCCATAGACTCTTGGAGGATTTTTGGCAAACTACAAAAAATTCCTACTCCAAAACTCTCATGCTGCATTCTTTTGCTTGTAGATAAGTATGCAATAACGTTATGTCCTACACTTTGAAGATATAGATAAGGTGCTTTTGTATGATCTTTGGGGTTTATTTCTCCACCTTTATAAATAAGGTTATGAAAACGATTGGATTACACTAGATACAGCAAAGCTTGGAGTTAGATCTAACATGGTATAACAACTTTTTAGCTTTTTCCCAAGTTGTTAATAGTACAAGAGGTTATAAGACAAGTGCTGATTTTGTAAAGATTTAGATCTAGTAGTGGTTCTCAAAAAGCAAAGACTTAATCAGATCAGTGCCCAATCCAGGGATGTTCCAGAGATGTGTTTTTTCTGTATATCTTTTATTTCTTTTTGTTTCCTCCATATCTTTTTTTATTGCTTTTATCTTCGACTCGAGGATAACCTTTTTTTTTTTCTATTAATTTTTTTATTTTTCTATTCGTTTTTTTTATTTATTTTTTAAATCTTCGAGGCGAAGATAACTTTCCCTGGGGCGGGGATAAGTATCTTCGCCTCGAAGATAACTATGTTCGAGGCGAACATGGTTATCTTCGAGGCGAAGATACTTATCCCCGCCCCAGGGAAAGTTATCTTCGCCTCGAAGATAACTATGGTTGAGGAGAAGATAAGTATCCACGAGGCGAGGATACTTATCTTCGCCTCAACCATAGTTATCTTCGAGGCGAAGATAACTTTGTTCAAGGTTTGGGTCATATTGGTTACTTTCTGTTTTTATTTTCTTAGTAATTAGTTTGAAACCCTAATTTGAACTACTGTTACTCTGGAATTTACGTGGTTTAGGGTGGGACACAATCTTGTATTTTAAAATCCTAAATCAAAATCACAGGAATGTCACAGAATGTGGCATTCCTGCATTCTGATGAATGGGATGCACATGATACTCCAAATTCGATACAGCGCACCCACGAATTATTAAACAAGGCTGAAGTTTTGAACCCATATTCAAAACCTAGTATTACGGAGTTCTCAAGCATGTGTATGGACTCCTCCTACTCTGCATAAAGCCAAACATTAAGAAACAAGCAAGCAAGCAACAAGCAAACAAGCTAGGAAAACAAACGAGCAAGCAAAGAACTAAGCAAAGTACTAACTGCCACATTAGGAACACAACATTCATAATTAGGGGAACCAGCAGCTCACCAGAGTGCAATCCGACCTGCAAGTGCGAGCTGAAGAAAATCCGCGTTGCAGCAGCAAAGCCTTCCTCAACACGGAAGAAACTGAGCGGCAAATAGATCAATCCAGATCTGCAAGATTGTACAGTGATTGTTTGTGAACAAAAGAAAATGCTATCTACTAAAATCTTGGAGTGGAAACTTGAACGTTGTGTGGAACAAACACTAGCACACAAACAAACAAGGGTATTCAAATAACGGATGCAAAATCCCGAAGAAGGCGCACATTCAAAGCCACTACATTCACAACAGCCTAAACCCTAAACAAAGAGCTGAACCCAGTTACGCACCCAGGAGCTGAAGTTCGCACAAAAACCGGACTCAGCCAAAAATGAACGCACCTCCAACACCAAAATGCGCCGCAACTCCAGCAACGCCCACCTCCAGCAGCGCACGCAACTCCAGCAGTCGCCCACAACTCCAGTAGCACACGCCTCCACCACGCCGCGCCTCCAGCAGCGCACGCAACTCCAGCAGTCGCCCACAACTCCAGTAGCACACGCCTCCACCACGCCGCGCCTCCAGCAGCGCACGCAACTCCAGCAGTCGCCCACAACTCCAGTAGCACACGACTCCACCACGCCGCGCCTCCAGCACCGCACGCCTCCACCACGCCGATCAGGTCTGACAGAAATCGCACGCCTCCAGCACCGCACGCCTCCAGCACCACACCAATGCAGCGGAAAAAAAACACCAGCGTTGGGTAGCAAGAACCCGCACAGAAGTACAAAATCAGGAAAGCATGAACCCGCACAACTGGACAGGCCAGCTGCTTCATCGGCGAAAGGAGGGAGACGATGTCCCAGAGCTGCGCCGAGCCGCAGGTTCGGCACCGAACGGAGCAAAACCCTGAAGACCAAACCTATAGGTTCGGTAAGCCGAGCCGCCCAAAGATGGATGACAAATAATCTCCATGCACAATGAAAGTGCAAGTATTCATCCTCAAGATATTGTTTAAAAAAAAAGGTCATCTATAGTAGTTGGACTTCCAATCACTGTTTCTACATTAATTTAACCCTTGAAGGACCAAACGCCGTTTTGTGGCAACATGGCGTTTTGGAGCCACTCACAACGAACAGAATTTTTATCTTTTTTCCTTGAAATTTTCATAGAAAATGTGCCCAAGTAGTAGCTTCAAGGCCCTAAAGTTCTTATAACTTTTCGCAACATGGTCAAAAAGTTATTGTATTATATGTAGTTTTCATTGGTCGGCGGGCAACTCCAAAATTTTTGTAAGAAATCACTTTTTAAAAAATAAAAATTTGAAATTGGTTTTCTATATCTATATGTATGTAAAAATATCTGAATCATTCCATTTTGATTAATGTTTTCAAAGTTATGAGGAGTTTAAGTTTGCAGGCAGTTATAGATTACCTACTCTAAAATAAACTTTGAAGTCTCTTATTTTACTCAATTTTCAATGTTTTTTTAAAAGAAATAAAACATTAGGTGTAGATTGATTATTACAGCATTACAAC
Organism: Rhytidiadelphus loreus; assembly: GCA_947034895.1. Classification (NCBI taxonomy): domain Eukaryota; kingdom Viridiplantae; phylum Streptophyta; class Bryopsida; order Hypnales; family Hylocomiaceae; genus Rhytidiadelphus; species Rhytidiadelphus loreus. The sequence continues at coordinate 43,643,437 of OX344764.1, forward strand.
CATTGGGATTGGCATTTTTCAATTCCATAATTAAAACTCTTGACAATTTTGTAATTTAGGGTTTAGGGTATTGACAATAATGGATATAACTACACTTATAAAGCTCTTCTTAAATTCTGTTGTCAAAATGTTTAACCCTTAAAAGGAAAGATTGGTAACTAAGGAAATCATTCCTTTTTTTACCTCGGAAATTAGTAGCTTAAAAAAAATAAAAAACCATTCAGTGGAAGTCAAACTACTCTTGAAGATAATTATCTCAATAAAACCTTCAGGACGAGTAGTTGCACTACTGTCTTACAAAAAAAGATTCTTTGTCATTCATTGGACATGAAACATCTACGTCGTAGTTTAGTAATATGTTGTAGGTAAGTAACCTTGTCTGTAAAAACATAGTATCCAATAAAAAATAGACAGGCTACTTTGAACATTATGATCTTGCAGATGGTAAAGAAGCAGGTCTACAAATTCATGGAATAGTATACATTTGATTTTAAGTACAAAATTCTATAATTGATGTCACAAATGTAATTCCAAATTTTTTAATTTATCTAGATTAATATTCAACAAATGTTATTTTGTAGTATAATTGCTCCAATTGGAAGTGCATTTGGGACTAATAATCAACAAATTATTTTTATTATAACTTGTATAGTAGGAAAGGTAGAACTCCTTGCTTTATACAAAGGTTTTAGAAAATGCCATGAAAATTTTGTTTAATAAAAACTTACCTTCAAATGGAAGAGCACACTTAGAACACTGAAAATAATGCTTTAGGAATATTATACGTAGTCCTGAACGTTAGTCTTTACCTACTCTATTTTTTTCATATGTTGTGACAGAAGCAGTTTATTCTAAGGAAGCCAATATATAGCTTCTGGAGGGAATATTATGGCAAACTGCATAATAATGTTTATATCCAAGAAATATATTCAAATCTCAAGTATTAGGGTAACAAAGTTTTCACAATGAATTTTGGCTTACAGACTTCCATTTCAAGTACTACAAGAATGCCCATATTCAATATGACATTCCTAAAATATTATAGATCATTCTTCGTATCTTATACATTTTTTTTTTCTAGTTTAGCTATTTAATTGTTTCCATCTATCAATTTTATAACTCTTCATGCAAATCCTACATGTAGTAAACTCCCTCCCACACGAATGGTTGTAAGTAAATGATTTTATTGCAATGCAATTATGGATGACTTGAACTATAACTTGCATTTTCAAAAGTACGTATTGTGTAACGCGATACTGAAAATGCAAAATAAATTTTATTGGATTCAAAAGTATTGGCCCTAAAGTTGTAGACGATAAAACCAGAAAACTAAATATTTTTTTTTTTAAACTTAGGAATCTTATTCTAGAAGTTAATTTCTTCATAATTTTGAATTAGTAGTGCCTACAATAAAAGAAGTCTTGTTATCCTTTTAATACTTTATGTTACTAAAACTTCAAAAGTATCGTAATTTGCATGATAGTGAAGTTAGAGGAAGACCACATTTAATAGAAGTTTTAAAAATTAATCCTAATTATAAGGTTTAGGAATAAGATGCTTGGATTGCCCAAAGAGCTAGTATTGTCCATAATTTTATAATTATTATTTAGTCCAAATAGAATGAATGAAAATTAAGCTTCATATGTAGACAACAATATGATTTTGGTGAATTATTTGAATTGGCCTTAAACCCTAAACCCTAAAAACCCAACTCCTAAACATTTTACTTTTGGTGAATTATTTGAGTTGGCCATTGATTTTTACAGTGTTGTTATATTTTCTCGTAGTCATTGAGTGAAATAAAAATTATGTATGATCCATGAAGGACTTCGAAAACTGTACAATCATCTTCCCTAAACTTATGATAGTATACTTGGGTGTGGAAGCACATCCAAGCCAAAAAAAAATTTGAATGAAATCAATGAGTATTTGGTAGTGAAACCGTGAGCATCCTAAAATGGTCATGAAGTGGTTGAAGTTGAGGAAGCTAACCAAACATTAAAAACATGTATGATAATATCCTTGGATGCGCAAGCACAAATTGAAGGGCCCAAAAAATATATCAATTGAAATATGTATAATTACTTTTAGTAATTTGACCTTTTTTTGAAAAGGGTCCAAAGTTGAAGATTTGCATATTAGTTGTACTATGAATAAATTTTTATTCTTATTGCAGTTACCATGTGTAATCACGTACAAAAGTGACATGTAAATCATGAATGATTGTAATATGTAATATTTAAAGTTTGACAAAATACACTGAGCAACTAATTTTGAAGTAACAACTTCTCAAAAAATTATTTAGAAGACTAAGGCATTTTGACAAAACAAATGTACGCTACTATGTTTTGCTTAGACCACACAATCCTATAATAAATTACAAATTATACTAACAATTCTTGTTGTATGAAGAATTGAATGTACAAAAAAACGTTATGCAATTTCTGAGGAAATGGAGGAAAAAATCTTTTGAAATTGAATATATGAAGAAGAAGGATTACATAGTAGGATCACAAAAACTATAGAGTAATACATCTTTTTTTATTTAACCCTTAACCAAATCAAAATAATAGGGCATTCCAAAAGTGTATTATTAATTTTTTACTAGTAATTATCACAATTTCATAGTTGTTTTAAAAGTTAGGCATGTGTTTTAATTAAGTTTACATTCCCAATTCTCTATCTTATAATAGTTTAATTTCTTTGAATGCCAATCATGAGTATTCAATGGAATACTGTCATGTAAAAATTTAATTTTTCAAGAGTACAAAAAATGAATTTCATCTTTTTATAAGTTAGAGTGCACTCTAAAAATACACACAATATGCAAAGGATGTAGTTTACTATTAGAAAAAAACAATTGAGTTACTAGTACTAAGAAGTACTTTTCAAATGAGTACAATAAGGAAAAATTCATTGAAGTTGAATGTTTAAAACAAAAAAATGGAATTAAGTATTTACATCTTCAGTTCTAGTACCAGTTCATTTTAAAGTCGGTTTGCAAGTTAATTGTTAAGCATCATTGATAATTATGTTTGTTTTTTATGTTGACAATTAATTACTCATGGTGTTCATAACATGATGGTGTTGTACATCTGAAACACATTAGTGTCCCCTACAAATTTGATTTTAGTAGGTGGAAATAATCATGATTTTGTACTTCTTTATAGTTTATTTGTACTATTTTTTTGGTACTCATAATTATGCTAAAAGTAACAATTCATTGACGGTACTCTTTAGGCTAGACATGCTCCAAAGCATAAATTCATTAGTATCGTGTTATTTAGACATGAAGTTCAACATGATGTCTTCTTCTTTAAACCTCTTAAGAATGATAAATGGGAAAAAAAATAATTCCTACAAATTGAATGTTTAGTTCCATTAGTTGTCTAACTTTAAGAAAAATTTCATAATTCTAATAAACTTCAAGTACATACCATCATAAAATAGTATGATTCATAAAAATATCTTATAAACCATTATATAACAATAGGATCTTGTACTTCAGATTTTTTAAATTATGCTATGAAATTTTCATTGTGTTCGACTATTACAATCAAAAAATATTAATATTCGTCTTGCCTTAAGTTTTTCTTGGATTGTGGTTGAGGATTTGAATTCACTTTCACCACCATTTGAAAAAATATTTTGTTCTATGTATAGCAAATGATTTTAAAATGTTGCTAAAACAATTTAAAAATGTAGGAAAAAATATTCAAAAGAAATAGACGTAGATTCCTTATTTTAAAAATTTCATTACCACAAATAGGTGTGAGAAGGAAATTCAAATTGCTAATACCTTTTACATGGAATTGGAATACAATAATGTCAATGGTGACATTGTTTTATAGGTAGAAAATGTAATAGTAGTGAAATTTGCCTTCATTTTAAAAAATATAGGAAATCGAATGAAAACAATTCATCCTATAAGATATTTTCCGAGGAAATGCTCAAATTACCCAAGAAGCAAGATAGTTCATACCTTTCTAAGAACTAATTCAAGTAAATGAAAACAAGTTGAAACATAGGTAGAAATGGATGTGAAAAAAATGATAAAGCAAAAGAATGACTTTTTATGTTCCAACAGAAATGTTGAAAAAATGACCTCATTTTCTAAAGAATTTTTGAATTGACAATAAACCCTAGAAAACCCTGGAGACCCTAAACCCTAAAAACCCTAACCTTAGGCGCTAAACCCTACTGAAAACTAATTTTATCCTCCATCTATCATGGGTCAAATTCTCTTAAACAACACTAAAATCAGGAGGTGGGGTCCAAAATTTAAAAATAAGGTGGACTTGAGCTCCTACTTGGATTCTCAAATGAAGGAGAATCCTCCACTTGGCACTTGGCAGCTTTAATTTAAGTTAATCCACCATTCCCTCACAAAAGACGGCTACGAAGGTAGCTTTAATTTAAGGTAATCCAAAATTGCCTCACAAAAGACGGCTACAAAATTTGTGTAAAGTCAGATTCCCCGACAAAAGACAACTGTGATTCCATATCTCACACGAGTACCTCCAAATGGAGCAATCGGAATGTCAACGGCCATAAAGCGTGGAGGTACTCCGCCCCTGGACCCCTCAGCTTCTCAACGGTTCAAATTTCCCGCCGAATTCGTCCCGCAAAGTCCCTCTCTACCGAAAACCCATCTGTTGTTGTGCTCATTCCATTCTCCACTCCGCGCTCTCAGACATTGCTCCGGCGAGAGCTCTAAACTCCTGCGTTTATTTCTTTGTCTCTGTCGACAACGTTAGTAGTGTGTAGGGAGCATCATTTCGCTTGAGTTCTCGTAAGTTTTATGTTCCGATGTTATCCTTCTTCTATTACAGTTGTGAGATTCATGTCATTTATTCGGAGGTCTTTGTTACTATACCGTAGTGTTATAGGAAATGCACTGCATTGTTTTGAGTCTCAGATTTGGAAGTGATGTTTCAACACTGAGCATGAAGATTAAGCAATCAATGTTCATACTGAGTGCCAACTGAAGCGCGGACGCTAAATCCCGATTATTATGCCGTGAAACGCGGAGAAGTGATTCATGACTGCGCTTTCCATCAATTATCCTCGAGACGAGGTTAATTTGAACCCCTATCCCAACCAGATTTATCTTCGAGCCGAAGATAAATTGCATTAGCCTTCAGAACACACGAATCACCAGGTCATTATCCTTGAAAGAAGGATAAATTGCTTCACCGATACCACTGCTATTTATCTTCGAGACGAAGATAAATACCATTTGGTTACAGTAGAGACCATCCATCAGACAATTATCCTCAAAAAGAGGATAAATTCAGTTCTCTTATGATTCCCATTTATCTTCGAGACGAAGATAATTTCAATTGCCTTCTAGTGACGAACATTTAGCAGATCGTCATCATCGACACAAGGATAATAACAACCCTCTTATCAGTCATACTTATCTTCGAGACGAAGATAAAGTTCATTGTCTTTAGTAGAGAAAATACAACAGATCATTATCCTGTATTCCAGCTCATTGTCAATCCTTTTATCAATCGTACTTATCTTCGAGACGAAGATAAATTGAATTGTCTTCAGTACAAACTTGTATGAGATCATTATCTCTGAGACAAGTATAAATTTAATATCCGTACAATGTTTAATTTTGTTCGGGACGAAGAAAATGTCAATCATCTTACAGTGGATTCCAACCTAGACACCATTATCCTCGTCACGAGGATAATGTTGATCCCCAGGACCAATCATGATTATCTTCGAGACAATCTGATCCCCGAATCGAGGACAAAGTTATATTGTGGGGTTACATAACCTATAGTTATCAGGACCAATTGTAATAGGTGAAGTATGATGTTTACAAGATTTACCTTAGACTATCTCCTGGGTTTGCTTCATTTGATATTTATCTTCGACTCAAAGATAGTTGTATCATAATGAGTTGATTCTTGGAAATATGAAAAACTAAATGACAATGCTTTTGTTTGTAAGACTTAATCCTTCCCGTCTAATCAGTGATAAATCATTACTTCTTGTTGTAGTTCGTAATTGTATAAGTTCGTAAACACATGTATGCCTCTTTATCCTCGAGGCGAGGATAAATTCCAATATAATAATCTCATATCTGTTGTATTATTTGCAGGATGGATACTGCCCGAGATGCTAATGAGTTTACACTTCCGGTGCCAACTCTCCCACCCGGGGTGGCACCATGCGAGGGTATCCCTCGTCCTTCTTGGTTTACCAAGGCCGTGACACTCACAAACGAAGCAGGAACGGAAGTGGCCAAAGGAATTTGCCACAACGTCGATGCAAATCTCGTGATTGATAGCAATGGGGAGCCGCTCGGTGACAACAGGGTTGCAATTCATATAGCAGAGTCTCTATGCGAGGAAGAAGTTCCTTCAGAGTGGATGTGGTCTATGCACTCTTGGCCCATTTCGAGGGTATACCTGAATGGTGCTAGTCTATATGATCATGAGCAGACACATCTCTATAGAGCCGCACTAAACGGGTCTAGACGGCGTCCTTGAATTGGAGTTCGTTCATATGAGAGCTCTCGAGAGAGGAGGGAACCTATCAGCCTTCCAAAGAAGGATGTCCTACTCACCCCCCAATCCATCGCGGAGGTGTCCAGCAAAAAGTGCTGCTCTAAAAACTGCGTACAACCATTTCTACGTGGGCAAATTCAAGCCGTTCGTTCTCTTATGTATGTTGACGGAGGTGTATACAGTCGAAAATCGCGTTTACTAGACGTGCATGGTCAAATCCACCGTGATGAGAATGGAAGTGACATGATTACCTTAGCAAAGCATGAAGTTTGTCCATTGGCTTGGTGCCACATCTATGGAGTATCGAAGGCCACCTTCTACAGGTACAAGGAGAAAGCAAGGAGGGAGGAGAAACCGGAACATCATGGGAATTTGGGTATGAAGAAGCCTCAAACTCACACCTTGCAAGCTACAGCGACTCTTCATTTATTGGTGGATAATGAAGCTGACGCGATGCCACACAAAACTAGGACCCTCGAGTCAGGAGAAAAAGTGCCCTCTATGGTTCTTTCGTCTGGATTCAAGTGGAAGGACAAATTGCCGGAAATCAACAATGTGAATTTGTCATTACAATTACAACATATTTCAGCTAGTGGACTCAGTAACATTCGACGTCAATCTTTTCCGGAGTACGCCCCCAAAGCTAGAGGTGATAGTTTTGCACGTTGTGGATATTGCGATAGGCTGAAGCAGCTCAAGAATGCTTGTACTCCTGGTTCTCGGTCTCAACAAATTTAGGCTAAGAAATTGAAGACTCACATTGACGGACAGAAGGCACATAGGAACCTTTATTATGGGAACCGTGGAATGTTTGAGATGTATCCTGATAAGGTTCTTACAATAATCCATGATAAGATGGATCATTCAAAGACAGCTTCTCCCCATTTCTCTCACAAGAGTAAGGGAAATGATTATTATATGAAGATGCCTGTTGCGGTCACGGGCATGATTGCTCATGGGCATGGAGACGTGCGATATGCACATTACGGCTTGGACATCTTTCCCACGGACTCCAACCATACCATTGGGTCCATTGCTAAATTGTTACGAGATCTCGAGTCGCAGCCCAAGCATTCATCTCGTGAATTGCTAGTAGGAGGTGGTCATTCGGAATTGATGCGAGCTGTATTATCGGGCTCAAATATTTGTGCAGATTCCCTTAGGTCAATTCCTGAAGAATTGGCCGAGGCTAAACCTCTTCCTCCAACATTGACTCTACAACTTGACAATGCCTCTGGTGACAATAAAAACTGCTGGGTTTTTGCATTTTGTTCTCTCCTTGTCTGTAGAGCTATTTTTCGAGAGGTTTTCATCAATTTTCTCATCGTTGGACACACTCATGAGGACATTGATGCTCTATTTGGTCGATGGAGCTCTAAGTTGAAGGAGAATGACTATCCGACCATTCCAAGGTTGATGAAGTCGTTCATGGATTGTGAAACTCAACCTGTCATTCCTCACCTCATTGAGGAGGTTCCTGATTTCAAGCGCTTTGTAGAAGGGTACTTGCATACAGGTGATGATTCTCTACAAGGCCATTCTCAAGCACAACAATTTAAATTTTATAAAGATTCCAATGGTTGGCCGTTGATGCAATACAAGATCTTGTGCACTGATGTCGATTGGTTGCCAAAAGAAGGTGGGGGGATTCGGTTGTGGAAGGAGACAGCAGAAGGGGCCCCTAAAGTGCCAAGGGGTAAACCTACACCATTGGCACCTCTGCAGATGCGTTGCTTCGATGAGGTTTGCAAGGGTTTGGATGGATACATTGCATTGTGGGGGGCAATGGCAAATCAAGATTTGTCTGGAGACTACCGAAGGAAGAATGCACCAGTGAAGAAGTACTGGGAAGGTGTGAGAAGTGCTCTCAATGCACCTCTTGTAGCACAAGAAACATTGCGAGATGGATTTTGGCCTCAATCTCAAATCGCTGAGGGGGAAGAAGACCAGTACCTTGACGGTGGTCAAATGCGTGAAGAGTTTGCAGAAGATGCACCTTTCGTTGGCCGTAGGCGTGACCGTCTAGCTCCTTCATTCCGTGTTGGTCGTGATGTGTATGCGGGTTACTTTGTGGCAGTGCGACTTGCTGATGGTGACCTCCGTCCCTTCTGGCTTGCTCGTGCACTTACTAATCTGAATCCAGATCCAGGTCATGTAAATTCCATTCAGCTCCAATATTGGACCCCAACATCTTTTCAGCACACTATGGAGGACACATATGTAGGTTGGGACACGAAACAAGGGAATTCTTGGTGCGAGGACAAGGCTATCTCCCCAAGCTGGACACATACAGACTGTATTATGACAGCGTGGAAGCCGCGTGTCAGAACAGGGACTTTTGATCCAAAAGTCAAAATTCCAAAAAATCAAATTGCTATTATCAAGGCATCAGTGGATGCTTATTTGACCGGTGAAAACAACAATACATTTGCAGAGTGAGGGTGTCTAAATAGTTAGTAGGCATAGAAAGTGATAAGAAGTTTTAGGATTTTGTTGGTTATTTTCTTACTTTTTGAAAAAAGAGAAAATAAAATATTTGTGAGGAGTTGTAGTATTTGAAAGTTTTTTTATATGTATGTTTAAGTACGAAAAATAAAATAAAGGTTTAGAAGGAGGAAGTAGATGTAGTTAGCAAAATATTGTAGTTTATTATATTGATGTTATTTTCTTGTTATTTCACAATTTGATGTTATAAAAGTGTGCAATATAATATATTTATATTTATATTTGTTTACTGCATACTTTATTTTTTGTTTTTTAATTGTATTTTTGTTATCTATTACGTTTCATATCGAAGACTAGGTGCACTAATGTATTGTATGATGAACCAGCTACTTCCAATAGAACAAAAAGTATACAAAATAAAACGAATAAAAAAGGGGGGAGAGTAGTGATGAAGATCACTGTTTGTTCATGTTAAATTGGCTTAAGCACTTGTCTCAAGTATGTGGGATGGGGCCGGTTGGTTGGTACTGCTTTCCTGCCTAATGATCACTCACTAGCAGTACCAAGTCATGTCCATCACGCTATTGCTCAAACAGATCCGACGGTAATCGAATCCGGACCTCATAATCGTGATACTTAGTTCCTATCCAACCAACCTTTGAACTCATGACTTGGTGACCCTCCGCCCATGTATATTGCATTTATAATCCATATTCACTTAACAACTTTAATTCTGGTTTCTTTAATTTAGTTATTGGATACTAAAGTGTCTATTTCAAAAGGGGAAAGTAGTGCTGTATCAATGGCCCTCGATGAGGTGGACATTGGCTCAATCATTGTCATTACAAAATAGACACTTCATTCATGCCAGCCTTATTCAAAGACCTGAATTTCTATCCATCTATAATGAATTCATTTGGAAACTCTAATACCTAGGCATGTGCTAGAAAGCGATAACTTCATTCTCTTAGTTCAATAGCTATTATGAAATTGACCAATCTCAAATTAGAAAACCGTACCTCAATTGTCCTGCATTCTAAAGTTAACAAATAATTTCTTATAAAAGGCTAAATTAATAAATCTCTTGGCATATTACAGTCTCACTTTATTGAATTGTCTCAATTTAATGAATTCTTTTGTATACTAAATTTAGAAACAAGATTAAAGTGAGAATGCAAATTGTCTCATTTTAATAAATATGCCCTTTTGGGTTGTGAGGACTTAGTCCTCGCAAAATAGTCATTACCCTCGCATACGGACGGTTTAGAACCAAGAGTGGTGCTGGTGCTGACCACATGATGGTGCTCAACTAGATAATCCACATGATGGTAGGATACCCTACAAGCCTAGCACTAGCTGCTTAACCCTCAGGTCGCCATTAGAACATTTGACCGTGTGCCCAAGGATAGCAAAACATTCTAGGTTCTCATGATTTTTCAAATCATACCGCAGATGGCCGCCATATGTGAGCCCCAAATTCGTCACTTGGGACTCATTGTTTTCTTTTTTTAGTTTATTACAAATTAAGGCATAAAGTAGTACAAAAAGCCCAAAAAAGAGTGTAGAACCAAAATAGGTATGTCACGTACCAGTATAGCATTTGGTCATAAATAGCCTTTTATCTATAGATTACCCATAAAACCCACTTGTATATAGGTTAGAACCCGTAATTAGTGGGAAACAATAGGGCTACTGGGAACTTACCCAAAATAGCCCAAAACCTAGTGCATGTGACCATGATAGGCTAAATTAAGTCTTAGGAGAGTGGGGGAGGTCTCCACATAAATCTCCAAAGATAGGTTCTAGTTTCCCCATTCCACCGACGAAACATTAGGAATCCAAATTGTTAGCTTGCAGGTGTTACTTGTCCCAGACAAGCCGCATGGAGGAATCCACAGCCGCCGGATAGTGTTCTCGGATCTGGAGCATGTCGGGACATCCACGGCAAAACCCATTTGCCAAGATTCCCTCACATGTGAAAGATTCCCTGACTGCCGGTGATTCAACCGAAGTCAGTTTTCACCTCGCCACCAACTGTGTGCCAGAATAGCCTAAGACTTGGCACGTGGCTTGGGGGACTCCATGAGAGGTTCCCCAAAAAGTCTCGGTTTTTTCTGATCTCCAAAGGATCTTTTTCCGAGCAGTCAACCGCCAAAGGCCACGTTGGGAAATTCATGGAAAATACCCAGGCCGCGGTAAAATCTCACTAAAAATTAGACTAGCATCTTTTATGTTAATAACACGCCCCGACAAATTTCATGGTGTTCCAATAGCAAGAAGCAGCCGAAACTGACAACATCCCCCCAATTAATATTTATGGCAAGATCTTTGCGGGGTTGACCGGCGTCCCGGGAGCGTACGAAGTCGGAACGAAGACATCAAGGAGACTTTTATTACTCCCTAGAGCCTCCCCAACAACCCTAGCTAGTTACCCAAGCCAAAAGAGGTAAACCCCAAAAGTTAGGTTTTTACCCTTTTAATTGGCTCCAGTTGGCACTAGTTTCCGAGGGTTTTTTGTGAGAGAAATAGGGGGTAGGGGATCCCTTAGACTAAAAATGGCATTCTGAAGCCATTGGCGCAATCCATTTGCAATTCCGAGCTAAACTCCAAAAGTTAGAAACTAGGACCAGCGAAAAACCCAAGATTAGGTGAAAATCTCAAAGTTGGATGAAAATCCGGATGGATGAGGTTACTCGTCGAGGGGGGGAGTGGGCCCTTGGAAACCTATAAAAGGGGGCCCTTCTCTCTCCCAAAACACCCCCAATACTTGTTTTGGGTCCGTGGGTCCAAGTTATCTTGGAATTTTTGGCGTTTAGGCCAAAAAACCTCTACGGTGTTTTTGGAGTACTTTTGGCTCTCGTTGTTGTTCTATTTGTAGCTTTTAAAGGTCCTTGGAGTCCTTCTCGTACGTATGTACTTTGTGTGTTTTCTTTGGCCTTCTTTTGGTCCCATTTGAAGAGTCTTTGGTGAAGTTTATCTTGTGTCGTGCACTAACCCCAGAGTACCCCCCCACCATACCTTGGTGATGCCGCTTTGGGGGGCCTTTGGTGCATAAGTCTCTTAACGTTACTATCTTGCATGTACATGTGCCTTAGAAGAAAGATCTAACCCTAGTAACCCTTTCCCTTGATTGTGTGGACCCCACTCTTCGGGGGATGGCGAAGCTTTGACCTTGTGACCCCTTGAGTCCTAAAGAGTGTGTTAAAATGAGTCCTAGACGGCGGAGCTTTGAATCCCAAACCTTGGCAAGTCCTAAAGTCGGTGTTAAAACCGATTCTACGGCGAAGCTTTGGACCCGGGAAGGTCTAAGTTCCAAAAGTTTAGTTCCCAAGATCTTCTTGGGAAAGATTAAAGTTTAGCTCCCAAGATACCCCCTAGGTGGTAGAAAAGCGAAAGAATCCCCCATAGGATAGCTGGATTAACTCTCAGTTCATCCCCCAACGGCGAAGCTCTGCCCTTAAAATCGTCACATTTAGTCCAGCCCTTGTTTCACCCTGACCACAAAAAGTAATATCCAGTTTAGTTTTTAGCTGAGTGGGTTCCCATACGGGAACCCGAGAGGAGGGATTTAGAAAGGAGAAAAACCAGTACCAGACCAGCCACCAGCACCAGTACCGGGGTAGCCCGGCAGCGGGACCGGCACAGTATCGAGGGAGTCCAGGGAGCTTGGGCGGGGGAGTCCAGGGGAGCTTGGGCGGGGGAGTCCAGGGGAGCTTGGGCGGGGGAGTCCAGGGGAGCTTGGGCTGGGGATCGGGGGAGTCCAAAAAGGGGGGGGGAAGGAGAAATCCTCACCTCAACTAAATTCAGCACTACGGGACGATGCCCTACGGGGCCCCACCACACCTTTTTTTTGGTTTTTCATCACACTAAGATTGAAAACCGGGGGTCTAGTAGAAGACTAACGAAAGATCAACTCAAGGCTAAAGGAAGAAGGGGGGAAGAGAAGTCGCCATCCTACGCGTCCAAACCTGCACAACCTCTCAAGGTTCCTCACCAACAAGCTACCTCACCAACAAGCTACCTCACACAATGATGACAAAATTAGGAAGGGGGTAGTTATAGGAAGGAAGAAGGGAGAGACGATAAATAGTGTTGCGTCATAGGATTAGGTAGGAAATCTCAAAAGCTTCTTACAACCATTAGGAAAGAGATTAGGATGACACCAAAATGACGACGTAAGGGAATAGGTGACTCTTCCATTAGATTAGCGTCATATGGTGTAAGGTCTCATTTAAGGGGTTGGTAGGAATAGTGTTGAAGTAAAAGAAAAAGAGGCAAGGAGAAAGGAAGGAACCATTAAGGGTCTTTAGAGTGTACTACTTCGCCGAGGACTAAGCCGTTGGCATTTTACTACTTCAAACTACGTGTCGACTATGGAATACAAGCACGCGGCCGGAGGTATGGAGGAAAATGCCGCGCATGCCAACGACGATCAAGTGAGTCAGTAAATCAATCCCTGGGGCTATCTTTCTTTTAATTTACGCTAACCCTATTAGGTAGTGATTAATTTCGATTAGCAATTGGGAATTAGGAAGGGGGGGCCTTGACTGAGACATAGAAGTTTACCAATAGGACTCGAAGTATCCAAACCCATTTCATACGTAGAAGTTGACCATACAAGCAACTAAATTAGAAGATCAAATTAGGAAAAAAGATAAATTAAATTAGAAGATCAAATTAAGGGAAAAGATAAATTAAATTAGAAGATTAAATTAGATAAAAGATAAATTAATTTAGAAGATTAAATTAGATAAAAGATAAATTAAATTAGAAGATCAAATTAGGGAAAAAGATAAATTAAATTAGGAGGTAAATTAGATTAATTAAATTAGAAGGTCAGATTAGGAAAAAAGATAAATTAAATTAGAAAATTAAAGTAGGAGATAAATTAGATAAATTAAATTAGGAGATAAATTAGGAGAAAAGATAAACTAAAATAGGAAATTAAATTAGAAAGAAAAGGATAACTTAAATTAGGGAAAAAGATAACTTAGATTAGAAAAACAAACCCAATCAATTTAGGAAACTATAGAAGGGACTTAGGTAATCCCTCCTCAGTCTTAGGAAAGGTCAATTAGCCTCAGATTCCCGTAGATTAGGATAGATCCGGTGATAGTTCGCATAGGCTGCCGTTAGGGGACGGTTAGCCCGAACTATTCCCTCGCCAATTGGGGGCAACTCCATTGTCACCTGCGGAAACTAGGAACTTAGTAAAGAAGATCCATTGCTTGGAAGGCACAATGGACTGATGTTTAGTCACCCGTTAGGTTAGAATTTAGTTAACCCCTAGAACCTGGTTGTGTCCGATTAATTACCAAGGGTGGGTAATTAAGCGCCCACAACATCCTGACGGACGGACAGAACGTGACGGTGACAACCCTGCTCCACGTCACTCAAGTATGGATTTAGTAGTGCCCCCGCATAGTGTAGGTCAGTAATCATCAACTTCCAACGAGCATCAAATTGTTTCTCATATCGTGTTGCCACCACTGGATCAAGGAAAAATGGAGCATTCTTGAGAGAATAAATGTGCTCCTTCAAGGCTGTCATCATTACTAAAGCTTTCGGCATTGCCGGGACTTTTCCATCAAAATGACGAAGACAAAGCAGCACGGGCTCTACCATATGGAGGAAATTGTCGCACTGAACCCATAACTCTTCTGAATGGATATCTTGCCTTGCAAGTTTGGCCTTGCCCATAATGAAATGTCCATTTCTGTGGTTTTGCAAACTCAACTCGAACGTCATGTATGTCTCATCCAGTGTCATGTTGTGCACTGCTTGCTTGCAGTCTACCAAACGATCAATCATCAAGAAATTTGTGCCAAAACGTGTTTTGCTTGGAAGTCTCAACACTTTGTTTGGTGAAAATCTCCGAAACAACGCCAAAGTATGTTGGTATTTCTTGATGAACTTCACAATTGATGAAGCCTGTTTTACCAACTCCTTTACTCTCTAATCCTTTCCCTAGTCTTCTAAGAGTAAGTCTAAAATGTGTGCCACACAACCCTGCCTATAAATGTGAGGGTACCTTTCTTCCAACTTTGCCATCGCCCCCGTCATGACTGCAGCATTGTCCGTACACAATTGCACAACGTTGGTAGGCCCAACTTCCTCAATGTATCGTGCCATCGTCTCAGTCGTGTAAGATATATCCTTCTTCTCCCCAGTACTATCCACTGATCCCCAAAAGACATCCCCGGCGGGGCACACCAACATCATATTTAGTAACGGTCGCGAATTAGTATCGGACCAACCATCTGAACAAATTGTCACTCCATAATGACTTATTGAAACCCTCGTCCGCTCCGAGACCATGGCTTCAACCGATGCCTTCTTAACATCTATCATTTTTGTGCGAATCGCATTATACGGTGGCGGTTGGTACACGAATCCAACTGCTGCAGTTTGTTTAACAGCATTCACGAAGGCCGGGTGGCGCACAACATTAAATGAAATGTTCGCCTCGTAAAAGAAAGAAGCCCACAACCTATCCAACTCTTGTCTGCGGCCCGTCTGTAATGATTCATCCATGTTTCTTTGCCGAGAAACAGATGGCATGTTCCTCCTTCTCTCAAGCGTTGTTCCAGTAGAATCTACTGAATCAGGCGTAGGATTTGGTCTTGCATTTGATTCAAAGGGATTGAGAGACCCTTCTTCTTCGACATCCAATGCAGGTGCGACAATAGACTCTGCAACATTAACTAGTGCATCATGTCTAGTCGGTGCATCATACATCTCTTCGTAACTCATGGACCTTGGAACTTGCCCCTCGCCAGTCCGAAACTTTTCTCGTACAATTCTAGGGATCTCCTTACAACGCTCCGATGTAGTCGAGCCGCCATAGCCAAAGTGAATCAATGCTCTCTTTCGTACAAATGCTTTGCTCCACCCACAAAACACGCATTTTCGAGCATGGGGGGAATTATCAATTGGGGTACACGGTACTAGCCAAGGGTCCCAATCCTTTGTGGACCTCCGCGTATCATTCATGGTCCCCCCCCTCCCAACACCTTGTCCAACCATGTAGTAGATCAACATTGGGTCTTCAAAGAAAATGACTACAATAATCACACTAATACTATGGAAGATGTAATGACAAAGCAACCCGCTTAGAGTGGTCTTGTAAACCCTTTTAAACACGGTTGTTGCCCTCCGAAGAAGTTAAACGTCCGCATGAAGCCTCTTTCGAAGGTCCAAGACAAGAGTTTTATCAACGGAGCCAAGGTGATAAAACAAGGGAGACCCCTAGAACTTTATACAAGAAAACTCCTTGGACCCACGGTCGCCCCATGAAAGAATGCGGGTCCAAAAACCTGAAATAAGTCAGGTGATGGACGACTGCGGGTCCAAGATTGGGCGCCACGGGTCCAGGAGTGGGCGACTGCGGGTCCAGAAGTGGGCGCCACGGGTCTAGTAATGGGCGACTGCCGGTCCAGAAACAGGCGAATGCGGGTCCAGGAATGGGCGACTACGGGTCCAGTAATGGGCGACTGCGGGTCCAGAAACAGGCGACTGCGGGTCTAGGAACGGGCGACTGCCATTTGTTTGGATAATTCTTGCATCCCCTGGGGTAATTTGGGGCCTATAATTGAAACTATGAATTCAGAATTTCCACAAAAAAAATAAGCCTTGAAAATAAAAAATTCTAGTGTTTGCCTTGGAGTGGCAATGAGTAGGTCAATTCACCCTAGCTGTGACAATTGCTCTGAACTTCAATAACAAGTTCTTTTCCAATCCGGCAAGTTTTGAATTTTCCTTTTTTTTTTAATTCTCTTTTAATTCCGAAAGTCCGAACTCCCAAGGTCATTTTCCTACCAAAATTCCTAGAATATTCAAGTATTCACAACATTGCAAACATAAATAACCAAAAATTCATATCTATATTTATGTACTCTTGTCAAGGAACTACATAGAATTCAATGTGCTTGCATTGGAATGTTCAAAATGGATAATATCCTTTTATATATACATAAGATGGAATATACATAGTCCTCAAAAATGTGCTAAAAATGAAAATCATTCAACATCCATTTTGGCCTTTTCTTTGCGTCATGAGCCTCACGTTCCATCTCATACAAGACTTTTCTACATTCCAACTGCAAATTCCTAAGGTATAGGTCATCCTTCCCCAACTTCTTTTCCAACCAAAATTGCTTGTATGATTTTTGGAACTTCAAAAGCGCCTTCAGTGCATCCCGATGTTCTTCCAATTTTGGATCCAATGACAAAGAAACCCCAAGCTTCTTTTTCAAGTCAACTACTTCCGTAAGAGACAATGTTTGTTTAGTAGCCACGTCTTTCCAACCACACATTTCTGCAACACGGTCAAGGGGGGCTTTGTCCTTTAATGCTTTCAAGGAATTTAATCTTGATCGTGCTTCTTCCACCCCTCGCTTCTCCAAGTCTATCTGATCTTCCTCCAGCTTGCATGCTTCCATAATTTTGGCAAGCCGTTCTTTCGCAAACTCATTGCTAGAAGAACTAGATCCTCCAGCATGCCGAGAAGAGAATCTAAGGTAAAATGCTTCCAAGTCTAAAATCTTTGTTATTTGCGTTGACAAAAGAACTTGCCGACTTTCAAGTTCAGCACGTAAGCTATTTACAATATCTCCACTCAAAGTTTGCATTTCTTGATTGCAAAGCTTCTCACATTCTAGATGCTTTTCATCCAACTCATTTAGAAGCTTCTTGAGTTGAGCTTTGTAAACAACTTTGGTGTCCAACATTACTGTGTCAGGGACAGTTCCATCTTCAACGAATTCCTCACTACGGTACATGTCATCAACACAATCCAATTGGAACAAAGAAGGCTTCACATCTTCTTCTGTTTCCATCTCTGTCCAAAAAACATCATCTTCTGCTTCTTGCATGCATGCAAGCACATACTGCAAAACTTCGTCTTCTTCAGTGCGAGGGACTGTAATCGGATTCACCATAGCAAGAGGCAAAATATCAAGATTTTGTGGTTGCCTAGCTGGTTCACCCTCTTCTTCCATTCTCGGGGGAGGTAAATTTTGTGAAGTAGAAGCCACCATCGTCATGTTTTGGGGCTCCATTGGAGGGTCTTCACCAAGGTTGTCTTCCTCTCCCGAAGATGAATCAGATGACGTCCAATGAAACTGTTCATCGAGCACTCCCTCCTTCAAGTTTTTCTTCTGGCCTAACTCTTCACGTGGATTGGCAGATAGAGCCGCCATTGGAATGTCTTTTGTCGGTGGAAGGCGAGCATGCTTCACTCCCTTCATTGAACTCCAATCCACGCTTCGAAACAAAATGAGTTCCGCATACACCATTGCACATATGAAATACGGGACTTCGCTCCTGGGCACTGAATATGTGCCATACAAGTATCGATAAATTTCGATACAACGTTGCACAAATGCATCATTACGGCATGGATGCAAATTGGCCGTATTGTTGCGCCGATTTGTGTAGTGCCGATGATAGGGGAATAACTTGTCGATGTGGCACCACCCCACGAAGGACTTACAAGTCTTGGCGGTCCAGTGGCCCGTAATTCGATCCCAACCTCGGTAGGCCGCACACGCTGGGTCCAAAAGGATGCGTCGTTGCCTAGGGTGCATGGCTCCTTTTGCCTTGGTCTTCTTCTTGTGGTCCGCCATAGGAGATACTCTCGAGTCTCGAGATTTGGGACAAGGAATCTAAACTTTACCCTAAACCGCAAAGTATTATCTAGCTAAATTTAACCCTAAACTGCAAAGTTTTATCTAGCGATTAGTGAGTGATGGAGTAAAATCAAGAACATGAGCCACATGTAAGTGAAACTCAAAACCCAAGCTCCCGGGCACGCAATCAGCCACTGTAAAGTAGGTGAAAGGCAGTACGCAGCAAGAAGGGAAAGTGGCGAAATCGGGTGGGGAGACAACTAATTAACCCGCAATCGCCCTAGGGCGAGTGCGGGAAGGGACGCGTGCAGGTCTGAGAGCGACCGCGGGTAGGGCGACTGCGGGTCTAAGGGGCCGACTGCGAAGGCGACAGTGGATAGGGCGATTGCGGGTCTGGGGCTACTGGGGATGGGCGACCGCGGGTCGAAGGCTATAGAAGTACTGGGGTCCTGGGCGACAACGGGTCTAGGGCTAGTGGGGATGGGCGACCGCGTGTGGGGCACCATGGAGTAATTTCTGGACCCCTATAGTGGGGCGACCGCGGGTGGGCGACTGCGGGTACAGGGCGGGATTTTGAATTTCTGAACCTCTAAGACTTTCACTTTGAAGTTCTCTTACATAAAATTGTGGACATAAATTTTAGTTACCAATGCACTTCATAAAAATGTATTGCATCTTTTCATCTTTTATTTAAAAATTTGGGTTATGCATCTTTAGCCATTTTATTAATTATTGTTGCAACTTATTAGATTTGACATGCAAAAAGAGGATTCCCACCCTAACATCACTTCTGTAATTTCAATAAGAAAATAATCAAACATAAGAAATTTACCATCCATGATTCACATGGTTGCGTTTTATTTTCCAATGCAATCTCTATTATGTTTAGTTTGAATTTGTATGGTGAATCCATTGTAAAACAAGATCCAACTATGAAGAATGTGGGATTCTTGATCAATGTAGACCACTTTCGGAGAGCTCCAAAAGAAGGGGTTTGGGAATTGAGGGATAAATACCTTTTATTCATTTATGGTCAAGTGTGATTGACACATTATAAATTGCGTGAGAGAACAAAACTCAATATAATCAATTATACAATGCATAGGATAGGTGTACTAAGATGGTTGTTCAAATATCCCATAAGGATTGGGTGTGACAGCATGAGCTCCCATATAACTTTCATCATGTGCTTCATCAAGCACCGTGAAGGTGTAGCTGGGAACTAATTGTCACAATTAATTGTCATAGCTATTTCCCAGTTGTTTTCATGGTTTGTTCAAATTTTATTTATCTGTACATTCATAAGTATCCAAACAATAAAACTTGTTTCATATTAATTAAAAGTGTAGCCATCATATTTACAAACAAAGGGATTAAATCAAGGGCATACATTTGTACATTTTTAATATTTGGGGATTTCAAACTTGTGAACCAAGAATAACAAGCCACAACATTTATGGGTATATATTTTATTGGGGGGGTCACATTTATAGGTATATATTTTTTGGGAGGGGTCACATATGTAAACCATTAAAGTATTGGGCACTAACCAATTAAACATTCATATACCATGGACTGTTTAGCAAAATATGATCATCCATCTGAGATAAACAATCCATGCATTGTTTAGCAAAATCATAGTATAGAAATGTAAAATGAAGTTCTTTGTCAAGCACATTTCTATTTCACATGTCTAGCATGACTTTAGTACTATTATCTTCATAAATAACTTATTTCTTTTTATGATCCCAACTCAAAAATCAAAATAGGGTCTTATGCCATGGTACAAGGCTGCTATTTGATGCACCACAACAATGTCTCTAGTCACGAACGATTTGTCCGTGGCACAAGGTTGTCCAAGTTTGCGCGAGCTTGGTTTAACCTATTATTGGTCCGCTCAAAGATATCCGTGGTGTTGATTTGAACGCTCAGAGATTGTGTAAATGCGCGTTCCGTCCCGTGCTCATCATCCTAAGGTGGAATTGTCATTAGTACATATGATATTTACAGAATGGGGTACAAACAATATTAACCTAGCAAGTATATTAACTCGTGTTGTGGTATTGCACTAACCTTAATGAGTTGTAACAACAAGCATCCATTCTCAGACTCGGAAAGTTTCTCGACATCCTCAAATTCTTCTAATAAAGCCCTGCATCTCCCGACCCCCCACATCAATGAATATTAAAACATAACAACTACATATGGGTATTTTTAGCATATAATCTTATAATACAAGTTCTATACTAGAACAACCGAACCTGAGGTTTGTGCAATTTTTTCCTTGCCGAACCCACACATATTCTTCCATCATGGCCCACCCCTCCCTAATGGCCTCATCAAATTTGGCTCCCCAAACAATATCGCGTGTGTTTTGTATCAAACACATCACTCGTCCTGCAGCAAATAAGCACTAATAGTGAGATGAAATGTCCACCACCAACTATCCAACTAGAAATGTTCATTAATACATGTTCATTTCATTATTCAAGGATTCAAATCACCTATACAAAATGAAGGGCAATATTTTACTCACCCATTTTGCTGGCTTGGAAATGGCCTTTGGACTCATTGCACTGGCCATAATGAGCAAAGCAATACAATTTGTAGCCTTTCCAAAAGTCCTTAATCCTATTTCAAAGATCACAAATCAATTTCAATAGAATAGTCATTGTCATGGTGATTCTCCCACCTATTAAAAAGACATTGTCTACAATACAAGTGGATGACAATAAGGAAGTCAAAGGCAAACTAAACAAATTTTTACCGGAAATATTCATGGTCGAGAATAATTATGACTTCCTTTGAATACTTGCTAAATTGAACACCTGCCATTAAGCCTGTAAGGAGCCAAATAACTAATCATTAGCAATGCAAGAAGATTAAATTTGAATAGGCTACATAACAATTGAGGCCCCCCTACGTTACTATAACACCCAAAAATGAAAGAGAATCAATGAAGAACCAAATGAATCATTTTCATTTGAATTGCTAATTGTTTTAAATGTGAATTTAGTGTACCCTTTTTTGGTGACTTCACACCCATTTGTGTGTACATCCTTATTATTCAACAACTTTGCCACAATGAATGCAATTGCCGTTTCAAGGCCCTCTACATCAAATGGCTTTGATATTCTCACTATCCTAAACTAATGGAAAAGATTTTGGATTCATTAAAGTATACAAGAAGTGTCTGTTGTATTGTTGGTTGTTTGTTGGAAACCAAAAAAACCACGAGACCTCCACAACATTGGGCCCACATTCAGCCACTACAAGGCAGGTGAACTACAAGGCACAGTTATGAAAATTATGGACCATAGGCTGGAACAACCCATGAAATACCCGCGGTCGCCAGGGGCGCATGCGCTAACCCTAACACGGATACTAGGGCGACTGCGCATGGGGCGACTGCGCGTGGGGCGACCGCGGGTCCGGTCCAAGGATCCCTCGCGTCTTTCAAGGGCGACCTCGGGTCCTCGAGGGGGAAACACATTTCAAAATACCCCCTCCATATAGGCGACTGCGGGTCAAGGAGAAAATGCAAACTCCTTGACCCGCAGTCGCCCCCTACGCGCAGTCGCCCATATGGAGGGGGAGGGAGACACCAAATAATTTTCCGCCCTCAATCAGGGCGACTGCGCGTAGGGGGCGACTGCGGGTCAAGGTGGGAGACACCAAAAATTTCGAAAATGCAATCTCCCCCCTTCCATCAGGGCGACTGCGGGTCCCTAGATCACTTCCAAAATCAGACCTATGGTTCTAGGGCGACTGCGGGTATGGGCATGTTTCACAAGATTAATTTTTTTTTTGGAACCCCTCTCCCTTATTGTTTCTAATTCCCTTTAATCATATGTTACTTCCTCCATTTTGTTTACAAATTCAACAAGACAAACAAATCCTAGGTTTTGCATTAGCTCTCCAACACTCCTTTGGCAAGAAGTTCCAAATGAAAGTTTTATGTTGTCGTACGCGCAGTCTAGGCGTAGGTATCTTTAACACCACAAAAGCGTTAAGATGACACGAGTTATCGTCCCAAGGAATTCCAGATGTTGTCGCGATAGATAAGCTTCCGGAACTACGGATCTACCTGGAAATGACAATCCGCAGTAGGATCCGGCACAACACAAACACCAAGTTCCGGAAATATTGTCTTCCGGAATCAAATCCGGATCCACCTTGATCCGGATTCCTACTCTCACTATCCGTCACACCGGTTTTTGGTACCTCTGTTTTACCCTCAGAGGGTCCTCACTTGCTCTTTCCGAGGGGTGGGGAACATCACCACTCAAATAACACACGTATCAACTCCTAAACAACAAACAACTATCCATCCTCAAAGTTCTCAGTCTGGTAAGGAGGAAAGATGGTCCCTCTCACAACATTCCGGGTGGCCACCCGAAAGGTAGGTCACGCAGAGATACACCCTCACCCGTCCTTACTACAACGATACTCAGCTATTTTCCGGATCAAGCTTTCGCTTACTCCTGAGGTTAGCAGACCTTCCGGTGGTTTGGGAATATTCCACTAGGCGGTTGCCGACTTCCGCACGGGACTACTCTCGAGTTCCCGGACTAGCTCCCTGACCACTACCGGATCCCACCGGATCATCGTTCCAGAGATTTAAAGGCACCATGCACAGCTCCTCACTCGCAAACTAGACTCAACCGCAAAACAACCGCGGATAGTTGGAATCCAGAACTAAAGGACTTACTTCCTAGTTGTCGACCGTTCTTAAGGTTGGCAGACCTTCCGATGGTTTGGGAATGTTCCACTTGGCGGCTGCTGACTTCCGCACGAAACTACTCATGAGTTCCAGATTAGCTCCTTGACCACTACCGGATCCCAATGGATCACCGTTCCAGTGATTTAAAGGCACCACGCACAGCTCCTCAAGTTCAATCTACTATTCTGCAAGACACCTTCAGCCGGATCCGGATACCAACCAATCCGGATTCCTACCTTGCACACTCTCCCGGATACACCCACACAAGTAATCAAGACGCAATACGCAAGATAATGATTCCCAAGGTGTTTATTCTTGGGTGCTCAGATTGAATGACACAAAATGGAATGACAGGCCACAAGCCGGCCCGCCCTTAAAAACCAAAACAACACGACCAAAACGGTCCAAAGAAAAAGCGGCCAACGGCCAGCTGAAAATCTGGACAATGGCCAAGTGACTGTTCCGGGAAAAATGGAAAGCCGTTAAATTCCTAGAAATCCGGAACTACTTAGCATTCCGGATCAGCGAGTCCCACATCCGGAAAACCCGCGATGAAGACAAAATACTAAAACTAACAATCCAACTACGCAACCTAGTCATTTACCCTTCCGCGCCTTCTTCGCTGATGTTCCGCCCTTCGAAATCCGGGTTGGCGCCTTCGGCCGGATCTGCTTTGTCGGGGTGGACTTGGTTGCGGATCGGGTCCTTGGCGAATCCGGATCTGTCTCCGCATACTCCGACTCGGAAGACGAGTTCGTCACTACCTCCTCTTCCTCCGACTCGAGAACCTCCACCGGATCGCTGTTGTTCTTCCGCCTGGTAGCCTTCTTCTTCTCTAGGTCAATGAACTCAATCGGGGTTGACGGTGGCGGCCACGGAGGAGTCTCCTGCTGCATATGTGTAAACTCCTCCGGATGGGACCGGGCCGGATTCTGAATCCCAATCGGATCCTCCATCATCGCCGTCACGTCAACAGTGGGATCCTGAATAGGTGGGAAGAGGTTTACCGAGGTAGTTCGGGGCGTCAAAACCGGATCCGGAATCCTCCTCCCATCCGTAATCCCCTTCTGCCCCGAGGATCTTTCGGGATGCTGGGTTGACGATCGTGCTCCCAGATTCAGTTGTGTTGTCTCCTGGAACTCTCCTCCGGGTATTTCCGGAAACTCCTCCAATCCGCTGAGTGGATCGAAGTGGCCGACCAAGTGATGCATTTCCTTCAATGCGACCTCAATCCGCGCCTCGAACTCTACCAATATCTTCACAACCTTGGTTCCGGAAATGTGGCCTTCCCGGGTCATCTGGTTGTTCCAGAGCGCGGATCTGGTAATGATATCCGTTGGCGGATCGATGAGGTCTCTCAACTTCCGGACCAGCTCCGTCGCATCCGTCGCTCGTTTGTTGGCGGTGTGCATCTCCCTTTCCACCCACGTTGCACGGTTTTGAAGATGGTCGCGTTCCGCCTCCACTGCCTGGATCTGTCCCTCCAACAGGCGGATCATCTCCGGATCCGGTCTGCTCTTGATCGCCTCCACGATCTCCGTCTCGTCTGCTACTTTTAATACTGTGCAGACTCTCCGGATCAGGGTGGCCATCCGGTCGTTGGAAGCCTTCTGACTCTGCAGCCAGGAGATTGTCGACTCGAAGATATCCAGATCCGGATCAGTGTTCCGGGATGGAACAGGATCCGGAAGCTGGTTCTTCCCTCTTGAATCTGGGTACGTGCTCTTCCGGCGGGAGTCGTGCCTCTCCGGTGAGTCATGCTCCAGTTCCGGCTTCACGTCCTCTTCCGGCTCCTCATCCGTCGGATCCGAATCCGGAGGAAGTCCGTATCGGAGTAGGCTATCTCCCTGCCGGTAGATGATATCTTCCGGACTACTGAGTACCTCCTGCTTGTGATACAAGTGGAGGAGATAAGGGCTGATGGGACTGGATTTCTTTCCCACCAAGTTTCCGGAAAGCTTATCCACTATCGACTGGATAATGAGCCCCTAGCTAACTGGTCTAGGGGCCGGTTTTCCCCTTTCCCCTAAGGCTCCAAATACCGTGTTTGTCAGCGTTACTGTAATCCGGCTGGGCTTTTCCGGATACAGGATGGGGCTCGGAAACTCTAAGAGTCTCTGGTCCCTAGGATTCCGGCAGTCGGATGCAGTGTATCCCTCCTTCGGATCCGCCGGGTTCCGAAATCTATCTGCGGCGAATTTCTCTGTCCGGCCGGCCCATCCGGATCCTTTAGTGGACGCGAAATAGACTCCGGCCCATATCTCTATTATCCAGGACTTTGGACGACCCCTAACGGTTAGGTGGTACTGATTCGGAGCGCCATAGACTAGCTCGTCTATCATTTCCTCGCTCCGGATGCTCCAGGGTCTCTTCAGAAACCCTAGACACCCCATATCCGTCAAG
Source organism: Rhytidiadelphus loreus (assembly GCA_947034895.1). Classification (NCBI taxonomy): domain Eukaryota; kingdom Viridiplantae; phylum Streptophyta; class Bryopsida; order Hypnales; family Hylocomiaceae; genus Rhytidiadelphus; species Rhytidiadelphus loreus. The sequence goes on from OX344764.1 coordinate 43,669,164, forward strand.
TCGTCCTCCAGCATCCGATGGTGTTCCGGATTCTCAGGGATTTCCGGATTGATCATCCGGGCCGTGATCCCTGACTTCCGTAGCACACTAGGCCCTGCCATAACTACCGACATACTCTATCCTCACTTCCGACTCACTTCTGCTAATGTTTCCGCTAAGTTTCCGTTAAGTTTCCGTCACCTGATCTGCTAAGTTTCCGCTAATCTTTCGTTCTATTTTCCGGTGCGATCGGCACCGGTCTCCCCTTCTCTCCCTAACGTGTTCCTATCTCACCACACTTTCACTCACTAAGCGCCATCGCAATAATCATGCGGAGAAAGAGGAAGAATGAAGAAAACAGCGGGGGTTAAGTAGCTTTTCAGCCTAGCGTTCCCGCAAGTTCCCTAGCCGGACTAGGCCCTAGGGCCTACTCGGCCGGAACTTTCCGGTTTCTGGATTAGGGTTAAGGTTTCCGGATAGGGTTTCCGGATCCGACTGTAACCCTAATTACAGTTTAAGGTTTTCCGTAGAGCCTCTAATTCCTATTTCTGGTTTTAGGCTTCCTTCTCCCTACCCATTACGGAATTTTTGAAAATTTCTACTCTATATAATTACTATTGTCTATTATTTCTGTTAATGTAGATATTGCGTACTCCCACATATGTACATTCTAATAGTGGGGAGGTGTACATAATTAGATTTATTTGGGCATGATTCACGAGATGGTGTTTTTTTTGGGACCTCTCCCTTATTGTTTCTAATTCCCTTTAATCATATGTTACTTCCTCCATTTTGTTTACAAATTCAACAAGACAAACAAATCCTAGGTTTTGCATTAGCTCTCCAACACTCCTTTGGCAAGAAGTTCCAAATGAAAGTTTTATGTATATTCTAATAGTGGGGAGGTGTAATTAGATTTATTTGGGCATGTTTCACGAGATGGGGTTTTTTTTGGGACCTCTCCCTTATTGTTTCTAATTCCCTTTAATCATATGTTACTTCCTCCATTTTGTTTACAAATTCAACAAGACAAAAAAGACATGATTCTGTTTTAGGTCTAAAACACTACATCTCGTGTAGGATGTGTAAGTATTTTATGTAGGTTTAAGGATTTGATTCTAGATAAAAGTTTTATTATTGTTTTCCAAGGTCTAGGGTCTAGGGTTTAGGGTTTGGGAACCCCTTCACATTGTGAGAATAATTCTTCCATTGTAAACCTCTTCATAAACTTGTGTCATAAAATTAAACCTGTGACTCTGGATTTCTGTAATTGCGTCATTGCATGGGGATTTTTTACGTGCGTAAAGCACGACCCCTAAGATCAATCATGCCAGTTAGCCCAGTCAGCAACAGCAGCGTAGAGGGACTTCATGAGGGCATGTTCTTTTGTTGCCCTTTTGCCATCTCCTTTCTCTTTTCATTCAGTATCAGGGAAGAATCTCGTCTCCAACAACTTTCCATTCTATGATTTTGATATAAATACTATGTGGAGAACGGGGTTGTAGTAGGCAGCACTGTGATAGACAGACGACACATGACGTCTAGTAGAGCCCACTCAATGTGATGGAAAGACAAATTTATGCAGCGTTGTTTGTCTTGTCTGACAAAGTGTTTGGATTTGGTGACGTGTTGGATGTCTAACATCGCATGTCTAACAGACAATGTGTCGGATAAGCCTTTTTATAAGGTTGAACAAAAATTAGGGTTTCAAATTGTTTTATTCCATAGTAAAACATATTTGACCTACGTGGTGGCTTCTTTTGATTGTTAGAATCATGTCTAGTGATGTGGGTCCAAAAGGGGCAATTGTAGGACCATTGATGGAGTCAAATTCAAGTTTCAAGAACAACTGTACGTCGGTGGGAAGGGTGACCGCAGGTCCTAGTTGTAACGGCAGTGGGTTTGACTCGGGGGGACGATGCACTTATTTCTTCTAGAACGAACCACGTGTAAACAAGTGGTTTCTAATAAACAATAATTTCAACCTAAAATTTTGAGTATTGTTTACTAATGACTATAGGTTTCTATTGCCAAAATTTTCAACTCAAATAAAATCTGAAATGATTTTTAGAAGAGGTTGAAAATGAACTAAAATGGCATAAGGTCATATTCATTAAATTGAGACAATATGGTCATTTTGAGATCTTAAGGCCCCTCCGTTCAAAGATTAATTGTTGAAGGCACAGATAAAAATAGGCAAATTGTTAGAAGGCTTAGAGCAATCCAACACCAAAACAATTAAGAAAGGTGAATGTGCAAAATGTAAATCCACATGAGTTGTGTAATAAGATGTAATATTTATAAAAGCCAGTCCCTTTACATTGAAGAACATGAATTTACTTGAATCAACTTCTCTCACTTCTCTATATACTTCAATTCCTAGGAAATGAAATCCCGATATATCAATCTTGTTAAGTCTAATGATTGAATGTCTTGTGTAAAAATGTCGAGGCTATGTGCATAGAGACTAGAGAGCACTCACCTTTGCTAAAAATTGGTTTTTGTATATGAATGACTATTCTATTAATAATAAAGATTCTTCTACAAAAAGAAAACCACTATGAAGTATGAACTAGGATCACTAGGCAAACCATCATTCTTGGATTAAGAACTGCCATTTGTTGCCTCCTTGGCTGCCTCTAAGGCTTCCAACTTGGCCAATCCTCTGAAGATATCCTCGCGTCGAGAAGGCTTTGGTGATCCACTGTCTTTACTGAAAATATTGAACATCCCCATCATCATTAAATCCTTGGCCTCTCTCTTCCGCTTTCGTTCACGTCGTGGAATCTTGGTATTGAAAAGAGACCTAGAATCTCGAGGAGGCGACCGTGGTATCGATCTATTCATAGTGCTTATGTACGGATCGGTAGTTGTTGTCAATCGTGTGTAATTTGACCGCCGTAGGTCTCAAAGAGTCGTTTGGCAAAAAATAGGTACAGCCAAAGGCAAAGATACTCCGCCCATGGATTTAGAGGGGAACGAGATAGGAATCTCTACGAGGCGTGGAACCTGCTGTGCACTGCATACACCCACCGGTACCTTATTTATTCGATCTCCATCCTTGGGATCTATATTGAGCTCCTCACTCTGGACAGCGTGATGTGGGATTGTCACCGACAACAATACTCCATCCTCAAGACGAGAATCCATACCCTGGTCTTCGTCATCCGCATACAATTTCTTGTGCGGGATGTTTGGGATTTGCAAAGTCAGCGACTATGAACGCAATCAACTTGGGGTGGAGCTGGCCCTCTTCATTGGCGAAGGTGAGCAAATCGGGGTCCTTACCGGACTCCGACTAGGTGGGCTATCAACCACGCTTTCCTCCACATTCCCCTTCAAGAAGTCGATGGCCGCCGAAGCTGCATCGGTGGCCGAGCCCAAGAGGTAAGGTTTAGAATAGGAGGACGGCACGAAGCTCCCTCCAATCAAGCCAGACCTCATTGAAAGTGACACGTCCGATCAAGACAACTAGCTCCTTGTCAATGGTTCCCTCTGTTGGAGAAAATGTAGAACGGATCCTCCAACCTACAACAATGGCAGTGAACAAACATCTTTCACAATTATCCTCGACCCAAAGATAACACACATCCTCCACAACTATCCTCGACCCAAAGATAACTCAACATAGAAGACAAACACATGTTGAACAAAATAGTACTCTCAAAAGAAGCCAAAAATCTTGATTAAATTTCAAAATTTTACTAATTCATAAGAATGAAATGTACATAAAAATCCGTATTCACAAAAATAATGTACAATGAGTTCTATGATTGACTGAGACACTGAGAAGTCTATTTCTTCCTTTGTCTTTTTTATTCAATCACTAGATTCATCCCCCGCAACACGAATCGTGACTCGAATGTCTTGGCGGACATCCTCATCCCTTCCAATATATGTTGGGCTTTATCGTCGGATGCGACCAAGGGCGCCACACCTATGTGGTTCTGATCTACGAACTCACGGAGGCGTCCGAGTGGACAATCCTCGTATAGTTTCTTCAGCCACGGAATGGGAGTGCCGACGAGCACATTGTCTCTATGCATGTACGGGTTCCAACTCTCAAGATATATGCAATTCCCGTTCTCATTGAGGACACCCTTTTGCGGAGAGTCGTCAATGAGAATAGTATTGTCCTTGTTGAAGGAGTTGGGATCATGAGGGTCCAGGAACAATTCCTCATCAAGAACTTTGAAGAGCAGATTCTTCCACGGATTTCCAGCCTGATGAAGAAATTTCCCTTTGGAGGTTTCTACCCTCCTGCAGTTGTCCTGACCTTGGATGTGGTAGGGAGCCTTGCAATTTTGGAAGAGGAAATTCGCAACGGGCTCCACTGTCTTTTTGAACATGGAGCTCCAAACTACGACACGAATCGAAATCTTTGAAACCTCGTCTAAGAACTCGCGCACATTGGAACAAACGAAGACGGCCTTTGTCCCAATGAGAGTGGGAGTTCGATAGGAGAATATATTATCTCGGACTGTGTAATGTTTTTTCTTCTTATAGGGCCCTTGACCCTGGCTCTCACATAGTACTTTGTTCAAATTGAACACGATATTCAACCACTTCTGTCGCGGTTTGACCACTAACAAGGACACACTTTTTTCAAAAATAACGAATAATAAAGCAAAAAGGTGTCTTGAAAACATCGTTAAGGTTTCTTAGCCAAAAGGCCAAAGAATTCCAACATAAATTGGACCCAACGGACCCAAGTAAATACAAATGGAGGTGTTTTGAGGGGAAGAGGTGAACTTTTTATACTCTTCCGGGGCACTCTTCCCCCTTCTTTCCAACTTAAGTAATCCTATCACTTTAAATTTTCATCCTTATCCTTCAGGATTTTCATCACATTAAGGTTTTTATGGTGGTCCTAAACTCTAACTTTTGGAGTTCAACTCCAAATTACAAACAGATTGTGTCATTGGCTTTAGAAGGCCATTTTTAGTGTGAAAGACCGTCTACCCCTTATTTCTCTCGCAAGAAACTCATCGACAACTAGCTCCAACTAAGATCAGTAAAAAGGTAAAAATCTAACTTACGGAGTTTACCTTTTCTAACTAGGATGACTAGCTAGGGTTGTTGAGAGGAATCTAGGGAGCAAGAAAAGACTCCTTGATGACTTCGTTCCGACTTTTTGCGCTCCTGGGATGGTAGTGAACTCTACAAAAGTCTCGTTGCATTTGATATTTGGAGGAATGTTGGTGATTCGGCTGCCTCCTACTATGAAAATACTTCAAAACTTGTTGGCACGCATTATTAACATAAAAAAATATAACTTAATTTTTAGTGAGATTTTACCACCATCCAAAAAATTTTCATTAATTTCCATTCATGGATATAAACGGTTGATCGTCCGAAAAGGGAATCTTTGCAAGTCATCTTGCAGAAACTTTTGAAACTTCTTAGGGAACCTCTCATAGAATTTCCCAAGGGGTGTACAAAGTCTTGTGTCAGTCTTGCGCACGGTCAGTAGAAAGGTAAAAATTGACCCTCCTTGATCTATTAGCATTTAAGGAATCTTCCACATGTAAGGAAATCTTGGTAAATCAATTTTGTTGTTGACTTTCTAACATGCTTCCAATCCTAAAGCACCATTTGGTGGCCGTAGATTCTTCCATGTGGCTTATCTTGAAAAAGTGACACTTGCATGCTAACAATTGGGGTTCCTAATATTTTGTCAATGGGATGGGAAAACTAAAACCTATCTTGGAGATTTAAATAAGAATCTCTCTATCTCTTCTAAGACCAATTTAGCCAAGCATGGTCAGATGCATTGGATTTTAAGCTATTTTGGGTAAACCTCCTACAAGTATGTTGATTCCCACTACTTCGTGGTTCTAACCTATTTACAAGTGGATTTTAGGGATTTTCTAAGGATAAAAATCTATTTATGATCAAAAGCTATACTAACATGTGACATGCCTATTTTGGTTCTATACTCTTTTGGGGGCTTTTGTCTAATATTATGACTTTAAATGCAATAATCTAAAAAAACAAAACTATGAGTCCCGAGTGAATTAAATTCCAAGAATTTAAAAAAATGAAGAGATCTACATTATGCTATATGCTTACTAAAATAATTTCATGTTTAGAATTTGTTTTCTGAATCCTATCTTAGAGCCATGAATAATTCAATTTGTCTTTTGTATTATATATAATTGAACTCAAAAACAAAATTTAAAAAAATTATAGAGTTTCCATTATGTTGATTTTTACAAACTCTCAATTAAACTCTGAAATAAAAATTTATTAAAATTCAAAAATTTTACTACAAAGAATTTCAATTAACCCCTAAAGGATCCAAAAACTGAGTTTGGACTTTTCTAGAACTCAAGTAGTCTTCATTGATTTCATGATTTTGAAATTTTAGATGAAATTTTTATAGTGGATGAAACTCATTATAATGTATATGTGAAGCTTTTTTTCATGCCATTCCATTAAATATTGCAGAGGTTGGAATTATTTTTACTTTGAACCTTTAATTAAGTAAGAAAAAATGATATTTAAAAAAATAATGAGTAAACGTTATGAGGAGTTTTATTTTGGAGATAATGAATGTAGAAAGAACACATGAAGTTCTTTCTTGCTCTCAAAAATTAAAATTAAAATTAAAAATATTTATTGTTTAATAGAGTATTTTCACCATTGGGATTAACAATTATTAATTTCTCCTAGAAGTTATAAGCAAATTATTTAGTTTTTTCATTTTATTCAACCATCAAATAAGTTGAATATGAAAGTTTGTTAGGTTACATTTTCTTAAATAATTATGTTTTTAATCCATTTTTCAACATATTGACTAAATTCTCAAGTTATAGGACATACATGTATTTTCCCATAAATGTTGGAAGACAAAATTTCACCTTTTAGAAGAGCTAGAAAGCCTACATTTTAAAGTTTAGGCATATTTAACTTCCAATTGGTGTGGATATTCATTCTAAAATTTTGGGACAATGTACTTGAATAAGTTAACCAAAGGACCCTATGATTGAATTTGTTAAAAAACAAATATTGATGAAGATTTCGACCTTGCTTTAGGGATGAGTAGTACTTAAGAAGTATAGTTTTTGTTTTTGAAACTTGTGAAATGAAATTTCATTGCCAAAAAGAAATAAGATACCCTAAACCACAAGTGACTTGGCAAAAACAGCAAACACTTAAGAATTATTTTAAATGGAATTTCAAGTGTAACTTTTGATGGTTCCATTATCCGAATGTCAAAAAATATAGCTGCTTCTGATGTTTGCCGTAGGTGAAGGGCAGGATCTTTGAAAAATTAATTATATTTAATAATGCCAAAAAATAAATAAAATGGAGAAAAGAAATTGGTGAATTCAGCAAGAATTAAATGAGCAAGTTGTTGTAAAAAAATAAAATTTTCAAAGGAAGTCAAAATGTTCAAAGACAATGTACAATCAAGTACATTTCCAATGATAAAATGAAGGAAACTCTACTTTAACACTTAATGTGAAAGGAGGGTGGAGAGGTTGTTTTTATAATAAAATACCTTATTCCATATGAACTCTCAAAGGATATGGGATAATTTGAAGATTAAGTTCCTACTAATCCTAACCATTAATATATCCCACATAGATTACTTTACCTCCTACCATCCAATTTGTATAAAGATCTTGTCTTCTTCGACTCCACAGTCCACACGCATGTAAGTAAGTCATTTTTGGGTTAGAGTGACAAAGTTTTTTAATATTCTTCATGACAATGTCGAATTTCCAAAATTTCAAATTTTAAATGGCCGACCGTGCCTTTCATTATTGAAACGCGCCTGACTTTCGATGGTTACACGACACTCTCTGCGTGCCCAGAACTCGACAAGGCGATCTGGCTAAGGACCGGACGTGAACAGGGACGGCAAGGACAGAACGGGCAGAAGTGCAATCAGTGCAGGAGGGGCAGCTGGGGTCCCCTGACAGCGGGGCCTGTACCGAAGACTTTTTGCAGACGCGCTACTGTAGCAGTGGTGGTGCCACGCCGAGCTTGCCGAGAGAGCGAAGGGAAACCCTATCCTTGTTCTCCGACCCTCGCTACCCCACGCACTTGACCGATGCATTCTTGAGGAACGCAGTGGGCGCTGCTGCCGCTCGCGGAGGCCGGATTCGGTCTCTCCTGCGAATTTCGACTGGCGGGCCAAGGTGAAGTTTCCTTTCTCTTGGGCTTACCGACAAATTGAAGCCCTCTCCGAGATGCATGCACGAGAGCAGCTGGTATTGTGAGTTGTTGTTGCAGTACTTGTCACAGGTTACGCATTACGCTCTGTGCACTAGGTCTTGGGGGTCCGGGGGTTCTATGTTATAGTTTCGGTCCCGGGTTTCAGTTTTGGTGTGCGGAAGTGGTATGTTCGATCTTGGATACTAATCTGTGGAAAATCTCTCTTGCAGAGCCATGAAGCCATTGAGGGGAAAAAGATTACAAGCTCCGTGCGAATTCTCACCTCAAGGTACGAGTGGTTGCATTTGCATCTTGTCGGTATGGTTGGGAAAGAGATGTCTGTCTTGATCAATTAATTTTTGCTGAGAATTGAGTCTGCCTGACATTGGGGCAAGCAAGTTCTGATCGGTTGTCATGTAACTTTGCTGATCTCTGTTGTTGTAATTAGTTGGGTAGATTCTGCGGGACTTAGCCAGTTTGCGATTTAAGATTGTCTTGCCGTGGGCAAGTGGTTTAGATGTAATTCGCCACAACCACGGCTTGGGTTCTTGATCTCTCTATAATTATTGCTTTAAGGTGACAAAGGCGTCATGTGAATCATTTGCTCAGGGTCTAGACCAGCTTTGTCAGAGCAGAATACGCATATGCACAAGGGAGTGGTACTTCAATTATCAAGGTTTCGCTGTGGTTGTGAAACACACCATCGGTTAAGCTGGTCGGTTAAGTTGGTCGGTTCAAGCCTTGAACCTGGTGTTTTCTTCCTTCCTTTTTAAAAGTTTAGAATATGATGTGTGTCAGGTTTGTTTTGCAGGCATACTTTGACATGGTTCCTGCCCACTGGACCAACTTAGCGAAGGTTCATGTCTTGACTTGCACTCTTGTCTCTCCATTTAGAGCATTTGGTTAAGAAACTATGGATGATACTCTGACAAGTGTGTGGTGCTTGGAATGGAGAATCATAGTCGGTCTTTACTATTTGTTTGTCATGATGTTCTAATTTATTGATCTGTGAAAACATCAAGGGAATAATGCAATGCATATTGCTAGTCCTCAACTTCAAGTACCAGTTGTAGCATTTGCAACGTTGTCAGCATTTTGGGAAACATGAGTAGCTTGTATTGTGAGTTGTTTTGCACTATTTGTGCATGTCTCCTTGGTTAATGCTACATATTAGATGGCCTAGGTTTGTAGGGTTTGGAATTGTGGTTTGGAATTGTAGAAGTGATTATGTTCAATTTGCAATTTCCCACATGTGTGTTGATGTTTTGACTTGTAAATCCATGAAGCTATTGAGGGAATAAAGCCTCAAAAAATGTGAATTAACACATACACGTGTGGGTTACACCATGTGCATCTTTCTTTGTATTGTGAGGAGTAGAAAGTTTGTCTTGTGTGTTTGGGGATAAGTCTACCTAGAAATTGATTCAAGCCAATTCATGTTCTTTGTTATGTTTCTCCATCTTTTGCAACTTGTTCATTTAGGTTTTCTTAATTTGTTGGAAATTGCATGGATGCCTTCTTAGGTAGTTTGTGATTAAAGATAGCCTTGCCATGGCCATGAGGATTAGTTGTAAACCTCCATAGACAAGGGTTTGGGGTGGTGATTACTTTCTTTTCAATTGTAAGAGCCAAGGGCTATAGTGTTGTCTTTATCACTTCCTCAACGTGTAGACCAAGCTTGTGTGGTCAAAGTATTGTGGCCGATCTTTATTATGTGTTTGGATCATTGTTCTAATTATGTGTAGAGTTGTGAAGGCATGGAGGGAATCAAGTAGTGCGTTGTGTGTCCCGAAGTTGAGGTTTTGGTTGCAATGTTGTTGGCATTTTGTAGATTCAGCTTGAAGAGAGTTGAAGTAAGTTTTGATTGCAGTTGAGTGTTTCTATCTTTTGCAAATTGTCTATTTGGGTTGTCTGACTTTATAATGGTTTTCTTTCAACAGTATTTAGACCCTACACAAATTGCATGAGAGTATGCAATTTGTGATTGTATATAATCTTGTCATGTGATAATTAAATGCAACCTAGTGATTACAAACTCTTTGTTATCACCCTTCAACATCCAAAATTGACAAGATTCTTAACATGGGTAGGTGAAACTATGATATTAGCAAAGGAGCTTGACATTGTATACTAAGATTCAATAATCTAGTATATTGGTTAATAAAATACAATATAACAATAATATTTTACTATTAAATTAAGTAAAAAATCACTATTGCATATAAAACATTGTTAGTATTTGATGTTCTTTTATAACTTTATAAGTATCAATTTTATCAGTATTGTTAAATAATATCTTTTTATACATATCATAAAGTAGAATTATACTAAAAAAGATATTTAGTGTTGGATTACATTTAGTGTAATTACCACCCTACTTGACCCTACACTAATTGTCAATTTTAGGATGATTAGTGTAGTGCTAAACTTCAATGCGCCGCCTTTGTAACACTAAATAAAAAATCTGAAATCTGACCCACTAAATCTGAAATCTGTAAATGAAATGTAACACTAAATGTAAACCTCTTCATCTTTCAGATTTACCATAGAGTACTGTTAGTGTTAGAAATTACATTTAGTGTTACTTATTTTAGTAGGGTAAATGATATTTAGTGTCATGGTTCGCAAATAGTGTTGCCAACACTAAATATCCTTTTTAGTGTAGCTAATGGCAATGCCTTCCCTTCTTTAACACCTAGAAAAAGAAAAGGACCTTGAATGAATACTTTTATGACCCCAAATCACAATTTATTAGTAGCATCTAATGAAATTGAGACATTTTATGTTTTAAGGGTGAATCTATAGTTAAGTATAGGCTATCCTATATTTTGAACTTTGAAAATTTGTAAAATACTATTAGAATGTTGTAATTATGATTTCACTTGGTTCACATTTTTCTTGAGTTTTCTAGTAATTTCATCAAATTTTTTTGGTCATTTGATTTTGAAGAAGTGGAACTAGAAAAAATGTAGCTTGTAGGTGTTGTGACCTTAATTTGCGTTATCACATTTGGATAGAATTTTTTCACTTCTAAAGGACCTTATCAATTGTGAAATGGTCAAACATCTAAATTTAGACTTTAAAATTGTGTTCAATTATCAATCTTATATTTTTAGTAGATGATATTGTAGATTATTTCATTGCAAAAAATTCAAATTGTTTCATGTGAAATTAGCAATGTTATAATTTTTGTAGGAAAAAGTCATTAAATTAGTAAATATAACGAAAACAATCTAAAATGTTGTGTCTATTTGACATTATTAATACCCATGGGATTTGCTTAGGAAAGGTGTCTTCATGTCTTGGACTTGTAGTCTTGTTTTGAAGGTAAAACATCTTGAAGGATGTGAGTTTAAGGATTTTCAAGCCTCTAATTCTCTACTCAAGACTAGGCCTTGTTTGGAGGTCTTGAAATAATTCTTTGAGAAAGATGATATGATCAATGACCTTGCATAAGCTTTTTGATTGAGGGATGCAATTACGTGGTGCAAAGAGGGATTATAATATACACTAGCTCTCTTTGAATCTTGTACTAGCTAAAATCTGGCTTGTTGTAAGTAAGATCTCACCTTGATACAAGCAACTTTGTTGAACCCTACTCAGAATGTTACATGTGGCGATGGTAAACTATATTTGTAACAACATTGCAATGATAGTAAGTGCTTTTATCAATCTCCTAGGTTATTAAGCTTCAAAAATGTTACAAAGTGTAAGCAAGGAGTGAATTGGAAGGTGTCTATCTAGGGGAGGACACTCTCACTACATTTGGGGTAACTACGTGCGGCGGTGGAAAAAGTAATTCATGTAATTCACCTTGAATAAACTATAATTTCATTCTAAAATTTTGAGCTTTGTTTAACAATGACTAAAGGTTTCTATTGACAAAAAATTCAATTCCAAATAACATAAGATATATTGTCTAGAAAGGGTTGAAAAATGAACTAAAATGGCATGTTCTCCAACTAAAATATTTATAGAGCTCACATGAAGATGACTATTGCATCAATATTCAACCAAAATAAACTTTCAATAGAAAGCTATTCTATATAATTTTTTTTTCATTTTTCAAATTTTTTTTCTTATATAATATAGAGGTGTGAAAGTTATTTTCAGCTTTACAGTGTATCTTTTTTCTTCAAAAATTTATAACTAATTACTATTAGCACAAAAAAATACCAATAATTCAAAACATAAACTTATAAAGTAGTAAAATCTATCCATAATTTTTTTTTTGAAAAAGAAATTAAATTTTAAGGTGTATTACTTGTTTTACTTTTTCCGCCGCACGTAGTTTGCTAAAACATAGGGAGTGTCCTCCCCGGGGTGTCTATTCCTCACTTTTTTTCTATGGTGTTGTGATCCATATTTATAATGGAACTTTCCACTCAATTGCTTTGAAGTTTTGGTTCTTTAATCTCTTCAAATTTCTAGTGGTCTTTAATTTGGATACTTCTTGATCAAGGAGAAATCTCCAGTTCAATTGGCTTACCAATAGTTTAGAGATTGCTTGGTGAAGGCTTTTGAGAGATTTGAGTTGTGAGTGGTCTGGGGAGTATTATGATATTATGAGTGTACTATGTGTCGTAATGCCAAGTTTCTCCATTAAAATTGTGTTCTATTAAATGTGAAAGATGCTCAATGATCATTTTATTTGATTGGTTCAAAGGTCTAATGTTGATTTTGAAATATAGTGGGTTCTTAGATTTCTTGAGTTTGATTTTAGTTTTCAAATCTAGATTTAGAAATTAATCCAACTACTCATGAGTTAAGTTTTAGTGGTATGTTTTAGTGTTCTATAGACTAAAGAGATATAGTGAAGGTTTGAAAGCCTGGGGACTATTTATTGAAATTTGTTCATGATTTTATTAAAGATCCATCATTCATAAATTTAGTCATTTTTGCGTGTACTTACATAGGAACGACCTTTCATTCTATTATTCTTAATATTTTGAGACATCCATGAAATTAAAAAGGTACTTTGAAAATTTTAAAATGCAATATTGGTTGTAGGTGCAGTGTTGAATAATGCTTGGTTATGAAGGTTCCCTCAAGGTTGTAAGGGCTTTCACAATCAAAGAATTGTTGCTTATAGGAGGTTCTAGGTCAAAATTTACCTTTCTATTGCTAGCATTATTGCCGTGTGAAGGTCCTAGGTTGTTACCCAAGGAATTTCGCGAGGATTGTTTTCATCACAATGTACTCTTATGAATGATTTTCTATAAATGGAGTTATTCTAAGTTCATCATGTATGATATACAATGTTCATGTAGATAGATATTTTTTATGCTCCTTTGTTTTTATTCAATGTGAATAGTGGTGGAAACTCTATTTGAAGAGCAATAATGAGGCAACACAATGTATGTACGTCTCATTGATGTTGTTGTTGAGAATTAATAAGCCTTTTTTGATAGCATATTTAGTAGAAAATTGAAGCAAGGAATTGCATTAGTAAATCAAATTTGGATATATTATCCTTGACGTCAATATGGTACATTGGAAAACCATTGTGTACTATTAGGTTAGAATTTTGATAGGAAAGTTTTGTTTTTAAGATTATTGTTTCACCAATATTGTTGAATGTCTAAATGTGGGATTTCTTTCAAGTAATCTTTGAAATCCATGGCTCTATTTTATTTGACAATTTCTAACAATTTGCTTTTAATATATGGATGTGTAGGATTTTGAGTTGAATTTAGACTAACTTCTTATACTCTTTAGTATATGTACTAAATTACTCAATTTTTTTTTGTGGTTGTCACCTATCATTGATTTTGGAAGGTTGAGCACATGTTCCAAACAATTGTAGATATGTTACATTATTTTAAGTACTAAGACTAGGGGGTTGTGGCAGTTAAGAAACAATTTTTAACAAGACTACATTTGGAGCATTTTAAATTATGGCAAAACTAGAGTGTATTGACAGTCCACCTTCTTCATCAATAACAAGGCTCTATGAAGGTAATTCTCCTACCATCTGAAGTCATCTTTCTAATTTGCACTACTTATAATTTCTACTTTCATGAAGATATAATTGTGTGTCTAAAATTTCTTAGGGAATATATGATTACCATCCAATGTCAAAGAATAGAAATGATTGTTAGTAAATGAATGCCACTACCTATAGCTATATTCAAATGTAGATTTTATATTGTTTTTCTTGATAGCTAAAGAATATTGAATGAATGTGTGCAGAAGGTGTTACAAGTCTTGAAACAGAGTTAGATACATACTTAAAACTTTTGGTGGCTTGTAACAAACGCATGCAAATGATGCATACACTGGCATTCAACAATGAGCAATGTCAATATCTTCTTGATAAACTCAAAGAGGTCATTGAAAGTTCAAGTGTGTTTTTAAAGACATCACGTGGTGCATTCATTGGATCATATGCACCTCTCAAATTGGAAAAACATCTCTTAAGCTTCAAACTACTCCTTGTATTGGCTACTGAAATTGAAAGATTCATCGAAGGGTGTAGCCAAGATGCATGGGTACCCATTGCAATGTCATTGACAAATGTGTCAAATTTTGTTTCATCCATGGGATTTCATTTGGAGTTGTGCCAAGTTGCCTTGTCTAAGACATGTGGAGCATCTAGAGGTTTAAACCTGGATCAAGTGGCAAACATCAGTAAGGATGTAGATGAAATTGTCAAAAGAAAGACCTTTGTGGACAAAGAGGACCTCTTGAAAAAAAATTTATTGGCTTTGCCTTCATTGTATGGAAATGAGAAGGATTTGGCAATTTATTTGCTTCAAAGACTTTTGAAGGTCGCCCCAATTCCGAGCATACCTTTACGTGAACCAAAATGGGATTTATCTCGATATTTGGCTTTGTGGGGAAGTATCTCTAAAAAGGTGAACGAAGGGGTATCAATTGGAAAAGGGTCTTCAGCTACTGTATTCAAAGCCTTGTGGTTGGGAATGGAGGTTGTAGTTAAGGTTTTCTATGGGAAAAATAACCTGGAGTTTCAAAAAGAAATTGATATTCTTGTAAGATTGTGCCATCTCAACATTACATCCATGTTTTGTTATACACAAGAGAGGCAAAAGTGTTCTATTTTCATGGAGCTGATGGATGGAGACCTCTTTACATTGATACAACAAAGACTCAAAGTAAATCATGATTCTCCTCCTTTCAATATTTGGGAAGCAATTGACCTCATACACCAAATAGCGGAAGGGGGAAAGTACCTTCATGAGCAAGGAATTGTGCATAGGGACTTGAAGTCGCTCAACATTCTTGTCAAAAGTGTAAAGTCACTAGCTCCAAATTTGGAATATATTCAAGCCAAGGTGACAGACTTTAATGTATCCAAAATCAAGAAAAACAACACCACAAACACAGAGCAAACAATGAATGTTGGAAGCAACAGATGGATGGCACCAGAGTTGATTCAACTTCAAAGCATGGGCAATCGAATCAATGTTGGAACAAGCAATGAATCAATACCAAAGCATCCTCACAAATGTGATATTTACAGCTTTGCAATGGTGTGCTATGAAATATTGACTGGAGAGTTGCCTTTTGTGGACATAGACAATCCAAAGAAGATGAAAGTAATGATATTGGAAGGTGATCGTCCAAAGCTTCCTACCCAATGTCCTTTTCAACTAAGAGTTTTGATTGAAAGGTGTTGGCATCCGAAGCCAAAAAGTCGTCCAACTTTTGATGACATTTGTCAAGAGTTGAAGTATGTAAAGTACATACTAATGACAGGTAAGTATTTTGACTTTCAAGATTTTGACTTTCTAAAGATTTTATTTGTCTTGTTATTTAGAGGAAAGGTATAGTATGTGTTATAGTTTTTACTACTGTTGACATAAATGCATGATTTCCATATTAAATGTTATTAAAATTTTAATATTTACTATTAAAATGTAGCATATTGTAGTATATATTATTATTATTATTATTATTATTATTATTATTTGTTGTCCAATGAAGTTCATATTAAGCATATCATAAGTGCATCATTGGGTTTAGCTTAGTTGCATGGAAAATAATTGTCATATATCTTCCACACAAAATTGTAGATTCAAGACTATTTTGAAAAGGAATGAGTAGAAAAAGGTTTTGACCCTACATTTAAGGTTAAAGATGATAGTTTGGAGGATATTTACATTGACAATCATTTTCCAAATATTGTTACTACTTTGGCAAATCATGGATAATTCAAGGAAATGATGGCAAATTCTTAGATGCATTGGTGGACTTGAACATGGTTGATGAACTTCAATTCAATGGTGCTTTGTCATTGTAGTCTTCTGGAGAAGTTAAGAGAATGATGGGCAACTATGTAGATGCATTGGAGGACTTAAACAAGGCTGATGAACTTCAACCTAATGATGCTTGGACATTAAATAGGCATGGGAACATTAAACAATTGATGGGCAAGTATGTGGATGCATTGGAGGACTTGAACAAGGCTAATGAACTTCAGCCTAATGATGCTTGGACATTGAAGACTCGTGGGGATGTTAAGCGATTGATGGGCAAGTATGTGGACGCATTCACTAGTATAAAATTGTGTCCAAATCAACAGAAAATCATCAAAAACTTGTTGATTTGAATACTGCATTGACCGTTTTTACATTTTTTTGTTGATTTGAGCCCAAGCTAACACAATGGTTAACAAATTTTTGTTGATTTGAGCACAAGTTAACAAAATGGTTTAACAAATTTTTGTTCATGTGAATAGTGCAACAACCAAATCAACATGTTTTTGTTCAATGTTTTAGGGTTGTGTTGGGGTTGTTTTGGGGTTGTTTTGAGGTTGTTTTGGGGTTGTTTGGGGGGTTGTTTGGGGGGTTGTTTTGAGGTTGTTTTGGGGTTGTTTGGGGGGTTGTTTGGGGGGTTGTTTGGGGGTTGTTTGAGGGGTTGTTTTGGGGTTGTTTTGGGGTTGTTTTGGGGGTTGTTTTGGGGTTGTTTGGGAGTTGTTTGGGGGTTGTTTGGGAGTTGTTTGGGAGTTGTTTGGGGGTTGTTTTGGAGGTTGTTTGGGGGGTTGTTTTGGGGTTGTTTGAGATTGATTTGGGGGTTGTTTGGGGGGTTGATTTGGAGGTTGTTTTGAGGTTGATTTTGGATTGATTTGGGGAGGTTTGAGGAGGTGTGGGGAGGGGGGAGGATTTGGATTTTTTGAGGTTGTTTTTGGAGTTGTTTTTGGATTGTTTGTGGAGTGTTTTTGAAATCATTAAGAATTTTTCAAAAATTATGAATTTAGAGTTCAAATCGTATTTTATTTTCAATTATATTTTGAATTTGATTGAAGTTCTAATTAAATTCATAATGTAATTCAACTTTGTTTGTATTAAGGTTTTTAATATATGAAAGGCCCGTAATTGCTTCTAAATATTAGTCTTCAAAGAAGGCTTAAATCTTCATTTATATTTATTTTTTCAATAGATTTAACTAAATGATCTAACTTATATTTATTTTGACCTATTTTCCATCTTGAAATTGTAAAATAAAAAACTTCACCAATTGCAACATCAAGATGCTTGGATTTAAAAAAAATAATGTTTCATTCATACCAAATGATTATATTTCATTTTTCCAAAATTTTATTTGAAAAATTTAGATACATATCAATTCTACAATTTGTAATTTTCCATCATATGCTAAAAAAATATGTTAAAGAATGTATATTAAAAATTGCAACAAAAAATATTTTATATTCATGCTTGGAGAAAATAATAAGTGGATATAAATAGAGATTGATTTACAACATTCAATGAAAAGAATTCTAGTAATGAAACTAAAGATTTCCAAACCTAATGGTTGTAATGTACTAATGTACATGTTGTAGTCAAAAATTTGCATCCTATTTTTGAAATTTAAAAAATATATATTTGAAATTGCATTCAATAAAGAAACTTAAAATTTACTATACAGTGCAATTTCTACTTTAAATTGGAAATTGAAATTCTTCATGAGTTTCACCTCCCTAATCTATATAGAACAATCCAAAAATTCTCACAAGATTAATATTTTAGAAACTAATTTGAAATTCCTATTTATTTGAAAAATACATTCAAATCTACTTAGCTAACATGCATACATATCTAGAAAATCTATACATCATACAATAACTTTCTCATGATGTAATCAAAAGTTATAAAAATTGTGAGTCCTTCAAACTATCCCTTCACCACATGTTGTGTAAAATTTTAAAGGAAAAAAAAGGGAATTCAATTTCTAAATACATGAATAAAAACACTAGAAATATTGTCAAAAAATTCTACTTTGTTCTTTAGAGGTTTAAATTTTAATTTTAATTTTTCTGACCCCTAAAGGACCATTGTCCCCTCGGTGGACAAAATGGATTTCGGGCAAGTTTGTATGATCTTAATTTTTAGTTAAACTTTTTGAAACCTCCTCATAAGATAGAAAAATTTATTAGCTACGTGGTAATATAGATTTTATTTCAGTTGGTGCTTGGGAGCAAAAGTTATGGCATCTTAACCATAAATTTCACGTCACTAGGCAGAATAAGAAATGTACAGAAATTTGAAATTAATTTTTTAATTTTTTCCTTCTTGAAAATCATATTTTTGTCTACATGTGAAGCTTTTATTCATTCCATTTGATTAGTACTATGAAAGTTAAAAACAATTTTGTGTCCAAACGGGCAATTTGAACATCTTCTTCAAAAAATAACTTATTGGATGCAATTTTGGATGCAATTCTCACAATTTTTCAAAAAAAAATGTTTAACAACTTTAAGTTTCCTATTTAGAACAATCTCACCGTTGACATTATTGTATTTCAATTCCATTTTAGAGCTATTAATGCTTTAGTTTTTCTTTCAATCTTGAACTTGCTTCTACTTAATAATTTAAAAAAAAATGAAAATCAAGAGTGTTTTAAAAAAAAAAAAATTTAATTCTAAACTTTCAACACAATTCTTGAACACAAAATTTTTTAAATATTTAAATTCTAGATGAGCAATTTCCAAATTCTAATTTAGAGCTATTCAAATTGTATGTTCTACATTACAAAAAACTTGAATAGGAATTGTGTCCAAACCACCTCCTAGTAAAATGTTTGCCAAATAATTAAAATATCTTTAATTGAATTGAAGTTTTTAACACTAAAATTTCATGTGGAAAATTTTTAAACCACCAAGTTTGACATTGTATAAGCAATAGAAATATTTTCTATTAACTACTTAACTCACAATTCAGTCTTTTTTCAATTCAGCAGACTTTGGAGGCTGTTTTTGCATAGTAAAGTCTTTTTTTTCAAAAAACTTCAAACTAGTAAAAGTTGGAAGATCAAGTAAAATTTCATCTCCAAAAATCCGTTTGTGATTTTGAGTCTTCAATAAAAAGTTATGGGCAAAATTCAGAGAGAGTGTTTGTAAATATCAAAAAATAATTTCATTCCAAACCCTCTCTGAATTTTGCTCATAACTTTTTACTTAAAACTAAAAATCACAAACGGATTTTTGGAGATGAAAGTTTAATTGATCTTCCAAATTTTACTAGTTTGAAGTTTTTTGAAAAAAGGTACTATACTATGAGAAATTAGCCTCCAAAGTCTGCTGAATTGAACCAAAAATGACCAAAATTTGAAAACCGAAATAAATAACTTTTTTTTCCCATTATGGTCATGTAATTTTCCACATGGTGCAATGGATAAGACCTTGCACCCCTAGCCAAGGGGTGCAAGGTTCAAACCCCATTGCACCCCGCCTGCGTGGGGTGCCACCTAGGTGATGCCCGCGTGGCGGTGCCATGTGGCGCTCGCAGGGCAGTTTTTTTTTTTTAAAATTGAAAAATTGAAAAATTGAAAAAAAATTAAGAAATTTTTGTTGAAAATTATGTACAAATCAACAAGTTTTAGTTGCAATTTTTGTCCAAATCAACAAGTTTTAGCTAGAATTTTGTCCAAATCAACAAAAACTTGTTGATTTTTGTCCAAATCAACAGGTCCAAATCAACACAAACTATTTTGTCCGAATCAACACTTTTTTGTGAAGTTGGACGCTGAATTTTCTACTAGTGATTGGAGGACTTCGACAAGGCTCATGAACTTGAACCTAATCATGTTGTGACATTGAAGATTTGTGGGGAAGTTAAGCGATCTATTGGCAAGTATGTGGATGCATTGGAGGACTTGAACAAGGCTAATGAACTTGAGCCTAATAATGTTGTGACATTAAAGACTCGTGGAAACATTAAGAAAATGATGGACCAATATATAGGTGCATTGGAGGACTTGAACAAGGCTAATGAACTTGAGCCTAATGATGCTTGGACATTGAAGACTCGTGGAGATGTTAAGCGATTGATGGGCAAGTATGTGGATGCATTAGAGGACTTGAACAAGGCTGATGAACTTCAACCTCATGATGCTTGGACATTAAATAGGCGTGGGAACATTAAACGATTGATGGGCAAGTATGTGGGTGCATTGGAGGACTTGAATAAGGCCGATGAACTCCAACCTAATGATGCTTGGACATTGAAGACTCGTGGGGATGTTAAGCGATCGATGGGCAAGTATGCAGATGCATTGGAGGACTTGAACAAGGCTAATGAATTTCAACCTTATGATGCTTGGACATTAAATAGGCGTGGGAACATTAAGCGATTATTGGGCAAATATGTGGATGCATTGGAGGACTTAAATGAGGCTGATGAACTTCAACCTAATGATGCTTTGACATTAATGAGGCGTGGAAACATTAAGAGAATGATGGACCAATATGTAGGTGCATTGGAGGACTTGAACAAGGCTAATGAACTTCAACCTAACAATGTTGTGATATTGAAGACTCGTGGGGATGTTAAGCGATTGATGGGTAAGTATGTGGATGCATTGGAGGACTTGAACAAGGCCAATGAACTTGAGCCTAACAATGTTGTGACATTAAAGACTCGTGGGGATGTTAAGCGATTGATGGGCAAGTATGTGGATGCATTGGAGGACTTGAACAAGGCTAATGAACTTCAGCCTAATGATGCTTGGACATTGCAAAATCGTGGAGATGTTAAGCGATTAATGGGCAAGTATGTTGATGCATTGGAGGACTTGAACAAGACTAATGAACTCCAACCCAATGATGCTTGGACATTGCAAACTTGTAGAGATGTTAAACGATTGATGGACTCATGGTTTAGTATGTGGATGCATTGGAGGACTTGAACAAGGCTAATGAACTCCAGCCTAATGACGCTTGGACATTGCAAACTTGTAGGGATGTTAAGCAATTGATGGGCTCATGGTTTAGTGTGTGGATGCATTAGAGGACTTGAACAAAGGCAATGTAGTTTATCTTGATCAAGTTGTCATATTACAAAGTTGTGTAGTTGAGAGAATGATGGGAAAAACATTTGGCTAGAAAAATGGATTTGGTATCTATTTAGCAATACTTGAGACTCAAATATTGGGTTCATTATTTTGTACCTTGTACAAGTTAATAATACTAATAAGTAATGACCTCATTCATTATAAACTAAATTATATAACTCCAATTGTTTAGGATGTAGATTTGGATAACATATGAATCATTTTTGTTCAATCATCAATCTTCTTTATTTTTGTCCACTATCAAAATCATTGGCCTTACTATTTAATTGAATATGGTCTTCTCTTGAGGTTGAATGTGAGGTGTGATTGAAGTTAATTAATAATGAAAATCCAAGAATTATTGCATCTTGACTAGAACTATTTTAAAGCTAGAAGCATTTGTTAACTACAAGGTACAAATCTAGAAATCTTTAAAGCAACCAAAATTTTAAGATTTTAAAACAAACAAGAGTCAACTTGTAGATTCAAATTCCAAATTCAATATGAAGAAGGTTGATATTGACTACAAGAAACTAAGGAACCTTCCAAGCACCCAAAAGACCTTTGTCATAAACTATATTATTCCTAAGTATATTAAAATAAATACCCCATGCCCTTCTAGCATAGTCAAAGTCCAACTTATTAATCCCTGAGGACCAAATGCCTTTTTTTTACAACGTAGCAATTTTAGGATGTAGATTGTTTATTACAACGTCACAACCATTGAGATTGCTATTTTTCATTCCATGACTAAACTCTTAAGAATTTAGTATTTTTCAAGCCATTGAAAGATCTCAAGTTCCCTGACATTCTCGGATTGTGGGAATGTCGCAGAAGCAGTAGTCTGACGTGGCATAAAGACTGCCATGTCAGACTGCATTAATTAAACATTTTTTAAATATTTTTTTAGTATTTTAATAATTTTTTAATTTTTTAAATTTATTATTAAATAATCTGAAACGGATATTTAACTAATTATGGACAATTTCATAGTCCAGAAATAAGTCGGCCGCCGGCCGATAAAACATTGCTTGAAATTTGGTCCACGCAATAAGCAATGAACAAAAATGATAAAGCATAATATATAAAAAAAATGCCAATACATAGTTTCAAATTCGCTATATATCGGGAACTGTGAATGATTGAATTGCGAAATTCAAATAACAAAGTCGGCCGGCAGCCGATACTCCTGCGCATTCAGAAAATCCCACATGTAGTACTCGCTAATTTGCATACACTGTAAAAGCGACCCAGAACGGCCAACTTTTTCTACCTATACATGAAGCTATGAAGGACACGGAACTGATTACATGAGTAATAGGTAGACAATCTAAGAGTATCAGCTGGCAGCCGATATCCGCGACTACATGAAAATCCAGAGACATCGGTATAGCAGCATCATAGCCTTGATTATGTAGTTCTCCCCGACCCGCAGATATTCCATGACGTAGGAGTTGTGGCCGATCTTCCGGTTTGCCATAACCGTCACTGCATGTCATGGTTCCATGAGGCAGTGGCCTGAATTCCCCATCCGTCGACTGAACCGGACCGGGTGTCGGCTGGCAGCCGATAGCAGCGTGAACTCGCTACCAGAATAAGCCCTCCCAATTAGGCTTCCCGTACTTGATTGCTTGTGCCACTTCGTAGTGCAATTGACCCGGCCTTTCGGATACTTTGACGTATTCCGAGACCGACTCATGCTCGTACATTGGATATATGAATGGAATAATGTCCATTGAAATGTTTGGAATAACTTTGCTGTTATTCGGCAGGCCCATTTCACCCACAAAAGGGTATGGAAGGTAGCACGCCGTATCAGGAGTCCTTCGCAACGAAACCTGGTTGACGTCGACCATGAGAACTTGGTCCACGCAACAAGTATCCTTTGAGGGGCGTTTCTTACAAAGAGTCTCGAGCGTCTTATAGCACCAGGGGAAATTTTGACTATCTTCACAGTACTCTCTTCCATATACAAACGCCAGTTTGTCTGTGACATGTTTCGGAAGTAGGTGAGCCAGCGGAGGGCGGAGTTCATCCATTGGCATTTTAGACCATATCCCGACATGGAACTTTTCGAACAATGTGGTGAACAATCCTCCGAGTCCTGGGCGTTTGACAACATTTCTGAAAGGGTCCAAATTATCCACCTTGATTTTCGTGTCGATGAAGCAGAACAGTCCCGTGACACAGAGCACCACACATTTCTTGAGCACATGCGGATTCCCGTTTGTTGATTCCTGAAACATGCGTGCAATGTATGACGCAATGTTACAGGATTGCATGTAGAGAAGATTGCAGTCTGCAGTATCGGCTGGCAGCCGACACATTGATGTGCAAAGAGAAGATTGTCCATTTGAATGTGTAACACCGGTGGCAATGGTGTGGATTCGATAGGTGGAAACAGAATCTCTCCCAACGCATCCACACAGATATCGCTACCATTCAGCAACGCCCGATACAATTGCGTGCTACCGGATCCGCAAAACAATGATCGTGAAGACTTTGCAGGAGGGTCCTCCAAATCTCGCAACAACTTCGCCACCGATCCCACTGTGAAGTTGCTGTCGCTTTTAAAGACATCCAAATTGTAGTGTGCGTACTTGCCATCCCCATGTCCGTGTGCAAAAATTCCTGACACCTTCACGGGTAACTTCATGAATCCATCTAGTGCCTTTGTTTTCCTCGCCAATGCGGGACATGCTGTTTTTGAATGGTCCATCTTGTCGTGCATGATGGATAGCAGTTGCTTCGGTCGTAATCTAGACAACTGCCTACTGCGGTAGTAGGCATGCCGACACGCTTCCTGCAAGAACAAGTGCTTCTCAAAACGCCTTTGGATGCGACCATAGTCCTCTGACCCAGGTGCAAAAGATGCCCTCAATTGTTTCAAGTTGTCGCAAATGCTACATCTCGCAAACGAGTCACCTCTTCCTTTGATGACATATTCCGGAAAATGTTTTGTACGTATTTTACTAAAGCATGATTGCGACAAAGGGGACAGTCCGAGTTCCTCGTTCGCCTACAAACAAAGCCGACCAGACAACCAGTAAAGTAAGTGACTTGTGCCTAAAATATGTTCCCACATTATTCCTTTTCAGAGAAATGGATGGAAAATGTAACACAGGGAGTTACATATTTTCCAAAATCTCTATGAATTACTTCAGGAGTTCTTTACACTTCGACGGTTCTAGGTCCCTACTTTCAATAGACATGAACGGACCATACATTCTTCTATCATTTGATCGATAGCAAGTGACCGAGAGTTGTCTTTCATACTCAATGGAAACCCATGTGTGATGCCGAGTGCATGTCCCATTCCTACCTCATTCACACTCGCCAAGAACTGCTTCCATTCCGTACCCGCCGGAAGAACTTTTAAGCCCACCCTTTCGCCAGTAGGCAACGTGCGAGACAAATGGGGCATGTGGTCGGCCGCTGCTTCCAGTAATGAGCGCAAAGTCTCGATGCCCTGAACAGTTGCACTCCTCAATTTCGTCCTCTTCAGGTTGCCATGAGGACCACCTCTGACGCCGAAATCTGCCCTAGCCTTGTATCTTTCAAACGTGCGGAGAGGGATGTTGTGAAGAATCCGCCAAGCACGTAGACAAATGTCTATGCCCTCCACGGTGACAAGCTTCTTCCCCCTTCTAACTTCTTCATGAAACGCTCTGTGCACGTCCAGATTTTTGCTAGACTTGACTTTAAATGACTGCATGTGCATTTCCGTGCGAAGCATACGGATCGTCGAAGGACGAAACTTCCGAATGCACTCCATGTCGCAGCACAATTCAGTGAAAACCTTTGCGATAGATTCATACGACACTATCTGTGTCCTCCGATCCACCAATGCGGCAGCACGGGTTCTTCTATCGTAGCGGTACTTCCGAACGCCTGTCCTTTTCCAATTTCCCTGTAGCTCTTCATCCATAGCAACTCGTTTACGAGCATGGTCGTATATACTAACATACCCATTTCGCCCATGATAAAACACTTGGCGCATAGGCCAACGTAGACACATGTCCCCAGCATTGGGGTCCCCATTCCGAACTTCCAGTACAACAATGCCCACGTCGTCCTTACCCAATCTGTTCCTCCCATCAATGCAAGCGTTAAGGTCGGCAGTGATGATGATCACTTCCGCGAAGTCCGAGCCGTCCGTGTGTCGTGCGAGTAGGGCCTTACCAGACCATCCGTCGCGGGCAATGCCTTCGCAATCTGGAATGGGACTAGTGTCCTCGTCCTCCGCGGCAACTGCCTCCAAGTCCACATCCTCCTCTTCACATTCTTCGAAACCCTGAGCGTCGAAGGATTCACGAATGACATTTGCACGATGTAAGCGAAACGAAACGAAGACTTGTGAACGACAGAAAAATCAAGATGGGCTCGATAGAAAAATGCTGCACCTCGTCACCGTCGGATTCGCTAGAAGAAGTTATACGCCACAACGAAGACTCCTGAAGTGGAATCGCGTGGAAGATATACTCAGGGCTGTTGATAGGATGGTCGCGGTCATAGAATGAAATGTCAAAGAATTGGCACAGCTTGTACGAAGTAATTGCCGACGCGTGGCTGCCAGACGCGAAGGCAAATCAGACGACGTATAGGCACGAATCA
This sequence comes from Rhytidiadelphus loreus, assembly GCA_947034895.1. Taxonomy (NCBI): domain Eukaryota; kingdom Viridiplantae; phylum Streptophyta; class Bryopsida; order Hypnales; family Hylocomiaceae; genus Rhytidiadelphus; species Rhytidiadelphus loreus. The sequence continues at coordinate 43,695,216 of OX344764.1, forward strand.
AGTCTCCTGAAGAAACAATTCAAATCTCGGTATTCCAGAAGGACAAAGTTCAAAAAAAAAGTTTCATGTACATAACTACAGAGTGGAATGTCACAGTCAAGGGTACAGGCCAAAAAAATATGGTGCCTGCCAATGCAAAGAAGAAATAAACCGATTTGACAAATCAGAGCACCCGCCCTGAACAAAACTAGACTCGGTCGTGTCACACAAGATAAACAGGATCAATGCTTGAAGTACCCACTCACAATTGTTTCCAAGAAAGCTGTCGGGTCTTTGGTCTCCCCAATTCAGTTCAAAGCGCCCTCTCTGAACTGGATCCAAGTTACCGATGGGCGAGACCGTGGCCAGGGAAATCCAAATCAGAGCGGGCGCTCTGAACTGAATCGAACAGAATTGTGACTAAATCCACGTCTGCGGAAAAATGGTTTAGGGCGCCCGCTCTGAACTGGGTCCTTACAGATTGGCGAGACCGTGGCCACGGAAATCCAAATCAGGGTGGGCGCTCTGAACTGAATCAGACCAAAAACTCACTAAGTCCACGTCTGCGAAAAATAGGTTTAGGGCGCCCGCTCTGAACTGGGTCCTTACAGATTGTCGAGTCCGTGGCCACAGAAATCCAAATCAGGGTGGGCGCTCTAAATTGAATCAGACCGAAAACTCACTAAGTCCACGTCTGCGAAAAATAGGTTTAGGGCGCCCGCTCTGAACTGGGTCCTTACAGATTGTCGAGTCCGTGGCCACGGAAATCCAAATCAGGGTGGGCGCTCTGAACTGAATCAGACCGAAAACTCACTAAGTCCACGTCTGCAAAAAATAGGTTTAGGGCACCCACTCTAAACTGGGTCCTTACAGATTGGCGAGACCGTGGCCACGGAAATCCAAATCAGGGTGGGCGCTCTGAACTGAATCGGACCGAAAACTCACTAAGTCCACGTCTGCGAAAAATAGGTTTAGGCGCCCGCTCTGAACTGGGTCCTTACAGATTGGCGAGACCGTGGCCACGGAAATCCAAATCAGGGTGGGCGCTCTGAACTGAATCGAACCGAAAACTGACTAAGTCCACGTCTGCGAAAAATAGGTTTAGGGCGCCCGCTCTGAACTGGGTCCTTACAGATTGGCGAGTCCGTGGCCACGGAAATCCAAATCAGGGTGGGCGCTCTGAACTGAATCGGACCGAAAACTCACTAAGTCCACGTCTGCGAAAAATAGGTTTAGGGCGCCCGCTCTGAACTGGGTCCTTACAGATTGGCGAGTCCGTGGCCACGGAAATCCAAATCAGGGCGGGCGCCCTAAACCTATTTTGGACCAAAAACTGACTAAGTCCACGTCTACGAAAAAAAGGTTTAGGGAGCCCACCCTGAACTCATTGCCGGCACAATGTGGACCTCACGATTCAGTTCATGCCGCCCGCTCTGAATTGAAAAAGGCACCAATAACGAACGCGACTTTGGAGGCATCAAAAAGGTTCAGAGCAGGCGCACTGATCCATTCTGACGCCCCAAGAGAAAGAGAATACTAATATTGAAACCCGTCAGGGCACCCCCGCTGAACTATGCCGGGCCCAACCACTCTAGTCATTCACTATGGTCATGAGCATATGTGCAGCTTCGGGATATATAACAAGTGAATGAACTATACTATCAGGAATGTTTTTGGATTACGAGACAGCATCTTCACACGTCGATGATGCACGCTCCAATGAGGCTCAGAAACAATCGGGGGAACTACACTATTTGTATGCATGAATTCAACTATTGTGAATGCAGGAATCCAATTCTTAGGCTACACTGATCATGAGTTCAAGGGAAGCACGAAAAGGAATTGCGCTCATCACATGAATTCGGATTCCGAGAATTCAGAATTCTACGAAAAGGAAATCTTAGCTGTCCACTACGTACTAGCCATTTGCGATTCAATCACTCGGGAATTGCAATGCGCGAAGACGCTATAGGCAAGCACAATCAAGGAATCATTCAAACAATGGACCTCTAAATGAACGACTTCTACGCATGTACCAAGACTAAACCCTAATCGGTCTCAATGCACGGACGCGACATGAAATGCATGGAGTGAAAAACAATGGAAGCGTACCTCCAATTATCAAGGTCCGATTCGGTGGAGGTCCACCCGCAACACAAATTCGAACTAGCCAACTTGCTACGCGCAAAGCTGCAAGACATGAAATTCACCACAATAAAGCGCAAATAGACGAGGCCGTTTAAAATGGAAAATCAAACAGCGAGCCTTTCAAGAGGAAAACAATCGAAATGAAAAGCACCTTTCACTTCCAGGGTGATGAAGGAAGCTGAGCAAACGGAATGGAGAGGTTGGCGGGTCCAATGCGAAGGCTGAGAAATCACCGTACACTTCACTGGAGAACTGCCGAAGGTTGCTTCGCAACTTCTGTGTGTCTACCAAAAAAAGGCAGGAATACACTTTGACACCGGAAAACCTAAAACCGCCGATAATATGCGACGACGAGGAAAGAGGACGACAACCTCACACTGGAAGTGAAAGGTAGTTAATGCGATGCAGTAATTTTTAATTGTAAGTTGGAACTAATAAGGTGGAAGCACCCCAAATTGACAGTTTAAAAAATTCAGCATATTTGGAGACAACATTTCAGGAAATTAACATTTTCGTGGTGTTCAAAAAAATGAAGAGGTTTCTGGGACTTTCAAAGTTTCAGTCCTCTAGACCACTGGAACCGTCCTGAATGTGGACCCAAATCTGAATTCTGACAAATTCAGCACTTACCCAATCACAATGAAGAGAGGAGAAAACTTTATGACACTTGTCAAGGACCATTCAATAAAAGCCCAGGGACGGTTTGATGTCCATCTAGGAACAGGGATTAGGTACAGGTGTCATATTGGGTGCTTCCACTTTAACCTTGGAGCGCTCCGACGTCCATTTTGTGTACGATGTACAGACTGAAATTTAGTTTTCTTTCTCATCACTGTTTGGATGAAAGTCATCTAATTTGTGGTGATACTTCGTCAAGTTTTTGTCCTATCTAATGGTTGGATTTGGTGTTACTAGAGTTCATTTTTTTCTTAAATTATAAATGTTAAAGTTTATGAAGCCAAAAATTGCATTGATTTTAGTTCAAAACTGAGTTTGCAAGACCGAGGTCATAGATTTTAAGAACACAAAAGTTTCAAAAAATCACCACATGAAGAGAACCTCGTCTGGAATACATTCCAACAAGTTTTACTCAAAAAATGATAATAGTTTGCTTATAATTGAATTCAGAAGATATTTTGAATTTTTCTTTTTTAATTAAAAAAAAAATATCGATGGTAGCATTGGTGAATCTAACCGCACAGATGGAATCTAAAATTCATAATCTACAACTTTTACTAGTATATCAAGTCCAAAATATTCTTCCAAATTGTACTTTATAATGATTTTTCCCAAGTAGCCAATTTTGGAGATGGATCCAAACGTTCGAGGGTTAAATTGAATTGAGATGTATTTTGCATGATTTAGAAAGCGTCATGAACACTTGGAGTTCTAGGATTTGATCCATTCATTGTAGTTCCTATATTCTTTACAGCTACAGTCTATGTGCGTAATGAGCGACAAATGCACTTCTGGCTTATAAAATCGCCAAATTTCACTGTCACTGCGAAAATTCTGAAAAACACACGAAATAAGAGCTCCTCTTCTTTCTCTAGCCATGAAAGAAATACTACATAATTTTGGTTTCGCTGGCTTCTCAAACCAGGCCTGTCCAATATATAAAAAATCTATATGTAATAAAAAATCTAGATGTAGAGTTGAAAGTTTGCTAAAGGTGTACTCAATTTAATTAATACATGTAATTCCATTTCCAATGGCAATTGGACTATACTGTGGTCCTGTAACTAATTATCAACGTAAAAAATAGAATTAGCATAAATTAGTACTACTAGATTCTTGTATATGAACACTATATATTCTAATAGTGTCAGAAGTCAAGGTTTTAGCACAAAGCCACCTCATTTCATTATTATTAATTAGTATAGTACTAACTATGTTTACTAAAATTCGTTCTAAAATTTGACCTCATTTGGACATGACAAAGGCAGTACTTGACTAATACAACGACAAACCTCGAATTTTTCCAGTGGGATTCGATTTTGCAGCCACAAGCACACCTTGTCAGTCCTTATTTTAGGCAAAAGGAATTAAGGATGTCACTTGCCAGCGACTCATGCTTCCCCAATAGAAAATAGATTCAAGATTGTAGGACATCCTAAATTGTTTGTGTTTTACGATAGAATTGAAATACACCAATGTCTATTGTGAGGTTGTTGGAGCTTGAAAACTTGACCATGTGAACAACTTTTTTTTTCCAAATATAAAAATTGAGGTGAGAAAAGAATCCTAAAAAAATAGTATTGTTCATAATTTTCATGAAATAGATATGAATGGAATAAATCACAGATTCCTATGTACATATTAATAATATTATGGGTACAATGTAGAAAACAAGAAATTAATTTAAAAAAATAATGTAATATATTGAGACTCCGAGTCCCGGTCCTAAATCCATATTGTTTCCCGAAGGGAAAATGGTAACTTACTTTATGGGTTAATATGTACAAATACTTTTAACATGTATCGTTCTTCAATGTCTGTAGAGCTTCTTTGGTCCTGTATGGGTTCATTATGAGTAATCCAACTTGTTGTCCATTATCTCATTTTTGTTAAATTTGGACTTCTTGAACCTTTTGGTCTTCTAAGCCTTCTATATTAAAAGACTTAAAATTAAGTAACCCCTAAAGGATCAGAGTGTGTTTTTTGGCTGTAAAGAAATTTTGGGCAGGTACCTTCGAGCGGAAATTTTCATATTTGGGGCAAGGAAGATCTTTCAAACGCACCAAACTTCATTACATTTGGGCACGCGTCAAAAGTTATAGCCTAATATGTTACTTTTTATCGTAACTGGGCAGTTTGGGCACATCAAGAAAAAATCACTTTTTTGAGGAAGAGAAATTTGAAATTGATTTTCTAGAGTTTCATATACACGATAAGCTTTGGATCATTCCATCAGTTAGATCAATGAGTCAAAAGTGATGAGGATTTTTTGTTTGGGGGCAGTTTTGGATTTCCTACTCTAAAATAAACTTTGAAATCCTTTATCTTACCCAATTTTCAATATTTTCGGACAAAAAAAAAATCGTAGGATGTACATACATTATTACAACATTTAGACCATTCGGGTTGGAAATTTCCAATTCCATATTTAAATTGTAAACAATTTAGTATTTTCAATCATTCTCTACTACTACATGATACTTATTATTTTTTTCCTATATGCTGTACTATTCCAAAGTATTTGAAACCTTGAAGCATGTAGCCAACTTGTCTAAGAAAATAAATCCTAAGAAGCACCACCATTTAGGTCATTTTTTTCTTAGAAATGTGACCTTGTGAAGCATAGCTGCCCTTCTTTTCGTACGGTACAAAAAATGATTTTAGTTACTTTGAATGCTTATATCTTGCAATCCACCTGGTCGAAATGTTTGAAATTTTTACCACATGATTTTCATACAACACAATACAAGATCCTATGGATAGATATGTCCCAAAAAAATAATCCAGAATTTTGGTACTTGTACTAGAAATGGCAGTTTTGGAGCGATTCTGGTGAAAATATAGTGAATGTCTTTAAAGGGTTAATGAACATCTCAAATCTTTTGTTGGTAATTTTTTTAGACCTTTCAATAAAAATAAATATGACAAGGAACTAAATATAATTAAATCCGAGAAGATGAGGGGCAAACAACATAGTTTGGAGAAGATCTTAATATATAGGACATGTAGAATTAATGATCAAATTAAATTTTGAAACACTATAATAATCAATTTTAAGGTGGTGCACAAAAATCATGTTCAACGCTAAACCTTCTATTTTATTTAGACCATTGCACTTCCCAAAACCGTGTAAATGGCCGTGACAATGAAGTGGAAAATAATACTTACGTCATGATCAGGGTTGTTCGCTGCGACAGCGCGACACCGCGACAGACAAACGTCACGCGACGTCTAGTAGAGCTCGCGCGACGTCACGAAAAGTCAAATTTACCTTTGACTTTATATAAAATTACCCCCCTCCAGCTGGATGCCATGTGGCATCTACATGGCAAACTCAAGGGGCGCATACGGGTACTAGGCGACTAGAGGTAGGGGCGAGTGGAGGTAGGGGCGACCTCTTGTAGGAGTGATTTGTAGTGCAATTCAAAACTGCCACTTCTGCTGCAGTCATCCAAGAAAATAGAAAAAATATTTTTTGGAGAATCTAACCGTAAGATCTTGTACTTAAGTTGTCTAAGATCATGTGGTAAAAATTTCATAAAGTTTGGCCATATAGATTGGAAGATATTAGCATTCAAAGTTGGAAAAAAAAATTGAACTTTGGCTTGCAATTTCAGATGACTTTGACGACCATTTGTGGAAAAAAATTGCACTATAAACTCTAAATTTTAAAAAATTATGTTGAAAAATTGAATTGAAAGTTTAAGCAAAAAATTTCAATAGAAACACACTTGATTTTCATTCTTTAAGAAATTGTTGAATAGAAGTTGGTCTATGATTGAATGAAAAACTAAATTGTTAATAGCTCTAAGTTGGAATTGAAACACAATAAGCACAATGGTGAGATTGTTCTAGTAGACAAACTTAACTATATTAAACAATTTTCAAAAAAGTTGTATAAATTGCATTCAAAAATATATCATATAAGATGTTTTTTCAAAAAATTGTTTAGATTGTCTAAAAGACAAGATTGTCCATAATTTTTTCATTGCTAGTCCAAATGGAATGAATCAAAGCTTCACATGTAGACAAAAATATAATATTTGAGGGAAAAAAATTTAATATTAATTGACTTATTGTAATTTTTTTGTTGCTTGCTGATCTCTATTTTCAACTTAGGGTGGCATAAATTTTGCTTTTGGACACCAATTGAAGAAAAATTTATATTCTTACAAAGATGATGTACTCTTCTATCCTCCAAAAAAGTTCAAAAAATGAAAATGAAAATTGAGACTATATGCACCTACTTGAACTCTTTAAAGTCCTTCAAAAGGACTCAAGTTGGTCCTTTAGGGGTTAAAACTCAACTTTATTTTTGTACACTTTTACACACATTAGTTTAGAAGCAAATAAATTAAAGTACATTGTTTGGAAAAAATTACAAAATATTTGCACAAAAGAATTCAAATTCAAGATTCAATACATAGACCTTGGCACCTAGCGTTTTGAATATTTAATATTTTTTCTAAATGGCACATCATATAAAAAGTGGTTAATATATTTACTTTCCTTTTCAAAATTTAGAAGCATGAAATGTGACCTATGTTTTTATTTGTACTAACATAATAACAACATACCCTATTACAAAACATCAATGCGATAAACAACTTCAGGGGCTTTATCAACCATGAGTAGCTTTACCACCTATCTACATATTAGTTGCTTCTTTGAATCAGGTTCAATGACTATACCCAACTTCCTCACAAAGTACCTCATTACTAATGTATTTTCAAATATTCCATTGTCATATTTGAGTAGTTGCGTGGATTAGTGTCTCTATAGTAGCACCTGCGGCCTTACTATAGGTAACTAAAATCAAAAGAGTCCTTTTATTAATGACCACATCGTCAAATATTTGTTTCTACTAAAGATCTCTCATTAAAAAGCGTATAATCTCTATCCTCACTTGTTGGTGACCAACTTTGAATTAGAAGCACATGTCATTAAGTCACCATATGCTTAGTGATGTCAATTTTAGTTGCCCCTAGAAACCCCCAAACGGCCCAAATTTGCTAATTTTTGGACAAAAGGAAGGCCATTCTTTCCACCTCCACCCGCACTCGCCCCTTACTCGAGGTCGCCCTTAAGCACTCGCCCTGACCCGCGTTCTCCTCCATGAGAGGTCGCCCAAGACCCGAAGTCGCCCCTAAAACCCCCAAATGGCCCAAATTTGCCAATTTTTGGACAAAAGGAAGGCCATTCTTTCCACCTCCACCCGCGGTCGCCCCTTACCCGAGGTCGCCCTTAAGCACTCGCCCTGACCCGCGTTCTCCTCCATGAGAGGTCGCCCAAGACCCGAAGTCGCCCCTATAAACCCCCAAACGGCCCAAATTTGTCAATTTTTGGACAAAAGGAGGGCCATTCTTTCCACCTCCACCCGCAGTCGCCCCTTACCCGAGGTCGCCCTTAAGCACTCGCCCTGACCCGCGTTCTCTTCCATGAGAGGTTGCCCAAGACTCAAAGTTACTTGAAAAACTCATTGGATTGCAATTTTTGGGTGATGAAAGTAGAAATTGACAACTTCATTATAGTCAATTACTTTTGTTTTAGTTTGCTAGGTACATTAGTGGACGTACTTTGTTAGGTGAGCTAAGTAAATGGACCTTGATGAAATCAGATTTCATAGCTTTGACACCTAATCTCATTTATTAGAAATGAAAGCTCTTCTAAAAATCTAGTTGCTTTGGATTCTCTATAGTACTACTTGTATTTGATAATATCTTGTTTGATCTATTAATTAGCTCTAGTATATAAATTTTATGGCAAGATGTCATCTTCTATTGAACACTCAAGTTTTGCAAATATGCAATTTTGTTAAATATATATCAATGGTTCATTTTCATTTATTCGGTTGGGATTATATGATATGAAATAAATCAAATAAGAAAGATCATACATATCTCTCCATCTATTTTTTGGTATTTTAGAAATCATTTGATAAATTATATACTTATAGAATGACTATTTGAGATTTGTTTAAATCCGTAGGGGAAATTTTCATTTAAATCTCTTCCCCATTAATTTAGAAGTGAATATGGTAAATAATTCATAAGTACAAAGATGGTTGGAGAATCAAGAAAATTAAATGGAGAAGGTATTGCAAATATTTTCATGCATTATTTTGTATTTTGAAATACACTTCATAAATTATAGACCCCTTTAGTAGGATAATTCGTTGAAATTTGCATAAATTAAATCAAAAGGGGAAGTTTTCATTTAAATTCCTTCCCCACTAATTTTTTAAGTTAGAGATGAAGGTGGTAAATAATTCATAAGTACATAGATGTTTTGAGAATCAAGAAAATTAAATGGGGAAGGTATTGCAAATATTTTCATGCATTATTTTGTATTTTGAAATACACTTTATAAATTATAGACCCCTTTAGTAGGATAATTTGTTGAAATTTGCATAAATTAAATCAAAAGGGGAAGTTTTCATTTAAATTCCTTCCCCACTAATTTTTTAAATTAAAGATGAAGGTGGTAAATAATTCATGAGTACAAAGAAGCTTGGAGAATCAAGAAAATTAAATAGGGAAGGTATTGCAAATATCTTCATGCATTATTTTGTATCTTGAAAAACAATTTATAAATAATACACCCATAGGATAAGTCTTTGAGATTTGCATTAATCAAAAGGGGAAGTTTTAATCCAAATCTCTTCCTTCTAATTTTTAAGTTAGAGATAAATGTGGTAAATAATTGATAAGTAGTTGAGTACAAGGATGCTTGGAGAATCAAGAAAATTAAATGGGGAAGGTATTGCAAATATCTTCGTGCATTATTTTGTATCTTGAAAAACAATTTATAAATAATACACCCATAGGATAAGTCTTTGAGATTTGCATTAATCAAAAGAGGAAGTTTTAATTCAAATCTCTTCCTTCTAATTTTTAAGTTAGAGATAAATGTGGTAAATAATTGATAAGTAGTTGAGTACAAAGAAGCTTGGAGAATCAAGAAAATTAAATGGGGAAGGTATTGCAAATATCTCCATTCATTATTTTGTATCTTGAAAAACAATTTATAAATAATACACCCATAGGATAAGTCTTTGAGATTTGCATTAATCAAAAGGGGAAGTTTTAATTCAAATCTCTTCCTTCTAATTTTTAAGTTAGAGATAAATGTGGTAAATAATTGATAAGTAGTTGAGTACAAGGATGCTTGGAGAATCGAGAAAATTAAATGGGGAAGGTATTGCAAATATCTCCATTCATTATTTTGTATTTTGAAATACATTTGATAAATAATACTCCCATAGGATGATTATTTGAGATTGCATATATTAAATCAAATGGAATAATTCTTATTTAAATCTCTTTCTTCTAATTTTTAAGCTTGAAATTAAAGTGGTAAATAATACATGAGTATGATGAATTGATGATACTTGGAAGATAGTGAAATTCAAAATGGAAAGCTCTTTCTAAAATCTACATTTTATTATTTTGTATTTTAAAATCTACTTCATAAATAATACCTTGGTAGGATGACTTTTAGAGATTTGCGTAATTCAAAAGGAGAAGCTCTAATTTAAATCTCTTTCCTCTATTTTTAAATTTTAGATGAAGGTGGTAAATTATATATAAGTATGATGATGCATAGAGAATAGAGAAAATCAAATAGGAATGTTTTTATACAAATCTTTAGAGGGTGTTCAAATTTAAAATCCACTTGTTAAATAATACACTGATAGGATGTTAATCTCTAAATTCTCATTGTCTTCACAAGGGGCAAAAGGATTTTGGCCAAGTTCCTATATGGTCAAATTTTTATGAAAAGATAGGAAAAAAAAATTAGCTTTCTAGAAATGTAATTTTAATTTTAATTGGTGCCTAGGAGCAAGAGTTATACAACAATTAGCTTTGATCTAAATTAAATCATTTGGATGAGCAAAAACAAATCTTGAAAAATTTGAATTAAAAATTAATTTTTTTTCTCATATATTTTATTTTATTTTCATATGGAAAGCTTTTATTCATTTCATTTGGATTTATGATATGAAGAGGTTGCCAAGAAGTTGTAGAGCATCTTGTTTTGCAAGCAATTATAATATTGATTTGTAAAATATAGGTATAGGATTTGTTTTTGAGTTCAATTTTCAGAAAAATTCAAAACAAATAGGTCCACCAAATCAACATTGATTGTTAGAACAATCTCACTATTGGAATTCGTGAGTTTTAATTCCATCTTAGAGCTATTAATGATTTAGTTTTTCCCTCTATGATACCTTCTTCTACTAAATAAATTTTTAAATAATGAAAATTACATTATATTTTAAACTTTTATTTTTTCTATATTTTCAACTCAATTTTGAATGATGAAAAAAAACTAAATTCAAGATCTACAATTCAAACTATTTAAGTTAAGAAGATTTGAAGTCTTAAACTAGTTTGCCATTGTGCCAAAAAAACACAATTTCTTCACTTTGAATGCATTTATCTTGCAATCTATGTGGTCAAAATGTCTGAAATTTTTTCCATGCATTTTCAAACTATTCTATTGCAAGATCCTATGGTAACATATGGAAAAAAAATACCATTCTAAATTTTTTTTCTCTTTGCAATTTGCACAAAAATGGCAGTTTTGAGTGTTTTTTGACAATTGCAACAAGGAGGTCGCCCCCTTGGACCAGCAGTCGCCCCCTTGGACCAGAGGTCGCCCTAATTTTAGAACCTGTACTCGCCCCATTTGTACTTGCATGCGCCCCCATCCGCGGTCGCCCAAGGCTGAAGTACATGTGCCCCTACCCGCAGTCGCCCAAGTTGGCTTTCCACGTCATTTTGTAAACCTTGCCACGTAGGCAAAATCTATTTACCGTGGGGTAAATTTTTTTACCCCTCCGCGACGCGATGTCAAGTAAACTCGACACTTGGTGACACGCGACACGCGACGTCAGACGTCATACACGACGCCTAAACCCAAAAATATGTCAGACAAGACAACCCTGGTCATGATTGTACGGAAGATGTATAATCCAAAACCAAATTTTATTTAATACCTTCTTATTTTTTTTTTTGGACATACCATTTGCAAACCATGAGTCAAACTCTATAGTTTACAACTTGAAAACCATGAGTCAAACTCTATAGTTTGCAGATTGAAACCATGAGTCAAATTCTATAGTTTACAACTTGAAAACCATGAGTCAAACTCTATAGAATTCCTTAAAGCGTGCGACTATAGGATGACTATGAATGCTCCATTGCTTTTACATTATGAATTCTATTCATAGAATGGTACCAATGAATGCTGTGAATCATTGGAATGTACAACAACAATGCTCTTATTTGAAGCCATTCATGCCTCTAATCATGCCTTAGGATGCCGAAAGGTGCATTCAGTGAGTTGACGGGCCTCAAAAAGGCCGTTTCATCCCATTCCTATGAAGACTGTTTGCTGCCTATAATATTTAATAATTTTAAAAAATTTTAAATTTTTTAAAATTTTAAATTTTTTAAAATTTAAATTTTTTTAAAATTTAAATTTTTTTAAAATTTAAATTTTTTTAAAATTTAAATTTTTTTAAAAATTTAAAGAAATTTAAAAAATTTAAAGAAACTAAAAAAATTTAAAGAAACTAAAAAAATTAAAAGGAATTAAAGAAATTGTAAAAATTGTAAAAATTGTAAAGAGATTTAAGAAATTTAAAGAAATATAAGAAATATAAAGAAATTTAAAAAATTACAAGAAATTTAAAAAAGTTCAAGAAATGTAAAAAATTTCAAGAAAATTTCAAAATTCAAAATTTTATTTAAAATTGTTAAAATTGTTAAAAATTGAGAAATTGAGACATTAAATTTTAAAAATTTAAAAATTAGAGAAATTTAAAAATTTAAAAATTATGGAAGAAGGTTGAATGTAATCAGTTATCAGTGGTATTCAAAAAATTGAACCTAGACATACTTGTGATAACACTATAATTTATGCAATTCAGTAGCTTTTCTAATTGAAATGGCTGTTTATATTCAATTTAGCTATTTTAGAACTAGTTTAAACTATCTCTTGAGAATTTGAATTTTTTTGGGGTATCTATGTATTGTATGAAAATGATGAGCCATGTATGATAGTTCAAAAAACCGATATTTCCAACGTCTCAATATTTCTGGGACAATAAATAAGAAAATAATATATATAATTTGTTAATGCATGTTAACCCCTAAGTGCCTAAGCCTTTCCAAGTGTGTTTTTCCCATGAGAAAAGAACATGGGCTTATAGTTATCTCCATTGAAATAAAATGAATTTTTTTCAAAATCTAACCGTATGGATGTTTAAAGAGCTTGCTTATTAGTATGTACACCAATTTTGAGTGCAAAATTGCATAAGAGTTGTTAGATTATAATAAGAGAAATGTACGTTTTCTAGTAAGTTTTAATATGTTGTCCCTCTCCACAATGTTTCAGAAATTTGCACATAAAAGCTTTTTGGGATTAGAAGTGACATGAACAACTACAAATTGTGTTAGCACACTAAAATACCCTTTCAAAAAACTTAAGATCACTTGAAAAGCTATTAAACTCATTACACAATCCACCTTGCAATTGTTGAGATGCAATTTTTTTAATAAGTATAATTCACAAATAACTCCAAATCAACACTTGCTTGTTTAAATTTTCAATGGTGAAAATTATGAAAACACTTTACTCTTTCGATTGGGACCATTTTCAAAGCCAATGAATAAGTGGAAGTTTTTAGATCTCAAATCAAGTGAAATTGCTCAAAGTTGAAAAATGAAATAAAATTAGCAAGCTTTACTCTTCCATTAACGGACATAAATGGCTTTGGAGACCTCTCAACACTCAAATATGTACCTTTCTCAGTGAAAAATGAAAGTTCTGAATAGTTAACCCTGAAAAATGCCCCCAAAACATTTTAAAACGGGCAAACGAATTAAACTGCTCACTTCAAAATGAGCCTGAAATTTCAGATCGACCATATATGGTCGATGAAGCAGTTAGGGGTTAAGAACAATCATGTAGACTTCATGACGAAATGAAATGTAACCACCTATTATTTATTTCCTTGGAAATATTCATTAAAACTTATGGTAGAATATGACATTGTTTTGTTTTGTTTTATGGTAGAATATGACATTGTTTTGTTTTGTTTTGTTTTTGTTTGCGGTGGTTTTGCATTCAATAGTCTAAAGTAAACTTTGAAATCTTTTATCTAACTCAATTCATTTTTGGTACTTGTCTTTTTGGTACTTGTTATTATAAAAATGCCGGTGTTTTAGGGGTTAATAGGGTCAATAGAAGACAAAGTAAAAATTCCCTTGGACTACTAACGCAGTATATTAAAAAATTTGAATTGATTGTGATTTCCTTTGCCATGTGAAAGCATTCTCTTCAAATGGTGTTTCACTTCAACTTTCTAGGGAACTTTATTGTCTAAAGCACAAGTTGTTTTTAGTTACCGCCAAGCTAGACTCCTGAAATTGTATCATTAATGTAATTTTTTCTTCATTAGTTATTACGTACTCTTTTTTTCGATAAATTGGAGTAAAACTTCCTCCCACATGTATTGCATTCATACACAGTTTAGCTTGAGTGAAAGATTAAAAATATAATTATAAAAAAAGATTAGGGTACCAAAATTAACATATAGTTATGATAAAACCTAATTTACATTTATCGTGGATTTCATTCAAGTTCCCTTAATAAAGATTCTATATGTAGAGTGAAAAGTGCACTTTAAGTGTATTCCATTTACTTTGAAATCTTATACTTCTCTATAGGAGTCCTCACAACTAATACTAAACAATGTGATTAATTATTAAAAAAGGAGTTCGTGGATATAATAGTTTTTAAAAATACAGTTGTGATTTAATTATTTCACTATTCAAATAGCTTTTTTTCCTCATACATTATATTTTTTCCCAAGGGAGCAATGGGACTAAGGTTTTTGCTGGCCCAATTTTCCATTTGAGGCGGGATTGGGGTTGGATTGGGTTCTTCCGTTGGATTGAACAAACCTCTAACATCGATAAAGAGGATTTTATTTATTTGTTTTTAAAACCTACTTCATCTTTGGTTTCATTTCATGTCGATTTCATTTCATCTTTCTTTGTGTGGATTCTTCATTACTCCATGATCATGAGCTATGGATTTGTGTGGATTCTTCATTACCCTATGATCATGAGCTATGGATTTGGGTTAAACCGATGTTGCATAACAGATTTTTGTTTTATACATTTTCTTTTAAATAAGCAGCAATAAAGAAGTATAACATAAAAAATAAAAAATAGTGTTTATTGAGAAAAATAGCATAGTTACGGTTAAAGTTGACCCAACTCATAATTGGAGTAATTGCAGGTTTAACTTGTGGTGGATGCATTTTTAAAATTATAATTTTAAAAACAAAAACATATAAATTATGAATAGAAAATAAAAAATTATTAAAAAAAAAACAATAAAAAAAAAGTAGTGTACCTAATAAAATTTTCTTTTGTTATAATTAATTAAATAGTACAAATTCATTAATTTTAATTTTACTAAGGAATATAAAATTTTTGGGGATAAAAGGGAGAAAAGATCAAAAGGAAGTCTAAACACTAAGTATCTTATATATATTTGTCATATATTAAATAGAAAGGAAAAAAATATATATACATAAAATATATAAAAAACAAAGAAACACCTTTTAATTTTTTTGGAATAGAAAAAATAGGAAGATAAAGGAAAGGCAGTGTATTTTATAATTTTCTTTTATGGAGCAATCCAGAAATCCAAATGCCTATTAATCAAGAATTCAGCCTTACAATCGGGCTTCAACACTTTACATTGCCTAGGGCCTGAGTCATGAATTGGAATTTGACCCTAGAACTCAACCTCAACCCTGTACATTATCTAAGGTTGGAGTCGTGATTTAGGATAAGATTGGTGGCAGATCAGGCCAGCCTTCCATCCTGCCCGAGGTTGTGTGTATACCGGCCCTAAGAATTAGAAGTTTTATAGGGGCTCAAATGTACTAGTAGATGTGTGCATTTAAAGAAAAAAATATACTAAATTTCACTTAGAGAAGTACACAGTTTTTACTTTGAATAAAAAAGGCATTATTCATCTCCTTATCATGGTTCTACTAATTACCTAAATGACATTTGTGTCCTATAGAGTTGATCATCCACAATTGTTATAATCTAAAAATCCAACGTTTGAATTTTTTATGATTTATTTTGATTCATATTAAACAAAGTAGCATTTACATTTGTACACTTTAAAATAATTATTTTAGGCGCAAATATGAGGAAGACAATAAGAAACGAAGGTACGACAATTCCTTGGAAAATGCTACTATGAGCAAGTTCTTGGGGCTACCACTGCGTTATACAAAATAAATCATAATAGTGTATGAATAACATGTATCACAATTATGCCTATAATAGACTACAGTTTAACAATTCTAAGGCTAAATATGGGTGGTCCGAGTGGATTCCAAGGTCTTTTCTAGAGGTAAGGAGTTCATTATTTCCTACACTTTTATTTGCAATGTCATGTTTTAAGAAATTAGTAAATGAAAAAGACAATAGAATTTTAAGTGTAGTCTGAATATGTACGATTGACAGAGTACAACCGAACTTGGATAAGTGTTACCTCGAGAAGTGTTAAAACTCTATATGTGTTATGGAGATTTCCGCTCCCTTCAAATTAAGACTAGTGAGTACAAGCATGCTTGGGGTACCCTAGTCAAGAACCAAGGAACAGGAATGAAATAATTTTTGATTAGCCTATTTTACAAAAATAAATTAGAGTAATTTTTTAAAAACATTGATTATTGTTAGAACACATATAGGCAAATAATTTTCATGAATCAAAACCTACTAAATCTTTAATTTTCATATTTGTTAGGATATAGCAGTTGATATCATATCAATGGAAAATATACATGTATATACAAGAATTTTACCATGATTTTTTGCCTAATAGTATTCACTACTTTACAAATTACTTTTCATGTTTTAATTATGAAATCCAAAAGAATCTCAAATTTTGAATTCCTTTTAAACGTAACCCCTCCTTGTTATATTTAGGATGATTTGAAAAATAATAATAAATAGTTAAATATCCCATATCAAGTTATAAATTTCTAAAATTGGTTATTAAAACATCATAAACCAATGTAGTGATTTGAAAACACTTTCTACTAAATATTTATATTCCTTCTTGATTCCTGAATGAAAAATGGACACTGCGACAGAGTCCTGAATGGGGCTTCAGGAATCATATTAACAACTTTAATCAATTAAAGGTAACTTTTTTTTAATGATTTCATATTCTATTCTATTTGAAGCAAGTAAATTTGTATTAAAATTAAGTTTCTACAGAAAAATTTGTAGCCTAATCCTACATTAAAGAAATGAAATTCACTATATATTATTGTGTGACGGTGTTTATGGGGTACCCCAAGCATGCTTGTACCCTAGTAAGTGTTATGTGTTAAGTGTTACGCAATGTCGCGCTCGCGACTTAGTTGCAAAGTGACTCTAGATGTCCATTTTAGAAACAAACTAATAGGTAGAATGATGTATTTTTCCCGATCATAAACTAAAAGATCATATATTTTTAAGCTCATATAAAGTAAAAGATAAGTGTACTTTTAAGTTTATAAACCCAAACTTTGAAGAAGTTCTTGAAGCGAAGACCTAATGACACCATGTTATCTATTAGGAATATTGAAGCACTAGAGAAAGAAGTACAATCTTGGCGTGACGTAGAAACTCACCAAAATACTATTGATTCATTGTTTCGACGGACTTAGATGAATAATGAATCAATATTTTGTAATTTCATCCATTTTTTCTATAAAAGTTATGTATTTACCTTTTTAATCTTTCTAATTTTTTTTTTTTAAGTGTTACAAATCATCGGCATCATCCTCTATAAGTGTTATGTGTTACTAGTGTGTAAGTGTTAATAACTAAAAGGATGCTCCCAACCCCTAACACTTATCGAGGTTCGACAGTAAGTGAGTTGAGTGGTAGGCTTGGGGGCAGGTTTGGGAGTAGCGTGGAGCCTCGGAGAAGGTTTCCAGTAGGATCGGTTGTCCTGGAGGTTCGGACCAGGTTTGGATGAGCGTTGGTGTACCATTGGTTTGGATCGCCGTCAATGATGTCTGGCGGTCGTCTCTCCGCGCGCACTTTCCTAGTTTTCTTGTTTTGCTTTCAGCTTGCCGCCTCGCTCTTCCTTGTTTCTGTTTCTAGTTTTCTAAAGCACATGTAGTGGAAATTTGTGGCAGTGGGTTTCGGATTTGTAGAAGGTGTCTTCTTGCACGGGAAGCTGTGGTTGGTGGGCTTCTAATTGGTGGTACGTGCGCTGAATTTCTTGTTGGGAGGGCGCTTTCATTGATGTTTTGGGAGGGCGCTTTGAGGGAAATTAGACTGTACAGTTTCTTTTGGTGGTGTGTCAAGTAGCAGCATTGAGGTAATTTCCGTTTCATGTCGGTGCGATTTAGGGTTCTTCGGGGACGATGCGATCCAGGAGGAAGTGACTTGAGCTGGCAGCGTAGGCGCGACTTCGGGTGTGAGAGTTTGTGTGTGCGCCTTGAGCTTCTACAACCCCGCGACAGAAGCAGCTGAAGAACAAGTTTTGATTTCAGCGCGCGGCGAGTTCAGAGCGGTAGCGGTGTCTTCGTTTCAGCGAGGAGGAGAGACTTGTTCTTTCACCCAGAACCAGCTACGCATTGCAGGTAAGTGTCATGTTTTTTTTTCGTTCCATCAACAAGTTCAGTTCTCTCGTCTGCTGGTGCCTTCTTCCGATTTCACGAGAGGGAAACTAGCTGTCAAGCAGATTCATCAAATGCGGATTTAGGGTTTAGATCTTCTGCTGGTCCTTCTGCCGATTGCACGAGCTTGTTTCTAGCTGTCAAGCAGATTCATGACGCGAGGATTTAGGGTTTAGATCATTAGTGGTGCTGCATTTCGAGTTCTGGATTTTGTGACTTGTAACTTTGTTGATTTGCTGCCCATATTCAAACATGTCAACCAGTATTGCTGCCATTTGAACATGAGCGGTGGAATTTATCGGTTAGTGCATTGCATTGCATACGGAATTGCGATTGCATGGCACTGCAAACGTCATTGTGATTGCATTGCATTGCATTCGTCAATGAGATTGTATTGCATAGCAGTCGTCATTGTGATTGCATTGCATTGAAATTGTCATTGCTGTAATTCTGGTGCATAGAAAAATGGATAGGAGATCAGCTAGGTAATCGATACAAAAGATTGGGTCCCTGTAACCGCGCACCCTCAAAGGCGCTTCAAATGGTTTAGAGCGCCCACCCTAAACCGTCGCCGCCCTTCATGGTTTCGGGAAGGATCAGAGCGGGCGCTCTGAACCATTTTGAGCCGTGAAGGTTCAGAGCGCCCGCTCTGATCCTCCAAACAGCCTACATCGTTCCGGAAGGATCAGAGCGGGCGCTCTAAACCACTCCTAGTTGGGGAGGTTCAGAGCGCCCGCTCTGATCCTCCAAACAGCCCACATCATTCCGGAAGGATCAGAGCGGGCGCTCTAAACCATTCCTCGATGGGGAGGTTCAGAGCGCCTGCTCTGATCCTCCAAAAAGCCAGAACATCCCGGGAGGACCAGAGCGGGCGCTCTAAGCCACTCCTAGTTGGGGAGGTCCAGAGCGCCCGCTTTGATCCTCCAAAAAGCCCACATCATCCCGGAAGGATCAGAGCGGGTGCTCTAAACCACTCCTAGTTGGGGAGGTTCAGAGCGCCCGCTCAGATCCTCCAAACAGCCCACATCATTCCGGAAGGATCAGAGCGGGCGCTCTAAACCACTCCTAGTTGGGGAGGTTCAGAGCGCCCGCTCTGATCCTCCAAAAAGCCACAACATCCCGGGAGGATCAGAACGGGTGCTCTAAACCATTCCTCGATGGGGAGGTTCAGAGCGCCCGCCCTGATCTTCCAAACAGCCCACAACATTCCCGGAGGATCAGAGCGCCCGCTCTAAACCATTCCTAATTGGTGAGGTTCAAAGCGCCCGCTCTGATCCTCCAAACAGCCTATATCGTTCCGGGAGGATCAGAGCGGGCACTCTAAACCACTCCTAGTTGGGGAGGTTCAGAGCGCCCGCTCTGATCCTCCAAAAAGCCACAACATCCCGGGAGGATCAGAGCGGGCGCTCTAAACCACTCCTAGTTGGGGAGGTTCAGAGCGCCCACTCTGATCCTATTAGAATGCTAGGGGGTGATTGGGGAATCAGGGCGGGCGCTCTGAAGCTCCAGGACCATAAGCAGTAGCTCCCGCTCCAGTCTTCAAAATACCCCACAACATTTTGGGAGGACTAGACCAGGCACTCCGAAACATTCCGAGGAGTTGAGCATCAGAGCGCCCGCCCTAAACCATTCTGATGGTTGATGTATATCAAAAGAATGAGAGCGGGGGCTCTGGCCATTCCAAGACAAGGAGGATCAGAGCGCCCGCTCTGATCTCCTAAGCAGCCAACAGAATTCAGGGAGGATCATAGTGGGTGCACTAAACCTCCACCATGATTGATCCCAAGCATTCGCAATTTCAGATTCCAATCAAATGATGATTATGAATCAACTTAGGTCCTTCGGTCGAAAACTACTTCATAGTTAGTAGTTCCGCGATAGATTCATATCCATGTCCGGATTAGAGCGCACGGTCTGATTTGTACCACTGTCTGTGCACAGTGCAATGGAGTCCTTCCTCGACAGCACGCCCCACCTCACCGGGTACATCAAACCAATTGCGTCAGAGAGAGTGCACGAGTCCTGGACGGCACTCGTCGAAGGGAAAACTCTTCTGGAGTTTGTCGCATCCAAGGCCCTGTGGACCGTGGAGATGAGCTACCTCGAGGGCTCCCCCGTATTTTGTTTAGAACTAGGCTTCACGAGTAACGGTGACCCCAGATGGAAAACATTCAGGGAACTCGTAGTCATCAATGTGAATGTGCTGCGCGAAGCCATTCTGGTAGATGTAGTGAACACTTCGAACAACGCATTCGGAGTGCTAGCCATTAGGGTAGAAGATGAGATGACGTTCTGTCACGAACGCATCCTGAAAAATTACGAGCAAGTTCCCCATATATTCCAAACCTTGATGCTCGACATCAGAGGTAGAGTAGAAGCTCATTTAGACAATTTTGTAGCAATTGGTAAGGCAGTAAAATCTTTTCTCACCAATGCAAACAATCTACAGGCTACAGTAACAGTCGAACTCCAGTCCAAGCAGAAGCAAGTAAATCAAATGGACTTGCAAGGTCGACAGCAGAAGAAATCCAAGAGGGGAGGAGCATCGAGCTCCAGCGCAACCAGGCGGGCCAGACCGCCGGCCGCATCGGCCCTGGCTGGAGCCTCTAACGTGGCGCAAACTCGACCCCGTGCTTCTCCCGCGTCAGAGGTAACCGAGACGGGCGTGAACATCCCAGCGCAACCGGCAGCTCGAACTAGTGACACACCAACCGTCCCGGAGATAGACCCAATCATCCCTCCGCAACCTGCTGAAGAATCTGCGGGGCGTTCCGGACCGAGGTCGCGGGAAAAGAAAAAAGTCACGAGGAAGAGGAATCCTCCACCCGAGGTCGCGGTCGGATCATCGCAAGATGCGGCGAGGATGGTCAGGCAACGGCGGGCAGATGCTGAGTCGCCCAGCTCCTCACAGCAGAGCGACCTGCCGGACAACACTGACGTCTCCGAGGAGGTCGCGCAGAAGCAGGCGATCAAGAAGGTGAATGGGAAATGGTTGGACAACCCAGACACCGTGCCTTACGATCCCGACACCGTTCCGGATAAGCTATTCGTGGATCTCGTCTTGAAGAGGGAGGCCAAGCACTCGGAGGAAGAAGAGGCGAGGAAGCGACTGAAGGCCGAGGTTGTGGCGAATAAGAAGTTCAAAGAACTGTCCAAGTACATGTACATATTCGGGCGGGGGACATTCTTTGAGCTCGAAGTCGACGACATGATTTAGGCGGACGAGAAGTCGGGTATGATCTTCCAACCCCTGGAAAAGAAGGGTGTGATGGCCGTGCTTGATCGAATGGTGAAGGTCAACTTCACCAAGCAAATCCTGACCGTGATGCCGGACACGGAGGCTAGGCCAACATGCTGGGCGGACTGCGTCAAGTCCTTTCCGCTCAAGATCATCAACGGCCAGCACACCTGGAAAGCGGCCAAGGAAATCATCTCGGGAGAGGCATCGGTCGACGACGAGGCGCTGAAGAAGAAGGTGCGCAAGTGGACATGCGAGGTCGTATGGTCCGACAACAAAAATCACTTGCACGCGCTGTCGTGCAAGTGCAATGACGGGAACATGACAAGTCCGTATCTGTCGTCGCTGCCGGCTACAATCCAGCATTGTCGCTATCTGTGGGACAATGCTCGAAGGCCGGCGTAGCAGCGGAAGAACCTAAGGAAGGAAGAACAAGGCGAAGAATTTGCTCGCTACGAGGTACGCATTTTAGTCGATCCATCCTGCCCATTCAATTCATGTTGAATCTAAGTCTGGGAGTCCGAAGATCAGAGCGGGCGCTCTGAATCGATTTGGTTAGGATACCGTCTATGGATAGGAAACTGCCCTCCCCGAGATGGAGGAATTAGGACTGGCAGGATCAGAGCGCCCGCTCTGATCCGCTGAACCTCAGTCGGTCTACACGGATCCAACTTCCGAATCCGACTCAAATGTGTTAATTTTCCTGTAGGAATTTCGTGTCAAAGCCGAGCAGAGTTTCGAATCGACTGGTCTTCTCAAGCCGTCGGGCAACTCCCAACGAATCTACGACCTAGACCGGATGGGGGAGCGGAAGGTGATCATGGCTTCGGAGGAGACTTGGGCCGCATGGCAGAAGGTTTTCCAAGGTCATGAGTTGGGGTCGCTTCACGACATTGACTCCGGGGGACCCTTCAACGAAGCGACGACCAAGGAGGGGAACGTGAAGTTGTACAAGTTCCTCCCCATCACGAGCAACATGATGAAGAACCTGCATGGCCTCGATGACGCGGCGGTGGGTGAGCTTGCTCGGAAAATCCTCGATATACCGCCGAAGGTCTACCTCAACAAGAAGCCCAATTTGTGGACTTCGGCCATTCCCATCGCCATGTGGTGCACGAACAGAAAGTACAACGTGCTGGCGAGGGAGTTGGCAGACAGGGGCAAGTCGAGCGGCATGATATCGGCAAGCGAAGTCATCAACGCAGCCGGAGACATTGAACCGCAAGCGTGGCAGGACTTCAAGATACAGTTACGCATCAATGGCTTCCACACCTGGTACCTCCAGACCATCGATCCGGAGTACCTGAAGTCGGAGGTGTGCTCAGGAAAGAAGAGCGTCCTACCGTCCGTTGAGCTCCTTGCCGCCTTCGACCGTGTCATGGTCAACTATGAACGGTGTGAGTATGTGCGGAGGTATTCGCGGGCCTCAATGTGCCGCTGGCTTCGAGTCGGAAGCAGGTTCGACCCAACGCTGTATGTCTACAAGAGGGAGAACTGGGTCCCCTAGCGCGCCGTAGACAGACCTGCTAACCTCAAGTACTGCGAGGTGGGCATCATCGATTTCCGCCAGTTTCCGGGTGTGGAGACCATGGAGATCAATTCTGCCAACAAGAAAATCCTCGAGGAGGTGGAGGTGGTGTTGCAGTCCGTCATGTCCTTGTCGGTCCACATGTGGATGCTGATCTTCTTTTCGAAGCGGGCGGCTGATGTGGACAAAGCTGTGAAGGAACTGTTTCCTGATTACAACATGCGGCGGGAGTGCAAGTACGTATGTCGGGCGGGGGAACCTACGTACAAGGAGAAGAACAAGGTCTCCGTGATGTACCTGCAGAGGTCCCGGTGGAGGTGGGTCAACTTGAGTGTGGTGAACACGAACGACGAGGTGCCCTCGCTGTCTGCTGATGAGGACGAGGACCTGACCAATGAGGGAACCATCTACATGAATCGAGAGGTCTGTCGTCACGACAATCCGAGGACCTTGTCGAAGTATGAGCTCCGATACGAGGTGTATCTGCGCTTCATCGACAAGTTCTGCAGGGATCAAGGAACCGTCATGTTGGTCTTTGCTGGTGCAAAGCCAATTTCGGCGTGCACGATGAGCACCTGACCACGCTGTGTTTTCATAGTTCTTCTGATGTACATCCCGATGTAGCGGGTGTAAGACATTGTAATATCAGTAATGACTAAATCCTTTGAGTGCTCGCAGATGTTGTCGTGTAGCTCTGTCACTCTGATCATCTCCACTCAGAAGGCCCTCCTGCGTCAATCCCAACATAATTGCAAAGGCGCGGAGATGTGGCCGGATATTCTGGTCCCCGGTTGGACATTGCGTTACGGCTATGTCACCCCGACACCGGCGAGAGCCACCCGGCTGGAGCTGGACGAGGAGCCGAATCCTACCGTCGGGGAAGCGAAAGCGGACGAGGCCCTCAACATCGTGGACGCCGACCACGTTGAAATCGAGCACCCCGACATCAACACGGACGAACAGGAAGGAGATGAACACAGTGAGCAGACCGGGAATTGGCAAGACGAGGAAGGCGTCCAGGGAAACCGGGAGCCGTCGTTGGATCGTGCTAACAACGATGCGACCGAGCAATCAGAGCAGCCTGATCGGAGCGGGCGTCCGAAGCCGGACTCTCACCATGATGAGCCGGAGGATCCAATTCCTCCGGCGTCGCCGTCTCACTCCACTCCTGCAGCAGATCAGACCGTCCGCTCTGATCCCATCCCACCTCCATCTTCTCAGTCTCAAGTTGGAGCAGATCAGAGCGGGCGCTCTGATCCCATTCCTCCTCCGTCTTCTCCTTCTCAGACCGGAGCAGATCAGAGCGGGCGGACTGATTCTAGTCCACACCAATCCCAGTCTGATCCTCTATCTCCTGCCCAACTCTATCGACCATCTCAGCCACTTGGGAGCTCCCACTCAGGACTGGTCCACTCCCGCTTGCCTGCTTCCCTCTCCCCGCAGTCCTGGCGTCGACCTCCGCCATCCCAACAGGTTCAGGGCGGGCGCTCTAATGTGCGAGCTCACTTGTTTCGCGTTCCTGCTTCCCGTACTCCATCGATCGGAACCGCGAGCTCTCATCAGCCGGAATTGGTGACGCCATCCACTCCACCCAGGATGCAGATAGAGGTCCTGCAGATAGAGTTGGGTCTGCTGAGGTCACGACTCTCTGAAGAGCAGCAAAACGAGATGGAGAAAGTGAGGCTTGATCTGATTCATACCCCCGCCACGCCCTCCGAGAAGACGATGAAAGAGAGGATCCTGGAGTCGCGGACCATCGTCAAGGACTTGAAGTCCCTCCGTCCCGCGTCCGCTCTTAGAGAGGAAGTGAGCGTGACGACATTGACGCTTGTGCAGGTCGCCGTCGACGCTCTTGAGTTGGAGATCCCTGAATCCAACCCTGAAGAGCAAGCGATGTGCGCCCATGCTACGGCGAGCGCGAGAGAACTGTCGAGAGTTAAGAATTCCAAGGAGAGCCCGATCGAACTCGACGACATGGATGAATTGGACCTCGAGACGCGCTTGTCCAATTCGGCCAAGCTGAGGCAGGAGTATGACGAGACTCTCAGGGTCGCCCAAGCTGCATCATCATCGGATGCGGGGACTGTATCTGGGGTCGGGGGGAGTTCCGCCGCGGCGACTGCGGAGACGAAGCTGGACGTCAAGGTCGGGATCAACGTCGCATTCGCGGAGAGAATTGCCGAACAGATCAGGAGGAAGGAGTCTGGGAAGATGGACAAGTGCATTGAAGAAATCGATGCGCTGAGGAGGGAGAAGGAGGAAGCAACAACAGCTAAGGGAGGAGAAAATGGAGCGGGAGAGGCAACAATGGCTGCAGGAGGAGGCGGAGAAGAAGGCGAGGCGAAAGGCGAAGAAAGCAGTCAAGGAGAAGGAACTCGCGGAGGAGAGGAGGAAACAGGCCGAGAAGGATGAGCTAAACGCAGCGGCTTGGAAGGAGAACATGGAGTTCATAAGGGAAATGAGGGAAATGAAGTCGCAAATCCATACTTCCAAGACGACGCCTTCTCCCTCTCCTCCTCCCGTTTCTCCGATTCCAACTCCAGCGAGCGAGCTTCACAACGTCTCAGAAGTCTCCACGAACTCGGCTTCGGCGACGGCGTCCGCGGCATCTGGCCTTCGGCACCTGGCCTCCGGAGAGGCAACGCAAACCGGGGTGAGTGTCACTCACGAGCCAGACGTCGATGACTTGGCCCTCAGTCAATTTCCGTTTGTGCATGTCCATGAACTCTCCCATCGTCCTATCATGCACGACGATGACCCTTACGACCTCGACGTGGACTTGGGAGATATGGAACAGTCCTTCACTAACTTGACTGAGCAATATGCCCCGCGTGTAGGCCGCGATGGCGACGCAGCAGAGCCCGGAGACGGAAGAGGAGCAGGCGCCGGTCAATGTCGACGAGGCTCCCGCGGTGGGTAACCCTTCGACATAGCTCCCATCATTTATGTTTGTCATGAAGGTGTGGACGCTATGTGAGGGCGTTACGCCGGGGCCTTGAGTTCGTCCAGATCCCGGCGAGTCCACGGGGCTATGGGTCCGTAGTCATAAGGGCTCTCCTTGTCTTCGCTAGGATTTCAGTGGTCATGTTCATGGAGCGTAGACGTGGGCTTAGGATGTGAAAATCTCTTCTGTGAGAGTGGGTCCGTTTGTAAAACATTGTTATATTTGTAATATATTGGATGTGTTGTTGACAAACATAAATTGCTCAGTCTCTGGTGACTGCATTCCATTTCGCAATACGTTTTTCTTTTCAATTGATTATGTGCAATCTAGTTACGCTCTTTTGATTTTGGGTTCAGGGTGACAAAGCTCTTGTACTGGGCGACGCGTCTGCAATGTCCCCACCTGTTCCGGACTTCCGGTTGCTCCACGTCGTCGATCGTTGTCCCCTCGCCGGAAGGAAACCGTCGCCATCCCCATGGAAGTCGACACTCCCGATGCCATTGGGCGAGCAGTGCCTGCGGTCTAAGTCGCCACCCCCACGGATGTAAGAAAGGTGAGGCTCCATTTCCCTCCAACTGTCTTACCTAGCTTGTCTGTATCGGGCATGCACGTCCGTTAGAAATAGCACGTCTGATTGAATTAGCACGTCGATGAGGAAGACGTCCCGGCACATCTCCATTAGCACACATGTCTGTTGTTCTAGATCGATGTCATTCATTCTGAAGTCCACTTTGAGCATGGGGTTTCGCATCTGCAGGCTTCGCAGCCGCCCGACAAGACGCCCCCTCCCGTCGCCCTTCCCCCCTTCAGTTATTTCCTGATCTTGGAGGTAGAGGGGGTGTTGTGTCGAACCCAGCACGTTCAACGAGTCCTGCACAATCCCGTGCCCCTGGGAGAGGCCCCTTCAGAGGAGGAATACAACCCGAGTAGACGCCACATCTTCGGTGAGTACACCCTCTACTGCCGTCCGCACATGCGCCAGTTCTTGAGAAACTTGGACGAGAAGTTCCACTTGTCCGTGTGGACCAGACTGCCCGCCGCAATCGCCAAACCGGTGGTGGATTTCCTCTTCCGCGGCATGGAGTGCCTGAAATCCTTGCGCGTGCTGGCCCTCGAGGAGTGTATCTCCATAGTCAAGAGACGGCCGGCAAATGCGTGTAGGTGCAGGCCTTCGCCGTATGTTCCGGACGCACCTTGCCCCGCGCACCCCGTCCACGTCTCGCCCGATCCCGATCTCGAGGAGAACATTTACATTCAGTTCCCCGATCATCCCGAGGGGCAGCTGCGACTGAAAGTCCTGCACAAGGGCGTCTGGGACAAAGATAGGTTCAGGGCCCCGAATTTCAGGGCAAATTCCACCAATACCCTGCTCGTCGATTGCTCGCCCGAGAGCACCATCCTCAATCCGCTCTACAACACCATTTTCCCCTTGTCCTATGCCGGCAGCGAACACGACAGAATCCTGTTGGGGACGTTGGCCTCGTATCTCCGTGACTTGCTAGATTCCGGTCTTAGCGTGTCGCAATACCTGTCCAGTTACCCCTTCTGTTGGGCCCCCGACGTTCCGATGAGGCAGACGAAGCTCGGACTCAGAGTGCGCGCGTGCGCTTCATGGCAAGACGGGTCCCTCTTACTAGAGTATCCCGATGTCGTGAAAAAGTACACTAGGCACGGGAACGATCATTTCATCCCCCGAAGATCTCTAAGAGAGAATAAAGGGAAGAAAATGACATGATGCCCACTCGTGTACCGATGCTTGTGCATGGCCGTCACCGCGTTTCCGCGCCGGGAGGGCCCTCCGGCGACGGCCCGCGACAGGAGACGAGCCACTCTAAGCGACGGCAGACGCGGATGACGGAGGAAGTGGGCTCTTGCTCCGGCTCCGTCGCCCCAGAGGAGGAAGGCGTCGACGTCACGTCGGCGGGATTGTAAATGAGGTTGTCGACGACTACGTGTATCGTAAGGTCGGCTTATCACTACCTCCATCGGCTGTTTGAAATTGATGCTCCAGCGGAATGTCTTTGAGTTCGCTGTCTGGCCCTCTCGCAGTCCGCAACTGATCGTTGGCCTCTTTGTGCAGGCTACTTGGTCTCTGTCCGACAGCAAGGGCGATGTAGTTTCTGGGTGTCGGCTCGTCCAGGTGAATGGTTCAGGGCGCCTGCCCTAAACCTTGGACGACGTCCTCGTCCCGTTGCGCCGAACTCTTGTCTTCGACGTCAGGACTTTAATCCATTTAGATTATGTTTTAGGATTTGGGATGTCTAGAGAGTACTTTAGGACTATTACATTGTACGAATGCTTCTCTGTCTTTTTAAATATAAATTGTAGGGCATCCCCACATTCTTTATAGACATATATGTACCCACATTGCTTACTGCCCCCTCTAGCTTGCAAAATTGTAGATCGTCAACGGACCACCATTTCACCAACGACAGCGGGCGTCTATTTGCTATTCATGTCTCTTGTGAAGACCCTGCAGTGTATTCGGAGAAGGGCGGACCAATGCTCGTCAACCCCGGTGTGGATCCATTCTGGCGTTGTTATCGTGCTGGCACGTTCATGGTTGAACTTGCCGACTGTGTAGAGCAAAAAAATAGGGACGCTCACGGCCCATCTTCTGTCCGAACACGAATATTCATAGGGGATTCATGGCACTGGAATCCATGGCCCTGATCTTCGTAGGGTGTCACCTGCATTCAAGGAGCTCCTCGGCGCAAGGAAGGACCACGTTGTCATGCACATTCTCCTCCTGTTGTTCTAAGGTACTTGGTAGCAGCAACGTCCATCCTCCGTCCTTCTCCCGGCATCCGGGGTTTCTGTGGGCATGTGCCAGATGCGGTCTACTATTCTCGGGACGGTGGATCGGTGTGGGGAGGGTGTCCATCGAAGTATCTATTGACTACTCATAACTCAAGCCGTCGAGTGCATGCGTGTCGTTGTAAACCAACATGGCTCTCGCTGTGCACCGTGGTATTCGGACGACGGCACATCTGCTTGACGTCTTGAGTTATGAGCAGCCAATAGGTACTCCGATGGGCACTCTCTTCACACCAATCCACTTCCCAGGAAAAGTCGACCGTTTCTGGTTCCCACCCTCAGAAGCTCCGGATGCTAGGACGTGGACGGTGGATGGCCGTCGCTGCTACCAAGTACACTCGAACAACTTGGGGAGAATGTGTATCACAGCGCCATCCTTCCTTGCGCCCAGGAGCTCCTTGAATGCAAGTGACGCCCTGTTCGTAAGGTGGGTCTTGGTGTGTTTCATGGATGACCATGTGTCGACATCTTTCGAGGAGGAAGTTGACTCCCCTATGAACTTCTGTCCGGACATGAATATTCACGGGGGATTCATGGCACTGGAATCAATGGCCCTCTTCTTGGTAGGATGTCACCGGCATACAAAGTGCTCACTGGCGCAAGGAAGGACGACGTTGTCATGCAGATTTTCCTCCAGCTATTCGAGTGTACCTGGTGGGAGCGAGCGCCATCCACCCTTCGTCTCCAAGCATCCGGGGTTTTTGTGGGCATGTGCCAGATGCGGTCTACTATTCTCGGGACGGTGGATCGGTGTGGTGAGGGTGTTGATCGGATTACCTATTCGCTGCTCATAACTCAAGCCGCCGAGCAGATGTGGGTCGTTCGTATTCAACTTGGCTCTCTACATGCATTCTTGAATACGGACGACCCCACATCCGCTCGACGGCTTGAATTATGAGCAGCCAATAGGTATTACGATCAACGGCCTCATCACATCGGTGGACTTCCCGGGAAAAGTCGACCGTTTCTGGTTCCCACCCTCAAAAACTTCGGATGCTAGGACATGGACGGTGGATGGCCGTCGCTCCCACCAAGTACACTGAAACTGCTGGAGGAAAATTTGTATAACAACGCCGTCCTTCCTTACGCCAATGAGTTCCTTGTATGCCGGTGACACCCTGTTCGCGAGGTGGGTCCTGTTGTGTTTCAACGGTGACCATGTGTCAACCTCTTTCGAAGAGGAAGTTGACTTCCCCTGTGAACGAGGATGGGTTGTGAGTGCTCTTGCTTGTATTCCTCACAGTCGACCGGTTCAACTATGATGTATTCGGCAAAGAAGCGACGCCGGAACTGGTCCATGGCGGAATTGACGAGCATTTGTCTGCAAATCTCCGAATGCGCTGTAAGACCTCACAAAGACATGATTGGCAAATAGGCGCTTGCTTTTGTTCATGAAGCTCAAGACCCTTCACTCGAAGTTGGCTGGAGGCGGTTTTGGAGGCGCAATTGGAGAATGTGGAGTGAAGATCCAACCCTATGCGGTGGCGAATGAACACTGAAGTAGTGTGTCCCGGCGTGAACTTAGAATGTACTTAGTTAAGATTGTACCTTCCTCCGTTTTATAGTTTGTCCCGGCATGAACTTAGTTAACATTGTACTTTCCCCCATTTTATAGTTTGTCCTGCAGCACATGGTCCCCAAAAGTTCGGCGTAAATAGTTTCTTCCCGGACTGTACCTTTTCTTCCCGGACTGTACCTTTACTATACACGGCAACCGGTAGAAGAGAGAGCTAGGAATGTTGTAAACGGGGTTGGATCCCTATGCAAAATCCACTATGACCCTATTCAATAAAGTGTGTCTTCTTTAAACAATGGCCGCGACTTCATTTGTGCCCCTGTTCTCTCCGTGCATGCAAACGCATCCAGATCAGTGAATTGGTTTCCTCTTCGCTACTTTGCCAATAACCCAAGTGGTGATGTTATGTGTCTTTGTGATCCACCACAAATCCTAACAGTCATCCATGCCTTGCACAAATTATGGCGCTTAGAGATGTTTTGGAACTTCCATTGAGGTAGAACACTCTAAAAGCGCCCGTCTTCTTGAGCGGGCTCCTACAAAAAGGTACTAAATGGATATGATTTCGTCTTGAAATGGACCTTAACGACTTTTGCTTGAATCAAGGAAAAGGTGTTCTCTATTGCAGGAGTCCATCAACGGCCTGGGTATCCACAGTTTCCTTCCAAGGATCACAAATTGGTGAATACAACAGATTTCTTTGGAAATCCGTAACTAATTCAGAAATGCGTCTAAAACTTCGAATCCACTTGTGTTAGGTTCGGCCACTTTTTTTCTATCTCTGAGCGATTTTTAATCGTGAAAATCTATGAAAAAGGTGGAGCTGTCCTTCAATGGCCGGTTTCAGAGCATATTACCTGACCGTCTTGTTCTGAGGACGACGTGTTAGACCTTAGAACACGATGCCGGACATGCCCCATGATGGACATCTACGTCACATAGCGCCCATAAGGAGTTTGGCACGTACGTATGGGCTTGATTCTGACCCACATGCGGAGAAATCAACGGAAATACACGTATTTTTCTACCCCCACTCCCATCTCTAAACACAATTTTGGCCCCCCGCCATCCCAAAAACCGCCAATATAATGGAATACCGCCATTTTAACGAAATTGGCCATAACATTGGTTATTAACAATTGAATTAGTTATTAACAATAAAATTAGTCATTAACAATGAAATAAGTCATTTACAATAAAATTAAGAATTAACAATGAAATTAATTAATAAGAAAAAAATTAGTTAACAACAACTTCTTCTAAAACAATTGCAAAGATTTAACTTTTGTTCAGATAATCAATAAGGAATCCATTTGTACCACAACCGACCTCAACCCTAATGGCTCCCCAAATATAGTATAAAGTATAAACTAGTATTCCATAAATTTTGCAACACAAATGGGATTGAACTCACAATCCTTTTTTTTTCCCTTGAGATTTGGTGCTCAAAAGCAACAAAAAATTTAGGCTAGCTATAAGCTATAGGAATTTTTTAGGAAAATTTTGGATGAAATTGCTAGAAAAACTTCAACTTCTAGAAATGTCTTCGATGAAATCGCCACAATGTAAATGAAAATAGAATTTTAGATACTTAGTATCACATTTTCTATCCAGTACGTGGATGAATGTTGAAGCTTGGAGCCCCTCCGTAACATTTAGTATTGCCACTTTCCCAGCGCAAGGAAAAATGGAAAAAAAATATCACAATCTATAAACATGTACTAAGAAAGAAAAGAAAAGTCCATGCATTAATAGATGGATCCGCGGTCGCCTAGGACCCGTTGTCGCCCAGGACCCGCGGTCGCCTAGGACCCGCAGTCGCCCACTCGCCCGGGCTCTTTAGACCCACGGTCGCGTTGGAGCACCTGTCCAGACCCGCAGTCGCCCCACTCTAGGACCCGCGGTCGCCCTGGAGCACTTGCGCTGACCCGCACTCGCCCCACTTCAGGACCCGCACGCGCCCCAGGGGCGACCTCGGGTACATCAGCGTTCTCCTCCACCTGCAGTCGCCATTAAATTTTCCCTGGCATTCTGCGCACTGTCTTTCACCTGCTGACGTGGCTGAATGCGTGCACAGAAGCTAGGGGTTTCAGTTGTGGGGGGGGATTTTTGTCCCTTTGCACGGCTCATTTTATTCACGCTTGGATGACATAGGGTGTTTCACGAGAACATTGTATTTTTGTAAATGTTAAATGTGATAGGATTACGTTTAGCATTTTTTACACCTACGGTTTAGGCTTGCAACCCTAAACCGCATAGTACTTAGTTGGCTACTTTTGAGACGAAGTGATCGTTATGGAGGGCGAGGACTCTCAACCGCTACACGGTATGTCAAGATACCGACTTCGGCTCACCAAAAAGGCGGTTCGTGACAAGGATCGTAAAAGGAGCGGCAAACCTCACAAGAAGCGTGTACCCATCTTGTTGCATCCAAAGATGAAGGCCTTTTTGGGATGGGAAGTAGAACCAGAGCCTTGGACATATGAAACTGTAAACAAATATGTGGATTGGTGCCACATCAACAAGTTGTTCCCGTTTTGGCGACACCCTTTGCACGTGAAGTCTAATAAGGCAAATTTGGCTTACTGCAAGAGTGTTGTCTTCTAGCGAAGGTGTTTGGAGGTATGGCAGCAACTCTATTTGGAGTCCCAGCCTTATCGAAATGACAACTTCTCTTTCTATCTTGTGCAAATGGTGTACGTTGAAGTTCAATTGAAGAAAAAGGTAGATTGGACAACCTTGAAGGAGCTTCCTATCGGTGACCGCCCGGACACACCGATAGTGCTGGATGAAGAAGGACTTCTTCAAGCAAATCAGAAGCTTTTAGAGGCAAAGCCTGGCAAGTTGGCTGTTGGTGATGACCAAGTTCAATGGTCTTCAACTTCTAGCTCAGATGAGCACACTCACGAATACGATGGATATTCTTTTGAGAGTGACAACGAAGACATTGGCAAAGAAAAACAAGAGGCGGCTGAGGACGTTCAAGTTGACAAGAAGGGAAAGAGGAAGCTGGAGGAGCCGCAATCATTGTCCAAGATTCAAAAACAAAGCTTAGATGTTCATGTACCGATCAATGTGGACCGTTCTGGTGCAGACATTGGGTCTAGCGGAAGCAGTGACAATGATTCGGAAGACAATTTGGAGATGTTGGGCACTAAGATCGAAAATGCACGAGCAGCTTTGACTTCAACAGTAGCGGATCTTATGAATTTGAAAGAGAAGGTACAACATCTTCCAGTGAATCCAACTGTTGTGGATGGGTTGAAGAAGGAGTTAGAGGCGACTGAAAACGCCATTGCTGAAAATGAGAAGATTTACTCTAAATTAAACAAAAGTAGAGTAAATTATTTCAAGAAGATCGAAGACGGGCGAGCACACATTTCCGATGATTTAGCGGTGCTTCAAAATAAACTTGATCTTTTGCAACGTGATAAATGGTCCCATCAAAGCGAAAGGAGAAGCTTGAATCTTCAAATACGTGAGCTAGAGATGGAATATTATGATGATGCCTTAAAAGAAGCCAAAAAAGAGGGCATCTTGGCTTTAGCTCCGGATTATGGTAGCAATACTAAAGAAAGAGCAATGCTTTTTTATTTGGTGAAGCTACTGGAGAAAAAACAAGAGTTGTTGCACAAGGGCATATTGGACTTGGAGCGCCACATCCTTTATTTTAAGGAATGGCGCAAGTGGGCCTATGAAGCCATAGGTGCCACCCGTGCGGAACTTCAAAGAATGGGACCAGAGCCCAAAGAAAGTGACTTTGTGAATAGTGAAAAAAGTGCTTAGTGGTTGGATCTAGTGTGGTAGAAAAAAACATTTTGGCCTTCCAATTTTTGATTTTCCAAAGGTTTTGTGGAATAAAGAAATTCACACCTTTGTTTTTGAAATGTACATATGTTTTTATTATATTTTGAATACAAGGGCTATGAATTTGGTGTCTTTGCAAGAATGGATGTCAGAGATGGTACCTACGGGCTGAAATTTGGGACTGAATTTTTGAAACTTTATTTGAAGATAGAAAAAACGATTACCTTTGTGGTAATATAACCTTTTTTTCCAATCGGTGCCCGGGAACAAAAGTTATGCCCATATAGTCCAAACTCCAAAGCAGGGGAGAATGGGCAGCAAAAAAATGTGACAAGCATTTGAATTTATTTTTCTAAATTTTTTTCCCTCATAGATTATAATTTTGTCTATCCGGAAAGCTTTTTTTCATTTCATTTGGATATTTTATGAGAAAGTTATGGACAATCTTGTTTATTGGGCAATTAGAGCTTCTAGTGGGAAAAATACCTTGTAAGATTAATTTAGGAACGCAATTTTGGCAATTGTTCAAGAAAAGAAGTTTGACATGGTTTAGTTTGCTTGCAACAACAATTTGACCGTGGGGATTAGTGCATTTTAATTCTATCTTAGAAAGAAAATAGATTTTCATTCAATCTCATATGTACTTCTATTCTACAAGTTTTTTAAGAATGAAAATTAAGTTTTTTTGAAAACCTTTTTTTTATTTAGACTCTCAACTCAATTCTCCACTATATTTGTTTAAAGCTCAAAACTCTGTAGTGCAAGAAATTAAAGTGAAAAATGTTAAAAGTCAAATAATGTAGTCCAGCAATGTGCTGAAAAAATTGTTTTTTTCACTTTAAATGCGGATATCTTGCAATCTGTAAGATGAAAAATTCTGAAATTTTTTCCACACATTCTCATACTAGTAAGGTGTAAGATCCTATGGTTATGTTTGGGAAAAAACAATTTTCAAAAACAATTTTGGATACTTTAAGAAATTGTTGAGTAGAAGTAGGTAAGATCTAGTTGTAAAATTTAAATAATGAATATCTCTAAAATGAAATGAAAATGGTGAGAGTGTGCTATCAAGTGAAGTTAACTATCTGACCGGACCTAATTTTCTTTTAGATTGTAGAAATTGCCTGGAGAAACAAATCCTACAAGCAACTTTTAAAAGAAGAAGCTGTAGACTCAAGTTGCCCGCCAAACAAAATGGTCCATAACTTTATCATAAAAAATCTGAATGGAATGAATCAAATTTTTCCATGTAAACAAAAACATGTTGTATGAGAAAAAAATCCAAAAGGAAAAAATTCATTAAAAGATTTGAAGATTGCAATTTTGTGGGGACCGTGTATGGAATCATTGTGCGAGGCATTACAACAAATGTATTTGCATTTCACCAATTACATTTTAGGCTACAAATGTATAAGTATGCCTAAACCTTCAAAACCAAAGCAATAGAAGGTTATTGTCGATAAGCACAGTAGTACAATACACAGCCAAGGCAGTATAGTTTTAGAAGCCAACATCTTAACCCTAACTTTTGCTAGAGTACTACAGTGTGCAAGTATGGATATACTACGGCCCTT
The DNA here is from genome assembly GCA_947034895.1 of Rhytidiadelphus loreus. Classification (NCBI taxonomy): domain Eukaryota; kingdom Viridiplantae; phylum Streptophyta; class Bryopsida; order Hypnales; family Hylocomiaceae; genus Rhytidiadelphus; species Rhytidiadelphus loreus. Next base: position 43,731,166 of record OX344764.1, read on the forward strand.
ATACTATGGGTCTTACATCTTGTATACTACTACGATTAACTAGAACCACCGTTGAAGTAAGTATCTCATAGAAATATTTAGTTCAAGTCCATTGGATTGTTCTGAGAACCACTCGTTGCACCTTGTTCGTAATCATTGGACTCTCTAACAACGAGTTTCTTCTTAGCACGAGTCCTTGAAGCAAGTCCATCTGCTTCTAAAATAGATTCCAAGACATTGGAGTTCTTGAGAGCTTCAAGTGTCCTTTTAGTTTGCGGAGAGTATAACTCCAATAGATAATCGAGTGCTTGGCTTTGATAATAAGGCCCGTATGTTGAGTCGAGGTAAGCCATACTATTCAAGTCTTCTGGAGTGGCATTTTCATCACGATTAGCCCCTTGTTCACCTTCAAAATTCCAACGATGTCCTTCCGGATGAGCACCCCACTTGAAGGTTTGGGATGTCTTATCAAAATATCCACCAAGGCATTGAAAAAAAAACGCCCTCTTCCCTACATTGTGAGCTCCTTTTCCCATAAGGTTGAATGCCACTCTTAGAATTTCACGCGGGTCCGTTTCCCAATTCAATTGTGAGGCAGTAGCTCCCATTTCTTGATCATGTAGGCCTTCTCGCCAACTCCAAAGCAAGTCTCATCCCCAAAATCGTATCTCTACCGTCGTGTCTCTATTGTGTTCCCAAGAAGGTGGCATGTAAGTCATCAAGTTGAACATGGTATACAAGCGATCATGGAATGGTGCTGCACAAATCACACATTGTCGTCTAATCAGACATTGAGTGATGAGACACTAAGGATGGTACACATGTGTACATGATCCAAGTGCCCATCTTCCTTCTGGCCCAAATTGTTCTAGACATATGGGGCATTTGGTATGATCCAAGACGAAATGAGCTGGCTTTGGCTACAATAGACTTTGGTCTTTTTCGTTGAAGTGACTAGACATCTGATTTCCATGGTCCCAACCATTTTGTGCCCAATCTATGACATTTTTTTCCGCCACGTCAAGCATGGACATGTTATCCGGAAACATGTCCTCCATCAATGCCCATGATGTCAATCCATTCTCTCGTTTAGGGGCATTTGCTACAAAGTTCTTCGAAACTTTGTCTAGCTCTTTCGCAACTTGTTGAGATCGATCCACGGAGAGAATGCACGCGACCTTCCAATGATAGTATGTCGCTGCCAACACTGCCAACTTCTCTCGAAGCATTCTATTTTCCTCAGGCAAATCAAGTTCCTTTGATGATTGTAGATGTAGAATGGCAGGAAACGAAAGTGAATCCTGAGTCCCTTGCAAACCATCAACGTGCGGATTGCTAGAATCTCTTGAGACGAACGGAAGTGGTGCCATTGGAAGAATTGAAGAACGCTTCGTACGCTTGGCAGGGGGAGAAAGGTGAATGACATCGCTGGTGAGGTCCCCAACAAGCTTGTCCAAGTGATGTGGATCCTGCTCAACAAAGGTTTCGTCCATGTCCGACAATGTGAAAGTCTGACGCTCTTTTTCTCGAAGGCCTTGTAATTCTTTTGATTGTTGAGAAATGAGAGCATTTTTTTGTTCACATGTAGACCGCCATTTCTTCACATCACCTTCTAAGGTTGCAATTTGTGCATCCTTGGTCTTCAAGAGGTCGAGAGCCTTCGCCAACGTCATCGCATTGTGAACAACATCAGATTCAGACTGTGGAATGGGAATGTGACTTGTGGCACATACGGGCGAGTCGTCACTTAAAGCAAAGTCGAAGACGTTGCTGGCGTCTTGTGGTGGCAAGATTGGAGTCGCAATTGTGGTTGAGACTGATGCCAATCTAATTTTCGTGGTGGACCGTCGCACCTTGGCAAGATGTTTCATCTTCTTTCCTCGCGATGATGAAGCCGCTTGAACATTTGGATCTGGAACTGGAACTGGAACTGGAACTTGGACGGGGGTGATAATCTGCTCCTTCACTCGTACAAGCTTAGGAATCCGTGTGCCATCTGAATCATTATCCTCTTCTGATTCTTCCGTGTCCACCTCTTGAGTTTCTTTGTTTTGTGGATCACTTCGAAAAGGCCCAAGTCCACCCTCCGGAAATTTCAGAACCCCTCTTGGAATTATTCCAACTTCTGGACGCTCCACGTAGGTACTTTCTTTGATCGTGGTTCAGTCAACCTGTTTGTTCAAGGCGACCTCAGCATAGGCACCTCTAGCAATGAACAAAGGGGCCTCATTCCTATCTACAAAAGGGGTTTTGTAGAGGATCTACCACAATTCTAAACACCTTCGTACGAAAGCTGGATTTTCACAATACTTCAAATTTGCCTTGTTATTGTGTCGGTTGTGATGATGGCGCCATGCCGGAAAGAACTTCCCGATGTGACACCATTCAATGTAGTCTTCGCACACCTGCATACTCCATGGCTTTGGCTCCTCATTCCACCCTTTGAAAGCTAAGTGGTTATCATTGTTCAACACATGCCATCGCTTCTTGTGAATGTTACCCCTCCTTTTTCTAGTCTTGTCTTTGGCAGCCTTCCTAATTGCACCAGGAGTGCGTACAGTGGAAAAAATTGGAAGGGACCCATCACTGCTACCTCCAGTCGCCATGAGATTTGCGGACGTTGCAAAATTCTAAGAACCAAATGATAGCAAAAAATAGTATATATATTATCCAAAAGGATCACGCATGCAGCCAACAAAGGTTGCAAGACAGAAAGCCTCAATGGAAAATGAAGGTGATAGCATGATGATGGGCTACTAGCTATATAGGGCGAGTGACTTCGGTCTAGGGGGGCGAGTACGGATAGGGCAACTGCGTATCCAGCGACTGCGGGTCTAGATAGGGCGACTACGGGTCAGGGTAGGGTGACTGCGGGTCAGGGTAGGGCGACTGCGGGTCAGGGTAGGGCGACAGCGAGTCCAACGTAGGCGACAGCGGGTCTCGAGAAGGCGACAACGGGTCCAAATTGGGCGACTTCGGGTCCACCACCGGGTCTAGGTACCTTTTGCGCACTCGCGGTCTCCCTGCCAAACTCGCAGTCGCCCACCCGCGGTCTCCCTCAGAAATCCGCAGTCGCCCACCCGCAGTCGCCCACCCGCGATCTCCCTCAGAAATCCGCAGTCGCCCACCCGTAGTCGCCCCTACCCGCACTCTCCTACCCGTACGCGCCCTCCAATTTGCCAAGTGGATGCCATGTGGCATCCACCTGGAGGGGGGTAATTTCCTGTAAAGTCAAAGGTAAATTTGACTTTTCGTGACGTCGCGCGGGCTCTACTAGACGTCGCGCAACGTCTGTCTGTCGCGGTGTCGCGCTCTCGCAGCGAACAACCCTGATCCTAAATGACGGCGAGATTTCAATCCACAAGTTCATTCTTAATTTTTTTCTGAAACATGTATTGATTGATCCACTACCCCAAGTGTACCACGACATTTTGAGTTTCATTGACAAGGTTAGCACTATCTCATTCTTTCTTTAGTTATTTCTGCTTCATGTTTTGTAATTGAATTCTTAATTTTACTGACTACCTGGATTTGGTTGCAGCACAAGGGAGAGAAGCATCGATTTTTCAAAGGAGTGAAGAGTGATAAACCACGCATTGATCTCATCATTGCTGATATGCCAGAGGGATTGCCTGTCCCAGATTTGTCGGTGCCTGCGACTAGCATTCCCAAGTGGAATGTGGATGACCCTCTCTGGCTGGAAGCATTGTTTGAATTTGCAGATGGTCACTTGCATGACGATGGAGCTCTCATTATTATCTATCCTTTGAGGGCCATCACAAAAGCCACTGTTCTCAAGTATGGTACTACTTACTCTTTCGAGAAGATGAAGGACTGGTGGGGAATGAACTGGCTACACTTGGCCTCACCGGTTTCGCCCTCAAGAACAGTATATAGTTTTTTCATCTTGTTTTTGAATGTATCGTATTGCTAACTGGCATTTCATTTGACTTCCAAAACTCTTGCAATTATCATGAAATCCAATGATGGTGTATTTAGTATTGGAATTGTATGCTTGCTTTTGTTTTAGTTCTTGTGAAATGTAATTGAAGTTTATGCATTCCAATTACTAAGTTTCCGTGGCCCTACTCTACTTTGTGCTTATTTCTTAATTGAGTTCATTCATGCAGACACAACGATTTGGGATTTCATTATTGGTGAGGAACCTCCCTGGGATTGGTCCTTCCAAGTTCAAATTCCAATCGTGCCCGAACTTGAAGAAACTAGGGGTGGATGTAGCCCGCGATGATGTCCTACAAAATTTCATGAAAGTTGAGACATTGAGTATGGACAGCAACTCCAAACCTTGGAGAGGGGCGCGAGAGAAGGATCCACGATTTTTGCAAATGCTAATTGAAGCATGCTCACTCCCAGACGACGTTGTTCTAGACTGCACTACTGCAACAGGTTATATCAAATGCCTTCACTACGTATTTTTGGAAACTCTTACTTCTATTTGGTCTTTGATTCTTTCAATTCTGTTAATTGACTTCATTGTTGTCATACTGGTGTGTGCTATTAGGGGCCTCCATCCATGCTTGTAGGGTTCTGAGCCGGCACATTGTTGCACTTGAGGAAGACAAAGGCATCTTTGATGCCGTTTTGGCCCCAATGATTCGTGTACCTCCATGTGCTCCTACATCAACTCCAACAGTCGTGGAACATTTTGACGATGAGGATTCATTGGTTGTTGATGTTCCCCACATTGTGAAAAAATCTCGATTTAGTAAATAAGTCTATCCTGAACTACCATTTACATTAAATAAATAAGTCGTATCCTAAACCTTGCATGCGGTTCACTTTCACATATGTCCATTCTGTTCAACGTTGTGAAATGGATTTGCATATAATTTCTAATTTCTTTTGTGGATTGCAGCATGATTTCTAAGACGGCTGGTCATCGCCCTTTCTTTAGTCTACCTAGTTTTTTCCCAAGCCCAGAGAAGACATTCATGTTGCCGTCGTACGCAGAGGCTTTAGCTTCAACATATGCATGTCAACCAAATGCTCCTCTGAAGAATAATTCTAGGTTGACAGAGCCACGAGTCTTGCAGTTTGTAGACGTCATAGCCTTCGAATCAGACAATGAGACATCATCGTCTCATAGTAGTGATCACTCTGAGTCTATGTCAACATCTTCTACTTGATTCGATTTTGGGATGAATTGCAGTACATGCCTTTCATTTTATTGTCTACAATATGTTGTTTTCTAACCCATAGTCATCAACATTCTACATAACATACATGATTGTTGTATTGGAACGTAAACATTTTTTTTTCAATTTTGTAATACTTTTTGAAATAGTATGATCTAGTTTCTTATACAGCTTTCAGAATGTGAGCCTCATTTTGAATAATCCTTAATAGTGGTTTAATATGACTACTGATTACAAAGATGAATAATAATCACTGTAATTCATTCCATTTCATTCTGAACCCATGATAATGAAGTAACAGTCCTTCTAGTGTATATTTGACATCATATGCCTAAACACAATTTTGGCCTAATCCATTTGTGAAGACCATAATCCTAAAGTTACCCTAAATCATTAACATTCAAAATTAAGAGTTGGCCAGTGTAGAGGTCTTCCTCCGTCCCAATGCATGGAGAATGAAACAAATGTCTTTTAAATAATCCTTTATCTTGTTATGTTATTCTAGTGTCATAAATCATTGTATGTCATGTTTTAAACCCTAATAACCCTCTTTTATCCCTTATTTCATTAGTGCAAAATGGTTACAAATATAACTTTATATTTGTTAGAAGTATTTCACTTTGATCCCTTTGAGTAATTTTGGAATTGGAGTCCTAATCGCAGTTTTTATTCTACATTTTAATGGTTGAAACTAACCAAACACCATGTATACGCCAATACTGGCCAACATACACTAAAAAGGTAATTCAAGGATGATTTAGAATTACTCTAATTCGTAACAATAGAATTCAAAATGAATTTCACTTTGCATGTACTAAACTCTTTAATAAAAAATTATGCTTGACCATTTTTTTCCCAAATTTACATTCTATGCTCCCGTCATTATTTTTAAGTCCACGGTCATGGGTACTTCATCAATTAATAAACCGCAATAATATTCACTCGCAAGCTCCCAGGCTCACACTTGCACGCTCATAGGCTCACAGGCTCACGCTCACAGGCTCACACTTGCACGCTCATAGGCTCACAGGCTCACGCTCACAGGCTCACAAAATAGCAACCCTGGTGTGTTAGGTAACACTAGAAGAAACCCGTGTTCTTTTTGACAAGCCCAAATTTTTTGGAACGGATTTATCTTTATATCTACATTGACATCTAGTTATTTTTATGTTTTTCATGATGTTCATTGGATTTTATTGTTGACATGAAAATAGCTAGATGTCAACATCGATATAAAAATAAATCCGTTTCAAAAAATCCAAGATTGTCACCTAAAACACAGATTTTTTATAGTGCAATTGTAATTTCAAGTCAAATTTGCAGAATCAAAGCTTCAATATAAGAATTGAACTCCTCGCTCTCAGCAGTACTTCACACCTTCAACCCCAACACTGCCTGAATATTGTGTCATGCCTCACATCGTATCGCAGTTTTTCACGGATGGTTCCTCCATCCAATGGTCGGACACTCCCCCATCAAAATCACCCTCTCCTACACCGGAGGTCACCTGCTCGATCACCTGGCAGCCCGTTATTTCTTCAAAGCATCCATTGCCCACTAGTTCATCATCCATTTTGTCCCCTCTATTGCCCCAATCTGAGATTAATGTATTTTTGCTTACATGGCCTATCCACCCACTTGTTTTTTCCAAAAAAATGCTTGTGACTTTTTAAGAATAGGCCAAATTGATGGAAAAGCCATATGCACGCAAAGCTCTACCAAATGTGCACACTTGAAAAAAAATTTAGAAATCATGACAAAATTTGACTATATAGGAATGTGGGCACTTATTTACCCACCTTTGGTAAATAGGCGAATACATTCAATACAACCAGGTTCTAGTTTGATGGTAAATTCCTATCCTAGTGGGTGCCTAATGTTGTTTCATTGTGCCTTCCAAGCAATGGATCTTTGCTAATATCCTATGTTTGTCTTTCTAATTGTGGTCCTTAAGGGACCAAGGTTGGCTACTTCCTAGGCTAATTGCTATGCTATGAGGTTCTATGCTTAAGGCTTTCTAAGTCTAATATATCCTTTTAAGATAAAATCTTATCTCACGCCATTTCTAAAAACCTAAAACTCGTCTAATTTGGACACTCTAGTGAAAAGTTATGGGCGGATGAAGTTTTGGCCAATTGGGCCTCTAAACTTCATCCAAGGTTTTCTAGGGGCTTCTAATTCCAAATGGGAGTGCGATTTGACCTACAGACCTGAATTCCTATGATCTAGCTAAGTTCCAAGTTTTGACTTAAATGGATGAGAACACCCAAGGTTCATCCATTCTTGGCTCTAAACTTCATCCATCTATATCTTTTGCATCATAACTCCAATTGCTACGTATTGTATGTTTTTGAAAACCTCTTGATATCTACTCTGAGGTTATTCACTCAAATCTGACCTGACCTATGTCCTATTAGTACCTAGCTCTAAATCCTACCTAGTAATTAACCTCTAATAGTTGGTTTAGAAGGAAAGTCTAAGGTCTTACCCTAGCAGCAGATCCATGATTAAGTTGGTCAAGTCACCCTCCTCTACCATTTCAAGTCACACGTATGGCCCAATTAGTTGGCTTAATATCCTTTGATGACAATCTTTCTGGTCACAAAAGAAAGGTCAGTCTTTCCTTAGCTTTTCGTCTTTTCTTTCGCCTCAGCCCGCGTGCCCCCTTAATTGAGGTAGTTGGGTGCTACCAACTTCTTTACATAGTCATAAATGTGGGCTAACTACCACTTACATCCAACTTATCTTTCTTACTCTCCTCCTATCTAATCTCTTCCTCCCTCTTTCACTCTTGTAATTGAATTTGCTTCTTGTGGTGGTATTGTCAAAAGGTGGTGAGGTTGAAGGAGATTATATTTGTAGAGTAGAGGTGTTTCTCTTCCCAGCTCTCTTTCATATCTTCTATACTATTCTTCTCTTCTACTCCCTTCTATGCTAAACTATTTCCACTCTTTTATGATAGTCTACCTTACTATATTCTATACTAATCTAACTTTTACTCTCTTCTAGATTAATTTGTTCTCTACTTTCTAATTCTTTATGTTTTTTGCTATGTTTTTTCTCCTTTTAGTTAAGCCTTACTAGGCTCCAAATGGCCTCGAGATGGCTCTAGGAAGACCAATAACCTAGGCTCTAGGCAAACCTACAACTTGGGCTCCAAGCGGAATCCCCAAGTTGAACTCCAAGCAGAATTCCCAAGCTAGGCTCTAGATGGAACCCCCAAGTTGTTTCATACCTAGCTCTGCTCCCCGCCTTGGTCATACTCGGGCTTTGCTTTGCCTTGGTTGGACCCGGGCTCTTCTCCCCACCTTGGTCATACTTAAGCTCTACTCTGCCTCACTATAAGAACCCCGTGTCAAATTGGACATGATATCAAAAAAAATTCGTCCAATTTGACACGGGGTTCTTATAGTGCTTGGTTGGACCCGAGCTCTTCTCCTTGCCTTAGCCTCGTACCCAACTCTGCTCCACCTTAGTCACTCTTGGGCTCTTTTCCCCGCCTTGATCTCGTACCCAACTCTGCTCCCCGCCTTGGTTGTACTCGAGCTCTATTCCCCGCCTTGGTCGTATCCGGGTTCTTCTTCCTACCTTGGTCTTGTATCCGACTCTACTCCCTAAGCTGGGTTCAAGTAGCCTCCAAGTTGGGTCCTAGCAGTCCTGAACGGGGTCTAGGTGGCCTGCGAGCTTGGTCTAGACACTACAACAAAAGCAATGTTTTATGACTGCAAAATATGACTAAAGTGAGTCATAAAATCAAAAATATGACTCACGCAGAAATCACTGTAGATGATTTGGAGTATGACTAGGTTCAGTCATTACCGACGAGTCGCTTTGAACATCAGTCATATTTTGAGTCATATGGATTGGAGGTATAATTAGCCATATTTTACCAACGTGGCATATACGTTGACTATCCTTGGAGCTCATGGTTGTCCCCGTCACATCATGTCCGTCCGTCAAGATGTTCGGACGGACGTTAGGATTCAACCCTGGCGTCCGTCGGGATTACAAAAAAAAAAAAAAAAAAAAAAAAAATTTTTGACTGGACGGTCCGTCCGTCGACCTGGCCGGGTGGTCTGTCGACCTGAACGGCTAGTCCGTCCACTGGGACGGTCAGGCCGTCACCTGGACGGTCAGATTGTCGACCTGAATGGAGGACGGACTGGCCATCCAGGTCGACGGACAGGCCGTCCAAAAAAAAAAAAAAAAAAATTTTTTTTTGACGACCTGACTGTTCACTGGTTTGCTCCAGGGTGACAAACTAGCCGTCAAAAAAAAAAAAAAAAATTTTGACGACCTGACTGTTCACTGGTTTGCTCCAGGGTGACAAACTAGCCGTCAAAAAAAAAAAATTTTTTTTTTTTTTTGGGCTGACGGCAATACCGACGCATCATGACATCCGGACGTGAAAAGCCCACGTCACGTCCGGATAGACAACCCTGTTGGGGCTTGACTTTTTCTTGAGCTATTTGGACAAAAAAAAATCCTACGTGGCATATGACTCCGTTTAGTCATATTTTTGACTGATGTCAAATATAATTGTAGTGAATTGTGTTTTGATTGACGTGGAATATGACTACAATGAGTCATATTTTGGCTAATGTGAAATATGACTGCAATGAGCTATATTTTTTAATGATGTGGAATATGACTATGATGAGTCATTTTTTTTGTTGATGTGAATTGTGAAATATCACTCTTGTAAGTCATATTTTCTACTATGTGGAATATCACTCTTGTGAGTCATATTTTCTGTTATGTGGAAAATAACTCTCATGAGTCATAATTTTAGATGATGTGGAATATGAATATAACTCTTGTGAATCATATTCTTTGCTAATGTGAAATATGACTTTTATGAGTCATATTTTTTATTGACATGGTAGTTACTTAATGTGAATATCATTAATAATTTCATGACTGATTGTAGTCATATTTTGGGATGTGTAAGGTTACATTTTGACACACATAAGTATGAGCATTATATGACTATAACTAATTATATTTTGGCCAATATATATTGTGAAATTTAATTCAAGCAAGTGATATTTTGAATAATTGAGAGTCATATTTTTAAATTTTTTGTGTAGTTTGTGGTTTGGGTGATTGAGGTCTAAAATAGCTTTATTTACAAACTACAATTACAATTTTCATGCATTTTAAATGGACATGACACATTGCAAATATACATCAAGATGATCTAACAATTGAAAAAAACACTTCATGTAGTTAAAAACACATACACATGATTTTAGAGATATACATGAGACAATCATATTGAATAAGGAAATGCAAGAAGGAATGCAATTCTTTTCATTGACATATATTAGCCAACAATATAAAACATATATATCACAAATTCACAATGAATCATTCACAAAACTCAATAAGGCCTATATTCCTTACAATAATGTAAAGATGGCTTTATTGGGTTGTAAGTAACCTTCAATAACTTTGTTTCAACTTTTGATATCTACATATACAATTAAAACAATGAGAGGTCAATTTTTAGTGAATAAAGAACAAAACTCAACCTTCTAAGGTTTATAACAACACAAAATATGTAGCACAAGTTTAGAGTAGGAAGAATAAAAATGGTGATGAAGGAAAGAAGAAGAAAAAAGTGGAAAGTGCTAAAAGATAAGAATAAGCAAGACTTAAGATGCAACAAGAAGTAGCAACTAAGAGGCAATAAAAAACAAGTGTTAAGAGGCAACAAAAAGAAACAAGAAGTAAGAACTAAAAAGCAATAAGAGGAAACAAAAAGTAAGAACTACGAAGAAAAAAAAGTTAAACTGTAAGAAAAAGAAACAAGATTTATAAACTAAAAAGCGGTCTCTTCGAAGACATTTGATAAAACTAGAACGATATAGAGAAGATTAGCATGGCCCTTGCGCAAGGATGACATACACAAATCAAGAAATGGTCCAAATTTAAAATAAAATAAAATAAAACAAGAAGCAAGAGCTAAAATGCAACAAGAACTAAAATGCAATAAAAAACAAAAACTAAGAAGCAAAAAACAAGTAACAACAAGTAAGAGCTAGGAGACAACAAGAAACAACAACTAAGAAGTAACAAGTAAGAGCTAAGAGACAACAAAAGGCAAGGAAGAAGAGCTAAGGGAAGTGGTGGCTAGGGTTTCAAAACCCTAAAGAAGTGACAACTAGGGGTTCAAAATCCTAAAGAAATGACAGCTCGAGGTTCAAAACTCTAAAAAAATGGTGATTAGGTTAGAAAATCCAAAAAAAGAATTGGTTAGGATTTCAAAATTTTAAACAATGATTTTTCTATATTTTTTTTGGATTGCTCATATTTTTCTTGGAAATAAAAAAATGTCACTTCCATGAAAATATGACTAGAAATATGACTCAACGTTTGCCAAACATATTCCCTACATTCTTTATGAAATACTTTGGTGTTCTCAATGAGCATATAATATACACTTGTGAAGTACAAGGTTCAAAAATGACCAGTATTCATATTTTGCAGTCATATTTCTTCCCAAGGTGTTGGCATCCAAGAATATGACTGTGAGCAGTCGCCAGTTATCTCCAGTCATATTTTTCAATCATAAAATACTGCTTTTGTTGTAGTGAAGTAGCCCTCAAACTGACCCTCAAACTAAAGTAATCTTAAAACTAAGACATGGGCTTACCCCCCAAACTGGGACTTGGTTAAGCGAGAATTTGGTAAGGGTTGGCACTTTGACACCTAAACGGTACTTGGTTAATTCTATTTTGGATGCTAAATTTTGGTTTGTTTCCAACACGTTTTGGAAACTAAACTTTCGAACTAACCAGTAGGTGAGTTCAAGGCTTCGCTGTCAATTTGGGTTTAACATCAAATCTAAGATTCATGGCCCCCTAAGGGTTCAAGGTTCCACCGTCTAATGGACTTTTAATACACAATCTAAGACTTAGTCAGAAAAAAAAGGTTCAGGGCTTTGCCATCTCTAGGTAGACCAATGCAATATAGATAAGATTAGAACAAGGGGGGGTAGCTATCACATACTCGATACATGCATGGAACTTCGGTTAGTAGGAGGGATGTTAGTACAAGACTCACAATTTAAGCTCAAAGCTAGAGGCCTCTCAAAGCGGCATCGCCAAGGTATGATGGCGGATAACATCGCCAAGGTAGAGTGTAGGGTTAGTACAAGATAGAAGACTACAAGAGTTTGACACACTACAACTTTGAGGTTAGGAAAGTTAAACGACCTCAAACTCTCACCACCAAGACCAATTGGCCAAACTAGGAACAATATTTGAAGCCAAGAGACTTGAAGGCAAGAGAACTTAGAGTCAAAATAACTCAACACACATAAGCTACTTAGAAGGGACCCCCTAGGACCTTCAAGAGTTGGTACTCTCTTTTTGCGACTTGCCGTTAGTTCGTTACTACCTGATCAAACAGAACACGAAAGAGATGTAGTTACCTGTTGAAAGGCAGAATCAAGTGACCCATAAAACAGAGAAAAGCATTGAACCCCACTAAACGACTGCAGAACCCCTCCGTTAAGTGATTGTTTGAGTGCCAACGGGCGGTGCACACTTCTAAGTTGTCTGCGCTGAGCACAAACATGGACAATATCAATTCATTAGACACTACACGCATTGAAAAGAAGTGTCAAGTATATTTATTTCAAAATAATTTATGATACACCCAGTCTAACGGTTTTGTTGATCTCTAGCCGATTATATACAAGTACCAACTATAGTCCGTTCCGGTATCTACACTATGCTACAACGCAGTCACAGAGTGGCAGTCCGTCCATGCTTCACAATCAGAGATTGTCTACTCCCTCCTGTCAGACAAAAGGAATTGGCATGAGAGTCTCTCACTGGGAATATGAACATGATGGAAGCCAAAACAAACATCCATCACATCACATTCAACATACTCAATCATGAAATATTGTAGGGGTCTGATGATGGAGGGGAGTGTACTTGACTGAACTCTAGGTTTCCGGCGTCCTCATCCAAATATTCCCCGTAGTCTACAGTCTCGTCGTCGTTGTCCGGGGGATTTTCAAACTCCACCTCCACCTCCGGTACTCGCGGCTCAGTCGAAGGGGGGATGGAATTTGAAACAACGTCAGGCTCCTCTTGTCTCTCTGGGACCGACTCCACTTGCGCGGTTGCGCCTCCAATGCAGGGGGTTGGCTCAAATTATCCTTGACTCGAGGATAATCCATAGCACTATCAACTCCCTCTGTCCCAGTTCCAGGGGGAGCTCTCTCTTCTTGGATTTGTTGATCTGGTCTATCAACTGGAAGAATGGCCCCTTGGTCTTGTTCCATTGGAGGAGGAAAAGGGGGAGCAATATCGTCTTCAGCAGGTGGGAAAGGATCATCTTTGCCTCGAGGATAATCCTCAACGATGTGATCGGCGGATTGTTGACCTGTGGCTGCTAAAGCACCACCAGTGTCATGCGCATCAGGTTGAGAGGCAGAGGGGTCTTGTAATCGTGTTCTCAGAAAAACATTCTCTTCACGCAATTTCTCGAGTTCCCTCTTCAATGCCTCCTTCTCCGCCAGCTCCTCTTCCCTTCTTCTTGACTACTCTACCCTCTTGAAGGCCTTCCTCTCCTCTCTCTCCCTCTAGAAATCCTTGAGCTCCTCTTTCACAGGACGGAGAGGAACATGAGTTGGGTCTGAAGGCTCCCTGGACTCGCTAATATGGCCAGGGTGTGCCTCGGCATTCGGACCATGGGTTTCCCGTGACGGACCCGCACAAAAAATGTGAGTGTTTCTAACTCCACCCTTAAGTCAGAAAGTTGCACACAGGTTCTAGCGGCATAAGTTAATGGTTTAATTGGGTGAATGGTAAACTCAGTGTTCTTTGGCCTTCCAAGCAATGGACACTTTGTTATGTTGATTTTTACCTACTTTAAGTACTTCAAAACACTCTAATAGTTAAGAAATAAAGGTTGTTAAGGGTTAGTTAATTGTGATTTAAACTTCTATCTAAAATAAAATTCTACCTAAACTAAATCAAAGAATACAATTTGCCCTTTCCAAAATGGTAAAGCAAGTTGGATTCTGATATTCCTAATGAAAGTTATGTGTGGATGAAATTCGTACCTAATTCTATCCTAAAAACTTCATCCGTCAACTAAAAATAGCAAAATAATGTAAAATAAATCTAAATTTCAGGGTTCAAAGGTTAATTAAGTTATTTAACGGAATTTTTAGAGAAAACCTAATTTTGACCTATTTTAAGATTTTTCATCCAAAATTAGGTCAAATCTTCATCCACTCTTTTATCCTTCAAATTAAAGTAATTTTAAAAGTAAAAGATGGATTTGGAATCTTCAAAAGATTCTCTAAAAGATTATGGTTTCAAAAGATTCCCTAGTTGTGCCTTGAGAATATTCCTAATTGTTCTTTACTCAATCCTAATTCTAAGTTAGTATTCTAATTTTAGTGAATTTTTAGGGTTTTATGGTTTTTATGAGTAAAGTGATTAATTAACTTCTTAAAAAGTAAGAATTTAGAACTTTTAGGTGAAAACTTTTAAATGGATGAAAATTCCCCTTGGTTGGATGGAATTCCTTCCTTTAATAATTTTTAAGAGAATAAGTAGACAAATTAGGTTTTGACTTTCCCTAATTATTCTAATATTCCCTAAGTTCCTAAATTAAATTAGATTCCTTTTGAGATTCTTTTGGATGAGATTACTATTTCGTTTTTTCCAAATTAATTCAAAGTTAATCTAATTAGTACTTTTTACGATTTTAGATAAATTTTCAAAGGTTTTCTAACAATTTAAATTCTACTAGCTATTGGATTCTTAATGGTTAATTTTGTTAATTTTAATTTTCTAATCTAAAATTTTAAAGAATGAAAGCAAAAGAAAAGACAAAAGATAAAATTTGAAATCATACCTTGGTGTCGAGAATGTCGATCGTCCCATCATCGCAAAACACCATCATAATCGTCTCCTCGAAATTCTCCATTGTCTTTCATGAATTTGGAAGAAATCTTAGTATTCTTGTTTTTTAAAACCTATCTAAAAGTTCAAATTTGTTAGTTTTGGCAATTTAAAACTAATCCTTTGATTTTAGGAAATTAAATTAGATGATAAATTTAATTCATTTTCCCAAGTTTTCAATGAATAGTAGTTTTATTCAATTGCCAATTTTTTAATAGTTGTTTTGTTAAATATTCCAAGATATTAGTTGTTGTTTGTTTTTATTGTTTTGGCTTATTAGGCCTAATAAAACAAATCCCCCAAACTACAAACAAACAACTAATTTGGCTTTGGAATCCTAATTAATAACTAAAACCAAATGAATGAATAGTATTCTATTAAAACAATCCAAAACAATTCTATCGATGAATAGTAAAAAGAATAAATTGAATAAACAACCTTAAACAATTAGCCAAATGAATAGTAGTTTTATTCAATTGCCAATTTTTTAATAGTTGTTTTGTTAAATATTCCAAGATATTAGTTGTTGTTTGTTTTTATTGTTTTGGCTTATTAGGCCTAATAAAACAAATCCCCCAAACTACAAACAAACAACTAATTTGGCTTTGGAATCCTAATTAATAACTAAAACCAAATGAATGAATAGTATTCTATTAAAACAATCCAAAACAATTCTATCGATGAATAGTAAAAAGAATAAATTGAATAAACAACCTTAAACAATTAGCCAAATGAATAGTTAGATTCTTTCTTTAATAGTTGTTTAATTCTTAATTCCTTCACGTGTTTTAATTCCCTCCTTTCTTCTTATTCTTCTTCCCCAACCCCTTCACTTCATTCTCATTTTTTCGAATTCAAGTGTAAGATGGGTGAGGAGGATGGACTTTGAAGACTAGTTGATTAGATGTCAAGTTTGTGTGTATGTTTCATTCAAATAGACCTTGTTGATTAGATTATTTAAATCATCAACTTATCAATACTAATCCCTGTTCACAGAGATTGAATCGATATTTTCCCCACCTATTTGTTTCAAACACACTGATTCTGTTTCGTTTCCAAGCACTGATTCTGTTTCGTTTCCAAGCACTAGTTCTGTTTCCAAGCACTAGTTCTGTTTCGTTTCCCAAGCACTGGTTTTGTTTAGTTTTCCAAGCACTGGTTCTGTTTCCAAGCACTAATTCTGTTTCATTTTTCAATTCACCTGCTGTGCTGCCATGTGTCGCTGCCGGGTTGGTGAAGAACCCCGTTCACGACCCCCGCTCCCGATACCCCGTCGCCACGTGTCGCTGCCTGACTGGCTGCTGCCGGCCCCGACCCCGTCAGTACCGGCCCTTCCCGTTGGTCCTGAACCCCGACCCCGTCAGTCTTGACCTCGACCCCGTCAGTCTTGGCCCGACCCCGTCAATCTTGAATCCGACCCCGTACTGGTCTTCCCGAACTGATTTCTTTGGGGCTGGATCGGTCCTCTTCAGAAAATCTGAATCCTACTTACGAGCTAATTTTAATCATTCTAAAAGTTCCACATAATTCAAAATTAATAACTAGCAAAGAAAGAAAACCACAACAGGGGGAATAAGTTTCTATGGAAATAAAAGACACAACCAACAACTATATTGACTCAATTGATTGTAAAATTGAAAATTGAAAATAAAACTAGCAATCTAATAAAGAAACAATAACAAGCTTGGGAGGCCAAATACCTCCACAACTTGCACAATCGGAAGAGAAACAATTCAAGGCTCTTAGTCTTTAAATAAGTTTCAAAGGATCTTACTTCCCTGATTCTTATTATTAAGGTTAAAGCTTCGCCTTGAGGGACAATCCCTGGTATTAGTATTTTTCACAAATGTGAATTTAAAAGTTCAAAGCTCCGTCGTGCAAACCACAAATTAGTTTTTTCCACAATGGTGAATTTTAACTTTTAAAAGTCAAAGCTTCGCTGTGCGGGGGCAACCCCAGGTATAACCGAACAATTTAAAGTTTCAAGTACCCGTTTCCAGGTTTCAAAGTCAAAGCTCCGCCGTGCGGGAGCAACCCCAGGAATAACCAGTATCCAAGGACCCAAACTAGTATTTTGAAAACTTAGTTCTTAAAGGAGGTACACATGACAGTGTTTAACCGAACATTAAAAACTAATCTCCAAAATTCAAAGCAAAGTTTTAAGTTTAATCACTAAAGGAGGTACACATGACAGTGTTTAACCGAATATTAGTAACTATTCAAACCAAACACCCGTTATACAACGAGTTTTGGCACGTGGTGATGCTCAAAACCTTTTGGCAAAGTCTAGCTTCGCCGCTTTAAAGTTTTAAGTTCACAGACTATTCTCAATTCACACAAATGGTTGGTTAGTATTCAAAAGAACAACAAAATCAAAGTAGAGTTTGGGAACTACTCCCACAACTCCCAAAATGTCAAAGTTTTGGGGCTTGAAGCCTCCAAATTCAAGAAATAAGTTGGTTAACACAAACAATACTAGAGTTAGGGGTTTTCCTCCACCTAAACTCTTGAAAAGCAAAGTTTTGGGGCTTGAAGTCTCCAAATTCAAACAAGAAAAGAAAAGAAAGCTTTGAAGGGGCCCTCCGGACCTTCAAAGTACAAGAGAATACAAGAAAATAGCCAAATTTTGGCTTAAAAGTGCTCTGACAAGTGTCGGTAGCACGACAACAGCAACAACAAGAATGAAACAAAGAATGAGGGCCACGAACAACCTCAAGGAAGGGCCTTATATACTCGCTCCCGACCCCTCCCCGATAAGTTGTTCGTAAATTATCTTTTACTTTCAATCTAGATATTTTGCTAAACTACCTAAACGTATTTTCAAAATAATCTTTGTTTAATGGGAAGGAAGGTTCTCAAGCGAGTTCCTTCTAGGCCCTAAATGGCCTTAGAATCTTTTCCCAAATCAAATATTTGATTTTCCCAAAGATATTTTGAAAATCTACCTAATTAACCAAGATATTTTGTGTTTTAATCTAGGATTAGTTCTAAATTGTCTTTCTTTAGTCCAAAAGATGGCTTCTTACGCAAGACAAGTATCTTGGGCAAATCCAATCTTCGATTTTACAAGAGATATTTGCAAAATCCACCAAGATTAATCCAAAATTACCTTTTAAAAGTCAAACTAAGGGCTGACCCTCTCTATCTTTTGAGGGACAACTCGAAACTGAAAACAAACTGCGCCATCGCGTTTAGAAGACCCCAATTAGCCTAAGGGACCCCTCACCCCTACCTCTCCAGCCGTTTTAAAGCGCAAATTTGAGTCACGGTAACTCAGAACAAAAGTTTAAAAGCTAACTTTTGGAGTTTGCGTCTTTTGATGAAACTGTCGGTCCTGGGTGGTTTAGAATATTCGTGGGAGTAAGAATTGACCCTTGAAACGCTCCATTCGGACACCGCTAGCTCCTGGTTCGCCGGTCAACCCGCCGCCAAGTTGTAAATTCTTGTAAAAATTCGCTGTCGGTTCTAATTCTGGTACTTGGGAATGTTGGAATGTCTTCAAACTTGACAGGGCTCTTTATTGGCACACAAAACACTATCCTAATTTTTAGTGAGATTTTACCGCAATATTGGTAATTTCTAGGAATTTACGAATGCAGTTTTAAGCGGTTGACTTCCCATGGAGTCATCGTGGAGTTTTGTAAAATCCCGAAACTTTTGGGCAATCTTCTACAAGATGTCCATCAACTAAGGGTAAAACCAAATTTCCAATAAGAATGCTATTTTTAGCAATTCTTTAATAATTTCCACCCGGGGGGAAATTATTCTTGATACCGAGGGAATCTTGGATGATCGAGCTTCTATTTGACCTCCTGGCATGCTTTGACCTAGAAAAGCACCTCTCTGTATGTTCCAATCATCATTTCCTCCATCTTGGTCTGTGAATGACTGTATTTCTCAAAATTACCTGCAAACAATAAATCTAACTCTTTCGAGTTTGATTTGGACTGACTCGGACTAGACTCTAACTTTTAACCAGTTTGTTACATGTATACTTATAGTTGTTGTATTACATGAACAAGACACTAGGACTGGTTAACTCTCAAATTCTCACATCGCTCGGAATTACTAACTTAACTACTTATTTCTACTAATAAGACCTAAAATTAGTGAAAATGTAACGTCTTACGTGTTTCACGCATTTAAGGCCATGACACACCTCTTTGGTAGGGACTTCTACCAAAACCCACAATAATTGTATTTTTATATGTTTTTTCTTATTTTTCACTTAAAAATTAACTAAAAACCGCGAAAAATAAGTTCAGAGTTCCAAGTGCCAACTTGAGGGCTCACACCACCATCATTCGGACCATCATAGTTAAAGTCCTTCATATCGGAATAGGAGTCCTCCACATCGTTGATGATGATGTCCAGTATGATCTCCTCTATGGGCTTCTTTCTGATCTTCTTTTTCTTCCGCGTACCCGCTCCGGAGTCTTGGATTCCTTTGGAGCTGGATTCGGGGCCCTGGTCCTATACGTGGGAGTCTTCCACATTTCCTCCTCGAACAATATTGTTGTTTGTTCTGTATTCATTGATGCCAAGGTTGGAAGAACAAGCAGTCGTTAATATTCATTATCCACCCCTGAGAATTTATCCTCGATTCGAGGATAACACACCAACATACAAGATTCATTAAGGTAGCTTGCACATAATACAACACCAACAGACAAAGATATCTTCAAGCCGAAGATAACTAGAAATAAGACACTTTTATCTTCGAGCCGAAGATAAAGACAAGCAAAACATGGAATCTCACCTTGGCAGCAATCATAAACTTTGAGCTTGTGTAGATGCCGATGACGTTCTCTCTAGTCACGGTAAAACTCTGGAGAATGTCAATATAGAACTCCATCCTAAGCTCACTTGGATGGACTCTATATTTTGCCTCGGTATTCTTCTGAAAATCCGTGTAGTAAGGAATGCCATCTGTGGCATAGACCTTCTTCACTACATCCCTATATCTTGGCTCCCCGTCATCCCATTTCTTCATTACAAATAGCAGTTTCACTAGGGGGGCCAACGCACGGTTGGTCGAGTTGTCCATCCTCTCAGCCTTACTAGGTAGGTAGGTGGACACTCTGAGATCGTATTGTGTCATCTTCGACGCCGCAAATTTCTTTGCCGCGTCCATGTCATATGAATTTTCCACAATCCATAACCAAAGTTACTAAACATCCGGAATAGACAACACCGGCTTTAGGTGATCCACTAAAAAATTTAGCAACGGCAAGCATGGTGGACTGTCACCTGATCTTGGATTTGGTCTAGGGAGGATTCGAAAATCTATGACGGCGAGACGAAGGTCTCTCATGATGTAGGGCTACACATAGGTGGTCACAAGAGCTAGAGGATAGCATTGGTGACCCCGAATGAACACATCCCCTCCCACTGGCTCCACCCGCTTCTTCATCTTTAAGAAAGTCTTGAACATATTATAGACCATCGACAATTTTGGGTTGTCCTTGTACTCTATTGTTGTCTTCTTCTTTGCCTCGTTGGTGAGGCACTTGACGAAGAACTGGTTGGGCGAGGCAGTGAGGTTGAAGTCCCACGATGCCAAGGAAAACATGTTGTCATGCTTCCATTGCCTCCATGCCACGTCAATGACTTCCCCATGTTTGTCCTTGAATTTCAAGGACTTATCGAGGGCCATGAATTCCTCCATGATGACCTTCTTTTGCTTCCTCTGCTCTACCCAGTGCTTGGCTTTATAATTGTCCTCGCACAAGATCTTTGATGCGCCCACTGTCTAAGACCTTTGGGTAGTCCCGTGTGCGACCTTCGGTTCTCCCAAGCAGATGGAAGACGTAATCCTTTAGATCAATGTCTGTGAAGTGTCCCATGTGCTTGAAAAACTCCCTCTTCAATGAGAAATTCTTCTCGTTGAAGGTCTTTGCGCTCTTAAATGGTTTGCGCGTCACGCGATCAATCAGTGATCCTTCCATGTGTTTTTGAAGGAACTCCTCCCACATCTGGTAAGTCTCATCGGCCAAGGTAATAATTCGAATTTCATTCTTAACATCCGATGCAAACTTGACCTGTGCTCCCTCTTTGTCCGGGTTGCTGCTGCTATACCGGATCATGCACTAGTAGAAAATGATGTCCAGATCAACAAAAAATCATCAATTTTTTGTTAATGTGGGCACTGTATCGACCATTTTCACAATTTTTTGTTGATTTGGCACAAGGTAACAAAATGGTTAAATTTTTTGGTTAATTTTGGTAGTACAACATCCAAATCAACAAAACTATAAACACTTTTTTGTTCATTTTCACAAGTTTTTGTTGATTTGGCACAAGGTAACAAAATGGTTAAATTTTTTTGTTACTTTTGGTAGGTCATGCAACGTCCAAATCAACAAAACTATAAACAATTTAACACTTTATTACTCACAATTCTGTGTTTTTTGAACTCAGAAGACTTTGGTGACAGTTTTGGCATAGTAAAACAATTTTTTTTTTTAAACTTTGAACAAAGAAAAGTTAGACAATCAAGCTAACTTTCACCTCCAAAAATCCGTTTGGCATTTGAAGTCTCCAATCAAAAGTTATAGACAAAATTCAGAGCGGGTGTTTAAAATGTCAACAAAAAGGTCCATTTCAACCCCGCTCTGAATTTTGCTTATAACTTTTAATTGGAGACTTCAAATGTTAAATGGATTTTTGGAGGTGAAATTTAGCTTGATTATCTAACTTTTCTTAGTTCAAAGTTTCTTGAAAAAAAATATTTTACTATGCCCAAACGGTCACCAAAGTCTGCTGTTCTTACAAAACACACAAAATTATTAATTCAAGAACTATATGTCTATTGTAGAGTTTGAATTACATTTTTTTTTTTTTTTGGTAAGAACAACAGACTTTGGTGACCTTTTTGGCATAGTAAAATATGTTTTTTTAAGAAACTTTGAACTAAGTAAAGTTAGACAATCAAGCTAAATTTCACCTCCAAAAATCCATTGGACATTTAAAGTCTCCAATAAAAAGTTATAGACAAAATTCAGAGCGGGGTTGAAATGGACTTTTTCGTTGACATTTTTAAACACCCGCTCTGAATTTTGTCCCTAACATTTTATTGGAGACTTTAAATGTCAAACGAATTTTTGGAGGTGAAAGTTAACTTGATTCTCTAACTTTTTTTAGTTCATAGTTTCTTCAAAAAAAGTGTTTTACTATGCCAAAACGGTCACCAAAGTCTACTGTTCTTACAAAAAAAATGGAAAACAACATAAATCTAATTCTAATTTTCAATATTACATGTAGAATTCGGGGTGGCTCAATGGTTAGAGGCTTGGACCCCAACCGTGAGGTCCAAGGTTCGTACCCCCATGGTGGTGGCCGCCTACGTGGCATTGGTGTGCTATGTGGCGGGTTGCCACGTGGTGCGACGTGCCTCTGCCACGTGGCATTTTTAAAAAATTGATTTTAAAATTTTTTAAATAAAAATAAATAAAAATTATTGACCAAATTAACAAAAACAGTAACAAAAAAATCAACACTTTCTTGTTTTATAGTGTCCAAGTCAACACGTCCAAATCAACAGAAAATGAACTGATAAAATCAACACTTTCTTGTCTATTTTTTGTTGATTTGGACGTAGATTTTCTACTAGTGATGACAACGTCGACAAAATCATGTGGAGACGGATATTCAATGCAGTAAGTACACAACTCAATGCATACAAATTTTTTGACCGTTATCTTTGAACCGAGGATAACTGTGACAGACAACACAAAACATTAAATTTCAAGTTACAAACCCTGTAGAGGCAATACGTTACGACAACTAGATCATGAACATATATATTTTATCTTCGTCTCGAAGATAAGAAGGGCCTACCTTGTACGCTGCAAGGTTAAAAACGGCTTTGTTCCTTCTCACCAATCCCTCGTTCTCAATATTGGTAGGCCGCTTGAGCTCCTTCCAAACCTGCCTGTATGCGGAAATTTGGTTCCCCCACGTTGGCTGACTATGAACGAGGTGATTCGAGGCATTGCACCATTTCAAAATAGCTGTGAGTTGTTTTGGGTCTCTTGTCCAGACAATTATAGCCTCCCACGTCTGCAACTCAATCTTCCATTCTTCCGAATCTCACAGCATCCTCCTTGTTGAAGGAGCTTGGCAACAGTGACACTATGCTGGCCATTAATGATGTAGAAGCCTCCATTCTTGATAGAATCCCAATCCTTGGGAAGCTCCTTCAAAAGTTTCTTATTGGCATCCATAGGCGTCAAGCAAAGTTTTTGTCTTTGCTGCTCTGAGCCAAGATGAACGAGGGTGTCTCTCATCTCAAACACCATTCTCATTTCAAGCTTCCGGATAATGTATCTTTCCTTGGCCAAGAAGCATTGTTTGATGTTTACTGTGAAGATCTCGGGATGAAAAATGAAGCACTTGCCATTTTCCTTCCAAAAATCTGATTGATACGCTCCAGCCACTTCATGTTTTTCAATCGGCTTCTTATCTAATGGCTTCCTTGGATTCACATTTGTCAATATAGAGCCTAAACTGCCAGCGATTGATGGGCGAGTCTCCGCTACAGATTTCTTGCGTTTCTCACTAGGCTTGTCGATACTGGTGTCCGGATTCTTCTTCTTCTGGGCCTAAGCGCGGGCCGTTCCTCTCCCACTTCCTCTACTCCATGTGCGGCCACGCACTCCTGACGCTGATTTCACTAGAAGGAACCCGTGTCAAAGTTGACGGATTTTGTTAGACGTCCAATATAACAATCGTTGTTTTTATGTCAACAATAATGTCCACTATAACATCTTCACATTATAGTGGACGTCATTATTGACATAAAAACAAGGGTTGTTATATGGGTTGTCTAACAAAATCCGTCAACTTCAACATAAGAATACAAAAGAAAACAATGGATCCTTCTAATGTTTGGTCTCAACGGCAATTTCTTGCCTTTGTTGACCACGACTGTGACTCGCTCGAGCAGGTCCTTTGTGGACATGTTCCTTAGTGTGCTCTGTGAGCTTATGGAACATGTACCCAATTTTCCTCACCAAAGCCCTGGCGTTCGTTCTGAGCCACAGAGCCAGGGGTGGTACCTTGAAATAAAGTCTTCAGCCAAGGTATCAACACTAGTAGAAAAATCAGCATCCACAGTGACAGAAAAGTGTTGATTTTTTTTGTTAATGTCTATGTTGATTAGGACTTGTTGACCTGGACGCTGTATAACAAAAAAGTGTTGATTTGGACATGAAATTGAACACTTTTTTGTTCAACAAAGCAAGAAAATGTTAATTCGGCAACAAGAAAATGTTGATTTGGCAACAAAAAAATGGTTCATTTTCACCAATTAAAATTCAAAATTTTTATTTTCATAAAGCAAAATGATCAACCAATGAGGAACTGCCACATGGCACCTACCACCTGGACATGCCACCTAGGCAGCCAAGCCACTCAGGCAGGTTGCCCCCGGGATTTGAACCTAGGACCTTCCAGGTGGAGCTTCGAGGTCAAATACCAATGAACCACCAATATGTTTACATGTGCACGGAAGTAAATGTTTTTTATTTAACTAGTTTTTCATTGTTTTTTCATTTGCCTTGTAAAGTCAGCAAACTTCAGGGTCCGTTTTCACATAGTAAAATAACTTATTTCTGGAAACTTTCAACTAAAAAAAGTTGTTAAATGAAGGTAACTTTTATCTTCAAAAATCCGTTTGCAATTTGAAGTCTTTAATAAGAAGTTATGGACAAAATTCAGAGAGGATGTTTAAAAGTGTCAAAGAAAAATGGCCATTTCAACCCCTCTCTGAATTTTGTTCATAACTTTTTATTAAAGACTTCAAATTGCAAATGGATTTTTGGAGATGAAAGTTACCTTCATTTAACAACTTTTTTTAGTTGAAAGTCCTTAAAAAAAGGGTAGTCTACTATGTGAAAACGACCCCTGAAGTCTACTGACTTTCAAAAGCACCGATTTGTGAATTTCTTTTACCTTTATGTTATTTCCTTGAAGCATGAATATGAAATTTAAAAAAAAGTTTTGAGTATATATTTCCAACATATTTTTTCAACACGTAAAGAAAAGTTGAAAGTTCTAGAATTGACGTATGCATTTTGGATAAATAGTTTGAAAGATAAAACCTAACCATCTGTAACAAAAATTCAATTTTTTTGCTTTAAAATTTTCACACCATATATTGCCAAAAGAGTAGCTTTAAGGCACAAAAACTTTTATGACTTTTGATCACGTGATTGGAAAGTTACTCCATCATATGTAATTTTCATTAACCTTTGGAAAAACTGAAAATCTCAATAAAATTCACAAAATATCACTTTCTATAAAAATAAACATTTCAATTTGATTTTCAAAATTTATTTTTATATAAAAAGATTTGAAGTATTTTATTTTGATTAAGGAGATGAAAATTACAAAGATTTTTAATTTATCGATAGTTGTAAAATTTGTATTCTAAAATAAACTTAAATTTTTTTTGTTACTTGGATTTCAAATATTGTTGAAGAAGAAATAAAAACATTGGATTTACATCATTTATTACAACATTACAAATTAATCATGATTGGAATTGATATTTCTAAATTTTATAATTAAATTTTAAAGAACTTTGAACTTTAAATTATAGCAATTAATCCCTTGAAGATGTTAATCCTTTAATCAAAAGTTATAAACAAAATGAAGATAGGTATTAGAAATTAATTTTTTATAAATTCAGGAAACTTTGGAGGTTGTTCAGGCATAGTAGAAGAACTTTTTTGAAAACATTGTGAACCAATAAAAGTTGGTAATTCAAACAAGCTTTCATCTCTAAGATTCCGTTTGAGGTTTGGAGATTTTACTCAAAAGTTTTGGACAAATTTCAAAGAGAGGTTGGAAAATCATTACTTTTGACATTTTTGAACATCCTCTCTAAATTTTATCTATAAATTTTGGTTGAAGGATTAAGACTTCAAATAGATTATTGGAGATGAAAGCTTGTTTGAATTACCAAATTTTATTAGTTCAAAATGTTTTCAAAAAGTTGTTCTACTACGCCAAAACGGCCTCCAAAGTTTAGTAAATTTAAAAAAAAACATATCCAACACTTCTCTGAATTTTGTTTATAACTTTTGATTGAACAATTGAAATCTCAAACGGATTGTTGGAGATGAAAGTTGATTCAATTCCACAACTTTTTTTGGTTCAAAGTTTTTTGTAAAAAATTAATTTATTATGCGAAAATTACCTCCAAAGTCTGCTGACTTTAATGGACACCGAATTGTATGTGAATACTTAATTTAAAAGAAAACTACATTGTACAATGAAGATTCTAAAAGATTCCAAAAGATTCCAAAAGATTCTATAAATGTTCAATAAAAATCTATTGATTTCATCACTGCACTATCCAAATCAACAAAATAAATGTCACCATTAACAAAAAAATGTGAAAATGGACATTGCAGTACCCAAATCAACAGAATAATGTTGATTTTCTGTTGATTTGGACGAGATTTTCTAGTAGTGCAAGGTTTGCCGAGTGCAAGTCGGCGATGAGGTTGTCAAAGTCGAAAACTCCCGCAGTGTCATCTTCATGGCAGACAATGGAATGCGTATGCTTTGTTTCCCTCCCCGCGTTGTCGTACCCTTGTAAGGTGATGACAAAGTACTTGTCTTGGTGATTCTCTAGGAATGCAACCTTCTCACTGAGGTTCCAATTCACGTACATCACACTGTCTTTTACTTGGTGACGGAGGTAGATGTAATCCTTGGACTAGTTGACACCGAATGTCCAAGAGTCGACAACGGCTTTGAATTGCTAGAGCTTGCCGTAGAGCTCTGGCATCTCCGTTATGAAGGGCTCCTCATCCACCCACTTGTTGAATGGCTCCAGAAACGGGAGTGTAGCTGAGTAATCGTACTCAGAATCTGCAGCCATGCTGGTATGAACCTGTGCATAGCAGACTATGAAGATCAAAATTGCAATTTGAATTTTATCTTCGCCTCGAAGATAACAGACAAAAGAAGTTCTGACTAATGTAATTCGATTGA
Organism: Rhytidiadelphus loreus; assembly: GCA_947034895.1. Classification (NCBI taxonomy): domain Eukaryota; kingdom Viridiplantae; phylum Streptophyta; class Bryopsida; order Hypnales; family Hylocomiaceae; genus Rhytidiadelphus; species Rhytidiadelphus loreus. The sequence goes on from OX344764.1 coordinate 43,758,242, forward strand.
GTAATGACCGTGCCAGGCTACACATCATATAAAACAATGATCAACATACAGAATTCATTTATAAATCAAAGCTACGGTTCAGTATCTTCAGACGAAGATAATACTGTACGTTCTCTTATTTTCTTTTCATTACATTGTATAGTTATTTAGTTGCTTTTATCTTCAAGACGAGGATAATTGTTGCTTGTTCTAATTTCATTATATTATATTTGTCCTTTTCCGGTTGTTTTTATCCTCGAGCCAAGGATAATTGTTTTTTATTTTTTTATTTTTTTTGTTTTTTGTTTTTTGTTGAACAGTTATCCTCGAGCTGAGGATATTGTTCCTCATTTTATTTAATTATAGAATTATTATTTTTTTGTTCCGTTTTTTCCTCGGCTCGAGGATAATTGTTTCTTGGTTTTATTTAATTATGTTTGGTTTTGTTGTTTTTTATCCTCAAGTTGAGGATAATTATTTTAGTTTTTATTTAATTATGTTGGTATTGTTGGTTTTATATCCTCGGGCCAAGGATAATTGTTTTTTATTTTCATTAAATTTTATTTTTTGTTCTGTTTACCTTCAAGTCGAAGATAATTTCTATTGGTAACTCAGTAATAATTGACGAAAATTGTGACAAAAACCCTAATTGTAATACTAATCATCTAGGCACGCGCAGAATACAGACATTGAATATAGTCCACTTTGAATTAACACATGCATACAAAACAAAATTGAAATCATGCAATGAATCCAATAGCAACGGTGGAAACAACAGAATACTACAACTCAAGAAACCTAAGCCAGTAGCATTTGCATTGAAATTGCAACAATGTGAAGAATTCATGAATACAACAACAATTGAAACAAGAAGAAGAAGAATTGCAAATTGAACATGCCTAAAGAATGAAAACAGGAACTGGAACCTGAATTCTAGAACCTTGCACTCAATTCAAGAACCTCGCCACTAGAAAACAATTTGCAGTAGTAAACAAAAACTATAACAAAGGTTGAAAACAAACACCAACAATTTCAAATCAATAAAACACATTATATGCAAGGTTGTCCCCGTCACGTCCTGTCCGTCCTTCAGGATGTCCGGACGGATGTCAGGATTCAACCCCGGCGTTCGTCAGGATGAAATCTGGACAAGAACCGTTTACAGAGGATGAAAACTACAGAAATGGATGGACGTTCTTCGTCGACGGGTGAGTTGGACGGGCGAGCTTCCGTCGACAAGCACGGAACAGGCGTGATGGACGGGTATCTGGACGGGCGGGATTTAGGGTATCTGGACGGTTTGGATGGACGGGTATGTGGACGGAAACTAGACGGGCATGCGGACGGGAGGGTGGGCGGTTGTGTGGACGGGTATCTGGACGGGCAGGATGGACGGGTATGTGGACGGAAAACTGGACGGGCATGTGGACGGAAGGGTGGGCGGTTGTGTGGACGAGTATCTAGACGAGCGGGATGGATGGGTCTTTGGACGGAAAACTGGACGGGCGGGTGGACGAGTAACTGGACGGGCATGTGGACGGGCATCTGGACGGGTAAGTGGACGGTTCTGCGGACGGGTAACTAGATGGTTCTATGGACGAGTAACTAGACGGTTCTATGGACGGAAAAATAGACGGGCATTTGGACGGGTGGGATTGGATTTTTTGCCTAAATGCCCGAAGCACCCAAATTTGGTGTTGGCAAAACTTCGAAGTTAAATAAAACCTAACCAAATTGCTATTTTTAGTAGTATCCAAGTTGCTATTTTTAGGAAGTTCTTCTTGAAGTCTAGTTTTAGCATCAATAGTCTATTCTTAAAAATAAATGATAGTGATTTATCGTTTCAAGACTTTGTGCAAGGGTACCCATTGCAATCTTGACTTCTTGTAGCATTGAGAGCTTTTGGAAATGTGCCTCGAAAACACAACAAGATCTTGGAGAAAAAATCACATTCAAATTTTTTTTTTAATTAAAAAAAGAATATGGAGTATACTTTTAAAAGCCATAAATTGTTTGGGGTTATACATGTTAGGCAATTTAACCTCATATTTTTTGGGTCTAAATTTTTTTAAATTTTACTTGTGAAAACTGAAAAGAGGATTGGAAGACTTCACATCATTTTTGTAGTTTTAACACCCCCATGTTCAAACATTATAATCTTTTACTCTATAAGTGATATTGTTGTGTTTTAGCAACCTATGAGATTGCTAACATGTCTTGTTTGAATTTATACGGTTACAATTTTTTGCAAATTGATACACCTAGTCTCCTAATAAAAAATGTTGACATTTTGTTCAATAATGCCATAATGCCATTTGAGAAAAAATGGAAAATGTTAAATACTTTAATTTGTAAACTTTGGATTTTAAAAAAAAATGAGGGAGTAGTCAATCATGTGTCCAACTAAAAAAAGATTCAAACTAATAGAAAAGAAGTTACAAAACGTGAATTATTTAGGGTTTAATTCTAAAGACTTAAAGGAGATTTCATCAAATATGAAGCAATAAAATAATTTGTTTATTATTTTAGGCTTTGGTAAAGAATTTCCATTGTTTTTATTTCTTAGACCCTAAAGTAACATACTCTCATTGTCCTTGCGCTGCAAGGGACAAAATGGATTTTCGATAGGCGCCTATGATCTAATTTTTTACTCAAACTTTTGAAAACTTTTTCATAAGAATGATAAAATAGAATGATAGATAAACTTATGAGTTTATTCATAATACAATTTCTATTCCAATCGGTGCCTAGGAGCAAGGGGTTAGGGATATGCCACAATAACGGAATAACCTCAAACAGGGGAGATCGGGACACTAGGCGGTCCAGGACTCCGGGTAGACAAAAAAATCCACAAAAAAATGAAATACAAATTTGTATATTTTTTTCTAGTTGCATTATATTTTCTTTTAAATGGGAGGCTTTCATTCATCCCATTTGGATTAGGAATGGAAAAGTTATGGATTTTTCTATGGAGCGGGCAATCCTAGCAACTTCTTTAAATAGATTTGGAGCTTTCACTTCGAATGCTAATAACTTTCAATCCATACGGTCAAACATCACAAATTTATTATCACGTCATCTAAGACAAGTGTAGAACAAGATCCTTTGGTTCGATTCAAAAAAAATTGGAAAATTTATTTCATAGGTGAACATAGCAAAAGGGGTGGTTTAGGGTGGTTTGGGCCAAAAAATGGACTTCGGACTTTAGGGCAACACCCAAAATAAAGATAGAACACTCTTTTACCTACCATCTAAGCATACAAGCTTCTTCTATACTATTACAAAAAGGTCCAATAGATTACAAAAATAGACAAAGGCGAAGCAACAATATACAAGGTGGAAAGAAAACGATAAATGTACATATTTTATAAATCCGTTGAAGTACATAGTAAACTAATAAAGGCTTTATATAATTACATATATTTGCTTTGTACAACTTCCGGTATTTAATTCTATACATCTATCTAGTTATACACAATCTAGTCCAAAACTATCTATTCTACTTCTTCGATTACAACGCCTCGTGCTATGCTATTTATCAAAAATTGTTGCAATTCTCGTCGCGATTGCAAAGTCGTCAAAAGCTGAAATGCATCGATGTCGTATCTATTATGTAAGTGGGAATAAATGGCACTCACGAGAGTTGGCTCATGGAAGGTATTGTCTTCAATGTACGTCATTTGTTCCTCAAAACTCAGTTCACCCTCAAATCCGACTAGTGCGCCTTGAGAGTTAAACATGATGCACTGTGGATGTGGCGCACGCACAAAAATGGAGCGGTCTTGGTCCCAATGTCCACCGGCAATCTGACCAAAATATAGTCGACGCCCTGGATCACCCTCTCTAAACACCCTCCTGATCACCTCTGTCACTTGGGCGTCACTCTGCCAATGTATCTCAGCGACCGTTCCTGCCGGGAGGTGTCGGTTGTCGTGGCCCCACTTCCAAAGCCATGTCACGTCCGACCCCCAATGTACTCTATTACCGAGGCCTGGTAAATTTTCTTCATTGTACACGTAATGTGCAGGCATGTGGTCTTAAAGGCCAAACATTTTGTATAGTTGTGTATGAAATGGAGCCTTGCATTGCGCACATCTCCTTTTGGTGACCATGTGTGGAATGAGGCACATGGGGTGGTATAGATGGTCACATATACCAAGATTCCATCCACCCTCTGGGCCAAACGGTTCTTGGCAAATTATACATGTTGTTCCATCTTGTACAAAAGCTGGAACGGAAGGCCACACTAGTGGTGTAGTGCCATCGTGGTTGGGTGGCCCGTACCGTTGGTGCTCGATATTGTACTGGAATTCCAAGTCTGTAAGGGCATTCCAATCGATGCTTGAATTCTCGACGAACACTAGCAAATCGTCGGTGAACATTTCTTCCACCCGAGGCCACAAGGTCAAGCCAAAATAACGTTGACCGCCATCATTGAATTCCGCAACCACTCTCCTCACTTCACGCTGCATTTGCTCAGCCTCGTTTAGCGCCATGTTGCATGTCAACTTCATGTTGCACATTTGAAGCAACATCTGTTCCTTCTGAGGATTGTGGACCAACCGCATGTTTTGAGCACTCATTGCGGTCATGGTCTGTTCCATGTCTGTTCGAGCTGCAGTCAACACCGCCACATCTGCCTCAGCGTTGTTGGCACGGAGTTCCAAAGCACGCATGGCGCTTGTTAATTCTTCCATGCTTGTGCGAGTACTTCCAACCTCTGCTTCAGCTCGCTCAGCACGTGCACACATAATATCCAACGTGGCACTTTCTGCACTTGGAAAAATGGCCCGTGGTCGTACCACAAACTTAGGTGTATTGCTCGGGTCTGGTCTGTCTTCGTCTGCCCCGTATGTAGCACGTTCCACTACAACATCGAGTGGTGGAACTGAGTCTGTGCTGAACCGCCTGTTGCGCTCTACGAGCTCTGTTTCACGTGCGATGAGGCGCACATTTTCATCTACAAGGGCCCGCATCCTTGCACTTTGAACTTCCAACTTTGCTGCATGTTGTTGTAGCGCTTTTTTTTTTTCCGCTTGCAGTGTTTGTATTAATTGGCGCAAGCGAATTAGTTCTTCACTGTCAGCTTGGGCTCCACCAGTCACATTTTTTTGGTTGACATTTGCACCGCTGCTCTGACCAACTTCTACTTCCATCAACTCCGTCCTTGGCTGCTCCACGGGTGGAACCACATCCATTTGCACATTTTGAGTACCAACCAATGGCACGGCAGGAATTGGTGCATTGTCCAGTGGCACGGCAGGATTTGTTGGAATGTGGCGAGTTCTATTTGGAAACTTGTTATCCCGCTGTCTGCCCAAAAAGCTTCTCCAATCCACATCCTTGCCAAGAAAAACCTTCGCATATGCCATTTGGCAAAATGAAAGTGTCCCGTCTTTCTTGGATCTTGAACCCCAAAGTGCCAATGACACTTCAATCATCCTCTTCTTGAAGTGCGGATGGGTGCACTGGTCAATATTTACCACGCCAGATTTCACGTGCACCTCGTACCGGTCGTGTGGCCAATGGCGGTTGATGTGGGCCCAATCTACATACCGCCGACATATCGCTCTTGTCCATGGTGATTCTACCTCCAACCACCCAGGGTTTGCCATAATCATTGGGGCATTAAGTGTGCCCCAATCCAAAGTTGCTCTATTTCCTCTCTTCTTTCTACCTGGGGGGTCACCTCCAGGTCCCGAACCTCCTGCTACATCCTCTGCATCCATTCTTGATACATGCACAATGACACACACGATACTGTATGCGAATACAATGACAATTTGCTTTGCCTTCTGTTGCGTGAAGGCAACTGAAATGTGGCAAGACAATGTCAAATGTATAACACTTCCCCTCAAATTGCAATGCAAAGCTTTCTCAAGCTAGGACAGTGCAACTCAAAAGAAGAAGCAAGGGCAAATGTGAAAAAAAACTTCACTTATACCCCCCAATTACCAACCCAATTAGCAAGGGTAATTAACACCTAATCAGGCCGTCTCCCCCGAATCCAGACCGTCCAGGGCGGGGGACGGCCCTGGAATGGACGGCCGATCCGTCCACGGACGTCCGGCACAGGGTCGAAACGCCGTCAACGGGTTCGGGGCGCCGTCTCCAGGTTCGGGGAATGATTACACCGCCGCCCGAGAGTTCGACAGACGGCCTTTCCGTCCTCTAGACGGGCTGCTCGTCCCCTCGACGGACTGGATGTGGGAGGGGACGGCCTTCCCGTCCCCTGGACGGCCTGTCCCTGGTCGGGAACGACCTGCCCATCCTCACGACGGCCTGTTCGTGGTCTGGGATGACCTGCCAAAGGCCTTGGACGGCCCTTTACAATATATATATATATTTTTTAAATTGGTATAGGGTGGAAGTTTTGACAAAATCACGTTAAATAGAAAAGTAATTTTCAAATTTTCAATTTTTCACCATGTGTATATATCACAAGGACAATGACATTAGAATTCATCATAGTGTAAACTTAATTTCCATTTCATGATGTATTTATTTTGTACTCAATGTAGTAGACATTAAAAACACATTTGAAGTTCAAATTGCAATAATGAAATTTCAATTTAGGGTTGTGTTGGGGGATTTTACATAAAATAGGAACTAGAGAAAAGGACCTTTTGTTTGATAGTTAGACTCAAACTCACAAAATATCAATTTTGGGGAGAAATCTTAGATTTAGAGTAAGGAGCAACAACTTCCTAAAATACACTAAAGGAGCATATTTTTATTTTTTTATTTTTTCTAAACTCGGAATTACTTGGAGGCAAATATTGGAAAGACTACAAAATCAATTGGATACACTTTGTAATTCAACATGGCAGGTCCCAAGAAAATGAAATGAACGCTTCCAACTTCTTTCCATGTCATTGAAGTGATTGAACTGCCATTAAATTGGCACTAAATGATGCCGTTGGGTGTTCAGAGGTTGAAGTTTATTGTAAATATCTTGCAATCTACAATTCTACATAGGTCAAGTTTGTGAAATTTCTTCCGGTCAATTGAACACTAGTCTAGTACTCTAGTATGAGATCTTACATACTACAAGCAGAGGTGCACCTTGGAGGCCTAAACACATTCATTTTTTTTTTAAATTCTTTGCTATAGAAAATTAGAAATGGCAATTTATTCAGATTTAGGATGGAAAAGACTCAAAAGAGGCCTTGGGACTTCAGTCAGTTTAGTGGCTAACATACAATACTACATAAGCAATTAATAACAATCCATAAGAAAAACTATAGTAGTTCACCGCTAGTTGCATTATAATTTAGAAGCCATAAAAAAAATATAGGCACCACAAAAATGTCAAGTTCATGTACTCAATGTTGCATTTTGATTTTGAGAATAAAAATAAAAGGCAAATGCCATATGTTATTATGTTATTGTTTTAGAGTTTCCCTTTGTGTGGAAGACTACATGGAACATTAGAATCCATTCGTCCTTTTTTTTCCTTTATCTTACGGACTTACACCAATCCTCTCTTATTTGTCATAGTTATATAAACTTGAACATCAAATTCTCTTAAAATTGCAACAACGTTTAGGGTTTAGGGTTTAGGGTTTAGGGTTTAGGATTTAGGATATAGGCCTATAGGATTTACTTCAAAACCTAGGTTGGACTGGAAACTACGGAACATGTCCTTCATTTCGGTAGTTGGCATTACAAGTGCAAAACTCAATCAAGATGTAGTCTTTGAAGTTTGAATTGGAAAAAAATAGATTAATGATTTAAATTCAAAGTTTTAGAAAACATATTGAAGACACCAAAAAATGGCATAACAATATCTGTAAAAGGTAAAACATTCTTAAGTATAGATGTATAGGGCTACATTTTTTTTATGTAATGTATGAATGGAAAGAAGAAACAATGTTTTACATGAATCAATGATATGCATATGACATATGTTGTTTAGGAGGTCTTTCACTTATTTGATAATTAACCATTTTAGAGTATTAATCTTACTACCTTTAACTAGAGCATTTAGAGGGTTGTTTTTGTCTTGGTCTTTGTATGTTTGATCCGGGCTCAGTAAGTTATTGAATGTTTGTATGATTGAGACTTTGAATTGAGTATACTAGTATAGACAGGGTTTAAAATTCAACAAAATACTAAATTGTCAAGTGCACTTACATGCAAGGAAGGATGGAATCAAAATACAATAATTAATTCCAAAGGTGAAATTGTTCTACGTATAATTGATAAAATTCATTTGAATTCAAATTTGAGCCCTACAAATTATAAATTATTTTAAGGGATTGTGAGATTCTGAGGTTTTGGGAATAAAAACATTGCCTAATGCCAAGGACTTTCGTGAAAATGGGTGCAATTAGAATCAATAGAATGAATCAAATGTTAACATGAACATCCAAATAGAACATTAAAGGACCGACATTAAGAAGTTTTCAATTTGACCTTCTATGATTTTTTTCTATGTATCTCCCATTATTTACGTGCAACAAAATAGAATTCCATTCTAAATGAGCAGTAAACCTCGTTTTCAGCATCTGAATGTCATCCCTGGTATTTATTTGTCCTCTAATTGAAACAAATAAATACATTAAGTTAGCACTCCTAAACTACCCGCCCCCGTAGACTAATGCCCGATTGAGAGGAAGGACACCTGTCCTGACAAGTCCGAGAGTGCCGAACCACATAAATGAAAAATTCGTGGAACAAGGATTAGAAATGAATTCCACTTGTTTCAAACGTCCCGCTCGACGACCTTCCCGCCCTCTCGACGGCCGGCCCATCTCTCGAGAATCTTCCTGTCCTCTCGACGACCTTGCCGTCTCTCAAAAGTCTTCCCATCCTCTCGACGGCCTGGCCCCCTGGACGGCTGGTCCGCAAGGGGGGGGACGGCCTTCCTATCCTCTGGACGCCCTGGATTTAGGCTGGACAGTCTCAGCCCCTGCACGGCCGTCCGTCCTCTCGACGGCTGGTCCGCGGGCTGGACGGCTTGTCCTCATGGACGGCCTTCCCGTCCTCTAGACGCCCTGGGTTTAGGCTGGACGGTCTCAGCCCCTGCACGGCCGTCCGTCCTCTCGACGGCTGGTCCGTGGGATGGACGGCTTGTCCCCCTGGACGGCCTTCCCGTCCTCTGGACGCCCTGTCCGTCCTCTCGACGGCCTTTCCGTCGACGTGAAATGGGTATATAAAGACTGTTTTTAGGGTACTTTTGCCACAGTCTCTCCTACTCTGACGGTGCTCTCTTATCTTGGATTGGTTGCAGTCCTTGCTTGCGAGCGCGGGTGCTGGGTAGAGGCTGGTTTGAGGAATAAGGGGGGCGGTTTTTCACTTTGTGGAAGCCGAATTCCTAATTCCTATCATTTTGATTATTTGTTACTTGTTACTGTCACGATGGCTGGTCGAGATTTCTCAAAGAGAAAAGTTGATGATTGGTACACATGTATTGGAAATGCACCGATGATGGACCCGGATGCGGAATCACCAGAGCCCATTTCAGAGGCCGTAGTTGCAGAAGGGTCCGTAGCTGCAGAAGGGGCCATAGCTGTTGGGGGGGGGGGCGGAGAGTCTTCGAAGGGGAAAAAAAAAACGAAGGAGGCACAAGGCTACAAATCCGGAGAAGTGGCCAAGCAAGGGTGCAACGTGAAAATTGCATGAAGTAGTGTTGGATTTTTTTGAGCAGTATTCGATTTTGCAGTTGAACACAACATACGTCTCACGCGGATTACAAGGAGTGGATGTTATTAAACAGAAGTTCCACCACATGTTTTGGACAACAATGAGCGCGGATGAGTGGCATGAAGACCACACGAAAGAATGCTTCGATCATTGGTTGGAGTCAAAAGTGCAAACGTGTATCTTCAACCTTGCCCAAGTTGTCGAAAAAATAAAAGGCTTTCAGAAGAATGTAGTGCCCAAACAACAAGCATTGAATTTGTTGCACAAGAAGGTGTATTGGTGGCATGAAGCAATGCGTGGACTGTCTTCAAACAACATCTGTTCCGCTCCGTGGTTTCAACGAAGTCAAAATTTGGCCTTTGGTCAACAGGCTGCAGGAGGAGTGGTTTTTCTTGAACGCGGAGTGGTGGTGGTTCCTTTGTTTGGCCATAGCAAACAAGGGGGGCATGGGAAGGTGCGCAAAGTATGTGTTCAGAATTCAAAATATATTCCAGAGAATATGGAATTAGCTGGGAAGTCAGCTTTGCGCGTGGATGAATTGAAGAAGTCCAGGGAGAAGTTGTCCATCGAGGCATTGGTATGTCCATGCGAGCATCCAGGGGTCATCAAATTCTATATATGATATTGCTATAAATGATATGACCATAGAGTGTTATTCGCAGTGGTGGAATGGCGGTACTCTCGGCGCCATGTTTACACTGGATGAGAAGAACCGAGATCCAGATGAAATTGGAAAGGTGGCTTACGATGCAACTCCACAAACAATGCAAGCCATGAAACGACTCATGGCATATAGACGCAAGCGCATTGAACTTGCGTGGGCAATGATTTGCATTGTGGATGCAGTGCAACAATGCTCTGTATTGCACAACGACATCACACCAGAGAACATTATGCTTCATTTTCCGAATGATGATGGCAGAACCGTGTGGATTGGTCTATGTGATTGGGGAATGGGTAGCCGCATCAACGAAGAAACCCCTTCTCTTTACCAATTCAATTGTCCAAGGAAGTTGCAGGCAACCCGAGCGCAACGTTGGTGGGTGGCTCCTGAGTTGATGTACTTGACTGGAGAGACAGGAACTTCATCATCTCCTACTTGCAGGGTTAAGCCACCGTGTGTTAGTATACACACAGATGGATACTCTATAGGCAAATTGGCTATGAAGGTATGGAAAAAAGATCGCGGAAATCTAGAGATGATTCTGGACCTTACGGCATTTGGTGTATTTCAAACCATGTTGGGTGAATTGTGCAAGGTGGAGCCACTACAACGACGCTCGGTGACATACGTCGTGCAACGTCTAAGTGGTGCTCCAACGTTTTGGACACCACCTGTGGATTGCTATCGCGAGGCTCGCAAAGAACAAGACCTTCAAGAAGAGCAGGCGCGCAATGAAGATTAGATAATAGTGTATTACCATATAGTTGCAAAATTAGTGTTTACTTAGCACATGCGGTTATTATAGTGTAGGCTTGAGGACATACGTAGCAATGTAGCACACTTTGTGGCTTCAATGCATTTTGTACTCATTTTGGTTTATATAAAGATATAAAAGTATTTTATCTAAACATTGAGTTGTAAAGAACTTCTTGTGTTCCCTAACTTTATCATTTAAATTGAGTTTAAACAAAAATCTTATATCTTTAGTACTAAAACTCTGAATTGTATATATGGGGAATTTCGTTAAAATGGCGGTATTCCGAATGCCATTTGTACATGAAGGTCCGGAAAGGTGGTTTAGGATGTGTGCTACGTAGCCAGTTGGATGTGATGGTGGGGGGCGACAAAGTGACCCCACGGCACGAGAAGATGCATTTCTGCGTACTAGGAGAGGAAGGACAGACAATGGGCACAAATCTAGTTCGCAAAAGGCTAGTCGAACCAATTTTCAATTGGTTATTTTAGTTTTCACACCCGAAACTAATAAACAACCACAAAGACGGGCTTGAAGTCAAATTTCACTATCAAACCAAATTTATATTTTTATTGAAAATCAGCATAATATTTTAATATTTCTCCCCACATGTAAGAATTTATTTTAAATTTATTTTATTTTTTTCAGAAAATTTAATGGAAAAATGAATTTATTGTGATTTTATAAAGCTAAACGTGGAAATCAAATTTTATCAATTAGAATATGTATCAGAATAACCGGAAACTCTTACCATAAAGTCATAAACAAAGGAATGAATGAAAAACATAGTTTTAGAATTTTAACTTAAATTAAATTTGAAAAAAAGAAAACATACATGAAAAAAACACCAGACTGTCGGACTGTGTTATTTGGATTTTAACACATGGAGTTTTCAATTGCAATAACTCTTTCAAATTTTGACCTCGATTCTTTCGTATTCACAAAAAATAATTCAAAAACAATAGTGCTCCAAACTCTAAAGGCCTAATTTTCCATAAATCGTAGTGAAAGTTAATTTGAAATTGCAAAGCCCGCATTCAGAAAACTAGTTCTTCCAAGTTTGAATGCTAATATCTTTCAATCTATTCAGTCAAACTTCATGAAATTTTTTCCACGTGATAAAAAACATGTGAAGTATAAGATCTTATGGTTAGATGTTGTAAAAAACATTTTTTTCCACATGTTGAGGCAAATGCAAGAAAAAAAACAATTTTGCGTCCCTTTTTGTGTAATGACTTTGGGACTTTAGGGGTAAATAGTTCCATGAGAATGAACAGAACAAAAGTCATATTTCATATTAATGCTGATTTCAATATGCAAGGTATTGAGCCTCTAAAAAATTTGCATTTGAAAATGTGAAGACCCTATTGTCTTTTCAAAAACATTCAACGTCTTCCATGCCTAAGAATGCGCACAGAAGTATTTGCATTTGCTTCTTGTACTATTGGTTCATTACCACCAATTTCTTCGAGTGGACCTTATCGAGGCACTTGCCCCCTGTAATCACTATCTCCTGGAACCTCACCATCTTCACCTATAGTACCACCGATGGATACACCATCATCATTGGAATGATTGGATGGTGCACTATCACTTTCGCTGGAGGCCTCATCATTGCGGTTTCGTTGTGGTCGAGCTATAGAAGACAACGTCCGAAGAGGTCGTTGGCCCGTTGCGTCTATAATGCCATCTGTATTGGGCCCTCCCGTTTGAACTTCTCTTAAAAATGGTTGGGAAGCTGCTTCTTCCCTCCTCAGCCTTCTACGTGCTCTAGTATTCACACGTTCACTAGTAGTACCTTGTTGTCGTGGACACTTCCCTCAATTATTGGCATGTACAGGTGGCCGCAATGAATTCATATTTCTAGTCACACGTTGTGACACCATACCAGCCAATCGTATACCTACCGACGAAGTTGGTTCGTGTGGACGAACTTCGGAACTAGACGGCCTTGATGAACTTTGGGTTTGTAGATTTTCCAATATTGGCATTTGCCGTTGTGCAACCGAGACTCGATTTGGAGGGGGCATATGTACTTCTCCACCTTGAGGGGGCCCTTCTCTACGAGTGGTCCTCATGGGCAAGGACGGTGGTACTACTACTTCTTCTTCACGTCCTCTTCCAACGTCAACCCCATCTTTGTCTATTGTGGCATCAATTTGTACATCCATAGGGTCTGGACTTAGTGGTCTCGGTGCCACAACGTCCTCATTTGTATTACCCCCACTTGGCCCAGCATTCCACGTTTGTGGCATTCGTGGTGGACTTCTTTGATGTCCCTCAGAGTCATTGTCGTTATTATCCCCCTCTTCAAAGTCAAATACGGATGCATCAATTAGAGGACGCACTCCTCCCGCCCCACGAAATCTATCAAACGGTGGCTCATCATCGTCATTGGAACTATCATCTGAATTGTCATCATCTGGATCAGAGCGAACCGAACCACGGTCTAGACCATCAGATTCATCTGTCATGGAATCCTCTGACATCATGTTTTTAGTGTACCACCTTGTCGGATTTGCTGCAGCCCTTTCTCTTAGAGTCTTGGAATTGGTATAAATGTAAACCAATTCCTCAGCACGCTCAGATGTCAATCTATTGTGTGATTTGTTGTGGACAAACGAATACATGCTCCAATTGTGTTCACATGACGATGCAGAACACACTTGTGCGAGGATCTTTTTGGCAATCGGTGCAGGTGTACGAGCACCGGCTCCGAGAAGGTTCCACCATTCGTGAGGCTGCAAATTCAAGGTGTTTACATCAGGGAGTCCACTGAAAATGCCTCGCCGATCTCTAAATGCTTGGTACTCAGACAAAGTTGACGCAAATGCTTGATTTCCAACCCCCAATTTGCGCAAAACTCTCAATATGGCTTCTCTTGCCTCATCATCATCCATTAGCAAGACTTTGTCAAGTAAAAAGGGATTCAATAGAGCCCCGGCGTAATGCAAATCTGTCTTGAGCATGTCCCAGCGCTTGTAGAAATCATTGATGGTGGAAATTGCATACCGTGGCTCTAATGAAAATGGTGGATCCCTCAAAGATAAAACATGCTTTTCCACCTTTTTCATCACAAGCCATGCCTTGTCCAAGCACGGGTGCTTTCCATCAAACTCTCGAAGAGCCATCAACACGGGCTCCACTATGTGCACAAAGTTTAAACATCTCCTCCAAAATTCATCCGTTCGCACATATCGTCGCACATCATTAGCTTTTCTTTTCTTTTGATTGGATGCCAATCTCCGCGTGTACTCATTCCACTGCGGATCGTGGACTGTCGATTCTACCGCTTCCCTCACCTCCACCAAACGTTCGATCATGAGGAACATGGTTGCAAAGCGTGTTTGAACGGGATTTTTCAAAACGTGATTAGGAGAATGTCGTCGAAAGATTGCAAGTGGCATGTGATGCGTTCGAATGTATTTCACAATTGACTTGGCTTTCTTGACCATACTTGTAATCCAATCTTGTTTTCCCCAATCTTCAAGTAGAAGGTCAAGTGCATGTGCTGAACACCCTTGAAAATATATGTGTGGAAATCTACGAATTAACAGAGCGCCAGTGGCCAACATGTTTGCTGCATTGTCTGTACAAACTTGTACCACGTTCTGTGCCCCTACCTCGTCAATGTAATCACCCATGCAATTAGCCACGTAAGTAGCATCTTTGCATTCGCATGTTGTGTCTATCGATCCAAGAAATACCTCTCCACTTGTACATGCCAACATGACATTCATCAATGGTCGATGTGTCACATTATCCCATCCATTAGAACATATTGTAACGCCATACTTGTGGATTGGTGCCCTTGTCTTCTCTGCTACAATTGTTGCCACTTCATCTTTTGTAGATTTTATGAGCTTTGTATGAAGTGCATGGTATGCTAGAGGTTTGTAGCCAACTCTCGATTCCGATGTTGATTTCACTGCATCCAGAAAAGCAGGATGCCTCACTACATTGAATGGTATATTGGCTTCATAGAAAAACTTAGCCCACTTCTTGTCTAGTACTTGCTTGTTTGATGCGTTCATTCCATCTTGTACAGACAATTGCCTCATCGATCGACTATGGATCAAATTAGGAATGGGCGCCTTCGATGATCGTACTTGAGAGCTTTGCCCCCCAGTGTTTTCTCCTCCATCATTTCTTGAGATTGAAGCATCAGGTTGTTGCTCGCCACGTACTACACTTGGTAGTATCATTGATGGTGATGTCACTTCCACGTTGCGTCCAGGTCCATGCGAAGTGTCCGTAGGTATATGTCCTCCACAATTCCAAAACATTACCTTCACAGCTGCATTGACTTTAGTGCACGCTCTCACTCCCTGGACGGTGTCATTTCGTCTATATCCCAAATGGAAAAGCAACCGATCCTTTTGATAGCTTAGCAAAGTTTCGCAAAACTTGCAAGCAACTTTTCCATCTGGCCGTAGTGTGTACCAAGATTCCCACTGTGATCTTCCTCCACCCATTGCTCTTATCTGTCCTCCTCTACCTGCCCCTGCACCAAAAAAAAGATTAGTATTATGTTTGAAATGTGATGTGGCAACAACACTTGTTGCTCTCACAACAAGTGCCACCACAATACACTCTTCTTGGACTTCACTCTACCGCAATGGTTGTACTCCAACCAAGTCATGAAAGGCAAAATCAGCAAGGAAAAGTAATCTTGAATAGGTGGAGGTCCTTAATATACACCTTGAAGCCCTCCCTAAAATCCTAAACCCTAAACCCAGCTAGACGGACTGACGGCTGATGGGGTGGATCCTAAACCCGTAGCCCCGACAACGAAACCGTCTAAGCGGCGATTGTCCCGTTCAGCGATATTCCGGTCCAGGGGACGGGACGGATTCCCATCCAGTGGACGGATTCGCGTCCAGGGGACGGATTCGCATCCAAGGGACGGATTCGCGTCCAGGGGACGGATTACCGTCTTGGAGACGAGAATTTCGTCCAGGAGACGACCTCTTCATCCAGAGACGAGCTCTCCGTCCAGGGGACGGCCTCGACCATAGATGGGCTCTCCGTCCAAGAGACGGATGTCCATTCGGCGACGGAATGACCGTCCAGAAGATGGCCCGACGCCGTCATAGACTGGACAGACTTCATCCACGCCGCGGATGGTCCCGTCAGTATCGGCAACAGGCTGTGACGCATTGTGAGCCCCAAATTCGTCACTTGGGACTCATTGTTTTCTTTTTTTTAGTTTATTATAAATTAAGGCATAAAGTAGTACAAAAAGCCCAAAAAAGAGTGTAGAACCAAAATAGGTATGTCACGTACCAGTATAGTATTTGGTCATAAATAGCATTTTATCCATAGATTACCCATAAAACCCACTTGTATATAGGTTAGAACCCGTAATTAGTGGGGAACAATAGGGCTATTGGGAACTTACCCAAAATAGCCCGAAACCTAGTGCATGTGACCATGATAGGCTAAATTAGTCTTAGGAGAGTTAGGGGAGTCCCCACGTAAATCTCCAAAGATAGGTTCTAGTTTCCCCATTCCACCGACGAAACATTAGGAATCCAAATTGTTAGCTTGCAGGGTTACTTGTCCCAGACAGGCCGCATGGAGGAATCCACAGCCGCCGGATAGTGTTCTTGGATTTGGAACATGTCGGGGTGTCCACGGCAAAACCCATTTGCCAAGATTCCCTCACATGTGAAAGATTCCCTGACTGCCGGTGATTCAACCGAAGTCAGTTTTTACCTCGCCACCAACTGTGTGCCAGAATAGCCTAAGACTTGGCACGTGGCTTGGGGGACTCCATGAGAGGTTCCCCAAAAAGTCTCGGTTTTTTCTTATCTCCAAAGGATCTTTTTCCGAGCAGTCAACCACGAGAGGCCACATTGGGAAATTCATGGAAAATACCCAGGCCGCGGTAAAATCTCACTAAAAATTAGACTAGCATCTTTTATGTTAATAACACGCCCCGACAAATTTCATGGTGTTCCAATAGCGGGAAGCAGCCGAAACTGACAACATCCCCCCAATTAATATTTACGGCAGGATCTTTGCGGGGTTGATTGGCGTCCCGGGAGCGTACGAAGTCGGACCAAGGACATCAAGGAGCCTTTTCTTACTCCCTAGAGCCTCCCCAACAACCCTAGCTAGTCACCCAAGCCAAAAGAGGTAAACCCCAAAAGTTAGGTTTTTACCCTTTTAATTGGCTCCAGTTGGCACTAGTTTCCGATGGGTTTTTTGTGATAGAAATAGGGGGTAGGAGATCCTTCAGACTAAAAATGGCATTCTGAAGCCATTGGCGCAATCCATTTGCAATTCCGAGCTAAACTCCAAAAGTTAGAAACTAGGACCAGCGTAAAATCCCAAATTAGGTGAAAATCTCAAATTTGGATGAAAATCCGGATGGATGAGGTTACTTGTCGAGGGGGGGTGGGCCCTTGGAAACCTATAAAAGGGGGCCCTTCTCTCTCCCAAAACACCCCCAATACTTGTTTTGGGTCCGTGGGTCCAAGTTATCTTGGAATTTTTGGCGTTTCAAGCCAAGAAACCTCTACGGTGTTTTCGGAGCACTTTTGGCTCCCATTGTCGTTTTATTTCAAGCTCTTTGAAGTCCTTGAGGTCCTTCTACCTTACCTTGTACGTGTGCAAGTCAAGCGGTTTCCATCTACTTGCGTGTGTTTTCGTGTATCTTTTGGGGTGTCTTGTACTAATCCTAAAGTCACCCCCCACCGTACCTTGGCGATGCCGCTTTGGGGGGCCTTTAGTACATGAGTATTGTCTCGTTTATGTTTACCTTGTGGAATCGGTTGCCTCTTGTGTAAGTCCTAACCATAGTCACCTTTGCCGTGTTGTTTACGAGTGGACCCCACCGCCCTTGAGGCGGCGAAGCTTTGAACCTGTAACCTACCCTAGTCTTAGAGTGTGTGTCAAAAACAAGCCTTAGACGGCGAAGCTTTGGACCCAGGGGCCGTCACTAGTCTTAGAGTTGGTGTCAAAACCAATTCAACGGCGAAGCTTTGAACCCCCTATACTTTTTGGTTCCAAAGTTTAGTTCCCAAGATCTTCTTGGGAAAAGCCAAAGTTTAGCCCCCAAGAGTGCCCTAGGTGGTAGACAAGTATAGGGAGAAACCCCGCCACTAGGCCGTTGTTTTGCTAGTCGTTAAAACTTTTGTCTATTCCCCCTAGACGGCGAAGCTTTGACCCTGACCTGTCCAATTTTAAGTTGTGTAGTGGGTTCCCATACGGGAACCCGAAAAGGAAGGATTGTAGTAAGAAGATTTGGGACCAACCCAAGGGGAGGCCCGTAAAAAGCAATCAGCAGCCCGTAAGGGGAGCCCGTAAGGAGCAGTCAGCAACCAGTATCGGGGAGCCAGTGGGTATCGGGGGGCCAGGTATCGGGGGCCAGTTCGGGGAACCAGTGGGCGGGGGGTGGGCCAGTTCGGGAAGCCAGTTCGGGGAGCCAGGGAGTTGGGAGCTCAAGGGGAGGGCTAGGGGGTTGGGAGTCCAAGGGGGGGGGAAAGGAGAAATCCTTACCTCAACTAAATTCAGCACTACGGGACGATGCCCTACGGGGCCCCACCACACCTTTTTTTTGGGTTTTCATCACACTAAGATTGAAAACCGGGGTCTAGTGAAAGACTAACGAAAGACCAACTCAAGGCTAAAGGAAGAAGGGGGGAAGAGAAGTCGCCATCCCACGCGTCCAAACCTGCACAACCTCTCAAAGTCCCTCACCAACAAGCCACCTCACACAATGATGACAAAATTAGGAAGGGGGTAGTTATAGGAGAGGAAGAAGGGAGAGACGATAAATAGTGTTGCGTCATAGGATTAGGTAGGAAATCTCAAAAGCTTCTTACAACCATTAGGAAGGAGATTAGGATGACACCAAATGACGACGTAAGGGAATAGGTGATTCTTCCATTAGATTAGCGTCATATGGTATAAGGTCTCATTTAAAGGGTTGGTAGGAATAGTGTTGAAAGAAAAGAAGAGGAGGCAAGGAGGAAGGAAGGAACCATTAAAGGTCTTTAGGGTGTACTACTTCGCCAAGGACTAAGCCGTTGGCATTTTACTACGTCAAAATACGTGTCGACTATAGAATACGAGCACGCGGCTGGAGGTATGGAGGAGAATGCCGCACATGCTAACGACGATCAGGTGAGTCATTAGACAGATCCCTGGTGTTTTTTTTTCCTTCTAATTTACGTTAGACTCTGTTAGATAGTGAATAATTTTGATTAGCAAATAGGGATTAAGGGTGGGCCTTAAGTTTAGACATAGAAGTTTATCGATAGAAGTATCCAAACCCATCTCATACATAGAAGTTAACCATAAGAGCAACCAAATTAGATTAGGGTAGGATAGGACTAGGAATTAGTAACCGTTAAGGTTAGCACTCAACCAAGAAGCGAACACTAGATTAAGACAAAATAATCCAATTAGGAGCTCGGGTTAATTTAGCAAAACGGACCTTGCCTTGGAAGATTAAATTAGGAGATAAATTAGATAAAAGATAAATTAAATTAGAAGATTAAATTAGGAGATAAATTAGGAAAGAAGATAAATTAAATTAGAAGATTAAATTAGAAGATAAATTAGATCAATTAAATTAGGGAATTAAATTAGGAAAAAAGATAAATTAAATTAGGAATTAAATTAGGAAATTAAATTAGGAAAAAAGATAAATTAAATTAAGAAATTAAATTAGGAAAAAAGATAACTTAGATTAGGAAAAGACCCAATTAACTCAGGAAACCATGGAAGGGACTTAGGTAATCCCTCCCCAGTCTTAGGAAGGGTCAATTAGCCTTAGATTCCCATAGATTAGGAAAGATTCGGTGGTAGTTCGCATAGGCTGCCGTTAGGGGACGGTTAGCCCGAACTATTCCCTCGCCAATTGGGGGCAACTCCATTGTCACCTGCGAAAACTAGGAACTTAGTAAGGAAGATCCATTGCTTGGAAGGCACAATGGACCGACGCTTAGTCACCCGTTAGGTTAGAATTTAGTTAACCCCTAGAACCTGGTTGTGTCCGATTAATTACCAAGGGTGGGTAATTAAGCGCCCACACGCATCAGGACACGTCCGGACGAACGCATCATGACATCCGGACGTAAAAAGCCAACGTCACGTCCGGATAGACAATCCTGATTATATGGAGGCCAAGCACAAAACTGTACTTACCAAAAATCAAAACACAACGAGTGTTTCTTCTCGAGCTCAGGAGTCAAGAAATCCAACAGCCTGAAGATGCCGTTCCTGAAATTTACACTTGCACCTGCTCAGAACTCACAAATTCCCGCGCCAGCTCGAAATCTCACGCACCTGCTCAAAATGCCCGCGCCGAAAGAAACACTCGCACCTAGAACTTGGAGATACACCCGCATCTGCAACTTGGAGATACACCCATGGTTGGAACTTAGAGATACACCCATGCCTGAAACTTCAGATACACCTCGCACTGGTTCAAATAAAACAAACAACATGAATACCAAAACCTTGCGCGCAAGCAACACAAACACCAAAACTCTCGCGCGCAACAACAAGAACACAAAACTCTCGCGCCACTGGAAAACTCCACGAGAAACCCGCACTCTGTGGAAACGGGAGAGATGACCTTCCGACCCTAGGTCCTTCTGAGCTTGCGACCAACCGAACCTACGTTACCGAGCCTGAGACCCCCCCGAACCTATGACCTATGTTACCAAGCCTGATACCTCCCGAACCTAAGTTCCCAAGCCTTCGACCTCCCAAACCTATTTCCACAATCCTATTGGCCTCCCCGAACCTACCTCGCAAAACCGACTACCTGTCCCAAACCTATTTTGCCAAATTTACGTCGCCAAACTTTGGTTTTGAGCTTGGGTCCCTACTCACGTATGTGTCCTTAAGACCTTAAGCCTTGAACGATGAGTTGGTCACTGCAGAAATCATCTATTTTGTCCCTGTGTGAATTGTTGGCTTCAAAAATTTTAAAAATACTCAGTGGAAGACAAACTATTGTAGATGATCTTCCCTTTCCACATACTTTTTGGAGGATGAATAGTTGCATTTTTATTCTACGTAGTGAGATTATTTGTCATTCATTGACTAGAAAATGGCCTTGGTGTCATTATGCGTTTAAAGAATGTAAGAGAACTTCACTTCACTAAGTTTTTGTAGGTCACAGTTATTCTAAGAGGTGGCATTTGATTTCAAAGAATTGACTATTCAACCACAGATCATATGTCATGACATTTGGGCTTCCTAAATGCTGCTAGTTTTAAAAAAAAATTAATCCTTGAACACTACGTCAATCATCATGGAAGTTGTTTGTTGTCTCACTATATGAATTGTTGGCTTAAAAAAATGAAAAAGTATTCATTGCAAGACAAACTATTGTAGATGATCTTCCCTTTACACACACATTTTAGAGCATGAATAGTTGCATTTGTGTCCTTATCGGCAAGATTGTTTGTCATTCATCGACCAAGAAATGGCCTTGGTGTCATTTACGAGTTAAGGAAGTTGCAGAATCCCTCTAATGGGACTAAGAGATGTTGAACACATAAATCAAACAATTGTCAAAGTGTGTCTGATATCTTCCAGTCTTATAATTCATTTGTTTTAGACTTTTTTTTATTGAATGTAGACTTTTTCTTAGTACCACAAGAACGTGGGAAATACTCCATATCCATTGGCAAGGATTTTCTATATTTGCTAGTTTAATCAAGTTTGAATAGAATTCAATCAATGATGTTTCTAATTTTTTATGTATTCAACATCCTAAATGACTAACGTGTTTTTTGAGCTTCGTGGAATTCACTCTAAATTTCAAATGAATCAAGCATCTTTAGAATTTATGCACCGAAACACAATTCCCGAATTCCATACCCTATTCAAAGCTTACATTACATTTTGGGCATTCCATATACTAAAATTTTATATGTAATACAAAGTATTGTCATTAATAAAAGAATAATTAAATAATAAACTATTCATTTTTACCATTTCATTTTTTTTAAATTATAAAGAACTTTTATTTTTTAGATGATTCTAACCCATAAAGGTCTAAACACCATATTTTAAATATTTAACATTTAAAAAGGTATGGAATAACCATTAATTGGGACAAGAAATAAAATGTAGAAGTTGAAAAATTTTCAAATTTGAATTTATGATTCTTGTGTGAATTAATTTGGTGCCATTTGTTTGGTACTTCACAACAGAACATAAAAATGAAGTATTCATGTTTTGTAGTTTAAAGAACTATTATTTCTAAATTCATGAAATAGGTTTTAGGGTGGAATGAGAAAAAAAATGAAACTTCTACATTTTGTTCAATCGGTTGTCTTCATTAAAATTCCACGATTGTTGTGCATTGAGTTTAGTTTTTAAAGTACAAAAAACTCTTGGCTTGTTTTACTTCTTAATTCCATGTTAAAAAGATTAAGAATTAGTTCGATATAATATTTTGTTTATTGAAAAGTTATCATGACAAAATTATAAAAGTATAACACTCAAAATTGTTCATAGTAGTTAAAAAATAGGCCTTTCATTGATACATAACTTACACTTTTTGAATAATTATGTGTTTTAAGTACACAAGATGTAAAGAATTTCTAAAACTTCTAGAGTATAGTATTTTCATACAATTTCGAAAGCCATTTTATGGGATACATTGTAATACATTCATTTCTAGGAGGTGAACCTCTAATGATGATTATTTATGAGACATTGAAGTGGTTCAAGTCTCTAAAACATGATGGAGTTAATAATAATGATTGGTAGCAAATGAATGCAAAATCCATCATTCATTTCAATGTACTAACAAAGTAGTCCCATTTGAAACCAATTATGCTTCAAATCATAGTTTGGAATGCCACACATGTTGACTTCTTAGAGCAAAGGTCTTTGAATTTTTTTACTCTTCACATAGTTACCAAGCTTGTAAAAATAGGGGTCCTACTTTGTATAGTTCTAGTATCCTACTTTCTTTTTGAAATATTGTAAACATTTTCTTTTTATTTCCTTCATCTTCGTAAAAGATTTTGGATTTTTTTTATTGTAGTTCTTTACAATGTTATATAAACTTTTGGTTTTCCCCTGCAAATCATTCTAATTTAAAAAACAATTGAACACAATAATATACTTTATTGAAGAATCATTATTCTTTCAAATTTTTATCATAATTTAACTCGTACATTATTTTCTTGTTCTCCTGTAGTTGTCTTCATTAAAATTTAAAGCTTTTGTGATTTTAATTCTATGAAGTACAGCATCAATTGCTTCATTTCTTCTTTGGTTTCCAACGTACTCTAGAAGAAGAATAGCAAGTATTTAATGTGCTCTTCTATAAATGCAAATTCCTTAGGATGTGTTAAAACATTATGGATAATAAAATATATCAAGAACTACATTCTATAGAATTGAATCTTAAAAAATTCACAATTGTACATTGTTCTTTGTTTTGAATAATAAAGCTCAAAGTTGTGTATATTTTTCATGACATTAAGTTAAAGATTGTACGGTCATTTAGAAGTCCACAACATTGAACATCATTTATTAACCAAAACTAATAATATTCAAAGTAGAAAGTATTATGTTCAATCGTGTGCTTTAATTTGAAAAAATTAAGAAAACCAATAAATTTTAAATAAGAAACATCCTCAAATTTATGGATCTGGAATTTCAAAAACAAATATGAATTGTCAATATAATTTGCAAAATCTTCATGTTGAAGAATATTGAATTCGTGAACATATAATTTACATTTCTTCAAGACTTTGTTAAAACCCTACACCCTAAACCCTAAACCCTAAACCCTAAGTCTAGTTGCAATTCATTTTGATAATGTAAGGGTGGAAGTTGAATAGCCCCTTTATAAATAAATGTAATCATGGAGGTTATGTAGCCATGGTTTTGGTTTTTTTAAATTTGTATGGTTGTCTATTTTGAAACCAATCAATTTTAAACAATTTGTTTAACAGGCTTAAAGGTTTTTAAAAAAAAATCTTTGGAGTAATTCACTCAAAGCTCTAGTTTTAGTCTAGATGCATATCAATTTTTGATAAAGTAAAGGAGAATGTTAAATGTCCCCTTTATATTTTGCTAAAATCATGACAAGTAAATATTCATGGTTTTTCAAATAAAAGTAAGTAGTTTTCTATTCTTAGAACTAGTTACTTATATTTCAGCAAACTTGGATGGTAAAATATGTTAATTACATATCCAAGTTACTATTTTATAAGGCCCCTCCCACCCTTCCCTTCCTTTACCCTCTAGATTAGAAAATGTTGAAAATTAATTTAGCCACAATTTGGATGTTACTAAAACCTTATAGCATAAATTCTATTACCTAGCCTTGGATGGAGATGTCTATGTTCTAGGTTTATTGGAGGAAGTTGGAACACCACATACTTGTTCCCTAAATTATGAAGGGATGACAAGTAGAAAATTGGTACCAAAATTCAATCAGTTGGAAAATTAGACTAAGTATGATTGAAGTTGGTTTATAGATATGGTACAAGTTTAGGTGGCCTAATTTGTCCCTTCTAAAGTCACTATTGGCCATGGTTTTTGAGCAATTCTCTCCATGCCAGAGATACTAAGTATTTTAATTACCATTCCATGACAACTAGTTAAATAGTCATGTTAGTGGGTTTTAGTTCTCCAAGGAAGTAACGTCTGGCATAAATGACCTAATTTGAATCGAGTTGGTGGTTTTTTCCCCCTCTTTTTTTAAGAGCTAGGGTTTTCTCTGGTTATGGTGGCTCTATGCCCTAACTTGAAGCTCATAGTATAAATAGAGGCCTGAACCATGGATGAGCCCTCTCACTTTTTGGGTGGTATTTACTTTCTGCATTGGATTTAGAGGAAGTTAGGGTGTGTGGAGAGAAAGCAAGTACAGATGGCATCCTCTCAGGTCCTCTGTTCTTTGCCTTATGTGATTGATGTTGATCTGCAAGTTTTTGAGACTAATATGATTGCCCCATTTTCTTATGTGAATTGTTAATGAGATTTTGCATGGTGTTTTTTCTTCTTGTGATTGCTATAATACGCTGCTGTGAGCTGAAGACACCTGACATACGTTCTCTAACTAACTTTTTGTTCGTTGGATTGCATGGGTGTAGGTGAGGTTCACAGCCTCTTGGGTTAATTTACCAATCTGCAAAATACTCTATCCATAGTTTTTGGAGGCACAGTTGTTATTTGGGATACTAATTCCTATTGGTTATAGGCTTTAGTATATTACATATGTAGTCTAAAGTAAGCTTAGGAGATGTAACATTGTACTTAACTGGAAACTGTACCACCATGAGTTTGGTTGTTTTAAAAAGATTTTTTACTTGAGCCATCTTATCAGTTTGATGTGACTTCTATAAGAGGTTGTAAGACTTTGATGTGAGGTTTGGGATAGCAAGATAGATGGATGTGAGATGTCTCTATCTTAGAAGCTATTTTATGTATGTACCTGTCTTGATTAGTCTGGGATTTTTCTTTTATAAAAAGCTTAGGAAAGGCCTTGTTATGAAGATGTCCCTTCCACCCACTCGGGTTGCCTAAATCTAAACCTGAACCCTAGAAACCTTGATCCCAAAACCCTAAAGCCCTAACTTCATTCCCTATTGAAAGCTTACATTAGGTACAATTTTGTTTATAGCCAATGCACATTAGACCGAACATGTGGCAAATTGGTGTGGTTACCTCCCCTATACATTCATCTAAATCAGACTTAAGAATAAACTATTTAAAAAAAAAGGTTGTTTGGCGGGTGGTATATGAATTGCCAAATTTGCCAAATTCTAAATTCCGTTGTGCTTTCAAAGAATATTTCCACATTCTTTGAGAAAAGGTGACTGCCAAAAATTCCACAAAATATAAATTGCCCTATTTAAATCTTAAAAAGATCGGCTACGTCAGATTCCAATTCTATTAATGAAAAGCTCCTTCATATTCTTTATCGTTGTCATTATTTAGACGAATCGAATGTCAAAGCCCCCCTAATCCGAGGAGGTACTTCTCCCCTATATCCAGAAAATCATGAAGAACTCAAATGCCGTTGTATTTCCCACTCATTTTCTCCCGCTAGTGTTTGCATCGTCTCTCTTCCTCAAGCACCTCATTTCCTCTCTCGTGTTTTCTAGTTTTCCCTCCTCCGCGGCCTCTTGTAGACATTGCTACCGCACGGCCTTTGAACTTATGTTTTGGCATTCATTTACATGTTTAAGTGACTAGGTGGCTTAGTTTCGCACGGGTTGTCGTAAGTGCCTCTATTTCCCTTCTTCCCTTCTCACTGAATGCTAGATTCTTGCTCTTGCTCCTCAGGGTTAAGCAAAGGTACATGCAGTACTACGTAGTTCTCTGATTCTTGGATTATTTAGAATTCCGGTGTCACGTCTCAAATGTTGGTCTTTGTATGTTATGCTCGAGAAAGAACAACCGATTTTCATGCCGTAAATATTGGAACTATAAATTTGTCTAACACATGCATAGAGGATATCCTTGGTTTGAGGATAATCACAAACATGTATGGATAATCACAGCATGCATGGTGGTTATCCTTGGCTCGAGGATAATCACATACATGCATGGTGGTTATCCTCGGCTCGATGATAATCACACACATGCATGGAGGTTATCCTCGGCTCGAGGATAATTGCACACATGCATAGAATGTAAATGATAACCATAGACAAGAAAAGACATTCATTGACATTTTGTTAATTATTGATTTTTTTATATTACTGTTTTTATTGATTTGATCGGGGTTTTTTTTTTTTAAATAATTTTTAAATTAAAAAAATTGTTTTTCTATTGCCACGTGGCAGCATCGCGTCGTGCCACGTGGCAACCACCGCCACGTAGGCGGCCACCGCCGTGGGGGTTTGAACCTTGGACCTCACGGTTGAGGTCCAAGGCTCTAACCATTGAGCAACCCCAAAATCCATATGAATACAAGTGAGTTAGAATTACATTTATATTGTTTTTTCATTTTCTTGGTAAGAACAGCAGACTTTGGTGGCCGTTTCAGCATAGTAAAACACTTTTTGTGAAAAAACTTTGAATTAATAAAAGTTAGAAAATTAAACTATCTTTCACCTTCAAAAATCCGTTTGAGATTTGGAGTCTTAAATCAAAAGTTGTAGACAAAATTCAGAGCGGGTGTTTAAAAATGTAAAAAAAAAAGTTCATTTCAACCCTGCTTTGAATATTGTCCATAACTTTTGATTTAAGACTCCAAATCTCAAACGAATTTTTGAAGGTGAAAGATAGCTTGATTGTCTAACTTTTATTAGTTCAAAGTTTCTTCAAGAAAAGTATTTTACTGTGCCGAAACGGCCACCAAAGTCTACTGACTTCAAAAAACACCGAAATGTGAATGATTTAGTGTTAAATTAAATTAAAATTGTACATAGAATTTAACCGTGGGGATTTAAACATTGCCCAAATGACGAAAAAATATTTCAAGCTTTTGTAAATCTAAATAATCAAAAAAAGTGTTCATTATGTTGTTGATTTGGACATTGGACTACTGAAATCAACGAAAAAATTTGACCATTTTGTTGCTCGTGCCAAATCAACAAAAACTTGTGAATATGAACAAAAAAGTGTTCACAGTTTTGTTCATTTGGACATTGTGTTACCAAAATTAACAAAAAATTGTAACCATTTTGTTACCTTGTGCCAAATCAACAAAAAATTGTGAAAATGGTCGATACAGTGCCCAAATTAACAAAAAGTTGATGATTTTCTGTTGATCTGGACATCATTTTCTACTAGTGCTCTAACACTCTAATGTTGTGTGTGGGAGTGCTTAAAATCTCTCAATCTTTGACGTCTAGTATCTTCAAATTGAAGATACCTTTGATTTTCTTACTCCTAGTTAAGAGTGTTTGGTAGATGAAGTAATAAAATTCTTAATTCTTCTAAGGAATGCAAAGATAATAGATTAAATTCTATTTTTGGTTATGTTGTGCTAATTCGTCGCATTTCCAATTCTTTAATCTAGGTGGATGGATTATTATACATGATCACAAAATTGTTTACAATTTTACCCTCCAGTGGAAGTCACTTTGCAGCTAATTTTGTCAATGTGTCGTACTTATTTATTATCCTTGCCTCGAGGATACTCACAATTGTATTATTTAATTGGTGTTCTTTCACGCGTAGAATGGATACTTCAGATGCCAACGAGTTTACAGTTCCAGTGCCAACTTTGCCGCCAGGTGTCGCAGCTTGTGAGGGATTTCCTCGAGCTTCTTGGTATACCAAATGCGTCACACTCAAAAATGAAGAGGGGGTAGAGGTGGCAAAAGAAATTTGTCATAGTGTTGATGCAGATCTCGTCATTGACATAGACGGAAAGCCACTCAGTGATGACCGGGTTGCAATTCAAATTGAAGAGTCTTTATGTGAGGCAGATGTTCCGTCGGAGTGGATGTGGTCCATGCACTCCTAGTACATTTCCAGAGTCTATCTTAATGGTGCCAGCTTATATGATCACGAGCAAATGCATCTCTTCAATACTGCTGTCTCTTCAAGCGGTTCGAGGCGGCGTGTTCGGACTAGAGTTCGTTCCTATGAAAGCTCACGTAAGAAGATATATTGAGCCTACCAATCTCCCGAAGAAAGAAGCCCTCCTCACAGAGCAAGCAATTGCTGATGTTTCTAGTATGAAATGTTGCCAAAAGAATTGCTTGCAACCATTTCCACGTGGTCAAATTCAAGCCGTTTGGTCTCTACTTCATATTGACGGTGGAGTGTTCTGGCGCAAGTCACGTTTGCTTGACGTGCACAAACAAACCCACAGTGATTCCAATGGAAGGGACATGATCACCTTGGCAAACCATGAAATTTATTCAGTTTCTTGGTGCGTCATCCATGGAGTATTGAAGGCTACCTTTTATAGATACAAGAAGATGGCAAAAGATGACCAGAAACCGGAGCATCATGGCAACCTTGGAATGAAAAAATCTCGGACACACACTTTGCAAGCCATAGCAACTCTTCGATTATTAGTGGAGAATGAAGCAAACACAATGCCCCACAAATCAAGGACCCTTGAGTCTAGGGAGAAAGTCCCCTCCATGGTCCTACTGTCTGCATTTTGTTGGAAGGACAAGTTGCCACAGATCAACAATGTCAATTCTTCACTTCAATTGCAACATATTTCAGCTAGTGGATTGAGTAACATTTGTCGTCAATCTTTTCCTGAGTATGCTCCCAAGGCTAGAGGAGATAGTTTTGCTTGTTGTGGAACCTACGATAGATATAGGCAACTCAAGAGTGCTTGCACTCCACACTCACGAGCGCAAGACGTGTGGTCTAACAAGTTGAGAGTGCACCTATCGGGACAGAAGGCGCATAGGGACTTGTATTATGGAAACTGTTCAATGTCTGAAATGTATCTTGACAAGGTTCTGACTATAATCCATGACAAGATGGATCACTCCAAGACTACTTTCCCTCATTACTCTCACAAGAGTAAGGGAAATGATTCTTTCATGAAGATGCCTGTCGTTGTTACAGGTATGATTGTTCATAGTCATGGAGATGTGCGATATGTACACTATGGCTTGGACATCTTCCCAACAGACTCCAACCATACTATTGGGTCCATTGCAAAATTATTGCGAGATCTAGAGTCCCAACCGAAGCATTCATCTCGTCAATTGTTTATAGGAGGAGAGCGTTCTGAATTGATAGAGGCTTTGTTAATAGGCTCGGAGATTTGTACGGACTCCCTTGGGTCCCCCCCTGAAGTGTTGGCGGAAGCTCAACCTCTTCCTCCAACATTGACTCTTCAACTTGACAATGCTTCAATCTGGCGACAACAAGAATTGGTGGGTTTTTGCATTCTGTTCTCTCTTTGTTTATAGAGCTATTTTCCGAAAGATATACATCAATTTCCTCATTGTTGGACACACTCATGAAGACATTGATGCTCTATTTGGTTGTTGGAGTACCAAATCGAAGACGAATGACTACCCAACACTTCCAAGGTTGATGAAGTCTTTCATGGATTGCGAAACACAACCCGTGATTCCTCATCTCATTGAAAGAGGGTGGAGGGATTCGCTTGTGGAAGGAGATAATAGATGGGCACCCTAAAGTACTGAGGAGTAGTCCTCTACCTTTGACATCGCAACAAATGCGTTGCTTTGATGAGATTTGCAAGCTTTTAGATGGGTACATTGCATTGTGGGGGAAAATGGGAAATCAAGACTTATCTGGCGAGTTTAGGAGGAAAAATGAGCCGGTGTGGAAATATTGGGAGGGTGTCAGAAGTGCTCTCAATGTTTCACTTGTGGTGCATGAGACATTACGGGATGGATCTTGGCTAAATTCTCGAATTGCCGATGAGGTAGAAGACCAATACTTAGATGATGGCACGATGCGTGAGGAGTTTGCGGAAGATGCACCTTTTGTTGGTCGCAGGCGTGATCGTCCACCTCCTTCATTTCGTGTTGGCCGTGATGTATATGCAGTTTACTTAGTTGTTGTGCGCCCCGCTGATGGTGACCTCCGTCCATTTTGGCTTGCTCGGACTCTAACAAATCCTAATCCAGATCCAAGGCATGTCAATTCTATTCAACTTCAATATTGGACACCTACGTCTTTTAATCACACCAATGAAGAAACATATGTTGGGTGGGACACAAAACAAGGGAATTCTTGGTGCAAGGATAAGGCTATCTCTCCGAGTTGGACGCATACAGACTGCATTATGACTGCTTGGAAGCCACGTTTCAAAGAAGGCAATTCTGATCCAAGAGTTAGAATTCCCAAAACACAAATTGCTATCATCCAGTCATCGGTAGATACATATGTATCTTGCGAAAGCAATAATGTATCTTGCGAAAGCAATAATGTATCTTGCGAAAGCAATAATGTATCTTCGGAGTGAAGATGAATAGTTTGTAGGCATAGGAAGTCATTAGGAGTTTTGTGAGTTTGTACGTTATTTTCTTAACTTTAGGAAGGATGGAAAAAAAAATGGAAAAAAAAAATTATAAAAGGTTGTAGAAGTTGATAGTTTTTTTAGATATGTCTCAAAAAAAATACAATAAAAAATTGTTAGAAAA
The DNA here is from genome assembly GCA_947034895.1 of Rhytidiadelphus loreus. Classification (NCBI taxonomy): domain Eukaryota; kingdom Viridiplantae; phylum Streptophyta; class Bryopsida; order Hypnales; family Hylocomiaceae; genus Rhytidiadelphus; species Rhytidiadelphus loreus. The sequence goes on from OX344764.1 coordinate 43,789,329, forward strand.
AAATAGGTGGAGAAGATGAAATAGATTTAGTTTTTTTATTCTTTTAGTTCATTTTTTTTATCTTTATATTATTTTAGAATTTGATGTTATAGATATTGTACAATATAATATATTTTTAATTTTATTTTTTGTATTGTATTGTGTATTTTGTAAGTTCTTCATTGTAATTCCATTGTCTATGACATTTGTTTTGGAACACTAGGAGTACTAATGTTTTCTATACAAAGTAATTCTGAACTTCTCTATCTAAGCATATGTTAAATTCTTTACTTTGAAATTGTAGTTTTTGGTAAGGCTAGGTGTACAAATGTATTCTATCGTGGATGATTTCAAAATTCTCTACCTCACCATATGTCAAACTATTTACTTAGATATTTTAGTTAAGTACTTATTATAAATGGTTCAAGTTTCCCGTCCAAAATCCCTCCTTTCAACGTCCTTCATTACTATTTTTTTCCCCAAATTTCTTATAATTGTAGAAATTCTTTATTCTTTCAGCATTTTATGGTCTCAATTTAATGAACTCTTCTATATACTAAATTTAGGAAGATGATTAAAATGAGAATCCACATTGTCTCAATTTAATGAATATGGCCTTGCATGTTTTTCAACTCAAATAATTAATATAGGAAACACATTTAGATGACCATTGAATCAATATTCAACTCAAAATGAGCTTTCAATAATCAATAGAGACTTAAAGAGTTATTCTTAGAAAAAATTTGTTCATTTTTTAGACAATTTTTTCTTATGTAATGTAGGGATGTGAAAATTAAATATTTTTCAATTATATAGTGTATCTTTTCATTTCAAAAATTTGTAACCAATTATTACTAACAAATAAAAATATCAATAATTAAAAAAATAAAATTTTAAGTAGGAAAATCTATTCATATATATATTTTTTAATTTAAAATTCAAAAAATATATAGGAATCTAAAGTTTTGTTTGCACGTAGTTTCTAATGAACACTCTAAGTAAACCTCCCCAGGGGTTTGAATTCAAAACTGCGAGTCCCATTCTAGACACTTGGAACCTTTGTTAAGGTGATCGTGGGTCCAAGCCGTGGCAACCGTGGATAAGATTATGTTCCAGTTCATTTCAGGATTAGTAAGTACAGGTTGCGCAGCTAATATTAACTTTACTAGAAACTAAATTAGGACCTCAAATCAGGACCTTATGACAAACTTCTAATTCTCATTTTGAAGCTCTAATCCGAATGAAGTGGTGCTTGACTTAAGCATTTTAACCTCTAAAGTCCGAAGGCCTCTTTTCCATCAAAAAACACTCAAAAAGTAGCAAAGAGAAAAAAATAACTAAAAATGCTCTTATTACATATCTAATTAGAGTGTCTTGTACTCAATTACTGTAAGAATGTGTGGAAGAAATTTCACAAACTTTGTTCGTGTAGATTGCAAGATATTTACATTTAATCCCTAAAGGCCTACTATCACCTCGAGGGCCAGAATAGATTTTAGGCACGTTCCTATGACCTCAATTTTTAGTGAAACTTTATGAAACTTTATCATAAGATAGAAAAAATGATTGACTTTGTGAGGATATAATTTTTATTTCAATCGATTCTGGGAGCAAAACTACAAAAGTTATTCTACAAAAAGTCTGAATTTTCATTAGATGAGCAGAGAAAGAAATCCACAAAAAACTTGAAAATATATGTATTTTTTTTCCTTATAGATCATATGTTGGCCTACAATCATGTGAAGCTTTGATTCATTCAATTTGGATTAGCTCTGTGAAAGTTATGAACAATCTTATTTTTTGCTTAGTTTAAGAATCTTCAACAAAAAAATAACTTTTAGGATTCATTTCTAAATGCAATTTTTGCAATTTCTCAAAAAAGATTGTTCGACAAGGTTAAGTTTGCTTGCTATAAGAATCTCACTATTGGGATTATTAATTGTATTCTATTAATGATTTAGTTTTTCTTTCAATCTTTGATGTACAATCTTAACAATCTTTTAAAGAATGAAATAAAATATTTTTTTGGGTAATTTTAATCCTACACTTTCTACTCAATTTTTAAATACACAAAATTTTTAATTCTAAGTCCACAGTACAAAATATTTCTACAAATGATGGTCAAAGCTCGGGTCAAAGTCATCTAAAATTGTAGACCAGTGTTTAAGAAAACTTTCTATCCCAACTTTAAATGCTAATCTCTTTTTGTTCAGTCAAACTTCATAAAAATTTTAAAGCATGATCTCAAACAAGAAAAGTACAAGATCCTACAATTAGATTCTTACTAAATATAATTTTTCAATTAATTTCTTGGATAAACGCAGCAAAAATGAAACTTTTGAATGGTTTTTGACAAAATAATGGTCTTCGGCCTTTAGCTTATTAAAGTAAAGAAATAAGGTTTTGGAGCACCCTCTTCAACTACATTTTATGAATTCGAACCTTTATAATTCTATCAATTGATAATTTACACTCTACTAGTCTACTAATTTTGAATTTCTAAATTTATATAATAAAGAATTGAGTTCATCGCCTAGGGAACAAATTAGATAATACAAACGTGGTTATCACTCATCAGAAAATTGTTAAGTAGAAATACATTTAAAATCCAAAAAAACAAATTTGTCAATAGCAATAACATAGAATTCAAATAAACGAATCTCAATGGTAAGATTGTTCCACAAAAAGATCTTAACCTTTTAAAACATATTTTGGGGAAAAAATGTGAAAATTCAGGTCATAAATGAATCCTACAAGTTTTTTTTGGAAGCATATGCTATGATTGTCCAACAAACAAAATTGTCCATAACTCTTACATAACAAATCAAATTTTAGTAAATCAAATTCTTTTCATGCACACAATAATCTAATCTATACAAATGGAATTTTTGAAATTTTGTACTTCAAGTTGTTTGTAAAGGCTTTTTGTGCCCACATAGTTGAAAAAAGGCCAAGAGGCTTTTTCTGGCACATCTTTGGCTATTGGACTTCAAATGATATAAAAAATATCTTTTTGAAAGCTAATGTGCTCTGATCTTCCAAAAAAATTCAAAAAATAATGAGAATTATTGAGACAATAGAAGCCTACCCAAAATCCGTTTTGTACCTTTTAAGGAAGAATAGGACTTTACTGGTTTAAATTCTCTATGTGATATATAGTTACATACATGTTGCAATGTAAACTTTGCCTATTTAATAAAGTCCAAAAACAAGTGGATTTAAAGGTTAATTTCTTAAGGAACTGATGTCAATAAGTCTAATGTTTTGTGACTAGGGTCATTTTTTTCCATAAAATAGATACTTATCTATGTTGTTTTATAGTTTGTTTGTATAAAAGAAACTCAAGGAAATGTTCCTTATATCAAATTGTCTCCATCCAACACCCATGTTATAATATAGACCCAATGAATGACGTTACAATCCTATTTGGTAGAGAATACGGCATGTATGATCCTCCTAAATGCACTATCACCTATTGGCAAGTTGTATAGTATTTATAAATATAAATATAAATGTATATATTTTATTATTGTTTTTAATTACCGTGAAGCTCTTTTAGCAATTTAACAAATTAATCCTATCTAGAAATTACTAGCCTAATTGTTAATTAGGATGCTCAAGCAAATCTATAACTAGGTCAATTTGTCTCTATCTAATGGAAGCATATATGATATGTTAGCAAACTCACCTAGCAATTTGATTAGTAACATCCTATTACTAGCTTTTGACTCTAGTCCAACTTCCACTTGTCAAGTTGTTGTTTTAATAGTATATAAGCCAAAAGTCAAATGGTTTAGTACTTGTTTTCAACCACTCAAATTGCTTTAAGTAAATCAAAACCCATGACTACAGTTGGTACTTTCATCCAAATTTGTTTATTTGAATTCTAAGTTATTACTAGCTTTTGACTCTAGTCCAACTCTTGGGGGGGTGCACTTAGTTCTACTACAACAAACCACGTGTGAACAAGTGGTTTCTAATAAACTGTATTTCAACCTAAAATTTTGAGTATTGTTTAAAAATGACTATTGGTTTCTATTGCCAAAATTTCCAACTCAAATAAAATATGAAATGATTTCTTGAAGAGGTTGAAAATGAACTAAAATGGCATGTTTTTCAACTCAAATAATTATAGAGGACACTCTTAGATGACCAATGAATCAATATTCAATTCAAAATGAGCTTTCAATAGAGTGTTATTTTTAGAAATTTTTTGTTTATTTTTTAGACAATTTTTTCTTATATAATATACAGGTGTGAAAGTTATTTTTCAGTTCTATAGTGTATCTTTTTACTTCAAAACTTTGTAACTACCTATTAATAACAAATAAAAATATCAATTATTCAAAACATAAACTTTCAAAGTAGAAAAATCTATTCATATTTTATTTATTTATTTATATTTAAAATTAAAAAAAGTATATAGGAGGTCCAAAGTTTTGTTTGCATGTGGTTTCTAATGGATACTCTAAGTGACTCCCCCAAGGCCCAAGTTGTTTCTTTAATAGTATAAGTCAGAAGTCAAATAGTCTAGTGCTTGTTTTCTACCACTCAAATTGCTTTAAGTAAATCAAAACCCATCACTATAGTTGGTACTTTCATCCGAATCTGATTAATTTGACTAACAAACAACAAACACACCAAGAATTACATTCAAGATCAATTTGTTATTCAAGTTAAATCCTTTCTATTGGATCCTAAGACAAATTAGTACTTCCAAATTCTTTCATACTTAATCAATTCCAATTGTTGAGCTTCCACATAACAAGAAAGTTAGTTGGTCACTTAAGTGTCTCAATTTGAATATAGAAAAATTGCATATCTTCTAATTATTACATAGCCCATGATGAAGGACTAATGTATAACTAGTTTAGACTTTATCATATAATGTTTTTCAACTTGATCACATCATCACACTTGAATAGAATTTTTAGAAATTTATATTATCACTCCTTAATAACTCCTAAAAAGATCTACATTCAAGTATCGACCTCAACCAATGAGACTGTTACTCATTTGATTTGAACACATTCTCATGCTTGCATAGTTAATGATAAACAACCAACATTCATAACTGTAAGAAATCAATTTAATTAGATTACCATGATTGACTTAATTAGCTTCCATAAATCCAATATGCATAATTGATACACAATTCAATACATAACTTCATAAGTTCCAGCAAATAGAATTCCAATCAACCAACAAACGTTTCTCCTAATAGTCTCTCTCAATTTGCTTATCAACATATTTCCAACAACAATTTGATTCACTCACTCTATCTACTTTAATGAACTTTGACTTGCCTCAGTTTTATACTTATAGACCAATCCAGTTTATACATCTACAATCAATTACAAACATTTCAATTCAATTTTTTCACAACGTCATTCCAATTATCTAAGATTGATCAATATACAAACTCATACAATTTGAAATAATCACCACAGTTTAACAAGTTCTATCACTTCCATTCAATTAACGATTTCTACAATCATCTTCAGTCCATGGGTGCAATGACTATTAGATTAATAATGTGAACAAACTCCCTATTCACAGTTCAATTCAAATTGACTTTTCCGTTCTAGCCTCCCGGTAACAACAAATACACTGACTGAATTTGCAATTTTACACTCATGGCAGAACAAACAATTTAGACACAAATTTTGTACAATCACAACAAATTGATCACAAACAAATAACAATTCATTTCACTCTCTGCAAATCACAATTAGACTTTCAACAATTTACCACTCTCACTATTCCAATTCAACTTCATACATATGGCAAACACTCACTAGTAGAAAATTTGAAATTTTTGTTGTTTTGGTCGTGTTGATTTTGGTCACTTTTTTGCCGATTTTGACAAAAATCAGTTATTTTCAGCAAATTTCTGTCAAAATCAGCAAAAAAGTGACCCAAATCAACGCAACCAAAACAACAGGAATTTTAGATTTTTCTACTAGTGACTAAACAATAATTTGAAAAGATATATTATTATTACAAATATTAGTAAAGTTCACAATTTAAGAGATAGAAACTTGCAAAAAACTAAAGATGAGACAACAATGCTCCACCGAGAGAAAAAAATTGGCAATGGTATTGACTAAGTATCCACAATTTTTTTGAAAAGGGTTGATTCAAATCTAAATTTAAATCCCTTAAGATCCCATAATTCTATTTGCCTCTAAACTAACTAATACATTCTAATTATCTTTCTATAATGGAAACAATAAATCAATTTGACTGTTTTTACACTAAAGGAGAAAATAGACTTAAGAATCAAGATTTTCACTTATCTACACATGCAAATCATGAAATTCATATTCATTTACAATTATTTTCATCAAAGCATTATATGCATTTCACCAAACTAGCTTGGTAATATTGAAAATGGATAGAATCCTTTATATGTATACATGTGCAAGAAAGTACAAAGTACTACAACAATTGAAACATTTGCAAATCAGTCAACATCCATCTTGCCTTTCTTTTCTTTTTTCCTCTTATTAGTTTCAAGCTTAGACATTGCCTTCCTTTCTTTAAAAGTGGTTTAAGGTCATGTTTCCACCACTTCCTTTGCAGCCAAGCCTTTTTGAACGATTTCTTGAAATCTACGAGCGCAGTCATATTCTCTATTCTTTTCTGCAATGAGTGTTCCAATGTGAGAGAAGCAACTAATTTTTTCTTCAATTCAGCTACTTCTATTTGTGATGGTTCATGTTGCATGGCCACATCCAAAGCATCCAATTGCATTGCACAATCTAAACAAGCTAGGTCCGTAATTCCTACCAATTTGGAAACAACATTTTCTTCTATCCTTGCTTTGGCGTTTGCTACGGCATTTCTTTCATTCTCTGTCTCCCTTCTAGCTCTTCATGCTTCTTTGGCACTCTCATCTTGTTTCCAAACCTTCTTCCTTTTTAGAGCCATGATACTTAAATGAAACCAAAAGATCACACGTATTATGGAAAAATGAAAATACTCATCATGCTTTGAAGAACAATGTTTTGAGAACCATATACCTCAAGTTTAGTGAATTTTGAACACTTTAATGTAGAGAACCACAACACTTCAAGCTCAAACAAAATTTGCAAATCCATAAACTTACAATAAACTTTAAAGCTTAAGTTCACACCACATGAACAATTAAAATCATGAACCAACTTCTTTAAAAATCCTAAACCTAAAAGAAGAAGAAACTAATAGCTATGGAAGTACTATATTCTTAAATCAACAATTTAAACCTACCTAATTCATCATTCATTGTAATAAATATTGATTGAAGGACAAGGAAAACCTTGAACAAGGATTTGTAATTAAATTTTTGAATGAAAACTTGTTTAATTAACCCTAATGAATTAAAGCAAAATCCTCATCAAATAACTTATTTCCTAAAATCCTAACCAAGAATCACATTATTGCAAGAAATCATCCAAAACATAACAAATTCCGTCAACACTAATGTAGCTTAAATTTTGAACTTTAAACCTTCAAGAAGATGAATACTCAACAAATATTGCAATAATGAAAGCTACGTGTACTTTGAGCTATGCTTTTGGAGATATTGAAGGATTTGAAGCCTGTCGGGGATGACGATGGAGCTTTGGAGGTTTAGTTCATTGATAACCAGTCGGAGATGGGCGGTGTAAATTAAAGCCGGGCTCGAGCAGGCAGCTCCGTTGGGTAGAAGGTGGGTCCCCGGCGATTCCTTAAAATTGTTGGGGACTTAGTGCCGACGACCGGCACTACCACTACTACAGTAGTGCGTCTACAAAAAGTCTTCTTTGTCAAATCTCGCAGCTACCACCATCATAACATTCAGTAGTTGTCGGAGAGATTGCATTTTCCTCTCCGGAGTCTTCATCCACAAAATTCATCCACCCATCATTACTATAAGCATTAGTACCAAATAGTGGAAGTACATTTATGGTGTAATCCATTTTTCTGTGCTAATTCTAGGATCAGAGAAACACATCAACAAACACTTGTAAAGAAAGATGGTTTATCAAAAATCCAAAGAACCTATTGTATCAAATCTAAAAAATTGTACCAATGCCATTTAACCATCTCAAATCTAAAACAAAATTTGATGGAATATTGAAGAGGCTATTTCATTGTTTCCATTGAAGAATGAAAGTCTTGTTGACACAAGTGGAGGTTGCTATTCTCACACTCCATCACCATATGTTTGGATGCATCTTCTTGTATGCATCTAAGTTACACTTCCTCTTGTATTCATCAAGCGTCTTTCACTTTTCAAGGTAACAATGTATAAAGAATTTTCAGAAAACAAATACGATTGTTCCTACTTAGCAATGGCATGTGCTCCACTTCCTTCCCCATGTGGGGAGGGCTTTGGATCTTGTGTCAACAAGAGGCACCCTTGTAAGCACACTATATCCATTCAGATTGACGGTTTTGACCTGTTTCTCTGGTACACGTGTATTGGAAAATTAGAGAGCACTAACAAAAAAACTTTAGAATTTTTCACAATAAATTTCACACCAATTAGGCCTGTGTAGCACCATCAAATACATTGTGGTATCCAAAAACACGTGTTCAACAAAAAGGGCTCAAAAGTTTTAAACATCCTTAAGGGGTTAATCATAGGTTTGACTGTATCAACATGTTTAAAGATGAAGTTCACCCTGACTTTGTCCCAAATGTGGACTCTGATTCACAGGTCAGAACTCTCCTATAAATGGCATTTTGGGTCAGCTTTAGAAGAGGTTCAAAAGCGCAAACTAGTTCAATAATGGTCAATTTTGTTAAAATGGCGGTATTCCATTAAAATGGCACAAAATGAAACCACTGAAAGAATGAAAACAATAGAAAGATTGTCCAAGGGGAGTAGAAATGCGTGAACTAGGAGTGATTTGAATGTGCTAGGCATAAAATTGGCACATTTATGACCCTATCACGGCACACTTATTCTCTTTTGTAGAAGATATTCCATTAAAATGGCGTGCAAAATACCGCCATTTTAACAAAATTGACCATAATACTCGAATGATTCTTTGCATCTACTCTAAGTAACTATGATCTATATGAGTCGGCAAGTAACAAAGCTAGCACTACAACTGACGGACTAGTTAGTGGTTGGGTGACAATGGGAACCAACCTGATGGCCGGCAAGCAGTAGAAGCCAATATGACAATTGGTGAGACCAGCCCGGTGGCTGAGTAACAACGAGAACCATCTCGGTAGCCAACAAGTAGCAAGAACCAGTACAACGACCAGCGAGACCAGCCAGGTGGTCGGACAAAGCAGCAGAGCCAACACGACGACCGACGGACCAACTAGTGGCAGGGTAATAGCGGGAACCAATGTTGGGGTCAGGTTTAGTGGGAGCCGAGGTCTAGAGGGAGTTCAGGGTCCAGTTGGGAGTCGGGGTCCAGTTGGGAGTCGGGGTCCAGTGGGAGTTTGAGGTCCAATTGGGAATTCAGGGTCTGATAGAGAGAAAGCTTGGGAATGGATTGGTATAGCAAGTATGAATGAATTAGTATAGCAAGTAGGGATGGATTAGTATAGAAAGGAGAAATAGATTAGCATAGGGAAAAGGAAGGTAGACTAGTATAGGAATAAAGAGAGTTGATCAACATCTTTCAACTTCACCATCCTCCAACAACATCACCATACAAAACCACCTTCAAATGCAAGAGTGAAGGGTGCCTGGAAGAGGGTTTAGATAGAAGAAGAGTACTATAGTGGAAGATAGGATGAGAATCCCCTCCCACCATTAGGATAAGATGATGCGTAAGAGAATTAGGTTGGACGTTGTTGTGCTGCAAATGTAGACATTATGTAGAATATGTATATATACATGATATAGATAGATTTAAATATTTGTAGTATTATAAAGAAGATGACGTCATTTGAGGTGGCTTGAAGATGACGCCTTCTCTTTCCGACTATATAGAGAAGGATTTACTTGAAAGCTTCATCTCATTTGATATTCTTCTTCTTCGTGTTTTACTTAGATTATACTATGTCGAACTGGAGGGTTTTTTCTAAGCCTTAAGATGAAGAATCTCAACCGGAGCGTGAGTTTGAATTTTCTTTATCGCAACTGCCGGATCAGCCACAACTGCCATTAAATCTTTCATTGCTACATGGGTGACCAGAGGATGAAGCTGGGCCATCTTAACCACTGAAACAACTTTGCGTGGAGAAACAATGGCACGGTAACCTTCAACGTGATGCTCGGGCATTGGTGATTTTATTGCAGGTTGGATGTGTTGAATCCAATAGCCGTGAAGTAACATTTGAAGGATGTTTTGAGGGCTTAAACGACGAGCAGTATTATTGCATGGTGAGGCCTATCGAAGGGAATTGTGGTCATCAACGATGGTTGGAAGGGCCAGTTAATTCCTTAACCAAGGCATATCGTGTCGATTACGTTGCTGCTACCGTCAAACGCATCCTCAAATTCTTGCAGATGGAATAACATTTCGATTGGACCTCTAGTTTCTTACCTCTATTAGATATATGTTGGATTTTAGTCCTTCATTCCATAGTTGGAGTGATTTATTACAATAAATTTGTGTTTGTGAAGTAGTATGAGGGAAATACTCAAATAGTTTATCTTTTAGGTGAACTTGAAGTGAATTTCCTTCAAAGTTAAAGATAAAGAAATAGTTGTAGGGTCAAATAAGTGCTTAATTATTCATGTTGTAATTTTATGAGTGAGTTAGGGGCTGACCTCACTTGTTTGTGTGGTTAGAGTGAAGATAAGGTGGAGAAAAGATGAACACTATTCATCTTCTCTCCTGTTGGGAGTTTAGGGAAGACCTGAATGTTTGGAGAGACATTGTATGGTGAGTTTGAAGAAGTTTGAAATGAAATTTGGAGGAGTTGTGTATCATAGTGTGTAGTTTTTAAATTGTTCTCACTTACTTGATTTGAAGTTGTGAATCAAAAGTTGCACTAGTTTGAGTGGAGGGAGGTTTGTTGCCTTTGAAATAAAAGGGCAGAGACTTCGACCGGCCATAAAGACAGACAGGTCTTGATTTGCAATGATATTTGAAGGGAGTGTAGGAAATTGTGTTAGCTTTGCATGAAAATATCACTCATTCTGTTTGGAGTTTGTAGGAGTGAGTTGTGAGTGTGGAAGTGAAGGAGGGTCTGCTGCCCTTCTTTTCTCAAGGCCAAAACTTTGGACAACCATAGAAGTTGAACAGAATTTTAGAATTGCTTGAAATTTGGAAGAGAAGTAGAAGTTTGTATTAACTTTCCAAAAAGCTATCATTCACTTCATTTAAAACTGTGGAGCAATGGTGGAATTCAAACAAAATCCAACTTGAGAATTGGAAGTTGAAGTTGAAGTTTGAAGGAGGTGTTGAAGACTTGTGTGTGTGTGTGGCTTGTGGCTTTGTAAATTTAATTTTATTGTTGCGGGCGGTTTGGTTTACACCAATACTAGCTTCATTTTGTGTTGTGGATGCGACGAAGTGGGGTTAATTATCCACATGGTCGAGACTTTTATGTTGTTCCCACTGGTAAGGCAAGTTTTCTGGTCACCGTGAGTTTGAAATTTAGGATCCAATCCCTTGGACGGTTCAGCTCGTGGTTTGGCCGTCCCGTTTTACATGTCCGAAGCCCGTGGTTTCTTATCACTTTACCTTAATTCTTGGCCTATTTAGAAACACAACAAGATGGGACAACAAGTAGCAGTTTGAAGATTTGAAGATTTGAAGATTCTACAAGTCACGATTTATTTTATTCCCGAGTCATTTCTGGTTGCAGTCAGAATCCTTGTGATTTCCCAAGGCAAACGCTCTCTACACGACAACGTAAGTAATACTAAATAGGTTGGTGGCACCCCAACCACCTCCATTGATGGGACACAAAGGTTGAGGCGGAAATAAAAGAAGGGAAATAAAGATTGTTGCCTAATAGAATCACTTGACCAACGTGCGGGGCACTCGAGCAACTAGAAATGGTAGAAGGGGGAAGTTTAATCAACTTAATCATGGATCTCCAAGCTAGCGTAAGACCTTAACTCTCCTCCTAAAACCAACCCGTTAGAGGGCAGTTTCTAGGTAGGACCAAGAGCTAGGTCTTAGTAAGACATTAGTCAGGTCAGATTTAAGTGGATAACCTTAGAGTAGACATCAGGAGGTTTCTAAAAACATATGACACATAGGAATCAGAGTTACGATGCAAAAAATATAGACGGATGAAGTTTAGAGCCAAGGACGGATGAAACTTGGGAGTTCTCATCCATCCCAGTCAAAACTTGGAACTTAGCTAAATTATAGGAGGTCAAATCTATAGGTCAAATTTCACCTCCATTTGGAATTGGGAGCCCTTAGAAAACCATGGATGAAGTTAGAAGGGCAATCAACCAAAACTCCATTTGCCCGTAGCTTTTCATCGGAGTGTCCAAATTAGACGGGTTTTAGTTTTTTAGAATCAAACCATTAACGATCTTTGACTTTAAAAGGATAGGTGAAGCTACACTATAAGAAATTTGTGTTTTAGGTGACGTTTTATAATTTTTTTAAATATCCTAATGGAACTAACAGGCAAGTCAATTGTAAAGGAAGACAAGCTAGAACCGTACCTTGAGCTGACACAACTTGACTTCTACGATTGCATGTGACGTCGACCTTGAAAGTCATACCAAGACGCCGAAGAAAGACATAGCAACTCCAAAGATAGCAAAGAACTTCTAGTGGAAGAGCTGCTGCTTAGCCCCATTTCAGTTGGATATTTTCTTCAAGGATTGGGAACACTTGGTGCGATAGTATTTTTCAACCTCAACTAGTACATGCCTTCCATTCAGCATGCCATCAAATCCAAAACCTTTGGAGTATCACAAGGGGAGATCAGCGAATGCCTCTTGTTCTACTGGACTGTGGTACTAGCTACATGGAGGTTTGAGAACGCTTTTGTCAAAACATGCTTTGATGCTAAGCATCCCTTCTACCCGACCTTCTGGCCACTTACAACGGTCCCACGCCTCGACATCCAATACACGGCACCAAGCCCACTTAGGGACGACTCAGACCAATACTTCCGCTTCGATTAGCCAATCGGCGACTTAGACCGGTTCTTCAACAACCCATACTCGCATTCGGAAGACTTTTGTGCCTGGCACAATAGGATACGCCACCTCACCTTAGATTGTTGCTACAGCATCTCGACAATACTTACTCCATCCACCTTGGATACGACAGGTTAGCTCCGATACATTCACTAGTAGAAAACACAAGAATTTTGATAGAATTATGTTGATTTGGTCATGTTGTCCCGGTTACTATTTTGTTGATTTCAACAAAAATTTGCTAATTTTCAACAAATTTCTATTGAAATCAAATAATCAACAAAATAGTGATTAAAACAACACGACCAAATCAATAGAATTTTGTCAAAATTCTTGTGTTTTCTACTAGTAATTACCGAATATACCGTCGCTTGTGAACCCTGTTAAGATGTAGAAGACTTCAAAGTCTCTAATTTCCAACTACCAGGGGACGAGGGGATCCATCAACTTCACTATCATCCACTACACTACGAGTATCCTAGTCGTAGAAAACAAAGTTGTTCCAAACAACTCAAGAATGCAACCTTCTTCACTAACATAGCTTCGTGGGAGCAACATTCACTAGTAGAAAATGATGTCTAGATCAACAAAAAATCATCAATTTTTTGTTAATGTGGATACTGTATCGACCATTTTCACAATTTTTTGTTGATTTGGCACAAGGTAACAAAATGGTTAATATTTTTTGTTAATTTTGGTAGTACAACGTCCAAATCAACAAAACAATCAACACATTTTTGTTTGTTTATACTTATAAAAGTTTTGAATAAGTTTATGTCATTGGGGTAAAGTTTTAAATTCCCAAGGTTCAATTCTAACTAGAATTTTAATTTAATTTAACACTTTATTACTGACAATTCTGTATTTTTTGAACTCAGCAAACTTTGATGACCGTTTGGGCATACTAAATCACTTTTTTTGAAGAAACTTTGAACTAAAAAAAGTTATACAATCAAGCTAACTTTTACCTTTAAAAACCCGTTTGACATTTGAAGTCTCAAATAAAAAGTAATAGACAAAATTCAGAGCGGGTGTTTAAAAATGTCAACAAAAAGGTCCATTTCAACCCCGCTCTTAATTTTGTTTACAACTTTTGATTGGAGACTTCAAATGTCAAATGGATTTTAGGAGGTGAAATTTAGCTTGGTTGTCTAACTTTTTTTAGTTCAAAGTTCCTTCAAAAAAAGTGTTTTACTATGCCAAAACGGTCACCAAAGTCTGTCGTTCTTACAAAAAAAATGAAAAACAATATAAATATAATTCTAATTTTTTTATCAACAGGTAGATTTGGGGGTGGCTCAATGGTTGGAGCCTTGGACCTCAACCGTGAGGTCCAAGGTTCAAACCCCCATGGTGGTGGCTGTCTATGTGGCATTGTTGTGCCATCTAGCACGACCTGCCTCTGCCACGTGGCATTTTAAATTTTTTAAATTTTTAAATTTTAAATTAATTAATTTTTTAAATAAAAAAATAAAAAATAAATTGACCAAATCAGCAAAAACAGTAACAAAAAAATCAACACTTTCTTGTTTCATAGTGTCTAAGTCAACACGTCCAAATTAAAAAAAAATGAACTAATAAAATCAACACTTTTTTGTATATTTTTTGTTGATTTGGACGTAGATTTTCTACTAGTGATTCCTCAACCATGGCGGCAATTGAGATCTTGCAAGTCCCGTACTTCTTCGAACTACGACCGACTGCTTCAAAGATCATAACTACTTTGATTTGTGTAGACCAAGTGATAGAGCCAACTTAGGATTATAGCCCGAACTACGAGTTGGCCGATTATCACTTGTACCACTTCCATCTATACATGTAACCTTACTTGGCATATTTTCAGATCATCTGAATTAGCCACACCACAATCCAGTAGAATACTACGTCCTAAAGGAGGGGGAAAAGCTCAGCCTAGCCACCACCACCAAGTTTGCCTACCTCATTCGCACACGAAAGGACTAGATCCTTTGATTCTTTTGAGCGGGTTGGCTCACCTCACCAATTAGAAGAGATGGGTGATCGCGAAGCTAGGATGCCACTAATGGCTCCGGAGGCACTAGAGGTTGGGAAGAAACCACCAGCCATACATGAGGTAGATCCCATGATGCTACCTTGGGGTTTACCTATCTTAGTACCTCACGGACTAAGAGAGATCTCTATGTTCCATCATCTACCCAAATTCTCCGGATCTCAAGACGACGATCCAGTTGCCCACGTAGAGCAGTTCAAAGAAATTCTCATCTCCAATCTTGTCACTGACCCTGGATACTATTTGATTTGGTTTTCAAATACCTTGACGGGAATTGCCTACTCTTGGTATCGGTCTCACGATGTTGGGGTCTTCACCTCTAGGAGACAATTACATGCATCCTTCTTCTGCTACTTCCAACTAGCAACATGCCAATAGTAGGCACATGGCAAAGTCACCAAATTTTTTTTTAAGAAAATAAAAACTTGGTTGAAAAATCCAAATTCCAAACCCTACCAAGGGTCTCTCTGTACTAAGAGGGTTTTGGAAGGGGGGTGACGAAGTCTCAAAAGAAATTCAATAATTTTCAATAATTTTCAATTTAAAAAAAAAATTATTTTTCCTTGAGATTCCCAATCTCCAAACTCCATATGGGGTTTCTTGGTACCAAGAGACCCTTGACAGGGTTTGAGGTTTGGAACTTTCAAGCTAAAATGAGTTTTTTTTTTGTTTTAAAAAAAATAATTGTTGCGATTTTGTTACCCCAAAAAACCCTCTCGATACAAAGAGACCTCTAGTAGGGTTAACTTTGGGATTTGAGGCTTTCAACCAAAATTTTAAATTTAAAAAAAATAATCAATTTAATCTATTTTTTAAATTCAACTTTGTCACCTCAAAAAAACTCTTTTAGTACAAAGAGACACCTTCAATTCTGGGATTTGGAGTTTGGAGCTTTTACAAAAAAAAAATCAACACTTTTTTTTAATTTTTTAATTTTTTTGTGACTTTCGAGAGTTTGGGGTTTGGGACTTTCAACAAAAAAAAATCAATTATTATTATTATTATTTAATTTGAGAGTCTCAAACCCTAATACATGCAAAGGATATCTTGGTACTAAAAGGAATATTAGGGGTGCCAAAGTTGCAAAATAATTAATTATTATATATAGATATTTTTTAATAATTTTGATAATTTTTAATTCTTTTTTGAAGGTGTCAAATTTGAAAGCCTCCAATAGTCCTTTTGATACCAAGATAAGTGTAAGGTGGGTATACCCTAAACCGCCACTTTTTGCTACTGAGACTATCTACGGTTATTAGATTGGCCAGATTTTTACATGTTCTTGACTTCTTGTTGGCAAGTGAAAGGAGGTTCCAATGTACCAAAGAACATGGCATTTGGATACTATATGCAAAAGTTATGAAGGAACAAAGTTTGATTCTAAAAGCATTTCATCCACATAGATGGGCAATTTCGTTAAAATGGCGTATTCCGTGTGCCATTTTCAAATCGCCCAATCTGAACTGTAAAAGTTACATCTAGAACATATGTAGATTTTAGAAATCTTTGATTTATATAGATTTTAGAGATCTAAGACATATATAGATTTCAGATTTCAGGGTTTGGATTTTTAAAGTGACATCTAGGATAGTAGTAGATTTCAGAAATCTAGAAAAGGTATAGATTTCACACATCTAAGACAGTTGTACATTTCAGACCGCCCAGTCTGAACTGTGAAAACTGCCAAAATAGCGGAATGGCGCCATTTTAACGAAATTGCCCATATAGGTACAAAACTGATTTTAAAAATGTACACATTGTGGAGATGGTGCTTTAAGGTCAGTGGCACATTTGGGTGTACCTACCTTATAGAGGAAATGAAGTCAAAAATTGAATTGAAATGAAATTTTTTTTTTAAATTATTTTTAAATTTTTTTGAGTTCCACACTCTAAAATCCCTAAGAAACCTTTTAATACCGAGAGTGGTTTCTAGATGTGACAAAGTCATGGGAAAAAAATTTGAAAAAGTAAAAATAAAAATTTTGAGAGCTTCAAATCCAAGGGACCACTACATATCAAGAGGGGATTCTAGGGGGTGATGGAGTTGTAAAATAATAATAATATTAATAGAAATAATAAATAAAATTCTTAAAAAGAATTTTGAATTTTTTTGAGAGTTCTAAACCCTTGAACTTTCAAAGAATCTCTTGATATATTTGATAATTGATATTCCTTGTTGTATTCTGTTATCAAGAATCTTCCATTTCTATAATTTTTTTGAAGATTAACCTCTGAAACACCCTCATCCTAATCCACGGTAAATAGGTCTTAATCCAAAAAATACCCCCCAAAAAATTCTAAAATCGGAGGTTCATAAGCTCACGGCTCTTGGACTCACACTCCAAGGCTCACAATATAAAAAACCCGCATGTGAGCCTCCCAAAGCTTCATTTCCTTCAATTTTGTAACACTCAAAGAGATGCAAAAAACAAGAACAAATAGTGTTGATTGATCCCTTTGGTCATTTCATTTGTCTTTTGATTGATGATTACATGGATGGAGGGAGAATTGTTGCTTAGGGTTGTTTTGCTAGTCCCAAGGGTAGATGCAAGAAACACCGAACAATTTAGGGAACGTTCTACCAAAACTACGTTTTTTCTGCCTAGTTTTGCTAGTACTTCTGTACTTGTATTACTGCAAAACGGAGCAATCTCAGCCGTTGATCCAAAAAATCAACGGCCAGTAGTACTTTTGAGTACTTAATAATACTGAAATAGTACTCTTTGAAAAAAAATGACAATTTGTCACAAAAAGTAGATAAAATTAAGTAAAAATTAATAATAATTAGAAAATCATGAATAAAAAAAAACTAAAAATTGGAGACTTGATAATGATTACACTTTACCAAAAACTAAAAGTTGAAACCATCATAAATGTTTGGAGCACTATGGGCAAGGAACCCCTATTTGCATGCATGTTGAGGACAAAGAATTGTGTTTTTTTGAATGCCCTTTGGTGGGCACATGCCCTTCTATTGTGGCAATAGCCCACAACAATCTTAGACGTACATCATCATTTCTAGATGCTCCACAGTACTAAAAAACCCTAAAACGCAAAGTGTGACAAATTAGGTAATTTACAATTTAATTAAAGGATTTTTTTCCAAAATTTCTCAAAAGTAAGGAATCTGAAGACTTCCAAGTTAGCCATCTCCAATAAAAATTTCAAATACATGGACTTCATTTCCCAAAACATATGGCAAATGGCATCTCCGTCATTCCAATTGTGACACAAAATAGTAGCGGGGTTTCTTGCATTCACCCCAAAATAGAAATCAAAATTTTAATTTGACCAATTTGCAATGTTACAAAGTGCAATAGGAATATCATTTTTGGGACTAATGATCATCCCAATAAGATCATTTTGGGATGAAGGGAGTATATTTTTTTCATATAAAAAACTTTTATTCATTCCATTTGGATTATTAATGCAAAAGTTATGGATCTTCTTATTTTGTGGACAATAATAGAAACTTCTTGGAAAAATAACATATTGAATTCATTTTTGAACTTAATTTTCACAACTTTAAAAAAAAAAACTTTACAAGGTTAATTGGTTAAGTTTTTTAAAATGCTTATTAGAACAATCTCACCATTATGGTCAATTTCGTTAAAATGGCAGTATTCCGCATGCCATTTTAATGGAATATCTTCTAAAAATGGAGAATAAGTGTGCCACGATAGGGTCATGCATGTGCCAATTTTATGCCTAGCACATTCAAATCACTCCTAGTTCACGCATTTCCACTCCCCTTAGACAATCTTTCCATTGTTTACATTTTTTCAGTGGTTTCATTTTGTGCCATTTTAATGGAATACCGCCATTTTAACAAAATTGACCATCATTGGAATTAATGTAATTCAATTTCATTTCAAAGCTATTGACAATTTAGTTTTTCGGCCTTCAATCTCATACCTAATTCTACTAAACCATTTTCTTAAAGAATAAAAATCATGTATTTTGTTTAATTCATTTTTCCTAAACTTTAAACTTTGATCTTCAACTTAAAAAATAATATCATCCAAATTTTGTATTGGATTAAAATTGTAAGGTGAGACTGTGAGAGGATTCAAAATAAAATAATCTAGTCATGAAAACTGAAGAAAACAAATTACAGTATTTCACAAGACCCGACCTTTTGTGCAGAAAGATGAGGTATGATGTGTCCGTGCATCTGGAATGACGTCACGAAGGCAACCTTGCATCGTACGCATATCTCGAATCGGATGATGCAGGTGGAAGATCTCTGGGATCTCTGGGCCCGGTCGATTTCGTGGTATAGGACAACCGGGAATCCGAAAGCGGAACGCACGAAATTGACAATCGCACGTACCCTGAATGTGCACGCGTGCAGCATCTCTTCTTATTGCCTTCCATAAAAAATTGATCGATCACAATGTTTCACATAACATCGCGATATCAAAATATATCAAATGATCAAGTATCAACTAATCCCCACATTACAGATCATCAACGACAGCTCCAAAGCTTCGTGAACGCACTCCAGTACAAAAAATTCTGGTTCCCGATTGAAGAGACAGATCGACAGAGAGAAAGACAGATTGAAAACAAATCCCAACGTGAAAAGAATCAGGAATTGAATCAAACGGACGTCGAGCTGGCACATGATTAAGCAGATCAGAACGGACCCGAATTCAGAACAAACACGGTCAAATCTTATGCACGATTCAGCAACTGGGAGGACCCATGAAGAGGATTTTTTTTTGGAGATGCAGCGAAATACATCCAGAACTCAAACCACGCATCATTAAGATTAAAGACAGTCCTACACTCCAGCAGGAGTCCAGTTGGTTACGAATGTTATGCAGCAGCAGCCTAGCGCTAGGCTAGGATGATTCTGCTAGAGCGGCACACTGGGTCCGAAGTCGTAGAGGATTCTCACTCGACCGAAAGTGATATTCATCCCCGGCGGCGCCGTCGTTTGCACAACAGTCACCACAACATCCTTCACGTCGTCCTTTCCAATCTGCACCAGCTTAGGTCCGATGGCCACACGCCACACGCGCTTGGGGTTGAAAGTGCCCTGGCCGGTGATCGATCCGTAGAAGAACATCCCTGCGTACTCAGGACACGTTGGTCCGTTGGCGGCAACTGCTTGTGGGAAGAATAAATAAGCCTTCCAGCTAGCGCCTGCCGTGATGTTGGGTATGCGGATGCCGGAAATCTCCAGAATCTCCGTGCCGTTGGTGAGACGGACCTTCGGGCGTTTTACACGGAACGTCATCGGGGTCAGGCCCAGGACTTGGGAAGTTTGGAGCTTGGTCGTGTTGCTGATCAAGGCTTCCGTGGCGGATTGGTTGAGTGGGTTGCAGAGGGGGATTGCATTCTCTTGACCAGGCGGCACGCCGTTCGTCGCCCACGGCGTCGGTATGTCTTCGTAACTGTACCTGCAAGCGGAGAAAGTGAGGATGGAAACGATCGAATTGTGAGAGTTACGTAAGTTTACGGTGGAAGTTCACTGAAAGCGCTAAACCGCAGAGATATATAGCCGCGCGCACTGCCAAGAAGCCTACTGAGTCCATATGTAGCTTGTTAAAACTTCCTCACAACTTCAATCGCTTGCTATAATCTAAATATTTTAACGGAGGAGGCTTATTACCCGTACATAACTCTTTAGAAACACAAATTTAGTAGTTTTCCTACAGATCTCACTTGAAACATTTAATTGAGAATTCAGGTGAACATGCCAATTAATTTTTTGAGTGCAACTATTGATTAAGCTAGCTACCAGGCTTTACAGTTCGACACAATCCTACGTAATTACAGGTGTATGAACCTTGTTGAAACAGATTACATGCATGTCCGTGGGCAATTTTCAGAAGATGATTGGAGGCCGTTCAACTGACTGACTGAATCTTCAAACGCCGGCTCAGTCCCGGATTGAAAGCAACGAGGCAGTAAAATACTAAATTGACATTCATGATTTGTTCTAAAATCTTTGTTCAATAAACAAAGAGTGTTGCTACCTACGAACAACAATGCTAACGAGCTAATCCGACTGTTGCCACATGTGATACGCACATCGATGTCAGTATGTCACCAATTGTAGGCAAATTCAGAAGGTTGTCGCTCACACAGCAGAAAGTGAGACAGGGAAACGCAAAAGAGCCCCTGGCTGGTGTTTTTTGGAATTGTTGAATCTTCTTCCATCAATTTTAATCACGCCGAAATGCTGAATCAAGGGTCTCTAATGGATTACACCATTATAACAATAAAGACAAACAATATCATGGGATGTAACTTACTACAAATATATAATTACATAGAATTCTATGGAATGGAGGAAGCTTGAAACCATGCATGACTCATAGAATATTGATAGCACGTATGGTCGATGAAGAAGTTCGTTACACTCTCAGAAGTACACTTCAGTACACCGAGCTTAAATAAATATGCTCTCTGGATAGCAATAAACTCGGGCGATCGGAGGGTGATTGATTGCATTCAATTTCCGTACGTACCTGAGAAGATCCATGTCGAGCGTCTGCTGGACGCTCATCTTCACCAGATTCGCGTTCTCGTCGTAGAACGTGAACATCGAGTCATTAAACGCTGGGTCCATTGGACTGGTTCTCACCCCCCCTGGCAACCCTTGCCACAACTTCCATATTCGATCGATATTGCTGTGATGCGCGTAAAACACAGGATCAAACCCAGCTCTTTCAAAGTTCCCCATATCGTTCAGCCTCGCATTCGGATCCCCCACCCACACATGCACAGGCCCATGGGGGGAGGCTGAAATCGTCCCCTGCCCTGGCCCCCCGTAATCCCCAAAATAGTACGGCAATCCATAGAACAGCTCCGGTGTGGGCGCCCCAGTCACCAACTGCGAGTATTGCAACCGATCATTCTGCTGTCTCAAAAACGCCGCCGTCTTGTTGTTACACCCCCCACCACGCGTATCCAGATCAACCAAATTTTCAGGAGTGGAGCAGTTGTTGCGGTTGCGGTTCCAGAGGGATGAGCTTCGGTTGTAGTAAATCGCGGGGAAGGAGTTCGGGAGGGAGTCAAGTTCCTGGGAGTTGTCCCACGCCCAGAACGGCAGAGCGAAGCTGTCGTCGTCGAGCATGGTGGCAAGGATGCGTTCGTGCCAAAACATAAACATGCGGTGCCAGGGGAGGAAGAGCCAACTGTTGTGAATCTCTAAGGGATTCTGTTGTCCAGGGAAGAAGAGAGCGAAGTCGCAGTACAGGCAGTGCAAATTCATCTGGTTGAGTAATGAGCGCGGGTCGGAATCGGGGAGAGCGCGGATCATGGCGTACGCGCGCTCCAGACGCGAGACTTCGAATGGCGTGAGCAGGTGCAGTGGGCGGCGGATGCGCCATGGCTGGGTGCTAATCGTGTCAAGCTTGAATTCTCGGATGCCGGGGGTGCCTGTGTAAGGGGTGGGCATGCAGCAGCGCTCGACGCTGTTGCATTGTGTGGGGATGTCTGCGGCGGGGAAGGGACCTCCGTTTTGCAAGCGCGCTTCGGATGTCCAGACCACGAGGGTCATGGACAGAACTGCCCAAAGCATGGAACTCGTCATGACTGATCAGCAGGATGTGAGCTAGCGCCTTGCATGCATGAGTACGTGCGCTTGCTGCTCCGGGATTCACTACTACAACAGGATCTTGGCCTCGGAGCAACCACCGCCAGGAAATTCCTCGCTGTATTTCCGGACGGATTCTGTACACCAACAACGAGCAAATTCGAATGGAACTCCCTCCTGCCCAGCCAGAACCTCTGACTCTCCTATTGGCTCTTGCATTGTTTGCTCGGTGAGTTTTCTCGCTTTTGTCAGATGTTTCTACTGCAATGATTATAAAGTTGTTGACTTGGGTCATAAACTTGTGTCAGAAAATTAAACCTGTGACTCTGGATTTCTGTAATTGCGTCAATTTATAGGGATTTTTTACGTGCGTTTACGCACGATCCCTAGGATCAATCATGCCAGTCAGCCCAGTCAGCAACAGCAGCGTAGAGGGGACTTCATGAGGGCATGCCCTGTTGCCATCTCCTTTCTCTTTTCATTCAGTATCAGGGAAGAATCTCGTCTCCAACAACTTTCCATTCTATGATTTCGTTATAAATACTATGTGGAGAACAGGGTTGTACTAGGCAGCACTGTGATAGACAGACGACACATGACGTCCAGTAGAGTCCACAAAAATTAGGGTTTCAAATTGTTTTATTCCATAGTAAAACATATTTGACCTATGTGGTGGCTTCTTTTGATTGTTAGAATCATGTGATGTGGGTCCAAAAGGGACGATTGCAAGACCATTGATGGAGTCAAATTCGGGTTTGAAGAGCAACTGTACTTGGGTGGGAAGGGTGACCGCAAGTCCTAGTTGTAATGGCAGTGGGTTTGACTCGGGGGGACAGTGTACTTACTTCTTCTAGAACAAACCACGTGTAAACAAGTGGTTTCTAATAAACAATAATTTCAACCTAAAATTTTGAGTATTGTTTAATAATGACTATAGGTTTTTATTGCCAAAATTTCCAACTCAAATAAAATCTGAAATGATTTTTAGAAGAGGTTGGAAATGAACTAAAATGGCATGTTTTTCAACTCAAATAATTAATATAGGAAACACATTTAGATGACCATTGAATCAATATTCAACTCAAAATGAGTTTTCAATAATCTATAGAGACTTAAAGAGTTATTCTTAGAAAAAATTTGTTCATTTTTTAGACAGTTTTTTCTTATATAATATAGGGGGGTGAAAAATGTTTTTCAATTATATGGGCAATTTCATTAAAATGGCGCCATTCCGCTATTTTGGTAGTTTTCACAGTTCAGACCGGGTGGTCTGAAATGTACAACTGTCTTAGATGTTTGAAATCTATACCATTTCTAGATTTCTGAAATCTACTCATATCCTAGATGTCACTTTAAAAATCTAAACCCTGAAATTTGAAATCTATGTATGTCTTAGATCTCTGAAATCTATATAAGCCAAAGATTTCTAAAATCTACAAATGTACTAGATGTTACTTTTACAGTTTAGACCGGGCAATCTGAAAATGGCACGTGGAATACCGCCATTTTAATGAAATTGCCCATTTATATAGTGTATCTTTTCACTTCAAAATTTGTAACCAATTATTACTAGCAAATAAAAATATCAATAATTAAAAACATAAACTTTTAAAGTAGGAAAATCTATTCATATTTTTTTTTTAAATTTAAAATTCAAAAAGTATATAGGAATCTAAAGTTTATTCGCACATGGTTTATAATAGACACTCTAAGTGACCCTCCCGAGGGGTTTGAATTCAAAACTGCGGGTCCCATTCTAGACACTTGGAACCTCTATAAAGGCGATTGTGGGTCCAAGCCGTGGCGACCGCAGATAATATTATGTTCCAATTCATTTCAGGATTAGTAAGCCCAGGCTGCGCAGCTAATATTAACTCTACTAGAAACCAAATTACGACCTCAAATTAGGACCTTATGACAAACTTCTAATCCTCATTTTGAGGCTCTAATCTGAATGAAGTGGTGCTTGACTTAAGCATTTTAACCTCTAAAGTCCGAAGGCCTCTTTTCCATCAAAAAACACTCAAAAAGTAGCAAAGAGAATAAAATAAATAAAAATGTTTTTATTACATAATTATCTAATTAAAGTGTCTTGTACTCAATTACTATAAGAATGTGTAGAAGAAATTTCACAAACTTGGTTCGTGTAGATTGCAAGATATTTACTTTTAATCCCTAAAGGCCCACTATCCCTTCGAGGGCCAAAATAGATTTTAGGCACGTTCAGGCTATGACCTCAATTTTTAGTGAAACTTTATGAAACTTTCTCGTAAGATAGAAAAAATGATTGGCTTTGTAAGAATATCAATCGATGTTGGGAGCAAAACTATAAAAGTTATTCTACAAAAAGTCTGAATTCTCATTAGGCGAGTAGAGAAAGAAATCCACAAAAAACTTGAAAATATTTGTATTTTTTTCCTTATAGATCATATGTTGGCCTACATGTGAAGCTTTGATTCATTCCATTTGAAAGTTATGAACAATCTTATTTTTTGCTTAGTTTAAGAATCTTCAACAAAAAAATAACTTTTAGGATTCATTTCTAAATGCAATTTTTGCAATTTCTCAAAAAGAGTGTTCGACAAGGTTAAGTTTGCTTGCTATAAGAATCTCACTATTGGGATTATTAATTGTATTCTATTAATGATTTAGTTTTTCTTTCAATCTTTGATGTACAATCTTAACAATCTTTTAAAGAATGAAATAAAATATTTTTTGGGGTAATTTTAATCCTACACTTTCTACTCAATTTTTAAACACACAAAATTTTTAATTCTAAGTCCATAGTACAAAATATTTCTACAAATGATGGTCAAAGCTCGGGTCAAAGTCATCTAAAATTGCAAACCAGTGTTTAAAAAAACTTTATTTCCCAACTTTAAATGCTAATCTCTTTTTGTTCAGTCAAACTTCATAAAAATTTTAAACCATGATCTCAAACAAGTACAATATCCTACAATTAGATTCTTACAAAATATAATTTTTCAATTAATTTCTTGGATAAACGCAGCAATAATAGGACTTTTGAGTGGTTTTTGACAAAATAATGGTCTTCGGCCTTTAGCTTATTAAAGTAAAGGAATCAGATTTTGGAGCACCTTCTTCAACTACATTTTATGACTTCGAACCTTTATAATTCTATCAACTGATAATTTACACTCTACTAGTCTACTAGTTTTGAATTTCTAAATTTATATAATAAAGAATTGAGTTCATCGCCTAGGGAACAAAATTAGGTAATACAAACGTAGTTATCACTCATCAGAAAATTGTTAAGTAGAAGTACATTTAAAATCCAAAAGTCAAATGGTTTAGTGCTTGTTTTCAACCACTCAAATTGCTTTAAGTAAATCAAAACCCATCACTATAGTTGGTACTTTCATTCAAATTCGTTTATTTGAATTTTATGTTATTACTAGCTTTTGGCTCTAGTCCAACTCTTGGGGGTTGCACTTAGTTCTACTAGAACAAACCACGTGTGAACAAGTGGTTTCTAATAAACTATAATTTCAACCTAAAATTTTGAGCATTGTTTAATAATGACTATTGGTTTCTATTGCCAAAAATTCCAACTCAAATAAAATATGAAATGATTTTTAGAAGAGATTGAAAATGAACTAAAATGGCATGTTTTTAAACTCAAATAATTATAGAGAACACACTTAAATGACCAATGAATCAATATTCAATTCAAAATGAGCTTTTAATAGAGTTATTTTTAGGAATTTTTTTATTCATTTTTTAGACAATTTTTTCTTATATAATATAGGGGTGTAAAAGTTATTTTTCAGTTCTACAGTGTATCTTTTTACTTCAAAACTTTGTAACTACCTATTAATAACAAATAAAAATATCAATAATTCAAAACATAAACTTTCAAAATTGAAAAATCTATTCATATTTTTTTTAAATTTTTATTTAAAATTCAAAAAGTATATAGGAGGTCCAAAGTTTTGTTCACATGTGGTTTCTAATGGATACTCTAACTCTCTAAGTGACCTCCCCAAGGCCCAAGGTCCAACTTTCACTTGTTAAGTTGTTTTTTTAACCCTTAAAAGACTGTCACTATACTTTCACCAAAAACGCTCCCAAACTGCCATTTCTAGTACAAGTATCAAAATTTTGAAAAAAACTTTTTTTGATATATCTAGGATCTTGTATTATATAGTATCAAAAACATGTGGTAAACATTTCAGACATTTCCACCGGGTGGATTGCAAGATATAAGCATTCAAATTAACTAAAATCATTTTTTTGACCCTGTGAAAAGCAGGGCAGCTGCACTTTACAAGCTCACATTTCTATGAAAAAATGACCTAAATGGTGGTGCTTCTTTGGATTTGTTTTCCTAGACAAGTTGGCCACATGCTTGAAAATTTTCAGATCATTTGGAATAGTACAACATATAGGAAAAAAATAGTAAGTAGGTAGTAGTAGAGAATGATTAAAAATACTAAACTATTTACAATTTAAATATGGAATTGAAAATTTCCAATCCCAATGGTCAAAATGTTGTAATAATGTATCTACATCCTACGATTTTATTTTTATCCAAAAATATTGAAAATTGGGTACAATAAAGGATTTCAAAGTTTATTTTAGAGTAGGAAATCCAAAACTGCCCGCAAACAAAAAATCCTCATAACTTTTGACTCATTGATTAAAATGGAATGATTAAAATCTTTTTGTGTATATAAAACTCTAGGAAATCAATTCCAAATTTTTGTTTCTGAAAAAAACAATTTTTTTTATCTGCCCAAACTGCCCAGTTGGGAAAAAAGTAACATATTAGGCTATAACTTTTGATTTGTATTTCCAAATGTCATGAAATTTGGTGCATATGAAAGATATTCCTTGCCCCCACATTCTATTAAAATTTTAGCCTCAAATATGAAAATCTCCGCTCGCAGGTACTTGCCCAAAATTTCTATACAGCCAAAAAACACAGTCCGGTCCTTTAGGGGTTGGTATAAGCCAAAAGTCAAATGGTTTAGTGCTTGTTTTCTACCACTCAAATTGCTTTAAGTAAATCACTACAATTGGTACTTTCATCCAAATCTGTACCAATTTGACTAACAAACAACAAACACACCAGGGATTACATTCAAGATCAATTTGTTATTCAAGTTAAATCCTTTCTATTGGATCCTAAGACAAATTAGTACTTCCAAATTCTCTCATACTTAATCAATTCCAATTGTTGAGCTTCCACATAACAAGGGCTTTAGTTGGTCACTCAAGTGTCTCAATTTGAATATAGAAAAATTGCATATCTTCTAATTATTATATAGCTCATGATGAAGGACTAATGTATAACAAGTTTAGACTTACAATTAGACCTTATCATATAATGTTTTTCAACTTGATCACATCATCACACTTGAATAGAATTTTTAGAAATTCATGTTATCACTCCTTAACCCCTAAAGGACCAGGGCCATTCTTCTGTCAAAAACTACTCAAAACTGTCATTTCTTCTGCACTCATCCAAAAAAACAATTTTTTTTTTTTTTTTCTAGAATCTAACCGTAGGATCTTGTACTTTACTAGTCAAGGATTATGTTGTAAAATTTTCATGGAGTTTTACCGTACAGATTGGAATATATTAGCATTCGAAGTTGAAAAAAGAAAGTTTTTTTGAACACTGGCCTGCAATTTCAGATGACTTTGATTGTCATTTGTGAATTTTTTTTGCACCATGGACCTGAATTTAAATTTTTTTGTATTGAAGAATTGAGTTGAAAGTCCAGAAAAAAATATTCAAAAAAACCACGCTTGATTTTCATTCTTTAAAAAATTGTTAAGTAGAAGTAGGTCCAAGATTGAAAGAAAAACTAAATCGTCAATAGCTCTAAGATGGGATTGAAATACAATAATCTCAACGGTAAGATTGTTCTAGCTAGAAAACTTAACCTTGTCAAACATTTTTTTTTGAAAAATTGTGAAAATTGCATTCAAAATTCAATCCTATAAGTTACTTTTTCATGAAGATGCTCAAATTGCCCGAAAAACAAGATTGTTCATAACTTTCACATTACTAATCCAAATGGAATGAATCAAAGCTTCACATGTAGAAAAAAATATTATCTTTAAGAAGAAAAAAATTTAAAAATTAATTTCAAATTTTTGTAGATTTCTTTTTCTGCCCGGTGACATGAAAATTATGTTTAAGATGCCATAACTTTTGCTCCCGGGCATCAATTGAAATAAAATTTATATTCCCATGAAGCTAATAAGATTTCCTATCTTCTGAGAAAGTTTCAAAAAAATTCACTAAAAACTGAGACCATAGGAACCTGCCCGAAATTCATTTTGTCCCCCAAGGGGACAATGGTCCTTTAGGGGTTAATAACTCCTAAAAAGATCTATATTCAAGTATCGACCTCAACCAATGAGATTGTTACTCATTCAATTTGAACACATTCTCATGCTTGCATAGTTAATGATAAACAACCAACATTCATAATTGTAAGAAATCAATTTAATTAGATTACCATGATTGACTTAATTAGCTTCCATAAATCCAATATGCATAATTGATACACAATTCAATATATAACTTCATAAGTTCCAGCAAATAGAATTCCAATCGACCAACAAATGTTTCTCCTAATAGTCTCTCTCAATTTGCTTATCAACATATTTCCAACAACAATTTGATTCACTCACTCTATCTACTTTAATGAACTTTGACTTGCCTCAATTTTATACTTATAGACCAATCCAGTTATACATCTACAATCACATTAGGGGAGATTTCAGCTAGTTGGGGGACTGTTTCAGGGCTGTTCCCATTGTTGGGAACCAGTCCTGTACAGTCAGAATATAATAATAATAAATTAAAAAATTAAAAATTAAAAAATTAAAAATTAAAAAAAAAATATTAAATTTTTAATAAAAATATTAAAAATATTAATAAAAAATATATTAAAAAATAATATCTGACGTGGCCGTCTCCTGGCCACGTCAGATCACCGTTCCCACAGCGTTCCTGCAGCATTCCCACAGTTCTCGTAGTCCGAGAACTCACAGTCTTCTAAAATGCAAGAATCTCTTCTAATGATTACAAACAATTCAATTCAATTTTTTCACAACGTCATTCCAATTATCTAAGATTGATTAGTATACAAACTCATACAATTTGAAATAATCACCATAGTTTAACAAGTTCTATCACTTTCATTCAATTAACGATTTCTACAATCATCTTAAGTCCATGGGTGCAATGACTATTAGATTAATAATGTGAACAAACTCCCTATTCACAATTCAATTCAAATTGACTTTTCCATTCTAGCCTCCGATAACAACAAATACACCGACTCAATTTGCAATTTTACACTCACGGCAGAACAAACAATTTAGACACAAATTTTGCACAATCACAACGAATTGATCACAAACAAATAACAATTCATTTCACTCTCTGCAAATCACAATTAGACTTTCAACAATTTACCACTCTCACAATTTGAATTCAACTTCACATATGGCAAATACTCACGAGTAGAAAATTTGAAATTTTTGTTGTTTTGATCGTGTTGATTTTGGTCACTTTTTTGCTGATTTTGACAAAAATCAGTTATTTTCAGCAAATTTCTGTTTCCGACAAATTCATGGAATCGCCAGGGACCCACCTTTTACCCAACAGAGTACATTTATGGTGTGTTCCATTTTTCTATGCTAATTCTATGATCACAGAAACACATCAACAAACACTTGTAAAGAAAGATGGTTTATCAAAAATCCAAAAAACCTATTGTATCAAATCTTAAAAATTGTACCAATGCCATTTAACCATCTCAAATCTAAAACAAAATTTGATGGAATATCAAAGAGGTTGTTTCATTGTTTCCATTGAAGAATGAAAGTCTTGTCGACACAAATGGAGGTTGCTATTCTCACACTCCATCACCATATATTTGGATGCATCCTCTTGTATGCATCTAAGTTACACTTCCTCTTGTATTCATCAAGGGTCTTTCATTTTTCAGGGCAACAACGTACAAAGAATTTTCAGAAAACAAATACGACTGTTCCTACTTAGCAATGGCATGGGAAGAGCTTTGGAGCTTGTGTCAACAAGAGGCACCCTTGAAAGCACACTGTATCCATTCAATTCAGATTGACCGGTTTGACCTGTTTCTCTGGTACACGTGTATTGGAAAATTAGAGAGCACTGTCAAAAACTTTGGAATTTTCACAAGAAATTTCACACCAATTGGACCTGTGTAGCACCTTGAAATACACTGTTATCAAAAAAAACATGTTCAACAAAAAGGGCTCAAAATTTTTAAACATCCTTAAGGTTAATCATAGGTTTGACTGTATCCAACATGTTTAAAGATGAAGTTCACCCCGACTTTGCCCCAAATGTGGACTCTGATTCACAGGTCAAAACTCTCCTAAAAGTGGCATTTTGGGTCAGCTTCAGAAGAGGTTCAAAAGCGCAAACTAGTTCAATACTCGAACGATTCTTTGCATCTACTCTAAGTAACTATGATATATGTCACACTCTGCATCCTACAGTGCATTAGCAAGCCGCTCTTCATATAAACTCTTCATCATTCTGTTGTGCCCGTTCTAAGCCGTGTCATAGAAAGGTTGAAGACTGTTAAAATTCTTTCCTTTTTGCATCTGCTCCTCATGTAAGGATCTCGCTTGTACAATCCATGTTGCGCAATAATGCAATACTCCCTATTGCTTCAAATCAAGGACATATAATGTGGTAACCGATATCTTTGCCAGCCAAGGACAATAGTGCACCTTATGCACGGCAAGCGCCTGCATTGCAATGAATGCAAGCGGAATTGATGAGTCCAGAGAATCACTGCATTGTTTACCCTTGAGCTGCTATCATTGAATCAATGTTCTGTAGAAGGTCAAATGAACCGGTTCCCATCTCAACGATTCTCCCCATAACAATCCTAGCGGAAGGCGACTCCAGGTAATCTGAATGCTTCTGCAGAGTGGCGTCCATAAGGAACACAGTGGCGGTTTCAAAGCTCATTTTTAGGAACGGTGATGGGCTTGAATTGATACCCAACCTGTTACAGGCACGGTAACCGCCTTGAAAGGTCATGAAGTCAGCTATCAAGGCCAAATGCCGTGGGTTCACTGAGATACCATATGATCCAAATACAGCCTGCACTTCCGAAAGGATTGTAGCCCGGCATGCTTCTACTCCGTAAACCTGTAGTTGAATGCAGACACGACATTTTAGTAAAAAAAACAAAAGAGATTGCCAAACAGCAATAGCCAGAGACTCCAGGAAAAGAAAATACTGTCAGCAATACTTTCATACTTATGGATCCCCCATCAGCAACAGAATCACAGTAAATAGTCTTGAAGTGAACATCACCTTAAGCATGGATGCCACATTATTCGTGGTAAGCTGATTCAGGTCAAGGTCGTCAGAGAGCGTCCATATACCCTCGAAGTTGACACCGTCTGTCTGCAATGCAGGATTGGAGGAATTTCCCTTAAAGTCGATCACAGCACATTTTTCAATTCCAGCCACTGCTCGCACAGACACCTGGGATGCTATCTTCTCTACAATCTGCGAGGATATAGAGTGTAAAAAAATTTCGGTTAAATATCTGCCTACATTTCTTGTGTATAGATTCATTTATATAACACATGAAAAACAATGCTGTGCAAAAAAGTCAAGGCATCTTATCCATTTTAATCGAGTGTTCCAATATCTGGGATATCGATTAAGTTTTCCAACAATCAGCGAGAGGTGATAGAGCGCCACCGGACCACATCCCACGAGTAAATTCCCATATACAGGAACCTTCATCATAAACGAGATTATGGAACATCACATCGCAAATGGCTAGCAGGAAACTCAACAACTAGTCAGCAGGTTACCTCCGCCAGGATAATATGGGGAGTCGACAACTTCACAGTAAACTGCATATCAAACACATTCCCATCGACAGTCAAAGTATCTGCCCCATCAACCTCCTTCTGTGACCCTTGACCCTTGGAGGTAGAAACTTTCTTTACAGAATCTTTCCTTGGCAAATCTGGTGTCCGAGGTACCATGGCTATATCTACCCCTTCATCTTCCTCGTCGTACAAACGATCTCTGTCTACATTCTCTGTCATTGGCTGTTCATCGTCTCCGGCGTCTCCGTCAACAGCCTGTTAAGCATCTCGATGAGTATTCTATAGATCCGAGAGCAATCCAAGCGGACGAAATATTATTTTGGGCCTAAAAAAATTCAACTTCAAAAGTATTCAGTAAACTAGAACATTTGGAACTTTCATCAATCTTAATGGCTCGAAAAAAATCCAACCTGTTCCTGCATATCTTTTTCTTTAGTTTTCTCAGCGATCTCTTTCTCAGCATCATCCACATCGTCATCGTATCCTCTCTCATCGTTGTCCTGACCTCTTCGCTTCTCAGCGTCTGCACCTTCTTCATCACCACCGTCTTCATCATCTTCGTCTTCCTGAGTTTCCCCAACATCCACGTCCATCCCCTTCTTTCCCCGTTTTCGTTCTTCTCCATCTTCAGCACCTGGCACAGAAGAGAACCATAGAGCACTAAGATATTATCGCAGGAGTCAATGAAGAGTATTGGACACGTGAGCCGCAAAAACTTGAGTGAATACAATTAAATGATCAAAACTATACGAAGAAGAATTATCAGAAGTACACATACCGTTATCGAGAGTTTCTGCTCCAGCTCCTTCTCCTGTTTGTGATCGTTGAACTACTTGAATAATATCTTCTTTCCTCGTTCCAGATCTTGACTGGAAAGATTTCTTCATCTCCTTCATCAGCCTGGGAACAAATTGTTCCCGAACAACCTCCTCGATCTCTTCAAGATCCAGATTTAAATGAGGCGGGTACCGATGAGACGGGTAGACTTTCAGCCGCACCTTGAAAATCTTCGAGGGTTGACCGTTCTGAACAGCAAAGGGAACTTCTCCAACCTCCACATTTTCTAGTAAATCTATTAAACGAAACTTCCTCAACTTGGTTGCAAGCCTCTCTGCATCCTCTCTGTAAACGAAGAGAACCATTCATCAATGTGACCACCATGAATGACTCGAGGAAATGCTTGCACCTACTCATCTTGGAATTCGCTTTGCAGGTTTGGCACTCCCAACTTTCTTGGA
This sequence comes from Rhytidiadelphus loreus, assembly GCA_947034895.1. NCBI lineage: Eukaryota > Viridiplantae > Streptophyta > Bryopsida > Hypnales > Hylocomiaceae > Rhytidiadelphus > Rhytidiadelphus loreus. Next base: position 43,823,072 of record OX344764.1, read on the forward strand.
TTGGACACCTCACAGACCAAATAAACAAACTTCAAGTTGCTAAATATCCACACAACTTCATGATGACCTGCTACGTAATCGTCCTTAAGAGATTTGAGAGTTCAAAGAGCTAGATAATTATAAATTTAATTTTTTGTACAGGTTAGGAGCTTGACCAGTTTTTCTAGTGCGTCAAGTGTTTGATACAGTTGACGAAACATCTGGCAGTAACTTAATGATTTGCACTTGACTCACATGCAGTACCTATAGTGTTGAATTAAATCGAAAATTTACCTGGTTTTCTCGAGCAACAAAGGGCAGGTCATGATAGGTGTGGAAATATCCGTTGATGCTGTCATTAATATTTCTCGCAATCTAGGTATACCAAGTGTCACATTCATCTCCCCTCGTCCCGCAAAATGAAAAGTATTCAATCTGAGCATAAAAACGAGAACGCAGAGATTCAGCACATTATTGACTCATGGATCAAGAAAACTCAGAACTTGAGAATACTGAAAAAATCTTAGAGATTTAAAGATATTAGTTAAGTCCACATAGCAAAAAAGAATCTCATCCTCAAAATCAAGAACTCCGTCAGAAATGATAACAACAGTATCAGAGCAAGATATTGAAAAGAATGGACTCTCAAATTTCCAAATCCTAATACAGAAAGAAAAAGAGGGGAAGAAAAAAATGCGTACGTCATCTGAGTTGAAGGTTCTCCCACTGACTGTGCAGCAAGACATCCAACTGGTTCACCTGGTTGAGCAAGACTGGAAGCATATTTCAGCGACATCAGATATCTAAAGTCTTCCCTAGCTTTGTGACTTCTAAGATGCAACCGCTTCTTGTCTGCCTTTGTTTTAGTACCACTATCGATAAATCCCTCCACTTTCTCTTCAAAAGCCTTAGACATAGCCTCGAGGGATTCTTCTGTCGCTGGATCATCCTTATTCTCAACCTGATCTTCATGTTCTACTGCTACATGTTTGTGTTTTTTCTTTCGTTGTCTAGGCCTCTCCATCTGGGCTTTTCCCAGTCTTAATGATACGAGGTCTTGGTTCTGCAACACATATTGACTTTGTAAAGGAACAGAGAGAGTACTGCCATCGGTAATTTATCATAATTTCATAGCTTAATTAAATGCCGGATATACGTAACTAAGACAATGTCCAGCAAATGCAGCAAACCATTTCTCCGTCCTACCGAGGCAACTCCAAACCGTAAGTATCACAAAGAATACGAAACAAAAGTTCAAATTGGTAATACTAAGCTTACAGCAGCCAATAGTTCGAACTTCAACAGATGGCTTGTCTTTGTCACATCAATGCCATCCTCCCCATAACGGAATTGAACTATTGACCCGTCAGAATCACGGACAGTATAATCGTAGTGTATTTTCAAAGACTCCAAATTCTTCATAAGACATCTCTGCAAGTAACCACTTCGAGAGGTTTTCACAGCCGTATCAACCAGTCTGCATCAAAATCTTTTTAACATCAATACAAAACATCTCAACAATATTGGCAGAATTCTATATACACTAACACGATACTGAACAATACAGTAGGTCAGCCCAGCGAGTCATCTACATACTGAACACACATACGCCAGACAATCTGCTACTGCTGATATTTATTAATGCTTCTCAACAGCGATATTTTCGTCTAATATTAAGTGAGATTAAGACAGATGAACCCATTACAAGCCCTAAATTCGAAAACGTTCGATCAACGATAGAAAGTAGCAGACAGAACGTGGAAGGTGACGTTAAATACCCATCTCGGCCTGCCATACAATGGAAATAATATTCTTGTGGGCGAAGACCAGTCAAAAAGCGATCTCCGATAAACCCTCCCGCACGAGCACTTGGGTCCCAAGGAGGAAAACAAGGCAACGTCTTGCCAGAACTCATACGAGGCACACGCTTGCCTTCAAGTTCTTGTTGTCCAAGCAATGAAGAAATTTGGGTGAAGTTCACCTGCAATCCAGATCATAGTGATGGGTGAGTTCACAAGAACAGCAGAGCAAACAAGAAATCATGGTAATACATGACAACGACATGCACAAAGCCAAGACCGACACACTCGTATACAATAATTACATGCAGAAGAGCATCTTAGCCAAACGATTGTGAACTACATTCTGAGAGTGCAGGCACGACTAATATCAATAGTTACAGGGAACAGAATGTGTTAAGGTGGCTGAGGGTCTTACCAGTCCTCCCTTGGCACCAGTGATGGTCATCAGGGAAAGACAGTTAGCAGGAAAAGGCTTCATCAGGCCCTTGGGGAAGATAGTATTGTTGATATCAGAAGTAATGCGGTTAAGGGCACTGGTCATAAGCATATCAAGTCGCGCGCTTGCAGCATCTCCTTTGCTTTGCATTTTCTTCTCAACTTCATCCCTAATCTCCTCCAAGTTCAACTCTGCTTCCATCAAACCAAGATAGTTCAAACAAGGGGATTACACTCATGATAATATTACAGATGTGACCAACTGCTGCACTATGTAAACATGCAAATACCGCAGTCGATTAAAGTAGAGCAACATGAAAAAAATTCAACACAATTGAGCCACATGGCCCACTATTGCACCAAAACCACGGGGATTTGTGTCTCTCCTTACATTCAAGACACAGTCAGTCAGGGATAAAATTAAAGATGGATGAGAAAATTACCTCCATCCTCATCAACACCAACAAAGCGCGCATTGATTTTATTGCCTAGATTGTCAGTTTCCCTCAACTTCTGACGCCTTGATCTCTCAGCCTTAGGAATCAATAGAAGATCTCCAAATCCACAAGTAAATCCATGCATCTGTTTCCCACCACAGAATCCAAGTCGGCAGTATCACTTCTTATGCATCTGTAGAGACCATAACGCAAACTAACACACAAGCTGAAAGAATTAACAATTCAAATTGGTAGAAGGTATGGTGCCGTCATGATCTAAATGACCAAGAAACAGTAGAAGAGTTCCACTCATCGTCGTTTCATTCCAGCAGTACAAACTCACCTGAAGATAGCCAGTGAAGAGTCGGCTGAAAACGGAAAGCAAACGACCAGCCATCTCAGGTCCATACAGTTCCTGGAAAGTGTGTACTATACCGTATTTTCCAAACTGAGCTTTGTCAATTACTCCACAGACAAGTTCATTATCTTTCACAATCAATTCAAGCTCGCCACTATTCTTGCCCCAGTAATCTCCAGAGACCTTGATTGGTGCTTTCAAAGTGAAAGGCGGCAACCCATAAGTGATGTGGTTGAAAACTGTGGTCAATACCTGCAACATTGTCAACTATATACTGAGCATCTTCACCAAAAATACGCAAGCCGCAGCAAGAAAGGTGGAAGTTCCCATTCCATGGGTAGAGATGCAACAGTCATTTCTCTACTTTTAATTTGATAGTCAGAATTATCATTCCAAAAAAGTAAGGAATTTCAAACCAAAAAGCTTGTCACAGCGAAACATATCATGTCCAGTAACCAGAAGACATCGGCCTATATAACTGAAAAACATATAATGACAAATATAATCTTCAACGTATGAAAGATGTATTAAAATAAATAAAAACCAAGCTGTGGAAGAGAGTATAGTTGCCATGGATTAAAAATCTTACCTGCTTTCCAGTCCACATAGGTTGAGGCTTCATGATAGTGGGAGGAAGAGGGGTGATCGGGAGCTCTCGATCAATAACACTCAAAGCAGCATTATTTTTCTTTCGTTTGAAATTAGCAGCGTTCATTGAAACGCATGCCGAGTAAACTAGTTGATGATACTCCTCTTTACTTAAGAATGTGTCTCGCTTAGTGAGTAATGTCGCACTTACAATGTGATCCTGAGAACACAATGGCAAGCACCAGATCAGATCACATTCATAAACGATAAACCAGTGCATCGAGCATAAATCTGATTGCCATACAAGGTAGTTGTAGAATTCAAAGACCAAGAGGTTTTCTTATCGACCTCCAACACCCTAGAGCAGTATGAAGAGCCATGAACCTGAATAAGTCCACGAATCGGGTCACCACTAGTGGGCACTACATACTGTTGGTCCGCATTCACAATTTCATAAGCCTCTGCCCGTCCTAGTTCCTCTTGTGGAAAGTGAACATTCATTTCATCACCGTCGAAATCTGCATTGTAAGTACTGCAAGCCGAAATACCTCATAATCAATATGAAAGGCAATTCCAGAAGTTGGTGAAGGAATCTACGAGAAGAAACTAGGATACGTGCGACCAGGGAAGCGAATGTATTTGAACGCAATGTGCCATGTATAAACAACTTTAGACCAGCACCTATTAACAAGACTAACCTGCAGTTGGCATAGTGCAATCGCAACGTCTTCTCTCCTTTCAACACTCGAGCTTTATGGGCCATCACTCCTGGTTTGTGCAGTGTTGGCTGTTTAACAAAAGAAAAGGAAAGTCAAGTACTCAATGTTGGGAGGGGTACCACAGGAACAAAAATCAGAATCACGCAAGGAGATTTAAGGTAAGCCACCCAATTGTGGCCATCGGACTATTATGCTCACTCTAGGAATGGGACAGCAGCACTTTTGAGGAGTGTGAGGGACTGTTTAGGAGTGACTTAACATCACAATAAGTTCATGTACTCATACTATTTGAGTCCACAACCATCAAAGAATATGGCTATTTTAGAACCTTGACATTGTAACCATTTGGGAAAATATTGTGACAATTTTACGTTAGAAAGACGATCTTTACAAGTGCATTTTTGCATTTTGTTAACTTTGGGGCGATGGGTTTGCGGGGTACCTAATGGCACGTATAGTTTTAGGGCAGATCACTTCAAAAATTCATTACAGATTCATGCATTGTCAGAAAATATGATTCCAATTTCTATTACTTTGTATATTGTTGCTTCACAGGTGGAAAAAATTCCTTAACCCTCCAAGGCATCAGATAAGAAGTTGTGGTCACAATAGGGACCTTAGTCGTTAAATTGAAGAACCTTGAGAGTCCCCCTTGAGGATCAGAAAGCACTTGTACCCGGGTTTCTTATCAACTTCGTAAGAACATGCATACTCGACTTGTAAGGACAAAATAAGGAAATGACAAGTTTTCAAAAAAAACTCTGGAATTAAGCATTCAATCTGATCATCTATAGTTCATACTGAAAGTTTCGCCCACCTGGCGATTGACCAGCAACACATCCCCATCTCGTAGATGCCTATACACCGTCTTTCCAACCGATCTGCCTGCGTCAACACTCGTACCCCTGACTGCCATTCCAGGAGTTGAGAGAAGTGTTTTGGCGAGAGCAGTACGCTTATGATTTGCAAGTTTATCCAAACCAATGATCCGTCCCGATTCATCTTCTACATGAGTTGCACCAGGGTGCACGTGGGGACCATTCTCGACTGCCTCTCTCATTTGGTGTACGTTCCAGGGTGTCACTCTCTGTATACAAGTTGCGCAACGCTATTATTTGCCTTCATCTCTAATTTTTATGAAAAGGCACTGGAGATTGATACCACAAACATGAACACGACTGGCTTAATTTAAAATCATCTCATGTTATATACAACATTACTACATTTACATAGATTTGCGGCAATTTATTCGTATGCGTACGCTTGCATGGCAAGCTCGAATAGTTTCATCAAACAAAGGGATTTAGAGTTACCTCAGGGTATGTTAAACGCGTCGCAAAATAAGGCGGAATACCGATTTCATTCACGGCAATATAGGGATCTGGTGAAATGACAGATCGGCACGCGTAATTCACACGTTTACCCATCATATTCATGCGGAAGAGTCCTTCCTTCTTCTCCAGCAGTTGCCGAATGCCTCCAGTTTGCTGATCTTTTCCCAGGCCGGTTGCTGATAACATTCACAAACACAAGACACACCTTAATCTCTTTGTTGGCAAACATAAAGGCTTAAACATGACAGGCCACTCAACAATAGAGCTGACGACTTCACAAAAGATGAGGTCCAGAGGATCACAAGGAACCCGATTCTCAGCTGAGAATTTCTTGACAATGTAAAATGATGCCTGAGCATTAGCAAATAAAAATCGACGACAAATAAGAACCCTACCCATCTCGATTAAGTAATGTCACTAATCATTAACAAATTCTGAGTGAGATTAGTGAGGAGAGTACCGGTGGTACTATCAAGAAGAGCACAGACTTCGTTTTGCAAGCCCAACCACAGCCTGCTACACAGACCAACGTCAGGTTTCAGGAAGGACCCATCCTCCAATTTCTTGCCTCTGGAAGCCTCCGTTAATGAAATATTGCCTCGAATTACACGTCCATAAATCACATTTTGCGGGTGTTCGAGAACCTGCAAAGGACAGCGTAACAAAGAGGAAGCAAAGCAGAGAATTAATCACATGACAGGTCTAGATACGGACTTCAAATCAAGCAACAATCTCGCAACAATCTCGCAATCAAGCAACAATATTAATTTAATGAAAAGAATACAATACCCATACAATATAGAAACCTTGCGTTCAAGACTTTTGACATTTAACATTTTGACCCCGATTATCTTTCAGTAGAAGAGAGCGAGAGGAAGAGCAGCGTTACAACCAAACAATCACAATGCTCTAATGGCAAGAAGATCAAATGTGCTTACATCACCGTTCATAATGTTTGGCGGTCGGAACTTGTTTGGAGTGACTAAAAGAGTCTCTAGGAAGAACATTGAAGCATTAGACTTCGCATTTGCATCCAAACCCAAACGGCCACCAATCTCGCCCAACCCCCAAACGAGGGCGCAGATCCTCTTTTCTGTCTCCCACGCTAAGCGAATGTGTTCTCTCACCTGCAAAGAAATCAACCGCAATCACACATCAGAGATCAGAAGCTCGACGTCTAATGAGTTGAACCGGCGTTGTCAGAACCTAATTGAAGATTCACCACCTGCGAGCCAGCATGAACGAACCCTTCACCCCTTAAGACCGAGGATTTATGGTCTGAAAATGAACATTTCAATTGATGACATAATGGAAAATATAATTCAGATGAGACCAAATCATATATCACCAGAATCAGCGAAGAACATTACATGTGTTGGTCAAAACTAAATAAACTCGGTCACACAAAAGTTTCCACAGGACATGCTCATAACTGCTAGAAAATATCAGGTCAATCCTGCATAAACTTTTACCGTCACCATGTAAAGAAAAGGAGTGCAAGAGGAATGACAGACAAGTGCATCAGGAGAAAGAGGCGGACAAAGCGCTTACTTCAGTTGTGGTTAGAAACCTCTTCTTTGTCCATAGCTCATAATCACTCAATTTCAGACCACTGAGCTTCGGATTGGAAGGTTTTCCTCCCTTGATTTTTTGGGCTGCTTTACTGGAATCCATTGCATCCATGTCAAGCTCATCGATGTCCATGGCGTCGATGGCCTCCTCGTCACCCTCCATTTCATCATCTGAACTGGATTTTTTCCTAAGGCTACGCAACGACACGGTGTTTCTAACGCCTCGCATGATGTTGTTACTGCGGTGATTGCTGCTTAGCGGTTCCTGCAATTAGCATCAAAATAATCTTAAGCTCTGCAGCATTCATGAAAATGCACGACGTTTGTTGCAACGACGGAATGCTTGAAATCTAATACCTGAAATATTTTTCCCACTCCAGAATGTTTTATGGTTGGAATATGTGCCAAGCAATTCTGACACTTGGTTTTGGGCATGTCTTCCTTGAATTGGGCAATGACTGTCCGAGCGGCTGCGAGCTGAGTGGAAGTCCATTGAGTTCTTGGATTCCCGCTCTTGGTCTTCAGAAATTTCGTTGAGATAGTGTCCACATCCTCATCGGAAAGATTTTCTTCCCGACCTGCCGATGGGTCATCGTCTGGGCTTGGAAGCTGTAATCTTGCAGCCTCAACCATCCGGCCTTCGGCAATAAGCTCTAGTTTTGTGGCAAATATCCTTACCTGCGACAGGACACCACCTCAGAAGAAAAACAACAACTTGGAACAGCATCACAGTTCCCCAAGATAAGATTAAAAAGCTGAAATCTCTTACAGTTTGACCGCCCTATATGTTGTTGCTCATGTAAGTGTCGTTTCACTATAGTTGTTAAAAAAATTTATTCCCAATTTGAGAACAAAGGACAAATTTTGTACATTAAAATCATAATCCCCTTACTTCACTCTTTGTTATTTCAACTTCTATAATATCATTTTCATAAATAACTTCTAGTGTAAGGCAAAGAGGACTACCATACTAAGTGAACTACAGTCTTGTACATCATTTGCTTGTCCATGAGAAGGAGTTGAAAACGTTCCTCTCCAACCAAAGCTTCAAGGAAGTACACAGAGAAGAATGACTTCTTACATTCACGTATCTCCACCTTGATATTCATTCAATACATGTATAAAAGTTATGACTGCTTTACCGTCCTTCTCTAAATGTCTCAATGTTGTTTCACTGTAAACTTAGAACGATGCTAACCCCAAGCTCTAACTAATAGAGAGGGTACACTTGTAATCCTTAAAAAAATGTTCTCAATGGGATCATCATAACAGTCTAGGGCAAATGATAAAGCACACCTATTACGTAAAGCATCCTAATTATGTAGATGAAAAGACTTAATTCGCAGATTTGTGGAATTCAAGCATTTGAAAAGAATCTGGAGTTCGAGTTCAAGTTCAAAATTTACCCGATCTTCGTGCATTTTGAAATGATGACAGAAAACACATATCCATTTGAGAATCTTCACGAGCTCTTTGAACACTAGAGGATTGTAAACAGGCAGGACGAGGTCGATATGCCCGAAGTGGCCTGTGCAGTGCAATTGCGGTTGCCGACATGTTGAGCATCTGAATAGGCAAGAAAGCGAGGAATATCCAATTATTAATCCAAAACTACAAGGGATTCGTCTACGAGGGATACGTGCCTACACTATTCAGAAGACGATTCCTACACTGCAAGAATACAAGAAAATTGGAAATTCTCCACAATCATACGTTGCGTGTTGATTTAACGGGCCAAGTGCCGGATCGTAAAGCCCTCCAACGACAGGGTTTTTCAAATTGTCGAACAGTATGGGGCTCGTAATATGCTTCACGCTAATCGCATGCTTCTCTTCATCAGTGTAGAACGAGAACCCTACGGCCTCCACGTAATTCGTGACCACCTGCCAAAGAAGCCAGAATCTAATCACTCTGAACTCAATACAGCTAGAAAAAACAGTGATTCCGAAAACGGAGATACAGTACAACCTAAACTCCAGAAAACGAAACCTACACTGAAATTCTAATCACATCACGAAAACAATACTCTTGAATTTCTCCCAAAATCCGCCAGTCTCAACCTAAAATCCTCTCCACACCAAATTGCATCCCGAATTCTCAAAAAAAATCGCGCCCCGAATTGTTCTTCAATCGCTCAACTCACCTCCGGACGGCCTTGCAGACGGCTCATGGCTGCAATCGCAACCCGCTCTTGCAACGCACGATCATTGTCCGAAGCCAAAGGGTTTAAGCTCAGCAGGGTTTAAGAGTCTAGGGTTAGGGCACCAGAACTTCCTGATGAACTGAAATCGTTGATTTGAAGTCTCATCCAACTCTGAGGTGTCGAAAACGCCTTCCTCTGGTTGGAGATCTGGATCTTGGCATGTGGACACAAGTGGCATCTGCTCTGGTGACATGGGAGCTTGTGGATGATAAGAGCATCCCCACCAGGGAGTTCTGTATCCCTAAAAATTTAGGGACAGGACCTCAGATGGGGATGGGGATACAGAAGCTTGCGCGCACCGGTCTCGAAACAAGAGCTCTACCCCAAATTTATAGAGAACTCGGTAAAAGTTGGGCCCAATTCCCTATATTGGAGCTCATATAGAGAACTCGCGAGGTCTCATCCCTATAAAGTCAAGGTTGACTAGATTGAGGTCCCGAGTTTAGGGAAAGAGAACTCCTTGGTGGGGATGCTTTAAGGTAACTACACCTAAAATTGCACACTTCCTAAAATCAGACACTGAAGATTCTTGTCTAAAATGTACTCCCACTATTTATGAGACTCTGTGATCGTTTTTAGAAACAGCTATTTTCAGTGCTTTGAAAATTTGTAGTTTAATTGTGTGGTGTCCAAAAAATGCATTCTAAGAGAATTTAGAATCCCCTTTTTACTACCAATATGACCCCACAAAAAAAACTCCAATATAATAATGGAAACCATATTGAATTGCTTATTTGTACAATTTTAGATGTAGTTACCTTATCATTGCTCTAACTTAGTAGTTTACAATACGAGGTCATCAAATTTCATTCATCCATATTGTGGTTAGGTAAACAACATCAGACTTCACACCTTATATGGGATTTGCACACTAGGGAATTTGGTTTGAGGTTCATCTATTTTTAATTGGGAAGGTCACTATGTGAAAGTATCAAGAACTCTAAAAAATCAACTAATTAAAAAGTTCCAATATAACCCCCCCAAAACAAATAATTTAAAAAATATATTCATAATAATTTTAGAATGTTTTAAATTATTTTAATTTTAAAATCTTCTAAAAATATCCCTTTTGTTTTGTACTTCTCATTTTAAATATTTAATTATTGTAAATTAAACTTCTACAGATTTTGGAATAGTTTTAGCTTGAAGACGTTGTTTAAGACTTGACATTCATTTAGGATTTGGAAAAATAGGGCATCTAATTTAGAGTCATCAAAGTTTAGTCTTGCATGACCTCTCTAAATGAAATCATGTCTTTAATTTAGGATCACTTTACTCTAAAAGTTGGAAACAAGGAAACTAATGAATCACACAATCCTAATGACAAAGAGTTAAAAATTAGTCAAAGGGTTTATATTAGGAGTCTAGTCCAAAGTATGCTAAAATTACTTAGCACTAAGAAGACACCATTCTAAAATCAAATTTTTTTGGTCCTAAGCCAACAAAATACTCCATTCATTTTCTCAAAACTCCCTTCTTGGAACCCAAGTGCACCTTTAATATCTTTGAAGCATTTTCATTAATTAACTACTTTCCTTCTTTTCTTACTTCTCTTCTATTATCTTTTTCTACTCTATTAGATTCTTCAAGACTTTTTTCTTTTAATTTGGACATCAACTTACAATGTCAATTAATTCATATTTTAATTTTTTTTTTAGGATGAAATACAAAAGCATAATTGCACCTTCAATTGTAGTAATCCTTATTTTTAACAAATTTCATTAAAAACTCAATGATCTTGTTCATGTAGTTCACAATGATTCCATCTCAACTTAATACTAGAATTTTAACAAAAGGTGGGAGCTCATTTATCTTAAAGTACAAGTTTTAATTATTCAAATAGTAAATGAATGTGTATTATTTTCTTGAATTCTTACATTGAATTATGCTTAGTTTTGTTTTCTACAGTCTGATAGACTCTCTCAAAATAGTAGGGCTAAACAAAATTTTGGAGTGATACCATCTATAGTGTCTCATGAGCTTTGATAGTTATATTGTATTAATAATTAAGTTCAAAGATCCTATTTGTGCCATTATATATTAGTAGTATCTAATTTAAAGTTTCAAATGTATTCTTTGATACAAATGAAACAAATAGTCTATACATGGTAAAAGCATTCTTACCTTATTCTCTTTAATTTGCTTCTTTTGCCTATAAATCCTATAATTGTGAACATAGGTTAGCATCTCAAAATTGAATAAACTTGGAATTTGAAACTATTCTTCAAAAAAAAAATGGTCTAGACACAATTTATTGTTTGCAATTGTAAATTTCAATCAATCTCCTATCCCTATTAAAAGATCTCATTTCAAAAACAATGGAATATAATTTCATCTACATTCACACTTTCAAAAAATTGTGTCAACATGGGGGGAAAAAAAATAGAAAAACATTCCTATCCATTATAAACCCTAATTGCATTCAAATTGGACTTACAATTGGTATTTAGACCTATAGACTATAAATTGGGACCAAAAAAACATAATTTTTCTAATACCTTCTCAAGTCTTACAATAAGTTCTATATAAAATTTTAGACTCAAGCTTTCATGGTCCTAAGCCATAATGTAAAGTACACTTTACTAACTAAAATTATATAAAATTTTCATTTTAGTTAATGTCTATATAGCATCATAATTAAAATCTAATTTTTAAATAGATAAATAAAAATTATAAATTTTCAAAAACAACTTATTTTTAATTCAATTTTTGAAAAAGCTTTTATGATTTGTTGAATTTTGCAACTATAAATATCCTTAACAACTAAACACTTTGACTCAACTCTTGACTCAAAGTTTTGTAAAAATGTATTAAAAACAACAACTTCAAGCAATATTTTGATATTTATTCCTAAAATCCTTTGTTTACAAATAATTAGAAACTTCACCACATTACAAATATGATGTAGTTGAGAGATTGCCACATCAAATAATATTTTTTTAAATTAATTTTATAATATATTTTTTGACTGACAATGCTTTGGTTCACACCTTTGGGAACAACCTTGGAACAGTCTCTCTATAGCCTCATTTCTCTTGTAATGGCAAGTGTCCTACAACCTTTTCATTTTGAACAATATATTGAGAAATTAATTAAGAATGCATGGAACAAAAATTAGCCAATTTTTTTTATAGTAATGTAAGAAACATTATAAAATGCATTGATGGTTTTTATACAAAATTGAAAAAATGCCAATCCAAAAGGTTATAATCCTCTACTCAGTTTGTTTCAATTAGTTTGAGATGATCTAATTTTCTATCTTGTCAACTTCTATATAGAAACAAAATTAAATGAATGCAATACAAATTGATAAGATTGTCTTGCATTGTTTGAACTAACTTGAGATGTAAAGAAGACATATTACATGTGCATTTTTTGTATGAAAATTTTAATGTTGAGTTTGGAAAACAACCTTTATTTGTCCCTAATTAAGGAAAAAAACTTATGAATTCTATATCAAAGGTTGTTCTATATATGTACCAATTCACAAATCAATTCCTTATTTTTTATAATTTTAATTAAATAATGAATTTTAAAAATAAATGTTTATGGTTGCTTGTTTGGAAATAGAAATTGAAGAAATTCTTTTAACCTCTAAATGCCCAAAGCACCCACTAGTCTCAACAATACTTTGAATTTAAATAAAACTTGACCAAGTTCCTATTTTTAAAAGTTTATGAAGTCTATTTTTAGCATCAAAAATCCAATTTTGAAAACGAATGATTATGATTTTTCTATTTAAGATTTTGTACAAGAGTATACATTGCAAATCTTGATTTTTTTAGTGTTGAGAGTTCTTAGAAATGAGCCTCAAATACACTAGATCTTGGAAGAAAAAAATCACATTAGAAATTCATTTAAAAAAATTGTAGAGTAGATTTTGAGAAGCCGTAAATTGATTGGATTATGCATGTTATATCCTTTAACCTCATGTTTTTTTGGTGACCGAATTTTTAAATTTGACTTGTGAAAAGAGGACTAAAAGACTTGAAATCACTTTCATAGTTTTAACACCCTCATGATTGAACATTATAATCTTTCAATCTATAAGGTACATTTTTGTGTTTTCTTTTCCCATATGAGTCTAGTTTGATTTTGCATGGTTAACTCCTAAAAGCCTGGGCAACCATATATGGTTGATCTGAAATTTCAGGCTTATTTTGCAGTAGACAATTAAATTTGTTTGATCGGTTTAAAAAAAATTCGGACAGTTTTTAGGGTTAACTATTGAAAACTTTCATTTTTCACTGAGAAATGTACATATTTGATTGTTGAAAGGTCTCCAAAGCCATATATGTCCATTAGTAGATGAGTAAAGCTTGCTAATTTTACTTCATTTTCCAACTTTGAGCAATTTCACTTGATTTGAGATCTAAAAACTTTAACTTATTCATTTGCTTTGAAAATAGTCCCAATGGAAAGAGTAAAGTGTTTTCATGATTTTCACCATTGAAAATTTAAACAAGAAAGTGTTGATTTGGAGTTATTTTTCATTTATACTTATGAAAAAAAATTGCATCTCAACAATTGCAAGGTGGATTGTGTAATGAGTTTAAAAGCTTTTCAAGTGATATTAAGTTTTTGGAAAGGGCATTTTAGTGTGCTAACACAATTTGTAGTTGTTCATGTCACCTCCAATCCCAAAAACCTTTTATGTGCAAATTTTTGAAACATTGTGGGGACGGGCAACATACTAAAAATAGAAAACATACATTTTTCTTATTATAATCTCACAACTCTTATACAATTTTGCACTCGAAATTAGTGTGCATACTAATAAGCAAGCTCTTTAAACATCCATATGGTTAGATTTTGAAAAAAAAAACAATTTGCTTCAATGGGGATAACTATAAACCCATGCTCTTTATTCATAGTCAAAACACATTTGAAAAGGCTTGGGCATTTAGGGGTTAAAATTTAAAAACTTGATAAAACTTATCAAAATTTTGTCTTTTTGTTTAAATTAAAGCAAATTCTAAGAAGTTCAAAAAGGCCTTGGGCATTTAGGGGTTAAGAGTTTTAAATCCTCATCAAAATGTTATAAAAAAAAACTCTACATATTATATGAATTATCATAGAATATAGAACATGATGATAAGATCTATTATGAAGTTCTCATTTGATAATTCATGATAGCCTATCTAAATTTGTCTACTATAAAGAGTAGGTCCATTTTGTCTTTAGGGGCCAAAAAGTGATGGATTGATGACTTTATTGTTCATTGAAACAAAGAATAGACCTATTGGTCTAATAATCAAAGTTGTTTTGGTGACTCCATTGGTCATGGGGGGACATGTCTTTTAACCCTTGGAGATGTCTAATAACTTCTTGACAATAGAGGTTTTCAACGAGTCATCCTACTTTGATATTTTTTTGCACATGGATGTGTTTGAGATTTTTAATTTTAACCATACATAAGTATAAACTACTTTGTTTAGTATTTGTGGAATTAATTGTGGAAACATTATCTGTTGGATTTTTAGATTATCCAGAGTAGCAATTTTGGATGATCAACTTAGAGGCAAAAAATGCAATTTGGTGGGAAGAAAAAATACAAGAATAATGAAAATAAAAAATAAAAATTTCATTCATTTTCAATGGTACATTTAAGCATTCATGATAGAGGCTCCAACATTTTAGGATTACTTTTTATCCCCTTCCAAAATTAGATTGGAATCTAAGGCAAATTTAGTATTTTTAATTTTAAAAATGAATTATAAAAACCCTCTCAAATTTGGAGTAGAAAGTCAAAACTCATCAAATTGGATCCTACAAAATTTAAAAAAATTTACATATGCATCAATTTTTGAAATTTAACAATTGAAATTATTAGCATATTTGTTTGGAACATCTTCAAAAAAATTGGAATCATTCTAAATTTCTAATTATTTTGTGTTCTTGATCACACTAGTTTGAAACATGTATTTTAAAAATTGCTAAAAACAAAACTTTGAAAAAATCCTATCCAAACCCAAATTGTTTGTGCAAACCAAAGAATAGAAATGTTGAAGAATTTTTTTTTTCCATCCCCACTATTCCTTTTATTGTAAAAAATTTATGTTTGCTCTGCTTTCATACAAGACTATATTTTTTACATAAATTTTTAAATACTTCTTACATTGACATTTTGAAAGTTGAAAAATGCAACAAAAATGTCAACTTGTTACTCTACTTAATCATACAAAATCAAACTATACATGCATGGTTAAGTAGCATATTATACAAAACATTTAGATTTGTTTCACCCTATTGAAAATTTGCCATTGAAAATTTGAAGATGATACATTCTGTCTTTGAGGATTTCAAGTGTCACCAGTATGACCTCAAACTGTTTATTTTGAATGGCTCCTACTTTACAAATGGTGCTATGGTTTGAAATATTAATGGTTTTCATTTGTCTACATGGCAAAAATAACACCTAAATGTGATTTTGACTCCATTAATACACACTAGCTTAAATGAGTGATAATAGATGTTTCCACCTTAGTAGGGATTGGAACTAGAGTTTTTGGAAGCTCAAACAACTTGAACTAACCATTCAAATTGATTGTTGATAATTGGTCCAAATTAAAACCAAGAAACAATTCCATCTGGTTTGAGAACCCTTCATGACTTTTGAGTTAGATGTGAAAAAAGATGACAAGAATTTGGATGTAGAACATATAAAAAATTCTCTTTTGAGACCATTAAGCATTTAATTTTAAGTTTTGGCCATGATGGATATTGCATTCAATGTAAAGCAGAAGGACTTTACTTTGGATTAGTAGGCCTTCATGATTATTGCAATGTATACAATAAATGATTAGATAAAGTACATTGTTAATGAATAAACAATTGGTATTGATTGCCAAATGCTTTTAAAGTTTTTTGTGTAAAAAATTGTGTACTATTTATTATAACATTGATGTAGTTTTAAATACATCTATTCTATTGTAAAAAAATTACATTATCAAAATAAAGCTTTATTACTCTAGTGATGCTCATTGAAGATTAAAAATTTGTAGGCTTTGTTTTGGGCTTAGGAAATCTTGGCAATGAAAATTTGACCTTCACATAGTGATATGGATTTGAGAACCTCAAAAGAAAGGTCCTCATAATAGGTTGCTTAAATCATAATAAATATAACATTTTTATTCTTATTGATGACAATAATACAATATAAAATAAATTTTATAAATACAAACAACATAATTTGTACGTGTCATAAATTTTCAACTTTCATAGGTCAAATTATATTTTTATATCTTAATTAAAACATTACAATTGTGGGCAATATAAGTGAAGCTTAGGGTGAAGAAATATACAAATTATGTGAAGCAATAGTTGTGGTGGCACTTGTCTCATTTCATTTCATGGCATTTGTTGTTTGGCATCATAATTTCAAAGGCCATGTTAGAGCTTCATTTCATTATTTTAGTCATTTAGCCTCAATTCCTCAAATAGACAAGTTATGCCTAAGTGACTCTTCACACGTAGTGTACCTTATATTAGTCAATATATAAATATGCATCACCAAATGGCTAAACTAATTTTCACCTAAAGGTCATCATTGGAATTACAACAATAATATATATTTTTATTTATTTCAAAATTGACAATAGAATATAATTTGATGTATCATTATTTTGTTTAAATCATGAAAAATTGTATTTATCTTATCACTAATGAATAATTTGATTTCAACATGAAAATTTGATTTGAAATGAAAACTATATTAATATAAAAATATTTGTCAGTGTTTTCAAGTTTTTTATTCTTCAGATTTTATCTAGAATTAAGCTAAAAATTTGTGTATATATGTATGTCTTTATATGTTACAAGGACAAATCCACATAAAAATGGTTGTAAGCTCATATATGAGAACGTTTTAGAATACTTATCGTAATAAAAATCATGAAAAAAATCATGAGTATAATTAATAATTAGTTATAAATCATGAAAATGATTAAACCAACTATAAATTATTAAATGATAAATATTTAAAAATATAATTGAAATAATGGATGATTATAGAATATAGATGGACTGATTATAATAATGAATAATAATAATAAAATATTAAACTTTACTAAAAATACTTATTGAAATAAACAATAAAAAACAAATTTAATTATGAAAGTTTCAACATTAGATGATATTTGGGGGGTCGGGAGGGTTGTCTCAGGCCTGTTCCTGGCACTGTTCCCCCGACAGTTCGGGAATGGCCGTTGTCAGATTTTTTATTTTTTTCGAAAAAAAAAAAAAAAAATTGAAAATTTGAAAATGAAAGATTGAGTTGAAATTTTTTTTTTTGAAATTTTTTTGAAAAAAAAATGACGTGGCAGTCGCCTTGCCACGTCAGGCAGCACTTGCGAAGTGTTGCGAACTGCTGGGGACTGCTGGGGGGTTGTTCCCAGACCAAGGGAACTCACAGCCCTCCCAAGAGGCTGAATCCCTTCTAATGTTTAAAATTGCACATGAGTAATACTTGAAAATGGTTATATCAAAGGTAAATTATAATATATTGATGATTAAAAATATTATATTGAGTGAATTATAAAAAATACAAATATTTAAAGTCATATTTTAGTTAGTAATTATGTCCTCAAAAGATGTCATACAATTTTTGGGTAGTTATATCTTATATCTATGTACTAACATTTAACTCAATAAAATTTTAAAGTTTATGAAATTTGTTGAAAATCTTTAATTCCTCAATTAACTATGACAATTTTTATAAGTTGACACAACATTTTGAAAGTCACTATACTACAACTAACAAGCATGGTTGCTAGTATGTGAGCTTAGGATCTTGAGCCCATGAGCTTAAGAGCCTAAACTCCTATGTTACAGGATATTTATATTATAGATGCCTATATTATAGATGTCTCTGTTGTAGGCACTTATATTATAAGTACTTTTCATAGTTATAGGATGTTTATATTATAGGTGCCTAATTATATTATGGATGTCTATGTTATAGGTGCCTAATTATATTATGGATGTTTATGTTATAGGTGCCTAATTATATTATAAATGTCTATGTTATAAGTACCTATATTGTAGGCATCTTTCATAGTTATAGGATATTTATATAATAGATATTTATATTGTAGGTACCTATATTGTAGTCACCTTTCATAGTTATAGGATATTTATATTGTAGGTACCTATGTTATAAGCACCTTCTATGGTTATAGGATGTTTATGTTGTAGATGCCTAATTATATTATAGGTGTTTACATTATGGGTACCTATGTTATAGGTCCATTCCATGGTTATAGGATATTCATATTATAGATGTCTATGTTATAGCTACCTATGTTATTAACACATTCTATGGTGTTAGGATACTTATATTATAAGTATGTATGTTATAAACACCTTCAATAGTTATAGAGTACCTACTTACACCTAGGCTCAAGGCTCATAGGCTTGCATTTTTAGGCTCACATACTAGCATTGTTGAACTAACAAGTAGGTGGGCAAAAAATGAAAAGAGAATGATTAACCCCTAAAGGACCAATATGTTTTTTTTGGCAACATACAAATTTTGGACAGGTTTGCGTAACTAGAGATTTGTATATTTTAGGCATAAATTTTAATAGAAAGAGAGGACAAAGGATATCTTCCATATGCACTAAATTTTATGACATTTAGAAATATGAGTAAAAATTATGGCTTAATATGTTACTTTTTTTCATAAATGGGCAGTTTAGGTAGATAAAAAAAATCAAATTTTTCACAAACAAAAATTTGAAATTGGTTTAGAATTGCTTTTTATTTTTGAAATTTTGAAATTGAAATTTTGGTTCATTTTTACCTAGTTAGGTAGATCAATTAGTCCTATTGGTGCTAAATCATATGAAAAGACACTATTAATTCTAATAGGTAGGGGAGCTGCAAGTTTGAGATGTCTAAAGCTGACTCAAAAGTTCTTTGTCATAGGAGTTGAAAGGTTGAGTTAGTTGAATACAATTGCCTGATGGTGTTTTCTTTGTTTTTCACCCATTGTCGAGAGTGTCTAGCAAAAGTCCTAGCCCAAATTGGCTATGTATTTTTTTTTGTTATCTTGGAGAGTTTATGAGTGTGGCAGTGAAATGGAGTTACAAATTGGTACTAATGTAGAGAGTGGAAAGCTAGTTGGATGTAGAAAATTGTGACAAATTGTAATGGTGATTTGTTCACCACGAGGTTCACCAATTTGGAATATTAATATAAAAATCTTCTTAGTTGACTTGGTCTCTTTGTGATGTATATGGATGTCTATAATTGTGGAAATTGATTGAAATTATGAAGGATTGATTTGTGAGCCGAACTGAAGGTTGTGCATATGTGATTATGGTTGCTAAATGACAATTCAAGTTGGAATTGAGTTATGGTATGAGTTGGTTGTGTGAGTCTTAATGTGATGAGTAAGTGCAAATTGTGATTCTAGTGTATGAGTGGAGTATTGTTTTAGTAATGTTTTTGGCTATGGAATTCCAAGTTGGATTATTGAATTTAAGTCGAGGTATTTCAATTTTAGATATTGAACGTATTAGCATACTGTCTTCCTTGAAACAAACTTATTATACTAAAAGGATAATTTTCAAATAGGTCATCATTCTCCTTCAATGAGTTATATATACGTGGAAAGCTTTTGATCATTCCATTTTATTAATGAATCAAAAGTTATGAAGAGTTTTAGTTTGTAGGCGAATATAGGATGTAGATTGTTCATTACAACATTTCAAACATTGGGATTGGCATTATTCAATTCCATAACTAAATTTTTAATAATTTTGTATTTTGAATCATTTTCTACTTCTTTCTACTTACTATTTTTTTCCTAACCACTATTTTTGGACATTTTTTCATACAAATGTGAGCTTGTAAAGTGTAGCTGCGTGATTTTTGCAAGGTCAAAAAAAGGATTTATGTCCATTTGAGGTGTCAAAAACGACTTCGGCTCCAAACCTCTTTTCAGACCTCGATCTTGGGATCTGGAAACAAGGGCATCTGGTTTGGTGACGTGGGAGATTCTTGAGGCTACCGTCCTCGGAGCGGTCGGTCGGGGGTCGAGTCTCTTGACGCTTCTTCGTTGGTGCGAATCGAAGCGTCGCTAGGCTTCCTAATTCGATCGCAAGTTGTTGCGCTGCCCTTCAACTTCCTCACGCTCACCAAAATTTTCCCCGTCTTTCATCGAAATCACTTTCACCCTCTGACGTGAGTTCAAGAAGCGGTGGTTGCATTGCGGTGGATTTTCTTCATCGAGTTTTTTTTTGAGGTTTCATCTTTCTCGGCTTCCAATTTTTCTTCTTGCGGTGAACGGAAGGCGAGATTACACAATCGTCGGCTTATCCGAAATTTGAAGAGAGCGCTTTTTCTTCGCTATCGACGACCACAGGAGAAGCGTAACAGAACGGAACCTACAATTAGGTAAAGCGATGAAATGATGCTTCTGCATTGGGAAATAGACTCGAGGTTTTTGATTATTCGCACGTCGAGAGGTTGCGTGAGTGGTCTTCTTTAGGGTGCCTCAGAGGTAAACTTCAAGCGATAGCACAACCCTGGGCAAGTGGCGAGAGTTTTCCGTGTTTTCGTGCGTCGGACTGCTTATTAGGGTAATCGTTCTCGAGAACTTGATTGTTATTCCGATTGGTAGTGTCACTTCTTTTTTTTGCAGCATTGTCAATTTCAGTAACGAATTAGTTACCTCTGGGGTATTAGTCGTTACTTTGGAATAGGATTGAGTGTCCGGTTCTTGCTACAGCTGAGCGGAACCCTGACGACGTTAATTTGTCGTTGCTGAAAGCAGGCGGTTTTGCATGAGAAGTCGTAACCGTAACGGTAATATTTCTATTGCTAGATCGGAAGCTTAAGCGTTACCGTTAGCAGGTCTTGTGGATTGAAGATAGTGTATAGCATTGCTTTCATATTGTATCAGGAGGTTAGGATAAAAATACGAACAGAGCTCAATAGGAGTAGAAATATGAATGATGCTTAGTAAAGAATACCGTTTCAGGCAGTGATATGGTACTCTTGCCCTCTATCACCTGGTTCTGATACGCAGTAATAATATTGATAGAGATATGAGTGGTTCGTCATTGCTCTTGCGCAGGTGGAGTTTGCAGATAGTGATCAGATTGTGCACATTTTTTTGGGAGCTTTGCTGGTGTATTCTTTTTTTGTGGCTTCTGATTTCGACATCCAGTTTGTATTTGACTAATCTACATACTTCTAGGTATGTGTGTGTATATGACGACAATCGTACACTAGGTAGTTAAATGCATGTTGCCTTACCTATGCATTTGTGTTTCTCATTTGGATATGTTTTCTTTGCTGCAGACTCTGTGAAGTCGAAACCAGCCAGGAGCCAGCGTTTTTCAGCTTTAGTGAATAAGGTATGCGTACTTTTCGAATGTATGAATTGTTGACCCACATCTATCTGTTCTTGAGTGCTATCATTTGCTTAATTACTGGAGTGGTGAAGATGCCTGCCCTTATGTCTGTACTTGCAACTTTACCTCAACATGAAGGGCAAGGTATCTGGAAAGGACCTGGAAAGGATAACTTCAGGTTTTCTTCAGATTTTCACACATGCTTCAGATTTCGTAAGGGACTCCACTTTTTATATGTTTTATAAGCGGTTTCAATGGTTTGGTCGAGTTTCGTAATGTTTCGTATATGTTTCGTAATGTTTTGATTTTATTTATTTTCTTGAGTCGATGCGTAGGTGATACTTATCCTCTAAGGGACCAAGAGTCCCCTAATGGGCTTAATTTCCTTTTTAGCACATTTAGTTGGGTCACACTGGGACTTTCTTGTGTTCCATTTTGTTTTATTTTTTACCAACGCATGCGAGTGTTCTTCACTACCCTGGTGATATAAAACTTGACCCTGTCTGAATTGTATTATTCACAATATGATCAATCAAGTTGGTCACTTTTATCTCGGCCCTTTAGGAGTTAAGACGAAGTCGTTGGGCTATTAAGGAAAACGGTAAAGCGGTTCAGTTGTGTCAAGAAAAGTCAAGAGACTGAAATTTAGTAGCGCATTCATCTACAGAGGTACAACCAGCATGGATTACGCACTTAATGTGAAGATGGACTATCCTGCCAAGACGGAATACTCTGATTATGAAGGTAGCGATTACTCGGGGTTTGAGGACAACAAGAAGCGGAAGGTCATGGAGGGTGGGGATGGAACATCGACCGTGAGGCTATCTAGGGACGAGCTAAAGAAACTGTTGGAGCCGCTCAGTAAAGAACAACTGGTTGGCCTGCTGATAGACGCGTAAGCTTCTCATATTACCTTGAATTTCTGAACACTATGCATATGTTGACATTGCGTTCTCCGGCACTACGACCTGCAGACCCTCTTTTTTTTTCTGCTCTACGTTTTTTGGTTAATATCATCAAACCAGGTCATTTTTTTGTGACCAACTCTAGATAAGGCTTCATCGACCTGCTTGATAGCACTCGATACACGGTACTTTGCTCTTGCAAATTTTAGGAGGAATTGCATTGATGTAGGACTCATAACTTCAAAGCTAATCATCACAGTGGTATCTCTGCACTTGCTCTGGAATTTCTTGCTTTTGGATCTTTTGGGACAAGGGGCTGCATTCCAGCGTTGGGATCACGAGCTATGAAGACTAAAGAGTAGCCAGCGGCAGAATGTTTGTTTTCTGATATCAGACCCTTCTTCCCCATATTTTTGGTTTTCATAGAGGGACTTTCAAATGTGCCATGCATTCTTGACCATCTCCTAGATGTCCACTCGGACTAATTATCAAAAAAAGTCTTAACTGCCCTGTTTCACTATTGAGAGCTAGATATTTCTGACATTCTTGTGGCCATGTTTCCAGCTTTGTATAGTAATGCCTAACTTAACTTCTATACTGCATTCCAAGTGTCATGTTAATTCTTAAGTAGGGCTTCGTTTGGTCAAGTGTCGAGGGAGTGATTCTCCTAATGATTATACGAATAGTTCTAGAGTACTCCCTTCTGTTTCATTTCTTTTCTGGAAGTCGCTTTTTCTTCTTCATTTGTCGGTTTTGATGAGCGTTGCGTCCATGGTATCGATTTGGTTTTCAAGCGTTGGAGATGCAAGAGTTTTGTTCTTTTGGGCCAGATAATCCAGCTTGATGGACTAAGGTGTTCTAAATTTGCTGTAATTGCGTTCTTGTAGTGGACTGAAAGCCTTTGAATGACTGGGATGCCTGGGACTGCATGTTTGGCTGGAATGGTTGTATGCAGAGGGTCTCAGTTTCCTGCAGTGGCAGATGATATTAGAGACAGTGCTAGTAAGGACCCTGTTCATCGGAAGCTGTTTGTGCGTGGCCTGGCTTGGGAGACCTCTTCAGTGGCTCTGCGGGAAGTGAGTGTTCAAGATGCTTGTTTGTGTTTCTTTTATTTGATACTTTTGCTGAAATTTTGGGCTCTGGGAGCATTCCTTCACAAGGTAATGAGTGCGAGGAAAGCTTGTACAAAGTGTTTTACTTAGTTTATGTTGATTTATGCCCTGGCGTTTTCCTCTGGGTGCCGGTATTTGGATATTTGTTTGGTATTCCGAGGGTTCATCCTATGGTCTGCAATTGGCTCGTATTTGAACTAGCGGGGACTGTATCTCTCTGTATTGTCTGGTCTTGGGCTCTCACTCTCATGGGACTCTGCGTTTTCTTTTTGAATTGGTAGGATGCGAATATTTGCCCTTTTTTCTTACTTGCACGAAATGGACTTTAAGTTGCAAGTCTTGAGAAATGTGTGCATGCTGAGAATCTCAGAGTAGAATGGCCCATCGTTGAAATCTTTAGTGACATGTTTTTCACGGACACTGGGATCTCCTCTATAATTTGTAGATAATAAGTTGCAGGTTGAGTTTCTGCTGACAGTTGATATGATACATGAGACCCCAAATAATGAATCGAGTTTCATGAAAAGTATTATTAATTCGACGCTATTCTCTATTATAGCAGTTGCCAGTTTTCCCTATATATAAGGTTTCTTCTGTCTCGAACGGAGAAAGATTGTTACCTTGATGAGGAAGATCATTCATGGAAAAAACTGTTTTGTACTTACCCTTTTTCCTTTTGTACACAGGCTTTTGAACAGTATGGCGAGGTTGAGGAGGCCTGTGTCATCACGGACAAAGGAACTGGGAAATCACGAGGCTTCGGGTTCATAACGTTCAAGCACATGGATTCAGCACAGCGTGCTCTGAAGGAGCCCAGTAAGAATATTGATGTAAGTCATTCAATACAATGCTTGTAATGTTCTTTGACTGTCGAGCACACGCAGGTTTTGAGATTTCTGCAGTTGCTATCCACCTCCGTACTTCCACATCTTGTGGTTTATCTGCCAATACTGGAGACAGAGGTACAGAGGAGCGTAGATTAGGTAGTCAGTGCTGATTCAAGGGAAGATATGATGGTTCAAGACTCTTCCATGTAAACAAAAATCCCGGTATGTGGAATATCAGAGAGATAGCAGCAGTCATATGATTCACTTATCTGTACAGGGTCGAATCACGGTATGCAATCTGGCGTCTGCTGGAGGTTCAAGTGGAACATCGTCTTCAGACCAAGCACAGAGAAAACTCTATATTGGGGGTCTCTCGTATGAAACTACTAGTGACACTTTGCTAAATATATTTTCACAATATGGAGAGATAGAGGAAGGTGCTATCGCGTATGACAAGAACACAAACAAATCCAGGTCTTTTACTGTCCAACTACTCTTACATTCTTTTGGTGTAAAATTCTAGATTAGTTCTCAACCAATAGAACTGTTCAACCAGGTGCACATCAAAGCCTGTGTTTACGTGCAGTGAAAGAAATGCACAATGCAGAGGTCTTTTGAGTCTGAACTTCAGATTCAGGAGTGGATATAAACTTGGACATTAAGGCTTCTTAACATGGGTCCGTGTTCTTTTGGTATGATAGCAGAGGGTTTGCCTTCGTGACGTTCAAGACTATTGAAGGAGCTAAGAGGGCAATGGAGGACAGTAACAAAACAATTGAAGTAAGTGATATTGGCAACGCCATTGTTCCTTCAGCATTAAAGTATCCTAATTAGTCCCTTTAATGTTTATTACCAAACACACTACAAATTATGGACATTGCGCATGAAAATTAATCTTAAATTTGCATTTGTGTGCCTTTTCTTTTGGATTGGTGTTCTTGCCCTTAGCTACCAGTACATCTTGGAGACATACAAAGTTGGTGAGATAGTGCAGCTGGGTATTGCCATCCGTTGGTTGGGAAGTAGTATTTTCTTAAAGATTATTATACATCCTGCAATTGACCTTCAACGTTTTGGCTGTGCAGGGAAGGCATGTCACCGTGAAGCTTGCAGCAGAGGGTCAGAGAGAGAGAACTCAACCACAAGCATCCTCCGTGCAATTGCAATCCTTGCCTCAAGGGAACCAGGGATACTCGTCCATCAATCCCGGCCTCTCAAATTATTCCCGACCTCAAATGGCGACCTCTGCCCCTCAGACACTCAGCTTTTCAACTTACGCGCCGCTGGCTTATGGCACTGGAGCTACGTACGGGGGCCTTGTGACAAATCCACAGTATGGAGGTCTTTCAACGTCACCTCAACCTTACAATCCTTCCCAGTATGGACAGTATGCTACCTTTGGGAGTCAATCTACACACACAGGAATACCAACAGTGGCCTCTCTTCAAACTGGTTCACTGTCCTCCTACTACACGGGCACCAACTGAGAGGTGCATACACACTCTCATTGACCGAGTGTTACGATACTTTGTTTCAATGGCAGAAACTTCAGAGAAGTTGATTTCACTGGTTGAGCGCACGCACGTAGAATGTACCTCATTATGATGGAGGGTGCGAATGAATTCAGTTTGTAGTTAGGTCTTGTATCCGAAAGTCAGTGACATCTTTTTTTTTCTATCACTGTATTCTGAAACTTTTCGCTATGTTCATACATATGCAGTTTTGTACTGGAAAAGTGGGAGTTACCCTGGAAGCGATATTTTCTTTTTAGGGGAGGGAATTAGGAGAAAAAGGGAAAAAAACGGTGATGTTTGCAATTTCCATTGAGTTAAGAATGAGAGATCGAAATCATAAGGTAGGGACACCCCAAATCGGCACTTTGCTGGTGAACAAAGTCACTATTATTAGAGTGCTCAAATTTCATATGCTATTATTTTTGGCAAATAAAAGAGGATTCCAATGTACCCAAGAATGAGTTATTTGGATACAATATGCAAAAGTCATGAATTGTCAATGTTATTCTTGGCCATGTTCTAAATTGACTTTTTAAACAATTTGATTCATAAGGATTAATCAATACATGTTGATTAACCCTTAAGAGTCTATGGGTGTCATCTCAACTTTGACATTTTAAGGGTGGAAAAAACTCCCTCCTTCCTTGATCAAGGAGATGATTTGCAAATTGTAATTGTAAGATTTCTATGGAGATGATGATTTGTAAATTGTAATCATAAGGTTTCTAGGAAGATGACAATTTCTACATTGTAATCATAAGATTTTCAAGGATATGATGTACAACTTTATTGACAATTTAGTTTAAGGAGTTGAAGCCTTAAATTGGAGATTATAAGGTTTGACTGTAGTAATTTGGTGTTTGATTAGTTTGGGTAAGGGACTTTGAAAGCGGGGATTTTGGGAGCATATTTTAAACAATTGAGGATTGCGGTGAAAAATTGACAAAATTTAGGTATCCTCTTCTATGAGTGCATTATACAAAAAAAAATAAAAAAATAATGATATTGTCTCTTTATGATACAAAGAATGACTTTGCAATGAGCATCAATTCAAAAGGAAGAGAATTCAATTCACTAATAGTTGAGTTATATACAAGGAATTGCTTGGGAGGACAAACTAATCCAACAACTTCCTTTTGCAACACATAAATGTTCCATGGACCTTAAATAGTTACAACGTACTTTAGAGCTACATTATTTGTGCCTTGAAATGACAAGTGCATGTACTCCATACATTGTAACCATTTAAAGTCCATGAACTGTTCATGGTATTCCTAACTTAATTTAGAGTCAATGGCACAATGTCGTAGGAAATGTATAATGAAGTAATTTCTAGAATATATTATGCTAGTTCCAAGTCAATTTCGTTTGCATTGTTTCCGTCTAAAGATGAACAAAGTCAACTTCACTTGCATTGTTTCCATCCAAAGATAAACAAAAAATGTTCTATTATCTCCTTAGCACCTGAATCCTTTTTTGGCTTTTTGCATATTTTTCCTTCTATTTTCATAAATATATATTATTTTTCTCAATTTCATCAAATTCAAAATTCAAAAAGTGTGGTTTTTTGAAAGTCAAGCATTGGTTTGGATGAATGAAAAGTTTTATAGTCAATAAAGCCCTAGAACCTCTTTGTTCATCATTCATAATTGGAAAGAGCACTAAGGGATTATACAAATGTTAGTGCCCATGAAAAATGTTCACTGTCTTAATTTTTTGGACATTGGCTCTAGGGTTAAATATTAGTTGACTACGAGTAATAAGTAATAACTCTTCTTCAATTTATTAAATAATATCCAATCTTGAAATATTAGGGGAAGAATTGGATTGAATTTTGAAACATATTAAAATACATATGGAGTTATGGACTAACATGTAGAGAGTTGGTCCTACTTTTGGGGGAGGCAAAAGAGTTGTTGGCTCTACAACAAAGGAAGGAAGTTTTGCAACTCCAAAAGCTAAATGAGAGGAAGTTTGAATGGATTCTTATTTTATTTTTACTAAAAAATAAGTCATTGCTACAGGGATTGGACTAAGAGAGAGGAGGTTTTGCATTGCCAAAAGCAAATTGGAGGAAGTTTGAGTAGGACCTTATGGCTTAACCCCTAAATGTCAAAGACTATATTTTCACCAAAACTATTCCAAAACTACCCTTGCATTTACAAGTACCAAAGTTTAGATGAAAAACATTTCTGGACACATGTAACCATAGGATCTTGTAGTAAAATAGTTAGAGAAGGTGTGGAAAAAATTTCAGAATTTTCCACCGTGTAGATTGCAAGATATTAACGTTTGAAGAGACAAAAATCATTTTTTTGGCCCTGTGAAAATACGGGCAGTTGCACTTCACAAGGTCACATTCGTATGAAAAAATGTCCAAAATGGTGGTTACTCTTTGGATTCATTCCTCAAGTCGGGTTGGCTACATGCTTGAAAAAATTTAGATCATTTGGAATTGTACAACATATAGGAAAAAAATAGTAAGTAGAAAAAAATAAAGAATGATTAAAAATACTAAATTGTTAACAATTTATTTATAGAATTGAAGAATTTCAATCCCAATGGCTGTAATGTTGTAATAAACAATATACACCTAATGTTTTTATTTTTTTCCCAAAATATCTAAAATAGAATTAAATAAAGGACTTCAAAGTTTATTGTAGACTAAAGATTCCATAACTATCCACAAACTAACCCAAACTAAAATTCCTCATAACTTTCATCTCATTAATCATAATGTAATTATTCAAAGCTTACAACATATATATAAACTTAGAGAATCAATTTCAAATTTTTATAAAAAAAAAAGTGATTTTCAAAGATTTTTTTTTTACCCGAGCCCTACCAAACATTGATGATTACATATCATACAATAACTTTTGAACCATATAATCAAAAGTTATGAAAATTGTTGTGCCTTAAAGCTACTCCTTGGGCACACATTGTGTGAAATTTTCAAAGAAAAAAATAAAAATTCCATATAAATAAAAATGACTTCAAATAGTTTATAGAAAAAAATCTGAAAATCATTACATTTATATAAGTGAGTTTATTTATTTTTTAATCAATTAGCAATATCGATAATTAATTGGTACATAATAAGTATTTACTACTTCATTCATTTGATTTGAACTAAATTCTGCTTTTAAATATCTTTTCTTGTTTTCTTGAAATGTCATCTCTTCTCTCATCCTCTTCAAAGAAGATTTATTTGATCCTTCAACCACTTGAATTTTTGTATTCATATCAATTGTACTAATAGTTTGATTTGAATCTAAATATGGTTTCAATCGCTTAATGTTGTTTTCTTCCAATGTACTTTCTTGTCTTGGTCTTTTCATCGATGATTTGGTCAATGACTTAGTCATTTGATTTTCAACATTGAATTCAAGCTTTCTATAAGTTTTACTAACCTTTCTTTCTTCACATTGGTAATAAAGATAGACTATGTCACTATGAGAGATGTTAAGTGATAGTAATCTAATTTTTCCATCAATCATGAAAATACGTAAATCATCACATTTTTCACATAGTAAGACATCACGATTGGTAGATAGATATTGTTCATCTATTGGAATATGAATTTGTAAAGCAATAGCTTCTTTCAATTGGCCAATAGTTGCATATCTATCTATCGCTACTAGTTCCATTCCATCATGACTTCTCAATCTTAAAATCATCATCATATTGAAAGAATTAATAAATCTTATTGGATTTTAATGAATGACAAACATATAACTTCAACATAAACTTTGAACAAAATGATCAAGTCCCAATGCTCTATTATATATACATTTGGTAAAAGGAAAAGTACTTAAGCAAAAGATGTCTGTGAAAGTAAAAGCATTTTGAAGGTTTCTCTCAGAAACTTTATTTGTATACTTTTTAAAATTATCCAATGGGCATAATTTCAGCAGATCCATTTCGACGACAACGGACGGTGACGGACGACAACTTTTTTAGCAAATGCCAGTGGGGCCTGTTAATCGCTATGTTGCCAAAAAAGGGTGTTTGGACATTTAGGGGTTAAAAATTGAACAATTGCTAGTACTGGGATAGAGCTTCTTTTAGCATAGTTTATTTAACATTGTCACATTTTATAGGTCTTAGGAAAATTTAGATGTTTGTACCTTATGTAAATCCTGTCATGTGGTTTGACCTTGAATAATAAGAGTAAATATTCTTAATAAGTACATATCTAGAAACTAGTGAACATTTTAAAATAAAGTAGCTAAAGAGTTCATTCACAATTTATTCACTGTATAAGCAAAACTTTAAAATTTTTTAACTCATCTACACAATGTCCAAAGTAATTCATATTTTGAGCATTGGATTCCTTTCAAAAATACATACAAGACATTTATAACAAATTTCATTATAAAAAGAGACATTACTTATAGGAATTGAAAACAATGAAAATTTGTTTTCTATTCATATAGCCTTTAGGAATCTTCATATTTTTCATCAAATAGTCTCAAAATTTTTCTCACAAATTGCTAGGGGAGGACACTCTCACTACATTTGGGGTACCTACGTGCGGCGGTGGAAAAAGTAATTCATGTAATTCACCTTGAATAAACTATAATTTCATTCTAAAATTTTGAGCTTTGTTTAACAATGACTAAAGGTTTCTATTGACAAAAAATTCAATTCCAAATAACATAAGATATATTGTCTAGAAAGGGTTGAAAAATGAACTAAAATGGCATGTTCTCCAACTAAAATATTTATAGAGCTCACATGAAGATGACTATTGCATCAATATTCAACCAAAATAAACTTTCAATAGAAAGCTATTCTATATAAAAAAATTTTCATTTTTCAAATTTTTTTTCTTATATAATATAGAGGTGTGAAAGTTATTTTCAGCTTTACAGTGTATCTTTTTTCTTCAAAAATTTATAACTAATTACTATTAGCACAAAAAAATACCAATAATTCAAAACATAAACTTCTAAAGTAGTAAAATCTATCCATAATTTTTTTTTTGAAAAAGAAATTAAATTTTAAGGTGTATTACTTGTTTTACTTTTTCCGCCGCACGTAGTTTGCTAAAACATAGGGAGTGTCCTCCCCGGGACAAATTGACAATTTTTACTTTGAACTTATAGGCAATGGTCATTTTATGGATTTTGTGTTTAGAAACATTTCCGAAACCAATTTGGTTGCAATATCCTAAAATCTTAGACAATCTAGCTACATATTTGACCACAAGACCAAGGGAGCTAGCATGCGAGCGTGGAGCAAGGAGCTTGGATTGGTGAGCAGAGAGCAAGAATTTTGGGATTTCGAAAAAGAAACTAGCCAAAAAAGTATAAAATATTGGATGACAATTTATGAAAAAGTGGATGAAAAAGTGGATGAAAAAAGTAGATGGAAAAAGTGGATGGAAAAAGTGGATGGAAAAAGTGGTTTAGGGTTGTGGATGAAAAAAGTGGATGAAAAACACGGTTTAGGGTTGTGGATTAAAAAAATGGGATTACTATGGATTTTGGGTGGATGAAATAGTTCATGGGGGTTAAAAAAACGTGGATGAAAGGGGTTCTCATAAAGAAGATAACAAAGAATACGAACAAAAAAATTAATAAAAATTAATAAGATTTTTGTGACCATTTGAAAATATTGCACTGAAAATTGCAAGAGAAGATAGTCATGGCCCTTATGTGGGATCTTGAAAGCACTCTCAACTTCTGCCATGTTATGAACAATCTTACAAAGGTGGGACACAATGAGGATGAACATTTACTGGTGGCATTTATTCGTACCCTACACATGCTAATGAGCTCTTTTAGCATTCTTCTAAATATTGTGCACACTAACAATGAGGTATCCAAAGAGTCTACTAACTATGCAAAGCAGTCATCATACATTAGGATCTCAAAGTTGGCAAAGAAAAGTTGAAACTCAATATAATTTTTTTTGTAGAATGTCATTGTTGATAATAGTGAAAATTAACAATTATTCAATTACATCAATCTACTTGGCTATCCATGTTGATGCACAATCACCGTTGATTCTCTGCTCATAGCTAGGGGAGGACACTCTCACTACATTTGGGGTACCTACGTGCGGCGGTGGAAAAAGTAATACATGTAATTCACCTTGAATAAACTATAATTTCATTCTAAAATTTTGAGCTTTATTTAACAATGACTAAAGGTTTCTATTGACAAAAAATTCAATTCCAAATAACATAAGATATATTGTCTAGAAAGGGTTGAAAAATGAACTAAAATGGCATGTTCTCCAACTAAAATATTTATAGAGCTCACATGAAGATGACTATTGCATCAATATTCAACCAAAATAAACTTTCAATAGAAAGCTATTCTATATAATTTTTTTTTCATTTTTCAAAATTTTTTTCTTATATAATATAGAGGTGTGAAAGTTATTTTCAGCTTTACAGTGTATCTTTTTTCTTCAAAAATTTATAACTAATTACTATTAGCACAAAAAAATACCAATAATTCAAAACATAAACTTCTAAAGTAGTAAAATCTATCCATAATTTTTTTTTTGAAAAAGAAATTAAATTTTAAGGTGTATTACTTGTTTTACTTTTTCCGCCGCACGTAGGTTGCTAAAACATAGGGAGTGTCCTCCCCGGGGCTCATAGGCAGTTGCAATGATACGTGAGAATTCTAATAACTTAGTAGAATGCTCACCATCAAGTCGTATGCACGTGTGATGGTTTGCGTCGGTGAAGTTGTTACGTGGGCTCCCACCAATAATGAAATCAAAGCCACAATACTTCTCTACAAGATTGCTCACGGCATCTCTTCTATGTTTAGGGTTACATCTTGATAGTCCAGGTCAAGATAGCCTTTCTCATTGTTTAGTCCCACCAAGTCTGTAGGCAATGCCAGGTTCCCTCTTTGAATTCCACAATAACCATCCCAACCTTCTGACTAGGTACTTAAACTCCTTCAATCCCTGAAAACAATGACAGTACCTTGATCTCCTTCGGATATTTGATCTTCAAAATAAAAATGTCATCAGCCACTGTATACAGAAAAGTTGTTTCCCACCGTATATCATTGTATTGGTCACTTGAAGCAGTTGATGGAGTGATTTGGGTTGAACCCGGGCATTGCCTACATCATCTGCACAACCATGCTGACTGCTTCAAGTGGCAATACTCCAGAATTCAAAAGAAGACCAAGATACAACTGCCAAAACAGAGTATCCTAAACCATAATTCCACAGAAGTCTTGAATTACAATTGCACACTGAACTGAACATTTTAGTATTAGCATTAATATCAGCTTCTCCAAAACCACGATTATGAGTTAGGCATGCATGAGCTTTTGCGCAATTTCTATGAAATTGCAGAACAAAATTGTTCAATTATTGTATACACATGATACACAATCCTCAAGATATTTACATATTTTTAACAAATAATAGGAACTTCATCTTCCCAAACCACACATTCTTAGGAAAGAAAATAATATTTTATGTTTTTCAACAAGAACATACTTATTAAACAGTCACTAGTAGAAAAAAACAGTGACCAAATTAACAAAACTCAACACAAAAGTGTTGATTTTTTTTGTTAATTTGGACGTGTTGATTTGAACACTTTTGAACACAAAAGTGTTGATTTTTTAACAAAACAGTGCTGAATCTTAACAAAAAAGTGTTCATTTTCTAACAAAAAAGTGTTGATTTTTTTGTTAATTTGGACATTTTTTTTGAAATATTTTTTAAAAAATTCATAAAATATATTTTTTGATGTCTAGGGTAGTGCCACATGGCTGGCAATCCAACTACCACGTGGCAACCTAGCCAATTGCCACATGGCAATGGCTACCATGGAAATGAAGCCACCGGGGTTTGAACCCAAGACCTCATGGTTAGAGGCCAAGGCTCTTGCCAAGGCACCAACCTTTCAAGGTGTTTGATTACTAAGGGAATAGAAATCCATTTAGATAGTTTTTTCGGATTTTTTTCATTCTTTTTTAAAGTCAGCAGACTTTAGGAGCAATTCAGACCCAGTAAAAGACATTTTTTGGAAAAACTTCAGACTAGAAAACGTTGACAAATCCAGTTATCTTTCACCTCCAACAATTTTTTTGAGATTCGGACCTACCAATCAAAAGTTATGAACAAAAATCAGAGAGGGATGAAAATGAATATTTATTTTAAAAGTTTTTAAACTCCCTCTCTGATTTTCGTCCATAACTTTTTATTGGTAGGTCCGAATCTCGAAAAAATTGTTGGAGGCAAAAGATAACTTAATTTTTCAACTTTTTTAAGTTCAAAGTTTTTCCAAAAAAGTTCTTTTACTGGGTCTGAATCGCCTTTTAAGTCTGCTGACTTTTTAGAAAATCGATTAGTGATGACTTAATTTTTTTTTAAATCTACATTGTAAAATTAAGACTCCAAAGGCTTCTAAAGAAAAAAAAGATTTAAAATATACTTATATATGAATTTGGAGTTGAGGTATATAATTTTATTTACTTTATTCTTTAATGTTTTTCCCATTAAAAGTCAGTAGACTTTGGTGGCAATTTTGTCCTAGAAGATAAACTTTTCAAAACATCCTTTGAACTAATGAAAGTTTTAAGATGAAAACATCTTTCACCTCCAACAATCCGTTTAAGATTTAAATCTTTAAATTAAAAGTTATGGACAAAAATCAGAGAAGGTGTTTCAAAATATAAAAAAGAATGTCCATTTTTACCCCTCTCTGATTTTTGTTCATAACTTTTGATTAGAAGATCTAAATCTCCAAAAAATATTTGGAGGTGAAAGATATATCAATTTTACAACTTTCATTAGTCCAAAGTTTCTTGAAAAAAATAATTTTTCAAGGTGAAAATTGCCCCTAAAGTCTGCTGACTTTAATAAACACCGAATTGTGTACTTATTTTGTTCGTAAATCTACATTGTATATTGAAGATTCTTAAAGATTTTTGAAGATTTCTAAGATTTCTAAGATTTCTAAAAAAATTCAAAAGATTCTAAAAGATTCCCAAAAGATTCCCAAAAGATTCCCAAAAAATTAACAAAATTTTGTTGATGTGGTAATTGCACTATCCAAATCAACAATTTTTTTTGTTAATTAGGGCACAGTTAACAAAAATTTGTGAAAGTGGACGTTGTAGTACCCAAATTAACAAAAAATTGTTAATGTTTTGTTAATTTGGGCACTGTTTTTCTAGTAGTGAGTTGATGCTAGACAACTTTGAAAAAGAACAAAATTAATGATTATCTGTGTATCAAGTTCTTCTTGTCCACTCCCAATAAGCCATTTGAAATATTCGCAACCGGTAACGAAAAGGGATTCAGACAACCTACTACCATGCTTAATGGTTTATCAAAAGTTCCTGTCAATCACAAAAAATACAATAGCTAACAGAGGTTAAAAAACAAATCACCTCCCGAAAAACTTACACATTCATAGTTATCTTTCCATTGGAGACCACAAAAGAACGTGGCAAGATGAAGACTAACCCACGCATTTGCAATGCACAAAGTCAAAGTAAGAAGTCCCTAGAGATAAAAAAAGAAAGAATAATATATCAAATCCATGGTAAGTACGGCGTTCAATAGCCTATCCAGACACTATTCGATAGCTAAAGTACTGACATGGAACTACCCTCACTATCAGATGTTTCCACATCTGATTGTTCTGTCTCATCATCTACAAATTGCAAAACGCGAGGACTCACAAATTGGGCCCTAGAAGATGCCTGAGGATTTTGTGCAACATAATAACGGGACACAGCCTCCACATACGGAGGTAGCTGAAATGATCTGGGAGGGTTGGGAAAAAAACGTGGATTTGCAAAAAATGGGACTGGCCTAGAGGATGTCACTTCTTGGCCTTGCCTATACAAATAAATGAACCACATGTTAGAATATTGAAAGTTACAATTAAGAAATATCCATAAATTACGGAGCTCCAAGGGTGACTTACTTACTGAATCGGAGAGTGGTCTTGACCTTCTGGATGATGACTTCCTCGTCGTCCTCGTTGCCAAGGTCAAGCGTGGAGGCGGGCGGCACTGCCTCAGGTACCACAGTTGCTCGAAGTACCGAAGCAATAAGGGCATCATAGATGTCCTTATGCTCTTCAAATACAAGAATATGACGACGCGTTGCACGACAGGCATGGATGGTGGAACTTGTGATACAATTAACAAAACAATTGAGTTAACATTTGAAGGCAATTTGTAAAATGAAGCATAGTGCATTTCAGTGATTGCAAAAATCATACATGTGGCCGATGTGCAGTCAACAACCACGTCCCCTGGTGCAGTACATGCCTCAATGAACATCTGCATGAACTCACAACCCTTTTCCCGCGGACCACGCCATGGCACGTCTCCATTCATTGTCACATCTTCATTGAAAACAAGGTTTCGAAGGATGTCGTCCTTAGCTAGATTTACGCCCACTTTGGCTTGAGACAGGACAAGTTGGAATGGGAAGTCCTGAAGTGTCTTTGGTCCACTATTTCACACAAGTAAAGAGATGGAGAACCTCTGAGTCTGCATAACCAAAGATTTTAATATCGTAGAATGGAATGAAAAATTCATACACATGAATACAATTGAAGTTATCAAGATGTACCGTTTTCTTCTTATCTGCGGCTGATGTTAGGTGGAGATGATTGGAGCCGAGATATGTCTCTAGAATGCAAAACTGGTAAGACTGACAACATCCTAGAATGTGACTTCGGTGTAAAGGAGAGGATGATGGGTAAATCAATATGAGAGCACCAATGTCGTGGAGGAATTCCTGAGCAAAATCGAAAATAGGAAACAAGTAGTCGATTTTGAAATCGTTCTACTTTGGAACAGGAGCAGGTGCTGCCGAGATAGTAGGAACGTGGAGTCCTTCAGGCATATCAACAATCATAAAGTCTACGCCTGGTTTGGTTCCACTGACTCCGTCAATGGAGCGAGTCTTGTCACTGGAATGCTTCATGAAGCATAGAAATCAAGACATTGTCAGTTCGTTACTAGTTTTTAGAATGACATTGAATCATGAAGTGGTTCTAAGTCAATGGTGAGATCATTATGTTGTACCCAGATTCCATAATTTAGTTTTGGAAATGCGATAAAATGAAATAAGGAGGGGGAGGAATTACCATGGCTAAGAAGGCTTCAACGTCCTTGAAGGCCAATGATTCCATGTCAAGATTCTTCAAGCCAACGTTGAGTACGCACTCA
Organism: Rhytidiadelphus loreus; assembly: GCA_947034895.1. NCBI lineage: Eukaryota > Viridiplantae > Streptophyta > Bryopsida > Hypnales > Hylocomiaceae > Rhytidiadelphus > Rhytidiadelphus loreus. Next base: position 43,860,404 of record OX344764.1, read on the forward strand.
TCAATGCTGGGGGCAGGGATCACAATCTTTGCAGTTGGGGTCTTACCTTGGCCCAAGCGCTCTTGGGTGAGGGAGAAGCCGGACGATGAAAGGTTTGCATCCGCCGCACTTGTAGCTAGTTCAGGCAAAGGGGTGTCATCCTTTGATATCCGTTGCTTCTTCTTCTCCTTTTCTTGCTCCTTCTCAAGTAGTCGCTTCTTCTTTTTCTCCTAGACCCGCTTTTGGTTCTCCTCGGTTTTCTTCTTGGCCTCCTCTAGTTTCTCCACCTTCTTCTTATCAGAGACCTCCCGCTTCTTGATGGCCTTAGCCTTGGCCTCCGCATCTATTCCTGCAAATTCGTCAAACTCTGCGTCAGTGACAACAGAATCCTTGAGTGTCTGAAATAGTGCCTCCTCCTCGGGTGGTGTAACACCAAAGTTACACTCTAGATACCAAGGGCAAGTCTGCAAATGTGGACTGGTCTACTTCTGCATCTGCGTCGCAGAGAACATACAGTCGAGAGACGATTGCTCTAGCCAAGTAGTAAGGAATGGGGGTAAATCCTCCTTCTTGATGGCCTTCTTCCCGTACAACTTGAACTTGAAGTACCTGTGCACAACAGAAGAGGGGCCAGAAAGTTTGCATAAGTATATTGGTTTCGATATACCCTAAACCGTTAGATGTTGGTAAAAAAATGATCACAAGAATCTGTCATGACACCAAAATGAATTAATTGTGGTCGTGACCTAAGAAAACTACTCTAAACATACAATATGCAATACAATTACCTCCAAATATAAATGGAATCATGTCATACATAGAGCATATATGCAGAGTAGTTTAGAAAGCATTATTGTACCTATAAATCAATCTCTTCACCGTTAAATTAGTTCCCCTGTATGATGCAGAGGAGTCGGACTTCTTGAAAGCATCTGATCCTTTGAACACTCCCGTGTAGGCTTGGTCCCAAAGCTTCATCCGCCATGTTTCAATATACTCCAGAAGTGACTGGAGCTATTGTTTTTCATCGAGGAGGTGGATCGAAGCGATTGCATCGGAAAATGGATTTTCAACGGAGCACTTCGTCTATTGGCCTTGTACAAAGAATCGACTATGATCCTAATCATTCTTCTTGGATTGCTTTAGTACGATGGCTCGGAGTTGTTTTCTACAAATTGGGTTCGAACCTGCAGATCACAAAGAAGGGGCAGAAGGTAGCGTCAATATACTACTAATTTCCCCGAAAAATCTAGCTGAAGGGCGGCAGTCATGATCCGAAGGCAGCGGGGCAGGCGGCGATGAGAAGACGGGAAGAATGCTGCTACGCAAGAAGTACCTCGTAAAGTGCGTCAATCTAGATCTAGATTGTTGTTGATGTGCTTGAAGAAAGCGATAAAAAAAGAATATGCAGCGAATAAAAAAAAATCTATTTTTCGCTGCGGCTCGCTTAAACATACAATGGTTACTCCAAGCCTTAATGACAATCTCAAGTTGGTGAGCCGTGTGATAGGTAACTATCTTGCACGGTTCGGGGAGCACTTTATTATTTTACTCGAGTGAACGTTTTTTGTACTTTAACTGGGTAATCGTAAAAAGATATTATCGTAATAAGTTTTTCCAAGAAATTACCTTTTGTGGGGCCTGTCGAAGGGCCGAAGTAGTTCTAAAAAAAACAAGAATATACCAAATGAGTTTGAAAAATTTCATCATCACCCAAAAACAAAAAATATTTATTATATTCGATATATTATTGGTATCTTCCTGCTAATTTATCTTTGTATGTGGTTTTTTTATTGTGGAGGAGCCTATAAGCATTCTTTAGCGTAGGACCATGGTAGCCTGCCTGTGGTAGAGCAGGAGGAGGTCCCAATTTCAATATGAAACAAAAACACTGGAAGCACGGCTACTTTTTTGTCATGTCTATGGAGAGGCTATCATTTTGGGTGATGTTCTCAAACATCTCCACAGCTGCCTCCTCGAGCTGAAAAATTAGAAGAATAATTAGACATTGTATTATATACGGGGCAAAAAAACAAATGTAGCATTGAACACATGAAGTGGTAAGAGAGCATACCCCTGCATAATAACAAGCCTTGGCCAAAAATATTGCTAGCTTCTCCTCATTCACCGGGAGTGGTGGAAATCGGTGAGCTTCCCTCGTGTGAGTGCTGGCGTTCATCCATTTGAGTCACTTTACCTTATATTGAGGCTCAACTCACTATAAGAAACCCGCATTTTAGTTGGCGTTTTGTAATTTTTTCAAATGGATTTTAGGTGACGTCAGGAAAAACAACTTGTGTTTTTTCACGTCCAATATAACATTTGGATGTCAACTTGGACGTGAAAAAACACAAGTTGTTTTTTCCAACGTCACCTAAAATCCGTCTGAAAAAGTTACAAAACGCCAACTAAAACGCGGGTTTCTTATAGTGACTGCAGCAGTCTTAATAAGTTGCAACTTCTCAAGCGTCAACTCCGGTACTGCATTATGACTCCAGTGCCGCTCAATCTGTAGATGTCCAAATATCAATAAAACGGGGACTTGTCATACATCAAAGAGTGGACCAATGACTAACACAAGGAAGTCCTCGTACCTCCTTAAGCCAATCGGGAGTGAGCACGGGATTGGCGACGGCCACGATTTTAGAAAGTTTCTTGTAATGCCTGTCTGTTGAGTCCTTTATAGCCGATCTCATAGTGCATGCAATTGCCTCCCTAGACACCTCAACATTTGGGTTTTCTTCTTTTAGTTTGCGTATCGCAGCATCAGCCACAGATGAAATTTCTTGCTAAATGAATGAAATAACCACATCGGCGGTTAGTATTCAGACATACTCAGTTGTAAGAAATGCAACAAATGCAACGATGGAATCAAACATATTGATGAATAGTAATGATTGATGCCTTACCTTAATATAAACCCATTGAATAGAAGCAGTGGCATAGTATACCAGCTCGTCTGACTGTAGGTCTTGCATGTCTGTACCTCTTCCTCAGTCAATAGCTCCTGGAATTTCTCAAGATCCATAACGCCATACTTTTGGACACGGTAAAGGGTGTGGACAAGGTTGGTTTTCACGTGGGAGTTCTCTGTGTGCTTGTGACAAGGAATCAATGATAGACGTGAATGCGAATTATGAAAAAAAAATCACTATAAGAAAACGCAGGAAAAAAAAATGTCAAAGTTGACGTTTTTTTTGACGCGTTGACGTCAATTGTGATGTGCAAAAAAATCCGTCAAAATGGACAAGCCAAAAACGCGTCCATGAATGTGGGCTTGATGCGGCGTCAAACCAAAAAACGCATTTTTTGACGCGCGTCAAACTTGATGTCTAAATTTTAGCATGGGCTTGCCATGTCAGCATTTTTGAGCGGGTAGCGACACGTAGGATCACTTTTCATCCATGACGTGTCCTTTGACGTGGACCCCTTATAAATCTGACGTGGACTAGGAAGAAAAGTGATGTGGCATGCCACGTCAGCATACTTTCAAAACTTTCTCAAAATTTTACAATGTTTTTTGAAACATCGATTTTGACATCGTTTTTGATGTTTTTATGGACATCAACTGGAACATACTGTAACAAAGTCAATTGGCAATAATTAATTAAAATTAATTAAAATTAAAATGAACAAACAAAATTACTGAATTTAATAAGATTAAAGAAAACTTACCCATTTACCTTAAGAAAAATCTTGATGGCCGAATGAATGAATTACTTCATTGGATGTAAAGATGAAGGGTAGAGAAGATCTATTTATACTAAAATCCATAGTTTGTCTAATGTGTGACAAAAGATATGGGATAATTTGAACAAGGCACTTGACTGTGGATGTTGTTTTTGACATGTGGACATTGTTTTTGACATGCTGATGTTTTTTTTGACATTTTGCAATGATGACACTTCTTTTTTATTTATCCCATATAGTTTGTCAATCCTCCTACCACCCCATTAGTATAAAGAACTTCTTTTTTTCATCCATTGTGCACATCCATCCACTATTTTTTTTTCAAAATATGCCACGTGGCTGCCCTTTTCTTAAATTCTTTTCAATTTGGTCAACATTTTAGCATTGACCATAATCATTTCACTAATTCATCCATAGTCCAATTTTTTTTGCTGATGTGGCAGTCTTTATTTTTTTGGACGTCACAAAAAACAGACCTAATGTTGTTTTGGACATAACTTTGAACAGCGCATCGGAACTGACATTCATCTAGATGTTGCTTTTTGTAAGTGCGTCACAATGAACGTCACGCAAAAACGTGACGTTTTTTCTCATGTTTTTGGAAAAACAAGTGGACGTCAAAAAAAACGCATTGACGTCACAAAAAACATCACGCGTTAAAGTAAAACGCAGGAAAAAACGCAGATTTCTTATAGTGAATGTAAACCATCCAAGGAAGGTGCAAGAGCTACTTAAACAAGATTAGAAAAAACATAGTATAAAAGGACTTACATATTTATATCATGCATAGCCTGCATCGCCACACCAATTCGTTGTCTTGTGTCCAATACAATAGAGTCCACACTGACATGCCATGCGGGCTCTTGACTGTGCAGCCTTTGGATGTGATTCATCCAAGCGATTCTCCTTTGATTACCGTCGCAGACGAAGAACTTGTAGTCCACAAGGTGCTTCAACGATGAAACTGACTTTAGATGTGCATTGAAGGTGTCATTAACGGTGTTCCAAATGGGACCCCATTCCTTCTTCTCTGCTTCAGTGAACACTTCCGTGTTTCCCTTCTTGTCAGAAAAGGAAATGTAAAATACTCGTGCCCCCTCATCGTATCCTCTAGAGAATTGATTGTTGAGCTGAGTTAAGTCGCACGACAAGGTGGGCCTAACCATTGGCATCGGCACCAGCCTACAAAGGGGGATCTTCATCCGCGAATGCCTGTTAGACGTCATCTTCAAACTGTTGATAACGGTAACTGAGTCAAATGTATGAACGTGCCGAATGTCTTCCTCCATGAATCCAAGTCCCACTCCCGGGACATGACCTTCTTCTGCATCCTCTTCCTCTACGGGGAACTCAATGACATCTTCATCAATGGATTTATCAACCGCGTCCCGAGGTCCTTTAGAACTTAGGCCTTGTCGTTGACCCTACAGTACAATTCAATAATCGAGATTCAAATATAGATAATACCAAGAGAATGCCCATTGTCTTAAATAAATGCACTAGAGGAAAGAATCATAATCATTACCAAAATTAATATTATAAAAGTGTATAGGAAAAAATATGAACGACCAATCAAATGGGCATATTCTAAGGTGACCTATGATGTGGTACACAGACAAGCCTCTGATAGACACCTAAAACTCCCGCAACAGAATATTTGGAGGTCATTGTTTGACATCTATCCGAAGTCAGCATCATCGTCGTCGCCGCTGCAATAATCATCCCTAATTCCGAGAATCTATAATTTCTAAGGCCCATGAACCTAATGACGTGCAGCAAGATGATTGCGGTGATATAAGACTCTCTGAATTCAGAAACTCTACTCCTTCATCAAGCTCGCGGATTATGGCATCAAGGTCGCCTACCATCGGCACTTGACCTGCAAGTGGAAGATCAATATCTCCATCATCAGGGACTGGGTTTGCCATCGGCTGAACATCTGCCATAGCAACATCCTCCCCTTGTGGATGCAAAAGGGCCATCTGCGGAGCATTGACTTGACTAACTTCAGCTGCAAGCATTTCAGTAATCTGCACAATCGTAGTAGAAAGATTCGTGAGAGACATCCCATTCTATGTTCGTTGTGCTCACCATGTAGGATTGTCGTCCCCCTCTCGATACCCAGAAGTTCTTCAAGGCCCTCCAGAGAATGCACAAAATTTCAGAAATTCTAGGATCGACTTTTTCCAAATATATTAAGGTGCTTCTCAATGTTAGAGAGTAGCGCATACAGAGAGGACCCCAGACCTAGAAAAATATGGAAAGGATCCCAAACACATCGCCGACACTATTTGGACCATACCTATCACTACCATCAACCTCCTCTCGGTACCGAGAGAGACGACCCCGGCTCTCACTGCATGCACAAAATCTCCTATATCAATTATGAAATTGATTATTTATTAAAAATTTGGTGTAGGTCTGACTCTGACACTAGCGCTCGCACGGCGGTCGCCAGACTTGTACCGTTAAGGGACGGCCCCAATTTCACCCCGTCCTCAATCCGGTCCATACCAATCACTACCTTCGACCCCCTCTCGGTACCAAGAGGACCAAGCTAGATTCCCAAGCCATGCTCAGATGCTCAAAGCTGTGGGGATCAGGGTTACCAAAAAAAGTGCAACCCGACAAAACCTCAGACACAAGCACACAAGGGGATGCCCTCAACTCAAGCTTTCGTTTTATCTACAAGACCGAGGTACTCGGCTAGTCCAACGAGACACCGGCACCTACTGGACGAGCTCAGCAGGCCATGCTTCAGACCCCCTTTCGGCCCCAAGAGGGCCCTCCTTGGCTGCATAGCCATGCTCAAAAGCTCAAGGCCCAGGGGATTGGGTGTTACCAAAAAAAATTGCTAACATTAGAAACCTCAAACGCAAGCACACAAGGGGACACCCACAAACTCAAGCTTTCGTTATATCTACAAGACCGAGGTACTCGGCTAGTCCAGCGAGGCACCGTCACCTTCTCGAAGAGCTCGGCAGGCCTTGCCTCAGACCCCCTCTCAGCCCCGAGAGGGACCTCCTCGGCTGCATAGCCATGCTCAAAAGCTCAAGGCCCAGGGGATCGGGTGTTACCAAAAAAAATTGCTAACATTAAAAAACTCAGTCGCAAGCACACAAGGGGACACCCACATACTCAAGGTTTCGTTTTATCAACAAGACCGACGTACTCGACCAGTCTAACGAGACACCGTCACCTGCTAGACGAGCTCGGCAGGCCTTGCCTCAGACCCCCTCTCGGCTGTATAGCCATGCTCAAATGCTCGTTGCCGCGGGGCTCAGGTGTCACAAAAAAAATTGCTAACATTAAGAACCTTAGTTGCAAGCACACAAGGAGATGCCCCAAACTCAGGCTTTCGATTTATCAACAAGACCGACATACTGGACCAGTCCAACGAGACACCGTCACCTGCTGGATGAGCTCAGCAGGCCATGCCTTAGACCCCCTCTCGGCCCCGAGAGGGCCCTCCTCGGCTGCATAGCCATGCTCAAAAGCTCAAGGCCCAGGGGATTGGGTGTTACCAAAAAAAATTGCTAACATTAAAAACCTCAGTCGCAAGCACACAAGGGGATGCCCCAAACTCAAGGTTTCGTTTTATCAACAAGACCGAGGTACTCGACCAGTCCAACGAGACACCGTCACCTACTGGACGAGCTCGGCAGGCCATGCCTCAGACCCCCTCTCGGCCCCGAGAGGGCCCTCCTCGGCTGCATAGCCATGCTCAAATGCTCAAGGCCCAGGGGATCGGGTGTTACCAAAAAAAATTGCTAACATTAAAAAACTCAGTCGCAAACATACAAGAGGACACCCACATACTCAAGGTTTTGTTTTATCAACAAGACCGACGTACTCGACCAGTCTAACGAGACACCGTCACCTGCTAGACGAGCTCGGCAGGCCTTGCCTCAGACCCCCTCTCGGCTGTATAGCCATGCTCAAATGCTCGTTGCCGCGGGGCTCAGGTGTCACAAAAAAAATTGCTAACATTAAGAACCTTAGTTGCAAGCACACAAGGAGATGCCCCAAACTCAGGCTTTCGATTTATCAACAAGACCGACATACTGGACCAGTCCAACGAGACACCGTCACCTGCTGGATGAGCTCAGCAGGCCATGCCTTAGACCCCCTCTCGGCCCCGAGAGGGCCCTCCTCGGCTGCATAGCCATGCTCAAAAGCTCAAGGCCCAGGGGATTGGGTGTTACCAAAAAAAATTGCTAACATTAAAAACCTCAGTCGCAAGCACACAAGGGGATGCCCCAAACTCAAGGTTTCGTTTTATCAACAAGACCGAGGTACTCGACCAGTCCAACGAGACACCGTCACCTGCTAGACGAGCTCGGCAGGCCTTGCCTCAGACCCCCTCTCGGCCCCGAGAAGGCCCTCCTCGGTTGCATAGCCATGCTCAAAAGCTCAAGGCCCAGGGGATCGGGTGTTACCAAAAAAAATTGCTAACATTAAAAACCTCAGTCGCAACTCGCAAGCACATAAGGGGATGCCCCAAACTCAAGGTTTCGTTTTATCAAGAAAACCGACGTACTCGACCAGTCCAACGAGACACCGGCACCTACTGGACGAGTTTGGCAGGCCATGCCTCAGACCCCCTCTCGGCCCCGAGAGGGCCCTCTTCGGCTGCATAGCCATGCTCAAATGCTCACACTAGAAGAAACCTCCATTTTTTCTGACATGCTAAAGAACATGGTTACGTGTTTAGTTTAACGTTAGGCATGTCTACTATGGATGTCTAGAAAAATCCGTTTAAATTGACAGGACAAAAACACGAAGAATTTGAAAAAACATGCTGTGTTTTTCAAGCGACGTCACAACAAACATGGTCAAAAAAGAAGATGAAAGTATGCCATGTGGCAGCTACATAAGTGCCACGTATGTAGGCGGGCAATGCTCCATGAAATTTCTTAAACCTTACCTATTGATGATGTGGCACCTGACGTCATACTGTTTGAAAAAATTAATATTGTTTTCAACAACGTCAACGTAGATGTCTAAAAGAATTTGAATGCTGTTTTTTGTGATGTTCACTTAAACATCTAAACATTTTTTTAAACGTCAGCTTAGACATACTATATACAATACACTATACGAAAAAAGACATAAAATACACCATATAGAATACATTGTACATCATACACAATACAAAATAGGCCATACACAATATATTATATACCATATACAATACTTTACATCATACACCATACATAATATGCAATATACTATACATCATACACAATATGTCATACATTGTATACCATATATAATACGCAGTATATTATACAACATATACAATATACTGTATTGGCAATTATGTCATGACAAGATAAGCTATTTATACAGGTGTGGTGATAGGAGCAAAGACAAAGCATATGGGATATATGAAACTTAGAGATTGTATTTTATGAGAAAACATTTGGACATCTCAATTGACGCGTTAGTTGACATTGCAAAAAATATGTAGACATCCTCTAAGACGTCTTAGTTGATGTGCCAGTTGACATTGCAAAAAACATCTAGATGTTTTAGAAGATGTCTCAGTTGACATTTTAGTTGATTTCTTCAAAAATAGTGTTAATCTAAATGTTTTTGACTTTGCTTTCACCAAAAATGCTCCAAAACTACCATTTCTAGGACAAGTACTAAAGTTTAGAGGAAAAAAAACATTTGTACACATGTAACGTTAGGATCTTGCAATACACTAATTTGAGAAGATGTGGAAAAAAATTCAAAAATTTCCATTGTGTAGATTGCAAGATATTAGTATTTGAATTGACATAAATTCTTTAATTGGATTTCTAAAAATATAGGTAGCTACACTTCACAAGGCCACATTCATATACAAAAATGCCCATATTGATGGTACTTCTTTGGATTCATTCTTCAAGGCAAGTTGGCTACATGCTTGAAAAATTTATGATCCTTTGGAATTGTACAACATGTAGAAAAAAAATAGTAAGAAGGAAAAAAAAAGAATGATTGAAAATACTAAATTGTCAAGAATTTAGTTATAGAATTGAAAAACGTCAATTCCAATGATTGCAATGTTGCAATAAATAATCTACATCCTACAATTTTATTTTTTTACAAAAAAATTGAAAATTGAGTTAAATAAAGGACTTCAAAGTTTATTTTAGAGTAGCAAATCCATAATTGCCTGTAAACTAAAACTCCTCATAACTTTCATCTCATTGATCAAAATGAAATGACTAAAAGCTTTTTACGCATATATAAATCCAAGAAACCAATTTCAAATTTTTATTTTAGAAATAAAGAATTTTTTGAGTAGCTTGTTAAGCTATGAAAATTATTGTGCCTTAAAGGTACCTTTTGGCACATGTTCTGTGAAAATTTCAAAGAAAATAAAAATAAAAATAGTGTTTGGGCATTTAGGGGTTAAAATTTTCAGATGGCGTCAAGGTGTACTGAAGTGGCATGCCACTTCAGCTTCATTGGATGCCATATCATTGAAATGCCACGTCAAATACCATTTTTTTAAAACCATGCCATGTGGTTGCCCTTCCCATGTCTTTTTCATATGTATTCAACATTTCACCTCAGCCCCCAATAATTTTTAGAGACTTATCCACAGTCAAATCGTAAGCCCATGCATCCATGCAAGTCATTTCTACTCTATAAAGTATAAATCTTATAAAAATGAATATCTATTGTGATTTTTCCTCTAAGATGTATTGTTCTTGATGGTGATTTTTAAGAGCCCTCAACAATAAATAAAAAATGAAGATTTGCAATGGACACCCTTGTACAAAATGTTGAATTGGAAAATCATAATCATTCATTATAAAAATCAAATGTTTGATGCTAAAACTACACTTCAAGAAGACGTCATTCTTAAGAAAAAATTAATTAGAATAATGAGTAGTTTTAATAAGTATTTCATTCACTTCAAAGTTCTATCAATACCAAAATGTAGTGCCTTCTGCGTTTCTAGTTTAAATGTTGTTAAAGTAATAGTAGAAGGTTAATACCTACTTTTACAATACTATTACTTTACTACACCGTCAAGATAAATCTTGATTAACGAAATAATGAAATGGAACAAAATCTCAATTTATAAAAGAAGAGTTGCCTTATAAAATTCGAAGTTGATAGCAATATTGTTTTTGAACATGTAAACTAGAATTTGGATTGGGAGTATTGAATTTGAGAATTGAACATATGAAGATTGCAATGTCTTCTAATATATTTACAATCCAGTTATTTTGAAGCCCTTAATGGAGAATGGAAAAAGTGTAGTACATAATGGAAGTGAGTGTAAAGTCATTGTTTTGTTTCCAATATTCTTTATTGTTTGGGAGAAGATATAAATAATAACTTTAGCAAAAAAAGAATTTTATTTGCAATGCAGTCAAAAAATAAATCTTCAAAAATTGACAACAAAATATGTTTTATTATGAAGTATTTGGGAGAATAAAGACAAATATTTACATATAGTATATATACTATAACATTTTATACAAATTTTTTAGAACTTGTTAATACAATTTGTGCTATATTGGAAGTACAATAGAAAATGAAGTCATTCCGCAACTTTCCCATCCATGCATGCAAGTTTTTTGAGAAAAGATGCCAAAGAGCTGCCCCTTCTTTGTATTTTTCACATGTGGTCAGTGTTTTACCTCAACCCATAGTAAGTTTCAGTAACTTACCTGTAGTCAAACCGAAATCCTTTGCCAACGTGGCAATTACTTGTTTCTCAAGACGTCAGGAGAAATGTGACTATGTTTTTTGTGATGTTCTCTGAAACATGGACATCAAATAGGACAAAAGCTTGTTATGACCCTAACGTTGACGTGTTTCTTGCAACATCCAAGTGAATTAAGCCTCCCATGGCCAAAGTCCCATTTCTTTGCTCATGTTTTAAAAAGCATTCTTGTTTCATGCTAACATCCAAAAAAACAGGGGCTCCTACTAGTGTCAAGGCCCACGGGATCGGGAGTAACAAAAATTAATTGCTACCTGTGAAAACCTCAAACGCAAGCAGAGAAGGGGACACCCACAAACTCAAGCTTTCGTTTTAATCCTAAGACCGAGGTACTCGGCCAGTCCAGCGAGACACTGTCACCTTCTGGATGAACTCAGCAGGCCCTGCCTCAGACCCCCTCTCGGCCTCGAGAGGGCCGTCCTTGGCTGCATAGCCATGCTCAAATTCTCGTTGCCGCGGGGCTCAGGTGTTCTCATCAAAAAAATTGCTACCTGTTAAATCTACTAGAACAGACAGAGGCGCACAAGCGGGCGTCCGGAAATTTGAATCTGCTAAGATTGAATGCGGGAGATGAAGGAAGGAAATTACCTTGTCTCCATCAGCTTGCAGTGCCGGAGGTCGCTGATTTTCGTCAGGAACATCAAGGATGAGGCGCCGTAACCTCAATTTTGGTCCTTGCCGGTCCATGGATTGTTTCCTGTGAGAGAGAAAGGAAAAGAGCTTACTGAAGTTCAGGATTGGGAAACCATACATCAAGTTATCAAGTACGAGCTCAGACAACATCAAATTTCGCAAATCTCAAGAGCAGAAGTAAGAATCGATGACACACCCGAAGTTGAAGCGCAGGGGTCGCAAGAGTTCGGGATGCCGGAGCTTAAACTGAAAAAGAGTGACTTGGGAGTCAGTCGGTTCCGCATTAATTGATTTCGTAGGTTTGGTTTCAGGGTTGGTATTAGGTTATGTATAATGTGAGGTACCAAGTGTGATATGAGGTTCGGCTTGGTACTGACTTGGCCTCGTTTGCTGACAATCTTGTTAGCTGCCTTAATCATGACATCCGGTAGTAATGAACCACGTCAATCTATATTCATGGTCCCAGCTAGTGGGATACACAAATTCAAGGCAGCTATAAATGATGTCTACAATATATAATTAGATTTAGCCTACATGGCTAGTACTGAGCGTCCTTATTGAGCATGTCGCAACACAATCTATGAATATGCTCCTCACTGACTTATAAAGGACCATGATTAATTTTCAGAGTTATGATCGTGGATATTAATATTCTACTATGAGTTATTGAATTCAATTTTATTAATCCGAATTCCATGTGTACTAGGGAATCCGGACTATAATTTAGTCATCAATTGCAATGTTATGTTAAATACTCTCCTTTCTAAAACACAGTATGATGAAATAATCAGTACCCTGCACATCTACTTTTACTAAATACTATTCAAGATGGAGGAGCATAATGGCTCACCATGAAGCCATCGCAAATGGATTTTGTTACAAGCTGTCAATCACACCACATAATCAAAATGTTAATGCCATACTTCCTGACCTTCAACATCTGCTACGTACATCATTACAATGCTAACTATATCTTTGATTATTAATTTCCTCTCTGCTGTCATAATGGGATGTGCTTTGCTTCTCATGATGTTGATTGTCTCAATTAAATATTAAGACGATATATGGTCGCATATCTATAATCGGCGCATGTTCCAAAATGTAGCACCTGTTTAGATATTTACGTTGCATTCATAGTACTTTCAAGTTGCCTTCATCAATGGTGAACACAGTGTTCGTTTTGGAAGGTGCGCCATTTTCAGTCTGGTGGTAGTTTAAGTTTGATATCAAATTACTATTTCCTCAATGCTTCAAACTATCTCAATTAGCTTTAATAGATCACTAGAAGAAACCTGTGTTTTAGGGAATGTTATGAAAGACGTCAATATATGTTTTTATGGCGAAAATTGATGTCAACTCTTATGTCACCTAAAATCCGTCGTTGGGGGCGTTTTCTCAGACGACCAAAATTTGGTAAAACATGTAGTGATATCCCCATGTTCCATGGAAACAAGCAGTAACACCTCCTCTTTTGAGTGTGCAGATGTGCACCACGTGGATGCCATTGGGCTTACACGTCAGCAAATTTCTGGCGGGAAATGACACATCATTAATTTTTTTTTTTTTAATATGGTGACATGGCATGTTACGTGGCTGCATTATATTATGACATGGATAGGTGAAATGTTGATGTGGATATTGGTGTGCATGACATGGCAGTTTTTTTGAACGTACATTGACAATTGTGTTGTGTAGCTTTCACGTTTTTTGAAATGCCGCATATGACGTAATTGTGTTCTATGAAATGTCACTTAAAATTTTACTGTGCTTCAGAAAACGTTGGAGTCGTTCTTTGGCTGTGGAATTTGTAGTTTTGTACAAGCTGTAGCGTACTAGACGACACAGAAAGCCCTGAGAAGCCGATGTCACCGTGGACATGAAACATGTGCACTACTTGTTCTTGCTTATGTTCGCTTGGTCAGAAAGTATGGCATTCGTGTTAGACGAAGGCGTTTGTTGCTACCTTTGAATTACAGTGTTGTCTCGTTCCTTGTTTTTATAGCAATGGCAGGACATGAGATATTCTCCTCCATTAATAGAAGTATGCATTCTTTCAAACATTGACAAACGTTTAGTATGAAAGCGTGGTTCGCAGTGGTGCTTCATTGGACACGCCATCGATGCAATGCAACGTCATAGAGGCAACATTTCTAACAGTAATGTTCACTCTCCCAATGCGTACAATGCAATGTGCTTGTGTTAAAAGAAATATCGGTTTCCAACAATTAGTGGGCGTAGGCTGTTTTTTGCCTTTACATGCAAGGCATGGTACTGCATTTTTGCGTACATGCAATCCACTTTCTGTAAATGCGTTCTCTGTTGTTAGAGGTGTCTCTGAAGAGCAGAAGCATTTTACACGGGTAGAGATATTCACGCAGACGATGTGGACAAAAACACAAAGGACAACCGAATACAATAGCTACCCAAACATGGACGTCATACTCCTAGCATCTCCTTTCACTGATTTCTTCCAAATGCACGTTGTCACTCACGTTCTATAGGTACATTCCCACAACTCTGCCCATTGTACATACATGAAACATAACTAATGAAGTGATGTTTGCAAGAACTTACAAAGTGATGCTCAAGAAAAGTATGTTGTATTACACATAGTACCTCTGTATTGAATTTACAAAATGAAATTTGTTGTCTTTCATCTTGATTAGTAACATGAATGGATGTATCCATATTTTGCTCAAACCCTCATCGATTTGCCATAATTATAATGCTGTCGTTGAAGCCATGGCTCGTGCTATACACACTTCTGCATACAAAATAAAACCAAGTTCTTAGTTTTCCTTTTTGTACCTGAGAAGCACATCCTGTAGTAGTAGCACTTCACAGTCATTGTTCTTGTACAATCTACATATATGCAACTGAGACACCGTCCTATGCACATGCAATTCCAGTATATTATAACAATACCTAGGCTGAAGTCTTTTTTGGAAATGACGTGCAGCAACAGATGATGGATCCTGCTTTCCGTGACTCCATAGCACAATTAGGCACATATGACTTTGTGGGGACCCATATTAGTTTTGATAGACCCGGTCAACAAAAATCACATTCTAAGCAATGGGAGCAATGCATGGTTGTGGACTACCTATATAATGAGTCGAGCAAGTGCATACTGAGTAGCCGCACATTACTACAAAGGATAGGTAGTTGGTATTGAAGAAGAAATGCCATCTTCGATTATGAAAACCTTGTCATGTATACTACTTTATTGTTCATTATAAGATTGGAATTCTCTATTTCTATGCGTACAGCAATTTCAAATATGTTCCTTTCCAACTTGGATGTCAGATTGCCTTATGCAATTGAATTACGAAACATTCTACAATTAGTTTGAAATGAATGTGTGTCTTGCATACAATGAAAATTAGTGAGAATGTGTGTATGGAGTTGTCAACGACTTTTATAAAGCTATACAGAAGGTTGTAAAATTTAGGCTTTGAAACACTAAGGACATTTGCTTGGTCATGAAAGCAGAGCTACACCTGTCTTCGTTAGGGCGTGCTGCCTGTATTGACACTTAGGGAAAAAAAGGTTTTAAGAAGTGCCAAGAAGTCTTACATTATAAAGATATGTTGATCATGAAGTTTTTGTCCACAGACAATGCGTGCGTAATAATCGAAGATGTTCGTCATTGAATTTTCTTCCTTGCTGCTGCACACGCTAAAATATCTCTGCAATTGTCCATTCCTTGCATTTATTTTCCAAACACTTTTCTATGTGCAACCAGTGGTTATATGTACACATTCTTCCTGCACGCGAAGAATTCATTGTTAGTTCACATGGTGTCTACGTAATGTATAAAAAGAAAGCCTTCTAATTCACAACAATTTCCTTCAGCATTATGCAAATTGAAAAGAACTTATTCCAATTGCTTTCGGAGGACACTTGTCAGCATAAGAAGCTTTCTTGAAAATGCTAAAACTGGCTTTCACAGTCACTCACTATTGCATCCTCCTCTACAAGTTCAAATGCACCTAATACCTGGTTCACTGACATCTTACAAGCCACATGAATATAAGAATTCCACATTGCAAATTGGAGTCTTATGTGTGTCAAATACAATATATGAACTTGACGACACCAATGTATCAATGGTACACTGTTCTTATGAAATGGCATTGTACAGTGCATTGTTACGATTTTGAAGGAATAGTTGCTGCTGAAGCTGACAACATGGTACCTACCACATGCACAAAGGTCATGAATGACTGCAGTAAAGAACAAAAGTATGCACATCAAGTCATCAACTGTTAAAAGAAATTGCCAACGAAAATGCAGCTCAATTATGGTTCATGAAAAGATGTTTACCATGTATGATAGTATAATTTAGTGTACCTAAAATACGGGATGCCAAATTGTATGAATGCTTTGCTCAGTAGACTGTACAATATGAGTTACTCCGAGTTCATAAAAGTGGTTTTCAGTGTTCAAAGTGTTCCGTGAAGCTGCCTCAACCATTCCTACAACCCATTTCTACAACGTCTTCCGACAAACCTAAAAACATGTTTGGAAGACGCTTCCAATTACTAGAAAGTGGGAATGAATGTACCTACAGAACTTTGCTTGTCACACTTATGTTTCTTCAATTACAGATATTCTGAGATGTTCAATTCTAGAATAGAACCTTTCGTATGTACACAAGTTCTGCAGTGATGTACAAAAGTGTCTGCACTTACCTATTGTACTGAAAACGGTTAGCAATATCATCCTTCATTGTCGAGTCCCAACATTCGATACAATTGAAAAACAGAGTCGGAAAACATACCTGTACAATAAACATGTTGTGCCACGGAAACTTAGCCTTCTACAAAGTATATATTACGTGAAGGGCCTTGAAGTTCCGATAATTTCTTCCAAAACAGTTCTGCAGGTTCACTGTACAGAATTCGTGGGATATCTGCAGTTACAAATAACTTGAGGTCCACGTTACAACTTGTGCTGTGGACATATGAAATTCCCAAACATGTACGAAACAGAAATCACGAACTGTTCTCCCACTTCTGCATACTTGTTTTCTTAGCATTCATTGACTACTTTTCATCTTCAGCAAGTGACGCTCACGATTGCATATGGTTAACGCTTGACGGTGCGGTAGTGTCTTATTGCATCCGGCAGCAACATAGAAAATATGATTGTTTGAGAATAATGACATGCACAGAAGTCAAGACCAATAGTATGAATGTAGGTTCTGGCTATCATTAGTCAGCATAACAGATCTCTGTGAACATAATAAGTGAAATAACCAGCAATAGGACCCACTACAGCATTAAAAGTTCAGAGTACTGGTACAGTAGCACACAATGTAGAGCTTGCGTGAATTACAGACTTTCTTAGAACTTCTGCTTATCAATGCTTTGATAGTTCTGAGTACTTGGAGAATTGTGTACCTCGTGAATCGTGATGACTACCATTGAACGCGCGTACTCCACATCTGCAAAGACGTTTAAAACATCATTCTGCAAGTTGCACCCAAGCACGCACACTGTACACAACTTGTTTGCCGTTTCTACACTGTGTTGCAATGCTGTACAACGAATTCAAATTATTGGCATATCATTCTAGATAGTGGATGCCAAAAACGTCGGTTCACTTCCACATTCCTAGAATGATGACAACATTCTATAGTTGCTGTATTTTGCTGGACTGGACAGTTTTCAGTACTTCAGACGCATTCCTGGAACTTGGAAACTTGCAAAATCCTTTCACTTCTTCCATTAATTAGCATTTTCGGTCTAAAACATTACAACATTACTTAGCACATGACTCGCTCATCTACATCATTCACTGTAGCTTTTCTGCGGCTGTGCGTATTCAACTTCATCAGCACCAAACAGTATTGATACGTCGTATGTGGTAGAGAAAGCCGTGAAATGGTGGACCCTCTCCATCGTCGACCAACATGTTCTCATTTATAATGACAATGACAAATGCCAGCATTAAATAAACCAAACTCATAAGGACGCTTGTATGCATGGCTGAAAATCATTAATTACAATAGACTGTGAATTGTTCTAATGCTCTCTTCTTTCATAAGTGTTACAAAATTTTAGAAGAACCAAAGTTTAGTTTCCTGTACAAGCTTTTCAATGTATTTGCAGCACAAGGCCCACAAATTTGTTTTGTTGCGCCAACTATAACTGGCAATGATTGATGTACGCTCTGTATTACTGTCAAAGGAATATTCATTAGTATGGAAAACACTCTTAGAACACATGCAATGAATTCCAACATGTAACATACAGGCTCTCATCATGTTCTATAAGGTGTCATTCGAATGCGTAGACCCATATAGAATGTTGTCATTTCCCTGAATAGTGTGAACGACATCCCCAAACTAACTTAGTCACATCTTATAAGACTGTCATTTGTAAACTTGAACATGTGAATACTAAATATGTCTTTGAAAAGAAGTGGTTGTCTCTTCTGTGACTTTATAAACTATGTCTTGAATGCAACAAAAATTATGGATGTGCTCCTTCCTATAAAAGAAATCACTGAAAGAATTTTTGCTTCATACGCATTATGTTTTTGACCGAACACCTCTCATTACACGTTATAGTCCGGACAAGGCACCAAGCTTCAAATCGGAACAAGGCTACGCAATGAGCAGGTTCTCCAAGATAGCAACCATGCATTGATTGCATTCACTAGCATTTTCTACTGTACATTCATAGAGGTTTCACATTTAAGGACATCAGTTTCTGTAGCTTACCTTCTGGAATGCTGTACTGACAACAAGACTTGCATGCAGGTCCATCAACTTGCATGTGTAGAAGAGCATTCCGGGAAGTTCTCCATAATGTTTTAATAAACTGCGCACTACAGAAGATGAAAGCAACAATACAAAGATAGAAGTGAAGACCACTTTCTATACAATTTGCATGAGAAATTCTAGCAATCCTCATCTTGGCAACAAACCACGTACGCAACTCCTAGTACGTGCAACTTCATTTCTTCTGTCATATGAACTGCGTCGACATATGGAACTGTGCTAGTCAACCATTTTGCTCCACAGTACACGTAGTACATATCAGACTTATATTCATTCAATAAGAAGGAACGCCTGCGGACATGATTTCCTACACTTTTCGTGACACCGAACAACTACACTTGAACGACTGTTTTCACATGGCTATACTTTCCCTATACATATTAGTAGAGATAGTATGACGGATGTTCTACATGATTCTATAACCATAGCAGTAGTGCCATTCTACTCTCTTCATTCATGCATGTTGTCGTCCTAGAAAACATTGTGCCTCCTATAAGCATAGAATGTCTTCGTCAATGTGAATCCTCCGTAACACTGTCATAGCCACTGTCGCTTTTCATCATAGTTCGAAACACATCTTCTAGAGAGTGTTCATTTATCATGACACTGACACTACTGAGGTGTACCTCATACACTTGTAATCTTATATTCGGTGCCCTTCTGCACAGCTACCTACCTTTTGAGGCATGTGAACATACTCTTCCAACATTTTACATTTCAATACAACTATGTCTCAAATTCTTATTAAACCAGACGATATTACATGCTTCTTAGACGGCAATATAGTAAAAACATAAGAAATATAGTATGAAAAGAATTCAACCTTCCTATAATGAATAACGTACCTTGATTACTCATGATTGCAAACAAATCAGTTGCTCATTGGTAGTTCAAGTAGGATGACGATAATAAAAACTTCCCTGCATGCTCACTTCATTGCTTTTCTACTCAAAGCAATTATGTACTTTGGCACTATAGCACAGACCTACAAAAGTTCAGAATGGCAATGACAATGGATTCATACCTTTTTTATTCTCAGCAGACTACAATTCCAAGCAGACTCCGTCAAGGCTACTCCATCTTCTTCGAATAAGGTGGTCCCACTATAAATGTTTTAATACTCTTATATATTATGACATTATACAATGTCATAAGATGCAAGGCAGTATGGCTCATGCAGCATATAAGTTGAGTACTTCACAAAAGGTTGTTGTCCCCCAAACTCACTTGCAGATCTCCTCCGAACACTTCAAACTACATGTATCCTCGTTGCTTGGAGTTAATAAGACATTAGCAAAGTACTTCGTTCAAACTTTATATACAACAATTGCAATAATCTTCTAATACTACAACAGAATGCCCACAATAATAGCGCATTATCTGCAATGTTGACTGCAATTAGCACTTGTTAGATATAGTACTACGGTTTCTCTGTATGTATGTGCATGCCCCTTTACAAAGACACCATTGTCTAATACTGCTGAAACTACTGAATGTCCACGAACGTCATACTGTAGATGTTACCTAAAGTACTAAAGATACCAACAAACAAAGCAACGTTACTGTCAGTATGTTTAAACTTCCTTGGATTAGCGATTGTAGACATGAAAATGCATAGAAGAACTTCTGAGAACATTTCCAAAGCCTATACATATACTAATGTATTGTACAAGGTGGCCATTTACCGGAAAAAACAGACTGAAGTTGGAGTGCAACATGTAAGAAAACTGCAGTTGGAATCCAACAAATTTGCAGACTTCGTAAATGATCCTTCGAAGCCTCCAATGTCACACATTCCTGCAAGAAAAAGTACATGATGTCTGAACTTAGACTATGAGTTCACCATGCACAGTTCACTTTTTCTAAAATTTGTGCATCAATCACTCATACTCCAAATAGCATCCTTCACAATGATTGAGCCGGAATAAGTCCGGTACACAAATCTCTGAAATGACTCTGAAACATTCAAATTCTGCTTCTGCGACCAGGGTTGTTCGCTGCGACAGCGCGACACCGCGACAGACAGACGTCATGCGACGTCTAGTAGAGCTCGCGCGACGTCACGAAAAGTCAAATTTACCTTTGACTTTTTATAAAATTACCCCCCTCCAGCTGGATGCCATGTGGCATCTACATGGCAAACTCAAGGGGCGCATACGGGTACTAGGCGACTGCATGTAGGGGCGACTGGAGGTAGGGGCGACCTCTTGTAGGAGTGATTTGTAGTGCAATTCAAAACTGCCACTTCTGCTGCAGTCATCCAAGAAAATAGAAAAAATATTTTTTGGAGAATCTAACCGTAAGATCTTGTACTTAAGTTGTCTAAGATCATGTGGTAAAAATTTCATAAAGTTTGGCCATATAGATTGGAAGATATTAGCATTCAAAGTTGGAAAAAAAAATTGAACTTTGGCTTGCAATTTCAGATGACTTTGACCACCATTTGTGGAAAAAAATTGCACTATAAACTCTAAATTTTAAAAAATTATGTTGAAAAATTGAATTGAAAGTTTAAGCAAAAAATTTCAATAGAAACACACTTGATTTTCATTCTTTAAGAAATTGTTGAATAGAAGTTGGTCTATGATTGAATGAAAAACTAAATTGTTAATAGCTCTAAGTTGGAATTGAAACACAATAAGCACAATGGTGAGATTGTTCTAGTAGACAAACTTAACTATATTAAACAATTTTCAAAAAAGTTGTATAAATTGCATTCAAAAATATATCATATAAGATGTTTTTTCAAAAAATTGTTTAGATTGTCTAAAAGACAAGATTGTCCATAATTTTTTCATTGCTAGTCAAAATGGAATGAATCAAAGCTTCACATGTAGACAAAAATATAATATTTGAGGGAAAAAAATTTAATATTAATTGACTTATTGTAATTTTTTTGTTGCTTGCTGACCTCTATTTTCAACTTAGGGTGGCATAAATTTTGCTTTTGGACACCAATTGAAGAAAAATTTATATTCTTACAAAGATGATGTACTCTTCTATCCTCCAAAAAAGTTCAAAAAATGAAAATGAAAATTGAGACTATATGCACCTACTTGAACTCTTTAAAGTCCTTCAAAAGGACTCAAGTTGGTCCTTTAGGGGTTAAAACTCAACTTTATTTTTGTACACTTTACACACATTAGTTTAAAAGCAAATAAATTAAAGTACATTGTTTGGAAAAAAATTACAAAATATTTGCACAAAAGAATTCAAATTCAAGATTCAATACATAGACCTTGGCACCTAGCGTTTTGAATATTTAATATTTTTTCTAAATGGCACATCATATAAAAAGTGGTTAATATATTTACTTTCCTTTTCAAAATTTAGAAGCATGAAATGTGACCTATGTTTTTATTTGTACTAACATAATCACAACATACCCTATTACAAAACATCAATGCGATAAACAACTTCAGGGGCTTTATCAACCATGAGTAGCTTTACCACCTATCTACATATTAGTTGCTTCTTTGAATCAGGTTCAATGACTATACCCAACTTCCTCACAAAGTACCTCATTACTAATGTGTTTTCAAATATTCCATTGTCATATTTGAGTAGTTGCGTGGATTAGTGTCTCTATAGTAGTACCTGCGGCCTTACTATAGGTAACTAAAATCAAAAGAGTCCTTTTATTAATGACCACATCGTCAAATATTTGTTTCTACTAAGGATCTCTCATTAAAAAGCGTATAATCTTTGTCCTCACTTGTTGGTGACCAACTTTAAATTAGAAGCACATGTCATTATGTCACCATATGCTTAGTGATGTCAATTTTAGTTGCCCCTAGAAACCCCCAAACGGCCCAAATTTGTCAATTTTTGGACAAAAAGAAGGCCATTCTTTCCACCTCCACCCGCACTCGCCCCTTACCCGAGGTCGCCCTTAAGCACTCGCCCTGACCCGCGTTCTCCTCCATGAGAGGTCGCCCAAGACCCGAAGTCGCCCCTAGAAACCCCCAAATGGCCCAAATTTGCCAATTTTTTGACAAAAGGAGGGCCATTCTTTCCACCTCCACCCGCGGTCACCCCTTACCCGAGGTCGCCCTTAAGCACTCGCCCTGACCCGCATTCTCCTCCATGAGAGGTCCCGCAAGACTCAAAGTTACTTGAAAAACTCATTGGATTGCAATTTTTGGGTGATGAAAGTAGAAATTGACAACTTCATTATAGTCAATTACTTTTGTTTTAGTTTGCTAGGTACATTAGTGGACGTACCTTGTTAGGTGAGCTAAGTAAATGGACCTTGATGAGATCAGATTTCATAGCTTTGACACCTAATCTCATTTATTAGAAATGAAAGCTCTTCTAAAAATCTAGTTGCTTTGGATTCTCTATAGTACTACTTGTATTTGATACTATCTTGTTTGATCTATTAATTAGCTCTAGTATATAAATTTTATGGCAAGATGTCATCTTCTATTGAACACTCAAGTTTTGCAAATATGCAATTTTGTTAAATATATATCAATGGTTCATTTTCATTTATTCGGTTGGGATTATATGATATGAAATAAATCAAATAAGAAAGATCATACATATCTCTCCATCTATTTTTTTGTATTTTAGAAATCATTTGATAAATTATATACTTATAGAATAACTATTTGAGATTTGTTTAAATCCGTAGGGGAAATTTTCATTTAAATCTCTTCCCCATTAATTTAGAAGTGAATATGGTAAATAATTCATAAGTACAAAGATGTTTGGAGAATCAAGAAAATTAAATGGGGGAAGGTATTGCAAATATTTTCATGCATTATTTTGTATTTTGAAATACACTTCATAAATTATAGACCCCTTTAGTAGGATAATTCGTTGAAATTTGCATAAATTAAATCAAAAGGGGAAGTTTTCATTTAAATTCCTTCCCCACTAATTTTTTAAATTAAAGATGAAGGTGGTAAATAATTCATAAGTAGTTGAGTACAAAGAAGCTTGGAGAATCAAGAAAATTAAATGGGGAAGGTATTGCAAATATCTTCATGCATTATTTTGTATCTTGAAAAACAATTTATAAATGATACACCCATAGGATAAGTCTTTGAGATTTGCATTAATCAAAAGGGGAAGTTTTAATTCAAATCTCTTCCTTCTAATTTTTAAATTAAAGATGAAGGTGGTAAATAATTCATAAGTAGTTGAGTACAAAGAAGCTTGGAGAATCAAGAAAATTAAATGGGGAAGGTATTGCAAATATCTTCATGCATTATTTTGTATCTTGAAAAACAATTTATAAATAATACACCCATAAGATAAGTCTTTGAGATTTGCATAAATCAAAAGGGGAAGTTTTAATTCAAATCTCTTCCTTCTAATTTTTAAGTTAGAGATCAATGTGGTAAATAATTCATAAGTAGTTGAGTACAAGGATGCTTGGAGAATCAAGAAAATTAGATGGGGAAGGTATTGCAAATATCTCCATTCATTATTTTGTATCTTGAAAAACAATTTATAAATAATACACCCATAGGATAAGTCTTTGAGATTTGCATAAATCAAAAGGGGAAGTTTTAATTCAAATCTCTTCCTTCTAATTTTTAAGTTAGAGATCAATGTGGTAAATAATTCATAAGTAGTTGAGTACAAGGATGCTTGGAGAATCGAGAAAATTAAATGGGGAAGGTATTGCAAATATCTCCATTCATTATTTTGTAAATTGAAATACATTTGATAAATAATACTTCCATAGGATGATTATTTGAGATTGCATATATTAAATCAAATGGAATAATTCTTATTTAAATCTCTTTCTTCTAATTTTTAAGCTTGAAATTAAATTGGTAAATAATACATGAGTATGATGAATTGATGATACTTGGAAGATAGTGAAATTCAAAATGAAAAGCTCTTTCGAAAACCTACATTTTATTATTTTGTATTTTAAAATCTACTTCATAAATAATACCCTGGTAGGATGACTTTTAGAGATTTGCGTAATTCAAGAGGAGAAGCTCTAATTTAAATCTCTTTCCTCTATTTTTAAATTTTAGATGAAGGTGGTAAATTATACATAAGTATGATGATGCATAGAGAATAGAGAAAATCAAATAGGAAGGTTTTTATACAAATCTTCAGAGGGTGTACAAATTTAAAATCCACTTGTTAAATAATACACTGATAGGATGTTAATCTCTAAATTCTCATTGTCTTCACAAGGGGCAAATGGATTTTGGCCAAGTTCCTATATGGTCAAATTTTTATGAAAAGATAGGAAAAAGAAATTAGCTTTCTAGGAATGTAATTTTAATTTTAATTGGTGCCTAGGAGCAAGAGTTATACAATAATTAGCTTTGATCTAAATTAAATCATTTGGATGAGCAAAAACAAATCTTGAAAAATTTGAATTAAAAATTAATTTTTTTTCTCATATATTTTATTTTATTTTCATATGGAAAGCTTTTATTCATTTCATTTGGATTTATGATATGAAGAGGTTGCCAAGAAGTTGTAGAGCATCTTGTTTTGCAAGCAATTATAATATTGATTTGTAAAATATAGGTATAGGATTTGTTTTTGAGTTCAATTTTCAGAAAAATTCAAAACAAATAGGTCCACCAAATCAACATTGATTGTTAGAACAATCTCACTATTGGAATTCGTGAGTTTTAATTCCATCTTAGAGCTATTAATGATTTAGTTTTTCCCTCTATGATACCTTCTTCTACTAAATAAATTTTTAAATAATGAAAATTACATTATATTTTAAACTTTTATTTTTTCTATATTTTCAACTCAATTTTGAATGATGAAAAAAAACTAAATTCAAGATCTACAATTCAAACTATTTAAGTTAAGAAGATTTGAAGTCTTAAACTAGTTTGCCATTGTGCCAAAAAAACACAATTTCTTCACTTTGAATGCATTTATCTTGCAATCTATGTGGTCAAAATGTCTGAAATTTTTTCCATGCATTTTCAAACTATTCTATTGCAAGATCCTATGGTAACATATGGAAAAAAAATACCATTCTAAATTTTTTTTCTCTTTGCAATTTGCACAAAAATGGCAGTTTTGAGTGTTTTTTGACAATTGCAACAAGGAGGTCGCCCCCTTGGACCAGCAGTCGCCCCCCTGGACCAGAGGTCGCCCCCTTGGACCAGCAGTCACCCCCTTGGACCAAAGGTCGCCCTAATTTTAAAACCCGTACTCGCCCCATTTGTACTTGCACACGCCCCCATCCGCGGTCGCCCAAGGCTGAAGTACATGCGCCCCTACCCGCAGTCGCCCAAGTTGGCTTTCCACGTCATTTTGTAAACCTTGCCACGTAGGCAAAATCTATTTACCGTGGGGTAACTTTTTTTACCCCTCCGCGACACAATGTCAAGTAAACTCGACACTTGGTGACATGCGACACGCGACGTCAGACGTCATACACGACGCCTAAACCCAAAAATATGTTAGACAAGACAACCCTGTCTGCGACTCTGCGAGGATGTCATATTCCTGTCAGTGATGAACTATGGACCGTAGTAGCTGCAATACTTTCTGCTGCTATTCCTTTATAGTTCTAAAAACCTTGCACCAAAAATACTAGTATACAAGTCATACAACTACTGTTCATAAACTGTTGTAGGTATGGTCTGTCACACTTCGTAGACGTCCTCTTCTGTTTTCAACGCTTCTTGGGAAAAATTTGTCCAAAGGCAGTTCTATGCATTGCTTTCTACTACAATGGCATTCTTGCTAATCCATAAATTCAGAACTGGTAGAAATAAAAATCAACATTGACGAATTCATCAACAATTTTGCATTCCAACATACTTGTCACTCCTTTTTAGACTCACTTTAGGAGTTGCACATTTACCGACTCCATACGTACCGAATGCTGACCTTCACCATACATGCCTAAATTGAAAGTTTCATACAACGTTGCTTGCCATGCTCAGCTTTGCCTTCTTCTGTACGTATGCAGTCTTCGCTTCCACAAGGAAAACAAACCAAAATACATGCCATGTAAGAACATCTGGACCATACTTAACTTCGAAATAGTAAACAATCGCTTAAGATTACACACTATAAGAGTGCAAATGAGTGTCATGGGAGAGTGTATGGTATGTATTTGCAACGCACCTGGCTATCACAGATTCAAAGAAGCATACTGTGGATTGCATCTTGACATGATGAAACACATACACAACAAACATGCTTCCGTAAACATGAAATAACATAATAGTCACTCCAACAATGACGGCCAAGGCATAGGCAACTACAAAAACACAATTTTTGACAAACAACGCCTCACGGGATGAGTGACAGAAAAAAATTGTCACATGTACACATATGAAGTGATGCGATGTTGCTATGGGAATCATCTCTGATACAACACTTGTGCTTACAAACAGAGCTATCACACATTGCAAACAATTAATGACAATTTAATTTGACTCCTTCGAGGGATACATTAACAAAAGTCATTTACATAAGTTCGCTTTCATTCGTTCTTTCTACAAGTGCTATTGTAGAAGAAAAAGGAAAAAACTAATTACAGATTTTGCAAACGGCCATACAAGTTCACGTCTACAGTTTCCCAACAAAATTTTTACACAAAATTACAAAACAGTAGGCGTTGCCTGTTCTTGCTTGCCTTGTACAGCTTATCCTGTGCAATTGTGTTGACAGAACTACTCTTCCACCACGATCACTGTCGAGGACGTTTTCTTCTGCAGTACCACATATCTACAGCAGTAGACCATGGCAACATTCTTTCAACAATCAGATTCATCCTTCATTGCAAAAAAGCTTTTTGACATTCACCTTGTACACATGGCCCGGTTACAAATCCATTTTCCCTATTTCTCATTCTTCGTTTTCAAAATGTGGTCAACAATTACAAATTACATATTACAATTGTAGATGGCCATGTGTCTACATAGGTTTGTGGTAAGTGCCCAGCAGAAGTGCTTGCAAAAAAGCTTGACAGATATGAATTCACCGATGATGACTGATGACTGTCAGTTACTTCTTCCGACTTGCCTCTACGCGTTTTGCATTATTCAACTGCAAGTGCAAAACATACTCATCAATTCATGATGGTTGTCTTCAAAAATGGGGAGGCTCATTGTGCCCTACTTTACTTGTAGTCAGCTATATACGATAACCTCATACATTCATTAAATGTTGCAAGTAGTCAACATGCAAGGTCCTATATACAATTCTCAGTACAATACATGTATGCCATGTGATTCGTTCTGTACCTTTCCAACCGGTAAAGGAGGCTTCGACATGCCCTGAACTTTCTTAGAACTTGTTTTTGCAGACTTGGAAGCAACTGTTTTTTTGGAAGTATTGCTGGTTTGCATTGTCTTGGTCTGACGATGAGGTCGTTTGATGGCATCTCCAGTGGATTCATTGTCCTCCTACATGAGCAATGTAATGTACAACGTTGGATCATCATTGCATCTTCTAAAAAACAATTGCCTGTATGGGTTCATCCGCACTCTACAATTTCATGCACATACATTGTCTGCATTGTCACTGTGCATTTCAAAATTCCACTAATATGAAGTATTGCTAGCTCATTTGGCCTTCATACAAAAGTGGCTGTTTTTTATGACATACTAGTATCCTTGCTTTGATGCTTCAAGTAAAGACTTCACGTATCTATGGCCCCATCGGCAAACATTCTGAAATCTACTTCCAAAGCATTAGGACTACAATGACTACAACATACCTTACCATTTAAAAAAATATATATACATTGCACACTACAGGAATTCTTCTTTGAATGTTGCAATGCATGGAAAGTTGAGCGCAGTACCTGGTGCACATGGTCGCCGTCTTTGCTGCCAGAACCATCGGCTACTCCATCTGTCGATGCTCGCACTTCCCTGAACATGCAGCCAGTGCCGTCTTTCGGTACGTCATTCTGTGAAATTGCAGACACAACGTCCTTCACGGGTGCATTCTGTTCGTCCATGTTCTCACCTACGGGTACATCCTCCATGTAAAGTCCAACAACATCCTCATGGTCGCTGCCTTCTACTTCTACTTCATTTGGCAATTCCCCATTGGCATGTACAAGTAGGCCGTCCTTTCCAGTGTCTTCATCGGATGTACAGTGGGGCAAACCCAATGCATCCACAAAGACTGCAGTGGGACTTTTTGGACCAGAAGACGACGGTCCCACTTCAGTGACTGTCGGCTGCAATGGCAATGTACCAAGATCTGTAGAAGCCATTTGTAAGTTGGGAAGACGAGTGCCCATTATTTCTCGAAGCATGTCCTCCAAACGACCATGCGATGAATCCATCTTCTGCTGCAGCCCGCTCAGAACCCCCTCTATATCAGCAACGCGCGTGCTCATTTCTTGAATGTCCCGAGCGCGATCCAGAAGTGCTGTCCGCTTTGCTTCCTCTTGTCGAGTATACTCTCTTGCAACCTCTGCGCTGATTTCCTCCGGCTTAGGTTTCCGACCAAACTGTATGCTCTGAAAACATAATAGAGGCCATCCGAATGTCAATCATATAGTCATCACACAACACACATGGATAATTGTTGTAATATATTTTACCGACAACCATCGTTATTGCTATTCACTTCTAAAATTTGTAATTACAGAAATTCCATTCAGAAACATGTAGAAGGCTGCCAATACACATGTGCTCCTCTTCAATGAAGAGCAATTCCACATCATGTGACATAATTTCAGAAATGACATACTGCACATGACGTGTAACACAACTTCCATAGTCACCTACCCATGACAGAACGTATGAAACTTACCAAACTACTGATGGCATCACTCTCTATTACCCTTAGTTGCGCCAGCTTGGAGCCTTTTCCAACTGAAATGGCGCGCATGTGTTCTGACATTTTTCGTGAGGCAGGAGATTGCCAATTCCGGACCAACGTGTCCCACTGCTCGCCATTCACCTCCGCTGGTTTTGCTTTTCCAACATCGATCATGCCATTCAATCTCCATCGAGTGTTGATTAATATCTTTGTCACAATGGGGGAAATCCACTTGTCACTCACTTTGGAGCTGCCCCCCTTCATCTCCCAATCTGCAAGCATATAAAACGACTCAGTGAAGTTCTATTGTAAAGTCTTTTACAGTGCATTTCCTGTCCAAGAAAAATAATCAATGAATGCAGACCATTATATAAGCGCTTGAAGAAACGCCTCTTCTGATGGGATGGTTGTGCTTCCCAACTGCATGTTGGATCTAGGTCCTTGGCATAGCGCTTCACATCCTCAGCCAATACAGGCATCATTCGTCCGTTCGGGAAGCCCAAAACATCTAACTTGACGGGCTTCTTTTCTTCTTCTGTTCCCTTTCCTTTCCGAATGGGCTGTGGGCTGCAGTCTTCGTCGTCACTGTCGTCACTATTGTCTTCATCAGGTAGTCGCGTGCCAGAACCATCACTGCGTCAAAGTAGGGGGGTCCATTTCGGTGCATCGAGAAGCAAAAACAGTTAATGTCAGCTCTTCAGTATTGTAGTAACAACTGACAATTGACAAGCGAGCATAATGTAGTGACGACAACATTGACCAACGATAAAGAAGCCTTGCACGTTACAGCCCGAAATTGTCAAGTTTCAACTTGTATAGTTTTCCACACATAAACATTTTCAGTGGAGCACATTACCACAGTGACCTTGTGCATCATGTTTCATATAGTTGTTTACCTCAATTTCGAATGCATTACTAATTTTCCATTTCTGCAACATCTTTAATTCTTTATGGACCAATATAAGAAGGAGCACATGCGCGACTGAGCAAAAATAAGTAGACCGTCAAAGAGAACTGACAAAACCGTAACGTCAATACATGTCCACGAAAACGTCTGTGTCTACGAAAACGTCTTTGTGTCTACGAAAACATCGACATGTTTTTCAAAACATGTGAAAAACGCAGACGTTTCAGTGGACCCTGTTAACCTACAGAAAACGTGAGGACTAGTTGCGGTCTACTTGCAGAAAACAGAACCCAAAAAAACATCACCGTCCCACAGCACGTTTCATCGAATACACACAACAACCAACCTGTGATGCCAAAGACATCAAGCATTGTAGCTGATTGCAAATACTAATGACTGAAAAAAAAATCTTAGAAGACGCGCATGAACACACATACATGTCCGCTTCGTCGTCCTTCTCAGACTCTTCTATCGGTGCTAGGTCACGTTCTTCGTCCGATGAGGTCTCCATTTCCACGGTAACTACCTTCCGCTTCTTCAAGGGTGCTATCGGGGACACTGCTCTCCCCTTCTCTTTCAGCAGACGCGGGTCTTCCTTCATCTTCGATCGTCGCTCCTCAGCACCTCGCATACGGAACTCCGGCGTCTTGGGTATTACAATGTCATCGTTGCGATTGGCACGTGGTGGAGAAGGCTTCCGCTTCACCAATTTGCCACGACCAGGTGCCATCCTTCTTTGTGCGCTTGGCCAAGCAACAAATACCTCCTCCGACAACTGCACAGACAATTACATGTGTACCTTACACGTAATGACAACCTGTATCCATGAGCAAGAACAACAAATACTGCCATACAAGTTGAAAAGGAAAAAAAAATGAGAACATAGATGTCCTTAATTAAGCATGCGGCACTACACAGTCCACGGCACAGGACCTATACAAGCTTCATTGCCTGTCATGCATTGAACATGTGATAACAAGCATACAAAATAGAATGACACTTACAATTCAGAAGGACATGTTGTACTACACAATGGACAAAGCACTGCCTGAAGTAATTCCAAGCCAAACGAATACAATCGAGGTGGCCATGTATACTCACCTCTGCGCTAGGAGGACTCCTATTGAAAATTGACTGAGAAAAGATACAACGATGACTACTTGAACAAATGTTCACTATCAGGACTATGTGCATAGAATTCAGAGGAAAAACAATGAACAATGCCAATGTGCCCGATGTCTCCTATTATGCGTAGTGGGGTTCCTTTTAAGAGTGTCCCTGAAAACGAATGAGACAGCAAAACAGTGGAAGCCCACGTGACCTATTGCCAAAAGAGCCTACAACCGGCTTGCCCTGCAGCCTAATTCCGCGGAGTAATGGCCCCTGTACCTGCAACTAAAAGAACCCTATTGCCGTTTACTACGCCATTGCCGAAGGACAAGCGGCGGCGGTGCCAGCCGACAAACGCTGAAGTGCTGTAATGGTGGAGTGTGCACTGAGTTACCTACAAGCGTGCAATACCGTTTACAGCAATTAGAAAGTAAAGAAAATTTCAGGAAATTTAGGGTTTACCTGATCGGCAATTGGGTTTTTCTCGATGGAAACTATCGCAAGCGTGTCAGCAATGCATTTGCCTTTCTCCAATGTCTTCAGGCGGGAGCTACGCCTTCGTCCATCCATGTCTTTCTGAGTAGGGGGAGTGCAATTCAACGAACTCTGTGCAGAAGTGCCACCGACTTGCTTCAAAAAATCAGTGAAGACACGAATTGCGCAATCGGTGACACCAACGTCGATGTGGGCTGAATTAGGTAAACATCCTGGCACTGTGGAAACTTGTTCATCTCTTTGCAATTCACTGTACACGTCCATTTCCTACTTTGTGAAGCGCAAGAGATCAACAACAATGCATAAATTATCGTCTTGCTTGAAGTAGAGCAAGTGAGTTCTTGTCCTACAGTTCAACGACTTCTTCCTGTGTAGTTGGAAGACACGTAAGACTGCCTTTCTAAAAGTACGGCTACTGTTTACTGGTCTGTCTCTAATTTAATCCAATGTTGTATGTGACGTTTTCGAAAACGCGGACATGCTTTCAGGAACAAGCACCTGTATATGAAAATGTCACGACAAGCACTGTACAACAACGTCATGTACGACATTGGAAGACTGACGTAATCAGGTGCGTTCTTTTAGATACACTTGTCTTCGTACTATGCATACATTACAGATGCCTTTCATCACAAATTACCATATAGAAATGCAATTGCCTCGGCAACATAAGGTATACAAAAAGGCTTTCACAATGACATGTGCCAGAACATGTTGTGTAACTATGTCTTATTGCCGGCTTATCGGTTCGAGGTGCACAAATAATGTAGTTTTCTAAATGCAATTACTGTTCAAACAGAGGAGATACAAAGTGATTCCCGCTTCTAAATTGTTCTTGTAGACAGAGGACCATAGTATTAAAGCTGTGACCTTTCTAGCATGCCGGATTCTAGTCAGTGCTTTGCTTTTATAGCAATGTCATTGCTAACTATTAAACTGGAAGATAGCGATCCGTTTGCTGTGGACATGGAGTGAATAGTATTGTCTTCCATGGTATTGCAATTATTCCTTCAATGTCAGAAGAACATGAACACGGTAGAAAAACGCTGTCCATGAGTCTTGCAAACAGAATATGAGGTCATACTTAGCAAATGTTGTTTTGCGCTTGAATGGCAGAAAGCCTTCATAGTACTGCCCCTCTTTCATCCAAGCAACAGTGGCAGCATTTAGTAATACTAAGACGTTCCTATAATTTGTATTGTATGTGCATGCGAAATGTATGAAGCATTGACATCATGTTGTAAACTTGTAATTGCATGTCTACAAAAAAGTGTTTGAACTGCCTTCCATCCACATTCACAGCAAGTGTCAACAACTGCTGCAGCAATGAAGCGTGAAGAATAGGAGGTTCAATACGTGAATAAGGTAACATGATTGAATATTTTAACATGGAAATATCCTTTAAGAATTTTCTGCCTTCCCAAGTCCACCGCTACTGCAGTTTTAACAATAAGGCTTAGTAGTAATTGCACGTAGTTGACGTCAATAGGGATGACTTCGCTCTGAAACTAAGGAGAACCACTTCTGTACTGACCTGCATAGACATCGTGGATTCGAACTTAGAGGTGTGGATATGTCGAATATGTTCAGGAAAATGTCAACTATTGAAGCACAGGTGCAATTTTCTGCTCCGTCCAACTGTGAATCTGTGGGAGAATGTACGAGTTGCACAGATGTAGAGTCAGACGCACAATATGCCGAAGCTGATGACTTAAATCCGTTCGAACAGCATGAAATTGATTTCTCAGTATACCTAGAGTCCATTGTTTTTTTGCACAAGGACCATATGCATTGGTATGACTTAGGATTCGTCCTTACGAAGAACTTCATGCCAGAGACTACTGACGATGTGTACTACAACAACACATACACTATGTCATGGTTTTATGACGGTGTTTACCCTTTTGAAAGCTTGGATGAAGCGTATGACTCGTGGTTGGCTGAACAACTACAATCAGTGATGACTGGTTGAAATTTTGCTGTACATACCACAATTCCTGACCTCTCTTGAGTCTTCTAAGACTTCAGTGACAAAGCCCAATATGTATAAATGTCCATAGTGTAGTATAGAACCAGTAAGGACAAGAAAGTAGCGCACTCTGTACATTATAGATATAACTATGTTTTGAACGTTACTTAGTAGTGTTGAAACTGTATTACTTGACAAAGAATATATAAGGCAGTGACAAGTTCCTACAAATGCAGTAGCATTTTTGTTATTTCATTATAGTCGCAGTAAGTTTTAGTCAGTTGTCATGCCATGCTCAATGGCATGTATATTATGGAGCACATGTATCTTGAATGGCTTCCAACCCAGAAAAAAAAAAATACATATATATATATATCACCGTCACTTATAGTTACTTCATATGCTACTTGCATTGGTTAGGAGATAGAATTTTTTTTGGAATGTATACTTGTTTGGAAACATTGCATTAGTTATATATTGATGGATTCTGAGTACAGTGTGTCTAGTATGCTCTACAGATGGTGCTTCAGTCATCAGTTCAGAAAATCCGAAATTCAAGTAGATAGGTATCATGTACGTTGAAGAAGTGCTACGAAGCTTGAGCATGGACAGACAGGAAGTGCTTCTCCAATGTTAATTGCAACAGCTTGAAAACACAGAGAACATGTGACCAATTTTGCTACAACTAGGTATGCAGTCCTCTTATGAACTTCTGAAGCATTCATGTGCTTGCCTTCATATTGTGATTTTTTTCATACATGTATAGATGAGCAAGGTTGTAGTATGTTCCTTTCAGAAATTGGAGGCACAATCTCAAAGGAAACATCTTGAGAAGGATGTGAATGAACAGCTGCAATTAGAATTTCTGTATGCGTATTACAGTGTAGAAGTTTCCACTCATTTCTTGGAAGAGTTATTGGTATTCCAGAAGCAGAAAACAATGAAAAAAGATGTGTTGTTATGATATCTCCGACACAGAACAGTGGAGATTTCTAAATAAATTAAGAAATTATGACTAATTATTGCTTAATTATTTGGAAATTAAAAGTGTACATCCGTAGAAAAGTTTACATAGGATGCTTGAAGGGAATAATACGTAACTTCTCTATTCTAACACATTGAACATATCCATGTTTTTTCTTTTTTAGAAGTAATACATAGCACATATAATTTCTAAGAAATATTATAGTGAATGGAAAAGTACTGAAATTGTAGTCCGAAATTGGGTATGTTTCAAATAGGTGTTTGCAAAAGGACTATCTAACAAGAAAACTAGAATTGTAGACCTCATATATTGTGTTTGAAAATGAAAAGGATCTTCACTTTCTAGGAATGCAATGCCAAGTTCATGGAAATCTTTGAATATTCCCTCTAAAAAACTATTGAACAAGAGAATTCCAACAATTTTAGAATTCCTATTTATACCTTGATTCCTTAAAATGAATTATGTTGTCGGTGCACTTTTGAGAGTAAAGGAGCAATTTGAAATAATTACCAATTTATAGAAACATAGTTCAAAAATATGATTTGCAAACAAAAAAATGTTTTAATCATATCCGTATATAAGTGGAACTTTTTTTTTCATGAATTCATAAATTTCCTAACGTAGAAGAAGTAAATAACCTTCAGAATTCAATACTTTTTATAGAATTTTAGAAGACTGTGATTTCACTATATGTTTGTCTATAAAACTAATGATCTATAGAAATGCGAACTTCATAAGGTACACAACAATTGTTTTGGATGGTCAATGTAAAACATAATGTAATTTTAGGACTTCTATGTGATCGACTGTCACATATGATTAATTACATGAAATTCAATTTTTGGATTTCACCTACATAACACATAATTTTTGTACACCAACATAGTGTTTAGAAAACCATGTACTTTTTAAAATTCCCACCATTTCTTTTCATTATTGGATGGAACTTTTTATTCATTTTGGAGAATCCTGGAAGGGGTATCCCAATGACACCATTGCCCAGATTGTTTCACTGGAACATTGAATTTTGTATAGAAATCTTTTTGTTCAATTCAATGACACTTATATTAGGTTCAAATTACACCCCTTCAGTAGCCATTCAAAAGTTTTGAATTTCATAGGTACACTTGAATTGGAACTGTAGGAATTCTTCCTTTATATTTTCATCTGTTTAAAATTATGAGGCTTCACATGACTTCCACTACTACTAGAATATGATACAACTCATTATAATGAAGATATTAGCTTTCAAGAGTAGTACATGGGAAAAAATGGCAGCGCACATTACAGTAAGCTACACTTGTTTTTTATGACGTTTTCAGTAGTATATATAGATGTAAATGTACTTGGTCACTCTATATTATTGCCACATATGTCAATTGTAGCATGTTCATTTTCAGCATTAATAAAAATAACACATATGCAGTAATTGTAAAATTTTCTAAAAAAAATTTTTTTTTGGGGGGGGAATGTGTGCAGTGCAGAAATCCAAAGGAAAATATCAAAAAATGCACGATTGGACTACCTTTCTGTAGTACTTGTTGAAGGATAGCAACCATATAGACGTTTAATGTTCATAGTATGTGTATGAAAGAATTTCATCATGCCGATACAGTCGATATTGCGACCCGCAACTGTTCGCATTTCTATTGATGGACGTACACTAAGGCACATTCCAGTGGGGGACTTGATATTGGAAACGGAGTTGCAAGTAGCAACAGAGCAAAACATCAGAGCATATCGATGTCCTTGTAGGGATTGTCACGGCGGATGGCGTAAGAGTATAGACATCATCAGAAAGCACCATATAGCTGTGGGTCGAGATCCCTTTCTGATGAAGTCCATGATTGGAGGAGATCCTCCAAATGGATATCCACGTCGAGGATTGTGGATAGAAGATGACATTTTTGATGACGACCTCGTACAAGTTGATGCAAAGGTTCAAGGAATGTCTAATGACAATGATGACATAGCCAACATGGATGTACCTAACGTTGTGCAAGAAGAAGCAATAGATCAAACCAACCCCGCACTAGATGAATTACATGAGGTTCAAAGGCAGGTCATGGAGGCGTTGGACAGAAGTGACACATTACATCGTGACGCTGTTGGAGTCGTAGACGTTGAAGACAATGAGGACAACTCCGGAGATACATTGGATGGATTGGAAGAGTTGTATGAGCAAGCCACAACACCACTATATGCGGGGTCCAAGACAAGTGTGGTGTCAGCAACTATCATCATCATGAATATGTGTGCAGTGTTCCGCGTGAGCAATAGGTTTACGGATGAGCTACTACGGTATTTATCTCAGGATTTGTTGCCAGCGGAAAACAAACTACCGGCTAGTCACTATTTAGCTCGAAAAAACATTCGAAGGTTGGGACTCAATTACAAGAACATCCACGCCTGCCCTGATGGATGTGTGCTATTTGACAACGAGTATGCAGACTTGAACAACTGTCCTAAGTGTTTGAAATCGCGTTGGGTGGACGGCACCGATGCAATACCAATGAAGATTGTACGACATTTTCCCCTCATTCCAAGGTTGAAGAGAATGTGGAGGTCAGTGGAGATAGCACGCATGTTGACTGGATACACTAAACACGTTAGTGATGACGGCATCATGCGCTCTGTGGTGGATAGTCCAGCGTGGAAGCATGTGGACTCACATCCAGCTTTCGACAGCTTTGGATTGGAGAAAAGAAACATGCGCCTGGCATTAGCGTTGGATGGAGTGAATCCCTTCAAACTAAGTAATACGAATTGGTCTACATGGCCCGTGCTTATATTGATA
This sequence comes from Rhytidiadelphus loreus, assembly GCA_947034895.1. NCBI lineage: Eukaryota > Viridiplantae > Streptophyta > Bryopsida > Hypnales > Hylocomiaceae > Rhytidiadelphus > Rhytidiadelphus loreus. The sequence goes on from OX344764.1 coordinate 43,898,234, forward strand.
TATAATTTTGAACTATGGTTTGTTACGAAGAAGTTTTTCATTTCATTGTGCATTCTCATATCAGAGAAGAACTCTCTAACGTCAAAAAATATTGATGTCTACGTACGTCCATTGTTGAGAGAGTTGCAAGAACTATGGAAAGGTGTCCCAGCAATAGATTTCTTACAACCAGAAGGGTCACGGGATTTACAGTACGTGGTTTGCTCATGTGGACCATCTCAGATTATCCAGCGTATGGACTGATATCAGGGCTATGTTGTAAGGGTTATAGGGGGTGTCCCAGTTGTGGGCCAGAAATGGACTCTAGAATGGCTAAAACAGGGGATATTCTAGCGAATGGACGCATTCGTGGTTCGAAGATTGTATACGGTGGAATGAGAAGGTATCTCAGTCGACATCATCCGTATAGACGCAATAGAAGGTTCAATGGTGAAGTGGAGCAACGTTGTATGCCACAAATCATGTCTGCTACAGACGTCATTAGGTATGCAGCATGGCGACAATCATACCTTGATCTAGGCGGAAAAGAAAATGCTAAAGCAGACCCAGTGCATTGCACCGGTATCAAACGATTGAGTGAATTCTACGAACTTCCTTATTGGCAGGTTTGTATGTCCTTTACATTTCATTGCAGTGCTATATTATTCTTATGGAAGATAAAAATTATTCAACATCCATTCTTTGAGTTCTTCATTGTACACCGTGCATTTTCCAGTTTTGGGTTTATGCACCGTATGACCTCTTGTGAGCCCTCAAGTTGGCACTTGGAACTCTGAACTTATTTTTCGCGATTTTTAGTTAATTTTTAAGTGAAAAATAGGAAAAAATATATAAAAATACAATTATTGTGGGTTTTGGTAGAAGTCCCTACCAAAGAGGTGTGTCATGGCCTTAAATGCGTGAAACATGAAAAACGTTGCATTTTCACTAATTTTAGGTCTTATTAGTATAAATAAGTAGTTAAGTCAGTAATTCCGAGCGATGTAAGAATTTGAGAGTTAACCAGTCCTAGTGTCTTGTTCATGTAATACAATAGCTATAAGTATACATGTAACAAACTGGTTAAAAGTTAGAGTCTAGTCCGAGTCAGTCCAAATCCAACTCGAAAGAGTTAGATTTATTGTTGCAGGTAATTTTGAGAAATACATTCATCCACAGATCAAGATGGAGGAAATGATGATCGGAACATACAGAGAGGTGCTTTTCTAGGTCAAAGCATGCCCGGAGGTCAAATAGAAGCCCGATCATCCAAGATTCCCCCGGTATCAAGAATAATTTCCCCCCCGGGTGGAAATTATTAAAGAATTGCTAAAAATAGCATTCTTATTGGAGATTTGGTTTTGCCCTTAGTTGATGAACATCTTGTAAAAGATTGCCCAAAAGTTTCGGGATTTTAGAAAACTCCACGATGACTCCATGGGAAGTCAACCGCGTAAAACTGCATTCGTAAATTCCTAGAAATTACCAATGTTGCGGTAAAATCTCACTAAAAATTAGAATAGTGTTTTGTGTGCCAATAAAGAGCCCTGTCAAGTTTGAAGACATTCCGACATTCTCAAGTACCAGAATTAGAACCGACAGCGAATTTTACAAGAATTTATAACTTGGCAGCGGGTTGACTAGCGAACCAGGAGCTAGCGGTGTCCGAACGGAGCGTTTCAAGGGTCAATTCTTACTCCCACAAATATTCTAAACCACCCAGGACCGACAATTTCATCAAAAGACGCAAACTCCAAAAGTTAGCTTTTTAACTTTTGTTCTGAGTTACCGTGACTCAAATTTGCGCTTTAAAACGGTTGGAGAGGTAGGGGTAAGGGGTCCCCTGGGCTAATTGGGGTCTTTTGAACACGATGGCGCAGTTTGTTTTCAGTTTTGAGTTGTCCCTCAAAAGATAGAGAGGGTCAGCCCTTAGTTTGACTTTTAAAAGGTAATTTTTGATTAATCTAGGTTGATTTTGCAAATATCTCTTGTAAAATCGAAGATTGGATTTGCCCAAGATACTTGTCTTGCGTAAGAAGCCATCTTTTGGACTAAAGAAAGACAATTTAGAACTAACCCTAGATTAAAACACAAAATATCTTGGTTAATTAGGTAGGTTTTCAAAATATCTTTGAGAAAATCAAATATTTGATTTGGGAAAAGATTCTAAGGCCATTTAGGGCCTAGAAGGAACTCGCTTGAGAACCTTCCTTCCCATTAAACAAAGATTATTTAGAAAATACGTTTAGGTAGTTTAGCAAAATATCTAGATTGAAAGTGAAGATTATTTTACGAACAACTTACCGGGGAGGGGCCGGGAGCGAGTATATAAGGCCCTTCCTCGAGGTTGTTGGTGGCCCTCATTCTTTGTTTCATTCTTGTTGTTGCTCTTGTCGTGCTATTGACACTTGTCGGAGCACTTTTTAAGCCAAGTTTTGGCTATTTTCTTCTATTTTCTTCTATTCTCTTGTACTTTGAAGGTCCGGAGGGCCCCTTCAAAGCTTTGTTTTCTTTTCTTGTTTGAATTTGGAGGCTTCAAGCCCCAAAACTTTGCTTTTCAAAGAGTTTAGGTGGAGGAAATCCCCTAACTCTAGTATTGTTTGTGTTAACTAACTTATTTCTTGAATTTGGAGGCTTCAAGCCCCAAAACTTTGACATTTTGGGAGTTGTGGGAGTAGTTCCCAAACTCTACTTTGATATTGTTGTTCTTTTGATACTAACCAACCATTTGTGTGAATTGAGAATAGTTTGTGAACTTAAAACTTTAAAGCGGCAAAGCTAGACTTTGCCAAAAGGTTTTGAGCATCACCACGTGCCAAAACTCGTTGTATAATGGATGTTTGGTTTGAATAATTTGCTAATGTTCGGTTAAACACTGTCATGTGTACCTCCTTTAGTGATTAAACTTAAAACTTTGCTTTGAATTTTGGAAATTAGTTTTTAATGTTCGGTTAAACACTATCATGTGTACCTCCTTTAAGAATTAAGTTTTCAAAATATTAGTTTAGACCTCGGATACTGGTTATTCCTGGGGTTGCTCCCACACGGTGGAGCTTTGACTTTTGAAACCTGGAAACGGGTACTTGAACCTTTGATTTAACCGTTAATTCCTGGGGTTGCTTCCACACGGCGAAGCTTTGACCTGGAAACCTGGAAACGGGTACTTGAAACTTTGATTTAATCGTTAATTCCTGGGGTTGCTCCCGCACGGCGGAGCTTTGACTTTTAAAATCCTGGAAACAGGTAGTTTTAAAAGTTAAAATTCTAAAATCTTTATGTTGCCTAGGGCGAAGCTTTGATTTTTTTTAAAATTAAAATTTGCCATTGGAAACTTCGGATTATCTCGAACGGCGAAGCATTGACTTTAAAAATAAGAATTGGTGGAAAAAGATTCTTTTTTTGAAATACATTTAAAGTCCAAAGTTCCGTTGTCTTAATCCTCTTTGCTTGGCGCATGTGGTGAAGGTATTTTTTGCCTCCAAGTGGCCATTGGTTGTTTGCTTCATCCAAATTGTTTTGTTTTGTTTTCTTTTCTTTAATTTTCATTAAATCGGTCATTTTGATTATTTTGTCAACTTAATAAAACTAATCCTTCTTTAATTAAAAATTAAAAGTGTTTGATTTTTTGGAATAGAAGTTAAGCATTTCAAAAAAAATCATGTAACATTCAGATCATCAGAGTTTAGTTTCAGTTTCCAAAACCTGGCCCGAAGGCAGAACCGGCAGAAGGTGGAACCAGCAAAGGGGTCGGGACCAGTAAGAAGGTCGGGGCCAACTAGAAGGAGGACCCAGAGTGAACGAACCAGACCCGACGACGAACGAACCAGACCCGACGACAACGAATCAGGACCTGACGACGGACCAACCGCGACGCGCCACGTGGCAGCACGAGGGAGCGAGGGACCAGGCTGCTGAAGGAGCGACGGGGAGCTGGGGCTGACGGAGCCCAGGAGAACGTCGGAGGAGGGGTATCGGAAACACCAGGAGACAGAAGTGCCCTCTGTTGATTATATAGGGTTGTTGGATCCATGATCTAAATAATCCAGGGATCATTACGACCCAAAACACATTGCTTACAGAAATCAGCTCTTAAGACGAAAAAAGGTAAGGCTAATTCAAAACCCTCAACTCTCATAATCAACAATTAGATACACACTCCAATTTTGAGGGCTTTTGGGAAATTTCCCAAAACTCTCATAATCTTAATTATCATTACAACACTAGATTGCCAAAACTCCATAGCCGAAACTCAACTAACAACAATTGGAAGAAGGAGAAGAATAAGAAGGAAGAATTCAACACGTGAAGAAATTAGAAGACTAAAAAACTATTAAGGTAAGAATCTAACTATTCATCAATTAATTGTTGTGGTATTGTTTATTCGGTTTATTCTTTCTACTATTCATTGATAGATTTGTTTTTGATTGTTTTTTATTATTTTATTAAAATACTATTCATTCATTTGGTTTTAGTTATTAATTAGGATTCCAAGGCCAAATTAGTTGTTTGTTTGTAGTTTGGAAATTTGTTTTATTAGGCCTAATAAGCCAAATAGATAAAAACAAAAGACAACTAATATCTTTGGAATATTAAACTAAAAACCATTAAACAATTGGCAAACGAATAAAACTACTATTCATTGAGAACTTGGGAAAAATGAATTAAATTCATCATTTAATTTAATCCCTAAAATCAAAGTATTAGTTTTAAATTGCCAAAACTAACTTGGACTTTTTAGATAGGTTTAAAAACAATAATACTAAGATTTCTTTCAAATTTATGAAAGACAATGGAGAATTTTGAGGAGACAATTATGATGGTGTTTTGCAATGACGGGACGATCGACATTCTTGACACCGAGGTATGATTTCAAAATTTATCTTTTGTCTTTTCTTTTGCTTTCATTCTTTAAAAATTTAGATTAGAAAATTAAAACTAACAAAATCAACCATTAAGAATCCAATAGCTAGTAGAATTTAAATTGTTAGAAAACCTTTGAAAATTTAACTAAAATCGTAAAGGTAATAATTAGATTAACTTTGAATTAATTTGGGAAACGAAATAGTAATCTCATCCAAAAGAATCTCAAAAGGAATCTAATTTAATTTAGGAACTTAGAGAATATTAGAATAATTAGGGGAAGTCAAAACCTAATTTATCTATTTATTCTCTTGAAAATCATTAGAGGAGCGAATTCCATCCAACCAAGGGGAATTTTCATCCATTTAAAAGTTTTCACCCAAAAGTTCTAAATTTTTACTTTTTATCTTAACTAGAAGTTAATTAATCACTTTACTCATAAAAACCATAAAACCCTAAAAATTCGCTAAAACTAGAGTAATAACGTAGAATTAGGATTAATTAAAGAACCATTAGGAATATTCTCAAGGCACAACTAGGGAATCTTTTGAAACCATAATCTTTTAGAGAATCTTTGAAAGATTCCAAATCCACCTTTTACTTTTAAAATTACTTTAATTTAAAGGATAAAAGTGTGGATGAAGATTTGACCTAGTTTTGGATGAAAAATCCTAAAATAGCTTAAAATTAGGTTTTCTCTTCAATTCCATTAGATAACTTAATTAACCTTTCAACCCTGAAATTTAGATTTATTTTACATTATTTTGCTATTTTTAGTTGACGGATGAAGTTTTTAGGATAGAATTAGGTACAAATTTCATCCACACATAACTTTCATTAGGAATATCAGAATCCAACTTGCTTTACCATTTTGGAAAAGGCAAATTGTATTCTTTGATTTATTTTAGGTAGAATTTTAGTTTAACTAGAAGTTTAAATCACAATTAACTAACCCTTAACAACCTTTAATTTTTAACTATTAGAGTGTTTTGAAGTATTTAAATTAGGTAAAAATCAACATAACAAAGTGTCCATTGCTTAGAAGGCCAAAGAACACTACGTTTACATTTCACCCTTACAATTTGCTAATTTATGCCACTAGAACCTGTGTGCAACTTTCTGACTCAAGGGTGGAGTTAGAAACACTCACACCTCTCTAATGTGGAAATGAAGATGTACTCTAGAAATGTATGAATCATAGTTGTGAAGTATAGCTGGAACCTGAGGGTATTGTACGTTTCACTTTCATAGTAAGTATACAATAAGTGCATGCACAAACTTAGTGTTGCATAGCACGTGTTGATTTGTATGTGGCATGTGATGTCTGTCTATGGTGTACAAAATGTCGTCATGCATTCAAAAATACTGACGTCGTTGTTTACAGCATTTATTGGAGCGACATCTGTTGGATCCTATGCATTGCGAGAAGAATTTGTGTGAGAATAATGTGAAGACCATTATGGGTCTTCAAGACAGCGCAGGCAGTCGCCAAGATGCTCAGGATTTACAAATCCGAGAAGAAATTTGGTTGCAACGTGGAGCACAAGAGCATCAAGAATACTACATGCCGCATGAGCCGTATGTAATGAAACCAGAGGAACGCAAGGAGTTTCTAGACATAATCACTAACATTCGCACGCCATCGAACTACGTTGGCTCCATTCACAAGAGATTCATGGACAGTAAACTACAGTACATGAAAACACATGACTATCATGTTCTCATGCAACAGGTATTGTATATAACCTAAACTTGAGAGAACATGTAGAAGTAGCCGGTGTGAGCAATACATATGCAAGGAAATTCAAATGCTTTCCTGGTATATTATTTTCCTTGCATCATTTATATGTGTTGAAGAGCTTGTTTGCAATAGGTAATTTCGTAACAAATTGTGTGTGCATCAGACATTTACTAAAAATATTTCACTTGTTTATCAATCTATGTAATAACTGCAAATGATAGGACCGTAGTTGTCAAATCTAGACAATTTCACTAATGCAAGAGCATGCCAAAATGTTGTATGCATGGCTTTAGAAGTGTGCATAGCGCTTTACAAGTGTTTCATTCCGTGTACTGTAGATTCTTCCCGTCGCAGTACGAAACGTACTACCCGAAAACGTCAGGAGCGCTATCATTCAAATATCTCGAGTGTTCCAAAAACTATGTGAGAAAGAAGTTCGGCATTCAGAGAAAGACGAATTGATGCACAATGTCATTATGGCAACATGCGAGTTGGAGAAGGAGTTCCCACCAACATTTCAAAACATCATGTCACATCTTCCCGTACATCTAGTACAACAATTATTTGTATGCGGACCAGTGCATTGCCGTTGGATGTATCCTATCGAGAGGTACATGAAGACACTAAAGGATTATATCCGAACATATGCACATCCTAAGGGAAGCATTGCTGAAGGCTACCGCATGGATGACACTCTTGGTTTCTGTACAGAGTATATGAAGCAATATAGAGGAACGACTCATCGTATTTGGGATCCAGAGGAAGACGCAACCATGAACGATGAAGTCCTTCGGTGTAATGAATGTGCAAAACGTAAAATGTCAAACGAGGTGCAGAAGTATGCACATGCATTTGTTCTCGACAATGCTGCGAGTTTGGAACACTGGCGCCAGTAAGTGCTAGTACCTTACAACGGAATGTTCTATGAATGTATACTTGCACATTAAGTCTTTCTTTGTTAGGTATTGCCATTGTAATGCCCATACATTCTAGTATGTAGTATATAACAGTCTAGTATGTAGCATCAATAGTGATATGTGCGAAAACTTCACTATTGTTCCATGGGGATTGCTTCTCCATGTCTTGCACATATGTTCATACAAATACTTCTAGTGACTGTAGTACTATTTGTTCTTCAATATTCACAAGAACATGCTTATGACAACAAAAAATAATGATATATGCTGTGCAGAGATTATGTTATCCAAAAGGGCAGACGTTGGGAAGAACGCGAGGCCTTTCGTTTGGAGTGTCGTTGTCGACGTCCTCCACAACAACCACGATATCCACCTGAACTGAATGAATTCCCCAGTTTTCCGGATTGGTTGAGGGCAAAAGTAGATGCTGCAGAATTAGCTGGTGAAGCACTCGACAACGACATTTTGTAGTACACCCGCCTACCTGAACGTTATGCAACCTCTCACCGCCACATGTATGCATGTGGCATGCATTTACGCGTTCATAGTTCTGAAGTTGGACTTGTAACCCGTGATTCCTGTATTGTGGCATCATTTACAAGCCAACTTCGATGGGGACTTGTCCAAGGACGCCCCATTGAGAGAACTGATGATTACGTGGGGTACATAGAAGAAATTCTAGAGTTGGATTATCGCAATCACTGCACGACAGTGCTACTGTGCGATTGGGTTCGCAACTCTCAAGATGCACGGTATCCGAATGTACAAAAGGACAAATATGGGTTCACATTGGCAAACTTCAACCGCATGGATGGGAAGGTGCACGCTGATTCCTTTGCTTTTCCATTGCATTGCCAACAAGTGTTTTTTTCAGATGACCCCAATAAACATGGATGGAAGGTTGTTTGTAGAACTGATGTTCGTGGAAGACGTGGACAATTACAGCTTCCTGAATCACTGAACCGCATCATCGATGTCGGAAATGACGCTGACTTTATAGGTTTGCAACCGGTACTATTGGCAAATGAGCCTCGACGACATGCAAGGACTGTAGGGGGCACGTACATCACAATACCTTCAGAGACAACAATGGAACAAGATGCACATGTGGCACAGTAGCAGGGAAGCAATATTGCAGTGTTTGTCAAAATATTGACGCTAACAAGATTTGTTAGCAAAAACTATTTCATGTACATAGTACGAAATTAAAAGTGCAAGTTCTTCACTTTTTATGGATGCTAACATTGGGAACCATGTGTTTCTGTATTAAAACTATGTTATGAGCGACAGATGAAGTACTGTGTTGCTAATGAATGTATGAGATTTGTACATCTACTACAATTTGCTTCACAATGGTATTGCTAATGACCTACCCAGGATGTTCAAGGGTTTCAGATGCCCATGTAATAATGATGGATATTGTACAACACTATTTTGAGAAACTGTACAAGAATTTTTTTAATATATGATAGTAAATATAATAGGATATGTGCAAGTGAAGCACAAGGAAGTTCTGTTGGTGCACCTTGTTAACCCTTGAAGGACCACTGTCTCGTTGGCGAACAAATGGGATTTTGTGCACATTCCTACGGGCTGAAATTTTTCCCTCAATTTCTTAAATTTTTTTTAACAAAGATAGAAATTCGGATCATGAGCTTAGTGGGAATATAATTATTTCCTCAATCAGTGCCTGCAAACAAAAGTTCTATCCACAGAAGAACTAAATAACAGACAAAGGGCAACCACCAAAAATTTTCCATTTTTTTTGGAGAGGGGATGGATTATTTTCCTGGAAGTATATTTTTTGGGGGTACATGGAAAGTTTTGATTCATTGCATTTGCATTTTTTCTCAAAAATTTCTAGACAATCATGTTTCTCGGGCAATTATGGCATTTAAAAGAAAATATTAATTTGTAGGATTCATTAGTGCATCCACTATAAGCCATTTCTAAGAAATGAACCTGTAAAGGACCGGACTGAGTTTTTTGGTTGTATAGAAATTTTGGGCAGGTACCTACAAGCGGAGATTTTCATATTTGAGGCTGAAATTTTAATAGAATGTGGGGGCAAGATATATCTTTCATGTGCACCAAATTTCATGACATTTCGAAATACAAGTCAAAAGTTATAGCCTCATATGTTACTTTTTTTCCCAACAGGGCAGTTTGGGCAGTTCAGAAAAAATCACTTTTTTCAGAAACAAAAATGTGGAATTCATTTTCTAGAATTTTATATACACAAAAAGCTTAAAATCATTCCATTGTGATCAACGGGTGAAAAGTTATGAGGATTTTCTGTTTGCGGGCAGTTTCGGATGATTGTCCTACTCTAAAATGAACTTTGAAATCCTTTATCTTATCCAATTTTCAATATTTTTAAACAAAAATAAAATCATAGGATGCAGATACATTATTACAACATTTTGACCATTGGGATTTGAAATTTTCAATTCCATATATAAATTGTAAATAATTTACTATTTTTAATCATTCTCTACTACTACCTACTTACTATTTTTTTCCTATATGTTGTACTATTCTAAATGATCTGAAATTTATGAAGCATGTGGCCAACTTGACTAGGAAAATAAATCCAAGAAACCACTACCATTTAGGTCATTTTTTCATAGAAATGTGAACTTGTGAAGTGCAGCTGCCCCGCTGTTCGCAGGGTCAAAAAAATGATTTTAATTAATTTGAATGCTTATATCTTGCAATTACCCCGGTGGAAATGTCTGAAATTTTTACCACATGTTTTTCATTCTATATAATACAAGATCCTACGGTTGAATATATAAAAAAATAAAATAAAATAAATTGGGTACTTGTACTAGAAATGGCAGTTCTGGAGTGTTTTTGGTGAAAGTATAGTGACGGTCCTTTAAGGGTTAAGGTTTCCATGGCTTAGTTTTGAAGCACGCATGATTTCACTATGGGAATTAGTGAATTCTAATGTCATCACAAAGATATTAATATATTTGGTTTTGCTTCAATTATATCTCATACGTACTGCAACTTAATAATGTTAAGAAGATTTAATGAAAATTACATTTTCTTGAATTTCTTTTTTTTCCCTACAGTAGCAGCTCAACTTTTAACTATAAAGATTGAAAGTTCAATATTCTATACTGCAGAGAAATTATATTAAAGATGTTGGAAGTCGGAAAATCTAATCCTGCAATGAGTTTATGAACTTCTTATTTTCACTTTGAACATAAATATCTTGCAATCTATATATGCAGCCAAAAATTAAGAAAAATTGTGCACACATTTGCATACTAGTTAGGTGTAAGCTCCTACAATTAGGCTTCTCTAAAAAACATTTTTCAATTTTTTTTGCTTTCTCCTACAGAAATGACTATTCGGAGTGTTTTTTGGCAAGAAAAAGGCCTTCGTCCTTTAGGGCTTCAATTGCTATGAAAGTATTTCAACCTTCTCACACTTTTAGTTGCACATATCACAACATGTATTGTTGCGCCACTATAGGCCCGCTATAGACTTCATTCCCATATTGTGAGGCAAATATAAAAACAAAAGGAAAAAAAGGAATGAAGCAATTTCATTAATAGAAAATGAACATAAAAAGAAAATGCCAGGAAACTCACAAAAAGATTGAATGTACAATATGAGGTGCACAACAAGATTTCCATAAATGAAAAAAAAATTGAAATTTACGTGGCATTACATATACCACATCATACTTAGGCTACCTACCTGTACGCGACAACACTAATTAATTCATTCAAGGTATTTAAACATATATGACCATAAATTAATTTTATAATTTTCATTCGCGTAGCTTTGCTTGAATGGTTGTTTTGTAGCCATTAAAGTTCATCATACAAAATTGCATGTTCATATGTGCTAATAACTTGCTTTCTGCAGAAATATGAAGTTTTCTTTCATAATGTATTAATTGAATTGCATTTTCTTAATACATTTTTCTTGTTGTAAATTAACAAAATCAGAAACCCTCAAAATTATGTCAAATTCTTCATATACCCAAAAATTGATGAATTTGTAAATATATATAGACATTTATGGAAGATACCCTCAATTAGCCACTACAAATTTTAAAAGGATAATGGCAACATTTTTTCCTCTTGGTCATTCTGAGCTTTAGGCTCATTGCAATATATTTGTCACATGCGCTCTATACGATCGACATGCACATGCTACTTGAATTCAACTATTGAAACAAAAGATTGTACAATTTCATTATGTATTACGAAAGTGAAGCTTTAAAAAATGTAGACCTTATTCACTTCAAAAAAGTAAAATATTTAACTTTCTATGTGTGTATATATATAGAAGATAATATGAAAGGACTAGGCTAAAACAAAGGGATACAAATTTCAAAAACTAATTATAATTAGGCATATGTAATTACTGTAGAGAGAACATAATTTCCAAAGTAGAACCCCTATTTTATTATGTACAATTTCTGAAGTTATTGTTGCTTGAAATTCCTTTTCAAGACTTTTGTAGAGGACTGAAATAATGTTTTAAAAAAAAATCTGTAGATAGTAGGTCCACTTTCAGCATTTGCAGCATCAATTTCTATGCTTCTGGCCTTTGCAACACTTAAAAACAGAAGTGGTCCCACCTTCTAATAATGTATAGAAAAAAATCTTTACGAATGCAAAGCCGCTACCTATCCACTGTGTTTTTTACCACTGCTCAGCTTTTACTGTCAACTTGTAGTAACTTCTGAAGACTTTACTACAGTGAATCGAAGCCTCTCAGCTGACGTGTCAATTGTTTGTTTTTAGTTGCATTTTTCGTAACATAAACATGTTGAAGTCAATGTCGAAAGAAACATACACGTCTGAGAAAACGTCATCATGTTTGTGCACTGATATCCATGCGTCTTCCAAAACATGTAGTACAAATGTGCCTTCAAAACCTGAAAACCCTGTAACAAAGTGATGTCAACAAAAACAATACCTGTTTTTCCTTAACAACACTAAAAACACGGGTTTCTTATAGTGGATATAAATCACTGATCTACCAGGGAATATTTAATGGACAAAATTCCAATATGCTTCACATCACTAGAACTCATTCTTTGCCCTTAAGTGGTCTAGTTCTGGTCATGTTACCTTGGCGGCTTCTTTCACGTTTGATGCATGCGATATAATTTAGTTAATCCTGTGGGATTGTTTCCAAATTGTAGTTACGTAATAGTTTTTACGGAACTTCGGGACCTACAACGTTTCTATTCATAGATCACCATGACTTCGTTTACAGTAATCCTGTAATTGTTTTGCACTGTTTTTTCTTCATATTCTATTTGTGGGACACGGTCGCCCAACTTACTTGCGGATTTGTGATGGAAGACGTCTGCAATTTGGTCGTCGTAACTGTTGACGGTGCAGGAGTTCCAATCATATTTCCGATAGATGATGATGGCGTGGCTGTTGTTTTGGCTTCTCGATTAAGTCTCAGGTTTCAATTGAGGGAGGACTCAATCTATATTGATGAAGAAGTCTTTGACCCACACTCAGGGATTCTTATTCATATTGTAGGACAACTTGCTATATTGCAAGATCGCACCAGTGCGTGGCGTTTGAAGGCAGGGAAGTATAGAGCTTACGGAGTTCATACTCTCATGGCTCCGTTTGATGGACTAAAGGGTACACAGCGTCAGTCGTCTACGTTGTCGTTTCAAACACCTCCCTAGATTCCTGTGAAGGTAGAATCCATTGATGACTGTATAACCATTCTTAGTTCGGACTCTGACCGCAACTCGACCGAGCGTAGGTTGAATTCCGAGATTCCATCGTTGGTGTCAACTTTGCCTAGCCATAGTAGCCTTCCAACATCAATGGCGGAGAATTATGGTGCGGGTGATACATCTGTAATCCATTGTTTGCGTCAATTACGTGTGCAAAAGAGATGTCAGAATATACTGTCAAAAATTGATTACGAGTCGATACGCATTGAGAGAGTACGTACATTGCCTCCGTGCTTCAACGGAAATATTATATTTGAGTTGCCACCCGTAGAGACCGCTCGCCCTTCATCTCATGCTCATCAGATGGCAGGTATGGATAAGCGGTACGATGGACACATCTGAACAAAAACAATGACAACAAATATCAATAATCGTATGGGTTTGACATTTTGCACATCTTCTTGTGTGGGGCATTGTAGTCTAGCTTATTTTTTTATAGAACTTTTTCGATTTTCTATGACATTTCCTATATTATTTATATATATTTTGAGTATTTAGTATTAAAATAGTCCAGAGTACACTAAAAGTTCCAAAAAGTCAAAAGATACTTTGGTTTATAGTAGAAATAGTAGTTAAAAGAAAAAGTCAAAAAGTTAAAGAAAAGAAGAAAGATAAAGAAAAATCAGGAGAAAAAGAAAAAGAACTAGAATTACAAAGGTGCGAGAAGAACGACACACCGATTGCGAAGCGTTCCGCGACTCCCCTGATCACCCTCGGATTTCTGATTTAATCCCTCTCTTCTCTCTCAATTTCGCCCCATGCTATTCATTCTTTTCGACTCTATAGTGCTGTGCCTGTGCGTTTTCTTTGCGCGATAATTTATAATAAAAAATTCAAGTGTGTATATCTCCTGTTGTAAATTGTGATTCAATGTTGAGTTTGACTGTAAAGTTTGAGTGGTTGCTGGTTGACTTGAGAATTCGAGTGTGTGAATGTATTTGCGATGGTGAATTCGGGATTGTGCTGTGCTGACAACGGATCGCGTGGAAAAAATTTGTAAGATTGATTGGGGTTAGGAGAATTCGGCTGGGCAAGGGCGCGCGGGAGAATTCGGCGTTGTCCGGCAAGCCGATGGGCTGCAGTGTGTGAATTCGGTGAGAATTTGGAGAAGCTTCGGTGGATGCGGGTGGCGAGATTATGAGGAGATTGAACGAGAGGCGAGGCCAGTCAGAGGTCAAAGGGGTCGGAAGCATCTCGACGAGGCAAAGCATCACCGAGTTGCTGTACCGGTGAGTTACGGTTTCGGGAAATTGGATTCCGATTAGGAAGGTCGGTTGTTGGGGGACGTGTGACCGCTCTCGTGATTGTGAGATTGTTCGGATTGATCAGGCTGTGCTACGAGGAGTTGGGACACGACGCTGAGCCAGGCTAACGGAATGAAATTCAAACCCAATTTGGTGATCTTCCGTGTGATTCTTGTGTGTGATTGATCGTTAAGAGAGTGAAATCGTTTGTGAGTGTGAAATTTGCTTGATTACTGTGGGGAAATTGCCAATTTGGTGGAATTCGATCAAGCTGTGAATCTGATTAGGGATTTGGGCTTTCAGCGTGGAGAATCTTGAAGGTGAATCAACAAATAAAAATTTGAATACAACCAGGAACTTGTGAGATCACAAAATGTGTGGAGAAATTCTATAGAATTAAGTGAGAATTCGAGGGATTAAAAAAAAATAGTCGCCGAAGCTGCCGCTTCAAGCCGCGAAGTACAGACACGCTGGGCGACGGAGCGACGATGGCGAGACAGGTCGCGGCAGAAGACAGGACTGGTCCTCGTCGATACTGAACGGGTTGAGACCCGACGGTCATAAGTGCCGGATATCGGACGCGAGTATTGGTGACCGGGATAAGGGTATCAACCAGGTATCTACTAGGGTATCGTTCGGTTACCGCACGGGCTTGGGTCCTTGGGGTTTTGGGTTTTGGGTTGTAAAACAAAGTTTGGAGTCTTTAAACTAATCGTTCAATTAAAACAAATTTAAAATAAGGCCCAAATTTTTCGAACGGCCCTTTGGGCCGTATCCCTACTTTAGGTAAAGTTATTAGTACTTATTAGTTTGTTAGTAAATGTTTTAATTCTATATGTTGTATTGATTTGGGATTGTAGGTGGTTGCTAACCCTTGATATTGGCCATATTGTCCTAGAGCCTTGAGGTGACTTATTGTAAGCCTTTCCAATCT
The DNA here is from genome assembly GCA_947034895.1 of Rhytidiadelphus loreus. Classification (NCBI taxonomy): domain Eukaryota; kingdom Viridiplantae; phylum Streptophyta; class Bryopsida; order Hypnales; family Hylocomiaceae; genus Rhytidiadelphus; species Rhytidiadelphus loreus. The sequence goes on from OX344764.1 coordinate 43,913,646, forward strand.
TTAACTCTATTATTTTGAAATATTAAATACATATATTTGTACTATTTTCAAAGTACTATAGTGAGCTGTACTAAAGTCTAAGTCTTGCATTGCATCCATATACAAGTCAGTCCACATTGAACTATTGTCCCAGAACTATTGTCCTGAGCCCTACAACACTAGACAGGACAAGGACATGCATGCTGAGTCTTTTATCTTATAATGGATGGTTGAGTGTTTCTTGGGGTATTTAGTGGGAATAAAAGTGAATTTTTATTCTAATTTTCAAAACACAAGTACATAAGTGACATTTTGAACACGCAACACTGACCTTACATAGATCATTCCCTAGCGTTCGAACTCAGTAGTATTTGGAATTGGATTCCAAAAACCTAGCTACAGGCATCTTAGATGCGTGAATGCAACTTGTGAGTTTCTCAATCGCGGTCCTCGAATTGATGCTGTGAATGAGTTGGAATGGGAAGGTATGTCTCCCTCTACAGTCAATGTTGGAGATTTGCATCCACCGGGGTCAACTCTTGTTTGTAGAATATGCAAACAACCTCCTTCATGTATTGTCAAGTGAGCTGTGAAAGCCTACTATGTCCTTGGAAATACAAGAATGACTCGGGCGTTTGTACACCTTGGAGTTCACGAACATCCAGTAAAAGATGGTGAACTCCGAGACTTGCAAGATAGAACTAGAGTTCTAATTGGTGAACAGATGGAGAGAACACTGACCGCAATAAATTCGTCTATTGTGCTTGAGGCGACTAAGGAACTACTGGGCGAACTGCTCTTCAACCAAGATGGGGTGCAACCGAAGCCACTTGACTTCGATGACCTCATCCCTGTCTTGGACAAATGCAAGTACTTTAGCTCTCCGAGTATTTGAAATGAGGTTACATCGTTCAAATGTCTGAGGAGATTTGGTGTCATTGATAGCATTACTAAGCTAAGGGATTCCAGCACTTGGGCTTTCATTCAGAAGAGCAAATTTCCCGATCAAGGAACAAAGGCGGATAAAGTTTTTCTCTTCAAAATGTCTGAAGTGGGTCCAGGAAGTGGCGTAGACTTAGTGAAGCGTATACAAGACAATGACAACCTTCATGACTCATGGATGATGTTTGATCACGTGAAACGGGTAAAAGGGTGGACCACAATGGCGTGTCATACGTATGATTCTACATATTGCCGTGTTATGACAATTGCAATTTGTGACATGCAATCTGAGGACACTTCAGCCCAGATTTTGTTCTGGAGGAATTTGAACTCTATTCTAGAAAGACACGGTGTCCAAAACACCCAGTTCAAGGGATTCATGGCGGACAGTGCGCAAGCGAATTGGAATGCTATGAGGACCATCTATGGATCGGGAGATAGTAGCGTGCCAATGGCAAACCGTGAAAGAACTTGCCTCTTTCATTGGACACAGTCCATGGAAAAGCATACGAAAGTTGACATCCGTGGAGACTTGCAAGATCAGCATCGAATGCTATGCAAGCAATACAAGAACGCCACTTCTCCGGATGAATCTGAAACGAGGTACCTTGCCATCAGAGAGTGGTGGTTGTCATCAGGTGCCACTTGCGAAGAAGGAAAGCATCGATTAGACTTATGGCTGTCATTTTGGCATTTCCGTTATCGCCAATGGGGTGGCTTTTTGCAACTTGTAAGTGCTCTCTTCGTATCACTCTCATTTGAAATATTCTTTAAAAATTAAGGCATGTTTATAATCTTCCTCATCTTAATGTTTCCAATATAGAATTTCTTATATTTATCTCATATCCTTTTTTTATTAGTTTTTGATCTGTAAATAGCGCTCTTGGGACACATCGTGATCAACAGTTCACCTGAAGTGAAGTCTGGGATTTGCATAGTTAGGTGCTTTAAGCATACCTCTCCCCTTATACACCTTCTCCATGATTCATTGTTCATCAAATGCGTTAGAATTATTTGTCAATTCATAAGGAATGGATGCGTCGGTAGGTAATCTCGCAAGGTCGTACTGATACCAAAATTGATTAGCACCCTTGGGTACTTAAGAAACATCCATGGATCTTTCATTGAATAACTATTGTCGATCTAATCTAAACTAACAAGTGCATGCATACCTCAGTGCTTCAAGTTTCTCCTCTCGGTACCGAGAGGGGTGTTCACTCTACGCTACTTATGAATATTTTGTAGTTTTCTTTATTGTCAATGTGTTTCACTTGACAAGTAATGAGTAATGTATGGATGTGTTGCTGCTTTAGAAAAGCGCTCTCGGTACCAAATGGGCCTTACGCTACAATCTCTGTATGGACTTTTGGGCTCCATGTCATTAAATCTCTTAGAAGTGGTGGCTACTAAAGTTTTGCATCCCAATTTCTGTTTGTCACTAGTAGTTGGTCATTGTTTCTACTTTGGATGATTGTAATTAAAATCGCTTTCTTCCATCATCTAATGGTAGTATTGGTATTTGTTCATCAGGATCTAAATGAAAATGAGCTCGCTGAGATGCCGTCTTGCAACCTTGCGGAGATAGTACACAATAAGTGGCTTCAGCAATCCGGAAATCGGGGAACCGATTTGTACATAGCCACAGTAGATGATTTTGTTCGAGCTTTCATGCAGATGGTGAGGTATTACCAATATCTGAGGGGAAATCTATCTGGAACTGGTCCAGGAAAGGAAGAACTATTGCTTCGCGTTGCACAGAGGTCAACACAACGAACTGGGAATCCTAAGGCCTTGGCGGAAGCTATATCCAGCATTCCTGAAGTTCAGGAATTTGTTAATAGAGAGCCTCGACTTCAAGGTGAAGAAGTCTTTGGGTCTCAGAAGCGGAAGGCAGACATGCCACTGGGATGCGAGCAGGATTCTCATAGACCGGATAAAGTAAATTTCTCCCATCCTCGCATTCAAACTAGATCTTCAAGAGCGTCAACAAGGGCAACACCTTTGAATCCCATTAGGGAAGACGCCTCTGCAAGCATAGATGTGGAAATGCATGATGTCATGGCAAATGATCCCCATTTGGAACCTGCAAATCCCCATCGGTCTACTCACGTGTCATGTATCCAAGAGAATAAGTGTGACGAAACACAGTGGCATATTTCCAGATTACCAAAAACATCCGCGAAGGCGTGTTTTGCCGATCAAGCTATTACAAGAAAGAAGTGCACTGCCCAAATAGTCCAGAACAACCAACCTACAGCAGCACCAACATATACAGGTATGATGGTGAATTACAAAAAGAATTGCAATGATAGTATGCAATTCTTCTTTTGCAACGACGACATTGAACGCTGCATGAAGGGATATCGACGGAAGTGGGTGTTATCTGTACCACCTGTTCCATCCATTTGGCCCGTTCAAACGGGTACCAAACTATCAAAAGCTGAAATTTTATTGCTGGAGGCCGCCGGATTTGAGCTTCCTCAACGACAAGTGATTTCACCGCGTAGGCTTTTTGGTGGTGAAGCAAGAATCGAATCGGTTCGTGCCTACCTTGTCCCACCTAATCCAGATGTGTATCCAAAAACTCGAGCAGGAAAAGTTATCAGACGGAACCCAAAGGCCCCAACAATCAAGCATCAAAACAATTGTGCTTCATTGTTGACTTTGAGTGCAAGTATACAAAGGGTAACCATGGTCCCTCATCCAGGATTTGGTTGCATAGTTTCCCTTATGTCCAGTGTGCTGCTTCGGACGGAGAAGTATATGCTCACCATTTCGTCATTTCCTGATTGTACCTGCCCTAATTACAAGGAGATGAAATTGAAGTGCTTGGGGAAGCATGGAACCTGAGCAAATTGTAAATATCTATACTATGTTTTTACGGTCATCTGCAATCTACACTGTGACACTGAGGCCTTTATTCACGTTGCAAGCTTCAGCTTCAACAAAGTGAAGGCCGTCCTTCTCAGTGAGATACTAAGTCATATTTAGTGAAGGCAGTTTCTTTTTTCCTGAACAGGGATACTCGTCGTGTTTTACCGTATTCTTTAATGAAGATGTAGTGAGACTACAAGGGCCACTGCTTGTATATCATTAGTCTCGTTGTGCTCACCATGTAAACGTGTCGTCCACTCTCATCCATTTTTTCATCCAATTAATTCCAATCTTTTCATCCATCGTCACACGAATTTCAATCCACTTTGAGCATTTTTTGCTTCATTTGAGCTAATCCATTTTTCTAAATTGGCATTCATCCAATTCTATCATCAACATTCACCCTATTTTTCATCCACTGCAAAGCCATTCCCAATCCACTTTTCATTGGGGGGGTTCAACACTTGCCATTCAATTTTCATCCAATTTTTTCATCCAACTTAGACATCATGTTTTCAGTTCAACTACTTTTTCATCCAATTTTTTCATCCAACTTAGACATCATGTTTTCAGTTCAACTACTTTTTCATCCAATTTTTTCATCTAACTTAGACAACTTGTTTTAAGTTCATTCAATTTTTTCATCCAATTTTTTCATCCAATTCTTTTCATCTAGTTTCCATCCAATTTTTCATCCAATTTTTCATAAATTGTCATCCAATATTTTATACTTTTTTGGCTAGTTTCTTTTTTGAAATCCCAAAATCCTCACTCCCTACTCACCAATCCCCGCTTCCCGCTCCACGCTCCACGCTCTACGCTCACATGCCAGCATTCCCCACCACAAGACTATATATCACCTACTAACATATTAAATCTTGTGGTAGCATTAGATCATCAACCCAAAACAATTGTAGAACATATCAACTTTTAAATATGGTATCAAATACATATTTAGATACATTAGAAATCTCCTTGTTATTGGTAACATGAGCTAATGAATATTTGATTAATTGAAACTATGCTCAATGTAAGATGTATTGGTTATAATTCACTCACATTATAATTTGGTAACAATTTTATGTATTTTGGATCATGTGCATATTTCAGTGGTGTTGGTATTAGTACTTCCAATTTAATACATGTATCGTATATCAAATTAGTTTATACTACCATCTCTTGTGTAATTTCTAAAATTAATTTATATTAGGTATATGCATTAATAATAGCTACTCATGGCAAATTAGCAAAAATGATTTAAATTTGAATGAAGAAAGACTATGTTTTATTTTTCTTGACAATTGGAAAGAAAGGCTATTGAAGTTGAATGCTTTGCACTCTTCTTTGTTTAATACTTTTATTGTAGTTATCAATATAAAAGTATGAACATCAATAAAAATGCTATGGCAACAAAATATATTTTCAATTCAATTATAGTCACAATGTCGCCTACTCACTCCTACTTATCTTTTTCAAATTTTTCAACATTAGTCAACTCTACACATTAGTCTACTAACTCTAATTTATGTCCTCATCACCCTTCTCTTCAAATGTTGAGTGAGTCACAATGTTTCTTCATTGACTCGCATACTAGCATTACTAGGTGTCTTGGTAGGGTTTTGAATGCAGTCTAGATCGATGTTTTGCAGTAATGTGGTGTGATTCATCATTGTAATTTATTGTGATTCATCATAGGTATTGCACACTTCTAGTGCCTTGAGAAGTGTAGATCACCTAGTTAGTCATAAACCTTTTACTTTTTGCGTATATTTTAAAGACTTTTTGAATGTTTTTGGTCATGTTTTTGTGGTGTTTGTTTACCAATTTGGTACTTTTGTATATATTTTTATCAAATTGGAGTGTGTTTTCTAAACTAATTTTTTTTTTTGAGTCTGTAGTCCAAATGGGAGTTGAATGATCTTGTTAGCCAGTTGGCACTTTACCAAGTTGGAGGGTGAGTAAATGAAGAATGAATAGAGTCCTAATTGGATGGGATGTTTTCTGATGTGATATGAGGTTTCCAATTGGAAGGAGTGGTTGGTTGGACTAATTCCAAATGGGTGATGAACTGGTAGCTAAGTTGGATATTATTTGTGGAAGTTAAGACTAAGTTGGAAGATAAAGATTTTTAATCCTAATTGGAAGACTGAGTGATAGTGAGGCCGTGCAGTTCCAATTTGGTAGATTAATTTTGCAGTTATTTCAAATGAGGTAGTTAGCTTTGCAGTTTGAGTCTGGCAGTTTGGAAACTACCGCCTAACTCCTATTAGCTTGTCTTTCCCAATTTGGTTTGCAGCCATTGTTGCAGGAAGCCAGTGTGAGTCCCAACCAAATTGTGCTGTGTATTTGGTTTATTTGTGTGTGTCAAGTAGGTGCTTGAATGTGTGTTTTATGTTGATTGTGTCCAAGTTTGTTGTGTTAAGTGATGAACTGTGGAATTTTTAGAATTCCAAGTTGGAGAATTTGTATAATACCAAAGTTTACAAGTTCATTAGGCGGGTGTCAATGAAGGTAATGGAAGTGATTGATTCCAAATTGGAAAGCTGAGTGGTCAGTTTGTCTATTTGGAGTGGTGTATGTCTTAGTTGGAGGACCGGAAGATGGAAGGATGGTTTTATGTCCCAATTGGGAACTGTGTAAGTGAAGGAATTAATTCAGTCAGTGATTGATTCCTAATTGGAGGAGTTGTAGGTTGTTGAAAATATTGCAGAGCGTGGAGGAAATTTTTGAGATCAGATTGAGTGAAGTTTATAAGCTAGAAATTTCCTAATGATGTTAATGCCAAATGGTGACGAGAAGTGATAATATTCAATTCGGAGTAATTAGATGATATAGTTTTGGAGTGTATCCAATTAGATTATGAAAACATAAAATTGTAAATGGTGATTTAATTGCCAATTCGGTAATATGATATGAGTTCAAACCAAATTGTTGTGTGTCTGTGTGAGAATGTATTTCAAGTCAGGATGTATACTGACTGTGGTTGCATATGTGGTGCCTGATTTGGGTCTGTGATTTTACTTGCATGTGTTGTGGAATGCATAGTATCTTGAGGGCTTTTCCAAATTGGTTCAGTAAAATTTGAATGTTTCTGATTTGGATTCATAGTCGGTATGTAAAGCAGTGATTGAACTGTGAGTTAAATGGAGTCAGAAGGTATTAAAAGAAGTAAACTCAAGTTGAACTGTAAGATGTATCCATTCTGCAAAAGGGAGAATTTAGCAAAGATCTGTGAAGGGAGAGAAGTTAGTTCCAAGTTGGTGGCAGAAGATTCTTTGGTGGTTGAGAAGGCTGATAAGATCCAAGCTAGTAGCTAAAGCTGTGAGAACCAATTTGGGGGGATTAAAGACCAAAAAGACTGTAGTGTTGGTGAACCTGATTTGAAAAGGAATTAAAGATTAAAAGAATCGAAAAATCAACTTGGGAAATGACTTTACCCTTGTGGCTTTTAAGAGTGGAGAGAACCAAATTGAGTAATTAGATGAATATTGTGAGGAAAGAAAATTTATTTATGGTTTAAAGGAACATATTTTCTTCTTATATTAGGTTGCAATGACTCATTTGACATAGTGACAGACTTATTAGAGACAATCCTATTATAAAAAACCTCCCTAAGAATAAACTTTACAATTGCCTTGGTTTTAATAAAATATGTCCAAAGCTTATCTACAAGAAGTATTCTTGTTTTCTTTGCCAAGAATTGATAGATTTTTTGATTGCAAGGTATGTCCTGTTGCATTGCAATTCTTTTGTTTTTATAGGCTTTTTTTTCTTGTCTTCATAAATTCTGATAATGGAATTCTCACAAGGGGCTTCATGGGGCTTCACAAACGTTTGTAAATTTCGTTTAGAGTTTTTAACCCCGATGCTTGATTGACTATGAAAATTTCAAATGTGGTTTTAGTGTGGTTTTTCACCTATTGTATGCTTCATCGGGGTTTACGGTGATGATCATGTTGTGTGATCACAATATAATATGCCAATTTAATTGTTGATAAGATTCTCTCTATGTCGCAAGGTGGTTCATCATGCTATTGATGATTCTATGCATCTTTAATTTTTCTATGTTGCATTCTAGGCTTTCCTATGTTGCATTCTACATGATGCGCTTGGATTACAATGGATTGAAGAACGGATTGTAACAATAAGCCAACTGTGGACCACAATTTGTTGGTATTACACTTACTTCTTGCTATTAGGTAACTACAATCCCATCTTTCATGTTTCATTTCTTTGTTTTTTAATTCACTTTCTCGGGGGGTGCACTTAGTTCTACTATAACAAACTACGTGCAAACAAGTGATTTTTAATAAACTATAATTTCAACCTAAAATTTTGAACACTGTTTAATAATGACTATAGCTTTCTATTGCCAAACTTTCCAACTCAAATAAAATATGAAATGATTTCTAGAAGAGGTTGAAAATGAACTAAAATGGCATGTTTTTCAACTCAAATAATTATAGAGGACACATTTAGATGACCATTGAGTCAATATTCAATTCAAAATGAGCTTTCAATAATGAGTTTTTGTTTTTTTAAATTATTCATTTTTTAGACAATTTTTTCTTATATAATATAGGAGTGTGAAAATTATTTTTCAGTTCTACAGTGTATCTTTTTACTTCAAAAATTTGTAACTAATTATTATTAACAAATAAAAATATCAATAATTCAAAACACAAACTTTCAAAGTAGGAAAATCTATTCATGTTTTTTTAATTTAATTTAATTTAAAATTCAAAAAGTATATAGGGGGTCCAAAGTTTTGTTTGCATGTGGTTTCTAATGGACACTCTAAATGAACCCCTTAAGTTCAGTTTGCTTACATGGCTCATTAGTTTAGGGATTTTGTGCAAGGTTTTTTAGGTTGAAATTAGGGTTTGGCTAATTCATCATTTGTTGAAGGTACATTTTTACTCTTCAGGATCTCCATTTTCAAATTACTCATCGTTCTTCCATTGAATTAGCATCATTTCTGTAAGCTTGATTTAATTTTTTTATCCCAAAATGTGTGGGTTTCTTCAAAGGAGATGGTTAAATGCCAAAAGTCTTTTAAGGGACCATTTCTTTGCAAAATCTAAGGAAGTGGAAGTTGTGAAAATACTTTCCTCAACGTTTGAGACCTCTCATGGTCTCAAAACCATTTAATAGGCATTGATTGGCCTACCCCATCAGATGCATATATTGCATAATCTATTGGAAAAAGGCTCTCCATCTTGGTTTGAATTAGTTGCCCCCCTCTCCCAAAAAATTTAAAGGCTGTAGATTTTTTTTTAATACTTCTTCTTCCATAATGTTGTCGATTTCTCAAAATTTCTCAAGTTGTTGATCTTTGAGATTTAATCTGAGCCATCCATCCAAATACGAATATGGATACGAAATAGTTACAAATATGGATACGGTACCAAAATACGGATACAGATATTTGATATTGGAATATAGTACAATATGGATATGGATAAGGATAAGGATACAATATACAAATATGGGATATAAGATTTTCATTGTCCCATATTGTTTGTCATGTTAACCTCATTCAAAAAATTACAAGTAGAGGGATGAAGAAATAAAAAATAAATTTTAATTAATAATTTTTTATAAAAACCCAAGGTGGGGGGATCGGGTGGAGTTTTAAATTAAAATTTTGAGTGCATTGTGACAAAAGTGTCACAATGCACTCAAATGTGGCTGTATCAACCAGACACATTTAATTGTGCATAAATTGACCTCCCCCATCAACACAAAGCCAATGGAAGGAGCAATGGTGCATTTAATTTGAATGACTCCATTTCTCTTTGTATATTGGAAAGGTTTTTTGCAAAGTGTATAGAAATAAAGGGGCCATTCAATGTATGTCAAAAAAGGTTCCAAAAATTTAAAAGTAGATACTTTCCAAGACCACACTCGGTCCAATGAATATAGACGCCTTCTTTGGACATTATAAGCGGGAAGGTGATAGAGAAGACAAATGTCCAAGGTCAAAGGAAGTGTGAGGCTGTGGCTTCACTATTTCAAACAACATACTTTTTAGAGAAGCAATCCATATCCTACTCCAAATATACTTCCTTATGCAAATTGTTGTTGAGTGTCAAATCTCTAATGCCCCTATCTATGTATCACAATGAGAAAGAATGTACTTACTTAATGTGGTGCATTTCTCCTGTGATTCAATAGAAAATTATTAATCATATTCAAAATTCACCATTCTATGGTGTTATGATTGATGAATTCACAAATATTAGTGTGATGGGGCACCTCGTTGTTTTTGCAACCATAATTGAGAAGGGTTTGCTTGTCATTGTCTATCTAAGTTTGCCATAGATAGATGGGGGCAAGAAAGATGCGATTGTGATTTATAAAACATTGCATTAGATGGGATTCTGCTCTAGTAGAGGGCTGCAAGTTCCCTAGCGTTTGGGAATGCTAGGAACTCCACCACGCAAAATGTTGATGTGGTCGAGAGTCAACCACAACAACAAATATTAAATAAATAAAATTTAAATAAATAAAATTTAAATAAATAAAATTTAAATAAATAAAATTTAAATAAATAAAATTTAAATAAATAAAATTTAAATAAATAAAATTTAAATAAATAAAATTTAAATAAATAAAATTTAAATAAATAAAATTTAAATAAATAAAATTTAAATAAATAAAATTTAAATAAATAAAATTTAAATAAATAAAATTTAAATAAATAAAATTTAAATAAATAAAATTTAAATAAATAAAATTTAAATAAATAAAATTTAAATAAATAAAATTTAAATAAATAAAATTTAAATAAATAAAATTTAAATAAATAAAATTTAAATAAATAAAATTTAAATAAACAAAATTTAAATAAATAAAATTTAAATAAAATATTTTTTTTTTTTTTTTTTTTTTTTTTTTCTTTTTTAGACTTGATTTCCAGGAACTATTCCTAGTTATCATAATCAGAAAGTCTATTGCTGTATGATTCATAGAAATAAATAGATATTATACATCATAGTATATAATCTTATATTTTTTTCTATTTATTGAGCTGTTATTTATGATATGATTTAGCTAAAAATTTACATACAAAATAAATAGCATTTTCAGAAATTGAAACATTTACCAGATAACCAATATAACTCCCTCCTCCTGTAACTACACATGGAGGCTTCACAAACTCTGATTTCAAAATCTGATGTCAAAATCTGATGTCAAAATCTGATTTCGGCATCAATAAAGCTTTGACAGTTAATGAGAGCCTTTGGGTATCCAATGAATGAATAACCCAGACTAAGCAAGTTTCTAAATGGATGCTTAAATACTTGATGTTAAGCATGACAGCTCATGGAGCTTTGGAGGCTTGGTCCATTAATCTCCATATTAAAAGCTGATCAAAAAATAATAATTTCTACCCGTTGTAAGCTCTGGAAGTTTTTGCCGCTCTTCCTGTTACATCCAGGGATGTTCAGACATTTGAACTTAGAAATTATTGAAACTCATGCTATAACTAGCTCGGTTTCCACAATGAACACATTTTTTGTGTTATACAACACTTGCTCAGGGTCAGAGGTTCTCACAGTGGTGATTCAGTTGGGAGAAATATATGCAATGGTGCTTGGCTCACAAAACAGCGGCCAACAGGTGGTGGTTTTTTTAAAAGTCTGTAGAGAAGTCAGAAAATGTTTGCTTTGCATATTTTATGGCTTTAGGTTGGATTACGATTGAAATTATTCTCATGTGAATTACGATAACAAGTAGTGGTAATCTGTAGACACCTCGTGCACGTCTATTGGCATACTAACGTTTTTGCTGGTTGGCATGGGTACAGGTGAGGATTACCACCTCCTGAGGATTTTTTTCAAAAATTTTCGAGCTATGGATATGACGTTCTCATACTTTATTGTATCTCCAACTTATTATGCCTAGAAGTTCAATCTAAGGCTATGGTTGGAAAAAATGACTATGAGTTCTAAAAATTTGATGTGTTCATTGTTTGTGCATTGTTTGTTCATGGTTAGTTCAGTATTTCTTCATTAGAACTCTAATTGACTTCTATTGAGGCCACAGCTAACATGCTGAAATATTTGTGCAAAGCTTGCCTGAAGATAGTTATGATGTATGGAATGTAAATCATTACCATTGTATTGGTTTTTTTACACAATCTCCTTTAATAAGGTTGTTGATATGGACTGAAAATTATGCTAGGACATACTAATGTTGTTAGTACTGAAGTTGCTTGGATAGCAAATATCTTTAGCAGTGCAGACTCAAAACATTTACAGTATTGAAAAAAACTCTGTCTAAAGGAATTTCTGACAGTAGTATTTCTACATATGGATTATGGATGTATATGATCATGATCAAGAATTAGATCATACTTCACAAACATAAGTTTGATTAAGATTGGGATTTAGAATCTACTCTGAACTAATCAGGGAAGTTTCGAAAAATACTTTTTTTTCATTTTTTTTTTTTTCATTTTTTTTCCAAGCAATTCAAACTGGTTCTTAGCAATGGAAACAACCTGAAACGGCCTTCCTTCGGGGAAGGGCTGAATCCTATACAATGATTTCACACCTTCACAATTGGGCGTTGGACTTACAAAAATTTGTGGACTTAAGTAATGATGATGCTAATACTATGGTAGATGCTCATAGTGGAGTGGCTACACAAATCAAGCATCAAGTAAATCCATACCTATCAGTGTGTCATTGTGTTGCGATTTATTGAAGTTTGTGCTTTGTTTCTTCCGTGATGTATAGGGCAAGGATTTAGATCAAGCTACAACTATCTTAGAAAAGTTGTCTTAGTTCAAATTTGTTTATGTTTTGTATTTTTTTGCTAACATCTTGCATTCCTTGGCTATGTTGTCAATGGTGTTGCAATGTAAATTTGTGGATGTGACCACCATAGGTAGCATAGTGTGCATGGAGATAGCACATATTTGAATGTTGCTCATTGTAGAACCCACCAATTTGAACGTAGACATGTTCAACGCAGATATAAGGTATCATGTACTTCACTATAAGAAACCTAGCTTTTGTGGCATTTTGAAAAAATGGGTCATGTTTTTATTGGCATCAATGTGTCACAAATTTTGAGCTTGTGGGAGGTAGATTTTTGTTGGATGTTGGAAAAGATTTGGGATGTCAGAGCCAAAACAAGTAGATGACACAAGAAACGTGTATGTTTTTTTAGATATCAAATAAAACATGGTCATGTTTATTATAACATCTTCAAAACTATGGATATGCATCTTTGACTAGCACTAGAAGAAAAACATGTCATTCACAACCAACTACTATGCAACTAGTGCCCTATGCAACTGTGTTTGCAACTAGTTTCCTCTCTATTTGCACCAAATCTAATGTAGTTGTTTTGTGTCATTGTTTTACAACATTCATTCATTGTTTTAGTTGCAAAGTAGTCATTCTGTAGTTGCAAAAAAAGACTAGGAAACAACTAGTGTCCTATGCAACTATTATGCAACTGTAAAATGACCATAGTTGTTTCCTAGTTGTACGCTAGTTGTTTCTTAGTTGCACTCTAGTTGTTTCCTAGTTGCTTTCAAAGTTCATTCCCATTCGTGTTATATCAATTGACCCATATCAATTGTAAAGAATACCATTAGATTGAACATATAAGACTTGTAAGTTGTTATAGTCTTATGTCATGAATTCTTTTGATAGAATTCTAAGATTTCTATAATTTGTGGGTTTCTACAATTTGTAGATTTTGTATATAAGAATTTAAAAAATAATCAAAATTCAAGAAATTTTATAATCTAGGAAATTGAATTTTGAAATCTAGGAAGAAGGTAGATCTGAAATTTTGAAATCTAGGAAGAGGGTAGATTTGAAATTTTGAAATCTAGAAAAAGGTAGATTTGAAATTCAAAAATCTAAGAAAAAGGTAGTTCTGAAATTCTAAAATCTAGAAAGGAGGTAGATCTGAAAATTTGAAATCTACAAATCATTGAGATTTATATTTTAAAATTTACAAATCTACAAGTTGCAAGCAAGTTGCAAACAAGTTGCACACAAGGATGAAGTTCTTTGTATGGTGTCGGATGACAAAAAACCTTACAACTAGACTGCAACTAATGCGACTTGTCCATTGCAACTACGGACTCTACATTGTCACCTAGTTGCAAATGTCCTATGCAACTACAAAATGAGTTGCATACTGTAGTTGCAAAACCCCTCATTTTCTTCTAGTGTAGGGATTCTAGATTTCCTTTGGATAAATTTTTATAAGTTATTGTAGGCTGAGGTAAATCGCAAACCAAATGAGAAAAATATAGGAGAAGGGCGACCATGTGGCATGCCTTGGAAAAAAAGAAAAATGGATGGATGCACACTATGGATGAAAAGAGCAGCTCTTTTAACATTAGAAGAGATTTCAGCCCTCTGGAGGGCTGTGAGTTCCTAGACTATGGGAACTGGTTTGCAGGGGCCGCAGCAGCTTGCAGACGTGGAATGGCGACTTCCACGTCGGAAAAGAATAATTTTTTTTTTCAAAATAAAAAATGAAATTTTTTTTTCTGTTTTTTTTTGCATTTCAAGAATAAAACTGTTTTTCTTTTTTGAATTTTTTTTTATCGGGAATAGCCGTTCCCCCAAAACTGCAGGGGGACAGTTCCCCCGCAGCTGCTTGAAAGGGCCCTCCAAGGGTCCGAAAACTCCTCTAATGCAAGTGAGATGGTAGGAAGTAAGTCAACTCATATAGGATATGTAAAGCAAGAATTGTGTTCAAAGTAGAATGTTTGAAAAAATGTCCACATGTTTGAAAAAATGTTTAAATGTCAGAAATAATGTCTACATGCAATGCGTTCAACTTTGCATCTTTGAATTATTCCATATCCTTTGTCATAGATGGACAATGGATTTTATTATAAAATGGACCTTTCCACTCTTCATTTTCACTAAATGTCAATGAAGTAATTACTTGACTTTGCCATCAAAAATTCTTATGATGGTACATAGTAGATTTCTTGTTGAATTTGACAATTTTTCTTATTCACATTTTTTTGGGACTTTTCTTTTAAATAATAATTTTGTGCTGACCCTATACTATAGATATAGTGTGTAACAATTGGTACCTCTAATACAAATAGATGTCTAAGTTGACGTCTCTTAAAACTAAATTTATATTGCTAAGTTAGGTCAAAAAAATCTCACGTATCATTACCTGTTGGGTAGGCATTGAGATGGAATCTACATGGCCTACACGTGGAGCATTTTGGAACGCTTAGGACACCCATTTTCTATAGTTGTTTTCATTGAACAGATTGACATTATGGTTTGTTTTTTAAATTTTGGACATTTTTTAGGACATCAAATGTAATGGATTATAGGTGACATTATAGTTAATGCACCTTTTATTCAAAAAATTTACTACCACATGCACGTGATTTTTCCTGCGTAAAGAAAAAATCACCCCTAGAGTTGGCCGAGGGGAAGTGTATGGGATCGTATATCCACTGGCCTTTCAAGCTAATCACCTAATATTTCAAACTACCCTAAAAAGTTCTAACACGAATTAGGGGCAGCACTCTAAATCACTCCAATGTGTGTCTTAAAATCACCACATCCACCTAACATATGTTTAAAGAAGTTCGGGTAACCTCCTAGACAAAAATCTTCACAGAAATCTCCAAATAGGGCTCAAAATGGGCCAATTAAAGTCCTAGAAACTAATTATAGCACACACATTCACCAAAAATCACCAAATCCACATGCATGACCCCTTCAATCAAAACAAGGAAAATAAAATTGTCATCAATCATTACAATTATTATTATTATTCATCAAGCAAAAAAAAAGTTGTAAAACAACCTTCAAAGCAAAAACAGTCACCACAATCTAGCAATCGACTTCTATTCACTGATTTGGTTGCTTTGTCCTCTTCCTTGCTCCAAATTGGGTGAGTCATATCTTTTTTGGAAAGCTAACTCCAAGACTCATCATCCCTTTAAATTTCAACTCAATCCGCCTTGCTGATCTTCCGCAATTGCCAGTCAAAGTTGCAATCTTCAATTGTGGCGACAACAGATCTTCTCACACAAAATCAACCACCAACACTTTGTTTGTGCTCCAAATTGGGCAAACCTAGAATTTTTGAAAAGTCAGCTTAACCCCTGAGTGCCCAAGAGGCCAAAATCTGGCCTCTCTATTTTGAAAAACGTTCTTGTTTGACCATCATAATCTTTTGAGTAGTACGGTCAAAGGACAAGTCCTTTTCTCCACACCTCTTGGTCCCTCTTGAATATCAATCGGTATAGTTGGATTATGTGGATCTCTTCTTAGAAGAAAGCTTGAGTGGATTGAAGTGGAAAAGGTATGGATTTCAGTGAATTTGCTCTGGGCGCTTAGGGGTTAAAGGCGCATCATCCCTTCAAAATTTGGCTCCATTTGATTTTCCATTTCCATGCAATCACCTATCAAAGTTGGTAGTCCAAACTGCACTTCAAATTCTCCCTAATTCTCCACCACTTTCCCATTTGACCTCAAAACCCTCCATTATCACCCATTTTCTTTCCAAAAATGTGGTGAAACCTACTCAACAAATTGTTTAACATGCTTTCCTTTCTTAGTTTCTCACAATTCATGCTAAAAGACACCTATAATCTCAACAATGCTTCTAATACACATGCATCCAAAAACTTGCAAAAAAGGGGAGAGAGTTTGGAACCCAAAATTGAGTATACGGGTAGATGCAAGAAACAACGAACAATTTAGGAAGCGTTCTGCCAAAACTGCATTTTTTTTGCCTAGTACTACAAGTACTGCTAGTACTACAAAACGGAGCAATCTCAGCCGTTGATCCAAAAATCAATGGCAAATAGTACTTTTGAGTACTTTATAATACTGAAATAGTACTACTTAAAAAAAATTATAGTTTGTCACAGAAAGTAGATAAAATTAAGTATAAATTAATAATAATTAGAAAATCATGAATAAAAAAACCCTAAAAATTGGCCATTTGTAAAGACTTTATAGTGATTACATTTCACCAAAAACTAAAAGTTGAAACCATCATGAATGTTTGGAGCGCTATGGGCAAGGGACCTCTATTTGCATGCATGTTGAGGACAAAGAATTGTGTTTTATTGAATGCCCTTTGGTGAGCACATGCCCTTCTATTGTGGCAATAGCCTACAACAATCCTAGACGTACATCATCATTTTTGGATACTCCATAGCACTAAAAAAACCCTAAAATGCAAAGTGTAACAAATTAGGTAAATTACAATTTAATTAAAGGATTTTTTTTCAAAATTTCTCAAAAATAAGGAATTTGAAGACTTCCAAGTTAGCCATCTCCAATAAAAATTTCAAGTACATGGACTTCATTTCCCAAAAGATATGGCGAATGGCATCTCCGTCATTCCAATTGTGACGTAAAATAGTACCGGTGTTTCTTGCATTCATCCATATCCAACTTCTAAACGGATTATTTTTTTCTAACTACTTTCATCCTACCTTCATTTACCATCAAATTGCTATTTTAGTGTAAAAAACGTCAAATTAGTGCAAGTCGCGCTAAATTACTGTAACTACACTAATTTAGTGTAGACTACGCTAACTTAGTGTCAGCCCCCTAAATTCTTGTAAAATCCTTTTTTTAATGTTTTTCTCACTACTCTAGTGTTCTACTAATAGTTTTAGTTTGCTAACTTCTTTTATGTTTGTTTTTATTTATTATTTTTTTGGTGGTTTCACTTTACTTCAAGTTTCATTTCTTACTTCTATTCTTTTGTTTTTAATTCACTTTTGTATTTTTTGTACTTCTTAGTTTTTTGGTTTGCAATTTAATTCTAATTTCAATTCCTACTCTTAGTCTTTTGTTTTCATTTGGGTTTTGTATTGTTTGTAGTTGTTATCTTTTTAGTTTCCTAATTAATTCTACTTTTTTTTCTTACTTAGTAGTATTTTTATTTTTTATTTTATCATCATTTTTCCTTTAACCTAATTTTGTTACTCTACCAAATCTTGCTTAACTTCTTTTTAGTTTTAAATTCTCATTTTTTCCTAGACTTTTTCCTTCATTTTTACCTAATTGCATTTTAAAACTTTAGTATTCATTTTCCAAAGTTCCTATTGTATTCTATTGAAAAAGTCCCTAATTTGTAGTTTAGGTTTACTTTGCCGTTCTAATACTTCCTAACATGTAATTTAATTCATTTTGTTTAAATTTTCCACTTTCTAAAATGTGAACCATTATAGTGGTTCACACCACATCTTCTAAAACATCACATAAGACAAGGATTTCTTATAGTGCTTCTTGAATATGGCCCTTTCAAGGGTCATTTGAGGAAGCTTATAAGTGAGATTAGGGGGGAAATGTTCTATGGGTTCAAAATGCAACTCTCTAAGCTAAGAACCGATTTGGAAGAAACATTACATTTTCAATGACTATTCGTTTACAAAGGCAATTTGTTAGGTTTTAGAAGCTAGATTTTGTGGCAATGACATCATTTCTTGTTTCAAAATCTTTAATCCTTCTAATATGCCTTTTAAACAAGTTGGTCTGCAAAATTGAGGTGGCATTGAGTTGGATACTTTGATCGCATTGTATAGAGTTGATCAGTTACATTCAATTTTTTCCTTTCCTTCTTTAATGTGCATGCTTGTAAACACGAGTTTTTGTCCTTCAAATTGCAATGAACAATTGAATGGGGAAACAAAAATTTCCGAGATCTATGAGTTATATGATCACATGGAATCATGCCCTACAAACATGTTACCCTAACTCAATTATCCTTATAGAAATAGCTAGAGTATAGTGTATCTCAACAGCTACTTGTGAGAGAGCTTTTAACGTTCAAAACTTGATTAAAACTCACCTTAAAAACAAGCTAGGAAGTAAAAACCTAGAAGTGTTGCTTAGAATTGCTTTACAGGGACTCAAGGAAATGAATGATAGATGCCATACCCTTGTGTAAGAATGAAAGGAAATACAAATTTCTTTATGCTAACTCATCTACTTATTTGTCTACTCCAACCATAAGTCCTAATGCAAGCAATGCATCTTCTTCATATAGAGATGTACATTAACAGGAGACACCATTGTCATAGCTTGTGATGGCTTGCATGGCATTGTTGCATTTTGTTTTTGTGCACATGTGGTTTTGATTCTTTTGAATGGTGTTCTGTGGGCATGTTGTACTAATCAGCCTCTCCAAAATGCATGGACCCTCTTTTGGATCTGTGCATTTTTAACCCTTAAAGGACCGTCACTATATTTTCACCAAAAACGCTCCAAAACTGCCATTTCTAGTACAAGTACCAAAATTTTGAAAAAAAACTTTTTTTGACATATCTAACCGTAGGATCTTGTATTATATAGTATCAAAAACATGTGGTAAAATTTTCAGACATTTCCACCGGGTGGATTGCAAGATATAAGCATTCAAACTAACTAAAATTATTTTTTTGACCCTTCGAAAAGCAGGGCAGCTGCACTTCACAAGCTCACATTTCTATAAAAAAAATGACCTAAATGGTGGTGCTTCTTTGGATTTGTTTTCCTAAACAAGTTGGCCACATGCTTGAAAAATTTCAGATCATTTGGAATAGTACAACATATAGGAAAAAAATAGTAAGTAGGTAGTAGTAGAGAATGATTAAAAATACTAAATTATTTACAAATTAAATATGGAATTGAAAATTTTGCAATCCCAATGGTCAAAATTTTGTAATAATGTATCTACATCCTAAGATTTTATTTTTGTCCAAAAATATTGAAAATTGGATAAGATAAAGGATTTCAAAGTTTATTTTAGAGTAGGAAATCCAAAACTGCCCGCAAACAAAAAATCCTCATAACTTTTGACTCATTGATCAAAATGGAATAATTCAAATCTTTTTGTGTATATAAAACTCTAAAAAATCAATTCCAAATTTTTGTTTCTGAAAAAAGTGATTTTTTCTGATCTGCCCGAACTGCCCGGTTGGGAAAAAAATTAACATATTAGGCTATAACTTTTGACTCGTATTTCCAAATGTCATGAAATTTAGTGCATATGAAAGATCTTCCTTGCCCCCACATTCTATTAAAATTTCAGTTCCAAATATGAAAATCTCTGCTCGTAGGTACCTGCCCCAAAAAATTATACAGCCAAAAAACACAGTCCGGTCCTTTAGGGGTTAAAAGGATGAATCCTTGGCCCTAAACTAGTAAGGCAATGCTAGACTCAAATCTTCCTAGGAATATTGTAATATGCAAATGAAACCCTCTCAAAGCAAAAGAAAGCAACTTAAGTAAGATAAACAAAAAAAAAATTTAAAACGGACCATATTCACAAAGTCAACGTCGCTAGCGTGCGAGCTTGGAGCGGGGAGCTTGTGAGCGGGGAGCCTTAAAAACCAGATTTCAAAATTTTTTGGAAGAAATTAAAAAAAAAAAAAAAATTCTTACAAAAATGTGTCAGAATTTACTATATTTAGTAAATTTTAGTACCTATGACCACGACACCTATTACTGTGGATGATGAAATGTTTTGTCCATGGGTAGAAAATTGTCATTTCCTGTGAGAAAAAAAAATGAAACCTTTTTCCACAACGAAGTTCTTTAGGTTAGCCACTACAAGTTATGTGTAGTATCTGCTCACAATATTTTTTTAGGAACATAATGTATTCTCTGAAGCAACTAATATTTACAAGAATAAACTAAAGTTTGAGGTAGTCTCTACTATTGCTACAGAAGTGATTCCATAATTGGAAGATCATTACATAGATTGCATCCACATCCTTTATAACAAAGCCAAACAGTTTAGGGTTTAGGGTTCAAGTCTCACTGCCCACTCACAATAAATTTACTCCAACTTAAGGGATTTAGGGTTTCTTTGGAAAAATAATTGAAATGACAGAAGGGTTCATCTCCCAAACAAAAACAAATGGTAAAAGAAGACTGTTTGTTAAAAAATATATATATAATGCTTAAAGAAAAGGAAAGGGAAGGATGAATAAAATAGGGTTCGGGAAAGAAATGAAATTAAAATTAAAGAGTGATGGAAAGAAATGACAATGAAATGGATAAAAAATTAAAGTAAATATACAAATATGTATATAAATGGAAGAAAATAAAATAAAATGGTCAAATACAACAAATTATGGATTACAATGGAAAAATTTAAGACATAAAATGTTTTAGCAAATACTCATCAAATTTAGGAAAATCATATTCATATGTCCATTCCCAAATTTTGTACTCATACATTCATAACTGCATATTCCAAACAAAATATTTTAAACATACTCCCTTATATTAAAAATGCATAAATGTTCTCCTAATTCACATACAACTAGCAACTTCAAACAAATCCAATCCAATTTCATACTATTCAAAGAAATACATAAAACTATATTGTCTTTACTACTCTGGAAGTGTGATGATTCCTGCTTTAACTAGAAGAACCTTCAACTCATTCAAGCTATAACTCGATGCATGAATGAACTTGTCTTCGTGGATGTCCATCTTACAGAAATACCGGTATAGGTAATACAAGTGCTTGCAATTCACATACTGTTGTTGTCCTCCAATAGCTGAAATTGCCATGTTGGTAAAGTCTGGGCACGTGCATGACGGATACATACCCAAAGAAATTCGATACACGTTTCGATTATTCTCAGCCCTTGTCTGTAGCGATATAATTGCACCGAGCCCTGGAAAAGGCAACAATGTTACTCCAAGTATTTCTCCTTTGACGTTGCTAGCACTCTCCCATTTATTTCGTTGCTTTGCAGTTGGTGCAGTTGCGATTTTCCGAATGGTTCGATTATTTCTAACCGTCGGATACACATGACCATCATGCGGAGTTGGCTGATCATAAAGGATGCTCTGGAATATGTTGGACATATTGAACAGACGACAAGGAGACAATGTAGGGCGTTCTTGTAGTTGAAAGCCAGCATGTTGCAACATTAATGTCTCTTCACGGCTGAGGTTTGTTCCTGTCAAAACAGGCCATACCTCTGGCAAGTCTGGCCAATCTATTACCCACTTGCGTTTAGTACCTTTCACACATCGTTCAATGTCATCTGCACAAAACCAGAAGTCTGCCACCACTTCTCGCTTACTTCCATAATCTTCTTTTCTCCCTCGATAGGTGGGAGCAGGGGTGCCCTTTTGTCCTTTTGAAATTTTTGAAGTGCACCTAATATTTGATCCTCGCTGTTGAGCATGACATTTTGCTTTAGATTTCTGGCTGATCCTTGCAATGTGCCACTTCGACGTGTTACAGTCACTTTCAAATGCAATCGCAACATGTCCAGAAGTATTCACCTCAACATTTTTACCCTTGTCCCCCAAAGAGTCCATTGAAGCTGCTGAATATCGCGTCCGAACACGAGGTTGAGAGAAATTGACTTTATCCGGCCTATGTGAGTCTCCGGCATTGCCAATGGGTACATCCAACTTCCTCTTCGTGCTTCCAAATATTTCTTCTCCTTCCAAGTGCGGTATGCGAGTACTAACACCTTCAGATCCCGGTAATGTGTTTAGTGCCTCTGCAATTTTTTTAGGATCTTGACTTCGTCTTGCAGCTCTCAACTTCAACTCTCCCTTTGATGGACCAAATCCTGATGCATGACCCTTTAAGTAAGCACGGTAGTTTGTCATTTGCATCCACGCACGGATACTGTCATCGCAAGTGGCATCAAACAAATTGTTTCCTCGATTTCCAGACATTTGAAGCCACTTGTTATGAATGGTTTCTGACAAGTTGCAAGATGGCATGACTGCCATCTCCTCCAAACTCAATCCCTGAAAAGGCAACCCCCCAAAAATTTACCACCTCCTCATCAATTGCATATTCTAAATGCAAGACCAATTTCGAATTGAAACCACTCAACATAGATACAAAGCGTATGACAAATAGAATTAAAAATAATGGTAACGGCTTAAACCAACATCATTACAACTAAAATACACTTCACATTCACTACACACAATCCGTTCCCAATATAATTTTTTCCAAAAAAAAAAAAAAAAAAATTCTACGTGAACCAAATCTGGGGGTACTGTGAGGTTGTCCAAAAACCTATGTCGGACCCGACGGAGGTTCTTGGACAACCTTATAGTACCCCCACATTTGGTTCCTGTAGGATTATTAGAATTATTTTTGGTTAAAACCCATTTAATAATAATATTATTTATGGAGGTCACACTCATTTTACAAACATATCAAATGAACACTAGTACAAATATAACAATTGCAATCATAAATAAAGATGAAGATTTTAAACAACAACGGCACTCACCATTTGCATGAAGCCTCCCCACTGGCGGTACCGAAAATGCCAGAATGCAAGCCAATGATCCAAGTGATGAAGTGCATCAGTAGTGGTAGCTCCAGATGATAACCACCATGATCGAATTGTAAGGTATTTTGTCTCTGCGTCTTCCATAGACTTCGCATCTTTGTACTGCTTACATAATAAATTATGTTGCTGTTGGAATGATTCTTTGATGTACTTTTGTGTGTGTTTTTGAAGTGAAGTACTCCAATGCAACAAGCAAGTCCTCTCTCGATTATCCATTTTCTGATTTGCAAAACCACTGCCGTAGACAATACGAACTGCATTCCAGTTGGCCATAGCACTATCTGCCATGAAGCCCTTGAAGTTTGGTTGTTCCACTCCGTGTTGTGACATAACGCCATTCAAGCATTTCCAAAAAAGCACTTGAATCTCGGTATCTTCAGATTGCATATTGCATGTTGCAATGGTCATCACCTTCTTATAATCAGAATCATACACGTGACAAGCCATTGTGGTCCACTCCTTCACACGCTTCACGTGGTCAAACATCATCCACGCATTCTGAAGATTTCCTCCAGGTTGCATACGCTTCACCAAGTCCACTCCACTTCCAGGTCCTTCGGTCAACATCTTAAAAATGTAAACTTTTTCCTTTCCTTGGCCAGGAAAGACACTGTTGTGAATGAATTCGAACTTTGACTCTTTCTTCATGGTCATAATGTTGTCGATGATACCTCCGCGGTTGTTTGAGCGAAAGGAAGATATGACATTTCGAATGTTTGGACTGCTTAAGTATTCAAATCGATCCATGACTTCTTCTAATTCCTGTCCCCTCAACATCTCTTTCTCTCCCACTCCATCGTGAAACAAATAGGTGGTCAGAAAATCTTTGCTTGCAGAGAGAGCAATTGCAGAGTTCGTGGCTGTTGGTGTTTTGGACACTTGTACCGCAATGAGTTCACATATCTTCTCTGCGGAATCTCTATACATGCCTTTTGCTATTGGGTGAGAATGATCTCCAATGTGAATAGTGGCCCTAATCATCTTCGGATTCTCACTGTAGCAGTAGTAAATTCTAGCATTGCATGCGCTGAGGCATGTAGGGGTTACTTTGCACACCTTGCAAACTAGCGTACAATCTTTAGGAGGATTATCTCCTACTGCAAAAGGAAAGGTGGTGTAACCAGTCCACTCTGTTTCATTGCGTTTACTACATCTCTTCAAGTAATCACACTCAGGATTTATACAAGCAAGATGACCAGCGCAGTATGACTTACGGAACTTCAGGTTGTCCGAGTTGTGAATGTTTGTGGTCAGTACCTTGCACCATGGATGTCCGTCATAACGTTTGTCCATCCCCTCCAAGTTCCTTGCTGCAGAAGAAGACGAAGATGAACGACATGGAGGCAACTCGAAGATGACATCTCCATTGAAAATAGGTGGAAGGAATTGCACTTGATGGTGGTTGATGGCGTTGAGATCCATTGTTGACAGTTCATTTCGAGATCGATGCATACCGCTTAGTCTCTTCAAAGAGTCCATTATGCTAACTCTGTCAACCACAATTGGATACAATGGAGGACGAGACAACAAAGACTGTCTAGGGTTGTTTGATAAGGACCTGGAAACTGAGTGAACTAGACGCTTCTTGCCTTCATCATTTGCCACAAACATTGGTTTATGTTGGAGATTGAGGTCAGGTGATTCTCCTTCCGATTCGCTAGATAGCTCAATGATGGAATCTAACTTCTCAACTTTCACTTCACGAAGAATGGCACTTGTAGGAAGTACCGGACGAACTTCACGAGGAGGACTAGGCAAAACAGTGTAGCTGACATACGGCATATCAACCGTTGAGTTATCTGATTGGCGACTTCGAATCTCTATTGATGCAGCTAACATGGATAGAGGAAGTCCGTAAGCTCTGTAGTTTCCAGCCGCAAGGTACCAACAGTGACCTGTATCTTCTAATCTCCTCACTATTGGAATTGATTGTTGCAACTCTCCTAATTCAGACATCCTTTCCTCTTCAACATAAATGGATGACTCGATGAATCTAAAGCGAACATGAAGTAGATGGCTCATGACTATAGCATGACCTCCATCATCTACTGGAAAAACGAGAGGAACATCTTGACCATCTACACGAATGCAAGCCATCTTTTGTAATACAAGCGTTCATAACAATCAGAAAGAAAAAAGACAATTATGAATACAACATAAGGGGTTTTGTATCTTCTTCAAGTACTTTCAAAACATGGTACCTTTTCCATCACTTAAGGAAGGCAACAGCCCAGTGGAAGTAAGGTATTGGATGAAAATCTACTAACAAATACAATAGCAGCTCGAATGCCACATTCAAAAATCAACTTAAATTAGGATTTTAGTAAATGCTTAGTGCGGCGGTGTCAGGAATATCATAATTGCCTTCGGCGGCTCTGGAATAAAGCTATAAACTGCATATACCAAAAAATAGTTCCACAATAACAGTGATCACTATATCTCTTTAATTTGAATTGTGGCAAACAAGGTTGAGGTCCATGTCAGAGTGCTATTGTTATAAACTTTAATTCAAAAATTGACGGCACATTGATGTCATCTTGAAGTTTATTGGTTGTCATTTACTATTGGAAGCAACTGCCTACACGCTACTAAAGTTTAACGCGTTTTGGGCAAACTATACGCGCATTGGAAACAAATATAAGGTTTCTCAAATTCTGCAGAACACATTCTCATAACTAGTTTGCAAAACAATTAGTATATCTACTTAGTGGTCATAGTTTACATGTATTGCTCTCTCAGCTGATGCTCAACAACAGTTTGAGATTTCCTATTGTTGTCCTAGGGCAAACTAAGAAGCGGAAGAGGCGCATTTATTTGTATTTTTCGTCTTGCAAGGCACTTAGGAGATCTAGAATGACTCGTGCTAAGAAAGTTGTGTCCAAGAGAAGTCAGTCATCACAGGGCAACCTGTGCAAAGTACTTAGCTTCGAGGTTGGAGGTACCGACGTACAAGAGAATGTTGCAGCGTAGGCATCAGATCAAATGCAAGCTATGTTCGAGGATACCTCTAGCGTGGCAAATATTTCAGGAGAAGATGCATGTCTACATGTATGCCACTCTTGATCCAATTCCTTCTCTTTCTAAATTCTTTGAAGTCATTGTAGTTATATTCTGTGACTAGTAAAGTGCGTTACAAGATTATTTCAGCTCTTACACTTATATGCATACATTCTGTATACAATAATTACACATTCGTATCAAGAAGAGTATGATATTAACTTTTTCAAGGATTCTCTTCTGAACTTCAATCTAGTCCACACATGAAAATAGTGCATCCTCCTACTAACTTATGTACTTTTCTAGAGTCTTGTTATGAAGTCCAACTATTTGAAGGTATCTCATGTAAAGGCTTTCATATTTCACGAGGTATTCAGATTAAATTCCTAAAATTTTTATTTTGATTAGTTTCATGGGTAACTATATAAAACTTCCAATGACCTTTAAAGTAAAGGTGAACACTTCAATTTCTAGAGGTCTTCAAGGCCATATATGTCCATTACTGAAAGAGTAAGGCTTGCTAATTTTACTTCGTTTTCCAAAAGAAGCCGACATTGAATTTGTCAATTTCACTAGATTTTGAAGAAATAAATATACACCTGCTAAGAAAAAATATACAACTCCATTTGTTTTTGAAAATAATAGTTCTTAGTGAAAAAGAAATCTCAGAAATCCTATGCAATTTTTCCTGATCAAATAAATAAACTCAGTCAATACACTAATGAGAAAGCTATTTAGACATGTTTATGGTAATATTTTAAATAAAATGTAATTTTACTTATTTCAGTTAACTTCAAGGGAGGTCTGAATTTTTGTTTAAAAAATTCAGACTAAATTAAATAGCTTTGGGATTTTAAGAAATAAAAAACCATCATATCTTATTGTGAAAAGGAAAGGTCTTCTATTCTTGTCTGACATCGAAAGAATACTTTTGCTATTTCTTAAGCCAATTCTTCCGGAGGCAATAATCAAAAATGATTTATAAGGTCACTCATTTGAACTGAAGGCTTCACGCTTTATACTTCATTTTTTTTTCTGGGTCCACGTGTCATTCTAGATGTATTTCCTAATCTACGTCTTGAAAATAAAGCAAATTTTTAACTACAATTCCAATTATTTCTCATAGAATTATCTGATTCTAATATATCATTCTTTGAAGATAGAAAATTATCATGAATGACGCTACTAGCTTTTTATGAACTGGAAAAAGGTAATAGGTCTGACAACTGCCATATCTCTTAAATCACCCACGTCTGAAAATGTATATTGTTGGTATATATGTTTTTCTTTAAATATTGAGCACTCTACAGTTTTCTTTTTATTTGCATGATGTAAGCTATTTTTGAGTCCACTGCATGTAGACTTCAGAAACTCGTAATTAATTCATAAAACTTCCTAAACCTGAAGAAGAAGTTGGATTAAATTTAAATTTAATTTGCCTTTCAATAATAATTTACTAGAAAATAAAGAAGTATGTTCCACCTCCACGAAAAGATCAGGGTGGATTGACCCCCTCACTTGTCTATACCAGCACACTAATGATGATAAATATTGTTACCTACACTAATTGATTTAAAAGAGCTATAAGTTTTTACTGTTGATGAATATTTTTACCAACTATAGGTGTAAAGTTCTCCCACTTACAATGATATACGGATCTATACACTCAATAAAAATATTCATCAACTGTAAAAACTTATAGCACTTCTAAAATAGTTAGTATGTCAAACAATATTTATCATCATTAGTGTAGTCTGTGTAAAAAAGAAGCTTCCAATTTTTTGCCATTGATGGGTATACTCTCGACCTCCTAGGCCTAATTTGGGGTCTCCGCGGGCAGAAATGAATGAAAATTCTACCAAAAAAAACGAAAGCGGAAAAGAAATAATTCTGGATTTGCACACTGGGTCGATCGACGGGGTCAGTTGATACTGGCGCACGAAAATCAGTTGCTGGTCTTCACTGGGTCGAGCGAGTGGGGCAATTCACGCAGGCTTGGCGAAGGTTGCGGTGTCATAAAGTTGAAAATTAACTTAAGGAGAATCTAGGCCATGCAGGAAGTTGCTTTTACAGAGACAGTTGGTCACATGCACAACGAATTTAGCTTTTAGAAGGCATATGCGTAGTATTAATTAGGAAGTTCTAATTCCAGAGTTAGAAAATAATGACAAAGAATGAGCCTGCGTCCATGCATGTACAAGTGCACTAAAAATAGAACGTTCAAGTCACAAAGTGGAATCTTCCGAAAATAAACTGTGCAGCCCCATACTGCTAATTGTAGACTTATTGCTTATTCTGATCAGTGATTGTTGTCCACCGAAATCCTGATCTTCGAAATGTTGAACTAGTTGCGCAAGGCAGGTACGCAAATACATAAACCTGGGGTACCTCTCAGTCTCTATTCTCTCACAACTTTAGCATCTATCAATTCTACAGGAGGTTCGCATGATGGCAACTCAGGAGCGTGGAAACCAGGAGGGGGTCCGGAAAAGCAGTCGCAACAAGGAAGTTGGAAGATCGAACGTCCTAGAGTCCGAAGTTGAAGAAATGACAGAAGAAGCTGAAGAGGTAAGATTTTACCTACTACAATTGTTGACATGTTTTGCCGTCTTCTAGTCTGACCCTCTCCTGTCTATATACTTTCTTTGTGTGTCCTTGCGGTCTTAGCAAACTACAATTGTCTGACCCTCTCCTGTCTTTTCTTTGCGTGGCTTTGCGGTCCTGTATTCAAGATTTCTTGCTGCCGGTTGACTAACTTAAAAATCGCTCGCTTGAAATACGTGCAATGCAACACAGAGACAGCATTGATGTTCTATTTCTGGTCGATTCTGGTGGCCGAAAATTGAGAAGCTTTGGAACGTTACTAGCTTTATCTTGCCCTCTATCTGTCCTGACTCTCGGTAATTTCCATGAAAAATTCACCACCGCAGCAGTGAGGAGACTCATGTTTTACAGGTCGTTGCTTTCCAATGTAGTTCTCGAAGCTGAGCATGTACATGGTCCCCGTCGATCGACCCACTTACCGCTGAGCATGTACTTGCTCCCAATCAGTTTCATTTTTTTTGCTGTCAACCTGGAAATCGCAGATGGAGCATCCTTAGATCACTTGTTCGATGAAGCAGTTCCGATCAGTAAGCTACTGGCTAGAATTCGATGCTGGCTAGAAATCGAGGCTAGAATTCGATGTTTGTTTTCTTCATCAAGTTTGTAAGATACTTAGTGGTCCCACTTGCAAATTTGCCACAAATCTGGTCCCACTCGCCTGTCACAGTAGTTCCTAGACGGAGGACATCGATTTCTGCCTGGAGCTCCTGCTTTTGGATCTTGATTTTGTAAGTAGTAAGTCTTCTCTTGCACCTGGCGACCCGGCCAGTGCCGCGCAGTGCGTAGAAAAAATATCAGGCGACCTTCTAGACCTCAATGCTACTAGAATAAGTAAGCAGTGGCATGTAGGAGAGAGGGGGTAAAGCACCTTAGCAGTTGGACCATGACGTCATCAAGCCTTGTTGTGGTAGTAGGTTGACT
Source organism: Rhytidiadelphus loreus (assembly GCA_947034895.1). Classification (NCBI taxonomy): domain Eukaryota; kingdom Viridiplantae; phylum Streptophyta; class Bryopsida; order Hypnales; family Hylocomiaceae; genus Rhytidiadelphus; species Rhytidiadelphus loreus. The sequence continues at coordinate 43,943,275 of OX344764.1, forward strand.
TCGGTGACCGATTTCAGGGGGTGGCTGCTCAGACGCCGGGAACCCCGTCGGACCCGACAGGGGTCTGGCGGGTCACTACCGCACCCCCAACAATCGGTCACGGGGAGTCTTCCCTTTTTTTTTAAATTTTTTTTTAAATAATTAAGACGACACTTGCTGCGACTGGAGCTGCGCCTTCCCCCCTGGTGCTTTTGTCGGTTTCTTATTTTTCTGTCTTTTTTTTTTGTTGTTTCTGATTTGCATCCAGTTATCATGTCTCCGCTAGGCCAAGTTGCTGGCTTTTTCGTTCTAAAATCTACTGCAATGATATTCCGTTTCATTTGTTTAAATAATAAAAAAAGATTTGAAGTCGCCGCAAAGGCAGTTTCAAGCAAAAATTAAGTTTGGTGACCGATTTCAGGGGGTGGGGTGGCTGACGTTGGGAACCCCATCGGACCCGACAGGGGTCTGGCGGGTCACTCCCGCACCCCCAACAATCGGTCACGGGGAGTCTAAACATTTTTTTTAAATGTTTTTTTTGAACTCATCAGCCAAGGACTTGCTACGTCTCGAGCTGCGCCTTATTTTCTTGGTGCTTTTGTCGGTTAGTATGTTTTCCTTCTTTTTCTTTGTTGTTTTTTATCTTCAATCCAGTTATAATGTCCCCGCCAGGCCAAGTTGTTGCCTTTTTCGTTCCGTTATCTTTTGCAATGACATTTCGTTGAATTTTTTAAAATAAAAAAAAAGATCTGGACTCGTCGCAATGGCAGTTCAAGTTGAAGTTTAAGATTGGTGACCGATTTCAGGGGGTGGGGTGGCTGACGCCGGGAACCTCGTCGGACCCGACAGGGGTCAGCCGGGTCACTCCCGCACCCCCAAGAATCGGTCACGGCAAAACATTTATTTTTTTCTGATTTTTTTTCTTACACTACTTGGCCGAGGACTTGCTCCATCCGGAGGTCCGTCTCGAGGTGCGCCTTCGGCCCTAGTGGCTAATGTCGGGTTTGTTTTTTGTTTTTTTTGTTTGGTTATCTTGTGTTCTACCTAGTTGCCATGTTCTAGGCGGCGAAATTTTTGGCGGTTTTGTTCCAGGCAGGGCAAGTTGTTGGTGGTTTGGAGGTTTTCTTCATCTGGTGACCGATTTCAGGGGGTGGGTGGTCCACCGTTGCGAATCCCGTCAGACTCGACAGGGGTCTGGCGGGTCACTCCCGCACCCCCAAGAATTGGTCACGGACAGTCTTTCATTTTTTTTTATATATATGTAATTTTTTATTTATTGTTTTAAATCTTTAATTGAAGATATTGCACGGTGATTGTGACCACTATTTGACTTGTTTCATCTATGAATCATGGTAAAAAGAATTCAATGAACTGTCAGTGCTTAGCTAATTCTAGTGTGATGTGAAGATGAACATTTTACGTACTACCATGTACTTAAGATAAAAATTATTTTTTTCCTAAATCGATTATGAGGGGTCTATGGGATGACATTGCAAAGCCTATCGGACCCGATAGGGGTCAACCATGTCACTTGCGCACCCCAAAGAATCGGTAATGCACTTTGTTGTGAATGTTATTTTATTATTTTCTTGCTTACTTTGATCTTGACAATGATTAGTAGATCAATTGATTCTTGGATTTTGAAGCAAGGTCTAAAGAATTTTTGTGCTCTATGTAATCCTAACACGCTCTCTCGGTCTTTCATGAATGTTGAAGTTTGCATCATTGTTAATGAAATGAAATTGTGGTGATTGATGAATTGTTTGGGGATTCAGTGATGTGACCCTATGAAGCCTATTTGACCCGATAGGGGTATTTTATAGATCTCAAAGACTTCCCAAAATCTGTCACGGAATTCAAATGACGTTATTCCATACAAATTAGGGCTTTTTTTATGATGTAAGTCACTTCAACATTGGTGACATTAGTGTAGTGATGATTAGAAATGAATTTTGTTTACATTTGAAATTGTCAAGGGTCATGTGGTGATGGCCCAAGACGGTAATGGAAATGATAATTATTAAGTAATGACTACTGAAAAAAATTTGCTTTTAATGGTGTCTCCAAAGTCATTGAATATGTAAATTATGGGTGTGAATAGCATATGTAACATAGAAGTATTGAAATGTGCAGGTGGAGTTTTCCGATGCTAACATTGATCGTGCTCCACCATTGCCGATTGGCAGTACAAGTGCGGAGGTTTCTTTGGTGCAAGAATTGGTTCCCGAGACTCCAAGGTCCATGAATGTGGAGGTCAATATTGGAACTCAAGCTCAACAAGAATTAGACGTGGTAAGTTGGGGGGACATTTTGGAAGCGTGCGATCGTGCAGCAGATCGCTTGGACGTGGACGAGCAAAGTCACGTTAGTGTGCCTAAGTCAAGAAAACGTAGAATGCCAGTTTTCTCTGCAGAGAGCTCTGATACAAAGTGTAGCTCTAAGACCCTGTCCAGTCCTGATTCACGGTCATCAGGATCGGTTTCCAGCCCATGGGGTCCAAAGTCATGTGATTGTTCTTGTCGTGTTCGATTACGGTGGAATGATTTGGTAATCATTCACTAGTGTTCGGACTATCGAGATATTGTTGAGATTGATTGAAATATGTACACGATAAATTTGTACAACAGATTTTTCTGTTGTTTTCAAATTATTTTTGTATGTTGGTGCTATATTCATTTTCTATCCCAGACATCTTTCTTCATGTTGAACTTTTTTTTTGGAATTTTATCATAGAGTCCATTTAGTTGGTCTGCATTATATATTGTACATGCGTATTTTTCAGTAAATTGGTAAGTGAAATTTGAAAAATAACCTTTGCACTTGTAGATGGAGGAGTCGCCAATAATATTGTCTCAAAATGAACAGCAAGTGACACCGGGGACAGATGACATTGAGCAACCAAAGATTGGCGGTCACGAAGAGGAAGATCTGCAGATGGAAGACATAGACGAAGATGAAGAAGAGAAAGAATTGCTGGAAGATGAGCTACGGCGGTTGCAGAAGGTTGACTCTGTAGCCACCATAGCGAGTTTGAGATTCAAGCCAGAAAAGCTATCGAGAATGCAAATTCCGCTTTGCAGGCTTGTGCCAATGCCCATGGTGAGGCCGACGTTGTCATCTGACTTGCTCAAACTTGAGCAAGAGTTTGTTCACGGTTATCGTGAAGGAGCTGCGGTATTTTATGTTTCTTTAACCAATGAGGCTGGGGAAAGGTCAGAGTTCACAGAAGATGAAGTGAATCGCTGGGACCCTTTGTGGAAGAAGAAGAACGAGGAGTTCAATGTGTTCATCGAATCAAATGTTGAGCTGAAGTTCATGAAGAACTTGAAGTTCTTTGTGTGCGACGGAAATCACCGTCGCATTGCATGGATGAGTCACATCAGAAGGAGATTTCCTGCAGACCCACAATGGCACATCTCAGTGGACTGTATAGTTTTGGAAACAAAAGGCAGGATAGAATTGGTCATGCAAGTGATGCATGACATCAACAAGTATGTTATTTCATTCCATTTCACGTGTATTTGTAGTTTTTAATTCTAATTTTGAAATGTCTTATTGACTTTGTACATATAGGTTTCAAAGTACTAAACTTGTTTGTTTTTTAGGTCTACAGAGGATTCTCACGTGAAGACCAATTTGGTACACACCTTGTACCGTGTGCAAAAGTACGGGCTTCTGCCATTGGCAAAGTTCATGGAGATGTTGAGACCTTCAGAGAGGAAACGTTGTGGTTTCCAAATTGGGAGGAAGACATGGTATTCAATGCCTATGGAAGTGTTCACGGCATTCAATTTCAGGGTACAATCTATTTCCTTAATAAGTCACAATTCTTTTATTTTTGATCTCCATGTGACATTACTGAATTATGTTCTTGACTCTTGAGTGAAGTGAAAATTGAAATTTTGTTGAATTTTGACAGCAAGAAATTTCTCAAGCGGCGGATGGTGCGGCACGCAAGTACCATGAGACAACTCCAGTTGAAAATAAAAGTGACCAAGGGATTGCCAATGCCATGAGGGTTGGAGCAAAAGAAAAGGCAACAAAGTTGTATGTGAAGATGGGGAAGTTGCTTTCAGTGGCAAATCCCTCACATGGCCCAGAATTTTTAGAAGAGGTATTTTTGGATTAAAAATTCATAAAGTTATTTTTTGAATTTAGATAGATTCATATACTTCAAATGTTTTAATATAAATCATTTGTGGCAGGTGGAAAAGCATTGGACTATGAATGAAGTACCATAAATGACATTGGAGAAGTTGCAAATGATTGCAACCTGCAATACAACACCTGCCCAGAAGTTGAAGTATTTGAAGTGGTGGAACTCGTCTAATATTTCTCGTGAAGCTCGAAAATTTCCAGCGCATCCTGTGTCGGAAGAGAAACTCTCGCCCTTCCTCCACAAGTGCGTATGGTGGTCCGGGGTAAGTTGTTCTTTGTTGGAATTTGAATATCATGTAAATTTTCATTTGTTCTTGAGATTCTCATTTCTTTAATGGATGTTAATTGAAACATTTTTGTAAATTTAATTCATACATGAATTTATTTTTCTTCTTCCATAGATTGAAGAAGGTGCTCAGGAGTACTTCGAGAATGTGGTGACAAAGGATAATCTTCAAATCCACATGGATGTTCCACTTGAACCGGAATCACTTGGACAGTACATTGAGTCATGGAGAAGAAAAATCTGGGAGCAGGGATTTGGACCTTTTTTGAAAGTGGCCAACGCTTTTAAGAAGTCTGACTCATTTTTGACTTACGAAGGGTCGGTGCAGGCCGTGCGAAGAGTTCTTTTCCGGTATGGGTCCAAAGTTTATCTTTATTTTACTACATTCATGGATTGAATGTTCATAACTATTTTATTTGAACGTTGTGGTTGTTTTCAGTACACTAGAAATCTGCAAAGTCAATAACAGTGTGACTTCTTGATAAATGAACCCTAAACCAAAAGTAGGGGTACTGTGAAGCTCTCGGAATACCTCCGTCGGGTCCGATAGGGAGTTCTTGAGTACCTTGTACTACTCCAACTTTTGTTTTTTTTAACATTTCAAAAGTTTATTTGTTTTTTAAAAAATAAAATGAAATTGAAATTGATTATTATTATTTGTTTTTTATTTCTGAAATAGTAGACTAATGTCTAAGTGTTTGTTGTGCTACTTGTTTGTATAATGTAAGATTTTCTTTAGAACTTAAAAAATTAACAGTGGAATTGTTTGTTGTTGTGGCAGTTACTTGAAGCTTGAGCTAGTAGCGAAGAATGCATTAGCACGAGAGGACCTTCCTCCGTTTTTGTCCTCGTGGCTAGACCGCAGTTCGCAGGAGTGCATGTTTACACAGACTCAACTTCGAACATTTACGACGGCAAACTTGAACGGTGGAGGGTGGTACTTGGATTGCCCAATCACATTCACTCACCCAACAGAAGTGGGACTAAGGAAGTCATTTGACGGCCTTGGTGTAATTGACCTCGAGGTCCCCGAGTTTGCCGATCTCAGTGACACAAAGAAGAAGAGGGCTATTGCGCGAAGAATGGTTGCTGACAAGAAGAAAGAAGAAAATGAACAAGAGATTCGGGCCAACAAGGAGAAGAAAGAGGCAGAGCGTTTGGCAAAGTTGGCTGAGAAGGACAAGGAGGCCGAGAAGGAGGGAAAATCGAAAGGCAAGGGCAAGAGGAAGGCTGAAGGTACTGATCAAGTTCCAGCATCTTCAACTGTGGATCAGGGATCACAAATGGAATCCGGATCACGCAGTGGAGTGAAGAGAAAGACTGTTTTGAAAGAGCTCACCGAAGAAATGGTCACATAGGGCACACAAGTAATTGTCATTGGTGATGATGATGACGTGAACTCGGAGGAGCTGATCCTCAACGTCTCAATCGTGGACGTAATGGAAAATGAGGAAGGAGAAGGGAAGACATGTTACAACGAAGTGATGGACTTTTTGAAGAAGGTAATTCTCTAGTTTTTCCATTCTTGAATATTATGATTTCTATGGAACTGCATGATTGAAACATGTGTTAATTCTTGTTTTTTTGGACACATCTGTTTTGTAGTTGTCAGGTGGAAAGGTTCGGAAGTATGGTGGTAAAGAAATGCGAGAGCCAGGAGTGGACCTTATTTTCTTTGACTGCCACGAGAATTTGCCAGTTCCCGGAGTGTCTTTTCCGAACACTCAAGTGCCTTCGTGGAATGCTGACAAGGAATACGAGGGAATTCAGGAGGCTTTTCATTTTGCAGATAAGTATTTGCAAGATGATGGGTGTTTTGTGGTGTTTCATTCGTGGAGCGCAAATGCGAAGGGTGTCATTGCTGGGCTATGTGAGGTATACCTGACAATGAAGAAGAAAGAGTGGTTGGGAATCAACCGTGTCCACTTGACTTCAGCTGTGGACCCTTCAAATACGGTATGATGTTTGGATGATTTTTTAATTTTAGTGTCTATTTGCAACAGCTTATATATTATTCATTTCTAATGTGTTCTGGGTTTAATGCTAACAGACAATGAAATTTGGAATCACCCTCTTGATAAAAGACCTTGGCAAGGGAGTGAAATCGGAATTTGTTTTTCGTCAAACAAATTCCATGAAGAAGGCCAAAGTGGATCTTCAACACGATGACACACTCATCAACTATACTACCGAGGATACCATGCTCATGAATGAACGAGTACCTTGGCGTGGGCCTCGTGAGAAAGACGCGAGGTTTTTCCAGTTTCTCATAGAAGGGACAACAGTTGAAGGAGATGTAGTTCTGGACTGCACATCAGCTACTGGTTAGTTTTGAATCTCATTATTTTGAATGAGTTTTTTTTTTACATCTCAATCATTCAATAAATCAATTGTGTATTGTTTGTAACAGGTGCATCAATTACAGCTTGCCGTGGCACAGGCCGGCACATTGTGGCATTGGAGGAAGACAAGGACATTTTCAATGCCATACTCTTGCCCATGCAGAAGACTACACCAGATGTGGTGATAACAGAATTGCCAAAGGAAGCTACACCATCTCAAGATCCGGATGCAATGGACATCGTAGTTCACAAATTTGCACGGAAGACAAAATCTTGTAAGTAAGTTTTCTTAAATTTGTATTTCATATGCGAAGTGTGTATAAAATTATATATGTTTCAAAATTTTAACATACTTTTATGTGTTTGTGTAGCCGTCAGAGGTTGATGATGGCAGATGGAACTCGGCAAAAAAGAAGGCTTCTTCTGAGTCCAGACAAGTCTTTTGATTTGCCAATTTATGCAGAGCAGTTGGCATCGGCTTTCGTGGAGTTTGGTTCCTCTAAGGCAAAGAAGCGTAGACCTAATTATGCTTTGAATGTTTTAGAGTTTCTAGATGTTAGTGCATCTGAGGGTAGAGAGACTTCCGAGTCTTCTACCAACGACGATTCTGCGACAGAGTCTACTGCTACCTAGACTTATGAGATTGACATATCTCGTGAGTTATTGTATTTTGTGTTGATTTTCTTTATGAGTGGATTTGTGTGTTTTATGGCTACTTTTTTGTCTTCATTTGTCTCACTTCAAATTTTAGTTTGTGTGATATTTGTTTCACTCAAACAAAATTCATTGTTGTCATTGTTGTCATAAGAATTTAGGAAGAAAATTGTAAGTGACCGTCATTTCTTCAAATAAACTCACATGTACTATAAATCCCAAATTTCTTAGATTCACGGTTGGAGGGCAATCATACATTTTTTCAACAAATAAAATTCCGAAGATTGAAGATTTCATATTTTTGGTCAAAAAAAAAAATTCAAATTTGTTTAAATACCAAAATGAGTGGTACCACCACGTAATCCAAAAACCTCAAACGGACCCGACTGGGTTCTTGAAGGTTCCAGCCAGACCCCTGTTTTGGTTAAAAATAAAAAATAAATAAAATAAAATTTTCCTACTTCTTTTCTTGAATACCAAAAATGGGGGTGCCACCAGGTATTCTCAAAACCTCAGTCGGACCCAACGTGGGTTCTAGGGGTACCAATCAGACCCCCCATTTCTGGTTATTGGAAAGAAAAAAAATCATTTTGGAATTGTCAATTGAAGAGCATGAAGCTTAGCAATTTTGGATTCAAGTTTTATTAGTGTTTGTGATCTGCAACACTACAACCATGGCACATTCCCAAGTTTGCTTGGAAGTCAAAATTGTAGATGTTAACAAGCAATTTCTTATTTCTTTTATTTTATATCTAGTCTATAATTTTGCATGTTTAACATTTTTTAATATTTTTTTGGAACCATATAAAATTGGTGTTCATAGATGGAATGATGAAGGCACAAAGTCATTTTCGCAATTTAGACAAGAATTTCCACCTTCCTATGTCTATCAAATATTTGGCATCAACATTTGAGGATTATACAACCTAGTCCATACAACTTACACTCTTGAGATTGACTTATTCCTTGCGTCAAAATATAATGTGTGGGTTTTAGAATTATCAATGGATTTGTATGTTTTATGGCTACATTTTGAACATTTCCGTTCTCCATTTGCATTTTATGTATTACGATGTCTATAAATAATGACTACATTTGTCTGTGGCAAAAAATATCTTCAAAATACATTTGGAAGTGCATTAAATTTCATTTTGATAAATTCACATATCTTGAAATCTGTAATGTAATAAACCCACGGTCATAGGTCCAGACAAGTATATAATACGAAATAAAATTCCCGCTCACAGACTCACAGGCTCACAAGCTCCCCGCTCCAGGCTCACACGCTAGCAACCCTGTTCACAAAGTTAAGGAAATTTTCCAAATGAAAATTGATAATGGTGGCAATGCTACTAAGAAGAAAATAAAGTTGTAAGAAATGAACCGGAATTTTTTTCCACCTTTAGATACACTTTCAAATAAATTTTAAGAAAACCTAGATGGGTGAAAATATGTAGGCAATCCGCCAATTTTCCTACATAACTTTCCAAATTCTACTATTAAGAATTCAAATTAAATAATTATATAATAAAAAATATTTTATTGATACTTTTAAATAATATTGTTTAACAATTGAATAATTATTTCATGTATTGATTTTATAATGATAATTTAATTTACATTAGTTTATATGTCAATAAAAATTTAAATATGCTTTGGTCCACAATTGCTAATATGTGAGCCTAAGATCTGGAGCCTTGTAGGCACTTTATTCCCACCCTTGGAATAAAGTGTACACAACCAAGTTCTTAGTTAACTTGTTGTAGTAAATTCCTAATGGATGTCTAACAACGTGTAATACAATTATGCCTTTTAAGCAATGGATCTTTTGTTGTTTATTCCTACCTAACTTTCCTAATGACAATGACTAACCAAATCAAACCACATTAGTACCTAAGACCAGATTTTGGCTACAACAACCAAAACTCAAGGTCAATGGGATTAGTCAAGTAAAAAAGTTAAATAGCCTAAGTTGTAGGGATTATTTTCTCCTTTTTAAAATGATAAAGAAGTTGAAATTTGACCTAAGTATCTAAAAGATATCTATGGATGAAGTTTGACACTAAAACTACTTTTTAAAACTTTATCCGTTGATTTTTGGAGTTCTAAGTATCAAGATTTGTTTTTTCTTTTTGGATTATTTTCTATTCTTAATCGTCTATCTAAGTTATTATTTTGACTTGATTTGGTCAATTCTGGTTGGCTTTCATCCAAATCTACTCTAATTTTGTTGAAAACTTCAATCTACTCAAAGTCTTTCAATTTTTATCCAAAGATAAAATTAGTTTGGAAATCTTGAAAACATTCTCTTCAAGATTCTACCCCTAATTTATCCTTTGTAACCTACTTGAGAAATCCTTAATCTTTTCTTACTATTTGGATAAATTAGAATTTTATCTCTACTTGTGAAGGTTAATTGGTTTAATCTTTTGATGTTTTACTTGACTTCTTTTTAAAAGGTAAAAAATTCTTACTTTTATCTTTCTTGGTAAATTTATTTACGATGAATTTTTTACCGTTGATCAATTCATAAAATTCTTTCATAATTCTTTTTTACCTTGAATTTCAAAGTTATTTCTACTTTTACCTTGAATTCTAATATTTTTTTTAAATCCTAAAAGATTCCTAAAAGATTCTTTTTATTAACTTTCTACTTTTTCATTCACTTTTACTACTACTTTTAATCTAAGAGTGAATTTTGGTAATTTTCTTGAATTATGGTGGTAAAAATTTATCCAACTACTAGGATATTTTTATAACCATTTAAAGTTCCTACTTGATTTTCTAATTTCCAATGAGTAATTATATTCTATTTTTAAATTCAAATGTTAACTTTTAACCTAATAGCTCTAGTAAAAAATGCATGAATTTTGGATTAAAACATTGATTACGAACCTCAGCATTGATTCCATCATTGTTGAATAATGCCACCAAATTGTCTACGGTGTTCTCCAACTCCATCTTCAATGTTTGGTGTTTTGATGTTGTTTTTTGCTAAGGTTTATAATGGACTAGGATAATTTTCAAACATCTTTTTTCCTGTCTTTTTCTAAAGGTTTTCTTTTCTTTTCTTCCTATTTTTTTTGGAATCAAATCCTATCAAATCTAACACTAAAGATTTGGCTAAATGTTTTGAAATCAAACAAAGACTTAGGAAAAAGCTTGTTTGATGAATAACTAATCCTAGAATCTTCCTAAAGGTTAACTATTCCTTTTTTTAATTTGTCCTATAAGAAAAATCCAACCTTGTTTGATGGCAAATATTCTCGAATGGAATTTTGCATGTGCAATTAAACATTCTCTCTTCACTTGGACTTAGTTTCGTGAGTTTGTTGCTTTGGAGTTGCAATTTTTCTTCCCAATGTAAAGCTATGACTTGTCAAGTATGTGCACAAATGGATGGAGTTAATTGACATAATATGCCAACTTGTAGCACAACTCCAACACCACTTTTGGTAAGGCCTAACACACACCTTCTGACCCCCAAAATGCAAAAGTATGTGTGAATTTCTTGAACTCTCATACCCTGGACATGCCCTAGACCTCTCCACTCACTTTTGAGCACAGTCAACTCTGGGTTGACTTCTAATTTCTGAAATTTCAAACCTCACTTATATTCACTTTGCTGATTACCTTGGTGGCTTACAATTTTCAAAATTTGAAGGTATGCCTCTCAATCTCTCCGGCCTCAAACTCTCAGTGTTGGAATTTAAGCTTTCAGTGTCAGAAATAAGTTCTCAATTTCTATGAAGGAATTCCTACTATTTGGAAATAAGTTCCAAAAAAATTAGGAAGATGGGGACCTTGTGGGTATCCTCCCCTTGTTGATTTGTTAAAAATCAGATGATGATCAATATTGGTGTAGCAACCAATTCATTCAAGCAACCTCCTGTACTAACCTTGGCCTAAATTAGAGCATCCCCACCAGTGTCTTCCCTTTCCCTATCTCCATTGGGATGAAGGGGAGCACAGATGGGGATAGGGAAGAGAAGTTCCCACTCGTAGTTCCCTAAATTTTCAACTTATTGCTAAATAGAGGTAGGGAGAAGTCAAAAGGGAACCATAGAAATAGTAATAAGGCCAAATGAATAGTACTTCCACAAATCAATGAAGCACAACTCATGTTGGAAAGGTGGAAAGTGGTTTAGGGATTACTCCACTTGAGTTTTCTATCCATCATCCCATTTAGGGAATTTGGACCCTTCCTCCCTAAATTTTTAGGGATAGGGAATGTTGGTGGGGGAGTTTTCTTCCCTATCTGGATGAAAATCATTTGGATAGGGGTAGGGAAGCCATTGGTGGTGTCGCAGTGTGAATTTTTGGTTTTGTTAAGTTATCTTAAAATTTGGAGCGGAAGTTCTCTGCAGGAACACCAATCCGGTTTAGGGATAAGTTAGAACCAGAAATTAGTTGAGGAATGCAGTTAAGGAACTAACCGGATTCTAGTCTGTTACGGAATCTGTTTGGACCGGATTAGTTTGGATCGGATTTGGCAGTCCGAACCGGATTGGTTTTGTCCGGATTAGATCTGTAGGACCGGATTAGGTCAGGAGCGGATTAGGGTTAACCGGATTAGGTCATTTGACCTAATTTCTGGCGGCGCTGAGAGCCTGGGACTATATAAGGAGAGGCCTTGCCAGTTAGTACCCCTTTTTACCTTGAGCGCTGAGGCTTGTTTTCACGCTTGGGGCTGTTTTGTGTTTCCTCTTTGTGATTTCTCTTCAGATTTGTGAGGTAGTGCGTCATTAGTGAGTAGTTCTTTTGGGCGCTGTGGGGTTGGACATCCACAGTTGCAATTTGTTGCTTTCCGGTCAGGACCAGGAGGGAAAGTAAGGAACGGGGCGTGCGGCTTGGAGTTGAAAGTGAGGTTGTCGCAGGGAGATTCTTGAGCGCCTCAGAAATGCGCCCATGCCGCAGTTATGTACAAGAAGCTATCCGGTTCCCGGATGGTCCGGATCTTGACAGACTTCGCCGAGAAGGTGGAAGCAGTTATGAGGGAAGCTCGGGAAGTTGCGGATCTGATGAAGATGAGCAGCGTGAAGCTGACCGGAACTGTACTCTCAAGGAGTATCCGTCTTTCGGATATTTCCTTTCCTGAGTCGTTTCCGAGAGGAACAGAGTTAAACCGGGGGAAGGATGTTACTCCCCAGTCGAAAAAGGAGCGGAAGCCGAGAGAGACCGGATCTGCTGAGCACATCGAGTTGGATTCATTGCCAGAGCGACCGGATCCTCCTACTGGCGAGAGGGCCAGGAACTTACAGGAGGTCTTCGACGAGCTTCCGCCTGAGACCGTCAGTGTCACATTGAAGATGGGCATGAGGTCTTAGTGTAAAGTAGTTTTGTAAATACCGGGTGTTATGACCGGATTGTAGTTAGGAACTGGACCGGATGGGATCCCGGTCTGTTTGTTAGGGACCGGATTAGTATTCCGGTCTGCTAGGGTTTTGAACCGGGTTAGCATTCCGGTTTTGTCAGCGAGGCTTATCCCGGAAATCCAGCGTGGGTTGCCTGCGAGGATTTTCTGGGGCGCTTTTTGCTTTTTGGCGCTTTACAGTGTTTATAAATTCATTCTCTGCGGAGGAGAATGGGAGTCTTCTTTTGTTCAAACTTCTTTTGTATTCTATTGGCGCCTTGTTTGTGTGTTCTCCGCGGTTGGCAGTACAGATTAGTGAGGAGTTAGGAGCGCATTTAGAGTTTGGATTGGGATTTCTCCCCTTTGTGTTCTTGTTTTGGTTTTGAGTACATGAAGGTAGGTAGTAAGAGTTGGGAGTACTTTCTAGTGCCTCAGCACTGCTAGGATTCAGTATTCCGGTTGAGGAAGCCACTGCTAGGCTAGGCGTATAGGGAAGGAGTCCTTAGGCGCGCTAGAACTCTTGGATAGGAAATCCGGTCGAGTGTCCGAACTGTTGTGAGGCCTCATTGCTGTAGTGGCAAACGGAAGAGTCTTAGTTGATGTTGGTATGGACGGTTGTACTTGCAGACACCTACCTTAGTACGGACTGAACTTGGCATCAAGGTCATTGTAGTATGTGTGGATCGTACAAGGGGTCTTTGTGTGACCTGTGATCTGGATTGTTTTCTGGATTACTGTGAAAGATCAAACCGGATCCGGATTAGAGTAGGGGAGTAGAGTAGAAGAAGTGGGTCTTCAGCCACTATAAGCCACGGAAGGAGCGGCGGGCCTGCCACTCTCAAATTCAAGCGGCGACCCCTCTGATGGTAAAACAGAGGCAAAATTAAACCGGATTGGTTATTGGATCGAGTGGGAATAGACCGGAAGTTATAGGTCTAAGAGTTGTACCCAGGACCGGAAGTGTAAAGGTCTTGGTTTTGTTGCAGAGTGACGGACCGGATTACTTCTTGGTCCGGATTAGGTCCAGAACCGGAAGATTGTAGGAAGTCTGGTAGTTACTTCTGTGGGTTTTGTTGTTTCCGGTTGCAGTTGTATGACCGGAAAGGTGTAGTTGGAGACTGACTTAGCTTAGAATCGTAAATAGGGTGAATACTTCACAGAATCTCGTGGGTTCGATCTTTAAAGTCACTTTTGTTATGCTTTAGAGTGGTTTTTGGTAGTATAACATGGGAATTGCGTATCCTGTGCTGCGACAGGTGGAGATGCTCTAACTAATTGCGTGCAACCTCAGTCTAGCTAACTCCCTATTGGTCTTGACCTGGCTAACTGCTTGCTGGCCTCAGCTTGACAACTAGGTTGGAGCTAGCTAGCTCTTCCAAAATCTAGTTTTTTTTTATAGAAAAACTTCTTTGGCCGTTGCCCTCAAATTTTTGGCAATTTAATTCCCAACCTTGGGATTAAAACCAAAACAACTTGGGTCTCCTATTGGGGACATTTTCAATAAAAACTAATAAGGAAATTTTAACTAGGTGCGAAGCTTCACCGTTCGGGGGAATTAGGCTCCAAATTCTAAAAGATTTTTGAAAAGGTTCATTCTATAAAACATAAAAGGAAGAGCACATAGGCGATAGCTTTGCCGTATTAGAAGTTTTAACCTCAAATTCTGCAAGAGTTCTGTTACACGTAGGACATCGAGAGTCTTGGATCCAACCCAAGATCTCTCCAAATGACCACAAAACAATATTATAGGACCACGTATTCCTACATCAATGCTTTAGGGGGGGAGTTCACAACCCAAAAGTAGGAAATCCCACACAAAAAGCTCGGTGGAATATTTTGCTAGTAAACAAGACACTTAAAGAACTACAACAAACATGCAAATTGTTAGCAACAAAGCTTGTACTAGGGTTTTTTCTCTAAAAGATGAAAAATCCCACATAATAAGCTTGCGTGTAATGGTTAGTACAAAAAAATGGCTTAAAATACAACCAAATAGATACTAAGGTATTCAAAGTAATGGCAAAGCTAGAATTCAATTTGAATATCCCTAAGATTAATACCAAAAACTCAAAGTGTACCAAATACTTCAAATAATGATTCGAAAACATAATGGTTAGCAAGCGTTTCAAAGGGCCCCAACGTCTTTTGAAATGGGTTCAAACACACTAGAACTTTAGAAATCAAAGAACAAAAATGCTCTAAAATGCAATTCAAACAAGTGTTTTGGCAAATTGCCCAAATTCCAAGTTTCCAATAATGTGACCAAGTATGGGCAAAGCTTACAAAATGAAAGGGTTCAAAATCAAAAAAAGGGGTTCAAAGAGAGAGGAAGAGGGGGCCTTTTATACTTGTACAAGGCCCCCATCTACCCCTAATTACCTACTTCTACTCTAAAGTAAATAGAAATTAACGAAATTCAAATTCTACTACTATTGCTATGATTTTTATAACTTTTGGAAAAAGCTCCAAATGCCAAATTAATTGCACAATTGTCTTCAAAAGACCCAAATTAGACTAGGGGATCCTCTATCCCCTACTTCTAAGCAATTTTGCAAGTAAAAACTAGCGTTTAGTAAAACAGTGAAAAAGGTCAAAAATCCAAATGTTGGAGTTTGCATTTTCTCTAGGGTTTGACTAGCCTGAGTAGTTTGAAAGGTTTGAGAAAGTAAGAAATGAGTCAAAGTTGACTCCATTTGGACATTGTACGTCCCTAGTTCACTGGTCAAACCACCACAAATTTGAATTTTTTTTCTTAAAATTGTTGCCGCCGCCAGTTGGAGTACTTGTTGGTGTTGAAATACCATGAAATTTGGCTGGGTGCTTATTTATGCTTAAAAACACTATCCTAATTTTTAGTGGGATTTTACCGCCACCTGGATAATTTCTATGAAATTCTCAATGCCGATAAACATGGTTGTCTTTCCATGGAGTCATCTTCTACAATCCAAAAAAATATGAACTTTTTGGGAAACTTCTAAGAGGTCCCCTTAATCTAAATACAAGTTTACATTGGAACTCAAAATTAATAATAGCATGATGGAAATTCCTACTTCTTGGTTTTAATTCCTTCAAGGAGGAATCATTCCCATAATAGGAAATCTTAACAATCTAGCTTCACCGTTATACTCCATGGCATGATTCTTAGTTCAAAACACCTTTCTTCATTCCTCAATCGCCCATAATCTAAATTCGTGGATTTTACCTACAATGTTACACATGATGGCATTTTTTCCAACTTTTACAAATTGGGTCATGCTCCTCCATGAACTCCTAATAGGGCTTCTAAACTCTAAGGACCTATGGAAATCCTAACTCCTCTTCTATCTTAGAAATATCATGTTCATTGTTGCGTTGTAAACTCGTTCAATATGTAAAAAAAACTATTTGTGTATTATTCCATCATATTTTATTGTAATGATGGGACGCAAAGGTGACATCACTTGAAGAGGCTTCAAGGTGACGCCTTCTTAGCATAATTACAATTAACTATAAAAAAAAGAGGGCACCACTCTAGAGCTTCATCAATTTAAAGTTGTTATTCATATTTTTCGTTTTGGATTTACAATATCAAACTGGAGGGGGTTTTCTGAGTCTCAAGATGAAGAGCTTCAACCGGAGTGGGAGTTTGAGTTTTCTCTGTTTCAATTGCGGAATCAACCTCTTTTGCTACTAACACTTATGCCACCGCGTGATCACCCACAAGAAGAAGCTGGACCTTTGCGAACACCAAAGCAACCTCGCGTGGAGCAACGATGGCACGGGAATCTACAGCGCGATGCTCGGGCATTGGTGATTTTGTTGCAGGTTGGGTGTGTTGAGCCTGGAAGTAGAGAAGTGACGTTCGAAGGGTGTTTTGAAGGCTTCAATGATGACTAATACTATTGTATGGTCCGACCCATCAAAAGAAGCCGTGGCCATCAATGTTGGTTAGAAGGTCCAATTAATCCTTTGACAAAGGTAGATTGTGCAAATTATGTTGCAGCCACCATTAGACGCATCCTTAAGTTTTTGCAGATGGAATGATATTTGTCTTAGAATTCTATTTTTTACCTCTAATAAACATATGTTTGATCCTAGTTGTTTGGTTTTATACTTTGAAGTATATTCAAAGGGTATTTGATGTATTCGGAATAAAAAGAGAAAGGAATGGAGATAGTTTATCCTTTTAGCAAATTTTAGAGATTTATTGACTAATTAAAAGGGTAGATAAGGATCTAGGAAGGTCAAAGGGGGTGGCCAATGAATTTTAGTTGCCCATGTGGCCTAGGCATGGGCTGATGTGGCCCTTGAGGTTGGATAAGGAGTCGGGGGTCTTCTTCCTCCTCATTCATATTTTTAGTTTTGGGAGTGCCGTGTGCTTAGAGGGTGATATCTCAATGTGTTTTGTGAATTTGAAAATGAAATTTGGAGAGAATTTTTATCGTGTTATGGTGATTCTAAAAACCTATGACTTGTTCTATTTGGATCTTGGGTGTGAAAGTTAAGAGTGATGGAGTGAAAGAAGGTATGTTGCCTTTACGAATTGTAAACCAAAACTTCGAATGCTTGTGGAAGTTTTGTTAGATTGTTTCTGATTTTGAGTTTTTGGTGAGTTGTATATTAAGTTATTAGCTTTTCAAAAAGATAGTGATCTTCATTTTAAGTTTTTTTGAGAAAGTTATGAGTGTAGAAGTAAAGGAGGTGTAGATTAATCACCAAATCTAAGGGTTAGATGTAGCTTCAACTTTGACAAAGCACCGAGAGCAGAGTTTTTATGTTTTTGAGTTGAGGTTTTGAGAGGATGTGTATCATAAAGTTATCTTTTTATGAAGATATAGCACAAAGAATTTGGAGCTTGTATGAAGCCGGGATGTACTTCAAAGTGGAGACATGAGCAACTGCCTTTGATTTAGAGGATGCAAACTTCAAGAACCTATAACTAATGGGCAGCAAGTTCTTTGGATTTGAGTTTTAATGAGATTGTGTAATATTTTTTTAGCTTTCCAAAAAGTTAAGATACTCTTGATTTGGAGTTTTAAAGTGGCTATGCCATACACTTGAAGTTTGACAACAAAAATAATCAAGAAGCCTTTGCAAAGATTTCGGTTTATATATGATTTATACGGTTTATACTCGACTTATATGGTATCTATACATTGTATGTATACTTATGGGTATTTATATTAATAAAAATTGTACATGTACTAATACCTTGTATTATATTGTGTTTACATATGATATATACAAATGTATATACTCAAGGTATACATATCATACGAGTATGAATACTCAACTTTTATACACTTTGTATACCTTTCTATATGAAGGTTTATACCTTTGATGCTACATGAATTCTCATATTATATATACCTCATTTATTTCATCTTGAGGTGGTATTTCATATATTTTTTTATACCCTCATATTGTAGGCTGATTTTGGTTGCAGCTAGAAATCTAGAGTTTTCCCAAAGCACAGTCCTCTTAACTCAACAACATGCTCCTTTTGTGGTCAAGTTTGTCAAAAGTCTATTTAAGGTGTTTTCTTATTTTGGCCAACAAGACTCAATTATACTCCAAACTCGCAAATGACTCTTCAAACACCTATTAAGACATAAGTTTAGCAAATGGAAAAGTTTAGAGCACTTTCAAACTTTTCAGACCTAAAACACCGTATTAGTAGGGACTTCTACCGAATGTGATGTTAACACACTTTTGAGGACTTTTTGAATATAAGTACTCATAAAAATGAGCATAAAGCAAAAAAAATAAAAATTTGAGGTCCAAGTGACAATTACAGGGCTTCCAAGTCCATGAGCCTAAGAGTCTAGGTTTTTATGTTATAGATATCTTTTATAGTTATAAGTACTTATATTATAGGTGTCTATGTTGTAGGTACCTATGTTTAATATGTTGTAAGCACCTTCCATGGTGATAGGATGTATATATTATAGGTGTCTAATTATATTATGGGTGTTCATGGTTATAGGATATTTATATTATAAGTGTCTATTGTAGGTACTTATATTATAAGCACCTTCCATGGTTATAGGGTACTTATATTATAAGTATGTATGTTATAGACACCTTCAATAGTTGTAAAGTACCTAAGCTCAAGGCTTGTAGGCTCACATTTCTAAGCTCACATGCTAGTGTCGTTGTGCTTTGGTCTATTTTAGATCTTCTCTTTGGTTTCTTCTTAGATGTATTAGCCAGGGTTGTCATACCGGACGGACGTCCGGTTCGCCCGTCCGATAGAGGTCTCGCCCGTCCGATGTGGTCAACACTAAAGTTGACTTTTTTTAACCCTTAAAGGACCGTCACTATGTTTTCACCAAAAACTCTCTAAAACTGTCATTTCTAGTACAACTACCAAAATTTTGATAAAAAACTTTTTTTGACATATCTAACCGTAGGATGTTGTATTATATAGTATCAAAAACTTGTGGTTAAAATTTCAGACATTTCCACCGGGTGGATTGCAAGATATAAGCATTCAAAATTTCAAATTAACTAAAATCATTTTTTTGACCCTGCGAAAAGCAGGGCAGCTGCACTTCACAAGCTCACATTTCTATGAAAAAATGACCTAAATGGTGGTGCTTCTTTGGATTTGTTTTCCTAGACAAGTTGGCCACATGCTTGAAAAATTTCAGATCATTTGGAATAGTACAACATATAGGAAAAAAATAGTAAGTAGGTAGTACTAGAGAATGATTAAAAATACTAAATTATTTACAATTTAAATATGGAATTGAAAATTTACAATTCCAATGGTCGAAATGTTGTAATAATGTATGTACATCCTATAATTTTATTTTTGTCCAAAAATATTGAAAATTGGATAAGATAAAGGATGTCAAAGTTTATTTTAGAGCAAGAAATCCAAAACTGCCCGCAAACAGAAAATCCTCATAATCCTCATAATTTTTTACTCATTGATCAAACCGAATGATTCTAAGCTTTTTGCCTTTTTCTGTATATCAAACTCTAAAAAATCAATTTCAAATCTAATTAGTTGTTTGCTACTTTGTTTACTACACATTCACAAATTCACAGAAGTCATACAACTGTCTTGATGGAAGAAAGACCAAATTGCATATTACAAGATTTTCACCATATGTCCGTATCTTTATGTATGAAATGTGTAGCAACCATGAAATACACATGCTTGATGCTCGTCTAACCAAAAATGTGTGGTCTGCCTATAAAACTATCACATACTAGAGCTCAAAAAGTGAAAACAATATATTATGTCCGATAACAACAGTCGGGCATAGTCCAACAGTGAGGTGCCTTCCTCAAAGTGTCTAGAACATTAGACACAGATGCCCTCTTGCCTACATCTATTTTCTGGAGGCTCAGTAGTTGAATCCTCAAATGTTGATACTACTCTGGGTTTTTGGTCGTAAAATACTTTGGATCCCACTCTTCTTTCCAAATTTGATATGCTATCCATCCAGTGGCATATGCATCAGCAGCCATGGAGTAGAAGTGTTTTTTCTGCATGACTTCAAGTGAGGTCTCTGACCCCTTCTCTCCATACATGTAGAACAACTCAAGGGCTGCATGTTTTCGTTGTTTTTTCTCCTGTTGGAGCTCCTCCATGGTTCGATAACCATACCTTGATGGCTCCTTCTCTACAACTCGACCAGAAAGCCCCCAATCGCAAATCCCAATGTACACTGTGTTTTCTTTCCATTCATCAAAATGGAGCAAAACGTTGGATGGAGTAATGTCATTGTGTAAATATTTTGCATCATGGCATTTTCCCACTATGACAAGCAATGATAAAGCCAAATTCACGCGGTTTCGGCGATAAGTTGCAACCCAACCGAGTTCTTCCTGCGTCAACCCTGCATCATGTTGTCTCGTGATGTCATCCACATCCAACGATTCACTCACTTTTGAGTTGTACTTGGCCAAGAAAGAAATCAAAGACCCTCCATTCCACCATAGCGTATAGCCTTCCATTGTTTTTGGATGGATGTACGCAAGTCTTACGATACCAGGATGTATCACTGGACACCCCCCCGCCTCGCTTACAATAGCTTGGCGCTTCTCCTTCTCATTTGAGGTCTTCAAAGTCTTCCCGGCGAAGCAAATCCAACTAGGAATGCTTTGTAGTCTCATGAGCACCACCTTCCTCACAGTCCCATATGATCCAGTCATAGTTTGATTCGGCATGGGATTCACTTTCACGCAACTTTCCAACCACTTGAATGTTCCGCTCACACAATGAGCTCGTATTTGGTCTTCAAGCGTCGCTTTCCATGGTGCTTGTTTCTTTCTACGCGAGGAAGAAAATTGTTGGGAGAACTTCTGAATTTAGTACAATCTTGATCCAAATTCCTTGTCATGCGTGTCCCAATCACTACCATCATCTTTCTTCTTCGTGTGATAACACCAATTCGCCACAATATTGGTGGTTAGCTGCGACACTTGTTTATCCAACCACTCAAAGTGCAACCAGTAATCCTAGGGGAGGACACTCTCACTACATTTGGGGTACCTACGTGCGGCGGTGGAAAAAGTAATTCATGTAATTCACCTTGAATAAACTATAATTTCATTCTAAAATTTTGAGCTTTGTTTAACAATGACTAAAGGTTTCTATTGACAAAAAATTCAATTCCAAATAACATAAGATATATTGTCTAGAAAGGGTTGAAAAATGAACTAAAATGGCATGTTCTCCAACTAAAATATTTATAGAGCTCACATGAAGATGACTATTGCATCAATATTCAACCAAAATAAACTTTCAATAGAAAGCTATTCTATATTATTTTTTTTTCATTTTTCAAATTTTTTTTCTTATATAATATAGAGGTGTGAAAGTTATTTTCAACTTTACAGTGTATCTTTTTTCTTCAAAAATTTATAACTAATTACTATTAGCACAAAAAAATACCAATAATTCAAAACATAAACTTATAAAGTAGTAAAATCTATCCATAATTTTTTTTTTGAAAAAGAAATTAAATTTTAAGGTGTATTACTTGTTTTACTTTTTCCGCCGCACGTAGTTTGCTAAAACATAGGGAGTGTCCTCCCCGGGCAGTAATCTTGATAGTTGTTGAATCGTTCGGATGCTCTAAATTTGGTCTCCAACTCTCGCCGCACCTCAGCATTCAACTTGTGGTACCCTTCTTCGTTGAAATTCACGTATTCTCTACACATCATTCCCACACTTCGTCGCGTGTAAAAATTGACCGCTATTGCTCTAGCCTCGAGCACATATTCGTGAGGGGGCATGTCAGGATTGGGTTGGTTTTTACGCTTCGACCTGCTGGATGATGAGGGATTGGATGACCCTGAAGCCCCTGCCACATTCGTGGCTGGAGGCACCACCTCAAAAATTGCATCCAAGTCTTCAAACACCGAGCGGTGACTCGATGACCCACTCCCTTGTCCTGCCATTGTACAATATTTCGGAACCGCCAAAGTTTCGGAGAAAATAAAAAAAACCGGGTGCTATATGTGGGCCAAGCCCAATCACCCACCAAACTCACTTCCAAGGGTCGCTTGCGTAAACAAAGGTGTGAGGCGTAGGGCGTAGACTTGGCAAAGGAAAAATGAGGGAGCACATGGGATTTATAGTCCCCGCCCCTCCCACGTCCGCGCCCTGGCCGCGACACGTCCCCGCCCCGCCCAACACGTCCGCGCCCCGGCCCGAGCCGTCCCCGCCCTGACAGGCAGATTTGAGGACTATAAAAGTCCGTCCCCGCCCCATTAGTCCCCACCCTGTGTATTCCAAATCCTCCACCTCTTCATTGAGCTGGTCGTTGGCGTTGTGCAGGGCCCTTTACAGTATACAGGTTTTTGCCAAAAAAATTCACGATGGCGACACCACCAAGAACTAACAAAGCTGAACGAGACAGGACTCGACTAAGGCAGGGTAACAAACATCGGAAGAGATTACACGTACTTCGAAACCCCGAAAAACTGGCATTTAGGGACTGGAATGACGTGCAAGAACCGTGGAGTTTCGAAACTTGCATCACTTACATAGAATGGTGCCACATTGACAAGGCCTTCCCTAAAGAGCGACACAACTACCACCGCCGATTTCATAAAGCGAATTTGAAACACTGCATCGATGAGGCCTTTAAACAAAGATGCATCGAAGTATACCAAGTGTTATACGAAAAACCCACTGTGAAAAGGAATGAAATTCACCTTTTCATTGCACGAGGTGTACATGCGGAGGTGAGATTGAACAAGCGGGTGGATTGGTCCACTTTGAAGGGCACGCCAACCACAGCAGATGGTATCAAGATACCAACACCAGCAAATGGAATGATTCCAAGGGGGGTTATGAGATATCCCGAAGGAGGGCTAGGCAGGGTCAACACACGTATTGAGCCGCCTGACACATACGAGACGGCGGATTCTACTACTGACGATGACTCTGATGGATCTCATGTTGTGGTGGAATTAACCCCCAGAGGACAACAACGTGCACAAAGAAGAAGGGCGCAACGTGTACCTCGTGAACAACTTCCAGAACAAAATATTCATGTAGAGGTCCAGGGCCCCGTTGAACCAGTACTTGGAGTTGCTCAGGCGCAATTCCAAGCACCTGATGAACCAACTCTTGGAGTTGTTGATGTCATGGCTGCTGCAGACACCATACAAAGCTTGAGGGTGCAGTTACAAGATCGAGGTGATGAACTGCATTCTCTATATGAAGATGTGGGCAAGTTACGAGAAGACATCACGCTCAAAGACAGAGTAATTGCTGAACAAGCACGTGACATAGAGGAGCTTCGGCAAGCTCTACAAGCAGCACAAATGATGAACGAAGGTCAAGATCCACGAGGACATGCACAAGGACCTCCTCGGGATTCTCAAATTCTGAGGCAAAATGCTCCAGATGATGCTGCCATGTCTACACAAGAAGATTCATTGGCCTTTCCCGAAATAATGGCCACTGGCAACGTACCAATGCAGACTGAAGTTCGGGGCATGGGTATGGACAACAACCTTGAACTCAACAACTTGCGAGGCGAAAATCAAACATTACAAAATCGTTTGCAAGCCTTGGTGGAGCAGTACTACCAGTGGAAGTTGGCATGCGTGTTCACCGTTGACAAGACACGACAACTGGTAGTAGAGTTCAAGAAATTGGACCACTACTACAGTGAGCACAATCAAGAAAGGGTGTTTGGCTTGACTTCATGGGCCCTTGTGGATGATCTTTTCAGTCCCAACATGGCAATCATTGAGCTTGATGGTGGAAAAACAATCATTGATTGGTCCAAACACAATTGGGATTTCAAAAACCAACTTGGGTCGAAGGTCGACTACAAAGGCAACCCGTTGTTGGAGTGGCCAAATCCTTCAAGTTTTGTGCACGACGGGACCACATGTCCCATTTGTATGAATCCATTTGGCCCTGAAGGTGGAATGCAGTTGGGCACATGCAACCATGTATACCACCCATTTTGCCTCATCAGTTTCATGATTGTTCGTCGTCGGTGCGCAATGTGCAAGGCTCCCTTCCACGAGCGCTTGTACGAGTTGTTTGGCTTGGTCCCATACATGCCACCACATTGGGAATACAATGCCACGAATGCCCCAGATCACCGTAGAATGTGGGGAATAGACTTGGTGTGGAGTTGGAAATTACAAATGACATCGTTGGACAAGACACAAGTCGCTGCTGAATGTGGTTGGGAGACTGACCCCGATCAAATTGTCCAAGTCTGCCACCATTTGATTCCGATGAAAGACAAGCATAGCCAAGGACGGCGGAATTTTTTCTTTCAATGCTTCAATGGACATTGGGACGAGGTTGGACTCAAGTTTCAATTTGGACCTCACCCTCGGCGATGGTTATGGGGCGTTGATGGAGTTCGAGTCACCGATGACAATGGAATTCATATTGGGCAGGACCCTGACATGCCCGACCCCGCGGAGCTTGCTCAATTATCGGAATCTGAGTGGAGGGAAACTTTCAGAAACGAAGGACTGGATTTTTTGCTTGAACAACATAGCCCGGATACACGCCGAGCTCTGGAGAGTCTCTAGCAATCACAAATCATGAGGGCCATTCTAGAAGAAGACGGACCAGCGAGGAGAACTCGGTCTACGGTTCGTAGACTTCAACTAGGCTCCAATGAAGATTTTCCAATGCAACGCGGCGCACACGACGACGAGGCTGGACCTAGTGGCACTGCAAACAGTCCAATGAACATCGACTGAGTGCATTTTTTAGTGTGCTAAACTAGTAATTACTAATTAACAAAGCATGTTTTGCATATACAGTTATAGACTTTGGTACTTATCATTACCGAGGCTTATAGAATTGCTACTTTGGTAGTTCGGTACTACAAACAGTATTAGACAAAGACTTGTGGATATGCATATTTTCTCGTGGAAAAAGTATTGTATAATGTATACTTTTCAATTTTTGTACTACATGATGCATATGAAATACATATATTCAATTGTTGAATTCCTTTGCATGATATGGCATGTGTGATATGTGGATATAATAATGTACTCATGGCCTAAGAATAAGTGCATTTCGGATTTTGAGTGTATGAAGGTATATATTCATGTAAATATATATGTATTAATATTATTGTATGTGTATAAAAATTAAAAAGATATTAACAATTTAACATTAATGTATATTTTGTTACAAATATATTGATGTTAATGTATGAAGGGATACATTAACCTTTGAATGACTTGATCCATCCAAAAATGGTAAAATTTCTTATTTTAGCTTGAATAACAATCAGATATTTTTATTGCTTAAAACTTTGAATTCTATATCATTTACAGAAATTGCAATTTTGTTCGCGAATGTTTCTAATTGTTATCATTTCTAACTTTCTATTGCAGAAAATCAGCATATAATCATATATGAGGAAAAAGAGGAAAACAATTCAATCACCCCCCTAATGACATTTTTTCTGTCTAAAAACAATAAAAACTGCCATTTCTACTACGTTGTCCAAGATTCCAACAAAATTGTATTTTTGAAACTGAACCGTAGGATCTTGAAATTTACTTGCTTGAAATTATGTGGTTAAAATTTCATGAAGTTAGACCGTACAGATTGAAAGATATGACTATATGAGCATTCAAAGTTTAAAAAACAAGGTTTCTTCAACACTAAACTGCAATTTTAGATGACTTTTATTGCTATTTGTAGAAAAAATGTGTACTATGGAATTTGAATTAAAAATTTATTGTGTTGAAGACTTGAGTTGGGAGTCTATGAAAAAAAATTCAAAAAATAACAACTTCATTTTCATACTTCAAGAAATTGTCAAGTACAAGTGTAGAACTGTAGAAGCACGTTTAAAATTGAAAGAAAAAATAAACAATTAATAGCTCTTAGATGGGATTGAAATACAATAATCCCAATGGTGAGATTGTTCTAGCAAACAAACATAACCTTTTAAAAAACCAAAAATCTGAAAATTGCATTCTAAAGATTCAATTTCTTTTGCTGCCCACCGAATTCAATTCTACGCATCTTGTGGTATAACTTTGGCTTCCAGGCACCGATTGAAATAAAAATTATATTCCCACAAAGCTTATTACATTTTCTATCTTCAAAAAAAGTTTTGCAAAATTAGGATAAAATTTCAGCCCATAGAAACCTGCCCGAATTCTAAAGTGTCCCCTCAGGGGACAATGGGACTTTAGGGGTTAATTTGAAATTTTGGGGGGAGGTGCAAGTAGTAATGGAGGTGAACCAAAAAAAATCCAATTGCTTATTTTATTTTTCACACAAAAGAAAGCCACATCAAAGTATCAAATAAGTGAAACAACTTGAAGTCGAATTCCCTCTTAACGAGTTGACGTCCTAAACTTGAAGTTGAAACCAAATGAATCCTTTTATGTAATTGATATACAAAATTTATATACATTTTGCTAATTCCTCCGATATTTTTTCTTCTTATTTTTTGTTTTTACAATAATTTAGGAATAAAAGTAAAATTATTCTGATTTCTTAAAGGTAAAGGTGGAAATAAAATTATAGGAATTACAAAATATATATTAGAGTGGAATTGTTTTGGGAAAGTTGTATTGTTGTAAAAATGTTGAAGCATGTAGTCATGTACTCATTTAGCCAACTTGCCATGAAGAATGAATTCATAGAATAACCACAATTTTCTGCCTCCACCATTCATCATCCGAAATTCTTATAAGCTAAAATTTGAACAGTCAATATTTGTTATAATTAATTACACACATCCTACTATCCTAAATATAGTAGGATTTTTTTTGGTATGCTTCTATAAAGAAATTCAAATACATTCCATACTTGCTCAAATTTTCTGAAATTGTTATCATTGAATACCCCAAATTTCCATACTTGCTCAAATTCTCTTAAATTTCGTTGAAACATTTCTAAAACCCTTTTTTTTGGAATTCCAAACCCTTTTAGCTTCTATTTTGGAGAACTATAACATTCATCCTTTAAGTCTTCAACTTGAATTTTCAAAAACGAGTACCTTGTTTACCATTACAAATCCTAAAACTTCTAGCATCTTATTATATTTGTTTTCTTGAAAGTGTGCAACTTAGTTTTAATTCTCTAGAAATCCCATTTTTGGGGTGTGGGGACTATTTCTCAAGTCCTTGGAGAAGCGAAGAAGACCAAGGGCGATACATGAAGGAGACACATCTTTCCATGAATTCTCTTTCAACTCAAAAAGTAGTTGGACTTCTTAATACAGCCATTGACTTCAAGAAATTCCCCGAGCTCAAATTAATGGCTGACTGCATTAATTGGTTTCCCTCTTTCCCTCTCTCCATGGGAAGGAAGAATCCCATGCTAATTCCAAACCTCAAGGTCAATTCCATTCCCCCCCCCCGTCGTTGGTGGAGAGAGTTCTTGCATCCGAGATCAGGGCGTGAGGGCGGGGACGCCAGGGCGCAGACGTCCAGCCGCGGATTCCAATTCCAATTCCAATTTTGAACTCCTTCCTTGAACTCCCTCCTTGAACTCCCTCCTTGAACTCCCTCCAAGCCAATTTTGAACTCCCTCCAAGAACTCCCTCCAAGAACTCCTTCCAAGCCAATTTTGAACTCCCTCCAAGGGTTTGCTATCCCCATACCGAAAATAATGAAATGAACCGTTGCCCTTGAATTAAAAAATCACTTAACTAGTATTTCATTTCAATACCCACCCCTCCTAAGTCCTAAGTCCTAGACTTGCTTTAGAGTTTAGAGCTCTAGGATCCCATTACACAAATTAGAGGATGGAGTCTAATGATTGAATATTTGAAATCATAAACAATTTTGATTCATTTCATTCCCAAAGACCCAAACCACTTTGCTATCCCCATACCGAAAATAATGAAATGAACCGTTGCCCTTGAATTAAAAAATCACTTAACTAATATTTCATTTCAATACCCACCCCTCCTAAGTCCTAGACTTGCTTTAGAGTTTAGAGCTCTAGGATCCCATTACACAAATTAGAGGGTGGAGTCTAATGATTGAATATTTGAAATCATAAACAATTTTGATTCATTTCATTCCCAAAGACCCAAACCACTTTGCTATCCCCATACCGAAAATAATGAAATGAACCGTTGTCCTTGAATTAAAAAATCACTTAACTAGTATTTCATTTCAATACCCACCCCTCCTAACTCCTAAGTCCTAGACTTGCTTTAGAGTTTAGAGCTCTAGGATCCCATTACACAAATTAGAGGGTGGAGTCTAATGATTGAATATTTGAAATCATAAACAATTTTGATTCATTTCATTCCCAAAGACCCAAACCACTTTGCTATCCCCATACCGAAAATAATGAAATGAACCGTTGCCCTTGAATTAAAAAATCACTTAACTAGTATTTCATTTCAATACCCACCCCTCCTATTTTACCCATTACAAGAAATTTTGGTTAAAGTCTTTAAGCCCTAAATCCTTGTACCCTTTTTCACGGAAAAAAACCCTTCAAGCATATTCGAAAGCATTATGATTTGTATTTGATTTAAATCCAAAACCTTGTAGCTTTGTATTTAAAAAATGAAAACTTAAACCAAAAGCTTGAGAAGTATACGTTGGTAATAGTTTGATTTGTAAACTTCAAATCCAAAATCACAAACACCTTTTCTTAATAAGAATGAAATATAAACTTTGAACTTGAATTTAAACAATTATGTACTTTGACTTTCATAGTTTCATTAGGACTCGAAATCCTTTGGGATTTTAATTACACAAATTTATTCATTCTTGTTTGGAAGTTCAATTTCATTTTCTATTTTTATTTTGGGTTCTAACTTTACATGGGTCCTACTTCTCAAGTGCTTGATGAAGGCAAGAACTTGAAATTTGGCCTCAAGAAGGGAGTGACATGCTTTAATACGTTGTCATTGAACTCAAAAAGTAGTTGGACTTCTTAATGCAGCCATTGACTTGAAGATATTCCCCGTGCTCAAATTAAGAGCTGACTACATTAGTGGATTCTCCTCTCTCTAAGGGAAGGAAGAATCCCTCCACGGAATTCGTACCAAAGTCTATGGTAGGACCTCCCCCTCCTGCCGTCCGTGGACGCGTCGCGCCGGGGCGTGGACGCGTCGGAATTGTGTGACGTCCGCGCCCCTGACGTCCCTGCCCCTACAGAAGAGATCCGCGCCCCTACACTCCCAGGCTATAAAGCCAAGCTTGTCGGATTGACTTCTTTACATTTGTCATCTTGGCCTCATCATCTTGGACTTCAATTCACTTTGAGCTCCTTGGGAGTCTACTTGGGTGACAAATGGCCCTAGTTAGCTGTTGAGGTGATGTAAAAGTCAGTTCAAGCAGTTGATTGGCGCTAACTACTATTTTGTCCTTTTCATTTGGTGTAATAGCCTCTTCTACAGTTCTACCTCCTCCAAGAAAACGTTTGCATTCGTCGTGAACACAATGGGAAGTCAACGAAAGCAAACAAAAGAATGGGAACCGTGGTATAATTTCTCTGAGAACGGGGGGAAAGTGAGTTGTGTATTTTGCAATGCAACATTCACCTATAAACGCGAGCACGCTTTTGCTCACTTTGGATATGGCGCGAAGTCCGAGAGGTCAATTTGTCGTAATGCAACGCGAGCCGTGCGCCACCGATTTGCAAATTGTGCAAACTTTGTTCCTCAACGATTGAGCCCCGAGGACATGTATGAAGGAGAATCAATTCCCACTGGTCCATCAAGAGCAACTCCAGTTGCAAGTTCAAGCCAATCCTTTCAAAACGAAGTGATGGGAGGGGG
This sequence comes from Rhytidiadelphus loreus, assembly GCA_947034895.1. NCBI lineage: Eukaryota > Viridiplantae > Streptophyta > Bryopsida > Hypnales > Hylocomiaceae > Rhytidiadelphus > Rhytidiadelphus loreus. Next base: position 43,973,254 of record OX344764.1, read on the forward strand.
TTCAGGTGACGCCCAAGTTGAAGGGGTTACTCTCCCTGAAGGGAATGATGCAATACAGAGGTCCCAAAGTCTCGCTGCATCAAATTCCACAAGATCTGGGTCATTACTTCAGCAACGTATGAAGGATGCTTTTAATGTTGCGAAGAGGAAGGAGTTGGATGACAAGTGGGCATCATTTTTTTACGAGGCGAACGTGCCATTTAATGTGGCAAGAAATCCAGCCTTTATTGAGGCAGTGAGGGCAACCTCAATGGCAAGGTTTGAATACAGTCCACCTTCTTACCATCAGTTCAGGACGAAATTGATTGAACCGAAGAGGTTGCAGATCGAGAAGCAAATTGAAACCAAAGTTGGTTTTGCAGTGAAACATTATGGGGTGACAATATGCACTGATGGCTGGGATGACGTGAACCGGAGGCCTCTAATGAATGTAATGATGTCGTGCCCTACCGGTGATGTATTTTTTGGGGCCATTGACACCACCGGGCAAAAGAAGTCTATGCGCTACATAGCGGACCAGATGAAGGTATTCATTGAGAAAGTGGGTTCAAAGTACATGACATAGGTTTGTACGGATAATGCAGTGAATATGCTTGGAGCATTGGATGATATCGTTTGCACGTATCCACACATTTTCAAGCAGGGGTGCATGGCACATGCTTTGGATCTCATGTTGGAAGATTGGGCCAAAGTACCAGAATTCAAAGATTTAATTCAGAGGGCAAGAAGATTGTGCCAGTACATTCGGAACCATCACGCGACCATGTCGGTATTCCGGGAGTTGAGTCCGACCCTTCAGTTAGTAGTGCCCAACGAAACCCGTTTTGCTTGTAATTTTCTCATGTTGCAGCGATTGGAGAAACTTCGCGGAGTACTGCTGCGGTTAAAAGACCATGCGCGCGTTCAAAATTACTTTGATGGTCTGCGAGACAGACAAAATGCGGAGCAAGCAGCTACAGCTTCACGTAATGTGGTGTCAACTATTGAAGACGTGGGCTTCTGGCAACGATGTGCAAATTACGTGCACATGACTGAAGACGTGTTGAAGGCATTGCGCATATTTGATGGCCGAGAACCAGCTATGGGTCGGGCGTGGCTCGTAATGCACAATTTGAGGGCACATGTGTTTTCTTTAAGAGGGCCACCCTTCACCCTACGAGATGACATAGCCACCACCATAGAGGAGTCTTTCACATCCAGGTGGGACATGGTGTTTACGGATGTTCACTATGCTGGGGCCCTTCTAAATCCGTATCTCTTGGATAACGTGGCATTTAGGGTTGATGGAGTTGAACTCCGTGCATTGTATCGAGTCATCCGCAAAATGGAAAATGTAGTGGGTGTGGAGTGTTGGCGGAATTAACAGAATTCAAGGAGGGCACGGGGCCATACAGTGCAGCAAAGACACTTGACATCCGAGCGACACAGATGCTTCCTCACCAATGGTGGCACAGGGTTGGAGATCGAGCACTATCTAAGATTGTCGTTCGTATCTTGTCATTGACGTGTTCAGCATGTTCATGTGAAAGGAATTGGAGTATGTATTCCTTCGTCCACAACAAGGTCCGGAATCGGTTAGCCCCCGAGAAGGCTGAGTCATTGGTATATATTTATACCAATAGCCGTGTACTTCAGCAAAGACCAGGGGCCGATCCTATTCGTTGGTATGATGCTAATATCCTCTCGGAGGATTCTGATCCAGATGCCCTTGGCCCCGTTCCAGTGGCTGAACGCAATCGTGAATTTGACGCGATGGTAGCTGAGGAAGAAGAGGAGGCTGATGTGGAAGCTAACCGAGCACCCCGAGAATACCGACCAAATCCAGAGTTGTGGAGGGCGGGGGCTGATTACCTTGCAGAAGCTAGAAATTACTACGGAGATGGTCATGAAGTGGAAGAGGAAGTCCTCCCTGGTCGCTAGGGCCCTTGGGGAGCCGATCCTCGCCGAAGTCCTACACCCATTGGCGATGAAAATGTAGTTGTTTCTGAAGTGCAACCTTTGTCATCGTCTTCCGAGAGTGATCACCCAGCCGCAGTGGACGCCGATGATGATAATGTTATCTCGAACAATGACGACAACCTCCCTTTGGAAAACGAAGGGGGAAATGGAAATGGCAGTGAGAATCTGAGGAACAATGCAACTCAGAATACTGAAGGATCCGTTTGTGATCGTGATGGCAATAGGGGCCCAAGAGGAGTAGGGGGCCGCGATAGCAACAAAATTGTTGGAGGACGCCATGGCCAAAACATTGGAAATACAAGGATGGCACGACCGATCACAAGACATGTTGTGGAGGTTAATGCAGTGGAAAGAACGCGTTTTGACCCTGAACATTTAGATCACAATGATGTTTTTGCGTTTACTGACCCGCTTGAAGACGAAGCCCATATACCACCACCAGTTGCAGTGCATACTATTATTTCTAACCCTTCATCTCCCGCAACTTTGAGTGCTCCTTGTCGACCTTCCGAAGAAGTGCTAGGCTCAGTGGGAAATGTTGCAATGACGACTCAAAGCATTTCAAATGTTACAATGGGTGGTAGACACCGTACCGCCTTTCAACCCGCAATTCACCACACTATGGGTGAATATCAACAAGGACGTGGAAGGAGTTTCGTCCGTGGAAGAGCAAGAGGTCGTGCAACGATTGGAGGCCGTGATATTAGAGGTGGACGAAACAATAACGAAGCTTCGTCATCGAGGCCCCCTAAACGCCCTCTTCTAGGAATTGGGGTCCGAGACCCGAACGTGGTGATAGAGCCATTTTTGAATACGTATGTCCCAGGACCAACTTTGTCCACTCCAGCATATGTCGTTCCTCGAGTACAAGGAGGCCCCATTATAAATTCTGACGTGGAGGACCCTAGAGCTCAACGGCACAAGAAGTTTAAACGTAGTCGTAGGCATGGTCAAACAACTGTGGAGCTTCGAAATGAGAACTCGGAAGTGGAAAACCAGTGGACTACAGACGGTGACGATGGAGAAGATGAACGTGGAACTAGTGAAGTTGGTGATGATGAAGACGACCCTGATTGTGATGAGGCACCAGCACATGATGATGTGGTCATTCGAGATGTTGCATTACCAGATCCGGGTACACAAGAAGTTCGCAGATCAAGTCGTTTCAACAATTGAGGGGCACCTGACAGCATCTGTGTTCTGTAGACCTTCATTCATCATGATTTCAAAACAGTTGCACTAATTGAAACATGAAGTAATGAAGATCTACAAGAAGAAGAAGGAGAATCTTAGATAACCAGTAGAAGAGGAGGTGTATCTTGAGAGCAATATATTCATTGTGTTGTGAACTTGTTATTGTACTGAACAACGTTTGAAATATAAAAATGTTTTTGGTTATCTAAAATAAAAAAGTTTCCAATTGTGTTTGTAGAATTATCGCATTTGCCATGCATGAAGATGACATTCATGAGTGTAGTTATATTGTATAGTTTGAATGTTGTAAGTAAGGTGTACTAAATTTATTACTATCCTTGCATTCACGTAGAAAAAAACATTCACTACTATCATCTTTGATGCCTTCCGAAGGGCTGAAAAATTGTTATTTAAACATGAAATTCTTTTCACAAAATGATCTCTTTGCTAATAACATGTGTGCTAAATTTCAAGGCCAGAAGATTTACTCATAAAAAGATATTCACAATGTACCAACATGTGTACTTCTGTGGTTCAGAGAAACAATTTCAATGCTACCAAGTACCAACTCCCAGAAATTGAAAAATCAAAATTCGGCCATGAATTTTTTGGCATGAGATCATGTCTATGTTGATAACATGTGGGTCAAATTTGAAGTTCAAAGGATTTGCCTATAAAAAGATACTGGAAATGTTTTTCACCCTATGAAAGCAAGAATTCGTAAATGAAGTACAAAAATTCTCCAAAAATTTGGATTAAACTGATGCGTCCCCGCCCTGTCCAAGACGTCCCTGCCGTGACGGAAACGTCCGCGCCCTGATTTCAGTGTTGGAAAATTTCAAAAATGAAAGGTGTCCGAAGCGTCCGACCCGTCCGCCCGTCCGGTCCGGTTCACCCGTCCGTCCGTCCCGTCCGATCACTCCGACCCGTCTGGTATGACAACCCTGGTATTAGCTTGTCAATGTTCATTTCTTCTTCATTTTTATCTTGCTTGTTGAATTTTTTGATCTCAATGATGAAAACATATTCTTTTCTTTCGATTGTACTATTAGAAACTTTCAGCTCTAGTAAACAACTCATTCCACACAACACCACATGTTTGAATCTTGGAAATTAAAACTTTCCATAACTTGAAGAAATGACCCTTGCAAAACAAATATAATAGTTTCAAGCAAAAATGTGCCAAGCTAGCAATCAACAATATGCCTCCACAAAAGCGCTACCTCTTCACATCCTTCCCACTCATTGGAAATGCCCAAGGTAGGCATCTATAATTTTATAGGCTTGTGACTTCTCCAAGATAATCCTCCCTATATTACAAATGGTATGTCATTAAAATGAATGTTAGAATAAGACTTAAAATAAGGTAAAGGTAACATAAAGGTGATAAACAAACAACGACTTTAATTGTATTTGCACTCATAGCCATAGTGACAATTGATTAAATATTTGAATTTAAAAAATTTAGAAATTTCAAATGCTTTTATATAAAATTTGATATAAAATTTGGGACAAATTCTGAAATATGGCTTTAGAAGTTCGTTGACAATGATGCACAAATCAATTACCTACCATAAGAAATGTTGTGTGAGACAAAATATTGATCAATGGCATTCAAAAAAACACTAGTAACAATGAATGCACCTTTTTGTCTAGAAATCTAATAATTTTTTAATCGACTACCTCTAAGATAGGCCAAGTCCTCCAAGGATAAAGCCTATATTCTTGAACCTAAAAAAAATGTTTTGGAGACCACTTATGCTCGTTTAGAATGCCAGAAATGTATGCCGCCGTGCAATCCACCTTCGAAAATATTGGGACTCTTAATCGATAAACAACGGTGAGACTATTTTTTCTTCAATGGATGACAAAGAATCCTTCTATGTGGGACAAAAGTGCAACTATTCCTCCTCCAAATTTTAATGTGAAAAGGAGAGGTCCACTACAATAGTTTGACTTCCAATGAATACTTTTGGAATTTTTTAAACCACTGATTCACATGATTAAACCAAAATGGATGTCACCAGTCAGTCTTTTTAAGGGTTAAAGAAATGTCCACCGCGAGTTTTTTTCTTTCAGAAATTAATCTGGAGAGACCGAATTTGAAATTTATAAACGTTGAGACTCCCGCCATAAATTTCCACTATGATGCACTATGTGTTTTGAATTCTCCCGTCGGCAATTGCGTGAACTCTGTAGACCTTTTCGGATCACTGACTTGCGATTTGAGCCTAGCTTTGAGGCAACTCAGCCGAGACATATTGCATAGTTACCTTCGGAAAACGGCGTTCTCGCGAGTCAATTTGAACATTTTTTCAACTTTTTTTCAAGTACATCGGAGAGGTTCCAGCTGAAGAACATAAGAGGTTGAAACAGATTAGGCAAAAATGCAAAATCCAGTTAGCATGGTGAACGCAGGATGTTGAAAAGAATAGGCAGAATTGCGAATCTAGTTAGCATGAAGAACACAGGATGTTGAAAAAGAATAGGGAAAAAACACAGAACTAAGTAGCAAGAATGCAGTCCAAGAACTCAAACGTGGAATATTCAAAAGTCCTTAGTAACAAAGACATGTCGTGGCCTCGTTTCCACTTTTCTGAATTACATCTGAGAGGTTTACAAATTACAAGATGTAGAAAAAGAATAGGAAAATTAGATTGCAAATTTAGTTAGCATTAAAAACACAGGATGTTTCTAAAGGAATAGGGAAATTGAAAAACTACTCCGTAATTCGCAAGAATGCAGTCCAAGGAACTGGAACGTGGAGTATTCAACCGTCCTTTCGTAACAATGACATATTGCGGCCACGCACATGCGGTGAAGCCTCAACCGCCGCAGTACAGTACTGTACAATCATCGGATTCAGAATCACATTGCAAACACTTGCCCATTTTCTAAAGAATTCATGAAGTTAGGGCTGAAGCACCTGGTGATCACGACCACGACCTTTGCGGTGGCTTAGGTGGAGCTGGTGCTCCATCAATCGGTTGTACTCCTGATGTGCTTGCAGACTTTGTAGAGCATACCATCCCAAGACTATGGAAACGCAATCGCTAAGCTAGGTTCAGCATTGACACTTAGCCCTAAGTTGTCTTACTCGAATTGCAGCTGAACTAGAATTGGTGACTTTGGTTTGTGACAAGCGCTTGGGAGGATGTCGTTTGTTGGGACAATGTGGTAAAGGAGACATTAGGATTAGGAAGACTCGTCAATGTGTAGGATATGCGTTAAGCTTACAATGTGTAGTGTGACTCAGAGGACATCAGACAGGTAGTACACCTTCGGAATGTCACTATCCATTTCTACTGCAATGAGCGAGGAAGGACAGTGGTGAGTTCAGCGTGATCTGCAGTTGGTGGAGTCAGACGCAGACTCGCTTGGTCGTCGTCACCATGCCATTGGCAAGTACTCCGTATGACTTATCCGTGCCCGTGCTGGATGCTGTCTACTTACTCTCTGCATCATAGATCTTTGACCATTTCTTTCAGATGCTAGTCGACACAATTAGTTTGTAATATTGTTTCTTTTCCAAGGTCTGAAGTAAATTTCAGGAGGCCGCCGGTTAATTCTAATTGCTAGAGAAACAATTTGGACAGAATTACGAAGAGATTTTACGCCACAGCGAGTACCGGAGTGCACGACTAGGAAATTTCCAAATGTTGCAAGAATGTCTTGTGTCACGGAGACCGTAGTCAGTCAGGCTTGACGAATTCTAGGTATTCGTCGGCACTAAGCTTCTCAATTCCATCATCATCGGGTCAATCATCGCCTCATTACCGGTATCGTCACTAACCTCATGTTGTAAGATTGCTTTCTCACCAGCAACAAAGCTCTGCTTTAGGGCTCGGTATGCACTTTGGCTAAATAATTAGGGGAGGCGATTTGCACTATATAATCTGGACAGAAATTTATTGGTAAAATCACTACACAATTGTTATAAAAAGTTACTGATTCTTTCGCAGGCCAAGGGAGACTGGCCCTACTTAAGTATGACTGGCGCCTGCGCTTCTATGAAAGTTGCAAGGAATTGAGCTCGAATCCGCACTTAAAGGTGGTGATTCTTGGGCGAGTGGTGCGCTAGCTGGTTGCATCTCTGTGTAAGAGCCACTACAGTTCTTTGTGCTCAGTGATCTCGACTTTGGGTTGATACTCAGGGTTATGATACGAAAAATCCTCTCCATGTCTTAGAGATTTTCAGATTTGAATTCTGTCGCAATCATTCTTTGAAGATTGTTACGAAGAACGGTATACTATTCCAGATTCGAGTTTCCGGGCTTGCGATTTGCTAACTTGTATTTTCTCCGTGTCTATCGTTTTCGACAAATTGTGTTCTTGCCAAGAAAAATATAGAGCAGCTCTTGCCTCCCCACAGAGCTTTTCGCAGTACCAATTTGATTGCTTGCTGTAACGAAATTAAGCTTAACGGACATTGTAGAGTGCCTGGTTGAATTGAATAAAAAAGTGTGACTGCCAACCTTTCAATTTTGAATCACAAGATGCCGTGCAAAATGAATCCAGGTTCTTTTTAAGAGGATCTTTCCGCAGCTTCTCAGAACCGTTATGTGTGATTTTGAGCTGCAAAACTCTCACATGTATTTGAAAAGCGTTGGAAAAGCGTTCCAATTGACTCTGAGCAAGAAAGTCAAAACTCCGTTCTTCGAAATTATGTCTTTGAATTGCTGCGCTCTACATTTTCGGTTAATGCAAGATCGTCTGATTTTGCAGATCGGATATCCAGACTTTGATAACATCATATCACAAATTATGCCGACGACGGTACGACGGGCTTTCCAGATGGGCAGCACTTCACTGTCCGGGAGCAGCGAAACTCTAATCATCCTAGCGGCCGTGCTCTTCGCAGCTGCAACAACCTGCTGCAGCGCTGCGACGTGCACGTCAAGTACGGTGGAAGCCTTACTTGAGTTTCAAAGTGCATTCCGTGACCCGATTGGCACAGTGTTCTCCAGCTGGGACACCACCACCGACTGCTGCACTTGGGCGGGGATTACATGCCAGAACGGGGCTTTGGTGGCGCTGGACGTGGAGGGGCCATTGACAAGCAACCGGAGCTACACGGGCAGCAAGCCGGGCCACACTTTGTCCAAGCTCAAAGACCTGGAGACGCTGAAGCTCAAGAGCCTCCAGTTCAACTCCAAGATCCCGTCGCAGTGGAGCTCGTTTTCGGATAACTTGGTGGCGATTACAGTCAACGACTGCGACCTCCAGGACTCCATTCCTTCAGGATTAGCCAATAATAGCCGCCTGCAAACGCTGGACCTCAAGTCCAACAATCTCTCGGGCGAGATTCCTTCGAAGTTATGTAACCTCCAGTACTTGAAGTACTTGGACCTCTCCTACAACACGCTGGACACCGACGCTGTCCCGGAGTGCATCACCAACCGCGGCTCCATCACCAATGTGAATTATGGCCATCAGAGCACCAACAGCTCGGAGAGTGATGGTGATGGTGAGGGCGATCGTAGACGTAGCCCATACAGCTCATACAATGGCGCGACATTATTCTTCCAATCCAATGCGATGGTTCTTCTTCTCCCTCTTCTTCTCTCTTTGCTGCAATATTGTTGCTTGGTTTGATCGAGCAGCAACTTACTGCAACTCCAACCCCTGCTTTCATTTACTGTGAGAAGATCTTCCCTCTATCAGTCGATCGAGGTGGATTCCAGCTGTTGTACAAAGAACCTTTCATTACTCGTGTTGGAGGAACCAAGCTTGAACGAAGCTGAATTTCATCCCGAAGCTCGCTTGCAAGATTGGATCATGATGGAGACCAAACTTGACGAGATTCGGTGACAGTCTTCCCTAACTAAATATCTGAGCAATCTTTAAGGTTGTGACTGTAGTTTTCACCTAAAAAACTACGACTAACAATGAACTAATCCTTCTCAAGAAGGTGCTGTTCTTTGTCGAGATCCAGCTGAGCCTAAATTTCTGGCACCCGTAAGTTCTTTCTCCTAGTTTAAACCAGCTAGACTTCGCTGGAGAATCTACTCTACAATTTGTATACTATTGTAGACAGGTTTGTCAAGGTTGTATAAAAATGTGTTTGAATAAAAAAACGTGCTACCAGCTGCGGTGACACAACCCAGTTTGCTTGCACGTCTTTGCATGTCATTTGAGCGATCTGTCTCCCTATTCTCGACCCCATAACGGAGTCGACCTCACTGGCCCCCTGGAATGATGAAGAGTTTCTAGAGCAGCGACTAATTAAGAAAACCCATAAGCAGACTGTCCAAAACAGTGTTCAAAACAAAGAATTCTCTTTAATCCACTTGCCTTCAAACAGCTAAACTCGGCTGTCAATTTATTCTCAATCCATGAGTACCATCATAGCATTCTATCTGTGCTGCACCCTTTCCAGTTACAACTTGCACTGACAATGCACTCTTCAGGTATGGCCATGAAGCCACTCCTTCACAACCTTTTGCCATTCACCATATTCTTTTCTTCAAATTTCACATTGTAACTTTTAACGTCCACGAGGAGTGGCTTGTCGAACTCTCCAACAGACTCTTTATTCACGATGGTCTAAGGGTCAGCGTTATGATTGCTATTATGCCTCTAATCGGATTTTCTGTATGATCTTCGCCAGCCCCCTAATTCCCCCAGAACTGACTCGTCTTCTTCACCGCGGAAGTCAACTTTTTTCTCATCGTCCAGGAAGGCATGTGTGCCCCCATCATCCTTGGAGCCCCACACCTCACTCGACAACTCAGCCTTCGGGTCTTCCTTGACCTTGTCTTCCTCTTCGATTGCCCCACCGGACTTGCCTGCACAAAACAGTGAAAATGTCACCCACTCAAGATCCAAGTCCCAAGACTGAAGTTTGGTAATAGCATCAAGTTGCAGAAAGCCCTCGATAAATGCAACACCCCTCAAATCTTGCACAGTGAGTACATAATGGTTCTGGGCATGGAAGATTCCTCAACATCAGAGCCCATGCAACACTGACCTCAAAAATCTTGCACAAAGAGCACAAATTGGTTTTAAGAATGTATACCGCTCAACATCAGAATGTGTCTGATTGAAATCGTCTATTTATAAAACTTTGAACCATCATGTCATTTTTGAGTAGGAATCCAAATAATACATTCTTCGGTGCATTGAAATTCCCCTTTCATTTGCAAACAAGATTATTAGAAAATCTTATACCATTTTTGATACCATTTTGACATTTCGGTAACCATTTTCTTTCCATGTGTGTACCTATGGAAGTGTGGCTTCTAGGTGTGCGTTACCTTGTTTGATAAGCTCGTTGCTCGTGTTGCTATCGCCAGTGCCAAACTGCAACTCCGCGGTGGCTTCTCCAATCGTCCCAGACTCCACAGAGCCTCGAAACGGCTCCTGCTCGTCGTCAATGATGGAGGCCGATTCCGCCCTCGCCTTCTCCAGAATCTGCTCCCTGGTCACTGCCTGCACGCCGCAACACACAATTGGTACGGTCACTACAGTTCACCTCTGCAAGTGGTATCACATGGCAGTAGAAAAACACTCACAGTTCTGAAATATTAAGGTATAAATACCGAAGAAATTAACAGTTACGGAATCATCAGGTGAGAAAGTTATCTCTATCACGTTAACACTCATTGACTCACTCCAAAAAACCAAGTGATGAGAGTAAGTACAAACTTACAAGGGATGAATGAACCCATGGTTTACATTTTTGACACAGATGAAAAGAAAAGATACTGAAGCGGTGACTATCAGTATGGAGAATGTTGTCAACAATTACACGCTCACACGCTTTGTATTTAGATATGTAATCACAATGTTTTTGAGTGGGGAGTTGAATCTTGGTAACACTTCGGTTATACTAACACATTTGGAGGTAACAATTATCCAAGGAGGCTTGTACGATAGCCCAAACGCAAACCCTAGCTTCCTCCACCAACAAGGAAACTGACCCAATCCGTGCAAACTGCAACAAGAAAATTGTGGCGGAAGCATGATGTATTACCTCGGTATTTTCAGGAGCAATTCCATCATGCACCGCCTGCACTCGTCGGTTTCCTTCCTTCCAATTCCCAGTCCCCACCGAACTCAGAGCGATCCTATGAGTCGGCTTCAAACGAAGAATTGGAGCACCAGTGGCGTTCCCAGATGATCCTCGAAATGGAGCTTTTGGAACCATTTTTGCTCCCGAATCTGCCACCCTGCTGTTCCCCCCTTGCTGGAACAATTTCCCAGTGGTGGTACTGGGATGTGCAGTATGCAATAGCCTCATTTTTGAAATCGCTGTAGCCTGCACGCCAACATCGTTGTCTATATTAGAAGAAGAAGAAGAAGAACATGGATCATAAAACCAACTTCCAAGAATTGAAGACTCTATTGGGTGGATAGTTCTACTAACTCCATAAGCCTATTTCAATTCAGATTTAACCTGGAATCCTTACAACAAGAACGTGACCAGAGAGAACGTTCCTAAACCCTAAAAAGACTCATTATTATGCGCGCATGGTTTCAGTTTACAAACCGAGAAAATGCAAACCTTAAAAAGCTGACAAAGCCTTTGCCACACTTTTTTCGTAGCCTTTTCTCACAAGGAGAACTGAGAGACCACCACAAAACCACCATTCGTCACGTTCCAAAGTCACAACCAAAGCTCTGATTCTTGAACCCCAGAAAAAGAATCTTTTATTGTTGAACAGCAGGGATTGTCACACCTCCTCCGAGAACAAAACTTCTATAAAGAATGACAAGCTGTGGAGTGAAAAAAATGAAATTTTTATAAACAATGACAAGTTGTGGAGTGAAAGAATGGAATTTCTATAAACAATGACAAGTTCTGGAATGAAAAAATGAAATTTCTATAAAGAATGACAAGTTGTGGAATGATAAGAATGAAACTTTTGGAAAGAATGACAAGTTGTGGAGTGAAAAAAGGAGTCAGTGAAGTGAGGAGCCTTTCTCCATGAAGGAGGTGTGACACGCCTCTGTGTTGTGTGGAGAACGGAGAATGGGGAATGGGATTTCCATTGAGTATGTATCCAAATAGATAAGATGGAGTGATCCACATTGTCACTACAAAAAATTTAAATAGTACTCCGTAATAAAAATGGATGGGGTTCGCAGTAAGGTTAATAAATACATTAGCTTTCTTGGAATATAATTTTGAATTCAAATGTCTACAACTCTGTCATGAGTACAAGTTTGAACTAAATGGGCAACAAATAAAATTTATAAAAATTGGAAATAAATATGTTTTAAATGTAAAAGAAAAAAAATACACAAACTCTTGTTATACAATTTCTAAGAATATAATTCAACAAAGTAAAGGAATAAAAATAAAAGTGAAATGAATAAAAATAAAAATTTAATAAAAGTAAAAACAACGAACTAAATAAAATAAAAGACTCATTTCAAAACTATATATATATAACTCTTCATCAACTCTTTTCAATCATCCTGTAGCATCATCAAAAGTTCATATTGAACATATACTTTAATGATTTCTCTCCTTTGTTTTTAGCAAAAGTGTCGTTATAGGTAAGTGTTTGGTAGTATCATCCTCTGAAGTTTCATTAAAAACATTCCTATCATAATCTTTTGTTCCACCTTTCCAATTTGAATCATATCCATCTAGAAGGAGGTTGAGTTGAACGAGGTTGTGCATAATGACACAACCCCAAATTCAAAGCACAACCTCCTGTAATGATTAAGTAAGGTCCCTATTGTTGCTACAATCTTCAAGATGGATATGATTCAAATTGGGAAGGTGGAATAGAAGATCCTGATAGGATTGTTTCTAATGAAACTCCAAAGGGTGATACTACTAAATACTTGCCTACAACAATGCTTTTGCTAAGAACAAAAGAGAAACTATAAACCCCTGAATGCCCAAACTGCATTTTTTGCAACATAGCAATTTTAAATAGCTCACTACAAATGGAATTTTTTTTTTTGAAATTTTTACACAACATATGCTTCAGGAGGAGCTTTAATATCCCAAAAAATTCATAAATTTTAACTACTAACATGGTTAAAAAAAGAGACTATAGAAACTATAACGCATTTTGTGAACTTTGATAGAATGCCTGTAGAAATATGTCAAAAATGTTGTTTTGTAGTATTTGTCTAAGATGCCTTGTTTCCGTAGGTTCCAAATTTGAATAGAACCACTAAAAATTGCCCGTATTCCAAATTGAGAAAGAACGTTAGCATTGGAGAACTGAGATGTGGTCTTTGATCATATTCCATATTCCTTCAAATGTTGAGTGTGACAACTAGAATCTTGCTTTGAACCTTGTAGACACTATAAGAAACCTGTGTCTAACATGACGAATTTTAGGTGACATCTATTGGGACAATCCATGTTTTTAAGTGAACTATAACGTTCAATAAAACATCTTCATGTTACCATTAACAGTGAGTATTTTGTACTTGACTTGGGCGGTTATGGGTTCATTAGGAAACGTTTATTACTGTAGTCTATTGGCGGTTTTGTAATTTCAGGCTGATTACTTCAAAAATTCACAGAAATTACAGTTTTAATCGGAAAATTATAATTCCACTTGGGTTTGATTCGTGAAACAAGCGCACACCTCTGAAAAACATGTGCCCCTATTAGAATTCACCCCAATGTATTCAGATTGCAAATCAGGGGGGTGATAGGTAATTCTATCTTAAGACATGCATTGAAGCCAAAATTTGAAAAACTGAAAAACCCATAATGGGGTCATTTGGTAGGTGATCATTGTGGGTCATTTGACCACAATGGGCTGATTTACCTGATTTGTTGACTACTGATTTTGATTTAGGGTCCACCTACGTGACATTTTCATTGGTTTAGAGAGCCGACACTTTAAAAAATTCATAGAAATTACATACTACATCCAAATGTTACTTTAAAAAAAAATTATTTTTATTTTTTATATTCATGATTTTCACTTGCTAAAACTACAAATATATCATTTTTTGGAACGGGTGCCTCCAACTATGCTTCTTTTGACGGTTTTGGGTGTTTCCACCATAATCTCGAACATCCCGCAGTTTGTGTTTGCGAAACACACTGGATTGCGTACAAGTGGCATGGCCATCTTCCGAGCGGGCCAAGTGTTCACGCAATCGGCGTCTGGAGGTCGCCCGAGGTTTTCGTCCAGATTCCATCCTTTGAATCTCCGTCCTCGTCCGCTTCTCCACACAGAGCGGCTGATTTTCTGGCTCCATTGCAACCCACAGCAGCATCCCAGAAACTGACAACACCTGAACTGACAGCCAACAGACCCACAAATAGAACAAACGGCCGCTTTCATGTCGGCGAGTCAATCAGTGAAAAAGAAACTTTACTTTAAATGCGGCACCTTGAATTGGTGGGTGGAGAGCAGACTCAGGAGAGGTGCCAATTGTGATGCTTCACAAATAGCTCAACATGCTAAAAAGACCCCTTCGAATTGGTGCTAAACTTTCGAATTTAACACAGTGGGTTGCACAATTTGGGATGCACTTTTTTCATAATTATTGCCAAGACAGGTGGGGAGAAGGAGACTGGAAAGACTGCGTTCACTACTTTCCCAGTTTGCAAACACCTGTCGATCGGCGATCACAAATTCACGATTCGAAAGTCAAACATTTGTGCTGGTTGCCGAAATTGGCGGTTCCTTTTTCTCCCAGTTTAGATGCCGCTCCCGCTTAATAAGTTATCTTCTCGCTCACCAGGGTTGCTCACCTCCCATTTCCTAACGAGAATCTTTGTGTTTTCAGAGCCCATTAACGAGTCTTTTCAACTGTCTGCTTTGGGGTTGTTTTTCGATGGTAGCTCGAGTGAGTGTTCGCAACTGGAGAATTGAATGGAAATGAGAAGAATGTGGGGAATGCAAGGAACTGGAGAAGGGAAAATGGTGAACTTGCAGTGATGGTAATGCATCTCCTCAGGCCGCTATGGTGGTCAGATCTTTGGCATTTAGGTCAAGTTGGAGAATACTCGCAGTGACGTAGAAGAGTACCGATCTCATTAATCTATGTAAGCTTCATAATCTTTGCAACTCATTCTTTTTTTTTTGCTCTGTTTAGAATCAAATAATTTTGTAGAAGAGGTGTAGTGTGGTACTCTATGATGTTCACTGTGAGCAATCAATTTCTTTGTCTTGAATGTGAATGAGTTCCCTCGCATCCCAGATCAGAACAGATTTTTGTGTAGCAAAAGTAGCAAAAACTAAGTTGTTCAAGAATGGGCAATATCGTGAATGCGTGGTATAGCACCCGGTACATCCTAGAGTACGCGCACTGCACCCGGCAAATTCAACTGCGGAGTGCACCGTGTACAGTGCGCTTTGCCGTGTTCCCCTCATACTGGGGTTTTGCCCTGGTTGTGTCATTTTAAGCATTGGAACATCTGCAGGGAGTTTGATTTTTGGGGAATCACTGTACAGCCGTGGAGTGATCACTTTTGGTACGACAGCCAAGGGTGCTGAGATTGAATTTTTACCTCTTTGAACGAGTTTTAGATTATGCAATTTTCGAAGTGTGAAGTCGTTGAGTCCGGAAAGTGGGAATTTTTGACCACTCCATTCTCTATTGAAAGATGTATTATGTGTTTTAACAACTGTAGGAGTTTGATTTTTGGGAGATCACTGTTGAGCCACGGAGAGATTGCTTTGGGTGCAAGAGGCAAATCTTTGTAGATCGAGTTTTTATTTATCTCTGTGTGAATTTCTTTGGCAATTTTTAAGTGGGAAGCTGTAGATAACTGTAAGCGACAGTAGACTACCCCGTTTCCTTTCAAAGATCAGTGACTTGACGGTAGACATTCAGCAATTCCCAACGTGCTAATTGAAGGCCAACGAAATCTACGAATAGATGAGTTTCTGTTGCTTTGATAATAGGGATCAGTAACGAAGATACGATCTAGTCTTTAACCGTCTTAATATCTCTGCCTTAAACCCTAACCGGCTCCCCTAAGTCCATATTCTCAACAATGAACGAAGTGATATTTAGTTCAAATAACTTCATATGAATTCATCCGAAATGTAGCTTGAATCTTCATAAACGAACCTCTCTGTATGACCAACTTGATGAAAGTAACAAATTTGTACAATAATATGCAGAAATTCAGAAAGCTTGAATTGTGAGGCAGTTGGATTCTCAGCTCAAGTTTGAATAATTGTCTCACAGGATTGAATGAAAGCTTGAGCTGTAAAGCCATGGAGAGCTTGGAGATGGAGAGGCAAATCTGATTGGCAAAAAATCTGTGCTGAGTGGAGAATTTTTAGGTCAGCATGGATCCCGAACGGAGGACGTGCTTACCCCGAGTAGATCGATGGCTGGGCCTCTCGACCAACATGATCGTCATGGTAAGCCTTTCATGCTACTGAACTTAACCTTAACTAGTAGTACACCCTTGTTGCAACATTTGTAACAACACCCTTGTTGCATAAGAAAGACATACTTTTTTAGTTTTTTCAGAATTGGATATTAAGATTTGGAGTGCTTCCAAATTTTGGAATGAAAATGTGTACTTCGTGACCATCTAAATGGATGGATTCGTGACAAAGAATCGTGGCACTATGCATTTAATAGAATAGATGTTTGGATCTTTGTTCAACCAATGCGCAATCAAGGGTCAACTACAAAAAAAGACACTGCAACTCTAAAGAAGAAGATTATGTAGTGCATAATCGGACGAGGGTGAGGAGACCCAAGTTGGTTTTCAGACGAAAGCTTATCCTCCAAGACTATCAAATCTTTGAGATTTGCTACTCCTTGAGAAAATGGGATTATGACTCTAAACCCTCCTCCCCTTGTCCAACCACAATGGGAGTGAAAGGAGAGGTTTATGAGATGCTCTCCATCTCCAATGAACTCCATTGAGGTTATGTATGCAACGAGAAACAAACTTACAAATATGGCTTATACTTGTTGGAAGTGCAAATCATATTGATTTTTGATGAGTTTTTTTTTCATTTGTGGAACAGGCTTGCGGGGGCCTGACCTATACGTATGCAGTCTACAGTGGCCATCTCAAAGCTGTTCTCCATTATACACAAGAACAAACGGACGATGTAGGATCTGCAAAAGACTTTGGCGCTATCTTGGGCCTTCTCTCTGGGATTTTTTACAGTTATTACCCTCCTTGGGTTACTATTTCCATGGGTGCCATCCTCCACTTATTTGGATATAGCATGGTATGGCCACCTCATTTAATTAGCATGTTCTACCCTCAAAATATCTCAGGAAGTGGCGTTGAAGAGTATGTTGTAGAGTGAATTTGTTATCTCATTCAAACTTTGCCTTCTCATATTACAGTTGACTGTAATGCTAAAGATCATGAACATAACATTCTAAAAACTTGAAGATTTCTCCCCTTTAAGCCCTTTTTGAACAAAGGATTAAAGATCGTTCCCAAGGATTGTAATGAAATTGACCATTGACACTTTAATTAATAGCAGGATCCCTATTTTTGTGAGACGCAGAGAGACCGGCCTGATACAAATTGGTTTATAATGTTTATGACAAATGTTCAGGTTTGGATGACCGCCACTGGCGTCGTGAAACCATCATTTTGGCTTGTAAGTGTTATCCTTGATCCAGCGTTTGGATACTTCCCATTTCACCTCAAGATTTTTCTCATAAAATCTGTTTTTCCGGGTTTTGAATGACTTGGATTGATGTCGCATATGTCAATGTCTGAGTCTTTGGAAGCGTTTTCAGGTCTTCTTCTTGCGATTTGTTGAATCCGAAACTAATCAAGCAACGCTGTATGTTGATTTGGAAAGGTAGCTGTGTACATATTTCACTCTCGGTGTCGGTGGGGACAGCTACATCGATACTGGTTGCGTTATAACAACGTAAGCCACTCTTTCCATATTTAGAAGCAAATTCGCAGTTTTGTCATTCACTTCGTGTCTTCTTGTGCCTAAGTTTTTAGATACTCACTTTCTATGTAAAGTATCCAGCAGTTGAGTCACAAACATTTCCCCAAGCTCTCTTGTTACCGTAAATGGATTGATGACTTCAGCTAAGTTCTTTGTAAATTTTCGTACTTGTTAATGCGGCTTCATAAGTTGAAAGTAGAATGTATGAGCTTTCTATTGCACTTCGCAGTTCTCAATTTGGTAGGGCTTCGAGTGTGTAGCACCTATTTGAAGTTGTCAAAATTGGGTACTAACTTTGCACAAAATTTCTTCTTTAGGCACAAAATTAATTGCGATGAAACAAGTAAGATCTTGAAGACACAATGAAAAACAAGACCATGGCAACTAGTACATTCTTTATTCTATTTAATGTCACCTACCCATAGCAATGTAGCAAATTTTGGGCACTTTGTTTGTTGAATCTAATTTCCACATCATCTTTCATGAGTCTTGTCCGATCTTTTGATACCATGTGGTATTCTTGAAAGAAAAGAAAATGATTTTGTGTTAAATCTGCTACTAATGTATTTTGAGTTCCTCCAATCGGAATGTATACTTGTGCAGCTTAGAAAGCTTTGGAGACTACCGGGGGACAGCCATCGGCATTCTCAAAGCACAAGTCGGACTGAGTGGCGCCATATTCGTCCTGGTTGGTCTCACTTCTTACAGAACCTGGTTCACTCGCTTCTTTTAAGAATTCAATTTGTCTTATGCAATTTGTCTTTTTTAATTTATTTTTCTTACTTCATAGCATTCTATAGATCCCAAATTTAAAAAATGTTTCAATCACTGGGAAGTTGTCAATGGAGCCACGAAACTCCTAAGCACTTCAAAGTCCATGTTTTGGATGACGAACAGAGTGCCTCAAGGCAAGGTTTTGTCGAATTGACTTCTCAATCATTCAAAGTATTACTTGAATTTTTATAAGATAACCTTCCTTCCTTCCTTTATGCCTAATTTGATGAATGTTTTTAGCTAAATATTTGATATTTGCACAGAAATATTCGCAAAAATATGTTCAGGTTCCAATTTGTGATTTTCTCACTTATATATATCATTTCCAGGTTTATGAGGCCTTTATTGAGCCGGACGTAAATCGGTTCATCCTGCTGGTTGCTCTTGCGCCATCAGTTGCTGCCTTTGTTTTCGCATACTTCACAAGACCTTTTCCTCGTGAGTATGAAGACGATGATGGGGAAGATATCAAGCAGCGGTTTCGTCTGACCTACGTAAGTGGACGACGTAACATTCTCTAACTCTGTCAGAGATTTCTTGTCTTCAATGTTAAATTTGTTGTTGACCAAATTGATCTAATAAAATGAATCCTTTTATGCCTGTGCAGGGACTGCTGATTTGTCTTGGAATCTTTCTCATGGTCGTTGTCACCATCAAGGTAAGACTTTTTCGACTCTTCAATTAAGATACAAATTAATTGTTAGTTGTTGTCGTTACCGTTTTTTACAAGTGTACGCCTTCTAGGAATTTGAGACTTTTATTGGGGTTGGATCCTTAACCTTTTTCTTCCAATGGGTAAAAGAAAACTAAGTTGCCAATTTGGTCTCTGAGTCCCATTTAGTTCCCAAGTAGGAGACTCTCCATGCAATCATTCAGAGTTTATGCCAGCAAGGTATTTTCGTCTCACGTAATGCATCTGCCATCATACTATCCAAAGCTTTCAAAGAAATGAAATAGTGAATACAAGGAACTAAAAGCCTTGGATACTAAATGACTATGAAAGTCCTAATGAAAGGCTATTGAATTGGCAGGTTGTTTTGCATCCAGGAAGAGCAGTACTGAAGTTCTACTTGACCATTATGCTTCTGTTTGCTTCAGCTATGTTCACTATTCCTGTACGTAATTTTCTTCTCTTCTAGGCTTCAGTGTCTTTTACTCTTCTGCATCATCGACATGTTCAAAGTTACAACGGTGCTATGCGCTTCTCTTCCAGATGGCAAGAAAATCGGGTTCCGAGTTTGTATGAAAATTGTCGTCGTCATGTTAGCTAAAATGAACAAATTTCGAGAACATGGCACTTTTCAATACGCCCGTCTCGAACCCCAGGAACCTCAGATCGAGATCACTTGTTTTTGGAAGGTCTATGCTGTTGAATGTATCCATTTTGGCGCTTTGAAACATGCCAGTTGAATTCCTATTACCATTTGTAGGACTTGAGTTTTTTCTTGGAAACATAACCCTCTCCTCTCACTCTCATTGCCACACGACGCAATGCGATTGAAAAGAGGGAGTGTAAAGAGGGAGTGTAGGGAGTCATAAACCCAACTCTTCCTACATCTTCAAGATTTACCTGTTTTGATCAAGTTTGGTCTAGTTTTGAAAAGAGGGTTATGTCAAACTTCTGTATGATCTGTGTTGCAGCTCCTACGGAGACCAGTGGACTTTTTTTCCAATTACTTGGTGGTTGACGGAGCTGATGATGTTGCCGAAGGAAACTCTCTCCCAGACTTCTCCAGAAGAGGCTCTCTGTATAGGAAGAAGCCTTTCCGACCTCAGTTGGAGGACATCCATGAGGAGGAAGAGTTGGCAGCTTTGAAGAGTAACTCCTCTGATGCGGACGACGGCGGCGGCGACGGCGGCGACGACGATTTTGTGGTTTTTGAAGGAGGGAAGACCCTGGAATCCTCGTTGACGTCGAGCCTGCTGGGGCTTGATTTCTGGTAAGTGACTTCTCTACTCCTGCTGACATCATGATGAATGAATGTTTTCAAGAGCTTGTATGAAATGGATGAAGTACATCTAAGTATGCTGAAAAAGTAACTTTCTGTGTAGTTTTTTTTAGCGGTGTGAGTAGCTTGGTCACTTGATGCTTCTTGATTTGTGTGCAAGGTTATTTGAATCAATCCATGTTGAGTTGGGACGAAAGCAAAACTTACAAAAATGAAGTTTTGATGTTTGGATTCTTGATGTCAAGCTTTAATTTGTTTTGACTCAAAAGCTTTAGATTTGCATAGCCAATCCTACCATACTCTCTTAGGGGTCAACGCAAATTGTGAAGAGGTCTTGACATTGGGCCAATGTATTTTGAGTGACACTTATTAGGTTAAACTCTACTCCTAGGATTGACTGAATGTAAGTTCTAGCATAAACCAAGGTCAACAATTGACATGGGTACTAACCAAGCCTTGAGCACTAAGTGATGATATGATTTTCTTGGTTATGTATTTAAGATAATTAGCTACTTCTTGTGGTCCCACTATTGTAAGGTAGAAGAGACTCGGGCACTTGTCCTTGTGCACACTTAGATGCCTTACATTTGTGAAGTCACTCAATGAAGTGGTTTACATGATGTGGCCTTGTAGGTTGTTTTGAATATCTTATTGTAATTCAACATATAATTGGCACATTGAGGGTCAATAAAACCTTGGTTTATATTCCATGTCAAATTGCACATACTTTGATTTTCTATTAGTTATCATTTCCATGTCTTCTTAAGGTTCCCTAGTGGGTGGAATCTTGCCGTTCTTGTGCTTTTGTCAAACTAACATGGTCTTCAAACTAGATATACTCATATAAACGTGAGGTTGGTTGTCCCCTTATCCCTTTTTGACTTGGTATTTTTTTGTTATTGGAGACAACTTTGTGTCATAGAATAAACATGCCTATTTCTTCATTAGTAATCCTTTTTGTCTTGGCCTTTTTTCTTGTGGTCACCACTCAATGCCTTTGAAATCATTTTCGCAAGCATTGAAAAAATTTCACAAATTTCGTGTGATTTTACAGGTTGATAACAGTAGTGATAATGATTGGTGGAGGCACTAGCTTGTCTATCATCAACAACTTTGCCCAGGTAAGGGAATTTCTAATAAGTTAATAAGTTTTCAATAAAAATTGACAAATTTTTGTGCAATTGTGCAAAACTTAAATCTATACTAGTCCTAATTAGGAAAGGAAAAAAAGTGTTTGTGTGCCTCATTTTTGGCAATCAGAAATTGCCAATTTGAAATAATATTGCTCGAGGTCTTCTTATGAACACCTAAATGACAAGTCCTTGTAATTATGTGTTTTTGTTGATTTCAATGGCAAAATTCAGCAAACTATTTTGTCATTGTGACAAACGTTTTTAGACCAATGATACTGAAGGAGCCTTGTGTTATTTTTTTGGAACAGATTGGACAAGCATTAGGAGACCATGAAGTGAATGTTTATGTGGGTCTCATAAGTGCTTGGAGTTGCTTTGGTGGCTTACTTGGAGGGTACTCAACAATCCTCATTTCATTTGTTCAAATCCTTTATTGCTTTAATTCAAAATACCTCCCCAAGAATATTAGGGAGAGAGATTCCATTCATGAGGTTTTATGGAAGAAATCTTTGGATTTTATAGGATGTTATGAATATGAAAATTTGATTTGAAACGGACTATTTTGAAAACATGCTTATTGTGTTGTGGTGCAGATACGGGTCAGATTTTCTCATTAAAAGGGGATATCCAAGGCCACTTGGTTTGCTTGTGGTGCAACTTTTGATGAGTTCATGTTGTCTTCTCCTTGCTACTGGATGTGAGTTTGGATACTCTTTTTCACCTCCAGTATATTTGCTACCTTCTTTAAAGCTTTTTTAAATGATTCATTTCAATTTCTTTAGATTTGGAAGTTGCTACTTTCAACTATCTAGGTTCTTAAGTGTTAAATAAAACTTGCTCTTTGTGACGCACATCACACACCGATTGATTACTCTAATTATTAATATAGAGCATTACAAATTATTTATTTATAGTACTAATAGTAAAAGAATTTCAACTTGTTTCTAAGATTGGCATAAATTAAAAGCCCATTATTTAAGACACCACACTAATATCCATAACATACTAATACCTCAATTCTTTGAATTTTTTTGCATCTTGACATAATTTGTTGTTATGTATGCCAGGGATCCCGTTTTTATATGTAGGAACTTGTATGGTGGGCATAGCATATGGCTCCCATTGGAGCCTCCAACCTCCCATCTTAGTTGAAGTCTTTGGCCTCCAACAATTTCCAACTTTGTACAAGATAAACTCGTGAGTTTTTTCCCTTATTAGACTAATCTTTCTTATGGCATTCTAACCATTTTAGAGTTGTTGCAATTGTGCATATTTTTTCCAAAGTGTCGAAAATTGCTAGACTACTATATAATCAATTTGAAAAAAGATTTTAATCAATATAGAGATTGTTGTATGGATCTAAGAAAAATTCACACTAAGGTAACTATACCTAAAATCACACAAATAAGCAATTTAGCATAGTTTCCATTGTTATATTGAAAAAAAAATTGTGGGGACTTGTTAGTATTCAAACTTGTAGGAGATTCTAGATTCTCTTAGAATGCATTTTCTAAACACTACATGAAAAAACTACAAATTTTCAAATTGTTGAAAATAGTTGTTTCTCAAACCAACCATAGACTTTGATGAATAGTGGGAATAGATTTTAAGCAAGAATCTAGAGTGTGTAGTATTAGAAAGTGGTTGAAATTAGGTGTAGCTACCTTATTGAGAATGTAGTTGCTTCGCAAAGATTTTCATAAGCTCAAGATTTTGTTGAAAATGAATCAATCTAGATCTTTTTTTCATTCACAATTCCAAAAGTGTTGAGGGAACCCAATGTTACGTAACTTTTTTTTATTTCTAGTGTAAATTAATTATTTTTACATTGTTATGATAATGCAGAGTTGCTGCCCTAATTGGTGCCTATGTGCTATCTACCAAAGTGGTGGGCGTGTTATATGACAAACAAGCTACAATCTACAACAACCAAACCTTGCCGAACACGGTTGATGAAAACACTTGTTTGGGCACACGGTGCTTTGGTGCACCACTCCTTGTTCTAGCCTTGTTTTGCTTTTTGAGTGCAATGGTGAACTTTTGGTTCATGATGCGCACTCGCTCATTTTATCATCAACCCGAGGCATCACCTTCCCCTCATAAAGTGCAACCATTCATTTCACTTTAAATTAGGGCCACTAATTACACTACATTGATTTGTCCTAATAGTTTGTGAGACAATACTTTATCAAAGTTACATTGTTTTGAATTAGTGTGGTTTTAGATATTATTGTATTATACCAAATTACACACAAATATTAGGTCATTGTAATACTAATGTCATAGGTGACTAATATTTTGCTCTCACTACTAGCACAAATTAGTGTATATTCCTAGTTTCATGTCCCACATTTTTCTCAAAATTTGTTTAGTTTGTTGCAAGGGAACCTTGGATATTCATACAAGGTCCTATGTTTGAAATTAAATTTTGATTAATGTAGAAATGACTAGATGACAACATTTTTGGCATTAAAGAAAGTAACATCTTTTCTTGGAAATGGAAAGTTTGACGTTCTAATGTTCTTTATTGCACCAAGGAAAGTAACACTTGACCTTGAAGTGGGAGTATGGAAGGAAGTGGAACTTGAAGAGGCCCTTGGCATGAAGATTTTGTGGTATTGAGCTAGATGAGGTGCCACATCAGATACTTAGATTGCGATTCAGTTTTTTTAATATATACATATATAATTTTTTTATTTTGCACTCATGGTTCAAATTTGGTGGCCCTATGCTTTTCTATTGGTAAGATTGTAGTAGCTTGTTGGGTGGTTTTGTCTCCAATCATTCTTATGAGAAGTCAATGCTAATGACCTTGTACGCAAATCAAGTGCTTTTACCACACATTGGTTGTGTTCATATGGCGTCATTCCAAGAGATTGGTTGGATTTCATATAAAGTAGAACAACCCAATTCCGACATTTATGGGACTTGCCATTTGCTTCAATCCTACCAACCCTTTCGCATCATGACAATGCACTTGGGGGAATGGGACAAGTCAGTGTGTGGTTTAGCATGATTCTACCCACGCTTTACCAATTTAGTCCCAACAAACTTTGAAAATTTATAGAAAATTCATTTCTTGTCGGAATGCCTTCATTTGAGTGATTTGACTTGCAAATGGCTTCTCTCAAACTTCTCAATCTCTGAAAATAAAAATACATGAGTTGAAAAATAGCTTCTCCGAAGGTAACTAGATAACAAATCTGCTTGGTATTTTGGTATTAGGCATGTTTACCTTACATGGCGTGCATCAATGTAAACCCCCGTTGTAACTCAATATTTTAGCAACTCAAGGTGTAACTCAACATTCTGCAATTTGCTCCTTCATCATAACTTCAGTTCCAGTGGCTGAAGTCTGCATTGCGGGTGCAATTCAGCAGTTCATTTTATTTATTGATAACATGCATAGAAATGCATTCCAGTTCATCAGAGTATCATTGAGTATCCAGAGAATGAACAACACTCACTATGACTCAGTAGTCAGCCACATCCATATTTGCATATGCACATGTGATAGAAAGTTTCAGTAGAAAAACATATTCTACGAACTAATTACGGGTGACTTGTATGTGAGCCGGAGAGGGCAGAAATCAACGTCATATCGATCTTCCTTCAATTCCTTCCTGCGAGTGCTTGAATGTCGATCACCAGACCTCTTCGATCGTTCATAACAAGATGAACTTACACGACTTTAAAGGTGTCCGTTCCAGCAACATGGTAAGCCCCGAGTGCTTTGAGCCAATTCACTTTCTCCGCATCATCGACGCCCAGGAGCTGACTCATGACATCCGTGGCGTTCGGAGTTTTCAGAATCCATGAGCCCGAGGAGAGATTCTCGGTATAATGAACACCATTGGGAACATTCAGGCTGTCTGTGCACTGACTTCCACTGGTCTCATCCCCTTGCAATCGTCGTCGTCTGCAGTCGGTGATCCAATTTGCTCCAGTGAAGGAGCCACCAACGAAGCACCTACGGGAAAATTTCCATACCATTGGAAATGTCTTGTGCAGTTCTATATATAAAACTTGAATCTAGATCTTTCCTACTTTTTACACAACTGTATTTCGAAGCACCCCATGTACAATCCAAGACGTGAAACATTTAATCATTGTTAGGTGCTAGAAATTCAACAAAGTGTAGAATGCAGAAGAAATCAGCATTGACAGCTTTACAAAGAAATCGATCAGAAAGTGAAACTGGACTGGACCATATTTTACTCTTGAAAGCAACACCCGACTCCAATTGCTGAATAACTTCATGTTAAATAAGGAAGGATTACTGGTGCACCCTCACAATTTGCGCATTGGAAAATTGCGAAATTCATTGTGTTACCAGACATTGGGGCCATTTCCTTCGCTCATTAAGGTGGTGCAGCCACCATCTCTGTAAACCCGGCCGGCCTGGCAACTCGAGAGACCCCGGATCAGGATGGAGCCAACACTCATGGCAGCGCAGACTTTTTGCCCAATGCCCGCGAAGGTGTACCCCGAACCAGAACAGGCGGTAGTACTCCTGAATCCTTGGATGTCCACCGCTTTGACAGCCACGGTGATGACCATCCATGTGGTAATTAGCAGCATGAGCTTGAACCCGTTGAAGTGGCGCACAACCTCTGTCATGTTGGAATGTTGGATGTCTTTGGGTGCATACGGGAAGAACCTGAACATAAAAACGCACAATTTTTTCAGTGGATACGCAAAACTTTCCAGTAGCTAAAGTAATTGTGATGCATATAGAACACTATTTGGACTCTATTTAAGTGATTTGATTTGTGCCGGACACCAGCTGATAGAAGCTAACTTAGTACTTGAAATGCTATCCTATGCACAAGACCATTCCTGGCAGATACTTAATACCGTAATTAGCAATAGATCAATCTGATTGTATCATAAAACCAGGCACCCTGGACACTCTCCCTGCTTTGAGAATCTTGTCGAAGGACTGATGCATTGTTGTCAAATGCATTACTTAGAGTCACCAGACATAGCTGTCTGTACACGATATAAGTAATGTTAAAAACACTAATCCACAGGTGCGGATCAATTGACACGAAAAAAATCGACACTTTGAACGACACTCATGAAAGGGGTTCTTCTTCTTTTGAGCGAAATGACATCCCCAGGGTCATAATTTCATAATTCCGTGTCATTTAACCCCCACAATTCGACATGTGCTATTGAAAACAATGGACTTGTAGCTGCTTGTTGCAGTTCCACTTGATGGAGGGACTAACTTAAGTTACACTCACTCACTCACCGAGACTGTCTATTGTCTATTGCCAGTGTCTCGCGACCAGTCTCTAGCTTGCGGAGTGAAGTTCTGCTCGTGATGTTCCACTTGTACATGAGTGATTGCACCCCAAACGGACTCATATTTATACAGATATTGGCAACCAAAACTTACGATAGTTATCATATTCCGTGTGAACATTGACAGACAAACTTTAGTACCATGCCAATCAAGGTTAATTGTACATACAAGGCTCCAGTCACTGTTCAATTATTGTTCAAATAAGGGAAGGACAAACCTGCTATTTTTAAATCTGCTATTTTTAAGCCTGCAATGGTTTGTACAGTTTGCATGTGATTTTGATAATCTTTCTGCCGTTTCACTTTCAAGTAGGAGGCATTGTGTTTCAAGTACATTGCCTGACTTGGCAAGACGGCAATCCATGCCAGCATGGTAAACAATTTGAGTATCTAACCGTAGGATCTTGCACTTGATTAGTGTAAGAGCATTGTGTGGAAGAAATTTTAAAAACTTTGGCTACATATATTGCAAGATATTTGCATTTAAAGTGAAGAAAACAAGTTTTTTTTGCACCTTGTGTGACTAACTTTGAACCTTTTTAACTTAAATTTTTTGCACTATGTAGTTTCATTTATAAACTTTTTAATCATGGAGAATTGGGTTGAGAGTTTAGGGAAAAGAATTAAAATAAAAAACACTTAATTTCCATCCTTAAAAAAATTATTAAATAGAAGTTGGTACAAGATAGAAGGGAAAAATAAATTATTAGTATCTCTAAGATGGAGTTGAAACACACTAATCCCAATGGTGAGATTATTCTAGTAGAAAGAAAACTAAACCCTATGGAACTCTTTTTTTTGGAAAATTGTGAAAATTGAGTTAAAAAACAAATCCAATATATTATTTTCGTAAGAAGATTCTATGATTGCCTTGAAAACAAGATGCTCCATAATTTTCACATCACTAATTCAAAATTCACAAAAACTTGAAATAAAATTTAAATTTTTTTTGCCTAGTGAGCAAAAGTTATACCTATTTTTTCACCTCACTAAGCAAAAGTTTCACCTAGTGAGGTGAAAATTGTGCTTAGGGATGGCATAACTTTTGCTCCTAAGCACTAATTAATATAAAAATGATATTTTCCAAAAGCTAATGTTTTTTTATCTATCATAAAAATAAGTGTAAAAAAATCTCAACAAAATTTGAGTCCTAGATATGCCCACAAAATCCATTTTATCCCTTCAAAGCACTTTGATGGGCAATTTTGTTAAAATAGTGAAATTCCACAACTCTTGCAATTTTACAATTCAAACTAGGTAGTCTAAAATGTACAATTGTCCTAGATTTCAGAAATCTACATGTGTCATTAGAAAAAAAATGAGGCCTCCGGAGGGCTGCTCCAACAACAACTAAACCACCCTCCCATCTTCTTTTTTTGGCCAATTTTTTTCTTTTCCCCCTAAAATTGCCCACCTAAAACTTGTAGTTTTCAACGCTACAAGTGACACAAGAACCCAGTTTTACATTTTCTTTTCTTTTCTCAAAAAAGAAAAAAAATTTAGTCCCAGAAAAAGAAAAAAAGAAAAAAAGAAAAAATTTAGTCGCCGGGGTTGACTGCTCCAGCAATATTCATCCAAGCTAACTTTCCTCTGCAGCTAGATTCCGGCCAGGGACTACTTTGAAAATAATAGCTTTGTTTGGTTACTCCGGAGCAACCCTCCGAAGGCCGCATTCTGAAATCTATAAA
Source organism: Rhytidiadelphus loreus (assembly GCA_947034895.1). Taxonomy (NCBI): domain Eukaryota; kingdom Viridiplantae; phylum Streptophyta; class Bryopsida; order Hypnales; family Hylocomiaceae; genus Rhytidiadelphus; species Rhytidiadelphus loreus. Next base: position 44,002,089 of record OX344764.1, read on the forward strand.
AGTTTTAGATTTTTGAAATCTATACCTATCCTAGATGTCACTTTTACGGTTTAGATCAGGTGGTTTGAAAATGGCACACAAAATACTTCCATTTTAACAAAATTCCCCATTTTAGTCCTTTAGGGGTTAAATTTCCAACCGCATGTCTTCACTAGTGTAGAAGCCATAAAATACTGTCAAAATTCACAAAGAGAGCTTAATATTTGGTCTGGGGTGCATGTAAAGCACTTTTTTTGCTCCCTAATGGTAAGTGTGTACTGACCCCCCAAAACCGCATGAAAATGGTAGATACTAGAATCTTAGTTTTAGGGACATCATATGTAGAAATCAGGTAGAAATACCATAAACTGTGAGAGTACCATAAATGGTTTCAATGTACCTGTTCTTTTCTTGTCATTTCAAGGCAGAAATGAAGCGTTTATGGTACTCACACAGTTCATGGGTATTCCTACTTTACATGGTGTCGGATTTGGGTGTGCAGCTGGTTTGAGGATCAGTACTTGAGACTTGGGCTTCCTTCTCACATAATCAATTGATGCAAACTTGCAATTGCTTCCGCTCTCATTTCAAGCTTCGTCCCTGACTTCAGTTGCCTGATTTATGCTTTGCAACTTAGACCTTCCTTTTCATGTGCACCAAATGAATTGAGCATTGACATTCTTTCGCAGCAATATTTACAGTCTTAGAAGAAGTTAGGGAGGAAAATGGATGGATTCACAGAATGATATTGAACATTATCGATAATGAATGATATCAAAATTATTTTCCAACTGTTTGTACAACTGAAGTCACAACATTGGAGAAGCTCAACTGCAGTCAAGCAATGAAGGACATCTCCATCCTGCTGCAAGAATCGTCTTCAGGAATTGAGGCTGACATGTGGGGTTGGCGGTATTGGCCATAACAACCTTAAGTTTATTTTAAACTGAACATTTTCAAAATAACAACAATTGTGACCATCTTCGGCCTTTTGTGTGACGCCTCATTAGTTGGAGGAAAGAAAATCTCCCTCAAATTCTCTTGAGGGGGGATTTTAATTTGATATAGCATTGACTGATTGACACCTCACTAGCGGTATATGATCCCTCCATCTTAGCACAGGTAAGGGACTCCGCTATCTAGAGCCGGTGAATACTTTTGTGACTGAATACTTCTTGGTTACCGGATTTTCCCCTGGACTTACAAATCTTCATAGAAAACTTGAATTCTCAAATGGATCCTTTCCTAACTGCAAGGGCTGTTGATTTGTCTTGGAATCTTTCTTATGGTCGTTATCACCATCAATGTCAATGTAAGACTCTTTCGACTCTTCAATCAAGATACACATTAATTGTTAGTTGTTGTGGTTACCGGTTTTGACAAGCGTATGCCTTTCAAGTGACTTTTATTGGGGTTGTATCCTTAACCTTTTTCTTCCAATGGGTAAAAGAAAGCTACGTTGCCAATTTGGTCTTCTCTCAGTCCGATTTAGTTCCCAAGTAGGAGACTATCCATGCAATATTCAGAATTTATGCCAGCAAGGTATTTTTGTCTCACGTAATGCATACTATCCAAAGTTTTTCAAAGTCGTGCAATTGTGAATACAAGCCGGAACTAGAAGCCTTGGATACTAAATGATTACGACATTTCTTGTAATGAAAGAATTCATTGAACTGGCAGGTAAGAATGTGCACCCAAGAATTCTCTTCCCTTCTATGCTTCAGTGTCTTTTATTTTTCTACATCGTGAACATTTTTAAAGTTGCAATGGTGCTATGTGCTTCTGTTTCAGATGGGTTCCAAGTTTGGGGATTTTGGATGACCGGATCTCAATTTGACCTTTTGGCATGCGCCGACCTAGAAAATCACCTATTTGTATGCTCCAATCACCTTTTCATCCATTTTGGTTTGAAGACGACTTGTATTCTCAAAATTACCTGCAATATTTAAACAACAAGTCCAACTCTTTCTCGAATTGGATTTTGACTTACTAAACTTGTAATGCTAAACTAGACTCTATTATTTAGCCAATTTGTCACATGCATTTTTATAAATATTGTTTTGCACAAACAGGATACTCGGATTGACTAACTCTCATATCCTCACTTTACTTGTAATTACTAATTATTCATTCAACTAACCTATAAGACCTAGAATTAGTAAAAACATAAAATTTTATGTACTCCATGTTTTTAGGACCATTCTTACTACTCTGGTAGGGACTTCTACCAAAACTCTCAATAACTCTCTTTTTATGTGTTTTTGCATAAAAATAACCTATAAACTAAGTAAAAATCGCAAAAAATAGATCAAGAGTTCTAAGTGCTAACTTGAGAGCTCACAGAAGCTTAGATATTCACACAAGGTTCTATATCTCAAATTAAATTTTGATTCCTATAGAAATGCTTATATGACAACACTTTTGGAAATTTTGGCATCAAGGGAAGTAAAATTTGGACTTAGACTTGAATCTTTACCTGAAAATGAAAAGTTTCACATTCTAATGTTCTTTATTACACCAAGGGAAGTGAAATGTGACCTTGAAGAGAATTTTGAAGAAATTTGAACTTGAAGAGGCCCTTGGCATGAAGATTTTGTGGTATTGACCTAGATGAGGTGCCATATCAAATACTCAAATTGCAATTAATTTATATGGGTGATTGCAAGAAAGACCGGTCCTATGAGGCGTCACAATTGAAGTGACAAAGTTGGTTTTGGCCGTAACTTTTGGAAATTGAAGCCAATGGACTTGAAATTTTTATGGAAGATTGCCAACTCAGAAAACATGAGATTTTTTATTTTTCAAAAAATTTGAAGAATAATTTTATAATTAAATATCAATTTAGCTAATTTGTCACACTTTGCGATTTAGGGTTTTTTAGTACTGTGAAGTATCCAAAAAACATGATATTCACTTGACTTTTTTGTGGCCTATTTCCACACTAGATGGGCATATGCCCACCAAAGGAAATTCGAAAAAACACAATTCTTTGTCCTCAACATGCATGCAAATAGGGGTCCCTTGTGCATAGCACTTCAAACTTTCATGATGGTTTCAACTTCTAATTTTTGGTGAAATGTAATTACTATCAAGTCTTTATAAATGGTCAATTTTTAGTTTTTTTTATTCATGATTTTTTAATTTTTATTAATTTATACTTAATTTTATCTACTTTCTGTGACAAACTGTCATTTTTTTTAAGTAGTATTGTTTCAATATTATAAAGTACTTAAAAGTACTATTGGCCGTTGATTTTTCTGATCAACGGCCGAGATTGCTCCATTTTGTAGTAATCCTAGTACTCCTAGTACTGGGCAGAAAAAACGCAGTTTTTGACCAAACGCTACCAAAATCGTTCGGTCTTTCTTGCAATCACCCATATATGTATGTTCACATCTAGGCATCTGACAACCTTCTTGAGGCCCCATTCTTTTTCTAATAGTAAAGTAGTAGTAGCTTGTTGGGTGGTTTTGTCTCCAATCATTCCTATAAGAAGCTAGTGCTAATGACCTGTGTATCTAGATAAAGTGCTTTTACCACACATTGGTTGCATTCACTACGACTTTACACTCAGAGATTAGTTGAATTTTATATAAGGTAGAGTAACCCAATTCCGAAATTTATAGGACCTTCCCATTTGCTTCAATCACCCATCCATTACCACATTCAATCTTAGCAACCATTTAGGATCATGACAATGGTCTTGAGGAGGGGACACGTCATCATGTGGTTTAGCATGATTCCATCCACGCTTTACCAATTTAGTCACAACAAACTTTTAAAAATCAAAGAAAATTCATTTCTTGTCAAAATGTCTTCATTCTACTTGCAAATAGCTTCTCTCAAACTTCTCAATCTCTGAAAATAAAAATACATAAGCTGACAAATAGATTCACCAACGTAACTACATAGCAAATCTGCTTGGTATTTTGGTATTAGGCATGTTTACATCTTATATGCGTACATCAGTAGAAAAATACGTTGTAACTCAATATTTTGCAACTCCAGGTGTATCTCAATATTCTGCAATTTGCTCCTTCATCATAACTTCAGTTCCAGGGGCTGAAGTCTGCATTGAGGGTGCAATTCAGCAGTTCATTTTATTTATTGACAACATATGCAGTAGAAATGCACTATGACTCAGTACATGGTCAGTCACATCCATATTTGCATATGCACATTAACATGTGGTAGAAAGGTTCAGTAGAATTTAAACATATTCTACGAACTATTTACGGGTGGCTTGTATGTGAGCCGGAGAGGGCAGAAATCAACGTCATATCGATCTTCCTTCATTTCCTTCCTGCGAGTGCTTGAATGTCGATCACCAGACCTCTTCGATCGTTCATAACAAGATGAACTTACACGACTTTAAAAGTGTCCGTTCCAGCAACATGGTAAGCCCCGAGTGCTTTGAGCCAATTCACTTTCTCCGCATCATCGACGCCCAGGAGCTGACTCATGACATCCGTGGCGTTCGGAGTTTTCAGAATCCATGAGCCCGAGGAGAGATTCTCGGTATAATGAACACCGTTGGGAACATCCAGGTGTTCTGTGCACTGACTTCCACTGGTCTCATCCCCTTGCAATCGTCGTCGTCTGCAGCCGTTGAACCAAGCTGCTCCAGTGAAAGAGCCACCAACGAAGCACCTACGGGAAAATTTCCATACCATTGGAAATGTCTTGTTAAAATCATGTGCACATATCTGTGCAGTTCTATATATAAAACTTGAATCTAGATCTTTCCTACTTTTAACACAACTGTATTTCGAAGCACCCCATGTACAATCCAAGACGTGAAACATTTAATCATTGTTAGGTGCTAGAAATTCAACAAACAAGTGTAGAATGCAGCAGAAATCGATCAGCATTGACAGCTTTACAAAGAAATCGATCAGAAAGTGAAACTGGGCTGGACCATATTTTAATACATTTACTCAAGCAACAATCGACTCCAATTTCTGAATAACATCATGTTAAGTCAGGAGGTGCATCACAATTTGAGCATTGGAAAATTGCGAAATTCATTGTGTTACCAGACAGTGGGGCCATTTCCACTGCTCACTTCGGTGGTGCATCCTCCATCTCTGTAACCCCGGCCTGTCTGGCAACTCGACAGATCCCGGATCAGGATGGAGCCAACACTCATGGCAGTGCAGATTTGTTGCCCAATGCCCGCAAAGGTGTACCCCGAACCAGAACAGGCGGTGGTACTGTCAAATCCTTGGATGTCCACCGCTTTGACAGGCACGGTGATGACCATCCATGTGGTAATCAGCAGCATGAGCTTGAACCCGTTGAAGTGGCGCACAACCTCTGTCATGTTGGATGTCTTTGGGTGCATACGGGAAGAACCTGAACATAAAAACGCACAATTTTTTCAGTGGACACGCAAAACTTTCCAGTAGCCAAAGTAATTGTGATGCATATAGAACACTATTTGGACTCTATTTAAGTGATTTGATTTGTGCCGGACACCAGCTGATAGAAGCTAACTTAGTACTTGAAATGCTATCCTATTCACAAGACCATTTCATGGTAGATACTTAGTACCGTAATTAGAAATAGATCAATCTGATTGTATCATTTAGAAGGAAAATGAAAGTAAAACCATGCACCCTGGACACTCTCCCTGCTTTGAGAATCTTGTCCAAGGACTGATGCATTGTTGTCGAATGCATTACTTAGTGTCAACAGACATAGCTGTCTGTACATGATATAAGTAATGTTAAAAACACTAATCCACAGGTGCGGATCAAATGACACGAAAAAAATCGACACTTTGAACGACACTGGAAGGGGTTCTTCTTCTTTTGAGCGAAATGACATCCCCAGGATCATAATTCCATAATTCCGTGTCATTTAACCCCCACAATTCGACATCTGCTGCAGTTCCTAAATAAGAGCAAGCTCAGAAAAAGCAAGACTTGAACGAGGGACTAAGTTACACTCACTCACCGAGACTGTCTATTGCCAGTGTCTAGCTTGCGGAGTGAAGTTCTGCTCGTGATGTTCCACTTGTACATGAGTGATTGCACCCTAAACGGACACATATTTATACAGATATTGGCAACCAAAACATCATATCCCGTGTGAACATTGACAGACAAACTTTAGTACCATGCCAGTCAAGGTTTGTACATACAAGGCTCCAGTCACTGTTCAATTATGGGAGGCAACCCCATTCTGCCAATGTAGTCTGTTTTCTTTCCGTGCAGGAAGTGATGAACATTGATCAATTATGGCACAGTTTCCGGCGCAGTTGTGGTGCATTATGATTGGCTGCAAGACTTTCAATCTTGCAACCAACCCTTGATGGATTTTGCAACCAGCCCTTGGATGGAAATAGAAAAGTCTATATGACCAATATGGGTTGAATAGAATCTTGAGCTAAAAAATTCATAGTAATTATGTTTTGAGAAATAAAAATCTGGAAAATTATGAAAACCTTCTGAACACTATTTCTGCACATGGGAAAATTTCCCCACTGAAGAAACCTGCCCTACAGATACGTGTGTCTGCTTAAGTGATAAAAAATGGGTTGCCTCACTTTACTGTTCAAATAAGGGAAGGACAATGAAACCTGCTATTTTTTAAACCTGCAATGGTTTGTACAGTTTGCATGTGATTTGTGACAAAGTTGGTGTGCTTTCTGCCGTTTCACTTTCAAGTAGGAGGCATTGTGTTTCAAGTACATTGGCTGGCTTGGCAAGACACAGTTCATGCCAGCATGGTAAACAATTGCATATGTGGTGACAATTTGCATCATTGCGAGCATGGTAAACAATTTGCATATCTAACCGTAGGATCTTGCACTTGATTACTGTGAGAACATTGTGTGGAAGAAATTTCAGAAACTTTGGGTACATATATCACAAGACATTAGCGCTTAAAGTGAAGGAAACAAGTTTTTTTGCACCTTTAGTTGTCTGACTAGATTATTTGACTTTTAACCTTTTTAACTTAAAGTTTTTGCACTATGGAGTTTAAATTTTTTTTTAAATTATCATGAAAAATTGGGTTAAGAGTCTAGGAAAAAGAATTAAAATAAATATAAATTTAATTTCCATCTTAAAAAAATTATTAAGTAAAAGGTGGTACAAGATAGAAGGAAAAACTAAATTATTAGTATCTCTAAGATGGAGCTAAAACACACTAATTCCAACAATGAGATTGTTCTAGTAGCAAGCAAACAAAATCCTATGGAACTCTATTTTTTGAAAAATTGTGAAAATTGAGTTAAAAAAACAAATTCAATACATTATTTTCTCAAGAAGATTCTATGATTTCCTTAAAAACAAGATGCTTCATAACTTTCACATCACTAATTCAAATGGAATGAATCAAAGGTTTTCTTGTGGAATGAATCAAAGGTTTAGCTCCTAAAGGACCACAGTGCCTACAAGGGATAAAATGGATTTTGGGCATGCTCCTAGGGCTCAAATTTTATCAAGATTTTTTGAAACTTCTTTGTAAGAGAGAAAAAAAAATAGCTTTCTAAGAATATCATTTTTATTTTAATCAACGCTTGGGAGCTAAAGTTATGCGCTTGGGAGCTAAAGTTTTGACCCCGTGTCTTCATTGGTGCGGAAGACATGGAATACCGTCATTTTAATAAATTGACAAAAAGAACTTATTTGGTTTGGTGTGTGAAGCACATTTTTTGCTCCAAAATGATAAGTGCATAATGACACCCTTGAACCACATGAAGATGGTAAATACTATTATCCTAGTTTTAAGGACATCATATGTACAACAACAATAAGGTAGAAATACCATAAATGTTTTTAATGTACCTATTTTTGTCATTTTAATGCATAAATGACAAGAGCAAGTTAGGGAGGCAACTTATTTTTGACCACTTAAGCAAATAGTTACACGTATTTGTAGGGCGGATTTCTTGAGTGGGGAAATTTTTCCCATGTGCAGAAATAGTGTTAAGAAGGTTTCTACAATTTTCCAAATTCTTATTTCTCAATACATAATTACTATTAATTTTTTAGCTTGAAGATTTTGTTTAACCCATATTGATCCTATAATGAGGCCTTCCTATTTCTGACCAAGAGGTGGTTGCAATATTGAGAGTCTTGTAGCCAATCATAATGCACCACAACTGTGCCGGAAACTGTGCCCTAATTCATCAATGTTCATCACTTCCTGCACGGAAAGAAAGCAGCCTACACTGCGAGAATGGGGGGTGATCAGAAATGGGTTGTCTCCCATACATTGACACCGTTTATGGTACAGGCTCAGTTTTGGTATTCCTACTTTACATGGTGTCATTTTCGGGTGTGCAGCTGGTTTGGGGGATAAGTACTTGCCGAGTAGTCTTCCTTCTCTTATTGACGCAAACTTGCAATTGCTTCCACTCTCATTTCAAGCTTCATCCCTGACTTCAGTTGCCTGATTTAGGCTTTGCAACTGTACAACTGAAGCCATGTCAGTGGTGGTCAACATTGGAGAAGCTCAACTGTAGTCAAGCGATGGAGGACATCTCCATCCTGCTGCAAAAATCTTCTTCAGGAGCTGAGGCTGACATGTGGAGTTGGCGGTATTTGCAATAAGTTATCTCCATCAGGAGCTGAGGACATGTGGAGTTGGCAGTATTTGCAATAAGTTATCTCCATCCTGCTGCAAGAAGCATCTTCCTGGCACTCAGGAGGCTGACATGTTGAGTTGGCAGTATTGGCCATAACAACCTTAAGTTTATTATAAACTGAACATTTTCAAAATAACAATGAATTTGACCATCTTGGGTCATTTTCTTCCAATGGGTAAAAGAAAACTAAGTTGCCAATTTGGTCTTCTCTCAGTCCGATTTAGTTCCCAAGTAGGAGACTATCCATGCAATATTCAGAGTTTATGGCAGCCAGGTATTTTTGTCTCACGTAATGCATCTGCCATCATACTATCCAAAGTTTTTCAAAGTCGTGCAATAGTGAATACAAGCCGGAACTAGAAGCCTTGGATACTAAATGATTACGACATTTCTTCTAATGAAAGAATTCATTGAATTGGCAGGCTGTTTTGCACCCAAGAATTATCTTCCCTTCTATGCTTCACTGTCTTTTATTTTTCTGCATCGTGAACATGTTTAAAGTTGCAATGGTGCTATGCAGATGGGTTCCAAGTTTGTATGTAAATTGCCATTGTCATGTTAATTAAAATGGCAAAACTTCTAGAACTTACTTGGCACTTTTCAATACGCTTGTCTCGAACCTCAGGAACCTCAGATCGAGATCACTTGTTTTTGGAAGGTCTATGCTGTTGAATGTATCCATTTTGGTGCTTTGAAACATGCCAGTTGAATTCCTATTACCATTTGTAGGACTTGAGTTTTTTCTTGAAAACATAACCCTCTCCTCTCACTCTCATTGCCACACGGCACAATGGGATTGAAAAGAGGGAGTGTATCAGAGTCATAACCCCAACTCTTTCTACATCTTCAAGATTTTATTACCCGTTTTGATCAAGATTGGTCTAGTTTTGAAAAGAGGGTTATCATGTCAAACTTCTGTATGATCTGTGTTGCAGCTCCTACGGAGACCAGTGGACTTTTTTTCCAATTACTTGGTGGTTGACGGAGCTGATGATGTCGCCGAAGGAAACTCTCTCCCAGACTTCTCCAGAAGAGGCTCTCTGTATAGGAAGAAGCCTTTCCGACCTCAGTTGGAGGACATCCATGAGGAGGAAGAGTTGGCAGCTTTGAAGAGTAACTCCTCCGATGCGGACGACGACGATTTTGTGGTTTTTGAAGGAGGGAAGAATGAAACAACGGATCGGAGAAGACCTCGGAATCCTCGTTGACGTCGAGCCTGCTGGGCTGGTAAGCGACTTCTTAACTCCTAAGTGAGCCAACGTGATGAATGAATGTTTTCAAGAGCTTCGTGGGGAAAGTCAAGGTAGAACTGTCCATTACCGCCATCCACCCAATTCCGACACCTAGGGAATGGTCCCATTTGCGTCAGTGATCCCCATCCATTATCACAATCTTACCAACCTATAATCATAATGGTAATGCACTTGAAAAGCGGATACGTCAGCTCACACTTTAATAAGGGTCTATTCATGCTTTAACATTTCACCTTTGAAAAATCATAGAAAATCCAATTCTTGTCAGAATGTCTTCATTTTTTTTGCAAATGACTTCTCTCAAACTTTCCAATCTCTGAAAAAATGTGGAAGTTCAGAAATAACTTCTTTAAAACACCTAGACAACAAATCTGTATGGTAATGGGTAGTTCTACCTTATCCCAAATCACATTAGTACTGCATGATCTTTACTGATGCAATATATAGCTATGCAATACCAGTGTTGTTTTTTTAATTTTAAGGGAATATGGATGTGGGCTCCAAGTAAGAAATAAGTGTCTGAGGTTAGGGGCTTTCAAATTTAATTTTGGTGCAAAATTTGGCTTCAAGTTAAGAAACTTTGTGAGTTGTATGGCTTCAAAACAAAACCTAAAAAAACATCTTTGACAATTTCAACTCTTAGACTGGTACAATATAAGGCAACCGGGTTTCAAAGAGTGATGCAAAATAAAAAAGAACCAAATTCAGACTTAAAGAACTTGCTATACATAATGTATAATTGTTGAATCAACATATGCAAGATGCCCTAAAAGTCCTTACTTATTAAACAACCATGCCACACTTGTGTCAAAACACATCAACAAATGAACAAGTGCATCATGAATCTCTCTTGACACATGTCCATGCTTATCAAAGTCTTAATCAATCCATCAATAGCAATAAGTAGGGCAACAATTATTTCAGTAGTAGTGCAACCTTGATGTTTAATTTATGATTACACCACCTGGTGATACAATGAAGGTATTTGTGTATATGTGTCTACAATCTATATTCATATCTTCAACTTTGTTATATTTTAGGTGACAATAGATGAAAAATTGTTGAATCAACATCTAGATAGGTGGCGATAAAGTGGCAAATCCTAGTATTCAAGGTTGACGTAGTGGCTACTAGGATGTGATCTAAGATTTAGATCTGAATTTTTTTATTTTTTTATCTCCAAATTTTTCTAAGGTGATGGTGCAAAAGATATTTTTTTGGTGCTTTTAGTCTTTTTATCGACTAAAAAAAACACTGATGCAATATTGAAAAATTAGGTGTTGTTGCAAAATTGATGCAATACTATAAAATTAGGTACTATTTGCAATATTGCAATAATTAGAGTAGTTGCAGTATTGGTTACACAAAGAATTTTTGCAACAATATTAATAAATAAGATTTGTCTTAAAAATATATTGCAAATGCTTACTATAAAGTAACAAGTTTGTATTGAAACAATATTGCAAAAGTAGAAGATGATTACTAATTCCATTCCTTCAAGGTCCTTCCAACTAGTAATCGGCATTCACCTCTTTGTTGAAGTTAGTCAATTGTTTTATGTTGTTGCATACATTTATGTATTTCATTTAACTTCAATTACATAAAAGAAACAATCAATGACCATCAACTATTGTTTTTTTATGCATTTCACAAATTCTGAAGAAAAAGAATGTTGAGTATTGTACGTTGTTGTTGAAGATCTACTTAATCCTTGAAGGTTTTTCGGTGTTTCTAGTCCTAAAACTACTTCAAAGTATCCAAACCCCAAGGCTACGATCTTCATCTATATTTATTCATTACTAAATCCAATAAATGATGCTTTCATTAACTTGTTAGAGTACACCCTCCTAAAATTTTAAAATAAGAAACCTTACGACTTGGAAAATTTTGAATATATACTTCTTTGAGTTGAATATACTTCTTTTTCAACTCTTCCCAAATGGTTGGATTTCATCTTTCAAATTTTTTACACAAAATTGTGTACATCCTAAAACTTATCACTCTCCATAATATGTTCAAGAAATAAGTTTGTAAAACATATAAAAAATTTCAGAAAAAAACATTTCTAGTACATTTCTAGTACAAGTACCAAATTTTAGAAAAAAAACATTTTTGGACACATGTAACCATAGGATCTTGAAGTATGCTGGTTTGAGAAGACATGGAAAAAAATTTAGAAATTTTCCACCGTGTAGATTGCAAGATACTAGCATTTGAAGTAAGAAAATTCTTTGTGGGGCCCTATTAAAAATAAGCAGGCAGTTGCACTTCACAAGCTCACATTTGTATGAAAAAATGTCAAAAATGGTGGTTCTTCTTTGCATTACTACTTCAAGTCAAGTTGGCTAAATGCTTGAAAATTTTCAGATCATTTGAAATTGTACAACATATAGGAAAAAAATAGTAAGTAGAAAGAAGTAGAGAATGATTCAAAATACTAAATTGTTAAGACTTTACTTATGGAATTGAAAAATATCAATCCCAATGGTTGTAATGTTGTAATAAACAATCTTTATCCTATGATTTTTATTTTTTTCAAAAAATATTGAAAATCATGTTAAATAAAGGGCTCCAAAGTTTATTTTATAGTAGAGAATCTATAATTTCCTACAAACTAAAAGTCCTCATAACTTTCATCTCATTAACCAAAATGGAATGATTCAAAGCTTTCCCCATATATAAGGTAAACCAGCCTATGACAGGTAGAATGACTGGTTTGCCATGATTTCGTTTTTGAAAAAAATTAAATTTTTTACCAGTAAAAGATAAGCATGTGGATTGCAGAGAGCAATTGAAATTTTATTTTTTGGACAAAAAATGAATTTTCTATGAATTTTTGAAGTGTGCAGCCCAATTGGCCTAAAACAGCCTGTAGACTACCCCAAGATCCCCATAGCATGTATCCATAATGGCCATCTGACCACCTATGACAGTCTCAAAATTTCCTAATATGGTCACAGTTTTCCCTAACATGGCCATAACATAAAGGAATGTAAAACTTAGTTCTTGTAATGATTTTACACTAGAAAAGTAGGTGGTCTTAAAACAATCACTAATAACTCTATCTCCATCACCCAAGGCATTGATTTCGGCCACTAACCAACCTAATAAACTCTTCATCTCATTTATTAATAAAAATCTGTCATAGATTGATGTAAGACTGTCATGAGCGATTTTCTAGATGTCTACATTAGGCGATTTGCCTGTCATAGGCTAGTTTACCTTATATATAAATCTAGAAAATCAATTCCAATTTTTTATTTTTTTATTTTTTTTCAAAATGATTTTTTGACAGACATGAAAGCGGCCGTTCGAAACCCTTCGAAAATGGAATTTGGTCTATTTGTGGGTCTGTTGTCTGACAGTGTCTGTCAGTTTCTACGATGCTGCAGACAAGGGGACGAGGACGGAGATTCGAAGGATGAAATCTGGACAAAAACTTGGGTGACCGATGGACGCCGTCTCGTAGTATACGTAGGGGGGTGGAGACAGACGGACGAGTTCGTCGAGAGGCCGCATTGTGGACCTCGACGGAAGCACGACGAGAACTCGGGCGACCGTGAACACTTGGCATGCGCGGAAGATGGCCATGCCACTTGTAAGCAAGCTTGTGCACCCAGCCTGTTTCGCAAACACAAACTGCGGGATTCGAGAACAGTTTACGTTTTTGCCAAATGCACTTCGGGATATTCAAGAGACGCCGTTGATCATTGTACTCATACATTTCTCACTGTCTTCGATCTCTCAGTTGAGTCTTTTCTTTTACAGTTTGAGCTCCAGAGACTTGTGCAATAATCCGAGATTCTGTTCCTGGGGTTCAAGAATTAGAGCTTTGGTTGTGACTTTGGAACGTGTCGAATCTGGTGATTTTGTGGTGGTCTCTCAGTTCTCCTTGTGAGTAAAGGCTACGAAAAAAGTGTGGTGAAGGCTTTGTCGACTTTTTAAGGTTTGCATTTTCTCGGTTTGTAAACTGAAACCATGCGCGCATAATAATGAGTCTTTTTAGGGTTTAGAACGTTCTCTCTGGTCACGTTCTTGTTGTAAAGATTCCAGATTAAATATGAATTGAAATAGGCTTATGGAGTTAGTAGAACTATCCATCCAATAGAGTCTTCAATTCTTTGAAATCGGTTTTATGACACGACTTCTTCTTCTAATATAGACAACGATGTTGGTGTATAGGCTACAGCGATTTCAAAAATGAGGCTATTGCATACTCCACATCCCAGTACCATCACTGGGAAATTGTTCCAGCAAGGGGGGATCAGCAGGGTGGCAGATTCGGGAGCAAAAATGGTTCCAGAAGCTCCATTTCGAAGATCATCTGGGAACGCCACTGGTGCTCCAATTCTTCGTTTGAAGCCGACTCATAGGATCGCTCTGAGTTCGGTAGGGACTGGGAATTGGAAGGAAGGAAACCGACGAGTGCAGGCGGCGCCTGATGGAATTGCTCCTGAAAATGCCGAGGTAATGCATCATGCTTTCGCTACAATTTTCTTGTCGCAATTTGCACGGATTGGATCAGTTTCCTTGTTGGTGGAGGAAACTAGGGTTTGCTTTAGGGCTATCGTACAAGCCTCCTTGGATAATTGTTACCTCCAAATGTGTTAGTATAACCAAAGTTTTACCGAAATTCAACTCCCCACTCAAAAACATTGTGATTACATATCTAAATACAAAGCGTGTGAGCGTGTAATTGTTGACAACATTCTCCATACTGATACTCACCGCTTCAGTATCTTTTCTTTTCATCTGTGTCAAAAATGTAAACCATGGGTCATGCATCCCTTGTAAGCTTGTACTTACTCTCATCACTTGGTTTTTTGGAGTGAGTCAATGAGTGTTAACGTGATAGGGATAACTTTCTCACCTGATGATTCCGTAACTGTTAATTTCTTCGGTATTTATACATTAATATTTCGGAAGTGTGAGTGTCTTTCTACTGCCATGTGATACCACTTGCAGAGGTGGACTGTAGTGACCGTACCAATTGTGTGTTGCGGCGTGCAGGCAGTGACCAGGGAGCAGATTCTGGAGAAGGCGAGGGCGGAATCGGCCTCCATGATTGACGACGAGCAGGAGCCGTTTCGAGGCTCTGTGGAGTCTGGGACGATTGGAGAAGCCACCGCGGAGTTGCAGTTTGGCACTGGCGATAGCAACACGAGCAACGAGCTTATCAAACAAGGTAACGCACACCTAGAAGCCACACTTCCATAGGTACACACATGAAAGAAAATGGTTACCGAAATGTCAAAATGGTATCAAAATGCTACAAGATTTTCTAATGATCTTGTTGCAAATCAAAGGGGAATTTCAATGCACCGAAGAATGTATTATTTGGATTCCTACTCAAAAATGACATGATGGTTCAAAGTTTCATAAATAGACGACTTCAATCAGACACAAGTTCTGATGTTGAGGTGCTGGACATTCTGAAAATCTACATTCCCTCATTGTGCGGGTGTTGCATGAATTTTCGTGTTGAGGGAGTATACATTCTTAAAATCAATTTGTGCTCGTTTTGCAAGATTTTGGGGTCACTGTCTGATGTTGAGTAATCGTCCATCCTCAAAACCAAATGTTATGTGCTCACTGTGCAAGATTTGAGGGGTGTTGCATTTAATCTCAGGTTTTCTGCAAATTGATGCTGCCAAACTTCAATCTTGAGTCTTGAATCTGGAGTGGGTAATATTTTCACTGTTTTGTGCAGGCAAGTCCGGTGGGGCAATCGAAGAGGAAGACAAGGTCAAGGAAGACCCAAAGGCTGAGTTGACGAGTGAGGTGTGGGGCTCAAAGGATGATGAGGGCAGCACACATGCTTTCCTGGACGATGAGAAGAAAGTCGAATTCCGCGGTGAAGAAGACGAGTCAGTTCTGGGGGGACAGAGAGTTGGCGAAAGTCATACAGAAAATCATTAGAGGACATATCGCTGACCCTAAGACCATCGTGAATAAGGAGTCTGTTGGAGAGTTTGACAATATACTCCTCATGGACGTTAAAGTTACATGTGAGGAAGGTTGTGAGATTTGAAGAAAAGAATATGATGAATAGTAAATGGTTGTGGAGTGAGTGTCTTCATGGCCATACCTGAAGAGTGCATTGTCAGTGCAAGTTGTAATTAGAAAGGCTGCACAGATAGAATGTTATGATGGTACTCATGGTTTGAGAATAAATTGACAGCAGAGTTTAGCTGTTTGCAGGCACGTGGGTTATTTTGGACATTGTTTTGGACAGTCTGCTTATGTTTTTTCTTAATTAGTCGCTGCTCTAGAAACTCTTCATCATTCCACGGGGCCAGTGAGGTCGACTCCGTTATGGGGTCGAGAATAGGGAGACAGATCGCTCAAATAACATGCAAAGACGTGCGAGCAAACTGGGTTGTGTTACCGCAACTGGTAGCTCGTTTTTTTATTCAAACACATTTTTATACAACCTTGACAAACCTGTCTACAACAGTATACAAACTGTAGAGTAGATTCTCCAGCAAAGTCTAGCTGGTTTAAACGGGGAGAAAGAACTTACGGGTGCCAGAGATTTAGGCTCAGCTGGATCTCAACAAAGAACAGCACCTTCCTGAGAAGGATTAGTTCTTTGTCAGTCGTAATTTTTAGGTGAAAACTACAGTCACAACCTTAAAGATTGCTCAGATATTTAGTTAGGGAAGACTGTCACCGAATCTCGTCAAGTTTGGTCTCCATCATGATCCAATCTTGCAAGCGAGCTTCGGGATGAAATTCAGCTTCGTTCAAGCTTGGTTCTTCCAACACGAGTAATGAAAAGGTACTTTGTACAACAGCTGGAATCCACCTCAATCGACTGGCAGAGGGAGGATCTTTTCACAGTAAATGAAAGCAGGGGTTGGAGTTGCAGTAAGTTGCTGCTCGATCAAACCAAGCAACAATATTGCAGCAAAGAGAGAAGAAGAGGGAGAAGAAGAACCATCCCATTGGATTGGAAGAATAATGTCGCGCCGTTGTACGGGCTGTATGGGCTACCTCTACGACCGCCCTCGCCCTCGCCCTCGCCCTCACCATCACCATTAGTTGGTGCTCTGATGGCCATAATTCACATTGATGATGGAGCCGCGGTTGGTGATGCATTCCGGGACAGCGTCGGTGTCCAGCGTGTTGTAGGAGAGGTCCAAGTACTTCAAGTACTGGAGGTTACATAACTTCGAAGAAATCTCGCCCGAGAGATTGTTGGAATTGAGGTCCAGCGTTTGCAGGCGCCTATTATTGGCTAATCCTGAAGGAATAGAGTCCTGGAGGTCGCAGTCGTTGACTGTAATCGCCACCAAGTTATCCGAAAACGAGCTCCACTGCGACGGGATCTTGGAGTTGAACTGGAGGCTCTTGAGCTTCAGCGTCTCCAGGTCTTTGAGCTTGGACAAAGTGTGGCCCGGCTTGCTGCCCGTGTAGCTCCGGTTGCTTGTCAATGGCCCCTCCACGTCCAGCGCCACCAAAGCCCCGTTCTGGCATGTAATCCCCGCCCAAGTGCAGCAGTCGGTGGTGGTGTCCCAGCTGGAGAACACTGTGCCAATCGGGTCACGGAATGCGCTTTGAAACTCAAGTAAGGCTTCCACCGTACTTGACGTGCACGTCGCAGCGCTGCAGCAGGTTGTTGCAGCTGCGAGGAGCACGGCCGCTAGGACGATTCGAGTGTCTCTGCTCCCGGACAGTAAAGCGTTACGCATCTGGAAAATCCGCTGTACCGTCGTCGGCATCATTTTGTGATATGATGTTATAAAAGTCCTATTTAACATGATGTTATACAGCAATTGGAGTGGGGTGTTGCTTGAGTTAATGGATCAATATATGGTCCAGCCTCGTTTTCAGTCTTCCGATGGATTTCTTTTGAATTGTATCAAGGTGTCAAAGCGGATTTCACTTCTGCATTCTATCTTCACTTGTTTGTTGAAAATTTGTTGAAAATTTGTGTACAAAGTAGAAGAGTATCGATGTTGCTGCCCCCACCGACACCGAGAGTGAAATATACACATCTACCTTTCCAAATCAACATATTGCGTTGCTTGATTAGTTTCGGATTCAACAAATCGCAAGAAGAAGACCTCCACAATCTATGTCAAGTAACTGAAAACGCTTCCAAAGACTCAGACATTGACATATTGGACATCAATCCACGTCATTCGAAGACCAAAAAAACAGGCTTTATATGAGAAAAATCTTGAGGTGGAATGGAAAGTATCCAAACGCTGGATCAAGGATAACGCTTACAAGCCAAAATGAAGGTTCCACAACGCCAGTGAGGTCATCCAAACCTGAGCATTTGTCATAAACATTATAAACCAATTTCAAGAGTGGGTCCAAGCCTAATTTTTGCTGCCCATTCCGACCTGGTGTGCCATCCGATGTAGAATCCCACCCAAACACCCAAACAAGGATGATTTAAAGGACAGACTAGTGACTGTAGAAATCATCCCTTTGATACCGTGGAAATTATTGGCTTAAAAAATTGCAAAAGCACTCATTGGAAGTCAAACTACTGTAGGAGACCTCCCCTTTTCACAACAAAATTTCAAGGGTGAATAGTTGCACTTTTGTCCTACACCAAAGGATTCTCTATCATTCATCAAACACAAAATGTCCGCCATGTCATTTACGGATTCAACATCTCCAACTTCATAGAAAATATAGCGTAGTTTGTAATAAGACCTTCTCTCGAAAGAACCTAAATACTTAATACATCAAGTAGTTGTATCTGAGTTGCTTCCCAACATTGATCCTTTCCTTTAAGCAAATGAGGAATAGGAGTAATGATATGGAGGACCTTCTAGATCTTCACTCTACAATTTCAAATAGACTTCAACCTTAATCCCTAAATGCCTGGGGCACCAAATTCTAGTGTCAACAATACTATGAAGTTTTTAAAATCTAATCAAATTACTATTTTTTTTAGTTTATATTTTTGAATTTTTCTTGAAGTCTAGTTTTAGCATCAACAATCTGATTTTGAATATGAATGACTGATTGTTTCTATTCAAGATTTTGTGCAAGGCTACCCATTGCAAATCTTGATTTTCTAGTGTTGAGGGATTCTTGGAATGAGCCTCAAATACACTTGAGCTTAGAGAGAAAAACACTTTATAAATTAATTTAAAAAAATTGTAGAGTAGATATTGAGAAACCATACATCAATTGGGATTATGCATGTTATGCCTTTTAACTTCATATTCTTTTGGTGACTAATTTTTTAGATTTGACATATGAAAAGAAGATTGAAAGACTTAAAAGTACTTTCATAGTTTTAACACCCTCATGATCAAACATTATTATGTTTCAATTCATAAGGGATATTGTTTTGTATGGTTACAATTCAAAACTTATTGGTTCAAAAAATCAAAATATTGGTTTTTTGTTCAATTTAAAGCAAATTCCAAGAAGCTCAAAAAAGACCTTGGACATTTAAGGGTTAAAGGTATAGCCATCCATTACATGAGATTCAAGCCTTCGGGAAGGCTGTTTCAAGCTGTTCCTGTTGCTGGGAACCAACCTAAATTGCTTGAAAAAAAAATTAATAAAAAAAAAATTAATAATAAAAAATTAATAATAAAAAAATAATAATAATAATATTTGCTGATGTAGTCGACTCTCGACCACATCGACATCTTGCGTGGCGGAGTTCCCAACGTTTGGGAACGCTAGGGAACTCACAGCCCTCTATTGTAGCTGAATCGCATCTAATGTCACTTTTCACCAAATGATAGGAATCTAAGAAATTTAAAGATTTCATTACTTCTAAATTCAACTTCTAAATCTAGAGACATGTGATAGCATATGAAATATATTAGAATTAGAAATGCCCAAAGTTGAATATAAAGGCTAAATTGAGTATATAGAATGAAAGATATTAAAGATTGATTATTGTCCTTGTTCTTGTCATAAGAACAAAATTTAAAAATTCACAATTGAATATAAAAGACATCATTATGAACTAGATAATGGCCATGGAGGGTGCCAATATGGTATGTAGGATCGCTTGCTCGAGCTGCAGAGTGACAAGAGAAAATCCTTTAAGCCAAATTGGCACCCTCCATGGCCATTATTGTTCATAACAACTACAATGAGAATTCTTGACACTTGGCATGACACTACTTATCATTTAGTTTATACTGAGTGCTTGTCGTTTCCTACTGGTGCCCATCGGCCAATTACACTATGTCAACTATTTGTTGCCTACCAATCTTTAAGAGGAGCCTACATTAAAAGATTTTTGGGGCCTCTGGAAGCTTGTAAGTTCCCAGCTGCGAAATCAGTTCCGATCGCGTAGGAAACACTACCAGTGGCATAGTCCAACGTAGTGGCGACTGTACCACGTCATTTTTTGAAAGGAAAAAAAACTTTTTTTTCAACTTCTTTTCATGTTTTAGAAATTTTAAAATTAAATTTTTTTTTTCCTGACAACAGGCCATTCCCTCATTGTTGGGGGGAACCACGAGGAAATAAGCTTGAAACAACCCTCTTCTGCAGGCCTTAAATATCTTGTAATGTTACATAAATGAGGGTTGATGAATGTGATGAAGAGCACAAACTACGACTAATAATCTACTTAATACTCATAGCTAATCATAGAATGCCACAATGGAAACTATAAAAACAATTAACCTCTTCTAATTACAAACTTTCATAAAATCTCCCTGATTTAGCAAGATGAGGCATCATACTTTATTATCACCAACACTAGTACACTCAAATTTATCACGCTTAGAACCATCCCAAAATTATGTAACACAAGTACTTCAACCCACAATTAAAACAAATAATTTGTTCTATTATAATTGACAGACACCATGACTAACCATACACAACTTAAGCAAATTGTCCCACCAACTGATTGATCTAATCACTGGATCAATATACAAAAACACAAAATTCACAACAACACAATGAGGAAACAACAAAATAGTATGTATATATTATTTTAATATTTTCAGTGATACAAAGAACAACAACTTGACACGAAAAAGAAAACCGAGTGAACAAGGAGAAAAAATGTCCAATTGTTCTTCTTATATTCTAAACAATGTAGTGTCTATTAATTCCAAAAGTTTTCAAAGTTAATATGCTACTATTCAAATCTTATGTATTCAAGTCACTTCAAATCTAACTTATTAATTAGCTTATATCACTATATTAATATGAATCTATATTGTCAATTAGCTCCTTTTTACATTGAACAAGTCAATTTATCAAAATTTAGAAATTTCACATGCCCACAACATTTATATTTGAAGCTTTGGGTGTATGCTAGATTGAATTTTGAGTATGTGGTTGTGTACATTGATTGTTTCTATTGTTGATACTAAGATTGAAAATCCTAATTGGAGAAATGAGCATTTTGTGGTTAGTATCCAATTGAGTTCAGTTGGCCAATGGACTTAGTTGTATGGTCTTAGGTACTACATTGCACAATCATGGGACCAGTACTTGAACACTATTGTAAATTGGATCGATGTCTTGTATATCTAAACTTGGTGCTATTAATATTATAATTATGTGTGTTTGAACTATAGACCTAAGCTGTAGAGTTCAAAACTAAAAAGGAAAAAGAATCAAACACTAGTATAAAATTTAAACCTAACATTTTTGCACAATAGGAATAATTGATATAGATATAGAATCATTAGGCATTGTGCATCAAATGCGACACTAATAGAATCCAAAAAAGAAAAAATGTTTACACAAAATTGACCTAAACATAAAAGGTAATATTTAAAAAACTATATTTGTATATTATTTTATAATACTATCTTGGCAATTTGATTAGGTGATAGTGCATACATTTACATGATGAATTGACCAAACTTGAACTATTGTCTAAAACAATTGTCTTGAACCAATAAAATACTAGATAGAACTAGGACAACATCCATCTAATCAATAGCATCAATAATGGATTGAAAGCAAGTGACCCCCCTAGAAATACAAGTGTAAAAGTATAATGGAACCTAAATCCAAATATGTGTAATTCTAAACTACAATTCTACTTGAAAAGTGTAGATAACCTCATGGGATTTTCCTTTTGTAATTTTTGGCCTATTTGGAGGGTTGTTTTACTATTTTTTGGCGATTTGTTTGTGTTTTGGATGTCCAATTGGGTTGTTTTGATGGCATGTTTTACCAATTTGGAGTCTGTTGATTTGGTGAATGGATGCCAATTAGGTATGGGCTGAATTTGTATGGTCATTCTTTCCTAATTGAGTTTAGTTGCCAAGTTGGATTGTTAGTTAGGTCTAAATCGGAAAATGTGGAAGTAATGCCAATTTGGAGTTCTTTTGGCTGATTAGTATGGCAATTGTTTTGCGGTTTTAATTAGGTAGTTTCACAAGCAGTTAAGCTATTGTCTTTTCCAAATTGGTAACTGCTGCCTTGGTTCCTATTTGGTTTGTGGTTTTGCTTCATTTTCTTTTGTTGTATGTTGAATGGATGTCTAGTTGTGTCCCAACCAATTTGTGATGTGTATTTGATTGTTTTGGTATATGTTTTAAAGTAGGTGATGCTTGGTGTGTTTGTGTGTGTGATGTGTATTTTCTAGTTGGTGCTAGAAGTATATTAGATAGTTAATCATGTAGTATCACAAAGGTGATCCAGGAATGAAGTTAATTGGAGATTTTTCCAAGTTGGGATAGAGTGGAGATGAACTAAACTTGTAGTCGCACCAAGGTGTGCCAAGCCAGTGTCAAGCAGAAAAGGTAGTTGTGTAAGAGAGAATTGTATGTGTCCAAGTTGGAAGTTATGTGTGTAGAAATTAAGTTTTCAATGGTGATGAAGTTAAAATCAGAGTGCTAATTGGAAAAAAAATATTCTTGTTAATAAGTGTAGATTAAGCTTGAGAATTATATTAAAATAGCCCAAGTTTATAATTTAAAAGTTTGTTCCAAGGGAGGCCGGATAAATAGGATTATTACCAATGAAATTCCTAATTGGTCATTGCAATTGTAGAAAGATAGGAAATTTTATTCCTTAACCACATACAATAATTGTTTTTCTCACACAGTAAAATCTAATTACTAAATTCATGCACTCCACTCTTAAAGGCCACAAGGGTTAAGAATATCTTCCAAATTATTTATTATTCTTTAATCTTCTTTTAATATTTTTCTTTATTTTTTCTTTATCTTTAAACTTTCAATCATTTTCTTTCCACCAAATTGGTTCTTCAGAAATCAGCACTTGTAGGTTTAGACACGGCACATCCAATTCGGTCTTGAACAAGATCAGCTTGATGTGACATTTATTCTTCCAAATTGGGTTGGCTCTTTTTAGTTTGTACTTCCTTAATCCAAGGAAACTAGAAGATCTTCCTCACCAACTTGGATCTCACAATCTCGTTCTTTATTTTACTTGACATCTCAAAGTCATGACTTAACAATCAATTCAACTCTCACAATTCCATTTTCAATTTAGGCTACAACTGAATACTACAATGACACACCAAATACATTTCCAAATTGGCTACTCACTTTATTTGATATAAATAATTCAAACTTCCACTCAATTGGACTCAACACACACCATTACACCTTTATAAAGAAAATCTCCAATTTGGCGCCATGCATATCTTTGTCACATGTACAGATTTAACATTCAACATACATATTCCACACCAATTCGGCTTTGATTACATTTTATATTAATTCCGAATTAGTGAATAAATCATTGTTACAAATTGTTCTAATATGTTCTTCCAACCAGGTTATCATCAAATAATATTCTATGAATTCATATTGCTTATCTCCACAAACATCCATCCCATTCAAAATCAACAGCACATCAACCGACTAGGATCAAACCACTACAAGAAAATGGGGGTATAAATGACTTGTCCACAATGACTGCACCGACAACAATGACTTCAAAGTGACTGCAAAATGACTAATTTGCAGTCATTGTTGTCGGCGCAGTCATTGTGGACAAGTCATTTATACCCCCATTTTCTTGTAGTGTTAACATACACACACACTCAAACTACACACACAGATGAACACTCCCACTTGGACTAGACATTGATCGGCCATCACAACCACAATTTCAAACTCTAAATAGTGCAAACACAAGAAAGAAAAAAAATACACAACACATGCAGGCTGGGACACACATTGGACTTCTTTGACAGCGGGTGTCTGAGAATGAAATAAAAAAACAACCTAATAGGAAATTGGAGGAGACAGGGTGATTGCAAGAAACACTTGTACTATTTGTTGTGTTTTGTCACATCCTACTTTTTCATTTGCTTTTTTGCCATAACTTTTGTGTTTTAGCTTCAAATGACTCAAAATTTTTAGGAGAGAAGCTCATAACCAAGATGTACCTTTTCTGATTTTTAAAGATTTTTCAAAAATACTTTATTATTTTTAAACAGCCCCGATATTTTTTCACAATGGCCAATTTAGGGTTTTTTTGCACTCAGGTTAAATTTTAATAAACGAATTTCAAGCTAAAATTTGGAGAGGATGGTCTCCTAGTAAAATTTTAGCTACTGTCCAAAGGATATTTAAAAATACTTATTAAGTCATGTAGGAGTCCACAAAAAGAGCATCTTTGTGCATTTATTTTGAAGCAATGAAACACTTTTTTGGTGATTTTCTTGCTTACATATCATCAACAAAGAGTTATCTCACATGGAGTATTTTATTTGTTTTTAAAAAAAAAAATCTATTTTTTACAAATTAAAATGTCAAAAGTGGTATTTTCTTCACTATAATTTTGGACATGCTTTTTATCCTAAAACGGGTGAAGAAAATACCACTTTTGACATTTTAATTTGTAAAAAATAGGATTTTTTTTTTTTTAAAACAAATAAAATACCCCATGTGAGATAACTCTTTGTTGATGATATGTAAGCAAGAAAATCACCAAAAAAGTGTTTCATTGCTTCAAAATAAATGCACAAAGATGCTCTTTTTGTAAACTCCTACACGAGTTAAAAATAAGTATTTTTAAATTTCCTTTGGACAGTAGCTAAAAGTTTACTAGGAAACTAACTTCTCTAAGTTTTAGCAAAAAGTTAGTTTTTTAAAATGAAAAAGATTGCAAAACCCCCCTAAATTGACCATTGTGAGAAAATATCGGGGTTGTTTAATAATAGTAAAATATTTTTGAAAAATCCTAAAAAATTAGTGAAGAACATTTAGTTATGAGGTTCTCTCCTAAAATTTTTGAATCATTTGGAGCTAAAATACAAAAGTTATAATCAAAAATAAAATAAAAAACTAGGGTGTGACAATGGGCTTTAAGTGTTTCTTGCATTTACCTGACAACAATCACCAACTACACCAACCACTTCAACTGATTCGACCCCCTAACTTGCATAAGTCCTAATTGGACTTCAGTCAAAAATTGGCTCCCATTTGGCACCCAAATTGGTAACCTGCTTGAAACATTCCCAAACTAGAAATCACCACCATCTGCTTCAATAGACCACCTTCCCACTTGGAATTCACACACATGCATTCCGATTTGACATCCCAACTATGATTTACCTACCTGTTAGACAATTTCAACTTGAAATAAAAGCCATCTTGCAAAAATAACCCAATTTGGCCAAAAACAGGTTGACTATCATCCAACTTGGCTAAACCTATTCTCACTACATACCCAACTTGGAATCCATAGACCATCTGAACATCCCAAAAACTCATCAAAATCAGCCCATACCACCAACCTTGGACTCAAAAACACCAAACATACTACCAAAAACAAAGTAGAAACACTCAAATATCACAAAAAAGTTTCAAAAATTCAATCCTATTATGTAATCTACAATAAGTATATGAAATGAGAGTGTGGTCATGTTTAAAGTTACAATTTGGAAAGTGAGTGGTATGACGGAGAAGAAAGAAAATTTGAACCTAGTTGGAGTAGAAACATAAATGAGATGATTGAACTGTGAGAAATCTATAAGTCTTAACGGTGATGTATTCACCAAATCAGAAGTAATAAAATAGTATTTTGAATATATACATGTGTTTTGATGGTATCTTGGAAATGTGGAAGTTCAGTTGTATGCCTAATTAATTGTTTGTGACTTGAGTCTGATTTAAGTTAGCGTCCAAATTGGAATTCAGTCTATCTTTGTTGTAAATCGCCATATTTTTCAAATTGAATGTGCATGAGGTCTTTAGTTTATAATGATCCAAATTGGAATTTGTATTAAAGTCTTAATGTTATTTTACTTTTGATTCCAATTCGTGACTGCAAAGAAGTCCAAAATAATTATCAAGTTGACATGAGTTGACTGTGAGCTTGCAAGACTATTTGATTGAGTTAATAAGAGGAAGTATTTTGCTTGAGAGATGGAGAAAACTGAGAGCAAGGTTGGTAATTCTAAATTGGTGAAAAAAAAGTGTAAGTTTTGCAAGTGCAAAAGTCACATCAAGAGTGTTTGTGAGAAAAAGAAAAAAATATCAAAGTTGGAAGATTCCACTGTTTTAGAAAGGAGACAAAGGCAAGCCAATAAGTGACTGGATCGAGTTGGAATTCTAAGAGGCCAATCAAGCTATACCTATGACAACTCCAATTTGGTTAAAGATAGAAGACAAGTGGTTGAAGATAAAAGATTATAAAGACAATTTGGAAGATTCTCTTTCAATTGTGGCCTTTAAGAGTGGAGAGCATCAAATCTTATAAGTAGATTTATCCTTGTGAGGATAAACACTTGTGTGATTAAAGAACAAATTTTCTTTCTTATTCTTGATTGCAATGCCTATTAGGTGAATTCTTAGAATCAATCCTATTTAAATAAGTCTCCCTTGAAACAAACTTTAAACTATTAAACTTAGGTTATTCCAATTAGGATCCCAAGTTTATCTACATTTTGGTGCCGCTGTCGAGGAGGCGACCAAATAGATTCTTTTTGTTTTGTTTTCTTTGTCAGAGATTATAGTTATGTTGATCTCTAATGAGCAGTTTGTCTATACACTCAGAGAGTAGCAAGGCTTCTCGTGACGAGAGAGCAAGGAAAAAAGCTGCGGATTGAAAACATAAATTTGATTCTAAATCGGGTTCTGAACCCAATTCACCTAGTTGGTAGAGTTCGTTCCAATTTGGACATCTCTTTCAACAAACCGCAAAAGGTAGTCATTAATTAGATAGTGCTTCAAATAAGAATAATGAACAATTAGGAAGTGATAGTAATGATGAATTAGCTAATAAAGATGAAGTAAAAGTGAGAGAAGGATTTGATGTTCCCCATTTGTTTTGTGATCCTATTTGTCTGTCAAAGACTCTTTTACCTAAGGACTTTCCAAGAGAGCAGGTGGAGAAGGAACAATCCAAATCGGAAGTAGTTGAGGAGAATCAGCCTAAGGTTGATGTCTCCCCATTAATTGATGCCCCATTGGGATCTTTCCAAGTCAGGTCAAGTCCAATTGACGTGACTAAAGAACAACCAACTTAGATTAAAAATTCAATTTGGAGTTCGGATAGAAGACAGGTAGAAATTATTTTTAACTTCCGTAAAGAAGCGAATTTATAAGCTATAGCTTGCAATTTGAATTTATTTGAATTTTCCAATTTGGAAAAATCCTCTAGATTGAGTGATTCATCAAAAATAAATAACAAAAGCCAAATTGTAGAGGTCATAACCACAATGGCGGATCTAGTTGCTCAAATTTTGGTAGTAATACGGTCCGGTGAGGAAACCAATAGACCGTATTCTTTTATGCCTTTCCCGGTTTTTAATGGCCGAATGGGCAATGACCTAGACAACCATATTTATACATTCTAAACAAAATGTAATGCCAATAACACTAGGACTCAGGCGTATTTCCTTAGCATATTTTCGAAGATGTTTGCTAACCAAGCTAAACATTGGTTTCAATGCTAGCCTGTTGGCCATTTTACCACTTGAGCAAGTTTGTCTGATGCATTTTTGGCTCATTTTAGGCCTACTTCATATTATGATAAATTATATGAAAAGTTAGCTGAACTTCAAATTAGCCAGTGGTGAGAGAATGGCCACTAAAAATACTATCAAATCAACAATCCTAGAACATACTTTGTGCAATAGTTTCCCTTGCATTCTTTTGATGCCATGTTCCAAATGTTGTATCATTTGAAAAACATTGTCCTATTTTGACATTGTCTTTTTGTGATGTTTATGTTGGACTCTTACGATGTTGTCTAACTTGTCTTTCAAAGTCCCGTATATAAGTTTCCAATTTGTTTGCCAAAGTGGATAGATCAATAAAGCTTTTTCTCATCATTGTAGTTGGATTGATTATTTTGGGTTGTAGTTCCCAAAGATTGCATTATCTTGTTATAATCTTGTAGGTCACATTATCGCTTCCTCAAAAGATTTTTCTATACCAAGTCTTTGAATACCAATTTTCAAAGTTTGTATGGAAATCGTTATTTTGGTATGAAAAAGTTTCACAATGAATTTTATTTTCAAAAATCCGTACAGTGTAAATGCAAATGTACATTGGATCCTAAAAAGTGACTATTAATGGTTTGTAGTAAATCAAACAAATAGCCATAGACAATAACTATAGGTAAATTGATGCCAATAATGAGGTTTCAATTAAAGTAGTTAGAATTTTCTTTTACTAAGAAAGTAGATGGATGTAGTCTAGCCTCCCTTGAGCATTTGTTTTCTACAAACATTTTCTATATGCACATTTTTATGAACAATTTCATGTGTTTATTTTTCCACAATTCAATTTGAGTGATTATAAATTGTATTGTGAGGTATTAAGTGTCCTTTTGTGCAAATTTATAATCAATGAAGTATGAACGTGATGTAATATTATGTATTTTAAACTTGTTTGGTGGAAATGCATATAATTTAATCTCTTTGTATTTAAATCTTAATATGTGATGAAATTGGTGAGATTTAAATTGGAGAATTTGTAATAACTTGAATATAAATTAATGTGAAACAATTGAATAGCTATTAGCTATATATAATGTATGGAGTGAATTGTATATGAGTTATGCATTGTAATCAATCATTTTTATTTTATTTTATTATGAGTGTGAAATATGTAATTAGAAATTGGAGTTTATTATCGACTATTGCTACAATCCATGATAATGTTATTTATTTGACAAATAAGTCTATGTAGCTAATTAAGGACTATGGCTAGATATATGTTTGTATCCAAAGTAAGAATGTTGTGAGTGTCCTTAAAGATTATGATTTGATATGTGATTTGATAATGATCTTTATATAGGAAATTTCTATTATTTCATGGTTGAGATTTGTGCAAGTAAAAATAAATAAGAGTGAATAATCATTAAGAATTATTAAATTTTATAGATTGATGTTTATTCAACTTGATAATGGATGCAATTGAGTGAAGTGAGACATTATGAAATTTATTAAGGAATGGAATAAAAAAGAAAAGGCTATAAAAATTGAATATAAAATTTAAGATTATAGCTTGACTATTGATTTGAAAGCAATCTTACAAGATACAAGATAATTTAGTTCAATTTTTTAATTTAAAAATAATTCAAAAGTCCATAACCTTCACATTGTACGCCCAAATGCTATGAAACAAATTCCATGCACCCCTCCTTGCAAAGAGCTATTGAATAGTACCAAGAATGTTGCCAAACACCTCATAGTTTCTTGCATCTCAACGTATCAAAAAAAAAAAAAAAAATGAGCCTAACTTACGATATTGATTGTCATAAGTGATGTACATTGAGAGATTCCTATTTCAATATTCTTTAATGATTTTTAATGTATTCATAGTACATGAAATTTGCATGGGAATGCATTCATGGTCTATTAATTGATCAATGTATTTACAAATTTTTCTTATAATTATGCATAAACATTTTAGTACTAACATTTCTTTATAATTCCATTAACACATTATTTTCTAAATAAAATCTCATTTACCTATGTTTGACCTTAACTCTCCAAAATTCTAGTTGACTTGAGTCTTCCCCCCAAAATCCCATCTTATTATATTCTTTCCCCAATAGTTTGGTTGTTATTTTCTATATTACAAGACGTCCTAATAAAGTGTTCACTTTGTCATAGTCAATGCCCAAACCTTGACATGACTTTTAGTTATATGATTGTTGCTTCTACAACATTTTTTTATAATCTCTACTTCTTAGTCTTTCACATGAACACATTGATTTTTGCAATCTTTGGAATTAACCAACCTCTACAGACACATAGAGCGCAAAATGAACTAAATAAGGTGGACTTTAGGACAACCCAATGTAGAATCTTCTTGAAGATATTTGATGTGTTTAACAATTCCAACATTTTGTCTTGACATTGACAAGATCCTAAAAGGATGTTGACATCACCATAATGGAATTGAAGAATGATTTCAACACTATCACTTATGATCTTAATAACATCTCAAAAGACCTTGTAAATTGTATCTTGAGCATTCTTGTTTTGGAGCTTTTTGAAAAAAGAAACCTACACAACATATTAATAATTGACAATAAATTAATAGCATTTTATAGAGACTAATTAAAAGTCATTGTAAAATTCTATTCATTCTATTTATAGTAATAAAATCTCACATATAAATCAAAATAGAATAGAATATAATGAAGCCCAACATATTATCATCATAAATGTCTTTCTAAACCTGGCAACAATTCAATATACACAACATCATGTTTGTCATTGAAAACAAAACATTAAGATTTCATTACCATTTGTGATTGGCAATAACATTCTATTAAATAAAATTTTATTGGAATTATAACTTTAATTACAAATTGAATGGATTATTGTGAAATGTGCAAAAATGAAGTACTCTAAATCAATATGGAAATCATATTGATTTATTTTTCTTACAATAGTATAGAATAAAAAATAATACTCAAAGTTATGTGAAATCCATCAATCAAGAGTATTTAATTCCACCTTTGCAAGTCAATCTTCTCCCAACATAGGTGAAGCTTGTTGATTTGTCTTTGTTAACCAACTTAAACTTTTGTGTTTGTCACTCAAATTTGATGGAATCATCATCTTGCTCATAACATCTATGTAGTTTGATCATCACACAGAAAATGTCGTCAAATTGGTTCTCCATGTTTCTTTGGCCTTCAACAAGATTCAATATCAAATGCTTTTTATGATCCCATTCACTGAAACCATCTTCAAATAATGATCCACAATCACACTTTGGTACAAGAACTTTGCAATGATATGGTGACAAAACCAATAAACATTGGTAATGACCACTCCTACTTCTTCATTGTAGATGATGTATCCTCCATCAGTCAATGATATAGCTACAAACTCCTTTTGTCATTTAGCAAGTTCATCGTCAACATCATTCAACATCTACACTTCTTTATAAATGCCTTAACAAAATTCTTCCCACTTCAACAATAGTTTCTTTGACTTGTCCACATTCTACAATGCCACCAAACACTACACTTCATTGCATGCCCTTATGGTTTGGGGCAATCTCTCCAACAATTGCTTCAAGTGGGATTGGATGAAATCAAATATACTATGAGTATGAGACTATATCTCTACCACCCACCTTGAATATAAATTGGCCTTGTCAAACTTAAGAATGTAATTGAATTGAATTTTAATTCCGATACCACATCACCAATGCGCCCTACATATATACCATCATCCATCCAATGGTCAAAGTGTATCATCACTATGGACACATGCAAATGAAAGGAAAGCAATTGCCTTGTATTGGAAGCAATGAACTGCAACCGAGATTTAAGTTCAAGTTTGATGTTTGATGGGCTTTTTCTTTTTGAAGAAGTCAATTGTTCTATGGAATTGCACATGAACAAGAATTATGAACAAATTCCATCAAAGGATAGATTTGACATCACTAACTCATGAAAATAATGATAGTCAATTTGACCAACAATGTCCTAAATGGTGATGCCTATGCCATTACATAATACATTGTCAACCTCAATGCCATGTGTATGTTCAAAAAATATGTCTTCCATCGAACAATTTGGGAGCACTCAACACTTTGAATGTGCTCTTTATTTTGTCTTGAATCCTTATATGGTTTCAAACTTCACCTTTTCTGTGAAATTCCTTCAATTGCTTCATAGACATGTACTATTTTTTTTACTTATAATGAAGTCAAATTAGGTTAGGCTACACTAGATTTCATATTAAACTCATGCATTCGTTACATGCAATTGAAGATGTGGAATTACCTTACTAGAATATTTTTGATGATTACAATTTGATCATAATATTGAATACCATAGAAATCTTGAATCATTTTCTCAATTAAATTTTGACTATTTGAATTGTATGATCACTTTGTTCATTTCACCCTCTTAAAATTCTAGTGTAAAATTTGTCTTTAGATGCATTGAAATCCCATTATTGAATTTTGAAATAAAACTTATTTTCAAGCCTTTGTAAACATTTTAAGTTTTGTTTTTAAATTCTACTCAAACTTTCATGCCATTATACAAGGATATTCTCATCTCTCCAACTTGTTTTTGAAAGGTAGTATTGAGCATATTGTGAAATCATCTTTATGTAATTGTATAGTATATAAAAGTAATAGTTGTAGTATGCAATACATATATTGAGCTTTTAATTGTACATTGTAATGTAGATTTTACCTATTTGACAAAATCCAAAAACAAGGGATCTAAGGGTCAATTCTCTTAGGAAAAGCCAATAAGTCTAGTGTTTTGTGACTAAGGTCACTCGTTTTTGTATTGGAGATACTTAACTATGTCGTTTTATGTTTCGTTTTCCAAAAGAAACCCAGGAAACGCGCCTAATGTCAATTTTTCATAGTTCAAATACCAATGCTATTTTATAGACACAAATGTATGGTGTCCAGTCTTGTCTAGTGTGTGGCTCAAGTCAATTTGTCATGGGTAGGTCAATTTGTCTTTTATGCATGCTCTAACCACTTAATAGTAATATATAAATAAGCATATTCACAATTACACCATTTTTATTGTATTAAAGGAATCTCTTTTTCAATTCCCTTAATTTAATAATTCAATTTATAAATTATTTATATCAAAAGAATTAATATTTTTATCTCCAAATTATCCCAATAATTAATACTTAGAAAAGAATGGTTTCTTTCCTAGTATTTTATTGATTTCTTTTTGTCAACCAACTTGCTCCATGTTCTTTAAGTCAATTTGTCTTAATCTTTTTGTTTGGGCATAGTTTGGACAATTGGCCTATTGGCCTTACAACAACCATCAACGATCTTGAGTTGAGTTATCCTTCACACACAAGAAGATAATTATAACCTATGGCTGTATTTATCAACCTATAACCATGGGTTGTCGATTAGACTGCATCACTCTGTCTATCTATACAACCATATCAACTATTTGGCACTCATCGGCAAATAGATTATCTTTTATTTGTATTAATCACAAACTAATTCAATTACTGCAATTTCTCCTAAGGAGCACAAATCTAATTGCCCTACAATTGTTGCCCGCACCTTCGAACTTATTTTATCACAATTTTGACAGTCAATTAGGCTTTTGTTGTAGATTTCATGGTCAGACAACTAAACATGGTGTTGATGAAAATTCCTTACACACATTTTCCTATTCAAAACTAGACCTAGCTATACTGATTTATCAATTCGACTTAGCGAGACAAATTAACACAAGAGCAGATACTTATTTGTTAATCAATTTGCACTTTGTCGATTTGTCAATCCTTTGACGCGCAACTCCTAGCATTCTTGCTACCAGCGTACTGTATGTCGATTTGATGCAGATTCTTCGACACCAGCTCAAGCAGGATCGTGTTAAGTCCTGAGTCAATTTGACTTACGCCTTTTGTTGATCTTGCTTAGGTTTAATTAGGCAACCATTAATTCTGCCAAATTGACTCAAATTCCTCTCTCTTAACTCATGCTCTTGTTCACAATCTTACCAACTCGATAATCGACCAGTCTTACAACTCAAGGAACTTAACAACGTCCCTACCGTCAACTGGACTAAATTTCACCCACATAATATCTATCAGACTGATAATTTAGTTGTAATTCTTACGGATGGAATTCTTACAGACAACTTGACTCTTGCATAACGGACACAGTCTGTGATCTTCAGTTGAGTAGTCTAAACTTCAATAGATAGGTTATAACCACACCATATATCCAATACTTCCATAATTTTATCAATTAGACATTACAGTCAATTCACAATCATAGACTCAATTTCTCAATCTATTAGCCAATAACTCCAACCAACTCACAATTAATAACAACTTAGTCAATTTGCACACACGACCAGTACTCGCAATTTTATGATTGTAGCGATTACTCTGACACACATTCAGTCCAATAGGCAATATAAATTCAACACATTGCTTCGACTTGAACGCTTAGTTGATTAGCTTGTTGCTTCAACCATACACCGTGCATTAGACTGGAAACAATTGAATATGCGAGAGCAACTAACACACAAGTCGAATGGACCTGAGATCACTGATTCCACTATTCTCATTCAACTCGACCAGTTTTTACACAATCAATACTTAAACAATCAAATTGACCACATATTACAACCACACACACAGTCACTTGATCATTCTAGTCTTATGGATTATTACAAACTTAGACACTCAACAATTAGAGAACAACCTCAATCACACTCCCGATCAGCAATTAGACCCGCAAATGCAATCAACATCCACAACAAATGGACACCAAGTTGTTGCTTCAATTATTCACAGTCCACTTGACCAAGCTTCAAGCACACACTCTAGCTGACTCCTCCAGCCGTCCACACAGTTTGCGAATATAGGTAATAATTCTTTGCCAAATAGATCACTCACTCATACACACAAGTGCAATTAGACAAATTTGCAATTCAATGCTTGAAAAATTATATTCACAAAGGTGCATACAAGCACACTGTGAGTCATACAACTTTGGTATGAACTAAAAAACAAAAGAGTAGACCTTTGGACATATAGTCCCAAAATTTGGAAGGCAACTTTTCACAAAGTTGCATCTCCTCAATTTGACCTTTTCTACAACTATTCAATTTGCCCCTTCCATATCTCAACTAATGCACCTATTTGATTCTGGTCAATTATATACAAAGCTAATTGACTCACTAATGGAAAAGTAGCAATTCAACAGCCCTTTTTACACTGAAAAATCAAATTGACAAAATTTGAAAATTTAACTATCACTACATACATGAAAATTTACAAAAATTGATTTCTCAATAACACTTTATATTAATATTTTTGTTACGAGACATGATCTTTTACAAGATTCTAACAAAAATTCATTGATTTAAAAGTTTTCTATATGTATTCAAATCTACTCAACTACATCAATTTATCTAAAATATAATAAATGTCTTGAGTTGCTTTTGTTAATCAACATAAGATGAAATTTTAGACAATTATCAAAATTCAAGTGGTAGAAACACAAATTATATGTTTGTAAATTATCAAATTAAAATGCTTCAAAGTTGATATGTATTTTTCTAATATAACTGTATAATTATATCATTTGTATTCATGATGCATGACGTAATCTCTTTTGATGAAAACATTCCCTCGATGGTCTAGCTCAATTTTTGTATGGTTCAATTTCAAAAGAAGGTTTATTTCCCTTTTTGTTCATTGTACTAGGAAATGTCTACTTTTGACCTATAATGAAGTAGAATGAGGTTTGTGGAAACAAACCTATAGTCCCATAGGAGTTAATCTTTTGGCTCTATCCATTAAATTTATGAAATTGTAATTTTTCAACTCAATTGAGACTTCAAGTAAGACATCCAAATCTTTTTTCTAATGTCAACTCCAACAACTTTGTATAATTCAAAAAAATCACATAACATATATGGTTTGTCTTCCCTCCTACCGCCCCATTTGTATAAATAGTTTGCCTTCTCTTGTCAATATACTCACAACAAGTGTTTTTTCAAGCCAAGCAACGTAAATACAAAGTATATCATATTGTATATGATGTATGGTATATTGTGTACTATGTGTGGTGTATTTTGTACTATGTATGATCTATTATGTATAGTATACTATGTATGGTATATTTTGTATGGTCATTCCAAAGTAGACATCCACTATGGCATCATCAATGTTCTTTTGGATGTTGCAGATGATTTATTCAACATGAAATACAACATGGCTAATGATAAATGAACATGACTATAAATCACTCCCATGTTGCTATTGACATTCTTAAAAACGGGTATCTATTAGATAGAACATCTTGTTGAACATTGTATAATTTGCAAACCCCCATCACAACCTGCTGACTGGACATGCCACGTTGGAAAATAAAGATTGCCCTGTCATTTAAAAAAAAATTCCACATCAGCATCCACGTCATCATTGGGCTACGTTTGAATAAATCCACGTGGTAGTTCATGTCTATATGGCACTAATGTAGCTGCCACTTGTCTTCAATTTTTCCAAAAAAATCACCATGTTTTATGTGACATTATAGTCTAAATAAGGGACATTACTATTGATTTCCTTGTATTTTTTCCTTGTTAAGTTTGATGGATTTTTCTAGACATTCACAATGGACATGCCTAACGTTCGACTAAGCATCTGTCTGCATTTCTATACTCATCACAAAAAAAACACTTTTGTGCGCACTCATTTACTCACCCTTGGTAAATCGGCAAACACAATCAAGTTCTAGTTCTATGGTAAGTTCCTACACTAGTAGGTGCCTAACGTCAGTCCATTGTGCCTTTCAAGCAATAGATCTTTGCTAGTATTCTATGGTTGTCCTTCTAAATGTGGTCCCTAAGGAACCAGGGTTGACTACCTTCTACGCTAATTACTATGATGAGTTATGTTATGTTTCTATGCTAGAGATTTCCAAGTCTACTCTATCTTTCTAGGATAAACGCCTATCTCACGCCATTTCTAAAAACCTAAAACCCGTCTAATTTGGACACTCTAGTGAAAAGCTATGAGCGGATGAAGTTTTGGCCGATTGGCCCTCTAATTTCATCCACGGTTTTCTAGGGGCTCCTAATTCCAAATGAAGGTGAGATTTGACCTACGAACCTGACTTCCTATGATCTAGCTAAGTGCCAAGTTTTGACTTGGATAGATGAGACTCCCAAGTTTCATCCATTCTTGGCTCTAAGCTTCATCCGCCTATATCTTTTGCATCCTAACTTTGATTTCTACGTGCCATAGGTTTTTGGAACCCTTTCAAGGTCTACTCTAATGTTGCCTTTAAAAAATCTAACCTAAAATATGTCCTACTAGCACCTAGCTCTCGGCTTTGCTTGGAATTTGGACCCTAAAGGGTTAGTTTAGGGAGGAGAGGTTAGGGTCTTACCTTATCGTGGAGATCCATGATCAAGTTGGTCAAATCTCCTTCTTCTAACATCACAAGTCACTTGGGTACTGTAGATAGAATTTTAATTTTCTTTTATACTTTTTGAAAAAGAAGACAATTGGACAAGTTAAAGTTAATTAAGAGCCAGAATGGAGTGTGAACTGAGACAAATAGACAGGTAGTTATGGAAATGACCAATTAGACAACTCGTTAGGATTAGTTATAGTCAATTAAGGACTAATAGACCAGGCAATTAGCCTAAGTAGTTACAGCCAAGAAAAGGGTACAAAGACTAATCGACTATTAATTTTTCAACTCTCTCTCAGCTTGCAGTGATTGCTCGCTCATTAGTGTACTTGTAAATTATCTTCAATACAAAATTTTGTCTATTCGTCTTATGCTCTGTGTAGCCAGTGATTGGCTTTACTTTCTTTCTTGTTTTGTGTAGTAGCCAGGAATTGACATTGTTCTTTGGTTTTTTACTTTGTAAATCAATTGTTTAGAAGAGAGAGAGAACCTGTCAATTGGTCTTATAGGTTTGTGCAAGTATGTCAAGTTGTCTTTTGTGTCAGTGAGTGACTTTGCTGATCTGAGTGTGGATCAAAGTTTGGGGAGAAATATAAATGACAATTTGACTGTGACTGTGGACCACTACCTACATTCCATAAAATCATAGGACAATTGGTCTGCAGTTGGAGTTGGAGGATAACTTGCCAGAGTTGACTAGAGTTAAGTGAACAATGTGGAGAAAGCTTGAGGACGAATTGAAGTGTGGATTGAAGTTCGATGAGAACTCTGTTTGTCAATCTGACTGCGATTTCGGAGATGAAGCGAAGTCAAATTGTTTGCGGATGGAGCTGGAGGCACTATAAGAAACCCGTGTTTTTTGTGGTGTTACAAAAAAACGGGCCATGTTTTCATTGACATCAATGTGTCACAAATTCTGATCCTATGGAAGGCAAATTTTTACTAATGTTGGGGAAGACATGGAGATGTCACAACAAAAATAGGTGGACGACTCAAGAAATGTGTATTTTTTTTCGGACATCAAATAAAACATGGTCATGTTTATTAAAACACCTTAAAAAATATGGAAGTGCCACATCAACTAGAAATTTTAGATTCATTTGAATAAATTTCTGTAAGTTATAGTGGAATGAGATAAAACGCAAACTAGATGATAAAAAAATAGAAGAAGGGCAATTATATGGCATACTTTGAATAAAAAGGAAAATAGATGGATGTACATTATGAATGAAATAATGAGCTCCTTATCCCCTAAAGGACAATTGGGAACAAATGAAATTTTGGGCAAGTACCTATAGGCTTAATTTTTGTCATTATTTTTTGAAACTTTTTTTGAAGATAAAAAACCTAATTAGCTTCATGGGAATGTAATTTTTTTTTCAACCGGTGCTCAAGAACAAAAGTTATGTCCAAATAAGCTCAAAATAAGGGATGGGGGGCAACAAACTAAAATTTGAAAATTTAAATTAAATTTTTTTTCTCTCTCATAGATTATGTTTTTGTCTACATGGAAAGCTTTGATTTATTCCATTTGGATTTGTTATGAGAAAATTATGAACAATCTTGTTTTTTGGGCAAATAATTAGAGCATCTTTTAAAAAAAATAACTTGCAAGATTCATTTTTGAATGCAATTTTTCCAATTGTTCAAAAACAAAAATTTCGTAATGTGCTGAAATTTTGTTTTATTCACTGTGAACACGCTGATATCTTGCAATGTATGCGGTCAAAAATTTTGAAATTTTTTAAACACATTTTCTTAATTATCAGGTATAAGATACCACAATTAGATGTGCAAAAGAAACAATTAGTTTTTTTTTTACTCTTTTCTACGTAGATGGCAATTTTGGGAGTTTATTTGCATTAAAGAAGCCTTGGTCCTTTAGGTTTTATACTAGTGGGTTGGTAGGAAGTAAGGCAACCCGTATGGGATATGTAAAATAAATTTTTTGTTCAAAATTGAATGTTTGAAAAAATATCCACATGTTATGTGGTCAAGTTTTCAATTTTGAATTATCCCATATCCTTTGTCATGGTCGGACAATGGATTTCGGTATAAAAGGGATCCTTCTTCCCCTCATTTTCACAAGCACCAATGATGTAATTACTTGATTTCTCCATCAGAAGTTCTTTAAATGGTAAGTTATTTGTGAATTTTAGAATTCCTTCTGATTATTTCTCTTTGTCTTTATTTTAAATAATTATTTTGTATAATTAAATAATTTTAATTCTATATAATTTAATGCCACGTATTTTCAGTGAATCATGTAACTTGCCACATTTTTAGTGGTTATTTTTATTTATTTTAAATGAACATTGCCCAAACAAAAAAAAACCTTGGCTGCTGAGACATCGGTGTGGCGGATTGGAGGGTGCAAACACGAGGTTTTTGCAGCTGTTTTCATCAAACATGTAGACATCGATGCGCGTTCTAGAAGATTTTAGCCGTTCATAGAAACGTTGCCTTCGACGGATTTTAGGTGACATTAGAGTTGACATGCCTTCAATTCAAAATAAAGCACTTTTACATCTTTTAAAACAACACAGAAAAACAAGGGTTTCTTCTAGTGAGGACTAGTCGACAAGAGTGACGGCTGAGTGAGCAATGAAGATTAACAAATGGTAAGTGAAATTAACTAAACTGAGCTTGAAATAGAAATTAAAATTCTTATGTTGTAGTTAGTTGTCCAATGGTCCAAAGTCTACCTCCCTATTTATAAAATTCATTTGTCCTGGTGATTAAGTTTATAATCCAAGTTAATCCAAAGATTGGTGGATTAATTATTATCTTGCAATAGTCAAATCGTCGATAGCTTGTTTATTGAAGTATAATAATCAGTTATTGGTTTATGTTGTATGCAAGTCAAATAGACAATAAATTATTATTATTAATAGCACCCAGGGAGTGGTGCTAAACATGTCCATTACTTAGTAGCCAGTGATTGGCAAATTTTATAATAAGGTCGATTAGCTAGTAATTGGTAATCTTAGCGGCCTATGTTGATGGACCAGGTGTAATCTTAGCTAAGAGTCTATTAGCCAGTTTGTTTGGAAATGAAAACAATTCTTTAAAATTCAAGTCAATTAGTCTTTGTTGAAATAGCATCGATACTTCTTGATGCAATTATATGGGTAATTTTGGAGTTAGAAGTCAAATGGTCTTAGCTAGGAAGGGAATATGAATGTTATGCCTTGGATGTGATTTTCTAATTTCAGTCTTTGGTCTAATAGACAAAATAAGTTAATGGTGAATAAATGTTAAGTTGTCTGATTTATGAATAATGTTGTGTATGTCTAATTGACTTAATGATTGTGTTTGGCTGTCGTTGTAGTCAAATGGACTGGAGAAATTTGTATTAAGATGATTTACAATTATAATGGAAATTAATGTAAGACAAATGGTCAATTTATGGTGTTTAAATTGAGATGACTAATTGACAAAGTTGTGTGAGAATAACAAGTGCAAGTACAAGGAGCTCAACTTCATGTTATAGAATATAATCTATGTGTGCTCCTTGTTGTGATTTGATGTGAGAATTTGGCCAATTTGACAATTTGTCATATACAAAAAAATTGTGTGTGGTTTATATTCTAACCTTGTGTGGGAACTTGGCCAAATTGATAACTTGTTACAAATGAGAATTATTTGTTGTGTTAGTATAGAAAGATCAATGGATACTTGACTATTTGACACAAGACTTTTTGACCATGTACACGACTATTTGACAAATTAGCAATTATCCTTTGTTAAATCTCAATTGTATGTTGTGGGACTTGGTCCAATTGACATAAGCTTTAGAGCTTGAAGAAAAGGTGGAAATGACTATTTGACCTGAATTAAAGGATTCAATTCTTACCTTTGCATGCTCTACATACTGAAACAATTTGACAATTACAAACTTTGATATTTGCATCCTTGCATAAGTAGTAATTAGGCTAAATTAAAGAGTGACTTGACCACTTGATGACTTGACCAATTGACAATGAATTAAACTTGAAGAAGTAATCAAAGAATTTACAAAGGTGTTTATGTACACCAAAAATATATCTATATATGTACTGTGTATGTGATTAAGTTGATAAAACATGAGCTATGACTATTTGACATATCTTGGACTATTTGACATTAGAAATTCTAGTGTAAGACTGTGACTATAAGTTTATAGATATTTCCATGGATTATGGATTGCTATTTGTATAGGTTAGGACAGTGAATACCACTAAACCATATACAAATATACTAGTAATAAATTTTATACATTCATTTACAAAGTTGAGTGATAATCCTATGTAAAAGTGACCTTAGATACAAAATGATAGACTACTTGACCTTTCCCCAAATTAAAGAACTTCCACTAGGTTATTCCTTGGGTTTTGTTCCCAAGTGAAATTTAAACTACAGATACCCCACACATTGGTCCGGTATTTCTTGGCAATAATCTTTATAATGACGAAAAGAAGTGTTCGTCTTTTTGTTAGTTTCTTTTCCCCTCTTTTCTTTCCACCTCAACCCTCGTGCCTTCTTTAATGGGGGGTGGTTGGGGTGCTACCTACCTATTTGGTAACTCGAGAATGCAAGCTAACTACCACTTAGGTCCAACCTAACTTTCTTACGCATCAACTTACCCTAATGGTGGAAGGGGATTCTCTTCCTATCTCTTCCTATAGTGCTTTCTTTCTACCTAAGCCCTCTCTCACTCTCCATTCTTGTTATTTGAGGTTGGTTTCGTGCGGTGGTGAAGTTGAAGGAGGTTGCAGTAGAGGTGTTTCTTGCTTGCCCTTGTTCTCACTAGTTATGTTGATCTATTTTTCCCGTACTATGCTAAGCTAACCCTCCTTCATATGCTAATCAAACTTTCATTTCTATGCTAATCCTACTTCCATTCCTTTGCTAATCCAACTTTCATTCCTATGCTAATCCCACTTTCACTCCTACGCTAATCCTACTTTCATTCCTATACTAATCCTACTTTCACTCCTATGCTAATCCCACCTCAATTTTCCCCTCTAATGGACCTTAAGCTTTTCTAGAATCCTTTTTTCCCCCTTGAATCCCTCTAGAGCTCAAGCTAGCCTCCGTCGTCAGACTGGCCTATAAGGTCGAGCTTGGCCTCCACTGGTCGGGCTGGTCCTACCAAGGTTGGATTGGCCTTGCTGAGGTCGGGCTTGGCCTCCAACTAAGGGGCCAACTTAAAGTTGAGCTACCTTTGATGGTAGGCTCCCTACCTTATAGACGTGGTAAAACAAAATTTGATACACGTGATGGTAAGGACAAGATATTGACACCTAAATGATTTGGGTGACTTTATTTTAGACCCTAACACTAGTAGAAAGCCTTGTTTAATTGGATGTTCCTGCGTCAAAGTCGACGGATTTTCTTAAGCATCCAATGTAACATCTTCATGTGTTTATGTCAACAATGACATCCAATGTAGCATAAAGATGTTACATTGGATGTCATTGTTGACATAAACACATGAAGATGTTACATTGGATGCTTAAAAAAATCCGTCAACTTTGACGCAAGAACATCCAATTAAACAAGGCTTTCTTCTAGTGTAAATTTTG
Organism: Rhytidiadelphus loreus; assembly: GCA_947034895.1. Lineage (NCBI taxonomy): Eukaryota > Viridiplantae > Streptophyta > Bryopsida > Hypnales > Hylocomiaceae > Rhytidiadelphus > Rhytidiadelphus loreus. The sequence goes on from OX344764.1 coordinate 44,044,789, forward strand.
GGTTGTTTCCAACAGGTTTTGGAAACTAAGCTTTGGAGTTAACTGGTAGGTGAGCGCTAGGCTTCGCTATCAATTTGGATTTAATACCAAATTTAGAACTCCTGGCCCCTAGGGGTTTAAAGCTCCGCCGTCTAATGAACCTTTAACACACAATTTAGGACTGAGATCAACTAGGAAAGATAGAGTTTTGTTACCCAAAAGGGAACCACCCCACTCTTTTCCTAACGAGAATAAGGGAAACTAGATTTGATACAATGAATGGAACTTGGATTATGGAAAGAGACGAAAGGAACTCGTGGTTAGTGATAGAGTTTAGTACAAGGGTGACATCAAGAACATGGAACTAGAGACTCTAAACTCCAAAGCGGCATCGCCAAGGTACAGTGGACCCATGACGGTGGAGGAGAAGCTCTAGGGTAGTACAACGTCAAAACTCAAGGACAAGATTAATGACCAACAACGCCCGTCCCGAAAAAGTATAAACACTCAAAAACAAAGTAGTACAAGGTGTACAAGGACCCCTGAAGTCCTCTACACTCTTTGGAAAACACCAACAATGGCTAAAAAAGGAGCCTAAAAACACTCAAGAATTTTGGCCAAAAAAGAGCCAAAAGGTGGGACCAACAATTCCAAGTACAAAAAAGGGGGTGTTTTGGGAGGAAGAAGGGTGCCCTTTTATACTCTTTCGAGGCGCCCTTCCCCTCCCTTTCTAACCTAAGTAACCCTATCATGCTAAATTTTCATCCTTATCTTTTCACCACATTAGGATTTTTACGTTGGTCCTAAACTCTAAATTTTGGAGTTTAATTCCAAATTGTAAACAGATTGCGTCGTTGGCTTCAGAAGGCCATTTTAAGTCTAATAGACCCCACCCCCTGATTCTCTTGCAAAAAACTCATCAACAACTAGCACCAATTGAAATCAATAAAAGGGTAAAAATCTAACTTTTGGAGGTTACCTTTTTTGACTAGGGCGACTAGCTAGGGTTGTTGGGAGGGACCTAGGGAGTAAGAAAAGACACCTTGATGACTTTATTTCGACTTCGTGCGCTCCCGGGATGCCAGTCAACTCCATGAACATCCTACTATAATTGATAATTGGAGGAATGTCGGTGATTTGGATGCCTCCCTCTGTCGGAATACTTCAAAATTTGTTGGGGTGCATTATTAATATAAAGAAAGATAATCTAATTTTTGGTGAGATTTTACCGCATCCTGGGTAATTTACATGAACTTCCCTTTGTGGCTTTTAACGGTTGATTGTTTGGAAAAAGATCTTTTGAAGATCAGAAAAAATCAAGACTTTTTAGAGAACCTCTCATGGAGTTCCCCAAGGCACGTGCCAAGTCTGGAGTGAGTCTTGCGCACAGTCAGTAGAAAGGTAAAAATTGGCTTCTCTTGAATTATCGGCAGTCAAGGAATCTTCTACATGTGAGGGAATTTTGGCGAATTAATTTTGTTGTTGACTTCCTGACATGCTTTTGATCTTAGAGCACCATCCGGTCACCGTAGATTCTTCTGAATGGCCTGTCTTAGAAAAGTGACACCTAAATCCTAACAATTGGGATTCCTAATGTTTTGTCGTTGGAATGGAGAAACTAGAACCTATTTTTGGAGATTTACTTAAGGATCTCCCTATCTCTCTTGGGAACAATTTAGCCAAGCATGGTCACATGCACTAGATTTTAGGTTATTTCACGTAAGTTCTCTGCAAGTCTGTTGTTTCCCACTATTTTGTGGTTCTTACCTATGTACAAGTGGGTTTTGGAGGTGTTCTAAGGATAAAAGACTATTTATGACCAAAAGTTATATTGACATGTGACATACCTATTTTGATTCTACACTCTTTTTTGGGCTTTTTGTATAATATTATGACTTTAAATGCAACAATCTAAAAAGAAAGAAAATTATGAGTCCCCAGTGACGAATTTGGGGCTCACAACCTTCCTTCAAAAATATTGAAGTTAATCTAAGGATTTTGTATGTAACTGCAAACATTATTGTTGAACATTAATTTGATGTCTTTAGATGTAGAATCATGGTACAACGATGCTATTTTGTGAGCCTATCAGCTCGAACCTATGAACTTTGAGCAGGGATTATGTGAGCGTTGAACTTAAAAATTTGAAGAAGTACAAGAAAACTTAATAATATTTATAATAATAGACTTCATCTAAAAATTTTGGTCTAAATTTATTATTTTTAGTAAATTTTAGTACCTAATACTACAAACCTATTTTCATAGATCTAGTACCGTGATTATGTAGAATTCATATGGAAATTATAATTCTTAGTATTGTCTAAAATATTAGAAATATATATTTTGAAAATGATGAATTTAATTGATGTGAAAGATGAATGGAGATGGAAATAAGTTTGTATGGAATATTGGTTGATCATTGTCTTATAGCAGTATAGCTCCCCTCAAGGCTAATAAGAATATACCAATCATTTTCTTTTGATGCATTATTATTGGACTTGCTTATATTTTAGAAAAAAAAATTGTTGATAAGAACTACTATTTTGTAGTAGCGTGGGTCTTCTCAAGGCCAATGGGAGGTACCTACACTTCTACCCTGATGTGTTGGTAATTGAACTTGTTAAGATTTTGGAAGAAAATATTTGGTTGACAAGGATTATTTTTGTCAGGAATGAGTTCAATTACACCAAATTGTTGATTAATTGATCATTGTCCTCTTATAGAACCTCCAAGGGTCCAATTCTTCTATTTATTGATCAAATGGTCGTTTTGTTTAATCACTCCCCTCTTGTTGCTTGGGTCCCCTTGGCACTGAGGGGAGCCCCCTTGCAATGATAAAAAATATTTATTTATTTATTAAAAAAAAAATCCTCCTGCAAGGGAGCTCCCCTCAACGTCGAGGGGACCCTAGCAACAAGAAGGGAGTAATTATAACCTCAATGGAACAACCTTAGTTGAATTCAAAAAAATCTTAATTAATAACCGATTTTTCTTCTTCTTAAAATCTAGCAAAGTCTAATAAGTAACACATCAAGGTTGTTCAAGGGACCACGGTAATAGGTTCATGGTAGTAGTTACTAAAATTTACCAAAATTTTAGATGGAATATCTAAAAAATTATATGCTTGCAAGCTCAATAGCTCACTAATAAAATAGCAACCATGAATTATGGTATACACCAATTCCTATAGAACAAATTTGGTGGAATATAATTCTATAAGCACAAGTAAAAAAGTTTGGAAAATATTTTTTCAATTTTCTGTAGTATGGATATAATACATCTTGAGAATTTTTTCTAATTGTAGTATTCACCAAAACTTATTTTCTAAAATAAAGATTTTGGTTTGACATACCAATCCTCCCAAGCTTCATTTACATATAATCATTTTTCTTAACTTTCTTAAGCTTAGGATAATTATCATATATTTTCAGTGCATGAACTTGACTAGTTGGAAGGTTCACAACCCTAAATTTTCACCTTATAGAAAAATGTAAAAATCTACTTTTATTTTTTGTTTGGTAAGTTTTGTATTTTTTCATATTTTCCTATCTCCTTAAAGATCTTTGATTCAAATGATAATTCAAAATGTCCAAATTAATTTCAATATATAGTGGTAAATAAAGATTCTTTCATTTTTTGCTAAAGTGGAAAATTTTGTGAATATTGATAGAATATCCTTAGAATATCCTTAATATATTCTAATTCTATGGGATATTCTTTAAATATATGTATTATTTTATAGTTCTCCATTAAATCTCTTTTGCTTGCAAGTGGTTTATATATTTTCCACCACTACAAGAGAAAGGGGTGTTTTAAGTTTAGTCCTAGTAGTATAGTCCTATAACTAATGACTTAAAAGGTGTAATTTAAGTAAAAATTTACTAAACATTCATGTATTTCTAATTAATTTTTACTGAAACTTCCACTTTAAGGTCATTACTTATAGTACTATACTACTAGGACTATACTTAAAACATCCATTTCTCTCCTAGTGCACTAGGATCTACTCTTAGGTATAAGAACATTTCCATTTGTTTGACAAAAGAACAACGGCAAACTTTTGATGAAAAGAGGGCAATTAACCCCTCAATGTCAAAGACTATGTTTCACCAAAATTGCTCCAAAACTGCCCTTGCATTTACAAGCACCAAATTTTAGATGAAATTTTTTTTTGGACAAATGTAATTGTAGGATCTTTTAGTAAAATAGTTAGAGAAGATGTGGAAGAAATTTCAGAATTTTCCACCGTGTAGATTGCAAGATATTAACGTTTGAAGTGACAAAAATCCCTTTTTGGGCCTTGTGAAAATACCGGTAGCTGCACTTTACAAGGTCACATTTGTACAAAAAAATGTCCAAAATGGTGGTTATTCTTTGGATTCATTCCTCAAGTCAAGTTTTTTACATGCTTGAAAAATTATAGATCATTTAGAATTGTACAACATATAGGAAAAAAATAGTAAGTAGAAAGAAGTAGAAAATGATTAAAATACTAAATTGTTAACAATTTATTTATAGAATTGAAAAATGCCAATCCCAATGGTTGTAATGTTGTAATAAAAAATATACACCTAATTTTTATTTTTTTTCCAAAAATATTTAAAATTGAGTTAAATAAAGGACTTCAAAGTTTATTTTTAAGTAGAGATTCTATAACTATCCACAAACTAATCCAAACTAAAATTCCTCATAACTTTCATTTCATTAATCAAAATGGAATGATTCAAAGCTTACCACATATATAAAAATCTAAAGAATCAATTTCAAATTTCATTAAAGTGATTTTCAAAGAAGTTTTTTTTTCTGTCTGGGCTGCCCAGATTGCCTGCTAAACACTGAAAATTACATATCATGCAATAACTTTTGAACTATGTAGTCCAAAGTTATGAAAATTGTTGGGCCTTAAAGCTACTACTCGTCCCCATATTGTGTAAAATTTTCAAAGAAAAAGAAGAAAAACTCCGTCAGTAGCGAGCTGCCAAAAATTGCTATGTTGCTAAAAAATGTTGTTTGGACGTTTAGGGGTTAACCCTAGAAGTTTGCCGCCTTGATGATAGGTACTCACTCAAATATGATTCCATTTTTGAATCAATAGAGTTAATCGTAAATGTCTCCCCATTTTGTAGAGGGAATGTCAAAGAAAAATAAAATCCATAAATGCCACTGCCTACATTTTGTGTCCAATGAATGACAAAGAATCCTTTTATATAGGACAAAAGTGCAACTATTCATCCTCAAAATTCTATTGTGAAAAGGGAAGCTCTTCCATAGTAGTTTGACTTCCAATGAGTGCTTTTGCATTTTTTTTAAGCCAATGATTCTCATAGTATACAAAGGGATGATTTCCACAGTCACCAATCCATCTTTTAAGGGTTAACTAAGAATATAGTTAACAAAAGAAACAAATCACCAAAATCCATCATATCCAATTTGGATGCTAGAAGGAGTTTGATCCTTTATTTTTCTAAAACTCCAACTCTTGGTCCCTCATTGCACACACTTCAAAATTAACTCTAATCCTAAAACGACGAGCTCGTCATTATGGTAATCATTTGTTTTGGAACCGCATGATTTGTTGGTTAAAAAAAATGCAAAAGCATTCATTGGAAGTCAAACTATTAACTGTAGAAGACGTTCCCTTTTCACACAAAATTTGGAGGATGAACAGTTGCACTTGTGTCTCACATCATTGGAAAAAAACCCTCCATTGTTTTAGTATTGTTTCAAACTATTCACAATAGAATATTGAAAGTATATTATTTGCAACACTGCAACAATATAGTTTAGGTGCAAATGCAATCCCCCCATTGCAACAGTATTGTTGCATACTATTTGCAGTTTTGACACAATATACTTTCAATACTCTACTGTGAACAGTTTGCAACAATATTGAAACAATATTGTTGCAATGGGAGGTTACTTTCTACAATAATACTTTCTGATGACTTTCTACAATAACAGAGAAAGTCATCCATCGGATCGCACACTTTGTGTCCTCAGCGTTGTTTCAAATGTGAACTATCCGCCAGTGAGCTGCCTTTTTCGAAGAGGACGGAACAACTTGCCAGTGGACCAGATGCTCTGAAAGCTCATTTTTCCATTTTTTTTCCATTTCCCCCAAAAGGAAACAAAAAACCAGCGGTAGAGGAAGCCCATGTGCCATTGCACACAACTGACCCCAACCAAACCCAGCCAGGACGACAGCAGCTCCGTCCATCAAGTCGGTCACTGGCTCTGACCAACACAGAAAACCATGTCCACTAACAAAAAACCAAAATAAAAAGGAAAGAAAAAATTCCTCATAACCAGAGGTTGTAAACCATCGGCTCACAAAATATCTGAATCCACATGTCCTGCAAATGCCGGTGAGAGAGATGCTCCCACTATCACCTCGCCACGAGTCTCAGCATACTCCATGTCTTTTGCGCCCAAGATCCAATTTTTACTATAACCCATTGCAGTTTGGACATGCAATTGGGTATCCAAGTTTTGCAATCCAGTGCTGTTCGGGATCCAAAACTTGCAAGCCGTCGCTCTTTGGGATCCAAAAGCTTCGGGATCCAGAGCTTGCAAGCCATTTGCAAATAGGGGTTCCGAAGCTTGCAATCCATTGCAATTAGGGCTTCCAAAGTTTGCAATCCATTGCAATTAGGGTTTTAAAGCTTACAAAAGCCCTTGCACTTCCAGATTCCTGCAACCAAATATTCTGTTCTTGCGATGGCGTTGAGTGCGAGTTCTTCCGTCACCCATACAGCTAGCCACAAGCTCACATCCTCCGACTCCTCTCGGAAGTCCTCCCTTTCCTCCCTTTCCAATCCTCAAGGTTTAGTTCCCTTGCCCGCGAAGCCCTCTTTCGAAGGCTCTGGACTGCGTCGTACAAAGTCCCGTAAGCCCGTCAAAGCAAGCTCCACCCAATCGAACGAGGTTCATTCTCTGGAGAGCGCCATCACCAAAGTCGGGGAAGACATTGCCACCACGTCCGGAGAGATTCTGGACGCGGTGGACTCCGTGATTGAAGAAGGGACGCCTTCCCGTGGGCGCCGGAGCAGGACGACGGGGAAGATGAACTCGCGAATGTCTCGACGACGGGCGCTGGTGATGTGCTTGGCGTTGGGAATGGTGCGGCCATGCGCGAGCACTGGGGAGAGTGGTGTGCATGAGAGTAGTGGAGGGGATCTGAGGAGGACGGTGAGTGAGCTTCCGATTGCGAGGTCGACGTCGATGCAGGTCGGAGGGAGTGGGTTGATGAGTCAGGTGTCGTTGGCGACGTCGTTGAAGCAGACGAATGTGTTTGGGCAGAAGGAGGATTTGCAGAAGCTTACCACTTTGCAATAGGGAGCTTCATTTGATTCTTGGTCTTTAGCATTTCGGAGTAGATACCACGGTTGGAACATCGATTTTTCAATTCAATTTTCTGATGACTGTATAGTAGCTTACGTAATATGAAGTTTTACACTTGCTCGCATTGGATTCTGTTCTCTCTCTCATCTGATTGACATGAAGTTCTTTATTGTTGGAAAGATGTTTCATGATATGGGATGCATTGAATGTTACAGAAGAATTTAATGCCTATACAATTGTAAGAAAACTCATGAGTATGAGGCGGGTGTCGTGGGTGTCGTTGGCGACTTCGTTGAGGCAGACGAATGCATGTATTTGGGCAGAAGGAGAATTTGCAGAAGCTCACCACTTTGCAAAGGGAGCATTGTGGGTTTATCGCTTGTGGTTATTGGTCTTCAGCATATTCGGAGTAGGAAACCCTTGTGGAACCAGTTTTTCCATTTAGATTTTCTCATGTACAGTAATTTACTCAATATGAAAGTTCTACATTGCTCGCATTGGAGTCTCTTCTATCTCCGATTTGAATGTCTTGGGGTTGTTTCTGTATGGGTGTCACTGATGCATGGAATACTTCAAATAGAAATTAGTGAGGATTAAATGAGTAAACAAATGAAAGAAGATTTGGAAAACTCACGAGTCTGAGTCAAGTATCGTTGGTGACTTCGTTGAAGCAGACGCACTTGTTCAGCTGCAGGAGGATTTGCAGAAGCTCACAACCTTGCAATTGGGAGCTTCGTGGGATATTTCACGCATTTGAGTTCTGGTTTTCAGCATCCTCGGAGACGGAACCCTCTTTCGGAACTCGATTTTTCAAGTCAAATTTTCTCATGTACAGTACAATAATTTACTCAATATGAACTACTCGTGCTCGCATTAGAGTCGGTCCCTTCTGCCTCCGATCTGAATGGCTTGGATTTGTTTATTGTTGGAAAGATATTTTCGTGACATGGGATGCATTCAGCTGAATGATACGAAAGGAATTATTATTGAAAATTGAATGCGTGTAGAAAATGTAAGAAAACTCATGAGTGAGTCAGATCTCGTTGGCGACCTTCAGTTGTTAAAGCAGTCCAACTTGTTCAGCCAGCCAGAGGTTTTGCAGAAGCTCAGTAGCCTACCACTGCCAAGAGGGAGCGTCGAGAGATATTTCCCGCATTGGCTTTGTGTTCTTTAGCATATTCGGAATAGAAAATACCGATTCTATTCCAATATTCTCATGTGCAGTGCCGTGCGTGCCAAGAAGAATGTCATCCGCTCACCCATCGCTGACACTGTCAGGAACAACATTCTTTTGGGGAGGGCACTGTAACGTACAGTACAGTAGTTTACTCAAAATGAAGTTCACACTTGCTCGCATTAGAGTCTCGTCTGTCTCCGACCTGATTGACATGGTATTCTTCGTTGTTGGAAAGATGATTCATGATATGGGAAACAGAGAATGATGCAGTGACTTATTAAACTGTTAGAAAAAGAATTAGTGAAGATTGAATGCTTTTGGAAATGTAAGAAGGCTTAGAAAATTCATGAGACAGTATTCATTTGTTGGCCACCTGATATCTGAAAACCACCGGAAAAGATTCCTTACCGTGGTTGTGGATATCCGAATTGAAATAGTCAAAAACTTGTGTCTGCATTTGTTTCCTTCGTGCACACTACAGTACTGTGCCCTGTGCCTGTGGCAACAGCACGGCCAAAATAAAAGTAAAAGTAATTTTTTAATTTTTTAATTCATAAAAACTTTGAAATTCAATATTTTTTTCTTCCATGAGTTGGAACATCGTGAAACAAAGTCTATGCACCCCTCCTCATTAGGGGTAGTCATACCTTCTTCACTTGGCACTTGGAGTCTAATGGAGAATGAGAAGTTGGTGAGGGCTTGGAAGAGCCAATGGGAAGCCACAGTGGGTGAAGGAGGTGTGACACCCCTAAAAGATGTGTTGAGAGTGGAGAATGAAAAAAGTGGAGAAGCAATTTACCTAAACCTAAGATTAGACATAAAGTTGGAGGGAAATTAACAACAATAAAGGTAAAGCAACAATGAAAGGTAAAAGTGTAGAGCACACAAAGGAATCTTCTTATGTGGATATATCTTCTGCACTCCCAATCTTCACCTCCGGAGGTGAAGACTAGAAGTGCGGAAGATATAAGCACTTAAGTATATTCTACCAACATGAAGCCAACCCCAAGCCACCACCTTTCCATTCTCCATTCTCCAAGTACAAAGTGAAGAAGGTGTGACTACCCCTAATGAGGGCTTTTTAACAGTACTAAGAATGCAATCAGGGATGTACAATACAAAGAAAAGAAAACAAAGAAACAACCTAACTTAAGGTATGAATTTTTTTTGTGTCGTTGACAGATTGTGGACAGATTACTGTTGACTGTACATGGGATTGCTGCCACAATTAGACAGTGTACCTTACTGACAAACTTGACCAGGAAGGTGAGTACAATTTCATACAATTTCACACAATTTCACATAAGTGGATAATTATATTTATTTATTTAGTAGGGGGTATCTAGACTAGTACATGTGAATATTCTCAAGTGCTACATTGTTTTAAAAAATAAATTCTTGGTCTCACTTATAAATAGGGGCCCACATTAATTTATGATTAAAAAATTGAACCAAATCTAGCTAAGATTCCAATTTAATAAATCTAAAAAAAGCTACTTTGGTGAAACCAATTGGTTTTGGAACCATTGTGGAACAATTTCACTAATAAAAGGTGAAATCTCGTTGAATGTGGAAGATATTGTTTGTTCACTTACAAGTGTTGCCTTGGATATCTCTGTCAAGTTTCGCTTGTCAGATGAAAGTTGGGTGATCATAAAGATTGTGGCTGCAACCATAGTAGTGGGTACGTGTCGGATATCCAATTTATGTTTTGAATTGGCAATGGTCTCTAAAATGGCTTTGACATCCGTCTTGTTCATTTGAAGACGTGAGCAAAATCTCTTTACATAAATAGCAGGACTCATTTCTGCCTTTTCAAGAGAATAGCCAATTTTTTGTAGTTCCTGATAAATTCTCTTACTTGTGCGAAAAATAGCCCTTGTTTTCGTGGGGACATTTGCAACTGCAACTATTTCTTTGAATGTTCGAGCATTTTTTTCTAGTCCACAAGCAATGTACAAACAAGAAATTGCAACATTGTTGTTGTTTAGTCCTCGAAGGGAATTCAAGTCATTCAACATCTTGTAAATCTCTAGAGCACGGTCTGTGATGGTTTTTACAAGTGCAAGTTTATCCCCCATGGTAGAAATTACATTAAAGCCTTCATTCAAATGATATTTTGGGGCACCATATTTTTTTTCTAAATTCATAATATCAAAGTTTTTATCAAAACCAAACTCCAAAAAAGCTTTTGGCTTGGAAATTGTCGTATAAAGTTCTCCATCCTTGAAAAGCAAATCTGGAGATTTTTCAGCACGTACTTGGGTTTTTGTTGATAAGTCCAATTCTGATGTTCGCCACTCTTGTCTTAAATCTACAAGATGAGAATCAAGAACTAATCCACACTCAGTGCATATTAAATCTCCTTCAATATAGTCTTCTTTCAATATTGTGCTCGTTTTACATTCGTAGCACATTATGTTTTCCATTTCTTTGTTATTGTATTTACTTCTTTAGAAATCAAGTATTTATAATATTGTGGTTTTTGTAATCGATTGGTGGAATAATTTAATTTTTTGAATGAATTTATGTTAAATGATATATTAGTAATGATAGGAGTTTTATTAATATATAGTCCTTTCAAAATGTAAAAGTAAGTATGCATTGAAAGTAAAACTAATTCTTCAATGCATCATTTGAGGTTTGGGTCTCTTTTTACTCTCTTTTTACTCTCTTTTTTTCTTTTACTTTTCTTTTACTTTTACTTTTCTTTTCTTTTCATTTTTTCCTTCCTTTTTTTCCTTCCCTTTACTTTCATTTTACTATCTTTTCACTTTTTCCTTTTTTTTCAACTTTAAGAAAATAAAATTATTTATTTATTTACATTTACATTTACAAGTTTAAGCATAAGGAAGAGTCATAGTAGCTATAGTGAAGTTAAGCAGATATAAAGGAAGCCTTAATTACTTCCTTGGATAAATACAAGATTCTTCATTAACCCCTAAAGGACCAAGGCCATTCTTCTGTCAAAAACTACTCAAAACTGTCAATTCTGTTGCATTCATCCAAAAAAACAAAACAAAATACTTGTTTTTAGAATCTACACGTAGGATCTTGTACTTTACTAGTTGAGGATCATGTGGTAAAAACTTCATGGAGTTTGACCGTACAGATTGGAAGATATTAGCATTCAAAGTTGAAAAAAGAAAGTTTTTTTGAACATGATCTGCAATTTTAGATGACTTTGAATGCCATTTGTAGAAAAAATTTGCACCATGGACCTTGAATTTAAAATATTTTGTGTTGAAGAATTGAGTTGAAAGTCTAGAATTTAAAAAAAACAAAAAACAAGCTTGATTTTCATTCCTTAAAAAATTGTTAAGTAAAAGTAGGTCCAAGATTGAAAGAAACATTAAATCGCTAATAGCTCTAAAATGGTATTGAAACACAATAATCTCAATGGTCAGATTGTTCTAAATAGAAAACTTAACCTTGTCAAACAATTTTTTTTGAAAAATTGTAAAAATTGCATTCTATAAGTTATTTTTTCAAGAAGATGCTGAAATTGCCCAAAAAACAAGATTGTTCATAAATTTCACATTACTAATCCAAATGGAATGAATCAAAGCTTCACATGTAGACAAAAATATGATCTTCAAGAAGAAAGAAATCAAAAAATTAATTTCAAATTTTTGTAGATTTATTTTTCTGCCCGGTGACGTGAAAATTATGTTTAAGATGCCATAACTTTGTTCCCGGGTACCAATTGAAATAAAATTTATATTCCCACAAAACTAATAAGTTTTCCTATCTTATGAAAAAGTTTCAAAAAGTTTCACTAAAATAAAAGATCATAGGAACCAGCCCAAAATCCATTTTGTCCTCCGAGGGAACAATGGTCCTTTAAGAGTTAAATTTAGTAAAAGATTTATTTTTGCTTATCTTCTCATTTTATTCCATGTGCGTTTCTTTAGTGAATTTGGAGAATGCGTTTCTTCAACAATTCTCTAATATGACTCACCTTACTGTTACCAAGTCAAAAAATTCCTACAAAAAATGGATAGATACAAAAATCTCAACCTTTAACACCTAAAGTCCCATTGTCCCCTTGAGGAACAAAATAGATTTTGGATAGGTTCCTACTATTCCAATTCTCATCATGATTTTTTGAATTTTTTTTTGAAGATAGGTAAACACATCAGTTTTCTAGAAAACTAATTTTTATTTCAATCAATGCCTCAAAGCAAAAGTTTTACCATCCTAAGCCCACTATGGATTTCATTTAGCAACACCAAAAAAATCCCTAAAAGTTAAAATAAAATTTTCATAATTTTGTTTCTCATAAAAATACTTTTGTTTGTATAGAAAGATTCAATTCATTTTATTTAGACTAGCAATGAGAAAGTTATAGATAATCTTGTTTTTCAAGCAATCTAAGTATATTCTTGAAACAATAACTTCATGGATTCATTTTTTGAATGCAATTTTTACAATTTTTCAATTGACAAGGTTTTAGTTCACTTTCTAGAACAATATCATGATTTGAATGATTGAATTTCAATTCCATCTTATAGTTATTAACAATTTAGTGGGTTTTTTTACGACAATTTTAGACTTACTTCTACTTAACAATTTAAAAAAATGAAAATCAACTATTTTTTTTAATTCTAAGAATTTCAACTTAATTCTTCAACATAATATTTTTTAATTCAACATGTGTAGTGCAAAAATTTTAGGCTAAGAAGATTCAAAGCCTTAAAATTTAGACAAACAAGATGTAAAAAACACATTTTTTTTACTTCAAACACAAATGTCTTGCAATCTATGTGGTTAAAGTTTTTAAAAAAAATTCTTCACATTTTTATATCAATCTAGTGCAATATCATATAGTTAGATATGCAAAAGAACAATTTCTAAATTTTCACTTTGAAATAGAAAATGCAGTTTTGATGATGAAAAATAAGCTTTGCAACTCCAGGGGCTAAGTGAGAAGGAATGAACAAGCCATAGTTGATACATAGTTATGAATGTATTGAAAAGAGGCAACATGATGTTTTAGATGCATTTCCTCCCCCCCCCCTCCAATGCCATTGATATCAAAAAATAATTCGGGATACGGATACGGATTTGGATACAAGACATATCCCATATTGAATGCCAACCCCACACCACTTGAAAATTACAAAATGGTGGGATGGGGGGGTATTTGAAAAATAATTTTAATTAATTTAATTCTTAAAAAAAAATTAACTCACCGGAGGGAGGGGGGTTGTAAATGAAAAAAAAAGAAATCCAATTTTCAATGACAATGAGCCCAAAAGAGGCAATACCTGCCTTATTTACTACTTGCCTTACATACTACTATTCACCAAAGACATTCTACTTTCATTCATTTGTTTATTAACATTATAATGTTCTTAGGATTCTTATAGAATCTTTAGTTTTAACTAATGCCTTGATTGTAATCATATACTATTTGAATTTATGATTTGATTTCATATCAATGAAAAATCATACAATTTTGCAAAATTCTAATTTTTCCTATTTGTATTTCTATGTATGGTTTCACTAGAACACTTCTAATTTGGATTAAACTTCATTGGAAGGAGTACAACCAGAAGTTGTTTATTCTATTGTTTTGATGACTTAACAATTTAAAAAATAATAATTGGAAATATATGACATTATAATATTAATTCTATTAATTCTATTATTAAATAACAATACTTTAATGAAAATAATATTTTCATAATTTCATGATCAAAACTAACATGCAATTTTATTGGAGGTCCCTATGCATCTCATTCAATTTTGACTCGTCTAAACTTATGTCAATATTAAATAATGAAAGACTCTAATTTAGACAATTTAAAATTCCATCCCTTTTGTGTGTTAAGAAAAATAAGATTCATATCACCTACTACTTAGTTTGATTTTTAGAAACTCATATATTTACCAAAAGATAAGAATTTTTTTAAAGCAAAAGTTAAAATCCAATTGAACTTTTCTCTCTTATTTCAAGCTAGAAGTAGAGTAATATTGATTTGAAGATCATGGCAAATAAAGAGAATTTTGAGAGAGAAATAATTCTCATTCTTGTTTGGAATTGATGCGCATTAAGAGTTTGTGTAGAATCCTACTAAGTATAAGTTCAAAGGTTAGTGCGAGTGACATGAGGCCTATATATCCTTCTAAGAAAGTGAATTGTATATTATCTCCAAGCTAGGTTAACATGCTAAATGGAGGATCATAAAATTTGTAACCAAAATCTTTATAAAAGCCTTTTCGAGATAATCCTACTAACCACACTATATGGATGATGGTAGTGATTACTACCCTAGTAAATTCCTATTGGTGATAAGGTATCTACATCTATAATTATCATTGACCAAACAACGGTAGAAGCACACTATGAGTGTATCAATGTCTGCAAATTCAAAAATACTTAAAAGTACTTAAAGTAAAATTATACTGAAATTATCATTTTGTCTATCTTTCTTTGCAACTCTAAATTGAATTGGGCTTGAAAAAATGATTCAATTCCACAAATGTTGTTGGTTCTAGGTTTTCATTGGAAAAAATCCATCATAGAAAGTTCATGTTGATTTTCAATAGCCTCTTACTGTGGGCCACAAATACAATTTTATCTCTATTTAAAAAAAGATTAATCCCATCAGTTCAATTGTAGAAAGTCAAAACTAGCTTTTAGACATTTTTAAACTTCAATAATAGTATACACTCAAACACTGTAAGATAAGAAATTTCATTAGGTATACCAGATTAGAATTGCCAAATGGAAGGAGATCTATATGAAAGACACATTTTGCAATTTATGTCAAAAAAGACATGAACTCATTAAAATATTCGTCCATACTCTTATACCATTTAACCCCTAAAGGTTTTTGACTATTTTTTTACCAAAATTGCTCCAAAACTGTCATTTCTAGTATAAGTACTAAATTTCTTAAAAATAAAAATTTGGACACATGTAACCATAGGATCTTGTAGTACGCTGGTTTGAGAAGATGTAAAAAACCTTTCAGAAATTTCAACCACATATATTGCTAGATTAGCATTTGAAGTGGAAAAATCCTTTTTTTGGCCGTGCAAAAAACTTGGCATGTGTATGAAACAATGTCCAAAATTACACAACTTCTTAACCATGTAGTCAAAAGTTCTCAAGGTCACTTTTGTATGAAAAAATGACCAAAATGGTGGTGCCCATATATATATACGAAACCAATTTCAAATTTGGATTATGCCATAAAAAGGGCCGTTGAGTGCTTTAAGGGTTAAATACTAAATTTCACTTGATTCTAGCTCTTCAAACAAATAAATCTAAGATCTTTCCTTGTTTTTCTACAACATTTTAATATTAAATTATTCATTTGCAAAAAATATGAGAATTGACTTGCTAATTTAAAACCAAATCTATTGTTAGACAATATGCAAATTTACAATTCCATCATCTAATTGGTAGAACATTGACATTGAGTGACCAAAAACATTTCCAAATTTAAAAGTGCATTGGATCTTCTTTCATTGCTAGTAAGATCCAATAAACAAAGTAAATGACAAGCGATTTTGAAGCTTTTTTAAAACTAATTTGAAGATGTTGAATCAAACTTATAGTTCTTTTAATTCATGAGCAATGCATAAGAATATATGACATTATTTGAATGGGTATGAACAAGCTTTATGTACACAATCTATAGATATTCAACAAGCCATCTAAATGACTATGCACCCAAAAGATGTGAACACATTGTCCTTCTTCCTATGCCATTGATCTAGATTGCCCTAAAAAATTATTTTGATGAAATCCCCATTGTTGGTCTCAAATATGGTACTTATTGTATATGGTATACATACAAATATATGAAATATATATATATATGGACATGTGGTACATGGTATACAAATACATACAAATACAAGGTATATCATATATAGATGTGGGTATTGATAGTAGATATATTGCCAATATTCCATATCAGTTGTAGTGACAACAAGTTCCCAAAAAATAGAAATATGGTGGTGGCACAAAATGAATTCCACAAGTTCATTGTGATTGCCAATTAATTAATTGGTGGATTGTGGTAGTTGTGGCACTATGTACCCAAAATCAAAATGACCACTATGTACACTAGCCATTTGAATGACTACTAAGGTAGAC
Organism: Rhytidiadelphus loreus; assembly: GCA_947034895.1. NCBI lineage: Eukaryota > Viridiplantae > Streptophyta > Bryopsida > Hypnales > Hylocomiaceae > Rhytidiadelphus > Rhytidiadelphus loreus. The sequence goes on from OX344764.1 coordinate 44,061,402, forward strand.
AAGCCTATAGCCAATTTCAAGAGAGGTACATATTTTTCAGAAGTGTGCGCTTGTTTCATGAATCAAACCCAAGTGGAATTATAATCTTTTGATTAAAATTGTAATTTCTATAAATTTTTGAAGTGACCTACCTTGAAATTACAAAACCGCTAATATAGTAGAGTCATGAACATCCTATAAACAATCCATAACCTCTCTCCTATGTATCCAATGGTACTTAAGTGTTCACCATTAAAGAATTGATATGTTATCCCTTGTTGGTTAGTAAATAATATAATGATTTTGTCAAAAAATGAATGGATTTAGATGATTTTTGGGATGGAATTGGGGTCAAAATTAGGATGCCAGAATTAGACAACAATCAACAAACAAAAATGGATCAGTCTATCTTAGTGACAAGAATTGTAATCACTAATCATAGTGAAAATTGAACAACTTTTGTATGAACATTTCATCATGTAAGGATGTTGAGGCCAAAAAGTGGCCAATGGATAACATTCAAGATTACTATAGAAATGAAGAATGCCCCTATTGGACCATATTAAATCATATCATTGTTTGTAAAGTACCTTGATGATAGTCTTGTCTTTTTAGAATAAAATCCTAAAATACTTGAGGTGTTTTTTATAAAAAGAAGTATTCAAAATTGCCTACTTTCTAGTGCAAAGAGTACAATTGAAATATAAAAATATTTTTCAAAATTTCAACCCATGAAAACTTTTGAGAATGTACACAATTTTAATATTAAAACTCTTTCTTATTTTCAACCACCTATTAAATAATCCCATTTAATTCTAAGTTTGGCTTGTAGCATTCAAATAAGTATATTTAGTTGCATCAAAATCTCCTTATAGTTGTTGATAATAGAAAAAAAAGGCTTTGTCAAATCTAAATACAAAAATTATACTCATGAATTTTTTTTAAGTACTTGTCACTAGAGTAGCACTTATTAGATTTCCTCAATTTGAGAGGGAAGGATTATAGTCAACCCTTCTTTTTTGAACACCATAGGGCCATATTGCACCATTTCAAAATAAAAATCTACTTTTTACTAGATAAAAGTAGTTTTTTTTGCCAAAAGTTTATTCATTTCTATTTAAAAAGTATATGAAGTCACTCAATTTGGATGAAAAGTACATGAATATAGTTAAAAAGTGTTTTTTGGTCCAAAAGATGGTGCAATAGAGAAACACAACACTTCACCAAAATTTTAATTGATCGCTATCCTAGCACTTTCTCAAAAAATAAAAATGAATTCCTAATTATTATAAGTTCAAGTGGCTCATAGTAGCAAAGAAAAACAAACTAATTAGACTCAAATGAATAAAGTGTTTAAATTAAGTTACTTTATTACACTCAAGTCCAAAAGATACAAGGTAATCTACCGGTATATAGATTTAGTCGATGGATTTTCTTTCATAGGCTTAATCCTAGAAGGACAAAGCCTATCATTGAGGTACTTAGCCAAAAATCATCAAATTCATAGATGAATAGGTGCATTCTTCTTATCTATTGAAAGTCATTCATTGGACACCTATTGTCCTCCGCATAGTTTTGGGATTAAATAGTGTTAACATATTTAATTTGATTTGCAATGACGAGTCCAATCTTCAATCTTCTTTTGGTGTTTGCATTTCCAACAAAACCATCCTTAGGCCTAAGTAAGGACCACCTCAACATAATATAGGCTCCACCTTAAGACCTTTGGGAAAGGAATTCAAGTTTTTTTTTTATGAACAACCTTGAGCTTATCTTCAATTGGACTTTCATTTAGCTTTGATATTGGAAAAGAATTCCTAATTTTTGTAGAGTTGGAATTGTCTTTACCAAGTTTCTTGATGCTTTCACTCCTATATGAGTAGGGAGGAACCACATTTCAAGAATAGCTTACCCTTGTCGTCAAACTATAAGCAACCAAAACATTCCAGTCTATTGTTAAAATAATTTTATGGAATCAAAAAGTTGCCATTTTCACTAAACTACTTGGAAAATTGTAAGTTGCCATTTTCACAAGCCTCAAACTACAATTTTGCCAACCAACAATTCCAATTCTCCTCTTGCAAACATTGCACACTTCCACGTAATTATAGTTTCAACTTTTTACACAACATGGATCATGTTTGAATTCATGTCAAACCAAAACCCTTGTAAAACTGAAAACTGAATCATTTGCTCTAAATACTGCCTTAGAACTGCTCACATTAGAAGTTATGATTTGCAAACATAGCAACCTACAATTTTCCAAGTAATCACAAAGGCTCTACAACTCTCACAAGCTGTAAAAGTGAAGCTAATGGAAGTAGAAGTGAATGATCTTGTTGACAATCGAAGGTTGGTTCTTATCATTCAAGGATATCCAGGCAACGACGGTGGTACTAATCAAGTTCCAACAGTAGGATCCGTGTATTTCAACTTCAAAAAATCCATCAAATTCTATGGAAGTAGGGTGAAAATATTTGTAGACCGATCGGCGAAAGATTAATCTGTTGCTTCCCCAATTCAGACATTTTAAACCAAAACTGTCGAAGTTTGAGATCCAGGAATGATAAAGCTGGCCAGCACAGGAAAAAGTGGAGATGAAAAACGAGCTCACCAAGTCTTTCCTAACAACTGTGAGTGTCCAGCATCATGAGGAAGGCGAAGAGTGAACATGTAAAACTGACACAGAGCTTGCCTAGCAAGAGTATCAGGTTACAAATCACAATTACATCACAAACCACTCTACAACATGCGTTGTTCACTACTAGTTTTGTAGCTTTTTTTGCAGCCTTGTAGAAGTAAGTTAGTTCCTTTCCCGACTCTACAATCTACATTGGAAAGCCATAAGACGAAGCACAATTTTTGTCGAAATAGTTCTCCAAAATGGATCAAATCATCAACTTCGTTAATAAAATTGGCGAGATTCTGTGCCAAAAATTGAGACTCAATTAATCTACTTGAAGGCCTTACAACTCAAACAGAATGTGCCAGGACGGTGTTGCGTTGAAAAAATTGTTCCTTTGGTATTGGGCATGAGGTCAGACTTGAGATTTGTCCTCAATTTTGAGAAGGAAAACTGAGCACAGTCGGCACAACTCAGCAGCAGGCACAACAAATTGCCCCCAGTGCGGCCGTTGAGACAACACTACACTTCGTCACATGACCAGCAACAATGTTATGGACATTTATAATGCAAACTTTTGTGGATAATTTATTTAGTCAACTTCGAGTGAACCGATTCATTCTTATGAGCTCTGTAAGTGGTTGCACAAGCGGTTAGAAATTTTGAGGTGTGGTGAAGTGGCAACTAAGAGATTGGATCCAAACTTCTTATGAGCTCTCTAAGTAGACAGTTGCACAGGTGGTTAGAAATATGAGTTCAGTTGTGGTGAAGTAGCTATTAAGGCATTTGTATTGATGACAAATTGGACACCAAGCTCCCTAAACTTGAATTCCATAGAGGATCTACGAAAATTTATAAAACACCACATTCAAAACAAGCATGAATCACAACATATGGCTACCTGGCTGTGTACATGGTAGTGAAAATTCCTTGCCATTGCCATGATTTTGCTTTCCTCAAGCATGCTTTGCCAAGGCTTCTATAGTTTGTCTTTTAGCTTTCTTTTGAAAGGGTTTATTTTGATTTTCCAGTGTCTAAATTTGAGTTTTCATGAATCTATTCAAAATCATATCAGGTGCGCTTCCAATGATAATAAATTCAAATTCAAATTATAAAATGGTGGAATGTTAGGAATTTATTTGGAGGGGCCAGTATTCCGATCCCACTGACGACACCGTTATAGAATTTTGCTATCAGAGAGTGTGCAATTAGGGAGGGGGCACGGTGTACAAAGAACCCTGTACGTACGTACCATTGAATAGGTCACCGTCGTGTCCGACTCGCACTCTGTTTAGGGTTTGGATTGCACCTTCGGCATTTCCAACAATCGCCATAACTTAGCTTTCACAGTCAAATTTCGATCGAACCCAGAGCTCTTTATTTTTCTTGTCGAAATTGTCGAAATCAGGTTGAGCCATGACCACGAAGACGGAGTTCGCAGGAATGGATGTCTCCTGTTTGGTGGAGTCTTACTCAAAGCAGGAGCTTCCCGGGCAGGAGTGCATTATGCCGCTTTTGTCGAAGGTTTTAGGGTACGGCATTGTCGCCGGATCAGTGTTTCTGAAGGTGCCTCAGATTTACTTGATTCTGAAGAACCAGAGCATCCAGGGTTTGAGCGTGACATCTTTCGAGCTGGAAGCCGCGGGGTTCACGATCGCTTTGTCCTACTGTCTGTTCAAGCAGCTGCCATTCTCGGCGTACGGGGAGCTCGTGTTCATTCTCATGCAGAGCTTGCTGACGTTGATGTTGATCTACCACTACTCGCCGAAGCGTGGCCCGTTCATGTTGCTCAAGTCGGCGCTCTACTGCGCTCTGGCGCCGAGTTTGCTGGCGGGGAGATTGGACGCGAATCTGTTTGAAGCGTTGTATGCGTGTCAGCATGCTATCTTCTTCGCAGCGAGGCTTCCGCAAATTTATCAGAACTGGAAGAGCAAGAACACCGGGCAGTTGAGCTTCTTGACGAATTTTTTGGCGTTTGCGGGATGTGGTGTTCGCACATTTACCAGCATTCAGGAGAGTGCGCCGTTCAGTATGGTTGTTGGGAGTATTCTCGGGCTGTTGACAAACGGTGTGGTGTGTGCTCAAATTGCGAATTATGGTTCAACTCTGGAGGAGGTACCTGTAGATGATGACCGTGATAAGCTATGGAAGGTGGAGTAAGAGCTTGACCTAATTCCAGTTGTCGAAACCCTAAACCTAAATCCCTATACTTCAACTTTATCAATCAGCTTTCTATTCTAAGTAATCGGATATTGTTAGCTCTCGAGATACTGAATCAACCTCAAGACAGCCAACGACGGATAGCCTCTCTTGCAACGGAGCAGAGCACCAAATTGCACATCCAGAAAGGAGCGAATCAAAGAGTCCAGAGGCTGGATTGCATGGAGGATTGTAAATGACTGAAGCATGAAATTCATCTTTTGCATGGAGGATGTCTTAGTGTTAGTTATTGTGCAATCATGTTTACAATCCCATCGTAGTCAACAGTGGATTAGTTTTGAGCGTCTGGTTGTGATGTTGCTAAGCAAAAGAACTGTTGATGTCTGGATGGAATGCTTGAATTATAATCTTTACAACTTGCGATTGCATTTTGATTTTGTACCTTGTTGTTCAAAGGCTGCCTATTTTTATGGACAAGGAGTGTCGCTAATCCTTTCGACATGTCAGCTGCATTTGCTAGTGGTTCTCGCTCACAAATTCTCCCTGGAGTCTGCTCAGCACAACCGCAGCCTTTTACAGCTTCACCTCTTGCAGAACGACTTGCAAGCGCTCGTCTAGTTTAAGGGTTTATACTTACGGATCCTTGTAACATATGTAAACATTTGTAACCCAGAGGGATCAGTTGCCATGACTGTGAGTGATTACGCACACAGAATGCAAGCAAGCCGCTGTAACTCTGATTCAACGTCGATGGCTTCATCAACGATCGATGTAAGTTAGAAACCTTCTCTCAGTTTTGAAACTATGATGGATACAAATCTTTTACGGTTTTGATTTCTGAAGCATTTGGTAGACATTGCCGATATGCCTATCGTAACATTCCTGAGCCATCCTTCACTAGAGGAAAGCCATATGTGGACTGCTTGCACATTGATCTCAGTTTTCGCAGTTGAGAGACCGTTTCATGTCATGCTATTTCACACCATTTTAGAAGAGTTCCCTCGGCTACCTATGATCTCAATTTGTGGCAAGATGTTTTGAAACTTTTTGAAACTTGACCAGCTTTCTGTGAATATATAATTTTAATTTCAATCTTTGCCCAAGAACAAAAATTATGTCACTATAAGTCCCAAATAGGAGAAGGTGGGCAAATGCTTTTTTAAAAGTTTATTTCTTCTAGATTATATTTTTGCTTGCATGTAAAGATTTGATTCATTCTATTTGGATAAGTGTTGTGAAAGTCATGAAGCTTCTTGTTTTGCAGGCAATCTTAGCAAATTTTTGTAAAAAGAATGTATTGGATCTATTTTCAATTTCAATTTTAACAATTAAAAAAAAAAAAGTTGCGTTTGGTTTAGTTTTCTTACTACAATAATCTCATTGGTGGAATGTGTGTTTCAATTCCACCTTAGAGCTATCAACAATTTAGTTTTTCCTTCTATCTTGTACCTACTTTGATTTAACAATTCTTTAAAGCATGAAAATCATGGGATTTTTTGGAGAATCTCCCCCCAATTTATTTATTTTCATACCTCTAAAGGCCTTTGATATGATCTATTTGGTTGTGTAAATTAGGTGTGCAGTATAGTTTGCATATTCTTTGTTTTCAAAGCAATTGTGGTTCTATTATTTATGATTTTTATGAATGTAATTGGTAAAAGAACTAATTTTATATCCTTGCCCAAATAATTTTGTAGGCACTAAATGAACCTCTCATAACTTATATGAAGGTGGCTAGATCATCTTTGGATGAATATACTTGAGAGATTAAACCAAAAGTAGCCAAGCCATTGACAATGAGATATGATGTGGATGATGCAATGAATGAGAATTATCTTGGAGGTCCTATATAGGGGAGTGGAAGTAGAAACATATTGACAATGTAGGAGAACAAATTGGGACCATTTTTGGAGATTGCCTATAAAACTAAGGTTCTTGGAATTTCAATAGAATTTTTTTTTTAAATTAATTTTTTGTGAGCATGTCAAAGATAAATAAAGGTTTCAATCCACCATTGGGATTTTTGAGTATTGAAATTATGAGGTAGAAAACATATTAGCAAAAAAAATTAGTGTATTGTCAATTATGAGGGCATTGTGTCATTGCAAGATTTTTTGGATGTTTTTTGCACCTTTTTTCAAGTGAAAATTGGTGGACATGTGTATAAAATTATCCTCATTATGGTAGATTTTTAAATTCAAAGTTTGTAGTGCAAAATTTTCTTAGAAATGCCAATCATCTAAATTCTTGGGTAGAATCTAAATACTCACATCTTTCAATTTGTAGTGTCAAATGTCATGAAATTTTTACCACATGATTTTATAATAGTTAATTACAAGATACTATAGTTAGATTCTTAAGAAAATCATTTTTATATTTTTTTAATTCAATGTATTAGAAATAAAAAATTTGACTGGATTTTGAGGAAAAAATTCTTTGGGACTTAGGGGTTAGAAATTCATTTCTAGACTCTTAGTTATCATGTGTTTATTAGGAGTGATTTAACCCTAGAGCAACCAAACTCATAGGAAAAGTGGAATGAAGCATGAAAATTGAATACATTTTGAAGAACAACATTTTGAAAAATTGTTCTTGTATATGCAAACAGTTGGAATATGAAGTAAAATCAGTAAAATTATAGTTAATGTGAAGATCATGAGGTTGAACACTTTCACTAAAAAAATTTGGTGCTGACCCTCACAAGCAATTGCTAACTTGAAAAAAAATAATGTCAATATAGACATCTAAATGCTAGAAAAATTACAATGTATAGAGCATGAGTCACAAGAATGAAAACATTAATTATTCATTGAAGCTAGTGCAAGGAAAGTCATAATTTGGAGCTTGCAATGAAAATACCTTTCAAGGGAGAGAAAGAAACACTCGTTTTTTTAGTGAATAGACCAGATCCTTTACAAATTACTCAATGACAAATATACTAGCACTGTAGGAGGTGTATGCCCACATTGACAGATGTAACAAGAAAGTACCCAATACTATTACAATATGCATGACATGATGGCATTGTACTTCATACTAGCGTCATCTAGCACATTCATCCTTACATTAGACTTTCCACATTCCAACGCTAGAGAGGGCAACCTCTATTTTTTTCTTTTTGTAACCTAGAAAATTGCTATAGTGCAAATAAATCATAGAAAATTGAAATGCAAGAATTGAACAACTTCCATACAACAATGCATATAAGCTTTTCATGTTACAAATATGTACATTGTCAAATTAAAGAATATAGTCTTTGTAATGCCTACATTGCAAGTAATTTACACAAGTATGACAATAGAAATCCCAAAGCCTTTGATGGTTGCTGCAATCTTAGTATACTTCTTAGTTTTCAATATATTCCATTCAGCACATTTTCAATGTCTTCCATTCTATCATGCTTAGCCCTTGATGTGGCTTCTACTTGTCACACCCTTGCTAGTGACATTGAAGTTGGTTTTCAAAGTAGCATTTGGTTTCAGAAAGTCTCTATTTTGTGCGCATCTTATGTACATGTATAGAAGATGTGAGAAGGAAACCAAGAAATTTTAGTTGCACCTCAAAATGATTTGAAAATCGACCCTAAAAGAGAACAAAAATCCTAATATAAAAATGTAGCTACAAATGAGAACATTACTTGCCATCAATAGCCATGAATATCATCATTTCCTTTCCAAAATGCTTCTATGAAAGCAAGACAATGTGCAAAACATACCTCCTTGTAGTACTCATAGTTCCTATAATATGAACTATAGTTGCTTTTCAAAGTACCTTTGATGCCTTAATCTTCAACAAACTTGCTTTTTACAAAGGCAACACAACTAACTCGACCATCAAAGGAGTCATTTACTACTACAAATGAACAACATTATTTCAAACCATTGTCCTTGTCTATGAGGAACTCTTGTATGTACTACAAGCTACAAGTGTTGCTACTAATTCTACAACTTCACCTTAGAAGCCAAGTGCTGACAACATTACATTGTACTTTCACAAGCAATTTTGTTAGTGCTACAAAATAGAAGAAAAAAAACTTACAATGCTATGTTGTTGGGCTTCACAAAACGGAAACCTAAGGTGCACCATCATTTTGGATAAACCAATTGTAGTTGTTCTAAATGATGTCAATTACAACTTCCAATACTAAACTTCCTATGAATTTGACCATGACTTCTACGTGCATGCTAACAATTGTTTCACATGCACCTTGTGCAACAAAAGAAAAAGACCATCAAGGTATGTTATCAAACCATGGAGGAGCTCCAACGGGAGAAAAAACAATGAAAACATACGGCCCCTGAGAGGACAAACAATTGTTTCACATCCACCAATAATCATGATTGTCACATCGGACAAACTACATGTTTGCCCCTGTATTGGATTTTCTTGTTTGATAGAGGTGCAGCCTATCCAATGAAGTCAACATATAATTGATTTTTTGTGAAGGTAAAAAGTTAGCGTGGACTTATTTTTTCCATGATGTTCGACTTATGGCTACTAGTGCGGATCTATGGCGAGGAAGTAGGGGGATGGACATGAACGCAGGGATGAGTACAAGTGCATAGATGTAGAAGTAGAAAAAGGTGCAAATGTATAGACGGGATGTAAGGATAGGCGCAAATGCAAGGTGTAAGCGTTTTTTCTCCACCCTTGAAATAAAGTGGATACAACTAGGTTCTTTGTGTTTTGATCTTTGAATCTTGAGTTCAATGTCTAAGCACTATCCAAAATTTGACCTTTCAAACAAAAGAATTTTTTTTCTATTGATAAGTTCTAAATGGTTCAAATCTCAACTAAAAAGATTCAGATTGTAAAAGTTAAAAGTCTAGGGTGGTTTCAACCAATATGGGCCAAAACTCTAAACTTCCAAATAGAAGTTGCTAAATTTCAACTTTTAAGTAGCCTAAATTGTAGAGCATTGCATGAACATTCCAAAATGATAAAGAATTCTATAATTGAACCCTTTTACCAAAAATTACAAATGAATGAAGTTTCACCTCTAAATTGTTCAAACAAACTCTATCCATCATTTCCTACTAACTAGTTGGTTCCAATTGACTTTTACTTTTGTATTTTTATTTTAGGTTGTTTCTAGATTTTGAGGTTTAGATTTTACTTTGATTGAATAAATAATTACAACTCTCATCCAAATCTAACCTTTTTTACTACTAAATTTTAACTTACTCTATCTTCTTTGATTTTGACCTATTTTTTAAATGATATAATTTTGGAATCCTCTAAGTGTGATCTAGATAATTTTGTATTTGAGGTTGTAGTTTAGTTTACTTTTAAAGGTTTGATTTGAACATCTACTCAATGATTACTACTGTGGACTTTTAATTTCAATTTTAGATTTTTGGATTTTTAACAATTCTAAGTTGTAGAGCATGAAATTAACTTTGTTAAATGTAAGGATATTTTGGATTTGGAATTTTCTATCAAAAGTTATGAACCAATGAAGATTTGCCTCTAACTCATCCTTTAAAATTTCATCCAACATTTCCTACTAGCCTACAATTCTAAATTAACTTTTCTTTTGAGGATTACTTCTGAATTTTATTTAGATTTTAAGATTATTTTTTGACCTGACTTAGATGATTATTGGTATTTTTCACCCAATTTTTTTCCTTTGACTATAAAACTTCATCCTAACCTATCTTCTTTAATTTGTATTTATTTTTAAAGTACAACATGTTTCTAGAAACCTTTAGAAATTATCTAAGTGATTCTAAATTCAAAGTTGGATTTTAGTAAATTCTTATTGGTCTGACTTGAACATCTAAGTTCTAATTGAACTATGTGTTCTATGAGAAACAAAATAACAAGTTTGCAAATATAGGCACATAGTCATGTTCATTTTCTCCTCTATGTGTATTGTGATCATGTTATAAGGCACACCTTGCTCCATTTTTGTTGGGTTTTCCTTGTTTTGGGTGTAACCCTTGAATAACAATTGTTATAACAAGATATATGAAGTGCAATCTATGATCTATTTCTTTCCCTTCAACTTATTTCTTTCTACTTCCTCTTCTTTCTTTTCTTTCTATTTTCTAGAGATATTATATATTGAAGTCATAAACATTGATTTTCACTATTGCTAATTGTTTTCAAATTAATCACAAAATCAAACAAAAATGATGACATAAGAGTCATAAATTAACAAATTGATTGTGCCATTGAGCTTTTGTCATATTTTAATTTTAGAAACACCTTTTTTTAATCTTTCGTTTGTTGTTCTTCACATTACCTGAATTTGCATTTGCAAGACTAACACCTAATTTCAGTCTATTTTTCTCTCAAAATGACTGATAACTCATATTTTTCCTCTTATGAGTTCTTCTAAACCTAAAGGGGATCTACTACATACAAAACATAACTCCAGTTTTAGCCAAGCTTTGACACATGCACCGTAGGATTGGTCTTGGTTCTAATCCAGAAAGTGTATATTACAATTGATTCTATAAACTAGACCTAGGCTATCTTTTTGAACACCTACTTCTTCTAAAACCAAGAGATTGAAGTGTTTTAGGCATTCTGGGCTTCTAAAGATAAAACACTATTGTATATTTGTAAAGATTTTCTAATTGCAATCTGAACACTCTCTCGGGGGGGGGTTGTCTACAAAACCTAACAATAAAGTGCGAAAGCGGAAAAAAAAAGTTTGAGCCAAAATTGACCATTCTAAGACTCACACAAAGGTGCCATGGATGAATGAAATTTTTTATTTCTCCATGTGTTGTGAGTCTTCGACTATGTTCGTCATCCAATTTTTGGACGTCACAACTCTTATGGGTTAATGACAAGATTGCTTGTAGTGACTAACTTTGAAGAAAGGAAGAGTTCAATTGCCTCCAATTGGAGATAGTTCTACACAAAACAATGAAATTAGGTTGTCTTAACAATTAGGTTGCCTTACTCCAAGAAAGTTACTCTACGAGTCATCAAAGTCAACAATTATTTCTACATATCTTTCCACTTGTACACATGGAGGTTCGTGAGTCTCAATTACAACAATATCTAATTCAAATAAAGAGCATTCTTATACGATAATAGTAAATATTTATATAGTGTCAAATGTCAAGAAATTAGTGTGGGGCAACCTAATTTCACTATTTTGTGTAGATGCATGTTTCATAGTTTGCCAATGCGGACTTAAGTAAATTAACCCTTAAGCACTCTGACATCCATATTCTGAACAATGAACAAAGGGCTTCAAGGAACTGATTTGTACAACTAAATTTTCATTCATCCAATGTAACACTTGAATCTTGAAAAGACGAAATTGTGGTAAATGATATTTATGTAGAAAGATATAAGCAAAAATGTGCCAAAATTAGAAAAAGGATTGAGGCGTTAAGGGTTACTGCATTGCGTTCATGGGAGTAATAACTTAACTTATGCAATAAGTTTCTCACAATTAAGTTTCCTTTTCCCTTACTAATAATTGTCCCAAGGGGAGGTCAGTGGACTTGCATATGTGAGAATGTTGGAGAAGGACCTTTATTCAATTGGAAGAGTAGGTCAATGCTCTAGCTGTCTAGCACTATAGCCTCTTTTATTATAGCTTCTTGTTTAGTCATACATACTAGAGTGCCCTATACCATTGTCAAAATAAAAGCAAAAGCAATTTTCAAATTTTTTAATTCTAAAATAACTCAAATTCCATAATTTTCATCCTGTAGGTTCAAATGTCACAAAACAAAGCCCGGTTGTGCACCCCTCTTTGTTGAGAGCTTTCCAACAACATGAATAATGCAACCAAGGGACGCATGGTTCAGAAGATCTCACCGTAATAAACACAACAAACAAACAACCTAAATTAAGGTATGGATAGATATTGACTAACTTATTGAACCAACAATCCAATGAATCCACATTGAATTCAACATCTCCACCGAGGCACACCATACTACCCCAACAAATGATTTGGTGAGCCCGGGTTTTTTTGTCCCACCACATGAAGACTATCTTGTAAATTAGTCAAAGCAGGCTACAACAAAAATCAATCGCCACACCTCAAGCTACAAAGTCTTGCGCATTTGACTTGCACCATTGTATTACAAAAAGTTAATGGTTTGGTCCTATTATCAAGGGCAAAGTGGGGTTAGGGCCATAGTTCAGAGCCATTGTATCGATTGTGCACCTCTCCCACGTAGGATTTGCTCAAATGCAAGTGTGGCAATGCTACAAGACACTACAACTAGTGAAGGATACTTGAAAATTGATTGTGTATTAGACCCACATGAACGCAAGCTTTTGTTTACTGATGAAAATGCTCTTAGTGGGAAGATCAAGGTAGAACAACCCAATGCCAATAGTTACCCAATTCAAACATCTATTACCGTAGACCCTTCCATTATTTGTATTAGTTAACCACCCATTACCACAATCTTAGCCACCATTTAGCATCATGACAATGCACTTGGAGAGGAAACACATCGTTCTGTGGATCAGCATGGGTTGATCCATGCTTTACCAATTTAGTTTCAATTTTTTCTTGAAAAATCACAGAAAATTCATTTCTGGTCAGAATGTCTCGATTCAACTTCCAAATTGCTTCTCTCCAACTTCTCAATCTCCTACAAATACGTGAGTCTACAAATGGGCTTCTCCAGGGCACCTCAATAGCAAATCTGCTTGGTACTACAGATGCTGGAAGCCTGCCTCCAATGTATCCAGATGTGCCGACTTTCTAAATAAAGTGATGACATGTCATGTAGAATCGCTGTACATTTTATGTGCATTTTGACCCAAATCCAGACAGTGAATGAGGCCTGTACATCAGGTGGGTACCCCAAAACCGCCACTTTTTTGCTACTGTGTCTGGTTACTACTACTAGACCAGTTAAATTGTCATTGCCATTTTCATGAATGGCAAGTGAAAGGAGGTTCCAACGCACCCAAGAACGTGGCATTTGGATCCCGTATGCAAAAGTTATGAAGCCAGACTGTCAACATTTGTTTTGGTAGATGTTTGGAAATTGTTTCTTCTACAGACGTGCATGTTGATTTTGGAGATGTACACCAAGTGATGATGGTGGTTTTTTGCAGGGTGTGATGTTGGGTGTAAGGTAGTTTGTTCTAAAAGCAATCATGACACAAAGGTACATTTTACTTTCTTCAATGTAACAATAGTGTACATTTCATGAGGTCGTCGCTTTTAGTAACCACCACGTTTCAACTTCAAAAATTTGTAACTAATTCCACAAAGGTCCAAAAAATATGAAATGACTTGGATTAGATGCCAATTCCATGTTTCTTCCTACAAAAATCTATTGAAATTTGTTTCAAGGAGTTAAGCTTCCCCACAAATGCAATCAACTTGTAAATGGTTGCTTCAAGAGTAGACTATCTTAACTCTTAAAAGCCCAAGACCTTTTAGGGTTTACAAACATTAATGCTTTTGAAGTGTTATAGACCTAAATGTTACTAAAGTATAGAAATCTTAAATGTACAATCTTGTAGTGTATGTGTTACGGATAAAGTAAACCAAATTTGGAGTCATTTGGCCACGTAGATTGAAAAGGGATGCTGAAATTTTTCTAGCAACATATTTTGAGGTAAAATTTGATTTCTAAACCTATTCAAATGAAAAAACTTTAAGCTATAAAGTACTTCAAAACTAGCATACAAACACATTGATAAAAGAAAACATCATTCAATTGACTCATTGTGTCTACAAAATGGCTTTGAAATGTAAAAATATAGCAAAAAACGCATCTATGGCTAAACTTCCTTCTACTAAAATGCTTCTCATTCACTCATAACTTTTTGGATTGATATGAAATTTGTAACCCCAAAACTAGACTAGTATGCACAACTTTCCCAAAAACATTTATTGGAAATGGACACTACATGAAGAAGAAACCAGCCACCAAAATTCACTATAATCCAAAAATGTCCGGATTTTGATCTTTGAATTGCTCCTATACATTCAAAACAACTTGTATTGACATGAAAATTTGACTACAATAACTTGGGTGCAAGGGTAACATAACCCAACAAATTTGATTGAAAACGAACATTGGATGAAGGAGATACAAGCACCCAAAGTTGCAGTCATTGAATGCAGTTTGGTGAACTCAAGTGAACTTTGATTGGCTTACAAAAAATCAGTATATCTTGGATTGATTTGAAAATTTTACCACACAAACTAGAAAAGAGAACGCAAATTTTCCAACAAGTTTGATTGAATTTGGACATTGGATGCAGAAGTTACTTCACTTCGAATTGGACTTGAAACTATGTGAGGACAGTTTTGATCCCCAGGGCAGTTACGGGTTACCCCACCATTGGGGGTCAATTCTGCCCGAGTGAGTGGTTTCTTCAGAGCCCCTGAACCCTAATTGCAAGGGGGCTGCTTGCTTGCTTGTTCTTTGGGACAAAAGAGGGTCAAAAGTAGACAGCAGCAAATTCCTCCACATGGTTCCATATGGTACGTAGTACGGTGCAAGGCTGTATGTGCGTGCACAAGGGTACCCGCTGCTGAAGAATGTTATTGTTATTCTTATTGTGTGGAAGGGTGCCCTAAGAATATTGTTCGTGCGTGAAGAATGGGAGGCCTATGAGCGGTAGACTTTGTACACAATTGTGTGTTCGATGCCATGTTGCCATGTCTAGCAAAAACAATTGTATAAGGTACCTATTTATGACAACCCCCACGATGGATTTATAGGGTGTGACCTATTGTTGACAACAGTTGGACGCATTGTTCATTGAAAAAGGTTCTCTATTTGTACCTTCTTGTCCGCTCATCTCTCTTCTTCCCTCCTTGCTGAGGGAGAAGTGCCAAAGCCAATTGTAAGAGGTGAGTTTGTGAGACCGGAATGAGTCCAAATGAAAAATCTACATTTATATTGAGTAAAATATTCATTGTTGGGAATTTTGTTTTATTTTGCATTCTTCCTCATCTTTATGTTTGCACACATTGAGCACAATTTCTTAATAAATTTCCCATGTCTTACAAGCTAAAATGCTGAAGTTATTTGAAATAGGTACGTCTTCTATACATTGTGTTCAATGCCACGTTACCATGTCTACCAAAATGGCAACCTTGGTGGGTACAACTCTTGGTTCTCTTTCTAGTACTCTACACAAAATAGTTAAATTAGGTTGCCCCACACTAATTTCTCGACAATCTACACTAAATAAATATTTACTATTAATGTACAAGAATGCACTACTTTTGAATTACTTATTGTTGTAATTGGAACTCATGGATCTCCATATTTACAAATGGAAGTATCATTAGAAACATTTGTTGACTTTGATGGCTTGTAGAGTAACTTTCTTGAAGTAAGGCAACCTAATTGTTAAGGCAACCTAATTTAACTATTTTGTGTAGGTGAATTTTGTTACCATATACCAAGTTCATCCAAGCATATTTTTGGAAAAGAAAGTGAAAAAATTGGAAAATATGGAGCCCAAATGCTCAAATCATGGTGTATGAGTGAATTAGAAAATATCCCCCCTTAGTTAATGTTCTATGGATTGAAAATTGATGAAAAATCATTATTTTTACACTTTCGGGGGTGATACTCACCTCAGTTTGAACTTCAATATGGTTTTCAATAGTCTTACAATAGATTGACATTCTTTGATGATATGTATGATGGAGTTGGTTTGTGATTGGTTTTATAGCAACCTCTTAGTTAGTCAAGGAGTTTCAATTCTATCTATAGTCCCAAGGGATTAAGGTAAATTAGGGAGAGTATTTGAATTTTATTTTTGACAAAGGATGAAATTTGTTATGAATTTTTAAAAGTGTGCTACCCAATTGACCCCCAAAGTCTTTACAATAGACCCAAACCAACAAAAAGTGTATCCATAATGGTCATCTTACTCACCTACAAGAGTGGCAATATTTCTTAACATGGCCACAACATCAAGGCCTAAGAAAATCACTTCTTGTGATGTATTTATACTCAAAAGGTGGAGGTTCCTATTGCAATAATTAATTACTCCTTCACCATCATCAGAGACATTGATTGTGGCCACTAACTCAACCTAATGTAGCCCAAATCTCATTTATCAAAAAAGTTTGCCATGGGTTGAAGCAAGACTTTTAATGGGGTAATCCCTAGGTGCTAGAGAATCCAATGTAACTAACACATTAGCAAAACAATTTTTTCTCAAGAGATGCCAATCTAGAAGGCTATTTTGCATGTACATTTTTCACACAAGAATTCAACACGAGTTGCACATATAGAGTTACATCATGTAGTCAAATGTTAGATCAATTGAAGAAATATAGTCTACCTATGTAGACCAAATAAACGACTCATGAAGAGATCTTACAACAATGACAACTTGATGACTTGTGGGTCTTCTCAAGTCTCATACACAAGATTTTCAATAATAGACCAAACAACTTAAGTATCAATCCATTGAACCTTATTAATCCTAACGACAATCTAATACGTACACCATTATTTATTTGTTTTTTTCCAAAAGAGATCTGATTTATTTATTAGGCACCCCTAGTGAATAACTTCTTCAATCAGATGGTGTTATAAAATAATTGGTACATTTTCCCTATAAATATTATTGATTGAGATGACGTGCTCAAAATCTACAACACCAATGGATTTGAATCTAAACACATGACTTTGAGAATGGCCACCACTCCAAATGTGGATATTTCAATCATTTATTCCACTAGTTTAATTTTTGAAAGCATATTAATGCACTTGTCAGTCGCCTATTGTAGGGTATATTTTTTTAATTTTTTAAAAACAAAATGCCGCCTATTGTAATTGAAATCATAGTTCATGACATCACGAGTCAAACTGAAGTCAAACTTTAAGAAGGAATGCCCTCTCTGGCTTTTCAAACTGAGTGCAGACTGAAGGTGGTCAATTCTGACCCAGTGTGGAACCACCCTCGCCTATGATAAGCCAACCGCCTAATGCAAACATTTTTTTAACTTTTTATTTTATTTTTTCCTTTCACACACATGAAACAGAATTTCATTGAAAAAAGGAGGTACAAAACCGCCAACCACAAGTGGCCTGGCCGGGAACACAAAAATGCAGACACATAGGAAATGAGTCAAATGACCCATTCCCCATTAAACCCCTAAAGGACATTATTTTGTCCGTTGAACAGGTAATTGAAAATCTTGGTAGGTTCCTATGAAGTCAATTTTGGTTGGATGTTCACTAAATTTTGACACACAAGGTGTGAATATGTACCTCCCCTTAGTGGGAACTTTTTTTTCTTTTTCAATTGGGTGCATGGATCAAAAGTTATGTTGCCTTGAACTATTCTGACAGTTTGGGCAGCTTTTGCAAAACTCCTCCTTTGCTTCTGAAATTTGGCAAGTATGTAACTTATATGATACAAGATGCAAATGTAAAAAAAAAAACCCATGTTTAGTGTAAAAATCTCGTTCTAAGAGGAGTTAAAGGCTGTTGGCCCTATCGGGCAAGGTTGAAAAAAAACTTTTTCTTCAAGCTTCAAATGTTTCAATATTTCAATCCATGTAGTCAAAGTTTCTGAAATTTTTCCCACATATTCCCATAGTAGTCTAGTAAAAATTTGTATGCTTGAATTTTGAAAAAAAGAAAAATCATTTTTTTCTCACTACCCTAAAAGTAGCAATTTTCACAATTATGCCCAAAATATGCCTCTGAGCTTTAGGGGTTTAGGGTTAGATGCCAATTCCACTTGTCTTTAAAAGAAAATTTATAGAAAATTATTTCAAGAAGCTTTGCCACCCTAAAATTCAGTTTCAACTCTTAGATGGGCGATTTTTAGACCTGTTACTTTACAATCTTACTTCAACTTATGATAGAAAATTTGCAATAAATGAGATTTGAACTAATTATGTTGAACTAGTGGCTACAATGATCAATGCTTTGGATGATGGTGAAGGAGTTATTAGTGATTGCAATAGGAACTTCTACCTTTGAGTGTAAATTCATTACAAGAGGTAACTCTTTTGTTCCTTCATGTCATAACCATGTTTAGAAAATATTGTGACTACTTTAGAGAGTGGTAAGATGACCATCAAGAGTACACTTTTTGGTGGGTTTGGGGTAGTCTAGAGACTCTTTTGAACCAATTGGACAACACACTTCAAAAATTCATAACAAATTCATACTTTGTCAAAATAAATAAATAAATAAATAAAAATTGATTGCTCTTTCCATTTCTCATATTTGTCTTTATATGGGAAAAAAATCTATTTTTTTTTATAATGTCAATAAAGCAAACTAGTCATTCTGCCTATCATAGGCTGGTTTACCTCACCTTGGAAAAGCTATTTGTCAACTTACATATTTTTAAGAGATTGAAAAGTTTGAGAGAAACCATTTGCAAGTAGAATCAAGACATTCCGACAAAAAATGAATTTTCAATGATCATATTTCAAATTTTTTTGGGACTAAATTGGTAAAGCATGGATTAAACTACACTGATTGACATGCCCAACTCTAAAATGCATTGTCATGATGCTAAAAGGTTGCTAAGATTGTGGTAATGGGAAGATGATTGAGACAAATGCTAGAATTGGGTGATTGACAACAATCAATTGTTCTACCTTACTTGAATTGATGTCTTAACTAATGAACACTTTGAGGTAATATTTTGGATTTTTTTGGGGTCCATCTATTTGGCGGCTACCTTTCTAAAATGCTTTACTTTAATTTGGGATTTTTTCCCCCCAAGATAAAAGGTGGCATAGGCTTGCTTTATTTTGAAGTCTCTTGGCAATTCTTTCATTTTGACGTTGTAGTAGATGACATTATGATGTTTGCGTAGGGTGAAGGATTTGGCAACAAATTAGAAGAATGTAGTCCTAGGAAGGCAACATGAGAAAGGTCAAAATTGCCAATTAGACTACAAGTGTTTAATATATCTTTCAATAGTGATTGGGCTTTGTGGTTTTAGGAGCTCAACATCATAGGCTACAATGCAACATACTAAATGTTATTAGCAATGAAAAATAGACTTGAAAAAAAATACGTGATATGCATTCAAATTTAGGATGAATATGGACATAGAATTTTTTTTGTAAAACATCAAAAGTGCATTTTTTTAGTTTAGGGCACTAAAAGAAGTACCTTAGCATTACATAGAAAATCACTTGACTTTCAAGTCAAAATTTCTAAAAGTGAAGCCAATAATACATTCATAAATTAAATTGCTCCATCATACAAGACCATGTTGTTAACGAAGAGTTCCTGCAATATAAAGTAAGCACTACAAGTGCAAGTTTGACATCTTGGAAAAGAAATGAATGCATCCAAAAAAACACCAACTATTTTCCTACATGTCAATAAGACAACAATGTAATGTCCAATTGCTACACAAAATAAAGAATATACATTTGAATGTTTGCAATACAAAACCAAAACTTTGCAAGCAAAATTCGAAGAACAAACTTGGATTTTGGACTAAATGACGATACACCTAGCTGTGAAGCACCAATCATTCACCATGTCAAAAATCCTACACAAACAACAAAAATGTTGTTTGGGCAAATTTTAGAAACATGTACGAAATTACAGATGATGGAAACAAAAGGGTTCCTTTTCAAACTACATTCTAAACAACAAAGCAATAATTCAATCGTCATACAAAGGTGATGACTACATCACTAAGGAAACTAGGAGGCTAGGAAATATGTTTGTATAGTAATGCCTTCTTGTGCCTAGTCTCCTCAATTAGTCGATTGCTCTGGAGTATTTTTTAAGTGGGTGCTTCCTTCTCTTTCAAGATTCTAGCTTTCTTCTTCTTCCAAAATACTGCAACTTTCTTCAATGGTACAAAATTTGCCACAAAAGCAAACTCCACATCTATAAGAGTAGTGTTAGGCGTTAGGAAAATTTTGAGGCCAACAATGGGCCACAAGTTTTTTTGGCAACAATGCAGTTATAGTGAAAAAGTGATTAAAATCTATTTTTTGGAATCCAATGGGACACTACTAGTGCCATGTTAGTGCCACGTCAGATTGCAGCTTTCAAATTATTATTATTTTTTCAAAAATAAAAATAAAAATCATTATTATTTTATTTCCTTGTAATTGCACTATTGCTGAAAATCAAATAATTTTGTAATAGTCTTGTTCACATTATAGATTTTTTTAAAGAAGCTTCCATCTCCAACCATTACCAAAACTCAATTGAAATGTTAGTTTACAAAGCAGATCACTGATCGTCGTACCCAAACACATCCTACCTAATCCGTAGTTTGTAAACAACCATTATTACCCCATGAAAGTGTTATTAACCAACAATAGAGAAAACATACATTGGTTAGAAATTTTGTAACATCAAGGGGTGAACTCTACAATGCAATGCAATCAAGTTGTCTTCATGAAGACCAAGTGGGCATCACCAACAATGAAAATTGTTTTTTTATTGAGCTGTGCATTCAATGTGCAAGATGCACTACCTGATATTTGGTCTTTTTGAAACAAAACATCATATAAAATAAAAATATATCTCATATGAATTGAATTTAAATTAATAATATAAATGTTCCCTTGACCCTTAAGCGCTCCGATGTCCCCATTCTGGACGATGAACAAAGGGCTTCGAGGCGCTGTTTTGTCCAACTAACTTTTCATTCATCCAATGTAACACTTGAATCTTGAATAGACAACCTTCCTTAATGATCAATTTCATGAAATTGCAGTAAATAATATTTCTGTAGAAAGATATAAGCAAAAATGTGTCAAAATTTAAAAAAAGATTTAGGCGTTAAGGGGTTAACAAAGTTGCACACCAAAATAATGGATAGTAATGATTATTCTTGTAGTCTAGGCCTACTTTTATTTGTGAAAAGCACATTTGTAGGAGTACATTTTTCTAAGATTAACCCCCAAAGGATAAAGAGCCTCATTTAGATTTTATTAGAACTCATGCAAGTTTTGTTGACTTCATAATTTGAAATTTTTTATTGAAAATTTTAGGATGGATGCTAATCATCCTAATCTATGTATGAAGCTTGTTTAATATCATTTTGATAAATATTGCAAAAGCTAAACGTCGTTTCTTAATTTTAATGTCAAATTGAGCAACTAAAAATATATTCTACAAATTTATTAATTAATTTTATTGGATTGCATAGATTGATACCTACTTAAAAACTTTTGAACCATCAAATTTCAAATAACAAGGTGAAAGTTATGAGGAGTTTTATTTTGCCGGCAATGAAGGTAGAAAAAACATATAAAGTCATTTTTTGAACTCAATTCTGAAAATTTTCAAAGAAAAATAATAATAAAGGGTATCAATTTTTTACTACAAAATTCTTACCTTTGGGATCAGCAACTCTCAATTTCTTGTAAAAGTTAGTAGTAGTTAGTTTTTTCTTTCATTCCAAACCACCTTCCACTTCATAATTTTTTCAAAGATGAATATAAAAAAATATCATTAAATTATCATATATTCACAAGCCATTTTCCAACCTATTAACTAAAATGCACAAATTGTAAGACACATGTTTTTTTTTTCTCTTTAAATGTTGAAAAAGAAACCTTCACCTTTGAGAAGAGAAAACCTACATTTTGAAGAAGTTTAAGCACATTGAATTTACAATCAATGGGAAAGATGTACTTGATTGATTGAACTAAAGGATCCTACAATTGGATTTGTTAAAATATAAACATAGATGAAGATTTTAGCCTTGTTTTCAAGATGAGTAAAGTGTGTACATCTAGAATTGTACCCCACCTAAAATTGCCATCATCATTCCAAATACATCTCTAAAATCAATATGTATGTATGTTGAAGGAACGATTTTGTAACATCTACCAAAAAAACTTTGACCCTTCATAACTTTTGCATATAGTATCCATATGTCAAGTTCTTTGGTGTGTTGGAACCTCCTTTTACTTATCAATAAGAAAATATGAAAATTTAATCAGTCTAATAATAGCAACTAGGCACAATAGCAAAAAGTGGGGTTTTAGGGGTACCAACCTTATATTGGAGCAACTTTGAGCCTCTAAATACAAAAGAACTTTAGGGATAACGAACTCTTAGTCCCCTTCTAAGAATATGTCTTAGCATCATTTAGTGTATATATGCATGAGTTGCATAACAATCCATTGGTATCTCCTACCTAAAAAAATCCCATTGATAAAGTAGGAGGTTCATAAAGCACTCGGGGCTCTAAAAATGTCCCCTAACACAATCAGGTATATTTTTCTTCTTCATTGCACTAGAAATGTACAAGTAGTGTACATTTCACAAGGTGGAATGCCTTTAGAGCCCAAGTACAACCATTTCGTGGAATTAGATATGAATTTTTGAAGTTGAAACGAAACTCCAAAAAATCAGTGAAACGACTTGGATTAGATGCCGATTCCATTTGTCTTTCACAGAAAATTTACTAAAAAATATTTTACAAAGTATACCCTCCCCAAATTAATTAATTATTGGACCTTAAATGGTCACTTTACTTTATGGACCTTGGTCCTACCTTCCAGGCTTGAAAATCCTGGTGTCCCAGAGGCCATTCATTTCATTAGTCAGAGTGAGTTTCAAATGTCTCATGCTTTTGTACTCAGAGTACAATGCTATAACTTTTCATACATTGATTTGCTTTAATACAAAATTGATCATTAATTATTAGTTGATTGACTTGTAACTATGCTTTAATTTCCAAATATTGCAAAAGAAATCAATCATGCATTTGAGCCTCGCAAATCATCTCAAATGCATTGGTCAAATGAATAATAAGGTAAACCAGCCTATGACGGGCAGAATGGCTGGTTTGCCATGATTTCGTTTTTGAAAAAAATTAAATTTTTGACCAGTAAAAGATAAGCATGTGGATTGTAGAGAGAAATTGAAATTTTATTTTTTGGACAAAAAATGAATTTTTTATGAATTTTTGAAGCGTGCAACCCAATTGGCCTAAAACAGCCTGTAGACTACCCCAAGATCCCCATAGCATATATCCATAATGGCCATCTGACCACCTATAACAGTCTCAAAATTCCCTGACATGGTCACAGTTTTCCCTAACATGGCCATAACATAAAGGAATGTAAAACTTAGTTGTTGTAACGATTTTACACTAGAAAAGTAGGTGGTCTTAAAACAATCACTAATAACTCTATCTCCATCACCCAAGGCATTGATTTCGGCCACTAACCAACCTAATAAACTCTTCATCTCATTTATTAATAAAAATTTGTCATAGATTGATGTAAGACTGTCATGAGCGGTTTTCTAGATGTCTGCATTAGGCGATTTGCCTGTCATAGGCTAGTTTACCTTATATGACTGTAGCTTTTGATGAACATTTGACTCACTATAAGTGAAAGTTCAAAATCTATCACACAATAGAAACGACTAACTTAATAAATTAAGCCATCAACATAGATTCAGAAATTTTATCATAGCAAATCCATTGCAACTTTTGTGCAATTATAATGCTTGATTCACTTGTGAATGCGCAACGTTAAATCGAACATACGAAGGTGGGCCCGGCCAAGGGCCCTGGCTGCGCCCCACGACCCGGCTAGCTCACTTCCATCCATGTGCGCCTCTGATGGAGCGATGGAGCGACCCCAGTGACGTCCTCATCTTGCACAGATATAGGACTGCAATCCATAGGACACGATCCTGCAGGACAACAATTTTGGAAAACCTAAGGACAACTGCTACCATTCACGTCCTACATAGGGCGCCAAATTTAGAATTTAGGGCGGCGGTTTAGGTTTTCAAAGTCTTCTTTTAACTATGAACTTATTTATATATCCCATATTCTTTGTGTTACCTCCTACCACCCTGTGTGTATATAATAAATTGTCTTTTCAACTCAATTTCAAACTAGAAGTAGAGTAATATTGATTTGAAGATCATGGCAAATAAAGAGACTTTTGAAGAGAGAAATAATTCTCATTATTATTTAGAATTGGTGTGCATTAAGTCAACGTTCGTGTAGAATCCAACTATAAAGTTTAAAGGTTAGTGCAAGTGACACAAGACCTACATACCCTTCTAAGAAAGTGAATTGTATATCATCTCAAGGCTAGGTTAACCCCAAAGTGACATTCAATTTCCGGGGTTCAAAAACATCATTGCTTTTGAAGCTTCATGGATCTAAATGTCTACAACTTATACAAATCTCAACCGTACAATCTTGTAGTGTACATGTTGTAGAGGACATGTAGAAAATTTGAAGTCATTTGGCCACATAGATTGCAAGATAATAATGTTTTAGTGTTGAAAATGGATGCTGAAATTTTCCCAAAAACACATTTGGAGGTGAAATTTGATTTCTAAACCTACTCAAATGTAAAAACTTTACACTACAAAATTATTCAAAACTATTATACAAACACACTCGTGAAAAAAAATTCATTCAATTGACTCATTGTGTCTACAAAATGGCTTTGAAATGTCAAAAATCAACAAGAAAAATTGCAAAAAACACATCTAAAGGTGAACCTCCTTCTACTAGAATGCTTCTCAGTCACTCATTAATTCTTGGATTGACATAAAATTTTAGCCACATAGACTAGACTAGTATACGCAACTTTTCCAAAAAAAATTATTGAAAATAAACTTTGTATGAAGAAGAAACAAGACGCCAAAGTTCACTAAACTCCAAAAATGGCAGGATTTTGAACTTCGAATTGGTCCCAAACATTCAAAACAACTTGGATTGACATGAAAACTTTACCACAATAATTATACTTCAAGGGAAACAAAACCCATCAAATTTTATTGAAAATGAGCAATGGATGAAGGAGATACAAGGCCCCAAAGTTGCAGCCCTAAAATGCAGTTTGGTGAACTCAAATTGAAGTTGTGAACTTCGATTGTCTTCCAAAAAATCAATAAATCTTGGATTGATCTGAAAATTTTACCATACAAACTAGAAGGGAGAATAAAACATTCCCAACCTGTTTTATTAAATTTGAACCTTGGATGCAAAAGTTACAGCACTTTGAAGTCAACCTTAAACTGTGTGAGGACACTTTCTGTCCTCTTTGTCACTTTGAAATAACATGCTAAAATGGAGGATCATAAAATCTTTAACCAAAATCTTTACAATTTTTTTTTGGAGATAATCCTACTAACCATACTACATGGGTGACGATAGTAAATGCCACCCTAGTAAATTTCTATTGGAGATAAGGTATATACATCTATAATTCTCATTGACCAGAAAATAGTAAAAGCACACTACAAGTGTAACAATGTTTGCATATCCAAAACTACTAAAAATAAAATTTTACTGAAATTATCATTTTGTTTATCTTTTTTTGCTACTTTAAATTGAATTAGGCTCAAAGAAATGATTCAGTTCTACATTTGTTGTTGGTTCTAGGTTTTCATTGGAAAAAACCCATCATAGAAAGTTCATGTTGATTTACAATAACAAATTTAAGAAGATCAAAAATACAATTTTATTCCTATTTAAAAAAAAGATTAATCTCATCATTACAATTGTAGAAAGTCAAAATTAGCTTTTAGACCTTTTTAAACTTCAATAATAGTATACATTCAAACATTGTAAGATGATAAATTTCATCAAATATACTAGATAAAAATTTCCAAATGGAAGGAGATCTATATGAAGAACACATTTTGTAATTGATGATTGTCTAAAAGAATAAAAACTCATTAAAACATTCATCCTTACCTTTACACTATTTAATAAAATTAATTTTACTTCACACTAATTCTTCAAATGAATAAATCTAATATCTTTACTTGTTTTTAAAAAAATGTGACATACAACATTTTAATATTAAAGTACTCATTTGATAGAAACATGAGAATTGATTTGCTAATTTTAAACAAATCTATTGTTAGATAATATGAAAATTTATAATTCCATCATCTAATTGATAAAACATTGACATTGAGTGATGAAAAATCATCTCCAAATTTTATCGTTTCCTTAAAATTTGCTTTGAGATGTACATTTTGTATACCTCTAGTGTGCTTCTACCCAAGTAACACCTACACTTGGACCCAAAAAGTGACACTAAATCTTATATATGGTATTAATTTCACAAGTTGAACATGAAGGCCAACGGAAGCCTAAACTACAGACATACCAACAATCCTTTAAAATTTTGTCACTTATTTATATAGAATCCAAATAATGCATACCAAAATGCATTGGAATCTTCTTTCATTTACTTGTAAGATCCAACAAACAAAGTCAATGACAAGCAGTTTTGAAGCTTTTTACATTAATTTGAAGATGTTGAAGCAAACTTTCAATTCTTATAATTCATGAGAAATGTATAGGAATATATGAAATCATATTATTTGAACTGGTATAAACAAGCTTTATGTAGTCAATCTACAGATATTCAACAAGTCATTTGAATGACTACTAAGCTATTGCCATACAAACTAGTAATCTGAATATCTTTGGGACAATTCCAAGAGAGATAAATATTTTTCAAGGGTATGGGTTTGTTTTACAAATCAATCCAAGTAGAATTATAACTTTCTAATTAAAATTGTAATTTTCATCAATTTATGAAGTGGTTTGCCTTGAAATTACAAGACTGCTCATAGAATGGAGTCATGAACATCATATAAACAATCCACAACCTCTCTTTATGTATCCAATGGTATTTAAGTGTTCACCAATAAAGAATTGACTTGTTACCCCTTGTTGGCATTAATCTAGTGATTTTGTCCAAAAAAATGAATGGATTTGGATGTCTTTTTGGGTGGAATTAGGATCAATAGTAGAATGACAAAGAAATGGAAAACATAATGTGCCACAAATGTAAAAAGAGCACAGTGTTGAAAGAAGACTATAATGAAGGAGATTTAATATGCACGGAGTGTGGATTGGTTCTTGATTCTCATATTGTAAATTTAAGACAAGAGTGGCGAACATCGGAATTGGACTTATCATCAAAAAGTTGAGCATGTGCTGAAAAATCTTCAGATTTGTTTTTCAAGGATGGAGAACTTTATACAACAATATCCAAGCCTAAAGCTTTTTTAGAACTTGGTTTTGATAAAAACTCTGATATTATGAATTTAGAAAAAAAATATGGCATCTCAAAATATCGTTTGAATGAAGGCTTTAATGTAATTTCTACCATGGGGGATAAACTTGCACTTGTAAAAATCATCAGAGATCATGCTCTAAAGATTTACAAGAAACTGAATGACTCAAATTCCCTTCAAGGACTAAACAACAATGTTGCAATTTCTTGTTTGCACATTGCTTGTGGACTAAAAAGAAATGCTCAAATATTCAAAGAAATAGTTGCAGTTGCAAATGTCCCCACAAAAACAAGGGCTATTTTTTGCACGAGAATTTTTTTCAGGAACTACAAAAACTTGACTATTCTCTAGATAAGGGAGAAATGAGTCCTGCTATTTATGCAAGGAGATTTTGCTCACATCTTCAAATGAACAAGATGGAAGTCAAAGCCATTTTAGAGACCATTGCCAATTCAAAACATAAATTGAATATCCCACACAACCTCGACACTATTGCGGCAGCTACAATCTTTATGATCACCCAACTTTCATCCAACAAACGAAACTTGACAGAGATATCAAAGACAACACTTGTGAGTGAATAAATAATATTTACTACATACAATGAGATTTCACCTTTTACTAAAGACATTGTTCCATAATGGTTTCAAAACCAATTGATTTCACAAAATTAGATTTTTAGATTTATTAAATTAGAATCTTAACTAGGTTTGATTCAATTTATTTATCACAAATTTATGTGGCCCCTTTTTATAAGTGAGACCAAGAATTTATTAAAGTGCTATGTACATGTGAATATTCTCAAGTGCACTCTAGATACCATTTAATAAATAACTAAACAAAATTATTATTCACTTAAGTGAAATTGTATCCAATAACAAAGGTCAAAGGCAAAATATTCTCCCTCTATTATTATGACAAGAATGTGCTCAATATGCATATTGATTGATATTGCATTAAAAAAAAAATGTACACAATATGTACATTGATTGATGTTGCGTTTGCAAAGCAAAATGCACCTCTGCATTACAAGATGCTTTTAGAACCTGAACTATTTATGAACCTATTACCCTTTGAAGTTAAAACGTAGTGGTCACTATAAGTGTCCACTTCTAGAGCGAGCTCCAGAGAGATGTACACACTATGTACATTGATTGATGTTGCATTCAAAAAGCAAAATGTACCTCTGGATTATAGGGCGTTTTTAGAGGTTGAATTGTTTTGGACCTTTTACTATTTGAAATTAAAATGCAATGATCACTAAAAGTTTCCACCTCTAAAGAAATGTACACATTATGTACATTGATTGATATTGCATTGGCAAAGTAGAATGTACCTTTGCATTATAAGATGCTTTAATTTAAGGCTTGGATTTTTTATGGACCTTCTATCATTTGAAGTTAAAATGCAGTGGCCACTAAAACTGTGTCTACCTCTAAAGAGATGTACACTTTACGTACATTGATTGATGTTGCATTCAAAAAACAAAATGTATACAATATGTACATTGTGAAAGAGAAAAATGTACTTCTACGTTACAAGATGCTTTTAGAGCTTGGACTATTTAGAGACTTTCTATGGTTTGAAGTTAAAAATGCAATGGTCACTAAAAGTATTGACCTCCATAGAGATGTATACAATATGTACATTGAATGATGTTGCATTGACAAAGCAGAATGTACCTCTACATTACAGGATGCTTTTAGAGCCTAGATTATTTATGGACCTTCTACAATTTGAAGTTAAAAATGCAATGGTCACTAAAAAGTATCAACTGCCAAAGAAATGTACCTAGTATGCACATTGATGGATGTTGCATTGAAAAAGTAGAACGTACGTATTGTGTACATTGATTGATGTTGCATTGGCAAAGTATAATGTACCTTTACATTACATGATGCTTTTAGAGCCTAGACTGTTTACGAACCTTCTACAATTTGAAGTTAAAACGTAGTGGTCACTGAAAGTGTCCACCTCTACAGAGAGATGTGCACAATATACACATTGATTAATTGATGTTGCATTGAAAAAGCAGAATGTGCACAATATGTACATCATCGATTGAAGTTGCATTGAAAAAGCAGAATGTACACAACATGGTATATCATTGATTGATGTTACATTGAAAGAGCAGAATGTGCACATTATGTACATTATCAATTGATGTTGCATTGAAAGAGCACAAATGTACACAATATGCACATTGATTGATTGGTGTTGCATTGAAAGAGTAGAATGTACACAAGATGTACATCATCGATTGATGTTGCATTGAAAGAGCAGAATGTACACAATACGTACATCATTGATTGTTGTTGCATTGAAAGAGCAGAATGTACCTCAGCGTTAACTTAGAGGACGGTTATAGAGCCTGGACTGTTGCTGGGTCCTCAGTTCTATCTCTTTTTTCTGAGTTGAATATATCTCAGTTTCTGTCCGCCGAGTTTTGTGCAGCCAGCCAGCCAGCCAGGCAGGCTGAGGTGGGTACTAAGTTGAGTCCCACTCACGCAGGTAAGGTGAGGAGTGCACTTTTCCATTGACGTCCAGGTCTCCCGTGGACTGACTTCTCCTTGAAAAGAAGAAAGAGGCGCAAGAAAGCGTTGCCCTAGAGTTGGGTCCTCGTCTCCAAGCTCCCTTCCTGGCACCCACTTTCTTACCAAAACGGCTTTCACGTTGCATTTTGATACCTTTTGGGGAGTTGACATGCCTTTTCACTGGCTTGGCGGGGTCATCACCACCGCAACTGACTTCATAACTAAGAAGAAGGGTATTATCATTATCATCATTATTATTACTGTTACTACTGTTACTGGGAACTGGTGTCATCAGTCACTGAAAGAAAAAACCTCCACTGCCTCCTCAGCCACGGGGATTCCTCACTCCTCACTCACGCGCTGTAAGTAATACTAATAACAAGCCTACAAGTGGAATTCATTCAACACCTGGTCGATCCGTTTACTAGTAGACTGGTTCTATATTTGTTGTTAGTACCAAACACAACTCATTCAACCCCTCCTCACTGCAGATCTGATCACATTGCTACCAACTCTGTGGCACAAGAAACATGGTTATGGGAAAAAATGATTGCTATCACTCAGCCAAGATTTGATGGTGGAAAACACGAAGACACCTGCCAGCCCAATAGTTGTTGGTTGCTTGCTTTATCACTGATTTCATAACTGGCTGACTCACACTGGATAATTAGTCGATTGATGAAACTGAACTCCGTCACTGTGGAATTCTCGTTGACCGACGTTCTTTAGGATTGATTAACCAAAATCATCACTACCTTTGTTTCTGAAAAGGACCCGTGTTGTTTCCTTTGTAAAAAGGAAACACAAAGGAAACACGGGTCTTTTTCAGAAAGAGAGCGAGTAACTTTCTTCAACTTGAAAGCTTCCCATAAATCTTCAAGGCTCCCTTCCTTGTAGAAAATCTTGAATGTAATTGAAAAGCTTGCGTGGGTCATTGTATATCACGAATATGATTCTTGTTACAGTGGATCTCACTGTAGAAAGGCCCCTCCCTAACTAATAAGCCTCCTTGTTCAAGAATGTTTTATGGAATGTCATGTTCAACATTTAATTTTCTTCAGTAATTCGATATTTTTTATTTGGGATTTGGAATACGATACCAGATCTCATATAAGGTGTTGCAGAAGATTTTTTTTTCCCCCCCAGATGCAGCCGGAGACTAATTTTTCCCTTTCCCTTTTTTTCTTTTATCTTTTGAATCTCTGACACAAATGAAATGAACAAGTCTCAAATCTTGAAAATAGAATCTAAACTTAGTCTTCAGCGTTTTTTGTGAATTGCAGTAACTTACCAGGCATCTTCTCCAGTCTGCTACAGTGGGTTTTTTTGTTTTGTTTTCTACTCGAGTCACGCTTTTGCATGTGATTATCTTCGGCTTGTGAAGATGCTAGCCTAGGGTTTGAGTCCGGTGCCATTCTAGTCAATCCTATCGTTGACGTCTACGGTCGAATCTGGATTCAATGTTCAAACTCGTCGCCCCTTTACGACGACTCGTCGTCGCCTGGAGAAATAGCCCCAAACGCAGACCATCGGTGAACATTAAAAAATGCGTCAATGGAGTCAATGGCTGGGTTGTTTTTTGACTTCACTTGAAATGCAAACTCCCTTGCGGCTTCTGTGTTATGTTCCTACAACCAAGATTTACGTGTAATAGAACCCTAAAACCTGCACTTTCCGAGTGCAAGTAAACAGTCAAGGTCCAGACGGAGAAAGGTGTGAAAAGCCTCGGTGGAGAGAGGAAGTCAGTCTGCAAGCCCGCCCCCCCGCCCAGTCTGAATAGGGCCGGCACAGGTGGGCATCCCTCTGTCAGCCCAGATCCCCAGGCGACTCATCGCCGTGGGGTCCGGGGCGGGGACTCATGTTCCTCCAGCAACTATTAATTTGGCCTGTTCCATTGCAAACCAAGGTCTTCAATTCATCTTCCCAGCGCTGCAGCAGCTTAACTTGTAGTTGCACATCACACCCGCCAGCTTCTATTACTTCGACCAACCGGGCAAGCAATTGCAACGTACAGTGTAGCTCATTTGCAAGCAAGAGATCAGATCAGAATCTGCATTCACTGGCATTGTTTCAATTCATCACGTCCAGAAGTTGATTGTGACTGCGGAGAATCTGCATGTCGGGACTTGGGAGAGTCAAATCGTGGCAGAGAATATTGTCGAGGAGTTGACTGCAAGGAGCTCTGGTCTATGTGATCGATCATTTTCCTGAGCCGGTGATCGAAGATAGGATACTTGCATTGTTCATGCGTTCCTTCACCTGGGAGCTGTCCGTTACAAGAGCTTGGTAGTAATAGAGGGCTTAGATCATCGAAGAAAGCAAGAACGTAGGGACACTTGCAGATATTCAGGTTATAATTCTGCAACTCTGGTGATCGATCAGTTGAAGGCCTCGGTGGGAGGGAGTAGGTGATTCATTCATTAGAATCACCACGAATTCTATCAAATGGCGCCCATGGCGATGATGACGGAGCCGGTGGTGGCTGTGAATGGCAGCAACGGCCACTGCGAGTACAATCCCATGGAGGTCGACACGGGCGCGTTTTGCACCAGCGGCACTGGTGCGCCCATTGTCCATGACCCCTTGAACTGGGTGCGCACCGCGAGAGCCATGGAAGGCAGTCACTTGGACGAGGTGAAGGGCTTCGTCAAGACATTCTACGAGTCCAAGGAGGTCTCCCTGGAGGGCGTGAGCCTTACTGTGGCGCACGTCGCGGCTGTGGCGCGTCGTCCTGAGGTTCAGGTCGTGTTGGACGCCGCCACTGCGAAGAAGCGCGTGGATGAGAGCTCCAACTGGGTGCTGCAGAAGATCATGCGCGGCTCGGACATCTACGGAGTCACCACGGGATTCGGGGCGACATCCCACCGCAGGACGCAGCAAGGGGTGGAGCTTCAGAGGGAACTCATCAGGTGCGTAAAGCTAGATTTCTCATGTCTGTTGTGCATGTCCCATGCGATATATGAATGAATCAGTCACTTACGGTGTAGATTTATTGAATAACATTATCGTTTGTTGTTACTGTTTAGCACAAATTCTGCAGATTTATATTCCAGTCAACCCAAAACAAAGCCTTGAAAATAACACTCCTCTGTTTTTGCAGGTTCTTGAATGCAGGAGTGGTGAATTCTGGCAACACGCTCCCAGTGGCCACGACGCGGGCAGCCATGTTGGTGCGCACCAACACGCTCCTGCAGGGATTCTCTGGCATTCGGTGGGAGATTCTGGAGGCGATGGAGAAGCTCCTCAATGCGCAAATCACACCCAAGCTTCCTCTGCGAGGCACCATCACTGCCTCCGGCGACCTCGTGCCTCTGTCTTACATTGCTGGTACGTCTGAGTTTTTCATACGATGCTTCTCACAATGTTTAATTGTGTTTAGGAGAATTTAGGACATTTCAGAATGTTTTGTCGATTGAAATTTCCTGTATTTGTCATATGCTTAATTAAGAGTATTATGATTCATGTCTAAGAGAATCGTGACATTCATGTCCTTCCCTTTACCTTCAAAATCCTAAGCTCGTGTCGGCTCTGAAAGCTTTGGCTGAGGTAAAACGGGTTAAACTTAATTGCACATGGAAACAGGAGACCTGATCTGTGTTTTATGTTGTGTTTAATTGCAGGGCTTCTTACGGCCCGGCCAAACTCCAAGGCAGTGACAGAGGATGGCAAGACAGTGTCGGCCATTGACGCGTTGAGAATGGCTGGTATTGAGAAGCCATTTGAGTTGCAGCCAAAGGAGGGTCTGGCTATGGTTAACGGAACAGCCGTGGGATCCGCCTTGGCATCCACAACCTGCTTCGACGCCAACATCCTGGCCGTCATGGCGGAGGTCCTGGCTGCTCTTTTCTGCGAAGTGATGCAGGGGAAGCCCGAATTTGCCGACCCGTTGACACACAAGCTAAAGCACCATCCGGGGCAGATGGAGGCCGCGGCCGTGATGGAGTATCTGCTTGACGGCAGCGCATACATGAAAGCTGCCGCGAAGCTGCACGAGACGGATCCTTTGAAGAAGCCGAAGCAGGATCGGTACGCACTTCGTACCTCCCCGCAATGGTTGGGCCCGCAAGTGGAAGCCATCCGCAATGCAACACATTCCATCCAGCGGGAGATCAACTCCGTGAACGACAACCCTCTCATTGACGCCGCCGGCGACCGCGCGCTTCACGGCGGGAACTTCCAAGGGACGCCAATTGGTGTCTCCATGGACAACATGCGACTCGCCGTCGCCGCCATTGGGAAACTTATGTTCGCGCAGTTCAGTGAACTCGTGAACGACTTTTACAACAATGGCTTGCCATCGAACTTGAGCGGGGGGCCGAATCCAAGCCTCGACTACGGCATGAAGGGTGCCGAGATCGCCATGGCCTCGTATCTCTCGGAGCTCAACTATTTAGCCAACCCCGTCACCACACACGTCCAGAGCGCGGAGCAGCACAACCAAGACGTTAACTCCCTCGGACTCGTCTCTGCCCGCAAGACCGAGGAAGCCATAGAGATTCTCAAGCTCATGACCTCCACGTTCTTGGTCGGCCTTTGCCAAGCCATTGACCTCCGCCACATCGAGGAAACCATGCAAGCGTCCGTGAAGAACATCGTCACTCAAGTCGCCAAGAAAACGCTTTTCATGAACCCTAGCGATGGTGCCCTCCTTCCTGCCCGGTTCGCCGAGAAGGATCTCCTCCGAGTGGTCGACCATCAACCCGTCTTCACCTACATCGACGACGCAGCTTCACTCACATACCCGCTCATGGAGAAGCTGCGCCAAGTCTTGGTCCAACACGCGCTCAACCACAACGACAAAGCGGCGGCGAATTCCGTCTTCAACCGCATCACCAGCTTCGAGGAGGAGCTCAAGGTGCGACTCCAAACGGAAGTGCCACAAATCCGGGAAGCTTACGACCTGAAAGGGTACTCACCCGTGCCAAACAGAATCGAGAACTGCAGAACATATCCCCTTTACAAATTCGTCCGCAACGGCCTGCACACACAGCTCCTCACAGGACTGCGCACCATCTCCCCCGGGCAAGAAATCGAGAAAGTGTTCGACGCCATTTGCGAAGGGCGCCATGTCGCGCCCCTGTTGCAATGCATCGACGGATGGAGCGGCACCCCCGGACCTTTCTCCTGCTGATCGCGCGTCGGAGTGCAAGCACTTGTGTACAATTTTGCGAGGGTGATCGAGTAGTGCTTGCTCCCAACCATGTGAACTACGGGTGTGAAGCTCATAGACTGTTTAGACTTAGGGTTTTAGGTTACCGGAGCTGCGGAAAATCTAGCAATTCCAACTCCCATCAAGTACATACATAATGTTAAATGTCAAAGAGCGGAAACGCGCTCAACGTCTTTCATCAAGCAATTTCTGTATTTGAATCGATTGCAATTGATTTCTGTGTGATCGCGGGCAAGAACAACATACCTTATTGTGAGAGCCGCATCCGTTCCAATTGCTCAAAATCACCAAACACTGTTACCCCGGTTTCCTATACCAATTGCAGATACATTATCTCTGGCTACACACGACTGGTATAGAGTGTGCGTCGTGTACAGCCAGAGAAAAGTATCTGCAATTGAGTGTGTCGTCGAAGTTCAGCAAAGACTAAGAGCACCCTGGAGATGAGAGGCAGGAAGAGATAGACACGAGAAGCAGAGGATTTAGGGTTTGGCTTACTCTCTTCTCTGGCAATGACTGGAACTTTTCACAGCAGACCCCTTTTTTATTTTTATTTTTATTTTACAACATGGGGCCAGATTGCACCATTTCAAAATAACAAATGTCTACTATTTGGAAAATAAAAGTAATGTTTGTTTTCACCATAAAATTTTCATTTCTACTAAAAATGTGGATGAAGTCACCAAATTTGGATGAAAAAGTGCTTGAGTATGATTGAAAAGTGTTTTTTGGTCCAATACATGGATGAATGTAGAAATACAATGCTTCACCAAGTTTTAAGTGATTGCCATCATGGCACTTTCTCAAAAAGTAAAAAAAGGGTTGTTTCACAGTGTTTTTGAGTGAGAATTATTTTAGGGAATATTTTATGGTGTTTCTCTTTCCCACTCTAGATGAAATCACTACAAAGTAGCAAAAAGTTAGGATGATATTGCCCTTCATTGGATATAGACAATTCTGGATGAATATATATGAATAAATATGTCATCCCCATTTTGCATCTCTCATAGATGTAAATTGCCTCATCCCTACTTTGACAAAATTTCCTTTTAGTATTACTCAATGTAAATGTAATAAAAAAATAATTGGTGAACACTATTGTTTGTGAACTTGTTACGGAACTTGTGTTGAAATTATTGCAATTGCAATGTAGATCACTTTAGTTAACCTCAAAAGGAAAGAACTCAATTTTAGTAATGCATATAGAAAACACACTTGAAAACTTCATCAATTTACAAGTGTAATATAGAAGGAATTATGTAAATAAACTATATCATGTATTGATGCATCTAAGTGGTTGCAATTAATACACACCTTTTTTGTAAAAATTGAGAGTCATTGATCTCACAAACAAAAGTCTCCCACCCTCCAACGCCGTTGATTTTGAAAAATAAATACAGATATGGATATGGATATATAAGACAGATTTGGAATATGGAATATGTATAGCATGTGAAATATGCATGGAATACATACGGGATATGTATGAGACATATACATACACATACAACCATACATTGTCCCATATTGTTTGTATATGAAGCACATCATAGAAATACAAGTATGGGGTTGGGTGAAATATGTGACAAGCACCAATGGCAATTTTCCAACCAATGGCAAAGTGACATGCATACCTCCTTTCACATTTTTGGAAAAGTTCAATGGCCAATGGTTGAATGCCACTTGTACTCCTTTGAAAATGATTTGTACTCCTTCAAAGTTTTTCTTTAAAATTCACATTCTCTCACTATCCTATCCACTCAAAAGATAGCACACACAACATTCCTATGAAGGCATTGATTTAACCCCTAGATGATCAAATCCATTGCAAAATAGTCAAACATCATATTTGAGCTAAATTTAGCCTTTTGAAATTTATTCAAACATTGATCTTATATTTTTATTTTTTTGTTACTAATAGTGAAAATAAGTTAGTAAATATAGCAAAAAACGTTCCAATTAACACTTAAAGGATTAAATGACCATTAAACATATGCAAGTGATCTTGGATAGGTGCTTATGAAGTCATTTTTTAACACATATTTTTTCAAAAAATTTAACAAATGTCTTTCGCATGTACCCTCTTAGTTGGAATATAATTTTTTTCCAATTAGGTTACTAAATCAAAAGTTATGCTAGCTTGAACTTTTTGGACAACTTAGATAGCTTTGAGTAGCATGTGCAAAACTCCTATAATTTTAAAATTTGGTAGGTATGTAATTTACATGATATAAGATACAAATGTAAAAAAACAAAACCATGTAGTGTAAAAATCTCACTTTACAAGGAATTAAAGTCTATTGACCTTGTCAGGCAAGATAAAAAAAAACTTTTTCTTTGAACTTCAAACATTATAATCTTTCATCCATGTGATCAAAGTTATTAAAAAAATTTCCACACAACCCTATAGTAGTCTAGTACAATTTTTTAGTGTTGAATTTTGAAGTTATTTTTCATTGCCTTGAAAAGTGGTAGTTTTTCACAATTTGAGCCCCAAATGTGTATCCATCTTTTAGGGGTTAATTGAAATTATTTTAATATAAATAACAATAGAGATTAGTATGAATTTTTTTCAATTAATTACTTTATTTTTTACACTCAAAACACCCTTGGTTTAAATCAAATTTCACTATCAAGCTAAATTTATGCTATTATATAATTGATATATAAGACTTTGATGTTTTTAACTTGTGAAAAAATGCATTTCTATTGATGTAGATTTTTCATAAATTTTGATGAAAGAATCAAATAATTGTAATTTAAAAAATAAAAGATGGAAATAAAACTATGTCAATTATAATATATAAGAGAAATCTGGGATTTTTACCATAAATGAAAGTTAGAATGAAAAAAAATTAAAATTCAATCAAAAGTTAAAAAACATATTGAAACACAAATGACAAACACACAATATTGTAACTTTGATTCTAACATTTGATCTATTACAAATTCAAAGCAAAGTCATAGGTGGTATCTCAAAGACAATAATATTTGTATAGGCTTTTTTGTAGTTCATGTAGTTAATTTATATAAGTACTATGTACAACATACTTTCCATTGGAAGTGAGATTTATAGTTTAGATTTTGTATGCCAAAGGTCACATTTCCTTTCATGATACAACTTCTTTTTTGAAATGTAAACCTAAAAAGTATCACTTTTTAATTGTGCTATTTATTTTTGAATGGAATGTGAATTGGCTCCAAAACTACCAATGAAATAGCTTCAAGAAACCAAAACATTCTTTGAAGCTACCAACAAGACTTGAAGTATTTCTTGCTTCAAGTGTGTCAAATTTAAGGGGTATCAAGTGGCATGAACAGGTAAATTATGCTTTCAACTTTGAAAATTCATAGAATATTATGTGAATGTCATAAGATTAAGAAACAACTTGGGTTGGATTTTACTCGAGGAGGCTAACATTCCTAGTAAAAAATCATAGTTGGAATACCCACCTAGTTAGGGGACAAAAAAGGGGCGGTTTTGGATAATGGTTGTCATCAAGAAACCTAGGTGCCTCAATTTGGGGCAAGGGGGAATCCAAAGAAATAACTCATGGTTGTCATCAAGAAACTAGGGTAGCTCAGTAAAATTTGGGGGAATCCAAAGGAATAACTCATAACATTAGACTTGACATGATCATTCTAAATTTCCTCTAAATGTAATAGTTTAGCCTACAATGGAAATACTCGCTCTAGTATACAAAAAGGAGAGGTGGAACGGTGGCTGAACTCACGAACTGGACTGAGATTGTGGATGATTTCTATGACAGCTTGCGAGGGAGGACATGGTAGTGGAGAAGCTTGCGCTCCTGACCTCCAATTGTCAAGGGCCACTTCCTGTCAGCCCGCATGTGCATGGCTCGGGTAACGTCTGCATTTCCGCTGAGAACGTAAACGTCAGCACAACTACACTGCGCTTTCACAAACCGGCCCAGTCCTTGCCAGGTTGCGTATAGCCACTCCTTCTCTTCATTGCTGCAAGCAGGAAGAAACACAGATTATGACCTTATCAGCAACGTGACTGACTTTTCCCTTGAACATCATTCACAGTCTACGTTGAAATTGGGAAACAATGAGTTTTCAAACACAAATGAACCTGATGCTGATGACAACTACAAGCCTTGCCAAACACAACCACCAACACGTGTAGCAAACAAAGACAAGAGCAAACCAAAAGAGAGGAAAACTGCAAACCTCGAGGAATCTGCGAGGCGTTCTCCCCAAGGCGGATTGGTGACTACGAGAGACGGGACAACAGGGGGATGATAATTCTGACAATCCTCACAACTGAGGTCCAGCAAATGAAGCACACCAGCGGATTTTGCATCTTTCTTGCATAAGGAGAGAGCCCCTTCATGGATGTCGTTTCCTAGTAACCGCACTCCAGGTATTGACGATAGCTGCGCGGAGGCTGCCGCATCCTTACACTGTCTCCAGGACCCCTGATCGAAATCATGCCATGTCTGACAAATACAAGCACAGGACAAATTAAAGGATATGCCAGTATTCCAGGGCTCTTTGATCTCCTCTAAGCCTACGTTGCGAAAAATCTGACTAACAATCTTGATCTCAGATATAAGATCAAACTCATTTCACAGCGATTCAGCGATTCAGGGAGCATTCTTGTCATAGCGACAACTGTCAGTGCCCATTTTCAAGTCCATCCTTCGAACAAGAGACGAGAGATGGAATGATTGCAAGTGGGTTCAGAGTTTAACACCGATACTTAGGAATAATTTCTCAAGGTAGACAGTCGTCTGGATTGGGATTCACCTGAAAGGGCCATTGTCGACGCAATAATCCAGGTGCAGTATTGGTCATCATGAGAGCAGCTTCAATCAAAAACGTTCCGGACCCACACATGGGATCCAGTAGGACACGCTCTGGACCTAGGGCATTCTTATTGGCATCACCAAATCCAGAAACGGCCGGATTCCAACCTGCAAGAGTCAAAACAGCAGCAGCTATCCCTTCATTCAAGCTAGCCTTGTGCATAACATCGCGGTACCCCCTCTTGTGAAGGCTGACGCCACTCAAATCTCTATACAACACGGCAGTATCTCTGTACAAAGACAGAAACAAAGGGACATCCACCATGAGCTCTGGCGCGGGTGGATCAGGCCGGTGGCCTCCACAAGCGTCCCGAACCGCATCGCAGATGGCATCTTTGGCCCTCACGGACGCGAAATTAGAGTTGGAGATGTCAGTACAGTTCCATACCCTGCTTTGAACAGTGAAGTTCCTGAACCGATAGCCTCGGTTGGTAATTCGAGGGATTCGGGCGTTGTGCAGCTCATCACCATCTTTGCTTTCAAAAGTTATCCCATGTCGGTATGATTCTGCACCGAAGAAGAAACCACACACTCAATGTCAACGAAATCACAATGCTGAAACCCTAAACCCTAAACTCAACATCTATGAGCAACATCTCAAAATGCATGGTAACTCCGTCGCTTTACCCTTGAAACATACCAAAAGCGTAAAAATAGAAATGTCACCGCAAATCTCAACCCGCATCATACTGCACCGTAAAAGAAATGAGAACCAGGACATCGTGGACTCACGAAGATTCGAGGAGACTTGCTGTTGTTGTCGTCGTTGTTGCTGCTGGGTCGGAGGTAAGCTATCATCAACGAGGATTGAAGGCCAATCTACTGCATCGCGGATGAATGTATAGACAGGGTCATACTGGCCACGCCCGGCGGGCAAAGGCCCTGTCGCAAGCTGGACCAGGACGCGAACGGCAGTGCGTAGCCAAAGGCTCGCCTGATAGCCCGTCGCCTGGGAACCCACGAACGAGACTCCAGCAGAGCCCACTTCGACCTCCTGCGCACCAACGAGGGGCGACGCAAGCTCGGCTGCAAGCACTTCTTCCAATCCCGGAGAGCATGTGGCATAGTATTTCGTCAAAGTCCCACGAGAGCGAGCAAGACCACTGCCACTGCCAGGCTTGGGCTCCACAATGTCCCGCCGACGCTCCTGGACGCCTTGGACGCCCAACCCTCGCGAGTATTTTCCTTTCTGAGTGACACGCGAAGAAGAAGAAGAAGAAGCATCACCATCATCGCGACTGTAACTTCGCACCTGCAGAAGAAAAAGGGGAGTGGTCGGGAAGGGCTGCGCTCGCGCAAGATCGAGACACCCGCCGTTGGAGTTGCGAGAATTCAGCGAATGGGTGGAAGGGAAGCGGAAGCTGGCAAGACGGCGGTGGGATAAGGGGCACAAAATCGTCATGGCAGGAGAGGGCTGCGACGGGAATACTGCCTGCACCAAAGCTGCACAAGGGATGCGCTCGGGGATACGAGAAAATGGGAAGGCAGAAGTGGCGCGCACTAGGCGGGGGCACAATTCGCTCATGATATGGGAAGTTGAAGAAGCAGCGTGCTGCTCTACAACAGCAGTAGTAGTGTCATGTCCTTCCACTCAGGCAATCAGTCCCCGTGAATGTTAGAAATTCACAAATCCACAATCCACTGCAACCTGAAGTCAAACAAAAATTCTCAGCACTTGCTCGCTCGCACCGTCCACCCACAAGCATATCCTTCGCGACGAAGTGATCCCGAACTAAACCCGCAGGTACCTCAAACAATGAGACAGACAGAAGCTCAGTTCACAAGCTTGGGGGCTGTCATAAACCCCACTACGGCCAAGCCTGCCACGGGATCGCACAGGCAACTGAAGGTTGGAACTTGGGAAGTAGACAGCCAGCGCTGCTGCGACGCCAGTCGTCCTTCATGGCTCAGTCCTGCAGACAAATGGTGATTGAAACTCAGGACTTCTAGTTCATCTTCATATATATCTCTCTCACCGGAAGTTTGCACTGACAATTAGGGATTGATAGGTAGGCTTCCACTCTCCACTCTCAATTGTCACATTCAAGGTGTATTTTTCGCGAAGGGCATCATTTATGTGAAGCTCATACTATAGATTGTTAGGATTTTTAGGGTTTAAGGGTTTTAGGTTATCCAAGCTGCGGAAAATTAGCAATCGCAGCTCCAAGCAAGTACATACACAATGATAAATTTCAAAGAGCGGAAACTCACTCAACATTTTTCAGCGTCAATTTCTGCATTGAATGGTTTGCAAATGATTTCTGCGTGATCAGGGGAAAAACAACGCACCTTATTGTGAGCGTCACATCCGTTCGAATTTCTCAAAATCACCGAACATTGTTGCCCCGGTGTCCTGTACCGATTGCAGAAACATTTCTCTGGCTATACACGACCGCTCCCTGAACGTGTGCCGTCGAAGTTCAACAAAAGCCGGACCTCGGAGATGCGGGAGAAACGCGGGAAGAGATAAGGCAGAGAGAAGCCCCAGTTCCCAACCTGATCCAAATCAACCAATCTTTGAAAATATGTAGATACAGGAAGTTCAAATGTGTAGATTGCATCCAGGAATGCAAAAAATGGTTTGGGGTACACCATGTATTTGAATTTCACAAATTCATAGCATATTCATAGATATTGTATTCAAAAAATTATCATTTCTTTTCTAATTCTTGATTTTCAATTGCCATTATATGTAAAAAATAATCTCATGTGTTGATTCCACTTCAAAGTATGTAAAAATGCTTAACCTTTAAACATTGAGGGAGACATATGGATGATAGAGAATCGTTTAGTGTAGTATAGAAGTGCAACTATTCATCCTCATAATTTTGTGTGAAAAGGGGATAATACTTTGACTTTCAATGAGGGCTTTTGGATTCTTTTGTAGACCAATGATTCCCACAGTATCAAAATGGATGATTTCCACAGTCACTAGTCTATTGTTTAAGAGTTAAAGTGTTACTTATAGGTGCTCTTGCCTTTGAGATCTACAACGACAAAGGAATTGGATAGGAAATTGACCATATAGTGTGGATTTTGTGTCGTATGGCAATGAAATGGAAACTTCAAAGGTATTGTTTTGAATGAGAATTTTTTCATTAACAAAATAAATAAATCTAAGGAGTTCACCAAATACTCTTATTAACTTGCTCTACATTGTTTTCTCAACATTTCTTGCTAATTTATATAATCAATAAAATGATGAATAAGATATTTTTGAGTTTCTATTATGTTCCTATATTGCAAATTTTGAAATCTGATTTTTCATCATGTACCTATACATTAGGCTTAAATTTTGAAGATTTGATTTGAAAATATTCTACTATTCAATAAGTACTAGTAGATTTGGCCTCAAAAAATAATCTTTTCAATTCAAAAAATGACCCTTCAAGAACAACTTGATTAAAAAAACAAAAGAAAAATCTTCAAAAACCACTAAAATTAAATTTTGAACATTTTGAACTTCAAGGAAAAAATCTTGTGAAAACCACAATTGTTCAATCTAAAATTGATTTTAGTAGGAATTTTCAATTTTTGGCTTCAAATTTTATTGAAAATATTCGTTTGTGGACTAGTGGATCTAACTGTATGGATATGATATATGGATTATATTTTACAATTGTATATTGTTTGAAAGTAATCATTAAATTATTATTCTAATTTGTATTTATAATACATCTTCACAATTTTGGAAATTTGGACTACCTTTTCATCTTTAAGGGATTAATTCATGGGTAACAATAGATCTTTGCCTTGGAGTTCAAGAATATTATTATTATTTTTTATCATTGCTTTATTTTCATTTCAACCTTTATTTTTATGTCCAATGCGAAAGATCATTTTTTATCCCTAAAGAACTAAAGAGCCTACTTTGGATTTTTTGCGAACACTAATAGACTCTAATACTTCACAATTTGGAATTCTTGCATGATTTCATTAGGATGGATGCAAATCATCCTAATCTATATGTAAAGCTTTATTTCATGTCATTTAAATAAATATTGCAAAATTTATAAAAAATTTAAAAATTTAATGTCAAAAGTAAAAAAGTAAAAAAAAATTTATTTTATTTTATTTTATAGTTTGATACCTACACAAAAACATGTGAACCATTCACTTTATGAATAATGAGAAGCAATTTATGAGGAATTTAATTTTATTAGCAATAAAGGTAGAAAAAATATGAAAAATTATCTTTTGAATTCAATTTTGAAAACTTTCAAATAAAAATAAAAACAAAG
This sequence comes from Rhytidiadelphus loreus, assembly GCA_947034895.1. Taxonomy (NCBI): domain Eukaryota; kingdom Viridiplantae; phylum Streptophyta; class Bryopsida; order Hypnales; family Hylocomiaceae; genus Rhytidiadelphus; species Rhytidiadelphus loreus. Next base: position 44,105,893 of record OX344764.1, read on the forward strand.
TGTATATGTTGCTTACTAGAACATTCACACCATTGGAGTTTATAGTTCACAATTTTGTGTCAAAGTTATTGGTGATTTAGTGTTCTTATAATCTAATACTACCTACTATTTTATAAACTTTTAAAAGATGAATATGAAAGTCTCTTTGGTTAAGTCTTTTCAACCCACTTTTCAAACATATTGACTAAAACACACAAGTTATAAAACATACATGTTCTTTTCTAAAACATTACATGCTTTTTTCCTACTTTGGAGGGTTGTAAGTTCCCATTGGAAACCCGCCGAAACCCGCCATTTGCAAGCTGTGCTGACTTGGCCAAGCGACTACCAAATCACTTTTTCTGGAAAAAAAAATTAAAAAAAAGTTAGACTTTGTTTTTCATTTTAAGGATTTTTCATTTTTCATTTTGTTTTTTGAAAAAAAAAAAAATTTGACATCGGCGTTCGATGAGACCGGGGAGAACGGAGCTAGGAACATGCCTGAAGCGGCCCTCCGGCCCCCCCGGATCTCATCTAATGATGTTGAAAGACAACACTTCACTTTCGGACTAGACTAGACTAGAAAAAACTACTTTTTGAAATTTAGGCATATTGAACTTGCAATGGGTGGGAATTTTGACTCTAAAATTGGAATAGAATGTACTTGAACAAGTTAACCCTTAAAGGACATTTTATGTGTGGGCTTGATCAAACTTCATTAGATTTTTCTATTGAAATACACATTTCAAAATCTGATATTTTTTACATATATTAATAAATGTCTAAAATTTAATCTCATTTCTTCATATTTAAAAACATCAAATTAAATTTTATATGATTTTCTTAAAGAAATTTCTTTGATAAAAAATAGTAATTACAAAATATTTAATATTTAGTGAAAAACATCATGGTATAAATGATGTACTTCTTGAACTCATATCAAGCGAAATTCAATAGAAAAAGTTCAAAAGTGGTATATTTTGAGCTTTCAAGATGGTATCTTCAAAGGGTTATAAAAAAATATAATTTTAACAATTTTGGAAAAAAATTTAAAAGGAGTACAAAGTAGATTATTGGAGCTTCATTTTCTTAGTAATGCTCAAAAACATTTAAAATCAAGACCTATCTAAAAATTAGAAAATGACTTTTCCTTTTATTTTTTTGAACTATGGCAACAACACATGGCATACTAGTCCATACATTAAGTTAGGTTGTTTGTTTTGTGTTGTTTGTTATGGTGCAATCTCCAAAATTGTACATCCTCTAGTGACATTTTTGGTACTATTTGAAAGCTCTCCACAAGGAGGGATGCATGAGCTTTGTTTCATGGCATTTGAACTTATAGTGTGAATTGAAAGTTATTGAATATTGAAGTTTTTATGAATTAAAAAAATTAAAAAATTAGTTTTACTTTTATTTTGGTTGTAGCAATGGTACACGTTACACTAGTAAATTACTATAGATAAACAAGTGAATTTCTTTACAAGTTGTACAATTGGACACGTCACGTAGAAAAAGATATTTATGGTCCTTAACCCTTATAGGTCAATAGAAAACCATATATAAGGTATTGTATTTGACACCAGGATGCAAAATATGTACTAAAATATGGTAGGGCATACACCATTGGATTTACAATTATCATATTTCATTTGGATGTCATGTTAGCATCTTTGCCTTACCATGCTCAAATACACCATATAAGTATAATACATGGCCATTTTTAAACTTCTAAGATGTGTAGGAGCTAGATACAATATTGATCCAAATTGGAAGTGTCATGTGTCATTGGATTCAACTCAACATAAATACAAATTTTTACCACTAAAGTATACTTCAATTCTTGCATCTTCTATGTCAAATACAGGAAAAACACCATATTGCAACCCAAATTGCGCTTTTGTGACCTTTAAGGATTAATAGGCAAACATTCGAAGCTTTGAAAGGTATGCTCACTCAAGTGTGACCATTTCTTAAATTTTGACAAATTAAAGGTTTTCGTGGCATTTGGACACTTAGTGTGAAAGTTATTAAATTTTAAAGTTTTTATGAATTATAAAAATTAGAAGATTACTTTTACTTTTATTTTGACTATGGCAACAACACAGCCTATGACTAGTCTAGACCTTCAATTAGTTAGTCAGTTATTTAGTTTTGTTTGTGATGGTGAGGTCTCTTGGACTGTGTATCTCCCAATTGCATTGTTGGTATCATCGAAAAGCTCTTTGCAAAGTGGGGTGCACAGACTTTGTTTTGTGACATTTAGACCTACAATGTGAAAGATATTGAAATTAAAAGAAACTATGAATTAAAAAATTAAAAGACTATTTTTACTTTTATTGGCTTGTCCTTTTGGACAGAGACTATGACAACGACTTGCATTGACTTTGGTTTCTAAACTTTTCCAAATTTTATCTACTTCCCCATTCACACTGGGTTTGCTTGGCGGAGGATCTCTTAAGTGGTCAACTTATATAGATTGGGCGGAATGCCGCCTGGGCGGGGGATTGAGGGGTGTTGCCTTAATTTTTTAATTTTAATTTTTGCTGTTATTTTTAAAAAAATTGTTTATTTATTTATTTATATCTTTTTAATACCATCTATGATGTGAAGAAAGTGATAAGATTATCTAAACCTTGTAGAATTCTAGAGTGATTGGAAAGTAGATAAATAGGTAAGACTTAGATAGGTTAGACTATTAGACTAGGTTAGACTTATTAGACATTTTAGATCAGGTGAGATTTTTGTAATAAATTCAAAAAATATCCTTTTTTATAATATAATGGAGATTCTAGTTTACTTAGTAAAGTTCATATTTTGTATATAATAGCCCAAAGATGCTAGTTCACGTGGAGAGGCTATTTTTAAGGTAGGTGACTCTATGACATGTGGATGGTGGAGTTCTTTGTTTCTTTGTGATTGTAAGTTTATTGGCTTTGTCCTTGGACAAAGACTATGCCATCGACTCTATGTCTTACACGAGGATTTTGAGAACGAGGATTTTTGTCAGCCATTGCTTAGCCTCCGGAGGTTATGAGAACAAAGGTTCAAAAGGATGCACCACCTGCACCAAAGAATTTCTTACCAAAATTTTCTTCTAGAGGGCAAGCAATTAAGTAGAATTGGGATTCTTTTGTTATGTCTTGGATTGATCATGTATGAAAACGTGGAGTTCAATGAGGATGAAGCTAAGGCCGATTACTCTCTTTCATGGAAGCTTGTCTTTGATTTACTTCAGGTACAGACATACATTTGACTCGCTTCCTATTTGGGTTACTATTAAGTTTTTTTGGTTCAATTTTGAGTTGATTGCTCAAATGTAATTTAAGGATAATATTGAAAACGTCTATTTGGGGGGACATATCATTTGTCTCTGTACTTGGGGATTTGTACAAGTTTCATTTGTTAGGTTTAGTTCTGAAACATGAAGCCCTAAATTTTAGTACTGGAAACTTGGAGCTCTGAAACTTATCGCAATTGTATTTTTGACCGAATTCTATTTGAAACCTTGTTCAAATTCTCTGTTGCATTGAAGCAGGTGTATAGAAGATTGGTAGCATCTTCACTGCTGTAGTGGTGCTGTAGACCTAGCAAAAAAATAGAAGTTGGTAGAAGACAAGACGTTCGGATTGAAGAACAAGAATAAGTCCGTAAAAAATACCGGGTCAAAGCGTGGAATAGAGGACCCCAAAGTTACTCAAAAGGTTTGCATTTGTGAATTGTGAAATTGTTTGCTACTTTTGATTGATTGATGTAGTCACTGTGATGGACCCTAAACCCTAAATCCTAAATTATTGCTTTCAAGATTGCGTGCATGCAAAAGAAGGAAGAAGAGGCTGCAAGGGAGAAAAAGTTGAATGAGTTGTTCAAAGTGACCATCAATTAGTCTAAGGATCGAGTTGGTATGCTAGCTGTGTTGCAATTTCATGGTACATATTAAATGAGGTACATCATTTACCTAGCACTTCAAGTAGTTGTTGCTTGAAAGGCCAAGTAGTTTTGATTCAAGCTTGTTCACCTATAGTGTATTCAATTCTTTATGTTGAGTTGATTGATGTGGGGACTTATTGGGAGAACAACAAGAGGCGTTTATGGATAATTTATGGACAACAATCACTAGATAGTAACAATCACATGGTTGAGACATGGCCAAAATGTTGCAAATCGAGCAATGTTACTAATGTTAACATTGCCCTCTTAGAAAAAGGTGAGTAAAGACTTCCCTGTCAAACTCTAATCCAACCATGTATTATGTATACATGCTAAGTGGTGAGAGTCTTTCTTAGCAAACTATTGTTAGGAAAATTTATGTAGAAGTCCATATGCAAGAAATACAAGATTGGGGCCTTAATACTTAAATGCATGAATATATTATTTTGATTCCTAAGAAGTTGACGATGTTGTGTGATGGAACAAACATGTTTGATTGTTGATATAAAATGGAGGAAATTTTACAAAAACATCATAGCTATCATGTTCTTCAAAGTAGTTGGAGTATTCATTTCATTTGCAATTATTTGGTTTATATTTGAATTTCAATTCAATGATTTGTTTTATCTATCTAACATTTTTTATTTTGTTTTGCAGGTTTATTTGTACATTTGTATATTTGTATTGTAGTGACTTTGTATAAGTTTGTACAATTTGTGGATTTATTTGTATGAGAAAAATTTGATATGTCAAAATAATTGATTTTAGAATTATATATACATAATAAAATGAGATGAGAAATTAATGTTATATTCTTTGGTACAATATAGGTTATATCATAATGTAAAAGATTGTTTATTTGATTTAATTTATTACAATATAGGCTATATTATAATATAGAAAATTGTTTATTTGATTTAATTTACTACAATATATCTAATCATCATTAAATTTATAAATAAATGTAATACATCTTTTAAAACAATGTTTAGCAATGTAAAATTTGATCAATAGAATTAATGAATCTTTTTTGGATGATTTACATAATAGAGTGGTTTGAAATACAAATTTCTATATAGAGAGCATGTCAATGACCTGTTGGAGAATTGTAGGGGGGATTTTTTACAACTTAGTGGATATCTAATTACTTAAAAAAATCAAATTAGTGTATGGAATTAAAAAAAGAATAATATTTATTATATTTGGTAGGAAATTTAGCAATGAAATATTGTATATAGCTTCTAGAAGTACTCATTATGAACCATTGAAGTTTTAGGTGGTTCTATATATCAACCAAAACAATGTAAAATAATGTTATAGATTTGGATTTACAATATAAAGACAATAAATTTAAAAAAATTGACAAAAGAACAAATGGAAGTTGAATGAAATCTACAACAATAAATAGAATTAGTACCAAATTCAATTGTTTAGGCGATTTTGCAAATTAATCAATCCAAATTTTATATTCTATTTAAAAATTCTATTAAAATCAATAAATGATACAATATAAATCATGAAATAATCAAATCTAGAAAGATATATTAATCAATTGAAATGAATGAAAAAATGGCAATTTTTTTGAAAGATCTATGTTTAATTAATATAAAAATGGTATAAATGTTTAGGTTTCTAGACAATAATGTCTTTTAGTTTTTATATAAGAACTTCAATTTTTATATTCAACAAATAGTTACATATATTAATTTATCAAAATTAAAAAATTAAATTAAATTAATACAAACATTGTTCACATTTTATCAAAAATAATGAAAATGATTTTGCAAATCTTGATAGTAAAAGTATTATGTAATATAGAAATTGGTCTTACACAAACTAAAAAAAATTCAATTTTTGTTTTTGAAAAACTTAAAAATTGTAAATTAAAAATTAAAAAATACAAAATTTTATTAATAAATCATTTAATAATAAAAAATGGCAGTAAAAATTATTCTAAATCACTATTAACAATTAGAAAACATTCTATTCATTTTAATGAACAAAATAAATGATGTACAAAATTTGTGTGTGTTATTTATTTCAAAGATTATTATTTTTTAAACTTTCTAGCCCATTAACTCTTACACTTGTATTGCAAAAAACAACCAAATCTTTATTACAATGTAATTTTACTTTATAAATAATTGAGTCATTGAATGTTTGTAATCAATATCTAAATTTAATTTAGAAAAAAAAATCCTAGCATATTTTGTACATAACAATACATGTAGGAATTTTATTATAATTGTTTTAGAAAAAAAATTCTTTTACTGCAACAAAAATTTTAACCTAATATTGGTCTAACTGTTGCATCTAGTGAAGAATACCATCCGAAAATATCTTTGAATATAAACATAGTGAAAGAACTTGATTTTTGAATATTTTGGTTGATCATCCTTGATATGAAAAAATATAAAGAAATTGCTCTTATCATAAAATACCAAAATTATAGAATATACGGCCTAAAAGTCATGATTTTACTACAAGTATTCAAAACATTTTTTTGCAAAGTGACATAAAATTTTACAATAACACATGGTTGAATTTTTTTCACTAATTTTTTAGTAACAACTTACAATCAACTAATGTAAATAGTTCTAACACTTGCCACCTAAAATGAAATCATCTTTATCAATTTTCTTGCTATTTATTTTTGTCTAAATATTTTTGTTTAATTTGTCCTCTATCTACTATCAATAAACTAATATTGTTGTTAACCTAGGACAGGGCCTCACGGACACCGTTCTTGTTTTGGTTGTGGCAACGGTACAGGGCACATGGGGATAGGGATTCCAGTAACGGAAGGAAGAGTTGGTGGGGATTCCGTCAGCCCCTGCGGGATCCTGTGGATCGATATCGGAATGAAAATTCACATGAGTCCCTCCACATCTACGAAAACACCGTCGCATCTCCGTCAGACTATAGTCAAATTGAACTCCGGATTCCCAAAATCTACGCTTTCCAAGCCCAATCTACATATCTCCGCTCGTGGTGTCTGCAAGAGGCCTTGCTGTGCCTCCAGATCTACCAATTTATGCGTCGGACCAGAATGAACGTCTGACGTAACGGAATTGTGGACAGCTTCAAATCGGATCTTAGCTAGCGACGCAGTGCTATCTGACAAGTTCGTCAACATGACAGCCGCTTGAAGCGCATCGCTTTCTTCGCCAACATGCACAGGATCTTGAAGTGTTCACGAGTACTCTCGATCACAACTACAGTTGATCGATACGTACAGCTAGAGTTCCTGCGCCTGGCCGCTCTGCTGGCGATTGTGCACTGCGACGGCCTTGTACAGACTGTCGACCAAGTATAGACAGTACTATTCATAGTTAGTTGATGACTTCTGAAGATTTGGTCTCACGAGGCGAAGTCATCATTATTCGTACTTCCTCCAGACAATGTCTTCAGAACAGACAGAACTCGATCTAGGTGTGGCTTAGGACTTAGGGCTGGATCAAAAACACATTCAGATTGGCATTTAATTAATGAATTGATCTGAGCGGGTACCAATTTGTATGCAAATCATTTTACGTACGGGACATACCAAGGTAGATAACTACTTAGGAATAAGAGTCATACATCGCACATGCATGAGAGAAAGTGTGCTTACAGTTGATTTCTACAACCCACAGAGCAAGTAGTACTACAAAATTTGAAGTGAGAGAAGAATTACAACCTCAGTCCTTTCTCCAAGAAAGTAACGAAACACGGTGTCCAGCTGCTTTGGGCCATGGCACGTGGATGGAGACGATACTGGTACTCAAAATATCATTGCAAATAATAAAACATATAAGATACTCTATCAAACGATGAGAGAATGGGCGTTAGCACCAGGAATACAACAAAACCAACGAAACATAATCGGCGCAGTGCCCTTGACCTACGTTAACAAGGGCTAGTCACTCCACACAATGACACCACGTCATGATTCCTCATTTTCCAAATTCTAGCATTCAGAGTTAAGCATAGGGGCAATTCAGTTGTACTCACTCGAAAGCCAGCAGGCTACACTCTTCTTTACAAACTTTGAAGGCAACATCCAATTTCCTCAGGATCCCGGAACTTCATAGGATGCCATTCGCAAATATTAAATAAACGTCTAAGTGTCGTTACGGAACTCAGTACCAAGGATTCTCAAGTAGGTGGAAAAAGGATGAATTAGTGCGACAAAACCAAAAAACTATGCTCAATTCTTAGTACCGTTCCCAAACTTCAATCAAAGTAGACAAAATATGCAACCCAGGCGAAGTCCTTAACCGTCAGTTGAATCCACAATAGAGACTATGATACCTGCACACCAAATGAAACACGAAATAATTCAATCTTAAATAGGTGCAAACTCGCAGTACGTGCAAACAACATGTTTCCGCACCTCAAAGACAGGAACTAGACAACTTGGGGAAGCAGGCGACCTGATATTCGTTACCAGACGCAAGCGTCATTGGGCATGACCCTCCAAAAACCTCACGTCGATATTAGACGCAGTAGCGATGCGATTTAGTTCGTTTCTAGAGGCAGGGATTGGAAATTAGATGCTGCTAATTGAGGGAAGGATGCCTACAGACAGTCTTGTATGTACCTGAAACTCGGCCAAGGATGGGTTCATATATGTTGTGCCCACGATAAGATGAGTAAAATCTCCTAATGTGGGTCAAAACTAGGAGACAAAAAACAAAAGCCTCTACACTAATGGGTGACCTTTTTTTATCGAACAGCAGGAGCACAAATGGTCAATTTCGTTAAAATGGCGGTATTCCGGACGTCATTTTAATGGAATATCTTCTACAAAAGAGAATAAGTGTGCCGCAATAGGGTCATATATGTGCCAATTTTATGCCTAGCACATTCAAATCACTCCTAGTTCACGCATTTCTACTCTCCTTGGACAATCTTTCCATTGTTTTCATTCTTTCAGTGGTTTCATTTTGTACCATTTTAATGGAATGCCGCCATTTTAACGAAATTGATCATACAAGTAGAACTGGAACATAAATCTCTTTAAATGCCACAAATCTGGCAACACAAATTTACACGTGAAGTAAACGAAAAAATCTTCACAACAACAAAAAAACTATCTGATACCCAACCAGGCAAGTTCCAATTAAGTTATGCATTCCCCCATATCTAGAAAAGGCTCATCCAACAACAAGCTACCGACAGGATGACTATTGAGCTCCTTTGTTACGAGAGGATGACTAATATTGAGCTAAGTACATTCTTATTCAATTCTAGGTCAAGTACAAGATCCTTTAGTTAGATTTGCAAAAAATACAATTTTTGAACTTCTTTGCACTTTACAATAGAAATGGAAATCTTGAGTGTTTTTTGGTAACAAAAAAAAAGCCTTGAGATTTTAGGGGTTAATCCCTAAAGAAGATTGAAAACATTTTCCCTCTAGGTAGCTAGTCTATATAATACTACAAAGATGTCAATCAGCTTGAGTATTGTAATCAGCTTGAGTATGTTTTTTAAGCTACAAAGATGTCTTTAAAGGTGCAAGAAAGCTCCAATTGACCTAAGCTATAATTTGTAAATCCATTGAATGCATCAATGGGAGTGCGGCATTAAATCTGTGGGTTTGCGCTGCGAAGATAATGCCAATAGCACTAATAATCTGTTCTCAAGGTTCGAGACAATTCTTTCCCCGTATAATGCGTTGTAGTATTCCGTAATAGATCCATTTAGAGCGCCACTGTCGTCTGAAAATGGGACTTTTCACAAAGAAGAACAGCAGTGGCTGGATTTGTTCCACGTACTACAGTTGATTTATTCGATCATGGGCTGAAGGGCTGACGATGTAAACGTCCCCATGTCGTTGACAATAATAAACATTCTTCTTTGGATCGCTAAGTTCTCCGATAATTGCACAAGTCAGGCCGGGCACAAACGCTCTGCAGTTTTTCACAATCATTTCGGAAGTACTGTCAATCTGAAAACTAGACCGCTGTTAATTTTTCGATTAATGCAAACCTCTAAAAATTTAAGAAACGATCGTGTGCAGGACTGTGGAAGAAGACCCAAGTAACAGAAGAAGACCAACATGAAAATACATCTCATTATTGAACTGGGGGGCAACAATTTCGGTGATTTTTAAGGATAATTATGGGTAATAGGGTAAAATGCATATTGAAAATTCTCGTGCAATTGTGGCATGACTTTGATCTCCAACTTTTGTAATGCATTCAATTCATGTTGTGACAGTTTACTAGCCCCTTGAAAATCAAACTAAGAGGCCGAAGGCTACACATACAATATCCTTCATTGATTTTGGTGATATGAATATGGCTTCAACTGAATTGTAATTTCCAAATTTTGACAAGTTAAATTGGTCATTTTTCAACTATAATGAATCTTTTTTCCTTCTAAAGGGATTAAATAGGATTAGTTGTGCACTATATCTCAATGTCCATAAGCATTTATATATCCTATAAGCATTTTATTTATACACCAATCTTAAGTAGTATCTTATAGGGGCAACAAAAGAAGGGGAAAACTTTGATTCAACTTTTCATTACTATTCTCTACTCCATCTTGGATGAGTTGGGAGGATCCTTAGGCTTTAGATTAGATGGTGAAGGGCTATGCCAAATTTAATTCTTGCCAAAGATGCAATATTAATTAGTTTAGTATTTTCAATTTGAATTTCTTTCTTTATTTTAATATTACATTACAGGAATCTAGCAATTTAGGTGGCACCAATTTTAGTTCAGAAGAAACTGATAGTTGAAAAATTGATATTGCAGGAAATAAAACAGTCCTTGTGATTGAGAGGATGAAACCTTTGGAAAAAAAACGGTTCATTTTCATGGAAGGAGCGGAAATCAGCTGCAGGCAGGAACTCCAACAATTTCCCGAACAGATCGATGAAAAGACGTGTAGCGCCTCGTGAGTTCCGCCACCGTCAGGAAGCAGTTGCCCGCCGTGCACACGTCCGAACCCAGATTCGAGTCTGGACATCGCGGTGCGGAGAAACGTCGCCGCGGCAGAGAGATCTGAGTGATGCTTTCTAAACTCATTGACAAGGAGCTTGTCTTCCCCCTCCTGCATTTCGTGACGCCCTGTGAGCAGCTAGCTCCATCAACACCCACGCCGAATTAAGCTGTACACACCGATCGATTTCCTACCTCAAAAGCCTCGCCTCTACAAAAACCAATGCTGTCGGAATCATTGAGTGGCAGGAATTATCAGTGTTAATCCTTTCAGGACCAAGAAGCGCAAATTCAGACTCATTTTTCCTTCTTTTTCTCTTCCGGATTCGAGGAATTCATCTGGGGAGTCTCATTTGCTCAATTCTCATCAATTTCTCACCAATAAATATATTAAAGTTCTTCACTGATTCGATCAAGTGATGTAGAATCTGGCGGCCCCATTTGAATTCTATTTGGGGGCAATGTGACCAATGTCATTCTAAAACCATGAATCCTTGGTCCCTTAAGAAATACACGCTTAAGGCTGCATGCACTTACCGAAGTCCTCGGGAGCCATGTATCCGGAGAAGTCGGCACGTCATGGTGAGCAAGACCGAGCATGGCGAGCCCGAAATCCGACACCTTGGCGTGGAAGTCGTCGTCGAGGAGCGCATGGGTGAAGACTTGAGATCGCAGTCGTGAAGGAATCCATAAGCAAACCCTTGCAGATACTCCAAGGCTTCGAAGAATGCCAAACTAGTGAATTCTGTGTACGTTAGATTCTATAAACCTGATTGCAAGATGATTGCATTAAGCAATCCCTGAAAAACAGACTGACCCAAACCAGATGGCCTAAAGACTGCGGTCCTCCCACCACAGATAGTCAACAATCCACTGGCCTTCAGCATGAAGGGAAAAAACTCTCGGCAAGAATCGAGAGAAGATGTTGGCCATTAGCCTCAAATTCTCACCCTTAGGTCTTGCTCGACTCACCACAACAACCGATTTTGTCACAGCAACATACCTTGTTGCTTCGAATCGAAGGCCCAGCCAGACCCAGCCAAGCACGCCACTAACCTATCAATCACTGGATCAGTGAGGAAGAGAAATCATTCAACCACTCGTGAAAGTCCAACTCGACGAGGTCCACTGAAGTATCGTGCCTACCTAAAAGTAGGCGTCGCAGGATGCTCACAGCCTGGTCCATATTCGGGCGGGCCTTCGGATTATCCGCTGTGCAATCCATCGCAAGCTCCGCCACCGTGAGGATGCTCTTTACCGTCGTGGACTCGTCCGATTGAAAATTCAAGCCCAGGACTAGGTGGGGGTCCATCGCGGCTTGGAGGGCCACATATCCAAGCACGGTCCGGCGCTCCTCCCTAAATAACGTGACGAGGTATTGCTCCTCGTTCAGTACGGGACGCCCTGTGAGCAGCTCCATCAACACCACGCCGAAGCTGTACACATGATCCTCCTTGGTCCGCCAACCACACCCTGAAGGAAACTATGCCGTCAGAGTCATCTGGAGGTCAGAATTACTAGTGTGAACCCCTACAGAACCAAGAAGCGAAACTTTAAACTCAATGATTCTCAATTTTCGATGCTCTTCCGGTTAGGTGTGGGACATCAGAGGACGTTCATTTGTGCAATTCTAATCATTTTCCCACCAATATATCTCGTGCTCGTCAACGATTCAATTAGGTGATATAGAATCTGCTGACCTCATTGGAATTTCTTTTTCCGCAATGTGATCAATGAAATCGGTTATTTCAAAACCATGGATCCATGGCCCTCTGAGAGACACGCGCACTGGGCTGCGAGTACTTACAACTGCACTCGAGATCCATGTCTCCGGTGGGGACGGCGCCTGGTGGTAATCTGCCATCCAAACTACGCTTCGAGAGTCCGAAACCCGAGACCTTGACGCTGAGGTCGTCGTCGTAGAGCACACTGGAAGACTTGAGATCGAAGTCAAGGAAAATCGAATCAAACCCGTGTAGATACTCCAAGGCTTGGGCGACCTCCATGGCGATCTTCAGCCTCCGCGTCCACAAAAGAGGCTTGGCAGGATTCATCGCCTGGTATTTGAACAGGCGCTGAGCGAGAGTGCCTTTCGACATGAACTCAGTCACGAGCAGCAAATCATTGCCGTCAATGCAGTAGCCCAGCATCTCCACCAAGTGCCGGTGCCTCGCACTCATCCAGCCTCCCACTTGTAACTCGATAAACTCCAAGCCTAGCCTGGTCCCCGCGCCCAACATCCGCTTCACTGCAACCTTGCTGCCGTCCGCCAGGATGCCTGTGTACACCACGCTCCGGTCACCGCGGGCCAGGATGTTGCTCACCGCGAAGTTGCCCGTCATAGATCGTAAATCAGCGATGTTGAAAGTCCTAATCCATGTCCCTTGAGACTTACGCGTCATGTGTAACCTCTTCAGAGACCTCAATTCCGTACATATGTCACCAAAACAAGGCCGGGAACTAGCCTGTGGGTTCCAGCATTTTTCTATTAATGCCTTCAGTTTCTCGTGACATCGATCCGGTATTTGTGGACGATCACCAGCACAAACAGCTCTCTTCACGTCATTAGTTGTCATGTTTGGAAATGGCACATCCCCAGTCAATATCTCCAAACATACCATCCCAAAACTGTAAACGTCACACTTGAACGGGTAATTCTCCAAGAGTGCTTTATCCTCTGCCATCCCAATATCAAGGATGTCGTTGGTATTGCAGTAATTTATCAGTTCAGGAGCCATCCATCTGGAAGTACCCACGTTTGGAGTCATGTGAGATTGTGTCATACTAAATTCCTTCGTTCTCGACAATCCAAAGTCCGACACTTTCACTTGCACGTAATCATAGCCTTCCGCATTCATTGACTTCATACAACGCACCAAAATGTTGGCTGACTTCAAATCTCTGTGCAAAACTCTCCTCTCGTGGAGATAAAACATAGCTTCTGCGATTTGGAGAATGACGTCAAACTCTTCAAAGACGGAGAAAGGAGAACTCCGTGTTCTGTCGTTCCGCAGTCTCTCTTTTAATAGCGAAAAGAGATCTTGCTCCATCAATTCCATGACAATAAAACATTCTCCAATGTCCTTTCCGTGGCAAAGAAAGGATACAATGTTGGGATGAGATAAGCCTGCGAGAATTGGCACTTCTTTCTTGAAATCTGGATTATCAGTCCCATAAAATGTCTTTACAGCGACGTCAATTCCGAGCCAGCTTGCTTTGTGCACAGTACTATACCCGCCTCTTCCAATTTGTACCATATGTTTCAAGTTCGTAAGGTCTCTTTCATGAAGGACAGGTGGCAGTGATCCTGGTGTAATTGAAGGCAAACTCCCCTTGAATCTCTCAAGTCTCTCCACTAGAAATGTTGCCAACTCAAGGTCATCGTTACTTGCTTGACCGCATTGAATCAGAGCTCTCAGCTTTGTAACCAACATGTCCTCATCATTGGATGCCATCTCTTTGACAAGTTCACCTTCAACATTCCTCCAAGCAGAAACTTCACCGATTGTTAAGGGAAATCGGGAATACCTAAGTGACTCACTAGACGGAGGAAGCAGGATTGTGAACAGCTTCAAATCGAAAACTAGCCACGCAGTGCAATCTGATAAGTTCGTCAACATGACTGCCGCTTGAAGCCAACAGCCATTGCAGCAGCCTTGAATGAAGCACTTCACTTTCTTCGCCAACATGCACAGGATCTTGAAATATTCAAGTGTACTTTCCTTCCCATCAGAAATAGAGTTCCCGCCATGGTGGCGATTCTGAAATAAGCTTGCCTTTTGCACAGCCCTATCCAGACTGTCGACCAAGTATATGCACTGATTATAGTTGATGACTTTCGAAGATTTCGAATCACGAGTCGAAGTCTTCATTCGTACTTCCTCCAGACACTGTCTTGAGAACTCTAGGTATGACTCAAGACTTCGGGCTGGATTTGAAGCACAATCAAATTGTCATTTGTTGCAATGTGCGAGTTCCAATTTGTGTACAAATAAATACGGGAAGTCAGTCAAGTGAGTGAACTAATTATGAATACAAGTAAGACATTGTCAATAAGGGAACGTGTCCCTCCAGTTGATTCAAGATCCTACAAAGCGGGTAAAAAAGCACAAGGACCACCAAGAATTGAACATAAAACAGGGAAAGTAACTGTCTCAAATGTTTCAAGCAGTAGAAAATTTACCAACAGCTTTCTTCTTGAAGAGATTAGTCAAAGACCGTGTCCAGCTGGTTTGGGCCATGGGACCCGGCTCAAAGAAATACAGATCCTCGAAATATTCCTGCAAATAATAATAGTGTGCGGCGTGCCTGAAATACAAGAAAAAACAACGAAAATTAATTCGCGCAATACACTTGAACCAACATAGGCAAGCCACTCCACGTAATGACACCACATCATGATTGCTCCATTTCCAAATCCTAACATTTCAAGTTAGGGTCAATTTAGTTGTAATTACAACCAGTCTTGTATGTACCTGAAACTCGGCCATGGATGGGTTCATATATGTTGTGCCCACGATAAGATGAGTCGAATCTCGTGAAGTGGGTCAAAACTAGGAGACAAAAAACAAAAGCCTCTACACTAATGGGTGCCCTTTTTTAACGAACAGCAGGAGCACAAGCAGAAATAGAACATAAATCTCTTTAAATGCCACAAATCTGGCAACACAAATTTACACGTGAAGTAAACGAAAAAATCTTCACAACAGCAAAAAACTATATGATACCCAACCAGGCAAGTTTCGATTAAGTTATGCATTCCCCCGTATTCAGAAAAGGCTCATCCTACAACAGGCTACCGACAAGATGACTGTTGAGCTCCGACAAGATGACTGTTACGAGAGTCTCTTTCGAAGCTAACCAAAGCATTCCACACTTCCCCATACAGCAAATGGCAATCACAGAGAGACAGGGTTAGATGCGGTAAATGCCACATACCTTCAAAATCCACACCTTCTTCGCTCGAACGTCCTTTGTAGCCGCCACTCCTTCCAGTAGTTCACCAGCCCTTGACTTAGCCACCCATTTGCGCCTCAAATCCTGGATGCGCACTCGGTTGTCCGTAGAAGAACGATCATGCAAGACATGATCTAAACAGATCCAAATAGATCCGAAATTCAATTCGGATGCAATTTTGGCCCCGCAAAATCTGAAACTCCTCGGCAAGACCAACTATGGCACTTAATTACAGAAACTGCGACAAAGCAACGCCGCAGATGGCAGACTTCGCAACCCACTTTGCAATGTCGGTAGAAACCCCAGATTGCCCGGATGCTGTGCGGACTTTCGGGTTCTGCAGTTTCGTGATGAACTTCACGTGAATGCACAATTATCAATTCTCAAAAAAATTGCATAGGGCTCAAGGAGTAATTTAAATATTTGTGGTGCCGGTTGCCAAGTTGCAAGGTTACATTACATTAACCCTTGAGCGCCAGCCCATGTTCACAAAAATCCAAACCTTTCTATACTCATTCCAATTAAACTATCACCTAACAAAAGATCTACACTAATTGACCGTACCAATTGATAGTAGAGACATGTCCAAAGATACATGGAGAGGGACGCGTCCCTTGACTGTACCATTGAAAAAATTATAAGAGTCAAACAAGGACATCTTTCAAAAATAAAGAGGCCATATTTTGGCCCCTTGGGCCCTCAGGGGTTAATCTCAATGTCTTTGTGACAAATCAACAATCACGTGAGAAAAGTCACATTCAGTTGGTGAAGGCAGTGATCTCATCTTAGACACAGGTGCCTACACAGATATTTGCATTCCAACTTGTACAACCACAATGGAGTTGTGCTTATGCACTATGATGTTTCTCCCTGGTTCGTCCTTTGTATGCTTGTTTTGTGTTCTCTGAGGATTGCTTAGTTGGCTAGATTGCATTCCACTCCAAGCTTGCTCCTTTTCTAGTTAGTAATGTTTTGTATGTTGCACATACTGTGCAGATTTTGCCACGAAGTGATTGCATTTTTGGATTGCGATGTTGGGGTATTGTAGATGTATGTACAAATTACCCCATTTTGTGAGGAGTTAGTCCGGAAGTTAGTCCAATTTCAGGTCTTTGGATGCATCATTCAGACATTTTCCCTAAATGCAGCATGGGGCATTTTGGTTCTGTTGAATTGCAGGGGTTTAGAGGGGAATGTAGAGTTATAGATTCAAATTTTAGACATTTTTTCCCCAATTGCAGCATGGGGCAGTAGATATGTGGAATTGCAGGTAGCTAGATTCGTTTGTGCAATTTTCAACTTGTAGAAGCAAACTTGTACAACATTTTTTGCCAAAACTTTGAGCGCTCCACTCCTTCTGTGGATGCATCTGTAAGTACTTTGTAATGTGTTTATAAACACATATTAACTAAACCAAAACTTCAAATTGTATTCAGTTCTTTCAAACACTTGTAAATGTTGTTGAATGTGATTTTTTGGATTTCTATTTGGCATTTCTGATTGTTTGAGGCTGAATTTTGGATCCTACACTTTGTACCTGAACCCTAAACCCTCACCTTAAGCCCTATACCCTAACTTCTTTCATTGCTTAAACCCTAAACCCTATAGCTGTACCCTAAATCCTAAACTCTGAGTACATGTACCCTATACCCTAATTGCACTCTCACTATATAAACCCTAACCTAAACCCAAAACAAATATTATGGGACTTTAAACCCTGAATTTTTTTTGGATTTATAATTAATAAAGCATACAAAGAATTAATCCTAATTTTTGTTTAAAATGAAAGGTAGGGTATCTAAAATTACCACACTTTAGAAATGTAGGTAAACATAGGCCTATATAAATTCTTAGAATTTACCTACATAGCTCTCATGAATTAAGGGGTTGAATGCACGTGATCTTTTAACACACAAAGTAGTGCCCCTCCTCCAGGATTGAGGGAGAGAAGTGATCAAATTGGGAGGTTGGCTTACATTTCAGAGGGTCATTTTGAAGGAAGAATTTTGATAGTTCAAGAGTATCTTGTAGCCAATTCTTGTGTCCATAACAAAGCTATGTTCTCTCATGATAGGAGAGAAGGCTTGCATTGTTGGTATGCAAGAAGCAAGATACTCCAATGCTCAAATTAGACATGAATTGAGCATAGCATGCCAAATTGTTTCTAATCTTATTAAGCTCTATGTTGCTATCAGCTTCACTATCAACAGATTGTCATCTCCCCAAAGCCTTTGGATAGAAAATGTAAGCTCAACTTTCATGATAAACTAAGACTCAAAAGCTTGCATTTTCTCAAGCTTTTACTTACTAGAATGTGGACAATTGGAAGAGCATTATATATGGACAGACAAATCATCCTTCAAGGTTGGCAAACATCTGCAGTCGAAATGAGTTTGGTTTTTAGTTTACAAAAGGTATTCATGGGATTGCTTATGTCCTACCTTTAAGTCTAGTCAAATTTTTGTCATGATATGGGCAAGGGCATTTTTAGTAGCTATGATAAGTCTACAAGTAGTAGAGCTATTGTTGATTTTGTTGACATTGTATACAAAGGAGCATGATTTGGCTTTTATTTCCACTACGATCATCTGAATGACATGACTTTCATAGACAATGTTGCTTCAATGCATTGTAGTTGTCTATCTCATAGGTGGAGAGAAACTCATGGTATGATAAAATTATATTGACTACCTAACACCTTAGATTTTAATCCCATAGATCGAGAATCAATGAAAAATTATAAAAGACTATATTCAAAATGAGTATCGGACATAGAACATAGGATAAATGGTTGTTGCAATTCAATGTGCATACTTAGGAAGTAATCTCCAAAGATGTGTTTGATGTTCTCATTTCCATAACGCCTCAAAAGAATGAAGGTTGTTATTGATGCTCCAGGTAGTACTAATTGATAGACATCATGCCAAAATAATCCAAATTGATGTATATTTTATATTTTTTTATATAAAAATATTATTTTATGTGAAAAAAGTCTTTCTGAGCTTTCCATTGTAATTTGAGATTCTCAATTTCATGAAACATTGAATATTTGACAACAATTCAAATTTCACAATCTTTATAAGGTTGGAGCTTGAAAATTGTTTGTCTATATCTTACTAATCTTAGCTATCAGATTCATGGGATGCCAAAGTACCAAACATGTTGGCTTTGGATAATAGGGGAAGAGGTTATACATTGATAGAAGTGATGACAAAGTTCAAAGGTATGTATATATGTATGCCCATAATTAACTGTATCAAAATGTAGCGCCTATATTTGGACCAAAACACTTCACAAAAAACTAAATATTTGATTACACAAGATATACATGATCAAAACAAGAAAGCCTATGAGGGTCTACTATTGGTTTTGGGTACACCTAAGGATAATACTTAAAAAATTTATAACTTATTCGTATGATGTTCAAACAATGTGTATTAGAATCCTCTTTCAATTGCCAAAAAGATCAAATAAAAATGATCTCTATTTAATAATAAAAGTTATGCTCCATTGTAATAAGTGATGTTACAAGTGCACAAAACTAAATACCTATCTTAGAATAGTTTACACTATTATTGAAGTCTTTTGATTACAAGTCCATATTTAAATCCAAATTCCAACTTGTTTGATTTGTAGAAGGTGAAACCTTCTATATTGGAACTAGGAGCATCATTGAGTGAGGACCAAAGTCTTGATTTTATATCCCAAGAATTTCCATTTTTAAAATTACATAGAAAATATATGTCAACAAATTGGTCAATAAGTCAAATAAATTGTTCTTAAGAGCACTTTCAATATGGAATTTGCAATGGAAATTTTTTTCTATAAAATCAATCCACAAAAAATCTTGATTTTTCATTATTCTTCTCATATTACATGCAAATCAAATTGAATCTTCATTATAGCTAAACCCAACTAGAGCTCCAACTCTCCAAGTTCCACTACCTTGGCATCTATACTTCCAAAATTATTAGGAAAAATCTGAAGCCTCAAGAGGATTGCAAGTTCAGACCCCCTTGGAGCAGTGATGGTGCATTGGTGCAATTGTACAAAAAATCAATAAAAATGATGTGGCACTAAGGTAGTATGCTCTAAAAGCACCCATGTTCTAAAAGTGATCATAATACAGAGGTACATTTTACTTTTTTCAATGTACTAGCAATGTGCATTTTAGGAGGTTCCTTTTAGTAACTACTATGTTTCAACTTCAAAAATTTGTAAATAATTCCTCAAAGGTCCAAAAAATATGAAATGACTTGGGTTAGATGCCAATTCCTTTTTTCTTCCTATGAAAATTTACTGAAAATTGTTTCAAGGAATTTAACTTCCTTGAAAAGGCAATCAACTCTTAAAGGGTTGCTTTAAGAGCAGACTACCTTACTAGTACCACAACAGAGCCACATCAATGCCACCGCACTGCCACTAACAACAATGCCACGACAGATTGTATAGTTTTACATTTTTATTTATTTTTGAATAAAATAAATAAATAATTATGTTACCGCAAGGTAGTGCTGCCAAAAATAAACTATTCATGGCCTTGTTGAAGGCTCAGATTTTTCCTAATGGTATTGCCATATAGACATTTTTAACCCTTTAACGCCCATGTCGATGACTGATTACTCAAATTGACAGATTTTCATCAATAGCAAAGTGGCTATTAAGAGCAAGCCTACAACTAACTCCCCAAACAAGGATGTCAAGTGGGGGCCTGGCGTGTATCTTTGAAGAGTGCAGCCAACCCTCCTCCTTTGCCCCACCGTGTCTCCGCAGCTTGGTGGGGCTTGCTCTAATGAAATTGCGTCAATATGCCACTTTTTCGTAACCCGTCATCGACCTGGGCATTAAAGGGTTAAGGATAACTACTACTATTGTTTTCAACAGTTCTAGATGGATGGTCATCCACTAGCTCATGAATGCCACAATATGACATGGCCTACATTTGCTAATTATTTTTTGGTGAGACATGTCTTTACAAAATTTGTAATTTAGACTAGTGTAATTGGTAAAGAGGAGAATCTAATTTTCCTTGCATTCAATGTCTTGAAACAATTCCTTCCAACGTGAAAGATTGAAACTCAAACCCTTACATGATGGGAATAAATAAAAGTGTGTTCACCTAATATCTTGTGATTCACTTTGATAAGTCTTTATAAATTACACTTAGACTACATATCTTCATTATAATTCTACTTTTTAATCTAATTTCTTACTTATTGATGGAAAACATGGGGATATTATATGAATGATATTAAATCTATCATGTTCATTTGGCATGAATTTGGGAACTCTTAGTGCTTGTAGGTTGAAATTTTGGTGTTGTGACATGTACCATATGAAAACAAATACGACCATTCTAACTTAGACATTTTAGACACCCACTTTACATTTTGAAATGCACCAGTTCTATGAATACAAAGTTTCTTTGGATTTTCTATTATGAAATGTACATTTTATAATTGAAATTTCTTGCAATGAATTTTATTAATTCTTAAAAGGACCTAAAAGCCCTTTACAACTATATAGTATATTATAAATTTGGTGGTATTTAATTGGAAAAACATTGACCAAATAATTTTCAATACAAACAAAATTAATGATCATGCTAGTGCATAAGTAACAATGTATTACAATTTTTTTATTAACCCCTAAAGGACCAAATTGCATTTTTTTGGCAACATAAAGATTTTGGGTAGCTCACTACAAATGAAATTTATATTTTTTTCTTTAAAATTTTCACAAATTGTGGATGAATTTTTTTTTGAGGCTCAAAAAATTTCATGACTTTTTACTACATGGTTAAAAAGTTATTATATGATATGTAATTTTTCAGCATTCAGTGAGCATCTCAAAAAAATCATTTTTTTAAGAAATAAAAAGTTGAAATTGGTTTTTTAGATTTATATATACATAGAAAACTTTCAATCATTCCATTTTGATTAATGAGATGAAAGTTATGAGGAGTTTTAGTTTGCGGGCAATTATGCATACTCTACTCTAAAATAAACTTTGAAGTCCTTTATTTAACTCAATTTTCAATATTTAAAAATAAAATAAAATAAAATCATAGGATGTAGATTGTTTATTACAACATTACAACCATTGGAATTGACATTTCTCAATTCCATAACTAAAGTCTTAACAATTTAGTATTTTGAATCATTCTCTACTACTTTCTACTTACTTTTTTTTCCTATATGTTGTACAATTCCAAATGATCTAAAATGTTTTAAGCATGTAGCCAACTTGCCTTGAAGAATGAATCCAAAGAACCACCATTTTGACATTTTTTAATATAAATATGAGCTTGTAAATTGCAATTGCTTGGTTTTTTGTGGAGCTAGAAAAATGTTACATGAAAACATACAAGATCCTACAAGATCAGCATACTACAAGATCTTACATGTGTTACATGTGTTCAAAAATGTTTTTGTTTCTAAATTTTGGTACTCATACTAGAAATGGCATTTTTGGAGCGTTTTGGGTGAAAACATAACCAAACATTTAAGGGAGTAACCCAACTTGCTTTTGAACATAATTATTATAAAACAATTTTGAACCTTAAAACATTGCAATCTTAAGTTTATGAGTCAACTATTTCATGCCAATATCAAGCATAGTTTGGATCCAATCCATGCAATATATCTACACCTTAAATTAAGCTATTTGTTTGTTTGTTACAATGAGATTTCCCTAGGCTATGTATCTCCTAGTCACATTTTTGATACTATAAAAAAAAACTCTTTGCAATGAGGGATGCACCAACTTTGTTTTGTGGTGTTTGGACATACATTATGAAAGTTATGGAATATTGAGTTATTTTTTAATCAAAAACTTAAAAAATTACTCTCATTTTTATTTTCATTGACTATGGCAACGGCACACTACCGTAGTACTCCGTTATAGGTAAGTGCAATTGAGATTTGAAATTTGAAATTCGTAACGAAATGTACCTAGGCGAAGAGGATGCAGGGCACATGTTAAAATGAAGGCTTCGTGAAGTTCCCATTAAGGAAAGTCAGTGAATGTGACTACTCCTTGAGTGTAACACAGTATAACTCGGCTTGTCGATTCAAAGTGCCCGGCCTTCAAACGCAAGCAAATCCCACTGAGACGGTCAAAAGATGTTCTATTCTACTTCATTGCAAGCACAATGCTCAGCTTCACAGTTATAATGAAATTTCATCACCAATATCAGGCTTTGATGGTACAGAAAATCATCACAGCAAGCTTGCAACAACTATTCCTATATACGTACAACTGCCACTCACGCACAATCTGGATAGATAGACACAAGAATCTATCAGGGGAGAGAAAGAGCCTTCAGAGTCAGCTAGCTAGATGTCAACATTGCCTTACGGCAATCAGGTCTCAAAGATTTTAGACAACATCACAAGGCTCCGTCCGTCCGACCACACCAAATCTTAGCTAGAATGGAAGAACCTCTCAGACAAATGCCTCGTTTATGCTTCAGAGTAACTGGCAAGCCAGCGG
This sequence comes from Rhytidiadelphus loreus, assembly GCA_947034895.1. Taxonomy (NCBI): domain Eukaryota; kingdom Viridiplantae; phylum Streptophyta; class Bryopsida; order Hypnales; family Hylocomiaceae; genus Rhytidiadelphus; species Rhytidiadelphus loreus. The sequence goes on from OX344764.1 coordinate 44,129,184, forward strand.
GTAGCAAGATCCAGCCGCTTTGCTAGACATTGCGATAAGACATCGCAATACCAACTCCACTGACCGTCACTTGCGCCTTAAACTCAGATTCGTCATCTATTGTCGTCATCACAGAGATCTTAATTTCAAGGTCACAGAATCAACAACACATGGAGTTCTTTCGTCAAACCCTAACAGACGTCTAAACATGAATGTCACCTAATACCAAACTTATGGCACAGAACTCTCACGCCTAAACATAAGAGATCAGAAATGCAATTACAAAGACAAAGGCTTAGCTCATGTTCCACAATGAACAAAACTACAACAGGAAACAGCACAACCCTAACCGGCCCTCAAGGATAAACCCCAACAACTGAAGGCACGCCTAGGAGCAGACAGGGTTTATATCCAAAAGGACTGCTCGTTTCGTCGCCACCTTGATAGTTCATCCATCGTCTGATATTCATCTACTTAGAGCCATTACAGTGTTCGTTCCATAATATCACTCCCTTGGAGTGCAACTCACAGGAAAATACAAAAATCTCCTTGAACAGAAGCAAGGTATGGGTCTTGTTGTTTGGACAAAGTTTATGCAGACAAAGTTTATGCAGACAGGGCATGCAAAAGTGATTAGTGATTTGACTTTGCAGCCTAAATGTGGTGCTGGGCAAGCTATATTCACTATTGAAGTAGATATAGTAGGGTTTTTTTTTTTAAAATCCAAAAAATACTTTTTGTCAACAATTCTCTCAAAACCAAGCTTGAGGGGCTTAGCTTGTTGTTTTAAGGGTTAACATAAATCTACCAATTGGAGTTAACAATGTACCAATGGTGAACATGATGTTTTCAGAGCCCTACAATGTTTTAGTTTAAAATTTTTGTAATTAAGTTCACAAAGGTTTCAAAAAATATAAAATGATTTAGAATAGATGCTAGTTCTATTTTTCATTGAAGAAAAATTCATAGAAAAATATTTCAAGAACTTTAGATTCTCCCCAAATGCAATTTTGATGGTAAATGGAGTTTTGTAGACCTCCTACCTTAAGCACTAGTCCATATTTTCAAAGGGTTGTACATTTCACTTAATTTTCTTGAGCCAATTTTCTTTGAAAAAAAAGAGGACGCTGCATCTAAATCACTTTGATTCTTATTTTGGAGACTATTATTGAATCATTTTTGGATGAGTACCTATCATTGAGGTTGCATTCTTTTAGGATTAATAGCACCACCGTTACTCCTTTCAAGTCAAGGTAGCAACACTTAGAAGAAACATGTTCCATTCTTTGACACCTAAAAACTAATGACCTTAAATCGACGCTTCCACGACTCAAAATCACTACAACTTTTGAGAAGCAATTAATGAAATCTGAGACATTTTCTACTTCAATGATGTCCATTCAAGGTCAATCTAGTATTAAATATGGACTTTCCTATATTTTCAAGTTTAAAAATTTGTAAATATTACTAGACTGTCGAAAAATTACAAAATCATCTTAAAAAGAAAATCACTGTTCCAAAATAAAATAAAATAAAATATAAATAAATTTAAATAAAATATAAAATTTAAATCACTGACTCGTGGTCTCCAAATGAGCGACGTCACAGACACAATAACGTACGAGCAAAGCAGGGAAGGGTTTTAGCATAGTGGCAACAATGAGCTTCGTCTTCCCCACAATTAGGGTTTCGTTATCCTTACCCCGCTCGCACCTCAAGCACATTCTCGTTGCGTGTTGGCGGTGACGCTGCCGTTCGGAGCAATGGGGACGCCCACTGCGTTGTTCCTGAGTAATTGCAAGCTGCCATGGGCCCCCGCTTTGAGGATTTCGGCTCCAGGAAGAACAGAAATCGGGCAATTTGTGATGCCATGCAGGATTCCTAAGGGGTCAAGAATGGTTATGGCCAGGGCAACAATGGACTCGTCGTACCCCGGGATTTTCCTTCGAGGACCTGGCGCCCCTCCAGGCGGGATCGAGCAGTTCGCTCGGTTGCAAGATTTGGACCCCGGGACTATGTTGCTGCAGCAGCGAATTCTCTTTCTCGGGTCTCAAGTGGACGATTTCTCCGCCGACCTGATCATCAGCCAACTCCTGTTGCTGGACGCACAGGATCCGACAAAGGACATCAAACTCTTCATCAACTCCCCTGGGGGCTCCGTGACCGCGGGGATGGGCATCTACGACGCCATGAAGCTCTGTAAGGCGGACGTTTCCACCGTGTGTTTTGGGCTTGCGGCGTCCATGGGGGCATTCTTGCTGGCGGCCGGGAGTAAAGGGAAGCGGTACTGTATGCCGAATGCGCGCGTGATGATTCATCAGCCGTTGGGAGGCGCCGGGGGGACGGCGATTGATGGCGCGTTGCAGGTGCGGGAGATGATGTACCACAAGTTTAAGCTGCAGAAGATCATGGCGCGGCTCACGGGAAAGGAGGAAGCGCAGATTGAATTGGATACCGATAGGGATAATTTTTTGAATGCGTGGGAGGCGATGGAGTATGGGATTGTGGACGGAGTGATTGGAGATGGCAATCCTGATTTGGTGGCGCCAATTGGAAACCCCATTGAGCCGCCCAAGGCGAGCATCAACTCCAATTGGACCATTAAGGAGTTTAGGGAGAGGAGGTACACGCCGTCCGAGGACGCGCCCGTGAGGCAGATTGAAGCGCCCAAGGAGAAGGAAACAAGGGAGCCCACGGCAGTCTGAGCGAATTAGGCTTAATGGTTGCGAGTTTAGGATGTGGAGCTTTGGAGGTACTTGGCTTGGCTTGGCTTGGCTTTGCCCCACAACGTGTACAAGTTTAGACAGACCTCCATCACTAGCCTTTTTCTTATTGTATACTTACATTTGATTCAAATACATTTCAAATTACTTTGTTTTATTGGTTTGGAAACAGAATGCCTTGTCAAAGGCTTGTCAAGGAATTGCATAAGGAATCGGTTTGTTGTGTATATTTTTTCACTGGAATGTCACTTGCAAGGAGATTCTTCCAATATTCCAGAGTTTCCTGTGTGAGCTTCCTCTTTTTTAAGGGAGGATGGGCTACAGCTTTAATTCAGTTACTGAGGGTTGAGTTTTGTCTAGCATTTTGTCTAGCATATAAATATTCGTCGGTCTCGTCAACGCTGAAGTAAGGTGGTTGGATAAGGAGATGCTCAGCAGTGCTCTTGTTTATCAGATGTATCTCCAACTTGGTTTAACAGTTTTTCCCGTTTTTCAGAGGTCCTGTGACAGGATTGAGACTTTGTTCCAGTACCATGAACTGGCGTTGCTTGTAACGAGTATATATTTTGAGTCTGGATGGTAAAGTGAGTTTTCGAAAAGCAGAGTTTTTCAGAATTCTCCGTACTTTCAAGGACCAAGCAACAAGCCTAACCTAGGTTTCACATAAACCAGAAAAAAGGACAAGATTTAGAGCATCATTTTCTGGGCCTCTCTCTTCTACCTCATTCCTCCTTTTTTCTGTGGGTCTTAGGATTGAACCTTCGAAGGCATCTAAGCTTCAACTCTTTGTTTTTTCGTCGTAGAGGACATGCTTTTCATTGTTGAGGATATGTGTTTAAATCAACATTTGAAAACTTCAATCAAATTCCAGTCTTGATTTTTCTGTAATCTACTGATTGTCTATTCTACATCATATTGCTGGGGTTGATCCTTTTGTGATACCGCATAGCTTTGTTCAGATTAATTTATGCACATCTTAGAATTAGACCTACAATATTGAGATGAGACCTGTGGTGGTGGCCAATCTCAAATGATCAGGGTGGATTGACCCCCTCGCTCGTCCTTACCAGGGGTGCATGTAAAAAAAAAGCCCCCTATTTTGGGCCGTTCTAGGGTATACTCTCGACCTCCCTAGACTAATTTGGGGTCTCTGATCGCAAAAATGAATTAAAATTTTGCAAAAAAATTCATGTGTGGAAAATAAATAATTCCAGGGTTTGCCCGCAGGGCCGAGCGAGGGGGTCAGTTCTCCCTGGCCTCTCAAATGCAGTGGTCCTATCTCTTTTTTATCAGGCATAAGGTGGAGGATACTATTTGTGTCACTTGGGTAGAAGGGAGATCATATTGGGAGATTATGAATAGACGAACATATGAATAGGATAAGGTGCATTAAAGGTTTGATGTCGCTAATGCACGCACTTGGAGTGAGATTTGCAGTAGGGACATACCAGAAATAATGTACAATCATTCATGAGGGTATGCTGAAGATTACAAGATCAAGATTACACCTGTTGAGAGGCACTGCACAATATTCTCAGAATCAAGTCTACTCCTACATCTCAATCTCAGAAAATGAAGTTTCTAAATAATAAGAATGTGCTGTGATTGTGCATTTGGTATGGTGGAGAAACGTGAGCTATGCTACACCAGCTATAAGCCACTATAATTTATTGCTACATGGAGTAGAAGATGTCTAGTAATAGTTGATGATGAATCAATATGCAATGCCTCCACTTGCGCCTTCACCATCATGTCGGAGGCTTTCAGTGAGCCAATACCCATCCCAATTGCCTCCAACTCTCTATATATCAAGCAAACAAAGAGGAAATTGGGTCAAGGACTTCCCTCAAACCATTCATGTCAATTGTGGTACGGTGAATGACAATTCATTGCACAACAATTAAGAAAAATAGATATATTTGATGTGTCCAACAAATGATGCTAGCATAATGAATTTTTGACATCCAAATTGTTGAAAACATCAGAGGTTGTAATTGAGATTGAAAGGCATTGTCATTGTTGAACAAACCAGATGGGGTTTAGGGCCTATAGGAGGAGCTTTGGGCCACTCTATTGAAAGTCTCTCAATCAATCAAATATTGTTAAATCTTAAATTCAATTAATTCAAGGTAATTTGCACAGCATAGAGGGAAAGCGTGATCCAAGGAGGCCAAGAGACAAATGGAATTCCTTTGAGAATGGCACTAGTACCTGCACAAGGGTGAATTCATATGTCTCCTCTTCTCCTGGTCGAGCTCCAACTATGCACACTCTTTGCTTAAAGCAATGCTGTCAACAACACCCCAAAACCCATTGGAAATGCCTGTCAGTGAACATGTTGGACATATGGAAACGCATGGGAATTGATGTCAAAGTATTGAAGTTTGAAGCACGTCAGAAAATCACCTCATTAACAAAGAGGCTGCTCAAGATGCGACGATCAGTGTGGCCCAACAAAACACGGAAGGAGGTGTGGTGGAGAATGCGTCTGAACCTTTCGAACTGGTTGTCACACGACATATGACAAACAACATCAAATGTCAGAAAAGTAACTTCAATCAAATCAAAGAAGCGGATTCTTGCTAGTATACAGAAGGATGGGTGCACCTAGTCTGGTGAGTAGTGAAATACGGTAGTGTGGCAATCTTAAAAACAGGGTAAAAGGAAACGAAGTCATTTACCTGGCCTAAATCAAAAAGTGGACCAAAATACTCGGAGCGTTTGAACGGATCGAAACCTGCAAACTGAAGCCAGCTAAAGATGATCTATTTGAGGCACAAAGTAAATTTCCATCCTACACTGATGTAAAAAACAAGCACAACATGAGGAGAATATCTTTGAGACTATGTACTAGATACCAGTCAAGGACGTTTATCGGAAATTTAAAAGAGGACTGCTAGATCTTGGAGATCTACAGCTCTCTAAGAGCCTGGGGAGGACAGGGTTATGACTCTGTACTCTGCGCCATGTGACGATGACAGCAACAGGAGAGGATTATGTTATGGAATTCCTCTTTTCAAATATCAGTAATCTCAAGAGTTACTGAGCTCGAATTAGCTTGATAATTCAAACACAAGGAGCTTGATTGTCCAAGAGGAGCGAAATTGCATACCCTGTACATGACTTCAATGCCATGGTCCGTATAGGGTTTGTCATTATCCTGGAGTGCAGTCAGTTGCACAAGCGTGACCTGCTCAGCTGTCAACTACAGAATCTCCTGGTTAAAATGCTGCACACAACAGTCACGAAACATACAAACCTTCATCCTTACCGCAAACGGTGATTGTAGCTGATCTAAACAATAGCGTCAACACGATCCCTGAGCACTTTCTTTTTAAGAAACTGCTATGAACTCCATGCGGACAGTGAATTCTCGTATTCCAAGCCTCACACTCAAATTGGAAGACAGCTTGCATAAGGTGGAACATAGAAATTACATCAAATGTAGGGCCAATTGGTTTGTCAGGCTTCGACCTGCACACAAAAAATAAAATAAATACTATGGTCAGTACACCCATGAACGTTCCTGATATGCCCCAATCATTCCACATGTAAAGACCTACTCAATTTCTCAATGCAATGCCAAGGCAGATGAATCAAAGCCTGTGAATATATCCCAGTCAGCTCTAGGTCGTAACGTAACCAGTGTTGGGTGTGTATCACGCCTTTGTAATACCAGCTGGTAAGTATATGAGATTGTCTTTGAAAAATTAGAACTAGTTGGATCCTAGTATCAAATCAAAGCTCAAAAATGAACCCTGGTATATGGTGCATCCTCATAGCGTTGCATCCTCATAATACCAGTGTTTAGATTGTTATACAAACAGGTACTAACAGTAGTACTCTTCAAAAATTCCAGGTTGTTTCCCTATGCTGGGTGTGGAAATTGGTGACAAAATTCAATGAACACTGTTCATAATGGCTACCTTGCATCATCGCAAGGGTATTTTAAACTAATCACTACAAATTTCAGTCGCCCTTCATAGATATCCACACAAAACTGGTCGAAGCCCCCAATGACGTGCATATCACACCATTCATGACACAAATTAGGTCAAAAACTGCGTCAAAATTAAAAAGAAATGTCGGAAACGAAATGCCGAACCAGTTCAATTTTCCTAAAGCACTGGTGAGTGCAGATGAGAAGGAAAAGTTAAGCACCAAGTTGCAGGCAAGAAATCGGGCACTTCTGCTGCCGCAACTACGGAGGACCTTCGAATCGATCCACAAGTATACACAGTCTTCGTCAGGGAAATTCTATTCATCATCTTGGAGCAGTGAGTGCCTCGCATATCCTGCCATCTTACGGAATCCGGTCGAGAAAAAAGAGACGCTCCCAAAGTTGAAGACAAGCACAAGCTGACTCCGGTCATCTCCGTAAACCCTCTCAAATTCCTAATATCTCAAATTGTGTCATCCTTCGCACCGCATCACAATATCCGAATCACCTCGTTCAGCTGCCCTTCTTCTAGGCAATTCAAGATTTCCAACAATCCAATGCATACACCCTTGCAAACGCCGCTCGCTTCAAATTTCTAAACCTACAAATTTCAAATTTCTGTCCACGCAGCACAAACGACTTCCACTGCACAAATTCTCAAAAAAACAAAACTCGAGAACCAACTGCACGACTGTGGAATCCGAAAATGCACGTCGAAATGACTAATCCCTGCTTCTTACAATCCAATACCCGAGGGCGCTAAAAATTTCACAACCACCTCAAGGTTGAGCGAAAAGAGATCCATTAACCTAAATACCCAAGCCAGACATCTTTCTGCGAACTGCAATCGACAATTGGGTCCCGAAATCCTCCAATTCTGAACGCACCGTGGTTCCTCTGGTGTCTGCGTCGTCGTTCTCTCCACCAAACCTTTTCCGAATCTCTTTCCAAGGAATCTCTTTCCATTCTTGTCTTTCCATTCGATTCCTTTCCCATTACTGTTAAGAGTGGCGGATTGGGTTAGTGGGAGATTTTGTTTACTTCCTGAGTAGTTATTCCAAATTGTAAAGCCAAATTTTGTAATCCCTAGGTGAGTGGTACATATATGACTGGTAGAGGATCCCAAATATTGAAGATCGTAGGATAAGAGCTTTAGCAATAATTTTCCCTTAATATTTTAATATTTTACTGTGAAATTATTCAAAAATCCAATTTTTGAGTGAAATCGAATTCTTATTGAGTTTCATAACAATTTGCATCAGCTGTATATTTTCTCCACTTCTAAATCTTCCCATTTAATTTGAAGCAAAGTTACGGATCTAACAAGGAAGGTTCTACCCAAGAATGAGGTTACCTAATTTAGGATAATCCATTTTTTTGAGAATTGCATGTTTACGGGAGACGCTGACGGGGGGATGGCGACGGAGCCCTTGCGACGACGACGCTCGTCTACCCATCTTGACAACCAAAGTTCCTGAGAATTGCAGCACAGTTGTGCTCGGCGCTCGTTGCAGTGGTTCTTGCGAGTTCAAGTCTGGTGAGTACAAATATTTTGTTCGCTCACATTGAGCTTTCAGTGCGCTTCATTAGGGCTGTTTTTCGTGACGCCATTGGTACTTTCTTTCCAAACTTGTAACAATTTTTGGATCAATTGGATTCTTTCTTTTGGGTAGAATGCGTAGAGGGATAATTTCTTCACGTATCCGTTACGCCATTTTCTTAACTTCGTGAATTGCATCGCAGGACCACAGAATAGTCGGGATTCTTCGATTTTCTGGTCAGAGTTTTTTTCCATTTCTCAGTGTCGAGGGTTTCTTTTTCGAAGGTGGAGGATTTCCTTCCGCCATGGCAGCCGCATTGGCTGCGCAGCGAGCTTGTTTGCCAACTTCGTACAATGTCGCGGGATCTTTTGCGACGGCGACGAAGACCTCGTCCATGGTCGCATTTGGAGCGCCCCGCAGAAGAACAACAGATACGTGTAAATGCGGGATTCCACGCAGAAATGTGAAGGCGCAGGCTTCGGTGGCTACTTCTCCGATCCGTGCTCTCACAATTCCGCAGGTATTGGGCAATCTCTGAGTGCGGCATTTGCTTACAAGCGAGTTTATGAATAGATGTTTACATTTGAGATTGAAAAGTCAGGATTTAGGGTTTATTGTGTGTCGTGCGTAATTGGAAATCCGTGCTTCACCACTTTATTATAATTACTGGTAGATGCACTAATTGATTATGTCACGTTTATCTATTAGAAATAAGAATTACTTTTAAATTTTTATACAATCTTGCAAACATATACCGGTATGCTTGAGAAGAACCATTTATACATCATTCACTTAACTGTATTTTAATGCTCGAGTCTCAAACTTAACCGTTGATATCAATTCACAGCCACTCCTTCAAGCCTCATTTGGCTTTTCATGCTCATTTGATTTTTTTAATGCCCAAGGATCGAAAAAGTGGCTTCTAGATTTTCATCCACTGTTTCTGCATTGCAACGGGGTCCATCAATTTTTCGTCCGGGTCCAAGCTCGTATTAAAAAAGTCGAAAATACTTCATTAAGGAGTATTGGCCTTGAAAATCATTTTCAATTGAAACAAGCATGATTTGAAGCTCTTGTAAAAAAGTTTATGCGTTTTAGTATTTTAATTTTTGTATTTTGCAATGCCTCTCAAGAACTGAGCACATTAGTAATCGTTAAATTTTCAGAAGTATCAAAATATTGCAAAATTTAGTAGGAAACGAATGGAAATTTTTTCAATGAAATTCAATACTGACTGCTGACTTTTAGGCTTGGGTTACTAAGGACATAAAGGCGGAATTTACGAAGTCCGCCTATCCTACTATTCAGATGAGGTCTACACGTCTGCACACACTGATAGGAGATTCTTGGAATAATCTAATCTGATTCTAGAAATGGTTAATTGATGGGTTTTGCACAGGTTTTGGAAGAGCTCATTCAAGGGACAGACTTGACTCAAGCGCAAACGGAAGAAGTGATGGCGACTCTCCTTGCTGATGCCAACCCTGCAGTTATCGGTGCTTTTCTGGCACTTCTCCGAGCTAAGGGTGAGACATTAGATGAGGTATAAACCCCAGTTGATACCATGCTCGATAACACGGGATGGAGGGATGTTTTTTTGTTTTTGCTTTTATTTTTAGTAAGAATCAATTTATTGAGTTTCGTAAATTTTTACTGATATCACTGGCATGTTTGCAGGTTACAGGCCTTGCGAGTGCAATGCTAAGTCGTGCGACACCTGTGCGAACTGTTCCTGGATCCCTGGATATCGTGGGGACTGGAGGCGATGGAGTTAACACTGTAAACATTTCCACGGGGTCTTGTATCCTGGCAGCAGCTTGTGGTGCGAAAGTTGCCAAGGTTAGTGTGGCAACGGTCTCCACAACAGGTGCTTTTTTGGCATTGGCCATGTCTTATTTTGTTATTGAGGATCTTAAGATGCAATTGTTAACTTCTTGATGGAATGATTTCCAAGTATAGGTTTAATACATTTATGACGTTCTCTCTTTTGTGCAGCATGGATCGCGGTCGAGCTCGTCTGCTTGTGGAAGTGCAGATGTGCTCGAGGCCCTTGGTGTTGCATTCGATCTAGGACCTGAGGTAAAACTTCGCATGTATGTTGTTAACTTAATTTTGGTGTGCATTCTATTTGTTTATCCGACTTTGTCCATCAGTTCTGGGTACTCTATATCTGATTTCGTCTAGGCTGTTTATTGGACTTCGACAAGAGCTCGTTTTTAGTAGATTTAAATAAGTTTTCTGACTGTTTTGTGCACATTTTATTTTGTCTAACATCTCCACACCTCATATGTCGTTCCATTTGCTTATCATCAAAAGTTTGAGAGTGTTTCATTGTGATGTCATTCGGTGTATAGGAAGTGGAAAAATGTGTTGAAGACGTTGGAGTTGGGTTCATGTTTGCTCCAAGATTCCATCCAGCAATGAAAGCTGTGGCGCCCGTTCGTAAGTCTCTGAAAATCAAGACAGCTTTCAATATTCTTGGCCCGATGCTCAACCCTTCTCGTGCACCACACTCCATTGTTGGTGTTTATCATGAGAATCTGGTTAGTCTTACTTTGCCTTCTAACCTTCGAGAGTAGCAACCATCCAGATGTGTATCAGAAGTCGATTCCTACCTTTTCGGTTGCTGAGGGCCTTTTGAATCAGCCAAAATGAATTTATCTGTTTTTCGTCTTCCTCTATCTGGACTTGATTGTGCTGTACTTTGAAGTGGCGTGATACTTCCTGGTCTGATGTGACATCTCTGTGGAAACTAGGTGCAAAGAATGGCTAAGATTCTACAGCATTTCGGGACAAAACGGACACTAGTAGTTCATTGCCAGGGCTTGGATGAGATGAGTCCACTTGGTAAGCTTCTGCCGTGGAGTCCCTGTTGAACTTGTTTTTTTCTCGCTTTCCGCGTTCCCTACATTTCTTGTTGGGCTTGTCATCGTAGATATTAGTTACATTTTAATATGGTAAAATGCTATGTGATGTTTCTCAATTGATGCTGAATGAATTTCAGGCACTTGAGGTATATTTGAATCAGTATTGGGGGGGGTTTAAATGTTGCGTCTACCTCTAGATTCTTGGAGCTGACAGTTTGTAGTGTTTGATTAGTCAGGTGTCCTTCAGTGCCTAGTAGATACGGTCAAAGTATTGTTGAATCCTGTAATTGTGATTCAGTTGAACTGTTAATTGCTGGAATTTTGGTTTCTGATGTGATATTGGATCTTACTGTTGTGTAAATGAAAAGGGGGTGGACGCGTTCTGGAGGTGACACGCGATAAGATTCAAAGCTTTGTGTTTGATCCTTGTACAACCTCTGTCCCTGCTGTTGCCGTTTTAATTTCAAACTGTTTCAGCAATTCTCAGAGAATTGAGTGTCAATTCATATGGCTTTACCTTGTTCCTTCTTTGGGTGTTATGAATTGATACTAGTTGTATGGGTCCTACGTGTTGTGTAGTGGACTTCGGAATAGCTAGATGCACAGTGGAAGACCTGAAAGGTGGAGACGCTGATTTTAATGCCAAGGCTTTGAGGGACGTCCTGGCTGGTCAACAAGGGGCCATAGCTGATTCTTTGGTGAGTTCTTTTGTTCTTCACACTTGTAAGAAATGCTGCTTTGATCTAGAGGTCTATCTTATTCAAAGAGATTATATTCGGGGTCCACTTCATGTACATCGTTGGTCCTAGATTCGTAAACAACAGGGTATAGCATACTTTTGCAGAACATGCAGGATGGGTGTGCCCTTGAATGAAGCTAATCAAACTGACAGAGTGAAGATTATGTACTTCAAAATTCTGCCATTACTTTGTCATTTTGAGATATTGGAAGACCTGTAAACATGTTTTACACCAAGAGCTTATTAGTCAATGTTGATGCGCAACTTGATAAGTTCTTGATCATGATCATGCACGAAAAGTCATTAAGTAAATATCGATGTACACATCCTAGATTTTGAATGCTGGAGCTGGACTCATGGCTTGCGGACTAGTTCAAGATTTAGGCGAGGGCGTTGCTTTGGCTCGAGATGTACAGCGATCAGGCAAAGCAAATACCGTGCTAGATGACTGGATAAAGCTTTCTCAAGTAAGATTCACGGGCCTCATCTTGTCTCTTATTATTTCTTGAGTTCAATGTCCTGAAGTCTTCCATATCTATGCTTTGCAATCACATTCCCTTCTTGGTGGAGGGAACATATTTATTTGTTGCTTATGAAATTACTGAGAAGTAATAATTGGCTAGCTCCCTTGTCAGTATGACTATCATGCTATTATTTAAAATTCTTGAATCCATGACATTCTAGACCACGCATGTTGAGCTCCTCAAGTGAATGAGCTATTGCTTTCACATGTGAGTGTATCAAAAGTTTTGCTCTGATTTGGCATGACTGCTGTAAATAACTCACAGTTGGCACCAGGGTGTGGATTTTTTTTGAGAAAAGTCTATGCCATTCCTATAATAAGCATAACCAACTGGCTATAGCCATTGATTTATCTTGTTCATCCCGTCCATCTTGATCTGCAATTAGGATTTTTTCTCTCAATTTCGACTTTTTTCCTGGAGCTTCAAATTTGAATTAGGATTTGGGGCAGTTCATCTAGCTGCTCCTACACTAGCAGCTGGGTCTGCCCGGATATTGGCGCTGTTCTCTTACAGATGCCATGCCACTAGTACTCGAGAAGAATGTCATGCCTTTTTTCATTGGAACAAATCTCATGGTACTCTTGTTTGTCCAGAAATTGAAAGCAGAAGAATCACTGGAGTGATGGATCGAACTCACTATCTCAAAGACTTCGACGAGGAAAAGCAGGTTCTGTGCACGGATCCAGCGGAGGCAATAGGCTTTCGATTGGAAAGGGAAGCTTGGGCGCATTTGAGTGTGCCACATGAGACTTGTTAATCGTTTGTAATTCAGAAGCTCCTCATTACATCCATGCGCAATCACTCGATACGCATCCCCATTTTGATGTCACTTCTATTGAGTATTTTCTTTTGTCTGCGCAAGGTTTTTTGTAACACTAGTTTTCCGGATCCCCAAATTTCTTATGAATCTCCATTCGTTGCATTATCCGAAGCCCATCCATCAGGTGACTCCGTCTTCATCTTCTCTCACCCAAGGATATGTTCCAGCTCACCAAATCGTTTGCATTTTACCTTATTTAGTGGCATCTGATTCCGATCCAATATTATGCGTATCCTAAAAAAATTTAAATAAATGAGATAAATTCATATCGAATACAATAAATGCTCAAAAAATCTGAAATGTTCACCATTGCTATTGATATGATAGTTCAGAACATCATGGTGTAAGCTATAGTTCAGAACATCATGGTGTAAGCTACAATTCTTTGTCATTCTATAATTCGAATATATAGAGAGAGATAATGGTAATAGACCCGAAGTTCAAACTACAATAAAATATGTAATTTTGGTTATTCTACAAAATTTCAAATGGAAGTTGAAACTATGTAATTTTGGTTATTCTACAAAATTTCAAATGGAAGTTGAAACTAGACTTAGTATACTTCATTGCATTAGTTCATTTTAATGTTTAAAATTCAGACCAAGAGCAAAGGTGTGGAAGTTGCCAAAATATACACTAAGGGAGGATCTTTTTGTCATCTTGTTTTTCTTAGCATCTTTTTATATATTATATGTAGAGAGGTCATGAATATCTCTATAAGGTAGGTGGCTCTAAAAGCTACCTAGCTCTAAAAGTGACTTCTAACATAGAGGCATGATTTACTTTCTTCAATGTACCAACAGTGTACATTTCAGTGGGGGATGCTTCTAGAAACCATTGCCTTTTAACTTCAAAAATTTATAACTAATTCCATGAAGGTCCAAAAAATATGAAACGACTTGGATTAGATGCCGAACCCATTTTTCTTCCTACCAAAATTTACTAAAAATTGTTTCAAGGAGTTTAGCTTCCCCGAAAATGCAACCAGTTCTTAGAGGGGCGCTTTAAGAGCCTCCTACCTTAAGTAGATTTTTCACAAGCATCCATGAGAGACACATTCAAAAGGAACACTTGAAAAAAAACAATTTATTGGATGAAAAATATCAATCCTTCATTCAGAATTTGGCATTTCAGTTTATATCATTCACGAACGACTTTCTGGCTCAAAGACGCGTTTCGGGGTTAACGATTTCGCCGACGCTGGCCACGCACAGTGATAACGACCTCTGTCGTTGGCATCACTAGTGAGTGCCCGTGACGGAACCTGCGTCATACTCATCATAAGATATGATGAACTCCGTCGTCACCCGAGACTCGCTAAAGACTTCGATGAAGTTCCAGAAATAGACTACAATCCAGAATCACAGTCTTACCAGACAGTGTTGCTCAGTGCTGTACAGTACAGTAGACTGCTTTGCCTTGATTTCTAGGCACTGGTACAGTACGGAATATCGAGTTTTGACCTTCAGGTGCAGACTAGAATTGCCTGCTGGAAGCCTGGAAGTTCAGTACTTCGGTTCATCTTTTGGGAGCAGTGCCAACTGTAACAGTACAACAACTGTACAACGCTCGGGCGTTGAAGAACCCAACTCTCTAATAAGCTTAAAAAAGACTCGATGGAGTTCCAGAGTGGAATGGAAGTTCGACGGAGTCGACGGACTACTGATGAAGGCGCAGTGGAAGGGGCACTCTCAGGGCGCAAGTTTGAATCTTTGAGCTGGCCCGGATTATCCGACTCCCTTTTTGTCGTTTCGTTGGATTTGGCTTGGCCGACTGACTGACTGACACAATCCCAAGTAGACATGCCTGGGTGGCCGGGTGGTAAGTTATTCATTATGTAGATGGGTACCATTCGTTTTAATCGGTAAGTCGTTGGTTTAAAAATATGTTCACGCCGTGTTTGTCGTCCTCACGCTTTTTCGGTCAAGGCGTGAGCGATCATGGCCCAGCCAGATCCTCAAGCGGTTAAAGCTTTGATCAGATCCAATCTGCGCGCAACGTGCACAACTTGGTTGTGCGAATTTCTAATAAGCTTTTTGTTCAGTGGGGCTGTTTCTGCAGCCGTCACTTTTGTCGGTGTCATCCACGCGGTTGGGATTTAGGTTTGGGCATTGTGTGTGTGTGTGTGTGTGTGTGTGTGTGTGTGTGTTCGTTGGTACTTACTTAGTTGCTCTGTCAACCTTGGGCTATGGAGCCTCGTTTCCTTTGCAAGAAACTCATTGTAGTCCGGCTTCAAGTGTTCCTCTCTTCCTGTAGATTCACTTCTTCACCCCCAGTTTAAATCGCATGGTAGTTGCTCTTGGTTTTTGGGAGTTTTGGGCGAGTGCTTCCGTTTCCTGATAATCGTGCAGAGAAGCTTCTTCTAGCTTGAGCAAGGTCTGCCTGTAGTGATGTGGTGGAGTTGGTCGGAGGAGAGTGGCGGGCGAGGGACTTACCTCCTGTTGTGTGTTGAGGATTCGGCGGCGTGTCAGAGATTTTATGAGCGTGATGGCCTGATCGGCGTCTCAGTAATCCTGGTACGATTCATTTGGTTTTGATCTCTTGTGGTCATTTCTGTGAATATTGGGCTCCTTTTCGTACCGATTGTTCTGTACCGATTTTTTGATGAGTTTTCAATTTAGGGTACTAGATGATCTTGACGACGAGGGACTGTTAGACTTCCTACGGAGAACAAGTGTCTGGATGCTGAATACTGCTGCTAGAAACTGGTAGACAACCATGTGGTGTTCATCTCTTGTGGTCATTTCCGTGGATGCGGAATACTTTTGTAGACCTTGTATCGACTGTGCTGTACCCCCCTTTTTTGCTTTAAGAATTTTCAATTTAGGGTAGAGAATTGAGGAAGAGGGACCACCGAGAACAGGTGTCTGGTTGCTGATAGAACTGATAGACAATCCTGGTATGACCCAGGCAACTCATCTGGTGTTCATCTTCTGATGTCATTTCTGTGGACATGGAATTCTTTTGTAGACCTTGAACTGATAGTTCAGTACCCTTTTTTTGTTTAAAGAATTTTTCATTTAGGGTAACTGACTGAGGATGAGCGACTGTTAGACTTCGTGCCTAGTGCATGTGTCTGGTATCCGTATTTTGCCGATCAATAGAACGTATGGGCAATCCTATCATGACCTAGGAAGCTCATTTAATGTTCATCTCTTGAGGTCATGTCTGTGGATATGCGATTCTATTGTAGACCTTAGTTGCACCGACTGTTCTGCTCCTCGTTTTTCTACAGTAATTTGCAATTTAGGCCAGATAACCTTGAGGATGAGGGACTGTTAGTCGTCCTACCGGTGTTTGCTGATAGACAATGTGGTACTAACCAGGAGCGAATGTCCATTCTTAGGAATTTGATAATCCAGAGAGACATATCTCTGCAACTGTGTCTTTTCCGTGTTCATTTTTCTAAAGCAGCTTGCTTTGCAAATGAATTTGTGATTAGCAGTTGGTGAATCCGTGCACCGACTGTTCCGTGCCTTGTTTTTAATAAAGTGGTTTGCAATTTAGGCCAGATAACCTTGAGGATGAGGGCTGTTCGACTTCCTACCGAGAACAAGCGTCTGGTTACCGTATTCTGGTGATAGACAATGCTGACACTACCCAGGAGTGAATGTTCATTGTTAGTGATTTGATATACAGGGGAGACATGTCTCTGCATTACCTATGTCTTTTCTGTGTTCATTGTTTCTAAAGCTTCTTCTTTTTCAAATGAAGGTGTGATTATCAACAGTTCGTAGATCCGTGCCTGCCTTGCGACCCAAGCCCTTCATTACTAGAATCTGTCCGCAATGGAGGCAAACATCGAAGCCTACATGCTCCACCACATGGACCTCAAGATCGAGGACCTCTTAGCCTTCCCCTTACAAGTCGCCGAACAAGTCCGCAAAGGCTCCGAACAAGCCGGCTCCTTCCGCCAAGAATGCTCCGACCTCAACCACAAAATCGAGAAGCTCATCCAGCTCCTCCGCCAAGCCGCTCGCTTCTCCACTTCCAACGCCGTCGGTCTCTACGAGCGTCCCACTCGTCGCATCATGCTTGAAGTTCTCAAAACCTTGGAACGCGCATTGGCCTTAGTCCGCAAGTGCAAACGCAGCGGCATGCTCAAACGCGTCATGACCATCACCACCACCACCACCACGGACTTCAAGAAAGTGAACCAGTTGCTGGAAAGCTCAATTGGGGATGTCTCCTGGTTGCTGAACATCTCCTCCAGTGGGGACGGGCGCTCGGCGTTCGCAGGCTTGCCTCCGATTGCTAGCACGGATCCTGTGTTGGCGTTGGTGTGGGAGCAAGTGTCGATTGTGCATGTGGGGACGCCTGAGGAGAAGGCGGAGGGGGCGGAGTATTTGGGGAACTTGGCCAAGAGTGCGGAGAGGAATGGGAAGATGATTGTGGAGGAAGGAGGGGCGGCGCCGTTGCTGAGGTTGCTCAAGGAAGGGACGGGGGACGGGCAAGAGGCGGCGGCGATGGCGTTGGGGCTGTTGGCGAGGGATAAGGAGCGAGTGCAGTTGCTGAGGACGGAGGGGGCGAGCAATGTGTTCACGCACATTTTGGCGGGTCATTCGACGTCTATGAAAGTGCAGGTAGCGAAGAACTCCCTACTCTTGAATTTAGGGTCTTCTCACACATTTGGACACATTTTGGCGAGTCATTCCGCATCCATGAAAGTGCAGGGAAAACTCAAGTCTTGAATTTAGGGTCCGGTAAAGATGGACACTCAAGCCTCTTGATTGTGACCTTCTCAAGAAGTGTAGAATGTCCTGCACGCTTGCCACAGTATCATTTACTATAACGCAATTGTCCAACGGTGTCATTGTTAAAGTTTGGGACCCTGGGTGGTAAGATTACCCCTTTCAAGACCAATTGATCACTTCTTCTTTTTTATCAGTTTTGAAACAGTCCACTTAAAAGATATTTGTTCCTCAAAAAAATTAGTTTTTTTGACCCAGTACGTTGAATGTTGTTGATAAGTCTAGTGAGTTCAGTGTTGTCCTCATTTCATTTCACTTGTATTTGCTTCAGCATGATCGATCAGAACAGTGATTTGAAACCTGTTCATCCATGGTCTTCAAAGGGTTAAAGAGGATTGCGTGTTGTTACTTATGGTGATTTTGACTATCCCAATTGTGTCTATGTTTGAAATTCATCCCAGCTGCAAGTTGCACGCGTAGTCGCAAAGTTCGCTTCTGTGGACGAGGAAGCGCAAAGCGAGCTTGCATCCCAAGGCGCTATCAGGCTCTTAGTGGCCCTTCTTGCACATCAAACCAACACAGTGGAGGGCCTGGAGGTCCCAGCCAGCATTCACTCTATAGTGCGGACCAACATGACCCAACTTCGAAGTACAGTGGCCAGAGACAACAACGGGAACTTGGCGGACTCTCGGGTCCAGCCTGTAGCCCTGGCCGCTTCTTCAATGATGGCTCGAATGCGAACCTCAAACCCTTCCAGTATTGCTGAGAATACCAACACCACTTCCAGTACTTCTTCCAGTGCACGGATGAACGTGCCTCTCCGTCAAAGCAGTCGAGCGCATCGAGAGCTGGAGGATCCGGAGGTGAAGCTCGGGTTGAAAGTGGAGGCGGCACATGCGTTGTGGAGACTGGCCGCTGGACATGTGAAGAACTGCAAACTCATCACGGACACATGTGCACTGCTGTGCTTCGCCAAGCTGATGAAACATAACGGCGGGGAGCTCAAGTACAACTCGGTGATGGCGGTGAAGGAGATCGCCGCTGCTGCTGGAAGAGACTCGGAGCTTCGCAGGGCGGCGTTTAAGACGAATTCGCCGTCAGCCAAAGCTGTGGTGGAACAGCTCTTGATGCTGATTACGAGTGAGGACGGAGAACCGGAACTTCAGGTGCTGTTCTCATGCCCTTCATGATGTCTGATCGACTTGGATGCCAATCTCATCGTCTTTATGTCGTAGTACTGGTACAAGGTTGTGAATTTGCGTGAAACGATATTAATTGAACTTAATCAGTTGCGTAGATCCAGTTTACGTTCAGGCCCGCTCACATCAATTTCAACTAATTGGAATTAGGTACTAAATGCTCGCATTAACCAAGTTGTGTCAGTTGGCCAATTGGTGCTAACCTCGGCAAAGTATTTGCAATGAACTTACCGGCATTCATGAACTTCAGGTGCTGTTCTCAGGCACTTCATGATGACTTGGATCTCAATCTCAAACGTCTTTATGTAGTACTGTTACAAGGTTGTGAATTTGCATGAAACTCAATGAACTTAACTCCTGATTTGGGACAAGTAAACGAACTGAGCCTAACGGTTTGAGGTGCTAAATCCGCCCACCCTAAACAAGTAGAAGCAGTTTGCTAACTTGAAAGCTTGCTCTCCATTAGTATGATGGCACGTTGAGAAGCAATTATATGCTAGTCAACTATTTCACAGTCTTCAGTTCACTTACAAGTTGTTTCTCAACGTAGCTTTAAATTAAAGTGAAGAAGTTTCTCCTGACTTACAAGTAGTTGATGTTTTACAGATCGAATGTTGTAAAGCAATTGGGAGCTTGGCTCGAATTTTTCCTGCACCTGCCGAGGCTCCAATCAAGGCTCTCTCCTCCGCATTAGCCAAGGTTGAAGTGAACCAGAACCAGGAGATTGTTGAAGTCGCCACGGAAGCTGCGATTGCGCTCTCCCGGTTTGCCAGTGATGAGAATTACTTGCACTTGGAGCACTCCAAAAACATTATTCACGAAGGAGCCGTGGAAGGCGCCGTTGTGCTCGCCTTGAACTTTGGGTACTCCGACTCCCAACTGGCTGCGCTTGAGCTTCTTTGTTACCTCTCGTTGAACGTCCCGGAGAGTGAAACCTTAGCCAAAGCGAATATTGTTCATGTCTTGAAATCGACTATTCATGCGAGTCAGTTGTCGCAGCTATTTGCGAAACACGATTCGGCTCGACCACTCCTTAATGATGCTATTGCCAAGCTTGAACTTTATCAGTTACGTAGCTCTAGTTTTAACAAAGATATTGATTATCATTCTCCATCTACAAACAGGTTGTTGGATTAATTGTTAGCCTCCTCAGTTTTTCAATTTTTCAAACTCTTTTCTTTCCCCTTCTTCTTCTTCTTCTTCCTCTTATTCGAGATCAGCTTCGTTGTAGTTCACCATTTGACACAGCAGGAGCTTTCTCACTCTCTCAAAAGTGTAGCATATATTGACTTAAAAGGCGGATGCAAGGATCAGCTTCGTTGTAGTTCACCCGATTATTTGAGGTAGGCCAGATAAAGACCTCTGGATCCTTCCACTCGTAACAAAATTAGGGCTTCCCTGTGAAAGTAACAAGGTTTCATTTTTCAGGTTTGGGTATTGTCACAGAAAATGTGAATGTCCCATGTCATCATGTGGTTTATAAAATGGGGCAAACCCAATATTGATCTCTACATTTTGCAAACTGGTCCTTTGTATACTCTTTTCTTCATATTTCTCGTCTATTTTTGAAGGCAAATGATAAGAAGAGCTGTTCATTAGGGAAAATCATGTTGTACTCCTGTCTTTTGAGTCTGGAACCCAACTTTGCTGGAATTGGTCATCAAGCTGAATTTGTCATTACCAGTATGCGGTCAAGTTCAATGAGCTCCTCTGGTTGGAACAGGATATGATTTCTGCTGTTGATTGCAGAATGACTCCTAACCATGGTCACCTTTCCTTTGTTGATATGTGCTGGCTTCCATCTGTACACTCATGTCATTATCTAAGGTTTCTCTTAGTTTTTGACAAGTTTTGGCAAGTTTTTGGTGAGTTTTTCTGTGCCTTGATGTAGTCATTTCACCTCACGTCATCATCTAAGGTTGCTCTTAGTTTTGGGCCAGTTTTGGGTGAGTTTTTGGCGAGTTTTTTCTGTGCCTTGATGTAGTCAGTTCACCATACATCTCTGCTTGCTTGTGGCATGGTTTGCTTGCCTGACTATGATGTTGTCTGTACTTGAAGGCTGTCAATCTCACGGAGCCTTAGGTTGGTGAAGGGATAGTGTCATCAGCCACAGTCGTGCACGTGGATCAAGCCACACAGACAGACACACGTGGATTCATGCTCATTTTTGTATAAGTATCATCATATGGGACCATGAATATCACGAATTTCTCACACCCAGGCTAAGCTTAACTTACGGTTCCATGGGTTCCACCAGTAATCAATGGAAGTGCTGGTCATCATAAGTGTCGCATGTGTGTGCACATGTGTTTGATCATCACTTGTTGTGTTGAAATTCAAAACTGCTGTGTTAAGTTAACTTAGTACCTTGCAAGATCAAAACTCTTCTGCACACATAACTTAAGCTTAGTTACTTCATTGATGGGATTGGGACCTCCCACAATCTTTTGCTGCAATTAATGACCTCCAGTGAGTAGCTGAAATCACAATATGCCAATTCAGCAATGGCCTGTTGAAATGGGTCAAACTGTCAACTACTACTTCTTAAGATGTGATTTTGTCTCCCATAATGTGAAGTCCTGGTTTGGGGGTCACTCTGTACTTCCCTTTCTGGTTGATGAGAAACAGATTTCTGGTTGATGAGAAACAGATTTAGGCCAGGTTGAGATGAGCGACTGGACAAAATAATTGCAAACTTAGGTGATTGGCTGAAATAGCATCCTTGTCCAGTGAAGTCGGTTCAGACTTAGGGTTTGTCCACTTCTTCAACCTACCAGGTCACCAACCAATGTAGCCAATTCAACAGACAAGACAGAGAAGTTTTGGGGCTTGCCTTGGGGGTGAGTGACTCCAATGTAGCCAGCTCAACGGACAAGATGGAGAAGTTTTAGGGCTTACGGCTCTGAACTTCTCTGGTAGAGGAGCACTCCTACTTTGTCCAGCAAGTTGAAGCCATGTCTGATGAATTGAACAACACATGCAACAACCTGATGACGTAGAAGTACTTTGAATGGATGAAAGATTGGCCGGTGTGTGATTGTTCACCTTTTTTCCAATCAGACACTTGTCTAAACCAAACTTTACAACAATTGGACCCTAATATAAAGTGGCCCTAATAAATATATGTATTTTATATTTGATAACTTTCATTCCACCTAAATTCATGAGATTTTTTAACCCTTGGATGGGTTGGTCATCATGGAAATCATCCATTTTCATTCAATGTGAATCATTTGTTTAAAAAAATCCAATAGTAGTCAGTAGAGGTTGAACTATTGTACGTGCAAGACCTTCCCTTTTCACACAACATTCCAAGGATGAACATTTACACTTCTGTCCTAATCTAATGTTCATGGTGTCCTTCTACGGTTAATTCACATTTCAATTGCAAAAAAGAATGGTCAGAGTCAATGGCCCACATACATTAGTTTGCTAGGTGATGATTCATGTTGAAATGTTAGATTGTCAATTCATAGGTTGAGGTTGATCCCTCATCCTTATACAATCCCCGTGTAAAACGTGTCATATTGTTCAAGAATGTTGTGAAGTTCATCCTACAATTAAGGTAACTATACCTAAAATCATATGAATAAGCTTTGTGGCATAACCAATATGCTCTAGAAAATGAACAATAATTTTTGCACATTAGTGAAGGACTTTGAATCAAAATGCAATTGGTTCCATAGTTTTTGGACACATTGTGAATTAGTTAAAAAATTTCAAAGATGCAAGGTGTAGGGTGCTAAAAGTGTTATGTAGGTGATGCCAAAACGCATTTGATGCCAGCACATGAAGAAATGACATTAGTAGTATCAAAACATATCATACAAAAGAGGTTAAAACAATACAAAAAATACCCAAAATTGACCACTTGTAAGGTTGTCACCTCTACAATATTATAAATAGAATTGTACAGTACATTGAAAGGAGATGATCCATTTTTTATCAACCTCCCATTCTCGTAGCTTAGGTTACTTAATTTTTGATTAGCTATGCTATAGGTGACAACTCAAGTATAGCATGACCATCATGAGTAACAAAAATGTCCAGGAGGTATACATTGAAATCACGTAGTGATCACAACATATACATTGAAAGCCACAATGATCACTTACATCAATTTTGTAACCATCCTATGGGTGGAAATTGGTTTGCCTATATACCGAGAATGGGACAAAGAGAATCTTCACGAAAAGAATTCATAGTAATTTTATTTTGAAGGAAAAAATGTCAAAAATTATGAAATCCTTCTAAAATCTATTTCTCTATACAGGGAATTTTTTTCTCAACCTTCCCAATGTTGTAGATAGGCTAAATTGCTTAAGTGGTTAGAAATAGGGGATCCTCTCGATACTCAAAATGGCCCCCAACTCCACCTTATACTTGTCCTCTTAATGCACACCATTTGGGGTATCCTCTCTATTCAATTTTCCTTCAAAAATAGGGGTCGATTTTCAGCAGTGGTTCATTTTATGACAAGAAGTTCCATTTTTTCAAACTTCAAAAGGGTGTATAGTATTGGTATCCCAATCCATTCCGATATTTGCACATTACATACAGTCTGGCAAGTCAAGTGTCAAGTGTTTTTTCATTTGTTTTAGGTAGTACAAAAAGCAATAATCACAAAAAGGATGAATTCATTTACAATCACAAAATAGATGAAATAGTTCATTTATTCATCCAAAACGATGTACATTCATCCAAAATAGAGTAATATTGTCCCAAGATTTGATAGCAAATTAACAATTGTTACATCCATTAAAAAAAAATTGATCGCTTTTCAACAAAATTTCACTCCAAAGTAAACACCCAGGTCCAGTGCCCGAGTTTTGTTTGTTGCAGTATCATGTTGTATGATTGATGTGCCCCTGCCTGTACGGTCAGTTCCTTCTCACAATCTCGGCCCCCCCAACTCACACAGCAGTCCTGATTTCTGTTGTAAGTCAAGGTATGGGCGAACTGCCCATAACCCAACCGAATAAGCAATTGGGGACATGACATAGAGTACAAGAAGGCAAAGGAAATATATTTCCACACGTGCAGAGATAGAAGTGAGGGGGACTGCCAAAATTTGGTAATTTTATCACTTGAACTGAAATCACTCTGAATTTCGGAAGGCAGAAGTTGCTCTGGACCCACTCACGTCCAATGTGTCCGCTATCCCAAAACCACTCATTCCATAGACTTCTTCTTGTTCACTTTGGCACTCCAAACCAAGCACACGTGTCATGAAAAGAATGGAGGAATTGATGGCCAGAAATCAATCAAAAACTCCCATCACGTTTGGAAATGAGTCCCAACCTCTTCCTGAAATTTCACACACTCTAAGTTATTGATTGATTGCTGATGGGGCTGTGGTTGGTGATGGGTGGTTCTACCTTAAGGTACGCAGTCCATTCCCATTTTTTTTCCATTTTTTTTGTAATAAAGGTAGGTTAGGTTGTCTCATGTTGGAAGCTGTTTGAAACTGATGCTCTTGTCGCCTCTCGTCAAACTTATTAGTACTACTACTGCCCCCCCAAAATGAATTCAACAGAATGGGGTGGGATATTTTCGATCGGAGATTGGGTTACACAATGGGTTGTTCACCAAAGCGCTGGAATGTATGGTGAATGGGAATACTTCAACTTTTCGATGGATTTGGGGATACTTTTCCGTGGATGGGATACAGAGGCCGTACAACCTGGCGCGAGGCTAGCGTTCTCTCTCTCTGTGTATCATAATGTCAGTATTCCTTTGTCTTCTTTGAAGGGGTTCCCCCACCGGGTGTCAATTGCCTACTCATTGGGCGGCTGGAAATTGGACATAACTTAGAGTGAATGAAATGGATTGTATCTTAGTGCAGAGATTCACACTGCTATGTCCAAAGTTATAATTGTGGAAGTCATGTTCACTGGGTTCAAGACTGAAAACATTCTCTTGGGATCGTTTTTACACCTAAGGTAGTATGCTCTTAAAGCGACCATTTAAGAGCTGATTGCCTATCAGGGAAGCTAAAGTCCTTAAAAAAAATTTCATTAAATTTTCGCAGGAAGAGAAATGGAATTAGCATCTAACCCAAGTCATTTCGTATTTTTTGGACCTTTGTGGAATTAGTTACGATTTTTTAAAGTTGAAACACAGGGGTCACTGAAAGTGACCATCTCCTAAAATGTACACTATCGGTACATTGAAGAAAGAAAAATGTACCCCTGCATCATGATCGCTTTTAGAGTATGGGTGCTATCAGAGCAGACTTCTTTAGAGGCTAGACCAACTCTCAAGCCAACTCCCCATGAGGCCAATTGTAAAAAAATTTGAGATCCTTTTGGATTGAAGGTTGTCCTGATCTAAGCTTACTTGGTAGGAAAAGATTATAATGGGGGCCAATTCTCCCATATGTAAAAGCCTCGAGGCCAAGAAGACAGGCTTATTCAATAAAACCTAAAAAAATTCAGCCCCTTCCTCCCTCCCTCCCTCTCTTTTCAAGGTTGCTTTACACCTAAGGTAGAAGGCTCAGAAAGTGCTCATCTAAGAGAAGAAAGATCCTTGTGAAGAAACAGGTGAACCCAAAGATTTTTCTTATATTTTTGTGGGAGAAAAAAAAATGAGGAACACAATAGTGGAAATCTTTAATAATTTTTTTTTTTTACTTGGAATGAATAAGATACGATTTTCCAAAGTTAGAGGTGCCTAGGTCCCTATTAATTTTTATAGACACAACTGTGATGAATCAAAATATGGCTTTGAATGGAGCCAATGAGTTTAAGAATGATCCTGAGCATGCCTTTGAATGGAGTCAATGAGTCTAAGAATGATCCGTTGTACGTTTCCATTCAATTCACTTCCCACTGTAAATCAAAATTTATTGCAACCCCTAAATGACCAAAAGTATCTTCACATAGTCCAATTCAAAAGTCAATTCAAAGTCCAATTCAAAGCATTGTAACTTGTGCATCCGATGTTCAAGTTCAATGGAACTTGTTGTAAATTTGTGTTGTCTCTCTCACTCTCTTCTAGTTTGTGTGGTAAAATTTTCAAATCAATCCAAGATATACTATTTTTTTGGAAGCCAATCAAAATTCACAAGTTCAATTTGAGTCCACCAAACTGCATTTCATGGCTGCAACTTTGAAGGCTTGTATCTCTTTCATCCAATGTTAGTTTTCAATAAAAAAATTTGGATTATGTTTTCCTTTCAATCTAGTTATTGTGGTAACATTTTCATGTCAATCCAAGTTGTTTTAGATGTTTGGAAGCAATTCAAAGTTCAAAATTCCAACATTTTTGGATTACAATGAACTTCAATGGCTTGTTTCTTCTTCATACAACATCCATTTCCAATGAGAAAAGATTGAAAAAGTTATGCATAGTAGTATAGTTTGTTACATCAATATCACATCAATCCAAGAAGTTACAAGTGATTGAAAAGCATTTTAGGAGGAGGAGGTTCAACCTAAGATGTGATTTTTGCAATTTTTCTTGTTATTTTTTGACATTTCAAAGTCATTTTGTAGACTTCACCAAATTCAAGACTTTATTATGAGCAAAATCACACGTGATGGTGAACCATGTCACTTGCTCAATAGCCTAAAACCACACATATGGGATGGCAGTTTCTCACTATACAAAGTCACTTCCATTTCTACATCCATGTGTACTATTTTGGGGACTTCTATAGGGGCAATTCTTAATGCCCAAAGTGTTTTTGAAAATCTTCGTATAAAGGCTGGGCCAATATCCCTTGAGGCTAATTGCACAAAATCCAATGAATTTGATTTGTTGACAAAATAATATTTTATAAAATGAAAAAATTTAATTGAAATTTGACATGAACCCTAAGGCCAAGAATTGGCCTTCTATATATGGTGCGCCCAATTAGTGAGATTGGGACATATCAAAGCATGTCTTTTTTGAATAAAAATTCATTCCACCAAATTAGGCCAACCTCTAAGGGTAAAAGGTTTGGAATTGATTTAAGCCTTTTATTTAATTACAAGTGAGGATTTGGGGCCTCTCACAAAACACATTGGTCCGGCCTCTAGGTGTAAACTTTGGCCCTTTAGTATGACAACTACATCTAAAAATCATTGGAATAAGCATGTGAACAACTGAGCATAACACCTGTTCTTTGGGTTGTCTTTGATTTTTGTTGAATCTTTTTTGGAATTGATAAACAATTGCAAACTCTCTTTGTGCTTTTTTATTTTCAAGATGTTGTATGAATGAATTATGAATTTTCAAAGTATTGAATATGGATGTACAAAACAAGGATCCTAACCCCTAAAGGACTAATAGAATCTATAATCCTAAATCCTAAAGTGCTTTTGATTTCATAATTTGGATTTTTTGCAATGAGATTTTTAGGATGGATGCTAATCAAACTAATCCAATAGTGAAGCTTTCTTTCACATCATTTTGATAAACATTAGAAAAGTTAAGAAGGATTTTTTCAATTCAATGTGAAATCTCACAGTTGAAAATATATTTGAAAAAAGATCAATCAATATTTTTTTATTTTTTTATTATGATACATGTTCAAAACATTCAAACCATTCAATTGTGAATAATGAAGTGAAATTTATAAATAATTTTATTTTGTAGTTAATGAAGGTAGAAAAAGCATATAAAGTTGTTTTTTGAACTCAATTTTGAAAATTTTCAAATAAAGTAAAAAAACAAGATATATATTGTTTGCTAGAACATTCTCATCATTGGGATTTACAATTCTCAATTTCTTATCAAAATTTATTAGTGATTTAAGTTTTCCTTTTATAAAATACCATCTTTCACTTTATAGTTTTTTAAAAGATGAATATAAAAGGTTTTGTTAGACTTTTTGGCGTGTATTCTCAACCCATTTTCTAATATCTTGGAAAAATTGCATAAGTTTTGGATATATGTGTTTTCTCTAAAAATGTTGAAAGACAAAACTTCACCTTTAGGAAGGGCTAAAAAAATACTTTTTGAACTTGCAATTAGTGGGGATTTTCACTCTAAAATTCAAGGATGATGTATTAGAAGTGTAGATCAAGGTTGGCATTTCCTTATTGAAATTTTTTTCTTGAAAAAAAAGGTTCAACTTCAACTAAAAACAAAATTCTAACCCAATATTTCTTTTTCTCACCATACAAAAATTTTCTTTTTGAAAAAATGAGTTTCCTAAAATTTTGACTTCTATTTTTAGAATTATTTTTTGTTGCCCCTGCACTACAAATGCAATACTTGAACAAATTAACTAAAGGATCATATAATTGAATTTGTTAGAAGATAAATAAAGATGAAGATTTTAGCCTTGCTTTAGGTACAAGTATTTTGAAGCAATTTTGGGCCTCAAAACACTGCAATATTTGAGGATCTAAACTAATGAGAACATGGTATGTGTAGAGTATAGAAATATGCTCTGAGAAGACCTTCACAACAAATAAGACCAAATTCTGTGGGTCTTCTTGTGGACTATAAAGACTATGTTTATATTAATATTAGACTCTCATATTCAAAAGGGTTATTTTTTAGACAAGAATATAGATGGAATGATTGAAATAAGATTTATTTATGGTGGCAACAAAATTTCATCCTAAACAAATGTTTGCACTTTCTGTTGGTGGAACTTATAAAAATGCTTATAAGTATTTTTGAAATTCCATTATATGATCCATTCTTTTGGAAATTAAATCACTAATTTGTCACAACAAAAAGAGAAAAAGAACAAGCATACTAAAATTGCTATTTCAAGTATGTAGTTTTCAAATTTATAATAAATTGTTGAAGAAGTGTATTATTTTTTATTTTTTTGTTTTGAAACAAATGAAACTAGTGTATAATTCTTTGAATAACAAAAAATAAACTGTAAGAAGTATCATATATTTTTTCAATAATTGAACAAATTTGGTTGAAAATCATGAATTTCAAACCTTACTGAAGCAATGAATTGTGAATTTCCATTGGGATTTCCATTCATCAATTTTTGTTATAGAAATGAATAGGAACTAACCCCATAACCTTGATTCAAATAGCTTGTGAGGATGTTTTGGATCTTTTGGATCAAGGAGGCCTCAAGGATGGAAAAAAACATTTTTGCTTTCAAATATTTAGGCAGTTTCTTGAATCTAATTTCAAATAAAGATGTTGTATATTCTTTCTCTGGGATAATTTTGGACTTTCCTACATGAAAAAATAGCAAATCAATGGATCACTGTGCAGTACCCAAAATCCATTTTTCCCCTTGAGGGAACAATAGGTTTTCACTTGTAGCGTCTGTTGATGCAAAGTCTCCTCTCCTTTAATCTTGAGCCAACATGTATAACACTTTTGAACACTTTTAAGCACTCTTGAAAAGTGCCACATGGGTCCTTTCAAACTCCAATAATATCTTCTTGAATTCATCAGGAAGCTAACTTGTAGTCACACAATTGGTTGTTTTCATGCCTTTTTGTTTATTGAAGCTTGCATTAAAAAATTCCAAAATATAACAGGAATCTCCAAAAATATGGGAGAAAACTTTGAAACGTTGTCCAAAGATATAAAATGATGTAAGGTGAACCAGCCCATTACCACCACCCTTCTCAAAACTGCCCTCATTTACATTTGGTGTACATTTTCCCTCTGAAATGTACCCCATGTTGGATTTGCTGGCTTGGGGTCAGAGTTACTTTCTACTTCAGCAACACCCATCGACTTTAGAGTTTAAATTTCATACCAGTGTCCCAAACAATTTGGAGTGCATCAAATCAATACCCATTGCCGTGTGCATCTGTTCAATTGAACTGTTGTTATTTATTTTACCTAGAAAAAGTCCGAGCTAAAATCAAATTAAGCATGGTTTGTATTAATAAATTATTTTAGTTTTTCTTGTTTGAGTAGTGGGTGTTGTTATTAGAAAATGAAGAAGGTTTAAGGTAAAACAACCCATTGCGTTCAAATGACCCATAACGGACGCCTAATGATTCTATGGTGGTTTTTCAAACCATAATCAATGTCTTTCATGATAGTTATGGAGTGATTGATGATCTCAATAGGTACTTCCAACTTTTCACTATAAAATTCATTGTAAGAATTGATTTTGAGGCCTTCCATGTTAGAAAATATTGTGATTGTATTGGGTAGGTATTGGATTCATTTTTTGTTGGTTATGAGGTAGCCTACAGACTCTTTTGGGTTGATCACTTAAAAAATTCATAACAAATCCATACTTTGTCTGAAAAATATAATTTCACGTGTCTTCATTATTTCTCACATTTGTCTTCATGTAGAAAGTTTTTTGAAAAATTTCAGCAATGGCATGAGGGCAGACACCTAATTTTGACCACAATGGGCTATTTTACCTTACATAATGTTGAGAAGAGTTTCAAAATTCTATAATTTTGGCATCCATTTTTAGAATTATTTTTTGCCAACCCAAACCATTGGGGACAATAGTATGAGAAATGACAAACATTTGAATAGATGAAGAAAAATAAGAATTTGTGTTCTTTCATTATTAGAATAATGGTTTTTAAGCACCAATGAATACTGTCAGAGTGTAGTGCTAAGGGTCTACATATTGACTTTAGCTCAGTGTCAATGTGGGGCTGTAGCACCAAACTTTGAAACTATTCATTGGTGCCCCAATACCTCTTTTACACTAGAAAATGTTGGGACTTGTTTGCATTAGTTTATTGCTCAAAATTTTTGGGCCTAGTTCTCAAGGGGGTGATTTCCAATATCCTACAAAACTAAAAACACCAACGGCTTTCAAAGTTAAATACCTTTGAAATGATTCAAAATATTTGAATAAATTACCAAAATGACTATACATATGTTGATGCATAATTGAATATATTTATAAAGTACGTAGTAAAATAAAATAATTTCAAATTTAATCATAGATAAAAAAAAATTCATATTAGTAATTTATTTTCAGATTTATATCCTTCAACTTCAATCATTGAATTGGATAGTTAATTTTTATTAAAATCACCCATATAAAAAATTGATTGTTTTCTATTGCACAATGTATATGAATCCTATTTCTATATTTCTTGGATTTAAAAAAAATTAAACTCTTAGAGTACATATAAATTTCATTTCAAAACTTTCAAAACTTTCAAAAATGTTCACCAAAACAACTTTAATTTGGTTCGAGACAATGTTCCCAGAAGTGGCTAAAAATCATCCAATTTCTACCAAATTTTTTGGTGAACTAAATATACATGGTGGGAGATCTTTGGGAAAAAATCATAGCACTTTTGCACAATAGATGAAAAAAGAAGTTGCAAAATTTTTGCTTCATCCCCGTCACCATTCGCAGTCATCCGCTATGAGGGGGCTAATGTGGTATCTGATTCACGATCTGCACCGTCCATTTTTCGTGAGGGTAACTCTATTGTAGCTGCTGATTTTGCTAGAAGATTAGGGAGGAGGGTTTCCCATTAGCGCAATCATTAGTAACTTCGTCTTCTTTTTGTTGAGTGTTTTAACTCTAAATTTTTTTGGTCAGGCGCTAACACGCAATTATTGTCGCAATTTTTTTTTGCGGGGCGAAGTAGGCACTGGTGTGATCCGCTTCGCTGTTGAGTTCTTGAGATCAGTGCCTTTGCTGCCTTCTAGAGTTTCAGAACTTCTAGAGGAACTGTCACTCTAATTGAGGAATCATTGGAATTCAAAAATTTATTCTTGTTTGAATGCTTGTTGCACCTTGAATGTTTGTGGTAGAAACTTAGAACGTTCACTTGGTGGAATGGAGGCTTTAGGCGCCGTTGGTTTAGATTGCAAGCATGAATTCCTAGAGGTGGTGTAATTTTTGAGATTTTCTCTTGTATTCATTGCATTCTCTAGAAATGGAGGCTCTGATTGAATGAGGTTTTTAGTTTGTTGGAGTTTGTGTCTGTGAACATTGACAAATGGATTATCGAGTACTGGTAATGTTATTTTGAACCGACTATGAAAATTCTTCTTCTGATTTTGCTTTCACTTGCATCCGATTCTACTTTCTACGTTGGTTGTATAATTTTGCGATTGTTGTTTTCTACTGTCGTGTTGTGCTATTTTTTGGGACTGCCGATGGGGTTTCAACATTTCAAGGACCGAAAAAGGGGTGACCATCCAAATTCGAGAGAAATGAGCCCCTTTCGTGCTTGGTGCTAGTTGCGCCAGTCACAGAATTAACTTGGTGGTAGAGACACTATCTAACTATCCCATAGTTTCATGATTGGAAGGACTATTCCAATATGTTTACTCATACTTTTGTCATAGTCACAAACGGCATTTTGAGCTACAGAAGCTAGTTGATCTCATAGAAACTAAGGCGAAAAAAAATGTTGAGGAACGTTGAGACGCGGTGGATTTCTATGAGGAGTCCAACGCAAAGAATCATGGATGAGTACTGAACCTTGTTGGTGAAGATGGATTTGGACATGTCCACATCTATTGGACAAAAAGGCAATGTTGCTGCTACTGGTAACTTTCACTTTTTCTTTGATGTTGAGATTCTTCTGTCGTTGGTCTGCTTCATACATATGTTGAATGTTGTCCATTTTCTGATCAAATTGACACAAGTACGGGACATTTTATCTGTGATTTTATACAATCAATCAAGGTTTGTCAATAAGAACTAGCTAGGATGTTCATTAACATAGCCTCAGCCTATAAGACAGTGGAGTTCAACCGGTACCACGGGCTTGTGGAACTAAAAAGTACCGACATTCCAATGGAGTGGATGGAGTTGCCGAGTGACAACGACATTTACCACTTGATGTTTAACTTTGGCATAACAACGGTTTTTGCCCGATGTACCAAGTATGGCAACAAATATTTTTGACTCAGAGGAGTACAACCGCGTACAAGACATGGCTGAGCAACAATTTACAAGTCAGTCTATTTTTCTTGATTGCTTTTGCTAGCCATCGCTGTCAAATGAAGTTGTCTTCTTGAAAGTGTTTATTGTCAATTTGCTACATTGAGTTTTGTGATGTAGATTTGCACTTTGGGTTAGTGTAGAAGTTTAGGCTTCATCTTTCAAATTTTTTTGACTTGCTCTTCTGGTACGTTGACTATACTTGGTTTCGGTGGCTGAAGGCATGGCCTTTGGTGTGCATTGTGCAAGTTAGTTCACAAGTTCACGATGGAGGTTTCTTCTTCACCTTCCCATTTTTTTTAGAACCTGTGGGTTTCTGTATTTTGATTTTGGTATATAGTGCATTGTAGGTTGATTGTGGAGGTTCTCTTGACCTTTCCATTTTTTTTCATGCACCTTGGTACTTTCTCTACGTTGTTTCTTTGTTTCCAAGCATGGCCTTCATTGTGTAAGTGCAAGTTTGCACTGTGGGCCTATAGTGGAGGTTTTCTCTTTACCTTCTCATTTTTTTTTAATGCACTTTGCTGCTTTCTTTGTATTCTTTCATTGTTTACAATGGAGGTTCTCTTCACCTTCCCATTTTTTTGCTATGCCCCAATTTTTCCTTTTCTCTACTTTCATTCATTGTTCAATTTTCCAATGCAAGTTTGCACTGTGTGTTCCCACCTTCCTAATGGAGGTTTAGGCTTCACTTCTATTTTTTTTTTTCATTTGTGCATTTTTGTTTTTAGTGGTTTAGGGTGTTGTGCACATCCATGTTTTGACTTTATGAATTGTGTTTGATTTGGCTTGTTATACAAGTTTTTACTGAATCATATCTTTTACTATGCAGAGGTAACTGAATTGCTTTGTCATGAGTTCAACAAATGATTTCCGCAGCAAGAGCTGCTGGACGCTTTTGGTATCATATATCCTCAGTGTTGGAAACAAGAAGGGTCTGATGAAAGCTTCTTGTAGCACTTATCAGTGCTAAAAAATTCTATTGCCATGCAAGGTTTTTGAACAGAGAACAACATGATGGTGGAATTCCTTACACCGTTCTTGAGATGTTATCTATGTCAAAGTTAGACAACCAACATGGGTTGTTTAAGGTCACGATGAAGGCCAATGCAGACTCCGCATGTGCACCCGAGTGTGCACCGCCCTTTGATGTGAATCCAGTGATCAAGCTCTGGTACAAATTGTCATAGTCACGGCACTTGGACAACTTGATATCTGAATACTTCAAAGTGGTCGAGATAGGTTGATGTTTAGTGTTGGGGTTTGTGGAGGATGAGAAGTGTTTTTGAACTTTGAAATTCTTGAAGTCTTGCCAAAGGAATCGGCTTGGCAAGCACTTGTCCATGTGGTTCGTATGTTTGACCAAAAGTACTATTCTTTGGACACTTTTCTATATAAGGAGGCCATTGATTCTTGGAGGAATGCCGTGAAGGTTGGCCGTCATGGGGATGTCTAAACTTCACTTGTTTCATCAGTATCCTCTCCTTCCTCCTTCCTTAGTTTTCATGAGATTATGCTGGCTTTGCAACTCAACTTGAAGTTTCCTTAACATTCAAGGTATGCTTTGGAAGATGTTGTGCATTGCACACTTGCACAAGATGGAGCAAAAGATAGTGGGCATCATAAACTTCTGGAAGACTTCTTTGTGTTAATCTAACTTTTGCTTCTAACGTGGTTGATTTATCTTGTGTGCAAAACACTAACACTAATACTGCAAATGGGTAGTCTTGCACTTGTGCAAATAGGGTTCAATTCCCTTATTAGTGACAATTCTGAATATTTAGTGTGTAACTTGTATTGGTCAACTTTTGCAATAAAAGCACATTCTAATTGTCCACATTTGCACAAACCAAACTTCAAAAATATCGCCATTCTTTCCAATACTTGCTTTATCACTTAGCAATTCCACACATTGGAAATGACAGCAAGTAGTCATCTATGATCTACGAAACTATATTTTGTGTCGCAACTATTACTTTACCACTCAAGTTTTTTTAATCCAAAATACTACGTTTTTTTGTCAAAATTCTCTCACTACTTCTACCACGGAAATATGATTTCGTGGAAATAGCCCCACCTACAGGCACAAGTCGGGGCACAAGTATAGCTTCCAGGCTAATTTGGGAAAATCCTTTTGGGGATCGCTGGTTAGAGATGTAGTGAGTGTCTAACAATTGTGTTGGTAGTTATAACTCATCAAAATATTATTATTTAAATTTAATTGTTTTGTATTAATTTTTTTAATATTAATATAAATGCAAGTAGATTCACCAAAAATACATCATGTCTTAATTGCTTTATATATCACATATTTGTACAAAATTTACTAATGCATGATTTTTGCATTAAGAATGCAAGCTATCATTATGTGCAAAGCATGTGAAAAACTATTACTGTTCATTGCCTTTTGAATTCAAGAGTCTTATAACAAGTAGGTGTATATTAAAGGCCTTTATTAAAAGCTTTTCATCTTCATTTTAGAAAAAGACTCACCCCAAACAAATTTAGACTTGGAATTTGAGAAACTTTAGTTATTGTTTTGATAAAGCTAATAAAAATCTAACTCATTTATTATCCAATTTATGAAAATCAAAAATATAAAGTTATTATCATGTAGTTGACCTAATATAATACGATCACATTTTGGTTTTGAAGGATTTTAGGAAATAATGAATCATTCTAATTAATGTATTTTTAGACTACTAAACAATATGCCTAAAATAACCAATAAGAGACCAATGCATTTGCCAATGTGTCCAATTCCGCCAAGTGCTAGTGTATTCTACTGAAGGTAATTACACCTAAAATCAACCCCGACAAATTCTTATCCAAAATGTATTCTTACTATTTGTGAGTCAAAGTTTAGGGTCAGTTTCAAACACACCTATTTTTAGCATTTAAAAAATTCACAATTTATTTATATGGGGCCCAAAAAAATATTCCAAAAGAATCTGGAATTCCCTTTTGACTACCCCTTATGATAATGAAAACCATGTTGAATTACTTATTTGGTCCATTTTATGTGTGATTACCTTATATTTATATCTTTGCCATGGTTTCTTCTTGTCTCAATTCTCAAGATCCTTGCATTTTTAGCAAGATATTAAAGTAGTCATTTGAAGTTTGTGTCTTTGCATCTATATTTTTCCATCTAAAGATAAATATAAAAAATTAACTCTATTTTGTGGTATCTTGGTGTCATGCATTCTTTACCTTTCTTGACTAACTTTGGACCTCTGTTTCTAAATTTCCAAATTTTGTCATGGTTGGTAAATAAAAAATTCCAGTGTTTTTCCTAGGGATAAAAATGTAGACTTTTGAATGACCACTTTAACTCCTATTGACCCAAGTGACCATTTGGGGGTTGCTACCCCTCAATTTGGAGTTGTTCATTCTCAAATTTTGAATTCAAAATTATTCCTAAAAAATAGTTTGCATTATGAATCTTATGGCGGTAGTTTCATCAAATTCTAAGTTAAACTTCGTCTTGAGGAATTTTATAAAGTTTAGTGGTCTAGTGTAGTTCTTGGCTCAAGTTTTTTGGTTTTGTTTGGGCATGGATTGAAAAGTTAGCCAATCAATGCAATTTTTGCCCACTTCAAAAAATATTGATCCGAGGAGCTCAAGGAGAAGACAAGGATGCCCATTCTTATTTTTCTTATAAACACTACCTTCATTTCATTAACCTCCATGCATGACAAGCTCCACCCCAAATTGAAAAATGATCAAAATGTTGTCAAAATTTTAGATGAGCATTCTCAACTCTCTTGTCTTTCACTGAGCACAAAAGTTCATCATTTCAAAATATTCTCACTAAGATATGCTCCTTCAAAGTGCGTTGCACTGTTTTTCCGTTGACCCAAATAAAACTTCAAACTTAAATATCTACTAAATTGTATGATCAAAGAATTTGAATTTTTTTGAGGTTCTCACTCTCAATGTGAAGTGCCAGATCCTATGGTTACATTCTATCTGATCTCAAGAAAAAATGATCAAACAAATTGCTCAAATTCTTGGCAGTTTTGGCCCATTTTGATTGTACCCCCTCTTCAGTCATTAGGGGTTGAGACCTTATGCATTTCTAACCTCATTAACTTACTTTTTGTTTCAAATAATTGTATGAGTTACAGTAAAAGATTTTGTACCTGCTCTTTTTGTGCAATGGATTTCCATTTGTTTCCAAAAAAATTAAAATAGTAGATTTTGTACCTGCAAGAGTAATTAATACTACGTGACTTTGCTGCTATGAAGGGAAGCCAAAGTCGTCAATGTGCAGGAATGTACCATTCATCCACAAACGTCTTCCCATTGGTCAGGTTCAGGAGAATCTCATCCAATTTGCACACCTGACCGAATACTTTGGATGAATCTCATCTATACGCATCCGTATAAAATACTTCAGTACGGAAACCCGGGTGGAAGACCAAAGGGAGCGTGGACGGGACTGTTCTTTTGCAGCGATCGCGACGATCTCATGTCAGTCGAACTCGAGTGAACTTCAATCTTT
This sequence comes from Rhytidiadelphus loreus, assembly GCA_947034895.1. Taxonomy (NCBI): domain Eukaryota; kingdom Viridiplantae; phylum Streptophyta; class Bryopsida; order Hypnales; family Hylocomiaceae; genus Rhytidiadelphus; species Rhytidiadelphus loreus. Next base: position 44,166,527 of record OX344764.1, read on the forward strand.
ATTGTGTCAAAGTCTTCCTTTTGATTATGGCGTTCTTTCCAGCCCGATATTCGCCAGTTTGGCGTCCTATCTAGTCCGCTATGGCGGAGACCTGGTTGTCGAGGTTTCGGGAGGAGCTAGGGTTGTTTATCCGACGGTTTCAAATCCGATGAATCATGCTCCCTAGTCTTGTTGTCAATGCCGTTCTTTCTAGCCCGACATTAGCCTGTTTGATGCCCTATTGATTAGATTCGAGTCAGCCATGGTTTTGGAGTTCTGGGGAATGGAGCTGCTAGGGTTATGTATTGGAGAGCCTGAGATGTATTAATGAGTAAAGAATGTGGAGAGTGTGTTGTTGTTGATGTTGTTGTTGTTGTTGTTGTTGTGATCGCTTTGGAGTGGACTTGGCGGTGTTAAGTTAGGCTAATGAGTTTTGAAAAACTTCGTTGGACGGGAGGTTTTGTTGCCAGCGATTTGTTCCGGAATCTTGTAAAAGGGAAGATGAAATGTAGAGTAGTGAGTGTGGTACTTAGTGATAGGAGGAGGAGTCGTTGGTTGGAGAGATTGACGACCAGGTGTTTGATCATGACCTTTTGCTTTGTAGAGGCTACAGGTTTGCCACCAGGACGACTGCTGGGACCAGGCTGAGAGTTTTTTGAAGTTGTTTCTGCTGTGACGTGGAAGGTGTGAGATCGCCATTCTTACGTCATGTCGACCGTCTTCTTTCGTCGGAGACGCGCGTACTTAAGTTTCGGGTTTGGAAACACAGTCTCTTCTTCTACTAGCGCAGTGATTTTGTGGCTGTCTACCTGAGCGAGTGTCAGCCATTTTTCTCTTCCCAGCTTTGGCGCTCTTCCGTTGTCGGTATCCTTGTCTGCGACGGTGGCCTTTGCTGCCTTCTCGTTCTCCTGTTGTTGAGGATGCTCATCGCTTCTACAACCACGTCTTAGCAGCTTAGGTGCGTGAAAGCTATTTATGTATCTTACGCTTTTATCTTGATTTTCAGGGAGTCTTGTTCTCAAGTAGGTTGCCATGCAGAGGATTGGAGATTTTGCGTTTGGTAGATTTCCCTTGTGATTAGCATGGTGTGAGATTTTTTCCATAATTCTGATTTCTGAATTTGCAAGATGATCTGCGTAAAGTCGCCAAAGAATACCAAGTTTTACAAGTGTTAATATCACACTCAAAATTCTTCTCAGATGGTACAGTGTGTTGACGTACACTGAAGAAATTGGTCTTTTTGTTGATAGAGTTTTCTTTTGTCGTGAATGGATAAGGCTTATTCAGCACTAACAGTGTAGTCGGAAAGAGTCACTCAGGTTTTCAATCATCTGTTGGTTTGGTGTTTGACAGTATTTCAAGCGCGCCTATTGTGAAGCTTGCGAACAGAAAACCACGTCATCTGCATCTTAGTCGAGTGTTACGCTCCCGTTCTTTCAACCTGTCATTGCTTTGTGACCCTGCAAGCGAAGGTTTTATTCTTGTTTCCACCAAATCTCTCCCTAGATGCAGGTGAGTAGCAGTTCAATCATTGGAAAATGGAAGGTCTTGCGCAGATTGCCGAGGGTTCGTCCACACTTTCCCAAGCGACACGTGTTTCAAAGTTCCAGGAGGTTTCACAGTCCGGTTCTTTCAAGGTTGGAATAGAGAAGAAATTAGAACATCGTAGGAACCTGGTGCACAAATTATCGCATTCAGGAGGGAGCAACGGTCGTACTTTTGATTTAGAAGACATTGCTTCAGGATCGAACGGTTCTCATGTCACAAGCACAGATAGAGCATGCCGAGTGACACTGACAATAATTGCTGCAAAAGATTTGAAAAGAACTGCGACGGGTCCCGACGCCAGAGACCCTGTTTTCAAAGTTCGAGTGGAACAAGTATTGAGAAAATCAAAGGACATTAAGACTGGAATCAATCAGGTATTAACGTATATGTTAGTACGAACTGTTGATGATGTAGATTTTGATGATTTTTGCCCTTACTATTCTCTGACTGCTTCCGTTTAGAACCGCTTGGTTCGGGCACACACTATACCGACTGCTTGTCGAACTGAACAAAGCATATGCCACTGTTTAACGGTGCAGTTCGACTAGACAATGGCACTTTTATGACTGTTTATTGAAAACCTTTCTAGCTTTCGAATCAATTCTTAAGGAATGTGCAGTTTACTTTTGCGGTCAAAATTCTATAACAATTCTCTTGGTGTATGTTGACCGCCGTCTGTTATACGCCGGAGCTGATCCTTCACCTGGTCACTACATGTATTGAAGACGAATTCTTAAATCGCAAAGAAACTCTGGTTGGTTTACCTGCAGGATGGGATCCTGAATGTGAACCAGAGTTTCACTTTCGATGTTAGGGAGTTGAAGACTGCTCAAATAACACTTCAAGTTGTTGCAAGGGGAGTGCTTGGTATCGAAGAAGCCCTTGGTCATATCAGCAGTCTATGTGTCCTCAACTTGCTTGAGGTACAAACCTGGGAGCTCCACCATTTTTCTCTTTTTTCTAGAAAATTGCTTGCTGGGTGCTCTCATGCTGAACAGTTAAGAGAGGGACTTGAAGCAAGCACTGCTACTTTTTATTTCATAACTGTATTTGAACTTATATAATCTGCATGATGCATACTTTACGCGATGGTTTTGTCATCTATCTTCTTCTTTTGTTGTTCTAAGTAATTCCTTGGACAGAATAGGCTGTTAACATTCACGTTGGAACCTACATTATCAGGAGCAAGGTGGCCGGAAGGATGTGGAAGTCAAATGGTATGATCTCTACTCCAAGAGCGGCAACAGACTTATGCCTGGAAAGCTGCAAATGCAAGTCATCGTGGGCATGGCAGAACCAGAACAGACCATTTCAGCGTTCGTCGGCACCTGGAACGTTGGAAATGCTCGCCCTCCTGCAGATCTATCGCCTTGGCTACCCACCGACCCTTCTTTTGAGATAATCGCTGTGGGAACTCAGGAATGTGACTATCCACCTCGAGCCCCATTTGCAGAGTGCAGCAAGGACTGGACGCATACATTGAAATCGCACTTTGGTGAGCGGTACAAGCTTGTTCATGCGACATCACGTGGTCAGATGCGACTTGTAATCTTCGTCCGAGATGATGCTGAGAAGGCAATCTCTGAAGTTGATAGCGACAGTGAGGCGACAGGAGTAGGTAATGTGATGGCGAACAAAGGAGGTGTGTGCATCGCGTTCAAATTTTGGGACACCGGTTTGTGCTTCGTGAACTGCCACTTCGCTGCTCACGTCGGGCAGTGTGAGACGCGCAACAGCAATTTTAGGCAGATCGCCATGTCCATGCGTGTGGGACTAGAAAGCATGGATTTACTCAGCCAGTTCCACCACGTATTCTGGCTCGGAGACCTGAATTACAGGCTGGATTTTGGAAAACTGGAGCCTCAAGGCACGACTCCGGATCGGAATTTCTGGGCGACGATTGTGAAGCAAATCCATGCGAAAAGGTGGAAGGAGCTTCTCAAGTACGACGAGTTGCGGAAGGAGAAAGGGGCCTCGCGTATACTCGCCGGTTTCAAGGAGGGCGAGATAACATTCCCTCCCACCTTTAAGATGCAGAGGGATTTTTTAGATCACTACGACCAAAAACGAATGCCTGCTTGGTGCGATCGTGTGTTGTGGAAGACCTTACAAGGATGCCATTCGTACCTCATTTCGTACTTTTCTGCCCCTACCATCGTCACCAGCGATCACAAGCCTGTGGGTGCAACGTACAAGCTGACGTCGTATGCACTTCCTTCCTCGACTTTGCTTCCTGCGGGAACTGATGAAGATGATAAAAGGTACTGTGTACGTTTTCCTGTTTTATGTGTCCCAGTCGCAATTAATGTTGCTGTCCAGTGGTGGCTCTAACTTGCATAAGTCTGTTATCGTTCTGGCAAGTCAGTAGTGACCTGTACTTGTAGGCTGCATGCTTTCCAGATAATGGGGTCCTCCTCTTGTGCCTTTCTGCTTCGTTTATGTCTTTGCCGATCAAAGGAGGAACGAGTTGGGCCTGTATCCACATCATGTTTTGAGACTCTGCAAGCAACAATTCGTGATCTTTACGCACAATTAGAGGGTTCAAAGAGGTTCAACGTACGTCCATGCCTACTAATGGCATCAGTCTTCATGCTTGGTAAATCTGTGTTCAGGGAGATCATCTCTGATTCCCAAATTGCTATTCCCGGTTGGCAGTTTGGCCAATAGGAAAAATTTGTGCCACTGATATTTCCGGAAGGGAAGCAAGAATAATCTTCCTATGGTGACCTAGACCTGCAGTAATTTCGTCAAGGAACGTAGCCAGGTTAATTAATGATTGCCTGATTGGTGTGTTGATTGTCAGGTGGCACATCCGATTCACTTCTCTGCGGGCTAAGAAACTGCGAGCCTCAAACATCAACGGCTTCTCAGATCCGTTCGTCTCGTTTGTGGGTCCCAATCTGTTGCAGGAGTTCCATTCCAAGGTCAAACACCAGACTCTGAATCCAGTATGGAATCCTTTTCAGGAACTTCCCACACTGGTTTTGAGCACGTTTCCCCTGCAGCGAGTGGACAAGGAGTACTTACTGGTCCGAGTTCTTGACCACGATTCGGATGAAGATGCCCTAGGCTACGGCGTCATCCCCTTGGGTCAGTCTGTGGCCGCCTTCAAACGGGGTGTGGCAGACATTGCACATTTCAAGGTCAACCTTTCTCATCATGGTCTGCCAGCCGGTACCTTAGAAGGGGGCATGAAACTTACTTGGGAGAAAAACGTGGTCAAGAAGAAAGGGTTGATTTCAGGAGACTTGGTGAGTCGAGGATCGAGCATCAGAGATTCGCTCAAAAAGAAAATATTCGTTCGAAGACAGCCCTAGCAGTACCTAGACGAAACCCAACTATTTGCAATTTTTCTCATCAGCAAACAATGTGACGTCTCTGACCAGTAGATCGACTAAAGGTGTGGTGTCTTTATCGAAGGGGTTAGGGTATTTGGCACTGAGAGTTAATTTCGTTAGAAGGAAAAGTCTCAAAGGTGAAAGCGTACAAGGAGTATCAAGGTTATTGGGTCACCTTCCTTCCTGAATTGACAATCTGGGGACATGTGGAAGCTGACGTCTGGGGACATGCATATATCCTGAAGCAGACAACTGTCTCCATTGGTGAAAAGCGTCCTCGCTGGAGCGGTCGGAGCCCTGGCACAGTGATGGCATGGAGTGTTCTGTTCATGATGTAGTTTCATGGTCTGTCCGAGGCGTGAAGTATCAACGTCCACATCCCGATTGCTATTTTGAAAGTGTTGGTCTAGGTTTGACTTGGCCAGGCTCATATTTTTGTGGAGTGTTTCGATCGGAATCCACAGACGGAGATGCGCTTTTAGTATATATCAAGTCTTAATCCTAAGCCACTCCAGTAAGTTGCAAGAACATCTAGGCCGGAATCAAGACGGGGTTGGTTGGCTTACGCAGTTGATAAGTGGATGGACCACTGCAGCTGGTGTAATATAGGCTGGACTCTGAAACCTCACGCTTCGATCATCCCGGTATGTTGATGCTTCTGTTGGAGTTTAGCGACATATATGATTCTTTTTTATTCTCTTTTTGACGAGGACTAAATTATGCCAGGTCTTAGTGTATGGTGTCCTTATGTACAGAAAGGCACGTCTTTAAAGTAACAACATTGTAGAACGAGAGGTATTGTAGGCGAGTGCAGAGTGCTGTGCTGAATTTTAATTTTGTGGCATGAACCCTGTTCTACTCTAGTCTGAAAGCAAAGCACTGACACTACATTGATAGATAACCTATAATGTTAAGAGATTGAAATACACAATCATACTGTCGGTGCTATTGAGAACTCAAGGTTTCGTGACTCTCCCTCTTTAAATTCTTTTCTTCATATGGTGTAAATTCACCACGCAGTTTCTGGTTTCCTCGAGGAGCGGCCTCAAGACCCTTGGGAAAGGAATCCAGATTTTGTGTGAATCTGGATTCTGGTTAAGCTCATCTCATCTCTGGTGGGAGGTACAATATATCATTTTGGAATTCATTTTCAATTTCATTGTCGATTTCATTCTCAAATTCTTTCAGAAATTCATTTTCAAACTCAACTCAATTTGATATTCAGGTTTTATTTTGATTTTCATTCTGATATTTTATTTTGAATTTCACCTTGGAATTCGTTTTCAATTTCATTTCCAGGTTTACTTAGAAATTTATTTTCAAAATTTAATGTGAAGTTCAATGTGAAACTCGTGCTGAAGTTCTTTTTAGTTTCAGTTTTTACTTTCAACTCCGTCATTCAGTTCCGTCATTCAGTCTTCGTCCCAAACGATCGAGTCAACAAATTATTGCCTGCGTTTACAGTGTGTAAATTGAACCGAGAATGATTGGTTCAAACAGGCCTTTGAAGGTTAGAACACCTAACGTCATCGGAATAAGGGTTTTATGATGGTTCATGTTATTGAACTGTCGAATTTGTAGAAGTTTTTGTTGAATCTTGTTGCTAGTTAATAGGGGATTATAGATTCTCTTAGAATGTATTTTTTGGGCAATGTATGAACAATTATGAATTTTCAAAGTGTTAATAATGGGTGTTCTTATGAGTGGAGGTATATTTTAAGCAAGAATTTCTAGGGATTGGTTTTTAGAAACAAGTCATGAATCATATGCAGTTATTCTAAAATGACCTTTTCGAATATCTTGTACACATGTCACACTTTCATTGACTTAAGCCTCTTTAATGTGACATTCTCTAGATTATATTTTGGAATGCATTTGTCTCACTACAATTTGCTTAAAACTATGTAATGTGACCTTTTCTAGGATGATATCTTAGAATAATACATCATGTACAAGTTTGTCACACTACATTTGATTTATACCTCTTTGGTATGTCTTCTACAACGACATCTTAGAATATCTTATACACTTGTCACATTGTTATTCAATCAAACTTCTTCAATTAAGGTAGTATGTTCTAAAAGTGGCCCTCTCCTTCAAATTGCCTTTATTTTTATCTAGAGAATGGAGATGAAGTGATCCTTAAATGAATAACTTTAACAATTGAATGAATTGAGGAAAAATTATTTTTCTATTGCAAGAGCCAATCATTGTTTTTGATTTCCACACATCTCTTTAAAAGTTGCAAGTGGACGGATTTTGGGAGACCTATGTGCTCACAAATAGGTGCCTATGCTCCAAATCTTTGAAAATTTAGAAGTAATTAAAAAATGATTGAAAATGACAAAACTAATTGTGTTAGGTTCCACATCTATTTTTTTTTCTCTGGAAAATGATCTAAAAATGTTTTTGTCCACAATAACTTATGAAAAAGGTGGACTAGTCCTTAAATGGTTGCTTTTAGAGCATACTACCTTAGATCTTCTCCCAAATGACATCTTTGATCTTGTAAGAAAGATCCACCCTTGGAGACTTTAATTCAGTGATAAGCTTAACAACAATCCTTGGGCATTTTATTTGATGTGCCCAGAAAGAAAGAGCATTATTTGTATGAGTTGGTGAAGCAAATTAAGGGAGAAAATCAGGACCATGGTACGTCTGATGAGTTAGTAGACACTTGCAGTTTGCACTGAAAAAGGTTGTGTGAGTTTTGTGTCTAAAACCTCCTTTCTATTGAACTTCTAACTTTTGATTGGTTTATAATTAGAACTTAAGTTTCTTTTCCATTGGAAGTGCATTCAAAAGTACTTTGGAATAGGTACAAAAAAATTCAAATTTAGACATTGGACAAAGAAAAGAAATCACTTCATAAATGAGCTAAAAGCCAAAAATTATAGTGGGATTGACAAATTATGGTTACCAATGCACTTGGCACTCCAAATTGGCACAATTGGAGTGAAATGTTGTGCATTGGTAACCTTGATTTGCCAACTTCTCTATAATTTTTGGCTTTTAGCTAGCTTATGATGTGTTTTTTTTCTTTGTTCAATGTCTAAATTTGAGTTTTCTTGTACCTATTCCAAGTACTTTCGAATGCGCTTCCAATGAAAAAAAAACTTAAGTTCTAATTATAAACCAATTAGAAAATCTTTTGGAAGGCAAAATTTTGGTCTACATTAGAGAAGCTCTTAGTGTTTGTCACATTCTATAACTGTGTAAAAATGTAGCAACCTAGAAGTGTTTGATGGTAGACAAAGTATCTTTCTATATGAGATAGAAGTGTAGATGTTTATCTTTGAAATTTTGTGTAGAAAGTGAAGGTCTTGCACAATAATTTGACCTCCAATAAACATTTTATTTATTATTTATTTTTAAGCAAATGATTCACATGGTACCTCAGAAAATGATTTCCACAATGATTAGCCCCATGATTTAAGGTTAACCTTGGAAAGACACCAACCTATGACCAAGGTAGTCACTAAACAATTATTTAATTTTTGGACCAATAGTGCATTATTATTTCTACAGTGATTTAGAAAGGCATCCATTGGCCGCTTTTGGGCTGCAATGTTCTAATAAGGTTAGAATTGATTAAATGCTCAATTGATTATCAAAGTAATTATCCATCCGTTTTAAGTAATACAACCTTTTTACTTTACAAGGTACACAACACCATAGAATTTTCACCATAACATCATTGATTAATGCTATAATTAGGGATTCTTTGACCTCCTACGAAAAAGAAAATCCACATGCATGACATTATTAACCAACATTAGGGGCTACTTTTTGTTCCCCCCAAAGTAGGAGCTCCCTAACGTTGCAACTCTCTAATCCATTGACTCTCTCACTACAAAAGAAAGGTGTGTTTTAAGTATAGTCCTAGACATAAGATATTAAGTAGTGACCTTTATGTTGACCTTTATGTATATTTTTAGTAAAAATTTACTGAAAGTACATGTAATTTTAGTAAATTTTTACTAAAAATATACATAAAGGTCATTACTTAATATATTATCTCTAGGGTTTATACTTAAAAACACACTTAAAACATCCTTTTATCTTGTAGTGTCTTTAATTTCCACCTTGAAGCCATTCATGTCTCTCCAACCAACCAATGACTTTTTACAAATCAAACTTAATTCAATCCTAGGGATTATGGGAGGGATTATCCCAATCTTCAAGGAGAAATGGTTTAGGCTGGTTAACCCTTTAGTGACCGGTCGACCACTTTTTGGTTGATTTTTGGACTCTCGGTCTAATATTGTTCAAAATACATTTGATCACAAAAATCTCAAAGAGGAACGCAATTAGAATGTCTTTGTGCGCTTCAAGCAAAACCAATTTCAAGAGAATTGGAGCATTGATGAATTAGCTATGAGGTTGCAAACTCAAATGGCCTAGACCTTCAAATGGGAAGTCTTTAACAAAAATACAAAAAAATATCAACCAAATTGTGAGATTTTTTTGTAACTTGATGTTTTGACAAGGCATAAGTGTTGTTTTGTAATCTCATGAATGCCCTTAGTAAACTTATGCATCGGTATTTATGTAGCGCAAACTCTAAAGGGCATTCAAGTCAATGATTTTTTAAGACTTAAAGAAAGGAATTCAAACTCCAACAAGCTCTAGAAGCAAACATGATTAAGAGGTACATTTCACTTTCTTCAATGTACCAAATCTGCACATTTTAGAAGGGTATTTGTTTTGATGACCACAAATGACCATTTTTTGTGCACTTCAAAATTTTTTAACTAATTTCACAAAGCTTGAAAAAATATGAAACGATAGTTAGATGTTTGTTCTACTTGTCTTTTGAGGGAAATTTACTAAAAAATATTTAAAGATGTTTCACTTCCCAAATTCAATTTTAGCCTTGAAAAGGTTGATTTATGGACTTGCTACCTCATTTATAGCAATTTGTACCGTTGGATGAGTTTGATTTTTTGTTAGGTTGAAGAATCTCCCTTATGGAAACACTTTGTACGGTTTGATCTAAGACTGCATCTTTAGAATGGACACAAAATTCATTTTCTTGAAAAATTACACCCGCCCTCCAAATCAACCACAGTCACTAAAGGGTTAATAATGTCATGAGAAAATTTGGCTTTCCTAACTCACACTTGGTTTACCATAAAAGGACAAGCATATGACTACGGATTCAAGCCTTCCAATCCTTTACTACGTTTGCAACCATTTTGCAACTATATATGAATGAAATTTTAATTTCTAACTTTTCAGAGACATAATCACATATATTCTATATCTTAGAAAAATTTCTTAACAAAATTCATATCAAATATCAAATATCCTAAAAAAAATCTTCACTATATATATATATATATATATATATATATATATATATATATATATATATATATATATATATATATATATATATAATATTGTATAACATCATGGTACCAATATAAACCAAAGTTATCCTATCATTATAAAATTAAAAATTCAACATACCATGGTTATAGGCCCAAAGTTCAAATTGCAATAAAACATTGAATTTTTCAAATTTTCAAATTTGAATAGAAAATAACCTTGAAAATTTTCATTTCATTAGTTTGGCACAAATCCAAAATGTATCATATTAATTTATAAAGTAGAAATACTTTAATGTAGCACTAGTCATTTCTGGACCCTTAAAAAAATGCCCTAAAGTGAGACAAGGGTATAGGCAAAAGACAAGTAGTGCATTGTAAAGAAGTCACGGTTGTAGGATTAGTTTCTTTGTTGGGAACTTGGCAGAAACATATTCTAAGTTTTATAGAAAAACCTTGATGCAATGGTAGACTTGTGTGAAGAGCCTTGCTGCCAAAAAATTGTTTGTGATTTGAATTAGGGTAGAAGTACCTATTTGTGATAATTTGTGATAATTTGAGCATTTCAACTTGTAGGATATAGAAAATTCATTGAGAGATTGAGCTCAATGTGTGCAAACATAAAGATGAGAAATAATGATTTTTTTTTTTCTTTCCAAAAATGAATTTTTTATTCAATATAAATGTGGATTTTTAATTTGGATCCATTCCAGTCTTATAGACTCACCTATTACAGTTAGCTTTGGCATTTTTCCCTAAGCAAGGAAGGAAGAGAGATGAGTGGATGAGAAGGTACAAACACAAAATCTTTTTCAATGAATGGTGCATCCAACTATTACCCACAATTGTTTGAAATAGTTACTTCTACTGTAGCAATCACCATAGTTCAATTTCGATGGACAATGTATTTGAATTAATGACAACAAAACATTTCTAAGTCTTAGAGAATCAATATTCAAGTTAGAAAAGAAAAATAATAGATACACATTTGTCATATTAGCCTAGGCAATATATCATTTTTGAATTTCATACGTATTCAAAATTATTGTATATGGATGGTGACATCAAAATATATGCATGGGTGGCTCTTTTTCTAAATTAAATTAATTTTTTTGAATAATCTCCCATGTTTTATACACTCTCATACTTATTCATTTTTCAATGGTCCATAACAACTTCAATTGGGGTCAAGTGTCTATGCACTTGTTTATTTAACTCAAAAATCAATTTTCTTGCCATTTGTACCCATTTCCTAACCCACCCACAACATTATAATCTATATACACCCTCAAAATCAAGGGATCCACAATAAGCCACATTTAGGTACTTCTACCTTAGCTAAAATTCACATTAAGAATACTATATAACCCCAACATCTTCTTCTTTTGAAAAATTAATAATACAATAGTGAGTGAATATTCAATCATATTCACTTACAATGTCCTCAAGCACTCCTCTCAAATTGGATGGAAAAAAAAAATTCCATCCTACAACCCCTCCTCAAATCATCCAAAAGACACAAAACAACCACAACATTGCATAGGGTTAAACAATCAATGGTTGTCTTCACAAGGTTAAATAGTCAATGGTTATGGATTGTGGAATGGAAATGGGGTTGTCTTCTATCACTTATAGGAATCTATAACCTTCCCCAACTATACTAAAAGTTGTTAAAAAAAATCCGCAGTTGTAATTAGCTGATTATCAACAAAAATACTTCCCCAATATGACAACACTACGAGAGAAAGGGGTGTTTTAAGTGTGTTTTTAAGTATAATCCTAGAGATAAGATATTAAGTAATGATTTTTATGTAGATTTTTAGTAAAAAGTTATTGAAAGTACACATATTTTCAGTAAATTTTTACTAAAAATCTACATAAAGGTCAACATAAAGATCATTACTTAATATCTTATCTCTAGGACTATACTTAAAACACCCCTTTCTCTTGTAGTGCAACAATACCCCAAATACGAGTAATACATGAAGGAGTCAATATTTCCATTTAAAAAGTGGACATCAAGATGATGGCCACGTTTGGGCTGCTGCCTCTTTCCAATCCTTGAGAGGCTCATGCATATTGACACCTCCGTCAATGCACGAGGGTCTTTTCAGAGAAGCAGCTTTCTTAGAGAAGAAAGCTTCACGACAATTATCTCCGCCTCTCTCAGACGGTGACTTTAACAATTTGCCACGGGCAATCACATACTGCACTTCAAGACTTTGGGGACTCAATACCAAGATGTCCGCATCTGCACCTGCCTCCAATTTCCCTGCACAGGATGCGACTTTAATTGTCAAAAGAAGTGCATGCGCGGCATCAAGGATTGCACAAAATCACAAATCATAAAGAGCATAATAAGTAGAGTTTCTGAGAAGGCTGGAATGATCACTGGGCCATCTTGATTAGAGTCTAAAAAAACATAAGAGAAAGGGATCCCCAAGTGGTTGATCTCATTCACCATTAGTTATTACAAATACAACAAGCTACTCTATGCCTTGGATAGGACTTCATCCTTAGCAATATTACCCTATGTAACCTATATAGAATTCCAGGTCTGAACGGCAGGTCCTCTTATACTAACCTGACCCCAGCAATCCAAGTGACAAAACAAAGTTACTGAAATGATTACAAAAAACCTAGACACGAGACTCACTCAACACGATACAATGGAGACAAGGCATGAATCGGGGTTAACTCTTAATTGAAGCGACGGATATAAGGCGGGGTTGGTAATGGAATGATGGAAAATTCCTAGACGCAGGACTCTCTCAACACGTGTAATAAGTAACACATGCTTGCTGAAAGCTAACCTTTACTGATGCCAAAGTTTCTTTAGTTTGTAGTTACATAAGAACATCTGGAAGGGCAAAAGGAGATCTCTACGATACAAATGGAGAGGCACGGCAGTGTTGTTACCTTTTGATTTAAACGACAGAAAGGAGGCGGGGTTGGTTGTGCTCAATTGCAGTGCATCCTCGAGTGCCCATTTGCCATCCTGCACAAGTCGCCGGATGGTATTCAGATTTGCTTTCGGAGATGCAACAGTGTAGTCCACAAGTTGTCCTTGTGAGTCAAACTTTGGCAGAGAGCCAAACGCATCCGACGAGAGGGAGACTCCCCGGAGTGCCGGATTCCCAACCCGCTTGCTCCAATCCATCAAGGCGATGTGTGAGTCTTCATTGCCTTCTTGATCGGATGTGAAGTCCACTTGCCCTCCTCTGTTCACCCATTTCTAAGCCGCCTGTATCCCCAAACCAAAAGAATCTATTATATATTGGACATTGTAAATGGTGTTTGCTTGTTAGTTCTACAAGACAAACCTGGCAAAAAATTGCACCACATTGTGTCAAGCCAGTTCAATGTACTACTTGACAACTATAGATATGAATTGAGGGGATCCCATTTGCTTAGAGTACCTTTCCCATGGGTTGAAAAATAATCGATTTACAATGCAAGTGTCAAGGTTTTATCACATGTCAAAGGAGTTTCCAAGAGATACATCGTGGATCCAATACGTATGGTTCAAGGATAGTCTAGGTTTGTGACTACAATCCTACTACTTCAACAATTCATAACGTATTCATACGTATCCAAATAATTCATATTTCATTACATTGCAATACTTTTAAATGAAAGATAGAAAACAAGACCAAAAATAAGACAAACAACTGCGCCACAAGAAGCTCTGTCCCTACATTTGCTCGCTTTTCGAGTAGCACTAATCTACTCAACTTTCTCGCATTCATTGTAACCATAACCTTTGTCAATGCGAAGCCTCCTTCTCTCTGGTCTAGAGCCAATACAATAGAATACAATCAATCATTATTCCAATAAAGGAAATCACAGGAATCGGATTCCTATCTTAATTGGAAACAGAATTAAGTTCCAAGTCATGACCTTGAGAAGAGCAGGCCCGCGAGAAGAGACGTGAGTGGGAATCATGTGCTTCAGAGGAATGGCACCCTCACCACATCCCACAGGGGTTGCAAGAGGGAATCTGCAGAGCCTGTGTGGAAGTGCACAATGCCTGCCTTGCCGGACAGCATCCCTCCCACTCGGGCATCTGTTACTAAGCCCAATAGCTCCTGTAATTGACACAAAAGATTGTTACAGTAAAACAAGTCAAAATGTTGGGAACCTCGTTTGCGTAGGGCCCTCTTCTCGTGGGTTCAAAAGTCACTCATTTACAATGTAAGTGTCTTTTAAACAAGTGACTTGTAAGAATATTATAAGCTAAGAGCACTGTAATAAAGGTACCTATACTCAGCGCTCAGGGTATTCCCACCGGTAGATATATCTACAACTGAAACCAGGGTCTTAAACCTAATTCATAAAGTCTTTCCAAACGTAGATAGAACCATTTCCTTTCTAGCAAACAAGCTTGTACTTCAGAAACTTGATAAACTTCTGAAAAAAACAATATAATTCCAGTGACGTGTAAACTGCAGTGATTTGTTATCCTACAAATCTTGTTTTCCAGATACAAATATAAGAATCCAATGTGGATGCTCGTGAAGTGTCATTTTTTGTTTGATTACCTTACCCCTAAACCCTAAAACCCTAAACCCTAAACCCAAAAACGTCCATGCCTTCATTGGCAACCTGCTGAACATAAAATTTTGATCGGGAGAGAGTAGACCTGGGTAGAGGGCCAGCTGCTGCGATGGTCACTGATGGCAATCTCACCGGCACCAACAACTTCCTCAATGAGCTGCAAATCGCGAATGAGGGAGCCAGTGAGAGTAGGAGACGGCACGCGGTAGCACCCGCTCCACATGTGCGCCGTGATACCCTGCTCTTGCAACGCCGCCACTTTCACCCGCAGATTCTCCAGGCTGTTCTGTACACGAGCATGCCATGGTTCCACATCATCTAAAATGGCCAAGTTTAAACGGTCCCTCATCGCATGGAGATGCATTTTAACACATTCATGGTGCAAATAAGAGTTCAAGTAAGGACAAGGGAGTTGATTTAAGTATGCAGCACTTGTAACAAAGGATAGAGAGATTATGCACAATTTGACGCGCTAACAAGGAATTGGATGTCGATTCGAGGTTTTCCATACGGGAATTTTTGGAAACTGAACTAGGAACCAACTCGCTTTTCATTCCAAAAAATCGTAACTAATCCTACAAGACTCCAAAATATGTGATAACATGCATTTTTCATCACTCCAATTTCACAACATTCTAAAGCACTTGGGACTGCATACCCTTCTCCACCACAGAGAAGTGTCCGATAATTGCAAAAGAAAATTAAAGAAACATTTCCATCACTGCAGAGACTCCCCTAACAAAACTCTAAACACTTGACAATGTAGCTTTGCAGGAACTGTCATGGTCTCAAGATTTTGTTCAAAGGAAATCTAAATTCGTCTTGATGCACAGTTGAGGAAGACGCTGCAGAATGTTATGAGTTGCCATCGCAAGACATTCACTCCCATTTTTTTTTGGAGCAAGCAAAGAGTGTCAATACTGCTGTCACTACACGCTCTTCCTTACAAAGATCGATTCCATGAAGGACCATCTCTACTCCAAATACACAAATCACAGGGATTGCCAAACTTTTTTGAACCTGCGGGAAACCTTAATAGGGACGTGCCACATGGAGCTAAGAAATTTGACAATGTGGCTTTGCAAGGACTATCATGAACTCAAAATTGAGTTCGAAAGGAACGCAGTTTTTTTTATTGAAGAACAGTTCCAAGGAGTGTCGAGGGGAGATCCTATCCAGTGTTTTGAGAAAATTCACTATTAGCGGAAATGGACGGATAATAAAAATATGATATTTGTTTATTTATTTCGAAGGTGTTTTTCAAAGGTGTTGGCAACATATGAAGAAGTAGTGGGAGGTGTTTCAGCCCATTTAGATCTTGTGAAGGGAGTGAATAGTGCAACAAAGTTGGCAACTAAGCACGCAATTTTAGATGCTACAGTGAGTTCCGGTATTGGTTTAAGATTCGGGACAGGTGGACCATTGCTGAGACAAATAAGAAAAGTATTACAAGTTCACCCGCGCAATCTCTCAGCTGTCATTTCTAGACGAGAAGTTATGGATAATAACGGGGTGTTTGTATGTATGCTAATGCTTCAAAAAAATGCACAGATGGACTCGGCCTAAAAGAACGCACCCGTATCATTGAGTGGTGGGTGGTTGAGAGCCAAGTCTCACCAAATAAAAAGGATGTAACCCGGAAGTGGTGGTCACTGAGTGTTTACGAAACAAAGCCGACGCATTATTTGCAAGAAACACATGTAAATTCTTGCCCTAAATCCATAGTAATAATACACTTTGGGGGCTATTGATGCTTGGATACCTTAGTGAATTGCATGGAGTTTTGTGCAGGGTTGTAGTACAAAGTTGTAGTGTGATACTTGTACCATCTAGAAAGTGTGAATAGTGGTGAACTATTCATCTAAAATTGTGTTTAGTAGTCCACACATTTTGACAATAGTCGTGATTTAGGATAATCATTTCTCATCTAAAGTCCGTTGGAGTCCTAGGGACTATATGAAATGGAAGTGTTCAGTAGTCTTAACATGTTGAGTCCAATATGAGTAGTCTAAGGTACCATAAAAGTACTCTAAATTTCACTATGAGTCTTTTGAAGTGCATGTTGAGTACTGTGAGGATGGATTAAAATACTCGACAATCCACTATGACTTGACTAACGTACCGACCGGAATTGGGATTCAATAGGTACATCAGAAGTGTTTCACAAGTCCGTAGTACATGTAGTACGTGTAGATGTGCAAGATGTAGGACCTTCGATGGACTTTTCAAGTAGAATGAGTCCTTTAGTCACCTAGTCATCTTCCCCCTAACTTGCAGAGGGACATTCAGGGACTTTTATAGTCCAAAAAACCACTCAAATGTGAGAGTCTAAACACCCTAAGCACAATTGTATAGTGACATGTACAACACTTGATTTGTAATTACAAAATGGACTCTGAGTATAGTAAACTTGTAGGATTATATATTCTTGAAGCACTTGTGGCTACTTCTACACCACATCCTATGTAATTGCTAAGTACTGCAAAGGATTTTGGGACAATTCTAGGAGTCATTGCTAAATAAAATCTAGTATTTAGAACCAAAATGGACTAGTTTGGAAATTTTGGTTCTTTGAACTGGTCAATTCCTCCTATCGCAAGGATTAAACAACACTATGAGGATCTCAGAATGGACTAATGAGTTGTACAATACTCATCATCTTACACCCATTTACCCAAGTACACAATCATATTCCAATTGATTCATATTAAATTATTAAATTATTAATGGACCCTTTTCCTAAACCCTAAACCCTAAAGGCCCAAAGCATGAGCTCATTGAACCTACTGCAAAGATAAGAAAATAAGGAGACCCTAAAATCCTAAAGGCCCAAACCAAGAGCTGCCCAAATCTACTGCAAGCGCTAGCAAAGCGAGAAGGTTAAACCACTGTTCATTGCTGATATAGATTACAGTTTTGGTTTAGAAGACCCTGCCCAGCTCAATTTCATAGCCAAATTGTGACTTAAATAATTGAATGCATTGCAATCCCCAAATAACTTTGTAATGCACATCCCTAAACAAGATCGGGAGTTCAATAGATTAGTAATTGTGGTTGGTCTTGGCTTCATCTTTGGCAATCCAACTTTCAATATCATTGATCCTGGCTTCACAATCCCTTGAGCTTCCCACCACTCCTCATGCATCTCCTTCTTGCACTTCCCTGAAATACAACTTATGAACTCTTGGAAGTGATACCTGCAATAGATTGGGTGGTATGCACATTTGCAACTTGCAAAAACAATGGCCCACATGGGGTCAAATCCTAAGCCGCAATAAACACACACCTACACCTCAAACCATTCAACCGAAATGGCAACAAGGACAGTCAAAATCGGTTGTGGTGGCACTAACCGGAACAACTTAGACCCTGATTTCTAAACAAACCACTCTAACTTGGACTCCGGACTCCGTTGCCTTCACTTTCAAGTAACCGCAATGGCCATCACTTGCCCAAATCTCACAAAAAGCCACAATTTTTTTTAGCCATCAATCTCCTACGTCAACAAATCTAGTAAACTACTCATGTACCCTAAATCTAAACCACTCTCAGAAATCCTTTTGAACTCAGTCTCTTTCAATCCCTCCAGGGATTCCAGTTTCCCAAGTGCATTAGACAACTTCTCTAAACAAAATTCCATCTGATCCTTGGCCCGTCTACTACGGTATAATCTTGTTGGGCATGTCTCTCTCGGGTTAGGGATTGTACCTTCCTCCCATACTCCTCACTAATTAACCCTCCGTAGATCTTCTACGATTGAAGAGCTACTAGTAGTGCATCGGAACCTCCAAAACCCTCGTAACCAAGATGATCTCTTAAAACAATCTCCTCCCGCAAAGGACTGTCCAGTTGACTAAATGTCTTTGATCCAGAACTGCCATCTTTACCGGGCAAGTAGCAATCTTCATCGTCTGAAAAAAAAGACTCTTCCAACACCCTCCCTTGCTTCATCTGCTTTTGTCGTTGCCTTAGCTATTCAATGTTTGTCCACTCAGTGTAGGCGGCCCAATTCAAGTTGCAATTTTTTTTCTCCTAGTAGTAGAAGCCTCTGGCCATGCCCAACGAGATTAACCGTGATAACAACAAACAATGTTTTTGATGACCATAAGCTAAGGAGACTTTTTGAAGCACTAGAGTTTAGTGATGCTAGCCAAAACATACTTCTGGCTAGGTCTCTTGCTGTTCTTATCACGGATGCCGATGGCTTCCATAAGATACTCGTCCATCCAGACACTCATAGGTGTGAGAAGAAGAAAATGTGGGATTATCATGTAATCCACTACTTCGCCAAGCATTTTGATAGTTTTCCTAGGCTTGCTATTGGGATAAGATTCAATGTCTATGTAATTTATCGGAGATTGCTATTTCGCGTGCGCAGAGCGGTGAGCAGTGAGCGTAGGGTCGTGAGCGTAGAGCGCAAAAAGTTGTACTTTTTTTTGCTAAAAGTTAAAGTTAAATAGAGACAAAAGATAAAAGTAAAAGTAAAAGTAAAAATAAATGTGAAAATAAGAATAATAGTGTAGTGTTAGGGCCCTATAACTGTGGAAACTATAGTAACCTAGTGATCGATGTAGCAAGAGGTGTTTAAATTATAAATAGAGTAGTCATCAATTTGGGTAGATTATTATGTACCCTATGGCCGTGGGTTGTAAAGGCTTATTAAAGCAAAAATATTTACATATGGATAAGATCACAATACAAGTATAGGTCATTTTATCATCATTCTTGTAAAAGTGAAAATATTATGTCCCTCAATTGTCCGAGTAGTAAAGTGTTGCTGTGAAATAGAATTTCAGGGTAGGGTGTATGTGTTCATGAATGTGGACTTAGTTGAGTTGCTCTAACCATATGGTATTTCAACTTCCAATTTTTTAAATAGGTTTAAGTCTTGCAACTTGTAAAGATTATCTTCTGTGAAATTTGAATTATTAACATTTTGGGAATCCCCATCTTCATGTCCATGTGGGGAGTATGGGTGCATGAGGGAATATGCATGAATGTGATGATAGTGACCAAGGACTAAAGGACCCAGGTAAAATAATGAGATCAGAATAAATTAAGCTAAGGTTACCCCCTAAAGGCCCGTTTGTCCCGTTAGGGGACAATTTGGGTCCAGTAGGATTCTGTGACCTCAATTTGTAGAGAAATTTTTTGGGATTTTTTGAGGTTTTGCGGTTCTGCGAGAGATTTGTGGATATATAATTTTTATTTCAATTGGTGCTCAGGAGAAAAAGTTATGCCAAAAATAGAGTTCGGTAGGTAGTATAAAAAAGTCACAAAAAGTCAAAATAAATTTCTTAAATATTTTTTCCCAAATCTAGAGTAAACTTGCCATTCACCGCACACATCCAATAACCAAACAACAATAGTTGCCAATTACCGCACGCCAATTGTACAATGCAACTACTAATTCATTTGGGATGGAAGCATAATTTTGTATCACCGCCCAATGACCACACACCGTGCGGTCAAGGGGTGCAAGGAATTTTTAATTAGATTTCAACTTCATCGCCTTTTAATTGTAATAAAATTTGTAAGAAGAAATCTTTTTGCATTTCGTTTGTTGAAGGTGAATCTAATCATGACATTTAATAATCACACCAAATTTCAAAACATGTAAATCTCTATATTTATGTGGAGAAGGATTTGAATTTTGTCCGTGCGGTAATTGGCAAGTTTACTATATGTCTTTTTGTCTACATTTGAAGCTTTGATTCATTCTATTTGGACTAATAATGAAAAAGTTATGGACAATCTCAGTTTTTCGGGCAATCTAAGCATCTTCTTGAAAAAATAACTTTTAGGATTCATTTTTGAATGCAAATTTTAAAATTTTCAGAAAAAAATAGTTAGACAAGGTTGAATTTGCTTTCTAGAACAATCTCACTGTTGGAATTATCGTATTTCAATTTTGTCTTAGAGCTATTATCGATTTAGTTATTCCTTCAATCTTGAATCTACTTCTACTTAATAATTTTTTAATGAGTAAAAATTTAGTGTTTTTTTCTTGAATTTTTTTTCCTAGATTCCCTACTGAAGTATTCAACATATAAACTTAGAAAATCAAAATCAACAATACAAAAAATTTAAGTTAAATAGGTTCAAAGCCCAAAAATCTAGTCAAGCAAGGTGCAAAAAAACTTGTTTTCTTCACTTTCAATGCAAATATCTTGCAATCTATTTGATCAAAGTTTCTGAAATTTCTTGTGTACATTCTCATACTAGTCTAGTATAAGATCCTATGGTTATATATGCAAAAGAAAAACAATTTTTATAGTTTTTTGCTCTTTGCAATAGAAGTGGCAGTTTTGAGTGTGTTTTCATCGAGAAAAAGCCTCGGGGCTTAATTCCTCAAGGCCCAGGGCCTTTTTGGGTTTAAAAACATCATTGCTTTTGAAGTGATGCAGTTCAAAATGTTAGTAAGGTATAAAAATCTCAACCGTACAATCTTGTAGTGTACATGTTGTAGATGGCGTAAATCAAATTTGAAGTAATTTGACTGTGTAGATTGCAAGATTATAATGTTTTAGTGTAAAAAAAAGATGCTGAAATTTTCCTAGAAACACATTTGGAGGTGAAATTTGATTTCTAGACCTCCTCAAATGAAAAAAATTTAAACTACAAAGTGATTCAAAATCAACATTCAAACACATTGGTGAAAAAAAAGCATCATTGAATTGACTCATTGTGTCTGCAAAATGGCTTTCAAATGTCAAAAAATAGCAACAAAAGTTGCAGGAAAACACATCTAAAGCTAAACCTCCTTCTACTAAAATGTTTCTCAGTCACTCATAACTTTATGGATTAAAATGAAATTTTAGCTGCGGAAGTTTGCTGTAGTCCAAAAATGTCGGGATTTTGAACTTCGAATTGCTCCCAAACCTTCAAAACAACTTGGATTGGCATTAATTTTTTTCCACAATAACTAGATTTAAAGGGAAACATAAGCCAACAATTTTTTTTGAAAACAAACATTGGATGAATGAGATACAAGTCCCCAAAGTTGCAGCCATCCCGGGTACGCAACTCCCATATTATATGCGTGGGTCATCGGCATTAAAACAACTTAAAGGATGGCTTTTGTAAAAATAAAATGAAATTAAAATGACCAAAATGTTGGGTGAAGACAAAATTAAATAAAATAACTACAAAAAATTCAGGGTTGCATATTTATTATAAAAAAATCTTCATAGTGTATATGAAGAAAATTTGAAAGAGCTATAATTTTGTTAATCTTGTAGAGCCCTAATGGGAGTATTAGAAGTAGATGTCACAGTAGTATTTGCTAATACTACAAGGTCCTTGTACTTCTGCATTTTTAGCTTCATCTGCCACAATTTTCAAACCTACATGTATAGATGAAATACAAAAATCCACCTCATTGTCATATGTAATTCATTTGAGCTTGCAAAAACAAAACCATTGACTATTCCTCAATGCAAGACTAATTACTCTGCAAAAAATTGCAATATTCACATCCTAATCAAGTTCCTAATCATACTCCTCATAACATTCTACAACAAATCAAGAATTATAAAAGTGCAAGTAGAAAAGAGAAATAAAAGAATGCAACAAATAGGGATTACCAAGCCTTAAGAGAAAAATAGACCACACTAACTTTACAATATCCACTCTATGAAGATGTCACAAACACCAAGCACCAAACTTGGCTAAAAAATTCAGTTTGTGCTCAACTTTTTAAATGCTGAACTTTGATGACATCCAAATCTAAACAATGTGAAGGATTGAAGGTCATCAACATTTATTAATGCCACTATTGATAAAGCTCTAATTTTTCTACTTTCTAATCCTATATAAATGCAACACAATAGAAGGAAGATGAATATTATGATACTTCACTCTTTAGAATTGTAAATAATAAGATGCACCCTTGCTGAAAACTACACCAATATGATGAATGTTCAAAATTAGACATCAAGAAACAAGAATTTGTCTCCTAGAAAATTAAGTGCACAAATATAGCAAGTACTTCTTCAAACACAAAACAACTCATAATACTAAGGCAAATTTAATAAATTATCAAGATTGAGAGGATAACTTAATTAACTATTCCACTCTCAATTAACATACCCAATAGGTGAATTTAGACCTCTATATAAGATACTGAAACTATATCTACTCCATTCAGCCATCATGCTTGTGTAATTATCAAGAATAATGTTGATTAATCTCACTTCTTCTAAGCTTCAGCTTGAGCTGATAAGTTCTTCTATATAAGAGACATCATTGAATATGGTAGGATGTCCACAAACTGACCATCTAATGGCTGATATTGAATCATATTAAGTTTTGGTGATATTTTTGGAAGAAAACTAACAAACTTATATTTAAGCTGAACTAAACAAGTATAAACAAGGTCACATTCAAACCAACTAGAGATAGTACCAGACCCTAAAAGCATTAAAATTCCATCCCTAAACCTCAAATGAGCATACAAGCCCTACATTTGGAACAAACGAATTTAGCAGACTTGAGAATACATAATTGACATGCAGTGCCTAAACGAGCCCAACCATTAACCCTTCACCGCCCAAGGCCTAACCATTCAAAAAACAACCTTGCTCTTCAAGTGTTATAAGTCTAAATGGAATTAAGGTATGAAAATCTCAACCATACAATCTTGTAGTGTGCATGTTGTAGATGGTGTAAATCAAATTTGGGGTCATTTGATGGTATAGATTGAGAGATTATAATGTTTTAGTGTTAAAAAAAGATGCTGAAATTTTCCTAAAAATACCTTTGGGGGTGAAATTCGATTTCTAACCTATTCAAATGAAAAAACTTGAAACTACAAAGTGATTCAGAATCAAAAGACAAACACTTTGATGGGGAGAAAAAAGCATTCAATTGACTCATTACATTTGCAAAATTGTATTGAAATGTCAAAAAACAGTGAAAAAAGTAGCAAAAAAACACATCTATGGCTAAACCTACCTCTACTAAAATGCTTCTCAGTAAATCATAACTTCTTGGATTGATATGAAATTTTTACCACAAGAACTAGACTAGTATGTGCAACTTTTCAAACAAAAATTATTGAAAACAAACCCTGTTTGAAGAAGTTATAAGCCGCCAAGGTTCAAAGGTAATGCAAAAATGTCTAGATTTTGAACTTTGAATTGCTCCCAAGCATTCAAAACAACTTGGATTGACTTGAAAATTTTACTACAATAACTAGACTTCAAGGGGAACATAACCCAACCAATTTTATTGAAAACAAACATTGGATGAAGGAAATACAAGCCCCCAAAGTTTCAGCCTTCAAATGTAATTTGGTGAATTCAAATTGAACCTGTGAACTTTGATTGACTTCCAAGAAATCAATACATCTTGGATTGATCTGAAAATTGTACCACATAAACTAGAAGAAAGAGCACAACTTTACCAACAAGTTTTATTGAATTTGGACATCAGATGCAAAAGTTACAACACTTTGAATTTTTTGTGAGGACACTTTTTGTCCCCTCTGGCGATGAGGGGTTAACAGCAAAGCTCAAAAACAAAGCCAAGCATGATCACTCTCAAAACAATGATCCAAAGAGCAAACACAAAAGCGACAAGAAAGGTGCACAAGCTGGCTTGAAAATACAAACCCTAATCCAAGCAGGAAGATAAAAACATAGAAACAGTAATTTACTTTAATGTAAAATTTTAAACTTAATCAGGAGTATGAACGATTTATCACCTAACGTGATCCTTCACGTCATTCACAGTGACGCTCCACAACAATGCTCCAGATGTGATCCTCCACAACGATTGTCAAATGAAATCAAGCCTCCAAAAATATTGTCACATCCCTCCAAATCAATTGTTGCACCCTTCCAAATTGATTCTTATACCCCTCCGAATCAAAGACAATAGTACACAAAAACATGAGAGAAAATGATTGAGGCGAAATAAGAGAAGAAGCAGTGGAAGAAAGCGACAAAGCTTGGGCGGAAGAAAGTGGCGGTGGAAAACAGACTAAATTGAAAACAAAGATACTAACGACACTAGGATTTAGAATACACATGCTGCCCTATACCCTTGGAATATCCTTAAGATATCCAGTTTTCAATATTGTTAATTGTCATACCCTCAAGGTGCATTGGATACAATGAAATATATTTGGTCATTAATAGTACATATCTCATCCAAACAACTAATATCCCAATATAAATCATCAATCTTCTAGCTCAACTATCACATCCAAAGTTGCCTATGTATAATTTTAAAAAATTCATACAAAAAGTTCCTTCCAATTAAAATTAAAATTCATTTGTCACATGTTATTTATATTAAAATTTTATTAAAAAGATCCAAAAGTTAGGTAGCTTGTCTCATGATATATGTATTAAAAAAACTCATATAATTAGATTTATAATGCTATTATTATCCTCAAAAATACTCATTTAATGTATATATTTACATTTTTGGATTCCTTGTTGAAAGGGTTACAAGACTTTTCTAAATTAAAACAAATAACATCTCTTGAAATTAGACTAAAAATGCATTATAAGTAATTAAAATCAAAGCCATATAATATGGGAGTTGCGTACCCGGGCAACCATCATTAGCAGTTTGGTGAACTCAACTTAAACATCTTAATTTTGATTGGCTTACAAAAAATCATTACATCTTGGATTGATCTGAAAATTTTACCACACAAACTAGAAAAGAGAGCGCAAATTTTCCAACAATTTTCATTGAATTTGGACATTGGATGCAAAAGTTACAGCACTTTGAATTGGACTTGAAACTCGGAGAGGCCATTTGGGCGTTGAGGGGTGAAGGGGTTAATACAAAGAATAGAATGAAAGAGTGGAAGGAAGAAGAAAATCATTGAAAACTATCATTAGATTCACTGATGTAATTATCCAAAATTCACAAACATATAAGAAATCTCAAAATTCATATCCTCCAATCACTAGAACTGTTAGACAATGATGAGAGATAATGCATCTCAACAACAGCCTCGTCGTCAATGAATCTACGAACTTGGGGATCAATTTGCCGCCGTGGTGATGCCGAATTTGGGGAGGATGCGGCCGCTTGAAGATCTGCAACTTCAGCGTCCCATGGAACCATCACGTAGTCTTTCACCGGTGAGACAATCATTGCCCTTAGTCTGAAAAATCAGAAATACAATTAGTATGATTATGTAAGTATTGACAAGCAGAGTTCAATTGGCAAAATGAAGGAAATCCAAAGTTAACTTACTTACTCAATCGGTTCTTCTTCTTCACAAAGCGGATTGGAGGGTCAATATCAATTGCAGGCAACACAGACGCAGATGTAGCCAAAATTGGCTGAGGAGGCAGAGTCAGATACGGCTTCAACTTTACATCAAAGACTTCGGTGTCTTCCTTGAGGGCAACAATGTGGCGACCAATTGCCTTGCATGCTTGCATAGAATTACTTGAATTCAACAAGAAATTGAGTAAGTTAAAAGCCCCATTTCGACAAAAGTGAAATTATCGAATGTGGCAGCCAATTGCCTTACATGCTTGCAAAGTATTACCTGAATCAGGGTTTTCATATCGGACAGAATCTTACTGTTCACGGACGAATCGGACGAATCTGCATTGACTGGCTGCAAACTTTGGAGGCCAATAAGTTTTGGATAAATTGTCCAAATTGGGCATGTGAGATGTTTTTCGGCATCTACAATTTTTGTAGATGCCGAAAAACATCTCACATGCCCAATTTGGACAATTTATCCAAAACTTGTTGGCCTCCAAAGTTTGCAGCCAGTCAATGCAGCGGCGCTCCGAAAGCCCAACCGACATCGGCGTCGTTTTTTTGGGCCTATTCATTGTTCCCCCGGCAGCCCTCCAAAACCATGGCCGATGTTGGCTTCATCTTTTGGGGGGCGCTCTTTCCAGCAATTGCTGGCATTTTACAACAAATTATTTTTGCCTTAACTCTGAGCATTTGGTTTAGGTGATGCAATGGAAGATATTGTCCGTCAAAGTGACGCAAAAGCGGAGGAGCAGGAGTCTTCACAGCCGGAAATTGCCGGATCAGGTTTCTAAATTTTCCATTTTGGTGCCGTTTTTGATGTTGTCCTCCATTTGCTGGCATTGACCGGAGTTGTTTTGATATTGGTGAACTTGACATTGACCGGAGTTCTTTTGTTGTTGGTGAACTTGACAAAGGTGTTGAAGGAGAGCATGATAGCAATGTTGGCCAGCCCATGGATTTGGATTATGATAGTACAGCAGGGATGTCTACGGAAGAATTGGGAAAGGAGATGGATGCCCAAATTGTAAAAGAGTCCATAAATACAAATGTGGTGCTCGACTAGCTTCATTTTAAGCCAACGAACAAGTCCAAATTAAACATTCCATTCTGCAGGATGAAGCCTTTGGCTGCGGTGCGACCCCATCTCCGGAACGATGTCATGGCTTTGGGATCGCATTTTATTAGCACGACGTCTGACGTCGGCGACGCCTTTGTAGGGTTGTTGTTTGAACGGCCAGCGGTGCTCCGAAAGCCCAACCGACATCGGCGTCGTTTTTTTGGGCCCGCTCGTTGTTCCCCCAGCAGCCCTCCCAAACCATGGCCGATGTCGGCTTCATCTTTTAGGGGGCGCTCTCTCCAGCAATTGCCGGCTCCCAAAAGCAACGCTGATGTCGGTGTTGTTTTTGGGAGACCGGAAACCATCCTAAATCCTGTTCTTGTCCGAAATTAATCTGAACAAAACACCTAATTTCCGCTATGCAAAACACAATCAGTCATTGACTACTCTAAAAGGCCTATCACAATGTACCAGCCATTGCTGCTGGTGTTTCCACAAATCCTTCCTCGTGTCTGCTCCGGTCCGAAGGGTCGCCTCCTGACACGCCAAATTCTTTGAGTCAAATGGTCGACCGGGCGTTTCAACAAAATCCCAACGCCCCAAGCTATCTAACGTAGTTCATACACGTGCAAATTTTTTTGAATGCGAACATGACAAGATAAACCCTAAAACCGCCCGAAGACACTCTATATGCACTCTCGATACCCACAATCCCACATCAACGTCTCAAAGGAAAACAAAAACAAAAGATTGCCCACAATGTCACTTCAACAGAATTTGACTATTGCTGATTAGGGCCGACGGTTGGCGGAGACCCACCTAAACGCACTTTCTGAATTGCAGTGAAGACACAAGTCTCGGCCTCACAAATATGAACGGTACCTCAAAAAAGATACTCTAATGATGCCTCTCCAAGCTATCCAAATACTTGTTGTAGGGTCACGTCTTCATTTGGCTCCCCATCATGAACATTGGTGCATTCACCATTGTTACTCCCGCTCTCACACGCCCTTGGGCTTGAAGAATTTGGATGCCCTCGAACCATGGCAGTTTCAACTATTTCTTGTAAGGCTATAGAATTATCCCGTTGCATTTGTTTACCCACACAATCAATATCTGGGAATTACAATACTCTGGCCGTCTCTCCTGCGTCTAATCTCATTGTGTTGGATCTCAACTCCCTCATCTACCTCGACATCTTCAATTGCTTTGGATTTGTAAAGTAAAGAGCTTTTTTCTTTCCCTTTGGCATACTTCTACTATGTGATTCCTGGCCAATCTCTACAAACGGGTGCCCCGTTACCTTCATCCATATATGCTTTATTTTAGAATATTAAATTTCATCATTCCACAATTAGGTAAGTGCCTTGGTGCTAGGTATTAATTCCATCCGAATCCTCCATTTGTACTAACATGATCTCATTATATTAATGCTAAACCAAATAATTGAAGACTTCATTTAAACTAACAAACTCAATTTCATTTTGCATTGCCGCCATTGCTTTAATTGAAACCAATTTTAGCTTTGTACTTTTGCATACTCTGTCTCCCAATATTCACTTTGAACCTTGTACGTTAGCCGCTTCGATAGACACGTCGATCATCAATTCATCATACTACTAAAATCATAATTCTCTCTATAATATCATAAATGCTACCATTAATAATAGGGGCTCATGCTTGCTATGCTACGCATTTATTGTATCACATATTAGTAAAATTTTGATATTTTTGAATAGAATGCATGATAATGATTTCAATAAGTCTTTGAAATAATTAATTTTAATATTTTGTAAAAATATTTTCTATCATGCATACATAAAAATAATATTTTCACACAATGTTATATTATAGAAATAGAGTAGTAGTTTGCAATCACCTCTATAATATCACTTTTACAGCTTTTCTGATTTCAAAATTCTATTGCTACTACCAAATGATTTGAGAAATTTATTCAATTGAAGCAATTTTGGATTTCACAACAATTAAGTTGTTCATGAAGTTTTTGAAATTTACGAGTTTTTTTTTTTAATTCACCAAGTTTTAGGGTTGCCATTGTTCGTAACAATTAAGTCATTTATTGAATGCATTACAATAAACGTGTATCTTTTACAATATTCACCATTGCAGCATATATTTCATTCATCATTCAATAAATTTCTATTGTTCATTTCAATATATGCTTACTTATAAACAAAATTATACAAAGATTTTAGTAATTTATATTTGAAGATTTATTGAAATTTTTGTTCTACATTTTATCTAATATATAAAAATTCTAATAAAATTCTAATAATCAATGCATAGCATAGCAAGCACCAACCGCTAGTATCTAATATGAAAAGAATAATTTTGAAGAAACGATAGCTAACTCATCAGCCTCCACTCTACTCTAGAGACTAGCACCTAATTATAATCTGTCAAAGTAGTTACTAATTTATTACAAATTACAGCTGCTCTGCTCCTTTAAACTCAACTCGTATACCAAATCACAATCCACCCTATTAACTTACTACATGTTGTACCATGTTTAAATCAATTACAACATCTTAAATAGCAATGAGTTTATGAAGTTCTAAGTGCCTCTCCACTCCTGCCCACTTCCTCTTTAGCCTTGAAATCGCTCTATCTATCTTTTCAATTAGTTCAATGGTTGCCTTGCATGATGGCGGCTTAGTCATTGTTTTCATCAAGGGAGAGGGGCAAACTATCCCGATTTCTTTCATTGTGGGGGAAGAGGGTTACTCGATAGTTAGTGGTAGCCGTTTAGCTTCACGGTTCAATATTTTTGAGGGGAGTTTGCATGTGGACATGGATGTTATTGATCCAATCTCTAATGTGGTATCATATACTGTTGCTCAATTGTCAACTACTCGTGCTGGTCGTCAGGTGTGGTTGTTGACACCTGGAAATTATTGAGTGTATGGATTGATGGACCTTCCACTAGTTATTGGTTCTAACATTTTAACTCCTGGCCGTTCTACCATAGCTACTGATGTCACCCCTTTGCTCTAGAAGGTCAAACTAGAGCCCCCGGAGATCCCTGTTCTAGTTCTTAGTGATGATTCGGATAGTGAGTGCATTCTACCAAAACCTGCTAGTTGTCGCCCCAATTTAGAATCTGCACATGTTGTTCATAACGCCCCGATTTTACATCGTGCAGAATCAGTACATGTGAAACCCTCACTCTCCCCCGTTGATAGTATTGTGCAATGCCTCCGCAATCTGAGCTCCTGTCGAGGTGCGAAGTCAGTACTCAGTAAATTAGATTATACTTCTATTCCAATAAAGAAGGTAGATTTTCTGCCTCCGGAGTTTGATGGGGATGTCATATTTGAACTTCCACCTATGGAAAAGTACCCATCATCAAATAAGGCTGGGCAGTTGTATGGAATGGATAAAAAAGATGACGGACATGCATGGACCCGAACAGTGACGACGCACATCCAGTCTGACTCTCACCTTACTTTCCGAACTTTGGCTTGTTTGGGG
This sequence comes from Rhytidiadelphus loreus, assembly GCA_947034895.1. NCBI lineage: Eukaryota > Viridiplantae > Streptophyta > Bryopsida > Hypnales > Hylocomiaceae > Rhytidiadelphus > Rhytidiadelphus loreus. Next base: position 44,197,075 of record OX344764.1, read on the forward strand.
CACCTCTGGTGCACAAACAATTCATGCGAATATTTAGACCGATGGCACCGATTGTCACCGTTGAATGAGACTGAGTGGAATGGTACCACCTCATCCCCCTTTGTTCCACACTCTGATCCTCCATTGCATTCTACAGTTGCATGCTCAATCTATCAAGTTCCGCCGATATACATTGGAAGTTGTCCTGCTAGGATCTATTACGTATATGGCTCCAATTTGATGACCCGAACTTGCGTGCATTTCAGAATCCATAGCCATCCAGTGAAGAAGGGAAATTATAGAAACTCCTCCGCAAAACTCCGATCTCTTATTGGCGAGCAGGTAGAACAGACTCCGTCGGCGACTAATTCTGCCATTGTCCTTGAGACGAGTAAGGAGTACCTCGGCGAATTCCTTTTATGCGCAGAAGATACTCCCCATAAGATGTTGGTAGTGGACAAACTTGTCTCCGTTTTGGACAAGTTCAAGCAAATGTCATCATCCAGTATTCGTAATGAGGTTACCACATTTCGATATCTGCGTCGTTTCGGGGTAATGGACAGCATCACTAGGCTGCAGGGCTCTAGTACGTGGGCCTTCGTCCAAAAAACCCGTTTCCCTAGACAAGGTGTTGAGTCTGACAAAGTCTTCATTTTCAAGATGGCGGAGCTGGGATCCGGCAACGGGGTAGACTTGGTTAAGCGCATGCAATCAAGTGGAGACTTGGAGGATGCTTGGATGATGTTTGACCATGTCAAATGCGTCAAGTCTTGGACCACTATGGCCTGCCACGTGTACGATTCTACTTATTGCCGTGTCATGACTATCGTTGTTTGCGATATGCAATCCAAGGATGTAGTAGCACAACAAGTGTTCTGGAAAAATTTGAATGCGGTTTCCAGCAGGCATGATATTTTCATTCCAAATTTTAAAGGATTTATGGACGACAGCGCCCAAGCAAATTGGAATGCAGTGCGTATCGTCTATGGGAGTGGCGATCCATCTCTACCTATGGTAAATCAAGGGCAAACTTGCCTATTTCACTAGTCGCAATCCTTAGAGAAACACACCAAGGCAAATATCAGGGCAGACCTTAAAGAACAACATCGGTGACTCTGTAAACAATACAAGAATTTCACCTCCTTAGAAGAGGCGCAAAGCAAATACTTAGCAATTCGGGCATGGTGGTTATCTTCTGGAGTAGCCACTGAAGAGGCGCTACCAAGATTGGACCTCTGGCTAGCTTTTTGGCACTTTAGATACCGTCAATGGGGCGGGTTCATGGAGCTGGTAAGTTTTATAATCACATTACAACAATTAGAAGTTCTATTTTCTAAACCACAACCAATATTGACAGCGCTTATTGTTTGTTCAAAATTCTTGATTTCACCTACCCAGTAGTACGGTGCCAATATTGGCCTTGCTCTTGATGCACAACCAATATCAGCGGCACTTCTCTTTAACACCCTAACCCTACCTGAAGCCAATGATGGGAGAGAGCCGACATTGGTGGTCTCTCTTCCGTGGATGCCTGTTGAGGTAGCTATTTGAAACCTACTTTAATCCTTTTTCTTTGGCTATTCATTCAAATATCTAACTTTAAATGTTGCCTTGCAGGATCTTTTGGAAGTTGAATTGGCTGAGATGCCATCTTGTAATTTGGCGGAGTCTGTTCACAACAAGTGGCTGCAACAATCTGGCAAAAAGGGAAATGACTTGTATGTTGACGTTGTGGATGACATGGTCCAGGCGTTTATGCAGGTTGTAGCCTACTACCAATTCCTCAAAGGTGAGAAAGCGAAGACAGGTCCTGGCAAGGAAGAACTTCGACTGCGTATTGCACATCGCACCGCTCAATGCTCTGGAAATGCTAAGGTCCTTCACGCTCCCTCGCCGACATGCCAGGTGCTGACGACTTTTGCACACGCCAACCTCACCTCGAGGGTGAAGAAGTATTTGTTTCCACCAAACGGAAAACAGATCTTCCACCAGGTTCAGAATTTGATTTGCACCGTCCAGACAAGATATGCATATCTCGCCCACGTGTCAGGGCTCATTAAATTGATCCAAAGATAGTTGACCTCACTGCAGAAGATTCGCCATCCAAACCCGATCATGTGCCAAAAGAATCGGAAGATCTTCCTCCCAAGACACCTACAACTTCCGCTAGGGTGCACCACATCAAATTTGTTCAGAAAACTGTCTGCAATGAACACCAATGGCATATTGCAAGGCTGCCAAAGACATCTGCTAAAGCTTGTTTTGCGTTGCAAGTCAAGACAAAGAAGAAGTGCGTGGCCAGGATTGTGCAAGACAATCTCAGTACAATTGTCCCTACTTATAATGGTCTCATGAACAATTATAAGAAGACTAGATTGGAGAGAATGCGGTTTTTCTTCTGCAATGATGACATCCATTATTGTGTGGAGGGCACGAGTCGAAAATGGGTGGTTTCCAAACCGCCTATCCCGGATGTCTGGCCTGTTATTATGGATACAAACTTAAGCAAGAAAGAGATTCTCTCTCTAGAAAATGTCGAGTTCTCTCTTGCCGAGCGCGTCCAATTGTCTCCACGACAACTCTTCAATGACGGAATATCCGTGAATCTGGACGATTATCCTCCACCCCCTAACCCTGTAGATCACCCCACAAAGAGGTATGGTAAGAATATTAGAAGAAATCCTTCTGCTCCGACTACCAAACATCATAATAACTGCACCTCTACTCTATCAGTTGTTGGAAAGATCTACTCAATTCTGATGGTACCTCCTCCAGCTTTGGGCTGCATTGTGACTTTTGAGTCTAGAAGCATATTTAAGCTTTCTAAGTACTTGTTGACGATTGGCCAGTTCCCGAACTGTGACTGCCAATCTTTCAAGGATATGTCTGACAAGTCACTCGGCAAGCGCAGTGCATGGACGTATTGTAAACACATCTACTTCATCTTCAACATAGTCTGTAGCCTAGATCCGGAGGTTGATATCTTCATTCACGCTCCTAGTTTTAGTTGGAATGAGATTAAAAGAGTTCTTCAGATTCTGCTCCTAAAGTATTATGGAGCGTAATTATTGTTTGTACTATTAAGACATTATTTTCACTAATACAAAAACGATGATGAGACTAAAAGGGCCACCATCAAAGCTTGTACATGGTCATATTGGAGCCTAAATCATTTGTCCAATTTTTGTTTGTATAGCTCAATTTTTGTTCAACTGCCACTAACTCACCTCAATCCTTAGTCCCCGCCTCCTTCCTATTCTCTACCTTAAATCTAAACCCAAGTACGTCTCCCTCCAACAGATCTGAAAACCTCATACCAACCCCCCTTATCGTTTGCAAAAATTTTCCTAAACTAAACAACATCATTTTCCTGGTCTCAATATCCGTCTTTTTCTCCCACCCTAAACCCACTCCTTAATTGTTCCTCCAATTAACCCTTAACTTCTCTACTTCCAATCTTTGTCTCCAAAGAAAACATCTACATAACCCTCACTTATTTCCTTTGCTTTCCCTAAGTATCTAATGCCTTGACCCTCTTTAATCTAACCTTGGGCCCCCATCTCTCAAATTATGTAAATCCTCCATACCAATTGTCCCTCTCTTGAACTCTCTTACTCCCTCTTTCCCTCTCTAGAACTCTCTCGAACACCTCTCTTGCAAAGAAATCTCTTTCGTCCCTCACAATATCCACCATTTCTTGTTTCCGTGGCATTTACATTCACGACCACAAAAATTATATATTTTAATCATTTGTATCCCTAGACTCCACGGTTATAGACCTTTCATCTTGAAACTTGCATCTTTCCTCGACCTTAAAATACATATTTGGCCACCTTACACTTTTTATGCAGAAAAATTGTGCAAAATATTCTACGGTCATAGATCCATCATTAATACTAATTTAAGAATTCTTCCTTCTAAAAAAACCTTAAACTTTCACTTTATTGCCTATTTCAAGAAATTATCGAACTTTTTGCGTTCTACGCTCGTAACTGTACGCTTACCGCTCACCGCTCACCGCTCTATGCACGCAAAATAGCATCATCCGTAATTTATCTATTTGGCTACAATGAGGCCCAAAATCAGACGGATTGTTTCTCTTTCTTTTTTCCAGGAATCAAGCCTCCTATGAAGCCATTTTACGTCTCGGACGACATGGAAGACGTGTACGTACACCTACTAGAAGTGTCATCGTCTTCCGTGGTTCAAGATCACGACTCTTCTTGCATTACTTCGACATCATATACATGATAATATGGTCATTGTAAATGTCAATGGTGGTTCGGAGATTACCTTCTTAGGACTGGTAAGCTTTGAATTTGTACCCCCCCTCTAGTCTATCGGGAGATCTGCAGATGCTTGTTCCTTCAAAAGATTTGTAGTGAGAGACACTCTGACATTGGATTGTTGAATTCAATTCAAGTGGCTCATGCTAAGGTACTGGAAGTAGTTCAAACAAAGGATACTAATGGAATACGAGTTGTAGAAAAATAGATTTGGAATGAAGTGCAGAAAAAGCTCGCTGAAGATACAGGGGCTGAATTCAATGTGCATGAACCTTCTATTGATAGAATGGACATTGAGGATGCAGATTCACACGAGACGATAGAACCTTCAAATGCGGAGTACTCTAAACACAGTGAGGTGACTTGTAGACCATCAAAAAATTTGAAGGTTTGTCTTTGTTTTCTTCTATCATGAGATCTTCGGATGCTGGATTTTCGTTCCTCATGTCTTTAGATGTAGCTGACTATCTCTATTCTTCATGTATTGCACGAGAAGTCTCCAAAACCAGCGCTTTGTCTAAAGAAGTTGAAGAATCCAAAATGAACTAATCCAGTTAGTGCCCTCAAAAAGATTAAACGAATTACAAAGAAGAAAAATGTGAATTCCTTGGTGGCAAGTGGCTCAACGTCAGTAGGGGAAGGTGTGCCATCATATCATCTGGATGAGCAGAGAACAATTTCCTCTACTAACATAGTAGAGAACCTTGGAGTCGCGGACGCAACGACGATTTTGGTCTCTTGTTCAAAAGGGGATGCTCCTACGGCCCTACGCGACTTTTTGTTGGCCACACTTTAGAGGACAACCAGTCAGAGGAAGAAGTCCCACCTATTGAAGTCATTGGAGGGATTGAACCAAAATCATTGGATGTGGGGAGGTGCGATGTACATGTGGACCCTAATGGTACTGCATCACGAGATTTTCCAATGGCCAATGACATGAATCACAATTCCGCTCTAAGCATGGCTAACGAGGTTCAAATTATTAGGTAAATAGCCCCCCCCAAAATATCCCCTTATCTCACGTATATACTAAACCTCTAAACTAGTGACCTCCCTAAGCCAACATCAAATAAAATACAAAGAATTGATAATATTGTGATAATATGATACCTTTAGTTATAAAATGGTGGTGTACAAGAATTAGGTGTTGTTGTTTAAGCTCTTGTGATAAATTGATACACAAATTGAACATGAGGAAACATGTGAATGTAGACTCGATTCTATACTTTAAGCACTATCAAGAGTTGTGTGATAAGATTGGGAGTGTGGTGTAGCAACACGTCTACAAGCACTCTAACCCCTCTATAAAGAAGGAGGAGGAAACATATGAATCCTTCATTGGTTTCATTTTCAATTGTGTATTTCTTTGTTTCACTAAGAAGGTCCTTTACTAGCAAGGTTGTCTTGGACAATCATTAAGCTCAATTTGCATGGGGGTTGAAGGTAGCAAGACTCTTGAATTGGATCGTTACATACATATTTTATAAACTATATGAAAAATGTACGAAGTCTGAGTGGCTTTGAAGCGAGATTTAGTTGTTGAAGGGATTGTTGTGGTTGTAGAAGGGATGGCTAACTGATGCCCTACAAGGACATGACAAATGTCTTGAGGGAATCATAAAAATTGCAAATCTTAATGCCCTTGACATTTTGTATGTTGTATGGCATGGATCCGTTAGAGCTTGAGGAATGCACATACAAGAACCTATATAATAAGCACAAGATTGTTGGACAAGATGTAGGAGATCTTCATAATGTGTGCTTATGATAGAAAGATGACAATGAACATCTTCTTGGGAAAGAAGAACAAATGGAGGAATGATGTGCCTCCCTAAGTAAGCGATGCACTAAAAAAATGAAGAAGACATACATTGTGTGAAATTAAAGCTAGCCTAGCACACACTTTTGATAGAAGTTGTAATTGCTTTGAACAATGAAATAATCCAATTGGATGGAAACAAATGGAAGTCTACTAGCTAATGATGCTACAAATCAGCTAACTCATCTAGTGCACTAATACGGCATACCTCAAACAACTCAACATGTACTCGTAGATGAAGATTCTTCAATTATCCCTCTATCTAGTAGAGGTGGATCAAAATATTCAGAATCAAAAGCTTTTATTCACCCCTAGTGCCGGATTGTCATCCTATTGGTAGATACAAATCTACAAGGTGGAATGGAGTGGTTCATCATGTCATTTGGTAGAAAACAACTTGCGATTGATGTCAATGGACATTTCCATATAATTGATTGAATGAAACTATATATGAGAGTATGATCAACTTAACGATCATCTTGAGGATACGCTCAGTTATATTGGATCATCTACTCTAGATGTCTTCTTAATAGTCTATATTTGACAATTTGATAGGGACTTGACAAATATATAGAATAATTGAATTTGAAGCTAAATAATGGAGATTTAAATGTTCATCTCTCGGTTCATCTGCTTCTAGGAGGAATGACCAGATGTTACAAGCACGCTCTAGATGCACCTCAATAACTTTGAAGTTCTATTGTTGAAGTATGTCCCAAACCCAGGAAAAATGTATATGACGTTTGCAAAATACAAGAGTGCACATCTAGAAAGCATCCAATGATACTAGGTGGGAGTGAAGAGTAGAAAGTGGGGAAAAACAAGTGTTGAATGCAATTTTTTTTAAACCCGATAATTGAATGGATTAAATTTATTTACTTGATTGAATTTTAGAGGAATGATTGAATAAATAAATATTATATTTTTATTACTATTTTGATCTATTATTGTAGAATACTGAGAACCCTATGACTATGGAAAATTACTAATTGGACACTGTTTTTTACTTCAAGATTAGAGTATTTAATTCAAAATGCAAAGTATTCATTGCAAAAGATCCAAATATTGCGTTCATTCCTTAGGTTGACCTCTAAAAGAATCTATAGGTGTGGATAACTCTTGGGTCTTGCAGAATAAGCAAATAATTTTTTTTGGGTGTATTTCCTTAGCCTTCTTAACCCCTAAAGTCCCTGTGCCTTTTTTCATCAAAAAACACTCAAAATTGTTATTTCTATTCAAAAGAGAAAAATAGTCTTAAATTTCTTTTATATTTCATTGTAGAATCTTGCACTAGACTATGAATGAAATGTGTAGAAGAAATTTTAGAAACCTTAACTAGGTAGATTTGCATTTAAAGTGAAGAAAACATGTTTGTCTTGTACCTTATATAATTAGATTTTTTGGCTTTGAATCTTCTTAATTTAAATTTTTTGCACTATTAATTTTGAATTTCTAATTTTTTATATTGAAGAATTGAGATCAAAGTGAAGATTTAAACATACACGTAGACTTAATTTTCATTCTTACAAAATTGTTAAATAAAAGTAGATACAAGATAGAAGGAAAATTGAATCATTAATAGTTCTTAAGATGGAATTGAAATATTCAAATCTCAATGGTGAGATTATTCTAGCAAGAAAAGTCATCTATGTAGAATTTTTCTTTTGAAAAATTGTGAAAATTGAATTCAATAATGAATCCTATAAGTTATTTTCTTAGAATGATGCAATGATTGCCCGTACAATAAAAAGTTCCATAACTTTTAAATCACAAAATAATTCGAATGGAATGAATCAAAGCTTTATGTTGACAAAAATATTATCTTTGAGAAAAAAATCTAGAATCCAAAAAAATCAATTTTTTGTGATTTTTTTGTATATATTGCCTTACAAATTGCTTTTTGGACTTAGGATATAGTAGCATAACTTTTGCTCCTAGTCACCAATTGAAATAAAAATTATATTTCCTAAGAGCTAATATGATTTACTATCTTCAAAAGAAGTTTTAGGAAATCATGTTAAAAATTGAGGTTATTTAAGCCTATCCAAAATCAACCTTTCTTAACATATTGTGATAATGTAATTAATTCAACTTAGGTTGATGATGACTTAGTAAAAAATTGTAGAAAATGGGTTGTACTTTTATTTTCTAAATCCTTCCATTATTGTTGGATGTTTTGTTTTATTGGATTCTTTATTTTGTAGGGTCTACAAATCCTACAATTGTGAGAGAATGTAATTGAAGCATTTGACATGAAAGTGTAGGAAGACAATGTACTTGTAATTGATACAAACCACTAAATAGATAAGATAGAAGTGAGTTTGTGGAGACTTGGCATGTTTAAATTTAGAAAGAAAGATTCATTCTAATAGTAGTGTTGACTCATTCTCTAGGACCAAGGCTTTCAACAAATAGAGAGCATCGAATGTTTGTTCAAACATTGATCGAGTCAACAAAGTAGCTTGGTGACATTGTCTTTAATTGCTCAACATCAACTAGTACATACTTTCTACCATTGTTATTATTGTTATTGTTATTATTATTATTATTATTATTGTTATTATTATTATTATTATTATTATATTAATCCTAAATCGCTTGATAATTTTATTAAAACTGTGAACCTTAACTGAGTGTTGCATTGTATCACAATACCAATAGATTTTCTTCATGTGATTTTTTTTTTCTAGTTATGTATTGTGAGTTACTTGTTGTGGCTTCAAAACTTGGTGATTTTCTTAAGGTGCATCTTTGATGATCCACAACAATAAGCAAAGCATTACCAATTCCTATATAAATAGGGAAATCCACCCATGTCATTGGGTTTTGACTATACATGATCATGGATTACTCCAATCACTCAACAATCAATTTTTTGAAAAATAATATCCAAAAAATCCTTGCTTCTATGACAACATTCCCCTCCAAGAAAATTCAACAAAATTTACTTAATTTAACAAAATTTTGTTAATTTAATGAAAGAAATCATGCTCAATTGCTTATTTGGTCAAAATTAGGTGCTACCACCTTACTTTAAGTGGATCAAGACAATTTGTAATGATGATTACATATTAGATATGAAAATGTGCACAATATTAACATCAAGACATGTATATATTTTAGGTCATCTCCCCCCCAAAACTTTCAACCCTCTAAATTTTTGCATACAATATTAAAGCTTGTTTAGTTTATTGAGAGGAAATCTATTCTATGTACTTATTTTCTACGTATCCTATTAGTAATAAGGTTTCTCCTATTTTGTGATTCAATACATGTTGGCCTCCTCTTCCAAGGACTAATCACAACCACCACAAGCAAAGGTGCACATAAAAAATACATTTGTGAAATGATTACATCTTTGTTTTAGAATCTATTTTTTTGGAATTGCTAACAAAGATGAAAAGTAAGTGGACAATAAGTAGTAATATGAACTTGATGCTTAAAGTGTCCAAATTAGGTGTTGTTACCTTGTGGCAACTTTAAAATCAAAGATACGAAAAAATTGGTAATAGGGTACCTTTGGTGATAGGATGACAGTGGAAATAGGACCTCTTCCACCCAATCCTCCAATTGTCCATGGCCATGGACTCCCCACGTTATCTCACCACTGCCGCGCCCTTTCAGAATTTCGCCTGATTTGGATCTGCTCCAGAATTTTTCTATAGTACACGGATTCTCAGGTTTCGATTGCGAGATTTTCAGCAGTTAGATTACATTTGAGCTTGTCGAATTTTTCCAGGAAACAGGTCGCAGAGTGTGCTTGAATTTGCTGCGAGGGAATTGAACTGCCCAGTGGCAGAGATGGCGCAGTGCGGAGTTGTCATGCTGTCGCCTCCGCTGGTGCCAAGCGCAGCCTCGCCGAGAGATTTTCAAAATGTTGGATGGAATTCTCACAGTTCGGTTGCCAAATTTCGGCTTGCGGGGTTGGACAACCGGCGGGGCAGATTTTGTCTTCGAGCCTCCGCGCAAGACAATTCCGACAATGTACGTTTTGAACATTTTGGTTACATGCGTATTTTGTGACTTTTGAGGATTTTCTTTTTTCTTTGAAGTGTTGACGTGACCTAATGTTCGAATTTATTTCAAGGAAGACTTCTGTCCAAAAGATGAGCTCTACGTGATTTGATGCATTTTGTACTTTAGAAACTCATTGGAGACTGACATGTTAACGTCGTCGTTTACGAAACGAAACGTGGGATTGTAATTTTTCTGTTGGTATTTTGAAAATGAGGGTAGGGCATTGATTGACTCTATAAGGTTTAAAATGAGGAATGTTTCCATTAACAACAATACTATACTATATTGGGATTGTGTCTCTCTCGTCGGCTTGCAATCACGAAGGCAGAATTACTAGGTTCTCGGTCATGTTTGATAAAAATGACAAAATTCAGAGTGCCAAGAATATGACATTCAAGAGTGCAAAACTCGGACAACTAGTAAGTACTTCAAGTATAGAGCTTTGACACCAGGGTTTTGAAGTGCTGAGATTGTTTTGAGGTGGACAACTGAAACCTTGAACTCTTTAATATAGGACAATTACTGAGATGAATTTTAGTTGGACTTCAATTTTCAGTAAGTCCATTCAAAATGGCTTTGATTACTGGAAACTCAGCTTTTGCTATGCATGCCAATTTTGTGAAATTCCGCCATTGTAACGATTATGCGGGTTGTCTCTTTTAGGTTAATTTGAATCATTGAGTGCATTTTAATCCAAAATTCTCTCAAGGATGGACTCCTGTTGATAAGCATTTTCAAGCTCCAGCTACTTCCAGGCTGTATCTTACACGAATTACGCTTGTAATATTGGTGTTTCTTGAACTGAATGAGACTCTTTTGTACTTACAAGTTGGGGTTTTGGTGGGCACTGTTACTTTTTGTTTGGTGTTCTCTTTTAGAAGTGTAGTTTAGCATAATGAGGATAATGCTTGGTTTTGCAGGGTGCTTCTACTACTTCTACAAGTGAGAAGGAGGATTTAAATGCCAAGGTACTTTCTAGTGCACCTTACTGAACTTGGAGCCGCGCACATCATGCTGATTGCTAGAGTAAGGACGGTAAAAGCTTAGTTTTTGAATGTCCACATTCATGAGAGAGTGTCGGGAGAGAAGAAATATCTAGTAACCCTAATGACCTCGCCAGACTTCTGCATACAGAGTTAAACAGGGTTATCGGTAAAATTAGACCTGTTTTGAAACGATTCAATTATATTGGAAACCGTGTTATTACATTCCCGACTCCAAGGATTTATTTATCTCCGACTCCAAGTGTTCCAAACAGGCTCTATCCATTTATAAGGAGGATTTCTCGTATGTCAAGGGTAAGAAAGTGTGGTATGAGGCCTCAGTAGCATGTTTGATAGGTAGAGAAGGACCAAGGATTCAACTGCACATGATGTTCCAGTTGGCAGCTGCAGAGGCAGAGGCGGAGGCGTTGCGCAAAGAGCTGGCAGCTCGTAAGGGCAGTCAAGGTACTATTGACCTTTCTAAGATGAAACCAGCGACTCCAGATAAGCGTATTGATGGCACTGGCTACAGAGAAACCCTTTTCTCCGGTCCAGGAAAATCTACTGGTATGGAATTGTCACACTCCCTAACGATTCCCTCCATTTGCCTTTGTATTCCCTCTGTTACGGAGATGAGTGCCAATTTGGTCCTCATGATTTTTCAGGAGGTCATTTTGAGGATTTTTTTGTCCAATTTTATTCGTGTTTAAATGAAAAGATGCAATGTTCTTCATAGATTCTGGTAGTATAAAATTCAGAGCCATTTTAAATATGCCTTTCACAATTTGATGAATGATATTGCTGTAATATTTGCAAACAAAACTGTGGACTCGGTTTGAGAGGCCTATATCTGGAACCGGCGCGGTTTGGGTCATTCCTCTGCGATGTCAGATCTACATCAATCCTAGATTTTTAGAGCTATGAGCTTTAGTTGGGCAATGAAAAAACCTCTGAACACTTCACAGTCCTAATTATCAGCACTTGAATGTTATAATTTGGTACACCGAACTTCGTCAATGGAACTTATACAAGGTTTGAGGTGATAGACCTTGACGGTTTTGATATAGATAGTGGTATACCAAATATGTGCGTTTTAGGGGTGTACGTGTGATTTGTATGTTTATTTCTATCATAGAGTAACATAGACCTGTCCCTGAGAGACAATGACCTGGGAATGGCTTTAAAATTCCGTTATATTCAAAGCCCTGAGATAGGATTCAGTACTATGATAGATTCTATCTTGGGACTTGAACACATAAGTATTTCCCGGGGTCTATTCAAAATTTTGTCGAGCTTCTATCCTGCTATCACAAATTGCCAAAGTCCTATCAAGCGTTTATTGGCTCTAGATTGACAATGGGAGGAAGCCTTACGTTGACTTAAGCTTAAGCTTCATCTACATGAACGTGAAGAAGTTTGAGTAGGTTGCTATTCGAAAAGCGAGCCAGTACTTGTTGATGTTAAGATACTAACAAGGACATATGCACGAGATTACAGGCAGGCCGGAGCAGCAATCCAGTAAGTGGGGTTTATCGGAAGCAGAGCTGTTTTTATCGAAAGGTGCGCCTACGGAAGGAAGCGGCCTTGGAATGGAGGCTATGGAAGCTGGCTCTGAAGGAATCGTTGCACGACGCCTAGTTATCGGAGTTGGGATCACCGCTCTGGCTGTTGGATTGGCTAACGTACGCGTCTAAACCATAACCGTCTTCTATTGTTTTTATTGTCACATGGTGCCTCGCAGTCGGCAGTCGGCAGAGGCCCTGTACTTTTTTTTTTACTTCCTTTGAGAGATGTAGAGCTGTAGATCTCGAAGATCTGACGGTCCTGATCGAGTACGGAGAAGAGGATCCTTATCCTCTGATATCTGCCTTTTTGTCACTTTCATTTGCCTCATCGTGTAGTGTGATTGGAAAAGAGGATGCAAGGGGCGTTTAATGGGGCGGTTGTTTGCTTGTTGGGTGTCTGTCGTGTCCTCCCTGCCAGGGCACTTGTGGCTGGCAGCCTTGTACTCTCTCCTTGGCAATGAAATTTCGTTTCATTTGTTTAAAAAAATAAAGGAAAGAGGATGCAAGTCTAGAGAGTCTTTATCGCGTTTTCCCCTACTTTGTCAAAGACATTCAGATCTCCAAGATCTCCAAGATCTGATGGTCTTGATTGAGTACGGGAGGAGAAATTTGTGTCCAATAATGGTCCTCTTGACTCTTGACTGGTTATCTAGTACATAAGCTTCTTTCGTGCTCATTTTCAGAGCTTCCCATCCTACTTTGAGATTATAAGTGATTCTTGTTTCGCTTCTAAGATGATTTGTCAGCTGTAAACTTTTTAAGCAAATCTTTCTGGTGGGTGATCGGTTGCATGCAGCTCAAGTTTCCAACTGGGAGACCCTCCAAACCATTATTCTTTTATGTAGTTTCTATTCTTCAGCTCCAACGCATTCTAAAATCGTCAGAAGATTCTGCATTAGGTTAGATTTCTCCTCTTCTCTCACTTCTTTGGCTTGATATTCATCAGTTGACAAAAGCTGTAGCAGAATTACGAAAACTGCCTTAGAAGACTTTGACCCTTTAGTTCCTGAGTTCTAGTCAGTTCCCAAGTTGTTGACCATCAATTGTCGGAAGTCACGCATTTATTGAGATTCAGAGTATATGCTACCAAGATATTTTTCACATATTACATCTGTCATTATGTAATATCAAAGCTCTCCAGGATTCCTGCAATAGTGGATATAGGGAAGTAAGAGTCTTTAAGGGTCAGATGAATGTGAAATTTCTTCTAATGTTTATTTACCGAATCTGACCTGCTCATGGATGTTCGACTGCAGAGGTTGATGTAGTAAAAGGTGAACTGAGGAAAGCTGGCTCATCTGGAGAAATTAAAAACATCTTGCTGAGGTTTGTTTAGTCAGTCACCTGCTTAGTCTTGGATCATAGCTGTCGGTTCAAAGATCTTCTGTGTGCAGAATGCATCATTCATATCCTCGTTCAGAAGTGATCATTCAGATTCATTTATTTCTACTGAATTGTTTTAATTCTGCAGTGCGGCAGCATGGTTAGATGGGGAGGGTGCAGAGAAGGCATCCAAACTATCATTTGAAATATACGAATATGTCGATCAGGTACTCCTTAGAAATAGGAACAACCTTCAACTCACTAATTCAATCGTAAGAAACAATAATTGGGTTCCTTCAATACAAATACCCGGTGCAGTTTGCAATTTTCTTAACCCTGGAAGGTCGCCTGTGCCAGCCTGAAATGGATGATTTTCATCCAATTTTGTGTATAGTTTTTTCAATGATATATTCACATCATTAAACTCAAGTCTAAGCAACAGTTATTTTCTAATTTTATACAGAATTTTGATTTTTTAAATGGTATGCATTGCAGCTGTGCATAATATTATTTTGTAGTGATCCAAGACTTCTCTTTGGGAATCAGTAGGACTTGTAGGAAATTTTGTTGCTCTGTCATGTACCAATTCATCATCCATCCAATTGTCTTTCCACTCTCCTTCCAACTTAGTATAAAATTAAAAACCTACTAAGCCAAATCCTCTTACCTTAAATTGTTGAATTTTTGGCTATTGATTTTTATACAAAATATTTTGATGCTGTCCCTTGGGAACAAAATACTCTTGGGAACAATTATCCTAGTTGAATAATGCTATCCCTTGACTCTTGGGAATTATTGGCCTAGTTGAATAATGCTGTGTCTTTTAGCCCGTTTGGCTTATTGTTCTTAAATTTGGATTTTGACATTCAAAATGTCTTTTTTGTAATTTGCTTTCCAGCAAATTTAACAAATATAGCTTCCCAAATCTAGTTTTGTACTTAAAAACTTTGAAAGCTTCCTAAGAATGACAATTTATTGTGGTTTGAAGTTGAAAGCCTATAGCCACATGTCTAAGTAAAGAATGCCTTAGAATTTAGTTTAGTTAGTCTATGATGTTTTACAGTATTTACTCCTAGGGTGAAAATTTCAAATTTCAGATTTGCATGTTTTGTATTTGATATGAATGTTTTTGATTTCTTCCAAAATTCACGGTAATTTCGAATCTTTACAAAAATCTGAAATGCTTATGACTTGTATAAGACATTTGATTTCATCCTTGAAAGATAAATATAAATATTGGAGCATACAGAGTGAAAGATTTTGAAGTTTGACTACATATTCCCAGGTTCTGTCCTTACAGGGGGCAAGTGACAGCTTCCAGACTCTAAAAAGTCCGACGAACTCTATAGTAACCTATTCCCGTTCATTTATGGCTACCAGCAGAGTGTCTGATTCTTAATTACCGCAAATTTGTTCTCTCTTACACCACCAGATTTCTTCTTTTTTTGAAACAGGCGGATTACAGCAGGTATTTTGAGAATTTGGGAGAACCTAATGCTGCGCAACAGTAAGTGTCCTGGCTCCCTGACCTTGGTCAGTTCACATCCAGTAAATACCGAAAATCGGTCTGAAGAAATTTTGGTGATGGATTGGGTTTAATTTTCTGGAAAAGAACTTATTTGATCGAGTGTTTTCGGTATCCCGTAGCTGTTTTTCACGTGTTCACTTGTTTTAAATGCAGGATTGAATTTCTCAAATTCTGTTTACAGTCAATAAAGGTGAGACTAAATCTGCGAACTTCTAATATTTGTGGATATAATGGGACAGAGAATGTTTTGAACAATTCGCTCGATTGGTGTGAACCAGAGGACAAACATTTACTAATGCATTTTTATGTAACTCGTGAACAGGCTGCTCGGAAAAAGGTTGATGAGTTTTTGACACTGATACCCAAAGAAGCGCTGGAAGCTGCTGCTGCATCCCAATTCGCCCGGTAATTTAGCTGCAATCATAGAGCCAGTCAAAAGGCGTGAAATTGTTGGATCCATCTGCACAGAATGTCAGATCGTCATTGAGCGTGGCTTATATACACGACATGCTTAGTTGCGTGATTTAATTTAATATCCCTGAGTGGTTGCAATAAGAAGTGCACGACGTCAATATAACCGAGAGTACATTCCTCATGTACATCTGTGCTTGCGTGCATCCTGGCCATGCGTTACAAGAAAACAAAAAGAGGTTTGAGAATTCGCCAAGGAAAAGGGAAAGCAGGGCCCGAAGCAGGGAGAAAGCGCAACCATCTGTTAACAGGACGCTGACCTGAAGCTGCTCACGGTTTCAAATAAATTTGTCTTGGATTCATGTGGAGCCGGCCAACATGTAAGTGGTTGCGTGTCTCATCCCGCGAGCCTGTCACTCTGGGTTTCTGCCGATCATGCACTAGTACTTTTCTAAATTTTAATGAAAATGATTTTCCCTTTTCCTTGTGGTGGAGTGTGCTTCGTCTAAGAACAAATCTCTAAGTTATTGCCGAAAGACACTCTAGCCATGAATTATCATCGCTGAGTACAGCTCTTTATGGCGGAGAAACCACAACGTGCCATTGCAGTGTGCCTCCAAATGAATGGAGGTTTATAAATAAAATCATGAAGCTTGTCAGCTAGTGAACAGGATGCCGAAACTAATTCGGAGACTGATTGAACCATACGCTGTTCATTCAAATTATTGGAGTTAATTCTAGCTTATGATATGTGCTCCTGGGCAACTAGCAGGCAATTGTATCCATGCTTTGTCCGCGCCAGTGAGGTGGTCACATGGGTCCTCTGGAGGAACCCTGCTAACTTAGCTACCCTTGAGCCAGGACACTGTCTCTGTAATTAATTTGTTGAGGTCCGCTTTCTGATTCTAGATCCTGAGATTTCCACGTTGCAGTGTACCTCGCTTATTGTTTGGCTATCTACTGTAGCTCTTACTTCTGCTTGCGATGAAACTTGAACTGATTGGACTAGCTTCCTCAGATCACCAAGGTCGTCTCACATACAGCCAAGGTTGGTTGGTCAGACTGGATTCTAACGCATAATTCTGAGCCTTTATAGCGCACTCTAACAAATGTACAGATCTGGACGTTGTGGATGTTCACGATTGAGTAGGACGACTTTGGGATTATGTCCAATAATGGTCTGACTCTCGAGCATTATGACATACACCATTTCCTTAGTACATAGAAGCTCGTCGTCACATTGTTGGATAGTAGAAGCGATAGACTTAGTCACATTGAACTAACATTCACGTGGGACTTCGGTTCTGGGCCTTCTTGCAAGTCAATGAGGTGCTGACTACCCTGAAATTAACATTCATTAATTGTTAACGACGATGTAAATCCTGACTTTCTAGGTTATATTCCAGATCTGCGGTGTACATGATCATCACTAAGTCACCGTATGCCGTGGTATCTGAGTCCCGCCTGCTGCCATGCCAAGCACCTCCATGGCAGCATCGTTAAATTTTCCTCTGACTCACCTGTCAGATTACAGTGCACAGACCGCTTCTCGGTGCTAGCTAATCAGGTACCCACTCTCACTGTTTCCCGATAATAATTGCGCGCCAGTTTTGGTACAGAGGGAGACCAGTGCCAGTGTTCCTTTTTCCAATTTCTTTTTATGATACAAATTGCGGTCCCAAATGAAAGAAATTCCGAGAACTGCCACGTACTAATCGCTGTAGGTGCGCGAGGAGCTCACTTCCAGTCATGGAAAGCTTCATGCTCTTCGCAGTTCTGTCCATGACCCTCGTGGTCTGGACATCCGAAGCACAATCGCAAAACGGAGGTCCCATCCCCGCTGCAGACATCCCCACACAATGCAACAGCATCGAGCGCTGCTGCATGCCCACCCCTTACACAGGAACCCCAGGCATCCGAGAATTCGAGTTTGAGACCACCTCGCCATGGCGCATCCGCCGCCCAGTGCACCTGCTCACGCAATTCGAAGTGACGCGTCTGGAGCGCGCATACGCGCTGATCCGCGCTCTCCCCGACTCCGACCCGCGCTCACTTCTCAACCAGATGAATTTGCACTGCCTGTACTGCGACAATGCGCTCTACTACCCGGGAAAACAGTATCCCCTAGAGATTCACGACGGCTGGTTCTTCCTCCCCTGGCACCGCATGTTTGTGTATTGGCACGAACGCATCCTCGCCACCATGCTCGACGACGACAGCTTCGCCTTGCCGTTCTGGGCGTGGGACAACTCCCAGGAACTTGACCCTCTTCCGAATTCTTTCCCTGCGATTTACTACAATCAAAGCTCATCACTCTGGAACCTCAACCGCAACAACTGCTCTACACCTCAGAATTTGATTGATCTGGATACTCGTGGTGGGGGCTGTAACAACAAAACGGCGGCGTTTTTGAGAGAGCAGAATGATCGATTGCAATATTTCCAGCTGGTGATTGGGGCGCCCACGCCGGCGTTGTTCTATGGGTTGCCGTACTACTTTGGAGATTATGGGGGGGGAGGGCCTGGGACGTTTGAAGACGCCCCGCATGGGCCTGTGCATGCGTGGGTGGGGGACCCGGATCCGAGTCCGCCGTACGTGAGACTAGATGATATGGGGAATTTTGGAAGATCTGCATTTGATCCAGTGTTTTATGCGCATCACAGCAATGTCGATCGATTGTGGACGATATGGCAAGGACTGCCGGGGGGGGTGCGAACCTTTCCAATGGACGAAGCGTTTAATGACTCGATGTTCACGTTCTACGACGAGAACGCGAATCTGGTGAAGATGAGCGTCCAGCAGGCTCTCGACATTTCTCTTCTCAGGTACGGCCGTTTAATGCAATCAATCAATCATTCCTCGCCCGGTCGAATTTATTGAATTGCTGGATCGGAATCTAATGTACATTGATTTAAGGTCGGCACATTGAAATGTCTGAGAGTGTAACGAACTCCTGGCTTCATCTACCGTACATACGTGCTATCAATATTCTATGAACTTACTATGGTTATAAACTCCCTCCATTCTATAGAATTCTTCTAATTCAGGACTCCGTATGCTTCTTGTGCGGCTATCTGCGGCTTAGCGGTTTGATCTGAACATGGATGTGATTAAACAGGTATATTGTGCCGCTAGCTACCATTACTTTAGCCCTTTCGACACAATTACGGCAATTACTCAATGTGAGCAGTTGAGCCATAGATTTAACATCCAGTATAATTATGAAATTAGACACAAACGCACGAAAACTGCTGATCGATTTTCATGGAATTCAAAGTGCCAGAATCACCCCCTAATTTTCACGGGATTAATTATGTCAAATGCTAACTATTGGATTCTAGGTAGGTTATCAAAGATCATCTCATTGTGCAGCAACCAGTACTTCGTGTAGGTCTTAAATCTTACAATCACGACATGCAGTCCTATAGTGTTCAGACTTTGTTATCTCCCAATTGCAATGAGCTTCCTGCCAGTGGACTTCCACCG
This sequence comes from Rhytidiadelphus loreus, assembly GCA_947034895.1. Lineage (NCBI taxonomy): Eukaryota > Viridiplantae > Streptophyta > Bryopsida > Hypnales > Hylocomiaceae > Rhytidiadelphus > Rhytidiadelphus loreus. Next base: position 44,216,472 of record OX344764.1, read on the forward strand.
TAAACGTAACTCTCACAATTCGAACGTTTCCATCCTCGCTTTCTCCGCCTGCAGGTACAGTTACGAAGCCATACCGACGCCGTGGGCGACGAACGGCGTGGCCCCTGGGCAAGAGAACACCATCACCCTCTGCAACCCCCTCAACCAATCCGCCACGGAAGCCCTGATCAGCAATACGACCAAGCACAAAACTTCCCAAGTCCTGGGCCTGACCCCGATCACGTTCCGGCTCAAACGCCCGAAGGTCCGTCTCACCAACGGCACGGAGATCATGGAGATTTCTGGCATCCGTATCCCCAACATCACGGCGACAGCTGAATGGAAGGCTTATTTATTCTTCCCAGAAGCAGAGTCCGACAACGGACCCGCGTGTCCCGAGTTCGCCGGGACGTTCGACTACCTGCCGCACGTCGGCCGGGCGACTTTCAACCCGAAGCGCGTGTGGCGCGTGGCCATCGGACCCAAGCTGGTGCAGCTCGGAAAGGACGACGTGAAGTATGTTGTGGTGACTTTGACGCAAACGGATCGACCGCCGGGGCAGAACATAACTTTTAGTCGAGCGAGAATTCGCTACGACTTCGGACCGAGCGTGCAGCTCTAGGAGAACGATCCTAGCCTGCTGCTGCGTAACTTTCTTAAGCAATTGGACTGCTGCAGGGCGGTCTTTACTCTTCTCCAGAATTCTCTCTTCTATGGTCCGCCCAGTTGCTGAATCATGCACAAGAGTTGACAGTGTTTGTACTGAAATCGGGTTCGTTCGGATCTGCTTAAAATCGAATGTTCTGTGCGAGCTAGACGTCCGGTCAATTCAGGACTCCCTTCACATAGGGATTTGGTTGAAACATCTTTCTGTCTGTTCCCGTGTCTGTATCCTCGATCGGGAGCGAGAATCCAATGTGCTGGAGAGCGTTCACGAAGTTTTGGATAATGTGGGGATACGTTGATAATTTGAGGATACGTTGATAATTTGAGGATTGGAATAGAAATTTGGATGAAGTTGTTTAGTTAGTTTCTTGTTGAGGGAAAGTGCCATAGCCTGACTGCTGCATAACATTGTATCAATTGCAGTTTTAGCCCAAGTTTTAAGAGCTGGTGCACTCTGTGGAGTCCTTAGGATTTCGACCATCCAGGGTTTGGTTCAAGATTGAAGATTTCCTGTATGTTCGTGATAGTCACTCATTTTGGCGGACAAGCTTTTCCAATCCTGTCAGTTTCTTTGAGTCCAATCCTTTTGATCCGCCTAGGGATACATATGATGAGTCCAATAGTCTAGAGCACGTATACAGTAAATGGTTTGAGTAATGGTATACTTACGTACCACCCTGTACACAGGGTGATTTTGATTTTTTGTGAAACATTGTGATCGATCTTCTTTTCATAAAATTTTGAGAGTAAGAAGAATTGCTGCGCGCGTGCACAAGATGTGATTGTCAATTTCGTGACTTCTTTCGGATTCCTGCTTGTCCTAGCTAGACCACGAAATCGGCCGGACCTAGAGATCCTCCACCTGCATCATCGATCATCAGATTGAAGATCGACACGCATATGCAGGACGTACGCAAGTGGCATGGGCCTTCCTTACTATCATCGCTTTAGATACATGGACACATAATTATATCATAACTTGTCTGTCTGCGCTGCAGCTAGCAAAGATCGATCGACTGGGTTTTGCAAGCGACGAGTCGGGTCTCTAGCTTGGTGTCTTGTCACAAGTACGCGCGACAGTGGCAGTGAACGATTGAAAAGGGAGAATGCACAACTTAACTTACAGTACGTTTTGGACACCAACTTCCCCACCGCCCCCACGCATTACTTAACGTACAATGTTGCGAGTCACATGGACCATGTGAGTGAGGCGAAGGACAGGCAATCAGTAACATAGAATTTGGTAATCCGTTTGTTTGCTTTTCGAGGAGCAAGTCAGGTTGACAACGCGAATTAATTGTCACAAGACAGTCACTGGCATGGAAACGGCAGACTGAACATTGTTCAGCGAAGTTTGGATTGGCACTAGCTAGCTGTACCTCCTCCTCGGATGTTGTTCCCGAGATGTTCAGTACAGACAGTCAGTAAGTACATCATTCATTCATGGGGGCCAGTTTTTGTTGTTGTTTTCCAACACAATTGAAATGTTCAGAATTTCATTCATTTGCAAGGGAGTAAATTACAAGCCTGCCAGCCAGACACAGGTGGCCAGTTTAGTTGTACGTTATTGGTGAGTTGTAAGAGTTTTGACTTCGCTTCGAGTTGAGAGCTTCCTCCAAGGCAGACATTGGTTACCATTGTTGTGATGGGTCAAGTGACCCCAGCTAACTTAGTCTGCCCTTAAAAGCAACCGTGCTGTAAAAAAGCAATCATGACACAGAGGTACATTTCAGTTTCTTCAATGTACCAACAGTGTACATTTTAGGAGGTGGTCACTTTTGGTAATTGCTGCGTTTCAACTTCAAAAATTTGTAACTAATTCCACTAAGGTTCAAAAAATATGAAAACGGCTTGGGTTAGATGCCAGTTCCATTTTTCTTCCTACGAAAATTCACTGAAAATTGTTTTAAGGAGTTTTAGCTTCAATCCCTGAAAAGGCAACCAGCTCTTAAATGGTCGCTTTAAGAGGAGACTACCTTACTCTCCCTTTCTACTTAATATTAATTCGGTCTTGTGAATGTCTTCATTATGGTGTCCATTCTTGTCACTCATGTTCGTCTATACTTTAATGTATGTATGTATATATATAAATGTAAATCCAAGTCAACTAGTGAAGTGACTTTCACTTGAATGGCGTGTGCCATCACTTGGCTTGCAAATGAATTTGAGTGATCCTTTGCGAGAAAGGGAGACAAAATTTCATTGCTTCCAAGGTTGAAGTAGATCTCAATTAGCGTGGAAAATGGGTTAATATTCTCATCTTGACTACCATGACTACAACAACGAGCAATGACAACTAGTAGTTGTTAACTACTGAACACACAACCCTCTACTAGGTGGATGGTGAATGTTGTGAAAAGGTTAGCATTTGTGTTTCATCCAATTTAATATTTATTGAAGAGGCTTCAAGAAAAATCATGAAATATATCAATGGACTTTTGAAAAATATGTATGAACTTTTTGGAAGGAAATTTTTTTTGTACATATTAAGTCAATGAAGGTGTATATGCATTTTGGCAAGTGGAATCATTCAAGTGTATTGGTCAAGAGAAACAACAATTGGTTTGGTGCAAAGTTGTTTTGCCTAAATTTTGTAGCAAATTGTAAGTGCATCTTATTTTTGGCATTCTCCATTTAATGCCATTGAATGTTTTGTATTATACCATAATCAATCTATATAAATATACAATGAAGTTCAAAGTTTTGGGGGGTCATAACTTTATGAATGTTGTGTGTTTATATCATTATAATGAGTTGACAAAGAATGCAAGGAGTTAGGAGTGTCAATTTTGTGAATTGAAATATGAATTTAATTTTTCTTATATTCAATAAGTACTATTGTTTTTGAAAAATGCACAATTTCATTAAATGGCAATTTTTATAGCTTAGTGTAAATAGTCTGAAATGTACAACTATCTTAGATTTCTTAAATCTATATCATTCTTAGATGTCTAAAATTTACATGCATTGTAGATGGTACTTTCACAGTTCAAACTCCCATTAGAGAAAAAAATGAGGCCTCTGGAGGGCTACTCCACCAGCAACTGAACTATCCACCCAACTTTTTTTTTGGCAAAAAATGTTTTTTTCCCCCTAAAATCACCCACCTCAAACCTGCATTTTTCAATGTTGCCAGTGGCACAGGAAATCAGTTTTACATTTTTTTTTCTCAAAAAAAAAAATTAGGCACAGAAAAAAAAAAAAAAAAAAAAAAAATTTAGTCGCCAAGGCTAACTGCTTCGGTGATATTCACCCAAGTTGACTTTCCTCTACAGCTAGATTCTAGCCAGGGACTACTTTGAAAACAATAACCTTATTTGGTCACTTCGGAGCAGCCCTCCAGAGGCCTCATTTTTTCTCTAATGACAGTTTGAAATCTATATAAGTCCAAGATTTATAGAATTTATACTTGTCCTAGATGTCACTTTTACGGTTCAAACCGGGTGGTCTGAAAATGGCACATGGAATACCACCATTTTAACAAAATTCACCATAAATTTGTAATACTAATACTTAAAACTAACATAAGTTGGCAAAAAGCTAAACCTTTTATCAATTTTAATGTAATATAGTCTACATCTAATGATCTAATTGGACCAAATTTAGCAAATCATAGGGTGCCATAATATTACACATATTTGAATAATATCTCCCATTAAAATACCTTCTAAACTCAAGCAGATATTCAATTTTACAAGGAATGTTCAAATGTCCTCCTTCCTCAAAACTATCATCAAAATATTCTTTACTTAAGCAATGGTTCTTGAACTGGGATTATTATTATGCGTTGCTTGTTACACATTTAGATTTTCAAAATTTAGAGGCTTGGGGATTTCAACAAAGTTTTGACCCTTAAAGGACCGAGAGTCCCCATTAGAGAAAATCTGGGTCTCAAGAAGGCTGCTCTACAATCCTTAAGGGACTCTGAAATTTGTTTTATTTTTGCAAAAAAAATTGTTTTCCCCCTATTTCTGCCCGCCTGAATCTATAGTGGCAGCAATGCAGAAATCAAAATTAATGAATAAAAAATTGACTAATATAAAAAAAAAGTTCCTTAATTTTAATTTATTTTTTTTAAATCGCAAAAACTGGCAAATTTTGAGATATTCACCTTGTCTGACACCAAAGGTGCGGCACTTTTGGGGGTGACAGACCAAGCTCGAAATAGCTTGGTTTGTCACCACAAGGCAGTCCTCTAGGGACCTCAAAATTTCTCTAATGTTAGGAGACTCTAGAAAGTTTAGATAGGTATAGGCTACAATCTCAATTTTCATCATGATTTTTTGAAACTTTTTTTGAAGATACTTACAACTATTAGGAGAATACATCAACTTTGTGGGAATATAATTTTTTTTCAATTGGTGCCCCCCCCAAAAGTTATACCATTCCAAGTCAAAAGTGGGCAACACCAAAAAAATCTCAAAAGGTCTAAATTAAATTTTAAAAATTTCCCCTCAAATATAATATTTTTTTCTACACCAATTTCTTATTTGTGAAGTTTTGATTCATTTTATTTGGATTGGTGATGAGAAAGTTATGGTCTTATGGTTTGGAGGCAATCTACGCATCTTTTTAAAGAAATAATTTATAGGATTCATTTTTTAATGCAATTTTCACAATTTTTCTATAATACAATAGTTGACAAGGTGAAGTTTGCTTGCTTGAACAATCTCATTGTTGGAATTTTTTTTTCAATTCCATCGCAGAGTTATTAAAGATTTAGTTTTTCATTTGATCTTGAATCTATTTTTATTTAAGAATGTTTTAAAGAATGAAAATCAAATGTTTTTTCTTTCAAATATTTTTCCTAGACTTTCAACTCAATTCTTCAACATAATTTTTTTTTAATTCAAAGTTCATAGTGCAAATAATTTCCACGAATGGTGGTCAAAGTCAAAAAAAAAAATTCCAAATTTGAATTCTAATAGATCTTCCAATATATAGGATAAAACTTCATGAAATTTTTACCATGTGATCTAAGACAAGTGAAGTACAAGATACAATTTTTAGATTCTAATTTTTTTAAATATATTTTTTTGGGTGAATACAACAAAAGTAGTATTAGTTTTGAGTGATTTTTGACGAGAAATGACATTGGTCCTTTAGGGGTTAATGGTGATGCAATTGCACAACCAAATGAGTCCATTGTCAACAAAATGTTACCCTACGTTATCTACAACATGTACACTACAAGATTGTATGGTTGAGATTTCTATACCTTACCAACATTGTGAACACTTTAAAAGCAACAATGTTTTTACACCACAAAAAGGCCTTGAGCCTTTGCGATCACCTGCAATCATGTGATTTATTCCATGTCTTTATGCAGTCTCCAATTACTCTAACATTTCATGCACATTACCTGTTCTACATATGATTTTTATCTTCCATGATCATTTTTTCATGTTCTAAATTTCTGTTGGTGGTCTGCTTGAATGCATTGGTTGCATCTGCCAAGACAAATAAAGAAGGCATTATTTAGAGTTAATCGTAAAGTGTGTACAATGCGAACCTATGTGCTGGAGTTTGGGAAAAACTCATGACAAAACTCCCTGGACCACCAAAATTGAGGTCCGATGGAGTTTGGTGCCGTGTTTCTTTTGTACTATTCTTAGTTAAACCTTCCTCTGACACCTGTTTACATACAAACATGGGACAAACTTTACAATCAACTCTATTGGCTTCTTTGCTTCAAAGACACTTCCATGAAACTGAGTGTCTTTCACACCAAAAGCAGAAGGTAAAGTAGTCATCCATCAGAAGGTCATCCATCAAAAGGTCATCCATCATTGACTGACCGAGGAGGGTTAGCAGCTTCCCTACCACAAATGTTGAAATTAATAAATAAATTCCTCTCTGCAGGTGAAAGTGCTTCGTGAATCTTGGAACTGTTGAATAACTTATCTGATGGTGCGCAAGATGTAAGGTAAACTACCCCATTATGGATAGAATGGAAGCAAACCCATTATGGGCTGAATTATGACAGTGATGTCCATTTCAGAACTTGGATGTACACCACCATTACAATTTTGTCCATAATGAATTTGCTCCAATTCTGTCCGTAATGGGGTAGTTTTACCTTAGAGCAAACCCAAGAAACCACTGCCTGCTTAAATTAAGTTACTGGCTTCTTCTTCTTCCACATTACGCTGGTTCATTCAAAACTAATTATCAATATTAATACCTTCATGCAGACCCTAGATGTTGCTGTACAGTACATCACCTAATTAATCCAAAATGAAAGATTTCAAGCCCTTGAACTTTTTGTCTGCGCTTATGTCCTCGAAACTCATATGCACTAATTTAAGTTACTCCAACACACTAACTTGCATAGGGTATTCTAGTACCTCTCTCCCCTCCCCTTATTATTCATTACAACAAAACATTGGGTAGTAGTAGGAAGCCATCTTTTCCTCCTCCTGTTAACTTATTCTGAAATGAAGTTCACCTTCACTTTCGGAACTTTGGTAGTTAAAAAGAAAAGAAAAGGGTCCTCTTTAACTTATTCAACAAAATCCCTCAGTATGGTAATCATTATTAGGTAAGGTAGCACAGATAAAATACATGGCTAACAATACTTCCTTAAATTATTGCAAACAACTCAATCTTCCTGTGCTTTAGGGTCAACTAACTTACATTTCTGCAAAGCATCATCATTAGGTCTCCTGCAGCATTTTTTTAAAATTTTATTACTCCTGCAGCATCTTATAAGTTAGTATTTCAGTCTTCTGAGGACTGACTCTCCAACGTCTCTGTCAAACATGGCATGGGATTCTCTTCAACAACCTTGTGGAACGCTTCCTTCAATTCAATGTCTCTGCCCTCCCCTGCAACGGGATTTGGAAAACTTTTGGGAACTTTCACTGCCACGTGCAAACCTTCGTAGTCCGCATCATAGTCCACATTGGCTTTGTGGTGCCAGATTGCACCAGAAGAAAGAAAAAAAAGAAAAAAAATGTGGCTAAAAAACACCAAAAAACTTGGATGTAATTGTCTTAAAATTATAAATTAAAAAAATAAATCTTGGATGGAAATCACTAGATTGTGGATGTAAACCAAATTATAGACATGTGATATGTGCTAATGTGATATTTTCTATTCAATATGTGGATGAATGTTGAAATTTGGAATACCATTATAACATTTTATATCGCCACTTTGGCACTTCTTAAAGAAATGAACAAAAAAAAGTCTTGGTACGCATCCCACTCCATGGCAAACATTTTTGGCGGCTCCTCTTCTTCTGCTTGAAAGTCAATTCTACATCCCCTCACCTTAGTTTGTAACACTACTTTTCAACCCGGCTCATCCTCATCATCTAAAAAGAAAATTTGATGACAATGAATAGGGAAAGCAAATGACTCATAACCCAAATAAATGGGTACAAGTGCTCTAAAATTTGCCATGGTGAAGCCCCACTCATCATTTTTTCACTATAGCATTTCTACCTCTATGATTTGCTTAAACCTAGTCACAAACTAGCAACAATATGCAATGTCTCCCATAGTCTAGTTCTACAATCTCCTCAATTTGACATGTATATTCAAGGTCCTTGTTTCACAATGTTATAGTCTCGCCTCCTAGAGCAACATGGTTGTTAGAAAACAACGGCTACTCTTGAGTCAAAAGTACTAGTTTCCATGGCCAAAGGGCTATGTCGTAGGCACTAATGACACAAGAGTCTACAATGGAGTGCTAGCAAGGGGTAGCTGTGTTGTATTGCACAACAAAGTGAGCATGAGGGGATTATAAGAACTTGGTGATGATAAAAAAAGAATTGGAGGATTGTTGCTCACATACTTTGTAACTACCTAACATTGTTCATTCTTACTATAGTGTTGTGTGTGAAAACATGCATAGGAGTGTAGGAGTCCTTGCAATGTGGAGGCATAGTTGTCACATTGGATAGACCACCCGTCTAGAATGTCCAATTTGCCGACCCGAATGGGACATCCAATGACCCTAATCCGTCCAATGTGACTACTTCAAGCTAGATAGTCACATTATCCATCCGGAATGTCTATCTTGTCCGATTTGTCCATTTGTTTGGGACATCCCGTGATCCTAACCCACTTGATGTGACAACCTTGGGGGGAGGTTGAAGTTAACCCATTAAGGACTGGTCGACCATTTTGTGGTTGATTTGGGTCCTTTTTCGTTTGTAGAGAGAGCATGTCAACGAATTTGATGACGTGGCAAAGGGGACGGGTCTGGGGAATTGGGAAGTGAAGAGTTTAGGACAATAACTAGGCCAATCTGAGGTGGCATGTGGCAAGAGGGTTGAAATAAACAAGACAACAGGGGCTGAAATTACACCAAGATTTGCTAAAAATTCCTACTTCACAATGCACCTTCACCAAAAAATTAATGCTAAATCCTATATCATGTGCAACACTTCCATCCGTACGGTTAGATCTCCGATAGGCACTTGCATTCAAAAGTTTTAAAATTGCTCCCAATTGGCCATACAAAGGATTGCCCACCCCCCAAATCAACCACGGTCCTTAATGGGTTAAGTGAACGAATGAAGGTGAGTTTTGGGGAGTCCTATTTGCTCATTTGAGAATGTAGGAATAATCAGATTGTCTTTGTGAATTCTTTTGGTAGCCTCAATGGTTTCAAGAATCTTCAAAGCTTTTGGCATCTTGTGATTTGGGGTTTGCAATGGATTTCCATTTGTAAGATGTGTAGTGAAGATTTGAATGTCAAGATACAAGAATTTGTATAGTAAGTGCACATGCCTAATTCTAGGAGTTTTTGTTGTTGTGTATTGTGCACTTGTTTCAGTTTTTTTCATCTCTTATGGAATTGGATGTAGAGATATTAGGTTGGTTTTAGTAGTAGTTGTTAGCAGTTGTAACTTGAGGATTTGCAAGTATAGGGAAGTCCATGATTGACAAGTTATATATTGTTGAATTCATGTCTTACCAATTCCAGAGAAACTTAATGAACTCTCCAATTGAAATAAGGTCACCATTTCATAATTTCCATTACTATCAAATGGAGTCATATATAAAGGACAATTGGAATTTGGGCATTATATATGATTTCAAGCTTCTAAGAGATTGTTTCGGTTTGTTTCCCATGTTGTGAACCACAATTGGACAAAAAAATTATTAAAAAAATTTATTAATTATTATTATTATTATTATTTTTAATTTAATTTTAAATTTTTTAATTTAATTTAATTTTTAAAATTTAAAATTTAAAATATTTGACATGGTAGTCTCTTTGCCATGTTAGATTGTAACTAGTTCTTGGATTGTGGGAATTACAAAAAACTCTTAGAGGCCTCAAAATTCTTCTTATGTAATTAAGTATGAAAAACTAACTTTTTTTTAATTTACATTTTAATTTATTTTGTAAGGTTCAACATGCAGTTATGTATAGATATATTCATTATGTCCTTTACCTTGGTTTTGGCACTTTTGATCTTTTGGGCTTCAACTCATAAGATTGTAGTGAACACATTGGTTATTTAGAATTTAAATCATTCTGAAATGAGCAAAAAATATCAGTGGGGCATAAGCTTTAGTTGAGTCTTTAGCACTAAGGTAGCAGGCTCAAATGTTGGAGGGTCATTTAGAACTGCTCATGTAGACTCATCTGTAATAGACTTGAGGTGGTCTTCAAATGGACCTTCTACTGTCATTGAATGGATCAATAAAAAAATTATTATTTATTGTAAGAGCCAATCATTCACTTTGCTTTCCCCATTTCTCTCTAAAAACTGTAAGTGAACAATTTATGGAAGACCTATGATCAGAAATAGAGACCTATGACTCATCTTATTTGAAAATTCATAAGTAATTCAAAAATGCTTCAAAAAATATAAAACGACTTGGATTACAATCAGAATCTATTTTTCTTTGTCTGAAAAATGAGCTAAAAATAATCCCATACAAGAAACAACATGAAAAAGGCGAACCAATCCTTAAGTGCACGCTTTAAGAGCCTCGTACCTTAAAGGTAATCAACTTCACATTCAGACTCAACTTCCATAGAAATATTTAGGAAGGTCTTCTGACAATTTGGAATTGGGTTAAGATGTGGTGAGTCTTAGGTACCCTAATCCTGTATATTAAGATGCAATGAGAGGAAGATACAAGCAATCCATGTAGAAAATAGGAATATGATGTAAGCATGGATGCACATGGTTGCATATGAGTAGTTATAGAACAAAACAAGGGCATTAGTATCTAAGGGCCACTTCACACTATGGCCGTCCAAGTCGAGAGGCCATGGCATTGAATGGCCAAACTTTGTTGAGAGTCCAAAGAAATGAGCAATAAATAGGCAATAAATAATAGGAATTAGAGCCTTTGGCCGGCCATAGTGTGAAGCCTCCAAAGGCCAAGCCCAAAGTCCAAACCCTTGGCAATGAACTCCCATGGACTCTTAACTTGGCCAGCCATAGTGTAAAGCCTCCAAAGGCCAAATCCAAAGTCCAAACTCTTAGTAATGAATTCCCACCTACCAATCTAATGGTAGAGATCTTGTCATAAGTTGATGGCCTCTCAGTCATAGTTTGGGTATTCATTTCTAGCCGACCCAAACTTCCTTTGAAAGTCCGTCGCCATGTAGACAATTTATTGCCATGTAGGTAGTTGGAGGGTGATGGCCTTTGGACTTGTGCCTCCTAGTGTGAAGGGTCGAGAGGCTGAACTTTGGGTTTCTTGAAATTTGATTGGTGGAAACCTACGGCCTCTCGACCTTCAACCGTAGTGTGAAGTGGCCTTGAGCATATGTAAGCAGAAAACTAAGGTGTTAGTACTATTTCAATGGCTAGCAAATATTAAATCATGGACAATTTTTCTAACTAGACATGATACTTATAGAAACACAACAAATGTGTAATAATTAACCAAAATTTTATTTTGACTACATGTAGGGAGGAAGACTATTATTGGCATTTTTGGTTCTTGTGAGAAGTGTGCAAGCAAAAGTAAAGTAATTGATGTCAAAGGGTTTTTTTCTCCAAAGAAATTAGAAGTCAAGTTGTGCTTGTTGAGCATTTTTGTCAAGAAATTTGGGTGTACTATCATGCTTCCTATTTTAGAGATGTAGTTACTACATCTTTTGAGCTCATTGTCATTGTAACAAATTGTCACAATGAGCTCAAAAAATTAATTAATTAATTTTTTTAACTCCCTCCCATATCCCCGGATTTTAAGAAAATTATTAATTAAAATTAATTTCTTAATTTTTCGTCCCCCCCTCCCCTTATTTGTAATTTTTTGATCAAGTATACAATGGCAGACAATATGGGACAATGAAAATTGTATCTTACTTGCCTCACACAAACCAACAAGAACACAATTGGTTGAAAACCCTAACCCTAAACTCAGATTGGACAGCAGCTCTGCCTTTTTATCAGACGGCCCAAGTTTTTTCCACCCTCCCCGAGATCCACAGCGCCGGGGAAGGGACCCAAATTCCAAACCCAAATCAGATGGTTTAAATTTTTTTGGTAGCGAGGGGGGGCTTTTGGGAGGACCAGAGGTGTGGTGCCTCTTTTCGCCACATTGTGCACTAATAGTTTGTAATTGTGCAAGTTGCAAATATGGGAAGAAGAAATAAGGTAGTGTGCTCATAAACCATCACTTTAAGGATTGTAGGGACTTTTTGATGGTTTTCATATGCCTGAAAATATTTTCACTTATTTTTCACTTGAAGAAAAATTGATGCAAAATCCAACACAAGTGGTTCCATATTTTTTGGAGCATTTATGAATTACTTATGAATTTCCAAAGAATTATGTGGTAGGCACCTTTTCTTGATCCTAGGCCTTGCAAAACCCACACACGCACTCTGAAAAAAGATATGTCTAGACCAAAAACAAGGAGTGAGGCACTCAAAAAGTAATACACAAGGTTCCTAAATGTGACCCTTACTAAGCTTAAACCAACCCTACATTCTTTTAACGTGTGTAAGAAGGCAATTGGGCAATCAATTCCCATTTAGAAAAATTAAGTGGACACACCTTGGCTTTTAAATGGATCCTCTCTGGCTCTTATTTCATCCATTAAAGAAGTATGAACAAATCTCATTAATGCTTTAACATTATGAGCATTCCAACTCACATCCATTGACTATTGCTTTTGAAGCCACCTATGGGACAGTTTGAAGAAGAGGAGCCATCTACCATAGTGGTGTACATTATGAATTGTAGGGAATTCATTGTATGTGGCATTTGCATAGTTTTTTGTATGCTAGCATGTGAAGTTCACATTGTTCATATATAATGAAAAATTTCATGCACTAGAATTCAAGGAAGACTTGTCATTTGTAAAAACTTACTCTAGATTGATATTTGATGCAATATACATGTTTTCCTAGGTTGTCATAGGTACCTACTTTACATCCATTGCATACATTTATTGGGTGGCATTTTCAAAGTGGAGGTGACAAACGACAAATATATATGAAATGGGCATACATAGATAGATAGTGCATTTGAAGTAAGAGGTTAGAATTAAAGCAACAATTTTGATGAAATTTGTGATGTACATGCTAGTAGTGTACTAATATTTCTATGTGAATTCCATTTGTTTAATTATTAAATGAATACATAGAAATAAATTTTGAGTTTCAATATATAGTATGATAATTGATCAAATGGACTACATTTCATGTCAATGGCTACATAGAGAATATAGATTCATTTATACAATGATCAAGCTGTATTGATTTTCCAATTGAGAGCATGAAAATTACCATGTGCCATATGAATCATTTGACATGCACATGTACAAAACACTATTGATGACCATCACAAAAGTAACAAAATCAACAGCAAGTTAGATCAACAATTTTTTGTTTTGAAATCAATATTTTTTTGTTCAAAATCAATAGTTCTTTGTTCACAAATGGCCAAATCAACACGTTCAAATCAACAAAAACAATCAACACTTTTGTGTTGAATTTTTGTTGATCTAGTCACTAAATTTTTTAGTAGTGATTGTAGATTAGAGCAGGAATTTCATTTTTGTATTTGTGCATATTTTGCACCAGGTTTCATATTCTACCCTTATTAAATGTTGAGATAAGTCTTATGTGTTGTTGTACACCTTGCAATGTGTCACTTTGAAACACTACAATCGGATCCATGATTCTTTGTCATGTAAAGAATTGATGTTGAAGTTATCTCTTTTGTTGTTGTTAGAGGGCTATAATGATGCAATTTCATTAATCAAAGCTCGAGTTGATTGTGCTTGAATGTGGAAGTGAGAGAAGTTGATTTTGTCATAGCAATGAGAATTGCAATAAGATCTAATCATCTAGGTGGTGCATCAAACTTTTAGTTTACAGAGCCAAATGTCTCTTGAATCTACGAGTCTTTGTTAATATACATTTCAATACTCAACAATTTGATGAGACCCTTTGCAAACTATACAAAAAATTTTGAACATTTGGTTGCTTGAAGATGTAGCTTGTCCAAAAAGACACTAATGTTGAATGCATATTGCTATATATGGTTGACTAGGTAATGTTATTTCCTAAATGCAAGGATTTATGATTTTCAAATAACCATTTTGATTGATCATATTGTGTAAATGTAGATTAGATTGGACCAATTTTTATGTTACTAGAATTAGTGAAGAGTATTGCATGTGTTCATCAAAAAGTAACTTTTTTGAACGTGACCTACACAATTGTACAAACATAACGTGAGGCCCAATTTTGGTTTCTTGGTCCTTAATCACTTCATTTTGATTTGATTGGAGATTGTTTGAATTTCTACTATTGGAATTGCAAGTAGCTCTTCAATTTGCTTTGTATTGCTATAGATCCTTTGGACTTTCAAGTTGTAATTGCAATAGGTTTGATGGTGATTGTTTCTAAATTAGGTGTTTTATTTAAGAAAAACAAGGAAATTGAAGTTACCTCATTTCTTTAAATTGAGAACTGTATCATTGTTTTTGCAAAGATCATAGTTTTACAACATGCTTCTTGAACAACAATTTTCTACTTCAATTGTCAGCATTGAAACAAATATGACTTTTTTTAGAATTTTTTTGAAGCAACTATGGATTTTTTAAACACTTGTGGCATATTTTATTTGAATAAAAAATTTGAAATTCTTTTAAAAAAAAAAGAAGACTAGTGTACCCCTTTGTGAATTTTCAAAAAGAAGACTAGTGTACCTCTTCGTGTATTTCATTGAATGAAAAAATGACACGCGTATTTATTTTTTAATTTATTTTGTTTTTTTCATAGTTTTGGTACTATCCCCTCAAATAACGCAGACACTGCCTATACAAAAAATGTCTACTTTATTAATGAAAGCTAACCTTGCCCACTCAACATAGTTGCCATGTCATCCGGATCACAAGCTCCACAATTCCAACTCGTACTTTCCTAAGCAATTCCAACAAGTTAGCTACAAGTCAATACTTTCACAAAAGTGAAACAACATCTTCTGACACAACAAATCCATTTTATTAATGAAAGCTTATTAAGCCCCTATCTCAATATAGTTGTGCTATTCTCTAGATTACAAGTTCCCGGGTAGTTTGTAGCAGCGGCAACCTTGGCATTGGCACCAGAAGATTTGCTGAGCGACCCCTAACTAGCGAGATGAACTTCATTTGGACAACAAATGAAGGCAATGGACAAGGAGCACCTAAACCCTACGTAGCAGAGCGAGTGGGATTTAGGACTATAACGGAGCACTACAATACTGCTTAGGATAAGTATGAAGGGATTTAGGGATTTAGGGATTTATTGATCATGTTCTTTGAGTTTTAATTTTAATTTTTTAAATGTTGAACGTGCGGGATGGATGTCCTCGTTCTGTGGACAGAGAACTGAAGGCACTAACCAGCCTTTCTTCCGGCAATGGCGACCAACGTCGCGCCGCTGCTGCAGGTGTCCCCAAGCTCCCGAATTCCAGCAAGTGCTCTCCTCCGAAATTCCAACACTCTTCTTCGTAAGCAAGAAATTCCAGCGAGTTAGCTATGAATCAACACTTTCAAGCTCCGCCACCTGAATTTCTCTCTCCGACAATCAATCCGGGAAGAATAATGCATTCAGTCCTTGGAATAGAAGATCCTGGCACTCGTGAACTGAATGCTATGCGCATTGTTCTCCGACCCCACGAGCGTGACCACCAGCGCCTCCAAGTGCTTCGTGCCCATCAACTCCATCTGATGCCCAATCCCAATCCGCCACACATCACGCTGGGGGAAATCTTCACTCATCCCCACGTGCGTGTACAGCCAGCGCACGCCCAAATACTCCGCGCACCCGAAGGACTCGTCCACGGGGGCATCCGGGTGGAACGCGAACGCCGTCACGGACAACACGTCGCCTCTCACGAACTCCAAGAAGTTCACGTCGCCCGTGAGCTCCAGAACCTCCTCCCCATGTTCAGAGGGGCTTTTAGTGGGAGAGCGCGGAAGCTTGAATGTGTGAGTGGACTTCGTGAGGTTGAGAGGGCCGTGGAAGGGCGGAGTGATGCGGATCAGCTCTTCGAGGTCGGAGGGGGAGTTTTTAGGGCTGCAGATCTTCCATGGGGGTGGGGAGGAGTCGCGAACGGCGCCGCGGTGGAGCCATGGGTTCGGAACGTCCTGGTATGTGTACCTGCAGCGCATCACGTCCGTTTCGGTTAGTCAATTTCCAGGCTTGTAGCGGTAATCTGTGAACATGGAGGATTTCAGATCGAGGGCCTACTATGACATTCAAGTGCACGCAACAGTCTGAAAACTAGGACCGACGTACAACGGGCTCATGGATGGGGAATGGGTTATGGCTAAATGGGATAATCAACTGAAACCATGAAATCTGAAGTCTAGGAAAAAATGTGCATATGCGGTGCGGGGGGATCTAGTTTTACTGCAACTCAAAATGGCGTCCATGACTCCAATTTTCAATTCGATACACAGAACTGCTCGAATTCCAGTAACGTCAATTTCTTTGAATTGGTGATATACTCTGGCACCTCTCAAATCATTTTTCTTCAAATTTAAATCCATGCCTATCCTGTCCTAGATTTCAGACCTTTATGTACATGTATATGTGACAATTTGTGGCGCCAGAATAGTGTCAAATTCATGAAACTGACCATCATTTCCTCAAGACCACGCTTGCCAATTTCATGAAATTCTGGCATTTTAACTGGACTGAAATAACAGTCTCAACTGATCTAAAGATAATAGAAGCTGATCTAATTTGAATGAAATTTGACAAATATATAGTAAGGAGAAATTCTCATGGTAAGTTCAGCTAGACTGCTATGATCCAACTGCTCGGCCGATATCCGTCTGGCAAGCAGACTCTGACTCTCGCTCGATTCCGCGACATGAAGCGCGCGCGTCGCTCTCCTCCGGCGTGATAATAATATGCGTGACAATCACACTCAGCTAGAAACATGGACGACGTGACATACCTGAGTCGCTCCATGGACAGCGCTTGCCATACACTCACACTCACCATCCCCCCGCTCTCATCATAAAACCTGAACTTCGTATTCCGGTAATCCAAATCCGGAATATCCTCCCTTATCCCCCCTGGCAACGTCTTCCACAGCACCCACAACCGATCTAAATTCGCATGATGCCCAAAGAAGACCGGATCAGAAGCCGAGTCCTTGAACAATTCCATGTCATGCACATTCACCCACGCATGCACCGACCCATGCGGATTAGCCTCCAAGCTCCCTTCCCCTCCGCCGCCCGCGTCCCCGTACTTGTACGCCGCCCCCTGGAACATCCGAGGGGTGGAACCCACCCCGACCATGTTCATGTACATAAGGTGGGCGTTCGTGGAGCGGATTTCTGTGGAGTTGCGGTCGAAAGGAGGACAGGCGAAGGGTTTTTGATATTCCATGAATCCCGACTCACGCTGCGCGCACGGATTGCGGTCGGGGTCGTAGAGGGAAGAGGTTTTGTTGATAGAGTGCTTTGATAAGCTCCGTTGCAACGAGTAGACCTGCGGACCGGGAGAAGGGAACAATTTTTGGTGAAAATGGCAAAGATTTGTATGTCCCCGGGGGATTATTTAGGGCTTGACGTGAATATATCATAAGGTTTAATTAGGTCCCAGGACTAGAATTCAGTCCCCCATGCCACAGCAACGTTTGTAGCAAAGTTTAATCGTTACTGGTAACATTGAAACGTGATAGTCTCAAGCTGACATGAATCCAACGTTGGTACTACGACGTACTAATAAAAGGTTGTCCAACGCTTTGGAACATGTTTGGTGAAAAACACTGCATGTTCGGTGAAGCCGATTGGAGTTTTTAAGAGTTTACCATGGAGGAAATGAAACGGAGTTTACCATCTCGACTGAACCATTACCATGTGCGAACTGCTAAAAAAAACCTCTGTTTCATTACGCACCATGATGGTAAAACTCTTCAAACTTCCTCGTGCATAGTCCAAAATTTGCATAAATTAATGTATGAAAGACGTTGCTCAAGCCTGTTTCAAAACGTTACCTAAGCATGTTCCGATCATATGTTGCAGAAAATTGTTTGCAAAACCCTCCAAATTCTATACCTGATTGTTCGTTTTGGACTAGGTAATTGCAAAGCAGGCCAAGTTATCAAGAATAATCGTCGGTTAGGACCTACCAAGCCCGGGGTGGCGAGGTTGGTACTCACCTGCGATTATTTTTGATGACTTGGCCTACTTTGCAGTTACCAAACATAATGTCAATGTAGGAGAGTTGAGCTATTTGATTTTTTGATTGCTTAACCAAACACAACATGCCACAATGGTAAAAGTCTCCTACATTTAGATTATGTTAGATGAATCTGCACTCACTAAGTTAATACCGGTTGATATAGTAGAGATTTCTCTCCAATTTCTCACTGCCAGACCCATGAAATTTCTCCTTCATACCCACTGTACTTCATACCCACTGTGCTGAAAATTTGCACAAGGCAAGCAGTGAGCATTATCAGTCTTAATCTGCCTCTCCTTAACCAATCGAAACCTGCCCACGACGACTAAACTCTCCTGCATTGACATTATGAAGGAAGAATCCCGTATTGGAGCCCATGCATGACTTTGTTGTCAGTGTTGATTACCTTGGGAACGACGTTGGCTTGCGGAAGCTCCGGGGACTGGTTATCCCAGTTCCAGAACGGCAGCGCGAACGTGTCGTCTTCGATCAGCGTCGCCAGAATGCGTTCGTGGAAGTAGAGGTAGAGTCGGTGCCAGGGGTAAAACAGCCAGCTTCGGTGAATCTCCAGCGGGTAGCTAGTATCGTTGTCGAAGAAGAGGCAGTTGTCGCAGTACATGCAGTGGAACTTGTATTGGTTGAGGAACGAGCGCGGATCGGTGTCGGGGAGCGCGCGCATGAGCTCCACGGCGCGCTGGTACTTGGCGATGTACGCGTCATCCACCAGATGCGCCGCAGGGCGCACGCGGAGCGGCAAGCGTTTCCCTGGGAACTTGAATTGCGTCGTTCGGTTGGAGAGCACGGGCGTGCAGCAACCTTCGGGGCTTCGACAGTTTTGGAAATTGGGCTCGGGAAAGGGTTTGGAGTCCACCGCGGCGAAGGTGAGCATCACGCACATTGTGGAGAGCAGCAGTACTGCGAATCTAAAGTCCTCGGGTCGTCCCATAATGGTCTTGACTGTGTCCTGCTCCGGTGAAAGTCTTGCATTCTTCATTCCTGATCGATCTTGCAAGTTGGTGTGTCATGCATGAAGACTCACTGAGTGATCAAAATCGATTTCTTAGCCTGAATGTTCACAGTGCAGCGGAAGTTTTCATCAGTTGGATTAGTACAAAGTCTTGGGATTAACTGTTAGAGATAAAAAGAACTCAACTGAGTTAACATAGGAAATATGTCAGACTAGAGAAGATGCTGAAGACACATGCATAACATAGCTATGGAGTTTGCAAGTGCGAGTATCGTGAGGCTTGATCAAGATTTCCTGAATGTTCACCATGCAGCAGACGTTTTCCAGTGGTTTAGTGACAACGTCTTGGAATTCATTGCATATATTGATGACAACCGATTTTGGTTCAAGCAATATAGATCAGACTAGAGAAGATGCCGAAGACAATTAATTAACACACAAATACAACATACAGTATACAGCTATATATGGAGTTTGCAGGTACATGTGTGTCCTGAAGCCTCTTCGAGATTTGCTGAACGCTCATCATGAAGCAAGAAGGTTGCATTGGTTTACCATTAAGTCTTGGAATTATTTGCAAAGATGAAAGAAATTGTTTCAGTTAACACCTGCAGCCAAATTAAATACATCAGACTAGAAAAGAGGCTAGTACAGGTATACGGCAGTTGTTATCTGCTGAAGACGTGCATAAATTAATAATATAATTTTGTACGTACTTACAGGCTGATCGATTGAGGATGATAGATATATCGAGGATGCATACCAATTAACCATGTGGAGAGTGAAACACTGAGGACCATGAATTGATGACAATGAATGATGCCTGCAACAAACAAACATGCACCCTGGCTAGCTTCAGTAAGTATGTGCAGCAACACTAGCTACTGGACCCAAACTGGGCAATTGAAAGGAACGAAGGCACCAGTACGACATGAAATGAATGTTTGCGAACAGAATGTGAAACAAAAGTTGTTATGATCGATCTTGAAGGGCTGTTGAAAGATTCCGAATCGGTCAAATACCGCTCGAAAGTGTTTACCCGTTTTGAACAAAGTGTTTGCTTTCCTTTCCAGTGTCAGGTGGGAAATTGTGTTTGATACGACGGACACATTCACTTTCCTTGTAATGACATGTCCATTTCAATCTGTGTAGGAGCTTGGGTAGATCAACTTGCAGCTCATGAGTATGCAGCTGTTTCACCAAAGGAATTTGACAATTTGTGTGTGGAGTATGGTTACTGGACTAAAAGAAGCATCAATTTGTTGTATAATTGTTGGCAAAAATGTTTTGAATGTATAGAGAGAGTCTATTATAACATACTCATAGTCCACTCTATTTTTTAAAGGAGTCTATTATAACATCTCATATTCAACTCTATTTTGCACTTTTTTTGGAATTTTTCTTACCAAGCAAAGCAAACCATTCTTTGTTTGATCTCCCTGGATTGCACTCTCGTAAAAGGTTTGAACATTGACCATAAAGTCTTTCATTTTTGAAAGAATGATTTTTCAATTTTAAAGTATATCTTGAGCATTGGACCATCTTTAGTACGTAGACAAAAAAATTTGAAGGTGTAAAAAGCAACCGAACTGTCGGCTAGTTATGTTCCGAAGCTTCCAGATCATTCATTCTCACCAGCCATGATACAAGCACTGGCATTTGATAACTTGAGATACACGCTGGCCTCTTCAATAAGATTGACTGAATTCTAAAATTTAAAAAAAATTCTAAAATTCTAAAAATAAAAAATAATTCGCCCACCCACATTAGAGAAAAAAATGAGGCCTCTGAAGGCTGCTCTGAAGTGACCAAACAAGGCTATTGTTTTCAAAGTAGTCCCTAGCCAGAATCTAGCTGTAGAGGAAAGTCAGCTTGGGTGAATATTGCCGGAGCAGTCAGCCCCGGTGACTAAATTTTTTTTTTTCAGTTTTCTTTCTCTACGACTAAATTTATATATTTTTTGAGAATTTTTTTTTTATGTACACTAGGTTCCTATGCCATTGGCAACATTGAAAACTGCAAGTATGAAGTGGGCAATTTTAGAGGGGGGGAAATTTGCTAAAAAAAAAAGATGGGAGGGTAGTTCAGCTGTTGTTGGAGCAACCCTCCGAAGGCCTCATTTTTTCTCTAATGCCCCCTTTTGAAACTCTCCACAACCTGATTGACAACAACTAAAGCTAATTCAAACACCTTAAAGCAAAAGAATCTGCAAACACCGCACTCCAAAGACCATATAGCAATTTGATCCTTGCAAAGGGAATTGAAATGCAACCTCTAACCAACCAAAGGTGAGGTGATAAATTCAACCTACAACTGTACAACAACTACTACTAACAAATCTCTTGTTGAGAAATTTCCTAGAGTTGAATCATAGGACATCACCGGAATTGAATACAAAGGACGTCGTCGGACTTCATTGCACTAGTATTGCTTTTAGAATGATCCAAATTAATAACACTAGAGCAATTCCAACAAGGGGGAAAATTTGTCAATTTTTTTGCTTGTTTTCAACATACATTGCTGCACTTTTGACTTCCATTCTTTCACACCTAGTGGGGTTGACTAGAAGCTACAATAACTACACAATCCTTAAAAATAGGAGCAACTCTTGCATTAATCTAGTCATTTCTAGGACCCCCTAGATATATTTTGGGACAGAGGGAGTACTACATATAGGTATGGGATACATGATACAATTGTGAATCTTGTACCGATTGCAATCTAGCATGTTTAGAAAAAAAAAAATAGACATACTTAGGGGGGGATGAAAATATATGTATGGCGGGATTTCACTTTTGTTAATTAAACAAGACACATTCTCTCACTATCCTCTCAAAAAAGATTGAAATGACTATGACATAGTTTGAATGTGAAATGAGTATGCCAGGATGATCCAAAATGACATTTTAAAGGTTATATTACATAGGTTTAAGTATAGTACTATCAAATTTGAAATTTGAAAATTCTGGAATCATAGGGGGAATGGTATAGAATGTGGGAGAATAGACATTTCTAGATCATTCACTATCTTGCTATTACATTTCCTTGTCTTTGTCTAGATATCAAGTAATCTATGAAGAACACTAGACATTGTACTAGTTTATTTCAAGTGACATATTTTAACCTCTAAAGGACTAGATGCCGAGAAGATTGTCGTGATTTTTTTAAAATGTGTTTTTAAATTTTTTTTAGGGAATGTGTGTCATGTTATTAACTTTCTAACACAATTAATTTGTGCCTATTTGACTAAGTGGTTGCAAAATTATGATGCATGTGAAATATGTTTTCTATTTCAACTTTGACAACTAAAAAAACATTTGTCTTGATTATTTCTTCTAGTTAACTCATTTAAATATGTTGTGTTAAAATTTCAAACTGAAGATATCATTGGTTATAAGATATTTACTTTGAAACTTTGAAAAAAAGATTATCTCATAGCTTTCTACAAGCATATATTTCATCTTTCAAAAAAATTCTATGTGTAAATTGATGATTTGCTTTGAAAATTTATTTCAAAATCCCTAGGAAAAAATTCAAGAAAATAAACTCAAATGTGAGAAAGCTTTTTTTGCTACTTGACTTGCCCATGTTGAGAATAAAAAGACTAATAAAAGTAGACATAACTTTATAACCATTAATTCAAATTCTACAAAATTTTGCTTGTGGGTGATTGCAAGAAACACTTGTCCTATTTCTTGTCCCCTTGCCCTTAAAAATTGGCTTTTTGCTAATAACTTTTGCATTATTTGTCCATTTGGCATGAAATTTGGAATGAAGGTAGATGCTGAAGTTACAGACCTTGAGTAATTTTTTTTTAAATTAAAAAATTATTTTACTATTTTTAACCTGCCCCCGATTGGATGTCTACCTTGGCCATTTGGGGGGGTTTTAGTCCTATTTTTGACCCCAAAATGCAAATTTAAAGCCACAAATTGGACATGTTGGAGGTCTACTAACACTAAAAGGGCTGACGATGAGTTTTTATGAAAATAGCATCATGTCGATTGCACACATGGGGTCAAAGTGACCTTCCTTTGCGCGAAAGCTATGAAGAGGGAAAAAATTTCCTTCATGAATTTTTTGGTGCAATGCGAGAGCAATCTTTCCTAGCAAAACAATTTTTTTATGGATTTTTTAATTTTAATTTTTTTTAATTATTAAAAATGAAAATCTCTATAGATCCCTTTTCTACTATTTTCTGCTCCCAGTGGCTTCTGCAATACTTTGTAGTAGTCCATAGTACTGCATAGTACAACATAGTACTAAATCAACCGCGTAGATCTGCAAGCGCCTTCAATTAAAGGTGTAGATTTGTTGGGGCGCTTCTAAAACGTAGTATTAATAGTATTGCATAGTACTGCCAGTCCTATGGCCAAAAAACACAGTTTTGAACGAAAAATGTGAAGTGTTTCTTGCAACTACCCTTGCATTTAAGACAATCTTCATGTGTAATTATGTACAAAATTCTAACCTTAGTATTGAAAAGTTGGGATTGCAATTGCATGCCCAAAATTGATTGAAGTCCAAAAAAAATCTTTATATGGAATATAACTTCATTAATGAGAATGACAACATAAGTTGAAGCACAAGCCATCGCATACACATGCAATTGGAATCACAATAAAGCTATATTCATACTCAACTTGGTATTAAAACTCAGAAGTGATTGTTGCAAAGTGAATCTAGTCCAAAGGCACACCTATATTCATTCCTAAAGCCCTCATTAATACAATTCTTATTAAAATATTTATTATTCAATTTATGATTAATTTAAAAATAAATATTGATTTTTGGATAAAATATTTACTAGCAAAGTAAGTATAATAGTAGGTTTGTTGCAATTATATGGATATAATGTATGCAATACATTTTACATATTCTTTTTATAAAAGTTATCATCAAATTATTATTCTAATTTTTTCTTAATATTATTTCATTTCAATACCCACCCCTCCTAAGTCCTAGACTCTAGAGTTTATTTGTTAAGATGTCTACTAGTGTTTTCTTGAACTATATCCAAATACAAAAGGTTTTACAATACATTTTCATACTAATCTATTGCAAGATCCTATGGCTAGATATGCAACTTTTCAACTCAATTTTTCATAATAAAAAATTTGAAATAAAAAATTTGAAATGAAAAAAATTTAGGTTAAGAAGATTTAAATTCTTAAAAACTTGTTTTCTTTACTTTGAATGCAAATATCTTGCAATCTATGTAGTCAAAGTTCTTGAAATTTCTTCCAACATTGACACACTAATCTACTACAAAATCCTATGGTTAGATATGCAAAAACAATCATTTTCCATATTTTTCTCTTTGCACTGGAAATGACAGTTTTGAACATTTTTTGACAAAGAAAAAACCCTTGGACTTTAGGGTCAATGGTTAAAACGTACCTCCAAATACCAATGCCCAAGACTAAATCTTTTTGAAAAAATGAACTCCTAAGGAACCAACATGAGAAAGAGATAAAACATCAAACCAAGATTTCAATGAACACCCCGACAAGCACCCAAAACCATTTTTTGTCATTCATGACCTCAAGTAACCACACCTAAAACCAACCAATTAAGCAATTCAATATATTTCCAATCATTATATTGAAAAAGTTAGTGTTGGATCTTGTTGGTATTCAAAAGGGGATTCTAGATTCTCTTACAATTCATTTTTTAGACACTATACAAGTAAACTATGAATTTTCAAAGTGCTAAAAAAAAGTATTTTGAAAACCAACCCTCAATTGTCATGAACAATGGGAGTAAATTTTTAAGCAAGAAATCTTTAGGGTTCAGTTTTACAAAGGGGTCAGTTTTAGGTTTACTTACCTTGCACATTTTGAAAATCTGAATATAAATATTTCTTAAGATGGGTTTAGGATGCAGGGTTGAGAATGGGTGCCTCCACCCGGCAATATCCTGTTCACCTTAATGCTGCTGAAAACTTGGAATAAGTAATCTAAACTTGTGACTTCATCAACCAGTTCCTTTTCTGTATCAGTGTGAAACAAAAATGGTTTTTGAGAATGGACTATGACCCTGAATTATTTAACATCGAAGTGTGAAGGAGGCTTACCATTGCTGTTTCATATACAACTGTAAATGTTGGCCATCAAGTGAGGTGATACAACACAAGTTGGACTCATGTACCAACGGTACCAATCTCACCTAATAGATGCTGCAGACAAGTTGTACATAACTGAAACTTTCAACTACAGTATCCATCTCCGCAAGTTGTATTCCTTTTGAAGTGATACCAGATTGCACCCAAATTGCTGGTGTCGCTAGGCAGAATCACTTGGAAACACCTGGAATCTTCTCCCGGTATTCGAGAAAAATTAAACAGAGGAATTGACTAAAATTGAACACTAAAAAAGATTTACATGTCGTACTATAAATTTACAGAAAATTGGAACATGTCGTACTATAAATTCTATGCTTCACCTCCAAATACCTAGTGACTGCTGGCGAATCTACCGCTTGCTTGCTTAGACTTGTCACGATATTCTAAAAATACAACACTGAATCCCCGAGTACCCTGCTAAGTGGAAACATCTGTCCAATATGGTGTCTTCTGGGAGCGTAAAAAAAAAATCTCACCACATAGGTCTGCTCGTCTGCTCTTACAGTTTCCTCTTGGATCCTGAAAACGGTCCTGTTAATAATGATGACTCTGCATCAGAAAAAACAAGTGTACAACCAGGTGAATCTCAAAATTCTCAGAGATTATGTAGACTATTAGTCCTCCGTTCAAATAATACCATATAGAGTACAGTTGCAGCTTTCAATGATCCATATACGACCTGTATTCACTCAAAAAGATGACCTATTGGATTCATTCTTACATTTAGTTAACACCATTCGCATTAAACTAACATTAACTAAACACCACTTGCGTTAAACTAACATGAACTTAACATCAACTCAAAATGAGGAATGTATGATTCTAATGCCTATTGACTTAACATTAATGGGGGTCTTTGTGATGATGTGTGTCTCCTGCAACAATTGGACTCATTTACAAGTGTTGGATTTTCCAACACTTGCTTATTTCAATAATGAGTTACAGTATATTATATCACAATTGAGATTGTGTAGTTACGTCATTACTGAGAAGGAGACGATTTCAGGAGAAGACTCTCTCAATGAGCTAGCATATGCAACACAATTGCTAGTATAAAAATATTCACTTCTGATAGCTATGTGCAACGTGCAAACCTGATTATGTTTTCATCTTCTCGGCCATGACTGCGACGTCATCTGCTGTCACCTCTTCGTGAAGCTGCCAGTAGATCAGTCGCGATGTTCCAAAATATTAACACCAATGTGCTACAACTTTTGTGGCAAGAGCACAACAATCGCTCTACAGTTGCAAGGGACAGACATTACCTGTCATGCCAATGAATTGATCAGTTTCACGTGTTTCTAAGGGGAAAGAAATGACGAGGTGGCTTACAGCTGCAGACACAGGAAGCCACTCCATCATTCAGCGAATATGATCTGATTTTGAGGGCAATGTACCCTGGTTCCAGTAGGTGAACTCCCAAAACATCGAATCTGCTTCCCACACATCAAAGCCTTCCTTGTCTGATGACTTCACTTTAATAGCCTTCCCATGCTCAGGGTTTAATCCAATATCCTTCTTCAAAACGAAGCCTACCATGGATCAAAACGTGTTGAAAGACTGCAGGACACGCCAAAACATAATAAAAATCAAGCCATTAATCACATTCATGAACCTACTTGTTCGTCACCGCAGGAAATTCTGCTGAAGGACCCCAAATATATTCTCTTTACATCCGAAATATCATTAGGTCTAAGGTAGAGGCACCTAATTGCGACACCGAAAAAAATGAAACACCCGAAATCCTGTTTTTGAGAATGTACAGCACCTCTACATCTATCAGAACGCATGTCCATTTACGAATAAAACTTTGAACCCTCGTAACTTTTGCAAACTTGCGGTATCCAAATAGTGCACCTCTAGTTCGTTGGAATCCTCTTTGACTTGATAACAAGAATGTTTCAAAATCTGACAATTACACTACTAGAAACTATGCTCAGCGATTAAAGAGTAGCTTGTAGGAGTGGTTAGCTTATGTACAGAAAAGAAAGAACAGCGCTAGACTACCCAAACCCACAAGCAAGAGCTCAAGCCGGCCAGGAAAATAAAATTCAAAGCGCGAGCTAGACATTAGAAGGTTACCACAAAAGCCATCTGGAAGCAAGAGCAAAGAACCCATCAATTTCCTCCCTCTAAACGCCGCCTGTTTCATGTCAACGCCGTCCCCGTTGGTACCTGAATCGGCATGAGTTCCCCAGTTGTGGAGTGTCAGAATGATATGAAACTGAACGCTATGAATGGAACACTAACCTAATCACAGCTCGCAATTGAATCCCAGGTCAGGAAAACCCAAACCCTAAACCTAAAACCCTAAAACCATTTCACCATTTCTAGTTCACAGCGAAAGAAATGGCAATGTACTCCTTATTAGGTCAGATCAGAGTCCCAACTGACCCGCAGCCCTAATCTTGAAGTAGTCTTGCACAGGAGCCGGACCAGTGTAATTGGTGCCACACGCGAGCAAGTGCATTGCCCTGTCTTGTAATCCCGCTTTCACATTCATGACTCCGAAGCATCTGAATCGACCCCATCTCCTCGTCCCACGATCTCTCTCTTCGCACAAAGAGGTTTTAGGCTTCCTGAATATCTACCGCGGTAACACCTATTGGCCAAATCACGCGGCAACAAAGTTCAAACCGGAACCAAGTCTCGGAAATCAACTGAATGTCCGCAGTGGTGTAGCATTCAGCAACAATCTCTAACTAGTCATCCCTTGCATTTATTGTCACAAATAGCTTTGCATGTGTAGTCCTTTGCACCGTGGTAGACCTGAATTGCATTGGAAAGGCAATTTTAATAAAACTAATCGAAAACCAAAAACAAGCCTAAGTTAGACAAAATGCAAAGCAATTCAGGTCGAGTCGACCTGAATTGCCATATCCTTCCCTTTGAAAATCGAATTGCCTTCCCAATGCAATTCAGGTCGAGTCGACCTGAATTGCCATATCCTTCCCTTTAAAAATCGAAGAAAACTACTGGAGCCCGGAACCGAAATCAACGCCAACAAAATTCTGTGGATTGTTTTCAAAGACAAAACATACATAAATCTGGAAAAACTCCAAGAGCAAATCAGCTCGATTCGAGCTAAAAATGCAAGGACGCTGGACGAAAGTCGAGAAAAAAGAGAAAACAACGATTACGAATTAACCAACAAATTGCCGCTGGTTTAGAGTTTGGGGTCGCTGTGATATGAATTTCTGGACGAATTGATGAATGAAAAGCAGTTTGAATAATGATTCAATTGAATAAGAACTGAATCGAACTGATAAGATCCAGAATATGCGTTTCCAATTTTGACAAGAAATAGAGACGAAGTTGAAGGACGTCTCCCGAAGAAAATTAACAAAGCTTCCAGTTTAGCTCGAATCTAGTTGAACTGTGGACGGAGAGTTATCAAATTCAATAAATCCATAATGATGAGGTTCACTAGCCTTCCCTTGTGCATCCAACCGACAATTTTTCATGCTCCTTTAAGTCAACTCGACTTAAAACTGACGGGTGTTTACAATACTTTGTGACTGCAGAATAGAGCAACAACTCGTTCACCTTCAATCCTACTACAAGAAATCCGAGATCGAGAAAGATGAGGACGACGGCGACTAATGGGAATTCCGCGACCAGACGAAGTTGAAGGTTGGAGTCCGCATATGATTCCCTATACAGACACCATGTGCTTCATTGTGAAGTACAAGAACGTTGACCCTTACCTTCTCGTGACTTATGAAGAGAAGGTGAAAGAGGTTATCTAAATAGATCGTAGTTACAATGATCAACAATTCCATTGCATTAAAACTCAATAATTTGTCCAACCGAGAGTAATACAGCTTCGCATTCTCCTTCGACTCCGCAAAGATCCCATTCTACATCACCCACTTAATTCATCTGGTCCATAGAAACCACACTACAATAGCGAAGTGAAGGAGCAGGAGCGAGTCAAAAGTGGATGCCAAGTTCTTCCAGAATGCAAGTAGAAAACCACTCGCAGGAAATAGCCTTTGATCAAAGGTAAGGCAGCTATTCCAGAACTTTGCTATCCTGAAAGCCAAGCTGGATATGTAGAAGTAGATGATGACTCTTCACTTCGTATCACTGGATCAGGGAGGAAGTCAAGGATCCATGAGCACGCAGTAAAGCCAAAGACAGCAAAAAAGAAAAATGTAGTAATCCCCCAACCTGCTCCTCGCATAAGCCCACTCGCCTCTTCTTTAGTGCAAAGAACAACCGCGGGGAAACACGACCAATCAGCTCCTATGCAGTTGAGTTATGTCTATGTACTGACCGAAGTACTTGAGGTCTTGGAGGCAAATAGCAAACCAGATTACAAACAATACATCGAAGGGTACAAGAGATTTGCACAAATGCATAACTCTTCAAACAAGACTTCAAGAAGGAGTTCCCAATCAATCGCTTGATTGAGGCACCTGCGCACCTGAACATCCAATGCCACGAAGGTCAAATTGTCTAGAACACGATGCAGTGTTTCCTTCACATGCTGGACAAGAGCATGAAGCAAACTTTGTGTGCCATGCCTATTGGATGAGACACAAAGCTCGACAACTAGAATTCCATCAAGGACAAGAAATTATACCTCATCAACGGCTTAATACAATGTATCAACCACACACATGATGTAGGAGCTAGAGTAGGGATTAGATGAGGTGATGGATGATTAAGAACTTCTGGACTTGGAACTGCTTCATTGTCTTGACAAAGGAAGAGGAAGTGCTCTGATCCACCTCTGCACATTACAACCTCGTAAACTACTTCCAAGCAATCATGCCTTTGTGGGCGACAAAAATCCTCGGAGCCAGATTTGTGTGAAAGACTATGAGGGGAGTCCCAGAAATTTGGAGGCAGTTCCATTTGAGACTATCTTTGAGGCAAACAAAGGAGACCTAGCTAAACAATCTGAAATTCAAGGTATGTCATTTAGGCCAAGCCAACCTAACTGACTACAGCATCACTAAATCCATTAACTTCCAAAATTTTGTGAAACCGATGCTTCACAATTTTGAATTCAATTCAAGTTGACCTAACTTTTTTACAACTGCTTACACAAATACTGGATGTGGCTTGCAAGAGTTCAACAAAGGCATGCAAATGTGATTTGCCATGATCGATGTAGCAACAAGTATTTTAAACAAGTATTTTTATTGTAATATGAAGTTGAGAGCCTATAACCACATTTCTAAGTATAGAATGGTATGGAAATATGTTTTTCACTATGATGTTGTACACAATATCATTCCACTATTCAAATTTTAAAAGTGAATTTTGTATTTTGTATGATTTTTCTTCACTTTTTCTTGAAATATCCATAAATCCTCACAAAATCATCTCAAGATTTAGCAAGCAGAACAAACTTGATTTCAACTTTGTCAAACATCATATTTAAAGATTCATTCATATTTAGAGTCAAAATGAAGTTTCATTGTAGAATTTAAAGTTTCACACCCAATTTCTTAACATGATGGTAGTCACAGGTTCAATTTTCACTAGGATTTTGATAGTAGACACTTCCACCAACTATGTGGTGTATTGTACATTTGCTATTGACTACCATTCCAAGGTAGGTTTCAATACAATGGTTTTTCCTATATGGAAATGAGAATAAAAAGACTATCCCTTTTATGGAAATGAGAATAAAAAGACTATCCCTTTTATGGAAATGAGAATAAAAAGACTATCCCTTTTATGGAAATGAGAATAAAAAGACTATCCCCTTTATGGAAATGAGAATAAAAAGACTATCCCTTTTATGGAAATGAGAATAAAAAGACTATCCCTTTTATGGAAATGAGAATAAAAAGACTATCCCTTTTATGGAAATGAGAATAAAAAGACTATCCCTTTTATGGAAATGAGAATAAAAGAGATATTTTCCATGTGGAAATGGGAATAATGAAATGTGTCCACCAACTTCTTTCATTAGATTCCATTCCTAGAAAATTATGATGCCTTCTTTCTCTATTCATGCTTGTAGCTAATATAGATACGTTTGATATGTATATGTTCAATATTTAGGCACAGCTCATAATGAAAGCTTTCACCTTAACCTTCAAACATTGGAGGAGCCCAAATGTGGCTTATGGATGACAAATAAGCTTCATTGAGAATGTAAAATGTCATACAATTTCATTTACCTTTTTCTTGGTAGAGAAGATTCTTCTTGTTATAACACACTCAAAAAGAACCTTATGGAGGTGTCCAAAAATTTACTAGAAATGAAAAAATTGTGCCACAAATCACAATAAAAGTCCTAATGTATTTTGGCAATTCCTATTTCCTTGTTCTTGATTTGAATTTGAGCCATGTAAATGATTTTTTTGGAAATTATGAATTGAAATGAAGCTTATTGATTCCAGTTTCTAATCCAGTTTGAAAATTTTAAAAATTCCCCAAACTGAACATTTTATTGCATATTGGTCTATCGATTTTCTATTTATAGTTGAACACAAAAAAATTGTTCACACTACCATATAATATTCTTCACTATGATATTCCCTCTATCTCAAAATAATACTAGTGTTTCCTTTGTATTTTATAAAGGAAACCCCAATATTGTTTTGAGACAAAGGGAGTATAAACCAATGCTGAAATTTCAAATTTTTTTAGCTACTTTTTTATAAGGTATGAATTTTTTTCACTTTTTCTTCAAAAAATCATGGTAATGTGAAACCATCACCAATAAATCTGAAAATCCTATGACTTGTTGAAAAAATGTGATTTCATCTCTGATAAATAAAATATAACAATTCTCACCCAAACTAATCTTTTGCAACACCACCTCTTTGGGGATTGCTAAACCAATGGTATTCAAAGCCATGCCAATGATCCAATTTCAACAAAAATATTTTATGTCAACACTAATTTTCCAAAGTAACCAATGGCAAATGAAGAATTCTTTGAGTCAACCTATGAGAGTTGAAGTATTTTGTATTTCAAGGATGTCCAATCATGGGTGTTTCTATGACCTCCACTTTGAAAATTTGGAGTTTTTTCACATAGTCTTAAGAAAAATTCTCAAACCCATTGCATTCCCTTCCACTTTGATAACATCTTCGTGTGACTTTTTGCCCAATTTTTGTTTGCTGGATCTCAAAAAAGAGTCTTTTAGGTGAGGATACCTCAGACCTTGGCGACATTCTCAAACGTGCAGCAACGTTCAGCTCTTGACTTTCAAATACACAGGCCATAAAGTATGAGCAGCATCACGTTTGCCCAGTCAAATGAGTCAGGGATGCTTTCAAGCCTTATTTGCAAATAAAAACAAAATTCAGAACAGCCCTACATTCCTCATGGGTCATCACTGCAGCTGACTATCCGTACACCAAGACAAAATTATAAATCCTCTTCCAAATTTCCTACTCTTCCTTACTATATTTTTACTGGTCTCGCTGACTCTGAGTCCTTTGCCCAGATTTACCATTATACACCATCAAAATTGCCAATGCAACTAAAAGAACGGCTATTGCACCCAGTCCCACCAAGGTCACAACGGGCAGCCCAAACACCTTACGCCGACCATGACGAACAGGGGGCAAGGGGGTTTTCTCTGCGGCTCGCGCAGCCTTCTCGGAGCTCGTCACACCACGTCTCCGCTGTTTCGAACTAACCTTCTTCGGCTCGACGACGGCTGCTTCCACTTCGGGACCACTTTCGTTGCTCTCCGCTTGCAGACTCGACTCCAAAGACTTCGGAGCCTCCGAAGAGCTCGCTGAACCAGCCTTCTTGCGAGCTCTCTTCTCGCGTTCCTTCTCCTTCCTCTCGGTCTCTTTCTGAGCCCATGCCTGCGCCTTCAACTGAGCCCTTTCCGCGATGCGCTTCTTCCGTTCTTCGGCCTCTTTTGCTTTCACCATTTCAGACGCTCGTCTCTTCTCCTTGAGCTCAGCAGCCTCTCGCTCCAACTCCTCCGAAGACTTCTCCACCACTGGAGGCGCCACAGCAGCGTCTGCAGGGATTGTCCTCTTCATCTCCTTAATCTCCTTGGCCACTGGGGTTTTTACCTTCTTTGCCGCTGCCTCTTCAGCTTCTACGCCTGCAACTCCAACGTGGTGCCCATTCTCGGCGGGGGGCGCCTTACTTGGTCGTTCGGGCACAGCTGCAGCCACAGGAGGCTCCGCACTCGACAATTTCGGGGGTCTCTCATCCGGACCCAAAGCCCGACCATCCAACGTTTCCAGACGTCGCACTGTACTCCTCTCGTTGTCTTTCACATAATTCGTCCTGAACTCTTCATTCGTCGTCCAAAGCCCCATAACCCGCTCTAACTGCGCAGTGCAATACTCCTCCACGGCCTTCCTGCTCTTCGGTTGGCTGGCAATGTCCCGAGCCTGCTGAATTTCCCGCTTGTTGTCGTAAAAATCTCGCAGGCGACCGTACTCTTGTTGCTTCAGGGCCCTTCGGACTTCATATGCCTCTTGCCTCGAGTCGTTCGCTTTGTGCCATTGACCCATCACGGCGGTCAAAGCCTCATTCTGCTTCTCAAATTCCTCGTCTGCAGACTCTCGAATCAAACTCGCGGCTTTGTACTCCAACTCCAATTGCTTGCACTCCGCATTCAAGGGCTTCAAAGCTTCCTCGATATCCTCACGCTTGCCCAGAGATTCCTCAACTTGCACATTCAACGCCGCATTCTGCCTCACCTTCTCACGAGAGGCTTCCAGGGCCTTGATATCACGCATCAACTGTTTCTCCTCCTTCAACGGAATGCTCTCGTGCTGGATTCTCCACTCCAACGAGGCGATTCGGTAGTCCAGATCCTCTTCGGACCTTGGCATAGCCTGGTTTCTCTCTCTCATCGACCGCCCCTCATCTTTGATCTTTTTTAAACTATCTCGCAACGGCTTCAACTCCTTGAAATTTGCACGCAGCTTCCGGAGGTACTGCGCTTCAACCTCGCGCGCAGCTGCTCGCTTCTCAAACGCTTCGTTCCGTTTGCTCTTCGCGGCTTGCACATGGACGTTGTGATGATCGCGTTCATCGGCCTTCGCCTGCAACTTCAACTCGGCACTCGTGATATCAGCTTTGCCTTTATCGTCTGCAGGCCTGGGAATACGGATCATGTAATACGTGTAACGCTGTAGCGGTGCCTGCTCCGCAGCAGGATCTACAGCGGCAGGGGCGGAACCAAGAACGCCGGAGGTCGACACAACGTCCTCCGCAGACACGCTGCTAGTTTCCTCGCCTGGAGGGTCTGCACTGGCCCAACCAGATGTCTTCCCATTATTCCACCCATCAGCGATCTCCACTTTCGCACTTCCCACTTCAGCTGGCCCATTTGTCAGTTCCTCACTCACATCCGCTGCCACAGACTCCAAGGAGATATCTTCGGGAAGCCTATCTTCAGGATCGACAGGGGACTCTGAATCTGCTGTCGATTCCTCATCTGGACATGTGAATCCGAAGTCAGGACCATTCAGATCGCCCAGAAACAAAGATGAAGGCTCTCACATGAACGCAAGATTTTAATCCCTCACGTCCAATTGAATATTGAGTCCAGAATGCTCACAACGCGGCATGCAAGAGAAAGAGGAAACTCGCTACTCACAGGCTCAACACACAATGACATTTGACTCTTGAATATTGTAGCTAATCAAAACGGATGGAGCTAGAGAAGCCCACACTGAACCGAGACCGCGAGATCCTACAAAAAACAACTGCAAGTATGCAGATACTCATCGAAGAAATACAACAACATGAAATTTAAAAGCAGCTGTTATCACGAACTCAAGGATAAATGCAAAAACAACAGAAAACTTACTGGCAGACTTGATGCTGCCATCGCCGATCTGCTCCTTCAAAACTTCATGTGCCTGTTCAACGGATGACCACGGGTTCTCAATCGTTTCAGGGCGAAGTAACTGCAGCAATGATTAAAGAGATGAATCGACCACATTACCCAAGAGACACGGCCAGTTCATATGTGAACGGATTGATAGAACTCCTTTACTAAGCAAATGAAATAATACACGCCAAGAAGTCCGTGGCTATCTTCCATTAGAAGTCTAGGGTTTTACAATCTGCTTTATCAAATCGGTGTGGATACTGCCAGGCTTCCTAGATTGCGAGCATTTGATGGAAAGACTTCACACCAGGTGGACAGATTGAGCTCAAAGACACTTTTCGCAGACAACAATGGAATTGAGGAAGCAAACAACTGCTTGCGTTCTCACAACTACCGAAAAGGGAAAAATAGCACGAGTAGACCGGTGCATCCCAAGAGTACTTCTGAGAGGTATACATTGCAGGCGACAGCCGACTAACTTAAACAACAACTGCTGATGACACAGATCGAATATGTACATCTCGATGTTTACATAGCGTAAGAAGTAACATTCATTCGCTTCAGAAACAGTGCACCCTTGTTTTCTTCGTACTTCACTGACAAGCATTCAAATAGTTCACTTAGCTCTGCGCTCCGCTTCTACTCTAGTGCATCCACCCGTGAATACTTCCCTCACATTCCTTTTATCACAGATCTCGATGATTCTCTCCTAATTCCTTATCTGAGGAATTAAAGAGAACAAGGATCGTTGAAGTTCTTTCCACACGAACTAGACCACACGAATTCGCACGAATGCCACACACAAGGAGATCGATCCACAGAAAAAAAAAGTAGCTACGGGCGAGGGGGGAACATAAATAAACCCTCTGAAGCTCCGTCCCTTACCGATGTCCGATCGGACGGATTTTCCAAGACCCCCTCGTCCCCCCGAACGTCGCTGGCAGGAGCCTCCACCACCTCCTCCTCCTCCTCCTCCGTTGCGCCAGCAGCAGGCACAACAAACCCCGGCGTGGTGCTCTCCAGGTCCGAAGGCAGATCCACGACGGCGTCCTTGCCCGATTCCCCGTCCCCGTTCCCGTTCATCATCTCCTACTACAACCTCGGCAGGGCGGCAAGCAGAGCTGCCTCTCGCACTTCCGGGAGCCTCAACGCGCAAGTGACTGACGCAAAGGGAAACTCCAAACTCCCTACGTACCAGCTGCCAGTTCAAGAGCAAATCAAATCTACAAGCTCTCCACCCCCAACCAGAGCAAAACTCCTAAACCCTCCCCTCCGTCCTCGCACATGCAAACTGAACTCCGAGCGAGATCTACTTCACTTAACTCCCACACTACTGCAAAGCCAGAGCGCAACCCCGATCTCCCCCTCCTGCAAAACTACTGGAAAGCTTGGAATCCCGGGCTCCCCAAAACCCTAGCACGCTGCTAAGCTAGAAACGGGGTTCTCACGACTTCATATCCGGGAGAGGAGAGTACGTTAGTAGGTTCTTTCCAGTTCGTCATGGTTAGCATGTTTCCAGCAGTAAAGACCACGAGCAGTAGTGTAAAGGCCACTGGAAAAAGTTACAGTCAGGGTAAGCGTAGACACTGTACATTACTGTACTGGCGGGGGGACAGTGTACTGTACAGTCCTGTATGCCCACTGGTTCGGACGGACGGAGTCGGCATAATTTGAAAGAGTCACGTGGTGTCATGTGAGTGGTGGAATCCGTGAAACGTGACGAGGGCACTGGGCAGGAATTGGCCAGGGTGGAGCGCATCTGGTCTCAGGAGGCTTCAGTTGAATGTAAGGTAAGGTAACTCTGAATTCGGGCAAGCACCAAATTGTTGAAATTCAGGGGGACCCTGAAAGGACAACTGAAGATTTAAGTTATCACGAAGGTACTTTCCTAGATATAGTATGGATGATGTTGTTGTTTTTTTATCATAAAAGAGTTAATCGTAAAGTGCCCCTAGTTTGTAGAGGGATGTGGTGACGGAGAGGAAGGTTTAACTAAGAGCATCACCAACGTTTTTTGTTATGTGTGGTAGGCCCTGGGCTAGGGCATGGCTAGGAGTATTTTTCTCTCCCATTGTTGACCCAACTAGTGGTCAAAATTGATCGTCGTCTACAAAAACAAGCCTCCAAACACCATCTTCCCGTCCTTGCTAGCTTCTTTGAATTCTATGCATCTTGTTTTTGTTAAGTTGTCTTCAGTGTTGTGGTATTGGTTGTTGGGTTGGATATCATTTTTTGATCCCACTTCCAATTGGCAGTCCGAATTGGTGTTCCTAGTGAGGTGGTGTTAGGAATAAGCTTCAGGTGCAATCTTCACTAGGGACAAATGGTGAGAATGAGTGGGGGGCAGTTGGTCCATGGCTGAGAAGGAATAGTTGGAACCCGTGGGAGCCCATTTGGTGAGCCACGTTTCGAATGAAACATCGGCGATGCTTTGAGAGCAATATACAAGAAACACAATTATACCAAACTCCATTCGTAGGAGCTTTAGATAACTTCGTCTTGTATTTTGTCAAACTCTGTTTTTTGTTTCTTTGTTGCACACACTTTATAATTAACTTTAATAGCAGTGATTTTTTGGGGTCTCTTGGTTAAATGTGACATGCACCCAAGAATGCAAGTAGGTGCTACAAATCATCTTATTTTGATCATCCATCCATCATTCATCCACTATGTCTCTTGTAAATATCAAACTTTGTCCAAATGTAGGCAAATCTCAAATTTCATAAAGATGCTTTTAGAGATTTCATCCACTTTTTATTTTTTGTTTCTAAAGTGTAGGGAACCAATTCAAAAATAAGGTAAGATTTTGGCAATAATCGCTAGAAGAAAACTGTGTTAAGAAACCTGAAAACATGTCACCTTGTTTTTGTTAAGTTCCCGTTTCAAAACATAGTGAAAATGCAAAATAACGCAAAAAAAACGCTCTTTTTGCATTTTTTTGCATTTTCACTGCGCTTTGAAACGTGAACTTAAGAAAAACAAGGTGACGGGTTTTCAAGTTTCTTAACACAGTTTTCTTC
The DNA here is from genome assembly GCA_947034895.1 of Rhytidiadelphus loreus. Lineage (NCBI taxonomy): Eukaryota > Viridiplantae > Streptophyta > Bryopsida > Hypnales > Hylocomiaceae > Rhytidiadelphus > Rhytidiadelphus loreus. Next base: position 44,254,643 of record OX344764.1, read on the forward strand.
TAGTGAATTCACTAAGAAAAATTTCATTAATCAATAGGTACAATCTTCATTTCTACATAGAAATCTTGAAAGTCATTCATTAGATGAGATCCGGGGGCGATGGAGGGCCGTTTCAGGCTTGTTCCTAGCTCCATTCCCCCCGGTCTCATCGAACGCCGGTGTCAGATTTTTTTTTTTCAAAAAAATGAAAAATCCTTAAAATGAAAAACAAAGTTAAATTTATTTTTTTTCAAAAAAAGTGACATGACAATCGCTTGGCCAGGTCAGCACAGCTTGCGAATAGCGGGTTTCCAAATGGGAACTCACAACCCTCGAGAGTAGCAAAAAAACATGTAATGCATAGGCCACTTATTGGCCTTAACATGCTTCCAAGTTTAAGGTGAATATACCTATTATTTACCATCTATTTAAGAATCCCCCCTTCATATATGAGTTGAACACATTTGTGTTACATTTTGGGATGTTTTCAATAGAATACAAGGGAGGAATTGAGAGCCACTTCATTATAGGTATGTCTACTTAACTAGTAGGTGCATGCATGTGTGGGAAGGCAAAAAGACAGTAAACAATGTTATGTTGAACAAGGCTAGAGCTCTTTAGGTCTATTGGTCTTTTTTATCATATAGGGACTATAGGGGATTAATGTGAAAGTAGATGGCATTGTTAAATTGAAGCCTCCTCAAACTACAAGACTAGGAAGGGATCCAAGGAAGACAAAACATGATTTTTATATACAATGTTATGGAATTTCTTTTTTCATTTATTGACTTTGGATTGAGTAGTTGGACAAAGTTTTGAGAAAAACTACATGTAAGGGAAGTTACAAATGCAACCCTATTCTAAAAGGAAGCTGGATTGAGCTTCTTGAAGCGTAGGTGCTTGTTTTAAACATGGTAGGAAGCCATCTTCAATGGATGACATGAAAAATATATATGAAAATTCATTTATTTGTTTTCAAAGTTTGTTCATTCATCCCAAAATGCCTAATATTGTATGAACATTTTGTAGCGGCTTTGTAATTTCATCCATTTAGGATAAATATGATACCAAATATTCTCTCCAAAGAAAGTGAAGCATTAGATGAAATTCAATTGGTCTATAGGACTGTGAGTTTTGATGAATTCCTAGACTGTGGGAACTCTGCCACAACAACTTGCTGCCATGGCCGAGAAGTTACCATGTCAAAAAATAATAATAAATAAATTTTAATTTCTTTGAATCTTTTAATTTTAATTTTAATTTTTTTAAATACAATTTTTAAATTCTAAACAATAGTGGTTGGTTCCCAACATGGGGAACCAACTTCAAACGGCCTTCCATGGTGGCTAAAAAACATCTAATATATACTAATTATTTTTGCAAAGATGGGACCTTAACTTCAAATTAGAGAGAAGAAAACCCATTATTTTATGTGATTAGACTGCATGCAATAACTCTTTGTTGTCATTTTTAAGAGTATTCAAATTGAATTAAAATTTGAATGCAATTGACATATGGAAGCAAAGTAGGGACCAAAAGAAAGGTGATTTTCATGATTTTTTATGATAACTCTAATGCATCAAAGACAATTTAGAAAGTTTGCCCACGTATTCATGTAGATTGCAAGATAATTTTGTTTAATTGAAGAAAATTTATTTCTTTGAACCTTACCAAAGTAGGTTACAAGATTTTGAATCTTCTTAATTTAAAAAATTATGCACAATAAATTTTGAATTTAGAAAATTTCATGTTGAAGAATTGAATCGAAGGTTTGAAAAAAAAATTTAATTAGATGAATTTCATTCACAAGAAAATTATTAAGTACAAGTACATTTGAAATGGGAGGATAAATAAAATCAATAAAAGTTACAAAATGGAATTGAAACATGCTAATTCCAATAGTGAGATTGATCTAGCAAAAAAATTGAAACCAATAAATATTTTATTTTTGGAAAATTGTAAAAATTGAATACAAAAATAATCCAATATACTATTTTTCCAAAAGATGATTTCATTACTCACATTACAAAAATGCTCCATAACTTTCTCATCAATAAGCCAAGTAGAAAAGAAACAAATCTTTCCATATTGACAAAGATGTTCTCTATTAAAATCATTAAAAAAAAAAATAGTTTTTAAAGGCTTTTGTATTGTTTGGGCTAGAACATTCAATATGGCATAGCTTTTTTTTTCTAAGCACTCACTAGGAATAAAAATTGTAATCTTAGAGTATTGATATATTTTTTATTTTGAAAAAAATTCAAAACATCATGCCAAAAATGATGATCATAGGAACTTGCTTAAACCAACCATTTGCTCCTTTGGGAGGGTTGAAAATGGAATGTTAATTCTTGTCTATGAATTTTACATTTTTGCATTAGAGGGGATTTGAGCCAACAGAAGACTGTGTCAAGCTTGTTTCCTTCACTGTTCCCCCCGTAGAAAAGAAAGGGTTGGCTCTCAGAATTTTTTTAAAATTAATTAATCAATTCTTGAAATGCAAAATAAATTTAAAAATTTAATCTTTTTTGGGGGAAATTAGGTGGTAGTATCGCAACCACATAGGATTGTTGCAGTGTTGCTACATTAGTCAAGTTTGCTTGTTTCCACTACATGATAACTTGTGGTCTTCTTGACCCCTCAAATTTCATCTAATGGTTATTTTTTCTAGACTATGAATAAGATCCCCTTATGTTTAATTAGATATCTAATTAATTTTCTTCTTGATGTAATCAATGTTTCACAAATTTTCAATCAAATATATAATATTCTAATCCTCATTGTTTATTGCCACTTGAAACACCTATCAATTTTGTACCTTGAGGAGATCATAGTGCTTTTTGCACTGCAAAGTTTGGACAATTTTATTTATATCTATATACAAAAACTACAAATAGTAAATTTTAAAAAGTTTCAAATCTAAGAATTCTTTCTTCAAAAGTTATGCTCAAAAACTGATTACAAGAAAAATACTCAAAAACAATAATTAATTATGTATAACATAAACAGTAGTAAAAATATCAGAGAAAAAGAAGAAAAATCGACCTTTTCTACTTTAATGAACTTCTATGATCCTTGTAATCATACAAAAGGAGCATTTTGAACACACATGTATGATGGGGATTTTAATGTTTTAATAGAAATCAATTAGCCAATCCATGTGATAACCTCATATCCCAAATTATAGCTCTAAAGGTGCTGTCTTAAGCATAAAGCAATACTAGAACCCCAAAAATGGAAAAAGTAGTGATCTATTATGAAATTTATATAAATAGGATGTTGATTTTACTAAAATGAAAACATTACACAAGGTGAAGAATAGTCCAATGTACTTTAGGCTTTAACCCTTTAAGTACTAAGAAGCCCAAATTGGGATTCATGTTTTTTGAGCAATTTTGAAGAGTTTATATGGGGATTTTTATTTATTCTAATAATTATTTTTTAAAACCAATGAGTGCAATGTTCTTCACTCAAGCTAATGATATATAAAATTTTCCATTTAGATTATATTTTCTTCAATATGATCAATCAAAGTCCCCAACTTAAAATCATGAATTCTTAGTACGTAAAGGTTTAATAGTAAGTTTGTTGGAGATAGAATGAATGCAAAAGATATGGCCAAATGACCCCCGAAATGACCGCCCTTTTTAGAGAGCATATATGAGAACTAGATCAATTGTTTGATTCAAGCATCAACAGGTAAACCCTTAGTGCTTCAGCATCCAAAATCTAGATGACAAACAAATTCGAATTCACGTTTCTTTCTCATTACTTTTTGAATGAAAGTCATCCTAATTTGTGGAGATATTTTATCAAGTTGTTGTCCTATCTAATGTTTGGTTTCAATTGGTGTTACTAGAGTACACATTTTTCTAAAATTACAAATGAGAAACTACGTCAAGTGGTTGAAAAAGCCAAAATTGTATTGACTCTAGTTCAAAACAAGATTTGCAAAAGTGCATTAGATGGGATTCAGCCATTGGGGAGGGTTGTGAGTTCCCCAACCGAAACCTAGTCAAAATCCGCCGAAACCCGCCTGTGCTGACCTGGGCACTTGGCCAAGCGACTGCTAGGTCAAATTTTTTGAAAAAAAATTAATAATAATAATAAAATTTAACCTTGTTTTTCATTTAAATAACTTAAATTTTTTTTTATTTTTTTTTGAAAAAAAATAAATTCTGACACCCGCGTTCGATGGGGGCCGGGGGAACGGAGCTGGGAATGGGCCTGAAACGGCCCTCTAGCCCCCCCGAATCCCATCTAATGGAGGTCATAGATTTAAAGAACACAAAAATTTCAAAAAATCACCATGTCAAAGGAAACCTCATTTCAAATCAATCCCAACAAATTTTATTCAAAACATCAGATAATATTTTGCTTGTTTACAATCAAATTTAGATGGAATTTAGAAATTTCCCATTAAAAAATTATACAAAATATTGGTGATAGCATTGGTGCATCTAATTGTATAGATGGAATCTAGAACTCAAAATCTACAACTTTTATTTCTATAACCTTTTTCAAAATATTCTTTGAAATAATACTTTATGATGATTTTTCTCAATCGTTAGTTTTGGAAAACACTATCAATGTATGTTTAGGGGTTGACTTCTAAAAATTCACTTATATATTCACTAAATATGGTTTATAAACTCCCATCAAGAAATGTCTTGTTCATTTCGCGAGAGGATTATTTCTAATAATCTCTTTTTGGCTTGTGAAATCTGTAGAATCGGTGATTATGAATTTTTCATTCATATATTTATCCATTTTTAGACAGGCATTTACATTGTCCAATCTCCTCATGGTTGAAAATTCTAAAAATAATTAGGCATTCCTTGTCGGGCTTTGCCATCCTTGTCAACATGTTTATAATCAAAATTCCCTCCACCTCGGTCATTGCCCTATTCATAATCCTATTAATCTTCTAAATGCTTCAATGATTTCAAAACCTCATTGATAATTCATAAATACTTTGCAACTTGTTCAATTTCTCTAGAATTCTCAATTAAAACCACTGACCCATGTTTTATGTGAATAATTTGACCTTTCTGTAGTGAATTCACCTCAATATAGTTATAACTTGTATGGGATAAAAAAATTATTTTACTTTGACTGATATCATCTACTAAGTTATTTTCTACACATGTGAGAAGGAAACAAATACCATACTAAGTGGTCAAGATTGGCAAAAATTTAAGAAATTATTAATGTTTAAGTAGTATGTCAAACAATGAATCTTGCAAATTATTTCCATTTGAAACATTTGTCAAATCACTTTTTCAACTTTGATGAATTATTATATAGAAAAAATGCTTGCCCTAACTATTAGATATTGTATGTGAGATAGGGACAAGGTGAAGAACATAATTTAAAAAGTATTACATCTTTTCACTCCATGGCAAATTTTCTAATGAAAAAAAGTCTCAAAACAAGTATCTCCAATCTTTGAAGAAAAATTTGTTAGAAGTTGGAAGTAAGAACTCTACAAAGGTAAAAAACTAGGTAGAGAAATCCCAAAACTTAGGTGGAGAATTTAAAATTGCAATCTAATCTTTAAAGGTCAAAGTGTTTTAAAAGGGTATGGTGAACAAAACAATGATTTGAGACACTTGAAATCATTCATTTATCCATTGAATATTTGCAAATAGTATGATGGTAATCTTACATTTTTACGATATGGATTTTGAAAATTCTTTTGCACAATATTTTATAAATTTAGAATAATTAGAACCAATCCATGAGTTTTTGGATTTTAAAAGTATAACACGAGAATTTTTTTATAATTTGCTAAGTGAAAATCATATTTAGAAAATTTATTGTAGTTAGAATTTTTCATTTCAATCTTGCAATAGATAATCATTAAAAGAATTTCAAATTTTAATTCATAATAAAATTTTGGAGATTATTTTTATTTTTGTCTTGTTTACTAAATATTACATAAAATTATCGCTGATAATATGAACGAATTTTAAAATATGGATGTAATCTATAGTTATGAATCAGCAAATTTATCCAAATATTATAACTGGTTTCATTTTTCAACAAAATTTTTATTGCAAATATTAATAAATCATCAAATTTTGATATACTTGATAGACTCTTGTCACTCTATTGGTTATTTATTTTCAATATGATTAATTCCTATTATATTGTAGTTAGCTTTCTACACTCAAAGAATTCATCCTATATAACAACCCAAAACAACCCAAAAATATTCAACCAAAATCTATTGATTTGGTCGTTGCAATATTCAAATGAACAAAAATTTGTCAAACCATTTTGTTAACTTGTGCTCAAATCAACAAAAATTTGTTAACCTTTGTGTTAGCTTGGGCTCAAATCAACAAAAATGTAAAAATGGTCATTGCAGTACCCAAATCAACAAGTTTTTGATGATTTTATGTGATTTGGGCATAATTTTCTACTAGTGTATAATGAAGTCAAACTATTTACTTAGAGATAAAGATAAATTTAATTTTGTAATGAACTAGTCATTAATCTAATTCTATTTCACTTCAAATTAATATGCTCTACATTGTTTGTTATAACTCTAAAGGTCTATAATAGACAATTGAAAAGGCAAGATGGGATTTGAAAAGGATAGGTGGAGTAAGACGCAAAAGTTTTGTTTTTTTATTCAACTTTGTGTCCTAATTCATTTTTAAATGCATACTTCACTATTTAACTATGAAAGGATGAGACCATGACTTCTTTTTCAAACTTTTAATTTGTCACTTTGAATACTTTCATTTTGCAAACATATATGAATGGTTTTATTTGAATTTTAGAGATGAAATTGCATGTCATAAAATTTTCAAACTTTCTTGAATTTTTTGAAACTATACCAATTTTTTGAATAAAAGTAAGAACTAAGAAATTCATATCAAATAAAAAATATGCTTAAAAAATATTAAATTTTTTCCATATGTTTTTATTATAGAGTACAATATAACATATTGCATTTTAGGAACTTTTTTAAGTTTTTAAGTTGAAGTAGGAAATTCAAATAAGATTATTTTTATGGTTTAATTGAAATCATGAAAGGACTAGAGGTACTATAGTGTGACATGGATCTTGTTCTTTTATTAAAACATTAGTATCAAAATTGAATTTTTATAAAAAGTTAAAAAACAAATAGAGAAATTTGTAGAAAATAAGTAAGGGTTCTATTAAAAACTTCACTAATAAAGAGCTAATATTGGAAGGGTTTAGAATTGGTGGCCAATATGACCATGGTAGTATGTAAAAGTGTGCAATCTTTTGGCACTTGTTCAGATTAGGAAGAATTACCACAATACATGAATCACACCATTTTGCATTCATATTCACAAATATCAAAATGCTTTGAATAGATCCACTATCCATATACATCACATATTTGCTATTCATTCACTACTTAAGCATCTTTTCAAATCTAGATCTAATGCTTTTTCTTCCTTGCTAACTATCTCTACTAGTACCTTGAACCATTTCAAAGCCCACTTCTTCCATGCATGCATATCATCATTAAACAAAATCATAATAATTACACTGTTTTTACTTTTAAAATTCTCTTAAATTTGAAAAGACATGACCTTTCATTTGCAATGAAGAAATAATGAATTGTGAAATTATTACAAGACTACAAAACCAAAATCATCTTTAATTCATAGAGGTGTAAACAAACCATTTGGATGAAAAAAATAATTTTTTGTCATTGCATATATGAAAGTCATGTTCCACTATGGTAATCAATGGATTAAGCATCTTTATATGTAGAAAAATAAAGAATAACACAATGCAAGAATATCCAATACTACTTACTAGCACTATAAAAAAAACTTGTTTTAGGTGACGTTTTGTAATTTTTTCAAATGGATTTTAGGTGATAGGTGACGTCAGAAAAAACAACTTGTGTTTTGTTGTCAATAATCACGTTCAATATAACATCCACATGTTATATTTGACGTGATTTTTGACAAAAAAATGTGGATGTTATATTGAACGTGATTATTGACAACAAAACACAAGTTGTTTTTTCTGACATCACCTAAAATCCATCTAAAAAATTACAAAACATCACCTAAAATGCGGGTTTCTTATAGTGTAGATATGCGTCATCGCCAAAGGCAACACTTGAGTTTTCTATAGTCATCAAAACGACACAAATTGGTAATTATGAAGATCAACAAATCAACTTTGACTTCTTCTCAAAAACAAAATATATAACTTAATGGTGCTACGCGCGCATCCTTTTCAGGGATTTCAAAGTTGACAAGACAAACAACTCTTTGTAATCAAAACTTCTAAACCTATATTGTAGATTATATCAATTGTATGATTATTTCTCTTAAATAATTTCAGCTTTTTTCTACTTGCTACTACTAATTTAATATCTTATTATTTGATTCTTTCGAGGACAAAATATTACTTGTAAATTACTATTTACCATATTTTTGAATTGACAAGGGTAAATATATGCATAATAGGATGTGAAGTTGCTATTATGTGAGCCTAGGATCATGAGACTATGAGTTTGGACAACTATACATCTATATTATAGGTGTCTATATTATAGAATTTTTTCATGATTATAGTCCAATTATTTTATAGATGTACGTATATCATAGGTGTTTATTTTATAAACACCTTCAATGGTTGTAGGATATCTACTTTTACATATGTTCAGGCTCAATATACTCGTATTTCTATGCTTATACACTAGCATCGTTAGGTAGTGTAGTTTAGATTTGTACTAACTTACAAACCTCAAGACCATAAGCATAGGGGGGTCATTCCAAGGAAAAGGTCAATCAGTCTTCTTGTTTATATATCTAAAGTCATTTGTTTTGTAGATTCATATGTTTTTAGGGAAACAAGGGGTCAAGGATGCTATTATTCAATTAAATCACTCTTATTTTCAAATTTGTATTAGTCCACTCTATAATGCTATTGACAATGTATGGTATCTGTAGAATGAAAAATTAAATGAGGTTGACGGAATTCCAAATTGGTGATGTGGTTTGCTAAATTTAACCTTTTGATACAGGAATGGAGTGCCAAATTGGGAGTTTTGAGTTGTTAAAGTGTGAATGGGGCCTAGTTGTAGCATTTTGATTTGCAGTCAATTTGGTTCCTAATTAGTAAATTTCAGTTGGTAAGATTCCGATTTGGAGATCCGTTGAGTCCAATTAGGTGAATCAGTTGATGCGGTTGAGAAGGTGGTTGGTAGTTGCAGTTGTTGGTGCTTAAATTCTGCATTGGCTTTCATTTTCAATACCCACTACCAGTGAAGCAAGTGTAAGTCCAGCCGGTGTTGGCTATTTTTGAGTTTTGATTGTGTTTTGGCATTGTAGTTGTGATCGAGTGTGAATTAATGTAAGTTGGTTGAAGATATGTGTGAGGCAGAACTAAATTGGGATATATGGTGATATTAAGTTGAAGTTGCTGAATTCCTATTGGAATTATGTGTTTAACAGATTGTAAATCTTACAGATTATAATAAGATGAAAGTTTACCAAATTTGGAAATTGCAGCCTGTTGAATGTGTGCGTTGTTAATGCTGTATTATTCATTGAAATGAAGGATTGATGTTTATGTTTGATTGAGCCTAATTGGAAACAAATTAACTGTGTTGTTAATTATGCTTGAAGATGTTTGTATTCCAATTGGGAAGTGTTATAAGTGTTGCATTTGCTGAGAGTTGTATTAAATCCTATTTGGAAGTTGTACAGTCATGGGAAGAATCTGGGTTAATTGTACTTAGTATGAGAGCCTAATTGGATTTTTTATGTTTGTTTGTATGCATCATGGTGTTTGACTATTTGGATGTCATTGCTTGTTATGTTATGTTTATGTATGCTTAATTGGAAGCATTGTTGTTGTGTCAAAATGTCAGTTCAAATAAAGCTGTATGTGTGCATTTATTGGGTCTGATTTGGTTGGTGAAATATGTTAATGGCAGAAATCCCAATTGTTTGAGTGTGAATGTAAATCTGAAATTTCTGAATGTTAGACATTACGTGAATTAATCAGAAAAGTATTTTAAGAGAGTTTGAATAAGTAAAAAAAAACAATTTGGAAAAGATTGTTAATGGAGCAAATCGGATCATTATACGAGAAGCAGTAAGAGCCGGTTTACAAGCCTATGTTGAGTTGTTGATTCCGAGTTGGTGTGATGTCTGTAAAGCTGGATTGGAGAATAAAGAATTATAAAGAAAAGTGTTTTAAAAGATAAAGAAAGTTAAAGAATAAAAATGGAAGCAATTCTTACCCTTGTGGCCTTTAAGAGTGGAGAGTAGATTGCAATTAGGCCTAGTGGTAAGGTTTTCAAATTCAAAATCTTCAAAGTTGTGCGCCCGGGTTGGTTTGATCTACTAGTTTGTAAATCCTATTTGAATTTCTCCCTAGGAACGAATTTAATATACTACTAGGTGTTTTTCTTTAATTAGTCAAATAACCTATTCTACAGTGTCCTTGTCCTATCTAGTAGATAATAAGGGCTTTGGCAAATTGATGGGCAAGACCTCAAATTGATTATGCAAATGCAAAATGAACTAACATGTAATGATTGGCCACTTTATATTATATATACATAATAGTATGTTCTTTAATTCCTTGTGATTTTTTTTACTCTTTGTCAAATTGTCTTTATCTACCAATTACTAGCCTCATTCCTAAGTTAGGATGCTCAAGCAAATTTCTTGTTAAAGCAATTAGTCACTAACTAATGCAAATGTATGGTTTGTTCAATAATATTCCCTATCAATTTGTTTGAGACTTATTCATTGGTTCATTATTAGTCACACAATCATCTTCACACTACTAGAGAACCAGTGAAAACCAAGACAAAACCAACACAAGTCTGTTGAAACCAACATAAAAATGAGTTTTCATAGTAAAATGCATTTTTTTGAACCACATCAATAGATTTTCTGTTGGTTCATTGAGAATTAGCAGTCTTATGTTGTTTTGAACACTAGTAATTACAACTTAATCAATATAACAAAAATTTTAAATTTTTTTTTGGAAATTCAAGAATCTTTTGGATTTTAGGGAGAATTTAATGAAATCTTTTAGAATCTTTTAGGAATTTATTTTTAAAATTGAAAAATTTTGGAATTTTTTTGAAATATTTAGAAATATTTAGGAATATTTAGGAATATTTTTAGAATCATTTGAAATCTTGTAGAATCTTTTGAAAATCTATTAGAATTTGTAAAATCCTTGAAAAATCTTTGAAAAATCTTTTGGATTCTTCTTCAATCTTCAAAATCATTTAGATTCCTTAATAGCATATAAATTTAGAGCTTGAATTTTAATCAATTTCTTAACAAATATAATTTGATTTCTAATTTGATTCAAATTCCATTAATATTTAATAACTACAAGTCAAGCTTAGAATTTGATGAAAGTTTTAATCAATTTCATCTCTAAATCCAATTATAAATCCAATAACTAAATGAAAATTTAAACTTTGATTCAACTTTGATCAATTCAAATCTAATTTGAATTCAAATTTTAATGCAATCTTCATTTAGTATCCTATAGAATATAATTTGGTTAGAATTCTAACTTATTTGTTGAAGTGTAATATAACAAGTAGAAGTAGAAGGTTTTGGAGATTCCTTAGTTGTTTTATTTTATATATAATTTCATTTTTCTAGAAGCACTTTGAACTACTTTAATTCAAATTCTCATTTAATTTGAATTTTAAGTTTTGAAAAAGAAAATTTCACAATTCAAATAAATTGCAAGTTTTGATGAAACTATTGAAATTTGGGCTCTTCAAGCCCTAAATTACCAAGGCCATTTTCTATCAAAATCCACTCAAAAAAGCTATTTCTACAATGTTCATTGAAGGCAACACAAAAATTTCTCTCAGATTGAACCTCAAGATCTTGTTCTTTAATTGTCTTAGATCATGTGGTGAAAATTTCCTAAAGTTGGACTGTACAAATTAAAAGACATTAGCGTTCAAAGTTGAAATTAAAAGTTGCAAATGATTTTGATTGCCATTTATTGATTTTTTTTTGCATTTTAAGCGTTGGAAAAAAAATGTGTTGAAGAATTGGATTCCAACTTCCAAGTCTAGGAATTTTTTTTCAAAAAAACACAATTCATTTTCAATTGTTAAAAAATTGTTAAAAAGACATAGGTTCATGATTGAACAATATATTAAACTAAACCGCCAATTTTGGCTCCAAGGAAAAACAATGGTAAATTAGGGGTTCAAATATGAATTTCAATTTTTTTTTTTATGCAAATGTCTAAATTAGAACTATTTGAACTCCTAAATTTGAATTCATCAAAAATTGCACTATTTAATTCTAGATATCAGCCAAATGACCTCTAGAAAAATGCTTGTCAGATTTTCAAAATATTTTAGAATAAATTGGAAGTCTAACTACTAAAACTAGACTTCAAGACGCACCGTTTTCAACAAGTTTCATAAAAAACAAATTTATAACAAAGGAGATATGGACCTTCAAACTTTGTTGACTTAGCAAAAATAAGCATAAAATGAATAAATATGAACCATAAAAAACAAAGTTATAACAAAGGAGATATGGACCTTCAAACTTTGCTAACTTAGCAAAAATAAGCATATAATGAATAAGTATGAACCACTTACCTTCATTTATCAAGAAACTCCAACCATGGTGCAATGGTTGGAGCCCATGGCTCCCAATCGGGAGGTGAGGGATTCAAACCCTGTAGCAGTCGCACCTTCGACATGTACGCTAGTTAGGGGCCATGTAGGCCAGTTGGGGGTAGCCCTTTTGGCTCCTCATATGTGGAGGCCTCCTTCAAAAGGAGGGTTATTTTTTGGGTTATTTTTTAAATTTAATTCATAGAAGTGTGTTGGCAAAATCAACACAAATGTGTTGGTAGGTGGATTGAACCAAGTGTTCCTAACCAAGAGAAAAAATCAACTCAATTTCCTAACCAACACACTTATATTTACATAAACAATTAATCACATCACATAGGTCAATATCTACTCCTAAAATACAATGACATGATGGTTTAAGCGTTGTACAACTTATCTGTAGGTTGTCATTTTTCACAGATGTACCATGTTTGGAATCTGTTCAATCCATCAACTGTAATGTAAGGGAATAAAACCATGGTACTACCATGGCTAAGTTATGCAAGGTGAGGCTTCACTATTAGTCTCTCTTCTCACCACTCAACCAATTTTGATTAGACTAGATTAACGCCATTAAAGTTTACACTTGTACTCTAGCAAACTTATCAATTGAATGTTATGCAAGCTGAGGCTTCACTATTAGTCTCTCTTCTCACCACTCAACCAATTTTGATTAGACTAGATTAACGCCATTAAAGTTTACACTCGTACTCTAGCAAACTTATCAATTGAATATTCCCAAATTATTAGTGGACACAATGATCAAGTACAATATACTTGTCAAACCAATATTTCCCAACTACAAAGAATCTTGCAACTAATTGGTGTGAACTAATTAACACCACTCAACTAGCTTTGATTAGACTAGATTAACGCCATTAAAGTTTGCACTCATACCCTAGCAAACTTATCAATTGAATATTCCCAAATTATTAGCGGACACAATGATCAAGTACAATATACTTGTCAAACCAATATTTTCCAACTACAAAGAATCTTGCAACTAATTGGTGTGAATCTACATGTTCTACATCCAATAAAAATATCTAATCCACTCAATTATATAGACATCCCTCGATTCACCCAACTACTAATCCAGTTGTAAGACACAAATTTAGCAAGAATCAATGCACTCAATATTAGTGAGATCTCATAGTAAAATTAACATAATTAACCCTTTGTTAATTTGACCACAAGTGCAATCTAGTTACAATTAGTTTGGATAATTCTTTACACATTTAGTCATGCAGTGTGAGCCATACACAATCCAATTGGTTGGTTCTTCCACACAAATTATAATCATCCTCAATTCAATTAATTTCCCATCCATTGTTTTAGAATTCTCAATCAGTCACACACTCACACAGCCAACAATCCAATTACTATAGGAGGGGGCTGCAAAATCGCTCAGTCATTTACAGTCGCCCCTACAAATGCTCTGAAAATTGTGCACAAGTAGGTTTGTGTGATGTAGACTTTTTATGTTGAGAACCGCCCATCCAAAGTGGTTCATTCTAGAATGATTTTAGGGTGGGAAAAGTGATTGTACTTTATAATATTTAGTAATGCATGAATGATGATGTACCTCGTACTAGAAGTGAAGTGTAGTTAATGAGATGTAGTAATTTTCAATTGTAAGTTGGAACTAAACTAAATTACTTAAGATGTGTTTTACATGATTTAGAAAGTGCCATAAATTGAAGGATTCTTTTGGAAGTTTTAAAAATTTGATTAAGTTACAAGTACAAAGCTCTTTCAAGTAATGAGGGCTTGCTTCTTAATGTATTAGCCGTCAATTTTAGAGACGGTACTGTACAAGTTTATTAAAAATATTACAAACATTTTTTAATATTAAAAAATTTATTCCCATGACATTCGAGTCAGACCTTCATTTTCACAGCACTAAGTTAGTATTAAGAAAGTATAAGCTTATCTTAGATTGAGAAGCTCACAATGAAGCTGAGTGTAAAATTAGAACATGTCACAAAATTACGGTAGTCATATACTCTAGAATATTTTATATCAACACTAATAACGAAGAATTCAGCATCTTGTCAACGCTCTGTTCATTTTCATTTTAGAAGCATGAAGGACAATAGTACCTTCAATTAAGGTAGTGAAGGAGGGAGGGAGGAAGATAGTGAAGGAAATGGAGGCAATTGGAAGAAGCCTTGGAATTGGGGAAGTAGCCAATCAGATTTTACTAAAGATGATGAGGAATCATCGGAGGAGGAAGATGAAGATCTTTTAGCTTTAAAGAAATGTGAAGACAATGAGCAGTGGTTCCATGACATGGAAACATTTGAAAAAGAGGCTAACTCAGAATTTTGTCTACCTCAAGAATGCATGCAAATAGGACAAGAAAAATAGCACATTGCCAGGCAACAATGGACTTGGACTGCCATCGAGAAGAATTTGCTATAAACAACAAGTTATGAGGAAGATGTTGGTATTGGAATCCAAGCGCTGAGCAAAGAGCCGTTGTTGCAGCCCTCACCAAATGTTGGAGATGGGTGGACCACGCCACGTGCTGAAGGATTTCCGTCGCCAATAGGTGCAGTTGCAGTGGGAGTAGCGCGAGCGGGTCTATGGACAGCAACGGCTGAACCCCACGCTACAGGAGGCGCATCGTCTAGACCAGGTGGCAACCAAAATTCAGGAGTGGCACTAGCATAGTAAGCTTGAGTGTGGATGGGTCTAGCCCCAACAAGAGTGGTGGAAGAGCAACAAGTCCGCAGATCAAGAGGAGGAGCGTTGGAATCGGCTTAAGGCAACTTCGCAACTATGAGAGGTGATACGATAGCATAGGCAAATCCGACGCTAGATCCAGTGGACTTCTCCAACCTTTTGGATGGGCCAACCCGTTCATAGCAAGGCCACAATTCGTCGAAGGAGCGTCAATAAGCTTTTGCTTCGGCCCCGACAAACAAGTCAGTAGGTCGTGTCGGAGTGGAGGAAGGACTCATGGATTCACTCTAGGCGCAAGGAGAGGAGGGAGAAGTTCTTCCCATAAGCTAGGTATTTGTTGTCCAAGCTTTGCCATTCACAAAAACACTATTCAACCTATAAAGAAGAAAATTTTAAAGAGAAGGGAAAAAAAATGGAAATTGGTGTGGCGAATAACTAAAATTTGCCTTAGATGATTTTGATGAAGGCATGTCCACTGAGAGGTCATATTTGTGGAACAACAATTCAAAAAAAAAGAGGAAAAGTGGAGGTCCTCACACATGAAGAAGAAAGAAAACTAGTAGAGTATTTTTTCAAAATGCAAAACCTAGGCTTTCCTTATACAATTGGACAATTGAGAAAAAAGATAGGTATCATAACTCAATCCATACTTACTCCTCTCAAAAATGGGATTCGTGGCCCAGGTTGGATGAAATGCTTCAAAAATAGACATCCATAGTTAGTAATCAGAAAAATCCAAGCTCTAAAACAAGGGAGAGCTAGAAACTTGAACCCTTAATTAGTTGGAAGCTTCTATAAAAATCTACAAGCAGTGTATGACTCTCATCACCACAATTCCCATCAAGTGTGAAACTGTGATGAGAGCCCAAGTTGAAAAAGATGGTGGAGGGTATGTTATAGCTTGAAGAGGATGCAAAAATGTTCATATGGTCACACCAGTCCAAAGGGAGTGGATAATAGTCCTCACATGCATTAATGCTAAAGGGGAGAGTATCCCAAACTACTAAATTTTCAAAGGGATACAGAAGTCTAGAAATTTTCTAAGGAAATCAGGAGAAAGAGGGGCTATTTTAGCAACGCAAAAGAAGGTGTGGATTACTAACAAATTATTCAAGGCCTGGATGAACCATTTTCTTTCCATACTTTTAGACTTCTATGGACTATCTCTTCAAAGTAGGCACTTGTTAATATTGGATGGGTACAAATCCCATGGAAGTTATCAAAATTGCTATGTCAAAAGATTAGACTTATTGACATTACCATCTCACACTTCCCATGCTCTACAACCACTAGACTTGACATGTTTTAAGCCATTTAAACAAGCATTCAGGGCCTATAGGGATAAATGGACTCAAACTCAGAAAGGTCAATCACCAATCAAAGAAGACTTGGCCCAATAGGTCTCACATGGGTTGAGGAGAGCCTTATCACTTGCAAATGTAACGGGAAATGTAACCAAAGGTTTTTCTACTACAGGAATTTATCCTCTTAATGCAAATGCTATGAACTTGAAAATGGGCCCAAGTGAAGTATATGATAGGATTGAGAGAAACATAGAGAATGAAAGTAATGCATTCAGCCCAAATACATTTTAGCAAGCATCCCAACTTCATGAATGGGAGATTTAAGAAATATATGATGAAAATATTAACAACTTACCAAATTGTACCTAGTATTATGTTCTTGTAGATGGTAAAGAAGAACAAGCAACAAGAGCAGCATGTGGTTATACAAATGATTTTGATGAAGATTATGAATTAGTTGAAGTACAAGATACTAGTACAAGAGACCAAATGCAAGGACAAAATCAAACAAGGACAATGGAAGAACAGTTTGAAGGAAATCAAGTGCAGTTGGATACAATAGAAGTTGATATCACACAATTTCTGGAACTGCCTTGTGTGCACTTTCCATCTAGGTCCAAAACAAGAGTAGAAACGCTAATTGATTATGAAAACTCTCTCTTGTTGACTGAAGAGCAACATGCCAACATGTCACAATACTTGAGCAAGTGGTGGCGAAGAAGGAGACAATTGCAACAAAATGTGAAAGGAAGCAATTAGAAAGGAAAGCATATAAAGAACAGAGGGTGCAGGAGAAGCAAAAAAAATTACAAAAAAAACTTGCAAGGGCAAAGTTGGTAAGATCAAAGAAGAATCACAAAGAGCAATGGAGTGTAAAAAAATGTTTGAGCTCAAGGAGAAAGACTTCATGCAACTATACGACTCAATGTTGCACTTATTGGCTACAAGGAACCTTATTGTGGAGTCATTCCTCAAATTTGTAGGGATAATCAGAAGTTGGCATTACAACGGAGGAGAGCTAAAAAAAAAAAGACACAAGTGCATTACTTGCTCTACAAGAGGTGCGGCCCCAAGTTTTCAGTGGTAGTGGCAGCTCGACGTCTGCTTTCTACCCCACTCTAATGTAGCAGACAAAACGCCTGCATTACTCAAACACACTATTCTCAATGCTAGGATTTGGTGGTGTGGCAACATCAACACCACCTCCGTTTGGCTACACACTTCAGCAATACAGTGCTCCATTCTCTCAATGACAGTGAAAACAAATGGGGTGAGAAATTACCTATACTCTAAGAAATTGTGGTTATTCCATGCTGATGTTGGCCATGCTATTTCCACTCATTTGCAACACACACCAAAGACGTTGGAGTTTAGAAGGACTGGTCTAGCATTGTCTGGGGATACAGAATTGAAGTGGTAGGAAGTAACGTCGAAAATTAACTTATCTTTTTATGCTCCTTGTGCTTGCAGACGCAGCGAACTAGAGGAGCGTTGAAGACTTCCTACACAGACCTGATTTTGGAGAAGATGAGGCGCCGTTGCTTCGTCATCGAGCTCCATTGACACTGAAGACCTGGCTGATGTTGTACCCTCCTTCGCGTCGTGGAAGATGCTGCGGCTGCTCCGCTCATGATCCAACAAGTTAATCCTGATTTTCATATCCTCACAAAATACCCAGGACTAAGTATAGGGCTTTCAAACTTGGGAATAATCAAATAGTCTAATGTATATGTAGCTAAAGTTACATGTATTCTAAAATAGGATGTAATTTTAATGATATTCGTTTAATAATTATGAATTGTTCACTTACACTCTTATACCCACACACCGTTGTTTTTTAAACTATCCTTTACCGACGCTATGGACGCATGAATGTATTCACAATCCTCGACTAGTGTGTGTCTCAATATTTAAGAACAATTTGTCAGGATTGAACCACAATTCGTTGACATGTATGCTCTAAACCTAATGCAATGCAAATATGTATAATAAATTTATATACCCAACCATTTTTCATACACATTCCTTAATTACTAGTGCTGTTTTATTTTATAACAATTTGATGCAGTCACTTTTTAAATCACTATTTGAAATGCCTAAAAGTCTGTCAATTTCCTCCAACATATTGTCTCTAATCTAAATGGAGGGCATGATTGTGTTAATGCAAGCTCCATAGATTCGATTTCATTGTATAAACACATATAACAATTTGTTAATACTTCATCATACATAATTTACATAGACCTCTATCTCTATATTATCCATTGTTTAGCAAAGATTAAGAATCAATTTGTATATAAAGATCAATGATTTCAATGCCATCTACCGTGTAACACTTCCATAACAAATTGTTATTGTAAAATTAGACAATATGTTTTCCAACTACCATGACTATTGACATTCACCAATATGTTTGTCCCAACATAGTGCTATAAATATTTGAACCAAATCTAGAAGTTTAACGATTTGCTCTAACAATTTGTTTGTAATACAGCAAACATGCTTATAACATCATTTTTCACTTACTACATCAAACTACCAATTTACAATAACAAATTGTAAAATTAACCACACAAAGGATCTTCAATCAAATTAATATAAATCTAAACAAGGGACACATAATTTTAATTAAACAATTTGTTGCGATATACTCCTTGAAATTGTTTGCCCATCTACTTGCTGTGCTGAAATGCCAATTCGTTTCACTGCTTAGTCTCGGCCAAGTAGAAGAATCTTTTATCTTTATTTTCTATTGGTTATTTTTTGCATCATTCCACGCAATCCACCAAACTCCATACTGGCAAACAATTGGTTTATAAATGACAAACAAATCCCAATCATTGAGACTTATATTCTCAACCATTAAGACAATTTGTCTTTAAACTTCACACTCACCAAAAGATTATTACCAATTTATAAACACACAACCACCCAAGCCGACCATATCCTTAACCAGATTTCCAATTACAAATTGTTAAATGCTCAACCATCACTAAGACAATGATGAAACTATCACCAATTTGCTAAACAT
The DNA here is from genome assembly GCA_947034895.1 of Rhytidiadelphus loreus. Lineage (NCBI taxonomy): Eukaryota > Viridiplantae > Streptophyta > Bryopsida > Hypnales > Hylocomiaceae > Rhytidiadelphus > Rhytidiadelphus loreus. Next base: position 44,274,279 of record OX344764.1, read on the forward strand.
GAACATGAATTGACTAAACAATTTGTAAGCCACTAATCACTCACCAAATATCCAATCATTGGATTATAACTTCACGAAGGATAACAAACGATTTGTTCAAATCACACCACTAATATAAGTCCAATCACTAGATCTTAATGAAAACAATCAGAAATGAAGCCAATATAAACAAAACTCACTATAAGAAATCCACGTTTTAGACGAATTTTAGGTGACGTCAGAAAAAACAACTTGTGTTTTGTTGTCAATAATCACGTTCAATATAACATCCAAACATGTTATATTTGATGTGATTTTCGACAAAAAAAACACAAGTTGTTTTTATTGACGTCACCTAAAATCCATCTGAAAAAATTACAAAACGTCACATAAAATGCGGGTTTCTTATAGTGACTAGACAATTGTTAATAGTAAATATATTCATAAAAGAGATTCATGTATACAAAACATTTAACAATCTGTTCACCAAGAAAAACCAAGAGAACCTAGAAAACCGAAGAAACAAGAGAGAAAAAAATACAAATTGTCTGGCTAATATCCTTGAGAAAGATAACCGTTACATAACTAAATCTAACCACTTGTCCTCCTCTTTACATCCATATCTCATTTGACTAATAGTTTCAAGTGCTCAAAAAGAAAGTAACTAAACAATAAGTTTATTTAACAATTTGTTTGCTGAATTAAGTGAGATTCTCATATTCTTTACTAAGTAAAAGACAAATTGTAAAAGGTAAGAAAAATATAGGCGCTCCCTGAAGACCGTGGACCTACAAAAGACCCACTAAAGTTGAGGTGGAGGGGACAACAGGTAAGACGTGGAGAGAACTCGGGCTGCACAATCTGAATTGGAATGGATCTGGAGCTTTAGAGGAGGCGTTGGAGAGAAGCACGGTGAAGTAGACTCGATTTGAATTGCAACTTCGTCGACTTCACGCTTGGCGCTCATTTTTGAAAATTTCAAAAATTTTCATCTAACCAATGGCCATGTGTATGTAGGGAAGGTGGCCAATGACTCTTTTTGTTGATTTAACTTGGACAACTAGTTATTCATTTCGAACGTTGTTGAAGTTCATTTTGATTTCAACAAACGTTTTTTTTTAATGTTGTTGCAACTCATTTTCAGTCCACTATGCTTCATTTCAGGCTAGTCTCAGAGGCATTTTCCTATGGCTTATTGCGTGAACTGTTGTTCCTCTAACATGCTTACAAATACCTACATAGTTCATTTCCACTACGTTCAGTGCAATGTAATTAATATTAATCAAACTTACACAGTGGATTTTAGGTGGCAGCATGGCATCATTTAGGATTTACAATGAACGAATTTACAACTCTATTGTACATAGTAAGCATCGTCATTAACACTTTAAGTTGTCATTTTATCCATTCACTAGCATTTTTATATTCTTTACAGTTGCAGTCTATTTGCGTAATGAGCGACTGATGCACTTTTGCCTTATAAAAATTGCCGAAAATTATTTTTACTGCAAATTTTTTGATAAAAAATGGAATAATAGCTCTTCTTCTTTCTCTAGCCATGAAAAAAAATTACATACTTTTGGTTTCATTGGCTTCTCCAAATATGCCTACATTTCCTTACATGAACCATTACTAAGCCTTCTACCATATACACTCTTATTTTATTCAATGAAGTACGTGGTTTGTTCACATCATTTAACAAACCATCCCAATATGATTGAACTCACTCTCATACTGTAGTCATTGTAATGGTTAATTAATTCCACTCAAATCCCTTAGATTAGATAAATCGCATCCAATTACATCAAACCTGACTTACAAACACTCAGCCAAATAGTGTTAGGCTCCAATTTATATCAAATCTCCTACTTAGAGTGTATCACAAGTTTTTACATGTTCTTCTACTAATAATTTAACCCAATTAGTCTCACCCTCAATTATTCTTAGGGCCGGTTTATACTTGGGGCTGAATTGAAGGCTGGCCAAAACTCTCCAAGTTTGAACCAATAGAATCACTCAGTTTCTCCAAATCCGGCCCAAGGGCTTTATACTAGGCCTGGATTGAAACCACAATTCATCCTATGTGTCACCTTAGGTCGCATGATTTTAGCACCAAATCATTTGGTCCTAAGGGAGTAGTCAAAACAAGGTTTTGGCTTGAATTTTGGATGGTCCAATTTCCCATCTAGAGCCGTATTGGACTCCTTCATTGGATCATATGAATCTCCACTATCTACTATGCAAAGTCTTTTTTTTAGTACATGTTTATTAAATGTGAGCTCAAGAAACTTCCTTCTATAGTCCCATTTGCATTGCAATGCTATATATTTGGGGAGTATTGGGTTGAGTTGAAGAATATGTATTTATTTTATGTTTTTATTTATTTATTTTCAATGTCTTTATTTCTTGAATATTCTGTATAGTTGTCTATGAGATGAGATGCTTGTTTGGTATATCTCATGTTTTGTACACAATACAATTATACAATTGTTTTATGTTCCGTATAATTGTTATAAATGACATGTTTATTTAGAACATGCATAACAATAAAAAAAATTGTGATATATTTCTTCTTCAAAATGAAATATTAATTTGGTTTCATTTACTGATTTGGTTCTAGTTTCCAATTTACATTAAATATTTATTTGATTAACACCTAAATGCCCAATGCACCAAATTCTAGTGCAATCAACAATAATTTGAACTTAAATAAAACCCAAGCAAGTTGCTATTTTTTATTTATATTTTTGAAAAAAAAATTTGAAGTTTAGTTTTAGCATCAAAAAATCCAATTTTGAATATGATTGCTTAAATGGGACCATTTAAGCAATCATATTTTTTTGGTACGATTTTTTGGTACATTTCTTGTCAAACACAAATTTGCAAATGGAAGTCCATCTTGAAGTTATGTCATAGACTTTGACATATGTGAGATGATATGTGTTTCTACCAATTCCAATGACAAATATTGCAAAAAAAAGATAAATATAATAAAGAAAGATTATGGTACTAAAAATAACAAATAAAATAAAACCTTATTTACATTTATCATTGAATTCATTCAAGCTCTTATAATAAAAAAAACTCCATATTTTTTTAAAAGATAAGAAAAGAGATGTTTCTTAGAATTGTAAGTTTAGGTGTGTGATTATTTTTAAACTCCTATAGTAACAAGACCAAAATGCAAGACATTAAATCCAACTTACAAAAATGGCCCAATAAGATAATTTTTGGATTCACTGAGGATAAATTTCTAAAAAAAGCAAACTATTTTGAGCCAAGTCTAGAGTATGTTTTAGACCTCTTCCACCCAAATTGAGGTCTTTGATTGCAAATATGAATTCAAGATTTGGAAGTTTCTTCATATGTAGTATATAAAAAATTCCTCCGTTTTTCCCTAGGAAAAATCCAATCTATTCGGTCTACTTTACAGGATTGGATTTAATGTCTTGCAACCAAAATTATTTATTTATTGAAATTCTTGAAATTTTTATGAAAATAAATGACAACTATTCTAGGGCTACAACTCTAGTTTTAATAAAGAGCGGGATCAAGAGAAAAGAAAAGATTCGATAGTAGTCAAAAAACTCCTTTTTTTCAAAATAGAAAAAATAGCAAAAGAAAGGAAAAGGTTCATAAAAGTAAGGAAAGTTTTTGTTTTTTTAATTTTTTAGTTGATCATTAAGAAAATTCAAGAGAATATGAATTGGAAATCCGGCCTTAGAATTTGGCCTCAACACTTTACATTAACTAGGGCCGGACTGATGAATTGAAAATCTAGCCTTCAATCCAACCTATAAGGTTTACTTTAACTAGGGCTAAATAGAAGACCTGACTTATAAACTTAGCCAATTAGTGTTAGGCTCCAATTTATATCAAATCTTCCACTTAAAATATATCAAAAGTTATCACATGTTCCTTTATTCATAATTAAACCTAAGTAGTCTCATCCTCAATTATTCTTAAGGCTGGGTTGTCGGCCAGATTGTGGGTTGGATTGAAGGCAAATCCAACCAACTTTCCATCTGGTCCTAAAGCTAGTATATACCGGCCCATATTCCACGAGCTAATTCAACCAGCCAATTTGTACACAAGTTTTGAAACAACAAGATCCATTCATTTACAAATTGATAAACATAACATCCAAGGAATCTCAACAAGTACAAGACTAAGGTAAAACAACCCATTGTAGTTATAATTAGGAGTTTGACCTCATGCCGTTGTTGAAGTTTTTCAATTTTTTTTCCACATAAAGAAAAGTGTGAGAAATTGTGAGGCAATTGAAATTATATTTTTTTTGACAAAGTATGAATTTGCTATGAATTTTTGAAGTGTATAGTGCATCATGGCCCAAAAGAGTTTGCAGACTATCCAAGAATCAATAAAATCTGAATCCATGATGCTCATCTTGTTCACCTAAAGTAGTCATAATATTTTCTAGCTTGGAAGGCCTAAAAAGTCAATTCTTATAATGAATTCACTTTGAAAAGTTAGAAGTTCCACTACAACAAAAGCAGTGTTTTATGACTGCAAAATATGACTGTAGTGAGTCATAAAATCAAAAAATATGACTCACGCAGAAATCATTGTAAATGACTCAGAGCATGACTGGGTCCAGTCATTATCGACAAGTTGCTTCAGACATGAGTCATATTTTGAATCTTATGGGTTGGGAGGTATAATTAGCCATATTTTGCCAACGTGGCGTATACGTTGACTATCCTTAGGGGCTTGACTATTTCTTGAGCTACTCGGGCAAAAAAAAAATCCTATGTGGCATATGACTCCATTTAGTCATATTTTTTGCTAATGTAGAATAGGACTGTGGTGAGTTATATTTTGGTTGATATGGAATATGACTGCAACGAGTCATATTTTTTTGTTGATATAGAATATGACTGTGATGAGTCATTTTGTTGTTGTTGATGTAGAATATAACTATGATGAGTCATTTTTTTTGTTGATGTGAATTGTGGAATATCACTCTTCTGAGTCATATTTTCTTCTAATGTGATCAATGTAGATGTCATTAGTAATTTTATGACTAATTGTAGTCATATTTTGGGATGTGTAAGGTTACATTTTGACACACATAAGTATGAGCATTATATGACTATAACTAATTATATTTTGGCCAATATATTTTGTGCAATGTAACTCAAGCAAGTGATATTTTGGATAATTGAGAGTCATATTTTTAAAATTTGCGTGTAGTTTGTGATTGGGGTGATTGAGGTTCAAAATAGCTTTAATTACAAACTACAATTACATTTTTCATGCATTTTAAATGGACATACACATTGCAATTGTACATCAAAATGATTTAACAACTGAAAAAAAACTTCATGTAGTTAAAAACACATACACAAGATTTTAAAAATATACATGAGACAATCATATTAAAGACGGAGAAACAAGAAGGAATGCAACTCTTTTCATTGACATTTATTAGCCAAAAATATAAAACATATGTATCAGAATGAATCATTCACAAAATCCAATAGGGCCTATATTCCTTACAATAACGTGAATATGGCTCTATTGGGTTGCAAGTAACCTCCAACAACTTTGTTTCAACTTTTGGTGCTTGTATACACAATTAAAGAAATGAAAGGTCAATTTTTAGTGAATGAACAACAAAGCTCAACCTTCTAAGGTTTCCAAAAAAAAAATATGTAACACAAGTTTAGAGTAGGAAGAATAAAAATGGTGATGAAGGAAAGAAAAAAGTGGCAAGTGCTAAAAGATAACAACAAATAAAAGTTAAGATGCAACAAGAAATAACAACTAAGAGGCAATAAGAAACACGTGTTAAGGGACAACAAAAAGAAACAAGAAGTAAGAACTAAAAAGGAATAAGAAGAAACAAAAAACAAGTCAAAACTAAAAAGAATAAAGAGTTGAAATACAAGAAGAAACAAGATTCATGAACTAAAAAGCAACAAGAAATAAGAGCTAAGATGCAACAAGAACTAAAATGCAACAAAAACCAACAACTAAGAAGCAAAAAACAACAAGTAACAACAAGTTAAAGCTAAAAAACAATAAGAAGCAACAACTAAGAAGTGACAAATAAGCTCAGTAAGAGCTAAGAGACAACAAGAAGCATCAACTAAGAAGTAACAACAAGTAAGAGGTAAGAGATAACAAAAGGCAAGAAAGAAGAGCTAAGAGAAGTGGCGGCTAGGGTTTCAAAACTCTAAAAAAGTAGTGACTAGGTTTGAAAATCCAAAAAAAAAATTGGCTAGGATTTCAAAATTTTAAACAATGACTTGTCCATATTTTTTTGGGATTGCCCATATTTTTTTGGTCTATCCTAAAATAAAAAAATGTCACTTCCATGAAAATATGACTAGAAATATGACTCAACGTTCTCCAAACATGTTCTCTACATTCTCTATGAAATGCTTTGGTGTTCCCAATGGGCGTATAGTATACGCTTATGAAGTACAAGGCCCCCAAAAGACTAGTAGTCATATTTGTAGTCATATTTCTTCCTAAAGTGTTGGCATCCAAGAATATGATTGTGAGCAGTTACCAGTCATTTCCAGTCATATTTTTGCAGTTATAAAACACTGCTTTTGTTGTAGTGTTTCACTAATGAGGTTCCTAATCACTCCATTACTATCATGTGAAACATGCATTGTGGCCCAAATCTCACATATTGAACCCCCCATAATGGGGTCATTCACAGTTAGGTATCTACTATGGATCATCTAACCACAATGGACTATTTAACTTTATAATAGACCTAAATGGAATGAACATTCAATTTGTTTAATCACCCCGACCTTGTGAGCAAATCATCCCAGTTTTTGCATGCTCACAGTCCTCTAAATTGTTTGTCATAATTACAACCACACACAAAACACCATAATTACAAGCTCCAACATATATAAACAAGCAACAACTCACTGACATCACAAAGCCAAATTGTAAAGTAAAATTTACTACAAACTATGAAAGAGTTCACAAACACTCAAATGAACACCAAGAAAGTTTTCTATGCACTAATTGAGAGACGCCAATTTGATTTGAACAGTCGCAGTTCAACTTCTCACCTCTTTCTATTTTCGACTATTTGAACCAATTACAATCTACTTGGTGGTATTTTAACTATATATTAGTAATTAGCTCAATTTGTCTTTATACTATGGAAACAAAGCTTTAATTTGTCCACATTCCCATTGGAACTCTTGGACAAAGATCCCACAAAAACTAGTGCACTTAGTTTGAGATTATAGTGCATTTTGTTAAAACACTTGCTTTAAATCTAATTTTAAAAATTTATAACATTACTATAGAAAAACCAGAAGTGATCCATGTTTGTACATAAACTATATTTTAACTGTAGATCCCAATCTCAGTTTGTAAAAAATGATTTATCTTAAAGATTTTCAATTTCAAAATTCCACTTTTAATATTATTGTCACTAAATTTTATCTAAAATTTGATGTCAAATTGACCATATTCAAATTCAAATTTTAAAATTTGATAACATCCTCACCTTCACAAAATCTTTCAAGCACATCTACAAAAAATCTATGATTTTTATTTTCTTAATAGATAAATAATTAAAAAAAACTATAAATGGATTTGCATGAATATGATTGAAATTTTATGAATTTTTTTATGATATTAAAATATGATTAATATTTCAAAACCACTTAAAATTAATTTTATAGAGAGATTGTTTTTCAATATTTGTCCATGATTGTTTGAAAATCTCAAATTTGCTCATTTAGTGAATCAGGATACAAAAAGAAGTTGACCCTACTATGCATTTGCCCAAAAGTGTCAAAGAATTTCATTTTCTACTATTCAAGATAATTCTATTAGTGTCTTTGACAAAAATATCCTCCCTAGCTAGCTCTAATTTGGAATTTATACAAATTTAAAGGACATACATCTATGGAAGTGTTTTAAATAAAATCCAAATAATCTTATATATTTTTTTTTCATATTATCTTGAATAATAGTTGTGTGTTTTTCAAGTGATCTTCATTTGTCACTATGCTACTATGTATTCAATCAACAAGTCAATCAATTTTGTGTATTGGGTTGCTTAATGGACAAAAATAGTAATACAACACTTGAACAATTGGTTTATTACATACTTCTTGCTTTAATTTGTCCTTCCTCTCTTCTTCGTTGAAATCAAACAATCAACAATTATTAATAAATTATATATTAATAAATTTGAAACTTTTTTATATGTTATGCACTTATGCTCTCTTAATATCTTTTATCCTTTAGTCTTATAATCTACATCTTGTGACCAATATGGATGGATAAACTCATGTCTACATTCAAGAACTTTGAATTATTCTATTTTGATAAGTAAAGTAAGAAATATCATGATTTTTATTTTGTGGAAAATCAAAGCATTTGGGAACCTAGATAACTACTGAAACTTATTTTTCAACTCAATTTTCATTAAATTCTCAAGGAAAAAAAAAATTGAAGTTCAAATTGCTTGCTTCAAAGAGTGAAACTAACATTTCTTAATTCCACTTCATAATTCAAATGCAATTATATAATTATTCCAATCATCATATGCATCCTTCACTACTTTAATATTTATTTTCAAATGTAAATATAAAGTTCATTTAACAAAAATTTCTTTCTACAAATTCTAAAGTCAGTTCTACAATATATGATCAAATTGCTCAAGTTATAGGACATGCATATTTTGCACAATAAATTCTTGACAATGAAATTTTATATTTGACTGATAGATGGAAAATTCTCACGTAAACACAAATCTTGTATACACATTGCACAAAGTGCAAAAGTACAAACTTCTGGATATGGAATAATTCAATGATATGCTTAGACCACCGGAGTGAAAAAATGTAATACCTCTGGTCCTTGCAAAACTTGGTATTCAATGTCGCCCGAGGTGTGTACATCCTTTATTTTTCAAATAAGACATTATCTCCAAATATGAATGAGTCTTTATGAATTTGAATAATGCTTTGATTATTTGATAATTGCTTCTAATTCATGTATTAGAGGTCATTTTTCAACAAGCGATAGTGTCAACTAGAGATGTAGCTATGAAGAAATACCACAATTTGAGAAACCTCATGATGAAGTGTATACAACTAATTTCTTATTGATTGTTATATTGAAATTCCTATCGGGTGTAGCATGCCATCCAATTATACCATCCAAGTAATGAACAATTTTTTGGTTTCCTACTTCTTAATTTGCCTAAGTGCAATTTCTAAACAATTCAAAATTTGAGTGTTGATAATATCAACAGATTTTGGCTAAAGCAAGCCAAAACTAAAGACTTTTTATGCGCTTTCCAAAATGACAAAATTTGCCTAATTTGGACTATTTTTATAAAAAATATCTACATATGAAGTTTAGTTTCTAAAGTGCAAGGACTTTGTTGTAATGTGAGAGGTTGCATTCTTGATATGAATAGAATTTTTTTTCACAAAGGAGTGTAGGGACTTTGTTTCATGACGTTTGGACGTGCAACATGGAAGTTATGTTTTTTCTAAAATAAAAGATGATTTAATTCAATTTTTCAATTCATAAAAATTTGAAAAATTTGAAAAATTTGAAAATTCAATAACTTTTAGACCATAGGTTCAAACACCATGAAACAAAGTCCTTGCACCCTTCTTTTAGAAGAGCTTTCAAATGGTACCAAGAATGTTGCCAACTTCCTCATGGTTTTTTAGATATCAGTGTATCGAACAAAACAAACAAACTTAAGGTAAAGATTTTGGTGTTGACTTCTAATTCTATTCTAGATCCTAATATTCTTTTTTAAATTTCTTTGGATGACTTTTAGATTTTTTCACTTAGAATCTTAACTTTTTCTATTTTTAAAGCTCCTAAAGAGGTTTCTTCTATCTATGAAGCACATCAAGAAACTTTCTATTACTTGTAGGTTCCATGCTAAAGAACTTTTTATTACTTCTAAAGTTTCTAAAGTGTATGTCCATGATACTACTAGAAAAATCAAGGATGAAATCAATATAATAAACAATTGAAAATTGTTGTTTCTTTTGGTTGATTTGGTTGCATTGTCTAAAGCAATAGGGAACAAGGATGTGTTGTTCAATGTGTTGATTTGAGTACTTTACATTTTAGTCCATATTGACTATGTATGCCAATTGAATATGGGAAAGTGACATGTGGCATGATGTGGCAAACTCCATGATGGTTATCATGCACCTATTTTCATTTTTTCTCAAGACACTTTTGTTATCGGAATTCATAATTGCTCACTTGTGAGGTCCTCTATTACACTAAGTACAGTAACTACATCCTCATAGACTAGAACCATTACAAGAATTCTAAGGCCTGCATAATGCCGTTAATTTTTTATTTTCGGCCCCCCTACAATGCTAGCGGTGTTATTTTGTGAGCCTGTGAATATAAGCCTATGAGCGTTGAGCAGGGATTATGTGAGCGTTGAGCTTAGAAATTTGAAGAAGCACAAGAAAACTTTAAAATATTTCTAACAATAGACTTCATCTAAAAATTTGGCCAAAATTTACTATTATTAGTAAATTTTAAAACCTATTACTACAGACCTATTGTCGTGGACCTATTATAGTGGTTATATAGAATCCACATAAAAATTATAATTTTCAATGTTGTCTAAAATAATAGAAGCATACATTTTGAAAATGATGAATTTAATTGGTGTGAAAGATGAATGGAGATGGAAATAAGTTTGTACAAAATATTGATTGATCACTATCCTATAGCAATGTGGGTCCTCTTGGGGCTAATAAGAAAATACCAAAAAAATTCTTTTGATGCATTGTTATTGGACTTGTTTAGATTTTAGAAAAAAAAATGGTAAATAAAAACTACTATCTTGTAGTAGCATGAATCCTCTCAAGGCCAATGGGAGGTACCTACACTTCTACCTTGATGTGTTGGTAATTGGACCTGTTAAGATTTTTGGAAGAAAATATTTGGTTGACAAGAATTACTTTTGTAAGGAATGAGTTCAGTTACACCAAATTGTTGATTAGTTGATCATTGTCCTCTTATAGGACCTTCAAGGGTCCAACTCTTCTATTTATTAATCAAATGGTTGTTTGGTTAATCATTCCCTTTTTGTTGCTTGGGTCCCCTCGGTGCTGAGGGGAGTTCCTTGCAACAAGGGGAAAAAAAAATTTAATTCTTTTTTTTTTTTTACTTTTTTCTTCCTATTGCAAGGGGGCTCCCCTCGGCGCCGAGGGAACCCAAGCAACAAGGAGAGAGTGATTATAATCTCAATAAAACAACCTCAGTTGATTTTAAACAAATCTTCGATTTTTTTTTTCTTAAAATCTAGCAAAGTCTAATAAGTAACACATCAAGGTTGTTCAAGGGACCACAGTAATAGGTCCACAGTAATAGGTCCACGGTAATAGGTTCATGGTAATAGTTACTAAAATTTACCAAAAATAATAAATTCTGACCAAATTTTTTAGATGAAATCTCTAAAAAATTATATGCTCATAGGCTCACAAGCTCACGCTCATATGCTCACAAAATAGCAACCTTGCCTACAGTGTAGATACAAAAGAAATAAAAGAATATTTTTTTTTTTTAAATAGTAAAAAAATAGTCAAGATGATATGTCCTTGACATTGCAGTAATAGTGCCATGTTAGCTTCTAAATCAAAAATATATAAAATATTTTTTTTTTTGTAATTGCACCATTGAATCCAAAACTCATAGACTTGTTTTGGCATGAAATTTTTCCTAATGACTATTCACTATCATCAAATTCGATTGCAATGAATGTGATCGGATTTTATAGTAGAATTCTAAGAATATTGTATTGTTGTGCATATCTCATTCCTATTCATAGCTCCATTCTTTGATTTTCCTCCGCTAGATTCATATGGAATTTAAGAGAAATGACCTTCTATAACATGGATGAACTTTATGACTTATATCATATGTCATTTTTACATCCTACATTCCAATACATTTTAAGCAAGAGGTAGTGGAGGCCAAATTTTATTCACTGGTTTAACACTTAGGATACAATATAACTGACATTGCAACGAGAGCTACTAGAAGTGAGAAAGTCTTGAACTCAAAAGTAAGAAGTGAGTGAGAACATACAAAAGCATGATTCTAGCTATTCAATAGGTTTCTAAATGGGATGTTTGAAATTAGATATCAAGTTGAAACTTTATGAAATACACAACTAGAAATCCAACCTAGAGTCATAGGACTAGTTTTGTCAGAGGTTTTCAAAGTCCAATACATTCATGAACCAAATTTCTGTGGATGGTCTAAGTCTCAGTTGTAAGAAGTTCCAATCATGTAGCGCAATTTTGTATTTGCTAAGCCAATTAAAACAAAGGGTGTCTAGCATACAAAAATTGATGACATTATTTCTTTATTGAAAATTTGAGTTTTTCTAGCATACAAAATTCTATACTTCAAAATGAGATTTGCTAGTAGATAATGAACCCCTAAATTCCTCCTTTACTCTACAGTTGATACATAACTTTACATCCTTGTCATTTTCAATCCCAAAAAAGAACCCCTCCTTTGCCAAAGTTATTCTCCTCTGATCCCTACCACCCCCACTGTCCTTACCATCAACAATGCCCTCCTTCACTTTGTTGTTGTTCTTCTTCCATGGTTCCAATTGCATGTACTTCTAGAGCATCCAAAGCTTTGTCATATCCACTAGAAAATCATTACATTGCCCTTCCATGTACTTGTTGTCAATCTCACCCGTTTTCAAGAGTGCTTTCAACCTCACTGCCTCAGGGGGTGCATTTAGTTCTACTATAACAAACCACGTGCGAACAAGTGGTTTCTAATAAACTACAATTTCAACCTAAAATTTTGAACATTGTTTAATAATGACTATAGGTTTCTATTGCCAAAATTTCCAACTCAAATAAAATATGAAATGATTTCTAGAAGAGGTTGAAAATGAACTAAAATGGCATGTTTTTCAACTCAAATAATTATAGAGGACACATTTAGATGACCATTGAGTCAATATTCAACCCAAAATGAGCTTTCAATAATGAGTTATTTTTAGGAATTTTTTGTTCATTTTTTAGACAATTTTTTCTTATATAATATAGGGATGTGAAAGTTATTTTTCAGTTCTACAGTGTATCTATTTACCTCAAAAATTTGTAACTAATTATTATTAACAAATAAAATATCAATAATTCAAAACATAAACTTTCAAAGTAGGAAAATCTATTCATATTTTTTTAATTTTGTTTTATTTAAAATTCAAAAAGTATCTAGGGGGTCCAAAGTTTTGTTTGCACGTGGTTTCTAATGGACACTCTAAATGACCCCCCCGAGCTCACTGCTCGCACGTCATCATCTTCCCCAAAGAGTGTGATTGGCTGCTTCAAGTACTACAACTTCTTAATCACTTATTTTTTTAACAAACCAATTTCATATGCCTCTACTTCCTTACTACTCTCTTTTGATTGCGTCTAAAGTTTGGGCAATGAAGCGTTAGCTTCGAGTTCCAGATCCTTTTAACTCAAGACGCCCTTCCTCTTAGCCTTCTCAAGCATCACCTTCTTCTTGTTTTCTTTATGATTCTCCAAATCCCACTAGTCCATCTCCCCCGGCAAACAAACTTGTACCCTATAAGGTCCTCTTTCACAACTTTCCACTTTGGTTCCAGTTTGGCCTTTAGTGCATCCATGTTTTAAAAAAATAAACAGAACTACAAGTGTTGAGTGCAATAGAAAGGTTGTAGAGTAACATTGTGATTGTACGCAAGTGATTCTATGCAAGCATGATTGCAATGTAATAAGGCTCCTTGTGCAATTTACAAGCATAAATGTTGACTGTGGAAAAACCCTAAATTGCTTCCTAGTAAGAATCTTTTATTCAAACAACTTGCATTCCTATGATGTTTTTATTGATGGCTAAGGATTTAGGGTCCCCAATGAAACCCAAGTTTAATAACTCTTTAAATTTTATAGTATCCAAAGCAACATAACACATACGACATCCTTTCAAACTGTCACAAGTATCTTTGAAAATTAACAATTCTTAACTATTGGTGCTTCAAACAATAGAAACATGTTGGTTATGTTGGTTTTCTCGACGCCATTTTCTAGTAGTGTGATATCACCTCCTTTTTAAGCGATGAATTTAAGGGTAGTTTTATATTTTCCTCATCTCAAGAAATTCAAGAATTTGTCAGATGGTGCATGTTATATATGCATTTCGTTCAATCCAAGGCAAACAATGGATAAAGTCTTTTAAGCATGTTGATGACATAGGCTTCCTTCTATTGAACAACTTTATACAATTAGTGCTACTTGTTGGGTCCTTCAAAGAACGTTTCTTAAACTTAGGTTCCATGCAACTTCCATACTACAACAAAATCACTAAAGCTTGAGCATTGTCTTTAAAATTCTTATGTCAAAGTTGATCTAAGTGAGTTTTTTCCATTACTTAGAAGGTCCAACTTTTTCTTGTGGGTGTCCTTGTAGCAACAAAGGATCTATAAGTGGAACAGTTTCTTTAGTAACTATAAAAAAAAGAGTTTAAGCTCAATCTTTGGTTAAAGCTTTGGGTCTAATGACTCCCTAAAAACAACTATCCAAGGCAAATTGAAGCCTAGATGGATAGATACTACAAACTGTTAAAAAAGAAAGGTTGTATTTTCTTTCCATTATTTGGAAACTCTCCCCCTTTTTATTTACAATTTTGGGTGCTATCGTAAAAGATTCTACTATGAATTATTGTTAGGTAGGCTTTGATTTATCAAGATAGAGTTAATAAAATTCTTGTACCTTTTTAAATGCACTAATCACATTTGTCCCATGAGTGCTTATTGATATCGTATCCATGCTAATGTATAAAACATTCCAACTTGTCCTATCTATGTTGTGAATCTAGTATTTTTCCACTTCATATTCTTCCTGGTTATTGATTCAATATAAAGTAGCCATGATTGTATTTTGCCTAATATATATGGCTCTTTATAAGATTCAAAGAAAAAAACATGAAAAATTGGATTGTCTATCTTTGAAGCACTAAATAGATTAATTTTTGGATGATATCCATAATTTGCATAAAATGGTGTTTGTCAAGATGGCATGGATTATATTGTTATATGCAAATCTAGATAATGTCAAATACAAGGTCTAGTTGCCTTATTAATAATTGATGGTGCAATGCAAACATTGTTCCAATGCTTGATGAATGGGCTTAATTTGACCATCAATTTGTGGATGAAAAGTATAAGAAAGTTTAATATTCACCTTTACAACTTTAAAGAGAGATCTGTAAAATTTGGAAACAAATTGTAGTCCTTTAATTGAGATCTCTAAAATTTGGAAACAAAATGTGTCATCTTTGTTAGATGATCCACAATAATATATATGGTATCAAAATATCAAATGAGCTTGATGATGGTAAGTCTATAATGAAATCTATAGAAATAAAAACTATGGCTAATTGGGGATAGATAATGGTTGTAGGAGTCTATATAGTGGATGTCGTGGATTCTTGAATCTTGAACAAGTGTCCCAAGAGAGCATAAAATTTCATCCATGGTGTACATCCATTCATTTTCCTTTCTTTTTGCAAAGCATGCAATGTGATTGCCCTTCCCTTGTGCTTTTCACATGTGATTAGCATTTTATAGCAATTCATAGCAACTTTCATAGATTTAATTACTCGCAATCAAAATTGGTCTACTTACTAACATGGCATTACTATGTTTTTTCTAACATTCCAATTAACATCATTGTGTTGGTGTTAGTGTCAAATAAAACATCGATGTCAATGATAGCATGCATCAACTTGTTTTAATAGTAATCTACCTACTTTCTACGTGACATGTATAGAAATCTACCTTTTGGATCCATCCTCACTCTAACATCTTAATGTTTTGTAAAACATCCATGTCCATGGTTAGACATCTAAAAAACTTGGATTTTTTATAGTATTGATTTTAGATGCATCTTTTGATTGTTTTTGCAAAATGATCATCCTTCAATGCATCACAAAGTTTAGAACCGACAATTTGGCAACAATTATCATGCGGTTATTGTTGTTTCATGGGTTTGTACCATAATCACACTGACTCAGTGTAGTTTTACGCATTGAATTAATGTGAAAACAATGAATATCAATAGCGTACGATATATGTATTTAAACTATATAATTGTTGTGCCAAAACTGCATAGCAATCATATAGTTAAAGTACATAAACCGTATGCTATTGATATTCATTGTTTTTGCATTGATTCAGTGTGTAAAAATACACTGAGTCAGTGCAATTATGGTACGAACCCATGAAACAACAATAACCGCACGATAATTGTTAACAATCCGTCTATCCTTAAGTTTGAGATGTGCTTCTCAAATGTTGTCTATATGAGAAGAATCTTCAATTGTAGACATAGACAATGCTTCACATACAAATTTGATAGCTTC
Source organism: Rhytidiadelphus loreus (assembly GCA_947034895.1). Taxonomy (NCBI): domain Eukaryota; kingdom Viridiplantae; phylum Streptophyta; class Bryopsida; order Hypnales; family Hylocomiaceae; genus Rhytidiadelphus; species Rhytidiadelphus loreus. The sequence continues at coordinate 44,290,680 of OX344764.1, forward strand.
AAAATAATTGAAATTTGTTGACCTCATTGTAAGAAACTTGTGTCTAACCAAATGGATATTTTTGGACATCCAATGTAACAACCTATGTTTTTATGTCAACAATGATGTCCAATGTAACATCTTTATGTTGTATTGGACATCACTTTTGACATAAAAACATGGATTGTTACATTGAATGCCCAACAAAATTTGTCTACTTAGACATCAAAAAACACGTATTTTTTTATAGTGCTTATAACTTCATCTCCTAGTTTGGGTGCCAAACACGACCTTTGGAAAAAAGTATCTAGTTTACATTGAAGGTTTTCAAGTCAATAAATGATTATGAAATCAAACTAGGATAAGGACTTACTCCATCTTGTTTGACATTGGTTTAGAGCTCGTGCACTCATAAAATACTCAAGATTTTTATATTTAGTATGCATCGCAATATAGTTAGTTAAACTCCTTCTTGAAAAAGACACCATTCTTCAAAAGCGTTGATGATAACCAAAAGTTTCTTATCATAAATGTTGTAATTGATTTCAATAGTAGAAAACTTATAAGAGCAAAATGCAATGGGAAGAAATCATCCACCCTCACCATATTATAAAAGTATAGAGTCTAATGCAAAATTAGATGCATCGGTCTCTATAACAATGTTTGTTTGTTTGTTTCTGAATCCACATGTACAAGAATGAGAATAAATGTAAGCTCTCCAAAGTTTAAAAAACTTTCTCAACTTTTTATCCCATATAAATTTATCCCTCTCTACAAGCCTCGTCAACCATTAGATGTGATTTTGGGGTCTTGGAGGGTTGTGAGTTCTCAAGCTGCGGAGAACAGGGCATGTTGCCACTACAATAGTCTGGCGTGGCAAAACTACTACCACATCGGATTGGAAAAAAAATTCACTTTTTTTTCATTTGAAAACTAAAAAAAAGAATTTAAATTTTTAAATTTTTTTTTGACAATGAGATGTTTTTTTATTGCAGAGGAACATACAAAGGGGAATAGACTTGGAATAGCCCTCCCTATGCCCCAAATCCTATCTAATGGATACTGCAATTTTTAAATAATCTTTGATGAAGATTCTATAGAAATTTGGAAACCCAAAAAACGTTGAACATCTTGGATTGATGATGGAGCAATCCAATCAAGAATGGTTTGTATTTTCTATCCATCTATAAATTTCCGTATCCGATACACCAATAGTGAAGCCTAGAAATTCTACTAAAGATTGGTGGAATAAACATTTATGCAATTTGGATATAAAAACCTTGTTTTTATCATTTTTCTAAAACAAAGCAAATGTGCTCATCAAATCTCTTCTCATCTTTTGAAAACACTTAGATGTTATTTAAAGAGAGGATGACAAAATCATTCAAATACTCCCCAAATATACCATTTATTATATGTCCAAAATGTGTAGGTGCATTTTTAAGGCCCAAAGGCATGACATTGTATTTGAAATGTCCATATCTTGAACAAAATGTCATCTTCCATTCATCTCTATCTTTGATCTAGACAACATTATAAGCGACTCTCAAACCAATCTTAGTATAAAGCTTGACTTGTTCAAGTTAATTCAAAAGTCCTTGAATGAGTGGCAACGGATAGCAATTCTTCTTTGTTACCTTATTGAAGTCGGAATAATCAACACACATGTGCAAAGTTCCATTTTTTTTCTTCACAAATAGTATAGCCTAGGCTTCAACAATATTGTATTGTAAATGTATACATTATGTAAAAATGTATACTTATATGCTATTTTGATGGATTTTAATAATAATAATATAGAAATAAAGATGACATCATTTAAATAGCTTCAAGGTGATGCCTTCATTAGTTTGAAGTGATCTTTCCAATTTAGCAGTGTCAGTGCATTGAAAATCACCTTGAAGCTTCATTAGTTTGAAGTAATCTTTTTAATTTATAGAATTATGCTTTTGTTGAATTTAGTTTTTGTTTTCATTTTGAATTTTAGTTTGTAGAACTACAGGGGGGTTTTGAGCCTCAAGATGAAGAACTACAATTGGAGATTGAATTTGAGTATTCATAGTCCCATTGTCCCACTGGATCAACCTCTTTTGCTACTAGGTCTTGCATTGTTGCATGAGAGTTCACAAAAAAAAGTTTGGCCTTCTCAACAACCAAAGCAACCTCGCGTAGAGCAATAATGACATGAAAATCTTCAACGTGATGCTCAAGCGTTGGTAATCTTATTGCAAATTGAATGTGTAGAGTTGAGCAGCCCAGAAATGACGTTTGAAGAATGTTTTGAATGTCTCAATCATGGTCAATATTATTGTATCATCAAGAAAATTGTGGCTACTAATGTTGGTTAGAAGGGTTGATGAATCCTTTAACTAAAGCAAATTGTATTGATTATATTGTAGGCACTATCAAACACATTCTTAAGTTCTTACAGATAGAATGATATTTCTTTTGTAGTTTTATTTCTTACTTTCATTAGACATATGTTGGATTTTAGTTCTTTATTTCTAAATCTATTTTGTGTATATAAAGTTGTAAAAGAAAAAGATGGAGTTAGTTTTCTAAATCTATTTTGTGTATATGAAGTTGTAAAAGGAAAGGATGGAAATAGTTTACCTTCTAATTTACTTTGAGGCAATTTATCTTTAAGATAAGAATAGAAAATTAGTTATATAGTCAATAATGATGACCAATGAGTGTTGAAAAGGACACATAATTAAGGTATAGACTCATGTTCACTTGATTTGTGTGGTGAAGGTTGATGATAAAATGGAGGTTAAAGACGGGGCTCTTCTCCTTCTTTTTCATTGTTTAGTTTTGGCCATATGTTTTGAGAACCATAATGTATTGTATACTGTAAATTTTAAAATGAAAATTCATGAACATAATTTTCTTCTTCTTGTGATTCCAAAAAGTTGTGACTCACTTCATTTGAAGTTTGTATGAGAAAGTTATGCTTGATGGAATGGAAGAAGATTAGTTGTTATTGAGTTTGAGGGCAAAATTGCAGGCACTCATAATTATATGATAACAAAGTATCTAGTTTTGAAATTTGATATGCTTATTTATTGAGTTATTAGCTTTTTTAAAAGATATCACACTTTTAGTTTGAAGTGAGAAAGTGAAAGTTATAGGCTGGGGAGTGAAGTAATGTGGAATTGCCTTTGAATTGGAGAAAGGAAACTTTGACTAGCTATAAAAGTAGGATAGTATAATATTTTCACTTGAGATTTGAAAAATTTATAAATATTTATGTTAGATTTTCAAAGAGGTATCACACTCTTATTTTGAAGTTAGAAAGTAAAAGTTGTAGGATTGAAAGTGAAAGAAAGAAGACGATGATTTTGCGATTGGAAGTCTCAACTTGAAAAGCTATAAAAGACGGAAAGTATGTTTTTAGCTATGATATTTAGAAGGGTTTTGTAACATTTTCTTAAATTTTTAAAAAGTTATCACACTTTTGGTTTGGAGTTATTAAGTAAAATTTATGGGCTATGAAGTGGAGGGATGTAAAGTTGCCTTTGAAATTGGAAACATCAACTTTAACAAGTTATAAAATATAGAAAGTATCTTCTTTTAATTTTAATTTTGAAGAGGTTATATAAAATTTTGTTATCTTTTAAGGAACTAAGTCACGTGTAATTTGGAGTCTTGTAGTGGCCATATCTTTCATTCAAAGTTTGACTATATTTTCAAAGGTTTTACAATGCTTATACAATATTGTAAACAACTTATATGATATTTATATATGACTTATACATGATTTATATGAGTATGTACATATGTAGATTATACATTTCATACATGTATTGATACATGGGTGTTTATATGTATTATATACAAAATATTATACATATATATACAAAGTAGTATATACCTTATACTGTAGAACTTTTTACACAACAAATGATGAATTTATTTTGATTTCAAGAAGCACATTCTATCTCTTATACTATTGTATCTCCTCACATCATGAACTAGATCATGTTGCAACCACAAATCCACTGTTTATCCAAAGCAAATTCTCTCTACTCGACAATGGGTGACTTAAAATGATGAATGAAATCTTGGGGGGGTCATTTAGAATGTCCATTAGAAACCATGTGCGAACAAAACTTTGGACCCCCTATATACTCTTTGAATTTTAAATAAAACAAAATTAAAAAATATGAATAGATTTTCCTACTTTGAAAGTTTATGTTTTGAATTATTGATATTTTTATTTGTTAATAATAATTAGTTACAAATTTTTGAAGTAAAAAGATACACTGTAGAACTGAAAAATAACTTTCACACCCCTATATTATATAAGAAAAAATTGTCTAAAAAATGAACAAAAAATTCCTAAAAATAATTCATTATCGAAAGCTCATTTTGAGTTGAATATTGACTCAATGGTCATCTAAATGTGTCCTCTATAATTATTTGAGTTGAAAAACATGTCATTTTAGTTCATTTTCAACCTCTTCTAGAAATCATTTCATATTTTATTTGAGTTGGAAATTTTGGCAATAGAAAGCTATAGTCATTATTAAACAATTTTCAAAATTTTAGGTTGAAACTGTAGTTTATTAGAAACCACTTGTTTGCACGTGGTTTGTTATAGTAGAACTAAGTGCACATCCCGAGAATGAAATTCTTTGTGAAATTTCTGTCAATGTACTCTCTGAAAATCACCAACTTTGTTTGTGAAAGATTGTAAATGAATCCAAATGGAGTTTTTCCTTTTTGTAATTCAATAGAACAATCATAAGGTCTATACTCTAGTAGTATATTTGCATTTTTCTTTTAAAGACATCCTTGAAAATCCATATATTGAGTTGGAATCTCTTGTGTGGTTCTAGTAGTAGAAGTACTCATTAGAATAGTGTAGATGAAAAATACCTCATTCTTCTTAGCCACATGCATAAACATGAGGAACAAAACATATGCTAAATAATTGTCCTAAATGATTGTCTACAATGACTCATTTATAGTCATTGTAAAATTTTTTAAATGATTTACAACAATCATTTTAGACATTTTCCTTACTACTAAATGCCTTTGCTCCCAAAAAACAATGGCTAGATAGCTTTACTTCTCTTAACATTTTATTGTTGAAGAAATTCTCTAAGAAGACAAATCAATGATTGGATTATGCAATTTGAACGACGGAAGATCCAAAACAATATGGTTCATTGGAGATTGAATGATATTGAAAACAACAGTGACAGGTGGAATGATCTTCTAATACTCCTACCAAAGGTTGTGTCTTTTTAACTACATTTGCCAATGCAAAGAGATTGACTATGTATGACTTCAACACGTGCAAGACAAGCCTTCCTAACTAGAATAAAGTAATTTTTTCTAGTAAACTCCTTATCCATAAAACAAGCAACAACTCTGATATCTAAAAGTGCTTCTACAACAATATGACAATCCAATACTTTAATATGTACATTAGGTGTAAATGAAGCTGTAGGATCTAAAGGTCAAAAGAGATCTTTCATTTGAGGTGGCTTGGATTTGGTGGAGTCCAATCACATAGTCCATGCTAGGACTAGACATCTTTATTTCTTTATTTCTCACCAACATGATAATCTCGTGACATCATGCTTCTAGCTTTATATCCATTGTTTTTCTGTGATATTAGAAAATTATTGGCATGATGCTTCTCCTAGATTTTCTCATTGCTATAATATGAACATAAATCTTCTTTGAATAAGCCTCTCATTTTCAAATTGTGTCAATTTTATGAACTTAGTTTCTTCAATTTTCATGAGTTTGACAATTGATGGAGATTTAATTGAGAACTTTGAAGTTGTGATGATTGTATTTTGGTTTGTACTGCTTCAACCAAATCATTTCTCTTGACACCTCTCAAATACACAATTGTCACTCATAATAGCTTGAATCATTAACTCCTCCAAAGTGTCAATTCTTGGCATAGTGATCAATAAGTCCTTCACATCATCTATAAGGCCAAACTCAAAACAGTTGATGAAGGTCTTGTTGTTCCATTTGAGATTGTACATAAGTTGCTAAAATTTAGTTGTGTATATAGGGCAGGATCCCTACTGCAAGCTTTTCATTTTTGTCTCTCCACTCTCTCTTGATCACTATCTCCAAATGCAACAAAAGATGTTTCTATCAACATCTCTATATTGCAGAGTAAGAGAGAATTTTTCTCCAATAATGGAACAAATCCTAAAAGAGCACTCTCAGATATATGTGTATAAAATATACTTGAGTAGTTCAATCAAGATAATGAGGTTGATGCATGTGTAAAAAAATCACATATACATCACAAAACCATGAAATCCTATCCACCTTTGAATGGGTTTCATCAACAAAGCCATGAAACTTTGACCTTGTTCCATCAGACTTCTCTAGTGTAGCAATCTTAGATTCTTTTATAGTACTCATAGAAGTTTCAAAATGAAACATTGTAGGAATATCCATGCATGTTACTTGAGATGTATCAAAAAATATTGCTTGATGCTTTCAACTAAACAATCTCTTATCAAAAAGTCATAATCTCATTGTTTACTTCTTCAGTGTATAACCTCTAAAGCGCAAAACTACGTTTTTTGGAAACATAGCAATTTCGGGTACCTTACTACAAATGGAATTTTTTTTTCTTTAAAATTTTGTTCAATGGGCAGCCTGGACAATTCAATTTTTTTTTTAAATCACTTTTTAAAAAAACAAAAATTTGAAATTTGGTTTCCAAATTTTATATTTTGGTGAAAAGCTTTCCATTTTGATTAATGAGATGAAAAGTTATGAGGAGTTTTACATTAGATGATATTTGGGGCTTCGGGTGACCATTTCAAGCATGTTCCCTTCACTATTCTCCTCGTAGTGAAGGAACGGCTAACTGTCAGAAGAAAAAAAAAAAAAAAATTTAATTCTTCAAATGCTAAAAGAATTGGGAAAAAAAAATTGAGATATGAAGTGGTAGCCTCTCGGCCACATAGGACCGTTGTGGTGTCACTATCGAAGTCACATTCCCTAGTTATCACAACATTATAACTTGCGGTCTCCTAAAGGCCCCAAATCTCATGTAATGATTTGTAGATAATTATAGGTTCTGTACTGTAAAATAAACATTGAAGTCCTTTAATTAATTCAATTTTCAATATTTTTTGATAAAAATAGAATTATAGAATTTAAATTTTTTATTACAACATTACAACCATAGGGATTGGAATTTTTGATTCTATTACTAAAGTCTTAACAATTTAGTATTTTGAATCATTCTCTACTTCCTAATTACTATATTTTTTCTGTATGTTTTACAATTCCAAATGATCTGAAGAATGAATTCAAAGAAGCACCACAACTTTGGACATTTTTTCATACAAATATGAGCTTGTGAAGTGCAATTGGACTTTTTTTGCAGGGCCCAAAAAAGGATTTTTGGCACTTCAAACACTAATATCTTGAAATCTACATAGTGAAAATTTCTGAAATTTTTCCATATCTTCTCAAAGCAACATACTACAAGCTCCTATGGGTGCACAAGTTCTGAAATGTTTTTCTTTCTAAATTTTGGTACTTGTACTGGAAATGGCAGATTTAGATTGTTTTGGGTGAAAATATACTCAAAAACCTACAGGGGATAAGGTAGCTTGAAACTTAGTGTTAGACATTTTGAACTCCAATTACTTTACCTTTATCAAATGCTTAAACTTAAACAAATTGGTTATTGAAGCACTACTACTTTTAGATTCTTCAACAAAAGTTTCAAAATATTATTTGATGTCTAGTCATAACCACTCTAAAACAAAAAGATGAATAGAAATCTTGCCAAACTGTCTTATACACTATCACAACCCGAGATCACAACTTACTATATTAAGATTTATGATTGAAAATTTGATTAATTAAAAGCAATGGGTATTGACACCAATCCTTTCTAAAAACTAGATACTTTTAAACACTAAAATGTTGAACACAATAGGTATTGCCTAAAAATATTTAAATGTAATGGATATTGCTACTTTAGTAGACTCTTCAAATTTTTTTCTACTACACAATTGAGTGCAACGGATATTGCTACTATATTGTTTAAATATGATGGATATTACCACAAGTCACCTCTAAAAGACTATAGTCTCTTTAACCCTTAAAGGATGGAGGCACATTTCGGGCCAAAATTGTAAAAAACTACCATTTTTTAGGGCTATCAAATTTTCTTTTCTTTTTTCTTTTTTGAAATCCAACCATACAAATTTGTAATGAACTATCCTTAGGGGGTGCACTTAGTTCTACTACCAAACACCACATGCAAACAAGTGGTTTCTAATAAACTACAATTTCAACCTAAAATTTTGAAAATTGTTTAATAATGACTATAGCTTTCTATTGCCAAAATTTCCAACTCAAATAAAATATGAAATGATTTCTAGAAGAGGTTGAAAATGAACTAAAATGGCATGTTTTTCAACTCAAATAATTATAGAGAACACATGTAGATGACCATTGAATCAATATTCAACTCAAAATGAGCTTTCAATAGTGAGTTATTTTTAGGATTTTTTTTTTCATTTTTTAAACAATTTTTTCTTATATAATATAGGGGTGTGAAAGTTATTTTTTAGTTCTACAGTGTATCTTTTTACTTCAAAAATTTGTAACTAATTATTATTAACAAATAAAAATATCAATACTTCAAAACATAAACTTTCGAAGTAAAAAATCTATTCATGTTTTTTTTAATTTTGTTTTATTTAAAATTCAAAGAGTATCTAGGGGGTCCAAAGTTTTGTTTACACGTGGGTTCTAATGGACATTCTAATAAATCCTTTTGAGAGACTACCCTAGAAATGTGTGGAAAAAATTTCATAAACTTTGATCACACGGATTGAAAGATTTTAACAACCGGAGTTAGAATAAAAGTTTTTTTCCAACCATGCCTGACAGGGCAAGCACACTTTAAGTCCTCCTAGAATGAGATTTTTACACTACACATGGGATTTTCTTACATTTGCATCTTATATCATGTAATTGCATACCTGCTAAATTTCAAAAGAAGAAGAGTAGTTTTGCACATGTTGCCCCAAAAGTTTAATACAACATAACTTTTGATTGGGCACATGATTGGAAAAAAAATGATATTCCTATTGAAGGGGTATATGTTCACACCTTGTGTCAAAATTTGAAGAACATCCATTAAAAAATGACTTCATACACACCTACCCGAGATCACTTGTGTACGTTCAACGGTCATTTGGTCCTTCAAGTATTAATAATAGAAAATTGAGTGCAATAGGGTATTGCCTATTTACAACATACTAAAGAAGAAGTCTTGGAATAGAAACAACAATAAGAGTAGAAAGGTATAAGGATGATGTGAAAAACAAAGTATAAATGTACCCAAGATTTGTGTTGGCAAGAATGAGATTTTTAACCATCTTGCCTTTAATATATACTATTACTACATCTTAAGTTTCTTTGCACCTATGCTAAGGACAAAGCAATTAGTATTTTTAGAAATCCCTCATAAAATAGATGAAATGCTAGTGGGGGAACCTTCTTCCCAAAATTTTCAAATGAAATTTATTAGTTTGGATGCTCCACATTACTAAAATCCATCAAATCAACAAATCTGTACAAAATAGGAAAATTAACTCTTAGATAGTTTATGGTGTTTTTTACTTCAAAAAATATAGACTACATTTGAGATTGTATAATATACTTTCAAATATTAATTTCAAATACATTGACTCCATTCTTCAAAAATTATGCTTGCATTTTAAGAGTTGGTTGCACAACTAATTACACATAGTAGTACAAGTGTTTCTTTCACCCCAATTTACTCTCCCTTTTTAATATATTTATTCATCTATATTGTATATTTTTTGTGGTTTCTCATCTCTTTCCATTGTACCAGCTCAAATTTCATTTTTGATGCTTGCATGATTGCTATTCCACATGTCCATTCCACCATACCATCTACAATCTCATTTCTAATTTATATCAAAGATTTCATTTGTCTTCTTTTCATTTACATAGTCCTTAAAAATGATTTTGTATTTCTTTTCACAAAATGGTCATAAACGATTGAATCCTTGAATTCTCCCAACCATCCAAGCATGGCCTCCAATTTTTGTTCCTCAAATTAGAATGATCATTTGCATGACGACCTTATATCTTAGTGTACTCCTTGCAAGCCTCTTGGAATTCTCCATAGACCTCTTAGATTACCTTGAATCCTTCATGGAGTCCCTAATAATGCATTGTAGGCCCCTATACAAAATTTCTTATGAGTCCCTTGAAATCCTTATTACCTCCTTTAGAATCCCTTGTCTATAACTTAAGAATTAAGGCCCCTTGGAATTCTTGAGAGACTCTTAAAATCTCTAGAGTTAAAGTCCTTTAAAATCTTATGTAAGCATTTTGAATCCTTCAAGAGCCCTTCAAAATCTTAGATTTTTTAAGGAATCCTTAAAATGTCTGGTACTTAAAAGCAAAGCTCCATATTTTCTACAATTGATGGCCCTTAAAAATCTTGCAATTAAAGGGAAACAAAATACCACTTGTCTTGTTCTAAAAAACTTAAATTATTTTTCTCTTTTAGGGGCAATGAGATACACTAACAATATTAAATTTTTTTTTTTTTTTTAGGAAAATCCAAAAATTAAATAAATACCCACCTTCTAATATGTTTCTAAAATGTTGAAGATAAACCTACATTTGTAATCATTATAGAGTTTCAAAGCTAACTAGTGTCTTAAGACTAGAATAAATTTTTTGTTTCAAATCATAATGGTGTTTAGAAATTCATCCAAGTCAGCAAGATATACATGATACAAATTGATTTGTCAAACCTAAATTTTGAAATAAATATTAGTAAATAATTATAATTTGGCTTAAATTGCTTCCCAAGTTAAAAATGTAAAAATTTGCCCCAAATTTTGCAATAGATGATTAATTTTGTATTTCTTGCCTCTTCCTATCTAGTTTATGGTTATATATTCCAAATGTCATTTCAAATCTCCCAAATCTTATCATTATAATAAGTGACAACTAATAAGTGATAATGTTTTTTGAAAGGGTGGAAAAAGGGTAATGAGAGAGCTAATTCTCTTTGGCCAATTTGGGTGAACTATAATAGTCTATATTTTTAACCTTAAAGATTTGCTTGGTTCTCCAAATAAAAACACATGCTTTTTTTGTAGTTGATTAATTTTATCTTTCTTCCAGCTAAGTGAAGGTATTTAGATTCAAATATGATCTCAATTTTTTAATCCACGGTACATAGTAAATTAAAACATTTTTTCATGGGGTCAAGCATTTGGATTGGTTCCCCTTTGCCCTCCCTAGCTCTAGTCCATCTAAGAAGTAAGAATTTCTTTTTGAGCAATTTTTTGATTGAAAACATTTTTTTGAAGGAACATTTGGCTATATATTCCCCCTTTGCAATGAATGAAATTGCTAATTTTCTACAAAATTTTGAAAAATATTGCTCCATTTTGGATGAATGTATGCACATTCAAATTACTTAATGAAATATCATCCTCATTCAGCACGTTCCATCTGTGACATTGGATGCAAAGAGCTTCATCAAATCCTTGCTAGAAAATTCCTTGTTGAAATGGTAGGCGAATTATATAACATAATTATGGCATTATGCAAGAAATATTTGGTAATAAGTTTTTATGTTTTTTTCCATTCTTTACTTTTCTTGCGTCTCTTGATCATTCGTATATTTCTTTACTATTCACAATTTTCTTCATCATTCTTTGTGTTCATAAAAATACAACATGTTGAAATTATACCTAAAACATGCTCCAATTGCACCTAATACATATGAAATAAGTCCCCATATCATTTGCCATTTCTTGATAAATTGTATGTATTTGAATGGTTGTCACACCACTAGTCTTCGAGTAAGTAGACATGATGAGTAAGAAATCTTTTCATTGGTAATTTCCTACCCAACAATTTATATCAAGTAATCTTCTTCTCAACATGAGTTATTCTAACAAGAACGGTGTAATCATGAGGCTCCGTCCACTTCAACCAAACCCTAATCACGTTATACAATGTGCATATGGTTGTAGATAGGTTTGAGAAACTCGGATTCTAAAATCAAAGAATTGATGTCATAGTCTTTGTGGAAGGACAATGAATAGACGCACCTAGTCAAGGTGAGCCCATTTATTTTTAATTTTTTTAAGCATAATTCCCTCTTCTCAGCAGACATTGCCCCCTACATTACTCACCACTGAAGATGGGTTTCTGGAATGCCCCAAAAGTTGACTGGAATGTCACCATTAGTTAGTTTGCGCCCCGGGCGCCCCAATACCGCCGGGTATCATCATCGGAATATCCCGGGCATCAGCCGAACAATTTGTCTGCAGTCTGCAGACTAAGGAAGCAGCCACGAAGAATAGTCCCAACACGGCAAGCTGGCGGGTCAAGGGGAGCTACCGCGTTCCCGAACCAACGCCCCAAGGGAGTAAGTTTCATGCCTTGCTGCCCAAGTCTTACGACCCGGGCAGAGCCTCTCCTGCCCGCGCAACGAAAGTCTGCCTCTTCAAGGCCTGCAGCAGCCTCTCTTCATTGCGCTCTTTTTGCACCTCCAGCTTGTGTCGTGCGCTCTCTCTCCGCTCGCTGTGCGACTGCTGAGCGAGCTCACTCGGCTTTGGCTTGGGCAGTGCGCTTCTCGGAGATCTCCCATGAGAGTCCTTTCTGCCATTCCTAAGCTTAAGCTCATTTCATTCTCGTTCTTCCGGTCGTTGTTGTGGTATTTTTAGTTGTCGGTGTCAAGGGCGGCGGTTTCTCGGAGCCCCAGAGGTGGTGGTGGTGCGGGGGATCGTGTGCTGTGGGGAGAGCTTCGTCGGGTTTTGGTAGTACCAAAACCCCATTCTAGTTTGCGTCATTTGCGTTTGAGCTTCCGAAGTTTAGTTTGGAAGCGGTTGGATTCCGGAGCTTTTGTGGTGTTCGCTTGGAGAACGTTGTAGTATCGAGCGTTTGGGGTTTGGTAGTGACAGAAGCTGCAAGTAGCAGGAGTACACTGCATTTCGTGGTTTCGAGTTTATCAGGGGTTTCGAGCAGCAGCAGCTATGGCGGAGAGATTGCCCCCCGGTTTCCGGTTTCATCCGACGGATGTGGAGCTGGTTGCGTACTACTTGAAGGAGAAAATCAATGGACGGCCCATTGAGATGAATCCGATTGCGGTCGTGGATTTGTACAAGTGCGAGCCGTGGGACTTGCCTGGTATGGTGTTATGTCAATGTACTCTTGGTTTGAATTTGTTCGGAAGCTCTGTTTATGGTCGCTTATGGTTGTGATGAGTTTGCATTTGGACATTTCTTCATTCGCAAGTGGTGGTTTTAGTTTGAATTCACATCGAAGGTTTGGTTTCTGTTTCTCTTTTTATTAACTTTTCATGCTCTGCTTTTCTCAGATAAGTCGTTGCTTGAAAGCCGAGACCAGGAGTGGTTCTTTTACAGCGCCCGCGATAGGAAGTACCCGAACGGTTCTCGCACCAACCGGGCGACCGAAATTGGCTACTGGAAGTCGACTGGAAAGGATCGGAATGTGCGATCCAACAGGTCCAGCGGCATGAAGAAGACCCTCGTGTACTACAAAGGGCGAGCTCCTCGCGGGGAGCGCACGGATTGGGTCATGCACGAGTACCGCATGGAGGACAGGGTGTACGAGAATTTAACGAGTCGGCAGGAGCCTTATGTGCTTGCGAAAATCTTCAAGAAGAGCGGTGCGGGACCGAAGAATGGGGAGCAGTACGGAGCCGCCTTCGTTGAGGAGCCCGAGAGCCCTTCTCTCCCTGTAGACGACGAGGAGGTTCCGGCCGAGCCGTTGCCGCTGAGAGAGGCGGAGGTGAAGGTCGAGCCTACATTAGAGACGGAAATTGCGGGACCTGCAACGGATGCTTCGTTCGTCCCGGGATCGGTAGGTGTTGGGGGTCCTTCCTACGGGTTTGTGAGTTTCACAGGTTGTGACTTGTACGTTAAACTCTACCGGGCTTGTTTAATGCGATGTATAGGGTTGATACCATCGAATTTCATGTCGTTTTATGATAGAATGGTTTTAAGAACGTTTCTCTTCGTTTTTGCAAATTTATTAGGCGTCATTGTTCTCTGTTTGCGCTTATCGTACAGATTTGTTTGATACTTATCAATTTTGTGTTTTTATGATGGAACTGGTGTTCTTCTCTGATTTGAGTTGTCTTTCGATTGTTCAGGTTCTAGGAGCATATATCGCTGAGGAGGTGGTGGGCACTGACCCTGCGGCCAATCAATGGGAGAATTTCCCTGCTGATTTCCCTGCTGATTTCCCTGAAATTCTGGGGGAATTCAGGAATGGAGACGACGATGGTGACATGATTCAGGAGATTTTGGATTCCGTTCAGGCGCAGCCTGAGGAGGACTCATGGAGGGAGACAGTCATTGATAACAACTTGATGTTCGGTGGTGATTTGCTGAGTGCTGAGGATCTGGACTATCCCGAGGTCCATGGTTTCGGCAGCCATTCACACGATTTTGGAGGTCCTGCTGGAGCTTTAGTCACGGATGATTACTTGGAGATCAATGATCTGACGGAGTTCGACGAGGGCTCTGAAATTCAGTTGCGGCCTCCTCGAAGTAACAATGTAATGGCGATGCAACAACTGATCTCTCAGGGTGATACTGCTCGTCGAATCTTATTGCAGCGTCCCCAGTCGTTCATCAGTCAGGCGGAGAGTTTTTTTCGCACTGAGCCTGCCGTGAGTCAGCTGCAGCAGCCTCGGGTGCTCCACAGCAGTGCGTCGTCCCGGGATTTGTCAGCGTTTGCCGAACTTGCATCATCGAGTGTTGATCTGGAAAGACCATCTTCGGGATGGTCTATCGACGGAGAACATTTAGATTTGGGACGTGACGGTGCTGGTGTAGTACCTGATCAAGGTATTGAGAGTGACTGAGCTTAGGTTTCCGCTAAGATTATTTTTTGTGAATTATTGGTTGCTGTAGAGATTCTGTACTCACTCTATCAGGAACTCCTTTTTTGTTTTGAAACCAATCTTTGAAAAATTCTGTGTATCCATAATACGTAGCTGTCGATAGTGTAATGGTTTCACATAGGAAATATGTTGCGATCCATTGAAATCAGATTTTAGACAGGACGTTTGGTAGACAGATTGCTAGGGGTTGAAATAGTGACCCGTGTCGTTATTGCAGGAGATGGGTATTGTTAACTGACTCGTGCAAAATATTACAAGTGGATTAAATTGTGTAGTTTTGCGGTATATGCAGATTTCTGGTCGCCGTGGCCGAATTTTGAAGGTGCGCTGCCATCATCAAGCGGACAAGATTTCCAACCTGCTGCGCTCCAGTCTCTAGATGGATCTTTGCTACCAGAGTTTAATTCTGAATTCACGGCCGCCGAGGCTTCCGCTGATCAATGGCAGATACCAGATTTTGTCCCACCAGCTCTCCCACAAGACCCAGAAAAAACCTCTGGGAAGTTGTCAAGGTTAAATAGACTTCTGCCGATACTTCCAGCCTCCGCTGCTGAGCTACCTAGCTTCAGCAGCACATACGTGACGGCTTCGGATACTCAAGTGACTGCGCTTACTATCACCTGCTCATGCTCTGAGAATGGCGCCAAGACTTTGCAGGCAGCTGTGATGAACTACGCTGGGGGAAAGTTGCACCAAGGGTTGATGACGGGAACTGTGAAGCCTTGCAGTGAAGACTGCAAGCAAGAGAGCTGTGTGCAGTGCAGCTCCAAGAGACCGCCTCATCAAAGAAAGGTGGCCAAGGGTTCTCGGAGTGGTTTCGTTTTTGTTTTCTTGTTGGGAGTCGTCTCAGCTCTCATTTGGTTCTTCTTGTTGCGTGGCACATGGAGAATAGCACAGACCATGTTCAAAGTGATTTTGTAAATTTTAGTGCACGTCTGTAGGACACGGGATGTACATTTTGCAATCTAGGCAAAATATATGTAGAGAGTAGTTGTCATTTGATTGCCACTTGGTCTCTATTCAACCTATAATATGGTTGATAGTGCACACATTTGAGAGAGAGTTGAGGCAGATGCCATTACTGCCGCCCTGAAAAGCCCATGACTGCTTATAGTTGGAGTAAAAACTTCAGCATTGTAAATTATATATGAGGTTGATGATACTATTTGTGTCGTTTTAAGCATTTTTAACTTATGTAGGAGAGATTTTTGGGAGATTTATAGAAATGTGGAGAGGTCTTTGGGTACTAGAGCCAAATTCATTTGTCTCGATGTAAGAATTTCTTGTGCAATTTCAAAGGTGGAGGTTGTACGTGACAGTAGACAACCCCATTTCCATTCAAGCTGCAGTGGCCATAGACATTTAGCCAAAACCATGGTTTCTTTACTTGTTAATACAGCGAGTCCTTAGTGTGATTATGTTAGATGAGTTGTATATAGTAAGAGGAAGTTGGTTTTAGGTCCCGAATGGATTAGGATCCTCGAGCCGTTTATTTCTTGAATTTCCCATTTTGGTTCGTGCTGAGTTCCAACAGATCTAACGGAATGAGTACAGGAGGTTTAGGAGGGTTTCTGTGACATATTAGCAGTTCCAATTCTGTGTAGCGTAATAAAATACTTTTGGTTTTATTTGTGGAGTACCTTTGCTGAGTTTTGTATCAATCTATCATATTTCTTGTGTGGATTCTCTCTACCTTAGAAGTTTAATATCAATTACACCTCGTTCTGATGATTTTCACACATCTCTTTGCACTGTACTGTACAAGTTTTTGGCTGAAGAGCTAGCATGTTGTTTGCAGGAGTGTTCATTGTGTATGCAACAATCTTACCAGAGGATTGGCAGAAGCTGATTGAATTTATTTGGAGTGGAAATTTCTTGAACCTGATGCCGAAGTGGAGAAGCACAGGCTGTTCTCCTCTACTGGCAATTTCAAGCATCAAAGACCTTTGTTATGAAGAGTACAAAGGAGGATGCTCTATTTACTTAAATTTGTTGGTGTACAGACCAGTGTCCAACTGGTATGTCATCTTTCTTATTACATTCATATGATTGTACAGTACTGTACAGTACAGAGAGCTTGGAGGCTTGGAGCTGTTTCTCTCTCTTTTGCCATTGTACCATACATACCAGTTTGAGACAAGCTGGTTTCATTGGAGAATTTTGACATTTTATCAATGCTTTGGTCAAATTTTTTGATAGTACTAGTTCAGGCCTAGCATATTGAAAATGACATACTAACACCTCACTAATACAAAAATAATGTGTTCCATTGGCACTTGCCATGGCATCACGTAAATGATAGTGTTGAGATTTTGTGACAGATGATCACGGTGTGTAGTTTGTCGAGGTTTTGTGAGAAACGATTTAGGTGTGTAGTTTTCTATGTACTGTACATTAGTGTTGATGGCTCTGCGATTGAGTGTAGGCCATTACACAATCATAAATAGGTACCAAGTTTTATGTAGAAATTATTCTTGAATGATAGCTTTCCCCATTTTGTGATTGGGGAATAGAGGAGATTGAACTCTATTGTAGAAAGCTTTGATTGATTCATTTGGATTTGCTATTGTTGATGTGGGAGTTTTGATTCATTCATTTGAATTGTTGATTGTTGATGTTGATGCGGGAGTTTTGATTCATTCATTTGGATTGTTGATTAGTGATGTGGGAGTTTTGATAGATTCATTTGGATTTGCTATTGGTGATATGGGAGTTTTGAATGATTTATAATGTAGGAGGTTTGATTCACTCATTTGCATTGATGATTGTTGATGTGGGAGTTTTGATTCATTAATATGTAATTTGTTATGTGATGTGGAAGTTCTGAAAAGTATTGTTTCACAGTGGCATTGAAGGTATTTTCTTGAAAAAGTATTGCATTGTATTTGTTTCTTAACTCAATTTTTACTACTTATTTAAAAAGATTTAGAGTATAGATTATTTGCTACAACAATCTCACCAACAAGATTTGACATGTTTCAATTCCATTTTGATCATTAATTACCTTCCATCTTGTACCTGCTTAACATTTTAAGAGTGAAATAAAATTAAAAAAACTTTTGGAACTTTTTTATAAAAAAATTCAATTCTATTCTAAACCATAGAGATTCAAACCTCAAAAATTTGTTTTGTCATAGTTTTAATTTAAACAAATGCTAGTAGAAATTGTGGTCTTAGAATGTTTTTTGGTAATATATAGTCATAGTACTTTAGGAGTTTGTCAAACCCATTCTTACTAAAAACTAGAGTTGGACTTCAAGGATGTCTCTAAATTAAATCAACATTATGAATTGTTCTTTGAAATTTCTTGAGTTTGTTCTAAATTTATAGTACATGGGAAAAAAATTAGGCTCTTTGGACAATTGGATGTTAGAAACTATAATATTAAAGAATTTTTTTGCTCCTTGAAGTAGAACATTTACCTACTTAACACCAAAAAGATCTTACAAGAAGGGGTTTCTTGAACTTTTTAGGCAAAATAAATTATGGTAAAAAATCTAAACATAAGATCTTAATCCTTAAAAGACATTGCAAGCCCAAAGAACATTTTGAAAGTCAAATCTAGAATTTTCACATAGTTCTTGATTTTAAATGTTTTTTGAAGCTTAACTAAGAAAAATGTAGTTACAATAATTTAATTTCTTTACTCCATTTTAATTTCCTCCAAAATTGTTTAAATTGTAATTTTTGTGATACTTTGAAGACAACATCTTGAAAGCTCAAAATACACCACTTTTGAACTTTTCTATCAAATTTCTCTTGTTGTGAGCTCTAAGAGTACATCAATTACACCATGATGTTTGTCATTATTATTTTCATTTTTTATAAAAATTTCATACTATTTTAAGCGTTTTTAAAATTTCTATGATTTTTACAAAGGGATTTCTTTAAAAAATCATATAAAATTCAATTTGTTATTTTTAATTATGAAAAATTGAGGTTAAATTCTATAAATATATGGCTACATATGAAATATATAAAAGTTTTGAAATTTGTATTTTAATATAAAAATCTAATGAAGTTTGACCAAGCCCGAACATGAAATGTCTTTTAAGGATGAATTTATATGGTTATCTTTCTTCACATCTATGCATGCACTAATTTAGAACCTTGAACAAAAGTAATGAATAATTGAGTGTCCAATCTAATCACACCATTGACAAATAGACAAAATTTTCTTTTTAAACACATTTGGAAGTATTTCATCAGTTTCAAATAGCTCTTGAAAAAAGCTCTAAAAAACAATCATGTCCCACCTCTAGCAGTTGATGATGGATTTTTTAGGGGCTGAATTATGTGACAAATGAGAAATTTTAAAGACATTTATATTTGAAGTTTAGGTTTTGGTGACAAATGTTCAAATAAATCCAAGCACTTAACCCCTTGAGGATAAGTATGTAGATTTGAACAATTAATGTATGCAAATATGACTTCCACTAGGATTTCTATACTTATAGAAACTTCTTTTCCATTCATTTCAATGTTTATAGATTCTTGTGATAGTTTTGACATTGTTAGGTGGAAATTTTCAAAATATTCAATTGCTTAACCTCTAATGCCTAAGGCACCAAAATGTGGTGTCAAAGAAACTTTGAAGTTAAATTAAACCTTACCAAATTGCTATTTTCAAGTAGTTTATATTCATTAAAAGGTTCTTTTTGAAGTCTATTTTTAGCATCAATAATCCAATTTTGAAAATGAATGATTATAATTTTTCTATTCAAGATTTAGTGCAAGGGTACCAATTGCAATATTGACTTTCTATAGTATTAAGGACTCTTAGAAATGAGCCTCAGATACATTAGATCTTGGAGGGAAAAAAACACTAGAAATTCATCTAAAAAAATTGTAGAGTAGATTTTCAAAAGCCATAAATTGATGGAGTTAGGCCCTTCAACCTTGTATTTTTTTTGGTGACCAATTTTTATATTTGACATGCAAAACCCCGGTTTTAACACCTTTGTGATCACACATTATAATCTTTCAATCCTTAAATGACCGCATTGTTGTGTTTTCTTTTCCTATGTGATCTCTAACATGTCTAATTTGAATTTTTAAGGTTACAATTCAAAAAAAATTGATTCAACTTATCAAAATGTTGACTTTTTGTTCAATTTAGAGCAAATTCCAAGAGGCTCAAAATAGACCTTGGGCATTTAGGGGTTAAGGATTATAAGTATGTTTTGCTACAAAAACTATTTCTTTTTATTCAAAGAATGACCTTGCCAAAGTAAATATGATTAAAATATTTTAAAATCACTATAACTAAAAAATATCATTTTAACTTTAAAAATATATATATGATGAGACGTTATAAAAATGATTAGATAGTCCAAGTTTCAAAATTCTAAAATTTTCTCATTGTTGAATTCTCTAATTTCAATCAACTATGATTTTTTATTTAAAATCTAAATTCAAAATGATTCTAGAATTGATTGAAACTTAGAAAGTTTAGTTTCCATTTCACACTTAATATTTAGCTCTTAAAAAAATGATTATTTAGCTTTTAGAAAACTAAGAAACTAATAGCAAATTTTGTAGCACATAATATATTGCTTCATTTTTAAAATTTTCTAATTCATAAAGAATTTTGGATTAAATTTTCATGGCATTACTATTAATTGAACTCTCCAATAGGAAAGAAAAAATATCCTACTACAATTATTAATTTTTCTACTATTTTTGCAATTAATATGATTTTTTCAACAAAAGTTACCTAACATGCTAGAAATATTAAAAAATTAACTTTAAAGTTCAGCACTTTTTATTAAATATACAAAATATTTCTAATTTAAAAGATTTAATTTTTTAATTAAAAAATTATTTGAAGGTAAAGTTTAACTTACTCATACAAGGACTTATAACTAGTAGGATGACAATTTAGAGGCAAGTGAGTATGAAAATTTTGAATTTAAAAAGAAGATATTTTTTTTTAATGTTTTTTTTTCCTAAATTTAGGATAATGAATTTAAAATTTGGAAATCAAAAATTGAATAATAAAAAGATGAAATATACTATCCAATTGATATCAATTACAGTGTTGAGTGAGGTTACTATTCACATTAGGCATTCAAATTCTATGACTCTACAAATTGTGATCCCAAATCCATCTAACTTGTTTCTATTTCCTCTATAATTTATTCATCAAATACTATAATTCAAAGATTTTTATCTAACTTCTATTTACTAATGTCAACAATAAATATATACATATATGTTCAAAACTGAATATCAATTGTAAAATATAAATATAAAATTTGTAGAGCAATTAGATATTCTTGCAATATTCATATGGCAAAAAAAAGGTTTCATATTTAATAACATCCCTGATCAACTTTTTTTCTAAACATTCTCAATTTTAGAATAATCTTGGACTACACCAACGGTACTTTTTTTCCATCTTCTATATTATGATCTTTTACAATGACAATGACTAGTATTATTTTGTACAGAGTAGTTGATATAAGCAAAAGGTGGTTGAGTGCATGAAAAAATTCAAACAAATGATAAAGTTGGCAATATCAATCATTTAAGTTCAAATCCAATTTCTTTACTAGTTTTTAATATTTTTCCAATAAACTTTTGGTACTTTTAAGAAGTCTATTCTGTTTGGCATACAAATTATAATCAATATCCAAAGTAATTGGTGAATTTTTCATTTAGTAAGACTAATTTGATCAAGTTTGAAGTGATGGAATTCAAAAATAAAATCCAGCTACTATCATAAATAGTATGCATATAGAAGAACACATCCAATTTCATTAAATTTTTTTAATTTCTCAATTACGTAAAAGAATTATTAAAATGTATACATATTAATTAGAAGATATGAATAAAAATAAAGCAAAAAGTCAAAATAGACTTGTGCATATAACATAGACAATCTAATTAATTTTAATGTTATTTTCAAGAATACCATTCAATTAAGGTAGGTTCAATATAATTTTCTTCTAAAATGGATGACAATTTTTTTGCTTGAAACTACTTTTCTTCCCCCTTCTAAATTGTACAAGGAGGGAAAATAATATTTTAGAATATTATTATTTTAAGCATATATCAAAACTAATTCTTAGAAAACAAGTATTTGGCATAAAAATTCCAATCTAGCCCATCACTTACAATAGAGAGAAAACTTTTCAAGCTATTTTTTGTTTTTTACTCCCAAAACATCTTAAGCTATAATCTTCAAATTAAATTCCCATACTTCTACCAAGGTTTAGCCTTTATATAGTTGATTGATAAAACATTGATATTTTCACCTATGAAAACACATGTTTTACTATAGATGTTGAATTTTTTGATATTTCCCTTGACAAAAATTTCACTATGTATAGAAATTTGTACTTCTTTCAATTCAAATAAGAAAACATAACTTACAAAAAATACGGCTAGGAATAAAAGTATTGTATGAATGATTTTCAAGAAAATAGAATGCACCTATTTATTTAAGTATTTGATAATGTTTGGATGAACGTTTTGGTAATAGAATTGCATCCTTCTAAAGGTGATGTTGTAAGAGCATCGTCAATCCAGCTTATAGAAAGGTACAACAATAGTAAGTTTTGTGTAGGTTCCAAAATAGCAATGGAAACTTGCCCCAATGCTACAATACTTTCCATGCTACCTTCCCGAGTGTGGCATTTTTTGGCACTTGCATGGCAAGAATTGGTCTTTTGTTGTACCCTCCAAACACCTTGGCACTCTTTGGTCTCCTTAGTCAACAAGATATTATGGTAACAATAGGGTTTCAAAGGGAGCAAAAGGGAAAGAATTTTGCTATTGAAATGACCTGCTTTACTTCCCGCCATTGAATCAACAACTTCCACATTGTTGCCGAGTTGTTTAGGGTTTCAAGTACCGTTGTCAATTGAGGAGCATGCAATGGAAGGAGACATAGTTAAAAGAAAGATGTGAATGCAAACAACATATATTGTTGCAATGCCTAGTTACTAGTGTAGCTTTTAGGATTTCTATGAAAACTAAAGCCAAACAATGACCAATAGATGACACGCATTCCAATCAATGTAAAAATGAAGAATAGACATATTGGTCTAAAATCATTTTTGAAAAAGTTCCTTGACAATAGGTCTCATCTTTTTAAGACAACCTTGAAAGGACACCAAAGGACAGTAAGTGTGTGATGGATGACTTTCTCCATTATTGTACTTGTTATCAAGGTGGCATTCTTTTAGGATTAACCTTGTAAGACATAGAAGCTAAAAGTACTATAAGAAAGTTTTTTTTTATGTCTAACCAAAAACACACAATGTCCGGAGTAAAACATAGAGTTGTCTTTGGGGACATTAAGATGTCTTAGGTGTGGATTGAGGTTTAGAATGGATTTTTGTGGATGTTGCAAGTGAGAGTAGAAATTTGTAGTGAAAACAACTTGGTCTTGTGAATGACATTGAAATTTTTTTAGGCATGGCTAAGGATATACTTGATGTGTAGAGCATCGTCCATAAAAAATTAATTGTTGATCCATTTTCACTTCAAATAAGTTTGTGGAAATTATTATGTTTTTGGATAAAACTAATGTCTAAGTTAAAAAAAAGGGGGGGGGTGAATATCCACATGACAAACTTTGGGTGAAAAAATACATTGTGGTAATTGATGTGCCATTTCACAAGGAAATTGATTGACTTAACATTCAATAATGCTAATGTGGCATTCTGAGTGCGTAAAGTAGCTCTATGTTTTATATATTCATTGATGTTTTCAAATATGTCTAATGAGACTCTTAGATATTTTGGATGATGTCAATGGAGACATGGGAACGTTTTAGAAGACGATGAGATGTTTTGGGAGATGTACACTTAGACATTGCAACATTTCTAGAGACTTAGATTTAGTTGTTACAATATTTTTTGAGATGTTGATAGGCACTTGAGGACATTATGGGAGACATTACTAGGAGCAAGCCCGGGAGCAAGATTGTCTTCATCCTTAAGCAAATGTGAACTTCTACCTCATACTATTTGATGTGTGTTTAATGACATTTGCTAGAAATGAGGATGTTCAACAAGCAATTTATAATGTCTTTTTAGATGGCTAGCAACCTATGGTATGACTTGATGTCATACTTTGTACAACGTGAACATCCATCACTTCCAACTTTTGTATACAATATACATGGCAAAACATACCAAAAACGTACATAGTCACTGATATTATCTTCTTCATTAGTATGAGTAGACGACATCTTACTAATATGGATTTTAGTGGATAAAACATGGATGCGGAACAACACATGAATATGGCAAGGACGAAAGGTTCAAACAAGGTAGTTAGTGCATTCTTTGGAGAGAAATAATGCAATAAACTATCTTTGCAATACTAATAAGAAAATTCTCGACAAGATAAGGTTTAGAGTAATTAAAAATCATACATGCACTTCTCATAAGCAACCCTAAACATGACAATGATATCAAACTAATCAAACGCAAGTGACGCTCAACATTAGGCACCACTACCTTTGTCCCTTGATGAATGTTTGGAAGGCACTAGTACTTCTTAGGGAGTCATAGAGGTGGACAATTCACTCTATCCGAGACTCTATCCTCTTGAAGTTTTGTCGGACGTCTATGTGTTGTCCCCACTTGTAATACAATTTTAGCATTTTACATATCCCGTATGGTTTGTCTTACTTCCTACCACCTACCACCCCACTTGTATATATAGCTTGTCTTCTCATTCCTACTTATGTACAATAAATGGCTTAAGAAGTCATATGACATATTATATATGGTGAAGTATATATGGTTGTATACAATGTATTGTGTATGGCATATAATATACAATGTATGTTGGACGTGTGAAGAGGTTTGCATGATGATATGCATATGTCCAAGTGGTCATCATTAAACAACTTGACATTGAAGTTGACATCTCAAAATTCGTCTCATGTCTACATGGATGTTCCAAAAAACATCTCAAAAATGTTTGGATGTTTGAATTCTAGTCAGAAAATGTCTAGATGTTTAAAATGACATCTCAACTCGGGGATGCAGTCCTCGGAAAAAATAAGGATATAGGTGTGAACATCAAGTAATTAATGGGGGGGTACTATTTTTCATCTATAGATTATTTAGCACTCTATCATCATATAATTTCCTAATGTGGTGCATTAAAAAGGGGGCATACATTAATTTTAATTCCCAATTGCTATAAATTTATGGTATTTTATTTTACTATACAATTTTTTTTTCATTCCATTTTTTTTTCAATTGTATTTTTTTCAACTACTTACTACTCACACTTAGTGGATTTGGTGTAGAGTTTCCAATTTGCAAATATAATGCTTCTTAAACTAATTTCTTTAATAAATTTATGCATTCATTGTTGGAACTTACACATTCACTACTAAAATTGAAATAAGGATCATGCAAACATTACCAATTGAAAGAGGAACAATGTAGAATCGAATGCATAAAATGTGATCATGAACACAATGAAAATCTGAACTTTGGAGTTTAGAAGCCCAGTTTTGTGGAAGTTATGCCAATAGAAAAAAAATTGTAATGCTCATTATTCTAATAGTCTAAATGAAAACGTGCATAGCCATAACTTGCACAAAACCTACATCCTAGAAAAACAAAAATGGAGGCCCACATGTCGTTTCCTCTAGGTACAAGTTCTACCACCTGGGCTGCAACAAAGAAAGAGAATAAACATTCAAAACTAAGAGACAAACAAAAGCATCAGAAATTGTATGATTCAACACTTGGCAGCAAGAGCAACATGAGTAAGGGCCAAAAAATGGAAATTCATGAGCAAGGTTTTAGGTTTTAGGTGGAAAAAAGTACCATCACTATAAAAAAAACTAGAGTTTTTTGACGTCTAAGCAGATAGATTTTGTTGGACATCTAATGTAACAATTCGTGATTTTATGTCAACAATGACGTCCAATACAACATGAAGATGTTACATTAAACATCATTGTTGACATAAAAACACAAGTTGTTACATTGGATGTCCAACAAAATCCGTTTATTTATATGCGGTTTTCTTATAGTGCATAAAACCTCCAAAAAATAAAACCTCCAAAAAATGCAGCATCAAGCAATGCGTTGGGAGGATGGAATCCAAATTTGGCCTTTGGCCTGCAACTTCTTACCTATAGCAGGTTTGATTTTAGTCACGCCTCACCCCTTGTGAAGCTTGGAATGCAAGTTTTGTAGTTCGAGGATAGTGAAATTTGCGAGTAGTGTCATACGCAACCACTCACAAATTAAACCTCCACCTACAACACCCAAGAACAAAAAGAAGGGAAAGGGCAGCTTGATACTTGGAAACCATGAAGGTCATTTCTTTCTTCCTATATTGCGAGCTCGGAATAGAAGGTCCTTAAGGATTCACCTACATGAAATCAACAAATGCAAATCATATGAGACTTTAGGAAGCAATAAACGTAAGCAAAAAGAAACTTAGGTTGAGAAAGAGATGACTCAAAACGAACTTGACAACAATCCCCAGTGCCAACCCTCAACTACCAATTTTTTGGAATTCATAAAGTTCTATCCGACAAATAGCCTAAATCTAGTTGGAACAACTTGTTTAACGTTCCAAAATTCATTATTTGACCTGACATGAACTTCTAAGGCAATACTAATTAAGACATTTGGCCCAAAAATGAATATAGAGGGAGGCATCCTAAGTCTACTATATTTTCTAATGGAACCCATTATTCCACACCCTATAGTATTTTGAAGACATCCAATGGCATTTTAGATACACTATAGTATATTCAATCAATTTATAATTTTTTTTCCGAATGTTTTTTTGGCACCCTACATTTGTTCATACCTATATTTCTACTTCTACCACTTACTGCACCCTCCGAGCATGTCAAACAACTTGAGCATGTCATTTGATGTCTCTTCAAACAATAATTAAATTTTCAGACAACAAAAAACTATGTTGACGTGGCATGCCACATCATCCTAACTAGATGCCACACATTTTTCCACCACCACGTCAAATGCCATGTTATGGATGGGACTAGATGAAAAAATCCTATGTGGTTTCATGCGCCCAAGTGGTGCTCACATGGTAGCCACAGGTGAAATTCAGTACCCCATTGATCCATGTTTTTTTGGATGTCTGGAATGAAAACATGTGAATTTCAATAAAAAGTTTTGATGTTTTTTGCATGTCTTGAGCAATGCAAAATTTTAGACATCTATAGAGACACTTCAGGACATCACACATGACATCTAGATGTAGAATTGTCATGTCCAAAAACACATGGGTTTCTTATAGTAAAGTGTTTGATGAATGACTTTCTAAATCACCGTAAAAATAAAGAATGCACCTATTGATTTAAGATTTAATAAGTAGATCAGTTTTGAGTGACTACCTTGATCATATGTTGGCATCCTTCCAAGGTTAATTCTATAAGGATAGGTCCATGACCACCAATGACTATCCATTGCTATATTTGTTTGCTACCATTTTGCAAGTACATTTGATTGAAAAAAAATTATATTTATTTTTCAAAGATGAAATCATATGTCTTCTAGAAGTCGTAAAATTTTCAATTTGGAAGTAAAAAATTTGAAACCATTGTGAATTTTTTTTTAAATGAAGAAAATCCATATCAAATAAAGAATGTATTTGCTCTCATTAGGTGGGCTCAAATTCAATAAATATCATTTAAATTATTGCTAAAATTCACATCATTAAGAGAAGGTAGCAAGAAATGTCTAAAATATACTACCACGGATTGACTTTTAAAGGATGTTGTGGCCAATTTTCAGTTGATAAATGACAAAAAAATATTACTATATAGGACAAAAGTACAACTATTCATCCCCAAAATTTTGTGTAAAAAGGTGAGGTCTTCTACAGTAGTTTGACTTCCAATGAGTGCTTTAGGATTTTTTTGTAAACCAATGATTCACACAATAGCAAAAGGGATGATTTCCATAGTCACTAGCCCATCTTTTAAGCCTTAAAAGGATGTAGCCCCCCTATGACCAAGGTAGTCACCAAAATGCTTCAAGGATTATTGGACCAACAGGTGCATTCTCTCTTTTCTACATTAAAAAATCAAGTCATCATCGGCAACTTTTCAGTCTCAACGTCCATTAATGAGTAAAGGTTAAATATCTTTTTCTTTAAAAATTTCAATAATACCATAACAATGATATTTTCCACATATTATTGACTGAAAAATATATACACTCAAGCAACTTCCAAACGTCCTTCAAATGACTTCACCAAAGTCTGTAAGGATGTAAACAAAAAACACGTTTTTTCATCCTTATTTTTTTTAATGGGCATCCTCAACAGTATTTCAGGGTACATGTTTGGATGATACTTGCATTGCGAAAGGGTTGCCACTTTTCATCCCGCAGAAAACGGAGAAGAAAGATCAACCGCTTCACAACAGTTTCGGAGATGTTTGCCATTCTAGCCGCGTGACGAGAATGATGACGGAATTCTGTGCTGACCCCCAAAGGGCAGGAAGCTGCTGGGAAGGAGCCCACGCAAACGGCATCTCGGTGGGAGGGAGCCCGCTAGGACGTTTCTGCACCAGCCCCTCCTTTTGACCCCCGAGGAGGCAAGGACCCTCCTTTTTTACCATATTGGTAAATAATAATAAAAGGGTCAGTCGACCAATGATGTTTGGACCGTGGAGGATGGGCCCCCTCATTGCCCCTCAAGGGCAAACCCTGGAATTTTTTATTTGCAAGGCTTAATTTTTTTTTGAAATTTTGAATCATATTTGTAATCAAAGGTCCAAGAATTACCAAAAAATTGGCACAGCATAGGGGGCTTTTTTTTCAAACCTAAGTTGACTGGGGCAATGAGGGGGGCAATTTTTCCTGCACTGATGTTTGGACCATGGAGGATGGATGGGCCCACCTTTTGGAAAAAACATTAAATTTTTTTTAATTTGACACCTATGATAAAATTTTGCAAAGTTGGAATTCATATTTACAATCAAATGCACCAAATTATGTTAGAGTGGTGAAAAAATACTAAATTTATGCTGCATATTATAGGGGGAAATTTTTACATTTATCCTTGGTTGGGGCAATAAGGGGGGTCAGTCTTCCTTGGCATGATCATTGCTTGGTCATGGAAATTAGATGAAGATAGATAGATGGATGGAAGTGGGCAAATGGACGAAAATTTGATTGAAAATGCGTGAACATGGTGGGAAGGGATGAAAATTGTTGGTGAATGAAAATTATAGGATGGGTTTGTTTGTTTCATTCCATTTCTAGCACTTTAAGAAATAATTGACAACATTGGAATAATTCATAGAGAAATCAACTGCATGTCAAGGTTTGATTCAGTAGTCAAAATTGTGCTATATAAATTTTGTGCCAAAATTGAATTTCCGCATCAGATTCTCAAGGGGGCCAGGTCACCTCACACCATTTGTAAGATGACATGTGGCACTTCTTTTTATTTACAAAAGAATGACTTAATTTATGCCCAAGTTGAACTTCACAAAAAGATAATTGACACCATTGTAATTTGTTTTTTTGCCACTTGGTGTGAGTTTCACAAAAAAATGTTCTAACAAGCATTTGAGCATGATGAATGGTATTTTGTATGTAGTTGAGCAAAAAATTATCTTAGGATTCCAAACCCTTTTAGGATGTTTGTTTTTGACACTATGTGAATAATCTACAAATTAATTTTCAAATGTGGTAATTATCAACATATCTAAACACTAGAAGAAAATGAGGGGTTTTGCAACTACAGTATGCAACTCATTTTGTAGTTGCATAGGACATTTGCAACTAGGTGACAATGTAGAGTCCGTAGTTGCAGTGGACAAGTCGCATTAGTTGCAGTCTAGTTGCAAGGTTTTTTGTCATCCGACACCATACAAAGAACTTCATCCTTGTGTGCAACTTGTTTGTAACTTGCTTGCAACTTGTAGATTTGTAAATTTTAAAATATAAATCTCAATGATTTGTAGATTTCAAATTTTCAGATCTACCTCCTTTCTAGATTTTAGAATTTCAAAACTACCTTTTTCTTAGATTTTTGAATTTCAAATCTACCTTTTTTTAGGTTTCAAAATTTCAAATCTACCCTCTTCCTAGATTTCAAAATTTCAGATCTACCTTCTTCCTAGATTTCAAAATTCAATTTCCTAGATTATAAAATTTCTTGAATTTTAATTATTTTTTAAATTCTTATATACAAAATCTACAAATTGTAGAAACCCACAAATTATAGAAATCTTAGAATTCTATCAAAAGAATTCATTACATAAGACTATAACAACTTACAAGTCTTATATGTTCAATCTAATGGTACTCTTTACAATTGATATGGGTCAATTGATATAACACGAATGGGAATGAACTTTGAAAGCAACTAGGAAACAACTAGAGTGCAACTAAGAAACAACTAGCGTACAACTAGGAAACAACTATGGTCATTTTACAGTTGCATAATAGTTGCATAGGACACTAGTTGTTTCCTAGTCTTTTTTTGCAACTACAGAATGACTACTTTGCAACTAAAACAATGAATGAATGTTGTAAAACAATGACACAAAACAACTACATTAGATTTGGTGCAAATAGAGAAGAAACTAGTTGCATGACAGTTGCATAGGGCACTAGTTGCATAGTAGTTGGTTGTGCTGGACGTGTTTTTCTTCTAGTGAAAATCAACCCAAATATCTCATGTTTAACCCTTAAGCGCTCCGACGTCCATATTCTAGACGATGAACACAGGACTTAGAAGCACTGTTCAATTCAACTAGCTTTGCATTCATCCAATGTAACACTTGAATCTTGAAAAGACAACCTTCTTTAATGACCAATTTCATGAAATTACACTTATGTACAAAGATATAAGCAAAAATGTGCCAAAATTTGAAAAAAGATGAAGGTGTTAAAGGATTAAGTGGTGCACATTTTAGACTAGAATCTAGATGGGTTGGCTTTGTACACTAGGGCACTACGAGGTGCACTTACCTCAAATCCTAAGCACTCCTAAGTCCACCATATAATAGGTGATGAATTGAGTGCTTGTGGCAATGTTGTGTCTAAATAATTTTTCATTCATTCTAAGTATTGTTGGTATCTTCCCAAATAATCCTTATTTAATGATTAATTTGATGAAGTTTAATGTACACACTATATTTGTTCGAAAAACCTAAGCAAAAATGTCATACTAGCTCTACTAATGGTCATCTCTCTAGAAACATGATCTATGTAGACTACAAAAATGACTCCTAAGAAGACCCACATGATGAATTTGACTATTGGTGGGTCTTCTCATAGTTGTTTCCTCTAATCTACACAAATTGTCTTTCTACTGGTGCTAACTTATGTAATACTCCCTCCCATCCCAAAATGATCTTCCAGTTCCCCCTTTAATTTTTTTTGTCCCCAAATGATCTTCAAGAACAAAAATGATAATTCTTGTTCTTGAAGATTCAATGAACGGATAACAACTTCCTCGAAATACTTAGAAACAGGTTGAAATAACATTATTTTTAGCCACCTTAATCCCAAACATTTTGTCCAACCGGAAGATCATTCTGGGATGGAGAAAGTACTTTAAGAAGATGGAATTTGTCATCTAAATTGTCGTTTTCACATCAAAATTAACCTTTAGTTCTTAAAACTTTCACATAAACCACTACCAAGAAATCGCCCGTTCATTTCTCCGGTGGTTTCTAGTTTGAAATTAGGTCATAATGCCCGATTACTCGTTTTCGCCCGTGTAATAAGGCATTGTGACATTTTCATCCAAAATCAATCTATTATGTTAATGAAATCTAATTTCCTTGTTATCGGGAATTGTAGGAAAAAATTCACCTCCTCATCGGGCTCCGCCTTCGTTGTCGACGTATTTTTTCCACCCAATCCTCCTCACCTACACGAAAAAGGATCCAGGAGTTAAAAGGGTTAAAAAAAAAGGCGGCACTAAGCCTAAGAGTTGCCTGTGGGCCCCCCCGCCCTAATAAGCTTAAGTTAAAGCATTTCCCCCTACAGTAGAAATCAACAGCGGCAGCTCAGAAGTCTTTGGTCTCTCGCACTTCTTCTGGGTGCCAGCCTGACGTGCAGCCCACTCAAGCTTGCGCCGCACGTCAAGCACGGCCCCTGCTTCTCTCTCCCCTTTGCAGTTGCACAACCAACCCCACCCGCCGTGTTGCCCTACCTTAACCCGCGTTGTCTCCATAGCCGTCTCTCCCCCCTTCGCAGCTTGCCGTTTGTGTGTCATGTCTGCCCCTATCGATTCTCGCTTTGGTTCCATTTCCTCGCCGTCCCTTGCCAAGCCTGCGAAATTGGCATTGCTTCTCTTGGCTGAATGAATGAGCAAACCCTCACTGGTTCCCTGTGCGCCCCCCCCCTCCCCCCGCCCTCTGTCGGTAACCGCATTTTGAGTTTCGCCATGGCTGCTGGAGTTCCATTCCTCCACCTCGTCGTTGTCGTCGTTGTCGTCGCAGTTGTCGTCGTGGCTGGGAGTGTGGTGGTGCCAGTGGGAGCTTCGATGTAGGATTTGGGGGCGCTTTTCTGGCTTCCGAGAGTTTTTTGTATTTTTTACTTTCGTCAGAAGGTTGCTTGAAAGCCAAGACATGCTGTGGTTTGTGTAAATTCTTTCCTCGCGTGGTGTTCGTACGGTGCCGGCATCTCCAGAATAGCTTCCCTTTCCCTTCCGGGCTCGTTTTTAAATGGCTTCTCCTTGCTGGAATCCGCAGGTATGGATTTCTGTACGAATGCATGTTTTTTTTCTTGGAGGTTGCTAGGGTTTGTTGCTTGAGGTGTGTGAGAGTTTGGTTTGGGAGGTGCTTAGGGTTTGGAAGA
Organism: Rhytidiadelphus loreus; assembly: GCA_947034895.1. Classification (NCBI taxonomy): domain Eukaryota; kingdom Viridiplantae; phylum Streptophyta; class Bryopsida; order Hypnales; family Hylocomiaceae; genus Rhytidiadelphus; species Rhytidiadelphus loreus. Next base: position 44,323,401 of record OX344764.1, read on the forward strand.
GGCTGAAATTTGTTTGTATTTGAGCTTTCAGAGGGACTTTGAGAGCAAGGTGTTTGATCTCGGGTATGACATCGCTCCGGCGTCGAAGTGCGAAGGGCGTCGGACTGATGCGGCGGTGAAGGTGGAGGACGAACTGGAAGTGTTGGACGGGGAAGGGGTGGGAGTCGTCGACGCGTCTTCGAAGAAGCGCGCTTGTCGATTTCGGGACTGTTTGGATGTCGAGCGGACTCGTCTATGTCGAGCGCGACCTGAGTGGGGCATGGTATGTGTGTGTGTGTGTGTGTGTGTTTGTGAGCCTTTTCTTAGATCTGTCGTTGCTGTTTCCTTCAGAGCAGAAGGAGAACCTACTAGTATTCTTCTTAACTTGATTTCTCTTCTTGTATCACCTTAATGAGGTTTCTACTTATCGGTTCCTGTCCTGTACGAGAGGGGGTTACGAATAAACTATTGGCAGTTTAGATGTTCGTCAAGTTGCAGGGATTGTGTCTTCAGGACTAGAAGTACCGTTTTAGAAGGTGGAGGACTTTCAAATGAAGTTGGAAATTTCTTTGGTTATTTTGAGAACGAAATTCTGTGTATTCTGTATTACCTTAATTCAATCTTCCTGATTGTTAGGGTAATGTGCCTTCCTGCAGACTGGCATGCAAACAGAGTGCCTGCTCCCAAATTCATTTGTCGATGATAATGAAGCAACTCGACGACAAGCTCCGTGTGAAGCCACGACCATGGAGCGTCCCCCACCGAGCTATCCACTTTTGGAGAAATTGGTTCTCCCTTTGAAGAAAGGCGACCGGGAGTATCAAGACGTGGAGCGCAAGTTTCTGGGAGGGCTTAGTCATTTTGCTTCGGGCACCGCTGTCACGGGTATTTCGCGAGATTCAAGTGCTCGAGGACAGGCACGACTGCAGGCTTTCGAGGAGGTGAAAGCCAGAACGCGAAAGACTCGCGGAGATGAGAACGAACGTTTTGCTTGGCATGGGACGAGCAAGGCCGGAGTTTCGGGGATTTTTCTCCACGGTTTTGGACAGCCCCGGACGCCGAAGAACGGCTCCGCGTATGGTGTGGGTGTTTATCTTGCACCTGAGGGGCATTCGCACGTCAGGTGAGAACAGTTTGAGATCGGCCCCTTGAGACTCGAGATTTTGAGAAGCTCAGTTCATCGAATGGCATTGAAGAGACGAGAGAATGTGCTATATTATTTTGTGGCATACATACTTTGGAGGAAGGACTTTATTCACTATGATTTCCTGAAAATGATGTTACTAATTTTAATGTGAGTACTTAGGGATTATTGTAATTCTGGCTTTTGAAAACCACTGTCCTCTTTTGTAGGGGTCTTAATCCAAGTTTTATAGTTTAGGATGCGTGTTATATTCTGGTAAGCTTGGGATGGAAGTAAGTTTTTTCTTTTCGACTTGAGGGTGCGGCTGGGTTACAGTTTTCTATGTCTGTGGAAATGCAGTGCTATTTACGCAGATAATGATGAAAACGGTGAGCACCACGTAGTTTTGTGCAAAGTGGTTCTAGGCGCTTCTGAGCTGGTAGCGTACGGCTCGGACCAATTTCACCCTAGCAGTGAGGAGTTCGATACAGGAGTAGATGACACGGTTAGTCCGAGGAGACTAATTGTGTGGTCGACCCACATGAATACACACATCCTCCCGTTATATGTTGTCAGCTTCAGGCTTCCTCCCTGCTGGCACAGTAAGTTCCATCACTCCTTAAAACTGCCGGTGTGCGTCGTCTCTTTTCTACCTTTCCGGTTCAAACTATTCGTCAAACCTAACTTGTGCTAAGTGCTCCAAGGTAAAATCCAAAGGAGAGGCCTTTTGGACTTGTTCGAGTGGCTCTGAGCCCAGGACGTTGTGTAAGCAGACCTGAGGATATACCACTCAAGCTGTCACCAGAAGGGCTATGGTACAGTTTGTGTTGCGTATGCATTAGCAGCGAAGTTGAATCATTGAAGGGGTTTTTCTGGTGCTTGCATTCGAACTGAGTTGTTGGATATGTGGTCAGGTCGGATGGCAGCGCATCACGGAAAGAGACCTCATGCACTTCCTCCTGGAGCTTACACGAAGCGGTTTCATACAGCAAGGCAGGTCGGTGTATTCTTTGTGACCGGCTTCTGAGGTCCCAACTAGATCGAGTCTGACGACTAAAGATGTCGTCGCAACTTCAGGCCGTGTGTGAAAGCACACTTACCTACAAATCTAATACAAGACTACCGTGAACATCTTACTTGAGGGTATGGGTGTTGTGTTGACAATTATATATTGTGCTATTGTGCAGAAATGTGATGAGGTCAGAAGTGGGACGGGCGCGGGGTCATTTTGTAAGAGGGGCCCGTCATCGCCGTTTATCTGGTTTCCACATCTTTTTATGCTCTTGTCTCCGCTTCTGACGGACGACAAACTCGAAAACTTGAAAAGCTGTCATCGTGAATTTCAGGTAGCTATGGATATTCGTTCTTATACCTTTGTATTAATATGTTTTGAATGCATTCTGACATGACTCAAGCGCATAAAGTTGTACCAACCAATGAGAACGATTTTGTAGGCTAGGAGACTTACTCGCCCACAATTTATTCAACACTTACGAGATCAAGTTGGGGACCACCGTTTGGTCCATGCGATCAAATTGCTCCAGGGTTCTCAGGTATCTATATCTGATTATTTTCCTTGTGAAGCTTGGTAGACGATGAGTCTCATTTTGGGTGCAGATCTTTTAACATTTCAATAGATAAGCTGAAATCAGTTTTCATGACTCAAAAGTGTGGTGTGATTTGTGGTATATTCGCTTTTACTCGATAATTTTGAATTTTTATTTGCTATGCGTACCCCTTGAACGTCACAGTTTTTGGAAACACACTGAAAAGCTAGCCCGAGGTGGCTGACGTTTGAGGGATCTATTGACTGGCTTCTTTCATGTCACATGGTAATCTGATGTCTTTCCTTAGTCTGATCCAAACAAGACTGTATGCGCAGATGTGTAAGGCTCGAGAACCGGTCAAGTATGAGACTCCGATCTCCTTCACTGCAAGTGAGGAGATGAAGTGTGAGACTCCGCTATCTTTCACTGCAGTTGAAAAGATAGAGCTTGAGACTCCGCTATCTTTCACTGCAGTTGAAAAGATAGAGCATGAGACTTCGCCGTCCTTCACTTTAGGAGGGAAGGTCAAGTGTAAGACTCCGCTATCTTTCACTGCAGTTGAGAAGATAGAGCGTGAGACTTCGCTATCCTTCACTCCAGGAGAGAAGATCAAGTGTGAGACGCCGCTGTCCTTCACTGTTATTTGAAACAAGGTGAGACTATGATTCTTTCTTTTCGATGGTCTACCTGAGTTCGCATCTTATTTATCTACTTCTGGCCCTTCTCTTTTAAAAGCGAGAGATATTCATCTATTCAAGAATGAATTACTGGACTTCTGGATTTAATAATTTTATTATTAATATAATATGCGAATGAGGGTTGAAGGGTCTAACAATCTCTCCGGGACCACCCTAATTTTTGCTTCATTCTTTAATGTCTGGTTCTTGTGCAGGTAAGTTGGGGTATCTTATAGTAGGCTTAAGATTACTTTGCCAAAGAGTCTTGTATCCAGCTTTCTCTGCCTTAGTGCTGAAGATCTTTCTGGAGGGTAGCTAACATTGGTTTTTACTCGAGAAACCTATTTTGATGAGGGATTGACTAGGTCGAATGTTGTCTATGTCCGAGTTGGGACTTGTCCAGAGGGTTTCTTGTTCAGCCGGTAGTGTGCTTGACTTCTGAGTGGATGGCTGCTTTGGCTTAGGTTCTAATCTGTTGACTAGAATTGACGTCATGTACACTTGTCTTATACAGAATCCTTTTTTGTCAGCTTTTGTCGTGCGTAGTGACTGCCATGACTGACTGTTTTAACTACTAGGTCTTTTGTAACCAGTGTTTTTCTTATCCCTGGAATCCATTTTTGTATCTTGTTTCCTGCCTGTTATTTTAAAGTAAAAAGTTCTACTACTGGCGTTTCTAAATATGTTGTAATGCACACGTCTTGTAGAATTTTTAAGTACTCAGTTGTCTGGAAGCACGTGAACTCTCACTAGTCCTCGGTTTTTGACCTCTCCAATGTTCGGAAACCGCTTATTGTCTCTTTGCTCTGTATAGACTGTATAATCTCCATACGTTTGAATTTCTTTTACTGTAATTTTTTTTTCCAATATGTCACTACTGCTAATATTGATGAACTAACTAGCAACTTCCATTGCTGTCATTATAAATCCATGTGAACGTATAGGCTCCTTAGGGTGGGATAGTGGAAATGGAGTAGACTAGTGTGGATTTGGACGGTATAAGGACAGCTTGGCATTGATACTGGAGTTTCGTGACTTACCTTCGTGGTCTCGAATTCTTCAGCTTACGACCTCCACATCTTCCTTGACTGTGTGCCAAGGTAGATGGGGAATGGTACAATTTCGATTGATGAAATGCTTGCAGATTTTCGTTCTAAGGAATTTTATTCCCTGCAAGCTTCGCGCTAGTCAGTGATGCTTTCATTCATCACCGACCCGTTGACGAGGACCGTGATTATTCAGTGCAACAGGTAAAGATTCTCACGCTTCTTCAGTTGTTAATTGGGCGCATTAGTTCATCAAGGTTTTTCGTATTTAGTACTGTACACCACGGAGAAGTGTTCCCTCCTTACTGAGTATAAGCAAGTGATACAGAAAATGCTGCTCTCATGTAAAATTCACTGTAATGAGATTTTTAAATACATTATGAAGCACTTAGTGCCAACACCCTTCACACTTACTCTGCTGTTGTCATCATTTTGGTCTTCATATGTAATGAAAGTGAATTTCATGGGGTTCACTCATGTTGAACAAATGAGTCATGCTATTTCTGGAATGCAATGGAGAGCAACCGTGGGAGGAATTGGAACTGTGATGCTCTCGTCAGGTATTCTTGCGGTACAAAGTTTTCGCAAGCACGTTTGCGTTTTCTTTTGTGAAAGTGTGGATCCAGTCTTAGCTAACTACTCGCGCTATCCAAGTTAGGTATCCAAGCCTCCCAATTGAAGTTGTCTTTCCAGCGTGAGTTTTGTGCGTAAATGGCTTCACAAACACAAAATAGGGGCTAAGTTTCTGATGGGGAGTCGGCTCACATAATGTTCTCGTCCACGAACCTTGACCAAGTATTTGCTTTCTTATGCCATAATGGCAAGTTTGTGGCGGGAAGTACTGTACCATTCTATTCAATAATCCGTGTTCTCAGTGTCATCCCTCGGATCAACGAGGTACACAGATCAATATATCGATTAATTTGAACTATAGTACGTAGCATTAATGGGGAATTACGGTTGAGGAGGACCATTCCCGGAACTCGTTGAATGGTAGGACGTGGCACAGTGGCAAGAACTCACGGACAATTTCTTCATTGGGCTTGTGGAAGAGTACTGTAAACGGTTTCTTAAGAGTCCTTTATCTTAATTTTCATAGATAGTTGCAATCTTGAGAGTTTTGGAGTGTCATGAGTAGACTTGTTGTCTTCAAAGCCAAAGAGTTTTACAGGTACTTTCTTTGCAAACAAGTCTCCTAGATAATACTTGTGGAAATGGCATCTTAAGCTGAAAGTGCCCCAATTCCAACACTTAGACTTAGAGCATTGCCACTAGCCTTGTCAATACCACTCTAGGCTTGTTGTGCATAACCAAATAGCTTCACATCAAACAAAAATGGCTTTATGCTAGCACCTTGTGATACAAGTTGTCCTTCCTTCTTAACATTCTTGCATTTGCTTAGTAATGGAGGGTTGATGAGGGTAGTTTTACATTCACACCAAACAAAAATAGCTCCACACCAACACCTCATCATGGTACAAGTTGTCCCTTCTTGATACTCTTACATTTCTTCAACAATGAAGGGCCTTTGTAGTGGGTAGTTTTACATTTATACTAGTTTGGTCAACTTTGACTAAGGCCTTAGTTAGGAAGATTTAGAGGCTAGTGAGAGGTGTAAGAAGAGAAGGAAGAACTTTAGCAAGGACTTTAAAGGGTGGTTGGTGTAGAACAACAAGTCTTCATTGTACCACTACATTTTACATGCCTCACTACTTCTTGATGTTGTGGTCAAATGGAGTGTTGTTAGTTTTTTGAACTTAGTGTTTTTCTAGGGTTAAATAGAATAGGAGATAGAAGTACCACAAAGTGTTTTTCCTTGAAGATTACTTCAAGAATTTTCTACAAGAGAGGCTCTTGTAGTAGCTCATCCAATTGATCAAAAATTCACAATGTGACTTTGTTTTCAAATGAGGGTGTAATCTCTTAAAAAGACCATAAACTGTTAGACCTAAATGATTGTTGGTATGGATATTTTGCTCTTACATGAAAACATATGAACTCTATAAGGATGCTTGGGGCCTAAAAGACTCAATGGACATAACATTGTTTACCAATGAGGTATGGGGTTTAGCATCCATGAAAAGGGGCTCCTTGTAGTGAATAAAATTGTCTTATATCAACCAACCCCAATCCCTAAATTAACTAATGACTCCATCCTAGGCATCTAGCAAAGAATAATACTTTTTCAATTGATGTAGAAGCCCTTGCCTAGTTATACAATATTATGGAATGACTTCATTGTTAACTATAGAACCAAAGAATGCACTTATTGGTCTAATAATTGTAGTATTTTCATAACTATTTTGGTTATAGAAGAAGTGTCCTTCTAAGATTAATCTTTGTATAATGTGGCCCTATCACCAAGGGAGTGAACCAAAAAAATTTAGATTTTTGAATAGATAGGTACATTCTTCATTTATATATAGAGGAGCCACCCATAACCGATCAAATAAACAATTGTAGACATGATCTTGAGTAGTGCAAAGGGAAGAAAATATTTCCGGAGGTGCAAACATAGAAATGATGAGGATTGTCAAAAATTTGATAATTTTATTACTTGGACTGAAATTACTATGAATTTTGAAAGCCAAAAGTTAGTCTTCAATATCTAAAGTCTTCTAACCTCCATCATTTAAGAACTACTTTTTTGCTCAATACTTCAGGACATTTGTTATGACCTTATTAGTCCAAATCTTGAAAAGGAGAAAAAAAACATTCTAAACTTCAGTTGGAAATCTATTCCAACCTTAGTTGGATATAACTACACCCTATAGGTTGGGTATGGGGCTCTAGTTGGGAATGGATGGTCCTACCTTAGTTTCCTTGAAAATAATTCATTGAATAGTTTTTATCCTTATTGGGTTGAAGATCGGCTTTCAAGCAATGCTTATTTAGGGATGAAATTATTCTCTCATTTTAATGAATGTGGAATTGTTCAACTAAAGCACTAATGGAAATAAAGACATAAACAAAGTAAAATCCAATCACTTGATTTTCTAGTGACCCAATTGTTTAATTTGGTAGAAAGGGGTAATTATTTAGAGAAGCAATATCTATTCATTTTGCAATGACATCACTTATACAAGGTCAATGTTGTCTTTAAATATTTATTGTACAATAAAAACTAAAAAAATAATGCATTCTAAATATGTGGTAGTAATTTTAAAGTTCTTGGCTATGTTTTGTCTAAATCCTTTCCTAAAACTATGCTAAATATTTGTTATTTTTTTGTTTTTTTATAGATCCAACTATAAGACTCTTTGTTACTTGTTAAAGTGTATCCTCCTCAATTTTCAAAATAAATAACCTCATGAATTCCAAAATCACAATTTTGGAATTTCATTAATTAATATTTTCAACTTTTACTAGGAAGATAAATTTGCTCTTCTAATTATTTTATCAAAAATGTGTAAGTCCTACAACTTTTGCAAAAATCCTATATTGGAAAAATAAATTAAGAAAAAAGACGTAAAAAATTCAATCAAAAAAGCTACATATTCATTTTGAAAAGAATTTCAAATACAAGGAGGAAAAACTTGATATAAAATACTCACTAACAACTTAAATGAGGAGTTAAATATTATCAATCAAAAGACAATAAAAAGAAATGTCATAATAAACAATCTATACTTGATATTTTTATTTTTTTTCAAGATATTTGGAAATTGATTTAAAAGAAGAACTTTGAGTTTTCTTCTTGTTAGAAAATTCCATGACTCCTTGTAAAATAATTCTCCTCATAACTTTTGCCTCTTTAGTTAGTATGTGTAAACTGATTCAAATTTTTCACATACATATCATGTCGAGAACTAACTTCAATTTTTTGGGATATGAGCCTCTAAAGGACCAAGTAGCATTTTTTGGCAACATAGCATTTTTGTTCATCCACCTACAAATGGAATTTTCATTCTTTTCTTTGAAATTTCCATACAATATGTGCTTGAAGAGTAGCTTTAAGGTGCAATAATTTTCACAAATTTTGACTACATGGTTAAAAAGTTATTGTATGATATGAGTTTTTCTTAACCCACTGTAGCACGAGCAGATAAGAAAAGACCACCTTTTTAAGAAATATAAATTTGAAATTATTTTCTTAGATTTATAGGTATGTAGAAAGCTTTGAATCATTCTATTTTGATTGACAAGATGAAAGTTATGAGGAGTTTTAGGCTACGAGTAGTTATAAAATCTCTACTCTAAAATAATCTTTAAAGTCCTTCATTTAACTCAATTTTTAATGTTTTTGGAAAAGAATAAAATCATTGGATGCGAGATTGGATGTACAATGACTAACAAAACTGCCAATTTACAATTTACAATTTTTTTACAATATTGACAATGATGATTTCTTTTTTTCAATTTGTTGGATCAATTATGTGCATCATGAACTCTAGTCTTTTGACAATAAGAATGAAATAAAAAATGCATTTTATGGTTGTGAAATATAAATTGAATGCATTACCCAATTCAACAAATGTTTCAAATGCAAGGACATTTAGATGTAACAATGGGCCATATTGCAACCCATACTCTCTATACAATGGCTATCGCATGCTCTCAATTCCAAAAGAAAATTCAAGTATTGTGAGAACCAACATCATTTGTATGTTTGTCAAATTGTTGTTATTTTAAATTCTATAATGTCAATTTCCTTCAAATTTTGTGTACAACAGTCTAAAATGATGTATACCAACATGCCAAAGTCGTGGCCAAGGCGCAATATGTTTTTTCAGAGTTCTAAGAAAAAATTGGTAAAAGATAAAATAATTCCAAATCATGTTGAACAAAACTGAGTTTTTGACATGGCTAACTTTGAATTTGATTTTCTTTCAAATGACAACTAATTTTTTTCTACAACTTTTGTATATCTACTTTTGAACTTTGTCCATTGTTACTTATGGTATGGTTGTTTGAATGGAAATATTTCAAAATTGTACTCACTATAGATTGTTTATTACAACATTAAAACCATTGAGATTGAAAATTTTCAATTTTATAATTAAATTCTCAACAATTTAGTATTTTAAATCATTCATCTTTACTTCTTTCTATTTTCTATTTTTTTCAATCATGAAATATTTTTTGTTGAAATTTTTTATATGTATCTCCAACTTATTTCTTCAACATAATATTTATAGAGAGTTGCAAGTTGTAGGATGTACACATTTTTAGGTAAAAGGTTTGAAAGATGAATTCTAATCATTTGGGAAGAGTTGAAAATACTTCTTTTCAAAATTCAAGCATCATGATCTTATAATTAGTAAGGTTTTTTATATAGAAACTTTTAGGAGGGTGTACTCTAACAACTTATCAAAATGATCCTATGGTTGGATTTGTTAAAAAATAAATATAGATAACAATTTTAGCCTTGCTTTGGAAACTAGTATTTTAAAGTAGTTTTGGACTTCAGAATAAAAAAGAACTTTAGGAGTTAATAATGAATGAAATTTGTAAGCTATAAAAATTACTTGAGTTGAAAAAGTAATTTCTTATTGTACTACAACTTTCTAATCGATTAGTTGAATCTTATGAAATTATTGTGCCTAAAAGCTACTCAATCACACATTGTTTGAAAGTACCAAATGTTAAAAATGAAAATTATGCTTGTCTAAATTCAAAATGTTCTTGAAACCTTTTATTTTTTAATAATAGAAAAAATATAATTTATAAATTCTTGCTTCCAACAACTTAATATTTCAAAGGAATCAAAAAATTATTCACATATTAGAAGAAGATATTTGTTATATTTATTATGCATAATTAGTGTTCATTTACATCCATATTTGATTTTAGTATTTATTTATGACATTGAATTTTTAAGAGTAGACATTACATCTACATAGTGGATGAACTCTTTTCTTAAAATTCCATTAATCAACATCTTGAAATGATACTAAAGTTCCAATGGAATCTAATGGATCTTCTATTATAAGTATTATATTAGCCATGTAAACTTTCCTTAACTTCTAAAGGACAACTGTCTATTGAATGGACAATTAGAAATCCGGTTAGGTACCTATGAAGTCAATTTTGGTCATGAAATTTTGATACAAGGTATGAACATGTCCCCCTTTAGTGGGAATTTAAATTTTTTCCAATTAGTTGCCCGGATCAAAAGTTATACTACCTTGAACTTTTCTGTCAACTCTGTCAACTTTTGCAATACTCTACTTTTACTTTTGAAATTCAACAGGTATGTAACAATGTACCAAAAAGATGAGAACATTTGTTTTCCCCTTACACAAGCCCTTCTCCAAAAAAATCAAGAGCCATTGATCTCTTTCAAAAAAAAAATTCTCCCCATCTCCCATACAATTGGTCTTCAAAAAACATTCATCATTGATCAGAAATGATCTTGGCCATCAAATATAGATTGTAGATATGGATATGGAATACATAACACATATACAAACTTGAGATACATATGAAGAATACAAGATACAAATATGGATATGTACAAATGAAATAATCCATATTGAATGGTGGCAAAACTGCCTACCAAAAATACAAAGGGGAAGGGGGCTGATTGAGTGGGAGGTTGAGAGATAGTGTGAGTAAGTCATTGGATGACAATTTGTACTCCTTTTGGAAAAATTAACAACCAATGGAATGTTGCCATGTCACCCCCCTTCAAAATCCATAGCATTTTGGTTGGAAATTGACATGTCCTCACAATGTATTCAAAGGGTCAATTTCAGAGAAAAACACGCATGATTTCTAAAAAGGGTACATGTATCATTCAAGCATTGGTGGTTAAACTTTCCCAAAGCATTTTAAAGGGTACACGTGTCACTTTGTCATTGGTTCAGAGAAAGAGGTAGATGCTTGTGACTAACACACACACCTTGTATTTGTATAATATTAGTTGGACTTACAAACAATATGGGATATTTGAAATTTTTTGTTGTATCCATATTTTGTAGTTTTATTTTGTATCTCATAGGATCAATGGACAAGATTGTTTTTCGCGATGGCAATCAATGGTGATGGTTTACTTTTTTAATTGAATGGAGATCAATGGCATTGGAGTAGGGTGGAAATATTTGGTAATTGAATCAACGACTCTAGATTTTTCTAAAGTGGTGGTGGGGGAGCCAAATTGAACTAGGAAGACATGTTTGCCTCTTTTTGCCTCATTGAAATTTTGACACAAGGTGTGAACATATACCTCTTTGGTGAAAATTTAATTTTTTCCCAATTAGGTGCTTGGATCAAAAGTTATGTTGTTGTAAACTTTTTTGATAGTAGGTATGTAATTTACATGATACAAGATACAAGTGTAAAAAGAAATAACTATGTGTAGTGTAAAAATCTCATTCTAGGAAGAGCTTAGGGTTGCTGGCCTTGTTCGTCAAGATCAAAAAGAACTTTTTCTTCTAACTTCAAATGTTATAATCTTTCAATCTGTGCAGTCAAAGTTTCTGAATTTTTTTCCCACACATTCCTCTAGTAGTCTAGTCAGATTTTATATGGTTGAATTTTGAAAAAAAAACTTTTTTTTTCTTCATTTTTTTCTCACTGCCCTAAAAAGTGTCAGTTTTTTACAATTTTGCGCAAATATGCCTCCAGGCTTTAGGGGTTAAGTATCTCTAGCCTTATTTGTATTAGAAGCAAGTAAACATAATTAGAAGAAAATGAAGTTTGAGTCATCCATTTCAGCTTGATTAGAAAAATAATCCCATTGCAAAATCTTTTGTATATGATTGGCCATTGGAAAATGGGGGGCCTACTAAACCTCAAAATAGGGACAACTTTTAGACTTTTAGACCTAGAGACATGGAAAAAATACACATAAAATAAATTTTCTCACTTTCTTCGAAATTCAATTTGTTCCCGAGCCAATAAAATGATTGTTTCTAATGGTTTGAGTAATTGGAGTGGAGATGCTCTTAGGGTTTGGTTTAGGGAGAACAGAGACGTTTATATTAAAGAGGTCTGTTCGGAGAACTGGAGATTGGAACGTCGAGAGCGTCTGTTCCCATGGTAGAGAACGAGAAAGAACTTCGTCTCTCTCAGTTGACGCGGGAACTCAAATTGCAGTCTCGCAGAATCCTCGGAGCTTCAATCGTCATTCTCTTTGAGCTTCAATCTCGCTAATGCCTGAGACTGAATTGCTCTCCGCCGTTTTGCGTTTTTTTTTTATTCTTTTTTTCCTGAGGAATCAATGCTGGGTCAGCACATCTGTATTGAATGCGTTTTGTTTTCAGGACCTTGAATTTGGTGGTCGGTCTAGTGTGCAGGCAGAGTCAGTTACCGTGAATTTTTGAATTTTTGATGTGATTTAGCCTTTAGGGATTCAGCCATTTCAGGTGTTAGCGGGCTCGTGCTAAGATAGTTGATGAAATCTGGAAGAAGTTGGGATGGAGAACGTTGCTTTGGAGTAGTATCTGTGCAATGATTGGGGTGTTATTGGGGTGTTTGTATTGGGATCTTAGCCTTGGTTGTGTTGATAGGACGGTATATTTGATTTAGCCTCGTGAATTTGAATCTCTGAAAGATGGGATTGTAGATGCGATGATGTACTGAGCTCGGGGTGTTGTCTTTGATTGAGTGTTTTTCTCTGTTGGAGAGTTTCTTGGCGCGGGGTGAGCAAGAGGTGGTGAGAAGGTGTTGCGCGGGAATGAAGGGCTCCCGGATAGTCTCGAGGCCGCCAAGGCAAGCCAGGAGTGGTGTGACCTACAAGGAGAGCGATGATGACGAAGAGGAATTCGTTCCGAATGCAAGGTTGCCCAGCGCTGATGCTTTGTGCAGGAGGAGCAGCTTGAGAAACAGCGTGGGTGAAGTTGAGGAGCTGGGGATCGCCAAGGGGAAGAGAACTCTAACCCTAAAAAGGGCAAGGACTGTGGTAAGCTTGACCACCGTCGTGCCAGTTACTCTTGTATTCCATTCATCTTGGGTATCTTCTAAGGTAACCACACCTTAATGCGACACTGGAAGCGCTCACCATAGCTACTATTATTTGGAAATTATACGCAAGAGTTATAAGGTTCCAAAGTTTTACTGGTACTTGACCTAACATCAACATGAGTTCTGATGTCAAGGTAATATACATTCTCAAATTCGAATTTTGCAAGATTTTACAGTGTTGCTTTTCAGTCTGCGTCGTCTTTGGCTACCTCTACCTAAGTGTCACTCTTGTGGGGGATTATGAACCAAGTTCTGTTATTCAATGATACCTGCTGCGTTTTCTGAACAATTCTGAACTTCTACAAGTGAGTAGCAAAGGCATACGCTGGTGATAGCTGCATTCGCAATTAGGGTATATTCACACAAGCCTAAACCCTAATTCCCAGGAGATTGTTACTCTCATTAACAGACTTTTGGTTGTTGGTTTCAACAGGAGCCTCCTGTGACAGTGGGAAAGGATGATGTACTTTTTCATACGATACAAGATAAGGAGAAGTCAGCTCTGTCTCCCGATCGTGGGCGCCAGTTTCGCCACGTTGTGGACTCAGTTCAGGGTGTGCCTAATTCGCTCAGGGAGAGCAGTGCCTTTGAGTATCTCTTGGAAGCCGTTAGCGGTGCAAGTGCGGATGGAGAAGACGAGGGTGCTTCTGTTGGCAAATGTTTCAGTTCGCCAATAAAAGCTGGTCAATCTGAAAACAGAAACGATCAGGAGGTATGTAGTGTGTCACCTTTGATTTTTTAAATACACTTGGGTCCTTTATACTTCGGACAGGACTTCAGTACCTTACAGAATACCGGTTTGCATGGTAGGCCCTCTTCACTACTATCTTGGGGCTAGTTTGCACTTTAGAGGACTTGGAGTAGGAAATCCAACACATTGCAGTGTCTCTTTCCTGCATGCCCTATGCTTTGAAAACCCTTGCAGATGATGGGTCCTGGCTTCAGGGTGCTCTTTGAAGACCCTCAATCATAATCTCTATGAAGTGGAGCGAGTGATTAGGGTTTGTGATAAAGCCAAAATGGCTGCTAGGCTGTGCAGGCAGTTCCTTTTTGGTTCTCACTGAAAACCTATATGAAAAAGGGTTCTCTAAAGGTTGATGTCATGCACCTTTGGTTCTTGTAATTACGGGAGTTCCGCAATACTTCGGATAGGATTTCGTCGTTTTCTTTACCCTATGACGGCCGGGTTTGCACAGCGGATCCTCTGTACTACTTCTGTCCCATTGTTCGCTTTAGTATTCAGAAGTTCAGCATTCATTTGTGCTATCATTCCAATTGACTGAACAGGCAGTTTACCCCCGCCAGTTTAATCATTTGCAGTTGGTTTCTGTTCTGAAGTATTAGCGTTTTTTACCGATTGCAAGCTAGAGATCATCCCACTGAAAGTTATCAAATTTTGAATGTGTTCGATTGCAGGAAGAAATGACTTCAACTGCTTATGATCCTGAACCAAATGCTGGTTATGCTACTTATGAACGTAAATCTCTTGCCGTGAAAGGGGTGAAGATTGAGGACACAGAGGGAACCGACGCCTTGAGAAGATATGCACACTGTTCCGACGAGGTGTTAACTCTAGCCATATCTAGAAATTGCGTTTCTTTGAGTTGTGTAGTTGTACACAATGGTTAGCTGTATTTTACTGCTTGTCGTCTATGCTTGTCATCTATGCTTGTGGCCTCTGGACTTAGAACTTCTAAGCTTGATGCCCTCATGACATTACTAGGACATGTCTGTATGCACCAAATTCCAACCCTGACGTAAGGTTTATATGTTATCGGGTTTTTTATGTTCAGGAAAGTAGCCTAGTCAATTCGAGTGTTGGCAAAGGGATGAAGAACACGGTGGAAAGTGAGAGGGACAAGAAAATTGCACAAGAGGGGATTTCTTCTGCAGATGAGAAGAAATACAGCAGGAGAGGCGAGAGAGATAAGCAGAGTAGCTTTTCTTCTTCCGACGGAAAGAAAGTCAGTCAGAAGATGGAGGAAGAAAGACAGGAAAGTGTGGCTTGTGTCCATGGAAAGAAAGACAGTAAGAAAAGCGAGGAAGATATGCAGGATGGCGTGCCTCTTACCCATGGAAAACAAGACAGAAAGGGTGATGAAGAGAAACTGGATGTTGTGTCTTCCGCAGATGAGGACGAAGAAGATGATGAAGATTCTTGGAATGAAAGCTTAGACGCTTCAGATGCTAAGAATAAGAGACCTGTAAAAGGAAAGAGTAGTAATCCTTCTCCAGCCAAGAAGCCAACCCAGGAGTTAAAGACCTTTGTGAGTGATTGGGTCTTCACAATTCTATTGTATGTACCGTGTTTAACCTGTGCATGCTCAATAAGTGCCTTCTGATGTTAATTTTCAATCTTTAGGTGTTTTATTGTTTTATTATTCTAGAGATATCAACGTCTATAAACATTATAATTTCATGAATTTCTTAGTAATTCATCTCTCCATATATTGCAGGTAAAGAAGACCAAGGTTCCCAAGAAGGATCCGGATACTCCAGGCCGTGTTCTCTTGCCTGCAAAATCGACAAGTAAAGCCTGTGCACACGACCTTGCCTAATTTGAAGTGTGATTCTTGGTCTTGTTGGTCTCCTTTTGGGTTAATTTTATCTACAACGTGATGGTGCTTTATGTATTTTTTGACCGTTTTGTAAGTGAAGTTCTCAAGATTGTTTTGTGTCTCTGCAGGTGTTCCACCGTTGCTTCCAAAGAAGCGACCAGGCGTTTGGGCCGGCACAAAGCCTTTTGTTCCTCCGGGTACTACATCTATTTTTCTCCATTGTGCAATCTTCTCTAGTTGAGAACTTGTAAGCCAATCTGTTTACGAAGTGAGATTTAGTTCTATATTGTCCTCGTTCTACTGGTGTCAATTCGGTTGGAGGTACTGATAAAAGGCTTGAATGTATTTACGTTCTATTTCTGTGCAGGTCCTGTGAATCTACAGTCACCAGTCGTAGCCCATAGACGAGTAGTAGGACTCTCTAGGCGTCACAGACCTCCACCATTGCATCCTTATCTATTGGGATCGTAGAAGCTAAAGTTTGGACCACGATCTCTAAGATTGAAGCAGGCGCTGTCTGCACTTTCTGTGAGGTGAGGATGAAATTTATGGATAATCTGCAAGCATACTGCATATATATCTTGCGTAATATAGTGTGCTTGTATTGTGCACATTGATAGTGGATATGAAAGCATTATCTTTATGTGCCCCAATTTTTTCCAAGGGGGCGGTTTTCTCTGCAGAGAACCATCTTTCCTGTAACATATGTAGCAATTTTTACAACACTATTGGTATGCCTGTGTCTACATTGTGCTGTACCTCTAAAATTTAAAAGTTTTTCACTCCCAGTTACATCCTAGAGGTCTACACATTGCTACTGCTCTGTGGCCTCAAGATATGTAACGGTAGTCTTTGTAAACATCTCAGGGCCAGTTAAATAAGATTTAAGGGCCACAACCCAAAGCATCTGAGAGCTCCCATAACAATGATCTGCGAAACTGAGTCAGTGAAGTCAGTGTCTGAGACATTCGTACTCCAAAAGTCATATCTTGAAAACGAGTGTAGAAATTTAAAAGTGCCAACTCAAAAGTTGTACTATGTGAGATGCTACACACGTGTACAAAAATTTGAAGCAAAATGTAGTTCTAGTCCCAGTTTCAAGGTTTGCAACCCATTAGACTTAACTTTGAATGTCTTCTCTAAATTTTTTTGATGCAACTTGGAAACAAATTAATTAAATTTTTACCACAATATTAGTCATACACCTTTGGCATGTTTGTGTACTTTGTATATGATCTTCACACTTTAATTGTTAAAATTTGACTTGCAATTTTAAAACAAGCATGGCACCCAAACTAAAATGGAATCTAAAGACTTTTGATTGAATCAAAGGTATAGGATCTTTTTGGCAATGTAAAGAGTCTAGGTGCCATATTTGTTTTAAAATTGCACGTGCAATGTTTTTTTCTATGTAAATGTTCTTTCAAGATATCCAAAAAATTATGTTAGTTATTTACTTTGCAATCAAGCTTTACTTTTCACCATTGAAGTTTAACAATGATGTGAGTTCTTTGAAATGACACCTCCCTTGTACTTTAGATTATATCTATCAATCTTAAATTTTCCTGGCAAAAATATTTGAAGCTCATAATGGCTTAATATACTTCAATCAACAAAAATCATATAATATGTCAATTAAACAAAGAAAGAATATTCTCCATCAATCAATGGTATGGTTATGACGAAGGAATTTCAATTTATTGATTATAAATTTTCAAAAGTAATCTTACTATAATTAGATTGATTGTAGCTAAGTAAACTTTAGAACTTGGAAAAAAATCATAGGCCATGAGAGCAATATGGACAAGTACAATTGATTTTCATCCATCTAAATGTTTTTTCATTTGCTAAACTATTTTTTTACCTAAATTCAACTACAAAACAATTTTATCGATTACCACTCAATAATACTTTGTCCTATTAGTAAGGATGCAACATTACTACCATCTCAAAAAATTGATGTCATTAGAATAGTTGTACCACACAACACTAAAATAGGGACCACACAGTAATATTTGAACCTAATAATTCAAATAATTTACAAATAGAGGGTCT
The DNA here is from genome assembly GCA_947034895.1 of Rhytidiadelphus loreus. Classification (NCBI taxonomy): domain Eukaryota; kingdom Viridiplantae; phylum Streptophyta; class Bryopsida; order Hypnales; family Hylocomiaceae; genus Rhytidiadelphus; species Rhytidiadelphus loreus. The sequence goes on from OX344764.1 coordinate 44,341,293, forward strand.
TTGATAAGTTAGGGTTGGCTTCCATGTAGTATTGGAGTTGGTGAAGCCCACTCATCAACGGTGGAATGGAAATTTGGATCTTTAGGAATCCTCATTCTAGCCACCAATCAACAGTGGAATGGAAGTTTTTTTTTTTGAAATCCCCATTTTACGCACCAATCAACGGCTAGGGTGAACCAACCGCCCCTTGCTCATACCCCCAAGTCATTCCATGGGAACATGTAGAAAAAAGCCCCCCTATTTTGTACTTGATTAATTTATCTTTTGCACCTCACTTAGCTAATTTGGGACTTTTGATTGCAAATATGAATTCAATTTTATCTTGCGTGACAAATAAAAGATTTAAGTTTCTTTTTCTTGAGGGGCGGTTCACCCTGGGCCCAATCAATGGTGAAATGAGAGTTTTTTTGGGGGGTCCCCATTGCACCATTGATTGGTGGGCTTCACGAGCCCCAAATCCACATGTGGAAGCCAAACCTTAGTAGGTTGGGTGTGTGGTTTAGCATTAGCTAAAAAAAACGGTGGTCCTCACCAAAAAAAAATCTCATTTTAGTTGTGGAAATTAATTTGAAGCAAAGCGTAGTTTTTCAAGCTGCACTGATTGAAAATAGTATAACTAGGGTCAATTAGTATCACCCACACCCCAGCCTAAGCATTAGGACAAATCAGAGTAGCTGAACTCCCGGGAGAAAAAGCGCGACACCCATGCTCGCCAGCAAGGCAGCCCTGGGCCCAAAGGGGGTCGACGACGGACCTCACTTCCGTAGGGATGGGCCGTCATTGCGCCAGCGAGCAAACCCCGCCCCCGCCCCGCGCCCCCGCCCCAAAAGAAAAAGAAGAAGGAAAAAAAGAAAAAGAAAAAGAAAAAAGAAAAAGAAATAAAAAGGAAAAAAGAACTCGAAAAGAAATGGAACAAATCAAAAGCCCTCCTATCACAGTCCAAATGAAGATTCGAGGAGCTTCTCGTAATGCCATCCCCACACGTGGCAAGTTCTCGGAGTTTGCATGTCCTGCGCCATGCCAGGTCCCCGCGCTTTCCAGCCCGGCAACCCAACGCAGGGCCACAGGGCCCCAGCGTAAGCCACGGCAAGCTCCACTGCTCTGAACCCCATACTCCCCATGGCCCTTTCAGTTCCTGGTGCCGCACACACTACTGCGGGCGGGACCTTCTTACCTTTCCTTCGCAGTCCTTTTGATTCTCTCCAAGCCATAGCCCCGGCCGGGAAGATAAGTTACCCAGCTCTGTTCACAAAGCTGCTGCTGCTGAGGCGTCGTCTTCTTCTTCTTGTTTCTCTTTCTCTCTCTCTCCTTCTCTTCCTTCACTCTTGCATTTGCAACTTGATAAGGACCGCCGCCTTTGGATCGTCGCAGGAATTCATGTCGTGCAGCTGTTGTGGTTTGGGGCGGCAGCCGCGCCATTCATTCATGTAGTTAAATTTGCTGGCGGCTTGGTTGCATATCTCTTTCTTGCGAGGTTTGGTCTGTGGAACGGAACCCTCCGTGTTTGTGATTATGACTACGATCGGTAGTGAAGTGCAGTTTGGCGAGTTCTTGCGATTCTCTTCTTCTTTGGACGCTGCATCAGGTTGGTAGGGGGTTCTTGGCTGGGTGGCTCGGGGGTATACGTTTCTTGGTAGGGCAAAAGGAAAGGAGACTTATTTAACCCCAAGAAAAACAGGAACTAATTTTTACAGGAGCTTCAATTCGAACGTTGTGTGTGAGGTTTTGGTAGGGGGGACTGAGATTGCGAGCGAACTAGCTGGTTGGCTGCAGCGGCACCCTAGGATCGACTGAGTTAAAGATAGGATTGGTAGGACGGGCGACGCTAGGACGGAGTGGCTGGTTGGTTGGGATGGAAAGCATGAGTACGATGATGGTCTGTTGTGTGTAAGTTGTGCGGAATTTCTGACATTAGGAGCGATGTGAACGGGATTTGACATTTCTGTCGGCGGACATGGATTGGACATAATTGTGTCCCGAATTGTGTGCCTACATCGGGATGTTGAGTGTGATAGTGGTGACGCACTGTGCTTTCGAAATTGACCTAGTGCGGGTTAAGAAGGTTGGTCGCGGGTGGTTCTTGGGACAGAAGGGGAGAGGGAGTTTTTGGCACGAGGTTGTTCGGGAGTAGTGATGAGTTGCTGAAGGATTGGTTGCACTAGTGGATTCATGATCGGTGTTGAGTGGCTAGGGTGGTCACGTACAGCTTAGTGGAAGGATGGGGCGATAGCAATGTGGAAATAAGAAGTGTGGTGTGGTTGTTGTTCTCTTACGCAGCGTGGGAAGTAGGTGCCGCGGGTGACATTGGGACAGTCATTCATGATGTCAAGCAAGAAACCGAGGCCGATGGCTGTCATGACGAATTGTCGCCATGGGCGTCGGATTCTGGTACGGCTTTGGAGAATTACCCGAGCATAATTATGCCTCTGAAGAGAGAGAAGAGGACTTTCAGCGATATTTTACGGGAAGTCAAAGTGCGCGAAGACACGCTCCAGTGCGCAGTTGCAAGGCTGGGGGGTGGCGCCCAAGGGCTTCAAGTGCTGATGGAGCATGTCAACTACTGGGCGTCGGAGTCACAAGATGAGGACGTCACGGCGACGATCAGAAGAGGGATTGTGGATCTTGGCATGCCACCCGCGCCCAAACGGCACTGTAATCCTGGAATTAGCGCTAATAGTGACGACGGGATCCGGAATGGTGGCGTCCCTTGCTTCGACGCGAGTCCTGTTGGTAAGACAATTGCTGTGGTTAATTTGAGACGCTCTTTCTTCGCGTTGCTACTCTCTTGGTCTTAGTCTTGGTTCCATGAGGGAACAGCATCTTGAAGTTCTTGCCCTACGACTCTACAACTGGGATTTCTTGGCGATACCCTTACTTGACAAGCTAGCAACAGGGTGGGCGAAGTATTTCCATCCTTAAATAACGTTATGCTTTGCGATTTCTCACCGAGGAGTGCTCACTTGCCGCAGGTCCATGCGAGACCGTGAATCACGGGGCGGCGTACACCAGGGCGCTTCGTAAGTCGCACATGGTGCGTCAGCGAGGCCAGACGAGGGTGAGGCGTCATCCATCGATGAGTAAGTATGGGAATCGATCACGGCAGTGGCGAATATCAGGCAGTCATGAGTGGTCGCAAGACATGGGATATGAATTCAGCAATGAAAACGGAAAAGTAAGCCGATTGGTCTGATTAATTCCTTCCTCTTGATTTTGATTTCAAGCTTCACTAATTGAGACAACTGAAAGATCTATGCAAACCCCCGAAAGCGAAGCTTAATAGTCACAATCGCGTTGAGATAGATAGACTTTTGTGAACAGTTAGATTCAAAGACGGTTGAATTATCCAGACCCTCGCGGGAACAGCTGTTTCGAGGAATTGCTATGATACAATCAGATTATTGAGGTTGATCATGCGACTAAAATGAATCCACTACGTGTTTCTCTGTTAATATATAGGTTCCAGTTGGTGCGTTGTGCTTTAAGGCGCTTGTGTATATTAAGTTCTTTTGATGATTCATGTGCAGGGGTATGAATTTCTGTTCCAGAAAGAGTTACGAGCAAGTGATGTGAGCAGCTTGGGACGAATAGTTTTGCCCAAGGTAATGGATATTTAGTGCTTATCAGTGTTCTGTTCTGTTGTTCTGTTCTGTTGTTTGTCTACACACTATTACTGAGCCTGGGGTTGAGTGGCTGCCTGAAGGACCTCATGTTTTTCTTAAATAGTTTTGAGTAGGTTTTATGGGTGCATATTTTGTCCAGTTTCTATTATTTTTTGTTCCAACACATGCAATGTTCTGGTGATATAAGATTTATGGATATTAATGGATATGGATATTTATGGATATTTATTTCATTATGGTCAATCGAATGGGTCATTTCCAAACCATGAATCTTCGTCCATCAGGGGTTTAGTGAATTTAGGTGTGTAGATTTTAAGGTTGTGGAAGTCCTCGATGCACTTAGCTTCCGATTGTAGAAATAAATGACACCGCAATGAAACTTAGAGATACTCATGCGTTCGAGTCTTGCAGAAAGACGCAGAAAGACATCTTCCATTTTTGGTTGCGAGGGAGGGTATCATGATTTCTTTGGAGGACTACCATTGTGGCAAATTGTGGACAGCTCGGTACAGGTAAGTTGGGTTCCACTGAGGCCATAACCAGGTATTCCTGAAGATGAAGGGTTTGATTGATCAATGTTCGGCCTTGGGTGCGCAAGTCCTGTTTTTATATGCCCTGAATTTAATCTCTTATAACGCAAGTTAACATAGTTCCGAGTGATATAGTTCATTATAGTTTAACAAAAGCTTGTAGCTTTTGCGATGATAATTTCAAAAACGTATTTCTCTTCAGACTGTAGAATCTTTTTAATTTTAAAAAAGAAACTTAAAAGAATTACAATTTAAGGTTTTATTTAAATTTTAAACTGGGATTCTAAGACCAGCTTACTTAGTTTTGGGGTTTTAATATAAAATATTCGTTTTATTAAAAATCTGATGTAACGAATTGTGTTTATTTTATTTTTGCTAGGTGCCACAGATTTTTGACGGGGAGGGGACATATATAGATAGTATGGTATCTTTGGTGCCTTAGCTTAAAATTAGATGGTAAATGCAAGAAGATTTTTATTTGGTAGAAATAACTTGCCCACTTTTCTTATATTTATTTTATAAACCTAACACATTTTCTTGCTTTAATCCGGTATAATAACATATTAAATGTTGCGAGGCCAACCTTCTAAGTCTAAGATACCTGCCTATAATATGTGACTAGCGTACCTGGGATTTGGGCCCAGTTGTGTTTCTATATCTCCCTCGATGTCTTGGACTGTTGCGGTACCGAGTCCAATTGATTAGTGTTGATTTAATTGTTCGTTGGTTGTTTTAGGTTTTGGCCGAACAACAAAAGCCGTATGTATCTGCTGGAGAATATTGGTATACACTTGATCCATTTCAATGCATCGTCATGGAATCGAACTTTCAACTTCTAGATTGCTTTCCATCATCGTAGAACGTTTTATAGTTCCGAGCTGTTGGATGACGTGGAATTTGGTTACAATATTGGTTAATGGAAATTGAGATGTTGTTTCTGAGGTTTTTGTGAGTGACACAGGGGATTTTGTGAACTTCCATCATCTTCAAGAGGGGGACTTGCTGCTCTGCTACCGAAATGAACAAGGAGGCTATGTACGTCTTCATTGTATATCAGTATCTAGCTTTCAGTTCGGGAAAGACTATCAGCTACACATTTTCGCTGCAACAGAGTGTTTCTCGAATCTTTTGAGTGAAAGCGAAGTGAGCCCTGTGCTCTTTGACAGTCGAGTTTTCCATCGATCAAGTTGTTTTGTGACGATAGAATGGATTTGGCGCAGGTCATCCGAGGCCAGAAAGTGCCACCAAATGTTAAAAGCCCTGCTGAAGGACTGATTTCCAAGGGCGCGCAGGTGAGAGAAAACTCACCGACTCGTAAAATGAAGTCTGAAACTACAGTCATGCCCTTCACACATCAGGTACGCTCAACCTGTGTTATCACCCTGCCTCTGGCTTCTAAATGTACATGTACTTCTGTTCGCAACTTGAGATGTGGAAGTTGCCCAACTGGATTTGTGACATGAGATTCTTGGGATATACAGTGAACGTGTAATTACGAGGGACGAGTGTAATGCCGAGTGTCAGCTCGATATATATCAAATTTCCGTCCTCAAGTCCGCGCGTCTTGCACCTATTCTGCTTTAACAGTGTCTCTGTGACCCAGTTTGTGGATAGAGAAGGTACACACAATGCAAACCTGGCCGACTCGTCTTTTGACTCGTTAAATTGCACGTTGGGAGAAGGGGACGATGAGAAATATTTTCAAAATGGATGCAGCCGCCAGCAAGATTGCTTCTCTCAGCAGTCAGGTTATCCTACATGTGGTGAAGATGTGCTGATGTCTGGTTTTCCGGCATCACGCTCGCCGCCGGTGCATGATTGTGTCTTTGATCCAGAAGTGGCCATGCTCTCTGTAAACAACGTGAAGAATCAGTTCATGGACGACAATCAGTTTCTGGAGTAATTTTGTAGAGTACGTGTAGTTAGTGGGATGCCTTGAACCATAAACTATGCACGACGAGCTTGAGTGTCTTCAACCCTGTAAATGCTCCCATTGTAGAGTTTGTGGCGTTAACAGGACAATTACGTAGTTGAGCAGCCCCTTTGCCCAGTACGTACTGAGTCACATGCGCAGACAGGATATTGTATCCGGTGCACAGTGCTGATATGAATCCCATTGTAAACAAGTGGAAAGGAATGCTGAGTTTGACTAGTTGTGAGTGAGCGTGGATGCTAACTTTTTGTGACGACCAACTAGACTAGCTGTTTAAGGATCCAGGACCCAGCCTCTGGCAAGCTGATTTTCCGGTGTGCAGTCTTCTTCCAGCGGCACAAAGATTAAAGTAATGGTTGTACAGTGTAGCAACGACCGGTTTGAGAAGTGCAGTGACGTTTCATAGGTGTTTCGATTCACTGGGGTTGGCATTCAGCTTCCAGAGAAATGTTCGAATTGCGCGACTGAGGTTATTTCTGCCGCTAGCTGGTAATTGAAATGCGGTGATGTGCGATTTCCTGGGTATCTACAGCACTGATGTGGCAGTGTTCATGGATTTTAGCTCTGTAAGTGAATTGCGGAATTCATGTTCCTATTGATTCATGTAATATCTGTTGTGTACAAGCACCTGAATAATGTAACATAATTTTCGTGACCATCGTTGTCTTTGTGCTAATGTGCATCGTGTGAACAATGAGTTCGAATTGAATATAAGAGCATTGTTCCAGATCCATAAAAGATGTAAACACTACATGAGGTTTGTCACAATGCAATGAAAGGGAGTCTTTTGATTAACTTAACAAATGTACATTGGACTTGAGGTGGAGTACAATTTGGAGGGAGAAGGGCCACCTAGGCTACTTGACAACCCTAGAAAAAATTTAATAAAAAATCTTCAGGTGCTTGAAATTAGGAAACTTGCATTGAAAGAGTACTCTGTCATGATGGAACATACATGCTAAATTTAAAGATTGCATTGAAAACTATTAATATAATTTTTAATTTATTAATTTAAAAAATTTACATTGAAATAATATTATTTTTCAAGTTCATATTATTTTAGGATTTTTTAGGATTTTTATATCCAACTTTGAAATTCAAATTTTTCATATTAGATTTTAACCCATAAACGACATTGAGGATGTTTTACAGTTGATGAATGACAAAGAATCTCTCCATGTGGGACAGAAGTGCAACTATTCATCTTCCAAATTTTGTGAAAAGGGAACAATTTTCTATAGTAGTTTGACTTTCAATTAGAGTTTTTTCATTTTTTTAATCCAACAATTCACATGGTTCTAAAATATCTCACCAACTTGTTGTTTAAAGATTAATGGTTTATGCAATTAGAAATGAAAATGAATACATTTTCAACAAACCCAACTTCAGCACCCATTCCCAACCACTTTAACCCCTAAACGCCCAAGGCATGTTTTCAGCTTCCTGAAAACTGTTCTAAATTGAACAAAATGCCAACATTTTGATAAGATGTTTCAATTTTTCTGAAATTGTAACCGTACAAATTCAAACTAAACTTGTTAGAGATTGCATCGGAAAAGAAAGCACAACAATATCACTTATGAAGTGAAAGATTGTAACGTTTGATTATGAGGGTGCTAAAATTGCAAAAAGGAATTGAAGTCTTTTTTGCAAGTCAAATCTAAAAAGTTAACAACCAAAAAAATATGAGGTTAAGAGGCCTAACTTGAAGAACCCAAATCAATTTACGACTTCTCAAAATTCACTCTACAAATTTTTTAAATGAATTTAGAATGTGATTTTTTCTCTAAGATCTAGTGTATTTGAGGCTCATTTCCAAGAGCTCTTAACACTATGGAAAGTCAAGATTGCACAGGGTATCCATGTACAAAATCTCTTATAGAAAAATCATTGTCATTTATTTTCAAGATCAGACTTTTGGAGGCAAAACTAGACTTCAAGAAGAACATTTAAAAAATATAAACTACTAAAAATAGCAAATTGGCTAGGATTTATTTAACTTCAAAGTTTTGCAAACACCATATTTTGGTGCCTTGGGCATTTAGGGGTTAAGTCATAAACATTGGGATTATATGATCAAAGCATATATGAATTCAAGCAATCAATTACATTAATGTGAAACTAAAAATTGAAAAGGAATTAGGGTTTTAAAAACAAAGCACTTTGAAGTGGTTGGGGCTTCTATATTCACTTCTATTTGTTGCCTTTTGTCCATAGTCTTCCAACTTTGGTGTCCCTATTTGCATTGTCTAATTGTGATTTTCAACAATGAGACAAAGATAATAGGTTTAACTCAAATGGTAGGTCATGGTGTCGGATTAGAGATGAAGAATGTGTTGAATTAGACTATAGATGGTAGATCAATGATGACTTGGAAATGTATGTCAACTTTTGGGCCAAGAGTATGGTATGGAACTAAAGGTAGGATGGATAGGCATCTATAGAAATTTATTTTAGAAAATTTCTTGTGGCCTACTATACAAAATTAAAATTGGATTTGAGTAGGTTGTTCTTTCAATAGGATTATGATTCCAAGCATTCAAGTAAGAATGTGCAAGAGTGGTTGGTATCACAACCATTTCAATTCCTTCAATGGCTTGTACAATCTCTAGATTTGAATCCTATTAACCCCTAAGCGCCCCGGCACCGCAAATCTAGCTTCTCAAAATTCAAAGATTTTCTTATTTTCTTATTATAATCTTTTCAACCATACGGTCAGTTTATTTGAATCTCTTTTTAGGTGATAATTTGAATGAAATGAATTGAGAAGGGCTTGAATTTTAGTAAACACATGTTGGGCACTTCTCAAATGTCTCTTGAAAGAATTTATAACACCTCTAAAAGAAATTCAAGAATTGTAGGAGCATATATATTTTAGGTATTCCAATTTTAGTGAAGAAAATTGCATGCTATTTTATGAGAACATGTCAAGAATAATTGATGTTGTATTGAAGAATAAGGACTATTGGACCAATTACTGAAGATTTTGCAGTGAACTTGCACAAAATTGAATATATGTAAGATCCTATGGTTGGATATGCCAAAAAAAAATGTTTAAAATTTTATTGTTTGCATTGAAAATGGCAATTTTGAGTGTTTTTGATGGGAAAATGGCCTTGGGAGTTTAGAAGTTAAACTAAATATACATTTGCAAACTTCAAGTGAGTCAATATTGCAACTACCTCACATACTTGGTTGAAATTTTGTTATTCTAAATATATAAATACTACAATTTACAATTGAGTTTTTATTAATTGCCAATCAAGTTATATATGTAGTTGAAATGTTGTAATTTAAAAGCATCTACCCTACACAAAGGTTAGATTCACATTCAAATAAAGTATTTTTGAAATTCTCGAAGTTTAAAAATATTATAAGTGAAATTTTCAAAAGGTTGTAGAATATTTTCTTCGATATTGCCTAATTTTGGAAATTTTGGAAATTATTAAAGAAATTTATGGGAGTAATATTTTCAAGTGTAAAAATATAAAACATTTAATTAATGATGATCATTAAGTTGGAAAGACAAAACAATAAAGAAAAGATAAGGTAATAAAAAGACATCAATTAAGAAAAGACACAACAACAAAAAATAAGCAAAATCACGGCAACCAAAACTAGAGGAGTGGCAATTTAAACAAAAACCAGAAAAATTAAAAGCCTAAAGTGGAAAAATCCTAAAATGTGATTTTTCAACTTATCGAAACCATTCAACAATGAAAAATAAAATATTCTGGCAGTTTACTATTGAATTCGACCCTAAGATACGGTATTGAGATTTTACTATTAGCAAACTCATTTAGTTGGTCAAAGTAGTGTGAAATTTGAAACATCTACATTACATTAGATTTCAGGCCAGTGAGAGACCCTGAGTTCTCCGACGTTCCCGGACTGTGGGAATGTCGGAGAACCAGTAGTCCGACTTGGCACAGAGACTGCCAGGTCGGACTGCATTAATGAATTAATTTAAAAATATTTTTATAAATATTTTTATAAAAAAATATATTATTTTTTAAATATTATTTTAAAATTAAAATTTTTTTATTTTTATTTTTATTTTTTTTATTTTTTTAATAATTAATTAATGAGACTGTCCGGCCATGGTTCACAGCATGGGGAACCATGGCCGGAAGGTCTCTCGTAGGCCTGAAATCTAATCTAATGAACTAATAATAAATATACAATTTATGTATTTTCTCACTTGTATTTATAAACTATTTTCATTGATTTAAACATTGAATCTTTGAAGCTGTAGATTATGAAATTATTTGCTTGTACATAATGTGCAATGGAATAATTTATTACTTTTTATGAATGATGCTACATTGTGTGAGGTCAAGATACTTTTAAATATAACATTGTTTTCAACTTGTTACTTTCTTATATGTAGATATTGCTATGTTCAATAGAAATATGTAGAATTTTATATTCTTTGAAGGACTTTTTATGGATAATAATCCTATAGCATGAGTGTACAACAAGTGATACATGCAAAAGAATATGCTCCGCTTTGTGATATACTTGTGCCAAATTACAAATTATGATATTCTAGGTCCAAAGTATAGTTCTCTCAAATTCTATTTATACTAATATGTGTCTTCATTGGATTTTTTTTAGCATATGTATTTTAAAATATGACATGTACTTCTATATACATACATGAATATATTGGCTATGAAATAAATTTACTTACATTATTTATAGTAAAATTTTATTAGACTTTGTAATGCTTAAAATAGCATATTAAAAAAAATAACTAACTACAATTATTTCACTTTTCTTTTACAACTATTAAATTAACCAATAACCTCTAATTTTCAATTAATACAATAAGGAATAACCACATATCAAGACTCTCTATATAGTTGTTTCAATATTCAACTTAATCCCTAGTGATCCAAGATGTCTCAGACAAATGTACATGTGCTATAAAACATGTACGTCACAATTCTTTTGAAAAATAATGAGATGCATAGACTAAAGTGAGAATTAGTGAAATTCCTAGCATTCATCCAAGGGATAGGATTTGAACTTTTAAATTTTTATTATTATAAATAATTGAGTTGAGAGTCTAAGAAAAAAGTGAAAAAACACACATATGATTTTTATTCTTTAAAATATTACTTAGGAGGATTAGACATGAGATGTAGGGAAAAACTTAACCATTAATAGCTCTAAAATGAAATTGAAGCACACTAATTCCAATGGTGAGATTGTTCCAACAATCAAATTTAATCTTATACACCTTTTCTATTTGGAAAATTGTGAAAATTTGATCTCAAAAATGAATCTAGTACATTTATTTTTTCATGAAAATATTCTAATTGCCTTCATAACAAGATGATCTACAACATTCTCATCACTTATTCAAATGGAACGAACCCAATCTTTCCATATGGAAAAGAATATTATCTATTAAAAATAAAATCAATATAATTTCTTTTTTCATATTTTTTTTGGCTACCCTTTCTTGACTCTTTTGAGTAGTGTGTGTGGTAACTTTTTGTTCACAAGCATTGATTGAAATAAAAATTTAATTTTCAAAAATCTTATTCTTTTTCCTACCTTAGAAAAAAAACGTTTCAAAAAATCATGCCAAAATTTGAGATCATAGAAGCCAACCCAAACTATCAAGTATCCCCCAATTAAAGAGATACTTGAGACTTTAGGGTCATTAGGCAACCCCTTTTTTACACTTTTTGACAAAGTGCCAAGATGGCAATCACTTGAAATTTGGTGAAGCATTGTATTTCTCCATCCATCCATCTTTTGAACCAAAACACACACTTTTCAATCACATCCATGCATTTTCCATCCAAATTTGCTGATTTGTATCCACATTTTCAACAGAAATGGGAAACTTCAGGTGAAAAAAGATTACTTTCATTTAGCAAAAAATAGAAGTTTATTTTGAAACGGTGCAATTTGGCCCCACGGTACCCCACAAAAATTGGGCTGGTCCTTAAAATCCAAATAGAGGGAAAATATTTTCCCCTCAAGACAACAATCACAAGCTACATGATATATTTGCTTTGACCATCTAGAAAACAACGTGTCCTTTTTCAACAAATCATTGATCTGTTGTTCTGTTGCAAAAATAAAATCTTAAATCCAATCAATCAAAGTCAACTTCCCTAGTTTTGTTGCTTTGTTGTTTTGTTTTTTGGGGATTTTTACGGGATCTAATTACTTCCCTTCAATTCCCATATTGTACCGTTCAGCTTTTACATGTACAAAATCTATTTTTTTTCTCTATTTTTTTTTCCTTCTCAAAACAGAAATTTTATAGCTCTTTTTTCCTTTTCCTTTCCTTTCCTCTTTTTTAATTTTTTTTCCCCCCTAATGGATGGTTTTTTCAAATTACAACCGATTATTTTTTTTGTTTTTACTCCAATTCCACCAGCAACCCAACAATGAACTAACTGGCGATTCTCCCCCCAAACATTGGGTTTTGTGAGGTTAACTACTGTAAGGGGCCCCCAACCCCAACCGACCATAACGTTGGCAAGCCCTGTCCCCGCCAGCAAAATATCACTCATCCCGGGGCCTGGACTGCGAGCCCGCCAAGTTGCTGGGGTTTAGGGTTCAAGAGCCCCTTTGCAGGGAATGAGCCCTACGTGGCGGCTTCCTGGAGTTGCATGATCTGGCCTTCCTACTTCGCTTGAGTTCGCTTTCCAGGGGACTTTCATGCAACCAATCCTTTCAGTTGGGGGTTCCGGTTGGTAGAACGCCTGGAAAATGGGATGATACTCTTTATTAAGGTAAAAGAAAAAAACAAACCCGGATAGGATCATTCATATATAGCCCGTGAGTATATATGTGTAGTCTTTTCATCCATAAAATTACATATTATCAGTCACTTTCATTCAAACTAGTTTACTTAGTGTGTTCCATGTTGTTGCTGCAACCAAATTAATTAATTAAAAAGTAATTTTCAAATTTTCAAATTCATAATTCATAAAAACTATTGCATTTCAATATCTTTACACATTGTAGGTCCAAATGTGATGAAACAAAGTTTGTATCCCCATTCTTGCAAAGAGGCTTTCCGAAGGTACCCAAGAACATGATCGTGGATGCATGGTCTTGGAGATCTCATTGTAACAAACAAACAAACAAAAGAGACTCGTTTAAGGTTTAGGTACTTTTTTTGAGATCTTTTTTGGGGGTAATGTCATTCATTTTTTTTTGTAATATCCTTTCGAAAGTTCACTAATTTATTCATAGGGTGTCCAAATAATGCACAGTGAAGTGTGTTGGAATCCTAGTTCTTTTAGTTGCCAATGAAATCCAATAAAAATTAATTCATGTTTTAATAATAGTAAGTATATTATACCCTGATGTACTTAATTAATTAGTGACAATTACAGGTGTGCAAATCCTAAGGTAGGAGGCTCGAATGTTGGAGGGTCATTTAGAACCACTTATGTAGATTCATCTGTAATGGACTTGAGGTGGTCTTCAAATTGAACCTTCTACTGTCAATGAATGGATCAATAAAGAAAATATTATTTTATTGTAAGAGCCAATCATTCGCTTTCCTTTCCCCATTTCTCTCTAAAAGCTGTAAGTGAACGATTTATGGAAGACCTATGGTCAAAAATAGGGACCTATGACTCATCTTGTTTGAAAATTCATAAGTAATTAAAAAATGCTTCAAAAAATACAAAACGACTTGGATTACAATCAAAATCTATTTTTCTTTGTCTGAAAAATTAGCTAGAAATAATCCCATAGAAGAAACAACATGAAAAAGGCAAACCAGCCCTTAAGTGCACGCTTTAAGAGCCTCCTACCTTAGTACAAGTGTAGTCAGTAGTACGTACATCATGTCCTCCCTCCCTCCCCCCATAAAGCAGGCGGATGAAAATCGTTAGTCGCTTGTTGCCAAAGTGTGCCGCTTCTCTTTTGTGCACCATCGACCATGTGGACGTCGCGGAAGGACGTTCGAGCCCCTTGGGAGTCGTCAAACTACAGTACAGTACCGAAGCCGTGGGCTGCTTCCCCTGCCGCTTTTGTGATGCCAAATCGCAGATCCTTTGTTTGGGGAAGGAAGCAGGCGAGCAAGCCTCGGCAGCTTGTGGGCCTCCGTCACAGAATTCTCATGGATAGCTTTTACTCTCCCGGCTTGTCAGATGATTGAGGGAGAACTCGCTTTAACTGTTCAGGGCTTTCAGTTCCAGTTGTTTTGCTGCCGTGTCCGTCGTCGGCCCGTTGGAGCTTGCAAGTTTATTGGGGGTGAATCCTGTTGGAGCTTGCGATTTTGGGTGGTAATAAGGTAGGGTTGGGAACTTTTCCAATTCGTTCTAAGTTAAGTTAGTAGTGTGGTGCTCAGGACGGACGCTTGACATGGGCAGATGGGAGGTCGAGGACAACGGAAAGAGAAAGATAGTAGGCAGAAAGTTAGAGATAGGCTTCAAGACCCATGAGCCTGGCTGTGCATTCGGAGGAATTTTGTCACGATGATTGTCACCATGGGGTTTTCACAGGAGTGCCGTTGTAGAATAGTCGTAGACTGTGCGTTGTAGATGCGGCATTGACGATTCTTCTCACTGGAGCAAGTAATTGTGCGGCGTAGAGTCACCGGTGGTGGGGATTATGAACTCGTGCGTGCAGTTCGGCAAGGCTCAAGAGTTCTCACCAGTCGACTGCTCATCAGGTTGGTTTTGGGGTTGCATCCAAATCACGTCTTCCGTAAGGAAACAGTAGGTTAAGATCCACTGGCTTATGACAGGACTCATTGACAGGTTCTTATATAAGGCGAGTGCATTTGATTTTAAGGCTATGAAAAAAATTCACACGATCTTAGTAGTCTGTTGATTGTACTTAATTTCTACCGATTGGAGCAAACTGCTGCACACCGAACGCATAAGAACCATAACATGTCTCGGCTTCATGAATTACCAGTATGAGGATGCTCATGAGGAATGCATCCTGGAGGCTAGGATTTGACTTGAGCCTGAAAGAAAGAGAAACCCTGGCATGAATTCCCAACATATTGAAACTCGGAAGCGTGCTATGAGTCTATTAATTTCACCAGATGGTCACAGATTTGAGGGGATGCCAAAATGTGGTTACATGTAACTTTGGTGTGGATTTCAGTGTGGGAAGTGGGTGACACGCGTGACACGGAGACACTCATTTGCGATGTCAAGCAAGAAGTGGAGGCCGATGAGGATTTACCGCCTTGGGCATCGTCCGATTCTCCTGCAGCTCCAGAGAAGTCCTTCAGCACTCTCCAGAGCAAGGTGACCTTGAGCGACATTTTACGTGGAGTCAAAGTGCGAGAAGACACGCTCCAATCCGCGGTTGCACGACTGGGGGGTGGATCACGAGGGTTGCAAATGCTCTTGGAGCATGTCAACCACTGGGCTGCGAAGTCGGAAGATGAGGAAGATGTTATGGTGGCGATCAGGCGAGAGATTGTGCGTCTTGGCATGCCACCAACGCCACAACGGCACCACAACCCTGAAATCAGCACAACTTCTGGGGATGGAAATGGTTTCGACGCGAAGGGGAGTCCTCGTGGTAAGAAGATTGTGCAAAATCTCACATTAGAGGTGCAGCCTTGGGTGAACGGCAAATTGCATTGCAGGGTCAAGCATGCTCAGTGCACTTTGCCGTGTCCCTTGTTGTGGGATGTTGCCGAAAATTGCAGTGATTTGAGCTCCTCTTCTTCACGTTGCTAGTGGGGTTTATCAATCCGTTTTCCTACATTTTTGGAGAAGGAAAAAACTCGAGTTCTGATAGCTGTCTGCAGTAATATATTTTACCATGCTTGTGGAGCAGTTTATTGTGCCTTCAGTGTTTGGTTGCTAAACTCCAATTCTAACATTTGCAGGTAGGGTTTTAGATATTTTATCAGTGTGTCCAAGGAGGCTTGACAACCCTTGGTGTCTTTTTCTTGGTTTGCTGAGTAGATAGCGTCGTGGAATTCTTTTCTGGAGATCTGTTCAGATGTTCAACTTGGCCAGATCCGTAATTAGCCCTTAAAGGACGAAGAGACCCAAATCGGGCGTCATGTTTATAGCACTCATTAGGGGAGCTTTCATTTGATTAGTTTTATTTATGTTTTGATTCACACGTGCATTGTTCTTCTCTGATTCGTTTGAATTATATTTTGCAATCAGATTGGTCATTTTATAATCGTGAATTTGTGGTCCTTTAGGAGTACGAGGTCCCATACTTAGACATGTTATGGGGGTGATGTTCTCACCAAGGTGTACTTGGCAGGTACAGGCGAGATTGTGAACCAGGGCGCAGCTTACACCAGGGCGCTTCGGAAGTCTCATATGGTGCGTCAGCGAGTTCAAACGCGGGCGCAGCAGCGTCCCCACCTGATGAAGATTAAGAGTGTAAATCAGTCACGGCAGTGCCGACTCTCCACCAGCGATGATCACCGAAAGCAAGTGGACATGGAATCCGAGCTCAGAAATGGAAACGGCACAGTAAGTAAAGCTGAGTGATCTGATTCAATTCCTTCCTCTTGTTATTGTTTTTAAGCCACAATTGAAAGATCCAAAGGCGGTTGATTAAGTAAGTAGACTGCTCTCATGAACAATCTGGTTTCTGAGCGTGATTGAATCGCTGAAAGGATTTCGACTGTAAGTTTGTTGTAGGTAGCTAGTGTGCTGTGCCTGCAAGCGCTTGTTTATGTTAATGACTTTTGATGATTATTGTGTCAGGGATACGACTTTCTCTTCCAGAAAGTGTTGCGAGCAAGTGACGTGAGCAGCTTGGGACGCATTGTCTTGCCCAAGGTAAGTGACATGACGTGCCCTCAGTCATCCGCTTCAACAGTGCCGAATAGGAAACTGGCCAGAACTGCCAGGGTTGTTGCTATTAGTCTACCTGCATCAATAACGAGACTATTCGACATTATCTGCACCAACAGCACTAAGCTAGTTCAGAACTTATTGATATTAGTCTACCTGCGTCAACGACGAGACTATTCGACATTGTCTGCATCGAAAGCACTAAGCTAGTTCAGAACTTACTGGGATTAGTCAACCTACACCAACAATGAGACTAGTGGCCATAGTGTGTGCGTCAAAAGCATCAAGGTAGTTCATAAATCATCTTGATGTTATGGACAGAATTGAATGCAAGTGGATGATCTTGTGACTTCTGATACTGACTTCAACGGTACTTTATCTAAATGAGTGGTGGTTTGTGGCATATAACTCGAATAGATCGATATCTAATCGAATGCAGACACATCAGCGAGATGCTTGTCGATGCAGATTATGACGGGCTGATACATTATATCGAATAATTATGTAGATTCTAATTAAGGAAGTAATCGATGCACTGCAGCTTCCAATCAGGCCAGTGGCGCGCTGTGTATATACTGATGGTAGAGATAAATGACATCGCAATGCAAACATCGATGATATTCATGAGTTCGATTCTTGCAGAAAGACGCAGAAAGACATTTTCCGGTTTTGGTTGAGAGGGATGGCATCCTGCTTTCTTTCCAGGACTACCATTTTGGAAAATTTTGGACAGCCCGGTACAGGTAAATTCCGTTTTTGTGGGGCATTAACCAGGTGCACATAAAATGAAAAATTCGATTGATGTTTTGACTAAGTTGTGTTTCTAGCTCTAGCTCTCCTGGCTTGGGACGTCCTGGATAGATGAGATACGGAATCGAGTTCATTGGTGTTGACTTGAATGTGGTTTTGATTGGATGTCTTAGGTTTTGGCCGAACAACAAAAGCCGAATGTATTTGTTGGAGAATATTGGTATACTCCCCATACAGTGCCAAGGAACATTCCACTTCTAAATTGCATTCCGTATTCATGGAACGTTTTGCAGTTCCGAACTGTTGGATAGCATGTTAATTGTCGTCCAGCATCGTTCAAGAAGTCAAGTTCCAACACTTATCTTTTTCTGGTGTAGAATTTGAAGCGATGAAATCTGGTTACACCTTTGGTAATGGAAATCGAGATGATGTTACTGAGGCTTTGTGAGTGACACAGGGGATTTTGTGAACTTCCACCATCTTCAAGAGGGGGACTTGCTGCTCTGCTACCGAAATTATCAAGGAGGCGGCTATGTACGTTTTCACCCTGCTTCATTAAGAGCTTTTGAAGACTGCCAGCTACACATTTCCTCTGCGACATGAGTGTTTCTGAATGAAAGTGAATCGGGTCATGTGCTATCTGACAGTACACTGCCCTTGTTCAACTTGATTTGCAGGTCCTCCGAGGCAAAAAAGTTCTACTGAATGCGAAAACCCCTGCTGTTAAAGGTCTCTGTTCAAAAGCTGCGCAGGTGAGCCCGGCTACTGACATGAAGACCGTCACCATGGTGATGCCAGCAACTCATCAGGTAACCCCAAGACTCATCTCAGTATTGTTCGCCAAGTCCGTCTTGTTCTTGTTCTGCTCTAAATGTTATCTCTCTGGGTACAGTTAGTGGAAGGAGAAATTCCCTGTGACACGCACAAAGCAAATTTGGCGAACTCGTCTTCTGATTCGTTGAATTGCACTTCGGGAGAAACGGGTGATGCGAGCCCGACTTCTGAAATGAATACTTTCACTGCAATGATGCCAGCAGCATATCAGGTAACCCCTAGTCTCAGCTCGATTCTGTTCACCAAGTCCGTTTTGTTATTGTTCTTCTCTAAAAATTATCTCTCTGGTTACAGTCAATGGAAGGAGAAATTCCCTGTGGTACACACAATGCAAATTTAGCGAACTCGTCTTCAGATTCGTTGAATTGCGTTTCGGGAGAAACGGGTGATGCAAAATATTGTCAAGATGGAGACAGAGGCCATCGAGATTGCTTCTCTCAGCAGTCGGGTAATCCCCCGTGTAGTGGAGATGTGAGGACTAATTCTCCGGCATCATACAAGCCGCTGGTGCACGATGAAGATCCGTACCCAGGAGTGGCCATGCTCTACGTAAGCAATGTGAAGCAACGGTACCTGGACGAAAATCATTTTTTGTAGTAATATGGTGGAGTACATGACTTCCGAGTGTATTCAGTACCCTGTAAATCACACTTCTTCAGAATTTGTGGTGATCACTGTACAACAAATTGCGTTGTTGTCCTCTGAACGTTACACCAAAATTGATCAGAGGGATTCTACTCTGGACCACATGCGCAGACTGTGGTGGTATGAATCCCATTGTAAACAAGTGGCAAGGAATGCTGAGCTTGAGAAATTGTGAGGAGTGAGCATGGATGCTAATTTTTGTGACGATCAACTCGACTAGCAGCATCCAACTATGAAAGCTGGTAGTCTTTTTCCAACGGCACGAAGTATCAGGCATTGGTTGTCCTGTACAGTACAGTGTAGCAACGACCAGTTTGAGGGGAGAGTGTTTTTTGTAGGTGTTTTACGCTGGGGGTGCCATTCAGCCTCCAGAGAAATTTATTGTTTGAAGTGTGATGTTCAATTTCCTGATGTAAGGTATTCATAAATTCAAATTCAATAAGAGAATTGAGAAAACTATGTTCCTCATCTCAATGGCTGATGTAATTGTGTAACTGGAAAGTTTTGTAACATTTATTCTGAGACGAGCTGTTGTCAATACTGGGAACAATGAAGTTCTGGTTCTGATCTCTTCATGTAACCCCACTTTTAATGAATCCAAGGATAATTGTAAATTTCTCTGAAGTTTTCGAATGTTCTGGTCAGATGAAAGGAATACATCTAGACCTCTTTAGTATCGTTTTCTCTAAGTATCGCATCCTCTTGCTCTCTCTCCAAAGCGCAGGGTATGGACATAATTTACCCAATTCAGAACTCATCTTTCACTTTCACACTCTTTTCTTGCAAAGCAGTTGTATACACGTGCATAAAGGGATTTATGGTATGTTCCCATCTGGCGTTAGCTAACTTCATCAGTAAAAAGATAAAACTTCGGCATAAGAATGAAATAATCTTTTTTTACAGGAATTCAGGCTTGGAACTGCTGTAATTCTTTTTTAACTTGCTGCATTTTCCAAAATGCCTTGTAAGTTGCTTTCTTCAGCCGGCTTAAGGGACAGCATGTCTACTGTACATCTGATTACTGTAGCTTGAGGTCAGACTTGGCAAAAAACAATGAAAATTTCAAACTCTAAATGATTGTGAAAATTAACAAGTCACCATGCCAAATCCAAGGCAAATGAATTGTAAGAAAAATCCAAGAATTGGAATAATTTCAACACAACTCAATGCCAACATATGTTCATTAAAACATGGATAGAGAGATCTTTTCCCGTCACATGTACATGCCCAAAATTTCTATACAGCCAAAAAATGCACTTTAGGGGTTAAAGAAAAGTTGGAAAATTAAGGAAAATTTCATCTCCAAAAATCCATATGAGATTTTGACTCTCCAATCAAAAGTTATAGACAAAATTCAGAGAAGGTGATTGAAAATTTCAAAGAAAATGTCCTTCCAAACCCATCTCTAAATTTTGTCTGTAACTTTTGATTGGAGATTCAAAATCTCATACGAATTTTTGGAGATGAAATTTTCCTTAATTTTTCAACTTTTCTTTATTCTAAGTTTCTTGAAAAAAGTTATTATATTATGCCTAAATGAGGTCTAAAGTTCTACATTCAACACAATTCCTGCGTTTTGATTTAACATGGATTGTTGTACCTCTTCCTACATGGATTGTTGTATTGTTGTACCTCTTGTCACCCCACTTTCATAAAGAGATTGCCTATTACTATTTTCCTACACAAGTTAATAGTGACAACCAAATTTACATGGGATAGGTGATAAATAATTCCCATATTTTTGTGTATTTTTGGTTGGATATTGCTAATATCTGTCTTCAGTAGGTAAGGTAACAGGCTCAGAAACCGCCCATCTAAGGGCTGAAACTAAATTTCGAGAAGGTGAAACACCTTGAAATATATATGAGCATATTTTCCTTGAAAGATAAGTAGAATTTTCACCTAACCCAAGTCGTTTCATATTTTTCAGAGCTATGAGGAATTAGTTATCAAATTTTGAAGTCAAAAGGGCACAGTGCTCTTAAACCGTGCCCTAACTGAAATGTTCACCACTTGTACATAACTGAAGCCAATGAAAAGAAACATGTACAACCCATGCAGATTCAAAATAGGGCACGGTTTTAAAGCCTGAACGGTTTTCGAGCCTGTTACCTTATGTTCTTATCTAATGGGGCATCCAGAGCTCCACTTCATAAGAGCGCCTGAAATCTTCATTTTCAGATGATTTTATGATTTTCTGACACAATACTTATGCAATGGTGGGCCAACCCCCAAAAAATGATTAATGGCCATTATGGCCGTAATAACGCTGTTAAGTCCATGCCACCTCAGCCGCCATGTAGGTTCGGTAAATGGCTAAGCATGGAGGTGAGAATGCTCTGCGAATTACAACTCCTGCAACTCCTTAACATCACCCCGGTAACGCCAGGTGGGAACATACCTTTAGCCACCTAGACTATTGCAAACGCAAGCCAGTACTGAACTACGGATATACTGGCATAATAGAGTTATCCTAAAAACCATCTTAAATTTTCACACCTGTTTTCACTTGCGTGAATTTGAAATTTTATTGAAACATCTTTACCTTCAAAAAGAAATTGAGCCCAACAAACTCATATTTTTTCTGCAATGAAGCATTGAAGTTATAGAACAAGAGAGATGGATTTTAAAAGACAGTTACATACTTTTAGGATGCGAAAGCGAAAAACACAAGGTGTAAACATACGAGACTCTAACGTTCAGGAATTTGAATTATCACATGCATTTTGGGCTCCTAGACAGTGATAATGAATCCATAAAAAAAACATACCACAACTCAGTTTCTCAGACGATTGGAAGAAAACTTCATAAACTACCATGTAGGATTATAATTCAATACAGATTTTCCTGCACTCAGTTCACTTAACTGATGCGGACTAGAACCTGTAAGACTATTTCACCGACTTACTACGAAAAATTTGTTGAAGTCAAGTGTGTCTATCAGTGAATCTCCACTCAGTATCTCAACTCTGTAAATCAAGAACGAGGGATAATAATAGCAGGCTGAGCAACTTCTCTACTTCTACTGAGGAAATTTGAGGTAAACCACCAGATGGAAATTATACAAACGGCTCATAATTACAGAGAGATACAGATGGTTATACTACAAACGAGATGATGCAGGCTTCCACGGACAACCTCCCTCGAAGGCTTGATGTAACACATCCTCCATCCGCTTAGCCAGTATAATCTATATCACAATAAGAGCATTCTTACTAATGCAAAAAATTATTCAGCAAGAGGTTTATAACAATGGCAGTCAGATAATTAGGGCCTGTACGGTTATAAAACAAGAGCTCTGCATGACATTCTTGAACAATTTGGAATGGGTCAAGCGTTTGCAACAGTATCCAAATAATGTATCTTTAGGTTTGTTGGAATCCCTTTGACCTGCTAATAAGAATATTAAAAATTTGAACATTTTAATAATAGTAACTATGCTCAGCGCTATAAATGTCGCTAAAAACTAGGCGTGGTTACATCAGGAGCTGAAATTGAACCCAAATAATATCAGAGAAAGTCATCACACACACATTGTCCAAGAGGAACATGCGACTAAGAGTGCCTAAGAGAGAGTACCCTGCATGAAAACTGCTTCAGAAAAGAAAAGAAGACCACATTGAACACATAAAGCCATCACACACACACACACACACACACACACACACACACACACATTGTTCAAGAGGAACATACAGGGAGCTCAAGAAATTGTACGCTGCATTGAATAAGAGAACAGACTTGGACAGTCGGGGTTGTCACTAACCTCCATGGACTCGAGAATAGCCGCAGGCACCTCCTGAAGGTCTTTGCGGTTACGTTCCGGAAGAATGACTCTCCGGATGCCACAGCGATGTGCCGCCAGGATCTTGTCCTTGATCCCGCCCACCGGCAGCACCAGCCCCCTGAGCGTCATTTCGCCCGTCATGGCCGTGTCCGCTCGCACGCTGCGCTTGGCGAACAACGAAACCAACGCCGTGACCAGCGTCACCCCGGCCGAGGGCCCGTCCTTGGGCACAGCGCCCGCGGGAAAGTGGATATGGATGTCACGCTCCTTCATCAGACTCCCAGCCTCGGCAACGGGAAGCTTCAGCTCCGCAGACCGGGCTCGCACCTAAACAATGGAGCACACCTCCAACAGTCAGATATTGGGACTGTCAGGAAGAGTAGAGAGAGACTCACTGTGAAGACCCCACGTTCTATAAAATGTGATAGACGTGAAAATGTGCAGGCAAGAGAGCGTTAGATGTACCCAGGTGAGAGCAATTTGAGCAGATTCTTTGATGACGTCCCCTAGTTGGCCTGTCAGATGCAAGTCCCCCTTTCCTAACATGGCCGTGGATTCGACAAACAGGACCTCGCCACCCACTTCGGTCCACACCAGTCCCACAGCAACGCCGGGTGTGGCTACTCTCTCTGCTGCCTCTCGTCCATCAAACCTGGGTGGCTGCACACAGGCACAGCAAAAAACGTTCATGACCATGCAATGAAAATTCTGCATTTAGGGTCTAGGGTTTAGAAAAGATTGTAATCGCGGGAGTAACACACCATTGCTCATTTTCATGCAGGCATAAGGAAGACGATACTAAAACAGTCAGGGACCTGATCCTATGACCCCTGTTACCAACAGCAACTCATCTATTCATACATACCCTAGGATGGACTTATTAGAAAGTGATATATAAACATCACTTGCCTACATGTCTATGGCCACTCGTCTTTGAATAGAAAGAAGGTTGATACGACCTCTCAATTTGAAATTGCATAAGAAATTCACATAGTGATAAAAAAGTGATCTCAACAGAGTTGACTCTCGTACCCTAAGATCCTTTTCCACAGCTCACTACTGATCTCTTAAAAACTTACACTCCAACTAATGTTAAAATGCATAAAAGTGCACAACTAGTGTCCTCTAACTTAACCCTAAATGAGAGCACGCAGGGAGAGAAAAGAAGAAGCCTACCCCGAGAATAAGCTCCAGCACTGGCTCATCCACCACCATTGGATCGGGTTTCACAGCAGCAGTCACATCTCCTCGCACACCCAAGGCGTTCACTTCCATCTCCACTTCTTCAGTACCCTCCAGAAGCAAGTCCCCTTCCCCGTGGTCTATCATATGCAACGCTTGTGGTGGGGACTCCACTTCACGACGGTCTAATTGCTGCTTCTCGGCCACTTTCACAGCTGCAGCTCGAGCCAAGGCTGCTAAATGACGACCTAGGTTGCGAACCCCTGCCTCTCTGGTGTACCTCTGAATAATAAGCTCCACAGTCGTCTGTCGACCACCACATCACCCATTAAAAAAACAGAATCCTAACACAATAAGGACCAAGAGATTGGGACTCACGTTTTTATGGCACTTTCGAGTCATATGGGGCCTTTCTTCTGTTCAATTTTACTTATTTTTTTGATCAGCATATGCAATGCTCTTCACTGATTCTGGTGATATAAAATTTGGCCCTATCTGAATAATAAGCTCCACCGTTGTCTGTCGACCACCACATCACCCACAAAAAATACAGAACCCTAAACCCGAAAGGACCAAGAGGCCCAAATTGTGAATCACGTTTTTATGGCACTTTTGAGTGAGTCTATCTGGGGCCTTTCTTTTGTTCAATTTTACTTATTTTGGACGAAACATATGCAATGCTGTTCACTGCTTCTGGTGGCATAAAATTCGGCCGTATCTGAATTATATTTTTTTTCACGATATAAGCAATCAGAACTGGTCGTTTCAAAAACATCGTCAGATTTGGAAGGCACAATTCATTGTAATCACAAGATGAAGAAGACTGAATTCGGTCAGGCACCTCGGGAATGTGAATATGCTCATCTGTGATTCCATGTTGCTCAAGAACACGAGGTAGCAGATGCAGCATCGCAATTCTCAGCTTCTCTTCGGAGGTGTACCCAGGTAGCTCGATGACCTCCATTCGATCCAACAGTGGAGCTGGCATGCTTTGCATTCTGTTTGCCGTTGCTAGAAACACCACTTTCGAGACATCGAAGGGCACATTCAAATAGCTAATCAGAGTCAAAGAAATTCCATAAAATTCTTGACATCACCTCCTCAGCCCATCTGATACTCTTAAGGGGGAATCGGGGTATCCAAGATTCAGGAATCCTCTGGCATTCCTTTCTTTGATGCACTTAAACTTATATGTTCAGTTCAACATTTGAAAGAAAACTCCCTGAATCATCGTGGTCCAAAAGAAAATCAAAATTCTTTTTCATGAACACTACCAAGAGTGTCGAGGAATCTCCTCAAGAATGGTACGAGTTCATGAACAATTAGTCAGGGTCACCCGTTTCACAATACGAAATGAAACCATCTCAAAACAAATCAAAAGAAGGAACTGGAAATCAGTTTGGTGTGGATACTGGTCATTGAAGGTCTTGTTCTGCTCGGGGTCCAGGACTTCCAGCAAAGCAGAGGCGGGGTCCCCTCGCACATCCGCACCCGTTTTGTCGATCTCGTCCAGCAACATGACAGGGTTGTTCACACCCACTCTCTGGCATAGGCAACAAATAAGTTTCATCAAAAAGTCGCAAGCGAGAAAACGGTTTAGGGTTTCGGGTTTAGCTACCATCTCATGATTTTTTAGTAGTTTTCAGTAGGTCACATAGGGACTTTCTTTCGTTCAATTGGAAGACCACAGGCAATGTTCTACACTGCTTCCAGTGATTTAAAACTTGGCATCATCTGATTTAATAGTTCAATATGAATTGGTCGTTTTATAACCATGAATCCTTAGTCCTGCAGGGGAGTATCGACGAAAGAGAACCATGACGAAACAGCTAAACCCTTGGAGAGAATCGACGGATTGCATACTTTCTATTTTAGCAGTTTGAACAGGTTGGTGATATGGAGACCTCCTTTTGCTCAATTTTGTTTCCTTTTTATTAACACAAGTAAGTTCAGGACTGATTCTAGTGAGATAAAAGCTTGACCCATCTGAATTCAATTCTTTTCACAACATGATCAATTAAATTCATCGTTTTATAACCATGAATCCTCGAATAATCGGCTAAAGAGAAGCATCCTTAAAGAGCGAAACCCTAGAAGAGAATCGGCAGAATTACATACTTCTATTCTAGGTTGGTTATATGGGTACCTACTTTTGTTCAATTTGTTCAATTTCTTATCAGCACAAGTCAAGTTCTGGACTGTTTTATAACCATGAATCCTTGGAAAATCGACAAAAATGAAGTGTCACAAAGAGTTGAACCCTATAAGAGAATTGACAGCATTACATACTTTGATTCCATCAATGAGTCGTCCCGGCATGCTTCCGATGTACGTTCGTCGGTGTCCTCGAATGTCCGCTTCGTCCTTCACGCCCCCCAAAGAGATCCGAATGAAGCGCCGGTTCAGGGCTCCGGCGATGGAAGACGCCAGAGAGGTTTTGCCAACCCCAGGCGGCCCTACGAAGCATAACACCGGCCCTCGGGCATCCGGCTTCAGCTGTAAAATCATAACACAGCCAAAATTTGGTGACAAATGGAAGATTCAAGCAACTTGAGGGGGTCTGAGATGAGACAGTCTAACCTTCATACCATGATGGACACTCCACAACATGACAGTGTTATTGATTCAAGGAAAGACTATGTGAAGAAGTCATTTCTGTGATCAATTTATGCTTGCCACTTTGAAGGTAGGGCTTCCACAAAACCAAAGCAAATTGAAGCAACTTGAGGGGTTTTGAAGACGACATGAGACAGTCTAAAATTCTTACTTTGACAATTCACAACATGACGGTGCTATCGTTTCAAGGAATGAACATGTAAAGAAGACATTTCCGTGATCGATCCATGCTAGCCACTTTGAATTTAGGGCTTCCACACAACCAAGGAAGATTCCAGCACCTTGAGGGGGTTTGACGAAGGGATGAGACAGCCTAACCTTCAAGTTACGACACTCCGTAACAAAACGATACAATTGTTTCAAAACATGAGCACGTAACAAGACACTTCTACGATCGATCCATGAAGCTAGGGCTTCCCCATGAAGGTGAACCACAGTACCTTGCGAACGGCGAGGTATTCGATGATGCGTTTCTTCACTTTGCTCAACCCGTAGTGCTCGCTATCCAAGCGCTCCTTCGCCACTGCTAAGTCAATTTCGTGCTCCGCGCTCGCAATTTGCCATGGCAACTCCGCCAGAAGCTCCAAATAGGTTCGCGAGGTGCCATAGCCGGGCTGCTGGGGCTGCATCTTCCGCAGACGCCTGCAACGCAACAACCAAACGGGAAACAACGTTACTTTCCATCCTCGCCATTTTGAATTAGGGTTGCAAGGGTCTAGTATTCCATACCTGAGCTCGCGTTGTGCATGTTTCCAAACATTGGGCGGCATGCCTGCATCGTGCATCTTCTTCTCCAGCGCCACCACATCATCTTCGTCCTCGTCGTTCTCGCCCAGCTCATCTTTGATTGCCCTAATCTGTCCACAATCGACGCCCACCCCCATCAATTCCACATCAATTCCATAGCAATTCGATTCCCCAACAAAACCGCAATCCACAGAAAAAGAACAAGCACTCGATTCCTACCTGCTGCTGCAGAAGCTCCCGTCGCGTCTTCGTCATCGGCGGACCATCACTCTTCGCGAACACCCCACCCGCCATGCCCACTCCTGCAATTCAAAACCCCACAAATTCGGCTAAATTCTGTGCCATGTCGGGAACCAAGCCCTCAAAAACAGAATGACGATTCAGACCCTGTCCAGTGAAGATCGATTGCCGCAAGTGCTACGTTGAGCTCACTCCGTTATCAAGGCAAAACCTCGATACTGTAGCAATCTCGCTGCTTATAAGAAAACGGTGAAGGCGGTGAACTTTTCAGAAAGCAAGCAGGTTCGCATCTTTGCGGTGTCCTTTTCCCTTGAGGCATCTTGCAACGAATCTCCTCATAGAATATCATATTTGGGTGGAATTTGGGTCGTGGTCGTGGGGGGTTCTGGGCATGAAAACCGCTAATTGCACGGACGGAATGTTTTTCTTCACCTTGGGATAAGTTAATGAATTGATGCTTCCAGGCGCTATTCTCCTCCACCTCAGGAGACGAAAAGTGCAGTTATTCCAGCGATGAAGCTGCGATGGAATCCTCGGCAACAAGGGTGAGTTGCGCTCATGTTGCAACTACGAGAGCACAATCAACCACGAGAATGTGCAAGAGTTGCAAGGAATCTTGTGGAGGAGAGATTTGGCTGTGGGGGTTGCGTCACGCACTTGTCACAAAGCTCACGGGGAAGACGGAGAGTCATAACAACAACAACAAGGGTTTTTCAGCTCACTAGGATTCTCACCCTGGAAAAATTAAATGAAAAAAAAACTCATTTTGGGATCCAAAATTTGGTCATTTGAAATCATCAAAATTGAATGAATAAAATACAAATATGTCAAAAAAAATAAAAATGAATTGTATCCAAAAATAGTTTTATGATGGATTTTACTGTTGTTTCTTAACCCCTAGAAGCCCAAAGGGGTTTGGACAAAAGACAAATGTGTTATAAAATGTAAGTTCTATAGCTTTTTTTAAGTTTGCATCAAAGAAGATAATGTGAAGTATGAAAAGTAGATATTATCTGTACAATATAAATTATTAAAAAAAATTTAGATTCTCTTCAAGTGAATTTTGAAAATATTACTTTGAAAATTCACCAAAAATACAATTTTTATCTTTAACATTTGAATTCTTTTTCTTGATGGGTCAAAATTGTTGTTTCTATTGATTTGAGAAAAAATGCATGAGATTTAGTAATGAGAACACCGATACTTTCTCCAAATAGTAAGTTTTTCAACACTAGGCCAATTCTAAACACTTTGTGCTATTTCTCTTATAATTATTTTTTACCACAACAATCGTCATTTTGAATATAAATATTGAAAGACAACCCAATATGTAAAAATAAAATAAAACAAAGTTTTTTTGTCCGAAAATATTGCCCAAATTCAAGCAACAATCATAAAATGGTCACTTGAGCACTTAGGGGTTAAGAGGAATTTTGAATATCTTTAGAGACATTGATATTCTAGGATTTAAGCATCTAACCTTAAGAATAGTCAAGTATCTTAAAAAAATTCAAATAATAGGAAGAATATGTGTTCAAAAGGATAAAGTGGTAACACTTTTCTTACGATATAAATGTTTTTTTCTTTGAGATTATACTCTTGGGAGCTTCAAATGTGTTCAAGGGGATCCATGCTTCATTGGTTTATAGTGTGCTTGTGAGGATAAATATTCCTCCTAAGATTAAAAGTTAGTTCACACAATGGAGGAAAACATAACCTTCAAAGGGTGAGCGAGGAACAAAAGGATTTCATGTAACCTTCCACCATAAGGTTTAAATATTTTATGATTCCTTTTCAAAACCTATAATATTTCTTGAAAATAATAATTTCATGGGTACAAATTGTAACCATCAAGAGTTTAATTAATCCCTAAATAACCAAGGCCTTTTCTAAGCTCTTTGAAATTTGCAATAAATTAAATAAAAAGTTAAAATAATGATTAGTTTATATAAATTTTTAATTGAAACCATACAAATTCAAGGTAGATGTGTTGTGGATCACTTACAAAAAGAAACTCAACAATATAACAAGAAGGTTAAAAAATTATAATCATTACATATAGCTTCCCATTGTTGTTCTTAGGTGGGGACTACTCTTGTCTATTTAGATGTTTAAATGTTCTATAAAGTCCTATGATTTCAATGATAAGTCTAAAGGGCTCTTCAAGATTGTAGAATAGTAAAGATACTTGTTAATTCTAATTCAAATATTCAATTTGGGTTTTCCTTTGACCTCTAATAAGTTTGTGTAATTCATAATCAATGTAATACAAGTCATGTCCTTCTTGACTAATTTCTCCTCTACAAACTCAATGTTTTAATCACTTCAAAAATAGGAGTTAAAGAATAAGATACATAGAGATTGAAAATGTATAGTGAGTTCATCCAATTTTCAAAGTTGCATGAGAAACAAAGTGAATCATTCATCATATAAGTTAAGGTAGATGATCCATTCCCAACCAATCCTCTATTTTTATAGCTTGGGTGGTGTATTTCCGTGCAACTTGATATGAATCACTAATCAATTTTGACATATTATGGTCAAAAATAGGACTGTGATTTGTTAAGTTAATAGCTAGTAATAAACAAGATTGGAAATTGTCTATATTCAAAATGGATATATGTGATATTTTGAAAATTAATTGTGCATTAGTGAAATTGCCTATTTGAGGCAATTAATTATCCACCTTTGATTAGGAATGAGTGAATGTGAGTGTTGTCTTTTAAGTGAGAGAATTTGAATTTTAGAGAATAACATTGAATGGGGTACAAATCATTTTCAAAGGTCTATAAGTAGCATTCAACCATTGGTCATTGAACTTTTCCAAAAAATGTGAAAGAGGGTACACATATCACTTTGCCATTGGTTGAAAAATTGACATGGCTACTTGTGACATATCCTCCAACTCCATATTTGTATTTCTATGACATGTGCTTCATCTGCAAACAATATGGAACAATGTATTACTATATTAATATGGTTGTATATGTACATATATATCTCATATATATCCCATATGTATTCCATGCATATTTCACATATTATATATATTCCATATTCTATATCTGTCTTATGTATCCATATTTATATCCATATTATTTATTTTTTAAGATCAACAACATTGGAGGGGGGTTGGGAGGATTTTTGTTTACAAGATCAACGACTCTCAATTTTTATGAAGAAGGGGGGTGCATTAATTCACTAGAAGAAAACTGTGTTAGAATCCCTGAAAACATGCCACTTTGTTTTCGTTGAGTTCCCGGTTCAAAACGCAGAAAAACGCTTTTTCTGCATTTTTCTGCGTTTTGACTGCGTTTTGAATCAGGAACTCAATGAAAACAAAGTGGCATGTTTTCAGGGATTCTAACACAGTTTTCTTCTAGTGATTACAACCTAAATTTGGATGCATCATCACAAGAAATAATAAACTAAAGTTTGGAGATGAGTGTGGGAATTGGGAGTCATTGCAAAAATCTCACAATGTATTAGTTTAGTATTTATGACCTAATGTTTGAATTAAAGTTGCCTCATCTATATATTATCATCCTTAGGTTGCAAATTATGAGGTGCACATTGAAAGCATATTTAGGTGCCACAACTATCAATTAGAAGACTCAAGTATTCTCAATTTTGTACCAACTATTGGTTATATATAGGGTAACCCTATGTGATAAAGTATAGAAAGAATAGAATATTCACTTCAATAATTAATAGAAATTATATTTTTGGAAAAAATGTGTGAATCTTTTGAATCTATTTGTTTACACAAAGATATTTTTCCTCATCATACTCATTTCGATATGATAAATTGCTAAACTAATCAAGAATGGATCATCTCCCTTAATATATAAGACTTTTATATAAGATTAGTTGCAACTTTTCAAATTTAACCCATAAAGTTCCAAGGCCTTTTTTCCATCAAAAAACACTAAAAACTGCCATTTGTATTGCAAAGAGAAAAAGAACTTTATTTATTTATTTATTTTTTCATATCTAACTATAGGATCTTGTGCTAGACTAGCATAGGAATGTGTGGAAGAAATTTCAGAAACTTTGATTGCATAGATTGCAAGATATTTGCATTTGAAGTGAAGAAAACAAGTTTTTGAACATTTGAATAATTCCATTGGAACAAGTTTTTTTACACCTTGCTTGACTAAATTCTTAGACTTTATATTTTCTTAACTTAAAAATTTTACACTACAAATTTTGATATTCTAATTTTTTATGGTGAATAAGAGTTGAAAATTTATGAAAAAGAATTAAAAAAACAACTTAATTTTCACTCATTAAAAAATTGTTGATTAGAAATACATTCAAGATTGAAGGGAACAGTAAACCATTAATAGCTCTAAGGTGGAATTGAAACACAATGATCCCTATGGTTAGATTGCTTTGGCAAGCAAACTCAACCATGTCTAACAGTTGTTTTTGAAAAATTGTAAAAATTGTAAAAAGAAGATCCTTAGATTACCCAAAAAACAAGATTGTCCATAACTTCCTCATCACAAAGCTTAGTCTAAATAGAACGGCTTCAGATGAAGACAAAAATATAATCTTTTAGAGAAAAATTTAAATTTAAAAAAATTCAACTTTTTGCGACTTTTTTTGGGTTGCCCTTGGGCTGTTCTGCACCCAGGCACCGATTGAACTAATAAACTTTTGCAACCGGCCACCGACTGAACCAATAAACTTTTGCACACAGGCACCAAATGAAATAGAAAACTTTTGCACTCAGGCACCGAATGAAATAAAAAATTTATTCCCATAAAGCTAATACGATATCCTGTCTTCCCAAAAAGTTTCACAAAATGAGGTCAAAAATAGAGATCAGAGAAGCGTTTTGGGACTTTAGGGTTTTTTGCAACATTCAATTGCAAAGCCGTCAGGTATTGGAGACTTTCCTTGATTTTTGTAACCAAAAGAGGCAGTTTGGACAAAACATGAGCGTGGAAGCCAGATTTCAAATAAAAAAGAATACTATATCAAGTTTCAAGTCATCACTTTCTCACCTTTGCCCCTGCTTTTACATCCGGCAATGAACGATTTTTCTAAAGAAGTACTGCCTAACAAAATTTTGCTTTCTAAAGTATTCTTCGAACCCATAAAGACAACATCGAGGTAGGGCAATTGTGGACATAACTCCATGACATTTCCGAACACAGTCTTCACGATTGAGGCTACAATTCATGTTTCACAATCCACAATCCATCCGCCATTGACAGCGGATTTGAAACACAAGTCTCAACAATACAATTAGGCTCCATCTTCCACAGTTCACGAGGTGTACGTAAATATATCATCGCATGCCTTCGCAGCATATTGGCTTATGGTGGCGTTGACAAGTAAAACTTTTAAAACATATTGATTTGTATGTTTTTGGTTCACTTATTTCCAAGTCCTTTTTTCATAGGAGGGTGCAAAAGAGATTCTCTGCAAGAAAGGCCAACACACGGATAGAATAGTGATGTTAGGATCAGTTCTGTTGAGCAGAAGGTTGCATTGATGTTCAATTGGAATGAGTTCATTCATTTTAAATTCCGTTTTGCAGCAGAAGTTGTTTTCGGATGTGGAACACAATGAAGGAGTGCAGGCAATATTGATGAACAAAAGAATTTCCGGGGCTTGGTAAGATCCACCATTTCGAGAATTCAGTCCCGATTCAATCCAAACACTTCAATATCCTTCCACTCTTGCTCTCAGCTGTTACTGTCCACAAGGCCACAGGGCTTTCAGAATAGCGTATATTGGGTCGAAACCCGAACATCATAGAGCTCGACACATTAGTAAGTGTACATAATTCTATTGAGAACCGATTCAACAATTTACAGTCAGAAAAAGAGAATGCTAGTTTCAATCATTTATTTCCCGTGGGTTTCCCGGCTTCAAAGAGACCAACAAGTACCCAAAGATCCAGTATAACCACGGTTTCTAATTTCGCGCAACCGCCATTAAACCATAAAGTATTGAGTTAACTCTTGGTATTGGTAAAGGGGCGCATGACATGTCAAAAACGTCAAAAAACACGAAACCCTCAGAAACCCGTGTCAAATCATTCGCCAACGCCAGAACCACCTATTCAATACCAAACCTTCGAGACAATAGCCCCGATACAGAGGTAAGAAAGAGTTAATCTGGCACTGACTTTAGATGTCATACGGCACTTCCTATCTTGGGAGATTATCATCAGCGGGCAGTTGAAATAATATCATACAACAGAGTAAATGTTATCACCCTAAATGGCACCATGATGCAACAATGCAGATGGCTTCCTATCGAGAAGTGAAAAGCAATCTCTGCCTAACCCTGGTCGAATGTGAGGTCACAGCAGAAGCTACCTCCTTCGTGGCAGGTTGGCAGACAATAGACTTAAACAAATTTAAAAGCCTCAGTCAGCCAGTTCTCAGCTTGTGGCTTATAAGCCTTCTCAGCCGGTAATTCCAAAAAAATCTTCACTGGCCATAAAAAGAAAACCCTAAAAACTCAGGCATCAGTTCTCCAAGGTGTTTCGCATCACAGAAATCAGGCGCAAATTACCCATTCGAAAGTGTTTCATCACTTGCCCTACCGTATTAAAAACAGCGCTCAGAATGAGTAGGAGGTTTGGATGTTTCACAGAGCGAGCTCTCCACCAAACAAAGAAGTTATCATCATAGCACTTCTCAAAGAACAACAGACTAACGCATCGAAACTAATGTAAGTCTCCTCTGGGGTGTCGAATCCCAGGGCCCGAGTATGCCGCATAAGCGAAGTAAAGGTAGAGACAAGTTTCATGTCGGCAACAGGGAAGGAGGAGGACACCATATCCGTGACACAAAAGTGACCCGGTGCGGTGCACTCAGCAATGCTGCCAAAGAATTACAAGCACAGAACCCAATAAATCAACACAAAACCCTGACTAGAGACATAATCGTCGACACAGAGAGCAAAACTAAAGGAAGAAGATGACATGAACAAGTGTCGCGGTGAGCATTATAGAAGCGAAGGCGCCGCCAAGGCGATAGTGACGAGGGCTTCAGAATTAGGGTTTAGGGAATAGCCGTTCAGGTCGAATAACCGCTATTTTCCTTAACCCTAAATTGTTTGGAAGCGTTGAGCAACCTTTGGAATATGAATTCAGAAGGAGCAAATTAATGCTTTACACACATAGAAAGTATATACATAAAACTTGGGTGACAATATTTGTAAGTATTTTTAAAAGATATTTATCACTTCATAAATATATTTAAATGAAAAAACAAATAAACCTTTTTTTGAACCTAATATAAATAAAACATAAATATAAATATAAATCAAGGTATATAAGGGCATTTGAACTTTACTAATAACTAGAGTTTGAAATTTAAAATAGAAAAAAAATTGGAAAAAATAGAAGTCATTTTCATTGAACACTAAAAATATCTAGAACTAGAAGTTAAATCTTTTGGTTACATTGCATTTGTTTGAGTACTCATGATTCTTTTAGAATATCTTAAAATTAGAAAACAAGCATTTTTTTTTTCTAAATAAAAGATATGGCCAATATATAGGTCTTTAAAAAGATAATTCTTTGGTGAACAAAAAAGTATAAATTTCCAAAATTAAGGTAATAATTTTGAAAAAATAGAAAAATAATTTTTAATTTTTAATTTTTATTTAAAAATCCTTTGACGTTGCCACAATAGAATACAATGAAAGTGAAAGTAATTTTCTAATTTTATTAGTTTTGTTCAAAAAATAAAATAAAAGTAAGTGTAATTTTATAATTTTATTTTAAAATGACTAGTGTGCCCTTTGATATTGCCACATTAAAATTGAAATTAAAATTAATATAATTATCTAATATTTTTAATCCAAAAATACTTTAAAATTCAATTACTTTCACACCATAGGTCTAAATGCCATGAAACAAAGTTTGTGCATCCCTCTTTATAGAAAACTTTGCGATAGTACCAAAAGCGCTATCAAGAGATACATGATTCCAAAGATCTCATTGTAACAAACAAAACAAACAAATAATCTAATTTTATGTATGAATCATTTGTACCAACCCTATGAAGAACAATCTAAATAAATAAATAAATAAATCCAAAATGTTCACTTCACGAACTTTTATACAATAGAAAATTAAATATTTAAAAAAAAATCATATTCACTGAATTAGACATTTTTGCACTTAGCCAAGTGCACTCATTATACGCTAAATTGTTTACTAAAAATGAATTTTTTGAAAACTTTGGTATCCCAAAATATTTTGAAAATCACATACTCTCCATTCCATTATGTAGTATTACTTTTGCACACTTCACTTATTTCATGGGGGTTCTTATTTTTTCTTATCTTAACAAAATTTGATTTACTATTGCTTTCTTCATCAACTAAAGTTTTATTCCTATTATTCCTTTTGTTTTCATGTTTATAGTATGATAATATGATCATTGCACAATTTTTTTGCCAATTTCACTTATACATCAACATTAAGTGCAATCACTTACATAATCATTCATCAAAATAATATAAAATTGGAGACAAGTTATTACCTCTCCATTTTTTATTCAATTATTATCCAACACATAAAATATGCATTTTAGCACATACACTCATATATACACACACATACACACACACCATAGTGCCAACACTACCACACTTAGTCTTCTACGCACACATGTGTCTGTACTCTTTTACGACACTTCTTCCTCTAGTGTCTCTACCACTCGTACAAATGACTGTGTCTGCTCTTTTGCTTCTATTTCAATGGTTGGGTCCATATCTTCATCCAAGTTTGGAACAACAATTGGAGATCGCAATGGTGGAGAGGCATAATCTACTACCTTATCTACTGAGGCGCTTGCTATTGGCATCGACATTCTCTCAAATACTATCGAAGATAAAGCAATTGTTTCTAAAATTGACGTCATTGGTTTATACGTGCACCGCCCTTCTTCACTAGTCCATTCATATTGTATGCACGCCCTATTATAGAATAACCATCTTCACCCTCTGTCAAATTCATAGACTGCAACATAGTAATCATTGACAACACTGACAAAGGCTCCAGTGATGCTGATGCACTTTCAATTTCTCCATCGACTACATCCGTGTCTACTTATATTCTTGGAAAAATAGTTGGAATCAATGAAGGTGTAGAAGTAGAATCTAGAGTCCTATCCTCCACGGTATTTGTGATCAGTGTTTTCATTTCTTCTAATGTTGTTGTAGATAAAGAAGTTGGCTGTAATATTCCTGTGATTGGATAGTACTTGTATCGTCTTTCCTCACCAGTCCGTTGATATTGTACATGCTCCTTATCATAGAAAAATCCATCTTCGTTTTTTGTCAAAGTCCTGGAATCTAGAATGGTAAACAATGACATGGAGTCCACTAATGTCATTGTGTCTTCGATCACTCCAATGTCGACTTCAACCCCCTCTAGTTCTGTGTTTTTCACATCATCAATGACTATGGAAGGAACAAAATTGGGATCTGTTTCCATTTCGCCCAACTCTTCTTGTGCTCTACGAGAGCTACCTACAGAATTAGTATTAGAGGAACTTAAACTTCGACCACCACTATGTATTTGGTCAGAGTCTTGTTGTTCAAGGCTATTGTCATCATTGCTCAATAGGGATGCTCTCAAGTTAATTGTTGTCTCCTTCTTCTTCCCCTTCTGCTTCTCATGTTGTGTTACTTGGAATCTCCCTACATCCTCCGAAGACTCACTTGATGATTGACAATAGCTTTCAAATCTTTCACGTGGTACACCCATATCTGTTTAAGAAAGACCAACATTAGACAAATTATATCCTATATTCAAATCCTATAAAATTCGACGTTTTGTAGACCTATCCACACTATTCACCACCACCATCTTGTCCCCATATATCATCCGTAATGTGTTGTACATAAATTGCATTCTAACTGATGCAATTTCTATGATGATGTCACTACTTACAAACCCGTTTTCTAAAATTGTAGGCACTGCCATCGTTATATCCAATGTTACCAATCCTCAATTATGTGGCAAATACATGTCCACCATCTTTTTTGACTCCATTGGTGTCCTCTCAAACTTGTCTTCCACTCGTAGCAAAACTTTTGTGCTCCAAAAGTCCTTGAACACCACTTGTAAATTCTCTTGGATCCCTGAAAAGTTATCAATGGGTCTACAATCACTAGGACTCTGCATGATGATTGCTACATCTCCCACTAGTTGCACCTTTAGTTCCCTTTGCTCACTCTAACAAAGATTATGCATATATATAGAAACTGTTTGTTGCTCAAACACCCACGTACCACGCAAAACACTGCAATCTTGTGGTAATGCCATCCTCATTCTCATAGATTCTTCAAAGTATATGCCTGGTGGAAAGAAAAAGACAACATTCCATCATAGAATTAAATCCCACCTTTGCAATTGCTAAAATACTTTGTTATAGTCTTCATCTAACCACTGTTTGTCTTCTCCTTGTGAACCTCCATGCCCGCAATCAAAGATCCACAAACATGACTTTCCTAACTCAACATACTCTTTTCTTAAGAAACCTCTTCTACATATCACATGATGAACATTCTACTTGCCTTGTTGATAAACTGAGGATAGTGCCACTTGCCAATTCCATTGAACATTTGCTACATCTTGAATATCCCGATTGTACCCTGTATAACCTTTGCAACCTGCTCAAATATCCTCAAAATCTTGCTTTACAAATGCAGGAATTAGAGTCTTAAAATTGTCTAGCGTTGCGATTATCTTCACAGTCGGTGTACTCCACAATGTTTTTGATACATTCTTCAATGTATGCCCCATCATGGTGAATTGTCTTCCTTGTGCATCTTCGTACCTACTAGAATCTATAGTAAAGAATTCATCCATAGATGACGGGTTCTCATCTCGCGCTTACACCATCACAAATTGAATTTGGTTTCTGATGGCATCCTTCTGTTGTAAGCAATCCACTGCATATGCCACTATATCCTTTGAAGGATTCACAGAAGTGGCACTATTGAAGTAATGCCTCTATGATTCTCGTCACCCATTCATTACATCCTTGATTGCCATTTGCTTTGATAGTCAAAGATAACTCTCTTTTGACACTCTACCCAAAGGCCGCAGCCAAGTATGAACCATATGTTTCCTATTGTGACTTCCATCCATGGTTACATCTAAATTATCCACCCTTTCCGTCTTCTTCCACTTGTCCACTACTTCCTTATTGAAGAACGATTTTCCTTCCTCATAGTCTTTGTACACACCTGTAAGACTACTTCATAGGACTTTTCATCCTCATTCCATGCATGTTGGGTATACTCTATCATTTTCTTGGACCATTTTCTTGGACCATTTTCCAAGTGTCATTTGTTTTGGTAAGTCTATGCTCCAATACAACGCACTTGCAGCCATTGTCAATGTCTTTGCTTTGTTTACATCATCAAGCTGAGCAACAACACTAGGTCTTCTATATGCTTTCCAAATGTTGCAAAGATTCATAAGATTCTCATAATACGTGGTGATGAAGGTCCGCTCAAACTCCCTTGCATTTATTTTGACCAAAGCTTCAATGTAGAACAATGGATTGTTATACACCACAAACTTTGCTTTCCGTTTTGCAAAGCGGTCATTGTACTTTACATCCGACATTTTCTTCTCCAAATTTTCTTCTTGAGCTCATTTGCAAGCAGAAAAAATGTGTTAGCCATCTACAAGCTCCCAAATGATATTCTTCTGCAGCCACGAGATCCTTGCCATACTAGTTTCTTCTACCACATTTGATGGCCGATGTTGTAGAAAGGCAATCTCTAGTTCACGTGCAACACCTTCACTACTAAAAGGTATCTCCACCACTTGCACTTCTTCATTTGCATTTGTATCTTCATGAAGATATGCTAGAGGATGAAGAGTAATTGCACTAACTACATTTGCCTTTGATCCCCTCAAACGCTCATATATCTCAATTACTTGCTCTTGCATTAAAATCCTATGGTTTGTGTCCGCATTCATCACATTTTGGATGCTCTCAATTTTGGCCTAGAACACCAAATCCTAGCCCCAAACATAACCTGCTTTATATTTTGCCTCACTAAGGAAACTACAGGTGGTTTACTAGCATTTCTAGCCAATGCGCTAGTATGTCTATGCTTTGTCTCCTCCTCAGGGGACTCCTCATTGTCATCTTCTCCATCATTGCCTTGTGAAGGAGGTCCATATATGGCTATTGTTTGTCGTTTCGTTGCTCTTCTATTAATGCTTCCATTGTGGAATCTCTTTGATGCAATTCTTGGGTTCTCTCCAACACCACTTTTGAACGAAGTTGTACTATCAAAGACTCAAAGTGCCACTTCCTATACCAACACTACGTCCTTTCGTAAGTGCCCCGTCCCACACCAATACCACGCATTGCAACAACTTTGCATTCTGTTGCATCAACTTGTCTTGCACTATCACTACTTTCTACTACAACACATTGATTAGCAAGAATTTCATGTCTTGATAATTATATATGATATGTAGATTGTCCTCTACCTCCACCCCTAGACCCAATAGTTGGAAGTTGTGACCCACTTTCCACTTTAGTGACAATCGTTGGAACTCTTCTTTCATCTTCATGACCATTTGTTGTGCCTATAGCTTGTTCCTCTTCAAATTCTACATGTGATGGTGTTTTGTTAGTGCAGTTTGATTCCAACAAGTCCTCGATCTCCAAATACCAACTCCATATTTTGGTGCATAATGAGAACATTGCCTAGAATTAACTCTTTTTCTTGTCTCACAACTTCATTCTTTGCAAAATTCCTTCACTTAGATTCATTTAACTTCATTCTTCTCCTACAACTTTAGCTGTTGAAGAAGAACCAGGTTCTAGAAGCGTCCTTTGACTTCGTAGAACATCCCCTTCTTCTGAATGATCTATACTGCTCACTTCCATACCAACACACTTTCGAGTTCGTTCCTGAATCAAAACCTAGTTTATATTCAAAGGCTCAGCAAAGATCCAATACACTTCCTTTACATCTTTAGGGTCCTTTGGGAGAGGTCGATCTTGGATAACAGTTGGATTATTCCTTGCCATTTCCTCATGTGCTCGATGTTGTATGTACGTCTTTCTGTCTTTTGTGCTTGAAAAGATTGTTCTGTGGTTAACTCCTTGAATTCTGTAACCATTGTCTCTCTTGCAATCTTCAATTCATTAAGCATGCTCTTCCAAAAATCATACAACAGTTTCAAACCATGCATTTGAGGAACAACTGCAAAAAAACTCTTGAGGAATCGGTGCAAGCATAAATTGTTTCTTCAACTTGCACTTCATAAGTTCTTCACCTGTAGTAATCACAGTGACATTGATCCTTGCATCAGCAGTCCCTGCAAGGGACATAAAGATCCCATTTGAGGATCCCGAAGGTGACCAACGACGACCCTCCTCAATTGCAAATTCCATGATCTACAAATTAGAATTTCTCGTATCATAGAGTGTAATCTACCATCCATGCTCCAACCAATTTGAGTGTGTGAGTGTTTCTAACTCCACCCTTAAGTCAGAAAGTTGCACACAGGTTCTAGCGGCATAAGTTAATGGTTTAATTGGGTGAATAGTAAACTCAGTGTTCTTTGGCCTTCCAAGCAATGGACACTTTGTTATGTTGATTTTTACCTAATTTAAGTACTTCAAAACACTCTAATAGTTAAGAAAT
The DNA here is from genome assembly GCA_947034895.1 of Rhytidiadelphus loreus. Taxonomy (NCBI): domain Eukaryota; kingdom Viridiplantae; phylum Streptophyta; class Bryopsida; order Hypnales; family Hylocomiaceae; genus Rhytidiadelphus; species Rhytidiadelphus loreus. The sequence goes on from OX344764.1 coordinate 44,382,620, forward strand.
AAAGGTTGTTGAGGGTTAGTTAATTGTGATTTAAACTTCTAATTAAACTAAATTTCTATCTAAGCTAAATCGAAGAATACAAATTGCCCTTTCCAAAATGGTAAAGCAAGTTGGATTCTGATATTCCTAATGAAAGTTATGTGTGGATGAAATTCGTACCTAATTCTATCTTAAAAACTTCATCCGTCAACTAAAAATAGCAAAATAATGTAAAATAAATCTAAATTTTAGGGTTGAAAGGTTAATTAAGTTATCTAAGGGAATTTTTAGAGAAAACCTAATTTTGACCTATTTCAAGATTTTTCATCCAAAATTAGGTCAAATCTTCATCCACTCTTTTATCCTTCCCAATTAAATTAATTTAAAAAGTAAAAGGTGGTTTTAGAATCTTCAAAAGATTCTATAAAAGATTATGGTTTCAAAAGATTCCCTTGTTGTGCTTTGAGAATATTCCTAATTGTTCTTTAATTAATCCTAATTCTAAGTTATTATTCTAAATTTAGTGATTTTTTAGGGTTTTATGGTTTTTATGAGTAAAGTGATTAATTAACTTCTTGTTAAGATAAAAAGTAAGAATTTAGAACTTTTAGGTGAAAACTTTTAAATGGATGAAAATTCCCCTTGGTTGGATGGAATTCGTTCCTTTAATAATTTTCAAGAGAATAAGTAGATAAATTAGGTTTTGACTTCCCCTAATTATTCTAATATTTCCTAAGTTCCGAAATTAAATTAGATTCTTTTTGAGATTCCTTTGGATGAGATTACTATTTCGTTTTCCAAATTAATTCAAAGTTAATCTAATTATTACCTTTACGATTTTAGTTAAGTTTTTAAAGGTTTTCTAACAATTTAAATTCTACTAGCTATTGGATTCTTAATGGTTAATTTTGTTAGTTTTAATTTTCTAATCTAAATTTTTAAAGAATGAAAGCAAAAGAAAAGACAAAAGATAAATTTTGAAATCATACCTCGGTGTCAAGAATGTCGATCGTCCCGTCATCGCAAAACACCATCATAATTGTCTCCTCGAAATTCTCCATTGTCTTTCATGAATTTTGAAAGAAATCTTAGTATTAATGTTTCTAAACCTATCTAAAAAGTCCAAGTTTGTTAGTTTTGGCAATTTAAAACTAATCCTTTGATTTTAGGAATTTAAATTAAATGATAAATTTAATTCATTTCTCCCAAGTTTTCAATGAATAGTAGTTTTATTCGATTGCCAATTTTTAATAGTTATTTTGTTAAATATTCCAAGATATTAGTTGTTGTTTGTTTTTATTGTTTTGGCTTATTAGGCCTAATAAAACAAATTCCCCTAACTACAAACAAACAACTAATTTGGCTTTAGAATCCTAATTAATAACTAAAACCAAATGAATGAATAATTCTAATAAAATAATCAAAATCAATCAAAAACAAATCTATCAATGAATAGTAGAAAGAATAAATTGAATAAACAAACCAAAACAATTAGCCAAATGAATAGTTAGATTCTCACCTTAATTGTTGTTTAATCTTTCAATTCCTCCACGTGTTAAATTCTTTCCTTCTTATTCTCTCTTAATCCCCCTTTCCCCTTAATGCATTCTTATTTGTTGTATCAAGATAGAATGGATATGGAGCGGAATAGCTTTGCTTTGAAAATCTCAAGATTACTTGCAATGTTTCCCCCTTTTTCTTAATGATAATCAAAGATTTCTTTGTAATCAAAGATGAGTTTTACTTACCAAATTTTAGAATTTGTTTTTTTCGTTATGTTGCCTGGAGCAAGCCTTGAGCTGCCGGAGTGAGCCTTGAACTGCCTGGAGCAAGCCTTGAGCTGTCGAAGGCAAGCCCTGAGCTGCCTGGAGCAAGCCTAAGCTGCTTGGGCGAGCCCTGTCGTCCCCGTTGGTCAGCTCCCTGCAGCCCCGACGTTCCCACGTTCCCCGCGGCCAGTTCACACGGACTTCGTCCTTGCCTTCGGGTTGTCCTTGCTTCGGCTGTCCTTGCTTCGGGCTGTCCTTGCCTTTCGTTTATCCTTGCCTTAGGTCTGAAATTCTGAAGATGAATCCTAACTTTTGATAAACTGAAATTTTGGACAATGGTTATAATCCTTGACTTCTAACAGAAATCAACCATATTTAAAATAATAATTATAAGAAACTAATTATGAATTGGATATAAACCACAACAATTAAACAACCCCTTCCAACGAAATCAAGAACCAAAATAAAACAATTTAAATAAAACCAAAAGAAAACCAATGGCAAGGTTGGCAATCAAATACCTCCACCACGTGTTTGACACGGAAAGGAGAAACAACCAACAAAGCTTGGCACTTAAATAAGCTTCCCAGGAATCTTATTTGTTATTAAGTTAAAGCTTTGCCATATAGGGCCAAACAGTAATTAGTATTTTTCACAAAGATAAACTTTAATTCTAAAGGTCAAAGCTCCGCCGTGCGGTAGCAACCCCAGGAATTAACGGTTAAATCAAAGTTTCAAGTACCCGTTTCCAGGTTTCAAAGTCAAAGCTCCGCCGTGCGGGAGCAACCCCAGGAATTAACGGTTAAATCAAAGTTTCAAGTACCCGTTTCCAGGTTTCAAAGTCAAAGCTCCGCCGTGCGGGAGCAACCTCAGGAATTAACTGTTAAATCAAAGTTTCAAGTACCCGTTTCCAGGTTTCAAAGTCAAAGCTCCGCCGTGTGGGAGCAACCCCAAGAATAACCAGTATCCAAGGACCCAAACTAGTATTTTGAAAACTTAATTCTTAAAGGAGGTACACATGACAGTGTTTAACCGAACATTAAAAACTAATTTTCCAAAATTCCAAACAAAGTTCTAGTTTAATCACTAAAGGAGGTACACATGACAGTGTTTAACCGAACATTAGCAATTATTCAAACCAAACACCCGTTATACAACGAGTTTTGGCACGTGGTGATGCTCAAAACCTTTTGGCAAGGTCTAGCTTTGCCGCTTTAAAGTTTTAAGTTCACAGACTAGTATCAATTCGCACAAATAGTTGGTTAGTATCAAAAGAACAACAAAATCAAAGTAGAGTTTGGGAACTACTCCCACAACTCCCAAAATGTCAAAGTTTTGGGGCTTGAAGCCTCCAAATTCAAGAAATAAGTTAGTTAACACAAACAACACTAGAGTTAGGGGATTTCCTCCACCTAAACTCTTGAAAAGCAAAGTTTTGGGGCTTGAAGCCTCCAAATTCAAACAAGAAAAGAAAAGAAAGCTTTGAAGGGGTTCTCCGGACCTTCAAAGTACAAGAGAATAGAAGAAAATAGAAGAAAATAGCCAAATCTTGGCTTAAAAAGTGCTCCGACAAGTGTCGGTAGCACGACAAGAGCAACAACAAGAATGAAACAAAGAATGAGGGCCACGAACAACCTCGAGGAAGGGCCTTATATACTCGCTCCCGGCCCCCCCCCCCGGTAAGTTATTCGTAAAATTATCTTTACTTTCAATCTAGATATTTTGCTAAACTACCTAAACGTATTTTCTAAATAATCTTTGTTTAATGGGAAGGAAGGTTCTCAAGCGAGTTCCTTCTAGGCCCTAAATGGCCTTAGAATCTTTTCCCAAATCAAATATTTGATTTTCCCAAAGATCTTTTGAAAACCTACCTAATTAACCAAGATATTTTGTGTTTTAATCTAGGGTTAGTTCTAAATTGTCTTTCTTTAGTCCAAAAGATGGATTCTTACGCAAGACAAGTATCTTGGGCAAATCCAAACTTCGATTTTACAAGAGATATTTGCAAAATCAACCCAGATTAATCCAAAATTACCTTTTAAAAGTCAAACTAAGGGCTGACCCTCTCTATCTTTTGAGGGACAACTCGAAACTGAAAACAAACTGCGCCATCGCGTTCAAAAGACCCCAATTAGCCCAAGAGACCCCTTACCCCTACCTCTCCAACCGTTTTAAAGCGCAAATTTGAGTCACGGTAACTCAGAACAAAAGTTAAAAAGCTAACTTTGGGAGTTTGCATCTTTTGATGAAACTGTCGGTCCTGGGTGGTTTAGAATATTCGTGGGAGTAAGAATTGACCCTTGAATTGCTCCGTTCGGACACCGCTAGCTCCTGGTTCACCGGTCAATCCGCCGCCAAGTTGTAAATTCTTGTAAAATTCGCTGTTGGTCTTAATTCTGGTACTTGGGAATGTCGGAATGTCTTCAAACTTGATAGGGCTCTTTATTGGCACACAAAACACTATCCTAATTTTTAGTGAGATTTTACCGCAACATTGGTAATTTCTAGGAATTTACGAATGCAGTTTTAAGCGGTTGACTTCCCATGGAGTCATCGTGGAGTTTTGTAAAATCCCGAAACTTTTGGGCAATCTTCTACAAGATGTCCATCAACTAAGGGCAAAACCAAATCTCCAATAAGAATGCTATTTTTAGCAATTCTTTAATAATTTCCACCCGGGGGGGAAATTATTCTTAATATTGGGGGAATCTTGGATGATCGGACTTCTATTTGACCTCCTGGCATGCTTTGACCTAGAAAAGCACCTCTCTGTATGTTCCAATCATCATTTCCTCCATCTTGGTCTGTGAATGGCTGTATTTCTCAAAATTACCTACAAACAATAAATCTAACTCTTTGGAGTTTGATTTGGACTGACTCGGACTAGACTCTAATTTTTAACCAGTTTGTTACTTATAGCTGTTGTATTACATGAACAAGACACTAGGACTGGTTAACTCTCAAATTCTCACATCGCTCAGAATTACTGACTTAACTACTTATTTCTACTAATAAGACCTAAAATTAGTGAAAATGTAACGTCTTACGTGTTTCACGCATTTAAGGCCATGACACATCCCTTTGGTAGGGACTTCTACCAAAACCCACAATAATTGTATTTTTATATGTTTTTTCCTATTTTTCACTTAAAAATTAACTAAAAATTGCGAAAAATAAGTTCAGAGTTCCAAGTGCCAACTTGAGGGCTCACAGAGTGCACTTTCAATGTCATTCTATACAGCAAAATAGTACGTACCTATAGTTTATTATTTGAGAACTTGTTTGCTTATTGTGAGCACTATGACCCAATATTTCGATATTCTACGTATATCAAATGTGAAGACAATTATTTCACATAAGACTAACACAATGTAACATGACTAATAAACACCTTAAACAAATTGAATGCCTATTTTCTAACTAAGTTCTAGCATAGTGCTTTTTTATTTGATAGATATGGAATTTTTGTATTCTTCAATTAGAAAACGGAATTTCTATATGACAAATTTGACTATGCAAAGAACATGCTCTTTATATAAAATTCATAAATGGAATAATAGGAAACATCCGTGTATTTATAATTTATAAATGAAAATGAAACTAAAAAATATATAACAACGACAGCTACCTTAATCCCTAAAGGACTATTGGGGCCAAATGGGATTTTGGGCAAGTACCTACAAATTGAAATTTTTCCTTCATTTTTTGAAACTTTTTTTGAAGATAGAAAAATTGATAAGCTTTGTGGGAATATAATTATTTTTTCAATCGGTGCTTGGGAACAAAAGTAATGTCTAAAAAAAATTCAGAATTTTATTTTATTTTTTTTGAATTTTTTTTCCTTATAGATTAGATTTGCGTCTATACAGAAAGCTTTTATCATTCCATTTGGATTTGTTATGAGAAAATTATGGACAATTTTGTTTTTCGGGCAATTAGAGCATCCTCTTGAAAAAAATAACTTGTAGGATTCATATCTTAATGCAATTTTTGCAATTTTTCAACAAAAAAGTTCCACATGGTTTAGTTTTCTTGCTAGAATAATCTTACCATTGAAATTAGTGCATTTTAATTCCATCTAAAAGATATTAATATTTTAGATTTTCCTTCTATCTTTTACCTATTTCTACTTAACAATTTTTTCTTAAATGAAAATTAATTTTTTTTTAATTTATTTATTTTTCCTAGACTCTCAACTCAATTCTTCACTAAAAATATTTAAAGCTCAAAACTCTGTAGTGAAAAAATTTTAAGTTAAAAATTTCTAAAGTCAACAAATCTAGTCCCACAATGTGCTGAAAAACTTGTTTTTTTCACTTTAATCGCAGATATCTTGCAACCCATGTAGCCAAAAATTCTGAAATTTTTTCCACACATTCTCATACTAATTAGGAGTAAGATCCTATGGTTAGATGGGGAGGGTAATTCAATTTCTTTTACTTTTTGCTATAGAAATGGCAGTTTTGAGTGTTTTTTGGTTGAAAAAAGGCCTTGGTCTTTCAAGGGTTAAATAGTACTTTCAAAAAAAGAAAGGAAAACGAAAGTAAAATGAATGATACTACAAAGTAAAATTGCTTTTGAAAGTATTATGTACAAACACCAAGCAAAACTAAAGATACAACTCAATACAATATAAAGTAAACTTCATAGAAATATAATACCAATAATATTACAACGAGGACATTACTATAACAATACTAAAATTAAACAAGTGATTTAAAATATCAACAAGCTTGCTAAGAGTTGTTATGAATAATTTTTTTGCAATGAGAATTTCTATACACTAAAAAAAAAGTATGTACCATTGTTACATTACTTCCTATTGTTATTTCTATTTTAAAGTGTGCACCATTGTCTAATGAAGGCCCTACAACTCCAAAAACTATATTCCTCCATACAAATTGTAGGATTTCAAAATGTGCACTCAATGTCATAATGTCTTTTTCCTTGTGCAATTCCATAATTAAATGTAATGTCACTTTAACATACACACTAAGGTAGTTTGGTGTATTTTGAGCCTCTTTGTCAATAGAATCCTGACATTCTCTTATCTAATGTATATCATATGTATGCATGAGAGTTTAATGCTTCAATGTAGACTTGTATGAAACAAATTATTCAACTTCTTTTTAATTCGACTTTATTCAAAAAATGAGTACAAGAAATAAATAAATACTATGTTCTTCTAGAGTTGCATTCTTCCAAAAATGAAACAATTTCATTACAAGAATAATGCTCAATTCATTATTTGTTGGTGATGCATTGAAAAGCAAAGTACAAAAACAATACATCCTTCATTTCCAAATAAAGCATTATATAAGTTTTAGCTGCATAACAAGGCTATGAATACCCCTACATTCCCAAACTTTGAGAACTTTGCCATGCAATCTACTGACGTGGTTGAGAGACTGCCACATCAACAAATATTACAAAATATTATATATTAAATATATTTTTTAATATATTTCAATTTTTTTTTCAATATTTTAATTTTTTTTTCATTGTTATTTTTTCATACAACATTGGATGGTTCCTAGCAACAGAAACCAGCCTGCAATGGCTGTCTCAAAGGATTGAATCTCATCTATTGTGAATAGAAAGGGTCCACATAAAAATAATGTATACTCCTAAAAGTAAAGAAAATATTAATATTCTCCATTTCCTATGAATTTCTAAAAAACAAAACAAATGGTGTACAAGCTATATTTTCAACTAGCCTTCAAATATACTCCAAACTTTTCGTTCAAGGGTCTATTGATTTGAATATATATGCAATACCTTCTTTATTTCTAAAGACATTGTACATCAATGGCTAAAGGTCATTTTGAAAATGTTTAAAGAATCCCCTACTTTAAGATATTGGAGCAACCATCAAAAATAGATACTTCAATGTAACTTAGGTGTAGTTAATTCCTAAAGTCCCATTGTCCCCTCAGATAGAAAAGTTGATAAGCTTTGTGGGAATACAATTTTTATTTCAATTAGAACCTGGAAGCAAAAGTTATACCACAAAAGTCTAAATTTTAATTCGACAGGCAGAAAAATAAATCCACAAAAAACTTGAAATTTTTTTTTTCAATTTTTTTCCACGTAGATCATATTTTTTTTCTTTATGTGAAGCTTCAATTCATTCCATTTTGATTGGTGATGTGAAAGTTATGAACAATCCTATTTTTTGGGAATTCTAAGCATCTTCTTGAAAAAATAACTTATAGGATTCATTCCAAAATGCAATTTTCAAATTTTTTCAAATTTTTATTTTTGAAAAGGTTAAGTTTTTTTGCTAGAACAATCTCATCGTTGGAATTATTGTATTTCAATCCCATCTAAGAGCTATTAACAATTTAGTTTTTCTATCAATTTTGGACTTACTTTCTACTTGACAATTTTTTGAAGTATGAAAATCAAGTTTTTATTTTTGAAATTTTTTTCTTACACTCCCAACTCAATTCTTCAACACAATAAATTTTTAATTCAAATTCCACACTGCAAATTTTTTCCACAAATAGCAGTTGACATTATCTAAAATTTGCAATTCAGTGTTCAAAAAAACTTGTTTTTTCAACTTTGAATGCTCATATCTCTCAATCTGTATGGTCAAACTTCATGAAATTTTTACCGCATGATTTCAAACAAGTAAAGTTTAAAATCCTACGATTAATTTTTTTTAAAGTATTTTTTTCTGTTTTCTTGGAAAAACGTAGTAGGAATGGTAGTTTTGAGTGTTTTTTGGCAGAAAAATGGCCTTGGGCCTTTAGGGGTTAATAGAAAAAATTCCTCACTTTCTTCACGTTCTTTGAAAGTGACAATGACATTCTGTGATCATTTCCAACTTCCAACTTCTAGCTATAGACTCTTCATAAACAATGGATTTTTAGCAACAACTCATGTGAAGGGCGAAGCTCTTCTTTACATCATACAACACTATTAATTGTCATTTCTAGTACCCAAAACAGAAAAAACTAAATAATTGTTCTTTTCCAATAATGTAAATATTGGATCTAGAATTTTTGAACTATAATATTCTATGAATATGTGGAACCAAGTGAAGAAACTTTGTCCACCACTTAAAAGAACTAAAAAACTATAGTAATATTCTAATATTGGAAGTTCCTAATACATATAGCCAGCATACATATTTTTTTCTTTCTCAATAATTCGCTTTACAAAAAAGACTATAAATAACATACTTTTTTGGTGTTTGAAGCAATATATTTGTCAAAGAAGTCCTAACTGTTTTGGTAATCTATTAACTTTGCCAAAACTTCAAACATCAATGTCTTTATAAATACACATTTTATATTCAATTCATTTTTCAAAAACTCACTAACAAAAGAGAAATGAAAGGCTACTACATGGCTTATGGTCCATAAGTGAAATTTCAAATAGCAGATTAATAAAAATACATATAAAGCACCAAAAAGGCATTCACTAATCACTATCAAATAAACGATTTAAAACTATGTTGTATCATTTCTTCAACATTGGTACAATACACACTTACAAGTTCTTCCTCTTTGTAATTTCCTATAATTCGAATCTTACTAATAGATTTAGCCTATATGAAAACTTTTATCTTAGTAATTTATAATGAATTTCTAAAAGTGACTCCAAAAAAAATAAACCTCTTCAAGCTTTTAAACTTTTAATGATACTTTTGCCAAATATGTTTTCACTATTTCATAAATCTTCAAAATCCCACCAAAACACTATAATTAGAACTTTACATTTCAATTGGAATAATTTTTAAAGAGAATCACTAATATTTAATCTATAATCAATTTGAGAATGAATTTCCAAACCCCAGCTTCAAACCTTATTCAAAAATATGATTTATGTATAATCTAACTCAATTGTATTGATATGATATTTGCATCAAGCTTACAACTATTGTTTGAAAGTTATTATTACATTGTGCTTAAAAGTTATAATTACATTCTATCTTCATAAACACATAGGTACTCGCTATAGAATCAAGTCCTTCATAGATTACATAACATATAAAATAAAAAATTCCAAAACTTTTAAAAAATAAATATGGGAATAATTTAATAATTCAATGCAATGAGCAACTATAAAATAAAATAAGAAATTACATAAATTGAACATTACTCACTAAAAATGAGCTTCTATATACCCATGCCTTTGAAACTATAAAATTATATGTAAAAAGAAGTTTGAAAAATCTTTTCTCTCATGAGTTGAATGGCATGAAACAAAGTCTCTGCACTCCAACTATGTTGCGATGTGGAAGGTTGCATTTCAATACAAATAAAAAGCTTCATGCACAAAGAAGTGGAAGGACTTTGATTTATGGCATTTAGACATGCTAGGCAACAATCATAGCTTATACAAAATAAAAAATTATTTACTTCAATTTTTTATTTTAAAAATACTTTATAAATTAATAACTCTTCAATTTGTAAGTCCAAATGCTATAAACGAAATTCCATGCAACCCTCCTTATAGAGCGCCTTCCTATGATACTAAGAATGTGATCAAGAACCTTTAAAATATTAAAATCTCATCATACAAAAGTACGAAACAAACAAAGAACCAAAAATTTCTCTAAAACAACCAAATTTTAGATTCAAAATGTACTTCTTTTTTAATTGATTTTGATTCTTTCATTTGAATTAAAATGTAAATTTTTTTAATAATTCTTTTTTCATTTGATTTATATAATTATAAATAATTGTAAATAATTATCGATCTATAATATAAATTATAATTAAAAACATTAAAATTTCATGGTTTCCTTAAAGGAGTTGAAATGGGGCTTCCAAATTTCATCCCTCACCATGGCAGATTTTCTTGCTACTAGGCTAGGCCCAAAAAGATTTTGTAGTTGCTATGGCTAAAGCGGCCACATATTTAATTTTTAGATTTTTTAATTCACTTCTTATATTTTGAATTTAGAAATAAAATAAAATTTGGGAAGTTCTTTCGGTTTCTGTGATGATGTCACACCCTCTGCAGCGGAGGGTCACGGAGCCGCGGAGGGTCTTAAAATTATATATTTCATTTTCAATTTTTTCAATTAAATGAAATTATTTTTTGAGGTGGATAAAGTTTTATTTGTTTTTTCTGTTGACGACAGACCCTCTGCGGAGGGTCTGGAGGCAATGAATTCTAGTTTTTATTTTCAAATTTTTTTAGTTATAAATATATATTTTTCTTTTCTTTTCATGGAAGTGTGTTGTAGATTCTTTGAGATCATAGAAGGGCTCCAAGTTGAAGAGGGTCTCACTGTGCAAGAGAGACTATTTTTTCTACTATTTTTTTATTTTTAAATTCACCAAAGGCAAGTCTAACTCCCTCCACTTACCTTCTTTTCCTTTTGAAAAAAATAAAAAGACACCTAAAAACACAGATGTTACTGTAGAACTAATTTTTAATTTTTGTAGTTCCATTTCTTTTATCTTAGTGTAAATAGAGTCTTGGGGATGGATTAGAAGTCAATGAATGTGAATTTAATGAACATATCATGTTAGTGATAATTGACTATAGACAGTTTACAAAGACTATAGTCATCTTTGGAGACACTTGACTATGAACTGTTACAATGGCTATAGTCTTTTTGCATCTTAAGTTGAGATTTGGAAGGTTGATTAGGAGACTATTTGACTTGCTTCTTGCGCTTGTGTTCATGCCATTAGTTGTGATAGTTTTGTGCCCTTAACCATAGTCTTTGGTCTTGTATTTTGTGTACTTGTAATTGTTTTGAAGTTGTTTGCAATTGTGTCCAGTGATTGGGGATTGTATGTTGTGAATGTAATTGTTTTAGTACTTTGGATTTTGATTATGTGAATTGTTTGAGTGTATGGAATTATTTGAATGAGTAGAAATTAATGACTATAGTCCATATGAAAATTTGTGAAGATTTGTGTTTGATTAATAATTGAATAATGAATAGAATTGATTGTATGGCAAGACTATAGTCATGATGTTGTGTATGTTCACGTTTACTGGACAATGGTCTGAATAAGAAGTTATAAAAACTCCAACTGTATTCAATTGATGAACTTGATATTTGGACTATGGTCTTCGAGAATTAAGTCTGAAAAATGAAGACTATAGTTTAAATAGAAGATATAAATTTTAAATGACTTGATTGTGAAATGTGTATTATTGATTAAGTTGGACTATAAACATGATCAATAGAGACTAGATACTAGAGAATAATGAGACAATGATTAAGTAAAGACCATAGACAAATAAATAAATGCAGTTGAATAGTGTGAAGTTAAATAAATGAATGACTCTACTTGAACATTGAGAATTATAATAATAATGAAGACTGCTAAGTTATTAAAAGACTATGGTCATTACAGATTGACTGGATGAATATGAGAGGAGTGAATTAAAGGATAATGTGATGATAGAAAAGTGTGATGAATAATTATTATAATATGAAATTAGAAATGAGTAATTGAATCTAAATATTAATGTATATAAAACAATAGTCCGTTCTAAAATGGTGGCGGAGCTTGAAGACTATGAATAGAAAATATATTGATAAGTAGTACAATGCTTCTCTTATGGATTAGAGAAAACATACTCAAAAGGTAAAGAAGATAAATAAAATTAAAATGTGTTTATATGTAGTTTACTCACTTTACTGAAAACAATATTTGAATTACATTATAATATAACATGAAGATAAAATGAATCAAAAGACCATGGACCTTGTGTTATGAGAGATGGAAATCAAAAGTGGACTATGGACTTCCTATGAATAAGTTAATTGGATTGTGGACTTCCCTCTTCCTTGAATAATATCCAAAATAATTTATGGATATGAATGGGACCAAAGTTGTGAGAAGACGATAGTCAAGTTGTGAAAGGAGGAAAAATATAATTGATTCTTAAACATTTTTAATGATATTTTAGAGACTTTTCAACAAATATTTGTATCCCATTTCTATTTAACAAGTGACTTTAGCTACAATACAATAGACTATTTGATCATTCCCTTGATTATAGAACCTCTTCTAACTATACTATAGCCTTGGATTGTTGCAAGTAGGCAAAATCTGGACTACAATTATCCCTCAACTTTCAAAATTGCAAAACAATCAAAACAACTAAAGAATTTGAAGGAAATTCAAACTAACATGAACTATCACATGCACAAACTCCTATATGTTCTATCGTTTGTTGATGCATTTTATGTATGCCCAAGTGAATCGCACTGAAACTTTATCAAATCTACCAACTGCTTTACTCTACATATTAAAAATATAAATTCAATAGATATCAATTTACTTGTACAACTTCATTACACAAAAGTCATCGTGACCAAAATTGAACTACAGACAACTAACAAGTTGCACATGTTGTTCGACAAAAAAAAGAAACCAAATTAAGTTTTACAAAATAAAGCAAAAGAATCATAAAAATCAAAACATAACCTATACTATGTAAAAAAATAGATCTGAATTACAAGTTATATTTTCTATTTCAACTACTATTACTTGGAGCAATCTACAAAGATAAGCAGTGTATAGATGGAGCGGTTCAAACAGATAGTGGTCAAAGAGACAACTTAAAAAATATATAATCAAGTGAAAGGGAAAACACGCTTGAAAGGTTCTAAGCAAATATATCTGGCATGGAAGGTCAAAGTGCAATGTTCTAAAGTCTAGCAACTAGCAACTGATGGTTGGGTTTAAGTCTTGAAAATCAACTAAAATTTTTCAACTAATTGGATCATAGACAAAGTTTTCATTGAAGCATCATTAAGGTTCATATTCTCCACTGTCAATTCAATATTAAGATATAGTGACTTCAAGAGCTCACCTTGCAAGGCTATTTAATGGCTTTTGAATATACCTCCCTCTCTTTCTCTACAAACCTGTATAGTAAAGGTGAACCTCAAATGCTACACTGCTAACATAATTTTTGCAAGAAAAGGTACAAAATTCCTACAGACCAACTCGTCATGACTACCTATGATGCACCAATCCTCAGTAAAAGAACGTTAAAAATTTAAATAGCTTATGCAGTAGGGTTTAAGCAACCAAATGGGCAAAACTAATTGACTTGAATTCAAAAGGAAGGAAAAGAAAATTATAATGTACAAATCCAATGCAAAGAGAAATGAATCTTCATTGTTACAAACTTGGGTATCATGTATCTTCCATCGAAAGGTGAACCCTCTTTGAGGGCCTTGTTTTTGTGTATCTACACTTGTCACTGCCAAAGAGCATGTTAGTTGCCGGATTCATCAAGAATTTTTCAATCTTTCGGTCAATTGCGCACACTACCAAGTAGTCAGGAAACCAAGAATGAGGGAAATGCATGAAAATTATTTGCGCCAAGCTTTTCCATATCAAGATCTAAAAAAATGGAAATACAAAATTTGTGATGATTACGAATTCTACTGTGGATATAAATATAAATTAGTAAATTTGAAATTTTTGAACCATAATTTGGGCTCTCAATTTTTTTGAAATTCATTAAATTTTCACTAAATTTTTTAAAAAAGAATTCTCATTCTACTTATTAAAAAATCTAGAAAAAAAACTTATTTGTATTAAAAGTGCTTTCTACTAATAAATTTGATTAAATTATCAAAAAATAAAAAAGTGTTTAAAAAAATTTGGAAAGTCATTTTTCACAAGTGTATTACTTGTACTTCAATATGTCCTAAATTTGTTGAAAAGATGTAATTTCTTAATTAGTTGTGACAAATTTTGAAGTATATGAATACTATTAAGAGCCAATATTTACACTAGTCTAGTGAAAGATCCTATGGTTAGAGATGCAAATAAAACAAATTTTAAATTTTTTGGCATTTTGCAATAGACATGGAAAAAAGGCCTTGAGATCTTCAAGATTAAGATGTGAAAAAAAAAGTGAAATGGACCTAACAACAACCTCAAAGTAGTTTGAGGTGGCATTGAAGTTCACACACATGTCTATTGCAAAATTTTCATGTTAGAACAAGTCCTTCATCCCTAGAAATAAATGCAACATACATTTTGCACACATTTTGGAGATTACTGAGAACAATCTAAATTCAAAAGTGCATATTCCACAAACGCATTTGTAGAGACATTTTTTTTTACATATGCATATTTTTTATGGTATTTACGTGCATTCAAACTGTTAGAACTACACAAGTAATGATTTTTGGCAATCATCATTTTTAGATTGTTTCCAAGTTGTCTTCCAAATTGGAGTGAGATCATTGAATACTTTGTTGTTACTTGTACTTCTAGAAGTTCCAAATTTGTTGAAGAAATATTATCTCTAAATTATTTATGGTACTTCTTTTTATAGTGTATGAATATTCAAGGGAGGCATTGTATAATGAAATTTAAGAGGTATGTTTTTCTAAGTAACTATTGAAGTACTCAATAATTTGTGAACTTCACTTAGGTTGATAGAGCTTGGACTTGTTGTACAATTTTTGTTTCTTTGTTTAATTTTAGTTATTGTATTTGAAATTGTTTTGAACAAGTCAATTTACATTGATTTCAATATTCACTAATTTTTGTATTTTTGAGAGTTTCATTTTAGAGTTGGTGCTATCAAATTCATTTATATGTGACCAATGGTTATTAGTAATTTTTAATTTTAGGTGTGTATAATGTATTTTTCTTTAATTGATAAGTCAATTGTAAGTTGTTGTTTTTTCTTGGAAGGAATTGTTTATAAAATTTAATTTGTTGTTGGATACCATATGTTAATGTTGAAGTTCAAAATCATTATTTTTTCATTATTTTAGTTACACGGATCGAGTAACCAATGAAGTTATATCATGTTAAGAAACATTAGTGGTTTAGAATTGTGAACTAGATTTTGCACTTCCACAAAATCCAAGAAACAAAGTATAGGGTTTTTTCGTTTTAGGGAAAGGTTAAATCAATCTAACGTTTTATGACTAAAAGTCACTTACAAATAGATTTATCTTTACAAGTTTAATATAATATTATATCACTCTTATTTCCGTGTGTAAAATTTATTGGCCAGTCCGTTACCAATGTATGTATAAAGTCTCGGTCCTATATAGTGTTCTAAGGGAGGTCAAATCATTCTTTGTCAAATAAATCAGGTTTTGTCAAATGAATCTTATATGATGTATGCTCTAGGACTTAATCATAACAAGGTAATATTTGTAAAATAATATACATAATTCATTAATTATTCATTTTTATGTTTAAGTCAATTTGTAGCTAACATGTTCATGCAAGAATGTCTAGCAATTCCGTATTCTATGTCAAATAATTCCCAGTAATGCAAAGTATGCTGAGTTTTGAATTTTACCAATGGTCAAATTTTTCTCTTTTCGTTTTCTTCCACTTTTGTTTTTGTCAAATGATTTCAGGTCAAATGATCCAAATGACCACAAAGTTAGTACCACCTCTCCATTGATGGTTTCAATTGCAAGATTATGATTTCACGATCACAAATTTGAAGTGATTTAAAGGATAGCCCTAAATTGTTTGTAGGTGTTAAACTTTCCGAAGCAACCTTTAGAATATAAAAGCTATACTCATACACAATAAGGAACAAGTTAATAATGTGGAGTCTTTACACACATATAAAGTTTATATATAAAACTTCAGTGATGATTCTTGTAGGTATTATTTATAGGTACATGAATATACATAAATGAAAAACTAAACTAAAAAAAACACTCTTCTTGAACCTAACCTAAATAAAAAATATATGTTTAATAGACCTAAGTAAGGATATAATGTTATTTTAACTTTACTAATAACTGAAGTTTGAAATTTAAAATAAATAAAAAATTGGCAAAAGTAAAAGTCATTTTTATTGGACACTAAAATAATCTAGAAGTAGAAGCTAAATCTTTTGATTTTGTTGCATTTGGTTTAGTACTAATGAATTTCATAGAATATTTTTAAACTAGAAAACAAACATTTTTCTAAATAAAAGATATGGCCAATATGTAGACTAGGTCTTTAAGAAGATTATTATCTAGAGAACTAAAAAGTGCAAATCTCCAAAATTATGGTAATATTTTTGTAATAGAAAAAAAATTTAACTAATTCTGAAAATGAAAATCCTATGAAGATGGTCAGTTTCTAAAGGAACCATCAAAACAAATTCAACAAATTTAAAATGTTCACTTTGCAGACTTCTATACAATAGAGAATTACCTATTTAAGAAAATCTTGCATATTATAGATACTAATCTATTAGAACACCATCAAGCATATCCTCTAACATCTTTACAAAAAAATTTGATCAAAAAATTATATAACTCAACAAAACAATTTGTAAACTTCCCCAAAGCACCCCAAACATTACTATCCAAGTAGAAAGGGACAAATTTGGGCTTAGATTTTTTCTTTATAAAACATCCTACATCAATTATATCTAAAAACAATCCACAAACACAGAAATGATCCAAACCACCTCAGGAAGATATATAGAGATACATACTGTATTTGAGCCAAAAACCTAGGATCATAAAATTTACCATTACTAATTGAAGCATCATGCCAACATTTTTAAGATTTTTTTTCTTTATACCTCTTCAACAAAAATCTCCAAGGACTAAGGTAGGAATACCATAAATGATGCCCCCCCTTCTAATGGCACAGTAGGGTGTTCTAAAACTGACAATAGCTGACTCTATTGTTGATTGGAAAAAAATTTGATTTACTCAAACTTGATTGGCTTACACTTGATTAGGAACAAGTTCCAAAGGTAACCATTTTAGGTGAAGCTATGAGAATGGGTTCCAGATGAAGAATCCATATTATTATTGAATAAAATATTAATTCTCAAAGAAAAAAAATTCTTTCTTTTTGCATTCCTCCTTGTCCTTATTTTTGCACACATTGAGTTCAATTTCTCAATGAATTTCCTTTACCCAACATGCTAAAATGTTTATTTTAACTGTTTATGGTATTCCTATTTTAGATCTTCACTCCTCACTATTAAAAACTCCCCTAGCACAAATAGTGATAGTTTTTAAATACACTCAACTTACAATTCTTCCAAATCAATACTTATATACAAAAAAATTTATAATGTAATCATTTGGCCCCTAAAGTCCCATTTGCCTCCTCTATAAACAAAATAAATTTCAAGTAGATTCTAATGAGCTCAATTTCTCATGAGATAGAAAAATTTATTAGCTTTTTGATAATATAATTTTTATTTCAATTGGTGCTAAGGAGAAAAAATTATACGACAATTAGCAAAAAATTGAATTTGACGGATGAAAAAAATTGAAATATATTTAAATTTATGTATGTTAATTCCATGTTAGAGCTATTAATGATTTAATTTTCCCCTCTATTACATGCCTTCTTCTACTCAACAATCTATTAAAGAATGAAAATCACATTGTTTTCTGAAATTTTATTTTTTCTATATCCTCAACTCAATTCTTCATGTTAAAAAAAAATTTAATGCAAAGTCTATAGTGCAAAACTTTTAAATTAAGAAGATTCAAAGTCTTGTAAACTAGTTTGCCACAGTGCCAAAAAACATGATTTCTTTACTTTGAACGCATTTCTCTTGCAATCTATGAGGTCAAAGTGTTTAAAAAAATTTCCACACATTTTCATATGTGTCTACTGCAAGATCCTATGTTTAGATATGCAAAAATATAATTTCAAATTATTTTTTTCATTAAACTAAAAACAAAAAGTTTGAGTGCTTTTTGAGGGAAAAAAGGCCTTGGGACTTTAGGAGGTTACATTGTATCCAATTCTACAACTTCCATACTTTTGGGTCACTTTCAATATTTGAGTGTCAAAATTAATTACTTTTGAAATTCATATTATACAAAATTTTATCCCTTCATTTTGGAAATTTTGGAAAAATGACTAATTGTAGAATTCTAAAATTAATAAATACATTTCAAAATTTTAAAAGTACTTATAGATTTTCTTCATATGAATTTTGAAGATTTAATTTCAAACATACATCAAGAAAACAATTTCTATCTATAACATTTGAACTTTTGAATGATTGATTAAAATTGTAGTTTCAATTGATTTGTGAAAAGACATGAAAAGGATGGTGACAATTAAAAAACAAAAATTGACAATGAAAACATCAACACTTTTTCCAAATTTTATACTTTAAAACAATAAGCAAATACCAAATACTTTCGAAATCTATAGTTCATTCATATTGGAATAAATCTCTTTGCTGTGCAATGACATTAAAAAGGTTTTATCAATTTTCAAGAATGCAATAAAAACCTATGGAAAAGTCTTTAGGGTTTTGTACAAATAGATGGATGAAAAACAATACAAATGAAAACATGACACTTTGTACTTAATAGAATACGAGTATTTGAAAAATGCATTCTAAGAGGATCCAAAACCTTTTTAATGCAACAAGATCCAACAGAGGACTTTACAATTCAATATTACAAGCCATGCTTATAGAAAACTAATTTGGATGATTTTAGATATTGTTAAATTTGAACATCTTCACTCCAATATTGTAAACAATGTGACACCTTGTAAAATGGAAAAAAAATTAATTAAAAATAGTCTATTTTATGTTGAGCTCCAAGTCCGCACTTCACATTTTGGGGGGTGCTAAGCCCCTCAAGTTAGCTTCTAAGATTAAGTTTTGATGAATTTTAGCACTTGATTACAACTTGTGATGGTATGTTGTTTTGCATTCTAAATTAGATCATTTGTGAGGTTCATTAACTATTTTTTGAATAAGAAGAAGAAATAACTTCAACTACTCTATGTAGTTCGTTATTAGGCTCCAAAAAGTCATTCCAAGCAACTCCTAGATTACACATATTTTTAAGAAGGGAGATTCTATACTAGCTATGTAATTTTTGAAAGAAGGGAAGGGAGAATAGAATTTTACTAGGAGTAGTCTAAGGCAAATGATTAGGTAGGGAGGATGGTTAGAGATCATGAGCTTGATTGTTGAGTAGGTGTTTTAAGGTTAGTCATGTATATTAGGGAGTGTTTGATTGTTTTTTTAGTTTTAGTTTATAGAATAGGATGTATGTGGTATATATAATAGGTATGTTTTTAATGGTATAAAAGGTGTGTTTTATAGCAACAATGAAAATTTGAAGTTGTTGGTAATAAGGGAGTTATATATTTATTTGTTGTGCCACAAACTTTGGAGAGATTCTACCATTGCCATATATGAATTCAATGAATTGAATGTTGTGTTGTTGTGAAGGGGTTGTTAGTAGGTCACATTGGAAGGGTGTTGTTTGTGTGCACATCATGTCAAGTGTAAAGTGTGCATTACAATTACATTGTGTTGGATTGGGGCATTGACAAGGGTTTAACCATGGGAGGATTGTGTGTTCTAGGGGTTTGTCTTTGAAGATTCTTGCATTCATAAATACAAAATATTGTAGTGTAGTGTGTTTACGTATTTTGTGAATGCTTTGTTATGTCTTTGGATGCAAATTGCTTTGATGTTTAGATAAGTGCAACACATTAGTAAGTGTATATGTGTGACTATGTCAATTTCTTGTAGGTTATATAGTGTGTAAAATCGAGATAAGTGTTGAGTTGACCAAAATAGACATTTTTGGACTTGTCCTATGTATTGCTTGAATCAAAATTTGAGGAAGTATGTGATTTGGGCATTTGAGATGGGAGGGTTGGTCCAAGTTTATTTGATAAGGAATTATTGATGTTTGGATTATCTTTTCATATTTCCATTTTGTAGATTGTTGGACCAATATTTTCCAAACACATTTAATCCCTAAATGCTATAGGCCTTTTTTTTGTCAAAAAACACTCAAAATTGTCATTTTTAGAGCAAAGAGCACAAAATTTTAAAAATTATCTTTCTTACATATCTAAATGTAGGATCTTGCATATCTAAATGTGTAAAAGAAATTTAAAAAACTTTGATTGAATAGATTGCAAGATATATGATTGAGTTTAAAATGATGAAAACATGCTTTGTAGCAACTAGTTTATAAGGCTTTGAATCCTCTTAATTTGAATTTTTTTCATTTTAGATGTAGGCTTAAAAAAAATTTATTACAAAAAATTGAGTTGAGATTTTAGGAAAATAATAACAAAGAGAATAATGTAATTTTCATTTTTTGAATAATTATGTATGAGATAAAATAAATCTTTAATAGCTCTAAGAAAGAATTGAAACACACTAAGGTAGTGTGCTTTTAAAGCAACCCTTTTAACCTATCTAACACATACATGACAATAATAGATATTTTAAAGAACGTATTTTTCATGCCTAGATAGAAGATACATTTAGAACATGATTGGTTTATAGACCTCCTACCTTAATCCCAATGGTCAGATTGTTCTAGCAATCAAACTAAACCTTGTGCAACTTTTATTTTTGAAAATTTTGAATATTGAGTTCAAAGATGAATCCAATTCTATGTGTATAAAATAAGATGCTCTACAACTTTTACATCACTTATTCAAATGGAATGAACTAAATCTTTCTATATAGAAAAATATTAACTATTAAAATCAATTTTTTTTTTAAATATTTCAAATTTTTGAAGTCAGTTCTTTTGTTGCCCCTCTCAACTATTTTGAGCTTTGTGTGGCATAACTTTTGCTCCCAAGCATTGATTGAAATAAAAAATATATTTCCAAAAGCTTATATGTTTTTCCATCAATGCTAGCATGTGAGCCTAGAAATGCGAGCCTACAAGCCTTGAGCCTAGGTGTAAGTAGGTAATCTACAACTATTGATGGTGTTTATTACATACATACTTATAATATAAGACTTTATAACCATGGAAGGTGCTTATAACATATATACCTACAAAATGGACATCTATAATATAAATATCCCATAACCATGGAAAATGTTTGTAACCATTAGAAGAAATCTGAGTCCTCCAAAAGGATGCCAATTTTTTATTTCCGGCAGCCTCGCAATGCAGGTATACAAAAAATAAAAAATTATTTTTAAAATTTTTTAAATTTTTTATAATTTTTTTTATAATTTTAAATTTTAAAATTTTAAAAACTTTAAAAAATCACCAGTTTGACGTGGTACTCACATGGCACCAATAGTGCCACATCAAATCCGAAAAAAAAATCCTTAATTACACCAAAATTGCATATAAAGGTGCAAATTAGCAGCCTTTTGGAGGCCTTAGATTTCTTCTAATGATAGGTACCTATAATATATAGACACCTATAATATAAATATCCTATAATATATGGAAGATGCCTATAATATAGGTATCTATAACATAGGAACCTAGGCTCATGGGCTCAAGATATTAGGCTCACATACTAGCAACCATGTCTATTTTTCTATCTTGGAAAAAAAATTCAAAAAATCATGCCAAAAATTGAGATTAAAAGAACTTGCTCAAATTGTCAAGTATTTGTCATAGGGACACTTAGGGGTTAAGAAAATTCTACACCTAGTTGTAACTATTTTCTAAAATCTAATCCTATAAATTCTTGCCTATCTATAAAGTATTCCCTCTAAACCCCCCATCCAACATCAAAACACTACAGTGGATGTTTTCATATATAATAAATGAAAGACGGAGCTGTGGAGGCGCGATGAGGCGAGCTTGAGCCTGAGCTGGGGTGTTGGTGACGCCTGCGGCACTCTGTGAGGAGTTTGTTGGGCGTCACTTGAGGGGGAGGAGCGCGGCTGGAGAAAAAACAACAACGTGGAGATCCACCTGCGTCGACAACAAATTTTTCAGAAGAAAATGCTAGATCCTAGAAAGTAGGATCTCCTGTGCTCCGATGGGATTGCGGCAAATGTTGGGACTGTTCTCCATACTGAACGGCTGGGTGAGGGAGCTTTTTTGCTGCATGAAATTGTGCACTGGAAGTTCCAATGATCTCTCCAGATCTGGCATCGCAACTGAAGTTTGTTATCGATAATTCCCCTCGGACTGCCGCTACGACGTCACCTCCCATCCCTGCTTTCGACCTCCCCCCCCCGAACCGGCAAACATGCACACTCCAGTTGCGGTGGAACAACCACCACCAGGTGATCTCACCCTTGCTTTTTTCGAATTTCATTCACCTTGCTATTTATGTTCTAGTTATCTTCTAGTGCTTATGCACACTGCGCTCACAAATCCGAAGCAATCTATAAAACTAGCATGCAGACATCACACATTTCCTGCACTCCATTGACTTGTACTCCACCACGCCCGCGCTGTGCTCCATTGCCCTGCGCCCTGTGACACGCTTGCAAATCGAAGCTCCTGCACATCCACGCTCCTGCACATTGACATTCTCGCTGCAGCTGCACCCCGACGCTCCTACTGCGACACTTTTGGACATCGACGCTCTTGCTGCGACACCCCTGCACATCGACACCCCAACGCGCCTGCTGCCCCCAGAACCACCACGTCTACTGCTCGAGCTGCACACGCGCCTGCTGCTCCAACTGCCAATGTACCTGCCGCTCCAGCTACCAACACACCCGCCACTCCCGCTCCTGCTGCCGTGGCCGCGCACTCAACCCTCCGTATGAAGAAACCTGCTCCTATCAAACCGACAGAGCATCCAAAGAAGAAGCAGCGAAGCTCTTCTCGAACGTCACCAAACCCAGCTTCACTTGCACCTCGGCGTCTACACCACCGACATTCTGTCACAGGTTCATCCCCACCACCTGCACCTCGGCGCCTACACCACCGGCCTTCTGTTACAAATTCATTCCCACCGCAACTCAAAGGTGCTTCTGTAGCAAACTCACCTCCACCGCGACTTACAGGCGCAGGCAGCTCTGCAAACAGAGGTACGCTTCTCACTCAATCCTTCATTGATTCTGCTTTTTTGTTCAAATTTCTATACTCACAGCATAGGCCAATCAACCCCAACCACTGGAATCTATGCAATATGAAACTCTTTAATTTTTTGTGTAAAATTAACTATGCTACCTTGCCTTCTCATCCCTTTTTCTACAGTTTTGTTTCAAAAAATTCTCGCATATTTCTATATTATAAATCCAATCATGCCTGGCATCTGAATGTTACCAGGGGGGTTTGTAATAAACAACCAAAAACTTACAAATACACCTCCGAGACTTTGCTTACAACGCTCATATATTTCACCATAGCTCAGCAGACTAAACTCCACAACTTTAGTATTTCTTCTTAATGGCAACAAGTATGTACGCCCATCCATGCCTAGGAGCTCCCTGCCCCTGGGAGGGCTTTTTTGTGCCGGATACAAGTAAAACATCCAAACCATTCCACTGTCAATACCCTAGTAACATCCAAGACATTAATTATTATTACACTAGCTACATCTCCAAACTCCACTCATGTTTTCTTATTGACAATTCTTTGCATTTCCACTCATGCCCGAAAGTTTTCTGCCCCTGGGAGGAATCTTGTATTGTACTCCAAACAGTTGATAGTTTACACATACCTCACCATAGTCAAACACATGACATTTGACGACTTAACCAAATGCCTACCCCAAATACAACTACTTACGGACTTCTTAGACATTCACGTTGCCCCCAAACAAAAACATTTTCAAAGTAACATAATATTAACAAACATCAATATTATGTCTTTGCTCTCATAAACAATTTTGTTTCAATGCAGGAACAATGTCAGATCCTACACACAACAACAAATCACAACAGAATATGGTTTATCCAGATGAGATTGAGATGGAAGACGCCACTATTCCCCACAAGCGCGCTACTCCAGAAGCTGGCAAATCTACTCAGAAGAAATCCAAAAGCGCCATCACCACCATGACTCTACTCAAAGCCCCAATCCAACAAGAATTTTGGTATGGCTTTCCTACTATGGAAACCTTAGCTTATGAAGCTAGCATGCCACCGATCATCAACAAAGCATCCATAGCTCAACTTATCACTCAAGGTTACTCTCCACAAGAAGCTGAAGAATTTACAAAAGCTCATATGTCCTTTCCTCGCGTCCAACAAAAGTTGTGGCCAACATCCCGATTGGACGGCATCGAAGGCCAACACTTCAACTTGATACAAATCCCCTTTGATGTTGAGGTAAACATGAATACTCAACTCGCTCTTGATTACCACATACTGTTGCACTTTGAGAAACCTACAATGCCAATAAACCAAAAGCAAGCTATGTCCAAAATCTTGCTTCGGTTTCAGGAAATGAACATACCAATAGGAGATAGCATTGCTGAGCCGGTAGCAATTCTATGCTATGGCCCCAAATCTGCCAAAGTCTGGTCGGGTATGGCCAGGATTCATTTGCAAAACCCCAAAGTTGACGGCAAGGCACTGCTTCAAGGTACAAGAGTCTTTGCAATCCTACTTGACAATGAAACCCTCACAATTGCCAAGATCTCCAAGTCTTTTGATCCCATAGCATCCAGGAACCTGCTTTCCGTCAAGATCAACAGCGAAACAATTCGTAATGTTGAATCTCACCATCTCTTCAAGCATGTACTGGAAGAGAGTTTCAGTCGGAGTTATGATTTTGAACTAGTCCAGGTTCAAAAATCCATTGGAGATTCCTACGGTTGGTTGACAACAACATCGCCTGAGCAACTCACAAAGATCAAACAACACTGTATTGCAGTATTCAGGGTTGTCTACCCGGACAACTCGACAACTCGACAAACTCGACGTCGAAGACATCTAGTAGAGGGTCCCGTCCGTCTAATAGAGTCAACTTTACCCTTTGACTTTTTCAGAATTTAACCCCATTTACCTAGGCTTACTTGGCTGCCATGTGGCAGCCACGTCACAAATTTAGGGCGACTTCGGGTGGGGGCGACTACGGGTAGAGGGCGACCGTGGGTAGGGGCGACTGCGGGTAGGGGCGACCGCGGGTAGGGGCGACTGCGGGTAGGGGCGACCGCGGGAAGGGGCGAGTGCGGGTAGGGGCAAATTCTGTACTACAGTTCAAAACTGCCACTTTTGCTGCATTCATCCAAAAAAATAGATTTTTTTTTTTTTTTAAATCTAACCGTAAGATCTTGTACTTGACTTGTCTAAGATCACGTGGTAAAAATTTCATGAAGTTTGACCGTATAGATTGGAAGATATTAACAATCAAAGTTGGAAAAAAAAAATTCTGAACTGTGACCTGCAATTTCAGTTGACTTTGACTGTCATTTGTGGAAATTTTTTGCACTACATACTTTGAATTAAAAGACACATACGTTGAATAAATAAGTTGAAAGTCTAGGGAAAAATATTCACTAATAAAAGCACTTGATTTGCATTCTTTAATCCCTAAAGGACCATCGTCCCTTTGGTTGACAAATTGGATTTTGGGCATGTACCTACAGTCTCATTTTTTGTCATAATTTTTTGAAACTTTTTTTAAAGATAGAAAAACTAATTATCTTTGTGGAAATATAATGTTTTCTCAAGTGGTGCCTAGGAACAAAAGTTGTGCCCAAATAAGTTCAAAACAAAGGCAACAAAAAAATATTCAAAAATTTTAATTTTTTTCCCTCATATATTATATTTTTTTCTCAACGGAAAGCTTTGATTCATTTCATTTGGATAAGTGGTGTGAAAATTATAGACAATCTTGTTTTTCTAGCAATCTAAGAATCTTCTTCAAAAAATAACTTGCAAGATTCATTTCTGAAATTTATTCCACACATTTTTATACTAATTATGTATAGATCCTATAGTTAGACGATTAGATGTGCCAAAGAAACAATTTCCAAATTTTTTACTCTTTGCAATAGAAATGGCAATTTTGAATGTTTTTTGGCAAGAAAAAGGCCTTGGTCCTTTAGGGGTTAAAATTTTTTAAAGTAGAAGTAGGTCCAAGATTGAAAAAAAAATTAAATTGTTAAGAGTTCTAAGATGGAATTGAAATGCAATTATTCCAATGATGAGATTGTTCTAGTGAGCAAATTTAACCTTGTCAAATAAATTTTTAGAAAAATTGTGAAAATTGCATTAAAAAATGAACCCTCTAAGTTTTGTTTTCAAGAAAATGCTAAGTTTGTCCAAAAAACAAGATTGTCCATAACTTTTGCATTACTAGTCCAATTACAATGAATCAAAGCTTCACATGTAGACAAAAATATAATATTTGAGGTGTCCACTGACCTCCATTTTTGGCTTTAGGGTGGCATAACTTTTTCTTTCAAACACTAATTGAAAAAATGCTGTATTCCTACAAAGATGATATATTCTTCTATCTTCAAAGAAAGTTTCAAAAAAATCACGATGAGAATTGAGACTCTAAGCTTTATGTGAACTGAGATGAGAATTCCTTAAGAACTCTTGGTCTTCTATGGGTTAAAATTCAACTTCATTTTTGTAAAATTTCTCACACAATAGTTTAGAAGCAAATAAACTATAATTAATTGTTTGACAAAAATTACAAAATATTTGCACAAGAGAATTGAAATTTGAAATTCTATACAATAACTTTTGCACTTTGCATTTAGAATATTCAATTCATTTTTTTAAATGTCACATCGTATAAAAGTCGTTAATATATTTACATTGCTCTTCAAAAGTTAAATGCATGCAATGTGACCTACGTTTCTATTTATACTAATCTGGTAATATCATGTCCTATTACAAAAATATTAGTGTGGAAAACAACTTTAAGGGGCATCATCAACCATGGTTTATCAATGAGCAAGTTTGCCACCTATCCACCTATTAATTGCTTCTTTAGATTAGGCTCAATAAGGTCACCTAACTTCCTTACAAAGCATCTCACTATCAATGTATTTTCAAATACTTCATTGTCGTATTTTTCCATATCATTCATATTCATTAAGTGGCCAATTTTTCTAATAGAATACAAGATGGATTTCATCGTATATTTATGATTTTCTTGCATGATCTCTATGGTCCTCTCTGAATGTTGCAACCCATATACATGCGTTAGAGCCACCCGCCAACAATTCTTTATATCCTCCAACTTCTTTTCCTTAATAGGTTAATATCTGTAATGAATCTTAGGAGACTAAAAAATAATAGCAAGGCACTTAATAGTAATCCATATAGTTAGCCAATATGTCCTTTTAGTGATAATCACTCATTCTTGAATGACATCAAACGTTTCAATTGAACAACCAAATTGATTATTTGCAATGCACAATTACAAGAAAGAACTTGCAAATCATAATAACAATTTTTGCATTAAAATTAGGGAAAATTAAAAAAACCAAGGAAAATTTAAAAATACCCCACCTTATAAAGACCCTAGGAATCAAGAAGAAATTCTATAAACATTCCCAATGGAGTTCCTAAAAATTAGGTCATATATGTATTAACAAATCCAATGTAATGAAAGAAATCGAGGGGAAATAAACAATAAATGATTTTTACTAATTTAAAAAATATATATTTTGAAATTGATATGAAATATCAAGGGTCTAAGAAAAAAAAATATTATTAAGAAACTTTCAAAATCAAAAAGAAAAAGAAAAAGAAAAAAGATGTTTAAAATCTCTTATTTATGCAGGAAATTGTAAGAAAAGGACATCCTCAAAGCAATGGCTCCCACCTCCATCCACAGTTGCACAATAAAAGAGATCCCTTTCACCCATATTCTTCTCTAATTAAGAAGTCGCCCAAGACCCGAAGTCGCCTCTAGAAGCCTCCCAAAGGCCTAAATTTGCCAATTTCGGGCCTTTGGGAGGCCAATTCTTCCCATCTCCACCCGAAGTCGCCCCCTACCCGAGGTCGCCCTCACCCGCGTTCTCCTCCCAAAGAGGTCGCCCTCACCCGAAGTCGCCCCTAGAAGCCTCCCAAAGGCCCAAATTTGCCAATTTTGGGCCTTTGGGAGGCCAATTCTTCCCATCTCCACCCGAAGTCGCCCCCTACCCGAGGTCGCCCTACCCGAGGTCGCCCTCACCCGAAGTTGCCCCTAGAAGCCTCCCAATGGCCCAAATTTGCCAATTTGGGGCCTTCGGGAGGCCAATTCTTCCCATCTCCACCCGAAGTCGCCCCCTACCCGAGGTCGCCCTCACCCGAAGTTGCCCCTAGAAGCCTCCCAAAGGCCCAAATTTGCCAATTTTGGGCCTTTGGGAGGCCAATTCTTCCCATCTCCACCCGAAGTCGCCCCCTACCCGAGGTCGCCCTACCCGAGGTCACCCTCACCCGCGTTCTCCTCCCAAAGAGGTCGCCCTCACCTGAAGTTGCCCCTAGAAGCCTCCCAAAGGCCCAAAATTTCCAATTTTGGGCCTTTGGGAGGCCAATTCTTCCCATCTCCACCCGAAGTCGCCCCCCACCCGAGGTCGCCCTGACCCGCGTTCTCCTCGATGAGAGGTCGCCAAAGACTCAAAGTCACTTGAAGAACGTGTTCGATTGCTTTTTGTGGGTGTTGAAGGTAGAAATTGAGAGCTTCATTAGAGTAAATTATTTTTGTTTTAGTTTGCTAGGTGTATTAGTGGACCTTCTTTGTTAGGTGAGCTAAATAAATGGACCTTGATGAGATCAGATTTTGTAGCTTAAACACCTAATCTCATTTATTAGAAATGAAAGTTCTTCTAAAAAATCTAGTTGCTTTGGATTCTCTATAGTACAACTTGAATTTGACAATATTTTGTTTGATCTATTAATTCGCTCTAGTATATTAATTTTATGACAAGATGTCATCTTCCATTGAACACTCAATTTTTGCAAACATGCAATTTTTTTAAATATATATCAATGGTTCATTATCATTTATTCGATTGTGATTACATGATATGAAATAAAATAAAATAAGAAAGATCATACATATCTATCCATCTATTTTTTTGTATTTTGAAATTCATTTGATAAATTATACACTTGTAGAATGACTATTTGAGATTTGCTTAAATCCATAGGGAAAGTTTTTATTTAAATCTCTTTCCTCTAGTTTTAGGTTAGAGGTGAAGATAGTAAGTAATTCATAAATACAAAGATGCTTGGTGAATCAAGAAAATTAAATGGGGAAGGTATTGCAAATATCTTCATGCATTATTTTGTATTTTGAAATACACTGAATAAATTATAGACCCATAGGGTAAATCTTTGAGATTTGCATAAATTAAATCAAAAGGAGAAGTTTTCATTTAAATCCTTTCTTCACTAATTTTTTAAGTTAGAGATGAAGGTGGTAAATAATTCATGAGTACAAAGATGCTTAGAGAATCAAGAAAAATACATTTGATAAATTATAGACCCATAGGGTAAATCTTTGAGATTTGCATAAATTAAATCAAAAGGGGAAGTTTTCATTTAAATCCCTTCCTCACTAACTTTTTAAGTTAGAGATGAAGGTGGTAAATAATTCATGAGTACAAAGATGCTTAGAGAATCAAGAAAAATACACTTGATAAATTATAGACCCATAGGGTAAATCTTTGAGATTTGCATAAATTAAATCAAAAGGAGAAGTTTTCATTTAAATCCCTTCTCTACTATTTTTTTAAGTTAGAGATGAAGGTGGTAAATAATTCATGAGTACAAAGATGCTTGGAGAATCAAGAAAAATACATTTGATAAATTATAGACCCATAGGGTAAATCTTTGAGATTTGCATAAATTAAATCAAAAGGAGAAGTTTTCATTTAAATCCCTTCTCTACTATTTTTTTAAGTTAGAGATGAAGGTGGTAAATAATTCATGAGTACAAAGATGCTTAGAGAATCAAGAAAAATACATTTGATAAATTATAGACCCATAGGGTAAATCTTTGAGATTTGCATAAATTAAATCAAAAGGGGAAGTTTTCATTTAAATCCCTTCCCTACTATTTTTTTAAGTTAGAGATGAAGGTGGTAATAATTCATAAGTACAAAGATGCTTAGAGAATCAAGAAAAATACACTTGATAAATTATAGACCCATAGGGTAAATCTTTGAGATTTGCATAAATTAAATCAAAAGGAGAAGTTTTCATTTTAATCCTTTCCCTACTATTTTTTTAAGTTAGAGATGAAGGTGGTAATAATTCATGAGTACAAAGATGCTTGGAGAATCAAAAAATATAAATGGGGAAGGTATTGTAAATATCTTCATGCATTATTTTGTATTTTGAAATACACTTCATAAATTATAGGTCCTTTAGTAGGATAATTCGTTGAAATATGCATAAATTAAATCAAAAAGGGAAATTTTTCTTTAAATCCCTTCCATCTAATTTTTAAGTTAGGGATGATGGATTGATGGTGGTAAATAATTCATGAGTACAAGAATACTTGGAAAAAAGAAGAATTCAAATGGGAAAGTTTTTTATACAAATCTTCGTGCATTATTTTGTATTTTAAAATCCACCTCATGAATAATCACTAGAAGAGAAAGGAATGTTTTAGGTATGGTCTTAGCAACATAGTTCTATAATTTATGACCTTTTAGCAAATTATAGTAAATATTTATTAGAAATACATTTGTTTTCAATAAAAATTTACTAAAAATCTCCCTAAAGATCATAAGATTGTAGGACTATACTACTAGGTTGTACTTAAAACAACCTTTTCTCTTGTAGAGATTACATTGTTAGGATGTTAAGCTCTAAAGTCTCAATTGTCTTTGTAGCTTGGAAAATGGATTTTGGGCAACTTCATATAAGGTCAATTTTTTATGAAGCTTTTGATATTTTTTCATGATATAGATAAACTTGTTAGTTTTATGGGATTGTAATTTGTATTTTAATTGGTGCCAAAGAGCAAGAGTTATACCACAATAAGCCTAAATATAAATTAGGTGAACAAAAAAAATCACGAAAATTTGAATTAAAAATTAAAGTTTTTTTATTCTCATAGATTGGAATTTTTTTGTACTTCAAAAGCTTTGGTTCATTTTTTGGGGATTGATGGTATGAAAGTTATAGAGCATCTTCTTTTGTGAGCAATCATAGTATCATATTAAAAAAAATTAAGCATAGGATTCTTTTGGGCCACTCAAGTTTCAAACTTTTTCAAAACAATTAAACAAATAAGTTGAAAAAATTAACTTTGATTCATAGAACAATCTCACCATTGGGATTAGTGTGTTTTAATTCCATTTTAATGCTATTAATGATAAAGTTTTTTCTCTCTATAATGTACTTTCTTCTACTTAATAATTTTTTAAAGAATGAAACCACATTATTTTTAAATTTTAAATTTTTTATATTTTCAAATCAATTTTGAATGATGAAATTTTTTTAATTCAAGACTATAATGTAAACTTTTTTAAGTTAAGAAGATTCAAAGTAGCTTGTCAATATGTCACAAATGTGATTTCTTCACTTTGAACGCATTTACCTTACAATCTATGTGGTGAAAGTGTTTGAAATTTTTTCCACACATTGTCATACTATTCTACTTTAAGATCCTATGATTACATATTCAAAAATATCATTAATTTTCTTTTTTCTTTTTGTACTAGAAATAGTAGTTTTGAAATTTTTTTTGGACAATTGCAACAAAGAGGTCGCCCCTAGACCCTCAGTCGCCCTTAAAGGGACCAGAGGTCGCCCCTAGACCCGCGGTCGCCCTTAAAGGGACCAGAGGTCGCCCCTAGACCCGTAGTCGCCCTAGATTTTGGACCCGTAGTCGCCCCCTACCCGTGGTCGCCTCTAGACCCGCAGTCGCCCTAGATTTTGGACCCGTAGTCTCCCCCTACCCGTGGTCGCCCCTACCCGCGGTCGCCCCTCATGAAGCACGCCACGTCACAGCCACGTAGGACAATCCGTTTTACCTAGGGGTAAAAAAATTTGAAATCCGAAATCCGTACAAGACAACAAAAACCACCCATACTCGACAACTCGACAATTCGACATGCGACATGCGACGTCTATTAGACACAAAAACCCGAAATTCTGTCAGACAAGACAACCCTAGCAGTATTGGGAGAACTTCTTCAACCTGTCAACCCCAACTTGAACCAGCTCACCTGTGAGGAGGTAAACAAAAGAAACTGCCTTGTTCTCATTGTCAAGAACATAAACCTAACCGAATCTATTGCTCAAGTGACCCAGGAGTTACACAATCACCTCGGCTCCAAAAACGTCAAATCCATCTTCTTCCCACGCCACAAAGGAGATTCTCACAGTGGTGTCGCCAATGTTGAATGTCTCAATGCCGCTGTCTACAAACAACACGTGAAGAGATTGGCACGCCTATACCATAAGTGGCTGGAGTTTCAACCTCATCCCAACTCTCTTGATGGATCTGCACGTCCCAATGATGACACACTCCACAAATGGGGATTCTTGGACATCAACACTGCTTTGGCTGGTACAGTTGAAGCACTCACAAACAATGCATCAACTTCTGCAAACAAACAATCCCTCAACAGAGAAGAACTATCAACACTTGTTGGAGAGGTAGTTGCCAAAGAAAATTCAAAATTACGTATTGAATTTCAAGCTGATATGAGTCAGCTAAAAGATGAACTCCAAGATGAAGCAAAAACTTATGCAAACAAGATAGATCAAGAACTTAGAGGTGCTCTCTCAAACCTAGAAAACATTCTATGCCAAAGCATGCAAGTCGTCAAAAACTTAGCTCGCCCAGCCATCAACGCTCCGGAATCTTCTACACCGCCAAACTAGTTAGGTCATACAACGCCATCACCCAAAAAAAGAGTGCCATAGTCATATACCTTAGTATTACATCACCCCCCCTTAGTATTTACATCATAGTGTTGTATACCACCATCACTTGGCAATATCATTTATATACTTTGCTTTGTTTCACATTCTCATCTTTTCTTCACACAAATCTCTTTTCACAAATTCAATCACATCAATCCAAAACCTACATGACATATCTATACACACATAAACACACTGTTCATAATAATAAAAACAATATTCACTACATACAACAACACTACCATATCCCAATAAACTTCCTAATAAACACACCAATATCAAAACAAACGAAACAAGCTCGACCTCCCAGCATCGCATTAATACAACTCACCCATAATCAAACACATAGCTCCAACAAAAACAAAACACACAACATTATATACGTATTCCTACAACAAAACAACAAAGCCCATATATATATTCTTATACCTTCAAAAAATAAAAACAATTTCAAAAAACAAAAACAAAAAAACAAAAAATTCCTTACACCACCATCAACAAAAATTCAAGCCTATTACAACCACTACAACTATAATGGACTACTCCCAAAACATTTATTACTCCTCCTTTGTGGCGACATAAAAACAAATCCAGGACCCATGCCCGATATACTTAAACTGCATCCACCTCCACATAAACATAGAAGTAAAATGTATTTTATAGCATGTACAATTAAACTACAACCTGAATACCAACACTTAGCAAAAAAATTCGCACCGGTAATAAACAGCACGCACTCTATGCACAATGATACAACCAGAAACTACCCCCACCTATCACAATACGTTTATCAAAATCAACACCATCCACCACCTCGACTGCTATTTGCGCTCATTGTCACACTTAGTCCACAATTAGAAGCCTGTGACCAACTACTAATACAAACAAGAACCCCAGACTGGACCACGATACTACTAGGCAATATGGCTGTACTACAAAATCCTCCAGAAAGACACATCACAACACCACACCCATATGTACTATTTAAAAATAGAAACCAAAAAATAATTGAACCTCCCGAATCCATCCACAAAGAAATATATAACTTCATCAATCAAACAAATGAGCCCCTAACCCTACAAACTATGCTCAATAAATTCCCATATTTACCCGAAAGCCTACTCATAGAATCACTAAAATGTCATGACACTCTAGAAGAATATTCTCACCCACCACCCCTCTCCAATACACTCCCAACCTATCCAACAAACATACAAATTAGCAACCCTAATACGTGCATTATCACATGGAATGCTGCATCAATCAACACAGCTCTATCAAACCTTCAACAATTAATTTCACATACTTCAGCAACTCCTGCAATAATAATAATCCAAGAAACCAAAATAACCGCAACAAAATCCACAAAATACATACAAAATCTATTTCCACAATATAAACTCATATTTAAGAATACACAGGCATTAACTCGATGTATACAACAACGAAGACCATATAAACCAGGACGTGGCGGACTTCTAACCCTTATACACAAAAAATATGCATATCCTGCAAACATCACCAAAATCCCAACTCCTGCGGAATTCTCACAATATCTGCAAATAATAAAAATCAGTAACCACCCACTACAACCTTGGTTACTAATCCACATGTACATGCCTTCACACATAGATGATTTACAATTAATACCAAAAATTCAACAAACTATAACCCACCAAATCTCTCTACATCCACAATATATCCACTTGTTGTGTGGCAACTTCAATAGAAACATTGCCCTCATTGGAAGACAAAACGAACTCAACATAATCCCGCCACAAACAGAAGACATAGAATGGCATACATACACAAACAATTTGCAACTCACTTATATACCTACCAATAGTCCATTTACAAGACAAGGCGGTCAAAACTACACCCAAACTAGCCTAATAGACGGTTTTTACATAAACACACCTAATACCACTCTATACACAGCAACCACAAATCATAATCACAATCTAAACTCAGACCACTCCCCTGTAACACTACACATACCACAAAACACACTAATAACTCAACCTATAACAACAACACAAAATAATACACCAAGAATTCTAAACCCCATCCCACAAAAAAATATAGAAATATTTAAAACAAATTTTTTTGAAGAACACGCGCTTCAGATAAACGAACTCACCACCACTCTTACAAATACACACTTGACACAGCAGCATTGGCAAATAGCATGTAATTCTTTGGATCACCTTATACAAAGCATATCCAATAAAATACTAGAACATTGTAGTGCACCACCAATCCCTCAATTAACAAACCGTACCTCCCAACAAGGCGGGTTTTTACCAAGAAAACTCCAAAAAAAATGGAAAGCCCACCTCTCTACTTACCATCTAATTAGAAAAACAATCTACAT
Source organism: Rhytidiadelphus loreus (assembly GCA_947034895.1). Classification (NCBI taxonomy): domain Eukaryota; kingdom Viridiplantae; phylum Streptophyta; class Bryopsida; order Hypnales; family Hylocomiaceae; genus Rhytidiadelphus; species Rhytidiadelphus loreus. The sequence goes on from OX344764.1 coordinate 44,418,185, forward strand.
AATAAAAAATACAACAAATTGGGCAACACATCCAATACTAGAAGCAATAAAAAAACCACACCCACGTTCACATCCCACCACCTACAATACATGCAACCTCCCAACACGAATGGATCAAAACATTAGCAGAAATAGCCAAAACTGCAAACACACAAGCTCGCAAAATTACCACAAAATACACTCAAGATTGTATCAAAAAAGCAATCTCAAAATATCGTCAATTATACGAAAAAAGTCCTAAATAAATAAATAAAAAGGTATTTAAAAATCTAAGTACACCCCGACTCGATTGCATAAAAGACATACATAACAACCTACTAACCAACCCAGATGACATCGCTACTGAAATATACAACCAAAAATCAATTAGTAACTGTCCAACAGTCCCAACATGTTTTTATTTACCAGAACACCTAATACATTGTACGTGTGGAGTGCGACAATATCCATGGCATGACTTAAATGGTCTCATTCTAGATAAACGCGGAACCCCTGAAACCCCTCTCCACCATTATTTCAACAAAGAGACATATGACATATGTTTAAATCACTTATCCAATAACAAAACCCCTGGGCCAGACTTAATTCCAAATGTAATTTTAAAAAACATGCCAGATTGTTTTCATAACTTACTTTTCCTATTTTTTACACAATGCTACAAACAAAAACAAATCCTAGCCTCTTGGAAAACCAGTCTAACTATACTACTTTATAAAAAAGGAGACCCTTCTCAACTATCAAACCATAGACCTATTGCTCTTGCAAACACCATATATAAATTCTTTACTAGTACTTTAACCCTAATCCTCTCCGCCTATGGCGGAAACCACCAAATCCTACACGATAGCCAAGAGGGATTCAGAGCAGAACGTAGTACATCACGACAACTACAACTCCTCATCGCTGCTCTAGAAGATGCAAGATTTACAAACCAAGACATCTAAATATTATATATAGACTTTAAAAACGCATTTGGATCCATAGATCATGCACGCCTCATGGCTATAATGTTAGATCTTGGATATCCTAAGACGCAGTAGCACTAATTGGAAATATTTACTCATATTCATCTACAATATTCATTGGCGAGCATTTTGGTAGAACTAAACCAATACCTATCCAAAGAGGTACCATCCAAGGCGACACACTAAGCCCTTATCTCTTTCTTATTTTTCTAGAACCACTACTTAGATGGCTCCAAAGAGGTAATCATGGCTATAAATTTGGTACGTTCAAAATAACTATTAGCTCTGCAGCATATGCAGATGATTTAGCAGCAGCATCTTCTAAACTCCACTCACTTCAAATCCAACTTAATAAAATTGATAAATATTGTGAATGGTCTGGAATGGACTTGGGAGTACCAAATGTGCAATTACAGGATGCCCAAATAAATCTAAAACAAATCCTGACACTTTCAAAACTCAAATACAGGCCATGAACATTAACTATAGAAACCAACCAATACCAATCCTTCACCAAAATGAACCATATACATACTTAGGTATACAATTAGTACCTTCACTAAAATGGAAATTACAAACACACATCACCACTAAAAAATTAACAGATCAATGTATACAACTCACACACTGTCCAGCCACAATAAAACAAAAAATCAATATGGTCGACACTGTAATACGTGCCGGCATAGCTTACAGCTTTTATGCAGTCCCATATTCCCTACCAACAATTAAAAAATTAGACAAAAAATCATTGGAATTCAAAAAACCATATGTGGACTACCTAAATGTACTGCAAACCAGGGTTGACAGGGCGTCCGGACGTCCAGAGTCCGCGGACGCTGACCCCAGGACGTCTTTTGACATGCCTGGCGGTAGATGGTGTCCGACCGCTGGACGGGCGGACGGCCGATTCTTCCGACGGAACAAGAGCAGACGGCCCGACGGAACAGGAGCGGACGGGCCGACGGTACAGGAGCGGACGCCCCGTCGGATCAGAAGCGGACGGCCCGACGGGGTAGGAGCGGACGGCCCGACGGAGTAGGAGCGGACGGCCCGACGGAATAGGGGCGGACTGGCGACCGGATGTCCGTCCGCCCGTCAGGGGCCCGTTTGCTTTGGACGGTGACCGTGCGATGTGACGGACGCCGATTTTCCACCGTTCGATCTTGCCGTCCGCCTGTGTGCCGTCCGATGCTCCCGTACGTGGATTCATGCCGTCCGACTGCATAAATAGCGGAGAGCACGGCTTATTTTGCCACAATCGTTTCCCTTGCGGAGTGGGTGATCTAGTGCCTAAGGCTCTGTGCGCCTCTTCTGTTTTGGTGTGCAAATGATTGTGATCGAACCCTAAATTGTTTCAAGTGTAAGTGCGAATCATTAATCATTTAAGCAAGCTTACCATGCCTCGCGATAACAAATCGAAGTCCAGTAAGAAGGGCAAATCCCAAGACATAAATTGGGATGATTGGGACAACCAAATGTGTGTAGCTGAACCGGGATGGGAAGAAGAACCCAAAAAAACTTGGGACTGCACAACGTGCAAGAAGTACATCAAAATGACGCACTTCTCCAAAATATGGTCCAGAGAATGCGCAGAGGTGCAAGTTCGTCATTGGGAAGGACAAATTTCCACATGCCAAAGCAAACACTTTGTTCATCGATACGAGGAAGTAACACGTTCAGCTCAAATACGGGACTCCAAACCAAATTTAATGAACTATTCCAACATGAGCATGGTTTGGGCGGAGATTGTACTCCACAAAGATGTAGATTGGCGCACAATTTACGGAAAAGATGTTACCCACTTGAATCGCAGTGATGCGGTACTTTATACCAGTTGGACTGGGCCGAGCGATTGCATGCCAAAGTGGTCTAATCGAGGCCAGTTTGGATTTCCACCGGTTGTATTGCCGGATGCAGAAGATGAATGGTCAGGTGATGATGATGAGAAAGACACTCCAACACCCGCGAGGATGGAAGAGAGGCACGAGCGTACAGAAGATCGGGAGGACATTCAATACCAACAAGAAATGCGAGAGGCAATGCAAAGAAGCCTAGAGGACCGTGGTCGACAATATGGCCATCATGGGGTGTACAGACCCGATCGTGGTGCATATGGCTCGCAAGATACGCGAAGTATTTCACACTACGATAATGACCCTCAAGGGGGGTATCACAGCTCAAGGACAAGCCACGGAACCACGCATCATTTTGAAGGTAACCAGGGAGGCTCCCAATACAACTTTACGTCTACTGGAGGTGGTTCTCATGAACCTCAAGGAGGCCCTTCTTATGGCAGTTCAACTCAAGGAGCATCTACTCACAATGATTCAATTCCTCCTCCAACTTTTGGAGGTCCATACCAAGCACATTATGGACAAGCAAGTGGGCAAAACAGATATGGAGACGACTACTATGGAGGAGGACCATTTCTCAATGTTTATAGATCTAGTGGTACAGGCCCAAGCCAAAAAGATGACACCGAATCAGAATCTGAGTGAAGTAGATTGGACTATTGAACTATTGAACATTTGTAAGATTGTAGTTGTTGTCTCACAATACAATCAAGTGATTGTAAATTTGTAATCTCTTGCCACATAATATAGAAAGTGACAAGCACGATACAAAGATGTTGGCTCTTAACAAATAGTATTTTCCTATTTGTAAATTATGAATAAAATATATTGTAATTAAGCCCTAAAGCCCTATGGATGTTTTTAGAAAAATGGATTTGTTCGGACCACTTCTACTTTATATACCGTAGAAAAACATCAACATCAATTTCTGGGGGGAATTTAAATAAAGTATGTTGTACATAACTTATTTGAGAGCATGGCGCCAAAATTTCAAAAATTTTGACTGCATGGATTGAAAGATATGGCATTCTAAGCATTGCATTTGAAATTGAGAACGCCTTTGATCTCAGACAAAATTTGAGTAAAGAATTTTTTACAAATTAAAATCTGCAATTTCGGTTTAATTTACAAGACCACAACCCAATTATGCTTTGGAATTTTAATTTCATTTAGGATTCTAGAATAATGAACGGAAAATTGATTCAAGGAGTTTGGCACTTAAGCTTTTCCTAAACAAAATCAACTTCGCAAAACAACATATTGTATAATTGTATTATTTCAATACAAATGGTGTTGTTACTTTGTTGCCCCCCAATGAAAATTTGGGGGATTCTCTTGCATGTGCCATGTACATTTACATGATAGATCATACAATTTAGCACACCACCTTGCCAACCTAGGTGGCTAGGTACCCAACAATCCAACATCAATGATACATCAAGAAGAAGAACTCCAAGTCTACATTTCTCATCCACCCAAAAAAAATGTTTTGTATTTAAATAGTTTGTGTTCCGAAAAATACAAAATGTTCAAAACGGAAAGCCAATTTCACATATATTGGCATACATTGATGGTGTATATATAGTCTATAGTTAGCACACATAGTAACGTACATCCTCACTGATACATTTATCGATTACTTCTATAATCTATAGTACTATGTAGCACACTCATATATTAATATGAGTGACGGAAGTGGTCATCTGGAATAGGCCAATTGTAAGAATTAGTAAATCGTTGGATGATTTCGGAAAAACTTCCGCGCTCCGCAATCACTGAATTGCAAAAGTGATCCAAGTAGAGGTGAAATACCCTTGCCAAATCGTGGTGGCTAAACCTCGTATGTCCTTCATTTTCACGATGAAGCGATGTGTAGGCCTCTGACATGCATAGTTTGTTGATCCGTTGAGCTATTCAACCAACGGCATATTCCTCCGATTTACGTGACAAAGTTGGAATCATTTCCACATCCGCATCTTTGCGGTGCACGTATGCAATTGAAGGGTCCACCCACCACCTTCGGTTCAAAGCTGCATCCCGATCTGCCGCGGATGTGAACGTATACAAAGACTTCATTGGTTCAGTACGAACCGTAGACATGCCCCAATCGCAAACTCCAATGTAAACACGTGATTCATCCTCAGGAAAGTGAAACATGATATTGTCAGGAGAAATATCATTGTGTAGATGACCAGCATTGTGGACCGCATTCATGATATGCACCAATGCCCATGCCAACTTGGTGCGCTTCTTTCTCCATCGACCAAGACGGAAAGCTTGAATCACCTCTTCGGGCGTTGGTCGTGAATAAGACAATCGAATGGCAATGTTATCTGGATAATCATTATCGAGAATCAACATTTGCCGCAATGTACCACCATTCCACCAATATGCATACCCTTCATTGTTTGTTGCATGGACAGCGGCAAACCGAATAACTCCGTCATGTGGAATCCTCACTGCCATTGATTCGTTTTGGTGCTCCAACTTCGCAAGTTGAGGACGAATCCGTTGTTGATGAAATATCTTTGCAGCAAATTCCCAAAATGACAGAATCTCATGACATCCTTCAATTCGAACCCTGCGAATTGTTGCGTATCCGCCCTTCAAGATTTTGTCATCTTATAGAATCACCCTTGCTGTGTCTGGTAGTGCTATGAGATGCCGTTGTCCACGTTGCAATTCTACATCTCCTTCATCCGAAGTCCACCAACCCAATGACCCTCGCCGATTGCGTCTCTTTGCAAACGGAGCGCAACGACGAACAAACAAGTCAGCTTTGAGAATGACTTGTTCAAAGCTTTCATCACTTGTATGGTGTTCCCTCCCGTATTTTTCTAGGATCACCTTCGCATTCCACAATGCGTCTTGCACCCTGTTCTTTAGAAATTGTTGGAAGCCCTTCTTCTCCATTTCATGAATTCATTTTGGAACGTTTAGAGCATCCGTGAACTTCTGTGTCATATCCATCTTGAATTTGTCTACACATTCCTCTTAGTATCTCACATATTTAGTGTCAAGAGACACAGTAGTTTCTGCCTCATAAAACTTCACAATGTATTCAATCAAGAATGCTTTGCAAGCATTGGAAGGAAGTTCACGTGCTGAGTCAATATCGGGCACCACATTCTTCCCCTTCGCCGCTCTCTTCGGTCTCGGCATCGTAGAAAGTATTAATTTCACTAGAAGAAAAATACGTCCGGCACAACCAACTACTATGCAACTAGTGCCCTATGCAACTAGTGCCCTATGCAACTGTCATGCAACTAGTTTCCTCTCTATTTGCACCAAATCTAATGTAGTTGTTTTGTGTCATTGTTTTACAACATTCACTCATTGTTTTAGTTGCAAAGTAGTCATTCTGTAGTTGCAAAAAAAGACTAGGAAACAACTAGTGTCCTATGCAACTATTATGCAACTGTAAAATGACCATAGTTGTTTCCTAGTTGTACACTAGTTGTTTCTTAGTTGCACTCTAGTTGTTTCCTAGTTGCTTTCAAAGTTCATTCTCATTCGTGTTATATCAATTGACCCATATCAATTGTAAAGAGTACCATTAGATTGAACATATAAGACTTGTAAGTTGTTATAGTCTTATGTAATGAATTCTTTTGATATAATTCTAAGATTTCTATAATTTGTGGGTTTCTACAATTTGTAGATTTTGTATATAAGAATTTAAAAAATAATTAAAATTCAAGAAATTTTATAATCTAGGAAATTGAATTTTGAAATCTAGGAAGAAGGTAGATCTGAAATTTTGAAATCTAGGAAGAGGGTAGATTTGAAATTTTGAAATCTAGAAAAAGGTAGATTTGAAATTCAAAAATCTAAGAAAAAGGTAGTTCTGAAATTCTAAAATCTAGAAAGGAGGTAGATCTGAAAATTTTAAATCTACAAATCATTGAGATTTATATTTTAAAATTTACAAATCTACAAGTTGCAAGCAAGTTGCAAACAAGTTGCACACAAGGATGAAGTTCTTTGTATGGTGTCGGATGACAAAAAACCTTGCAACTAGACTACAACTAATGCGACTTGTCCACTGCAACTACGGGCTCTACATTGTCACCTAGTTGCAAACGTCCTATGCAACTACAAAATGAGTTGCATATTGTAGTTGCAAAACCCCTCATTTTCTTCTAGTGTTTTTAGTCCCAATTTAATTCATAAAAAATTACAGTGCACCAAGTACACATAAACTGAAAAAAACGGGCAAAATATAGGCCCCCAAAACCCAACTCCTACCTTCCCTACGAAAGGAGCCAATGGAGGATAAACCACCAAGCTCTTCGCTCTCTCTTGCAAAGCACAAGGGGGAAGGCAAAAGTGAGAGCGGACGGGCCGTCCGCACCGCCTTATATGAGGCGGACGGCCTCGAGGTCCGCACGAGCGGACGGACCCCAAAGCGGACGGCCAACGATCCACCTCGCTTCGGCCGTCCGATCAAACGGACGGATCGGCAGTCCGCTTCATCGGACGGCCAGAACAGACCGCCCAGCCGGACGTCGACTCCGTGACGCGGACGGCAGCGCCGAAATCGCGGATGGCGATCAGCAGGCGGACGACGGCCTGCAGCACGCGGACGGGGGCTCCGACGGGCGGACGGGGGCTCCAGCAAGCGGACGGCAGCGTGGGAACGGAGGACGGCGGGGTCCGCCTAAGCGGACGGGGGTGGGATTTTGAAGTGCATCCCGCCCAAATTGATCATTACGGCCTTAGGGGTCTTTGAATCCTTGATGTCACCAGTTGGCTGGCCCTCCGGTTCAATTTCATTTTTAATGTGGTTCCTTTGTGCCAATGGCGTTGGGATTTCATTTGATCTAAAAATTAAAAAATAAATAGAAAAAAGGATGTGTGAACTTAGGAATTATCTAAAAGATTCACATATTTTTGTATGTTGTTTTTACGTGCATGCATTGAGTTTATAATTTTTTCTTATTTTCTAGGGATGGAATTGAATTTCCTATGATATAAATTTTTAAATAAAATAAAAAATTGAACACACGGTAATTTAATTCTACTTATTTGAACTTCGAGAAAAAACTTAAAGCTTCTCATTGTCCAAATGAAGCTACGAGGTTTGTTTCTTGTATGTCAACACCTCATAAAATGGTCATTTCAAAACCAAAGACAAAAATTCTTTTAAATGGTATTTTGGGTTTAGGGGATATTAGGGGCTTGCAAAGGTTTTGATACTCTAGCATGAAAATGTGTGGAAGTAGATTTCTAGAAGTCTCCCCCCCCCCCCTCCCTTTGAGTTGAATGAATTTATTGATTTCCAATGTATTGATTTCCATTCTTTAAAGAATCATAAGGTGCCAAAATATTAGCGCCAAAAATATCAAGTTAAATTAATTCTAGTATGAAATTATAACTTGCTCAATCACTAGGGTGGGACAACGTGCTATGAAAATAGTGCATACACTTGTCTTCTTATAACCTCACAAGTTCATGTGCACCCTACTAGGCATTCAAGCAAATTTTTTTAAGTCTAAACATCTACATGGTTAGGGAATGCAAGGACGAATGTTTCTTTCGTTGTGGATACTAAAAGGCCATGTTTTTTTTTCATATGTACAACACACTTTGAATGGCTTGGGCACTCAAACCCCTAAAAGATTTGATCCATTGGAAAATGAATCAACTTTGAATATTACATGAATTGGACCTTGGGAATTGTTTGCAATTCAATAACTCCTTTCCATTTTGTTATTAGTTCTATTTGGAATTTTGGGGGGCATATTTGTTTATCCAAAATCAAAGACAAAGGATTGTGATTGTCACCCCCATTTTGACAACGAAAGGCCTAAACCCTATACCCTAAACCCTAACAAGGGTTTGGAGGCATTGAATTAGTCAAAATACTACCTTTGAGTCGGTGGATTGCCTTGACATTTATGAAAACCAAGTCAATGCTTCGAACATTGAAACATTCCTTCATCAATGAGCACCCGGTACTAGTACAACGTCTCTACATTCCCAAATGAAAGAATCCTATGCTTCTGAAAATCAGGAGAGGACTAGAGGACTCAAGAGGGTGAAAACAAGGCCCAAACTCCCCAAAGTGTGCTTGGGCGGACCTCGGGGAGGGAAGGGCGGACGGCAGCGTCGGAAATGCGGACAGACCCGTCGGAATGGCGAACGGCAGCGTCGGAAATGCGGACGGATCCATCGGAATGGCGGACGGTAGCGTCAGAAATGCGGACGGACCCATCGGAATGGCGGACGGCAGCGTCGGAAATGCGGATGACAGCCTGCAGCACGCGGACGGCGGCTTCGACAGGCGGACGGCCCGTCGGAAATGCGGACGGAAGCGTCGGAATCGCGGACGGGGGGCAGCAGGCGGACGGCAACGTTGGATTTGGAGACGGATGGGCCGTCCGATTGAGCGGACGTTCGGGTCCGCTTCACATTGGTTGGGGGAGGTTCGGTGGCGGACGATCTTAGGTTTGGTTTCGGACGGCTATAAGGGCAGACGGCCTTCTTGTTTTTTCTCACTTCCCTCTCCTTCCTAGGACTCACAACCATGTTGGATGTGCTACTGTTGCTTCATTGTGCCAGTTGCTCCTACATGGTGGAGAGGTGGGGTCATTCATCTTTCATTATTGGTTCACATACAAACATTCATTGAAACTTGGGTGGATTGAAGACACATACTTTTGGTGACTATTTAAATTCAATTGGGGACAAGTTCAAGTTGACAACCATGAGTGGTCAAGGCGTTGAAGGTAGTGGTGGGTTGACCGGCGGAGGTGACAATAGTAGGAGGCCTAAACCAAAGGGAACCGCCCATGAGCTCCACTATGAGATTTTAGATGATCCCAACATCAAAGCAGAGGGTGGTTGGGAAGCGGAGGAAGCGGAATATTGGTCCTCCAAAACGTGCAAGAAGTATGTGAAGATGTACCACATCGACAAGTTGTGGCCTAGGGAGGCCTACATCATCCATACTCGTGGTTTTTGTTGCAAACCAGGGAATTGCAACAATGCGCACTTCATTCACCGAGCGCATGAAGTTTGGCGGGCCCTCTTTGGGGATAAAGCAATGTCCAAGGGGTATATAAACTACAGCTTGGCTTCTATGGTGTATGCATAATTGATATTGGCACGCAAGGTGGATTGGAGCACGTTTTCAACGACAGCGAACGCTCCACGTGTGCTTGAATGTAATCGGAAAGATATTCCCGATTTGTACAATCCACAAGCAGGGCCAAGTGAGGCATTTAAATCCAAAAGAAAGGTCAAACCAATGACAATGACTATGACCAAGGACGTGGAGGTCACAAGTTCGGCAATGCAATTGGCTTCAACACAAAACCGTACGGCAATACAAGATTTCAAAGGCGAGCATGTGGAGGGAGACATATTTTTAACTCCTCCAATGGATTTGATATACACACCAAATGGAACAACAATTGTGGAGCATGTGGCCCCATCCGCACCACATGAACGTCATGATGATGTCATTGAGGGAGAAGTTGCTAATGCGGGAATTGCCATTCAGAATCTTATAGACAACAATGCTTTAAATCATTTGGCAAGTACTTCGAAGCAAAGTTTGCCGAAGACACCGAGCTCGACATTGAACCTAGGAGTTGAGGTGCATCCTTCACCTCATCATGGAGAACAATCGGATGGCGTGCTGCCAAATGAGACCATTCTTGGCGGATTTATTGATTCCAAGTATCCACATTTGTCATCATTGAGGACATCAAAATGGCAAATTGTTCGTCGGATGCCCTCGGTTGCATTATTAGAATCTTTGTGTAAAGGTTCACATTTGTGGCGGTCACACGAAGAACATTTAAAGAACATGGAGCACACCAACGAGGATGGCACGAGTAACGGAGGCGCGGAAACCCAAGATGAGCCTTCCGAGAGTCAATGGGCTGATTTTGTTTTGACCGCATCAAAATTGGCAGTTACGGCTCAATTTGTAGCAGAAGTCGCTCCAAGGCTGCAAGAAGTTGCAACGGATTTTTCCAAATTAGCGCCTGAATTGTTGAGTGGTGCCTTGGACTTCGTGAAGTTCAGCCAATCTATGACACCATTTTTCGACAAGCGTGTTACAGATTTGAAGGGTTTGAGTGAATACCAAGAGGAGATCAAGAAGTATAAGGGTATAGATGTTGAGAATCTCAAGTTGGCGGCGGATGCTTCGAAATTGAAAGAGAAGCTAGAGACATTGGAGGCTCAATCAGATCGTCGCCATAATACATTGCTTTTCCAAAGGAAGTTTATTGAAGACTTGGAGTACGAAATTGTAGCGTTGAAGAAGAAAATCCGAGAAGGTGAGGTGGTTGTTGAGAAGGGAAAGGAGAAAGTGGAGGACAGACTAGATGGCATTGAGGAAAACAACAATCCGGATTTGTTGTATTTGACCCCCATCAGTAATACTAATTTTACATTCCATGATGCTTCCATGCAAACGGAAAGCAATGAGGTCAAAGAATTGAAGCAAAAATTGAACGAGGTCACCGAAGAAAACACGCGTTTGGAGGCCGAGTTGAAACGATTGCAACGGATAGTGCAATTGGATGAATGTATGTCGAAGGGCACTTTGGACTCTCGATGGTTGGCATGGGTGCAAAAACTCGAAGACAAACCGTCTGTAGTATCACAAGCAATGAAAGGGCTACTCAAATTGGCAATGAAGTCGGATGAAGAATGCGATAGCGTGGAGTCCTCTCTTTGGCGTTTGAAGAAGATGTTTGCCTTTGTGCCAACGGGGTCCACCGAAATCACATGTTGGGGAGACATGGATGCAATATTCGAGCGTTTGAACCACACAAAGAAGGAAGAGGTGGCCTCCATTAATTGGGCCTTGGAACTAGAAGAAGGTTGGGTCCCTTATCCCACGCTTTCGGCACACATCAAGAAAAATGACAAGACAATGGTGCATGCTTGTGATCCTTCGGCCTTAATATTGAAGGGTCATTGTAGCCTTTGTCGAGTTCATTTTGGGCCCGAGGGAGCCCTCACCATGGGCCAATGTCCCCACACTTTCCACGTCACATGCATCGTGAGAGCATCCCTTATTCGTTCGGTGTGCCCCGAGTGTCGTTCTCCCTTGCCTCCTAGGTTCTACGAAATGCTCGGGATCTTGGAAGCTATGCCCCCCGGCCATGAATACAATCGATGGACCCTTCCGTTAGACCAAGCGCCATTCAAATTTCAAAATTATGCGCATTGGGGAAAAAGTCTAACGTGGGATTCGGTAAATTCTACACATGGGCTATACGAATCATCGGAGGTGCCGATAGATTCCTTGGTGTGGATGACCCACGATCGAGAGGTGGAGTTGCGAGCTAGAGGTATTGCCAACGAGGAGGATCGAGAAGTGTTTTGTCGTAGTATGGGGGGCCATTGGAGCATGCAACACCACAAATTCTTTCGATTTCCCGAAAAGGAAGTGAAGAAAGGACTAGATGGCAATTGGATAGAGGTGGAGTCTACACAAGAGTTTAATAAGCAATACGGGGATTACAATCACACTTTGCTAGGGAGGGCCCTCTTTTTATCAAAATTGGAGGAAGCTGCACAAGTTCGTGCCTTTGTGGAACTAGATGGGCAATCAAGCACAGAAAATTCAATGGTGGAGGTGGCGGGGGCATTTGATAAGAGGATGGGCGAAATCATAATGCATTGGAGGGCATTTTTAGTGGGGGGAGAAGAACCAAAGTGGTTTTCCATGAAAAATGATGATGACGTGGTCAATTTTTTGGTAGATAAAGTGGATGCTGCTTTGAGAGCTTTGAAGGCAGAAGACATGGATTTGACTCCAAAACGGAAGAATAAACGGAAGATTGAAGACGAGGATGACTACTCTCCGGATACGAAACGACACTTTTCCGTAGTAGACATGGAAGCTGCGTCCAGGGGGCCTATGAGTGAGGGCAGTCTTGGTCCTCAAACACGCCGTGCAAATGCAAGACTGAAGAATAAAGAGGGTTCGTTGTGTCTTTCTGAGGGAGGTAGCAATGATAATATATAGGATAGTTACACCTTGTTTGTATTTCGATATGACATTATGGTCTTATGGAATGTTGTTAATTTTGAATCTCGAGAAGATTCAATACTATTAATTCACAACACTCATAGTATGCTATGAGTTGCTTTTCATTAATATAAAAATATGTGGGTTACTCAAATGTTTTTGAATTTACTCTCCTAAGTTTTTGATATTTTATGCGATACTTTTTTGTCAAGTATGATTTTGGACATGCCTATCTCTCAACATAATTTTATCTCATTAATTTCTGTATTCCTAAAATATCACGCATCTCTAAACTAAGTCCCTAAATTAAAACTTGTAGAATTAGTGAATTAGTCAAAATCCACCAGCCGTCCGCTAGTCCGCCACCCGCCTACAATTTCGACGCTGCCGTCCGCCTGTCGGAGCTCGCCATCCGTGATTCCATCGCTGCCGTCCGCTTGTCGCAGCTCGCCGTCCGCGATTCCGTCGCTGCCGTCCGCCTGTCGCAGCTCGCCGTCCGCAATTCCGTCGTTGCCGTCCGCTGTCCGCGATTCTGTCGTTGCCGTCCGCCTGTCGCAGGTCGCCGTCCGCGATTCCGTCGCTGCCGTCCGCATTTTTGTTCTCGGAACCGTTGGGGCTTTAGAAATGTTTTAGTTTTTGCTGCTCAACGGTCATGAAGAATGGGCCTGATCTGAAATCTATAAGTTCTTAGAATTTCAGACTAACAAGCACTCCTGAGAAACTGAACGCTAAGATTTCCAAGGGCTAGGAGCTGCAATTTATTTTGTGTCCCTTGCTTGGTAATGCATAGTTCAGTGGACAGGGGGGCTTTGGTTTCCAAGGCTTCATTCACACATTGTTTCTAATATTTTTTACAAATCTTATCCAACGGTTACATTTTTAATTTGAATCCAATTTACGGAATTGGAGGTGATCACTATGAGCAAGGATTGGTCTTCTTGGTATGGCTTCCCGGAGGTTGGTAAAGTGCAATGCCGGTATTGCAACTTGGTGTTTGCCAAGAAAGTAAGCCGGTTGTTTAGCCACTTAGGATACCAAGGCACATCGGGGGCTCGTGACAAAAGAATTAGCCTTTGCGCAAAAATGACATCTGAAGTTCGATCCAAATTTTTGGGTTGCCAAGGGGCGATCCCACGAAGATCGTCTCTAAACAATGTGGATGGCAGTGGCACACCTATGGCTATGCGGGAATGCGATAATTCAAATGGAAGAAACATGGCGCGGTCTACACATTCCGACTCATGCACTGCACCGGAGAATTTGGATCCATTGTCTTCTGAAGTGAACCTCAGTACACAAAGATCAAGTGAGCGTGGTACTCCGCAGGGATCAAGTAGTAGGCCTCTGATTAGTCAGAAGCAAAGTAGTCTGGTGAATGGATTTGAAGAAGCAAATAAACACAAGTTGAATGCGGTGTGGGCCAATTTCTTTTATGCTGCAAACATACCATTTGCTGTTGCGAGGAACCCAGCATTCAAAGAAGCGGTGAAGCGAACTGCCGAGTTTCAACGGCCTTATATCCCACCGTCTTATCACGACTTACGCCATAAATTGCTTGACCAAGCAAAGGCAGACATTGAGGTCAATCTCCGAAAGCGGACCGAACACAGCATTAGGAAGTTTGGAGCAACATTGTCTATTGATGGATGGACGGCGGTTATGAATCGGCCGTTGATAAATACCATGCTCGTGTCTTCTGCAGGTGAGCAATTCTTGGGAGCGGTGGATACGACAGGGCACGAAAAAAATGCAACATACTTGGCTGGCATACTTGAGAGCTTCATAGAACAAGTAGGCCCCAACAATGTGGTGCAGGTGAGTACAGATAATGTGTCAGTGAACCCTGCAGTATGGAATTTGATATCTAGTAAATATCCCCACATTTTTTTTCAAGGTTGTGTGGTGCACGCCCTCAATTTGTTGCTGAAAAATTGGAGGAATGAACAATGGATTGAAGAGGTCGTGGAAAATGCCCGTATCGTGGTGAAATTCTTCAAGAAGCGACACATGCCACTTACAATATTTCGGAAGTACTCACCGGAATATAATTTGTTGATGGCGGTGGAAACAAGGTTTGCCTCTAATTACAACATGATTGGGCGCATGTTGAAGGTCAATGGGAAGTTGCAACAAACAGTGACGGACCCGCAATGGGATGAATACGTAAGGAAGTTTGGGTGGAATTCCAAATCCCGCAATGAATGTCGGATGGTGAAGAAGATAATTTTGAGCGAGCATTTTTGGCGCCGTTGTCAGAATTTCAAGGACTTGTCGGCTCCCGTTGTAAATGGTCTACGTGACTTGGATGCAAAGAGACCATGCATAGGCAAGGTGCTACACATAATGAGGAAATTAAAGAAACATGTCCTCTCTTTAGATAAACCGCCTTTTCGTTTATCCTCAGACCTTGCCATTCCACTAGTGCAACCGTATTATGCCCGACGGGAATTGGTGGAGACCGATCTACATTATGCAGGAGCTTTGTTGAACCCCTACCTTTTTGAAGACCAAGAGCTAGCCGATGACCAAGATGCAATGGATGCATGCAAGCGTGTTCTAATGAAAATTTGCAAACAAGGGGAGTACGCCTCAGTCGTGAAAGAATTTGTAGCCTTCCGCCACAGGGAACCTCCATTTCACAACATGTTGAACCCGGACGAGCAACAATTGTCGGCGCACGCTTGGTGGGATTTTGAAGGTGCGTGTGGGAAGTTCATTGCTCCAATTGCTAAGAGGATTTTGGCCCAACCGGTATCTTCGTCTTCATGTGAACAAAATTGGAGTAGCTATTCATTTGTTCACAACAAATTTCGAAACAAGTTGAAGCCACAGAGAGCCCAAGATTTGGTGTATGTGTACACCAATTCCAAAGTCCTTTGTGCATCAAAGGAAAATGATGAGAAGAAGTGGTACACCAAGAATGTGGAGTCGGAAGATTCTATGTCGGAGGACGAGCGTGATGAAGATGGTGAAGATGGTGAAGATGGTGATCCTCTATTCGATGACGAAGATGCTATGAACGATGACATCACCAATTTGGATGATGAGCCGCTCCGGAGCACAAATCGGAACAATGAAGACGAGGATAGAAATGCGGAAGACATTTACAATTTTCCATTGGATGAGGACAATTGTGAATATGATGAAGGTGGCCCTTCTATAGCTAAATTTGTAGATGGAACCGGGTTGTTGACTAGCGAAAAGATTCTAGCCAATACGGAAGACACTCATGCGCAAATAGTGGAGGAAAATGAGGCACTGTTTGTCAATGATTGCATCCCCCAAACAGATGAAGTGATTCCAATTCTCGAGAGTCTACCCATGGCAATGGCACTTGTAGAAGAAAATCCCGAAGTCAATGATATGGGAGAGTGTGGGGTGAAGTCTGACATGAATGTGGATAATACAAGTGTTGAATGTGTGGAAGTACCATCGAATGTAGATGCACGTGTGACGGAGTTTGATCGTCCAATGCTAGTTCACAACGTCGAAGACCAGAAGCAAATTGTGCAAGATCTCCAATTACGACCACGTAGCGATCGTCCATCAGCACTACATACAAGAGGTAGTACAACTTTGAATGGTCCCGAAGGCTCAAGATTTGGGAAACAAGTTGAACAACATTTGACCAGTCCGACCGGAATGCACCTTCGTGTCAATCCAGATCCATTCAATTCATCATGGAGCGATGATGAGAAGGACGAGACATTGGCATCAATGTTTGGTCAACGTTTTGGCCAAACAAAACGTGATTCATTCAAATTGTCTGATGGAACATTGCAGCAGATGATTGGAGCAAAGATACCCAATCAAGGAGGATCGCAAGTAAGACCACCAATGGTGAAAGAATCCCACAAAGCTCGAAATAAAAGATTAATGGAGGCTTTTGCAATTTTCCCATCAAAGAGACAAAGTCTTGGTAAAACCCCTCTTGATGTATGTCAACCAATTTCTGCAAGGAAATTAAAACCGATTCATGGCCTTAAAGAAGGCATAGGAAAGTCTATACTAAGAGCCAAACAAGAGCAGAGGAAGGGCCGACCAACGAGGTCAGTTGCATCCAAGCAAGTACAAGGAGGGGCAATTATACAATCTTTATCAGAGGATATGGAAAAGTCAGACAACGATGAAGATGAAGATTCGGGATGGGATACTAGAGGTCATAGTAGCGGGGCAGAGGTGAAAGGAGATAGTAATTATCAGCCTTCGAGATGAAAGGGATGTATAATTCATTATTCAAGTGTTCATGATGAATTGTTACATGGAAGCATGTAACGGCAATTTATTTTTTGAACCTATCATTGTAATGCACATGAACTTAATGATGTTCAAAATATCATCAAGGTTTTTTGTTTTTTCAATAGTCAAGCACTATTGACTGAAATTACATTGTGTGCATCATTTTCTGGATCAAGTATTACCTACAAAAATGTAATAGTATAATGCATCAAATTTGGCTTCATGTACTGTTGTTTTATGGATGTCCGCCCGTCCCCGCTGTCCGCCGTCCGCGGCTTCCGTCCACCGTCTGCGCCTTTCGTCCGCCGTCCGCGCGGACATGTCCGTCGTCCGCCCGTCCGCCCGTCGATCCGTCTGCCGACTGCGCCGACCGCCCATCCGCGTCGTCCGAACGGCCGACGAATGCCGTCCACATCGTCCGCGCGTCCCGAAAATGTGGACGTCCGGACATCCGGACGTCCGAAAAATGGACGTGATTTTGCCCCGGACGTTGAAATTCGTCAACCCTGCTGCAAACGTAATAGCGAAACTTCCACACGAACTCTTTGGGCTAGAAGCCTTCTCCCTTAAAAATGCTTATCTACGTTGTATTAGCGAACAACTTCGTAATGCACTCAATGATCCAGGAAGATTAGGTACAATATATAAAGGACTCATACACCACATTTTGGCCAAATATGGTGGTTCAGAAAACATTCCAAGAATCACACAACATGACTGTGTCAGATCACCTACAATACAAACTCTATTTCTACTCAAGAAAGAGGCAGGAATCCACCTCAAGAACATAATAGAAAGCTTCCAACTACATGCCACAGAACTTGAACAAGAATGGATGACACAATCAAATATCACTCTACCACACCAAAATTACAAACTCTCCCTTAAACTTTTACACAAACTCCTACTACATAACATACACAAAATAAAACATATCACACTCCCGAATGGCATAAATTTAATGTCACTTGAAGACTTTACAAAATACTATCATACTCCAACGAACATTGAAAAACGAGCTTTGAATATAGCAGAACAACTTTTCTGCTACCCAAGGTGTACACTCGAATGTTCAACACCTTGCCTAAGACATCCAAAAATACGAACTCTCAAAGCACAATACATATCAGATAACCATGATTTAACACCCATAGCTCCACACAACCCCTTGTACCCTTTACCAACTCAACCTTCACAACAACAAACTCCTCCCTTACATATTCCAAATAATCCACTTAAATTTCCCATATGGAAAATACTAGATCATAAAACTAGGGTAACAAAAGACAAATACAAAATTTCAAAAAAATATACTACATATTTATGTCAATGGGCACCCCATAATAACATAACATATACTAAATGGTTACCACAAAGAGACCTTTTTCCTTTTAACCATCATGCGGTAATTGAACACAACACCTCTCTACTAACACAATATTATACACTACAACAACACAAGCATTATACAAACATTATTAGGGCAAATTTTGACCACGAACAAACTAGAGATGTAAGATTCATTCCACCTCCAACAATCATTCCACACACATACATCTCCACTATCGAATGCAACCCTGAAAAAGACATACTAACAAATACACACACTCTCTTAACACAAAACGAACTAACACACATATACTTAGATACTGGCAAACACCTGATTACGATTCCCACCACTAGGTTGCAATGGCTATGGAAACAATATCACACATCCATCTATAATACACATGGATTGGTTCCACCTACACAATCATTCGAAACTGAAATTATATGGTTATACCAACAATATAAATACAAAAAATCCAAAAAAAATCCACTACACACACAACAACACAGTCTTCCACAAAGTATACTAGACTCACTAATAACAACATTCAACATATCCCATTCATACTTTTCTTCACCCATTACATGCTCTACACAGGTCACACAATTCTACTCTCCATACGAAAGGGATAAAATATTTGGATCACTTGGCAAAGCCTTTGACTACAAATGGAAAGGCATAGGATTTGCACACCCACACAATGAAGAAACAGCCCAACAAGCACTACATTGGTCTAGACTAGCAGCCAAACATGATCAAAACACTATAACTATACTTGTCATACCAGACATAAACTGGTATCAGAATTTCTCCCCATACACTGGACCATTCAAAGATACACATGTCATTGCCCATTTTGCCGCGGACACTATTATATATGAAGAACCCACAATTCCCATAGAAATAAATAAAAATCCTCACATAGAACCCCTTGCAATACACATCTTTTGTATCCATCACCATTCACACAGTGTCGGTCAACCTAACCAGATAAACCACCTCACAATGATCTTTCAACATATGTAGATACCACAATACTATATACAAACTGCTGCTCCAACACCCGACAATGTCATAGTGAATAAAAATTCTAACTGGAACAAACTGACATATAAAACCAATAACAATCCTACAAATATATGTACGCCCTCTCTACCAACTTTTGCAGCCCATCCTCAATTAAAATTCCCACCACAATATAGCTAGTACACTGATGGGTCTTTCATACCACCTAAAAGACATGCAGATGGCCACTGGATACGTGAAAAAGCGGGATATGGGATATACAATCCTAATAAAGAAGAAATCCAAATTTCCAAACGATTACCCGGCCTACAAACTAGTTTTCGAGCTGAATTAATGGCCATACATAAAACACTTCGACTAATTACCACTAAATATCCGAATGAACCAGCACATATATTCACCGACTGTTTGAACTGTATATATGTACTTAATACACAACTACAACACCCTATGCTACACCGGAACCATGCAGATAAAACTATATTAGAATCAATGGTGAATATGCTCAAAAAACGAACACAACCCACAACAATCCACAAAATTAAAGCCCATGTTAATATTATTGGAAATGAAAAAGCAGACAAACTTGCTAAAACGGGTACATCAAAAGAATATAAATTCGCCTCAAAACCATATGAATTTGCACATACTACTCCTTTCTTTTACCAAAAAGATGAATGGCCAGGCCCCTCCCACCGTCCAGATAAAGGCCCTGTCAGATGCCTCGAAACATATATCAAGAAGCATGATCGTAATAAAAATCTAGAAATATTGTCACAACGATTCCCTAACATTAGCAAATGGACACTTAATCCCGACATAGATAACATCCTGTCCAATGAATTTTGGTCTAACCCTTGCATTACAGACTCACAAAAAACGTGCTTATTAAAATTTCGAACTGGCCAATATATGGGAAATGCAAGAAAACAATTATTTTTTGGCATAACCAAATTTCCATCCATCACATGTTCCATATGCAACTCCCAAGATGTTGACACATGGCTCCATGTACTTCTTAAATGTAAACAACAACACATCCATGCCCTCAGAGTCAAAAGACATAATAAAGCCATTTGGGAACTGAGAAAACTACTCATATCTACCAAAACAACCAAATACTATACCTTCATGAATGCAGGTATATTTAATGATAAGCCACCAGAAAATACAGTCCCCCAATGGCTTCTCCCTTGCTCATGTATCCAACAACGATTCCACTGTAACGCCAGATTCAAACCTGATATCTTATGTGTTAAAGGACTCCCCTATTTAAATACTCCACCAACACAGCCAAATAACAATCTCACTATCCAATTCATTGAATTCACATACACTAACGATAGATTTTCACAAATAACAATAGATAATAAAATGCAAAAATACCAACCGCTAATCAATAGCATCATGACCTTAGGTTGGAAAGTAGATCCTCTTATTGTCATTACAGCAGGTGCTAGAGGAACAACACATGCTCTTTCAATCAAACTCCTTGAAACTAACCTGAAATTGTTTGAAATTGCTCTGAAACACACTTTCAAAATAATCAACACCATTGCCATACAATATGCTGGATCAATCATTCTACATAAAAGAAGAATTGAAAACAACCAACCTCTCCCTACTGATTAAGAAAACAAAAACATAAACAAAAACAAAAACAACAAAAACAACAAAAACTAAAACTAAAACTAAAACTAAAACTAAAACTAAAACTAAACTAAAACTAAAACTAAACTAAAACTAAAACCAAAACTAAAACTAAAATATATATATATACATATAAAATAAATAAATAAATTTTATCACCTTAAAATCTGGTTATTTGAATTGGTTACTAGTAACTTAAGTGTCTATTCTCGAAAGGGGAGAGTAGTTTTGCATCAATGGCTCTTGATCCATTGGACATTAGCTCATTGTCATTACGAACAGACACTTTATTCACGCCGGTCCTCTCTTTTGAAGACCGGAGTTTTTATCTATCTTATCTATTCCCTCTATTCATGAGAGTCTATGATTGCCTTTTTGGATACACTTATTTTCAATAATTTGAAAAATCATAATTTATTCCTACATTGTCCAAAAAATGCAAAAAAAGAAGAGAATCTAGATTATTCTTTTGACTTCCAACACAATTCAACAAAAATTACAATAGGCACAATGTTCCATTGTTTATTTGAATGCATTTGGATGTAGTTAGGGGAGCCAACCCATTTCCAACCACTTAAGCAATTATGCATATCTGGAATATGGGGTTCTTGAGTGGGAAAATTTTCTCATACACAAAAATAATGTTTGAAAGGATTCCATAATTTTTTTTAGACTTTATTTTGTCAAAACATAATTACCATGAATTTTTTAGCTAAAGATTATGTTTGACCCATACTAGTCATATAGGTCTTCCTATTTCCAACCAAGGGCTGATTGCAAAAACAACAAAGGGTTGGTTGCAATATCAATAGACTTGTAGCCAATTGTAATGCGCCACAACTGCACCAAAGATTTGTGCCATAACTGCTCACTATTCATCTCTATTGCACACTGCAATGCCAAAATGGGGGGCAATCAGGAGTGGGTTGGCTCCCATACCTTAGAGAGTGTGATTGGATCCCTTGAAATTGAAGGTGGGATGAAGGCGACTTTTTAATGTGGACGGACGGACGCCTCGGGCTGGACGGACGGAATGAACGAAGTTGATTTGTGGATGAGCAGATTCTCAGATGGATGAGACGATGAACGAGAATCCATATCCAGTGGAGGTCCCTACCCAGCCAGTGGCAACCACAGGATGCCTCCCTTCTCCTCTCTTCTCCAATCCTCGCAGATTTCCCTTTCCCTGCTGCTCTCCTCTTTCGCAACCCAATTCCCCTGCGAATTCTCTCTGGACGTGGGGTTTTCTCTCAGCAAGGAAAACCCACCCTTGCAACGCCCCCTGCCATGGCCATGCTGGTGCGAGGAACCTTGGCCGCAGTAGCTGCAGGCGGCGTCGTAAGCAGCCCCAGCAGCAGCCCCACCATCGCCAAGCAGCAGAGCAATGGCGTATTTGCATCCCGAGCAAGCGCCTTCCACCGCGGCGTGACGGGCAGAGTCGCCTGGGCAAGGAGCTTCCCGAGGAGAGAGAGGCGAGATGCAAGCGCTCTCAGGGTTTCCAATGTGGCCGCGCCGGTGCAGGAAGCGCCCACCGAGGTAGGGGTTTCGGCTTCTCTCTTCTTTCCTTGCACATTTTGCAGAATGCTTTGGAACCCATTCTCGTGGCTTTCAGCAATTTTTCTTTACGAGCCTTATCATCGTTTTGGAAAGGATTTCAATGCGCCAGAATACGAAGCATTTGGGTACTGTGCGAATGAGCTATGAATTGCTGAAGTTTGCACATTTTTCTGAATGATTTCGAACCTGTTCTCGTGACTTTCTGCTCTTTGTTTCTGAGAGGATTCCAATGTGCCTGAATTTTGAAGTATTTTGAGCACCGTGCGAATGAGCTATGAATTGCTGAAGTTTGCACATTTTTCCGAATGATTTCGAACCTGTTCTCGTGACTTTCTGCTCTTTGTTTCTGAGAGGATTCCAATGTGCCTGAATTTTGAAGTGTTTTGAGCACCGTGCGAATGAGCTATGAATTGCTGAAGTTTGAAGGAATATGGTCGCAAGTCCGCTCCTCTCTTCTTGCCTTGCACATTTTGCTGAATGTCTCGGAATTCGTTCTCGTGGCTTTCAGCAATTTGTCTTATGAGTCTTATTCTCACTTCTGGGAGGATTCCAATGCACCCGAACATGAAGTATTTGAGTACCGTGCGAATGAGCTATGAATTGCCGAGTTTGAAGGAATATGGTCGCAATTCCGAGCCTTGAACCACAGACTGTGTATCCCAAATATCTCGTAGAAGCTTCATTGGCAGTGATAGAAAATTTAGAACCATTGAAGTTGATCTCATTTTTCACAAGTGCCGTGCTAGGACTGTATATAGTTCCCGTTTCGATGAATTCTTTCCTTCCCGTATTGATGTAATTGCGAACAATTGTGTCCCCGAATGTGGCCTCGAAGGAGAACGCCAGTCCCGTTTTCCCCTTCACGGCCATCGTCGGTCAAGAAGAGATGAAGACCATAATTGACGTGTTAGGATTGCAAATAGTTCCCGTTTCGATGAATTCTTTTCTTCCCGTATTGATGTATTGCGAACAATTGTGTCCCAGAACGTGGCCTCCAAGGAGAACGCCCGTCCCGTCTACCCCTTCACCGCCATCGTGGGCCAAGAAGAGATGAAGATGTGCTTAATCCTCAACGTCATCGACCCCAAGATCGGCGGCGTGATGATCATGGGCGACCGTGGCACCGGCAAGTCCACCACAGTCCGTGCTCTCGTGGACCTTCTTCCCGAAATCAAGGTGGTTTCCGGCGACCCTTTCAATTCCTCCCCTGATGACCCGGAGCTGATGAGCGAGGAGGTTCGAAAACGTGTCCAAAGCAAGGAGAAGCTGCCTGTTGCTACTTCACGTATCAACATGGTGGACTTACCCTTGGGAGCTACTGAGGATCGCGTGTGTGGGACGATTGATATCGAGAAGGCGCTCACGGAGGGAGTCAAGGCTTTCGAGCCTGGGCTACTTGCGAAGGCGAATCGGGGGATTTTGTATGTTGATGAGGTGAATTTGTTGGATGATCACTTGGTGGATGTGTTGCTGGACTCGGCAGCGTCGGGGTGGAACACGGTGGAGAGAGAAGGGATTTCGATCTCACATCCGGCGAGGTTTATTCTTATCGGGTCTGGGAATCCGGAGGAAGGGGAGCTGAGGCCGCAGCTGTTGGATCGGTTCGGAATGCACGCGCAGGTAATCTCAAGGGTTCTAAATATTTTACGGCCGGTTTACTCTTAAACCTTGAAAATCTTGCACCAACTTTTTCACTATGACTTAGTTTGGATGTGTGGCAAGAGTGCGCTGCAGTCAAGGATAGTGTGCAGGATATTCTGGAATGTCGTTTTTATTGGAGGTCGTAAAAGAGAGGTTTGAGTGTTTACTTGAATTGGCTGTCGGATTCTGGAATTTGCAAATGACGTAGTTTGAATGTTTGACAAGTGTGCTATGGTCAAGGTTTGTGTGGCAAGCGTGCAGGATATTCTAGGATGTTATTTTTATTGGAGGTCATATAATAGAGAGGTTTGAGTGTTTACTTGCACTGCCTGCAGATTCTAGAATATCATTGTCCTGTGGTCAAAAGTGTAGTAAGTGTGCAGGATATTCTAGAATATCATTCAAGAGATTGCCACCGTGAAGAGGGTTAAGTGTGTTCTCATTGGTTTTAAATGTTCTATGTAAATTTTCCATGGCCAATGTATACTTGGATTGCCGTTCAGATTCTGAAATTTTCGAATGGTTTGCTGGTTCAGGTTGGCACCGTGAAGGACCCCGAGCTCCGTGTCAAGATCGTGGAAGAACGAGGGATGTTCGACGCGAACCCCAAGACGTTCCGTGTGACTTACGACGACAACCAGAAGGAGCTTCGTGACCAAATCGACAACGCGCGTGCTTTGTTACCCGATGTGAAGGTGCCCCATGACATGAGAGTGAAAATCTCTCAAGTCTGCTCCGAGCTCGACGTGGACGGACTGCGAGGCGACATCGTCAGCAACAGGGCTGCAAAAGCCTTGGCTGCCTTCCGTGGAAGATCCGAAGTGACTCCCGAGGATATCGGCACAGTCATGCCCAACTGCTTGCGGCACCGCTTGCGCAAGGACCCACTTGAGAGTATCGACTCCGGGACCTTGGTTGTAGATAAGTTTAACGAGGTCTTCGGATTCTCCGGTTAGAAGTCCCTCCCTCTTAGAGCAATCAGTCCCCAATCAGCAACCCGAAGTGGGTTGGGAAAAAGCTTAGGTATAGCGACAATTCATCGTGATTTTGAGGGTCCCAGAGTAGCATCAAAGTTGACAGTGCGGCTTCTTAACAGGTATATCGAGGGTGGGGTTCTGGGAATGGTGTTATGTGCCGAATAGCCAAAGCATCCCCATCTTGGTAAATGTCATGGCTTAAACTCACACTTCATGATCTCCTGGTTCATTCTCGGACGTGAGCATGTGCATTTTGAATTGTGTATTTTAGCGGAGCCTAAAGTCCTTATTTAATCTATTAGTTTCCGTTGCACTACCATCGTTCTGCTCTATCTGCATTGGGACCCTGTCCACTATATGACTATGAAGAGGAACATGGGGCTTCTTGATGACATCGCAGGAGTCTTTTGCGACCTATTGTTATCGTTTTACATCTCTTGAGCACACGATTCTTCATTGTACACAACAATGACACATGTCAGATGTGAGTCATCATGCGGTGGAAGAGGATTTAGCTACTATTTACTACAGAAGATCAGTACATGAAATTTGATGTAGAGAATGTTGTGATTGTTGCCTCTTCGGAGCACTACTACTTCCTCCCTGCCTGTTGGTTCTGATGTAACAAGCGGCATACAGATTGTAAAAACTGATTACCCCTTCCTGAAATTCCACCCAATTCTACTTCAGCCCTGCGAAACGAATTTCATTCGTGTTGCAGTGGTGCACCTACTGCAGCCGTCAATTTTTAGGTCTGGTTGGCAAACGACACGGCACGACATTCCGAATGAAGTGGTCGCAACCATCATTCGTGACGGAGAGCTTCAGTTCATTGCCTAGCTTGATAGGGCAGTCGACGAATCGAATATCTTGGAAAGATCGATGGTCCCGCTCTTCTTTGTGTTCCGAAACTTCTGAGTGGATGTGTAAGAGATCATGACCGTGTCAAAGTGTGCAACCCATTGAGCTCCAGGAATTGAGGGGGAGAGTTGTGGGACCTCAGGCAAGGATAGAAAAAACACCATTTGGGGAGTTCATCAGTTAAGAATTCCAAACATAGTCCTCCTCAAGAGATTTGTCAGCTTCTGAGCACGAGGTAAGGTACTCAATTAGCTTCAGGCAGGGTAGGGAAAAAACGGAACATCTTCTTGTCAGTGTCCGTCTCGAGTTGGCTGGCTGGTTCAGTTGTCCCATTGGGAGCTTTGCAAACAAGATTTCGACAGGTAACTGACGAGGAATTTGACCTGCGAGGACTCACTCACTTGAAGACGGAGACTGAAGGTGCGGTTGGGATCACCTTGTCTGGAAGTATGAAGAAATGACAAGCCGGGCTGTGAAAACTTGTGGATTGACCCCCTCGCTCAGGGGTGCATGTAAAAAAAAAGCCCCCTATTTTGGGCCGTTCTAGGGTATACTCTTGACCTCTCTTCATTAATTTGGGGTCTCTGATTGCAAAAATGAATAAAAAATTTGCAAAAAAATTCATGTGCGGAAAATAAATATTTCCAGGGTTTGCCCGTAGGGTTGAGCGAGGGGGGTCAATCCACCCCGCTCCAATAGTCTAGCTTGCAATTTGCCGCACAACTTGAATATTCACTCAATCAGGCACGAATCATAATAGGAGTAGTTACACCTTCTTCACTTGGCACTTGGAGAATGGAAACGTGGTAGCTTGGTGTTGGCTTCATGTTGGTAGAATATACTTAGTTGGATATATCTTCCGCACTCCCAATCTTCACCTCCGGAGGAGAAGACTAGGAGAGCGGAAGATATATCCAACTAAGTATATTCCTTTGTGCCCTACACTTTTATCTTTCTATGCTACTTTTACCTTTGTTGTTGCCGATTTCCCTCCAACCTTCCATCTAATCTTGGGTTTAGGTAAATGGATTCTCCACTTTTTTCATTGTCCACTCTCAACACATCTTTTAGGAGTGTCGCACCTTCTTCGCCCACCAAACCCTCACCAACTTCTCATTCTCCATTCTCCAAGTGCCAAGTGAAAAAGGTGTGACTACCCCTAATGTGACAGCGGGAGGATTGAGATCTTCACATTTCATAAGAATCTTTTCTAATTTTACCTGTAAAGGAAAATTTATCTCTAAAGTTCTGTGGTGAATTTAACTACTTTGGGACTTTTGGACTTTTTTCTAGAAAAAAGAAATGGTCACTAGGAGACTATGCAAAACATCAGTACATCTATGCAAAACGTTCAAAGATCTACACAAAACATCCAAAGATCTATATAGACATCAAGAAAGAACCATTTGGAGATCTCTATATGTTTTGTCCAAAATTCACCAAATAGTCAGGAAGTAGTTAAATGAGGCATTGATGAAATAAGAAACTTTAGAAAATGAAAACTAGAAAACTTAAAATGCAAAAGTTCCAATAAAACTACTTGATAATTGGCAATTGAACTTCGTATATGTCATAAAAATTAAAAATCATAAAATTCTAGTAGCAACATGTAGGTTGGAACTAGTTTATACATTTCTTTTTAATGCATTTCATGAAGTAGAAATGCACATTTTAGAAGAATGGAATTTTGAAGCCTCATGACTAACTATTTTAAGCCACAATACAATTGTTTCAACCACTATGACACTAGATTTGGTAGACCATGGCTTTGGTAGACCAACCAAATGATCACACCAATGACCTAGAGGTAGTCTTAAGACCTAGATCGTGATCTTGATCAAATTTGTCACATATTAGAACCTCACCAAATTTCACCATTTTCGTGGAAACAAGGTTCAACTTTAAACAATAAAATGTATTTCAATTACATTGGTAACAAAACCATAACCCTATTCCTCACAACCAAGCATTTACAACCATAGTCGATAGTATTAGTGGGTTTCAAATTCACGTTTCTCATAAGCTATGAGTGAACACCATTCTTGGCTGACATGCAATTGTGTCCTCACACCTCATACATGCAACTACTATAGTACTACAAGTATCTATTTGTAACTTGATTATATTTAGACCAATGATGATGTAAAATGACAATATATGGAGTGTTTGTTGCACTCCCTTTTATGGAGGAAGCTCAGTACCCAAGTTTGTACATGAATAAGGTAGTCTGCTCTTTCGAAGAGCTGATTGCATTTGAAGGGAAGCTATACTCCTTAAAATAATTTTGAGTAATCTTTTGTAGGTAGAGAAATGGAATTGGCATCTCACCTAAGTTTTTTTATATTTTTTGGACCTTTGTGGAATTAGTTACAAATTTTTGAAGTTGAAACACAATGGTCTCTAAAAGCGACCACTTCTTGAAATGTACTATTGGTATATTGAAAAAAGTAAAGTATACCTCTGTGTTAGTGGTCACTTTTAGAAAAGGGTTGCTTGTTGAGCACCCTACCATAGTGCTACATTGTGGATTCACTGCTACACTAACTATAGCCCCACTCAAAATGTAAAAAGAAGTTACATGTCTTTTGAAGCATGTTGAAAATAGATAATTGTTCTTATGATTTGATTACAACAAGCCAAAAATGGATGCTTGCTACAATGACAATGAGCTCAGAACATGCGGTGACTGCATTAATCACAATACATTATTATTGTGAATTGATTAGATCTTATTTTTTTGCAATTATAGTGTTAGTTTATAAAAAATTATTATTATAGACTTATAAACATGAAACATTATGGTTTAATAATTTAACAATAATTTTTTTTTAAACCAAAAATAAAAGTTCATTAATTTAGAATGATCAAAAGTATTCAATTTCAAATAGAGGCAAAAAAAATCAACAAACTACACATTAATAATTATTTACAAGTTTTAAAATATACAATTTTCATATTCATAGTTTTCAAGGATTTATTCTAAAATTTCACACTTATAGACATGTCTAAAAATCCAAGGTGCACGTTCCTACAAGGTCAAATTTGAATGGATATTTTTGAAAAATTTGGTACAAAGTGTATACTTTTGGGTAGTATATGTATTTTTTCCCAATCGCATGCCCAGATCAAAAGTTTTGTTGCCCAAAGTATCTGGGAAAGTTTAGGCAAATTATGAAAAATAATCTTTTACTTTTGAAATTTTACAAGCATGTAACTAACATGATGTAGGCCATGCAATGGTGCTAGTATGTGAGCCCAAGAATGCGAGCTTGTGAGCATTGAGCCTACAATATAGATACCACACATTATAGATGATGTATACATAAACACCTATAATATGGGTATTTATAATATATAGACCCTATAATCATAGACGGTTTCAATATTACATACACCTATAACATAGATGTGTAGTATTCTAAGTTCATAGGCTCACACTCTTATGCTCACATAATAGCAACCCTTGTAGACCATGCAATTGTTAATAAAACCTAAATGTAGTGCAAAAATCTCATTTTAGGAGGAGTTGAAGTCAATTGATCCTATTTGGCAAGGTCAAAAAAATCTTTTTATTTCTAATTTCAAATGCTATAATCTTGAAATTTCTATAGTAAAAGATTATGAAATTTTTTCTACATATTAAATATAGTAGTCTAGTTTGCCTTTGTACAATTGAATTTCCGAAAAAGAAAATTCATTTTTTTCTTGTTGCCCTAAAAAGTAATAGTTTTGATAACTTCTACCTAAATTATATTCTAGTCCTTTATTGGTTGAATACTCAAGAGAAAAGGCTTAGAATTACTATGTTGTAAAGAAGTTTATTGTAATGTTAATTTTCAACCCCTAAAGGTTTTTCACTATGTTTTCTCCCAAAATACTCCAAAACTGTCATCTCTAGTATAAGTACCAAACTTTAGAAGAAAAACATTTTTGAACACATGTAATTATAGGATCTAGTAGTACGATGGTTTGAGAAGATGTGGAAAAGAATTCAGAAATTTTTATTGTGTAGTTCACAAGATGTTAGCATTTGAATTGCCAAAAATCCTTTGGAAGTGCCTAAAGAAAAACTTGGTAGCTGCACTTCACAAGGTCACATTTGTAGGCAAAAAGGTCCAAAATGGTGGTGCTTCTTTGGATTCATTCTTCAAGGCAAGTTGCCTAGATGCTTGAAAATTTTCAAATCATTTGGAATTATACAACATACTAAAAAAAAAAGTAAGTAGAAAGAAGTAGAGAATGATTTAAAATACTAAATTGTTGAGAATTTAGCTATTGAATTGAAAAATGTTAATCCCAATTGTTGTAATGTTGTAATAAACAATTTGCATCCTACGATTATTTTTTTTTCTAAAAAATATAGAAGCTTGAGTTAAATAAAGGACTTCAAAGTTTATTTTAGAGTAGACAATTTGTAATTGCCTTCAAACTAAAACTCTTCATAACTTTATTTTCATTAATAAAAATGGAATGATTCAAAGCTTTCCATGTATATATAAATCTAAGGAAGCAATTTCAAATGTTTAATTTAAAGAAAAGTAATTTTTAAAGAATTCTCTTGAGATGCTCAGGCTGCTCAAAAATCATTAAAATTACATAACATACAATAACTTTTTAACTATGTAGTTTGAATGGTCCTTTAGGGGTTAAAGATGACCTTTTGGTTGAAGATTGTTACTAAGGTCTTTATATTCATTGACTTTGTCAATTAATTTTCAAGTAGTTGTAGAGTGGTTTTGAAGATCATTATTTTTGAGGCTACATGAATAAAGTTCTCGCTAAAGTTACAAAACTTTAAAGTCACATGATTGAAGTGCCATAATTTTGAATCTACATGAATGTTTTTAATTATTTGACTTAGTCACCTATCCTTTCAAACTGAATTCATCCCCATCAAATTAAATTGAGGACCTTGTTGACATAAGCAATTGCTCCATGTATTTTAATACCAAAATTAAATAAATTATATATATATATATATATATATATATATATATAATATGACAATATACTAATATTTTTTATATAACTAAACATATTCAATATATTTCTTGAATTTTATAAACAAACCAAATATAAAATAGACATTATATAAATAGTAATTATATACATACAAAATACACCTTCTTGTGAAATTTGCATCATCAAACTTTGTAGCAATGGGTTCAATCCTTTTCTAGATTGCAAAGTATAGATGAAAATATAACCATCTATTTAATAATGTCAAAAAATTACATGATTTTTGGCAAAGTACCTTGGTGATAGGTCTCATCCTTCCAAGGTTAATTTGGTGGTGAACTTGCTATGAACCTAAACATAAGGGGAGATTTCAAGTCCTTGGGAGCTTGTTTTAGAGTTGTTTCCGTTGTTGGGAATTAGCCTTGTATAGTTAAAATATAATAATATTAAAGTAATAATTAAAAAAATAAAAAACATTTTTAATTTTTTTAATTTTTTAATATATTAATTAATTATATCTAACATGGCAATTGTCTGGCCACGTTAGAGTAGCGTGCCCAGAGTGTTCCTGGAGTTCCCACAATCCAAGAATTCATAGTCTTTTAGAATGCTAAAATTTCTTCTAATGAGGTGCAATAGATGACTTTATTGTTAATTGTAGAAACAAAAAGTATATCTATTGATTCAATAATAGTACTATTTTGATGACTACCTTCTTCATAGGTCCAAAATCAAAATCATTTTTGGCAAAGTATCTTGGTGATAGGTCTTGTCCTTCCTTCCAAGGTTAATTTGGTGGTAAGGTTGCTATGGACCTAAAAGGTCCAATGGATGACTTCATTATCAACTACAAAAACAAAAAAATACACTTATTGATCCATTATAGTAGTAGTATTTTGATGACTACCGTTTTCACGGGTCTATAAATTGGGTTCATTTTTGGCAAAGCACTTGGTGATAGGTCTTGTCCTTCCAAGGTAACCCTTAAACAACAAGCTCTTTTGGAATTGTGTGAATAGTTGGCTTAAAAAAATGAAAAAACACTCATTGGAAGTCAAACTACTGTAGACAACGTTCCCTTTTCACACAAAATTTGGAGGATAAATAGTTGCATTTGTGTCCCACGTGGAGAGATTCTTTGTCATTCATTGTCCGGAAAATGTCCTCAGCGTAGTTTATGGGTTACCATGGTGGTAAGGTTGCCACAAACCTAAAATGTTCAATGGATGACTTCACTGTTAACATTAGAAACAAAGAATACACCTATTGATCCAATAAGAGTAATAGTATTTTGATGATTACCTTCCTCGTGGGCCGGGGTGGGGCGGCGTCCTCCCAAGGTAAATAAAAGGCACTTTGACATTCAGAAACCAAAACCCCTGGAAATTCAGGGTCCATTTCGACGAAAACCATAGCGATGGAATTCCGTCAGAGTCCAACGCAATCGCCCTGAATTTCCCCGAACCAATGAGCGCGAAGTATCAAAACCTTGAATCTCGGAAAAGCAAAGAGATGGCAGAGTCTTACGACGACGGGGAGACGCACAGGCGCCCGCGCCTCCAAATCCAAACCTTCCCTCGCGTGGCGGTAATCCTGCTGGTGCCCGGGTGGGCAAATCCCGGGTACCCTACTCCCCAGTCCCCACCCGCGCCCCCTGCCACCTCGGCCGACCATTCAACGGCCACAGATGACGGGTGGAATCGACGGCTGAGAATCCGAAGAAGGCGACCAGTAGGGCGGGGATAAGGCTCTTATCCAACAGCGAGCTTCGCTTTGGCCTTTTGGCAGAACAGTCCTGATTGTTGTTCCCCTGGGCCCTTGCCCGGCCGAGGTAAGAAGCCCCGGCCGCTCCGTCTCTTTCTTTCTCTCGGTGACGGGAACCCCATCTAGCGACCCTTCCTCTCCCTTCCACCTCCCCCCGCCTTACCTATCGCCGCGTTATCGCTTGCCTTTCGCTTGCTCGCACGCTCGCTCGCTCGCGCTCTCGGCCGTCGTTGTTAAGCTTTACCATGAGGGCGCCATGACACGATTCGAGCGCCAATTCTCTTCAGTCTGGAACACTCGGGCGGCAAAGCTCTGGGCTTCTTTAACACGGCGAGGGATGGGAGGTGTGGCGGGGTGGGCTCACAGACTGTGCTTCTTGTAATTCATTTGTCCATTGTGTTCTTGCGAGGGGCTGGGCTTGACCTCTCCAGTCTCATCATGGCGTGAGGCGGCCGGGCGGTTCTGGCAGCAACGTTCCGTCGGGGCTGTGAGTCGTCGATTCTTACTGTCCGTGAGGCCGATGTGATGGCGCGTGTGAAGGAGGCGAGAGACGGTCGGGGCGAGCGGTAGTTGTGGAGCTTTTTTATTTATTTATTTATTTACCGATAGAGACTTGGTCGGGTGTGGAGTTCTTGCAGGTTCTTGCGGTTTGTGTTGTAGGAGTGGTGTGTGAGGACTTGGAAGAGTATTTGGACCATCTGAGGTGGTCGAAAATGGTAGGATCTTTAATATGAGAAAAGTTAAGTGAAGACTTGACTTTTCTTTCAACCAATTCGTCGAGAACACAAAGCAGCTGATATATGCAGTTGCCACTACGGTATAGTCATAAGTTTGTAGCCTGATTAGCGATAGAATAGTTTTCCAGTGACATTACGAGCCTGATAGACCGGTTTCCGTTGCAGTTTGGTCGGGTTGGGCTGTGAGATTTAGTTGCGGAATCTTGTACGTCTGGCAAGCACTAGAGCTGCCTTTCAGGTGGATCTTCTGCACCGGAAATCCATTGCAGTAGTAACTGCTAATTTGTCGACACTATTCACGCCTACGCATTACGAAAAAATAAAAATAAAAAATAAAAATAGAAGTTACTTTAGTGCGGTTTCTGGTAGCACTGAATTTCGAGGGACGGCATACTTGAACGTTTTTAGTGTTTGAGTTGGATCGGGAAGTTGAACTGTGTACGTAGTACGCGGCTCAAGAGGTCGGTAGTAGATTAGAGGTATTACTGAGTACGTTGCACTCTCGTGTGCCTGGATATATTGATATTCAATCTCGCCATATGTACAAGTACTCTTTCAGGGACTGGGAGCGAGCGGAAGTTTAACATCACGCAACAAGAGAAGCTCCGAATTGCAGTCTTGCATCTGAATTAGCTTCTGTCGAGTTATCGATCATGGAGAACCATCAACAATTGGCGCAGCAGCAGGCTCAGCAGCAACAGGAGGTGCAGCAGCAGCAACAACAACAACAACAGCAACAACAGCAGCAGCAGGCAATGAGCAGTATGATGGCACAGCAGCAGCCTCAGATGCAGTACGCACAGAACCTCGGTATGCAGCAACAACAATACCAGGCCTCGCCGTCTCAACTCGGAGGAGGTTCGGATACGTCACCACCGCAAGGACAGATTCAAGGGCAGTCTCCGGGTGCTTATCCGACAGCTCTTGCGCAACAGCAGCAGGCGCAGCTTAGTTACCAGCACCTTCAGCAGCAACATCAACAACAGTTGCAAATGTTCTGGGCGAACCAGATGAGTGAGATTGAGCAGGTCGAGCTTTGTCTCAAACTTTTGGCATTCCCTCGAGGTTTTGGATTTCCTCACTTTTTAGATAATGCAGTGTGGTTGGTTATGCACTGTCCGCGAATCTTCCTGGCTGGATAATCATGGAATCAGTTTGTGTGAAGTTGCCGGACATCTAGTGCATGACATTTCGAGGTGGAACATACAGGCGGTGTAAATAGGGTGCAATGCGTGCATTAGTAACACTCTAGATATAAGTTTCTATGTAGTTCGTAATTTGTTAAACTATTTTATGCCATTTTCTGATGATTATTAATTGGCAGGTAAACGACTTCAAGAATCACCAACTGCCACTCGCACGAATTAAGAAGATCATGAAAGCGGACGAGGACGTGAGAATGATCTCCGCCGAAGCTCCCGTTCTCTTTGCAAAGGCCTGTGAGATGTTCATCCTGGAACTCACCCTCAGATCATGGATTCACACAGAAGAGAACAAGCGGCGCACATTGCAGAAGAATGACATTGCAGCTGCCATTACTCGCACCGATATCTTCGATTTTCTGGTTGACATTGTGCCGCGCGACGAGCTTAACAAGGAAGACGGTCTTGGCGTTCCTCGCGGCGCCATGCCCGTGGGGAGTCCTGTCAGCTACGAAGGCGTCTACTATGTGCAGACCCCGCAAGGTCCAGTTCCGCAAGCGGCCATGGGCTCCCCTGCCATGATGGGCAACCCCATGATGGTGGCAAGGCCGGCTATGTCGATGGACCCGAACATGTATCAACAGCAGCGGCCGCCAATGCAGTACATGCCACAACAAGCGCCGATGCAACAGATGTGGCAGCAACCGCCTTCTCAAATGCCGCCGAATCAGCAACCGCCTGGCATGCCGCCCAACAGTTGAGGCTGGCAAGGATTTAGGGTTTCGAGGTGAGAGGGGGGCAGTGTATTATCTTGGTTGTCGAAATACCGATATAGACCGATTTGTGTGCGACGGGCTTCATGCAATGAAGCTGCGAGAGACACAAAAGATTGTGTGTGATTGCTTGTTAATGATCTCCTTGTGTGATAAAAAAAGCTCAGAACATTCGATCAGTAGTTGGGTCTAGAGTAGGCAGATTCGACCTTCAGGGTTTGGCATTGTTTCTTCGCCTTATTTTGGGATCTGCTTGTAGCTTTTCGGACTGTATACTATTTTCAATCTGTACTTTTAAATAGTTAGATTAAAGCTTCAAGCCTCCCTGAGTGATTTACTATGTTGCATTCGGTATTGTAATTGAGAACATCACAGGCGTGGGAGAGACATCATCTTGACGCCCTCCCATCTCCCTGTCATCTGTAAAGATTTGAGTCCTGCGCGCCAATGTTTGCTGATGAATTCTGGACTCTGAATTGGGACGACTCTTAAAGGAAATGTTCAGACTTATTGACCTCATTTGTCTTTGTTTCACTGCTCTTCTGTGATTCACATATTGAATCTAAAGTCAGGTGGAATGCTGAAAATCGTGGTACAGTGGTTTCAGAAATTATCCTCCACAGGCTCAAGAACTTTGCGATACCGGTAATGTCATGTGAACAACGGAGATCTAATTATCACTTCAGGTGTTGTTCGGAATCCTCATTTGTTTCATCTTTTGGAAGTTTTGCAAATAGCAAGGAGCGTGTCTTGACAATACGAGAGTAGTCGTCAGCAGTGGACGCAGTCTTCGTTGGATGCTTATCACCAACTTGAAGTCCTGTAGCGCTCCTTGTCATGTGCTTTGTCATCTATCTTCTAAATTTAGACTTCCAGGGAAGCCGAAGATCCGGCGAAGTCAGTGCTCCTACTTGTGTTGTGGATAACATATGTGTAAACCAAGACCTGCCATGATAATCTGTATTGATGCAAGGCATAAATTTCAGTGTCATTTTACGATTTAGGTGTTCTAAGATACCTCCCAAATGATGGTGGCGTGTGTTAAACCCCAAAATTATAGTTTCATTCTAAAACACCCCCAAACACAAAAGGTGTCCATAGTACTTGTTCCCTCTACCTTTATTCCCGGTAGGCCCCATTGCCTCTCTTACTTTTGAATAAGTCAATCTAATATCCCAAGTAACCCTAAGACTGTACAATACATATCAATTTAGAATTATATTAAGTCATCTTTACAATGTAGCTTTGACTCTTGAGACTTTAGAAGCATGTATGAGAGTCACAATGACAAAGTTTCAATACAAAGTTATGAAGAATTTCAAATTTGAAGAGACATGGATAAAGTGGAGTGTTGTAGAGAATTGTTGCATTTTGAAATGGTTGTCTGGTAATTGAGATTTTCTATTTACATGTCAAGAGTAGAAATCAACATACCTATGAAGATAAGCCATCTTATTTGTACCACTATGTATAAGCAATCAACATTTTCCAAAAATTTGTTCAAGTTCTCTTTTACTCGTAACTTACGAGTAATTAAGTATTCGAAGTGAAAACCAAAATTTGCTAAAAGTCTTCATTTTGAAAATATGATTTAAATAAAGATGACCTTTGTAATGTGTCCTTTCTCCCATAAAGTACCAAATATCTCATTATTCATTGATACCTCCTTTAGCCTTTTCCAATATCTTCTTGCTACATGTGTCAAGCTTTGATTTGATACTAGGCTAGATATCTTCCAAAGAACTAGGACCTCAAATTTAGTAAATATACATCCTATTTTATTCAATTCACTTATGCACTTTGAAGGGTCTATTAAGATTTTGGTCTTGTAAACAAAATTAGGGCACTATTAACAATGAGGAATATAGAGTAGAATGATACCTCCCATTAAATCATCTTCAAGGTGTAGTTTGACTCACTAGAAGAAACCCATGTTTTTTGTGATAAGCCCTGATTTTTTTCTGACGGATTTTACTTATGTCTAAGTTGACATTTAGTTGTTTTTATGTTTTTAATGATGTTGATTAGATCATTTGGATGTCATGAAAACATAAAACTAACTAAACGTCAACCTAGACATAAAAAAGAATCCGTCATAAAACCCCAAGGCTTGTCACAAAAAACTTGGATTTCTTCTAGTGACTCTTGAGACTTAAAAGGCATAAATGAAACTTGCAATGGCAAAAGTTCCAATAGAATCCATCAACTTTGAAGAAGTACGGATAAAAACATTGTGCCATAAATAACAAACTACATTTATTGTTGCATGGATTTTGCTCCTCATTCATGGAAAGCCAATTCCTTATGCTCATACAAATTTTTATTTTGTAGACTCACTATGTTTTCTAACTATTTTGCTTGGTACTTGAAAACTTGATAATAGAA
Source organism: Rhytidiadelphus loreus (assembly GCA_947034895.1). Classification (NCBI taxonomy): domain Eukaryota; kingdom Viridiplantae; phylum Streptophyta; class Bryopsida; order Hypnales; family Hylocomiaceae; genus Rhytidiadelphus; species Rhytidiadelphus loreus. The sequence goes on from OX344764.1 coordinate 44,456,047, forward strand.
CTACAAATGTTTGTAAAAAAACATAAGACTATAGAAACACAAAGCAATTGGAAATTTGTCATTTTTGACAACAACAAAAAGCCCCTTCGGAGTTGTCACTCAAAAACCAAAAATCAGATTTGAAAGGTCATGAATAACATTCTTGAACTTCAAGGTCAGGGAGTGCCCCATACAATGTAGGCCACTGTAACATGAATTATTCTTATAACACAGTGTCACTGTCAATGGATGGAATGATCATGGTTTCCTCTCCCAAAAAAATTTGAGAAAGGTGTGGCAATTTCATGCACAGGTATATATGATGCCGTGAGGTTGTTGTTGTAGACTTTTTCAATTTGTCACCTCCTGAGGCAAGTACAGTACTATACAAGTTCCTTTGATCATTCAGACAAAGTTACATGTTCATGGGACCGCAGGAACAATTCCGTGAGCAAGTGCTCCATTTGTCGGGTTCCACTTGATTTTATCGCGGACACAATAATCAGTATACTCACTGAACTGGGGGTCAAGTTGTTGATGCACATGATATTAACCCTCTAATGCTGTTGCGGACACTTAACCTTTAAACGACGAGCTGGTCACCATGGAAATCAGTTGTTTTGGAACCATGTGAATTGTTGGCTTCAAAAAATACAAAAGCACTAACTAAAGGTGGGTACACCCCAAACGGTCACTTTTTGCTACTGAGCCTATCTACAGTTATTAGACTGGCCAGATTTTCACATGTCCTTGTTGTGCAAGTGAAAGGAGGTTCCAACACACCAGAGAATGTGGCATTTGGATACTGTATGCAAAAGTTATTAAGGAACAAAGTTTGATTCTAAAAGTGTTTCTTCCACATAGGTACAGAATTGATTTTGGAAATGTACACATAGTGAAGATGGTGCTTTAAGGTCAGTGGCACATTTGGGTGTACCTACCTTAATTGGAAGTCAAATTGTTGTAGAAGACGTTTCCTTTTCACACAAAATTTGGAGGATGAATAGTTGCACTTCTTGTCCCACATGGAGGGATTCTTTGTCATTCTTCGGCCGAAAAACGTCCTCGGCATCGTTTATGGGTTAAGGTGGACCAACCCATCACCGTTTGCTTTCCAATTCAAGTACCTACTGTTTGGCCCCAATTCCGTTCATTGCCCTCATCTAAATCTATCGAGGAAATATCCTAAACCATTTAAGATTTTGACAAAAATTTGACAAGATTACGGTTTTAACGTCAACATGGGCTGACGTGTCAGCCCATGGTTGGTGGATACTTAAGTGCTAATGGATTCATAGAAGGGCGGTTTATGGGTTGTTCACATGGTGTTCATGACTCTAGTCTACGGGCGGTTTTGTAATTTCAGGCTAATTACTTCAAAAATTCACAGAAATTACAGTTTTAATCAAAAAATTATAATTCCACTTGGGTTTGATACGTGAAACAAGCGCACACCTCTGAGAAATATGTGCCCCTCTTGGAATTGGCCCCAAGATATTCAGAGTGAAAATCAAGGTGATGATAGGTAGTTCTATCTTTTACGTGTTTGATGGATGATAGAGAATCTTTTCTATGTAAGATAGAAGTGTAGATATTCATCTTTGGAGTTTTGTGTGAAAAGGGGAGGTCTTGTAAAGTAGTTTGACCTCCAGTGAATGCTTCTGGTATTTTTTAGGCAAATGATTCATACAATATCCAAAAAGGGATGATTTCCACAGTGACCAACTTGGTGTTCCAAGGTTAACCCTATAATAACATTGTTGCGGAAATGTTCATCTTTAGAATTTTGTGTGAAAAGGGGAGGTCTTGCACAGTAGTTTGACCTCCAATGAGTGCTCTTCGATTTTTTTTTATAAGAAAATGCTTCACACGGTACCCCAAAGGATGATTTCCACAGTTAAATTCTTTTGATAGCCAGGTGGTATACTGTACAACATTCCTCCAACTTTCACAAAGTTTTTAGACTTTATTACATCAGTCAAGAAGGTGCAACTTGCACCTCTTTATTATCACTTTGCTCAGTCCAACAAAGTCAAACTCACTGTCATGTACTAGAATTTGGTCATGACAATCATCCGTCATTCAGAGTAAAATTTCATCCATGGGATGAAATAATATGTCTCACATTTACATATCTCTTTTGAAAAATGAGAACTAATGTAAATGATTTTACTGTAAACCCTTATGTTTAATTACCAAAACTATCCAAAAAAATCTAAATTTTTCTTTGTAGCAGGAAATTATGAAAAGGTAACTTGTGGCGTAATTTTCACCTGAAAATTGGATTTGAGTTTTGAATATTTTTTTCAGTGGACATGTTGATTAGTGTTGTTTGGGTCCTGACTCATAGAACTTGCAAACCAAATAATGAAGTGCTCAACATTTGGGATTATTTAGATTTGAAAAGTGAATTAAAAACTAAACTTGATTAGTTTCAATTTCTTAGTGATGAAGCCAAAGGCAACTTATTGTTAACCCTTAAAAAGACCTTGTGTACATGAGGGGCATTAGGAAAGTCAACTTGAATTTTTCATGTAGATCTTGATTTTAAATGTTTTTAAGCTTAACTCAGAAAATATAGCTTCAATAATTTACTTTTTATCCTATTTCAATTTTTTTTCAAAATTGTGAAAATTGCAATTTTTGTTACAATTTGAAGGTAGCATCTTGAATGCTTAAAACACACATTAGATGGGATTCAACTCCAGTAGAGGGCTACAAGTTCTTCAATGTTCCCAAACGCTCGGAAGTCCGCCACGCAGGATGTTGATGTGGTCAAGAATCGACCACATCAACAAATATTTAAAAAAAAATTAATTTTTAATTTTTAATTTTAATTTTTTTTGTTAATTAATTTTTTTTCCAGACAATTCAAGCTGGTTCCCAGCAACGGGAACAACCTGAAACAACCCTCCCAAAGGGCTAAATCCCATGTAATGCCACTTTTGAAGTTTTTCTATCAAATCTCACTTAGTGTGAGCTCAAGGAGTATCAATTGCATCGTGGTGTTTATCACTATTATCTTCATTTAAATATTATTTTAATATATTTTAATCATTTTTGTAATTATTGTGATTATTGAAAAGAAACTACTTTAGAGAATTGTATAAAATTCATAACTAGTCTAGATCTTCAAATTAATGTTTGCATTGAATCACCTTAAGTCAATACTTAAGAATCAATCAATTAGAGAATTTTTTATTTTTTATTTTTTATTTTTATGAAGTTGATATTGGATAATGAATAAATATTGTAAATAAATTGGTAATTTTTATAAAAAAATTATAAAATACTTTGATATTCTAATAACAACCTTTAGTTTAGAGTAGGTTTACATACTAATTTTCATATGGTTCATTTTCAAATTTACATACTAATTCTTATATGATCCATATTATCATAGTTAGTAGCAATAAACAGAATCCAATTTAAGATTCCTTTACAAACCTTAAGACTATTGTAAGGTTTGTTAGAAGGTTTGCTCTTGTGAATAATTTGAAAACATAAGGGTTAGGTTAGAGATTATTACAATGGCAATGGAAGATCAACCAAATTTAACAAAAAATGGCATTTTATAAAAGCTTCTTCATCCAACCTTACATCCATTCTATATTAGCAACCAACTAAATGGCTTTTAGCTACAATATCTATCCCTCATCCATTGCAAATGGTTATCATTGTAGGTGAGACTTGAACATGGAGTCAAAATACTTTTATCACCTTTGTTTATTTTGAAGATTTCAAATTATCAATTGAAGACCTTTGATAAAACCATTCAAGCAAACAATGTAGAATATGCAATGGACAAGACTACAATGTTAGCCAACAAGAATCTTAGCTAAAAAATGTTGGGATGTTACAAGTGCAATCTAATATGGACCTCAACAATAGATGAAGCTATCATAATAAAGATTTAGACTTAGAATTCTTTTGCAATAGTTCTATGCTTGTACAATCATTCCATGTCACAATGTCTTTGTCAACATTGTTTTACTGTTTCTATCTAAATATTTGGAAAATAAAAACTTGAAAATATCAAAATATTTTGGTTCTATGACTGGAGATTGTGGTTGCGTAGATGGAACATACAAAACTTTCAATTTTGTCTCATACAAGTCTTTGCCATCTTCCTTGTTAAACTGCATCCATAAACAAATCTTTTAAAATCTACATTCACCATGTATATATAATGTGCAAAATGATGAATGTCATTCAAAAGATCTCATTAACAAAAGATTTCTTCTTAGATATGTTGATGGCTCTTATATTGACATAACTAAGAGCCATCAACAACTCTAAGTGTGAAGATAATTGAAATACACACAAAAGCAAAATATACATGCACATTACTACCTCAAGAGGCTCAATACTAGTATGTACTTTTGATATGCTCTATCAGTATACTCTACATACCAATATGCATAATATTGGTGTACACAACCACAACAAAGTCATTCTTTAATACAAAAAAAAATATTCCCTCATAACTTACCTATTTATCCAACTTGAGGAAGGAGATTCTTTTCAACTATACTTTAATATAAGATCGTACAATAATAATACCTTTTGTAATTCCACTATTAGTGTTAAATCTACAACATGAAAAACAAAGAAAATTTCCAAGTCAAGAGAGACCTTACCAGCTCTTCATAAACCTCCTTCGTTGAGGCCGATGCCACACTTTGAATAAGAAATTTATCATTGCATTGCGTGTCTGGAGGAGTTTCTCGTTGTGCTTGCATTGTCACTGCAAACATAGATCACGAATTTGGAACTTTCATACTTTCATACTTATTATGATATTCAATCATTTTGAACTGAAGATATTTAAGATGTATAAAATTAAAAAAAATATCATTAAGAAAGACTGATTATGAAAAAGAAAAGATAAGATCATTGCCAACAAGTTCTGCACCGCTGTGAGGTTGGATGATGCCAGATTTGGGTTGCACAATATACTTCTTGGGAGAAGTCGTCTTCACCTGCAAAAACGAAGTGCAGAAACTCATGTCAGGGTGATGGGCAACAGAAAAAATGTTTGGAACAACGGAGTGCTCCCCTCCCAATTTCACATGTAGTATAAAACAATTTCATTAGTACAATTAGCTAGAATATTTTAGACTAGCTTCGAAAGAGAATCCTCTTTATTAACTCAACTGTTACATGGATATTCAAAACCAAGTACCATCAGCACAACATCATTTTCAATCAGAAAGTCGAAGGCCAGCAACACATAATTTAACACCACGCGCTTCCTCTGATTGTAGAATTCTAATGATAATAAAAAATGCAAGGAAAGGATAAATCTCAAGAAAGAAAAGACGTGAACGGGAAACGTAGCATACATAGAAACTTCAGCTCTGCAGGATGTATACTGAGAAGTTCGGTGGACATGGCAGCTTCCCTGATTCGACACTGCCTTAACACACACCAAATTACTTGAAATTCTGAGAAAAATGCAAGTTGGACTAACGGGAGTATTTAGTGATCACAACGACGCACAGACCAGTGAGCCGAAGTGAAGAAAAGAAACGTATTTTTGCAAACATTACATACGTCGATTGCCTGATCATAAGGAACTCAGTTTGTAAGCATCAGTTTATAGTACACTCAAAACTGCTTAACTTGGAATTGGCCCCAAATTTGATACAAACAAATCAAAAGGAGTCACTTTTTGTGTGCACGGACTCACCTGTTGATCGAACGCGAGTTGGATTTTGTGTGGGTAGGTCTTCAAGCTATTCAGTGCACAAATACCTTGATCAAGCTGGCATGCCGACAGACACCCAAGCTCATCAATCAATGCTCCAACGAGATCACCACAACCTACACAGTTGAAAATCCCAAGTCGATAAAAGACGGTACCTCCAGCCACTACATCACTCACTCACGATCCAGACACTCTGGAACAAATGTAAGCCACTGTTGGAAAATGTCCCGTTCATTCTCTGCTCGGATTCTGCGCTAGAATTATTAGGGATTTCTTGGCCGATTACGCCTTTTTGGCCGCGTAATCGGGCATTACGCATTTTTCATCTGAAATCTTTCTGTTCATCCTAGATCGCTCTACTCTGTTACTTTTACACCTTTATCATCTCTTTAGCTACGGAAATCCTTTATCATCCAAAAATTTCAAGTTGAACAATCTCAGAGTCTCATCAGAGCATCCGAATCCGCAGCACACCAGCAGGTGACAAAGCATCCTCGACACAGCAAATGCAACAGGAACCCTGAATGGCTACACACGAGACTCCAACACAGGCACCACGAACCTCACAGAAACAGAAAAATGAAGAACACACAAAAAAAATGACCCAAGTGATGGCCACTTCACTCCCGAGACACCACAGCCTCCCCAAATCGACAACCGAATGAAAACTCAACCCTACACCACAGAGAAAACCACAGGAGCAATAAAAGCAAGACGCACAACAAGAAAGACAAACGGAAAGACTCAGAGAATGAGTCCCACCAGATGGCAATAGCAGCAGCAACAGCAGGAGGACAACAAGAACAATCAAGCTCTCTTCTCCTCCAATTGCAGCGGCAGTGGGAGCACCACCATTCCCGCAGCACAAGCAATGGCAAGCATTTTGCAGTCAGTTTTCACTGGAAAGTGCAGCAACTTTAGAAAGCTCTCTAGTGTGCTAAAAAATGAACCGATTTTGAAACCGCAAATTGCGTTGGAATTGCAATGAAGTGCACTTCAACTTCATAACAAGTGAAAAATGAATAATTTAAAATCATAAAACAATTTGAATTCCTTTTATACACTATCTACCATTTCATAGAGAAATTTTGGAAGATAGTCAAAGTTTTTTTGAATTTGGGTGAAGAACAAGCATGAAATCATACAAGAAAATCAAGTGGTATGGGAATAAATATCTTTGAAGCAATTGTGAAGGTTCATTTCTTATATGTATCAGTGGATACAAGTTGTAATTTTCACAAATGTTGGCAATACTAGATAGTACATAGTGTATAGAAAACATCAAACTCTTGGTATGATTTTCAATTACATATGTGTGTTTGTGATGATGATAAATTAGACTTCAATGTGATTTCGACGCAATTCAAAATCCAAAATTCAAAATTTCATTCATTTGCAATTTAAAATTCCATTCATCAAGGATATCCAAAAATTTGTAAATGAATTGTATTCCACTATACAATGCAACTCTATCTCTACAAATACACCCTTACTCAAGGCTCTCTCAACACAACTTGCTGAGTCCCAATAATGTTTTTGAATATAAAAGGAGGAGAAAAATACCATACTAGTGGGTTGATTTTTTCTCCAAATTTGTCCAATGCAGATTTGATGATGAAGGTGCCCTCAAAATGTTTTTTTGATTTTTTCACCTATTTGTTGGGCACTTAATTCCTATATGATACTATACAAGAAACAAGTTTAGACTTAGATTTGGAATTTGGGCCTTCACACTTTGAGTCCCAAGAAAGTTGAAACTTAGGATGTAGTGTAAAATGCCCTTTAGAAGCACTTCAACATACAATACCACAGTAACATACTCTATAATGCCGATCCAACTTTGGTGGAGAAGACAAAGCCTCCAATTAGATTGTAAAGAATTGGTTATCTCGTTACACTTTTGTGCTTTAACCCCTAAAGGACCAACATGCGTTTTTTGGCAATATAGATATTTTGGGTAGTTATGTGTGACTAGAAATTTCTATGTTTTAGATTGAAATTTTAATAGAAGGTAGAGATGAGTAATATCTTTCATAAGCATTAAATTTTATGACATTTGGAAATATGAGTCAAAAGTTATGCCATAATAAGTTGTTGTTTTTTGGTGAATAGACAGTCCAGGCAAATAAAATAAAATCACTTTATTCAGAAGAAAAAAAATTTGAAATTGGCTTTCTAGAGTTATATATACATGGAAAACTTATGAGGAATTTTAGTTTGCGGGCACTTATGGATTCTCTACTCTAAAATAAACTTTGAAGTCTTCTATTTTATTTAATTTTCAATATTTTTTGAAAAAAACAAAATCATTGGATGTAGATTGCTAAATTACAACATTTCAACCACTAGTATTGGCATTTTTCAATTCCATGACTAAATTCTTAACATTTTTGTATTTTGAATCATTATCTACTTCTTTCTACATACTATTTTTTTTCCTATATGTTATACAATTCCAAATGATCTGAAATTTTTCAAGCATATAGACAACTTGCCTTGAAGAATGAATCCAAAGAATCACCACTATTTTGGACATTTTTTCATACAAATGTGAGCTTGTGAAGTGCAGCTGCCCGGTTATTTGCAGGGCCAAAAAAACGATTTCCGTGAATTTGGAAGCTCATATCTTGCAATCCACGTGGTGGAAATTTCTGAAATTTTTCCACATCTTCTCAAGTCAGCATACTACAAGATCCTATGGTTACATGTATCCAAAAATGTTTTTTTTTCCAAAATTTGGTACTTGTACTAGAAATGGAAATTTTGGAGCATTTTTGGTGAAACATAATCATAGTCCTTTACGGGTTAACCGTGATGAATTAGTGATTTTCCAATTTTAAACAAGGTTCATACTAGGCTTCCTCAACAAGGTAGATGCACCTAAAACCACTACTTTTGGGGGGTCCTATATGGAGAGTCTAAATGTTTTTCTTACAAGAATGTTTAATCTTCAGAAATGCATCCCTAGACATTTTGTAATTTTTTGACACTCACATAATATTCTATGAACTTGTTAAGTTGAAAACATCATGTATTAAATTATTGCACTAGACTCCCCTTAAATAGCCACCTATTGAAGAATAAGAGACTTCAACTTCCATTGGTTGCCTCAAAGGACTCTTCAACTCCGATTGATTGCTCTTGAAGCCTTGTGGCAACCTAGCCAAATTATTTTGTATTTTGTCAAGCACAGTGAATCACGTTAGAGTGAATCACATTTTAAAGTAGCGGAAGGTAAGGGTGAATTGTTTCTAAGGGTAGATCTCTTGGCAGCAATCGGGTTTTTATCTAAAAACAACATATATATTGTAATTCAATGGCTTTCAATTTTTTAAAGTAAGGAAGATCTTGCAAATTTAAAAGGTTTTTTTCATACATATGGTGTCTTTTAAACACATGATCAAAGATAATAAAAACTCTTCTATTTTTAGTAGTAGTTGTAATTGATAGTGCAATCAAATTTTTGACAATTTAGCAATCTTTTTAGACTTCAAGCAAGCATATGCAACATCTCATTTTCTATTGGAAAATAAAAAGCAAGCAACTCTTGTAATTCATAGGAGGAGACTTTAATGCAAACTACTTCAAGCACATTATTATATAAGTAAGATGACAAGAATTATATACATTAGACAAGCAACATGCACACTTCAATCTAATAATGCAGATCTACGATTTCTAAACCAACCAATCAAACAAAATATCAAATTCAAACATTATAAGAAATTTCAACCTCTAGAAAGGCCACCAATTTTTTTGAGGGGGATTGGTGCATTTATAGTAAAAAATTGCAGTTTTTAAATTTATTATGTAGAATTGACATGGCACTACTTGTGCCACATTTGCACCACATTAGTGCCACATCAATCTACTGACTTTTTTAATATTTAAAATTTAAAATAAAATAAAATAAATTTTAATGGTCTGTATTTGTACCGCATGGCTAACAAAAATGAACTCTTAACAACCTTTCCTAGGGTTCAAATTTTTCCTAATGCACGAAGCTTTTCTTCACAATCCTATGCATTCTGCTATAATACCTAAAAAATTGTCCAACTACAATATCAAATTACTTTGGGGGGGGGGTAAACCCTGACATTCAAGCCTTACACTAGTTGCAATCCCAAGTCTTGCCTATCTACTAACCATAGTTAGTAATTGCATATTAAAAAAGTGTTAGAATAGATGTAAATAGCTTTAACTACAATACAATCATGTAGCAATGATAAATCAAGTTCACACAATTAGTTCTTAGCACACTTCTACTTCTACTTATGTTTATTCTTAGGCTCATTCTAAACTCTCCAAGCATGCTTATAGAAATATTTATGGTATCAAATCTTTGATTCTAGTCCATATATTTGTATAATTCTTGAGCTACAATAACAAGTTAGGGCAACAATAGCTATAGCAAAAGGAGTAGAGATCTCTATTCTTGATATTAGTAGACTAGAAGGTCCAACTAACTACCAAGTCTAGTCCTTTTGTATGTTTAACATTCTATCATGCTACAAGTTGTAGTTCTATTGCACAATCCCTACATCACCACCACATATGATCATTGATGAGGAAATTGATGGATTGTAAGCAATAACACTACATGCTATTATTGAGCCAATCAAGGAATCTATTGTAACCAATGTTGGAAAGATTTAGAGATCCCTACTTGTGCTAGGAACATTTGAAGAACAAATACACTCCTAGGTTGAGGTCCAAAAGACCTATGCTATTGAGAAAATTCATGACCTCAAAGAAGAAAAGAAAACCCACTACAAAAACTTATCTTATGACTTTGAAGGAAACAATTGATCAATTCGACATGATCCAAATCAAAATTCTTGAAGACCTCATCATTCTCTTGGTACTATAGTCATTGTTCAAAGATCATTAGTACTTTACTTCAAAGTTGGTTTTGCAGCTATAGGGATTTAGCCCTTAAATCCAAAAAAACTAAATTAGAAAATGAAGCCAAGTAAGGAATTCATTGAAAACTCTTTAAAGGCCGAGATTCAAGAGATACTTGATTGAAGAGGAAGTTTTTTGTACACAATATAATGTTGCACATTAATATTGTATGGATGAAGGAGAGTGTACTTTTGAAGATCAATTGACTAAAAATGAAATGCCAATAAGTGCAAGTGGAATCCATTTCAATAGGTTTTTGAAATTCCCACAAGAAGTAATAAAGCCTAAAAGAAATATTGTAGACACACATATTAACTATTCCAAGTCCAAATAAATTTTATTCAAGAAAACCATCTTCTACAATGCATAGAACATATACGCATTGGTTGAATATAGCTTCTTTTATTAAAAGAGGATTCTATTTGTCTCTTCGGGACTAAAAAAGAGAGTCATGATTCCTCCAAAATCATGGTTGCTATTATGTGAGCCTAGGATCTTGAGCCTATGAGCCTATGAGCATAGGCTTCTATGTTATAGACACCTTGCATAGTTTTAGGATGTTTATATTATAGATGTCTTTTTTGTAGGTAGCTATGTTATAAGCACCTCCCATGATGGTTATAGGATGTTTATATTATAAATGCCTAATTATATTATAGGTGTCTATGTTATAAGCACCTTCCATGGTTATAGGATATTTATTATATTATAAGTTTCTATGTTATAGGCACCTATATTAGAGGTGTCTATGTTGTAGGTACCTATGTTATAAGCATCTTTCATGGTTATAAAATAATTATATTATAGGTGGCTATGTTATAGGCACCTTTCATAGTTATAGGATGTTTATATTATAAGTATGTATGTTATAAACATCTCCAATAGTTGTAGAATATCTATGTGCCTAGGCTCGTAGGCCCACATTTCTAGGCTCACATACTAGCATTGTTGCTTCCAAAATTATTTTAGTGGCCTTCATTATAGATTGTTCACTTGGAGAAGAAATTTTATTAGTAAATACATGCATGATATTAGGGGGGGTTCTTTGGGAACCACATCCATACCCTCATCACAAAGGGAAACAAACATCAATGTTCTGATATAGGTTGTCTACTAGTTGAAGTAGTCATCTTTGTATGTTAAAGTGTGCTTATAGTGTGAACCCCTCAAGGCCCAACAACTTTTTGATAATGGAGGTTTTCAATGAATTGTCTATCTTTGATATTTTTTTGCTTATGGATGTGCTTGAAATTTTTAATTTTAAACATACAAAAATAAATACTACTTTGTCTAGTATGCATGGAATTAATTAAGGAAAATATTGACCATTGGAGTTTTAGATTATAACAATTTTGGATGATCAACTTTATAAGCAAAAAATTCAATTTTGAGGGAAGAAAAATTATAAGAAGATGAATAATTCTTTTTTAACCCTGGAGCGTCTGGATTCATCTCCAAAACTGACGATTTGAGAAAAACCATTATAAACTACAATTTGGAAGAATATTTTGGAATCGGTATACAAATGAAAGCTGTAGATTTTGATTTTTAAATTCTATCCGAATGGCTAGATCTACTAATGCTATCACCAATCTTTTTCTATAAATTTTGAAAAGAAAATTTCAGAATTCCTTCTAAATTCAATTACAAGTAAAATATTATTATTTTTTGAATAAAACTTGTTGGAATGGATTTGAAATAAGGTTCTCTTCATATGGTGATTTTTTGAAATTTTTGTGACCTTTGCATCTTTGACCTCATTTTTGAACATCTAGTTTTGAACTAAAGTCAATGCAAATTGACCACTTGCCATACTTCCACATTTGTAATTTTAGAAATGTATATATTCTAGTAACACCAAATCCAACCGATGGATAGGACAACAACTTGATAAAGTATCACCAAAAATTAAGATGACTTTCATCCAAACAAGAATGAAAAAGAAACAAGGATCTGAATCTGTTCATCGTCTAGAAAATGGACGTTGGAGCGCTCCAAGGTTAATCCCTACAAAAAACTGTTTTGGAACTATAGGCAAATGTATTATTTTTTAATTTAAAGAATTGAAAAATATAAAAAAATTCTCACGTTAAATTTGTATATATTTTCAAACAGAAGGAGTAGAAAACTAAATTAGATCCTATAAAAATTTAAAGAATTTGTAAAATTTAACAATTGATATTATTAGCATATTTTTTGGAACATCTTCAAAAAATTTGAAATTATTCTAATTATTTTGTATTCTTAATCAGACCATATTGAACCTTATATTTAAAAAATTTCTAAACATATAAATTTGGAAAATAAAATCTCTAGATCCAGTTTATTTATGCAGATTAAAGACTAGAAATTTCCAAAAAAATGTTTTTTTCCAACCCTACTATTCCTTTCATTGGAAAAACATTATATTTGCTTCATTTTTCTGTTAGACTACCATTCCTAAATAAAAATTTAAATACATCTGACAATGAAATTTTGAAAATAAAAAAATGAACGAAATATTTCAACTTGTTACTCTACAAGATCCTAGTTTACAAAATATTGAAATTTGTTTCACCTTACTGAGAATTTACCATTGAAAACCTTATTGAATTAGTTGATGGTTAGTCTTTTAGAGTTTTGGTTGGTAATTTAAAAGCAAATCTACTTCCATATCTCTTTCTTGGTTCTTAATGGGTTTGAGTTGTGGGATGCATTTGAGGTGCTCAATTGTATGTTTCTTGGTATTTTATTATTGAAAGAAACATTCATATGAAGAATTTTAGGTTTATATTTGGATAAAGTGTTGAATCTATGCAATATTTTGTATTTGAGTTTTTGAAAAGTTAATTTATCATGATGACAATTTTTAGATCAAGATCACTTATGGAAATAGAGATGTGAGGCATCAAATAGGAGGTATTCAAAATCTAAGGCAACTAAGAAGGGTTATTAGAGGAGATTTCAGCCCCCTGGAGGGCTGTGAGTTCCCAGACTGCGGGAACTGGTTCGCAGGGGACCGCAGTAGCTTGTAGACGTGGAATGGCGACTTCCATGTCGGAAAAAAATAATTTTTTTTTTCTGTTTTTTTTTTGCATTTCAAGAGTAAAACTTTTTTTTTTTGAATTTTTTTTATCGGGAACAGCTGTTCCCCGAAAACTGTAGGGGGACAGTTCCCCCGCAGCTGCTTGAAACGGCCCTCCAAGGGTCCGAAAACTCCTCTAATGATATTGGGGAGCTTCAATCGATCTTTTTGTATTTTTTTAATATGGCCACATAAACTAGAGGGGATGTTAAAATTTTATTTACTATCTTATATAAAAAATAAGGCTACAATATATTTGGTACCTACAAGTTACGCATAAAATACAACCTTGATATGCAAGCTGTAACTTAATAAAAACTAAGATTGGAGAAATGTTCACCAAATTTAAACAAAATCTTAGATTGAAGTGAAAATTTATGTATAAGTGTTTGACTAGTTGATTTATATTGTGACAAAGTTTCAATACATTTGAAAAGATTGTCTATCATTTATGCTAGGTTAAAGTTACCTATGTTAGTTTTTAAGCTATTTGGGGAAGGATTAGAAAGTCAATAGTGAAAAAATATCCACCCGCGTTGGACAATATTATAGATGTAAGTGAAAATTTATGTGTGAGTATTTGACTAGCTGATATGTATTATAACAAAGTTTTAAGGCATTTGGAGTGATTGTCTATTGGATTGTCTATTATTTATGCTAGGTCAAAGTTGCCTATGCTAATTTCTAGGCTATCTTGGGAAGAGTCAGAAAATCAATGATGGAAAATATCCACCAAAGTTGAATATGGTCTTAAAGTAAGGTGAAAATTTATATGTAATTATTTGACTAGTTGGTCTACATATTAGAAAAGTCTTGAGACATTTAGAGTGACTACCATTTATGCTAGGTCAAAGCTAACTATGCTAGTTTCTAGGTTATCATAGGAATTATAGAATTGGGGTTTGGATAAAAGGGTGATTGTAAGAAAGACCGAACATTTTTGGTAGCATTTTGCCTAAACTACTATTTTTTGCGCTCAATACTAGGAGTACTATAGTACTACAAAACAGAACAATCTTAGTCATTGATCCTAAAAATCAATGGCCAATAATACTTTTGACTACTTATAAGTACTAAAATAGTACTATTTAAAAAAAAAGATAGTTTGTTACAGAAAAGAGAAAAAATTAAATATAAATTAATAATAATTAGAAAATCATGAATAAAAAATAACTAAAAATTGGCCATTTGTAAAGAAGTGATAGTGATTACATTTCACCAAAACTAGAAGTTGAAACCATCATGAATGTTTGGAGCGCTATGCGCAAGGGACCCCTATTTGCACGCATGTGGAGGACAAAAAATTGTGTTTTTTAATGCCCTTTGGTGGGCACATGCTCATCTAGTGTGGGAATTCAAGTGAATATCATAATTTTTGGATACTCTACAGTACTAAAACTTCTAAACCGCAAAGTGTGACAAATTAGCTAAATTGAATTTTAATTATAAAATTATTTTTCAAAATTTATGAAAAATATTGAATTTCATGCTTTCTGAGTTAGCCATCTTCAATAAAAATTTCAAGTCCATTGGCTTCATTTTTTAAAAGTTACTATTGATGGCAACTCCATCACTTCAATTGTGATGTGAAATAGGACTGGTCTTTCTTGCAATCACTCAAAAAGAAATTTAAAATACATTTAGGATTATTTATGAGGGTTAAAGATATAAAGAGATGATTATATGCAAAATATTTCTACAACAAAGGCATGTAGAATGTGTACTTTGTCTAAGAAATTTTCATGATGTCCCATTGGTAGTTTTAAGGTGTAAATTTGGGATTTAGCCATTTGGATGCAAAGCAAGGTGATAATTTGGTGTTAGTGTAGCCTTATGGAAGTTTGAGTTTTAGTTAGTGGATTGGTAGGTCACCAATTCGAAATATCACATAAATTGTGATGGTAAGGATTGCCATTTTTTGTTCAAGTGTGGGATTTGAACAGGTTGGCTATTTAGCCTTCTTCTAGTTTGGATTTTCTTCATCCACTACTAGAGATGTGAGAGCAAATCCAATCCAGTTGGCTGTATTGTTGGGATTTTTCTTTGTGATTAATACAATTTCGGAAGTTAAGTTGCCTAATTTAAATAAGTGTATGATTTGTATGTGTGTAATTTGTAAATTATTCTACATTTATTTTGTGTTGGGTGTATCAAGTTGGATGTTATGATATAGTGTTATGTGCCTATTGGAATAATTCAGTGTTGTGTATGTATGTATTTTTAATCAGTTGGAAATTGTGTTGTATGGGATGGCTTGGTTGGATTGTTGAAATTGTGAGATTGGTTGCTTGATTGTTGTTGTCATTGTAGTCCAATAGATTAAAGGGATATTAATCCAAGTTGGAATTTATGTGTTTGAGAGCATGTTGTGTAATTGAGATTAGTTGTGGTTGTTTAATTAAATTGTGTCTATTGTCCAAATTATGAATTGGAGTCAACTAATAAAGCTATTGACAATGTAAGATTGTAGAATGATTGAAAAGTGGAAGAAGAGAGTTTGCCCAGTGATCTATGTAAAAATGACATAAATTTGCTAAATGTTGATTGTAAAGATATTTGACACCAAATAAAAATTCAATGCTACATGAATTTTAGATTTCAAATACTAAAGTCACGAGAATTCCAAGTTAGTGAAAATTAGTAGAGAGAATCTCAAAGAGAATCAAGTTGTTGTTGACTGTGCGAGAACGGAGGTCCTATCAAGCCAATTTGGAGTCAAGTTGTCTAATGTTGTTGTAGAGATATCAAGCCAAGTTAGAAGTTGGTGTGCCCAAGTGATGTTAAAAAGAACTGCTAGTTGGTAAAAATGATTTAAAGCTTCAAATGAACAAGAAAGTGAAAAGAGTTGAATTAAGAGATAGTTAACTTACCTTTATGGCCTTTAATCCCTAAGTACCTAAGCCTTTCCAAGTGTTTTTTCCTATGAAAAAAGAACATGAGCTTGTAGTTATTTCCAATGAAGCAAATTTTTTCTCTCCAAAATCTAACCATACAAATGTTTAAAGAGATTTCTTCTTAGTATGTATACCAATTTTGAGTGTGAAATGGCATAGGAGTTGTAAGATTATAACAAGAAAAATGTATGCATTCTATTTTTAGTATGTTACCCCTCTCCACAATGTTTTAGAAACTTGCATATATAAAAGTTTTTTGAAATGGGAGGTGACATGAACAACTACAAATAGTGTTAGTACACTAAAATACACTTTCAAAAAACTTAATTTCACATAAAAGCTATCAAACTCATTACACAATGCACCTTGCAATTGTTGAAATGCATTTTATTGTGGGTTTACTCTTGATAATTAAAAATTACAAGAAGCTCCAAATCAACACTAGCATGTTTAAATTTTCAACGGTGAAAATCAAGAAAATAATTTACTCTTTCCAATGGAACCATTGTCAAAGAAAATAGATGAATACAACTTCTTAGATCTCAAAACTAAGTAAAATTGCTCAAAGTTGGGAACACTAAGGTAAAATAACCCATTGTGGTTAGAATTAGAAGTTTGACCATACATGGTTGCTGAAATTTTTCAATTTTTTCCCACAATAGTACAAGTGTGAGAAAAAGTGAGAACAATTGAAATTATGTTTTTTTGACAAAGTATGAATTTGCTATAAATTTTTGAAGTGTTCAATGCATCATGGCCCCAAAGAGTTTGTAGACTACCTTAGAACAAACAAAATTTGAGTCCATCATGCTCATGTTGTTCACCCAAAGCAGTCATAGTATTTTCTAACATAGAGGGTCTAAAAAATCAATTCTTACAATGAATATACACTGAAAAATTGGAAGTTTGTAATGAAGTCAATAATCACTCCATTATTGTCATCTAAGACATGCATTGAAGCCAAAATCTTACAAACTGAAAAACACATAATGGGGGTATTTCCTAGGTGTCCACAATAGGTGATCTGACCACAATGGGTTGATTTACCTTACTATGTATTGTTCCAACCCTTTCTCTAAATAATGGGAACCATACTGCTAAAGCACTAGGTACCTTCTAAATTAATAAGGTAGTTCCCAATGTTGTTCCCGACGTTCCCGGCCCTCCCATTGAAGATGTTGCCATCAAACCAATATTTAGTCAAATGGTCATAACTTCTACAATAATTCATATTTTTGCATGAAACTTATTGGGTCCATTAAATATACTTATGATGCAACTTTTTCAAGTAGTTACTATATAAAAAAGAATATATTATTCCTAGAAATGCCTTGAAATGACAACAACTGTCTTCTAAAAGGTAGGTACACCCATTATGGTACAGTGCCTTAAAGCGCACCCTAGATTAAGCCCTTAAATGGTGTAGTTATCTACTGAAAATTGTCAGTGAGTGAATATAGTGGTTCATTAAAGAACCATTGGCCATTTTGATATTGGTGACATGCTTCTAAGCTCACATCACATGTTAACCCTTTAGTGACCGGTTGACCACTTTTTGGTTGATTTTTGGACTCTTGATCTAATATTGTTCAAAATACATTTGATCACAGAAATCTCAAAGAAGAACGCAATTAGAATGTCTTTGTGCGCTTCAAACAAAACTGATTTCAAGAGAATTGGAGTATTGATGAATTAGCAATGAGGTTGCAAACTCAAATGGTCTGGACCTTCAAATGGGAAGTGTTCAACAAAAATACAAAAAATATCAACCAAATTGTGAGATTTTTTTGTAACTTGATGTCTTGACAAGGCACAAGTGTTGCTTTGTAATCTCATGAATGCCCAAAGCAAACGTATGCATTGGTATTTTTGTAGCAGAAATTCTAAAGGATCATTCAAGTCATTGCTTTTTGAGAATTAAGGAAAGCAACTCAAACTTTAACAAGATTCTAGAAGCAAACATGATTTAGAGGTACATTTTACTTTCTTCAATGTACCAAATTTGCACATTTTAGAAGGGTATTCGTTTTGATGACCGCAGATGATCATTTTTTGTGAACTTCAAAAATTTGTAACTAATTTCACAAAGCTTGAAAAAATATGAAACGACTTGGGTTAGATGCCTATTCTACTTGTCTTTTGAGCAAAATTTACTAAAAAATATTTAAAGATATTTCACTCCCCAAAATTCAATTTTAGCCTTGAAAAGGTTAATTTATGGACCTCCTACCTTATTTATAGCAATTTGTACCATTGGATGAATTTGATTTTTTTTAGGTTGAAGAATCTCCAATGTGGAAACACCTTGTACGATTTGATCTAAGACTACATCTTTAGAATGGCCACAAAATTCATTTTCTTGAAAAACTATGCCCACCCTCCAAATCAACCACGGTCACTAAAGGGTTAATTTGTTTCTCTAACAAGGTAATCATTCTTTTCTCTTCTTTGAAACACATGGACAATTCCCATTGATTATTGATAAGCTTTTCTATTGTTTGTTGATTACTAATTTGTTTGTTTTTTCATTGTTTTAAACACGATTTCAACTCCATTTTTTTTCATTTTGACACCTTGGGAGGGGAACTTTGTGCATGTGATTGTTGATTTTTAGTGCAACCTATGAGCGCTTTTGAATACTCTACTTCTGAAACTTAGTATCCCTACTGCGGTCTCATATTTGTCAAAATCTAAATTTCTTTTGTGCAGCTTCTTCCTTTTCTACACATCTCCTTACAATTCTGCATTCACTATTATGTACTTAGCCTTCAAATTACTCACAGCCCAATTTGTGGCTTTTTTGGGTGACAATTTAAACTTAGTTTTTAGCGGGTTTTTTTTTCTCTTTCTAGTTATTGAAGCATAACAACTTTTGACCTAAAAATAAAAAAAATAAAAAATATTGTATTCCACCTCCCACAATCACCACAACATTCTAAAAAGTTCATTATCAACTTCAATCCCTTATAACTTTAGCAAAAAAATATAGTTTGAAATTATTATTGTGACTGCTTTTATATATTGTAGAGTAACAAATTTGACAATAGAAAATGGTACCAAAAATGATTTCAATTCAAAATTGGAAGGTGCACTACCTTTTAACAATCTCCAATATGTATGTAGTGTCTGAGACAATATGGGCAATATGTTTGGCACCGAATGTGGCACTGAATACAAAGTTTGCAAAGATCACTCCAAAAGTCCATGTCAATTGTAACGTAAAGTACATCTACGAGATCGAAGATGGTGTAATGCTAAAACCTTTGCAAGGTGGAGTTGAAAAGATTTGTGGGTCAACCCTTTCATTCCCCAAATCAAAGATTATTGTAAATGAAGTTTCTACATGTTCAACACCATAGTGTTTAAGAGGAAGAAAAAAGCCTATATCACCACTTTTGAGTGCGAACTTGATAAGAATATTTGCCCCTAAGTTGGTTAGCAACATCTACTCCTTGCATGAATGTAGTGTATTGGAAATGCATAAGAGATGTTTCTACCGACTTTCGCAAATGTCCCACCCACTGTTGAACCATTGGACACTCTTCGCCGGCTTTATGGATTGGTGGTGCAACCATAGACACAAGAAGAATTGACTTCTTGTCAATCCACACTATGGCACTAAGTACTTGCTTTGATTTATGCATTCTCCATTCCAAATGTCCTTGAGTACATTTTGTGTAAAGGGATTTAGTAGCCTAACACTTGGAAAGGCCAATGCAATTTGCCCTAACTATGCTTGTTGCATATGTACCTTTGTTCAAAAGGTCCATAAATAATGGCACCGAGGAAAAAAGTTATCCATAATCACTATATGGCCACTATTCTCTAACCCACACAATAATCCATGTACTACATCTGCCCCTTACATAGCCTTCTTAGTACCTAGAATCCTAGGAACCCCTTTGTTGGCTCCACAATAAACTTCAAATGTCTATACATACCTCACTTCCAAATCGATGAGGCATCAAACTTTAATCCCTCATTTTGTTAGTTTTGGAGCATATATTGATGAATGGCACAATACATGCCCTTATCTTGTATCATCATCTCATCAATTGTCACTTTGTCCCTCAAATTCTACATATCTTTGCACCGATCACTAATCTCATCTAGAAGCCACTTGAATTTCATCAATTTGTCAAATTCTACACTTAATAGTCCATAGTTGCTCTACAATCATTATGCACATGTGAACACCATATAATGGTCTCATGTCATAATAGATGTTATAATTGGGCACTATAGAAATTTAAATGATTTCTTTCACTAACATTGCACGTTTGGTTCAATTTTGATCCCCATATATAAAGATATAGCCAAAAATGCCTTCAACTTTGGCGAATGGAGTGCAACCCATGTTTCTCTACCTTCGCTCCCCTCTCCAACCCCACTTCCCTCTCTAGCCCGGTTCCTCCTTCCAAACTTGCTCCCTACTCTAGATCCACTCCCCCTTCTAGACCCACATGTTTTACCAATTTTTGGCTTCTCCACTCCCTCTAGCAACTCCTCCGCTCCCCCTAGTAGCTCTTCTCCTTGTGCCTCCTTTGTATTGTTGCATTGTCCTCTATGCATGTTGCTACCTTGCCTAGCTGTCCCGCTCCCTCAATTCAATTTCAAAATTTGTCCACTCCCCCCATTGTATTTTGAAAGTTGTCCTTTAGTTGTCCCACTTTTAGCTCTCCCCAACCTTCTCCGTCACATTGGTCTCTGTTGCGTTGGAGCTAGTTTTGATTTTCTTCCTTTGATCTCCTCTTTGCTTGTCTTGGTTGTCGTTGCCCTCGCTTCAATAGCTAGTGCTCGTTCTTGCATTAGATGTTTTTTTGGGACTCCAAGAGACCGTTTGAGGGATGTCTCCCTTCGTTGTTTTCCCTACAATGAAGGACAACCAACTGTCAGAAGAAAAAAAAATTAAAAAAAGGCTATTTCTAGCACATCCGAAGATTTAGGCACTTATCTAATTTCATCTTGACAACTATTCTTTCTTACTAGAGCTAATCAAGGACTCTAATATGAATCTCACCCATTTTTTCTCCAACCTTGTTTTATTGTCTTAGTAGTTTATACTCTAGATAAGCTACAACATGATGTGTCATCGCTTTGAACATGCTAGTCTAATGTTTTCTCTTGATTCAAAGAAAAGCTATGCATGGTCCTTTCATAGGTTTAGTTGTTACAACTAGCATTATTTATTCGTCATGTTGTATGTCTATGCATCACTTAGTCATGTATATACAAGACAAATAGAAATAGAGATAGACAAAGGTAGACTAAAAACACAATATTAGATATAAACATGTAATAGAGTCTTTTCACAATCATTGTAAATTGGAGAGGCTCTACAACATTCATAGGAAAATGAGAACATAAGAGTTTCTCGCATTTGTCTTGAGTCCAATATTTCTCCCAAAGGTTTGGGCCTCACCTGTGCCCGTTCCAACAACCACACAAAAAAGTAAGGTTAGTGAGGATACACTAGGTGTCTTAAGCCCCAAAACGCATGCTATAGCCTTCACAAGGAAAAAATATTACACAACAAAGTGTATGCAAAAAAACTTCATTCAACACATCAAAAGAACCTGATTAGCATTAGATTGGGTGGAAGAAGTCATGAGTATTGTACAATTGCTAAGTGCTTGAAGTAGTTGGTAAGAATTAACATTAATTCAAAGGATTACCGCCATAGCTCACAGCCTCTATTTTTTATCCACAATAGAAAGTATACTCCAACAATAACGTTGCATCTATCACTCAATAAAGCTTTATGCTAAGCCATGTACTACACTTGGCTTATAGTTGAAGCCAATAGTTAAGGTAGTGTGAACGTCTTTTGCTATTGTGAGTTAAGATATGTCAGGATGTCAAGGCCCTCACTATAATTCCATCACTTGTAATTCCAAGGTACAAGTAAGTATAAGTTCACCAACTTTTTTTAATCTGTACCAAGGCAATTGAGGCCTGCGGAGTCATTAGGCATCACCATCAATTAGATTTAAATGTCAATTAGTAAGTAAGATTACTAATTGATTTGGTATGTGATTTTGTGAATTAAATCATTGTGTTTATTAGTTTAACCAAATGTCCTGCATAATTCACCTAGTCATTTGTCCATTTTCAAAAAATCCAGATTCAAAAAGTAAAGATTTTCAACGGCGTGTCAGAGATTGCTATGGAGCTTAAAACTTCTGCTCTATATGGTAGTATTAGAACCGGGGTTGTTCGTATTCAATTTCGGTATCTTGCATAATCGAGCTATTATAAAGAGTCAGACGGATGCTCATCCATTATTTTGTTTATCAAATGAAGAAATAGATGGTAAAAACTCAATATTTTCTTGAGAAAAAAGGTTGATGGGTATATCTTTCTTCATCTAGGGATCATAAGAGAACCAGATGATTGTAAATGAGGCCCATAATTCATTCAAAAAAATACAATAAAAAATAACATTTTCTAGTGGAAAAATGCAAATATGGGCTCTTGTAATATAACAAGGATTTAATGTAAGAACTAAATAGCTGTCATCAATGCTTTTAGTCCTAAAAAAATGAAGGATAAAAGTAATTCTCAAACATTTTCTAATGAGAAAAAATGCTTAATAAGTGTAGCAGTGTATTTATTTTACAAAACTTCATTCCCAAGGATGTGTATCATCATATGTCTGTTTTGAGGCTTAAAGACTCCCTAAACATTATCTGCCATAGGGCTCATGTGTGCTTGCTTATTCTTGTACAGAGATAAAATCATATGTCGAGCATCAAGTCCTTAAAAATGAGAGCTAGAAAAAAAGACTGAGTCTTTGGTACATTCCTTCTGGAGGGCATTATTCTACTTATTCCTAGTCAAAGAAACTCATACTTTCTAGTGCAATCATTTTCTTAGTTAGTTTTTTTCTGAAAAAACCCCATTTGTTGCCCTATGTGTTTCATAAGGTCTCAGTATCTATTCCTGTATGATGGAGCAAAGTTTGATCAACTACTTGTAGTAGTTTCATACTCACATATTTTTCATACAGTAATGTGGCTACAGCTAGCCTACTTTAATATGCATTTGGACATTTTGTACAAAGCTTTTGCAATATATAGCACAAAGTTTTAGTTCTAAAATAGCTCTATATTTTTCCACCAATGATATATAGAGTATAGACCTAGGTACTATGATAGTATGATATTACATCCTATTTTTTTCCACAAGAATAACCAAACCATTCATATATATAAGCTCTAGTGTCAAAAAAGTTTGTCACAAAAAGAACTTAGTTCTAAAATATCTCATGACTATGTGGAAACCATGGTATTGCTTTAAAATTGAATCGTTCTAAGAAGAAGTGGCCCTCACCTATGCCCATCCCAACAACAAACAACAAACAAATGCTATATCAGTGAGGTGCATCAAGTGTCTACAGGCTACTACGCTTGTTATTGCTTTCACATGAAACCATTTCAATGAAAACAACAAATATCAACATGTAAATTTTCCACTATGCAAGTCTTCTAAACCTGGTTGTTACAAGCCTTCTATGTTGAAGCCATGATTCGTCCAAATTTTTTTTAATACACCGGAAAAAACAATAGCTAGAGCTATGGATCCACGTCTCTAAATCCAGTATCCTAGTCCTTAGAAAACTCCATGTCTGAAAGCTCTGTGACTTGAAGACCTCAATTAGTCTTCCTCGGACAGATCAGCAGGAAAAATACTAAAAAAAAAGAATGTAACGTAATCGTTGACGATTGACGTTGATGATTGGTGCTTTTGGAGTGGTTCGCTTTTCCTTATCAACACTCGGCTCAAGCCTCTGTAACCGTGTGGAAAGGAAGTCTGTCTTGGCTGTCGTGAGGGAGCCCATTTGATCATCTTGGTCTTTGCCCGTGTAAGGGCAAGGTCCCTTTAACATGCTTCCACATTGATTTTACTCATAGGTGGTTACTTTTGATATAGAATCCCCATGGCATGCTTGTTTACTTTCTCAGCTTTATGATGCGCACAACTTTAGAGTTTAAGTGTGCATTTTGTTACTCATATAAGCTAGGACTTTAATTATAAGACAACTTAGTAATTGCCAACATAATTCTATTAAGTCCAAAGGCATAAGTCTCCAAAAAAGCTCTTAATTAGGCATAGATTAGAATCAAATCTTGGTTATTAAGAGATGTGAATCCCTAGTCATAAGTGGCTTTACTATTACATTTTTTGATAGGATAAATAGTAATAAGTGGTCAATTACTTAGTCATGTGTAAGTGGACTTAGGATCATGTCTTGAACATCAAATACAAATATCTTCTATGAATAGCATTGCTATTACATTTTTGCAATAAATAGTAGTAAAAAAGGCCTTTTCATGGCCATATATAAATGGACTATAAACCTAATTTGATCACCAAATGGTGATTAGATAGAGTCTATAAATATTTTCACTATTACATTTTTTGGCTACTAATAAGTAGTCCAATTCTTGGTCAAGTATCTAATACTTGAATATGGAATCTCAAAGAAAAAAAAATTCCAAAAATGCATTGGCAGCCTCTCGGCCACGCAGGACCGCTGAGGTGTTAGGCCAGCAGTCACGTTCCTTGGGTTCTCACAACATTAGAACCCGCAGTCTCCTGGAGGCCCGAAAAAACATCTAATGTTTCTTCCCTCTTCCCGTTGGCTTCTTTTCGCTTTTTTTTTTATTACCATTGGAAGTTCTATTGCCTTTGCACCCATGTTTGCTGTAGATGCTCTTTTTGTTGTGGCAAATAGACTTTGCTTCCAAACTGCCCATTCATCAACTTCATTTTCAAGCTCATTGTCTTCATCTACATGCCAACTGTTATCACCATTCTTGCTACCCTCCTTAGACTTAGACTCATTTTTACTTAAAATGTTATGCATTGGCTCATTGACATGTGATGGTTGCGTTGCATTTTGTTCATGAATCAAAAATGCTTTGTGAAGTGTGAATCCACTTGATATAGATTTTGTAACTCCTCGCATAATTCCATTTGCCAAAAAAACTCATATATTCTAGTATTTGATTGCTCTTCTATATAGTTCCTTTGCACCACTCCTAGTATTCAATCTAAGTTCTCTTCTTCATCTGTTGATTGTTCTACTTCATTGAAAAGATAAGTTGGAACTCTCATTGCTATTTTATATTCTTGAATTGCAACTTCAGCCACTCTCAATTCATTGAAATCACTAAAGAAGGACCCCGGGGAGATCACTATCGATTTTTAGAAAACTACGTGAGTTAAAAGATATTAGGGTTCATTTAATTCAAAAGGGGTAAAATTTATATAATATGTAGGGTTACTATAGGGTTTATGAAATGCTATATACTCTATTATATATAAATTAGGTTATGTAAAAGCATCCTATAGTAGAAATTTTATTAGTAAGTTAGCCTTAACAAATAGGGGCCTTTAAAAAATTTCATATTACAATGAGTGTAAATGTGGATAAAGAATTTTGGGAGGATGATTAAATGTACATAATCCAGTAAATCTAGGGATTTTTTTTAGAGATTTGGCGCTATTGTTAGACAATTCCAACTTCTCCACACCAATCCTTCCATAAGTGCCTTAAGAGTGTGGGCATGTAAGAATCTACATGATTGTTCCAAGAAAAAAATGTTGAACTTTAAATGTACATTGAAACGTGTATGGCGGAAATTTGAAAGGCTTGTTACAGAACTACTTTACAGCTTTGGGTACCTTCATTCTTGTGCGGCTAAGGTTAGTGAACTCATTTTCTCGCTCCTTTGCTGTGTTTTGGTGTAAGTTGGATAGGGTTTTCTACGAATTTTTTTCTTCTGTTTTTCAGTGCAAGGCAAATAGGGTTTGGTGTCATTTTGGGTATCCCTTTTGCACATTATAGTTTGGAGTTTAGAGTTGCAAGGCAAACGGTTATGGTGCAATTTTAGGTATCTCTCTTGTGTAGTGCAATTCGAAGTTTCTGCTAGCAAAGTGATTGCTATTGACTTGAGGTTCAAAGTTCTACTTTGGTCTTTGGATCATTGACGTTGATACCTGCATTTGAAGCACCTCTGTTTTTACATTTGGTTGAAGCTTTGGTTTAAGAGGTGTACAACAATATCGGGTGGTGAGTAGCATTGAGTGGGGAACAACATCTGATCTTTCAAATTTGGAGATGCACAGTAGTATCATGAAGGGAGCAACTTCTAATCTTCCCCGTTTGGAAGTTCACAACAACATCTGGTGTTGGGTTGGGAGCATCTTCTAGATATATTTTTTGGAAGTGCGCAGTTGCTACAAGAGCATCAGGTGCTGAGTGGAGAGTAGCTTAACCCCTCACTATCCATATAAAAAATCAACCTTGCTTTTCAAATATTATAAGTCTAAATTTGAGTAAGATATGAAAATCTCAACCATACAATCTTGAAGTGTGCATGTTGTAGATGGTGTAAATCAAATTTGGGGTCATATGACCCCATAGATTGAAAGATTATAATGTTCTAGTGTTGAAAAAAGATACTGAAATTTTCCTAAAAACACATCTGGAGGTGAAATTTGATTTCTAAACCTACTCAAATGAAAAAACTTTAAACTACTAAGTGATTCAAAACCAAAAAAAAATACTTTGGTGGGAAAAAAATCATTCAATTGACTCATTGTGTTTGCAAAATTGTTTTGAAATGTCAAAAAATAGTGAAAAAAGTAGCAAAAAAACATAGATATCAATGATTGAACCTACCTCTACAAAAAAGCTTTTGAGTCAATTATAACTTCTTTTATTGATATGAAATTTTTATTACAAAAACTAGACTAGTATGCGCAACGTTTCCAACAAAAATGATTGAAAACAAACCCTATATGAAGAAGTTATAGGCCGCCAAAGTTCACTGTAATGCAAAAATGTCTAGATTTTAAACTTCGAATTGCTCCCAAACATTCAAAACAACTTGAATTGACATGAAAATTTTACCACAATAAGTAGACTTTATGGAGAACAAAACCCAGCAAATTTTATTGAAAACTAACATTTGATGAAAAAGATACAAGCCCCCAAAGTTGAAGCCATCTCAATGCAGTGTAATGAACTCAAATTGAACTTGCAATCTTTGAATGGCTTTCAAAAACTTTGTACATCTTAGATATATTTGAAAATTTTACCACAAAAAATTTCTAGTTTACACAACTTTACTAACAAGTTTTATTGAATTTGGACATTGGATGCAAAAGTTACATCACTTTGAAGTTGACTGCTAGACTGTCTTATGAAACTTTTGGTCCCCTTGGGTGGTGAGGGGTTATTTTTTATATTTTTTTTGGAAGGTGTACAGTTTCCACATCAATGTTGGGTGCTGGGAGGGGAAAAACTTCTGCAATTTTGATTTTTGAGGTGCACGCACAGTAGTATCAGGTGTCAAGTGGGAAGCAACTTTTACACTTCCAATTTTGGAAGAGTGCCACAACAGCTGGTAGGGAGAAGCTTTAATTTTGAAAGTGCACAACAAGATTGACTGGGCAACAAGCTGGCACATTGTTCTTCAACCAATGACACGGACTTGAGAGTTGGTGCCTAAGTCAATTTAGGGTTTCGAGTGTATTTTTGTAATCCTACCTGTAAAGACAAACAACTTGAATAATGCGCAATAGGTGATAAAGGCATTAAATGGTGATGCTATTGCCCTAGAGTGTTTGCTTTCATCAATCTCTAATCCACTACAATGCAATTCTATACTACTATTTGCATTCTAATTTTCCATTGCTAGCTACATCCTGATTCTCTATTATCTCACTATTGCAGACTGGTTATCAAGTTGGCATACCAAATCTTGGATTTAGCTTTATGAGCTGAGTTTTACAACCCACATCTTATAGAGGTAATGTTCTATTTCTTCTATTGTTGCTAATGTTGCCAATTTCTTTGTGTGCAATTCTAAACTTTTGACTTTTAACTAGAAATGCTTAGATGAGTTAGAATACATATTCTTTCCATGAATTAAACTTGTTAATTTTGACTATATCATTTACTAATAGCTTAGGATAGTATTGTAGAAGATACATTTCTTCTAATCTTGCAATGATATGTATAACTTGATTGAAATGAAATGGTTGGATGGTGTCTTGTTCAGATCTGTTCAGATCTGTTCACAAGAAGGATTGACATCCAAGTTGTGAATTTTCTCATCAATTTTGGCTTTCCAAAGAATTTTGAGACATATCTTCATGTAGTATCAATGAGGAATATTATTTGAGGTTTTTGTCAATGCTTATTTGAGCAATGGGTGAACTAGAATAGTACAATAAACTACTTATCATCATTGTCTAGCTACAGAATCACTTTTTGAGCAATATGGCTTTAAATTTTTTACATCTAATATCATTGTAAAATGGTAGAAGCCAAATTAGTTTTGTATTGAAGATGAGATTGAAGATGTTTATATCTTTTTGCATGCTATATGAGTGGTTAAAATGATTTTGATTCCATTTGCTTTGTGGATTGTAGGGTTGAGAATCTTAAATATTAAGGGCACTTCAATCTTAGGACCCAATTGTCTCTATTGATTTGACACCAATTTTGGGAGAATTCAAGGTCATTTTTTGGTACACCTTCTTCTAGCAAATTATTTTGGGTACTTTTTATTTGTGGGTTTTATTATTTTCTGTATATTTGAATGGCTGTCTAATTTAGGCTATACTAAATGTTTGTAAATGTTGGTAGTCAAGGTTTAGGGTGCAACATGTCATTCAAGGTTAAACTATTCTCCTTGGACCACAAATGGAGCAACCCGGAGAAGATTATTGCAAAACAAGGAGAGTCCTCTGCCAACCTCCGGATTAGGTTGGAAGATGCAAATGTGGTAGATTGGCCATTTCTGTTTTGGGATGTGGAAGACAAAGTTAGGATTAATGTGAAGCTTGAGAAACTGAACACCATCTTGCTAGAGATGTACATCATTCTAGTGGAGTCTGAGGTTGTTGAAGTATGTAAGCATCGTTGTGTTGGTGGTGAGTCTTTTGTCTTTGAATCGGATCCATCTAAGGCCATAGATATTGAAGGGCGGACTTGCCAAGATGTTGCTATTGAAGGTATTCCAATAAATCCAGCAGGTTGCTCTAGGGTTAGTTCTTTAGAATCTAGGTCATTGCTAAAATCGTGTTTGATTTCAATTTTTTTTAAGGAATTGTATTTTAAAGGGGAGGAGAAATTGAGGAACGAACTTAAGCTAATTTCCCTTGAAGACCACATTGGTCTCTGAAGTCTTGGGATCAAGATGGAGTTGGAGTTGTAAAGGTTTATTGTGAAGAATGTTGTAAGGATATTGGAGGTGGAATTGGTGGTTATACACAAATCATTGTTTTAAACTTGTTTTCAAACTTTTGGAAAAGTCATTTGATGTCAAATGGACACATCTGCAGTTGGTGTAGAAGGAAGGTGTAGATTTTTGTAATCACCTTCAATCCATTGCATCCAAAAGAAAGACAGTTATATTGATTTTTGCAAATTACAAAGGTTTGATAGATGAGGGTGTCAAAGTTGTAGATTATGTCAATCAAAGTGTTTTCTCTGACCCTATTCCTTTTGTAGTGGTTGGAGACCCTGATTGTACAGATTTTAAGAGCTTCTGGTTTAAGGTTAAGTGCATTTATTGTGGAGATTTTTTTTCAGTTATGTCCTCCAAAAAAAATCTTGAAGCTAACCTTAAGAACCACCTTGGTGGGACAAAACACAAAAAAGCGTTAGAAGATGCTCACAATGCCAAAAGGACTTGTCTAGTAGTGACCATTGGCAAGAGGGAAAGGCTAGCTCAAAAATCAAGTGGTATGGTCAACTCAAACCAGAAGAATTTACATGCTTGGTTTAGAAGTGGTGGAGATAGCAGTCAAGAAGGTGAATCTCCCTTATTGGATCGTTCTCATTTGCTTGGATTAATGTGTTGGGGGTTCAGAGGACCCATATGTATTTATGCTGGCAATATTTATATTGTGGATGGAATCCCGGGGGATGCACTTTGTATTCTTTGGACATCACATGCAAACAAGTAAATTTTCTATCCCTATTTACTTTTTTTATAAGTTTTGATTTAGCTCCAAATTTTTGGGTGTCAATATATCTTTTTTGTGAAAAAAATTTGGATTCAATTGAATTCAACAAGATATCCAAATGCACAATTGAAGATTGCACTAAAATGGTTGTATTTTCAAATATTTATCAAGATTGCATTTGAATGACAATTGTATCCAACTTTGGTATGCATGAACTTTAATAAAACTTCATTTATTGGAAATTTAAAAATAATTTAAAAAATATTATTTACCATATAAAATAGGGGGTCGAAATTTTTTTCCAACTATACAGTGTATTTATTTTCTTACAAAATTTGTAAGTTTTTTCAAACTATTTAAATAATTTTTTACCATATAAGATAGGGGTTGTAGATTTTGTTTGCACGTGATCCAAATAATACATTGAGTGTACCCTCCAAGGATGGAATGCTTGATGATCCACATTTTGATGTCAATTGGTATTTTGAATCCCATATTCATCAATCATTTTAGGTAGATAGCTAGTCTATCAATGTCAATGGTACATTTAGGCATAAGGAATGTGCTCGATTTGGTACATCTAGCAATTTCTTCCCTAATTTTTGTTGTAGTTTTTGTAGTCAAATTTGGCTAGAGCAAGATTTTAGGATGCATGTAGTACATGAGGATAGAGCCTTAGAGAAGTGGGGTACTAGGGTTACAAACAAGGGATGTTGATTGGAGTATTTGCAAGTGAATGAATTATCAAGTCATAGTAGAATAATCACAAAGAAATTGAGGCTTGAAAAAATGTATCATTGGGCAGCAAAGTCACGCATTGTGCAATTAAGAGTTAAAAGACCTATTTTAAAAGAGGTTGCAAAAGAAGCTTGTAGTCAAAATAATTTGGTTAAATTTTGTAATGACATTATTTCTATCCATAGATTAGGGGCATTTGGAGGGAAGCTTGCTCTTTGGAATTTTATGAGGGATGTTGCATCCAACCTAAATAAGAGTAAACAAGGGTATAGGTTTTCAAATAACACAAAATCATTTGGTCAAGCTATGAAGATATATGGAGGGAAGAGGATGTGTAACCTATTCTCATTACATTTCTCTGGTCCAACATTTAACACATTAAAAAGGAAAAATAAGAAAGGTGTGCAATTCATTCCCGGAGAGCATGCAAAGATTTTTGCCTCAGTGGCACAAATATATAAAGATGGAAAGGACCTCTAAGGGATTGTAGGACCAATACCTGTTGTACTAGTAGAAGATGAAACAAAGGTAAAATCAAGGGTGGCATGGGAGCAAAAATGGAACACCTTCGCTGGGTTTTGTGGAGTAATGGAAGATCATATATGTGTGTCATCATTTAAGTTTGTTGTAGGGACTGGAGAGGTTGGATATAATAAAATTGTTGATAGTTTTCGTACTAATAAGGTGGGAAGATTTGTTAAGGTGATTGTGGTGAATTCACTACATGACAAATTGCCATGACTTGTTTTAGTGGTTTGCAATACATGTAATTGTTTTGACTCTTCATGGATTCAAAAGCAATGGGGTTTGATTGACCAATTGTGGGATAAAGAGTGAAAGAAATTAATTGGGCCAATTGTAGGCCATGTAAGTGATGGTGATTCAAAAAGGCGCCAATTGATGTTGGAGAATTATAAGATTACAACTGGAAGTCAATTGAAGATAAATTGGGATGGTTGGCTATTGACAATGGGATTAGATGCTATGGGTGATGCATTTGGTCTCCATGACCAAGACTACATCCACAATGGGAAGAAGTTAGTCAATCCAATGGATTCCCCGATAAGGGTCCTCCAACTACGTGGTGATGTTGCTTGTCTTCAACATTTAGGTCTTGTATATAATAAATTTACATTTAATGAACATGGGCTGAAGGCAAAAGATATAGATAGGAAGGACAGACAAAATTGGGCATCTGCCCAACGCATGTGTGAGCCCCAAATTTGTCACTTGGGACTTATAGTTTTCTTTTTTTTAGTTTATTACAAATTAAGGCATAAAGTACTACGAAAAGCCAAAAAAGAGTGTAGAACCAAAATAGGTATGTCACGTACCAGCATTTGGTCATAAATAGCCTTTTATCCATAGATTACCTACAAACCCCACTTGTATATAGGTTAGAACCTGTAAATAGTGGGAAACAATAGGGCTACCGGGAACTTATCCAAAATAGCCCAAATCCAGTGCATGTGACCGTGATAGGCTAAATTGGTCCTAGGAGAGTTAGGGAGATCCCCACATAAATCTCCAAAGATAAGTTCTAGTTTCCCCATTCCATCAACGAAATGTTAGGAATCACCAATTGTTAGCTTGCAGGTGTTACTTGCCCAAGACAAGCCACATGGAGGAATCTACGGCCGCCAGATAGTGTTCTTGGATCTAGAACATATCGGGGTATCCATAACGAAATCCGTTCGCCAAGATTCCCTCACGTGTGAAAGATTCCTTGACTACCGATAATTTAAACAAAGTCAGTTTTCGCCTCGCCACCGACTGTGTGCCAGAATAGCCCAAGACTTGGCACGTGGCTTGGGGGATTCCATGAGAGGTTCCCCCAAAAGTCTTGGTTTTTTCTTATCTCCAAAGGATCTTTTTCCGAGCAGTCAACCACCAAAGGCCACGACGAGAAATTTGTATAGAATGCCCAAGCCACGGTAAAATCTCACTAAAAATTAGACTAGCATCTTTTATGTTAATAACGTGCCCCGACAAATTTCATGGTGTTCCGATAGTGGGAGGCAGCCGAAATCAACAACATTCCCCCAATTAATAATTACGGCAAGATCTTTGCGGGGTTGACCGGCTTCCCGGGAGCGTACGAAGTCGGAACAAAGACATCAAGGAGTCTTTTCTTACTCCCTAGAGCCTCCCCAACAACCCTAGCTAGTTACCCAGACCAAAAGAGGTAAACTCCAAAAGTTAGGTTTTTACCCTTTCAATTGGCTCTAGTTGGTGCTAGTTTCCGATGGGTTTTTTGCGATAGAAGTAGGGGTAGGAGGTCTTTCAAGCTAAAAATGGCCTTCTGAAGCCATTGGCGCAATCCATTTGCAATTCCGAGTTAAACTCCAAAAGTTAGAAGTTAGGACCAGCGTAAAACCCAAAATTAGGTGAAAATCTCAAAGACGGATGAAAATCCAGATGGATGAGATTACTAGTCGAGGGGGGGAGTGGGCCCTTGGAAACCTATAAAAGGGGCCCTTCTCCCTCCCAAAACACCCCCAATACTTGTTTTGGGTCCGTGGGTCCGAGCTATCTTTGTTTGGCTTTTTTAGGCCAAGACTCCCTACGGTGTTTTTGGAGCACTTTTGGCTCCCGTTGTTGTTCTATTTCCAGTTTTGAAGGTCCGTGGGGGTCCTTTTTGAAGTCCTTGTAACTTTTATGTGTACGCATTGTGTCCTTGGTTACTAGCTCGTGTCTTTGTCGCCCTTATTGAGTGTCTTTGTTGCCCTTATTGGTGTGTCTTTGGAGTCCTCTCTCTTCGTGTGTCTTGTACTAACTCTAGAGCAACCTTCCACCGTACCTTGGCGATGCCGCTCTAGAAGTCCTCTAACTCCGCATGTTCCTTATTTTACTAACCTTACTCTACTAACCACGTGCCCTTACCTCAATACTAACACGAGTCCTTCTTGTTTCGTAATGTCTAGTCCCTCCGTCCTTGTCAGGAAAAGAGTGGAGTAGTTCCCTTGGGATGACCAAACTCTACCTTTCCTTGTCATTTCAAGTTCTAGATTGTGTATTAAACCCTTTGAACGGCGGAGCTTTGAACCCCTAGGACCAAGGGAAAGTCCTAGATTTGGTGTTAAAACCAATCTAGTTGCTCCTTCTTGGGTTTACTGTGGAAGTTTCTTCCAAAGTTTAGTTTCCAAAACATGTTGGAAACTATATAAAGTTTAGTATTCAAAATAGGAGGTTAGACAAGGCAAGAGTAGGGGAAGTTAGGCCAGTTTCATTTATTATATTTGGTGTGAAAGGCCCTGTGCGCCTTTGTCTCCTTTTAAATACCGCAGTAGCCCAGCCAGGCCACCGCAGCCCAACGGGCACCACCAGCAGCCCAGCCAGGCCATCGTAGCAGCCCTGGCTGGGTACCGCAGCAAACCCAACTAGGCCACCACAGTAGCCAGCCAAGCCACCGCAACAGCTAGTGGATACCGCAGTAGTCCACCAAGCCACCGCAGTAGCCCAGCCAGGCCCCGCAGCAACCCAACCAGGCCATTCCCTTGGGGAATTCAGATTGGGACGGGGGGTTGAGTTCCTTTTCTTTTCGGATTTCTAGAGTTGAAACTATCAATCCTACATAGAGGGGGAATAGAGTAGAATAGCATCAACGAGAGGTAGGAGTTAGAATAGGCTAGCGTAGACATTAGGAAGCACCTAGCGTAGAAGGGACATAGTTAAAAAGGGAGGGGGAAGAGAGAAGAAATAGCATAAGAAGAGAAAGTGCGTGGCACAAGAAAAAGATACAACGCCCGGAATCTACCCAAGGGGGAGCACACCAAAGAATACCTCCACCCATTAACTAGCACCACGTCTCCTCCCTAACCATCCAACAAACCACCACGATAGCAACCACCACAAGTGAAAGGAGAGGAGGAAGGAAGGAGGCTTAATAGGTAAGAGGGAAGAGATAAGGGGAAATCCAAGAGAGCCTTCTCCTCCATTGGATAAACCGACGCGTAAGTAAGGGACGTAAGAGGTAGTTAGCCAACAAGTTGACTTGCTAAATAGTTAGGTAGCATCCCGACCACTCCCCCTCAAGGGCGCACGATTGTTAAGACACCGAGAAAAGAGACAAAAAGAAGGGAAAAACGTGCAAATCTCGTGTGATTGCGAAAGACGCATTGGTCAACGGGGGAGGCTTTCATGTAGTATGCGATGGGGGAAGAAGGAGATTTGACAAATCTTAGCATGGACTCCCAAGCCGAGGTGAGGTCCTAACTTTCCTCCCCTCAAAAAAACCACCCCTTAGGGGTTAGGGCATAGGGGAGCCGGGGGCTAGGGGCCACTAGGGCCAAGTCAGGTCAAATTAGGATAGATAGGCTTAGAGTATACCTTGAGGGGTTTCCAGAAAGATAAAACACGTAGGGTTCGGAGTTAGGACGCCTGAGATATTGATGGATGAAGTTTAGAGCCCAAAACGGATGAAACTTGGACGCGTTCATCCAACCAAGTTGAAACTTAGGATTTAGTTAGAACCTATAGAGTCAGGTCCGTGGGACAAATTTCGCCTTCAATTGGAATTAGAAGCTTATAGAACACCATGGATGAAATTGGATAGCCAAGCGACCGATACTTCATCTGTCCATAGCGGGTTATTAGAGAGTCCAATTTGAACGAGTCTTAAGTTTTTAGAAATGGCATGAGATGATCTTCTACTTTAGGACAATAGAGTAAACTTTAAAAAATACAAAATACAAAACATAACATAGCCAGATAGTCAATATAAGAGTCGATTAGAACCACGATTAGAGAGTCATGATTAGGAACTTAGCAAAAAAGATCCATTGCTTGGAAGGCACAATGGATTGACGTTTAGACACCCATTAGAGTAGAAAACCGCCATAGAACTAGAACCTGATTGTGTTCGCCGATTTACCAAGGGTGGGTAAATAAGCGCCCACAATGCCAAAGAAAGACCCAGATGTGCTTAGCTAAGTTGAGAACAACACCTAATGTTCATCTAGAACGAATTTTGGATACAAAGATGTATTTAGAAGTGTGTGTAGATTACATAGATATTTTTGCTTCTCCTATACTTGATTTGAGATCTAAATTAGTTCTTGTTGCAAAAAAAAATTTGTTTTTTATTTTTGTTTTTTTGCCTTTGGAAGCTTTGGCTTCAATATGGTGACTATTCAATTTTTGGGAATTCTCAAAAACCTAATGCATCTTAGAACTTTGTGTCTCAACAATGTTTTATTGATGTGCAACTTTCAAGTCAGTTTGTGGTTTTATTAGTAATTCACTTTAGGGACAAATATCCCCATTTGGCTGTCCTTCTTCACACTATAAGAAAACGCAGGAAAAAAAAATGTCAAAGTTGACGTTTTTTTTGACGCGTTGACGTCAACTGTAATATGCAAAAATATCCGTCAAAATGGACAAGCCAAAAACGCGTCCATGAACATGGGCTTGACGCGGCGTCAAACCAAAAAACGCATTTTTTGACACGCGTCAAACTTGATGTCTAAATTTTAGCATGGGCTTGCCATGTCAGCATTTTTGAGCGGGTAGCAACACGTAGGATCACTTGTCATCCATGACGTGTCCTTTGACGTGGACCCCTTATAAATTTGACGTGGACTAGGAAGAAAAGTGATGTGGCATGCCACGTCAGCATACTTTCAAAACTTTCTAAAAATTTTACAATGTTTTTTTAAACATTGATTTTGACATCGTTTTTGATGTTTTTATGGACATCAATTGGAACATATTGTAACAAAGTCAATTGGCAATAATTAATTAAAATTAATTAAAATTAAAATGAACAAACAAAATTACTGAATTCAATAAGAATTAAAGAAAACTTACCCATTTACCTTAAGAAAAATCTTGATGGCCAAATGAATGAATTACTTCATTGGATGTAAAAATGAAGGGTAGAGAAGATCTATTTATACTAAAATCCATAGTTTGTCTAATGTGTGACAAAAGATATGGAATAATTTGAACAAGGCACTTGACTGTGGATGTTTTTTTTGACATTTTGCAATGATGACACTTCTTTTTTATTTATCCCATATAGTTTGTCAATCCTCCTACCACCCCATTAGTATAAAGAACTTCTCTTTTTCATCCATTGTGCACATCCATCCACTATTTTTTTTTCAAAATATGCCACGTGGTTGCCCTTTTCTTAAATTCTTTTCAATTTGGCCAACATTTTAGCATTGACCATAATCATTTCACTAATTCATCCATAGTCCAATTTTTTTTTGCTGACGTGGCAGTCTTTGTTTTTTTGGACGTCACAAAAAACAAACCTAATGTTGTTTTGGACATAACTTTGAATAGCGCATCGGAACTGACATTCATCTAGATGTTGCTTTTTGTAAGTGCATCACAATGAACGTCACGCAAAAACGTGACGTTTTTTCTCATGTTTTTGGAAAAACAAGTGGACGTCAAAAAAAAAACGTTGACGTCACAAAAAACATCGCGCGTTAAAGTAAAACGCAGGAAAAAACGCGGATTTCTTATAGTGTCATCTCACAGGTAGTGATTCGAGTAAAATATTTTTTTCTAAAATTTGTGGCATAGTAGGGTTAGAAAAAGCTTATGATTTTTATGAGTTGGTGGGGTCTGCAAATACCTTGAATCGATTGGTAGGTATTGAATATGGCACCAATGGGTTAAAGTTTGGACGAGTGCACAACAAGATGGAGAATGTGTGGGCAAAACTACACCCTTTAGAGGATGGTAGAACTCCTTGTGATATGGGAGACTATAGTCTCATTAGTAAAGATGAACAAGTCATCGAAGCATTGCAAGAGGGCTTTAGAAAAGCCCAAAAACTCTTGCAAATATTAGACATGGCCCCTTCAAGTGTAGCCCAAAGAAAAGAATGGTTTCATACCCCATGGAAGTTTGAAAAGCTGACAGTAAACACTTAGAGCATCCCCACCCATCTTGCAAAACAGATGACTGGGGGATTTCAATGGCTAGCAAATCTTGAAAAGCTGGCAAATGAGGAAATTTTGCAAGTTGCGAGTTGGACGTCAGAGCGGCCTGCATAATAGCAAGCGACAAGCTCAACCGCCTTTTTGCAACTTCGAGCGCCAAATGGTTTTACTTGTTTTTGTGTTTTTTACCTCAGGGTTGATATGTTTCTACTGTTGTGTGAAGCTAATTTGGAGTCCCACTATACAAGGAGAAAGGCTGAAACTCCATCGCCAAACAAAAACAAGTCTTCCAATTGATTACAAATTCATTACAAATCACAACCTTCCACTATTTCATTAAAATATCGACGTGCCACCCACTCCTTCAAGAAAATGCCTAGTTCTAAATTCAAATTTTGGGAGTAATTGAATTGGCTCTTGTTGAGCCTATGAAATTCCATCGACTGATTCTAGATAGATTGATTCTAGATAGTCTGAATATTATTGAGCATTCATAATTATTAAATACACCTTTTGGCTTTGAAAGGCGTTTGCATTGTTTAAAAGAAAAGAAAAGAAAAGAAAGGCGTTTGCATCACACTTCCAAAATACTGAGCATGTGTATGTTCACTAGAACCAAGCACATCCTCAAACGATCACAACAAAATTAAACAACTTGTTGTTCTACATCCAATAGTCTAGTACACAAGAAATTCATGTCAACATGCTAATGGATGAATGATTTGATAGCATTCGGTATTGGCCACATTTGTACAGAGAATGATGGAATTGATTAACATTGAACACATCGAAAAGTAGTTGTTGATGTAGTTTTTTCCTTGGTGCAGTGAAGATGCTTTTGGTCATGGTAAGATATGCAAGACAATATTTGAACTCTAGTTAAAACATTTTGTAGAATAGGGGATGTCTTCCATTGCAATTAGCAAATTTTTTACCAAATTGGACACAATCAGAGGTAGAGTCTTTTCTTTCTTCAATACTGCTATCATGCTAAAATTGTAATCTACAAATTTTAGCAAAATCATGCTAAAATTGGGTGTAATCTGATTTTTAATGTCATTAGAATGTTAGACATTTTCAAACTTTGTTGTGGTATGAGAAGTTGCATTCTTAACCTCTAGAGGTTTTAGCCTATGTTTTCACCAAAACCTCTCTAAAATTGCCATTTTTAATATAAATTAATTACCAAATTTTAGAAAAAACAACATTTTTTGAACACATGTAACCATGGGATCTTGTATTATGCTATTTTTAAAAGATGTGTAAATGGTTTTTAGAATTTTTCTCTATGTAGATTGCAAGATATTATTGTTTGAAGTGACAAAAAACTTTTTTGGCCTTGTGAAAACTTAGGCAGCTACACTTCACAAGGTCACATTTGTATGAAAAAATGTCAAAAAATTCCAAAATGTAGGTAATTTTTTGGAATCATTCTTCAAGGAAAGTTGGCTATATGCTTGAAAATATTTAGATCATTCGGAATTGTACAACATGTAGGAAAAAAATAGTAAGTAGAAAGAAATAGAGAATGATTCAAAATACTAAATTGTTAGCAATTTATTTACAACTTGAAAAAAGCCAATTCCAATGGTTGAAATGTTGTAATAAACAATCTACATCGTATGATTTTATTTTTTTCCAGAAATATTGAAAAAAAAGTTAAATAAAGGACTTAAAAGTTTATATCAAAGTAGATATTCCATAACTATCTGCAAACTACCCACAACTAAAACTCCTCATAACTTTCATCTCATTAATCAAAATGGAATGATTCAAAGCTTTCCACGTCGATTTAAATTTGAAGAACAAATTTCAAATTTTTATTTCTTAAAAAAGTGATTTTAAATAAAAAAATTTAATTTTTGAACTATAAACTATAAACTATGAGTTATGAACTATTTACTATTTAAAAAGGTACCAACTTGAGGTCATTTGACCACGGATGGTCTTACTCAACCGGTACTGCCTCTTGTACATGTTTGTTACCATGTGTTTACTTCTGAATCACCTTGCCTAGCCTCATCAGCTCCACCTTTTAACAGGCTGTGGGTGGGGCGCAGCTCACCAACTGGCTTGCAAAGCGGATGGTTCTGCAAAATGCAGACCAAATCACCACTGCTTTTTGCAAGACGGGTGGTGATGCTCTTAGAGTTTGTACCAGACATATCACCTATTGTTGGTGAAGATGGTGACTTAGAGGTACTTCGAGAGGCCTTGCAAGTGCCACATGTAGTGGATTCTAAAGAACATGGTAGGGATTCTAACCTTTACTCTACCCTTGAAGATGTCTTAAAATCTGAATTTGTAGATGATGGTCTTGATTCTTTGGCATTACTTGAAGAAGAGACCCATAACGTTTTCAATGAAATGTTAGACTCCCAAGAACCACAAGTGTCCACTATGGTTACCTTGGACCAGATTGTACCTACAGTTGAATTTGGAGGTTGTCAAATTTTTAAGTCCACCCTAGTGTCACAATTGAATGGAAATGCTTTTCTTTCCAAAGATAGGTTGACTAGGGTGCGTAATTCAGT
Source organism: Rhytidiadelphus loreus (assembly GCA_947034895.1). Classification (NCBI taxonomy): domain Eukaryota; kingdom Viridiplantae; phylum Streptophyta; class Bryopsida; order Hypnales; family Hylocomiaceae; genus Rhytidiadelphus; species Rhytidiadelphus loreus. The sequence goes on from OX344764.1 coordinate 44,496,759, forward strand.
TTATTTTAATAATAGTGAAGACTACATTTTAGCTGTTGCTTCTACTAATACATGCCTATTAGGGATTGGTTTTGATTGTGGTTTTTTTTTTACAAAGAAGCACTTTAATAAAGTCTTCTACTATAAAGTTTGCTTTGAAAAGGAAAAGGAGGCAAGGTGTATAAAATGGGACACCTTCTAGCATATTAAATGGTGTAGATGAAGGAACTTGGTGGATTGGGTGGGTTTAAAAGATAAGAAGATGAGTTGGGACAAAGTGGGGTTTGTCTAGACAACCTATTGACCTCATGAATCGTCCTATTCAAACCAACAAGAAAGGTATTTCTTCACTTGTTGCTATGGTACTACTTAATTAGTTTAGCAAAGCCCTTGGGCATTTGAAATTTAGATATGACCATTCAGACTACAAATGGATAGATGTTGATTCTATAATTGCAACTGTAACTTTAACATATCATGCAAATTCTAAATTTTTTTCATTAGATCAAGAAGATGCTACTCCTCTTAATGAATTTGTTGGTGCAAAAAAATAAATTCTATGGAGAGCATTCTTATATTGGTTTATTGTTGTCTTGCATGTTGCTAAAATGCTAGTGTTGTTATTTTGAGTTAATGTTAGTTGCTTGGTCTTATGATCCTCTTTCCCAAGTATTCTCATTTTGTTTCTTTCAAGTTAATGAACAATGCTATTAATAAAGTATGAATTGAAGTTCTTGAAATTAAATGAAAGAATCACATGTAGGTTAAAACTTACAAAAGTCATTAGTGCATTTTTTTCATTGGGTTGTGAATTGGTTTTGCATGCTTAATAATTGTAGTTAAGGTTGTAGGATAAACATTGTAAAATGTTGTATTTCTCATAGGTGTGTTTTTTTGGATATAAAATTGTGTTAGGCTAGGGTTTTAATGTAAGTTATGACATGGTTAACAAAAAATTAGTTTAGAGTTCTAGGGTGCTCATTGTTAATTACTATTGAGTAATATGTGTTGAGCATTCATAATATTGTTAAAATTAGGTGAAAAAAGTGTCATAAATTGGCATGTGGTTATTTTGTTGTGTACATGTGTTGGTTGTGTTGTTATGATTACCAAGGTTCAGATTATAGGTGGTCACGTGACTTGGAGATGGAGGCAATGGCAACTTGATGAAGCTACTAGACGTTTTATCCCGGGGAGGATATGGATTGTTGCAAGTTGGGCAACATTGGAGCTAGATGGATGATATTGAAGGTGTTCTGTGACCTTGCGGACACGTAGATATGACTGTGCTTGTACATATATTTGTAAACATTTTGAATCATCTTTTTATGCTAGTGTTTTTTAAACACTCTTTTATTTTTTGATCCTAAATTCTAAACCATTGCAAATGCATTTTTTTGTAGATTAAATATATATTCTCCTTCTTATAGTAAAGTTCATATTCTTATGTGAATCTATAGTGTTTTTTGAATGCTAATTTTTCATGTTGTTCATGTTATATTATTGCTATTGGTGCTTTTTATAATTTCAATGTTATGATCATGTTTAATGCTTCTATGATGTTACTTGTTCCTCTCCCTATTAGGTTGTTTAGAATACATGGCATAGAATTTAGAAATATCCAAAACTAAGCTTGAATTGTACATTCTTATTTGTTATGATCTGAAATTGTTACTTAGTACTAGTAGTGCATATGTCAAAAAAATTATGTATAAGTGTAAGATATTGGTTTTATAGTGCATACCAAATATGTGTATGAAAAAATTGAACACATAAGTTTTATATGTAAAATAGCCCAACTATAAAAACCACATAAAAGAATTTATAAAAAATCATAAAGTATTGAAAATATACCCCCGGTAGCTTTTTATGTAAAAATACCGTCACCTAAAATACAATAATGAAGGTAAATAGCCCCACATCAAATACCCTCTTAGCTCAGGTGTATACCTTAAATTACAAGGAGTGATCTCTTTGGGAGAAGGACACGTCCTCTTGGCCTTGTTGATTTGTTTGTTGATCCCAAATGGTTGCCTTCTTCTTTTGTTTTGAACTGTTTGTTGTTTCTACAGACACCTCTCCTAATACTACAATAACCTTCTTCTTCACAACAAGCTTCAGTCTTTGTCTTGCTCGCATTTCTTGATTGTCAACTTCTTTGTCTCATTTCTCACATGTACTGTCCTTGGTCACTGCAAATTGTTCCTTTGCGATGAAGTTGCTTCTCTTTTCTCCAATGTTTTGAGGATTAACTCTTTCCATGGCTCTGTATTCTTCATCATTTGGCCACACTAGTGTCCTTAAAGTGTCTCTTACAGAATTTGCAAAACCATCTACATACCTCTCCTTCTACTCCAAAATATGAGTTACTTATTGGTAGTACCTATATCTAAAAGCTCTATTATTTGGAGTAGTACCAATCTTTCTTAACTTCTTTGGCTCAGGCAACTTTACAAAAAAAAAATTGAATCTAAAGTTGCTAATATAAGTCTCTTTTGTTGTGCACTTGCATCTTGTAACCTAGCCCAATTTTGAACTATGTCTATTGATCCTCCACAATGGCTAAGAGAAATAGGAAGGTTTGGAATTTCTCCCATTGTAATAAATTTGTATAGAGATGGAGATTTTTGAATTCAAATTCAAATTCAAATTCAAATTGTAATAGCTTATGAATGTGATTTTTGCAACTTTTGGTAGTAGCTGTATTTTTACAATGTTTGTATATTGTATGATATCTTTCATTGATTTGTTACTTTGTTAGTTTAATTGATTTGCAATGTTGTATTGGTTTAATTGGGGGGGGGGGTCACCAATTGAAACCATTGTGCCAACCATTGTTTAACGTCTTGATACCGTAAAAAGTGTAGAGGCAATTGTAAGTTATGAGTTGGTTGATACCATTTGCCCTAATGGCTACATTGTATTTTTTTGACATGTAGGAGGTTGCACAAATGGAATATTCTCATTGGTTTATTTATTACAATCTATAAGCCATTATCCTCTCTTTCTATATTTTTTTCCTATTTTTTTTATGTTAAAAAAGGCACTTGTCACTCCCGGTTTAATTTAGTGTCTTTGACACACCCCTGGTAGAAATGATCTTTGGGGTGGACTCTAAACCATTGTCGTCATTTCCTTCCATGGATTAGAAGAGTATTGTCGTTTTCTTGCATGTCAAATTAAAAATTGGAGAAGCATTTTTTAAAATGTGAACACTTTAAATTTTAAAGTTATAAATCATTTTCATGAACAATAGAACAATGGCATCATTCTATAGGCGTTGTCAATATGGACACTTAAGATTGTGTAATCATAAACATAGTAGTTGGGCTAGTGGCAAAAGGAAAGTTCATTTTATTTGAGAGTAGGCAAAAGTTCTTTTTATGCATTGGATGCTCCTTATACGCAAAAGTCAATTGCACTCAACTATATCTGTTGTCGTCATGTATAATTATATTTGGTGCCAAATCAGAGTCAAGTCGTTTATAAGTCGCATAGTAGTCTTCTTGGCATTAATGGTGATTGACAAGTCACTTCAATGTGACTTGTAGCAGACTAGTGATTGACTTCTCTCATCTCGGTATATGGTTTTCAAGAAATAAAGTGAGGTGGCATGTGACTTAGCTCAATAGTTATAGGTGGTTCTATATTTTTGAAGGTGTAGATATATAGGGTGCTCCACTTTGAAGGAAAATCTTGTTTTTACGTGTAAGTGCAATAAATGACTTTGAGGAAGCATACCTGCACAATGTTTCAATAATACCAAGTAATTCAAGTATGTTTAGAATAAATTGGTTGCAAACAATATCATCTAGGAACTTGTTGATGGTCAACATGTAATTGTGGCGTACAAACAAGCTAAAGGGAATCATAGGGCAGGAGTGATGGAGGACAAAAAGTACTAGAAGACATTTGTAGAGAAGAAGGCTCAATTTCTTTTGTACAATGATTCAAAGGTATACATTGAAGCTTTAGTGTGAATAAACACAAAGGAATTCAAGAAAAAGTTCTATACAATAATAGATGAGGATTGAGGATTTGATGAAGCTACATGCTATTTGAAAAGCGCATGGAAGATCTAATCCAAAGGTACAAGCAAATGATGGACAATGAGCAAAAACTATAACAATGGTTGCAAGTATGTTGCACTGAACAAGGTTCTCTAGAAAAAACATATCATTGAGGGTTATGTATAAAAGCATGGCTAAGTATACCCATCATGTATGGCAAGAAGATGAAGTGGCCTATTAAGTTGTTTTGCAAGTTTGTCGTGATTATGAGAACAAAATTATTTGGCATAGTAAGGATGAAGAGAGGAAGTCAAAAATATATGCAAGTCAAAAATCATTGAATCCAAATATTGATGTGAGGGAAGGACAAAAGTGGATGGAGTGGTTGTAACTCAGACCATTTATGTGGGTTTCTAAAACAATGTACTTGCGGTTGACAAAAGAAATGGCAACAAAACTTATAGTTGAAGGTGAACGCACGTAGCAAAAAAAATTCTTCAATGGTGCTAGTAGTAATGCTCCAATGAAAAATACTTTGATTTGAACATCAAATCAGATTCAACAAAGGAAAGCAATTTTAAAATGCTATGTGTTAGTTGCTAATTGAAGTAGAGATAGAACATTCAAGTAGTATCCAGATTTGTTTCTTCATTCATGTGCAAAATTTTGAAAAAAAGAATTGTGAACAATTGAAATTGTTTGCTGAAGTTGTTGACAAAAAAATGAAGAAAGCTTGGTTGTCTTCATCAGTAAGGACGGTTGATGTTTGAGGAGATCTAGAGTTCTTATACCCCCAATGAATAAAAATCATTACGTTAGTATTCAACTTTGAGAATTTGAATATTGTAGCATCAATAGAAACTTAACAAATATAGGTGAGGTGTAGTGGAAATGACAATTAACTATATTAGGTATTACACATGGAAATAATAATGTAAACATTCCTATTTGATGTAGAAGAGATTTTTTTCAAAAGGAGTTGTGGAATTGGGAGTGCCATGTTTGTGAATTTTTATTGCAACTGGTGCGGAATAAGAAAAGAGAACAAAATTTGGATAGATGTCAAGTATAGTAATGTGCTTTAGAAGGTTTAATAGTGGATGACATGCACACAAAGGTGAACAATAGTATTTCTATTTCCATCAAAAATATTTTTTGAGGAGAACATAAGGGACAAGATGGCACTACCAATAGAATGTATTGGCAAAGAGGCATGTGAATGTTTCAATAGAAAACTATTTCAACATACATTCATAACTTTTGACACAATGGACAAATACAAGTGATTAGAGGTATTGCAATTGTAATGATGCATTCTATTGCATTGAGCGTGATACACAATATACAAGATAGTCGTATAGAAGTACCTATGGTGTTCACAGATTCATGAAATAAGGAAAAAATGCCTTGTGATGAGAATCAAGTTGAGAGATCTCCTAAAGAGTTGTAGAGTTTACTTACTACATAGCTACCAAAAATAGAGGCTAGTAGCAATTGGAATCACAATAGTATTACAAACTATATTGCAAACTTCTTTTGTAGGTAGTCAACTAAGTCAAGTAATTTTATTAAATGGTTCCATAAATCAAATTTTATTTTTATTTAACACACTACAAGAAATATATCCAATAGGAATCCAAGTAAGATGTGTTGCAGTATTAGTAACTGAGAACATAGAGGCAAGAACAACACAACACAATAGTCCACCTTGTATAGAACCTGCATCAACTTATATGGTATGCATTACGACAAAAGAAGAAGAAGAAGATATACTAAAAGAAGACATACTAAAGGATAAAGGATAAAGATGAAGACGGTAAAGATTTGCACTCCAAAGATATATCAGTAAGAGAAGGGGAAGAAGTAAAAGAGGGGCAAGAAGTAAGAAAGGAATGTATAGAAGGTTCTGAATATGTGAAAAGGAAAGAGGACAAGGAGAAGGAAGACAAGATAGAGGACGAGACAATAGACAAAGAAGAAAAAATGTCTAACTCAGAGAATGACTTATTACAGAAGAGAAAGATTCAACAGAAGAAAATGATGATACAATAAATACAGTAGTTATTCGGAAAAAAAGGAAAATGTATGAAGAAAACAAAGGCAGTATAGAAGTTTAAAGTGAAGTTGGAGACTAAAGATTTAGTGCCACCTATAGCTCCTAAAACCATTGCATCCTTGACACATGAAGTATAGAAGGGCGATGGAATTGTATATTATGAAACATCTAAGGTAGAGGCAGTTGCACTAGAAGATGGTGTAGACGATGTGGATACATAAAATGTATATGAACTAAGTCATATTACATAGAGCCGAGTAGGCAAAAACACTCATACAGAAATGTAAAAAATACCACGTGAACTTGTAGTACTACCAGAAGTTATTCTTTTGATAAAAAAAACAATAATAGAAACAGAAAAAAGTATACTAGTTGCATGAAATCTAATTTACACAATGAAAGAAATGAATAGAGATATGGTGGATGAGGGTTAAGAATCACTTAGATTAGATTTACCTCTAGTAGCAACAAGAATAATCTTGAAAGATATGACATTAACTATAATATCTTTTCTATATGCCTTACAGAATCAAGAAATGACACAAAGAGGAGATGGATTGTATTATGATCAAGAAGGTATTAAATATTGTTGTATTGAAATTAAAGGAGTTTACAAATTTGAACAAGTGACTTCGATCATAGAAGAGACATTGTTCATAGACCCATTATTTTTTCCAAAAATTGAAATTGTGATAGGTAGGACTTTTGCTAATGTTGAACTGAAAATTCCATCAGAGATTCATGCAATTCTAAATGCACGACCTATGGATATTGAAGAAAGCAAAGAGATAGGAATTCAATCATAAGGGATAATTGCAAAGATGCCAAAGGCAGTGGATTAGTGCATTGACAAACTTCATACAAAAAATTATAGTAGTGGATGCTCTTGTATTCAGTTTTATTAATAATAACAAAATATGATTTTGTATGTGTTGCCTAAAAACGTTTGTGTTCTAGTTTTTTGCAACTGAATAAGAATACATTGATGATGTAGTATTTTTGAAACTCAAAACAACTACTTGATAATATTATTTGAGTGATTCTATTAATAAGGAGGATACACAAGGAACACCATATGTATTTTGTATGTTAATAATTGAACTTTTGAGTGATTCCATATTCTAAAAGTACAAATTTTGGTTTTTTTAGTCACAATTTTTTATAAAAGTGAATTACAAACAAATGCTATAGTCTTGCATGCAACATGATTCCTGACATGATTATGTTAAATACAATGAAATAGTGTCTTTAGTTCCATACAGTGCAAGTATACTAAAAATGTGGAATAATTTGAAACAAGAACAAAACTTCTACCACTTATACAAAAAACATAGAAGTTAAAAACTTAATAGAATTTTAAACCTCATTTTAGTATAGTAATAAAAAAAATTCAATTTTTTTTCAATTAGAATATGTTAATTCAACTTCAACTTGAACCCTACAAATTTATTTGTTATTTGAATATTTTATTCAAAAATTGTGAACAAATTTTAGAGAAAACCATGGAGGTTCATTTTTGTTCTCGTTCTTTGAACTTTGTCCATAGTTTTTTAATGCATGATGAAAATTACAAACCAATTTTTAGAGCTGAAAAAAAATGTAAATATTCATATTTTTTTACTTGAAAGTATAAAAAAAAATTTAATTGCTATGCTTAATGAGATTTAAAGTCTTAGCAAGTTTAGAATTACTAGATTTTGATATATCCCATATGAATTGTCATGCTTCCTACCCCCTACTTGTACAAAGAAAATACTTTCTTTACATCTTCCAATTACTAAGATTATTGAGATTTACAATTCAACACAATAAAAATAATAATAGGATCATCTATATTATATAAAACATTTTTGTCAATGTTGACAACTCAATATTTTAAAAACACATTTTTAATGTCACTAACAACACTAAGTTGTGCAAGTGTGTAGATAAGCTTAGATCCTATTCAAAGATAACTAAGTTAATAGTATAGTTTGTTCCAGGGGAGGCTATTAAATAGAATTGCTTCTAACTAAATTTCCAACTAGGCCATTGCAACCAAATCAAGAGAAATTGATCTTTAATTATAACTATATGATCACCTCACATAATAATCTGATTTCAAATCTATCACTCCCCTCTTAAAGGCCACAAGGGTTAAAGCAAACTCCCAAATTTTATTCTTTTTTTCTTTAGTCTTTAACCACTTGTCTTCAATTTTTAATCGAATTGGCTTTGTTATTGGTATAACTTGTCACCATGCTGGCTCTTAATCTTCTTCAAATAGGGCTTTATATAGGTATAACTTTTAGCCTTTGAAACTTCCGATTTGATTTTGTTTTCTACTTTAGGAATAACATGATCTTTGAAGTTGGCTCACAGATCAAACTTCTAGACTTAGCAAATAAAATCAATCAACCAAGCACAATCATATACATACACCCAAACACCATCACATATGAAAATATATACTCTTAACATTGCTTCAAGTATGATACATTTACTTTACTAGTTGTAATATTCAAATTTGATGTCATGTCATGTCAATTTTGCATTTCCACCTTGTAGATGACTGATTAGAATTTTCTTTTTGAATTTTTTTTGTGTGTTTTGACATCATTTGTGCAAATTTTTCTTTTGTTCAATGTCCAAATTGGTAATTTTGGAAATTGAGTTAGCCAATTGGAAGTTAGTTTTTTTATTTAAACTCTTTGTTAATTTCTAATTAAAGAGGTTTGAGTGAGTCAGTTAATGCCAAGTGGGTAGGTTGTGGGGTCCAAGTCAAAGCAAGTGGAGGAGTTGGCAGGAGTGTGAAGTGGACAGTTTGGTATTCTAATTTGGAAGTTGGATTTTCAACCAAGCTAGGTCAAGATTTTGGAATGTAGTAGTAGAAGTGTTGGATATTTGATATTGTCAAGTTAGACAGTTAGATTGTTCTGTGGGTTATGTCAAAGTCAGAGGAGGCAGGGGTTATTTCAAATTGGAATTTGGAATTTGGATTTTCAACCAAGTTAGCCAGTTAGGTTAGGATTTTGAAATGTAGTATTGTGAGGTGTCAAGTAGTTGATGTTACCAAATAAACTATCAAACTATTTTATGAATTATGCTCAAGTCAGAGGAGACGGGGGTTATTTAAAATTGGAATTTCATTGTTGTTGTTATATTAGGTGGTAGTTGTTCTCGTGGTTCTAATTAGGTGGTTTGCAAGCAGTTAGGCTGTCATCATTCCAATTTGGTAACCGCTTGGGTGTTTCCTATTAGGCTTGGTTTTGTATTCATTTTGGTTTTACTGTCTAATGGAGTGTTAATTGTATTAATCATGTTCCAGTTAGTTTGTGCTTCATATTTTTGTTGCTTGTGTGCTCTAAGTTGATTATTTGGTGTCTTTGTATGATTGAGTGATGAGTTCTATGTGTGTTCTAGTTGGAAAGAGAGGAAGATGTAGAGATTATGAGTTACACAAAGGTGTGATCAAATTGGAGTATGTGTTAAATGGAAGTCTGTAATTTATTTAAAAATGAAAATGATGTATGTGTCTAAGTTGGAGAATGTGATGGAAGTTGGAAAGTTTATAAGTTAGCAAAGTTTATGAAGTTGTGAATGAGAGAATAAAAGGTGATCTATTGTCAATTGAAGTTGTGAAGATATTTTAAATTCTAATTGGAGTTATAGAATGATAAGAATGAGGTGTTTTAAGTTAGAGAGAATTTAAATGTTAGTTGTGAAAAAATGAGATAAATGGTGATGTTATAAATGAAACTATAAGTTGTAATGATGATTTATTACCAAATTGGAGTTAATACAGTAAATCCCTCTACCTTTTCAGCTTACATACCATTTTTCTTCTATTGATGAATCCACCTTTTTTTTCTCAATCATCTTTCTCACTTCAGAATTTTACCAATAGATTCAATTCAAACAATTTTATTACCATAAACAACACTACATACAGGGCTGGGTGCAGTTGGATGTAGTATTGGAAAACCTATTGGAAAACCTATTGGAAAAGAAAGTCTAAAAGAACAATAATCCTTTTACTTGTTATTTTAGTCCTGCACTATTATTTAGATCCAATTCAGTAGTAGCACCACCTATGACTCGCATTGCAGAAGATTATAAATTGGATTACCATGAGTTTTAGTTTTACCATATCAAGTTGCTTGAATTCAATACAATCTCGTCCATTAAGGAAATGACACATACTTCAGTTGAAGAGTTGTCATTGTTGCCTTCTAGTGGGAAGTGCAAAACTTGTTCTATCTGCAAGAATGTCCGGAACTTTCAAGCGAACCTACCTTTGTAAGCCAATGGAGCCTTCTAATAAAAGTAGGGAACCTACATTATTTGCATCACCGCCTCGCACTTTCAACTAAATTTGTCTTTGTACGCCAAAAGAAGAAGTTACTTCTTTTCCATGACCATTGGCTTCTTTGAAGAGAATTAGCTTGAGTATGTTTAAGAATATTGAAGGTTGTGAATCTGCTAAATTAAAATCTACGATATACAAGAAGATAGTTTCAAGCTACTTTTTGCTTAATGAGTCAAAAATAATAATGTCAGAATTCACATCTACTTTCTTTAATGCTGTACTGACGAGGTCATCAATGGCTTTTTCCTTTGATCTACTTGTTTAAATGTTAATGTTGTAGATGAGTTTTTCCGAGTTTGGGGCATCTTTTTTTTTCCCCTTGTAAACTATCCAACAAATATTATCAAATTTCAGCGTAGTTGTAAAATCACACTAATAAAATTTGAGAATAAAAAGAGTTGAACACACTCCATACAAGAGCTTTGCTGCACTATACAAGAATCCAGCTTCAATAAATGAAGGAAGACAAAGAAAATTTTTGATCCCAAGAAATCTAACCACTTATCGGGTCCCATTGGTCAAGAATGTTTGCTTTAAATGTTGACAATCCGTGGACCTATCTCCTGTCGTTGACACTGCTTCCTTTCTTTGCAAAACTACTTGGGCAATTTAAGATTTTGCAAGAAAAAAGTTTGCCATCCCGAACTTAATACAAGTCGGACATATTGTTAGGATCATAGAGAGTGGATGGTTGCCTATTGTTCTACGATTGGCCATCCAAGGCCATCTAAGACCACGAACAGGCCGTCAAGGGGACAGGAAGGCCGTTCGTTGAACTTGTGGATAGCGGTGAATAATTTTTCAATCTTCTTGACGGCGTCCCGAACCTCTTGATAGCGTTCCAACCCTACGCCAGACCTCAGTGGACTGATCGACCGTCAATTCTAGGGTCGTCCCAAGCCCTAGATGGTTTGGATTCTTGATGGACGGGATGATTAAGTACTAATAACCCTGCGTAATTAGGTCGGTAATTGAGGGGTATAAGTGAGTTTTTTACTCAATTGACCTTGCTTCCTCTTTTGAGTTGCATTGTCCTAGCTTGAGAAAACTTCACATTGCAATTTGAGAGGAAGTGTTATACATTTGTCATTTGTTTTGTCACATTTCAGTTGCCTTCACACAACAGAAGGCAAAACAAATTGTCATTGTATTCGCATACAGTATCATGTGTGTCATTGTGTAGGTATCAAAAATGGACGCAGAAGGTACAGCAAGAAGTCAGGACTTGGAGGTGAACCTCAAAGTAGAAAGAAGAGAGGGAACATGACAACTTTGGATTGGGGTACACTCAATGCCCCTGAGATTATGACAAACCATGCGTAGATGGATGTAGATTCACCATGGACAAGAGTGACATGTCGTAAGTATGTAGATTGGATCCACATCAACCGCCATTGGCCACACGAACGGTACGAGGTGCACGTGAAATCTGACATGGTAAACTTTGACCAGTGCCAACATCCGCACTTGAAGAAGAGACTGATTGAAGTGGCATTAGCACTTTGGGGCTCGGGATCCAAAAAAGACAGGACACTTTCATTGTGCCAAATGGCATATACGGAGGTTTTTATTGGAAAGGATGTGGATTGGAGAACCTTCTTGGGCAAAAAAAAGAATGATCAGCTACTAAATAGAGCTCGCAACATTCCACCAAATCCTATCGTGCCATTGGATAATGTACAAAATGTGTAAGAGAACGTAGAAGAGCAAGCAAAGCGGCTAAGAATGGAGTTCATGGAAGTAGAGATTGGCATGGGCACTAAAGAAGATGTCAACCAATAGGATACAATTGGTGGAGTGGAAGCTAATGGCACTATAACAAAAGTTGGTAAAAAAAAAACGCACTCAAAATCGAGTGCGGTTCTTTTAACCACTATTCTGCACAGACCCTAAACGACTACAAAATCTTCTTTTTGGATTCCTGAACTCAATTTTTTTGAATTTTTGGTTGTATAATACACCATTGGAAAGATCTTGAAAATACCTTTTCAACAATGTATTATACGCCCAGAAATTCAAAAAATTGAGTTCAAAAATCTAAAAAGAAGATTTTGTAGTCATTTAGGGCCTACGCAGAATGGTGGTTAAAAGAACTGCACTTGATTTTGAGTGCGGTTCTTTTTTATCAACTTTTGTTATAATGTGGTAAAGAAATACTTCACTTGCGCCAATTAATCCAAACACTACAAGCATAAAAGGAAGAAGCATTACGACAACATGCTACAGAATTAGAAGGTCAAAGAGGAAGGGTGAAGGTCCTTATGAATAAGAATGTAAGACTCATCGCACGTGAAGCCAACCTCGTAGTGCGTGAAAGGCGATTGAGCATAGAAGAAATTCCACCACTCGATGAGTCGATGTTGTAGTGGAATGTGCTACATATGGTGCGGATGAAGACAGACCAAGTCTGAGCAATATAAATGAGTTTAGGATGCAATCACGGTTCATTTTTTCAAGTGTAGAAGGTGCTACGTTGGATGTTATGCATGCACGTGCTAACCGAGTTGAAGCAGAGGTTGGAAGTACAAAAGCAAGCATTGAAGAATTAATAAACGCTATGCGCGCTTTAGAACTTTGCGCCAATAAAGCTAAGGCAAATGTGACAGTACTTACTACAACTCAAACAAGCATAGAGTAGTCCATGACTGCAATAAGTGCTCAGAATATGCGGTTGGTTCAAAATCCTGAGAAGGAGCACATGCTAGTTCAAATGTGCAACATGAAATTGACATACAGCTTAGCACTAAATGAGGTCGAGCAAATGCAGCGTGAAGTAAAGAGAGTGGCTGCGGAATTCAATAATGGAGGTGAACGTTATTTTGGCTTGACCTTGTGGCCTCGGGTGGACGAAATGTTCACCGATGATTTGTCAGTGAAACTTGAGAATTCAAGCATCGATTGAAATAGTTTTCTGGACTTGGCATTCCAATATAATACCAAGCGCTACCTGTACAAGGCTGCCAACCGCGTTGGCATTAGGCCACTAGAGTGGCCTTCCATTCCCGATTTTGTATAAGATGGAACGACATGTATTATGTGCCAAGAACCATTCGGCCCCAAGGGTGGATAGAATCTTGGTACATATGGCCATTTATACCATCCCGTATGTTTCATTCTGTACATGGTCACCAAAAAGAGATGTACGCAATACAAGGTTCCATTTCATCCACGACTTTACAAAATGTTTGGCCTCCAAGACCACATGCCTACACATTATAAGCACAATGAAGAAAATTTACCAAGCCTTAGTAATAGAGTACATTGGAGGAAGGACATGACGTGACTTTGAAAGTAGGATCATGACAATCGACTCCTCTCCGTAGGAACGGTTGTTGCCATACATTGAGAGAATGACGACCACGTGATAGAGGTGATCAAGAGGGTGATTAGAGACAATGATCTAGGGCGTCAATTATATTTTGGTCAGATTTTTGGTGGACATTGAGATCCAGAACTCTTCATTTTTGTATGTGCACCACATCCACAGCGCATAATGTTTAACTCTCAAGGCATGTCTATTGAATTTGAGGGTGAAATGAGTTTTGAGGAAGAAATGAACTACATTGAAGACAATACCTTCCATGAATCTGCACTCGTGAGTGCCATTTTTTTCACTTACACAGTAGATACGATCGTGTTGCACATCGGCGTCTAACGACATTGCAATCGAGACAAGAATTGCAAAGATTTTGAGAAGCAACATAGCACGAGGCATTGTAATTGAAGAAATAGAATAGATAGTTTTGGATGAGATTGTGTATAACTAGGTAGATGTATAGAATTAAATACCAGAAGTTGTACAAAGTGGACATATGTAAAGCCTTTACCAGTTTACCACCTCTCAACAGATTTATAAAACGTGTACATTTATCATTTTCTTTCCACCTCGTGTATTGTTGCTTTGCCTTTGTCTATTAGGTTAATCTATTGGCCCTTTTTGTAATAGTGTAGAAGAAGCTTGTATGCTTAGATGATAGGTAAAATAGTCTTCTATTTTATTTTTGGTGAAGCCCTAAAGTCCCAAATTCATTTTTTGGCACAAACCACCCTAAACCACCACTTTTGCTATGTTCACCTATAAAATAAAATTTTCAATTTTTTTTAGAATCTAACCATAGGATCTTACTCTACACTTGTTTTAGATGACGTGTCAAAAAATTTGTGATGTTTGACTGTATAGATTGAAAGTTATTAGCATTCAAAGTGAAAAAAGAAAATTTATTTCAAGAAGTTGCTAAGATTGCTCGCAAAACAAAAAACTCCATAACTTTCACATTACTAATCCAAATGGAATGAATAAAAGCCTCCCATTTAAAAGAAAATATAATCCACACGGAAAAAATATTTCAATTTATATTTCAATTTTTTGTGGATTTTTATTATTGCTTGGAGTCTCGATCGCCCCTATTTTGAGGTTATTGTGGCATAACCTTTGCTCCTAGGCACCAATTAGAATAGAAATTGTATTCTGAATAAACTCATAAGTTTATGTATCATTCTATCTTATGAAAAAGTTTTCAACAATTTCAATAAAAATTGAGATCGTCGGAGCCTGTAGTAAATCCATTTTGTCTTTTGCAGCAGGAACAATGAGAGTATGTTACTTTAGGGGGTAAGAAATAAGAACAATGAAATTCCTTACCAAAGCAATAAACAATTAACAATTAATTTTATTGCTTAATCTTTGATGAAATCCTCTTTAAGTCTTAAGAATTAAACCAAAAAATAATTCGACTTTTGTTCTTTTAGTTTTTAACTTTTTTTAGTTGGACTTTTGATTTACTACACCCTCATATTTATTTTTAAATTCAAAGTTTACAAATTGAACATTTTCCTCAAATGGCATTATGCCAATCAAATGATCAAAGTCTAATATCTTGCAATTGTTAACTTGATATGGTCACACTACATGAAATTTTTTCCAAATCAATTGAAATAAATGACTTTATGAATTATGATCCTATACTTAGATTCTAATTTCTTCTTTTCATTTCATTTATGGGCAATTGCAAGAAACACCTGCCGATTTTCGTTCAAAGCGGCAATTTCACTCCTGTTCATGGATTTTGGAATAATTTTTTTTTTTTTTTTTTTTAAATATGGATAATGTGTAAAGCATTAAAAAAATGATATGTGCAAAAATTCAGAACTAAAATTTTTTATCTCTAAGAGTTATGCACGGTCAAAGAGGGTTGAAAAATAGAAGAAAATAGACAGTTTGGAATTTAATTCTTAAAAAATAGTAAAAAAATTCAAAAAATTCTCCAAAAAAAAGCCATTTTTTCTAACTTATAGATACTCCTTTTCACCAATTTTCACTATTGGAAAAATAAAATTGTGTTCTCTACACTTGCGCAAAGGTAGTGCTCTTTGAGCACATGTGGAGGGTGGATAGTTCACTATTTTTTTTTTTAAATTTCGTGAGATTGTGTAACTTTAGTATAAATCCTAATATACCGATTTTGAGCTTCAAATTCTTATTTTTGGATCAAAAATAGTACTCCAAACCCCCAAAATGGCCAAGGTAGACATCCAATCGGGGGTAGTTTAAAAATAGTAAAATAATTCTTAAAAAACCCAAAAAATTACTCAACATTTAAAACTACCACATGTACCTTCATTTTAAGTTTCATAGAAGATGGACACACAATGCAAAAGTTATGAGCAAAAAACCACCTGTCTAAGGTCAAGGGGACAAGAAATAGGACAAGTGTTTCTTGCAATCACCCTTCTACATGAATGCAACAAAAATGGCAACTTGGAGTGTTTTTTTGGCAATAATTAGCATAGGGCCCTCGTGGATTAATATTTTTGAATTTCTTGCCATACAATGTAAAATCAATTTAGCAACTTTTCTAATTAGAAATTCGATAACGAACTTTGATCCCTAGAATCCTAGATGAATTAGAAACCTAAAACCAAAAAACTACACTGCATGAATGTGCATTTAGATGTTCAAATAGAAAAAGAAAGAACCCTAGAACAAAATGACAGTATACAAAACATACGACACAAAGAGATTAAATCACTCCATTAAGCTGCAATACTTTCGACAAAATGGTAGAGCTTATCGGCTAGGAAGTCGTACGGGCGGTGGAGTCCAGTGCTCTCCTCAACACAAATTCAAAAATTTTAGCATTATATTTTTGTTCAATATTTGTCATTTCAATCCATACCACGTCACATCACGTCGCTTTCTTTGAATATAACATGTCAAATCATTTTGAAAATAATTTAATGCATAAATTAAAACATATATTATTGAATAAAATCTCATAAGTCAAATTAACAAACATTACTATTTTACTCCATATATTAATTGAAAAAATACAATTTGTCCTTGACATTAAAAGAAAAAGAATTATACATAATCACTAAATGCCTCTTGGAAACCAATTCATGTAAATTTTTCAGTTGATAATAAATTATAATTATAATATATTCATTGTTTATATAAATATAATTTAAAAAATATGTATATTTTAATATATATAATTGAATATTTTAAAAATATTACAAAGTTTTGATAATAATATAATAATTTTTTAATTATATATATATATAATTTAACTAATTATTATTTATTTTATAATTTATAAAAATAGAGTTTTTTTAGTTCATAATATTTAGTAGTTTGAAGCATTGTTGCCTTCTCCATAACAAAATGATGTGAAATATTCCACATCATTTCATCCCTAATGATATAATGTGAAATATTCCATACTCCATCAATAACTATGTATCAAAAATGTATCAAAAATGTCAAAAAACTAAATAGAAATTAGGTAAGTACCAGCTATACACTATGGGACAATAGCTAAATATGTTAATAAATTGTCATTACTAATGGACATAACTCCAAACAAAATACACTGAATAAATTTGTCATGACTAAATTTAATTATTTATTGATAAAAAGAAGTAAATGGCCTCCATGAGCAATTGGACTATGATGAAATCATAAATGAATTTCATGGATGGTGCTTGAACAAAACAAAAGGTAGCCTCTCTTCTAGCTATTAAATGTTATGCTTGCTTCAAAAAAAAACATAGTAAGAAGGAATTATTATCATTTATATTATTAGAGTGTTTAACACTAGTTTACAAGAATTCCATTGTTTGTAAAACAATCAAATGATTTCAAGTTGAAATATTATTGTATTAATTTTTACTAAAATAAAATTTTGAAGTGGTTCTAATTTTTTGAAATGGTGTTTATTTCTACCTTTCAGTAATAAAATAAATTAGTGTGTTATTTTTTATATTTTACTAATATTTTAATTATCATTGTAAGACAACTTAAAAAAATTACGAAGCATTTTTAAAGCACATAAATATGAAATATTGTAATTGAAAATTGAAAATTTGAATATTGAAAATATTACGAGTATATCATAAGAGAATTTTTTTTAAATTATTTTAAAAAATTATATTAAATCTTAATGATAATGACGTTATATACTTTAGTCATCATTATAATTATGTACAAGAAACTTAAATGTTAAATAATTATAATAATTTATAACTTAACAAATAAATCATATTTTTTAGTTTAATAAATTTAGTACATATATAAATATACAATTTTATAAATAAAAACCAATCTTGTCATAACACAAATTTGAGTCTTGTTTAAAATAAATAATGTACATTGAAATTGGTATCTACAATGTGGATGGATACTATATATCAATCCCATCTACTTGTTCATCTTTCACATCATTCATCCATATATAATATATTGAAATATTCATTCATTCAAAATATATAATTCATCTATCTATCATATCTATTGACAATGATAATAGAATATTTGTTTATCTTAGCTTTATCATTGCAAAGTACAAAAAAAAAAATCATTTGCTACAAATAGCACATCCATTATCGATTGAATCAAGATCTATTCTTTTATATATAATGTTATTTCAATCAAATCTCAAGAAACTTTTCACTTATGAATATAATACTAGGTCTCTACAATATCAAATAATGAAATGCTTATAATATCAAAGGTATTTGTATTTAGTATAATTGAGAAATAAAAAACATTTTGTAAAATTGAAGTACTTTAATCTTCTAACCCTTGTTGAAATATAAATTGTTAAAATGTGAGCACTAGAATGTGTGAAAGGACTTTTTGTGTATACAATAATATTAAACTAAAGCTTTGAAAGCCGTATTTACAAATTTTGAATGAAATCTTTTTTAGATGAAATTTGTAAGATGACAATTGGATGGATGAAAAATGCCACATCACCTCCTATAACCAATGGTGGCCTGCCCCAAAACCATGCCTTTGACCAAGGACAAGGTACAAAAAATATACAAAACTTTAAAACCCTATAATTTCTTCAAAAATCATTCAAATTTCATGATTTTGTGGAAGCAATAGGTTGTTATGCAACTCTCCTACTAGTACTACAAGCATGAAGGCAATTTTATCATTACAAAGAAAGTACAAAGCATCATTATCAAAAATCAAGTGAGAAACTTAAGAGTCTACATACACAATCAAGCAACTCTCACTTCATGAAGAGAGAATCTAAAATTGTAAGTGTGAGAGAAGTGAAGACTTTATTAAATGATAAATTATCATTTCGAAGCAAAGCAAAACGTACAATTCTTTCTAAAAACACTCACCAAAATTAACTTAACAAGAATGTCAAGTCAAGTAGCTCTTTAATTCCATCTAAACACTTAATCACTATGATAGACAAACTTTAAAACTTGAATGAAACTCATCCAAAACTAGAATGAATTCTCGTAGGAGTCCATCTAATATTGTAATTTGACTTAGAATGATTCCAATGTCACTTCACATGATAACCTTCATTACCATTACATGTTTTCTGGCCTACCAAAAGGGTCGTTTCAGGTTGGTTCCCGTTGCTAGAAACCAACCTGTGTTGTGTGAAATAAAAAATTATTGAAAAATCATTAAAAAAATAAAAATAAAAAAAATAAAAATGTAAAATAAAAATGTAAAATGTAAAATAAAAATAAAAAAATTTAATTAATTTTTAATTAATTTTTAATTAATTAATTAATTATCATCTGACGTGGTAGTCGCCATGCTACATCAATAAGCTGCTGCAGCAAAGTTCCCAAGGTTTTGAGAACACAACAGAACGTAGGGGAACTCACAGCCTTCTATGGAGGCCAATAAACATGTAATGTCCCCCAAAGTAAACTTAATGGCAATTATTACTAGCTTCAATCCAAAAGCTAAAGACACCGACTTATCTTTACATCCTTTTGCTATATGTTTGCAATGCCAATATTAAAAATGTAAGATCAACTCTCTCTTGCAATTTGGTGAAATTGGAGCAAAGATTTATTCATGCATATCATAAGGGATCATCAATTTTACTTATCCACTAGAAAAGAATTGGGGGAGAGCATTGAATGAATGGCAAATGAGTACAAATATAGAGAAATAAAAAATAAGATTTCAAAAAATGATATATGAAAAATATTTTAAAATATTATTTTTTCACATCACTTGAGGTCATGTGGATTTTTATTATCTTTTATTTTTATTTTTATTTTTTAATTCCTACTTTGGTTATATTTACACTATTGCCAAAAGTTAAACAACACTCTATAGGACCAAATTTTCTCTAATGAATGACATTATGTTTTTTGCTATAGACACACTTCAAAGTTATATGGAAAAATATGGTTAGATTACAAACAACCATTTTTTTTAATACTCCCTCTTTTTGCAAAGCTTTCTTTTTTGAGACCCAAAGCAATACTAATATGTTAGTCTGTAATGGTGCAAAGTGTATTTTCTTATAAGTTTCAACAATTCAAGTTTGGCAAAGCAACAACTTTTTGTTAATTTCATTCTAAAATCTAAATACCTCAAATCCTACAAATATTAAAAAATGACATCTTTAAATTTTAGATTGCAAATTCGAATTGAATTAGATAAGACCTTTAAAACTAAGTTAATTTATAGTGAAAAGTCTAAATCTTTGTAGCATTCTTTGATTTTCAAAAATTTGCATTGCATTGCAAAATTTAGTTCAAGAAAGACGACTTGTGCAAAGAATGATAGATGACTAATTTTAGGACAAATTTATTGTAATATAATAGGTGGAAGAACCAAAATTTATCATAAAACTTGAAGTTATTAAAGAACCGTATTTTGATTGATTGAAGGAGTAGTTCAATATCTTTATTTTTATAGTCTTGAAATTGGTGCATTCAATTTGGAAGATTCAAATTGTAAAGGAGCTAGGATGATCCCAAAAACATTGTAGGGATATTGCAAAAGTTACATCAATTACATCTACCATTGGATACCAAATTATGACATGCTCCTGTTTTTTTAAATTTGTAGATTCTTTTTTGTTTGATTTTGGTTGTCTTTCATCTTTGTATTTAAAGATATGTGCTATATTAATTTGAGATATTTTTTTGGTTCATTTTTTTAGATCAAGCAAAAACAACATTTACCCTACAATAGTTTTTAATTTGATTTTATATGTCATAAAAAACAAAATTCTTCATTTCTAAGTAGACACACCATTTTTTTACTTTAAGAAACTCAATAATCCAAAGCTATTACAATCTACAAATCCAACTGCCAATAGATAATTAATTCCATGCATACTAAATAGACTAATCTTTTCATATATAAAATGTAAGATACACAATCTAAATATAAGATGAATTTTAAGTACTAATGTATAAATCAATATAAAGTTCTAACTCTTTGAACCTTGTACATGCTCAAAATTAATGTCTTTATTCTGGGCAAGAATTTAATTGTAATAGTTTTTTTTATTAATGATGATTTTGTACTTCTAGAAGTACAAGTAGAACATTTTATACTAAATAATGTGGAAAACAATAAAACTTTATATAGATACCTTAAACATAGTCTTCTAGTCTCACTGACTCATGTTCCTAAGCTCATATAATAGCAACCCTCTTTCGAAGATATGCACCATCCAAATGTTCCTCAATTGTTTGTTACACAAAACATGAGTATATCAGGCTCTTTACACAAGACATGGATATGCTCCCTTTGTTGGTTTTGTCACCATTTCTCATTTCAAGCTTTGGCTATTACCGAACAACATCAACGTGGAACTTCCATTGGACATTCAATATTGATGGCGGGATATCAACTTAGATAGAATGAAGTGTGGCAAAAAGCCCGTCCCCTAAAAGATGCAGATTTTCTCTAGTTGGTTTACCATTGTGCAGCTACATTTCATAGTTGGCATAAGATTGTCAACCCAAATATCTCTACACTTTGTGCCAATTGTCATACCGGACTTGAAGAATCTATTCTTCATCAATTTTACCATTGTGAATAAACCTGCCACACACGGAACTTTGCTCTCTCAGTTCTTTACCACGCCTTTTAAATTCCTCCGATTGTTGGATGTCAGCCTTCTCTCACTTGGCAGCAATGTATTCTCGGGTCTAAATTGCCAAGGAGACTGAAACAGGGGACTTCAATGTGGTCTCTTTTTAGGGGCTCGGTGATTAGAATATTCAATGTTCAATTTTGGGTGGTGGTGACGGTCACCACCCTTATCCCATGCTAATTTTTCCTTTGTGGTGATGACCATCACCACCACCACCACCACAATGCACTATGAGGGAAGGCAACCCCCCCCTCATAATACTCTCTGTGGGATTCGGTAGACCCCCCCCTTTTGTTGGTCGAAATAAATTTGAAAGAGACTGGGTTTTGGAAGACCACCCAACCAAAAAGAGCACCCAACCAAAAGCATAGCTAAAAAGTACCGAAATTAAGCATGGAGCAAGCATGGAGCAAGCATGGGATTCATTTGTATCAAAATTAAAGGAATTAAAATAAAGTAGGTAGGCTAACAAATATGTAAATCCAGAGGCAAATCAAAATTTATTATGACTGCCGTGCTTGTTCATTATATCCTGCCATGTTTAATGAAACATTGCTGGCTAAATGAAGCTGACTCGATGAATCTTTAATCTGAGCGCTCCATTGGTGTGGAAGGCCTAGATTGCCTGAGCCCTTGCTCAAACTCGAGGTTGGCTGGAGACGAGGGTTGTCAGTTCTCTTAAATCACCCTCCTGCTCAAGACTTCTGAATACAATTGTTGTTGTTGGCTTCTTCTCGTGCGTCGTGCTAGTTGTGGTTTTAGTACGCATGCCTGATCGGGTTCATTGGTAAGTTTGGGATAGAGCGGAAACCATGTGATTGTCGCGTCGGTGTTGCGACTGTGAGTCCACATGTGCAGCGGTGGAGTGAATTTAGGTACATCATCTCCAACTCATGTGCTCCTTTGTCTTGTTGTGATTGCCTACAAGCTTGGATGTATTGTGTTGGAAATCTTGGTGGCAAGGAAGAAAGAATTGTGGCTGTCAATGTCCTTGCAAAGCACATTCATGGTAGTTTGCAGGTAAAATTGGATGTGACTAGGAAGAAAGTGAAATGTGTAGTCAATTTTGGGTAGGAACCCGTGTATAAGCTATTCAAAAAAATTCTGACAATGGAGGGCGAGCAGAGGGTGCAGGGCCCCACGTTTGGCACAACGGATGATTTTAGAATCTATCGTTTAATGAGCGACATGGTTTGTCAATGCAGGCTACGATGGATGTGCTGGAATGGGTGGCAAGCTGATCCTGGTGGATGTGGCAGGCTCATAGAACATTCAACAAGTAAATGTACGGAGGGGTTTGAACAATTTTTCTCTCATCTTCTCCTCATGATAATCTCAAGATTTATCTAACCATCCAATTGGCGCTTCTTTCTGCGCAGGACTTAGCCAGTCTTCTGCTTCTTTCTTAAAACCTGTTAGGCCTTTCTTTACATTTTCAAAGTGCTAGGACACCTGCACAATTGGACCCAACATTTTGGTGGTGAATATGGGACCACTTGATGTAGCTTTGGCGCAGTACCTGTTCGCTTTAACGAGGAAAGATGCTTCAGGTCGATGAGGGAAAGACTGTTTCAAGTGAAGAGGATGAGGTTTTTTGATATCCATAGAAAAGAAGAGGTATGTTATGGAGCTAGAAAATTCTGAATGTGTGTTTCTTTGTGCAGGAAGTAAGATAAAGCATGGATACAAGTCATTTATTGGGTGTGCAATCTGTTAATTTAACTACAGAGGGCGGTATTTCTGGTATGCCTATTTTTAATTTCCATAATATTTTTTTCAAATAGTGATAGATTTTGACCAAAAAGAATTGATTATCTCTTTGTAGTTATTGTCAACTTTTAAGTCTATTGAATATTGATAATGTGGTGTATATCATGTTTTATCTTTAGGGGTTGTTACCGAAGACAAGAACAAGTATGCTGCAAACATTTTTGAATTATATTGCTGAGATTTACGATTTAGATTTAGATTCAAATTATAATTAAAGTGACTTTTAAGTATTGGATAATTGCATCATAAAGGACACAGTTGGGATAATTATTTTGTAGCCTATATGTGTAGGAACATGGATATGGTTCGAAATCATATTCAGAGCGTATGTACCCACCTACACGGTGTTGAAGAGGAGCATTAAGTGCGGTTGAAGAATGAGAAAGATCAGGTTCATAATGAGTTTCAAACTCAACTCGCAAACATTTGAAGCGAGAATGATGCAAAAATCAATGACTTGATGAAAAAAATTCGCAACTTGAAACTCTTATTGGAAACAGAAACAGCAGTAAGTATATTTTTAATTTAATTTAAATTTACATGATTCATTTAGTTTATCATTTGAGATTTCTAATACTTAATGCCTAATATTTACAGAGACGTCATTCTACTGATGAATACGTGAGGAATTACCTATAAGGCCAAACTAATGCGGACAACAAATTTTCAGCAGCATTCAAGGCGTGGTCTGATGCTAAAAAAAGCCCAAAACATGTAGTAAGTGAAATATTAATTTATTTTGTTATGTGAATGTTAATTATTAGATGATTTAATATTTCTTCTAATGCATTATCTCTCTATCCCAGCGTCAAAGCCGATGGGACAATCCCAAGGAGAATACAAATGCAGCGAAACGTGTAAAACACGCCGCATGCACCAGCGAGCAAGCAGCAGCAAGCTTCACCCTTCCGCTTGAGACTAAGTGAAGCCTTTAAGAGGAACTTTGAGTTAGCTCTTGTTGAGATTCGTGCTTTGGAATGTGGGTTTTGGTGAAGGACAATTGTCCCAAGTAGGGTGGACCTCCATTTGGCCCATTCCTCATCAAACGGGGCGAGTGTCCATCAGTCCCTTACAATGGCAGCATGGTCAAGCAAAAATACATGTCTGCCATTTAAAGCTTCATGTTTCATTGGCAAGAATTAGTAGGTAGAGCATAGTCAGCACTGGTCATATGCGTAGAAGTTTGAGTACTTATTGTGAATTGTTGCCTTTGTTATAGTTTTGTAGTATGTGTACCTTCTTGAACTATGAAATAACATATTTCAGTACGAGAGATTATGGATCTGCATTAGATTATGCTCTGTTGTGGAATGGAGTTCTAGTTTGTTTTCAAGAGATTGAGGCAAGGCGTTGTATTGAATCTTTGTCATGGCTCAGTGAAAAGAACATCTCTGCTTCCCAGAAATCGCACACCAACTACATCTGTCCATCGCTGTCACGTTAATAATCACTGTGTTTTTGTCTTTCTTCTATATCACCATCTTTCATGTTTTGGTTATGAGTGGCAGGCTTTCGATATTTGGAGTGGTCGCATGCACTCAAAATTAGTTGGACATTACGACAATATAAATTGTTGTGTTTTCCGTAAAGAGTATGAGGTATTTTCTCTGTCCCAAATATTTTCAAGAAATGGTTAGAAACTGTTGCTATAAATTGAATTGAAATGACAGCTATTTTAGTTTTTTATTTATTGATTCACTGCAACAAAAATCAAACAATGAAGTTGGGTCAATACGTAGATAGGGCTGTGTACTATCAACGTCTTGTTTGTCTTGTGGACCTATGCGAATGGAAGGAAATAATAAATGAGATTGTTTATGAAACCATAAATAATACAGAAGGTGATGAACCAAAATTCAAACGGTGATGGGAACCTAAAAAGCAATAAGATTTTATAGAGTATTTTGTCCACAGAGCCCTCGAGAAGTCTACATTTCCTTCTCCTCTTACTGAGTTTGTACAATCATCTTTAGATATCCTTCCTAGAAAACAAATTTTTCTGAAAGATTTTAGCAAGTAGTTAGCGATTAAAGCTGCCAAAAACAGAGATTAGGATCGGTCACGCACTTATTAGGGTAACTGCTACTAGATCTTTAGAAGACAATGGTTGTTACATCCCCTAGCTCTTGGGGCTCGTCATGTTCGTGTATGGCCACTTCAGAAGATTGTGGAGTTGGAGGAGTTCATGGTTTTCATCTCTAGTGTTGACGAGAAGGAACTGCCAAAGTTAGTGGCAATAGAATATGCCACTTTGGCATCAATTTGTTCTTTCTAAAGCTTTGCATCCCTTGCATGATTTTTAAGTCCGTTCAACCGAAGTGATTGTTTAATAGTGATAATTTTCTTACGGATTCGTAGTTGTTAATGTCATTGGAGACAATTCAAACTTTTGTAGATTAGGTCAGAAATGTGCATAATCCACGTAGGTCCCTTCTGACTAGGAATAAGTTATATCTGTGGTTACGCAATTAGTTTTCAGATTGCTAGGTGGATGGCGCAAGCGTTGGCCAAGTTCTGAGTTCGATGCTGTGCAAAGTTGGGATGATATATTGCAAAGTTGACTGTTGTTTCTCAACCATTTACAAGAGCACTTCAACCAGCAGGTTCAGAGAGTCCCGGTTGACCAAGATCGCACTAATTCTGACTTGTCTTTGTTGAATGCAGAAAGGACCAACTTATATATTGAAATTTTCAACAATCTTCTGGGGTGTGGGGTTTTCTCTGTTTCACTGTGGTACGATGATCTGTTATGACAACCTTAATATGCTTGTCGAACTATGTCAAGATATTTTGGTACTTCCCATTGCAATGCAATGAACATCATGTGGAGTCACTTATATTTAGCTTTGAATTTTCTCTGTGTTCGTGGTACCCAACAGTGATGAACACTGCGAAGTACTTAGCATTACTGAAATTCTGAAAAAGTGAATACAAAGGTAGTGAAATTGCAGACGCAGGAATGATATTTCATTGTATGATGATGTCTCTTGCTCCTTGTTTTCAAGGTCCTTCACTAATTACTACGGAAGTTTGTAAAAGCATGCCTAGTTTAGTAGTCTATATATTGGGGTCTTTTAGTGTCATGATAAGGTATTTGCAGCAGGTTTTATTCTTTTGAGATGTTTTATTCTTTTGAGATGTCAGATCATTCTATGCGTTGTTGTCTCAGAAACTAAGAGATTGTTGGTTTGGGCATACAAAAAACCGGATGGTTCTCTGTTCAATGTTCTTGTAAGAATCGGTGTTGGATTCGTAAATGTATTTAAGCATCAATTTAAGATTTTTCATTTCAAAAAAGGCAGTGAGATGCACGCTACCCTAGATTGTCTCTAATGTATTCTTGATTCGTTTCTTGTGTCCTACAGAAATCTAGGGGAGGACACTCCCCGCGCTTTACAAAGTGACTTGCGGCGAAAAATAGGGTGGATTTAATTCATCATAGGTAAAATTTATAAAGATTTTACATTTAAAGAAGGGGACTTAAAAAGTGACATGTCTTTTATAAGTAATATAGATACCCGAAAATTATGGTCCATTAATTATTTTTTAAATGTAAAATAGGGGCCAAAGAATAGGATCCAAGGAATTCTATTTACTAGGTTCAGTTATGGTTATGCTACAGTACTAGTAAGATACAGGTACTATACAAATCTGAAGTATAACTACAACATATCTTGTAGTCAGTCGATGAATGGGGTAGTTTCCATCTGTTCTGTCTGTTAAGTTTAACGACTACTGCTAGGGTTTAGGCGCGAACGATAATTTCGAGGTTGGGAGGGAGGCGCGGCAGCGTGTGTTCACGAATTTGTTTGCAAATCTGGGTGCGGTTGAGGGTTAATCACGCGATGAGTTCTCCAGCTTCTTGAGTGACGGCAGCGTGTGTTCACGAATTTGTTTGCAATCTGGGTGCGGTTGAGGGTTAATCGCGCGATCAGGGGGGCAGCTTGTTGAGGGACGGCAGCGTGTGTTCACGAATTTGTTTGCAATCTGGGTGCGGTTTAGGGTTAATCGCGCGATGAGTTCTGCTGCTTGTTGAGGGACGGCAGCGTGGAGATGGTGTTTCCGATTCGCGCGATCAGTTCTTCGGCTGAACCGTGGAGGCTGCTCTTGGGGATGGCATGCGCTTGGTTGTGGGTGCGCGATCAGATTGGTGGTGGGCTTAGGGTGAGGAGGTGAACGAAGGGGTCGGCGATTCCTTGTGCGGGGGCGCTTGCTTGTGTGTGCGCGACCAGTTGTTTGTGCGCAATCAGTTGTGGAATTCTGTTTTGGAGTCAGCGGCGTGACAAAGGTGTTCCCGATTCCTGGTACAGGGTTTGCTTTTGAGGGGTGCGCGATCACCGATTTCTGGCGCGGGGTTTGCTTTTGCGGGGTGCGCGATCACCGATTCCTGGTGCGGGGTTTTGCTTTTGCGGTGTGCGCGATCAGTTCTGCCTGGTGCGGGGTTTTGCTTTTGCGGTGTGCGCGATCAGTTCTGCCTGGTGCGGGGTTTGCTCTTGCGGTGTGCGCGATCAGTTCTGTCTGGTGCGGGGTTTGCTTTTGCGGGGTGCGCGATCAGTTCTGCTGGGGTGTGCAAGGTTCACCAGCGTGGAGGATGGTGTTCGGGATTGTTTTAGCTTGCTTGTTTGTGCGCGATCAATTGTGGTGGTGTGTTCAGGTCGGCGGCGTCACGGAGTGCGGGTGTTGTTCGTGTGTTCGTTTGTGCGGGTGTGTTTTCTGCTAGTGTGTTCACGACGGTGCTGGGGAATCTTCGGGCGGGGGTTCTGTATGCCTGCGATTTGTTCTGGACTCGTGTTCACGGCACGGCAGCGTGAAGAAGGTGTTTGCTCTTGCTTGTGGAGGGGTTGTTTGGGTTTAGGGTTGTTTGCAGCGGTACTTGTTGAACGAGATGGCGACTTCTATCAAGCTATGGACGATGGAGGAAGACTTCGGTGTTGCAACTCTGTACAGCAAGGTGAAGGTTTCAACCTTCGCAGTGGGGCAGAAAAGTTCATGTGGTGGTGATATTGTGGGCTACAATGGGATGTACGGGGGGCAATGCGCTTGTTCACATGCATTGTAAATGTGGCAGTTTGGATGATGCACAATGCGCTTGTTCACATGTGTGGAAAATGTGGCAGTGTGGATGATGCACAATGCGCTTGTTCACATGTGTGGTAAATGTGGCAGTGTGGATGATGCACAAGTGAAGGATGAGTTGTGGAGGATCGCATGAATTGCATGGACCGTGAGGATTGGTGGAGTCGCTGAACATGGCTGTGGGCACAAACCAGTTGAAGTGCTTCTTCAAGTGCAACCGGTTGGCCCTAAACCAAATGCTATTCCTTATGCAATTTTTTTGAATGCATGTGCACATCTTGGGGCCTTGTAGAGCTGAAAGTAGAGCTGAAAGGAGGACTTCAGTCACATTTGTGTGTGAGGGATGCACTTGTTCACATGTATTGGAAGTGTGGCATCTTTTTTGATGCATGACTGTTTTCTGAGAGGCTGCTGGTTTTGTCAATCAGACTTGTGACTTGTGATTTATGGGGTGCAGTGTAATCACTTGGAATGTGATGATTGGTGGATTTGCAGAACATGGTTGTAGGAGTGAAGGAGCTGATCACTTCTCCAATTGGTTTGGGGTGACTATGAGTCTCATGTACAAGTAGACATTTGTGTCATAGACTCTAAATTTTTTTTCACATGTGTTGGATGGCTTAGAACTGTAGCTTGTTGCCATAGTTCTTGTAAATGATTTGTAATGTTGTGTTTTTTAACACCTTTAGTACATTAAACTCTTTCATTACTTTTTCATTTGTAATGTTTGTGTTTTTTAATACATTTTGTACATTAAACTCTTTCATTACTTTGTCATTTGTAATGTCTTGCTTTTATTTAGCATTTGTGCATGTATTTGTCTTCAAGTATGCATTCTAATGTAAACACATCCATTTTTTGCCTTAAAGTTGAATCTTGTGGGTGTACAGGGCATATCTTGTCACTTTAATTCTCATTACTTGTTAAATTAGTTTTGTTCTTTATAAAGAAAATAGCCTCCAATAAATTCAGCCTATGTACGTATTATAAGTAAAGATAGGCATGATAATATGGGCTCTAGGGGGGTTTATAAGTAATTATAGGGGCCTGAAAATTCAAAAAAATAAATAAATACCCCCCCTAAAAATACCCCAGCGCCGCACGTGGTATCCAGAAAATACGAAGAGTGTCCCCCCCGTGACAGAAATATAAGCTTTCTGCAATTACGGAAATGATCACATCGCCATGGGAGCGCCATACAATTGCGGCACTGCCACAGGCGGAAATGGATTTTGAGTCCCCTAGTGAACCAAGTAATGTAAAAATCCAAGTAGGAGATGGGACATCCAAAGATTTGTTGAACACAGCTGACTTTTGGCCTTGGATTCAAGAAGCTTTGGGATATACTCAGACTGGGGCGCTTTTGCTTGAAGGAGAGGATCTGCTGGAACTCCTTCAAAACGAATTACCTCCAGACTGAGCTATCTTACTTTGGCAAATTGACTGCACAGAAGCACAGTACATGCTTATAGGAGCTACGGATTGTTTAGCGGGTGTATGAGGTACTCATGAATCTTCTTTCGGGGACTCTGCTTTCCAGATTGCCGAGCAGGAAGCGCTCTTAACGGTAGACAAGAACATGCCTTAGGAGAATCTCTACTCCGTGTCATTTGTTCAATGGTATCCGGTCGACACAGGACTTTTTGTCCTAGGGTCCTTCGATAATAACATCAATATTTGGGACACTAGCACTCATCAGGTTCATTAATATTTTGGCTTCAGAATTTCAACTTTTGTCTTCGGTATTTGTTGGTGATGATATGTGCATAAGATGTAATAGTAAAGGTTTCTTTGGCGTGTGTCTTAGTGCAGAACCTGTGTTTTGAAATAAGAGTTGATTCTCAAACTGGACTCGGAATTCGAGTATGTTTGACGAAAATTCGGGTCTTAGAATTGCAAAAGGCTCAAATTGGAAAGAAAGGTGAGAAAATTGTAGGTGCAGTCGCATATTATAAAACAACTTCTAGGCTATATTCTCTTATTATCTTAAGTGATTCAAGTTATTCAAATCATGATAATATTGTAATAGAAATTGTTGTACTTGTTCGTTTTTAGTAGATGCTTATGATGCGGACCTTCCTCATTTCGAGCACCTAGACATGGACAGGATTCCAATTCTGAGACGTCTCCTCATCCTTAGTTTGGAGTAACAGTGCGGTTAAGTTTTAATTGAAACACTGTTGTGAGGGCGACAAAGCTTTGATGCAAACACGGTATGTAATAAGCTTAGGTATGTTACAGGTTCAGCATTAGTTTAAAATGCCAGGGAAAGTGTACGGTATTTCAATGTTAGCCTTGGCCACGACACACTTGCTAGTAGCTGCTGGAACAGAGTTGTTCCGATCTGTTTCCTTCAAGGATTACGAAGTTGCAGTTCAAGTCGGCGTATAATCTATACATCAAACTGAGTATGGAGATTTTCAGGTGCAAGCACACTTGAAGCACACCTCAAGCACACTTGGTTTTTTTCTTAGAATAGTTTGTTGAAAATTTTGATTCATAAAAATAATAAATAAATCAAATGTGCATGAGGTGTGCTTGAGGCCTAGCTCAAGCACACCTCAAGCACACTTCTACTATTTTCATTGCAATGAATTTGGATAACAATTGAAAAAAAGTTTGTTGAAATTCTTTACTCAATTTATTTTTTAAAGTGAGCTTGAGATGTGCTTGAGCTAGACTTCAAGCACACCTCATGCACATTTTTTTTATTTTTTATTTTTTTGAATCAAAATTTTCAACAAACTATTCTAAGAAAAAACCCAAGTGTGCTTGAGGTGTGCTTCAAGTGTGCTTGAAGCCTAGCTCAAGCACACCTCAAGTACACTTTTACTATTTTCATTGCAATGAATTTAGATAACAATTGAAATTTTTTTTGTTGAAATTCTGTACTCAATTTTTTTTTAAAGTGTGCTTGAGGTGTGCTTGAGCTAGGCCTCAAGCACACCTCATGCATACCACAAGCACACTTGGGATTTTCTTTTAAGAGTTTTTGCTTAAATTCTTTATTTAAAAGATGGTCTTGCATTAGGACAATAGTGTTGTAAGTGCATGTTAGTTAATTTTGAATAGGTACAGATTTTTATTATTACAATGTTGTGTTGGGGTAGATAGTCATTTAGGCATTATGCTTAAAAGTAAATGCCAAGTTTGATTAATGTCATCGACTTCTTAAATAGAAGTCACCAACACTAATCACAATTGATATAATGGAAGAAATAAAATAGCAATTTTTTAACTACACGTGATTTTTACATGATAATGAATACAATATTGACAAACTATGTATGAAATTTGTTGTGATGGGTTGAAATGTAACACTCTAAGTATAGTGATTTTATACAAACTTTTTTTTAGTTAATTAAATTGTCTAATTGAATAGTATTGTTCATATTTTAATCTTAGATTTTATCTCTTCCATTATTTATACACATCAGTACTATAATTTTATTATAAAATGGAACTATAAAGAGTGAGGACATTTGGCATTGTACAATTAAATTTAGTAAGAATCAATAAAAGAAAAGACAATCTTGAGATGTGAAGAAAAGAACGTTCAAGAATATTCAAGAGCATTGGAGAAAATCTTCTAAATTGTAGTAGGAATAGAAAGTCTAGTAATGTGGGGATGATAAAGTTTATAATTTATTTAACTATCTTCAAACTGTATTGTGATTTTTGCCATACCTTTTCAATATTGATGACTATCAATGAAATATTATGAATCCTACAATGTGATATATCAAGTATGCAAAATGCATTTATCAATACACATTAGGGGTTTAGAGTTAAGATATTGACAATTTGAGGATGAAATGTACTAAGGTAGGAGGTCCTAAAATGGCACAGTTTCTAAAATGGCCCACCTTCTTAAATGTACACTATTTGTACATGTTGTTTTTTCATAGCCCTTAGTAATGTATCCAAAGTGTACATTCTAGGAGGTGAGCCATTTTTGGGCCCTATGCCATTTCAATTGCAAAATTTTATAACTAATTACACAAAGCTCCAAAAAATATGAAACACTTTGGATTAGGTGGAATTCCTCTTGTCTTTTAGGAAAAATTTATTAAAAAATATTTAAAGATGTTTCACCTACCCAAAATTCAATTTTAGCCCCTTACAAAATCCATGTATGGACCTCCTACCATTTGTGTCAAAAAAAGAAATTAAAAAAAATTGAAAATTGAAAATCAGCATGCCCCAAACCCAAATCAGCATGCCAAATACCCAAATCAGCATGCCAGCATGCTCATTAAGCTTATGTCCTGCCATACTTGAAAGCTAAATGCGCTGGAGACAGCAATTGTTAATCTGGGCGCTCCATTGGTGTGGAGGGCCGAGATTGCATGAGCCCTCCCTGAAACTCGAGTGTGCCTGGAGACTTGGCTGTCCATCATCCCGAAAATGCTGACCGTTCCCGCCCTTTCTTTTCCCGCAATGGACTCCTGGTCGCTGGCTATGGTGTCTGGACCTCCATGGCAGCAGGCTTCGGTGGAAACATATGAACGTGAAGACGCTTACAGGAGGTGGTTTCGAGAAAATGGAGAGTGTGTTCGCCGTCTACAGGGACGCTAAGATGGAGCCATTGAGGCGGTGGAATTGAGAGAAAGCTTTCGTGATTCGCTGGTAGAGAGAGAGAGAGAGACAGCAACTATGGAGGACGACGATGCACGCGACAAGATTCTGGCTACTTACCCGCTACATCTGCTGCAGTTCGACAAGGATGAATTCATTGCCGACGTCGTTAATGCTGTAAGCAAACCTCTGAGACTCTGTTTTTGGTCGAGTTCGTTTGATTCCTTCGCTGTTTGGTATGTTGTCGCATTTTTTGCCTGCAGGTTTGGTGTTTGCGGAAGCGGAAGTGTGTAGCATGACTGTGTTTCCTAATGATGGAAAATTATGAAGAGCATACAATGTCTCCTGTTTTCTTTAGAGGTGGTGTTTTTTTAAGTTTGAACTGTGCAGTGTTTTTTTCTTAGGTTTCGTTCGGGTTGATAACTCTAGTTTGAATTTGAAGTTTCTTACATTCATCTCGTCTACGAAATTAAGCAACGAAACTGTTGCTGAGGTTGGCCATTTTATTGCTAGATGTGTGTCGCCTGTTGATTTTTCCGTTGAAGTAGTTGCGGTGTCCATGTTTAGGGATATTATGTTTGATAGGGCGTACGATGAGGTATTACTTCTCGGTTGCAAGTGTCGTGATTGTGACTCGTTCAGGCACGGGCGTAGGAAAGTATGTCTCTGAGTTTTCTGACTTGGAAGCAGGTTTGTGCACTTGATTGCGTTTCAGGTCATGGAAATTTCATTGAGCAAGTTTGCAGAGATGGAAACGTATGTTCAACATTCTTCCCTTTTGGTAATTTCGCTCATGTTTTTTTTTATTTTCAAGACTTTAGCTCACTTTTTCATAATCTTCACGGACTGTTGGGAGGAATTTTGAAGAGGGACTGTCATAAACTTCGTAGTACTCAATTTATCGAGAAATGAGGTCGGTCGTTCGAAGACGATATTAGGGTCTGTGGAAGGAGATTTACTTCAAGGAATTGTGCAAATTTAGCTGAGAGTATCGTGTAAACGCGCAGGCATGCCACACGATTGTTAAAATTCTCGGAGACGGAGTCTCAAGAAGCTTTAAAACAGGTTCTTTTTAACCTTTGTTCAATGGAAGCTACTTGGAATCGGATGGCATTTCTGAATCAAAAGATCGTCATACACATTTATACTCTTTGAGGTTCAGGGGTCTTCTTAGGTGCAATATATTAGATCGAATTGCTGGTTCCTTTCATTAACTAAGCGACTAAATATCCTTAGTTTCTAAATTGCGATGACCTTGTTGGCGGGAGGTATTTAATAGTTCCTTCATGCCACAGGCGTAATTTTTGTAGCCTTTGTGAAGGTTCTAAACGAGTTTTTGATTGTTAAGAGTTCTTAAGGAATAAATTATGATATATTTGCAGGGTTTAGCTACTGTTTTCGAGAAATTTTTGAGCAAATTCGTTGAAGAAGATCTTGTGCCGTGGGAGGCTTACTGCAAGGAAGTTTGTTTCCAAACACCACCTGACCTCGTCTTGCCCGAGAAGGTAAATATTCAACACCAGAAATCTTGAGTAAGGTGGTTACTTCTGAAATCTGCTTGTCGTCATTGCCTTACTCGTTGCCTTTGATTGCTTCACGCTTCTGGTATCAAAAGCAATTGCGCAAAATCTGGGTAGCTTTCTTGATGCAAGTCTTGCCTTCGTACTCAACTTGGACTTCGAAGGTTTTGAGCGTGTGAAATGAAAACTCAAAGAAGCGATCTTTCCCACCCTCTGAAATATGCATTGTGGCGACAGTGCTGGAGAAGCAGTGTTCCTTAAACGTGATTTTGGTTGCTGAGAAGCTTGACTGTGCATTGCTGAAGAAAACTTTCTGCTTGATATATTTTCATTCCAGTTATGTCCACCTGGTTCACCAATTTCTTGTCCCTTGTAGTCCGACGGGTCTTCAGACGTAAGGAAAGACGAGGATGCCAATCTGGACGCTGAGTTGAAAAGTCTTCGTGAAAGAAAGGCTGCCGTGAGTATCTTATCTTTGGCCAACTTTTTACTTGACAAAGTTTACGTATAGAGGTGGATGTCCTTTACTATCTAGTGTTCACCATAATATTCGCTAGGCAATCATCTTAGAAGATTGTGATGCAACTTGAAATGATCTCATTGTACCACTCCAGGCTGAAAAGGAAGGAGCTGAACTACGGAGACATATTAGAGCCCTAGAAGCTCATGTGGAAGCGAAGGCCGGTTTTATAGATGCCTTCAACCAGCTGCAGAATCTTCCTCTTATTGATGGTAAGAGTGTCATCTGCTACTTTTAGCACGAATTCATATAACTTTCTGATACGCAAAGAACTGATAAATATGGTCAGTTATTTACCACTTTTGGATTTGTTACTCTGCTCAGTCTTGAACACATTAGGAGATGTTCACAGCTCTTGAGGACGTTCTTTAATTATCAGAAATTTGCAATATACATCTTTGCCCTCGCCCTTGGAGTTCCCTGCACATTAGTATGATGACGTGCGACATTGGATGCCATTTGTGATAGATTTGGGGACTAGTGCTCGTGAGTTGCGGAAGCGCGTTGAGGAGGCAAATGCTTTAAGGGCGCAGAGATATCAGAGACTGTTTCCTGTTGACCCCAGCGCTTCAGGTTTGCTTAGAGCTCTCCGAGCAGAAATTTTGCAATCCATCATTTTCATCAGCTCACAAGAGTCCCTGGCATTTTGAGTCTTTTGATTTGAATGCTTTATGATGTATATTAAATGTATTCGTAGGTTATTGACTGTTAACGGGTGACTTTGTGATATCAGGGGAAAGTGGACAGGGAAGTTGATCTTGTCAAATGAATTCCTAGGTCCATTCAGGTCGAGCGAGGTCCGCAGCGTGATCAAAGGTTGCCGACAGACGTTTCCTTGTTTACACATGGATGTCCCGATACGGCTTTAAACTGTAACATAATACATTACAACAGGAAAATGATACCGGTATACTGGAGTTCAAATTCCTACCCTTCTGGGGATATGACCTTACACAAAATAGCAAGTGGCCCCAACTTATCACAATGTGCTGTAGCTGAGCACGTCTGCTCTTAAGTTGATCAAGATTGACCCTCGACAATCCTTTCGATTTGCTTAGGTTTAAGGTGACACTCTTCGATTATTGTCATGTATCGCTAGTAAATGCTTGGAGTCTCTGAGGCTGGGACTTCATCTCAATTTGTATCAATGGAGTATTTTGGTAGGACGATCAATGAAAGACAATTTCTTATTTTTCATTTTCATTTTAAGATCGTGTACCGTAGTTATTCCACTTTCCGAATCTGATTGTAAAGCGGATTTGAAACATTCTATTCCAGATCTGGAGAATATCTAAACACTGTAAGAATGCTCAGGCCCAAAAGTGTGGCTGATGGATGACTCTCCAGAGCACTGCAGAAACGAAGAATACATCTATTGGTCCAAATATCATATTCCCTCTGTCCCAAAATTATCTTTTTGTTGGTCTTAAATTTTTGTCCCAAAATGCACTTTGTGATGTTGTGAATTGATCAAATTTGGTTTTTGATTGCTATTTAGTACCAAAGTAGTAGTTATCCTTCCATTCATCAATCAAAAGATAAACGAAATGAATAAAGAGGTCAATCAATATTGTCCATTATTATTTTTTGCATCTCTTTGAATATTGCCCAATTGAAGGGGATGAAGCTCTAGTAGGTAGAACAAAGGGTCACATGTGGTCTTAGGCATATCTTAAATGCTTACAAAATAATGAACTTACACTCAACAATTAATTGACTAGTAATGTTCCTTAAAAATGCCCCCAAAAATCTACATTTCAATATTCCAAAATTACACTTTGAAAAGGGCTTTGAAACTCAAAAGTTTCTAGAATGTTAGGAGTGCATCAAACTCTATTTATAGTACAACCAAATCCTAATTGCATTGTATAGTGTGAATGTAGTTGTAGATAGGATTTGGAAACTTGGATTCAAAACAAGAGAATCAATGTCCTAGTCTATCCAAAGGACAAAGCCAACAAAAGGGTTTCATGTTCGATCTTCAAAATGATTTGTAATGTAAAGTTCCTTTGTTTTGTATTGAAGCTCATGGGACCTTTGTCTTTGGCAAGGACCATGTCATGAGTCAACTTATG
Organism: Rhytidiadelphus loreus; assembly: GCA_947034895.1. Classification (NCBI taxonomy): domain Eukaryota; kingdom Viridiplantae; phylum Streptophyta; class Bryopsida; order Hypnales; family Hylocomiaceae; genus Rhytidiadelphus; species Rhytidiadelphus loreus. The sequence goes on from OX344764.1 coordinate 44,534,078, forward strand.
AATTCTAAGTTGCCCATAAAAGATGAGTAATGTAAAGAATCTTAAAAAATCATTATACTTAAATTTATATTATAAATTTCAAAAGAAAATTCTTGTAAAAATCATTAATATTCATTTAATAATCATTTTATAAAGGAATTTTCAAACTTTATTTATAGATACTAGTTAGAGCATTGGCAAATTGTCTAGATATGATCTATGAGTTTGGAAAATTGAACTACAAAGTCATCACTATATTAATCTTGCAAGTTGCTCTTTATAATTTATCTTCATGTGTTTAGAAAATTGAACTACCTTGGATTTATGGGATTATTTCCTTTTCATTCATGTCTTCTCCCCCATTAATATATATTAACTCTAGGTTGGGCCTATGACCAGTTGACCACTTTTTCAAACTTCAAAGTTCCTCTTTTTCTATGCTCCCATTTTCTACTATCTAAGAATGAAATTTTTTACATTTGAAAAAATTCTAGATTCTTTTGTGAAAATTTGGAATTATTGTGAATTTTTGAATTAAAAAGTGCAAAAAACTCATATGAAAACAAAATATGTTTAAAAAATCTGAAAATTCCTTGAAAGTTGTACATTATAGTATAAAACACCATAGTACTATTCTTTTCTAATTAGAAAATTAGAAAATCAGCATTCCATGGTAATAAATTTAAAGTTCAAATCGTTGTACAATATTCAAATTTAGGAAATTTTCAAATTTTCAAATTGAAATAAAAACAAGACGATAAGGTTCATTTCAATAGTTGGTCTTAAGCTTCATTTCAAAGATCATTTTTCTGGCTTAACCTTATAACATCATTGCAAACATTAAGAGTACGTTCACACTTGGTGTTATGAAAGAAAGTCTCTTAACCCCTAAAGTCCCATTGTCCCCTCGGGGGACAAAATGGATTTCGGGCAGGTTCTGATGACCTCAATTTTGGGTGAAACTTTTTGAAACTTTCTCATATGATAGAAAAACTGAATAGCTTTGTGGGAATATAATTTTTATTTCAATTGATGCTCGGTAGCAAAAGATATACCACAAAAAGCCTGAAATTGAACTTGGCGGGCAGCAGAAAAAAAATTGCAAAAAGTCAAAATTATTATTTTTGAATTTTTTTTCTATAATAATATATTTTTGTCTACGTCTGAATCTTTGATTCATTCTATTTGGACAAGTAATGAAAAAGTTATGGACAATCTTGTTTTTTGGGCAATCTAAACATCTTCATGAAAAAATAACTCATAGGATTCATTTCTGAATGCGATTTTCACAATTTAAAAAAAAAATTGTTGGAAAAGGTTAGGCTTACTTGCTAGAACAATCTCACCATTGGGATTAATGTAATTCAATCCCATCTCAGAGCTATTAACCATTTAGTTTTTCTTTCAATCTTGGACCTACTTCTACTTAACAATTTTTTAAAGAATGGAAACCAAGTATTTTTTTTGTGAATTTTTTTTCCTAGACTCTCAACTCAACTCTTCAACACAATAAATTTTAAATTCAAAATCTATAGTGCAAACATTTTCCAAAATTGGTGGTCAAAATCATCTAAAATTGCAAACCACAGTTAAAAAAAAACTCTTTTTTCAACTTTGAATGTTCATATCTTCCAATCCATACAGTCAAACTTCATCAAATTTCTACCACATGATCTTAACAAGTTAAGTACAAGATCTTATGGTTAGATTCTGAAAAAAGTGTTCTTTTTGTTTTTGTGAGTGATCACAGCAGAAACACAGTTTTGAGTGGTTTTTGACAGAAAAATACCCTTGGGACTTTAGGGGTTAAAAAATAAAAACATTGTTAAATACTTGGTAGGGACCTTTTTGCTAAGTAGGCTTGGGGAATAAAACAACTACACTGTGTGGGCATATCATAGCTTGTAGGTGTTCATACCTAAGGGGACTGTTATTGGTTCCCCTCCTCTCTCTCATCTCAATTTCAGTTGAAGTCTATTGCTTCTTGTTTTGAAAAGTTGTACTGTAGAATTTGTGAGTCTCTAGCTTCACGTTAAGAGCAGGGGGGGCGTATTCGGCTCTTTTGCAACATAATTATTTTGCAGAATCGGCAGTCCAGGAGATCTGCCGATTCTGCCACAGAATGTGCCGGAGCTGCCGATTCTGCCGAATACACCCCCCTCCTCTTAACGCGAGAGAGCAGTCCGGGTATGGCCGATTCTGCGGACCAGCTCGCCCTACTGCTCGCCCTTCGGGCTCGCCGCAGGGCTCACTGGTCCGCAGAATCGGCCATACCCGGACCACTCTCTAGTACATTACAACCCATGTAGGACCGGTGGTTACAAAAGCACACAGGTGTCAGAATTCCCTTGCAATTAACAATCCATTCCTATCGAAACACCAATTGCCTAAAGCCAAGTGCAAACATACCTGAAGTGTCCAATGCATGACATAATCCTTCAATGTAAGGCAAAAGTGCACATGTTCATCTTGGGGAGGTCTTGCCCAATAGTTTGACCCCAATGAGTGCTCTTGGGTTCTATAAGCAAATGACTCAAACGATACCCCAAAGGATGATCTCCAGTGACCAGCTCAACGATCCAGGGTTAAATTTAGAACCAAAGAAACGAGTACAAATTGCCAAAGTACACTACTAGGTGATCCATCTTCTGGGAACCAACATTTCTCTTAAGAATATTGCTATCATCATTCACTGAGTTTCAACTGCATACTCCTACTCCCAATTAGTCCAAAAAAATTTGAATGAAAAATAGTTGTTCCCAGTCCCCTGCAGAGTTTTCCATTCGTCAAAAGGACATGTTTTTCTGGTCCCTGCCGGCAGTACAGGGTTAAGAAGCAATGAAAGACTGCGTCTACAATGTCTCCTATAAACTACTATTGCACCATAAACAGGAAAGCTGAGGGGTAAATTCCACGTCATTCATGTATGCTCCTCCCATCAATATATCTACAGCATCAAACGTTTCGAGGCAACGGAATTTTCGCGTACGAAATGTCTGCTCCAAACAACTGTTGCACCATAATCAGGAAAGGTCGTCTGCAGAGAGGAGCGAACAGATAGAGAACTCCAGACCTGGGGAAGTAGGAACTTGCACCTGTACAACTAGAGAGGTACACTCAGTGTTGGTTCCGATGTAAAGGGGTGACACCTAGCTGTCATCGAACCATAGGAGTGTGAGTCATCAAGTCATTAGACTTCAAATAGGTGGATGCAAGATGACCGGCACAGTAAAATTGCTTAAAACAAAGTGACTCACACAAGATACACTTTTAAGAGTTAGTATTTTAAACAGAATCTGAAAGAAGGAGAAGGTCTGAGATTCCTACTCCTGGGATCTGAGTGCCGGCTCAGGTACTCTCGACTCAAGACGGCGTATCACCGCATCAACTCCTTGTCCCTCTTCACACTCCGCCTTTAGTTTATTAGCGTCCACTAGTTGTAACTGCAGTGCCTCATGTTCTTGCACTGGGTTTAGTTCTGCTTGAAGGGTACTCTGCAACCAACCTGTGGATGGTGAACAAAAACAATAATCAATAACTTCCCGTAGCAAATAATGATTCAAAGATAGAAAGCAATTCCATTGATACTATAGCCTTGTTAAGGGACGGCTCGTACTTCATGACGACAAGCAAAAAGATGAGATGAAGACACAGCTCTTTGAAGCGCACGGGATAAAATGGCAACACATTAAAATATGAATATTTTAAGTTAGGACCAGCAGTCTTGTTCATTTGACCATTTTGAGGATTGACTGTAATTGGAGCACTCCACAAAATGGTCAAATGGCTCATAAACAATATTGCCACCATGTGATTGTCAAGACTCTTTTTCCAAGGCCATTTGGACAAATTGCAAAACCAACCTTAAAGTGATATTTGAAATGTCGTCTCTTCAAGGAAAATTTGTAAACCAACCTTCAACTCTCTATTACGGGCTTGAGGAATAGTAGATGTCAATGTTGGTACCTGATTCAACAGTTTAAGAAGGTTTGATAGTACTGGTTTCTCCTTCATTTACTAGTGAATGCTAGCACCCAACTCTAGGAGGTGGTTTTCAACTGTTGAAAGAGGGAGATGCGATCGCATCTCCCTCTTAATAGGGTCTTTTTCCACCTTTGTAGGATTCCCTCCAGTCATTCCCCAAGCCATTCTACTATCTTGACACCAACTAATGAGCATGCTATTCATTAAATAAAAAAGCAAACAAAGCCTGGAAAATTCTTCAGATGCAGAGAGTAGAAGTACCTAGAGGCAACGCCACAGATGCACCGAGAATCGTGCCCAAAGCAGCCGAACTGATTCTTGACAACAGCGACCCTGGCACTGTCCGAGTGCAGAACCCAATACTACCCTGTCAATACAGAATACATGTTGCAACCCTTCATAAAATTGAATCCAAATAAATTTTGTCCTTTCCTAATCACAGTCCCTATCATAAAAAATATTCTACTTCGCAACTATTTACAGACAGGAATAATGCAGCAGACTTGCATTTCTAATATACAACGCCCGCCAATAGAAACACATAATCAAACAAAAGGATGAGCTTGTCAAACGCACTAATTCACTTGGATTACAAAATTCCCAATACTCTCCTGCAAATTCGAAAAAATTCATAATAGTTTTCAAATAAGCGTAGGCCATACATGTAAGGCTGAAAGCTCCTCCCGTGATGCCACCAGCAGCAACTGTGTTCAACGTATCACGCGTATTGCGATGTACAACGAGACCATGCTGAACACCACTGAAAAGAGCAACAAACGCTCCAAGCTTGGCGCCTCCCAAAACTGTTCCTCGGGCAATGCGTAGAACCTTATTTTCAGTCATCTCTCGGATCACTTTCCCACGCCTCAGCTTGTCCTCCCCGGGCATAGGTAATCGAGATTGCTCTGTCCTCTGCGAAACAAATGAGGTCATCGAAAATTTTAAGAAACAAGTGAAAGGACGTTCATTACTATGAATTGTAAGGCGCAAATTTAAAATTCAACAATGTTCACGACAGAAAGGGTGCGAACTTTACAGCGGCAGAGGCAGCTTCACGAGCACCACCGTACAGCATGCCAGCCAACACGCCTCCCGTGGTCTTGGTGCCCCATTCCTCAAACTCAGCTTTGATGGCAGGTGAGACAGCATCCTCCTGCGTGACGGCACCAAACACAATCATCCCGTCAAGATGCAGACATAAATCCTTCGCAAACCCTCGCTCGGATCCCCTTCAATTTCCTGGATCGCTCAAGTAAGCCAGCGAGCAATTCAAAGACTGGACAAGGAAGCAAATGCGATGAATGCAGTAGAAAAAACTTGCCTGAGGAGGGATGGGAGCCTCCATGGACGAGGAAGTGGGGTAACAATCTAGTGGAAACTTGAGAAACAAGAGAAGATGCAGAGCTCTAGATTGAAAAATTGCGAATGCGCCTAAAACCCTAAACCCTGAAACCCTGAATTGTCGAAAGTGGCCCAGTCCTTCAACAAAATACTGTACTGTACAGACACAACACTAAAAACGGTATTTTAGTGCCATTCACAATAAATGTCAAGTATTGTAAATGTCAGTATATTTGTCAAGTATTATGATTAGTTAATATTCTCTTACCACTATTGAAAATACTATTAATAACAAAAAGCGAATTTGGATGACATCTTATAAAGTCATCGACATCACTACATATCAAACGACACTAAAATTCCACTTTTTTTTGTAAAAAAATTAAGCATCTTCATCAATCCATTACTAATGCTTGACAACGTCATAAACGAAGTCAAGCAATGTCTATTGAATAAATCAAAATTTGGATGCACCCACTCTTCAAACTAAGGGGGTCATAACTTTTTAGTGTCCATCCAACACTTGGATGAGATCTAGAGCCCAAAATTTGTTAACTATAGCTTCTTTAGGTCTCTACTAAATTGCTCCATTGTCCTCTGTGAGTGATTGACTCCTCTTTTGCAACCTAAAGCACTGTAGTAGTCAAGATAATGAAGCAAAGTTTGAAATAGATTTGACTTTGTACTTTTTGGGAGAAGTTCAAACATGAAACCCACCTACGGTGTTATCTAATCAACAACAGATTGACAGGTTTTTTTATTTGGACTTGTCAAAAAATGAACGTGTCACTACAATAGATTAGTCTATAGTGAATCTACATGTCTCTACTACCACCCACCCACTCCATTTTGTTTTTTTATAAGTAGTGTATAAGTGGTTTCTACCAACTTTAACCCTGGAACGCCGAAGGCGCCATTTTGTGGCGTTTGGATGACATAGCGGCAATGTCAACAGAAAAGTGAATGGAATTTTCATCCAAAATTTTATTGAGCTTAGCAGTAATCGCCTTTAGAACAACTGGGAATTAAGAGCGCAGTCGTGCAGGTGCTTTTCATTTTCTAATATTGAATGAAGCAATAAAAACGGTATGGCAACCTCCAAAGTTTTTGTCAACTTCTGTGACCAAAAGCACTGTGATGATAGAGGCGAAAATTTTGTCAAAGCACAAGAAGTTGCCCAAGGACAAAAACATTCCTGAGTTTTAGTAAAAAAAAATATCCGGGCACGTTGCCAAGTCACCCGGGCACGTTGCTAGGGCAGTTCACGTTGTTGCTAAAGGCAACAGTTGGCTATTTCGGCAGTTGTCACTGTTCATCGTGAAATGGCATCGTTATTCAAGGGCGAAGAAGACAATCTTCCATAACTGCTTGAGTCGGCGCTTCAGCTACATTCAAGGAGCATGTAACTAGGTAGAATTAGCAATACAATAGCTACTGAAGAGAACTAAAGGAACACCACCTCAAACTCTTGCAAGCATTTCAATTGCATAGGCATAAGAGAGCAAGAACAAGTTTGTTTACTGATATTGTTGTGTACAAAGCAGACTATCTCTACTGAAAATGTTGAAAACTAGACGAAAGAGAGAGTATGATTCTCTACCTCCTCCTTTTCCCCATCCTGCTTGGTGTGCATTTGAGGCAGCCGTCGTAGCTAAACACCTTATAGAGAAGCACAAAGCCAAGAAATGGCAGGTAGAATACATTCTAGGAATGCTAGATGAGAATTACTTGATGAAACTACCAAAATTGAAGAGAGACAAGAGTGAATTCTGTGACAGATCTCCCAAACGGTTGCGTTCACTGTGGTGTTGGTGGTTGTCAAAACTTCTAGGTTGGTCTGACAAGAGGCCCGAAGGCCATGCAAATGGATTTTCAGCGGAGGTGTACAATGCCTTGAGAGAACACATATTTCCATTTCCGAAGATCGAGCGTGAGAGCAAACATGAAATTGAAGGCACGAGCACGAGCTCGCCATCACATTGTCGAGGCACCACAGTTCGCAGAGGAAGCGACTTTGCCCCTGTCCATTCCGCTTTCAACACAGGGGCCAGCAGAACTAGCTCCCTCCGTCCCCGCAGCCTCAAAAGCTTCCAGAGAGCACCTACAACAAGAAGACCCGAATCAGACCATGGCAACACATCAAGACCTAGGTCGACAAGCAGAAGAGATTCAAGCGAACCATTGGCAAATATCACTCAGGAATATGCAAACAAGTTCACAACAATGCAGGGAACCACTGAAGGATGTAACACAACAACATTCGATGGAAGCAGCGCAGCAAGGCACGAAAAATCTTCATGTGCAGATTCTCAAAGACCTCCTACTGAAGAAGTTCACGGCCTCTACACTCCCTCCAGCAGCAGAACCAGAGACAAACAACCAAAGCGCCGCAATTCTGAACCAGGAAGAAGGGAACCGCACCAGCAGTTGCATCGACCAGGACAAGAACAGCAGCAGACAGGAGCGGGGAGAAGAGTCGAACCAGAACATGTAGTTGCTGGCGGCAACAACGACCTGCGAACCTCAGCAGAGAAGACAGGCGCTGACGAGCAGAATCGCCCTGGACGCAGCATCAGCAGACCTGAGCGATCAGCGCAGAAGACCGGAGCAGAACAGCCGGATCGACAAGGGCGCGGCATCAGCGGACCGCAGCGTTCATCAAAGAAGACAGGAGGAGCAGAACTGCTGCGTGGAAATACTACCGGCATCAGCAAACTGCAGCAGTGTCTCGGCGACAGCATTAGCGGAGGAAGCTCCGACAATGCATGCGATTACATGTTCAACTAACATCTGCAGCACACCTGCAGTTGCAAAAGGAGTTTCATGCGGCATAGAGGTGAGAGGCAGATCCCACAAACCATATTTCCTGCGTTGCAATAGGTTAGAGTCCTCGTTGTCCATTCCAGAAGTGGTTAGGGTTCAGAGAAACCTACTCCGTGAAGGCGTATCCTGTTCCTTAGAAGACATGGACAATTGGACTGCAGCGCACGTTGTACAAGAGAAAACTAACTCTAAAACTAAACAAAAAATTTTACGACTAAAGTATGCTGATGGGGAAGAAGAAGACGTACTAGAAGGGGTTGTCCATCGCCCACAACGCCGGCAGGTACTCCATATTGAAGGTGAAGTTGGTGGACAAAGCGTTCATGGTAGAACTGACTCTGACAGCAACGACAATACAGTAGGGAATCCTCTAATTTCACATCTACAACGACATTCCTCAAGCGAAGGTCCTTACGATGGGAATCCGTCATCAGCCGATGATTTCACTTGGAGTACAGACAACACAGAGGCAGTAGGTAACTCCTCTTCTTCGGAAAACACAGAGGACGAACTGAGGAAGGGTTTAGGGCACGAACACAATTGGAAAGAGAAGGCATTTGATTACGGATCAAAGTCGACGCTGTCTGACGGAGAGTTCGAGAGGAGAGGGAGACCACGGGCGATGCAAGCAATCCATATGACAACAATCGATGGAGGAAGAGACGGTGAGCATGAACGAGGAAGGCGCTGGGGCCGCAATGGAGGAAAGCGCGGGGGCCACAATGGAGGAAGGCAAGCGGGGCATGACAGAGGATGCTGCGGTGGGTGAAGTGGAGGGCAGTCGGAGCGACGACGGGAGCCATTTTACCGTTCTTCAGAAGAAGCTGGCGAAGGGCGACAAATGCGTAGTGGTCCGTCCTCGCCAATGCAAGTGGGAACAGCAATTTCCCCCCTCTCAACGTCTCAAAATGGCAATTTTTTGAACTGTGATATCCCCTCTACTGCATGTCAGCAATCAAATAGTAGTTCTGATTCCTGGTACAGGCCGCCGAAGCCAGGAGAGAAAAGAAAAAGAAAAATACAGAAACAACGATCACGTCCTGCTTCACAGTCTAGTACAAGGGCATGTGAGAAAGGCAAGGGTAAATTGGAAGACCCCTTACTAAGTCGCTTTGCAGCAGATACATGGAAACCAAACATATCGTCATATGTGAATGCTGCACTTCCTTTTACAGGACCTACACCAGGTTGTACACACCCTTATGGACGTTTGCCATCAATTATGGGATTATTTGAGAAGTTTTGGTCAGAGAAACTGCAACGTAGGATTGTGAGAGACACTAATGCATTTGCTTCTCAAGTTATTCACAAGGATGGAAGAACACGTGGTGGAGACAATTGGACACCATTAACTCTTGCGGAGTTCAGAGCTTATTTGGCAACGTGTTTGTATATGGGCTTGAAAAAATTGCCTAACAAGCGATTGTATTGGTCTAGGGAGGAGCCCTTCTTTCACTGTGACATTATATCACAAACACTGAAAAGGGATAGGTTTGAATTGATCACGAGGTGTTTGCATATGGGGAGTGAGGAAGGAGATGTCACGGACCGAAGAAGTGCAACATATGACAAATTGCACAAGGTACGATGGATGGTGGATGAGATATGCATGAGGTTCAAGGCTATGTGGGCACCAAATCAACAACTGACAGTTGATGAAGGCATGGTCATGTACAAGGGAAAGTATTGCCCTATTCGCCAGTACATGCCCAACAAGCCTGTTCGCTTTGGTATTAAGGTGTGGGCGGCGGCAGATGCGTTGTCCAAATATGTTTGGAATTTCCAAATATATTGTGGAAAGGAAGGAAATCCTCATGATGAGGATGTAGATACTAATGACAGAGATGAAGAGGATTTTGTTATTGATAATCTCCCTATAAGTGGTGGCAAGGGTGAAGGATTGCAAGGACGACATGTAGTGAAGCATTTATTGAAGGATTTGGGAGGAAAAGGGCACATAGTCACAACAGATAACTTTTTCACTTCTGTCCCATTGTTCCTTGATTTGTTGGAAGAAGGAATAATGGCTACTGGGACATTGAAATCAAATCGCAAATATGTACCGAAAGCATTATTTGCGAAGGAGATAACTAAGAAGCAACACTATGGTTGGATAGATTACCGCATGCATCAAGAAGGACAAATTTGTTGTGCAGTGTGGAAGGACAAGAATGCAGTTATACTTTTGTCTACACATGCAGAACCAATATCACCACCAGGACCAAGGCAATTTGTCTACCGAAGAATAGGAAAAAAGAAAAAAAAGGTCAAAACAGGTCCTATGCATTTGCAATACACAAAGAACATGAGGGGGGTTGACACGGCTGATCAATTGAGGGGGGTGTACTCTTGTTTGACAAGAAGTCACAAGTGGTGGCATCGCATATTCTTCTATTTGTTAGATACAACCATATGCAATGCTTGGATCATCCATAGTGATCTTAGTTTCAGATTTTTTGAGGAACCATTGACTCATTTATCTTTCCAATTGCAGTTGGCAAAGGAATTGACAGCCAATTGGGCTCCTCAAACACATGGATATTCAACATTATCACCAAAAGAAGCATCGGCGCATGGCACGAAGAGTATGGGAACAAAAAGGGGAAATTGTCTTTTCTGTGGAAGGCGAACCAATCAAGCATGTCCTGGTTGCCAAGGACATGTTTGCAAGGGTGTGTGCTATTGGAATAATCATTGGTGACTGTGTGCTATTGTGGTAAATTCAGTTGTCTACTTCTTTTCGTATGTTTTTCTTCTTCCTTAGGGGGAAGTAATCGAAATATATATGTATAGTACGTATATTGTCATTTGAATTTCTTATCTTTCTGGGGGGTGGAGGTGGTGGGTGGACAACAAAGTCTAGTACTTTGTTATTGTCTACAGAAATTCGACATGAGTATTAGTAAAGGAAAATAGTGGAGGGCAGCTTGCTGGACTGAGAGCGGAGGGGAGTGTTGGACTAGGGGCAGACCAAAGTCCCTGGACTACGAACAAGAGCCCGGCAGTTGGGTTCCGGATAAGGGGAGGCACGTGGCACCGGCAGAGGCGTTCAAGGTATCGATGTGTCAGAAAGGAGGGGCAGGGCAGTAACGAGGGGGTCAAGAATTTCAGAAGTTGGTCATCCATTTCCCACAACCCAAACAGTGCAGTTGCAAAGGAGGGCTGAAGACGTCCCTGATCGGCAGCAACACACTGAAATCTTGGTCCTTGCATCATGCCTACTCGTTTTTTGTCTTCATTTCTCGTGAAGAAGTTCACCACTACATCAGCATTGGTCACTGATTTCGTCAGACAGTCCTAATTGATAGAGGAATGCAGGAATTCAAGGACTTGGTTACTATTTAGTTTTTTGTCCTCCTCTTTTATCTCATGAATTGCAAGCTGTATACAGTCATGTTCCTTGTGGAAGTACTCAAGTCTGTCCCTTATGACAATTGCTTTGCTGCTCAATTTTCTAAATCCATGCTCTCAGATTCCATGCCAATGAATTTCTACTTTTTGTGGCCATTTTTGTAAAGCTGCCCATGTTTGGAAAAAATGTTACCTTCTCTTCAATTGCGCCACAGAATCATCTGCCAGCCTTTTGTTTTTTGCTTTTGTTGCTTTTGGGGATCTCAGGAGATCTAATTTCAACACTGCAAAGTGCTTTGATGTCACTGTCGCTTACATCAATCGCAAATTCCAATTATCAGTCTGTCCACGGTCTTAGGTCCACTTTTCACTCTCTCCCCACGGACACTAGTCCGACATTTCAGGGTTAAGTTTATGAGTTTGACATCGTATCCTTCTCCAAAGGCACCTTTGGCTCTAGTCACTTTCTTCGGACCCCATCACCATTTGTACCTTATAGAAAAATTGTTTGATGTGTACCCTTACTAGAATATGAGCCATTGGAATTGTATACATTTCCACTAAACATTGTGAAATTGTCACTGTGTTACAAGCCTCTACCATTCCCCTAGATCTTATAATGACTCCTCCTCCTATACCTTACATCTAAGTCACTCCTACACATATCCACCTTTGGAAGTTTTTTCCTTGACTCTTCTTTACGACTTCAACACTTACTCAATTATTTTCCATATTTTCCTTTTGATTTTTCTTTTACTTGCAAAAATCAAGCGCTCACTAATTTTTGGAACATTCTTTAACAAAGGTAAATTCTATCCACCATCACATACTCCAACCTAATGCAATACAAAATTGCGTATTTTGTCCACTAAACTATTTTTATTAACTCTAGTTAAGCTATGCTTCAACATTATTTATAGTGTAGAGAAATCAAAGACTAATGACTTCATACAAACGGAATCCATTGATGTCTGTAATCCTAAAACAAATAAATGAGCATTCTAGAAGTTCCTACTCTTTCATACAACAACAACTAACACATCTTTGAATCTACAAATCAACAAAGCTATCCGAACATCATTATTTTTCTATCATACCTTTCTTTGCCATAATGTAACACATAACTATTGCACACACTATGCTCCTCAACTCTTTTCATTAATCTTAATGGCAGAGGTTGTTACAAAGATTACACATTAGATGAAATCTGAGGCCTCTACAAGGCCTTGAGTTATCAGACCGTGGGAACGCCGAAACTGCCCTGGGAACCCGAATCCGACGTGGTCAAGCAACTGCCATGTCATCGATTTTTTTTTTCAAAAAAAAAAATTTTTTTTAGACTTTTTTTTGCATTTCAGGACTAACTTCTTTTTTTTTTAATTTTTTTAATTTTTTTTTAATTATTGATCTGACAGCAGCCAAGAAGGTCGGGAACAGTTTTGGGAACAAATTGAAACGGCCCTCTGGAGGCCTCAGATTTCATGTAATGTTTCACTTCAATAGCTCCCTATCATGAAGAAACTAAAGTCAAACCAAACTCAATCCCCTTCATTCCTTACATCAATCCGCAACCCTACCTAATATAATCACTCTTCTTCTAAAGTAGGCCCCTAGGCTCAAATGTTTACATCATAATTCATTTTTTGCTCCTCTATCCATACTACCAATAGTTCTTCTCTACAAACATTTATACTTTTCTTCATGGCTTCAAGATTCTCTTCAGGAATAATAGCTTGAGGTTGTAAACCTTTACCTTCTACATAGACCCCTATATAAACCAATCTAGTGCCATCTTCTACTACCACAATTTTGCGCACTCTCTTCCTTTGCACTTTCTTCTATAAAATGACTTTCCACCTTGGATCCTCTCAGCAATCCATGAAATTCACTTGTTCTATGGAAAAGCAAAAGACTTAAATCCAAACTTAATTAATCTTTCAAAATTAGCAATTGTCAAGCCCCAATTCATTAGATGAGATTTACCTTATTTGGAGGGCTACAAGTTCCTTGTAGTTTGTTGACTATGGGAACCTAGCCACCATTGTAGTCTAAAGTGACCAAGAAACTGCCAAATCAAAAAATAATAATAATATATGTTATTATTATTATTATTGTTATTATTATTATTATTATTTTTAAGAATTTTTAATTTTGAACAATAGTGGCTAGTTTCCAACACGGGAAACAACATGAAATGACCCTCTAGGGTGGCTGAAACACATCTAATGGTACCTCTTCACTATAGTTGAAGGACCTTAGTAGTTGCCCCAACCTAAGAGCACATCAACATGACTATACAAAAACCGCAATAGTTTAGTTCAATAATCTCCTACACAATGCCCACATATTCTAATATCAACAACACTTGCATTCAAGTCTTGTAGGAGTTTGATTTGTATAGGGTGTCTACAATAGTCTTCTTACCACTGCTTAAAATGGTCACAATCTTAAAAACTTGAAATGACTACATTTTTTGAAAGATTTGCTACCAAGAAGTGCATAATCCTATTGTGGTTATTAATTCATTTTAAAGTCGTTACTATCACATTTTATAAGTGCACAATTTGAACATTGTCATTTTTATGATAAATTCTACATTGACTTTGGTATTGGAGTTTAGAGTTGAATGTAAAAGTATAATTGGGAGGAATACAATCATTTCAAGTTCAAATTGGAGACAAGAGACGCATACAATTGCTATTTTTATTTTCTACTATTCACAATTCATTTATGAATAATCCTACAGTTTGAATCCTCCATGTGTGGTGTGCTTAGTACTTATTATAGCATTAAAAGGTATTTTTGTGATGTGCTCAAATTCATGAATGGAATGACTTTTGAAGGACTTCGATATAATCAAGTCTCAAAATTGAGCATTTCAACAAATCCTTGGACTCTTTGCGATGCCATTGATATTGAAGAGGAATCCACGGATTCATTGGTGTGCTTATTTTTAACTATGTATATGACAACATTGCCAAAATAAGAAGGCTAATGTTGAGATAAAAAATTTAAATTATACATTTACCACCTTATGCATTTACCACCAAATTATAGCAAATTTGGGGCACAATACCAAAATTAAAAAATGAACTAATTATAGTCTAACTCCTAAATGCCCAAGGCACCAAATTTTGGTGTCGACAATACTTTGAATTTAAATAAATCCTAATAAAGTTGCTACTTTTAATAGTCTATATTTTTTTAACTTTTTGAAGTCTATTTCTGGCATCAAAAATCCGATTTAGGATATGATTGATTATGATTATTTTTTTGATTCAAGATTTTGTGCAAGGGTGTTCATTGCAATCCTGATGTTCTATAGTATTGAGGGCTCTTGGAAATGAACCTCAAATATACTAGATTTCAGAGAAAAAATCACATCAGAAATTCATTTAAAAAATTGTAGAGTAGATTTTGAGAAGCCATAAGTTGATTGGAGTTATGCATATTAGGCCTTTTAACCTCATATTTTTTTGGTAACCAAATTTTTAGATTTGACATGTTAAAAGAAGATTGAAAGGCTTCAAATCATTTTTGCAATTTTAACACCTTCATAATCAAATATTATAATCTTTCAATCCATAAGTGACCAAATTGACATTTTTATTCACTTTTTATTCAAACTGTCCTTTATTGTTGTGTTTTCATTTCCTATGTGATCTCTAACATGTCTAGTTTAAATTTGTGCGGTTACAATTTAAAAAATTGATACACCTTATCGAAATGTTGGCTTTTTGTTCAATTTAAAGCAAATTCCTAGAAGCTCAAAAAAGGCCTTGGGCATTTAGGGGCTAAGAATTATTCATTTTCTAATGTAGTCATTGACTTGTCAACCCGTTTGTCAACCACATAATGATATCCAAACAAAGAAAATTTGTCTTGCATGAATTTGCTTGAAACACTTGCATTGTAAGAATTTCTCAAGCTAGAGGTATAAGTGCAAGTTTTCACCATCACAAAGGTTGTTGTTAGCAATAGAGTTTTTTAGTATACTCGATCTTAGTATTAAAATCCATAGGTACATATTCTTGTACTTATCTATGGAATGTTTTTGAAGTTGGAAAGTGGTTCATAATTGATTTCAAAGGTATGAAGGATTGCAATTTTTCATCCAATTTTTTTGGATAATGCCCTAAATGTCTTTATAGTAGATGGTGGTAGAAACTATCTCCTTCAAACATTTATTGTTTTTCTTTAGAAGATGCTTAATCCATAGACCATAGAAAATGTATTTTGAAGAAAATTTTGGCAACTCCAACCTCCATTCTATCTTATTTGAATTTGAACCATAAAATAGTCTCCTTTTTAAATTCAAATCCAACTATAGAAATGAAGGCTATTATATCTAGTTTTCTACTTCAATTTGAAAATTTGTAAAAAATTATGAGAAAACAAAATTTTATTGTATTTTGCAATTTGAGCCTATAACCATAGTCTTCTAATTTTTTAACTATAAAATGACACATAAATTTGATTACACTATGACATCCTCCACTATAATATATACTTAGGTGAAATTTACCAATTTTAATAGGTGGATTACATCTAATTTGAATTTTTTTATTTTTTCTTTAGAAATTCACAATAGTTTCAAATTGTTAAAATAAATCTAAAAACACCACAAGTTTTCAAGAGCATCTAATGGAAGTTGAAGAGTACTTTAATCCTTTAAGGATGAGATCCATTGTGAATTGGTCAAACATCATGTTTGAGTTGAATGTAGCTTTTAGATTGTATTCAAATATATGTTTTTATTACTTGAAACTATGAATTATATATCATTGTGACAAATTTCAATTTGTGTCATAAAAAATTATAATTGTTATCATTTTTGTTGCAAAAATTGAAAATAAATATAGAAAAATAGAAAAAAAATCCAGATTATTTAAAAAAATTCCAATAGGTACAAGTAGCAATGCAAATTAGTTAAAAGAAATTCTTTACTTAATTTATTTTTTACACCTAAATAGGCACAACAAAAAACTTGAAGTCAAATTTGACTATCAAACCAAATTTAACCTTTTATTTAATTGATGTATACAATTTTGATATTTTTTGCTAGTGGAAAAATGTATTTTAAATTTATGTTGTTTTTTATGAAAAAAATTGATGGAAAAATCAGCTTATTGCAATTTTTGTAAAGTTAAAGGTGGAAATAAAATGATATCAATTATAACATGTAGTAGAAGAATCTAGAAATTTTACCATGATTGAAGTATATTATATTATTTGGATTCCAACACATCCAACTTGCAATTGCAATAATTATTTTAATTTTGGATTTTGAAATAGAACGAGATCTTGTCAAACTTCATTTTCTTAGTTTAAATCAAATACCCAAAATGGTTATATTGAAAGTTACAATCATGGTTGACCAAGGCACGTCCATTTATTGGATGCATGAACCTTTAGGGGGTAAAGCAACCATTGGCAATTACACATTTCATAATTCAAGTGTCTTTGTTTAACCTTTGAAGTACGATGAAGACGCAAAGTGTTCAATGGATGATTTCATTGTTGACTGTAGAAATAAAGAATGCACCTATTGGTTCAATAATAGGAGCATTTTAGTGACTACCTTGGTCATGGGGGGTTGTGTCCTTTAAGGGTTAAAGGGAATCTAAGGCATAGGAGAGGGCTCTTAAACCGCTCAGGCTTTTGCACCTGTCCACTAGAAGGCTATGAAATCTGGGGGGTCATTTAGAGTGTCCATTAGAAACCACATGCGAACAAAACTTTGGACCCCTTATATACTTTTTGAATTTTAAATTTAAAAAAATTTAAAAAAATATGAATAGATTTTCCTACTTTGAAAGTTTATGTTTTAAATTATTGATATTTTTATTTGTTAATAATAATTAGTTACAAATTTTTGAAGTAAAAAGATACACTGTAGAACTGAAAAATAACTTTCACACCCCTATATTATATAAGAAAAAATTGTCTAAAAAATGAATAAAAAATTCCTATAAATAACTCATTATTGAAAGCTCATTTTGAGTTGAATATTGACTCAATGGTCATCTAAATGTGTCCTCTATAATTATTTGAGTTGAAAAACATGCCATTTTAGTTCATTTTCAACCTCTTCTAGAAATCATTTCATATTTTATTTGAATTGGAAATTTTGGCAATAGAAAGCTATAGTCCTTATTAAACAATGTTCAAAATTTTAGGTTGAAATTATAGTTTATTAGAAACCACTTGTTTGCAAGTGGTTTGTTATAGTAGAACTAAGTGCATCCCCCGAGTATGAAATGGATAGTTGATTGTGAAAAAATGAACTGTGGATTACATTGAAGCATGCTAAGACTTGATTTTTACTAATTGAATGGATGGTTTCAGAGTCCCATTGGGTTCATTCTTAACCCCTAAAGTCTCATTGTCACCTCGAGGGACAATTTGGAATTTGGGCAGGTTCCTATGGGTTGAAATTTTACCCTAATTTTTTGAACCTTTTTTTGAAGATAGAAAATCTAATAAGCTTTGTGGGAATATAATTTTTATTTCAATCTGTGCCCGGAAGCAAAAGTTATACCACAAAAAGCCTAGAACTGAACTCGGTGGGCAGCACAAAAAATATTGCAAAAATTTAAAATAAATTAGAAAAAAAAAATTCTCAAAGATAATGATTTTTTCTACATCTGAAGCTTTGATTCATTCCATTTTGATTAGTGATGTGAAAGTTAAGAACAATCTTATTTTTTGGGCAATCTAAGCATCTTTTTGAAAAAATAACTTATAGGATTCATTTTGAGAATGCAATTTTCAAACTTTTTCAAACTTTTTTTTTGAAAAGGTTAAGTTTGCTTGCTAGAACAATCTCACCATTGGGATAATTGTATTTCAATCCCATCTAAGAGCTATTATCAATTTAGTTTTTCTTTCAATCTTGGACCTACTTCTACTTGACAATTTTTTGAAGCATGAAAATCTAGTTTTTATTTTTTGAATTTTTTTTCCTAGACTCCCAACTCAATTCTTCAACACAATAAATTTTTAATTCAAATTCCATTGTGCACATTTTTTCCACAAATAGTAATCAAAGTCATCTAAAATTGCAGTCTAAAATTGTGTTCAAAAAAACTTATTTTTCCAACTTTGAATGCTCATATCTCTCAATCTGTACGGTCAAACATCATGAAATTTTTACCACATAATCTCAAACAAGTAAAGTTCAAGATCCTAAGGTTCAGTTCCAAAAAAAATTGTTTTTTTGGACAAACGCAGTAGAAATGGCAGTTTTGAGTGGTTTTTGACAGAAAAATGGCCTTGGGACTTTAGGGGTTAACTAAGTGGATAGGTGTCTCTTGATTATATTCAAAATAAGAATTGGTTGTTGAACTACCTTCTCTCAAGTGTTAATTTTTTTGAAATAATGATTTATTCAACCATCCATTTCAGTTTTAGAAAGGGATGCATTTAGAAACAAATTCTATTCCTTTTTACATGAAGCAGTGCTAGTTATTGAACCAAGACAGTTTTTTTCCAAATTGCGCATGTATGGGTTTTGCAAGGCCTACTAGTCACAACTGTGGGCCCTGCCAAACAATGTTTGAAAATTCATAACTAATTCAATAATGCTTCAAAAAATATGGAATGACTTGTGTTAGATTCCTCATCTATTTTTCCTTCAGTGAAAAATATGCTAAAAATATTTTCATCTCAAGAAATACATGGAAAAGGGAGACCAGCTCTTGAATGAGCGGTTTATGAACCTCTTACCTTAGACTTTTTATGTTGAGAACCGCCCATCCAAAGTGGTTCATTCTAGAATAATTTCAGGGTGGAAAAGGTGATTGTATTGTATAGTATTTAGTAATGAATGATGATGTACCTCACATTGGAAGTGAAGTGTAGTTAATGAGATGTAGTAATGTTTAATTGTAAGTTGGAACTAAACTGAATTAAGATGTGTCTTGCATGATTTAGAGAGTGCCATGAACACTTTGAGTTGTCATTTGGTCCATTCACTAGTGTTTTTATATTCTTTATAGCTGCAGTTTATGTGCGTAATGAGCTCTTGATGCACTTTGGCCTTGTAAAAATCACCAAAATTTCATTTTCATTGTGAAAATTCTAAAAAAATTGGAATAGTAGTTCCTCTTCTTTCTCTAGCCATGAAAAAAAAAATGCGTACTTTTGGTTTCACTGGCTTTTCTAAACAGACCTATCTTTCCTTACATGCACCATTACAGAGCCTTCTACCTTAGGTACACCCAAATGTGCCACTGACCTTAAAGCGCCATCTCCACTATGTGTACATTTCCGAAATCAGTTCTATACCTCTGTGGAAGAAACGCTTTTAAAATCAAACCTTGTTCCTTAATAACTATTGCATACAGTATCCAAATGTCATGTTCTCTGGTGCGTTGGAACCTCCTTTCACTTGGCAACGAGAACATGTGAAAATCTGGCCAGTCTAATAACCGTAGATATTCTTAGTAGCAAAAAGTGGCGGTTCAGGGTGTACCCACTTTGGTGGGCATGAATAGGTTTGCTAGAGTATTAACTTTCAACTTTGAAAATCCATAGAATATTGTACGAGAATCTAAAAATTATGAGACAAGTTGGGTTGATTTTCACTTGGTTAGGCTGACATTTATACCACTAAAAATCATCATTTGGATCACCATCCTAGCAGCAAAAGTGTCGGTTTAGGGTGCTTCTACCTTATTAGATTTTGACTTTGTGGTTACAGGGTCGGTCCCGTCCCTAAGCTTCGGAAACAAGCTGACTTTCGGTGCTTTGCGTCCAAATTTGTACAAGAAAGAAGGGGCAAAGGCGGGAAGCTCAGCCCTCTGCTCCATCTGCCCATTGCAGCTCCTGCAAATCCATTCTTTATGGGAGTTTAGTTAACCGACCTAGATTTCCTTCTCTTGAATGACAAAGACGGCGCTCTCCAACTGGTAAGTTCAAAAAATCCGCATTCATTCATTACCTTACATTTGGTTGCTTGCTTTCGATGGCGTCGCTGCGATTTGTGCCAGTTTGTTCAGCGAGCTCTGTGTCGAGTCGGAATTGGGTGTGTACGCTGCTCCCAGTTTAGGTTCCAGTTGGGTTTGTGGGTTTGTTGGATCACAGGCTTCAATGGGATATTGGAGTGGGATTGTCTGGCTAATCAATGTGTGTGTGTGTGTGTGAGACTCCAGAATTTCACAAGAATTTCGTGCCAGAGGCGTCCAACTTGGAAGAAGCTCAGTGGTAGCATTGCGTGCACTGGTATGATCATCTGCGAGGCCTTGTTAGCTTTATTGCGATTGTTTCTTGCATTCTGGAATCGTGTTGTTTTGAACTATGGAAGCCAAGTTGGTATATGCGTTGGAGATTCACATTTGATGATTCGTGTGATTTGTTAATTTGAACTACTTGAATCAACAGCAGAGTGTAAGGCAGGAACGCATTCCGGTGGCTTTTAGTGCTTTCCGTTGTTTGAATGGGTTTTTTTTGTGTGTGGGGGGGTTGTCCCTGTTTGTGAGAGGATTCTAATGCATGAGTACGTGTATCATTAAATGCCATATGAATTACTTCTGAGTTGTTGAAGGTTGATGTACCGGTGTAGGGTCCCAATCACCCAAAGTAATACTTGAGTGTATAAAAATCAGCCTTCTTTGATGATCAATTTGATGAAATTCGGTGTACATACAAAGGCTTAAGCAAAAATGTGTAAATTTCATGTAAATAAATTCTAAGAATAAATTTGGGTGTTAGAAAGATTAAACCATGAGTATTGCATCTGCCATGTATCTATGGAGACAACTTTGATATCGATAGAATGTAGAAGTTGATCTCATTTCTTCCAAGTCATGTGTTTGGAAGACACTTGCATTATAAATTAGGAGCTTTTTTGAACCCATGGGAAGGGACCTCATGCAAATAGGGTCTCTACCTTAACATGTCTTCAAAGTAGAGTGGACCAAACAGAAGTGAACCATCGTAGAGTTCTTTACGTCCTACTGAATGGAGATTTTATTTTCTCACTGTCTATGTGGATTCTGGAGATTTTATTCTCTCACTGAATCCGTTTAACTTCATGTTTTGCTATGGATGCTCTGAATTCTGTATGTAGCATTGCAATGTAACCGTTTGTTTATTTGAATCAACAACTGGCAGACATGGCGTCCGAAAAACCTATCTCAAGCTTCTTTCAAGCTCCCAAGAGATTGAAAGTGACTGAATCTACCTTGAAAGAGGTGAATCCGAATAACGATTCCACTTCAGCAAAAGTAAATGACAAAAAAGTGTTGGTAACGGAGGCTCAGACGAACCACGGAGAGGCTGATGCTGTACCCGTACCAGAGGCTGTCACGGAAGATGGTTCTGGAAGTCAGCAGACTGGCTTACCTGATGTGAGCAAGGAGCAGAAAATTCGAATGGAGCTCAATAAATCAATAGCGCGATCTAAAAGAAACCTCAAAGTTTGTGAAGAACACGTGGCCAGCGCATTAGGTATGTAAGCTAAGACTCTGAAATTTTATTTTCCGGTTCATACATTTCTCATCCTCCCATTAATCCCTAACTGCCCAAACTAACAATAGGAAATCCACTTTGAAAGCAAGTAAATGATTATAGTGACTTTGAAACCATATTTCTATCATCCAAGAATATTGGGTATGATGTTTTATTGGTACATTTTGTTCCCTTCTTTG
Organism: Rhytidiadelphus loreus; assembly: GCA_947034895.1. Lineage (NCBI taxonomy): Eukaryota > Viridiplantae > Streptophyta > Bryopsida > Hypnales > Hylocomiaceae > Rhytidiadelphus > Rhytidiadelphus loreus. Next base: position 44,556,208 of record OX344764.1, read on the forward strand.
AAGCTTCTTAAGTCATATATTTGAACTCTTATGGCTATGGATGTGGTCACGTTTGACAGTTTGGGCACTTAGAGATTATTGAGTTCATATCAATTTTAAGGTCAGTCCATAGGCCTCTACACAAGCAAATGCCCTAGACTGGATGGCTTAAAATTTTGGGGTATTCTATTGCGTTCATTTTTGTCGAGGACTGCACTGATTTCATGGCTGCGGTATTGACAGCTGGAGGAAAAGCATTTCCAGAGCTTTCTCAGTTGCTAATCGATGAGAGCTGGCTGGAAGTATTGCGAGAAGAGATGCAGAAGCAGTACATGGAAAAACTATACCAGTTTGTACTGGAGGAAGCGGGCGGCAAGTTCCCCATCTATCCTCCTCCAGCTAAAGTGTTCAATGCTTTCAACACCTGCCCATTCAACTCCGTGAAGGTTGTCATACTCGGTCAGGTGAGGGCTCTTAAAATTCTCTGAGGAAACATGGTCTGCTTGGGGGAGGATTACTTTTTCAGAACAGTCTCACTTTTTAATTTCGCTCCAAACTGATTTTTGAAGGTCTGCTTTTGCAATTCACAATTGTAGGATCCCTATCATGGTCCTGGGCAAGCAATGGGTCTGAGTTTTTCAGTACCTGAAGGCATCAGGATTCCACCCAGTCTGGCCAACATGTACAAAGAAATTAAGAGTGATGTTGGCGGTTCCATCCCTTCACATGGGAATTTAGAGAAGTGGGCTTACCAGGTGTGTTCAATATAACACTTCAGTCATTTGTGCGCAACTCTTACTCTTTTACATTCAAACAATCTTCTGGCTCCCAGCTCCTCTTTTCTTGTACCGCAAGTTTCCCGTATTGAAGTGCTTTTTCGGATCTGAAGGTTGTCATCAATTGTAAATGTCACCTTCCTGATGCTGCTTGCGAGAACTTTCTACCAGAGTTGACAGTGAGACATAAAAAATTAGCTTCACTAACGCTTTTACTTAATTGCTTTATGGCTTCAGGGCGTGCTTCTACTCAACACCGTTCTTACAGGTACGGTAGTTTGGCGATGGACTACTCAACTGTGCACCTGAGTCTATACTTTTTAGAAGGAAATATTGTGTTGCAATTTCTCTTAATGAATCTCATGCTGTCCATGTGATCACGTTTTCATTTTTTTGGTAGCCGATGTAAATAACTGATATGGTGCAAGATTATGAATTTGATTTGAATACTTTCAGTGCGAGATCATCACGCAAACTCCCATGCCAAGAAGGGTTGGGAGGTGTTCACAGACGCGGCAATACGTGCTATATCTCAGAAACGAACTGGCGTCGTTTTCCTCCTTTGGGGCAAGCCTGCACAGGAGAAGATCAGGTACTCCTTTTTCGCCCTTGTACATCATGTCAGTTTTTGCATTCATGGTCGAGTTTGAACAAGTCTGCGGAGGTTGTGAAGGAAGGCTGTCCGTATCATGGTGGCATTGCTTATCCATGTGAAAATCTCCAATAATACCAGTGTGCTTACACAAGTGCTTACAACTTGCAGATTGATTAATGCTTCAGCTCACCATATCTTGAAGTCAGCTCATCCCTCCGGTCTCTCAGCACATCGAGGTTTCTTTGGTTGCAAGTACACCTCGAAAATCTTTCTTTGTGTATTTTTTGTGCTTTTCTTTCTAGCAATTGTACTTTCAAATGGAGTGTGATCTATGTCGATACCTCTGCAGAGTAAGTATCTAATAGACTAACTTATCGTATTGTTTTTACTGTCTACTTATCAAATCTTATTTACCCTTCGATTGTGCGAGGTAGTTAAAAATATGCCCAATCTGCTTTTATCAGTCTTTCATCAGGGCGAACGCCAGAGACTGGATCAAACCTGGTCCGAGTATTTGTCTCAGCTAGGAATGGAGTGATAGGGGAACCTGTCCGTAATAATTGGTTGCCTTAAATTGAGCTGCCAAGGAATGGGGATGCGTGCATTCTATTGGTAATTCTATATAATTGCGCAGATCTGTACTGACAATGTGGTGGTCTTAATGGCCTGTCATGACTGACTTCAATGAAATCTCGTGCAGGCATTTTTCGGAAACAAATAAGCTTCTAGAAAAGGCTGGGCAATTGCCTATAGACTGGCACTTGTAATGACTTCAGTAGTGGTCATAAAACTCCCTGAAGACACTGTACTATTGGCAGATCAACTAGATGCCAGTGTGTTCAGTTCGGTGCTCGTTAGCACGGGATGGGAGCCCAAAGTGTTGGCGCAGTGGAATTTTTGGGGCTAGGTGAAGATGCCGGTCCTACCAACCTTCTGTCTGACGCGGAACCCACATGCATGGTGTGGCATGCCAGCAAATGTGATTCTTTGCCAGCTGCGCACCTTGGGTTTACTAGTTTTTACAGAGTTTGGAGTAGTTGTGAGCTTCTAAAATGTTGGCTTTGGGAGCACATAGTTAGGGTTTCCCCTTCAATTACCAGAAGGCCGTATATATATGTATTGATGAACTTTTCTGCATGGAGCGCAGTCACGAGTAAATGCAGCACTGATTCTGAAAGTGGCTATTGCAAAGAACATGAACTTATGCCCAACTAATAATTCAATTTCCAGGGCATGTATCAACTTTCGTTGGTATAGATCCTCCCATTTGAATTCACGGAAGAAAGCCTTGGTACTAACTAGCGTGCAACAACAGTGGGTGGTCAAGTTGAATGTCATGAATTTGGAGTATAAACGTGGGTACAAACCCAGCTATCGTATTTCAAGGAAGAATTAGGGTGTCGGAGAAACTCCAACTCTCTGATTTCTTCTTTCCTCTATGGATCCTCACATTTTGAGTTCAAGCGTTGGTCATACTTTTATACGTAAGTATAGCTATTTCCAACCACAGTGAAGAGCGTGGGTTTGCAACACTGGTCTAGCATGAACATTGAGCACGTGTAGAAGCTATTTTCTTATGGAAACTTAGTATAAGAACTGCATACGCTTCTCTTCTCACAACTCCACCTCTTCAAGAAGAGCATTGCAAGGAGCAAGACTTTACTGAGCATTAGATTACAATCATCTTGCTCTCAAACTGGACTACATTTCTGTTTATCTATCTATTCGCGTATCCTACTTCGTTGAAGCAAACCATCTAGACCCATCTACAAGGACTAAAACAACAAAACCCTAAACCCTGGCCAGACGACCTACAGTACTGAGCTAGCACAGAGAGACAGAGCGCCACAAGAGAGAACTGACAGAGAAGGTTATGTTACAGATACAATGAGTTTGTTGTCTCGTCTTTCCGACTCGAGCAGCTCAGGAAATTCGTCGTAGTCATCGCTAAAGCTGTATCGCTGACCCACAGCTCGCAATAAACCCGAGATTTCGTACATGGAGGGCCGCTCTCTCGCGGTGGCATTGACACAAGACCAGCCAATTTTCAGCACTTGCAGCATTTCATCATCAACGCCCTTGCCTCGCAATGAACTGTCAAGCGCCTCCGCCATGGCGCCGCTGGAAGACAGCATCGCCACCCAGTCCACGAGAGTCCCCTTGAAGTCACGATCCACCATGACTTCAACAGGCTTCTGTGTGGTGACAAGCTCAAGAAGCACTACGCCGAAGCTGTACACATCTCCACGCATGGTGGCAACAAGTGTGCGCACATACTCAGGCGCAACGTAACCTACGTCGCCGAAGTCGCCATTCACAAACGTGGAGATGTGAGTATCCACGGGATTCATCAGCCGCGCCAGGCCGAAATCCGTGATTCTGGGTTCGAAGTCTTCATCGAGGAGGATGCAATTGGAGCTGATGTTGCGGTGGATGATGCGCGGGTTGCAGCTATGGTGGAGCCATGCGAATCCACGGGACGCGCCGATCGCGATCTTCAAGCGTGTTTTCCAGTCGAGAGGCTCCTTCTCGAAGGCGTCGTGGAGGCGGTAGCGTAGACTCCCGTTGATCATGTGCTTGTACACAAGCAAACGCTCTTGGCCTACGACGCAGTAGCCGAGAAGCGGCACGAGGTTGCGGTGGTGAAGCTCACCTAAGGCTTCCATTTCTGCTCTAAATTGGCGATCGGCATGCACTGAGCCTTGGAGTCGCTTGATCGCCATGACGGATCCATCGGGAAAATCGCCTCGGTAAACTACTCCTGAGCGCCCTGAGCTTACGATATTGTCCTTGCTGAATCCACTCGTGGCGTCCATTAGGTCACTTAACCTAATTTTCACCAGCGGCTTCTCGAACATGGAGACGATGACGGTCTTCGGCGCATTGATCCGGGAAGCCCACTTGCTCTCATCGCGCAGGATCGTTGCGCTCTTCTTGTTTGTTCTGCGAATGATGCAACAGAAGATGATCGCGCAGATGGCGAGAACAGCAACTGCGCTTCCTACAGCGCCTCCAACTATCACTCCTGCGCCGGCGCCCTTCGAGCGGGAGGTTACCTTCTTGCACTTTTTCCGCAGCGGACGTCCACAGAGGGAAGTGTTGTTCTGGAAGCTGCTCACGTCGAACCCCGTGCGATTCTCGGCTTTTCTGTCTACGAGTGTACCCGGAATGAGCCCCTCGAGCTTGTTGCTGGAGACGTCAAATCTCTGCAAGCGGCTCAGGTATCCAATTTGCTCAGGAATTGGTCCTGAGAGCTCGTTGTTGTTTAGCAAGATGTCGTTCATGAACTTGCACTCGGCTAAACTTGGTGGGATGCTCCCCTGGATTTTGTTCCGGGAGAGATCCAGGTCCACTAAATTGGGCAAATCGGAGCAGAGCTTGCTTGGAATGGGGCCTGTGAAACTGTTGTCGGACAAATCTAGGCGCGTGAGGGCGTTACAGCCTTTCAATCCTTGTGGAAAGGAGCCGTTGAGACGGGATCCGGAGAGCTTGATGAAGTAGACCGGGGGCGCCATGTTGCCGTAGCATGTGACGCCGTACCATGTGCAGATGGAGCGCGGGTTGAGGGTGGTGTTGGTCCATGTTTGCAGATGGCCTTCGGGGTCGCCCACGGACGCTTTGAACTTGAGTAAGCATGATAGATCGTCTCTCTGGGCAGAGGTGGCTTGGAATAGCATCAGCCCCAGAAAACAGAGGTGGATCAGTAGTGCAGCCATGCAGAATGTCGACGGAGAGTTTTTTATAGTGATTTCAATAATGAAGTGGTGCCCTGCAGCTACTGTTGCGCGTTACTGCTGCTCCTGCCCATCCAGTGCTCCGGGAGCACATCCTGTGACCTTACCAGACCTTTTGAACGGGTTCAGATTTGCGGCATACGAAAAGAAATGGAAACATCAATCCCGACTGTGCTGTACAGGCGGCATCCGGATCTCCTTCTGCACAAAACAGAGCACCGCCAAAGCATTAGTCATCAAACGAGATACTATACAAGGTAATTCAGGACACATGGAACTATTGCGAAACTATGACACACCCTTGCTGAACCAAAGGACGCGATGATCAATACGTATTTTAGGACGATCGAATCAATTAATCCTGGCATGAACTGTAACTATGTAGTGGAGGATGTGCGACACACTCGAACCTCTTAATATATAACGACCTTCTCTAATATACATTCCAGAATATCCTGCACATTTGCCACTCACATTGACAGTAGCACAGTCGCATTCAATTTATATCATAGTGAAAAAGTCGGAACCCCGAGTGTTGAGATTACAGAAGTCCGAGTATGGGGGAAACCTTTTAGATGAATTTGCTGATGCGATACCTGTAAGCCTTATATATACAATGTGACCCCCATGGATTGCAACGTACGTAGAGAGTTCACATATGGATACGATTAAAGTACTGATATTACATGCCAGTTTACAATGTGGGCACCATGCGTGAGATTCCACCAAAGCAGAAACGAGAACTGTGAAGACTAAAGGGAAAGGACTCTGGTCGGTTCATCACAAGAAAAATGCTGTCAGACTCACTGCAAAGGTGTCAGTGCATTCTGACAGCATTTGCAGGTACTTGACCAGCCCGGACTCGTGAACTTTTAATCGGCATTGTTGATTAGTGATCAAAGCCCCAACACTACAAGACCATCCTCAGAAACAAGCCTTGAAAGTGAGAAAATTGCATCACCACACAGAAAATGACAAGGACGAGCTGCAAACTACGAATGCAGCAGCAGCAGCAGCAGCAGTGTAATCGAAATCTGTACCTTCAGACACCCTTGTACATTCGCTTGTGCTCGAACCTCGTCCCCTCCCCTCTGTCGTTGCAAATCAAACCTAGTCTCTGGCAACAATGCACTCCTCCGCACACAGACAATGCTCCCTCTGAATGCAGGATCATGCAAACCCAAACTGTACCAGCCACCTCTCACAATTGGAAAAACAACGAACGACGAACACACTCCCAGTCGTGAGTTTCACTACAAAAAAACAGAAACCCAAAAAAGAAACCCAAAACGCCCCCAAAGAAACAACGAAACCAGAGAATCTTTTCTTAACTACAGTCTGTCCACATTGCCCTCCAATCTCCAAGTTTCTTTCTCCACACAGCACCCTCACACAGCACGGGAATGTTTTGTACACGAAAACCGAGAACGGCTCACTCCACTAAAAGCTTGGCAAGCTAGTATAGAGGTCAACTACCAAGTCCGTCAACAACTAAGCCAACTACCCCCGGCCGCGCACTTAACCCCACATGAAGTCCCCTTAACCCTTCGTCATTGTCGACATTACCATCGCCAGCAGCAGCAGCAGCAGAACAGCAGCAGCAACAGCAGCTCGTACGTACTCCTAAACGTGGCTACGTTACTCCCCCTCGACACGAGCTCTCCCTAACTACTAAGTTAACGAACTGAACTCCCCTGCTTTCCCAAGTGCAAAACGTCACCCCCCAGCTCATAGCTCACCCTCCAAACCATCGCTGCAGCAGCTTCATTTCTAAAGACTATACTGAGAACCGTGCATCTGTGGATCCATGATAATAGCTTAAGCTTAAACTTACATAGCGTAGAGAGAGAGAGAGGAAGGAGAAGGGGGAGAGAGTGTGAAGGGAAAGACGGGTGGCAGTAAAGGAGTCTAAGGAAAAGACATTGATTGATTGTGAGGCAGGAGCTCCTGTGGCGTCATCACTGCAGGTGCAGCAAATGCTGCTGGAAGGGAGCAGGCGCAGTTCTGGGGAGGGGAGACGACTCGAACGTAATGGGACGACGGACGGGGTTGACTGGCGTTGACTGGTTTTATTTTATTTTATTTTAGGAAGAGCGGGGAGGGGGGAAAAGCTTAACTAATAATTAAAAAGCTTAAGTTACCCTGAGGTAAACCACAAGGTAGCAACTCCCCGAAGGGACCACACTTTTTGTGTCAGATCATGTATTTACTATTATTAGACTCGTCAAATTGGTACTGATTTTCTTGTTTGCAATTGAAAGAGGATTTCAACGCATTGAAAAATGTTTCATTTGGATATTCCATGCAATAGTTGTAAAGGGTCAAAGTTTTTTTTTGGTACATGTTTTGCAATCGTTTCATTAGTGGAGGTAGATGTTGATTAATTGAATATACGTGTAGTGAAGACGATGCTTTTAGATTAATAACCCATAAAATCCTCGATTATGGAAAATTTCAAAAAACTTCTTGTAAGAGTGACATGAAATGGATGGAGTGCATCTAAGTATGTTGAAAAAGAAAAATTTGTTTAGTTTTTAGCTATGTGACTAGTGTGGTCACTTCATGATGATTCATGATTTGGGTACAAGGTTGAGAACTAGTTCACGTAGGAATAGGAAGGAAAGATAAACTTGCAAAAATAAAGATTTCAAGGTTGGAATCTTCTCAAGTCCGAAAAAGCTATAGATCTACATTTTCCTTTGTACTAGGGACTCTTAGGGGCGCATCCTTGAAGATATCATGGAGAGACCAATTCTAGAAGCAATATGGTGTTTTTTTGTGTATTTGACATAGAAGATGTATGAGTTGAGGTATACACAACAAAGCGGTTGGTATTCATCTTAAGTTGGATCCAATGACACATGGCGCTCATAATTTCTTGTCAATCTCTATATTATAAAGTAACTACATCTAATCTATCCAAATAAGCTATATCATTAAAAAAAACTCTTACACATACGTACACAATAGCAAAATCCTCTCTACCCTTGAATGCCCAGTTAACTACTAATTGATCACTAGATGGTTAATAATTGCTATAGTAGCAAATCCATTTGAAAATTGTTGGTAAAGTGTGAAGTTTATATGTAATTAAGTTTTATATGCAAATTTTTAACTAATCATTGCATGATTTGGATTTATGGAACTCTCAAAATACATGATTGTACAAAGGCTTCTAGCTTGTGTATGTATGTAATCATGAGAAAAAACGCAACAAATAGTATAAAGAAACATGGTCATGAACAAAAAAAACTAATTCTTGCCAATTCCAAAGGATGGAGAAGACAAAGTGAAGACACATGATTGGATTTTGTCACAAATTGATCATTAAAGGAAGTTGCACTAAAGAAGTCTATAACAATTTTCAATATGATGTGGCATTTCAAAGCCAAATTATACTATTGTTTTTCAAAAAATATGTTTATGAAGTTATTATAGATTTTCATAACTTTGATTTTTATCTTGACCTTGAAGAATTTGTAAGAGAATGTTCTTGATATAATTTTTTGTAGATCATTATATATTCTAAAAACCTTCAATTCCAAAAATCACTTAAACCTATAATTTATCATTTTTGAGTTGACCAAGTGTATACACCGCTAAACTAGTTTACAATTACTTTAGAAAATTTTGCCTTGCACTTATAGTCCATTAAGTCAAAGCATCTCTTAAAATCTCATTTTCTACATTTCAAATACACTTCACAAAATCATTATAATCTTCAAAATGCATTGTCTAATGATCACAAAAACTTGGTAGTAGATGCATTTCTTGAATATGTGCAATTCTATTAGGACAAATAATAATTAAAATATTTTACATACAAACAACACTACTTATATTTCAAATAATAGGTCAAGGATGTCGTCATTTAACATTTAAATACTCTAAACACTAATGGATTGAATTGAAAGTAATTTTACCAAAAGCCATCTACTTGCAAAGTTGTCACTTTGTAGTAGCATAAATGGACCCAATCTTACCAAAAATGACTCCTAACTCCAATTTTTCTTATACTACTAACCATTTTGAGTACTCTATGTGATTATTTTCTATCAAAAATAGGATCAAGATTCCATAGAAGACAAATTTAAATGTAGGTTATTTAACCTGTAAAGAAAATTGAAAAGTAATAGAGCCTTCAAATTATTTAGAATTCCAAATTTGGCAAAAAAAAATGAATTAGATTGAATTTAGACACAAGTTATGAAACATTGTGTCATGTCACAATGCAAATTGCACAATATTTAGAAAAAGGAATGGGTTTTGAGAATATTTTATAGCCTATTATACAAATTTATATTGTTATTCTAGGTCCAATTTAATATAATTTAGTGAAGCATGTAAGATTAGGCAAAAATAGATATAAGTTTCAAAAACATAACAATATATATAGGTTGGCATTGCAGTATTTCCAAAATGGTGACCAATAAGACTTATAATCAATACATTTTGTACCCTCAAACTGCTCCTATCCCTAAATCCACTCATTTCTCTTAGATCTTACAAGAGATAACTCTCCTTTTCTAAGGTATGAAGTGGGATTGAATGTCAAACTTAGGAAATGTAGGTCATATCCAAGTCTAGCAAGGTCATTATTCCCACACTTGTAAACACATTCCATTCTCCTCCTATGAATGAATTGTATGGTGTTTTCAACTCAATGTTGTATAAACAATTCAATAAAATTTTACATTTTATTCATAACAAAGCAAATGCTTGGCTATCCTCGCAACTCACATGTTTGAGTATTTACCATCAGTTTTCAAGGTGCAAAATAGAATTGTTTATTTACCATTTTCTTCATATTGCATATGTATAGAATTTATGAAAATTTGCACAACAATTTTGGAAAAAATCACAACTTTTGTTTTATAATTCATTCGTACTTTGCAAGTTCAAAAAAAAATTCATGTCAATTGGAACTTCCCTACACCTTCAAATACATCTTTGCATCAACAACACACATTCTACACTAAGGGGGCGAATATTTTTAACCTAATAAGGGATCCCCATGCACAACCTCAATCTGCTCCTCAATGTCCTCTCTATAAATTGCTAACTTTTCAACAATTTATAATTAGATCAAACTCAAAAAAATTATCTTTGGAAGTACATCCAAAAGTTTTTTAATAGGTACAAAAAGACTCAAATTTAGACATTTGACATTGAAAATAAACCGCTTCAAAAGCTAGATAAACAACAAAATAATAGTGGAGTTGGAAGAAAACTTGCTTTGGAAAGTGCTTTGCCAACTCATTTAAATTTTTTGTCTTTCAACTAACTTTTGAAGAATTTCATTTTCATTGTCAAAAGTCTTAATTTGAGATTTTCCACCTATTTAAAGTAGTTTCAAATGCACTTCCAATGATATAAATTTCAAGTTCTAATTATAAATTAGTTAAAAGTTACCAATTAATAGAGGAGTACATTGAGGTTGTGCACTAAGGATGCTCCAATAAAAGTTACAAACAAGAGGTTTTTGAAGGATGAAAATTTAGATTTTCACAAGACATTTGGGAGGGCCTAAAAATGATGTATGAAAAAAGACCTCTTAAAAGGGAGATTTTTGAAAATAGGTTGTTTGTATTCCTAGATCAATAGTAAATGAAGATCCATATATATGGTTGTTATCATGTCGAAGAGTAAAATTTTAGGTATCATGTACGTTGTTGGCAACGTGATATAAGGACAACCTCGCACGTCGTGGACTAGCTCATCTCAAAGGTGTGGTGCTCTAAAGCCCTAATTTTGGTGTAAAACACATGTTCAGTCAACCGCTTCACGACCTCATCAGTGATGTTGCCAAGGGCATTCTCTAGGATGGTAGTCAATTACCAAGGGTACCTCTATTCCCCCTTTGTTCATTTTCATGTTATATGGAATTACTACCTTTCTTAAATGTTTTTTTTTTCTACTACTAAGAGGTGCCTATTACCATTATGACTTGCATTATAAGTAAAGTAGTATAGTCATCTTCTCTTCTCTGTTTGTAAAATGCATTAGTTTGCAACAATGCAATGAAAGTAGATGGAGTCACCTATCTTCAAAAAATTGTTGGCCACTTCAAAAGACACACAACTCACAGTGGCAATGGAAGTTCCAACAAAAAGTATTGTGTGACTTTTGTCCCTTTGTTGACGAATATTTGCTTTGATCGTTGGATTGCAAAATTTTCTTTGCTTTTGAATGAATTCATAGCATTTGTGCTCCATTATAGTGGTATTTTCTAATTTGTTGCCACAATTCTACAGCCAAGGTTTGCTTTCATGTTTTCTATGTTTTTGAATTTGACCTACAATGTGTGTTTGAGTTATTTCCAAATCTTGTGTACATTTACATAGGTCATAATGTTGTGTTCCTTGGGCTAATAGATTCCAACTTGTTTATGCTAAACCTATACAAGGTGTCTAACTTAAAATGCAAACTAGAGAATTTCAAACAAAAGAAGCTACTAATCTCCCAATAAGTGATCTATCAACTCAAATTATGTAAGAAACTCAAAGCACTCAATTTAGTGTTTGCAACAACTCTGTTACAGTGGACTCTACATCCAAGGATGATATTGACACTTCCTTCAGCCAAGGTAGAGCTACCTCACGGTCTCAACCATTGATCATTCTGACCTTATCATCTACCAATCCTACTACTTCTAAAGAGGGTTGCAACACAATCAACATTGTTCTTTAATTAATATATGATTATTTGACTAGTTGAGCTATGTTGTGGCAAAGTTTCAAGACATTTGCAACGATGGTCCATCATCTATCATGCTAGGTTGAAGCTAACTATGATATAAAAAAAATTGTTTATTTTGGGAAAAAGTTAGAAAGCCAGTAATGAAGAAATGTTTAACAAGTTGAACAGTCTCTTAGATTTGTGTGGAAATTTACATGTCAATATTTGACATGCTAATCTACATTGTGGTGAAGTTTCAAGACATTTAGAGTGACTATCCTTCATTTATACTAGGGCCAAAGCTAGTAAGTTTATAGGTTAATTATAATTGTGAGAATTATAAGATAGGGATATTGGAAAAGGGAATTTGAAAATAGGTTTAGAATTACTTACTTGGTGAAGGGTATAAAGAGATTATATGCAAAACATTATACAACAAAGACAAAGACCCAATACTATTTTAAACCTATTTGCAAAACTTTGTGACAACAAACTTGTCTATCCATCTTGTCACAAAGTAACTAAGTTGTGGAGAACTTTGAGTTTATCCCCGTACCTCACTAAAGTCTTGAGTTCCTTGAGTCCTTTAAATTGACTGAGATGGCTGTGATCATAGTGAGCTTTGATTTTACACACATGCAGTTCTTAACCTTCTTTCATTTTATATTTTTTTATATATTTTTTGAAGGTCTTTGGTTAATTTTGTTGTTGCAGGTTGTCGTTGGTTTGGATATTCTGCTACCGTTGTGTTTCAATGTTGTCTGGTTGTGGTTACCCATTGTTTATTGTTTACGCATTTTTTTTAATAAATTTCCTAAGGCTCATTTTATTTGTTTGTAATCTTCACGAGAGTTGAGCCAACGTCCATTGTTGGATCATTCATCCTTCTGAACAAACGAAGTTCTATGAGGAAGTGTGGAGGATGATTGTACTTTTTCAGATCAGGTTGACAGACAGACCACCTCGAATTGGCAGCAGGAATGTTCAAGCAATAACATTTCAGCTTGCGGTAGACCTACGCTTGTCGGTTTGAGGTGGCAACGGTGCGAAGTCGATCGATCTGCAAAGTATGATCGAGGTTGCAGACTTTGTTGCCGCTTGCTTGCATTATAAAGAGACGAACAGTTTAGATTTGTCACCTTTCTCTGAGATCGATAGCTTGGTGTTCTTTTGCTGGCAGATCTTGTGTGGACCGAGGAGGCCGCCAAGCATATGGACTTCATTCTGCGAGTAAATCCTCATGGACGTCGTTGTACGTTGCTCTTACCCCTGAGACCCATTTGAAGACTCGATCACCCCAGCATTTGGAGCCCTGAGTCGATCATCAGCACGGCAATCACTTGCTCCATCAACCGAGTGTACTGGAACTCCGACCGAGCCGCTGCATTCCCACCGATCGACCGGAGGTTCTTACTCCTTTCCCCCGATTTCCCTTGCTAGCTCCCACTTCAGCGATTTCTCCTGCTCCCGCTTCCGTTTCACCTGTCGATCAAGACCGCTGCACGGAGTGGGCAGCGCGACGTATGGTGGTGCCTGTTGAAGTTGAAGGCGGGCGCGCTCAACGCATGTCTGTAGCGACACCGGCCTCGCTCATCTCACCGGCAGAAGTTCCTTGGCCGGACTGTGGTGTTTGGCATACGTACCAGCCCCATCGATCTCTTGACGTCAGATTTTGCATGCGCGCATGGATGGGGCTTCGTCCTCGAATGTTGGCCCATGCATGTTCAAGGTTTCCTGTGGCTGCATTGTTTAGCAGGATATGGTTTAAAGTGCAATTTTTGTGATGAAATTGGAGTGTGCAAGATGGAGCATGTAGGTAGATAGCTAGTGGACATGATTGTGCACTTTTTTCCTCGTAGTCCATGAACACTCGGCCAGCATGATCTTATGTTTTGCATAAACTCTTTAATTGTTGAACCTGTTTCGAAAGTGAAAATAATGTAGTCTCCTTCCTTTCTTCTGCTACTCGTTCATTAATTATTTGTGTTCTTGATGTGCAATTGATTTGTTGTTTAGCTAGTTCGTTGTTTTCTCTAACTAGTCCAGTTGTTGTATGTCGCAGCAGCGAGTTTGCAATGCGTCATAATTGTTTGATTTCGTTATTAGTTTTTGGCAAGTCCGGTACAATTGAAGTAAACTCTGCTGCTAGTTTCGTTGTGTGCATTGCGCTGTTGAATATGGATTTGTGAAAAATGCACCCAACTGAACGGGAAAGATTTTGATTCGTTCCATTCGGATAAGTAATGTGAAACTGGTTAGGAAGCTTCTTGTTTTGCAGTCACCCTTATCAAATTCTCCATAAAATAATGGATTGGATCCATTTTATTAACTCAATTTGAAAATTTTGAAAAAAAGAAGTTAACATATGATCAATTTCGTTAAAATGGCGGGATTCCATTAAAATGGCACAAAATGAAATCACTTAAAGAATGAAAACAATGGAAAGATTGTCCGAGGAGTGGAAATGCGTGAACTAGGAGTGATTTGAATGTGCTAGGCATAAAATTGGCACATGTATGACCCTATCGCACGGCACACTTATTCTCTTTTGTAGAAGATATTCCATTAAAATGGTGTGCAGAATACTGCCATTTTAACAAAATTGACCATACATATAGTTTAGTTACTTTGTTTTATAGAACAATCTCATCATGGGGATTAGTGTGTTTCAATTCCATCTCAGAGCTAGCAACAATTTAGTTTTTCCTTATATATTGTACTTGTCATGCCTTAACAATTTTTTAAAGAATGAAAATTATAAAGGAAGGGGGGGATTATTTTTCCCAAAACTTCAACTCAATTCTTCAACATAAAAAAAATTAATTCACAATCTATAGTACAAAAATTTTAAGTTAAGAAGATTCAAAGATTTATAATCTAGTCAAGCTTGGAACAAAAAACTAATTCTCTTCGCTTTAAATACTTATATTTTGTGATTGGTATGGTCAAAGTTTTTGAAATTTCTTCCAAACATTTTCATACTAGTTTTTAATGCAAAATTTAGCAATTGGATATGGGAAAAAAATGTTCAAATTTTTTGTTGGTTGCATTGAAAATGGCAATTTTGAGTGTTTTTTGACCCAAAAATGGTCTCAAGACTTTAAAGGTTAAAAACAACTCATTACAAATCTAATTGGTCGCTTGCCTAAAATCAATTTTGTCTACTTCAATACAACAATATAGCTATATGAATGGGTGTTGGTATCTTATACACAAAATAGTGAAATTAGGTTGCAACTTAACAATTAGGTTGTCTTACCTAGAAAAATTACCTCATGACTCATTGCTTGTCTTACGTGGAAGCGCATGCAAATCTTTGAGTTTACTCTTGATATTATTGAGTCCACTCTCCCATTACTACCACTAGAAGGATGACTTTCTTTTTGGTAGGATATTGTACAATAACAATAAATATTTATACAACGTCAAATGCTAATGTAGGTTTGATTCGGCACTCACTCCGGTGCCAAAATGGAATTTCCGCGGCCAATTCTCAAGGGGCCACATCACCTCACACCATTCACAAGATGACATCTACCACTTTTTCTTACAAAAATGACTTAATTTATGCCAAATCTGACCTTCAAGTAGAATAACATACTAGTTGGAAAGTATTCTTCTGCGTTGATCCAGGGGTGAGGAGTCCCTAAGCCTAGATGACTTGTAAGGTAGAAGTACCTATGTCCAATAACTTAAACATTTTAGCCTATGCAATATGGAAAATTCATTGAGAAACTCAGCTCAATATGTGCAAACATAAGGATGATGAAGTTTGCAAAAATAAAAAGATTTTTTTCCCCCAAAAAATGAATATTTCATTCAATATTAATAAATATGAATTTTTCAATAGGACCCATTCCAATTTCATAGACTCACCTATTCCGGTTAGCTTTGGCACTTCTCCCTATACAAGGAGGGAAGAGAGATGAAGGAACAAGCAGATACGAACAAAGAATCTTTCAGTTAATGAATAATACATCCAACTAATGTCCACAATAGGTCAGCCTAAAAAGCCACGATAAAAGGCTGTCCAAAACAGGTACTTCTACCTTGCCCTGGTAAGTTAAAATTCAATGGCATTTGGTCACTTTGGCACTTGATTTGAAGGATGGCAGAAATCCGTTTCGTGTAACTTTTTAATGACATGGAGATGAGGTGAGGTTGGTTTGTTGGTCTTGTCTCTCACTAAACCTGCTCAGGCTGCTTTCAGCTGGGCCTTGTATTTTATATTCTTTTGCAGTAAAGGATTCCCTTTATTTGTAATAAAAAATAAAAAAATAAAAATTTGGGAAGTCATAACTTATATAATCTCTGGTTGCGCTCAGTCTTACAAGTGTTCCCTTCCCTGGCATGGTTTGAGACCACTTGTGGGAACAACTTCCAAATTGGCAGTAAGATAACTGATGTGTGGACTGCCAAATTTACAGCTACTGAGCTTAGTACCTTTATTTTGTGTCAAAAAATATTTAAAATTTATTTTATTTTATTTTCACAGCTAGTGCACAGAAGTACGAGCTTGTTCCTTTGTTAACTTAGCGGGTGCTTGCAAGTCCTTTTGCTCAACTAAACTGTTGGGTAGTAAATTCTGTATTTACAGAGCAATTTAAAGGGGTACACTAAGTACCTGCAGCCTGGATGCAGAGAGTAGTACTGTATAATTACATGTTGAAATCAGTACACAGTTATTACAGAAGGAATCTCAGTTACTTTAAGACTGGTTGGCTTCGGTTGTTCCTTACTTCCTTTGTTGTGAACCAACTTGAAAAGGACGGATGGACGGACAAACGGATAAAGGGGCTTGTGCAAGTGGCGAGTGGACTAGAAAATGCTCAAGGGCTGAGAAGCTTGAGAGCATTATGGGACATGTTGCCAAGTCTGATAGTTCACCATTTTTGTACTTTTGCTGATTAAAGGGTAGAAAGAAGGACTATGTTATGAGTTATAATGCTTTTATGACTATCTAATGGAATGGTGACAAATCTACCTTGAAAAATGGACTTGACATTATGTTAATCCTTAAGCGTTTTGATGTCCATATTTTGGACAATGAACGGAGGGCTTATAGGCATTGTTTTATCCAACCAACTTCTCATTCATCCAATGTAATATTTGAATGTTGAAATGAAACAAACTCCCTTAAAGACCAATTTCATGAAATTGTGGTAAATGATATTTTTGTACAAAGATATAAGCAAAAACGTGCAAAAATTTCAAAAAAGGATCAAGGCATTTTAAAATAAGCAAAGGAAACACAAGTAGAGGGATTTATGGAGTAAAAAGTAATTTATGGAATCCACATATAAATAGAACTTGAAAAAGACTATCTAGTTAGATGTTCATTCATTGGTTCATCTCCTCTAATTTCCCTTTAGTATTGAAGAAAGCCGTCTACATAACCCTTCAAGGATTGGGTCTGTTTTTCAAAATAAATTATCAAAAATTGGCATTTTTTAGTGCATTAATCTGAATTGAAACAAAAATATACTTTTTAACCCCTAAAGTCTCATTGTCCCCTCGAGGGACAACATGAATTTCAAGCAAGTTCCTATGAGCTCAATTTTTGGTGAAACTTTTTGAAACTTTTTCATAAGATAGAAAAACTTATTAGCTTTTGGGAATAATTTTTTGTTTGTCTCAATTGGTGCTTAAAGCAAAAGTTATACTACAATTAAGCTCCAAACTAAACTTAGTGGGCAAAAAAAATCTACAAAAACTTGGAATAATTTTAAAAAAAAATTGTATTTCACGAATTGTATTTTTGTTTAGTGCATGGAAAGTTTTGATTCATTCTATTTGGATTTGTGATGTGAAAGTTATGGGGCATCTTGTTTTGTGGGCAATCAATGCATTTTTCTAAGAAAATAACATATAGGATTTGTTTTGAGCTCAATTTTCACATTTTTTTGAAACCACAAGTTCAATAAGATTAATGTTGATTTTTGAACAATCTCACCATCTTAGAACTATTGATGATTTAATTTTTTCTCTATCACATACATTCTTCTACTTAACAAATTTTAAAGAATGAAAATCAGGTTATTTAAGTATATGTATATATATGTTTTCTATACTCTCAAGTTAATTCTTTATGAAAAAAAATTTAGTAAAAAAGATTCAAAGTCTCATAAACTAGTTTGTAACAATGCCCAAAGCCATGATTTCTTCACTTTGACTGCATTTATCTTGCAATCTATGCAATCAAAGTGTTTCAAAAATTTCCCATGCATTTTCATAGTAGTTAGTTGTAAGATCCTATTGTTAGATATGCCAAGAAATACCATTAAATTTTTTTTTACTCTTTGCATTAGAAATGACAATTTTAAGCAATTTTTTGACAAAAGAAAAAGGCTTTGGAAGTTTAGGGGTTAAGCAATGGACATACTTAGGAATTGGGGAGGGGGATATGGAGCAAAAATTAATTTATGGAATCCATATACAAATAGAACTTGAAAAATGACTAACTAGTTAGATGCTGAACTTGTAAAGGACTAGGGGTTGTTTTTAAAGAGAAATTGCCAAAAATTGTTGTTTTGGGGTGCATTAACCTAGATTGAAAATAAAAATAATTAAAAAAAAATCTCAACTATACAAGAGTGTAGTAGACCCAATTATCAATGGCAATTTGTGGAAAAAATTTCAGCCCATTTGTCCATGTGGACTAAAAGATTATAATGTTTGAAGTAATGAAAAAAACTTTTCTTGATTCTTGCAAGACTAAGTTAGCAGACTTCAAGCCCTCTTGGAGTAAAATTTTTGTTCTATACAAAATTGAGATTTTACACCATTGAGTAACTTAGTACACCTTGTTATATAAACACATTCAAAAATGCAAAAGGAAGTATATCTTACATTAAATTACCTTGCAATACAAGGAGATCAAGTAAACTAGTAATATAGTAGTTATTATTTTGATGATTTCTTGTACTGTGAATTTTTTTTAATTTGAAGTACAAACATTAAGATCTTAAACAATGAGGCAAAAAATTGAATTATGAGTAAAAAATTTCAAGAACTTTGAGATAGAATATTTCTAGATAATAGATTTTGTAGTTAGTAGATTTTTTTTTCAAAATGTACTATTCAATAGGGTTAGTAGAGTTTGACTCCTCTTGGAATAAGATTTTTGCAGTAAAAGTAATTTTCTTTGTGAAAATTGCATACTATATCATGTTAGTTTAATACATGACAAAATTCAAAAGTAGATGAAGAATTAGCAAAAATGGTTAACATTGTCCAAATTGTCTGGATTTTCTTAGACATCGTAAATTTTGATCCATGCATCAAATTGAATTTTTTAAACACTTGGAAAGGAGCTAAATGTCCCCATTTTGTGGCAAATTTTCATTTAAACATTTGTTCAAAATTGACATCCTGTAAACCTATCCAAGATTTCATGCTTGTGGTGAACAATCACTTAACCCCTTAATGTCTCGATCCTTTTTCTAATTTTGGCACATTTTTACTTATATTTTTCTACAGAAATATCATTTAGGAAGGTTGACTTTTCAAGATTCAAGTGTTACATTGGATGAATGAAAAGTTAGTTGGACAAAACAACGCCTCAAAGCTTTTTGTTCATTGTCCAGAAAATGGATGTCGGAGCACTTAAGGATTAACCCTTTGGGCTTAATTAATAATATCATGGCAATGTAATCTCTTGGTTCTTCTGCATAATAATCTCATAAACAAAAAAACAAGTTGGACCCTCAAAAATCAGAATTCTAACTTGATGCAACTCGCATGCATGTATTCACTTGGTTATAAATTATAATAAATTATACTTTAGAATATTATAGTAAACTTGCCAATCACTACACAAACAAAATTCATATCCTTTTCCACATAAATATAGAGACTTACATGTTTTGAAATTTGGCTTGATTATTAAATGTCATGTTAACCCCTAAAGGACCAAACACCGTTTTTTGGCAACATAGCAATTTTGGGTAGCTTACTATAGACATATTTTTATAATTTTTTTCCTTTGAAAATTTCACACTATGTGTACCTGAGGAGTAGCTTTAAGGACCAACACTTTTTATAATTTTTGACTACATGGTTATAAAGTTATTGCATGATATGTAATTTTGAGTAGCCAAGAGGTAGCATGGGCAACCCAAAAAACTTCTGTAAAAATCATTTAAAAAAAAATAGAAATTTGAAATTATTTTCTTAGATTTATATATACATGGAAAGCTTTGAATCATTCCATTTTGATTTACAAGATGAAATTTATGAGGTGTTCTAGTTTGCAGGTAGTTATGGATTCCCTACTAAAAAATAAACTTTGGAGTCCTTTATTTAACTCTATTTTTTATATTTTTTGAAAAAAATAAAAATATATGATGTAGATTGTATATTACTACATTACCACTGTTGGGATTGGAATTTTTCAATTTTATAATTAAATTTAGTGTTTTGAATCACTTTGTACTTCTTTCTACTTACTATTTTTTTCTTATATGTTGTGCAATTCCAAATGATCTAAAAATTTTCAAGCATGTAGCCAACTTGACTTGAAGAATGAATTCAAAGAGTAACCACCATTTTAGACATTTTTCCATACAAATGTAACCTTGTGAAGTGCAGCTGCCCGTATTTTCACAGGGCTCAAAAAATGATTTTTGTCACTTCCTAGGGTCACTTCAAATTTTAACATCTTGCAATCTACACGGTGGAGAATTCTGAGATTGTTTCCACATCTTTTCTAACTATTGTACTACAAGATCCTATGGTTACATGTGTCCAAAATTGTTTTTCATCTAAAATTTGGTGCTTGTATTAGAAATGGCAGTTTGGGAGCGTTTTTGATGAAAACCTAGTCTTTGACCTCTAGGGGTTAAGATTCACCTATGAAAAATAGAATGCAAAAAAGTTCTTCCTACAAATCTTATTGCAATTTAAAGGCAATGAAGTTGAAATCTAGTTAAAAATTCCTTATAACCCTTCACCGCACAGTGTGCAATCATTAGGCAGTGATACAAAATTTTGTTCCCATTGCAATTGAATTGGTATGTGAATTGTATAATTACTATGTGGTCATTGGTAATGGTCACAGTGTTGTCTAGTTTTTGGATGTGTGTGGTAAATGGTTGGCTTATTCTACTAAGACATTCTAAGTAAGTGGCCACCGAGTGGATAATTTAACCTCTTCCATAGCTACTATGGTTTAACCCCTAAAAGACCAACATGCATTTTTTGTCAACATAGAAATTTTGGATAGGTACATGTGACTAGAGATTTGCATATTATAGGCTGAAATTTTAATAGAAGGTGGGGACAAGGAATATCTTTCATATGCACTAAACTTCATGACAATTGGAAATATGAGTAAAAAATTATGACCTAACATGTTACTTTTTTTCCCGGCCGGGCAATCCGGGCAGATAAAAAAACACTTTTTTCTTAAACAAAAATTTGAAATTGGTTTTCTAGAATTATATATATGTAGAAAGTTTTGAATCATTCTATTTTGATCAATGAGTCAAAAGTTACAAGGAGTTTTAGTTTGCGGGCAATTGTGGAATCTCTATTCTAAAGTAAACTTTGAAGTCCTTTATCTTACTCAATTTTCAATAATTTTAGAAAAAAATCAAATCATAGGATGTAGATTGTTCATTACAACATGTCAAGCATTGGGGGTTGGCATTTTTCAATTTCATAACTAAATTCTTAACAATTTTATATTTTAAATAATTTTCTACATACTTCTTTCTACTTACCATTTTTTTCCTATATGTTGTACAATTCCAAATGATGTGAAATTTTTAAAGCATGTGGCCAACTTGTCTAGGAAAAAGAACTCAAAGAAGCACCACCATTTTGGACATTTTTTCATAGAAAAGTAAGCTTGTCAAGCGCAGCTGCCCTGTTTTTTGCAGGGTCAAAAAAATGATTTCAGTGAAGTTTGAATATTTTTATCTTGCAATCCATGTGGTGGAAATTTTTGAAATTTTTTCCACATCTTTTCTAACCAATGTAATACAAGATCTTATAGTTACTTGTGTCCAAATTTTTTTTCTTTCTAAAAGTTGGTACTTATATTAGAAATGACAATTTTGAAGCGTTTTTGTTGAAAACATAGTCAAGAAACTTAACCCTTGAACGTCGAGGCGGACGTTTTGTGTCCGATGGATGACAAGGAATCAAACTGTATAGGACAGAAGTGCAACTATTCATCCTCTAAATTTGTTTTGGAAAACGAAGATCTTCTACAGTAGTTTGACTTCCAATGACTAATTTTGCAATTCTGGAGGTCAATGATTCACACGGTAATAGAAAAGGAAGATTTCAAGGGTCCCCCCTTCGACGTTTAAGGGTTAAAGGGTTAATACAAGGATTAACCCTACAAGGACATACTAGTCACCATGAAAATCATTCTTTTTGATATAATCTGAAGCATCTCCCCCGAAAAAAAGTCAAGAGCATTCATTGAAGGTCAAACTACTGTGCAAAACCTCCCCTTTTCACACAAAACTCCAAAAATGAACACCTGCACTTCTTCTATATTAGGATATCTTACAAAGAAGGATCATTCTCTGTCATCCATCGGACACTAAGTGTCCGCCATGTGACGTTAACTTACAGCTTTGGGTTCAGCTTAAGTTAGAATGTGCAGTCGGTTTAAACGTGTTAAGAGACTACCTCGTCAACAAATCATTTTTATATTATGTCCCTCTTCTCTACAGCACATTGATAAATCATTCTCTAAGGAGCAACAACAGAAACAAAAAAGCAGAACAAACTTACAAAACAACAGGGAAAGGACGGGATGGACGGACGGACGGAGACAGCATTCAGTCCGTCGTGGTCTGCCACTCATTCAATTGTCAAAGAGTACCTGATTCATTCAAATGTAAGTTAAGCTTAACCCCTAAAGGACGGACCTATAACCACTGATTTTAGGCCTCATTGCCCATCTCTCAGTTTGTTGCCATTTTTGAACTAGATATACATGAAAAATTTTATATTTATTTTTCAAAGACGAAATTACATGTTTTCTTTACTTCACAAAAAATTTAGATTTTTTTGAGGAAAATTCATTTTTTTGATAATTTCTGAAGAAAAAGTGAAGAAAAATCATATCAAATAGAAAATTATTTCAAAAAATCTGAAAATTTCACCATGGGTGTACATTATAGTGACAAACATCATGGTGGAAACTCAAATCCCATATCATTCTATAATTAGAATGCAATAGGCATTGAAAATACATTCAAAGTTCAAATTGCAATAAAATATTCAATATTACGAATTTTTTCAAAATGCCAATTGGAGTAGAAACAAGAATACATTACCTTCATTTCAATAGTTGGGCTAAAATTCAAAAACTACCATTTTTTTGGAGAAATTTTAGATGTAAAGCAAGGAGCAACAACTTCTCAAAATACATTGAAAATAGCATATTTTGTGGTCCATTTTTTTTACTAACTTTTGATTCACGTGAATACAAACACTAACAAAATTACAAACTCACTGAGGTACTCTTCATAATCCTCTGTTAAAGGTCAAGAAGCAAAAAATGGATGAAAAAATGCTTCCAGTCTCCCTGCTCACCACCGCACAGTCATCCAAACGCCAGGAAATGGCGTTCCCGGCGTTCCTGGGTTAAGGTAGCAACACCCATAACCGTGAATTTAATGGTTTTGGACATGATATGATGTCTGTTAATAGACATTCAACAAATTATTGGACCCTACTAGCAAGAGAAAAAGAATTCCAATGCACTTTCGAATGTGTTTTTTGGACACTATGGGTGTAAGTTGTGGATTTTTAAAGAGACCACTATAGATGCACCCAATACCAACACTAGGGTTTGAATATTTAGATGTAGTACATCCTTATGAACACATCTATCTACTTTGCATCATTTTCCAAGATTTTAGAGGTGATGGTTATGGATACAATGATGCTTATGGGTGCTACTACCTTAAATCCTGGAAGAATTCAAGTAGAAACTTAGTGTGCCCATAGTAAAAGTAAATGTAATCATCTAATTTTTTAATTCATAATAATTCATTAAAAAATTGAAATTCAATAACTTTCACATTGAAGGTTCAAACTCCACAAAACAAAGCCCGTGCACCCCTCCTCGCAGAGAGCTTTCCAATGGTACCAAGCACGTGATTGGGGGATGCTTGATCCATGAGATCTCACTATAACAAACAAACAAACAAACAAACAAGATAATTTAAGATATAGATAGATGTATTCCAACTCACAACCTTACTCTTTAGTATTTGTAAAAGTAAAACCATTGATGTGGCGAGGGAGTAACTTACCACTTGATGGGCTAGCAACTGAAGTTTGTTGGATAAGGTACGGTGTTCTAAAAGTGACCACAAACAAAGAGGGACATTTTGTTTTCTTCAATGTATCAACAATGTACATTTTAGGAGGGGTTTGCTACTAGTGACCACTATGTTTCAACTTCAAAAATTAATAACTAATTCCACAAAGGCCAAAAAAACATGATACAACTTGGGTTAGATAGATGCCAATTCCATTTTTCTCTTCCTATAAAAATTGCCTGAAAATTGTTTCAAGGCTGGAGTTTTATCTGTCTTCTGCCAAAAGGCAATCAACTCTTAAAAAGGTTATCTTTAACCCCTCACTACCCAAGGGGACCAAAAGTGTCCTCACCCAATCTAGCAGTCAACTTCAAAGTGTTGTAACTTTTGCATCAAAATTCAAAATTCAATAAAACTTGTCGGGAAAGTTGCGCATACTAGTCTATTTTTTGTGTTGAAATTTTCAGATCTATCCAAGATGTGCTGAGTTTTTGAAAGACATTCAAAGTTTGCAGGTTCAATTTGAGTTCACCACATTGCATTGAGATGGCTGCAACTTCGGGGTCTTGTATCTTTTTCATCAAATGTTATTTTTCAATAAAATTTGTTGAGTTTTGTTCCCCATAAAGTCTAATTATTGTGGTAAATTTTTCATGTCAATCCAAGTTCTTTTGATTGCTTGGGAGCAATTCAAAGTTCAAAATCCAGACATTTTTGCATTAAAGTGAACTTCGGCGCTTATAACTTCTTTAGATAGGATTTGTTCTTAATAATTTTTGTAAGAAAAGTTTTGCATACTAGTATAGTTCTTGTGATAAAATTTTCATATCAATCCAAGAAGTTATGATTGACTAAAAAGCATTTTAGTAGAGGTAGGTTCAGCCAGAGATGTGTTTTTTTGCTACTTTTTTCATTATTTTTTGACATTTCAAAACAATTTTTCAAACGCAATGAGTCAATTGAATGATTTTTTTCCCACCATAGTGTTTGTCTTTTGGTTTTGATTAACTTTCTAGTTTAAAGTTTTTTCATTTGAGTAGGTTTAGAAATCGAATTTCACCTCCAAATGTGTTTTTAGGAATTTTCAGTATCTTTTTTCAACACTAGAACATTATAATCTTTCAATCTATGCGGTCATATGACTCCAAATTTGATGTACACCATCTACAACATGCACACTACAAGATTGTACGGTTGAGATTTCCATACCTTACTCACATTTAGATTTATAACACTTGAAAAGCAAGGTTTTTTTTTTGACATGGTTAGGCCTTGGGCAGTGAGGGGTTAAGAGCTGATTAAGAATCAAGTATGAGTACTTGACTTGGTATGCCGAAAGGTCCTCTAGTACATGACAAGTAGCATACTCCATCAAATGATATTTCTAGGGTTGTGGAGGACGCTGAATTCCATTTGGCCTATAATTCATCAATGTCGCAAGCAATATTTCATGAGCCATACTCTCGAGTAAAGCTACATTTCGCAAGCACAATATTGCTCAGAGGTGTTGTTGTGTGGCAGCCTCTGATATAGAAGGTAAGGAGTCATAAACAACTCATAAACATAAACATAAAACAAGTGCATAAACAATCCCATAAACATAAACATCCCATAAACAATCCATAAACGCCTTTCCATGTATCTAATGGTATTTAAGTCTTCACCAATATGTCACTCCTTGTTGGCATTAATGTACTAATTTTGTCAAAAAATGAAAGGATCTGGATGAATTTTGTGTCGGGATTGGGGTTATAATTAGGATGACAAAATTAGGTGATTGACAAAAATTGGTTGTTCTATTTTAGACTAATCTCTACAAATTGTAGAAACTGTTCGGAAATCTAAATCTAGAACAAGGTTATTTCCCTAGCTATTCTTATTTTCATGAACTGGACATGCTAAGTTCCATAACATTCTTTAACTTCAAGGCAAAGGACCCTTTGCTCTTTATGAATAAAGACTCCTTTCACAAAAGAAAATTGTGAATGTAAGCTTGCTCGTAAATTGTAGGACATTGTCAAACAAATTATTCATGTTGTAGTGACATTGTAGAAGGACCCAAATCAATTGTTTTGTTTTTGTTTTTGGACAAATGGTTGTGTAGCCTTTCTTTCAATAAGGTTTTAAGTTTTGTGACTCCTTACAATAATTTTGAGGCCTGTAGAGGGCCGTTAATTTCTAATTTTTGCCCCCCCTCCTTGCAGATACCAAAAAATAAATAATAATTTTTTTCAAATATTGAAAAAATCAGCAACATGACATGTTGCTGACATGGCACTATTATTGCCACATCATCTTTCAAATAAAAAATATGAAAAATAATTAATTTTTTTTGTAGTTGCATTGTTGCCTCCAAAACTCACACCCTTGTTTTGGCCTGAATTTTTTTTAATGAGGGATTTGAATTAAAGGAGGCCAATTCTGAATATGCAATTTTTGTATGCGATGGCTCTACATGTGAATGAAATGAGGTTTTGTAAACACTATGGCAATAGTGTATAGAGCCATCATTACAATCTAGCATTTTTTAATGCATTTACCCTTTTTCTTTCTGTAGGCTTGAAATTGCCCATTCTTTTTTAGGAAATTGGGCATTTAATTGCTTAAAAAAACATTGATCCAAGCTAAGCCTTGTTACTCTACAATATTATGTCCTTTCTATTCAAAATTAAAAACATGTAGAAGCCTCTATGGAATGAGTAGAGAGAAAAAAATTTGAGATTCATCAATACATTATTGCAATATTGTAGATGGAAAAATTGTTCTCTCTATGATACTACCGTACCTAGAAAGTAGGTTCAACATTCTCTATAGAATAATTAGTTAATTTGATGAAAATTAGGAATACTTTGCTTGAACTTTGTAGTTTCTCTTTAATATCCATATCCAAATAAATTGCAAAATAAATTTTCAAAAAATTAAAAGTAACTAGGCAGAGTAGTAAAAAGTGGCAACTTGGGAGGTGCCCACCTTTGATGAAATAGACCCTACAAAGTAGTATGCTAAAAAAAACTAAACTTTTAAGAGTTGGTTGCATTTAGTATGAAGCTAAACTCCTTGAAAAAAAATTCAATCAATTTTTGTAGAAAGAAAAATAAAATTGGTGTCTAATTCTAGGTGTTTCATATTTTTTGAACCTTTTGTGGAATTAGTTACAAATTTTTGAAGATGAAACACATAGGTCACTACAAAGTGACCACCTCTTAAAATGTACACTATTGATACATTGAAGAAAGCAGAATGTACCTTTGTATTAGTAGTTGCTTTTAGAACAAACTACCTTGGCACCCGCCTTAGCAACTTCAAAATGTTCTACTGTACAACAAGAGCTCAATGCATGTGTCACCTTGCAAATTGAACTCTTATGGACTAAGGTGGTTTGCTCTAAAAGTCTGACCGTGTTCTAAAAGTGACCACTAACACAAAGGTACATTTTGTTTCTTCAATGTACCAACAATGTACATTTCAAGAGGTGGTCGCTTCTAGAGACCACTCCATTCCAACTTCAAAAATTTGTAACGGATTCCACGAAGGTCCAAAAAATATGAAACGACTTGGGTTGGATTCCAATTTGATTTTTTCTTCCTAAGGAGTTTACCTTCCCCTCAAAATCAATCAGCTCTTACAAGGTTGCTTTAAGCGCAAACTACCTTAACTTTAAGTTCTCCGATTGAACAAATTAGCCCCCCCCCGGACGGATGGACCCATCTCCTGACAGTCAAATTTGGCGTGCTTCTGAGACCTACAGTGAGCAGAGTGGGTTTCTGCTGCCTAGCACATGCAATCTAAAACCCTTGGCAGGCTTTGGAAGCCTTCGTCCAGAGCCTCTGCAGTCCCGAGAGGACCCCCAAGAGGACCCCCGAGAGGGGCATCATGCCGTCAACCCGGGCTCCGTTTGAGAAATAGAATACATTCCATAAGTAGCAAGCTAGGCTCAGAGCGACTCTTTCGCAGTCATGATGTGCGCCTAATAAGGGCATCGGCAGTGCATGACCTTAAACAAGGACAAGTACCTGAATTTTGAAGGGGAGGGTCGTGGACCTCATTCCATTCCGCTGACTTTTATTTATTTTTAAATGGACCCAATGTAAAAAAGCAAAGCAGGCAATCTACACGAGTGCTTTGTTTTACGCAATTAAATGTCCAATTTCCTCAAAAAAAGAATTGGGTAGCTTTGAGCCTATAGAAGGAAAAACGGGTAAATGTGTTAAAAAAATGCCAAACTATAATGATGGCCTTGCACACTGTTGCCACGGTGTTTCCAAAACCTCATTTCGTCCCATTGTGTAGAGCAAGTGCACACGAAAACTGTATATTCAAAATTAGCCTCCTTCAATTCAACCCCCCGAAATGAAAGAGCCACGAAACTCAGAACCTTCTTAAAAGAAAGGCCACGTATTATTTTGTCTGAACACCTCCCCCCCCCAAAAAAATTGATCTCAACTTCAAATGGATTTCAAATGGACATTTTCTACTGAGTACATTGTGAGAAGGAGAGGGAAAAGATTCTATATTAAAAAAAAGAATATTTTGCAAAAGAAGAGAATGTAGTCCAACTGACTGGCCAACGCTTGAAAAAATCTATGTCAATTATAAATTGTGAGCCTATTGTGAGCAAAGTTGTGGGTCCCTTATATTTCACCAACTTGTTGGGTTGGGGAAAGAGGCCTTATATAATCATGCTTACCAAAGTACCTTGCACGAGACATTGCACTCCAAAATGTTGTGTAATTGGCATGATTTTGCTTTGATAAGCATGATTTACTAAGGTCTCTGTAATTTCTTTGGCTTTAGCCTAGCTTTTGAAGCAATTTATTTCATTGTCAAGTGTCTAAATTTGTACCTATTTAGAGTACATTGGAATACGCTTCCAATGATATAAAAATTCAAGTTCTAATTATAAACTAATAGAAAATTAGAAGTTCTTTTGGAGGGACAATATGTTGGATCCATTGAGGATGCCCTGACATTGCACAACCACTAACCAATTTATGTTTTCTTTCGTATATTACTAATTAGTTCATTATTTCTTTTATAAATACTAATATTATTTTGTGCAAGGGCCTGAGACCTACCTAATGAGATCTAAGGTAAACTAGCCCGTTCCATATCAAATGAGAGAAAGCCCATTGTGGGCTACATTATATTAGTGGTGTATATTTCAAAACATAAAATTTTATCCAACCAAGGTAACTACACCTAAAATAAGCTCTTTGGCATAACCAACATGCTTTAGAAAATGAACAACAATTTTCCCACATTGGTAAAGGACTATGAATCAAAATGCAAGTGGTTCTATAAATTTTGGAAGCATTGTGAATTAGTTAAAAATTTTCAAAGATGCAAGGTCTAGAAGGCTAAAAGTATTATGTACTAGGTGATGCCAAAATCCATTTGATGCACATTAAAAAATGACACTAAACTCATAGAGGAAAAGTTAAAACAAAAGAAAGTGTGCCCAAAATTGACCACTTGTAAGGTTGTCACCTCCACAATACTATAAATAGAGCCATTCACTATCCAAAAATGACCCTCAACTCCATCTTATACTTGACTTTCTAATGCTTACCATTTGGGATATCTTCCATTTTGAATTTCCCTTCAAAAGTAAGGGGCAGTTTTCAAGAGTGGTCAATTTTAGGTGTGGTTACCTTACTTAAATTGAATTGTTGAGGATATCAGTGTCACTCATCTATTGTGAAAAAGAAACTTTAGTATATATATAGGACATCATAAAATATTGAATGAAAATTTCACAATTAGTTTAGATCCATCATTAAGTGATTCTTTGCCCTTCCAATTAAGCAAATTTGTTGGGGTCAATAATTCTACTAAATAAGTAGTAATATTCTTTTCAAGTAAATATGTTGACATAATAAACAATTGAGATCATTTTCACATTTGTACATTAGGAGATTTGTCATTGATTGGAAATTAAAGGTGCTCATAAAGGTGCTCATGGTCTAAACAATCCTATTGCCATTCATTTATAGAATTGGAGTTGGAAATAATTTGCACACAATTTTCAGTCTAATATTTAAGGCACATGAGTCATAGCCTACTTGGTTGGCTAATCAATAGAGGATTATAACCCATGATCCTTCTCTTCATTTAAAGTTCCTAAAAGCACCAAAATGACCTAAATTTAGACATTTGTGATTGCATGGAATGGCTTGAAAATTAGGTCTAATAGTAGAGCTTTCAAGCCCATTGGCTCTCAAGCATTATGTATTCTAGTGTTCTGACCTTCAATTCCAACTTCTAGCATGATTATATCAAGTTAATCAATTATACTTCTATATTGATGCATTCTATATTTCTCACTTGTTAACATTTTGTCTACTTAAATTTTCCTAATGTCTTATTTTGAAATTTGGAGATCGTAGGTAAAAATTTGACACTACAGAACACAATATGCTATCTCTCACTAAGTCACTATTGAGATACAAACTTTTACATTCATTCACAATTCATTTTTTGAAATTCTAACCATGGAATAACTTAGGTTGTCAATTGAAAGCCTTTGAGTGCTTCTTTTTCTTTCTTTCATTTCATTTTTTTGCTAACCATGATCTAAACTTTTAGATACCTAAGCCAATCTTAGTAAATATTTTAAAATTACATTCAACATTCTAATGAATGATAGATCATGCCCATATCCGTCATGCTCGTGCACTCAAAAATAAACCAACTATTAAAAAATACTCTTGTAAAACCTTGTAAAGACATCTTCCAAAATCATATTAGAAACCTAATTCATACACTCATCATTATTTAAAATTATAAAGGAAATTGAATATTACATCATCATGAATGCATTTTCTCAGTGCCTAAGATTTAAAGTCTTTTCCAATCCGAATATGATCATTTACAACAAAAGATAAAATTTCTAAACATTCAAAGAAGTACAATCAATAACATTTAAATCATATTTGAGTTTCAATGTTTTTCATTCAAATTAGTTAATTGTATTGTATATTGCCATAATATTTTTATTCATGCATATTCTAGAATTTTATTGTCTCCCTAAACCTACTATTGTCAATAAATGAGTTGAAGATGCCAAGATTAGACACAAATGTCACCAAAATCAAATCAAACAGATATTTTATATTCTAGAAGTCTTATGAATCAACCCTCCTCTTATACTCTTATTATTAATCTATAAATGCCTAACGCACCACATTTGGTGTCAATAAATTTTCAAAGTTAATTAAAATCTTACCAAATATATATTTTAGCATGTTAGGTGTATAATCACTAAAATCTATTTTAAGCATTATATACATCTTTTTATTTTTCAATTCAAGGGCACATTGCCAAATTAGGTTTTCTATTGTTAAAGAACTTTTGAAAATGAGACTCATATACACTAGAACTTGAGGAGAAATCATCTTGAAGATTTGCTAAATTTTTTTGAAGAGTAGATTTTGAATGAGATAAATTGATGATAGTTATGTATGTTATTTTCTTGAATCTCATGTTTTTTACATGACTTTAAAATTAAATTTGTCATGAAAATAGAAGATGGAAAGACTTTGATAACCTCCAAATTCCTTTTGGTCATAGGCTATAATCTCTCAATCCATATGTGATATTTTAGTGTTTTGTTTCCCATATGATTTATTATGTATTTTTATTTTAGATCCTATAATTATAATTTGTTGTTTTCTTGGTTTAAAATCATCAAATCTTGGACTTTAAGCAATTTAGGAAATACACTCTAATAAAAAGGTGTTAAGCATTTAGATGATAATTAACATCAAATTATCACATATATTGTACTCTAATTGCAAAAAGAATTGAGTTCATCTCAATTCAATAACAATTTAAAAGTTAGCGCCCAAAAAATCATTCAGCAAACCCAAAATGATTTCTTGATTACTAAATCGTTGATCATTTTCCTTCTCCTAGCATCATAGCTTCTCCTAGCATCACAACATTTTTATCCAATTCTAACACTCTAATTTTTTTATGAAATGAATACATTTTCATATATTGCACTTCACTGTAAAGAAAGATATTGTATATTATATCACCAGTAGAACATTGCTTGAATAGAATAGACTTTTAAGACCCACAACTAGTTAAGCTTGTCATGATGTGGGGCTTAGCACTTAGTTCATTCAAGCAAGTTTTTCAGCTAATGTATTGTTGCTTACACCAAAAATGATAGAGATATTTTATATGAATTTGGAGATTCTAAAATTTGTTTGTGGTTTAGTCCTATTCCTACAAATAGATCTCTTTACATGGAATGAAAGAAGTTTGATTCTTTTAAGTAATCGATTAAATGAGGCCTAGAAAAAGAAAATAACTTTGGTTGTTGAAACTAAAGTGAATGAAAAGTAGATTTCGGAAAACTCTACTTGTTATGCGATAGATTGAGGCCACTTATGACCAAATTAGACACAATAGAAGAAGTCATGGTAGACTCCCCTTCCAATTCCTCAATGGAGTCAATTTTAGGACTAATGACAACCTCTCATTGGATGAGAAGGGGCATATTCTCGGGGGGTGCACTTAGTTCTACTATAACAAACCACATGCGAACAAGTGGTTTCTAGTAAACTACAATTTCAATCTAAAATTTTGACCATTGTTTAATAATGACTATAGGTTTCTATTGCCAAAATTTCCAACTCAAATAAAATATGAAATGATTTCTAGAAGAGGTTGAAACTTGAAAATGAACTAAAATGGCATGTTTTTCAACTCAAATAATTATAGAGGACACATTTAGATGACCATTGAGTCAATATTCAACTCAAAATGAGCTTTCAATAATGAGTTATTTTTAGGAATTTTTTGTTCATTTTTTAGACAATTTTTTCTTATATAATATAGGGGTGTGAAAGTTATTTTTCAGTTCTATAGTGTATCTTTTTACTTCAAAAATTTGTAACTAATTATTATTAAAAAATAAAAATATCAATAATTCAAATATAAACTTTCAAAGTAGGAAAATCTATTCATATTTTTTTAATTTTTTTTAATTTAAAATTCAAAAAGTATATAGGGGGTTCAAAGTTTTGTTTGCACGTGGTTTTTAATGGACACTCTAAATGACCCCCCTAAGGGCATATTCTTTTGCATAAAGTAGGGCACTTTAATATTATGATGCCTTCCTTTCAAACTCTTGATTAAGCACAGTTGATTGAGATTCACCTTGATTGAGATTCACCTTGATTGAGATTCACCTTGATTGAGATTCACCCTTCAAGATCGAGGTTATGTCCAATAATGTGAAAAGTCTAGGGTCATTGTGAGATACAACATCTCTCACCTCTCACATGGCTTTACATGATCTTTTTCATTACAAGTCTCAATTTAACCCTATAAGGATGTTGCTAGCTTAGAAGGTGCAATGAATGACTTCACTATTAATTGTAGAAACAAAGAATACGCCTATTGGTCCAATAATCAAAGCATTTTGGTGACTACCTTGATCATGGGGTTTACATCTTGTTAGGGGTTAAACATTTACCTAGTCCATTATTCATCCTTGATGAGTAATAGAATTTCATCCTTGAAATGTTCAAGCGTTTGTTAGGGCTACCCTAATTTTTTTACTGCATAAATTTTCAAATTTTCCATTGAAACGCTCGAGGGCAGTTCATAAGGGTGACTCCACAAACATGACTACTCACTCATCAACTAATATACTTAGGGCCGCTTTACATTTAGAGGCCAAGCCAATTTATTGTATTAGATGCCCCAAATCCTCACTTGTGAATGGACAATAGGTTGGAATTGGTCCCAAACCTTGTATTATACACCTAGAAGCTAGGCCAATTTGGTGGAATGAATTTTTTATTAAAAAAAAGAAGGATTTGACATGGCATGAGTTAGCTAAATTGGATGCACCCAAAATGAGAGGCCAATTCTTTGCCTTGGAACCATTGTCAAATTTAAATTGAAAAAACTTATTTCATAAAATATCATTTTTTTCAACTAATCAAATTCATTGGATTTTGTACAATCAACCTCAAAGGGAATCACCCCAACCTCTAAGTAGAAAGTGGCCCTGAAATTTCAGCCCCTCCCTCCCTTCTTTCTTCTCTAGGTTTTATTGAATCGAGCCAACCTTCTTGGCTTCAAGGTCTTTATGGTTGGATGACCCATGCCTGATCACTTAAGCATCTGTGGAACAGATGGTGAGCAGTTGGGTGCGTTTGAAATTTTTCCCATGTAGGGATATAGAAAATACTGGGATTGGAAAAAATTCAGAATTTTATTTGCAAAACTGAAATTTTTGTGAATTTTAGAAGGCAAAAAGTGTTCCAAACCTGTACATGACATCTAGAGTCTTGCAATTCCACTCATAGGGGAGACTAGTTACTACACATGCGTACAAATTCCAAAATAATAAATGCTGTAATACATGGCATTTAGCAACTGGTCCTCACAGCCTTGCATATTGTGCATGTCATTAAAACTAGACTCCCAAACATGATTCACAGAGAAGTTTTGCTTGGCCGGAAATAGCAGTATCCTACAAGTCAAGTACCCATCCCTGGTTGGTAATGGGTGCTCCCACCATACATATGGAAGAATTGGCCCCCATTACAACCTTATTCTAATGAGTAGTTGAGGATGACCTTTAGCCCGAAAGGGTCTGAAATTTTGTGCAATTGAGCTCTCGGTGAATTGGCCCAACCTCTAGTAGGTGTAAAGCAGCCCTTAAGTGATGACAAACTTAAATACGTAGGATGATGCCGATTTTTGTGCGATGTGAGGGTTCTTGTCCGGTTTTCTAACTTACGTCAATCAATCAAGATCGTAACGTATGGAATCAGAGTTCCGTCCATGAAATGCCTGAGTGCATCTGAAGAAAGGTGCTGAAGGTAACTAGCTGAAGGAGTGATCACAGCTCATTCAGTTGCACGGGCCTGGGCCTGCTACAAGCACTGCTACAAGCACTGCTAGTGAGTCAGCATAATAGGTCGTGACTGACCCAGCAGTGAGAGAGTTCCGTAGTAGGGTCCGACGACTATGGCCGGATCATAATTTTATAGGAAAAAATTACAAATTGGGTCAAAGTTGATCATGGTCAACGGAAATTGTCCATGTGTTTCAAAAATAAAGAAAAAAGAAAAAAAGAAGTTGATCATGGCCTCCATCCTCTTGTTGCCTGTGTGCAGCCAGCCAGGGATTCTTTCGTTAATAATAAGTTATCATGACCTTGCACCACCCAGTGGGGGAAGAAGAAGAAGAAGAAATTTTAAATTAAAAAAAAAAAAAAAAATTGAAAAGCAATCTGCAGAGGGATGGATGCAACCAATGACGGACAAAGGCCGGGCTCCGATGCTGAAAAAATAAAATGGCAGTAGTCCACATGTGGGTTAAGCTTAGTCCTGTCAGTCTTTATGATCAGGTCGTAATGTGTGCTGGAAGAAGAGAACAGCTTCAGTCACCACCTGACTGTTGTGTAAGGTAACAAGCGTGGAGGAAAAAAAAAGCCAACTGAAGGACCCCCTAAAGGAGATACTCACGGGGGTAGACGCCAAAAACATTACAAAAAAAAATCTGACCACTGAAGAAGAAAGGCTGTTACAAAGCTGCTTTGATTTTTGGACGTGGTGCAAATACAGGGAAAATAATAATAATAATTTATACTTTTTAAGAAATGAAAAAAATGGAAGGGAAAAAAAAAAATGGAAATCATCAATTTGATGTAGTCTAACAATGGTATATAGTGTTGGCAACACTAATTACGAAGTACAACACTAAATGTCAACAATTTTGGTAGTGTTACTAACACTAAATGTCAATATAGGCATTGTTTGACAACTTTTTGAATTCTTTTGGGATATAAATTTTTAACAAGACTTCATTTAGTGTTAAAGGTAATTTCATATTAGAAATGAGCTCACAAGAGGTGGAAAGTAAAACTCTAAATGGGTCTGGTAAAAATTAGGTAACACTATTTGTAAGATAACACTAAATACCATCATTAGTGTAGTAGTGCCACGTCAAATTCATAATAATAAATTTTTAATGATTTTTTTGATGTAATTGCATTGTTGCCATGCAAATTCACGGCCCTCTCTAGACGTGAAATTTACCCTAATGGGGGTGTCAAGAAAGGGGCGTCAATAGGGGTTTGGCATGTGATGCTAAAGACCATGGCTTTTGTGCTCTTCACGTGTCCCCCACGGTGCCACAGGATTAGGCCACAACATTCCAATACGGAGATGCAACTAATGATGCATTGTAACGAAGTAGTAAATTGTGCAGTAATGTGTCGCAACGATGCGATAATTATTAAATTAACGTGCGAATCCGTGAAACAGTAGTAACCACACAATAACTATTGACAAACTATAGGTTGTAAACTTTGTGATGGGATCTTGTAGAGAGTAAAAAAGAGATTCTAGATTGTCTTTGCATGCATTTTTTGGACAATGTATGAATTTCAGGGTGCTAAAGTTATGTATATTCAAAATTGATTCTAATATCTCATGTTCCAAGGGGCTTACATTTTATGTAAGAATCTAGATGGAACACTTTTGCAAAAAGATTATTAGGTGCACTTGTTTCTATATAAGGAACTAAAAATGGTTCCTATTCTTAATCCCCAATACCCAATCAACCATTTTATGGTCTTTGTCCAACTTAAGGGTTTATTTGGATCCCTAAAAAATAAATTTTCTTGAAATTTCATCTTATTTCAATTTAGTCCATCAAGTTATCTTTCCATAGCCCAAAAAAACTCTTGATTTGGACAGAAACTCCACCTAGGGTGATTTTTCAAAGTCAAACACTCCAAGCAATGCTCATTGTAGATAGTCTTGGGGGGAGAGAAACCTAGCCAATCAAAGTCCATCCCAAGAAAAAAATTCCATGGGTGTGCAATTGGACAACCTTGGAGTTAATAGTAAATCACTTGTAAATTTTTTTCCCCCAATCTATTGTATTGAATCGCAGGGCTCTAAAAACAATCTTTCATTGCTCCAATCTTTATGAAAATTGGCATAAACATTCTTAACTATCCATAAATGCATTTGGTCAAAAAAGGCGAAATCTTCTTTTGTAAAAATATGAGATATGGGCACTCAAAGTCATTTTGCATAGGAAAAAAACTATTATTTTTTCAAAAATTGAACTTTAATGAAATAGATTTCAAAATCCGTTTGGTCAAAGTCTTGAAATTTGGAGGTAGAAAAATTTGTCAATGTTGAAGAAGATCAAATGGTTGGATTTTCAAAAAATGATTCTAAAAAACAATTATACTTTCATTTCAAAAATGACAATTTGGAGGTGATTGAGGAAGGAGGAGACCCCGTAGGCTTTTAGGGGTTAAACTATTTTGGTTTTTTGTTGGGATTTTGAAAGTGGATTTTAAATTCTCTAAAGACGTATGTTTTGGATGTTGAATCTACACATTTTTGTTTTATTTTTGTTCAATGCACAATTTTTTTGACTTATTCTACTCAAAACACTTGCTAGTCGATTAGAAGTTAATCTCAATATTTTTCTTGGAATCCATTTATACCAAATTTGTTTATTGTAAGAAAACAAGATTCAATCAATGTTTACACCCTAAAGAACTAGTTCCATTACCATATTGTCAAATCTCATTTTTAAGCTCAATTTAACACATCCAATTTTCAATGTAATATTTTTGTCGCATCAGACTATGTGTTATCCATTGTATCTATGTGAAGAATATCTATTAATTTCATAATAAATTATAATCATTATAACTTTTTAACTAATAAGTGAAAATATAAATAAATAAATAAAACAATTAAATTAATTTGAGATTTCTTGAAAAGGTAAAAGTAGCGATGAAGAAGAGTTTGAAGACTTTTCAAATAATTATTTTTTCTTTCTAATATTCAAAACACCTTTGATGATGACCTTCAAGCCAAATCATTTTCATGAAGCTAAATGTAGCTTTTATACTATAGACTGATGATTTTTGGTAATTTTCATTTGCAAATAAATCTTTTTTTTATATTAAAGGTGATTTTTTTTTAAAAATAGGGAGAAAAATCAAATTATCATGATTTAAAAAATATATACAATATGTATATAAATTTAAATAAATTAGAATGATTCAATCTTATTTTATTAGAAAAAGAAGGCTACATTGAGAAATAATTTTCTTAAATTTAAACTTCAAAAAAATATTTTTTAAAGAAAAAATATATAAAATACTATATCATTTGGATTCTGACACACCTTCTCTAGTTGCAATACCTCAATATTGAATTTTTCAATTTCTACCAAAGTTTTGAAATGGAGTAGAAAAACGACTTGTTAGGCTTCATATTCTAAGTTCAAATCAAAACAAAAAATGAATATTTTGAAAGTTACAATCATGTTTGATTGAGGTGCATCTACTATTGGAATGTTGGGTACCTTTGGTGTGTGTGTTAAAATAGTACTAAATAATGTTTAAGATGTTTTTCTCTTACATATTTCTTTTTGAAGAAACAATCCTCAAAAAATTTGGCATCTATTTTAAATCATTTCCCTCCTTATTTGGCCTATAAATACAATGTGTTCTAGAATACATAGTAATACAACTGCCACAATCTACCAATTAATTGATTGGCAATCACGACGTGTTGTGAAATTCATTTTGTACCTCTCCCTTGCATACTTATATATTTTTGGAAGTTACTATTACTGCAGTCAATATGGAATATTGGCACTCTATCCCATATAAATACCTACATCTACATACCATATACCATATATTCATATGTATTCATATATTATGTATCATATATCCAAATATTCCATATATCTATATGTATTTTTTATTCCATAAGTACTGTCTTTGAGATTGGTGGCAAGGATTCAATCAAAATAGTTTTTTTGTACAATTCAAATCGACGGCATGGGAAAGGGGAAATTTCATTTTTAATCACATCGATAGTCCTAGATTTTTTGAGTCATAGTTGGTGAGGGGGGTGCGTCTTTTGGGTGCATAGGCATAGTATGCTTTAGAATGCATTTTGGGTTGCAAATTCATTCAATCTGGGTTAGTCTCATATTTCTTTCGTTTGAGTTTGGAGCACCATAGTTGTAGGCCAGGTTCCAAACGAGGGCTCCAAACAAGGGTTTTAAACGGGGTTCTAAACGAGGGCTCCAAACAAGGGTTTTAAACGGGGTTCTAAACGAGGGTTCCAAACGGGGGTTCCAACCGGGTTCTAAACGGGGGTTCCAAACGGGGGTTCCAAACGGGGGTTCCAAACGGGGGTTCCAAACGGGGGTTCCAAACGGGGGTTCCAAATGGGGGTTCCAAACGGGGGTTCCAAACCGGGGGTTCCAAACGGGGTTCCAAAAAGGGTTCCAAAAGGGGGTTCCAAACCAGGTTCCAAACCAGACTCCAAACGGGGTTCCAAACTAGACTCCAAACGGGGTTCCAAACTAGATTCCAAACGAGGCTCCAAATGGGTTCCAAACCGGGCTCTAAACGGGGCTCCTAACGGGGTTCCAACCAAACCTATAACTCCAAACCTGGTCTACAATTATGGTGCTCCAATGAACTCTCAAGCCTGTCTATGAGAATAAAAAGTTCACAAGAATGTTCGTGTCCCAAACCAGGAGCACCCACTGGTGCTGTTTGCCAGAGACGGGACTTAATGAACAGCGTGCGCACACAAGTGAGCAAGCGGCCCAAGGTACGTTAAGCTTACACCCAAGCACGGAATCTTACCACTATCAATGGCTTCAGTTCCACACACACACACACTACTCATGTAAGTTAAATAATCTCTACATCATGTTTAAATTTTTTTCATTTTTTTTTTGAGGTTGCAAAATCCAGACCCACCGACTCAACCAACATCATTTGAATGGCTGAGTGGATCACTCAAATAGCTAACACGGATCTCCAAAATGAGTCAAGCATTACTTGTTATTCCTATCATCATTTGAATGAGTGGATCAAACAAATAGCTATATCTCCAAAACTCCATCATTGAGCATTATTTTATTATTTGTGTCATCATTTTCATTTCTGGTGTCAAAGAATGAATGAATGGGTTGAGAGACACCTGAATGAGCACTGAAAAATTAACTAGAGTCCGTAGCGTGGGACGTGGACAGAACTTGTGCGATGACAAAAAAAAATGGAACAATTTGACTTGACTTGACTTGACCGGCGGTGCCTTGACCCTTCCAGGGGAAAGGGGGGGGGGGGTTGTTCCGTCCCGACTACGGAGATGGCAACAAACAAAAGAGAATAAAGATGCATTGAAGGCGAGGATAATAACGTTAGTAATGAGGTCGGTTTCGTCATGGTCTTGGCAGCAGCACTGAGACACAAGTCAGACGGAGGGGGAAACAACAATAATGTGCTCATCACTGGAACTTACTGTTGCGGCAGGTTTTGAAATAAATAAAAAAAACAAGAAATAAAATTATGGATCATGGGTGTCAAAAAACTCACTGAATTGGGAAATCATTTTTTCAACTTTTCTTCATGGAGAAAGAAAGAACTACAGTAGTCTATTTTTTTAACATATGGCAAAAGAAAGATTTAACAATCATTATTTCAAACTCCCAAGTGTGAAGGAAACTACAAACTCTTATGGAAAAAAGACATATTGGAATAGTCTTATGTTTTTATTAATAAAAACATAACTTGATTGGAGAGTTTAACAATAGTTCTAAGGAAATTGAAAGTGTGAGTCTTGATGTTGAAAACGAACTCTTGCAATTGGATTTTCAAAAACTTTATCTATCATTGGATTTCATTTTTTCATTTGTTTGGAATTTTAGACCCCTTAAATTCTTTCATATGTAGAGGCCCCAAATTAACTATTTCAAAATACTAATCTCAAAAGTAAGGCTAAAATCTTCATCCATGTTTATTTATTTTTATCAAATCCAATTGTAGGATCTTTTTGTTGAATTATTTAAGTACACTATCCTAAAATTTTAGAATTTTTTTTTACCGATTGCAATTTCATAATGCTTGGGCTTCAAAAAGAAGTATTTTCAAGTCTTTCCAAATGGTTAGATTTCATCTTTTGAACATTTTGCCCAAAAATGTGAAGTTCCTACAACTTGCAACTCTCTAAAATATGTTGAATACATATGTTGAGAATGCATATAAAAAGTTTCAAAAAATAGAAATTCATATTCAAGTTTGAAAAAAATAGTAAGTAGAAAGAAGTAGAGGATGGTTTAAAATACTAAATTGATAAGAATTTAGTTTGGAATTGAAAAATGTCATTCCCAATTGTTTTAATGTGGTAATTAACAATCTATATCCTATGATTTTATTTTTTTTGAAAACTATTGAAAATTGAGTTAAATAAAGGACTTTAAAGTTTATTTTAGAATAGAGATTCTATAATTGCCGGAAAACTAAACTACTCATAACTTTCATCTCATTAATCAAAATGGAATGATTTAAAGCTTTCCATATATATATATATATAAACCTATAAAACTAATTTCAATTTTTGGTTTTGAAAAAAGTGATTTTTTTATCACCCAGGCTATCCAGATTGAGAAAAAAACCACATATCAGACAATAATATTTTAACCATGTAGTAAAACATCCATTCCAAGTATTTTCAAGCACAACTTTGAGAATAATAGTCATAAAGTTATTAAATAGACTAGAAAATAGGTAGATAGGAAAAATCTTTAACAAATAGTTTTAAGGATATGTCACACTAGTGTTTTTGGGGGGTAGGAGAACTATTAAGTACTTGTTGTAAAAAGCTTAAAGCTAAACTTTAGAGGAGATGGTCTTCTAAGAGATTAGGAAAAAATTCTAAAAGAAATTAATTCTATAAATTGTAGTAAAAATGAATATCTATTAAATGTCTATTAAATGTCTCAATGATATTTTTAAACTTTAAAAATTCAACGTGCTTATATTATTTAGATATTGCATGTAATTGTTTCTCCTACTTTGAAAATTATTCTACATAATCTTCATTAAATGTAATAATTTGAATGTTCTAAACATTGACAATATTTTATTACATTTTTCTAATTGGGATTTTTTTATAAAGTATTATAAATGATATCACCTTTATTGTAGTAAAATAGAACAAACAATATGGATGTTTCTTGCAATCATTCCTATTGCTTAAAGATTTTTGAAAATAGGTAAATTTGTGAATGATGTTTAAAAGTTTTCAAAAGTGATTTTCCATCTATATTCATTTTTTGGGTTGTTTTCTGCTACAAGTATTCCAAAATGCCATCACAAATTGACAATTTTGCAATTTTACAACTCTTGTAATTTATAAGCTCTATGAAATGTTTATTCCTTTTGGATTCTATTTTTAGGTGTTGGTTAAGGATATATTTTGGGAATTAAGGAACCTAGCAATGACTAGTTTTGAAAGAGGGGTTCTAAATCCCTAAATCTTTGAAATGGAAATTTCTTGT
The DNA here is from genome assembly GCA_947034895.1 of Rhytidiadelphus loreus. Taxonomy (NCBI): domain Eukaryota; kingdom Viridiplantae; phylum Streptophyta; class Bryopsida; order Hypnales; family Hylocomiaceae; genus Rhytidiadelphus; species Rhytidiadelphus loreus. Next base: position 44,598,635 of record OX344764.1, read on the forward strand.
TCAATTTTTTCAAAAAAGTTGTAACTAATATATTCATTATAGTTTCTATAAATCATTTTAATGTTCTTCACTTTGCAGGAATTCATTATAAAATGGGTTTCAAAATGTTCATTTTAGTAATAATTTCTCTATGTGTACAAATGTGCATTGAAATGTAGTTCTAGTTCTAAGGCCATTGGAGTACCCATAGTGCAAAAACACCCTTCTCATAATTTATAAATTTATAAAACTTATTTCCTTGAAGATTTCTATGTTTTCATTCTCTTACATTCAAAATTATTTTATATTTGGTTATTTAAAATACAATGTTTTTAGAGGTCTAAAAATAAGCCATATTTTTAAAATTTCAATTAATTTTAATTACGATAGAGAAAAACCCACTTGTATCATAGCAAATACAAATAATAGTACAAAGGATCTTTTCACCTGTGAGTATTTGTATATGGTCCATCCACTTAAGAACCTGCGTTACAAAGAAGACAAACAATAGATTTCTTCTTGAGTTTTGGAGGGTAATGAGATTGATCCAATATGTTCTAAAAAAATTCTTCACCTTCTCAAGTATCAAGTATACATACATGTATCCAAAGAAGCACACATAAACATCCAAATCTAACATACCTATAAAACATGGCTTTTGATGACTTAGTTCATTAAAAATTTGATACCACAATTTTGGTGAAAAAGATGCAATTGATGGTACAAAAATGTGAAACAAAATATTATGAAATATTGAGGCAAAATGTAAAAGGAAAAAACTAAAGGCAATGAAAAAAGAGTATGGAAAGAATAGTCTTAATTAACCTTTTACACCCTAGGTGAATATTATTTGATCATTATGAGTTTGGAAATGGCAATATTAATGGTAAAGTCGTTTGGAATTGGGATGCAAAGTATGAAGTTCAAGTTTGTGCACAATAATACATGAATATCAATATAGAGGAGTTTACTCCATATATGTATATTGCCATGAGAAAAAAATTGATGAATAGTATAAAAGAAACGTAGTCAAGAGAAAGAAATTGGATTTAGTAAACTTATGAGGAATGAAGGAGATAAGGTGAAGACACATGATTGAATTTCATCACAAAAGATGATTACAAAAGGAAGCCATACCATAAACACCCATAACTATACAATGTTCGGCATTGTTTGGTATTTGAAAGGTAAAAATATTTTTTTGAATTTTATTATCCATGATATTATTTTGTATTTCCGTGACCCAATCTTGACCCTAAGCTTCTTGTAAGTGGATATTCTTTGAATACTTCTTTACAAAGCTTTGTATTTGTTAAACATCCACAAATTCTAAAAATCATTGAAAATTTTGTAGGACACCAAAATAAGTTTGTGTCATTTTTGAGCTATCAAGTGCATCCATAGTTGAACTATTTCATTGTTAAGTTTGAAATCTTTCACCTATTGCTTAGTACTCACTAAATCAGAGCACTTAAAAAACTTTTGTTTCTATGTTTGAAATATGTATTGTACAAACATTATAATCTCCAATATGCATTGTAAAATGATACAATTCTTTTGCAATAGTTGCATCTCTTAGATATGTCTAGTTCTATACAATTAAATGATTAAAACAACAATACATGTATTTCAAACAATAAGTTAAGAATTTGGTCACTTCCTACTCCAACATATGTATTTCAACAAATACATGTAGTTTAGACTATTAGGTTGTAAAGGGATAACCCACAAAGGTTTTTGATTAACTTTTCACCCAAAACGCTCCAAAACTGCCATTTCTAATACAAGTACCAAATTTTCAAAAAAAAAACATTTTTAAACACATGTAACTATGGGATCTTGTAGTATGCTAGATTGAAAAGATGTGAAAAAATTCTAGAAATTTCCACTATGTAGGTTGCAAGATATTAGCATTTGAAGTGACAATAATCTTTTCTTTTTGCCTTGTGAAAAACCAAGGTAGTTGCACTTCACAAGGTCACATTTGTATGAAAAAATGGAAAAAATTGTGGTGCTTCTTTGGATTCATTCTTTAAGGCAAGTTGGCTACATGCTTGAAAAAATTTAGATAATTTGGAATTGTACAACATATAGGAAAAATATAGTAAGTAGAAAGAAGTATAGAATGATTCAAAATACTAAATTGTTAAGAATTTAGTTATGGAATTGAAAATTTCTAATGCTAATGGTTGTAATATTGTAATGAACAATCTACATCCAATGATTTTATTTTTTTCAAAAAATATTGAAAATGGAGTTAAATAAAAGGACTTCAAAGTTTATTTTAGAGTAGAGAATCTAAAATCCCTCATAACTTTCATCTCATTAATCAAAATGGAATGATTCAAAGCTTTCTACGTATATGTAAATTTAGAAAACCTACTTCAAATTTTTATTTCTTAAAAAAATATTTTTTCTAAATTGTCCATTGAGCATTAAGAATTACATATCATGCAATAAATTTTTAACCATGTAGTCAAAATTTATGAAAATTGTTGTACCTTAAAGCTATTCCTCGGGCACATGTTGCATGAAAATTTCAAAGAAAACAAATAAAAATTCCGTTTGTAGTGAGTAGCCCAAAATTGCTATGTTGCCAAAACCCCCCCGCAGTTTAGTGCTTTAGGGGTTAAATCCCCTTACATCATTCTACTTTGCATCCACAATTGACCTCTACAACAAATCAACGGTGAAGATTCTCTCCAAAAAAATATATAGAAAAGGTTATCATTGATTTGCTTGTATGGTCAAGTGCAAAGGGTTGCATTTTGAGTACGTGATATGAGGACCATCTTTTGTTCAATTTTAGTTATTTTTGTTACCAATACATGCAATGTTCTTCATTGATTTTGGCTTATTCATGATTTGCCCCATCAAAATCACATTCTTCACAACACAATGCATCAAAATTGGTCACTTAAAAACCGTGAATCCTTGTTTCTGCAAGGGTCAATTTACCTGTCTGAGAAAGAGATCAGACTTCGTCTTCCTGCAGGTGTTTACAATTCAAATTCTATCCTTTTTCTGAGACCCGTTTACCGTTGAGCTCTGATTCTCGCAAACAATTTTCTCCACGTAATTTGCTGGCAGGGTTTTCTGCAACTCACATCTCTGTGACAGAGTTATCCGGTTTCATCTGGAGGGAGACTGAAGTATGTTTTTTAAGTGTAGAATGCTCTATCGAAAATAGACAAATCAACGATTTGAAAGGCAAATGTATCATCATTTCAGAATCAAACCGACTACAATTTGTCCTGCAATTCTTCGTTCCAACACATTTTCTTATACGACACAATTTATTAGGAAATGATCGGACGACGACGATTAAAACAGTCTCCGAATCAGCACTTTTTTGTACAAACTGACGAGTCCAGATTGACAATTTTTTGTTGATCTGGTCAGGAGATTTTAGTTAATTTGGATGCGTTGGTTCGAACTTTTTTTCTATTAGAGAGAATGCTATTGCCACAAGAATACTACCAACTCCGAAGCGTGCTGTACACTTTCACATAAAATGGGAAGATATACAACTCAATTACTGTACAGAGCTTTCTTTCTAAAATGCTGGTTGTTTGGTAGGGACCTCTCTGGTGTAGCAAACACTCCTAAGCTCCTGTTCTCGTCACCAAAGACCAGGGAATCAGTTATTAACCCTTGCTGTCCAGAAGCCATAAACCTCAGTAGATAATGGACTAAATAATGTTCGAAACCATTGTCACACGTGTTGAACGGAAATCTCTTGTGCGAGGTGACTAATGTTTTTCAAGCCTCGTAACATCCATGACCGTGAAATCTTCACTCTCAAAATATGCTATAAATTCCTGCCATGTAATTGCTTGCAGCCTACTACAGGAATTTTTTCTGCTGATTTCAGATTGTGCATACAAGTACCCCGGCCAAGTACTCCGGCCAAGAACCTCACATTCGTTAAAATGGCTTATTTCGTTGACATTGGTGCAGTTTCAATTGCTGAACTGGAACCACAGATCTACCCCAAACGTCAATTTCGTTAAATGGGCAATATTCCAGGACTTTAAGCACTTTCAGGGCACACAGCCAGGTTAAAACAATAATCTACACTCGTCCTAGTTTTTAGATCTTTGTATAGATTTGTGTCACAATTTTTGACGCCAGAATTGAGCTAATTTAACGAAATTGAATATACCGGTGCTTATTGTTAGGCCTTTGATCATGTGAAAGCCATAGTTTTCAAAGCTCTGGGCACTTGAAAGTTTTACAATTTTTTGGTGCTCTGAGAAACACCGTTCTAACGAAAATGACCTTGAAGCTGAATTCAACTCTTGTAGCGGTACCTGCAACCCCAATGTAAGCTTCACCGTGCCACAGCTGGAGAACGCTTGGCTGCATTTAACAAGTCACCAAATTCAAACTAGTTTCATTGTCCCATATTGTTCATGTCTTTCTTGAATTTTGCAATCAGGACGGTACTTAGTAGCAAGTGAATGCAAGTAGATGAATATATTATCAGGGACAATAGTTATGCTGTGACTGATAATAATAATAATAATCGTATTTGGTCTATAATTGGCACAAGTTCACAAAATTGATGCATTCAGATCAAATGTATTCATTAATATATGGCTAAGGACTCTCCACTCTGATCTGGAGAAATTTGGGACACTCGGCATCTGAAATCTCAGATCGATACCTGACCAAGCTAGCTTCTAAAGCTCTGAACTTAACCTTAGATCTCTCATTGGAAATTAATCTCAGAATGATCTATATTTTTGCATGCTAGATATAGAGCTGTAAGGTTTCAATTCGGTTATTACAAGCCCATTAATATTTGAGCACTTGAAAGTCTTACTCTTCCGGCCTCACTTGATCATCGTCTCATTTTTGGCACACTGAAATTTGCTAAAAAAGTGACAAATACGAGGTTGATCAATACCTGTTGTCTAGGATCGATCAATCTAGTGTTTTACAGCTACGTACACAGCACTGACTGTGGGTGCTTCAATTTAAAAACATACCAATTCAAGGTCGATTACATATCTAAATTGCCTTCTCACTTGGCAATCTCTAGCTTCATTGGTCCTGCGGACAGTTCTCTTCACTGTCAGTGACATAAGGATGTTCTCAAAACTATATCTTGGCCATGGCAGCGGGACTCTTGCGGAGACTCTTGTCTTTAAGAGTTACTAGAAAAATGAATCAAACCATTCAAGTCCATTCTCTGATTCTTAATTAGTTCAGTGTGAATTTGATCTTTTCCTGGTCGAAGCTTTTCAAGCACTGAGTTTGTGATTACAGCTTGATTAAAAACAGACTCTTTGAATACAGAATTGCTGCTCAAAATTTCCTCTTCATGCACGTTCAGGAATTAAAACGCAGATGTCGATCACTATCTTACATTACATCAATGGATAACTCCCTGGCTGAATGGCTGAACATCGTTTTGAGCTTCTTTGTAAGGTAATTGCACCTTGATAGGCAATTTCGTTAAAATGGCGGCAGTTTTTTGCCATTTTACCGGAATGTAGTGTTATTTTCTAACAAATGCAGTGCCATTAAACTGGAATACCGCCATTTTAACGAAATTGCCTATCTTGTAGTCTACCGACAGAAGAAGCATTTGAGCTTGGTTTTCAATCCATTGTTAAATTGTCTAAATTACTGTTGGATCTTGTTGGAAGTTGGAACAAATTACTGAATTCCAAATTTTTTTTTCTTACATGCATTTTTTGGACACCATATGAATAAACAATGAATAGTTAAAATAGTTAAGAGTTATGTATCCAAAATTCAACTTTAGGTTTCCATGTTCATGAAACTTACATTTTTAGACAAGAGTGCAATGCTTTATTGGAAACTTAGGGCGTTCACAACCTTGTCCACAAAATTTTGGATCAAATTAGTAAAGACTTCCTAATTAGCATCTTACTTCAAGACTATGATGATTGAAGAATGTACAAATCACACATCAAATCTTAGGACATACTTCCATGTACAAAAATTGGCCAAATTTTGCCAAGAGAAGACAAAAAAAATTCAGAATTCTACATGGAAGTGTGCAATATTTACAAGAGGAGAATTGGAAGTGTTGGCAAACAAAATTTCAGGGAGAGGCCCATGAAAAGTAGGGGGACAACTTTTCGACTTCTAGAAAATTATTTTAACATTGAACTAGAACTTTTTAGTTTGACTATTGTATAAGACAAAAATACTCTTGAAATATAGTTTCTCCCTACTCACATAAACATCATGTATTCATATGAAACTCAATGAAAGAAATTCCAATTCTAAAGTTTTGAAAATTGTTTTACGATTCCAACACAACATGGAAGTTGTCCTTAGTCTTCTACAACATTGGAAATATTTGCCTATTGAGTGATTGTAAAAAACAACTTTTCTAAATTTCTATCCCCAACCTTCAAGAGTGATGGTTTTTTGTAATCTTTTTATTATTCCTCCAAAAAATCTAAGTTTCTTAAATATAATACAGAGGTTTCTTCTACACTTTACATTACTTTTTTTTTCTTCATATTTTTCACAGACTGGCAAACATTACATGTGTTTTGGCTGTTGGGGAGGGCTGCGAGTTCCCAACTCGAAACCCACCTGAGAATCGCCGAAACCTGCCGTTCCCCGCTTGCATTGACCTGACTGAAAGACCGCCAGGTCAGTTTTTTCGAAAAAATAAAATAAAATAAAAAATTAGCTTTATTTCTCATTTTAAGGACTTAATATATATATATATATATATATATATATATATATATATATAATTATAATTATTATTTATTTTTATCTTTTAAAAGTTTAACACCGGAGTTTGAGAAGACCAGGGGGAACGGAGCTGGGAACAGGCCTGAAACGGCCCTCCGCCCCCCAATCTCATCTAATGTCTCACAAATTGGCAAAAAAATCCTAAAGCTTTGTGAAAACATCCAACTTACTATTTTCTGAAATTTTCATCAATTCAACCTACTCTGTGAATAACCTTTGGAGAGTTTTTCTGTATGCCTTTTCAAAATACATTTTATTTTATTGTTATACTAATTTTCAATATTTCACTTTAGTTTAAATTTTCTTTACAAAATCTTGTTACAAATTTATTTCCAACATATTTCAATTAACTTAAATACAGGCTTGAGACTCTACCTTAAATGATCATTTTTTAAATGTTTTTTGGGCTCATTTTGTTCATTTTAACCTCATTTATGTAGATAATGGTCCCAGTTTGATGAAAGAGAGTCTAGTTCAACCTCCTTTCAAATTTAACCCCTTTTCATCAAATTTGTAATATCAAATTCACATAGTGAATCTAAAAGGAATGTTAGTGTTACATAGGCCACAACATATCAATAAACACATAAGGTAATGTTTGTTTATGAAATATTGTTTTTATCAAGAGAAGATTCCATGTAAAAATTGTTACATGCCCGAGAGTATAAATAAGATGATGAACAACATAGAGAGAAGCTGGAAATGGTGCAAGAGGTTCTTCTATGAATAACAAAGGAAAGAACAAAAGAGAGAGACGGGGAAGGAGAGAAGGAGATGTATATATAAAGGTAGAAAGAGTTCTATGTGTGAATCCCAATTGGGCAACACCAAGCCCTATTTCAATAAAATTCCATGCCTCCTACAAAATGAACTAAACTTTCAAAACATGTGTCTCAAACTTCTCACCAGACACCACTTACATATGTGAACAAGGATATAAAATAGTTTAAGATAACTCTTAGACTTATGTTCCTCTTTCAAGCTCAATATCCCTAATTCAATTGGCCTTTACAAGGACTCAAATTTATTTATATTCATTGCTTGGAGAATACCACAAATAAACATATGATTCAAATAACTTACATGGATTAAAGCCAAGCTCCAAGATTTCAATGGAAATTGTGGTGAATTATATATAAGAGCATCCCCAAATCCCTAGATGTTGGCAAATTTTGTATACAAGAGTACAATCAATGCTTGGACCTACCTTAAAATTTTCTTTATTACAACAAATATTAAGCAATTTTTGTCCAAGTTGACAACTCCTCTAATAATACATTTCCTTCTACAAATAGTACATTGCCACAATACAACACAACTTCTATAAAATGAACTTTTGTAAGCCAATAACTTCTCTAAAGTGATATTATTCCTTTGGTCCCGGCCTCAATGCATTGAAGATGCACTTAATAAGTAAAAGGATAAAAGAAAAACAACTTTCATTGAATTTAGAATCTAAATGATTGTCACTCTAGTGAATGTGATTTCAATCCAGGAGCACCACGAAAATTGCAACCCACTAAAAAAAAATCTTCAAATATCATAAATGCCATAGCCCCTCTTTAAACCAATAACCTCTCTAACGTAATATTCTCCTCCAGTCCTCATGGGGCTATTACCTTGTGGAAGCTCTTACTGTACATCAAATGCAGATTCTTTTTTTTACTTTTGCATAATAGGAGTCCTACAATTGGTTAAAACTTAATAATACAAGTTGCACAGATGGCCCCTCTCAGTCTTCAGCATGGCTGCAACCCCCAGATGCTCAAACTTCCAAAAAAAACATCAAAAACATCAAAAACACGTTGCTACACACCCACCCTGGTTTGACATTTGAAACAATGCAAGAGATTATTCAATTTCAATCCATTGGCATGTCCCAAACAAGGTCCACCACGATGCCCTGCTTTTCATACCACACTAATTAAATACCATTTGCAGAGAGGATCTGAAGGTACTACTACTGTACTGTACATGCCAATGTGGGCTCACACTCACTCTCTCACTCACGAGCCCTGTTTGATTTCTTTCTATAAGTTGTGCAGTTCTTAAGTCACTCTCCACACATTCTTTTTCTCTTGGAGAACAGAATGGAATGTTCTGGTCAGTTCTGTGCTTGCACCACAGATTCAATCAAATTCCATTTCTGCAAATTGGCAACTGAAATTGCGAGTCAAAAGAACTCGAAATTTGGATTGAGAAAAGAGTGATGAGTCCAAAGTGGTGTTCATTTCTTTCTCTAATAAGTTAAGTTAAGCAGTTTTTAAGTTGCTCTCCGCACATTCTTTTTTTCTTGGAGACCGGAATCGGTACAGTGCACCCCCAGACGGATTCTTCAATCAATCCGTCAAATGATTCCGCCCCTCTGTGCAAATTGGCAAATTGCAAGTCATACTACAGTAGTAGCCAGGAACTCGAAATTTGGATTGAGAACAGAGTCCAAAGTGGCGCTGGTTTCCACGACGGAGGGTAGGCGTTGGATGGTCGAGAGACGAGGTGACGAGGTGACAAAGGTGCCAAGGTGACAGTGAAACTTTCACCTGGCCGGGTGAGGACAGAAGCGCTACAGTTGCCAGCTTTTCCCCAAACCCACCCGGACCTTTGCTTTTGCGGGATTACTAAAGGTCGAAATGTGTTTGCATCACGTGGCGTGGGCGGTTGGCGGTTTGCGCTTCGCTCTCCACCAGAGCTTTGCCTTGCCTTGCCTTGTTCCGAGAGAGAAGGTAATATTAGGTTATTACTTTCGGCCTTGTTCGGAGAGAGATGTCTGGTAACGTAGGTTTAGGTTTAGGTTACGCCTCCACACACAACTGGGTTTGTCTGTACTTTACTGTACATGGGGATGCTGCTATCCATTTCTGACTCAAATGCTTTTGGTGCATTTAAGAAATAAAAAAAAACTGGAAACAAATGAAAACGGAATGCTTTTGGTGCATTTCATGAATGGCGGTGGGGACTCATGAGCAAAAGAGCTACAACTGAGTCCGTCAAGAGACATTTGGTGTGCGTGAGATTTGCTGAGTGAGTAAGGGTGGCAATGCTATTATTACAAGCCCTATATTTGCTCTTCAACACAACTTTGCTTGAATGTATGTAAAGGTAGAACTACCTATCACCCCCCTATTTGCAATCTGAAATATCTTGGGGCCAATTCCAATAGGGGCGCATATTTTTTCAGAGGTGTGCGCTTGTTTCACGAATCAAACCCAAGTGGAATTATAATTTTCCAATTAAAACTGTAGTTTCTGTGGATTTTTGAAGTAATCAGCCTGAAATTACAAAACCACCAGTAGACTAGAGTAATAAACGTTCCCTAATGAACCCATAACCGCCCAAGTCAAGTACAAAATATTCACCATTTATGGAGTGACACATTATCCCTCATTGTCATAAAAAAATCATATTTTATCGTAGAACGCTTTAATTTCTGTCTTAAGAAGAATGGATTTGCAAATTTGGATGTTTTTTGGACAAAGTTAGGTGACGGAATTAGGCTGGTCTACTAACAATAATGGGTTGGTTTACCTTAACTGTAATGCTAGTGTCCACTAAGTTGCGCTTACCAGCAATGCCTTTAGTATGCTACAAATTCCTACCATTCATATTAATCCCTAAAGGACCGAATACCATTTTTTTTTGCAACATAGCGATTTTGGATAGCTCACTACTGATGAAATTTTTAATTTTTTTTTCTTTGAAAATTTCACACAATGTGTGCCCGAGGAGTAGCTTTAAGGCACAACAATTTTCATAACTTTTGACTACATGGTTAAAAAGTTATTGCATGATACGTAATTTTTCAGCAGTCGATGAGCAACCTGGGCGGCCCAAAAAACTTCTTTAAAAATCATTTTTAAGAAAAATAAAAATTTGAAATTGGTTTTCTAGATTTATATATATGTGGAAAACTTTGAATCATTCCATTTTGATTTACCAGATGAAAGTTGTGAGGTGTTTTAGTTCGTAGGTAGTTATGGATTCCCTACTCAAAAACAAACTTTGGAGTCCTTTATTTAACTCTATTTTTTATATTTTTTGAAAAAAATAATAAATATATAGTGTAGATTGTTTATTACTACATTACCACTGTTGGGATTGGAATTTTTCAATTTTTCAATTAAGTTCTTAACAATTTACTGTTTTGAATCACTTTGTACTTCTTTCTACTTATATTTTTTTCCTATATGTTGTGCAATTCTAAATGATCTAAAATCATGTAGCCAACTTGACTTGAGGAATGAATCCAAAGAACGACCACCATTTTGGACATTTTTTCATACAAATGTGACATTATGAAGTGCAGCTGCCCGTGTTTTCACATGGCCAAAAAAATGATTTTTGTCACTTCAAACGTTAATATCTTGCAATCTACAAGGTGGAAAATTCTGAATTTTTTTCAGCATCTTTTCTAACTATTCTACTACAAGATCCTATGGTTACATGTGTCCAAAACTGTTTTTCATTTAAATTTTGGTGCTTGTACCAGAAATGGCAGTTTTTGGTGAAAGCATAGTCTCTAACCTTTAGGGGTTAAAGTAAGAGGTCCATAAATTGCCCATTTATGAATGAAAACTGAATTTGGAAGAGGTGAAGCTTCTTGAAATATTTTTCAGTGATTTTTCCTTGAAAGGCAAGTGGAATTGGTATCTAACCAAGTTTGTTTCATATTTTTTGGTAGCTTTGTCGAATTGGCTAAGAAATTTTGAAGTTGAAATGGCATAGGACTCTAAAATCACCCACCTCCTCAAATGTACATTGTTTCTATAATGTTGAAGGCTATGAAAAAGCAACATGTACAAATAGTGTACATTTGAAGAGGTGGGCGTTTTTAGAGCTTTGGAACCTCCTACCTTAATTCTTTTGGTGTTTTTGAGAAAAATTGCCACAATACCATAAATTTTGAAAACAAGGTGAAGTAGGCAAATTTGTAATTTCTTTTGTAACTTTCGACTAAGGTGAACTAGTCTATCATTGCCCATCTCAATTCTTTCTTTGTGTATCCATTGGGTACATTTATGAACAAAGATGTCAACCACTAGTACAAGAGGGCAAAATTCAAATTGGTTCACCTTTTAGGATCTTGTATCTAACATATATGTCTAACTTGACACCTATTTTCAAAGACTATTTCTTAAGTGTCTTTGAGATTTGTAATGTTCGAAATTGTTTGGCAAAATTTGGAGAAGGTTTTTGAAAATGTCAAAGAAAATCTCCCTTTCAACCCCTTTTAAAATTTTGTCCATAACTTTTTTATTGGAGGCTCTAAACATCAAATGGGTTTTTGGACATGAAAACTAGTTTGATTTTTCAACTTTTTTTAATTCAAAGGTTTAAAAAAAATTCATTTTACTATACCTAGATGGGGTTTAAAATTCTAGTTTTAACACGATTCTTACTTTAAACTTAACTATGAGCAGTTGAGAAACTACAAATTCTAAACTACATATCCCACATGGGTTGTTCTACCTCTTACCACCCATGTGTACATAAAGAGATTATCTTCTCATCATTAAACACCTTAAACTAACTGGTTGTAGAAGCTAGTTGGAAAACGTCAGAGTTTTCTAATTTTTTTGGCAACTAGCTTGAAAATTCACTTCATTTTGCTTAATTTCATTGAATTTTTTAAATTTACAATACGTGAATCCTAATTATTTAACTACTTATATTTGAATTTTAAACCACTCCCAGTCGTTGGACATTGCAACTTCCGGTGATCGACCATAGGGGAATTACAAATCATTAAGCAAAGTTAAATGTAATCTTGAGGTCCTTTCAGTTGCTTTGCAGCGGCCCTCCAGAGGGCTGAGAACTTCTCTAATTTAAGTAGGGATACATGTTGGGAGTCAAAAGTTATGGCTTGTCAAAGTTGACAGTGTTCTAGCCGTGTCTTGAGGTGTGGGATGTGGGAGCCAAGGTTTGGAAAGATTACTTTGAGCCAAATATGGCATGCCAAATATCTTTGGAAAGCTAAGAAGAGAAGAGTTCTAGAATCCTAAGACTCATAAGGAGATGAGTTGTGTGCTAAAATTTATGGGCATCCAAAGAGGGTAGAGTCTTCAAGAACTATTCTCCCTAAGACTCGGACCTTTGGAGGGCCATAACTTCCTCAATACATGTTGCATTTGAGGACATGAGTAGTTCAAGGTGATCTACAAAAATATTAGATTACAAAAATGAGCTTGCACTTTGGATTTGGAGTTCAAAGCTAAAAAGTATCCCAATGGGAAGATCAGAAGTCTTTGGGGGCTTGGTTTCAAATACATAACTTAAGATTGGGGCTTGGTTCCAAATTGATGAGGAGTGTCTTGGATGTTCCTAGAGACCCCTAGGATGGGAGGTTGCCAAATTCCGCAAAGAATACTATGAAGAGGGGTGGTCTCCCTCTTCCCTCCCGAATGGTGCCATGGTGAGCCATGGTGGCCACATGTGGTAAGGTTGGTGATAGAGCTTCACCACCATTTGTGTGTTACCATGGAGTGTTTGTGCACTCTTTGATACTGGTTGAATGTGTCTTGCTCCACACTATGCCATAGTGTGAGTTTTGCTTGATAAGTCCCGATTGGTGAGTTTCAATAACTGAATTCCAAAGTAACGTGGGTTGGGCCTAATAGAAAGTTAGGTACCATTCAAGGGCAGTTAGCACCGGTGGGGAGTAGTGCCACCACCGGTGCTTAGACATCACTGGAAGTTCTACCTATGTCATCAAATGACATGCATAATGTCTTGTGAGAGTTAAGTGTCGGAAGTGAATAGTTGGGAGTCATTGACGAATGAGAAACCCTGTAATTAAAGTTGGAACCTAATGTTGAATATGCGTAGCATGTATAGTGTTAGGAGATTGTGACCCTTAGTATCACTAGGAGTTAAGTGCTATAAGAAGCACTTGAAGGTGAGCTTAAGGTGGTAAGTATCACTAAGGGGTACAACATGTAGTCTTCCAAAAGATTTTGTAGTTTTCTAGAAGCTTCTACAGCCTTTTGGAAGAACCTAGATGGTAATACATATAAAGGTCAAGATTGGAGCAATCCTCAATCTCAACAATACATCTCTTGATTTTAATTATTGTTTATAGCTTTAGTATTGTGCAGTGCAAAAAAAATTGAGTTAAGAAGATTCAAAGCCTTGTAAATTTAGTCACACAACGTTTTCTTCACTTTAATTGCAAATATCTTACCTTCTACAAGTCAAAAATTATGAACTTTTACACATTCTTATATTAGTCTAACTCTTAGATCCTTTGGTCAGATATACCAAAATAACAAATGCTAAACTTTTTTGTTATTTATTATCCCACGATGAACTTTGCATGGCCATATACATACCTTCTTGAGAAAAAAATTGTAGCTTCTTTTAAGGTTCAATTCTTCATCATATATTTTGGCATGTTGCACATGTTCTAAAACAACAAATTAATTGTATTTGTAATGATTAAAGTAAAAAATTATACCCATATTTTAATATTCAGATGATTTTCATAAAGCAATGCAATTTCTTTATTGATTTCCAACAAGCAAAAAAAAATTAACTATGTTTTTAATAAACAAAACTTGAACCTTGTTTGCATTGATTAATTTGAAGTTTTGAAATTGAAAAATCACTTTTCTAATTTTAAATATATTTTAATCAACCTATGGTTGGAAATGCGGTGCCCTATATAACAAGAATAGATTGAACAAAATCTTTTACGAAAAAAATTCATAAGTATTTCGTTTTTGAGAGGAAAAAAGGAAAAAATTCTAGAACCCTCCTCAAATCTATTTCTCTACGGGGGGGATTTTCCCCCTCATCAAATGCATATTGGAAATATGCTAAATTGCTTAAGTGGTCGAAACGAGGTTGGCTACCTTAAACCCAAGTCCCAATGCCGGTTAGATCATTCTCGCAAGCAAATTGAACCTTATCTAGTGTAGTAGACTATTGTTTTGTTTTGTTTTGAAAATGGTGAACATAAGTTTCTATTTTTCTTTTTTCTTCCTTTTCAATTTGCCTTTACGCATAGCCCCACTCATGACAAGGCATATGCCCTTTTGGTGGATATGTAGGGTATCCAGGGAGCTTGCCAACAAAAGCCAAAGCCAAAGCCAAATTCAAATTTCTCTCATGGGGAAGGCCCTCAAAGTAATGTATGTTAGATGCTCTTCTGATTGATGAGCTACAGTAAGTTCGACTACCCAATGAATGCTTGCTAATGAAGGTATGTCCAACACCACACCACCACCACAAGTGAGACACCAATCATGCATAAGCTTACAGAGGAGCAGCTTTGTTTCAGTAGGAGCAGAGTCTCGTGGACTACCCCCTACAAAATATCTTTCTTCTTGGTGGAGATTGAAAGTAAGAAAATCACACTTCTTGGTTTCTTTGCACCTTTTCCACTATTCAATGGAATCAGTCCATATGTTTAAAAAAAGGAAGAAAAAAAAAGGAAAAAAATAAGAATTGAAACAAGCTAGGGATTTCATGCAATCGTCATTGGAACTAAGCTAACTACACCTTAAATTGTACGCTTCCTAAAATCACACAGGCTAGATTCTTGCCTAAAATATACTTCCACTATTCATGAGAGTCTATGGTTGATTACCCTAAATCTTATTTTTTAAACATTTTTGAAAAATTCATAGTTTGTTCGTATGGTGACCAAAAAAATGCATTCTCTTAACATGCTTTTTTCCTACTCTGGAGGGCTGTGAGTTCCCATTTGGAAACCTGCCAAAATTCGTCGTTCGCAAGCTACGTTGACGTGGCCAAGCGACTGCCAGGTCACTTTTTGGGAAAAAATAATAATAATAATAATTTTAACTTTGTTTTTCATTTTAAAGATTAAATTTATTTTTATTTTTTTTGAAAAAATAATTCTGACATTCGCGTTCGATGAGACCGGGGGGAATGGAGCTGGGAACAAGCTTGAAACGGCCCTCTAGCCCCCCCAAATCTCATCTAATGTTAGACAATTCTTTTTTGACTTTCAACAAGATCCCACCTAAAAAATCTAGTATAATAATTGGAAACCATATTGAACTGCTTATTTGTGCGATTTTAGGTGTAGTTACCTTAGTGTGATTGCCACAATAAAAAAATAAAAATAAATTCTAATTTTCTTACTCACAAAAATTCCATAACTTTCACATTATATGTCCAAACGCAACGAAACAAAGCATGTGCACCCTTCCTCGTCGAGAGCTTTCTGATGGTACCAAACACGCAATGAGGAGACATACAGTCCACGAGATTTCACCATATCAAACAAACAAACAAACAACCTATCTTAATGGATGGATAGTTGACTCTACACTAATTGGAAAAAAGGTGACTTGGGTCAATTAGGAGAATCACTAACTAAGCACTAGTCAAGTGGGTACCTCTAAAACCACCACTTCAATTTGCTACTATGCATAGTTACTATTAATAGACCGGTCTAATTTCATTGATTTTCTTGTTGGCATGTGAAAGGAGGTGTTCCAATGCACCAAAGACCTAGACATTTAGATACCTTATTTACTACTACTATTAGACGATCCCCTTTTTCATTGATTTCCTTGTTGGCAAGTGAAAGGAGGTGTTCCAGTGCACCAAAGACGGAACTCAACATTTGGATCCCATATGCAAAAGTTAGGAATCCGGGTGCTAGTTTCTCTCGGTAGATGTTCTACTACAGTTGTTTCTTCCACATCTGTACATATTGATTTTGGAGATGTACACCCAGTGATGATGACGGTTTTAGGTGCACCCACTTTAGAAGAACTCCCCTGTGGTGCACCTGAAGCTGGAAAGAGACAGAAGACTCTCTCCATTCAGCTTATCAAGGAAACTGACGGACTTCAGCACTCCTGGTTCTGAGACTATGAGAGTTGCAGGCGGAGCTGTTCAGGGGCGGCTAGGGTTAGGGTTACGGTGGAGTTGACTCTTACTTAGGCAGATTTAGCACGCTTAGACCACTGTTTTGTGTAAAGGATTCGTCCAACCGTTCCGCACTTGAAATAGATCACGCGTGAGGAATTATGGAGGATAGCAAGCAAATACAAGCAGAGCGACAGGACGCACAAATGACTTCACGACCGGTCAACCGCACAGGCGAGGACAGACTAGCGCGCATCCCGACAAGACACGCACATGATCTTCCCGACCTCAACCTAGAAGCTGCAGCTACCCCAACCATTCATTTTTCGCCCGTGCTACCAGGGGAGGAAACGGCCCCACAAAGCGGCAATGCCAATACACCGCCCGGTCAGGTACGCGATACCTTCAGGGCAGATGTAAGGCAGAATAGTCAAGTGGAGCGCCTAATAGTAGAGTTCACACAGGAGGAAAAGAGCATCATACAGTCGCACAGAGACGCTGCCAGGAATATCACAGTGGTGGGCCAGGTGGTGGGACGCACACCCGCGTTCAGAGACATAAATGCATGGGCCAGAGAAAACTTACACAAGTCGTTAGAAGGGATAGTACTCCTTGGTAATGGCTACTTTGAAGTCACATTCTCAGCAGAAGCAGGCACAACGCACGCACTAGACGGTAAATATTACATGGGCGGGCAGGAAGTCATCCTAGCTAGATGGTCTCCACTCTTCTCAGCTGAACAAGCGGAGACAACAGCGGCGCTAACCTACCCCATTTGGGTTCAAATTCAAGGGCTAGGGAAACATCTCAGGAATACCACCTGTCTACCGATCCTGGCTGCAAAATTAGGGAAAGTACTCAAGGTCGAAACTCTAGAATCCTACAAATCCAAAACCGCCGGTTACCAGATCAAGATCCTCAGAGCCAACATCCATGACCTACCGACCACGATAGTAATCCCGGGGGAACACCATGGAGAGGAAACGGAACATGGATTACTTTTCAGCGGATTGCCAGATCAATGCCGCCGCTGCAGGAAGTTCGGTCATGTCGCAAAGCACTGCGACAAACCCAAAAACCCGCGTGACGGGTGGAAATACCAAGCAACAAACCCAAGAGAAGTAGGAGCGGAATATACACACGGGGACAAGGGACAAGGCGCGAAGACCCTGCCAGCAGACGAAGAAGGACCTAAGGATGCTGTGAAGACAAGAGAGCAGAACAACACGAACGGTACCAGAGGAGACCCAAGCCTTCATACAGAAGACCCCAGCGATGGTGCGACAGGGCAACCACTGAAGAGTCCCAACGCCTCGCCACAACGACCCCTCCTCAGGTACGCTACACTCCCTCCACAAAATCCACATGATCAGCCAACCAGCCATGGAGGACAACAGAGGACCCCTCCAACCCAACAACCAACACGGGAGGCACCAAGTGAATACAGGAAGAGGATGCAACCCCACCCGCGACCGACAACAAAGGAGGGCGGGGGACAAAAATGGATCATACGCAGAGTCCCAACAGCAAGCACATCGAAATCATCATAGGCGGATGCAGCGGAGCGAGAAACAGAAGACATGGACATCGATTCATTACAAGAGTTCCCCGCCCCACAAGGCAATCAGGAAACCGAGGGGCCACAGTGCCCGTAGATCCACACCCACCAAAGCACTCCAGGGGAGCTCACGCTCGAAGGAGGATATCACAAGTCTCAGCCCAAGACCCATGGAATAGCTATAACGCCCCTACAACGGACATACGCCACCATTGTCCAACGACATAAGCCAACTACTCCAGCACCCCTAGAAGACCCCCAAATCTCAGATGAGATTTCGGACGATTCCTTCCCCAACACTCCGCTACTTCCACGGGAGGAGCACATACTACAGGATCAAGGCTCCCCGATGCCACAACATGACGCAGCGGGTCTTCCTGATCTGGAACTATACCACACGGTCGACTACTCCGCGTGCATGAGTCATTACTACGGCCAAGCATCCAACACAGTCCCCACGAGTCCACAGACAGATGACAACCAACACACCGGGGAGGAGGTTAATAGCTTTGTATGGCAACAAGCTAAAACCAGGCGGATGAAGAAACTACCCCCACAGAAGCCAACAATCACCTCGACAAGCTCGGAGCTTGGCTATCAGAAACGCACGATGCCAGCAGAATTCTTCCAGGCGCTAGGCATCCTGCCTCCCTCTCCATCTCAGCTGGATTGGCCCTGCAAGGTCGCACCCATCTATGTGCGGAAAATCCCAAGCCCAAGACAGGGCACCGGTCACTACAACGTTTACTACCTTGTAGATGTTGCAATGAGGCAAAGAAGAACGGTTCGGCTCTTCACGGTCACCCAAGACACAACCATCACGACCTGGGCAAGGGACCAGACGCAGGAATACCTGTTAGACCATACAGCAGAAGCGATGCGATCAGTAATGTTGCATGACATTAAGTATAGCCCGCTCCGAAAATGGACGGACGCGACATGGTTCTTCTCATGGAGCACGAAGCATTCCTGCTGCCTCATCCTGCCTTACATAGAGGTAGTGCATGATGACATCAGAGTACAAAGGCCTTCCAACTACGCCTGGCTCAAACTGCCTGCGACCCTAGAGCGGATGACGGTGCAGGCGGACAAAGGGGAACTCAAACCACTACACCTCGAGGAAGCACAAATGGACACGCTACTCCAAATGGGCAGCCTCGAGCAGACTGACTCCCCTCGCAAATTAACTGGGCCCAAAGCCAAGGGGAACATGATCCCCATACACATTGAACTAGATGCAGAGTTCACCCAAGACGAGCAGATTGAACGGGCGCAAGGCCAGTTCAATGAGAACCTAAACTTCGAAACATGTTAGTACCCCTTGTAACCGTCACCTACAACATCCGAAGCCTAGGCCTCGGAAAGCAAGGAGCCCGCAAGCGATGTGACATCAGGAACTACATCAAAAACGCCGACCCCAAACCGGACGTCATACTCTTGCAGGAAACACACATGAGCACACGGGAATGTATCTCCAGCACTTCACAACTTCACTTCAAAGGGGGGCGGGAATTCTGGAATGGAGCCAGATACTCGGCGTCCTCGGGGAAATACACAGGAGGGACCGGGATCCTAGTGGCGGAAAGATTGCTCCTATACATAGAACACCACGGGGTACTGGTCAGTAGCAGGGCCCAATTCCTCACGCTTCGCTTCTCAGAGACAACAACAATCGGGATACTTAATCTCTATGGATACAACCAACTGCCAGCACGCACTCGCATGTGGAACACTCTCGCACAAGCCAATCTACCACACGCAGAATGGCTTTGGGGAGGAGACTGGAATATGGTGGAGGAAGAAGTCGATAGGTCAACACTCTTCACAGGGACAGCAATGGCCAGATCAGAGAGGGGAGCGTGGAGCGCCATGCTCATGCAACATGGACTCACCGACATCTACACGTCAGATGAATTCGACAAGTCCACCCCCAAACACTTTACATGGCAAGGGAACCGTAGGGGCCAACCAATCTTTTCAAGGATAGACAGATTCTACGCGAGCCAGGGCCTACACGAGCTGGGGGGGAACACGGGGGCATGGACGACACTAACCGGCATCTCAGATCACGCGCCTGTCCACTGCCTTATTAACAGAGTCATGCGCCTACCTAGACCCAAGGCGGCCTTCCACACACCTAAGCTACACTCCCCAGAGGGTCACGCACTACTCAAATCAGCATGGGCACGGGGGCTCCAGGAACAGCCACAAGGTTCGTGGTCCACCAAGGTCGAAGCTGCCATCAAAAGCCTAACTAAATGCAGCGACACCCAAAAGCGCAAAGACAACGCGGCCCGGAAGCTGGCGTACAGGGACCAATTCAAGGCCATCGAGGCTGCTGAGAATGTAATGCAGAACAACTGGGATGATAGCCAAGCCAGGGAAACACTCAGCCAAGCCCAACAAGAGTTACATCAGCTTCGAATGGAAAAACAAGACAAGTGGCGCACAGAACTCAATATCAGGTGGAATACAGCGGGCGATACCTGCTCGCGAGAGTTCTTTGAATTCCACTCGAGGCGCAAGGCCAAAAACCACATCAAGGAGATCATCCATAACGGGGCCCTTACACAGGACCCAGATACCATCCGCACGGCTGTCATGGACTACTACACAAATCTCTATGCCCAGGATGAAGTCGTGGACTCCAATATCGTCGCAAGAGAACGAGTTCTGCAAAGCGTCCCACACATTGTCACCCGAGATCAGAACCAGCTACTCACTCAAGACGTAATAGCCGAGGAGATCAAGCAAGCAATGGACCACCTACCTGCACACAAGGCACCTGGGGAGGACCGCCTACCCACTGAATTCTTCAAAGAATTCGCGGACCTCACCAGCCCAGCACTTGCCGAGCTAGCCCAAGAGATGAAGTCAACGGGACAGCTACACCCAAGCATCAAGAGGGGCAAAATCGTGTTAATCCCCAAACCGGGGAACCACCAGCAGATCTCGAACTACAGACCCATAACGCTGCTTAACTCTTCGTACAAAATACAGGCTAAGGTGTTAGCCTCCCGACTCAAACCGATGCTTCCCACCCTTATCCGCCCCTCACAGACAGGATTTGTCCCCGGCAGGAGCATATTGGACAACATATTTGCAGCAGAAGATTCCATGGAGTGGGCTACAGAGACAAAGCAAAACCTCGTCCTCATGCTGCTGGACTATGAAAAGGCCTTTGACCGAGTCAACTGGTCATTTCTACAAGCAGTCATGGCCAAATTAGGCTTTGACGACACATTCATCAACTGGACGGCTTCCCTCTACTAGGATTCGGAGTCCTCAGTTATAGTCAACGGGGAGATTAGCCAAGCGTTCACACTCAGACAGGCAGTGCGACAAGGTTGTCCACTCGCGCCCTACCTCTACCTCCTAGTAGCGGATGTTTTAGGCCACATGATGCACGACCCAGCCTATGGGGTACAAGGGCTGAGATTACCTGGAGGAGCCATAAGCCTCGAAGCATTGTTTGCAGACGACACCACACTCTCGCTCATTGGCACCAGGGATAACCTCGACAGAGCAATCAAGGTACTCGATCTCTACTGCGCAGCCTCAGGGAGCAAGATCAACTGGCGCAAAACCTATCTCATATGGGTATCCCTGGAGGAAAGGACATGGACATGGGGGGAGGAACTGGGTGCCCAGTGGCTCCAACAGGGCCAAACCTGCAAATACCTCGGTATACCCTTCGGATTCCGCGTTCCTCAACGACAGAGAAACGAAAAAGCCCTCTCCCTAGTCAGAAACGCACTCATATACTGGAGCGGCAAGACGCTGTCACCGGCCGGGAGGCTGCTTATTGCCAATCAGGTGATATTGGCGTCGCTTTGGTACCTGGCTTCCACATCTGACCTAGGACTAAAAACACTAAAGATTGCACAAGGACTGGTAAGGGATTACCTCTGGTCGGGAAAGAGGGAAGGTCGCACCAGGGCGCGCGTCGCGTGGGACACAGCCATAGCACCGCTCGCTCACGGGGGAATAAAAATATTAGATCCAATCGCCCAGACTCAAGCGCTCCTAGCAAAATTCCTAATCCGAGGACTTCAGGAAGGAGATGGGGCATGGAGGGCGTTACTTCAACACCGGGTGAACAATTTACAACCGGCACGAGCAGGCAGCTGGCCACCTGGCCGGAATTGGCTCATGTCCGCCACCAAGATCAAAACCTCGGGATCACCGTTATGGGGAGCTGTATGGCAATCTTGGTGCGCAGTAAGACAAGGAGCGGTGCAGGCGGAACCCCAAACGAAGGCGGAAATCATGCGCCAACCACTTTTTAGCAACCCCTGGATTACAGATTCAGAAGGAAAGATTAGAGGGCTGGAACCAGGAAACTCATTCGCCAACTGGGCCTCAAAAGGGCTCACCTCCATCCAAGACATCTGGGATCCAGAAGAGAATAATTGGCGGACAGCAAGGGAGCTCATGCAGGTAACAAAATCGAGAAAAACAAATGTCCAACGCACTGACCTAATCGCAAGCATCCCCAAAAACCCTGGACAAGCAACAGAGCTTGGCAAAGGGAGCTGGATCACGCTCCAAGACGAAGGCCTCCCAGACCAGGTGTATCACATAACCGAAGACACCAATGGCGAGCAATCAGCCGAGGTATATCGCCCAAACCCCCTCACTCGTGTGCTTACCAGACAAGGAGCAAGCATCATCCCGGCAGGTACGCCCCATCCCATACGAGTCCTCCACAACACCGCTCATCAACTTGCAGACTTCAACCCGGCCTTCCCCGCCAACCCCAATTCCACGCTCCGGCTTCTCCACCCCTACCGCATCGCCGACCTCACCTGGGATCCTGCAGAATGGCGTTGGGAAGCACCTGACCGCACTTCAATGACGCACCTCTTCAACTACAACACCAAGACTGGATACATGATTGGAATTCGACCTAGGCTCCGCCCCACCAAATATAATATCAAGCTCAGCCAACAAGGCCGCACAAGCGCAGAACGGAAGGCCATCCACGGGAGAATGTGGCACGCATGGCTACCTAAACGAGTCAGCCTCTTCATGTGGCTCCTTCACAATGAGGGCCTCCCGCTAGGAAGCTGTCTGGTTCCGATGGGAATGGAGGGTTCTTGCAGATTGTGCGTCAACGCCCCTATCGAAACAACAAGGCACGCATTTGTCGACTGTCCCCAAGTCAACAGAGCATGGACTCAGTTCAACAACCTACGCCGAGTACACAACCTCCCGCAGCTACAACTCAACCCCGCGGATATTCTCGAAGGATCCATACTGTCGCGACCGGAAGCCACCCTCAGGAAATTCACGACCTCCTGCATCGTCACCCAAGAAACCCCGTGGGAACTATTACGCTGCCTCATCTTGCGCAACATTTGGTGCCACAGGTGCAAGACAGTAATGAATGACGAACCCTTTCACCTAGGCACCGCCCTATACAGCTCCTGGCGAACGGTGATCCAAATTGGAGTCGCGGCCTAAAGAGGCATATGGAAGCTGCAGATGCGGGAAGAAAGGCTAGCCGTCTTCAAAGCCACATGGGCGTCCATGCCCGCCTTCTGCTCAATGGAGAACGGCAACGGACCGGCATGGAACTTCCTCCCCAGCGACGAATTCCTCCCCAGGGACCTTGCTTCAAGACCTGCACTCACACCTCGCCGGCGAATTCCAACACCAATGCCCCAGGCCACGGATCCCACTCCCTCCACGGGCGCCAGCTCGCCCGCATCCGTCGCTGATGGGACCACCGACAGCGAAAACCAAGGCGTACAGGTCAGGGAAAACCACATTGGAGACCTGCCCCCTGACCTCGACGCTCCTCACCACTTCTGGAGCCCCCACTCTGACACCCCCGACCCTATGGAGCACCACGACCACGACACACAGGAAAGAAGACGCCTAGCCTCCCAACAGGCTGACCTCATTCTCCGTCAAATCCTGCAAAATATTGAAGATGAGGCCGGCACCAACGACACCAACCCCGACCACCAGCCTCCTCACTCCCCCACTATTAGCAGGTCTCCTTTTGGTAGTTACCCTGATGTTGTTAGGTTAGGCTCTGATAGCCCCCTCGTTGTTGACGCTCACCTGCAGGATTCCTTCACTTCCATTTACAGGTTCCTCCTCAACGACTAGGCCCTCGGCCCTGCCTCCTGGTTTGTCCTCCCTTCGCCCCTGCCTTCGGGTGCCCGCCTTCGGGTGTCACCTTTTCGCCCCCGCCTTTGGGTGCCCGGTTTCAGCCTTCGGGTGCCTCTTTCCTGTTCTCCTTTCCTCCCCCGCCTTCTGGTGCTT
Source organism: Rhytidiadelphus loreus (assembly GCA_947034895.1). Taxonomy (NCBI): domain Eukaryota; kingdom Viridiplantae; phylum Streptophyta; class Bryopsida; order Hypnales; family Hylocomiaceae; genus Rhytidiadelphus; species Rhytidiadelphus loreus. The sequence continues at coordinate 44,623,038 of OX344764.1, forward strand.
CTTTTCTGTTCTCTTTTCGTCCCCCGCCTTCGGGTGCCCTGTCTCCGCCTTCGGGTGCCTTGTCTCCGCCTCCGGGTGTGTATGCCGCCTTCGGGTGTTTTTCTCAGTAAAGTTCCACCCTCGAATGGGTTTAATCTTCATCAAGGAAACTGACTTCACTTTCAGTTGTTATATATCCAAGCCTCCGTCCATTTGGACAGACGTCTCCTTTGGCATTATCAGGCTCCGTTCTCCTAAATTAAATAAACTTAGAAAGAGGGTCCCATTTGACGGAGCCCTCACTTTCAGTTGTACTTTTATTCCAACACAGGCAGTCCGAGGAGATATTTTGGGGCTGCCAATGAGAGGCATCTATCTGATCATTCGGGACCCGGGGGCACCGGGACAGAGGTTGGTCCATGGCAAACGGAAGGAATGAAGGAGACGGAATAGGATGGAGAGAGGATCACTCACTCGGTCATAACTTATTAAGGTGTTTTGTACCAAGGGCTCCCTTGTAATAACTTTCTAATAAACAGGTATGTTCACTCTGGTGTAATAAGTTAAGTACATGGGAAACTTTGGTGACCAAACTCATCATCGACGCGCGTTAGGGCCATATTCACATGGGCTTGGAGTTCCTCTCTCTTATGGTAAGGTAGGAGGTCCAGAAATGGAGCATCTAAGCGCTGAAAGTGAATTTTGGAGAGGTAAAACATCTTGAAATATTTTTCACTAAATATTCCTTGAAAGACAAGTGGAATTGAAATCTAACCCAAGTCGTTTCATATTTTTTGGACCTTTGTAGAATTAGTTACAAATTTTTGAAGTTGGAAAAAAGTGGTCATTTGTGGTCATCAAAATGGATCACGTCATAAAATGTGCATAGGTGGTACATTGAAGAAAATAAAATGTACCTCTAAGTCATGTTCCATTTTAATGCCCGCTCCGTTTTACATCCTCCTACCTTATGGTATGGTAGCCGACCCCTTTCCTACGCGGCACCTATTTTTGCACAGATTAGGCTACTATATTTTCCGATCAGTTGTGGTTTAGGTGATAGCTCACATGGAACAGGAAAATCATCACAAATGTTGCGGAGGTGTACATTGAAAGCATCCAATGATCACAAGATGAACATTGGAAGCCACAATTATCACTTTCATTGAAGCATTGTCGATTTTGTAATCAACCTTTGGTTGGAAATAGGGTGACTTGTATAACAAGAAATAGGTTGAATGGGATCTTTATGAAAAAAAATTCATGGTAATTTTTTTTTTGAGGAAAGAATGTAAAAAAATAAAATAAAGAAATCCTTCTGAAATCTATTTCTCTCAGCGGGAAACTTTTTCCCCTTACTGTACCCACACACAATAGATATATTCAATTGCTTAAGTGATTGAAAAGGGGTCGTTTAACCTACTATGTGCATTCATTTTATCATCACTGCCTGAACGCAACACCTACTCTAAATAGTGAAATTCGATTGTCTTACCTTGAGAAAGTTACTTTACAATCCATCAAAGTCAACATATGTTTCTATTGATATTTCCATTTGTACACATGGAAGTTCGTATATTTAAGTCCCACTTACAACAATACCTAATTCAAAAGTAGTATGTTCTTGTATAGTGACAATAAATATAATGTCAAATGTTGAGAAATTAATGAGGGGCAACTTCATTTCACTATTCAGTGTACATCCAAACCAAAAAGCAACACCATAACCTAAATATTGATGACACAAAATGTACACAATCAAAATGTGAGCCTGAATAGTCTAGTAATTTTTTGGGGTACACCTGCAAACAATACTTTGGAATTTCATAACTTGCTCATATGATGTCCAAATAATGCATCTTGGAGAGCATTGGAATCTTCTTTCATTTGTTGATAAGATCCAAATAAACATAATTTATCTCTTAACCTCTAAAGTTCTTTTATGTTCAAAAGCCCCAAACTACTTCGAAATATTGATCTTCGAAGCAAGGTGAAAATCTTCAACAATATTTATTTTTTAACATTTCCAACCAAAAGATCCTTTGGTAAACTTGTTCAAGTACGTTATTCCAAAATTTTAGAGTGAATATATTCAAGTTCAATGTGCCTAAACTTCAAAAAGTAGGATTTTCTAGTCCTTCCTAAAGGAGAAGTTTTGTCTCCCAAATTTTTTAGAATATAACAAATTTGTGCATTTTAGTCAATATGTTGGAAAATGGGTTGAGAATATATGATTTTTCTTAAACAGAAAAAACTTTCATAATCATCTTTCATGGCGGTACGCAATGAAAGAAATTAATTAATTTGCTAATAACTTTAACAAGAAATTGAGAATTGTTAATCCCAAATGGTGAGAATGTTCTAGTAAACAATTGATATCGTCTCTTTTTGTATTTATTTAAGAAAAATTCAAAATTGAGATTGAAAGATGATTTTTTTTTTACCTTCATTGTCTACAAAATAAAACTCCTCATAACTTTCACCTTAATATTTGGAATTGAATGGTTCAAATGTTTTTGAAAAGGTGTCAATCCATTAAATACCCAAAAAATAATCAATATATTTTTAGAATATATTTTTAATTGTCCAATTTGACATTGAAATTGAACTAACCCTTCTAATTTTTGCAATTTATTGAACAATGTGAAACTGAAAGCTTCATACATAGATTACGATGACTAGCATCCATCCTAAAAAAATCATGCAAAACTTTGAGATTGTAAAGTTAACAAAGATTGGCCAAGCTCTCGAAAAGCCCAAAGCGGTCTCCTTGATCCTTTAGGGGTTAAGATAATAAATATATTCAAATGCTATAAGTGTTGATATTTACCTTGATGCTACCAACTTTCTTCAAGAAGGAGAAAATTTGGAGTTTTATTTAAGAAAAAAATATTCATGTAAAATGAAGGAACTAATTATTTACCACAAATGATATAATTTGAAAATTTAATATTTGAAATTATAGACCTCAAGTTAGAGTAAAGAGGTCAAGAAATACAAAGCTAACAACCCCAAATAAAGGGTACTTTTTTTACATCTATCTCCAAGCATGGGGAGAATTTCTGAACCTCTCCATCCTCGTGGAAGTAGTCTCATAGCACTACTCTAATTGAATCCATGTATGTATACAAGTTTGAAAAGGTAAGATTTGAAAGTACACCTAAATATACAAAGAATACTTCTAGGTTAAGATTTATTCCTTGCATTCGATAAAAAATATGATTGTTATAAATTGCTTTCCTATATAGAAATTAATGAGTATTTTTCTAATTGAAAGATTTTTTGTAAATAGGATGGAATTGTTCTTGTAACTATGTATACATCTCTAAAATCAACTATGTACTTGTGTTGAAGAAATTGTTTTACAACCAAACTTCAATCCTTCCTAACTTTTGCATATGGTATCTAAATGCGAGCATTAGTCTTTGGTGCGTTGGAGCCTCTTTTCACTTAGCAACAAGGAAGTATGACTAGTCTAAAGGTATGTGTGCATTTGGTGTTAGGGGTGATGTTTACAATGGGAATACGCTCCAGAAGTGAATCTAAATTTGTTCCTAAGACCCTCAGTAACAACACTCTTTAACACTAAGTGCGAGCATATCTTTAACCCCTAACGGACCATTGTCCCTTTGGGGGACAAATGCGTTTTCGGGCAGGTACCTACGGGCTGAAATTTTCTCCTAATTTTTTGAATTTTTTTGGAGGTAGAAAAGCTGATTAGCTTTGTGGGAATATAATTATTTTCAAAATCAGTGTCCGGGAACGATAGTTATGACCAAATAAGCTCAAACGAGGGGACGGCGAGCAGCTCGGGCAACCAAAAGAAATGGACAAAAATTTGAATTTTTTTTTAATATTATTTTTTTCCATAGATTATATTTTTGTCTATCTGGAAAGCTTTGATTCATTTCATTTGGATATGTTACGAGAAAGTTATGGACATTCTTGTTTTTTGGGTAGTTAGAGCATCTTCTTGAAAAAAATAACTTGCAGGATTCATTTCTGAATGCAATTTTTCAATTTTTTCAATTTTTTTTTTGCATGGTCTGATTTACTTGCTAGGACAATCTCACCATTGGGATTAGTGCATTTTAATTTCATCTAAAATATATGAATATTTTAGATTTTCCTTCAATCTCATACCTACTTCTACTGAACAATTTTCTTAAGAATGATAATTAATTTTTTATTTATTTTTATTTTACCTAAACTCTCAACTCAACTCTACCCTATAAAGATTTAAAGCTCAAAACTCTATAGTGCAAAAATTTTAAGTTAGAAATGTTCAAAGCCAAAAAAACTAGTCCCTACTGTGCTGAAAAACTTGTTTTTCCACTTTAAACACAGATATCTTGCAATCTGAGCGGTCAAAAATTCTGAAATTTTTTCCACACATTCTCATACTAGTTATATATAATATCCTAGGGTTAGATATGAAAAAAACAATGTTTCAATTTTTTTTACTCCTTGCTATAAGTATGGCAGTTTTGAGTGTTTTCCGGCAGAAAAAAGGCCTCGGTCCTTTAGGGATTCATAGTAACTACACTGAATAGTGAAATTAGGTTGCCCCACACTAATTTCTCATATCTAACACTTTCAGATATGGTCAACTATAGTCTGGGGCAACCTAATTTCACTATTCAGTGTAGGCACATAAGCCAAAAGTGGCGGTTTTGGGGGAAAACCCACCTTAGTAGGCGATTCCCAGGATTCCTCCCAAACCGGTAGACTTGATAAGTTAATGGCACCTGGAATCAGCTCCATAGCTTATCATTTTTGACTAACTTATTATAGCCAGAATCGAAAGATGATGTGGTCAACTTTCATTTGTTTAAAAAGAAAAATTAAAAATTAAAAATGTGGTCAATATTCAATGTCCTCATTCCGAGGACAAGCCACTGTTGTGAGCATACTGTAGTGCAAATTGAGTTATTATTGACCATTCAGCTTTGGGACCAGACTATAAGCTTAGCCCACACTGTTTGGGTATCACAATCTCAACAGCCCCCTCCAAGATGCTCAGGTAAGGTAGAAGCACACAAAAACGCCACTTTTACGGCCCTTACAAGATAGAGATGGATGAACATGGTTCAAATGATGAGTTGGGGGGGTGAAAGATGTTGACTTCTTTGAGAGAAAATCAACCCAAGTTGTTTCGTAATTATACGACACTTGCACAATATTCTAAAAATGAATTCAAAATTGAAGATAAAGTTCAAAAATTTTAAAGCTTGTATGGTTACTATGGTATAGATTTTGAAGATTTTGTTTTGCAAATATCAGTCTATCATTCAAAAGGTATCAATATATTTCACCTCAAAAAATAACTTTTCCAAGTTCAAAAAATGATACTACAAAAATGGCTTCAATGAATAATTAAAATGTTTAAAAAAAAGACCCCACCATAATTAGAGCTTAAAATTCTGAACTAAGAGAAAAAAAATCCATCTTAAAATTAAGAATATTCAATCTAAAGTTAATTGTAGAAGAAATTTAGAAAGTTTTTCTTAAAAAAAAATTCTTAATAATTATTAGTTAGTGCAATGGTAGATTCAACCATATGGATATGATCTATGGTTTGTGATTTACAATTTTTGTTTTAAAGTGTTCATTAGATTATTATTCTAAGCTACATTTTATAATACATCTTCACAATTTTGGACTACCATATGCTCTTGAAGGGGTTAAATGGCTATCATTGAAGTAAGAAATCTTCAACTCCCATTGGTTGCTCTTGAGAGCTTGTGGTGTTTGGGGGGAATGATGGTGATCATTCATGGTCCACCTCTTGGTATAGCTTGAATATGTAGTGGCTTTCTTAGGTGAGTATACCTTAAAACTACTTAAAATGTGATTTCTCGTCAATTTTATAATAAAATTTATAGGGACCCTCAATGCACAAGGCAAAAGGGCCATGCAAGTATATCACTAGAATTTGTTTCAAGAATTTGAGAGCAATATCATTGGAAAGGCATCAAGAATTGTTTAGAAACGTAAACAAGAATATTTGGATTTGTACAACCAATATAGGTTCTACTAGAGCAAACTTCCATATTGTGTCAAAATTGGAAATGAATCTTTGAGTTTTTCACACTTGAGTTGCCTTTGCCTATTTTCATGATGCTTTCATTTCTATGCGAGTAGGATAAAGACACGTTTAATGAATTACTATTCTTCATCGTCAAATTAAAAGAAATCCAAAAGTTTAAGTCCAATGTTAGGAATAGTCTTCTAGTAGTCAAAAACTTGGAGCTTTCACTTTTCAAGAGCCTCCTCTAAAATTTTGTAAGCCAACAATTTTGATTTATTTTTGCAACAATTGCACACTTCCATATAGAAAATTGATTTAAAAAATAAAATAATCCAAGGTTTGGTTGATTCTAGTTGCGTAAAAGTGTGCCTTTAGAATTAATCCTTTTGGGACAATTGTTCCCCAAATGAACATTTGAAAATTTGGGCATGTCACCTTGAAGTCAATTTGAATTGGATCAACATGGAATTGTAAAAAAATGTGCATGACAACACTAGGTGCACAAAGGAAAAAAAATTTGAAATTGAGCCCCAAATTGAAAGTTATGGTGCCCAAAATAACTCAAGCAATTTCGGTAGTAATGCTCGTGAAAGGCCACAATTCAATCTTGTTTGTCCAATAAGATAGGATTGTTGAGATAAAGGCAAGGTCGGGCAAGTGCAATGGGTGTCAAACCCAAGCTAGGCCAACGAACAACATCATGTGAATCCTTAAAACCATTTCATCTACTTTTTTTAAACCAACCAATTCAATCTCTCATCGACCACCATCTAGCATTGGATTTTCCATTCCTCCACTAATTTTTCCAATGCAAATATAACACCAACACAATTTCTTGAAATTGACACTTCAACTATAGGAAAGTTGAAACTCATAGAGAAGAGAGCCACTACATGGGTCTTTGGAATTTCAAGAACAATAAGAGAGTTGAGATGTTGGGGTCGGAAGAGTAGAGTTTCCAATCATCAAACCCAAACTTGCATTGTACATTTACAACTTTGCTCTCTTAGAGATATCCTTGTTATGGATGGCTCCCATTTGTGGCACTATAAGAAATTTGTGTTTTAGGTTACGTTTTGTAATTTTTTTAAATGGATTTTAGATGACATCCATTGCAACAAACCTATGTTTTATGTCAATAACATCTCCATCATAACATCAATGTTGACATTAAAACATGGGGTTGTTGCAATAGATGTCATCTAAAATTTGTTTTAAAAAACTACAAAACATAACCTAAAACGTGGGTTTCTTCAATTCTTCTAGTGTGGTCAAAGAATCCTTAAGCGAACAAAAAGGGGAACCACTACTACTAGCAATTAACAACTACATTGAAGTGGAGGCAATAGAGAGTGATTGGTACTGCAATTTTTGAAGCTATCATGGATTTGTTAGGAGCTCATGTCATATCTACAAAAGTTTTATTAGAGAGGGATGCCACCTATAAGTAGTCACGTCCCTTGTAGAAGGGAAAAGAGGGGTAGTTTTTTCTCTCATTTTTCAATATTAGGTTTCATGTTTGTAAATTGTTGAAATTCCATTCAATAGTAGGTCAACATTCTCTTCATGAAAAAATTAATAGTACTCTAAGTCATTCCTTTGTCATCTCATATTATCCAAAGAGTTAGGAAATAAATAAGATAGTAAAACTTGCTTAAATCTGTACCAATGCTCTCAACAATTGGAAACTAGGATTTAGGATTGTCAAGCAATCCAACCTTCTCTATTTCCATTTGATATGCCAATGGGTCTTGCACTTGCTATTATGGAACGGTCATAGTCCAAAAAATTGAAACCAAAATTTGTAGAAATAAAAAAAAATTCTTACCTTCTTTGTTTGTTTGTCTATTGATTGATATAGCTTGCCTAGTACTTGAAACAACCTTTGAAGAACAAACAACCACAATCATCCCAACCTTCATCAATCCAACAATTGCCACCATCAAATCTTGTAGTGCCTCCATGGCCTCCATCTACTCTACAATTGTTCAAAGGTCCTTTGGAATTCTTTCCTTTCACTGAAATTGTTGACACTCACTTAGAACTAGCTTCACTTGTCACTTAGAACTAGCTCCAAGTGATCCTAACTTAGACTACTTTAATAATAAGGAATTTGCTGATAAGGGGGAGAAATTTAAGTTTGGACAAATTTTTGGAAGACAATTTTGATGACAGAAAATTTGATGAGTTTGAAACTAAGACCTTAGAAGAAAGTTGGTGGTTGGATGAATTGTTGTAGAGTGTAGAAAATTACCATAAAAATAAATAAATAAATAAATAAATAAATAAATAAATAAATAAATAAATAAATAAATAAATAAATAAATAAATAAATAAATAAATAAATAAATAAATAAATAAATAAATAAATAAATAAATAAATAAATAAATAAATAAATAAATAAATAAATAAATAAATAAATAAATAAATAAATAAATAAATAAATAAATAAATAAATAAATAAATAAATAAATAAATAAATAAATAAATAAATAAATAAATAAATAAATAAATAAATAAATAAATAAATAAATAAATAAATAAATAAATAAATAAATAAATAAGAAGTAATTTTGACTATGATAATAGAATTTTTGGAGATTATTTGATCAATTATGTGCATCATGAGCTCTAGTCTTTGGACAAAAACATTAAACCTAAAAACGCATTATATGGCTGTAAAATATAAATTGAACGCATTACCATATTCAACAAATATTTCAAATGCAAGGGCATTGAGATATAACAACAGTCTATATTGCAACCTATATTCTCTCTACAATGGCTAATGCAATCTCATACTCTCAATTCCAAAAAAAATTCAAATATTGTGAGAACCAACATCATTTGCATGTTTGTCAAATTGTTCATATTCAAAATTTTATAAATGTCAATTTCCTTCAATTTTTGTATACATCAATATGAAATGATGTATACCAACATGCCAAGGTACCAAAAGATTTTTCGGGAGTTTCAAGAAAAAATTGACAAAAGATAAAGTAATTCCAAATCATGGTGAACAAATTTGAGTTTTAGATATGTCTAACTTTGAAATTAATTTTCTTTCAAATCACAACTAATTTTTCTTCAAACTTCCATGGTAATGTATAGTATGTCATACACTACAACTTCCATGTATCCACTTTTGGACTTTGTCCGTTGATGCTTATGGTATGGTTGTTTGAATGGAAATGTTTCAAATTTGTATTTAGTTTTGATTGTCAATGTATATAGCACATCTATCCATTCTAGTTTCAAAGTTTATTATAATAAGATAGATTTGACAACTTCAACCTTGATTTGGATGGATTTGGCAGAAAGTTGATTCTAGAACTTCAAAATTCTTATATCCTTATTATTGATGTTTGGGACAAGGGTATAAATTGCTAAAAAAAATTACGCTATATGGGACAATCTAGATTTACATTATAATTTATAACATTGGAGCATATCATTGTTAACCAACTTAAAACCATTGCCCTTTAGCAGTTAGGATAATCCTTTCCTGAATATATAGGAGTAAATTTAGTTTAATTTGCAAAGAATCATTGGTTGGCTAGGAAGTTGCAATGTTGGGGGCCCCTACTTTCTAAGGGAGCAAAAGAGACCCACTCACATTGGTTAATAATATTATGAACATAACATGGTTGACCAATGAGACAAAGGGTTCCTTTGGCATCCTTAAAAAGTGGGTCCCCTATAGTGAACAAAATGGTCTTCTATAGCTCCCTAGCCAACTCCAATCCTTGAATTAACTAAAAGTCTCTCTCATGCATCTGAATAGGCATGATACCTTTCTAGCATAGAGGAGGAGCATTGCATGGTTATACAATATTATGGAGGTTGGTTGTTGGGTAGTTCATTTTCAATACATGGAAAGATTAACACTTAGGATATGTGATGCATCCCACCATACCAAATTTGTTGCCTCTATTCATTAACCTTTAAATCCCAATGAGGACATTTTTTGTACAATGGATGATAGAGAATCCTTCTAGTAGGATAGGAGTGCAACAATTCATCTTCATAATTTTGTTGTGAAAAGGGGAGGTTTTCTACAATAGTTTGACTTCTAATGATAGCTTTTGTAATTTTTTAAGCAAATGATTCACATGGTAAGCAAGGGATGATTTCCATGGTTACCAATCCATCCTTTAAGGGTTAACACTAGTAGAAAATCTGAAATTTCTGTCATTTAGGACGCGTTGTTTTGGACAAAACCTAACAGAAAACTGTCCAAAACAACAAATTTCTGTTAGATTTTGTCCAAAACAACGCGTCCTAAATGACAGAAATTTCAGATTTTCTACTAGTGTAAGTTAATCTAGTATGAAAATTTCAGGGCCAAACAATGACAATATTACTCCTATATTTTGAAGTGGTAGTATTTAATTATGTGATGTGCATCTCTAAATCTCTAAGGTAGTGTGCTCTTAAAGTGACCTTGTAAGAGCTTATTGCATTTGCGGGGAAGATAAACTCTTTGAAACAATTTTTAGTATATTTTTGGAGAAATAAAAATGGAATGGACATTCATCCTGTCATTTATATTTTTGCACATTAATTTTTGAAGCTGAAATGCAATGATCACTAAAAGCGACCACCTCCTAGATGTACACTATTGATACATTGAAGAAAGCAAAATTTACCTCTAAATTAATGGTTGCTTTTAGAGTAGGGCTACTTTTAGAGCACCCTACCTTACCATACTCATCACCATTCACAGTGTTGTCCACATGATGCTAAGCTTACAAAGGAAATATGCTTAACCCCTCAACGCCCAAGGGGCTCAAAAGTAGCCTCACATAGTTTGAGTCCAATTCAAAGTAATGTAACTTTTGCATCTAATGTCCAAATTCAATAAAACTTGTTGGAGAAGTTGTGCATACTTTTCTAGTTTTTTGTGGTAAAATTTTCAGATCAATTCAAGATGTATTAGTTTCTTGAAATCCAATCGAAGTTCACAAGTATAATTTGGGTTCACAAGTATAATTTGGGTTCACAAAACTGCACTTGATGGCTGCAACTTTGGGAGCTTGTATCTCCTTCATACAGTGTTTTTTTTCAATAAAATTTGTTGGATTATGTTCCCCTTGAAGTCTAGTTCTTGTGGTAAAATTTTCATATCAATCTAGGTTGTTTTGAATGTTTGGGAGCAATTCGAAGTTCAAAACCCTAATAGTTTTTCATTATAGTGAACTTTGGCGGCCTATTTCTTCTTCATACAATGGCCGTTTTCAATAATTCTTTTTGGGAAAGTTGCACATACTGGTCTAGTTTGTGTCAATAAAATTTCGTATCAATCCAAGAAATAATGAGTGACTAAGAGGCATTTTAGTAGAAGGAGGTTCAACCTTGGGTGTAATTTTTGGCAACTTTTCTTGACATTTCAAAGCCATTTTGTAGACAGGCAATGAGTCAATTGAATGATATTTTCTTTCACCAATGTATTTGTATGCTGATTTTCAAGAACTTTGTAGTTTAAAGTTTTTCCATTTGAGAAGGTTTAGAATTCAAATTTCACCTCCAAATGTGTTTTTAGAAAAACTTCAGCATCCTTTTTCAACACTAAAACATTATAATCTTTCAATCTACACGGTCAAATGACTTCAAATTTGACCCATAACATCTTCAACATGTGCACTACAAGATTGTACGGTTAAGATCTGTATGACTTAGTGACATTTAGATTTATAGAACTTCAAAAGCTATTATGTTTTTAAATCCAAAAAGGCCTGGGGCCATGAGGGGTTAACTCTCAAAGATGAAGCCAATGATTCTGTAATCAACGTCAATATCCTCCTTTATGCTTGCTTTATTTGCCACTAAATGTGACTGAGAATAATTTTGTTTTATTTTCAGAAATGTAATTATATGGATTTTGTAAATAAAAAACATAAAACAATTCAGATTCTTTTTGTGAAAATTTGAATTTATTGTGAATTTTTGAAGTAATAAGAGTGAAGAAAATTCACATCAAATACAATTTATGCTTAAAATTTTTGAAATTTTTATCATGGGTGTATATTGTAGAGTGAAAATTATACAACTACAAGAGAACTAAATAAACCTAAATAAATTTGGAGAATATGTGTCAAATAAATTGATTATTTGGAATGGATAAAAAAAAATGAATGGAAAAGCTTAGAGTATCATCACTGCAAGTAGGTCGTAGGAACACCCTAAATGGTATTTAGCATGCTTAGAATGGGCCATTTCAAAAGAAGTCATCTCCTTTGTCATCATGACATGACCATCTACTATAGTGAGGGGGAACTTAGCCAAGAATTTTCTTGATTTTTTTGGATTCCCTTCCTTGAGCTCTCATAATTCCTCTACTAGGGGAAGAAATCCATTGGATAGTAAACAATAATAAGGATACAAATCTCGGAAAAGAGTAATGATCCTCCCTTTTGTGGGCATAGACAAGAGAAGACTAGTCTTTCAACTTGGCCACAAATGTGGTGCTCGATGTGGCGCAAACTATGCCACACTAGAAGTCCTTGGCATGCATTTTCTACTTTGCTTTCATGTTGGGTGCCCTCACTATGGCACAATTGATGGTAATGCTCTTAGAAGATATCCAAACAAGGATCATGTTATCTAAAAAAAACTCTAGAAAACACCCTAAATAAATATATAAGAGAATAAAACATTGCCTTGCTATCTATCATTTCTTTCTATCTTTGTATCCTATTTGATATTCAACTTCAAGCACATGATTTTTTTTCCCCTTTAGATGGAAGAAATCTACAAAGTGATAGATGAAAATAATATGAAGTGATTTGTTAATCGGCCCTAAAAGGTCGCGGTCCTATTGCTAAAATAATCAATAAAAAAACATTATATTGTTGAATAAATGAATGCATTCTTCATTTTTTTGGTTTCCTTGAAAATCATTCATCAAACACTTTTTAGTAGTTCTCAATTTCTATACTAAGTGTGTATACTAGAATGAAATTAATCTAACAAAATCAAAACTTATAGTTTACTTTATGTTTTTACATCCTTTGTAAAAATCATGCCTTAAGAATATCACTAACTACAAGTTTTAAAAACATATTTTTTTATCTTTATATTTTATTTATTTTAATGTAGGTGGTGTGTGCTCGTGATGCAACCTTTACATTATGTGAACTATATGAATGATGTGAACGGGAGTGATGGGAGTGAATGAATTGAGCCCGGTAATAATTGCAGCCAGCCCCGTCCACCCGTTCCTCGTCCCGCCACCTCAGATCTCATCCATCTACTTACATCCCCGACGTTCATCCACAGACCCCCGCCCCTTTCATCGCAGCCGCGGCATCAGCACCTTCGCCACGCCGCAGCGAATCTCACGAATCTCACGCATCCAGGAGGAATCCTGAAAATTTCCAGTCGAATCTGGATCAATTACAGTGCGCATCACACCCCCAATTTCACGCGTGGTGGCATCCAACTGCAGTGAAAAAATTAAAAAAGTATAGAAAGTTATTAGAGCTCCGCCTGGTTGGACTCCGTTTGCTTTAGGGCTCTCTTGCTAACCATCGAGGGTAACGGTGTGAGTGGAGAGAGGACGACGAGAGGACGACTGACGAGAGAGGACGTTCAAAAGGCTTTGTCGTGGTGCAGGCCTTTGCGCAGATTTTTGCAAGATACAATTTCGTGGGGTCTAGGAGTCTAAGTTTACTGAACTTGCACTTGCACTCCCGGCGGGAGCCTGCCCAGTCAGAATCTTCGCGACCGTCCCCAGCTGTCTCGTGCAGCGTTTCGCACCTCCCATTCTCTGCTTCTTGTCGCTTTCCGACGGGGAAATTCATGGTCTTCCCAGTTTTTTACATTCCACTCGCACAAAATTCTGCACCGTCGTACAGTTTTCCTCCACAGCTCTTGGTTTTCTCTCCTCCGTCCGTCGCTTCCGAGACTAGTAGCAGCAGCAGCGGCGGCTTATGTTTGTACTCCACTTGACCTGGTTCGAAATAGGCAACGTCTTTAGTGCCTGTTCAATTGTGCAACCCATGTTGTAGACACATCTTTCGAACTGGATGTCCGTTGACGCATCTTTTTCTCTCTCGTCTTCTCAACCTTCGAGCGATTCGTATATTTTTTAGGAGCTTATGGAAGGGGCGTTTCTGGTGTGAAGAAATTGAAGCCTGTGAAGAGAGTAGTAGCGGATGGGGGAGATATGACGAACGCCCTGACTTGTGTTGCTGTGGTTACGAGTGCTACTAGGTTCTGGTTCTGGTGAGTGTTCGATTGGAAGAATCCAGGTTGAGATTCGACGTTCCTTGCGTTTGTAATTTGAGAGCGTGCGTTGTGAATGATTGTGGTTTCGTCCAAGCCGCCTCTCGCCATGGCCGCCCAAAGCTCCCTGCAAGCGCCGCTCTCGTTGGAGATTATCCCCGACGAGGGGCGTTCGATTTTGCGTCGCCAGGGCTCGCTCACCCCGAGTAGCAGTTCCCCGAAAGTGGACTGGCGAGCCAGCGGTGGTAGTAGGAGCACCATCCGACGCGCGCAATCAGTGGGCTCCGCGTTGTCGGAGTTTCTGGGCAGTCGAAAATCGTTCGAAGAGAACGGCGCAATGCGGAGGTCCGGCAGTCGCGGCTGCCTGGACAGCTTAGAAGTCAGCAGCAATGCTCGGGCTTCCATGGACGGTGACGACGGGTGGTCGGAGCGGTTCGAGGAGGATCGCGAATGGAATTTCGCAACGCTTGATAACACGCTGTGTCCCGGAGGTATGTTGCACCGGGATACGTTCCCGCCGCCTCCGTTTCTGTCACAGGAATGGCAAAGCTTCGGCAAGTCCAAGGGAGAATCTTTTCGTCTCCCGCGCGGGGGCACGCAGCTCAAGAGAACGGCTTCTACAGGGGGTCACAAGGTGACCTTCCCGAAGAAATCGATCGTGCTGGAGCAAGCGCAGGAGTCTTTCGATTCGTTGAAAGATCGTCTGGAGTCGTCGTTGCGGACGCAACCGGAGTGCTCGTACACGCCCAATGCGGTAGTGCCGCTGCCGCTGCCGCAAGTCCCCGTTGACAAGGACGAGGGTGTTCTCGGATTAGCCAAAGACGTGGGCGGGTTGAAGCTCTCAACGCTCCCCCGAAGCTTGAAGCGGCGGAAGCACAAGGAGCGCGCACGAGGCTCCTGCGCCATGTCGAATGCGTTCACGGCGCTCGTGTTTATTATCAAGAGCATGCACGGGCACGCGCTGGAAATGCAAGAGGATTACGTGATGCAGCTCCTGACGCCAATGCAACGCGACATGGACTTGTCGTTCGCGTGGCTGTTCCAGCAAGTGTTCGCGTCCACGCCGGAGTACATGCTCTCGATTATGACGCTTCTTGCGGATTTCACCGTGCACGCCTTGGGCGCCGACTTGGCTCTCGCCGCGGCTTCCGCCATGGCCAGCTCATGCCCTTCACAATCTGCGACAACGATTGTGAAAGAAGATGTGGCCGCGGGGCTTCGCAAGGAGCTCAACCGACGCAACAAGGGCGTCGCGCTCCCTGCGAAACAGGAAAATCTCCACAGAACCTCCAGTGATATGCTTCCCGAGATTCGAATTGACTTGGATGATGTCAAGTTGTCGTCCTCGGAAGAACGGATGATGAATGAGTTGATGGTGGAGGCCATGAAGGAGATGGAAGCAAATGCGGGATGGCAACCTTTGCCTGTCTTCGAGAAAGACGGGGGGAAGAAGCTCGTGGCGCCGGTGCAAGTCACCATTAGCCCGGACAACTATGCGTGCTTCGACAGAACAGAGCTGGAGTATCAACATGCCATCAGCTCCCAGCCGGCGAATGTCATGCTTCTCTCGAACTACGCGCAGTTTCTCTACGTCGTCCGCCACGACAACAACAGGTGATAACCATTTCGCTATGTGGTGGGTGTGACTCAGTTTTGTGCGACTCCCACTCTGTCGTAGTTTCCATTTCTCACTTTTCTTTCTGTCTTCTCTTCATCACTACTCTCTGGTTTCACACTTTCAGAGTCATCTTTATCTAAGATCTTGACAAGAATCTTCTCTTGCACATCACGGTTTACAATTGTAATATTAGTTGCAGTATATTATCTTCATGGGTAAGTTTTCACAATAAAAACGGACTTCCTGTAAATCCATTCTGAATCTTTCTGATGTGAATGTTTTGGTTTGACTGTTTGGTAGGCGCCACCTCCATGTTTTGCCTTTGTCTTGAAGCTTCTTATCTTCTGGAAGAATGTTGTCGTTTAAGTATGCGATGATAAATTTTGCTCAAAGTCATTGATGTTGTGTGTGTGTGGGATCGATTTTTCAGGGCGGAAGAGTATTTCCACCGTGCCATCCGAGCCGACCCCGCGGACCAGGAAGTGCTGGGCCGATTCGCGACGTTCTTATGGCTGGCGCGTGGTGACAACGAGACTGCTGAACGGGCGTTCCGTGCCGCAGCAGCTCTAGATCCCACGAACCCTCACCACGCGGGGGAGTATTCGCATTTCCTCTGGCACTCGGAGGATTCTCGATACTCCAAGTGCTCTGCTACCTGCTTCGTGGGGAATTCATGATTTGTAGTAAAGGATGAGAGCCGAGTCATGTGTGAAAGTGTTACCTTGCACCGAACTCCTTTTGCAAATCAAAATGGTTTGGAATGAGCAGTTCTGGGATCTGAGTTTTAGTTATGCTAGTTGTAGTTTTTGCTGTCATACGGTGGTGACCCTCTCAAGGATTGGGTTTTTGGGTGTGACTCACAATTTTGATACGAGTGTATAAAACCGGTGTGTAGACAAGGTAGGGAGGTAGGTGAGGGATCGGGAGTAGTAATTATTGCGCTTGTACCAAAAAATGTAGTAATTGAAATAATGGAGACGATGGAATAGTAGCTCCGGTCATGGTCGGAGTGTTCGAAATTGACTGTGTGCGGCTGTGCCTTGTGTCTGCGTGTGATCGATTCTCTCTTGCGAGTGGATAATCCTCCAAGTTTTTCGTTTGTATTGTGAGTAAACTTGTTACGTACACATTCCATTCCGTAGAGAGTGAACCGCTATTATGCTTCATGAACATCGACAGTGAGTTATATGCATCGTGAGTAATAACATAGCATGGGTTGTGCTGCATGAGCGTTAACAGTAGGTCATGTACATTCACTTCTCACGTCTACAGCCCAATTACAAGACTACAAAGCACTGAAAAAACACCCTTTTGATGCTCTGTTTTCGTCTCAGAAATTCCGTGCTTACGTACTGTTCGTAGTGCGCAATGCATCGTGGGAAGGTCTCGCAACTTGCAATAATACCACCCTCACGTCTGATACTTGTTTTACCAAACACGCACAGTTTGGAATCCAATCAACGTAGGATTCTAAACGCACAGCTGCATATACAATGCCCACAATGCCGGCACTCACAATTTGCGATACAACATTCGTAGCAGCAGCATAATATCCCAGGCGGGAAGCACCTGGTCCCCCTTGGGTAGTTCCGATCGATCCTTACACCCAACTGCTTGATTCGAAATCTGTTGCAAATGTGCCTCTTGTGAGTTCAGTTCGATCTGGGCTCGGATCTGGGCTCGGAGTTGATAGTAGTAGCGTGTACAAAGAACTACTGACATCCGCATCCCAGCACCATGTGACCCCAACAATCAGGTGCAGGCAGAGATTGGTACCTTATTAACAGACCTAGCAGAAAACGCTATCTGCAAGACGTCGTGCATACATACGAAGATAAGCTTGGAGATAGCGAGAGCGGTGCATGCTCTACTCCCTCACTGACACGTCTTGGAATTCTGCAGTGTACAATCGTTAGGAAATCATGGGTGCATGGAATATTCGTGAAGAGGCCGTTTTGGGTGGTTGAATTGTGAAGACCTTGTGACCCCTCTTTTTCTTTTCTTTTTTCTTTTTTTTTTAAATTTTTGGAGAGGGAGACTGTGTCCAGAGCTACTTAGTTTTATAAGTCTGTTTGGAAATGAGGAATCTAGCCTACTCTACTGCTTGAGTTCAATAAGTTGGCACACTGCTTACCGGCAGGAATGTGGGCACTGAAAATGCTTGAGTTATTAGAGTTAAGGTATGTGCAAAGTTGTTGTTATGAAGCATAAAGTATTTCTATTGGAACTTATTGGCAACTGAAAGAGGATTTCAACTTATGTTTGCATGTATTATTTGGATACCGTATGAATAAGTTATGAATTTTTAAAGTATTGTCTCTAGGTGTATCAAAAATTGTCACTAGGCTCTCATAGATTCTCATGTTTGGGTTGTGTACATCACATCATTGGGTAGTTGCAAGAAACACGTGCTGTTTTTGGTTCAAAACAACTTGAGTACTGGAGTATTGCGACTCTTGGAATAATTTTTTTTTAAATGAAATAAAATATGGATAATTTGAAAAGCATTCAAAATAGTATGCGTGGAAAAATTCAGGCCTAAAATTTATCTCTAAAAGCAATGCACAAAAAAAGAGTGATGGAAAATGCAAGAAAAAAATACTTTGGAATTCAATTTTTACAAAATAGTAAAAGATTTTTTTTTTAAATTAAAAATTAAATAATAATAAACCATTTTTTCTTACTTGAAGATGCTTATTCTCAACCATTTGCATCTTTGGGGAAAAAAAATTGTATTCTTTGGATGTGTATAAAGGTAGTGCACTTTGAGCACATGTGGAAGGTAGACAATTTACTATTTTTAGAAAATCTCTTTGTACCATTAGATGAGATCCGAGGGGGCTAGAAGGCCGTTTCAGGCCTGTTCTAGCTTCGTTTCCCCCGGTCTGATTGAAAGCCGGTGTCAAATTAATTTCTTTTTGAAAAAAAAAAAATGAATAAATGAATAAATCCTTAAAATGAAAAACAAAGTTTAATTTTGATTTTTGATTTTTTCAAAAAAAGTGGCCTGGAAATCGCTTGGCTAGGTCAACGTAGCTTGCGAACAACAGATTTTGGTGGGTTTCGAGATGGGAACTTGCAACCCTCTAGAATAGCAAAAGAAACATGTAATGGCTTTTATAACTTTAGTATAAGTCCTTGTATCCCAATTTTGACCTTTAAATTTACATTTTTGGATTAGAAAGAATACTACCCTCCAAATGGCCAAGATAAACATCCAATCTGGGGAAGTTTAAAAACAATAAATAATTCTTAAATTTTAAAAAAAATTATTGAATGTCTACAACTACCACATACACCTTCATTTCTTATTTCATAGAAAATGAACATATGACGCAAAAGTTATGAGAAGAAAAAAACATGTGTCCAAGGTGAAGGGGATGAAAAAAGGATAAGTGTTTCTTGCTATGACCTACATCTTGTAATGCTTTTTGATCCAAATGTGGATCCAAATGTAGTGTTGCATTTTGGGCAGTAGTGATTATGGATTTACATACGGTATCCAAAAAGTTAGCCCTTGTTTTTTCAACTTATATTTTACATTCATGATCTTAAAAGACATGTATTTGCATGAAAATTTAATAAAATGTTTCTATTAGTATATAGTAATTGTGCCCTTGCAAATTCAAATCTTCAATTGAATCAATCTCTAAAGGGCATTAAAACTAGATTTTGGAGGGGGAAATTGAACTTTTCATTTTCAGAAAGTACACCTATATTTGAGGCCCATACCCATGCCATTGAAAGATACCAACTTCTAGATTTTTTCAAATTGTTGAAGAAGGGTTGAATTTTGAGCATCTTTCTGAAGAATATCTTTATAATGGTCTCTCTTTGAAGCTCCCTCTTTTTATTGATGGAAACCAATTGTGGAGGCATCAAAGTTTCCTTGTAGGTTTTATCTTTGGAAGTGTCACATTTATTAACAAAACAATGCATCTCTCCTCAATATCTACTTTTGACTTTCCTATTGGAGTTATTGAAATAAATTGTATGGAGGTTTAAAGATGAAAAACAATTGATACCCTATTACATCTTGTATTTGTTATTCACCTTCAAAAGATGAACTATTGATAATTTAATAGAATAAATCTTCCTTTGTTAGACCAATTGCAACCCTACAACTCAAATCTTCAATCCAACCAATTATTGGACTATAAAATAGGAGGTATCAAGATTGAAAGATGAAAACTTTTGTAAAATTCTTATACTCATTCATATAGTGTAACACTTGATTAGATTGAAGATTTGAGTTTAAAGCAAAAAACTTGGTGTAATAAGAAATGATTAACTTCTTTAAGATCATATGTGGCTCACTTATTGTTAGAAGTAAAAGACAAATACAAAATGTAACCAGAAGCCCACTTAATTTTGATCATTTCACCCCTACTTCTTGTTGTGTAATTCCAAAGATTGAATTGATTGAAGATTTGATTACATTTATAGTTTTATCATTGTAATTATTCTAGTTCAAATCTAAGTCTCAATGTGGAAAAATACATCCTTTGTAACTAATGTGGATGTAGAAAATTGATACTATTTTGTATAATTAAATTCTAAAGTTTAGTTATCAACTATTTACCTTATTAAATATTGAATGGATTTAATGTGTGGTTGTATTACTCCTAATCCACGAAATATAATTACTTAGTACTTTTACCCTTATAAACTAATAATCATCTTTAAACTCTAAACAACAAAGCTTTAATTTTGAACAACAAATGAACTAAAACATGTCCCTAATAAACAAAATATTGTTTCTTTCATCCATCTAAATATATTAAATGATTTTCAGTGTCATCGGAGGGTTGTTTGAGGCTAATTTCCTATATTGGGAATCAATCATTGTTGGCCAGATTAAAATATAAAAAAACTAATTATAAATAAATAAAATAATAAAATGAAATGAAAAATTATATATATATATATATATAATTCAATTTTTAAAATATTATCTAATGTGTCAGTCGCTCTGTCACATCAAAATGCTACTACAGTTGAGTTTCCACAATCCGAGAACTTGGAGGAACTTGCGACCCCATCGAGAAGTTGAATCTCATATAATATTTGTGTTAGTTCTCTAATGTAATAGATTTATCAAACTAATCTTTGCAAGCATTCTATAGTTCAAAGAATACAAGTAGGTTCCATTTCCTTGTCCATTTCAAAGTAATTTTTCTAGTTCTAATTAATGAATAATTGAAATGGACTTGAATAAATAACTAAATTAAAAACTTGAAAAATCATCATTATAAGAACTTAGCCTTTTGAATCTAAAGGATTTTCTTTATTTCTTTCATTAATTCACAATAGACCAACTACTAATTCTCCTTGATTATTGTGCATGTATAGTAATATAAAGCTATTGTAATGGAGTAGTAGTTTTTTTTTTTTTTTTTTAATATTTTGATATTTGAAGGCAACTCAAAATTATCAAACTTGCATGCAAATTAGACTCTATTAGACAAAGACTTTGGAGTTTTTCAAAGATAGCAAAATGAGGTTGGTGTTGCCAACCCACATGTTCCAAACTTATAAACACAATAATTTTGACCGTTTTTATTTTCTTATACACCTTTGTAAGAGAATCCAAGTATGAGGAAGAACACAAGATGCATTCAACAAAATTGCCAAGTCCCTTTCCCATTATTAAAAAAAAAATGGGAATCTAAAGTCACCCACAAAGACTACATTATATTCACCAAATAGTTTTCTAAAAACAATATTCCTCCATCTTGCACATGTATTCAAAGTGTTTTGTGTATTGATGTAGGAATCATATAATCAATTTTCATCAAGATGTAGCTAATTGATTAGAAGTCCCTTTAGATTGAATAAAATGAATATTTTATTTTATTTTATTTGGATTTCTAAAAATACAAACATGAAAATATCTATTATCTTGAAATTTTAGTTTTTCTATTTTGCACAAAAAATTTAGAGAATATTTTTCTTACACTTGAACTTTTGGGAGTAAATTATTTTCAATACTCTACTAGTTTTCCAAATTATTTTTATTTATTTCTTACAAAGCTTTTTCCTCCGATACAAGTGGCACAATAGTCAAAATACAATAAATAATAAAAAAAATTCTTTCAATTACCATTTGAGCTTTGATGGGCAAAGGATTTAGTTTATTCCAATAATCTTGGAAGGTAGGGCTTTGGATTGACACTTTAATAGACTTGAAGAATTGCAAAGGAACTATGAGTATTATTGCAAGGATTTAAACAATACGAATTCATGGTGCTTTATTAGCCAAATTATCATCACTTCTTGAATGGTTTAAACTTGACAAAGGTTTTTTGTGCCACAACTTTGATCCACGTGAAGTTGTAATGTAGATTTTGTCTATTCGACAAAATCCAAGAATAAGGGATTTAAGGGTCAATTTTCTAAGGAAAGGTCAGTAAGTCTAGTGTTTTGTGACTAAGGTCACTCAATTCGTATTGTACATACTTATCTATGCCAGTTTATGTTTCGTTTTACAAAAGAACCCAGGGAAATACACCTACAGTCAATTTTCAGAGTCTACTATATTATAGACACAATGTATGGTGTCTTAGTCATGTCTAGTGTGTAGCTCATGTCAATTCTCAAGTCAATTTGTCATGGGTAGCACTATAAGAAACCCGCGTTTTAGATGACGTTTTGTAATTTTTTCAGACAGATTTTAGGTGACGTTAGAAAAAACAACTTGTGTTTTGTTGTCAATAATCATGTCCAATATAACATCCACATGTTATATTTGACGTGATTTTCGACCAAAAAACACAAGTTGTTTTTTCTGAAGTCACCTAAAATCCGTCTGAAAAAATTACAAAATGTCACCTAAAACACGGGCTTCTTATAGTGTAGGTCAATTTGTCTTTATGCATGCTCTAGCCACTTAATAATAATATTTTTAAATATTTTTATAATTACACAAATTTTATTGTTTTAAAAGAATCTCTTTTTCAATTCCCTTAATTTTTATATATTAATTCTACAATTTATTTTATATTAAAAAGAATTAATACTTTTATTTCAAAATAATCATATATTTAACATTGGAAAAGAAATGATTCTTTTCTGGTGCTTGACCAATTCTTTATGTCAGCCAATTCACTCCATTTTCTTTAAGGTCAATTTGTCTTGGACCTTTTATTTGGACATGGTTGGATCAATTAGTCTTACTTCCTATTTAGAGACTCGTGGCAAATAGACTTGACCTATGACCGTCCTTTTGTCTATTTGTTGTGATACAGTTGACTAGCCACCAACCACTAGCTACTTGACTTGCACTATAAACTTTACAATTGGACTTGGATTGCAACAAGGCAACTCTTAATTACTAAATATGTTGTATAACTATTTGATACAAATTATCACTCAACTAAGTAAATCCCATTGTGTAATTTGACACGATTTCAATCTTCTAAGTGGAAAATTCTAACAACCAATTCAATATGTACAGGCTCACTTTGCTTTAAGAGATAGTTTCGTCAATTTGCTTCACAACTTGCTCAACTGCTAATAGACCATGACTAGAACCAACCTTAATCAAACTTGGTCTGATGACTAGTTGACCATCCTCATTATACTTACACAAGAAACTGAAGTTAAATCAGTTAAATAAGGACTCAACTTCCAAGGCAATCAAAGGTTGTCACTACATTTTATGGCACATTTCTTTCCCTAATTAACCCCTAAAGGACTAAGGCCTTTTTCTGCCCAAAAACACTCAAAACTGCCATATCTATAGCAAGGAGTAAAAAAAATTTGAAAATTGTTTCTTTTTCCATATCTAACTGTAAGAT
Organism: Rhytidiadelphus loreus; assembly: GCA_947034895.1. Taxonomy (NCBI): domain Eukaryota; kingdom Viridiplantae; phylum Streptophyta; class Bryopsida; order Hypnales; family Hylocomiaceae; genus Rhytidiadelphus; species Rhytidiadelphus loreus. Next base: position 44,646,692 of record OX344764.1, read on the forward strand.
CTTACACCTAAATAGTATGAGAGTGTGTGGAAAAAATTTCAGAATTTTTGACCGCTCAGATTGCAAGATATCTTCGTTTAAAGTGGAAATAATAAGTTTTTCAGCACATTGCGGGACTAGATTTTTTGACTTTGAACATTTTTAACTTAAAATTTTTGCACTACAGAGTTTTGAGCTTTAAATCTTTATAGTGGAGAATTAAGTTGAGGATCTAGGTAAAAAAAGAAAATTAAAAAAAAACTAATTATCATTCTTAAAATAATTGTTAAGTAGAAGTAGGTATGAGATAGAAGGAAAATCTAAAATATTCATATATTTTAGATGGAATTAAAATGCACTAATCCCAATGGTGAGATTGTTCTAGCAAGTAAATCAGACCATGCAAAAAAATAAAAATTGAAAAATTTGAAAATTTTCATTCAAAAATGAATCTTACAAGTTATTTTTTTCAAGAAGATGCTATAACTGCCCGAAAAACAAGAATGTCCATAACTTTCTCATAACATATCCAAATGAAATGAATCAAAGCTTTACAAATAGACAAAAATATAATCTATGAGAAAAAAAATATTTAAAATTTTTTTATTCATTTTTTTTGGGCTGCCCGGACTGCCCGCCGTCCCCTTGTTTGAGCTTATTTGGTCATAACTATTGTTTACGGGCACCAATTGTGAAAAAAATTATATTCTCACGAAGCTAATCAGAATTTCTACCTCCAAAAAAAGTTTTAAAAAATTAGGAAAAAATTTCAGCCCGTAGGTACCTGCCCGAAAACACATTTGTCCCCCGAAGGGACAATGGTCCTTTAGGGGTTAATACCCTCAATCATCCTTTGTTCTAAACTTGCTAATTGACTAAGAATTGCAGATGCAACCCAATTACTCAATTGAATGCGAACATACTAAGCATTACCAATTCTTGATCACTTCTTACAACTGCATCTAAATGAAATTTTAAACTGTCAACTAGACCTGGTCAATTGGTCAATCGACCACAAACTATGTCAATCTCAAACTAAACAAATATGAATCTTTCATTAACAAATTACAAAATCGAGGATGGAATACACAACCTCTTGTTGTCTTCAGTGCTAGAGGTAGGGAAACAACACCTACATTGCAAGCACTCCACTAACAATTCCAAACACATTCATCCAAATTAACAGCATTGCCATTAAATATTTCAAAAACATTGTATTATACAACTGCAAATTAGAAAACAACCAACTACTTTTCAACATTGTAGACCTCTACTACTCTAAATCAGCCCTTTTTTTTTAATTTTTTGACAAAGTGCCAAGATGGCAACCACTTAAAATTTGGTGAAGCATTGTATTTCTACATTCATCCATCTTTTGGACCAAAAAACACTTTTCAATCATATTCAAACAATTTTCATCCAAATTTGGCGATTTCATCTATATTTTAAATAGAAATGGGAAATTTTTGGTGAAAAAAAATTACTTTTATCTAACGAAAAGAAGACATTTATTTTGAAATGGTGTAATCTAGCCACATGGTACTGGAAAAAAAAGGGCTGCTCTAAACCATCCCCCCACTACTATAGTCACAATTTTCCCTCCCCTTCCTTCAAATCCCCCTATCTCTTGAACCGCTACCTGTTAGGGTTAGCATAGAGTCTCATTCCCTTTTAACAAAGGCATGTACTGGTAGAGGAGAGGGCTTGAAAACAGTTCGGGTATTAAGAACTGCCCCTATAAAATTGTCAAGAATAGTCCATAATGTTGTTAATATGAAGCAATGAATGTATGTTAAGAAGTTGCACTCTTGCCTACATGGTTTAACAATATTAATTGGTGCTTCTACAAAATTGATGTGCTTTATTTTTGAGCCTCTATATGAAGCATTTAATCTTTCTTGACTCCCTTTAAGTTGCCCTACAACACCAGAATAGCACCATCGAGGCTTTACACCAAGAAGGCTACAGATGGTTGCCACTTGTTTCTAGTAATTACTCCCACGTCAAAGCTCTAACTACTCTTGTATTGCTCTAATTTTGGTGTATAGTGTATGCATTGAAGGTAGACATGAGCACAAATAGGCACCTACATCACATCTTCCTTTGAAAATTCATAACTAATTCAAAAATGCTTCAAATTATATGAAATCACTTGTGTTAGGTTCGTCATCTATTTCTCCTTGTCTTAAAAATGAGCTAAAAATATTTTTATCCTAGGAAATACAAGAAAAAAGCAGACCAGCCCTTAGATGAGTGATTTCTGAGCCTTCTACCTTCTTTCTTTCTCTTTGGAGTCAATCGTGGGAACTTGGGTGAACAAACTCTTCATTTATGTCAACCATCTAAAATGGTTAGAGATTCTCTCTTTCTGTAAACATCGTGAAACTTGACCAAAGCAATTCCAATTCTGTAAAACTTGAAAATAGTGGACAGAGCATGGCAGTCCGCTCTTATTAGCTAAGTTAGTCCATCCTTGCAAACGATTGCACGTTTCAAACTTGTTGCGTTTGTTTGTATGTCTTGTAAACAAATAACAAAGACTGCCTTAGTTAGAGATTGTTGCTGAATGCTACACCGCTGAGGACATTGATTTCCGACACTTGGGATCGGGTTAAACTTTGTTGCTGCGTGATTTGGTCAAGAGGTATTACCTCGGTAGATATTCAGGAGCCCTAAAACCTCTTTGTGCGGAGAGAGAGATCTCGGTACGAGGAGATGGGGTCGATTCAGGGCGAGAGGGAAGGACAAGGATGCTTCGGAGTCATGAATGTGAAAGCGGGATTACAAGACAAGACAATGCACTTGCTCCCGTGTGGCACCAATTACACTGGCCCGGCTCCTGTGCAAGACTACTTCAAGATTAGGACTGCGGGTCAGTTGGGACTCTGATCTGACCTAATGTGGAGTACATTGCCATTTCTTTCGCTGTGAACTAGAAATGATGATATGGTGAAATGGTTTGGTTTTAGGGTTTAAGGTTTAGGGTTTGGGTTTTCCTGCCCTGGGTTTCAATTGCGAGCTGTGATTAGGATAGCGTTCCATTCATAGCGTTGAGTTTCATATCATTCTGACACTCAACAACTGGGGAACTCATGCCGATTCAGGTACCAACGAGGACGGCATTGACATGAAGGAGGCGGCTTTTAGAGGGAGGAAATTGATGGGTTCTGCGCTCTTGCTTCCAGATGGCTTTTGTGGTAATCCTCTAATGTCTAGCACGCGCTTTGAATGTTATTTTCCTGGCCGACTTGAGCTCATGCTTGTGGGTTTGGGTAGTCTAGCGCTGTTCTTTCTTTCTGTACATATGCTAACCACACCTACAAGCTACTCTTTAATCGCTGAGCATAGTTTCTAGTAGTGTAATTGTCAGATTTTGAAACATTCTTGTTATCAAGTCAAAGAGGATTCCAACGCACTAGAGGATGCACTACCGCAAGTTTGCAGAAGTTAGGAGGGTTCAAAGTTTTATTCGTAAATGGACATGCGTTCTGATAGATGTAGAGGTACTGTACATTCTCAAAAACAGGATTTTGGGTGTTTCATTTTGTTCGGTGTCGCAATTAGGTGCCTCTACCTTAGACCTAATGATATTTCGGATGTATAGAGAACATATTTGGGGTCCTCCAGCAGAATTTCCTGCGGTGACGAATAATTAGGTTCATGAACTTGATTAGTAGGTTGATTTTTATTATGTTTTGGCGTGTCATGCAGTCTCTGAACACGTTTTGATCCATGGTAGGCTTCGTTTTGAAGAAGGATATTGGATTAAAGCCTGAGCATGGGAAGGCTATTAAAGTGAAGTCGTCAGACAAGGAAGGCTTTGATGTGTGGGAAGCAGATTCGATGTTTCAGGAGTTCACTTACTGGAACCACGATACATTGCCCTCAAAATCAGATCATATTCGCTCAGTGCTGGAGTGGCTTCCTGTGTCTGCAGCTGTAAGCCTCCTCGTCATTAATTTCCCCTTAGAAACACGTGAAACTGATCAATTCATTGGCATGACAGGTAATGCCTGTCCCTTGCAACTGTAGAGCGATTGTTGTGCTCATGCCACAAAAGTTGTAGCGCATGATTTCATTTCATTGGTGTTAATATTTTGGAACATCGTGACTGATCTACTTGCAGCTTCACGAAGAGGTGACAGCAGATGACGTCGCAGCCATGGCCGAGAAGATAAAAACACAATCAGGTTCGCATGTTGCACATAGCTATCAGAAGTGAATATTTTTATCCTATCAATTGTGTTGCATATGCTAGCTCATTATAGCATCGTTGCAGGAGACACATATCACAAAGACCCCCATTAATGTTAAGTCAATAGGCATTAGAATCATACATTCCTCATTTTGAGTTGATGTTAAGTTAATGTTAGTTTAACGCAAGTGGTGTTTAGTTCATATTAGTTTACTGCGAAAGGTGTTAACTAAATGTAAGAATGAATCCAATAGGTCATCTTTTTGAGTGAATACAGGTCGTATATGGATCATTGAAAGCTGCAACTGTACTCTATATGGTATTATTTGAACGGAGGACTAATAGTTTGCATAACCTCTGAGAATTTTGAGATTCACCTGGTTGTACACTTGTTTTTTCTGATGCAGAGTCATCATTATTAACAGGACCGTTTTCAGGATCCAAGAGGAAACTGTAAGAGCAGACGAGCAGACTTATGCTGTGAGATTTTTTTTGACGCTCCCTGAAGACACCATATTGGTCAGATGTTTCTGATAAAGCGTCATGTTACTTAGCAGGGTACTCGTTCAAAGGCGGGATTCAGTGTTGTATTTTTAGAATATCGTGACAAGTCAAAGCAAGCAAGCGGTAGATTTTCCAGTCACTCGGTATTTGGAGGTGAAGCATAGATTTTATATGACGGCATGTTCCAATTTTATGTAAATATTTTAGTGTTCGATTTTAGTCAATTCTTCTATTTAGTTTTTCTCGAATACCGGGAGAAGATTCCAGGTGATTCCAAGTGATTCTGTCTAGCAACACCAGCAATTCTTGGTACTTAGTGGAATCAGCATGTGCTTGTAGGAAGTTATGTAATAAATTTTTTCTCAAAATTTCAAGGTAAACATCTTACAATCAATGAGATTTTTTCAATTTGAAATTTCAACACAATATATTTCAACATGTCAGCTACATAATGTCAATGTTGAATTAGATAAATTAATAATAATATTTTTTTTTTGGCTACCTAAGTTGAGACAGAAAATACATTTCATGTTATAATCCTACAACCACTTAATAATCAACCCAGCACAAATTAGCTGGACTAGAAAGTTAATAATTTGACACACATTTTTCTAAAAATAGTTTTAGAAACACATTTAAAAAAAACCATTCAATTCTTTAGGGAATAAACATGTCACTTGAAATAAAATAGTGAAATGTATGGTATTCTTTATACATTTACTTGATATCTTGAGAAAGATGAGGAAATGTAATAGCAAGATAGTGATCTTCTATTCTCCTACAATCCCTATAATTCTAGGATGTTCAAATTTGAAAGTTGGTGGTACTATATTAGATATCTATAATCATTAGGGGAGATTTGAAGGTTTGGAAGCCTGTTTCCCTTGCTGTGAACAACAAAGTACAGTCAAAATTTAAAAATATTTAAAATAAAAATAAAAATAAAAATAAAAATAATAATATATATATATTTTTAAACTTTTAAACTTTAAACTTTCAATTTCAATATTAATAAAATATTAATATCTAACGTGGCCACCTCCTGGCCATGTCAAATTATAGTTCACAGAGAGTTCATAGTTAGTGAACTCCTAGGGAATTTGCAGTCTCCCAGACCCCTCAAATCTCTCCTAATGATAACCTTTTCTATATATAGATCTCTATAATATTAGAATGTCAGTTTGGAATATGTTGCATTAGATAAAAACATCCCAAACCATCCGTGTACCCATTCTTGACAAGTAGACTTCTATTGAATGTGTCCCCCAAAGTAGAATTAACCCTGGAGCGCTCCAACGTCCATTTTTTGGACGATGTACAGACTGAAATTTAGTTTTCTTTCTCATTACAGTTTGGATGAAAGTCATCTAATTTGTGGTGATACTTCGTCAATTTTTTGTCCTATCTAATAGTTGGATTTGGTGTTACTAGAGTTCATATTTTTCTAAAATTACAAATGTGAAAGTTTATCAAGCCAAAAATTGCATTGATTTTAGTTCAAAACTAAGTTTGCAAAATTGAGGTCATAGATTTTAAGAACACAAAAATTTCAAAAAATCACCATATGAAGAGAACCTCATTTGGAATCCATTCCAACAAGTTTTACTCAAAAAATGATAATAGTTTGCTTGTAATTGAATTTAGAAGATATTTTGAATTTTTTTTTTCAAAATTTATAAAAAAATATTGATGGTATCATAGGTGAATCTAACCGCACAGATGGAATCTAAAATTCATAATCTACAACTTTTATTTGTATATCAAGTCCAAAATATTCTTCCAAATAGTACTTTATATAGTACTTTATAATGATTTTTCCCAAGTAGCCAATTCTGGAGATGGATCTAGACGTTCTAGGGTTAAATTGTTTTTGGATCATTGCAATAAACACTTCACGTGTTTGTCTCAAAAACGCTAATTTTGGCGATAGGAATGCCATTGCTACAATTACTATGAATACTATATAAGAGCAGTGTAGAAAAATTATGAAAATAAATTTAAAAAATGATTAAAAATCAATGAAAAATGAAAAGAATAAAAAATCATTGAACAACAATTAAAAAATCAATGTAGTATAGTACACTACTATACAACCAAGGGACCATAAATTAGTAGAAAATAGGTGCATAAATGTTTGGATTTTTAGTAGTTTAAAAAAAAGGTAAAAAAATGAAATTGACCATTTTTCTACACTTTGACATGCTTGAATTGCACCAAATACTTTTGAAAGGATTTTTTTTCATTCTAGTCTTTGCGCAAAGGATGCACACTTTGAACCCTTGTGCACACCACACATGATAGAATTTGCATAAAACCTTGTAATCACTAAATCCAATCTTAGCACAACACCTACTTCTCCAATTTTTGGCCTCAAATTTGCATTTTCAGGTCAAAAATAGGATTGACCCCCCCCCCCTCCCAAATGGTGAAAGTAGACATCCAATCGGGGTCTCTTTAAAAATAGTAAAATAATTTTCAAAAAATGCAAAATGTTACTCAATGTCTACAACTACCATGTGTACCTTCATGTCAAATTTCACGTATATTGGACATACATCACAAAAGTTATAGCCAAGAAACCACCTACTTGAAGCCAAGGGGACAAAAAATAGGAAAAGTGTTCCAACCTTCCTTCCCACCTTCCCATAACAACGATTGATTGACTGTTGATTCTTTAAATTTTGGTATCATGACCAACTATGTAACTATTTCCGTGGCCTAGAGAGTTCCACTTTAAAAATTCATAGTAATTACATGTCTTATTCAAAAATTAGAATTCTTCTTTTAAGAATTCATCATTTTCTATTGCTAATACTACAAAATGTTTTGTTTTTGTTTTTGTTTTTCTTAAAAAAGGTGCTTCCAACTATGCTGAATTGCTTCTTCTTTTTCCGACATTTTTGTGTTTTTGCATTGTTTTGCATTCAAACTGTGTCATAGTCACACTATTGAGACCCCCAGTCAATCTTACTTGACTCAGAAGCTTCGAAACGTAACTTCATTGTCCGACAGTTTGGTTGCTACCAATATACCTCCACACTTTCTCACATTCAAATTTGTCTGCACAAGGTAAGCTAAATATGTTTCGGCTCATGGCAGGTTGAGTTCGTATTTACCGCCATAAGAGTCTGGTCTGGAGGAGGAATGTAGATTTGGAGCTTTTTCAAGGGGAAAGAATTTAGTGGCAAGAGAAGAATCTCGACATAAGATCGTCATGTTAACTTTGCGGGGTTTTTTTTCTTCTCATCCTTGCATGAATGGATTCAAAAAACTTGAGTACAAATCATGGAGCACTAAGTGATCAACGGCTAGTCACATTGTTGACAAATAGACAAAACTTGGCGCGTTAGTTTTGGTCCAATCACTAGAAGAAATCATGTCCTAAATAACTTGTCTAAGGTAACTTTGCCTATGACAAGCAAAATGGGAGAGCCCATTGCAAGCAAAATTATTCTAGTGGTATGCATTTCAGAACTGGAATGTACACCATTAATATAATTTTGCTTATGACGGGCTCTCTCCCATTTTATCTGTAATAGGTAGAGTTACCTTATAGTCAACTGTTGTAAATGATTGAGTCATTGTGAACCATTTGAGTTGCTGTCGACAAGTTGTTCAGAACATGATTTCTTCTCGTGAATACTCAAGATTTATTTGTAAATACTTTAAAATTGAAAAAAATTGTTCTTTTTAAAATTAAAGACTTTATCATCAATATTCAAACCTTTTATGAGAGTGTATCCAAGGAGATCAAACATAGAATAATTTGCTTAGTAAGAAAATTCAAAAAGTGCAAAATTTGGAGATAATAAGTACTTTCACATTTTTAATTTGTAAAAAGGAATTAAAAAATAATATAAAATATAAAATAATCATTTATTTAAAAAAAAATTGGAATAATATGCATTGAAAGAGTCACCACGGTTTTTTTTATCATGCCTAAAAATGCATGTTGAAAGTAGCTAAAAAATCATAACTCACCTTTCTATGAATTTTAGCTACATTGGATCATTACTCCTGAAGTTGCACTTTAAAAACACTCTACCATGCAACTTGACATAACCTCAATAATTGGATCCAATTCATCTATGTTCAATCAAAGGCATCAAAAAGGGCATGAAAATGTTGTAGCAAAATAAGTTTATGATCTAGATTATGTATTGTATATGGTTTGCATTGGCTTGTCGTAAGTGCTTGTTGCCCCCACTTGTGAAGCAACAAAGTAGTAGCAACTTGTGTTGGCTATCACAAGTTGTACCACATTGCAATACTCAATTTAGCATAGCCAACAAATATATCAACGAATTTGAACTAATGCACTATAGATTGAATCACTATAGATTGAATGGATTGAGAACAAAGTAGACAATAATGTGTCTCATATGCTCCTTCACTATTCACTATAGAAACAAAGATGTTCCAAACAATATGATAATAATATCAATTGTTAAATTTAAGAAATTGATGCATACATAATTTTTTTTTAATTTTGTAGAATCCAATTTTGTTAGTTTGGGCTTTCTACTTCTTTTGTTTGAAAGTGTGTACAAATTGCTAAGATATTTTTTATTTTTTATTTTTTTAAATTAAAAAATACTACAAAATAATATTTTATTTTATTTTTGTGTATGTATGTGTTGAAAAAGAATTATTGATCTTCTTATAATTTTTTTCTCCATAAGCTAATTTTTTTGCCTATAAAGTTGATCCGGGAGTTGATCATCCAAATATGTTATAATCTAAAAATCTAAATGTCAATATTTTCTACAATTAATTTTCATGCATACTTGACAAAGTAATCTTTACTTTTTTACAATTACAATTCAAAATTTCAAACACATCCATATGCAAAAAAAATATGAAAAAGGGACAATTTAGTGAGAACCTCCATTGTCAGAAAGTTGTTAGACTTTGAGGGCCTAAAGGATGGACTAGTGACTATGGAAATCAATCCTTTTGCTACCATGTGAATCATTGGTTTAAAAAATCCCAAAGCACTTATTGGAAGTCAAACTATTGTACAAGACTTCTTCCTTTCACACAAAAATTATGAGGATGAATAGTTGCAATTATGTCCTACATAGAAGGATTTTTTGTCATTCATTGGCCAAAAAATGGCCATGGTATCCTTGAAGGGTTAGTGGAGAATACTTAAGTGCCATTGGATTGGGCATTGGATACAATGATTAGGAAAAAATAGTGGCCAATTTAAAGTTAGTTGGTGGAAGTGGGAAAAAATCATTCCATTTTGAAAATTGACCCACATCAACATGACCAGAACAACAAAAATTTCAGATTTTCTACTAGTGAAAGGATGCAAATCGGAAGGAAATTGGTAGGGTTGGAAATCAACTAACCCCTTGAAAACCAAATTAAAAAGTCAAAATTGGATTTGACATTTTTTGTTGGTAGATATTTGAGTAGGTAATATGGTGACTATGTTTTTTCAAATTCTTTGGTTGGACCTACATATACAATATTCTTTGTTGAATCCAATGATATGAATATGGCTTCCCCTAAATTATAATTTTCAATTAAATTATAACAAATTAAATTGGTCTTTCTCAAATAATGAATCCTTTTTTCTTATGGGGATAAATAAGATCAATTGTTTGTCATGTCCCAATGTGTATAAACATTTCTGCATTTTATTTATATACCAATCCTATTTAATCCTTAAACGTCGACATGGACGTTTGGCATCCAATGGATGATAGGGAATCCTTCTAGTAGGATAGAAGTGCAACTATTCATCCTTGGAAAAAGAGGAGGTCTTCTATAATCCATAGTAGTTTGACTTCCAATGATTCACACGGTAATGAAAAGGGATGATTTCCAAGGTCCACCCCTTCGTCCTTTAAGGGTTAAGTAGGACCTTATAAGTGCATACCTCTAAAAAATATGTACACCTCTTCAGATTGTCACCAAGATATTCAGATTGTGAATCAAAGTGGTAATAGGCTTCTCTACCTTAGGTTCAATAATCGGAGCATTTTGGTGCCTACCTTGATCATGGGGCCACGTCCTTCAAGAATTAAAAAGGTGGAGTTAGTTATGAGATATAATTAACTCTACATAACCATCCAATGCTTTGGGAGCTCCATTGCGGCTCAAGTTAAGCTTCTTTTACTAGTCCAGTACCCATGCTTACAAATTGTCAAATTCCTTTGGTGGAATTGCGTGCTCATAAGCAAGACAGTCGGTCCACCCAAGCTCACCTGCACAAAAGTGGACAGGTAGCTCAAACAGCTCAAAAACACAATTTCCCACAGTACAACAACTTGACACTGGAAAGCAAATTCAAGCCGACCTTGTGGCATTGATGGACAAGTTACATCAACAGGAAAAAAAAGCAAGCTGAATAAGTGAAGGAAACGTGTAAACAACGAGCCTGAAGTCAAAAAAATTAAACTGAAATTGACAGCCAGACTGAGAAAAGTAAGAGCATTCCAAGCTGCCTGGGTCCAAGAAATGTACGTAATCAGTAATCTGAACGACAGTATTATTGACACCATGCTCGATAACCACCACACAGTGACCAAAAAAAAATCACGGGATGTGTCAACTAAGTCCTACATATCAAACACTTTTTTGGAGAATTTGACCCAATCTTTCCACAGCCCTTCTAGATCGATCTCCAAAAATGTTTCACTTTCTGTGCGCAAACTCTCATGCGATGTCGTACTGTTTCGTTGCTTTCATTTGCCCAGGTAGCTACGGCTGCAGCACATGCGTAATTAAGCCAGCCAGGGTGTTTGTTGCTCATGAATTCGCATTCAATTGTTTATTGTCTTCATGGTCCTTAGTGTTCACTCTCTAGATGGTTAGTTGGTGTGCATCCTCGATATATCTATCATCCAGATCAGCCTGTAAGTACCTAGCTACATATGTAAATAATTTATGCATAAGTTAAATTTATAGATAATTAACAACTGTCTACATATAGCCTCTTTTCTAGTCTGATATATTTTTTTGCTGTAGGTGTTAACTTGACCAACCATCTTTTCAATTAATTCCAAGACTTAATACTAAACCAATGGAATCTTCTGCTTCATGATGAGCATTCGGCAAATCTCGAGCAGGCTTCAAGACACACATGTACTTGCAAACTCCATAGCTATGTAATTACTGTATATATGTTGTATATGTGTGTTAATTGTCTGCAGTATCTTCTCTAGTCTGATCTATATATATTGCTTGAACCAAAATCGGTTTTCATCAATGCAATGAGTTCCAAGACGTTGTACTAAACCAGTGGAAACGACTGTTGCATGGTGAACATTCAGGAAATCTTGACCAGGCCGCATGACACTCATAGTTACTTGCATTGAACTCCATAGCTATGTTATGTATGTGTGTCTACTGCCTTCAGCATCTTTTCTCTAGTCTGACATATTTCCTAAGTATGTTAACTCAGCTGAGTTCTTTTATCTCTAACAGTTAATCCCAAGACTTTGTACTAATCCAACTGATGAAAACTTCTGCTGCATCTTGAACATTCAGGCTCAGAAATCGATCTTGATCAGTGCGTCTTCGTCACACAACATCAAGATTGCAAGATCAGGAATGAAGTTTGCCAGACTTTCACCGGAGCAGGACACAGTGAAGGCCAATGTGGGACGCCTCAAGGACTTTCGATTCTCAGTACTGCTGCTGCTCTCCGCAATGTGCGTGATGCTCACCTTCGCTGTGGTGGACTCCAAACCCTTTCCAGCGCCCAATTTCCAAAACTGTCGAAGCCCCGAAGGTTGCTGCACGCTCGTGCTCTCCAACCGAACGACGCAATTCAAGTTCCCAGGGAAACGCTTGCCGCTCCGTGTGCGCCCCGCGGCGCATCTGGTGGACGACGCGTACATCGCCAAGTACCAGCGCGCCATGGAGCTCATGCGCGCGCTTCCCGACACCGATCCGCGCTCGTTCCTCAACCAGTACAAGCTCCACTGCGTGTACTGCGACAACTGCCTCTTCTTCGACAATGATACCAGCTACCCTCTGGAGATTCACAGAAGCTGGCTGTTTTACCCCTGGCACCGACTATACCTCTACTTCCACGAACGCATTCTGGCGACGCTGATCGAAGACGACACGTTCGCGCTGCCGTTCTGGAACTGGGATAACCAGTCCCCGGAGCTTCCGCAAGCCAACGTCGTTCCCAAGGTAATTATCAACACTGACAACAAAGTCATCCATTACGGGATTCATCCTTCAAAACCAGTGATCAGGTCTAGAATTTGAAGGAATTTGCTAACGGTTTTCAGCAACGTTTTTACCAACATTAATACAACATATCGAAACATGCTTGAACAACGTCTTTATACATTTATGCAAATTTTGGACCATGCACGAGGGAGTTTGAAGAGTTTTACCATCTTGGGAATGAAGCAGATTTTTTTTAGCAGTTCACACATTGTATTGGTTCAATTGAGATGTAAAATCCGTCACATTTCCTCCATGATGAACTCTTAAAACTCCAATGCTTCACCAAACATGCAGTGTTTTCACCAAACATGTTCCAAAGCGTTGTTCTTCCCTTTGGACAACCATTAATTAGTACGTAGTAGTAGCAACGTTGAATTCATGTCAGCTTGAGAATCAGAAAAGTTCAAACTTTTCTACAAACGTTGCTGTGGGGGACTGAATTCTAGTCCTGGGATCTAAACCATATGATATATTCACGTCAAGCCCTAATCCCGGCACAAACAAATCTTTGCCATTTTCACCAGAAATTGTTCCCTCCCTCCCGGTCCGCAGGTCTACTCGTTGCAACGGAGCTTATCAAAGCACTCCATCAACAAAACCTCTTCCCTCTACGACCCCGACCGCAATCCCTGCGCGCAACGTGAGTCTAGTTTCCTGGAATATCAAAACACCTCCACCTGTCCCCCTTTCGACCGCAACTCCACAGAAATCCGCTCCACGAACGCCCACATCATGTACATGAACATGGTCGGGGTGGGTTCCACCCCTCGGATATTCCAGGGGGCGGCGTACCATTACGGGGACACGGGCGGCGGAGGGGAGGGGAGCTTGGAGGCTGTTCCGCATGGGTCGGTGCATGGTTGGGTGAATGTGCATGACATGGAGGGTTTCAAGGACTCGGCTTCTGATCCGATCTTCTTTGCGCATCATGCGAATTTAGATCGGTTGTGGGGGCTGTGGAAGACGTTGCCAGGAGGGAGGAGGGGTGACATTCCGGATTTGGATTACCGGAATACGAAGTTCACGTTTTACGATGAGAGCGGGGGGATGGTGAGTGTGAGTGTATGGCAAGCGCTCTCCATGGAGCGACTGAGGTATGTCACGTCGTCCATGTTTCTATCTGTGATCGATTGTCACGCTTATTATCACGCCGGAGCTATATATTAGTGCGGTTTCCATGTCGCGGAATCGAGCGAGAGTCAGAGTCTGCTTGCCAGACGGATATCGGCCGAGCAGTTGGATCATAGCAGTCTAGCTGAACTCACCATGAAAATTTCTCCTTACTATTTATCAAATTTCATTCAAACCGGATCAGCTTTCTATTATCTTCAGATCAGTTGAGGGTGCTAAATCTAGTAAAGATGCCAGAATTTCATGAAATTGGCAAACATGGTCCTGAGGAACGGATGGGTAGTCAGTTTCGACCAACTGACATTATTCCGGCGCCACAGATTGTCACATGTATATACACAAAGGTCTAAAATCTAGGACAGGATAGACATGGATTTATATTTCAAGAAATATGTTTAGCTAGAGAGATGCCGGCCAAAGTATTGGAATACTACGATTTCAAAGAAATCGACGTTACTGGAATTCGAACAGTTCTGTATCCCATTGAAAACTGGAGTCGTTGAAGCCAGTTTGAGTTGCAGTAAAACTAGAACCCCCATGTGCATTTTTTCCTAGATTTTAGATTTCATGGTTTCAGTGACCAACCCTTTTGGCCATAACCCTTTACCCAACTATGAGTTCGTTGTACGTCAGTCCTAGTTTTCAGACTGTTGCATGAGCACTTGAATGTCATAGTAGGCACTCGATCTGAAATCCACCATGTTCACAAATTTGGTTGAAATTGACTAACCAAATTGGACGTGACGCGCTGCAGGTACACATACCAAGACGTTCCGAACCCATGGCTCCACCGCGGTGCCGTTCGCGGCTCCTCTCCCCCCCCGTGGAAGATCTGCAACCCTAAAAACTCCCCGTCCGACCTCGAAGCGCTGATCCGCACCACTCCGCCCTTCCAAGGCCCTCTCAACTTCACCAAGTCCCCTCACACATTCAAGCTTCCGCGCTCTCCCAATAAAAGCTCCTCTGAACATGGGGAGGAGATTCTGGAGCTCACGGGCGATGTGAACTTCTTGGAGTTCGTGCAAGGCGAAGTGTTGTCCGTGACGGCGTTCGCGTTCCACCCGGATGCCCCCGTGGACGAGTCCATGGGGTGCGCGGAGTATTTGGGCGTGCGCTGGCTGTTAACGCACGAGGGGATTAGTGAAGATTACCCCCCGCGCGATGTGTGGCGGACTGGGATTGGGCATCAGATGGAGTTGATGGGCACGAAGCACTTGGAGGCGCTGGTGGTCACGCTCGTGGGGTCGGAGGACAATGCGCATAGCATTCAGTTCACGAGTGCCAGGATCTTCTATTCCAAGGACTGAATGCATTATTCTTCCTGGACTGATTGTTGGAGAGAAATTGATTCAGGTGGCGGCGCTTGAAAGTGTTGATTCATTGCTAATTTGCTGGAATTGCTTGCTTACGAATAAGAGTGTTGGAATTTCGTAGGAGAGCACTTGCTGGAATTCGGGAGCTTGTGATCTGAATGACAGGGCAACTGTGTTGAGTGGCTTAGCTTTCATTAATAAAGTGGACATTTTGTGTGAAGATGATGTTTCACTTTTGAGAAGATGGCAACACTGCCACTACGACACTGACACATATGTTGTATTGTATTGGGATACCAACATTGTATCAATGAGTGGGTTATGAGTTGTTGAAGTTTGAAGTCTGTAGTATTGTTGGAATTAGAGCTTGTAGAAAGCTGGATAACAGGTCAAGAATTTCAGCTCTTTTGATTGACAACATGAATTTTTTGTGTCAAGACGATGTTTCACTTTCGAGAAGATGGCGTCGCACCAAAATATGTTGTGTTGGGATTATACCAAGATTGTATAAATGAGTTAGGAACAATTGAAGTAGTTTTGTTGAAATTATTAGAGCCTGACATGTGCAGGATGCGGATTTCAACTGTTTTTTAATAATAAAATGAATTTCTTGTGTGAAGATGATGATTCAATTTGGAGAAGATTCCAACAGAGAAATTCTGATCAATTAAGGTAGCTACACCTAAAATCGCACAAATAAGCAATTCCACATAGTTACCATTATTGTATTGAATTTTCTTTTGTGCATTCTCATTGGAAGTCAAAAAGGGATTCTAAATTCTCTTAAGATGCATTTTTTGGACACCATATAAATAAACAACAAATTTTCAAAGTGCTGAAAATAGGGGTTTCTATAACCAACTATAGACTATCATGAATAGCCAGAGTACATTTAGGCAAGAATCTAGAGTGATTAGTTTTAAAAGCAGTTAAAATTAGGTGTAGTTACCTTATGCTAATTCTTGGTATACATAAAGAGCTTGTTCATTTAAGATTTTAAGGTCTCATAAGTAACTCCAAGGACGTAGAGACTAAAAGATGCCAACACACTAAATTGAATATTCCTTGTTGTGAAGAAGTTATGCACTCTGAAGTACTCCATCCCAAATTAAGTGTCATAATTGGACTTCATATTTTTTTGAGGGTTGTTTGAGTAGGTCATATGTATCTCAAGAAAACATCTTCGAGTGCTGTAAGATTGGGAAGCATTTCATTTTTCACGTCACATGTAGTGATGCACTTAACATCACCCTGCCTTAACAAGCTCTTAATTCACACCACTGCAAAAGGAAAGATCATAGTTCTCAGGGTATCGATTTAAATTGTTATTGATGGCATCTCTAAATTGCACACACGTTGCCATATGATAGAAAGATAGCTACGGCATCCATGCATACAAGAACTCATAAAAACAGGAAAGGCACTATTTGAACTTTAATGTCGCAAAAGAATATTGACACCAACTACCATGAACATATCATTGAAAACGGCTTCACCCACACTACATCAACTGAACAGCATTGTAAAACTTGCAGGCACAGTACATGATGACAACAAAAATGAAAACCCAACCAAAACAGAGGTTTTCCAGTGAAGACAAGCAAAGAAGATAAGCACAGAACTCATCCACACTGACTGCAAAAACTGTCCCAGACCTCCCGCTTGATTGTAAAATGATGTAGGAAGTAAATCACGGACTTCAAAATTCATATACACAAATGATATTAGATATCATGAAATCCTGTCCAATTGTAGCGCAGGTCTGGGGAACATCCAAGGTAAACATTGTATAGGGCAACTCCCTCATGATCATATTAGTTTCATCTTGAATTGAGCAGAAATATCACTCAATAACCAGAGCACCATCAACGCTTCAGTAGTTGGCATTCAGTGAGTAGTCCAAATACCCGCACCCGTCTTTGGCAATCACCCCAAGGTAAGGAGCAGCGAACAGCTCTACCACTTAAGAAGCTTTGAGGTCATCCAAATCGACAGATTGCTGTATACATCGGCAGCCGATAGTCAAATTCGTGTGTGATCAAGATAAATGACGGAGCATAGCAAAGAAGAGTAACAGAAGCACTGGGCATTCAGCGGAACTCACCAAAAATTTATGATTTTCCTCCAAAATAGGTGAGAACTCAGCAACAAATCGCTCCATATCAGCAGAAGAGTTGCCGAGTGCCAAAGTCTCGTAAAACTTGGACCGCTCAGGTGTTAGCTTCATGGCCACCTGAAAGATGAATCAAACAAGAATTGTGAAACCCAATCAAACGGTAGGTAATCTACTTTTCACCGAACAATGTCAGATAGGACTTCCGTTGATCATGTAAAACTTCAATTTCTAAAAATTAAGGTAGCATTCTTTGTGAATATTGAAATATAAATGCTTAAATGCTTCTAAATGAATTTGACAAAGATCTATCAAAAAAATTTGGGCATTTGACCGTGCAGATAATTTCTTGACATCAAACATAACTTCAACTTCAAAAAAGTTATGGAAGACATATTATATAGCATATCTAAGTTATATTCCATACCCATTGGGCATTCAGGGGTTAGACAGAAGTTCATAGTCTACATAGGAAGGTACCCATCATATAGTAAATTAGATTTTTCCAACCTACCGTGAATGCAGCACTTGCAATCCACCCATGGTATTTCTTTAAAGTTGATATATAGGCCGCAGTAGCGCACTGTGACATCGACCAATCAGCATGCGCATTCAAATTCCGGAAAAGCTCCACCAAGAAATCCATAGCCCTGTCAGGAATTGATGTGAGACATTGATCGCAATCCAAAAACATCTTCGCGAGAAAGAAATTCATGAACCACCCATCACAATGCTACTAAAACTCACATCCCAGAAGATCTTATAATAACCAATCACAAAAGCAGCAAAACCGTAAGTGCTACATCGTTTACTTTGTGTAGTGTATAAGGTCAATGCACTATTTAGTAGGTTCAATGCTGATTCAAACATCATGTTATTTGCATCCCAATTGATGAATAACACTGGAACAACATTTAGTGATCTCATGATGACCACTATTTGACTATTCACTCAAACTTCTCGATGATGGCCCCAAGATACACTTTTTAACCAAAAAGAAGATTCATTTACACTATGACACGCTATTTTCGAGGCACATAAAAATCATAGATAAAATGAAGGGAATGAAATAGAATGAAAGGTGTAGCTGCCAATCATCAGAAAGTAATCATATAACTTCAAACCAGTAAATCATCCAGCCAACAACACAGTTCTCAGTCTGAAAAAATGGGGTAACTTCGATTTCCTTGTTCGTCTTCTGAAACAAGACACCTAACCTAAAGTTGGTTCACTCTAACCTACATTTCCACAATATGATCAATCAAAACGGTTATTTTAAAATCATGAATCCTTGATCATTTAGGAAATAACATTACCTGGTCAACCATAGCATACCATTGGTACAGCTTGATGAACCCTTGGCAGTCTTGGCCGCAACTTCAGCACGAACAATGTCATATAGCAAGTTGTTCCCAGCAGGATCACTTGCGTACTTATCATCCAGTCTCTGCGAGAAAAGAACACAAAAGTCTCAGCCCTGCAAGACGATTAGACGACCCATAGCCAAATTGGAAATCCAAAGACCAATCTATCTCCAAATAGGGCCTCAATGACGTGGTATTCGCCAACAACAATACGGATTGACGCAACACGATATTACCGAAATGTTGCCGCCAACGTCAGATTTCACCAACGCCATAGAGCTCCCAAACTTATCTGCAAATCCACCATCCCATCGTCAGATCTCCCTCCACAAAACCTTTGGTACCAAATCTGAGAATCCGAGTGTAAATTATAAGCTGTTAAATTATTTATAAACACCAAGATCCAACACAAAGCACAAGAACCCTAAAACAAATTGAGGACGAGCTCAAGATCCAAGCGAAACCTACCGATCACCGGAAGCACATTGCGACAGACATCAAGGAAAGGCTTGGTCAGCATCTGCCCGTCGGTCGATTTGACGCTCTTCATCAACTCCAAAGCAGGCCCGAACACGGTCACAGGGGATTCCGCCATGGCCAGATCCCAAAACTCCACTCGAATATTGGGAACTCCAAAAGCTTTCTAGTAGACAGAGAATTCAAAAAAAAAACTACCTACGCTGAACCTGTACGTCGATTGGGAAACTAGCGAGCGAGAGAGCACTATGGTATGCTGTGAGAAGATTGTGCGTTACAATTGTGAAAGACATTGAGTGACGAGGAGAAGCATAGACGATCGGAACCCTAAAACATAAATTTCAAAATATGCCCATTCCGGTAGGAAGGCGATCTCGAGGAGACTTGATCCCGTAAGCTGCGGTAGAAGCCTTTCACCGTGACATGCGTAGCTGGCTGCTGTACTGTGCAGTGCCCCTCCCAAGGGCATGTGCAATGGAACCGTTACTGGCCTACATTAACGGCATTGGGCCAGTGGGACCCTAGGAGATGATTTTAAAGCGGCCTCCATGGGACCGTCACATCCAAATGCTTGGGGTTTAGGTCATTGTTAGCCACTATCTTTGGGAAAATTATCGGTTGGAGTGTGAAAATGGAGGATATAAAATTGGACAAAAAATTGGTTGGACTTGCAATCAACCAATGTGCAAAAATAAAAGGTGGGTATGTAGTTGTTGCTTTCATGAAATTGCCAAATTTCAATTGCATGTAGTTAGAATCCAAGGCTAATACCCAAGTTGCTATTAGAGGTGGGTATGTTCTTGAACAAGGTGGATATCACTTTAGGATTGGCCATTAATCCCTAAAGGACCGGATTGTGTTTTTTGGCTATATAGAAATTTTGGGTAGGTGCATGTGATTGGAGATTTGCATATTTTATGCTGAAATTTTAATAGAACGGGGAGACGAGGAATATCTTTCACATGCACCAAATTTCATGACATTTGGAAATACAAATATAGCCTAATATTTTACTTTTTTTTGTAACTGGGCAGTTTGGGCAGATCAGAAAAAATCACTTTTTTCATAAACAAAAATTTGAAATTGATTTTCTAGAGTTTTATATACACAAAAAGCTTTGAATCATTCCATTTTGATTGATGAGTCAAAAGTTATGAGGATTTTTTGTTTGCGGGCAGTTTTGGATTTCCTACTCTAAAATAAACTTTGAAATCCTTTATCTTACCCAATTTTCAATATTTTTGGACAAAAATGAAATTGTAGGATGTAGATACATTATTACAACATTTCAACCAATGGGATTGGAAATTTTCAATTTCATATTAAAATTGTAAATAATTTAGTATTTTTAATCATTCTCTACTACTACCTACTTACTATTTTTTTCCTATGTGTTGTACTATTCCAAATGATCTAAAATTTTTCAAGCATGTGGCCAACTTGTCTAGTAAAACAAATCCAAAGAAGCACCACCATTTAGGTCATTTTTTCATAGAAATGTGAGCTTGTGAAGTGCAGCTGCCCTGCTTTTCGCAGGGTCAAAAAAATGATTTTAGTTAATTTGAATGCTTATATTTTGCAATCCACCCGGTGGAAATGTCTGAAATTTTTACCACATGTTTTTGATACTATATAATACAAGATCCTACGGTTAGATATGTCCAAAAAAGTTTTTTTTCAAAATTTTCATACTTGTACTAGAAATGGCAGTTTTGGAGCGTTTTTGGTGAAAATATAGTGATGGTCCTTTAAGGGTTAAGGGACTTAGACTCCCTCAGAGTGCTTAGATAGGGTGCTTGGGACCCTACTCCTATTCACTCACTTGCAGCCCTCCTACTCTTGCTCAACTTGCTCAAGCTCTAGTTTTTGATACTACAACCGAGATCTCTATTAGTAGTATCACATTTGATATGTTCTTAGGCCTTTGCACCACCTAGCGACTTTTGCTTCATTTGGAACTTTAAATTAGGAAGGGAACTTGAAGCTCCCTTTGGCGTTGGTGTTTTGTTATAAGATCATGCTTGCCAAATTAGACGAAGGGGTTCAATTCTCACAGGCATTCTATAGAGAAAATTCATTCAATGTTTTAATCACTAGTTATTAATTTCTTTATTTTTAAAACTTGTTCCATTGCTAGGCAATTGAGTTTTGCTTGCTTAGGATTAGGAATTGATTGTTTGGAAATCTAGGTTTACAAGTCAAAGAAAAGTGATTGTGTACTTTGCTTGAAGTCTTGAACTAAAGAATCACATTTGTTTGGTTTGTTAGATATATGTTTGTCATACAATATTGTAATCACATGCGTTTCTTACATCGTCTTTGTCTATTTTGCAGCATTTGTATTGAAGATCATGTTGTTGCATTTTGCTTAAAAGTACTACTCTAGGATTGCATGATTTTTGCTTGATTAATCCCTCAACGCCCAAAGCAAATTCAGTGAAATCCAAACCATTTCAACTTCAATCTATTCAAGCTTTCTCTTAAGAAGAGATTGAGATAATCAAGCCATACCGATTGGTAGTCAAGAGAATCCCAGAGGTGTGGAGAAAAAGACGCATCTTTTGACCTTACTACTCAAAAGATTATAGTAGTCAAACAAGAATATTTTTCAAAATGGAGAGGTCAGATTCTGGCCTCTGGGGCGCTCAGGGGTTAAGAGTGCGGATGTTGACCTAAAGTTTGGTAAGATTTCCTTCATCTCAATGATTGTTGTACATGAAATATTTTCAAAGATAACAAGTCAGATTCCCTTCCTATTTGATACTCTAATGCATGTTTGTACATAGTGAAGTTGGATCACTAAACTTAGAGCTTTGTTTGTAAGTGATAGTCTTTTCTTAATATACCAACTTATCCTTTAGTGTTTGGAATATTGTATGACCTACATTACTAGACATCACAAAAAATCCTTGAATTCAAACCACATGTACTAAAGAAACTTAAAAAGCAAGCAACTATGCCAAAATCCTTCACATTTAAGCCACATGTGACAAAATAACTCAAATATAAAGTATTTACAAGTCATGCAAGTTCCATGAACTAGCACAAAGTACACACAAGGTACTAAAATGGAACTAACAATAAGCATGTTATCTACCACTATACAAATCATACATAGCAAGCAACAAAGTAAGGATGCCGAGCTCAACTTCGTGAGTTTTGTACAATAAAACAAAAAGCAATGTTTTATGACTGCAAAATATGACTATAGTGAATCATAAAATCAAAAAATATGACTCACGCAGAAATCACTGTAGATGACTCGGAGCATGACTAGGTTTAGTCATTACCGACGAGTCGCTTCGGACATTAGCCATATTTTGAATCATATGGGTTAAGGGATATAATTAGCCATATTTTCCCAACGTGGTGTATATGTTGACTATCTTTGGGGCTTGACTATTTCTTCAACTACCCGGGCAAAAAAAAATCCTGGGATGATTGAGGTCCAAAATAGCTTTAATTACAAACTACAATTACATTTTTCATGCATTTAAAATAGACATAACACATTGCAATTATACATCAAGATGATTTAACAATTGAAAAAAAAACTTCACATAATTAAGAACACAAATACATGATTTTAGAGATATATATGAGACAATCATATTGGAGAGGGAGAATGCAAGGAGGAATGCAACTCTCTTTATTGACATTTATTAACCAACAATATAAAACATATATATCACAATGAATCATTCACAAAATCCAATAGGGCCTATATTCCTTACAATAATGTGGAAATGGCTCTATTGGGTTGCAAGTGGCCTCCAACAACTTTGTTTGAACTTTTGGTGCCTGCATATACAATTAAAGAAATGAGAGGTCAATTTTTAGTGAATGAACAACAAAGCTCAATCTTCTAAGGTTTACAACAACACAAAATATGTAGCACAAGTTTAGAGTAAGAAGAATAAAAATGGTGATGAAGGAAAGAAGAAGAAAAAAGTGGCAAGTGCTAAAAGATAACAACAAACAAGAGTTAAGATGCAACAAGAAATAACAACTAAGAAGCAATAAGAAATAAGTGTTAAGAGGCAACAAAAAAAACAAGAAGTAAGAATTAAAAAACAATAAGAGGAAACAAAAAGCAAAAACTAAGAAGAAGAAAGAGTTAAAATGCAAGAAGAAAAAATAAGATTCATAAACTAAAAAGCAACAAGAAGCAAGAGCTAAGATGCAACAAGAACTAAAATGCAACAAAAAACCAACAACTAAGAAGCAAAAAACAACAACCAACAACAAAAAGCAAGGAGGAAGAACTAAGAGACAACAAAAGGCAAAGAAGAAGAGCTAAGAGAAGTGGTGGTTAGGGTTTCAAAACCCTAAAGAAATGGCAGTTAGGGTTTCAAAATCCTAAAGAAATGATGGCTAGGGTTTCAAAACCCTTAAAAAATAATAGCTAGGGTTTTAAAACCCTAAAAAAATGATGGCTAGGGTTTCAGAACTCTGAAAAAGTGGTGATTAGGTTTGAAAATCCAAAAAAAGAATTGGCTAGGATTTTAAAATTTTAAACAATGACTTATCCATATTTTTTTTGGATTGCCCATATTTTTCTTAAGCTACCCGGAAATAAAAAAATGTCACTCCCATAAAAATATAACTAGAAATATGACTCAATGTTCTCTAAATATGTTCCCTACGTTCTCTATGAAATGCTTTGGTGCTCGAGGGGGTCATTTAGAGTGTCCATTAGAAACCACGTGCGAACAAAACTTTGGACCCCCTATATACTTTTTGAATTTTAAATAAAACAAAATTAAAAAAATATGAATAGATTTTCCTACTTTGAAAGTTTATGTTTTGAATTATTGATATTTTTATTTGTTAATAATTATTAGTTACAAATTTTTGAAGTAAAAAGATACACTGTAGAACTGAAAAATAACTTCCACACCCCTATATTGGCTAGATGCAAGAAACACCAAACGATTTAGGGAGCGTTCTACCAAAACTGCGTTTTTTCTGCCCAGTACTACTAGTACTACAAAATGGAGCAATCTCAGCCGTTGATTCGAAAAATCAATGGCCAATAGTACTTTTGAGTACTTTATAATACTGAAATAGTACTACTTAAAAAAAATGACAATTTGTCACAGAATGTAGATATAATTAAGTATAAATTAATAATAATTAGAAAATCATGAATAAAAAAAACTTAAAAATTGGCCATTTGTAAAGATTTGATAGTGATTACATTTCACCAAAAACTAAAAGTTGAAACCATCATGAATGTTTGGAGTGCTATGGGCAAGGGACCCCTATTTGCATGCATGTTGAGGACAAAGAATTTTGTTTTTTTGAATGCCCTTTGGTGGGCACATGCCCTTCTATTGTGGCAATAGACCACAACAATTCTAGACGTACATCATCATTTTTGGATACTCCATAGTACTAAAAAAACCTAAAACGCAAAGTGTGACAAATTAGATAAATTACAATTTAATTAAAGGATTTTTTTTCAAAACTTCTCAAAAATAAGGAATCTGAGGACTTCCAAGTTAGCCATCTCCAATAAAAATTTCAAGTACATGGACTTCATTTCCAAAAGATATGGCGAATGGCATCTCCGTCATTCCAATTGTGACGCAAAATAGTACCAGTGTTTCTTGCATTCACCCTATTATATAAGAAAAAATTGTCTAAAAAATGAACAAAAAATTTCTAAAAATAACTCATTATTGAAAGCTCATTTTGAGTTGAATATTGACTCAATGGTCATCTAAATGTGTCCTCTATAGTTATTTGAGTTGAAAAACATGCCATTTTAGTTCATTTTCAACCTCTTCTAGAAATCATTTTGTATTTTATTTGAGTTGGAAATTTTGGCAATAGAAAGCTATAGTCATTATTAAACAATGTTCAAAATTTTAGGTTGAATTTATAGTTTATTAGAAACCACTTGTTCCCACATGGTTTGTCATAGTAGAACGAAGTGCACCCCCCGAGCTTTGGTGTTTCCAATGGGCGTATAATATATGCTTGTGAAGTACAAGGTTCAAAAATGACTAGCAGTCATATTTGCAGTCATATTTCTCTCCAAGGTGTTGGCATCCAAAAATATGATTGTAAGTAGTGGCCCATCATCCTCACTCATATTTTTGCAGTCATAAAACACTGCTATTGTTGTAGTGTGTGAATTGTTAATAATTCAATCTCCATGGCTATAGTATACTTTAAATAAGGTCAAAATTTCAAGAGTTAATTAATTTTTTGAGGCATTAGTTCCTCCCTTGCTTGTAAGGTCATTGACAATAAAAGTAGTGATCTTCTTTAGAGTTGACTTTGAGCAAGAGTGGAGTTTTGTGATTTATCTTTGTTTGAGGAAGAGAAACTAAGGATAGCTATGGTCAAAGGTTGAAAGGTTGAAGAAGTGTATTGCAATAATGAAAACTAGAGCAGTTGCATTATTAGAGAGGTGTTGAAAATGAGCTTGAGAGTACTACAAGCTGTTGAGTACAAACTGAATTAAAGTTTGACAAGGAGCACATTTATACAAAAAGAATGCTATCTACAATAAATTTATATCCTACAATAACTAACGTATTCTATAATGATGAAAGTATTGAGTGAACTAAAGAAACATTGCCATGATTATTACTTTAGCACCTCCTTTCGTTCTTGGTGTTTCTTCTTCAAAAGAAAATCTCAATACGGTGGGCCCATCAAATAATCTAAAAATAGTGCAAGAGTTCAGTAAAGAATTGTTGTTGGTGAGTGGCAACCCCGTCTTTTTTTGATGTAGAGTACTTTCCTTTTTGATTTTGTACATGGTTTGGATCAAGAGGAGTCTGACAAGTTGGAATTGGGATTGTAGGTTCATATTGTTTTTGTGTTGTTTTGCTAGGTGGCTATCATCATTTGAAAAATATGCAACTATGTACTAGAGTTTTGTAGCTTGGTGTTTTATATGCTGCAAGGGAAGATGGAGGGAGTAGTAGTGACAAGTACTGAGCATTATTCTAGTAAAGTTAGGGTTTTTGGAGAAGGAAATCTTTCTAACAATAGTGAGGATAAATCAAATCAACGAAGCTAGTATACGAGCGTCGAGCGTGAGCATGGAGCGTAGAGCGTAGTATTCGGAGCATGGAGCTTCTATATAAAAAAAAGAGAGGGTAAAACTTGATGAAATGGGTTGTAGGATTGAAAAAATTAATTTAGAAATTGGATGATAAAATGTGATTCATTATATTATAGGAAAAAGATGAAAAAAATAATTCAAGAAATGGATGGAGGTGGATGAAAACATTGTATGACATTTTTTTAGGGGAAGAGAGGAGAATTCTTGGCAGAATTGCAAATGGTCTTGGGTGAAGGAAATTTTATAAAGTAGATGAAGGTTGATGCAAGTGTTGTGAAGAGTAGATTTTAGGGAAATGATGGAAGTATATAAATTTTGTGGGATTGAATTCGATCTCAAGAAGTGGATGAAATTGTATTTTAAAATGAATGAATGTCATTGGAAAAAGGAATGAAAGTAGATGGAAAAAGTAGATGAAAGTAGATGGAAGTACATGGAAGTAGATGAAAGTAGTGGATGAAAATTGATTAAAAAAGTAGATGGAAGTAGATGAAAATAATGGATGAAAGTATATCCCAGAAATGGATGAAAGTAGATGAGCACAATGGATGAAAGTAGATGACATAAATGAATGGAAATAGATGTGAGAATGAATGAATGAAGATTACAAAATGGATGATGATGGATGGAAAGTGGGGATGCACGTGACTTGAAGAAGTAGATGAAACTGGATGGAAATGTGAATGAAAGTCGTTCAGACATTTTCTGGGTTTTGGGTTGAAATGAATTGCTAGTGACTTGCAGAAATAGGGTAGAAGGGGGATATTAGGCAAGGGAGGTATATCAGAAGTAGCGGTTTAGGAAGACATTGCAATTCCCCATCTAGTACTTTCATTCGTTTAGGACTTACATTTGAAAATTGCTTAGTAAATTATGGATTTTGAATATTGCCCTTGGATGACAAAATCAACATACAATAAAGAAACTAACTTGGCAATTACATGAAGACTTAAACCATGCATGTTATTCATCAAATTAGAAATGAGGTAGTGGCCCTTGTTGTCTCACTACAATATATAATAAATTAATAACATCTACACATATAAATGTTATGGCTGACACAGTGGAAAGTACTGGAAACCCTCGTGTCACGATTGGGCAATTTACTACATAGCTGTACTAGAATCCATGACTCCGCAATCAAGCAATCTACGGACTTCATTGAAGCTGAAGCTTAGAGCATGAATAAAGACATCTGCAATTGAGTCTAAGTGGCAAATGACTACAAATAAATAATAAAGATGCTTGCAGTTTGCCCACTGCCCCCTTTTTCCTAAAGCCTTAGTTGCCATTTATTTGAAATAAGGGCACGAGCATTCTGGAAAAGAACCTACAGTCAAGATGTATTGACATGAATGTGGCTCCCCATCGGAGTTTAACTTCACAATGCAGCCAAAGCCTGGATGGGGAATCACTGTCACCTGACAGATAGAGGCCTTCAAAGTGAGCGCCGAAGCACAGTTGTTTGATTGTTTTACTGTAGGTGCGCTAGGGTTTCTTCGAATTTTTTTACCTGACCTTGTGTTTGGGTGCTCTGCGGGAAATGGTGGAACTTGGCAGTTCGATACATATGATTGTCCATCATTGATTCCAAAAAGTTGGCGGGGTGAGATTTCAGGACGTTGAGGGAGACGGAAGCCGGCATTCTGAAGTTGCAGTATCTCTGCAGGTGTTAAGTTTGTCCCAGACCTCACTGGCCAAATGGTAGGTACGTCAGGTCTCGAAAGAACCCACTTCCTCCTTGAACCCTTGACGCATCGCTCGATGTCGTCATTGCAGAAAAAAAATTGATGCCTCTCAATTTTATTTTTCTTGTAATTGTCCATGTTGCCGGTATAAGTGGGTGTAGCTGTCCCCTTATTGCATTGCACAATCTTTGCAACACATTTCTTTCTTGTGACGGCCTGCAATGCGAAGCACGCCTTTGCCGAATTCTTAGACAAGCGAGCAATGTGCCACTCAGCCTCATCACATACTGTTTCTTCAACATGTATCACTCGAAAGGTCTCCGAAGTACTAGGTGCAGTTGTATGTCCTAAAGAGTACTCCACTTGTACTTGTTCATTGCTTGGAAGTGGGACATCCTCATAGATAGAGTCTAAGTGAATCACCGTTGCAGTAGCTCGAGTGGTCTTCACATTCTTGCGTGGTCTCGAGAAGTTCACTTTGTCAGGACGATGCGAATCGTGTTGTGACCCTGGTGGTAAATTAGGCATGCGACCTTCAGATCCAAACACTTCTTCTCCTTCGAGATGGGGATCCCGTGTACAATATACACCAACACCCGGTACTGTTGCCATGGCATCGTTTAATCCTTTTGGATTTCCAGTGCGTTCAGTATATCGTTGAGCAACACGAAGGAGTAGCTCTTCTTTTCCGGGACCTGTTCCTGGGTTCTCTCCCTTCAGAAATTGATAGTATCGAACCATCTGCATGAACGCACGCACATAGTCATCCACAGTCGCTATATACAGGTCATTCCCGTGATTCCCGGACTGCTGTAGCCATTTGTTGTGAACTGTCTCGGCTAGATTGCAAGATGGCATCTCCGCCAATTCTTGTGGGGAGAGATCCTGTAGTGTATCACATTATTAATAAAGATAATTGTTAAATAACACAGTTCTAGAGCACGATGTGTATATTAGTACAGGAAATGAGTACAACAATGAGGAGACCAACAATACAACAATATAAGAAGAGCACAAGGAATGAACATTATGTTGCTGATTGCCAAAGTAGAGTTAGAAACAATCGAGCCAATTATATGCAGAGTTTTGGTTTCCTTTAAAATGACAGAAGATCCTAAAGATCCCTATTATAGGGGTGGTGCGTTGTCTAGGTTGTCTCGGCCCCAAGATCAGTGTACGAGCCAACGACATTGTGCACATCAATTACTAGAATAAATCCTAATTTTTCACTATTGAAAAGCCGTCGGCGCAGGGATGGTGCTAATTCGAGGATCATCTCGGGACCGAGAGGAACTTTGGATACAAGAACATCATGCACATGAACATGTAGAGTATGCAAATAACAGCATGCCATACGACATACGTTTGAGAATAATATCGACACAATGTAATTCACGTATTTGTAGCAGACAATGTAGTTCAAAAAGGAAGAGAAACTTACTAGGTGCATAAAACCTCCCCATTGTCTGTAACGGAAGTGCCAAAATGATAACCACAAATCTAGTCGTTGAATACCTTCAGAAGTTGTTGCACCCGAAGAGTGCCACCAAGCACGAATTGCATGGTAGCGAATTTCTGAATCGCTAGAGGAAGCGGCGTCTTTATATTGCTTGCACAGCCTCCGGTGTTGATCCTGCATGTCAGCTCGAATATCAGCTTTTGTGTGTTTCTCTAAGGACTGTGTCCAGTGAAATAGGCACGTGCGCTCTCTGTTGAGCATGGGTTGTGACGGATCGCCACTTCCATATATTTTCCTGACTGCATTCCAGTTTGCCTGTGCACTATCCGCCATGAACCCCTTGAAATACGGTAAAGCAATGCCATGCCTGGACATCACCGCGTTCAAATTTGTCCAGAAATGGCATTGAGCAACTGTATCCTCAGATTGCATGTCACACACTGCAATGGTCATTACACGGCAATAGATTGGATCGTAAACGTGGCATCCTAATGTCGTCCACTGCTTAACACGCTTCACATGATCAAACATCATCCAAGAATCTTGCAAGTCACCATTTGGCTGCATCCTTGTCACTAAGTCTACGCCACTACCTGGACCAACTTCAGACATTTTGAATACGTAAACCTTGTCTGTTTCAGAGCCTTGTCCCGGGAATTTGTTCTCCTGTATGTAAGCCCAATTGCTGCATCCCCTGAGCTTCGTGATACTATCCATGCATCCAAAGCGTCGAAAATGCTTGAAGGTCGTCACCTCATTTCTAATGCTTGGTGAATTCAAAAACTTGCATTTCTCCAAGATAGGCATGAGCTCGTCTAAACCGAACTGCGTAGGTGGCGCTCCTTCAGGTCTGAGGAGCATCTCCCCAACTAATTCCTTGCTGGCCTCGAGGACAATAGCGGAATTTTTTGCTGCTGGATTCCTTTCGACCTGGTCCGAAATCAGTGATTTAGCCTTCTCCTTGAAATCACGGTAGTCACCATCTTTCACCGGGTGCGAGTGAAATCCAAAGCGAGCACAAGCACGACAGACGTCGCAGTTCCCGACGACATAATAAATTCTTGCTAGGCAACTTGCAACACATGTAGGAACGGCTGAACAACTTTTGCAAGTGATAGACGATCCCGGAGGAGGACTACAAGAGGCCTGGAATGGAGTAGGTGAAGACCCTTCCCATTCGGTTTCATTCACGATTGAAACACGGTGCTTCCGATGCAGGTACTCGCAAGAAGAGTTGTTGCAACGAAGGTGGCCTACGCATGAAGCTAATCGAAAAGTAAGTCCGTCTTCATTTTTTATATTTGTAGTGTGAGTATTGGCCCAGACATGACCGTCATGGCGTCTCTCCATTCCGCCTAAGAGCTTCGCTTGAGTACTCGAATTAGAGGGTTCTAAAGGCGGTAATTCAAAAATCACATCACCATTAAATACTGGTGGAACACAGTTCACCTGGTGAATAGGAATAGTGTTGTAATCGACCTTCTTAAAAGGATTCCGAGATCCTTTACTATAACAGAGCTTGCGAAGATAAGGAATGATTGATAACCCTATACAATTTGATTCCGCAATTGTATCAAGAAGAGGCACGGAAGAGGAGCAACTACCTCGAAATAGAGGAGACGCACTATGTTTAAATAGCTTCCTAGGAGGTGAGGCGTTGTCCGAATCGCTACTTTCTAGTGCTATTACATTTACAGCGGGCTCAATCTTCACACGAGTAAGCAAGCCAGTGAGGAGAGATCCAGTACTAGGAAAAGTCTCGCTACTCCCCGCCACACGCGGTAGTTCGGACAAACCGTATGCTATGTATTTTCCGGAACGCAAATGCCACTGACGAAGAGATCCTTCCGGAAGATGGTCCTGGCCAATAGTATGAATTATGTCTCCAGTAGAAGAGTCAAAGACTTCTTCATCAATATGAATAGTCTTCTCCGATAATGAGAAACGAACACTCAATCGAAATGCACTAACGACTGCATACCCTTGGTCTCCTACAGGAAAAACTACAGGCACAGTCTTCCCATCTGCTCTCACTACCGCAACTGAGGTGGACACCATGGTGGCTCCCTTTGAATGAAATGACAAGAAAGTCACTTCATAGAAGACTTTCATGTGAAGATGGAGTTGAGGTTGTCATATGCGAGAAATGAATGGTAGAATAATGTAAGGACATTAAATATATGCAGATGGAAGAAAGATTGACGGCCATTTAAGGGATATATTTGATGACAGAGCCACTTGTACATTAATTTCATTAAGGCTCTCACTAATGTATCCGACGGCAGAAATGTAAATGGCTGTAGATGTAGGCGCTACTTCATTACAATATTAAATAGCAACTTATATAATGTACAATAACAAGTGCTAGAATTGGTTCTAGGATATAATGTAGATAATCAAGAATTATGAAGAACCACTTTAGACATTACTAATTCATGGATTCAGGATGGAGAGGATATTGCTCAATGCGAAGATTGCCGAATTTCCATATTTCAGATGAATGGAGAACAATTGGGATGTTCAGATGAATGGAGTAATAGTGAATCTGTCATTATGGTGACTCATGAATGCACTTCTCAGTGACGAGAATTGATACCAAGGCGTTAAGTAAATTATCATGCCAGTGAATAAGGAGTCAGATATTATTCAAATAACACCACATTTCTGGAACCTTTATATTGGAGCGGACAGAAGAATCTCCCAGTCATTTACAGTCACCCCAACAAATGCTCGGAAAATCGTGCATGACTATTTATAAGTGACGTGCAATTTTCATGTTCAGAACCACTGATCCAAAGTGGATCATTCTAGAATAATATTATTGGGGTGAAGGTGATCGTACTGTATAGTATGTAGAAATAATGAACGATGATGCAGTCGGGTCCAGAAGGTGGATTTCAATCTGAATTCTGAGAAATTCAGCACATATCCAATCCCAGTGAAGCAAGTAGATAATTTGATGACACGTGAGATAGACCATCCAATAACAATCAAGGAATGGTATATTTTCAATTTAGGACAAATGAATAGGTCCAAGTGCGATCCTGTGATCACGAACCTCAAACTGAATGTACATGTGTTTGGCATAATGGAGAGAGCCCATAGAGCAATTTAAGTCTACATATGATCCAGGCATTGCTTTTCATATATTCTACAGAGTTGGAGTCCATGTGCAGAATAAAAGAGAGATGAGCATCTGCCTTATGAAAATAGCCAAATTTCATTTTTCAGATCTTCATAAATGTCAAGCTTGGAATGAAAATTACCTACATTCCGTTTCACTTGCTTCTCCAAATAGGCCTATCTTTCGATAAATGAAGGCCCCACATACCATAGAACAGGTGATTGCAAATGGCATCTGATATAATTATCACATGCAATATGATAACTGAATAATTCAATTTCTGATTGGTCATAATCAATTGAGATATATAATGTCTTGATATTTCATACAGAAATATCATTATCCTACCAACAGTCAACGAATTCCGAAATAAAAGGAAGGAATGGTTCAGTGTGACAGAATTTAATTCGATAAAGTGGATCCGGAAGAACATTCATGGACAGTTCAGGGTCTTCCACGTGTCCCAGTCCGCATCAGCTGCGTAGGCTCAAGGGAGTCTACAGTCTCCCAACTAAGTCGATATCCTTGCCATCCAGCGAAACCCTAAAGGAGCCCGATGAACTCCCTCCTCCACCGCGCCGCCATTCTACAGAATTTTCAAAGAAGTACTGTCTGGTCAAAGGTCCCCGTTTCGCAATTCAGTTCATGCTCCAGTGGTTCATTCTTGTGCTCTTGCCGACGATCAGTCTATCAGTGATGGCGGACCGAAACCTCAGATCAAGGAAAGCGACCGCGGTGTGTGCAAGTGGTGCAGACGGAGAAACGGAAGCATCGCATCCATCACTGGAGGTAATTTCAATTCATTGATACTTAAATCCCCACAGTCGAAAATGTCTGCACAAAAAAAAACCCATCTCTTGTTTTTTGGTTGAATCGTGTGGTTTCGCTGGGGGATTAGCTTTCCTTCACGCCCCCCGCACCTTGTTTTGGTTGATGTGTTCACGTGTTGGCGGGGATCAGTTGGCCTTCACGCCCGCTTGTTTTTTTTGTGGATTGTATGCGTGAGTGAAGGCGGGGATCAGTTGGCCTTCACGCCCCCTCTGTGCAGCCAGCGCATGCAGCCCACCAGCATCTCGGTGCCGAGAGGGCCAAGCGCAGAGGTGTCGGTTTGCCCACCCACCACCTCGCATTGGGGGATCAGCTGTCCTTCACGCCCCCCAACGCCTTGTTTTTGGTTGATGCGTGTGGTTTCGCTGGGAGATCAGCTGTCCTTCACGCCCCCCGCACCTTGTTTCTAGTTGATGTGTTCACGTGTTGGCGGGGATCAGTTGGCCTTCACGACCCCTATGTGCAGCCAGCGCATGCAGCCCACCAGCATCTCGGTGCCGAGAGGGCCAGGCGCAGAGGTGTCGGTTTGCCCACCCACCAGCTTGCATTGGGGGATCAGCTGTCCTTCACGCCCCCAGCGCCTTGTTTTTGGTTGATGCGTGTGGTTTCGCTGGGGGATCAGCTGTCCTTCACGCCCCCCGCGCCTTGTTTTTGGTTGACGTGATCACGTGTTGGCGGGGATCAGTTGGCCTTCACGCCCCCTTGTTTTTTTTGTGGATTGTGTGCGTGAGTGAAGGCTGGGATCAGTTGGCCTTCACGCCCCCTGTGTGCAGCCAGCGCATGCAGCCCACCAGCATCTCGGTGCCGAGAGGGCCAGGCACAGAGGTGTCGGTCTACCCACCCACCAGCTCGCATTGGGGGATCAACTGTCCTTCACGCCCCCCAGCGCCTTGTTTTTGGTTGATGCGTGTGGTTTCGCTGGGAGATCAACTGTCCTTCACGCCCCCCGCGCCTTGTTTTTGGTTGATGTGTTCACGTGTTGGCGGGGATCAGTTGGCCTTCACGCCCCCTGTGTGCAGCCAGCGCATGCAGCCCACCAGCATCTCGGTGCCGAGAGGGCCAGGCGCAGAGGTGTCGGTCTGCCCACCCACCAGCTTGCATTGGGGGATCAGCTGTCCTTCACGCCCCCAGCGCCTTGTTTTTGGTTGATGCGTGTGGTTTCGCTGGGGGATCAGCTGTCCTTCACGCCCCCCGCGCCTTGTTTTTGGTTGACGTGATCACGTGTTGGCGGGGATCAGTTGGCCTTCACGCCCCCTTGTTTTTTTTGTGGATTGTGTGCGTAAGTGAAGGCGGGGATCAGTTGGCCTTCACGCCCCCTCTGTGCAGCCAGCGCATGCAGCCCACCAGCATCTCGGTGCCGAGAGGGCCAGGCACAGAGGTGTCGGTCTGCCCACCCACCAGCTCGCATTGGGGGATCAACTGTCCTTCACGCCCCCCAGCGCCTTGTTTTTGGTTGATGCGTGTGGTTTCGCTGGGAGATCAACTGTCCTTCACGCCCCCCGCGCCTTGTTTTTGGTTGATGTGTTCACGTGTTGGCGGGGATCAGTTGGCCTTCACGCCCCCTGTGTGCAGCCAGCGCATGCAGCCCACCAGCATCTCGGTGCCGAGAGGGCCAGGCGCAGAGGTGTCGGTCTGCCCACCCACCAGCTTGCATTGGGGGATCAGCTGTCCTTCACGCCCCCAGCGCCTTGTTTTTGGTTGATGCGTGTGGTTTCGCTGGGGGATCAGCTGTCCTTCACGCCCCCCGCGCCTTGTTTTTGGTTGACGTGATCACGTGTTGGCGGGGATCAGTTGGCCTTCACGCCCCCTTGTTTTTTTTGTGGATTGTGTGCGTAAGTGAAGGCGGGGATCAGTTGGCCTTCACGCCCCCTGTGTGCAGCCAGCGCATGCAGCCCACCAGCATCTCGGTGCCGAGAGGGCCAGGCACAGAGGTGTCGGTCTACCCACCCACCAGCTCGCATTGGGGGATCAACTGTCCTTCACGCCCCCCAGCGCCTTGTTTTTGGTTGATGCGTGTGGTTTCGCTGGGAGATCAACTGTCCTTCACGCCCCCCGCGCCTTGTTTTTGGTTGATGTGTTCACGTGTTGGCGGGGATCAGTTGGCCTTCACGCCCCCTGTGTGCAGCCAGCGCATGCAGCCCACCAGCATCTCAGTGCCGAGAAGGCCAGGCGCAGAGGTGTCGGTTTGCCCACCCACCAGCTTGCATTGGGGGATCAGCTGTCCTTCACGCCCCCAGCGCCTTGTTTTTGGTTGATGCGTGTGGTTTCGCTGGGGGATCAGCTGTCCTTCACGCCCCCCGCGCCTTGTTTTTGGTTGACGTGATCACGTGTTGGCGGGGATCAGTTGGCCTTCACGCCCCCTTGTTTTTTTTGTGGATTGTGTGCGTAAGTGAAGGCGGGGATCAGTTGGCCTTCACGCCCCCTCTGTGCAGCCAGCGCATGCAGCCCACCAGCATCTCGGTGCCGAGAGGGCCAGGCACAGAGGTGTCGGTCTGCCCACCCACCAGCTCGCATTGGGGGATCAACTGTCCTTCACGCCCCCCAGCGCCTTGTTTTTGGTTGATGCGTGTGGTTTCGCTGGGAGATCAACTGTCCTTCACGCCCCCCGCGCCTTGTTTTTGGTTGATGTGTTCACGTGTTGGCGGGGATCAGTTGGCCTTCACGCCCCCTGTGTGCAGCCAGCCCATGCAGCCCACCAGCATCTCGGTGCCGAGAGGGCCAGGCGCAGAGGTGTCAGACTGTCCACCCACTAGCTCGCATTGGGAGATCAGCTGTCCTTCACGCCCCCCAACGCCTTGTTTTTGGTTGATGCGTGTGGTTTCGCTGGGGGATCAGCTCTCCCTCACGCCCCCCGCGCTTTGTTCTTGGTTGATGTGTTCACGTGTTGGCGGGGATCAGTTGGCCTTCACGCCCCTTGTGTGCAGCCAGCTCATGCAGCCCACCAGCATCTCGGTGCCGAGAAGGCCAGGCGCAGAGGTGTCGGTCTGCCCACCCACCAGCTCGCATTGGGGGATCAGCTGTCCTTCACGCCCCCAGCGCCTTGTTTTTGGTTGATGCGTGTGGTTTCGCTGGGGGATCAGCTGTCCTTCACGCCCCCCGCGCCTTGTTTCTGGTTGATGCGTGTGGTTTTGCTGGGAGATCAGCTGTCCTTCACGCCCCCCGCGCCTTGTTTCTGGTTGATGTGTTCACGTGTTGGCGGGGATCAGTTGGCCTTCACGCCCACTTGTTTTTTTTGTGGATTGTGTGCGTGAGTGAAGGCGGGGATCAGTTGGCCTTCACGCCCCCTGTGTGCAGCCAGCGCATGCAGCCCACCAGCATCTCGGTGCGGAGAGGGCCAGGCGCAGAGGTGTCCGACTGTCCACCCACTAGCTCGCATTGGGAGATCCGCTGTCCTTCACGCCCCCAACGCCTTGTTATTGGTTGATGCGTGTGGTTTCGCTGGGGGATCAGCTGTCCTTCACGCCCCCCGCGCCTTGTTTTTGGTTGATGTGTTCACGTGTTGGCGGGGATCAGTTGGCCTTCACGCCCCTTGTGTGCAGCCAGCGCATGCAGCCCACCAGCATCTTGGTGCCGAGAGGGCCAGGCGCAGAGGTGTCGGTCTGCCTACCCACCAGCTTGCATTGGGGGATCAGTTGTCCTTCACGCCCCCCAACGCCTTGTTATTGGTTGATGCGTGTGGTTTCGCTGGGGGATCAGCTGTCCTTCACGCCCCCCGCGCCTTGTTTCTGGTTGATGTGTTCACGTGTTGGCGGGGATCAGTTGGCCTTCACGCCCCCTTGTTTTTTTTGTGGATTGTGTGCGTGAGTGAAGGCTGGGATCAGTTGGCCTTCACGCCCCCTGTGTGCAGCCAGCGCATGCAGCCCACCAGCATCTCGGTGCGGAGAGGGCCAGGCGCAGAGGTGTCGGTCTGCCCACCCACCAGCTTCCATTGGGGGATCAGCTGTCCTTCACGCCCCCAGCGCCTTGTTTTTGGTTGATGCGTGTGGTTTCGCTGGGAGATCAGCTGTCCTTCACGCCCCCCGCGCCTTGTTTTTGGTTGATGTGTTCACGTGTTGGCGGGGATCAGTTGGCCTTCACGCCCCCTTGTTTTTTTTGTGGATTGTGTGCGTGAGTGAAGGCGGGGATCAGTTGGCCTTCACGCCCCCTATGTGCAGCCAGCGCATGCAGCCCACCAGCATCTCGGTGCCGAGAGGGCCAGGCGCAGAGGTGTCGGTTTGCCCACCCACTAGCTCGCATTGGAAGATCAGCTGTCCTTCACGCCCCCTAGCGCCTTGTTTTTGGTTGATGCGTGCGGTTTCGCTGAGGGATCAGCTGTCCTTCACGCCCCCCGTGCCTTGTTTTTGGTTGATGTGTTCACGTGTTGGCGGGGATTAGTTAGCCTTCACGCCCATGTGTGCATCCAGCGCATGCAGCCCACCAGCATCTCGGTGCCGAGAGGGCCAGGCGCAGAGGTGTCCGACTGTCCACCCACTAGCTCGCATTGGGAGATCAGCTGTCCTTCACGCCCCCTAGCGCCTTGTTTTTGGTTGATGCGTGCGGTTTCGCTGGGGGATCAGCTGTCCTTCACGCCCCCCGCGCCTTGTTTTTGGTTGATGTGTTCACGTGTTGGCGGGGATCAGTTGGCCTTCACGCCCCCTGTGTGCAGCCAGCGCATGCAGCCCACCAGCATCTCGGTGCGGAGAGGGCCAGGCGCAGAGGTGTCGGTCTGCCCACCCACCAGCTCGCATTGGGGGATCAGCTGTCCTTCACGCCCCCCGCGCCTTGTTCTTGGTTGATGTGTTCACGTGTTGGCGGGGATCAGTTGGCCTTCATGCCCCCTTGTTTTTTTTGTGGATTGTGTGCGTGAGTGAAGGCGGGGATCAGTTGGCCTTCACGCCCCCTGTGTGCAGCCAGCGCATGCAGCCCACCAGCATCTCGGTGCCGGGAGGGCCAGGCGCAGAGGTGTTGGTCTGCCCACCCACCAGCTCGCATTGGGGGATCAACTGTCCTTCACGCCCCCAGCGCCTTGTTTTTGGTTGATGCGTGTGGTTTCGCTGGGAGATCAACTGTCCTTCACGCCCCCCGCGCCTTGTTTTTGGTTGATGTGTTCACGTGTTGGCGGGGATCAGTTGGCCTTCACGCCCCCTGTGTACAGCCAGCCCATGCAGCCCACCAGCATCTCGGTGCCGAGAGGGCTAGGCGTAGAGGTGTCAGACTGTCCACCCACTAGCTCGCATTGGGAGATCAGCTGTCCTTCACGCCCCTAGCGCCTTGTTATTGGTTGATGCGTGTGGTTTCGCTGGGGGATCAGCTGTCCTTCACGCCCCCCGCGCCTTGTTTTTGGTTGATGTGTTCACGTGTTGGCGGGGATCAGTTGGCCTTCACGCCCCTTGTGTGCAGCCAGCGCATGCAGCCCACCAGCATCTCGGTGCCGAGAGGGCCAGGCGCAGAGGTGTCGGTCTGCCCACCCACCAGCTTGCATTGGAGGATCAGCTGTCCTTCACGCCCCCCAGCGCCTTGTTTTTGGTTGATGCGTGTGGTTTCGCTGGGGGATCAGCTGTCCTTCACGCCCCCGCGCCTTGTTCTTGGTTGATGTGTTCACGTGTTGGCGGGGATCAGTTGGCCTTCACGCCCCCTTGTTTTTTTTGTGGATTGTGTGCGTGAGTGAAGGCAGGGATCAGTTGGCCTTCACGCCCCCTGTGTGCAGCCAGCGCATGCAGCCCACCAGCATCTCGGTGCCGAGAGGGCCAGGCGCAGAGGTGTTGGTCTGCCCACCCACCAGCTCGCATTGGGGGATCAACTGTCCTTCACGCCCCCCAGCGCCTTGTTTTTGGTTGATGCGTGTGGTTTCGCTGGGAGATCAGCTGTCCTTCACACCCCCCGCGCCTTGTTTTTGGTTGATGTGTTCACGTGTTGGCGGGGATCAGTTGGCCTTCACGCCCCCTTGTTTTTCTTGTGGATTGTGTGCGTGAGTGAAGGCAGGGATCAGTTGGCCTTCACGCCCCCTGTGTGCAGCCAGCGCATGCAGCCCACCAGCATCTCGGTGCCGAGAGGGCCAGGCGCAGAGGTGTTGGTCTGCCCACCCACCAGCTCGCATTGGGGGATCAGCTGTCCTTCACGCCCCCAGCGCCTTGTTTTTTGGTTATATGCTCACGTATTGGCGGGGATCAGTTGGCCTTCACGCCCTGCTCTGCAGAGAGGATGTTTTTGGGCGGCCGGGGGCTGCCAAGTCAACTCCTATTTTTTTCCATTGTATTTCTGATGGTTCATTGTTTCTTGAATTTAGGAGGGGACCGTGCCTCCGGCTGCCATGGCGGTGGTAGCAGCGTTTGGGAGTCAATCGGGAGGAGTACTTGAAAGCAATGAGGAAATGAATCCCCCACAGCCGCATCCGATTCGACGCGTAGTAAGTTTGGATAATCTTATTAGGGATCTTGATGAGGGCATGGACGAAATGTATAGGGAGGGACTTCTGGCCCCTGATGTATCGTCCTGCACCTCTGTGGGATCGCGAGATGAGAGGATTCACTTCCCATTAACTAGGGATATGCACTTCCTTGATCCTGTTGATGTTGACGAGGTCACATCCGCTTCTGATCTAGATCAGGACATTCTTGTTCTATGTTGTGGTCAGTATAGGTCCTTGGATCACATGTGCTTCGCATGTGCATGACGGAACCTATTAATACAGACCTAGCTTGCATGTGCATTAGC
The DNA here is from genome assembly GCA_947034895.1 of Rhytidiadelphus loreus. NCBI lineage: Eukaryota > Viridiplantae > Streptophyta > Bryopsida > Hypnales > Hylocomiaceae > Rhytidiadelphus > Rhytidiadelphus loreus. Next base: position 44,686,843 of record OX344764.1, read on the forward strand.
TTCCACATTATATGTACATCATATCTCATTTGCATCGCATAGTTTGGTAATCCTCTAATTGGATGGCGTTCATTGTTTTGTCGTATTTCAGACGTCTCTACGGACACAGTCCATGGAAAATCTCCCGCATGAATCTGCCTCACCTGGAGGCGAGATGAATGACGACGCCGAAATGATTTCTGAGTCGGAGTCTGAGGACAACGGTACCTCTGGTGTGCTGAAGGATGCATTAGAAGACGATATCCGCAAGTCCCAGAAGATTGACACTGTGTCAATTCTCCATGGACTTAGACTTACCTCCACGGATGCTTCTCGTATGAAGATCCCGCTGTGCCGAATGATTCCAATGCCTATGGTGTGCCCGACTTTATCGTGTGATTTAACTTTATTGGAGCATCAGTTCAGTGGGGGATACGAGGAGGGGGCACGAGTCTTCTATGTGTCTGTCTCGAATGAGGATGGGCATACTGGGGTGTTTTCTGCTGAGGAAAAAGAAGCTTGGGGACCGCTCTGGAATGCAGTCAATGACGAATTCAATTCGATCTTGATGTCCCAACCTGTTCTTAAGCACCTGGTAGACTACAAATTCTATGTTTGTGATGGAAATCACAGGAGGATTGCGTGGATGAACCACATCAACCGATTGCACTCAACGGAAAAAGAGTGGCATATCTCTGTAGACTCCATTGTATTGGATATGGCAAATCGGATTGGGTTGGCTATGCAAGCAATGCATAACATTAACAAGTAAGCATACCATTCTAATCTTACTTTGCGCACTAAATTGATTATCCTATTCATACAATACTGAACACATTTGTCATATTGATATATCATGTAGGCAAACAGAGAGTTACCACGTGAAGACGAATCTTGTGCACACACTGTACCGTGTGCAGAAGTATGGAGTAATGGACCTTGACAAGTTCAAGGATCTATTATCGGCGGATGAAGTGAAGACATGCCTGAATAACACTCGTGTGAAATGGTACAACATGGCATTAGAGGTCTTCACGTCGTTCATTTTCAAGGTATGTGCATCGGTCACTTATCTTTGTGATTATATTTTTTGTTTCCTCCATATCTGATATCCTGAACTCTACATTTCAGCAAGAAATCTCAGCCGCAGCTGAGGTTGCCATTCGGAAGTACAAGGAAGATACACCTGCTGAGGAGGCGACGGAGAAAGGGATTGCAAAGGCCATGAAGTCATCAATCAAGGATTCTACTGACAAGTATTACAAAAAGCTGTCAAAGATTGTTTCAGTAGCAAACCCCGCACTTGGACCAGAATGGCTTCACGAGGTTAGTTCCAATACACCATCAACAGTGATAGTGTAATTCCTCAATATTTGATCAATACTCAATCTATCAATGGTTCTCTTCGCAGATCGAGCGCCATTGGAACCTTTTTGCCACACCAGAGTTGAGTCTTGAGAAGCTGCAAATGATCTCGACGTCAAATGCTTCAGCGGAGTCGAAAGTAAAGTGGCTAAAGTGGATGAACTCCTCCGGCCCAACTAGAGAAGCCCGTCGATTTCCTCCTCGTCCGGTGAATGAAGAAAAGCTGGCACTGTTTTTAGCGAGGGCATGTTGGTATTCAGGGGTATGGACATCATTATTACAAAAACATATCATTTCATGGTTAGGTAGACATTATTCTATGTTGATCGCAAAGCCGCATTTCTATATTGTACTCTTGGTTATTGTACAATGAATCAATATACCTAAATCTAATACTGAACATGTCTGCCCATGCAGTTGGAGGACACCGCATCAGAGTTATTTGACAATGTTATCCGAGCAGATAACATTCCGATAAATATGGCAGCTGATGCCGAGCCAAAATCCTTGAAGGATTACCTCGAGGGATGGAGAATGAAGCTTTGGGACATGGCATATACAGGCATGTTCAGAGGAGGGGACGCATTCAAGAAGTCAGACACCTTTAAGGATTACAAAGGGGCAATGCTTGCAGTTCACCGTCTCATTTTTAGGTACCCTACATCCCATTCTCCATTGGCATCCACAATTACATGTCCTTTATTGATTTTAATGAATATTTAGATTCTAATGTCACATGTAACTTTCTGGTTTACAACATGAACACTATGTTAATTTTGATGTTCGAGACTTCCTGTGTGCATGTCGGTCTGGCTTTTAAGGTACATCTCGATATCGAGATGTACTTTACGTTGTTATTCGGTCTTCAATTTTTATTATTTTCTCTTATCTATCATTTCCTACTTCATAGTTCAGTCAATGATTATCAAAACATCTCTCAATTTTTCTGTTTGGGATCTCTCACAAATTATTCAACCGATTTTCTTCATAGGTATTTCATGTACGAGTTATATGCCAAGAAGGCCATCACCAAACAAGATTTGCCACCCTTCCTGACCACGTGGTTGGACAGATCAAAAGAGGACTGCATGTTTTCGCCTTGGCAACTCAGAAATTGGACAACTCCTCATCTCCAAGCCTGCCCCTGGTACCTTGAATGCAACATTGGGTCTATTCCACTTGAGGAGACAGATCTCTTTAGGTCACTGAAGGAGAATGCTACTGTGGAGGTTGAATTCGATGAGTTCGCCGGACTTGATGCGGAGGCCCGTGCCAAAGCAATCGCTAAACGGGACGCAGCTGACAAGAAGAAATTGGAAAGATTGGAGGAGGCCAAGAAGAAGACAGAGGACATGAAGACTAAGAGGATGGCCTCAAAGGCGGAGAAGGAAGTAGAGAAGGCCAACAAGAAAGGGAAGAAAAGAAAGGCGGAGACTCCATTGCCAGCTACAAGCGCCGCTGATTTGAAAGACAACTCCTCCAGTTTCTCTCTCACTCAAGATCGCTTGGTGCATGGAGTGACACCTATTGTGCGAAATATGGATCCAGTCGTTGACGTTGATGAGTGCATCATGAACATCTCGTTGCAAGCTCTCACAACGGACGAGAAGGCCTTGGACAACGTTGAAGCTTTTTTGACAGTGGTAATTGCATGATTCATTGGCTTGCACTTCTTGTTTTCTATTAGTTGAATCCACAATTCATTCATTTATGATCATTTTTCATTTTCCTTCTAACATCATGCCATTCAAATGTCTTGGAGCAGCATGCTACAGACAAACATCGCTATTTTGACGGGGTATTGAGTACAAGGCCTATGGTGGACTTGATTATCGTGGATGTTCCTGAAGGACTACATGTACCTACCGTATCGGCTCCACCTGGACCTATTCCTACTTGGTACCAGTTTTCGGATGACTGGTTGGTCCCAGTTTTTGACTTCGCTCTAGGCTTTTTGCACGATAATGGAGCTCTTCTTGTGATGTATCCAGCCCCCTCGAAACCGCACAGGAGCCAACTTCTAGGGTGTTGCAAAGAGTTTGGATTCAAGATACTTGTTGATTGGTGGGGCATGAACCATCTTCACTTAACGTCGCCAATTGATCCAAGGAAAACGGTAATTGCCTTCTCTTATGTATTCATATTTAGTTCTCATTCATTACTATGCACAACATTGATGACTGACTTCGTATTTCCTCCAGACTCAACGGTTTGCCATCTCCCTTGTCGTAAAAAATAATGGCCCCAAGACTGAGGCTGACTATCCTTTTCAATACGTTCCTTCACATGCCAAGGTGGGTGTCACAGTAGGCAAAGACGATTGCCTACGGAACTTGTGTTTTGCAGAAGACGTCACCATGAATGGAGACAAACCCTGGAGGGGGCCTCGGGAGAAGGCGTCAGGATTCATGGCCATGCTTGTAGAAGGATGCTGCGAACCTGATTCCGTTGTTGTTGACTGCTCTGCCGCCACTAGTGTGTCTCCAACCATTCTACTGATTTCATTGAACTCTGGTTCACCTTTTAGTTCTTCTAATATCTACATAAGCCTTGGCATGTGTGGGGAATGGATGCAGGAACAAGCATTCAGGCATGCCGAGCCACTCGACGACATATTCTCGCATTTGAGGAGGACAAGGTCATTTTTGACGCACTCATCAAACCCCTTATCCGCCAAACTGCTTTCATTCAATCAGAAGTGGCTCGCCCCGTGGATGTCTCTCACGATTTGGAGGATGATGAAGTGCCGGCTCAACGTATAGTGAAGACATCATTCTTCAGTAAGTAAGTCATCTCTTTTTCGCCTTCAGTAAATCTTCTTTTCAAATTTATACTTCATCAATTCTAATCGACTATTGTGTGCTTCACTTGATTGCGTAGGCAAGCGCCAGAAGTAGCGTCCGCCTCACATGTCCCATTCTTTGGGAATCCGAAATTCTTCCCAAGCCCACCTAAGACGTTTCAGCTTCCCGAATACGTTGAGTCATTGTGTAGGGATTATGTTTCCGGTGACCGTAGGCCTCATTCCAGGGCTCATCTGGTAGACCCTCGTGTTCTTGAGTTCATTGATGATTGTGCAGTTGAGTCTGACAGACAAACATCCGAGAGTGAGGATATTTCCATGTCAACCGATTGACTTTGAAATGATGTTCTTTTATCGATGTAGTATTTCTGCATGTTCTTGGTGCACATTCTCTGCATTATAGAACCCACATCGGTGGTCAGTCCGTGACCTCCTCCAGAAGCCCTCTCGCCACCGAGAAGCCGCTCGCCCAATTCTGCAGTCTGCACCGGCGGCGGCATGAAGGCCAACTGATCCCCGCAAGCTCGAAATCCGAAAAAAAATCACGGGGGACGTGAAGGCCAACTGATCCCGCATTGTGTGTTGATGGGTGGGCAGACCGACACCTCCACTCCTGGACCTCTCGGCACCGAGAGGCTGCTGGCCCTAATCCGATGTCTGCACGGCGGGGGCGTGAAGGAAAACTGATCCCCGCCGGAATGCAAGCACAAAATCCACCAAAAAAATCACGGGGGGCGTGAAGGCCAACTGATCCCCCAATGAACCCGACCACATCAAGCAAAAAACAAATCACGGGGGGGCGTGAAGGCCAACTGATCCTCCATTGTGTGCTGATGGGTGGGCAGATCGACACCTCCACTCCTGGACCTCTCGGCAACGAGATGCCGCTGTACTTTCATCTGCTGTATGCACAGTGGGGGCATGAAGGCCAACTGATCCCCGCCATACCGCAAGCACAAAATCCGAAAAAAAATCACGGGGGGCGTGAAGGCCAACTGATCCCCCAATGAACCCGACCTCATCAAGCAAAAAACAAATCACGGGGGGGCGTGAAGGCCAACTGATCCCCCATTGTGTGTTCATGGGGGGGCAGACCGACACCTCCACTCCTGGACCTCTCGGCACCGAGAGGCTGCTGGCCCTAATCCGATGTCTGCACGGCGGGGGGCTGAAGGCCAACTGATCCCCGCCGGACCGCAAGCACAAAATCCGAAAAAAAATCACGGGGGGCGTGAAGGCCAACTGATCCCCCAATGAACCCGACCACATCAAGCAAAAAACAAATCACGGGGGGGCGTGAAGGCCAACTGATCCCCGCACTGAGCTCCCCCACACAAAACAAATAAGAATTGGTTCTAAGGGCGTCATGATATCATATCCCCGCACTGAGCATTTGTATGGGCACATTACGACCTGCCCTTTGGGACTTATCGGCACAGAGCAGCCAATGCTCCAAATGGTCTGTCTACAACAGCGGAGTTGTCAAGGTCAACTGCTCTCCACCATTTCCCACGTGCAACAATTAATAACAAGACTCCTAGAGGTGAAGGTGAACTAATCCACGCACTAAGCTCCCGTGCACATAAACTAAAGACCATTATCGGGGGCGTGAAGGTCAACTGATCCCCGACTTACCTCACATACAAATATACACCCTAAACCCCAAGGGCTTCAAGGTCCACTATTCCCCACCTGGTCTGTCAAGGCATCCAACACGGTAGTCAAAGTCAACTGATCCCTGCGAATTTCCAAAGCACCAACATAAAAAAAAGATCACAGAACCAGGAAGGGTAACTGATCCCCGGAAATCCCCAAGCGCTAAAGTAGAAAACAATCAACAGGGCGTGAAGGATTCGAAAGAATCTCGCTTAGAGCTTCCTATCACAAAAATAAAAAGCTATCGGTAGAGGGCATGAAGATAACTGGTCCCCGCTCTCAGCATCAGTATGACCAAGCCCCGACCTCCCTCTTCAGCCCTCACTGACCCTGGATGGCCGACGGACCGAATGGTCTATCTGCAACTAGCGGGGGCGAGAAGGATTCGGTTGCACCAGTTACGGTGTTATGTCTGATCGCACATGCCCCTGATACGTTCGTACATGATATTCTACACGTTCCAAATGTTTCCTTAATGAGTTATATTCTTGATTTTAGATGAAGCATTTACTTGTCATGTATGCATGACTGTATCAGTCGATAGTCCCTTGTCGATGCCCATTGGCATGTTGTCAATTAGATTTCCCTGCACACAATGGCCTTAACTGCAGTTGTGTATGTTTTTCTTCTATGACAGGGATTTCAGTGTCACACAGGTTTCCAATCATAAATGCCGTCATCTGTAGGGTATGTCTTAGCGGATGTTATAAGCTGGTGAGCTTGAAGATCTCAAATCATATTGTACTCTCGGGTCTCCTTAGACCATCAAGTATTTTGCAATGTGGTAATCCAAAAGGGTTACTAGCCATGTACCTCAAGTTTACAAATATGCATTTCTTATAAATTCCATTACGCATATTGCATAAAAGTTTGCACGGCATCTCTTATTATCTAACCTGTAGTCTCTACATACTCCATTTTGTAAATGAATAATGCATTTTCAACTGTGCTTTGTTTGTCTAATAACACAAAAAGCATTTAACAATAATAGATACTATGTGCCCACCAAAACAATTGTACACTGATTGTTCGTTTTTGTTGATTATGAATTTTTGGGCACATATGAACCACGCTATGGATTGACTCACTGATTGTTCCTCTTCCGAAAGGAATGTGCTTCCCCATAGCTGCTGGAGACCTCTATATTGCTCCAAGGTAACCGCCTTTTAGCACATTTGTGGAGTTCTTTGTTGTTTGTAGTAGTTTCCCTAAGGGACAGTGATGCCCCGCCACAGCCCCTGTCAAGACGGTGCTGCCCGAATGCACTAACTCCTGGGGTTTTCCTGCTATCTAATGGCAGCAACTCTGAAGGGTGACGTGTTCCCGCTTGGCAGCATTACCTAGGGTGTCTATGCCACCCCATAGTTCTCCTTCTCTAGGGGAACTACTACGAACAACAAAGAACTCAGCAACTCTCAAGGGGTGCTGCCCCGCGCTAGATGCTCCTAGGGGCTGCGTTGGCATAAAACAACAGTTTCCGATGGGCGTTGTTATAGAATTTTCCAAAGTTCTCTAGCGCCATTGTAGTTTAGCCGACAAAACTATGGTTCAAGATTCCTAGTATGCAATGACCTAAACACTCTTGGTTGATAGCTTAATTTGTGGTCAGTCCTCTGTACATTTGATGTTGAAGCATGCACGATAGGCATTCCTAGACCAACGGTTGCTTCTTGAGAATTGGAGTCGATCATGGAGGTTGTGAATAAAATCCAAATTTAGTTGTTCTGAGATGGTGGAACATCATCGACTTTTCGGCTTCTTCACTGACTTCAACGGCTATTTCCTAAAACGAATCTTTCTAGATGATATGCTTGAGATTAGACGATACTTGTATGGGCGGGTCCCATCTACAGAATCTTCAATTAGCCTCATGACCTTCCCAGAATGGTGGAACCTGGCATAAGCAGCATAAGTAACATTGGTCCCAACGCAATGGCGTATTAATTTATTATTGTTGAGTTTGCTTCTTCACGTGGGTGGTCTTCTAAGACTGCTACCGACCGCTAAATTGAAAACCCTAAACCCCGTAGGACGTCTTCAACTGACTCAACAACAATTGGAGAGAGATTTTTTTGTTGAACAAGGGGTTAGTACCGTTTGCCCTTTGGCAGCATGCTATTCATCACCATATTCTGTGCTTTTCTTCATAGAAGTAGTTTTCTTAATTTTCTTTGTTTTGTCCCTAGCATCAGTTATGCATTTACCCTAAATCCATTGCAAGAATTTTTATTGATTTCTAGTGGGTTATGTGGGTCTAGAAGCAGATGATTCTATTTCGTTGCAATTTTTTATTCATTGTTTTAAAGAGGATCATGCTACACCATATAATGCAGCCCTAATGTATGTGAAAGTACAAGAAGCGTGTCTGACAAAGAATTCAAGAAATCATTGTAATCTATCATCATCCATTACATACATCCATTTCACGGAGTCACAATCATCCTTTTTTTCAATCCACTTTCATGAGTTTCATCCATGTATTAGAACCGCCTTCATCCACTTTTTTCATCCACTTCAAAGTCATCCATTTTCTTCATCTACTTTTTCCATCCACTTTCATCCATTAATTTGAACTTCCTTCATCCACTTTTGTCATCCAATTTAATCCATTAATTTGAACTCCCTTCATCCATTTTCTTCATGACTTTCATCAGTTTATTCTCAACCCATTTTCCAAACCTTTTCCTAACAAACATCCAGTTTTACGACCCTTTAAAGTGGTTCTTCTTTATATTTCATCCATTTTTCCAGAATTTCTTATAAAGATTTATCAATATTTTTAAAACTTTTTTTTTGGGTTTCATCCATTTTTTTCTATGACCCCTTCACCAAAATTCCTAAAATATCACTTCCTGCTCACCAATCCCCGCTCCCTGCTCTACGCTCCACGCTCCACGCTCATGTACCAGCATTCCTCTAAATCAAATGAGGGCTATTGGGAATCTATTCAAGAATCCGGGCCATTGATGGGATAATCATCTCTCTCAAAGAAACTAAGAAAGCCCTATAGATTGAAAATTAATTTATGCCACGTTAGGTGAGGTCAAGATTCAAGAGCTAGATTTAGAGGAAGGGTTCCTAATCTATCTCTATTAGTGACAAAATCATTGTAGGACAATGGCTTAGTAAGAAAATTGCTTTACTAATCCGTACAAACATAAAGTACTTGTAATTGTCCTAATTTGGAGACTTCATGAATAAAGTGGTGTTGTATCTCAATATGTTTTGTTTGCATGTGCATCATAGGGTTGTCTACAAGTTTGATACAAGATTGGTTGTCACTAAGTAGAACTATGGATTGAGGGGAGTGTAACTCAAGTTCATCTAAAAGTCTTTTGAAATAAACAATATCTTTTGAAACATTGGTGAGTACTTGATATTTGGATTCAATACTCAATAAAGACATAGTAGGTTCTACTTTACTGGTCCAATAGATGCATGAGTCGCCTAGTTTTGTAAACAATCTCAAACATGGAGAATCTAGGTCACGCCCTGAATCGGCGTCTGCATAAATGTGGTAGTTGTCATTTTTTCTTGATGGTAGAAAGAGGCCGCATTTAGTTGTTCTAGATAGGCATGAAGAATTTTCTTCAAAACTTGGAAATGAGCAATTCGGGCCTCTCCATGTAAGATGATATACAATCTACGGCAAAAGAGATATTTAGTCTTATGTTGGCAAGATAAAGCAAGCTACCAACTAATGACCTGTACATTTCAGAGTATGTTAGTGTTGTACCCATATTTTTTCAAAGTTGCATATTGGGATCAATAGTAAGTTGTATTGAATTGCAATCTTCAAGGTTGAACTTTTTAAGAAGCTTCTTGATATAATTCTTTTGACAAATGAATATTCCATTGGATCTCCTATGAATTTCTACACCTAAATAATTTCTTAGTATGTCATTTTGAACTCCTGGTGTAATTTGGTTTTGAGCATAGAAATTTCAAAGAGATGATTGCCTATAATTATTAAGTTGTCGACGTAAAGTAGTAGGATGATCATCTTTCCATCTTTCATTGCATAATAAAGATTACAGTCATTGTTGTTGTAGCAAAGTCTTTGAGCAATTAGTCAAGAATTAATCCTTTCATACCAAGCTTTAAGAGCTTGTTTTAAACTGTACAAAGCTTTATTAATTTTACAAGCTTTCATAATATTCCCTACACTTGGCAATCCCTTTGGGATTTCTATATATATGTCTTCATTAAGAATTTTGTTTAAAAACATTGTTATAATGTCCATTTATAGGAGCAACCAATTGTTCTTTGTTGCCAAGGCAATTATTAGACGAATGGTGAACCAACAGACAATTGGTACAAAAATAACCTAGTAATCAATGCCCTTTTCTTATTAGAACCCTTGCACAACAAGTCTAGCTTTATATTTTTTAGTTCCACTGTTTGTATTATTCTTGAGTTTAAAATTCCATTTCACAGTGATGTTTTTTTTGTATTTTGATCAATCAACAACCTACCATGTCTTGTTCTTCAATATAGAGATCATTTTGCTTTTGATAGCTTTATTCCAATCTTGATTTTTGACCACTATAACAAAAATAATCTAGTTGTTCATCGTTGAACTCTAATATCAAGGTCCAAAAGTCCTTCAACATTAGAGATGGCAACCTATTACAAATTGGATAATGTTGGACATGTGGTCTAATTGTAGGATTTGTAAACATAGGTTGTCAATTTGATGGAGGTGATTTTGCGAACCTTGAGGTTAAACTTAGTGACTCTGGAATAGAAGAATCACTATAAGAAACCTATGTGTTAGGTGATGTTTTGTAATTTTTTTAAATAGATTTTAGATGAAGTCCAATGCAACCAACCCATGTTTTTAGGTCAACAATATGTTCAACATAAGATCAATGTTGACATAAAAACATGGCTTTGTTACAATGGACGTCACCTAAAATCCATTTAAAAAAATTACAAAATGTCACCTAGAATGCGAGTTTCTTCTAGTGAATTGTCATGAAGTGAGAAAATAGAACATTCCTCTGTTTCTTGATCCAATCTAGTTTGTTAGTATTTTCTCTATCCCATCTGTGACCACTAATTCTGGAAGAGTTGCTAGAATTGTCAGATTCTACTATTGAAGGAAATTGAAAGACGTCCTCCATAGATACAATGCTTTGCAAGTAGTGATAGCCAACTTCAGATTCATCAAAGATAGCATCGTGACTGATGATCACCTTCTTGCTAAGATTGCCATACAATTTGTAAGCCTTTGTCTCATTATCGTAACCCAAGAAAAGACATGTCTATGTCTTATCGTCAAACTTTTGACAGTATTCTTTAGGAACATGAACATAGGCTATACACCGATACATCCAAAGATACATAAATTTGAGATGTCAATTATTTTACTAGAAAACTTAGTTTTGAGAGTTTGGCTATTCTTAGCTCTTGTAGGGCTTCAATTTATTAAGTACACCACAGTCGCTATAGCTTATGTCCATAAATATGTAGGTAGTTGGTTGTCATGAGGAATGCTCTTAGCTTGTTCTATTATTGTTTGATTATGCCGTTTGGAGACTCCATTTTGTTGTAGAATATGTGCCTATATGAATTCTCTTCGAACATCGAGTTCGTTGCAAACATTGATAAAGTAGGATGATAGGTATTCCCTTCCCCTATTTGAGCATAGTATTTACAGTATGTTACATGTTTTAATTTCAATTTTCCTTTTGAATAAGCAAAATTTTGAAAAAAGTCTCACTCTTATGTTTTAAAAAATAAGATTTGGGTGCAAGCGAATTCCAGGTCAATCTCCTTTCGTGATACTTTTGTGAGGAAAACGCTTCCTATGATGTCTATCTTAAAGGGAACACTATCAAATGTGGCTTTGTTGATCAATATAGGAAGTGCCAACAACCTTTCTAAACTTGGACAATACCTTTAGCCCTACGTAGCTAAAATGCCCCAGACGTTGATGCCATAGTGTAGCAACATCTTGGTGAGTAATTGATAATGCATTGGCTAATATTTTAAAGCAATACAATTTATTTGAAGAATTCCTATGCCATGATCCTCTAATGCACCTTGCTAATCAAGTATCCAACATTGTTGGTGTAAAAAAGTTACTTTGTACGTATAGTCAACAATAGCATCAACAAAGATTAAATTCTTTATCATGCTAAGGATATATGCAATTGATTTCAACTTTATTATACCGGCCTTTGTTTGCATAGTTAAGTTGCATGATCCCTTGATAGAATGAGATTCTCCCCTCTTGTTTTTATTTCGCTAATTTCTACACCCAATGCACTAGGTTGCTTATCAAATTTGTGATAATCAATAGCTACATGCCTTAACACATTACTATCTAGGTACCATAGTCCATTATCCCAAGATATGTTATACCATGGATCATAGTAAGATTGTGCTAGGTGAGAGTCAAAGAACTTGGCTAAATTTGCAAAGGGATGTGTTTCCTTTATCTTGTTGATTCCGCAGCAATTGACAGTCTCTTGTGATGTGTCATTGTTTTTTCATAGTTATGGCAAATGATAGGTGGCTTGAATGGCGGTTTGACTTTATAAGGCAGTAGTTTGAAGTATTGATGGCTAAGGTATTTGCAATTGGTCTAAGTTACTGACAATGCTTCATCTTGATCCAATTGTTGATTACAATGCTATCTTTGGTGTAACTCAGACATCAATGAGGCCCTAAGTTTTTCAAAAGACATTGTGGCATTCAAGTAAATGAAGGTTTGAATTGTACTTTTATATGATTGTGGAAGACCATTCAAAACAATCTGATTGACATTGCAATCCGATAGCTTTTCCTCTATGTTGCCAAAACGATTCTTAAGTTCCCTTGCCTTCTTTATGTATTCTTCAACCCTCAACAAATCCACCCTCACTCATCTTGAGCGACTAAAGTTGAACCATCAATGTGAGAATGCGGGATTGATCTCCCGATTGAGACTATTCTTTCAATGCTTTCCATAAATCATCAGAAATTGATAGTAAAATGAATTTGCATGTCAACGCCTTTTTCTTCTTGAGGTGTGCCTTTGTAAAGGGTTCTCCATTGATCATGACCAAGTAGACAGTGTGAGTTTATTCTTCCTCCATTAAACTCCATTGTCCTTCTACTCTCAATACTACTCCCATTTTAAGAGCCCAAATATAATAGTTTGTTAAGACTTTTAGCTTATCACCTTCTCAAAACGCTATATTGGAGCTATCTGCTATTTTTTGTAGTATCTATGATAATCTCTATCAACTATAAGAGTAGTGTTCCACTATGTCTTTAACTCTTGAACCTTATCTTAGACATCACATCAAAAAACCCTACTCTAATCTAAACTTCGCTACTTTTATCTACTCTATATTGTGTCCCTTTGATACCATGTTGAAAATGAGCTTGAGAGTACCAACAAATTGTTAAGTACAAACTAAATTAAAGTTTGACAGATAGTACATTTATATAGGAAGAATATTACCTACAATAAATTTATATCCTATAGTAACTAACATATTCTACAGCGAGCTAAAGAGACATCGTTGAGAGTGTTACTTCAACAAGAGGTACAAAGTCCCAAGGTGTTGCGAGAGTTTTGGTGGAAGGCCCAAGGAAAAATAAACAATGACAAAGGTTGGAGTGGTAAGCTGGAGAAGCGCATATCATGGAGAAAAGGAAAAGTCATAGAAAAGGAAAAGCCAGAGAAAAGGAACAATCAGAGAAGTGCAAGTGATCTACACTAAAGTTGTTTTGTACCAAAAAAATTGTTCCACACCGAAGCTATTCCACCTAAACTTTGCTTTAAAAGTTGACAAATTTGCAAGCATAATTTTGCTTTTGTTTTGTCTAAATATTTTTGCAATATTACAAGTGTCTTTTGGATTAGAGAAAGTAAACAAGATCTCACATTCAATTTGTGATAGGAAGTAATGTACCACTTTTGAGCCAGGTCTCTTAGGATAGTAATGCTTGTTTTTTTGTTCATTGCTGCAATCTCTGCAACTCTTGATAAAGATTCTTCCATTATAGACTCCATGCAATCTTCTACATTTGTTTTGTCTTGATTGTCATCCTACTCTACTTCTATTTTGAATGGAGTTTCTTAAAAGAGTGGATTCTTGATATACTCTTCTATAGCAGAAGTTTGAATTGTCTTGTTGAATACTTGTTGAAGACCACATTCAGTATTTTGAAGCAGTTTTCAGCCTCAAACACGATGGTTCTTTACGGGTTAAGATCTGTACCTTGCCTTGAGACTGAAAATAGTGCAATAGATAAACAATCCACAATGTGGTAAAGAATATACGTTAATGGTATGCGCACCATTTTCAAAATTACAGAGTACTCCATACTGTGTAGAAAATTGATGATAATAAAAAAAAAAAGTGTTCTTTGAAGTGTACTCATATTTGATAATAACCTCTTCCTGCTCAAAACTGTGATACTCCTGCAAGGGCCTGCACTTAGCACCCGTTCTTCTAATAATGGAGTTTCCGAAACTAGCGGTACATCGAGCATGGATTGCTACAAATTCCACATGCTACACAGAAAGCCTCTTGTTCAAAATTTTGCTCCTCAAAACCAGCAGAGGCTCAGACCAAATGTTTTTCCCTTTTGTTCCTTTGGCACAGTCACAGAGAATATACAATTTGAGCAAGAGTGTGCTTGAGCAAGAATTAGTAGTCGCCCAGATTGCGTTGTGAGTTTGGGATGAAAGGTTCGCAGGCTGGATTATCTAGCGCCAAGAACTAGTGCCATTGCTGCTGATAAGAGCAGGACTCCACTGCTTGGAGTCCAGTAATTAGCGGAGGACTTTTGCCCTGAACCCAAGTGAGTGCTGCACAAAAGGAAATGCAAAAGAACAGTGAAAATCAGCATTGTTCACCTCCATTTCATCAATTTGGTCATGATAGAACCTTGATTTTGAAATTTTCAGGGTTTACTTTAGATAAATCATCCAAGATATGAACTTAAGAGCACTGATCCTTCAGTTATCCATTCTAAGAGAAGATGAATGCGGCACTTAGTATTTCGCATTAGGTATGAAAGGAAATAGGCATACCTGGATGGATAAGTACAGTTCGTATAACCTACACATTCACCACGCAGTCACAGTCAAAAACTTGGAACTTGTAAATGGAAAATGTAGATGTTGGGAACAGTGCACAAGGACCAAGGCCAAGGAGTCGTGGATCGAAATTGTATTGAGTATCGGAACGACACACACCGGTCACATTAGCAGTGTCTTCACTTACAATAGAATTGATCTAGTTGTTCCACAAAAAAATGCTGACAGATGTGAAAACCGAGTAGTAATTCAGGGTACCAAGATTAAGACTCACTTGGATCCTTCGTTGTGATTGTCGCCGTTCCCTGAAAGTTGCAGGAGTTCACTGAATTCGAGTTCTTCTGGTAGTAGCTATTAATCGCATAGGATGCATGAGATAACCGTGTGTTAGGCAGGAAGCAAGCCTGGCCTGGTTGTATGGGCATACAATCAGCCTGCCCTAGACCACACGCGTAGTCAAGTGCAGCTTGCAGATTCTCTTGCGTAGTTTCCTGAACAGGACGAACAGAAAATTAGGAACAAAGAAATCATATCGAACGATGTCATTCGACTCCCAGGGAGACTAAGCGAGGAAATGAAGCATTGCACTAATATGGTGAAAAAATGAGTTGATCAAGGAGATCATGAAGAAATTTCTTACCGACTTTGCCACGCACCAAGTACGACTTGCAGGAGCAGGAGTGCTAGTGCCAGGGCTAACAACGGTGACTTGGCTCCCCGACAGATCCACAGCATACACCGCCCCCATGTCACTCCGGAACAAGCCCATGTTTCGAGTGGACAGTGAACCCTGCCTTTTATCTTCATTAAAAAGCTCATAAACATAAGTAATGATCAGCACTCCTGGCCTCCCAGGACTCCCCACTTTGCTCAACACATGCTTCACAAGGTTGGAATTGTAAATCTGCGCATTCACAGGTGACAAGCCTTTCTCATACGCCTCTCCATTCGACGGCCACCCACTCTCACTAATCAGGATCTGTAAGTCGGTCCGGTTCAGCTTCGCCAATGCTGCATACGTCGCATCCAGAAGCAAATCGAAAGCATTCGTATACAGGAACCCCGTTGCAGAGTCCAACACTCCAGGGTTAGGTTGAAACAGCGCGAACTCCAGGCTGATATTCTGTTGACTGTGCTGAAACTCCTTGTGAGGGTACACATTGAGGAAGAAATAGGAGCCCGTTGCTGAGAGGAAATCCACCAGAGGCTCCATGGTGGACTTGGTGAGGTTCGCACTGAATGCACCCGTTGAAGGTGGGTACTTGCTAACCAGCAAATCAGTGGAACATGGGGTCGTCACTTTCACCATGCTATCGAGGTTGTAAGACACGAGCGCTGTGTGGATGAATTTCATGGCAGGGACAAGCATCGTCGCTTGACTGGATTCATAGCTGAGAACCTCGTTGCCCACGGCTATGCTGGTGATGTTGCACTTGGCGGCATAGGAGACAATGTGGTCATTCACCCACTTGTACGCCGTGGCATTGTCCTGCCCTATGGCCACAATTTCGTCGTTTCGCACACTCACCACGAGCTGGATGTTGGAGCCTTGAAAAGCGTTGAGGACGGACGGGTTGGTGTCGTAGATGCGGGCTTGGGTGACGCCTGATTTCTTCAGGAGTGCCACGGCTTGTGCTGGTGTTGGTAGGTTGTCTCCATATGTTCCGTAATTTACACCGACGGACGCTCCTGAACATGGTTTCCAGAGTAGTAGAAGTGGTCAGAAAAATACCCAAGAGTCTACATTACTTTATAGTATACAAATGAGAAGCTCTAGCCATGACCGTCCAGGCACTTTGTATGTACAACTGCCCCGGAGATTATAAGCAAACCGGTATCATAGACTAGAGCGATCTCGAGTACATTTGAAGGCCTTCCAGTTGGAGCCCCCAACAGCAAAATCTCCATTCTATTCAAGAAACCGCCACTCGATCAGGGCCATAGTTTCCATGCCGAGTGTAAATACGCTGAATGACTCTTAAACCCTCTTAAACCCCTGATGAGCACAATAGCATCCTGGTTTTTTACCTGCCCTTGAGACGAGGATGAATAAGCTCAGAACTTGAAGCATTCGCATCGTTGGAGAGTTCCTATCCGCCATAGCTGTCGCCAGTGTATCTCAAGCCTCCGTCACTGTATTTTAACCATCCAGCTTCGTCAGAGACATGAGCATTATTTTGCAACACATTCGGTTCCGTACTTAATGCTCTCAAAAAAAACTCAAGATGTGCGTAGTGCTAATGCCTTACAAAGAATAAAACGCTCTCAGTAACAAAAGCACGAAATCATACCTACACTAAAGAAACCAAGCCAAGTAGTTTGCCAACACCGCTCGTCTTCACTCTCCAGCGTCTACAGCATTCCACAATAGACCACCCCACCAAGACCTTAATCCACCACATCAAGTTGTCAAACGAGCCACAAATCCATGGACACGTTACTGCGCTAGTTCCCAGCCCTGCAGACTGCAATCCCAACTTCCTTGAGAAGCTGATGAAAGCTCCGAGAGCTGCACAGAAGGGTCATCGAATGCTTGCCAAAACAAGCTGTCTGGAACGTAGCAAACAAAAGCGCCTGCAACTCATGATTCTACAGTAAAGATGGAAGTGCTGGAAGCTGGAGGCGATTTAGAGCTTGCAAAGGGTTTATGGAAGAAGACCGTTGCGACGACATGCCAGCTCCATAGTGTCAGAAGGACAATATTGCTTCCCCCCCCACTGCCTGCCTTGGTCTCCACCTCGAAAGCATCCAATGTCGGTCCTTCACGACCAGTAAGCCATTTTCCCAGGTCCAGGAGCGCTTGTTTGGCTGTCTGGATGTGATTGTTTGACAGAGATGTCTGCAAAACTTGTTCTGATCCAGCTAGCTCTCTGAAGGGGTGAATCGTTTGTGAAATAAGAGCATCTCTCATTCATCCGAAGCCGTGATTGAATCTTTTTCTTTCCTATTTTCTTTTAGGAAACAAGTGAATGAATCTTTGAAAGACAACCTTCAATTTGAGGAAATTGAAATACGCTTGTACGTACCATAATTGTACAAGCCGATGTAAGCTGACATGAGTGTGCAGAATTTCAAAGAGGATTTGATGTTTTAAGGGTTCACTTACTGTGTTCTGAATGCGAATTGAAGTTGACACACTTAGTCTGGTAGCGTAGGCACATGTTAGTATCGGTTCTGACAGTTGAGAATCCAATGGTGGGAGGAGATTGGCCTTGGGGTCCCAATTCTTATGCTGGAATTGCTGACAAACAAAATTAATATGTAATTAAGTATGACCTATAAGTACAGTACACCTTAAACTTATGCAATGAAATTCAGTTTCATTTGTGTCAAAAAAATACACTGTAAAAAATAAAGTATACCTTTAACTGGTACGGTGATACTGGTATTAACTTAGTGGTATGGCATCAAGTGACATCTACAGATTAGGACAGTCCCAACTGTAAATTATATACGGCAAGTCATTTGATGCCATTCCAATCCAGTGCATACAGTGCATAGCACTTGAACATCACTTGAGAAAAAAACATACTCACTGTATGGAAGGTGGAAGCACCCAAAACCGTCAGTTTAAGGAATTCAGCATACTTGGAGGCACCATTTCAAGAAATTAATATTTTTGTGGTGTTAGCGAGAAAATCATGAATTTTGAAAAAAAATTAAAAAAATTAAAAAAATTGGACTTGGCGTGTATTTTCTTTGAATTTTCAAAGTTGCAGTCCCCTAAACCACTGGAACCGTCCTGTAGGTGGACCCAAATCTGAATTTTGACAAATGCAGCACTTACCCAATCACAGTGAAGAGAGGAAAAAACTTTATGACACATGTCAAGGACCATTCAATAAAAGTCTAGGGACGGTTTATTGTCCATCTAGGAACAAAGATTAGGTGCTTCCACCTTAGTGATAGTAAAATCTTAGGAGGAATGTGTGGAATAAATTTTTGACAAAGTACATTGCAAGATATTAATGTTTGAAGTGAAGAAATAGCAAGGTTTTTTGCACCTTGTGTGACTAGATTATGAGACTTTGCTTGAGTCGTCAGAATGCTTGAATTAAAAGAAAAAACATGCTAAAGAATTTAGATTAATTTCTAAGAGAAAATTTTGATAAGTAGAAGTAGGTATGAGATTGAAGGAACGATTCAATAATGAGATTGTTCTAGCATGTATAGTAAAGATTGTGGAACTTTTCCTATTGGGAAATTAAATTTTAGAAATTGAAGTCATAAAACAATCTAATATGTTGTTTTCTCAAAAAGATGTTGTGATTGCTCACAAAACAAGAAGCTCCATAACTTTCACATCACCAATCCAAATGGGATGAATAAATGCTTTCCATGTAGATAAAAATACTATTTGTGAGTATAAAAATCCATATTTTTGTAGGGTTCTTTTGTTGCCCAACAACCTAAATTTTGCACTCAGGGTAACATGATTCTTACTTCTAGGCGTCAATTGAAATAAAAATTATATTTCTATAAGCAAATGTGATTTTTTATCTTCAAAAAGTTTCAAAAAATTGGCCCCAAAATTGAAATCATAAGAACTTTCCTAATAACACGTTCATGTGTGTCTCCTAAGGTCACAATGAGACTTTAGGAGTTCGCTAGGCAGAGTTATCTAACTCATTTCAACCCAAGTACATCAAAACTATAGTAAGTACTAGCACAGTTTTTTAGAAATCTACCAAGCTAGATTTTCTCAATACTAACATCATTTAAATTATATGTAGGATTCAAAATATAAAAAAGACAATGCTTGGGAATGGACTTGTCTACCTTACTGTGTAAAGTGTGTACACCTAAAATCGCACCTTGCCTAAAATTGCCATCATCACTTTGGTTACTCTCTAAAATCCATATGTACATATGTTGAAGGAATGATTTTAGAACGTCTTCCAAAAAAACTTTAATCCTTTATAACTTTTGAATATGGGATCTAAATGTCACGTTCTTTGGTGGGTTGTAATCTCCTTTCATTTGCCAATAAGAGAATATGAAATTTTGACCAATTTAATAATAGTAGCTAGGCACAAAAGGAACATCTGGTGGTTTGGGGGTACCCACCCATAACATTATCAACGTTTGTTGGGGGGTGGGCCTTTTGCCCCCCACCCCAAATCAGGAATCCTCCATACTTGCCTCACCAATGGGTCTTCAGAAACTCTGACAACTCGTTGCCGCTAGCCAATAATCTTCCATATATTATAACTAAAGTCTCCCCCAGGTATATAGGGAAGAATAATACTTCCACTTGGAGGAGCCAATTTGTTGGTTTAGCAATGTTATGCCTAGACTTAACCCTTAAGGTCTGTGGTTGATTTGGGGGGTGGCCAAAACAATGTTACAAAATCAAGGAATGAAAAAATATTCTAGAGAATCTTCATGTATTTCATATATTTAACTAGACCAATGTGGTGGCATACAAGTTTTGGGCAGCACAATGAGTTTTGTGTAAAAAACAAAGCTCACAATGATTGGTTTTGTACATTAATTGTCATATTTACAATCACCCCTATGTTAGTTTTTTCACATGCTTACTAAAAATTGTGCTAATTTTTTGAAGGATGCATTTGGTTTTAAATTCCCCACAACCGTTTCCTTTACTCTTTCTTCAAATTCAAAGTAAAACTATGTCTAAAACATGAGAAAGTGGCCAAATCGACCACAAAATGGTCAACCAGACCTTAAAGTGGTCGCATCAATGAATTTTGGGGGTGAATTTGTAGCAATAAAGCTGGGTTGGGTAAGGAAATATGTCCCTTCTACACACATTCAAGGGAATTACAGCTGTAATTTGATCAGTTAAGATATGACGGTTAAACTTCATGACAAGCAGAGTACAGAGATGGAGCACATACCTTTATTACTGAGGCCCAAGCTTGACCGGGACTGTACCAGCAAGATGGTCGCCCCCCAAACTTCTTTTTGCTACAGACTATGCATAGCTTCCATTACTAGACTGGTCACATTTTCATATTCTCTTGTTGGCAAGTTGAAAGGAGGTTGTAATGCATCAAAGAATGTGACATTTGGATATCATATGCAAAAGTTATGAAGGAAATTTAAAAAATCTTGGTAGAAGTTATAAAATTGTTTCTTCCAAATAGTTACACATTATTTTTCGAATTGTACATAGCGATGATGATGATTTTGGGTCAATAGTGTATTTGGGGGGCCCACCATACATTAATCCAAATGTGATTCTCAATCACAATTGGTTGAATTAAACCTCTTAATTCCACATTGAGTTTTGGTGTTCACATTTTACGTTTTGGTAGAAGTAAGGTAGCTGCCCTCTTTCCCATTAGTTACTCATTTTTGCTAGTTAGGCTACCATGTTTTCGATCAATTGTGGTGTAGGTGACAACTCACGTAGCACAAACATCGAGGAGATGTACATTGAAAGCATACAATGATCATAAGGTGTACGTTGGAAGCCACAATCGTCACCTACATTGAAACATAGTTACATTTGTAATCAGTCTGTGGTTGGAAATACAGTGATTGATATAATGAGAATAGGTTGAATGGAATCTTCATGAAAAAAATGAATGATAATTTTATTTTTGAGGAAAAAAATGTAAAAAAAATATGAAATCACTCTGAAATCTATTTCTATAAAGAGGAAAAATTTCCCCTTGCCATACCCATACGACAGATTTGCTGATTGCTTAAATGATTGAAAAGAGATCGTCTACCTTAGAATTTTTTGCTAAATTTAGCCACATTTTTGTGCATGGAATTGTACTGTACTGTGTAGGTGATGATCCCTTATCATAGTACTGTAGAATGAGAGAGGTAACTATGGCTCCAACTTAAAACTCACTTGAGTACTCATTTATATGGCATCAATTCTCTCCAAGCAATTTACAAGACTCCATTTCCAAATAGCACGGTTCTTTGGCTAGTGGTCTTGTTCCTTTTTTCTTGCAATGAAATTTCGTTTCATTTGTGTCAAAAAAAATCCCCCCAAAAGAATAGCACGGTTCAATGGCGGTGGGTCATGAGAGAAACTTACTTATTTAGGTTTTATTTCATCTCGTTCCATAGTATAGTGAGTGAGGTATATACACCCATAATCAACATTGCCACTTAGGACCTATTTACATCCAAAAACTTTGAGTTGGAGCCGAAAGAAATGGAGTGCTTTGATTGGAAAATAGCCATGGTACCAACCCAACGTTTCAATCAAAACACTCCATTTCTTTAGGCTCAAACCCAAAGCTTTTTTGTTGAAACAGTCCCTTAGATTTGAATCCAAAAGCATCACAAAAATTTAGATATTGATAACACAAGATGTATACAATCAAACATGAACATCTACATGAGTCTAATATTGATTTTCGGCACACTAAGAAACTCAATACGAACTTTGAAAATTCATAACTTATTCCTATGGTGAGCAAATTATGCATGTTGAAGTGTGATGGAATTCCCTTTTAGTTCCCTATAAGATCCAATGAGAATAATTTATGTTTCATGATAATGTAACAATGCTCAATTGTGATTAAGCTCAGTGACGATTGTAAGTGTGCATAAGGTAGGAGGTTCTAAAAATACACAAGCTCTTAAATCACCCACCTCCTCAAATGTACACTATTTATAATATGTACACTTTTTCATAGCCTTCAACAATGTACATTTGAGGAGGTGGGCAATTTTAGAGCCCTATGCCATTTCAACTTCAAATTTTCATAACTAATTCCACAAAGCTCCAACAAACATGAAACGACTTCGGTTAGATGCCAATTCCAATTGTCTTTTGAGCAAAAAAATTTTACTACAAAATATTTCAAGAAGCTTCATCTCCTACCTTAACTATTGTAAGCTTAAATGCTGGCCTCCAGGTACCAACGGATCTCAACTCTGGCACCAAGTGACCAAGTCCTTTTTCTCCTGAACTTACACCCGCCTCCAAATGAGATCCTCTGTCAGGCACTTAAGCTCGTCTGGCTGTGAGTCCACAGATCACCGTTCTGGAAACTTCTGGCATTTTGACTCTTGGCATAATGAAGAACAATATCTGTAATGTTTTTAATCATTTTTTTATAGCAATGTTTTCCAAAGTTTTTAAATAGCAGGACGTTTAATAGTGGTCATTCAAAGTCCGCGGTTACTGTATAACCCTGGAGAAAACACTGGAATTTTTTTTTTGCCACCCATGATAAAATTTGGAAAAATTGGGATTCAAATTTATGGTAGAAGTACCTATTTCGGACAGCCGCCCTGTCATGGCTTCTTTAGGCTAACCTATTGTGGACAATAGGTTGGATGCACTATTAATTGAAGAAGATTCAATCTCTATTTGTAGCTTCTCATCCACTCGTCTCTCTTCCTTCCTTGTTTAGCAAGAAGTGCCAAAGCTAACTGGAATAGGTGAGTTTATGAAACCGGATTGATGGGTCCAAATGAAAAATCCACATTTATATTGAGTAAGATATTCATTCTTGGAAAAAAGAAATTAGTTGTTTTTTTAGCATTCTTCCTCCTTATCTTTGAACACATTGAGCTCGGTTTCTCAACAAATTTTCCATCTAGTACAAGTTGAAATGCTTAAGTTACTAGGAATAGGTACTTCTACCTTAGAATCAAAGGTCCTCAATTAGCTAGGAGATGTGAAGAATGTAGGACATTAACCAACCACAAAATAAACGCAACTTTTTCACATTTATCCTTGGTTGGAGGAAGATAGACACGAGATGCAAACTTTGAATGACCACTTTAACATCTTGCTTATTAATATACCCTACGTCGGGGTTAGATTCTTTAAAAATAATTCAAAATATAATTAAATTTGGCATCTAAAGAAAATTTCAAAAATTATAAGGTGGCATAGTTGAATAGTGTAGAAAATATGAATGGAAACAATTTAAGTTCATAAAAATCCAAGAATTTTGCAAACAACATTCCTAAATACAAATTACAACACTTTCCATAAAAAAAATAATCTCAAATCACAATAGTCGAAGAGAATTGTAATCATCTTGTACTATATCAAATGTCCAAAATTCTAAACAATGAAACAATGAAAAGCTCAATGACATGTAAAAAAAA
Organism: Rhytidiadelphus loreus; assembly: GCA_947034895.1. Classification (NCBI taxonomy): domain Eukaryota; kingdom Viridiplantae; phylum Streptophyta; class Bryopsida; order Hypnales; family Hylocomiaceae; genus Rhytidiadelphus; species Rhytidiadelphus loreus. Next base: position 44,710,746 of record OX344764.1, read on the forward strand.
GAGTTTACGATCAATGAAATATTAAAGATCACAAAAATGAAATTTGAAGAAAATAAAAAATTTCATACTAAATAAAAATACTTCTATAAACAAATTATTTTATATAGGGTCTAACAAATCTGCCCCTAGGATACAGTAGAACATAATCAAGTCGTCATGTACATAATTAAATTGTTCAAGAATTGTGTACAAACAAGTTTGTCTTTAATGGATATGTATTTGGGAAGTACATTTGGATATACATAGGTTGTATTGGCCATGGAATTTCTAAGATTTATAAAATCTTAAATAGGGACACCTTTAACGTTGTTCATTCTACACAATACACACCCTCAATTGCATCACTCTATACAAACCATGTTATCACTTGCATTCAATGTATTCAAATGGACTTCAATACACGTTTACTTGCAAAAGAAAGTAATCTAAAAATGAAGGTGAACATTTCTATACTAACAAGGTATGTGCACTTGGAATTGTCATTGCACAAATATAACACCTACATTTGGATTGAAAGCAACACTAAAACCTAGATTTGGATAATGCAAGATGTATACAATCAAAACATGAGAGTATAGGAGAGCCTAGTGGCATTGTTTGGTATAGCTTTATACAACACTTTAAAAATTCATATATTATTTATAGGATGTCTAATTAGTGTATGCTAAAGTGTGTTAGAATCCTATTTCACTTGCTAATAATATCCAATCATAATAAATTATGTTTTGTAATATATATTATCCTCGATTGCTATACATGACGAGCTTGATGATTAATAGTAGACACCAAAGGAAATATGTGTCTTTTTGCCATTTATTTAGTAAGATATTCACTTTTACACAATTGTACTCTAATATACTTTATACAAAGTATATAGATGCATGTATTCATATAGTTTATAACTTTAATCCCTAAAAAAGACAATCCATCTTAAACTAACCAAATGAGAGTCTAGGTAGGTCCTTATATATGGAATAAATTTTGAATGAATCTTTTTGAAGTATTAATACAAAGTATAGAAATGTATCCTCTTTTTTTAAATCTATTTTTTTCCAATCAAGTATCAAAATAAGAAAAGCATATATCCAAAGTTTTTTTTAGTTTATAAAGCATGTGCAAAATTCATTTAGACTTTTTAAAATTTGACAAGTTTGTAACTAATGTGATATTATATGCATTAGTTAAAAAACACGTATAGTACAAAATGTTACTAAAAAGGTACTCAAAATTTGTTGACCTTGTTGGGTAAGGGTAACAAAGAAACCTTTTTCTAATTTCAGATGCTAGATATTGTAGTCTACCAAATCAAAATTATCGACTTGTTTTCTACACATCCCCATAATAATCCAGTACAATTTTGTATAGTTGAATTTTAAGAAAAAACTTGTGGGGTCACTTTGGCTCACTACACTAAAAAGTGGTAATGTGACAAACTTTGTCCTAAGTATAGTATGGTCCTTTAGGAGATAATCTGAATGCATTCTCAATGTTACATAGTAAATAATAAATATTGTAGATTTCCATGCTCTTGGAAAAGACCGAGTAAACTAAAGGCAAGGCACTCAATACTAGCTTGTCATTCCAATATCATCATCCATTGAATGTAATGTTGTAATTGTTGATCACTTACCCATGCAATTATTTGTAGGTTACAATAAAATTTACATCATATTTTTTGTCCCCATGCAAATTTTTATTTATCATAAGTCTAAAACTTACATGACATTGCACTAATCCATTTTGTTTTAAGTAAGTTAAAATCAATGATACTTTTAATTCAAATTTATAGCTCAATGTAAAAATTACATTAATAGTACAAAAAAGTGAAGTAGAAATTACATCTTGTTTGAGGTAGAAAGTTCACCTAACTTTGCCCAAACCTAGACTCAAGGAAAGAAGAAAAATATTCTACCATTGTTAGTGACAAAATTTTATAAACGGCAATTTCCAAGGTTAGAGAAACCAACTTTTGTAGACTTTGAACCTCCAAATTAATTCATAAAGAGGAGAAGAAGTTGGCAATTGGATGCACGATGATTTGGTTCAAATCAAATCAATAAAGATCAACAAAATTTAGTGCCTTGCCTCTATGCTAAAATAACGTTATCCCTAAAGTTCAATGGTGATTTTAGGCCCAAAATTATTTTCGAATATTCTTTTCCAAAGCAAGGCCAAAATCTTCATCTTCTTTAATTCTTTAATGAATCCAAATATAGGATCTTTGAGTTAATTTTCTAAAATTTTAGAGTAAAAATCCACATTGATTGCAAAATCATAGTGCCTAAATTTCAAAAACTAGTTTTTTCTAGTCCTTTCTAAAGGATAAATTTTGTCTTTAAATTTTTTAATAATTTTTTTGGATGTCCCATAACTTGTGCATTTTCGTCATAATATTGGAGAATGCATTGAAATTATAACAAAAAATAATTAACAAAAAATAATTTCATATTCATCTTTAAAAAAAATAATAAATAGCAAGTAGTCAAGACTTAAGAAAAAACTAAATCACCAATAACTTTGACATGAAATTGAAAGTTGTCAATCTCAATGGTGAGAATGTTCTACTAAGCAAAAAATATCCAATGTTTTTTTTCATTTAATTATTTAAAAAGTTGAGTTCAGAAAATGGCTTCTATGTTTTTTCTACCCTCATTGATTTCAAAATGAAACTCTTAATAACTTTCATTTCATCAATATTTATCAATATAACATGACACCCAATTGTCACTTGTCAAGCTTGATGATTGTAAGCTTTCCTATAAAAATCCATACAATAACTCCAAAATATAAAGTCAATAGAACCATCCAATTCCTCAAAAAGTCTAAACTAGGGTCTTCAAAACTTTAGGGGTTAAGTATTGGGACAAGATTGAATGACTTCTACTATAGTACACTGATAATGAAATTTAGTATTAGCCACTCCAATTGGTTTTAAAATGCTATAAGTTTTTATTCATAATGACTACTTCTACCAACTATGCTCATAAAGATCCCCTCCTTGAATAGTATTGATACCTACACTCTTGGTGAAATGTTAATCAAAAGAGTAAAAACTTATAGCAATATCAGATCAATTAATGTAGTAATACTAAATTTCATTATTAGTGTACTGTTGTGCATAACCAAAGAAAGGACCAGCCCTCTCTAATTCCATTATCTCACGGAAAATTATCAGGCTGGAATGTCTTGAAGAAGCCATAAGCTACACCTAAAACAAGCATTCTCAGTACCCAAAACGCTCATAAGGTTTGAAGATACGGCACCTCTCTCTATTGCGAAGCCTTCAGCTGCTGAAGCATCACTATCATTGTCAAAGGCTATTTAAGTGTGGATTCGAACAGATGGCAACTCACAGCAGTTTTGGATAGATTGTAAGCACAGGCGCCTGAGCACTCTAGTATTAAGCTTATGAGCTCTCCATCACTTTTTACAGAAGGCCTCAACAAGCAATTTTCTGCACAAAACAATCCCTCAAGGCACAGGAGGGAAGGCAGATTTCCAATGCTCAGGCAGATAATCTCCAAACACAAATCTCAATGTGGCTGCGTCTTTTGCTCCAAGATTATGAAGCCCATACCCGCGAGTAACTGCATGCGCAATAGAGTCGCGACCCCGTTGAGATGCCTTCCTCCTGGTTCTCACAAGCAAGCTGGAGGCCGTTGGGAAGCCCCCTTCACTAACACTACTATCCAAGCCCTCGACTGAACTCTCCAATTCGATATCTCGGTCTTCAACTGTTGTTGCTGCCGTCTCTTTCTCAGAAGATCCCCACCACCGAGTAGAATGCCTGCGAAGACCTTTTGATGGGAATCCAATTTTGAAATCATCGACTGTTGAAACAGGTTTCTGCTTCGGAGGAATTGGGGCTGCTGCTGCGGGGTTACTATTCATATGCGATGGGGTGCTCTGTAGGCTGACTCTCATTGGTGGAGTATTATTATTCCCCTGAGCAGGAATCCTAGTCTGCGCTGCTGCTGAGACAGTCCTTTGTGTAGACTTTTGCGCCTGTGAAGGCTGAACTGTTGCGGCTTCGTGATGTTGCCGTGCCAGTCTTTTAGGGGACGGGTGTCGGATATTCATAGCGGCGTCTGGCCCGCTGCAGAAACAAAATCAACACTCAAATCAAATTTTTTTAAAGTATAGATCTGAATCATACTCAGCAAGTATGACAGCATCAAGATAGTCTTCTAAATTAGAGGTTTGAACTATAAACAAGCGTCTCTACTTCCACCCCCACCCCTTTCGAAAAAAAATGAATAATATTCATATGTCTCTTTCCATATAAAATCTTCAATACGATCCTCTGGAAAATCGTCACTAATTGAGAATTGTCAAAAAACTCTGACGATCTTAGAATGTCACTATCCTAAAACCACATGGTACAATCCTACGAAAAAAAGAAATTCATTCTTTGGAATGATGGGCCTCAACAAGCTGATATTGCTTTTAAACAAGTCTGGTTTTCATAGGACACCAAAACTTTCTACAATTCCAAAACATTGCTACTTGTCTCTCTCCTTGGGGTAGGGAGAATTAAAAGAATTATTGCGATGAACTCCAACATACGAGAACACTGAAGAAGAAAAACGCTAAATTAGGAAAATCATGAGAATTCTATTAAGACTTCTTCCATGCCATAGGATCGCAAGAATAGGGACTGAAGACTCACATTAGAGTGCCTGAGATTGGCGGTGTTGCTAAGGGCGATCCTGAAGTATTTTCAGGCGTAGGTGGTAGCTGCTTTTCGGCAATTTTGTAGGCCCCGGGGTTGGTTGCCAACTCCTTAAGGCCCTCTTCAATAATTTCTTCTACCGACTTCCCTGCCGTAACCTGAAACAACCACCAAAATCTTCTCAGGACTGTCCACGCGGAAAAGAAGCATGCCCTAAGCACAAGGAGAACTGCCGCTACAAGCACAGATTCTAACGTCTCTGATGAATCTTTCGAACGTGAACCCTAAAACCACCGACATAAATGCCGGACTTTCATCAGAAGCACATTAAGATAAGCACACCCAAAACCAACACAGAACCTAAAACTAACGCTATCTACTAGAGCCATACATTTAAAGACCTTAAATGCATGCTAATTGAACATAGAGTTAGTTCATCAACAGTCGAAACTGGGTCAGTATCAACACAGGGGCATGATTTACAATACTATACCTTGCGATACGGCCACCGTGCAATACCATTTTCCTTGCAGATGCGCTGAAGAACACTCCCACAAACACCTGGCCCATGACCAACGTATTTTCTGAGAAAGTTAACACCCCGAATTATACACTCATGTAAGACCCACTCCAGAGTCTACAATATCATGATGGTCAGAACGAATCGAATAGAACAAGACCCAATTAGTCCGTGGGAAGGCGATTTTCATAGATCGGATATCCTCTGAAAACGAGTCTTAATGTCTCAAACAGCGTCAATAACCTACCTTCACAGATCCTGAAGATATCAACACGTAGCATATATCAGATTCTATGATGCAATGTCCACGTCGAGGTGGAAAGCTGACAGTCAATTTCAAATTATCAACAAGTACGGTAATCTCATTACGGAGAACAATGACAAGCTGTAACTGCTCCGCATGTATTTCAAGGATGCAAATCCACAGTTATTCGTGTAACAATCCTCCATATCGTACAGCGTGAAATAAGATTCAATCTTGGAGAAAATCATATCCAATTATGTTCACAACGTGACTAAGTTATCCATAAAGTATTGCATTTTTAGGTCGATTTTTGACGTCTGAAAAATTCAAGTGAATCATCTGGCAAGATTAAACAAGCGACAACAAAAGAAGCACTAAAAAGTAACAATTGCGAACTAACTCTCTAAAAGCATCAGGATGTTCATTCTTCCATGGCTGCAAAGACATTGCATCTGCTATAAGGCGAATGGGGTCAAGCTGCTCACTAAGCTTCGTCGCAGCCTCAGCGATGGGAACGGAGAAAAACTTGGACACCTCATGAATGGTCAAAGTGCCGTCTGACCATGACACAGGTTGCGGTGCCATGCCCAGCTTGGCCATGTGACGATTCATCAACACGTCGGACGGCATGATCTTTAATAATCAATATGGATACCTCCCCATGCACCAATTCGAAAGAGCTTTTCCTTTCTTTCCTTCGAAGAATCCAGCCTAGCTCCCGACCTTCCGCCGCCCTGTGCTGCCCTGTTATCCACAACTCAAAATTCGTATCACCATCAACACCCCGAATCAACTACACGCTACAAAAGAAAACCCTAATTCTAGTCTCCTTCCCACCCAAAACCTTCGGGCAAGCGCTGGAGACATGAAATTGGAACATTCCAAGAAGTGAATCGCAAAGACCAAACCACCGCTAGCATTGCCCTAAACCCTAAAAGCCTCCCCAAACAAAACACTCCCTCTTCATGAAATCGTGAAACGACATGAGCAGCAATTAAGAGCATAATTAGGCAAATATCCCGTCGCATCACTGCAACATGGAGACCTGAGCACGCAGGCACGCAAAGCCTAAACCCTAACTTCCCAACGAACAGAAACGACAGAGACACCTGAGATCCAAAATCCAAAATTCCGATTACCATCACAACTCTCTCAATACCCCGAATCCCATAAACCCACTACACAACACAAACCTTAGATTTCTGACCACTCCCATCCAAAGGTATCTCCTAAGCCCCACAGTCACAGAATTGGATCATTCCTCGCAACAACTAAACCATCCCCTGAAACCCTAACCCCTGGTTAACCCCAAAGCGTCTGGCTTCCGACCCAGGGCCAGAACAGGCCATAAAGAACCCCATGAAGAGCCAAATTCACTTCGCCTCCAGATCGATTCACGTGGCGCAACAGATCCGAGCAGTCAGAAAACTGCACCCTACCTGGGTCCCCGATCAGAAGTGACAGAGCAAGAGTCCAACGCAATGAAGGCCCCCAATTGATGAGACTACAGCAAGTTTCGCATGATGAGAAAAGCCGATGCGTCGTTTGTGCAACGTCGCTGTGGAGAGTTGTGCGAGCGAGATGTCGTGGGTGTGGGTGATTGAGTCACAGGAGCTCGATCAACCCTTTTGCAGGGAGGACATGATCGTCGTCACTGACTGACTACAGTACTCTGCTGCAGGGCGTTCTGAGTTCTGACGACGACGACGGTCAAAGGCAGATTTGCACGCCACTGTGTCGGACTTCGCAAATCTGTTGCAATTTGCTGCTGTTGAAATCTGTCGCTGCACAGCAGTGTGAGGAGCAGCGTTCGGGAAGTTTTCGGACCTGCCCCGGGTGATTGCCCTCCTCTGTGTACAGTAGAACCTCTCTAAAGTAATACTGAGTAAAAGCGACCCTGCTCTAAAAGCGACCCTGCTCTAAAAGCGACCCTGTTCTAAAAGCGACCCTGTTCTAAAAGCAACCCTGCCCTAAAAGTGGCCCTGCTTTAAAAACGACTACAGACACGTTTTGCTTCCTTAAGTTGAGTGTACCAATACTGCACATTTCAGGAGGTCGTCGCTTTTAGTGATCACTACATTTGAACTTCAAAAATTTGTAATTAATTCCACAAAGGTTCAAAAAATATAAAACGACTTGGATTAGATGCCAATTCAGTTCCATTTTTCTTCACATGAAAATTTACTGAATTTTTTTTTCAATTTTCCTGGAGTTTATCTTCCCCCAAATGCAATCAGCTCTTAAAAGGCTGCTTTAAGAGCAGACTACTTTACTCTCTAAAGTATTACTATAAAGAAGTTCTACTACAACACGAGTTGGATTTTTTTTCCAATGGTACCAGTGAATCCTCTACTTATCCAAATCTCCTAGTTCATTTCCTCTATTATCAAAATTTCACCAACCACTCTTTTTCAACCTCAAATTTGCAAAGGCTATAATCTTCTTCTTTTAAAGACATGTGGATTTTGAAACTAAACTCCAAATTTCACTACATTTTTGGTAGGATTTGAATTTAACTTGGCCCTTCATCAATTGAAGGCCAAAGATCTACCCAACTTGTCCAAGACTAAGTTGAGAGTATTTTAGAGAGGGTTGTAAAACATTAGAAAGAATCTAGGGTTTGAGATTTTCACCTTCTTCAAGTTCATCTTCAATTACCCTTGCAAAGTACTTTTTTAGATTTGTAAACAAGTATTGAAACTTCAGTGTGCCATTCTTCCACATCAAAACTACAAGTGTAGAGTTAAATTCTTTCTCCAACCCTTTTATACACCCTCACATGGCACTTTCCAAATTCAAAGTTGTCATGCAATTCTAGTTCTTAAATCTTCATGGAATTTTGTACAAGAAAAACACATTCATATGTATAGTACTCATATATTGGTATTTCACTATCTTTGCAAGGGTTAATAGGTTAGAGTACTTCATTCTTAGCGATGAGCTTCAACTGATGGGAGCCCACAAGTCTTGAAATGTCCTCTCCATCCATTCAATGGATCCTTGCAGCTTGAAAGCAAAGAATTTTTACATACAAGTTGTATAATCTACCAACAAAAATAAGAATTTTCCACTTACTCATTTTTCCTATGCATTTCACTATAAAAGAATATCCAATTGTATAACACCAGAAGAACTCAATCTAATTTTCTTTCAAGTCATGTGAATAGGATGAAGAATTTTAAACGCATTAATTGCATCATTATCATTAAACTCAGTATACAAAAGTTTACATACAACCTCAACATACAACTTTTGAAATGATAAGGCAACCTCTAAACCAAACTCTGAAGGGTCCCTAATCATTTGAAAGTTGTGAAATTTGAACCACCACCTTATGTTATATCACTACAAGAGAAAGCGGTGTTTTAAGTGTGTTTTTAAGTATAGTCCTAGAGATAAGATATTAAGTAATGACCTTTATGTAGAAAATCTACATAAAAGTCAACATAAAGGTCATTACTTAATATCTTATCTTTAGGACTATACTTAAAACATTCCTTTCTCTTGTAGTGTATAAGCCAAAAATGAAACCAAATGGAGGTCTAAATTGAGGTATCATATGAAAACCAGTACTAGGGTTGAATGTCTCTTGATTCAAATAAAAAAATCAACAAGAAAGTACAACCTAATTGAAGTCATTTTTGTCTTTACAATAGTCCCTAGAGACGAAGTGTCAACAAGTTTACTATGGAAGATTTTGGACAATTTGAACAACTTATGCAAAATTTCAATCAAAAAGTACAAAACATATATGAATTTGAAGTCCTTGAATTTATTAAACAACAAGGAAGTAGATCCATTGTCTTAAGAGGAAGGAGTACCACTCAAAAAGACTAATATTGATTCCAAAAAGTCATATAATGTAGTCACAATTAACCCCTAAATGCTTGGGCGACCAAATATGGTCGATCTGAAATTTCAGGCTCATTTTGCAGCGGGCAGTTAAATTCGTTTGAGCAGTTTAAAAAAAACTCGGGTAGTTTTTAGGATTAACTATTGAATTTTTTTATTTTTCACTGAAAATGGTACATATTTGATTGTTGAGAGGTCTCCAAAGCCATATATGTCCATTAGTGGAAGAGTAAAGCTTGCTAATTTTACTTCATTTTCCAACTTTGAGCAATTTCACTTGATTTGAGATCTAAAAACTTCCACTTATTCATTTGCTTTGAAAATGGTCCCAATGGAAAGAGTAAAGTGTTTTCATGATTTTCACCATTGAAAATTTAAACAAAAAAGTGTTGATTTGGATTTATTTGTGATTTATACTTATAAAAGAAAATTGCATCTCAACAATTGCAAGGTGGATTGTGTAATGAGTTTAATAACTTTTCAAGTGATATTAAGTTTTTTGAAAGAGTATTTTAGTGTGTTAACACAATTTGTAGTTGTTCATGTCACCTCCAATCCCAAAAAGCTTTTATGTGCAAATTTTTGAAACATTGTGGAGAGGGACAACATATTAAAAATAGAAAACATACATTTCTCTTGTTATAATCTCACAACTCTTATGCAATTTTGCACTCAAAATTGGTGTGCATACTAATAAGCAAGCTCTTTAAACATCTATACGGTTAGATTTTGAAAAAAAAATCATTTTGCTTCAATGGAGATAACTATAAGCCCATGTTCTTTTTTCATGGGAAAAACATACTTGGAAAGGCTTAGGCACTTAGGGGTTAACCATCCAGAGAAACAATGAATCAAAATTCATCCTAGAAGGCTTGAAAGGTTCGCTCTTCTTTTGAGGATTTTTTTAAACAAATTAGAGAAAGTACTCACATAGAATAACATCATTATACATACTTTTACAAGCCACATTTTTTGATGCCTCAAAAGTAGCTATATTAGTTTCATGAACTATATAGCAGGCAGAAGTTGGGAAAGGGTTTATATTTTTGAGTTGCGTAGGTCTACACTCTTGTATACTTCCTTATCATTATAGCTGCTCCATCAAATATAAATACAAGGCATTTCAACATGTCCACCCCCATGTCTTCACAATATCTATGAGATAGTAAAAAATGACCTTTGAATTTTTTTTCCATCCACTATAAACAATGAGTCCAAGAAACAAGTTGTGGGCAAATTTGCCTCCACTACAACAAAAGCAATGTTTTATGACTACAAAATATGATTGTAGTAAGTTATAAAATAAAAAAATATGACTGATGCAGAAATCACTATAGATGATTTGCGATATGACTGGACCCAATAATTACTGATGAGTTACTTCGGATATGAGTTATATTGGCAGTCATATGGATTTGGGGGGATAATTAGCCATATTTTGTCAACATGGCGTATACGTTGACTATCCTTTGTGTAGTCATATAATCTAAGAGGAAATGTGCACAATAGTTAAATTTTGTTAATTTTTCAGTTTTCTATAGTGATATGGCACTTTAAATTGTTAATATTTGATTGTTACCAATTAGCAAGGACTTTATAATAGTTTATTATTAGCAGTTGGATAGAAATGGATGAATGGGGTGTAATCTATAGTAGTTGTTAGAACTTGTCGTGTGGAATTGGTGAAATCAGTTGTTGGAAGATTTTAAGATCCAATCTGGAATGAAGTCTAGAACTCCTGCAGTAGTGGTCAATAGTAGTAGAGTGAGCAATTGATTTTGTTTTCAATGTGAATTCAGTGTGTGAGAAACGTAGTGTCTATAGTGCTAGAGTCTTGATTGATTGTGTTGGATTGATAGATGTTACTGAGTGGAGTTGGAAAGGAATGAGGGACAATTGTAATCTTTTCTATACTGAAATATAATGCGGAAATTATTGGTGTAAAGTGTTGTATTCAATTGGACTGAGATTGTGTTTGTGGATTTTTGGAATGTGTTATGTATTTGTAATGTCTTCTATTGGGTTGTGGATGCAAGTGACTGAGTGTACTGGAATTGTGTGTATCAATTGTAAATGTGTATCTATGATGAGTGTTGAGTTTATAGATTTAATTTTGTGAGAAATTTCCATCATTGTGACTAGGTGTGAGTGTTGGTCTGTATTTGGTTTCTATTATGTTAATTGAATGTGAATGGATCAATAGTATCGGATGAGTTAATGTTCAATGTAATAATGCTATGGTGCGTTTTATGTCTTGTAATGGAGGTTAATCTATAGATTCAATGGGATTAAAGATCTATGGAGAGTGATCACGTAGTTGAGATCAATAGATTTGAAAGATGAGTGATATAAAAGTGGATAGAAAGTGTGCTAAATTAAAAATGAGAAAGTATAAATTTTGTTGTCAATCAAGCTATTCAAAATTGGAATATAAAGTTAAGAAATAAGTTTCTGTAGTGGAAATTAAAAGTACGGGTTCAATTGAAGTAAGGTCGAAGGAAACCTTTACCAAGGAGAATCAATAGTTGGTGGAAAGCGTATCCTATGACTAGCAATTGGTCAATGTGAGAAATCAATGGAAAGATGCTAGGTTCTTGAGCGAGAAGATCAAAAGAGATTGTACTAGAGCAGTTGTTGAGGTTGACAAGAAAGCCAAGGAATAAAGCTAAATCTATAGATCTACAAACAATTGGATAGGTTCTCAGCCATGGTTTCAATTATAAAAAAAATAGCTTATCTATTGTGTTTGCTTAAGTAAGAATTTCCTAAAGTCCTCAATTGTGCACAACTTTGGGTTAATTAAATTTCCCTAGGAAGGACCATAATGCATCCATACCTCCCTATGAACAAACTTAAAACTATAGGAATTTATCAATAGACCATCCATTGTAGAAACCAACCTATACTTGGGAACTTGACTTTTTCTTGAGCTACTTGGTAAAGGAAAAAAATCCTACGTGGCATATGACTCTGTTTAGTCATATTTTTGGCTGATGTGAAATATGACTGTGGTGAATCGTATTTTGGTTGACGTGAAATATGACTATGGTGAGTCATATTTTGGTTGACATGGAATATGACTACAATGAATCATATTTTTTTGTTGATGTGGAATATGATTGTGATGAATTGTATTTTTTTATTAATGTCGATTGTAGAATATCACTCTTGTAAGTCATATTTTCTGCTATGTGAAAAATGACTTTGATGAGTCATATTTTTGAATGATGTGGAATATGAGTATGACTCTTGTGAATCATATTCTTTGCTAATGTGAAATATAACTCTTGTGAGTCATATTTTTGGTTGACATGGTAGTTAATGTCCTAGTTAATGTGGATGTCAGTAGTAATTTTATGACTGACTGCAATCATAATTTGGGATGTGCAAGGTTACATTTTGATACACATAAGTGAAAATTATATGACTATAACTAATTATATTTTGGCCAATATATATTGTAAAATGTAAATCAAGCAAGTGATTGTAGATAGTGTGTAATTTTGAATTTGGTTCTTTTTGCAATTTTTGAGGTGTTGTTCACTTTTTGTATTGTATTTTGCCAATTTGGGAACTAAAAATGCAATTTTAGGTGCTTTTTGCTTAAACAAAGGTTGACTGCCTTATTGGATTGTAATTGAGTTGTAGGCTAGTGTGAATTGGGAAGTCCAAGTTGGTTAATATGGTTGTATCAGATGACCAACCAAATTGTTGAATCAATTGGTGTGCCAATTGGAAGCTCTTCTAGCTGGCTGCTATTTAGGTTTCTATTCCAATTTGGATGAGGCCCATTACTACTGAGTGTGAGTGGAGTCCAACCCAATTTGGCTGTTTTGTATGCTTTTGTGTCCTTATATTAGTGTTTGAATGCTATTTGGATGAGGAACTATAAATAAAAAGTACCATTAGAGGAGATTTCAGCCCCCTGGAGGGTTGTGAGTTCCCAGACTGCGGGAACTAGTTCGCAGGGGGCCGCAGCAGCTTGCAGACGTGGAATGGCGACTTCCACATCGGAAAAAAATAATTTTTTTTTCTGTTTTTTTTTGCATTTCAAGAGTAAAACTTTTTTTTTTTTTTTTTTTTTAATTTTTTTATCAGGAACAGCCGTTCCCCGAAAACTGCAGGGGGACAGTTCCCCCGCAGCTGCTTGAAACGGCCCTCCAAGGGTCTGAAAACTCCTCTAATGTAATTGGGTGAGATACTATGGAAACAATTTGGAGTTTAATATATTGATGTAGCAAATGTGATTTGTAAAAAAACAATTTAGGAGTAAAATTTAGAATATTTTTTGGGATGATTTGGATTGTACGTAAATGTGAACTGTAATTCAATTTGTTAAGAAACAATTTTTTTTTAATCTAATTGGTTATACTTGGTGTGTGTTGTGAATTTATGAATGAATTGCTGTGAGTTCTAATTGGATTTCTATCTGTTGTTGTCAATGTATAAATCAAATGGTATTTATTGTGTGTATTGTGATAAATCTTTCACAATATGTGTGATTTCCTAATTGGTTTTGATTGTAGTATTCTCTATGATTGGGAGTTTGCTTGTGTGTTATGTCAATTTGGATTTTAGTCATGATTTATGTTGATGAGATATTTGGTTGTATTTAATGCTTTCAATTTAATGAGTCTGAATGGGATATGAGTGTACCGCAAGTTGACTATTTGGTTGTTTAAGTTCAGTCTGTCTGAAAATCTATGATTGCAAACCAATTGGGAAGTTGAAGAGTAGAAGTTGTATGGATACTATCTCCTATGTTTGATTTAAGAGCTATTAGGTGTAAAATTTGTTGATGCAATAGAATCAATTAGGATGATGAAAGTCTGAGTGTTGTATTGAGTAATCATTGGTTAGAGATTAAAAACAAATTGGATGATCAAGTATTGTTGTAAGTCCAATTAGGTGTTGTGTTAGCGGCAAAGCTTGCTTGTTGTATACTGGTGTGTAAAGATCAAATCGGAATTTAAGCTATATGGAGCAATTGAGCAAAATCAACTTGGAAATAAATACCTATTTGGAAAAAGCTTAAAGTATATAATGCAAAGAAGCATATTTGGAAAAGATTAAAGAATAAGAATGCAAATGGAAGCAATTCTTACGCTTGTGGCCTTTAAGAGTGGAGAGTAGATTGCAATTAGACCTAGTTGGTGAGGTTTTAAATTCTTAAGCCTTGTGTTGTGCTACCTAATAGAATTTGATCGACTAGTTTATAATCCTATTTGAAATTCTTCCTAGGAACGAACTTAACATACTATTGGGTGTTTTTCTTAATTGTTAAATATACTATTTTACAGTGATATTTGGGATAATTGAGAGTCATATTTTTAAAATTTGTGTGTAGTTTGTGATTGGGGTGATTGAGGTTCAAAATAGCTTTAATTACAAACTACAATTACATTTTTCATGCATTTTAAATGGACATGACACATTGCACTTATATATCAAGATGACTTAACAATTGAATGAAAGACTTCATATAGTTAAAAACAAATACACATGGTTTTAGAGATATACAAGAGGTAATCATATTGGAGAGGAAGAATGCAAGAAGGAATGCAACTCTCTTCATTGACATTTATTAGCCGACAATATAAAACATATATATCACAATGAATCATTCATAAATTTAATAGGGCCTATATTGATTTCCTTACAATAATGTGAAGATGGCTCCATTGGGTTGCAAATAGCCTCCAACAATTTTATTTCAACTTTTGGTGCTTGCATATACAATTGAAGAAATGGAAGGTTAATTTTTAGTGAAAGAACAACAAAGCTCAGCCTTCTAAGGTTTACAACAACACAAAATATGTAGCACAAGTTTATTGTAGGAAGAATAAAAATGTTGATGAAAGAAAGAAGAAGAAGAAAGTAACAAGTGTTAAAAGATAACAACAAACAAGGATTAAGATGCAACAAAAAATAATAAGAAGCAACAACTAAGAGACAACAAGAAACAACAAGAAACAAGAGTTAAGATTCAATAAAAAGAAACAAGAAGTAAGAATTAAAAAACAATAAGAAGAAACAAAAAACAAGAACTAAGAAGAAGAAAGAGTTAAAACAAGATTCATAATCTAAAAAACAGTAAGAAGCAAGAGCTAAGATGCAATAAGAGCTAAGAGACCAAAAAAACAAACTAAGAAGCAAAAAATAAGAAGTAATAAGAAGAGCTAAGAGACAACAAAAGGCAAGGAAGAAGAGTCAAGAGAAGTGGCGTCTAGGGTTTCAAAACTTTAAAAAAAGTTGTGATTAGGATTGAAAATCCAAAAAAAAAAATGGATAGGGTTTCAAAATTCTAAACAATGACTTGTCTATATATTTTTTGGATTGTCCATATTTTTCTTGGACTACCCAAAAATAAAAAAATATCACTCCCTGTAGAACTAATTTTTAATTGTTGTAGTTTCATTTCTTTTATCTAAGTGTAAATAGAGTCTTGGAGATGGATTAGAAGTGAATTTAATGAACACGTCCTTTTAGTAATTGATAATTGACTATAGACAGGTTACAGAGACTATAGTCATCTCTACAAATACTTGTCTACAAATTGTTATAACGGTTATAGTCTTTCACACTTGTAGTTGTGATTTGGAAGGTTGCCCGTTAAAGACTATTAGACCTTTTCTTCTTGCTCTTTTTCTTTGCCATTAGTTGTAATAGTTTTGTGCCCTGACTTGATCATAGTCATTGGTCTTGTATTTTGTATGCTTGTAATTGATTGACTATGTTTGCAATTGTGCCTAGTGATTGGTAATTGTATGTTGTAAATATAATTGTGTAGTACTTTGAAATTTGTTGTTGTGAATTGTTTGAGTGCATGGGATTATTTGAATGTGTAGAAATTAATGACTATGGTCCATATGAAAGTTTATGAAGAATTATGTGTTTGATTGATAATTGAGTAATGAATGAAGTTGATTGTATGTTAAGACTATAGTCATGATGTTGTATGTGTTTGCATTAACTGGACAATGGTCTGAATAGGAAGATATAAATTGCAACTGTGTTCAATTGATGAATTTGATAATTGGACTATGGTCTTGTTGAAGTAAGTCTAAAGAATGAAGACTATAGTTTGAGTTCAAAGATATAAAATTTAAATGAACTTGATTGTGAATTGTGTGTTGTTGATTAAGTTGGACCATGGTCCTGATAAGTTGAGTCTAGATGCTAGAGAATGAGGGAACAGTGATTACACAAAGACTATAAACAATCAAACATATGCAGTTCGAGTGATTTGCAATTGAATAAATGAATGAATCTAAAAGAACAGTGAGAGTTGAAATAATAAATGAAGAATGTTAAGTTATTAAAAGACTATGGTCATTAGAGTTTAGATTGATTGGATGATTATGAGATGAGTGAATTAAAAGACAATGTGATGATAGAAAAGTGTAATGAATAATTGTTATAATATAAAATTAGAAATGAGTGATTGAATTTAGATAATATTGTATGTAAAGACAATAGTCCGTTCCAGAATGGTGGCGGAGCGTGAAGCCTATGAATGAGAAATTTGTTGATAAGTATTACAACCTTTTCTCTTACAGATTATAAAATCTCTTGAACGGATAAAGAAGATAAATAAAATTAGAATGTGTCTATGCATAGTTTACTGAAAACAATATTTGAATTACATTATTTCATAACATGAAGATAAAATGAATCAAAAGACTATGGGCCTTGTGTTATGAGAGATGGAAAGAGTGGACTATGGCCTACCTGTGAATAAGATACTTGGACTATGGACTTCCTTCTCCCTTGAATAATACTCAAAATAATTTACGGTCATAGACCAATGTTGTGAGAAGACAATAGTCAAGTTGAGAGATAAGAAAAACAATTGGTCCCTTAAACATTTAATGATATTTTAGATGCTTTTAAAGGAATATTTATATTCCATTTCTATTTAACAAGTAACTTTAGCTACAATACGATAGACTATTTGATCATTTGCTTGATTATAGAACCCATGTACTATAGTCTTGGATTGTTGCTAGTAGGCAAAATCTAGACTACACTCCCATAAAAATATGACTAGCAATATGACTCAACTTTTTTCAAATATGTTCCCTACGTTCTCTATGAAATACCTTAGTGTTTCCAATAGGCATATAGCATACGCTTGTGAAGTACAAGGTCCAAAAATGACTAGCAATCATATATTGCAGTCATATCTGTCTTCAAGGTGTTGGCCTCCAAGAATATGATTGTGAGTAGTTGCTAGTCATCCCCAATTATATTTTTGCAGTCATAAAACACTGCTTTTGTTGTAGTGCTCTAAGGATGTATACAAGATAATAAGATGTCTTCTAATTGAAATGTCCTTGGAATCATCAATCATGAGTCCAAAATATTTGGAACCCCTCATTTTTCTAATGCTTGTCTTCAAATTGCACTATAAATACTTAAGACCATGTCCACACATGCTTTTCATCATGATACAATATTGAAGTCATTGGTACATTACAAGATAGAAGAAGATTGCAAGAACTTGAAAATTTATAGAAAAACATAGTTACATTCCTTGCTTATGGAATAGGCAATTCTAAAAGAGACATGACAACTTCATTAGAGCTACGATTTACAGTTGCAACAATCACTTGCAAAGATTTTTGACCACCATATCTTATCTATGAAAGTTTCATATAATCTATTGTTTTTACATAGTCTTCCAAGGTTGAAATTATAATGTTCATTAACCCTTCATTAACATAAATGTATTTACCACCTCCCTCTTTGAAAATCTAATAGAAAATCCTCCCTAATTATCTATTAAATTCAATCTAATCAAACAAATTAAACCAAACATCCTTCCATTTCAAATTGGCCATTTGAATGTCATTAAGTGGAGTGGAGGGAAGTGGGGAGGTGTAGACATACTAGATGTAGCAATTTCTAAGCCTACAATCTTTCTACTAATTTCAACACTAAAGAGCTTATCACACATAGATCTCAAACATCTTGCCATTTAAAATATACATACAAATACTAAACCAAAAAAGAAAAGGAAAGGGGGGAAGTCTTCCATGTGGGCTTGGAAGAGACATGCCGTCCCAAACAACAACAATGATGATGAACAAGTTAGTAAGAGCATGCATGGTGCAATATTGTAGCAATGTGGAATAGACAATAAGGAGCTGTAGTGTTGGACGGTACAAACAATGCAACAACAAGGAGTTGGCATAGGGAGCAAAGGCACGAAGTAAGTGGAGGCATGACAACAAGGAGGTGGTGGTGTGCAACAATTTTATAAAGGCACTAGAACAATAGTCAACAATCTTATTGGAACAACAACGAGTAAAAATAGCATGTCAATGGCAAGCAAGTGAGTGGAAATAGGATTCCAAGTGCTCAATGACAAGCTTATGCAAATACGGATGACAAAGCAAGGACTAGCTGCCACAACCAATCCTAAGGCAATAATGACCTTAGCCTTGTCCAAGCCCCTCCATGGTCAACCCTAAAGTGATACCTACCTTATCTAAGAAAATATCCACCTCCAACAACCTAGGTATTAGCCTTTGATTCAAAATGATAAGTGGCTAAAATTTCACAATTTCATAAAAGCAACGGCCATATATGCACTTTCTTTTTTTGTACATTAGTTGGTTGGTAGTCTTACTAATTCTTTGGTCTAGTTTTAGATCCTCCATTTTCACACTTTATTGTTTATTTTTTGAAAAGCTTTGGCTAACAATGAACTAACCAAGGTTATATAAACAAAAATTAGTGAAGAGCATCAACCACAACTCAAAGACATATGTATTAGGCATTGAGGGTGAACTTTCAAAATTTGTAGTTTATTTATATAGTGTTCAAAAAATGTATTCTAAGAGACTCTAGAATCTCCTTTTGACTACCCACAAGACCGTACAAAAAATCCCATATAATAATGGAAACCATATCAAAATGTATAATTATCTTCATTGGCAAACAAATTTGCAAGGGGAGAATTGGAATTGGTGGCAAATAATTTTTTTGGAGGAGGCTTGTAAAATGTGGGGTTTGTATGCTTCCAATTTCTAGAAAACTATTTTAAACATCAGACTTGAATTTTTGGTTCCTCTTTTTTGGATAACAAAGGCAAAGCTATTTTGAAAATGTAGTTTCTCCCTACTCATAGAAAAGTGAAGGCATTGTAAAACTCAACAAAGGCAATTTTGATTGACTTTGAAAAACTCATAACTTCAATTCTGCTCCTGCCACATTATGGAAGTTAACTTTGTTATGAAAAATGAAAATGCCTTGTTGAGGAGACCTTCTTTGGAGGAGGGAGGGGAGATAGTTGACCCCTAACACTAGTAGAAAATCAGGCCCAAAATTTTGTTGATGATCAACGCACCCAAAACAACAGATTGGGCCTGATTTTCTACTAATGTAAGAGCACTTCTAATAGTGATTTTTTTTCTGATAGTGATAGTACAATATGCAAGTAGGTCAAACAAATCATCCAATTGTATTAATTCATCTAATATTACGTAAAATTAGTGATCTTCATCAAAATGTTGGTAAACTTTACATTTTTTTTTCTTTTTTTCTAATGAAAAGTTTGTAATGATCTTGCATTCAACTATGAAAAAAAATTGCTAAGAAAAAATCACTAAAGATTCTATAGTAGTTTGTTAAAAATTTATCTAAGCAAAATATTGTGTTTAAGTTTGGAGAGGATTACTTTCGAGCGTCACTTGTACATCTCACTAATTTAACTTCTATCCACCAATGCCAAGTCTCCTAGAGTAAAACAAAAAGTATTGTATTGTTGATGATGTCAATGTGCTATTTTGAGACAAATAATAGCATTTGGAGGAATCATAAATTGATAAAAATTACATTTTTGCCGTAAATTAAAGAATATTTTGGAGTAACCACAAAGTTATAGCTCACTTTTCATTTCCAAAACACCATAATGGACTTTAAAGATGGACCCTTTGAGATGCAATAAGAGTCATGGCATCCAATAGATGAACTATGAATGTTTTCAAGAGTTTATTCTAGAAGCTATAAGAAATGAATGAACTACATGCACATATGTTGAAAAATGATGTACTTATATCTATCCTTCAAGTGATGTGACTAGTGAGGTCACTTGTTGCTTTATGAATTTAGTGCAAGGATCTAAAATAGATTCATGTAGGATGGGGTAGAAAAAGAAGACTTGCCAAAATTAAGATCTTTTGTCCAAAATCAAGCCTTAATGGGGGTTCATCGTTATCATCATGGTTACATTTGGAGAAATTAAATGAATTAATTATTACTTGAACTCCTAGTGCCTAAGTTGGAAAATAAAAATGTCCACTAACTTTCAAAATATATAATTCTAATTTTAATCCTTGAAGGATCATGTAATCAACATTTGAATAAACCATGAATACTAGATGTCTCCAACATACATAATCTTGAGTTTTAATTTTCATCATTCTAATTGTTACATATTCTTATATTAATTCTTTGTCATTTTCATCGTATAGATTTTCAAGATTCTACTTTGCAAATATTCTATATATATTGCAAAAGTTAAGGAATATGCTACGAAGGATGTTTATTTTATATTGAATTTTAATTTCAATTAATGCAAAAATTCATAGTAGTAAGTATAGAATCGTTTTGAGTTCACATGACAATAAGAAACTTAGAAGTAAGATTAGTTGCCATTGTGATTGCACGTAATTGCTTTGTTCTACTTGAATGTATAGTCTTACGTGTGGGATTTACTTCTATTGTTGTCGCAAATGTCAAACTATGTTTGAATTAGTGATGAAGTATTAGAGTCTTTGATGACTTGGCCACCAACCATTACCTATTTATTGCTTGTTAACTCAGAGTAAATACTTGTCTCGGGTTGTTTGTACGGGGTCGGTTAATTGATAAAATCTCTTTACCTATGATAATTCATTAGCAACACCCAACCATGATTATCACACTATTGTTTAAAGTTTCAAAGAAACTCAACGGGTTTTGAATCCAAACCACATAGTTAAGATACAAATTAAGCTCTTCTCCAACCAACTGAAGAATTCATGACTTGACAATCTCCAACTTCATTCTAGCCATTTTATACCACCATTCATTAAAACCACATCCACTAGTCATTTTTGTTAGTTACTAGTCACTTTAGTGTCTACTCTTGAAGGGCGGGGGGGGGTAGTCTTGCACCAATGGCTCTTTGTTCGGTGGGCATTGGCTCATTGGCTAGACAAACAAATGCTTTATTCACGCCGGCCTCTTCATGGGACCGGAGTTTCTACTACTACTTCTATTCTTTGATGATTTTCCTTTTAACATACTTGTATCCTAAGTTTGAACCTTTTTTTTATTATGGTACTATGGATTGGATGTTTTTTTTTATAGAACTATTATAAAATAACATTCCATTTTTTTTTTTCAAATGACAAATTGATGAATCGGTAATGAATATCATTTTCTTGAAAAGGATAGGGTTTAGGCAATATGCAATTTATACTAAGGTTTTAAGAATGTAACACAAATTGTTGCAAACCATGGTAATTATAAGGGATGAAATTGTAGTTTGTATTCTTTAAATTTAAAATCATACTTTTGCATGAGAACATTGAAAACTCAAAAGGTTGAAGTTTACTAGCATCTTATATATAACAACATTCATTAATGAAAACATGGTTAATAAGGACTAGGGACATGATGACTAAAAAACCTTCAAATGGTCTAATTGATCATGTGGGGCTTTCGATGGGTCATTTTCCTAATCATTTCCTAGATTTCCACAAGTGAATTTTACACCCTCTAGAAGTGAACACTCAACACCCACAACATATGCCATGTAATCCATTTGATAAGGTGGGCCCTCCAAAGTGCACCATTGAATCTAAAAGTGCTATCATCACTTTGTACATCTCCAAAATCAATATGTACCTATGTGGAAGAAATGATTTTAGAACCTCTACCAAAAAAATCTTTGACTCTTCATAACTTTTACATACAATATCCAAATGTTGCATTCTTTGGTGCGTTGGAAACTTCTCTCACTTGCCAATAAAGAAAATATGAAAAATTTGAGTAATCTAATAATAGTAACTAGGCACAGAAGCCCAAAGTGGCGGTTTTGGGGGTGCCCGCACTTTCCAATCGATGGGTGCTGCGCATTGTGATTGTGATTGTTGTGAGAGCATGACAGGGTTGAAGTTTGTCATAATCTCAAAATACCACCAAACTTTACCCAAGCCTCCCACTATACATTTCATGCTTGAGTGTGGATATTAACTAGACACAAATATGTCTTGTAGCTACATGCCACAGAAGCTTTTAATAGTACCATCTAGTATCATATGCAATGAAATTCTGTTTCATTTGTGTCAAAAAAGAAAAAAACAAACCAGGTACCATCTAGTACTTGAAAGGCATGTCAGCATACTGGGAAAAAAATTGCAAAAAAATTTTGAGCATTGAAAACTGGTGCACAGTATTTATATATTCTCCTCAAGCATGAATTAGGATATCAAAACAGATAACATAAGTTCACCTGTTTGCCAGGCCACTTGTGGCTGGCTGTCCTGTATTTTTCTCTCTGCAATGGAATTCTTTTTCATTTGTGCCAAAAACAAAAACAAAAAAACAGATAACATAAGCTTGGAAATGACAGGGTTGACAAACTCTAGAAGAAATTGAGAGTAATAATAACACCAGTCCAGCCAATTAATTTGAAGAGTTTGGACCAAAGTAAAATGTCAAATATACTACAGTATTCGACGAACAACTGGAACGCTTTCAAATTGCAAATATTCTGTTTCGAAAAAAATAATTTGCAAGTATTCCTTGAATTGAGATGATTGACAGCCAAAATAGCCAATTCTCTCAGTCAAGTGAATGAATCAACCCATCTTCCCGGATTAGAAGGCTCTAAGCTTGCTAATTAATTGCTTCGTGACAATGTTTCCTGAACTTAATTTATGCAGTAATTTGGTATCACCTGTTGACTACCGGTAAATTCAAAGCTCATTCTTTTCTAATTTTACCATCCCCAATATCCTTGCTTCCCATGATTTGAGTTTATTGCATTGACCAGATTACCTTAACTTGACCTAGGATCTCAAAAATCAAACACTTATGGTTTGACCGCGCTTCTTTAGTACTGTACCTTGCTGTTTGCCTGTCACCTCATAGTCACAGGAATCTTTCTTGAACAATGTAGAGTATTTTGTTTGAGTGAGAAATTGTAAGTTATGTACTCCACTGCTACCAATGAAATTCCGTTTCATTTGTGTCAAAAAGAAAAGAGTAAGTTATGTGCTCCCTTCTCGACAAAGCAATCTCTTCGTTTTGCAATTTTGCATTAATGAAAGCACAGAAAAATTAATTGGTTTCTTCGTTTTCCAAGACCAAAAGTATTCTTTTTAGCGCTGTCTTCGAAAACGGAAGAAACCCAATTTATTTTACTTCTTGGTAAGAACACCAAAAGTGAAAATTTTAATGCTACATAGTCATCCATAGAACCAAGAGCCCATAGGGCACACCTTCATGTCGAAACCTGTGCCGCAAACTCATGTGAAGTTGTGAACCCCACGCAAAATATTAACGCAAATCGCCTCCCGCTAATCCTACTTAGCAGTCCCGCAGTCTGCACACACCTGGGACTCTGTGCCTTCACTGCACCTGAAAAACTCCCAAGCGTGTATGCCGCTACAAGTGCCACCCTCCCAGGCTGAATCCCCTTTTGCTTAACCACTAATCTGCCACCTCAAAGCGTGATTACAGAAAGCCTCGGTCAAGTGCCTCAAATCCTATGCCAAGAAGCTCCAGATATATGCCAATTCCAAAGCATTACATGCTGCGAGCTTGCACTTCCCGCGTGCTTGCTTTGACCGCCCTTGAAAATCCCCAAGTTGAGGCTTTGACCGTGGATCTACGCATCCACCGCCACAGCGCCATGTGCAGGAAATCAGCAGAGGTCACGGTGGTTCTTGCAGCAGCAGCAGCCAGCACCAGTGGTGATGAGCATTAGCATGGCAGTACTGAAACTGGTACTACTCAGTGCAAGGCTTGCTTGCCCCCCATGTGCAAGGCTCCAGTTGCACCAGCTCATCATCACTCCCATACTGACTACCTTTTGTTCGTTAGCTCTGGTCCTTGATCGCAAGCGTGTACCGGAAGAAGCCAAAAAGTTTCGATTGCATCCAGGTTGCGATCAAGTTCCTGTCTCTTGAAAGTTGATCTTTCTGTAAAGCAAGCATTCTGTTGCGTTACTGTAGAACTCCATGGTGGTAGTGACGGGAGAGGAAGATAGTGTTTTTTTTCTGTTTTCGAGACCCAGATGTCGTCTTCGTTGTTGACTGAATTGGTTAATGAGAACTAGCTAGGTGGGTCGGTCATGGTGTACATTTCACTCATGTGTTGCTGCCACTGGTACGTTGGGGGTTACCATTTTAGGATAGAATACCAAGGTTGCTAGCTTGCACATGGCGCCATGCCCGAATGGTGAACGATGGTGTAAGTGCTTGGGAAAAGAGTGAGAATCAGTGGCAGGGTTGGGTTTGTTAAGACCATAGCGGATAGATAGTTGCAGGATTTGTGATTGAGGAGGTAGACAGACAGATATCAGCCATGACGAGGATGGGGCTGTGGAGCTTCGCTTGTTTGCTGCCCGCGGAGACTTTAGACCACGGCCACCGGGATGCATGGACGGAAGACGAGATGGACCAGATGCCGGGCACTTCCTACGATAATGTCGAAGCTAATAGCAATTTTGCGTACACGGAGAGTGGCAGGAAAGGGAAGGGCGACTATGAAGGTGCGAGAGGGAGAGAGCGAGCTTCGGTGAACTGCTCCAGTGGGGGGGCTCACATGCTTGCGTGCTTTCGAGCTGGCGCCATTAATCTGGTCCGCGCTCGTCTATTCCTCTATCTATTGTTTTGCACATGTTTGCACTTGGAAATTGTGTTTAGGGGCTTGAAAGGTAAATTGGTATGCACGTTGTGACGGACGGTGGCTGTGCAGATTGTGCATCCGGCTATGGTGACCGTGACAGGGTCGCAGAGACAAGGCGCATCGGCTGTGCAACCGGTGAACTCGCTGCCACGCACGGCGTTCCTGGACGGAGCGGCTGGCGACCATGATAGCGACGATGACCCCACGTCGCCGGTGGTCACTTGCATTGGACAGGTACTTGCAATCGATTGCTCCCGCTTTGGTCTCCACTCGCATCTAGACGGGCTTTCAATCTCTTGCAAATCGCTCAAAACATAATTAATTAAAGCTTGTACTGTGCCATCAAGGAACACTTTTGCTGTGTTTCCCCTGTTCATGGCGTTTTGCCCATAAATTCAGAGAAGGGAATCGCTAGTTTGCACTGTATTAATGGACCCGAATGAGGAACCCAGTATATTGTAGGTTTTGTCCACAGCAAAATCCCACATCAGGGGAACTTTCAGTGACCCTCTGATCTCAGTTTCGGGTGCTTTGGGAACATGCTCATAGTTTCGAACCCAATGTTGTGGTGCGAGTAGAGTTTGTCGTAGGTCTTGAAAAGCAGTGCAGGCTGTCCAGTTTAGGGTCTAATAGTTCTTATACAAAATAGGGTTGATCTCATTGACCTCCACTTTCTTTGTAAAAAGCTAGGGTTCCTCAACATCTTAGATAGGATTTTTCCAGCTTCCATATCCTCTTGACCTTTGTCAAATCCATTGCGTTAACTCACACTCTGATAGCTCTGACCCAACTTGCAAGCGAAAAGAGAAACTGACATGAGCACTCATCCATACCCGTGTCGCAGGTGAAGAAGGACAAGCTCCGAACTCCCCCCAAAACACCTCCCAAAACTCCCCCTAAAACTCCCCCTAAAACCCCACCCAAAACCCCCGACCTCCGCACCCTGAAATCCAAGCGCGACAAGCTAGCCCCCGAGTCCTCCTCCCCACGCCCTTCCAAGTGGCGACAGATTCTGGGCGCCCGAGGCACCGTGAACCCCAGCAGCCAACCAGCTCCCCTACCACGCAACGACAGCGAGTTTCATGTCGACCTCAATAGATTCAGCTCCAGCACAACTTCAGCTCCCCCAGTGAAAGCCGAGCAGACGGGCACCATCCTAGCCAAGTCGCTTCTAATGCTGCAGCTGGAGTGTGAGGCTCGTGAAGAGGAAGAAGAAGATGATGCTGATTCCAGAGCTTGCCAAACCAAGACACAGACGGGGGGCATGGTGGGGATGGTGGGGATGCATAAACTTGGTGTGAGACCGCCGGTGGCGATGGCGAATGCGAGAACTAGTGCCAGTGAAGAAGTGTTGCTGTGGAAGCGACGGAGCGGGGCCAAGCCTTTGACGCTCGACTTGAAGAGACGCTAGCTGCGTACAGTAGAACTGCTGCAGGTGTAGAATACGGTAGTAAGTTTAGCAGGAGAAGAATTTAGATGGTATATATGTTTTGCAATGATCAATCTCTGAGCATTCAGTTCGTTATTGCTTTGGTCCACAATGTATCATTCTGTGTTTTTGCATCGCCTGTTTTACAAGTTGTATGCTTTTGGTTGAGTGAAGAAAAGGTCGAAATGGTAGGCCTGTGGCTTTGGGCTTGTCGGTGATGAAGCAGTGTGTGTGTTCCTTTCGTTTTGCACCGAGGTTTACTTCGGCCGTGGTTTCTGAAAATCTAGTCCATGCAGTAGAATTGCAGTTTTAGAGAGAAATGTACACTAAATAGTGAAATTAGGTTGCCTTAACAATTCGGCTGCCTTACTTCAAGAAAATCACTTTACAAGCCAACCAATCAACAAATATGAACTTTAACATTTGTTTTTAATGACCTACTTTCATTTTATCAATGGAAAATTTCAATCATTTATTATGTCTACTGTTTTTTCTGTTTGTACACATAGAGGTTCATAAGTCCCACATGCATAAATTTTTAATTCAAAAAAGTAGTAAATTCTTGTAAAGAAACAATACACATTTATATAGTGTAGAATGTCGAGAAATTAGTGTGGGGCAACCTAATTTCACTATTTAGTGTAGCTCATGTAGATGCACTACTGTGACCATGTAGCTCTTCATTTCCTGAAATAGCAACAAAATGTGGGGTGAGTGAAAAAAAGCAGCAGGGACAAAATTTAGGGTTGACTTGGCTAGTAACATTAGGTCATTTTTAGTGAGAAGCAATAGAGGTTTGGACCTCCAAAATGAAAAATGATGTAGTTTGTTGTAGTTAGATCTTCAGCGTCATATAGTATGTGGTCATAAAAAAAACAGATACATGCACTAACCAAACAAACAATGTTTGGACATTGAAATACATAATATAGTAATTGAAAATTCAAATAAATAATCTATCACATAGACACTTAGAAAATATCTAACTTAGCTTGATAGGTAATATCCTAAACCATTTTTTTATTAAGCAGGAATCCAATTTTCAATTACCATATACATAACACATTCATTTTATTGCATTCATTTACAAAATTGCTTGTGAATATGGGAAACATCATAATGATATGCCAGTAACCTTGCCTTTTATAGTCACATAGTAGGTTCATCAATTTATTAACTAATAATTAATATTTGCATGGAAATAAATAAAGCAGTAAGACAAAAGTATTTGTTGTCAAACATATAAGGTAAACCTGCCTATAACATGCAGGATTAGTGTTTTGCCCTTGGCAAAAAAATTCAGATTTTTTTCCATACAAGGACAACTTACTATGAGAAATAAAGAGAGAAATTGAATTTTTTTTGACAAAGTATGAATTTCTTATGAATTTTTGAAGTGTGTTGTCCAATTGGCCCAAAAGAGACTGTAGGCTACCCCAAAACCAACAAAAAGTGTATGCATGATGACCATCTTGCCACCCAAAGCAATCACAATATTTTCTAACATCACTACAACATTTCCTAACATCGCCACAACATGAAGGAATAAAAAAATAATTTGCTTTGATGAATTTACACTAAAGAGGTAGAAGTTTCTAATGTAGTTACTAATAACTCCATCACCAACACCCAAGGCATTGATTTTGGCCACTAACCAACCTAACAAAGTCCCAATTTCATTTATTAGAAAAAGTTTGTCATGGGTTGATGTAAGATTCTAATGGGTTATTTCCTAGGTGCATGTCATGGGTGGTTTGCTTGTCATAAACATGTTTATCTTACACATATCTTTCACAAATCTACTAAGTTTGTGTACTTTCTAAAATGGCTTGAATTAGTTTGAGTTTTTACCAAATAAATCCTTGCACTACTAAGATGTTGTAAAAAAGGACCTTTAATGGAGACCTTTTAGCCAAAACTACAACAAACAATAGAATTTGATAGCCAATTTGCAACTTCCTCCACGTTGATATTAGCATCTATTTAGTCAGTTTTGTGTTATAGTACTAGCAATAATCCTTTACAGCTTGCCAAATCCTTTCTTTTCTATTTTTTTTTAATACTACTCACTTTCAAGGTAGCCAAAGTTGATGTCTGTTTGTCTTAAAGATAGCATATTGCACTAAATTCCATAAACTAGTTCTGAGATCACCCTAAACATACAATATGAGATGATCATTTGCCACCCCACGAATCGATTGCTAAGCCTTTATTCATCTTTGGATTGATTAAATGAGTTAGAAGTATTTAGAGGGCTTGCGGGTCTACATTGATTCATGGCTGTATAGTAGCTGTGTGGAGTACTTATCATTTGAATCCTCCTCCTCTTCACATTGGATCCATAATACTTCTCATTCATTTCTTCATTAATAAAAGGTCCTCTAGTTAAACGATCACCATGACGCAAGTTGTGAAGGTTGGGCATATATCTTTGAGGACCTTGTGCTTCCTCTTGAAAATGAAGATCTCGAGAATTTGACGAATTACTTTCTTGCTCAAGATCTTGAAAATTTGACAAATTATTTTTTTGCTCATTAGAAGGTACTTTGGCAAGAATTGTTGTTTTGTTGGACGTTTTGGAATTCAAATTAATATTCTGTTGATTCTTGGCATCGGGTACAAATTGTTGCCATGTTCCTTGTGGAGTTTGATTGCCTTGTGGAGTTTGATTGCTTTGAGATTTTTGTGAAGCTTCGTAGGTTTGAGATTCTTGTGGAGTTTGGTAGCTTTGAGATCCTTTTGGAGTTTGGTAGCTTTGAGGTCTTTGTGGAGTTTGGTAGCTTTGAGGTCCTTGTGGAGTTTGATCATTTTGAAATCTTTGTGGAGTTTGATAAAGTTGAGGTCCTTGTGGAGCTTGATAATTTTGAGATCCTTGTGAAGCTTGATAATATTGAGGTTCTTGTGGAATTTGATAATTTTGAAATTGTTGTGGATTTTGATAGCTTTGAGATCCTTGTGAAGGTTCGTAATTTTGAAATTGTTGTGGATTTTGATAGTTTTGAGATCCTTGTGAAGGTTCGTAATTTTGAAATTGTTGTGGATTTTGATAGCTTTGAGATCCTTGTGAAGGTTGATAATTTTGAAGCCCTTGTGGGGCTTGATAGTTTTGAAGCCCTTGTGAGGTTTGATAATTTTGAAGCCCTTGTGGGGCTTGATAGTTTTGAAACCCTTGTGAGGTTTGATAATTTTGAAATCCTTGTAGAGCTTGGTAATTTTGAAATCCTTGTAGAGCTTGGTAATTTTGAGGACTTTGTAGAGCTTGATTCCTTTGAGTGCTTTGTGGAGCTTGATAGCTTTGAAGTCCTTGTAAATATTGATAGTGTTGAGGTTCTTGTGCTTGATAATATTGAAGTTGTTGTTGTTGATGTATTTGCAATCCTTGAGACGATAATATTTGTTGAGCTGATTGTTGGTTTGTCTGTTGTCCACCTAATTGTCTGTGTACATTGCCAACCTATAGAAGACCAAAATAAATAATTATCACTTGTGTTTCAATTTTTTTCAAAATATCATAGCAATTTAAAGTCTATAATATTTTAAACAAAGTTTAGGTTATTTTATTTAGTATTAGGCTTTAGGATTAGCCAAATTATATCCAAATTATTTTGGTGCTCAATATTTTATTTTATACTATAATTTTGTATGCATTTATCAAATTATTTAAATTTAGAAAATCCTTAATTCTAAAATAAAATCTTCATTTTCATTCCATTTTTATTAGAAAAAAATGTATAGTAGGCTCAAATTAGTGATTACAAATTAAAGATACATGTATGGTCAATTTTGTTAAAATGGCCATATTCCATTAAAATGGCACAAAATGAAACCACTGAAAGAATGAAAACAATGGAAAGATTGTCCAAGGGGAGTGGAAATGCGTGAACTAGGAGTGATTTGAATGTGCTAGGCATAAAATTGGCACATGTATGACCCTATCGTGGCACACTTATTCTCCATTTGTAGAAGATATTCCGTTAAAATGGCATGCGGAATACTGCCATTTTAACGAAATTGGCCATATGTTCTTCAATTGAAGTACCATCATTTTCAATATATAAATTTAGAACCAGAAGGATTATCAAATTATTGAAGCTTGATGATAATACAATTAACAACAAAATTGAGTATTCAGTAAATACACTGAGGAAAACCTTGATTACCTCTAATATGTGGTTATGGCTATTGGAGGCAACTCCATTACTTGGTGTACCTTGTAGCTTAGCCTCACTGTCACTGTATAGTCAAAAATAAAATAGCATTTGAACTTCTGGGATTGCATGATTTTCATTCATTGTGACTCAAGAACAAATATCAAATAGTCTAGACACACACATTGATGATTTCAAAATAAAATTTGATATGTAAAATACCTTGCTAATGTTGTATTTAGAGGTGGAGGATATGTTTCATTAAACCAACATTTATGTTTTTGAATTTTTTTACGATTCCTCTCATCTGTACACAAAAAAATAAAATTAATAAAAAAAACATTACATAAAGAAACAATGTGAGAAAAAATTCTTTATAATCAAGTGCTTAGCTTCAAACAAATTGTTGATATTAGAAACAGACTTGAATAAGAACTCATCAGTGTAAAAATACTGAGAAAAATACCTCAAATAATTAAATTTACCTTTAGAGTGACCATTCATGTGTCCACCAAGTGCTTGGTGCTTGTCAAAAACTTGGGAACAATAACTGCAAATGTATTGATTTTTTTCGCTCTCTTTGTCTTGAATTGTTGTTTCAATAATATCCTTGTTTCCAGATTCAAGAGTTTCAACATCATCATCATTGTTTTTGAGTTCTGTGGTTTCAATACTTTGATTGATATCCAATTCAATCACCAAAGACTCTTTAGACTCTGCAATTTTGAACTTTTTGTTAGTAAGGTATAAGTATCAAACAATGTTAAGGCACCATAATTGCAACAACCAAATAGCATATTTAAGTAATTTAATACTCTAACTTCAAGTTGCTTACTTTGTTTCTATCCTTGCAAGTGCCGGCAAATTTAACATTACTTAGAGTGAAACAAAATCAAACTCCAAACCAGAAAAGGAAAAAGAAGAATCTATTCACTTAAGATCCCATGATCAATCCCTCAAAAGTCTCTACATGCATGAGTGACACTTATGCTACATACCTCTTACTATTAGGAGGCAAACCCTTTTCAAATCTTTCATAAAGTTACTTACATATTATTGTCTAAAGCAACAATCACAATTGTACTATATTTAGTTTATATACTATTTCAAAAGTTTAATGCAAATTGAAAGACTATACCCAAATGGTTATTTAGTATGATCTAAACTATTTATCACAAGGACATAGTATTCAACATCAATTGTAGTAGTGTTGCTGTAAAACATCAACTGTAGCAGTCCGTGTAATAGTACACTGTCCCAAATCATTAATTAAAGTTGATACTGAAAGTGATTCAACATATGTTTAAACACATAAATATTCCTCAATTTCCAACCTCCACTATCGAGTACAACATCAAGGGGAAAAAGAAAGAATACTTGACATGAATCAACAACATAGATATTCTAAACCACTTCTCTTACTTCTCTTATTGACTATGGAATTTAAAAATTGGTCTTACTATCTTTAGTTCAAGCACTTAAAGGTCAATCAGTTAGTTCAACTTAGTTGTGAGCTTCATTTTGAAGCACAAATTCAGCAACTTGGGGTAATAAAATCAGATGAAAGAAGACTCACTCCTGTCGATCATACCTGAAGAAGGGCCAGCAATATTTGTATCGACTCCTTCTTCATCGTAAGGACGTTCCAAAATATAATCCTCAGTCTCCAAATCAGGGCTCAAGTGGCCGTGCTCCGGCATGATTGCACAACTAGAAGATGAAACTCTTTTAGAATATAACTTAGTCTAGTGATCAGCAGTTTAGTTCGTGAAAAACTAAGCTTAGAAAACAAAACAGAAGAAGAAAAACTAGACTTTTGCGACCGAGAGCTGACTGATAACTAGGTTTGCGAGTGAAGTGCGAGCGATTGTTCATGGCCAAGAATACATACAGTTCTACAGTGGAGCTTTTTTCTAAAATTAGATTTTAAAAATAGACAAGATGCTTAATTTTACGAGATATGTAAAAGTTTTCTTGGTTGCTGAAATAAGTCTCCAATAGAATCTCAGATTAAGTAGAAGGAAGTGTAAAAAATAAGTCATCTTTGGACTTGTAATTTTAGAGAAACAACAATATACATCACGAACTGAATTGCTCGATACTCATAGATCAGGAATATTAATAGCAACCACTTTGAGTAAGGAGGTGTTTCCATTCATTGAAGTGTTCATTTTACAACTAAGGTAGACAAGCCTATTAGCACCTGGATTTGCAATTTGAATATGTTTCGGGGCCAACTTCAAGAAGGGCATATATTTTTCACATGTGTGCGCATCTTTCACAAATCAAACTCAAGTGGAATTATAATTTTTCGATTAAAATTGTAATTTTTGTGAATTTTTGAAGTGATATGCACTGAAATTACAGGACCGCCCATAGACTAGAGTCGTAAACATTTTCTAACTAACCCATAACCGCCCAAGTCAAGCATTAAGTATACACCATTAATGGAGTGACACATTACCCATTGATGTCATAAAAATTCTGATTTTTATCATAGAACACTTCGATTTTGTCATAAAAAGAACGAATTTGGATATTTTTTGGATGGACTTGGGCCCAATGTTAGGTGATGGAATTGGATTGGTCTATTGATAAAATTGGGAAGCAAACAATAATGGTCTGGTTTACCTTAAGTGCTTTACTTTCAACTCCAAAAGCTCAATCACCTAAAGTACAGGAAGGAAGCACAATTGGTTTGAGTTTAATCACAAGCTTCTCTACAATAGAACAAACTACTAATCTAACTGGAAAACCATGCTTCCTGTATAATTGTCAAGGTCTTTAGTTAGTGTTGTCAAGCTCAAGCAATTGCTAAGGTATTGTGTTTCTCCTCATGCTAAGGTATTGTATTTCTCCTCATGCTAAGGTATTGTATTTCTCCTCATGCTAAGATATTGTATTTCTCCTCATGCTAAGGTATTGTATTTCTCCTCATGCTAAGGTCGGTGAGTTACCCCCCAAATTGCAACTTTTTGCTTACGTCCCTATATAAGACTCATCAAATTTTAATATTTTCTTGTTGGAACTTGAAAGGAGGTTCCAATGCATTAAAGCACATGACATTTGGATACCATATGCAAAAGTTGTGAAGGAACAAAGTTTGGTTTTAAAATAGTTTCTTCCACACATGTACATAATTGATTTGGGAGATGTACAAAGACTAAAGATGGCGGTTCACGATTAATTTAGCATTTGGAAGGGCCTACTTTAGTGATAGTGAGGGATCACTACCGACTCACTTAGTAAGTGAGTGAATTAATAATACTTTTAATTTCATTACCCCTATATCTATATGAAAATGTTAGATTACAATTGATATAGTATTTCATATCATGTACTTGTATACATATGTTGTGATCATATCAATATTTCATATAACACATTGATATTTTGGTATATCATACATGTATGTATTCAATATATATTTCATATACCATACCCATATCAAATTTGTTTTTGTTTTTTTGGATGAATGGATAATTAAGTATAGTCCTAAACATAAGATAATAAATAATGTCCTTTGAGGAGATTTTTAGTAAAAATTATGTCTAGGACTATACTTAATTACTCACTTTAAACACCCTTTTCTTTTGTAGTGCATTGCTATCGTCACCTTCCACACTAAAAATCGGTGGCACTTCCTAATTTTTGCACAACAAGAATTAATCCTTTGTTGTGCCCTCCAAGTGCCTCTACTCTCCGTGGTCAACAAAAATAATGAGTCTGAAAAGACACAAAAGACGGAAACTACAACTCATTCCACCACCAGTACATCACAATTCACCTCCTGCCACCACATCAACAACTAGACTAGGTGTTTAACAATTAGGTGTTGCCAACTCTTTGTGGAACGTTTAGGGTTCCAAGTACCGTCATTGCCCTGCATCGGGAAGTGAAACAGGCACAGAAACAAAACGTGAATGTGCACAATATGTACCGTTGCAATGCCCAGTTACCGGTGGAGCACTGAGGATGCTCTTAGCCGTGCGGTATGTCGCCGGCAGCCTCCTGGTTTCGATCAGGCAACGCCTTCAGGTGCCTTTTTGTCGAAATAGTTCATCCAGAGACGGATGTCGCCTGCTGATGATGAGTAGCAAGGACGCTCACTCAGTCCACTGCTGGAGGTGTTGGAACGGCTGCTCGGAAGGAGTGGGTAGGATTTCTGTCGTGCAGGTGGCGTTTGTAGGGGACGGGACGAGGCGCTGGCCATCGCTGCCCGCTTGCTGTGAGTGACGCTTTCACTAGACTTGTCTCCTTTGGCGGAGCCGTGACTTCGTCTCTTTTGCACTCGATCTGAGGTCTGGAGAGTTTCTCAGTCCTACTCAACCCTGGTGAATTCTCCATCTCTGCGTCTTCGATTCTTTTGGGTTCTTTTGAAGTTTTCTTTTTAGTGCCTTTAGAAATGGAAATCATATAGAAGTCGCCGTTTGGGCACTCCTAGGTTAGTGAAGATTGGCACTGAATAAACGTGTCTATTGTGGCGGTATTTTCCTTCTTTCTTCGCCTGACTAATGGAACGCGGTGTATAGAGTTGCAGTTGGAATTTTATTCGGATGAATAGGTTCCTGAAGATCTCGCAGAAGACGTGAAGCGAATTTTCCTTCATCAATTCTAAATCCCATATGTATGCTTGCGGTTGTGCAGACATCTCTCGGTACGTCCCAGAATGTTCGTGTGAAATGCGCGAAGTGTATCAGATGAAGACTAACTTCATAACAGAAACTAACGACTTCATGGAGTGTTGACTAAGCAAGACATTAGCTGAAGGTATGTGTTAGAACTCTGAGTGTACCTGAGTATGCATTATCTGACTTACATGTCATCCTGTTCTGATGCTTCTCATCCTTGGCACTCATTTCCTGAACTTGCACCGCTCATCTTTCGTTGTGAGACCCGCCCTTGCTGAAATGGAATAGTGTTAGAACATCACATCCGTCTAAGTCGCTCAGGTTTCTTCGTGTACTCAAGAAGAATCGTTCGGGAGTCCAGGTCTGAATCTTGTGGTCTAGAAAAGAACGGAAATGGTCCATAGGGGAGATTTGTGTCAATCTTGAAAGGAAAAATTGTTAATGTTGAAAGGGGATGTGGGGGTGATCAATCTTGTATTTTTGTCAATGGATCTTGTTCAATTTTTCATATGACACTTTCGAGTTGGTCACCTGTGCTTTGAGAGCATTGAGTATTCAGGATGCCCATAATTCTCCAGCTAGTTTGTAATGTGGAAGACGTGGAGGAGATCGACAACCCCGTGTCATTCTTACTTGGTCTAATCCCATGGCGATGTTTTTCAGACACGGAGTGATTTGAAGCATGGAACAGGGGAGCACTAGCCTGTCGGCGAGCGATTGCAATGGCTATGGGTTAGTAGTAACTGTGATTTGTGATTTCTTGCATCATTGCTCATCTCAAGAAGCAGGACGCATCTTGAGCTCATCTGATCTTCGTTGCAAATATTGTGATGGTGATTGTTGCAAGTATAGTCTTCAACATCGATTTATTGGTTGGGAATTTCATTTGAGTGGACAGGAATAAAAGGCATAACCGAACAAAGGTGTTTCTGAGCCACAGTGGTGCCCAGAAAAGGTTTGTGGAACAGTTGTTTGTGGACTTGGAGAAATGTGACCATCGTCCATTATTTGACAAGCATCAGGATTGCGTGTTGAGCAGGTCTTCTTATGCTTGTCAAAAAATGGATGACGGTCATATCTCTCCAAGGCTTATCGGTGCTATGAGAGAAATTCTTCACTTCCAAATGGCCCATGTTGGAGTTGGTGGCAATGACAAGTGTTAGAAAGAGGAAGTTGAACTTCACAATATTGTTGATGCCTTGCAAGTGTTTTGACCCAATCAATGACTTGAAGTACGACTTTCAATTGGGAGAAGTGAAATATCAAGACAACACAATTGAAGTGATTTGTAAGTTGATTCAAGAAAGGTGATGACATTGGTTATCATTATCACCTCCTAGCGTTGCAAACCTTGGGTGAGTAGTTGGATGGTGGTCGCTCTTGCATGAAATCAACTTTTTGAATCCTTTTGGGGAACCCTAATATCTTGTCTTTTCCATTTTGAGAAGAAGCTTTGATGCATCAAATCCTCAAGATCATCTTCTCTTCATGGATGCAACCTTGTGTGCACCTTACATCAATCAATATTCTTTGAATTTAACACTCCAATGGTAGAATGTTTTTGAATGGTTTGGTATGGTACATGGAATACTTGTGAAAAGTGCAAAAGAATGGATGAGTATTCTTTGATCTTGTGTATGGTTGTCAATCTTTATTTCATTGATGAGTTGTGGTGCTATGTAAGAGTTATAATATCTATGATAGATTTGAATTTGAGATATTTTTGAGACTATTGTAACTCCTCCAAAGAAGTGTTTGAAAATCCATTCCATTTGAATTTGATGTCCTATGTGCCAATTCTATATGAAATTAAGCTAATATAATGAGTATGTTTATTTTAGTATTTTTTAATAGGATGAAGATTTTGAGTGATATGTTGCTTTCTTGACAATTTTTGTTTCTTTTCATTTATTTGCAGTTGGAAAACATAAAGATGAAGTTTGTATTGGAGAATATTGATGATGGGCTCAACAAAATTGCCATAATTGATAGCATGTGGCTTGAGTTTGCAAAATTGGAGACAAAAGGTGGCAAAGAAGATGGATGTTCAATTGCGATTAGTACAATGTACTTGAAGAAGTCAATGTGACAAATGGTGGTTGTTTGGTAAGAGTAAGGTGGATGTTTTCTTAGATAAGGAATTTATGATAGTAGAGGATGTAACTTTTCTTTGTTTCCCTAGTGTGATGGTTTGGAAGCTTAGGTCAAACTTTGCAAGTCTACATGAATTAGATCTAAGAGGCTTGAAATACTTCAAGAGCTTGGAATTGGAATGCAATTTGTCCTTGACGGATTAGATTCTTTATTGAAACTAGGCTTTCTATTATATGGTGGTTGAATAACCCAACATATTCATCTTGCATTGACAAAATCAACTATTTGACAAATCTCTAAATGTTGATTTGTATGAGTATAGTCAGTTATCCAATTTGAGAAACCTCATTTTATTACAAGTAGCTTGTTTTTTTTTCCAATGACTCAGGGGTTACCATCGTTGGCTTTAGCTCGAAGTGCACCAACTTATAGATTTTGGGATTTGAGTTGGTGTTGGGAATTGTAGAGTTTCTTGGTGTGGATGATTTAGTTGCATTGCAATTACTTGCTCTACTAGATCTCACAAATGCATGGATGATGTGATTGTTAGATGTGACCAATGATAGAGTGGTGTTGAATGCCTAACTTTTTGAAGAAATGTAAGCATGTTGGCCTTCCTTTTGTTTGGTCTCAGGATAGTGAAATTTCTCTAATCGCCTTTGTTGGTTGGTGTGACCTCATCTCGGGTGTAATTTAAGGCTTCAAAGGAAAATGATAGTGTTTAGCATGAGGATTCTTGTGTGACCTGGTGCTGCAGTAGTCTTGGAATGGATTGAAAAATGAGATTCTTTTCTTGTGGAAGTTACTACAAGGTGAAATTTAGAAACTTTACAAAGTTAAGGAGTATCAAACTTCATTGATAAACTTCCTTATCTCTTGAAAGTGTCATAGAATCAACTTTCCCTCTATTTGGACTCAATTTACAAAAAAAATTATGAGTCTACTCATATATATACTCTATAACATTGGCCTAGGTAGCTCATACCTTATACATCTACAAATGAATATTCTTATTAGTGCCAAACCAAACCCTGTTCAATTGTCAATCTCAGTGGTTTAGACACGGGTTTAGATCTCTACCTCGAGTCTATACATAAGATTGAAAGACTAAATTGGAAACAAAGTATATTTTGATCAACAATCAATGAAATAGCTAGTAAAGCAATAAAACAGAAGAAGATTACCCAACTCAAACGCTGCAAGAAAATTATGAGAGGATGGCAAGATTGATGTCCCTCAACTTAACAAGTATTAATGTTTCCACTGTAGATTACATGAACTCGTGAAGACATCAAGCTTGAGATCAAATTCAGACCAACGTCATATGCAAATTCGGGTGAAAAATCAACTTTCAATTAATCACAATACCTTACAAAACTAGTTTCCAATCCATGTCAAAGAAGTAGCATGAAACCTTGCTATATGTATTGTCAACTGATACTATTTGTGAGTCATGTAAGAGCCAAGACTTCAAGCTCATTCTTGTTCCTTGAACTCGTGTTTCACTGAAGTAACGAAGTGCAATGTAGCAAGAATTATTTTGGTAGCAATCAAGGGGAAGGATTTCGTATTATCTCAAACTTGTTGCTTCGATATGTGCCAACTAAAGCAACGACCCATAGTGACGACCAAGTAATTGATAATCAGTATGCAATGCAACTCCTTCACTGCCCAAACAAGATGATGCTAAATTGAAATAGAAGCAAATTAACCTTTAAAGGATATTGAGGTTGAAAAGTGGCTGATGGATGATTTGACTTGTTCATTGTAGAAATAAAGAATGCACCTATTGGTCCAATAATCCAAGCATTTGGGTGTTTACCTTGGTCATGGGGATTTGTGTCCTTTCAATATACCAAAGAAAGAATATTGCCAAGATAGTTATCTGGTGTCTACTTGGTGTAAACATAGGCAAAGTCTTGCCAAAAGCTTCTCAAATGACCACTACTATTAACTAAAAAAACACCCATAATATATAACATTGTATAATCAACCAATGGTCCTCCACATGTTGGGAAGCTATTATGATTTGCTAGATACCATTTGAAAGGCAGTTTTTCTTTTTTCTAGCAAAATTTTGCTAGCCTTGGTGTCTTTGAAAGCATATCATTAAATAGAATTTGGAGGGATGATAGTGTATTAGTTCTTTTTTTTGTCAAAGTTGCCAAAATTTTGCTAGAAATAAAACACTATTTGGAGGGACTTATTAGTTAATTCAAAGATTGAGTTTGGTTGAGGAGCCATATAAGACAATTTTGTTCATTGTAAATGTTTCCTTTTTAAGGATGCAAAAGGGACCGGTCTTGCATTATTAGTAAACAATGTTATGATTGTAATAGCAAGGGCAAAATATCCAATTGATTTAGCCATTGTCAAATGAAGTCGAGATACATAACCCTAAAAGGATGATACCAAAGTAGTCTTCCTAATATTATTCAATTTGGGGACCAATAGGTGCATTGGCTTCATTTCTACATTGGTTTGGAAAGTCATCATCCATTGGTCACTTTTGGGCCTCAACATCTTTATAGGGTTAACCCCTAAAATCCTAAAATCATGTTGATCCCTTGGGGAGAAAATGGAGTTAGGGAAAGTGCCTACAAACTCAATTTTTGTCACAAGTTTTTTAACCTTTTTCTAGAGAAGTGGAACTCTGAGAGGATCGCGTTTACAAATAAGCTTCAGAAGTTAGATCCATTTTGTGCAATAACAGCCGCTTTAACATCCATTCTGACGGCGAATATTGAATTTTTCATTCATCCATCACTGATACTCATTCTGGCGGGAGAAACTGGTTGTGTCTGCTCTGTTCTGGGCAAAGTCTTTTGGTGTTGCAGAAACTGGCTGGCTATGGCGACTAGGGTTTGAAGTCGAGTTCTGGGGAAGTATTCGGTGTGCAGTGTATTTTTCTCTCAGTTTCCCCCTTTTTCATTTTGAACTTTGTATTCAGTGGTGCTGGGTCGCGATTGGCAATGGCGGGGCCAGCAGGCGCGGGGGGTGGGAGCGGGCAGAAGCGGGGGCGGCCTGGAGCGGCCAACGCTGGCACTAATTCTAACACTGTGGTGCAATTTGAGAATCCGAGTGCTGGAGCGGTGCATCAGCCTTCGCCTGGGCCCAACCTCGGTCCCGCACTTCAAGTAATCCCCAATTTTGCCGACCAGCATACCAAGAGGATTGTTATGGCGCTTCAGAGCGGATTAAAGGGAGAGCTCGCGTGGGCAATCAATGCGTTGACGCTGTTGAGTTTCAAGGAGAAGGACGACACGCGAAAGGATGCGACGCCGCTGGCGAAAGTCTCGGGGTTGCTTGATTCGCTTCTGCATGTGATCAATGAGTGGCGGGATATAGCTCAAGAACGGGTATTTGCGAAGTTGTCCAGGCCTCGCTTGCTAGGAGCTGATCAACCGTACACGGGGTTTGGCCTTGAGTATGAAATAGTCACTCCTGATGATGCATTGGTGCATATCAGGGGAGCGGCAGAGAAGAATTCTGAAGGGGAGGAGGTGGAGGAAGCGAAAGAGGGGTGGTGCTGGGACGAGGAAGGGCTTTTTAATCTTGATGAAATTGGTCGGAATGAAAAACAGATATGTGCAGTGGCGGTTTCGAATGTGCTGCGCAACTTGTCGTTTATGCCTGAGAATGAAGCGGCGATGGCACAGCACCGCCAGTGTTTAGAAACTTTGATTACAGTCTTGGAAGATCACGAGATGGAGGACGAGGAGTTGGTGACGAATTCGGTGGAGACGCTCTTAAACTTAGCACCTTTTTTGTGTTTCAAGAATTTTATGATCAATGGGAGTAGCAAAGGAAGCAATTCGGGGAGCACGATGTCGGAGAAGAGAGTGGTTGATGCTATTCTGATGATGTTGTTCTCTCCTGTAGTTCCCTGGCATTGCTCCGCAGCCGAGCTTCTTGGACGGCTCGTTGTAAATCCTGACAACGAACCTTTTCTCTTGCCTTCGGTCTCCCAGATCTTTCCTCGTTTGGTAGAGCTTTTAAGTGCTGATGCCTCCGGTGATGCTGTGGCCGCATCTGTGGCAGCATTACACAACTTTGCTGAGATCAACACCGACTGCCGGTTGCGTCTCGCGAGCGAGCGTTGGGCTGTGGGAAGACTGCTGAGAGTGGTAAGTTCAGGGAGAGACCACCCGCAGGAAATTTGTCGAAAGGCAGCCCTAACCCTGGAGAGCTTGGCGTCTGAGCCTCAGAATAGAGCCGTAATGTTCTCCTTCGAGAGCCAAATAGCTGAGCTGGCCGTTGTGGACCTGCGAATGTCGGATGTTTTTGCCCGCATTCTTTGGGAGCTCAGTTCAGGTATCAGCTCCAAGATGGGATCCCTTCGAGGAGTTTGGGGCTCCTCGTAACGCTCATATCGTTTGTAGCTCCTGCGGCTACACGTTGCGGATAATGTGCAGATATGCTATTTGAATGACGCTACAGCTTTCGATACACGCTGCCGAGTGCATTCATCATTGTAGGAAGACCTTCGAGAATTCATTGACAATTCAAAGTCTTCCTTCTCCAACAGGTGTCTGCACTACAGGTGGCACCGTCCTTGACATGCCCGACATCTGACTTTCAAGAGAATCAATATTCTCCTTTTTCAAGTGTGCTCATCTCTGAGTTAGCTGGAATCAGATTACTACTTATCGGATATATTGGACGGATCGTCATATTACGAACTGTTGATTCAAGCTGGGTTTCCCTTATGGGTTGGGTACGTTCTGAGTGCTTCAGAACCTTTCAACGGCAACGTCTTAGTGCTATTTGCAAGAAGGTATTAATCATTGGTGCTTTCTCTTACCCAGCTGAAGACCTTTTTCAATCTGTGCACAGTATTAACTGATTTGTACTCATAGTCTTAATCCTATTATTATTATAATTCATATTTACCTGGCTTATATTTTTTTTTATCGGTGAAACAGTATATGAGTTGCCATTCACACTGGTAAAAATTTCTCAATAGGTACTCTTGGAATTAGCGAATTCAATCATTGATAATCTGAGATGTGCGTGCAGGTGGAGGGAATGGTCGAACTGGTTTATTGAAACCCTAGTTGAAGCTGTGTGCAAGTGGCAGGACTGTCCTCACCGATCGCGTTAAAATGTTGCTGGCGACTTCACTAACAGGCATGGATAACGAACATTGAGTTCTCTCTAACATCGTGCTATACTTGGGTTGCGCATTTGGAAATTCCACGTGTCGAACCATCCTGGCGAGCATATAGATCCTTGAGTGCTGCCATCCTAAGCGTTGTATCTCAACTGTAAGGATATCATGTGGGAAATCAACGCGGGTAC
This sequence comes from Rhytidiadelphus loreus, assembly GCA_947034895.1. Lineage (NCBI taxonomy): Eukaryota > Viridiplantae > Streptophyta > Bryopsida > Hypnales > Hylocomiaceae > Rhytidiadelphus > Rhytidiadelphus loreus. Next base: position 44,753,546 of record OX344764.1, read on the forward strand.
TTTGAATCACAGGGAAGTACGAGATTAGTAATTCTCTTCTGAAACCTCAATCGTCACCTTGAGGACAAATGTTAAAACATGCTTGCTCAGACGTCTTTTCCTGCTGTCCCTCATATCTCGCTCATCCAATCTCTCCCACTGTTTTTTCCGAAGATATATTCTTTCCAATGATATCTCGACTGGGTGTTAATAACTTCTAACTTAGCGGACCATGAAGGGATTTCGTTCGTGCAGGGGGGGAGGATGCTGATGTTCGCGCTTATAGGGGAAAAGGCAACGCCATCTATCAACAGGAGAAATCCACTGGGTTACTTGCTCCACCACCTACGTGAGTACACATCGCCACTCCCAATCGAGGCATTGGTTTTACCCTCGAAAATCATCTGGAAATGAATTGCAATACAATATAATGTGTGCGCCTTCACGAAAATTGTGTCTTCCAGGCTCGAATTGGAATGATTTTCTTGGGGGTGGAGATACCCGTGAAACTCTTCGTCCTGAGTAGGTTGCTGTTGAAATGTTTTCTCTTCATTGTTGATTAGAAACCATTGCTTGGCAAGATGAACTTCGTGAATCCATTGTTGAACAGTTGAATCATGGTTCTTTTGCAAGCTATTTAACCTATCACCAAGGTACTTGGCCAAAAATGATGTGGTTTTTGGACCTATGGGTGCATTTCTACAATAATCTTGAAAGTCATTCATCACTTTTTGGCTGTGATTGTCCTTTGAGGTTAACCCCTAAGTGCTCCAGGGGACCAAAATTTGTTGAGAAATTTGTGCTTTCTTCCTAGTTTATGTGGTAAAATTTTTAGATCAATCCAAGATGTATTGATTTTTGGGAAGCCATTCAAAGTTCACATGTTCAATTTGAGTTCACCAAACTGCATTTTGATGGCTGCAACTTTGGGGGCTTGTATCTCCTTTATCCAATGTTCATTTTCATTAAAAATTTGTTGGGTTATGTTCTTCTTGAAGTCTAGTAATTGTGGTAAATTTTCATTGCAATCCAAGTTGTTTTGAATGTTTCAAAGCCAATCAAAGTTCAAAATTTGAACATTTGGGGATTATAGTGAATTTTGGTGGCTTGTTTCTTCTTCATACATTGTTTGTTTCCAATAATTTTTTGGGGAAAGTTGCAGATACTAGTCTAGTCTAGTTTGTGTGGTTAAAATTTCATATCAATTCAAAAAGGTAGGTGATTGAGAAGCATTTTAATAGGAGGTTCAACCTTAGATGTGTTTTTTGCAACTTTTTTTGCTAGTTTTTTGACATTTCAAAGCCATTTTGTAGTTACAATGAGTCTATTGAATGATATTTTCTTTCACTGATATGCTTGTATGTTGGTTTTGAACTACTTAATAGTTTAAAGTTTTTCATTTGAATAGGTTTAGAAATCGAATCACTCCCAAATGAGTTGCTAGGAAAATTTCAGCATCTTTTTTCAATACTAGAACATTATAATCTTGTAATTTATATGGCCAAATGATTCCAAATTTGATTCATGTCATTTACAACATATACACTACAAGATTGTACAATTGAGATTTCTACATCTCAATGACATTTAGACCTATAGTACTTTAAAAGCAATGATGTTTTAAAATAAAATAAAAACTTAGGTTCACTTTGAAAAGATGGATTCATGACTTTTTTTTTGAAGTTCAAAGCTTTTCTTTAAGTATGCTTCCATTTTGCAAGTGTTCAAAAATTCCAAAAAAATTGTGAAAATTTGTTGTATTTTAGGGTTTGCAATGTTAACTACCAATTTGTGTATTTTAGAAGATTGTTTGTCCAATGTATTATTCAAAAGAGCCCTAAAAATGCATTCATCTCCATATGATAACTATGTGTGATATGTGGAAGGCTCCAAATTGACAAATTTGTTTTCCTATGTATTTGATTTGAGACAAGTTACAACCTTGTCAGGTCTAATAAGCCACTTTTGCCTAAAACTTCAAAATAAAAATATTATGTCTTCATGTTTACTTTCAAATTTACTTGAAGGAACTTTTGAAACCCTAGTTAGATTGGACAAAGACTCTAGAGGTCCTACATTTAATATTTAAAGGCAAAAAAAAATACCAAGTTTTTTTTCAAAGAAAGGCATATTGAAGCTAGGACCTTCCAAACCCTTATCATATCTGCATATATCTTGGGGGTCCTAGCTTCAATATACAAAAACCAAAAATATAAATTAAAAAATTTCTAAGAAAAAAGATGGAATTAGAAACTATGACCTTGTAGACCTAGTCAAATTTAGCTAGGGGTTGGTCTTAGGATTTAGGGTATATAAGTTTGTGAAGCTATAAATTTTTTGACAATTTTCATTTCCATTCAATAAATATGAATATAGTATTTCAAAGATAAAATTAAAGGGAAGCCAATATTGTAATTATCGAACACTCAAATTCAATGGTATATAATAAAAACACACATTATTAGAAAAAAAATATAATCTATGAGCAAAAAAATTCAAATTTTGAAATTCTTTTTTGTTGCTCTTCTCCTATTTTGAGTTTATTTGGGCATAACTTTTGTTCCCAAGCACCAATTGAAAAAAATAATACTCCTATAAATGTTAGCAAAGATACTCTCAACATAGGCAACTTCTCCATTAATGCAATTTGCAATATATAGATCAACCCCAGGCCATTGTTTTAGCTTGTTGTGATACATGTGACCTTTCCCAACTACCAATTGTAATTTTTTTTTAAATTATCCAAACCATCATTAATTAAGGCCATTTTCATTTTTACATTTTAAAAAAACAAACACTTTGTAAACTTCTAAAAAATTTACCTTCTTCATAAATGCCATGACATCCTAATATGAGTTGGGACCACCTCTTCTATTCTATCAATCACATTGCCAATGGAAACACTAAAAAGCAACTCCTTTGTGGTGTCTTCCTCATCTCTAATAATATCAATGATATTGGTGCCATATAAAATCACCTCTTGAGTTAACTATGTGCACTTTGATTTCCTCTTCATGTCCCTTTGCATACCTATTTGTAGTTGAGAGTCTAAATCCACTATGGAAGAAGCCGGAACCAATGGATTTCCATCGATGTTCTTCTTGCCTTTCACTTTTTCTTTTGCCTTTACCTTTTTCTTTTGAATTGCCTTCAACTTCCTCTCTTCTACTTTTAGCTATTCCCTTCTCTTGATATTCCTTTAATCCCTAAAGTTTCTTGACTATGTTTTCACCAAAACTGCTCCAAAATTGCCATTTCTAGTACAAGTACCAAATTTTAGGAAGAAAAACATTTTTTGACACATATAACCCTAGGATCTTGTATTATGTTGGTTTGAGAAGATGTGGAGAAAATTTCAAAAATTTCCATTGTGTGGATTGCAAAATATAAGTGTTTGAAGTGAAAAAAAATCCTTTTTTGGCCCTGCAAAAAAACAAGTAGCTAGACTTCACAAGGTTACATTTGTATGAAAAAATGTCCATGTTGTTGTTGCTTCTTTAGATTCATTCTTTAAGGCAAGTTGGCTACATGTTGAAAATTTTCAAATCATTTGGAATTGTACAACATATAGGAAAATAATAGTAAGTAGAAAGAAATAGATAATGATTCAAAATACTAAATTGTTGAGAATTTAGTTATGGAATTTAAAAATTCCAATCTCGATAGTTGTAATGTTGCACTCCCTTCACCCCCAAATGATCTTCCTCTTGGCCTTAATTTTCTGTTCCAAAATGATCTTCTTGTTGTACTTTGTAACATTGCACATTGGTCAAATTCGGCTCTCAATTGCTATTTGGGACCAACAAAACAACTCCGAGTAGTAGTTTCCTCTCCATCCATACAATCGTTAATCAAAAGACAAATACAATGATCGAAGAGGTTGATCAACATTGTTCGTTCTTATTTTTTGCATCTCTTTGAGTGTTGCCTAATTGAAGGAGATGAAGCTTTGGGAGGCAAAACAAAGGTCCACACATGATGTTAGAACCATACTGACTACCTACAAAATGACAACCTCACACTCAACAATTAGGTACTCACTAGTACTCCTTGAAACTAATTCCAAAATTCTATTTTTCAATATTCCAAAATTGCACTTTGAAAAGGGCTCAAAAACTCAAAGTTTCTAGGATATTAGGAGTGCACTAAAGTCTATATATAGCACAAAATGTATTTTTAAAATGCTATTTTCAACCTTAATCCGAAACATTTTGTCCAACAAAAAGATTGTTTGGGGACAAAGGGAGTAATAAACAATCTTCATCCAATGATTTTATTTTTTTCCAAAAATATTGAAAATTGAGTTAAACAAAGGACTTTTAAGTTTATTTTAGAGTAGAGAATCTATAATTGTCCACAAACTAAAATTCCTCATAACTTTCATTTCATGAAAAAAAATGGAATGATTCAAAGCTTTCCAAGTATATTCTAAATCTAGAAAACTAATTTCAAATTGTTGTTGTTGAAAAAAGTGAATTTTTCTTATCAACCCAGATTGCCCAACCAAGAAAAAAAACTACATATTAAATAACACGGAGTAACTTTTTAGCCATGTAGTCAAAATTTATGAAAATTGTCAGGCCTTAAAGGTAAAACTTAGGCATATGTTGTGTGAAAATTTCGAAGAAAAAAAAAAAATTCCATTCATAGTGAGCTATCTGAAATTGCGGTGTTGCCAAAAAAACACAATTAGGTCCCTTAGGGGTTGATTTTTCCAAGTTCTTCTTATCAATAGCTATGTAAATGTCTAGACAATGCCTTTTTTTTTTTGGGCTCCTCATTCAATCCAATAAACTCATTGATCTCCAAATCCAACACTTCCATTTCGTCAAGGGACTCATGAAATTGTCATTGAAAAAGGTGTGTATATCCCTCCACACAATCACCATGTACCCTCCCCCTCTCCTAAGATAAACCATTGTCCATGTGTGCAAAAAGTGAGGGCGAGTATATGCAATTTAGGGACAACCAATCAAACCATATCACTAAAAACAAAGATAGGTTTGCTCTTGCAATAGCCTACTTGACCAAAAGCTCCTATTTGAAATACCAACAAAATAAAAAAATAAAAAGTTAATTGTCACTTGATATTACACCGTAGTGTAAATGCAACAAAAACGACAGATGTAAACTCACCTAAATAGAACCCTCTTCACGACTTGCCCAAAATCCATCAAAGATGGTGAAGTCATGATCAAAGATGATGAAGTCTTGAAGTTCCCACTACCCTTCATTGATGTCCCAAAGCCATGATCCCAAATCTTCACCCTCCACCCCTCCCAAGCACAATTTGCCGAGGCATTTGTAATTTTTGTCTATTATTTTTCTTTCAAAGGGATTTATTTCAGTGGTCAAACATAAATTTGAATTTTTGTGTACCTATTCAAAGTCCTTATGGATGCACCTTCAATGATAATAATTTTCAAGTCCTAATTATAAACCAGTGCAAAAGTAAGAAACCGACTTTTTCAAAAACAGAGTTTTGCAGGGCCAGACTGCCGGTTCCATTGAAGATGCTCTAACTTAAAGCTCAAGTTTGCATGACCCGAGGGGGATGGTGGAGTAGAAAATATCTGCAACAAGTCTGCTACAGACTGACAGACTCCGATCACGTTAAAATTCAAGTCAAGATTGAAAGGTCATGGTCTGCGGACTTCTGCAACTCCGGCTTTCTCCGCGCCCAACCGGGTGCTTTGGGTGAAGGGCACGTTCCGTCGGCTCTTCTCCGTCTAAGCTTACTGTTACGTTAGTCTAGACTATTGGAAGTAACTTAATCTCACTCTGAAACTGAACTGTAGGATGCGAGTGAGGGTGCAGTAACTTAAGGGACGTTATGTCGGTGCATGTGAAATCGTTGATTGCGGAATTGTGAGATTTTCATTTTTCATTTTTATGTTGGAAACAAAATTGACAATGTTTGTACGACTGCAGGCAATTGTGCAGTGGGTAAGGTAACAGCTACACCTAAAATCACACAAATAAGCAATTCAGTATGGTTCCCATTATTATATTGGAGTTTTTTTTGTGGGGTCATGTTGGTAGTGAAAAGGGGATTCTAGATCCTCTTAGAATGCGATTTTTTGGACATCGTATGGATAAACTACGAATTTTCAAAGTGTTGAAAATAGGTGTTTTTAAAAGCGCTTGTAGAGTCTCATGAATAGTGGGAGTACATTTTAACCCCTAAAGGACCAAGGCCTTTTTTCTGCCAGAAAACACTCAAAACTGCCATACCTATAGCAAGGAGTAAAAAAAATTAAAATATTGTTTTTTCCATATCTAACCATAGGATCTTACACCTAACTAGTATGAGAGTGTGTGGAAACAATTTCAGAATTTTTGACCGCTCAGATTGCAAGATATTTGTGTTTAAAGTGGAAAAGCAAGTTTTTCAGCACACTGCGGGACTAGATTTTTTGACTTTGAACATTTTTAACTTAAACTTTGTGCACTACAAAGTTTTGAGCTTTAAATCTTTATAGTGGAGAATTGAGTTGAGAGTCTAGGTAAGAAAAAAAAATTCAAAAAAAAGTTAATTATCATTCTTAAGAAAATTGTTAAGTAGAAGTAGGTATGAGATAGAAGGAAAATCTAAAATATTCATATATTTTAGATGGAATTAAAATGCACTAATCCCAATGGTGAGATTTTTCTAGCAAGTAAATCAGACCATGCATTAAAAAAAAATTTGAAAAATTTGAAAAATTGCATTCAGAAATGAATCCTACAAGTTATTTTTTCCAAGAAGATGCTCTAACTGCCCGAAAAAAAAGAAAAGGATGTCTATAACTTTCTCATTACATATCCAAATGAAATGAATCAAAGCTTTCCAGATAAAAAAATATATAATCTATGAGAAAAAATAATATTAAAAAGAAAATTCAAATTTTTGTCCATTTTTTTTCTTTGCCCAAGCTACCCGCCGTCCCCTCATTTGAGCTTATTTGGTCATAACTATTGTTCCCGGGCACCGATTATGAAAAGAATTATATTCCCATGAAGCTAATCAAATTTTCTACCTCCAAAAAAAGTTTCAAAAATTTAGGAGAAAATTTCAGCCCATAGGTATCTGCCTGAAAATGCATTTGTCCCTCGAAGGGACAATGGTCCTTTAGGGGTTAAGTAGGAATCTGTAGTGTGCGATTTTAGGAAGCACAATGTGATTTTAAATATAGTTACCTTAAGTTATTAGTAGTTTGCTCAACATGTAATTGTTACACTTGGACATCTTTAACTCCTAAATGTTTTTGGCTATGTTTTCACCCAAAATGCTCTAAAACTGCCATTTTTAGTACAAGTACCAAATTTTAGAAGAAAAAGAAATTGAGGATACGTATACTTGTATGATCTTGTAGTACATTGGTTTCAAAAGGTGTGGAAAAAATTCAAAAAATTCCACCATGTAGATTGTAAGATATTAGTGTCTGAAGTGAGAAAAAAAATGGGGGGCTTTGTGAAAAATGTGACATTACAAGGTCACATTTGTATGAAAAAATGTCCCAAATGGTGGTGCTTCTTTGGACTCATTCTTCAAGGTAAGTTGGCTATATACATGAAAATTTTCAAATCATTTGGAATCGTACAACATATAGGGAAAAAAAATAGTAAATAGAAAGAAGTAGAGAATAATTCAAAACACTAAATTTTTGAGGATTTATTTATGGAATTGAAAAATACCGATTCCTATGGTTGTACTACATGATTTTATTTTTTTCAAAAAATATTGAAAATTGAGTAAGATAGAGGATTTCAAATTTTATTTTAGAGCAAAGAATCCATAATTGTCCACAAACTAATACTCCTTGTAACTTTCATCTCATTAATCAAAGTGGAATGATTCAAAGCTTTCCACGCATATATAAGTCTAGAAAATCAATTTCAAATTTATGCTTTTAAAAAAAATGATTTTTTAAGAATTTTTTTGAGCTACCTAGGTTGGTGGCCAAATGTTGAAAATTACATATCATACTATGACTTTTAACCATGTAGTCAAAAGTTATGAGAATGTTGGGCCTTAAGAAAACGTAGTCCACATGTTGTGTGAAAATTTCAAAGAAAAAAATAAAATTTCCATTTGTAGTAAGCTACCAAAAATTGCTATGTTGCCAAAAAACACAGCTACACCCTTTAGGTATTATTTTAGAAGGACAGGTTGATCACTGTAGAATCAATTATTCTCATATTATGATAATCATTTGCATGGAGAAACTCAACACCATTCATTGGGAATCAATCTACTTTGCAAGACCTTTCTTTTTCACACAAAATTCCAAGGATGAATATTTGCATTTTAGTCCTACATAGAAGGCATTAGAAAAAGTTTGAGGCCTCCAGAGGGCCGCTCCACTGTGACAAACACAACTATTAAAGGAGTATTAGGGAGCCTATGAAAAGTATCAGCTTGGGTGAATATCGCCAAATGCAGTTAGATTCTATTCTAACACGTTATAAATAATAATTGCAGTGTACATGCTGATCAGAATTGTTTACTCCAGATTTGATTGAATATACTTATTCATCAATGGCACAACTATATTCAAAGAAGAGTCCACAGTAAACAATTTAAATCTCCTCGTGCATTGCACCCATTTCTGACAGCTTTTCAAGTAAATCCACATTAACCAATCCTAATCAACAATTATTATTATAACTCTCCAATCACATCACTTTGCACTTTTCATATGGCAACTGAGTGAGAATAGGGGAAAAATATCCCTTTCCTCTTCAAAAGTGCAAATTAAATTAAATTCAGACCCCCCTTATCCTCTCCTGGAGCGGCCCTCCAAAGGCCCAACATTTTCTCAAATGGATTCCCTATGATCATCAATCAGACATTGAGTGTCTACAACGTCCTTCTAGGGTTAATCTCATCCTCAATTTAAGGACATTCTAGAATATCCTACATATTGTTGCAATATCATTGTTTGTACCATCCTTACCTTATATTAAAATTATGTGACTTGTAGTGTAATTGTCTCTAAAGTAGAGTCAAGCACAAAAAGATCCATTCTTCATGGAGACACTTCCCTATGCAATCAATATTTTAGTGAATTTTACAATTAACTATATCTTTTTGAAGGTATGAAAGAAAGACAAAAGGCATTAAATTTTGAGGCATTTCAAACAAAGAGAAGTAATAATAAGAAAATTTAGAAATAATAAATTAAAATCATAGTTGGAAGGTTTCAAAATTTGTTGTAAATCAGCCACCACTTTAATACTCATATGTTCTCATCTATAAGATGTTTTGCTTGATCTAAGGCACTTTCAAGTTCTAAAAGGCGGTTAAAAACTAAAACAATGTTGATGGATGTTGATGAGCATGGCACATTGCTTAAAGAATTTTAGGAATAAAATTTGCTTGATAGGAGATAAAATGATGGTAGGACAATTGCCTACACGTCAAATTATATTACATTTTCCCCTTTCTCAATTTTTAGAATATATAGTTAATTCTAAATTTGGTGGAGAATTGACTCAGTGAAAAAGATCCAAGTAAGAAAATAGACTTTTTTGTCCACACCTTTAGTCATAGTTATATTAAGAAGGTTAGAGTGCATTGAGAAGACATCAAGGCAACAAATTCTCCATTGCTGCCATTTTAATTTGGCCATGATGAACCAATCCCTTGTTCATCCCCATCAAATCATTCTAGGGGTGTTTGTAAAATAAAAGCCCCCCTATTTTGTGCTTGATTCATTTATCTTCTACCCCCTCCTAGGTAGCTAATTTGGAGCCTCTATTCGGAAATATGAATTCAAAATTTGCAAAATTTATCATGTCATTCACATATGGCAAAATAAAAAATTTCAGCATTTTCCCTTAGAGACAAGCAAGGGGGTTGGGTCACCCCAACCTTTATTCCTTACATCAAGTGTATAGCGCCCTCTAGAATAAGGTAACCTCTACAAAGTTTTGCACACACAGAAATCTGCTAAACCCATTAGTTTATTGAATATAGCTGATAATTTTTTAGCAAGTGAGTCATTGTTACATTCCTCAAAAATATCAACTTTCCAAATCTAAAAAAGTCTTTTTGAGATCAGCTTATTTGAGATAAGATAGGAGGTAGAATATGAAAAGATCACCATGCAATATAGTCACCAGGGTTACCTTACTTTCTAGAGGGCACTGTACATTTGGTAAGTCATGATGCCAAGTCCAATTTTGAGCATCCGTGCCTCTCTTGAGTTGGCTGGTCAAACTGAGGTTACTCAGCTTATTCATAATAAAGCTCTTTTTTCAATCTTAGCTCTTCGATTATCCTAAAAGTATAGATTCAGACACTGTCTAAGATTCAATGAACCTATTTTGACATTATGTCCAAGAATCGTATCCGAACCTGAAGACTAAGATCCAACAAAACGTACAAATTTGGACATCCGTGATACTGGGTATTGCTCCGTCTTCAAGATATGCACAACTGAAGGACCTTTGATATGCCCATCTCAATAAGTTGGTGGTAAAAAACACAGTTCACAAAAATAGTCTTCAGGAAGAAAAGAAGCTTTCGAAACAGTTTGGAAATCCCTGCTTCTCTTTGGCTCCTGCTTACCGGGCTGTATGGTACTTTAACCGCGATTCACGTCTTGAATTTTCCATTAGATCCACAGAGAACAAACAAAACACCCCCAATATTTTAAAAGTATTTAAAAAAAATGAAGCTTGTAGGTAATCAGAGATAGAATACTGTGTGCAAAGAGTGACGAAAAATTCTCCTACAACTAGATTTAGAAACCTGCCTTCGAAAGTCGGCAACTGGGAGTGAGTGACTGATTTGGGTGGACTTGACTACGCAAGTGCGAGAGTCTGATCGAGTAACCGTCCGACGATTCGGTTACCGTTGCAGGTCAAGCATCCGCCGCGCTCATTTCGATACCAGATTCAGAAGATCATTGCAGACGTCAAGGAGGATCGGAGCGTAGCCAGCTTCGTTAAATTGCAATTGGCACGATATATTCAGGAGCCAAAAATTGTGACAAATCTCTGTACTGTACACACAAGGTTCAAAATCAGGGACATTATGGATTTATGTTTCAGAGTGGCCACCAATTGGTTAACGCCATATTGTAATTACGTAGCACGCAATTCGGGACGCAATTTTAGTTTTTTTTGAAACGAATGAAACACTTTATTCCACAGCAAATCGAAAGAACAAACAGCCAAGCAATCACTGGAATTGTCGGGAATTACTGATCGATCCCCTACTCGATGATCGAGCCCTTACGCGACCCGCGTCCGTCGATCGACTTGCTTGGCATTGTCTGCACTGGCCGGTACTTGAGTGAGCTGAGTAGGTAGCACCAGCAAAAGGGAGCGCTTTCACTGTGGTCTCGCGTCATCGAGAAGGAAAAGAGGGTGTTTTGGGGGGTAAGAGTCTTAGCAAGTCCAAAATAATTTCAACACGAGTTGTTCTTTGGACTCTCCGGCAATATTTTATGAAAATTTAAAGGTTGAAAAGCATAGGATACTGACAAATGTCACTAGATTCTCTTTAAATGGACACCGTAGAAGCACAAAATGCTACAATTCCTATTGGTTTGCTTTACAAAATTCTTCAACTTTCATTGGTTGCACTTGAGAACTTGGGGTGAATTGGGGTGAATGTATGTGGCCATTCAAGGCCCAAATGTAGAATGTTGATTTTAGAAAGTGTTGGTTTTTTATATTCCTACCCTTATTCTCTTTTTGAGTGAGAGTACATTGTTGTACATGAACCACTTGCCAAACACAATTCACTTTTTTCCGACAATTCACTCTAGATTTATTGATTTTCTAAAAAATGATTGTTTGGATGTTATATAAGTGAGTTTTAAATAGACACATGTGATTCTGGATACACATCAAAATTTTCAAGGAAATCCAATAGGATATGTTAGTCACACACTATTTACCTTGCACTCTCAAAATCAATGAGTCACTTAGTAAGCCATGGAAGGTTTCATGACTGATGAAATAACAAATTGAACTCAAGTCAAGTGCATGGTAATTGACAATGCAGTTCCAATTGACAATACAGTATAAATAGCCTAGAAAATTTTGCCTATTATTTAGGAAGAAATGTTCTTCTTGCAAATGTTGAAGAGGCTTGAAGGATCTCTATGGACTAGAGGTTTGAAGTCATGAGAGTAAATTTTCCAACCAAATAATATCTTCAAAAATTGAGAAGATTAAGGAAAATAACTTTATACTTTAAATTCAATTTCCAAGGGATTAGAGAATGATGTAGACAACACCCGGGGAGGACACTCCCTATGTTTTAGCAAACTACGTGCGGCGGAAAAAGTAAAACAAGTAATACACCTTAAAATTTAATTTCTTTTTCAAAAAAAAAATTATGGATAGATTTTACTACTTTATAAGTTTATGTTTTGAATTATTGGTATTTTTTTGTGCTAATAGTAATTAGTTATAAATTTTTGAAGAAAAAAGATACACTGTAAAGCTGAAAATAACTTTCACACCTCTATATTATATAAGAAAAAAAATTTGAAAAATGAAAAAAAATTTATATAGAATAGCTTTCTATTGAAAGTTTATTTTGGTTGAATATTGATGCAATAGTCATCTTCATGTGAGCTCTATAAATATTTTAGTTGGAGAACATGCCATTTTAGTTCATTTTTCAACCCTTTCTAGACAATATATCTTATGTTATTTGGAATTGAAATTTTTGTCAATAGAAACCTTTAGTCATTGTTAAACAAAGCTCAAAATTTTAGAATGAAATTATAGTTTATTCAAGGTGAATTACATGAATTACTTTTTCCACCGCCGCACGTAGGTACCCCAAATGTAGTGAGAGTGTCCTCCCCTAGAGACAACACTTTTGTCTATTGTAGCAAAAAAATGCACAAATTAATTGAAAAGAACTCACATGATGAATTTCTCTAGTTTAGAAAGTATATTAAATTGTAGATTGGACACTTTTGTGTCCATGGTCTTCCATTTTACACTACTTTCGTGTCCATGGCTTGCAAGAACTAACCATCCCAAAACAAGCCATGAACCTAAAGACTTTCTCTACAACTTTTGGCTTATGGTCTTAAGAAGGCTTAAGGATCTTCTCACATGTGAATCTAATTCCTTTATAACTCAATAGTTTGGTGAAATATCTTTCCATCTAGACAAGAGTATTTTTTGTGAGAACCAAAATTTTGAATATTTTATAGTTTCTATCCAACTTTAGACCCATCAAAGCATCAACACAATCAAAGGAAAAGTTGAGTGGGCTATTTACATGTACTCACCCATCAAGGCCAATTTTAAACACAATAATTCTACAAAATCCATGAGTTTTTCAAAGATACAAACAAGATAGGCGTGTGAAATAAAAACTAAATCCATCCTTTTTAGAAGTTGGAAAAAAGTAGGAGAAGTTTACTTTAATTATCCTAATAATTGAATTTGAGAATGTCATTCTTAGATTTTATCTATTCCTAGTTCTAAAATGTTCATATTTTTCAAATTTTACTTAACCACTAAAGCGTGGAGGCATATTTTCGGTGTAATTGTGAAAAATTGCCACTTTTTAGGACAGTGAGAAAAAAATGAAAAAAAAAGTTTTTTTTCAAAATTCAACTATACATATTTTTATAATACAAAGTGAAATTTTTTCATAGTGATTGATAATTCATAGTGTCATGTAATAAAAATATAATATTGTTATCCAAATACAATTTAATTGGCTAAATTTAGTTGATACATTTGTACATTACTTTTCATGTCATTTCAATTCTTATTGATGTCAAATAATATTAAATACTTTTTCTTTTCTTTTTTAATTTGACACTTGTAAATGATATAATGAAAATACATTTATATTTATTCTTAATAACTATATTCCAAAAATGAAATCTACTTGTGAAGTACATGGTATACAAAATTCAATACTTTGGTTCCAAAGATTATGTAATTATTTTTGGACTATATCTTCCAAAACCACTACACCATGATTTTGTCAAAAAAGCTAGTCTAATTAGAAAGGAGAAATTACATTTAGCAAAGGTGAATTATTTGTGGGTAGATGTGCTCATGGTTAATGAGACCTTCAAGTTTCAATATGAGAAGACTTACAACCATTCAATTATTAAATACAAAAATATTAAAACTTGAACATAGTCTATTAGCCCATTCTTTGATAACATCCTCTAAAAAGGTGACTATTGCTTGCCACATTTTTTTGTAAGGTCCAAACCCTCTTATGATTACAATTTAAACTCTATTAAGTCAAATATCTACTAGATTTTTATGTTGACCAATTAGCTTTCTGAGATAGTGGAAGTTCAAAAAGTGGTCATAAAAATGACTTTGTCAAAGTCTACAAAAATTTAAGGACATGTTCAATTGGTTGTTTGGAAGGTTGCAATGTTTTCTGTATTCCAAGTATCTTCTAAATGAAGGAGAGAAGAATGAATGACTTTCAAATGAAGAGTCAAGTAATTAAATTGAATTCCATCAGTTCTTTGTGCAAGTAAAAATAAATCGTTAGTGAAAGAAATAAGTCTTATAAAAAGATAGCTAGATTTGATCCAATAGTGCAAATAAAATAAGATATTTGGGAGGGGGGGGAATTTAAAAAAAAAATTGCATTCTAATGTGGGACATGAAGGTCATGTGATTGAAAATGCAATTTAAAAAAAAAATTTAAAAAAAAAAATTTAAAAAAAATTTAAAAAAAAATTTAAAAAAAAAAAAAAAAAAATTATATATATATATATATATATATTTGGACATGGCATTTTAAATCGCATTTTTAAAAATTGCATTTTAAAAAACCCGCATTCAATCTAAAATGCAATTTGGGGGAGGGGATTTTTTTTAAATGTGATGTGGAACATGATGGGTCATATCAAAATGTGATTTTTTAAATTTAAAAAAAAAAATTATTTTCCAAAAAAGAATATTATATTTTCATTGAACTACATCAAACTATTGGTCTAAACTCTAGAGTCTGACAACCCTCTTGAGGCCCCATTCTTTCTCCAATGTAAAACCTTACAATAGAAAGACTAGCCTAAAAGTTAAGAGAAACTGAAGGATTGCCAAGGTACTAATAATGAAGGTTTGGCTCAAAATAAATATTTGGACATGACAAGAATAGTGTAAAAAAGAAAGTATAATTTTTGCAATTTAGTGCAAATTCTAACAATAGTAATAGCATTTAGACATAACTTGTATGTTTGTCTAGAGCGTGTCAGATTTGGGTGAGGAAGTGATATGATTGTTAAGTGTTTGTTTTGGATTCTTTTAATATTAACGATTGTTTGTTGGTTGTGGACTTAGAGACTTCAATTTGCACCTTTGAATTCTACATACATTGGTCTCCATCATAATTCCCACAATCATGGTCTTACTGAAGTGAGGTTTCTCAAACACAATTTGGTGAGGAATACATAGAGGTGCAACATGAAGTTTTAACCCCTAAACATCCAAATTGTGTTTTTTTTTGCAACATAGCAATTTTGAGCAACTCACTATACATGAATTTTTTTTTCTTTGAAATTTTCACACAACAGGTGTCCAAGTTTTTTTCTCTGTAAGGCCTAATAATTTTCATAACTTTTGAGTACATGTTTAAAAAGTTATTGTATGACATATAGTTTCATTGCTTGGCGGGTAGCCTAGGCAGCAAAAAAAACTTCCATAACTTGTACAGGACCAAGGCCATTTTTTTGCCAAAAAACACTCAAAACTGCCATTTCTATTGCAAAGAGTAAAAAGAATTGAATTTTTTTTCCACATCAAACCATAGGATCTTACACATAACTAGTGTAAGAATGTAGAATAAATTTCAAATTTTTTGACCGCACAGAGTGCAAGATATTTGCATTTAAAGTGAAGAAAACAAGTTTTTTGGGACATTGCAGGATTAGATTATTTAACTTTGAACCTTCTTATTTAAATTTTTTTGTACTACAAAGTTTTGAGGTTTATATCTTTATGATGGAGGATTGAGTTGAGGGTTTGAGAAAAAAATTTAAAAAGAAAAAGAAAACTTTTCATTCTTAAAAAATTGATAAGTAGAATTATGTACAAGATAGAGGGAAAATCTAAGTTATTAATATCTTTGAGATGGAATTAAAATGCACTCATTTCAGTGGTGAGATTGTTCTAGAAAGGAAACTAAACCATGCAAAATAAAACTTTTTTTTTTGAAAAATTGTAAAAATTGCACTCAAAAATGAATTCTACAAGTTATTTTTTCAAAAATTTGCTTAGAGTGCTTGAAAAACAAGATTTTCTATAATTTTTACATCACTTATTCAAATGAAATGAATCAAAGCATTCCATGTAGAAAAAAATATAATCTATGAGAACAAAAAATAAAAGAATTCAAAATTTTCAAATTTTTTTGCTGCCCGGTCTCCCTTGTTTTGAGCTTGTATGGGCATGACTTTTGTTCCTGGGTACCAATTGAAAAAATAATAATATTACCACAAAGATAATCATTTTTTCTATCTTCAATTTTATTTTAAGAAAATCATGACAATAATTGAGACCGTAGGTTCTTGTCCAAAATCCAATTTGTCCCCTGAAGGGACAATGGTCCTTTAGGGGTTAAAAATCACTTTTTTAAGAAATAAAAATTTGAAATTGGTTTTTTAAATTTATGTATATGTTGAAAACTTTGAATCGTTCCATTTTGATTAATGAGATGAAAGTTACAAGGAGTTTGGTTTGTTGGAGTTTGTGGATAGTTATGGAATCTCTACTCTAAGGTAAACTTTGAAGTCCTTTATTTAACTCAATTTTCAATATTTTTGGAATTAAAATAAATAAATTAGGTATATGTTTTTGATTACAACATTACAACCATTGGGATTGGCTTTTTTCAATTCCATAAATAAATTTTTAACAATTTAGTATTTTGAATCATTCTCTATTTCTTTCTACTTACTATTATTTTCCTATATGTTGTACAATTCCAAATGATCTAAAAATTTTCAAGCATGTAGCCAACTTGCCTTGAAGAATGAATCCAAAGAAGCACAACCATTTTGGACATTTTTTCATACAAATATAACCTTGTGAAGTGCAACTCCCCATTTTTTTGCAAGGCCAACAAAAGGATTTTTGCCACTTCAAATGCTAATATCTTGCAATCTGCACAATGAAAATTTCTGAAATTTTTTCCACATCTTTTGAAACCAGTGTACTACAAGATCCTATGGTGACATGTGTCCAAAAATGTTTATTTTTCTGAAATTTGTGCAGACATAAGTGATGATGCTAAATGAACGCGAGCATCGGACGAAGTGCCGCAAGCGCGCTAGCTAGCTCTCAGTACGTATTGGTGGCAGCAATGACAACGCATATGATCCGTCAGTAGACTGATGAAATTATATGGTAAAGTTATTAGAAGTAAGGACAGTCTCCGCGCTGGTTTTCAGTTCCTCCAAGCCCGCGGCATCGCTATTCACTTTCTGTTTGGGGCACGGAGAAAATTTCCTGTGCAGAAATGGGTCAAAACATATGGTACTCTGCAGGCATGCAACTCATTTAGGGCCTAATTTAGAAAGACTCTGATTCACATAATCACAATCTTTCCCTAATTAAAGCATGTTCAAAAGAATTGAATGATTCATACTATGGCTGAAGGTTGAGAGGCCGTGGGTTTCCACCAATCAAATTTCAAGAAACCAAAAGTTCGGCCTCTCAAGTCTCAACCCTTCACATTAGAAGGTGCAAGTCCAAAGGCCATGGCCCTCCAACTACCTACATGGCAATAAATTGCTTACATGGCGACAGACTCTCAAAGGAAGTTTGAGCCGGCTAAAAATGAATGCCCAAACTATGACCGAGAGGCCATCAACTTATGACAAGATCTCAACCATTAGATTGGAAGGTGGGAGTTCATTACTAAGAGTTTGGACTTTGGGCTTGGCCTCTGGAGGCTTCACACTATGGCCATCCAAGTTGAAAGGCCGTGGGAGTTCATTGCTAAGGGTTTGGACTTTGGGCTTGGCCTTTGGAGGCTTCACACTATGGCTGGCCAAAGGCTCGAATTCCTATTATTTATTGCCTATTTATTGCTCACTTCTTTGGACTCTCAACAAAGTTTGGCCACTCAATGCCATGGCCTCTCAACTTGAATGTCCATAGTGTGAAGTGGCCTTGAATATTGGTATAGTCGGTTGTCTTGCTTGGGTCTGCAACTAATTAAGTAGTGTAGTGAGTGCCCAAGCAAGTTACAATTCCATGATGAATGGGCAACTTTGTTAAAATGGTAAAATTTCACAACTTTTGTAGTTTTTATAGTTCAAATTGGGTGGTTTGAAATGTACAATTTTCCTAGATTTCTTAAATCTATATCACTACTAAATATATGAAATCTACATGAATCACAGATGGCATTTTTACAATTCAAACTAGGTGGTCTGAAATCTATACTTGTCCTAGATGTCACTTTTATGGCTCAAACCATGCAATTTGAAAATGGCACATGGAATACAACCATTTTAATGAAATTCCCCATATGAGCAAACTAGATGAGGTATTAAAAGGTATAAACACCAAAAGAAAACATTTTATACTCTCCAAGAAGAAGAAGAGCAACTCCAATTTGAAAGAGTTGAGTGAATGGAATAGGCATTAAAGGAAATCCAGACCTTGCACAAGGCCGATAGAGTGCATGAAAATGTGCAATTATATAAATATCTAAAAAATTATTAAAAAAAAACATTATTTTGGTCCACATGATCACCTGCCATTAGAGAAAAAATGAGGCCTCTGGAGGGCTGCTCTAGTAGCAGTTGAACTACCCTCCCATCTTTTTTTTGGCAAAAAAAGCTTTTTTTCCCCCAAAATTGCCCACTTCAAACCTACAATTTTCAATGCTGCTAGTGGCATAAGAATCTAGTTTTATATTTTTTTCTCTCAAAAAGAAAAAAACTTTAATTTTTTTTCAAAAATTAAAATAATAATAATAATAATTTTAGTCGCTAGGGTTGACTACCCCGGCGATATTCACCCAAGATGACTTTCCTTTGCAGCTAGATTCCGGCTAGGGATTACTTTGAAAACAATAGCTTGTTTGGTCACTCCAAAGCAGCCCTCCGGAGGCCTGAAATTTTCTATAATGTATGTTAGGTAGGATTGGAAACTAAAAAATGTTTTTAAATGTTTTTTTTCAAAAAATACATAAATATTAATTATTTTTCCCATAGATTTGAACTTCTACCAAAAGTCAAACAACCCTTAAGATTTGAGAAGGACCACATTTTCTCTTATGTCTACTGGGAACATTGGCTCAACTATATAGGCTTCATAGAATTCGATGGCAAATTCCATCCTTGATGCCTCTATTAGGAGGTAGACACTATAATGAACTGATATGTTCCTTTCCTTTATAAATTCTTGGGTCACCATACGATAACAAGGTCATTTGTCTTCAACCATAGTTGGATGGACTATAAAGGTAAACACCCCACCCTGGCTCAAGTTTGAATTCATTCAAACATCTAAAAAGTGGCCTTGAATGAACACTTTCAAGACTCAAAATCACCACTACTTTTCGATGCAACCAATGAAAGGTGATGAGTTTTTTGAAGCAACCAATGAAAGGTGAGACATTTTGTATTTCAAGCCTTGAAGGCTATCCAAGATGAATATAGTTTTAAGTGTAGGCTATCCTATGTTTTCAACTTTGAAAATTTGTAAAATATTACTAGAGTATCGGAACTTGAAAAATTACAAGACTACTTGGGTAGTTGGGTTGCACTTCTCTTGAGTTTGCTAATAATCTATTCAATTTTTTTTTGTCATTCAACTTTTGAGATAGTGGGATTTTAAAAAAAAATACTGCCTTAAGGTGTTCAACCTTAGGTGGTGTGTTTTCCATCTTCTCCACACTTTTTAAGAGAGCGGTAAGCTCGGCGGTAAGGTAAGTGCACTTAATTGTGACCCCTTTTTAAAACCAATACCAAAAAATTATTGTCTAAAATGTACTATCTCTATTTACGAGAGCCTTGAGTTGCTTTAGATGGTTCACCTATTTTCATCACTTTGAAAATTCATAGTTTATTCATATCAACATATGGTATCCAAAAATTGCATAACAAGAAAATTTAAAAATCTCTTTTACCTATCAATAAGATCCAATAAAAGATTAAGAAATTTCTTAATGCATTAGTATAGTCCTATTTGTTAAAAAAAAACTAGATAAGAAATTTAATTTTCAAAAGAGTGTTGCTCAATTGCTTTTTGGAACCCAATTAGATATAAGGTGGGCACCTTGAAATGCAACATTGATTCTAAACTGCCATCTTCACTCTATGTACATCTCCAAAATCAAATATATACCTATGTGGAAGAAACCGTTTTAAATTGAACCAAACTTTGTTCCTTCATAACTTTTGCATACGGTATCCAAATGTCGCGTTCTTTGGTGCTGTGGAACTTCCATTCACTTGTCAATAAGAAATATGAATAGTCTAATAATAGTAACTGGACACAGTAGCAAAAGTGGCGGTTTTGGGGGTACTCACCTTGGTTGCCTCAGATCACGAAGATCTCACAACCTTGAAGTCATTTGGAGGAGAGGGTTATGTCAAGGAACAGGCAAATCTCCTGTTTGGGGGCACTGAAAGAAGATGTAACGGTTTCAAGAAAAAAAAAAGGAAAAAGAAAAAACAAGAAGATATAACGTATACCGATGAAATTTCACAAAACATTGTCTCCGCTAGCTCCTGATGAGTCAGCCTGGCCAATAGTGAAATTTATCTCCGTTAAAATCCTACAGACTTGGGCTTGGTTGTACGGTACTCTCCCTTGCAATCGAATCATCCTTTCATTGCATCCAAGTGACCCCACAGACAATTTAAAAAATATATACTCCATGGAGTATAAAACATGGTACAGTGCGATTGGCATGAAGCCTCGAGTGGCCTACAAAAGCCGTTCATGACTTACCCAGCAAGGAAAATCAACTGAAGGTCAAGAAACTATTCAAATTCAAAGATTCATAATATATACAGTATATACTCCATAATTACACAAAATAAAAAATTAACATCTACAGTAATAAGATTGACGGAAGACTGCACCTGAAAGTCTGCAAGAAAACTGAAGTACAGTTCCAAACGTCAAGATGCCACACGTACGTACTACTCCCTGTTGCTACGAAAAAGCCAATGCTGAGTTACCTCTTGTGCTTGCACTCACTTGGATCAGACGGGACCAGTCGTCTCGATAACGACCATTCCGATTGTGATTACGTTTGTTCTTTTTCCATCACCGGTACAGACAATTAAACTAACTGAAGCTCCCGGCCTCCGGAAGACAATTGTGGAGCCGACGTAGTATTGGACACCTCGATCTGTCTGGTACAAATTAAGAGGCAGCTAGCTAGCTGCAGACCTTTTCCGACTTGTGACGGTTGCGCGTGTACGTGTCGGTACGAATCTTCGCTCCGGAGTTCCACGCTTGTTTGTTGCCGATAGGCAGGGATTAAAGGACGGGTGTCAGTTCAGATTAGAAGCGCGTATTATTTTACTACGGTTCATTTAAGGACTTGCAATATCGTGCGGGACTCAATATGTTTGCATCGCAACTGTTGTCTTAGCTTCTATCTCTCTCTCTCTCTCTCACTTTCGAAGCAATAGCTAGAGTCTGGCTGGCGAAGACCCTTGGATAACCTAGAACGCAATGCTTGTGATGAGCTTTGTGTCGTGAGTCTATTCATTTGCATTGATCTTGTCGAAAGGTTTCGGAAATCTGTACTTATAATTTGGGTTTGCTGGTGAATAGAGGTGAATTGAGCAATTAGTCTGAGAGGCAGTTCCTGTCGTTAGTTTGCGACTCTGAGAGCTGTCTTTCTCGGTTTATCCTGCGCCTCAAGTTAAGGAGTAGTTTAGAAGTTATTCGTAGCTGCTGTGGGTGCCGAGTTCGAGAGATAGGAGTACGAACGGCAAATTGGTAGCAGGGTGTTTGAAAATTGCTAGCTAGAGAGCGGGAAATTCGTCGTGCGTGGATAAATGGAGGGCAATACCATGGACCAACTAGACTGGGAGAAGATTCTCATCTCCATTGAGGACTCGCCAGTCGACGAGAGTACTACAACAACAGACGAGGTGCACCAAGTCGCCAGTTCAGCGAGCGTTCATCCAAGCGTTCCACCATCTGCTGCAGGACCAGGATCAGGATTAGTTGATAGTAATTACCGTCAGCGGCTTCGTTCGTACTCCAGTTTCCCCGCCACAGCACTAGCGCCACCGTCAACCACGTCCTCCGACACGACGAGCTCCCAAGGTGGTGATCCGATGGACGTCGCGTACACCCAATCCCTGAGCGATGGCGCTGGAAGCGACCAGCGCCGTTACGTCCGTCGTCACGTCCGCAGGCGGATGGCGGGAGGCAGCGGCAGAGCCTTAGCAGAACTGGAGGTCCGGTCCCCTCGTCGTGCTTGTTACGACTGCGACGTCTGTGGGCAGATATTTCTGTCGCCGCAATCCCTCGGAGGCCACAAAAACCTCCACAAAGGGAAGAGGGCCTCGAAATTATCATCACGAGGCCGTGGCGCCCGTGGTGCCCGTGATCAGTACCTGCTTGCGGGGGCGAGCTCCCAGCAGAATACAAGCGGTGGCGACTCGGACGGTGTCCCGTCCCCAATTTACAAAGGGGTGCGGTGTCGGGAAGGCACGAAGTGGGTGAGCGAGATTCGACCGCCGAGATCGTCCGACAAGTGGTGGCTGGGGACGTTTCCTTCCGCGGAAGAAGCGGCGCAGGCGTACGACGTCGCCTTGTGTTACTTCAGATCCGATACCGACTTGAATTTCGAACTCCATGATCTTTGCCGGGAGCTTCCGACCTTGCCGAGTGACTTGTCGTCCAATCAGTTCGCGCTTTGTTTAAGGGAGATGGTGAGAACTGTTAGTGAGCAAATCATTGCTGACCGGCGGAGCAGAGCGATGACGTCGCTGCCCGAGCCTGCGCAACCGCAAGTGGCTTCTGGTTCTCTACCAACTTTGACATCGACGTCGTCTGACTCGTCTCTACCCGAGCCTGCGCAAGCGGCTTCGTCGTCTCGGTCAAGTGTGAGCGGGAATTCTTGCACCACTGAAACGGCGGCTGACACTGCAATGCCGGAGGTTGTCACATCGGATGACTTCAATTATCTACAATTTCTAGTAGATCCGTCGCTCGAGTAGTGAATCGGACTAGCTAGCAGTTCTACTGAAACCAATCCGAGACTCTCGTTCCTCTGGGGTCTCGATCTCTTCGATGGGGGCCATAGTGACCGCCGTGCATTTGCTTGCATGGGATATATATCTCCTTGCGGGTTGTATTGATTGTCAACACTAGCATATATTCATCGTGGCATGGGATCATGACCAGCGACACCCACCCTGAAACACATGTTCTCCACGACAGATACATTCTCTGGAGGGTATGTATCCGAGATGGACAGGATTTCCATTTCGGAAGTTGATCAGACGTTGTGATCATAAACGTTCGCTTGCTCTCTGAGATCTTACATTATCTCTAGATCGATGTCAAGGCCATGAGCACCGTCATCAAATTCCTCAACCGAGGCAAATACATGGTTGACTCGATCGATACACAGTCGATCAGTTCATGTGGAATAGACATGGTGAAGCCGAGTATATAGTCCCGCATCAATCCAGGGGACCATGTCCCGAAAGCCGGTGTACATTTTTTTCATCGATCCGGGGGATTGCATTACATGTGAGCTCGCGGATGGTCTAGCTACAGGATGCGCACGCGACTGTAACATTGGCGCGTCCTCATTTGAATGATCGACATATATCTTCGTCTTGAAGACTGATCGATCCCAGTTTTTTTAATTTCGGTGGACACATTTGAAAACCTCAGTGGACCACTTGCATCATGTATAGATAGGCTCCCACGATATTCTGTACGTTATTGATCGATGCTAGCATATATTAGCTGGGAGACCAGTCCAGCTTGCTAAATTCAAATGACTAAAAAGAAAAGATTAATCCAATTTCGCGTAGTTATGGATACAGATTCCTGCCACATTACATGGAAGTGCGAGGCATGTTGAAGCTAATTAGGCAATTCAATTAGCCGGGTGGTTTCACTTTCACCCTCACTGGGTCTCAAACTCTCAATCCCCACTTTTGGAGTTAATCTAGCTAGCTAGTATTGCAGGATTCATTGTCTGTCAATTGAGTTTGGCATGACTGCTGTCGCTAGGTACTGTGTTTTGAGAATCGGATCCAGTATGGATCTGCACTTCGGAGTAGTTCTGATATATGTCATTTAATCGTTCTGATTACACTACAAGAGAGTGTATAGTTTGCAACAGTTTCTGCAATGGTTTTGCAATGCCCACAATTTTTTTTTTAATGACTTTGCAATGGTTTTGCAATGTCTTAGCATTGGCACTACAATGGTACAGCTACACTGACATTTGCAATGTCCCATATTGATAGTCAAGGGTACTATGAGGTTGAACACATAAGAGGTGTAATCTGATAACAACATAGATAGTGAATTCTATTCACGAAATCATCCATTTCAAGATTTAGTGTAGTACAAAATCTATGAAATTTTATAGTATGTGAATTTAAGAAACTATAAATGTATATGTTACCAACATTTTGAACTCCTGAAATCTAGAAAGAGTCTAGATCAAAAATTCTGAAATGTACAAATTGATGAGATTGAAACTTGAAATCTACATTTCGGTTAGATTTGAGACTCCCAAATCTAAGAATTGTATTGATTATATATAATTACGTATTTCTTTGCAATGATTATTGCAACATTTTTGCAATAGTTTCTACATGATTTTGCATTTTCAATTTGCAACAATTTTAGAATACAATAGGATGGATTCAATGTCCAAGACTTTAGAATTACATCAACAACAAGTTTGCAATGCTTTTGCAATGCATTAGTTATCTTTGGTGATCTAGACTAAGTTCCAATACACATCATTCAATTGCAGAACCATTGCAAATGAATTGCTATTGTATTGCAATCACTACTTTCTGTTGTAGTGTTAGAGTTGGATTTGTGAAAAAGTGAGTGTAATATAGACATCAACTCCGTCACATATGGAGTTTGCAAATGTTTCTGAGTTCAGGGGTAGAGGGAGAAGTGAGGTTGGCGACTGAATGAAGGGATTTCAATTCAAGTGATAATTTTCCGTTTTGTCAAAAAGAAGATAATAAAGCCCTCTTGTTTTCGCTAACAAAGAGGTTTTAGTACATTTGTTCAAAACTTTGCCGTTTGTCACAAACTGAGAATTGCTAATTTAATGGAAATTATTCCCTTTGTAGTACCCTGTTTTTCAATGTGTTCAACCTGGTTAGCACCAATTGAAAAACAAAGGGAGCCAAAAAAATTGAGAAGTTTCCTTCTTGGTCAACCCCCCTCGTTTGACATTGAGAAGTTCTCTTTTGGAGTTAATGACCTTTGGATTGGTCTAAACCACTTATATCGAAGGGGTGAAATGGAAAATTAAATTAAATTAAATTAAAGAATAGTGCTTTTCAATGAGGACCCAAAGGCCTCGGAATTTCAATTAAACTCACCCTCTTGAGGAGGTCTTAGTATAATTTGTGAGGCTCAAAATTTGAGAATTTTTGCTACCACATTGGAAAAATGTACTCCTTGTCATTAGGACTCTCATTTCAAGGTCTAAATTCATTTTCCAAGGACTTCTTAATTTTAGCCAATTAAAACCTTTAAAATTTTGGCCCCCTTACTTTTCAATTCAATGTAAATGAGGCCTTTAGTTATTAGCATATCTATAGATATTAGATAGACTCATTAGCACAAGGTATCATGTATGATAATACAACATCCCATATTCCCAAGAGGCAAAGGTTTCTAAAATCAACTTGAACTATCTTGGACGTACTATGCCTTGCTTTCATTAGATACATGTGTTAAGTGGATAATTTTTTGGAGTATTAATTTTGAAATCATCTTTTCTCCTACCCTACTATAACATAAAAGTCTAAAATAATCCAATATTTAAATACCTTCACTTAGTTCTAATTTGCATATAAATTTTTATTTGATAGTAAGGTTGTCTATTTTGACAAGATTTGGAGATTTTATGTCATAATGTCACGTCACATCATGACGCTTCAAAATCTTGAAAACCCTAATCCTAAATAGATAGAATCCTGACAACCCTAACCCTAAATCCTAAATTCTAAAAAAGAATCGATTTTTTTCACTACTTTTTGACAATTGTGGATGGAAAATCAAATGTATCACTACTATTCAACATATTAGCCTAATGTATGTCATTCTTTCTAAAGAATTTTATGGTATTCCATCAATATTGTTAGATTATTCTATCATGATATCATTGGGGTGGGATCTTGACATTTTGTTGACATCACATCCATCTAAACTTGACATGAGTAGATGACTGTGACAACCTTGTTTAATAGGGTTTATTATTTTTTTAAATTGGCCTTCAATACCTTTGCATTGAAATGTTGCTTTCATGACATAAATATACACCATGAATCTATGCTAACAAAATTATTAGTATTTTACTAATAATTGGTTCAAAAATTCATAGTTTCTCTAATAAGGAAAAGAGTTTAGTAATTCACATGTACTAGGGTTTAAGGTGAACGATATCAGGGACAAGAAAAAAAACATAGTGGTTTAGAGGGTATCTAATGACATCACAATTTTTCAGACATTCTACCATCTATATTGCACCACTTGTCAAAAATTAGGAGCAGTAGATGAGATTGGGGGAGAGCTGGAGGGCCGTTTCAGGCCTATTTCCAACTCCATTTCCCCTGGTCTTTTCGAACTCCGGTATCAGATTTTTTTTTTTTCAAAAATAAAAAATAAAAAAATTTAAATCCTTAAAATGAGAAACAAAGTTAATTTTTTTTTTTCCGAAAAAACTGACCTAGCAGTCTCTCGGCTAGGTCAGCGCAGGCGGGGAACGGTGGTTTTCGGCAGTTTTCAGGTGGGTTTCAAGTTGGGAACTCGCAGCCCTCCACAACGGCCAAAACACATGTAATGGTTAAGGTCTTGTGTCCCTTACATGGCCCCTAGATTAAATAGTAGTTGCCTCAATAATTGAACAAAAGGGTACCTAAATAAATTTAATATTTTTATACTATTCCATTTTAAAGCATATCCTATTTTAATTTTAATACCTATCTCCTCATACTATACCATCTATATTATATCTAATAGTTTTCAAATTTTTAATTTCAAAGAATAAAATGCACCATTTATTTCAACCCATACTACTTTCAAAACTAATGCACAATGCCCCCATCAGTGAACTATAAATTACTCGTACTACAAAGAGTCGAAGAGAATGATTTCTTGATTTCTTGAAAAATATCCAAATGCAAGTAGTCCAAAAAATTCTAAATGTGTAAATGAATGCAAAAAACGGTTTAGGGAACATCAAGAAGTCGAGTTTCACAAATTTATACTAGTATGTTCATACATATTTAGAAACTTACAATTCTTTTAAAAACTTATAATTTTCATTTGCCAATGTGTTAATAACAGTCTCATGTGTGTATTCCACATTGTTGTATGTGAAAAATCCTTAAGTGGATAATAAAAGGCACTTTCAATAAAGTTATTAACTAATAATTCTAACTATATGTAAAACCGTCCAATTAGAATTTAAAATTGATTGTAAAAATCATTATTATGCATCATATTGTGTGACAATTGAATTTTTTTGTGTTAAAATTTTGTGTTTAGATTCCAAAAGACTTCAGATTTGTGGATAAAATATTTATGACTATTTTACATCTTATGTAATTTTTTTGGATGTTTCAGATACGTTTTACTATTTTTAATCTCTTAAGTTCTTTGACTATTTTTTACAAAAAATATCCAAAACTATCAATTTTTAGTGCAATGAGTACAATTGAAAAATAAAAACATTTTTCAAATTTTCAATCTAAAAAATCTGAACTAGTGTGTACTATAGGAATGTGTGGAAAAGTTTTTAGCATACATGACTACAAAGATTGTAAGATTATAACATTTGAATTTTTTTATAAGTAATTTGGTCCCTACCCAACAAAATCAATACACTCCAAGAAAATGAGGGCATATAGTTTGATTCAACATTATGGAAAAAGAGGTACTATCCAACTTTGGAAATTTAGATCATTGGATAGGTAATTATGCTAATTACTTGCATGCCAATTTTCAAAGATATTGGAGGTGTTTAATATATCCCAAATCATCTTGCATAAACTAGACATCTAAAATATGCAACTACATGGGTAAGATTTCAACTTTTTTTGTGAACTCATTTTTTAGAAGAATCAAAATTACAAAGGTAAACACAAATCTTCACCTCTTTAAATCAAGTACAAAAATATATAAAATATAAAATCTCATAAATTTACTCTAGAATTTGAGCTAATAAATCTAAAATTGTCTTATTATTGCCATTTTCAGTACAATGAGTGAAATTTAATATATTATTGATCTACACTACAAGGAAAATGTGTAGAAAAAATTTCATTCCATTTAGCTTTAAGATTGCAAGATATAAGTGTACAAAGTTAATGAAAAAAATTCACAATTGGGTTCACAATTTGTCACATTGCTTGCCCTCTCTATTACCAAACTATTCAAGCTTCCCTTAAACTTTTGTGGCCCCATAATTTTTGACTCAATACCTCATTGAAAAAAAGTTTATATTTTCAAAAAACTTAAACAACTCCTTATCATTGGTAAAAAATTCACTTTCATCTACTAAAAATTGACTTTATATGAACCTATTTTAAAACCTTTAAAAAGTTCTATGCGAAGATGAGCTTAAAGAATTTTTGGGATTAAACAACCTCTAATGGGATGTCACATTTGCAAATTTGGATTTTATGTTTACAAAATTTTCTAACTCATTAAAGCAATTTGGGATTGAAAATTGAGATGTGAGATTATCTTCTAAGATTATAAAGAACATCAATTTTGTTAAATTGGCAATATTCCACAAACAAAAGATTGCTATGTATATCTTCACAAATGTCTATTTTAAGGCCACAAAGTAGAACATGCATAGATTTAGGGTTCCATCCCAATGACTTGAACTACACCAAATTCTTACAGTACTGTCAATTGAATGAAATTGACATTGCAAAAAATTATGGAGATTTTTACACATTCAAAGTATCTACATTACACATGCAATCAAAGTGTTCTACCTATACTTGAGTGTGGGGATTATAAAATTTAATGAAGATGTAATTAGTTGACTAAAAGCCTCTTTGAATTGGAAACAATGGTCCATATTTATTTTTAATTTGAATTGTTTTACTATTTAATAAAATTAAAACCTCAAAATATGTTAATATGTGTTTAATTGAAATTTACATTGATTTACATAGTTTTGTCCTTCATTTTTGGAGAATTTTGCTTTTCAACTTTATTTGAACTTTTAGAATTAGATTATTTCTAATTATTATTAGTTTTACATATTTGTTATTTGTTTTTTGAAAAAATTCCACTAGTTTATAGTACTTCTAGTATCATACTAAATGCAACAAAATCATTAGGATTATTGCAATCAATGTTGAACATGTTACCTACTCATTAAACTATCAAAAAATTTATTAGGTATTATTGGAAGTGAAAATGGCATTTTGGAATCTCTTAGTTCTACATGTTCAAGATATCATATGAATAAACTACAAATTTTTAAAGTACAAATATTATATTTATTCAAAATGAATGCTAGAGTCTTTTGAATAGATGATGAACGTTCTAGGTTAAAATTCATAGGGATTAGTTTTAAAAACTAATATTGTAAGTGAAGGGCAGGGTTGGCATGTCTTTGTTGAATAATGATTTAGTTCCAAAAACTAAGTTTTGTCAAATGCTAAAAATATAATTCTTTTGCAATATTCATTTTTTACACCATACCAAAATTTTGTTTTTGGAAAAAATAATTTTCCAATAATTTTGGCATGTATTTTTATAATGGTTTTCATTAAACTTTCCCTACAACTACTGTAGCATTTAGGTGCTACAACCTTATTGACTTTTCAATATTTTTCTATAAAACAATGAACTTTCAAAATCTTATTCATTTTGATGAATTTGAGTACTAAAACCCTCAAAATTGATGGCATGTAAATTTGGAACTTTAGAAGGAAATAAAGAAATTCGACAATTGACTAATGGCCACATGTTTGCCTTAGTAAATGTCAAATCAACAAAATAATTAATTACAATCCTCTAAAGCCTTTCAATGATCCATAAAGTCTTTTCCATCCCATCCCAAAAGTAAGCTCAGATGCCTTAGTCAAACTCATAGTGGATTTCTAGCTTTTAATTTGGTATTCAAATTGCACTAATAAAAATGAAGTGTGGCAAGTCTAATCTCTATTAACTCCTAAACGTTCAGATCCTTCTCCAAAATTGAAGATTTGGGAAAAATCATGATAAAGTACTATTTGGAAGAATATTTTGGAATTCATATACAAATAAAAGTTGTAGATTTTGAGTTTTAGATTCCATCTTTATGGTTAGATTCACCAATTTTGCCACCAATATTTTCTTTTTAATTTGAAAGAAAAATTTCAAAATTCCTTCAAAATTTGAATAGAAGCAAAATATTATCATTTTTTGAGTAAAATTTGTTGGAATGCATTTTAAATGAGGTTCTCTTGACATGGTGATTTTTTGAAATTTTTGTGTTCTTCAAATCAATGACCTCATTTTTGCAAATCCAGTTTTGAATTAGAGTCAATGCAATTTTGGCTTAGTCAACCACTTGACATTCTTCCACATTTGTAATTTTAGAAAAACATATACTCTAACAACACCAAATCCAACCGTTAGATAGGACAACAACTTGATAAAGTATCTTTACAAATTAGGATGACTTTCATCCAAGCAAAATGAGGAAGAAACAAGAATTTCAATTTGTTCATCGTCCAGAAATTAGACATTGGAGCCCTTAGGGGTTGTGCCTTGTGTTGTTGACACAACCATGAGGTGTCATTTGTAATTGTTGCAAAAGTAACCATTACATGTTATTTCAGGCCTCTGAGAAACCGTTTGAGGGTTGTTCCCCTTCACCGTTCCCTTGCAGTGAAGGACGAACAACTGTTCAAAAAACAAATTCAAAAATTCAAAAATTTAATTCTTCAAATGTAAAAAGAAGTTGAAAAAAAAAATTCAAAAAATGTGTTGGCAGCCTCTCAGCCATGTAGGACTGCCGAGGTGTTAGGCCAACAATCGTGTTCCCTACGTTCTCATAGCAATAGAACCCACGGTCTCTCGAAGGCCCGGGAAACCATCTAATGTGCATATTCTTCTATAATTCTCCTTTTACATTTGTTTTTTTTATTACTTTAAAGTATTTGTAACACTGATATTTAATATGATCATGCTGTGTGATATTAGTTTTTGCATTATATTTTAAAAAATTGTTTGGCATACAAAAATGGTATGTTAAACACAATTTAATCCTTAAATACCAGGTTGGTGACTATGGAATTCATCCCTTTGAGTATTGTGTGACATCATCTAGTTTAAAAACAACAAAAGTACTCATTGGAGGTCAAACTTCTATGCAAGATCTCTCCTTTTTGTACAAAATTCCAAGGATGAACAATTGCACTTCTATCCTACATAGAAAGATTTTTTGTTTCCCATCGGACAAAAAATGTCCTTGGCATTGTTTAAAGGTTAAAAATAAAGGTAAAAATAAAAATATAAGTAGAAAGGTGAAAGTGAGAATGAAAATAAAATAAATCCAAAGAAAAAATAAATGTATATGTGCAATGTCGCGGCCCTCTACAACCAATTTTCTAAAGTTTGTCCAATTTTTTTTGCACCCCCCTTTGCCAAGTGTTTGCCATTAGAGTATTAAGCATGTCTCTGTCAACTCAGTAGTCTAAGAGATTCTAACATACATCACAAAACTAACAAATTAACTAACTATCTATTTTAATACTCCCTCCGTCCCATAATGATCTTCCTGTTGGCCTTCTTTTTTTGTCCCAAAATGATCTTCCTATTGCACTTTGTGATGTTGAAATTAGTCAAATTCGGCTTATGATTGTTATTTGAGACTAGCAAAACAACTCTAAGTGGTTGTTTTTGCTCCATCCATGCAAACATCAAGCAAAAGACAAATAAAATGATTGAAAGCTTCAATCCGCACTTTTATTTTTTATTTTTTGCATCTCTTTGAGTATTTTCCAATTGAAGTAGATTAAGCTTTGGAAGCCGAAACAAAGGTCTATACATGGTCTTAGGCATATGCTAAATGGCAACCTCACATTCAACAATTAAGTGCTCACTGGTGTTCTTTAAAAACGCCCCAAAATATTCACTTTTCAATATTATAAAACTACACTTTGAAAAGGGCTTCAAAACTCAAACTTTTTAGGATGCAAAGAGAACACCAAACTCTACATACTATACAAATTGAGTTTTCAAAAAGTTATTTTTATCCTTAATCCATAAGATTTAGTCTAAGAGGAAGATCATTTTGGGACGGAGGTAGTAGTATTCATGTGTCTAGATGCATGTATGTGGCTAATGTGTTGACTTTTATGAAGATCGCACTTTTTAAAAGATCAAATTTAGTCTAATAATTCCAAGAGTAGGAGACCTTTTAAAATCAAGAGTCAAGAGTGTTGAAAAATTAGATACCTAAGGAACCAATGACATCATGGTTGGTAGATATTTTCATCTCTTTGCACATTGATCCAAAAATGCATGAGAGGACATTTTGTATCCCTTAAAGGATATTAAAGAAGCTTTCAAGATGGAATTTTTTTAATTTCATCTAAGTTTTAATTTTTTTTGAAGGAGTTGCTTGAATTTAATTTCAATAAAAGTTGTTGGATATTCCCTCCTGGTGATATTTCTTGATGTTCTACATAAGAAAACAGTGGCAAATTCACAGATCAATGGAGAGTATTTTGGCAAATTCTGCTTCTTTCTCTTTATTTGAATTTTAGTCATATTAATGATCTTTTTTGAATCTAAGATCAATAGATGAAATAAAGCTTATCAAGTCAAAATTCTATTCTAATTTGAAATTTTGAAATTATTTTGAAATTCAATACTTTAATACAATCTGAACTTTTGGCCTATACTCATAGAGTGATGAGTTTCTAATTTTAAAATGATGTGGTAAATTGATTTGACCCATGATGCTCTACACTATAACATACACATATGGAAAAAAATTCAGTTTTTTTAACCTTATTAAATATTTGATATGATTTGTTTTTTAATTTAAAAAAATTCATGATAATTTCAAATTTTCTCCAAAATATCTGAAAATTTATAAATTACAAAAGACATGTAATTACATCTATAAATAATAAACAATTTTTTAAATTTAACTATAGTTGTAGATAAATAATGGGAGCATATTGAAAGAAGGACTTTGAAATTTTTAGAAAGTGGATCCTTCTTTTTGGAGGTAACCCACTTTTGTTTGAGTCCATTGGATAGAATTTATACCATTAATAGTTGGTAACTAAGAAGTACGGTATCCTTTGTTTCTACCAGAGTTGATAGGATTGCATCACAGTATCTACAACCTTTGTTGTCCTATGTGCAAGACAAATTACTATAATTAATTGGTCATAAATCAAAGTATTTGACTCCAAGATGGAAACACATGAAAATGCCCGTGAATTCATTCTTGACCACAAATAATCCCCTACAATGTTCCACCAAAGTGCAATTAAACCATTCTTATGAATAATTGCAATTAGTTGATTGTTGATTATCTAAATTTTGGTTTTAGGATCAAGTTATGTGACTGTTTCAATAGCCTAGGGAACTTCAACTTTGAAATTTCATAGTAATTATATGTCTAAATGATTTATTCAACTTTTTTATTTATTAAAATTCATGATTTTCAATTGCTAATACTACAAAAATGTTTTTCTTATAAAAGATGCCTCCAACTATAATGAATTGCTTGTTTTGACAATTTCGGGTGTTTTCACCTTAACCCTTGAAGGATTGTGAAGACCAAAATTGTCCAATGGATGACTTCACTGTAAAATGTAGAAACAAAAAAATGCACATATTGGTTTAGTAATTGGGACATTTGGGTGACTATCTTGATCACGGGGGGCTACATCTTTCAAGGGTTAACCCTTAAAAGACACAGAGACCAAAAAGTAGTCAATGGATGACTTCATTGTTCATTGTAGAACAAAAAATGCACTTAATAATCTTGGCCAATAATTGAAGCAATTTTGGTGACGACCTTGGTTACGGGAGTGCATCCTCCAAGGGTTAACCTAGATTTGATCACTTTGGAACCACTCACTCCTTCCAGATATTGACAGACATTGTGAATTTCTTATCATTTCAGTGCATCCTGAAATTTATGGAGGTTTTCTTAATTTCTCACCCCAATGGCAAATCATATTTCCAAACGGGAGCTATCGCGATGGAAAGAGAAGTCGACAGAAGTCGAATTCTAAAGCCACACAGCTTCCTTCAAACGCCTCTTAAACCTCATGATCAAAGCAGCAATGTAAATTTGCAAATCTGTACCGCAACAAATTTGAAGTCACAACAAATTTGAAGCCACAACAAATTTGAATCACTAAGAGCTCCGAATCATGATCAAAGCAGCATTGTAAATTTGCAATCCGTACCGCAACAAATTTGAAGCACTAAGAGCTCCGAATCATGATCAAAGCAGCAATGTAAATTTGCAAATCCGTACCGCAACAAATTTGAATCACTAAGCTGCACAACTTTGATACAAATAAGAGTTCCGAGGAAACTTTTCGGGTCGCAGCAGAATGCGGAATGCACGAAGTCATACACACTCGACATAGCTAGGGTTTGCTGTTAGGAGGGAGCAAAATATATTATCATACACAGAAGGTCGAGGCTCGGGAGAGGTTCGGAATGGCGGAATGAGATGTTTGCACTCGATCGGAGGAGCTCATTGCCCTCGCTAAAACCTTGATAACGAAAAAGTGACCGATGAATGACTTTCGGCATTCTAAGCATAGAAATACACATATTCATCTTGTCAATGGATAAGTTTGTAGTTGATGACCATGTTGATAGATTAACCCCTAAATGATGGACCCATCACCAATGATTTCAAGCCTCACTGCCCGTCACTTAGTTTGTTGCCATTTTGCAACTAGATATGTATGAAAAAATTTATATTTATTTTTCAGAGATGAAATTACATGTCTTCATTACTTCACAAAAAATCTAGATTTTTTTGTGGAAAATTGATTTTTTTGAGAATTTTTGAAGATAAAGTGAAGAAAAATCACATCAAATAGAAAATTATTTCAACAAATCTGAAAATTTCACCATGTGTGTACATTACAATGAAAAATATCATAGTATAGATTCAATTTCCATGTCATTCTATAATTAGAATTCAATAGACATTGAAAATACATACAAAATTCAAATTGCAATCAAATATTTAATACTATAAATTTTTCCAAAATTCAAATTGGAGTAGAAACTAGAGTAGATGACCTTCATTTTGTTAGTTGGGCTCACACTCAAAAAACATCATTTTTGTGGAGAAATTTCAGATTTAGAGCAAGGAGCAACTACTTCCCAAAATACACTAAAATAGCATATTTTGTGATCCGTTTTTTTTAAAAGCTTCTCATTTTTGTGAAAACAAACATTGGCTAGACTACAAACTCAATTGGATACTCTTTATAACTCAACATGAAAGGTCAACAAGGAAAACAGGGAACAAAGAGCTTTAAAATGGATGAAAAACCTCCCTGGATTGCCATCCAAATGCCACAGAATGGCGTTTCAGGCGATCCAGGGTTAAGTGTCCAAAATACACAAGATTACATAGAATTTTTAAAATTATACTCAAGTATTATGATAAATAATAGTGTTGCATGTAAGAAGGATATTTTTGTAATCTATAAGTCTTTAATGATCAAAAGTGATTACTTTTATATCTATTTTTAGTAATGGAAATAAATCATTTAGGGAGCTGCAAGGAAGGTATTAGTATGCCTCATAAAGTGGAGAAATTATATCCTAATTTTTCTTGAATGCTAGGAATATGTTTTTGAATGTTACTATACTAGTAATCAACTATTGGCATTTAAAGTGAAATTTTGATTTTTAGCTCATTGATGACTTAGGTTTAAAAGCAGCACTTTGAAGTCATTCAAGTGAAAAAGAGTTGGTTTGAATCCCTTTTCGTGCTTAACCCCTAACTGCCTAAGCAACCATACATGGTCGCTCTGAAATTTCAAGTTCATTTTGCAGTGGGCAATTAAATTCGTTTGATTGTTTTAAAATTGGAGGGGGGGACAATTTTTAGGGTTAAGTATTAAAAACTTTCATTTTTCACTGAAAAAGGTACATATTTGATTGTTGAGAGGGCTCCAAAGCCATATATGTCCATTAGTGGAAGTGTCAAGCTTACTAATTTTACTTCATTTTCCAACTCTGAGCAATTTCACTTGATTTGAGATTTTAAAACTTGTACTTATCCATTTGCTTTGAAAATGGTCCAATGGAAAGAATAAAGTGTTTTCATGATTTTCACCATTGAAAATTTAAACAAGCAAGTGTTGATTTGGAGTTATTTGTAATTTGGAGTTATTTGTAATTTTTACTTATTTGAAAGAATTGCATCTCAACAATTGCAAGGTTGATTGTGTAATGAGTTTAATAGCTTTTCAAGTGATATTAAGTTTTTTGAAAGGGCATTTTAGTGTGCTAACACAATTTGTAGTTGTTCATGTCACCTCCAATCCCAAAAACTTTTATGTGCAAATTTCTGAAACATTGTGGAGAGGGGCGACATACACAAAATGCAAAAAAATATATTTTTCTTATTATAATCTCACAAATTTTATGCAAATCTTACACTCAAAATTGGTGTATATACTAATAAGCAAGCTCTTTAAACATCCAAACGGTTAGATTTTGAAAAAAAAAAAAAATTCCTTCAATGGAGATAACTATAAGCCCATGCTCTTTTTTCATAGTCAAAACACACTTGAAAAGGCTTGGGCATTTAGGGGTTAAAGGTCTATTGGAAACCCTCTTAGAGAATGAATTATGTACTAAAATATGGCAAGGCATACAACATTGGATTGAGAATTCAACTATTGGCATATTTTGTTTAAATTTTGCTTCTAACATCTAAACCTTATCATGCTCAAATAAATCACCGTGCCTACAAAATAAGTGACCACTTTTTAACTTTTAAGATATGTAAGAAGTATAATAATGATTCAAATTGGAGGTATCATGTATCATTGGACCCGGATGAGCTTGAGTACAAATGTTTGCTACTCTCAATTCATACACCTTCTATGTTAAATATACAAAACACCATGTTTTGTTTAAAATTGATAGGAATCCTATACCATGTAACAATATAGAAGTCAAGAAGTGATTGATGGATGACTTTCCATATTAATGTAGAAATGAAGAATGCACCTTTTGGTACATAAACTAGATCATTTTTTTGGTCAAAAACCATGGTGCATTAGAAGAAGCCCGTTTTTTTTTTAATTTGTTGATGTCAAAGTTGACGGATTTTGCTAGACATCGTTTGTAACAACTTATGTTTTTATGTCAACAATGACATCCAATGTAACATCTTGACGTTACATTAGATGTCATTGTTGACATAAAAATACAAGTTGTTATAAAAGATGTCTAGCAAAATCCATCAATTTGATGTTTAAAACATTCAAATAAACACAGTCTTCTTCTAGTGGTGATAGATCTTGTCCTTTCAGAGTTAAAGATTAAGATAAAACCCTTGATATCACATTTGTATGCAATTTCTTGTGACAAAAAAAATGATAGGTGAGAATATAGAGAGAATTTTGAGTCAATTCCCATTAGATGGGATTTTGGGGGGGTGAAGCCATTTCAGGCTGTTCCCCTGTCCGTTCCCCCGTTCCCCATCGAACGCGGCTGATAGTTGTTTTGTTTTTTCAAAAAAATAAAAATAAAAAATAAATTTAAAGTTCTTAAAATGGAAAACAAAATTTTATTTTATTTTATTTTATTTTATTTTATTTTTTGAAAAAATCGACGTGACAATCGCTTGGCCAGGTCAGCAGGCCCTGCGAACGGCCAGTTTCGTCCACTTTCCCACTTGGGAACTCGCGGCCCTTCCCGGTAGGGAAATCCCATCCAATGGCTAAGGTTTTCTGAGACGGACCAGAGGATGTGATATTATAGAGGTCTGGCACCCGTCCGATTCAGGCTCGGACGAGGTTCGGGAACTAGGGCGAGAGCACGTTTGTTGCGAGAAGCGGAAGCGGAAGCAGAGGAGCTTGTTTCGCCATAGCCAGCTCCAGCGATGGCGACCAAGGTGACCTCGACGCCCGAGGGGCAATCCTTGAAGCCGACAGCCCCGATGGCCACTCCCGTCGCAGCTCCGATCGCTCCATTGTCGTCCTTGCAATGGGATTCCTTCGTGTCTTCCGTGAAGAATTTCAAGTTGAAGACGAAGCAGCAGGAGCTTCTTCTCCGCATCGCTATCCTAGTGCTCATCTACATTCTGGCTTTCGCGACACGGCTCTTCAGCGTTCTGCGTTACGAGAGCGTCATCCACGAGTTCGATCCCTACTTCAATTACCGCACCACGCTCTACTTAACAGAGAAGGGCTTCTACGAGTTTTGGAATTGGTTTGACTACGAGAGTTGGTACCCTCTGGGCCGCATTGTCGGCGGCACGCTCTACCCGGGACTCATGGTCACGGCTGCGCTCATCTACTGGACCTTACGGTTCTTCAGCATTATGGTGCACATCAAGGACGTGTGCGTGCTGACGGCGCCTTTCTTCGCGTCGAACACCGCCATGGTGGCGTACTTCTTCGGCACGGAGCTCCGGGATCGGGGCACGGGGCTTGTGGCGGCCATTTTACTAGCGATTTGCCCTGGGTACATCTCAAGGTCGGTGGCAGGCTCGTACGATAACGAAGCGGTGGCGATTTTCGCTCTCTTGCTCACGTTTTACTTGTTTGTGAAGGCGGTGAACACGGGCTCCCTGGCGTGGTCGCTGGCTTCGGCGTTCGGGTATTTCTACATGGTGTCTGCGTGGGGAGGGTATATCTTCATTATTAACCTCTTGCCGATTTATGTGTTGGCGCTCTTGGTGACTGGAAGATACTCCCTGCGTCTGTATATCGCATACAACACCGTGTATATTATCGGCATGCTACTGGCGATGCAGATTCGGTTCGTTGGTTACCAGCACGTGCAGTCCGGGGAGCATATGGCGGCAATGGGAGTCTTCTTCTTAATGCAGGTATGAATTCTATGCTTCTCTTATTGAGCAACCAGTCTTGTTTTATTGTATGGGGGAGCACAGATGTTTTACACTATTAGGGTTTAACGTTTCCCGGTTTCAAATTTTGATTTTTGAGCTGCGAGATCCTTGGAATAGCAGGTATTTTCCAGTCTATCCAATAGTTGATTCTACCTTATAACCTGGTTATTGCAGAGATAGTTTCTAACAAGCTACATTATTGCCACTCCAACTCACTTATTATTGTTCATATATTATTGTTGAGGATATAATTTGCGTTACTCTAAGCATTTTTAACATATGTAGGAGACTAGGAGTGTGATTTTCGGGCAATCAGTATTGAGCTGTGGAGAGGTGATTTTGGGTACAAGAACCAAATCTGTTTTATGCAATTTCAAAGTGGGAGGTTTGTAGACCACTATAAGTGACAGTAGACAACCCTGTTTCCATCCAAAGGTCAGTGGCCTTAGACATTATGCCAATTCATGCTTACACTTCTGGCTAAGTTGTACAACTATGTCTGAATTGACGAGTTGTTGTTGGTAACAGGGCTCAGTATAGGAGACGAGATCAAATTCCTAACGGTTCTAGTATGCTCGACCTTTGTGTCTTGATCACAGCTGTTAGGTCCTCTCAAAATTTGCTTATGGAGAGCCATTTCAGAGGTCAAAAGCTAATTTTTATTTGCATTACGGAGGATGGATCGGGTTGATAAATAACACTTCGTAAAGCACCAACCCCAACCAAGTGGGCTCAATTTCTCCCCTAGTAATCACCCACTTCATTCTCTCAGCCTTAAGAGACGTGAATGCAGAGTATATGAAAGTTGGAAATAGTTAAGTATGCCCGTTTCTTAGACCTTTTTTTTCTTTGTCTGACAAATCTCTCGTTGTATTGATTATTTTCTGTACGAGTTCGATTCAGCAATGTTTCACTAATTCACCGATAGTGTTGACTTGATGTACTTATGTAGCTCTTGGAAAGTACATGGAGCATTGATCAAGTAATTTTATTGTGGCAGGTGTTTTACCTTGTAGAGCATGTGAAGAAACAGCTCGGTGACCCCAAATTATTCAAGGCGTTTCTAAGGGTCACAGTCACTCTGGCTGTGGGTGCGGGGGCTTTGGCTTTGATAGTGGGTTTGGCCACAGGCTATATCTCCCCGTGGACAGGACGATTCTACTCGCTTCTGGATCCAACGTACGCCAAGATCCACATTCCCATTATTGCTTCAGTTTCGGAGCACCAACCGACAGCGTGGTCATCTTTCATGTTTGATTTTCACATTCTCTTGATCCTCTTTCCAGCCGGTCTTTACTTCTGTTTCAAGAACTTGACCGATGGGATTATCTTTATCATAATCTATGGCATGACGAGTTTGTACTTTGCGGGCGTTATGGTGCGACTTATTCTGGTGGCCACTCCAGCCGTCTGCTTGATTAGTGCCATTGCAGTATCAGCTACGCTGAAGAATTTCTCTGTGTTGCTGAGGGAGAAGGCTCCAGTATACACTTCTACAAAGATCACAGCCAAGCAAAAAGCTTCAGCGAAGGTGATGCTCATCGAACCTCAATAGTCATTTTTGGCCAGAGGCTCATCCTCGCTAGCTATTGACTTATTGTTGTTTGTTTAGATGTATCCGACAGTCAGGTTGCATTCTAATGCCACTTTTTGTCTTCATAGGAGGTGTGATCCTCATCATGAGCGAAATCTTGTCTGAACTATTTTTCTTATTGATTGTCTAGAATAATTGTGCTGTTGACTTTTTGCTTTTTTCGCAAGTCTCGTTACTGATCCTTAAATTTGCATTGCAGACTGGGGCGGACCAGCCTTTACCCTTTCAGAAGGAAGGAGCCTTTCTGTTGCTCCTGGGCAGTCTATACCTATTGATCAACTTTGGTTTACACTGTACATGGGTCACTTCAGAGGCCTACTCCTCACCATCCATAGTGCTGGCAGCACGTCAGTCTAATGGTGAACGTGTGATCTTTGATGATTTTCGGGAGGCTTACTTTTGGCTTCAGCACAACACACCTCCGGATGCCAAGGTTATGTCCTGGTGGGATTACGGTTATCAGATTACTGCCATGGGCAACCGAACAGTCATCGTGGACAATAATACGTGGAACAACACACACATCGCTACTGTTGGGCGTGCTATGGCTTCAAATGAGGATGATGCGTATGAGATTATGAAGGAGCTGGATGTTAACTATGTGCTGGTGGTTTTTGGGGGTATAACAGGCTATTCTTCTGATGATATCAACAAGTATGGACATCAGAACCTTACTGTGTGACATATATAGACATCTTATGCAACTTTTCTCGGTGACCTACCATATAAATTACTACAGTAGTGATTGGCGCTTACTGTTATGACATACCAATTTTCTTCATGCTTGCGATAGCCATAGAAGATGTCTGGATAAGGGTATGATCTTTATTGAAAGGTTCATCATGTTCTTCTGATGTATTTTCAGATTTCTCTGGATGGTTCGAATTGGATCTGGTGTGTTCCCTGTGATCCAAGAGGCTGACTACCTCAACAATGGCGAATATCGCATAGACAAGGACGCAGCGCCCAAAATGCTTCAAAGTCTAATGTATGCGACTCCTCCTTTGATTTGTGCTGCTCATTTAGTACTTCGAACTTCATTTTTTAATAAGTCCAGATTAATTTGTACGACTTGTTTGTGGTACTGTTGTGCGGGAATTTACATCGTGTATTCAAATGAACTTAAGTGTGTAAAAATGTATGTTGTTTTTTGGGCCGCAGGTACAAGCTCTGTTACTACAGGTTTGGAGAAATGCATACAGATCATAGCAGACCCACCGGGTGAGTCCTCTAATCGTAGAATCATAGCCTCCTGATTGTTCTGCTCTTCATCCATCTCACATATTCTTACTACGGTTTTTCCTCAGCTTTGAGTTTTATGGTTTAGAGTATAGTGTCTTCATTACGAGGTTGTTAACGCAGCAAACACCATGGATGCCGTGATTGCAGATTTGACCGTGCCCGAGGCGTTGAGATTGGGAACAAGGAGTTTGAATTGAAGCATGTTGAAGAGGCTTTTACCACTGCAAATTGGATCGTGCGTATCTACAAAGTGAAACCTCCTGTGAATCGGCCATGATTCACGTCCACTTTACATCTCGTTTTCTGAGTGTAATCGATGGAGCTAGTTGAGCATGTGTAATTTTGTACATGCAACCCTGTTTGGGTTGAACAAGAGGTAGTGCAATGTCTGCGAGTCTATAATAGTGAGAACTGCTCTTTAATCTTCCTTGGCGGCCAGTTGAGGTGAATCGCAGCATATTTGAGAGAGTATCTAGTGTAGGACTACAGCAGCGACGGATATTTATGGATTAAAATGATTACTACTAAACTGCAGCTCAGGTTTGTTTTTTGAGAAATCTGATCATCTTGGTTGAAGCTGAATTTCATCAGATAAGACTTCCTGAGTCCAAGTCAGATCCTGGTTCCTTTGAACCTGAATGCTGGGTATAATAGGCTTCGAAACCTGATGCTGATGTGGCATCGTGTGTTTCGCTCCGGATTTAGCTTCAAATGCAATGTGGTTCACAATTTCAAACCATTCCGGACATTGAGTCAAGATTGTTTGCTTTTGGAATGGGATTTCTTGATCACTCCTGAGTCACACCTTGCGAGTGGCAGCGGATTCTTGGAAATTGAAGAACCCTGTGCTAATAAGCCAATTTTCGTATTCTGATTGGCAGTATTGTTGTATTGCAGTACTGATGAAAGGAAGTGCACCATAACAATCTTGAACTTCAGGGTTTGTTTCCCACCCGAGCTGGAAACTGTTGAAAATTGTTGAATTGAAGCTTACCCACGTACGAATCCTGCTGTAGTATAGATTGAAGCGCCACCTCAGAATGTATTA
This sequence comes from Rhytidiadelphus loreus, assembly GCA_947034895.1. Taxonomy (NCBI): domain Eukaryota; kingdom Viridiplantae; phylum Streptophyta; class Bryopsida; order Hypnales; family Hylocomiaceae; genus Rhytidiadelphus; species Rhytidiadelphus loreus. The sequence goes on from OX344764.1 coordinate 44,796,665, forward strand.
AGAATGGAGTATTACTTTGCAAGTATTTCATGACAGGGAAGGAGGGTTTTACACCTGGCTCATTTTGGTTTAGGGCCACATTACACCTAGAACATGGGCCAATTTTTCTTGAGACCAATTGCACAAAATTGCAGCCCCTTTTGGGCTGGAGGTTGTCCTCAACTACTCATTAGAATAATATTATAATGGGGTCAATTTCCCTAGATGTAAAGGCCTTGGGGTCAAGAAGCTAGGACAATTTAATAAAACCTAGAAAACAAAGAGAGATGGGCTAAAATTTTCAAGGCCACTTTACACCTAGAAACCAATCCAATTCCCCTTGAGGCCGATTGCACAACATCTAATGGTTTAGATTTGTTGAAAAAATATATATTTTATAAAAGAAACTTTTTTTAATTGAAATTTGACATTGGCCCTTAGACTGAGAATTTACCTCTGATTTTTGTTACACCCAATTTAGCAAGTTTAGGCCATGTCAAATCATGGTTTGGGGGATGAAAAAATTTATTGCACCAAATTGACTTGGCCTCTAGGTGTAAAGGGGTTGGGACCCATTTTAGGATTTTGTTCAATCACAAATGTGGATTCTTTGCCTTTGACATAACAAATTGACCCGATCTCTAGGTGTAAAGCAACCCGTGTCCTTGGGATCAATCAAGCACTCCATTTGCAATTGCTCCGAGAATTGCTCTCATCCTTTCAAGTGCTACTTATTCAATGTGTCAACATATATACCAACTTTTATTCATCCAATTTTCCTAGTTCTCTTCTTGATAACTTCTCACTTGCATAATATGAATTTTAACAATTCTTTTGGGATGAAAGACTTTTTACACACTCCAACAATATGCATTTTGGTGGAGTATGATATTATGCAATAATTTTTTAGCTTACTATAGTTAATAATAGTGCTGCTTTGATAATGTAATATCGCATACATCAGTACAAGAAGCTCATGTATCTTCAATGCACATTTTGACTTACTAGTACAATTAAAGTATTCGACTACTTTCATTTTTTCATATAGTAGATGAGATTTCAGAGTCATTAGGTCTTCAAGATCTTTGGAATTTTGAATTCAATAAAGTAAAACAATCCAATGACCCCAAAGTAGACACTATTACAAGGGTTTTCAATAAGTGAGATTTGGGCCACAATCAATGTCATACCAACCAATAATAAAGTGATTAGTGACCTTTTAAGCTTTTTAGTGTGAATTATTTGTAAGAAGTGACTTTTTAAGGCATTCCATGTTAGAAAGTATTGTAATTGCTCTAAGTGAGTAACATGAGAATTATGGATATAGTTTTTTCAAATCTTGGGATAGTCTAGAGACTCTTTTTGGACCATGATGGGCAAAACATTTAAAAAATTCATAGCAAATTCATACTTCGTCAAAAAATATAATTTCAATTGCTCTCACCACTACTAGAAAAACAGTGCCCAAATTAACAAAACATTAACAATTTTTTGTTAATTTGGGTACTACAACGTCCACTTTCACAAATTTTTGTTAACTGTGCCCTAATTAACAAAAAAATTTGTTGATTTGGATAGTGCAATTACCACATCAACAAAATTTTGTTAATTTTTTGGGAATCTTTTGGAATCTTTTAGAATCTTTAGAATTTTTTTAGAAATCTTAGAAATCTTCAAAAATCTTTAAGAATCTTCAATATACAATGTAGATTTAAGAACAAAATAAGTACACAATTCGGTGTTTATTAAAGGCAGCAGACTTTAGGGGCAATTTTCACCTTGAAAAATTATTTTTTTCAAGAAACTTTGGACTAATGAAAGTTGTAAAATTGATATATATTTCACCTCCAAATTTTTTTTTTAGATTTAGATCTTCTAATCAAAAGTTATGAACAAAAATCAGAGAGGGGTAAAAATGGACATTCTTTTTTATATTTTGAAACACCTTCTCTAATTTTTGTCCATAACTTTTAATTTAAAGATTTAAATCTTATACGGATTGTTGGAGGTGAAAGATGTTTTCATCTTAAAACTTTCATTAGTTCAAAGGATGTTTTGAAAATTTTATCTTCTAGGACAAAATTGCCACCAAAGTCTACTGACTTTTAATGGGAAAAACATTAAAGAATAAAGTAAATAAAATTATATACCTCAACTCCAAATTCAAATATAAGTATATTTTAAATCTTTTTTTTCTTTAGAAGCCTTTGGAGTCTTAATTTTACAATGTAGATTTAAAAAAAAATTAAGTCATCACTAATCGATTTTCTAAAAAGTCAGCAGACTTAAAAGGCGATTCAGACCCAGTAAAAGAACTTTTTTGGAAAAACTTTGAACTTAAAAAAGTTGAAAAATTAAGTTATCTTTTGCCTCCAACAATTTTTTTGAGATTCGGACCTACCAATAAAAAGTTATGGACGAAAATCAGAGAGGGAGTTTAAAATTTTTTTAAATAAATATTCATTTTCATCCCTCTCTGATTTTTGTTCATAACTTTTGATTGGTAGGTCCGAATCTCAAAAAAATTGTTGGAGGTGAAAGATAACTGGATTTGTCAACGTTTTCTAGTCTGAAGTTTATCCAAAAAATGTCTTTTACTAGGTCTGAATTTCTCCTAAAGTCTGCTGACTTTAAAAAAGAATGAAAAAAATCCGAAAAAACTATCTAAATGGATTTCTATTCCCTAAGTTATCAAACAACTTGAAAGGTTGGTGCCTTGGCAAGAGCCTTGGCCTCTAACCATGAGGTCCCGGGTACAAACCCCGGTGGCTTCATTTCCATGGTAGCCATTGCCATGTGGCAATTGGCTAGGTTGCCACGTGGTAGTTGGATTGCTGGCCATGTGGCACTACCCTGGACGTTAAAAAATATATTTTATGAATTTTAAAAAAAATATTTAAAAAAAAATGTCCAAATTAACAAAAAAATCAACACTTTTTTGTTAGAAAATGAACACTTTTTTGTTAAGATTCAGGACTGTTTTGTTAAAAAATCAACACTTTTGTGTTCAAATCAACACGTCCAAATTAACAAAAAAAATCAACACTTTTGTGTTGAGTTTTGTTAATTTGGTCACTGTTTTTTTCTACTAGTGCACTATTTTTCACACTTGTGCTTATGTGGAAAAAAATTGAAAAAATTGAACAATGGTATGAAGGAAACTTTTGATTACAATGAATTGTATTACCTTATCCCAATAAGTTCTAGGAAATTTTGGTTTGCATGATGACCAATATGTGATTTTTCCAAATCTTGAAAGTATATGATTAGATTTGGTACTTTGAAACATGCCATTTTATCAAATGTGACCATATAAATTTGGCATTATCATGAATATCTTGAAGAATTAGTTAAAAGCAATCCATATAGAAACAACATAATGTATTATAACACATTAAAACTTTACAATAGGTCTAGAGAGTACAATTTAGTGTTGTACATTATAATGTAAACCATATTTTTGAGTCCTCTACTTAGAAACATGGCTACAGGCTTTCAACTTCAAACTTCAATAAGATTTTCATTTTGAGATTCTTTTTATGTTATTGATAAGAGTAGAAAGACTCAAACTTGTGTTGATTTTCTTCATTTTAGTACTTCAATTCAAATTGAATACAAAACAATTTAACAATCAAAAACTCAAAATTGACATGAAGAATAAGAAGCTAGAATTGCCAAAATGCACTACATATTCAATTTCTACATTCAATTTTCAACTATTATTTTAGAATTGGGGTCCCATTCCAAATCCAAAAATATTCTAAACAACTTGAATTTTTGTTTAATGATGTAGAAATGACATCAATAAAGCTTGTGAAAATACGAATGAAATTCATCCAATATGCATTGTTTATATATATCATTTATAGGACAAATAAGCCATATCTTTTTTAGATTAACCCTTAAAAGACAAGTTAGTCATTGTGGTAATCCATTCGGGGAGATTTCAGCTACTCGAGAGACTGTTTCAGGATTGTTCCCATTGCTGGGAACCAATTCTATATAGTCAAAATATAATAATATTAAAAAAATTAAATTAAATTGTTAGTAAATACTAAAAATCAAATTAAATTTTTAGTAAAAATTAAAAATTAAAGTAAAATTTTAATTTATAAAAAATATATTAAAAAATTATACCTCACATAGCCATCTCTTGGCCATGTCAGATCAACGTTCCCACAGTTTGGAAACTCACAGTTTGTTAAAATGCAGAAATTTCCTCTAATGATTTGTTTTGGTACCATGTGAATTATTGACTTAAGAAAATGCAAAAGCACTAATTGGAAGTCAAACTACAATAGAAGACCTTCCCTTTTTACACAAAATTTTTAGGACGAATAATTCTACTTTTATACCACATCGAGAGATTCTTTGTCATTCATCAATTAGAAAATGTCTTTGGTGTCAATTATGAATTAAATCATAAATTCTATTATAAAAAAACATAGACATTGTTGATATGAAAAAATGCACCCAAAGTTTCACTCATCTCTAAAACTCCCAATTTGTGGAAAATCCAAGAACGTTCTTATTATTGCTAGATGATCAAATGCATATCTAAAAATAAGGATCTCTAGTTAGTTGTTTGGAAAAGAATACTATAGAATGACAAAATTAATTAGCTACTAAATACTAGGTAGATTCTTTAATTTTAATATCTACCAACTAAAAGTGAAAAATTAGAAATTCACTTTATAAAAATAGTTTGGAAAAATAGTTTGCCAGATTTTTTGACATCTATAATTGCTAAAATTAATTCTTCCAACCGCGAATGCCTTACAATTTTTATCAATACTCAAGAACAATATTAATGTAAAAGTCATGAAACATTGTCTTCCATTTGAAACTCCTTTAGTTCTTATCTTGAAATGCATTTGGATTCTTATTTGATTATCACTTAATCCATAAGTGCCCAAATGTGTTTTTCTTAAGAAAAAAAAGCATGGGCTTATAGCTATCCCCATTGAAGCAAACTGATTTGTTTTCAAAATCTAACCGTTTTGGATGTTTAAAGAGCTTGCTTATTAGTATGCACACCAATTTTGAGTGCAAAATTGCATAAGAGTTGTGAGATTATAACAAGAGAAATGTACATTTTCTATTTTTAGTATGTTGCCCTTCCCCAAAATGTTTCAGAAATTTGCACATAAAAGTTTTTTGGGATTGGAGGTGACATGAACAACTACAAATTATGTTAGCACACTAAAATGCCCTTTCAAAAAACTTAATATCAGTTGAAAAGCTATTAAACTCATTACACAATCCATCTTGCAATTGTTGAGATGCAATTCTTTTAAATAAGTATAAATCACAAATAACTTCAAATCAACACTTGCTTGTTTAAATTTTCAATTGTGAAAATCATGAAAACACTTTACTCTTTCCATTGGGACCATTTTCAAAGCAAATGGATAAGTACAAGTTTTTAGATGTCAAATCAAGTGAAATTACTCAGAGTTGGAAAATGAAGTAAAATTAGCAAGCTTTACTCTTTCACTAATGGACATATATGGCTTTGGAGACCTCTCAACAATCAAATATGTACCTTTTTCAGTGAAAAATGAAAATTTTCAATAGTTAACCCTAAAAACTGCCCCCCTCCCAAATTTTAAAATGGTCAAATAAATTTAATTGCCCACTATAAAATGAGCGTGAAATTTCAGATCAACCATATTTGGTCGCCCAATACTAATAACAACACTAATAAAAACGCAGGAATTTTGATAGAATTTTGTTGATTTAGTCACATTGTCTCGGTCACTATTCTATTGATTTCAACATAAATTTGTTAATTTCAACAGAAATAACGTAGGCATTTAGGGATTAATTACTTGTTACCTCCAATCATCATATAGTTAGTGATACTACCCCAATACATTCAAAAGGAAAAAAGCTCAACTATCTTTATTCTTAGAGGCTCTATTGTACTAATTTTGTAGGTCCATCTCTTGGCCACACTAATCATAGTAGCCCATTAACAATAATGAAGGAATAAAAACAAGTTTTTGTAGACTTGAAGGACACCAAACTATCTACTCAAGAGTATATATATTTGATGTTTGACCCATGATTATCACAATTTAAAATAAAATACCAGCATTTCAACCAAATTTTTGTACTAAAATCTAGATATTGAAGACATAAGATGTACTCAATCAAAACATAAGAGCTTAATATGATTTTGGTACATAGTCCAAATAAATCTTGGTGAAGTGTATTAGAATCTTCTTTCACTTGCATATAAATTCTAACAATTTTTTGGGATTAATAATAAAAGCTATACTTCATTGCTATTAGTAGCATTTATAGGTTCAGTTACCTTAGACATCTTCTTAATTAGGTATTCAAAGAATTTTAGTTTGGACAAGCTAAAATTGCAAAGTCTAACTTCTAAATTTACACTTGTAGAAAAGAGGTTATTGGATACCATTGAATATTACTAGAGTGGGTGCTCAAGGTCCATATTGGCATCAAGCTAATACCAAAATGGCTATTGGCCCCTATGCTCTAGTACCATTTTTTGATGCCCAAAGATCACCCTTTCTATTAGTGTAAGTAAGCAATGGATTTAACACAAGTCCTATTAGTTCTTCAATATCTTTGAAATTTGCATTTAACCTCCACAAATCTATTTTTGTCAAATACTCACAAAACTATAAAAAAGAAGCATTCCTTGCTTATATTCTCCTCCCCCTCTCCAAACCCACAAAACTTTGTCTTTGAACTGCTTGGATCTTCTTAAATACAAGATTCCTTTGAAGTTTGATTGTTTCCCTATTTGAAAAAAATGACAATAACAAATAATGATTGAATACTTCATTTTATTTTAGATACTCAACTTTCTCAAAATCTATATAAAAACCTATAGGGGCAAAAGGGAATACTAATGTCAAAAGTAATGCCAAGAAATCATCAATCGAGTTGATCACCAAAGTAATGTACTTGCCACACCAGATACTTAACATTTCCATTTCTTCCAACATCAGAATCTCCAAGTGATTACATTATTGTGCATTGGTGCAAAGTGCTCATGTTTATTAATCTCTAATAATTTTATCTTGATCATCCTAGTACAGAACTACACAGAACTATAGGTATGAAGGAAGCCGCAAACTCAACCTATCTAGAGGTTCATAATAGAACAATGACAAGTTGGTGTTTAGTAAACCAATACCCAACACCAACACATTGGGCATCCAACACAAGTGAATGTAGCTCAAGTAGCTCTTCACTTTATTTCCCAATGCAAGATCTCCAAATTGATCAAGTTTTCCTTGCCTAGGATCTCCTTCACACGTGTGTACCGTATATCCAAATAAACCAAGGCTTTTAAGTGCCCTAAGAATGGAAGCCATTTTAGTGACTGACAACCTTTAAGGTCTAATGAAGTCAACAAATGCAATTCTGCTATACCGACAACATCTTTGACACGATTGCCACTAATATTCAATTCAGTCAATCCCTTCAAACAACCTAACTCTGGTATCCTTTCCAAATAATGGCAGCCTTGAAGGTGAAGTGTCTTCAAATTTTGAAGTCCACTTAAGCCTTGGATGTAGGAAAAGGTACAACATCCAAGTGATAAGAATTCCAAGAACTTCAAATCTTTCAGAGTCTTGAGATTTGTTATTTCTAATAAGCTCTTGTCACCCCATATCTTCAATCTCTGAAGTTTAGTACATTGGCTAAACAAAGCCAATTGCCAAGGGAATGAAGAGATCATTGAATTGTTGAATATCCATTTATTTATCGTGAATTCCCTCAAAGAAGAAAGGTATTGTAGATTTGGAAAATCACGATAAGAAGAACACCAACTTATGTCAATTGATCCAAGACTGGTTACAACTTCCCAACCTGTCACCAACTTGAGTTGATCACAACTATGGATAATAACAGACCGCAAGTTGGAAAATTCTGTCAGATCTAAATACTGAAGTTCACCACACCCATCAAGGTTCAACAGTTTAATGTATTGAAGTGAAGGCTGCTCAATGGGAAAACTATTATAATAAGTCTTCAAGTGGGGATTCTTGGGCAACACATTCTTTATGATGTCTTCATACACCCAAGACTTTAAAAACAATCTTTTGCCTTCCCAAAGATCTAAACGTACAAGATCCTTTCCTTCTTCAAAATCCATGTCCTCCACACTCACAAATTCCAACTCCCAAAGCTTAAAAACCTGCAAACAAATATAATTCAACCCATAAGAATAGAATGATTCTTACAAAACCTAAGTTCTTATATAAAATTGGTAGTGTAATGAAGTAAAGTCTATCAAGTGAATTCCAAAATCATTCACATATTCAAGTCTCCTAATCATTTGGAAACACAAAAAATAGAAATCAAAGGATGTCAACATTTTGGCAAATGGAACCTACATAGTTCAAAATTTCCCTCGGTTCACAATCTTGAAGAATTGCTAGCCTTCGACAAACTTGTCCCACACCAAAAAATTTCCCCATCCAATGCTCAGGTCTTTGTGAGCACTCTTGGACCAAATTGAGTAGTGTAGATAGCAAGCCCCCATTCAAAGAACTAAACACTCCCAATGCAAAAAAATTGTTAAGTCCAACGTAACCTATTCCACACACACCATCAAGTATGGCCTACACCACACACAAGACCCAATTAGAGCAAACAAACATAAACTATGACAACGTTATCACCTTGTTCACTATCATGTGCATACAATCAACAAGCATCTTGTCCTCACATATGTACCAATATAGCCCATCTTTAAATTATAAAATGAATCCTTGGAAAACCAAATCCAAAAAAGCACATATATCATTTGAATACCACAAAAGAATAAACAATACAACAAATTGATAAACCATCCATAGGTCCAATAACATAGAAGAATGTCATAATATGAATCTAGAGTGATTGCAAACTTACAGCTCTATCTTCAAATACCCTTACATTTGAAAGTCCTGGAGGAGTGGGAGTATGTGAGGCATGTGAACTTAATGGATGCAAATCATTACATACACCAGAATTGATCTTCATTCGCTTGCGAGACTTGGCTTTGTCACAAATCTTACCAATACTTGTATACCATTCCTCGCTCAAGGTTGTTGCCAATTTCAAGTCAAGTCGCTCTTCTTTTGTGAGCATAGAAAACATCTTACCATGCTTCATGCAATACTTATGGTATGTCTTATAAGCCTTCAACAAAGTATCATATCGAAGTCGACATTGGTTTGTTGATGGTCGGCTCCCAAGTTTCTTTTCAATTTCTTTAGAGACGAGGTTCCACTGTGTAGCACCTCCATTTCCCTTACAAAAGCGACCTCCTTCCTCCTTACACGAAAGCAACACCAAAGTCTCCTCAGGGGTCATATTCTTGCCTCTCTTATATGTCCCCTTTGGAACTTGAGACAAATCCATGCATGGTATTTCTTTAAGCTTCTTTGAAAAGCTTTCAGAGACTCTTTGACACTCGACAATGTGAAGCTCAGGACCATCCAACTGTTTACAATCCAACTTTGATATCTTGTGTAATTCTTGATGTTGGACATTGATTAAGTCTTCATAAATTGACACATGCTGGGCCCCCAAAATTGAACCCTTGAAATGGGTAGGCCCAATAGATTGCATCTCACACTCAACATGTTGTTGCTTAGATGATAGACTATTACTTCTATTTTCATACTCCACAAATCCAAGTCCAATTTGAAGACCACTCAAGGGTTCATCATTCCACTTTGATTTCAAAGTGGTTTGTTGGTGTTCGATATCCATTGAATCTTCATGATTTGAAGCATAGGTGATCTCACAACCTTCACCATTGGAAATGGTTGGGCCAACAAGTTGCACATCTTTCTTAAAAGCTTTGGAATAACCTACACAACAAAACCACTACTACACGTAAGACCACATTGAATATTCTAAAAGAAATAAGCACCAATGACTAATGTCCTCAACTCTACTATGATTTTGAAAGAAAATGAAAGTTAAAGTAGTACTATACCCCTTTAAAGTTAGGTGCTCTTTAATCAAATTGAATTGAAGCTATCATGAATTTTGAAATACTATCCCCAACATGTGTTCTCAATAAACCATACCTAATAAATGAAATCATATTTCATGTCAATATTTTTTAAATAAATTTTTTTTTACAATGCCCAAATTTAAATTGAAAAAGGAAATTAGACTTGAAGAATACAAATAAAAGTGACTATGGTATAATGAATAAAAATGTTTATTTGAGAACTCATTACACCATTGTTCAATGCTACCTTAAAAAAAAGTAATTGAAATACAAAATTCTTCACAACAAAATTACCACTCATTGAAACTTCCCACAAAGGTTGTAAAGACACTCCTCTAATACAAATATGAAATCAAAACTTGCATGTAAATTAAAAGGAATGGAAAAAAAATGTTGTTGGATTGTAAGATCATGGACCTACTTCTAAAAAGAGAACAAGAAAGACATTAAAAGGTAGAAAAGTACATTGATTTGTCTTAATAATGGGCCTAAAAACAAGTGACACCAATAAAGTTATTGTTTCTACCAAAAAAAGACATAGAAATCTAATACAACACATTCATAAATTAAAGTCACACTATAATAGGACAAATTCATGTAACTCATTATTTTGCTTGATGTAGGCATGCAACAAGAATTTCTATGAATTGTGACCACATGCATAATTTGCAATTAGATGGAGACAACAAAAAGTATATACAAACACACACAATCAAATCTCTTATACACAAAGATATTTCACCTTCATCGTGTAAGAATTCTCGAAGATTTTGAGAGGCTTACAAAAGCTCTTGCACAAGACTATTCATTGATGTATGCTTTCTAGTACGTTCTTGAGATATTTGGATAAGCTCAAGGATGAGGTTTTGGATATGCATCCGTTTGGCCAAAACCTCCGTCGCAAAATGTGGACTTATAAAATGCACAATCCTTTCACTCGAAGCAAAGTTGAAGTTGGATGAAGTTGACTTGACAAGAAATGCTTCAATATAGTTCAAAACATATAAACCACAATCGTAGGAATTGGATTGTTGCGGAACCTACAATCAAAACTTGCATAATCAAACTTCCATAAAGTATACACCATAAAACATTGTTCTACAACTCTTGCATAATTCCTTTTCTTAAAACAAACAAACAAGAATTAGGCAAAGATAACAAACAATACCTCAACTTGAACATACTTCATTTGATAGAGTGCGAGTAATTGATCCTTGTGAATTGAAGGCTCAAATCTTTCCATCCATGCTTGCAACACATAACTACACAACAACATAATCACCATATTCACAAAATATAAGGGCAACAAGCCAATTGTAAAGGCCCATTACCAATCTATAAAACATGCCAATCACCCACTACTAATTCTCAAAGCAAACTAATAAGCTACTCACCAAAATAACGCTTCTAGAATGTTGCCAAAAATGGACTAGATAGAACACATATTCAAGATTAGAGATACTTTATAAAATTGCAAAATCAAGGCAGTAAACAAAATGATAGGTGACATCCTTCAAACTTGTACACCTATTTCCAACCTACAAACCCTGAAAATTGCCAAACCCCATAGAATAGGTTTGCAAATGCAATTCCCACATCCATGGATAAATGATGTGATCAAAGGGATATGATTTCAATCCATGATGCTATTCAAAGACTCACCTCCGCAACCAACCTTCAAAGCTCTCATGTTGCCCTGCAATTGGATCTAGATGCATCATACAAGGGAATCTCATCGTTTCATCTACATACAAATCAACATAGGTTAGTTTGGCCAAGGATCCACAACCAATTATACCTTCAAACACATACAATGAAATACAAACTCACCAGGTGCACAAGTAAGGCTACTCAAGTGGCATATGATGATGAGGCTCCAATGTGAACTGCAATCCCAAAATGATCACCACAATGTTAGAACTACAACAAGTGGACAAATGTTCTCTTGGGTAATGTCAACACATTATATTTCACTTTATAAAAAATTATACATCAAGCAACGGGTACACTCACAACTTGTGACCATCATTAAACATATAACACAACAAGAATAGCACCTTTTAAGAATAGGAATGAAAACATAGTCTTTCTCAAAGAGGTTCACTTTCTCGGTCCACCTCCGGACTTGCTCATAGTCCACCTTACACGGATCAATGCATGTAGGTGCAGTGCTCTGCAAAACCTTCCGAAAGAAAAAGCTGTTGAAGAAATAAAAGCGCTTTCGATGCTCAGGGAGGAGACTCCTTTCAAGAAACCTGCAATCGGAGCACAACATAGGTACAGCTTCTATATTAGGAAAAGCAGTCATACTGAACAACCAGTCAACAACAGATTATCCAGCAACTACAAAGAACAAATAATCAAATGATTATGTAGACCAAAGCATGGAACTCTCCAGCAACATACCAGCAACAGGAGTACTCACCTGATATAGAAATCCACAATGTTATCGCCTAGAAACTTCCCCGGTTGAAGTTCCTCCATATCTGTCTCCGTGATTGTCACCTGATCACCATCGCCTTCAGGATAACGAAGCAATGCTGGCGACACCTTCACTTCTTGGGGGAGCTGTTGGATCGCTAATTGACAAGCTGTCTCTGCGGCCCTTAAAGCATCCTCGGTCTTGGAAGTGTCAACAGCACTGAAATCCAAATGGTGCTCTCCAGAACTACCTCCAGTCATGTGGCCCACAATGGGCAAGCTCCAAGCGGACATGTCTTCAGTCTAGCAAGAGCGACCCCTTCAAACGATAAACCAGTCTACCAGCCTGTTGACTTGATGAGAAAGTTACTCGCTGTTGTCCTCCGAGGCTCTACACATACAACTTCTACGACATTTTCAGTAGAAATGAACAGCGAGAGAGTTTACCACAAACTTTGAAACGTTCGATCCACGGGAAATGAAACTTCCAGCAGCACGCCACATGAGGGCCTATCCATCTATGCAACGCCAATTTTCTTGAGAAAAGCACAATACTTTGAAACATAGGGAAGTCAATAAAATCCGGGGTCGTCTCTGTCTATTGGGGAGAAACTTGAATCACTAGAAAAGTACCGCATTGAATAGACCAGCAAGGGATCAAAACGTTGGTGGTCTCTTTTGCTGCTTCTCCCACAGCACAAATGTGTGACTGTCCGCAAAAAAATGAGAACATTTCAGTTCCATTGCATCACAGAAAACATCAACGCAAGCGTGGACCTTCGCCCTCGCGCTTCACTAACGTGCACACTCCAGAAACGATCTCGTTTGAAGCCCTATTCACAAGAAATTCGCAAACAAACGACGATGTCAAGATCTTCAAACGACCAGTAACTGTTGTGGTCTGTCTCTCTAGATCAAGCAAACATCCCCAAGAAATTTACAAACACCAAAACAGAGACTTGTTTTATAATGACAAGCGCAAGCGAGAGGCAGGCCCAAGGAGACGGGCTCCGACTTCCGCACCTTTTCTGATACCAGAAATTAGGGATCTGCAGACAGAGTAGCGCGAAGATAAGTACGGCGATTTTGGTGGGCGTCTTCGCGCGTGTCCGCCTTGACGTGTTCCAAGTCTGATATCGGAATAGGGTATGACCGGAACGACCGGTTCTTGGAACTTTTTAAATACTGTACAAGATAATCAGACAAGGTCACTTACAAGTGGTGACACAGGTAGTCTGCGACCATTTAAGAGCTGATTGCCTTTTCAGGGAAGAAGAAAGGAATTGGTATCTAACCCAAGTGGTTTCATACTTTTCGGACCTTCAAGGAATTAATTTTTGAAGTTGAAACGCAATGGTCAATAAAAGCAACCACCTCCTAAAATGTACACTTCAAGTACATTGAAGAACATAAAATTTACCTATGTATCATGATCACTTTTAGAGCATGGACTTTTTTTAGTGTTTACTACCTTAGAGTGTAATGAATAAAAATATGTATTTGAGAACTCACTACACCAATATTCAATGCTACTACTAGATTCAAGAAAAGTAATTGAAATACAATAACTCTGTACTATTTACTACAAAAACTATAACTAAATGGGATTTTCCACATGGGTTGTAATAACAATCCTAAATTTTGAGGTCAACCTAAATTCCTAAATGGACTGAGATTTTGTACAAGTAGACTTCCATGTTAGGAATAACTATGACTGCTCTAGGTCAATAAACTGACCATCATGAGTACACTTTTGTTTGTTTGGCACTCTTTGGGGCCATGATGGGTACCCCATTTCAAAAATTCATAACAAATTCATACTTTGTCAAAAACAAATAACTTCAATTGCTCTTGCCATTTCTCACACTTGTCTTTATGTGGAATTTCTGTGAAATTTTTATTAAAAAATTCAGCAATCCGTTGAGGGAAAACTCCTAAATCTAACCACAATGGATTGTTTTATCTAATTGAATTCCCCAAATTTCTGGCAAACAAAAATCTATTGAAGTAGCATTAAAATGACATCAATTTCTTCACTTTGAATGGCTCATGCTCTACATATGGCTCTTCATGGTTGAAATATAAAAGTTTATACTGAATGGTTTTGCATCTTACTCAAGGCAATTAAAACATGCACCTAAAGTATCTTCAAGGCCTAACTTTGAAAATTCAAAAAAAATACACACTCTCCACATTTTTAAATTTCAATATAAATGATTTCATTTGTCTACAAAGCAAAATTAACAACTAATTCTCAATAGAGGGGATTTGAGGGCATGATAGGAAAATTTTAGAGCTATTCTCCTAGTTGTGAACCAACCATTGTTGTCAAGATATTAAAAACTTAAAAATATTTTTTTTTATAACAAATATTGAAATATTAATTAAATAATATAATTTGACAAGGCAATGTCTCGGTCTTGTTAGGAAACCTCAAATTTCAAAAAATGGATTTTTTACTCTATGTATAAGCACCAACTTAATGAATAGTAATAGAAATTTTTGTTGCATTCACTCCAAATTGTCAATGACCGGTCACATATGACGTAGTACTACTTTCTTAGCTTTTAGGTACTACTAGAATTTTACTATTTTGAAAATGTTGAATACTAATAGAATTGACTTCAAGGTACAAAAAAAATTAAGATTTTGTAGAAAAAGTTGTGACTTTTCTGAATTTGAATTCCTATAAGTTTGTAGTTGTTATAACAAGACAATGAAAATCCAATTCCCTACTTGGTTGGTTGAAAGTCGGAATACTAAATTGTTCAAGTGGGACAAATAAGAAATTTTTACAAAAACTTCTAGTGATCCTTCAATTTTGCAAAGAATGATGAAATTTCTCATAGCCTATATTTTTTTTGACAATTTGTCATGAATTTTGATATAATTTAGATGTTAGTGACTCAAGTATAGGAATTTTGAGCATTTGGGGGGAGGCATTTCACCAATTCCTTCCATGCCAAATTTCTTATTATAATAAATTAGAATAACTAAAATAAAATAAGCAAGTATACTTAAACATCTAATGAACAAGCACCTTGATCTTGCACTTGATCACTATATGCCCTATCCATGAAAATATACAAAAATTTTACTACTTTTTTAGTATTACACAAGAGTTCATATTGACATCTACATTCATCAAAACTCAATTAGAGGGGATGGTAGTGGCAAGGCCAAATGTAATACTTGTGTCTACCTAATTTCTAAAAGTTTTAGCCTATGACTGTATAGTCAAGCTTAAAAGTCTTTCAACATCAATGTGATTTTCAAGTTACCATGAATTTTTGAAGAAAAAATGAAGAAAATTGATATTAAACACAAATCATACTCAAGAATTCTAAAATTTTCAAAATAGAAGTATATTATAGTTTAAAGTGTTGTGGTATATAAAAAACTTTATTTTCACTATTTATTTAGAAATGTGGATATACATGGTTGACTTTTTGATACTCCAAAACTAATGTCTTACAAAATCATAACCAAAATTGTACTCTACCTAAAATTGCTATCATCAATCTATGTACATCTATAAAATCAATATGTGCATATGCTAGAAAACAATTTTAGAACATCTACTTGAAAAAACTTTGACCCTTCAAAACTTTTGCATATGATATTCAAATCTTGTGTTTTTTTGGTGCATTGGAACTTCTTTTCACTTGCCAAGAAGAGAATATGAATGTTTGACCAATATAATAATAGTCGCTATTCCAAGTAGTGAAATTGGGTGGCTTCAACAATTAGAATGCCTTACCTAAAGATGTTACTCCATGACTCACTGCTTGTCTACATGGGGCGCATGTGACTTTCAAAACTTTGTCCATGAACCAATATACCAATCCATACAACATACATGGTTCCTACATTACTGCATCTTTCTGCACTACTAGTACATATTTATATAGTGTAGAATGTCAAGAAATTAGTGAGGGGTATAGCAAATAAAAGTGGCGGTTTGGAGGTATCCACCTTGGAGTCAAACACTACTGGTATTAGGAGTTTTCTTGTTCTTTTCGGTTGGTCTCTTTTACAGCTAAGGTTTCTTGGCAACAAAGGTCCACTTGTATATTCCAAGTCAAAATATGTAAGAACTCCACATTTCAAATAATAATTGAAGAAGTGCAGTTAAATTTCACATGCTCAACTAGCTCCATTGCTTTTTGAACTAGAGCCACAATTAAATGTTTGAAAGTCAACGTGAATGCGATTTTTTCTTTTTCTTTTTGAAACAAATGAAACGGAATTTCATTGCAAAAGAAGAGAATACAAACACCAGCCACAGGTGGCCTAGCGGGGAGAGATATGGGACTTCTCCTTTGAATGTTTATGTTTTGTGCTGCTCATTTTGTACCTCGACCTTTATTTCTTAAAAGGGTCAAATTAATTTGTACGACGAGTTTATGGTTTTGTTGTGCAGGAATTTTTACATCCTGTAGTCAAATGAACTTAAGGTAGGAATACCATAAATGGCACCCCCTTGCTAATGGCACAATAGGGTGTTCTAAAACCAACAATAGCTAGTTTTGATGTTGATTTGAAAAGATTTGATTTGCTGAAATTTGATTGGCTCAAACTTTATTAGGAACAAGTTCCAAGGGAAACCGTTTAGGTGAAGCTATAAGACAAGAATAGGATCCAAATGAAGAATCCACATTTATATTAAATAAAATATTTATTTTTGAAGATTTTATTTTTTTATTTTTTTATTCTTCCTCATCCTTATTTGTGCACACATTGAACTAAATTTCTCAATGAATTTCCTATATCTTATAGGCTGAAATGCTTATTTTAACCGTTTATGGTATTCCTACCTTAAGTGTGCCTAAAAAATGTACGTTGTTTTTGGGCCGTAGGTATAAGCTCTATTACTACAACAGGTTTGGAGAAATGCATATAGATCATAGCAGACCCACTAGGTACATCCTCTAAGATAGAATTGCCTATTACCACCTTGATTTGCAATCTAAGTATTTTGGGGCAAATACCAAGAGGGGCACATATTTTTCAAAGGTGTGCGCTTGTTTCAAGAATCAAACCCAAGTGGAATTATAATTTTACGATTAAAACTGTAATTTTTGTGAATTTTTGAAGTGATATGCCCTGAAATTACAAAAGTGTTCAGTAGACTATAGTCATAAACATTCCCTAATGAACCCATAACCGCCCAAGTCAAGTACAAAATATTCACCATTAATGAAGTTACACAGTATCCCTCGTTGTCATAAAAAATCAGATTTTATCATAGAATGCTTTAATTTTTGTCGTAAGAAGAATAGATTTGGATGATTTGGATGTTTTCAGGACAAAATTGGACTCAAAGTTAGCTGACGGAATTAGGCTGTTCTACTAATTGAATTGAGAAACAAACAGAAATGGGATGGTTTACCTTAATCCTAGAATGGTAGCCTCCTGATTGTTCTGCTCTTTGTCCATGTCACATTGTCACGTGTTCTTACTAGGGGTGTTCCTCAGCTTTCAGTTTAACTGAAGTTACCATTACCTCGATTTCGAGGTTGTTAACGCAGCAAACACCACAGATGCCATGTATTGCAGATTTGACCGCACCCGAGGCAAGTCGTTGAGATTGGGAACAAGGAGTTTGAATTGAAGCATGTTGAAGAGGCTTTTACCACTGCAAATTGGATCGTGCGTATCTACAAAGTGAAACCTCCTGTGAATCGGCCATGATTCACGTCCACGTTACATCTCGTTTTCTGAGTGTAATCGATGGAGCTAGTTGAGCATGTGTAATTTTGTACATGCAACCCTGTTTGGGTTGAACAAGAGGTAGTGCAATGTCTGCGAGTCTATAATAGTGAGAACTGCTCTTTAATCTTCCTTGGCGGCCAGTTGAGGTGAATCGCAGCATATTTGAGAGAGTATCTAGTGTAGGACTACAGCAGCGACGGATATTTATGGATTAAAATGATTACTACTAAACTGCAGCTCAGGTTTGTTTTTTGAGAAATCTGATCATCTTGGTTGAAGCTGAATTTCATCAGATAAGACTTCCTGAGTCCAAGTCAGATCCTGGTTCCTTTGAACCTGAATGCTGGGTATAATAGGCTTCGAAACCTGATGCTGATGTGGCATCGTGTGTTTCGCTCCGGATTTAGCTTCAAATGCAATGTGGTTCACAATTTCAAACCATTCCGGACATTGAGTCAAGATTGTTTGCTTTTGGAATGGGATTTCTTGATCACTCCTGAGTCACACCTTGCGAGTGACAGCCGCTTGTTGGAAATTGAAGAACACTGTGCTAATAAGCCAATTGGCTGTATTGCTGTATTGCAGTAAGTTACTGATGAAACGAAGTGCACCATAACAATCTTGAACTTCAGAGTTTGTTTCCCACCTGAGCTGGAAAATTGAGTTGAGAGTCTAGGAAAAAATTTAAAAGAACAAAAAAATTTAATTATCATTCTTAAAAAATTTGTTAAGTAGAAGTAGGTACAAGATAGAAGGAAAATCTAAAATATTCATATATTTTAGATGGAATTAAAATGCACTAATTCCAATGGTGAGATTGTTTTAGCAAGTAAACTAAACCATGCTAAAAAAGAAACAGGAAAATTTGAAAATTTGCATTAAGAAATGAATCCTACAAGTTATTTTTTTCATGAAGATGCTCTAATTGCCCGAATGTTCATAACTTTCTCATAACAAATCCAAATGAAATGAATCAAAGCTTTCTAGATAGAAAAAAATATATTCTATGTGAAAAAAATATTTTTAAAAAATTCAATTTTTTTTAATTTTTTTTTGCTGCCCGAGCTGCCTCCCGTCCCTTGTTTTGAGCTTATTTGGTCATAACTGCTGTTCTCGGACACCAATTGTGAAAAAAATTATATTCCCACAAAGTATAGGATTGTTCTCATTCTTCCAAGTCTTATTTAGTAAATGTATCCAATAGACATACCAACTTTCATTCATCCAATTTTCCTAGTTCTCTTGTTGATAATTTCTCTCACTTGTATAATATGGATTTCCAAAACTCTTCTGGAAGGAAAACTTTATAGAGAGTCCAGCAATATTCATGTTTATAAATAAATTTCTTTTGGCGAAATATGATATTATGCAGTAATTTTTTAGCCTATTGTAGTTAATAACAATGACGCTTTGGTAACGTAATATCACATACATAAGCAAGAAAAGCTTGTGTACCTTCAATGCACATTTTGACTTACTAGTACAATTAAACTATTCTAGGACTTTCATTTTATACATATAGTACATGAAATTTTAGAATCATTGGGTCTTTAAGATCCTTGGATTTTTGAATTCAATAAAATAGAACAATCCATTGTATTTAGATGATCCCATAGTGGACACCTAGGGGATGACCCTATTACAAGGGTTTTCAATGAGTGAGATTTGGGCTGCAATTAATGTTATACCAACCAATAATGAAGTGATTAGTGACCTTTTAAAGAACTTTCAGCTTTTCAATGAGAATTATTTGTAAGAAGTGACTTTTTAAGGCCTTCTACGTTAGAAAGTATTGTAATTGCTTTAAGTGAGTAATTTGAGAATTATGGATATAGTTTTTGTAGGCCTTGGGACTCTTTTGGGACCATGATGGGCAAATGTTACGGACACTATAAAGAAGAGAAGAGCAAGAAATATATATTGAAATAAGAAACAAGAATATATAAACAAGAATTAGATTACAAGAGATGTGTTGTTAAGACTAAAGATATCTTTAGTCTTGACATCCTATATATTACTACGTAAGAAGTTGTACTTATACTTTACGAAGTAAAAGTATTCTATTTTATTCTTATTCTAAAAAAAAATTCTAGAAGTTTCCTTTTACATTATGTCCCTAAGATCACCCTCGTTTCTAGCGATAAGGTTCAACTATTGAAGATGAGATTTAGATTTTGGTTTTGGTTTATCAAAATAAAGTCGATGAAATTCTTGTACTTTCTAAGGTGCATTAATCACATTTGTTGTTACTTCCCATGTACACTCATTGATATCATATCCATGCCTACCTAGTATATAAAATATTCCTACGTGCCTCGTTTGCATTGTAAATCTAACACTTTTTCCACTTCATATTCTTTATAATTGTTGACTTCAATAGAAGGGGACGGTAGTTGTATTCTACCCAATATATTTGATTCTTGATATGGTTCAAGAAGAGAAACATGAAAAACTCGATATACTTTTATAGATGTTGGAAGTTCCAATTTATAAGCAACTAAATTGACTTGCCATTGAATGGGAAATGGTCCTAGTTGATGATAATCTAATTTATTACATGGTTGGGTAGTCTTAATGTTGTGTCAAAGGAGTCAAACTTTCTCACCAATTTGAAATGAAGGTGATTATTTTCTAAGTACATTTGCATAAGCCTTGTAACAATCTTAGGCATCTTCTAACTGAAGCTTCATGATTTTTTGAAGCTTTAACAATCGTATTGCCAAGTCTTCGGTTGTTGGATTGTTTGTCTTTGGAATATTCAATACATCAAACTTTGGATGATATCCATAATTAGCAAAAAATGGCGTTTATAGAGTTGAGGCATGGATGGTATTATTATATGCAAATTCAACCAATGTTAAATACGAAGTCCAATTGTCTTGTTCATAGTTGATGGTGCAACGTAAATATTGTTCCAATATTTGATTGACATGCTCGGTTTGACCAACGGTTTGAGGATGAAAAGCAAAAGATAGTTTGATATTGACCTTTAAAATCTTAAAAGGAGATCATTGTCAAAATTTGGAAACAAATTGTGGTCCTCAATTTGAGATGATATCTTTTGGGAATCCATGATATTGATAAATGTTGTCTAAGAAAAGAAAAGTTGTCATGTATCTTTTTTGGTGATTGTCTTGTTGCAAGGAATAAAATACACTATCTTTGTTAGTTGATCCACAATAATTCATATAGTATCAAAAGAACTTGATGATGGTAAGTCAATGATAAAATCCATAGAAATCAAAGACTAGGGTTGTTGAGGGATAGGTAATGGTTGTAGAAGTCTATATGGTTGATGTCATGGATTCTTGGATCTTGAATAGGTATTGACCAAGAGAGAGCACAAAATCCTTGGCAACCTTCTACATTTGAGGCCACCAATAATCTCGAGATATGAGTTCTAACGTCTTATTGAACCCAAAATGCCAAGCAGTTGAAAAATCATGATGAGTTTGAAGAACCCAAAGGCGTAAAAACCTTTTGGAATGTATAAACATCCCTTCAAAATTCAAGAGGTTATTCAAAAACTTGAATTTGTCATGATCATTATATGAGCGATGCTTGATGTCACAAACTAAAGAGTTTAGAATTGATGTTGTCCAAACTTGGTCAAAAAATGATGAGTCACTAAGCATTGCCAGTCATTGCACAAAGTTGATATTAATCAAATTTAAGTAGAGTCATTTTTTTTGGTTGTATGCTGCTTCTCCTTCTCTTGATGCTAGATATGATCTTCAAGATAAGGCATCTAACAATCCTTTTTGTTTCCCAGGACAATAAATAAAGATGAAGTCGAATTGAGATAATGACATGTTCCAAGGAACTTGACAACGATTAAAACACGAGCAAGTATGAAATATTCAAGATTTTTGTGATCTATGTATACAATCACCCGATGAGAAACACCTTCCAATAAGTGTTGCCATTCTTGAAATGAGTCCACAATAGCTAAAAGTTCCTTATTATAAATCTTGTAGTTATTTTCAATAGTTGAAAATTTTCTTGATTAAAATGCCACTAGATGAAGACTTTTTTTGTCTTCCATTTGTGATAAGATTGCTCCTAATGCAAAGTCTGAAGCAGTAGTCTCCATATAAAATGGTTTAAAAAAATCTAGATGAATTAAAATTGGGGTTGTAGTAAATTTTGTAGTTTTTAGTTGTAAAAAAGTTTTTTCTACCTCAACTCTCCATTCTAACTTGTTTTTGCAAGTCAGCTGAGTTAGTGGAGCAACTACTTGAGAGTAATTTTTTATGAGCATACAATAGAAATTAGCAAATTCAAGAAAGCATTGCACATCACATATTGTTTGAGGAGTTGAACAATTTGTGATAGCTTGAATCTTCTTTGGATTCATTAACAAGCCTTCGTCGGAAATGATGTATCCTAAAAATTCTACTTGTGGTTGGTGAAATATACACTTTTCTAAATTGGCATATAATCCAGCATCCCGTAGTTTTCGTAAGACAAGTTTGACTTGTTCTTCAACATTCTTGGAAAGAACAAAATGTTGTCTATATAGCATACAACAAGTTTATCCAAAAACTCACGAAAAAGATAATTTATTAAAGGTTGAAAAGCAGCTGGCCCATTTGTAAGTCTAAATGCCCATACCTTGTTCGAAATGTAGTCTTCCATTCATCTTCTTCTTTTACACGTAATAAGTTGTATGCTCCACAGAAATCAATCTTGGTATAGATCTTGGCTTGTCCAAGTTGATCAAGAAGTCAAGATATCAATGGCAACGGATAGCAGGTTTTTATTGTTAACTTGTTCAATTTACAATAATCAATACACATTTGTAAAGATCCATCTTTTTTCTTAACAAAAAGTATTGGTGCTTATGTTGGAGACTTAGAGTGTTAGATAAAATTCTTGGCAAGATTTTCTTTGATATAATCCTTCAATGCATAAAGTTTGTTTTGCGATAAGTTGTAGATTGGACCAAATGGTGGTTGGACTCCATCTTGAAGATCAATGGCACAATCATATGAACAATGTTCCTGTAAGATGTCAACATTCTTTTTTTCAAATACATCTTGAAATTTATTGTATTGTTTGAGAAGGTGTGTTGAAAAAGTGTCTTGCTTGTGGGTTGGTGTTGTATAGATAACAAAAAAAGTACCATTTTTTGCATCTCTCAAAAGCTCAAAAGCTCTCAAAAGCTCTAGTTCCAATAAATAAAATTTTGATGGTTGAAGATTTTCTAATAGGTTTTTGAGTATATTCTCTAGTAGATTCTATCAAAGGAGATTCTATTGAAAACAATAATTTTTGTAATTTCCAATCTACGGAAGGATTGTATTTTATCAAGCCAAGAAATTCCTAAAATAATGGGACTGACTCAAGGGATACCATCAATGCAATAGAAAATAGCGTGAGATAAAAAATAGGATAAATTTAATTCATTGGAAGAATTTTTTTTAGTTTGGGTATATTTTCCATACTTTTAGTAATATGTATTATGTATGATTACAAATAATATAGGGTATTTAGAGAAAATCATATATTTTTTAGTATAGTAAAAAAAATAGGATGCATAGTATTGGATTCCCTTAAAAATGCTTAGTAGGTTGAGTTTGTTAATGCATGGCTTAGGGGCGGGGTTGTAATTATTGCCCCCAACTTGAATTCATTAATTGCCTCTGGATTGGTAGGAAACGCTCACGCATTCATACTTGTGTGGCGGGAATGCCTCATTAGTGCTCAAAATTTTCAACAGATCAAGGGTGTTCAAGGGTATATTTCTTTTGTAGAATTCATACTATTGAAAGAATGCATGTTGCAACTCCTTGATTATGTATTATAGACTTTGTTATCTTGTCAATGGTATGATGCAACCATTGGTTGTGTTTTCAATGTCCCTTCCAATGGTATGCATTGGTATTGATTGGTGCATTAGTGCTAATTCAAATGTTATGGAAAACTTGTTTTTCACATTTCTCTTAATATTCAGTAGTTCTAAAATGTACAAAAAAATTAGGGTGCCAAAAAATAGACTCCCCACCCATTTACAAAAAAAATAGGGTTCTGAAAGATACATGCCGGTAGCTTTTTATCTACAAATAGGGAGGTAAATTTTTTTATGAAGGAGATAATTACCCCACCATTTAATACATTGTTATTGCATGTGGTTATCAAATGTTAGGGTGTGAACACCTCGAGGAGACTGGAAGGGGTCTTAATAATTATATTGAACACCACTAAACTATTGTGTCCATCAAACAAAATTTCTAATGGTGTAGTTTCATGAGTAACATCTCCAGAAGACAAGGGGTGAGCATCTATGACTCCTACATGTATAGGATTTGTTTTTTTAACTAAAGTAATTTTATGAAATCTTGCAAAGTAATTCTTCATCTAGAAAACAAGTTGAAGTCCTAAAATCTAACAATGTAGATATTTGAAGCTTTGGGGGTCCAACATCTAGGAATATAGTAAAATAACGAGAAGGTTGAGTAGAAAGATGGGGATCTAAATTGGTTTGTAGCGTAGAAGAGTCCAACTGTATGATCCCTACTATAGCTAGGCATCCTTGTTTTCCGACATAGTTGCGCTCCTTGATTTGAAAAAAGGTTGTTGTTTTTTGTAGCAATTGAGGGCCTTGTGACTAGATTCTTCACTATATAGACATAAATTTTGGTCACAACAATGTTTCTTCTCTTACTTAGTTAATGGCTTGAATTGTACTATATTAATTTGCATATCTTTTGTGCCTGATGTATTTGCTAATGTATTTTCTTGAGAAGTACGTGGTTTTGGAAACGTCCATGCACACTTGTCTTGTTGCCACTCAAATAGACAATTATCACACTTGATAGTTTGATTGATAACTTCATTGAGTGTCGAAGGATATGACAATGACAATAATAGATTTTTAACTCCGTCTTGTAAGCCATAGTGAAATTGGTTTACCAAAGCTTGTTCACCCCCTATCAAGGTCATATGCTAATTGACAAAAATCCGAAGCATATATGGATGCTTAGTGTTATTTTTGTTATAGACTGCAAATCTTTGTTGTTGCAGAGCGAGTTTTATCATCACTATAAGAAACCTACGTTTTAGGTGATGTTTTGTAATTTTTTAAAACGGATTTTAGGTGACATCCATTGCAACAAGCCCATGTTTTTATGTCAACATTGATGTTATGTTGGACGTATTGTTGACATAAAAACATGGGCTTGTTGCAATGGACGTCATCTAAAATCCGTTTATAAAAAAATTACAAAACATCACCTAAAACGCAGGTTTCTTTTAGTGCATATTCGCTAAAAGTTTCTCCAAGTGCCACTAGAAATGCTTCAAAGTTATTGAGTATGTATTGAAGAATTCTTCTCAAAAAGTGGTGCAAACCAGGAGAGGACTTGTCCTCATAGCAAGGTCCCCACTAATCCAATGCGAGCTATATCTATTGGATATCATTGTAACTACAGAAGTATGATAAGCCGAATTTAATTCACAAAACCTTGGAACTTGGAATGGGTACTATCGAATTTCTCTGGAAGGCTAATTGAAGGTTTTTTGTTGTTATTGTTGGAAGATGAGCTTGATGTTTGTAACATTAAATTCAAAGTATTGGATGGCACAACCGACGTTTGGATTTGCTCCATTGAATGTTGTAATTTTCTTCTAGGCCACATAGTCTTGAATTCAGTTCTTCAATTTGTTTGAATACACGGTCATAGTCAATATTTATAACTGCTATAGCGTTTATGATGGTGTCTAACTTTGAATCGTTCATGATGGTCTCGTTTGTTTCATTCATTGTAGTCCTATGAAAAAATTAAGTGCTGTAGGAAGATAAGTATATGAATATTACTGGAATATTATGCAATCTCGAAGGACTAGAAGGATAAAGTCTTGACAAATTGTTACAGACATTGTAAACAAGAGAAGAATAAGAAATATATATTGAAATAAGAAACAAGAATATATAAATAAGAACTAGATTACAAGAGATGTGTTGACAAGACTAAAGATATCTTTAGTCTTGACATCCTATATATTACTCCCTCTGTCCCAAAATGATTTTTCTGTTCGACAAAATGTTCCAGATTAAAGTCAAAATTTAATATTTTTGAATTCCATTTTGAGCTAGAATTAAAGTTCTATGCTCTCTTCTTGTCCTTCAAATTTGAGCTGTAGATTCATCTTCAAATTTGAGTTATAGATCTTTGAAATGTGATTTTTTTTGGCCTTTTGGGAGGAGCACCATTGGCCAATCAATTGAACACTTCATGCATTGTTTGTTGTCGTTTTTTCTCTTCCCACTGTATGACCTATATTTCCCGTGTCTACCGCAGACTTCCACGTCCACTGCATATTTCTTGAGAATGCCGCAAATAACCATGTTGCACTGTTGATGAACTCGTTGCACATGTGCACTGTTGATGCACTTGCTTGCTTAATTAAAAATCCCCCAGTTTAGATGCACACTTTCAATGCCAAGACCGTACTACCAAATATACAAACCCGGAAACTTCATTGCACTTCCAAATCAACCCTTGCTACCGAAACAACCAAATCTACAAACTCTGAAATGAAACAAGAGGACTTCCAACTCAATCCCTTGTGGCCGAAACAACTAGCCTTGAAACTTCACCAGCACTTTGGTTGGTAACGCACATCCATGATCCCTCAAAACTGTTCAATTAGTCTAGTATTGGTCCAACAAAATTGGATCTTCAATTGGACGCGCCAAAACCTTTCACAGAAGGTAAGACTTCTTGAAAAAGTGGAGTTCAAGAGATGGTTGTGCAAGTGTTCACATTTCTCAAAGAATTTTGTTGGGGATAAGTGAATGCAGGGAACGTGTTCGGCAACAATGTGACAATGGAATCATGCATGCTCCCGAAATATGGAGTTCAACAACGTAAATGCCATGTTGACAAAAAACTACATATTTAACTCAAATCAAGAATCTACACAAAGCAGCTAGCCAATATTGAAGGTACAGATTACAGAACTTCACTGTGCAAACTTTTGTAGTTGTTGTTCTAGTTCAAGTTTTGGTTTTGTTTTGAATCCTTCTGTTGTAAGGTACTCGGTTCAAGTAGGCAGTTTCACATTAGCAAAGAAAAGCATGTGACGTTACGCTCCTGGTTTGCTTATCTAAAATCTCAAAATAACTCAAATTAAAAAGTTGTGTGATGGGTGACCATCTCACACAATTTGGGGAGCACGTCATAGTTGTGAAAACCGCAAGCAACTGGGCGGGGGCACAGAGCCCCCATTCATAACACACAAGCAAATTACAAGAGAGCCCTCGGCATATCAAAATGCCAGGAATTAACTCCCGGGTGCAAGAAGACAAGGGACCATTCTTTCTCAAACTGCATTTTAATCAACTAGAGGTTATCTTGGTTTTTAATCCTAGAAATGAAATTCCTCCTAATGGCCATCCCCGTGTGAATGGTGGACACCCAAGCTGCATTCATCACATGGTTGGGACTGAATTCTAGCATATCATAGCTAGCATCAATTAAATTTTGAATCTATTTATGTTTCTATGATGCATGGCCCAAAAACATGCTTACTCTTTAGCTAGCTGAAGAGAAACTTTGAAATTATGAGGTACCATTACCAGCTCAATGTATACAGTTGATTTTTTCACCCTATTCATCTTTGCTTCTGGGGTCTCCCCACGCATCAATTGGAAAGATAACATGTCTGTCTGTCACCATTTCTGGGGTTACAGTGAAGTAAACGTCATCCATTCCGATTAGTATGAACTGTGTCAATACTTTCTATGCTGAATTTCTATCGATCATGCATTTTCACATTTTGAAACTAAATTTGGGTGTGTAGATTGGGAACGTCATCACTTGGTTTGAGAATTAAGAATTCTTTTCGAAACATATTGAACCGCTTCGATTCTTCTTCTCAGGTATTGAAATGGCTACAAAGAATTAAATTTTAGGTCTTCCTGTAGAACTTTCACCCACTAGAAGAAAACAAGAAGAAACTGTGTTGTACTGAACATAAAAGTATCATTTGGATTTTGTTGAGTTTTCCCTTTGTAATGCAAAATTCTGCGTTCCAACGGTTCAACACATAATTTGACAAGTAAAATGCATAATTTTGTATTAGAGTGCAAAATTTTGTGTTACAAAGGGAGACCTCAACAAAATCCAGATGATACTTTTTTGTTGAATACAACATAGTTTCTGTGAAGTAAAACGCAGTTTCTTTTGGTTTTCTTCTAGGTACCTGGAGCTTCAAATTTTTGCCCTATGTAGTCTTTCAATCAATTCATGCATGCATTAGAGGAGATTTCAGCCCCCCGGAGGGCTGTAAGTTCCCAGACTGCGGGAACTGGTTCGCAGGGGGCCGCAGTAGCTTGCAGACGTGGCATGGCGGCTTCCACGTCGGAAAAAAATAATTTTTTTTTTCAAAAAAGAAAATGAATTTTTTTTTCTGTTTTTTTTTGCATTTCAAGAATAAAACTTTTTTTTTTCTTTTTTTGAAATTTTTTTATCAGGAACAGCCGTTCCTCGAAAACTGCAGGGGGACAATTCCCCCGCAGCTGCTTGAAACGGCCCTCCAAGGGTCCGAAAACTCCTCTAATGCACCTAGTTGTTTAGTGTTTGCATTATCAACTTATCTTCTTTGAACATGAGTTGCTCCATTTTAGTTACTCTATATGTGCTGCAAATTAAATTAAATCTCAAATTAATGTCTAGAAGGAGATTGTTTTTGAAAACTAGTGACGCAAATTATAAGAGTGAAGGACCTACAACAGAAAGAAGAAATGAATTTTAGGTGTAACGAGAGGAGTGAGTGGTTGTCTGAGGGTTTCTTTTGTTGATAAATGGATTAAAAAAGGTGGGTGTCCAAAGAACACCACTTCTGGATGCTATGCCTAGTTACTATTATTAAATTGGTCATATTTTTATATTCTCTTGCTTGTAAGTGAAAGGGGGTTCCAATGCACCAAAGAACATGACATTTGGATGCCATATGCAAAAGTTGTAAAGGATCAAAGTTTCTTTGGTAGATGTTCAATAATTGTTTTTTCACAATTAATTTTGGATGATGGAGTATATGCTACTTAAATGGTTCAAAAGTTTTTGAACCGTGCATTAGAAAAGCAACATAGCATATTTTTTTGTATAGTCAAATTCTATTTTTCCTCTTACCTTTTCCAAGATTAAATGTGTCCTCCAATTATATGGTTTCAAAATTTCTTTCTTATTCTGTATAATCAAATTCTATTTTTCTTCTTACCTTTTCCAAGATTAGATGTGTCCTTTAATCCCTAAACGCCGAAGGCACCATTCTATGCCATTTTGATGGCAGTTCAATGGGATGGAAAGAAATTGAAAGCATTTTTTTCAATTTTTTTTCTTTTTGTTGACCTTTCATGTTGAGTTACAAAGGGTACCCAATTGATTTTATAGTCTTTCTAGTTTTTGCCTCCACGTAATTGAGAGTTCAATAAAAAAACGGATCACAAAATATGCTATTTTAGTGTATTTTGGGAAGTTGTTGCTTCTTGCTCTAAATCTGAAATTTCTCTACAAAATTGATGTTTTCTGAGTTTGAGCCAAACTAACAAAATGAAGTTCATTTTCTCTAGTTCCTACTCCAATTTAAAATTTGAAAAAAATCCTAAAATTAAATTTTTTATTGCAATTTGAACTTTGAATGTGTTTTTAATGTACTAAATTCTAAATATACAATGAAAAGGAAATTGAGTTTACACTATAATGTTTGTCATTGTCATATACACACATGGTGAAAATTTGAAAATTTTCAAAGTAATTTTCTATTTGATGTGATTTTTTTTCACTATTTCTTCAAAAATTCTCATAAAAATCAATTTTCTACAAAAAAATCTAAAAAATTTGCAAAGTCAAGAAGACATGTGATTTCATCTTTGAAAAATACATATAAGTCTTTTCATACATATCTAATTCCAAAATGGCAACAAATTGAATGGTGGGCAGCAAGGCTTGAAATCAATGGTCATGGGTCTGTCATTTAGGGGTTAATTATATGGTTTCAAAAATTCCAAGGCCATTTATCTAAGGAGACCTTGTCCCTGGAAGATGTGAGAGATTCCACAACCAACTTGTGGCCTACGTCACAATAAGAAAAATGGCTAACAAGTGAGACCATGCATTAACCGTTAGTAACATTGTCCCATTTATAGAATCTTTGAAGGTAGATGTGGTTGTAATCCACATTGTACACCGCAAAGTTCTCCAAACTAAGAGTTAATTACTTTAGGTACTTTCTTGTTGACTTGGCTAAAGGTAGGGAGTATAATAATGTCATGTTATGGTAATTGCAACAAAGAGGAGAGATTTTATCTTTTAGCAACCATTGATGATTTTTTTTTTTTAATTTAATCTTTTTTGTAACAAATGAAATGGGATTGGATAAACAACTTTTAAAGAACATGTTTTGACTTATGAACTTCATTTATAGTCCATGTCTCTCTGTTCCTTTCTTATTTTCAAGTTGAACTTCAAGGCAAGGCTTCATTATTAAGGTCATTTCATTCTTGCGCAGGGATGGAGGGGGAACAACAACCTAAAGTTGCTTTGCCGGTCCAAAAGGCAAATATGACTCAATCGCAATGTCTATCATGTTATGAATTTTTACTAGCTCAAAGTACCAACGAAATCTTAAAGAAAGGATTGATGACAATTGCGACACATCGATTTGGTTTCACCACTCGAACAATAAGTAGTGTATGGGCAAAGGGGCAAGCATCTATTTCCAATGGAAATGACTTTGCAGATGTTTCTTATTGTATTCAAGGAAATTTGGGATGAAAGAAGAAAGAGATCGATGTAACCATTGTCAAAGATATTCCGTTGAGGCAGCGTAAAAACATACGATCTTTGGCCTTTGCTATGAATGTCTCAAAGTCAACGCTACATTGACGCATAAAAGAAAGGAAGCTCTATTGCCATTCAAGTGGTTTGAAATCATTCCTCACCGAAGCGAATAAGAAATCTCGACTTCAATACGCGCTATCAATGATTGAACCATCATTCCTAAATACGGAGTTGCCAACATTTAAGGACTCATTCAATTGTGTTCATATTGATGAAAAATGGTTCTATCTCACTGAGAAAAGTGGAAGCTTCTATTTGGTCCCCGATGAAGAAGAGCCCCATTGCATTGGAAAAAGAAAACGCTTCATTTTCAAGATAATGTTCCTTACTGTTGTTGCTTGCCTTCGCTTTGATTACTTGAAGAATCAATATTTCAACGATAAAATTGGAATATATCCTCTTGTTTTTCAAGAACCTGCAAAACGATCCAGTAAGAATCGTCCGGTCGGTACAATGGAGACAAAGCGAATTGAAGCTATTACAAAGGAGATTACAAAACGGATATTGATAGAGAATGTATTTCTAGACATCAAATAGGTTTGGCCACGAAGTTCAGAACCGGAACCAATTGAAATCTTTGTTCAACAAGTTAATGTGAAGCCACACCCGAGTCCAGAAGATCCAATTCTAATTGAAGAGGGCAATAAGGACGGACTGAAGATCTGTTTAGTGTGCCAACCACCAAACAGTCCATATACAAATATATTGGACCTTGGATTCTTTGGAGCCATCCAATCACTATAGCATCAGAAGGCGCCTAATATGATTGACGAGTTGGTTACTGCAGTAGTCGCTTCATTCAATGAGATAGAGAAGGAGAAACTGAATGATGTCTTTTTTTCTCTTCAAAATTGCCTCATTAGTGTACTAAAAGTTAATGGTGGCAACAACTACAAGCTCCTTCACAGGGGCAAAGCAAGATTAGCAAGATTGGGTCGTCTTCCTATAAATCTACAATGTCTTGCCGGCATATTACAAGGTGCTCTAGATGCTATTCGTAACATGTAGATCATCAAATAGAAAAAATTATGGCATAAGGAAGTAGAGTTTTGGTTTGATGGATAGTGAAAAAAGATACATTTTGTATCTTATAAATTGTATCTACGTAAAAAAAATTAAAATTTGTATCTTATAGATTGTTATTTTATCTACATCGGAAACTTTGGTTTATCCCGTTTGAATTAGTGATTGAAAGTTGTGGACAATTTCCGTTTGCAAGCAACCAAAATATTTTCTTCCTAAAAGATTTAATAGAATTCATTTTTTATTTAAATTTTTGCAATTTAAATAAAATTTCACAAGATTCTAATCTCGTGCTAGAATAATCTCACTATTGGGATTAGTGTATTTGAATTCTATGTTAAAGCTACTAATGGTGTAGTTCACATTTCTATTTTGAACCTATTTCTACTTAACAATTGTTTAACCCCTAAAGTCCCATTGTTCCTTGAATGGACAAAATGGATTTCGAGCAAGCCTTTATGGTTTCAATATTTGTTGTGATTTTTTGAATTTTTTTGTGGAGATAGATTAACACAATATCTTTCCAAAAATAAATTTTTTATTTCAATTAGTGTCCGGGAGCAAAAGTATGCCACAAAGAGCCAAAATTTTAGTTAGGTGGGCAAAAAAAATGCCTAAAAAATCTTTAAATTAAAAAAATTAAAAAATTATTTTGTAAAAAATTGTATTTTTATCTATATGGAAAGCTTAGATTCATTCCATTTGGATTTGTTATGCAAAAGTTATGAACAATCTCATTTTTTGGGCAATTAGAACATCTTCTTGAATAAATTACTTGTAGAATTCATTTCCAAATTCAAATTTCCAAATTTTTCATATAAAAAGATTTGCAAGGTTAAGATCTCTTGCTAGAGCAATCTCAGTATTGGGATTAGTGTATTTCATTTCCATCTTAGAACTATTAATAGTTTAGATTTTCCTTCAATCTTGAATCTACTTCTACTTTACAAATTTTTAATGAATAAAAAATTGTTTTTAATTGTTTTTAATTTTTATTCTTAGACTTTCAAATCAATTCTTTATTATATAAAATTAGAAATTCAAAATTAGTGAAGTAAAAAAATTTAAGTCAAGAACATTGAAAGCCATAAAAGGTAGTTGAGCAAGGTGCAAAAAAATTGTTTTTTTCACTATGAATGCAAATATCTTATAATCTACATAGTCAAAAGTTTCTAAAATTTCCTCCACACACTCTTACACTAGTCTAGTACAAGATCATATGCAAAAGAATTGAAATATCTTCAATTTCTTTTGCTCTTTCTTAAGTAGTTTTTGATGGAAAAAATACCTTTGGACTTTTGAAATTCAAGAGTGAGAATTTAGTGTTTCTTTATTTTAATTTGATTTTTTGATTTTGAACTCAATTCTTTAACATAAAAAAATTGAAATATAAAATGAGTATTAGACAAATCGGAAGTCCAAAAATATAGTCAAGTACAGTACCAAATTTTTATTTTATTTACTTTAAAAGAAAATATTTTGTACTGTATCCAAGAATGTTTTCAAAATTTCTTGCACGCATTTTTACAACATTGCAATTCTAGATTATATGATATGAAAAAAAGACAATTGTTAAATCTTTTTTTCTCTTTGCAATAGAAATGACATTTTTAGTAGGTTTTGATGGAAGAAAGGCTTGCAACTTCAAGGGGTAATTCCTAAAGTCCCAAAGTCCTTGTGGGGGATTCTAGAGATTCCAAATACGCTTGCATGACCTCAACTTATGACATTATTTTTTTAACCATTTTTTGAAGATAGAAAATCAAATTAGCTTTTTGATAATACGGAGTATATATATACAGAGTCATCTTTACAAAGTCATTTTCACAATTTCTCATAAATAAATGTTAGACAAGGTTAAGTTTCCTTAGAGTACAATCTCACTGCTGGGATTGCTGAGTTTAACTTGATATAGATGCTCTTCAATTTGGTCCCAAATTTCTTTAATAGCCCTAACACTCTACTAGCTTCATATTTATATGTTAGAGCTACTAACAATTTAGGTTTTTCATTCTATCTCATACTTACTCTCTTACTTCAATTTAACAAAAAATTTAAGAATCGAAATCAAATTTATTTTTAGGGTTTTTTCCTCCAACTCTGAATTCAATGCTGGAGCATAAAAGAGTAGAAAATCATAATCAATAATGCTAGAATTCTAAGTCAAGAAGATTGAAAAGAAAAAAAACTAGTCAAGCAAAGTCTTATACTCAGAATAAAACTTTGTTTTTTTACTTTAAATGCAAATATTTTTTAGAGTAAAAAATTAAAGTTTTTGAAATCTCTTTGGCACCATTTTATACATGTATTTTTCTTAACTTTGCTACTATTTGCAATAGAAATGACAAATTTAAAATCTTTACTCTTAGCAATAGAAATGACAAAAAGTCCAATATCTTGAAAGGCAATTGTAAAAGAAGTTGTCTACTTACAATTGCAAGATAAATAGACATTTCAACTCAATAGGGTTCAAAAAAATTATGAAGTGTCTTCACATCTTTGTGTCTTGGTTTTAGAGCAAGAGAGGACTCCTATTAATGTTTAAGACAAACCAGAAGTCCTAGGACTCAAGTGCAATTGAAAGATTTTTTATTGAATATAATAGTGAAATGAATATAAAATTTCTAACTATAGATAAAAAATTCATTAAAGTAACACACTTTTAAAAATAAATTAGAAAACACTCCAATTTCAAACTTGAGAGTTTCTTAAAAATATCATGAAGGGACTCACCAATGACTTGTAGACAACCGTTTTGTGAGCCAACTCACAATCTCATGTGTGGCTACATGTTAATGAACTTTAAAGGTACCCAATGTAAAGCTATAGTGGCAATGGTTATGTTAACAATGATATATAGGGTCATTGTTGTACCTTCTTCAAAGTTTGTAATGTTGAATGTATATCAATGTCATTTAGCTTAATTATAATGGAACATGGTGCAAAAGTAACTCCTAGAAATTCATGCCTGAAACATATACTTCTTAAACATCAAAGTGTACGATTAATTTTAGAAACACATAAAAATTGTATGGTATACCTTAGAAATTCTTAATTTGTTCATACATAGTCTGCAATATATAAAACTATATGAAGAGAGTTTTAATTCCTACCAATAAGACCTAATTGAAACTAAGACAATCTATTATAGAGTACACAATAATAAAAATTGTGCTCAAATGTTGAAGTGGTCATTTTAAGGTGTATGTACATTAACTATTGTCTAACGAGTCATTTTGGTTTCCTTGGTGGTAGTACAACGTGCACCCTAAAACACAAGCAAGTCTAACAAATCATAAATTTTTCATTCATCCATCTCTTATGTAATTTCATTCATCATATATTGTAAAATTAACTAACTTCATTAAAACTATGCATTATAAGTAAGATTTTAATGAGATTAGTTCATTATAGAGGATATTATGGATGGAAAAGATGAATGAAAATACAACAAAAAAATTTGGATGATTTTTTTTTAATGGTTAAGATTTTGACAAAAGAAATGACCTAACAATATTTCATTATTCCTAGCCAAATTTTGAGAGTGGTTTCCCTTCTTCTTCTTCTTCTATTTAGAATTTTTTTAACCCTTCAAGGATACTAAGTAGTAAGCATCCAAATTGTCCAGTGGGTGACTTCACTATTCAATGTAGAAACATGTTCAATAATTAGAGCATTCTATTGAGTATCTTGGTCACTGGGGGATGTGTCCTTCATGGGTTAAGCAAGGAACAACAATGTGAATTCAAAGTGTCCTATTGATGACTTGGGAGTTTTTTTTGTAGCTAATGGAACTCCAAATTTTCACCCAAAACTTTTTTGGCCTTTTATCTTGGATCATCACATTGGTAAAAAGGGTTTTTTTCCACCCATTGAGTACAACCCTATTTGAATGTGGCACAAGAATTCTTTTCAAAAAGTAGGCAAATTAGCTGAACCACTTGGGGTTTATTTGACAATGAAATTTTGTTTCATTTGTTTTAGAAAAAACAAAACAAGTGAATGGCTTTGAGAAACTGTGGACAGTTATACTATTATTGTAGCTCAGAGATTGGGGGCATGACCAACAAGCAGCATGTCACCTTCTATTGAAAATGGAGCCCAACTACATTACCAAGTTGTGCCATAATTGCTTTAGGGAAAGTGTACAATGACTGGTCTCACTACGGACTATTTCTGATTTAAAAAATATATATCCCTGCTCATCATTAGGGTGGAATTTCTTTACAACCAACTATGTTTCATTTCCCGGGCTCTTATTCCATGTCACACAAGGAAAATCATTTTGGGACAATTTTTTATGGCCAACAAGAAGATCATTTTGGAACGGAGGGAGTATTACCTAAGAAGTTATACTTTTACTTTAGAAAGAAATTTTCATTTTGAGATTATTTTATATTATTGACAAGTGTAGAAGGATTCAAACTAGTGATGATTCTCTTCATTTCACTAAATCAATACTTCAATTCAAATTGAACACAAAACAATTTAATAGTCAAAAACTCAAAATTGAGATGAAGAACAAGAAGCTAGAAGTTGCCAAAATGCACTGCATGTTCAATTTCTACTTTCAAATTTTCAACTATCATTTAAGAATTGGGGCCTCATTTAAAGTCTAAAATTAATCTAAACTTCAAAGTTTGTTTAATGATATAGAATAGACATCAATAAAGCTTGTGAAAATATGCCGGAATGAAAATCCAATTTGCATTGTGAAATAACAAAATCTATATATATTATTCATAGGACAAATAAGCTACAACATCCTTTTCTAATTAAATCAT
This sequence comes from Rhytidiadelphus loreus, assembly GCA_947034895.1. Taxonomy (NCBI): domain Eukaryota; kingdom Viridiplantae; phylum Streptophyta; class Bryopsida; order Hypnales; family Hylocomiaceae; genus Rhytidiadelphus; species Rhytidiadelphus loreus. Next base: position 44,833,432 of record OX344764.1, read on the forward strand.
AAATTCTATTATAAAAAAACACAAAGAGTATTGATATTGATTTCATAAATGTGATATTGTTGGTATGCAAAAGTGCACCCAAAGCTTTACTCATCTCTAAAGATCCCAATTTGTGGAAAATTCAAAAGTTTTCTTATTATTGCTAGTTGATTAAATTCATGTCTAAACTTAAGGATACCAAATTAGTTTTTCAGGGAAAGAATACCATAGAATGACAAAATTAATTAGCTACAAAATACTAGGTAGATTTTTTCATTTCATATCTACAAACTAAGAGTGAAAAATTATAAATTCTAATATGAGTTTCTTTCCCTTTACAAAAATATTTTGGAAAAATATTTTACCAAATTCTTCAACATCCATATTTGATAAAATTAATTCCTCCAACCTCACACACTTTAAAATACTAATGCAAAAGTCATGAAACATTGTCTTCCATTTCAAAACTCATTTTGTTCTTATCTTGAAATGTGTTTGAATTCATATTTGATTATAACTTAATTATTGTTACTTCCAAACTTCATGTGGTTAGTGATACCACCTCAACACATTTACAAGGAAAAAAGTTCAACTATCTTTCATTGTGGAGGCTTTGTTGTACTAATTTTGTAGGTCCATTTGTTGGCCACACTAGTCATAGTAGCCCATTGACAACAATGAAGGAACAAAAACAAATTTTTGTAGACTTGAAGGACACCAAACAATCAACTCAAGAGTACATATATTTGGTGTTTCAAACATGATTATCACAACCATAAAATGTGCACCCATAATTATTAGAGCCTAATATGTAATACCAACATTTCAACCAAATTGTGACACTAAATTTTTTGATATTGATGACATAGGATGTATACAATGAAAATATGAGAGCCTAATACGATTTTTGGTACATAGTCCAAATAATAATTAGTGAAGCGTATTGGATTCCTCATTCACTTGCTAATAAGATCTAACAATTTTTTAGATCAATAACAACAATTATGCTTCTTTGCTATTAGTGGCATTTATAGGTTCACTTACTTCAAATACATCTTCTTGGTTATTCAGAGGATTTAAGTTTGGAGAAGCTAGAATTGCAAAGTCTAACCCCTAAGCTTACACTTGTAGAAAAGAAATTCTTGGATATCATTGAATATTACTAGAGTGTGGTATTCAAGGTCCATATTGGCATCAAGCTAATACAAATATGGGTCTTAGACACCATGCTCTAGTTCCATTTTTTGATGCTCCAAGACTACCTTTTCTATTAGTGTAAGTGAGCAATAAATTTAATACAAATCCTATTGGTTCATCAACATGTTTGAAATTTGCATTTAACCTCCACAAATCAATATTTCAAAAATTGACAAACACTCACAAAATTGTCAAAAATAAGCACTCCTTCCTTGAATTACCCTCCCCGCCCGATAAAAACAACTTGTCTTTGAATTGTTTGGATCTTTATAAAAATGAGATTCCTTGGAAGTTTGATTGCTTTCCTATTTAAGAAAAATGATAATAATAAAACATAAATGAATACTTCATTTTATTTTAGATACTCAACTTTCTTAAAACCTAGTTGAAAACTTATTGGGGCAGAAGGGAATACTAATGTTAGAAGTAATGCCAAAAAATGATTGATTGGTTTGAGTACCAAAGTAATGTACTTGCAAAACTAGATCAAAACAAGATATTCAACATATCCATTTCTTCTCACATCAAAGTCTCCAAGCACTCACAATGTACTCAAAAGAGGGTGCCAAGGGTATTTGTTGCCCCCCTCTCTCAAAAAACTTAAAGGTTGTTGATTTTTTTTTACAAATGCTTACCTTCAAAATTGCCGTTGATTTCTCAAAAAATCACAAACCATTGATTTTGTGAGATTTAATTTGAGCCATCCAAATATCAATACAGATACAAATACGAAAATGAATATTGAGTATGAATACAATACCATATACGAATACATAATGGATATTGAATGTAGATATGGATACATATACGGCACAATACTCGATATGAATACAAATATGAATATGGGATATGGATATGGATACAAGATATGGGATGTTGCTTGTCCCATATTGTTTGTCAATTACATTGCTTTCTGAAAATTACAAGAAGGGAGGGGGAGTAGAAGAAAATTTAAAAATTAAAATTTTTTTTTTAGCTCATTGTGACAAACTGTTACAATGACAATGAATTCAAAAGATGCAATAACTGCATTGATACAAAGCCAAGCAATCACATTATGAGGCACTTGTACAAAGTGCTCATATGTATTAGTTCTAAAAATGATCAATTGGGTTGAGCACAAAGGTAATGTACTTGCAAAACCAAATCAAGAATAGATACTTAAACATTTCCATTTCTTCCAATATTAGAGTCTCCAAGTGATCACATTACCAAGCACTTGTACAAAGTGCTCATGTTTATTAGTCTCTAATAATTCTAGCTTGATCTTCCCAGTATAGGATTGCACAAAAATATAGGTATTAAGGAAGGCACAAACTCAACCTATCTAGAAGTTCATAACAAAACAATGACAAGTTGGTGATTAGCAAACCAAGTCCCAACACCATCACATTGGGCATCCAACACAAGTGAATCTAGCTCAAGTAGCTCTTTATTTTAATTACCAAAACAAGGTCTTCAAACTTATCAAGTCCTTCCAACCTGGGATCTCCTTCACACTAGTCGCACTCACATCCAAATAAACCAACTCTTTCAAGTGCCCTAAGAATGGGAGCCATTTTAGTGATCCGCAAGCAAAAAGGTCTAACGAAGTCAACAAATGCAATTCTTCTACACCAATAACATCTTCGACACCACTACCACTCATATTCAATTCAATCAACCCCTTCAAGCAACCTAAATTTGGTACCATTTTTAGATTCTTGCAATGTTGAAGGTGAAGTGTCTTCAAAGCCTGAAGTCCACTCAAGCCTTGGATGTTGGAAAAGGTACAATCTCCAAGAGACAAGAATTCCAAGAACTTCAAATCCTTCAAATTAATGAGATTTGCATTTTTTGACAAGCTCTTGTCACCCCATATCTCCAATCTCCGAAGTTTAGAACATTGGGTAAACAAAGACAACTGCCAAGGGATCGGTGAAATATCGAATCTCCATCGATGTATCGTAAATTCCCTCAAAGAAGAAAGGTATTGTAGATTTGGAAAATCATGATAAGAATAGCACAATGTTATGATAATTGATCCAAGACTGGTTGCAACTTCCCAACCTGTTACCAACTTAAGTTGTTCACAACTATGGAGAACAAGGGACTTCAATTTGGGAAATTCCTTCAAATCTAAATGTTCAAGCTCAAGACAAAAATTGAGGCTCAACACTTTAATGTATTGAAGTGAAGGTTGTTCAATGGGAAAACTATCATAATAAGTCTTCAAGCATGGATTCTTGGGGAAAACTTCTTTCAAGATTTCTTCGTACACCCAAGACTTTAAAAACCATGTTTTGCCTTCCCAAAGATCTAAACGTATAAGATCCTTTCCTTCTTCAAAATCCATGTCTTCCACACTCACAAATTCCAACTCCCAAAGCCTAAAAACTTGCAAACAAATATAACTCAACCCATAAGAATAGAATGATTCTTACAAAACCTAAGTTCTTATATAAAATTGGTAGTGTAATGAAGTAAAGTCTATCAAGTGAATTCCAAAATCATTCACATATTCAAGTCTCCTAATCATTTTAAAAGATGAAATCAAACAGTCAAATCATTTCGAAACACAAAAAATAGGAATCAAAGGATGTCAACATTTTGGCAAATGGGACCTACATAGTTCAAAATTTCCCTCGGTTCACAATCTTGAAGAATTGCTAGCCTTCGACAAACTTGACCCACATCGAAAATTTTCCCCATCCAATGCTCAGGTCTTTGTGAGCACTCTTGGATCAAATTGAGTAGTGTAGATAGCAAGTCCTCATTCAAAGAATTAAACACTCTTGATGGAAAAAAATTGTGAAGCCCAATGTAACCTATTCCACACACACCATCAAGTATGGCCTGCACCACACACAAGACCCAATTAGAGCAAGCAAACATAAACTATGACAACATTATCACCTTGCTCACTATCATGTGCATACAATCAACAAGCATCTTGTCCTCACATATGTACCAATATAGCCCATCTTTAAATGATAAAATGAATCCTTGGAAAATCAAATCCAAAAAAAACACATATATCATTTGAATACCACAAAAGAAAAAACAACACATAAAATCAATAAACCATCCACATGGCCAACAATAAAGAAAAATATCATAATATGAATCTAGAGTGAGCACAAACTTACAGCTCCACCTTCAAATACCCTTCTATTTGAAAGTGTTGGAGAAGTGGGAGTATGTGAGGCATGTGAACTTAATGGATGCAAGTCATTACATACACCAGAATTGATCTTCATTCGCTTGCGGGATTTGGCTTTGTCACAAATCTTACCAATACTTGTATACCATTCCTCGCTTAAGGTTGTTGCCAATTTCAAGTAAAGTCGCTCTTCTTTTGTGAGCTCAGAAAACATCTTACCATGCTTCATGCAATACTTATGGTATGTCTTATAAGCCTTCAACAAAGTATCATATCGAAGCCGACATTGGTTTGTTGATGGCCGGCTCCCAAGTTTCCTTTCAATTTCTTCAGAGATGAGGTTCCAATGTGTAGCACCTCCATTTCCCTTGCAAAAGCAACCTCCTTCCTCCTTACACGAAAGCAACACCAAAGTCTCGTCAGGGGTCATATTCTTGACTCTCTTATATTTCCCTTTTGCAATTTGAGACAAATCCATGCATGGTATTTCTTCAAGCTTCTTTGAAAAGCTTTTAGTGGCTCTTTGATACTTGATATGTTGAAGCTCACGACCATCCAATTGTTCAGAATCCAATCTTGATATCTTGCTTAACTCTTGGTGTTGGACATTGACTAAATCTTTATGAATTGACACATGCTTGGCCTCCAAAATTGGACCCTTCAAATGGATAGGTCCAATAGATTGCATTTCACACTCAACATGTTGTTGCTTGGATGATAGACTATTACTTCTATTTTCATACTCCACAAATCCAAGTCCAATTTGAGGGCCACTCAAAGGTTCATCATTCCCCTTTGATTTCAAAGTGGTTTGTTGATGTTCGACATCCATTGAATCTTTATGATTTGAAGTATGGATGATTTGACAATCTTCACCATTGAAAATGGTTGAGCCAACAAGTTGCACATCATTTTTAAAAGCTTCCGAATAACCTACAAAACAAAACCACTACAACTAAGATCAAAATGAACATTCCAAAAGAAATACGTAGCAATGACTAATATCTTCAACTCCACTATGATTTTGAAAGAAATTGAAATTGAAAATAGTGCTATACCCTACAAAAGTCCAATATTCCAAAGTTAGGTGTTCTTCAATTAAACTCAATTCAAACTATCAAAATTTCTAATTTAGTATTCCCACCATGTGTTTCAAATAACCATACGTTATATAAGAAATCATCTCACATAAATATTTTTTAAATACAAGAAAATTATACAATGCCCAAATTTGGATTGAGAAGGGCAATTAGTCTTGAAGGTTAACTAGAAGTGACTATGGTATAATGATTAAAAATATTTACTTGAGAACTCATTACAACAATCTTCAATGCTCCTAGAATCTTGAGAAAAAGTAATTGAAACACAAAAACTCATTGCTTCAACAACTAATTGGATCTCTCTACATGGATCGAAAACACTCATATAGTGTAAATATGAAATCATAACTTATATGTAAATTAAAGGTTTAAAAAACGAAAAGTTGTTAGATTTTATGATTGTAGACTTGTTTCTCAATACTACACAACAAAGGACCTTGTAAAGGACCTTGTAAGATAGAAAACTAAATTGATTTATCCTAATAATGGGGCTAAAAAAGGAGTAGCACCAACAAAATTAGTGTCTCTATCCAAAAGAAGACAAACTAATACAACACAATCCAAATTCAAACAATACTAATTTGGACACACACAAATAGTGTGACTTTGATAAACTAAAGTTACACTATACATAAGAGAAATTCCTATAGTTCATTATATTTCCTGATGTTGGTATGCAAAAAGAGTTTCTATGAATTGTGGCAACACGCATAATTTGCAATTAGATGTAGACAACAAAGAATACATACAAACATACACAATCTAATCTCACACAAGAAGATATATCACCTTCATCGTGTAAGAAAACCCGAAGATTTTGGGAGGCTTGCAAAAGCTCTTCCACAAGGTTCTTCATTGATGTATGCTTTCTAGTACACTTTTGGGATACTTGGACAAGCTGAAGGATGACGTTTTGAATATGCATCCGTTTGGCCAAAACCTCCGTCGCAAAATGTGGACTTATAAAATGCACAATCCTTTCACTCGAAGCAAAGTTGAAGTTGGATGAAGTTGACTTGACAAGAAATGCTTCAATATAGTTCAAAACATATAAACCACAATCATGGGAATTGGATTGTTGGGGAACCTACAATCAAAACTTGCACAATCAAACTTCCATAATATATACACCATAAAACATTCTTCTACAACTCTTGCATAATTCCTTTTTTCAAAACAAGAAAAAACAAGAACTAGGCAAAGATAATAAACAATACCTCAACTTGAACATACTTCATCTGATAGAGTGCTAGTAATTGATCCTTGTGAATTGAAGGCTCAAATCTTTCCATCCATGCTTGCAACACATAACTGCACAAGAAACATATTCACCATATTCACAAAATGTAAGGGCAACAAGCCAATTGCAAAAGACCATTACAAATCTATAAAACATGCCAATCACCTACTACTAATACTCAAAGTAAACTAATAAATTACTCGCCAAAACAACGCTTCTAAAATGTTACCAAAAACATACTAGACACCACACATATATACTTCACAAGAAATACACAAAAAAATTGCAAAAAAAAATCAATACAAAATATGATAGGTGAAATCCTTGGAACCTATACAAACCTTGGAAAATGCCAAACCCTATAGTATAGGTTTGCAAATGCAACTTTCAACATTCATGGATAAAATGATGTGAAAAAAGGGATATGATTTCAATCCATGATACTATTCAAAGACTCACCTCCGCAACCAACCTTCAAAGCTCTCATGTTGCCCTGCAATTGGATCTAGATGCATCATACAAGGGAATCTCATCGTTTCATCTACATACAAATCAACATAGGTTAGTTTGGCCAAGGATCCACAACCAATTATACCTTCAAACACATACAATGAAATACAAACTCACCAGGTGCACAAGTAAGGCTACTCAAGTGGCATATGATGATGAGGCTCCAATGTGAACTGCAATCTCAAAATGATCACCACAACATTAGAGCTACAACACGTGGACAAATGTTCTCTTGGGCAATGCCAACACATTATATTTCACTTCACCAAAAATTATACATCAAGCAACAGGTATAGTCTATGTAAACACTTACAACTTGCAACCATCATTAAACATATTACACAACAAGAATAGCACCTTTTAACGATAGGAATGAAAACATAGTCTTTCTCAAAGAGGTTCACTTTCTCGGTCCACCTCCGGACTTGCTCATAGTCCACCTTACACGGATCAATGCATGAAGGTGCAGTGCTCTGTAAAAGCTTCTGAAAAAAAAAGCTGTTGAAGAAATAAAAGCGCTTTCGATGCTCAGGGGGGAGACTCCTTTCAAGAAACCTACAATCGGAGCACAATATAGGTACAGCTTCTATATTAGGAAAAGCAGTCATACTGAACAACCAGTCAACAACAGATTATCCAGCAACTACAAAGAACAAATTATCAAATGATCTATGTAGACCAAAGCATGGAACTCTCCAGCAACATACCAGCAACAGGAGTACTCACCTGATATAGAAATCCACAATGTTAACGCCTAGAAACTTCCCCGGTTGGAGTTCCTCCATATCTACCTCCGTGATTGTCACCTGATCACCTTCGCCTTCAGGATAACGAAGCAATGCTTGCGACACAACCACTTCTTGGGGGAGCTGTTGGATCGCTAATTGACAAGCTGTCTCTGCTGCCCTTAAAGCATCCTCGGTCTTGGAAGTGTCAACAGGATTGAAATCCAAATGGTGCTCTCCAGAACTACCTCCAGTCATGTGGCCCACAATGGGCAACCTCAAAGTGGACATGTCTTCAGTCTAGCAAGCGCGACCCCTTCAAACGAGAAACCAGTTTACCAGTCTATTGACTTGATTCGTAAGTTACTCACTACTATGCTCAGGGCCTCTACACATACAACTTCCACGACATTTTCAGTAGAAATGAACAACGAAAGAAAGTTTACCACCGACTTTGAAACGTTCGATCCACGGGCAATGAAACTCCCAGCAGCACCCCATATGAGGGCCTATCCATCTATGCAAGGCCAATTTTCTTGAGAATAGCACAATACTATGAAACATAGGGAAGTGAATAAAATTCGGGGATGTCTCTGTCTAGTGAGGAGAAATTTGAATCACTAGAAAAGCACCGCATCGAAAAGACCAACACGGGGATCAAAACGGCGCTGGTCTCCTTTGCTGGTTCTCCCACACCACGAATGCCTGACTGTCGGAAAAAAATGAGAACATTTCAGTTCCAGTGCATCACAGAAAACATCAACGCAGGTGTGGACCCTCGCGATTCACTAACGTGCACACTTCAGAAACTATCTCGTTTGAAGCCCTATTCACAAGAAATTCGCAAACAAACGACGAAGTCCAGATCTTCCAAAACGACCAGCAACTGTTGTGGTCTGTCTCTCTAGATCAAGCAAGCATCCCCAAGAAATTTACCGAAACAGAGACTTGTTTTATACTCACAAGCGCAAGCGAGAGGCAGGCCCAGGGAGACGGGGTCCGACTTCCGCAACTTTTCTGATACCAGAAATTAGGGTTTCGTGCAGACAGAAGCGCGAAGAGGGGTACGGCGATGCTGGTGGGCGTCTTCACCTTGTCGTGTTCCAAGTCTGATATCGGAATAGGGTATACCGAAACGAGCTGTTCTAGGAACTTTTTAATTACAAGATAATCAGACAAGGTCACACGCCGAGTGGTGACTAACTTATAGTGTAATGAATAAAAATATTTATTTAGGAACTCATTACACAGATCTTTAATGTTACCACTAGTTCAAGGAATTGTAATTGAAATTCAAAAACTCTTCAGTACAAAAATTGTAACTAATTGGGATTTTCCACATGAGTTATAAAGACACTCCTAAATGTTGAGGACGGCCTAAATCCCTAAAGGGGCTGAAATTTTGTACATGAGTATACTTTTGTTCGTTTGGCGGTAGTCTAGGGACTCTTTTGGTGCACGATGGGTAGCATATTTCAAAAATTCATAACAAATTCATACTTTGTCAAAAACATATAATTTTAATTGTTCTTGCCATTCCTCACACTTGTCTTTATGTGGATTTTTTTAATTTTATTTCACTGCCAAATGGCACAAATGAAAACTCCTAACTTTGGACAAATGAACTAATTTAGTTCTCCAAATTTCTACCAATTGAAATAAGAATATATTGAAATGTCATCAAAATGACCTCAAATTCTTTACTTTGAATGGCTCCTACTCTACAAATGGCACTATATGGTTGTTATATAAAAGTTTATAGTGAATGGTTTTGCTTCTCACTGAAGGCGTTTCAAACATACACCTAAAGTATCTTCTAAAGCTAGACATTGAAAATTCAAAGAAAATAAATGAACTTTCTACATTATTAATTTTTAATTTGCAATATAAATGATTTCATTTGTATACAAAACAAAACTAACAACTAATTGTGATTTTTACTTCATCTATAATCACTACCTTAATGAACAACAATAGAAGTATCTACATTATACACCAAATTGCCAATGAGCAGTTACATATGACTTAGCACTAGCTTCTTAGTCTGTAGGTACTACTTAAACTTTACTATTTTGAAAATGTTGAAAGTCAACATTTTGATAAGTTGTAGCAAATTTTTATAAATTGTAACTGTACAAATTCAAACTAGACATGTTAGAGATCACATAGGAAAAGAAAATACAACAATATCACTTATGGATCAAATGACTATAATGTTTGATCATGAAGGTTTTAAACTACGAAAATGATTTGAAGTCTTTCAATCTTCTTTTCATATGTCAAATCTAAAAAGTTGGTCACCAAAATAATACAAGGATAAAGCGCCTAACATAATGTATAACCCCAATCAATTTATGGCTTCTCAAAATCTACTCTAGAATTTTTTTAAATGAATTTCTAATGTGATTTTTTCTCCAAAATCTAGTGTATTTGAGGCTCATTTCCAAGAGTCCTCAACACTATGAAAAGTCAAGATTGCAACGCACACCCTTGCACAAAATCTTGAATAGAAAAATCATAATCAATCATTTTCAAAATCAGATTTTTTGATGCTAAAACTAGACTTCGAAAAGCCTTTCTCAAAAATATAAACTACTAAAAATAACAACTTGGTTAGATTTTATGTAACTTCAAAGTATTGTCGACACCAAAATTTAGTGCCTCGAGCATTTTGGGGTTAATCTTCCTTGGCAGCCAGTTGAGATGAATCACGCCTTATTGGAGGGAGTATCTAGTGTAGGACTACTACAGCAATGGATATTTATGGATTAAAATGATTACTACTAAACTGCAGCTAACTTTTGTTTTTACAGAAAATCTGATCATACTGGTTGAAGCTGAACTTCATCAGATAAAACTTCCTGAGTCCCAAGTCAGATCCTGGTTCCTTTGAACCTGAATGCCGGGTATAATTTAAGGCTTCGAAACCTGATGCTGATGTGGCATCGTGTGTCTCACTCTAAATTTTGCATATGTCGTAGTGATACACACTATGTGTGAAGTGTATCGATACTGATGTCGTAGTGTGTCTCGCTCCGGATTTTGCATTGCAATGTGGTTCACAATTTCAAATGATCCCGGACATTGAGTCAAGATTATTTGCTTTTTGAATGGGATTTCTTGATCATTCCTGACTCACACCTTGCGAGTGACAGCCGCTTGTTGGAAATTGAAGAACACTGTGCTTGCGAGCTCGAATCTGTTGAAAATTGTTGAATTGAAGCTTACTCACGAATCCTGTTGTAGAAGCGCCACCTCATAATGTATGAAGAATGATACTCCGTAATATCACTTTGTACACATTAACCCTTGAACGCCGGATTGGTCACCGTGAAAGTCATTTGTTTTGTGTGAATTGTTGGCTTAAAAAAATGAAAAAGTACTCATTCGAAGACAAACTATTGCAGATGATCTTCCCTTAGCACGCAAATTTGGGAGGATGAATAGTTGCATTTCTATCCTACATGGAGAGACTCTTTGTCATTCATGGACCCAAAAATGGCCCTGGTGTTGTTTATGGGTTAAATGATTAGGAAGGAGGGCTTTTACACCCATTCTTGTTTATCTTTGGATGAACCAAGGATACCATCCTTGGGATTGTTCTCATCCTTTCAAGTGTTACGTACTAAATGTGTCCAAGTGACATACCAAATTTTGTTCATCTAATTTCCTAGTTTTTAGCAATAATATTTTAGCCTACACTAATTAAAAATAGTGTAGCTTTGGTAATCTAGTATCACATACACTAGTAGGAGAAGCTTGTGTACCTTCATTGCGCATTTTGTTGTACTAGTACATTTAAAGTATTTTGCTACTTTCATATTCTCAAATTTCAAAATCATTGGGTCCTCAACATCCTTGGATTTTTGTATTCATTATTGCAACAAGGTTTAGGAAATTTTGGTTTGCATGATGACCAATGTCAATTCAATGACTAAAAGAACCTTGGTGCAAAGATTTTGAATCTTGAAAAGTATGTGATTTTTGGAATCTTGAAAAGTATATGATCAGATTTGGTACTTTGAAACATGCCATTTCATCAAATGTGACCATACAAATTTGACATTATCATGAATTTTTGAAGAACTAATTAGAACTTCACAATAGGTTTATAATAGAGTGTTGTGCATTTAAATATAAACCATGTTTTTGAATCCTTCTACATTTAGATACATAGCTATTGGCTTTCGACTTCAAACTTCAATAAAATTTTCATTTTGAGATTTTTTTTGATGTTATTGAACATAGTAGAAGGACTCAAACTAGATTTGATTCTCTTCATTTTACTATTGTGGTTCAAATTCATGAGAAAGCAATTTAACGGTCAAAAACTCACAATTGAGATGAAGAATAGGAAGTTAGATGTTGCCAAAATGCACTACAAGTTTAATATCTACATTTAATTTTCAACTCTCATTTTAGAATTGGGGCCTCATTTAAAATTCAAAAATAATCTAAATGATCTAGATTTAGTATTAATAATAATGTAGAATTAACATCAATAAAGCTTGAGAAAAATGGGATGAAAATCATCCAATTTGCATTGTGAATGTGAAAGGTCTTTACATATTATTCATAGGTCAAATTAGTCACAACATATTTTTAAGGTTAAATCATAATTTATGTTATCAAAAAAGCAAAGGAACATTGATATTGATCCTATAAATGTTATATTGTTGGTATGCAAAAGTGCACGTAAAGTTTCACTCATCTCTCAAACTCCCAATTTGTGAAAAGTCCAAGAACTTTCTTATTATTGCTAGATGATCAAATTCATATCAAAACTCACGGACTTCAAATTAGATATTTGGAGAAAGAGTACCACAAAATGACAAAATTAATTAACCACAAAATAATGGATAGATTATTTTATTTCAAATCTACCAAATAAAGGTGAAAAACTAATATTTCTCTATGAGAATTTTTTTCTCTTTACAAAAACATCATCTTCGGAGAACAGTTTTCCAAATTCTTAGCATTCATAATCATTGAAACTAAATCTTCCATCCGTGCATGCCTTCCAATTTTGATCAATTCTTAATATCAATATTAATTTAAAATCATGAAATATGGACCTCCATTTGAAACTCTTGTAGTTCTTATCCTAAAATGCGTTTGAATTCTTATTTGATTATCAATTAATCATTTGTTACCATCACACTTTATGTGGTTAGTGTTACCACACCAATCAGTGGTTTGTCTCTGTAGACCAAGCAAGCATCCGCAGAAAATTCCTGATCACGGAAACAGAGACTTCAGTTTATTACTCACAAGCGCAAGTGAGAGGCAGGCAAGGCCAGGCAGACAAGCTCCGTCTTCTGCAACTTTTTCTGATACCAGAAATTAGGGTTCCGTGCAGACAAAAGATAAGTTACGGTGATGTCGGACTGATGAGTAGCGGCATCTTAGCAGTGAAATGAATTTTCATTCCAAAAAGACATGATCTCCAGCTTGAAGAATTGGGTGCACCAAGAATGGGAGCCCAAGCTTTGGTCACGGGGCCAATATCAGATTTCAACTAAAGTTTTTATTATTAAATATGATGTTTTTCAACAAATCAAATCCATTTGATTCTATGCAATCAACCTTAAGGGAAATTGACCCAACCTATTGGTTTTAAGCGGCCTTGAAAAGGGAGAGAGGGGCTCAATTTTTCTAGATTTTAATGTATCGGTCCAACTTTTTGGGCTCAAGGCCTTTATATATAGGAGAATTGGCCCTCATTATAATCTTGATCTCATGGGTAGTTGAGGACAACCTAAATCCTAAAAGGGGTTGAAATTTTGTACAATTGACCTCAAGGGGAATTGACCTAGTCTTTAGTGTAGATTCATTATAGGAAGTGATTTTTTTAGACTTCCATGTCAGAAACAACTGTGATTGCTTTAGGTTATTAAGATGACCATCATGAGTACACTTTTTGTTGGTTTGTTGGTACTCTGAAGACTGTTTGGGGCTATGATGGGTAGCACATTTAAAAAATTCATAACAAATTCATAATTTGTCAAAGACATAATTTCAATTGCTCTTGCCAATCTCACACTTGTCTTTGTGTGCAATTTTGTGCAATTTATAAAAAAAATTAGTAATGCCATAAGGGATAACTCGTAAATTTAACTGCAATAGATAGTTTTATCTAATTGAGTTCCCTAAATTTATAACAAATAGAAACCTAATGAATTGGCATCAAAATGACCTTCAATTCTTCACTTTGAATGATTCCTACTCTACAAATTATGGCGCATCATTGTTGTAATATAAAAGTGTTTAGTACAGGTTTTGCATCTTACTCAAGGCATTTCAAACATGCACCTAAAGTATCTTACAAGGCCTAACTTGAAAATTCAAAGAAAATACATAAATTCTCCATGTTTTTAAAATTTCAGAATAATGATTTTCATTTGTCTACAAGGCAAAACTAACAAGTAATTCTCATTAGAGGGGATTTGAAGACATGGGAGGGCAGTTTTAGGGCTATTTTCCTTGTTGTGAACTAGTCACTACTGTCAAAATATTACTCTGTATAAAATTAAGAAAACATTGAAATATTAATTAAATAATATAATTTGACACGGCAATGTCTCGGTTACTTCAAATTGTTGATGTGGCACGGTTCCCATGTTTTTTGCTACCTAGGAAGTCATGGTCTTGTTGAAACCATCTATAAACACTAGCTTAATGAATGGTAATCAAAGTATCTACCTTACACACTCCCAATTGCCAATGATTGGTTATATATGACTTAGCACTACTTTCTTAATTTGTGGGTTTGACTAGAATTTTACTATTTTGAAAATGTTGAAGACTATTGGGGTTGGCTCTGAGTACAAGAAACTTAAGGTTTTGTAGAAAAAGTTGTGACTTTTCTCAATTTGAGTTCGTATAGGTTTGTAGGTGTTATAATAAGACAGTGAAAATCCAATTCCCTCCTTGGTTGGTTGAAAGTCCAAATACTAAGTTGCAGAGGTGGAACAATTACTTCTAGTGATCCTTCAATTTTACAAAGATGAAATTTCTCATAGCCTATATTCTTTTTGGCAATTTGTCATCAATCTTGATATAATGTAGATGTTAGTGACTCAAGTATAGGAATCTTGAGCATTTTGGGGCAGACATTTCACCAATTCCTTCCATGCCAAAATTTCTTATTATAATTGATTATAATAACTAAAATAAAATAAATAATTATACTTAAACATTGAATAAATAAGCACATTGATCTTGAGCTTGATCACCACATGCCCAATCCATAGAAATTTACAAAAATTTCACTATTTTTTTAGTATTGCACACGAGTTCATATTGAGATTTGCATTCATCAAAACTCAATTAGGTGGATGGTAGTGGCAAGGCCAAATGCAACACCTAGGTCTGCCTAATGTCTAAAAGTTGGAGCCTATAACCGTATAGTCAAGCTTAAAAGTCTTTCAGCATCAATGTAATTTTCAAGTTACCACGAATTTTTGAAGAAAAAATCAAGAAAATTCATATTAAACATGAATCATACTCAAAAAATCTAAAATGTTCAATATAGAAGTATGTTATAGTTTAAAATGTTGTGGTATATAGAAAACCTTATTGTCACTCTTCATTTAGAAATATGAATATAAATGGTTGACTTTTTGATACTCCAAAACTAATGTCTTAAAAAATCACAACCAAAATTGCACTCTTCCTAAAATCACCATCATTATTCTATGTTCATCTATAAAATCAATATGTGCATATGCTAGGAAACAATTTTTGAACATCTACTAGAAAAAACTTTGACCCTTCAAATTTTTTGCATATGATATTCAAATCTTGCGTTTTTTGGTGCATTGGAACTTCTTTTCACTTGCCAAGAAGAGAATATGAATGTTTGACCAGTATAATAATAGTCGCTATTCCAAATAGTGAAATTGGGTGGCCTCAACAATTAGAATGCCTTACCTAAAGAAGTTACCCCATGACTCACTACTTGTCCACATGGGGGCGCATGTGACTCTCAAAACTTTGACCATGAACCAATATACCAATCCATACAACATACATGGTTCCTACATTCCTGCATCTGTCTACACTACTAGTACATATTTATATAGTGTAGAATGTCAAGAAATTAATGAGGGGTATAGTAACAAAAAGTCGTAGTTTGGGGGTATCCACCTTCAAGTCAACCACTACCAGTATTAGGAGTTTTCTTGTTCTTTTCTGTTGGTCTCTTTTTACAGCTAGGGCTTCTTGGCAACAAAGATCCACTTGTATATTCCAAGTCAAAAAATGCAAAAACTCCACATTTCAAATAATAATTCAGAAAGTGCAGTTAAATTTCACATGCTCAACTAGCTCCATCACTTTTTGAACTAGAACCACAATTAAATGCTTCAAAGTCAACGTCAATGTATGCGACTTCTCCTTTGAATGTTTCTGTTTTGTGCTGCTCATTTCATACTTAGAACGTTATTTTTTTAACAAGTGCATATAAATTTGTACGACCTGTTTATGGTTCTGTTGTGTGGGAAATTTTACATCCTGTAGTCAAATGAACTTAAGTGTGTTAAAATGTATGTTGTTTTTGGGCCACAGGTACAAGCTCTCTTACTACAGGTTTGGAGAAATGCATACAGATCACAGCAGACCCACGGGGTGCATCCTCTAATCGTAGAATGATACCCTCCTGATTGCTCAGCTCTGAGTGCATCTCACATGCTTTTACTAGGGGTTTTCTTCAGCTTTGGGTTTTAGGGTATAGTGTCTTCATTACAAGGAATAAAAACTAGACTTCATTAAAACTAGACTTCAAAAAGACTTTCTTAAAAATATATACTACTAAAAATAGTAACTTGGTTAGATTTCATTTAACTTCAAAGTATTGTTGACACCAAAATTTGGTGCCTTGGGGTGTTTAGGAGTTAATCTTCCTTGGTGGTCAATTGAGGCCAATCGCACCATATTCGAGAAGAGTATCTAGTGTACGACTACTACAACAATGGATATTTTTGGATTCAAATGATTAATACTAAACTGCAGCTCAGGTTTGTTTTTTCTGAAATCTGATCATATTGGTTGAAGCTGAACTTCATCAGATAAAACTTCCTGAGTCCCAAGTCAGATCCTTTGAACCTGAATGCCGGGTATAAAAGGCTCTGAAAATCAAAACCTGATGCTGATGGCATCGTGTGTATTGCTTTGCAATGTGGTTCAGGGTTTGCCTCCCCATGCGAGCTGGAAACTGTTGAAAATTGTTCAAATGAAGCTTACTCACGAATCCTGCTGTATTATAGAAGCACCACCTCAGAATGTATGAAGAATGTTACTCCATAATATCACTTTGTATGCATCAAATGACAACTAAAGGAAGGAGGGCTTTTACACCCATTCTTGTTTATCTTGGATGAACCAAGGTTACCAAGCAACCCATTTGGGATTGTTCTCATCCTTTCAAGTGCTACGTTCTAAATGTATCCAATTGACATACCAACTTTCATTCATCCAATTTTCCTAGTTCTTAGTAGTAATATTTTAGCCTACCTAATTAAAACTAGTGTAGCTTTGGTAATCTAGTATCACATACACTAATAGGAGAAGCTAGTATACCTTCAATGCACATTTTGATGTACTAGTACATTTGAAGTATTCTACTATTTTCATATTCTCATACTAGATGAAATTTTAGAGTCATTGGGTCTTGAACATCCTTGGATTTTTTGTGTTCACTATTGCAACAAGATTTATGAAACTTTGGTTTGCATGATGACCAATGTTAGTTCAATGACTAAAAGAACCTTGGTGTAAAGATTTTGAATCTTGGAAAACATGTGATTTTTTGGAATCATGAAAAAGTATATGATTAGATTTGGTACTTTGAAACATGCCATTTCATCAAATGTGACCACACAAATTTGACATTATTGAGAATATTTGAAGAACTAAGTAAAAGAAATTCATATCAAATACAATACAATATATTAGAATACATTAAAACTTTACAATAGGTATACAAAATTTGGTGTTGCACATTATAATGTAAACCATATTTTTGAGTACTTTACTTAGAAACATAGCTATAGGCTTTCAACTTCAAACGTCAATAAAATTTTCATGTTGAGATTTTTTAATGTTATTGAGCATAGTAGAAGGACTCAAACTAGTGTTGATTCTCATCATTTCACTACTTCAATTTAAATTGAACACAAAACAATTTAATAGTCAAAAACTCACAATTGAAACAAAGAACAAGAAGCTAGATGTTGCCAAAATGCACTACAAGTTCAATTTCTACATTCAATTTTCAACTATCATTTTAGAATTGGAACCTCATTTAAAATCCAAAAATAATCTAAACAACTTGAATTTCATTTCATGATGTAGAATACACATCAATAAAGCTTGTGGAAATATGAATGAAAATCCAATTTGCATTGTAAAAATACAAGGTCTAAATATATTATTCATAAGACAAATAAGCCACAACATCCTTTTTAGATTAAATGATAAATTATATTATAAGAAAACATAGGGAATATTAAAATT
Source organism: Rhytidiadelphus loreus (assembly GCA_947034895.1). Classification (NCBI taxonomy): domain Eukaryota; kingdom Viridiplantae; phylum Streptophyta; class Bryopsida; order Hypnales; family Hylocomiaceae; genus Rhytidiadelphus; species Rhytidiadelphus loreus. The sequence goes on from OX344764.1 coordinate 44,851,840, forward strand.
GATTTGATAAATGTGATATTGTTGGTATGAAAAAGTGCACCCAAAGCTTCACTCATCTCTAAAACTCCCAATTTGTGGAAAATCCAAAAACTTTCTTATTATTGCTAGATGATCAAATTCATATCTCAACATAAGGATCCGTAATTAGTTTTTTGGGAAAGAATACCATAGAATGACAAAATTAACTAGCTACTAAATACTAGGTAGATTTTTTTATTTCATATCTACCAACTAAAAGTAGAAAATTACAAATTCTATGTATGAATTTTTTCTCTTTACAAAAGCATTTTGGAAGAATAATTTGCCAAAATTTTCGGCATCCATAAATGATAAAATTAATTCCTCCAACCGCACACACCTTACAATTTTCATCAATACTCAATAACAACACTATTGTAAAAGTCATGAAACATTGTCCTCCATTTGAAACTCCTTTAGTACTTATTTTGAAATGCATTTGAATTCTTATTTGATTATCACTTAACCCCTAAAGTCCCATTGTCCCCTCGGGGGACAATTTAGAATTTGGGCAAGTTCCTATAGGCTGAAAATTTACCCTAATTTTTTGAAACTGTTTTTAAGGATAAAAAAGTTGAGAAGCTTTGTGGGAATATAATTTTTATTTCAATCGGTGCCTGGAAGCAAAAGTTATACCACAAAAAGCCTAAAACTGAACTCGGCGGGCAACACAAAAATATTGCAAAAATTCAAAATAAATTAAATTTTTTTTTTTCCCTCAAAGATTATGTTTTTGTCTACATCTGAAGCTTTGATTCATTCCATTTTGATTAGTGATGTGAAAGTTATGAACAATCTTATTTTTTGGGCAATCTAAACATCTTTTTGAAAAAATAACTTACATGATTCATTTCAGAATGCAATTTTTAAATTTTTTCAAATTTGTTTTTTTGAAAAGGTTAATTTTTCTTGCTAAAACAATCTCACCATTAGGATTATTGTATTTCAATCCCATCTAAGAGCTATTAACAATTTTGATTTTCTTTCAATCTTGGAACTACATCTATTTGACAATTTTTTGAAGTATGAAAATCAAGTTTTTATTTATTTATTTATCCTAGACTTCCAACTCAATTCTTCAACACAATAAATTTTAAATTCAAATTCCATAGTGCACATTTTTTTCACAAATAGAGATCAAAGTCATCTGAAATTGTAGTCTAGTGTTCAGAAAACCTTGTTTTTTCAACTTTGAATGCTCATATCTCAATTTGTACGGTCAAACTTCATGAAATTTTTACCACATAATCTTAAACAAGTAAAGTTCAAGATCCTATGGTTCAATTCTAAAAAAAGTATTTTTTTTGTTTTTTTGGACAGACGCAGTAGAAATGGCAGTTTTGAGTGGTTTTTGACAAAAAAATGGCCTTGGGACTTTAGGGGTTAATTACTTGTTACCTCCACACTTCTTGTGGTTAGTGATACCACCCAACACATTCATGAATAAAACTCAACTATCTTTCTTTGTAGAGGTTGTATTGTACTAATTTTGTAAGTTCATATTTGGCCACACTAGTCATAGTAGCCCATTGACAACAATGACAAGTTTTTGTAGACTTGAAGGACAACAAACTATCAACTGAAGAGTACATATATTTGGTGTTTTACATATGCACTACAACAATAGTAGTGTTTTATGATTGCAAAAATATGATTGAGGATGACTGGCGACTGCTCATAGTCATATTCTTGGATGCCAACACCTTGGGAAAAAATATGACTGCAAATATGGCTGCTAGTCTTTTTTGGGCCTTGTACTTCACAAGCATATACTATACGTCCATTGGGAATACCAAAGTATTTCATAGAGAATGTAGAGAACATATTTGGGGAACGTTGAGTCATATTTCTAGTCATATTTTCATGGGAGTGACATTTTTTTAATTTTTGGGTAGCCCAAGAAAAATACGGGCAATCCAAAAAAAATATGGACAAGTCATTGTTTAAAATTTTGAAATCCTAACCAATTCTTTTTTTGGATTTTCAAACCTAATTACCACTTTTTTAAAGTTTTGAAACCCTAGCCGTCATTTCTTTAGGGTTTTAAAATCCTAGCCACCACTTCTTTAGGATTTTGAAATCCTAGCTGTTACTTCTTTAGGGTTTTGAAACCCTAGCTGCCACTTCTCTTAGCTTGCCTTTTATTATCTCTTAGTTCTTCTTCCTTGCCTTTTGTTATCTCTTAGGTCTTACTTGTTGTTACTTCTTAGTTTTTGCTTCTTAATTATTGCTTGTTGTTGTCTCTTGAGTTTTACTTGTTGTTACTTCTTAGTTTTTGCTTCTTAATTGTTGCTTGTTGTTGTCTCTTAGCTCTAACTTGTTGTTACTTGTTGTTTTTTGCTTTTTAGTTGTTGGTTTTTGTTGCATTTTAGTTCTTGTTGCATCTTAGCTCTTACTTCTTGTTACTTTTTAGTTTATAAATCTTGTTTTTTCTTCTTGTATTTTAACTCTTTCTTCTTCTTAGTTCTTGCTTTTTGTTTCCTCTTATTGCTTTTTAGTTCTTACTTCTTGTTTCTTTTTGTTGCCTCTTAACACTTGTTTCTTATTGCCTCTTAGTTGTTATTTCTTGTTGCATCTTAACTCTTGTTTGTTGTTATCTTTTAGCACTTGCCACTTTTTTTTTCTTTCCTTCATCACCATTTTTATTCTTCCTACTGTAAACTTGTACTAATATTTTGTACTATTGTAAACCTTAGAAGGTAGAACTTTGTTGTTCATTCATTAAAAATTAACCTCCCATTTCTTTAATTGTATATGCAAGCACCAAAAGTTGAAACAAAGTTGTTGGAGGCTACTTGCAACTCAATAAAGCCATTTTCACATTATTGTAAGGAATATAGGCCCTATTGAGTTTTGTGAATGATTCATTGTGATATATATGTTTTGTATTGTTGGCTAATAAATGTCAATGAAAAGAATTGCATTCCTTCTTGCATTCTCCCTCTCTAATATGATTATCTCATGTATATCTCTAAAATCATATGTATGTGTTTTTAACTACATGAAGTGTTTTTTTCAATTGTTAAAAATATTTTGATGTATAATTGCAATGTCTCATGTTCATTTAAAATGCATGAAAAATGTAATTGTAGTTTGTAATTAAAGTTATTTTGGACCTCAATCACCCCAATCACAAACTACACACAAATTTTTAAAATATGACTCTCAATTATCCAAAATATCACTTGCTTGAGTTACATTTCACAAAATATATTGGCCAAAATATAATTAGTTATAGTCATATAATGCTCATATTTATGTGTGTCAAAATGTAACCTTACACATCCCAAAATATGACTACAATTAGTCATAAAATTATTAATGACATCTACATTAATTACCATGTACTAAAAAATATGACTTATAAGAGTCATATTTTTTATTAGTTAAAAATATGATTCACAAGAGTCATATTCATATTTCACATCATCCAAAATATGACTCATGAGAGTTATTTTTCACATAGTAGAAAATATAACTTACAAGAGTTATATCCCACAATTCACATCAACATAAGAAATGACTCATCACAGTCATATTCCACATCAACAAAAAATATGACTCATTGTAGTCATATTCCACATTTTTCAAAATATAACTCATTGTAGTCATATTCCACATTTTCCAAAATATGACTCATTGCAGTCATATTCCACGTAAGCCAAAACATAACTCACTACAGTCATATTCCAGGTCAGCCAAAAATATGACTAAACGAAGTCATATGCCAAGTAGGATTTGTTTTCTTTGCTCGGGTAGCTCAAGAAAAAGTCAAGCCCCCAAGGATACTCAATGTATACGCCAAATTGGCAAAATATGGTTAATTAAGGCTAATTATACCCTCAATCCATATGACTCAAAATATGACTGATGTCTGAAGCGACTCGTCGTTAATGACTAGACCCAGTCATGCTCCGAGTCATCTATAGTAATTTCTGCATGAGTCATATTTTTCGATTTTATAACTCACTGCAGTCATATTTTGCAATCATAAAACACTGCTTTTGTTGTAGTGATGATTATCACAGCCATAAAATATGCACACATAATTATCAGAGCCTAAAATGTGGTACCAACATTTCAACCAAATTGTGACACTAAAATCTAGATATTGATGACACAAAATGTATACAATCAAAATATAAGAGTCTAATATGATTTTGTTACATAGTCCAAATAATAATTGGTGAAGCGTATTGGAATCTTCTTGCACTTGCCAATAAGATCTAACAATTTTTTTGGATTAATAATAACAATTATGTTTCATTGCTATTAGTAGCATTTATAGGTTCATTTACCTTAAATACATCATATTGTATATTCAAAGGATTTAAGTTTCGAGAAGCGAGAATTGCAAAGTCTAACCTCTAAATTTATACTTGTAGAAAATAGGTTCTTGGATACCATTGAATATTACTAGAGTGTGGTGTTCAAGGTCCATATTGCCATCAAGCTAATACAAATATGGGTCTTGGACACCATGTTCTAGTACCTTTTTTTGATGCCCAAAGACCACCCTTTCTATTAATGTAAGTGAGCAATGGATTTAATACAAATCCTATTGGTTCTTCAATGTATTTGAAATTTGCATTTGACTTCTACAAATCTATATTTTTGAAATTGACATGTACTCACAAAATTCTCAAAAACAAATACTTCTTACTTGAATTGCCCCACTTCCCCCAAAGAAAACTCAAAAAACTTATCTTTGAATAAATGAATAGATTGGATCTTTATAAGAATGAGATTCCTTGGAAAATTTGATTCTTTTCCTATTTTTTTTAAATGCCAATAATAAAACATAGTTGAATACTTCATTTCAATTTAGATACTCAACTTTCTTAAAACCTATTGGCATAGAAGGAAATACTAATGTTGAAAGTAATGCCAAGAAACAATTGATTGGTCTGAGTACGAAAGTAATGTACTTGCTAAACCAAATCAAAACTAGATACTCAAGATATTCTTTCCTTCGACATTAGAGTTTCTAGGAGATTATATTATTGGGCACTTGTGCAAAGTACCCATGTTTAATGGGCTCTACAAATGATCATTTGGATTGAATAGCTAAGTAATGTATTTGAAAAACTAGATCAAAAAAACATATTCAACATATCCATTTCATCCAACTTCAAAGTCTCCAAGCTATCACATTACCAAGCACTTGTCCAAAGTGCTCATATTTATCAATCTCTTATAATTCCAACTTGATCCACCCAACATAGAACTAAACAAAACTCTAGGTATAAAAGAAGGTGCAAATTCAACATGTTTGGAAGTTGGTGATAGCAAACCAATACCCAACACCAATACATTGAACATCTAACACAAGTGAATGTAGCTCAAGTAGCTCTTCATTTTCATTACCAATGCAAAGTCTTCAAATTCATCAAGTAAAATCTCCTTCATATGAGTCCCCTTCAAATCCAAAAAAAACAATGCTTTCAAGTGCCCTAACAATGAAAGCCATTTTAGTGATTGGCAACCCAAAAGGTCTAACAAAGTCAACAAATGCAACCTAAATCTACTTCCCTTTCAATTTGCTCAAATCTTGATAGCAAACTAGCTCTAATTTAATTCGACCATTCAAAGGTATAATGTATTTAATATCTATGAATTCCACGAACTTCAAATCATTCTTGAGATTTTCTATTTCAGTCAAGCTCTTGTCTACATACATCACCAATCTTTGAAGTCCAGCACAGTGTCTAAACAAAGGCAATTGCCCACGAATCGTTGAAATATTGGTTCTTGATTGAAATGTCCTAAATTCCCTCAAAGAAGAAAGGTGTTGTAGATTCGGAAAATCCAAATAAGATTGACACCAACATATGTCAATTGATCCAAGACTAGTTGCAACTTCCCAACCTGACACCGATTGGAGTTGTTGACACTTATTGATATAAAGGGACCGCAAGTTGGGAAATTCCTTCAAATCTAAATGCTTGAGACCATCATACCAAAAGAAGTTCAATACTTTAACGTATTGAAGTGAAGACTACTCAATGGGAACACAATCATAATAAGTCTTCAAGTGGGGATGCTTGAGCAAAACTTCTTCCAAGATTTCTTCATACACCCAAGACTTTAAAAACCATCTTTTCACTTTCCAAAGATCTATACGTACAAGATCCTTTCCTTCTTCAAAATCCATGCCTTCCACACTCACAAGTTCCAATTCCCAAAGCTTGGAAACCTACAATCATATATAATTTAGCACATAAAATTAGGATTGCTAGCCTTCGATAAACATCTCCCAACAAGAATGTTTTTCCGATCTCTTTTTTCCAGAATTGAACTTTCAATGAGCACTCTTGGACCAAATTGAGTAGTGTAAATAGCAAGTTGTCATTCAAAGAACTAAACACTCCCATTGGAAAAAAATTGTGAAGTTTAACCTTGCCTGCTCCACAAACACTATCTTTAATGGCCTACACCACACACAAGATCAAATTAGAGCAAGTAAACAAACATAAACTATGACCATGTTATCACCTTTCTTACTATTATGTGCAAATTTCAACAAGCATCTTGTCCTCCTATGTGTATTAATATAGACCATCTTTCAATTTTATAAAAAGAATCCTTAGAAAACTAAATCCAAGAAAAAAACATAAATAATTAGAATACCAGTAAAGAATAAACAACAAAACAAATCAATAAACCATGTACAAGTTCAACAATATAAGAGAATGTCATAATATGGATTTAGAGTCAATGCAAACTTACAGCTCCATCTTCAAATACCATTCCATTTGAGGGTGCTAGAGGAGTGGGAGCAAGTGAGGCACGTAGAGTCAATGCATCCACATCATTGGTCTTCAAACGCTTGCAGGACTTGGCTTTGTCACGAATCCTACCAATAGTTGTATACCATTCCTCGCACAAGATTGTTGCCGGTTTCAACTCATGTCGTTCTTTTTCAGTGAGTGTAAAAAACATCTTCTTACCTTGCTTCATGAAATAATCGTGGTACGTCTTATAAGCCTTCAACAAAGTGTCATACCGAAGGCGACATTGGTCTTTAGATGGCCTGCTCCCTAGTTTCCTTTCAATTTCTTCAGAGATGAGGTTCCAATCAATTGCACCCCCCTTCCCCTTGCAAAAGCGACCTCCTTCCTCTTTACACGAAAGCAACTCCAAAGTCTCCTCAGGGGTCATATTCTTATCTCTCTTATATTTTCCCTTTGGAACTTGAGACAAATCCATGCATTGTATTTCTTCAAGCTTCTTTGAAAAGCTTTCAGTTGCTTTTTGATACTCCACATGTCGAAGCTCACAACCATCCAATTGTTCACAATCCAACTTTGATATCCTGTATAATTCTTGATGTTGGACATTGATTGAATCTTCATGAATTGACACATGCTTGGCCTCCAAATTTAGACCCTTGAAATGGGTAGGCCCAATAGATTGCATCTCACACTCAACATGTTGTTGCTTGGGTGATACACTATCACTTCTATTCAAAGTGGATTGTTGGTTTTCAACATCCATTGAATCTTCATGATTTGGAGCATGGGTGATTATACAATCTTCACCATTGAAAATGGTTGGGCCAACAAGATGCACATCTTTGTTAAAAACTTCAAAATAACCTACAAAACCAAACCACTACTACATATAAGACCACAGTGAACATTCCAAAATATGAATGACTAATGTCTTCAACTCCACTATGATTTTGAAAAAAATTGAAAGTTAAAGTATTGCTATACCCCCCAAAAGTCCAACATTCCAAAGTTAGTAGAAGCTATCAGAAACTTTAAGTTACTATTCCCAACATGTGTCCTCAATAAACCAGACCTAATTAAAAAATAAATTCTTATATAAATTTTTTTAAGTATAAGAAAATTATAAAATGCCTAAATTTAGATTGAGAAGAGAAATTGGACTTGAAGGTTACAAGTAGAAGTGACTATGGTATAATGAATAAAAATATTTATTTGAAAACTCATTACACCATTCTTCAATGCTACTAAGGTAAACCAACCTATGACAGTCAAATTGCCTAATTTGCCTTATTGACATATTTGAAATTTGAATTTTTTTTTTCCATATAATGGCAAACATGAAAAATTGGTAGAACAATTGAAATTTTATTTTTTTGACAAAGTATGAATTTGTTACAGATTTTTGAAGTAAACTGACCAGATGGCTCAAAACAATCTATAGACTATCCCACAACCATCAAAAACTATACCCATGGTGGTCATCAAACCACCCAATGCAGTTACAATATTTCCTAACATGGTTGAAATATTTTCTAACATGGACATGACATAAAGGAATAAAAAAAGTTAGTTCATGTAATGAATTACACTAGAAAGGGACGAGTTCCTAAATTAGTCTCTAACATCTCCATCACCATCATACAAAACATTGATTTCAGCCATCAACCTACCTTAGAAAGGGACGAGTTCCTAAAATAGTCTCTAACATATCCATCACCATCATACAAAACATTGATTTCAACCATCAACCTACCTAATAAAGTTTTGCTTACATTAATTAGAAAAAACTTGGCACAGATTGATGGAAAACTATAACGGGTCATCTTATAGATGTCTGTATTAGGCACTTGGCCTGTCATAGGTTGGTTTACCTTAATACCTTGAGAAAAAGTAACTAAAATACAAAAACTCTTCACAACAAAAATTATAACTAATTGGGACTTTCTAAAAGGTTGTAAAAACACTCTTCTAAAACAAATATGTGATCACAACTTGCATGTTAATTAAAAGGATTGGAAAACAAAATGTTGTTAGATTATGAGATTATGGACTAGCTTCTCAAAAGAGAACAAGAAAGGACCTTATAAAGTAGAAAAAGTTCATTGATTTGTCCTAATAATAGGGCTAAAAAAGGATTGGCACCAACAAAATTATTGTCTCTACCAAAAAATAAAGACACAAAAATCTAATACTACACAATCCAAATTCAGACAATACTGATTTGGACACTCATGATTAGTGTGACTACAACAAATCAAAGTCACACTATAACATGACAAATTCAGCAGTTCATAACAGTACTCAATGTAAGCATACAACAAGAAATCTATGAATTCTAACCACATACATACTTTGTAATTGCATATAGACAACAAAGACTAAATACAAACATACACAATCTAATATCTCACACACAAGAAGATATATCACCTCCATCTTGTAAGAAAACTTGAAGATTTCGGGAGGCTTGCAAAAGCTCTTGCAAAAGATTCTTCATTGATGTACACTTTCTAGTCCGTTCTTGATATACTTGGATAAGCTTATCAATGCGGTTTTTAATACCCATCCGTTTGGCTGAAACCTCATCGCCAAAATTTGTACTTCTAAAATGCATACCCATTTCACTCAATGCAAAGTTGAAGTCGGGTGAAGTTGAATTGATAAGAAATACTTCAATATAGTTTAAGACATATAAACCACAATCGTAGGAATTGGATTGTTGCGGAAACTACAATCAAAACTTGCACAATCAAACTTCCATAAAACATACACCATAAAACATTGTTCTACAACTCTTGCATAATTCCTTTTCTTAAAACAAACAAACAAGAACTAGGCAAAGATAATAAACAATACCTCAACTTGAACATACTTCATCTGATAGAGTGCTAGTAATTGATCCTTGTGAATTGAAGGCTCAAATCTTTCCATCCATGCTTGAGACACATAACTACACAACACACATAATCACCATATTCACAAAATATAAGGGCAGCAAGCCAATTGCAAAAGACCATTATCAATCTCTAAAACATGTCAAACACCTACTACTTATTCCCAAAGTGAACTAATAAACTACTTGCCAAGACAACCATCTAAAAACTTTGCCCAAAACATACTAGACATCACACAAATATACTTCACAAGAGATACACAATAAAATTGCAAAAGAAAATGAATACAAAAAATGATAGGTGATGTCCTTTGAACCTATGCACATATTTCCAACTTTCAAACCATGAAATATGTCAAACCCTATAGTATAGGTACACAAAGGCAACTTTCAACATTCATGGATAAAATGATGTGAAAAAAGGGATATAATTTCAATCCATGATGCTATTCAAAGACTCACCTCCGGAGCAAGCCTTCAAAGCTCTCATGGTGCCCTTGAATCGGATCTAGATGCATCATACAAGGGAATCTCGTCCTTTCATCTACATACAAATCACCATAGGTTAGTTTGGCCAAGGATCCACAACCAATTATACCTTCAAACACAAGCACTAAAATACAAACTCACTGGGTGCACGAGTAAGGCTACTCAAGTGGCATATGATGATGAGGCTCCAATGTGACCTACAATCCCAAAATGATCACCACAACATTAGAACTACAACAAGTGGACAAATGTTCTCTTGGGTAATGTCAACACATTATATTTCACTTTATAAAAAATTATACATCAAGCAATGGGTATAGTCTATGTAAACACTCACAACTTGTGACCATCATTAAACATATAACACAACAAGAATAGCACCTTTTAAGAATAGGAATGAAAACATAGTCTTTCTCAAAGAGGTTCACTTTCTCGGTCCACCCCCGGACTTGCTCATAGTCCACCTTACACGGATCAATGCGTGTAGGTGCAGTGCTCTGTAAAAGCTTCTGAAAGAAAAGGCTGTTGAAGAAATAAAAGCGTTCTCGATGCTCAGGGAGGAGACTCCTTTCAAGAAACCTGCAATCGGAGCACAACATAGGTACAGCTTCTATATTACAAAAAGCAGTGATACTGAACAACCCAGTCAACAGCAGATTCTCCAGAAATTACAAAGAACAAATTATCAAATGATCTATGCAGACCAAAGCATGGAACTCTCAGAAAGCCAGGCCAGCAACAGGAGTACTCACCTGATATAGAAATCTACAATGTTATAGCCTAGAAACTTCCCCGGTTGGAGTTCCTCCATATCTGTCTCCGTGATTGTCACCTGATCACCATCGCCTTCAGGATAACGAAGCAATGCTTGGGACACCTCCACTTCTCGGGGGAGCTGTTGGATCGCTAATTGACAAGCTGTCTCTGCGGCCCTTAAAGCATCCTCGGTCTTGGAAGTGTCAACAGCACTGAAATCCAAATGGTGCTCTCCAGAACTACCTCCAGTCATGTGGCCCAGTATGGGCAACCTCAAAACGGACATGTCTTCAGTCAAGCAAGAGCGACCCCTTCAAACGAGAAACCAGTTTACCAGCCTGTTGACTTGATAAGAAAGTTACTCACTGCTGTCCTCCGAGCCTCTATACATACAACTTCCACGACATTTTCAGTGGAATTGTACAACGAGAGAGTTTACCGCCGACTTTGAAACGTTCTATCCACAGGCAATGAAACTCTCAGCAGCACGGCATTTGAGGGCCTACCATCTGTGCAAGGCCAATTTTCTTGAGAAAAGCACAATACTATGAAACATAGGGAAGTGAATAAAATCCGGGGACGTCTGTCTATTGAGGAAAAATTTGAATCACTAGAAAAGTACCGGATTGAATAGACTAGCAAGGGATCAAAACGTTGGTGGTCTCCTCTGCTGCTTCTCCCACAGCACAAATGTCTGACTGTCTGCAAAAAAAATGAGAACAGTTCAGTTCCATTACATCACAGAAAACATCAACACAAGCGTGAACCTTCGCCCTCGCGTTTCACTAACGCGCACACTTCAGAAACTATCTCGTTTGAAGCCCTATTCAAGTACAAACGAAGAAGGCCAGATCTTCCAAAACGACCAGCAACTGTTGTGGTCTGTCTCTCTAGATCAAGCAAGCATCCCCAAGAAATTTACAAACACCAAAACAGAGACTTGTTTTGTACTCACAAGCGCAAGCGAGAGACGGGCCCAAGGAGCGCAACTTTTCCGATACCAGAAATTAGGGTTTCGTGCAGACAGAGGAGCGCGAAAATAAGTTACAGCGATTTTGGTGGGCGTCTCCGCCTTGACGTGTTCCACGTCTGATATCGGAATAGGATATGACCGCAACGAGCTGTTCCAGGAACTTTTAATATACAGGTACAAGATAATGAGACATGGTCACACGCACAGTGGTGACACAAGTAGTCTACTCTTTATGCGACCATTTAAGAGCTGATTGCCTTTTCAGGGAGGCTAAACTCCTTGAAACAATTTTCAGTACATTTTCATGGGAAGAAAAAAGGAATTGGCATTTAACCCAAATCGTTTCATATTTTTCAGACCTTCAAGGAATTAGTTATAGATTTTTGAAGTTTAAATGCAGTGGTCACTAAAAGCAACCACCTCCTGAAATGTACACTTTAGATACATTGAAGAACGTAAAATTTACCTATGTATCATGATCGCTTTTAAAGCATGGACTTTTTTAGAGCATACTACCTTAGAGTGTAATTAATAAAAATATGTATTTGAGAACTCATTACACCAATCTTCAATGCTACTACTAGCTTTAGGAAAAGTAATTGAAATACAAAAACTATTTACTATTTACTACAAAAATTATAACTAAATGGGATCTTCCACATGGGTTGTAATGACAGTCCTAAATTTTGAAGTCGGCCTAAATTCCTAAAAAGGTTGAGATTTTGTACAATTAGACTTCTATATTAGGAATAACTATGATTGCTCTAGGTCAATAAACTGACCATCATGAATACACTTTTGTTCGTTTGGCTAGTCTAGAGATTCTTTGGGGCCATGATGGGTAGCCCATTTCAAAAATTCATAACAAATTCATACTTTGTCAAAAACATATAATTTCAATTGCTCTTGCCATTTCTCACATTTGTCTTTGTGTGAAATTTTTGTGGAATTTAAAAAAAAAATCAGCAATGCCATGAGGGAAAACTCCTAAATCTAACCACAATGAATTGTTTTATCTAATTGAGTTTCCCAAATTTCTAGCAAATAGAAATCTATCAAAGTGTCATCAAGATGACCTCAATTTCTTCACTTTGAATGGCTCATGCTCTACAAATGGCACTTCATGGTTGTAATATAAAAGTGTTTAGCAAGGTGTTTAGTAAATGGTTTTGCATCTTATTAAAGGCAATTAAAACATGCACCTAAAGTATCTTCCAAGGCCTAACTTTGAAAATTGAAAGAAAATACATAAACTCTCCATGTTTTTAAATTTTAATAATAATGATTTTCATTTTGTCTACAAGGCAAAACTAGCAACTGATTTTCATTAGAGGGGATTTGAAGGCATGGAAGGGCCATTTGAGGGTTATTCTCCTTGTTGTGAATCAATCTTTTCTATCAAAATATTATGTAATTAAAAAATGTATATTTTTGAAAAAATATCAAAATATTAATTAAAAAATATAACTTGACATGGCAATGTCTCAGTTACTTCAAATTGTTGATGTAGCGTAGTTCCCAAGTTCTTTACTACCTAGGAACTCATTGTCTTGTTGAAACGTCAAATTTCAAATAATGGATTTTGACTCTATTTATAAGCACCAACTTAATGAATAGTAATAGAAGTTTCTACCTTATACATTCTAAATTGCAAATCACCAATCATATACAACTTAGCACTACTTTCTTAGTTTATGGATACTATTGAAATTTTACTATTTTGAAAATGTTGAATACTAATGGAGTTGGCTCTGTGTACAAGAAACTTAAGGTTTGTAGTAAAAGTTGTGATTTTTCTCAATTTGAGTTCCTATAGGTTTGTAGGTGTTATAACAAGAGAATGAAAATCCAATTCCTTGTTTGGTTGCTTGAAAGTTTGAATATTGAGTTGTACATGTGGGACAAACAAGAAATTCTTACAACAAAATTCTAGTGGACCTCAATTTTGTGAAGATGAACTTTCTCATAGCCTATATTCTTTTTGGCCATTTGTCAGCAATCTTGATATAATTTAAATGTTAGTGACTCAAGTATAGGAATTTTTAGCATTTGGGGGGAGACATTTTTCTGATTGCTCTCATGCCAAAATTTCTTATTATGATAAATTATAATAACCTAAATAAATAAATATACTTAAACATCCAATAAACAAGCACCTTGATCTTGCACTTGATCACCACATGCCCGATCCATGAAAATCTCCAAAAATTTCACTATTTTTTTAGTATTGCAATAGTTCATTTTGACACCTACCGAAGTGAAAACTCAATTAGGCGGATGGTAGTGACAAGGCCAAATGCAACACCTAGGCATTACGTGATTTTTGAGGCCATTGGGAGACTATGAGTTCCCCAACATTCCTGGATTGTGGGAACGTTGCACGACTAACAATCCAATGTGGCAAAGAATTGCCACGTCAGATAATATAAATAATTTTTCCTTAAATTTTAAAATTTTAAAATTTTAAAATTGTAGTTTTAAGTATTTTTTTTATATTGGAATTTTTTTTTTTAATTTTAATTTAAATAATTCTTTTTTTGTTTATATTATTTACTAATCTGATTATTGGGCCATGGCTAGATAGCCTCTTAGAGGCCTCTAATCTCCCCTTATGGTTTTCTTAGCTCCTAAATTGAAGTTTTTAGCCTATCATTGTATAGTCAAAGCTTCAAAGTCTTTTACTATTAATATAATCTCCATTTCTTCTTTGTTTTTAATCCCTAAAGTTTTTTGACTATGTTTTCACCAAAAATGCTCCCAAATTGCCTTTTAGGACAACTACCAAATTTTAGAAAAAAAAACATTTTTGCACACATATAACTATATGATCTTGTAGGTCATTGGTTCGAGAAGTTGTAGAAGAAATTTCAGAAATTTCCACTATGTAGATTGCAAGATATTAGCATTCAAAGTGGCAAAAATCCTTTTCTTAGTCTTGCGTAAAAACGGGCAGCTGCACTTCACAAGGTCACATTTGTATGAAACATTTTCTAAAATGGTTGTAATTCTTTGGATTCATTCTTCAAGTCAAGTTGGCTATATGCTTAAAAAAAATTTAGATCATTTGGAATTGTACAACATATGAGAAAAAAATAGTAAGTAGAAAGAAGTAGAGAATGATTCAAAATACTAAATTGTTAACAATTTATTTATGGAATTGAAAAAAGTCAATACCAATGGTTGTAATATTGTAATAAACAATCTCCACCTAATTTTTTTTAATTTTTTTTCCA
Source organism: Rhytidiadelphus loreus (assembly GCA_947034895.1). Classification (NCBI taxonomy): domain Eukaryota; kingdom Viridiplantae; phylum Streptophyta; class Bryopsida; order Hypnales; family Hylocomiaceae; genus Rhytidiadelphus; species Rhytidiadelphus loreus. The sequence continues at coordinate 44,866,936 of OX344764.1, forward strand.
AAAATATTGAAAATTGAGTTAAATAAAGGACTTCAAAGTTTTATCTTAGAGTAGAGATTCGATAAGTACCTGCAAACTAGCCACAGCTAAGACTCCTCGATCATAACTTTCATCTCATTAATCAAAATGGAATGATCCAAAGCTTACCACGTATATATAAATCTAGAGAACTTTCAAATTTGTATTTCTTCACAAAGTGATTTTTAAAGAAGTTTTCTTTGTTGCCCGAACTACCCTCTGAGCAATGAAAACTACATATCATACATTAACTTTTGAATTATGTAGTCAAAAGTCATGAAAATTGTTGGGCCTTAAAGCTACTCCTCAGGAAAAAGTTGTGTAAGAATTCAAAGAAAAAAAATAAAAATTCCATTTGTAGTGAGCTACCCAAAATTGTTGTGTTGCCAAAAAATGTAGTTTGGTTCTTTAGGGGTTAAGTCATATTTTCGTTCTCAGTTTTTAGAGGTAAAATCACATATGTAGTATCCAAGTCCAGGCCTTCAAAAACTACTGTTGTGGTCTTTCTCTGCAGATCAAGCAAGCATCCCCACGTGCATCCCCAAGAAATTCCTGATCACCAAAACAGAGACTTCTGTTTATTACTCACAAGCGCAAGGGAGAGGGCAGGCCCAGAGAGACGGGCTCCGACTTCCGCAACTTCTCTGATACCAGAAATTAGGGCTTTGTAGTGAGACAGAGGAGCGCGGCGATGTTTGCGCTCGTGTCAACCTTAATTATTAGTCTGATATCGGAGGAGTTCTTGAAATTCCAGCTTTACAATTTGTTGTTTAACCCTTAAAGGACAAAGGGCCGGTTTATACACCGCCTGCACCCGGATGGAAGGCCGGCCCATTTGCCTCCAATTCAACCCACAATCCAGCCCCAATTCACCGCTCTGGCCCAAGATAATGTAAAAGGTTGAGGTCAAATTTTGGGGTTGATTTTCAATTCATCACTCCGGCCCTAGGTAATGTAAAGTGTTGAAGTCCGATTCTAATAAGGCCAAGTTTTTGATTAATGTACTCTTGGATTTTTGGAATGTTCAATTAAAAAAATCTAAAACATGCATCTTTTCCTTTCTCTTATTATTTTTTCTATTTTAAAAAAATAAAAGAGAGTGATTTTTTTCCTACTTATTCTATTTCGAATATAGAAAAAAAAAATTAGACTTTTTAAGACTTTTCCTTTTTATTCCTACTTTACCTATTTCAAAATGGAAGAGAGAGTTTCTTACTTTTTTTAAACCTTTTCCACTCTCTTCCTTTTTTTTCTATTTGGAAAAAGGAAGTTTTTTTACTTCTTTTGAATCTTTTCTTTTTTCTTGACACTGAAACTAGAGTTGACATTGAAAAAAGATTTGCTGCCCCATAATAGTTGTCATTTATTAAACACACAATTTGAGAAAACATCTAGTTTCTTTTATCTCTTTTTCAAATCATATTTTTAGTTAATTTTAAAGAAGAGCATGAATTTTTTTATTATTAAAACTTGAATGAATTCAATGATAAATGTAAATTGGATTTTACCATACATGTTATTTCTAGTAGCATAATCTTTCCTTAATTACCATATTCTTTTTTCAAATATTTGTCATCAAAATTGATAAAAACACACATTATCTCATAGATGTCAAAGTTTATGGCATAACTTCAACAATGACTTTCATTTACAGATTTGTGTTTGTACAAGAAATTTAGTTATTAAGCATGTAATTTACCAGAATTAGTATATGTAACATAGTATGTAATTTGTGTCCACACCAAAAAAATTAATTATTAATATCTCATGTTAAAACAATTGCAAAGACATTATTGTTACAATTGCAATGGTTAATAATAATAACATTGGTTAATAATAATAACATTGGTTAATAATAATAACATTGGTTATTAACAATAAAATTAATTATTTATAATAAATTTTATATTAATAACATCTCGTATTAAAACAGTTGCAAAGACTAAACTTTTGTTTTAACAAAAAATAAGCATCTGTACCACAACATGACTCAAACCCAATGGCTCCCCAAATATATATCAATGTTCCAAATATATATATATATGTATATATATGTTAGCAACACAAATGGGATTGAGCTCACAATTAATGTAAGAAACATGTACCAAAAAAGAAACAAATGATCTTGCATTAGTAGATGGTGGAGATTTGAACAATCCAATGGAGGAGCCCAATCCGGCCTTAACCCTTAAGCGTTCCGATGTCCATATTCTGGACGATGAACAGATGGCTTCGAGGCGCTGTTTTGTCCAACTAAATTTTCATTCATCCAATCTAACACTTGAATCTTGAAAAGACAACCTTCCTTAATGATCAATTTCATGAAATTGTGGTAAATGATATTTCTGTAGAAAGATATAAGCAAAAATGTGCCAAAATTAGAAAAAGGATTGAGGCGTTAAGGGGTTAAATGGGAAATCCGGACACCAAAAACCTCAGCCCGATTGCTCCCTTGGGGCTAGATGGTTTGGTGCCAAAACCATGCCACCTAAGGTAACACGCAGGATAACTGGTAGTTCCAATCCGGCAGTATAAAGCTCTTGGGACAAATTTGGAGAAATAGAGTGATCCCATTGGTTCAAACTTGAAGAGTTCCGTCCGGCCTTCAATCCAGCCCCAAGTATAAACTTGCCCTTAGAAATCATCCCTTTTCATTACCATGTGAATCGTGGGCTTTAGAAATAGCAAAAACACTCATTAGAAGTTAAATGACTAGAGACTCTTCCCTTTTCACAATAAAATTTTGAAGATGAATAGTTGCACTTTTGTCCTACTACAAGAATTCCCTTGTCATCCATCAGACGCCAAACGTCCTCCTCGATGTTTAAGGGTTAAGAGGACCCAAATCCTCATTTGTATTGAACAAGTGGCTGAAATTGGTTTGAACCTCTTGACACCTAGATGTGGAGCCAAATTGGTGGAATGAATTTTTTATTCAATAAAGACATGATCTCAAAGGACTTGAGCCCGATGAAGTGGGTGCATTAAGAATGGGAGGCCAATTCTTGGCCTTGCGCCCAATTCTTGGCTTTGGAGCTAATGTTAGATTTCCATTAAAAAAATTATATTAAATATTTTCTTTTTCAACATATCGAATTTTTTGGATTTTGTGTATCGGCCTCAAGGGGAATTAGTCCAACATCTATGTGTTAAGTAGCCTTAGAGAGAGAGGGGGGGCTGAAATTTTCTAGGTTCTATTAAATTGGCCCATCTTCTAAAACTCAAGGTCTTTACATATGGGGGAATAGCCCCCCATTATAATTTTATTCTAATGAGTAGTTGAGGATGGCCAAGTTCTAAAAGAGAATGAAATTTTGTGCAATTGACCTCAAGGGAAATTAGACCGATCTCTAGGTATAAAATAGTCTTAAATGTAAATTCATTGTAGGAAGTGACTTTTTTAAACTTCTACATTAGGAATAATTGTATTTGCTTTAGGTGAATAAGATGATCATCATGGGTACATTGTTTGTTGGTTTGTTGGTAGTCTAAAGACTCTTTTGGGCCACGATGGGTAGCACATTTCAAAAACTCATAACAAATTCATACTTTGTCAAAAAAATATAATTTCAATTGCTCTTGCCATTTCTCACACTTGTCTTTACGTTGCTTTTTCTAATTTTATTTCGCTACCAATGGTACAAGGAAAGACTCCTAAACTTGGACAAAATGAACAATTTTATCTAATTTAGTTCTCTAAATTTATGGCAATTGAAATAGGAATCTATTGAAATGTCATCAAAATGGCCTCAAACTCTTGACTTTGAATGGCTCCTACTCTACAAATGGCACTATATGGTTGTTATATAAAAGTTTATAGTGAAAAGTTTTGCTTCTTACTCAAGGCGTTTCAAACATACACTAAAGTCTCTTCCAAGGCTAGACATTGAAAATTCAAAGAAAATAGATGGACTCTCTACATTTTTCATTTTTCATTTTCAATATAAATGATTTCATTTGTACATGAAGCAAAGCTAACAACTAATTGTGATTTTGACTCCATCTATAATCATTAGCTTAATGAACATCAATAGAAGTATACACACCAAATTGCCAATGACCAGTCACATATGACTTAACACTACCTTCTTAGTCTATAGGTACTACTTAAACTTTACTATTTTGAAAATGTTGAAAATCAACATTTTGATAAGTTGTAGCAATTTTTTTAGAATTGTAACCGTATAAATTCAAACTAGACATGTAAGAGATCACATAGGAAAAGAAAACACAACAATATCACTTATGTATTGAATGATTATAATATTTGATTATGAAGGTTTTAAAACTATGAAAATGATTTGAAGTCTTTCTATCTTCTTTTCACATGTCAATTCTAAAAAGTTGGTCACCATAAAAATATGAAGGTAAAGGGCCTAATGTGATGTATAACCCCAATCAGTTCATGGCTTCTCAAAATCTACTCTACATTTTTTTTTTAAATGAATTTCTAATGTGATTTTTTCTCCAAGATCTAGGAATTTTTTCTAATGAATTTTTAATGTATTTGAGGCTCATTTCCAAGAGTCCTCAACAATATGGAAAGTCAAGATTGCAATGGACACCCTTGCACAAAATCTTGAATAGAAAAATCATAATCAATCATTTTCAAAATCAAATTTTTTGATGCTGAAACTAGACTTCAAAAAGCCTTTCTCAAAAATAAAAACTACTGAAAATAGCAACTTGGTTAGATTTTATTTAACTTCAAAGCATTGTCGACACCAAAATTTGGTGCCTCGGTCACTTAGGGGTTAATATTCCTTGGCGGCCAGTTGAGGTGAATCGCACCATATTTGAGAAGAGTATCTATGATAGTGTACGACTGCTACAGCGATGGATATTTATGGATTCAAATGATCACTACTGCAGCTACCGCAGCTCAGTTTGTTTTTTTCAGAAATCTGATCATATTGGTTGAAGCTGAACTATTGGTCGTAACGATAATTATCGGTATTAGTTGAAGCAGTGAACTTCATCGGATAAAACTTCCCGAGTCCCAAGTCAGATCCTGGTTCCTTTGAACCTGAATGCCGGGTTTAATTTAAGGCTTCGAAACCAGATGCTGATGTGGCATCGTGTGTTTCGCTCCGGATGTTGCTTTGCAATGCGGTTCACAATTCAAACCATTCCGGACATTGAGTCGAGATTGTGTGCTTTTCGAATTGTTCATGCCTGTGTCAACCCTAGCGAGTGACAGTTTGTTGGGAACGTGAAGAACCCTGTGCTAGTAAGCCAATTTTCGTTTACTGATTGGCAGTGTCGCTGCATTGCAGTACTGATCAATGGAAGTGCACCAGAACAATCTTCAGGGTTTGCCTCCCACGCGAGCTGAAACCTGTTGAAGCCTCTTGAGTTGGAGCTTATACTTACGAATCCTGCTATATTATAGAAGCGCCACCTCATAATGTATTAAGAATGTTACTCCGTAATATCACTTTGTATGCATTAAATGATTAGGAAGGAGGGCTTTTACACCCATTCTTGTTTATCCTTGAATGAACCAAGGTTCCCAAGCAGCCCATCTGGGATTGTTCTCATTCTTTCAAGTGCTACATACTAAATGTGTCCAACTGACATACCAACTTTCATTCATCCAATTTTTTCAATTCTAGTAATATTTTAGTCTACACTAATTAAAACTAGTGTAGCTTTGGTAATCTAGTATCACATACACTAGTAGGAGAAGCCAATGTACCTTCGGTGCACATTTTGACATACTAGTACATTGAAAGCACTTTGCTACTTTCATATTTTCATATTAGATGAAATTTCAGAATCATTGGGTCCTCAACATCCTTGGATTTTTGTATTCACTATTGCAACAAGGTTTAGGAAATTGTGGTTTGCATGATGACCAATGTCAATTCAATGACTAAAAGAGCCTTGGTGTAGAGATTTTGAATTCTAAGAAGTATATGATTAGATTTGAAACATGCCATTACATGATTAGATTTGAAACATGCCATTACATCAAATGTGACCATACAAATTTGACATTATCATAAATTTTTGAAGAACTAGTGAAGAAAAGTCTATATCAAATACAATAGATTGTATTGGGATACATTGAAACTTCACAATAGGTTTATAATATAATGTTGTGCATTTAAATATAAACCATGTTTTTGAATCCTTCTACATTTAGAGACATAGCTAAGAGTTCCAATTTAAAACTTCAATAAAAATTTCACTTTCAGATTTTTTTTTGGATGTTATTGAGCATAGTAGAAGGATTCAAACTAGAGTTGATTCTCTTCATCAGTTTACTACTTCAATTCAATTTGAAGAGAAAGCAATTTAACAGTCAAAAACTCACAATTGAGATGAAGAAGAGAAAGTTAGATGTTGCCAAAATGCACTACAAGTTCAATATCTACATTCAATTTTCAACTCTCATTTTAGAATTGAGGACTCGTTTTAAATCCAAAAATAATCTAAATGATCCAAATTTAGTATTAATAATGATGTAGAACTAACATCAATAAAGCTTGAGAAAATGGAATGAAAATCATCCAATTTGCATTGTGAATGTGAAAGGTCTTTACATATTATTCATAGGTCAAATTAGTCACAACATCCTTTTTAGGTTAAATCATAAATTTTATTATCAAAAAAGCAAAGGAATATTGATATTGATCCTATAAATGTGATATTGCTGGCATGCAAAAGTGTCACCTAAAGTTTCACTCATCTCTAAAACTCCCAATTTGTGGAAAATCCAATAACTTTCTTATTATTGCTAGATGACCAAATTCATATCTAAACTCAACGACTTCAAATTAATTTTTTGGAGAAAGATCACCTTAAAAAGATAGAATTAATTAGCCACAAAATAATGGGTAGATTATTTTATTTCAAATAAAGGTGAAAAACTAAGAATTTTTTGTAAGAATTTTTTTCTCCTTACAAAGACATCTTCCAAGAATAGTTTTCCAAATTTTTAGCATCTTTAATTGTTGAAATTAAATCTTCTAACCATGCACACCTTCCAATTTTTTATTTATGAATTCTTAATAACAATATTAGTTTGAAAGTCATGAAATATGGACCTCCATTTGAAATTCCTTTAGCTCTTATCTTAAAATGCATTTGAATTCTTATTTGATTATCAATTAATCATTTGTTACCATCACACTTTATGTGGTTAGTGATACCACACCAATCAATGGTTTGTCTCTATATAAGAGGGGTCTCTTATTGCGACCCTCTTCTTCAAACAGACCTATAGGAAGCTTTGAAATGGATATTAAGTGTTTCTAAAATGGATTGCCAATAATGTGAAAACATAATTAAGATTTGTCAATGGATGGAATAAGAGAAAGGGAGGGGCCATTTCAAAGTCAGGGTGTGTCTATTTAATTTTTCTAAATGAGAATTGATTGCCCAATTGCCTTCTTACAAATGTTAAAAAAATTTAGGGTCCGCTTAAGTTTAGCAATGGTCGCATTTAGGAACCTTGTGTATCACTTTTTGAATGCCACAGTGCTTGTTTTTGGTCAAGCCATATCTTTTTTCAGACAGTGCAGGTTTTGTAGTGCATATCTTATGATCAAGAACAGGTGCCTATTGCAGAATTCTTTGGAAATTCATAAGTAATTCCTAAATGCTCCAAAAAATATGAAACCACTTGTGGTAGATTCTGCATCAATTTTTCTTCGAGTGATAAATAAGGGTAAATATTTTCATGCATCTGAAAACCATCGTAAAGGAGTCCCAACAGCCTTAAAATAACGGTTTATGAGCACACTACCTTAGATCAAGGAAGCATCCCCAATAAATTTCTGTTTATACTGACAAGCGCAAGCGAGAGGCAGGCGGGCCAAGAGAGACAGACTCCGACTTCCGCAACTTTTTTCTGATACCAGAAATTAGGGTTTCGTGCAGAGTGATATTGGTCATATCGGACTGATGAGTGGTGTCGTCTTCGCGCGTGTGAGCCTTGACGTGTTCCAAGTCTGATAGGGTTGGTTTAGGGTTGACCGCAATGGGCTGTTCTAGAAACTTCCAGCTTTTCAGTGTAAGAAGTTACTTTTTTAGGGTTCCAGGTTAGGAATTACTGTGACAGCTTTAGGTGTATTGGTACACTTTTTGTTGGTTTGAAGGTAGTCTAAAGACTGTTTTGGGTCATAATGGGGAGCACATTTAAAAAAATTATAACAAACTCATACTTTGTCGAAAAAATATAATTTCTATTTGCTCTTGTGGTTTCTCACACTTGTCTTTTTGTGGGGCTTAAATAAAAACAATGGAATGAGGGCAAACTCTTAATGGCTTGTTTTGACTACAATGGGTTGTTTTATCTTATCTGATGTTGTTCCCCATTAGGAGGAATTTGAACCCACAAAGAGACTTTGAGTTTTTTTACTAATTTTAATATTAATTGAATGAGTATGAAGGTGGCCATATCCTCATTAGAACCACCACAGGGCATATGCTCCATCCTTCATGACATAACCATCATGAGATTTATGAGACCACGGAGATGGATTGGATAATGATGGCAAATTTTTGAGTTCAATATGCAATTCTTGGCCCAATTAGTGAGTTGAGAAGGCTTTTCCCACCCAAATTTATGAGATTGTGGAGATGGATTGGATAATGATGACAAATTTTTGAATTCATCATGCAATTTTTGGCTAGTGAGTTCAAAAGGTTCTTTCCATCCAAATTTTGCATTACAAAGCAGCCTCTTTTGGAGGCCAAATTTATGGCAAATAGGTGTCTATTGAAGTGTCATCAAAATGACCTCAAATTCTTCACTTTGAATGGCTCCTACTCTACAAATGGCACTTCATATATAGTTGTAAAGTAAAAAAAATTTAGTGAATGGTTTGGGTTTTTTTTCAAGGCATTTCAAACATGCCCCTCTTGAACACTTTGAAGGATCTTCTAAGGCTTATGTTGAACATTCAAAGAAAATACATAAATTCTCTACATGTTTAATTTATAATACTAATGATTTTCATTTGTCTACAAGGCAAAAATAACAACTACACTAAAAAGGATATTTAGTGTTGGATTACATTTAGTGTAATTACCACCCTACTTGACCCTACACTAAATGTCAATTTTAGGACAATTAGTGTAGTGCTAAACTTCAATGTGTAGATTTAGATTTACCAGATTTCAAATTTCAGATTGTCATAGAGTACAGATTTCAGATTTCAGATTTGCCATAGAGTACAGATTTCAGATTTACCATAGAGTACTTTTAGTGTTAGAAATTACATTTAGTGTTACTTACTTTAGTAGGTTAAATGATATTTAGTGTCATGGTTTGCAAATAGTGTTGCCAACACTAAATATCCTTTTTAGTGTAGTTGTGATTTTGACTCTCTCTAGAAATACTAGTTTAATGGATGGTAATAGATGTTTCTACCTTACATACACCAAATTTCCAATGACCCGTCACGTATGACTTAGCGCTAGTTTGTTAGTCTATGGATACTACTGAAATTTTACTATTTTGAAAATATTGAATACTAATGGAGTTGGTTCTAAGGTACAAAAAAAAATGAAGGTTTTGTATAAAAAGTTGTAACTTTTATCAATTTGAGCTCACTTAGGTTTATAGTTGGTATGAGAAGACAATGAAAATTCAATTCCCTTTATCGGACAATTCAATGTACATCTTATTTTATGTATTTAGAGGACATTTTTTACTTAATCAATAAAAAATTTAATGTACATGGTGAGCTATTTGTTGATGCTAGTGTTTGATCATTAGCATATATATATATATATAATATATTGCTAACTTGAACATGTTAAATTTGGTCCCTCTAAATTTGCATTGTGCTAGTGTAGTGAAGGGGGCATTTTCCACTTATGGGTCCAAATAAAATGAGACTTCCAAGTGATGTATTAGAACTACTCCAAATACTTTCATTCGCTTGCTCCACACTATTTCATCAACAATTTATACTAATTACTACAATTAATAGAATGATGAACATGATGCTTTTGAGATTCTATTATGTACCCACGTTGTGAATTTTCAAGTCTCATTTTTTACTATGTAATCTCTATTTCTTCTCTATTTATGAATCAATTTCTTTGGTTTTATTTTTCAAACATGAAATCACATGTCTAGTATTTGTCAAAAAAAAATCATTTTTTTAGGTGAAATTTTCAAATTGCCATGAGTTTTTGAAAGAAAAAAAAGAAGAAAATTCATATTAAGTACAATCATACTCAAAAAATCTAAAATTTTCAAAATAGAAGTACATTATAGTACAGAATATTGTAGTGTAAAGAAAACTTCAATGTCACTCTACATTTAGAAACATGGTTATAGATGGTTTACTTTTTACTAGTCCAAAACTAATGTCTCACAAAATGATAGCTAGAATTGCACCTTGTCTAAAACCACCATCATCACTCTATGTACATCTCCAAAATAAATATGTATATATGTTGAAGAAATGATTCTAGGACATCTATCCAAAAAAACTTTTACATACGATATTCAAATGTCACATTCTTTGGTGCATTGCTTGGATATCTCTTTTCACTTGCCAACTCGCTTGCCAATAAGAGAATATTAAGGTTTGACCACTCTAATAATAGTCACTACATATAGTAGCAAGAAAATAATGGTTTGGGCTGATCCACCACTTAAAATCAAAGACTATTAGGTGGCCTTTGGTGGCCTTTGAAGTTTTTTTTCCTATTGGTCTTTTTTTACAACTAAGGTTGTTTTGTAATGAAGATCCCTAAGTCCCTTTATTTGTTCCAAGTCAAAAATGAAAAAAATTCTCATTTCAAATAATAATTCAAAAAGTTCAATTAAATTTTCCATGCTCCATTGCTTTTGAACTCTATAGCCACAATTAAATTCAACCTAAAAATCTAGCTATCCATGTTTAAAAAAATGATGCATGAAGAATGACTTCAAAAAGGCCCAATCAAACATTGAATATGGCCAATTTTGTCCAAATTATTTTGCAATCATAATTGAGGTCTTAATTTAATTTAAATTGAACATATATCATTGAAAACTTCACAACCTATTCAACCCATTGACGCAAATAAATATGATTGAGGTTCAATGACAAAAGAACAAACTTTCAAATCTTGTTCCACATGTTCAAAAATAATTAAATGTTGATCTTTAGTCTTCATTCCTTAAACTAGCATGGTAGGAGGAACATGGAAGAGCAACTTGTGTTCAATTAGTGTCAATTTAATATTTCTTACAATGCATATATACTATAAAAGTGTATTTTAAAAGAAGATTAGAAAAAACCCATCAAAATATATAGAAACTTGTACATTTTGACATGTCAATACATGCCTAATATGATTTCATAAAGTACATAATATGATAAAGAATACTTATTCAAAAGAATTTAGATAGAAAGTCTTAATTTTTGGGAAGTTTTCTTTATCTTCCCATCTCAACATGAACTAATTCAAAACCTTGTACAAAAAATGAAACACCATGTAGTTAATTAAGCTACATTAATTTGTCCTATTATAGTGATAGCATGACTAAACACTTCATTTGAATTGTGAGGTATATTTTGTTGCATGTCCAACTCAAATGCAACTACAACTTTTGAGGTACAAAGTCAATGTATTGGAATACGTATTCAAATACGTATTTTAATATACATCTTCACAATTTTGAAATTTGAACGACCTCTTGTCTTTAAAGGATTAATACAAATCAATGGAGTCATAGTGGAGTTCATGAGGAAGATACAAACTTAATTAGGTTGCTTTATCAGCATTAGGTAAGTGCACCTACTTTTCTATAAAGTCGTAAATTCCTATTTGATTGGTATGGATGGAATGGCAAAGGATCATTGGTTTGGTCCCTTGACTCGCTCCAATTGACAAACACAATGTAAGCAATTGGTTTGGTGATGCACCGTGGGAGCTTGACACAATCATTGACACACACTGGATTCAATGTAGTAAGGGGAATGAGTTTGCCTTCATAGTAAAAGGTGCTTTGACTACCACCTATTTTCACAATAATTGCAAGTTGATTCATGAGGATCACTTGCAAACAATTATGTTAGCAAATGTTGATATTTGGCGTACATTGGACAATGATATTTAACAGGATGAGTTCCGCCACATGCTATTCAAGCAAGGTTCTACACCAGTAGGTCCTTTCCTCACGACCTACATCCACGCTGGCTATCCTATCAGGAATGGCACAATTACCCACCTGTTATATGTATCTCGGATATACTCGTGAATGTCAAATACAATCGCAGGTGTCTACCGAGGGAGAAGGCTTACGCAAATGTCCTCGCTGAACTCCTGAGCTGGAATTCTTGGTCACAAAGTTAGCCACGACATTCCAGACATGGGAGGACACACATATATAAGTGTATGTGAACATGTAGCAGACACTACAAACCATGTGTGATTCAGTTACAAATTCATATTGTTGTCCGCACCAAATGAAGCTGCAAGGAGCAAATTACAGACATGGAGGCAGAAGTAACATACTCTCATCACGCTCCGGCGTGGAAGCAGCTACTGCTAGTACACAGCAGGCACAACAGAACCATCAGCAGCAGGTAAGTTACTAGTCAAGAAAGCAGAAGGAGCCTGACTCAATTACGATAAGCAACTTCGTAACCTTTGCGTGGATATGAAGGCATTTACAGACGCAATTGTGTGAGGAGACGAACAAAGACGAGCTCTACACAGGTGGTTGCCCTAAAACTACAATTCAAAGCCATGAGCAGGGCAAGGAGGGAGGCCACCCAACAGATGGAAGGCATGAAGGACGAATTGCAATGGGTCAGGACTAAAACCAAATTCTATACTTGTCCTAGTTTGTGGCCTCAAATTAGACCTTTGTGAAGATATATGTCACAGTTTTTGGTTTGTGGAGTATCGCCAATTTACCGAAATTGGACAGTCGTAACTTCAGCACTTCAACACTTCGGTGCAATGGTGTGCTATGATGAGTACATGTAAGCTTATAAATTGCCATGAGGGTTGAATTTGTATAACTTTTCGGCAAAAGATTCACACAATCAGAGCCATGTGGCGTTGGCGGTTGGCACACCTCAATACCTAGGAATGTAATTTAACTTTGCACTTCAATCTTCTTTCTTGGGTTTCCATAATCTCATCTATTCTAGCCATCTCACACCCGAAGTCAAGGTACTCAACGCTACTAAGAACATCCGATGAGACTTCAACTTCCCCATCTGCTCCTTCGATTAGATTAGAGCGTCAATTCCATTAAATCGGCAGTACATCGGGCACCATTTTGATGTTTAAACAAGATTGTCGGGCGGTATACTCTCAACACCCATTCCTCTCAAGGTCTGAAACCCACTAACCGTCAGACTCGTTGTGAACAATTCATCAGACTCTGGACTGCAGCTCTTCCTCAACCATCCCAGAGCCATGCATACATAGAAAAAATAGAAATAAAAACCTGGACGACAATTCCATCATACGGCAGTACCAAATGGCTAGTTCAAATTCCTCTCAATAGTTACATTGAAGCTCAGCAAACTCGTATAGGGGGTCCAGGAGAGTATTGCAGCAACGTGTCTTCATCATTGAAATGGAGAAAGTGAAATGCTTTCACCTTCACGTAGTACATTAAAGAAGACAGATACAAAAAGAGCAATAAATCCCATGATCTATTCGTCTTCTTGGCTGCGAAGGCGAGCACTTCCGTTAGTCAAGGCAACGTTCAACTGCGCAGCTCGCTCCACAATAGCCTTCCTCTTCAAAGTAGAGACGTTGTGGGCAATCTCAGCACTGTACTTCCTGCAGTACCATGAAATCCATACACAGAAAAGCTTAGCAATCGGAATTATTAGCGTATAATCAGGGAGTGCTTGAGGGGCATCATTATATCACTAACATGTACAGTTGAGACAGCATGATAGCATCAGAGAGATTCCCAGAATATGTCATCAACCCTTACGGGAAATATGATGTCCCTATTCTTTTTCACATCACTTGCAATCAGCGCTCAAGACTCCATGTAGAGAACCTCTTGAAACCCTAACTTTACCACATGCATATATCAAGACTTGGGCACTCAGCAGAGAATAGGGAATAAACTGCTGACCTGTTGTGCATCAACAGAAGCTCAACATCCTTCACGTTGTGAACCAAAAACTTGACGAAGCCACTTGGCAGCACATGCCTGGTCTTCTTGTTCGAGCCGTAACCAATGTTGGGCATGAGAGTGCATCCCTTAAACTTACGGCGAACCCTAGAGTCGATACCCTTTGGCCTCCTCCAGTTTGTCTGGGACAAGTAACCACATCAACTCCCACTACATCAGCATGCGTACCCTAAACAGGACCCTGAATCAACCGCCAAACCACGAGTCGTCCCGGAAAACTCCCGATAGCAAGAGGGACAGATTACTATTACCCCAAATCAAATCCTACAACCCTAAATTCTCCAAATGCTCGGCCCCTGCTTGAAACACAACTTCTCGAAAGAACTCTAAAAGCGACTTCGAAACCCTAAATGACCAGTCACCTCTTCAAACCTAACAAAAGGATGATATCACAGACGAGGTTGCCTCTACGTGGAGATAATCCCATTGCTTACCTTCACGCAAATCTTGCGGTCGGACTGCATGCGCTTGAACTTCTTGACGCGCTTCTTGACGACATCGCGCTTGACGAGAGGGGTCACCATGGTAACAAACTGGTGGAGCGCGTCAGGGAGATTCGGCTGCTGCGCTGCGAGAAGCACCACACTCGACCAAAGAGAGCCGCCTCAGAAGCCCTCCCTCGTCTTTGTTCACAGGGCTTAGGGTTTGGTGCTCTCCACTGGATGAATGAAATACCAATACATCAAGTTTCATCCTCAGTTTCACATCCAAATCGCAATATATACCTGGATGTATAACCGGACTACGGAAATCCAGATGTACGAGCGGGTGTCAATCCTGTTTGATCAGTGTCGGGGTTTATTCCTGGCGAGTGAGTTTAGGGTTAGTTTGCGTTGCACCATCTTCTTTGGAATTTTTTTGTGATGCTTTGACGAATTCAGAGACGATGGATAACGACGACATGTCGGATCAAGCGGTACATTGCCTGGATATCTTCGGCGCATTGCATCGTGCCCCTCCGTTTAGTCCGAAGAAAAGCTTAGCTGCTGTTGTTTCTGAGGTGATTCCAAGCAATGGTGGAATTAGTCCGTCCTCGCCCAGGCGCAGTCCTCGAGATGCTGTGGTGCAGCAGCCGAAAACTTCACCGTTTCTGAATCGATCGTTGAGGCGAGCTTTGCTTACATCTCCGGCACGACCGGAGAGGAATGCCGCGGAGGGAGGAATACCTCCGAGTTCCGTTGATAGCGAAGCGCTGCATCTGATTGATAATGGAGGTCCGCAATTCGGGGATAGTCGAAGCACCAGATTGTCCACATTGGAGTACATGACGCAAATTTTCCCGGGACGCAGGTGATTTTTGTTTTCCTTAGATTAATTTATCTTTTGGAAGAGTCTTGTAATGTGAACTCTCCATTCACCATACCATACAGCAAAGGGAGAGATTCCATTCTCCATACAGGTGAACTTTGAGCCTTTGCCTACAACAATCTGGACATTTGTGTCATCTCAAATTTTGCATATTTGTTCTGTGTTACGTTTATAATCAATTGCAAAAGACTAAATGTTAATAGATTAAGTGTTTAGACACTTAAAACAAATCAAAGTCAACCTGTATGGTCCATTGTACTGTATGGTTAATGGAGCCTCTACTTTTAGAGTGTTCGAAACAGAGTAGGTCTCTTTGTTGAAGATGTGTCGGCTACGATTGCACCTTTTGACCTTAAAACATTTGATATGGTGTAATTATGAAGTAGACTCAATTTGGGATTTCTGTGTACAGGAATGAGATCAATCAGCTCCTCAATATTCTGGGGCGACCTTGGGATTCCGTCCCACCCGTGTTTGTGTATGGGCCAGCTGCGACTGGCAAGACCAGCATTTTGCGTGAGGCAATGCGAGTTCTCAGGCGGCCTCATGCTTATGTGAGTTGTCGGTCGAGTCATACCCCACGGCTTATGTTTGAATCGATCCTCAACCAGCTCTTAGGTCACGTTCGATCCGCTTCCAACAAGTATTCCAGTGCGCGGAAATGCGAGAGGCTGATTGATTTTACGAAGCATTTGCCTGGGGCTTGTGCTCAGGCTTTGTCCCGCAAGAGCTCTCACGACAAGAGGCTCAGATCCGCTCAAAAGGTGTAGTACATACTGTTTCTTTCTGCTTGACAAACTCTGCTCGTTCTACTAAATAGAGCTGTTAAATTTCACCACTGTATATTATCGGTAGAATTGTAATCTGGCTCAAACAATCTGAGAAGGTGATTTCTTAGTACTACCCCTCCTTTTTTCTTTGTTTTCGTACTTAGAATGTTGAAGTGTGGAGAGCTTTGCATATCTAATGTAGCTAGGACGGTGTACTTATATTGGATCTTTCTAGGTCTTTCAGAACTTCTCAAGTGTTCTCCTGTGGTAGTTGCTCATTATCATCATGTGTGTATCTTGAAAAGAAACTCGATGCTTTGTCTGAATAACGTGGATGAGGGAAGATGGCTGGCTGTTTTTGTGACTCCATGGTCTGTTTTGCAGAACAGGGCACCCCAAAGGCGGCTGAAAAAATACCTTGTGAAAAGGTTAATGATACAGTTTACCTAATCTTTGACAATGTGGAGCAGTCGCGCGGGTGGACTGGTGGCACCCTACTCCTGGGCTCGTTGTTTAAGCTCTCTGAACTGACCAGACTGCCAAATCTGGGACTAATCTTCATCAGCAGTGTAGGTCTTGATGGGTACCAAGCGTCTACGTTGGCTCGGGAACCTCTCTCGTTATATTTCCGTGACTATAACGATTCTGAGCTTTATCGTATTCTACTGCTTCAGCGTCCCAACATTGATCTTTATGCTTCCTTTCTAAGGTTCGATTCTCTTTCTGATGCGGACGTTGAATCTTAATATAATTAAGTGTCCTACCTGCTTTGTAGATGTTAGTTGGTTTGTATCCTCAGCTCAGTACCATTTGTCAAAGATGGCACACGTTCATCAATGCTGATCACAGGCGGTTGGACATCTCCTGACTTCGTGAGGTTACTGTTTTGCTGCAGTGCTGTTTTGAAGACATTTAGTCGGGCCTGTCGACGTGTAACGGAACTTTCCCGAAGTTTGGAGCCTCTTTACCAAAAGTATTGTGAACCTGTCCTTCGAGGGGCAGCAGTCACACCTGATGACCAAGGCAAGCGTCAGCGATATTCAATGTTGCAGCCACACATTCGGCCAGCCCTCTCTCAAACTCTCATCATTAATGTCTCTACTCCAGGTGTGCTCCATTGTTTGTACCTGGTCTTTCATTTGGCTTTAAATTATTTATGCACTTAAGTTTCAAGGTAGGTTGCTGGCGCTTTCGCTTTTCGTTGTTATTTCCGCAGTATTATTGGCATTGTCTATTCATAGGTCTTTTGCTTAAGCAGGTCTAGTATCTGAATATTAAGGTGGTTATCTCAGGACCAAAGAGGAATGTGATTGATCAATCAGGAGGAAGCAGAGGACGGACTAAGACCACTCCCAGGAGGATTTTGTCATCTGGAATGGACTCACAAGATTTGAGTTTTGAGATGCCTCAGTGCTGCAAGTACCTCCTGCTGGCTGCTTTTATTGCCTCTCGAAATGCTGCCACACTGGATGCCAGTCTGTTCGACACAGGGGATGGTGCTCGGGGTAGCAGTCGAAAGAGAAGAAAGTGAGTCCAAATCTTTAAGCGAATTATCATTATCTCTTTAGTGCTTACTATTTTTGACATTTAATGTAGTCATTTTTCCACTGATGAAAGGCAAGTACTTAATATCATCGACTGCCACTTAGTCTCGCTTCAATTATCTCATGTCGACATTTTATATGTCTTTTGTACATGTATAAAAATAATAAAACATCAGCAACTGGGGTTTCAATTCCAGAGGACTGTGATGCTAACGACGATTTTATTTGGTCCACAGAAGTTCCTCGTCAGCCATGGAAAGAAAAGAGGCGGAGGCACATGAGCAACAACTGAAGGGCCCTGGTAGCTTTCCTCTCGAGAGACTATGGGCCATTTTTCGCTGCATTGTTGTGGATACTGATGCTCCTGCACATGGGTTTGGTCAATTTCACTCATCCCCACCCCCTAATTTAACCCCTGAAGAAGTGGATGGGGATGGTGAGGAGACAGAGGAGCTCTCAGCGGATGTTCTCATGCAGCTGTCCACCCTTGTGAATGTGAATCTATTGTCTAAAAGTTCTACCAACCCTCTCGATGGCAATGCTCGTTATCGGTGCAATGTGGACGGCAAGTTAATGCAAAAGGTTCTTCCTCACTTCCGTTCTTTTGTATTACATGCCCTTGCTTACTCATATCTGTCCAAGCGCCTGTTGATTTCGATACCTTGCATTGAGCACAGACTCTAGGCAGTTCACTGTCCATGAATTCTAAGTATCGCAGCTATCAATCTGCTCGGACCTTCGCTGAAGTTTCAAATCCCATAAAGATCCTGCAGTGCTTTCGGATTCACTCGAGGAAGAAAGAATGATCAATTCGTATTCGTGGATGATTTCTGACTTATACTGATGCGTTGTCTTGGTTTTCATTGGCAGGTTGCTAAGAGTGTACAATTCCCCCTTTCTAAATACTTGCTCCATGGTTAATTGCTCTCTGGCAGCCTTGTCTTTCCTCATGCCATCAAGTTTGTCTTCATTGAGGACCATTTTCACACATTGTGGAATTCTATCTAATGTTCAGTAGGTGAGAGGTTTGACAGAGACGCTTAGGTCCGACTCCATCACCTTTCAGGATTACTTGCCATTCACCAACCAACATAGGCTGTTATGCATTAGAAGTTTCACGTTTCCAGTTGTGGACCTGTTGCTCCTGTGTCTTCAAATAGATTGAAGTGGTTTTAGCCTTCTGTGTATATTGAATGCTATTGAGCAAGTGTGACTATAGCTGAGAATTTTGAATGTTGCAGCAAATTGAAGTAATCGATTGCCTGTACCCTAGTCCTACATTTCCACTTTAGAATGAATCGTCATCCGAGTGTGTTTTTGTTTGGATGTAACAGTGCTTCGGCGCTCATTGCATGTATTATTGTTATGTTTCGTTGCAATAAGGTAGAAGCCCAAATCCGCCCTTTTCTTTTGCCCCTATTTAGGTAGATGGTCCAAGTGATGATTTTCTTTTATGAAGAATGTTAGCTTCCTTGAGAGAAATTCAATCCCTTTGTTAGTTGAATGAGATTATCTTTTGTTAAAAAAATGTTTTAATATTTCTTACTGTAGTAGGACCCATAGATGGTAGGAACCTTTAGATTTCTCTATTTATATTCAAAGTGCCCAAATGGCTATCAATAGTTGCTTCAGTAGTTGCTTCAGTATAAGTTAAACCCCTAAAGGACTAGGGCCATTCTTTTGTCAAAAACTACTCAAAACTGCCATTTCTTCTGCATTCATCCAAAAAAACAAAAAAAACATTTTTTTCTAGAATCTAACCGTAGGATCTTGTACTTTAATAGTCAAGTATTATGTGGTAAAATTTTAATGGAGTTTAACCGTACAGATTGGAAGATATTAGCATTTGAAGTTGAAAAAAGAAAGTTTTTTTGAACATAGGTTGGCAATTTCACATGACTTTGATTGCCACTTGTGAATTTTTTTTCGCACCATGGATCTTGAATTTAAATTTTTTTGTGTTGAAGAATTGAGTTGAAAGTCCAGAAAAAAAAAATCCAAAAAAACCATGCTTGATTTTCATTCTTTAAAAAATTGTTAAGTAGAAGTAGGTCCAAGATTGAAAGAAAAACTAAATCGTTAATAGCTCTAAGATGGGATTGAAACACGATAATCTCATCGATGAGATTGTTCTAGTTAGAAAACTTAACCTTTTCAAACAATTTTTTTTGAAAAATTCTGAAAATAGGATTCAAAATTGAATCCTATAAGTTATTTTTTCAAGAAGATGCTCAAATTGCCTGAAAAACAAGATTGTTCATAACTTTCAATTACTAATCCAAATGGAATGAATCAAAGTTTCACATGTAGACAAAAATATTATCTTTAAGAAGAAAAAAATTAAAAAATTAATTTCAAATTTTTGTAGATTTTTTTTTCTACCTGGTGACGTGAAAGTTATGTTTAAGATGCCATAACTTCTGCTCCCGGGCACCAATTGAAATAAAATTTATATTCCCACGAAGCTAATAAGATTTCCTATCTTATGAGAAAGTTTCAAAAAATTTCACTAAAAATTGAGATCATAAGAACCTGCTTGAAATTCATTTTGTCCCCCGAGGGGACAATGGTCCTTTAGGGGTTAATGGAAAGTGAAACATATAGAAAGCTTTACAGAAAGTATTAAAATGTGCTGTTATACTAAGAAAAAAGATCTCAATCATGTACAATATTGTCTAAGCATAAAAATAAGTTAAATAAGAGCTATTAAAGTTAAAATTTAAATTCCAAAGTAGAATTTCTGGTTTTAGTTTAGTATTAGTACTTGGAGGTCAAATAAATAAATAAATAAATAAATAATATATATATGAAAATAGTCACAATTTTTTACTTCACAAAGCTTTAACCGTTAAATATCTAATTGTAGGATCTCATAGCAGACTAGTATGAGAATTTGTGAGACGAGTATGAGACTAGTGTAGAAAATATAGTTCTGGGATATTGGGTAAACTTAAAAAAAATTCACCAAATTTTTTGAATTAAATGTTATTTTTCATGAAGAATTGAATTGAGGTAATAATAATAATAATAATAATGTTTTCATTTTTTTTTTAATTGTCTAAATCATTAATAGTTCTAAGATGGAATTAAAACACATTTATTTCATGCTAAATTGAAATTTTGGACTAATAAATTTTTCTTTGGGGAATAAATTAAAATAAGAAATTATATTTTCCAGAATCTAATTAGTTTTTATATCTTACAAAAAAATTCAAAAAATTATGTCTAAAATTGAGCTCACAAGAACATGCCCCAAATCCATTTTGTCCCTTGTAGAGACAATGGGACTTTAGGGGTTAAAGATTAAGAATGTCAAATTTCAATTGCATGCTTCATAATTTGAAAATCTTACATTAGGAAAAAATTGAACCCAAGAATGGACTACTTCATATTGCAAAAATTTGGATAGAAAGAGCCTTCTCAAATCACTAATTGGGTCAAGATTTACATGACAAGTTTAAATATTCATCATGATTACCCAATCCATCTCTACAATTTTTTGGCTTAGTCATGGAAGATGGCTATTATAAACCTCCAGCAAATTTTCACACTCCAAGTTGCTTCTATCAACTTTTAGTAGTCCTACGTGGTAGTTGGAATGAGGATGTGGACAACCTCACACTTACTTCAATTAGTAAAAAAATTAGTAAAAAAATTCAAAGCCCCTTGAAGGCTTCAATTCCCTTGTAATGGAAATTCTCCTTTTGCATTCTATAATGTTCATTGAAAATAATTCGAAAATTGAAATATTGAATGTATATAATATAATTTGCACATTTCTATCCTATTTTTATAATTTTAAGAGAACCTTTTTTGACAAATATCAAATTTACAAACATTCCTTCAAGATTTCACTTTACTAAATAATTTTCTTTGGAAAAGTTAGATTTCAAAATATTGACATGTATTTTCAACATTATATTCCATCTATGTAGGAAGTAAAACTATACATAAAGCAAAATCAAAAGTATCTATGGTTGATTGAAACCTAAAAATAGAATTTTGTTTTAAAAACAAATCACAAATTATTGAAATTAGTGATTCATTTTTTTAAGGAGTTCCAATATATGGCAATATATTCATTTTTTCACATCAATGAAATTGCTAAATTATTACAAAATCTTGGGATGGTATCCCCTCTCTTTTAGTATTGCTATTACACATTTTAGTATACCAAATTACAACCCTTCCCATATTGCATGACAATGCATACTCCATCTTCATTTCTAAATCTAAATCTAGCATTGTCATTTTTTTCTTATTCATGTGACACAAGTATCAAAAGACAAGAATGACTAAACTAAATGTAGATTTTGAAATAAAAAGGGGATGTACATAGTGATGCAATGGTGAGGTTTGCAATTAGGCAAGATATTAAATCCATCATTCAAAGTGGGCCCAGTCCAATGTAGTCCAAGGGCTCAACCATAGGGCCCAACCCCTGATTCTACAACTTGGATGCCCATACCACATAGCTCCCAACTTAGCTTTGACACCTCCTCTTGCCTATGGACCCGATTGTAGGACCATGCCCTTGATGGAGTGTGGCATGATAGTAATGAATGTTAGTCTATGGACATTAAAGCACAAGGGAATGTCACGCGCCCTCCATGACAAGACGGTTTGGTCTTCATGAAACAATCATAACTATTTTTCATGACGAGTCATGACAGTGTACCACAAATTTGCAAGCAGGCCATTTTACCAGCCCTCCTTGTGCAAAAAAGGTGGGTTGTTGGATGAAGGAAGAAAAAAATTTAAGCACCCTCCAGATCGTTGATGAAGGAAGAAAAAATCTCCGGAAGGTGCGCTCATCTAGGGCCGTTGATGTTGAGCCGCCATTTGAAAATTGGGGAACCGTTGATCGTATAGAATTCTTGGATTCCGCCAAAGTACAATTAAAAGGCCACCATTTCGAAATCCATTTGAACGAAGGTGGAAGAGAAATCAATTCTTGGACAAGCTTCAATTGCAAGTCTTCAACAACTTAGCATCAATCACGACTGCAACCTTTCAGATCAGAGCTCTTTGCCTTCAATTGGGTCCGACAGTGATTTGGAAGGGTGTAGTAGAGTGAATTTGCATCTTTGGAGTTTAATTTTGTATTAGGAAACTAGGTTTTCATTTGTGTTTTGAATTTTATGTTGTAGTGTTGTTTAGCTTCAAATGTTGTATTTGCATATGAGCTTGCTATGAACTCAAGACAAAGTGTCACTTCGTTGCATTAGAAGAATACTACCTTAGCAAATTTACTCCTTAGGGTTTCCTTTGATGCCCAAGTAGTTGAAGATCTTAATGTCAAAACGTCTGCTAATGAAGAATTTTTGGTCCCATAGCACATGTGGTATATTTGTCATTGTGCAAACCCATAATTCTCCACTGCTTATTCTGTAATGAATACATAGAACTATAATCTCCAAGTGCAGGACTTGAATTCCATAATGCATAGGCAATTCTAAAACAAGACTTTGTCACTCTATGTGAGGATTAATAATTATGATGAGGATTTGGGGGCTCAGAAATTGCAAAGGGCTCAAAAAGGACAAGATTCTTCTTGTGGACAATGTTGAGGTGCTTCAATTTTTGTTCATGAACATAGTGTGATCAATGTTGTTTTTGATGTTTTAGCATGTTGATGATCTTTGTTATTGCTTGTTAATTGTTTGTTCGTTGTGTGCAGGGTTTCAGTATGGCAAAGGGGACAACAGTAGATGAAGTTAATTTACAAACCAAAGCTATTCCTGCTCAAAATGTTACTCACCCACTTGCAACTCAGCAAGAAACAATGAAAAAAACTCTAAGGAAAAAAACTGCACTACAAGCAGTTGCCCTACAAAAAACTGCCTTGGAAAACCACCCCAGAAATGAGCCCTTCCACAGCCAAAAGAGATGGAACTGAGTGTTACCATTTCTGTGGGTAGCGATGACATTTCTGTTCACTTGTTGGCAAAGGTTGAGAAATTCATTGAGAAGGAGTGCCTTTCAGGTCTTTGCTCCATTGAAAGAGGAGGGACTATGTGTAGACTCCACGTGCAAATGGTGTGTTGACTTTTCACTACTTCAACAATCATGGCCACCAAATGTCTAAAGACATATTTTAGATGGGATGATGCTAAGAAGGCCCTAGTAGGCCACCACATTCTCACAAAAACTCTTCGGCATGCTCGGATATTGTATCAAAGACAAAGGTAAAGACCATTTTCAATGTGTTCACAGGAATGTGACAGATGAACAAATTGAAGGAGTTGAAGAGTACATCAAGTACAGTACTCCATTTGCAAAGAACAAAATTATTCTCATTCATACCAATCTCCTGGAGAGGGTTGTGACGTATTGTAGGTACAAATTGAAGAAACAATTGAGCAATACTCTTCTAGGCACTCTCTTACCAATGCTGCGTTCATGACAATACATTCTCTTAGCTTCTTGGGTTCTTCCAGTCCGTGAAGGTGGCATGAAATACAATAGGGCTTCATCGCTCTGGAAGTGTATAATGAATCTGCATACTGTTGAATGGACGATGTGACTCAAATTTTCTTTAAGCACACAAATCCAAGTTCTTGCCTTGCTGATATGGGGCGGCAGCGGCTTGTTGCACACCTTGACGATGCATGAGAAGGTGCACAACACGATTACATGTTCAAGATAAATATGTTTAAAAAGTGTGGGTTTCTATTGTTATCTATTCTTCTTGCAATTTTGCAGGTTTTGCACTCAAGTACTTGTTTTTGACAACTTAATTTACGTAATTATTTTGTTGCAGCAGATGATCGAGACCAAAACAACATCATTATCATCAATGACAATGAAGATCCGGCTCCCTCTAATGCAAACTTGCCGGATATTGTTCTAGACCAAGATCCCGAGGCACTCATAGCTCACATGTATATACTGGTGTTTTTGGGAGAACTTGACGTAGAGAACTGTTTGGTAGTGTAGTTCTCAGCATCATACTCATGTCACATACAATTGTTGTTTTCAGCATGTAGTTTTGCAAATGTGACTTTTGAACTTCTCGTTCACTTGGAATGCATTATTTTGAACACAATGATATCCAAATGTGACTTTTGAACCTCTCATTCACTTCAAATGCATTATTTTAAACACAATGATACCCAAATGTGACTTTTGAACTTCTCATTCACTTCAAATGCATTGTTTTTAGCATTCAGTTTTGAAATGCCACTTTCAAACTTTGCATGAGCTTGAAATGCAAATTTTTGAATTCTGTTTTTTTCAATTTCAAGGGCACTACTTAAATACATAAAGGATGACTAATGAGGTTTTGCCACATGTCCCCCTTTAAAAATCATTTGTTTTATTACAAGGAATGTGACACTTCCTCACAATCAACTCAAAAATGGCAATAATTGACATTAACTAACTATTTTATACAAAGGTTCTTTGTTTGAGGTTTTGGTAGTTTTAGTTTTCAAGATCTTGTGCTTTGCTTGTACTATAGTGCTTGTAGTATTTTTTTTTGTTTATTGCTTTTTGTTTTGCTTCTTTTGCCTCTATGCCTCCTCCAAGTGTTTACGGTGATTGTGTGGAATAACTATTTTTCATGGTTTCGTGTTTGCATGTGTTACATTGGAGTTAGGGCTTTGTCTTTTTGTCTTTGTTTTGTGTTGTTTTGGTGTACTCAAACTCCCTTCTTCTCTACATTTTCCTTGCAATTTTTGTAATGACTTGAACGTCCTTTTCTTCATGGTTTAGGGTTGATATGGCCTTCTTCAGATGCCTCCTACTATGAAACAAATATAGAACATTCAAGCAGTTAGGAACAAGAGGCTTAATTACTATGTACACAATGATTTGCTAAACATTGTAGCACAAAACACAACCACTACAAAAAAAGGGCAGCATAAATGACTTCAAACAATGACTCCAGAGAAGTCATTCCGAACAGGGGTGACTATGAAATGACTTCGGGGCTCTGGAGTCATTTAGGACCAGTCACGTCTGTAAATGACTTCAGACTTATTATCACCATCTACTTCGGATGAGGATGTAATTATGGATGAAAAGTGAGTGGGTTGAACAAGATAAAGATTGTTCTGCCTTAAGGAAATTGATGGGGAGCTGCCATGTGGAGAGTGACCCCGGATTTAATCCAATGTGGACATCCATGTCAGCAGTCACACTTAAGTCATTGTTCAGTCATTGTTTGGTGGCAGAAGACCCCTTTTCAATCTGACGTGGACCTCCACGTAGGTAGTCATTTATTAGTCATCCTTGAGTTGCGGGAGACCCAGGAAGAATCTGACGTGGACCTCCATGTGGGTAGTCATTCTGAAGTCATTCTACAGTGATGACTGACCCTTAAAACATCTGAGCTGGACATTTGAGCTGCAAGTCATTTTCAAGTTGCGATTGTGTTACGTTATCCACAATTTTTAGGTGACATGGAGACATGTGGCGAGTCAATTGTGAGTCATTTTCAAGTGACAGCGGCGTCACTAATTACCTGATGTGGACAGCCACTTGGTCAGTGAACATGCAGTCATGCTAAAGTTACGGTCTTACGAAGTGTGCCATGGAGTAGCGCTTCCCAAGTCACATTGGAGAGAAAAAATAGTTCTGGCCTAGTCATTCAGGAGTCCTAATATAGTTGCAAGCCCTCTTAATTGAGCAACCGTTGTGAAATGGTCATTGAAGTTGATAGCTCCAGATATGGTCCAAACAAGCATGTCCTCACAACAACAAGTGACTCATCTACAGCGTTCACCCTCACAGGTGGCAGACAATACTTCTACGACCCTTTAATAGCGACTCAGAATACATCAAATGGCAAAGAAGCGTGCAACAATGAATACTAAACGGTTTAGCAAGCATGAGAAGGACTCAATGTCATAGAAATTGGTGAAAAAGGCCAACATATTTACAGAATGTCGACCGGCTATTACGTCTCAAAGTGTGATAACTACAGGGTCAAAAGGTTCAGTGCGATTCTACAAGCTGTATCAGTGGCCCAGACTCCTTGTTGTACATTGAAAACCCCTGTGCGCCACCCTCATTATAGGGCACGCTTAATGTATTTTGAGTCCCATATGGCCATCGACCCCTTTGCATCTTCAATATTAACCTGCTCAGCGTCTTCCTTGGGATACATGAGCTGAACACCTTCCTGTAGAATGTCACGCACGTCCACCTTCACCCATGATGGTGGTATTTCCATGAAGTGAAACTTGTGTTGACCTGGAAGTCCACTTATTGTTGCCGTTGCTATCTTACATCGCTTGGCGCGTGGATTCATGATAAATACTTCGTCTCCAATGTCCAATTGTCCCTGCAAATGAGGGTGAAAATAAGTTGCTTCTATAATCCACACTCATGAGAATAATGCTCCTTCCTTGACTAAATAGGCCTTCACTACAGCTTCACATATACATGACTACTGAAAACGCATTAACTAGTACTTCACTTCTCTGTGACTGGGACAAGACTCGATCATGACTGGGACACCACTGAACAGAGTGAGTGTCCACAATTAATTACTACACGCACTCTGAACTTCAACGAGGAACAGCTTATGGCTGCAGGCGAAGTTCTACACGGACGAAGTGAATTATTGTTTGCATCTTCAGTTGTGACTAATACATGACTACCGCGTAACTGCAAGCCCACTTGGAAATGTCTACAACTACACTAAGACTGAGCATCAACGCAAAGACTACAGTTCAATGACTGTACAGCTTATGAGTTCGTGAGAGGGGTTAGTAAAATTGCGACACACCTTTTTTGATGCCCCGTCACGTTTCGGCTCCACGGTGGCCACCACCTTGCTCCTCGTTTCCCGCTTCTCGGTGCGCACCTACAGACACATGTAACACTTGTGAGATTGGAAGAACAACGGAAGGTGAGGGGATGCTCTCACAGTGCCGCAAATGTGGTGCACTGTCCCGTCACCTTCCACAAGGTCCAAGAACTCATACGGTACCCTGCTTCTGCGTTTCTGTAACATTTCTGCCTTGGATTCATTCACAATTTGGGGGTACTTCGATCGGAATTCCTTGACGTCGGTGCATTTCCACAGCTCCTCCAATAGTGGCCACAAAAAACACTTTAGGTACTCCCTGTCGTCGGACAAGTTGCGCAACCACTTCACATAGAACGGAGTGGTGACAAATGCATTTGCCACAGGGTTCCCTTCTATTCTACCGTAGCTACAGTCCACTATGAATGTACTTGACGCACTAAAGGCGGGCCAAGCCGCATACACTACGTTCAAGTCCTTCACAAACCCTGTGCTTTCACTGTTCAGGACGTCCCCTACCTCACTAGATTCAGAAGACCAAGAGAAAAGGGGGACCGGATTTGAGGACGCTGGCACCCCAGCTAGCATAGTAGGAACCACGTCCAACATGTAGCAAGCGCGGCTGCTCCCCCAAAATGCAACGGTGAAGTGTGAGAAACAACGGGATAAGAATGTCTTCAGCCAAGGCCGAAACACGACTCTTCTAAGGGCTGTCTTGGTACTTGCCCGTATACTACTGTTTGGGTTTGGTCTGGTTAGAAGGCTAGCATCAACTAGTGTTCCCTGTACGTTTAAGATAAGCAATTTGCGCCCCCCACTGGTGTTGCCCCCTTTCCTCTCAACCAAGATGTCGGTGAGGGACTTCTGTGGATTAACCTCAGTTACAGCACATTGCGAAAAATGTGCGGAGGCCTTTACCTTCGTTGGAGACTTCATTGGTCTCCAAGACTTCTTTACCGGCGCATCTGGGACGGTCGTGATTGTGGGTTCCACGTCTAGAACATTTCCTTCACCCCCCTCACCTGCCGCTTTTTTTTCTTCTCTTCCCACGGGCGATACAGCTGGGACACAACGGCAAGGCTCCGACACGTCTGCCTCAGTCTCAACAAGGACAATGATGTCGTCCACTTTGGATGGCTTGTTGTCTCTTGCAGGGATGTCTTCAATGCCGGCCTTCTCGATAGCCCCCACCTCAACTTCCAATGTGACTCCAGTGCTTTCCTCCACTATTTGGTGGGCCTCTTGGACGTTGCCAACCTCTTCTTCTTGAGCGGGTGCCACATCAGTGGGCTTCAAAGTAGTCTTCATAGCCTCGTCCAATCCGGAAGTATATGGATTGGAATTCTCATCGTCTGCTAGGCTGCCCCCTCCTGCTTGTTCTTTGGGCTCTACAGCGCCTATTGAAGCAAGTGTGGCACGAGTTGGTTCAGGCATTACCTCAGCAATGGTGGGGGCTGTGGCATCGGGCGCATGTAGCTCATTTGTTGGACTGGGCTCCCGTGAAGCCCTCTTCCACCACGGTGAAGTTGAGATTACCCTGTTCTCTTCGGAGTCGGATGACAGGGTCACGTCTGGCTTTTTGGCTAGCATTTCTGCGTTGCACTTCACTGACTGGCCACCATGTCTGGACTTGACAGCAGATGTACGCTTGTTCAGGACTTCTGGTACCGATACGACTCTGTTTCGAGAACCAGGCAGCACGCCAGAACCCATTGGCTTTCCTCCAGACCCTTGATTGTCTAGTGCGGATTGGGTGATGGACGGGCTATCTTCGTCCGCTGGCCTAGCCATACCCATATAGCTTTTGAACATGTTCCGTAATTCCTCCAACGCCACTGCTTGTACCTCCGAATTTGCCATTACTTGGTTGAACTTAGCGTCCACATCGTGCTTCAAGGACTCAACAACAGCCATGACAGAGGATTCTCCTACAGCACCCGCACTCTGCCAATTGAAATCAATGAGAAAAGATCCACTTAGGATTTTTACGCTCGCGCACCAGTAACCCGTAGTCACCATGAAGTCATTCAGTAGTTCTCTTTGGGTTAGCTCACACTTATGGAGATCACATCCATGACTACATTGCAACTGGGGGACTGAATCGTGACTTCTATGCTATTGCATTTAGGTACAAAGCCGCTTTCATTCAAGCAAACAGAAGTCTGACTACAGAAATGCCCTTATGGAAAATTCGAAACCGTATGAACATGAGGATCTAGCATACGAGCATTTAGCAAGCGGATATGACATGAAGGAGGGTGGTTCATTGCGGTCTTACAAGTAACACCTAAACAACCAATTTGGCCAACATCATAGGGTCACACTACTAAAACGGTACTCTGCATTTAGTTCCTCTTTCATACACCAAGCGTATCTCATGAACAATGTGGAAGGAAGGGAGGCTTTGAATTTCACAGGAAGAACTTACCCCACTTGGGACGCCTTGTATTGGACTTTGTTCTCTAATCCCTGGGCTATGCGCCCTACCTTCTCTCTGCCAGAGAAATGTGATTTTGACATGTTTAAGGTAAAGCAAGAAAACAAAAGCAAAGTGCAGTTTTACCTAGTAAGACAACCTTTTCTACAATTCTGTGTGCCACTAAGGCCGATGTGAACGACAATGTAAGGGAGTAACAACGTCAAGCATCGTACCGCAATGGGCTTTCCCGCTTTGCCATGCCGCCCCACTTGTTGATAATTCTTCACGTTATGACGGGCAGCCTGCATCTTCTGTGCCTTCACTTGTTGAGCTTCCGTCTTCCAATATACGATGAGCCAGTCCCATTGGTCTGTTTGCTCCACATTCAAAGGACATTGTGTCATGCCCTTCAACCACTTCACCTTTAGCCTACATCTCTCGGACTTCAGAAATCTTGATACAACAGTTCTGAAGCCAATGATGCTCAGCGGCTGGCCCACATACTCGAACTCATTGTCCAATGCGTCTCTCAGCTTCCTCAGCGCTACCGGCTTCTGCTGCGACAAATCCACCACACTAAGGTCTAGGAACAATGGCACAAAGTTCCGGATTGCGGCATCCCATGCATTCTTGCCTTCACTAGAAGCATCCACTTCACCAAGCTCGTTCACAAACACCCGATTTGCCTTGCATCCTGATGCTGCACGATCTTGGCTCCCTCTGTCGTATTCTCAACGCCTCCTTCGCCGTGAGCTTCGGTCCTTGCTATCTTGGGAAGTTTGTGGGTATAGCTGGGGCGGACCCGACCACGGAGGGGGAGTTGACGTATGTTGTGGCGGCATCCACTAGGCAGGAACCCATGACCAATTGTTCCCGAAACGCCCTCCTGTCGGTTGCCGATCCGACGCGGTCTCCATCTGCGCTGCAACCTTCTTCGTTGGTGAATTCTTCACTACTGGGATTTTTTGCCTTTTAATCTGTTGTTGTATAGGAGGCTCCTCCTCTTGAATGTCGTCATCACTAGAGTCGACGTCATGTTCTTTAAAATCTGCGCACGAGACACCTAAACCCTAGTAAGGATTTACTGCCTTATAGTCAAGAAAAAAGAAAGGACAAGCCTTCCTACCTTGCAATCCCGCTTTACATTCATAATCCAAGTACGTGACTATGCATTTGACTGTGAGCAAGATTGCATGCAACCCTTAGCCATCCTAGAAAAACAAGATCTTCTACTACCAGATAACAACGGCGTTCTCTAAACCCTGAAGCCCTAAATTCTCAAATAGTGAGCGAGATAACAATTTACCTGCGGCAGCTAACTCCTTGGCGCACTGCTGCTGAACATGGGAACAAGCTATTGCAAGATTCATCATACCTTGTGCGATGGCCTCGTCATTGGACCTCGTTGCCTCGGAGGAGGAGTCGTGTTCGCTGGACATGTTGGTGCGATCCGCCGCTGCTCTTCCTGTGCTTGGATGAGAACGATTCTTCCTCCCTCCGCGTCCTCGAAGGCCAAGCCGCATGGAATACCTACGAGGCGCTTGCTTGCTTTCACTCCCCTGCCGCTTAATTCTTGCCTTCGTCTTTTTGGAAAGATGCTCTTCACTGCGTTGTCAACGATAGTGCACCATGAGCTGAAGACAAAGAAAGCGCAATTCAAAGTCCTTGGACAACACAACACTCTGGAAATGAGGAGGAATGGTTTCCGCCATGCGCCCTCGTAAGCTACACACCTAAGCGGAAGAGAGAAGACTGGTTAGGGTTTGGAATTTAATGGCAAGGCTGATTGAATTAGGTTCCACGTGGACAAGCGCCGCCAATAAACCCGGTGACTGTCGCGAGCTTCCCAGATGCGACTAAGCTGTCACTACTTGGTGTCTAACATATGACTCCACGGCAACTACAGGAAGACTATGGCAGTCTCCAAGAAAATTGCGCCGTCACAATAAATGTTATTGCGCTCAAAAAGACAAAAACCCTAGCATACAGCAAACTCTCACGGGATGCAAGATCTGGCCTTAGGAATTCCCAAGAGCACAACAGGACTATGTGAGAACAGCTTCATAGCTCAGTACAGTCAGTGCACCATTAGATTAGTGCACTTCATGCGCACAAACAACAAGTGTTGAGTATGCCGAGGGGCCGCTCTCCCTGTACGTATCCTGAAATACAGAGTAACGAGGACAAAGCTTACCACTTGGCTTTGGCGATCTCCATAGGGACTATATACTTCTGCAGCTCAGCCACATTCTTATCACGCAGAAGTTCGTACGAAGTCTTCAGATGTAGAGGACTGGGCGGCGGTGACTCCATCGTAGTTGCCAAAGTCCTCAAGTGAGACGGGGTGCTTCCTCCAGACTGCACACACGTCTCCAGGAGACAAGCGGTTTCTTCAATTGGCGCTGCGTGAAGAAGACAGAAGAGCAGGAGCGGCAAAAGGAGACGTTGAACTGCATCCCAGAGCCTCCTCGTTCTCACGATTTCAAGAGAAACGCCGAAAGTGAAGGACGCTTACATAAATTGGGAGAGGTAAGTGCCACCGCTCACAACTGGAAGTAGTCATGATAATCGATTTGGAGTAGGCGGCGGTCATTAATTGCTTGAATCTGCAATTACTTCAACTGTCGGTGTTACTTCAGAGTTCAGGAGGGCTATTCAAACAATCTTCCCTTGATCTCCGGTTGAAAACTAGAGCAGTCACAACGATTAGTGCAGTAATGGCCATGATCAAGCCTATAGTTGGCTAATTAACTCTTAGTACATCGATTTCACAACCGGTTATTACGAAAAAAGACAATCCCTACTGAAGTAGTCATTTTGGGTTCTAGAACTGCGTCTAGACCGGGAGCTACATGTGACTGCAGTCAGACATTTAGTATTCAGAAATTGGCCTTCAGGACGTGCAAGTCATGATAAACCACTATGAACCAACTGCTCGTTATGGACCACGAAGAAATTCGACTTGAGGGGCAGACGCATGTTCCAATGACTCCAAGGCAGTGATTACTATAAACTAAGGCTTCAAAGATTGGAAGTGTATAACAAACACAGTCATTGACGCGATGTTAGAAAGGGAGCTCAGTAATACTTTGTAGTGGTTTCAACGACAATGCACTGTCCATGCAACTCCATTTAACAATTCCCCTTTTTTGAATCCATGTATCAATCTCAAAAGACGTCTATAAGCATAGTCAGTACACCTAGGATCAAAGGGTCATCTTCCCGTATTCGGTTGCCACATCCAAGTTCATTCAATAACTCGTACATGACTATCATGTAGTCATGTATTAGTCGATCTCACTCATAAATGACTGAGTCATGACTTGGGAGAAAGTCACATACAAGTTGTCCCATAAGACTGCATGAGTTCCTTGTCAATGAGCAATGTGAAGCCCTAAAATGGTTGTGCATGCACTTTCTACAAGCTTGGCATCCATTTTTATTGGATTTGTCAGTCTATTCATTGAGTCACTATTTGATGAAATGATCTGACTACAG
Source organism: Rhytidiadelphus loreus (assembly GCA_947034895.1). Lineage (NCBI taxonomy): Eukaryota > Viridiplantae > Streptophyta > Bryopsida > Hypnales > Hylocomiaceae > Rhytidiadelphus > Rhytidiadelphus loreus. The sequence goes on from OX344764.1 coordinate 44,900,375, forward strand.
ACGATAGTCACACATCCAATCCTCCTTGCCATTGCATACATTACAATTATGCCGGGCGTGCAACCTTTGTACAATCATTCAAAAGTCTTGTTTTTTGTTTTCCAGTTAGTCCACAATACAATTATACAGGAAGTCATTTACAAGTGGCGGAAGTCATTTACAGACATGAGCTTGTAGTGTAATGTCAATCATGTACTAGTCTCCATCTGAGACGACCGTTGTAATTCTTAGAATTGTAGTGATTGCAGTTGGGATGAAGACTTCAGGTGTCAATGACGGAAGGGTCTTGCAGTGAGTTCTTCTAGTAGTCACGATTGTACTACGCATGAAGAAAAAGCGTATTCTCCTTAGTGCGTTACCAAAAGGAGGACTGTATTCCAATTAGTGATAGGACGGTTTGCAAATCCACGGGTTAGTCACTTCTTCTTGCCTGGTCTGTTTTACTTTACTTTCGTCTCAATCCACAATGTATTCATTGCGAGCTTCTTCTTTATCCAAGTGTAGGATATGTAATCTATAACTAGTCTGGAAATACAAGTAAGGGAATTTTTTTTTTAAAGGGTCGCTATGTCATCAGCCAATACACCTAAGTGACCTAACATAGTGTCCCGACTGAATGCGAGAGGAGTCCACGTATTTGTGAACGGCATTTCATGTTTTATAATTTTAGTACTTGCCTAAAACCTCTGTGACAGTTCCCATCTCCGTAAAGCTTAGGAATCCGTACACGTACAACGCAAGTGCTTCAAAGCTTCTCCATATGCAAACATGTTCTACTCCTTTCTAAGTCATGCCAAATGAGCTCTAGTCAGTATACAGTACCGGAAGATACATAAACGTCACGCACAAGTCACATAAGTCATCGCGTAGTCATGTACTAGTGACGAATGCTGTTTTGGAGTCCTAAATCTCCCATTCTTTGATGACAGTCGTTTTGACATCCCCAATGGTTGTGCATGGGCTGGTTTGTGCAGAGAATACAACATTCTTCCTATACAATGATTCCGGCCAGACTTCCACTATCTGACAAGCATAGACAACGACTACGCGATGAGCACCTCTGGAGGAGAGAGTTGCATAGGGCTGTTGAATACAATGTGACGAAAATTCAATGCCCATGTATGAAATGTCGAGGCCACAAGAAGTTGATTGTACGAAGCGTACGAGAGCACCTAGTTAAACATGGTAGGGATCCGGAGTGCAGGATTTGGCGAGGACCAGGCACCCGTGACTCCTCAGACGAAGAATGGGAGGGCCACTTGTGAGAACCAACGCCTTTGCTTGTATCGCCCATAGATGAGACGGTGGATACTCTTGGGATGATCCAGCAAGCGTCACAACAGGTGGAACGCCCTTTGCCTTCAACGCCTGAGAGAATAGAGCCTGAAGTGGAAGTTTCTTTGTCACCGGAGGAGAGACTTCAGCGTGAAGTTAGAGACACATTTGCCACAGCAGACTCGGTTCATGAGGAAAGCATTTCAGTGGGCCCAGACGATGCTGAAGAGGCTGAAGAATGTAGGGACGAGCCTACATCTAATGACAGGAACGTAGAAGAAGATGGAGATGAGAGCAGCTTCGATGCTAGGGTGTTGGAGGAGTCTTTGGAGCCATTGTATAATGGCTCCCAGTCTAGTAAGCTCGCTGCCACGGTATTGCTCATGAATCTTTGTACAGTGCATGGGGTGACTAACCACTGTGCCCAGGAACTCTTTAGCCTTCTACATACCCATCTGCTACCCACAGGAAATACTTTGCCAAAAACATACCACGCCGCAAAGTCTCTAACGGGGAAGCTAGGACTCTCTTACAACACCATACACGCGTGTGAGAGAGGGTGTGTTTTATTTCGTGGCGATCAAGAGAACGCTCTTCGGTGCCCCAAGTGTGGCGGGCGTCGATATAGAGACGAAGAAAGACGTTGCTTTCCATTAAAGGTTCTTCGTCATTTTCCAATCATTCCTCGACTTCAGAGATTGTTCCGGAGCCCGGCGACATCGAAGCTTATGGTTTGGCATACTGAAAACCGGAGCAATCAGCCTGGCGGTGACGGAATGGTTAGGCACCCTTGTGATTCGAAGGCCTGGCAGCACTTCCATGAAAATGTTGATACAACGTTTGCAGATGATGCGAGGAACACTCACTTTGCTTTGGCGGCTGACGGGGTGAATCCTTTCAAACAAAACCGTTCATCATGGTCCACATGGCCCGTTCTACTTCTGAATTACAATTTGCCTCCATGGTTGAGTACAAAAAAGTTTTTTGTCCTCCTTGCTCTATTAATTCCTGGGAAGGAATCAGTAACATCTGAGGTCTTTGACGTTTACTTAGAGCCCCTTGTTGAAGAATTGTTGCAACTATGGACAGGTGTTCCAGCATATGACATTACGAAGGAGATGGGAGCAGGGCATTCCAACTTCGTGCCATGTTGCTATGGACTATCCACGACTTTCCAGGCTATGGCACAGTAGGAGGATTTGCACATCAAGGCTATGCTGCTTGTCCTTGGTGCGGTATGGAGTTGGGAGCAGAACATTCCGTGGAACTTGGTAAGCAAACTTATGGGGGGACACGTCGTTGGTTCCCTGAGCATCATCCTTATAGACAGGAGTGCATGAAGGGGCATTTTAATGGCTCTATGGAGTACCGCCCTAAACCGCTTGAAGTTACAGTGGAAGAGCAGGTGCGGTATGCAGTAGAATATGAGGCCTAGAAAACTGCTGGAAATAGAGAGGGTTCGGCAGGTGACCCTTCCAAAATACACGGCGTTAAGAGACTGAGCATTCTGTATTTGCTACCTTATTGGAAGGTGAGAGACCTTGGTCCTTCATCTGAGTCATGGAAAAATCTTATGAGTTGGGCAATTGGCCCACATCTTTGCAGTCACGCTTGAAGTCACGTGAGAGTAGATGTTAAGACTCAGAGAGTCACTATGACTACACGGTGACTGGAAAAGCACTATATGTCAACTCTGTGCGACTCCGACCCATTGCGTCTGCTTTAGCGTCATGAAATCTGTAAACTGTTGTGGCAATGTCCTTGACCTTCTGACCGAACCATGGATTTTCAGGACCTCCTCATTCGCTACACCCTCGACGTCATGCATTGCGAGATGAACTTGGCCAAGAACTTCCTCAAAACAATTTGCGGAAAAAAGGACACTGTAAAGGTCCGTCGAGACTTGCGGAGACAGAATATAAGGGCCCACCTCTGGCTCACAGAGCACCCTCGTAAGCCTGGAAAGATGGTGAAGCCCCGAGCTCCTTATGTCTTGTCAGAAGAAGAGTTCCAGAAGTTTGCTCATTGTATGGAGGCATTGAAGACACCAAGTGGATTTTCATCAGACCTAGGCAAGTGCATCCGCAAGAAAAACTTTGGGGGACTGAAGTCCCATGATTTCCACGTTTTGATGCAACAAGTGCTACCCCTCGCACTTCGAGGATTGATGCAACCCCGACCTCGGATGGCAATTATGAAAATGTGCAAGGTATTTAGACGCCTTTGCACCAAGGTATACAATCCAATTGACTTTCCATCCCTGCAGGTAGATGTTGCGGAAAGCATGGCCTTGTTGGAGATCGAGTTTCCACCAAGTTTTTTTGACATAATGACTCATCTCCCCTACCATCTGGCAAGGAAGCTCGACCTGTGCGGACCAGTGAGGGCGCGGTGGATGTACCCGGTGGAACGGTACATGAAGGTTTTGAAGAACCATGTTCGAAACATGGCACGTCCTGAAGCGTGCATGGCAGAGGGATATTTGAAAGATGAATGCCTTGGTTTTGTTACAGAGTACTTGAAGGGATTTGAAGGCACGCAAAGACGTGTATGGGATGAAGATGAAGAATTTGGTGATGCAGAGGAAGTCTTGCAGGGGGCGGGGAAGACATTTGTAATGACAGCAGAGCTTCGAGACATAGCCCACCACTATGTGTTGACAAATGTATCCCTAATGCAGGACCTGTATTTGTAAGTACTCAAACTTGTTCCACTATGTACGAATGCGTTTGGATAGAATTCTAGACCACATTGCCAAAAAACATGGACCTCCACAGTAGTCGCAGAGGTTGAATTTCCTAGTCGGTCTCGGACAGAGGATGGAAGTTGCCTCTAAGTCACTTGTGAGTGAAATACGGAACATGTACTTGAACGCAACTGAGTTGTGACTACTTCAAGTCATTTGTCAGTGAGTCCCGTGTCTACAATGTTGTTTATTTCACAAAAACTATGCCCTTCACCCTTTATCAAATCAGATCAACGCACAATTCTCGCTTTCTCACTTACTATGATCTATGCATATGCAAGAAGTGGCAAGAAGAAGAAAGAGAGAATCAATCTACACCTGCACTGGCTGAGTGGATCCAGAGCGTTGTGTTGGAATCAGAGCTGGACTTAAGGAAGTCTGAGGACATGGACCGCTTCTTGCTGTCTCGGAAGCCTTCACAGAAGGCAACTAGATTTTCAAGAGTGATGGCGTTTGGTAACCACTTCCGAGTGGAGGACGAGACAACCGCCCGGCTAATAAGCTACAACAGTGGTGTAGCGTCTATGTTTGAATTGTCAACAAGCGATTCTAGAGAGTCTTCTGTCAACTATGTTGGGGTCTTGAAAGACGTATTGCAACTCGATTACGGAGCATTGAGCACACAAATTATTCTATTGCGGTGCGAGTGGGTGAAGCCCCAAGACAATAGAGGGAATGTCACGTATACCCGTGATGTGTCTGGCTTTCTTATGGTGAACTTTCGACATAAAATGCCCCGCATGGCAGAGCCATTCATTTTTCCTAGCCAAGCTAGCCAAGTATTCTTCTCAGATGTTGTGGAGAAACATGGGTGGAAAATTGTACTCCGCAAAGAACCTAGGGCTCGTCGTGAAGTAGTGGAGGCAACTAATGCCTTCATCACCACCATAGTGGACACCACTGGCCTCACTGCACCACAACAATTTACAGTTCCTTCAGCGACAGTTAATCTTGTTGGTGCAATAGAGTTGTCAGCAGAAGAGAGCATATTGGCCCAAGAGCATTACTAGACTGCAATTGAACACTAGAACGCAATTGAAAAAGTGGTCCCCAATTACTCCAGACTCATGTGCTACCATCTGCAGTCATGTTAAAGTCATGCATAAGTGATATCCGAAATACTCTATCGTAAGCAGTCATGTTAAAGTCATTTGTAAGTGATATCCAACAGGAGTCCCAGTTTTCTTTGGAAATTGCCTTCTTATGTCATCAATGGCCAATGAAACGGAGTGAGTTTAGCATCTATATGGGGTACTCCATCAATGAGCAATTATACCATTCTTGCCTCTCGGGTCTCATACACAGCTGAATACAATGCCTTCCATTCTAAAAGTCCTTTGGAGTATTAAATGACTCAAATGGTCCAACTTTCCATGTGGCATGTTTGTCTGCCCCACGATGTTCAAAAAGTACCATCCGTCGTGTATACAACAAGTGCCTACAGGCAGACAATAGATAGGTACTTCGTGACACTATAATCCAACCCTAAACCCATGTATCAAAGCAATCATCTTGTACAGGCTACACTTCTCTTGCACTTCACAAAGTGTCCTGAACTACCTAGCAATGTGTGTTCGTCCTCTATCTCTGTATCTTTTTCTAACCACTCCAGAGAAAGACGGTGGCAGATGTCCACGTCATCCATCTTTAAAGGTTCTCTTTCTAGAAAGTAGCCCACAGCTCCTCCAGACATTTTGTAGTTGCAATGGAGTGTTCCTAGTCATTTTGTAGTCGCATTGTAGTCGTCTTGTAGTCATCAAATATGACAGGATAGTGAACCACCTCTTGTGGGACCCACACGGGGTAGTTCCCTACATCCACGTTACAATTTGCGAAAGTACTGGACGAGGAAGTCGTGGATGAGACCTGGACCATCCCCATTGTCATCGCGCAGTGACGTTGGTGACTTGAACATGACTGGGACACAGCTTGCATAGGGTCCACTGGTGCAATTACAGAGTCGTAGTCATAGTTAAGTCATTCCGGACATGCAGTCATTCCTTGGCAGTCACGTTTTTGGCCATTTTCTTGTAGTGAACATCAATGAAGCTCAAATTGGTGACTAGTCATCCATCATAGGAGAAGAAACATTTGCATAGAAAGAAAAATTTCTTTCAAGTACTGGGATAGTAGGATAGTAACAATGCACACCTCTATGCATATGAAGACCTTAACATGATTCGATGGCTAAGTAGACAATAGTTCATCAACATCGTACATTTTTATCTAACTAGATGGATCAAGCAAGTGGATATATCTATGACTCTTTTATATGACTCTTTACTGTTTTTTAGCGATTTAGCTTCTTTAGAAGAAAATCTAATCATTCAGTGTTCTACACTAATTCTCTTCCTAGGTTCTTTGTGTTTTTGTTGTTGAATTCCTAAATGGATGCCTAGGTTTTGTTCAATTGTGCCTTCCAAGCAATGGACAATCTTGTTTTGTGCTAAAATCTAATGAATCTAAATGTAAAGTTGAAACACAATAATCTTTGAAAGTTAGCAATTTTGGTCAGTTCAAGTCAAGGTGGGCCCTACCTCTAGACTTTCAAACAAATCTAAATTCTAATTAATCTAAATGGTAGAGCATGTCATGCCTTTTCCAAAAATGCTAAAGCAATCCCTAATCAAAGTTTTTTACTTAACCCCTAAATGTCAAAGACTATATTTTTACCAGAACTACTCTATAACTGTCATTTCTACAACAAGTACCAAATTTTAGAAAAAAAAACATTTTTAGAAATATGTAACCATAGTACACTGGTTTGAAAAGATGAGGAAAAAAATTCAGAATTTTCCACAGTGTAGATTGCAAGATATTAATGTTTGAAGTGACAAGAATCCTTTTTTTGGCACTATGAAAATACGGGCAGCTGCACTTCACAAGGTCACATTTGTATGAAAAAATGTCCAAAATGGTTGTTACTCTTTGGATTCCCTTTTTAAGGCAAGTTTTCTACATGTTTAAAAATTTTCAGATCATTTGAAATTGTACAACATATAGGAAAAAAATAGTAAGTAGAAAGAAGTAGAGAATGTTTAAAAATACTAAATTGTTAACAATTTATTTATAAAATTGAAAAATTCCAATTCCAATGGTTGTAGTGTTGCAATAAACAATATACACCTAATACTTTTATTTTTTTTCCAAAAATATTTAAAATAGAGTTAAATAAAGGACTTCAAGTTTATTTAAGAGTAGAGATTCCATAACTACCCACAAACTAATCCAAACTAAAATTCCTCATAACTTTCATCTCATTAATCAAAATGGAATGATTCAAAGCTTACCACATATATATAAATCTAAAGAAACAATTTCAAATTTTTATTTTTTTAAAAAGTGATTTTCAAAGAAGTTTTTTTTCTACTCGGGTTGCCCACTAAACATTGAAAATTACATACCATGCAATAACTTTTGAACCATGTAGTCAAAAGTTATGAAAATTGATGGGCCTTAAAGTTACTCCTTGGGCACATGTTTTGTGGAAATTTAAAATAAAAATAAATAAAAATTCCATTTGTAGTGAATTGCCCAAAATCACTATGTTGCCAAAAAATGGTGTTTGGTCCTTTAGGGGTTAAAGTTATCTACGGATAAGGTTTTGCTTCTAAATTATCCTATCAACCTTCATCTTCTATTGACCTATTAACCAAAATTCACTTTCTATTATGGAGTTTATGTTTAAGTTAATTCTAGTTCCTATGATTTCAATTTCATTTGAATTGACCTAATGATTACTACTTTCATCTTATGTTATCTTCTTTAAGTTTGACCTATTTTCTAAATGTGAAGTAGTTGTGGAATCCTCTAAAGATTTCCTAAATGATTTTGATTTCAAATTGTTCTTTAGTTGTTTTCAAAGGAATCTAATTGACTATATACTCATTACTTACTATTCTAGATTTCTAATCTTAACTTATATTTTAGATTTTTAATATTTTGGATTTGTCAATCATAAAATCAACTTTCTGAAACATAAAGATACTTCAATATTGAACTTTCCTATCAAAAGCTATGGACAGATAAAGTTTTATCACTATTTTGCACTAAAACTTCATTCATTATTTTCTATTGACCTACAATTCTAAATTGATTTCCTTTTAGATTTTTTTTTTACTTTAATTTAGATTTAAAAATTCCTTTTCAACCTATTTAGGATAAATTTTACTATTTTTCATCCACAATTAGTACTAAATTCCATCCATTTATATCTTCTTCAATTTTTATCTATTTTTTAAATTTATTATGATTTTGGAAACCTCTAGAAATTTTCTAATATATTCTAGATTCAAGGTTAAAATTTAACAAATTCCTATAGATTGACTTAATCATTTAATCCCTAATTTTAATTCCTATTTCTTTTAGAAAATCAAATAGTCAAAGGGTAAAGTTCAGCACATACCTCCTATGTAGTTGACACTATGGTTTCATCTTCTTGAATTATAATTGTAATTTTTTCACAATAGCCATCGCTCTCCATCTTTGTTGATTTTTTCAAATTTTTGTATTCCACTTATATAGAAAAGTTACAAAGTACTTTGAATTCTACTCGGAATTCTAACTATTCTATGTATATTTTCCTTCACCTAATTCTCTCTCCCTATCTTTCTCAACTATTTTTTATAGTCTTTTCTATTGTTTTATAATTTTTATAATGTCTTTTAAGTTATTATTGTTGATTCTACTAAACTAATGAATATTCAGAATCAAACTAATGGAAAGACATGGATATCATAAAGTCTACTAAGCATCTAATTAAACTCCTAGTATCCAATGTAGTCAATATGAAGGGTTGGAATCTAATATCTTTTAAAAAACACCCTCAATCAACCCTTAATCATGTGGTCAAATTAGCCTTCCAACTTCATTAAGTGAGGCTCATAACTTGCTCTCTTCTTCTACTTAGGCTCTAACTAAATTCACATCCCCATTTGGTTTTCTTCTTCCTTCATTCCCCACTTCGTCTTTTTCTTCCTTTTTTTGCTATGGCAAACTAATGGACTTTCTAACAACCCTTGCTTTTATGTCAACAATGACGTTCAATGTAACATCTTGGTGTTACATTGGATGTCATTGTTGATATAAAAACAAGGGTTGTTAGATTCAACGTCACCTACAATCTGTCAACTTAGACATCAAAAAACTCTAATTTATTATAGTGTTGATACACCCAGGTGATCCAGTTGGACCCTCACAACCTTACTAGAACATCCTTGACAACCCTACTCAAACCTTCGCTACAGCTAGTTGAGACCCTTCAATTGAACCTCAACACTTCGTTGAGCCCCCCCAATTAAAATGACCCCGATACGCGACTACAACGTGCCCAACTAAGACCTTGACTAGTTTAAGACACCTCAATTGGGTTCCTTGGAACCCTTTTCCTCACTAGAGATGGATTGAATTTTGACCCCTTTCTATGGGCTCAATTTGCACTTCTTGTTGATTTTGGATTTTTAACTTAAGACATTGAATTGCTACAGTGATCCATTTAAGGATCACCATGTCTCCATTCTTCACCCTAAAATAGGGGTGGTTTGAAGAAGGTGGACGCTTTTAGAGCATACTACCTTAAGACAGGTTCTACGTGTAAAGATACATGGGTAATGAAAATAAGGATATGGGAGGTTATTAATCCATTCACCTACTAAACTCCAACGATGAAATGACGAATTTGAGAGGAATCAAACAAGCTGCCGCAAAAGCTAGAAACACAAGCGACCGTAAGTTAGTTACTTTGGATGTGACTTGGAACAAAACTACGGAAACGAACACCAACACCAACGTGTTACCAAACTCTCGACATCCAGATTTTAAGCTTCCACAACCACAACCCACCTTCGTGGTATCCTACACAATAAAACTAGCGAGGAAGGGAATCGACGTCAATGCAAGAGGAGGATCGATCCAACCCCAGGTCTGTGAAACTTACAGAGCGCTCTTAGATGCCGACTATGGTACGTAGCGACGGTGCAGAGAATTTTTGCACCTCCGAAGCTAGCTACATCGTCTGAACATCTCCACGTGCATGTACACGATCTCCGTCGGGAATCTCTAAGGCAAAAACACCCAGAGTGGGAAGAGTAGCATAGTCGCAGAGTTCGTGAAAGAGGAGAGCGCCAAAGCCAGCGTGAGCTGTGACGGAGCCAGGAACGGAGGGGAGCTAAACCTGCTGCAGTAGTTGTAGCGTAGTCGTAGCTGGTAGCGGTGGCAATATTTTTAAGGTAGTATTTCATTGACGTGGGACTTGCTTGCGTGCACAGGCAGCTTTCCCCACGTGAAAAAAACTACGGAGTAATACTATTCTATGAAGTCTCATGAGGATGAGGACCGTTTCCAATAGCTGGGGATCCACTGCTTAATTACAATAGCCAGATTTCAGGATTCCACAGCATGGTCTGCACGTCTGTACTGACGGTAAGCAATTGCAAAAGCTTGGACAAAGTCTTCCCAGTTGGCCATGGCTGCGTCACCCATCTGCTGTTGGGGACCCAGCTCCAAAGAAAACCTGTGGGGATTCGCACGAACTTACTGCAATTAACCCGTAACGATTCCAAGTTACCTAGAAAATTAAAAATCTATCCCAATGTAACACGCATTCAAAAATAAAAGAGTTCGATGTGCTTGCAAGCCCGAACAGGACATTCGAAGTGCTGCCGGCGCTACGCTCATGTAGAAGACCGAAATGTTTGCAGTAGTTGGGAGGTTCACTAAATTTAATACCTAGATGCTTTACCTTTACTGACATTGCACGGCTTTTTCTTTTATCGATTCTCATGCACATACACCTACCGAATATTCTACATTTTGAGTTGAAGATATTGCTCCAGAGCTGAATTTATAAACTGAACTGTTTAAATTTATTGATCTAACTTGGAGGAGCGCAAGTGGTAGTTGATGAAACTGAACTTGTTCAGGAATGATCTCGGTATTCACCTTTTCCATCGTTATATATAATTGCTTCCAGGAATTTGCAACAGTGGTAAACTCCAATCATGGGAGGCTACTTAGGGAAGACGTGTTGAATCCAGGGCTGCTGTAACTCAGGATCTATGTCAAGTACTCTCTCAACTTTCACGCATTCTTATAGTATGTTCTAACTGTTGCTTGTTTTTATAAACCCCATCCATTACAAGAAGGGACTACCTTCTTTTAACAGGCTAATGAAAATCTGAACTCCTCCGCTGTCCTGCAAGTGGTGTTTGGTTGCTATGTTGGCTTCATGTACTTCCTAGATTTCTGGAGTGGTCAAAAGCTTTGGAACTTCAAAACTGCAGGTCCGGGAGAGGTATCAGAGTGTGCAGATCTACGTTAGTTATGATAACTATGCAACTAAAGCGTGACTGCACAGTCTCAGTTGTGCCGATTGCATTCTGATTGATTTCGCATGCCACATGCAAAACCTTTATCTCAAACGAAATTAATTAATAATGCTGATTGTGGAAATCATTCCAAAATTACCAAATAACATTAACTAGTGTCTCCTGATGGGAGGCGAAAAGTGAACCGACTTTGGATCCCTAGACAGGTTTGATATGGTGTTTTCTTACATCCATGGAATTTTTTTAGATCAAATTCCATTTTTGACTATTATAGCAAACTTATTAATATTTGGCGGATAGAACTTCCTGCAAGCTTTCTTCTTGACTTGGGATTCAATCCATGAGTTAACTGATATACCCTAGATCTATGTTTAGTTCATATTCTATAGGATTACTTGAATATGATATAACATTCTTTTGAGCAATGTATTATGAACTGTTTGATTCTCATTCCTTTCTCCAGTGACGTATAATTTCATTACTAGAAGCCACATACAACAAAAAGATTCAGTCTCTTATTTTCTGACGTCAAGGTTGCAAATAATGTGCAAAAGCAAGTTAACTTATTTTTGTATGGGTTTGCCTCAGGGGCGAAGTTTATGGAATGTGGACCATTGTAATACAAATGTATTCTTGTTACAATGCCTCTGTTGAAGGATCCCGCTGCCTTTCCATTCAGTAGTGGTGCTAAAGGCAGAGTTAGTAATGCCTCATGGCGGTTGTTAATTGGTTAAGAGGGCAGGCATTATTTTCCAATAATGTACTGCCCTTGATTTACTTTGTTGCCCTCGTTTTTCCTACCTCCCCAATTTTGGACGCTAACACTTCGCATTCAATTTTCAAAATTTCAGGCGGTAACCATAAATTTCGAATTTCAGTCTGAGCTGAATCTCCTCCTTGAACATGATCAAGCACCTCGCACAGTCTCCCAGCTATCCGTCAGCAGTGCACTGACATCTTTATACGTTGTAAGTTCAAAAAATGGATTGTTACGATTCCAAATTCACTTCCTGATTAAACTCAAAGATTCCACTAATAATCTATTGGATGTAACTAAGATGCTCACATCCAAAAAACCAAAGGCGTTGGCATGCAAGTCGATCTAATGTGAGATGGTAGAAATGTCAAGCAGGCAATCAGCAATATAAGCTTAATTAAGTAGCTTCCACGCTCTACTCGTTCACCCCGATCAGGAGATGTATCCAAACAATCAACACCGACGGTGAGATGGAAATAAGTTATCTAGTTGATAATTCTGCTTATGTAATTCTCCTTTTATATATCATAGCATCCAGCTGCTTTGAAAAGACAATATCGGTACCAACAATCACCACTGCAAGTGCATTCTTTATCGATCTAGTAGGGAATTAAGTCACGCAGAGCACAAGATCGAAGTTAGAATAGTCGGCATTCTACTAGTGGAGATAATGTTTCCTTGGACACATCATCTAATTTCTTTTTTCTAGCTGCAGAAAGTTTTGCAAAAATGTTGAGATGACTGCGTGTCATCCATTTGATCGAGAACCTCAATGTAAGCTTAGATAGAGGTTGCACGTTGTTTCTTTCTGTGCCGACCGCTGAACTAGTTTCTGGATGAGTTGCTTGGGGAGGAGGCCCTCGTGGGGTTTCTGAGTTTATCTCCCCAGGCCATCCTGATCACCAGATTTGGGAGTTCAGTTGAAGGCCTTGCCACACAAAACCCACAAGTGAGATCTTGTATGAAGCAAGGGATGGGCTTTTTCTTGTTTTGTTCTGTTAAATTTTTACAGCCAAATTGTTAGTCCATTCTGCACTTGCAGCTCTTGGTGTTCATGAAGTGACGTTTACAAACGGATTTCCTCAACTGGTGAAGAGGGTGTGTTTAGGAATTCGAACAGATGTTATCGTATGAAACAGGTTTTTGACCCCTAAGTAGTTTACAAACTGATGTTTTTGCAGAGCTTGTGACAAGACGTGACGAGGAGCAACGACCTGCTTACTCTGAGCTCTACCAATTTCTCTTCGATTTTGCTCCTGATGAGACTATGAATTTCAAGGTAACTACACTTGAAACCGCTTTCTAATGAAGCTTTGTAATAGAATACTCTCTCTCTCTCTCTCTCAACATCAGTAATCTGTCACGATGTGTACACATCTGATTGGACAACGTCCACACTTCAAGTTGTGAACGCATGTGAGTGCATTTTGAAGCCATTTGTCCCCTGAAAACATGCCCACTAGAGAGGAGGTTGAGTGCAGTCTGAAATACAATCTCGAAGTTATTGTGTTGAATGACAATTATAGCAAGGAAAAAGATAGAAATTGTATCGCTTTAACACGATCACCAAGACACAAAAAAAACAAGGTTTATTTAATTTAATCCATTTCATAGGAATCCAACGATTCAACGATCACAACCGAGACTTGTTGGTGATTGGCCATATTCAAAATTCTTATTTACTGGAAGATTTCAAATTTTCTACGTGAAAAAAATAGCAGATCGAATAGCACAGCCTCGGAGACATCCATCGAATTGCTTTGGTGCAGCGGCTGTATAATACTCCCTGGAAACCCTTATTATTACCAGGTCTGGATGAACAATTAAGTTACATCAAAATTATTTTGTACTACATCGCATATTTGTCTTTTAATTAGGTGATACATTTTTTTTTGTACATGTTCACACAAAATCAGTGGAAAAATATAATTATTGCCCAGGTCAAAGTTGTAGTTTGATGGGAAATTTCATTAAAATGGTCTCATTTTGCAACTTTGGCACTTTTTATGGTTTAAACTACATAGTTTGAAATGTACACCAATCCTAAATGGCACTTTTACGATTTAGACTGTGCAATCTTGAAAATGACATATGGAATGTGCCATTTTAATGAAATTCCCTATTTTGGTTCAAGAGTCTCTTTACTGCAATCATGTGCATTCACACATACATCAAGTTCATTTATGGGCAATTTCGTTAAAATGGCACCATTCTACTACTTTGGCAGTTTTTATAGTTCAAACTAGGTGGTCTAAAATGTACAACTGTCTCAGATGTTTGAAATCTATACCAATCTTAAATGTCAATTTTATAGTTCAAACCAAGCGGTCTGAAAATGGCACATGGAATACTACCATTTTAACTAAATTGCCCATATTCATAATCTCACAATCCTCCTTGCTTGTACCTTTGTATAGAGAATTAGATAATGAGTATCCTAAACATTCAAGATTCAATGGCATAAAGTGTGATTCCTATGCATTGCGTGCTCTCTTCCAAGCCTCTCATCAGTGTGCAACAACTTTGTCATGAACCCCCTCTCAAGTGTAGATAGACATGCGCTCCCCCATTGAGGGCAATCAAAGTAGAAATAACAAATAAAGTCGGTTTTCAACCTCAATTTAGAAAATTTTCAAATATAAAAAAGAGGGGGTATCTAGAGCATTCTCACCATTGGAATGAATAATTCTCAATTTCTTATAAAAATAATTAATGGTTCTGTTTTTTCTTTCATCCAATACCACATTTGTATTCTTTTCAAAGATGAATACCATAGTTTATTTGATTCAAATTATTTATATATATTTTGGACCCACTTCAAACATATTAGCTAAATCACATAAGTTTACAATATTCATGTTTTTATTTTCTAAAAATGTTAAAAAGATAGAAATTCACCTTTAGAAAAGGAGATAAAACTTAAGTTGTGATTCACAAAAATCCAAGATTCTTAACTACTCCCTCACATATCGGTCAACCCATGGGCCACGTCGGACTGGGCCCACTTCGAAAGACGGCTTTAACGTCGGGTGGATGTATATGTTTTTGGATGAATAAATTTTCGAACATGTTCGTCCATACAAAGCACCGTCTCCCTCTGATCTCGCTCACATTAGTTTAAGTCTGATGCGAGTGAGGGCCCTCGTGGTGCCCGCCTCTCCTCGCAAATGATCTCGTCCGCCATCGCTTGCGCATGAATCCCACCATGAAAAACTCGCAGCGATGGCGTCCATCCGGCACCACAACGCAATCATGTCCCGGCGCTCTCACAGAGCTCGGCGACCTGGTTGCACGAGAACGGTGATGTAAACTGCACTCTGATTTCAGGGCCATCGATCGGAGGGCGCGGCTTGGCTTTCCTTCGCGGGAGAACCGCTGCCTCTCCTATGCGGACCCTGAGTATGAGGTAACGAAGGCGAAGCTGAGTTCTGTGTGTGGTCTGACTGGAGACGGAGGAGATTTGAGTGGAGTGAGCTTGTTCACGTGTCTTAGGGCTTGGTTTTAGGGTTTGTCCTTGCCTGTATTACATTGCCCCCGATTTGTTTTCATAGGTGTGCGCCTGGGTCCATGAAAATCAAAGTACGTGATTGCGCATACTGGAGCATATTCTATCAAATAGGCGTGAGTGGACAGAGTGCGCTTCTTGTTGTGCCTTAGGGTTTGGTTTTAGGGTTTGTCCATGCCTGTGAAGCATACTGAAGCAGATTTATTCAGAAAGGCATGAGTGGACTGAGTGCGGTTCTTGCTGTGTCTTAGTGTTTGGGGGCATGTGCGTCATACTGCTGGCTATGATCTGAATACTCATTTGAAGTACATTTTCAGTAGCTTTCCAGCAAGATATCACTCAAAACATTTGGTATACAACGGAGTACCAAATCTCCGTCTGAAAATTTGAATACTACGGTACTTTCGATTACGTCATCTCTGGTTACTAGGCCTTCTAATGAACCAGTTAAAATTGAAGCTCAAAGCATGATTGTCCAGAAATGATCACATTCCATCATTATTTTTTTATTTTTTCTGAATCGAAGGAATTTTATTTCAAACTGCAATCTGCAATACAAACTACACAGCCAACAGAGCCCCGCTTGGCAAGTCAGACTTTTTCGAGTCTTAACATTCTGTCACTCTTGAAATTCTCCAATCATCGCCACGGTGCAAGAAACTCCGTACAGTCGATTGTCAGATGGCAGGAGATCCCTCCCTCCTGTAGGTACCGTTTAAGACTGGGCACTTGTCATATTCTGCAGTTCTACAGTAACTTTGAGAAGCAACTTGGATTAGACATTGCGGCTTTTGTAAATGGACGTTGTGAAGTGTCAGTCTCTGCTGCGCAGCAACCTAACGTGAGGTTCCCAGAACTTAACGGACAGCTCTTTCAGTTGGTGAAAGGGCGGCCACATGCTCAGTCCAATTTCAGCAAAGAGAATTCCCAACTCAGTGCATGGGAGTAGTACAGCAAAACGGACAACTGGTAGGTAATGCCAAGGCCACCAAGGACATGAGGTGACGGGAACATGGCCATCACAATAATTCTGAACGTCATTACCTACCTACCCAACTTTCGTATCTTCTAATTCACAATTTTTTTCATTGATAATCTTCGTCTTAAAAACCATTACTTTTTCTGTACTGCACATGGCTTATTATTATCATAATCAAAAACTAACCTTTCCAAAATCCATTGCCTGCTCGGACTGCACCTAATCTACAGATTCCAACTCCGGGATCTCTCTCGAGGTTCACGTTGTGTTCGTCGTACTCTCCATTTGTGTTGAAAAATCATTACTTGAGAAATTTAGACCTTGAAAGTAAAGTAATGCACTAAAATCTCATTGGTTGAATGCCTTCTGACTCAGGAGTTTCGCTTGTGGTTTGACTCAGGAATTATGGGGTTTAATTATCCACGCAACCATGAAGTGCCTGCCACATGAGCCTCAAATATCCTGCATTGGCATTATGAGAGTTCGACAAACAATAATATACAATCTCTGAATGCCATGCCACCATCAGGCAAAGGGCGGAAGTCTCTTCGCACACGCCGGTATTTACGATACAGTACGAGTAATTCCCATGCAATCTAAAACCCGATTCCAAAACCTGTCTCTTGATCTGTTTTGAAATGTCATACAGTATTGTGAACTGCTGAGGTATCCCGGGAGCTGATACCAAAGCGTCCCAGGAATAACAAGATCGCTAACTCAATTCTGTACACACTAACTCCGAACTTCCTTAAATTTTCTTGAGCATTCCAAGGCTCCCGTATCATTAAGCTAGGACTAGGGGCACCTAACTTCAGTTCTAAAATCATCTTGGGAGCGGGGCTAAATGTCTTGGCATACCCCAACCCATTTAAAATCCACCTTTTACCCTTCGACTGAAGTATCCTGCGCCATGGAACGAGCAAAACCACCGCATCTTCCAGCGATTGATATCATAATTCCATTATCATTAGCACAAACCTGCAGTCATGCACAAAGTGGGTTAGGCTCGTGAGCATTGGCGTGTAGAAGCCATCGGCGTCTGGAAAAAACTAGATTGACAACACCACACAAGCTATCAAAGTAATCACGCCATTCTAAACCCTACAGTACCAAGGATTGATGGCTAAAGTACTACCAATTCGATTGTTCATGTTGTGAAAACAATAGAATTCAAATGGGCGGAGCTTTCATATCACCAGAAACGGTGAAGAACATTGCTTGAGTCGGTCAATAAATAAATAAAATTGGACAAAAGAGAGCCTCCATCTGACCTACTCTAAACTGCAAAACAAAACATGAGGCCCAATTTGCGCTTCTTAGTCCTCTACGAGATGATTACGATCTGTCGTGTACCCTAGCTTACCTTGACAAGGAAAGAGCGTTGGATGTGAAGGACTAGAAGCCAACAGGAGAGGCTTCCAAAAACAGAACATTCACATGGAATACCCCTGAAACAAGAACAGGACGGTGAAATCTAATACCCAGAAACCTAATGCAGGACGCAAAACTGAAAGTCCATGCAAGAAAAGTAAAGAATCTCTACCTAGCCTCGAGGGCTGAAGTCCGAAAAATTCCGATCACCATCAATAGAGCCTCGTGGACTGTCACTAGTACCATGTGGCCGACACTCGAGCTTGTGCCCGTCATTCCAGTGTTGAACTTGGCAGTCTCGAGAACTGGGCAACAACAAATCAGTGAGGATTGTTCAGTTCATATCAGAAAAGTAATTTGAACATGACGAGTTAAACGAAGTGTGGGTCTTCAAGTGCAGGCATGTTTTTCAGTCTACTCGGCATGTTTTCTAGTCATGCTTTCTACTAGTGTGAATTGGAACCAGAAACCTTGAGACACTGGGACTTTTTAGCTCCTGAAATGATCAACAATTGGTGATTTTCTCAAAGCACACATTCTTTGAGAAGACTAAAACATACCAGTAGTTCATGCTCTTGCACCGTGAACATCGCCGTGTCGTTTTGGTAGGCTTGTGACAAACAACGCAGTTAAGCCCTGACATCGGAGGAACATTTCTAGGTGACATATTTACAGGTTCCTGTTTCATAGTTTCTTCATGTTTCTTTCTCCTCTGCTTCTCCTCATCCACAGCTTGTTGTCGTAGTTCTTCCTCCGCCAGTTTCCTGGCCTGCGCATCGAGGACTGCTCGCCTCCTCTGCCATTCCTGATCCTCCGCTTGCCTCCTCCTCCTCATCTCTTCCTCCAAATTCTCCCTTCGCCTCCGATCGGCAATCTCCTCTTGCTTCTTCCGAAACTCCTCGGCATCTGCTTGCCTTCTCCGCTGTAATAAGGCTTCCGCTTGTTTCCTGCGCTGCTCCTGCTCTTCCGCTTGTTTCCTCCTGTGAGAATCGCCCTCGGGGTCCCTCCATTCGCCAAGTCCAATGTCCATGTTGCCATATCCGTTTCCTGGAGGTCCTTGTGCTAGTCCTTGTGCTAGTCCTCGGCGACGAATGTCGACTCCGTAAGGCTCCGGTACTTCACGACGGGCTTGGTGAGCTTGGTGAGCTTGGTGAGGCTCTGAGACACTGCCGTGAGGATCACCACCTTGCTTATGACGCATGTACTCGCGCTCCAACTCTCGTTCGGCACGGTCGTGCTCCTCCATAGCTAAGCGCTGCAGTCTTTGAAACTCAGTTCGACGCACGTCGCTTGATCTCGCATTCTGTTGGAAACACATCCATAGGACGACCCCGACGCCGACTAGTGGTAACAAGACGACTGCAGGGATGGACACTTCTAAGAGGTCCCACAACATCGTTTACGGTCGTCCGCTGGCTCGCCTTGCAGGCATCCAAAATGGCGAATTAAACCCCCGCAATCGCTTGCAAAGCTCACACTAGAAAAACAGACCTAGCTGGCGGTTCTTTCAAACCCTGCATCCAATTAGCGGCAAGCTACATCAGCGAACGTCCGCAACCGAAAAACAAGACACACACAGCGGCTACTTCCCGCCGCGAAAACAAAACCTAAACTAACTCCGTGATTAGAACTAATTGCAAGCGAATGATGCAAACGCACCACTAAGCCGTACTAGAAATCAACAACCCACGAAGCTCCCCTGCAACGTCATTCCTCAGGTTCAGCATTGCGCGGGGACACGGTATTAAGAGCGACAGATCTCTGTCCACACTAAGATTCGGGGGAAACATCACCTTAAACGCGTCATTACGCGCTCTCTGACATCCTTCGCTTTCGTACGCTTTCAAAAACAGAGCGCCAATGACCCCCCCTCACGAACTAAACCAAATCCCAGAAACCCAACTCTCTCACTCACTCACACACACTCACAGTTTCCCCACTTGCCTTGCCAAATCACCACCGAAAGCTCCACCTGAAACAATGCGTGCACAAACTCCGAGAAATCACGTTTCAGCCCAAAACCTACCAAGCCAACCGTATATTCGAAACGAGAACGGCGTGCACTGCTCACCCCAAGCCCGTAAGAAAGCTCGCCCCCCACATCGAAGAGCGCGAAGTTGTTATTATAGCGCCCAATCCAATGTGGAATTGGCTGGCAGAAAGAGTTGCCAATTTGGACGGCGCTTGCTGAGGATTGAACACGAGCGCGCTCCGTCACAACGGCTCTGCGGAGAGCCCGGAGGAGGCGTTCAACCGTCGCCTGCAAGCTCGCGTCTGCAATTTCAGAGGCTCCTCTGCCTGAGACCTGGCTGACCCCCCCCCCTCCCCCGCAGATTCCTGCCGCAAGTCCTGCTGGGGCTGCTGATTTGGATCTTGTGATGCATGGGAGATTCTACATACAATTCTACAGTACAAGTAAGGAAGCTTATTATTAGTGGCGAAGTCCACCGGCGGAGGCGGGCGCGGGGACGGGGACGGGAACCGGGAAGGACGCAGACGGACGGCAAAAAAGCGAGTTGCGCAGGAGATGCGGCGAGATTCAGATCTGATTAGGGGAAAGCTAGTCGCGACGCGACGCGAGGGTGGTGGTGGGGAGAGACGATGCTAGTTGTAGCATTTGTATTATTGCCCAGTGGGGTTTTGCAAGGTTCTAGTTTGATGGAATTTTTATTTTAAATTTTTTTTGTGGTTGTACTGGATTTGGCACCATGAATTTCTACACCATTAGTTTCTAATGTAGGTGATCAATTAGGTGGTGTCATGTGGCACTCGCTAGTACAAATCCATTATAGGCTGGAGTGGTTTTGGGGTTTAATTTGTATTAAAGTTGAAATGGAAATTTGCATTGAGACTAACATGGATCAACAGAGAAGCAGTTCAGTCCATGGTGGATTTGTAATAGTGACTTTTTGAAAAATGATAGTTTCTTTAGGATTGAATTTGTTAGCACATTGCATTGAGACGACAACTCCTTAGATTCACTCAACTGAGCAATTGTATAGGGGTCCTATTGTTAAACTACATAAGTGATATGATGGATCTTAGAGAAAGTCAAAGGAATTTTTTTGGATTTTCTCATTATATGAGAGAGAAATGTTGGCCTCCTGGGATACCTGCGAAAGAGATATCTCTCTCACGGAATACCTAGGAGGGCAGAAATGTCATCCTCTTAAGATTCCAAGGAAAGAGATGTCTCTTTTGGCAGGGTACTTCAAGAAGGGTTCATACAAGAAGTCAAAGGAGAATTTTGGATCCTCTATCATTGTATGACAGAGAAATGTTGTCTTCCTGGGATTCCAAAGAGAGAGAGAGATCTTTTGCACAAAATACTTAGGGAGGGTTTCGTTTAGGAAGTCAAAGGAGGATTTTGGATCCTCTGTCATTGTATAATAGAAAAATGTTGTCCTTCTAGGATTTTGAAGAAAGAGATGTTTCTTTTTACAGGGTACTTAGGAAAGGCTTTAGATGTTTCTTTTATGAGATATTTGTGGTGGACCTCAATTTAAGAATGAAAGCCTTCAAATAAAATAATAAATTAACTTTAACTAGAGGTGACTACATATCCAAGAGGCAAAAAGATCCCTTATTAAAGGTTAATAATGTTATACTTCTCATCAAAGTATGATATATTTATGTATTTATATATAACTCTAGATACTTGAGAAATGATTATATTCAAAATGTATTCAAAATAAATATAGATTTTCTTTTTATAGACGTTGAAATAGCTCCTAGACAATATCATAATATACATTTCTACTATCTTTCAAAAATCATGATTTTATTTGTGAATTGGATATTTATAAAAATGTATAAAATAATTTATCACATACTTTGAATAATAAAACATATTTGTTCAAATTTTGTTCAAACCATGAAAAATAAACGTTTAAATAATAAAAGTCATATTTGAATTTGTCATGATTAAGTAAAAGTAAAAGATTTAAGGAGTCCAAATAGCAAGTGAAGATATCCTAATATCTACACAGATTATACTTTCAATTTTGAAAATTCACAAAATATTACTCTCATATCACAAAATTACAAAACAGTAAGAGTTGGATTTATCTTGGGATTTTCTCCTAAAGTCATGAACAGTGTCATTATTAAAAAATTAGAATTTGATCATAAACCATAGAACCAAAAAGTGACCCATTTGGGTGCTCAAACCCTATATCACTACCATACCCAATGGTCAAGTTCAGCATTCCTTGCTGAATAATTAATTGAAGTAATTGAAGTAGGCAAATGTAGTTCTAACAAATGCCTAATACCAAAAAGATTCATTTTTTCCAATACAAAGATTTTTTGTATGAATACATAACATCCCTAAAATTTAGGCATCCCTTTTTGCCGACCCTCACCACCGGCTTTCATCCATCACAGAAGAACAAACAGTCCTCAAACAGGATCCACTATGTTAAATTTAGACAAAAATCCTTACACAAAAGGTGTTACATCCTTCAGAGAAGATTCACCGCAAGCATACAATTGAAGCCCAACTGGTCTACCCTATCTATCCACTAAATGTCCTTTAGGTTCTAATCTATATCATTCATGCTCAGCATTACATGCAATCAATTCTCTTCAATTCCAAAAGAGTGAATTGCAGATTGGTTTCCTACAGCTCTTTGAAACTCAAACTGAAGCCATTGTCGGTGGAGATGTTAAGATAGTCCAGATTGTACATATAGTTGCTCCCAAAAATCCTAGAGATAAATCACCATGAGCAAAACTTCAGAACCCCTCGATATCCTTGCAGGTCTAGAACTTGAAATCCTTTTGCTTCTTTGCTTTGCCATCCTTCTCTTGCGCCTTCCGTTTCCGCTTCTTCTCCACCTGAAAGCAGACAATGGCATTCCTCAATATTAAATGGACCATACAAAATCAGTACATCTGCAAAACAGAATCGACCAAGAAGAAATATAATACAGAACACAGCAAGATAAGGAAGAACATGAGCTTTGACACAAGAAGTACCTCTGCAACCAAATCACTGAAGTCCTCTCTTCCTTGTGTTGCCAAAGTAGCTTCATGACTAGCCTCTTCATACCTGCACCCCAGAACTCTTATCAATTCCACATACAGCTAATAGTAATAAAACCCAACGAGGACCTACACACATATGGGGTAAATTAAGCACAAATGAACATAGCCAGCAACATTTGAAGGTTCAAACAAACATGAAAATAAAATAAAGTAAATAAATAATGAACTCCTGTTTCCAATTCATACTTGGCTGCAAGGGCCACATCATCAAGTCCTTCCAACTCCTCTGGTCGAAGTGTAATATCCACTTTATCCGTCCTCTGGCTCTTCAGTAGATCGATACCCTGACATATCAACAGCCGGAAATTGATCTTTGTTAGACCTAGCACTTGCTGTACAGCAGGAGGGGGCATGAAACATGAACAGGAAAGGACATCTTCAGCATTCTTTAAGACGGAATGAACTACCACGTATGGAAGAATGCAGACCTTCAGGTCCTAGGGGAAAACACAGCACTAGCATGGCATAAGAAAGAGTACTAGGTGTACCTTTTTAGCAGCAGCCTTATCACCAGTTGGTAATACATATCTGTATCAACAAAAACCACAAAAGATCAGAACTGGAGGTCTGTAGATTCTAGTTCCAATTGCATATCAAACAGGGTAAAAATATCCGTTGGCACAAAAAGAACTTCAATCCATAAAATCAAACACATACGTGTGACTCGTTCCCAGGAGGGTTCCTTGTTGAGCACGCTCCTCTTTTTCCTCGAGGACCTGAGAGCAACGAACCAACATACATGAGCTCTTTGTCAAGTGGGAGATCCATATTCGTGACCTATACCAAAATAACCGTACCAAATGCATATTTTACGTTACAAAGCATTAACCACGGCTGATCATAATATATACCTGGTACAGCTGCTTTTCAGGTTCTTTCCTTTGAGCCTTTCGAAGGTCAATAACATCTGGCGTCTCCACACCAGTTGGTGTCCTGCTCATATTAAGAGATTGTGAGAAAACAGTCACGATGGACAAAAGGCTACAAAAAACACATTAGAAAATGCCACATTTGTGCAGATTTTTCATTTAAGACGATAAAGGACCGATTGTGAATACTAAACCACACGTACGTTGAGATTGTATCAACAGAAGCAACACCATCTGCCATTTCGTCCTCCCCAAGCTCTGCATCTTCGTCCTCTTCGTCCTCTTCCTCTTCTTCTTCCTCTTCCTCATCCAGGTCACCCCAGTGCTTCGTCCGATCAACTGGTTCATCCTGGAGAACAGCCACGAAAGTGATCTCAGACCATGAAAAGACGAAGGCATACATGGATTTCAAGACAGAAATTAGAAAGCTGATATGCAATATTCAATGAATTAGATCACGCATACGTAAATTCCAACATCAACAGTGTCCTAACTTCTTGCATTTGGTCATCAACACCAATCCCAAGAAGACAGATAAATTATCGCTTCAGAAGGTCAGAAGAAGGGTGATCAATATACCTCATATGTATCAGGCTCTACATGTTGAACACCAAATACGTCTCCATATAAAGGCCGCCCAAACTTCAGCCCCACAAAAACTCATAGACTTAGTAAGATCCAAACATCCACAAAGTATATATCAGCCTAAATTACATCTGTCCAAACACGCACAAAGTATCCAATCAAGAATAACGCTTGATCTTTAGAACCATTAGTATAATTAATAAGAAGGATCTGAACCTCTACACTTCAAATTTGCATATTTCAACAATTACTACTCAAAATTTCACATTTACATTAACTCCGATTCGAGAACTGTACTATGTCATCGTGCGAAAAAATAATACAGGTAAGCAGAAATACTATCAGCAAATAAAGAATGCGATTGATCACAAGGGTTGATTAAGACAAAACAGGCGTTGCCCATGTAATCTAACGCATTTAGGATGGTCTGATGAGTACCTCGTCAACAGGGGGCTTACCCCAACCTCCTGCATGATACCCAAAAGAGGCCCCCTCTGGTATGGGCGCATTCAATCCAGGAATCTTGAGATGGGGATATGAAGGAGGAGGTCCATATCTCTGAAGTAAAAGGGGTCATTCAAAGTCAGCAAAAATAATTTCATATAAATCTAGGAGTGAGAAAAATAATCACGAAACCTGCAAGAAAGAAAAGCAAAGCCCACACACCTGCATGTTGATAAGCCAAGGAGGAGGAGCACCATCTGGCATGCCAAGTGCTTCCTTAAGTTCCTGGGATAGCTGGCCAGGTTTCATCTCCCTTAATTTTACCTGAAAAAATAAAAAATTGTACAAAATAAACCTGGGAAATCAAGAAAGGGATATTCAATGCTGTCCTCACAACTTGCTCAGAATCAACTCATATGCAAACCGTATGCAAACTCATATACTTCACAAGGAACTGCATTCCCAACTCAGCGAAACATTTGAAGAGAAGAGATGAACAAGTTAGCAATCACTGCTCCAAAAGTTCTCAAGTAAGTCGTTCAATTATGCACGTAGAATTATGCTGTCTGTCTAAAAACAGGCCTTTCCACAACTACATGATAAATCAGGTATTCAGGGCAGTATATGACATAGTACCTCAAACTCTTTTCCCTCGTGGTAAAGATCGCCATGATGAGTGAGCTTAGGCTTGGTTTGGTACTTGAAGAAAGCATCATGAAGCACCTGCAAAGCAAAGGACATACACATCAATACAAAACTAGTTCAACTCTCTGGAACAGAGACAAGGGGTAAGCTCTATGGAAATACTCTAATCCAGTTCAGACACGTAATGCACCCAAACAAGTACCATGATCACTTCCAAGTATCAAATCTACCTTTCCCTATCAACAGAATTAAACTCTACAAAACCATCAATCTCCATCTTCAAACAAAAAGGAAGTAAGATCCTACAGTAGTTATCTTGAAAAAGTCTAAATTCCAGACGCAGAAAAAAAGAGCTACCTGATAATCAATGTCCATCTTTCCCATCTTAGGCTGCATCTTTTCCCTCTGCTTCTGCTTTAGCTTCTTGCTGTCTTCCTTCTCAATATAAGCCTGACAGCATACGTTACAAATCACAACAATAAGTCGTTATAGTCTTTCTCCTGTTATGTCCCAGAGGTCCTAACTGAGCAAAATTGGTCTAATTTCAGCAAAGCAGAGTCCCGAACAGATTTCCAAATTCTGACTCTAATATTGAGCAAAGGATTATCAACTAAAGATTGGAGCAAAAGTAGCCAAATAGTTCTAACAGCAAGGAAGTTTTCAAGGAAACACCTACTATAATTTATTAATGGAAATGGAAGGAACCAGAAAATCACTTCTATTTGGATGAGCACTCTGATGATACTAATACAAATATTTACTCTAATTACTACAAGTTCCATATAAATTCAAGAAATTTCTGCACCCTTTGGCTCAAGCAATGCAAAAGAGAAAAGACAGGCAATATTCAACTAAGAAACCGTTTAATAATGTCAAAGTATATGATTTCTCCCTCACCTGTCTTATCTTCTCGATACCAGTGGCGGCAATAAAGTCGGGAAGCTGAAAGGGCTGCTTCTCAATACCACGCTTCCCCTGAAAGCATAAATACCGTCAGAAAAAGCAAGATCTTATGATACAAACTCATAAACGAAATAACCAACTCACCGCACTATAATGATGTTAATGCATACAAACCATGTGCAGAGTTGAATAAGCTTAGTGAGGACTTCACCAAGAACACGTCAAAACATGCACATGCGATTGTATGCATTCATAATTTCACATATCATATGCAATCACCGCACAACACTTTTTTGTTAACATAAATCGATATGGAAAGAGTTGCACGCCCAGCAATTCTGCAGTATCAGATTCATAAGATCCAGTCAGACGACTCAAATGAAAAAGGAGAGAGCAGTCAGCACTCTAGTAATAACTCATTGGAATACTTTTAAACTTAGACCAGTGCACTCATGACTCACAGGCAAAAAATATAATCTACGTTAATTTCGATTGCGACTTAATACTGATGAGAACATCTCTTCACCAACTTAAAGAACGTTTCTACGACTATAACGCAGACTATTAGACGTATACATCCCCATCCATGAAGATCGTCAGCTGTTTCAAAGCACAAGACTGCAGGTGACCGATAAAACAAGAGTCTACAATACAATTGACACAAGAAAGCACTAATAACAGGGGGGCTCTCCTCCACAGCCACCCACATACCAGTCTTTCGTCCATTATTCAGACATGATGAAGAACCGCACCCTGCAGAAACCACGTGTACCAAATAAGAGGCAATGCTAGCTCGCCGTCTGTAAACTTCTTTACGTACAACCACCCAGACGAGGGCTCTCTGTGCTCTCTGGACATCTCCAATCAGTTCCAAGCCGCATGGAACGTCACTTCCCCCCCCCCTAATATTGTAAGTTTTAAGAGCAGAGTGATTAACCTGTAGAAACTTTCGCTTTTGACACCAATGCCTTGGAACAGGAACCGTATTGCGATACCCTTTCAGAAACACAAGAAGGCGTGGATCTGCAGCTGTTGCATCCCAAACCTATTCCGTAATCACAGACAATCAAAGACAGTAGTGAGCACGTCAATATAAATCTCCAAAAGATTGAAACTGAACTTGTAATCATGTAAACGGATCTAGAGGAGGGGACCAGGAGTAGATAAGACTACAGGTTCAGAGAGGTCGGAGTAATTACCTCAACAACATCAGGCTTCATACACTGTTGCTTCAGCTCGGCAATCTTCATCCTTCTTTGCAACTGTTTAATCAAACCAAATTCAGCCACGATCAGGTGAGAAGTCAGTAGAAGCTCAAGGCTCTTTTCGAAAATAAAATGTTGTACAGTTATGTGGTATTCAAAAGTAAAGAACTCACCTTCTTCTTCTTGTTGGATAAGCCCTTTTCTTTATCCTTGTCATCATCCGATTCATCCGAATCATCCGAATCATCGCTGCCTTTATTCTTAGGTTCAGCAGCATGGATTTCCTCGGGCTCAACATTCTGATATGCAGGGAAGACGAGCACAATATGAGAACCAAAAGTCAAATATTACGAAACAAATCTTCGCTTAGTTTACCAGAATAAACAAGAAAACACTATATCTCCTTAGTCCAGAACTGAAGTAATATCTTCAACGTTCAAAACTCCACCAGACCTGATAAGATAAAAAAATGAATACGATTGGCGTGGACGAACATCCCGGGAAAAGGATAGGTACCTTGGTCGATTCTAGTGACAACGTTTCTGGAAGTACAAATTTGTCAAAAATCCTCTGAAAATCTTCCATTAGAGGATCCATGAATCCGTTTGCATCCCCAAAATCGGGTTTCTCTGACACATATTCCACCTCCACCTTCTCTTCATTCTGCTATCACAAGGATCAATCACACTCTATCAGTTCGAATGTATACGCTTCACAGATGGAGAGTCGATAAAACAGTTAAAAGAATAAACCAACCTGACTGACACGCCCGATTCAAGGGTCCAGTTGCCATACAAACTCCATCACAAAGTATATGGTAAAAATCAATTAGGGTTTTTTGTAGCTAGTCCGATAAGAACTGAATTGAGATTCCAAGTTCTACCTTCTAAATTCATCAACTACTGCACGCATGGAATCCCGCACCTTAATTGAATTGAACCCCGTCTTAATCAATCAGCACTCTCAAAACAGATTGACGTCGTTCACTACGCTAGACGAAACCTTAAACCTGAACGGCGGGTATAAAAAGTCACGCTGCCGTCATTTGAAACCCTAGGCAGCGAAATTCAGTAGGTCGCTAGGAAACTTCAAATCAGGAGGCGTATCATAGCTCACTAGAAGCATGTTTCAGTAAATTTCCAACAAGATATAATCTTACGATTTGACAATGACAGGGGAAAGAAAATGCAACGAAACCGAACTGCTTTTCGGCTCCCTGAGTAATCTGCCGGAACATTTGACACGCACCTCCAATTACTCGTTGTGATTTCAATACGTCGAGTTAGGAGGTTTATTAGTGCAATCTCAGTATCTTCCCGACAAGATATCACTCTGATCTTAATTTGAAACCAATGATCACGTTACTAAGACCGCCGTTCCGGTTCATGCAAAACATAAGGGTTCATTACCGGCCCAAAATAGAAAACACGTTCTTCCGCCAATTCAACCTCCTCAAAAATGTAATCGATGTTCAGCAATACCACTTAGTGCAGACTCTCACCTCATCGGCATTTTCCTTGTCGCTGACATCATCCTCGGACTGATCTGCCTTTCCAGTCGAGTCCTTCTTATTGGAAGGTTTTTTCTTCTTACTTCGCCGCCTGCGACGCCTCTCAGCTTCCTTCGCCTTCCGACCCGTGAGGGCTTCCTTCTTGTCCTCATCGCCTCCACCGTTCGCCAGAAGAACAGTGACAGCAGAAAGACCACCGTTCTGCGAAAACTCCACTTGAATTGTATCTGCCAGGCCGTTAGCCACAGGCGCGGAACCCGAACGCAACGAGCGGTTCTCTGTAGAAGCCGCCATCGCCATCGCCATTACTGAAACCCTAAGTCTTGCTCGGTGCAAGCTTTGAATGATTTTCTCATAAAAAAGCATTCCTCTGCGAAAGCTCACTTCCGTCTCTCTCGAAAAATAGAGGTGGAAGGATGAAATTCGTGAAGAAATGGATGAAATATTGAAGGACCGATGATACTCAGATTCAAGTTTTCGTCCTGGTTAGGGTTTATTGTATCCCTTTACTACGTCCTAACCCTTTCTTGATTTTTTTCATATTTTTGCTATATCCTTTTACAAACATATTAATTACTTCAATTCCATCAAAATTGTTCTTATGGAAAGTTTTTCTTTTAAAATTCAAGAATTATTTTGGATGAGAGAAATGTCATTCAAACAAAATATTATTTGAAGCATTATATTGATCATTAAAAAATGAATTTCAAAGCAATTAAAGATTAATCCTATAATGTTTGAGGATTCCAAATTAGGTTTTCAAAGGACAATTGAAAATTGTTGAGTAATATATAAACAACATCTTTTCATCCAATTTTCTTTGCTTTACTTCTTCCTCTTTAGCTCAATGAAGAACATCATCATTGGTAACTTGCACTTTTTTCAATTATTTTTTATGTATGTGCCATGGATTAGATACAAAAATCTTCAAATTTTCATTGGTAACTTGCACTTATGGTAATATCAAATTTGCACAAGAAAATTTGAAGATTTTTGTATCTATAGGAAAATAAATTTATCTTTAGAAAAGGTCATCCCATTAGAAAAATAGAGCATATTTAAAGAAAAGGAACTTGAGCTAAATTACATTATCATAGGCTTCATCCCTTCATGGTTGAGTAGGGGTCATTAAAAAAAATTATAGCATTGTTTTTTCATCTAAATGTAATGTTGAGGGTTATATCCCACTTTTGCTCAAGGTGATGCTTCCCTCGTGTTTTGTCTCACTTGCTATCAAATCAAATCAACTATCAAAGAGTAAATAAAATGAATTTTTGTAAATTGAAAAGACAACACATTGTTGCAAAATTGTTGTAAAGGTTTTTATGTAACTTTAGTTGAGTCTCTAGTTTGAACTTTAGGGTCCAATTGGTATTTGTGAGAATGGATGGACTACAAGTTCAAGAAATTAACTATCTCGTTGAAGAAGATAAAATAAATTGAAAGTCATCTAATTACTAAAAAGATTCATTTATCCAACTACTCTATAGATTACATTTTGAACCTAGTGTCAATAGGCCTTCACTTAAGGTAACTAAATTCACCAAGTTTTAAGCCATTAGAGTTTGTGATATAAGTTTAAGTTGACTTAGGATTTAAAAGAGTGGATAGAAATTTTATTTTCTTACCTAGAGAGAAAGATTTTGTCATTTTTGTACAAAGGAAGAAATGTGCATTCTTAGGATGTGTGACTAATGGCTTAGAAGTATATGAATTGCAATCCTTACTCAAACCTTCTCATAGTTGAGACTTAAGTCGATGCAAAGCTTCTTCCACTTTAATAAAGAACAAAAAATATTGACAATTCCTCTATCTTTCAAAGATGAAAAGGTTGGGGAAATATGTGAAAATTTATCATTTACCAAAAATGATAAAATAACAAATATTTGAATTCATATTTGGAATCAATAACTCCGAATTACCTTCAAAATCCACAAAAAATGAAAAAATTAACCACTCTACATTTAAGGGCAAGTTTTTAAATTAGTCCTAATAAGGTGGGAAAAAATAAAAATAAAAAAACACTACTTTTTTCTAAGGAAGAATCATTTGCCACAATAGATGCATCCATCAATCCAAATGTCAAGCAAATGGAGGGAATCTTAGAAGTTACATTGAAGTTAAGAATTGGAAAATCCACACTTATGTTAGAATTGATAGAACTTGAGGTTCAATGCTTCATTTATACCAATTTCCAACAGTTTTGAATGACAGCTTTACCAAAGACTAAGAGATTCCACTACAACAAAAGCAGTGTTTTATGACTGCAAAAAACGACTGCAGTGTGTCGTAAAATAAAAAAATATGACTCGCGCAGAAATCATTGTAGATGACTTGGAATATAACTGACTGCAGTCATTTAGAAGCAGTTGCTTCAGACATCAATCATATTGGCAGTCATATAAGTTGAGGGGTATAAATACCTATAATTAGCCATAGTATGCCAACAAGGCATATATTTTTACTTTCTTTTACTTTTTCTTGAGTTGCCCGAGTAAATGTAAAAATTCTACGTGGAATATGACTGCGTTCAGTCATATTTTTTGATGACGTAGAATATGATTGTGGTTAGCCATATTTTGTGAAATATGACTGCATTGAGTCATATTTTTTGATGACGTGGAATATGACTGTGGTGAGTCATATTTCTTGTTATTATGGAATATGACTGCGGTAGGTCATATTTTTTGATGACGTGGAATATGACTGCGGTGAGTCATATTTTTTGATGATGTGGAATATGACTCTTCTCAGTCATATTTTTCAATCATATTGAGATCACCTAATCATTTTTTGAAAATTATTATAATCATTTTGTGACTCCAAGTAGTCATTTTTTTATTGATATGTATTTTGAACTATGAATTGAATAAATCATACAACGGTTGTAGGATATCTAAGCATATTTGTAATCATACATTAAAATGATTTAACAATTGAATAAAAGATTTTATGTAGTTAAAAACAAATACATATGATTTTAAAGATATACATGAAACAATTATATTGGAGAGGGAATATATAAGAAGAAATGTGACTCCTTTCAATGACATTTATAATTTATTAGTCACAAATACAAAATATGTATATCACAATGAATTATTTACACAAGTCAATAGAGACTATATTTCTTACAATAATATAAAGAGAGCTGCAAGTAGCCTCCAACGACTTTGTTCCAATTTTGTTGCCTACATATACAATTAAAGATATAGGAGGTTAATTTTTAATGAAAATACAACACAGCTCAATCTTCAGAAGTTTATAATAATAGAAAATATGTAATACAAATTTAGGATAAGAAGAAAAACAATGGTGATGCAAGGAACAAGAAGAAAAAAGGCAACAAGTGCTAAAAGATAACAACAAATACAAGTTAAGATGCACAAGAAATAATAAGGAACAACTACTAAGAGGTAACAAGAAACAACAAAAAAGAGTTAAGATGCAACAAAAAGAAACAAAAAACAAAAAGAAATAACAAAAAGTAAGACATAAGAAATAAGAAAAAGAAAGAATTAAGATGCAAGAAGAAAAAAACAAGAAGCAAGAGTGAAGATGCAACAAAAGACAACAACTCTAAGAAGTAAGAGTAACTCAAGATGCAACAGAACACAACAACTAAGAAACAAGAGTGAACTCAAGATGCAACAAAACACAACAATTAAGAAATAAGAATGAACTCAAAGAGACAAGAGACAAGAGACAACAAAAGGTAAGGAAGAAGAGTCAAGAGAAGTAGTGGTTATGATTTCAAAACCCTAAAATAATGACGGTTAGGGTTTCAAAATCCTAAAAAATGATGGTTAGGGTTCAAAACCCTTAAAAAGTGGTGATTAGGTTTCAAAATTTTAAACAATGGCTTGTCTATATATTTTTTTGATTGCCCATGTTTTTCTTAGATTGCCCAAAAACAAAAATATGTCACTACCATGAAAATATGACTAATAATATAACTCAATGTTCTCAAACGAGTTCCGTACCATTCTCTATGAAATACTTTGGTGTTCCCAACGGACGTATAATATACGCTCGCGAAGTACAAGGCCCCAAAACAACTGGCAGTCATATTTCTCCCCAAGGTATTGACCTCCAAGAATATGACTGCGAATAGTCGCCAGTCATCCTCAGTCATATTTTTGCAGTCATAAAACATTGTTGTTGTTGTAGTGTTCCCCGGTAACATTATAATTGATTTAAACCAATACTATCATTAAATGTTCTGGGTAGATTTATTTCACAAAATTGGAAATAGGCCTGAAATAGCCCTCCATTGAAAATTCACTTATCATGCAATAACTTTTGAGCCATGTAGTCAAAAGTTCTAAAAACTATTGGGCCTTAAAGCCACTCCTTGGACACATGTTGTGTGAAAATTTTAGCACAAAAAAATAAAAGCTCCATTCATATTGAGTTACCCAAAATCGCTATATTGCCAAAAAAATGCAGTTTTGACATTTAGGGGTTAAATTATTATTCTAAGCTTCATTTTATAATAAATCTTCACAATTTTTGAAATCTAGACTACCCCTTGGTCCTTAAGGGGTTAATCTTTAAAGGATAGATTCCATAATTATGTAGCTAAACTTCAAAAAAATTCATGTATTTCCTTCATTTTGATGCTATTTATGAGTAAATTTTTGTATTTTCATTTTTCAAAGATGAAATCACTTGTTCAGTATTTGTCATACTCTTATATTTTCATTTAGATTCTTTTGGTGAAAATATCAAATTGTCATGAATTTTTGAAGAAAAAGTGGAAAAATATATATTAAATACAAAATAAGTTTAAAAGCTGAAATTTTCACCACCATAGTACATTACAATGTAAAGAACATTTGTTTACCACTCTCTATTTACAAGAAGTGCTTATAGACCCTAAACTTTG
The DNA here is from genome assembly GCA_947034895.1 of Rhytidiadelphus loreus. Taxonomy (NCBI): domain Eukaryota; kingdom Viridiplantae; phylum Streptophyta; class Bryopsida; order Hypnales; family Hylocomiaceae; genus Rhytidiadelphus; species Rhytidiadelphus loreus. The sequence continues at coordinate 44,934,431 of OX344764.1, forward strand.
AACTTCAATTCAATGCTCATTTGTAAGAAAATTTCAAATTTTATAGTGAAATAAAAACTATATTTTGGAAGCTTCATATAGTCTTGCTCATAAGCAAAAGAAATTAAGCTTCAGTCATGTATTGGAATACATTATAATGGAACACCTATTTTAAATCCTCCTATAAAATTAGAAAACAACTAATATTGTCTGAGTTTAACTCAATAATATGGATATAACAATACTAAATTTATGCACAAAAAAGTGAATGAAAATTATTCATTCTTCAATATGAAAAAAGACTATTTACTTGGACATCTTGGCACCTTCCAAGGTTAAGATCTTTGCTAGCATTGTTCTTAACACTAAGTGCACACAAACAATATATCCCTAGACACAAAATTAATTGAGATTTACAATAATGCATAGAACTATAACTTCTCAATCTCTAATTGAAATAGATATAAGTTAAAGTTTTCATAAAAATTCGTCGGATCTAGTAAGAATATAGGTACAAAATTTAGCCAAATCTAGCATCCTACCAAAACTAATTATTTAGTAAAAACAATAGTACCTTAATATTGCCCCTTCATAGATGCACTTCAACCACATCATGGTTCAATTAGGATTTAAGGTTTTTAAGAAAAAAATTGAATTATTTTTGAAATATGTTGTATGGTAGCTTATCAAAGAAAGTTAAATAAAAATCATACTATCACACTCTTGAAATTATCAAGGATTAAATTAATATATTTAATCCTAAAGGACTCCACATCCATATTTTGGGTGGTCAACAAACTATTTTGGGACAAAGTTTTGAAATTGAGGTAAATCATTCATATTGGAAAGATATTAGCAAAATTGTGCCAAAATTTTAAAATGGATTCAAAGTCAAAGCCCTCCTTCTTCAAGGTTCAAAGCATACATGGAATTTTTTGGAATTTCCGAAAGAGTGTACATTCATCCAAAATAGAGCAATATTGTCACTGTGAAACCAAGAATATTCCACCAAAATATTCCCTAAAAAGTCATCCCTATATATATTATATAGGTTTCATTAATTTCTATAGATTTAAATAGCTTCCTCACTTCAATGAAAGATCACTTTCTGCCAAAAATAAATGAATAAAACAAAAACTGGTTGTTGTGATTGACCCCTGGAAAAGAGGCCCAGGGGCAACCTTTGCACTACTGTACTAAACTTATGGGGACGTAGAAAGTACGCAGATAGAACAGATTCTTCACCTCCACAGGACGACCTTTTGGCGAGGATTTGGTAGGATCCATGCCTACATCGATAACCCTACCAGTTGGGGAGGTTGAAAACTTTAACGCATTCTAAGCCAAATTCACTGAACGTGAACTTAAACGAAAAGTGCAGTAAGCTAGAGGCGCCTTGAACCATTACAGTAGGCATTAGGTTCAAACTTTTCTTCCGATCGTACCTTGAAACACAACCAAGATTTTGGAAGAAAGCACTGCCCAGTTTACACAGTTCAATGACTTTCCAAACTGAATCAAAGAATTTCAAAAATCAGCGCATGTTTAAAGTATATTAGAAGAAAATCCTTTCGATCAACGTGGCATCATTCAACTCCTGACACCAGCCCTGAAATCTACCTGAAATTTAAGAAAAAGATAAATCCAGTTTCAACTACAGTTGTGACAAGAATGAAAAAAAGTGAGATGTGTGTACATGACAAAAAAAATATATACTTATAAAAAGCAACTTCACAAAAGAAGGCTTTCAAGCCAGAGCCACGTACAGTATCAGACAAAGCCACTGCACCCTAGTGAAATTTTCGAGGCTAGAGAGAACAAAACTGACAGAAAAGTAACACTAACAGATGTAACACATATACAGATTGGGGCTGTAATTTGTGACAAGACCAATCTAAAAGCCAAACCACCGTCCTATCGCCTCTCAGAGGACGGTAACTTGTGCAACCCTAAAATGCTCCTCACTGGGTGGTCGCATACTGCTTGCACTTCTTCTCAAGCTCATCTTTGTTAGCGCCCACAATCTTGTCAACCTGCTTCTTTTGCTTGATAAAGATGAAAGTAGGCATGGCACGAACTTCCCATTTAGATGTTACGTCCTGCGCAGCAAACGAACAGGAAGTTGATTAGAAAATGACTACAAGCTTCAGCTTCAGAAATAAGAAAAGCAAAAGACCAATGTACTCATGAATTCAGAAAAAAGTGAGCAATAAAACAAAACACAGGTCCTCCATGAGAAGGAAGTTACTTATCCATTGCACCGACATCTACTCTGTCATTGACAATCGCACCCTTACCTGAACTTCATCGACGTCCACTTTGAGGAAGATCAGGTTTTCATACTTCTTGCTCAACTCAGTGAAGACGGGAGCCATGAGTCGGCACGGGCCGCACCAAGTTGCGGTGAAATCGACAACAACCTACAGAATGATAAGATTCCCAGCAATAAGTTCAGTTTTCACAAACTGCAACACTCGTTCGCATGGACAAATATTCATATCTATTGAGACAACTCCTACACAGAGAAGACAGCAAAAATGATAAAGGGTGATAAAAAAACCCGGAAGGAGACTACAAGATGGTCACCGCGACGCTTACAATTTTACCGGTACTCTCAGCCTCTTCCAACTTCTCGTTAAAGGCTGCCGAGTTGTTGATGACATGAATTTTACCGTGATCAGCCATATTGAAAGATCCTGCACAGAGAGAAATCGCACACTCCCATCAATTTACGCACATCATGAGATTACAACAAGCCGATCGTAGTCTCCAAAACCACAAAAGCACTACAGCCAGCTGTGCTATCAGAGACAGTCCTCAAAGCAGTGCCTCATAGACGCAAAATTGGATATCGTGGCGAAAGACATGTATACTATCTCACTGCCCCAGAGCTCAAAGAACACAGTCGTCATCATCTGCTTGACAACGCTATCCGAAATTTCTATTCCGGCGCTTCAAGGAAAACGCGCTTCCTCTTCTCTAAAACACCGTTCAACGCAATGATTCGAAAAGCGCAAATAGAAACGATAGTAAACCTAGAACCGGAATCCCTTTCCCCTTTTTCCCCTGTTTCCCCTGAAAACGAATTCCCGTGAAACAGAACAACACCGCCAGCTGAAGAAAAAAATCACGCTACGCATGCAAAATTCGACAGCGACGAAAACACCACGGCTACGCCTCTCATCAATCAACATCCGCAATCAAATGCATTGCTTCAAAGCATAAAATCAACACAAAATTACCCATTCTTTGCTCCCCAAACTCCACACCTACTTCACGATGATAATCATAAAAATCAGACAAAACCTAGTCCACCAAATCCCTCTCTCCACGAACTCCACACCAAATTTAAAACTTGGAAAAAACAAAACAAAGCCTGTCGTGTCGGCAACAACCGGAACTTAAGCTTGGTACCTAAGTGTGTGCGCAAGACGATTGCGTAGAATTGATAGAGAGATGCGTTGCGATACGAAGACAATGAATGCAAGAGCGCCGAAGTGATTGACTATCAGAGGGGCGGGTATATGGCTTTTATATATGTGGCTATGGGACGGAAGACAATGGGAAGGGACGACCGGGGGAACGGGCCGGGTCGGGTCGGGCCGAGTCCAAAATGGGGGCCCGTGCTGAAGCAGGTGCTCGCCCCCCTTCCCGTCCGCGCTTCGTCGGGCTTCCCCGAATCCCCACATTTTTCACTCGGAGCTGCCTCGGTATTCTGCCTCCTAATTCTGCCTCCTAGTTCCATCGACTTGGTTCGTTTCCTCCGATATCAAATTCTCACTAGCCACTTTTCTTCAAATTCAAATTAGCAAAGCTTGCAATCCTCCTTTTTCAAGGACATGGTGATTTTGAAATTAACCCTTCACAGATTTCATTACATCCTTGGTAGAATTTGAATATGGCATAGCCCTTCACCAATTGAAGGCCAAGGATCCATTCAACTCGTCCAAGATCAAGTTGAGAGTGGTTTAGAAGAAGGTTGCAAAACATGAAAAGAGCTTATTTTCACCTTTTCTAGGTACATCTTCAACTACCCTTGTAAGGTACTTCTCTAGATTTGTAAACAAGTACTGAAACTTCGTGCCAATCTCCACAGTAGAATGGCACCAACAAGTGTGGAGTCTAAAATTCATTCTTCGGCCTTTTTATAGAGACTCATATATACTTTCAAAATTCAAAGTTGTTAAGGTAACTCAACCTATGATAGGCCAAATTTAGAACAACCTATTGTAGGCCAAAAAGTTCTTGTAAAGTACATTTCACAAGACACATCTACATCTCAAGAAATTATGGGCTTGCATTAGGTTGCTCCAAACTTGCTAAGTTACCTTATGTGATTTTGGTTATTGATCTTCAAGGAATTCTATACAAAAAAAAGAACATTCACAAATAGTGGTGCTCATACATTGGCACTTTGCTATCTCTGCAAGCTAGGATTAGTAGGCTAGGATACTTCAATTTTAGTGATGGGCTTAACTAACAAAAGCCACTAACCAGTCTCTAAATGTCTTTTCCATCCACTCAATGGACTTCTGTTTTTTGAAAGCAAATAATTCTTGTTTACAAGTTGTAGAATCCACCAACGGAGGTAATAAATTTCTTCCTATCTAGGTGGGGAGGGTATAGAAAAAGTACTAAAGTTTTAGGTCTATGAACCGTCCCTTTAAGCCTACTTATCTCATTGATAACAATTATTAAATATTTCAAATATATACTAAAAGCATACTAGTAGTGTGTAACAATTTGTGGTAGCCATAAAGTCTCAGGACAATTTTTTCATGTGATACCTTTTAATACTCCAACAAAAATTCACCTCTTAACCGGCCTAAAACACCAAGTATTCGTTCAACGTATGTAAGAAATCTTGGGTAGATTCCTATAAAGTCATTTTTGATTGGATGTTCATGAAATTTGGACACAAAGTGTAAATATGTACTTCCTTCTTGAAGAACTAATTTTTTTCTTCTAATCAAGTGCCCTGATCAAAAGTTATGATGCCCTAAATTTTTTGGGCAACTTGGGAATGTTTGAAGAATCTTTTGCAAAAAAGCTCATCAACTTTTAAAATTTGGCATGCATGTAACTAATAAAATATGGCATACAATTGTCCAAGAAAAAACAAATTTTAGTCCTCAAATCACATTCTACGAGAAGTCAATCTTTGTTAGCTATGTTGGGGTGGTTTCAAGAAAAAACCATTTGTTCTAACTTCAAATCCTATTATCTTGCAATTAGTGAAGTCAAAATTCTTGAAATTTTCTCCACATATTCCAAATGTTTGTCTCTAACTTTTCACTATATAGATTTCAAATTAAAAAATTTCTCATTGCACAAAAAAAAGCATCAAAAAGTGACTAATGTATTGCCAATTCACTTAACTTCTTTGCATTGCACAATGATTTAGAATAAGCTAAACTCCATATTTGCTTCTAAATTTTTTGGTGAGTGAACTTAATATCATATATTTATGAATGGTCAAAATTTTCATGTTTGCATAGAGCAAAAATTTCACTATAAAAAGGCTCAAAGTCTGCTGATCTTGCTTTACATGAATGAAAAAAAAGGATTTTTTTTCACTTCAAATGTTATAATCTTTCAATGTGTGTTGTCAAATGGGCTGAATTTTTTCCACATTTTGTTAGAGTACTTAACTTCAATTTTGTAAGGTCAAAGTTTAAACAAAAATTTAATTTTAATTTTTAAATAACATACCAAAATCCCATAGTTTTTGACAATGTTGCCCCCCAAAAAACTCTGCTCCTTTTGGGGTTAAATAAATAGAGATTTTTTTCTTTCCACTTTTAATTTTGATTTCTATTACCAAAATACACTTTCTTGATTTCAAATCATTTATTCATATAAAGTTTATCATGAAGTAGTATTAATGGATATGATTCTATATTGAATTTCTTCATCAATTGATTTGTACACTTCAGTTTGTACACTTCAGTTTGTAGTACACCAAGATTTGCCAAATGAATTAGAAATGGACTATTTTTTTGGTTGTACAAATCAAACATTGGCATGTGGAAAATAACCTCCAATTCTAAATTTTATTTTGTATATATGAAAATCAACTTAACTTTGAAATACTTAACTAGCTAATGCAACGGTGCTAGTATGTGAGCTTAGAAATGCGAGCCTACGAGTCTTGAGCTTAGGCACATAGGTATTCTACAACTATTGGAGATGTCTATAACATACATACTTATAATATAAACATCCTATAACTATGGAAGGTGCTTATAACAGAGACACCTACAATATAATTAGGCACCTACAATATAAACATTCCATAACCATGAAAGGTGCTTATAACACAAGTACCTACAACTTATACACTTATAATATAAATATCCTATGACCATAAAAGGTGCTTATACCTGTGCTTATAACATAGATACCTACAACATAAACATCTTATAACTATAGAATGTGTCTATAACATAGGAGCCTAGGTTCCTAAGCTCATGGGCTCAAGATCTTAGGCTTACATATTAGCAAGTGTGCTAGCTAGTGCATGATAGAATTTTTGAAACCGATGCACTTTATCCAATTAATACCTAAATGTCCAAGGTACCATATTTTGATATTGACTACAATTTGAAGTTATAAAAAATCTTTTCCAAATATTATTTTGGGTATTTTGGAGGGATACTCCTTAAAGTATATTTAAAGCCTCAAAAATTCAATTTTGAAGAATATTATTCATGACTTTTCTATTGAAGATTTTGTACAAAGGTATCTGTTGTAAATCATAATTTTTTAGTATTAGTGTTAGAGGCTTTAGGAGTTGAAATATACTAGATCTTATAGAAAAAATCACATTGCAAATTCATTTAAAAAATTGTAGAGTAGATTTTAAGAAGTTGTAAATGGATCATGGTTATACATATTATGTTTTTTAACCATATAATTTTTATGACATCAATTTTGATTTAGCATGTAAAATAGGATTGAAAGACTTCAAATCATTTTTGGCAATTTTAATAGCTTGATCAAACATTGTAATCTTTAAATCCACAAGCAACATTGTTGTGTTTTCTTTTGCTATGTAATCCATAACACATCTAGTTTGACTTCATAGAGTTACAAATTATTATATTAATTGGTAAAACTTATCAAAATTCAAGCTTTTTGTTTAGTTATGAGAAAATTTCAAGAAGCTTAAAATAAGCCTTGGGCATTTAGGGATTAATATTCATTGAAGAAGTTTCGATGAAGATCATAATATATAGAGAGAGAAAGAGAAATACAAATGAATGCACCATATGAATCAAAGCTATAAATGTTTTGAAGAATCACCATTATTATTTATGATTTTATAAAATTGAATGATTATACTATTTTACAATTGAATGGAATGTGATAGGACAATCAAGAGGACAATCCAAGTATAGAATCCAAAAGATGAGTGTCACTCGAGGGCATATTTGAGGGCTTGTTCTTGGGTCTTCTATTGTTTGATTGTTTGTGATTACTAAAGACATTGTGCATCGACTACTCTCTATTTTTTACCACTATCTATCTAGGACTATGTGTAGTTTGACATAACTATCAATGATTGTATTGCAAGGAAGACGTATCAATTTTTTTATCTCAAAAAAATTCCATTGGCATTGACAAAAGAAAAGACACCTAAATTTATTTATTTATTTTTCTAATGCTTCCACCACCCAAAGTTTCATATTTCAATTTAGTTAAAATCTCTTTTATATAAATATCATCAATGGAATTTTTATATTTATCAATATATGTCATGACCCTTGCACTAGAAGAAATCCATGTTTTTCTTGATACATTTTTGTGACGTCCACTTTTTTTTATGTTACCTTTGATGTTACAACTAATGTTTTGATGCCCTTTTTGACATAAAAACAGGTGGATGATCACAAAAAATGTGTCATAAAAAACACGGGGTTCTTCTAGTGTTGTCACAACCTTTGATTTAATGAGTACATTGATAAATGAAAGAATTTATGATGATTGTGTAATGACCTTCATGTCATGACCTTTGATGGATGAATACATTGATGATGAAATGTGCACCAGTGGACAAGCAAAGATTTCTTGGAGATAGATATCTAAGACATGATAAATTTATGCATTGGAGCTTGATGACAAGGGTATTAGAGTGCTTGGAGACAAATATCTCCAAACGATGGATTTGTGCATTGGAGTTAAATACAAGTATATTGGAACTTGGAGTTAGATAACTTCAGGTGGAAGATAAAGATTTGGATATGAGATGATTTGGAGAAGTATAACTAGGACTTTTACTTTAGTGGATGGTTCTGTATAGAACCAATGATAGAAAGCTAAAGGTAGAAAAAAAATCATAACCTATCTTAAGAACTAATAGTCTTTATTAATAGTCTCTATTATATAAGATGGAACTTGGAGATGAGGAGATTGTCTTTTGAAAATTGATTTCTATGTGTGCTTGTGTGGTTGAGCTCCTTGTTAAAACATTCTTGTTAATAAATATATTTTGTGTTCTTAATTGAAGTCCATTGTTGGAGGTTTGTAACACTAAAATTAAAAATCTATTTATTTATTTATATCCATTGTAAGGATTAGAAGTACTTGTACTTATTTTATTTATATCTTAGACACAAAATGCACTTTAAATGACTTCTAGTCTTGCGACCAACATGGATCAAAATTATGTAAAAAGCTTACTACTAGTATTTGTTTTATATACTTAGAATTTCTAAACCTTAGTTTTGAGTAAAACTATAATTATTTTGCTTTACCTTCAACAAGATAGCTCCCTTGTCTTTACTTGGGTTCTAATTTTTTTATCCTATTTTAATTTTGACTTCCATATTTACATCCTATGTTCAAGATGAACTTTCTTGAACTTACAAAACTACTAGGCCGTGAAGCAAGCTTCACCCAATTCCATAATACATACACAACTTTATGGACGCAGTCATTGAACCCTACATTTAATAATAATCACAAGAAACAAATAAAATAGAAAATCTCATTTGAGCCATAATGTAGTCTAAGTCACCTTATATGTGCCATTACATATCAACAATGAGCATTTTCAATTTTCACATGTACTCTACTTGTATGTACTATGGTTTAGGGCCACAATTATGAAAGTCAAATAATTAATTAAAGTTGGCAAATGTAATTTGGCAGATTTTTTTAAAATAAATAGATTTTTTTTTCTTTCCCATAATTAAATTTTTTTTTTTAACGATATTTCAAAATTTTCAACATCATTTTTACAAGTATTTTTTGCTATCCTTCTTTACAACATACAATACAACTAAGTTTTCTTGGCAAATTTTTGCTAGAATGTTACTTGATTTTGGCACTAGCTCTTTTTAACACTAAAACAATTGTTTAATAGATGGATGAAATCACCAATCCCTTCTCAAACCCCTCTAGATTTGTCGATATTTGGATGACAACTACTAAATAATAATAGACAATTTTGCAAATGAATGTACATATGTGGATGAATCTATCTTTTTTTCTTCACTTGCTCACATTCCAAAGTACAAGTTGCTCTACTACCAAAAAATAAAATAAAAAAATTGGTTGGTAGTGATTCTAAAGGAGCACAAATTGTCACATGATATAAATAAGTTAGGGTCAACTACAATGTTTGGAACAAATTTCCAGTTAGTTCATTGGTAGCTGGTACCTTTGAGAAAATATATGATTGGAGTATGAAAATATTGGTAGGACCAACAATCAATTGGTGGATATTTAGCCAACACTTTCACAAACTTTAATAGGAGAGTTGAGTGGGTATCAATTTTGAAAAGGCCACTGAACTTGGCTTGACATCATAACCGTTGCTCTCCATCTTACTCTTGTTATAACAGTAAGGTCAAGTTGTAGGTAACCCTAAGCCATGTTTCTATATCTATTATATCACACCATTGTCACAACATTGCTATTTCCAGAATTCTTCCCTATGCTTGCTCCTATGCCATTTCTTGTTGTATTTTGTTGTTGCATATTTAGATGGGCATGGGTTGCCTTTCTTCTAACTCATTACATGTTTTTTCCAGCCCATTGAAAAACTATCACTATAAGAATCCCATGTTTTAGCTGGCGTTTTGTAATTTTTTCAGATGGATTTTAGGTGATGTCGGGAAAAACAACTTGTGTTTTTTCACGTCCAATATAACATTTGGATGTCAACTTGGACATGAAAAAACACAAGTTGTTTTTTCCGACGTCACCTAAAATCCGTCTGAAAAAATTACAAAACGCCAACTAAAACGCGGGTTTCTTATAGTGTATGAGTTCTTGGATGTTCTTGGACTATGAGAATGTCACAAAACCAATAGTCTAATGTGGCAGAGAGACTACTATGCTTACTACTATGTCGGACTGAATTAAAAAAAAAAATTAATTTTAAATAAATAAATTATTATTATTATTAAATAACCTAAATATCCGGACATGGTTCACAACATAGGGAATTATGGTCAGACAATCTCTTAGGGGCCTCATATAACATCTAATGTGTTTTCCTCTTTATTCTTTTTTAATGTGGTGCTTGTGAGTGTATTTGAAATGGGAAAATATCAAAGATCTATGCATGATATGTTCTTTAGAGTTGGAGTTAGTAGAAAGATTGTGGGCTTGGAATTTACTATGCCTAAGGTTCATAAACCAACCAAGTTCTAAATGCGTCTTCTATCTAGAAATGAGTGACACGTTCATCAAGATATCTATTTTTAGGTTGCTTCAAAAACTCCCTCATTAGAGGCTCTATATCATTAGAAATATCAATAAAACTAGTATAGATCTAAAGGATTGAAAAGACCACACTTAGTTCTCTCTAGGTATCAATTTTAATAGTGCGACTTTGAAATCCTATTATTTTCATTGTGGCTTCATTCCATTTATTTTCATCACAACTTCAAATAGGATCCATGGTTGCAAGATAGACCCTATATTCATCAATATGGACCCTTGTCATTAGGATCTTATAAATGGGACATACTTTTAATGGCTTGGAGGCAATGATTGAGAATTATATGTAAAGTTTGTCTGTAACATAACTACAATAAACAAAAATTTGGTCTTTTTTTTTGTTCAATTGCAATTTTGTTATTACCAAGAGGATTTCATATGGATCACTCTCAACAAGGCGCTTTGAGTGTGGAAGGTTTTTCTAGGATTATTTCATTGTCCTATGATTAATTTATTTTTAATATTGTTTAACTACACTTTGGAAAGAATCCTCAAAATAAAAAATGAAAACAAAAGAGAGTCTTTTTTCCTATTCCAATGGAAATTACAAAAATGATGCCCAATCAATTTTTTAGATTTTTTTTTAAATTATGTAAAATTGAAAATGAATAGTTGAAGAATATCAATGAATAACTAATTTCTAAAAGAAATCTTGATCGTTAAAGATTGAAATCTTAATCAACCATTCTTTTGGACTCGGATAAATGTGTAAATTTTTTTTGTCACCAAAGTTTGTAGAGCCAAAACAAAGGCCAAACTTTGAGTGGGACGTCACCAGCTAGTAGCGCACAAAGTAGCAAAGCTGTTCCATTATTATGGAATAATAAAAAGACCTTTGAAAACCTTTCAGAATTCAAAGACACCAATGAAGAGAGATTCCTTAACCTAAAATTATATAGATTATAGTTTAGGAGATTTTCAACTAAAAAAATATTGAATCAAGATGTAGCAATCATATGATTTTATTTGTCCTAATTTTTTGGATAGAAAAGTTGGTCTATAAAGTCTTTTAATATTTATTAAGTTCATTAAATTTATTTTACTATTATATTGGTAGAAAATATAATCCAAATCAATGCAATCTAAGCAAAGATCAAAGTCCAAGCCATCACAAAAATTTCCAAATTAGTGTTGATTTGAATACAATTTGTACTTGAGTTTCATTCAATATTTTCATTTTTTCTTCATCCATCCATTAAATTTTCATAAAATTGGATTTATCCTAGTAATAGAGACTCAAATTAGTGTTACTGCAAAACATTTTAATTTGATGGGAATTAATACAATACTATAGTATTTCACTCTTTTCTAAGGGCCACTTTAGACTACAATGGAGAAGTGCACCGATCAATCAAAAAGTCTTGGCCAAGATGTGGTTATTTGAAACAACCTGTGGGATGTTGGACAAGATGGAAAGACAATAAAATAATGGCCTCAAGAAGTCTTGACCGGTTGTAGTGTAAATACCAACTGGAGAAGTCTTCTGGCCAACTTTACATGTTCAAGTCCACTAGTGAACTTTACCAACAAGGGAGTTTTGTCCAACATCAATAGGAATCATAACGTAGACCTAATGGTTTCCATGGACATATTTTGTAAGTTTGGGGCTATAGTGAACTTTGAGAAGTTGTGACTTTTGCATTCGGTTCCCAACTTCATTAAAAATTGTTGGAAAAAATGCATCTACTTGTCCAGTTTGTGTGGTAAAATTCTCATATCAATCCAATACTTATTGAATTTCTGGGAATCATTTAAATACATAGGATTCAATTTTAGTTCACCAAATTGCATTTTGATGGCTGCAACTTTAGGACTTGTTGTCTTTCATCCAATGTTTGGTGAAGAAAAAAATTTATGATTTTTTTATTGCTAATACTCTAGAAATGGGTTTTTTTCTTGAAAAAAGTGCCTCCAATCATGGTGATTACTATATTTTGACATTTTTGTGTGTTTCAGCTTATCTACTTTTGCCCCTAAAATGCCTATGACCTTTTTTGAGCTTCTTGGAATTTGTTTTAAATTGAATACAAAGTCAACAATTTCACAAGTTTCATCAATTTTTTGAAATTCTAACCACACAAATTCAAACTATACATATTAGAGACCACATGGGAAAAGAAAACATAACAATATCACTTTGAATTGAAAGATTATAATGTTTGATCATGAGGGTGTTAAAATTATGAAAGTAATTTGAAGTCCTTGAATTCTCTTTATACATGTCAAATCTAAAATGGAGATCACCAAAAAAATATGAGGTTAAAAGAAATAACATGTATAACCACACAATCAATTTACAACTTTTTAAAATCTACTCTACAACTTTTTTCAAATGAATTTTTCATGTGATTTTTCCTCCAAGATCTAGTGTACTCGAGTCTCATTTTCAAAAGCTAGGTCCAACACCTTTTAAAATTAAGGTTCCCAATAGACCCTCTTACACAAAATCTTGAATACAAAAATCATAAACATTCATTTTCAAAATTGGATTTTTATGCTGAAACTATACTTAAACATGAATTTGTCTTTAAAAACTCCTAAAATTAGTACCTTGGTCAATTGAGCTGCAAACTGAGCAATCTTATTAGTTGAATCTGCAGATCAAAATTTAAATTTAAACTCAAAATTTCTGTCAGCATGTTGAGCATCCCCTGATCAAAATCAACTTTTAAACCCAAAATCAAAATCGACATTTAAACAGGCCTAAAAGTGTAGTTGGGCTCTGAAACAACTGAAGAACAATGATGACAGGTTGTGCTGCACTACTAAACTTGTCACAGATTAATAATATTTTAATGAAGTTCGAGAGTTCTTTGGAGGCCAAGTTTCTTATCCAGGGGTGAGTCCGCCCAAGAAATTTGACCTTGAGAGAATTCCCCGTACAAAAAGTGTTGCCACATAGGCGGCCACGTCATTTTTCCATCCATGCTTTAAGTTCTCCACTGAACAAGTCTTGCATGTAGTGTATACCCAATCCGGTGAAGAACAAAATTTGCTCCAATCATATTGTTCCATTTCCCTAGAATTCTTAACTGGTACACTTCTCCACTGTAGTGTTAAGCAACCTTGAGCAAGCAAATGCAAAATGAAGCATTAGATGTTTTTTCAGGCATTTGACAGATTGTGAGTTCTCTAGAATTCCTAGATTGTGAGAACTTGGCTACAAGAGTAGTCTGAAGTAGCAGAGAGATTGGCACGTGGGATAATATTAATTAATTAATTAATATTTAAAAATTATTATTATTATTTTTTATGTTTTATAATCTGATTGCTTTGCCGTGGTTCATAGTATGGGGAACAACCCCAAAATAGTCTCTTAGAGGTTCAAAAAAACATTTAATGGGATCTATGGCCCATTGTACAAATAACTATGCTCATAATTTGAACCTTTGATCTCAATGTTTGGATTGTATAGTTGTAAGAGCACAAAATTTATAGAGAACTTTGATGAAGTAAGCCACCCACCTTTGTTCACTATGATCATTCATTGGTTATTTTTTCAATGTACCATTGCCCATTTGTCAATGTACCAACAATGAATATACTATAAAACGATGCTTTAGTGCCCTATAGGATTCTAACTTCCAACTTCATGACTAATCATTAAGAAAAATTTAAGGCTTCAAAGAGGCTGCAAGTTTTGAAGGCAATGGTGCAATTACAGAAAAAAAAATCTTTTTTATATTTGAAAGTTGACGTTAGCACCACATCATATTGACAAAATTTTAATTTTTTAAATTAATTTTTAATTATACATTTTTTCCAAAAAAAATATTTTTTTGAAAAAAAATTATTTTTTATTTTTCTGTACTTGCATCATGGGGGTGCTGAAAATCAAAACTTAATGGCCCTCTGTAGGGCTCAAAATTTCTATGATGCATGTGAAGATTCAAAAACAATAGGGGGAATTTACAGTTGAGGACCCCCTTTCCAAATTCATTGAAAACATCATCTTGGCAAGTACGCAATGGTTACTTGGCATTCACGCGTAACGAACTCATTGAAGAACGTTACTCGACCTTTGAGACGATGAAAGTCTCCTCGAACATGATGAAGACTCCATGTGCTCATTAATTCACCAAGGGTCTTCTGACCAAACCACACCCAAAATCACATTTCAGGTGGTCACAACCAACTTTGAATGTGTGCTTGTTGATTGGTTAAATGGAGGGAAATCACTACATCTAGTCTTGAAGAATGGAACACAACACTCCCTATACCATAACAGAGCCTAGTTGGACTCCCTCTAATGAAATGACTTGTATCAACCCTTGAAAGGACACTGAGGCCAAAAAGTAGTCAATGGAAGACTTCATTCTTTGCTAATATAGAAACAAAGAATACACCTACCAGTGGTCCAATAATCAGAGTAGTTTTAGTGACTACCTTGGTTATGGAAGACTGCATCCTTCAAGGTTTAACTTCGATGCTAATTCCATTTGTTGGGCCAAGAAAAAAAGAAAAAAGAAAACTCAAAAATGAAATTTTGAAATAAACTTTCAAAAAGTCTAACTCCCCAAATTGCAAAATCATTTTGGTCAAGGGTCCCTATACGAACCTCCTCCCTTCCCAATCTGCAGTGAGTTTTTGTGAGAGTCTTGTCGTCTCCCCTTCGCCGTTCCTTTTTTTTTTGGAATATCGCCTTTCAAGGCCCACTGCTCACTTTTCTCACGTCATGTCTTCCACGAAGGCCGCCTCCATAGCCATCACCGTAACCGTCACCTTCGCCATAGCCAGGCTTCTTCTTTCCGAGGTGCTTCCATTATTGTTGTGCAGTCCCCCGCCCATTCGTCTTCCCCCCCCCCCTGATGAATGTGAGCTCAGAGATTCCGCACTTCCAGGTTTCGCAACTGACAAGTAAGTTTCCCGAGCACGAAGCTTCGTGTGGAAATTGTGGTTGGCTTGGTGCACAATTCTTGTGTAGTTCCCCTGCTTTTTTTTTTTTTTTTTCTTCTTCTTCTTCTTCAGTTCTGCCATTTCGAGGGAGTCTTTCGAAAGCTCACTCATTCACACCTCCATCTTGGGGGAAATGACGAGAACCCAACCTAATACCGACACGACACCTGGGGGAGTTTCATGGAATGTTGAGTGGCTCTTGGCAGAGGGGGGTTCGAAATAAAGGGGTTGGAACTTGGATCTTTCCGTTTTTCGTGGATGAGACACCAGGGTTTGATGGCGCCGAACGCACGGTGGAAGTGCAAGTTAGGAAGGGGGCAGCGGGGGTTGTTGAAAGGACTGTAAGTTGGCTTCGCTGTTTTTGTTGTTTTGGGGGTTGGGGTATTGAGGTTCTAGAGAAGAGATTTTTGAGACATTTGAGGTGCAGGTCGTGGGAAGCTGGTGCAGTTGGTGTTTGCGAGTCGCGGGGGCTGGTGTTATACTGTAAGTCGACTTGCTGTTTTGTTGTTTGGGGTTGGGGTTTGCGGGTCGCGGGTCGCGGGGGCTGGTGTTGTACTGTAAGTCGACTTGCTATTTTGGTGTTTTGGGTTGGGGTTTTGAGGTCCAAGAGATTCGAGGGAGGAGATTGTGACATTTGAGATGCAGTTCGTGGGGAGCTTGTGCAGTTGGGGTTTGCGGGTCGCGGGGGCTGGTGTTGTTCTGTAAGTCGACTTGCTGTTTTGATGTTTTGGGTTGGGGTTTTGAGGTCCAAGAGATTCGAGAGAGGAGATTGTGACATTCGAGATGCAGTGCGTGGGAAGCTTGTGCAGTTGGGGGTTGTTGTGAGGAGTTGTAGGGTTGGTTGCGGAGGTGGCTGGGGCTGTGAGTTTGAGTGAAGGGGTTTCATGAGAAGGGGGAAGTGAAAATTGAAGTTTGTTGTGTGTGTGTGATGTGGTGTGGGGGCGGGGGCGGCTGGGACGGGATTCCTCAAGACGGGGTTTGAGTTTGGCGGCAGTATGAGTGAAGATTTTGGTGAAGTAGGGATCGTGACTTGAAGTCTCTTACTGTGGGGGTCCTAAACTAGAGGGTATGTGGTTTTGTTGTGGGGGTTGAATGCATATGCAATAGATGACTGCGCTTTCACAATTTTTATGACGGAGTGAAGAGGATTGGGGAAGTAATTTTGTTCTTGACCAGTATGGGTCACTCAAATGGCTAGTTTATTCGAATTATGTGGTTGCTGTGCGAAAGAGGAGTGGGAAGTGATAGAATGAACCTTGAATTGCACCCTGTTACTGCAAGTCGTTTTCTTATTTTTCGGAGCAGATTTATGGGCAGATTTGGCTTTAGCTTGGTTTGAAAAGAAGCCGCCATTTTAGAATCTAGACCCCACATAGATAGTATTTTTTCTGGTGTGCATCTATGCGTTCTTTAATTCTAGCTGGTTCAGGTAGACAAGGTGAATCTGCTGGGTTTGTGAACGAAACCATATTCATGGAAGGGTTTGCTGGTTTAGATATTGATAGTCTTTCAAGGATTGCTCTAGGCACCGGTTGTTTTATCTTGGAGGTTTTGGTTTTACATGGACAAATTATGACTGTGGGGGGGTCTAGAGTAACGCCTTAGAAATTGTGTTCTCACAGTCTAGTGGTTTGCCGTCATTGTTTTTGGTTGCAGAACGTCCTTTTGAAGAAAGGCAAGCTGAACTGTTAGGTCCTTTTTTAGGTGTCCTCAATCTGAGAACCAAGGAGAACGTCGTGGAGCAGAGTTTTAGATTAGAAGAGAATCACACATACTTGTCCATATAGGTGGCAGGATTTTTGCAGCAAGTGGAATTGGGTGGAATGAACCATGAGCTCTATGCAACAGAAACCTTTCAATTGGAGCGTAGGAAAACGTTTTAGTTTGTGCTGAACCACTTTTGGTAGTGATTTTAGCCATGGCTGGAAGTAAGCATGGAAGATCCGGGGGCTCAGGAGGGTCAAGTGGGGAGGCGTCACCCCTGGAAACACAGCTTCAGCAAGCATGGTTGCAGACGCAGATGCCCAAAGCATCTAAACGGAGCTTTGTCTCGGTTTCAACTAACAATAGCAGCAACAGCAACAACCATCACCACCACCATCACCACCACCACCACCAAAGTCCGCCGTCTCTGGGGGCTGAGAGTCAGAAACCTTCAGCCTTTTCTGCATTGAAGTCCTTATCATCTCTCTTCCCAGAGCTTGCCAATGTGCCGGAGGAGAAGAAGGCCATGATATCCTCTGTTTTCGAGGAGAACGAGCACCCAGTTCCTATGCCTGCCTTCATCCGTGAGAAAAAAGTTCGAGCTCTGAAAACATTGTTCGTTGACAGCAATTTCGTTTCAGCTAGTGAGGCGAAGACATATCGGTCCTTATCAGCTAGTGTGACTCAGCAGTCGAGCGGCTCCTTAGATTTTTCTGAAATTTGTCCCCTTTCTTCCTCCTTCAGCTTCTCAGGGTCTCGTACTACACCAGGAACCCCCGGGGAGGAGCTCACGTATCCCTCTTTTGATTCGACCGCTTCATACGATGATATCGAGACGGTGACCGAGGTTGAGGTGCAGCAAGAGAAGAAGCCGCTGTTTTCTTACATAACGGAAATGCTGATGGACGAGAAGCTGGAGGACAAGAAGTGTATGTTTGTGGAAATGACTGCTTATCAGGCTATGGCGAAAGAACTCGGGGATCTGATCGCTGGCGACTCTCCTCCCGCGTCGTATGACCCCTCGGTTCCGGGGTCTTCGTCATACGACTCATTTCCAATACCAGGCGACTCTCCTTCAATGCTAGAAAGCGAATTTCATGGTGAAGAAGATCACGCTGGGGTCGACTCCTGGATTGAGGAGATTTTAGGCGGTCCACCGCCTGCTGAGCTTAGGGATAGCCCCGGGTCGAAAACTGAACATGGTAACCAATTTGAACCTGAAGGGGTCTGTACTCATGCAGATTCGCAGTTTTGTGGCAGTCCTTGGAAGGATGCAGATTCCGAAGTTGCAGAATGTCAAAGCTCACATTCATATTTAGAGTCGCGCCCATTTGACACTGCTCATGGAATGGGACGCAACGTGGATCTCAAGCCTGTGGCACCGTCGTCAAGCAGCAATGGAGAACATCAAGCGCCTGTTGACTTGATCAACCTTCTCATCAGGTCTTCTTTGCTGGTGTCCCTCAATTATGCAATTTTTAAAGCTTTGGATATCCTGAGTGGTTGCTGGTTCTATTGTGATGTGTAGGGCTTTCTACGTCTGTGCCCACTTGAGGTTTTACAAGTGGAAGTTGAACATAATGTTAGGTTATGCTTGGTTATTTTGGTTATGAGCCTGCCACTGTGTTTTTCAATCTTGAGTCCATGTGACGGCTAAGTGGTTTTTGCAATCAACTCTTGCCATCAGATGTGCGCAAGCTGTGGAGCAATCTGACTTTAGTCTTGCCAATGAATTAATAAACGAACTGCGGCAACATTCATCAGCGTATGGAAATGGACACCAGCGCATGGCTCACTACTTCATGGAAGCTTTGGTTGGTTTTCTTTACTGCTGAGTCTATTTAAGGCATTTTGATGCCTCTTTTTGGTGGGGTTGTAATGTGGCCTTTAGTATATGGAGAAATGTTATGGAATCTTTTCTTGTTGATGCATGGAGTACACAGTGTTGAAGTTTTTTTCAGAGTTATTTATTGTTGAGGTGCACTTCTGTAGTGGGTTTTAGTTTCTAAATGAAGTTGGTTCGTGTATTTTTCTCAGGTTGCCAGAATGTCTGGAACTGGTGGACAGCTGTACTCAGCTTTGTCTAACAAACGGCCTTCCGAAGCGCAAATGTTGAAGGCGCAAATGCTGTTTTGTGAACATCTCCCATTCATTCAAGTGCCGCATGTGTTTGCTAATCACGCAATTATGGAAGCCTTCAAGGGTGCTCCTCGAGTTCACGTGATTGATTATGGTATCCTTTATGGAGTACAGTGGCCATGTCTTCTCTGGCAGTTATCCCAACGCCCTGGGGGACCACCTCACCTTCGTATTACAGGTATGACGTATTCCAGTTCTGATCCCAAATGGCCAAATGTGTCCGGTTCCATGTCTATAGGGCTTAAAATGGATCATTGAGCAAGCTTTAAGAAAGGTTGCACAATGTACCAATAGAGAGAAGAATTCAGGTCCTGCATTTTATGAACGATAGTAATATGCATTGAAAGTTACTATTAAGTTCCAGAGTGGGCTTTCTATTTCTAGATTGAGCACGCAGGGGTTAATACAAATGGTATAAATTGGACAATTGTCGGTACTTATTCATTGTGGAATATGTTCCAGGTATTGACCGACCTCAACCTGGGTTCAGACCCTCGGCCAGAATTCAAGACACTGGACGACGCTTGGGCAGGCTTGCACAGGAGATGGGAGTGCCCTTTGAGTTCCATGCCATTGCTGAGAAATGGGAGGCCATCACCCCTGCCCATCTTTTCCTGAGAGAAGATGAAGTTCTGGCAGTGAATTGCATGTTCAGGTTCCGCCATCTTTTGGACGAGTCGGTGACAGCAGCCAGTCCACGCAATTTGGTCTTGAGCAGGATAAAAAGTTTGAACCCCAAGGTATTATTATTATTCTCTCTACCCCTTTCATGTTCCTTAGACCAAACTCTATGGGATTCATGACGGTGAAGATTCTCTTATTAATGTTGTCTAAAAATGCTTTACGCAGTGTAAGTTCACTGAAAACCTTGTTTTTATAGAGATCACGTGAAAATGGCAACCAAATCTACTAAACTCTAGCAGCGTAGTGCACGTTGATTGACATTCAATTTAAATCTACCGAAATCACTGCTAAAGATGAGGCACCCTTCTGATGCATTTGAATGTGCAGATATTCGTTCAAGGCGTGGTGAACGCTGGCTACAACGCCCCGTTCTTCATGTCCCGGTTCCAGGAGGCACTTTCCCACTTCTCCACCTTATACGACGCTATGGAGAGCTCCTTCCCGCTGGAGCATCCTATCCGGCAGCTCATCGACCACGAGATTGTAGGGCGGGAGATTCTGAATGTGGTGGCATGCGAGGGGCTGGAGCGAGTGGAGCGCACGGAAACCTACAGACAATGGCAGTCACGCACCTTGCGAGCGGGCTTTCAGCAGAGACCCACGTCCACCGAGGCCTGGACCAAGATCAGATTCGCCATGAGGTCTTACCACCGTGACTATGGTGTGGGAGAGGATGGGCACTGGTTTTTGTTGGGATGGAAGGGCCATATCACTCAAGCTATGACTGTTTGGGAGCCTATCCCAGACAGCAGCCCATAACGTCGCTGGGTGTCACCACTTTAGGGGGTGTCAGAGTGCATCTGGGACCTTGCTCTCCGCTCCTGATCTTCTGCAACATGGTGAAAGTCGTGAGAGATTGCAAGTTGCGCATTGAAGGCAAGTATTTTGCCGAAAGTCGTGGGAGATTCTAAGTTGTGCACAGGAGTCAAATATTTTGCTGGAAGCCACTGGATTCCACGTTGTGCACAGGAGGCAAGTATTTTGCTGAGAATCTGGTGACTTGAGTCTGGCGGTAGTCTCCTACTCTGGACACCCTCTTATTCTCTTCCTGGTGCAAGCTTGTGTACTGTACATTCTTGGCATACTGACGTTACCCGCTTGGAAGTGGTGGTCAATGCATGGACGCTTAGTGATGCTACAAATTGATGCAGGAGAGTGCCTGGTCTTCTCCTTAATTAATCTCTGGTGCACGCTGATGACCTCCGCTTGCTCTTGCCATGGGCAACCGTGTACTATAACCGGCTAAGAAGCAGAACGACGGGTTTCTGGACTTGATCTAGAGCTCTGCCTCCGTGCGAGTGTACTAACTCTATGTACAGGCTACAGACTTCGGTTTAATGAATTTCTTGTTTTGATATCTTGTTGAGTTTCAAATGAAAAAGCATGTCTTGTTGAACTTCAGCCTGTGCTTTTTCATGAGTTTCAGATGTCGTAAGCACAGGCTTTTCATGAATTTCAAAACTAGATAGGCTAATCTACGACACTGAAGTAAAGGATTTATTATTAAAGTTTACACAATTAATCTTTGCAATCATCTTTGAGTTCATTGTAATCATCATTGCATCCTTTGAGTTTGTTGAGATCTTCCTCCCAAAACACTATCATATTAAAATCCAAATTTTAGTGATTTCAAATATTGAGTTTTTGAATAAAATGATTGAATATTTTCCAAAAATATTTATATTGCTTTTGGGTTTTTTATTTTTCAAATAATCATATTTGTCAACCCATTGGAATTGAAAGCTTACTTAATTTGGTACATTCCTAAAACAAAATAGGATATGAGGATTATTTTGATTTTTAAATATACTTTGGACAATGAATATTTATTTTAATTTCAAAGAATTCCTTCAATTGATATCTTAGTTAACCCTTGAATGTCGGGCCTGTCATTGTAAAAATCATTTGTTTTGTCATCGTGTCAATTGTTGTCAAAAGTACTCATTGGAAGACAAACTATTGTAGATGATCTTTCCTTTCCACAAAAATTTGGAGGATGAATAGTTGCATTTATGTCCTATGTGGAGAGATTCTTTGTCATTCATTGGCCGAAAAATCATTTGAAAAAGCTTGAGGATGTAAAAAAAAATGCTTATTGATCTATGATTCAAATTCATAATAATGTTTAGTTGTTGTTTACAAGAGTAAAAAGAAAGAAGCATAATACAATGACTAACAAAAATCCAATACACAAGCTATCAAGGTTAAAATAAATTACAATTTGTAGATTCTAAGAATATTAAATTAAATTGGAAGGAGAATAAGAAGTTAGTAGCTATCGATATGGTGATTTGATGTAGGTATAAGCAATGAAAATTAAATTGGAAGGAGAATAAGAAATTGTTAGCTATTGATATGGTGATTTGATATAGGTATGAGTAGAGAGAGACAAAGTATGAGTAGAGAAATCTTTGTCTCTGTGCATTGAATAATAATTTGTTTGATTTACATTGTTTTAGAAAATTTAAATAGTTATAATCTATTTTTGTAAATATAAGTATGTGCTTGATTTATGGGTGATTCTACTAGTAGACTAAGATAAACTTCAAAGTCAATTTTTCTACATTTTTGGACAAGAGTTTTCTAATTCACTTTATCTTGCCTTTTCATTTAATTGCTAATAATATATAATTGTCTTTCGTCTAAATTGCTAAAAATGCAATATGTGATGTTTTATTTGTGCACATATGATTGCTTAGTGGAGTCTATAAAGACTTCTATTTTTTATTCAATTTGGGCATGATTGAAAAATTCTTAGCCAATCAATGTAGAAGTGCCATAAATGTTTTAGTGGATTTCTATAGATTGCTCATTCTGTAATCAATTGCAATATGAAGACACTTATTTATGCTATGTTTAATTATATGGATGCATTTTGGTTATATAATTTATTATAAGAAGATTGAATGATAGATGTGCCCCAAGTTTAGTTCTAATGAAATTGGCAAAATTGTTCAAAAGAATTTAAAATTCTTAAGATAACAACACCTAAAATGAGTTCAAATAAGCAATTGAGCATTATTCCTATTATTAAATTACCTAATTTTTTGTTAGATCTTATTGAAATTCAAAAAAATATTCTACAAATTTCTTTTTCAACATTTATTGGACATACAATGAATAGACTATGAATTTTCAAAGTACTAAAAATAAGTGTTTTTAAAACCAATTCTAGACTTTTATAAATAATGAAAATATATTTTAGGCAAGAATTTGTAGGGGTCCTTTTAGAAAAGCACATTAGAATTATGTGTAGTACTTCATGTCCTTGTTCATCATACCCTAACATCTAGTCCCAAAACTCATTTTTGGTTACACAAAGAATAATTTATTGCCAAAAAAACAAATTCACGTTGATGTCAAGCTACTCATGGATAATGTATTTATTTTTGGTGATCTATTGCAAGAAATCAACCTTGAAAAAGCCATTATGACAAGAGTATAGGAAATTCAATTTTTTTTTGTTTTGCTATATTTCGCCAAATCCATCCACTTGAGGGTTCAAAATTTTCTTATTATAATAAACTATGAGACACAAAGAGAAAAATATAGTTTAAAATAGTATAAATTGGCATCTTTATCTCAAATACAGTTTCCACATGGGTGACATGGCGGGAGAGCCCATTCCAGCTCGACTGAAAAAAGACCAATGTTGTCAAGCCACGTCAGCTTCTCCACAAACTCCTCGTCTTCCTCGTCGTCCTGTTGGCTTTCAATGGCGTCATGTTTGCTGCAACGGCGAAGCGCAGCGTGGATCAATTCGTTGTAACTTAACGATTAAGCTTTAACTTAATTGTGCGCGTCATGGCTTAAGCTGCAGCTAGGATTTACCTTTCCCAGCAGTTTTATTGCAGAGCGGAGCAGAGCAGAATTTTTTCCGCCATGTCGGGCATGGGCGATGGATACGTTGGCACAGCACAGGATGCTGCGAGAATTCGCCGCCTGGAGAAGCAGCGGGAAGCCGAGCGGAAGCGGATTCAGGACCTGAAGAAGAAGTCTGCTGAAGGGCCAGGGGGCCTCCTGCAATTCGGCTCCGGCACTTCCGAGGTTTGTATTTGCCTGTATTTGTCCTTCTCTGTTTTTCGCCAAACTCTTGAATTAGGGTTTGGCACTCGTTATATTATCCTATGAAATTGTGTTTATAGGATATATAGAAATATGTTCCAGCTGTGATCGTTAGTGTAGTGGCAGCAGGTTTCTGTCTTCTTCTTTTTGATACAGTGCGATCTTGCGTAGTTTGCTTGAACAAGCCTTCAGTGTTATAGAACAATTACAGGAATGGTGTTGAATACAAATATCTTCTAGAGGCTAAAGAGGATATTAATTTCGTTTTCTGGATTGTTTTTTTGTTTTTTTGTTACGCACGGATGAACCCAATAGAACCGTTTTTATTCCGTTCTCCGATTTCTAGTTCAGTAATAAGTTGATCGATTTTAAACAGTTTTGCGATTTTTGTATATGTACTTGCAACTTTAGAACAGAGTCTTTTGAAAACAGAATTGGAAAAAAACGCAGAATTATGGGCATCGAAAATGCAATTTATAACCGGAATTAACCTGAAGATTTCCGGTAACCCTGGTGTTATTGCATTAGTACATCGCAAGGTGTTCATTACTGGATTGATGGTTTCTTTTTCTGTGGTGCAGTTGTTGGAGAGTGCTTTCAAAAAAGAAACCGTTGGACTTGTGACACGGGAACAGTTCGTGGAGAAGGTTAGACTCATCTGGTGGGGTCTTAATTTTTTAGCTCGTCAATTCTTGCAATGTGAGTGCTGCCTACAGTATTGGTATTCTTATTTCCCAACACATCTGTACTACCGGATTGGATCAACTCAGATTTGCAGTTGGATAGCTGCCGCGTCTGGATAGGTATTGATGATCTTCTGTGCGTGCATCACAGAGAGTCAACTTACGAACAAAGCTTGAAGAGGAAGAGAAGGAGAAGCAGCAAAAGCTCGCTCTAGAGTAACTATCCATATCTTGTTGTTCAATGACCAGAATTGTTTATGGTGGCGCTCAAGGACTTTCATCTTTTGGCTTTATTTAAGAAGCATCTCTGGCTCTGAGCTTCTCAAAAGTAAGCTTGTTTTATCTTTTGCTCTGCAGGGAGGAGCAAAGACACGTTCAGAAACGGAAGAAACGGAGAGTCAAAGGTCCTTCACGGCTTTCTTTTACTGATGACGTGGATGGAGACACAGATGAAGAGGGTGAAGCAGCTGGTACGTAGTTCCTTGTTCCAACCAATGCTTGCCACATAAACCCTATTTTTATCTTCTACCTTTTTTGATACTTTCAAATGAATGGTTATCATGATGGTTTAGACAACATCAAAATTGGGCATTGAAAAGTTGTCTTCTCAGTTTGGGCTCTTGGAGCAGTCGCATTTTATTGCTTTGCTGAGCTCTATGTGCAGGATAATGTTGGAGCTTCTAGTTGCTATATCCCGTTGAACGCTGATTTTCACTCTTTACTTTGCAGAGAAACGGAAGGAAGAGCCCGTGAAACAACAAAAGCTTGGCAAATTTGGGAAAAATCCAGGCGTTGAGACTAGCTTCTTACCTGACAGGTATGATGATTGTACTTCTCCTTACCACCTCACATTCATCACCTGGTGGAATAGGGCTGGTATCTGATACCTTGTTTTCTGCTTGTCCTTGACACCGATTATCAAGAGTGAATGCATTAAGGGTCTCACTTTTACGTGCTTATGGTACTGCAGTTCTTGACTTGCAATCAGCTCTTGTCAGCTCTGAGATGGATATTTTTGAGTTTCATAGTTGTAATAGTTATGTTATGAGCTTGAAGCGGTTAGACGTATCTTGGAAATGGGTGCCGGCATGCTGTAGTTTGGCTTTCTGAGAATCGTTATTTACTGCCATAAATCTTACTATGCTATGAAGAGGGTGGAGGGTGGAACTGCAGAGAGCGTGAGGCGGAGGAACAAGCTGAGAGAGAGCGTCTACGCAGTGAGTGGCTTCAACAGCAATCTCGCATCAAAAGTACTACCACTTTACCATCTGTCTTGTCCCTCTCTTTGTCATTGTTGGGGCATGAGGAAGCACTTCATATTTTCCATGAAGAGACCTAACTAGTATGAAGCTATCATTGTTTTGCATCTTGCTTCATCTGTGGGACTTCAGTATGATTTCTTGAATCTCCTTACAGATGAACCTTTGGAGATTACTTACAGTTACTGGGATGGAGCTGGTCATCGTCGAGTTTTACAGGTGATTTTTATTATGGCTATGTTAATTTTAGAGTGTCCACACAAGCACTATTATATTTACAAGCTTTATCATGTGTATATAGTTCTGGCAACGACTTTACCACGAATTTGGCTCCAATTTGACTTGAGTTGTAAAGGTCTTGCGCATGCCTCTCATCAAATTTGAGAATGAGTTTTTAGTTCTGAGATTGACGTATTGACGATGATTCACTTCATATAGTGAAGTTGATAGTGAGTGCGAACTCTAATTCCTGCAAGGAGCTTTTGAAGTCAATGCTGGGTGAAAGCTTGTCAAATTACATAATGTAGTCAGCGATTGACTGTGGCATTATTAAGGACGCACTTTTGAATTCGTTTGATAATGATTGCAGAGCCGCAAAGGGGACACAATAGCTGAGTTTTTGCGAGCTGTCCAACAGCAACTGGCCTCGGAATTCCGAGAGATACGTACAGCATCTGTTGAGAATCTTCTCTATGTGAAGGAGGATCTGATCATTCCTCATGTATGCATTTCTTTTCTCCTTTTGTTTGACAGTTGTATGTAAGTGCCTGGCTTCCACAGTTTAGTTCAGAGAAGGTTCGAAAGCTTTTGTAGTGACCTTAAGATTTGTCTTAAGGTCATTGGCTGGTGATTTGAATGAATTTCGGGTTTCAGATGTCAGTTGACTAGATTGTATTGATGTGTATGGACATTTTCTTGTTGCAGCAACATAGCTTCTATGAACTCATTATCAACAAAGCGAGGGGAAAAAGTGGTCCGGTATGCCCATCTACTTCATTTTCTATGTGTGCAACTCCAAGTTCAGAAATTATGATGATCCACACAGTTCTCATACAATGTGTTGTTTTAAGACCTGCTTCCACTCTTATGTATCTTATGTGCAGCTTTTCCATTTTGATGTGCACGAGGATATTCGAACAATAGCAGACGCTACGATTGAAAAAGATGAGGTACGATTTGGAATTTGATTTTTGTTTGTAAGTGTGGAGCTGTTTGTTAACATATGTAAGTGTCAAGGAGTGCCAGTTCATTGTTTGTGCCTTTTATTCGAAGACATGGATGCCTTTAATTTATAAATGTACTCTGCTTATATGGAGCAACTTCTCATGGTTATTATTGTCTGTTTATTTTGGCAGTCGCACGCTGGAAAAGTTGTTGAGCGCCACTGGTATGAGAAGAACAAGCACATCTTTCCAGCTTCGAGATGGGAGGTGGGTTCATGGTTCAAGGCTTAGAATTGACAGGCTACATATGTGTAGGTTGTATCTATAATAGCCTCAGGATTTCAGGATTAACATGTCGGTTGAATTCTTCTTCATTCTATATCAAGTGTAAACTGTTTTGGGGAGCTGGCAACAATCGTTTGAAGGCTGTGACCTCGCTAGTGGAGCTGTTTATTGCAAAGATTATCTGAGTTAGTAAGCTAACTCTACTCGTCTATCTGTTTCAGATTTACGACCCCACCAAAAGATGGGAGCGATATACAATTCATGGTGACTGAGTGGAGATTACTAGTATGAGATCCGCCTCCTAGTTCTGGATTTTCAGGTCTTTTTGGAAGAGGATAGGCCTCTGAAGTAGTGAATCAGTCAGGTGCCGGATACTATTTACGTCGTTTTGAGCATTTTAACATACATAGGAGTGATGTTTTGGGAGATGTTTAGGGCTGTGGTGAGATCTTTTGGGATCAAATTTTTTTACCTTTACTACGTATGTATTTAATATGCAAGTTTAACAGTGCAAGGTTGTAATCACTGTGACAGGATACAACCCATTTCTATTCAGAAATCAGTGGCCATAGACATAATATTTAGAAAAATCAATGCTGACGCTTCTTGCTGGTAAGTCCTAGCAAATATAAGAATATATGAATTGCTTCATGCTTACACTACTTATTAACCCATAAACGACGCCAAGGATGTTTTCTGGGTGATGAATGACAAAGAATCTCTTCATGTGGGACAGAAGTGCAACTATTCGTCCTCCAAATTTTGTGTGAAAAGGGAACGTCTCTTACAATAGTTTGACTTCCAATGAGTACTTTTGCATTTTCTTAAGTCAACACACAAGTATGTTGTGACAATGGTTCTCCCCATGCTTGGAGGGTACTGTGACTTCTCAGTTAATGCAAGGATTGGGGTTGGCTGAGGAGACATAGAAGACAATTTTGTTCAGCATGGGACCCCTACCTCATTGGTAAACAATGTCATGTGTTGCATGCATTTGTTGGAACTTGGGTCTGAAAGTGCCAAGGTTATAAGTAAAGCAAATTGATTGGTCATACTTTGAATGTATATATCAAATGGGACCAAATTTACATCACCTGAATCATTTAAGAGTGGTACATTGTGGTGCACTGTGTTCAGGTGAGGCAAGAATCACAAATTTTTCAGTTAGAAGAATTTTAATTTCAAAGTTTATTATAAATTCAAAATTCAAAATATATTTGTATATAGAAGGATTGGCTAAAATTATGAAATTTGCAATATGTTCAAATATGCAAAAGTATATAGAAAATTTTTCTTTCTTTTAACACAGTACTTGAAGTTTTTTTTTTTTTTTTTCTAAATGCATGTAACCATTTGAGCATCCATTTATTAAGTTAGGTTTTGTTTTTTTCTAGAACAGTGCTTCAAGTTTAAAATTTTGATTTTATATTTGATGAATATTCCAACTTCTACTTAAATCAAGGTAGGAAATAAAGAAAAATAAAATGTTTGGACTTGGGTTCATGACCACAAGTTGCCATTAGATAGAATTCCAATGTAAAAAATTAAGAACTCCCACCCTCATAAATAATGGTGGGATTTTGAAGATCTATATAGATTGTGCAACCAGTAAGCTTTAATGCTTACCTTGCCACCAATCTCTTTGGCAAAACAACTCTTAGATGAGAAGCTTAATGGCCAAATTATGTATCCCAGAATGCACTTCAACGTCATTACCAATAAGCAGTGCCATAGACAACTAACGTTGCAAAGTACTATTATTGAAATAACAATTTGTTCAAGTAGACAAGGTTCCACCATGAGCAATTAACCCCTTGACGCCTCGATCCTTTTTCTAATTTTGGCACATTTTGGCTTATATCTTTCTACAAAATATCATTTACAGTAATTTCATGAAATTGATCATTAAGGAAGGTTGTCTTTTCAAGATTAAAGTGTTACATTGGATGAATGAAAAGTTAATTGGACAAAACATCGCCTAGAAGCCCTCTGTTCATCGTCTAGAATATGGATGTTGGAGTGTTTAAGAATATCATTCCAAATGTGGACCATAGATTAGTGATGCAATAAGTTATTTCTTACTCAAAGGAACTTGCGCCCATTCAAATGAACTGTGATTTTGCTACAACACCTAAAAAAATGGGATAGAAATGCATGTTTTATCAATAGTCTGAGAGATAGAGTGGGACTTTAGAGATCATAGCGGTGAAAGAACTTTTACACACTGCATTTTTTTAATTATCCTTTGTGGCTTCATAGCACTTTGCTACAGGCATACGTGGTTGTTGAAAACATTGGGAATACTAACGGCATAAAAAACCATGGCAACTTCTTCATCACAACATCCAACTTATGGCCAAGTTTACAAAAGAGCTTTTGATTCTTGAAAAACATGTATAGTTTTTATGTTTTGTTCTCTTAGTGAAAGCTATAACACACGATGTGGATTGAAGACACCTATTGTTTCCTCACTAACATTCCGATTTGTTGTCATGTTGTGGGATGGGCACAAGCCACAAGTGAGGTCCACATCCTATAGGAGATATATGCAAACTAGCTTCAAAAAATTCCTCAACCAAAACTCTCATGTTATTGAAATGCATTATGTTTAGTTGTAAGCGTACTACTTACAATGTACTAGAACTATTGTGCAACGCATTGACAAGTTTCTAAAATGTTCGATCTTTAGGACTAATTCAAGACTTTGTGTGGATAAAGAAATGGTTATGTTTCATGACTTTATATTGATTCTTGCATTAGAATTGTAGAAAGCTTCTTGACTATAGATATATCTATGAATGCAAGAAGCTATAAGGCAATTTTCATGAGGACTTAGGGTTGTAACATGCCATGATTTAAAGTTATAATAGTGTTGAGTTCAAAAAGCTTAGAATTGATTAGATTGGTGCCCAATCTAGGGGTGTTTTGGAAAAAGTTTGTTTTGTTTGTTTATTATAGTGAGATCTCTTGGACCGTGTATCCTCCAATGACAATCTTGGTACCGTCGGAAAGCCCTTGGAGAGGAGAGGTTTACAAGCTTTCTTTCATGGCATTTGGACATATGGTGTGAAAGTTATTGAATTTCAAAGTTTTTATGAATTAAAAAATTAGAAAATTACTTTTACTTACATTTTGGCTCTAGCAACAACATAGGACACACTAGTCATGATATGATCTTATACAACAATGTTGCAATATCTGATTATTTTGTTCAAATAGTAGAAAATTTATTGAACAATTTGGATATTTAATCTTTAAAGGACACAACTTCCATGACCAATGTAGTGACCAAAATTGCTTCAATTGTTGGACCACTAGGTTCATTCTTTGTGTCTATAGTAAACAATAAAGTCATCCATTAACCACTTTTCAGCCTCATGGTCCTTCAAGGATTATTTCCAAAGGCATATAACCACTAATGCGCATCTATCTTAACTGAGGGCTTTTTGATATAAACTTTGAACATCCTCTAATTCCAATATATATATATATATATATATATATATATATATATATATATATACATATAATTTAATAGTATTCATAATTATCTCTTTTATGTATGTATTGTACTCAACTATGGTTAGAAGCATATATTTTTCAAAATTTTCAAGTGGAATAGAAACTACAATTCAAGTTGGAAAAAAAAATCATATTGTTATTCATTGTATAGACTTTTCCATCCATTAAAATAGGACTAGTTGACAAACTTGCCTCTTCAAGATGATTTGAAGGCCTAACCTCCACCTTTGTGTGAAACTAGGTGACCCTCTTTGCCAATTGCAAAAATGGTGGTTGAACTTAAATGTCTTCATTACGTTGAAGGTATAATTTGTCTATACAAAATTGAATAAACAATGACAATTGCAAATTAAAATTGTTGTATAATGTAATGGTTTTGCTTGCTACTACAAAAATAGAAACAAAGTAGTTGCACTAATTTAACAATTCTTCATAAAAACTTAGAATTAGTTTGAAAATCATATGGCATATTGAAGTACCAAAATGAAGTGTTATTGTTTATATATGAAAAATTAATTAAATTTAAATATATGCGACCCGTCTGAATAACTTGCCTTACCATAAGGTAGATAAGTGGATCACAAGAAATTGGTGGTCCTTGTCCCCACAAGATGACTAGAGGGGTTATAAAACAAACGTTTCATAACCTTGTCACAAAGGTTATTTCCAAAGCAAAAGAGAAATAAAATGTTTGCCCATATTACTTCTATTCTTCACTTTAGACATGGGCATAGTATAAGCATGTAAATGTTATAATGAATTAAAGAATGAGAGGCTTTGAGAGCTCATTATTGTACCTATTTTTGGTGTACTTCTAGCACATACCAACATTTGTCCTACAATAATTTTCTATTTTCCTTACAAAATTCATTGAATGGGTCATTTTCATTGAAATTTCAATTGATTCCTGAGTGATTTTGTGCTTGGTAAAGCATGATATATTGGTACATCATATCTACGTCATGGAAAAAAATGACAATTGATTCTAGCACAACTAGTAGGAATCTTTGGAATATAGTCATGTATGTAGTTTTCTACCTACTTTACTCAATGGTACTATATCATGATTTTTTTACATAAAATTATTGCTATTACAAAAGTACAAAAAAGAAAAGTGAAATTGTTATAGTTCTTGTCAGAGAACAAAATTGTCAACTTCATCCAACATTTTGATAAAGTGCATGTGTTTCATTGTATGCAAATAAGGCCATTCTACAATATTAAGTCAAATTTATGATGAAAACTTTAAGATTTTAGAATTAAACTACTTCTAGATGATAGAATGATAGTTGAGCTTTTTTTACTTGTATTAAAGTGGTTCAATATCAACACATTTTAGTTGTTTCTGACGGCTTGATGTGGAAATTTTCAATAGACTTTTGTTGATTTGGCCACATATTTTGTTATGATTGAGGCCTTAACCCATTAAGGACCGTGGTTGATTTGGGGGGTGGGCAATCCTTTGTATGGCCAATTGGGAGCAATTTTAAAACTTTTGAATGCAAGTGCCTATTGGAGATCTAACCGTATGGATGGAAGTGTTGCACATGATATAGGGTTTAGCATTAAATTTTTTGGTGAAGGTGCATTGTGAAGTAAGAATTTTTAGCAAATCTTGGTGTAATTTCAGCCCTTGTTGTCTTGTTTTTTTCAACCCTTTGGCCACATGCCACCTCAGATTGGCCTAGTTATTATCCTAAACTCTTCACTTCTCAATTCCCCAAATCCGTCCCCTTTGCCACGTCATCAAATTTGTTGACATGCTCTCTCTACAAACCAAAAAGGACCCAAATCGACCACAAAATGGTCGACCAGTCCTTAATGGGTTAACTTGGCAAGGTCATTAGCTTAGAAGTTTAGTATATACATGAGATTGTGAGATATTTTATGGGGGGGCTATTTACCTAATATTTTGTAATTTAATATATCCTATTATAAAAAAAAATTCTAAATTTTTATTTATTATAGCACACTATATTATTTATAGCATACTCTTGAGCCCAATTTTTTGGCCCCTATATTAGATTTAAAACATTAGAACTAATAGGTGTTGATCTTTTTTTCTATTATTGTTTTTAATCCTTTTTTTCTTTATTCTTTTATCCCTTCTCTTTCAAACCATTTTTTATATGGTTACTGAAAACTAAAGTATAATATGTTTGGACAAATGTACTATGGCATAACAAATACATTTATGGATTGTAAACGATGCACTCTAGTTGTATAAAACAACTTAGTGCTAATCATCTACAATATATTCTAATGAATACAATGAGTGCAATAAGAGTATATTATAGCAAAATTGATGATAGATTCTTCAAATTCTAAGTGACTTCAAAGGACTTTACAGATAATTCTTGAGGCAACCAAAGTGCTTCATCCAAGGTTCATGGATAATTTGGGACAAATAATGTGTCATTTTTCGTCCATTTTTTCTTCAAAGACATTAAATACCATCTCAAACTTAAGGATAGACGAATTGTTAACAATTATCGTGCGGTTATCGTTGTTTCGTGGGTTCATACTATAATTGCATTGACTCAGTGTTTTTTTATGCACTAAATTAATGCGAAAACAATGAATATCAATAGTGTACGGTTTATGTACTTTAACTATATGATTGCTATGCAGTTTTGGCATAACAATTGTATAGTTAAAATACATAAACCGTTCGCTATTGATATTCATTGTTTTTGCATTGATTCAATACATAAAAATACACTAAGTCAATGCGATTATGGTACAAACCCATGAAACAACAATAACCACACGATAATTGTTGCCAAATCGTAGGGTCTAAACTTTGTGATGACCCACTACAAAATTATTTTCCCCCACACCTTATTGCCCCCATATAATTTTTTCTATGTGAATCTAATACATATTATTAAACATAACCCTATATTAGTTATAATACCCTACATACAACTTTACACTCTCTATATTAGATACAATGTTTTTTGTATTTTTAGGTGCAATAAATATATAGTACCCTATCTTAGATTTCATGTGGGTTCTAATATGCGCACTAAGTGACCTTTCTAGGGGCCCTTATTTCTAATATTGATTTAATTCATTGTGCCTATAAAGTTTGCCCTTCAATTCCTACTAGTATTTGTACCTAAGTTAAAATTTTACAAAATTAATTTAATACATTGATATTGCATGCTTAACTTTAGTTTTATTGTTTGAATAAGGACACTTCTTCTATCTTCTTTCCTAATAACCAAATGGATGGATTCAACAAATGTATAAAGTAACTAAACATAATTTGGATAGTGAATCCTAACATGAAAAAATGCATCACTATCCTTGTTATACGGTGAGAATATCCCCATGCAATGCATTTAATTGGTAATGAGTTTTACTGTATAATTGAATTCAACTACCTTATGATGTTTTGTGGATGACTTTTAAATGTGCATTATGTTTTGTTTCAGCTTAAGATTTCTTGATTAAATGATGGGCTTTTATTATGTAATTTATTTCTATATTATTTTGGTCATTAAAAAATAAAAAATACTAATATTAAAAAAGGCCAATGATGACCT
This sequence comes from Rhytidiadelphus loreus, assembly GCA_947034895.1. Lineage (NCBI taxonomy): Eukaryota > Viridiplantae > Streptophyta > Bryopsida > Hypnales > Hylocomiaceae > Rhytidiadelphus > Rhytidiadelphus loreus. The sequence goes on from OX344764.1 coordinate 44,969,092, forward strand.
CTATGGAGTGTGGATTTGAATTCGTGCTCCATGCATGTTTTTAACAAAAATCATTTGCCTAAGTCAACAAATACATAAACTATTAAGTCTATTTCAATATATTTTAGGATATCTAAATACCAATTATTAAATTTTATAGACATTTATGGACCCCAAAAAAGACTATATAAAATAAATATACAACATATTTCAATATTGGGTTTTGATTATGATAGAGTCAAGAGTTGAATGTTATCATCCATTCCTTAATAAATGTCTAAACACATCTATATAAAGACTAGATTTTCACAAATGAACATTTAAAAGATAAAAAAACTCTTCTAAATTTATATTTTAAATTGATTTATGTACACAAATTATGTCAAAATTAATCATTTTAAATTAATATAAATAATCTTAAATCAACATCTTTATAAATTATTATTTTTTAAATTGAGGCTATTAATTAATCTAATTGGATGCCATATTTTAATAAATACACTAAATATCAACATATTTCTTATGATTATAAGTTAGGTGTAAAATTTACTCAAATTAATATCTTCAATAAGTATGACTCTTTACAAAATCACAAATTTTGTTGTTATTTTCAACCTACCTCGTTGTTGTCATAAAATAAATTTATAAAATAGGTAAAAAAGATATATTAATGTATTATCACGTGGAAGTTGGTTACGAATGTAGTTTTAGTAGGAAATAGGAATGTGGTTCAATTTAGGTCAATATTACTTTGCTTCCTTCTACAAGTCATCTTTATTTCTTTAGACTGTTTTTGTGTAAACCTATCTTTTACTTGGTTTGCAATCTAATTCTTTCTGCAAAATGTGTTCCAAAGACAACTTGCATTTTACTTCTTTGAGAATAAATAAGTGTCTCCAAGGTAATGAATGTGGACACTTGAGTTTTAACAAAATTGTTGAAGATGATAACTCCCCATTGATATGGAGTAATTTTGAATTTGTGATGCATTCATCATTGCTTGGAAGGAGGTTGAATTCTATTTTTGTAGAAGACAAATTGCAGAAACAAATAATTGCTCACATTATGAGAAGAGAGGGTTTTAGTGAGGATTAGCAAGGATTATGTTGAAGGGTTTATGGAGAAATAAAGGCTGTGTGTTATAAAGAGATTCAATATATTGCACTTATGTTGATTAAGATCGTATTTTAGGTGAGCAAATAGTTTCCAATTACAAAAAATCATGAACTAATAATTTTTGAAGTTTGTTCTATATAAATAACAATTGGTACAATAGTTGAAGACCATTACTTATAAAGCAAGAGCATTGTATAATTATTTGTGTAGAAAAACATGTTTATTTGTTTGTAATGCAAAATGTGTGTCTATAATATTATATTGATGATCTCTCTTAGTATCATTGTAAATAGTCCTTTTTGAAGTGAAAATGGGTATTTCCACTCTAATTCTTATAAGTTTGCAAACTTCTATATGTTTAATTTAAGAAACTATTCTTAAAACCTTGAAGCGTTGATTTGTCATGTATATTAAATTTTGTAAAGTTCATCAACAAAAGTTAAAGGCTTTGATTAAGTCTACAAAGGCAATGTATTTGTTAAGTTTCTTTTGAAATGGAGAATTAATTTGTACATGAAACACACATTAATTAGGTTTGTATTTGAAATCATCAAATGTCTTTAATGAGCATATTCATCACAAAGAAAACTTCAAAATTATTTTGGTCAATATTTAGTCAAAATAAGTTGATCTCAATTTAGAGTGTGATTTTTAGTAAATTCAAATTATTGATATCCTTTCAATAATAATTCTAAGAAATTTGACACTTTTTTATAGTATGGTTTTGAATATTCTATTTACAAATTTAAAATTTTGATCATTTTGTATATAATTGATTCAATTACATTGCATAAAAATTAAAAGATAATTTTTGAATTAGTATTAAAAAGGAATTTTCCAAAACCTTTGTATCTTTGTAAATTTTGATTATTTGCAAAACCTAAAATCATGCAAATGTCACTACTACAACTAACCAATGAAAAAATTGGCTATATGATTTCAATTTAATGTAGTTTTACAAAGAAATACTCATTCCTATAGTTAAAATATGCATTCAAATGAATGTCAAGTGCAATTTCTTAGTATTATGTTTACAAAAATTCTCTCAAAATAAAATCTTTTAGGGTTTTGAATTTCGTTGTGTTTTTGGTATAAAGTAGTTTATATAGGACAAAATATTGAAAGGATGTTTTCAGCTTCATTGAATATTTTATAAATTGTAGAAAAAAAAAAATGAAACAAATATAGCTTCAAAATAGTTCTATATTTCATAGTTTAAATGGAATAGTGAATTATTATAGAATAATTATAGAACTACTATAGAATTATTTAACTTTGTTATATATTTTAAATTTCAAATTAAATTTTGATATCGATTTTGTGTACATTTTGTAGATGATTGATGTTCGAATTAATATGGTATTGGGGTTTCTAGTAATTAAAGATGGAGGCTCAAAGTCATAGATTTGGAGGAATTTTTCCTATTTATAATGGATCTATATTACCTCGATCAATGCGTTCAACTCGAGTAAGTAATTATTATAATTATTAAAATAAATTTATTCATTGTACAATATAATATTATTTACTTAAAGTAATATTATTCAATATAGTTTGTATACATTGTCTTTGGAAACTATAATTTCACTAATAATTTATGTGTTATTGATACACTTATGTTTGAATTAAAATAGATTTAAAGAATTATATTGTTTCAATTTAATTTGAATAAATGTAAAATTCAATTAAAATGAAGAGACTAAATTTTAAAAGCACTTAGAAATGGGGAAGTGTGTCCATTTCTTGTCTATATTGAGATACTTAACTTAGTTGTCAAAGATGGAGAGGTCTTCAATATTTAAGTACTTTGGATGGAGAGATTTGACTTGTAAATATCTATACAAACTAGGATTTAGTTTAGTTTTAGTTAAATAGTATTGAGTTAAAATCCTATTGAATAGGGTTTAAACAATATTATATTGAATATTTTGAGGTTGAATAATTTGACCCCTTATAAAGTTTAATGTATAATTACTTGATAAATTTCAAAATTCACATTAATTTCTTTAAAATATTTTTATAATTGTAAGTACAAATATTTTTTAATACATTATTGCACCTACAACAATAAGTCAACAAGAATTGAAGTGATATTATATGTAACCATTTTTTAATTTTTAATTTTTTTAATTTCATAATGAAATACAAAATAATATATATGCAGTTATATATACATAAAACTACAACTTGTTTTAAATTTAATATTTCAAACATTCACATTAGAATCTTTGAAAATAGATTTGATGATTAATTTTCATATGTTAATTACTCAAATTTTTTAAAAATTATTTCAATATTTATAATTTAATGCTAATGCTATATGATTATTTCCAATGAGCCAAGATTTTAGATTAATTCAATGTTGTAATGGCATGAGTTTCAATAAATGTATAATTGATGTTGTAATGTTATTGTAATATAAACTTCTCTTTAAATATAAACAAAGACTATTGGATTGTAGGGGAAAGGAGAGTTAAATAAAAGACAATCAATTTGTGGAGAGCGACCTGGATTTTTTGAACTTCTTGCAACTGTTGCCGGAGAATTTCTTCAAAATGATGGAGTTGTTAGAAAACGCAATGATGATGCTAAACATAAATTAAAAAATGATAAACCTTTGATTATGGATACCAAACCTTTAAGTCATATACAAGTAATTATGCCAAAATGCTCAAACAATTCAATAGACACATGTTTTTTGCCTCAAAATGTTAAAGACTTAATATTTAGTCAAGAAAAAAATGGAATTGAAAAATTTAACAATTGTTGTTGTGTAAAACTATCAAGATGTAATTCTTTATTGTTACATGAACTTCCAATTCCACCTTTTGTCAAAAATATTCTAGTTTATGAAACTACATGTCAAGATGGATATGAATCTTTAAAAGAGAATGTAAGATTAAGAATTTTATAAAATATAGTTTTAAAATATTTTGGATTTTATTTTTTTATACTATTATGTACAAAATCAATTATTTCACAAATCTATTCAATAAAAATCTACACCCCCAAGTTTATACTTCTCAATTATATATATAGGGATATATTTTTTTTTATAAATTATTACATTTGCAGGGTGATCAATTCAAGGTTAGTTTGAAATTTCAAGATACCATGTTGATGGAGAATAAAAATATTTTGAAAATAACAGATGAAAGGGTTGATGCATTTGAAAATTTAAATCAATGTCGTGAATTACAATATGCTAATGAATGTATGGATATAGATCAAACAGAAGATGATAGTTCACAAGAGATGCTAAATGGTAGCAAACAATTTTTGATACTGAATCAATCACATGATTCAATTTGTGAAAGTCACAATCCTTTCCATAAGTTAGAAATGAATACCAAGGGATTTAATGATGTAATTAAATCAAATTATAGTATTCAAAATAATAAGCTTTTAGAAAGTAGAGATCTTTCAATTAGAAAATCAAACCCAAATTTTGACACATGTTGTACAAGTACAATTAATTTTCAACAATTAGAAAACAATTGGAGAGGAGAAAATTTGAAGACTATGGAAGAAAATCAAAGTTCAACTTTAGAATCTATGGTTATTGATGAAATTCATTTAGATTATTCAAAAGATCATGAAATGTTAAATCATGTAGAAAATGCAAAGTATATCAACTCTAAATTTATGAAAAAACATGTTGAAGCTAGGACAAATGAACTTGAAAGTCAAATGCAAACAAAATGTGAAAAAATAGAAAACTCCAAAGAACAAAGTCCTTTTCAATATCTTTATTGTGAAGCAATAACCAAAAATAGTTTAGAAGAAAATGTGAATGGTTCAAGATCTTATAGTATAACTCCTATTTGTAACGATTTACAAGATTCAAAAACAAAGCCAAAAGAAGTTGAAATAAAGCGTATTGGTGAATATTAATATTTTATTGAAAAAATGATCAATATGAATTATATTAGATATATGTTTTTGAAATTTTGAAATCTCAAAATCTAAAGATTGAAATTTTGTTTAAAAATAATCCATTCCTTACAACAATTAATGCATTTTTTCACAAACTTACTTATATTATTGTTTTTTAATTAATTGTATATAAATTTGTTACACTTGGTTATATTATAGATAATTTGTTTCCTACAAAGCAAACATTTTTCAATGGTGTTGCTGCTTTCACTCGACAACGAACAAGCCGAAGGTTACCTTTGAAACGGAAGAGGTTTGATGACGCCGAAGTAGCTTCTTCAAATTTGCAAGTGAAAACAAATACTAGTAATCATATAGATATAGAATACAATCGAATATTTGGTGAGCCTCCAGCAGCTGCAGCCAAATTACGTAGTGGTATTTTTCTTATTATTTTCATTTTATTATAGTTAATGATACATTTTTTTAACTAATATTGTTCACTTTCAAATATGTAAACAAATTTTTTAGTTGTGTTTAGGAAAGGAACCTTTTCAAATTTGAATTAGAAAAAAAATTGTTATTTAATGAAGATTATCATAAGTTTTTTAAATAATCATGCTTATTTACAATTAGTATTGTTTACTACTACATATTTTTGCAGCAAAAGCTGCAAGTGTAGCATCATCTCCAACTACTAAAGGGAATACAAAACAATCGAGCAAGATGTTTGTTGAATCCCATGGTAAGTATTAAATTTTGATTTTAAATTTTTTTTTTGAGTTTGATCAAATATATTATACTATCTTTATAGAAAAAATTCTTTTTCTTTTAAATGTTAACATTTTGAGTTTACAGTGAAATTGGGAATTAAATCATTTGCAATACCGGAATTTTTTGTTGATCTTCCGGAATCAGCATCAATATTAACATTGAAAGTAAGTAAGAATATCTTAAAATCGGAATTCTACATGCTAATTATAATTTTCATATTCATTTAAGAAATTCATTATAGAGATATAATAAAAATATATTTCATTAACATTTTGATCAAGTTAATTGAAATATAAGTACATTAGTGATTTCTTTTACCACAATTTGTGTTTTAAAATTACAAGTTTATCAGAGAGCTATTATAGATGCAGCAATGAATTTGCTTGGTGGAGGATTACGAGTCCGTATATTGATGCATGGAAAAAAGGTTATTGATGAAAGAGCTACTTTATTACAAAGTGGAATTTCTAAAAATTTGAAGCCTGAGTCACTAGGTTTTATGTTAGAACCTAGTTCAATTCCAACTTCTCCAACTTCCAATTTTGAAGATCCATTGCTTATACTTTCAAGGCCTTCAAATCAAACATCACCTTGGTATTTCTATATCATTTAAAAATATTCAATGCTTCATAATTAGACTTATATGTTTACAAAATATTTAGTGTTACTATTTGCCATAAATATTACTTAATTATTTAAACAATATTCATTCAATTTAATAATTTAATTTTTTATTTACTATAACAGAATGATTAATATTTTATATTTATAACAACTTTACAACAAGTAATTGACTATTTTTTTAAATAATATAATTTCATTTATCTAATTATTTATTTATTATAGGTTCCAAGGCTTGGGTATTTCAAATTATTCTCAATCCCATGGAGTAGAAGGTGGAAGTCGAGGAGTAACATATGGTAAAAGTAACCCCAGTAAGGTAATGGGAGGATGTTCATTTCATAATGAAGATCCATCATTTTCCCAATCTCATGTGTGTGGAGTAGATCAACAAGCTTCATGTATAGGTCGAAGGAAGAATACAACAACAATTTCGTATTCTACTACTTGTATACATGATGATCAGTTAAAAGGCAACAACTCCAATGCAGGAAAAGCTACTACCACCAAATCCAATTTGACTGAGAGAATTGCCTTGTCTCCACACTCGACGCGAATAGCTGCTGTTGGAGCATTAGCTGCTATACGTGCCCAAGCTGATGCTAATCGTCGATTGAAAAGTGATCTTGATACACCATTACCATCAAACAATCACACTCTTCTTGATGGTTCAAGTAGTGGATCAAGTGCCATCATTTTGCATCCTACTATTGGAATGCGAGATAATATCCATGGATTAGCTTTAGTGCCAATGCAATCAAAGTCACATTCATTAGATATTGGAAAACGGCGAGTCCGCCGACCATTTAGTGTTGCTGAAGTAGAAGCACTTGTTCGTGCTGTTGAAAAGTTGGGTACTGGCAGGTACTTATGATTTAATTTGAGAGTGCTTTAAGAATTCTGTTGAGAAAATAATGTGTACCAATGTATTCTATATAATAAGTGAATGTTGCATTGTCTTTATGAAGCGGAAATTATGATGTTAGATTTTACGTTGAATTGAGTTGGGTTTTGAACTATATTTTGCTAATAAGTAAATGAATACATTTTTTCCTAAACATGTGACTATGAAGTCTATGATTCTTTAAGAAATAATATCTCACACAATATGGATGTATACTTTCTACATGAAAAGGTGGCGGGATGTAAAACTACGTGCATTTGAACAAGCAAAACATCGAACTTATGTTGATCTTAAAGTATGCAAATTCACTTTTTATCAAATAATTCAAATTTAAATAATATATTAAAATTATTATTAGGACAATAAAAATTTATCATTATTTAAAAAAATCATCACAATGCTTATATGATATATCATATTTTGCGTTCAACTATATTTATTCAACATCTTATTATTTTAAAAGCATGCTTCTTAATATTATCTTCATAGAAAATTGAAACAAAGTAATAAAATAGATAAAGTTTTTTTGTTTGTTACATTTCTTTTAGATACTTATGTGATTTTAGTAAATTTATATAAGATTCAAATGAAAATATGATTAATTAATAGGATAAATGGAAAACATTGGTACATACGGCTCGTATTGCTCCACATCAACGAAGAGGTGAGCCAGTTCCTCAAGAACTATTGGAAAGGGTAACACGTGCACATACATATTGGACAGCTCAAGTTGCTAAGCAACAAGCGGAATTAGATTTTTAATTTTGTCTCTTACATGATGCATTAAGGATATGCTTATAAAGGTCCAATAAATTCATAGATTGTTACAACCAGTTGCCAATGCTTATTAATTTAAAATAGAAGCTTTAAATTGAATTAAAATTGAATTGGATATAATATTGCAAGATTTTAAGCATCAAGAAAATGCATTCTTTCATCAATGAAAAGTACATTACAAATTTTGTTGATTATAGATTATTTGATCCATTGGTACATTGATATAAGTTTATCTTTTCAAATTGGTCTCCAAATAGCACAATCTTTTTAAATGAATTAATTTGTAATGTTAATAGTTTTCATTATATTAAAATATCTGGAAGGCTTTTAATTACTATAATAAAGATCATGTGTCATTTTAAGATCCTATAAAACATAAAATATATGTTACCGTAGCTTCCTAGCAATTTAGGTAGTTTTTTAATTTTTTTCCCTAATAATTAATTAAGGTACAAAAAATATTTAAACAATCTAAAAATAATATCTTAAAATTAGATAGATTTAAAATATAATTAAAAGAAGTTAGGCATTCATCTAAGTTGTTGCAATTTTTGAATGGTTGTTGCTACTTTCATTTAAGGTAGATGCATTTTCCTAAACTTTCTACCCTATGTATTAGGATTTTATTAAGTGTTTTGTTAAGTATTAGGGTTTATTGTGTATGAGAGAGATACCTTTTGTTTGCGAGAGACTTATGCCAAGCTATTTTTGAGAAGCATCAATTTTTCAATAAGTGCTTGTAAACACAATTTGAGATGCCCAACATAGTTTGTAAATAGTTGTGGCAACTTTAGAATACAAATCAGATGCTCATGCAAGTTGAATTTCTATGAATTAGGTAATCCTTTAATATAAATATATATTTTGGAGGCAAATTGGGTCAATAACTTTTCAAAAATTTAGACACTCTTTAATTATTTAAATTTTGAACAAGCTACTAGGAAAGATATGTTAGATATTAGTTACTTGCCTAATACCATGCTAAATTTTGATTTATTTTATTTATAATGTCATAAAAATTCACATTTAACAATGGCAAGGGGTTTTGGGTTTTCAAAATCTTTAAAACAATGTGTAATTTCTAGACATGCCTATGGCTTGGTTAAATTATACAAGCATGGGACAAAATTGTTTTTTGAATAATTCATTTGTTGCCTTGTCCGTTGCTTTTGTTGCCTTGTTATTAAAGTAGATGAGTAGAAAAAAGATATGTATCCACCTCTTTGGTATGTCAAGACTATTTTATTGATGAAAAGTAGATTGCAATTTTTCAAGTATGGTCAATTTTGTTAAAATGGCGGTATTCCATTAAAATGGCAAAATATGAAACCATTGAAAGAATGAAAACAATGGAAAGATTGTCCGAGGGGATTGGAAATGCGTGAACTAGGAGTGATTTGAATGTGCTAGGCCTAAAATTGGCACATGTATGATCCTACCACGGCACACTTATTCTCTTTTCTAGAAGATATTCCATTAAAATGGCGTGAGGAATACCGCCATTTTAACAAAATTGACCATAAGTTTAGACAAAGTCAAATGTTATTGTTTTTTCAATAACAATTAGCAAATTCTTTTGTTGTCTTTTCATCTTGAGCACTTTACATTTGTAATTATTGCAATAAAAAAGCATTTTGGAGCCAATTCCACCAAGAATTGTTGTTCTATGACCTAAGTATAGTTTATATGATTTCTGATTTTTTTCTCTAAATAGATTTCGATCATTAAAAGTTTTGAAAATAAAATTCATGATTAAGCATGCATATAGTCTAAAAAACGTCATATTTTTCTTCTTTTCATCTACTATACTATATGCATAGTGTCACAAAAAACATGTCACAATTTTATTTGTTGTGTGGATGGTTGCAAGTCACCTTTCATCCATTTTCATCCACATTTTAGAGTTCAAGGATGAAGCTCATAGCAAAGATTGATGTTGCAAATTTTGCAATGGAGTATACTAGTCTTCTATATGCATAAAAAATACAATAATAAACAAGTAAGATGATATATTTGTATATTGTCTTACTCTCCACCCTCATTAAAATAAATGGTGACTTGATGATTGTTAAACTCCTTATTGTTGGTCTCACCTTCATGTCCACTTTTCACTATTCCCTTTGAGACAATCTCTTTTAACATATCAAGAATTCAAAAGTAATTTTTCAAAAGTTCTTATGGGTTTCAAGACAAAAAATATTGTGAATTTGGCAAGTGTTTTAGGGTTTCTATACCGTACTATGGATGCTTGGATAACAAAAATTAAAGCAACATTTTATAGGTAATAGGACAACAATTGCAATAATGTTAGAAATTTCATGGAGAAGAAAATGAACTTGAGAATATGTATATTTTTGGATGATTGTAAGAATCAACTTTTGAGGTTGTTGTATTTATATGAGGGAAGTATTGGAAATATTAGAACTATTGAATATTTATTAAAAATAAAATTGAACATATGAAAAAATTAAACAAATACTATAATTAATGTATTTTTTAAATCATTAGATAAATTCTTTTTTCCAATAGTTATACACAAAACAGCCTATTGAAAAATTTAAAGAAATTAATGAGGAAAAGAAAATGAGAAAAATGGGCAAGGAAAATGAGAAAAAACATCTTTTAAATCTCTAGAAATAAGAGCCCAAGTAGTCTTTATAGTTTTCACATAGTTACATAGAAGAGATTAATTATTTACTCTTGGTTATTTTGCATAGTATGTGTAGTTATGTACTTCTATTGTAAAAATATATCTTCAATATTTGGCCTCTATATTCTTAATTTTGGGTATCCAAAACTTTGACAACCATTAAAACTAAAAAAAAGTTTTGCAAATTTTGATTTTAAATAAAAATAAAAATTTCAAAAATTAAGACAAATTTACCATGTTATGAGAAGAATACATCTACTCTTTATTATTGACTATTTTAGCTCAATGTCTTCACTCCTAAAGAACCCAATGTCCCTTGGAGAGCATTTGAATGTTGAAGCAAGTTTCTATAATCTCAATTTCTAGGGTAATTTTTTGAATATTTTTTTAGGATAAAAAAAATGCATTAGTTTTCTAAAAATATAATTAAAAAAAAATTCAATCAATACTTGGGAGCAATTATACCACCCTAAGCTCAAAATGAAGTTTACAAGGCAATTCAATTTTTTTAATAAAAACTCAAAATAATTTTTAATTTTTTTTTATTCTCATAGAAAATAATTTTTGTCTATATAGAAATATCTTATTCATTCCATTTGGACTAGTGATGAGAAAGTTATAGAGAGCCTTGTTTTGGGAGCAATTAGAGCAATTAGAGTTTTAAGAAAATAACTTACAAGGTTAATTTTTCAACTCAATTTTCACAATATCTCTTCCCTATAAGATTTTATATAGGTTTTAATTTTCTTGCCAAAACAATCTCACCATTGGGATTAGTGTTATTCAATTCCATCTTAGAACTATCAATGATTTATTTTTTCATTCAATCTCATACCTACTTCTACTTATCAATTTTTTGAAGAATGAAAATTAAGTGTGTGATTAAAATTTTTTTTTCCCATTGCCTCAATTCAATTCTTCAATATAAAAAATTTCAAAATCTTTGGTACAAGAATTTTAAGTTAAGAAGATTCAAAGTCAAATAATCTAATCATGCAAGTTTGGTGCACGAAAAAAAAGTTTTCTTTACTTGAAATGCAAATTTCTTGCAATCTACAAGGTCAAAGTTCAAAAATTTCTTCCACACATTTTAATACAAGTCTAGTGCAAAGAATTAATTCTTTTCTTTATTCTATATTCTACTTCAAAGAAGTCTTTGAATGCACAAATTCAAAAACTCCATGCATATATCAATGCTCTCAAGGTTAGCTACTATAATCTTGAGCTCATTTATTGTGATTTCAAGTATTTTTAGCTTTGCAAATTTGACACTCAACAAACAAAAATATAAGGGATGAAGGGAACAAATTCAGTAGTGATTGACACACTAGTGTGAAGAAATTGAAGAACCTAAGGTAGGGTGCTCTAAAAGTGACCTCTAACACAAGCTACATTTTGCTTTCTTCAATGTATCAATTGAGTTTCAACTTCAAAAATTCATAACTAAATCCATAAAGGTCCAAAAAATATGAAATGACTTTGATTGGATGGCAATATCATTTTTTCTTCCTACGAAAATTGACTAAATAATTTTCAATGAGTTTAGTTTCTCCAAAACAAAATCAATTCTTAAAATTTCACTTTAAGAACAGACTAACTCATATGCTTTTCATATGCAATCATGGCAACAATACATTCTTGCAAATCTCAACATTCTTACAAACCGCAATTTGTTTTAGGTGAACAATAGTCTATAAGCCATCAGTGTACATATGAAGGAATTGAACCTCTATTTCTCCAACCATTCTATCAAACATGGTAAGTGGTTCACCTTATCATTTCCATTAATTAAACTATGAAAACTTAAGAGGGTCAATTCCAAATTATCAAGGCATATGAAGATACCTATGGAATAGGTTCTAAAATGTATGAAATTATTCATAAAAAATTGTAAAAAATGATTATGGTTGCGACTACCATAGCTTTCTAGTAGCTTACTCAAAAAAATAATAATTAAAAAGGGTGCCTAAACTTTTGGAAAATTATTGATTTAGTTTGCCTAAATAAAATTTAAAAAATTTAAAAATTGCCTAATTCATAGAAATTCAACTCGCTCCACACAATCTTGTCCATTTCTTCTTTGTCAATAAATGAAAATGAACATTGCAAAGTTTTCTGCCTTGTCATTCCTACTCTTTTTGAGCACAATCTCTCACATACAACAAACCTTGACACTTAATGAAAACTTAATATACAAGGTAGAGAGTTTAGGGTTTGGAGGTCAGGACAAGGGTTTAGGTAAATGTGGCTACCTTAAATGAAAGTTGCTCAAGTTGCTATGAAGCTATAGTAATCCCTTTGCCTCAAAATAAATCCATGGTTTTCAAGAAAACCCTTGAATAATTAACTTTGTAAGAAGTTTCCATTTGGATGGAAATGCATAGATATTGTAGCTTTTAGTCAACCCCAATAGACCTAATTGTTTTAAACCCTAAAGTCAAGCAGACCATGTTCAAAAAATGCGGCAAAATTGACAATTTCCTAATTTTTTTGTCATTGACTCCAATGCATTGAATGATGGCCCTCTCCATTGAGCATCAATGAATTCCTACATTTCAACTTTTTTGAAGTTGGTGCCTTTGAGGCTAAGATGCACAAGAACACAATGAAGACTTTGAATTCACCGCCCAAGTTTGAAACTTTTTCCATTCCCATTTCTACGTTGATGGTAGTGATTGTGCCATTGAAGTCATTCAGCTTATGATAGGCCAACTTTAAAGCAGCCTAATGCAAGCCAAAAAATTCTTGTGAAGTACATTTCACAAGACACATGTACATCAAAAGAATTTTTGGGCCTACATTAGGCTGGTCCATAGTTGGCATGTCATAGACTAAGTGACCTTATATGCTTGCATGATTTAACCTTTGAAGGATAGACTAATGACCGTGGAAATCATCTCGTTGATTAGTATGAATAATTAGCTTAAAAATTGCAAAAGCACTTGTTGGAAGTCAAACTACTATAGAAGACCTCCCTTTTCGCAACAAATTTCCAAGGATGAATAGTTGCACTTCTCTCCTATCAGAAGGATTCTTTGTCATCCATCAGATAAAAAAACATCCTCCTCAATGTTTAAGGGTTAATTAAGTGTGATTACAACATGAGATCTCAACTTAGATCAATTAACTCCTACAATTGGTGTTTGATAAGGACTTGTGAAGAAATTGCAACCAAATTGTGGAATTCAATGTGATTAGAGTTTGGGATGCAAGTTTGACTAGACTGTGGGATCAAGGGCAATCAACTCTTGTAATTCAAGTGCCATAAATTTGGTGATTCAAGTTTTTTCAATCTAGTGAATTCTATGAACAATTGAAACATCGAATTTAATTTGAGACAAGCAAATTTACAAAATTAGATATTTATTTTGAGACAAAGGGGGTAAATGTTATTTGTAGTGGGCACCAAGTAAAATATATTTAACAACCAAAAAATTTGACATGCACATGTACCAAAAGAAAATAGGACTTGCACTCAAAATTTCTAAAAAATTTAACTTGCAAACATATTTTGCCTTATCAATTATGTACCAAAGCAAAAATGTATCAATTAGAGCTCTTTTGACAATTTATATGCTACATCAAAATTTGATAATGGTAATCTAAAAGGATCAATCAACTTGAAAATGAAACCATTAGCTTTGCACTCAAAAATAGAAGCACCTAGATTTATGATGAGTTTATTCTTCAAGCTGTACATGTAAGAGTCCGCCCTTATGCTAAATTTTGAAGAAAAATGCAAGAAAAACATTCCATAGTTCTAAAATGACCAATTCAACCACCATCTAAATACAAAAACAATTAAAATTCTAATTGAATGTGAAGAGAGAGAAGAGTATATACATGATCACTATAAGGTCTACTTTCAATTGGAAGCATCAAGGGTGAAATTCACCATCTAAGTTCTCAAAACTTAGATAGTTGAGTCATTCCTAATAGATGCTTCTAATTTTTCAAACCTGAATTACCCTTATTGGTCTTCTTATCACTCTAATGGTGATTATTGGATTGTATGGAAAGAACGACTACAACACATGTGAATCAATGAGGTCAAAATAACGTGCAAGTGAAATTAGATCAAGTACCTTTGCAAATATTGACCTTGCCAGTAGTGGATAATAATTATCAATTTCATTTGTAAAATTAATTAATTTTTTGACATATATTCTAACAACCAAATTCCTCTTTCGTTGATAAAAGCTAGCCTTCTATATCTATAAGAGTTGAAGTAGTAAGATTCTCAATTAAAAGTTTCAAAGATTTTAAATTAATGTTATACTAATAAGATGAAAATATGGTTCCATATGATCAAATAGTAAATTTATTTCTAAAAAAATTATTTTCTTTTACTAGTTTTTTTAAAACACTAATATAAATCCTCTTTTAAGAATATGTAGTGACACTAATAGTTTTAGGGATAGCAATCATATTTTAGAAATATACAACATAGAAATAGGCAAATTTAGAATTTATGAAAACAACACTGATATCACGAAATCATAATTTCTTATTCAAAAATATCATAAAAAATAGGACATCAATAACAAAGTGGTCATGTAAGTCACGAAAAGAAGAATTTTTTTTCTCTTCCTCAAGGCCTCAATCTTACAATATTCATCATTTCTTTGCAATATCCTTTTCAAGGTATTTTAAGATACTTGGAATACTGAGCCTCGGATACTTTGAAAATCTTTCTATACTCGTGTGAAAGTATCATTACATGTGATTTGGCTCTCGGGGAGGGCTGCGAGTTCCCAACTCGAACCCCCCCGAGAACCACCGATATTCGCTGTTCCTGGCCTGTGCTGACCTAGCCGAGAGACGGCCAGGTCAGATTTTTCGAAAAAAAGAAAAAAAGAAAAAAAAAATTTAACTTTTTTCTCAGTTTAAGGACTTAAATTTTTTTTTTTTTTTTTTTTTTTTTTTTCAAAAAAAGAAAAATCTGACAGTGGCGTTCTTTTTCTGCTGGGGGAACAACGCCGGGAACGGCCCTGAAACGGCCCTTAAAATCCTGAAATCTCTTCTAATGAAACATCTTGAAACTCGACAAAAGCAATTCCAATTCTAGATAACTAAAAGTTGTTTCCAATTCTGACTAAATGGAGTCTGACCTAAATATCCCACACGTGTACAACATTGGCTTAGGGTTAAATTTGTGATGCGTGTTTGAAATCTAAGACAGTTAAAGATTTCAGGCCCCCCCAGTTTGCAAATACTCACTCCTCTGTTTTAGGGTTTAGGGTTTAACATCGTTTTTTGATCCAGTTTTCTGGTTTCCATGCTTGCGAATTTTTTTCAAGTAGCGAGCTTCGACGTTTCATTCCTGGACGGCAACAATGCCGTTGCGGTGCAGAAAGCGGAAAGATTACTCAGCCAAGGAGGAAATCGTCCCAGAGTCCGGCGATGCGGTCGAAGAAAGGCCGCAGCAGGGCAAAGCTCCTAATGCACAAAGAACGGCGAACAACGCCGGTGCTAAAGCCAACAAGGACGCGATTTTTGCAGCAGGGCGGTTCCACGATCTCGGACTTGCACCGGCTCTGAGCGATCACATTCATGGTTAGCGCCTTGTCGCGTTTTTTTCCTGAATTGGAAGTTCGAGTGTAATTACTCAATTGGAATGTGTGCTGTTCTTGTTATGGAGTTGTGGATTGTAGTGGAGATGGAGGCGGCGTCCCTCCGTTTGGACACTCATTTCCGGATATAGGGAGTCTCTTATCCATAAATCTCATAAGACAAGAATGGCTATCCTAGATTTAGGTTCTGAAATAAAGAAGGGTGTACGCACTGATGCAATTAGGTGGGGGTGCAAGTAGGTGTATTTACCTCAAGTTTTCAAATTTGGTTTCAGTAGTTTTGATTAGGTCATATGAGACTTCATGTTTTGACGAGCAACTGCAATGATACTGGTGATACAGAATTTGGGCCCATGCTTTTGACTATGTGATCGATGAACTTGGTGTCAAACGTTTGGACACTCATTTCCAGGATGCAGGATGTGACGTTTTACATTTTGTTATAATGGAATTGTAATTACAGAAGCCATTGCAAAAGCGGTTTTTACTTCTTGTGTATATCTTTGCAGGAATTAGTTAGGTTTTGTTTCGTTGATCTGACAATTTTTTTATTTTATTTGGGGCAGACAAACTATCGTTCTCGGCACCGACTCTGATTCAAAAGTCAGCTATACCGCTAATTCTCTCAGGGCGAGATGCGTATCCACTCATGTGATTGTTTTACATGGTTCCATTGTCATACTTGAATTTAGGGTTAGGGTTGCTTGTATGGGAGAATTTATGGTGCTCACCCGCACGCGGAGGCCATGTTAGTGTGTACAGGTTCATTTTGTGATTTCACTTGATCAGAAGTCTGAGCAATTTTTGTTCTACTGTAGCCACGTGGGTTAGCAGGTTTCTCCGTTTGCAAACGAAATCACGAGGTGTGTGTGTCCACGTCACTTATTCAGGGGTTTCAACCAATAAGACAATGGCTCCTATCACTCATTTACAAAGAACACATTTTTTGGAGAGCCTAACCTGTTATGTGACTTCCGATATTCTTATGTTAGAAGATGGTGTGTTGGACCACCAAGCTTTTGAGAGAGCTCTTCCCTTGACCAGGTGCAAACAGACTGGTGAATGCTGATACGGGAACGGGCAAAACGATGGTGTACCTTGCGCCCATTATCAACGCACTTCAGTCATACGAACCTCGGATAACGAGAAATGAAGGCACAATGGGTGTGTGAGCTTATCCATATCCCTTTATTAACCCCGAAGTGTCAAGAGAAACTTGGACCTAACGTCTTTTTTTAGCATTTTTGAGTACTTCATATGGGGATTTCGTTTTGTTCAATTTTATTTATTTTGTGATCAACACATGCAATGCTCTTCACTGATTCTGGTGATGTATAATTTTGACTAGTCTGAATTATATTCTTCACTATATGATCAATTGAATTGGTCATTTTAGAATCATGAATCTTTAGTGTTCCAGTGTTATGAAATCAGTTTATAATTTTGATCATGACAGAAGTTGTTCACAGGTTGACATTGGTTTGTCTCCGAAAGCTTTGACCTGTGTCAGATAATTTCTACAATATTTTTTTGGGGTTAGTGGTATGTTCTGTAGTGGGGTTGCTGGTTTTAACCTATTCGTGAGCTGTCTAAATTTTCAAAATTTATTGGGGAAAGAGTTCGACAGAGAGAGTCTAACTGATGAGGTGGCAGCGTTGGTGCTTGTTCCAACTCGGGAGCTTTGTTTGCAGGTCTGTGCTGTAGCAGAGCAAGTAGTGCACCGGTTTCATTGGCTGGTACCTGGCTGTGTGATGGGGGGTGAGAACCGATCTAAAGAGAAAGCCCGTCTTCGCAAAGGTCAGTAATCACTTGGAGCATCAGATTAGCCCCTCAAGGACCAATTGGCCTTAATTGGGCTTTACGTTCTCTTAGCAGTATTGTGTAGGTCATATGGGAACTCTTTTTAGTTCAATTTTAATTATTTTTAGACTAACTCATGCAATGTGCGATTTGACGCCATCTGAATTTTCTTATTTTCACAGTATGATCAATCAGTTGGTCGTTTTGAACCATGAATTCTCGGCCCTTTAGAGGTGAAGTGATTGGGCAGTGGCATACTGAATGCCAATCGTGTTTTTGTTACTTGAAATCAAGGGTGATGTAACCATAAACGAGAATGGACCTTAGGTTTGAGTGTTTGTCATCATTTACTAAAACTGGATAATCAATAGGATCTATCGTAGCCATTTCCTGATATGTAAACCTCTTGAAGCTTGCGGGATCATTATAGTCATATTTATC
Source organism: Rhytidiadelphus loreus (assembly GCA_947034895.1). Lineage (NCBI taxonomy): Eukaryota > Viridiplantae > Streptophyta > Bryopsida > Hypnales > Hylocomiaceae > Rhytidiadelphus > Rhytidiadelphus loreus. The sequence continues at coordinate 44,987,603 of OX344764.1, forward strand.
AGGTTGCAAGAGTAAGCAGGCAGTGAGAGTTTTTTCTGGCTTTGATGTTGTTTCTGTGTCTTACATGTATGCTGATTTTGAGATGGAATCTTGGCAGGTATTACAATTTTAGTGGCTACTCCTGGCCGACTGTTAGATCATCTGAAAAACACAGCCTCCTTTCGGCATGATCGTCTCCGATGGCTCGTCTTTGATGAGGCAGACAGGTACTTTTCAGTTATTATGCCGCTTCAAGGTTCCTATTACCGGTACATCACATTCATGTGCAAAATTTCACAACGTTGGATTATGGGACACTTACATTGTTTTTGATCGATTCTATATCTTGATTATATTGAAATCTACACAGATTGCTTGATCTGGGGTTTGAAAAGGATATCGAAAGCATCTTGGAGGTGCTAGGCTCTAGAGACGATAACAATAGAGTCCGCCAGCATGTTCTTCTGTCTGCTACTTTAAATGAGCGTGTTGAGCAGCTAGCAGCTCTCAGTCTGCATAATCCGGCTACTGTTGGTCTGGAAGAAGCAATGCCAGTGGAGGCAGATTCTGTAAGAGAATTGGGGAATGGAACATTAAGGACTCAATCTGAAATCCAGAAACATGAAAGAAATTTGGGCGATGCTGGTCCCTCAGATGGATATACGGAGTATAGAATTCCGTCACAGTTAGTCCAAAGTTTTCTGAAAGGTATGCTAGATTACTCTATCCGTGAAGATTCTCTTTTTGTTTAGGCTAGCCCTGAATACTAAGATTTGCCTTTCATTGAGGTAAACAGGTAGCCACGAGAATGTTGATCCCTATGCTTTGATGTTTGTCAAGGTTTTACTTGTTGGTCTTCAGGAGCAGCTGGAAGATTCGTACTTATCGTGGTGTTTTGTACGCAGTGCCTTGCAGTCTTCGATTAGTTGCTCTATTAGGTCTTCTTCAACAAAAATCTCAGGGAAATAGTTCTTGTAAGGTATTCAGGTTTTCTCACCAGCCTTCATCATCTTTGAATGTTATGATGAGTTTACTTTTGATGTAGTGTGGGATACAGCTATAGAATTTGGTATGCACTCTTGTTCTTGCAGTCTGGATGTGCTCTGAAATTTTATGAATTGATGCATTTGATCGAATTTACATTATTTTACGCCGCCTGCACCAACGAAGTGGCGCTAATTTGCTAACTGGGGTGTTACGACAAATATGCTAGCTGGAAGTTAACTAACCTAGAACTCGCAAGATAACTAATGGACATTTAGGTATTCAAGTTAGGTAACTGCTGTTGATGCGGGTGGATTTAGCACTTCCAATCATAGGTACAGACACAGTTAGTTGCTTATTCAAAATGGGAGTTAAGTAAACTAGTGGAATTGAATGTAAATTGATTGCAAGGTAGTTAGCTGGAGTGGACTTCAAAACTCTTACTGACAAAATTGGGTTGTTTTAGCTTTTAGTAACTAGTCAGCTAATGGGTGATACAGTTTTTTTTTTGTATATCGTTCTTAAATGAGGGCTTTTATTTGTGCTCCAACAGCTGGTTATCTTCTTCTCAACCTGTGATGCGGTGGATTTTCACTACACGATTGTCAACGAATTTCGGTGGTCTCCCACACCCTGGAAAGATGCGGGAGACAAAGATGAGAGGAAGCTTCTTGGGTGTGAGGTGTTTCGTCTGCATGGCAGTATGGCTCAGAAAGACCGGACAGAAGCTTATAGTCAGTTTGGGAAATCGAGTTCAGCGATCTTGCTTTGTACAGATGTTGCAGCTAGGGGACTGGACTTTCAAAAAGTTTCTGGCATTGTGCAGTACGAACCCCCTGGCGATGCTGCTGAATATGTCCACAGGTGAGAGAACCTTCTGGAAAAGTCTTCTAGGTTGGTGACATAGTTTTCATGGCAATTGAAGAATGTCTGATTGATATTGTGGATGTGATGGTCCATTGCCTCTCTTCCCTCATTTAGATATTCCTAAGAACCATATAAGGTAAGTGCACCTAATTGCAACCCTTACTTAGAAAGTGACCCCTATAGATTCTTGCCTAAATGTTCAGAATGTGAACATTGGAGCCTTGGGTTGGTTTTGGATATACCTGTGAGCACTTTTGAAATTTCGTAGTTTATTCATACAATGTCTGAAATCTACTTGCTAACTTAGTTGCACAGGAATCCTCGCACAATGCTTTCAAGACCCAACAAATATTGAGTTAGTCTAATAATAAGAAACATTCTCTGATGCTTGATTGAAATTTTTAGGGTGTACAATTCCTTATACGTCATGGGTCTCGACAAAAATCCATTTTAATTCGAAGCTTCTTATCTGCTGTGAACATGTGAGGAACTTTAGATTTGAAGTTTTACCCTTACAACAGAGAGGGCTTTGCAGTCTTTTTTGTTTTATGAGTTGACCAATATGTACAAGGTGTTTTTCAGGGTGGGAAGGACAGCTAGGTTGGGACAGAAAGGAGAAGCCATCCTTTTCTTGCAACCAAGTGAGGCAGAGTACATGGAGGAATTGAAGAAGCATGGCGTGTCGTTACAGGAGCTTTCTCTGCCCCAATTGCTAGATGGGCTTCAAGACAGGCGAGGGAAGAGAGACGACTCTTTTTCGGCAGTGGAGATGCATCCTCTTGCTGGCTTGATGCAGAAGGCCCTTGATGCCTTTGTAGCTGCAAAGGTATTGTATTTACTCACTGCTCACTATCAAACACACTGGTCTTGAACGGCCATTTTATATCCTATCTAGTTCTTACAAATCATTTCATATTTATTGTCTTCCACTAAGCAATGGCTCAAAAATGTAGAAATTTCCGGTGCCCTATGAAAATGAGGCATGTGTTTGAAGCAATAGTGGCATGTTGGGGCTCATCATTCCAAAGGATGAATTTCTTATATCTAGTAGCATTGTAACATGTAGTTATTTGAATAGTGGCATTCAAAGATTGCCAAACAGGGTCTTGAAGTTTTGAATCAATGAAAGAACAGTTGGTTTCACACTTGTGAGTTCAACGAGTTCAACAAAGTGGGATTTGACAAGTGCGAAACCCACTAACAACATACGGTAGTTTGACATTTTAGAATTTGTTTAGTATATATGATTTTCAATGCTTACTCTCACGAAATAATAGCTTAGTCTGTGCAAGTATAGTATACTTTTTCAATAATATTAAGGTTTGCAGGAAAGGTTGAACTAAGGATTATACGAAAAGGGTCATAAATCATTTACACGTGTATACTTGGAGTAGACACTTGTCATGAGCCGCTTGCTTTCATGTGTTCAATCACTAACATGTCATGTTTGTTTGTGATTGATCAGCCGGATGCTAGGCTGCTCGCTGTGGATGCCTTTCGGTCCTACGTGCGAGCTTACGCTGCTCATCGAGGGGAGCTGAAGTCCATTTTTCAGGTTCGGAAACTCCATTTGGGTCATGTGGCCAAGAGCTTCGGCTTGCGGGATGCCCCCTCCTTGTTTGGCAAGTCAGTGAACAAACAGAGCTTGAAGAAGGAGAAGGATCGGAATGTGAAGAAGCGGATCAGGAAGAAGAGGCGCCTTACACCTGGAGCCATAGAGGATTAGAGCAAACCCTGCAATTACTATTGATCACTGGAACAGGTCGAAGGACATGGGAAGCGTGACCCAATAGAAGAAGTATTCCTGCAGTGGAATGACACCATGATTTTTTGATTTTTTAAGGCTCAACCAAGCCGCAGAGAGATGTAATTGGACTGATCTTGTCACGACCAAGCTATAGCGAGATTTAATTGGACTGGTCTTGTCCTGGCGTTTCCTTCGGGGTCACCCCCCACCAGTGACTGGAGTTTTGTTTTCCCATGAAACCAGATGATTGAACTTGGGTTTTGGATACTAATGGGAATTTAAATGTAAACTTCATGGGCCCAAATGAGTCCAACAAGCTCAACTTCGCCTAGTTTATGATTTCCTGACCTGAAACAGCATTGGATTGCTCATGGAGTGGACTAGGAGCACCCTAGGTAATCCTCTGCAAAGCGCAGGACCAAGCCTTGCTCTTTTGGCCGCGTGTTTATGTATCTTGATTGGCACGTAACAACCTGCTTGTTTATTGCAATTTAGGCAATTTTTGTATCTTATTTTGTTTTCTAAAATTCGTTTTGGCGATTGCTGTCAACTTCGTTTTAACCCTTAACCCCTCAACGCCCAAGGGGCTCAAAAGTGGCCTCACATAGTTTGGAAGTACAATTCAAAGTGCTGTAACTTTTGCATCCAATGTCCAAATTTGATAAAATTTGCTGGAAAATTTGCGCATACTAGTCTAATTTGTGTGGTAAAATTTTCAGATCAATCCAAGACGAATTCCAAGACGAATTGATTTTGTGACAGCCATTCAAAGTTCACAGGTTCAATTTGAGTTCAGCACATTGCATTGTCATGGCTGCAACTTTGGGGGCTTGTATCTCCTTCAATAAAATTGTTTTCAATAAAATTTGTTGGGTTTTGTTCCTCTAGAAATCTAGTTGTTGTGGTAAAAATTTCATGGAAATCCAAGTTGTTTTGAATGTTTGGGAGCAATTTGAAGTTCAAAACCGTAACATATTTTGGTTATTGTGAACTTCGGCGGCTTGTTACTTCTTCATCTTGTGTCAGTTTTCAAAAAATTTGGAAGTGAAAGTTGGGCGTACTTGTCTAGTTTGTGTGGCTAAAATTTTGTGTCAATCAAAGAAGTAACGAGTGACTGAGAAGCATATTAGTAGAAGTAGGTTCAGCCTTAGATGTGTTTTTTGCACCCTTTTTTGCTATTTTTTTGACATTTCAAAGTTATTTTGCAAACACAATGAGTCAATTTAATGATTTTTTTTCCACCAATATGTTTGAATGTTGATTTCAAAACACTTTTTAGTTTAAAGTTTTTTCATTTGAGTAGATTTAGAAATCAAATTTCACCTCCAAATGTGTTTTTAGGAAATTTTCAGCATCTTTTTTCAACACTAAAACATTATAATCTTACAATCTATAAGGTCAAATGACTCCAAATTTGATCCACGTCATCTACAATATGTAAACTACAAGATTGTATGGTTGAGATTTTCATACCCTAGTGACAAATAGACTTATAAGGCTTGAGAAACAATGATGTCCTGAAACCCAAAATGGCCTTGGGCCTTGAGGGGTTAAAGGATGCTGATCCCATGACCCAAGGTAGTCACCAAAATTGCTCTGATTATTGGACCAATAGATACATTCTTTGTTTCTACAATGAACAATGAAGTCATCCATTGACTACTTTTAGGCCTCATTGTCCTTCAAGGGCTGAAACTGAAACTGAAATATGACAGGCTACTCTCAACAGCTATTAGAGTGTCTTGTAAGAATTTGTTAGCCATTAAAAATATAGTATTCTAATTTTTGGCACAACATTGAATTGTGTCTAGAATTGGACTTCTTGACATAAAAGATGCATGATTGATGTACACATTAGTGACAAGTTTTTTTTCATATTGTGCCAAATCCAATAATACGTGACACTCCCAATTGTATTTATCGTTGCACCTACTATCTACTACTAACAAAATAATCACATTCCATGTATGCAGTGCCATATTTGAACATGATCATAAACTGACTTCCAAATGAAAAATGCTAATTGCTGAATTCTCAATCCAATGGTGTATGTGTGCCATATTCTAGTACATAATTCATATTTTAGGAGTCATATATGCAGTTCCCCACATCAGTTGAGAATGAGAATGTATTCAATCGTTTGGGTACAACTTACAAAACTGAGCATGTTCGATAGTCCTTAGTATTCCATGAGCCATCCCATCTTCATGTGCATACAAGACTCAAGTAGCACCACTTCCGTTGGGTCCATTCCGCATGGCATGAAAATTAATGAAGTCCTTGTTCATATTTCTAATTTCATGGACTTCCAAGCAATAGTGCACTTGATTGATTCTTCACTGCCATGTCATCTTTCATGTGTCACATAAGATGCCCAAAGCATACCTGAATGGAAAAAAAGGTCTCCTCAATCGTACTTGGCATTCCTCTAGTGTGGTAGCCACTTGCTATAATAGACCAATATCATGCTTCAACTTCATTGCCTTTTCTCTAATTTTTCTGAGTGGTAAAGCCCCTGAGAGGAATGAGAGCTTTCTGTACATGGCGACAGCCAATTGGTGATAGCAGGTTCAACAGCATCTCAAACTGCTGGTGTATCCTGGAAATATCTTGTAACTTACAATGCAACACTGTCTGTGGACTTAAACCTGCAACACGATCAGACTCAACAATGGGATTCTGAGCTCAAACCTAAAATTATTTGAACAAAGTGCTGCTTTAGCCACCTATCAGGCGTACCTTTGGGGCGCTTGAGCCAACAAAGATGCCAGTCCCTGTTTCTCCTTCAATTCCAAGCCCGCACTATCAGCAATCTGAGACGGAGGCAAACGTGAGCTAAGGACCCGAAGCTCCTTGTCTCCACAAATCTCAAGCACTTGGGGCATCCCGTCTCCACAACCTTTGGACAAACCCACGTCCACCCGGATCACCTTATTGTCACAGGCGCCATTCAGACCCACTGGTTGTTGAATCGTGTGCCCAACCACCATCCTCTCGGCTCCACTAATGGACTGCAGGCATCGCGTTAGAAGCTCGCAATCACATCGACTTTCCTTCACGTCTGAGTACTTGCGTAGCCACACCAATGCATTGGAACCGTGCAAATAGCGAGGTCCCCTCCACCCCTTGCTCCCCATCATCCAATCGCTCACCTGCAATACCAAATCGTAGGTTCATATCCCAAAACCACAACAATGAATGCCATAGAAAATTTAATTAGTAGTCATCATGTCTGCAGGATTTTGAAGCTCATGTGGTGAGTCTCAAGGGTCGAGAGGAGAATTAGAACCCATATCGTTAGCCCTCTTTAATTGTACTTAGAACGCACAAATCAACTTGCTTAGGAGATATGCAACCTATGAGATTCAATTGCACAAATTTAACTTCACAGTCAAAGTGAAGTGTTCGAAATTGCTGTCAAAAACATTGACTGATGATCTATTAGCATACTTCGTATCAACTGCTGCAAGTTTGAAGGTAGGACATCCACAACATGATCTCTCAAGATCTTACACTTGAAATTTGAACATTAGGTGCGAAAAATGAATTTTAAAAAGATCAGATTATGATTGTAAGCTACAATATCTCTTGCATTGCCATCATGTCGGTTAGTGGCAATCAAGGCCAGGATTATCAAAAAATATTTCTCCTATGGATACTAACTTGCAAAGTGTTTTTATAACCAAGTCCTGATTTGCCATTACTTAGACCATAAAACCCATCCATAAATCTCACCTCTTCGTTGATGCGATTGAGGCCATACTCCACGTGACCAGGCAAGAGTCCACCATGGACGAAGACGGAGCTCCCAACAACCAACACGACCGGATGCTGCGACAAAAACCGGGAAGAAATGGGCCCGCCAGGTCTCAAAGCCGCCATCCGAGCTCGCAATCCATCAGGGTAGGAATCCGCAATGCCACGAAATATGTCTGCTTGCTTCCCGGTGCCTGCGCATTTCTCCTTGAGAACATTGCCTAAATTGAACCAATGCGCCCAGCTCCGAAACTCCTCCAACCCGGCAGTAGTGACGTAGCGAAAGTCGCCCTCGATGTTCATGATCTCATGGTTCCCGGTCATGATGTGTACATCGCCTCCGGCCTTCTGAGCTTCCCCTCGCAGCTTCTCCAGCAGATACAGCACTTTGATCTCCTCACCACCTCGGTCGAACAAGTCCCCCACCTACAGACGAACGCACATTGCACGAAATCACACAACCGCAACAGCCATGAGCCATGTGCAACAACCCTAAACGAGTTGAAAGGAGATCACTAAGCTCCCTTCATTAGAGTGTTGTTTTGAAAATATAGCAACCATTATAAGGTTTGTATGTACTGCAATGCTTTTCAAATTGAATAGCTTCTAGACATGTTTTCCAAATGAGCACTTGGAAAGGATGATAGTGCGACACTTGGAAATCCATAGAATATAATAAGAGAATCCAAAAAATACGAAACGACTTGCAGTGTGAACCTCTGCCATTTTCTTACATCCTCGAACGAAATTTCAGCCCCATAAGGAGGAAACAGCAAAAGAGTCTCATCCAGGGGAGGTTGCGATACCTGGACAACAACCGTCTCGCCGCCGACCCAGTGGTCATTCTCGTCGATAACCTCGGCAACTTGCAGAGCTGCTCGCGCCTTCGCCAAGTCCCCATGAAGGTCTCCGATAGCAATCAAGCGCTGGGCGGGCGGCAGCCATGTCCGGAGCCCTGCTTCTTCTTTGATGGGCGCTAATTCATCCAGCTTGGAAACAGCTAATGGTTTAGGATCTACAACCGAAGGTGGCGCTGCTTTCGTGAGGACTTGGCCTCCAACCGCGTAGTCCACAAACGCATCCACGAATGAGGAAAACAGAGACGGAACTTGTTTGCACAAGCCCGGTTCCGGTTCCGGTTCCTGGTCCACATGCTGCAGGGCTTCCGCCACTGCAGGCATAGCTTCCTCTTCGTCGCGCTAAATCCTCCTCACCATGACCTAATGTACGGAATCCCTGTGTTGTGCAAAATGCACTTCAACTGAGAATCTTAAGAGCGTGTGCAATTGGAAACCCAATGCTACCGGAAGGCAGTAAACTAAAATTTGTCTGTCTGACTCGGAAACGAAAATTTCGAAAAACGAAAATGCAAAACCCTAACTGCAAATTTGCGAACTGAGTGTGTGTCACCGGACGGATCCTATTTGAGATGTGCCCCAAAACAGCACCAATTTCTGCGTCCAAAATTTCAACAAAGACAACCAACTGATGAAACCTGCAATAAGCGATTGCGTAGAAACAAAATGAAACATCAATCCGTGGAAGAAAAAAGTGAGGTGCGCAAAGCAAAATGTCTCCTGGAAATTTGAAGCCACCGTACCGACGGAGGTGCAGGAGCTTCGAGAACATACCATTTTAAATTATTGGTTCCACTTTGAAGTTTTTGGCCGTCAAAAATGCCGGGAAAAAAATATAAAATTTTGAAAATATGTCAAAAGGATTAACTATTTTAAAACCAGTGGCAGTGGAGTTTGGTGCAATTAACTTACTGTGGGGCACCATAATTCAAAAGATGCAGAGTCATGTGAGTTTAGAATTTTTCATAACATTATTATTAACCCTTGAATGCCGGGCCCGGTCGCCGTGGAAATCATCTCTTTTGTCACTGTGTGAATTGTTGGCTTAAAAAAATGAAAAAGTACTCATTGGAAGACAAACTATTGTAGAAGTTGTTTACTTTTCACACAAAATTTGGAGGATGAGTAGTTGCACTTTTGTCCCACGTGGAGAGATTCTTTGTCATTCATTGGCCGAAGAACGTCCTCCACGTTGTTTATGGGTTAACCTTTCAACAACAACAGTCATCTTTGACCAAGGTAGTCACCAAAATTGCTTTGATTATTGGACTAATAGGTGCATTCTATGTTTCTACGGTGGGTAATAAAATCATCCATCAACCACTTTTCAGCCTCATAATCCTTCAAGGTTAATCAACATTTGGGGGGGGGGGAGGGGGGCTTTTGCTTCTCTATAAAGGAGGAGCCCTCAACATTGCAACTTCCCAAGTTAGCCAATGACACTAGCATTGCAACTTCTCAGCCAACCAATGACTCTTTGTAAATTAACCCCTAAAGGTCAAAGACTATGTTTTCACCAAAACCACTCCAAAACTGCCATTTCTAGTACAAGTACTAAATTTTAGAAAAATAACGTTTTTAGACAAATGTAACCATAGATACTTGTAGTACACTAGTTTGAGAAGTTGTCAAAAAAATTTTAGAAATTTCTACTATGTGGATTGCAAGATGATAGCGTTTGAATTCACAAAAATCCTTTTTTTGTCCCTGCAAAAATTTGGGTAGTTGCACTTCTCAAAGTCACATTTGTATGACAAAATTTCTAGAATGGTGGTTACTCTTTGGATTCATTCTTCACGGCAAGTTGGCTACATGCTTGAAAATTTTGGAATTGTACAACACATAGGAAACAAATAGTAAGTAGAAAGAAATAGAGAATGTTTCAAAATACAAAATTGTTAAGAATTTAGATATGGAATTGAAAAATGTCAATCCCAACAGTTGTAATGTTGTAATAAGCAATCTACACATAATATTTTTGTTTTTTTTTCAAAAATATCGAAAATTGAGTTAAATAATGGACTTCAAAGATTATTTTAGTCAAAATAGAGATTCCATAACTACCCTCAAACTAAGAATCCTCATAACTTTCTTCTCATTAATCAAAATGGAATGATTCAAAGCTTCCTGCGAATACATAAATCTAAATAACCAATTTCAATTTTTTATTTTTTTAAAAAGTGATTTTTAAAGAATTTATTTTAGTTGCCCAAACTACCTGCCGACCAATGAAAATTACATATCATGTAGTAACTTTTTAACCATGTAGTCAAAAGTTATGAGATTTTTTGGGCCTTAAAGCTATTCCTTAGGCACTTCTTGTATGAAAATTTCAAAGAAAAAAAATAAAAGCTTCCATTAGGGGAGATTCCTACGTTTTACGAGACTATGAGCTCCCGGACTACAATTACTGCGGGAACGCTATGGGAACGTTGATCTGACGTGGCTAGGAGACGGCCACGTTATATATAATTTTTTTAAATATTTTTTATAAAAAAATAATTAAAATAAATATATATATATATATATATATATATATATATATATATATATATATATATATATATATATATATATATATATATATATACATTTTTAATTAAAAATTTAATATAATTTTTTAATTTTTATTTATTATTATAATATTTTGACTGTACAGGACTAGTTCCCAACAATAGGAACAACCGTGAAACAGTCTCCCAAGTAGCTGAAATCTCCCCTAATGGTTCGTAGTGAGTTGTCCAAAATTGCTATATTGTCAAAAAAAGGTGTTTGGTCCTTTAAGGCTTAAACAAAATTCAATCCTTGAAATCTACAAAGGGATTATCCCAATCTACAAAGGAAAATGGTTTAGGTTGGTTAACAATGTTATGTTACAGTGTGAAGAAATGTTGAGTTTTGTTTTTAGGAGATATTTTGTCATTGATGTCTTTGGATAGTATTGAAATTGTTCCTCACAATAATTGCACAAAAGTGTATAGTTTCAAAATATGTAATTTAGATGGAAAAAATGGTAATTACATAAAGACCACATAATTTGTAAACCATTGAGAAAAAATGCTAATCCATAAAGGCTCGAGGTACATATCATTGTTAACCCAATGCTAGAAGGGGCCCAGTTTTGCATTCTCTAAAACGTGAGACAAGCCTAGCAAACTAAACGTTGGACACCTAATCCTCAACTCTATTGCACCCTCCGTCACTAACAACAATAGTGAACAAAGTTTAAGACTATGCAAAGTTAAACTTAAATGCTTCCAAGTATCCTAGAAATCATTATGGGATAAGATATATAGGAATTTTGTAATGATATTTACTTTTTGAGTAGAATTGTCAAATATTGCCATTTTGGAGTGCACAGATCAAAACTTTTTAAAAACTTTAAGAATTTTTTTTTAAACAATATATGAAGCTTGTGTAGAAATGTTCATAGGATTTTTGGAATTCTTGGCCACGTAGATTACAAGTTTATAATGTTTGAAGTTAAAAGAAAAAGATTGTTTTCAGCCATGTTGTATGGTTTCAATAAACTTGGTGTCAACAAACTTTGAGTCATCTTTGAGTGTTTAAAATTGTGCATATATTTTATTAGTTACATATATGCCAACTATTAAAACATTAGAAGAGATTTTAGGATTTTAAGGGCCGTTTTGGGGCCGTTCCCGACGTTGTTCCTCCAGTAGTCAAAGAACGCCACTGACAGACTTTTTTTTTTTTGAAAAAAATAAAATAAAGTTTTAAGTCCTCAAAATGAGAAACAAAGTTAATTTTTTTTTTTTTTTTCGAAAAATCTGACCTGGCCGTCTCTTGGCCAGGTCAGCACAGGCCGGGAACGGCGGATTTCGGCGGTTCTCAGGGGGGGTTCGAGTTGGGAACTCGCAGCCCTCCTCGAGAGCCAAAACACATGTAATGGTAATTTAGCATAATTTAGCATAATTAAGCTACCTACTTGCTAGTCTAGTTTTCTTGTGTCAAAATTTTGAAAAAATCCATTCAAATTAATTTTGTAGGAACTTATTCCTATTTCATTTGCCTATTTTATATCACCAAGTTGTCCAATAGAAATCAACCCATTCACGATGCAAAAGACAAAAAATGTTCCAACAACAAATGACTTTCAACATTTTTAGAACAAAGATATACACATATTCATCCAAATAGTTATAGATGCTTGCTTGTCTACAATCTAAAATAGATACTTTTGGATAGTCAATAAGTAGAACTTGTGAAGAGAATTAAATTAACCCCTTAGTTCCTTGACTATGTTTTCACCCAAAACATTCCAAAATTGCCATTTGTAGTACGAGTATCACATTTTTGGACATGTGTAACCGTAGGATTTTGTTGTATGCTTGTTTGAAAATATGTGGAAAAAATTTAAGAAATTTTCACCACATGTATGCAAGATATTAGCGTTTGAAGTGACAAGAATCCTTTTTGGGGCCTTGTGAAAAATCAGATAGCTGCACTTCACAAAGTCACATTCATTCAAAAAAATGTCCAAAATGGTGGTGCTTCTTTGGATTCATTCTTCAAGGCAAGTTGGGTTAGTTGGCTACATGCTTGAAAAGTTTCAGATAGGAAACAAATAGTAGGTAGAAAGAAGTAGAGAATGATTCAAAATACAAAATTGTTAAGAATTTATTTACATGGAATTGAAAAATGCCAATCCCAATGGTTGTAATGTTGTAATAAACAATCTACATCCTATCATTTAATTTTTTCAAAAAATATTAAAAATTGAGGACTTCAACGTAGCTTGGTCTTTTAAAGATTAAGAGATCCACATTAGCATCCCAAAGGCAAGGATATCTCCCCATGTTCCACAATAGGAAGCTCTATGATTTTATTTTCACAACATGTCTATAAAGTGCCTTTTCTTTTCTTCCAAAAATGATGTTATCAAAATAAGTGTGTTTACTTTCACCTCATGTCTATGACATGCCTTTTTTTTTCTTTCCAAAAATGATGTTACCAAAATACGTGTGTTTACTTTCACCTCATGTCTATAACGTGCCTTTTTTCTTTTTCTTTTTTCAAAAAATGATGTTACCAAAATGCATGTGTTTACTTTCACCTCATGCCTATAACGTGCGTTTTTGTTTTTGTTTTCTTTCCAAAAATGATGTTACCAAAATACGTGTGTTTCTTTTCACCACACATGTGAATTATTCCTTGATTTGCTGTGTTTTTTTGCAAAAAGGAATTGTGAAATCAATAAGTGAAACTATGTGCAGTGACCAAATTAAAGGGTTCACAATGAACTTCCTGCCTTATCTACCTCTGCCATAACTAAATGCAAGATGAGACTTTTACAATGGATTTTATAATTTTAGACGCCACCCAAAATTTGAACATTCTGAATTGATACCTTGACACTAAAAATTTCAGTTGAACTTCTCACTTCCTCACTAGGGTACATGTCGTCACAGGAGATTCATTCTTCTCACACTGTGAATGTTAAGAAATTCCCAAACTAAGTTGGTTGTGAAACCATCGGTTTGCTAACTTGACTGATCGCAGCTTCAAAAGTAGCGAGCATTTCTCGTATTCCAAAAAAATGTCAGTGCATGCCACTGGGAAGAAATTTATTTCAATGATCACAACGAGGAGTGAAGTAAGTAAGACTGGAAATGCCTGCAAGGAGTGAATGTTTGGTATCATCTGAAGACATTCAAGGAAGAAGCTTATAACCCAAGACATCACAGTCGTCGTCATCTTCATCGCCCATGCATACAATTCCATGGTGTGATTGCACTAGCTCTGTCAATCCGACGCGACGCCTCGATCACCACTACCACTCTTCCCCAAATTAAACTACGCAAGGTTTCCCGTTTCCTTGTTCACGTTCCTACTGCACGGTGCAATCTTTCGAGATCCATCCCATGCGCAAATTCACCACGTCTGTTTCAATATAATGACTTGCTTGACTCACCGACCCAACAATCATGGAGTCCCCCGCCACCGAATTCGCCGCCAAGCACGACGCTCCTGCGGTATCCACTAACGGCCCAAACAAATTGTCGCCCGCCAACTCGAAGTCCACCACCGACACTCCATCCACTCCCCCAAAATGAAACGTCACAGTCGGCAACACCGGATTCGTCACGCCGGTGACATCAAAGCAGTAGTACGTCGCATCCTGCACCACGGGATACGTCACGGCGTTCGCCACTGCTTGTTGCAACCCATCGTAAACTGTTGGGGAAAGTTGCGTGATGGGTGTCCCAGAGTCGAACAGCACGCCCCCTGTGTCCGAGTTGAACGCCGTCGAGGGAATACTACTCACCGCCACGCCGTTCACGCTGATCCCCGTCATGTTCACGAAGTAGAACGTGTCCTGCCCGGGGACGGTTAGCAATGGGGTGTACACTAAGCCTTGGGCGTTTGTGGGGTCGGAAGCTCCGAAGAAGAGAGAGGAAGAGAGAGTGGTGGTGGAAGCGTAGGACACCAGACAGTAGGCGAAGACTTGGAGGTAGCTGTGGAGGGCGAATTGCGAGGGGAGGGAGTATTTGCCGCGGCCGAAGCCGACGATGCCGTCGTAGTTGTCGAAGATGCCCGTGTTGTTGTCCATGCAGCCGATGATGAAGCTGGTCAAGGTGGTGGTGGAGGCGAGTGTGAGAGTCTCGGACGTGAGAGTGCCGGCGATTTGGGAGCCGTCGCCGTAGCCGTAGGTGATGTGACAGGTGTTGCTGGTGGCGGAGTCGCAGGTCGGGGTAGTGCCTAGAAACTGAAACGGATCATCACCACGAACACTCTTATGGTCATTCAAAAGAAATATTGGTAGGTTTCATTTCAGACATCGTGACGTACATGTTAATTGCCAAAGAGTGATTCGTACGAATGTTCATTCGCATTGAAAGTAATTAGGCTTGGTAACTCAAATTTGGAACCTAAAATTTGTGGAAACGACACTCCTTAGAACTTCCCATGGCTCAGTATGTCCTATATAACGTTAAATTTGCGGAGTTCTCTGACTTTGACACTTTCAGGGTGCACAGAATGAAACTCAAATTCTATACCAGTCCAAAGTTTGGGTGTCAAAATTTTTGGTGCCCACAATCCCGCCAATTGAATGAAATTGATGGTATGTAAGTCTATAATTACTCAATCTCGACAGAATCCCCTGTTGGTGGGACGCTGCCTGTTGGACCAACACATATGACAATCAACTACAAAAGTGTGATCGATTTGCTTACATCTGAGCAGGTACCGTCGGTGCAAGAGAAATACACGTCGGAGGAGGAGGCGTCAGGGTTGTACAAGGGGTCAGGTTGCACGAAGCTGGAGCACCCAGCGCACGCCACGCACTGCACCCACACCAAGTCACTGCCCGTGTCCACCAGCAAAGTGAACGTCTGCGGCGGGGTGCCGAAGGAGATCGTCATCACATACTCGCCAGAAAAGCCGCCTTTGAGATCCACGGGCGTCTGAAACTCATCCAGGTGGCGACGCGCGGCCACGATCCGCTGCCGCTCGTCGGAGCGCTGGCGACCGGCGGCCACCCGCTCCGCCATGGACATCAAAGTGCCATCTGCAGGGGCGAGCGGCGAATTCGGGTGGTCTCGGTGCAGTAGCTCCGCTCGGATCACTTGCGGCCCCTGCAAATAAAACGTAACGTCTCGTCAGTCAAAAACTTTGGGCACCCAGAAGTGCAGAGTCATCGCAAACTTACGCAACTAAACGAGGGTCACGCCCTATTGCAAAACATGAGCAAATCATCTGTGACACCATTGCAAAATGAATTGCAAATATATTACCTTTGGAGAGTGTAAACATTCCAAACACCTCTAATACGAGTTCGTATTCCCCTGTGAAAAGTCTAATGCAAACGGCCTTCAATTCCTCGATCTAGCTAATTGTGGATCGATGAATGGAATTGAGGGAACTAGCTAGCATCAGATAATTGAAAGTACAAAACATCAATTTCGCTAAACTGGCAGCATGCCACTACTCTGGCACCTTCCAGTGTGCGCGTCCCTAACCGTTATTCTACGTACACCGATCCTAGTTTCCAGAGCTTTGCATAGATTTAGGTCCCAATTTCTTGGCGCTGGAATCACTCACGCCAATTGAAAGATATTGACGATACGAGATGTCGGTAACTCTCCTAGTTCACGTAGAAACTGCTGATTAGGGAGTACGAACCTGAGAACGAGCTGATTCATTTTGCAATGCAGTGAGAAAGCGGGAACCTTGACAAGTCGCTGCGAACACCACCAGCAACGTCCAGAAAGTGAGTAACGATCTTGATGCCATGGTGGTCATCAATGGAGATGACGGAAACAATACGAGATCGACAACTGGGGACGGTACACTTGCTTGTATTTTGCTCCTTAAAAGACCAGGAATTAAGTTATAGACTATACATGGAATGCTCTAGCTATCTCTCTCAGTTATGTATTCAGGCTGAACCGCTGACGTGACATGCCCACTGTTGCATTGCTAATGAATTACTGCGATTGATCATCCCCGCGTAGCCCACTTACTGTTCTGCGAATATGGTATGGCTAGCTAAGTAGCGCACGAGTACGCGTCGGCGACAATCGGTAAGAGATTCGATCACTCATTGCATGGATAGAAAAGGATCAAAGTTTCCCGGGACGATTCAATCTGTACCGTACCGATAGTCAAAAGTTAGAATTCTTTTCCAGGTATTCGATTTGCTGCTTCTTTGGACTGGCGACAGCAAATGAAATGTCATTGAAATCATAAAGTTGGCGGCATTTCATTGCTTGTGCACTGCACGTGCCAGGAGACTCTGCTCTAAAACACAGAACCATAATTACTACTTTGTCCTCGTTCGTGGCTTGAAAGTAGACCTTGTACGTGAAGCTGTATGTCACAATTTCTGACGCCAGAATCACACCAAGTTTAACGAATTTGAGGTTATGAGCAAAACCCATTGTGTAGTGCATGGATTTTTGAATTGAAATAGTTTGTTATTACTTGTTTTCAGATGATCTCGTCTTCTTTTTCGAATGATTAGGATTCACCTTTTTGGAAACAAACGTGAATGAATTTGTTTACCAAACGAGGGAAAAATTTCACGCAATGTATGAATTTTGTGATTTTGCTTTTCTGAAAGGAACACTTTGTCAAAGTAATGATCCCACGTGACGAATGATTGACCTCGTGTTGTTGTGCATCCAAATTTGGATCGACAAACACGAATCAGTCAAATTGTGTGAGCAATAGTCTCATTGATACTGGTACCGTAGTTTGGGTTTAGCCTTGTCACTGGCGTTTCCTTTCGACATGCCTGAGGAGTCAAGCTACTAACTCAGTCTTTTATTCCATTAGACGGAAAATCTGGACTCTGTAACACGAGCCTTTGACTCTAGCCAACAGTGCAAATACAATACAAAAATTAAAAATTAAAATACAAAAATTAAAAATTAAAATACAAAATTCAAAAACATGTATCACGTGATTATCTTCTGTGGGTTGTAGCATTTCAAATTTAAAAATTAAGAAAAAAGTATTTGAAAAATATTATTTCTTGATTTTCTTGTATCTGAAATTTTCTTGTATTTTATTTCCTTGTACATTTGCTGAAAGTCCAAGGGCCCTCTAGAGACCTCTGATTTTCTCTAATGTGTCTTGTCTAATATGGCCATGTGATGTGGAAATATTCAATGCAATAGAATGTTCTCCATGAAGACGTTTTTATGTATTCCTATAAAGCATTTTTTTTATGTTCAATCTTATTGTTACCTTGATTGTGAGTTGACCAAATTCCTTAGTGCAAAGTCGCCCTTCCTTGTGTGGTAGCAAAAAATTTGATATAATAAATTTGGTTGATATTGTTGATAACGGACTTCTTTTTTTCAAACTATGTGTAAAGGGCCCTAGAAAGGCCAACTATTGTTGTACCTTTATGGGTGGTGGTGGGATCATACTTCAAATGTTTACTTGCATAAGGATGTACTTCATTGTATAGATTAATTGAATTTAAACAAGAAATCCCACATTTCCCCACAAGAAATTCACATGCTATAGGCAAACCACCCATAATTGACCAAATAAGCAATTATGGACCTAATGTGGAGTACTAGAAGGCAAAGGAAATATTTCCATAAGTGCAAAAATAGAAATGAGGGGGATTGCCAAAGCTTAACTAAAATTACTATGAATTTTGAAAGTCAAAAGTCAGCATGGACCCATGTCCAATATCTAGAGTCTTCCAATTGTGATCATTCAAGAACTATTTTCCCAAACTACTTCCTAGTTTCTTGCTCACTACTTCAAGACATGTGTAATGACCTTACTATTCCCAGCCTTGAAAAGGAATTTAACATGAAATCTCCTAAACTTCCAACAAATCATATGGACCAACAATGGCAAACAACTAGGACAAAAAACTAGATTAGTTAAAATATACAGATTTATTTTCCAAAATTTTAGTCATATGATACCTTACATTGAATTCTTCATAGATCATATTTTTTTAATTAATGGGGTGTTTTTTAATACGAAGGATGTTTTTCCTACATATCTATGTAGCTGAATATTAAAAAATTCACCACCAACATTTTTCAATCAATTACTGTGAACACCTAAATTCAACATTATTACTAAAATTGTCTCAGACAAATTCTTCCCTACAATGTATCCCCTCTAAACATGAGAAACATGAGAAACTCCGGTCGACTTTAGGTACACCGACCATAATCAAAACTGAGTACATAGATTGTTCGTCTGGGGTCCAAAAAGTGCAAGCCAAGAGAATCTATAATCCTCTTTGAATTGCCAACAAATTCCAATAAAATTTAAGATAGCCGGAACAAGAACCAAGCAAGCAATTGAACACTATTTCTATTATTAAATCACACTTAATTTTTTATTGGATCTTATCAG
Source organism: Rhytidiadelphus loreus (assembly GCA_947034895.1). Taxonomy (NCBI): domain Eukaryota; kingdom Viridiplantae; phylum Streptophyta; class Bryopsida; order Hypnales; family Hylocomiaceae; genus Rhytidiadelphus; species Rhytidiadelphus loreus. Next base: position 45,006,653 of record OX344764.1, read on the forward strand.
AAGTCACCTCTTTGGTATTCTTTCAGCACCTCTTTCGTATTCTCATTCACAACTCACTGTGCTCTTAACCTAACCTGTACCAGTCCTAAGGATGGAAGCACAATCGTATGTTCCAGGAGCGTTGCAGTCTGCCAGAATGCCAGGCATTGTTTCCTGACTGAGACAGTTTTGACATATCCGACAATGATCAAACAGAAGAAAACTTATTATCGAACCCTTCAAACTCTGCTTTGGACACCGGTATTGACACTTATATATACAAGCACCCAATTAAACAATCTAAGATTACATCAAAAGCACTGTTGACCCTTTCATCCATTCACCGACCATCCCAGCACACCAGAACAAACCTTGTCAATCACGGCTCATACTCGATTGAATAGCTCAGGCCTGTACAGAACTGTAGCACCCACTCCGAGGATGAAACAAAATGACCACCAGGTCTCTCTAATGCAGTCTGTAACTCCCAGAAGAAAGGTGCCAATCACTGCCTAGTCTTTGGTGTTCTAGCCTTTGATTTCTTCTTAGTGGCACCAGCCTTGGTCACACGCAAGCTCTTGTGGACAGCGGCCAACCTCGCCAATGCGGCAGACTTCAAATCAGCCCTGTAACCGTTGGTGGCGACCTAAAATCATTAAACAAAACTAAGTTAATATACTGCAACAAAAACTTAAAAGAAGTATCCCCAATTAGTATTCAAAGCCTCATGCCACGAAACACATCAGTAATTGACAAAAGAGATGGTACCTGGTTGACGACAGTCTTAGCCATCTTGCGGAAATCCTTCTTCAAATAGGAGTTGTGACGCGACTTGGCGGGCTGGTTCCTTGTCTTGGTCTTGGTGGTAGTCAAGTTTACGGTAAGACCTTCCCCGGGTGCGATGGCCACAGTCTTCTTGTTCGCCAACCCTAAAAGTCAACGACACGATTATTATGAAAGTTCAAGGACCAGGTCCTGTATCTCCCATAAAATATTGAAGAGAAACGGTGCAAGTACCTGAATGCTTGAATGTATTCAAGTTGTACAAGTTATTAGGCTCTGAGCTGAAAGTGATGGACGATGTGTTGTTTCCATTTCTCTTCACCAAAAACTTGTTGTTGTTCTTGACCAACAACCAGATCAAGTCATCTGATACAGCCACCATCCTATAAAACATAAAATTACACAGAAATTCAGAAAAATCTAACCACAACCGACAATTCCTCAATTTCAATATCCATAAAGCCAAGACCATGATAAGTGCTCACGCATCTCATGATCCCCTGCACGAAGTCAACACCTACAAATCTGCGGCTTGACCTAATCAATACAAACGAGGCACAATACAACCGACTGTTACAAACACATTCAAGGAAACAAAATACACACGCCAATGACCGTGAACGCATGAACTGCTTTTTGAAATGTAAGATTCCAACGCCACCGGCCCTCCACCAAACCCTAAAATACTCATTCACACAACAGCATCGCTTGAGGCACACTAGGAAACCACATTCTCGCACACGAATTGAAAGACGTGAGACGATGGCACACCTCAATCATTTACATCCGAAGAACAAAACCTCCGCTAAAACCCTAATGACCATAAATATCACCCTGAGTGACCCTGAGAACCGCAGTACCCGACTCGTATCTCATTTTGATCAGCAACGAATTCCGAGAGCACTAGAAGAAAGCGGGAAGGCACCTGAAAACCCGATGGACGTGTGAGGCCTGCGGCAGAGTAGCGATGGAGCGAGTCCAGCAGAAGGTGCACAGACGCAAAAGAGAGGGAGCTTGGAACGGGCGGCTGCCCTAAGAGTAACAACCTGCTTTCCTCGACACCATGGATGAATAACGAGACATCAATTGATTATTCATTCATCTGCATCTGAGCTACTGGATGCTGACGGAATTTGCAACACGGCATCCAACTGGACTTCTGTCCATCCAAATTTATCATCTGACACTTTTTTATTATCTTCTTGAGTCCGTCATTAGTGATAAAAGGGTATTAGTGAACACACTTGGTGTTAGGGGTGATGTTTGCAATGTGAATCTATTCCAGAAGTAAGTCTAAATTTGTTTCTATGACCCTTAGTAACAACACTCTTTAACACCAAGTGCGAACATACCCTTTAGTAAAGTTATTTTTTATTCAATCATCTATAAATAAAGGAGTCTTAGGGGGTGTTCGTATTTGGTGTTAGGGGTGATGTTTGCAATGTGAATCTATTCTAAAAGTAGGTCTAAATTTGTTTCTATGACCCTTAGTAACAACATTCTAAAATAAAGTTACTTTTCATTTAGTCATCAATAAGTAAGAGTCTTACTTTCCACAATTAAAACTTTTAGTTAACCAAAGTTCATCTTAAAAACTTCCTTTGATGGTATATAATCCTCTTTTGATTATCTTCATACTGTTTTCAAAGTATTGGGGGGCAAATTTACATGCTTGGTGATGTGCATTGGTTTTATTGTTTTGAAGAAACAAGCAAGCACATTATTCTACTAAGAAACCAAACATCACATTGACATTGAAGTGGAGGGATTAAACCTTAGCAAAAAATTGAGACCAAGGTAAAGCAACGTACATCAATTTTTGAATATCAAATGTGTTCAACAAATTTTAATTTTTTTTTTAATTTTTTGCAACATTCGTCAATTACATGTATTGTAAGATTTCTTTCTTCTCAAAGTCAATTGTGGGAACTTAGGTGAACAAACTCTTTCTTTGCATCGATCCATCCTTGGTTGAAATTCTTCTCTCTATATAAGACATCTTTTTTTAATTTTCAATTGGGTGAAAGCATAGTTAAGAGGATTTTTTAATGCATGGATAGAATAATTGTTTAATTGACAAATAGATGGACTTAGGCAAAGATAAATATTAGGACAAAGTACTATGATGAAATTGGAGGTATTTATTGGATGATGTGTTTGCATATTGATTTCAAATATTTCAAAAATATTTTGATATGTTCGAAAGACAACCATATGTGACGAACTATGGCATTGTCTATCCTCGAGGGTAATGTTGCTATTATGTGAGCTTAGAATCATGAGCACATGAGCATAGGAGTCTATACACTTATGTTATAGATGTCTATTATAAAACCCTTTCATGATTATAGTGTACCTATGTTATAAATACCTAATATATCATAGATGTTCACACTAAAAGCACTTTCAATAAGTGTAGAGTATCTACTTATATATATGCTCAAGGCTCATAGGCTTACGTTTTCATGCTCACATACTAGTGTTGTTGTCCTCAAGGGTGTCATTGTTTGTATACTTTGATCATTAGGTGCATCCAAAGGATATTTTTGACAGGGACTATCGATAAGATGTTTTGAAATAGAAATATTCTAAAATATACTTAGAATATTTGAAAAATATTATCTATTTTGAATTTTGAAGTATTTACTTTAGTATTAAAGTTTTTAAATTCTTAGTTGCCCAACATAAAGGTCAAACTATGTTAGGACTCTCTCTACTTTCAAAGACAACCTTGCTTCCAAATAACCAATAAGACAATCAACAAGGTTATTGCAAACACTAAGTTTGGCATTATGTCTAATTAAATAATTAGATTAGATAATCGCTTTCAATTGAGTTGCATTTCAAACCATTGGGATTCGATTCATAGTCATTTTTAATACTATCTAACATGCAGAATGTTTGGCATAACATTGTTAATTCATATGGAATTGATGTCTTTGTTGAACAATGTCAATAGTTGAGATAGATGGAGCTTATTGGTCTCTATTTGCTCCACCCTTTAACACCCAATTCACAAACATTGATCAATTTCACCTTATGTGTTTACTCGTTGTAGATCACCCTAATCATATCATTTTTCATCCATCCAAGTCCTATCTAGACTCTCTACAATTTTTTCAAGGAAGGTTGCTATTATGTGAGCCTAGGAGTCTAAAAGTTCACACACCTATGTTATAGGTGTTCATATTATAAAATCCTTCCAATGATTATAGAGTACTTATGTTCTAGATACTTACATTGTAGATGTTTATATTAGAAATCCCTTCAATAGTTGTAAAGTAGCTACTTACACCTAGGGTCAAGGTTCATATGTTCGCATTTCTATGCTTACATGCTAGCATCGTCGTTTTTTCAAACATATGGTAAAGATAAAAAAAGTTAATGTACTTTTAGAGAAGTATTAGGCTTTGAATCTTATTTAAAGTGTTCAAAATCAAGTTCATTACAAAGTCATCTTTTAAGGGTTTGGGTCATAAGTTTCATAAGTGTAGAATATTTTGCCACTAACTTGTGATGAAGTCTTCATATTCCTAAAATATTTGTTTGCACTTAATGTTAAGATTGGTGTTAGTTTGGGTCTTACAAAATACACATTGAACTAGATGCATATTTCTAACAACACTTTTAATATGTAATTCGTGAGCCGTAAAAAGTCCATTATCTAAAAGTTGAATTATAAAGTGCATTAGGGTGTTATTCAAGTAATTTCTCATTCATCCCAAGTAATGCTTGAATCTTTTAAATCCAACCTTTCTTTACAACCCAATGAAATTGAGGTAAATGATATATGCGTACAAAGATCAATAAGCAGGAAATGTCCCTGAAAAGAGGTTTATTATGGGTTTGAGGTTTAACAATGTTTTTTTGTTTTCTTTCTCCATCATCAGATCTTTCTTTGTCTCAATCAACAAACTATACTCAAATTAAAGTGTCTGTAACCTCAAACTTCAGGGTTTGTACCAACAATGGCTCATGTGAATAAGCATGTCGTAGGCGACGAGAAATTTGTATGCAAGCAAAATCTTTTTGAAGTCGAGAAGGTGATTGGGCACCGGGAAGTTGGACTCCGAGTGGGCTCCAAGGCCACCGCTGAGTATTTGGTGTTGTGGTTGGGTTACCCAGTGGAAGATGCATCATGGCAACCGTGGAAAAATTTAAAGAGTTGCATACAACTAGTGCACGATTATCATAATCGCAATTTGAGGATGGTCAGCAGGAGGTTCCCTAATCACTCGCAAACACATGGAATGAGCCTTCGCAAGACAATTGAAGGTGAGCATTTAATTTGGAGAAAAGGAATTTATAAAATTTGCCCGTTTTTTTTATCTTGTACATAACCTTATTAAGCAATGGTACCATGATCATGGTGTAAAATATAGTAATTTATTCACTAATGTCGAGGAAATATTTGATGAAGAAGATCATTTGTAAGGTAGAATTGTCTAATACCACCATCCACCCAATTTTGTCACTTGTAGGATCCTTCCGATTGTGTTAGAGGCCCATCTATTACTACAATCTTTACAACCCTTTATCATGATGACAATGCACTTGGGAAGTGGACACATTAGCCTTTGCTTTAGTAAGGGTCTATTCATAGTTCAACATTTCAGTTTTTTTAAAATCACGGAAAATTCATTTCTTGTTGGAATGTCTTCATTCTTTTTGCAATTGACTTCTCCCAAACTTTCAATCTTTAAAAAAGATGGGAGTTGACAAATAGCTTCTTCAAAATACCTAGAAGAAGCTATTTAAGAGTCGATTGCCTTTTGGAGAAAGCTAAACTTCTTGAAACAAATTTCAGTAAATTTTCATAGGAAGAAAAATGGAATTAGCATTTAACCCAAGTCGTTTCATATTTTTTGGACCTTTGTGGAATTAGTTACGAATTTTTGAAGTTGAAACAGAGTAGTCACTAAAAGCAACCTATCCACCTCCTGAAATGTATACTATTGGTTCATTGAAAAAAGCAAAATGTACCTTTGTGTCAGGATTGCCTCTAGAGCATGGTCGCTTTTTGAGCAAAGTACCCTATTTATAATATGTTCCTTGGTTGGATGATGATCACATATCTTCTGGCTCTACAATAGTTACTTCTTTGTTGAATTTTCAATGCCTGAAAAATACTAGATACCACAATAGAAATATGACGGTTTGTATAGACTAGGAAAATGACTCACAAAAAAAATCACATGACAATTCTTCCAATTTTTGATTCAGAAAACTCCCTATACGAGTGGGAAGTTGAAGACATTCTTGGGCACAAGAGCTTCAATCATGCAAATGAAGGAAAGAAGGTGCATTATTTGGTGAAGTGGATAGGAGTTCCGCAACCAATTTGGACTGAAGAGAATCGTGTGTTGGAGTATGATTCAAAAGGAGATTTGCAAGCATACATTAACAAGGAGGTACCATTTGGTGAGATGGTAGGCAAAGGATCAAACATGAGAAGTTTAGGGTGAAAATGAAGAAAGAGTTCAAATATATAACATCTTCTATCCATTCCTTAAGTTAGGTTTTTGGTTTGTTACTGTGAGATCTTTGAAACCATATGTTTCACAGTCATGTTTTTGGTATCATTAGAAAGCTCTCCATGAGGAGGGGTGCATAGGCTTTGTTTTGTGCAGTTTGGACTTATAGTACGAAAGTTATTAAATTTCAAAGTTTTTTATGAATTAAAAAATTTTAAAATTACTTTTGCTTTTATTTCGGTTGTGGCAACGAAACAAGGCACACTAATTATTCACCAACTGTAGGAAGGTCCTTGATAAATACAAAGAGAGTTTATCCCCTAAAGGACTAGCATGCATTTTTTGGCAACATAGAAATTTTGGACAGGTACTTGTGATTGGAGATTTGCATATTCTAAGCTGAAATTTTAATAGAAGATGGAGACTAGGAATATCTTTCATATGCACTAAATTTCATGACATTTGAAAATATGAGTACAAAATTATGGCCCAATAAATTATTTTTCCCCCCGGCTGGGTAGTCTAGGCATATAAGAAAAAATCACTTTTTTCAGAAACAAAAATTTGAAATTGGTTTTCTAAAGTTTTATATACACAAAAAGCTTTGAATCATTCCATTTGGACCAATGAGTCAAAAATTATGGTTTGCAGGCACTTATGGAATCTCTACTTTAAAATAAACTTTGAAGTTCTTTATCTTACTCAATTTTCAATATTTTAGAAAAGAATAAAATCTAAGGATGTAGATTGATTATTATAACATTTCAACCATTGGGATTGGCATTTTTCAATTCCATACCTAAATTCTTAACAATTTTGTATTTTGAATCATTCTCAACTTCTTTCTACTTCCTATCTTTTTCCTATATGTTGTACAATTCCAAATGATGTGAAATTTTATGCATGTAGCCAACTTATTTGGAAAAAAGAATCCAAAGAAGAACCACCATTTTAGACATTCTTTCATAGAAAAGTGAGCTTGTGAAGCACAACTACCATGTTTTTTGTAAGGCCCAAAAAATAATTTCAGTGAATTTGAATGCTTATATCTTGCAATCCACTTAGTGGAAATTTTTGAAATTTTTTCCACATCTTCTCTAACTAGTGTACTACAAGATCCTAAGGTTACTTGTGTCCAAATTTAATTTAATTTTCTTAAGGTAGTACTTGTACTAGAAATGGCAGTTTTGGAGTGTTTTTGGTGCTAATATACTTTAGGAACGTAAGGGGTTATTATCCAAAAGATTAAGTGACCTAACTTTATTGGGTTGCACAAAAGGATATCTTTTAATATTGTTGAGTCTTCAAGAGTATTTTGGAGATATACCTAATACACAAGGAATTCATTTAAGGATTATTCGTAATGGATCCCATAGGAAACAACCCCAATAGGATAGTGTCATAATATATGTACATATGTATATCAAAGTTGATCAATTAGATTTGAACACCATGTTTTGAAAATTAACTTTATCCTTGAAGGATTAGAATACATTTCAAGCTTAAATTGTAAAAACTATCATCTTTAGAATATTGAATTAAAATTAAATGCAACCACACAAAATTATACTAAAATGTTTGACCACTTAGATTGAAAAAATGTCATTTCAAGTTAGAAGGAAAAAAAAGATTTTGGCATTTGTTGACAAAATTAGTGAGTTAGAATATTGTACTCTAATTAACAGTATCTTTGGCACATTTTTGTCAAATAATTAACTAGAGTCCAAAATGAATTTCAACACCTTAAAATATAATTTCTTAAACATTTAGCATTAAAATCAAAAAAATTAAAGTCATTTGGTCCTCTTTGAATTTTGTCCATAACTTTCAAAGAATTCATATACTAGTAGGACCCCATGTTTTTCTTGACGGATTTTTCTAGACATCCGCATGTTTTTGGGCTGCCTAGACTACCCCGCCAACTTTTGAAAATTACATATCATGCAATAACTTTTTAACCATGTAGTCAAAAGTTATGAAAATTGTTGGGCCTTAAAGGGCCAAGGTGAATTGACCCCCTCATTGCCCCTCTAGGGCAAACCTTGGAATTTTTTATTTGCAAGGCTTTATTTTTTTTTGAAATTCTGAATTCATATTTGAAATCAGAGGCCCCAAATTACTCTAAGGAGATGCAAGAATTACCGAAAAATGGGCACAACATAGGGGGCTTTTTTTTCAAACCAAAGTTGACCGGGGCAATGAGGGGGTCAATTCTCCTTGCTCGCCTTAAAGCTACTCCTTGGGCACACGTTGTGTGAAATTTTCAAAGAAAAAAAATTTAAAATTTTGTTTGTAGTGAGATGTTCAAAATTGCTATATTGTCAAAAAAACAATGTTTAGTCCTTTAGAGTTAACCCTTCGTCACTCAAGCAACCATTTTAGAGTCATTATTCAATTTTGGGCAGCATTTTGGGCAAATCAACATTTCTTTTAACTTTTTGTTTTATGTTGAAAGATTGGTTTGTCTTTCAATATTCATATTCAAAATTGAGATCACTATAGTCAAACAAAAATTATAAAAGAAATAGCACAAGGCATTTAGAATTTGCCTAGTGTTGAAAAACTTATTATTTGAAGAAAGTGTCGGTGTTCTCATTACTAGATCTTATGTATTTTTTTCACAAATCAATAGAAACCACAATTTTGACCAATCAAATAAAATTTAAATGCTAAAAATAGAAATTGTATTTTTGATGAAATTCTTGAAGTTATAATTTTAAAATTCATTTGAAGAGAATCCAAAAATAATTTTATAATTTTAATAGTAAAATACTTTCTACTTTGCATGCTTTGCATTATTTTCTTTGATGCAAATGTCAAAAAAGTTATAGAATTTATATTTTATAACACATTTGTGTTTTGTCTTAACCTCTTGGGGTTTTAGAAATTAAGTAACACTAGTTTAAATATACATGAGTTAATAGTCACATTTGAATAGTGAAGTATTTGCTATTGAAGCCCCTTGAAAGATCCTCAAATTTTGCATTTGTAAACCATTATCAATTTCATATTTCATTAAATTTGTTTTATATGACAATTTATTTATATGATTTTGCTTTAAGTTTCAAGTGCACTCTTGAATTTTTTACCAAAAGACTAAAATGAAATTAGAAAAATTGCAATTGCTTCTACACAATAACATTTGACATTGCAAAACTATAATAGTACTTTTGTGTACACAAATTATTGTTAATCCAAGTCCAACGGGCATTTTGAAAAATCTAACTTGAATTTCACATAGTTCTTGATTTTAAATGTCTTTAAGCTTAACTTTAAAATGTTTAAATTATAATTTGGGTGACACTTTAAAGGAAGTATCTTGAAAGCTTAAATACACCTATTTTCAAACTTTTTCTATTTAATTTCTACAAGTGTAAGCTCAAGGAATATACCAATTACACCATGACATTTATCACTGTCATCTTGAGGCCCTCTTTTTCTAAGATCCTTTTTTTTCCTAACTTTTTGTTTGTGCAAAAGATTTCATTTTATTTTAAGTATTTTTGTAATTACTATGATTTTTACATCTTTTTACAATACCAATGGGGGTGGGTCTTAAATGTTGTACAACATCATGTAGTAAAATTTTCAAGTCATCAAGGCTAAAAAAAAAGCATAGGCAATTTTTGGAGTGATTATGAAATTTGCCTTAGCAACTAAGTCTATGGGGTGGTAGGCTTTGGAATTCATTTACTTCCAACTTGTAATTTCTTTTTGCTTCAAGTTTTCTTAGGATTGTAGTACACAAAAGATACTACAACATTTATGTTTGTTCATTTGGATTTTGTCCACTCATTTTCAACATATGGTACACAGATTGAAATATAGACTCAACTTTTGAAGTCACTGTATATATATTATTACATGAGAAAAATATCAAACTTTTGAAAGATGTATTTTAATATAGAAAAACTAATGAAGTTTGACCAAAGGGTTCATCTGACTTCTTACTCTTCTCTTGTGAAAATTTAGGCTTCTCTTGTAAAAAAATGTTCAAACTTTGTTTGGCAATTGCCCTTCAGAAATTTTGTGTTATTTTGAAACTATAATAACTGCCTACACAGATTTTGATGAACTTCTTTTTACTTTCAGAAAATGAATCTGAGGAAGGAATTGCAAGGTCTAACACACATTATTAGTTAATTTAAAAAGAGATATGTAATAAAATCAATGACCAAAATTATACTCACTCCATCCCAAAATGATCTTCCTATTGGCTTCAATTTTTGTCCCAAAATGATCTTTGTGTTGCACTTTGTATTGTTAAGAATTGGTCAAATTCGGCTTTCAATTGCTATTTGGGACTAGCAAAACAACTCTAAGTAATAATTCCCCCTCCATCCTTGCAATCATCAATGGAAAGACAAATGAAATGATTGAAGGGGTCAATCAACATTGTTTGTTCTCATTTTTGGCATCTCTTTGGGTGTTGCCCCATTAAAGGAGATGAAACTTTGGGAGGTGGTACAAAGGTCCACATATAGTCTTGGTCTCATATTAACTTATTACTCACAAAATGACACCTCACACATCATCAATTAAATGACTAGTGGTGCTCTTTGAAAATGTCCAGAAAATTCTACTTTTCAATATTCCAAAACTGCACTTTGAAAAAGGTTATGAAACTCAAAGTTTTTAGGATGGGCTCAACTGAAGGCTCAACTCAAGTCTCGCCGTCGCCCATGCGATAGAGACAAAATTTGAGTTTCATAACCATATTTGACCGTATTTGACCATATTTGGCTTCAATCTCCAGTTCTTGTAAATAGGGTTGATAGTATCATTTATTGGAACAAGAAGGCCCCCTTCTCTATTCCTTCCTCTAGCTTTCCCTTGTTTCTCTTCACTTTGCTCTTATCACTTCATTGTCTAGCCTTTTTGGCTTGGTTGCTTTGTATTTTTTTTAATGCAATGGCTCATTCATTTGTTAAAAAGAAAAAAGGAAGTTTTTAGGATGCTAGGAGTATACTGAACTCTAGCGTGAAACAACTTTAAGAAAGTGTTATTTTCTGCCTTAATCTATAAATGTCGATACAAACGTTTGGCGTCTGATGAATGACAAGGGAATCTCCTATACATGACAGAAATACAACTATTCATCCTCGGGTTTGGAGGTGGAAAGGAGAAATCTTCTACAGTGCTTTGAATTCCAATGAGTGGTTTTGAAATTTAGTATACCAATGATTCCCACCGTATCAAAATGCATGATTTCCACGGTCACTCATCCATCTTTTAAGGGTTAATCTGAAACATTTTGTCCACAAGAAGATCATTTTGGGGACAGAGGAAGTAAGAATTAAAATGGGCAAGTATAATTAACCCTTAAAGGACGGACAGGTGACAATGGAAATCATGCATTCTGATACAATGGGAATCATTGGTATACTAAATTTCAAAACCACTCATTGGAAGTCAAAGCATTGTAGAAGATTTTTCCTTTTCACCCCCAAAACCAAAGATGAATAGTTGTATTTCTGTCCTGTACAGGAGATTCCCTTGTCATTCATCAAACGCCAAACATCCATATCGATGTTTATGGGTTAACAATAAGATCATTTTGGGGACGGGAGTAAGAATTCAAGTGGGCAAGTATAATTAACAATAAGGATGATCAATATTTACAGCAAAAAGTGTAACATAAAATACATGCGAGGATTTCAGCTAAAGCTGCACGTCCATATTCTCTATCTATAAAATGGCCTATAAATGCAAGTCCAAGCAAATACAGATCCAAAGTTCACTATTGCTACTGATTGCCAGGACAATTTTTTTCTGCCAGCATATCTCGTGTAAGTACCTGTTTCATAACTTTTGTAAAAATAGTTGAAAAAGTATTGCAGGGTTCTGAATCATGTAGAAGAAGTGAAACGCGCTGGATATAGATCACTCATAATAATCACGCCGCTTGACTTGATCTTCCTTGCCAAACACCCACCAACTTCATCTCAAGGAAGCAGATATCCTAGAGTTAAAAGAGTTGTGCAATTGCTGCTAATGTACACCGTGAAGTCTTTCGTAGCTATCCTCACTGAATGCAAAGATTCCAGGTATTATAAATACATGGGGCAATAGATGATAATATCAAGGTAAATGCTATTTCAACCGGACCTTAAAAATCTCCTGACCTCACCACCACCCTGTTTTCCTTGCCTTCGACTCCGTAGAAATCTTCCGCGGCGGACTTATCTTTCCCACACTCCAGCCCGCGTCAAATAACACACTCAGCTCGTCATCTGAATCTTCATCGGTGCTTACAGGAGCAACAGTCATAACGGTTGACTTCCCCTTGTCATCAGTTCCATCGCCGTCAGATTTCGATTCTCCAACTTCTTCAAATAAATCGGACTTTTTAACAGTCTCGGGATGTGTACTGGATTCAGGGCTTTCAGGGTTCAAACTGCGGTCAGCAAAGTCAATTTCAGAGCTTTTCTTCTGTGCGTCCACACGGGAACTATCCTCAGCTCCATTATCGACCACGAAAAGGGGTTTTCCCTCCAAACCATCTTTCAAATCCGTATCGTCATCCAGTAAGCGAATCTCATGAAAAACAAGATGCCTATCCTGGGCGTCACTGTGCTTAACAAGCCAGCTGGAGATAGTTGATGCGATAGGAGTACCAACTGTATAAATAACTGGTACAAAAGCACCCAGAAGAGGTAGCCTTTTCACAAACTTCAGTGTATCTGCCGACTTGGATTTCACCGTCACCTCATACTTCACCCAGGTATTCGCAGCACCACCAAGCATACCACGTTCACAAACCTGCTCATAGGCATAGGCGGTAACGGTTGTAACCTGCTCAAACATGCTGTGAACGCCCTTCGCATTACTGACAAAGCCTGATAAAAATGGAACCTTCTCCATTGCAATCTCCCCCAGAGCATATAACTGAAAAATACGAAATTGTTGTAAGGAAGAAGCGTAGAATTTGTGAAGCACAACAAAGTAATTGTACAAAATTATCACAATGATCATGAACACACGCACTACTAAAAATGGACCAAAGACATCTTCGACAGCAACCTTCAGCTGCATATGATCTACGTTCTGCAAGTAATGATCAGATTTCTCTCTTTAGATAAGATGAACAAGTCTCTAATACTTCCACAACGACTTAGGGCAATGCACTGCAGTGACTAGGAATGCCAAAATACCTTCACATCGGCGAGAGATAGCAAATACAGGCCTTCAGTTCCGGCTTTGACAGCTACAGGTTGAATGCGAGGGCTCACGATATCTTCCACCGCACCTATCATCGGTCCCACAAGACATGGCAAGTGCCTACTCTTCCGGAGTACATAACACGTGAGCGACACTACAGCCGACCCAATGCCCTCCAAGAGCTTTGGCCGCTCGTCTGCTAAGTAACCAGCAACCTGCAAACAATCCAAATTCAGAACCTGATTAAAGAATTTAATTTGTAATCATGTCTGCTTTAATGCAAACTTCTGAAACACAAACGTTGCAGGTAGAATCTCGTCTTCATTCTACAGGTGAGAAATATAAAAAGTAAAATAAGAAATTGAGGGACGCTTTACACCTAGAGGTCGGGTCAATTCTAGGTCATCCTGAACTACTCATTAGAATAAGATTATAACGGAGGCCAATTCTCCCATATGGAAAGGCCTTGAGGCCAAGAAGTCGGGCCTAGAGAGGGGTTGAAATTGTCAGGGCCATTTTACACCTAAGGTCTGGAACCATTCCTCTTGAGACCAATTGCACAAAATCCAACAAATTTGATTTGTTGAAAAAATACATATTTTATAGAAATAGTCTTTTTTATTGAAATCTGACATTAGCCCTGAGGTCAAGAATTGGCCTCCCATTTTGGTGCACCCAATCCAACAAGCTTGGGCCATGTTAGATCAAGGCTGTGTTAGATCAAGTCTTTTTGAATAAAAAATTAATTCCACCAAATTGGCCCAGCCTCTTCTAAGTGTGAGACCAATTTCATGGGGACCAATTTCAACCTTTTCACCAATCACAAGTGAGGGCATGTTAGATCAGGTCTTTTTGAATAAAAAATCCATTCCACCAAATTGGCCCAGCCTCTAGTGTGAGACCAATTTCGTGTGGGACCAATTTCAACCTTTTCACCAATCACAAGTGAGGCCAGACTCTAGGTGTAAAGCGGCCTTTCACCAATCACAAGTGAGGCCAGGCTCTAGGTGTAAAGCGGCCCTAAGTATAAGTTACGTCTCACCCAGCGAAATAGTCTGACAATGGATGAAGGCAATGCCTTTGCATCAATCAGTGACCAATCTACTACACCAAGTATAAACAAATAGAAGGGGAAAATAAAACTAAATGAAACTATCTCAAACTCCCACAAAATTCACTAGTGTATAAACGACACTATCTTGATCCAGGTGAACCTCGCGAAAGTTGAAGCAACGCTGAAAACTAACTCATCAAAAAACAACTTTGGAGACTCGATCAAGTTCATAGAGTACTCACGTCTTCGTTTGACGAACTACACGAAGATGAATTGTCGACAGACATATTGGCTCAACCAAAGAGCATCTCACACCATCAACTGGCACAAGCACCGCTGAGCGCTCGCACGTCAACAGAAAAAAAGCGGAGTGAAAACTGACATCCACTGGCCACATCACACCATACTCTCCATGGGACACCTGTTCCACCATGATTTGTCAGGAGGGAAAGAACATAAGCTGTGAAGGAAGAGATTTACGTCTTTAAGAATTGCCCACGACATTTGACCAAAAAGACATTAGCATCAACCACATGTGTTAAAGCACAAACACACACACACACCAAAATGCAAAAATTCTCCTCTTCTGCTACTTTCATTTCCTTCACGAGAAGAGAAACTTCAATGTATCGCAGCTACATATACAGGAAATGGCAACCAAAGCGATATCTGAGAAGCGAGCTTGCGGTATATCAGGGGATCGAATTGACAAAGGATAGTTCAACAGATATTTAATTTCAAAATTCATACGTCCACCAGCTCGAGGGTCTCTCTTCCCTCTCTCAAAACTGTACCACTTTCATTATCAGGGAACTAAAACCGGAACAAACATCGCAGCCCCACGAATGCGTGAGGCGGTAAAAGTCCGTGCTCAAATGAAACTTGGCAAGGCAATCAATCATGTACGCCGTCGCAACACACTTCGCGCAAAGACGCAGCACAACAACCTAAACGAAGAATCTGTGAGCGCTCAGGCGCTGGCTCAACAAAAACCTTTCCTCATTCCAAGATTTTCAACCATACTTGAAAGCCTCCAGCAATCCGCAAATTAAATCCCGCGACACAATGTCAAATACAAAAAAAAAAATGGACACTACCACACACAACCGGGTATCAACTCCAACAAAAAATTTGCACATTAATTAGCAAAAAAATATTTCAAAGCGATCACGCGAAAACTTTTTATCCAAGTATGCGAGAAAAAATCCACTAAAAACGGAACTGCACCTGGCTCCTGTCCACATGACTCTAAAGCTCTCCAGTCACATCACCTCTTAACCACTCCGCAAATCGAAACTCACTTTTTCACCCCTCACAGTTCCAATTAACATCCTCGCTCACATCCTCGTCACTCAATCGCGAAATCTCGCAAGCAATTTCGGTCGTTTCACGTTAATCCACTGACAGCCTAACCTCCCACGGAAAAAAAAAACTCTGAAAACCGCGCGATGCAGTTTATTCTCGCCGTGACAAGAAAACAAGACTTCAAAAAAGCAGGTTACGCAATATCGCCAGCGCTTTCAGCGACTTCACCGTAATCCAAAGACAGACAACTCTCCAGCGCAAAAAAACTCTTAAAACCGCATGCCTGACTCACATACGACGCATTTTATTTTCGCCGTCACAAGAAGAAACTAAAAACACTACAACGTAACAGGAAACGCTACCACGCCAGAATTTCACCTCAAATCAGCGACAGCCAAACCTCCAGCGGCAAAATCTCTTAAAACCGACCCCGCTGACTCAAAAACGACGCGATTTCCCTATCGCCGTGAAGAGAAACAAGAAACAACAGTGCAGAAATGGCAGGAACCGCAATCTCGACAGCATTTCAACTAAATCCACGATCGAACAGTCAAAACCTCCAGCGAAAATAACCTCTTCAAACCGCAAACCGAACTCACAAACGACGCCGATCTTATTTCGAAGTGAGGAAAAAACAACAAATTTTAACAACAACAGAAGAGCAGAATGGCAGGTAGCGAAGCCTACCGTGAGGCTTCCGCCCTCGCCGCGGCCAACGTTGCGACAATGAGCTTTGCCAAAAGACCAGCCAGAGAGGGGAGGGGTGTGCAGGAAGTAAGCGGAGGCGGAGAGGACGCTCCGTCGTTTAAGTTTAACGTAGACTTGTCCATGATTTCTTTCCCCGAGGCCCTTCGGTCTTTATCGTTAGACGCTAAGCAAGCAAGCGGAAAAGAAAAAGAAATGGGGCGATAAATCCAACAAACTTTAGAATGGCGGCACAAACAAGACTGACAAGACAGACACTGTTGGAAAGTGTACTGTACGTGATCATCGTTGGATTCAGGGACAGGTTGGGGGCACTTTGCTTGTAGCGGTGGAAGGGAGCAAGTTTAAAATTTGAAATTCATTATTTGAGAGCCATGGATTTGGGGGTTGTTTATTGGGGGAGTTTTGTTTGTTTTGTTTGTTTTGTTTGGGGAGGGGGGGGATTTTTTGCTCACACACTGTACAAATTTTGTTGAGGGAAAATTTGGTGTGAATTTATGCAATGGAATTAGACAACTCCACTTGAATGACTATTGCAGTGCATTAGACTTAACACATGTGTGTTGGAACTTGGAGTTAAATAACTCCAAGTAGAAGATCAAGATTTGAATACAAGGACTTAACACATGTGTGATGGAACTTGAAGTTAAATAACTCCACGTAGAAGATCAAAATTTGGATACAAAATGAATTAGATAAGATATGATTGGAGAAGTATCAATAGTGGATGGTTCTAAATAGAACCAAGGATAGAAAGATAAAGTTAGAAAAGAAGTCCTAGTCTATCTTAAGAACTAATAATCTTATTAATAATTAGTCTCTATTATATAAGATGGAGCTGGATCTCTCTCTATGGTCAGATGATTTGAATTCCTTGTAAATCATTATTGTTAATAAGAGTGTTGATAAGTATATTTTGTGTTTGTAATTAGAGTTAATTGTTAGAGGTCTATAACATCCCTTAACCCTTAAATGCCCAAGATCTTTTTTGAGCTTCTTGGAATTTGCTATAAATTAAACAAAAAGTCAAATTTTTGATAAATTTTATTAAATTTTTGGAAATTGTAACTATATAGATTCAAACTAGACATGTTAGGGATCACATGGGGAAAAAAAATATCACTTATGGATTGAAAGATTGTAATGTTTGATCTTCAAGGGTGTTAAAATTGTGAAAGTGATTAGAAGTCTTTCAATCATCTTTTCACAAGTCAAATCTAAAAAATTGTCACCAAAAAAATATGAAGTGAAAGGGCATAAAATGTATAACCCCAATCAATTTACAATTTCTCAAAATCTACTCCACAAGTTTTTTAGAGGAATTTATAATATGCTTTTTTCTCCAAGGTCTAGTGTATTTGAGGCTCATTTCCAAGAGCCCTCAATACTAGATAATCAATATTTGCAATGAACACACTTGCACAAAATGTTGAATAGAAAAATTACAATCATTCATTTTCAAAGTCAAATTTTTGATGCTAAAATTAGACTTCAAAGAGAATTTTTCAAAAATATGAACTACTCAAAATAGTAATTTGGTTAGGTTTGTTTCACTTCAAAGTATTGTTGACACCAAAATTTGGTGCCTTGGACATTTAGGGTTTAATTTTGTATGTAACCATTTATGCTTGAAATTTGATTATTTATTTTTTAGAGATGAAAACACTTGTCTTCTGAAAGTTTAAAATTTAAAAAAAATAATAATTTAATTAAAAATAATTGTGAGTTTCTTAAGAAGAAAGTGAAAAGAATTCATATCAAATATCAAATATGCTAAAAGTAACAATAAAATTTCTCCATATATACAATAGAGTAAGAAAATTTTCTGTATTTTACTACATAAAGTTGTTTCCATGTATAAAAATTGTTTAATAATGCAAAGAGTCCCTTCATAAGAAAATTTAAAAAATACTATGCAATTCTTAGCATTTTGAATGACTAGAGATGATCCACAAACATTATACAAGTCATGGAACATATTAGAGAACCTACCATGAAAGAGTATAATTTACACAAATGCCAATGGTCTTTTTCACTACTTCTTCATTGAATTGAGCAAAAAATATTTTTCTACATGAATTCAAAAGACATGTAACATTACCATATTCAACAACTGCAAAGCAAAAGGTTCTCTTCCAAAATTGGAGAAATTTTATTTTTATACTTATCAAAGGTAAAAAGTTCAGCAAAATTTGCAAATGAAGAAGATATCAATTGACATCATGCAATAAGAAGCATGTTTCACAAATACAATGAAACAAACCTGAATAATGGCAAACAATTTTCATCACTATTTGTTTTCACCATCTCAGTGAATAAAAATGTCATTATAATTATGAACTCTAATGACAACCCATTGCAATTGTTGAAAAATGCACCTTGCTAAACAAGTTAATCCATTTAGTGTGTCCTACTAAGATAACATTAACTCATACTAATTTTGGCATTAAGAATATTGCCAAGCGCAGTAATATAGTCATTTATATTATTTTATAGAAAATAAAATAAGCAATATAATGTAGTCTATACCATTTTTGAACTATCTCAAATACTATGATTTTATCTAACTTTTCTTTTCAATTTCATCTAAATTCATCCACATATCCCCGCTAATCCTACAACATTCACTCAACAATCATTTGATCAGTGTGAGAGAATCTTGCACTATGTGAATTCACTTTAGGAGCCATTGTTGTGTAATGTTATTAATGGGAAGGCCAAGAAAACTTACTAACCCACAGTTCTAAGAAATAGTTGTAATTGACGAAGAAAAATGGACCTCTATCCCATTCCTATGGGCACGAGGTCAACAATCCATCCCAAATATATGTCCACAATCAATGTCTTGGATGGTGCTGATAGAGTGATTAGTGCTTGCAATAGGAACTTTCACCTTTTGAATGTAAATTCATCACATGAGGTGACTTTCCTACGAGCTTTCTTGGGCCTTCATGTTGTGACCATGTTAGGAAAAAATGTTATGACTACTTCAAGTGAGTAAGATGACCATTATAGATAATCTTTTTGTTGGTTTGGAGGTAGCTTAAAGACTCTCAGTTGGGCATCATCAATTGGGGCCAGGGTGAACTGACTCCCTCATTGCCCCGTTTTACCCTTGGGAAAACACTATGGAATTTTTATATTTGCAATCAGATTATAAAATTTGCAAATGTTGAATTCAAATTTGCAATCAATGTCCCCTAATTAGCTAGGGTAGGTGTAGAGATTAGAAAAATCACATAGAAAATTAAAGGGCTTTTTTTCACAATAACCCTTGGACGGGGCAATGAAGGGGTCAATTCACCGTGACCATCAATTGGGCATCACACTTCAAAAATTCATAACAAATTCATACTTTGTCAAAAAAATAAAATTTCAATTTCTCTACCCATTTCTCACATTTGTCTTTACCTTATGTGAAAATTAAAAATTAAATTAAAAAATTAACAATGCCAACAGGGCAAACCAGTCATTCTGCCTGTCACAGGCTGGTTTACCTCATTAAGATGCATCAGACATTCAGACCATTTGAATACTGTACGTTCAGAAATTCGACCCAATTTCCAAGGAGCCGTCAGAGAGTTGCATGTAATCAGACCAGGCGGGGGTCAGCGAAGTGTAAAGAAACGCCACGAAAAGAAAAAGAAAAATGTCTCCGTCTTTAAGGGAGTGGACCACCAATGACCCTCCACTCAGGCTTCAGCCGTGTGCTGTCGGTTCTCCCGCGTTCAGAAAATTCCCCTTTACGTGCTTCGCTGGCTTCCTTCCACGTAAGCCGCAATTGTCGTTCCTTGCCACATGGCGATTGTTCCTTTACACCAGGACCGAGGATTTTTTTATTAAAATTAAATTTTTTTGGGGCACAAATGGGGTCATTTTTTCTTTTCTTTCTTTTCATTTTTTTCTCTAGGTGAAGCTTTTAATCTTTAGGAGTCCCTAGGAGAAAGATGGACGTAGATTTTGAACTTTTTTTTGCTAAAATAAATAATGGAATGAGTAGAAAGTAGACATCATATCTTTATTTCGGCAAGTTCCCATCTCTACATGAACTCATTATAAAATGTGCATAGTAACCAGGAAGCATTGGGTGGCCATTGTAGTCGCATTGTTGAGGGATAGTTCAAAACTGTTTTTTCAATATAGTTGGATGTATTTCATCAGTTGTAGTGGTAAGCTTTTGAAAACATTCATAATTCACCAAGTTGATGTTGACTCTCGTAGGGGTTACCCCCCTAAAGGACCGGACTGTGTTTTTTGGTTGTATAAATGTTTTGGGCAGGTACCTACGAGCAGAGATTTTCATATTTGGGGCTGAAATTTTAATTGAATGTGGGGGCAAGGAAGATCTTTCATATGCACCAACTTTCATGACATTTGGAAATACAAGTCAAAAGTTATAGCCTAATATGTTACTTTTTTTCCCCAATTGGGCAGTTTGGGCAGATCAGAAAAAATCACTTTTTTCAAAAACAGAAATTTGGAATTGATTTTCTAGAGTTTTATATACACAAAAAGCTGTGAATCATTCCATTTTGATCAATGAGTCAAAAGTTATGAGGATTTTTTGTTTGCGGGCAGTTTTGGATTTCCTACTCTAAAATAAACTTTGAAATCATTTATCTTACCCAATTTTCAATATTTTTGGACAAAAAAAAAATTGTAGGATGTAGATACATTATTACAACATTTCGACCATTGGGATTGGAAATTTTCAATTCCATATTTAAATTGTAAATAATTTAGTATTTTTAATCATTCTCTACTACTACCTACTTACTATTTTTTTCCTATATGTTGTACTATTCCAAATGATCTGAAAATTTTCAAGCATGTGGCCAACTTGTCTAGGAAAACAAATCCAAAGAAGCACCACCATTTAGGTCATTTTTTCATAAAAATGTGAGCTTGTGAAGTGCAGCTGCCTTGCTTTTCGCAGGGTCAAAAAAATGATTTTAGTTAATTTGAATGCTTATATCTTGCAATCCATCCGGTGGAAATGTCTGAAATGTTGACCACATGTTTTTGATACTATATAATACAGGATCTTACGATTAGATATGTCAAAAAAAGTTTTTTTTCAAAATTTTGGTACTTATACTAGAAATGGCAGTTTGGGAGCGTTTTGGGTGAAAGTATAGTGACGGTCCTTTAAGGGTTAACATAACTACATCTAATTGTATCCAAATATTAAAGCAATTATTCCTATTATAAAATTCCCAATTTTTTTGTTGGATTTGGTTGAAAGTCAAAAGAGGATTCTAATTATACACGTGATACATAGTAGGAAAAGAATATGCAAGGGTTGCTTTTAGAAAGGGGTGACAATAGTTATTCAACCAAATCTTTAGATATTCATGCAAATTTAGCAATATCATCCTAATGGAATATTTTGTGAATCGGGGTAATTACTTCATTAACAAATAGATTATTTCACAAAATATTTCAATATTTCTTCCAACATTGCAACTCTACAAAAAATTGCCACACACACAAATCATGGTATAAATCAAAGTTTTGTTTAATTTTGTTTTTAATTTGTTGTATTATGCACTCAACTCAAAATTGCTATTCACTTTGTTTCTAAATAATATCAATATTTCCTTTGTAAAATACAAAGGAAACATTAGTATTATTTAGAAATAGAGAGAGTATAAGATATTGAT
The DNA here is from genome assembly GCA_947034895.1 of Rhytidiadelphus loreus. NCBI lineage: Eukaryota > Viridiplantae > Streptophyta > Bryopsida > Hypnales > Hylocomiaceae > Rhytidiadelphus > Rhytidiadelphus loreus. Next base: position 45,028,777 of record OX344764.1, read on the forward strand.
TTTTAGGAATTTTTCAAAGTTTGTAAGCAAAATGAATAATAATAGTAATAATAGTAATAGTAATAATAATAATATTGTTGGTTTAGGGACTATCATGAATGGAGAGTCTCTTGGAGGTGGCTCAACTAGTCATGTCTTGAAGCAAGGTCTATCATTGTTGTTTCCTTTGACAAAGGTAGTTTTTTTTTTTTTTTTTTTTCTCAATTTTGTTTATAGGCTAGAACAATACATTTTGAATGTCAATTCTAAGAACAAAAAGCACAATTATTGAATTGTACTAAACTAGATGTCATTTCTAATTAGTCTAGCTACAAGTTATGACAAAAACTTGTGACCTAAATTAAAAAAGAAGAAGATGTAGTCAAGTTGAACAAAGAGACATGAAAGGTTATCTTAAAAGGTTATCCTATTTAAAATTAAATAATTTGATTTTTCACACAAAAATTCAAAAAAATATTAAATTTTAGAGGACTTTTTTTGTACAATTAAAAAATTTCAAAATTTAATTACTAATTATATTATATAAAAGCTATTATATTTTAAGGTTATAGCCAAGGATGTTCACAGTGTAAAAAATGTATAATAAATACTTGAAAAAATTTAATACTATACTTCATTGTTACTTGTACTTTGGAAAAAAATTAAAAATCAATTGGCTTGTTTTTAAACCTCTTTTCACTTTTTGCTATAAAAATTATATTAATGTCAAAGTTTCACATAATTAATAGAGATTACTCATAAATGATATTACCACGTAGCAATGGAAGACAGTGGTCCTTCAATCTTTGAATGACAACCTTAAAGCTCAAATATGAGAATTGGCTTTGAACAAATTAGATTCAACCTTTGATCACCTAAATGTCTTATTTTGACATATTTTTTCCATTCTTTCAAGTACCCATGTGTCATGAATATACGCCATGTCTTATTGATCTGTATTTCCTATGACACTTGTGTTAGATTTTTAGCTTTGACTATAAAACTATTGTGTAAAGTCAAGCTAAATTAGTCAAAATTAGTTTAAATAGGCAATATTATAAATTTTATATATCTATATATCTATATAAATCAATTTTTATATTGATGAATATGAAGTGTATTAGGTATAAACAAATACGACCAAAATCATGAAATGAAGATCAAAAAGTAAAGTCACAATTGAATCCACAATCAAAACTAGAATAAAAATCATGACCCAAAAGACAGTGTCAAAGGATTGCATCAAATAATTTGTGTAGCCTTTTATATACTACACCGCCCGCCCCTTCCTTGTTACGCCCAATTGCCCACCCACTTTTGGTGTCGTTCTTTGTATGTTCATTCATCTTCTATTGTTTTCATTTATAAATATTATTAGTATATAATGATATTTGGATGGACAAATAATAGAATTATGATGACCTTACAACTGCTAAATTATTTTTGACCAAATATTAAGACACAACATCAACAAAGGCAAGAAGATAGCCATCCACATTAATGAGGAATAACAAGCCAAACTACTCTCAAATTGATTTTTGTAAATTTATAATAGACTTTAAACAAGTTAAATAAATGTATCTCTAATCCTCTCTTTTCCATAGCAATTTTTTTTAGTTTATGGCACTCAAGTGGCAACTAATCTCAAATAAAGTGCCCAAGGCTCAAGTTGCAAATTTTGTATTTTCACTGTTTTTTGTAGGTCAAATATTTTCCACAAACACTTAATGAGAATAGACAGTGGAGAAGTGACTTTTATAATGAAATGCATTCAGTTGTTCCTTATGAACCTTCCCTCAAAGGATATGGGATAATTTGAAGATTGAGCTCGTACTACTCCTAACCCTCAATATATCCCACATGGATTACTTTACCTCCTACCATCCAATTTGTATAAGGATCTTGTCTTCCTCACCTTCGAATTCATCCAAGCAAGTGATTGTTGGATTTGTGTGGCACACTTTTTGGATATACTGTAGCATAATGTCTAACTTCCAGAATTTAAGTATTGAGTGCGTTTCCCCTACGGTATTGCAAAGAATCTGATTTTTAATGTTGTCAATACTCTCTCGCACACTGAGAACCTTCGAAGGCTATATGGCAAAGGCTGGAACGGGGCCCGGGTGGAGGGGACGGAATGTAATCTGGGTTCGGACTCGGAAGGCAACCACGGCAGGGCAAGAGCCAGTAATGGGGCCAGCCAGAGAAGCCGATGGGCCCCTCAAGGACCCCCCTATTTACTCGAGGGAGGTACTTAACGTCTCCCCATAGAAACTTGACACAATTGCTAGCACAAGTAATTTCATACATTCTCAACATTAGCATTGGTTGAATTATTTTGTTCGTCAATGAGAATACTCAAAATTTTCTAACATTAGATGTTTTTTCAGGGGTGTAAAGGGCTGTGAGTTCTTGAGGCTATGGGAACCACGAAACTGCACCATTGTTGCAGTGGTGCAACAATCTGATGTGGCTGAACTTCAGCCACGTTAGAGGAAGAAAAAAATAAAAAATAAACGTTTAATGAATTTTTTTTCCGACATTTGCATTCTAAGAATTACCCCCCCTTTTTAAATTAATATTTTGATAGGTCGGTGCATTAGAGGAGATTCAGCTCCTCTAGAGGGTTGTGAGTTCCCCTAGGCTGGGAACAACCCCGCAGCAGTCCAGAGTTGTTGCCTGACGTGCCACGTCAATTTTTATTTTTATTTTTTTCAAAAAAGAAAAAAAAAATCAACTTGTTGTTTCATTTAAAAATTAAAAAAAAAATTTAATTTAAAAAAAATCTAACAACGGTTGTTTCCAGACTGTCAACGGGAACAACGCCAGGAATAGACCTGAAACGGCCTTCCTGACCCCCCAAATCTCCTCTAATATTTTTTCCCTACATATAGAATAACCGGGGAAAAGGGCATGAAATGGCCCTTCCCTTGGCTGAAATCACATCTAATGGTATTGAACTTTGAATCTAGATAAGTCTATTCTATCCAAAAAATTTGCCAAGTAGCAAAGTGCAAAGGATATTTGAAACTATTGTTAGAGGATGGTGGAATTCATATTCTTTTGCCAAATACTTAATTTTTGCTAAAAAAAATAAGATTATATAGATGCTAACTGTAGAATAATGCTGCAAAATTATCTTTCTAGACAAAATAATTTTTTTCTAAGTTTGAAATCTATATTTAAAATTATTTTCCTATAAAATATGACATACCCTATGGGTTGATAGAATGGATTTTCAATATTTTAATTCCTTTTTGACAAATGTAAGGTGGGTTATTTTATTGAGGAAACAAAACCAAGGCCAATGTTAGCACTTTTTTTGCATCCCTATAAATTTCTGTTTAACCCTAGAACGATGAGTTGATAACTATGGAAATCATTTGTTTGGGTACCTTGTGAATTGTTGGCTTAAAACAATGCAAAAGCACTCATTGGAAATCAAATTATTGTAGATGACCTTTCCTTTTCACACAAAATTTGGAGGGTGAATAATTGCACTTTTGTCCTTGATGGAGAGATTCTTTGTCATTCATTGGCTAGAAAATGTCCTCTACATCATTCATGGGTTAAATTAAGACTAAAGAGTTTTATTCTACTACCACATGTTTGCAGTGCCAAATATTAGGTCAAATGTTCAATGTTTCCAATGTTAGTAACAATGAATTAATTGTAGTGTATTAATTCTAATATTTTATTCATTATCATTGATACTTAGGAAACATGTAAAATTCTCTAGTTTCTATTCCACTTAGATGAAGAATTCTAGAATGATAAGGCTCATGAGGAGATGAACTATGTGCTAGAAGTTATGGACATCCAAAGAGGGTGGAGTCTTGAAGAATTACTCTTCTAGGGGACTCGGACCTTGGAGGGGCATAACTTCCTCAATACTTGTTGTAATTGTCAAAGTGAGTAGTCTACAGTAATTTACAAAAGGATCAGATTGTGAAAATGGACTCACACTTTGGATTTTGAGTCCGGAATTAAAAGTTATGTTGAGAGGGAGATTGTGAGTCTTTTGAGGCCCGGTTTTGAAGAAACAATTTGAGAATGGGTAGTTTTCTAAGATGGGAAGTATCTTCGATATTTTTGTAGACCTTTAGAAGAGGGAGGTTTGTCAAAGACTGTAGAGAATTTTACAAGGAGGGGTGGTCTCCCTCTTCCCTTCTGAATGGTACCATAGTAAGTTTGGGTGGCTATAAGCGGTGAGGTTGGTATTATGACCTCACCACCGCTTTTTGTGTTACCATAATGTCTATTTGCGCTCCTTAATACCAATTAGGTGGTGTCATGTTCCACACTAGCTAGGCCATGGTGTAAGTCTTGATTAGTGAGTCCCAAAGTGAGTCCCAAAGTGAGTCTTGAAATGAGATTGGTTGGGCCTAGTGGGGAGTTGGGTCTCATTCAAGGGTAGTTAGCACCGGTAGGGAATAGTACTACCATTGAGTGCTTGGACATTAGTGGAAGTTAAATTGTCCCATGTCAAATGACATGTCCGATGCCTTGTGGGAATTAAGTGATGAAACTTAAGTGTTAAGAGTCACAAATGAATGGAGAACTCAGTGATAAGAGTTGGAACCTAACATTGTAGGTGGGTAGCATGTGTAATGTTAGAAGATCATTACCTTTGGTGTCACTAGGAGTTGAGTATTATAGAAATACTTTAGGTGAGCTTAAGGGGATAAATGTCACTAAGGGGTGTGACAATATTCTAACATTGCACATGCTACACACCAACAACATTAGGTCACCATAGCATTCTAGTCATGGTGACCTAATGTTGATGGTAGTACTACTTTCTTTTGGTGTTAAACACCTTTGATTGGTATCCAACTCATTTTGGACTCACCTTAGGACACAATGGCACAACTTATGGTAGAATAAAACTTCTTCTAATCATTGTCAAGGAATGCCCAATAGCACTTTATATATAGTGTAATGAAGGTGGAAATGAGGAATGCCCAATAACACTCTATATATAGTGTGAAGGTGGCGATGAATTTCTATCACCAATCTCACCGTTTGTAGCACTTTTGGCTCACCAAGGCACCATTTAGGAGTATGAAAGGAGACCACCCCTTCTCATAGTACTCTCTACAAGATTCAATACACACCTTGGTCCTATTGGTCACTTGAGACATCCAATACATACTTCTACCTTGAAAAGGTACTTAATCCTATGCCTAGCCTTAAAAGTAAGCTCCAAAGGACTCTTGATCTTCCCATTCGACTAACTTTTAGCTTTGGATTCCAAATCTAAAGTGCAAATCCATTTTTGTGATTTAAACTTTGATTAGATTATTGTAGAACATTTACTTCCTCAAATGCAACAAGTATCAAGCAAGTTAAATCTCTCCAAAGATATGAGTCATTTGGGATCAAGGTGTAGTTCTCTAAGACATTGTCCCTTTTATTTGCCTATAACTTCTAGCTCATAGCTAATCTCTTTGTAAGTCTAAGCATTTTGGAATCCTTGTTACCTGAGCTTTCCAAAAACATGTAATATGTCTTATTTTGAGTAGAGATTCTTTCCAAAACTCCCGTTCCTACATTCCACACCTTGAGTTTGCAATTGCGACGTTGCCAACTTTGAAGAACCATATCTAATGACTCACAACTCAAATCCTTATGTTCATTAGACAAGAAAATGAGCGCTTCACCAACTTTCTAAGTATGTGTAGCTTGATGTACTCTTTGTCTCAACTAGAGCGCTGAATTGCCCTATTTGCTCAAGACTCCTAATTTTTATTTACCTAGTTTCGTGTAAGGCTTAGGATGTTGCCTCTAAGGTCCTTTTTGGTCACCAAAGTATCATGGGCACACCTTGTGTGTAGTCATAACATTTACTTTATAGAATTGCCTTTCATTGATTTTGAGATTAACTTGTTGCTAATCCCTATAATTTTACTTTCTTTACATCTTTTAATTTTAATGTTGCCTTGAATATGTCCCATGCACAAGAACACTTTTAACAACATTGATTTGTATTATAATGAGGGAATAATAATACAATAGTGAGGGAAAAAAATTAATGTCAAGTACAGAATTAATGTAATTATATATTAGTATTTTTGTAGAAATTGCTATAATATAATAATTGAATTGCAACCTACAATCATGTATAAATAGTTTAATCTTGGTAAATTAGTGTTACATAAACTAACATGACAAACCATGTAAGGTTATTTGCTTTCTTTGCTTTCCGAGTTACTTTCTTGGCTTGGTCATAAGTGATATAATTGGCCTTGTAATCATGAGTAGGAAGAACCAACTCACAAGGCACTTGGCACTTGGTAAAAATAAAAAGAATTGTTATTTATGTAGAGTATAAATTTTGAGTTCATGTTTAGAATCAAAGACCTCCAATTAGCTAGGAAAAGTTATGAAGAATAAAATTAACCACCTCCTAAATAGGAGACAAATTTTTTATTAGAGAATTCTAAAGCTAAGCTTAGGGCATTACCATCCCATTACAACCAAATCAACTCATTATCATCATATAAAATCTATATTTGGCTAGCCTTTCAACATCTTGTTTGCACCAAACGTGATTCATAAATAGCGAATTGACTAATTACAAGTAGAAAGAAAAAAATAAGTCAAATAAACTTAGATTTGGAGTATAAATTTTTGATACAATAGGATGGAGTGGTTGAAATTTTTTGGAAGGAACTAGAGTACTTCTCGTCTAATTTGGATGTACCATAGACTTGACTGTGTGTAGAGTGAAGATGCTTAAGGTTGGAGTCTCCAAAATCAAACCTTTTCAAATTCTGCCATCTATATCTTAACCTTGAATAGCTACCTACCTTCACCCAAAACTAGCACAAGGTTTCAAGAACAACCAATGGTAGTTGAAGAATTGTTTTAGGAAACCAATGGTGGTCAAACATTTTGTGCTTCAAGGGGGTCTATTTACTCTGAAATGCCCAAGGCCTTTTTGTAACTTCTTAGGAGGGTACTACTAAAATCCTTTTTGACAAATTTGGTAATTGATTAAAAAATCTAAACTGATATTGTAACCACAAGATCTTTCACTAAATGGTTCCAAGATGGAGTTGCAAACAAAAACTAGAACAATTAGATGCACAAATGTTGAGATATTCCTTGTTGAATTCATAAGACGAGGTTTGAGGTATGGAATTTTATAAATTTTTGTACCTACCTAAATCTTCAGTTGTCTATATGGGGAGGTTCAAGTTGAAATTTGGTGACTTTAGTTTATTATGCCACCCGAAATACTAAATTTCAACCCATTGCCCTAAACACTAATGCAACAACAATAGACAAGAGGTTCTAAGTTACTTTTTGATATATAATACGCATGTTTTTCACTGGGTTCTTTTCATACAAAAACAAAAAATGATTTACAAAAAATTCAAGTTCACTATGAAAATAGACTCTCTATTCTTGATTCTACAAAAAAAATAAAAACCCGCCTTTGATTCTCTAGTGTTGCTTCAATGTTTTCCAAATATCAAAATATGATGCCTCAGGCATTTAGGGTTTGAAGGAGGACTAGGGGACAACAATTGGTCCTCCATGCTTCCAACTTAAAAAAATTATAGGATATTGCTTGAGTATCAGAAAATTATGAAACTACTTTGGTTGGATTTCACTTCAGGAACCTAACATTCTTACCCCCCAAATCATCATTTAGACTACACATTTAAGTTAGACCAAACCAATTTTTTTCCCTACTTTAGTCCTCAATTCTATCCATTCAAACATCCAAATTTGTCCAAAAAAATATCCAAATTCTTTCAAAATTTTGACAAAATTAGTGAATTAATGAAAAAATGGGTAATATGTCAATCCTTGATTGGTGGGAACTTGATTGTTAATAGATACATGGAAAGGTGTTTATGGGGTGTTTATGGCTCCACCTTATAAGCGGTTTTGTAATTTTAGAGTAGACCTCTTCAAAAATTCACAAAAATTACAATTTTAATTGAAAAATTATAGTTCCACTTGGGTTTGATTTGTCAAACAAGAGCACACCTCTAAAAAGAATGTGCCCCTCTTGGAATTGGCTAAGATATTCTAAATCATGGTGGTAATAGGCTTGTCTACCTTAGCCAAAGTTCGGTTTTGGGTGCTTCTACCTTATTGGGCACGATTCACCCAAACCTAAATTCGTGGGTTGGGTCGCAGAGAGTGATGAAAGTGTGAACACAGCCAACGGCGCAGTGTGAACATAACCGATACCGGATACCGGATACCACCGGTCCAAACCCTAACGACAACCGGTTAGGCGATGGCGGCAGCCCCTATAGAAGACTCAGCTCACCCCACGAAGTACCGTTAGACCAATTGTTTCTGCCGCTTTCGAGCTTTTTCTTGCATTTTCCCGGATCTCTTCTTCCGCCCACGTCTCCTCTGCGCGTAACAGACCTCGCTGCTGTTCGCAATGGAGTTTTGGGGTACGTGTTTCCTTAAACCCTTGCCCCTGAAAAAATGCAATTTTTGCAGTTTTCATTTTGGTTCGGCTTCGTGACTTTTGGGAGCCTCCTGTGGTCTGGAGAAGCTTCTTCTTGGAGCTTGTGGAGGGCCGCCTCTGCTCTTCATGCAATTCTTGTGTTTATTCTTAGGGTTTAAGCGCGGATACGAGTTTGTATGTCTGCATTTAGGTTTCTGAGGTGTGGAAGTCACTTAGTTGTCATTTAAGAAGTTCATCGAGTTTTAGGAAGGTTCTATCAGCGCACTTGATATTGGATTTAGCGATTAAATTTAAGTGTTGTTTTATGAATTAGTGTACTTCCTCTGCCATTCTTATAAACCTGCGTTCACTTTGACAGTAATCTTGATAGAGTGAGTAAAAATAGTTGTGCAGTTTTGATCCTGAGATTGATGTCTAGCTGCTTACAGCTGTTGTTTCTCAGTAGTAGTCTGATTTGAAAGAATGAATATATTTGTCGCGTGTTTGAGTTAAACCCTTGGTTGTGCATGAGTATTTGAATGGCTCTTGTTGTTTGCGTCTATTTTCGCTTCAATAACTTGTTTTTGCATTTCACGTGCTCAGTTGGCATGTTAGAATTGAATTTACCTTGGAATTTTACAAAACTACGTATGAAGCTTGTTCTGTTTACCTGGGTTTATGATTTCTGGTGAGATATGACAATAATTGTTTCAGCCAGAGAGTTTGATATTGTTGTTGGATTTGTCTACGTCCAGGTGTGGAGGTGCCGGCTGGGAAACCAACTGCCTGTAATCCCGGATATGGAATGTATTTACATGTGTCCCAGGTATGCATCATTTTATAAATGACTTTCAGTGTTCAAAGTAATTTTGGGACGTTTCTTCAGCTGATGGGAGCTCGATGTATGTCTCTACTTTAAATCGAAGAGGGTTTCAGACTCCTGACTTCATCTTATGAATCGACTGTCACTTCATCGGTTCTACTCTAAGTATGTGCCTATGGCAGGCTGCTCTGGGCGAGAGCAAGGATAAAAGTGGCAAGGGAAATGCAAGGGTTGTATTGAAGGTGGAAGTTAACAACAGTGAAGTATTGCTCGGAACTTTGTCAGAGGGCAAGTGCGACCAGATGCCCCTTGACTTGGTGTTTGACAGGGAGTTCACCGTTTCTCATAACGGTACGTCCGCCAGTGTGTACCTTTGCGGATATCGTACAGAGGGTCCAGATGAAGAGGACTCAGAAGGTACGAATTTTATCTCCTCAATGATGACTACATAGTATGACTGCTGGAGATGTTTATTATCGCATATTTGTTTTCTGCCATGCCGGCTGAAATTTGACTTCTTTTTGATGGCCAGATGAGGAGCTCGAGGAGGAGGAGGAAGAGGAGGAGAAAGACGTAGCTGTGCCAGTAGCAGTTCCTATTGCGTCTAATGGGGCTGCAGCAGGTAATGTTCGGGGCCTAAATCACCGTATTGCATTTATCTCCAAAGCTTCTCAGCGAGGATTAAATTGGAGGTGCGGTTTTTCTTATGACATTCCTATTTATCTCATCTATCTCTGTTTTTTTGCAGGAAAGCAAACTAAAGCAGGGAAGACCGAGAAGGTCGAAGTTGTGACCAAGAGCCTGGTGAAGAAGGTAGAGAAAGTACAACCCATTTCGAACGCCGTGGTCAAAGCTGAGAAGAAGTCACTGAAAAAACAAGTAGTGGAATCTTCTTCTGACGAGGAAGATGAATCAGATGAGGAGGTTGGTTTTGTCTTTTGGGTTTAGTGACTTTTTGTATGATTGCAAGTTTATGTTACTTTAGGATTACGTTTATTTTCTATCGGTAGGGTACTAAAACAGTGCTGACTATCTTGTGCAGGACGAGGGTATGGGACACCCATTTGTGAGCGATTTCGCGTCTGAATCCGATGACGAGTTTGATGCGGGTGATTCTGATGAGGTATCTATCTGGGTCATTTTGTTTATTCTGAATCATTCCATGACTTTTTTGACAGAGTACTTCTACTCGGTGTGGAACTGTTATCTGTCTTGTGATGCGTTTTGCGTTGTAATTTGGGAGTCTCTGATCTCGTTATCAGTTGGACGAGGCTTGACAATGTTTAGGGTTTTGCAGGACATGGACGAAGATGATGATGATGATGATGAAGATGACGAGGATGAGTCAGATGAATCTGAAGAAGAATTAAAGATTGAAGCCCCCAAGGTGAAGCTGGCACTGATTAAATGTGTTTTCCATCTGTGATTATGGGTTACTGCTTCTACTAGATATGCTTAGGCTTACCTTCATTCTTGTATTTCAGCATTCCAATTACCAGCCATCATCGTCTCTGAAACCTCTTCTATGATTTTACCGCAGTCTGGGAAGAAAAGAGCGGCTGCAGAGCTGACCAAGTCTGCAGAGAAAAAGAGCAAGACGGATGCTTCCACAAAGCCAGGTTCGCATTCTTTTGGTTAACCTTCATCGAATATCTAGAGATGCGACTATCTGATGTCTAGAATTTCTTGAAGCAGCAGTTAGTGTTGATATTTTCTGAAGAGAGAGTTGTAGCAGGAAAAGAAGCTGCTGCAGAATACTGGCAAAGCCTGATCACTGCAAGTAGCGAAGGTATCAGCCCCAGTATTAAGAGTTCAACTCGAATGGGTCCTTTCACGATAATTCTCTTTTCATTAAGTGCTGCGATCATATTAAGCCCGGCTGTGAGCCGATACAGTCGTTCACGCTACTGGAGAGCATGTTACATTACCTTAACCCCTATCTTATTGCTTTTGATCATATACGCAGCTGTGAGTGTTGACAATCTAATTTATTGTGTTTTATAGGACAATCACCTGGGTCTGGAAAGAAAGGAAAGGCTGGACCTGTTACACCCGTTGGCAAGGCAGCTGCTCCGGCTGACGTGAAGACACCCACAGACAAGGGATCTAAGCCTGCGAAGGTGAGAATCTTTCATTTAGTTAGCAGTCAGTGCGACCGTAGGATGGGTTCTTGATGGGTTTGACATTTTGAAGTTTTGACGTTTTGAATATTCAGTCTCGATCATAGTGATTGCTTTTTCAGTTATCATTAGTTAATAATTCCTCACGACCTGCCGTTGAGTAGTTGCAAGAATCCGATGACGAGCAATACATCTCGTTAATCTGAGCCGTCATGGCCTGAAGAGATTTCAAACATTCATCATTTCTGAGCATTCACTCTTTCTGGTCAAGTGTCGTTGGGTTCGGTATAAGATCTTCTACGTGATAAATCGTTGCTTTGTTGACAGGCTCCGAAGGGTACACCTACTGCCCCACCCACGACACCTGTTTCTGAGAAGAAGATTGGACAACACAAGTGCAGCGGTTGTGAGAGGTGAGCAAATCTTAGTTTTATGGTGCATTACTATCTTGGTTCTTGTTGAGGTTCACAAAGTTCAAGGTTTCAGGATGGGTAATATTATCAACCATCTAGTATTATTTTGTGGATTGTAGAAGTTGTCCCACTTCGTATATTAGGCATGGGTGCAGTGATGAACTCAATATCTCGTTAAACTGAGCCATGAAGGCCTGAGGAAAATCTATCCATTCTACGTTTCTGAGCACCCGTGCAGAATCTAGAGATCTGTAGTCCTATTTGTCTTGTTGACTGTGTCAATACTTATTGGGAAGGATGCAACGAGGAACACTTCATCTCGTTAATCTGAGCTTTCTAGGCCTGAAGAGATTTAATCATTCAATTTTACTGAGCATTCACTGTCATGTAGTTGCATTGGCTTCTATTCGTTGCCAGGAACGCCTCTCAGTTGATCACTTGAGAATAGATTTCGTTTGGGTTGGATATTGAAATTAGTGCTTGTAATGAAACTTGTGCAGGACGTTCACTACCGAATCGGCTTTGAGTCAACACGCTGCAGCTAAACATAAGTAAGGCTTGTCGTGAGAATGGATTGGTAGAATTTGGTTTTGGGTTATGGTGAGAGTCTGGTGGATCCTCTCCTGAAGATAGGGGCGGTTCAGGAAATTATCTAAAGAGATGATAGCTGAAGTAGAGTAAAGCGGTAGCACGACACGTAGAGAAAGGAGGTATCTTGTAGATTGTTTGATGAGACGGATATCCCACAAGTTTTGATATCCCATGGCTGTAAGTTGCTGAACCTTAGGAGCCAATTTCTAGTGATGTGGAAGCCATTTATACTGCCGAGGACGGAGTTGTGAACAACCAAATTTTTTTTGGCTGTAAACTACAATTTGTGATCAAGAACTTCATATGAAAGCGTATTTGTTTTTGTTTTACGGTATTACGTCCGGTATCGTACTAAATTTGATTTTGTCTGATTATGTCATTAGTCGTTTTGAACTTGGAGATCTTTGAATATAGAGTTTGTCAAAGTGGAGGCTTTAAAATCTATGCTGTACAAATGCTACAGTACTGGACTAGCAACTAATCGCAATTATCTCTATCCAAATTAACCTTACTATTGTGGTCTGTTGTTTTGCATGTTATCTTTCATGCAATTTTCAGCTGAACTCACTATTTTGGTGTGTTGTTTTCTATATGATCTTTCATGTAATTGTCTGTTAACCCCCGGAAGGATTGCTATGTTCTGAGGCCCAAAATTGCTGCAAAAAATGAGACCATCCACACTTGGGCTCCTGAAACAATAAATGGAGGGCTCGGTTACTGCCCTGTTTCGAAGGAGTCATGCCATCACCGAAATCCGGATGCACGTTGCCTGTTCCTCGTTGCGGTGGGGAGCTCATTACTCTAAAATCGGTAAATAGTGTTGGCTACACTAATTGTCAACAATAACACTAATTGTGATTTGTGAGGGTAGTGTTGGAACATTATTTATTCATTCTAACACTATTCTGCTTTATAGTAAAATTTGGTCATTTTAACATATTTATGAGAGTGCATTTAGTGTTAGATGGGAACAAAATATAGAAGTTGGAATGGTGGGGAAATTAATTATCACGCAACTTAATTATCACTCAACACTATTTACCAATATTAGTGTAGCCTTCTTTGTCATTGTCAATTTTTTGGTTTCTTTGCTTTGTTTTGTTGTTGTTTTTGCTTTGAGTTTGGTGGTTATGGATGCTTGGAGGACTTGAGTTCTTGGTCGTTGGGAGTTGTTGCTAGAGGATGACAATGAGAATGAGATCAATGAAGCTCATCTTGTTGGTTTTAGGAATGGTTTAAGTCATGTGACTAGGGTTTTGTGTGGCTTTTGTGTGGGCAAAACTCTGAACGTTAAGAGATTTAGGCATGAAATGCATTAATGGATGTTGCAAAACTATTTTTGTGATGCACTGGTTTTGGTATAAATCTTTTTTGTTGGTGCTATTGCATGCGTTGGTGATTGCTCTTGAGAACCATGGAGGATTTGTGCTCATGATGAGTTCTTCATGCAAAAAGTGACTCTTGGATTGTCTCCCTATAAAAAAATCACAGGGCTACTAGGCATGTTGTGCAAATATCACTAGTCAATATTGCATGACAAGTAAGGCTACAATGGTAAAATCTTTGTAGTGGTTTTGCATGGTGGTCAGGGTAGAGTTTGAAGCAAGGTTTTTTTATGCATTTAAATGCCTAAAAGCATAAAAAATAATTGGGGAGCACCAAGCCTTAAGGAAAAATTTGAAGAAAAATTGAATGATGATGCCAAGTTGTTCCAATTTTAAAAAATGATTTGGATGAAATTGCCAATTTTAAATGAAGTTCATCCAAATAAGCCATTGGAGACTAGAGATTGCACTATCCATTAGTGCACAATATCTTGACCAGAGAGGTTTATAACATGCAGTTCATTGTGAATGGGTGTGACTATGACTGGCATTAACTTCTCACAAACAACATTTATATGCATTGGAGATGCTTTGCTCAAAGCACCCACATGTCACAATATGGGAAGCGCAATTATTTTACTTCTTACCAAGAAGCAATGCGCAAAGATGTAGAGCATTGTTTCAATGTATTATAATCTTGATTTGCCATTGATAGGAATCCATGCCACCTTTGGAGCATAAATGTCATTTTTAACATTATGTTCAAGTGTTGTATTTTACACAACATGTTCTTGAAGATGAGTTGGATGTTGAAGGCCTTGAAGACATTATGGCGAATATGCAAGAAGATGCCATGCCAATTAAAAGAGACTTGACATTTGAGCATTTGTTGGCAAGTTCATTTGAGATTGAGAATGCCTATACACACTTAGGACTAAGAAAAGACTTGGTTGAATATTTATGGACATTGAAGGGTGCCAATTTAGCATAGATATTATATGTGACTTTCAAAAACATCAATGAGAGTAAATTTGTCTATTGAAAGTCAACCTATATTTACATTGTCTCCATTGTCTATACAATCTATAAATTGTGTGAAAGCTACATTGTTATTTGAATCCCTTGCTTGATCCAACACCATACATGATGATCCTCACCAACATTCATCATGGTGTGCATTAGCTTACAACTATTACAAGGTTTTTTTAAAAATCAGTTGGCACACCAAACAATTTAATAGAATAAAAGGTTATGAGAAGCTTTGAGAAAATCATACAATTAAAATAATAGCATAAATGTGTCTTAGAATTTTTTCTTGTCATAGGTCACATAGCCTTCATAATATAGCCCTACTTATTTGGGGTCTCCTTAAGGATCCATTCTATTCCCAATATCTATTATCTTCTTTTGTACATAACATTTGGAATAAATTTCTTTTAGACCTCAATTTTTGGTAGTAATGTTTGTAATGTTATTCTAATTATCCAAATTTTATTTTTAAGGTTTCTTTTATAAAAGTTCATAGTATACAAATTACAACTAGTACTGCCTCCAAATACAACATATTGAACATGTGTTTGTTGCTTTCACCTATATACTTCTTTCTAGCCATTCTTTCAACATATGTGCATGTACTTCATCCTTTTCATATCTAGCTTCTACATAAAGCTTTTGAAAACAATCATAATCCACCTAGTAAACTCCATTTGTTTTTCCTCCAATTTTTTTGCCCAAGTCTAACAAAATTTGCGTCCATTGTTCATTGTTTGTAGCTCACTTTGGTTGGTGCACATGCATGCTAGTGACATTGTTCATTACTCCACCAATGTAAGGCATTCAATGACACTTGGTTTTATACCCTTGTATACAATAGCGAAGCCATTTGATGGCTTAACCTTGCAAGTATGGTGCAACCAATTTTTTTCTCCAATTGACAAAGACCATTGAATTTCATGATGCAGTAATAGATGGGTTTCATTCAATCCTTTTTTCAAGCATTATTGATGACTATGTTACATCATGATATTAAATTCAACACATTTATACAATAATTGTTGGATTTTACATAAGACTCTAACTTTCAAGTAATGGTTGAAAAAATGAACACTATGAAGTGCATTTTGGTTGCTTATAACTTCTTGATGTTCATTACAATTTTCACAATGAAATTGATCTCTTTAGTTCTAATATTGAAATGAAACTTATCAACTGTAGTTTATAGTCCAATTTGGAACTTTGAGAATTATCAAAACAAATTATTTCATTGCAACTCAAATTTTCAAAAAATAACCTTATTGAAGGGTGATTGCAAGAAAGACCAGTCCTACGAGGCGTCACAATTGAAGTGATGGAGTTGGTTTTGGCCGTATTTTTTGAGAATTGAAGCCAATGGACTTGAAATTTTTATGGAAGATTTCTAACTCAGAAAACATGAGATTTGTTATTTTTCAAAAAAATTGAAAAATAATGTTATAATTAAATATCAATTTAGCTAATGTGTCACACTTTGCGGTTTAGGATTTTTTAGTACTCTGAAGTATCTTAAAAACATGATGTTCACTTGAATTTTTTGTGGCCTATTCCCACACTAGATGGGCATGTGCCCACCAAAGGGAATTGAAAAAAACACAATTCTTTGTCCTCAACATGCATGCAAATAGGGGTCCCTTGTGTATAGCACTCCAAACTTTCATGATGGTTTCAACTTCTAGTTTTTGGTGAAATGTAATCACTATCAAGTCTTTATAAATGGCCAATTTTTAGTTTTTTTTTATTCATGATTTTCTAATTTTTATTAATTTATACTTAATTTTATCTACTTTCTATGACAAACTGTCAGTTTTTTAGCTAATACTGTTTGAGTATTATAAAGTATTCAAAAGTACTATTGGCCGTTGATTTTTCAGATCAACGGCTGAGATTGCTCCGTTTTGTAGTACCCCTAGTACTGGGCAGAAAAAACGTAGTTTTTGACCAAATACTACCAAAATCGTTCGGTCTTTCTTGCAATCACCCTGAAACTCTAGTTCATTACAGGCTCTATCCTTTTAGGGTTAGCCAACAATACCTAAATAGTACACAACCCTACAATCAATTTCCAATTCCAATTCAATCAAATACTACAATAGAACCTCTCTAAAGCAACAACATCTTTGAGGTATTATTGATTCGGCTTAAGCCTCATACAAATGTCATTAAAAAAAATGACCCTCCCTAATGTAATAAACTCTCTAATGTTAGATAGTCATCCAGTCCCGCCCCTATTACTTTAGAGATGTACATTCTATTGTAGTCATATACCAAGTATGTTACTTGTGTGCTCTTCGTGCTAGTGCACAAGGAGGGGGGTTACTCCTCCTCTTGTTCTTGATGGGGATACCTAAGGTGTGTAATTCCTAGGCTTATTATGCTAGGTTGCCTTGTTTATTGTGTCATGTCAATTCAATTGCCACCTTTGAAGGTTGTGTGTTTCCAATAAAAGAAGAAGAAAATACCAAGTATGAAAAAAAGAACCCACTAATAGATTGAACTTTGAAATTGTGCAATACAACAACTCCAAGCTTTCAATAAACTCAAATATCTTTGATTAAAATCAGGTACAAATTAATGGAACCAATCCAAAAGTGAAAGTGAAATCATGAAAATTCACCAAGTAACAACAAGTAGCTCTCCGTTATGAGAAGCTATCGGTCCTTTTTGTAGCATTGGCTTGCTTTTTTTCAAGTAGTAAGCCCATCCCCCGCCTTCAATGGGAACTCGCCACCTTGATAACTGGGATGGCAATAATGAGGATCAAGACGACGACGAGGACGACGGCGATGCAGCAGCACTTGCGGGTGTTGCGCTGCGTGTTCTTGGCCACTTGCAGCTGCTGCGTGCCGCGCATGACGAAGGACGAGGCGCGCCCCACTTGCTGCTCGATGTCGTTCAGCTGCTCCCCTTGCGCTTCCACGAGCGTGGCCATGTCCATGAAGATCTGGTGGAGCTCCAGCAGGTGCCGCTCGATGTCCTTCACGGCGTCGTGACGCTCCTGGATCTCCTTGATGGTCTCCAGCACTTGCCCGCGCCCTTGCTCCTGGATGGCCTTCTGCAGGAACGTCTCGCTGCTACCGGTCTCGATGATGGTGTCGATCGTCTCCTCGTCCGCATGTTCGCCTGTCACTGTGTAGTACCTGCAATATAATTGGGGCCACAATTCGGATTGATTAACAGTAATTAAGCGCTTAAAATTTGTTTTTCCTCACATCACTACATGCGGAGATTTGGAGGGACATGACTACATGCATAAGCCCAAATCCATCAGAGAGTCTAACAAAGTTTCGTTAGACAGCACACAGCACAGAGTTTCACTAGCTGCGCGCCAAGATTACAGAGCTGTAAGTAGGCATATTATGCAGTTTTTAACATGTACCTCTCTGTACTGCAGTTCTCTTTCAATTTCAATCTTTTTTAATTCAACTATGCGTGCAAAAAAAGTAGCAAAGTGAGCAAAAGATGACGCTATAGTGCTAAACGGACTAGTCAACATATTCTGTAGTAAAAAGCAAGATAGTTATAACCCATAACAATACATTCATTGTAAGCCCTCTGATAAACCAAAAAGTACCCTCTTGGATGTTCGTGATTCAAGGGTACAACACTACAACTACAACAGAACATTATGTCCTAAAATCTTCTCAAGTTTTCCTACTTCCAAGGCTATCTACTAGTCCTACATTTCATAGCCCATTTGCAGCTTGAAGGATACACAAATTTAACCTAGTTCTCTCAAACTCTCCAGCATCCTCTTATCACAAAGATCTCATCCCCTAGAATCCCATCTACATTGATTTTTGTGACACTAATTTACCGACATCCCTCCCACTCCTTGTTAAATAATGAAATAAAACTTAGTGGCCTGTTTTTGTAAGTGACACAAGGACACTGCCGTAGGAGTCAGACACTCAATTTGCACCTGATAGGACAAATCATTGCACTTCCAGAAGATTAATATCCCTAGCTAAAGAATCTATGCATTGGATGAAGTAAACAAACACTGGAGATCTGGAGCTTCGAAGTCCCAAAGTACATGCTCCCCCAAAACAGTACCAAAGAGACGACCAGAAAATATTCTACATTTCTTCACGAGGAACAAGCGACTCGCCCTAGTTCTCAACCAAACCTAGTTTCAGGGATCCTGTCCAGAAGAAACTGAACACTCAAAGGAAGGATAAGGGCGACGGACAAGGGCTTGAAGGAAATGGCTTGACAACCAAACCTAGTTTCAGGGCAGCTGAAATTTCAAACGGAAGGCGAAGAGCATAAAAGGACATATATAGCGATGGGGAAATGTGTGACCAAGGAGACTTTCAAAACAAACCTGCGTTCCACTGTTTCCTTATACTCCTCATTCATCTTCTGCCTCAGGATTTGAAACTCCCCCATGAGGTCCTTGAGTTTCTTCCGCAACGTACTCGTAATCGAAGTTCGCGTCCGATCAGTCGGCGTCCCGACCTCGCATCCTCGTACACATCTACTCTCCGCGTTCGCCTTATCAAGGCTCTCCAGCTTCACTTTTATCGACTTGGCGATCTTCGTCACCTGGCGAATGTCTCCATCCATGCGAGATCGCAAGGCCTTCATGGCCTGCGCCTTGCTCACGCCACGAGTCTCCTCGTGCGCGAGTTGTACTCTCGAAAGGAGTTGTTTGATCTTCTCCATCTCGCTCTTGAGGACGCCTACCTCGTCGAAGAACGAGGTCATGCCGACTTCGGAGGTCCCAGGGGTGGGTTTCATGGGGCCGAGTTCAAGGTCGCCGTCTCTGCGAGGGTCTTTCTTCAGATCCATGTAGCTGGGTCCCTCACGACCAAAGGAATGGGAGAGGAGGTCGTTCATGGTGAAAGCACTGATCGGCCGGGGTCAAGTTTCCAAGCGATTCTAAGCAATGTAGGGACGTATTTGCAAAGTTTTCAACCTCTCTAGCTAGCTTGCGGAAGTGTAATGAAAAGTAGAATGCAGGTGAACGATCGATGTCAATACTGCGGGGAAACTCAAAACGCGTTTCACTTCATGGGGTCCATCGCAATCCTGGTATCGCCTCCCAAGATCCTCAAACTCATGCCTCATACCAAGCAATCCATGCGCTTCCTCCACGTACGACCTCGATATAACATCCCGGATAGCATCCACAAAACTAGCGCAAAACTCGGGCAAACGCTCTAATCAATCCTGTTAGAACACAGCTACCTTGTGGATCCACGCATCCCGTAACAAAGCAGAGTATGAGTTTGCATTTCCGTTGCAAATACTTGCAAGACAGGCGAAAACTCGGACAAAAGACTCTAATCAATCTTTCTAGCTACAACGCACACTTGTGAATCCACGCATCCCGTAGCAAAGCCAAAGTTCCGAGTTCGGTTTCTAGTTGCAAGTACCTGCAAGACAGGCGAAAACTCGGGCAAAGACTCTAATCAATCGGCTGCTAGATCACTACCACTACCACTACCGAGTGGATCCACGAGTTTGCATTTCAGTTGGAAGTACTTGCCCGACAGCGCGAAAGTTTGGCATTGTAGTGGATCAAGTTGGGAGTGATGAGCTTGGTTGACGACGAGCTCGCTAATTAAGTTATTAAGCACGTGGAGCGGTGGCAACTTGTGTTTGCAAGAGCCTTCAGTTCCCTCCAAGAAACTACCATTTCTTGCTTCGACTTTTTCTTTACCATTTTCTCCAGAAACAGAAACAGAAAAAGTACCAAACCTGCCTGTCAGGCCACCTTTTTTGCAGGTCGGGGCCTGCCCCAGCTCGTGCCCGTGGCAAAATTCAGCAAGAATTAAATGAGCAAGTTGTTTTAAAAAAATGAAAATTTCCAAATTCAGTCAAAATGTTCAAAAGACAATGTACAATCTTGTAAAATTTCCGATGACAAAACTGAAGGAAATTCTACTTTAAAACACTTAGTGTAAATTGAGGGTAAATGGAGAGGTTGTTTTTATAATAAAATACCTTATGAATCCGTATGAATCCTCAAAGGTTATGGGATAATTTGAAGATTGAGCTAGTACTAATACTAACCATTAATATATCCCACATGGATTACTTTACCTCCTACCATCCAATTTGTATAAAGATCTTGTCTTCCTCACCTTCTTTCACACATCCAAGTAAGTCATTTTTGGGTCTGGGTGGCGAACATTTTGAATATTGGTGGTACTGTTCTGTTTCTGATTCTGGAGAAAATGGTAAGGAAAAAGTCGAAGCAAGAAAATGGTAGAACTGAAGAGTATCGATTGTATAGCTCGTAAATTACGCGTGCCGTGGATGTTCAGGTTTCTGTTTATAAGAAGCACAGAACTGAAGCCAATGCGCCGGCTGCGCTCCGTTTATGCCGCAGTTTTTAGATATTCTTTGCTCCGTTTTTTCTATTCAAGCGAGAGGGGACAGCTTGGCATGAAGACCAGAGCATGGCGGTTTCCACTTGGATTCCTTTTTTGAGCTTTTACCAATTTGCTCTAAATTGAACAAAAAAGTCAACATTTATTTTGGTAAGTTGTATCGATTTATATTTTAAAATTGTAATTGGAAAAATTCAAATTAGACATGTTAGAGATCACATTGGAAAAGAAAACACAACAACATCACTTATGGATTGAAAGATTATAGTGTTTGATCACGAGGGTGTTAAAAACTGCAAAAGTGATTTGAAGTCTTTTGATCCTCTTTACACGTGTCAAATCTGAAAAGTTGATCACCACAAAATTATGAGGATAAAGGACTTAATATATATAACCCCAATCGATTTATGGTTTCTCAAAATCTACTCTACAATTTTTTTAAATGCATTTTTTAATGTCATTTTTTCTTCAAGATTTAGTGTATTTGAGGCTCATTTCCAAGAGCCCTTTGAAACACTGTAGAAAGTCAAGGTTGTAATGGGCACCCTTTCACAAAATTTTGAATAGAAAAGTCTCAATCAATCATTTTTAGAATCGGATTTTTTATGCTAAAACTTGACTTCAAAAAGATTTTTAAAAAAAAAATAGAAACTTGGTTAGGTTTTCTTCTAATTTCAAAGTATTGTTGACACCAAATTTTAGTGCTTTGGACATTTAAGGATTAATTATAGTGGATGATAAATGAATTCATATTTGGAATTAGAGGCCCCAAATGAGCTAGAAGAATGTTTGAAAGAGTCCATCTATCATCCATATGAAGGGGGGAGAAATCTTACCCCTTTGTGGAAGATTCATAGGGGTAGAATAACCTAATCTAGGCCCATGTACCATTTTGTAGTTGTAATGAACTTTCTTGGGGTTGTTCTCTATGCTTTTAGGATAGTAAATGAAAAATGAGAGGATAAAAAACTCAAAATTTTGCTCAAGAGGTTAAATCCTAAATTTCCTTGATGTTTAGAGACCTAAAATTGATCTAAAAGACTATTCCCTAAAACAAGGCTAATTTTTTTTCATATATTTATTTATTTTTTAATCCAACCCAGAGATCTTTTAGTTAACTTGTTCAAGTACATCTTTTCAAAATTTTAGAGTGAATGTCCACACTGATTGCAAACTCAATGTGCCTAAACTTCAAAATGTAGGCTCTTTTGAACTTGGGGGGTGCACTTAGTTCTACTACAACAAACTATGTGCAAACAAGTGGTTTCTAATCAACTATATTTTCAACCTAAAATTTTGAACATTGTTTAATAATGACTATAGCTTTCTATTGCCAAAATTTCCAACTCAAATAAAATATGAAATGATTTCTAGAAGAGGTTGAAAATGAACTAAAATGGCATATTTTTCAATTCAAATAATTATAGAGAACACATTTAGATGACCATTAAATCAATATTCAACTCAAAATGAGCTTTCAATAGAGAGTTATTTTTAGGAATTTTTTGTTCATTTTTTCGACAATTTTTTCTTATATAATGTAGGGGGTGTGAAAGTTATTTTTCAATTCTACAATGTATCTTTTTACTTCAAAAATTTGTAACTAATTATTATTATCAATTAAAAATATCAATAATTCAAAACATAAACTTTCAAAGTAGAAAAATCTATTCATATTTTTCTTATTTTGTTTTATTTAAAATTCAAAAAGTATATAAAGGGTCTAAAGTTTTGTCCGCACGTGGTATCTAATGGACACTCTAAGTGATCCCCCGAGCTTCTAAACCTTTCAAAAGGTAAAGTTTTGGCTTCCAACATTTTTAGAAAAAGAAAGATGTGTGTCCCATAACTTGTGCATTTTAGTTAATCCCCTAAGTTTTCTAGCTAGAACAATCTCACCGTTGAGATTATTGTGTTTGAATCCCATCTTAGAGCTATTAACGATTTAGTTTTTCTTTAAATCTTGGACCTACTTCTACTTAACAATTTTTTAAAGAATGAAAATCAAGCATGTTTTTTTGAATTTTTTTTTTTTGACTTTCAACTCAATTCTTCAACACAAAAAAATTTAAATTCAAGGTCCATGGTGCAAAAAAAATTCACAAATGGCAATCAAAGTCATCTGAAATTGCAGGCCAGTGTTCAAATAAACTTTCAGTTTTCAACTTCAAATGCTAATATTCTCCAATCTATACGGTCAAACTCCATGAAAATTTTACCACATAATCCTTGACTAGTAAAGTACAAGATCCTACGGTTAGGTTCTAGAAGAAAAAAAATGTTTGTTTTTTGTTTTTTTGGATGAATACAGAAAAAATGGCAGTTTTGAGTAGTTTTTGACAGAAGAATGGCCTTGGTCCACAGCACAAAAACTGCAAAAAAAAAAAAAATCCGTGCTCACAAGTTCACGGCTCATAGCTCACGGCTCAAAGGCTCACAAAATAGCACCCCCGGTTAGTATGTTGGAAAATGGAATGAGAATATATGTAAAATTATTTTAGCCAAATAAACTTCCATATCTATACCTTAAATGAAGTGGTTTGGTTTGGTTTGGTTTGTTATGGTGAAATCTCCCAAACCATGCATCCCTTAGTCTTGTTCTTGGTTCCATTAGAAAGCTCTCTATGAAAAGTGGTGCAACGGACTTTGTTTCAAAGCGTTTCACGTCATAGCAAAAAAGATATTGAATTTTGAAGTTTTTATGAATTAGAAAATTATTTTTCATTTTATTATATTATGGCAACAACACATGGCACACAACTTCATCTTAAAAAAAACTATATGGTTAAGGTAGTATTGAATGAAAGAAAAAAACTAAATTGCCAATAACTTTTACAAGAAAAATTGAGAATTATTAATCCCAATGGTGAGAATGTTCA
Source organism: Rhytidiadelphus loreus (assembly GCA_947034895.1). Lineage (NCBI taxonomy): Eukaryota > Viridiplantae > Streptophyta > Bryopsida > Hypnales > Hylocomiaceae > Rhytidiadelphus > Rhytidiadelphus loreus. Next base: position 45,052,702 of record OX344764.1, read on the forward strand.
AATAAACAATTGGTATTTTTTTTTTTTTTTATGTTAAAATTTTCAAAATTGAGTTCAAAAAACGACTTTATATCATTAGAGAAATTATCAATCCTCCGGAGGGCCGCTCCAGAGAAGCTGAAAGGAACCCAGGATTACATTGCTTAATGATTTGTTTTTCCCCTATAGTCGATCACCAGAGGCAACAACACATGGCACACAATGTCCGACGACTGTCAGTCAGGGCTTTTTTTTTTTGGCGAAATTTCGCCAGACTGTCAGAAATCTGACCTCTCTGGCTTCATCCCTCCAAAAACTGCCCTATGCAGTGAAGCCAGCAGGGGGGACACAAGTCCAAAAAAAAAGCCCTGCTGTCAGTGGTTCAAAATTCAAGTATAAGTAGTCAAATAATCAAGGTTCAAGTATTGTAAATTAAGCAAATTCAATGAGATTAAGCAAAATGAAGTGAATTTTCAAGCTAGTTGCCAAAAACATTAGAAAACTCTAATATTTTTTAACTAGCTTCTAAAGCCAATTAATTTAAGGTGTTTAATGATGAGAAGAGAATATCTTTATGTACACATGGGGTGGTAGGAGGTAGAACAAACCATGTGGGATATATAGTTTACAATTTGTAGTTTCTCAACCGCTCATAGTTAAGTTGAAAGTAGGAATCATGTTAAAACTAGAATTTTAAACCCCATTTAGGCATAGTAAAATGAATTTTTTCAAAAACCTTTTAACTACAAAAAGTTGAAAAAGCAAACTAGTTTTCATGTCCAAAAAATCCATTTGATGTTTAGAGCCTCCGATAAAAAGTTATGGACTAAATTCTAAAAGGGGTTGAAGGGGAGATTTTCTTTGACATTTTCAAAAAGCTTCTCCAAAGTTTGCCAATAACTTTTCATTGGAGTCTCTAAACTTCAAACAGATTTTTGGACATGAAAACTAGATTGATTCTCCAACTTTATTTAGTTCAAAGGTTTCTGACAAAAATTATTCTACTATGCCTAAATGAGGTCTGAAATTCTAGTTTTAACACAATTCCTATTTTAAACTTAACTATGAGCGATTGAAAAACTCCAAATTTTAAACTACATATCCCACATGTGTTGTTCTACCTCCCACCACCCCATGTGTACATAAAGAGATTCTCTTCTCATCATTAAACATTCTAAACTAAGTGACTTTAAAAGCTAGATGGAAAATGTAAGTTTCCTAATTTTTTTGGCAACTAGCTTGAAAATTCACTTCATTGTGCTTAATTTCATATAATTTGCTTAATTTTTCAATTAATCACCTTGTATGTTCACCCTGATTATTAAACAGACTTCTTCATTATTTAACTTCTGACGTCTTTTGTGATATTCATCCACTTTGATAATGCACTGCGGCTATATGCCCCTACTAATTCTTATGCGATTAATAGACTGGTTTAGTCACTATGGAGCAGCCCTCTGGAGGGTTGAGGATTTCTCTAATGTGTTTTTTCTACCTTCATTGCTTGCAAAATACAATTCTTTATATATAACTTTCACCTCATTATTTTGAACTAAATGGTTCAAATATTTTTAAGTAGGTAACATTCTATAAAATTCAATAAAATTTATTGATATTTTTTAGAATATATTTTTAGCTACCCAATTTGACAATGAAAATTTTAAAAACTATATAACTCTTGCAATATTACTTTAAGCAATGACTCACATGTTGATTAGGATGATTAGCATCCATCCTAAAAAATTCATGCAAAAATTCCAAATTATGAAGTCACTACACGAAATAGTGAAATCAGGTTGCCTTACTTCAAGAAAGTTACTCTACAAGCCATCAAAGTCAACAAATGTTTCTAAAGATACTTCCATTTGTAAATATGGAGGTCTATGAGTTCCAATTACGACGATAACTAATTCAAAAGTAGTGCATTCTTGTACATTAATAGTAAATATTTATTTAGTGTAGATTGTCGAGAAATTAGTATGGGGCAACCTAATTTCACTATTTTGTGTAGAACATGCCTAAGTTCTCAAAGAGCCCATAGTCTATTAGAGATTAATATCTACATAAAGTTTTAAAAGGATTAATTCTAAGACAAAAAAAATTTAATTCTTTAGTTTTTCTTGACTTGCTTCTTCACCAAAATTTTCATCCACTACAATATTGAATTTAGTTTAGTAATAAAGAATTTCGAAGGAACCTTTCAATATATAAGTGCTCTGGAATTATGAAAAGTTCCTTAAAAAACTTCAAAGTCTCTATCTTAAACAAGAGACTTGTAAAGTGCAATTATGTATGAAAATACCCCAAAAGACGCCTAATGGTGCACCATTTAGTAGATTGGCTTGAGCCATAAAAGACACCAACCTAAAAATTGTTGAAAGTATATATGTTTTGGTCATTGGATTGGAAATGAAAATAGAATAAAACATTTAAATTTTACGAAAAAAATGAAGTTCTTTAAAGAAATGTAAAAGATTTTGTTTTGGAAAAAAATTCAAATGGATTTTTATTGTATTGGATTTCACTTCTCTCTTGAATTGTCGCTTTCAACATTGATAGGCTTTTTTATTTAAATTTTTTTCATGGACCCTTTCATACCAATTTTTTAAATTTTCTATCATTTTTTAATAATGAAAATACTTTAAAACTTTTGAATAAGCACTCATGGTGAGAATGGTGATGTATTCACCAAAGAATGATTTGGTTAGTGGTGATCTCAACTTATTCGCCAAATTAGAAGTTATTGAAAGTACGTCTCAATGATAAAACCTTGAATGAAATGTAAAAAAAGAATCCTCAATTCTTTCCAAGTAATGAAATTCTATTGAAGTGTTAAGAAGTTGTACTTTGAAAAATGTTTCCAAAAAATCAATGATTTTTTAAATTGTCGTTGCAATTCATAGCTTTGGTGGGTAGTTGCTTTAATGAGACATACTTTTACTGTTGAAAAGCTTCCAAAGGACCTTTCATGACGTTATTATTGAATTTCTATCATTGTCAAGGATGAAAATGCTTCATAATTTCCTAACAACCACGTGCAAAAAATATTGAATCATTGTTCAAGTGCCATGGAAAAAGATTCAATTCTATTGATGATTTTACTTCACCCATATTGAACATCAACCTTGTCATTTGACCGTAAGTAGAAAGTGGAAAAAAATTATAAAATTTCATCAAGAAGTGATGTTCAAAAAAAGGTGTTACAAGGTTTTATGAAAAGTTTTCAATGAACCTTTTATTGTCATGACATTTTAAAAACTCTTGTTATTCTTTGGCACACTTTTAGTATTGAAAAGCTTCCAAAGAACCTTTCACTTGTTAATTATGATAGAGCAATGAGATTGTAGATCCTTCAAAACCTTTCACGGTTTCACCTATCAACAATCAAAGATCATATGTAAAAATGTTTATGCAAAGAATGACTTTGGTAAGAAAAGAAAAGAAAATACCGAGTTATAGGATATATTAGATAAGTTAGAGATCTAAGTTGATACCTTAGAAAATAAATAAAATCTTAATCATCATTCTTTAATAAAAAATAGTTGTAACAATAAAAGGTTCATAAAAAACTATGTCAATCATAATGGTGACATTGTTTTAGCAAGCAATCTAAAATTGAGTTGTGGTCTTTTTTTTTGGAAAAATTGTGAAAATTGAGTTCTATATTATTTTTTCAAAAAAATACTCTAATTGTTAAGAGAACAAGGTTGCTTATAAATTTTAATATCACTATTCGAAAAGCAATGGATCAAAGATTTTGTATAGATATAAATATAGTATATAAAAATTAAATTCTTGAAAATTTGATTTGAAGATTTAAAAAAAAATCATTTTTACAATCTACACTCAAACATTCTTACTTCAAGCAAAACTTTTTCTACCAAGCACCAATTGAAAAATTCTAAGGGGAAAATATTTTAAGCATATCCTTGAATTATAGACATTTTTTTAAGAACTTAATTCTTCTCATTAATCCACATTTCAAAGCATCATAATTTTTACATTGGTTCCATCCTAAAACAACATGAGTTTAAACCTTAACCAAATTCCAATCTTCATGTCTACTATCAAGAAGCATCTTATTTACAATGTTAGAAGCTAGTGCCGAAGACCCACCAAGCTCTAACATTGCAACATCATACTCCAAGGTCGGGGTGAACAGACCCCCTTGCTTGGCCTCCCAAAGTCCCCGACTTTTTCCTAGGGGTGCATGTTAAAAAAAAGCCCCCCTATTTTGTACTTGATTAATCTATTTTCTACACCATTTCTAGATAATCTAGGGATTTTGATTGCAATATGAATTCAAAATTTCCAAATTTTATCTTGTATGACAAATAAAAAGGCTATGTGTTTTTCCCAAAGGACAAATTGGAGACAAGCAAGGAAGCCAATTTGCCCCAACCAAGTCTTAACCTCCTCTCCACTATTGAAGCTACTCCAACTTAGATGGCATTTGCAAACAAGGTTTCAAATGAGTCCAAGTAACAATAGCAAGGTGTAGATTGATTGACATTGTAGACATGGTCATGATGTCAAATAGGGTGTGAAAGCATAGCCACAAGTCCTACAAAAATCATCCTCTAGCTTTGCAGATAGAGGTTCCAAGAGTACAGTAGAGTAGTGAATGTACTCCAAAAAGTGCATGATAACCCCTAAAGAGCTTGCCATGTAATTAGACATGCCATGTCTCATGAAAGTCTACGTTTATTAGTAGATTCCCCTCATTACCATCCGTTGAAGCTGTAGTGCACGAGTTGGCCTAAATAGTGTGCTGCCAAGACTCACAATTCTTATAATGATTTCTTGTTTTGGAGATTACATACACTTCATACGGATGTGGAGACTGTACTGTACAGGAAGTAGAGTTCTGACTAAGTCTTTCCAAACAAGTTGAGAAGACCGCAGGGCATAGATGACAAAGAATGAAGAATTATCAACACATGGGTGAGAACCAGTGCGACCACACATGTACTAGAAACAACAAACATCCATTGTTTCAGTTAAAACAAGGCCCTACCAACTCGCTACAATCGAACTGCCTCGAAATTAAACCGACGGCACAACGAAGATGCAAGCAAGAAGCGTTTACAAAAACAAGCACATCAATTGTAAATCAAGATGGAAGCTGCTAAGATTGAACAAGGAGGACATGGACGACTACATTACATGCATACAGATGGCAAAAGAATAATTCCAATTGCCTCATAACAATATCCCAATTAACCTCAAAAGACGTGCAACGTACAACGATCAATGAAGTGCGAACTTCTCACTATCCGAGATCCATTAAACTACAATTGAAATTGGCAATCGGATTTCAACTGTTAAAACAATCGCTGTACAATCTATTCACAGCCAAAAGAAATAAAAAAACCTATAGGAAAATCAACGGTTCTAAATGTCCAATGATTTCATGGTAATGTCACAACCTCGTGACAGCAGTGCCATACCAATCTCGGTCCTCCACTTTTGAGGCAATTGCATCGAGTGTACATTGACTTGCAATCTCGTACATACCATTCCCACAGTCCAGATTCACTTCTCTGGCAGATTCTCTGAGCATGCTCGATTGCGTGTAATAAAAGCTCCCATGAGTTCTTTCCATCTCCTCGACAAACCGCAACTCCTTTGTACCTATTCTTCCTGAAAATGATTACTCTACAAACTTCGGAATATCACCCACACGCTTGCGAAAGAATATCACCCACGCCCAGCCATCACACCTTAACCCGAATTTGCGTCGCAAACCCAGTGAGAGCTTGGGATGCAATTGAGATAGCGACACCAGCTGCATTTCTTATACGCATCCACGCCCGAGTAAAGAAGTGCGAAGCCAGCAGCAAATCCACCAAGCACGAGCATGATGGAGACAATAAATAGGATGAATTGGTACGCTCGGAACCGGTGTTTCACCGGGCGCTCGATGCTGGGGTCCAGGATGTCCCTGCGCCGCACATACGCATACTGCTCCTTCATCAGCATCACAAATCCCAGAAGAAACCCAGTCACAAAGCCACCAATATGAGCGAAGTTGTCCACACGCGGAAGCAGTCCAATAGCTAAGTTCACAGAAATAACGATGACCAGCTGGAAGAGCTGCGAGCATCTGCTGCGGTAGTGCGACCAGTTGGTAATTAGCTCAGACAGCGTCGCCCCTAGCAAACCAAAGAGAGCACCAGAAGCGCCCACTGAGATCGCGTTGGAGTTGAACAAGGCGGAGAGCAAACTCCCCCCCAGACCTGCGATGAGATACAAAAGCCCAATTCGGAGGAAACCAAAGTCACGCTCCAGTTGAATGCCGAAAACGAGAAGCGCGACCATGTTCACCACCAAGTGGAAGACGCCGGCATGGAGCCACACGCAGGACATGAGTCGCCAGCCTTGGTGTTTGATGACGACGAGGTCACGACGTAAACCGCCCATTTTCTGGAGGGTTAAGGAAGAGGGGCCCAGTAATGGATTCTCCTTCCATGGCTGGAACGACATCCGCTTGAAAGAAGACTGGAGGATGCACTTGCTGGGGGCGACGATGTGGGTTGGGCAGTTGTTGCGGTACATCACAACAACGAAGACGGCAATGCATGCGATTACGGCTGTGAGGGTGAAGAGGGGCCAGTAGTGCTTCTCCCGCTTCGGAGGGCGGCCGACGTAAGAAGGGTACATGCCATTGTGGGGAGGTGGCGCTTTATCCATGTTGGAAACACGTTCTCTGAATACTTCAGTACTTGAATCTGCGAAAGAAGGTGAAGATCCAACGAAATCTTAGCAATTCGGTGCATCCTGATCTTTCCAAGAGGACATGCGCAATTGATGCAGCGAATCTTGCGCTGGCTCCTTAAGTGCACTATTCATCAAGAATCTTACAAAAATCTCACGACACTACGATGTAGCACGAAACAAGACGAGGGAACGCCACAAGAGTAAAGAAAACACAATAGACCCAAATTCCATTGCGACAACAAGCAAACGAGCGCTAAGAGTACAGAGATCGAATTCGACAAGCCACAACGCAGCAACTGAGGCTCCACCCGGCTTCCTCTCTCTTGTCCAAAGAACGACGACAATGTACACAAACAAAGCAAATCACAACGTACACGAGATCTCGTACCTGACTATGTTCAGAGCTCCTAATTCCTTCCAAGAAAGCTGAAAATATAAAACAATACGCCCGTCGCAGAATCAGAATGCGCTCAAAAGCTCTGAGTAGTTCTTCGCAAACTTAACAATCTTCTCACAAACTCGGGTTCACAACAAGATATCCTCACGCCAAGCCGCCCAACAACAACTAAACTCATCACGTACAACGATTCAACCCCCAACTCGCTCCAACTCGCTTGAAACTCGTCAATCCAATTGCACGCTAGACGCGGGGAAAGTAAAAAAAGTCTACCCCGGGCCCAGCGCCTTTCCACCCAAATCAACACACGATGGACGGCCCGAACTCCTCTTGACCAACCCTTCCACAACGCGATTCTCGCGTCCACGGGAGAAACCTGGGGCCCAACGCGCATCATACGACGAGACTCACTCTGCCCTAATTATTGCTCCGTAGTTAGCTACGACAATCTGGTACTCCAACTAAAGCGAATCTGGGTCGCACAGAGCTCCTAAAAGTTAGTATGCCCTCCGTGTTTCCAGCAAGCCCTCAATTTCTGATCCGCTTTGCGACATGAAGAGGGGCGACTTTCTGGGATGGAGTGTGCTTGTGGGTTGGAGGACGAGACTACGCGCTGTGCCGGTGGCGGTGGCGGTGGGGTTGCTAGCTGAGGTGCTTCCGAGCATGTGAGGACGTGTGAGAGGGTGTGTGGTATGGAGGTGAAAGGTTGATGAAGAACCACTAAACTTAAGTTACCGTAAGTGGCGATGGCGAGGACTGCGACTGGTGGGTGGCGCGACGCGCGCGACGGGCGTGATGGCGATTGGGATGCCGTCGTAACGTAACGCGGGTGCGAGGTGCGGGCGGTGCGGCGAAGACGCTGGGAGAAAACGCGTCCCAAAGGTCTCTTGGAGGGCTAATAATACCAGCGTAAATTTTGGGGATCTTCACAGTGTGAGACCATGACTTTTGTTTAGGCTATTTTTATGCAATTTTTATGACTCTTCTACAGTAGTCTTTTTGGAGTCACGCATGGGACCTGCCCCCCTTATTGCCCCCCTTATTGCCCCCTATTTTACCCCTAAGAAAACACTGAATATTTTTTGGTCCAAGATGACCCTAAACTATGGGGTGATGGTGGTGAGGTACCCAAACCGAATAGCATGGTTGCATGTTCAATACCTAGTGGTAGTAGGTTTTTTACCTAGCATGAAATTAGCCTTTCCTCCTGACGGAATAATCTTTGCAGTGTGTTTCCTTAACACGCTTGTTTCAAAAGAAAAAAAAATACTAAATTTTTTAATTTTCCACCCATGATAAAATTTGCAAATTATGAATTCATACCTGCAATCACGGACCCCAAATTAGCTTTGGGAGGCAAAGAAACTCAAAATTTATACGGCACAAAATAGGGGGTATTTTTGCATTTACCCTTCGCTAGGACAATAAGGGATAAATGTTCCTTGGGCACTTGCACCCACTCCTTAACCCTTATAGGAAAAGTGAGCAATAGGCGACTTGACTGTTTACTGTACAAACAAAGCCAATGCACCTATTGGTCTAATAATTCAAGCATTTTGGTGACCACCTTGGACTTGGAGGACCATGGAAATCATCTATTTGGATATTGTGGAAATTATTGGCTTAAAAAAATGAGAAGCACTCGTTGGAAGTCAAACTACTATAGAAGACCTCCCCTTTTCACACCAAAATTCCAAGGATGAATAGTTGCACTCTTGTCCTGCACAAAAGGATTCTCTGCCATTCGTTAGACACAAAATATCCATAGCTTTGTTTATGGGTTAACCCCTAAAGGACCAAACACCGTTTTTTGGCAACATAGCGATTTTGGGTAGCTCACTAGAAACGAAATTTTTATTTATTTTTCTTTGAAAATTTTACATGATGTGTGCCCGAGGAGTAGCTTTAAGGCCCAACAATTTCCATAACTTTTGACTACATGGTTCAAAAGTTATTGCACGATATGTAATTTTCAGTATTTGGCGGGTAGCCTAAGTAGAAAAAAAAACTTCTTTGAAAATCACTTTTTCTTTTTAAAATTTTAAAATTGATCCTGTAGATTTTTATATATGTGGTAAGCTTTGAATCATTCTATTTTGATTAATGAAATGAAAGTTATGAGGAATTTCAGTTTGGGTTAATTTGTGGGTAGTTATGGAATCTCCACTCTAAAATAAACTTTGAAGTCCTTTATTTAACTCAATTTTAAATATTCTTGAAAAATAAATTAAAACATTAGGTGTATATTGTTTATTACAACATTACAACCATTGGAATTGGCATTTCTCAATTCTATAAATAAATTGTGAAAAACTTAGTATTTTGAATCATTCTCTACTTCTTTCTACTTATTATTTTTTTCCTATGTGTTGTACAATTCCAAATGATCTAAATATTTTCAAGCATGTATCCAACTTGACTTGAAGAATGAATCCAAAGAGTAACCACCATTTTGGACATTTTTTCATACAAATGTGACCTTGTGAAGGGCAACTGCACGTATTTTCACAAGGCCAAAAAAGGATTTTTTTACTTCAAACGTTAATATCTTTCAATCTACATGGGGAAAAATTCAGAATTTTTTCCACATCTTTTCAAAATATTTTACTACAAGATCCTATGGTTACAAGTGTCCAAAAATGTTTTTCATCTAAAATTTGGTGCTTGTAAATGCAAAGGCAATTTTGGAGTGTTTTTGATGAAAACATAGTCTCTGACCTTTAGGGCTTAAAGATGCAACCCTCTATGACCAAGGTAGTCACCAAAACTCCCCCAATTATTGGACCAATAGGTGCATTCTTTGTTACAACAGTTGAACAATGAAGTCATCCATCAACCACTTTTCGGCATCAAGGTCCTTCATGGGTTAAATGAATAGACTATTCATGTACGCCAACCACACTACATGGTTGGAGTTAATCTCTTCTTTTTAGGACTTTTATTTACGCTATTTTTAAATTATTTTGACTAATTTTATCTACATGGGTTATATGGTTTACCGTGTAGTAAGAATGAAATTGGCAAATCCACACCTATTATTTGACAAATATACAATTGTTGTTCCTACTATTAAATTAAAAGCTAATTGAACATTGTTTCTATTATTAAATTGTAGAATTTTAGTTAAATATAGCTTGTTTAGATTCCTTTCTTATGCATCTTTAGGATATTAGATAAAATGAACTATGAATTTTTAAATTGTTGAAAATAGATGTGTCCAAAAGCAACCCTAGACTCTCATGAATAGAGGCAATACATTTTAGGCAAGAACACATAGGGAGTGGTCAGAAAGGGAGCACAATCAAGTGCAATTACCTTATACCAAATACTCTTATCAAGTTGTTTGCACAATATTTTCTTGACATTTACACTAATTTTTGTAATCCGTACAATGATAAATAATATATTTTTAAGTTTTCATATTTTATTCATGTTGTAGATTTTTAAATGTAATGAGCCTATTCGATGTACACTTATTTATTGTATTAGTACATTTGATACTAATTGATCAAAGCCATACTATTTGCAGTATATTTTTGGTTATATTATATTCCACAAAAGTATAGCATTGTAGTGATAATTATTATTTTCATTTTTTAATACAACAACTAGTTGCAAGAAAGAAAAGCTTTTACATCTATATATATGAATGGAATATGAAAATATGGATGAGAAGACTAGGTGAGCTATAGTTGTGGGCAAGTATTTGTACCCTCGCTATTGGGATAAATTAGTGTATTAAAAAAAATTGGTGGTTTTGACATTCTTTTGGATAGTTATTTTTTTATAATTCTTTAAAGAAAAGTATTACGTACTAGAACTATTCTTAAGAGATGAATTGTTGCCGCATTCAATCTACTTTAATCATTCAATATTTGGAAAATCTTAGAGAATTAGTTATAAAAATTTTATATTAAAAAATTTTGGTCCATAAAAGAGCTTTTAAAGAATTTTTACTTTTAAATGTTCATTATTTGTACACTAAAGAATCCAATATCAAACCCATATGATAGATTTGCCATGGAGATTGTTTCCAAGAAAAATAGGTTTTGCACACCTTCACTACTTGATTCTAGGAAGGCAACTAAGATTACCCAATAGAAAGAAGAATTCATATTCTTATACTAAATTACTTTGATTCATATTGGATATCAATCCAAAAGTCACCAAAAGCATCAAACCAAAACTTATGGTGTTAACCTCCTTACATTAGAAAAAGAAAGGAGCCTTAAGAAGGCTGGCTATTTAGGACCAATAGTGCAAAACATGCAAATGAAAGAATAATATTTCTTTTCAATTTTTTATTTGCACTTTTTGCATTGCTAGTCCAAATCAATCGGCCCTCTTGAGGTCCCATTCTTTTTCTAATGTGTCCTCCAAGTAGTTTGTGGTCAAATTCTTGTCACAAAGGGTACTAAAGTAGGAATTTTAGGTGAAAATGGTTGCTAAGAAATTGTAGTGCACGAGTCCTACTTTTAATCAAGCCATGGTATGGCAATTTCAATGAATGACACATCTACTAAGAGTAGCCAAAATTGGTCAAAAACACATGTGTTGAGGAAGGTGGACATTAGAGAATTAGGTGAACCTCTTCACAATCCTGACAACAACTAAATTTTTTTTAATACGATTGAAAAATTGAGAAACCCTATAAACAATCCTAAGAATAGTCCAATCACACAAGGGTTTTGAGTTTGTATGCACAATTTTTCACCAATTGGCTACAGTCAAAAAATGTTGGCTATCTTTTGTAAAAAAAAATTCTTTTTTCTTTGGTCAAAATAGCCTAGATTATTGCTATATTTTTTGAAACCAGTAGCCAAATTTCACTTAGGTATCATCTAGTTTCGATAAAGATATTACCAAGTATCACATGAGTAGTATTCAAATGGCTACTTCTCCAAAATGATAAAACAAAACAACAAAACAAAAACAAAAACATTGCTCCAACATGACAGAAACGTGCACCACAACAAATATGCAAAGTCCACAATCACAACAAGAATGGTGTGACTGTGAGGCTCACCAAACCCTAACCCTAACCGGTTGTAGATAGGATTTGGAAAAGTCGGATTCAGAATGCAACAGTCCATGCCATAGTCTGGTTGTGTCCCAAAGAACAAACCCAATCAACATTATCCCTTGAAAAAATTTAGAAATCAGCTTGAGCATTGTCCAGTCCAATTGCAATTGCAACTTGTGTGACTGAGCGATCGATTCTCTGGTGCTCCCAGACCCCCGCGCGCGCGCATCAGGAGCTAGCAGCAGTTTCGAATTCATTCGTGATCAGTAGTGGATTGGACTCAGGCTAGCTATAAAAGTTAGTCATACTCAGTTACCGACGTCGACGGTCTATCCAAGTTACACTTGCATCCCTGGCCTGATAGCCGGTCGTCTTTGCAACTTAAGGCATTATGCGTGTCTCCTCGATCAGATGCGTACGTATCTGGTGCGAATCTCCAACTGACAGACAATGATGTTGATAAACACCAGCATAATTGATGTATGGTGAACCAGCTGCTAGCTAGCAGCAACATGACAGACCTTGTAAGGTAAGGATGCCGTGCAATTGCAAGCTTCGCGCTACTCACTTTACCCAAATCATTGCGGAAGTAGGAGCTTTGAATCTCGGTGAGCCATCCGAAACGGAGAGACTACGTACGGTTGGTGAGCTTATCCACCATCGATCGTACCACTTCTGACATCGAAACGAGGAGTGATTGAGCACGCCATCGATTTGAATCACAGCTTTATTGACTAACTTCCAAGCTAGGACCGATCGAGGTGATATGCATGATCGAGAAGCTGACTGAAATTTTTTTTTCTTGAAAACGTTTTGCCAAAAAATCTTACCCGCGCACAGTGTGTTGGTGGGAATTTTTCAGCTAGTCGTGTTTTCCAGTCGATGAATTGGTTGACACTCAACCCAAAAGAAGAATAGATTTACTGAAAAGCACAGTCAGATAGATTTCTCGAAGCTTCAGATAACGTGCATGGTCCGGAGTTGAAGTACACAAGTGTAGAGAATTGTATCGGCATCTTTCCTCTTTTGATGTGGCCCAACAATGTCCTGAACTGGATCACGGCATGTGCTGCTTCCCCCAAAAGAAGAAGAAGAACAAAAATTGGTGCTGAGAAGTACCTGAGAAGCTCAGGTAACAAAAAACCTATTTTATGTCCGCCTTTAACCCATAAACAACGCCAAGGACATTTTGTGTACAATGAGAAGCCTTTTTGTGTAGGACAGAAGTGAAGCTATTCATCCTTGGAATTGGGTTGGGGAAAAGGGGAGGCCTTCTACAATAGTTTGACTTCCAATTAGTGCTTTTGCTATTTCTGAAGCCAATGATTCCCACAGTATCCAAAGGGATGATTCCCACAGTAGTCACCAATTTGTCCTTTAATCCTTAAACAACGAGTTGATCACCATTGATCACCATGGAAATCAATTGTTTTTGGAACGGTGTGAATTGATGGCTTAGAAAAAAATGCAAAAGCACTAATTGGAAGTCAAACTATTGTATGTAGAAGACACTCCCTTTTCACACAAAATTGGGAGGATGAATAGTTGCATTTTTGTCCCACATGGAGAGATTCTTTGTCATTCATCGGCCGGAAAACGTCCTTTGCATTGTTTTTGGGTTAAGGGTTAAAAAATTCACTGAGAGCCACAATTGAGTAATTTGTGTTGATTGGTCTCTAAGAAGAAAACTTAGTCGGAAAAAAAGTATCTCTAAATTGTTTCTTTTGAATTTTCTGTGAATTTTTGAGGTGAAAGGTAGCACCTACTTTTATTGTTATCCCTAGACATGATGTAATATATAAAATTGCTTTTCAAAAAGTAGAAATTTAAGGGTTGAAAATCTATCAATATGTCAAAATGTGAGTGGACTTTATAGAATTGCATTATGAAGAAGTAGCTTCTAGGTGAAAAAATAGAGGTTGGGAATGGAGTCTATTTTATTTATCATACTACTATGTTCACAAGAACCTCAAAATGCCTACAATAGTATAAGGTAACTCTGCCTATGACATGCAAAACTTAGGACCAGCCCAATGAGCAGTACATTTCACAAGACAAATGTATTGCTCATGAATTTTTTGGCCTACATTAGGTTGGTCCCAAGTTTTGCCTGTCATAGGCAGAGTTACCTTGGTGTCAATAAAATTTGAAACTAATTTCAATTTTTCAAAGTTAATGTTTTTTGTAATCTACTTTTAGCATCAATAAATTAATTACATATTTATGCAAGAATGTGTCTGGTCAATTTTTGTATTCAATTTTTGGTGCAAAAGGTACATTGCAAAACTTAATTTTCACTATTGTTAAGAGCTCTTCAACGTAGTCTCAAATGCACTTCATTGTAGGGGAATGACATTTAAAATTCATTTAAACTCAGTGTACAAAAAAAATTTATAGGATAAATTGTGTACATTTTATATTTTATTCACCAATCTGTCCTTCAATCCTTAAACAACAACTAAGCTGATCTTTGTGGAAATCAGTTGTTTTGGAACCGTATGAATTGTTGGCTTAAAAAAAGATGCAAAAGCACTAATTGGAAGTCAAACTATTGTAGAAGACATTTCCTTTTCACACAAATTGGAAGGATGAATAGTTGTACTTTTGTCCCGCATGGAGAGATTCTTTGTCATTCATCGGCCAAAAAACGTCCTTTGCATTGTTTACGGGTTAAGGGTTAAGAAATTCACCTTCTTTTGTTATGAGAGTCACAATTGAGTAATTTATGTTGATTGGTCTTTAAGAAGAAAACTTAGTCGGAAAAAAAGTATCCTTAAATTGTTTCTTTTGAATTTTCTATGAATTTTTGATGTGAAATGTAATAGCTACTCTTATTGATATCCCTAGACAAGATGTAATATACAAAATCATTTTTCAAAAAATAGAATTTCAAGGGTTGAGAATGGATTAGTATCTCAAAATGTAATGGACTTCATAGAATTGCATTCTGAAGAAGTAGCTTCTAGGTGAAAAAATAGGGATTGGGAATGGACTCTATCTTATTCATTGTATTATTGTGTTCACAAGAACCTCAAAATGCCTAAAGTAGTATATTTGGTGTCAACAAAATTTAAAACTAATTTCAATTTTTCAAAGTTAATATTTTTGTAATCTACTTTTAGCATCAATAAATTATATGTTTATGCATGCAAGTATCTAGGCAATTTTTCTATTCAAGTTTTGGTGCAAAGCATACATTGCAAAACTTAATTTTCACTATTGTTAAAAGATCTTGAACATAGTCTCAAATGCACTTGATCGTGGGAGAATGACATTTAAAATTCATGTAAATCTTGTATACAAATTTTTTGATAGGATAAATTGTGTACATTTTATATTTTATTTCCTTTGATCTCACATATTTTACAATTGAAAGACTTGAAATAAATTTTCAAATTTTCTATCCCCTCCTACTCAAACATTACAATTTATCAATCTATACTAATAGGCCTAGTTTCTGATTGCATAAATACAACTAAAAAAAACATGATTCTTGGTACATAATAAGGCATTTTCAATGTGTACACAACATGTGTCTATTGCAAAGATTGGCAAACGTACAAACCCTACACTCTTTTAGTATCAAAAACAAATAATGCCCACAAAAAAGGGAATTGTTTAGAAAAATGTATCAATGAGGAAGGCGGAACACAACAAGGAGCCACACACTTTTTTGCACAATTCCTAACCAGAAGGGTACTGTTTGGCGTAAAACGTTCAAACGCTTGCCAAAAAACTGTTGAAAATCCACATGAATAATTCAAAAATCCCCACCAAGAAATGTCCCGCTGAATTTGTTGAAGGATTATTTCCCTTAATCACTTTCTAGTGCGTGAAATCTGTGTAATCTATTATTAGGAATTTTTCATTCACCAATCACTTATTTCATCCATTTCTGAACATGCATTTACATTGGGCAATCTCCTTGTTTTGGGGAATTTTGAAAATAAATAGGCATTCATCGTTGGGCTTCGCCCTCTTCATCAACCTACTTATTTTCAAAATTCCTTCCTCCTCGGTGATTGCCTTCTATGCAATGCCCAATTATGCGGGCGGACTTGCGTAATGCATTACGGATTACACAAAATAACGTGCCGAACAAATGAACATGAATTTTTTGGCAGGAGTTTACAGGGTCTCGTTTTTCAAGGGCGTAAGAGCATCCCCTACAATACACCACTTTAAAAGGACCTCACTACTTGTTTGGTGGGGTCACGACATATCTCGGGGGGGGGGGGGTCACTTAGAGTCTCCATTAGAAACCATGTGTGAATAAAACTTTGGACCCCCTATATACTTTTTGAATTTTAAATAAAACAAAATTAAAAATATGTGAATAAATTTTCTTACTTTGAAAGTTTATGTTTTGAATCATTGATATTTTGATTTGTTAATAATAATTAGTTACAAATTTTTGAAGTAAAAAGATACACTATAGAACTAAAAAATAACTTTCACACCCCTATATTATATAAGAAAAAATTGTCTAAAAAATTCTTTAAAAAATTCTAAAAATAACTCTCTATTGAAAGTTCATTTTGATTCAATGGTCATCTAAATATGTTCTCTATAATTATTTGAGTTGAAAAACATGCCATTTTAGTTCATTTCCAACCTCTTCTAGAAATCATTTCATAGTTTTATTTAAGTTGGAAATTTTGGCAATAGAAACCTATAGTCATTATTAAACAATGGTCAAAATTTTAGATTAAAATTATAATTTATTAGAAACCATTTGTTCGCACGTGGTTTGTTGTAGTAGAACTAAGTGCACCCCCCGAGCGACACATCAACAGAATTCATCCATAGTTCCCACTGTTTGGATTGATATTGGATTGGATGAAACTGAGTGGGCAAGGAAAGCAAGAGTTGGATGGCAAAGCCAAAGCTAAAAAAAAGGAAATCCAAGCGGCGAATATTAAGGTGGGCACCCCAAAACATCATCATCACTATGTCTACATCTCCAAAATCAATATGTATCCATGTGGAAGAAACAATTCCAAAACATCTACAAAAAGAAATTGACTCTTCATAACTTTTGTATACGGGATCCAAATGTCATGGTCTTTGATGCGTTGGAACCTTCTTCATTTGCCAACAAGATAATATGAAAGTTTGACCAATCTAACTTAGTCATGGAAGCTATGCACAATAGCAAAAAGTGGATCACTCACCCTTCATGTCCCAAGTCATGTCCACAATAAATAAGGTACGGTACTCTAGAAGCAACCACTAATACAAAGGTACATTTCACTTTCTTCAATGTACCAACAATGTACATTTCAAGAGGTGGTCACTTTTAGTAACCACTATGTTTCAACTTCAAAAATTCGTTAACTAATTGCATGAAGGTCCAAAAAATATGAAACAACTTAGGTTAGATGCCAATTCCATTTTTTTTTTCTTCCTACAAATATTTACTGAAAATTGTTTCAACTTTTAACAGGTCACTTTAAGAGCAGACTACCTCACTTCTAAAAGAGACTCATTAGAGGTATTTAAAAATAAATCAAAATTCTATTTGCTCAGCCAACCATTTGATTGTTCACTGGTCATCGATGGTCCACTTAAGCCGACTGAAAGTTGGAAAATTTTCACACAATTAGTCAGCAAATAATTGCTGTTGTTGAAACTAACGTTTGTACTATTTCTCTCTTGAAATAATGCATGACTGGTGTGGATTAATTTAAGTCGGTTCAATTCAATTGGGGGTTAAAAAAATAATGGAAAAATGAATTTTCTTCAGTGTAAAAATAAATGAATGTTTTATGTTTAATGTGCAGAACAAATTTTACAAATGGTATTTCACAAATGGGTGCTTGGAGTAATAATTGTAAGTTGTATGGTACTCCCACCGTCCAGACATACAGTGACCGACGAAAGTGACTACAATTTTGAAACGTTTCCATTCAAACAACCTTACCGTAAGCATCAATGGACAAAGTCCCAAAAGTCAATAGATATATGAAAGTTGTAGAGTGCGACATAACACATGTCACCATGGCATTTTGTTTAACATGATTTGGAATTACTTTATCTTTTACCAATTTTTTCTTAGAACTCCAAAAAAAAAACTTTTTGTCACTTGGCATGTTGGTATACATCATTTTAGATTGTTGTACACAAAAAACTGAAGGAAATTGACATTTGTAGAATTCTAAATAACCACAGTTTGACAAGCATACAAATGATGTTGGTTGTAACAATACTTGAATTTTTTTTGGGATTTGAGAGCATGGGATAGCATTAGCCATTGTAGAGAGTGTACGGGCTGCAATATGGACCATTGTTACATCATAATGTCCTTGCATTTGAAACATTTGTTGAATTGGGCATTTTCACAACCATATAAGGTCGAAACACCCATTACCATTTTGCAGCCCAATTCCATCAATAGACCAGCCCAATTCCGTCACCAACTTTGGCCCCAATTCCGCCTAAAATCCCCCCCAATTCTCTTCTTTTTATGACAAATCAGAGAATTCTATGACAGAATTAGGGATTTTTATAACAACAAGGGTTACGTGTCACTCCATTGATAGAAAATATCTAGTACTTGATTAGTCGGTAATGGGTTGTTTAGGGAACAATTTTGACCTCACTCTATAAGTGGTTTTGTAATTTCAGAACTGACTACTTCAAAAATTCACAGAAAGACACAAATATCTTGTAAATTCTTACTGAAAATCTCCTAAAAAGGTCATTACTTAAAATGTTATCTCTAGGACTATACTTAAAACACCCCTTTCTCTTGTAGTGGTCTTAAGGAGTAAACCCGGGGTTATCTAGAAAGTCCGGGTGGTTTTGGTGATTTTGATGCGAAAGTATCCGGATTGTAGTTAGGATTTGAGAAACAAAGATTTCAGATACTCCATGCTGATATAGGAAGGATTTCCGGGTTAAGAATAGCTATATCCGAAAAGGGAAATCCTTGAAGAAACTGACTATCGTCTTCTAAGTCCCTAATAAACTTTAAACACTTCACAGAATCTTGTGGGTTCGATCTTTAGAATCACTTTGTTATGCTTTAAAGTGGTTTTTGTGAGCATAATAGGGAATTTACTTACCCTGTGCTGCGACACCAACCAATTATTATTTATATAGACTTGGCGTAGCTTTGTATATATGTATGCAACCAATGGAATATCATTAAAATGACCTTCAACTTTAAATGATTGTTTTAAATAATATTTGAAAGCAATAAAATTTATTCACAATTGACTAAAATCTTCTTAAATTTAAAAAAATATACAAACCATTCAAACTTTGACTCTGAAAATGAGATTTGATGTGGCACATGCTAATTTTCTAAGACAATGATCTAAACTATTTTTATGGTTTAATTTGATTGCATAATTTATGACGAATTAATTAAAAACTAAGGATATTACTATTGAGATAAAATTAAAATTTTCAAAAAAGAAAATGCCAAGAAGACAACAATCATAAATAACTCCATTGCATAGGTAGGAGTCAAGAAACTTTAATTTTTCTACTACCAAAAAAATGTCAATGAAAACATAGTATTCATTTCTTAATTAATATTTTATCATAATTTCAATTGCTATTTTTTATTCTTAGGATTTTTTGCATGTGTATTTAAAAATACCTATGAAAATTATCCATTACACAAGGAGAAGGCAACCATTTACTTACTCCATATTTTATTCAAGTTTATGTGCAAAAGCCCACATTGATTTGGTAATGAATTTTTTAACACCTTGAACTTGTAGAAAATATCAACAAAAATTTATTTAATCTATATGTGATATTGATGTGTTTTTATTTCCTTGTATGATTAATAATACATTTAGTTTATGATTCTAAGGTTACAATTTGAAAAATTGTCAAAATTTGTAAATAAAACAAAATGGCAAAGACTTTATAACATGCTTCAAAGGGCTTAAAAAAGGTCGTAGTCATTTAGGAGTTTTAAGAAGTTTTTTAGAGTTGCTAGAATCAAGGACATACCAGTAGTCTATTATCCTTTCAAAGTTGTCAAACTTCTTACCATTATATGTTTTGAATGTAGTTTGTTGTGACATAACAAGTGAAGTTGTAAAATGAAGAGTGAGTTTAGAAAAATGATCTCGAAAATGATGCAATAACTCTAAAAATTAAGTCTACGTTTTGTTTAGGTTCACTCTATATGCCATACTTGAAAATGAGTGAACTAAATCTAAATGAGCAAACATGAATATTGTAGTGTCCTACATATACTACAATCCTAAAAAAAAAACTCGAAGCAAGAAGCAATTACAATTTGGAAGTTGTTGAATTTCAAAGCTAACCTCCCCTAAAGCAATTTTGTTTATAGCAATTTTGTTTTTGATTTTATCAACTTTATTATTTTTTTAAAGATTAATATAAATTTTCTTTTGGTTAAATTTATTTCATGTATTCTCAACCCATTTTGCAACATATTGGCTAAATTTTACAAGTTATAGGACATATATGTTTTTTCTCTAAAAATGTTGAAGACAAAACTTCATCTTTAAGAATGGCTTTAAAAACCTGCTTTTTGAAGTTTAGGCACATTGATCTTGCAATTAGTGGGTAGATGGGGTAATGTAAAATTTTGGAAGAATTTACTTGAAGAAGTTCACAAAAAGATCCTACTATTGGAATTGTTTAGATAATAATTATACAAGAATATCATAATCTTGCTTTGGATGTTGTGAAGCAATTTTGGAAATCAAATTTCCACAAACAAACTTTAGGGGTTAATCCCTAAATCTTCATTGTTCCCTTGAGGGCAAGTTCCTATGATTTCAATTTTTGGCATGATTTTTTTATTTTCTTTAAGATAGAAAAATACATTAACTTTGGTCAATACAACCTTTTTTTTCAATTAGTGCTTGAGATCATAAGTTGTCCCATCCTAGGCACAAATTTCGTTATGGACAAATTAGAAAAAAAATCTACAAAAGATTGAAATAAGTTTTTTTCTTCATTGATTATATTTTCATCTATATAGAAAGGTTAGGTTTGTTCCGTTTGGATTAGTGATAAGAAAGTTATTAGGCATTTTCTTTTGTGGGAAATTGTAGCTTCTTCTTGAAAAAATAATGTATTGTATTTGTTTCTAAGCTCAATTTTTACATTTTCAAAGAAAAATAAATTCTATGAGGTTAACTTTAATCTTTAGAGCAATCCCACTTTTGGAATTAGGTTGATTTAGATCCATCTTAGAGTTATTGACAAAATTTTGGATTATTCTACTTTTACTTAATAAATTTTTAAAGAACAAAAATTACATTTTTTTCCTAGATTCTCAAATCAGATCTTCATGAATTTTATTTGCACACATTCTCATACTAGTCTATTGCAAGATCCTACAATTATATCTTCAAAAAATAATTTTAATTTTTTTTGCTCTTTGCAATAGAAATGATAGGTTAGAATGGTTTGTGACAAAAATAAGGCCTTTAGAACTTTGAGGGTTAAATTACATAGAGGACTTCAAATGTACTATATCATTTGAAACTATATCATATTATTGTAGCAATCAATGTTGGTTGAGTTTTACAAGCTATTTTTCTATAATTTCCATATTGAACCGGTTTCCCATACCAAGTCCAATTATTTTCTCTATTTTTTATTCTAAATATAAACTTTATAGATTTTTTCACCAAGTTTTTTTTCAATGCTTTTAAATTTCAAACATGGATTTCTCCCAACTCCACTAGCTAACTTTGAACTAGCCACCAATTGTTTTTTACAATGATTAACAATAAGACATTATAAAAACATTTCTCACCCAATTTTGGATTTTAACCCCTAAATTCTCAAAGCACCAAATTTGGTGTCAACAATACTTTGAAGTTAAAATAATACCTTATCACATTACTATTTTTAGTAGATTATATTTTTGAAAAATTCTTTTTGAAGTCTATTTATAGCATCAAAAATCCAATTTTGAAAATGAATGATTATAATTTTTCTATTCAAGATTTTGTGCAAGGGTGTCTATTGCAAATCTTGAGTTTTTTAGTGTTGTGGGCTCTTGAAAATGAGCCTCAAATATACTAAATCTTGGAGGAAAAATGACATTAAAAATTCATTTAAGAAAATTGTAAAGTAGATTTTGAGAAGTTGTAAATTGATTGGAATTATGCATGTTATGCCCTTTAACCTAATATTTTTTTGGTGAACAGTTTTATAGATTTGACTTATGAAAAGAGTATTGAAAGACTTCAAATCACCTTCACAGTTTTAACACCTCCATGATCAAACATTATAATCTTTCAATCCATGAGTGATAATGTTGTATTTTCTTTTCTCATATGATCTCTAACATGTCTAGTTTCAATATGTACAATTACAATTCAATTTTTTTTTATGAAACTCATCAAAATGTTGTCTTTTAGTTCAATTTAAAGCAAATTCCAAGAAGCTGAAAAAAGGCCTTGGGCATTTAGGGGTTAAATTGACACAACTCCTATAAGAAAGGAGGACATAGATATGATAAGTACATTTTAATGCTTTTGTTCCTGGAACACTGTTTTTCTCGGAGAATGTGTTGTTCATGTACTTGTTCAAAATCAAAGTTCAAAGTTTGAAACCGGTTGCCTTGGAATCAGAGTCAAATGCCTGATGGGAGCAACAACCAAGGACCGCACCAAAGCAGCCCACCATGATCGCAGCCTCGGTGGATGGATGACAAATAGAGAAATCGACCATAATGGATGAATGTCGTCATCCAATCAGCAAGGGAGAGCTGAGAGCTTGACAGAGTCCCGCCCACTCAGTGCACACTGATTGTCGTCGTCTTCCATCAAAGGGTTGCACTCTCCTGCTCGCACTTCACTCCTTGTCTCTTTGTCAATCTTCCCTGCTGCTGCTACTCCTCCTTACAATCTTTCAAACAATCCTTCCAAACAATCTTTCAAGCAATCTTTCAAACAATCTTTCAAGTGTTTGCAGTTTTCTTTCAGCATTCTCGTTTTTCTTACCCCGCTCATTCTCACCCCCACCCCACCCCCACCCCACCCCCACTTCAAGTGCCCTCCCTGTTTTGTACCCAGATTCTCATCTCACGCTCCTTGCGTGTGAGTGGGGTAGCCTCGTCACCCCAGATTCGCCGTGCGTGGGTTTGGTGACTTAGAAGATTTGAGCGTGTGTTTGTTTCCATTTTTTTTACTGGATCTGTGGTGATTTGTCGGTGTGTGTGAGGACGATTGTGGTAATATGCAGGTTTCAATAAGGCTCCATTCCTAGGTGAGAGGTTTCTGTGGTCGCGAGTTGTAGTCAGCGTTTTTTCCATTTTTGTAATGGCTGTTTGAGAGGATTTTTGAGTGAATGTGGAGTGATTTGGGATAGTGATAGAGAAGAAGCAGGTGATCTATTTGTCGTGTGTGTGAGAGGATGTGATTCTTGAAGAATGTGGTAATGCACATGTCGTGCAGATTTCATTGTTTCAGATTGACTCTCTGTTTCTAGGTTAAATCGCCCTCGCGCGCGGGAGAGCTCTTTTCTGCGCCAAGTAGACGGAGTTAGCATCTTCTTTCTGGTATACAGTCATTTTGAAATGGCGGAGAGAAAATCTTTGAGAGGGTTTTTCTAGTGAATGTGCAGTGAACTATCTCCAGTGAGACATTTTGAAATGGTTGTTTAAGAGTTCTTTATTTTTATTTTCTAGTGAATGTGGAGTGATCTAGTACACTGAAAACAGTAAGAGTCAGGCCATAGACTGCTCAGGATGACGGCATTTGAGTTCATGAAGGAGCGGCTGGAGGATGCCTGCGAGCACCATTTGGTGAAGAAAGCGGGGTCCGTCCTCTTCCACCTGCTGCTGGCCGTGGTGGCCCTAATTATGACCGTCATGATCTGTGGTTACATTATCTACACCATCAGCTTCATCGTGCCACCTTACTTCCATTTCATGTACATCCACGGGCCTTACTCTTTCCTGGTGCTGCTGGCCTTCTGGACTCTTGCGCTGTTACGGTTTCTGTCTCTTTCTCCTGAGGATCCTCTGTCTCTCAAATGGGAGATTTCCATGTATGCTCTCTCCACGTTCCTCATGTTCACGGGAGTGGGTGCGTTTGTGGTTCTGCCCTTTGTACACCACACCCCTTGAGCATCCATTTCTGATCATACTTATCAGCTTCTCCAACTATGTGGTGAAGGATTCTCATCCTGGTTTTTCAATTGGATGATGATGATGATATAACTGGCATTGCCATGGCCGGGGGGAGGGGGGTGATATTGGCGAGGAAGAAGTTGGAAAACTGCAACAGTTGTTCTGTTCCTCTCTGACTACAGGATGCTGGAGCTACATTGTGTTGCTAAGCACTTTTTTTTAAACCGAATCAGAGCATTGACATTCTGTCATTTGAATGTGATGATCCACTTGTAGCTCAGCTCAAAGTGGCCTATTATTCTTATTCTTATTATTAGAAGAGGGAGCTCTCAGCAACTGCTGCTGCGCGGAATTTGAACGAGGTTGTAGCATTTGAGGTCTAGTAGCTCAATGAGCTGTACCGAGTTAGCCAATTTTATGTAGAATCTTGTACACATTTTATGTACTGAGACTCTTGCAGATCAGATCAGATGTGTGCCCAAGTGGAAGAGGATTCCCTGAAATAATTTTTCTGATATCAATATGAAAATGTTTTTCCAATTCACCTGTCGAGAGCATTGATGTGTGTGAATAGTCAGGAGAGCTTTAATTTGCTATCATGAGGTGTAAGTTAGTAGTACTTCTGATTGCTTTACAGCTGTCTAATTCTCTCCAGGAGTTCAGGACTGTGAGATTCAGGTTCATTCAATAGTGGTGTGTCAGGGCTGGAGACTCTGGAACCCTACGATTGAAGGAAAAGCCTGGTTTGGGAATCATTGGCTAAGTTAAATTTCAGAATGCCACAGAAAACTCACTGGGTTTTCATGACTGATGCGGCACTTTGAAACATTAGACAATGATGAGGCACTTTTGAACCCCAGTGAACGAGTAAAGCGGGTAAGTTACACCCCCAAATCGCATCCTCATCTCCTCACTATGTAGACATCTCCAAAATCAGTATGTACCATTCATGCAAGAAACAATTTTAAAACAGTCATCTTCCAAGAATTTTTTTGACTCTTCGTAACTTTTGCACAGGGTATCCACATGTCGCGTTCTTTGGCGCGTTGGAACCTCTCCTTTCACTTGCCAAATAAGAAAATATGAAAATATGACCAGTCTTCTAACAGTAATGTAGCAGAAAGTGGCGGTTTTGGGGGCGTACCCACCTTGAGTTTTGTCCGTGATGCACAGCGCTGAAAGCATTTGGAATCTTCTCTTAAGTTATTGTTGCGCCACGTGAATTTTGAATTGCACAAAGGCATCTTCACGTGGGTTTCCTTATTCAGATTTGGGCGAGTACTTACTTATGGTGGTATCAAAACTTAAGTCATTACCATAAAAACAAAAAACAAAACACTGAAGTTATTATTTAATCTCCGTGTTTCAAAAGAAACAAAAAACAAAAGTTTAAGTTATCATTCTCTAGTAAGTTACGTAAGCTTTTATGCTTCACCAGGTCACTCCACTATTGTAACAGTGGCTCCTGTTTACGTTACTGTGCGGCTTGCAAGTTGCAAGTTGCAAGTAGTGTCTCCCCGAACCAGGTGAATTTTTTTTCTGACAACTACCGGTACTATTATTGTTGTATCGAAACCATTATTGTGTGTGGGTGAGCTCTTGGTTTTAAATCACGAAAAAAGACATGTTGCAACTAAAGTTGTGTGAAGTTCAAGAACAACAACTAAAGCTGTTTGAAGTTTCAAGAACAACAACTAAAGTAGTGTGAAGTTCAAGAACAACATTTAGATATATAATAGAGCTAATCATGAAGTGACCCGTAGTTTGTAGAAGGTGTGTTAAAAAGAAGGTTTAACTAATAATAAGAATAAATTAGTACAAAAGAAACACAACTCCAAACTCCATCAAACCAAGTTTAGGTGCTTCAAAGAGTTTTGTCTTGTGTTTTTCTCAAATTTTGTTTTCTTGGTCCCTCATTGCACACACTTTACAATTAACTCTAATATGAAATTTTTTTTATGAGGTTGAATTGGTAGATTTCTTAAGCCCTAAAGTCCCATTGTCCCTATGGGGGACAAAATGGATTTTGGGTAGGCTCCTATGATCTCAATTTTTATTGAAACTTTTCTAAACTTTCTCATTAGATATATAAACTTATGAGCTTTCCAAGAATATAATTTATATTCCAATTGGTGCCCAAGAGCAAAAGTTATGCCACAATAACTTCAAAATGGGGGAGACGGGCAGCAAAAATAATCCAGAAAAAATTGAAATAAAAATTGAAATATTTTTTTTCTTGTAAATTATATTTCCTTCTAAATGGGAAGCTTTGATTCATTCCATTTGGATTAGTGATGTGAAAGTTATGAAGTTTCTTGTTTTGCGGGCAATCATAGCAACTTCTTGAAAGAATTTTTTTTCTTCCACTTTGAATGCTAATATCTTTCAATCTACATGGTCAAAAATCACAAAAAAATTATCACGAGATCTAAAACAAGTGTAGAACAAGATCCTATGGTTAGATTCTAAAAAATATTTGAAAATTTTATTTCATAGATGATTGTACCAAAAGTGAGTGAAAATTTTATTTCATAGTTTTGAGTGATTTTGGCAGAAAAATGGCCTTCGGACTTTAGAGGTTAAAACCATGTCCTAATTCAATGTAGTTACATGTTGACCATTATGCAACAAGCATCTATCAAATTCAATGGCCAGGGTCGACAAAAAATAATTTTAAAAATAGGTAATGGAATTTTTAGAAAAATCATTTTTCCAAAAAAATTATATTGAACAAAGCGTTTTTTTTCCTATTTTGGGGACATATGCTGAACTACATTTGCCAAATTTAATTAATTATTTGGTAGAGAATGTTGAACCTAATTTTGGAGTTAGTACTTAATTTTTGAATATTGTGTTTTGTTCACTTTTGAGAACTCACTTGATTTTATTCCTAAGGAGCTGAAAGTCCGTTAAAGAGACAATTGGAATTTGGTTAGATGAAGTTGAAATAAAAAATGATCATATGTTTATGAAAATTTGACTCAAGATGGAGACATTCACCCCTTCATGGAGATGTAAGAAAAATCCTATTAAATGCCTTGATCAAACGTTACGTAGTCAAATTTTTTTTGGTTTGGGCAATTTTGGCATCTCTTGCAAAATTCTTCATCTACTTTTGAAATTTGGCATTTATGTAACTAACATGATATGATATTCAATTGTCAAAAAAAAAACTTGTAGTGCAAAAACATTATAGTCAAAACTCTTCTAATCACTTGGTGGATAAGTTTGAAAACCAAAACACTTCCATCTAAGTGCTATAATCTTGAAATTTGCATTCTCAAAATTCTTGAAACTGTTCACACTAATTTCAAATGCACATCTCTAAAATTTCACCACTTGAATTTCAAACAAAAAAAATTCTTGTTCCACAAGAAATCAATAAAAAAAATGACTAGTATATCACTAGTTTACTTGACCTCCTCATATTGCAGGGTGGCTTATAGTAAGGTAACCCCCATATTTGCTTCTAAAATTTTACATGAGTGTACCTAACAAGATTTTGATTTTAATCCCTAAAGGACCAAGTGTCCCTTCGGGAGACAAATGGATTTCGGGTAGGTACCTACGGGCTGAATTTTTCTCATGATTTTTTGAAACTTTTTTTGAAGATACCAAATTGATTACTTTTGTGGGAATACAATTTTTTTCCAATTGGTGTTCGGGAACAAAAGTTATACCCATATGGCTCAAAACAAGGGAGACCGGGCAGCAAAAGAAATTTGCAAAAATTTGAATTTTTTTTTCTAATTTTTTTCTCATAGATTATATTTTTTTTCTATCTGTAAAGCTTTGATTCATTTCATTTGGATTTTTTATGAGAAAGTTATGGACAATCTTGTTTTTCGGGCAATTAGAGCATCTTCTTGAAAAAATAACTTGTAGGATTCATTTCTGAATGCAATTTGGGCAATTTAAAAAAAAAAGAAAAAGTTCCATATGGTTTAGTTTGCTTGCTAGAACAATCTCACCATGGAAATTAGTGCATTTTAATTCTATCTTAGATATATTAATAAAATAGATTTCATTCAATCTCGTCTCTACTTTTATTCTACAATTTTTTGAAGAATGAAATTAAGGTTTTTTGAAAACCTTTTTTTTCCCCTAGACTCTCAACTCAATTCTCCACTATAATGATTTAAAGCTCAAAATTTTGTAGTGCAAAAAATTTAAGTTAAAAATGTTCAATGTCAAATAATCTAGTCCTTCAATGTACTTAAAAACTTGTTTTCCCCACTTTAAATGCAGATATCTTGCAATCTGTACGGTGAAAAAATTTGAAACTTTTTCCACACATTCTCATACTAGTAAGGTGTAAGATCCTATGGTTAGATGTGGGAAAAAAACAATTTTCAAATTTTTTTACTCTTTGCCGTAGAAATGGCAGTTTTGAGTGTTTTTTGACAATAAAAAGGCCTTTGTCCTTTAGAGGTTAATGGTGCAGAGCCTCAATTTTGTGTAGAACATTTTTTTTTCCAAGAGGGCTCAAAGTCTACAAATCTATTTTGCAAGAATGAAAAGAAGTGTTTTTTCTCTTACTTCAAACAATATAATCTTTCAATCCATGTAATCAAATGTACTAAAATTCTTTCCATGAGCATTTTCATAATATTTTACTATATGTCTATATGGTTGAAGTTTTAAAAAAGTTATTATTTTTAGTTTCTGCCAATGCACTAAAATATGATAGTTGTTGACAATTTCTTTTGAAAAACACTTTGGTCCGTTGGGTTTAAGTGATCCTACTTTACATGGTGTTAGCTACACTTGATATAAAAAATTCCCTAAATTGACTAGAAAGTATCTTTTGAAATGATGCCTTTAGAATGTATTATTTGCCTAGGTATTTCACTAGTAGTTACTTTAAAAACAACATGAGACCTACTATAGAGTACATTTTAGCTAATAATTAAAATAAATATTCAAATTACTATAGCATCACTTTTTTGAAGCATATTGTATTACAACTACTATACAATATATAGTAATGATTTATATAGCATAATTTGTAAATCTACCCATGGGGTAGTCTAAAAAAAGAGGGGAAGAATCTACATGAGCAACTTGCATTTTTTATTTGCAAATATACAAATTAATGAACAATGTTTCATTTTGGGTTGTTATCTATATTGGCTAACCTTGACTTATGCAACACTTCTTTCCAAACTTCCCACCACATATCTAAGTTGGAGCAAACAAATAATAATACTTGTTTTTTTTTCAATTTTTGTGTTTTTTCTCCTATTGTACATGCATGATTTATTTGTGTGAATTGTTTGATATATGATGTCTATATATGTACTATTTGTATAGGTTGTGTTCAACAATAGTTAGAGTGTACATGTTGTACTAATCAACCCTAAAAAACCGTATAAATTTTTTAATTAAAATATGGACATGTTTAAGTGCCTCAAATTTCAATTTTAACAAGAAGTCAAAAAATGGGCAAAAATAGAAGTAGAAAAAACCCAGGGGCACATCTATTGTAAAATAATAGCTAAATACCCCCCCAAATAAAAAGTTTCAACACATGTATATATGGATTACAAGGTATAGTGAAGTATCCAAGGTTATTTAGAACAATGTTTAATGTATGCCATACCACAAACTCTATGGTCAATGGAATCCACTTTTTTATAACCCAAAGTTAATCAATTGGATAAGGAGAGACATGTTATCTTCCATAACATAGGGTTGCTTTTAGCATAATTTTTTTACCTCCTAATCACATCATTTATGTGGCAATCATCAATAAGGTAAAGACTCCAATGTATATTGTTTTAAACTATATTTTTCTATTTGTGTTTCTTACTTTATTATAATTTTGAAAAAATAGCAAATTCCCAAACCCCCAAATCATGTGTTGTGAAGGGTATTCTTTTTTTTAAATTCCAAATTTCGTATATTCTTCTTTCAAAGGCCTTTTCGAAGTCAGTTTTTGTGATAGATCACCAGAAACAAATATGATGGTTGCTTTAGCATTATGGTAGCCTTCTTTAAGACCCTTGATGAAGCAAAGTTCAAACCAATTGATTATTTCCGGTAATGCAAAATCCAACCTTATATGGAAATAACATCCATTGCTTCTCTTTGGCAAGGTCCTCAACTCAAAATATTTCTTATATTAAAACTCTACTTCCACATGATTGAAGATAGGGTGCTCTAAAAGCGTCTCTACTCTATAAGTGCCCACTAATACAAAGGTACATTTTGCTTTCTTCAATATACAAACAATATATTGTACATTTTAGGAGGTGATCCCTTTTAGTGACCACTACGTTTCAACTTCAGAAATTCGTAACTAAGGGAGAACCACCCATAACTGACTAAATGAGCAATTCTGAATATGATTTGGAGTAGTGTAGGGCAAAGCAAATATTTTCAGAGGTGGAAGGATAGAAATGACAGGGATTGCACAAACTTTTGTAATTTTATCACTTGAATTGTAATTACTATGAATTTTGAAAGGCAAAAACTGCTCTGGACCCAATGCCAATCTCTAGACTCTTCCAATTTCAATCACTGAAAAACTACAATCTTACTAAATGCTTTTTGCTTTCTTACTCACTACTTTGGGACATGTGTCATGAATCTATTAGTCCCAATTTCAAAAAGAAGAAAAAAAAACATTCTAGCTATGGTTGGAAATAAGTCAATCTATAGGTTGGTTATTTGGTCATGATAAGGAATGGATGGCTTCCCTATAATTCCATAGAGGTCCAAAAAATATAAAACAACTTGGGTTAGATGCCAATTCCAATTTCCTTCCTATGAAATTTAACTGAAAATTGTTTCAAGGAGTTTAGCTTCCCCAAAATGCAATCAGCTCTTTAAAAGGTCGCTTCAAGAGCAGACTACCTTATTTCCTCATGACTAAGTCTATTTTGATCGGCTAGGGTGAATTGACCCCCTCATTGCCCCTCCAGGGCAAACCCTGGAATTTTTTATTTGCAAGGTTTAATTTTTTTTTGAAATTCTGAATTCATATTTGCAATCAAAAGCCCCAAATTACTCTCGGGGGATGCAAGAATTACCAAAAAAATTGGCACAACATAGGGGGCTTTTTTTTCAAATCAAAGTTGACTGGGGCAATGAGGGGGTCAATTCTCCCTGCGCATTTTGATCACCCTACACACGGCCAAATCCACCTGTACTGGATCATACCATTTAATTTTTTAATTTTTTAATTTTTTTTCTTGAAACACAATACCATTTTAATTTTATGCAGCAACTCCCAGACAGTGGTGGAGTAACTTATTTCAGGCAAATTTTTCAATGCCTGCAACAGTAACTTTACACTTGAATTCTAAAGGGAGCCACTTTATCCTGTTCATAGGTTCACCTACAGTAATTATATCAGCATGCCATGTATGACCTTTGCCTTCAAAATCAGTCAATATTTTGTTTTTTGTTTGTTAAAAAAAGAAAAGAAAAAAGAGTTCTCCATCTACAGAGGAGCCACTGAACTGGATGGCTAAGATTAGTTAGTCTGCTTTTAAAGCGACCATTTAAGAGCTGATTGCCTTTTCGGGGAACTAAGCAACATTCCTTGAGACAATTTTCATCAAATTTTAGTTGGAAGGAAAATGGAATTGGCATCTAATTCAAGTCGTTTCATATTTTTTGGAGCTTCATGGAATTAGTTATAGATTTTTGAAGTTAAAATGCAATAGTCACTAAGAGCGACCATCTCCTGAAATTTACACTATTTGGTACATTGACAAAAGCAAAATGTACTCCTATGTCATGGGCGCTTTTAGAGTAGACTACCATACATATTAAGGTAGGAGGTTCATAACAAAAATGCCCATTGTAGAGTTGGAAATTAATTTAGGGGAGGATAGACTTTTTGAAATCATTTTTTAGTATTTTTTTCCCCTTCAAAGACAAATGGAATTGTCATCAAATCCAAATGATTTAATATTTTTTAGAGTTTTGTGGAATTAGTTATTAATTTTTGGAAGTTGAAATGAAGGGGTCATAAGAAGCATGTCCACCCCTTGAAATGTACACCTTTTGTACATTGCTGAAACAAGGGGAAAGCCCGGGAGAAAAAAAATGTGCAAATGATGTACATTTTAGGAGGTTGATGCTTTTAGAGCGTGAGTACTTTATGGACCTCCTACTTTACTTTAGTAAATTGCAAGGTGAATTACTATTTAACCCTTAAAGGACCGTCACTATACTTTCACCAAAAACTCTCCAAAACTGCCATTTCTAGTACAAGTACCAAAATTTTGAAAAACAACTTTTTTTGACATATCTAACCATATGATCTTGTATTATATAGTATCAAAAACATGTGGTAAAAATTTCAGACATTTCCACCGGGTGGATTGCAAGATTATAAGCATTCAAATTAACTAAAATCATTTTTTTTACCCTGCGAAAAGCAGGGCAGCTGCACTTCACAAGCTCACATTTTTATGAAAAAATGACCTAAATGGTGGTGCTTCTTTGGATTTGTTTTCCTAGACAAGTTGGCCACATGCTTGAAAATTTTCAGATCATTTGGAATAGTACAACATATAGGAAAAAAATAGTAAGTAGGTAGTAGTAGAGAATGATTAAAAATACTAAATTATTTACAATTTAAATATGGAGTTAAAAATTTCCAATCCCAATGGTCTAAATGTTGTAATAATGTATCTACATCCTACAATTTTATTTTTGTCCAAAAATATTGAAAATTGGGTAAGATAAATGATTTCAAAGTTTATTTTAGAGTAGGAAATCCAAAACTGCCCGCAAACAAAAAATCCTCATAACTTTTGACTCATTGATCAAAATGGAATGATTCAAAACTTTTGTGTATATAAAACTCTAGAAAATCAATTCCAAATTTTTGTTTCTGAAAAAAGTGATTTTTTCTGATCTGCCCGAACTGCCCGCTTGGGAAAAAAAGTAACATATTAGGCTATAACTTTTGACTCGTATTTCCAAATGTCATAAAATTTGGTGCACATGAAAGATCTTCCTCGCCCCCACATTCTATTAAAATTTCAGCCCCAAATATGAAAATCTCCACTCGTAGGTACCTGCCCCAAAAAATTATACAGCCAAAAAACACAGTCCGGTCCTTTAGGGGTTAAACTATTCTAATAAGAGGCCTTTTTGATGTATATATGTACTTAAAGTATGCGCACATGTAATTGTCACTAATTTCAACTAAGCATAGTCTAAATACTATCATTTGACATAAATTATTTTCAGTAGATCTTTAAGGGCAATTGGAAAAAGATTCCAACACATTTTAATTAGCATGCATTATTTGGACACTACATATATGAATAAGGTATGAATTTTTAAACTATGATCTCTGCATGCACCAAAATCCAACAATAGACTATGCATGATTTCAACACTAGACTTGTATTGTGTGAAACTCATCATGCTCATGATGTTATTGTGTTGGAATTGAATAAAATACAATCTCCTATAAGTAGAGTAGACTTTTAGAGAAAAAATAAGTCATTATTATATTAGAATCGCCTTTTTTTCATTTACATTTTTTTGTTTCAATTTTAGATAAAAAGTAAATCAAAGAAATAAAGTAGTAGCATCCATAACCGCCGATTTAAGGGTTTTGGACATGATGTCTATTAATAGACATTCAACAAATTATTGGACGCTACTAGTAAGAAAAAAAGAATTCTAATGAGCTTTCAGATGTATTTTTTAGACATATTAGGTATAAATTGTGAATTTTGAAAGAGACTACTATAGATGCACCCAATACAAACACTAGGGTTTGATATTCAAATGTAGTACATCCTTGTAATCACATCTATTTACTTCCCAGGATTTTCCAAGATTTTAGAGGTGACAATTATGGGTACAGTGACGCTTATAGATGTTGCTACCTTACAAAATGGAGAATGCCCTCGACAAGTATGCAAAACGCCAACACCAACCCGAGAGTCATCTATACACAATCTTGTTTCATTTGCTTGGATGCATCATTGTAGCACGTCTTGTGAAGTGTGTTTTTTCAAAAAATTGGGAGAATTTAGGTATACCGTTATATTAGAAGTTCAAAGTTTCAAAAGATATGGGATAATATTTTGTATTCATATTTGTAATTATGTATTTGTATTTATTCTAAACCATCTATTATAGAGTCAAGGTAGTTCTAGTGCATGCTTCTGAATGTTATGGTAACTTCGCAACTACTCATTACAAATAGTGAGGTGCAACAAGATTCACAATTTTTTTTTTGTTTTAATTTACAATTTTCTTAATAATTTAATCATAATTTAACATTGTATTTTGAGCCTTTTGAACTTCTTGGGCGTCTAGACGAATGTTTTTGAATTTCTTGAACATCTTGAGATGCAATAATTCTAGCCCTATTATCCTTAACCTTATAATCAACTACCTTTTCAACAAGAACACCTTGCATATTTGTCAATATATTTATAGCTGTTGACAAATTGTCCACTCGACTTCCCATTTTGGCCAAGTTCTTTTCTAAAAGTCCAATTTCGGTATGCATTGATTGAAATCCATCATTCATGACATTTTCTAATTGTTGGTTCCACCTATACAAATTCAAGCAAAAAAACCTATTTAACAAGATAACAAAATACACAAGTCTATAGTCTACATTGTAAAATTCTTTAAATTATAATCTTTTCTTGAATTCAATCTAAAAATAATAATGAATTTGTAGTCAATCATTTATTACAAAGACATGGAAATTTCATTAGTTTAAATAATTATACGTTGAAGAAACATTGCACACCATCCTTTCTTGTTTGTTAATTTTTAATTATTTTTAACTTAGTAGTGTTATTTCAACCTAGATTTAAAACAAATACATGAATTACAATGTTTTTTCAGTGTGTATTTCTACTAGTATTTTTTTTATATCATATTTCAATTATTACA
Source organism: Rhytidiadelphus loreus (assembly GCA_947034895.1). Taxonomy (NCBI): domain Eukaryota; kingdom Viridiplantae; phylum Streptophyta; class Bryopsida; order Hypnales; family Hylocomiaceae; genus Rhytidiadelphus; species Rhytidiadelphus loreus. The sequence goes on from OX344764.1 coordinate 45,087,796, forward strand.
TTGATAAAGTAAGGCATTATGGATGCTACTAAAAACTAAATATAATACAAGAAAAGTAAATCCAATTTTTTCTTGAAACATTAAATTCATAGTCCCTTGAAATATATTTTCTATAATCCATAGGCATGCCTCCATATAATTACTCAACCACAATGTTTATATGGAAGTCTCCTTGTGTATCATGGAGAGGTTCTAAATGTGACCAATAGGGAGACTTTCTTATGATTTTCTTTTTAATGTTATTTAAAAAACACTTAATTTTTTAAGACTTGGTATAATACATTATTAATTTTGCAACATAAATCCAATAAGAAAAACAAGTGAACTTTGACTTCTTTTACGACACTCAAATATTTTGCTCTCTTACTACGTACACTATTGTCAACTCAAGCACAATTGTCATAAATTCTTGACTCATTGACTCTTAAGATGATTGTCTTTCAAGCAATCATACAACTACAACTAGTTGCAACCCTTTTATACAACCTATCCATATAGATTTGTGTCTAAAATGTAAAACTATTTTCAACACTATTTTCATGAGTCTAACGTTGATTTTGGATACAACTATTTTTCAATACTATGAAAATTCATAACTTAGTCATGTAGTATTTACAAATGCATCCTTATAGAATTAAAATCCTTTTTTTTAAAACTCTCAACAAGACCCATCAAATATTTAGATAATTTAATAATAGGAACCATGCTCAAATACTTGTGTAGATGATTTCATATGTAGTCACTTTAAAGGGAGTTAGATTGTACCTTAGAGGTGAAATACAACTAGTAGGCCTTTTAGGAAGCTCAAAAGCAGTACTAGTGCTGAGATTGAAATTGCGTTCAGAAGGGGTAGCACTGAAGTCTCTCCTTGGAGTAGACAAATGAGATCCATATTGCGGTGTTCGAGTTGAACGAGGGATCCTCTCTGGAGAATTGTACTCTCTAAATGGTCTATAAATATGTGGAATTTTGGGTTTATATTCATGAACCAAATTCATGATCTCAGATGCCAATGTCGATGATTTTGCATTATGATCATACACAGCTTTTTCCCTTGGGTTTGACATGACATGTAACCCTCCTTCCTTGGAAGCTTTTGATGACATTTTTGATTGTCCATTTCTAGTCTATTTTTTTGGAGGGATGGTTTGGGTTGATTGAGTTCTTTGTAACATGCTCTTTTAGATGCCACTTGTACTTGTATCATAAGAGAATATTAAGTGACTTTATCATATGCCATCGTGCTCACTTCCCATTTTCAATTTACCATGATTTTTCTTTCTTATAGAGTTAACTCCTAGGTTTCAATGGAAGGCATAAACAAATTAAAAAAAAGACAAGAAGCTTAGGTTCAAGAAGGTTCAATTAGAGTCAACAAGCTTATTGAACAATGTTTAGTGTCCCTATTTTTCAATGATTGAAATAGGGTCAATACTCCCACAAATGACAAAATCTAAAGAGAACTCTATTATCTTACAAAATTTTCAATTGAATTTTAGTAGTAATCATACCACTAATAGGTCATGTCGATGAATTGACTACAACATCAAATAGTTTATATTCAAACATACACAATTATATAAGTCTATTACATTTCCAAGTGAATTTGTACACAATGACAATGCCATTATTTTAAAGTCTTTTAGGGTTTATAAATTATTAGCATAGTCTTCTAATGCAAACTAATGCCACCAAATTTTTGAACTTTCACAAAATATCATGCAAAAGAATGGCATTACTTGTTGTCAATGGGAACATAGGACTTTTCAATCATAAAAATATGCGAACATATGAAGGGTCAATATCATTTGAAGGATGGTAAGGGACAACAAAGAAATTATACAATTATTGAAGGGGATGCAATTAAACACATCCAATGGATACAAGTCCATTGGCATCTCTCATAAGTTTCACTAGTGGAAATATGGTTTGTATAGACCAATGAAATGATTCACAAGAAAACTTACATGATCAATTAGACCAAAGAATGATTCACAAGCAAATTCACATGATCAATTAGACCAAACTTGGGTCTTCTTATGGTCATTCCCTAGAAGATTTTGTTTCCATTTATGCACCAAAGGGAAGTTTAGAGTAGTTTAGAAGACAATACATTCAATATTGAGAATATTCACCATTGGAATGTTAATACTAATAAGGTAGAACTACCTCATTATATCAACCCCCCCCCCCCCCCCCCCCCATTTCTATCAAGTAGATGTCTATTGAAGTATCACCAATATGACTTTTTAAAAACTATTTGCTTTGAATGGCTCCTACTTCACAAATGACACTTTATGATTGTAAAAAAACAAGCTTTCAATGAATGGTTTTGGGTCATTCCCACATCACTTCAAATGTGCACCTATTGAACACTTTGAGGTTTCTTCAAGTCTTAACTTTGAAAATTCATAGAAAATACAAAAATTCTTCAAATTTAATATGTTTTTGAGTATGAATGATTTCCATTTATTTATATGGCAAAAATAAGATCTAATTGTGATTTTGACTCCATTCCACATTAGCTTAAATGAATGGTAATAGATGTTTCTACCTTAGATGGGAACAAAATTGGTAGGTATTTTGAAACTCTATTTTTCCTCTATTTTCCCTCCTTTTTTTAGCACAAGACGAGTTTCCAATTACAAAAGCAAGACAATGATTGGTAACATGAATGTAGAGTCTTCTTATGAGAAATATCATCCCTTACCACTCCTATGGCTTGGCATGTTATTTCTTGTAACAAGATTCTACTTTTATAATAGTGAGTCCATTTATCATCTACTTAATGTAGAAAACACAAGACAAGATTTGTTCAACCATGAGAATCTCCAACAATGTGGCTACTTTGAAACCCACCAATTAATTATACTTTATTAAGGTAGAAGTACCCATTCCTCTATGATATGGGAAATTTGTTGAAAAATTGAGCTCAATGTGTACAAACATAAGGATGAAGAAGAATGTAACGAAAATGATTTTATTTCCAAAAATGAATATTTTATTTAATACAAATGTGGATTTTTCATTTGGACCCATTCTAATCTCATAAAATCACCCATTCTAGTTAACTTTGGCACTTCTTCCTATGCAAGGAGGGAAGAGATATGAGCTGATGAGAAGGCACAAATAGAGAATCTTTCTCAATGAATAGTGCATCCAACTATTGTCCACAACCCAAAAAGCCATGATGGGAATTGTTTGAAATAGGTACTTCTACCATATACATGACACAAAAGTTAAAACAAGTCTCATCAACAATTTGTAGCACTTGTTTTAACCCATAAACAACGTTGAGGAAGTTGCACATGTTTTAACCTATAAACAACGTTGAGGTGTGCAGTTTTAACCTATAAACAACGTTGAGGAAGTTGTCTGAAATAGGTACTTCTACCACACATGACACAAAAATTAAAACAAGTCTCATCAACAATTTGTAGCCCATGTTTTAACCCAACCTATGAATGACAAAGAATCTCTCCATGTGGGAGAGAAGTGCAACTATTCATCCTCCAAATTTTATATGAAAAGGGGACGTCTTCTACAATAGTTTGACTTCCAACAAGTGCTTTCGCATTTATTTAAGCCAACAATTCACATGTTTCCAAAACAGCTGATTTCCACGGTGACCAGCTTGTCGTTTAAGGATTAAATATAAACAATGTAACCCATCCATGAAAAAAACTCCACAATTAAAGGAAAGGGAAGCACCATTGTATAAACATCCGGAAGAGAACCCAGGGATTTTTATATAACTAAAAGAAGCAAGTCTCACGATATCAAATCTCAACAATAATGTACACTGCAGCTGACAGGCTAGCTGATCATCCTCGCTACTGTAATAGAGAACTGCTCTCTGACCATTTTCACAAACTCCTGAACGACAAATTTTGCTATCCATGTGAAATTACAGAATGGAAGCTTTCAAGGCGTTCAGGGTTACCTGGCTTTTACAGGTTCAGAATTTGAGCACAGCCAGATGAAAACAGTCGGGCATTTAATTTGACAGAGCCAAGGGCATGACGATGAAGAGAAAAAGCCTAACAGTGAAATTTCAACACTATCCACTTGTAAGATACTCTCTACTTAGCAGAACTTTCACTGAGATTCAGCTTTGTAAATCAGGTTTCACAAACCTCATAAAGATGCTCCATCCTTTTACTCCACAAAATCCACGACCCCACTGATACCCACTTGCACTCCTGATCAAACAGCACCAAGCCTCCAAATTTTGCGTATTATCACCTCGTAAATGATACGCCCTAATCAAGGAAAATCACACACAATAGGACAACCGTATCAGTTAGCAGTTCGGGGAAAGAAAACAACAACAAATATAGAAGTGTTTACCAACAGAGCCTAATCATTCATAACATCTGATTTCGTCTGTAATGTTGAGTGCATTATTCTATTCCAAAAACTTGAGAAATTAACATGTATCCATAAAAAAAAAAGCCTACTTCTATTGTATTTGTAGTGGGGTAGCCAAAAGATGGCTAATGTAGATGCTTTTGTTAATAAAAGGATAACCATTAAGGAGGGCAAAATTCATCAAAATGGTTACAACTCAAAAAATGCAAGGTAGCAAAGAGAGAAGACTATCTCACATGGACTCATCAGAACACATCAGATTTGAAAGTGGTAGCCTCAAACTCGTCCCACTCCAAACTCTCCGCAGCTTTGGCAGGTTCGACTTTCTCAGAGATAAGCTCAATTGGAGCTTCCAAAGGAGGTGGCACGATGTTCCGGATGAGCGGCCAGTTGATGCCTTTGAAGAACGGGTGGGTTTTGATATCACTGGCGCCCCGGTACGAGCCTAGCCTCTTCAATGGAGTCCGTTGCAGAAGGTCTCGCATCAACTGCCGCACTTGCAAGCTCACAGGAATGCTGGCAGGGAAGATAATGTCCTTCTGGAGTACATTGGCGAATGTTTTCTGCCGGTTCTTTCCTCGGAATGGTGTTCGACCATAAAGCATCTCATAAATCAGGATACCTACCCATCCCCCAAAGGAGAGAAATCAGCATCTTCAAGAGAAGAACGGGCCACAAACATACAAGGTTCATATATGGCAAGAAATGCACTGCAAAGCTAATGATGAAAAATGAGAGAGCTTAAACCCTAAACCCTAAAACTTAAACCGTGGTCACACACTTCCAGACACGAACTTCAAAAGAGGAGCAAGGTGATAGACCTTAAACCCTAAACCCTAAAACTTAAACCGTGGTCACACACTTCCAGACACGAACTTCAAAAGAGGAGCGAGTTAGAGATGAAATCCTTACCAAGAGCCCACCAATCCACAGCACTACTATGACCTTGTCCAGTGATAATTTCCTACAAAATAATAATTTCCCAAACTTGCCTTTAGACAGGAACTTCTCACGGGAATTTGTTTTGCACGTAACCTCAATGGAGCCCACTAATGTAGAGGTGGGAACCAAGCATTGGATATGGAGAACTTGGATATATCTCATTATCTCGTTCTTCTTTAGAAAACATTCACATCAAGAGCGAAGAAAAGGAGAAAATTGAAATGTCCATTCCACAATTTCCCATTCACGAAGACGGCCATGGAATTGTTTCCAGAAAATTTGTTGAGAGAGGGGAATTCAACTCACAGGCGCAATGTATTCTTCAGTACCAACGAAAGAGTTGGATGGCGTGACCGGCTCCGCAAAGAAGATGGGAGGTAAGGGCCGCTTCATCTTTTTTCTGCGGTTGAGTGGAATATCATCTTGCTCTACTAGCTGCACAAGCCACCGAACTATGCCATGACGACAAAGAGATGGCAATGCAGATAAGAGCACAAGACCACCTAAACCCTAAACCCTAAAAAGACCAAAAGACCAAGGATTCATGGTATTAGAATGACCACTTCATTTCATCCTACTGTGAAAATAGGATTCAAATGAGGCAATATTCTATATCACCAGAATCAGGGAAAAACATTGCATGTATCAAAAATAGATAAAATAGAACAAAATTTGTTCCCAGAACACATACTCAAAACTGATATAAATAACATGAGGCTTCTTGGTTAAAATTCTAGAGTGGAAACTGAAAGTAGAATTCAAGCACTAGAGTGGAACTGACCAGAGGCTTAGCAGAGGTCAAGAAGGACAAATCAAAATCCGTGAGTTGTATGTGCCCATCCTCCCGAAGCAGCACATTCTCTGGTTTCAGATCTCGATACACAACACCTGCGCCCGCATACCCGGAGTCCACATACTCAAAAAACGCACCCCACATGAATCTCGTAAACATGGCTTTCCTCATTGCAGCCTCATGATCATTATGAACATCATAAAAAGACATCATGATGGCAAAGATTCTCAGTCTTGATGATGCTCTCAAAAGCCCCTCAAATAGCCTAATTTTACTAACCATTGTTCACGACAATTTGGAAACAGGACAACAGACACAAGAGGCTCATACCCAATTCATAACTGAACACTCAAAACGCGAGTTATCCGCTATTTCTTAATTTTCAAATGAACCAGTTGGATGTTGCAACGGGTCATTACCCACGCAATGGAGATACTCCAGAGCGATGACGACCTCGGCCGCGAAGAAACGGACCGCATCTTCGGTGAACACTTTGCGTGGTTGCCGCTCCAGAAGCAAAAACAACTCTCCACCGGGGCAGAAATCGGTGATCAGGCAGATGTGCGTTTGAGTCTGTAGAATGGGAAGCATCGAAAATTAGTCAAGCTCTCCATCTATGAGTCAAAATGAAAAATGAAAAAAATAATAGATGTCAATTTAGTAGTCAATTATGGCAACTTCCAAAACATGTTCTCATTGTAAAGGGGATTTCGTTAAAATGGCGATATGAGAAAGGAGAAAGGAGAGGGGGGAGAAATGGACCTGGAAAGTGGCATATAAAGTGGGCAGGAATGGATGATCCATGAGAGCTAGAATGTCTCTCTCTGCTCGTGCTCGATGCACCTTGTTCCGATGCAACATCACATTCTTGTCCATAGCTTTCATTGCAAACACAAACCCAGTGTCTCGAAGCTCCACCAAATGTACACTAACACAATTAAACCACCAACGAAACTGAAGGTCATTGCCAATACATCTCTCTTTTTGTGCACATCCAATGCTTGATTGATTGAAGACTCGAGTTTCTATATACAAGTGCAATTAGTCGAAGAAGTATGATGTACTTCACACTGATTATTCAACATACAGAGAGCACAAGCAAGTTGAGAAACCAAGTGTACCTTCCCGTGTCGCCAGAACCAAGTGGTTTGATTGGGCGAAAGTCCTTCAAATTCAGTTTTACTCCGCTCTTGGTTAACTATTCAACACCAATTGCACAACATGCAATAAGTACAATACATTTTGAATATCAATCAAGCTATAACCACTAATAGCTAGTACAGAGCTTGTTGCAATTCAACAACACCAAAAGTTTTTTTTTTTTAATCAAGTTGCAAGGTTTCATTTCATTTTGAGAAGATGTTTCAATGCCATTAGGATTTAAGCAAGATCAGATCAAATCAATGAGAAATTGTACGAATGAAAACGTGAGAGAACAAATCATGACACAATTTGTGCATTTAATCTCAGAGATGATACTAAACGTAACAAGGATTTTAATTTTTTTTTTACCTTTCGAACGGCATCCCACGAGGGCGAGTTTTTGCTGTGCGGTCTCGGATACACTGGCAGTGAATGTTTCGCCCACAAATCCTGTGGTCTCTGTTGTTCTCACACCCACACAAACACTTGACTGTAAGTAATCTGCACACAAAACATCTTAAGATTGAAGCTGGGAAAAAACGATGAGACAACAATTTGATTGATCATAATGTGCAAAAAAGGAAGTTCCCATAAGACTATTTGAATTCCAAAGTGGTAAGACGGAAACATCTGGTCAGTGCGAGATCAATACCATGTTTGCATCAGGAAGCTCCCGTAGTGCACCATCGATGTTGTCTGCTGTTTTCTGCACCACCTTCGCACCCTCAGACTCCGTTTTCTGAGATAAGCGGCGGCGTTCTGGTTCAAGATAATGAGTTCCATCAAGCTGGACTCCGATGAAATATTGCAACTCTCCCTGTGATGTAGATCCACCAAACTCAGCAAAATTCATAGAAAATAAAAAAAATGGAAGCCTGGAAGTGTCTTGACTTCAAAGAGAATTTGCATGATTTTCATATGTCACTTTTCATACTTTTCATATTGAGAATCCTCGATATAATCTTCATTGATATTGCAATCTAGCATGCTCCAAAAAAAATATAGATAATGGGGGTAATGACCATATTGATTACACAAGATGTACACTTAGAGATGGTACACATGAGAGTCCATGAGAGCCTACTGTTGATTTTGGGTACACGTAGAGACGGTACTTTGAAAATTCATAAATCATGCTCGAGTGAGTTGGAATCCTCTTTTAGTTGCCAATGAGATCTAATAACATTTAATAAAGAGTTACTACGCTCAATTTGTACTTAGTGACGAATATAGATGAGCATAAGAAATACAGACCCTACAATCATGTTATTGCAATAACACATGTCTCTTTCTCATTGGATCATTGCACGCCTCAAAATAATCGATTCCATTATCAAGCTAGTCAACGAAGAATGCTCCGTAAATCTCATCAACAAGACAAAGAGGGACTTACGTCATGATCTCGCATTGCCTGCAAGTGGAACAGATTCCAGAACCGCTTCCCTGAAAAACCAAGTCAGGTATCCAGAATTCAAATGTCTTAGAAATTGTATCATGAATAATATATCGAGAATCATGAATTCATTAGTATAGATTCAGTTGTGAAAGAAAGAAATATATCCCACATGCTTACCACTCTTGGTGTAATTGAGGAGCTGCACAGTAATATCACGCCGATTAGCAATGGCATCCCGAATTTGATCCACAGTGCCGCGATCCGTGTCTGGCCCTTGTAAGAAGCGGCAGTTTCTGCCCAAAATCTCCTCCCGAGTGTACTCCGTCAACTCAAGGAACTCGTCCGAAGCGAAGATCTGTCAATGAAACCAAAGGAACTTCCATTAAATCGCCAATTCTCGCTCCGCTTCAATGGGATAGCTTTACAGTGTGCAACCTTGAATCTAAACCTGTCCTAGTTTTCCAAGGAAGAGCTTCTTGTGCATCATCTCATCAGAAGAGTGCTAATCGAATGCAGGAATTGTTTGAAAACTGGGACGGAGAAATCGCAAAATGGGAACTCAGCTTTGTGCCAAAACCTTGACTCTAGACCTGTCCTAGGTCCAAGGACTTTTCCAAGGAAGAACCACTTGTACAGTACATCTCATATGAACAGTTCTGTTCTAATGAAATGAATTGCTAAAATCTGAGACGGACAAATCATAAAATGGCAAAGCGTTGTGCAAAACCTTGACTCTAGACCTATCCTACGTTTTTAACAGTTCAGCCATTAGATGAGCACTCTTCTCTAGAGATGCCCCTGTGCAAAACCTTGAATCAGGACCCGTCCTAGTTTTCCAAGGAAGAGCCACTTGTGGATCTCATAAAGAAAAGTGCTACTCTAATAAACGCATTGTTTTGAAGACAGGGACGGAGAAATCATAAAATGGGATAGCTTTGTGCAAATCCCTTGCATCTACATCCGTCCTAGTTTTTCAAGGAAGAACCACTGGTGTTGATCTAATGAACGAATTATTCAGAACTGGGCCGGAGAAATCATGACCACAGCTCAGAGTTGCCCTTACAATCGGGTTGTCTGGCAGACGCGGATCCGTGATGACGAAGTTCTTCGCGATCCGTTCCAAGGTGGTGGCCAAGTCGATGCCCCGTCGAATTTCCTTGTTCCTGGCCGCGTCCATTTCGAAGCTTTCCGGCCGCTCCACCTCGTTCATCATCCGCAGCTCCGGGTCCAGCTCCGGGTCCGGCTTCGGCTCCGGCTTGCCCAACCTACGAGTACACAAAACAGTCACAAATTTTTTTCTTGTATCTGTACAATTATGTTATTTACCTCAATTTCATCAAATTGGTCAAAGAGACAGTATTTTCTTGTAAATCCCTCAGAAACTCCAAGCATCTCTTTGGACGAATTAGAAATTTAGTGGACCAAACATTACCCAAAACATTGCCCTGAAGCACTGGACTTGGGAGGGCTTCCGGCTTAAACCCTAAACCCTGAGCAAGGAATTTGCGTTGTTGCGTACCCAAGTAGCGACAGGAACCCCGACGAGCGCCTGTTGCGTCGCGGCTGGCGCGCCCCGGCGCCACCCCCGTCGGCCACATTCGACAACCGCGAGTCCGTCCTCGTGGCGACATTATGCGCGCCCGTGGACTTGCGTCGCATGGAGGAATCGCGAGACTTGGCATCTTCGGCCAACGGAGGCGTTTGCGTCGTTGTGAGGTCGAGATCGGCGAGGGCTGGTTTCACGTTCGGGACGTACAGATCCTTCGCTGTGAACGTGGTGGTTGGTGCCACCACGTCGCCTTTGAACACGCCCACCAAGTCTCCGACGGAGTCCGTTGCCTTGTCTTGCAACCTCGCTGCAAAGCCACAAGCCAATGCCACAACTTCAGTAGGGGTTCGGATGAATTCAGTCTAATGGACCCCGTCTTTGTTACCGTGAAGGACTTGGTGAGGGCAGGAAACGCAAAGCTTCGAGCAACTGGGGCAGTTTTGTGCGACAACTGGAGCTACTTCGAGTTTCCAAATTGGTGCCCAGTTGCACCTTATATCAGCACCCGGCCGAGCACTTTGAAGTACTTGCAAGTGCTAGATTTTAGAGATTCCGGTTACAGTTGGCTATCTCAACACACCCATCTGAGCATTTGAAAGCTCGAAGCTCCTGAAAGTACTAGCTTTTAGAGCTCACGGTTTCAGGTGGTCTTCTCAAAACCATCTGAGCACTCGAAGAGGCCTCGTCTTTGAAGCTCAACGCACTTCAAAATTTTATTGGTAGTTTTCAGAGTCTTGAGCACGTGGAAGTCTCAGTGTTCAAAACTCAAGGCACTTGGGAAGTACTAAAGGATTAAAAATCAGTATTAGCTATCAGAGTTCGGAGCCCCTGAAAGGATTTAGTTTTCAAAGTCTAAGGCGATGGAAAAGTACTGATTTTTCGAATTTTGAGCACTTCAAAGTACTAGTTTTCAGAGCTCACGGTTTCAGTTGGCCACCTCAAAACCATCTGAGCACTCTAAAGGCCTCGCCTTCAAAGCTCAAAGCACTTCAAAGGTTCTATTGGTAGTTCTAATAGTTTTGAACACTAGAAAATCCACGTTTTCGAAGCTTAAGGCACTTAAAAAGTACTAAAACTGGGTTAAAAGCCACTTCTAGCAATCACAGTTCGGAGCCCTAGAAAGTGTTTAGTTTTCAAAGCTCAAGGCAATGAAAAAGCACTAATTTCCCAAGTTTTGAGCACTTGAATGTCACAGTTGTGAAATCTGACATTGTGATGACGACGACCATGTCTGAGCACTTGAAAGTTTAGTTTCCAAAACTCGAGGCACTTAAAATGTACTAAAGGGTAAAAAGTCAGTAGAAACTGTCAGAGTTTCGGAGCCCTTGAAAGTACTAATTTTTCGAGTTTTGAGCACTTGAATGTCACATTGCTGTTCTGGAATCCGACATTGTAACGACATTGTAATGAGGTTTTTAATGACATTATAATGACGACCAAGTTTGCGAAGGGTATGACAGGATGCAAGAGGAGAAGTTTTCAAACTGTCGTAGCGGATGAGCGACTCCGGGAGTCCATTGGGTCTGAGCGCCTTCTCCTTGGTGCCCTCCGTGTGCTTGCTCACCTCCACTTGCATCCCGATGAACTTGAGCACCTTGCCGTCGTCGTCCTTGATGGGCGTAATGGTGAGCAGGTTCCAGAACGCCGACCCATCTTTCTTGTAATTCAACAACCTCCCACAGAAGCTCTTCCCCTCGTCCAGCGCCTGGCGGATGCGCTTCACGTCGCTCGGGTCGGTGCCAGGGCCCTGCAAGAACCGACTGCCACCAAACAAAACGACAATCACCAACTTACAAACGGGATGACTGAATCAAGCAAGGCTGGGCCTGCTGACCATTTCTGCAATCAGTGGGTTGATGTCGAATAAGTTTCCACTGCAAATTACAGCTCGAGCTTCAGTTTTTTTACAGTGGTAGTCACATTCTCAAGTGCTAGTCACGCAGTCCAACTGGAGAATCATGCCACAGACAAACTACAACCTTGCAACCTGTGTTGAAATAATGGCATAGTCTCGTCAACTACCCAAATCAGGTGCAGACTGCAGTCTGGCAGCCTGTATGGACTGAGCACGGTCTCTGCGAGAATTCCCAACTGGAGAATGGTACCAATTGAAGTGAAACTAGAAGCTTGCAATTGGTGGTGAAGCAATATCTTTGCCTCTCCAAGTACCAAAATCAGAGTTTACCTTAGATTGTCTGGAAGTTCGATTCTAAAGCCTGTAAGCCTTGGCATGAAGTAATTGCAATCTGATGCAAACATTGAAAAGAGCAAGAGAGAATGAAGGCGACAGAATGTATGCATACCAGTTGCGTCCGACGACTTCCTTCGGCGAGTACCCAGTCATGGTGAAGAACCCCGCGCTGGCATACAAGATGGGAAAATCCGGGTGCGTGGCGTCCGACACCACGAACGTTTGCTGGAACGTGGAGAGCGCGTCCTTGATCTCGCGCGACACGCGCGGCAAGTTGGACGGAAGGCTACTCTCGCTGCCTGCGTCGGACGTTTCCGACACACGCGACGCTGGGTTCATGGGCAACGTCACAGACACCGCGCGAGCCTTCTCGCTATCGCCCGATCTGCCATCATTCATTCAAACAAAAGCGCAGGCAGTCAGTCAGCCGGTCACTGGCTTAAGGGCACTACAACATGACGTAGCGACTGCAACACGTCATCAATTATCTTGCAATGGTTTTGTAGCGGATCAGTAATTTGCCTTAAAACGCAGTCAAAGTATGGTTCGCTACAGAAAATAAAGGACCATGAGTTTAAGGCAAAGTATGGTTCAAAAACTACTCAAAGTTGAAAATACTGTGCACAATGTTGTACTGATCCGTTGCATATTGTTAATAGATTTCTGGCTGTTATTGCAAATCATAACCGTAATCTCAAATAGTTGCAAATACAGTACACAATGCTGTAACCAACCATTGCAAATTGTTAGTAGATTCCTGGCGGTCATTGCAACCCGCTGCAAAAACATAGTGCATAGGCAATCTCAGTTTTCTGTGCTAGTAAGGTGAGACTCGCAATGGGCTGGCGATGGAGAAGGTGAAGAGGAATTGTGCAATGCGAGAAAACTCTCACGTACCGCCTGTCACCCGAGTTCCGATCGCCCGATCGCCGCGTCTGCACTCCTTGCAGTTTCCCCGTCTCGGCGTCCGCTTTGAGCACCAGCCCCCACTCAGCCACCCGATCCGCCATAACATCTTCCGACATCTCCTTCCTCTCGGGCGACTTGGCGCCCTCGTCTCGCGCCACCATCTTCTTCGCCAAGTCAATCCGCTTCGCGAGGTTGCTCCTGGAGTCGTCCTCGGCCTGTTTCTTCAACTTGTCGATGGCCAGCTGCCGCTCCTCCGTGAGGAGACTGTTGGTGGTGAGCTTCGGGTTGTTGTTCAGATCGTCGGAGGAGCTCCGGTGGTGCTGAGGGACGGCGCGGGGCTTGCGCGCCGGGTTCTCGTCGGAGCCGATCACGGGCTTGGGCTTGTACTCGGGGATGTCGAGGTTGATCTCCCACGGCATTGGCGCGTCGGGATTCGCATCCGTCGCGACGGGCAGTGGTTGTGCAGCAGACTTGGAAGCTTTCAAGCTCAATGGGAACTGCGGGCTTACGGGTGCAGTCGCGGGTGCCGTGACGGGAGCCCAGGGGGGTTCAATGCGCATTGTGGGTGGTGACGGCGTCGCGGCGGATGCGACTGTTGCCTCTTCGACGCCCTCGGGTACGGATTTCCCAAGAGACGATTTACCATTGCCAGGCAAGTAGCGCGTGCTCGCGGGCGCGCCGCCGAAAACCTCCAGCGACTTGCGCTCCGAACGCGAGGCGGCGGTGAAGCGACCACCACGGCCGCGGGAGCCGCTTGGGCCGCCAGGCTTGCCTGCCGCCTCTTCCATCTCACCCCAACAATCCCTGTGCACCCACCCACCGTCAATTCCTTCTTCTCACAACCAACAACACAGGAACGTCGAGCGTCACTCGATCGGAAGTAGCGCATACCAAGAATCTGCGCAACGGTCGTAAAGATCGAGTCGTCACACCAGCGAACTCTCAATCTCCATCAGAAACGCATCGCATTTCGTCAGTTACCCGGACGCTTCGGCTGCGCGTTCCTGATCACACTGATCTGCACCCCCAATGCAGCAAACCGTCAGTATCCGTGCATGGTGACGAGAATGGCAGGATACGATTGAGTAACAGAAAAAAACTGTCATCAAAACCGGTGTACACAGAGTGACAGGATTTTAGTACAACGTCGCCGAAATCCTCACTGAAGAGAATGTGCAGTGTGCCTGCAAGGCTGCAACTCCCACACTGCTACTAGATTCCTCAAACAAACGCACATGCACAAAAGCAACAGAATTACTATGATATAAGATTCTTCTGCGTCCGATCGAGATGACAGTAACTATCCAAACTCGAATGTCAAAACAACCAATCTAAACCGGCAATTCGAAACCAAACGAAACACACTCGTCAGCTAGCTTTCACCTCAAAGGCTAAGATTTAGCTCACGGGTCAACAACACTCTCGGTCTAAGCTTCAGCTCGCACGGCAAACCTGCTCTCCAAACCCAAACCTTTCGCCGATCCTTCGAAGCTCACCTTGTACTCGACACTTGCGTGCGTACTCTCAACCAGAATACTAGTCTAGAAAAACGAGACATGCAAGTCTCCAAAGTGGTACTGTATCAAGTTTTGTTCAAAGCTCTTGAATGGGATATGATTCAACTGCCAAATCCATCCACACGCCCGGGCTCCATGACCACTTAGAAGAGTTCCATCCAGCACACACTTGGAAAGAAAAGCGCAGACGAGTGTGACTGAAAAGCTCCTGAAAAGTGAGGGTTAGGGGGAAGGCCGAAAGATATCTAGCATTCTAGCTAGCGACGTAGGCGGGTCAGCCTTATATATATTATTAAGGGCAGCTTAGTAGTGAAGAATGAGTGATGCTGCATGATGATTATTCCATAGCGGACGCAGATGAGGCCGGTGTCAGGTCGCAGCGATGGGTCGGCTGGCCAAGTGGGGTACTGGGGTCCCTCAGTCTAATGCTCTGTGTTGCACAGGTGGACTGCTGCAGCAGCAGCTGGGGACCCTAGTCCCCTGCAATGTAGCGAAAGGCAACGGGGTCGCATTAACGGCAGTCATCAAGGCAATCACCCCAGTTTGGCCACGCCCACGCGGGCACCCGACTCCTGGGCCAGATGGGAGAGCGAGCAGGTGCTGAAAAATCTGCTAAATAGGCTCAACCGCTCAAGATTCAAATTTAATACTGGGCTGGTCAATTTCAGGAGTGTAGCTGGCAATATTCGGTTCTGTAGGTGTAAACTTGGGGGTTTTGTAGGGGTAAACAGTGCTTCAGTTTGGTAGCTGTAAACATTACTTCGGTTTTGTAGATGTAAACATTTGCTTCAATCTGTTTGGTAGCTGTAAACATTGCTTCGGCTTTGTAGCAGTAAACATTTGCTTCAATCTGTTTGGTAGTAGCTGCAAACATTGCTTCGGCTTTGCAGCTGTGAACGTTTGCTTCAATCTATCTGTTTGATGGCTGTAAACATTGTGCTTGGGGCGGTTTCAGTTTGTTGCTGTAAAGATTCATCAGTTTTGAAGGTGTAAAATTCTTCGGGGTTCTGTAGAAGCAAATGTTGCTAAGTTTAGCCATATTTATGAAACTGTGCAGTAGACTTGCACTCACGCCGGCTTCGAAGGCTCCGGCTTGTGCATCGGTTGACGGGAATTGCGACCTACCTCATTAATGAATCACAGTGTGCACCCATTCGTGGCTTCGGCACTCTTCATTCTGCGCCGGCGAGAGTGCGAGACTCATAACTTTAATTGCTGCCGCACTTGGTGACTCGTCAAGAGCTCGGATTCCTCGTCACTTGTATTGCATCACGTGCGACCCATGCCCCTCATTGCCGGTTTCAGTCATCTCTGTGGGCACGGCCTCGTAAGGAGGTGACCTAGCGCGCAAGCGGCTTTTCAAGCCCTGAGCGTGACTACATGATTATTATTATTAGATTGGTTTATTTTAAGATATTCATCTTAAGAGGATCCTAGGGACCCAAAAATGCATTATTTATAGTTCAAGGCTTTCTTTTTATTCAGAAAATTTAGAATTCAAGGCATAGGATTTTCCTATTTATATGTACCCAAGATGTTGATTGATTCATTGATGCATCTCTCACATAAGAGGATAATGCATATATTTGGCATACAAGCGTTGTAAAGGCAAATGGCCAGTCATTTCACAAGGCCCGTAAATTGTCGGGTTTTTCTTTGGAAAAATTGACCCAATGCAAAGTCGGCGATCTAAAAGTCAAATGGATTTTTCTGTGTTATAAAAAGAAAGAAAGAAAGAAAATAATCTACATTAAGAAAAAAAAACTTTTCATGGAAACAAGGGAAGGTTGAATTGATTAGTACGCATACCAATGCTTGAAAAGTGTTGACAATAATGATTATTCCTACTGAGGCCAACTCGCATGCCCTTCACATGTTGTAAATTAGTTGGGCCCAAGTTGTCACATATTGAGGCCATGGAATTGGAGGCTCCAATAACAGTTGCATTGGAGCACAATTTTAATTAGAAAATATTGTACGCATTGCATACTACCAATACTGGCCCCAATAATGAACGCATTGTAGATGCTCTAACCACATTTAGAAGTGACTTTTCAAGTGTCGAATATGACTTTTATTATTAGGGTGTCTTCAATGCATACTTGATAGATGGACTCAACAACTCTTTGACGCTAGGCAAGTTGCACCTCATGTACTATAGCAAGTTATAATGCAATGCCATCTCTTTCTACCTATCACATGTCACAACAAGGAGGCCCACACTCCAAAAGTTGCACCTCAATTTTCTTGTTGTGGCATTTGGTCACCAATCAATGAAGAGCTATCGAACCCTTGGAATAATGACTTTGGTAGTTGAAGGGTGCTATAGTCAATAAATTTGGAAACACCGAGAATTTTTTGTAGGCTCTCCAAACATTCTCAAAATGTCGGCCAAGACCAAAAATGTGGTGATCAATGTCGTGAAGATAGAGTCAACCAATAATTCCATTGGACCCCAATTTTAATTCTTCCTATGCTCTCCACCCTACAAATGTCATTGGTGTACTTAGACACTCTTAGAATGGTTTGCTTTCTAAAGTATTCATGTTGTGAAAATTACAATGCACCAACAATGATGTTATTTGGATTTCATATGCAAAATCTATCTAGGATCTATCAATGTGAGTTTTTATATTTAGATGACTTAAGTTCTCAAAATCAAGATTTTAGGATATCACAATAAGGTATTTGTCTTATTTAGGGACTTTTGCCTTTGAGATTATCAAAACTCTATCAAAATGTGTGACAAGTTAATCTATTTATTATAAATAACCGATTGTCTCATTTTACTTTGATTATCTTATTTGTTAATGTTAAAAATTATTCTTGAATTAGAATGATAGTCACTTACACATAATAGTGAAATTAGGTTGCTTTAGTCAAAAAAATTACACCTAACTCACTGCTTGTCCTTAGGGAGGTGCATACAACTCTTTGAACTAGGCCATCAGCCAATGCACCAAACCATGCCACACTTTAAACGCTTATATCTTGTGATTGACATGGTCAAAGTTTTTGAAATTTCTTCTAAACATTTTCATACTAGTCTAGTGCAAGATCCTACAATTGGATATACAAAGAAAAACATATTTTTAAATTTTGTTGTTGTTTGCATTAAAATTGGCAATTTTGAGTGGGTTTTTTTATGGAAAAATGGCCTTGGGACCTTAGGATTTAAAGTATCACATGTACCACCAAATATAAAAATATTTATGCTTTGTCAGAAGAAGAGCAAACTTCATTGATACATTGAGAGTAGATTAGGTGAAGAGGTCACTATTAACCCCTAAAGTCCCAAAGTCATTTTTCTGTCAAAAACCGCTCAAAACTGCCATTTCTACTGCGTTAGTCCAAGAAAACAAAACAAAAACTTTTTTTGGAACTGAACCATAGGATCTTAAACTTTAATTGTTTTAGATCATGTGGTAAAAATTTCATGAAGTTTGACCGTACAGATTGAGAGATATGAGCATTCAAAGTTGAAAAAACAAGTTTTTTGGAACACTGGACTGCAATTTTAGATGACTTTGATCTCTATTTGTGGAAAAAAATTACACTGTGGAGTTTGAATTTAAAATTTATTGTGTTGAAGAATTGAGTTGGGAGTCTAGGAAAAAAATTTCAAAAAATAAAAACTTGATTTTCATACTTCAAAAAATTGTCAAGTAGAAGTAGGTCCAAGATTGAAAGAAAAACTAAATTGATAATAGCTCTTAGATGGGATTGAAATACAATAATCCCAACGGTGAGATTGTTCTAACAAGAAAATTTAACCTTTACAAAAAGAAAAATTTGAAAAAATTTGAAAATTGCATTCTGAGATGAATTCTACAAGTTTTTTTTTCAAAAAGATGCGTAGATTGCCCGAAAAATAAGATTGTTCATAACTTTCACATCACTAATCAAAGTGGAATGAATCAAAGCTTCAGATGTAGACAAAAACATTATCTTTGAGAAAAAAAAATTTTAAAATTTATTTTGAATTTTTGCAATATTTTTTGTGCTGCCCGCCGAGTTCAGTTTCAGGCTTTTTGTGGTATAACTTTTGCTTCCGGGCACCGATTGAAATAAAAATTATATTCCCACAAAGCTTATCAGATTTTCTATCTTCAAAAAAAGTTTCAAAGAATTAGGGTAAATTTTCAGCCCATAGGAACCTGCCCGAATTCCAAATTGTCCCCCGAGGGGACAATGGGACTTTAGGGGTTAATATTGTTCTTCATCAATCTTCACAGGTTATGGGGTATTTGAAGTAAGGTGGCAACAAAGAAAAAACAAAGTAATTATTGTGGTGATACCATAACTTCATACCTCATTCAAGCATTGTAAATCAACTTTTTTCAAAATTTGGTCAACCAAGAAAATGTAGAAAATCAAGTTAAATTTCACCTCCAAAAACCCATTTGTGATTTGGAATCTCTAATGGATCGTTACAAAGGTCCAAAGTTCAGTTGTAAATTCAATAATTGTATTATTCTGACTTAACTGAGCTCTTTCATGTCTAAATTTACATGTCCCACATGGGTTATTGTACCTCCTACCTCCCCACTTCTATAAACCACTTGCCTTCTGTACTCATGAGAAACTTGAAGTGGCACGTCAATGTAATGTCAAAAAAATTAGACGAATTTTTTTATTTTTTTATTTTTTCCATCTTGCAGTCACTTCCGTGAAGTCATCCTTCGTGTCCGCCTGTCCGCAGCAGTGTTACAGGCTTAACTGATGCCGAATCTGTCCTTCACATGGGCTAAGATAACATATTCAAAGATTTTGACAATCCCTAGTAAAAGCTTATTTGTTTAGTTTGAATAGTCTCCACTCCAATCCACTCCAATGATAAGTGCACTACCTTAGGCTCTATAAGTCTCTAGTCTAGCTCATGAGAAAAGTCATCAGTTATTAGACACAATATTAGACAATTTTTTAATCCGAATTTGCAATAAGGTAGGGTGCTCTAAATTAAAGCGACCTTGCTCTAAGGATTAGCTTTCATGCTCGTCTGGTGTGCAAATTTTCCACTAATTCAAGCAAGAAGACAAAAGCAACTCCAATTGTTTTGCCGGGGTGGGCAAGCGGGAAAGGAGTAGTTGAAGTTTCACCGATATCGGTAGACATCCTCATTGGTGGAGACATATGGAATCTAATATGTGGGGAATTTTTCCCTGTAGTACCCGTTGTGAAAGTTCTTTGATGACTGATACATGTAAGGAGGCCCTAAATGTAACCTCTAGCAGATAGGTACACTTTGTTTTCTTTGGTATACTAATAGTGTACATTTCAAGAGGGGGGAGCGATCTTACTCTAAAAGTGACTTCTAACAAAGAGGTACATTTTTCTTTCTTCAATATACCAATAGTGTACATTTTAGGAGGAGGGGAAGCAACCTTGCTCTACAAGCAACCTCTAACAAAGAGGTACATTTTGCTTTCTTCAATATACCAATAGTGTACATTTCAAAAGGGGGGGGACAACCTTGCCCTAAAAGTGACCTTTATCAAAGAGGTACATTTTGCTTTCTTTAGTATACCAACAGTGTACATTTAAGGAGAAAAGAGGGGCGCTTATATTGACCACGAACTTCAAAAATTCATAACTAATTCCACAAAGGTCCAAAAAATATGAAACCACTTGAGTTAAATGCCAATTCCGTTTCCCTTCCTAAACAAACTGAAACAAAATTTACTGAAAATTGTTTCAACGAGTTTAGCTTCCCCCAATCAGTTGTTTAAGAGCAGACTACGGCTTACTAGCCAGGTGAGAACATGTTTTGGAGATTGGCAGCACGCACGGCATGGGCAGGCCGGCATTGATCTCTCAGGGTACTAATTGTGTGGATCGAAGTGTTGTCTCGTTCAATCCGTTAGTGGATGCTGTTAGTTAAGTGAAGTGCCGTGTCTGCCAAATCAACCTTGGAAAGCAGATGTTTGTCAACTTGTGTGAAGCGGAAGTTTGTCAACTCGTGATCTAATCTTAATGTGTCGAAATTTCCAGCCAGGTGAAAAGAAACGGATTTCTCTGTGCAGGAGAATCGATTTCGATCGGCAGTGGCTGTGTTTGAATTGGTGGTCGTCGCTGCTGTGGCAATGGCGGCGGAGGTTGCTTGTACTCACCGTACTGACTTTGGTTCTCTCCTTGTGTGTGTGCCTGTGTGTGGGGGCAAAGATCCTTTCAGATGCGAAGCCAAAGGAAGCTTGGATTTGGATTTGGCAGGAGTTACATGTGAGGAAGTTTGAGTATTGAATAACAAGTCAAATGTGTGACAAAGGACCTCAGTATGTCATAACTTGGTTGTTGACTTTTCAAGACTAAGGTGGGTACACCCAAAACCGTCACTTTTTACTACTGAGCCTAGTTGCTATCATGAAACTGGTCAAATTTTCACATATTCATATTGGCAAGTGAAAGGAGGTTGCAACGCACCAAAGAACGCCACATTTGGATATTGTATGCAAAAGTTATTAAGGGTCAAAGTTCGTTTCTTAAAAGCGCTCCATCCAATTAGGTACATAACTGAAATTCGAAATGTACAAACCTTCTAGATGGCGCTTTAAGGTCAGGTGCCATTTAACAACATACTACCTTACTGTGGCTCTGTGCCATCGCCCATCACAAGTTGTAAGTTGCAACTCATATTAACCTTCTTCTCCCCTTGGATCATAGAGATCAAAGGTTGTAATTAAAAAGTGAACAATTATGTATGATAACCAACTTGTTGCTACCACGGCCGTCATCGGTTATCAAAGAGAGAACATAGTTTCTTGAGTTTCTAATAAAGTGGGTACATTCATAATCACACCCTACTTAAAACCACCATCCTCACTGTGGGTACATCTCCAAAATTCAATATAATAGTGTACATATATTCACCATGTTGAACAAATGAATTTAGAACATCTACCAAAAAACACTTTGACCCTTGATAACATTTTGCATTATTTTGGTACCGAAATGTTGTGTTTGTTAGAGTGTTGGAGCCTCCTTTCACTTGCCGATACAAAAGTATGAAAATATGACCAATCTAATATTAGTAAATATTAGTAAATAGGCACAGTAGCAAAAAGGGTGGTGGTTTGGGGGGTACCTACCTTAATAACAACAACATTGATAATTTTGACAGGCTACGATTAAGAAATTTCCATACTACTCAAAGGTACAATTATATATTTTTGTATTTGAGCAAAGGGAAGGAGGGCCCTTTACCATACCTTTGTAATGATATTCCAAAAGCGTCCCTCAAGATTTGTGGGAAAATGTGTCAATGTGTATGATCCCGATGGATCCATCGTTTGAATTCATGAGATTGTCATTTTATAACTGAATTCCAAATCAATAATCTAATCCCCAATCCAAACAACTTGTCTCTATGTGAAATTGAGTACAGTCCATACCTTAAATTAGGTTATTTGTTTTGTTTTGTGTTGTTTGTTTGTTACGGTGAGGTCTCTAGAACCATGTATCCTCCATTGTATTCTTGGTACCATCAAAAAGCTCTTTGCAAAGAAGGGTGCACAGACTTTGTTTCATGGTGTTTGGACATATGGAGTAGAAGTTATTGAATTTCAAAGTCTCTTTATGAATTAGAAAATTAGAAGATTCTTGTTACTTTAATTTGATTGTGGCAACAATACAAGGCACACTAGTCTTCATTACATTAACCCCTAAATGCCTGGGCGACCAAATATGGTCGAATTGAAATTTCAGGCTCACTTTGTAGTGGGCAGTTAAATTCGTTTGATCGTTTAGAAAAAAAAATTGGGTAGTTTTTAGGATTAACTATTGAAAACTTTCATTTTTCACTGAAAAAGGTACATATTTGATTGTTGAGAGGTCTCCAAAGCCATACATGTCCATTAAGGTAGGTGGCTCAAATTGCGACCCACTTCTTGGAACCGTCCCTATAGAAGGCTCTAAAATGGACACTAAGTGGTTCTTAAATGGACATATGATAATGTGAGAGCTTAATAAGGTTTGTTAGATGTTGGTTTATACTTCACATATGATATCGAACTAAGAGTGGACACAAGACAAGTGTCCACTTCATTTTTGCAAGAAACACATTTACGATTGAACATCCTTTCACTAAAATGATTCTCAGTCACTCATTAATTCTTGGATTGATATGAAATTTTAGCCACACAAACTAGACTAGTAGGCGCAACTTTTCCAACAAAAAATATTGAAAACGGACCTTGTATGAAGAAGTTATAAGCCGCCAAAGTTCATTGTGATCGAAGAATGTCGGGATTTAGAACTTTGAATTGCTCCCAAACATTCAAAACAACTTGAATTGACATGAAAATTTTACCACAATAACTAGACTTCAAGGGGAACATAACCCAACAAATTTTACTATAAAAAAACTTAGAATGAAGGAGATAGAAGCAGGGCTTT
Organism: Rhytidiadelphus loreus; assembly: GCA_947034895.1. NCBI lineage: Eukaryota > Viridiplantae > Streptophyta > Bryopsida > Hypnales > Hylocomiaceae > Rhytidiadelphus > Rhytidiadelphus loreus. Next base: position 45,110,998 of record OX344764.1, read on the forward strand.
TATTTTCATTTTTTAAGAATAGCCACAATGGCGATTTAAAATGTTATAGTGGTGCTCCAAATTTCAACTTGCATCCACATATTGGATAGAAAATATCACATTAGTACATATTACTTGTCAATTTGACAATTTTCATCCAAGTTTTTTTTTAATGTGAAATTTTCTGGCGATTTCATCCAAGTTTTTTGGCATTTTTTTAGGTGTTTTTTAGCCAGATTTTTTTCCTTGGTGCAAACTGGCACTAGAAAGCCAAAAAAAAAGCCCTGGATAGAAGCCCCCAAAGCTGCAGCTAGCAAATGCAGTTTGGTGAACTCAAATTGAACTTGTGAACTTTGATTGGCTTCCAAAAAATCAATATAACTTGAATCAATCTGAAAATTTTATCACACAAACTAGAAGAGAAAGCGCAAATTTTACAACAAGTTTTATTGAATTTGGAAATTGGATGAAAAAGTTAGAGCACTTTGAATTGGACTTGAAAGTATGTGAAGACAATATTGGTTCCTTGGCTTCAGTTTAGTAAAGGTCGCATTTAGAAACCTTAAGTATTACTTTCTCAATGCTTCACTGCTTGTTTTTGGTCAAACCATATCTTTTTTCAGACTGCTCGCGTGTGGGTTTTGCAAGGCCTAGGATCACAAATAGGTGCCTATGGCAAAATTCTTTGGAAATTCATAAGTAATTCAAAAATGCTCAAAAAAATATGAAACCACTTGGGTTACATTCCGCATCAATTTCTCTTCAAGTGAAAAATAAGTGAAAATACTCTTAGGCATCTGAAAACCATCGAAAAGGCCCAACAACCCTTAAAGTGACGATTTATGAGCACACTACCTTAGTGGAAGAGTAAAGCTTGCTAATTTTACTTCATTTTCCAACTTTGAAAAATTTCACTTGATTTGAGATCTAAAAACTTATACTTATCCATTTGCTTTGAAAATGATCCCAATGGAAAGAGTAAAGTGTTTTCATGATTTTCACCATTGAAAATTTAAACAAGAAAGTGTTGATTTGGAGTTATTTGTGATTTATACTTATAAATAAAAAATGGCATCTCAACAATTGCAAGGTGGATTGTGTAATGAGTTTAGTAGCTTTTCAAGTGATATTAAGTTTTTTGAGAGTGCATTTTGGTGTGCTAACACAATTTGTAGTTGTTCATGTCACCTCCAATGCCAAAAAACTTTTATATGCAAATTTATGAAACATTGTGGGGAGGGGCATCATACTAAAAATAGAAAATGTACATTTCTCTTGTTATAATCTCACAACTCATATGCAATTTTGCACTCAAAATTGGTGTGCATCCTAATAAGCAAGCTCTTTAAACATCCATACAATTAGATTTTGAAAAAAAATCAATTTGCTTCGATGGGGATAACTATAAGCCCATGCTCTTTTTTCATAGGAAAAATACACTTGGAAAGGCTTAGGTACTTAGGGGTTAACCCCTTAATGTTTCAATCCTTTTTCAAATTTTGGCACATTTTTGCTTATATCTTTCTACAAAAATACCATTTACTACAATTTCATGAAACTGGTCATTAACCCCTAAGAGCTCGAGCGACCATTTTATGGTCGCTACCCGACTTCGGGCAGAATTTTTTAGCAAAAAAAAACTTTTTTTCAATTTTTTTTTCAATTTTTTTTCTTTAGGGATTGGATTGTCTTTCAATATGTATATTCAAAACTAAGATCACTACGGTCAAACAAAAATTATAAGAGATATAGCGCAAAGAGTCTAGAATTGGCTAGTGTTGAAAAACTTACTATTTGGAGAAAGTGTTGATGTTCTCATTACTAGATCTTATGCATTTTTTCACAAATCAATAGAAACCACAATTTTGACCAATCAAAAAGAAATTCAAATGCTAAAGATAGAAATTGTATTTTTGGTGAATTTTTGAAGTTATATCTTCAAAATTCATTTGAAGAGAACCTAAAAATAATTTTAAAATTTTGACCGTACGGATACTTTCTACTTCTCATGCTTCACATTATCTTCTTTGATTCAAACTTCAAAAAAGTTATAGAACTTATATTTTATAATACATTTGTGTTTCGTTCAAACCCCTTGGGCTTTTAGGGGTTAAGGAAGGTTGTTTTTTCAAGATTCAAGTGTTACATTGGATGAATGAGAAGTTAGTTGGACTAAACACCACCTCCAATCCCTCTATTCATCGTCCAAAATATGGACGTCGAAGCGCTTAAGGGTTAAAATGGAATGTAGCAAAATATGATCCAACAATGCCAGTTGCAATTGGATTGGAGTTGATCTTGAATCATTCTACCTTACTATGCCAAAGCCTTATTAGTCCATTTGTAAAAATGAAGAAAGAAATACATTCATTTGCTTTGTCCATTGTGAAGACCATTTGGCATAATTGATCAATACAATTGGAATGTCTTTGCTAAACTATGCACCCAAAAGTGGCAGTCACAAGTTTTGCATTAATTAACAACCCCCCCTCCCTGCTAAAAAACGAGAACTGTTGATTTTTTTGTAAAAAAAATTACAACCCCCCCCCCTCACAACCATTGATCTCAAAAAAATTTGAATACGGATACAGATACGGGATCGGATACTGATACGGTACTAATACGGGTACTAATACGGATACGGATAGGAATATATATGGATACTGATACGGTACAAATACAAGAGCAATATGGGATATATCCCATATTGTTTGCACTCCCACCCACCCCTGAAAATTACAAGAAGGGGAGGGTAACAGAGGGTGGGTGAGGAGTGGAAAAAAAAATTAATTTTTTAATTTTTAATTCAAACCCCCCCCAAAAGAAAATTAAAATTAAAAATTTTGAAAGGGGAGAGGGGTTGAATTAAAAACTGAAAAATTTTAAATTAAATTTTTTTTCCATGGTGCATAGTTTTACACTATGTACCATGAAGTGGCTGTAACAGCCAGCACACAAGGCCAATTGATCAATACAATTGGAATGTCTTTGCTAAACAATGTAATTGTATGGTGCACGACCATTTTTGTGAAGAAACTTTAAACATGCTAAACCCCCTCAAGGACTAGTTCCAAGCCCACAAAATGAGACATCATTTCCAACCTCAATTTTAAATTATATAGGAGTTTCAAATTTCAAATTTTTATTAGGTGAGACCATGTGTTATCTGCACATGTGACAAATATCAATTAGTTTCACAATATGATGTTTCAATCGATTTTTAGCAGTTGAAGAAATTAAATTGATAAATATAATATAAAGCATTCAATTAGTTGAAAAATTATTCTCAAGGCACAAGTAGCAATGAAAAATTATGTACAAGGTTTTCAAATAATCATTTCATTATTTTTATACCTTCAACAATAAACTTTAAGCTAAATTATCATTATTAAGTTAAATTAAACTTCATATATTTTAGTAATAATTTATTGATATTATTAATACGTGGAAAAAATGTTTTTATTTTTTTAAGAAAGATGGTTGAAAATCCTAATGTATTAGGATTAAGCATGCCAAATAGAAGTTTAGTCATACAGTATTTTCTATACTTCACTTGTGATTGGTTGGCTTAATTTTTATGGTATCATTTGGTGTGTAAGAGAGGGAGGGATGACATTGAAAGGTTTGCAAAATATAGATGTGAAATTATGGTGAGTTAATTTTAGTACATAAGGGTAGTACACTAAAAATGATATTTAGTGTTAGCAACACTATTTACGAACCTTGACACTAAATATCATTAACCCTACTAAAGTAAGTAACATTAAATCTAATTTCTAACACTAAATGTACTCTATGGTAAATTTGAAATTTGGTAAATCTAAATGTACTCTATGGTACGCATTGAAGTCTAATATTACACTAATTTCCACAAAGTTCAAATTTAGTGTTGTGTGGAATAGGGTGGTAAGTACACTAAATGTAATCCAACACTAAATCATTTTTAGTGTAGTGATATTATTATCATGTAGAGATGCATCTAAATTTGAATCAATTAATAAGTGAAAACAATCAAGGGAAAAATGAACTAATATACAATAGGAAGGTCACTTTCAAACATGAGGGTCATATACATCACTTTGTTGTTGTTGAAAGAATTATTTTTGGGAGTACTTAGCTTTACAAAGAGAATGACAAATTTTTCTCAATTAATCTTTCTTAGTAATTAAGGGATGCATATTGACCCTTTAAGGATTGAGGAGTAGTCCATAATTTCAAAGTTATGAAGGTGTATAATAAAGTACAACCTAGAAGGATAATTTAATAATATTTTTAAATAAAAAAATCTCAAGCCAATTATATCCAATTTGCTTCTATTTTCTAATAGTTTTATGTAAGTTAATCTTTCTTAGTAATCAAAAATTTATCATTCTCTTTGTAATTCATGTCACGTGTACACAACTCTACACTAATTGGATGAAAATGTGCTCTAATATTGTGAACCTTTGAATGAAATTTAGATGAATGTAAACGATAGTGGATGACAATTAGATAAAAGTAGATAAAGTTGGACAAAAGTTGGATGAAAATAACAATAGTTGAGATATTGCAAAAATGTATTAGACATTATATATAGATTTTATTCAATCTCAATAGATTGAGAACATCTATAGTAGTGTGTCTTATGAGTTTGTATAATTCCAAATGTAAGATAGGATGATCCGTTGTCATCTCTTTGGTTGTTGCATATACATAGATTGTTCAAATTCACAATTTTATTTTTTGAACAATAGAACAACAAATAATTATATGCATTCAAAGCAAAAACATATAGCTTTCCATTATTGTCCTAGGGGAGGGCTATTCTTGTCTATTTGGATTCTAATGTGGTTCTTTGAACTCCCTACACATTTGCAATGGTAATCCAAAAAAATTCCTTCAAATTGTGAAATGATGAATGAACCTTTTGCTTTGTGTCTAAACCACATGGTGTTGTTTCTTGAAGTTATAAAAGTGAAAAATCATAATGCAACCCTTTACATTTTCACTACATTATACTATAAGAAACCCGTGTTTTAAATTACGTTTTGTAAATTTTTTAAACAAATTTTAGGTGACATCCATTGCAAGTTTGCAACAAATCCATGTTTTTATGTCAACATTGATGTTATGTTGAACGTATTATTGACATAAAACATGGGTTTGTTGCAAACTTGCAATGGATGTCACCTAAAATCCATTTTAAAAAATTACAAAACGTAACCTAAAATGTGGGTTTCTTCTAGTGTTAGAATGCAACAGGGTGCTATTGGGTCCAATAACTGAAGGTGCTAGTAGGGGATGCCTCAAACTACACTAGAAGAAACCCATGTTTTTTTTGACAAGCCTTGATTTTTTGAAACAGATTTTTTTTATATCTAGATTAACATCTAGCTATATTTATGTTTTTCATGATGTTCATTGGATGTTGTTGACATAAAAACAGCCAGATGTCAAAATAAATGTAAAAAAAAGTCGAGATTGTCACATAAAACGTAGGTTTTCTATAATACTAGGGGCAATTTTGGATTTGTATACCTTAAAGTATATACACCGACAATCAACATTGCCCAAAATGTGACACCTACATTTGAATCCCAAAGAATAATTTTTTCCTAGATATTAAATAGACAAGGTGTACATAATCAAAAATGAAAATCTTCGAGAATCTAGTTTTTTTTTTAAAACACCTCGAGACAATATTTTGAAAACTTATAACTTATTGATACAGTGTTCAAATAATACATGCTACAATACATTGAAATCCTCTTTTAGTTGCCAATGAGGCCTAATATAAAAATAATATACATTTTATTATAGTAATTATATAAGCTCATTTGTAATTAGGGGCGATTGCATGTACACATACTTTATTGTAAGTTTGTTGGTTATTCTCACTCCAATAGAAACATAGTCTATGTAAACCAAAGAATAGACCCAATACCCTCCAATACAATCTCAACTAAGATAAGACAATCAAATGTTGTCACTCACCCAATTCCAACATCAACTTGGACCCTCCCATTTGTGTCAATCACCTACCCATTACCACAATCTTATTAGCAATCCTTTAGCATCATGACAATACACTTGGGGAGGGAACACTTCATCGTGTGGTTTAGCATGGTTCTACTTGTGTTGTATCAATTTGGTTCCATCAAACTTTGAAAAATCACAAAAAATTCATTTTTTATTGGAATGTCATGATTCTACTTTCAAGTGTCTTCTCTCAAACTTCAATTCTCAATCTCTTAAAAACACCTTATTTGACAAATAGCTTCTCCAAGCTAACTAAGGTAGGGTGCTCTAAAAGCAACCACTAATACATAGATACATTTTACTTTCCTTAACGTCCCAATAGTGTACAATTTAGGAGGTGGTTGCTTTAATTTAGTGACCACTACATTTCAACTTAAAAAATTTGTAACTAATTCCATGAAGGTCCAAAAATTATGAAATGACTTGGTTTTGATGCCAATTCCATTTTTCTTCCTACAAAAATTAATTGAAAATTGTTTCAAGGAGTTTAGCTCCCTCCCAAATGCAATTAGCTCTTAAAAGGTTGCTTCATCAACAGACTATCGTAGATAGCAAATCAGTTTGGTATCAAGAGCATCCTCACCAGTGTCTTCCCTATCCCTATCTCCGCCGGGTTGAAGGGGAGCAGAGATGGGGGATAGGGGAAGGCAAGCTCCCACTAGTTCTTTCCTAAATTCTCAACTTATTGCTAAATAGAGGTAGGAAGAAGTCAAAAAGGGGACTACTGAAATTATAGTAACAAGACCAAATGAATAATACTCCCACGAATAAATGAAGCACAACTCATGTTAGAAAGGTGAAAAGTGGTTTAAGGGGTTACTCCATTTGAATTCCCTATCCATCATCCCATTTGGGGAATTCAAATCCTCTCATCCCTTCCTAAATTTTTAGGAATAGGGAATGTTGGTGGGTGGGTGGGAGTTTTCTTCCCTATCCGGATGAAAATCATTTGGATACGGGTAGGGAAGCCACTAAGGTAGGAGGTCCTAAAATGGAGCGGGTTCTAAAACCGATCAGGCTCTAGAGGTACATTTTGCACTTTCCAATGTACAAGTGGTGTGCATTTGAGGAGGTGGTCGGTTTTAGAGCCCACAAAAATGCACTTTTCTGCAACTTCAGAAATTCATAACTAATTCTACGAAGCTTGAAAAAATATGAAACAACTTGGGTTAGATGCCAATTTCTCTTGCCTTTCAAGGAAAATTTACTGAAAAATATTTCAAGAAATTCTACCTCCCCAAAAGTCAGCTTCAGCTCTTAGATGAGCGATTTATGGACCTCCTACCTTAGTGGGGATGCTCTAAGCACACGTTTACCTTAGGTATGAATCATTTGGGGACATGTTTCTCTTGCTCTACGCTTACGCGACGCAGCACATGTTTTGTGGGACGCTGTACGCACACAGCACATACGTACGTACAGCTGTGTATCCAATTAATTAAGTTGAATGAGTGGCCCCTGTCAGTCCCATCCCCCCTAATGCTTATCACAACATATCCGATTCGACATGTGATCGACGATATTGACGCAGCCATGCTGCCATTGTGGTTTGCCAACTCTCACTTACCCCCTGACCCCGCTGAAGGCCTGAACTGAACTGAACTGATTGCAGTCGCAGGGCTGCCCCTGCCCCCGGCACAAACCCAACCCAACCCAACCCAAGTACCCAAGCCCAAGGCGGGCGAGGTCGCCGCAGGCCGGGCCGCCTGCACACCCATCCCGGGGACACCGGCAAATCATGAAGCTGCGGGCTGGGCAGGGCAGAATCTGAGTTGGGGGGGATCAGAAACTTGTGTAAGTTCTGAGGAGGAATCATGAGTGGTGTCACCAGCCCCAAGTTGTGAGCCCAACCCATCCCCGGTACCCAAACTTAATAAAGTCTGAAAATCTGAAGGCTTTCAATGAGTTGGAGTGTCAGTGCATTTGTACCTTTAAAAAAAACCCGTACAACAGGACCAAGAAGAAGGGGGTCCCTAGAAGAAGGGGGTCCCAAGAAGCCGGGGTTCCCGAGAAGAGGGGTTCCCAGAGAAGAGGGGGTCCCAAGAAGGGGTCTTGAGACGGGGTCCCAAGAAGATGTTTTGAAATGGGGTTCCAAGAAGACGTCTTGAAATGGGGTCCCGACAAGGGGTCTCGACAAGGGGTCTCGACAAGGGGTCTCGACAAGGGGTCTCGACAAGGGGTCTCGACAAGGGGTCTCGACAAGGGGTCCCAAGAAGGTATCTCGAAAAAGTGTCCGGAGAAGGTGTTTCGAAAAAATGTCAGGAGAAAGTGTCCCAAGAAGGTTTCCCGAGAAAGTGTCCCAAGAAGGTTTCCCGAGAAAGTGTCCCAAGAAGGTTTCCCGAGAAAGTGTCCCAAGAAGGTTTCCCGAAAAAGTGTCCCAAAAAGGTGTCCCGAAAAAGTGTCCCAAAAAGGTGTCCCGAGAAGGTCTCTTGAGAAAATGTCCCAATAAAGTGTTCCCTTAGGAGACACCTCAAGGTTTGGGCAGGTTTCTATGATCTAAATTTTTTTGTATGATTATTTGAAACTTTTTGTGAAGATAGAAAATATGTTAGCTTCCTGGGAATATAATTTTTTGTTTCAATCAGTGCTTGAGAGTAAAAGTTATGCCATAGAAAAGCTCAAAGTAGAGGGTTATTAGGCAGTACAAAAAATAAAATAAAATAAAAACTTCAAATCATTTAATCTATTTTATTATAGACAATACTTTTGTTTACATGAAAAAGCTTTTATTCATTCCATTGTTGGATTAGTGATGAGAAAGTAATGCTCAAAGTCTTGGTTTTGGGGCAATTATAAAATCTTTAGAAAACAACTTGTAGGATTCATTTTTGAACTCAATTTTCACAATTTATGAAAAAAGCTTCACATTGTTTGGTTTAATTGTTAGAACAATCTTACCGTTTGGATTCAAGTGTATTTCAATTCTATCTTAGGGCTACTAATGAATGAAGGAGTTTTTTGAATTTTTTCCTAGACTCTCAACTCAATTCTTCGACATAAAATTTTAAAATCAAAATCTATGGTGTCAAAGAATCTAGTCTAGCAAGGTGCAAAAAAAGTTCTTTTTACTTTACCCCTTAAAGGAACAAACAACAATGTTTTGGCAGCATAGCAATTTGGGGCAACTCACTAAGAATGGAAATATTCACTATATTTTGTGAATTCTTTTTTGGATGTAGGGACAAGAAACACCTTGCTACTCTACCCCAAAAATTTACAATTGGAATTGCCCATAAGAAGTTATGGGGAAAATATTGTTTTCATGAAAGAAAGGAGGAGAGGGGGATATGGACAGGGTTATTTATATTGGAGTGGAATTTTCTTTACAACAACCAAAGGAATGGGAGCAAAGCCTAGGACAAATTTTTGGCCTAGCTATTGAAAACAAGTTAATTTTGACATTTTTAGGGGACCCATAAATTTAGGACAAAATACAAGGACAGAGTGCAAGGGAAACAATTGCTCCATGAAATACAATTTCTAAAAATTCAACATTAATTCAAGGAAATCAAAATATTTGGCAAATATCTACATACTTTCACCTATCACTTGTTTTGTATTCCACAAGATAAGAAGACAAGCTCTTTATACAAGAGGGGTGGTAAGAGGTAAAACAACCCATGTGGGATATGTAAATTAGAATCAGGAGGAGTTCAATCACTTATAGTAAAGTCAAAAGTAGGAATTGTATTTACAGTAGAATTTTAGACCTTATTTAGGCATAGTTAAATAAATTTCTTCAAAACACTTTGAACTAGTTTGATGTGGAAGATCAAGCTAAGTTTCAATTCTAAAAGCCTCTTTGAGATTTCAAGTCTCCAATAAAAAAATTATGGACAAAATTCAAAGGAGATTTTGAAAATGTCAAAGGAAATGTCCCTTCCAATCCCTCTTTGAAATTTATACATAGAATTTTTGGATAAGACTCATGTAATTAATATGAATTTTCAAGGTGGAAGCTCCCTGAGCCATTGAAACCATCATATAGGTTGATCTTAAAACTGAAATGTAGAGTATCAATCACTTACAATTAATGGTTTAATTTCACTTTTAGAGACACTTTCATTAGAAGTCTACTTGTCATGAATGGTTTGGGATATTTTCATCTTATGTCAAACCCTTAGAGTGAAAGTTATCAATGCTTCTAGAGCATCACCATTCTTATTCTACCAAGCAATACGGCTTGGCAAGTGAGTTGCCAATTCTACTTTTCTTCCCCCACCGTGGCACATTCCACATAAGTCAAGCAACTAGACTCAGACAATTAAAATCAATCCAAACTCACTAGAATGCAAAGCCTGCTTACTTCTTGGTTGAGCCTAGATTGCGCTACATTCTCGTGTTCCTAGCTTGTTTCTTGTGGTTGGCCTTGTCTCACCCTATTGAATGAGCACATTGCAGTGATCTTGAAGAACTTGAGCCTTGAATACAAGAATTACACACCAAATTTTCAAGGTTTTATTAATGTAAAAAATTGCAAGCAAGGAGACGGTGGGGGATGGCCAAGATTTTTCAAAAATGAGCTCTTCTATTTTGAGCCCCTACCAAACAACCTTTAGCATGGCAAAATGATCGTTTGTTTGACAATGGTAAAGTTTTTAAGGTAGAGGCACCAATTGTCAACCACACCCAATACCCAAACTTGCAGGGTATAGTAGTTCCAACCAAGGCTGGAACAGATTTCCAACCCAAGCTTGGAATGTGTTTTTATGGTGTCATTTTCAAGGTTGGGACTAATAAAGTTATAACACGTGTCCCGAAGTAGTGAGTATAAAGGTAGGAAAAGCAATTCTTAAATGATTATAATTGGAAGAGTCTAGACATTGGTTATAGGCCATGAGTACTTTTTGGCTCCCAAAATTCATGGTAATTTCAATTTTGGAAAAAAAATTATGAAAAATTTACAATCTTCATATTTCCTATCTTCCTACATGGGAAAAATTTCCACCACCTCATGCTATTCACGATTTGCAACAAAATTGCTTCAATGATCGGCTACTAGTGCCTCTATGGAAGCCGACCCATTCCTGATCACTCCCCCATTCCCAACCTATAGACTACTCTATTTTTGAGAAGTTGTCACACAATTCGAGGATAAATTATGGCACATTGTGATTGGTTGCAAAGTTATCAATATTGCAACTAGCCCTTGGTTGATTTGGCAATCAACCTATGGTCAGGAATAGAAAGGTCTATATCACCATTGTAGGTTGAAGAGAATCTTCCACTAAAAAACTCATAATAATTACGTTACGTGTAATAAAATTATGAAAAAAATATGCAATCCTTCCAAATTCTATTTCTGTACATGGGAAAAATTCAGCACTCAAAAAACCTGCACTGCAAATATGCGTAATCCCTTAAGTGGTTGGAAATGGGTCGTCTCCCCTAATGCAGTAATAATGGTTTGAAAAATATTGTTTTTCTTCGTTTCAGGGTAGGGCATTTGAGGATAACAAGTGCATTGTTGGTACCATCCACTGCCATTGTCATTGCAATTGTGCTGTGGGAGCAGTACAACAACTGAAACTGCCACCGTGAACTGTGCCTGCGAACCCTAACTTAACTTAACTTACATCTCTATTCAAAACTTCCCATGTGCAGGTGTTGGATGGTCCATGTGACCATGTGACCATGTGCACGGTGAATATTTCCTCTTCTTTTGCAAGCAGGGCCAACCCACAAAGTCAGGATCTGACCCACAAAGGCTTGCCCACTCCTGTCGGTCACGTACGTATGTACGTACGCAAATATTCCTGTATGCACGTCCAAGCCAACCCAATGTAGACTCGGCGGCAACAACGGTATATATTTAATTTCCACTATTCATATCCCTACCACGATACACTGAGTATGTGGTAAACTTCTCAAACGTGGGTACTGTACCCCCCGAAACAGACACTTTGGGCTTCTATGTCTGGTAGTTACTTTCATTAGATTGGTTGAATTTTTCATAATATTTTTCTTGTTGGCATTTGGAAGGAGGTTCCAATGATTCACCGAACGTGACATTCGGATACCGTATGCAAAAGTTACAAATGAAAGAACGAAGTTTTGGTTTTGAAATAGTTTCTTTGAGTGGCATGGGTGCACAATAGATTTAGGAGATGTACATAGAGTGAAGATGACATTGTAGGGTCAATGGTGCATTTTGGGAGGGGAGGGGAGGGGGGGGACACCTTATCTCTACCTAAATAGAGAAAATCTCTTTCAATTCCACATCTTTGTGTTCGTTGCATTAAGGTAGGAACACCATAAACGGTTACCCTCCCTCTAATGGCAGCCTAGATTGTCTTGAAACCAACAATAGCTGACTCTGGAAAAATCCTGAAAAGATTTGGTTTTCTCGAATTTGATTGGCTCACACTTGATTAGGAACAAGTTCCAAAGGTAGTTGTTTTAGGTGAACCTATGAAACTAAAATGGGGTCTATATGAAAAATTCACATTTATATTGCATAAAATATTCATTTTTGAAGAAAAAAAAATATTTTTTTCCTTTTACATTCTTTCTCATCCTTATTTTTTTACATATTGAGCTCAAATTCTCAAGAAATTTCCTATATCCTACATGTTGAAATGCTTATTTTAACCGTTTATGATATTCGTACCTTATGCGGACGATTGACTTTTCAAGGCATAAACATTCAGTACCTTAGCATGCACTGTCACTACACTAGAGTAATACAGTACCTTAGATGGTGTGGAATATTTCACACCCAACAGTACTTCATCAGTAGTTAAGTGGAACATGTGGAGTCTCAATGTGTGATGAGCAGGATGCATGAAGGAAAGGCAGTGAGAGTACATATGAAGGCAAGTGAACGTTATGGGATAAGCTTAAGAGCTTCAAGTTGCAAGTAATGAGTTTAGCTTAAATTAATTAATCTGGAAACAATGCCAATGACATCGTGAATTTTCTGGACAATGAATGAACAATGACATTACAAGGCAATCCAATGGGATTGATTGCAGACACCATTACAATGGTATCCTTAAGTAACAAGTTTTTAAAATCCATTGAAAAATTGGTCCAAAGGGCTTCGTATGACTGCCTCCAAGGATTAAAAATATTGTTGAATATAAATCTTGAGCCTCGACTGTCTAGTAGTTGCAAGTTAGGCTTGTTGCAGTAGTTCAACAGTCTATGCTATTTTTTCCGAAACCGTTACCACTCTTATAAGGTGGGTACCCCAAACCACCACTTTTTGCTTTTGTGTTTATTTACTATTATTAGACTGATCAAACTTTCATGTTTTCTTGTTGGCAAGTGAAAGGAGGTTCCGACGCATCAATAAACGTGACATTTGGATACAATATGCAAAAGTTATGAAGGAATAAAGTTTGGTTCTAAAAAAAATTCTTCTACATAGGTACATAATTGATTTTGGAGATGTAAGGTAGAATTGCCCATTACCACACAAATTTGCTATCTAGGTACTTTGCAGAAGCTATTTGTCAGCTCCCATATTTCTCAGAGATTGAAAAGTTTGACGGAAATCAATTGCAAAAAAATTGAAGACATTCCAACAAGAAGTGAATTTTTTGTGATTTTTCAAAGTTGAAATGTTAAACTATGAATAGACCCTTGTTGAAGCATGAACAAACTTTTGTTCAAGTGTGGGTTGATGTGTCTGCTCTCCAAATGCATTGCCATCATGATAAAGAGATGTAAAGATTGTGGTAACATATGGGTTACTCATGCAATTGGAAAGATCTTGTAGGTGATGGAATTAGGTGGATGGTGGTATTAGGCAGTTCTACCTTATACATAGTAAAGATGGCTGTTCAAGGGCAATGGCACATTGGGGGGGGGGAGCTACCTTACGTGCACTTAGAATTGACACTTGAAACAAATGCATTTTAACCTTGACCTCCATGACCAAGGTTGTCACCAAAATACTTTGATTATTGGACCAATAAGGTGAAAATATCCAAAACTGTCCATGTATCCATTCTTTCATTAATCCATGGCCCCCAAAGTTCCCATATTTAATCAACTATGATTGGTTGATTTTTCTAGATTTTATTTTTAGAATCAAGCTATGTAATGGTTTTAGTGGCCTTTGGAGTTTTGCTTTGAAAACTTTCAAAAATGACATGTCTAATTCAAAAATTCTAATTCTAATTTTGAAAATTTATGACTTTCAATTGCTAATACTACAAAGATATTTTTCTTAGGAAAACATGTCTCCAATTCTGTTGAATTTCACATTTTGACAATTTTGAGTGTTTCCAACTTAGATGTTTTTAAAGTCATCCATCAAAACTTTTAGGCCTTAAAAGGCTAAGAGGAAATTGGAGGTAATCATCCATCAAAACTTTTAGGCCTTAAAAGGCTAAGAGGAAATTGGAGGTAATCCCCGCATGGGTGCGTGGTATAACTATATATAACTAGTGAAGAAGGCAAAAGTTGAAAAAAAACTGGACTTATGGGAAAAAAACAAAACAAAAAATCATATCACTAAAGTAGAGTGAAGCTCAAGAAATAAAAAAACAAAAAACAAAACCCTAGTGCTTAAGGGGAACTAATAAGTAAATTGAAGGCAAAGAACAAATAAAAGACTTAGAAGGAAAAGGCTAGATGCAGAGTAAAATGTCATCTAAATTAGACGTGAGAGTAGAACTAGTGATAATATTGCTCTATTATGGATGGCTTTATACACTTTTGCATGAATATATGTGTTTTCATCCAAAAGGTTGTTATTCAATTACTAAATTAGGAGGTCTATAATTAAAGTCAACCATTTACCAACGGATTTGTAATTTGGAGGAATTTGACTTCTTGAAATATTTTTGAGTAGAGTATTCCTGAAAGATAAATGGAATTGGCATCTAATGTAAGTAATTTTATATTCTTTGGACCTTCATGGATTTAGTTATAGATTTTGAAGTTGAAATCACATAAGGCTATAAAATTGTCTACCTTCTTGTACATTCATTGTTGGTACATTGACAAATAAAATTGGTACATTGAACAAAGCAATATATACCTTGGTGTTAGAGAATACTTTTAGAGTGGTTGCTTTATGGACCTCCTACCTTATACATGCCTATGAGTTGGCTATTGGGTGATTATATGTGAGGTTCTTTACACATAGAGATATATGTGTCCTTTAGGTGGTAATTGTGTGTGTCATAAGCTTACACCCAGTGCTTTCCAAAGTGTCCATGTATAAAGTGGATACACCTAAAATTGCACTTTACCTAAAACTGCTCTATGTACATCTCCAAAATCAATATGTGTATGTTAAAGAAACAATTTCTAGAACATCTACCCAAAAAACTTTGACCCTTCATAATTTTTGCATACGATATCCAAAGGTCATGCTCTTTAGTATATTGGAACCTCTTTTCACTTGACGACAAGAAAATATGAAAATTTAATTAGTCTAATAACAGTAAATAGAAACAATAGCAAAAATGGCAGTTGGGAGGCCAATGTATAGTTCATTTGGATGCTATAATACACTACTTGGTTGCCCTTGAAGCACTTTAGTTCGTGAGTGGCTAGATGTATGTAAGCTTAACCTTGAAAGGACAAGACCTATCACCAAAGCACTTTATCAAAAATGAAATGATTTTGAATCAATTAGAGCATTCTTCATTTCTACAGTAATTTAGAAAGTCATCTATTGACTACTTTTTGTCCTCAATGAATTTATAAGGTTAATCTTTCAAGGTTGAAGGCATTTTTTGGGTCAAAAAGCTCAAAAATGCCACTTTTATTGCAAAATGTAAAACTTTTGAAATTTTGTTTTTTCTCTATATATAACCATAGGATTTTGCACGAGACTAGTACTTTGTATAAGATTGCATGCAAGAAATTTTGGAAACATTGATCACATAGATTACAAGATATAAGCATTTATCCCAAAACATTCAAAATGGGTCTTTTTGATGGCAAAGGCCCCCCTAAAATGATGAATGAAATTTTGTTGCATCTTCCCATAAGATCTAGTGGTAGACTACTTCATTATGATGTAAGCTTAGTAAAAAAAATCAAAGGTTTTGACCACACAAATAGTGTTTGAAGTCAAAAATTGGAAGAGGGGCATCCCAATTCCAAGCGACTCTAATTCTCAAGGAAACTTTTGCACAAGCTAATTTCACTTTTTTGCTTGGAATTTGATTGCTTTCTTTTTTGCCACATTTCCAAAACATTTCAAATAATAGAACATGTGCCAAAAAATTCTGTTGGGATACTAACTCCTAGAAAACTCTCATACAAAGTTGTTTTTTCAACGATTTTTGGTTTGCGCATACAAAAATTTCTTCAAAATGTAAAAGGTAGAATTCTAGGTTTCAATTAGTCCTAGAAGAGGGGGAAAAAAAATCACCCTAAACTTGTGGCTTTGGCAAGCTTGACCAATCTATGGCTTGAAACACTCAAGTTGAACTCATGAGCAGTTGGACACATAAGGTGGGAAGAGTCCGTGTCAAGATTTGTTATGCTTGGCTCATCATTGATCACTGACATTTAATAAATTTAACATATACAATATTAACTGAACACCCACGTTCTACTAATGCATGAAGATATTCCCGTACTACACAAAATATATAATTCCTAAAATCCAACCATTAATTTCATAGAAATCATGATGTATAGCTCCTATTCACACACCTTCACAAGCCACTTGTCAAGTGTTCAAGTAGGTGAGAAGACAAGATATTTATACAAGAGGGGTGGTAGGAGGTAAAACAACCCATGTGGGATATGTAAATTAGAGTTAGTAGGAGCTCAACCACTCCTAGTTAAGTCAAAAAGCATAAATTGTGTTCAAAGTAGAATTTTAGACCTGATTTAGGCATAGTAAAATAACTTTTTTCAAAAGACTTTGGACTAAGTTGATGTGGAAAATCAATCTAACTTTCATTTACAAAAATCCGTTTGAGATTCAGAGTCTCCAATCAAAAGTTATGAAAAAAAATTCAAAGATGGGTTGGAAGGGACATTCACATTGACATTTTAGAACCCGTCTTTGAATTTTTTTTCATAACTTTTGATTGGAGACTCTGAATCTCAAACGGATTTTTGTAAATGAAAGTTAGATTGATTTTCCACATCAACTTAGTCCAAAGTCTTTTGAAAAAAGTTATTTTACTATGCCTAAATCAGGTCTAAAATTCTACTTTGAACACAATTTATGCTTTTTGACTTAACTAGGAGTGGTTGAGCTCCTACTAACTCTAATTTACATATCCCACATGGGTTGTTTTACCTCCTACCACCCCTCTTGTATAAATATCTTGTCTTCTCACCTACTTGAACACTTGACAAGTGGCTTGTGAAGGTGTGTGAATAGGAGCTATACATCATGATTTCTATGAAATTAATGGTTGGATTTTAGGAATTATATATTTTGTGTAGTACGGGAATATCTTCATGCATTAGTAGAACGTGGGTGTTCAGTTAATATTGTATATGTTAAATTTATTAAATGTCAGTGATCAATGATGAGCCAAGCATAACAAATCTTGACACGGACTCTTCCCACCTTATGTGTCCAACTGCTCATGAGTTCAACTTGAGTGTTTCAAGCCATAGATTGGTCAAGCTTGCCAAAGCCACAAGTTTAGGGTGATTTTTTTTCCCCCTCTTCTAGGACTAATTGAAACCTAGAATTCTACCTTTTACATTTTGAAGAAATTTTTGTATGCGCAAACCAAAAATCGTTGAAAAAACAACTTTGTATGAGAGTTTTCTAGGAGTTAGTATCCCAACAGAATTTTTTGGCACATGTTCTATTATTTGAAATGTTTTGGAAATGTGGCAAAAAAGAAAGCAATCAAATTCCAAGCAAAAAAGTGAAATTAGCTTGTGCAAAAGTTTCCTTGAGAATTAGAGTTGCCTTGAATTTCGATGCCCCCCTCCAATTTCCAATTTCCAACTTCCGACACTATAATCTCGCAATTTGTGTGGTCAGAACTTTTGATTTTTTTACTGCATCGTAATGAAAGAGCCTACCTCTAGATCTTATGGGAAGATGCAATAAGATTTCATTCATCATTTTAGGGGGGCCTAAACATACCATTTTGAGGATTCTTTTGGTGAAACATAATAAAAAAACTTGTGGGGTTGAAACAACTTTTGACTGTGATTTTAGTTTATTATTTTAAAATATTTAAAATATTACTTCTACTTATTTGGTACACTTCAAAGTTTCTTTTGTCTTGCTTTCATAGCTTTCAAAACCATGTAATTAATTTGAAAATTTGGTGAAGAATTGACTTTGGGAAGGGTCTCAATGAAGAATGGATCTTTTTGTCCCAAACTCTAGTTACAATCATGTAAGGATCAACTTCCTTTGATGATCATTTTGTGACAAAACCCAATCACATGTCTTCCCTTTATCCTCCCACAAACAAACATGAGCTTTCCCATGATCAGATCACATTTCTTTCATATTGTTCATCAATTTCTGTCATGACAAAACACATACTCAAGTTTGAGGGTACCACAAACATATGTCTCACACAATCATGTCTAGTTTGAAGGTACCACAAACCCAAATCATGATCTGCACAAAACTCCTGAAACAGATTTGGTGCTAACGAAACATGATTTCCAAACTCCCAGAGACCAGATAGTGGTCACCAGGGAACTAATGAGTTAAAAAGATGGCTGACAAGTTGTAGAAGCCATCATTATGAGCAGTTTTGTTGAGTACGATATGAATCATTATCTAGTATTCCTAGATGATTACAGGATGTCGCAACATCAATCTAAAAAACCAGTCAGACGAAACAATTGACTAAGCAATTATATCCAACAGGTCAAAAGATTACACCTCTTCATCAGAGACCAAACGCTTACACTAAAGTTACCGGAGCAATCAATGAAAAAGATGGCAAAGGCATCCAATACAAAAGGAATGAGCACCCTCAAAAGAAAAAAGTGTCGCCCATAGAAGAGCTTGAGGTATTTTGAACATTTTGTATACAGTCATGTAGTACACATTAACATTGGTAGAGGGGAAGCTGCACCTTGGTCTTCCAGATAAATCCCAGAGAACCAGATCGCGATTTCCCGAATTTTTTCTTTTCCTCCTTTCGAAGGCCAGTGCCAGTAGCACCACTATTTGAGGAAGGGGACCCCTGTTGCGGCTCGGCTTCAGAGGTGGTCTCACCACCAAGCGCTCCCATACTGAGGCTCATACTGAGTGGGGCTGAGTGTGAGAACACGGTTTCTTTCTGACGTTGTTCACGGAAGTGTTGGAGGAGTTTCTGAGCTTTGTCTTGCGCACGCGGACTATTGCCCACAGAGAGGGAGACGAGAGCAGGAATCACTCCTTCCCGCAACACCAATTGGCTATGCTGCAAGCTGTTGGTACAGAGTAACAATAGGGTGGCAGCGGCATGCTCTTTCTCCTTGATACTTCCCGTGTCAAGGATTTCAGCCAGCACAGCTATACCACCCTCCGTGTCAGCGATAGTGGACCGCCCTTCTTCAATGTAAGCCAGGATGTATAACAAGGCCAAAATTTTCTCTAACAGATCCACTTTGCGTAAACTCAGAAGATGCACTAAGATGGGGATTGCGCCAGCCCGCACCACACGAGGCCGGTTGCCCAGTAAGATGGTAAGATTGTACAATGTGGTCAACGCATCCTTTCGTCCCTGATTTGAGCCAGAGATCAGCAGCTGTACGAGGAGAGGAATTGCTCCAGAGGAGCCTATACAAGCCTTGTTCTCGTTCAAGCAGGACAGGGTCTGAAAAGCAGCCACTGCAGCTTCCTTGCATGCTCGATTAGCTCCTGCTTTCAGTAACTCCACAAAAAGAGGAACACCTCCTGCGGCTACAACTGCAGCCTTATTCCTGTGCACAATAACAAATGCATTCAGTCCTTCGGCCTCTTAAGTACCAACACTTCCAGAAGACATCGTGATAGGGATCCTTCTGATTATTACTCTCCACTGAGCTCCGCTCCATTTACTTCCATATTGTCAAGATGTCCATGAAAAGTCTATAACAACTGGAATAACAGTACCTAGTAGACGCAACACTAACAAGTCTTATATCGTTAGCAAATGATGACGTTCAAGGAATTCAGAAAGAAGAGAGTGATGGTGATAAGAAAACTAATGAGAAACACGTAAATTCAAAATTCAAATGAACTTGTTCAAAAGTCAAACTCTCTAAGAGTACTCCATTACCTGTCATCACTAATGGCAACATTAAGCAGTGAGAACGCCACCATTTCTTGTGCGCTTTGGTCATCAGAATCAACTGCTGTACTCAGGAGCTCTACAAGAGCTGGAATAGCACCTCTTTCTCCAAACAGTGATCGTGCCCTAGCATTGGTTTTCGCCAGAATTCGAATCTCCTCGGCAGCCTGGTATTTATGCTGTACAGAGCCCTCTGCAAGGCCCACAACCAGGTCCTCACACCTGACGATCCATTGTTCTTCGGGTAGTAGCTCGAGCGGATGACCTCCACCACCACTTTGAAGCTGAGGAGGTCCAGAATCATCCATGAAGTCGTCTTCTTCTCCTTGTGTGCCTAATTGTTCATTGACACTCAGTGTACTGAGAATCTTCTCAGACTCCTGAACTCTGGGAGTATTAATGTCCTCCTCTGGAAGGTCATCCACTGGCACAACCCGGGCGTCTTTTCCATGCTCCTCGCTCTGTACCTTGACAAGCTCAGAGGTTGATCCAATCTCCCATCTCCACCCTGGAGACGGAGGAGGAGATGGTGGCCCTGGGACTGGAATGTTATGCGCATCACACCAGCTTGCAATCAGACCTTTAACGCAGAAATTGGGGGTGAGGTTGCGATTCTCCAAGCCCTGCCTCGTCTTGGGGCAAGTCACATGACCTTCCCTGAACCATTTTTCAACGCAAACTCTCTCATACGTTTGCCCTGACGCAACAATGACAGGATCCGACATCAGCTGCAGAGATATGGGGCACCGAAGCTCCTCCGGGGCAACCGGCGTTTGTGGAGTGCGTGGGGTTTGTGGCGTTCTAGGGGTTATTGGACTTGAACATTCATGATCCTCCAGTCTATCTACAGTTTCAAGAAAAGCCATTTCAGAGCATCGACAATCTACACAATGTGGGTGAGTACTGGGGGAGTGAACCCTGTCAATTTCTCCCTCAGCAGAAAGCTTCCCAGAGCCCCAACCACGGTCCGAAACAAGCCAACGAGATGGATTCCCAACTGCCTGTAAACCTTTCTCCGTTCGAAGCACGCTGTTGAATTTTTTCATCAGCTGTAGGATGTGAAGGGTGACGGACTCTTTCCGGCGATCTTCTTCATACCGAGCCTTTTCAAGCAGTCTTTTCAAAGCACGTTTCTCAGCCAGAATTGCATCCGCTGTCACTAGGCTCAGCCGGATGGCTACTTGACTAAACGTTTCTTCCTCAGCTTCCGGATTCTCATATTGAGGCCCCTTTTGCTTCTGAAGGAGCAAGGATATGATATCAGCCCCTATCTGCTTCTCAGCTGGGTCCAGCTGAAACTGTGTTCGACTCAATTCGGCTTGAAGCTCACTAATCTGGACACAATGCATACAACATACATCAGTTCCACGTCCATTGAAGGCAACCATACCATAACACACTAATGTTTGGTGAAAAAATCTCGGTCATTTCGAGTACTCGATCACGTGCAGCAGCAACCCAGACCACACCTCAAAAGACATGTGAAGTCCTACGTCTTGATGCCAGACAGGACAAGTATGGAGAAGGACATTTAACGCTGCTCCCTTACAGGCGTACATCAGCGGTACTTATGGTTACTAGATCTGTTAGACATTACGATACACCAACTACGGTCATGGGCTCTTATGGCCGACAACTTCATAATTATCTACCATCACGAGGTGCACGCAGGCACGAACCTGGGAATTAAGTTCTTGGGAAACAAGAACGGCAATTCGTCGAAGACTTGTCTCCAGTCCTTCTTTTACCTCCTCAAACCGAGTAAGCATAGATTCGCCTTTAATGGCCTGCATTTAAGGCTCATCATTGCCAATTTGGTAGCATGCAACGCAGTACATCGACGAAATATACAAGGTATGAGAAAAAGATTGACTAGACAGCAATCGCAACAAGGTATGATATCGATAATGCATTAAAGGACCAAATACAATCAAAGGATCACATGATTGTCTATGCACCATGCCGAACATACCAAATACAACTTGCTGGAATCTGCACAATACTGCAAAAGCGAGCGAGCCTTGTCAAGAGCCAACTGCAATGCACAAACTGCCTGAATCCCTGCTTTACGAAATCGGCCCCGCTCGGAATCCAGAGAAGGGGCAATAGCGTGCATTTTTTTCACAAGCGCAGCTAAGGTTGCGCACATCTCAGCATGAAGCTGCACAGGACAAGAGCTTGAATGTCAAAGATCAAGACAATGCTTTGGACTGTCTTCGCAAGGAGGCAATCGCAGCTATTGTAGACTATTATTGCAGGGACAGTAGACCTATTTTCATTCAAAGATTGGTGACCGTAGCGTTTAGCCAAGTCATGCTTACACCACTTGCTAATTGAAGGCCAACCAAGTAGATGAATGAATGAGTTGTTGGTAACAGGGTCAGAATAGGAGACTGGATCAGATCCCTAATATTATTAGTATACCCCTCACTTTGAAATTCCATAATAAATTCATATAGAGAGATAAACATTTGACCTGAAGAGATTTTATCTCTTGGATCCAAAGTGATCTCTCCACAGCTCTGGAGTTATCTCCCAAAATCATTCCTAAATATGTGAAAATGCTTAAAGTAACGCAAAAGTATCCTCAACCTGCCAATGAGTGCACTACTTGGCATCCAAGTGATAATGTCATAGTAAAAGAATGGTTTAAAAATGGTGTGATTTTTTAATACCTTTGTGGACAAAGAGGCCACTCAAGAACCCAATAGGACCAGTATTATACCTGAGGCTGCTTGCCAAAGCTAGGGCTGGGCGAAAATCGGGGGCTGTGCAGAGACCGAGGACTTCCCACAGAGCGAGGGCTCTCAACAAAGCCAGAACTCCGTAAAGACCGAGGACTTCCAACAGAGCGTGGACTATCCATAAGCCCGGAAGTCTGTATAGGAGCCCGACGGTATCGAGGACTTCCTACAGAACGCGGGCTTTCAGACAATCCGGGAGTCTGGATGGGACTCCGAGGTAGAGGACAAGAGGCTATCCTTCCCTCCATCGTCTGTAGTTCTGCTCAATACCAAAATTCAGACGGCGATTCAGAGACGCGGGCCATATTACAGAAGTACCAAAATGTGTATTGCAGGACACCACACTTGTAACAGTTGGAAGGAGATGCAGGCGTACCAGAGTCTGCCATGGCAAATCAACCGATAGAATCTAGATGGCTGATCAGTGGCTTCCTGCCAAAACCAACACAGGGAAGACATTCAGATGCCATCTCAAACGGCTCTCCAAAAACGAAACTCAGCATACCCTAATCTTTGAAATAGCAGCTCTCAAAACTTCAGGAGGGGATAGTAAAACCATTCAGTGACCTTGGCCCCTCTCCTGTACTCACCCCTGTTACCAACAACAAACTCATCTATTCAAACACTTGCTTGGCCTTCAATTAGCAAGTTACGTGTCAGCATGATTGGCTAAATGTCTACGGCCACTGATCTTTGAATGAAAATGGATTTGTCTACTGTCCCTTCAATAGCGACCTCCCACTTTGAATGATTGCATAAGAAATTCAAACATTTACAAAAATTTGACCTCGAGAGTTTGGCTCTTGTAAACCAAAGTGATCTCTCCACAGCTCTCTACTGATCCCACAATGAAAGCACACTCCTACAGATGTCAAAGGGACGCAAACAATATACCTCATGTCATACCTCATGTCATACCTCATGTAATGGTCCAAAGATATCGTCCTAAGCTCAGAGTCCTTTGCAGCAGTCATAGCAACGTCCGCCGCTTTTATGCAAAGCATCGAAAGACATCATTATTGTTGTGATCAGATAGACCTCTGACGAGATCAGGTGACAAGAAACCTAGAAAGAGGCTACATCAAGCCAGACCCTGGTTCTGAAATTCTGTAGCTTCCACTTTGGCTTCTAAGTCTTCACCCACCACTAAAAAGGCAGCACAACGAACTGACTGGCGGTCGTCAACCATTTAGGAAATGTACAAAGAAGGATATGATTACTATAGAAAATTCACAGAAATGCTAATTGACAGCTAAACTGCACAGAAGTTGCCTGCAAAGCCTGCACAAACAATCAACACAGCCGAGTTAACTACTGTACAAACGAGACTCAGGTGCAACAAACCGAACACAGCCGAGTTAGACTACGGTATTGTACAAACGAGACTCAGACTCGAACAAACCGGAACCATACAACTATGAATACCAAATAACATAGACCTTACACTTCACAGCCACAGCGCTACGAGACTCTGTCGAAAACTAAAGATAAGACACACGCAAGAGTTCACCCCCCAAAACCTTCTATGATAATCTGAACTTTCAGCCACGAAATTGATTTTTGTTTAAATTAATGAACAGATTCAAATCCCTGAACGTACAAGAGTATTTTCAATCGGACGGATAAATAATCTAGGTATAGTACTGCTCAGGGGACACTCAGTGTATATTCTCATGGAGAGAATGTACCAGACGTGTGCATTTCAATGGGCGGTGTTCGCTAAGCAGCAACACACGAATAATCTAATCTCAAATGCTAGAGCACCGAAATCTACTAAACCTATATCAACATCAAAGGATCAAACTCCCGTACAAGTAGCTCATTAACGACTAGTTTCGTAATCAAACCTGCCCTCATACACTTCTCCATGTTAGGGTGCTACCTATCACCTTTACCCTCACTAACATGGCTTCTCTCGTAGCTCCAGAAGGAACCAGATGGCAAGAAAGGTGGCCGAAAAGTCAAGACTCAGAGAAACAACAAATTCAAGAATAGCCATAAATACTCCTCTGAAAGGTTCTTAAATTAGTTGGAGACAGAGTCACGCTCACTCGAGGACAAAAAAAATCAAGAACAACCACAGAAACCTTAGTTTACTAGTTGGAAACAGACACTTGATGTGCAAGAACGCCCCTGAGTAAAATTTGTGTCCATCACAGCCAGAACGACCATTACCGAGTACAATCGTCCCTAAAACTCCAAATACACCCCCGAACAAGAACCATACCACGCACTCTATCCTAAGACCAAGAAGCTCACACCCTAATTCCCGTACGCGGCCAGCCAAACCTCCACCAACATCGAAGCTCCCAACAACACACGCTCTCAACCCTCAACCAAAATGAAATATCAAACATCAGGTACTACCGAAGGAAGTAGTAGCAGCAAAAGTAGAACCTCACCTTATAAAGGCGCCACAAATCACTTCCCGGAACAGCAACAATCCCAGACCAAAACTCCCTCAGAAACACCCCCTTTACAAAAGGAGAAATGGCTGGCTACTCGTCCCCCAGACAACGACGGTGACCATGTCAACTCAAGAGCGAACAGTGGCAGCAATGTTGGCAACTAAACACACACCAAATTCGGCATGCAGAACCTCGGGCGCAACAGCCCGTGCCTCTCATCGAAAACACACCAAACAAAACAAGCAATCCTTGCTTGCTCCGCTCCAATTCTCTCTCCTAAGATCACACAAACCGCGACAAGAACGTCCTAACTCTACACTACTTCAACAATACTCAAACAAAAACTCTGCAAAAAAACTCTACAAAACTCTACAAAACTCTACAGGACTCCTACAAAAACTTCTAGAAATGCAGGGAAACCAGTGCCACTACTAGCAGAAGCCAAGGCTAAAGGGATTCTGGGGCACCTTGCAAAGCGGAAAAAGGGATGGGCATGATTTGGAGTTCCGTTCGCATCCCGCATGCATGCTTCGGACACCCTCCGCTCAAGCTGCTGTTGCGGCCCGGCCGGCCATTTCTTTCCGCCCCACTTCTCTCTTTCTTTTTTCTTTATGGACACGGGCACCGGTGCCCGTCCCGTGACGCGGTCTCCGGTGCCCGTGGAGGGTGGGGTATAGAAGGTTCCGCGGTTGGTCCCATACCTGAAGTCCTGAACGGATACTTACGTGTGTTCGTGCACATGATTTCGTTTTTATGGGGGCCCCTGATTGTGGCTTGGGAATATCCACTTGGCTTGGCCGTAGACGACAAAGGGGGTCTTGAGGGGGTCTTTGAGGGGGGTTTGATATTTAATAATTAAAGGGGGGCCCTTTTTCTTTCTGTGGTCTCAATTTAGTCGTCACTGTGCAAAAGAAAGGGCAGTTGTTATAGTTATTTTTGAGGGAGGGTCAGAAACTCAGAATGCAAGACTAGTGTCGTGCAATAAATGGTTATATTGAAAACGTGATAAGGTAACTACACCAAAAATAGCACAAATAAAAGCGATTCAATAGTGTTCCCATTATTATCATTGGAAAACTTTTTGCCATGGGGCTTGTTGGTAGTCAGAAGGAAATTCTAGATTCTCTTACAATGCATTTTTTGGACATAGTATGAATAAATGACAAATTTTTAAAAGTGCTAAAAATAGGTGATTATGTAACCAACCATAGATTTTCATAAATAGTTTGGGTGTGTTCATAAAGCAAGCATTAGGAATAGTCTAAGGCCCCAAGAAGAAGGCTGCTAGTTCAGACCCCCTAGAGCAGAAATGGTACAATTGCAGAAAAAATTAGTAAGAATGATGTTGCATTACTAATGCCGCAACAAAGGCACATCAATGCCACGTCAGACTACGCAATTTATAATTTATAAATAAATAAAAAATATAATTAAATAAATAAATAGTTGTGTTACTACACCGCAATGTTGCTGAAAATAAAATGTTAACAGCCTTCTTAAGGGCTCACATTTTTCCTAATGAATTTCTCTATGGAATGCCAAGTGGTATTCATGGTATACTTTTCATGAATATTGTCGGATCGAAGGTAATCATTTAACACTTATAAGATTTTGTAGGAAATCATTTAAATGGTATCATAATTCATTCTTAGAATATGAATATTCTACTAAAATATAGTGAGAAATTGACCATGGATAATTCAAAAATACTTACTCTTTCGTTTGGACTACTATACCATGTGCCATCGCTATAGTATAATAAAATAAAAATAAAAAGTGATTTCCTAAATTTTTTAATTTATAAAAAAAAACTAATTCAATATCTTTTGTGCCGTGAATTGGAATGCAATGAAACAAAGTCCATGCACCCTTCCTTGTAGGGAGCTTCTTAATATTCTCTTAAACATAATCAGAGGACACATGGGTCCAGAGATCTCACCATAAGAAACAAACTAAATAAACAAACCAATCTAATGTATAGATATCATTTTAATATGTAAATCTTCTCATGTTCAAATATGGCACCATCTATGTAGAACAAACAATGACACAATTGGCGCATGAGTACATAGATGTGAACCTATGAGCCTTGAACCTAGGTGTAGGTATGTACCTACAACCATTTTGAAGGTGTTTATAACATATGTGCCTCATAACATAAATATACTATAATATGGAAAGAGTCTATAAGAAAGGTACCTATAACATAGACACTTATAACCATAGAAGGGGTCTATAATATAGACTTCTAGATTCATGGGCTCATAGAATCTTTGCTGACATTGGAAGTACCATGTGTCATTGGATATAAAATCAACATATTTATAGAGACTTTTGTTGATGCTATAAATCTCAATTTTTGCATATTTTGTTTCAAATATAAAAAAAGAACACTTTGCATTTGAAATTGAACTTTTTATACCTAGAAGGATTGACACCCCAATTCTTCATTGAATTTTAGCATAAATTTGATTGTATCTTTATACAAATTAGAAATTTATCCTAATTTCCTCAATTTGTCATAGTAGAAGGTTGTTTTTTCAAGATTCAAAAATTACAGTAAATGAATATGTAGTTAATTGGACAAAACATCACCCCTAATCACTATACTTATTATCCTAATATGGACTTCAAGGCCCATGAAGTTATATACAATTATATGATTGAGAGTGTTGTTGAAGAATTGAATTCACATGAATGCGCGTAAGTTGCAAGTGTTACAAAAAAATACACAAAATAAGATTATTTTAGTAAATACCCAAAAATAATCATTAGGTCAACACTCAATATTGTATGGAGTATATACAAACTACTAGCAATATCCAATAACCCAAAGCTTCACAAATATGAGTTTTTATTTATTTGTAATACATTGATAAATTTTAGTATAGAATCCACCATTCATTTGAAAAGAGTTAAGTTTAGATGGAAAGCATATGAGAATTTTATCAATTGATCACCATGAAGAACTATTGTGGTGAAGAAATATGACTCGTTAATCCCTAAAGTCCCAAGGCCATTTTTTTGCCAAAACCACTCAAAACTATACACTCAATTTATTTTTCAAGAAGTTGCTATGATTGCCCGCAAAATAAGAAACTCCGTAACTTTCACATCACTAATCCAAATGTCATGAATCAAAGCTTCCCATTTAGAAGAAAATATAATATACATGAAAAAAAATATTAAAAATTTTATATCAATTTTTGGTGGATTTTTTGTTGTTGCCTGATCTCCCCCATTTTGAGGTTATTGTGGTATAACTTTTGCTCCTGGGCACCGATTGGAATAGAAATTGTATTCCGAGAAAGCTCATAAATTTATCTATCTTATGAGAATTTTTCAAAAAAATTCCGTAAAAATTGAAATAATAAAAGCCTAACTGAAATCCATTTTGCCCCTCGTAGGGACAATTTAATTTTGAATTACTCATTAGTATCGTGGTTAACTCTACTATCAATTATATATTAAAAAATTGTATTGGGATTTTCAGGCAAATGTAGTATTTTAATTTTTTTTAAATGAGAAATAAAAAAACTCTCTCAATTTTGTACACATTTTCAGATAGAAGGAATAGAAAGCCAAATTAGTGGTCTTGATTACACCACATTGAACCTTGTATTTTTTTAATTGCCAAAAATGCAACTTTCAAAGAATTCCATCCTTGTTTAGAGAAACCAAAGACTAGAAATGTCCAAGAATTTTTTTTCCATCCCTACTATTCCTTTCATTGTAAAAAAGTTATGCTTTGCTCTTTTTTTCTACAAGACTACATTTCCTAAATAATTTTTTAAATACTTCTTACATTGAAATTTCAAAAATGGAAAAATGAAACAAGTATATCAACTTACTCTACAAGACCCTAATTTAAAAAATATTGAAATTTTGTTTCACCCTACCAAAAAAATTCCATTGAAAATTTGAAGAAGACACATTGTGTCCACTTAGTCTCTAAAGAGTTAAAGACTAGACGTTCAAATTTTGAACATCAAATGAATGTAAATACATCCCAAGCACATAGAAATGTATTTTTTCATTCTCCAATTTTATTGTAGATCCTTGTGTTATTTCTTTAATATTTGTATGATGTACATTCTAAATAATTTAACTTGCAAATATTCTATGATTCAAAGGGTATGAGTAAGTTTGACCTCAAAAAATAACTTTTTCAATTCAAAAAATAATCCTCAACTACAAGTTGATTAAAAAAGTAAAATAAAAATCTTTAAAGATGACTATGATTAGAACTTAGCATTTTAAATTGAAAGAAAGAAAATTCTTGTGAAAATCACAGATATTTAATCTACAATTGATTTTACAAAGAATTTTCAATTTGTTGGCTTCAACTTTTATTGAGAAATATTGGTAAGTGTAGTAGTTAATGTAACCGTATAGATATGATCTATGAATCATATTTTTACAACTACTTTTTGAAAGTCTTTATTAAATTATTATTCTAAGTTGTATTTTATCAATACATCTTTGTAATTTGGACTCCTCCTAGTCCTCAAGGGATTCATCTAAATGCTTTTTCAAGAATAAATTTAATGTTTTGGCTATCTCATAGTTGGGGTGTAATGTTCAATTTTTTTTCTTCAAAAGAATGAAACAAACAACTAGTACTCTATGAGTAGCTCAGTCCCTACAATACTAACTTTCATGTAAGGCAACTATTCAAACTCCCTTAAGCTAACCTAACTTTGTCAATGCATGCAAAAACTCCACCTACACTTTGGTCCACAACCAAACAACAAGCTTAGTGAAACTAAACCTTAGAAAATCAGAAAATAATATTTGTTCCCAATCATGGAATGCCAAGCCCCTCACTGTGGAAATCATTTTGGAGGGGGTACCATGTGAATCATTTGTTTAAAAAATAAATAAGAGCATCCATTGGGAATCAAATTATGAGAGTTGCTAGCATGAAAGCCTAGGATCTTGAGCCCACGAGCCTAGGTAGCTATGTCATAGGTACCTTCCACAGTTATAGGATATATATGTTATAGGTACCTATGTTGTAAGTGCCTACATTATAAACACCTTCCATAGTTATAAGTTACCTATGTTACATAAACATATATTATACACACCTTCAATGGTTGTAGAATACTTACTCTTACCTAGGCTGAAGGCTTGTAGTCTCACATTTCTAAACTCACATGTTAGTGTCATTGGCCAAACTACTATATAAGACGTCCTCCTTTTTATTACACAAAATTCCAAGCATAAACTTTTGCATTCCTTTTTACATAGAAAAATTCTTTGTCATCCATCAACCACTTTCACGCTTCATCATTGTTAAAAGGGTTATAGGCCACCATCATTAATAAGGGTCATAGGCCGCCATAGTTACCGGGGGGGATTAAGAGTCATTTTAAAGTGACCTTGCCCCACCCATTACCACCACCACCCCTTAAAAAAATATACACTGTACAGTACAGGCCCCCTCCCTCCACAAGGAGAAAGTGGCGATGAGAGGTCGTGAAGTCAACTCAAAATTAGAATCATTGGAGCCCACGGGCCTTCGTCTAAAGGTTGAGTTGGATGATGAATGATTCATGAGGAGGAACAGCTGCAAAGAAACAGAAAAAAGAAAAAGAGAAAAAGAAGAAAAGAAAAAGAAAAAGAAAAAAGTTGATTGATGTCATATGCTCAACAAGCAGTCTGTGGTAGACAAACATTGCCCATGCCATTGTCACTGACCCCAGGTAGTGGTGGCCACTAACTGAAGTTACTCACCAACAACTGCAGTACGGGACACTGATTAAGATGATCCGGGTACCCCCCAAAAAAGTCATGCCACACCATGTCGAACATGGATTTATTAAATTAGGCGGGACGCTTTATGTTGAGAGTCCCATCGGGCCAATAGATTTGTACGTTGTTGTGTATGAGGCCCGAAATCCTCACTTCGGGGATAAATTGGACAAAAGAGCTTTTAAATCCCTCGCTTGGGATTGGACAAAAAATGGCTGAAGTCCTCATTTGTAGTTTGACAAAAGACAGCTGAAATCCTCACTTGTAATTGGACAAAAGAGCTGAAATCCTCGCTTAGGATTGAACAAAAGGCTGAAATCTTCATTTGGGATTGGACAAAAGGTTGAAATTTGTGCAATCAGATTCAAGGAGATTGGCCCTGCTTCTAGGTATAAAGCGTCCCGCTTAAGCTAGTGCAATTTGAAATGGGACTTGTATTGTTATATTGTCTCTCGTCATTTCCATTCCCAATTTTTGTATAAGAGAATGTTCGTGGGCGAGTTCCGGGGGAGGGTGAGCAGGGCAAAATGCATGTTCGAGGGCACGTTCCCTATCAATAAGAGCACGTTCCCTAACATTGGAGTGGTGTTCCCGTGCAGGAAGATCAACCTCTTTGGTGCATTTTGTTGATTCTACAAACCAATTTAATTGCTAACTAAGATAGGAGGTCCAAAAATGGAGCATCTAAGCGCTGAAAGTGAATTTTGGGGAGGTAAAACATCTTGAAATATTTTTAAGTAAATTTTCCTTGAAAGGAAAGTGGAATTGAAATCTAACCCAAGTTGTTTCATATTTTTTGGACCTTTGTGGAATTAGTTACAAATTTTTTAAGTTGGAAAAAAGTGGTCATTTATGGTCATCAAAATGGACCATGTCCTGAAATATGCATAGGTGGTACATTGAAGAAAGCAAAATGTACCTCCGAGTCATGTTCCATTTTAATGCCCGCTCCGTTTTACAGCCTCCTACCTTAGCGGGAATTGCTCACACATGATCTCAATGTAATTGATTGCTAACTGTGTAATGATACGAATTTCACATCCTCGCTAATTAGGCCAATTTGTTGCGTAAGAGGCCCAAAATCCTCACGAATAGGATAAATTCTGTGTACCATTTTAATTAAAGTCTGAAAGTTTCGACCGACTGACCACACGGTTTCGACCGACCACTTTGTTGAGGTAACTTAAAATTTTACTATCCTGTACAGAAGTCGGCTTTGGGGTCCATTTGGATGGGGGGCGGGGAAATGAGCCACTTGCATGAAAAAAAGTCCGGCCTCCAATCAGATTGCAGGAAAGTACAAATTTGAGTCCCAGAAGGCTAACACTGGATAACACCCGGAAGCAACTTACCCAGATTGGATTGTTTTCATGATTTCATCCTTTTTTAAATTGTTTATTCTGTCGGTGTGCTCGATTATAATTATATCCAATTTCATCCATTCATTTGTTAGATTTCACGTGTTTGTACAATTCATACTTTTTTTTTCAAATTCTCGTGTATGTTTTCACTTCTACTTCTGACTTTCCTTGCTCATAACGATGAATCTTCAAAAGACTTTCTCAAATGATAAATATAAAAATCTTGGAAATTTATGAGTATTATGATATCTTATTTTATTGACCCCCTAAAGTTCCAAGGATCCCTTTGCATGTCTCTTGAAGGTTTGGGTAGGTACTTATGATTTCAATTTTAGGCATTGTTGTTTGAATTTATTCTTAAAGATTGGAAAACTAATTTGATTAGATTTCTGGGAATTGATAGCTTTTATTTCAATTGGTGCTTCTACACTGAATAGTGAAATTAGGTTGCCCCACACTAATTTCTCATATCTAACACTTTCAGACATGGTCAACTATAGTCTGGGGCAACCTAATTTCACTATTTAGTGTAGAAGACCAAAAGTTATGCCATCCAAACCAAAAAATAGGCAAGGGCACGTAACAAAAAAACAACTAAATAACTTGGAACAATTATTTTTAAAATCTACTTCTTATACATTATATATATATATATATATATATATATATATATATATATATATATATATATATATATATATATATATATATATATATATATATATATATATATATATATATATATTTATGTGGAAAGATTTGATTCATTCCATTTGGATAAGTGATTTGAAAGTTATGGAGCTTCTTGTTTTGTAGGCAATTTCAACAAATTCTTGGGAAAATAATGCATTGGATCCAATTTTGAACTTGATTTTAACAATTTTTCAAAAAAATTCTACATGGTTGAATTTTCTTGCTTGGACAATCATACCATTGGAATTAGTGTATTTCAATTCTATCTCAGAGCTAAAAACATTGATTTAGTTTATCATTTTGTCAAGTACCTCTTGTAATTTAACAATTTTTAAAGAATGAAAATCAAAGAAGCTTTCTCTGTATTTTTTTTCTCAAACTCTCAATTCAATTATTCATCATAAAAAGACTTTTGATTCAAAATCTTAGACGAAAAAAATTTAAGTTAAGAGGATTCAAAGTGTTTTTTGAAATTTATTCCAAACATTCTCATACTAGTTTAGTGTAAGATTTGAAAGTTGGAATAAATTCATGTAGAGATTCCAAATCATGA
Organism: Rhytidiadelphus loreus; assembly: GCA_947034895.1. Taxonomy (NCBI): domain Eukaryota; kingdom Viridiplantae; phylum Streptophyta; class Bryopsida; order Hypnales; family Hylocomiaceae; genus Rhytidiadelphus; species Rhytidiadelphus loreus. The sequence goes on from OX344764.1 coordinate 45,144,682, forward strand.
ACTAAAGTCAACAAAACTTGCTTGAGTTTTCCAAAATCCAAAGTGTTTGGTTCTTTAGTCCTTTAGTCCTTAAGAAATAAAATGATATTGTTTGCAAATCATTCGACAATAGGACCATTTGACATCAAGGCACAAATTAGGAAAATTTATTAATTGAACTTTGACCTCTTAAGCAAGGTCCTATTCAAACTTCTTCACTTGCTTGTAAGGTTGAAGCTTCCCAAACCGTCACTTTTTTTGCCCCTTCTAGATGGGTGGTCCGTATGATGATATTTTAGGGGGTAAGAGTATTAGCATCCCCTAGAAAAATCCAACCTAAATTTCACAAAATATTCTCTAAATTTTCGAAGTTGAAAGCATAGGATATCTACCCACACCACTAGGCTCTCAATCTTTTTAACACCTTAGTCTTTTCTTGAATTTCAATGTGTTCTTGTTACTATCTTTGTACAAATGTATTAATTTTCTCAATAGCATCAAATTGGTCATAAGGAAATATTATCTTTTGGAGATTTAAATATTGCTTTGGATGAATGAAAAGGTATTTGGATGAAACATTGACATGAAACACTTTGTACAAACCATTGACATGAAACAATTCCGACAAAAGCATTGGCTTAAGGCACTCTTGTCATATGGACTCCAGAGTGAAACGACCACCCTTGATTGAAGCATAAAATGCTTCAACTCCAATTGGTTGCCTCAAAGAATTCTTCAACCCAGCCATTGGTTTCTCATGAAGCATTGTGGCAATTCAAGTGCCATCCCTAAGGCCACAATCAACAAACTTCTCCCAACATATATTTTTTTCATCTAAAAAAGCAGCTAGTGGAATTAGAAAAAAACTAACTTTTAAGTTCATCCACCAACTTAATCCATGCAATAATTAACCCGCCTTAAGCGCTCCGACATCCATATTCTGAACGATGAATAGAGGGCTTCAAGACGTTGTCTTGTCCAACTAACTTTCCATTTGTCCAATGTAACACTTGAATCTTGCAAAAGACAACCTTCTATAATGATCAATTTCATGAAATTGCGATAAATGTGTGGCAAAATTAAAAAAAGGATCAAGGCGTTAACTAAGGGGTTAAACCTCCTCCTTCTTCAATTTTTCTTCTTCCCTCCGTGATTGATCCTAAGCAATTCCACTGAGATGTCAAGGAGAAAGTGCTGCTCAATTGTCAAGGCAATTAATTTGCTCGGCAACAATGAGTGATATCTGACCTTCGTGATCCATTGACTGTTTCTGTGAAGATGAATCCATTTGCTAGATCCAAAAAACTCTTTGGAATGTCTCTGTTGTTAAAAGAGACCGCAGTGATTTCCCGAGGCTCCTCGCTACCTTTGCTGCAATACGACAGAACAATCGAATTTTCTTCTGGAAATTCAGTACGAATGATGCACAAAGAATGTCCAGCTAGCTAGCAAACGCAAGTTAACAGCAGATCCAAAAGGATTTGTCATCAGCACAGCTTCATTTGCATCATTTTACCTTACATTCCAATGCAAGCGCTCAATCAGTTGATGAAGTTAGTCCTGATATTGTATGGAGTTAACTACACTAAAAAGGATATTTAGTGTTGGCAACACTATTTGCGAACCATGACACTAAATATCATTTACCCTACTAAAGTAAGTAACACTAAATGTAATTTCTAACACTAAAAGTACTCTATGATAAATCTGAAATCTGTACTCTATGGCAAATCTGAAATCTGAAATCTGTACTCTACGACAAATCTGAAATCTGAAATCTGAAATCTACGCATTGAAGTTTAGCACTACACTAATTGTCCTAAAATTGACATTTAGTGTAGGGTCAAGTAGGGTGGTAATTAAACTATATGTAATCCAACACTAAATATCCTTTTTAGTGTAGTACTTCTTTGCAAATCACAATAGACTCTAGATACTGTAAGGAGCACGTGATTTTTTTGAACCTTTGCTGCAATACGACAAAACAATTGAATTTCTGCTGGAAAATCCGTACTAATGATGCGCAAAGAATGTCCAGCGAGCGAGCGAGCAAGCTAACATAATAAGTTAACAACAAATCCAGAAGGATTGTCATCGGCAGCTTCATTTGCATCAATTAACTTACTTTCAAATGCAAGCGCTCGATCAGTTGATGAAGTTAGTCCTGATATTTTACAGGAGTTAAGCTTAGTACTTATTTGCAAATCAGAACAGACTCTAGATTCTGTAGCATGTGATTTTTCAAGGCTGCAATACGACAGAACAATCGAATTTCTACTGAAAATTCCGTATGATGCTCGAAGAATGTTGTCCAGCAAGTGAGCAAACCGATAATAAGTTAACAACAAATCCAAAAGGATTGTGCATCAGCAGCTTCATTTGCATCATGTAACATACTTTCCAATGCAAGCGCTCACTCAGTTGATCAGTAATAAGTCCTCATATTGTACGGAGTTATTAGTACTCGAATTTGCAAATCACAACAGATTCTAGATTCCATAAGTAGCATATGATTTTCTGAGGCTACTAAGGTAGCTAAGCTTACATTTTGCTGCAATATGACAGAACATTTGAAATTCTACTGAAAAATCCACATGAATGATGTGCAAAGAATGTCCAGCGAGAGAGCGAACATAATAAGTTAACAACAAATCCAAAAGGATTGTGCATCAGCAGCTTCTTTTGCATCCTGTAACGTACTTTCCAATGCAAGAGCTCACTCAGTTGATCAGTAAGTACGGATTTATTAGTACTTGGCTTTGCAAATCACGATAGATTCTAGATTCCATAGCATGTGATTTTTCAAGGCTGCACTATAGGACAGAACATCCAAGTTTCTACAGAAAAATCCGTACTATGCACAAAGAATGTCCAGCAAGCAAACATAATAAGTTAACAACAAATCCAAAAAGATTGTGCATCAGCAGCTTCATTTGCATCCTGTAACGTACTTTCCAATGCAAGCACTCACTCAATCGATCAGTATGCAAGTCCTAATGTTGTATGGAGTTATTCATACTTGACTTTGCAAATCAGGACAGATTCTAGATTCCATAAGTAGCATGTGGACACTTCTTGACCTGTAATTTCAAGCTCATCATGTTTTTTTTTTTTAATGAAACAAATGATGATGTGATCGAAGGATTAAATAAATAATCTGGAAACATTGGATTGCAGCAGTGTAAGTTGCAGTACGTTTCAATCCAAATTTGGCTTCTGCTGGACATGGAGATGAATCATGAATGAGGTCATGTTGAGTTACTACAGTAGTTGCTCAGGAAAAAGCTAAAATTTGTGCACTGATTTCAATCAACTGTTGCCTGAATTTAGAATGTAGAGTAGAATAATATTAAATTCTTAACGTAGTGGAAGAGTGAAGAGTGCCTCGTAATCGAAACTAACAAATTCAATGTAGACACCGGCCTAAAAGCTATGGACAAATCAACATTGCATATACAGTATGCGTTGCAGATGAGCATTACACTGACACAATGAATGAGTTTGAGCAGTTCAATTTGACTAGAGTTTGTCATGTTTGTAATTTAATCCTTAAACGATGAGCTGGTCACTGTGGAAATCAGCTGTAAATTGTTGGCTCAAAAAAATGGAAAAGCACTCGTTAGAAATCAAACTACAGGTTGTAGAAGACGTTCCCTTTTCACACAAAATTTGGAGGACGAGCAGTTGCACTTTTGTCCCACATGAAGAGATTCTTTGACATTCATCGTCCGGAAAACGTCCTCCGCGTCGTTTATGGGTTAATGAAACAAGAACAATATGACCTTGAGGTTCTATCCACTCCAACCAAACCCTAATTGCATTGTGTAGTGTGAATGATGTTGTAGATAAGATATGAAAACTCTGGTTTAGAAGACAGAGAGTCGCTACCATAGTCTTTGTCAAAAGGACAAAGCCAACAAATGAGGAGGGAAAGGATAAAAGTTGGAATGGCTTGCAATGATGTCAGTGGTTTCAACCCAAAATTGAAGCTCATTGCTTTTGCTAATAAATTTGATGATGTGAAGAATGTGACCTACAATCACTTGGAATTTTATTTGGTATTATTTTGGAGTGCAAAGCAAGCAACAAGTTTACACTTGGGGGAATTAATTTATGATGGTAAGGTAGGAGGTCCATAAAGTGCTTGGGCTCTAAAGGGGTGTTGTAATGCAAAGGTACAAATAGTGTACATTTCAAGAGGTGGATGTTTTTAGTAATCACCACTCTTCAACTTCAAAAATTCATCACTAATTCCACAAAGTTCCCAAAAATATGAAATGATTGCAAGCGTAGGGTGGGTGGATGCTAGTTCCATATGCCTTTCAAGAAAAATTTATTGAAAAACATTTCAAGAAGTTTAACCTCTCCAAATTAATTTTCAGCTCTTAAATGGGCGCTTTATGGACCTCCTACCTTACACCAAGATCTTACTTTCTTTGAAAGCTATACAGGTATCCGAAGATGCAAGCTTCAATCCCTTCAATCCCAAGGAACCACAAATTGGTTTCAAGAGTGAGAAAAAACAAAATAACTTATAATTTGAGAAAAATCGGAAGTGAATTAGGAAATGGAGGTCACTCATTTTTTGGGGATAGAAAATGAATTGGACCAGTTTGATTTGGAAAATACAAATGCATGCAATAGTTATGTGCGCTTATACTATTGGCAAAATCATTTGTCTAAATTCTTGTAATACCAACAATGGATCATGCTAATCTTTTCACACTCATTGTCTATCACTCATTTTCTAATTTGTAACAATTACTTTTTCACTTCCACTATTTTATCTTCAATAATCCCACATTTGTTAAAGATTTTGTCTACATTCTTGTTTTGAACAAAATAACTCTATGACTTAAAGAGTTAAGGTACTTGATGCTCTTCTCTATTATTTTTTCTACTTTGGAGAAATTGTATGCATATCCCTATCAATTGGGAAATTAAAAAAATACTTGTTGCTAATGATCTATCAATGACTAAAAGAGCATTCTAAATATATTAGAAATCTATTGTATTTCAAAGATCATAGTAGGGTGGATGGAGGAAAGGTGGAGGGTGGACCTATGACAATTCTACTTAAAATACTCTATCCAAATTTGTTAAAAAAGTGAATGAAAAACATGTCATAAATAATAAAAAGAAAAAAAAGAAAAACACACCAAGTAGGGCCAACACCACATATGAATGGAAGTTGTTGACCTTGTCTTGATCTCTTAGGACAATGGCAAGCCTTGGAAAAAGTGGATCAATTCTACTAGCTCTTAAGAAGAAGATAGTCTAGAATTTCAATGAATCATGTAACGTTGTTGCAAACACTAAGTGTCCAATGGATGATAGAGAATCCTTCTATTGTGGCCTACTATAACACAATTATATTTTATTATTGTGCTATTGTAGAAGGACCCCCCCCCTTCCTTCCCATTCAAGAATGTTACAAGTGCATGAGGGAGAGAGCTTAAAAGTATTCACTTCAATCAAGTCCATCAAAATAAGGTAGAGCCTCAAGCCCATCCAAGGCATTTTCTAACTTGATTTATCAAAAGTGCATTACCAAAAGTCAAACTATTTGCAATGTTCTTAAATAAATGTTGGCTAAAACATTATTGTATTGCATCAAAATAAAAATGAAAATTCTAGTGATACAAATTTTGTATCCTCACTAATATGAAAGATATGCTTAGTGTGCTCCCATGAATATGGTTTTCAAGTAGTGTAGAAAATAGACTTGGGAAGCTAAAGTTTGTTGGTTTCAATTGAATGTAGAAAATGTCTTTTCGAATGTCAAAATCAAGTTTGAAAACAAGAAGTCAAAAGTGCAAAACTATAGTTTGTAATATGCCAATTTCTTGAATCTAAACCACGTATTTTGTTAGGAGACCTTTGACAATGCATGGATATTACAGTGACTATGGTTATCCTATGATTACTTTTTCACTTATTTCCAAATACAATCTTCCCCCCTTAATCTAGCTACTTGGGAGATAGTCATACAATAAGTTAAATAGTTTCAATGTGAGACAAATGTACTGCAAGAATATATAACAATGAAAAATATTCTACAATGTCATTGAAAAGAGGGTCAAATTAAAGAGGTCCTAGTGTATGCTTAGTTCTATTATTATTATTAATACATTAGAAGAGTTTTGGAGCCACTGGGAGACCTCCAGTTCTCTGACATTCCCGGACTGTGGGAACGTCAGAGAACCAGCAGTCTGACCTGGCACAGAGACTGCCAGGTCGGACTGCAGTAATGAATTAATTAAAAAATAAATTTTTTAATATTTTAAATTATTATTATTATTATTTTTAAATAATAATAATTATTATTATTTTTTAAAATTTAAAATTTAAAATTTTTTACCAAACTGTCCGGCCATGGTTCGCAGCAAGGGGAACCATGGCCGGAAGGTCTTCCAGAGGCCTCAATTCCTTTCTAATGATAATTTTATCTCTTGTACACATACCAAAGCAATTCTTACAAAAAATAAATTTACTTACATTTTTATATGCAATGCATGAATCAAAATACTTATTTTATTTTTGTTATAAATTTTATTCTTACATACAATAGGGATGCACATTCAACTACTATGTGGCAGTGTCTAACATAGGTTGAAGCTATAAATTATGAAGAAAATAATTTTTTATTATAGTTGAAATTTTATCCTATGAATAAATAAAAACCCTTCAACTACAATACCTAAACCTCAACATCAATTGTGTATTGAGTAATGTTTAATCATTTTTATGCTATACATGGGAAACCTTTGAGTGCGGGAGTAAATTTCCTTTTATGAATGAAAATATGGTAGAACCACCTATAGTTGATCACTTAAGTTTTTTTGCAAATATTTTGGAGCAGTATAAGGCAATGTAAATTTTATACCATGTAGGAAGATAGAAATTACAATGATTGCAAATCTTTTGGGTAATTTTATGCCTTGAATTGAAATTACTATGATTTTGGAAGCCCAAAGTTGGTCTAAACCCGTGCCCAATGTATAGACTCTTCCAATTCCAATCATTCAAGAACTACTTTCCTACTCACTACTTCGGGACATATGTCATGACCTTATTAGTCCCAACCTTGAAACAAAGAAAAAAACCCATTCCAAGCTTTGGTTGGAAATCTGTTTCAACCTTGGTTGGAAATATTTCCACCCTATAGATTGGATATGGATCCCTGGTCAAGAATAGGTGGTTCTACCATACTCCATGGCACTTAGAAATGTATCTTGGTTGCGTATTGTGTAAGGTAAGGCATCTAAAATGTGCCACTAATCCGAAAGTGGCATCTCTACTTTGTGTACATCTCCAAAATCAATTATATAACTATATGCGTGGAAAAAACTATTTTTAGAACCAAACTTTGTTCCTTCATAACTTTTGCATACCGTATCCAAATGTCACATTTTTTGATGCTTTAGAACCTCGTTTCAAGTGCCAACAAGAAAATATGAAAATTTAACCAATCTTGTAATAGTAACTAGGAACAAAAGCAAAAAAGTGACAGCTTCGAGGACCCTCCTTAGTTATTCTTCAAGCTCCACATGCAACCATGAACACAATTTCATTTTTTATTCAAGAAAGTTTTCCGAGTACAACACATGACTACACGCGTCATTCATGTCAACTTACATTGCTGCTTGTTCTAATGCATGTGTCATTGTGTTTGGAAATTGACAAGGGACGCACAGGAAAAATTCAACTATTCTAAAGAGCCAAGATTATTGAACTCCCTCAGGTGCACCTTTTCTTGGGCTTTTCATGACATATTCATTTAATATGTTTTTTCAATTCTCATTTGTACTTAGTCTACTACAGTAGACATACATATTTGGAAGATAATTTATCATTGCTCTCCCAGAAATTTTGTGACAAAATCTCCATTCAGGAACTATGGTAAAACCACCCATAGTCGACCACTTAAGTGATTTGACACATGTTCTGGAGCAGTAGAAAGTACAGTAAATTTATTGCTCTATAGAAAGATAGGAATGAGGGGCGTTGCCAATTTTTTGTGATTTTTTTCCTTAAAATTCAGATTACTATGAATTTTGGAAGCCAAAAGTTGGCCTCAATCCATACCCAATATACAAAGTCTTTCAAATCTGATCATTCTAGAATTGTTTTTTGGCTCACTGCTTCTTACTTTCTTGCTCGCTGCATGAAGACATGTGTCATGACTTTATAGTCCCAACCTTGCAAAGGAGAAAAAACCACATTCCAAACTTTAGTTGGACACTTGTTCCAGTCTTGGTTGGAAATAGCTAAATCCTACAGGTTGGATATGGATCCTTGGTTGGTAATGGGTGGTTCTACTATATTTTTTAAACTTAGGTTGTCAACCTTAGGGTCAGTAGACGTTAGTCTTAGAAAAATCATACATAGCTATCGAGGTTGGCATTTGATAATGAATTACTAATGAAAGTTGAAAAAAGTGGTTTGGTAAGTGCTTTTAGAATTAATAAAAAACTTTAATTATACATTTTGTACAAAATTTTGGCACCTCATGTGTGGATATTGTGTCCATCTATACCATTCATATCTTTATAGGCCACTTGGTGTTTGACATGTAGAGATAAAGCAAGTTGCTTAAAGAAGTGGGGAGGTAGGAGGTACAACAATTTATGTGGGATATGTAAATTAAGACATGAAAGAGCATAGCCACTCATAGTGAAGTCAAAGTAATGAAATAATTGCTTTCACAACTAAACTTGAGACATCTAGTCTATAACTTTCTATTGGAGACTTCAATTTATAAGAGAATTTTTTGGTGACAAAATTAAACTTGATTTTCCAAATTTTCTTAGTTGACCAAATTTTGAAAAAATTAGATTTACAATGCTTAAATGAGGTTTGAAGTTCCTTTATCAACACAATTACTTCGTTTTTTCTTTGAGCTCCTACCTTACTTCAAATATCCAATAACCTTTGAAGATTGATGAAGAACAATGAGCATCACTATAACAAGGACCTCTTTATTCCTACTTCGAACATATCAATGAAGTTAGCCCTTCAAATCACCTAAAATAAATATCTTTACTTTGTCCCATACAACAAAATTTAGTTTCATTTGTTTAAAAAAAGAAGCAAAATTAGACATAAATATCTTGATATTTGATGGTGCATACGATACTTTAATAAAAATTTAAACTATTGATATTTTGAAATAAGATGACATGAATTTCATCATTTGGTCCATTTTCGAAAATTTTAGACATTTGCAACATTAATTCATTTGTTTTCCAACTCCTCTAGAGTAATTCCCCCCCCCCCCCAAAAAAAAAAAAATCAACTTTCATTTTTGTATTTAATTTTTTCCAACCTTGATCATTAAGTATAATTTGAATATAGGATATTTTTTTAAACTTGAACAAATTTTTAAAATATTTTTACTTCCAACATAAGGTGTTAATATAGGAATGTATGGAATTATAACAAACATAGGGAGTAACTTTTCTTCTATGAATGGAAACACTTCATCTACTATGATATGTACCAATGTTCAACACAGGTTCAAACTACTATCTCTATGTTTGGAAATGTATCTTGGTTGTTGGTTGTATAAGGTGGGCCACCCAAAATATGTCATTGACCCTAAGCCACCATCTTCACTCTATGTACACTCCAAAATCAATTGTATACCTATGTGGAAGAAGTTGTTTTAGAACCAAACTTTGTTCCTTCATAACTTTTGCATACCGTATCCAAATGTCACATTTTTTGATGCTTTAGAACCTCGTTTCAAGTGCCAACAAGAAAATATGAAAATTTAACCAATCTTGTAATAGTAACTAGGAACAAAAGCAAAAAAGTGACAGCTTCGAGGACCCTCCTTAGTTATTCTTCAAGCTCCACATGCAACCATGAACACAATTTCATTTTTTATTCAAGAAAATTTTCGAGTACAATATATGACTACACGCGTCATTCATGTCAACTTACATGGCTGGTTGTTCTAATGCATGTCTCATTCTGTTTGGAAATTGACGAGGGATGCAGAAAATTATTGAGCTACGGTGCACCTTTTCTTGATTTTTTCTTGACATATTCATTCAATATGTTTTTTCAATTCTCATAAGTACTTAGTCTCCTACAGTAGACATACATATTCAGGAAATAATTTATCATGCTCTCCAAGAAATTTCCTGACAAAATCTCAATCCAGGAACTATTTCTTAACCCATCACCACCCAAGGGGACCAAAAGTGCTCTCACATAGTGTAGCAGTCAACTTCAAAGTGCTGTAACTTTTGCATCCAACGTCCAAATTCAATAAAACTTGTTGGGAAAGTTGCGCATACTCATTTAATTTTTGTGGTAAAATTTTCAGATCTATCCAAGATGTATTGAGTTTTTGAAAACCATTCAAAGTTTGTAGGTTCAATTTGAGTTCACCACACTGCATTGAGATGTTTGTACCTTTGGGGGCTTGTATCTTTTTCATTAAACGTTAATTTTCAATAAAATTTGTTGGTTTTTGCTCTCCATAAAGTCTAATTATTGTGGTAAAATTTTCATGTCAATTCAAGTTGTTTTAAATGCTTGGGAGCAATTCAAAGTTCAAAATCTAGACATTTTTACGTTATAGAGAACTTTGGCGACTTATAATTTCTTCAGACAAGGTTTGTTTTCAATTTTTTTATTGGAAAAGTTGTGCATATTAGTTTAGTTCTTGTGGTAAAAATTTCATATCAATCCAAGAAGTTATGATTGATTGAGAAGCATTTTAGTAGAGGTAGGTTCAGCCATAGATGTGTTTTTTTCCTACTTTTTTCACTGTTTTTTGACATTTCAAAACAATTTTGCAAATGCAATGAGTTAATCGAATGATTTTTTTTCCCCACCAAAGTGTTTGTCTTTTGGTTTTGAATCACTTTGTAATTTAAAGTTTTTTCATTTGAATAGGTTTAGAAATCAAATGTCACCTCCAAATGTGTTTTTAGTAAAATTTCAGCATCTTTTTTCAACACTAAAACATTATAAATTTTCAATCTACGCGGTCAAATGACCCCAAATTTGATTTGCACCATCTACAACATGCACACTACAAGATTGTACGGTTGAAATTTTCATAACTTACTCACATTAAGACTTATAATACTTGAAAAGCAAAGCTGTTTTTTGACACGGGTAGGCCTTGCGGGTGAGGGGTTAAATTTAGATTGTCAAAACCTTGTGGTCCCTAGATGTTAGTCTTAGAAATATCATACCCGGCTATTTGGATCAGCATTTCATGCTAGATAATTAATTGGAAGTTGGGGAAAGTGGTTTGATAAACATTTTTGGAATTGATAAAAAGTTTTAATTATATATTTTTACAAAATTTCAGCACCTCATGTGTAGCCACCATGTCCATTTGTATCATACCCACCTTTATAAGCTACATTAAATAGTGAAATTGGGTTGCCTTAACAATTAGGTTGTCGTATCCAGAGATGTTACCTCACAACTCACTGCTTGTTCACATGGAGGTACATGTGACACTCTAAACTTGGGCCCTGAACTAATGCACCAACCCATACAACACACATGATTTCTTCATTACTGCATCTTTTAAAGTGAAGTACATATTTATATAGTGTAGAATGTCAAGAAATTAGTGAGGGGCAACCTAATTTCATTGTTTAGTATAATTGATGTTTGCTTGGTGGAGATAAGGCAAGTTTTTTTAAAAAGTGGGGAGGTAGGAGATACAACAATCCATGTAGGATATATAAATTAACCCCTAAATGTCAAAGACTATGTTTTCACCAAAATTGCTCCAAAATTGCCCTTTCATTTACAAGCACCAAATTTTAGATGAAAAACATTTATGGAAAAATGTAACCGTAGGATCGTGTAGTAAAATATTTTGAAAAGATGTGAAAAAATTTCAGAATTTTCCACCATGTAGATTGCAAGATATTAACATTTGAAGTGACAAAAATCCTTTTTTGGGCCTTGTGAAAATACAGGCAGTTGCACTTCACAAGGTCACATTTGTATGAAAAAATGTCTAAAATGGTGTTTAATCTTTGGATTCATTCCTCAAGTCAAGTTGGCTACATGATTGAAAAATTTTAGATCATTTTGAATTGTACAACATATGGGAAAAAAATAGTAAGTATAAAAAAATAGAGAATCATTAAAAATACTAAATTGTTAAAAATTTATTTATAGAATTGAAAAATGACACTCCCAATGGTTGTAATGTTTTAATAAAAAATATACACCTAATGTTTTATTTCTTTCCAAAAATATTTAAAATCAAGTTAAATAAAAGACTTCAAAGTTTATTTTAGAGTAGACTACCCACAAACTAATCCAAACTAAAATTCCTAATAACTTTCATCTCATTAATCAAAATGGAATGATTCAAATCTTACCACATATACAAATATCTAGAGAATCAATTTCAATTTTTTATTTTTTTGAAAAATGATTTTCAAAAAAGACTTTTTTTTTACCCGAGCTGCCCGCTGAACACTGAAAATTACATTATCATGCAATAAATTTTGAACCATGTAGTCAAAAGTTATGAAAATTGTTGGGCCTTAAAGCTACTCCTTGGGCACACATTGTGTGAAATTTTCAAAGAAAAATAAATAAAAATTCTGTCTGTAGTGAGTTGCCCAAAATTGCTATGTTGCCAAAAAACATTGTTTGGACGTTTAGGGTTTAAAACATGAAAGAGCTCAACCGCTCATAGTGAAGTCAAAATAATGAAATAATTGTTTTCACAATTCAACTTCAGTCATCCAGTCTATAACTTTCTATTAGAGACTTCAATTTATAGGAGAATTTTTGGTGATGAAATGTAATTTGATTTCCCAAATTTTCTTAGTTGACTAAGTTTTGAAAAAAGTTGATTTACAATGTTTAAATGAGGTCTGAAGTTCCTTTATCAACACAATTATTTTGTTTTTTCTTTGAACTCCTACTTTGTTTCAAATATTCAATAACCTTTGAAGATTGATGAAGAACAATAAACATTACTACACACTAGTAGAAACCCATGTTTTTCTAGACAGATTTTTCTAGACATCTACATGTTTTTCATGTAAACAGTGACGTCAAATGAAACATCTCAATGTTTCATTTGACGTCACTGTTTACATGAAAAACATGTAGATGTCTAGAAAAATCTGTCAAAAAAAACATGGGTTCCTAACAAGGACCTACAAAGTAATCTCTCTCCAAAAGTCAAATTTAATTTTTGTATTTAATTTTTGCCAACCTTGATCATTATAAACAGTTTGAACATAGGATTTTTTTTTTAATCTTGAACAATTTTTAAATTTTTTTAAACTTGCAACATTAGGTTTTAACATAGGAATGCATGGAATTTTAACAAAAATAGGGGGGAAATTTTCTTCAATGAATGGAAACACTTCATCTACTATAATATGTGCCTATGTTTGGTATAGGTTCAAAGTTCAAACTAGTGTCTAGTATATGTTTGGAAATGTATCCTAGTTGTGTGTTGTGTAAGGTACCCCGAAATGCGCCACTGACACTAAACCACCATCTTCACTCTTGAAAAAATTGTTTTTAAAACCAAACTTTGATCCTTCATAACTTTTACATACCATATCCAAATGTCACGTTCTTGGGTGCATTGGAACCTTGTTTCAAGTGCCACCAAGAAAATCAATGAAATTTTAACCAATCTTATAATAGTAACTAGGAACAAAAGCAAAAAAGTGATGCCTTCGAGGTCCCCACCTTAGTTATTCTTCAAGCTCCACATGCAACCATGAACACAACTTCACTTTTTATTCAAGAATTTTTTTGAATACAACATTGATTCTTCATAACTTTTGTAGACGGTATCAAAATGTCACATTCTTTGATGATTTAGTACCTCGTTTCAAGTGCCAACAAGAAAATATGAAAATTTAACCAATCTTATAATAGTAACTAGGAACAAAACCAAAAAAGTGACATTTTTGGGGTACCCACCTTAGTTATTCTTCAAGCTTCACATGCAACCATGAACACTACTTCATTTTTCATTCAAGAAAACTGTCCATGGTACAATATATGACTACACGCGCTATTCATGTCAACTTACATGGCTGGTTGTTCTAATGCATGTCTCATTCTGTTTGGAAATTGACGAGGGATGGACAGGAAAAATTCAACTATTCTAAAGAGCCAAGATTATTGAGCTCCCTTGGGTGCACCTTTTCTTGGGCTTTTCATGACTTATTCATTTAATATGTTTTTTCAATTCTCATGCATACGTAGTCTACTACAGTAAGGTGGAAGCACCCAAAAACGTCAGTTTAAGGAATTCAGCATACTTGGAGGCACCATTTCAAGAAATTAATATTTTTGAGGTGTTAGCGAGAGAAAATCACGAATTTTCAAAAAAAAAAAAGATTTTTCGGACTTGGCGTGTATTTTCTATGAATTTTCAAAGTTGCAGTCCCCTAAACCACTGGAACCGTCTTGTAGGTGGACCCAAATCTAAATTCTGACAAATTCAGCACTTACCCAATCACAGTGAAGAGAGGAGAAAACTTTATGACACGTGTCAAGAACCATTCAATAAAAGTGTAGGGACGGTTTATTGTCCATCTAGGAACAAAGATTAGGTACATGTGCGGTATTGGGTGCTTCCACCTTAGACATAAATATTTGGAAGATAATTTATCGTTGCTCTCCAAGAAATTTCCTGACAAAATCCCCATCCAGAAACTATTTGTAAAATTTACATTGGCAACCTCGTCGGTCACTAGATGTTAGTCTTAGAAATATCATACCTGGGTATTGGGGGTCAGCATTTCATACTGGATAATTAATCGGGAGTTGGGGAAAGTGGTTTGGTAAGCGCTTTTTCAATTGGTAAAAAAATTTAATTATAGAATTTTTTATAGAATTTCAGCGCCTCATGTGTGGACATTATGTCCATTTGTGTCATACATAGCTTTATAGGCCACTTGATGTTTGACATGTGGAGGTCAGGCAAGTTGCTTAAACAAGTGGGGAGGTAGGATGGAGGTACAACAATCCATGTGGGATATGTAAATTAAGACATGAAAGAGTTCAACTACTCATAGTCAAGTCAAAATAATGCACTAAGGTAAAAGTACCAATTCTTGATAACTTAAGCATTTTAGCTTGTATGATATAGAAAATTTGTTGAGAAATTGAGCTCAATGTGTGCAAATGTAAGGATGAAGAAGAATGCCCCCCCCCCCCCCCCCCCCAATTGATTTTTTTCCTCCAAGATTGAATATTTTATTCAATATAAATGAGGATTTTTCATTTGGACCCATTCTAGTCTCATAGACTCATCTATTACAGTTAGCTTTGGCACTTCTCCCTAAGCAAAGAGGGAAGAGAGATGAGTGGACATGAAGGTATGAATAGAGATTTTTTTTCAATGAATGGTGCATCCAACTATTGTCCACAATAGGTCACTCTGAAAAGCCATCACATGGCCGGGTTGTTTGAAATAGGTACTTCTACCATAATCGCTTTGAATTCACAATTGAACTTCAGACCTCCGTAACTTTCTATTAAAGACTTCAAATCACAAATGATTTTTCAGAGGTGAAATTTAACTTTGTTTTCCATATTTAAAAAAAAATCTTACTTCATTTTGAAAAAAGTTGATTTACAATTCTTAAATGAGGTCTAAAGTTTTCTTATCAAGACAATTACTTTGTTTTTTCTTTGAGCTCCCACTATAATACCCGATAACTCAAATACCCGATAACCTTTGAAGATTGGTGAAGGACTTGTAAGGAACGTTACTCTAAGAAGAACCTCTTCACACTTCCTACTCACGACATATCAATGAAGTTAGCCCTCTATACCACTAAATATAAATATCTTAAAATTTGATGGTACATATTGATATTATAATAAATATTAAACTATTAATATTGTAACTTTAATTTCATCATTTGGCCCATTTTTTAATACTTAGGAATTAATTTATTAGATTTTCAAGAATAATTTCCAAAAAATTCAACTTTTCTTTGTACTTAATTTTTGCTAGCCTCAATAGTAAGGTATAGTCTAAACATAGGATACTTTTAAAAACTTGGATAAATTAAAAAATATACACTTCCAATATAAGGTGCTAATACATAAATGTATGGAATTATAATAAATATAGTGGATGATAATCACCCACTATCTTAGATTGAACATAAGATGCCTTATAAAAATAATATAGGCTTGACACCATATTGGATTCCTTCTACACTTATTGGAGCAAGTCTTGTCCCCCCTCCCCCAACTTGTTAGCATTGTGGTGCAAGAGCTAGAAGTTGTATTGAAAAAGTTCCATTTGCAACTTTTGATGAAAGTTGAAATCTTGTTAGTTTAGTAAATAAAATCGTAGTTATGACTAGGCCCTTTGCAAACCCTTATGTTGGTCATGTTGTTATATTGTTTGCACCTTCTTCCGCTTGTAAATCCAACTTCTTGTGTTTAAAAAAAAAATGTTGTGTATAAGGGAGGCAAGTTGGGTCATGACATTGTATATACTCTTTAAGCATAATAGTATGTTGTTTTTGACTTTTTGTAGGATTTTAATTTTGTTGCTACTTTGCCATAAACTAATAACTTCAAAAATTTACTTTTTATTCCCAATAGTAGATGTGGTTGGTCTTTTGCAAGGTTATTTGTGTCGAATTTTCCTACCATATTGTTGTTTTACTAGAGAGTACTAATGAAGTCATTTTCATGTTTAGGATTCCATATTGAGCAACATACAATGGTTTCACTAAACCTTAGACACTCATTCTCATTTTTGCAATTGTTTGTTGTAGGGAGGTAGGGTCGGAATGCTACTCTAACAATGCAATGTTGTTGTTTTGCTAAATATGTTGCCCACATTTGTGATTAGTGCTATTACAATAGCAAAATTTACCCATCCTTCTCCATGAATGCACTAATGGTAATGGCAAGAATTTGGTTTATTCTTGCTTATGTTTTAAAAAATAAATTGTTATTATGTTCCTAAACCCAACAACCGTGAAGCCAAAACCAAAACTTTTAAACTAACAAAACTATATGGAAAAAAAGTAAGGAAGAAATTTAAACAAACAATACCCCATCTAAGAAAATTATGTAACAACACCCAAAGTAACATAAATTTGCTGAAAAAAATACAATACCCCCATAGAATTTGAATGCACTTATATGGAAAATATAACATGTAGTGACCCCAGAGCATTCAACTGGTAACTTTGGTTTCTCTACATTGATCAATACTTGAATTACATACATTCTCTGGCAACCTGAGCTAGCGTCTGGATAGGCATGACGATCCTCGCAAGATGTTGAGAGGTTGGAAAACCAATGTTGCAATGCGGTGAGAGCTTGAGATCATGCTCTTCATCTCGAGATGTTTCCACGATGTTTCCACTGCACATCAAATACAGAACTCTACCACAGTCACGATGAGAGAGAAACTTGTGGTGAGTATGGCTAATTCATACCGCCACAAAACCAAGTGCTGGACTTTGTAATCCACATTCTGGCAATTTGAAATTACTGCACGCCGATTTCCTACTCTGTATCACGGAGGTGCCTCAAACCTCGAAAAGCACATACAGATTTGGCCCATTTAGGAGAATCAATGTTGCGAGATCATATTCATTCCTGCCATTATTAAGAGGTTGGAAAAACAATCCTGTGCAGTACTGACTTGGACCCAACGATTTCCATGATTCTCGAACATCAACAACGAAATCGTCAATCCAACGCTAGTACGTATTCAAATCATACAACATTCCACACCGGATTTTGCAGTGTCTGTGAACAAGCTAGAGATGCTAACCATTCCAACACTCGTGGATGTCCAAATTAAGACCCTCCCTCGTCCTCTACAAATGAATTGACAATGCACATTATAATTCAATTCTTGAAGCGGTCAGATGGACCTATAATGGCAAGATTATTAAGTTTCGAAAAACTTAGAAAGACAATGCATCAAGCCAGTTTTGAAGACCCTGGTTCTGAACATCTGTAGCTTCCACCTTGGCTTCTACGTCTTCACTGCCACCACTAAAAAGGCAACCCAACGAAAATGATGGCCCATTTAGGAAATGTACTTTTCAAGAAACCGAAAAAGACTGACGATGCACATTGTTCTTGAAGCGGTCAGATGAACCTATGACAAGATTGCTTGTCAAGAAACCGAGAAAGACATCAAGTGAGTTTTGAAGACCCCTGGTTCTGAACATCTGTAGCTTCCACCTTGCGGCTTCTACATCTTCAACTACCACCACTAAAAAAGGCAACCCAACGAAAATGATGGGTGGGTAGAACCCATTTAGGAAATGTACTGTGCAGTACAGAGAAGGGTATGAATACTAAAGGAGAATTCACGGAAGTGTTAATTGACAGCTAAACCGCACGAAAGTAGCTTGCAATTAAAGCTTGCACAAAACAATCAACAAAGCGGAGTCAACAATCGAGACCCACCCTACAACAGACCTGTCATATAACCACGAATGACAAACATCGAAAACCTTACACAGCTGCACAACGACGAGACATCGGCCTTAATTACACAACGACGAGACTCAGTCGAAAAGCAAAGATCAAGACGTCACCCCCCCCAAAAAAACCTTTTGAATGCACATGTGTTTGAAAAGTCTAAGAAGATCTAAGCCGCTACTACCCTACTTCTCTCATATCTCCAACACAAGGCACCTGTTCGAATGCAAAGGTGGCTGAAAAGATCGACAGAAGTTCAAGAAATAGAGCAAGCAAGCTAGAATTATGTATACCGCCATGTACAGATCACTTCTTCTTTTCGAAATTTGACGCCATGGACACAAAGCCTTCTCGATCCCAAGTCGCGCACACTTGCCAAACTTGCCCCGCTAGTTGGACCTTTCTGAATGTCATGT
Source organism: Rhytidiadelphus loreus (assembly GCA_947034895.1). Classification (NCBI taxonomy): domain Eukaryota; kingdom Viridiplantae; phylum Streptophyta; class Bryopsida; order Hypnales; family Hylocomiaceae; genus Rhytidiadelphus; species Rhytidiadelphus loreus. Next base: position 45,163,527 of record OX344764.1, read on the forward strand.
TTTTCTTGAGGTTGTTTTGAGTAGGTCAAAAAAGTACTTTCTTGTGGCTAATTTTATTTAGGTTGCAACGAACACGCATGCAATATTCTTCATTGATTCTCATGATAATAAAAAAATTAGGACCCTTCTTAATCATGTTTTTCACAATATGGTCAACGGAATTGGTTCAAGAAAAATATCAACAAAATTTTGGACAATCATTTCGGGACGGAGGGAGTAAGTATTACGGGGACTTGACATTCTCTCGTTGGTTTTCCGTGGCTTGCAGAGGTTCCATTCTTTGAAGATTGAGAATGGCCATTTATTCTTCTTTGGAGGTGAATAATGGACGTGAAGAAGATCTAGCGAGCAAAGTTTTCATTGCTCTGCTCCTCCTTTCATCCTAACTACCACATTTGTGATTTTCTACATTTTGACTTCTTAATGTTTTGCAAATTTTATGAAGGTTAGTGTAATTTTTGGCAATTTTCAATTTTTTTGATGATATTGACAATGATAATTTATTTATTTTTGGATTTGTTGAATTGATTATGTGCATCATGAACTCTAGTCTTTGGACAAAGAAAACACATTATGTGGTTGTGAAATGTAAATTGAATGCATTGTCCAATTCAACAAATGTTTCAAATGCAAGGGTATTAAGATGTAACAATGGTCTGTTTCGCATTATATACACTCCCTACAATGGCTAATGTTCTTTGATGCTCTCAATTCCAAAAAACAGTTCAAATATTGTGAGAACCAACATCATCTGTATGTTTGTCAAATTGTAGTTATTTTAAATTCTATAAATATTGATTTCCTTCAATTTTTGTATAGAACAATTTGAAATGATGTATAACATGCTAAGGTACAAAAACTTATTTGGAATTTAAAGAAAAAATTGGCAAAAGATAAAGTAATTCTAAATCATGTTGAACAAAACTAAGATTTTAATCCTTAAGGGATGAAGAGATGACCTTGGAATCATGCCTTTTCATTATTGTGTGAATCATGGGCTTTAGAAATAGCAAAAGCACTCACTGGAAGTCAAACTACTATAGAAGACCTCCCATTTTCACAACAAAATTCTAAGGATGAATAGTTGTACTTCTATCCTACTACATCAAACATCCTCTTCAATGTTTAAGGGTTAATATGGCTTCTTTTGAAATTGATTTTCTTTCAAATCACAACTAATTTTTTATTCAAACTTCCATAGTAACATATAATATGTTGCACACTACAACTTTTGTATATGGACTTTTGGACTTTGTCCATTGATGCTTATGGTGTGATTATTTGAATGAAAACATTGCAAATTTGTACTCAATTTCTTCCATCACTATATGAATTCAAAATTTTCAATTGTTGTTCACAACAAATTATGATGTTTTTAGCAAGGGTTGAACCTCATGGGTTGTCCTCTTTCTTCTCACAATGAAAATCCAATTAATCGGCTCCAGAATAGGGTAATGTTTTTTCATTTATGTTTGATACAAGTAATCACTCGTTAGCAAGTCAAACAAATCTTGGTACTCATAAAACTTTGTAAGGTGATTTTGATGAAAACTTCCCTCACTGCAATGTTGCAACCCATACATTTATAAAAGCTTATGACCTTCCAACACGGAATAATACAATCCAGTCTATACCAACCCTCATAATCGGATTCCAAAACTATATAGAAGCGTAGTGCTTAGTTATTACCAGTTCACAAAAAAAAAGTTGTACAACATCTCAAGGTTAGCATTAAATACTAATCTTTAATCTCATGACGAGAGGAAAGCAAAAACTTTTGAAACATAAGTTACAGAGTGCCCAAAAATGATCCTTGCCTCTGATGTGCAAATACTGTACATCCTCATAATGAATATCAGCTTTTTAGCCAAGAGTTTGAAAGGGTCACTTTTAGATCAGAGCCCGAATTGGGTGTTGCAACAGTGCTGCTCTAGTCTGCGCATATGGATTCAAACAAACTGCTGGAGTGAAGTAAAGGGCATTGAGAACTATCCAACTTTGCAAACGTGCTCGGCGCTTTCACTAACGAGGACGCAAGAAGCATTGGAGATTCTTCAATCCAAATGTTGCAGGCCAACCAAAAGGAATGTCGAATCGGTGGTCTTTGTTAGTAGTTTGAAATTACATTTTTTACAATCGCCCTGGCAATACATAGGACCACAGCAAAACCTGCGGGTGCTAAGAGACCAGAGATGACGGTAACAAACCATGAGGTGGCGACGTCACAAGGACCCCAAGGAAGCATGCCGCCATCACAATACTTATGATACTCCGACTAGATCTGGACGATGAGATGTTAGCGACGGGAGTTCAGGTCTTTCGAGATTTGACCTTGCCACCTGCACAAACACACAGACGTATGAGCACAGCAAAATGACTGAAGTAAGAAAAATTAAGTTCCTAGAGAGGTAAATGCAAGGCACTTCCGATACTTCTAAGTTCTACCTGCCCACTACCATCTCGATACAGGTAACAACAAAGACTAACAACCATGAAGGAATTGAGAGAATGCCTAGAATATATTGAGAAATGCAATGAAAACCGCCAAAAGAATAAACTCGAATTCGTTTCAAAACAATCAAACTAGGAAGATTTTGCACACATCATATAGACTTGTAGCAGGATGTAGCTTTAGAATCTGGAGATCGTATATGAAGGACACCATGTTCGAGAACAAGGGTGAAAAAACAAACCTGTGAAGTAAGAATGAGGCTACTGGACTCAAACCCGAATCATCAGCTTTCTCCCTCTGAAATCTGTGTCTCGCACTCCCAGGAAATCCATGTGAAGATGGAACGGGTCCATCTGCTTCACTACCATTATCTGAGGATGAAAGCAACCGGCGTGCCAGACTCTGCAACCCTTTCACAGGAGCTTCATCCTTCCTGGAAAAAAAAACTTACCTTATCTCAGAATAGCAGCTAGTGGTACTTGAACTATTTCCAAATACACTACTAGAAGAAATAATAGTCAGTTGGCCCCCCAGACAAGTTTCCTGAATTCAATGACGAAAGCCCCCTGGAGAACTTTAGATTTCCATCATGACAGATGCACTGTGTGACTACAAATACCTTGCTAGCACTGACTCTGAATCTTGATAACTGTATGATTTTCTTACACATGGACAGTCAACTTAGGAATGGAACTCAGGGACCAAAGCTGTAAAATTTTCTTCGAGTGCATAGAGTATGAAATTATGTGCTAATGAAGTCCTGATTATGCTTTCAATGAGATTTGTAGTGAAGTGTATTTAAATGTCTCTAAAGGATTGGATTTACTCGGTTTGTGATATATTTGGCACAACTTGACGTGAGTTCAGTCGGCAATCTCTACATTCTAATGACAGACTTGAGATAATCGGCGCAATTTAGTACCTGGCTAGTTGTCGTAGGAGTTTGCTGACAAGGACTTCACAAGCACCAGGCGCCAGGCGCTCCAAATCCATCAAAGCGTCAGCTGCATCAGCTGCAGCTCTTAAGGCAGGCCCTTCCGATTGCTCAGCTGCAGTCTGCATATGAAGCTGTGATCAATTAAAAGTAAATTTTACACAGACCATACGATACAAACCCACTGCAGAACAGAAGTATGTTGTGAGACCTGTAAGATGATGTCTAATACTATAAGCAATAGATAACCCAGAAACCCTTGGCTATTAACGCGTAGCTGCCCGAAATGCTAAAAGCGTCTGCTTGCGTACCTATAGGAGTTTACGTAAAACACTTACAAAGCTTCCAGTAACGAATAAGTATCAATAGAGAGAAGAAAGTCCGTCTTACAGTTTTGAACGATTGAAATATGTTTTAAAAGTTACGCTTTTTGCATAGTCGACTATGAAATTCTATTTTTAGCTTGAGCACTTCGGGGTTAAGATGCTGTTGCGCTCAACAATAACTACAACAACGTTATGAGTTTTGTGTAAAACATGTTCAATTCCGTTTCACTTTATCCCAATAATCAATGAGCAATTAGAGGGTTCACGTCATATGGTGGAAATAGCAAAAAACATTTCCTAATCTTGCTGAACTAAGATCATATTCCAATCAATCCTTCTCACTGAGACTGTCTCCTCGAGGTTCAACGCCAATCAACATGCTGTAGCAGTGAGATAGTAAGGTAAACTAGAAATATTCAATGGCAACTAGGAAGTGTTGCAAGCTTTCGCATCTCTACCGAGCACCATCAGTAGTAAGGACATAATGGTTACCTCTTTAAGAGCAGGGATTAAGAGGAGAGTCAAGGCAGCCGATGCACCAGCTGCAGCTGCCCGGGCAACATCCTCCTCACTAGTTCGTCTGCTTGCCCGGGGTGTGGCCTTGGGGGTCTCTCGAGGAGTCTCTCTAGGTTCACTGTATTAAGAAACTCAGGAAATTCAGACAAGAAAACACCACTTCGTAATATGCTGGGACATGAGATCTAATATTTGCATACTTAATCAGTTATGCAAATGAGGATCTGAAGCAATACAAAGTCCAAAGGCTAAACATCTTGCACAGACGGAGACAACTAAGAAGCAACCTTGAATGTTCCTGTGCTTCTTTGCGTAATTTCACTGGCGCAGGGCCTCTTGGACCTCCTTTCCTCATGCCAGCCTGAAGGGCCGCTTTAGCCTGCAGTAAAGCAAGGCAACATCAATCTAAAAGAAATTGAGGTTCTCCTGTTAGCGGGAAAAAAAACCATTGTTTTCGAACAGGATGAGTACCGTGAGTTAAAAGGTCATAAGAACTGAATGGAGTGCTGAACCAAAGATGTGGGCCACAATAGAGACAGAAGAAGTCATTTTAAAAAACAAGAGCTTTGTGTTGGGCTCAGATTGAATATCAGAGATAGATTAGAACCTCAGCAAGATTTGTTGCGCTATCTTCCCGAGGTTCTGGCTTGACTTTCGGAGTTCCTGGAATAGAGCCCTCTTCATCGGGTGTGCCGCTACGCACAATGGTACCACTTGAGAAAATCTCCGAAGCCTCCTCACTTGCAACACCTCCAGTGTTATTAACCTAAGAGTAGAAAATGTTAGTACATGATATCAGATTCAAAACAGATGCCAAAGGCAAATCAACAAATATATACCTCATCCAGGACCCGAGTGTCAAGTCATCACAAGAAGTGCATCTACAGAACGACAACAGAGGAGGATTCACCATGGCAGTTGATAAAGACTTGAGAGAGGGCCGTTCTTTTGGAGACCTGGCCTTCACAGTGCTACTAGAACTTACATATGACCCCTGCAAACAAATAGCATGATCCCTAAATTAGTTAATTAACTCGACACCACATGGAACTCAGTAAAAACAAAGACCGGCCCTCCAGTTTTGTTTGTGACTGCCGAAGCTGGTCATCGCTTTCAATAGCAATACAAACCCCTGGAAGGTGACTTCATATTGCATCACTTACATTTATTAAAAAATCGTACATGTCTTAGGTGCCTACAGAAATCCCAAGAAGTGGCAGCTAAGCATCGCGTCAAGAAACTTACATGATCCCTTGGAGAATACATATTCGTTTCTGATCCTTTTCGTAACCCAAAACTGTTCCTACGAATCCCATTCATGTCCATATTGGCATCTCTTAGTCCGGCATCGATTTGATAATCAAGTTCTGCCTTGCTCAAAAGGCTGGGCAGTGCTTCACTGCCTGGAGGTGTAGAATTTTCATTCTCACCAAGATTCTTCGAACTGCTTCGAACAGTACCAGTAGTATGTATAGTGCCAGTTCCAAAGTCCCAACTTGCATCTCTTAGAGGCCTACGCCGAGAGCTGCCACAAGAAGCGCTCAAGATAATGAAGTAATTTCAAGAAAATAATCAGAAAATGACTCCAGTTGTGCGGATTTCAAGTTCAATAGAGATAGATTCTTATTCGACACACGTCACAAAAGTCCCTACTCATTATTGATAATCAACGGATTTAGTGTTGCTTTAGTAGTTTCAGTGGATTCTCAGTTACTTGATAAGAACGTACTACAAACTCATTAAGTAGTGGCAATAGAATACTCCATCAACATTGTAGATATATCATTTTTGAATAAGCTAATATTTGTATTAGTTAGCCAAAAAAATTCTCATTATAGTATTGCTTCAGTGCAAAAAAACTATAGACTTAATGTGTACCCAAATGATGCAAGTACAGTATTGATTTCAAGGATATTCTGACATGGACACAGTGACATTGTAGTACACGAAAACAACATTGAAACTAAAATACCGTCGATAAGGAGAGGGACTCTTGTGAAGCATGCGTTCACAAGATGAGGATACTAACCACAGAAAAAACGATTCAGCACAGACAAGCTCACCTCAAAGGAGTGTAGACACCATTATCACTCTTCATACCCAATTCCTTATTGTCGGTATCGTTCTCAAAGGCTTCAGATGGTCTGGGCGTGTCCTTGCTCTTACTAATATGAGATTTGGGTCTTTCTCTGCACCGTCACAATCACACATCTCATTAGACTGATAACCCAATGAGGAGTCAAGTGGACAGCAAAGAAGTGTGCAACACAGCTTTCAGAAATCAGGAATGTGACCATAGAGCCATAGGTTCAATCCTAACCTTATTCTGTCAAGAAGTTTGGTGCTCTTTCTAGCATTCTTGACAAACCTGTGCCTCAAGAGCTCCTTTGCACTTGGCCTCTACAAAATACCCATGGGTTTTAGGAGCAGCCTTTCCGAAAAGAGTGAGTCCAAGTCGGAAAAGTGAAGGAAAAACTCCAGAACTTACCCCGACACCAATGCAAATAAAAGCCAATAAAAGCTACTTGCATTCAATCAAGGCTACTACATGAATTAAGATAAGGTGGTTCTCCGATAAGTTCGACATTCTATAACATCTGGGTGCATCCATTCATTGTCTGTCTCAAAGACAATATATTTCAAGTCAGGAACCCTCCCGATTTTCATACCTCTGCGGGGTTCTTCTTGAGGCAGAAAGATACAAACTCCTTAAAGGGCCGTGAAAAATGATCATCCAGCTGCAGTTCGAATGGGCGAACGTTCAACATTTATCAACAATACAAAGACCTTAAATTGTAGTATAACAAATCAACAATGGGGCCTGAAATACATCTTAATACCAGGTATGAGTAGCAGGGACAAGCAATTTGTGCAACCTACATTTTAAATAGTCTAAACAAACAAATAAACATAGTCTGCAGAAGATAATTCTCAAGTCTTCCAGTCCGTAATAAGCAGTTCAGCGAGGAGATATCAATGCTGCCCGAGTAATCCTAACCTGTGGCGGATTGTTCTTGGGGATCAGAAAAAGGACACGCATAGGGTGCAGATCCGCATGAGGCGGCTCCCCTTTCGCCATCTCAATGGCAGTGATTCCCAATGACCATACATCTGCCTGCAATCATAGCCACCCTGCTATCAGTCATTGAACAGATTCTAAAACAAACAGTTCCACAAGGCAAACAGCCTCCTGTTATTAAAAAGGAAAAATGACAATTAAAACCTCACCAAGAATGATTTTATCTTCTTAAAGTATGAACACATTACCTTCTCATTGTAGCCATCTCCAGAGTTCTGTATAACCTCTGGAGCCATCCAAAATGGAGTTCCAACGAATGTCTACAGCAAGATGTCCAACATTCTGTCAAACTAGGTCATCAAAACAACCAATACTGAGATAGGACATAGCAGACTGTGGACTGGCTTTGAAACTTCCCACTTGAGATCCTGGATACATACAAACATGATTCATGAACACATAGATCTAGATTGTAATAAGTTGCACAATAATCCTCATAAAAAAAAGCCTCGTTTCGTTGTAAAGACAGCTGACCTTGCGTTTAGACATCGTACGAGTCAGCTGGGCAGAAACTCCAAAGTCTGCAACCTGCACTACTACCCATCAGAAGTGCCACTCATTTCATCACGTGTCACACGTACGAACGTTACATTTGTACTGGAATACAGAGGCCAACCAAATATCAAACAAGGAATCATAAGTATGCTACTACACAACATATATTGAGTTAAAGAGGGATCTGGGAAGATTCCAGAATTCACACAAAAAAATACATACTCTGAGGATCACTCTGCAAAGAAAACCCTAATAGCAATGGGAACTTACCTTAACATCTCCATTAGCTGTTAGCAGTATGTTGGCGGCTGTTGCACAGAATCCCAGACAAACGCCATCAGTGACTACTAATAAGGTACTGTAAGCGTTCACATCACCAGTAGATGGGAAACTTACAGAATACAACTAACAATACATCTGAATATTCCAAGATACTGGAATTAGAGAATGGTAACCCTACATAAACAAATAAAATGGTTTCTAGCCTTGAGATAGGTCAGCAACTTGAGCACTGTTAAACCAACACTCTCACAGAAAGAAATCAACGCCCAACTCTCCAACAGAAGACAACAATGTACCTTTAATATCACGATGTATCTTTCCTTCCGAATGTAGATAATCAAGTGATAGTAACAGCTCCCGAAGGATGCACGCTATAGAAACCTCATCAAGTGGTGGTCCAGTCTCAAGCTGCATGGACCCGACAAAAAAAAGCGATGTGAAATGCAGGTAAAGCAAACAAAATAATAGCCACTAGTCACTACTGCCGGGATCAGATCGATTCGACACCACATAATCTTAGCAAAGAATCGTTTTAACTGAGGTTTCGAGTAAAATTGATCTCAGCAAAGAAATGCAAAACGATCAGAGAGTTTTAGAATGCAAACGCGCAAACGCGGAATCTTTGGGCAGCAAACAATGGTCCAATAGTATGGTGTAAAACTCACCAAATCGGATACAGAACCGCCTGCCATGTACTCCATAACGATCCATAATTTTGTGGAGTGCAAGTACGACCCATAATACTCTGTAATATGGGGTGAACGGCACTGAGATAGTACAGAAATTTCCTGAAAAATACAGATGTGTGCTCCATTAATAACCCAAATTTAGTACCTAAGATCCAGTAAAGCGAACTCCTTGAAGACTACAGGACACTATCCATCGAGACAGTCCCAGGTCCAGACTGAAGCACCAACCTTCTGTATGTCCTCAACTTCGTCTTCGCTGGAAACACGAGAAATTGCACATCACAAGACGAGAAAGTCAGCCCTCGTTACCAGTAGATGCACTCTTCCTGCAACTTCCACAGGACTCTTCATACATGCAGAAGCACCTCCACATGTTTCTCAGGTTACACGAAAAATCTACAGGGCATCTCCAATTGAATCTTAAACGAAGCCAATGCAACAGACATTGATTTTGAATGAAAAACTATGACTCACGCTTCCTCCAAGTCGATGACTTTGATTGCCACCTCCTTCTTCAACTCCTTGTCAAACCTGCATAGCCGCAATGCAGTCAAACTCTCAAGGCATCAGAACAAAAAATGCACGAACATTTCCATCAGACCTTCTCTGGAACCCTCAAAAACGACTTGAGAACATAAAGTTGCAGAGTGACTCTAGCGAGTTCACCAAACTCCGCATGTACGGCATAATTGTCACCCCGAGCTTCGCAATTTGTAAAGTAAAACGTGACGACTCCTCACGCAGACGAGTCGCCATTAGCGAATCGGACGTAAGAGGGATCTACTAAGGGATCACATGAGTGCTTCTTTCCACCACCCGAAAACTCTTAGCCAGTACAGTTCGAACCCATGGCACTACCCACGCTGGACTACTGGATCAGATTCCCAGATTTAAACAGTTGAAAAATGACTACCTAGCAACTAACGCTCCTGCTGTCAGACAGTGTACGACGAATAAAAGATCACGCGTTCCACTCCCTGCTCTGAACTCGACTCGAGCTGGAAACAGAGCGGTGCATAGAAAATGTCACCGATTGCTTAAATGGGAGCGATTCCATCCCAAAAAAGCCAGAGTGCACTTCCCTTCCCCACTCAAAACCGAACTCAATGTCGAACCCTAACACCTTCGAAATCCAATCACAATCAGAGAGAACCCTCCCTCCCTTCCTTACCCTCGGAACACATCCCCGAAGGAGCCTTTCCCAATCAGCTTCAGATTCTCAAAGCGAGCTTCCATGGCACTATCCACGGCTCCCACATAACTCTCCTCGTCCGCAAACTCATCATATTCCATGGCGCCAATGCCCAAACCCTACCAACACCAACTCCCAAGAAGCTCCCCCCCTCGCCCGCGGCTACCTCCACAGCTTCGTCATTCCGCCCCTTTCCCTCGCCGTACTCGATTGTTCCTCCTCCACCGAACCCTCATCGCATCGTCGACCACTGCTCCCTCTCCACTGAACCTAAACCTAAACCGAACCCTCCATGAGCCTCTGGCAACCACGACGCGCATCTCGGTTCCATTCCATTGCAATGCATCCCTCCCGTGCCCTAAAAACGGGTCCTAACCCTAAAAACGGATGCGACGAAGAGAGTTTTTAGTTCATTGCAGCTGTTCCTGGTACCACTAAAGCTTTACATTCATAGTTGAGGTTTGACGAAGGGAGTGTAAGCGAGAAGGGAGAGGGGAAGCAGGCGGGTGAAGGGCGAGCTAGCAAGTGGTGAATCGAAGCGAAGGGGATTTGGCGATGGAGAATTTGGAGACGACGAAAGGCCAGGAAGACAGAGTGTGAGAAGAGAAGAGGAGCTTGCATTAGCATCACTACTAACTTACTACTAGTGTACTGCCAGTGCTGCGCCCCGGTCCTGTCGAGCTGAGCGCTTCGGCGGACAGCCTGGCTCCCTGGCTGGAAGAGACCTTCAGTTGCCGTCCGAGACTCGGAGGGGATGGATGAGAAGCGGCGCGGCAGGTGGATGAACGTAGTGAGTGGATGATTCTGTTTGTGGGCGGGTGTATTGGTTCTCTCTATTCACTGCATTATTTAACGGCCAGGGAGGATTGACACCCCCTTATTGCCCCCCTGGAGAAAACACTGGAATTTTTTATTTGCTGCGTATCATAAAATTTGTAAATTCTGTAATCAAAGGTCCCAAATTAGCTAGGAGTCATGCAGAAATACAAAAACTTAAGTGGCACAAAAATAGGGGGCAATTTTTACATTTACCCTCTGATAGGGCAATATGGGGGTCCATCCTCCTTGGCCCCCTATTTTGTACCACTTAAATTTTATATTTTTTCACCTCTCCAAACAAAATTATGGCTTTTGATTGCAAATTCAAAATTTGCAAATTTTATCATGTGTGACAAAGAAAAAATTCCAGTATTTTCTCCAGGGGGTAAAATATGGGGCAATGAGGGGGTCAATCCTCCATGGACATTATTTAATCCCTTATTAATCCCTAAGAGCATCCTTAGTCCAACCAACTGGAAACCACCATGATGACTCCATAACAAAGGGGGCAACTCCAAAAAAAAACTCTCTAGTGCAATTGAAATTGGTCCATTTTTATTTCTAGACCCACCATTCTCCTTCACAAGCTTGACAAGTTGGTGAAACAAGGAAGAGTCCACTACTTGATTTATGTTAGGAAGATTCATAATCGTCATACCTTTTCAAGTTTTGTTTAATATGCCAATGACATTAACCCCTCACCGCCCAAGGCCACTTTGGGTTCAAAAACATCACTGCTTTTGAAGTGATATAGATCTAAATGTCACTAAGCTGTAGAGATCTTAACCGTAAAATCTTGTAGTTTACATGTTGTAAATGATGTCTATCAAATTTGAAGTAATAGATTGCGAGATTATAATGTTTTAGTGTTGAAAAAGAATGCTGAAATTTTCCTAAAAACACATTTAGAGGCAAAATTTGATTTCTAAACCTAATCAAATGAAAAAAAATTTAACTATAAAGTGATTCAAAACCAGAATACAAACACGTTTTTGAATAAAATATCATTCAATTGACACAATGTGTTTGCAAAATAGCTTGCAAATGTCAAAAAACAGGCAAGAAAAGTTGCAGAAAACACAGACAAGGTTGAACCTCCTTCTACTAAAATGCTTCTCAGTCATTCATAACTTCTTGGATTGATATGAAATTTTAGCCACACAGACTAGAATAGTATGCGCAACTTTTCAAAAAACTTTTATTGGAAACGGACACTGTATGAAGAAGATACAAGCCGCAAAGTTCATTGTAGTCCAAGATTGGCGGGATTTTGAATTTTGAATTGCTCCCAAACATTCAAAACAACTTGGATTGACATGAAAATTTTACCACAATAACTAGACTTCAAGGGAAATACAACACAACAAATTTTATTGAAATCGAACATTGGATGAAGGAGATAGAAGCCCCCACAGTTGCAGCCATGATTTGCACTTTGGTGAATCAAATTGAACCTGTCAACTTCAATTGACTTCCAAAAAATCATTACTTCTTGGATTGATCTGAAAATTTTACCACACAAACTAGAAGAGAAGGCACAAATTTTGCAACAAGTTTTATTTAATTTGGACATCGGATGCAAAAGTTATAGTACTTTGAATTGAACCTAAAACTCTATGAGGACACTTTTCAGTCCCTTGGGTGGTGAGGGGTTAAGGTAGTATGCTCTAAAAGCGACCATTTAAGAGTTGGTCTGCCCTTTTCATAGACTTCCGTGGACATAATTTTTTTTCAATCATTTTTCAGAGAAAAAAAATAGATGTGGAACCTAACACAAGAAGTTTGGTATTTTTCCAAGCATTTTTGGATTAGTTATAAGTTTTCAAAGATTCGTGACATAGGCACCTATTTGTGACCATAGGTCTTCCAAAATCCACCCACTTGCAACATATACTACCTTAGATGAGATTTGGGGAGGCTGGAGGATTGTTTCAGACTTGTTCTCAGCTCCGTTCCCCCAAGACTTATTGAATGCCAATGTCAGAATTTGGAAAAAAATGAAAATGAAAATTCTTAAAATAAAAAACAAAGTTTAATTTTTTTTTTAGAAACTAACTTGGCATGGCGACCACTACTTAGCGTAGCTAGAACTGTAGTTTTGGCCAATTTTGACCTGGTTCTCAGACTGGGAACTCAGAGCCCTCTAGAGGAGGAAATAATCATTTAATGATTGAAACTTCCCTTCTTTGCATGAAAGCCTTTTTCAATGTAGAAATTTTCTTGTCTTTTTTATAATGTGAAAAAGTTCATATGAGGTATAGATTGCCAACTTTGCATTAGGTCAATATTTTTTTTAAATCACTTGAATGGGATAAGGTCTCCAACTTTCCACTTAAAAATTCTAAAATTGTACATGTGTCTAGTTATGGTTTGAGGATATTCTAAGAAAACGAGAAGGGAAGGGAGATTTGCATTTTTTTAGGCAAAAAAGTTATGGCCTAAGAAGATTTTAGACATAGGAGCTTCATTATTGCAAGACTTCTTCTTTCCATCCATGATTCAAAATTTTGCACAAAAATCATGAAGAGCCGAGTGCAAAGAATAGACAAAATGTGCATCTGGAATATACATTGGATGCAATTTATCCTTTCATGTTGTTTGCTCTAGAGGCTCTTGAAATAAATCATAGTTCATCTAGTGAATGCCATGACTATTGGAGGTTGAGGAGTAGGCATTGAAATTTCAAACAAAGAATGAATGCTAATATGTCCTTAGCACACATAGTCTCATTTTAATTTTCAAATCCATATATTTTATTATATTTATTAAAAAATTCAAATTAATTATAGGTTTTTTATTCCAACTATGAATCATTTATCGTAGATGGTAAGTTTCTAGATCTTAGCTTTTTTAGGGTAAAAAATAGAGTCCACTCAGAGTCATTGTTCTCCCAATCTTGAGGGCCACAATTGTTTTTTATTGCTTGCTTAGGATCTTGAAGGTAGTATAGGCAACAATAAGTACAACCAATGTACCTACAATAAATATAGGCTATCATTAATACATTATATTAGGTTGTTTGTTTTGTTTGATACACCAAGATCTAAAAAATTGTAAGGCGTTTGATGGCGATTCTTGGTACTATTGGAGGGCTCTTTGCAAGGAGGGATGCATGGATTTTGTTTCATGGCATTAGGACCTAAGGTGTGAAAGTTATTGAATTCCAAAGTTTTTATGAATTAAAAAATTGAATTAAATTATCTTTTATTTTGGAAAAAACATAACTTTCACATCGCATGTCTGAACACCACAGAACAAAGCCCTTGCACTCTTTTGTGCATAATGCTTTCTATTTGTACCAAGAATGCACCTTCTCACACTACGACCTATATGCAATACCATGGACAAATCAAATGGTGTTTTCTAATATGCCCTGTCAAGATCTAAATCCTCGATATACTAGCAATTCTTTCAAGGCAATTAGAAATTAAAAAATATACAATCATAGATAAGCAAGCAAGAAAAGCCTACCAAATTTAGGTCGTATGGCTGCTTTACACCTAGAAGATGGGCCAATTCGGTGTGTCAAAGGCCAAAAATCCTCACTCATGATTTGATGAAACCCTATGAAATTGGTCCCAATCCCTTTTCACTTAGAGGTCGGGTCAATTTGGTGGAATGAACTTTTTATTCAAAAAAAATATGATCTAACATGGCCCAAGCTCACTCAATTGAATGTACCAAAAATGGGAGGCCAATTCTTGGCCTTGGGAACAATGTTAGATTTCAATTTTAAAACTTTTTTCATTAAATATTATTTTTTTCAACAAATTAGATTTGTTGAATGTTGTGCAATTAACCTCAAGGGGGAATTGGCCTAGCCTTTAAATGTAAAGCAGCCTTGAAAATTTCAGCCCCTTTCTCTCTTTTTTAGGTTTTATTGAATCAACTTGGCTTCTTGACTCCAAGGCCTTTACATATGAAAGAATTGACCCCAATTATAATCTTATTCTAATGAATAGTTAAGGATGGCCTTCAATCCAAAAGGGACTAAAAATTTGTTGAATCAGCAGCCTCTAGGTGTAAAGCAACCTTTATTTCCTTCAAAATTCATGAACTATGCGAGTGAGATATGGTCTACATAGTTGTTGAGTGGTCATAATCTTGTTGAGTTGAAATTAAGTGGATTACTGACCTAGAATTTGGATTAAATGTCTTCAAATACAAGTTGTTTTTTCATGCTAAACCACTCCAACCATTCCCGTGTACTTCACTATAAATTATAACCTAATTATATGTGCATCAAATTTTTTTGTTATAGGGGATATTATTTTACAATAGATAAGTTTCTATTTTTTTTTTTTTAAATTTGTGCCCATTTTTTAGACCATATCGTAGATAAAATTGAAATTTGAGGCATTTAAATATGTCTCTATCATAGTTTAAAAATTTATACATGATTTTAGGATTGATTAGTACAACATTTATAGTCTACTTATTGTTGAACACAACCTATACAAATAGTACATATGTAGACATCATAGATCAAACAATTTATACAAATTAACATGTACAATAGGAAAAAAATCCACAAAACTAAAATCCCCACAAGTAGTAGTATACTAGTTAAGTCTAACTTATACATTTACAAATGTTGTGGTGTAGGGGTCCAAAATCTTACTAAATGTGCAAGCAAGTAGATTGGTTTTAGAGTTTAGGATTCAAGGTATAAAACAATGAAAGCTCCTACTTGAAAGACCTCCTAAGTACACACATATTCAACCCTAAATGAGATGTTCATTATTTTGTCTATTTGTAGATGGAAAATGAAAGCTCCTTGTGCAAGTTCCTTCCTTCTTTTAGACTATTCCTTGTGTAGATTTATAAGTTATGTACTATAGATATTACAATGTATTGTATAGTAGTTGTAAATCTTAAGTTGATATGCAAGACCTTAAATACTATCCTAGCTAGTGTATTGTAGTGCAAACATTAGATGTTTTTTTGGTCCTTTAAAGGATTGTGAATTCCCCATAGTTCTCGAATTGTAGAAATTGCACCATAGCTGCAGTCTAATATTGTTGAGAGACTTTCATGTTAGATAATATTTATTTATTTATTTTAAAATTATTTAAAATAATAATAATAATAAATTTTAAACATTAAAAATTAATTAATTATATTTTGTTTTTTTATTATTTAATAATTTGACTACCTTGTCGTAGTTCATAGCTTGAAACAATGTCTTAGAGACTTGAAAACATGTAATGTTTATGAACTTTGTAGGGTTATGTATCTTTGAAGAGTTAAAGGGGTAGCCTTCAACTATCAAAGTGAATAAGTTTGTGAATTGAATTCCTTTTAGGCATCCCAAATTACATTTAGAGACATAGACAAAGACAACCGATGTCCTAGTCACGTGAAGTTAGTGATGGACAAGTTCAAATTAATAGACATAAATGCCAATGAGCTTAATTTCAAAAAGTTGTAGTTTGTATATTCTTGCTTTCTCTTGTTTCTACTTTGTTTGATAATATTCTTTGATCCCAAGCCTTCTCTTAGTTTGTTATAGGAAGAATTGTTTATATCGTAGAAGGAAAAACAACAATGGCTACAACTATAGAATTTTAAACAATGCAATAGAGCATTGAAGCACCTTCATAAAAAATAACAAAGAATGGTTTCATGGACTTCAACAAGTTCCATATTAGACGGCATTCTTGGTGGCAATATGGTTGTAGGTGGATCCATCAATTAGAGTTTTAATAAAGTTGAGACATTTTAGAAGTTAAAGTGGATTCACAAATAACTAAAAGCAATTGCAACAAGTTTTTGTGACCTTGGAGAAGGCTTTGGCATGAAATTTTGAAAAGCTTTATATCAGTTGTCTATGCATGCTTTACAAGCAAGTTTTGTGTAGTTCAAATGCCAAGTAGCAATTCTATGAATTTTCTTTAGCCTTTTTATGTACATTTCCAAAATGCACTCTGCTCACTAATTGATTTGTTGGGTTGCCTACTTAGTAGTATTTGAAGACTTAGAAACCAATTTTAAAGCTCCAAAATTTCAAAACAGATTCTTTGGGATGGGATTGATACAATCATCTTCTTTCTACATTTCTAGACATATTATTTTGTTAGAGATTCATCTAACTACTACATGGATGTTGTCGATTGTCAATTCATTTCTACATGAGGGTATTAGGAGATCCATTATGTGGTTGGTCTCATGGCTAAAATGAAAATTAGAAAAGAGAATGTAGAAAATGCCAAAATATACAAATAAATCTATCCTTCATAATCTAGGCAATAAGAGTCTTCTCCAACAAATAAAATGTATCCTCACCCTCAATGAGTAAATTTCCACCTCCCTTCTCTCAAAATAAGCTTTTGGACAAAAATTTGAGAAAGAAAACAACTTTCTATTTAAGCTTGTAAATTGTCGAAGCCCTTGTCAAAATTATCTTTAGAAGCAATTATATTGAAAAAATAAGAGATAATGTAAATTTAACCTTGGAGTGTCAAGACTCATTCAAAAAGTGGCAAGAGTACTAAGAAATCCAGAATTTTTTGGTAGTAATGATTTCGAACTAGATGGAACAATGCTAGAAGGAGTTATAGGATTTGGAGCACCATACCACATATTTTTGGAAAGTGAATATTGATTCAGGCAAGAGCTTGAGGATTTGGAGAACAAGAGTTTTGACTATAAGAATAGGGGCGTTGACCAAGATGGGCAAGGAGTGATTTCAAGATGAACTACATTGCCACAACCATGGAAGAACTTGGAAAAATATGAGGAAAAAAGTAGAGTGTAGACAATTAAATCATGATCGGGATTGTGCGTTTCTGAGTAGAAATTGTTGCAAATATACAATTCAGGCAACCTTGCAATGCCAAGAACTCGTTGAAGACGGAAACAATGATTCATTTTTCACACAAGTGACCAGACTGGAGCCATGCCCAATCCTAAGTTTAGTAGCATTCTCGGTCTTCTAGGTGGCGACAGCTAGTCGTGGTTGGGACCATAGCAGAAGTGAAAAATGCATATAATTGATAGTTTCATCACCTTCTCATAAAAAAATGCATTTTTGTTATTGACATATGCATGGTGTTGTACAATAGCTAGTCTTCATTCAAGACATTGTAGAAAAGAGTGGTTGTCTATGAATTTACTAAACACTTGTCTCCATTTTTTTAATCAAGAAATTCGTTGTCCTTGCTCCTTGCCCCATGGAAAATCTTGCTCCACATTTTTAGTTTTGAGCATTGCCCTAATTCTAGGCAATTGAAAATTTCCGTTCTAAATTGACATGTTTCACTACAATGAATTTTAGCTTTCAACTGCAATCACAAGTGCCAGCATTGTCAATATGAATCCATAAATAACTCATGCTTGCACTCTAGAAAAAAAAGATGAATGAAAATTTGATGCCCTTCGTTTTTTGTTATGTGTCTTCTTTGTTCATTGTCTACTTTCTGGACATCAGAGCGCTTCAGGATTAATAAGAGTCCACTTTTACAAGGCTTGCATGTAGGTGTTATTTAGGATTTGGAAACAATTGTGTTGAAGCTCATTTATATTTTAGTTCATATATCCATGAAGGAATTTTTTCCCAATTTGGTCAGTGTTGCCTAAATCATTGAAACCTATATGATGCAATTTATTTGTTAGTACCCAAGATTTGATGGTAAATTTTTTTTCCTATAGTGGTTGTCATGGTCATCTTGAGTTTCATTTTCTCTAAATGGGTCTAATTTTGGATTCAATGTCATAGTTGTGGTTACACTCTCAAAGTTTGCTTGAATTCCTTTGTGGTGTTTTTTAGTTTGTGGCTCATTTTTATACTCCCTCCGTCCCAAAATGATCTTCCTGTTAGACAAAATGGTCTAGATTAAGGTAAAAAAAAACTTTTTACCAATTTTTTTTTCATGTGTATGAAGAGTTGGTTGCACTCTTACAACCTTCCAAATTTGAGTTATAAATTCCTTTTGAAAGTGTGTTATTTGAGCATCTGAAAATTGGATTTTGAGTGCTTTTTTGATAAACACTGCTGGCCAATCATTCTGGCAGTTCCCGCGTTGTATGTTGCTTTTTCCGTGGTAGCGTATGACACAGCCCTCGAGATGCGCAAAAGGGCCAACAAGCTTGGGCCCATCACCTGCCAAGTTTAACCCCAGAACTGAAGCTGCCCTGGAGCTTCCACTCACCTGATTATCTAGGTTCATCATGATGGCCACATTACAGAAAGTGTCCACCCACATTAGAGGAGTTTTCGGACCCTTGGAGGGCCGTTTCAAGCAGCTGCGGGGGAACTGTCCCCTTGTAGTTTTCGAGGAACGGTTGTTCCCGATAAAAAAAATTCAAAAAAATTCACAAAAAAAAAAAAGTTTTACTCTTGTAATGCAAAAAAAAAACAGAAAAAAAAATTTATTTTATTTTTTGAAAAAAGAATCATTTTTTTCCGACGTGGAAGTCACCATTCCACGTCTGTAAGCTGCTGCGGCCCCCTGCGTACCAGTTCCCGCAGTCTGGGAACTCACAACCCTCCAGGGGGCTGAAATCTCCTCTAATGATTGTGTGTTACAGGGGGAATTCATTTCGCGGGCTCTTTGTCCTAGTCACAATAGGAAGATCATTTTGGGACAAAATTTGAAGGCCAACAGGAAGATCATTTTGGGACGGAGGGAGTATTTGGTTGTAGCTCAATTTGAGTTATTTGATTTTTTCCATGCCCCTTGGTCAGTTACTCAACTCAATATTTTCCAAGTATGTGGTTCATTCTCTTTTATGTATGTAGGTAAATATATACAGGGTCTTTTTGTCTTACACATTAAAGAGATTTTGTACTATATGAATCATTCTTCACGTGATCACTCAAAGAGCTTGAATATTATTTTTTTAGTATTACCTATTTTAATTTTGGCAATTTGCCACCAATTAGGATTTTTTCTATGCTCTTTGGTTTAGATTTTTTTTTGTATCAATATAGTTGCCGTCTACTATCGTCAAATTATTAGTGGCAAATTCTAATTCTAATATAGAACTATTGATTATACTTGAATGGTGTTGAAGTAACTGCCAATGGATTTGAGGCATAAACATACATTTACCAACACTTTCTAGATACTCAAATACTAGAAGAATTAATGAAAAAGATTAAACAACTATTTTCATTTTATTCTATTTTTTCTGTTATTGTTACTTTGTAAAGTATGTACAATTATAATTGTAACAAATTGCAACTAAGCACAATTACATATATATGATAAAATTTATTTTTATTGAATCTTATTGGCAAGTAAAAATGCACTTTAATATGCACTTTATAAATAAATGATATTCATTTTCTAAACTAATATCATCATTGTATGCAAGAATGTAGCCATGACAATTTTTAGCTTGTGATGATTTTGAATGTACTTACTTTACAAGATATTTTGTTTCTTTGATCAATGGTCATTAATATAGAATAACATTATAAAAATATAAATTTTGATGCCAACAATGAATTAATTGTTTCATTTATGAGTAAATTCCAAAAGATAGATAAAACAAAGTATAGATTTTAAACCAAGTTAGAGCAGTTGATATGTTGGGGACTTGGTTTGGATGGGGTCGACTGGTGGTGACCGGTGGGTGGCGACGTTTGAACCGGCACGAGGCGGTGGAAGTATTCATCCTTCCTTTGTGGATGAAAACCAAAGGCGGGCCTACCATCCAACTCTACCTTGGAGAGATGCCTGTCTTGGGAATGGCTGTTTCTAGGGTTTGCTTCGAGGCCGTGAGTGCTTGCGGCATGATCATCGGACAACATCGCCGTAGCAGGAAGCACAAATTCTAAGTTAGCTCGTCAGACTCCATAGATGTACGACTCGTGCGGTTTGGCTTGGCTGGCACGACGGCCTTTCCGACTTCCCGTCTTTTCTCGCCCTCTCAGTTCTTTTTTTGGGGGCCATCTTCCGTGCGGAATTCTTTCCGGTTTGACTTGATTTCGTAATGCCTGAGCTTTGCGTGTGAGTTTTTTTCTGCCTTGCGTGCGAAGCTAGGCTCTTCGTGTTTTCGGTGCGTTCGGGAGTCGTATATTATAATGGCGTGTATATTGCTATCAGTACTCAATTATTGCCACTTTGGCATGTCTAGGGATCGAGATTTTACGCCAATTTGAGTCTGAAAGGTAGTTTTTCGAAAGTTTGCGTTTCACGGGCATGTCTGTGCATGTTTTGGTGTTTTAGGACAGTCGGATGTTGGCAATCGTTCTGCATTTTGCTACTTTCTGTTATCTGAATGGAAATTTGGGTTAGTGAGTGTGTGGTTTGGGGGTTTGAGTTTCACATTTAGGAACAAGCAAAACTCTTAGGAAGCTTAATGGAAGGTAACAAAATGGACACCCTAAATTCTTAAACAAGAGAAGAATGTTTTCTATTTTTTGTGTTTTACAAAGTGGACTTTATGTTTTTAGTGTAAGGACGGAGGAGTGAACCCCCAGTGGCCACTTCCATGTCTACAGGAGATGGAATGAATAATTTAGAAAGCCATGAAGAAGGAATCGAGATGTTTCAATCAATACAGAAAGAATATCCTATGTTTTTGAACGATAGAATTTTTTTTTGAAAGTTGCTATATTCATTAGCTTTCAAATTGGAATTCCTGTTTTAGGTGGGGCAATTAGGGTTGAGGAGATCTGGTTATAGGAATGAAACCTAGAATTCCATTAAAACCTCCTACTCCAAACCTTCTTTCCCGTCAGAGCATCTTCTTCGTCGCGCTTGCCCCTTGATTTGCAAGCTCCGTCACGTCCTTGTGGTTGGCACGCGAGTCAGAAACTCAACACTCAACTCGTAAGCTCAGAGCCTCGGCTTTTATCTAGGATTTCGTCCTTAAATTGCTTCGCATCTTCCTGTGTGATCTTAGAAGCCATTTTAAAATTTGTCTTTGTTTCATTGGGTTTCGTGTACTGAGGATTCATTTCTTTCGAAGTTTGGAATGGAATACTTTACTCCCCAATACCTCCACTCGCACACATCCTTAATTCCATGTTTTAATTTTCGATTGAGCGTTGACGTCAATAATCTGGCAAATGCTCTCATTATTCCCAAGTTAGGATTCCGGTGCAGACAAAGTAATGGCTTGCTGTCTTTCGTGAAGATGCTCATTCTGATGAGGCAGGTGCCAGCAGTGGATGCAAGACCGTGGTTCGTATTGACGTGTGGCTTTTGGTTCCACGCAGGCATAAATTGTACCAGTTGCTTGAAGAGCGGCAACCTTCGTTAGTGATCCAGGTGAGCTACTTGGTCTGAGGTGCCGTGCGGAAAATGTAGGGTATGGACTTAGCATTGCCGTGCCCTGGCAAATGGAATTGAACTGGTCATGGGATGACGCACTACTGCCCTGAGCTGCTATTTGTGCGACATGCTGCGTCTTGATTTTGGGGATACTGTCCGGGGGGGAGTTCAATTAGGGCAAAGTCTCCGTCACTTGGGTTGGCCTGGGTTGTCTCTGGATGGTTGTGTTACCTGAATGGATGTGATGTTGAATTGGTAGTTGTAGCGGTGAAGTACTATGAAAAGGATATTTCCTTAATTAAAGAAAGACTAATAATGGACTATGGACTTCACGGGATAACTTGTGAAAACATTCTTTGTGTTAGATTCTTGAAACAAATCTATCTGAAAAGAGTAGTCGGTTGAGATGAAACGTTAATAAGAGTTTTGTTTATTTTGAGTATATAAGCAAGTGTCGGCTCTGCTTTTGTGGGATCACGGCTCTTTTTGTGGTGAATTGTTTGGAAGAAGTTATTATATATGTCAGTGGAAATTTCTTAACTTTAACAGATTTCTTGTGATATTTGTAGGGTTTAGGGTATGCATTCTGGGTTTGCATAATTCCGTCACCGAGTGTTTGTAGTCACCGAGTGTTTATGGGGTTTAGGGCTTGTATTGGTAGTTAAGACTCACTGCTGGGCCCGACTTGTGGTCTCTTCTACAGATTTATGTGGTTGATCGAATCAGCAAGGCAGCAACATCATTTCATCATTGTCAAGGGTGTTGGACATATTTGTAGGAAGAGAAGAATTAGTCTATTTTTAAGAACGGGCGATTTTCCCGGTTCAAATTTACTTCATTCTTTCATTTCGTGACATCTCTTCACCTTACATAAAGGAGACGACGACGGAGTGCTTGAGATCCTGCTAGGGAAACCGTTACCGACTATAAACACTCGGTGACGGAATTATCGCTTGCTTCTTTTTCTTCAGGCATCTTCAATCAGGTTGTCTCAGAACGTTGAGCTTTCGGGTCATTTATTAGAATTAATTCATAGCCAAGGAAGCCACATTCGTGGCTTCCAGAATTGAGCATCAGTCTAGTAATTAGCAGCAGTAACAGAGATGGGAGTCCCAGCTTTTTATCGTTGGTTGGCGGACAAGTATCCGCTTGTTGTGCTAGACGTCATTGAAGAAGAGCAGCATATTATCGAAGGCGTTAAGGTTCCAATTGATACAACTCAACCTAATCCATCGGGGATAGAGTACGACAATTTGTACCTTGATATGAATAACATCATCCACCCCTGTTTCCATCCTGAAGATAGGGTATGCAATTCCAATCCTGTCTTCTGAATGTTTTTTCACAGTTTTGAACCAGTATGTGATGAAGTCGGTTGTATATAGGTATGTTATCATTTCCTGGATGGAAATCATGTTTTGAGCTTGTGTTTGATTTCAATGTCGAGCAGTCACTGACGTGGATCTACTTTTATCAAGTTTTTAGAATCCATAATCTTCGCTCTGGGTTATGCAGGCTGCACCAAGCACATTCGATGAAGTATTTCAGGTCATGTTTGAGTACATTGACCGCTTATTTGCTATAGTCCGGCCCAGGAAGCTCTTATTTATGGCCATAGGTACTATTACTCTCATATCTCTTCTGTTGCGCGCTGTCGAAAGTTCAAATGCTGTTTGAATCTTTTGTAACGCTTGCTTTCATTCTTGAGTTTCTTATCATGGGAAGTTTACTCTCAATCCTTGGAAATTTCTTTTTGATAATTAAAGTTCTTCTGTTGAACAGATGGCGTAGCACCACGAGCGAAAATGAACCAACAACGATCACGACGATTTAGGGCTGCTCAAGATGCAGCCGATGCGGTATACAGCTTTTCTACTTTATTACCGTGTGATACGTTAGCGTATTGTCATAATATAAAGTAAACTAGTTGCTCTTCTGTATTTCAAGGATCTTCCAATTGTGTATTCTTGCAAATGAAGACTTAATTAGTTGGTATCTCTTGTGATTGGTTTGTTCATTTCGTTTGGAGCCTGTTTGTATATCACCAGCTAAGATTCATCTGTTATTATGTTTTGACTTTGTAAAGCGACTTGAATGCGCTGTACTGAGTTATGGAAGTATTCATGCCCTGATTCCTCAGTAACGAAATTTTATTGGTGATTACTACAGAAAGCAGAAGAGGAGAGGTTGCGAAGAGAGTTTGAGTCTACAGGACGGATTATTGCTCCGAAGGAGAAATCCGAAGCTTTTGATTCTAATGTAATTACACCCGGAACGCCATTTATGGCTAGCCTTGCAACTGCATTGCAGTACTACATCCACTTGCGCCTTAACAAAGACCCAGGATGGCGCAACGTGAAGGTGCGTTCTAAATAATGTTTGAATGAGGTAAATTTGAGTGATGTTTGATATCTGGAAATGTGATGAGAGATGATAACAAACTTTTAGCATATTTGATGGTGTTCGATGCTTGGCAGGCTTATCCAGTCACGCTCTGTACTTATGTTGATGATCCTCGTCTCTTTTGATTTTGAAAGGTGATTTTGTCGGATTCAAATGTTCCCGGGGAAGGGGAACATAAAATCATGTCTTACATACGACTGCAGAGAAATCTGCCTGATTTTGATCCGAATACAAGACATTGCCTTTACGGTTTGGTACGTTAGTACTTTCCGTATCTGATTTTTGCTCTGTCACGCGAGCTAATGCCCTTTCTTCCGCTGTTCATCATGTGATATATTTACTTGTAACTAATGCGGATAGCTTAATTGTAGATATCGTTTAGGTTTCTTTAGGAAAATGTCGGATTTGACTAGATTCGATATTGTGTTCACACCAAATTCTTGCAAGCTTAGTTTTTTTGTCCTGACAATGATACTGGCAACCACCTCGTCTCTAAATAGCGTGGTTCTCTATATGCTAGTATTTCCCTAATTGCAGATATCTCAAACGCTCCATTTTCTAGTGGGAATTGGAATTCCTCGTTTTTCCTCATATGTCCTCAAGTTGAACTGTTTCGTTTGTGTAGGATGCAGATTTAATCATGCTTGCTTTGGCCACTCACGAGGCTCACTTTTCAATCTTAAGAGAGGTAATTGCTACTTATTTTCTGAATTGGTGTGTTTAATACGAAGATAACAGATACTCGTGCCTGTCGTGTCATGTCATGGTTTCTGCATTTTTTATTTTTGTTGGATGTGGAGTATCTTGGGTTCTGATTAACTCTGAATTTGTCCTGATTTTGTGCATATTCAGGTTGTATTTGCGCCAAATCAGGCAGAAAAGTGCTTTTTATGTGGTCAAACGGGCCACTTGGCTGCTGAATGTGAAGGGAAACCTAAGAGGAAAAGGGGAGAACATGATGAGAAGGGTGGCGAGTTAGATACTGGACCTCGAAAACCTTATCAGGTGAGTTGGAGAGTTGTAAGAAATAGTCACTTGTAATGTAACACAGATTCTTTTGGTTCTTGCTCATTCTCAAAGACGGTGAAATTTTGATTATGAATCTTCAAGCTCCAGAAGGCGTGATTTTTTCCTCGTTGCAGGGCTTATAGTTTCATTTCTAACTGTTTACATGCTAATAGTTGCTGACTTGTAATAGATCTCTTATCATCTGATTATGATTTGTGTGACAGTTTCTTCACATATGGCTACTGCGAGAATACCTTGAATTCGATTTGAAGATATATGATGCGCCGTTTGATGTCAACTTTGAGCGGCTCATTGACGATTTTGTTTTTATGTGTTTCTTTGTCGGCAACGACTTTCTACCTCACATGCCAACTTTAGAAATACGAGAGGTATGTGCCAATAAACTCCATCGCTTCCTTTTGATTTTTCTTCGAATTTTGCTGCATTCAAATAATCTGTACTTTGAGTATTCTGTGGAACCTCACTTACAAAAATTTCCAATTGATATTGATTGAAGGTTTTCTTTCTCTTGAAGAGGAATTATTGTGCTTATTCATCAAAATTGTGATGATCTGAAAAGGACATCTCGCGACTCTTAGGTTGATCCAACGCACTAATATTGCATTGTTCAGGGGGCTATCAACTTGCTCATGGCTATGTACAAGAAGGTTTTTAGGCAAATGGGAGGCTATCTTACTGACAATGGCGAGGTCAGTACATGATTAATGCACTTACCATTCGTTTGTACTCATACTTGTTCTTTGAGTGGGGGCATTGTTGTGTTCTTCTGTATCCTTATTTGAGTTCTGAATCAGGTTCACGGTGCACTGCGCGCTGGTTGTTCTTATCGCAGGTAAATTTACGACGAGTGGAGCAGTTCATCCAAACCATTGGAGCTCAGGAGGAGACTATCTTTCTGAAAAGAGCACGAATCACTCAGGTTTGAAATTTGAGGATCTTTATGCTTGTGAAGCTGTCTATTTTAGATATCGGTATTCTTGAGATGAACACTGGCGAGATTTCATCAATTAATTTTAGATGTCTTCTTTGTAACAGAGGCAATCTGATCGCCGGAAACGCGATAAAGAATACAAAGATAGACAGAGACCAAGGGGAGATGATGCTGAGCCTAATGTTGATCCTGACGTACTTTTCCCTGTAAGTCAAATCGTGCACGATGTCTTTTAATGACATTATTGTGGGGTCATTGAATGGTAATATTGCTGATTCTTTTTAAGCTTGTCTCAACCTGAAACAACTGGGAAATTTTGTATTCCTTGTCGTGTAGTGATTCTGTTTTTCTCTTCTTGACTTCATCTTGATAAGGACAATTGTTTTCCCTCTACCCTCTCAGGACCAGGATGGGGAGGACAACTTGGATGAGCTAAAGATGAGATTGAAAAATGCATTGCGGGATAAGGCTGATGTCACTAATGGAGGTGGGGAAATTGAGGACAATGTTCGTCTAGGCGAACCTGGCTGGAAGGAGAGGTATTACGAGGAGAAATTTTTGGCCAAGTCTCCAGATGAGATGGAGGGGATTCAGCAAGATGTGGTATGTTACAAGAACCGAATCCCTTTTACGGTAGCCATGATTAAGTATGAGGTGCTGGTCTTCTGAAAGTTTTCGGTGCTTGTTCCATTCTATTCATCGTAATGTTTTTATGAAAGATTCTGTAGTACATGAAAGGTAACACGGCATCATGTATAGGAAATTTGTGTTCTCGGATGAAATGTTCATTTGATAGACTGCTTCTCACTTGTACCTGCACTTTCCTGGTCACATCTCGCTACTCCTAACGTGTAGAACACTACTTCTTGCCTACGTCATAACATTGAACATTTTTAAGGGTATTTTTTGTGCTGATCTACCTTCGTGGACCAATGTGTCCAGGTACTGAAATACACGGAGGGGTTGTGCTGGGTAATGCGTTACTATTACCAAGGCGTTTGTTCTTGGAACTGGTATTTTTTATACTTGCGACACAAATTAATTGGTTATGTTCCTGAAGCTGGAGCATATGTACCTTTCATATTTTCCAAACTGTATTGAGCTTTTGTATATTGATAGTTCTTTATAACTTAGCTGACATGTGATGCTTTAGTTCTCTTATGTTTCTTTTGACCGTCTACACAGGTATTATCCCTATCATTATGCTCCATTTGCATCAGATTTGAAGGATCTGGATCAACTGGAAATTACTTTCTTCATTGGAAAACCTTTCAAACCGTTCGATCAGTTGATGGGGGTTCTGCCAGGCGCAAGGTCTGCCTCCAAATGCCACTTTATTTGTCGTCTTATACTTCGTCGTGCCTAAAAGTTGCTGAAACTAAGCTTGCATGATATTTTGCATCTTCAGGCAATGTTTTTCGAGGACGTAGACCTGTGTTTTAAGTTGTCTCTGTTTCCTCTTTCTTTCATTGTAATATTTACATGTTTTTTTGTTTTGAACCTCAATTATTAAATGGAACCAATTGTTTCATGCAGTGCGGAGGCTTTACCAATTCATTATAGGCCGCTAATGACGGATTCGAATTCTCCAATCGCTGATTTCTATCCAAAAGGTATCCATTGGTCATTGTAATCGGTTCATTCCACTATTCAAAATTTGCGGCTTTTAAATTTAATGCTTCTTATGTGTTTGGAGACCTTATTTGTTCAGAATTTTTGTGCTGCAGATTTTGAAGTTGACATGAATGGTAAACGATTTGCTTGGCAGGTAATCTTGTTTATTTCTTGTTTTTTCCATCTTTGGGTCCGATACACTGAAGTTTTTGCTGTTTCCTTTTGTTGGAAATAGATTTCAAATAAGTATGACTGAGTTTTGCAATGCTTAAGCATCTGTATGGCAGGGAGTAGCAAAGCTGCCTTTCATTGAAGAGGACCGTTTGCTTGCGGAAATTAGTCGAGTTGAACAAACACTCACGGTACGTTTTAAAGAACAATCTTGCCCATGCGGAATTAGGCATCTTGCTTTGTAGTGCTTGTCAACTGTTCAGTTATGGTTTCAAATTGCTAGTTTTATATTTGTAAAGTGATTGGAAAATCATATACGTACTTTCATCGGTGTACTGAATGTGAAGTAGTAACATATCGAGTGATCTTGTGAGTTTTGGTGCAGCCTTCCGAGAGACGCAGAAACAGCATATTGGCAGATCTGTTGTTTATTTCGGCAAAGCATCCTCTTGCCACCTTTGTTTATTCATTTTATGATCGCAATGCACATCTTGAACCCCCGCAACGGTTTGAAGTTACTGAAGCAATCTTTCCTACTGTCAGGTAAAGCAGTATATTGAATTCTTTAAGTTTTTGTTTGTTTGTAGTACTTTTTCAGAATTGATCTTCTCGCTCTAGTTCGAACTTTTTTACAATGCACTGGAATTGAACTTGGGCTTTCATTAACATGAGCGAACTGATGTAATGAAGTGGCGGAATGAATGGATATTTCCATTTGTGTGATGGGGAATGCTGCCCCCCTGTTATCAGGTCACCTGTGCAGAGCATGCCACATATCAACAATAATGCTGCATTGTAAGTATCCTCTTGTGATTACTTTATCATGAATTAGTCCTTCATCAATTGCGGTATATACGGTATATACGGTAATTGGGTATCATTTTAACCTAGTGAAGTAAAAGAAGATGCGTATGTTTCCGACATAGCTGGGTTTTGCACCTAGATCCATAGACATAGACATTGACATGGACATTGTTTTTGGTAATTGTAATTGGAAGCATACATACATATGCATCTGATTACGCTACTTGTAACTCATATTGATCATCGAAGATTTATAATGGTGTAATCGACTTTTGTGGTAGTACGGCACGCAGGAGTTAATACCTTCTTGTATGTTGTTTCAGGACGGTCGTATTTAGAAACCCAAATGTACACAGGCATATCGCATTACCTCCCCTAGGTGCTGTTTTTCCTAAGAAGGTATATTATCAAGTTCTTCCTGATGTTCGTTTCTGGTGACACTCATGAAAAGATATCTTCTGCGCTTAATGTTTTTCCTTGCCTTAGTTTCGTTGGATGTATGTGGGGTATTTTTTTAGGGGTTCTGCAATTTTTTGTTAACTCATCAAACAGATCTACTTGTTATGAAACTATTTGCACTGGTATTCAATGGTTTACTTTGGTGAATTTGCAGTCTATTACGGAACAGGATGTAAGACTCCAACCCTTATGGCATGAAGACCATGGTCAAAGACAAACCGTGCAAGATAGGTAAAATTTCCTATCCACACTTTTATGGACTCATCTTTGGCTTGAGCCTACGATATTTGACGCAATCAGACAGATCTCACCTAACGATAACTGTGTGCAGGCCACCTGTTCAAGGAGCTCTCGGGGGAATGCAATTAGGTGTTGCAGCTCATCGCTTAATCGTGCAAAGCCTTGGAAATCGTTCAAATAGCACTGGTGGAGCACTGCAAATGTTACAGCGGCAGCAACAGCAGCACTTTTCTGGGAATCAGTACAGACCGGCAGGGCCTCCTCGACCTGCTGGGCCCCCCGGACAAGAACAGGGATTTATCAATTCAGGACAGAAACCTCACACAGGGTATGGTCCAAGAGGCTCGGGGAGCTTCCACGGAGCTGGATACTCGGGTGGCGACAGGCAACGTCCGCAGTCCCAAGTATCAGGGCAGGTCCCTCAGTCATTTCAACCGCATCAAGTCGTCCCCAGAGCCCCTCCTGTTCACGGAGGTTTCATGGGTAGAGGAGGAAATCCAAGCACTCCAGCCCAAGCCCCGGGTCCTCCAAATGGATGGGCTCCAGGTCGTGGTGTAACTATCATGCAGCGACAGAGTACAACGTCCTACGTGGCTAGAGCTTCAGGTCCCGTGCAGAATGGTTTCTCAGCCCTTGACGGACGAGGTAGGGGACGAGGACGAGGGCGAGAACAAAGTCGTTACTAGGTAGAGCAATGTAGGTTTGTGCTTGTCAATATCAGAATAGATGCCTCTGATATTGTGCACCATTTTGTTTAGCTTGTGTCTAGTTTTTTCTCGCAGTTTTAGGAAGTAGGAATCACATCCAGAACAGGAGATGGGTGAGCTATGTTTTTGAAGGCTCTTCTCCACCCTCGTTCATGTGTACATAGATACTACTGCACTGTTGCTGCAGCGATGCCATTTTTTAGCCTTGCATCTCTATCTGGTTTTAGACAGCGTTGGCAATTTCCTTGTCGTGACTTTTGCGGCCTTCAGAATAAAAAATTTGGGCTGTAAAACTGCACCCGTTTTTCTGAGGCCAATATGTATTTGAGGAGTCAGTCTCTTGGTCAGTCCTTTTTGCCGGACTGCAACGCAAGTAGACGTGATGGAGTGGAGATGCTCTTGGCAACGGCAGACCTTGTGATTCCTACTACACTATTGGGTATCATATTGAACACAATGTAATTTTTCTTTGCACTCAAAGTAGTAAGGTCTTTCAGTTGTTTTCAAATTGGGCATGATGCAAATCTTCTTTTCCCTCAAAGGATTAAGATAAGTGCACCCTATTGTAACCATTTTGAAGATTGAACTTGTTTTTGAGAAGGATTGATTGAGCACATCTATTTTTAGCACTTTGAAAATTCATAATTCTTTCATATGGTATCCAAAAGTACATTCTAAGTGAATGTGGAATTCTATATTTACTCACAACAAGACCCAACAATGATCAAGACACTCTTCCAATAATAATAATGCTCAAATGCTTATTCAAACAATTTTAGGTGTATCACACATGTCAATGAATACACACTCACCAAGCATATTGAATTGTTTGATGAATGAGTAAAAATGTTTGGTAAATACAAAAAATAAGAGGTACATTGAATTGTTTGGTGAAGGACCATAGCATTTTTTTAGAAAAGTTACAAAATTAGGTGAACTCAAATTTAAAAAGTACACAACATTTTCTACAAAACCTTAATTTTCTTCTTGTACTTGGGAGTCACTTCCATCATTTCCAAAATAGTAAGGTTTTAGTAAGGTAGTCCCTATGCTCTAAAAGGCCCATTCTCTAAAAGCAATCATGACACGAAGGTACATTTTGCTTTCTTCAATGTACCAACAATATATGGAGTACATTTCAAGAGATGGTCACTTTGATTGACTATTGTGTTTCAACTTCAAAAATTGATAACTAACTCTCCAAAGGTCCAAAAAATATGAAAAGACTTGGGTTAGATGACCAGTCCATTTTTCTTCCTATGAAAATTTAATGAAAACTGTTTCAAAGAATTTAGCTTCCCCCAAAAGGCAATCAGCTCTTTAATGGTGATTTCAGTGTAGAGAACTTTGCCAGTATTTACAAGGCCTCAGACTCGTTTGGTGAAAAGTGGATGGTGAATGAATATATTTCAATATTCCAATACGTGATAAGATTCTAATTGTACAAAGACTGCCATTCTAGTCTTGGTACTTCATAGAGGACTTCTCAAATCCAATAGTGGGGAACTGCTTAGCAAACTCTTCCACTTCACCCTTCAACTTCCCAATTTCTGCCTGCACCTCAGGATCAGTGTCCACAGCAGCTCTGAAATCCTTCAACTTCGTCCCTGCAACCAGAAATCAAGGTGCAGTAACAACTTTAATTACAAACATCAACAGGAACTAATGACATCTATGACATCCATAAAATTCTTAGATAGTTGTGACATGGCACCTTTTGAGGGTAGTTCCAACTAATTTATTTCGTGTTCAAATGAGAAAATCAAGCAGATTTAAAACTGACATACTCTCAAATGTGAAGACAACAGCTCATTAGCTTGAGGAGCACTCACTTGTTCAAATCAAGCTCAACTTTACAAAAAAAGCCGTCATAGATCCCTTTTTAAGTCGGTTCACAGGATACTCAATAACCGTTGTCTAGTATAGAACTAATGGTCCGATTCTACATCTGTCAAATGCAAGTTAGTAAATGTCTCACCTGTTGACTTTTTGACCTTCACAGCAATTTCCACTGCGCGGTCAAAATACTCAGCTACTTTCTCAAAATCCTCCTCAGAGAAACCTCTGCTTGTCAATGCCGGGGTTCCTGCTCCGAGCCAGAACAAAATCCATTAGAAAATGATGAACCATCACTACAACATCTGTTAGGATCATAACCAAAATCACTAATAAACTATCACTAAACCATCTCTGAGAGCGGACAACAAGAACGCTCTACTCAATCATCCACGAGATTTATGACCTGAGATTCACTATCCTTTCACGTCATTGGTATTTTAGCTCAAGTTAGTCATTCAAACACTGTATATGAAGCTCACCCATGCGGATGCCTCCAGGCACCAAAGCAGATACATCTCCAGGAACAGTGTTTTTATTTGCTGCAATATGAGCAAGCTCCATCACTCGCTCCACTCTTGAGCCGTCTACACCCTGATAGAAACAAAAGAACTCATTTATCATTCTTCAATTTCTAAAAGATGAAACACTGTAGCCAAAACAGCAGAACAGGATAGAGGTGCATACCTTGGGCTTAAGGTTAACTAGAACCAAATGGTTCTCAGTTCCTCCAGAAACCAACTCATAACCTCGGTCCATCAAGGCCTACGATATTAAAAGCAATTGTATAAGCAAATTAATGATCGAAGAGTGCACCAGTATCTGACAATTTAGTTTAGCAGCAGATCACACGAATACACCGGTAAATACCAGATAACGTAGGCCACAGTAATCTTGATGATCTAACACTTCAGAAGGCTATGCATTCAAAATAATAATAACCACCATCAATGACTGCTTACATGCTGATCTATTGCATCCAAAGTAATGCTAAGCAGATAACAATCTTCTATCCACACTCTCTGGTGTTTTCAATGCAATTACCACGTTCTCATTTATTCTGTATCTTGTACCATGGCATCAGTGGAGTTGACACTGACCTTGGCAAAACGTGCAGAGTTACTGAGAACTTGTTCCTGGTAAGCCTTGAACTCTGGGGTTGCAGCCTGTATACATCGGTCAGTCCCCATCTTCCCAAGGCTTCAAGAAACATTAATAAAAAACATCAAAATTTCACCATACTAAAAGAGCTAAATGACCCTCCCAATAAACCATTAAAGCTTACAAAAAAAGTGGTGGACTATTTGCAATCTGATGGCCAAAATTTACCGACACCCTCTAGTCCAAATGAAATGAGAGCATGAGAAAGACAACTTGCCTGTTTGAGAGCAACAGCAAGGCCCGTGATAGTGTGGTTGTGAGGACCTCCTTGAAGTCCTGGAAAGACAGCTCCATTGATTTTGTCCTCATAATCATAGAAAATCTGCATATAATAGGATGGTTCCGAATATCAAACAGCACGCACACAAGACCGGTTTAACTGCATACTACCATGCAGAAAACGAATGAACGAAAAATTGCTTCCAGAAAGAAAACAAACTAGTATCTGACATACCTGTTCGCCCTTCTTGGTTGTCTCCTTCAAGCCTTTGCGGTAGAAGATCATTGCCCCCCGAGGACCTCGAAGCGACTTGTGGGTAGTGGTGGTGACTACATCAGCGAAGTCGAAGGGAGATGGGACAACACCAGCTGCCACCAGCCCACTAATGTGGGCCATATCGGCAAGCAGAATTGCCTTTTGCTTGTCACAAACCTGCATAAGAAAGTATCAGTAGCAGGTCATATATGATGAAATCGTTCAACTTATCTTGACATCAAACTGCGGACTAAAGTCGTATCTGAAGCTTCGTACAATGTAGGTGTATACGGTGTATCATCATCAGTCACAACTGATCTCAAAAGATTCCCTATTAGAGTAACAGTTATCTGTGGTAAGATAATGTTAATCTGAGATCATCGGATCAATGTTATGATAATGATAAGTTGAAGTCAAATTAATGCTAGCTTAATACTTGCCGATGTAATGTCAACTTAAAGCCAATGACATAACATCACATTGACATTATGTTAAGACCATTCGCATTACATTAACATTACCTTAATATCAGCACTATGTGAATCTAAGACTGTTAACTTAGCAATGACAACTTTGTCAATCAAATGAGATGCGCAATTCTCGTTTCCAAACCCACCTTGCGCATACGAGCATAGTCGTAGTGGCGGGCATAGGCACTGGCGCCAGCCACAATCAACTTTGGCCTGAACAAAGCCGCACTTTTCTCCATCTGAAAGAAAGCAGCTTCGCTCGTCAGTCACAAATCCTCAACTCCCAAATGATGCCTATCAAGAGGATGGAGGACAAATATATGTATTAACCCTTTTGTGACCAAACGGCCACATGAGGTTGCTCCCATATCTATAGAAGCTGCAATTAATCAATTAGGGAGCTTCAAAGAAAGGCAACAAACTGTACAATAGAAAGAAGAAATCATAACCTACATTTTTTAACAGCAAAAATTTGTTTTGAAAGTTTCTATAATCAACTATTAGCTTTTAAGGTGGAATTTGTATACTTAGCTTGGACACTTAGGAGTTAAGGAGAAAAGCTCTAGATATGTAATGAATAGCCCGGTAATGAACAGGATGCAGTGAATACCGTATCATAGTCTATATAACCAGTGGACTCGTCCAGTCTGTAAGGCATGGTCTCGAAGAAAATAGAAACAGCCGAGATTTTCTTTGTATCTGTCTGTTTGACACGAAAATGAGAAACATTTGAGTTAAGACATAGATTCTGGGATACATAAATTTTCGGAAACGTGCAGCTACTTAATGAGCAAGAGAATTATCTTGCCCATGACAAGAAATGATTTGATGCAGTAAAGCGTACAAGAAAAAAGAGAAAAAGAAAAGAGGTACTTTCAAATTAGCTAGTCAATAATCATACCTGGTATCCATGAGACAAATGACCACCATGGGGA
Source organism: Rhytidiadelphus loreus (assembly GCA_947034895.1). Lineage (NCBI taxonomy): Eukaryota > Viridiplantae > Streptophyta > Bryopsida > Hypnales > Hylocomiaceae > Rhytidiadelphus > Rhytidiadelphus loreus. The sequence continues at coordinate 45,198,771 of OX344764.1, forward strand.
AGATCCAACGCCATTATGCGGTCATGTGGCTTCAAGAGAGCCGTATAGACCTGAAAGTTGGATGGTGATCCAGAGAGGGACTGCACATTCACTGTTCCACCAGAAATGAATGTCAGTACAGTATGCTTCACGAGAGCGGTCATGAACAAATCCGGGAAAAAAAAAATTAGAAATGGCAAGAGAGGAAATCAGAACAGAAAGACAGACCTCCCCATTTCTCAGGGTCAAGACGAAAAGCTGCAAGAGCCCTTTTTTGACACAATCTTTCGGCCATGTCAATGAACCTGCAAATTAAATGAGTCATCAGCACAGGTGATCCCACATAATTGACTCCGACACAGTACTAGAAACCCCTCCAAAGGTATGCTAAGAACCTAGCCACACTAAACCCTGCCAATCGTAATGCCAATTAACGGCATTTTGTACCATAAACCCTGGCCAATTATAATGCCATTTTAAAGGCAATATGTAACATAATCCCTGCTATTGCAATGCTATTTATGAACAGTATGTTCATAAATAACCCTAGCCGATTACAGCGGGGCTAGGGTTTCTCGAATAGCTCTGGAGGGTAAGTCATCTACCAGTGACATCATCATTCAGTTTCATAGATACAAATTACAACAATCACCAAGACAAGAAAGGATAGGGGACGCACTCGTTGCCACCATAGTAGCGAGCACCAGGATACCCTTCACTATACTTGTTGGTCATCACTGACCCCACGGCCTGCATGACTGAAACGGACGTGAAATTCTCGGACGGGATCAGCTCCAGCCCCTGCAAAGTGTCATGCAAATCACATGAGCGTTAAGTCATCGACCAGTCGATACAATTGTTCAGTCTTCTAGCAGGTATACAGGACTCAAACCAAGACCGTGTAGAGAGCAATGCAACAGGGTATACAATACCTTCCATTGCCGATTCTTCTCGCGCTCAATGATGTCAACGATCTCCGGGTCGACCTCCGAAATGTCGGTGTTGAGCTGCTTCGGCCACTGTTGCACAGCATTACACATAATGCATTGAAAGATTTCTTCATTTGAGAATTGACAAACGCAAGGCGGCAATGGATCCAATTCTATTCCAAACGTCATAATATGAAGCCATGGACCCCAGAAACCTTCCAACTGCTGAACTCGTACAAGACCAAGGATTCATAGTTTAAAAATGACCAATTCAATTGATCATATTGTGATAATACTAAAATTCAAATGGGACAGAATTTTATACCACCAGAACCATAGAAGAACATGGCATGTGTAGGTTAAAGTTAAATAAAACTGTGCGAAAGAAAGACCTCATATGACCTACTCCCAACTGCTAACAAACATGTGGCGCAATTTGGGCCTTTAGGTGTGAACTCAGTAAAGGCAATTGCAATCAACTCTGATCTCCAGAAAAAGATTCGTGATCTTCGAATTTCCTAGCATTCTTCAAAAGTCAGGTCCCTTAAAAATCAAAGAATCTCATCCTCATACCTTTCACAGAATCATTCAGATCTACCCAGCAGTCGTCTCTTTCCCATACACCGATGACCCAATCGCTCATAAAAAACTCAACAATTAAGTGGAAACTCCCCGCATTCGCCCACATTCTAAAACCCATGACCCACACTGACCTACACTACAGACTTCCTCAATCTAATCGCCCGATCTTGTTCAACCCGTCCAACCGCCTTTCTCACTCCTCTACAACTCTAAACCCTGAACAATCGATCCCAACATCACGCATCCCAAGTGAAAGATGCCAAGAGACGAAAACTCACGGTGATGTGCGACTTGGACGAGTCCTCCGCAACAACCGCCGTCTGCACCCACCAATCGATCCAAACCAAGGCGATCAAATTTCAATCCACACCACAACAACAAGACCCACAAAGTCGGCACCTCAAGATTCCCCTACGAATTGCTCACATTGCTGCTGCTGCATCGGAAGCTGGAGGCGCAGTAGGCGGCGGTCGGCGCGTGGTGCCAGCTGCGTTGGAGCTGCTGCGCCTGCGCTTGGGCGAGCCTGCGTAATGCGGTTGCCATGGCCATAGCGGAGCTTGCTGTTGTTCTTGTTGTTGGGCTTCCGTTTTACAGCAACAAAAACACCATTTGCAACACTCTGAGTGCAAATGAAATGGAGAAACACAAACCCAAGTGGGGGAACTTGGCAAGGCTCATTCCGGCGGAGGACCGACCGGGTCGAGCCAGGGCCCAGGGCCCGGTCGCGTGGGGGGTCATGTGTTTTGGGCAGCGGAAGTGATATAGTTGTTTAAGTTAACCCCTTAATGCCTCGATCCTTTTTCTAATTTTGACACATTTTTGCTTATATCTTTCTACAGAAATATCATTTACCAGAATTTCATGAAATTGATCATTAAGGAAGGTTTTCTTTTCAAAATTGAAGTTTTACATTGGATGAATGAAAAGTTAGTTGGACAAAACAGCGCCTTGAAGCCCTCTGTTCATCGTCCACTTTCTGGACGTCGACGCAGTTAGGGGTTAAGGTGGGCAACCCCCAAATGCTACTTTTTGCTACTGTGCATAGATGATAATAATATAGTAGTCAAATTTTCATATTTTCTTGTTGGAAAATGGAAGGAGGTTCCAACGCACCAAAGAACATGGCATTTGGATACCATATGCAAAAGTTATGGAGGTTCAAAGTTCTTTTGGTAGAGGTTCCAATGCACCAAAGAATGTGGTATTTGGATACGGTATGCAAAAGTTATGAAGGGTCAAAGGTGTTTTTTTTGGTAGAGGTTCCAAAATTGTTTCTATTGCTTAGGTACATATTGATTTTGGAGATGTACACATAGTGATGATGTAGTGGTTTTGGGTCAATGGTGCATTCAAGGGGCCCACCTTACATCTATAGAAATTGATGAAATGTGAAAAATGTAGATGAAACTTAAATTATTCATCCAAAAGAACAATATTGTCCTAAGAATAATTTGTGTAGCAATTCAACATTTTCATTCACTGAAAATAGGGGAATGATATCACCTAGTACTCCCTCAAAAGAAAAAAATTGTATTGCTCTTGAGCAAAATATTGCTATAAAAAAAACCATGTTGCTTCTCCTCTTGTAGAATCTTTTGCTCACAATATTGGTCGGATTGGGCATAAGGTGGAAGCAATTGAGGTAAGGTAAGAGCATCTAAAAGTGCCTCTTTTTCTTGTGCCCTCATCTCCAAGTGGGAATTATTCATGAGAGAATATTTCTTACTACATTGTTAACAACTTCAAGAGGAATCCAATTCCAATTTGTTTCATGATTTTCATATATTGGGTTAATATTCTATGAATTGTTGAAGTTGAAAGCATGGTGGGTACCTACACATGCCACTAGACTCTCATTAAATAGACACCCTTGAAGCACAAAATGCTTCCACTCCCCTTGGTTGCCCCAAGAAATTAATCAACTTCTATTGGTTGCACTTGAAAACTTGAGGTGGAATTGGGAGATATAGAGTGACATTTTTTCAACCTTTTTGTTCCTTCTAAGCCCTATCATAGGTGATAGCAAATGGAGGGCGATATTAGGTGCCCCTACCTTAGCAACACCTAAAAGCAACAACATAAGAGTTTCAGAGTCTTTTGTGTGATCACGTAGTGAAATTTTTGGTATAAAAAAATTAGCAAATTGTAAGAAAAGATGTTGCAAGTAGAATCTAAATTTTCTACTACTCTAAGAATATGTTATAAATCTTCAAGAGCAACATACAATAGGTTCCTACAATGGGTCATAGACTTACTAGGAAATAAGACATGAACCTTAAAGCACAAGACTTGCTTTATATGCAAATTGGGTTTGCTATAAAGCAAAAAATTGGTGTTCCCGTTGGTGTTCTATTGAGTGTTCTATTTAAGTACTTGTTACTTTGAGTTGTTGCTACCTTAAAACAACAATTTTTTTTTGCCACTACTAGGTAGGTGGTCCAAATCAATCTTTTCTTTTACTTTTTGAAAAGTGCCAAGATGGTAATCACTCGTAATTTGATTTCTACATTCACATTTTTTGGAACGAAAAACACTTTTCCATTCTATTCGTGCATTTTCTTCATCCAAAATTAATGATTTCATCTTTATTTTTAAATAGAGAAGAGAACATTTTGGTGGAAAAATATAATTGTGTATGGTAAAGAATATATATATATATGGAAAAATTTGGCCCAATGGTACTACATATAGAAAAAAGGGATGGTTCAAATGTTAAGAGAATGTTAACCTCTCTAATATAATCCAACCCAAGTCATTTTGTAATTTTTTGTTGTCCAAGTCATTATTTTGTACCACTTCACTATACTCTTATTAAAATTAAATTGCCACCTTTGTACTAGCAAGAAATGCTTCAATTCCTATTGTTGCCTCAAACACTATTCTTCAACTTCCATTAGTTGCACTTGAGAGTTTGTAATGGTTTTGGATAAAAGAAGGTGGCAATTTATGGTCCAAGTGTAGGTGGCATGAAACAAAAGTGGTGCTTCCGGTGAATATACCTTAAATTAAGTCATTTTTTTGAACAAAAGCAAGGTCATGTGTCATCTTGTGATTGGTTTTGGGTGTTGGGCCTCTCAAAACATGAAGTGGAAATTCAATTAAACTCTATCTTTTAGAGGACTTGGATATTGGGACTTCAAGGTGCAATGGTTGTCAAGTGCATATTTCTTAAATGTATTCAGTATGTTGATTTTAGAAGGTGGTTCTTGATTATCAAGAAGAAATTTAACTAAGGTGAATTAGCCCATTGTAGTCAAATGACCCATAGTGGTCACCTACCAAATGACCCCATCATGATTTTTTCAATTTTTTCAGATTTTGGCTTCAATGCATGTCTTACATGACAATAATGAAGTAGTTAGTGACTTGATTAAGAACTTTCAATTTTTCAGTGAAAGTTCATTGTGAGAATTGACTTTTTAGGCCTTCTATGTTACAATTGAGCTCTAAGGACTTTGACTGCTTTAGGTGAGCCAAATGAGCATGATGGATTTAGATTTTGTTGGTTTTAAAGTAGTCTAGAGGCTCTTACAAGCAAAAATGCCCATTGAACACTTCAAAAATTCATAACAAATTCATACTTTGTCAAAAAAAACATAATTTCAATTGCTCTCATTGTTTCTCATACTTGTACTACTGTGGGAAACAAATTGAAAATTTTCACTAACCACATGATGTCAAACTCCTTATTCTGTCCACAATGGGTTGGTTTACCTTACAACTTTTCAACTTCACTTACAACTTTTATAACTAAAGATAAACTACATACAAAAAGTCAAAATAAGAAAAGTCTATAAGACATGTGTTTCTAACTCTTCTTCTTTTGAGAACTGTAGATCAGTGAGTGATAAATCATCCCAGGTAAATTATTTAGCATATACTTACCAAAGTTAACATATTAATGTGCAATTAATAACTCCAATGAACAATCATGAGCTTCCTAATTTGCATATTGCTTTCATCTCTTACCTCATACATTTTTCATGGACAAAATCATTGCATATACCATGCGTCTTTTGTTGTTAATCCCTAGAAGACAATTTTTCATTGAACTCATAGGTGAATGTTTGGGTTTGTTCCTACAAAGCCAATTTTGAACAAATGATTCTAAAATTTTGGCACAAAGTGCATACACCAACCACCTTTGTGGTATAAAGAAAAATCCAATAGTAATAGCCTAGGTGAGAAGTTATGTTGACCAAAAAAACTCGGCCAGTTTAGAAAATTAGAGCATCTTTGCTAAACCCCTCTAAAATCACATTCTAAGAGGAATCAAACTTTGTTAATTATATCTAGGCAATTTTGGAAAAAAAAAACATTTTCTTTTAGCTTCCAATGCTATAACTTTACACTCTAAAAAGTCAAAGACTTTGAGATTTTTTTTCCACATATTCTAAATGTTTGGTTTTATGATTTCACCACTTGGATTTCAAAAAAACAAGTTCCATGGTGAACAAGAATTCATTAAAATAAATTATTAGTATATTCCTATATTGTTTGCAAGGTGATTAAGAGTAACATAAATCCCTTATTAATCACTTTTAAAATTTTGCATGAGTGTACAAAGCAAGATATACTAATGAATCATAGGTAAATCTTCATTTTATGTGTTATTGATCCCAAAAGACTCAAAGTCAATTATCCTTGTTTGAGTGTCCAACAAAGTTAAGAAAAAAAATTCTTCAAACTTCAAATGCTATAATCTTACAATCCACATGAGTAAGTGGTCTAAAATGTATTCCACGTATTGACATAATAGTCTATTGCACTTTAAAATGATTGGCTCATTACCCTAATTCAATGTGTCACATCCTAAAAGGGGTTACATGTTACACTTTCGAAGTTACAATTTGCACCCATGGGACATCAAGATATCATCTTCAAAGAACCCGTAAAGAGGATTTGGCATGTTTCGAAGAGCTTCATATAGGAGCTACATGTAACGGTGGGAAGTTCAGTACGTTAAAAGCCACTTGAATTAAATTTTAAGATCTCTTTGTGAACACATGAAAATTTTATGACGAGTAGAAGACGTTTGATTTAAATTTAAAAAAATTTGAATCAAACAAGTTACGACACAAATACTAGGGCATGAATTCTGAGGACAGCTCCAGTTTGCCAGGTCCCGGTAGTGCAAACTTCAGTATACGTCATGATGAGCTTGCAGAAGAGATCTACTATGAATCAATGCTAGAATGGTAACAACACTATGAAACCTAAGATTCCAGTTCATCCAGGTTCCAGTTCGCAATTTTGTATTACACCTCAATCAGATACAAAATGCACGAGAGCAGAGAGCAAACTTATCAGACGGAATGTCTTTCCAGAGGTCACATAGATATCGAGTGTTGATTGCAAGTGCAAAAGATGAGATAAAAGAATAAACATGACATGCAGCCGAATCCACACTTCATATAATGCTAGCACGAACCAATTCTGATAGATGGTGCCTGCGAAGTTTACATTTCAAGAAGTGGAGGTGGCAAAACTCCCTGCCGGAGCATATACGGGACTGAAAGACTTTATACGGCCGTGAAAACCTTCTTGTTTCCTCCGTCAGAAGCGCCCATGGGAATCACCTTCAAGACGTTGAACCTCACAGTCTTCGAGAGTGGCCTACAGAGAAGGAGAAGGAGAATTGGTCAGTGAAATAAGTTCTCAGCCACAGTGGACATGATCGTCACTGGAATTCCTCAAAGAGAAACAAAATGATTCTACCGGTGTGCAAATAATATCACTCAATCTCCCACATTGATGCAACGTGCATATAGTGATGATATCTGACCTGCACTGGCCAACGATGACCTTGTCGCCCTCCTTCACACGGAAAGCAGGAGAAACGTGGGCAGCCAAATTCGAGTGCCTCTTCTCGTACCTGGTAAAAAATACCGCTTGATAAATAAAACCAGCAGCGCATTGAAGTTGCAAAAGACATGTACGGAGCCACGAATGTCATTCCGATCCACCACCACACAGATTATGTGCAATCGATCCAACACCACCTTCATATGAATTGAAATAGACTCACCTCTGGTACTTCCTAACGAAGTGGAGGTAATCCCGTCGAATGGTGATAGTGCGGGTCATTTTTGTGCAGTTCACGGTTCCAGTGAGGATGCGACCTCGGATCGAGACATCACCAGTGAAGGGGCACTTCTTGTCAATGTAAGTGCCTGGAAACAAGCACTCGTTCTCAAAATACCATAACGGACTCCATAATTCCGTAGTGATCATAACCCTAATGTCTCTCCGAGGTAGTTTTCATAAAAGTAACAATCACTCCAACACTCCAAAAAACGTTACAACGTCACCAATTTAGTCACCAAAATCAACATAAGCACAGTGAGCACAATCCCGGGTGAGTCGGTACCTTCAATAGCTTCTCGCGGCGTCTTGAAGCCAAGACCTACGTTCTTCCAGAACCGAGTTCCAGCCTTTCCTGGTGCCTTTCCTCTGGCCGAAGCCTTGGTGCTGGACATTCCCAACAAAAACAGCGACTAAATGACCTAATCTTCACAACCAAAAAAACGTGAATGCCAAATCCGCCAAACCTCAAACTCTATAAGTTGGGAAACCGTACCTGAGGAAAACCTTGGGCTGCTTCAGAAACGACTTCTCGGTCTGCAAGAACACACAATCCAACAGGTTACCATCAATAAAACCCTAAACCTCAACCCCAAACCCCCGACGTGTTCCGGAACCTCCTTGAAAAGCGATTGTGATTCTGAGAAGCGCAACATTCAAGGAATTGAGAAAAGGGATTGCACCTGCTCCGCCATGGTGCTCGAGCTGGTTGGTCGAGGAGCAAAGCGCAAGATGCAGGGCGACCGCAGGCGGAAGTGCAAAATGCAAAAGAGGAAGATCGGAAAGCTTCCGCGGCTCTTAGGGCTGCGAGCAAGGAACGGAATTAGGGCACGACAGTTACAAGTCGTGAACTCTATTACTCTGATTTTATGACTAATTTCTGTAATATCACATATTTCGCATATGTGATATTACAGAGGCCATTGTGATTTTAGTAGTATAATAGTATAATAAAAATAGTATGAATGACGACGACGAATATGACTGCTGCGGATGACCACTATGGATGAATTTTCTGAATGAAGATTCCGTCTGGATGAAAGTTTTGAATGGATGTTGTGGGAGGAAAATTTATAATTTTTTTGGAGTAATATTTCAACTTGCATTAATTGAAAATAGCTTGACTTTGGTAAACTCTTGATTTGCTCAATTGGAAAATACACGATTCAAATTTGTTTTCATTTTCTTAAAAATATTGTCGAGGAATTAGAGAGAAAAGGAGTATTATGTAAATAATAATAACAAACAATAGTAGTTGCACAACCTTTGGAATTGCAATTGATTCAAGTAGGTTTTGACTATCTTTTAATGTCAATATAGTAAATGATAAAACAATGGATGTAAAAATAGTTAGATGAAAACATGATCAATTTTGTGATATGAGTGTTGTTTCAAAGTGTGTTTCATATAATAGCAAAAATTGAAGGTACATAAGAGATCCATCAATGAAAACTATAGACAAGAAATTTCTATATAAAGATTATGAATTAGGATGTGTCACTCAAGTGTAAAGTGGATGAAAATATTTAAAAATTATTATCTACAATAGTATCAAGTCCATTGCACTATTAATAAAATTAGGTTCAAGACAACACATTCATCTTGAAAGGATGGTCACATTATTAAGTTGAGAATCTTCAATAAATTTTCAATTTAACACATAGGCCCGAATCATATGCCTTCTAATTGTCATAAAATTTGAAAAATTTGAAAAATTTGAAACATATCATAGATTTTTTGAAGAAAAACAAAAGAAATTCATATCAAATACAAAGTATGTTAACTTCTAATTATCATAAAATTTCTAGATTTTTTGGGAAGATTTGAAATTATCATAGATTTCTAGAGAAATTCTTTGTATCAAATACAAAGTATGCTAAGTAGATTTGTTTATTCTTCAATTGTTCAATCTTTCATCTAATCTGCTTCAACTTGTATATGGTATATCTCCTATTGGAATTTGTATTTTATATGACCATAATATATAAGAGACAATAGTTGATTCAATATCCATTAAAATAGGATGACCCATTGTTATTCTATTGTTTATTACATTCATTTAACTTCATTAGATGTATAAATTGCTTTTTGGTTATAAAACTACAAATCAAAGTTTTTTCACATGTATTTATATCAACTCATTTTTTAGTGTGTCTTATTTTATAATATACATATAGCTTTCCATTATTGTTCCTAAGAAGGAACTAGCCATGTCCATTCAATTCTAATGTGGGTTGTTAATCTTTAAACACCTTGATCTTTTTCAAATTTTGGCACATTTTTGCTCATATCCTTGTATAGAAATATCATAAAATTGGTCATTGAAGAAGGTTGTCTTTTCAAGACGCAAAGGTTACATTGGATGAATGAGAAGTTACGTGGACTACAATAAATAGTGCCTACGAGCCCTCCATTCATCATTTAGAATATGAACATTGAAGCACTTAAGGGTTAACCCCTCAAGGCCCAAGGCCTTTTTGGGTTTAAAAACATGATTCTTTTTGAAGTGTTATAAATATAAATGTCAGTAAGGTATGAAAATCTCAACCGTACAATCTTGTAGTGTGCATGTTGTAGATGATGTGGATCAAATTTGGGGTCATTTGACAATATAGATTGGAAGATTATAATGCTTTAGTGTTGGAAAAAGATGCTGAATTTTTCCTAGAAACACATTTGGAGGTAATATTTGATTTCTAAACAAACTCAAATGAAAAAAATTTAAGCTGTAAAGTGATTCAAGACTAACATATAAACACATTGGTGAAAAAAATATCATTTAATTGGATTTTTGCATTTGCAAATATGTTTTGAAATGTCAAAAAATAGTGAATTAGTAGCAAAGAATCACAGATATGGCTTAACCTCCCTCCACTAAAATGCTTCTCATTCACTCATAACTTCTAGGATTGATATGAAATTTTAACTTCAAAATCTAGACTATTACGCACAACTTTTCCAACATAAATGATTAAAAATTGACCATGTATGAAGAAGTTATAAGCCGCCAAAGTTCACTATAATGCAAAAATGTCTGGACTTTGAACTTTGAATTGCTCCCAAACATTCAAAACAACTTGGATTGACATGAAAATTTACCACAATAACTAGACCTCAAGGAAAACAAAACCCAACAAACTTTATCAAAAACTAACATTTGATGTAATGAATTAACCCTTGAAGGGCCTAAAAGTCCTTCATGACCAAATAGTATATTATGAATTTGGTGGTTTTTGATCAAAAAAACATTGACCAAATATTGTTCAATAAAAATAAATTAATGATCATGATAGTATGTAAATAACAACGTTTTAGAATTCACATATTAAACCACAATTGAAGAGTTCATTGTAAGAAATCCATGTTTTCTGTGACATTTTCATCCTTTTTGTGACGGATTTTAGTAGACGTCCAATAAAACAACTTGTGTGTTTATGTCAGTAATAACATTCAATATAACATCCAGTTACATTCGCCATTATTAAGTTGTTTTCATATCAATAATAATGCCCAATGTAACATTGGTCATTTCTTTATGTCAATTAAAGAATCCCTTCTTGGAAATTTTTGACCCCATTTCCCTTGGAGACTCCATTGCCCTTGGACTTCGAGCTTTGTTTGCTACCCTCCAAGCAATCGGGCCTTACATTGAAAATTCTCTGGAAGAGATTCCTTACCTTATACATAAAACCCTCACGGGTAGGTCTTTATGTTACGTAAGAGACTTCCATGAGGGTCTTATGTATGTAAAGGCACTAGAAAAAAGCTGTTTTTTTTACAAGCCCAGATTTATTGGAACAATTTTTTTATATATCTATGTTAACATCTAGTTGTTTTTATTTTCTTCATGGTGTTCATTGAATGTTATTGTTGAATTAAAAAAAACTAAATATCAACATAGATGTCAAAAAAAATTTGTTCCAAAAAATTCAAGATAGTCACCTAAAACACAAGTTTCCTATAGTGGGTGCTCTACCCTACAAGTGTTGGTCTTTGACCTCTACCCTATAGACAAAACACCTTACATGTGTAAGCCCTTCATGCAAGAGTCTTATCCTATACTAAAGTTTGTGCTTGATGCTTTCCAACCGAGTTACATTGTAACTTACTAAAAGAACTCAAGTAAATGCACCCATATCACCCATAATCAACATTACTACTATATTGAAATATAATTCATTGTTATTAAATGTTATTGGCAAGTGAGAGAAGATTCATAGGCACTTTAGTATGTATTCTTTGGATTTGGACATGGTAAGAATGATTATGAAATTTCAAATTATTGGTTGTAGGTGTATCAAGAAGTGACACTAGGCTTTTCTAGTCTCTCATAATTTGATTGTGTACATCTTGTGCCATCAATATCTAGGTTTTTGTGTTGCTTTTTGGTTCAAATGAAGGTCTTGGATTTTGACAATTATGATGACTATAGATGCACATAACTTACACTTTGAGAATGGAGCCATAGTTTTTAAAAATCAAACCAAAATCTATAGAAAAGACAAAACAAATTCCCAAATTGTGCATGGAATTGTGCAATAGTTGCAAGAGGAGAATTGGAATTGTTGAACGGCAAAAATGTCAAGGAAGGTTTGTGAGAAAGGGAGGGAGGCAAGATTTTGATTCCCATAAACATATTTTTGACATTGGTCTTGAACTTTTTGATTGCATTCAATTTGACTATAAGGTAAAAGTATCCCTAAAATGTATTTTTTTTCTGCCTCACACAAAAGTAAAACCATCCTAGCCAGAACTTTATGAAGATGGTTTCACTCATGGTTTCAACTCTAATAAAATTGGAAATTCCAACTTTGCTAAGAAGTTTGCTTTAAGGGTGAACTTCCATGCTGTGTTGGAATTGGAAATAATTTTTTTGACTTTATTAGAGTTGGAAATTGCCTTTGTCAAGTTTTTAGATGGTTTCACTTCTATATGAGTAGGTTGATAGGTTGATAGCTTGCACCAAAACTCAAGCCAACCAAAAATATTCAAAACCAATAATAGAAATAATATTCCAATTCTTAGAAATTTGTCTCCTCTGCCTTTTACAAGTTGTGACTAAAATCCACGCTAACCAATAATCATGATTCTAAGAAACAATTGTTATTGACATTTTTTCTAATTTTGGAACGTTGAGATTTTTTAAAATGAAAAATTGACCATAGAACTTTATTATCTACTTGTTTGGACGTATTTTATTTGAAGGTGGAGATCAAAGATCTAATGGTAAAATTATAATGTTATGACATGTATTGGTATGTATATCCTATAAAAAAATCTTCAATAAATTTCAAAGTCCTTCATTTGAATTGAAGTGGCAAACTAATTCATTTTTTCTAAAAAGAAAACAAGCTAAATACAATTCTACGCTAAATCTATTCTCTAATGACTCCTTTTCTAGCTCAAAAACCCCAAAAAATTCTATCTTTCATACAATTTTAAGGACCCTCTTTGAAATTTATACAACATTTGTGGTATGCATGACCTCCATCAATAGTAATTATGCAAGTTATTCAATGAAGGAAACTATTATTCAATTGAATATTTGAAGAGACAAAAATGAAATTTCTCAAGCCAAAACAATTCATACCTTAAGTTTGTTTATTTATATCTTTAATTTTAGTTTGTTTGTTATGGTGAGATCTACAGAACCGTGCATCTCCTGGCCACGTTCTTGGTACTGTCAGAAAGCCTTCAACTAGGAGCAGTGCACGGGCTTTCGTTTCATGGTATTCCAACTCATGGAAGAAAATAATATAGAATTTAAATTTTTTTATGAATTTAAAAATCAGAAAATTACTTCTTTTATTTATTATTATATTATATTATATTGTGGCTATAGCATAGGACACAGTCACTATGTTGCTGGCCATGGCCGCTGATGGAGTTCATTGCTTGTACGTCGAAGGCTTCTTTTTTTCCCCTCTCGTCTTCACGTTGTTGTTCATTGCCAGTAAGTCGATCTTGGGCCTTCTTCTCTCTTTCACGTTACTACTTTGGTACTCTGGATTTTTCCACTTCCTCCTCATGAGACTGTTTTTTTCTTGCAATTGGGTTGTTGTTAGCTAGTGAGCACGCCATAGATTTTAGTGTAATCCGCCAAAGCCTCACTTCTTCTGCTTGGTCTCGTTCTGGTAATAATCTCATGCAACGTCAGGAATTGCGTGATGGACGGTTGCTGGCTAATCCGGGTTGGGTATATCACAACTTCGGGTCAGAGTCTCAAGCGACACTAGGGTCTGCATCGTCCCAAATGCAAATACACATCTATCCTCCATATTCTGCATGATGCTCCAGAGAAGGCAACGGACACTCTGCACACATATGGCTCCCGTGAACATGATTAGTACACTTTGCCTTGAGAAAACAGAAATGCAGTTGTGCATGTACTGTAAAAGAGGGATGGCATACATGTCATGTTTCTATATATGGAGCCTTCAGCGTATGATTTGTTTGCTAACTGAAACTGAGAAATACACTTATTTCAACTTCCTAATCACGTTATTAAAGCGATGCAAGTGAGACATTAAACTGAGCAAGAGAACTCCCACAAAACCGCAGCAACAGCCACCTCGAACTGTTATCTCAGGCTAATTCCAACCGCTTTTCGATCCAGACTACAATCCAACTCGCCATATGAAGAGCGGTCCCGCCCCCCAAAAATGATTTTGCCCGCTATCTAAGCTTGTTTTGGACGGCCCGCAAAATGGCCATGAACAACATTTATAAACTGCTCTTACATATTCATGTTTGCCATAATTGTGAATAAATTCGGCCATTATCAACCCCAATTCACCATTGACTATAATTTGACAATTTTAAGCTGAATGATCTCATGGCAAAAATGGGGCCTTATGCTCAGTGACGGTAAGAAACACATGGCAGAAATAGGGCGGAAAGAAATGAGGTGCTCCATCCTCTTGATGAAACTATTGCTGTGCATTTGAGGATCTCTTAAAAAAAGAAAATCAGCATTCCATGGAAGAGTGCGCAATTTGCCACAAACAGGTAAGTCTCAGAGTATAAACATCCATTAAAATTTTTATATAATGATGTAAAACACACCTCGGTACACATAAAAAGAAAGACAAAAGGGCTGCAACCTTAAAACCAGATTGATCAGCCACATTGATTTCTCGCAGTTCTTTTCTGTCACTGATTATGCAGTTATGTCAGCCATTTTCCAATATTTTCTCTACACAGAAAGTCCCGAGACACGATTGTCCTCAGTCCACCGTCTCGATCTCTGCATCGATTTATTACCGATCTATTACGCAGGTAGCTAGTATACTGTCGATCTAATACCATTCATGCACAAACTGATATAATTGTTTAGTTCTTCTGTCACTTTCCTTGTCCTCTGGGCTTTGAACTGATTCCACGGGTACATCCTGCTCAAAAAAAGACTGACTGAGTTGGTTTCGGGTAACTTGTTTTTCAAGGGACTGGGGTTCACTTGGTTTTGGATCCGTGCCCGTCTCAAATCCTCTTTGGAAGTCGCCATCATGTTTCCGTGACAATGGCACCTCCTTCATTACTGGTGGCATGCGCAGTCTGCACAGTTGCAGTTGGGGCCGCACTTGCAGTCATTCTCGGAGTTGTATCTGTTCACAGAATCACAACAACAAGAGAATTCTAAATTATGGGTAGTGCTCACATCGATGTAGAACTAAAAAAATGAGGTTCTTATGATTGATGAGAAACTATGAGAATGGAGGATATATAGGAAGCTCTTACTTGCGGAGGCCTCCGAAGGTTGGCTCAGCCAACACCTTGCAGCATCTGGGTATTTCACACAACAAAATCAAGACATAGTTAAGCATTTGTACTACCCTCGTTTTGAATCAATTTAGCAAAGATGAACGAATCGTTAATTTCGTCAAATTGGACCGATCCCGGCTTCAAAAATTGTGATATGCACCTAAAACCTCTAAAAAATTTATGTTCGAAGCTGGGCGGCCAGAAAAGAGCCAAAGTACTGGAATTCGCCAAATTAACAAACTTGATGAACCTTACAACAATCATGGCATCTCTGCTTCAATCAGTCTCAACACATATTCCAACTCTTCTGATGATCTTCTAGACATATTGACTAATCTTGTATTGGAGCATCCAATTACTTACACAAAGGAAATGATAATTTCATAGTAGATAAAAGGCACAAATTCAAGCACTCTAGCTAGCTAGGGGCTGCCAGAGCAGCTCAGTCGCAGACAAGCAAGACTGTTCTCAACAATCTGCAAAAAACAGGTTGGAACTACACAAAACGTGAAGATGATTGGAACTACATAAAAAAAACGTGTTCAAGCAAATCCTCAAGTGTTAAGGACGAGTGCTGACCCGCAACCAGGGCTGCACTGGCAGCTGCTACCACGTGCACAATCCGGCTTCCCACATCCTGTCGACATTGTCGAGAGCTTGAGGAGAAACAACAGCACACAACGAGACTGATAGCTAGCTAGTCGAGAGCTTTTGCACACAATTTGAAAACTCTGAGATGAAAAGCAAAGACTCTGAAAACTATGAAGCTCTAGTGCCCTTTTTATAATACTCTGTTGAGGCTATTTCTTCCAATAATTTACTTAATCACTCACAATGATAGATATGGCACCTTTCGTGTTTCCATTCTGTACTTGTGTTTTAGAAGAATTGAAATCTAAATCCTAATCATGTACTTGGATGTTACATAAAGCAATCTAATGATTGAGTGTACTAGCTACGCAGCCTTGCACTTAGTTGCACTATTCAGCTAGGCATGTTCTAGCTATTGAAGTTTCGGTTCTGTAGCTGATGGTAGCACGGTTTGAATCTACTGGTATCTTTCCTATTCATAGCCTGTCCCTTTTCGAAGTACGAATTGCAGTCTTGTTTTTCATCTGGTTATTCAATAGAACCCTCTCCAGTATGATTAATTAGAAAAATTAAATACCCGTCTGCTAAGCATCTAACGCAACCGTTACTGATTAAAGAATCTGTTGGTGTGGACTTCATCAACTTTCTTGAGGAGAAATTTTTTCAAGTTGATTCATCTCTTCGAATGAAATTGAGATGGGACTCACCTATTCACGTGACTGGGTTAATTACTCATCATCAAACAACTGATGAGAGCTTTTCCAAATGTCGAGCCAAATGTTCAGCGGAACATTATCAGACTCAGAATCAGTGACTGTATAGAGAAACTGGTCTTGGTACTAGATTCAAAGAACAAAAGATGCCCACTCAAATACGGCACCTACAAGTGGCGTACTTTTTAACAATTGTATTTTGAACTAGGAGCTCACTGTTGCAGACACCGTTAATTTACATATTAAAACCTCAAGTTCGTTAAAATGACAGATTACAGTTCAATTAATTGCCAACAGTTTCACTGGCCTGACAAACCTCTAACCCCAAACCTCAGAATCTATACCAATCCTAGTTATTAGAGCTCTCTGGGCACTTGAATATGGACTGTCTTGAACATCACATTTTTTGCTCTCCGAAACGCACACCATTACAACAAATATGACCCACATTCATCATGTGTTCCACAACTTCACCGTGGCATATCCCCCACTCTGAAACTAACCATGTTTCAACGTTAAAACATCACTCAATTTCACTACCGTATACTGGTGGAAAATCCAAGGCGCGGACTAGACTCCCCCCAAACATAACTAATCTACACATATCCCAGTTTGGGAAGCTCTGTGCAGTTGCTCGGAATAGCGACAATATATTATCAAAATGGATGTTTTTTCAGTACGTCTTCTATTTCCTAACATCCTGACATTCAAGTGAAGGATTTCTCATATTCTCAGGTACGTATCTCCATTCTAGCTATCAATTGTGCAAATTCAAGCAGGTTTTAATTGTCCCGATCCGGCTCTGATTTTTAGGAGATCGATAGATGCCACCCAACCGGGCTCTTGTTTAGTTATTTGAATCCAAGCCCCACTCTCAGTGTCGATAGCTAGTGAGCAAGTCTTAAGTTAAAGCTTATTTCATGCATTTCGAGCTTCGAGCAGCCGCGCGTGCCACTTAATTCAAGTCGATCTCGATCATAACAACGCCTGGCTGTCGGTGCCCCCAAGCACTGGAGCGTCAGTCTAATGGCGATGAATTGTTGAAACTGAGTTTCAGTTTTCCCATGATCGAACTACAGTACAGTAGTGTAAGTTCCAATCCATGTACTATAATTGTTGTATGAATAAAAAAAATGGTCGGAGATATATATAATTGCAGCTAGCTAGCACGTTGGGGTGCGAGTTACGTTGTTTCCCCACGCGCGCACACTAGCTGCCTGTAACGTAGAATGCACGGAAGGAGCTCTAGCCATTGGAATGTAACCGCATCGATCGATCAATGGCCGGCCTCGATCGGTCGATCTGAGTCACTTGAGGTACTTAAGTTAGCTAGCGTCTGTCCCAAGAAGCTGTTGAGAACAGCTGCAGGTCCCGAGGCCGGAGATTTCTTAATGATTCCTTGCAGTCCGCTTCGGCACTGTGGAGGAGATAGACTGAGGAATCTTGTCTGGCCAAGGGCTTCGATCCCCTTTTTGTCTGTTGTGAGAAACGGAGAAGCAGGGCTCGTCTCCACAGCTAGATCTAGAGAGAGCTCTAGACTCTAGAGAGCTAGAGTGGTTGGTCGGTGGTGGGAGAAGGGACGACTGATGGTTAACGACGGACGTCAAGGAAGGACGTTTTCTGTCCGATGGATTGGATGATAAAGAATCTTTCTATTCAGTTGCTAGGATAGAAGTGTAATTGTTCATTCTTGGAATTTTGTGCAGGAAAGAGAGATTTTGCATAGTAGTTTGACTTCCAATGAATATTTTTGGTCTTTTCTTTTGAAGTATATGATGCCACACAATATGAAAAGTCAAGGATGATTTCCACGATTACAAGCCCAACATTTAAAGGATAATTCTTTGAAGGATGTGGCCCCACAACCAAGGTAGTCTTAAAAATGCTTTGTCATTATCGGACCACTTGGCATTACAGAAAATTTGGGGCCTCCATAGACCATAGGGCCGTTTGATTTTCGGTAAATGTACAAAATTCCAAGGGAAAAAAAAGGTTTTGTTTTTGAAAAAAAAGATTAGTCCCTAGTCCTACCACAACAAGAAAATAGGGGTATAAATGACTTAACCACAATGACTGCACTGACAATAATGACTGCAAATTAGTCATTTTGCAGTCACTTTGAAGTCATTGTTGTCGGTGCAATCATTGTGGACAAGTCATTTATACCCCCATTTTCTTGTAGTGATACATGGCACATCAAGTGATCATGTAGGCCCCCCACCCCAAATATTTTTTCTATTAATTGTTTTTTTGGTTATTTTTCCTCTCTAATTGCACATTTTCATGCAAAAATATGACCCTTCATAGGATCTAGATTTTAAATAATGATGCATTCTTTGTTTCTACTGTGAGCAGTCAAGTCATCCATAGGATTTTTTTGTAGCCTCAATGTCATTTAAAGGTTAACTTGTAAACTCCCCACGCAATTTTTTTCATCAAAAAATATTCAAAATGGCTAATTTGAATTTTATTTTTTATTTTATTTTTCTGCAAATCTATCCAAAGGATCTTGCACTAGACTAATATGAGAATGTATGGAAGAAGTTTCAAAAAAGCTTCAATTCTAATTTTTTTTATGGTAAAGAATTGAGTTGAAAGTCTAGAAAAAAAAATCCAGAAAAACACTCACACTTGATTATTATTCTTAAAAAAATTTGTTAAGTAGAAGTAGGTAGGAGATTGAAAGAAAAACTAAATAAATCATTATTAAGTCTAAGATGGAATTGAAAATCACTAATTCCAATAGTGAGATTGTTTTAGGAAAGCTAATTAAACCCTATCAAACTTTTTTTCTTGAAAAATTGTGAAAATTGTATTCAAGAACAATAGTGCTAGTATGTGAGCTTAGAAATGTGAGCCTATGAGCCTTGAGCCTAGGCACATAGGTACTCTACAACTATTGGAGATGTTTATAACATACATGTTTATAATATAAACATCCTATAACTATTGAAGGTGCCTTTTTCATAGACACCTATGATATAAATATCCTATAACTATAGAAGGTGCTTATAACATAGACACCTATAATATAAACATCCTATAATCATGGAAGGTGCTTATAACATAGACACCTATAATATAAACATCCTATAACTATAGGAGGTGTATATAATATAGGAACATATGCTCATAGGCTCAAGATCCTAGGCTCACTTAATAGCAACCGTGCGTTTAATTTTTCAAGAAGATGTTTAAATTTCTTGAAAAACAAGATTGTCTATGACTTTCTCATCACCAATCTAAATAGAATGAATAAAATCTTTCCATATATTTTCTATGAGAAACAAAAAATTTCAAATTTTGTTTGAATTTCTTTTTATTGTGTTGCCCAACAAACTCCATTTGCTCTTGAGCACCAATTGAAATAATAATTATATTCCTCAAAAGCTAATTTATTTTCCTATCTTTAAAAAAGAATTTTTAAAAATCACAACATAAATTGAGATCATAAGAGCCTACCCAAAATCCATTTTGTCTCCAAAGGAGACAATGGAAGTTTAGGAATTAAATTGTATACATTTTAGGCAAGAATCCATAGGGGTTGCAACTAAACAAAGATAGACATAATTGTATTCACCATTGACAATACAATGTCTTTGGACTTCATGTAGAACAAGAAGCTATGCTTCAAGAAGAATTGTCTTTATAGCATGAACACGCTAAAATTCAAGTAATGTCTTACTCAAATTTCCTTACATGCAACTTCTATCAATGCAAAACCTTCTATCATGTAGGTCCAAAGCCAACCAAATATTTTATTCCCTAAGGTGGAAAAAATCACTACTCAAGATAATCCCTAAAGAATCGAACTTGGATTTCAACCCATTTCTCATTTTGGGCCATTCCACCACACATGCAAATTTGGTTCATTTGGATTTTGATGGAATTTTTTGTATGCATGTAGCTTACTACTCTCTTAGAGGTTTCTAATTTTTGTACCATTTCAATATACCATTTAAATTTTACACCCCAAAACATCTCCAAAATATTTTGTTTTGAAGAGTGAGGGCAAGTAGTGCAAACCACAAAAATCTATTCATTCTAACCTTTAAAGGATCAAAGTCAGAGAATGTTTTTCTAAGATTTTGGGCAAGTTCCTATGATATTACCACAATTTTAAAAAAAAATTAGAGGTTGGAAATTTTCTATCTTTATAGAAATATAATTTTTACTTCATTTGGTGCATGGGTGCAAAAGTTATGCCCTCTTGATTAGAAAATGTTCAACTTTGAGTAACAAAAAGAAGAAGCCTAAAGTCAAAAAAATAAAAATAATTTTTTTTCTTCTTTTATATATATATATATTTACTTCTGAAAAGATTTAATGATGTGAAAGTTACGAAGTGCCTTGTATTGTAGGCAATTAGAGAATCATTCTAACAAAATAACAAATTAGATTTGTTTCTAAACCCAATGATATATTTCAATTCCATTTTAGAACTATTAGCAATATGATATTTTTCTTCCATCTTATACAATATTCTACTTAATAGTTGTTTAAAGAATGAAAAGTCTTAATGTTTATTTTTGAAATTTTTTCCTGGATTATCAACTTAATTTTTTGCCATAAAGATTTAAACCTCATAACTCTATAGTACAAAAAAGTTAAGTTAAAGGGATTCAAAATCTAAAAACCTAGTTATACAACGTGGAAAAAATCTTTTCTTCACACTTTGAACACTAATATCTTACAATCTACTTGGTCAAAGTGTATGAAATTTTTTCTATATATGTCTTGTGCAAGATCTTAGGGTTTAGGATTTTGCACTAGAAATGATAGGCTTGAAGTGTTTTTTTGTGAAATAGAGTCATGAACTTTCAAGGATTAACAAAAATTGAATCCGGTTCCCATGATTGATGTATATATGGAAAGCTTTTAAGCATTTTATTTTGAATAATGAGATGAAGGTTATGACGAATTTTATTATGATGGTAGTCATAGAATCCCTTTTCAAAAATAAAGTTTGATTGAATATGATCTTATGTACATATGATTTACTAACAATTTAGTATTTCTAATCATCTTGTAATTTACTAACCATTTTTTTGCAAGAATGAATGTAAACTATATTTTGTTGAATATTTTTAACAAACTTACGTCTTCAATATAATGACTCTCATTACTTCGATCTTCTAAATGAAAAGTTTGAAAGGTGTCACCTCAACATTTGAAAGAGTTGGTGAACTTATTCCTTCACTTAGGCCACTTAGAACTATGAATCTATAAGGTCAAATTTTCAAATAGAACTTCTAGACATTCTCACATTTGTCTAGTACAATTTTGTATGGTTAAAATTCAAAGAAAAAATCACTTTTAAAATACTTCAAACAACATTTACTTTCATTAAAAAAAGATCCATTGCTAAATGCAATAGAATGTGACACTTTGGGAGCACTTTCTTTATAAACATAGCTAAAGTCTATTAATGCCCAAGGAACTTTTTGAGCTTCTAAGAGACTATTATAAATTAAAAAAATAGCCAAAACTTTGATACATTTTATCATTTAAAAAAAATTGTAATCATACAATCTTACACTAGACTATTTTAAAAAGAAAACACAACAATATCACATACACATTGAAAGATTATGATGCTTGATTACAAAGGGTTTAAACCGTTGAAAGTGATTTCAACTATTTCAATTTTAATTTTTGATTTTCATATTTAAAATTATAGCGATGAAAAAAATATGAAGGTAATAGACATAACTCTTGCTTTAACAATTTATGGCACATCAAAATATACAATATAATTTTCCTAAATGAAATAACAAGGTGATCCTATTTCCATGATCTATAGTATTTGAGGTCCATTTTTAAGGGTTCTTAAAAAATGATCAAGTTTTTGCAATAGACCCCTTATACAAAATCTTGAATTGAAGAATCATAATGTTTTCCAAATTGCATTTTGATATTTTGATTCTAAAAATAGGATTGAATGAGTACTCATATTCTAAAATCTAAAATTAGTCAATTGGTGAGATTTCAGTTAATTTCAAATTTTTAAATATAATATCTAAGACATTTTGGGGTTAAGTGTGAATTTGAATAAAGAGAGATACACCTATGGTTTTAAATTTCATTTTTCTATCAAAAATTACCAATTGCAATTTTTGAAAATTTGAATAACTTCAAGACATGGAAGACAATTGTTTCTTTTCTAAATATCCATTAAATTTATTTATTTTAAATTCTAATAGAAAAATGAAATATGAAACAACTAACTAGTGTGTCTCAAACTTATTGAATCACCCCGAGACTTTTTACACTTGCATGACATTTTTTTTTCTTTCCCTCTTCACTTATTTATTGAAAATTCAACTTTCAACAATTGCAAAATATATTTCTTTCATTTATTAAGATTTTTTTTGCCTTTGTGAATTATATTCTAGACACCAAATTAATTATATTAAGAAATTCTATTTTATATAGGATTTAAGTAGATATCACATTATAAAATATTCACAAATTTATTTTTCTAATTTTAGAAAGATGGTGAAAAAACAAAAATCTTGAATGCTTGTACAAATGCCATCATGTTGAAGCTAGGAAGAATACATCATACACACTGATTAGGGGTATTAAAGGGACCATAAAATTGAGATTATATTGAACTTTTAATAAAGATCTTTGGTATCGCCCATTATTCTTTTCATATTCATATCACTTTAATATTTATTTTATTTTATTTATATATATATATATATATATTTTTATATTTATTTATTTATTTATTTATTTATTTATTTTTAAATTATGTCAAAAATCTAAGAATTAATTTTTTTTGAGTTCAAAGAAAATTCAATATTTTTTAACCCCTAAAGGACCAAACAATGTTTTCTAGCAACATAGCGATTTTGGGTAGTTCACTATAAACACAAAAATTCACTATATTTTTTGAATTTCTTTTTAGATGTGAGGACAAGTAGTACCTTGCCACTCTGCCAATTTTTTTTCATTTTAATTTGTCCATGAAAAGTTATAGGGGAAATGTCATTTTCAATGGATGGGGAGCAACATGAGAAGGGTTATTTACATTGGAGCAAAAATTGCAATACCATGCCTAAAAGAACTTGAGCAAGGCCATGGGCACACTTTTAGCACAAGATTAGGCCGGGATCTTCACTAACATTTTCTTGAAAAACATAAATTTGCCACAAGTACAAGGAAGTGGTGGCAAAGGCTAAGCAAAGGACAATTGCTTTGTAGATTCCCTTGGTCTACCGAGCAACTTCTCCTAACTCCCTCATTTAAAAATAAAGAAATCCAAACACCAAAAAATCCATTGAGCCAATTACAAATTTGTCATTTGACAAACTACCATCTACAAAAATGTGGATGGCTAAATGAAGGAGTTTTTTCATTGACAATCATAGAAATGGAGGGAAGAAAGGTAAAATCCATAGTTCATCATGAATCCTCAAAGAATCTGGGATAATGTGAAGATGAAAGCTTGACTGCTCATTGTCAAAATATAGAAATTGTGTTCAAAGTAGAATTTTAGACCTCATTTTGGCATAGTAGAATAAGTTTATCTAAAAACATTTTGGCGCAAAAAAAGTTGGAAATAAAGTTAAATTTCATCTCCAAAAATCCAGTTTTGATTTTGAGCCTTCTAAAAAAAAGTTTAGAGAGGATGTTTGAAAATGTTAAAGAAAATATCCCTTGAAACCCCTTTCTAGCATTAGATGGGATTCAACCATCGGGGAGGGTTGTGAGTTCCCCAGTCGAAATCCGCCGAAACCCGCCTATGTTGACCTAGCCAAGCGACTACCAGGTCAGATTTTTTTAAAAAAAAAAAAAAAAAAAAAAAAAAAAATTTAACCTTGTTTTTCATTTTAAGAACTTTAATTTAATTTTTTTTTAAATTTTTTTTGGAAAAAAAAAAATTCTGACTCCCGCGTTTGATGGGGGCCAAGGGAACGGAGCTGGGAATTGGCCTGAAACGGCCCTCCAGCCCCCCCGAATCCCTTCTAATGAATTTATCCATAACTTTTCATTGAAGATTTGAAATGTCAAACAGGTTTTGGAGATAAAATTTAACTTGATATCTGAACTTTTTTTAATTCATTTTCTTAGATAAAGTTATTCTACTATGCCAAAATGAGGCCTGAATTTATAATTTTAACACAATTTCTACTTTTCACTTAACTATGAGAGCTCGAACTCCTAGTAATTCTAATTTACATATCCCACATGGGTTGTTTTACCTCATATCATCCTACTTGTATAAAGAGATTCTCTATTCATCGAAAGAAAAATGGATTTAAAAGCTATGTGGGACAACTATTAAATATTTTGAATTCCTTGAAATGTAATGCCAAATATCTTATAATTATAGTTCATGAAATAGAACATCTTCGAAATCAAGGAGAATATGATCTAGTGTTATTGCTTCAAGATGATTCAGGCTTCACTAACCTTGACCCAATCTCTTCCCATGCAAGGCCCAATATGCCCAACTATCCTTTTCCATAGATTAATCAAGGTTAGCTTGCCAAAGTTTGATATTTTGGGCAATTTTTTTTCCTATTGTAGGTCAAATTGAAATAAAAAAAACTCCACCATTCACATTTTGAATAAATTACTATATGAGGAAGCCATAAATCATTGAAAAAAGGGAGTCTTTGTATGAGACTTTTCTTGAAGCTATTTCCCTATTGGAATTTTTTGGCCCATATTCCCCAATTTGAAATGTTTTGAATAATTTTGAAAATTTATCCAAATTTATCACAAAAATAGTATAAAAAAATTTCAAGAAAAAAGTTAAATTAACCTATGCAAAAGCCTCCTTAAATTGGAGCTACCCGGAATTTGGATGCCCCCCCGACATTTTTTAAACTTCGAACACTATAAGTTCACAATCTATGCAACCAAAACCTTCCATTCTTTTACTACAACATAATGATATAATCTACCACTAAATCTTATAGTAAGATGCAACAAGATTTCATTCATCATTTTGGAGGGCCTTTGCCATCAAAACAACCCATTTTGAGTGTTTTTAGGTGAAACATAGTCAAAGAACTTTAGGGGTTCATTCAATTGAGCATAAGATATTAGTGAAGGTCATGAATTGGTTATGACAAAATGAATTTGGAGTCCTCTTGCAAATTTTGGTATAAACTTTTACAAAAGAACACTTCATGCATGGCAACTTTATGTGGGGGATTGAAAAACTTCCCTATTGTTCAATTGCGCTATCATCCAAAATTTCTCTAATATAGTCTTCACCAAAGCTAGTCAAAGGACCTAAGTAGTTCTTCCCTAAAAAGAAATTTTATGACTATCAAATATATAATTAACTAGTGGTTCTCATTGATTCACAATAGGTTGTCAAAGATTGATGTTATAACTCATTTTTAGAATTTTATGATTTTGAATGATACAATGAATCTCAAATTAGAATATTTGGATTGCATGCATAGAAATATGCATTTGAAACACCCATTACAAGAATTCTAAGATTTGCAAAGGGCTGTCAAGTTATGATTTTTGGCCTCCCTATAGTGTAGGTATAGAAAAATAAAATAATGTTTTTTTTTAAATTTAATCTTTCTTAAATTGCCAATTTGATGTGGTGTTGACATGGCAGTAATAGTACCACGTCACCTTTCAAATAAAAGATATAAAAAATTATTTATTTATTATGTAATTGCACCGTTGCCTCCAAAACTCATAGTCTTGTTTTGGCCTCAATTTTTTCCTAATGAAATATGAAAAATTTGTTAATTGAAGAAAAACACATGCATAGTCATAAGTCTCAATTTCACATACAACTTGAATCTCATACTCCCTCCATCTACAAATAAGTGTATAGTTTTGTTGAAAACATTTGATACCAGTTTCATTTATCATATTGTAAAGAAAAGAAAAGAAGAAGGATTCCAAATTTTATATCACAATAATCAATGAAGAACAATAAATTTGTTCATTTGTCCATGTAGAATTGGATACGAGGAAGTCTCCATATGACCTACCCAAAACAACCTTACTAGTAGGAGGTTTGAATTGGACACGTATTTCTAAACAGAGGTAGTATCTCACTTGATAACTATAAATAGAACCATTTGTTATCCAAAATGGCCCACAACTCCACCTTAGGCTTGTCCTTCCAGTGATCACCATTTGTTTCCCTTCAATACTAGGGATTAGAATTGGGTGGAGTTACCTTAACCCTATAAAGTACGGCTCACCATAACTAGAATAGTCTGATTTTTTGGACCAATAGGTGGATTCTATTTTGCCATGGTGAATAATAAAAATCATCCATTAGACCACATTGGTTTGCAGCGTCCTTATGGTGTTATGATTTAGGTTGTAATTAATGTCACTTCTTCAATTTAGTTGATCACTTTTGAGGGGATGTAAGGTAGTATCTCACATGTATAGGTGACAACTTTAACCCTTGAACGTTGACACGGACGCCAAACGTCTGATGGATGACAAGGAATCTTTGAGTGTAGGACGAAAGTGCAACCATTCATCCTTGGAATTGGGTTTGGAAAGGGAAGATCTCCTACAATTCTTTGACTTCCAATACGTGCTTTTGCTATTTCTTTGACCAATGATTCACACGGTAATACATAAGGATGATTTTGAGCATCACCCCTTTGACGTTCAAGGGTTAAAAAGGCTTTGGTACACTTTTTTATCACTTAACTTCTTCATGACATTTTTGAATACTATTAAGAGTAGTGTCATTTCTTGATGTACATCAAAATGGAGTTTTGTATCACCTCAATTATGCTCATAGCTTCATGCACCTTCCATCTATGAAATTTGTAAATAATTTGTAGTGATTCCAAAAAAATTGCAAATACTTCCAATACAAGTCAATTGAATAATTGATTTTCAGATATTATTGCATACCCCATTTGTCTGCAAAGCTAATTCAGACATTTTGCTTTCTTCAATGTACCAAAGATGTGCATTTCAGAAGGTGGTCGATTCTAGTGACCACTGCGTTTCAACTTCAAAAGTTCCTAACTACTGTAATTCCACAGAGGTCCAAAAAACATTCAACGACTTGGGCTAGATGCCAATTCCATTTTTCTTGGTATGAAAACTGACTGAAAATTGTTTGAAGGAGTTCAGCTTCCCCCAAATGCAAACAGCTCTTAAAAGGTTGCTTAAACGTGTTAGTGTATCTGGTTCTCCCTCAAATTGCTCCTGCTTCAAGGAATCTTTTTTTGACCCCATTGATGTCCGTCCCAGAATCGAAGGCAAAGGCAAAATCTTTGTTAGCGTGTGCCAGAGAAATTAGATTCTGTACCAGCAAAGTCATCAGTACAGCATGATCGCATCAACTCCCCTAATTTCATATCAACTACGTAAAACCATACACAACTCCGCACCAACACACATAACAGTACACTCGGGCATTCACCTTGAAAGGACGGTGCCGACCTAAAAGGTCTGATGGATGACTTAGCTGTTAAATGAAGGAACAAAGAACGCACGTATTGATCCAATAAATACCAGACTTCCACGTCTAAGGACCACAAATAGGACTACCAACTTACCACAATAACTCTCATAAAGAGAGGATCAGCAACTACGAATTTCTTACCTCACCACAAGTCACCAGTGCATACACTCTAGCAACACAATGTACGAAGTGATACGGTAGAATAAACTCCCATTCATATATACCATCACAAACACCATGAGCATGAGCATGATCAAGCAAGCAATACTTGGGAAGTGAACCATACACAAGGCAAGAATTTAGGAAGGGACCTCTGTAATTTCAATTTCAAGAGAGGATGTATTATCGCCCCGATTCATGATGTCCATATGCTCAGTCCTATTTACTGGTGGAGGAGGAGGCGGCGGTGGATTGTGCGCACGGCTGAGAGGGAGAGGAACAAGCCCTTGTCTGAGCTCCATCAGCTGATGCGCCACATACGACATCCGAGGCCGACTCGCAGGCACATGCTGGGTACAGGCATACACCAAGTCCACACAACACTGAACCTGTGCTACATCCGGGATGGTCTCAATACTTGGGTCCAGAAGCTCAATAAATCGTTGGGCTTGGACCAGTGGGGTTGCCCACTCAAACGTGCTCTGCCAGTCCGAAGGTTCCACGCCATCCACTGTCGGTTTGCGCCCCGTGATGAGCTCCAACAGCAACACCCCGTAGCTGTACACATCGCTCTTCGTTGTGAGTTCGTTTCTGTACACAAACTCCGGGGCCAGGTATCCATATGTGCCGGCTATTACTGTGTGACCCACGGTGGCTTCACGCAGTACCAGCCGGCTCAGGCCTACCCCTAGAATATGTGCATCAAAATGCTCATCCAGAAGGACATTGCTTGCTCGCACGTCCCTGTGCACTACATGTGGCTTCAATGTATCATGTAGATAGCTGCAGTTCCACAAGTGAAGAAAGTTAAAAAAAAACTGCTAAAGTACCAAACTCTAGTACATCGTTAGGACAACATCAAAATAAAATTGCAGTGTCCTGGTTGAGGTACATGGAAGATTGACTTGAACACTCTAAACTTGAGAGGGACCATATTTTATAAGGAAAAGTAAGCGTAACGAAGCAATGCAGATGCATTGAAATATTGTTTACATATGAGTACATGAGAGAGTTGGAGAGCTCACGAAAGGCCTTGGGCAAGAGTTGTAGCGATACGCACTCGCTGCCCCCAGTCCAACGCTTGAGCCTCTGGAGACCTTCTATGAAGCCATTGTTCAAGAGATCCATTGGCCAGAAACTCATAAACAATATACCCTTGGCGACTCTCATAGGCGCACCCTCTGACAGCCACCAGATTGGGCTGCCTCAGTCGTGCGATACGCAACACATCATACACGAATTCCTTCTGTGATTGAAGCGGTGTCCGCTGCAACCTCTTGACGGCAACCAAGTTCCCATCTGGTAGCATCCCCCTGTAAGTCCCGCCAATCTCTTTCGGCCTACTACTATTCCCTAGCAAATTTGCTTCTGAAAAAATCCCAGTCATTGCCTCTAACTCCCTGATTGTGTACAACCTAAATGCGGGTTGCAATAGCCCGCTAGCACTAGATAATTCTGCAAGTTTTCGACGGCGGGACCTCCGCCGTCTCTTGCTTCGCCTGTACGCCAACAGAAATACCACAATAGCTGTGGTGGTAAAGGAAAGAATGGTGCACACTGTGATCAGTATGATCGTGTACTCTCTGTGATTCGGCTTCGGGGCCTTGCAATCCGACTCTGCGAAAAGCATGGAAATATAGGGAAAACGTCAGTCTGAAAACGTTTCATACAAATCCAGATTGACGCATAAATTTCAAACGGAACCACATTTCATGATTGATTTACGTGTGAATATACAGACGGACATCTGAATCAGTGAAGAGCACTGCATACATTTGTCGAAAATTAAAAACATTGAACAAAAGAAAGCCCCCAATGTCTTAAGTTTGAGACTCTAGATCCTTACGGAATCTCAATGCAAGAGGACTACCAGCTTCGTTTAATGAAACACACCTGAAAACCTTGCAAAATTTAATATCCAAATTTTTGAGCCATTATGAATTACATGAATCATCCGTAACATAGAAAGCAACTGACCTTGTCCGATAGCACAGAGGAATGAATGAGTGGTGGAGCATAAATCCCACTTAACCCCTGCCCTTGTGAGAACTGTACACAGAAGTGGTGATTCTGGATTAGGACAGGTCGTTGCTGTGCAACTCCCATTTGGAAGTATGGGCACCCAAGGCTGGTCAACATTGTGTGTGGTAACGCAGTTGCTCCATTTCCACTGAATGACACCATTCCTTGCCTCAAGAAGCTGACAAACCAATCCTCAACAAAATTAGGGCTTCAAATGGCAACATATGGATTAAAACAGGATTTTTACCTCCGAATACACAATATGACCTGATTCAGATACTTACAAAAATACACTCAATTCGAGAGAATGGAACTCAAACGCCATGAGATGGAAAACTTGACCGACGAGTACGACTTCAAGAGAAGCAGAGAATAATGTTAAGATTCAAGGTATCACTTGGATGCAATGCAACGACATGGTTCCGAACATGAGAACCATTCAAATGGTGAGCAGCTCGAAGAGAAATGAAAATTCAACCGCATAGAAGTACACTAAACATTGAGATTGGAGCCCAGCTTTACCTCCTGACCACCAAGCCAGCAGCCATCTGGAGTTCCGGCACCACAAAATCTCTCAACATAATAAAACTGGTCCAGCGTGTTCAACGACGCCAGCTGTCCTCCTTTCGCTTTGCAAGCATTCTCCGAGTCGGACCAGATGCTAGAATTCGTCACAAGAGCAAGGCAGACCGTCTCATTGTATCCTCTCTGCCATCCAGGAGGGCAGGTTTCTGCTAAAGAGTAAACAGAATCAGTAAGAAACCAAAACTAGAGAATGAGACGCTACAACTGCCTTAAAAACGACCAATCATGTCGGTAGACAAAATAAATTATGATTCTTCTTGTGACTCTTACCACTACTACAGGAGACATCCCAATAGCAAAAACGAAAACGAAAGCTTACCGCAATGCGAACGTGGAACCAAATAAAAAAGGCAGCACGCCAGCAGCAGGTACTGTACTCGTCCTGTCCCTGACAGGCATGCCTTCATGCCCTACCTACTTGCCAGACCAGACCACAGATCAGCAATACACGCAACACAAACACAAATTCCTTGTCCAAGCCAGTTGCTACAATGCGCTCCAAGTACTCGCAAACCATAGCTGAGGATCACACTCAAACCTCTTCAATCCTACCACCTTCGTCTCAACTTTCTCACAATAACAAGTTCGAATGTGTGAGAACTGTGCTACAGTCAAAAGTAGTGTAGACGCTCTCCACATGCTTGCGAACAGCAGCTGAGGATTACACTCAAACTCTTCATTCCTACCCTCCCGGAGTTCCTACTTTTTCATTATGACAGAGTGAATGCGTGCTACGGTCAACGACACTGGCAAGTGTACAGATTATTCTAGAATGCCATTTTAAAGGTCATAATAACGAGGTTTACTTACTCCACCACACTTCAAGTAGCATAAGAACTGAGCACGCGCGAAGCGAACCTGTCACACTCAATTGTTCATATGGACTACCATTTCGCACACCGAAAGGAAGCAAAAAACATCACCGACAAGGTATATATCTCCTTGCCGCAGCCATCACCGACAACGGGAAAGCTCTAGTTTCGCACTAATCCGATTAAACTCTGCAACAGGGTAGAGTAGTAGGAAGAGGCGCTCACGGGTGGAATAAGCAGCAGGCAGTGCTAGGAAGAGATGACAACGTTCGTGCAGAGACACCCCCGCACGCCGGCTGAAGCTCACGACTCGCGGGCATTCTCATTCCTGCGCATATCCCCACCACCCGCACCCCGAAAAACATCCAAAAAAAAAAATGTAATGTACAGCAGCGGCTCTTTTTTCCAGCTACAGAGGCATCGCGGCATCACACCGGAGCTTCCGAAAAGCCATAGCCGAGTTCGTAACGACTGCGAAACGAGATGCTCCGAATGGAAAAATGGCCACCATAGCCTCTCCCCTCTGAGACTCCTTGATTCAAGGAGAGAGACGACGGGAGAGAACACATAAGGAACGACTAGGGAACGATTAGGGAACGTCTAGGGAACACCACGAGGGAACGACTCAAACGGCACTGAGAGGACGGAGAACGGACGACGAAAACTACGGGAACGGACGAAACGCGGCTGCCGTCGGGTAGGTTTAAATTCGGTCGCCTCGTAAATGGTAAAAGAAGGACGGCTAACTTGCAACGTTCAATTAATTGGCTCCCCCCCCTCTTAATTAAACGCACAAATTAATTCCCTTTCAGGTGGGGGTCCC
Organism: Rhytidiadelphus loreus; assembly: GCA_947034895.1. NCBI lineage: Eukaryota > Viridiplantae > Streptophyta > Bryopsida > Hypnales > Hylocomiaceae > Rhytidiadelphus > Rhytidiadelphus loreus. Next base: position 45,231,245 of record OX344764.1, read on the forward strand.
TTCCCCCAGAAGTAACGTTTTTGATTTGCTTTAAGGTGTTTTTATTAATGGGGGGTGGGGCATTCCCAAGAAAAAAGAGAGAAAAAAAAAGGGCATCTTCTCCGTCATTTAACACGGGGGTTCTTTTTACCATGTAATAACTTATTGAAAGTGAGGGGCCCCTTCCTTTATGGTGTGATTAATTGAACCCTCTCATTAATATCTTAGATTTTGGGGCAAGCCCCTATAAGTCATAACTCTTCAATCACAGTTAATCAACCAAAAGCTGCTTGTTTTTTTGTTTAATTCATGAAATTAAAAGGGTTATGTTAAAGAGCCTGTCACTCACGTCCTCTGGGTGCTGAAGTAAATTCGGAAATTAGGGGTAGTTGAATAGCCCCTACATGTAAGCATATTCCTGGGTCATATATGTTGTTAGTTAATAAGAGCGAAATTGCACGTGGCATGCTTTAAAGCAAGGAGAACATTTGCATTTTAATTTCACACACTTTAATTTGGGTTTGGAAACAAATGGTTCATTTATTATTCCATTGTAAAAAAGAACACCAAAGCCCAATGTATTTCACACACTTTAGATGAGGAAATTCTTCTTCCAAGCAATTTTAAGTTATTGGCATTGAGGGGTCAATTACTGTCACTGAAAGTAAAACAACTGAACTGAAATTTAAGTTAAGTGGGATTTTTGTGGCAATTACAAACTGAAGTCAGTGATGCCGTTCGTCACTCACTGAGTGTGTGTTGGTTTAACTTAACTTAATTTGGTGTGGAGTCCGAAATTAGTCTTGAAGAGGGACTAGATAATATGTAGAAGAGGACTTCCAATTGTCAAAAAAAACAAAAAAATCTTTGAAGAGGACCTCCAATGAGTTTGCACTATTACAAGGGGGTCAGTAGCAGACTCAAGCCAAAATAAGCTTTTCTTTTGCTTTTTGCTTTTTGCTTTTTTTTTTGCCTTTTTTTCTAACACTAAAATAAGCTTACAATAGAGTGTTTGTGCCACCAATTGTTGGTTGACAAATCTCTTGTTTTGTGCACTACTTGCATTGAATCTCTCTCATCTTTCCGACTCCCTGCAAGGAAACGTGGATGACCCCCATTTGAGGGCAGAATTGGCTGCCTTGCCTACATGAGCTGGTATTTCCAAAATAAAATTTAATATATAGGTAAACTTAAGAGAAGATGATAGCAATTTAAATTACATTTTTTCAACAAATTATGAATTTGTGATGAATTATTGAAGTGAGTTGGGTAGACTACTTAATGGAGTCACTTAACCCCCTCACCTCCACTAGAATATGTGCATTTAAAGTACACTTTTTCTTCCAACCAATGATTTTATTTTATTTTAAACAAATGGTGAAACCCATTGCATTAAAAAAAACACAAAACAAAACAACATCCAAGCCACAAACAGCTGGAAATTGAAGAGATAAGAGCAGAAAGAACAGAACTAAAACCTGAAAGGGGAGAGCCAAAACCACTAAAAAGCATGAAGATCGAAGGACACTAATGAAGGTCACAAAGGGGAAGGCCCTTAGTAGTCCAAATAATATGAGTACACGCCTATAGGCGAGAACAGGAGATTGAAGCCAAATGTGGTCAAAACAATCCCAAATATTAGAGGCTTGTTGGAGTCGCTTTTGAGCAACACTTCTCGCTTAGAGTTGTGCAGCCCGGTCAGAGTCGAGTAAGGCATTCCAGAGCATTGGGCCACTGAGTCTAAGCAAAAACCATACTATTGCGTGACACCCAAATAATCCAAAGTGCAGAACCCCGCAAAATGGACCAGATAGTGCGGAAGTTAAGAAATCTTCTCGAGGTAGAAGATTCAAATATGCATTGTGCAAAGTCGAGCCAGGTAAATGGGCCTGAGAAGAGGGAGGCATCCTGAAGGGTGTAGAGAATTGACAAGGCATAATCCCACACTTCTTGAGCTCTTGGGCAATAAAAGAAACAGTGTGCTGGTGTTTCCTCACTATCATAAGGACAACAATTACACTTGGTATCAATGCCAGGTGCAATGCGGGTTCACCAAGAATGTACTGCCACTGCATTGTGCCAAACAGACCACATAAATGCTCCCTCTTTGGGGGATCTAGCCTTGTGCCAAACATCCTTCCAATCCAGAGAGAAAAAAGCGAGAAGATGGTGGATCCACTTTGAGGGAATAGATCGCTTTAGATGACGATGTCGAGTGAGGAGAGTCCGGCCTAAAGAAGTAGCGTAATCTGTTAACATACTTCCATAGTCCTAGCGCCACCTTGCATGATCAATTGAATGATCCCTGCAAATAAGAAGAAAAAGGCACACCTGCAACCTTTTTTCAACTTCAATATGCGGATCCTTTTAAAAAATCCCGTGTGGACTTCAAGCCAGCTGATAGAGGAAGGGCAACCAGCTGTCAGGATGTGAGGCCAATACTTACCTTTGGTACATTTGTTGGTGTAGTGAGGACCTGAATTTGAGGCATTAGGATTCTATTGTCAAGTCTATTGTTCTTCCACGCAAGGTAGGGCACTAAGTCTTCATCTTGCATAAATAAACCAATCTATTCACCAACTTGGACTAAATCAAATCGTTCAGTAAGCATGTGAATCCAGTCGGGTCGGACAAGAGAAATCAAATGAAGCCAACTAAGCCTTTCAGTGTCGAAGAGAGGGAAACTAGTAGTGATTTCTGCCCAAGGCTGGAAGGCGTGTATGTGGGGATCCCACAAATCACCAATCTTACGCAAGCCACTCCGTGCTAAGATTCTTGCTCTTTCAAGCGAGAAGTTGAAGTTAGCTCCAATGAATGCCGTGGACCACCATAGGTTTGTATTAAGGACTTCATCAGCGCTAGACGGAGGGTGGGGTTCTATATGTTTAACGATTTGATGCCATGTACTAGTGATCCTATTCCATACCCTAGAGTCACCAGTAATTGAGGGGTTATGTACCATATGCCATGCTTGAGATGGATACCAAAAACTAAATTTTAGATGGGGTTTCATTCTATGTATCCTATATCTAAGAAGGATTTTTAGGTTAGATATACCTGGCTCAATTGCAAATAGGATCCATTTGGCTAATAGGGCAATGAGGGAGATTTCTGGATCAAGGAGCTTGAGACCACCAATTTTCTTTGGTAGACAACAATCATCCCACGCCACTCTAGCACGGGATGTGTGCTCAGTTCCACTCCATAGAAAATTTCTCAGACTACCACAAATCAATCGAATGGCCTGTATGGAGCTACACCATATGGCAATAAAATAATATAAGGTAAATAAAAGTGCGGCATTGACAATTGTAGCTCTACCTACAAGTCAGAGGCGGTGGGAGGTCTAATAGGATAGTTTTTTGTTTTGTTTTGTTTTGTTTTTTGTTTTGTTTTATTTTATCTTTAAGGAAGCCGCCTATATCATTGGTATCAAGGGTGATACTAAATGGAGTTCCTAATAATTTTGATACTGACCCTAGAGGAGCTCAAGTTAGGCCATAATTCTCATTGTATGGAGGTTTAGTATGTTTGAAAAACCAGTAAGCAACACTCTTTGTCCAATTGATAACAAGACATGTTGCAGAGCCAAACCTTTGCAATAGATTGATGGAGTTGCAGAGATTTTCTTCCTTGCCAATAATTGACATACCCGTGTTGTCAACATATTGAGATACAAGTTGGTGGAGGTCACTCTCTGGGAGTTGGATCCCATGAATCTTTTCTTAATGTTGCTCTACTGATGCCGCCATATGAAGAGCTTCTCCTACAAGGAGGAAAAGGTAGAGAGCCAGAGGGCACCCTTTTCGTACGCCTCTTTGAATGGGGAAGGACTTCGTGATTTTACCACTCAATAGAACTAAGGCAGAGGCCTCTTTAAGTAACATCATAACTAGGTTGATGAATGAATCAGGGATTCCTAGTTTGCTCATAACTTGTTGAAGAAAATCCCAAGACACAATGTCATAGGCCTTAGTAAAATCTAGCTTTAAGAAAATCATGTCTTGGTCTAAGCAATGATTCTAACACAATTCAAGGGAACTATCATATTATGATGTTAGTTGAAATGATAGCAAAAGTGAATGCAATTGGTTTGAGGTTTTTTCAGAGTTTGTATGAATACACTAGAAATTTTCAAAGTTGAGGTTATAGGAATACGTATTATTGACACTAGATTGCCCTTAGTCAAACATCTTTGAAGTACAAAATACTTCAACTTCAATTTCCATAGGATCCTTTTGAAAACTAGTATTGAGGTTCAGTTAATGCTTTATCATATTTGCATTAATGAGTAGTTGTAAAAAACTCTATTATGAATAGTGGCAAATGACTAGTGCTACAAAAGCTTGAAGATACCTTATAGAGTGCATCCATAATGATTGTGTGATTTATCTATATTGGTTACAATATTTAATGAAAAAATCCTTTTTTCATGGCAAAAAAATAGGCACTTTTTGTAAGAATTTTTCAGCCAAAAGATAAAAATTCCTATTGTAGTTTGTAAGTTGTTTTATTATTGTTAGTTAATGCTTTTTCTAAGGCCACTCTTTGTCCCATTATGATACAAATCTCAATTATTCAAGAATGTCCACTTCATTGTAAAAGCTAAATTTGAGCCCATTTTTAGTTGCTTGGAATGGGAAAAGTGCAAGAATTGGGTTCATCCACATTGCACCTATAATCTTTTAAATAAGGGTTTGAGCAAGATTCCTATTATGGAATTGTAAAAGCTTTTGTTGGGTCTTGTTGATACAAAACTTAACTCAATTAGTTTAAGAGTTTGACTAATGCAAGACCCCCTTAAACTAATTCGAGTCAATTAGTTTAATGAATGTGGTCTAATTAGTGTAACATTTTCATGAAATTTAGATGAATTTTGAAAAAATATAGGTGAAAGTTGGATGGCAATTATACTATTTGATATTTTATGAAACTAGTGTAGACCACAATATGTGGATTTTATATAAATAATGTGAACTACCTTATAGTGCACCTAAAAGAATCATAATTCCAAAATTATTGTGAGTTAGTGTTATATGGTTTACTAATTGAATTGTATTTGTAATATCAAAAAGAGATTTTTTTTAATTTTTTTTTTGTCGTAGTATGAATAAACCAAAAAATTTTAAACAACTAAAAATATGTGTATCCAAAACCAAGCAAAGGCCCTCACATATAGATGATGTTCATTTTAGGCAAGAATCTATAGATTTAGAGGTCATCGCAAACATTTTTGACTTTTTGGTGATCAAATGCAAGATGAAGATGCCTATTTAGACTTCCTTAAATTATATTTATCCTTCTACATTACATTATTTATTATATTAAGAAATATTTGGAAAATCCTCAATCTTGGCTCAACGGAATTAGCAAAATGTAGACCCTTAAATCTTGAAATTCCTCTACCCTTGTTACAAGCATCTAGATGAGGTCATTTTTAGGCAATAAATTACAAAACATATATTGTTTCTTATTATATTCCTCGTTTTATTTGGCATCTTGCAAAAAAAATTCTTAAAAAAATTCTTTTTTTCCAAATCATTTTTTTAATGCACTAAAACTAGGTAGGATATAAAGTTTTGTACAATAATTGTTTTAAGAAAAGGGTATGTACCATCTCATCACAATAAAAACATTAAGTTATTATAACTATTTTATACAATATGAATATAAATGTAGGAGTGTATGTCTTATATGGATTGATTTGTACATTTTGTTTATGAATTATTATGTATCTTTTATCTATACTTCTAATATGTAATACATATGGAAATTAAACCATCAATTGAAATCAAACAATAAAACTATTTAGTTGTTGTAAAACATGCAAAAACCATTTTTTCTTGCCAAGTATGGAATCTAGCTAGCAAAAAGATCTAAAATAAAATCATTAGATGGGATTTCCCTACTGGGAAGGGCCACGAGTTCCCAAGTGGGAAATTGGACGAAACTAGCCATTCGCGAGGCCTGCTAACCTAGCTGAGCGACTGCCACGTCGATTTAAAAAATAAATAAAAAAATAAAAAAATAAAAATTTTAACTTTGTTTTTCATTTTAAGAACTTTAAATTTTTTATTTTATTTTATTTTTTTGAAGAAAAACCCACCTGGCATCCGCGTTCGATGGGGCACGGGGAAACATACAGGGGAACGGAGCTGGGAACAGCCTGAAACGGCCTTCCAGCCCCCTCGAATCCCATCTAATGGAACATCAATATAATTGTAGTTAGTAGTGGTAAACGGCTTCAAAAACCCACAGGGAGATACAACTTGATATTGTAGACAATTGCAACAAAGCACTTACATTTGGTGATATTGAAGTTTGTTCATACATAAATTCACATACTAAATAATATTAAAAGCAAAAGTGCCAAGAAGAAGTTCAATTGTGGTTATGAGAACAACGTGGTCAAGAATACAAACCTCTATGCAGTTGAGAATACAAAATTTCAAGAATAATTGTAAACAATGGTTGCAATAAAGTTACAACTTGCATGTGAAGTAGACAAATTCCAAGCTTCAAAGGATCAACATTGATTGATATTGAAAGCTTGAAGAACTTACCTTCTTTACAATTATCTAGTAAGTTATGAAGGCACACTCTATTAGGCCTTTCTTTCTATATTTATCCTAATTTGCATTTTGATTAAACTTTCTAAATTATAGGAAGGACAATAAAACATGATTGCCTACACTCTACTATAAGTCAAGGGCAAGGTTGGGAATAATACAATTCCATAGAATTTTATTTTTCTTCCCCAAATTAAGATTTGATTGATGCCCAAAATTAAGGTTTATTTACAAGGTTCTTTTTTTCTCCATATAATTTTTTTATTTCTAGGAAAATCATTTTCCAAAAAATATGGCACCTATTTTAGAATTACTTTTGTCAACCTTATTCTACAGCTACAATAGTCACATGGCAAATAGTAGGGGGTACCACTTCTTGAACAAAGATTCTATAAAAACTAGTGCACTTCCTGCATTTTGTTGAAAATACTTGTTTCAAATCCAATTTTTAAAATATATAACATGAGCACAATGGAAAATTAAATGGTCCAAGTGTATGTATAAGCTATATATTTATGGCAAAGACAAATATCAATTTGAAAAAATTTGATTTATTGTAAAGATTTTGAATTTCAAAACTCCCATTTTAATAATAATGTGACCAATTTCTATCCAACTTTGATATTTAAAAGTGCTCATACTTAGATTCAATTTTGAAAATGAAATAATATTATCACCCTCCAAATTTTCTTTCAAGCACATTCACAAAAGAAATATAGGAAAAAAGGTTCCATTAATAGATAAACAATAAAAATAAACTATAGATGGATAACAATTTAATATAAAACCAAAAAGTATTAAAGCGGCTCATTTTTTTCAAGAAATTTGTGTTCTACTAACTTTTCGAATGTCTCTAGCCGGAATCTAATATATTTGTGTGAACATGATCACATTTTGTGAATTTTCTTATGATACTAATACAAGATTAACATTCCCAAACCACCTAATATTGATTTTAAAATGAGATCACTTTTCTATATTTGTTTATGCTTTATTCCAAATCTCAATTTGCTCATATAGTGCACGAGGACACAAAAAAAGGTTGCTTCTATTGTGCATTTGTGCATTTATTCCACATTGGAGACTCGTCCCTCTAAATTGAGGTTTTGGTCCCCTTGTGCAACTCTGATCTACCATCAATCATGTAAAGTTGTTTTTCTTTCTACATTGAGGCTTTGGTACCACCCTAGTAATTTTGAGCCACAAAGAGGGATCAAAAGATCACTTCAACTCCTCAAGTTGGGTTAAAAACATTTGGCCAATTTTTTTGTTTTTTGAGTTGTAAACAAGGGATCGATTAGAATGCATTCAATCATTCCTTGTTGTCATTCCATAACAAAATAACAAATAGAATTAAATTCAAATGCAATCTAAAATAAGAATTGAAAGATAGTCCAAATAAAGGGCAATATTTCATGACTTAGTAAGCAACTCTAATATCTATGAATATTGAAGAAATCTTCCAATGCACAAAATTGGACAAGAGAGCATCTCCACTCCAACACGCTCAAGGCCTAAGGTGGGCACACAAAAATACCTCACTGACCCTAAATTGCCATTTTCACTTTGTGTACATCTCCAAAATCAATCATGTACCTGAGTATGTGGAAGAAATGATTTTAGAAACAAATTTTGTTCCTCCGTAACTTTTGTATAGTATTATTGTATTCAAATGTTGTGTTCTTTGGTGCGTTGGACCCCCCTTTCACTTGCCAACAAGAAAATCAACAAAATATATTCAATTTAATAATAGTAACTAGACACAGTAGCAATAAAGTGGCAGTTTAGGAGGTACCCACCTTCACATACAAACAAAGTGGATGAGAATTGCTACAAGCTCCTCCGTAAATGTCATCTCCAAACACACTTTCATAATCCCATGATGCCATGGACAAGTAGTCATACCAAATCTTTTGTTTCGTACTTTTTTTCTACTCCATTTATGATTAGTCTATTCACTATTTATGAAATTCATTTGGTGAATTTGGCCAGTTGAGTCATGGCCCCAACTTAAACTTGAACGTTTGATTTCAGGAGGCCACCCTAGACCATGGTAAGGTAGAGTGCTCTAAAAGTGACCTTATTCTAAAAACAAATTCTAACGTAGAGGTACATTTTGCTTTCTTCAATGTACCAATAGTGTACAACTTCAACAGAGTGTAACTAATTCCACAAAGGTTCAAAAAACATGAAACGACTTGATGAAACGACTTCATTTTTTCTTCCTACAAAAATTTACTACCTACCTTAGAACGGCTGATGGCTCTGCACTATGATGCTGTGCAGCAGACTCCTAGCTATATTAAATCCCCCATGTTCCTCGAGAAATTTGACAAATACCTCATTCTTTGGCTCTAGGAATGACAAAGTCATCACTTAGAACCTGAAGAAACCTGCTTGTAGTCTCTTCATGTAAGCTTAATTTAGCTCTCCTTTTTTTTCTTTTTCTGTTTAGGTTTCATTCATGTTCTCTCCTCTCCAGGGCTTGGCCTTCAGCTTTCTGTTGTTTGTTGTTTGTTCTTGGTTCACTCTTGGAATAAACTCCGGGTTTCCAAAAAAAAAAAGGAAAAAAGAAGAAGAAGAAAAGACAAGAACTGAAGTTGGAAGGGGCTAAGTTAGTTCTTGAAATTATGGTGAAGTTGTGTTGGGAGCAGTGATCTCAGAATGGGTTCAGGATAATTAACCAAATGTTCATTTCTGGAAGATTTTTTTTTTGAATTTACACTATAGGTCAGATTATCCATACCTGATCACTTAAGCATCTGTGGAACAGATGGTGAGCAATTTAGTCTGATGGAAATTTTTCCCATGTAGGGAGATAGAAAATATTGGGATTGCAAAACTTTCAGAATTTTATTCGCAAAACTGAAATTTCTGTGAATTTTAGAAGGCAAAAAGTGTTCCAAACCAGTACATATCATCTAGAGTCTTGCAATTCTGCTCATAGGGGAGATTCCTTCCTACTTGTGCATACAAATTTCAAAATAATAAATGCTGTAATACATGGCATTCAACAATTGTTCCTCACAGCCTCGCATATTTTGCATGAGTGAAATAACTGTATCTTACCAGTCGGGGACCCATCCCTGGTTGGTAATGGGTGCTCACACTCTAAGGGCATGAAGAAACTAAGTAGCAACTGAGCAAAATTTAGCCAGTTTGGGGATCACTGGTTGGGAGTGGCGATAGCGTGAAGGACAGACACAAACGTGCTCGCATCAGACAAGTTAACTTATTGTGATCCTCAGCTTTACGTCAAGTTTACCCCAATTTTTTGAACCACCCCTCCCCTCCATGGCTCCGTCCTCATAAAGTCTGAGCGTCCAATGCAGCAGCATTCATCAGTTCCGTTTCCCCGCATTTTTTTTTCTTTCCTTCCCCGGGGAGTTCAATTAAGGTGCTGTGGAGTCTTTCACATCATTCACATCAAGGCACGGGTACACACAATAACACCCCCGGGCTATGGCACTTAATTGAAAGGGCCGGGGGGCCAGCTAGCTTCATTCAAAGTTGTAGTGCGTCTGGGACATGGATTTCATTATGGCTGATGTGAATGTTTGGAACATTAATAACTCCGGCCAACTCGGGGGGCAGGGGCCCCGGGGGTCTTTAACGTAGTAGTCTCGAGTCATTACAACAGTCATGATGTCGGTTCCTTAAATTGTCCGGGAGTCATAGCCAAGCTCAAAAATCAAAAGTGTGCAACTGACTGTTCACTTGTTTCGAAAGAAAAAGAAAATCATGTGCTTTCAAAAAAGAAAAAGAAAAACTGAAAAAGGAAAAAGAAAATCACGATTTCATTTGTGGAAAAAGAAAAAAGAAAAAAGAAAAAAGAAACTGAAGTGACCTATTTATTTATTTTTCTGACCCAGGTGAATGGTGCTGGGAAGGCCATAAGTCCATCTTGAAAAGGAATGTGCACAAATATTTAGTTATTGATTAATTAACCACTCTTTTAATCCCTAAGTGTCCCAACGCCCCAAATTTTGTCTTCCTTCCAATTCATGTTTGACCATTATAATCTCATAAGTCATATAGTGAAAACTTCCACAATTTTCTCGAAAGCTTTCCTCCCTAACCCTTTCACAATCACAACGGCCACTTCTCGTGGATTTAAATTTTTGAATCAATGGGGCCAATTTGACTGTGGCAATCGTGGCTTGTCCATGTGTTTTAGAAAGAAAAAGAGTGTGTCGTGTGTTGTGGATTCACATTGGGTGCTTAGGGGTAAGTGTGAAGCTCATCTCGGGGACTCTAATAGACCAACTAAGCACCAAGCATTTCTCAGGAAGATCAATTCGAGACAACGCCTTCCAACGGCAAGTTAGGGAGTTGTTGTTGTAGGGTTCTCCTCCATTTGTTGTAACTTAATATTGGGTTAGAGAGACCCAGGAGCATATCTTCACCGCATTTAGGGATAGTCACACCTTCTTCACTTGGCACTTGGAGAATAGAGAATGGAAATGTGGCGGCTTGGGGTTGGCTTCATGTTGGTAGAATATACTCAGTTGGATATATCTTCCGCACTCCTAGTCTTCACCTCCGGAGGTGAAGATTGCATTGGGAGTGCAGAAGATATATCCAACTAAAAATATTCCTTTGTGCTCTACACTTTCACCTTTCCATCGATGCTTTTACCTTTGTTGTTGCGGATTTCCTTCCAACCTTACATCTAATCTTATGTTTTGGTAAATGAATTCTCTATTTTTTCATTCTCCACTCTCAACACATCTTTTAGGGGTGTCACACCTTCTTCACCCACAACGGCTTCCCATTGGCTCCCCCAACTTTTCATTCTCCATTCTCCAAGTGCCAAGTGAAAAAGGTGCGACTACCCCTAATTGTAACCATGTCAAAAAAGTTTGGAAATTCTTCCACAACCTGATCTTTTTGGAGATTTTGGAGAGATGCAAGGAAATTATTTGTCTTGTGTTTGAATCCAATTTGTGCAAACTCATGTTTTCCTCTTTTTTGACCTTCAAAGAAAAAATAAAAAGTTTTTTTTTTTTTTTCTTCTTCTTTGAAACGAACAGTGTGAATTGAAACCCAAAAAAAGAGTGCACCTCAATTTGGTTCCCTAGGTAGGATTAATAGATTGGAGGAAGGTACGGAAAGCTTCGACCTAGAGGAGTCAAGCCTGCCAAACTAGAAAAAACAAAACATTAGGGTATCTTCAATACTGTGGAATTTGCCCCCTACCATCTATAACTCTAACTTTTCATTCTTTTGTAATTAGAACTTGAAATTTTTATCATTGGAAGCACATTTCAGAAGCACTTTGAATAGGTACAAGAAAACTCAAGATTTAGAGATTTTGGACAAAGAGAACAAACCACTTCAACAACTAGCTAAAAGACAAAAACTATAGTGGTCTTGGCAAATCATAGTTACCAAATTGCATCCAATTTAGAGTGAAAAGCGCATTGGTAACTATGATTTACCAAGACCACCGTAATTTTTGTCTTTTAGCTAGCTTTTGAAGTGGTTTATTTTCTTTGTTCAATGTCTAAATTTGAGTTCCCTTGTACCTATTCAAAGTACTTACAAAATGTGCTTCCAATGATAGAAATTTCATTTACGATTACAAAACAATGAAAACTTAGAGTTATATTTGGTGGGGCAAATTCCAGAGTTTATTGAAGACACCCTTAATGCAACAATACTACAAAAATCAGACCTGATAATGGCACAAATGTTTGTCACTACATTTACGTATGAAGCTAAAAGCATTTGCAATGCGTTCACTATTGGGGTCAATATGAGTATAGTGCAATGCGTAGAATATTTTATAATTAAAATTGTGTTCCAATGCAATTACTGGGGCCTCCAATTCTACGACTTTGATAAGCGATTACTCGGGACCAACTAATTTGCAACATGTGAAGGGCCTGCGAGTTGACCCATGTAGAAATAATTATTATTGTCAACACTTTTTAAGCATTGGTATATGTGCTAATCAATTCAACCTTCCTTTATTTCCATGAAAAATCTTTTATTAATGTACATTCTTTTCTTTCTTTCTTTTTATAATAAGAAAAAGTCCATTTGACGTTTGGATTGTTAGCTTTACACTGAATCAATTTATTCAAAGAAAAAACCAACACTGTGTGGGCCACGTGGAATGGCCTGCCATTTGCCATTACAAGACTTGTATGCCTACTATGCATTGCAAATGCTCTAAAGAGATGAAATTTCCCATCAACTGTCTCTCTCCAAACACGTAGGCAAATCCTAATAACATTGATTGGTTCACCAATCTGAAAAAAATGTTTGCATCCCGCACACCGGATCTGCAAAAGGATTGTGGCATAAAGATCATCCCAAGCCTTGTTGGGGGTATATAGTTGGCCGTGCAAATATTAGTTTTGTGAGTTGTAAAAGCCATGGGAGAATTTGCGAGGATTTCTCGACATGAAATAGAAAAGGGGAGGTCTTGTAGTTGATGAATTTATTCAGTGTGTGATCAAGTTTGTGATGATTGAATTTGTATTTATTTGTTTCAGAAAAAATAAAAAAAATAAAAAAAATAAAGTGTGACCTAGCTACTTCATTGTACTTCAATCATTTAATCTCTAAAAGATCTTGAGGTAGTCCTAATTCCCCTAAATGTAGAAGTGTTGCAAAGTGTAGTTAGAGCTGATTTCCATTGCCTTTCCTTCATGCATTGTACTCGTCACATTGAGCCTCCACTTGTCCACTTCACTATTGATAAAGTATTGTTGGGTGTGAAATATTCTATACCATCTATGTAGAACCAAACCATAATGATTGTTACTATTATTTCCATTTTTTTCAAGAATTTCATACTATTTAAAGCATTTTTGTAATTACTACGATTTTTACAAAGAAATTTCTTTGAAAAATCATATAAAATTCAAATTCATATTTTTAATTATGAAAAAATTAGATTAAATTTTGAGACATATACTGCATGTGAAAAATACCTCGGGAGATTATTGTTAACTTTTTTAGAAAACTACATGAGTTAAAAGATAGGATTCAGGTTAGGCTTATTGAATTACATTGAAAACAAATTCTATTTAAACGAACAACAATTTGAAGACATGTGTCATTTTTCCAATGATTACCATAAATTGTCATCTTCAAGGTTTAAATTTGATTGCAATCTTGACGAAAACATAGCTTTCTACTTGAATACAAAAACTTTGACACCAAATATGCCATTGTACTTGTAGTACTAGTTAAATTCCCAAATTTTGTCAATTTGATTTTTCCAGTGTAAAAAGGGCTATACCTTGCTGCTTTTCCATTAGTGAGTCAATTAGCCTTGTAAATGATTGACCAGAGTCGAATAGGTGTATTAGTCGAGATATGGAAGAGGCAAGTTGAATAGTTGTAGAAAAGGTCAAATTGAGAAGATGCAACGCTGTGAAAAGTTGTCTTCCAATTTTGGGACTATATGTCCAAAGGTCTACTCTTTTGTTTTTTAGTTCATACCAAAGTTGTATGACTCACCTATGAACTTGTGCTTTTGTAATCTAAATTCCAGCTTATGCAAATTGCAATTAAATTGTCTAATTGCTCCTATGTGTGAACATTTGTATTGTCTATTTGGCTGAGGGATTCGGCCTGTTTGGAGGTGTGTGAAGTTTAGTCCAGTTGACTGAGAGAATTCGAAGTTGTAAACTGAGGTCCATTTGACGAGTGAGTCAATTCGGTTGTGTGCCTGGTTATTGCTGGTCCAGGGTAGGAGTGTGTGTGTTTGAGAGCAAAGCTAATTGACTGAATGTTATAGTGGTGTTAATAGACTGGAAATATTGTCTAATTGCTTGAGTGACTCAGTTGTACCTTGCTGTTGTATCGAGGTTCCCAGTTGACTGAGTGTGTTTCACTAAGTGGTCAACTTGATTATTCCAGTATTGAATATATTTTGGTCGAGTTGCTTGTGTGTGTGTATGTGTAAGTAAATGGTTTACCGTCGAATGGACTGAATCAAATTGTAGGAGCTTGTTTGTGAACTAAGCCTGATAGCAAGTAAATACATTGTCTAAATTGCGTGAAGCTTGAGTGAGTCGACAATTTGATTAGAAACTCGACAGACAAATTACATTGTTTTGAAATGGAAACCAGTGTGAAGTGAGGATGGCAAGAGCTGCAGATCTGCACTGGATGTGGTCAATTTGTCTGTGAATAATTTTATAATGGCTAAGTGAGTGTTGATTGAGATGAAAGCGATTGACTGAAAATAAATCCACTTGCTCCATTCGCGGAGTAACAAAGGCAAATTGAAAGCTGGCAACTTGGAATTGTGCAATGGAATCATCGTTGTTGAGTAATTGCATTGGTCAACTTGGCTATGTGTGACTGCAATTGGATTGCGGTGGACCTGCTGATTGCCAAATCGACATGGCTGAGCGGGCAATTTTCGTTGAATACCGGTAAGTCTCTCACTTAACTGATGTTTGCCTTTGAAGATACCAAAGTCAGTATGAGGTCAAATTGACAGACTGTGGTAGTAACTCATACAACTATTGATAATTTACGGTTGACTTAATTGGATTATAAACCAGAGAGTGAAATTGTCAAATCACGAGATGCACAGGAGCTTGTCCAATTGTCATAAAGTTGTGTTAGCACAAACTGTCTGAGGTTGGGAATTATGTTGTTCAAATCGAATTGCCATCGCGCTTCCATCTGTGTTAAGTAGAATTGAGTCTAATCGATAATATCAAGTTAGAATTTTGGGCTGGGTGTGTTTAAGTAAATAAGTAGACAATGTCTATTTGACTGCACATTCTTGTATGAGGCCTGAGATTAACAGTCGAGTCGAGTTAAATATGTGAAAATGAATCCAGTCTAATATACTGTGAATGCATGGGAACGGCAAATTGCGGTCTAAGAAGTCAATCCGAAGTACTAATTAATGAATAAACTAAATGTGCGAAATTATGTATCAATTGTTGGAATAAATTCAGTCTATTTGACTTGTAATTCCAGTAAAAAATATTGGTTCATTTGTCCATTTGCCTGAGTTATTGGGCTGCATTGTGAACCCGTGTCTTGAAGTCCAATCAAGTCTATTTACAATAGGAGCAATAAGGAAAAAGATAAATTGACCATATCAAACATTATGTTACAATAAGTCTATTAGAATTGTAATGAGATTCCACAATTAGAAATGGAAAGCAGAATCTAGAATCCTCCTGCAAAATCTCAAAGACATAAAGTTGGTCTTGTAGTTAGGAGACATGACTAGTTAGAGAAATAACCAGCCTTGGTCAAGTAGACAGATAGTGGTTGGTGGCAAGTCGACTAGCTTACAGGCACACTGCAAATAGACTTGTAACTGATTTAGGTCTATTAGCCTGTGTTTAGTTGAGTGTTGGTCGTGTGCCTATTTGACCAATCCAACAATTCAAAGAAAGATAAATTGCCAATGGAAAAGCTAAAGGGAAAAGCTTAAAGACAAAAATATCAAATTCACCAGGAAAGGATTAATTCTTTTCTAAGTATTGATTATTGGAATAATTTGGAGATTAAAATATTAATTCTTTTGAGATAAAATAAATTGTAAATTGAAATATTAAATTAAGGGAATTGAAAAAGAGATTCCTTTAATATAATACAAATGGTGTAATTATGAATATGCTTATTTATATATTACTATTAAGTGGCTAGAGCATGCATAAAAGACAAATTGACCAACCCTTGACAAATTGACTTGAGAATTGACATGAGCCACACACTAGACAGGACTGTGACGCCATACATTTGAGTCTATAAAATAGCATTGGTATTTGGACTGCGAAAAATTGACATTAAGTGCATTTCCTGGGTTGGTTTTGGAGAACGAAATATAAAACGACATAGATAAGTATTTCAAATACGAAAACGAGTGACCTTAGTCACAACACACTAGACTTATTGGCCTTTCCTAAGAGAATTGACCCTTAGATCCCTTGTTTTTGGATTCTGTTGAATAGACAAAATCTACATTACAGTACTCTACGTGATTGCCTCATTCGACATTTTTGATTAAATTAAGATGCAAAAGAAACTATTGGAATAATTTCAAGTCTAGCAATTAAAAGGGTAATGATAATTTGATACATCTACCTAACTTCCAATACAAAGATGAAATAAGGTTCTAAATGCATAAATGATGACATGAAATCCTTCATGTCTTGAAATGGATACTACAAATTAATTATTTTCTTAAATTTGAAGGACGGCAAGTCTACCTAAGGTGGTTATTTCACCACAATATAATATGTCCATTTAATTTTAAATAGAATATTGGTTTAAACATTCATTATCCATTTTTTTTAGTTGTTGGAAGTGGATTATATTGTTTAAAATTCAATATTTTTTTTAAGTGCAAAAAAAGAACAAAAATGGAGATTTGATAAGAATTTTGTATTTTTTTTTTGTCTTAGAAATTATTTTTTACTGACTTGATATATTTCTATAATTTGGACCAAATCCAAAACAAACTTAACCCCTCAAGGCCCGTGGCCTTTTGGATTTCAAAAACATCATTGCTTTTGAAATGTTATAGTCCAAAATGTCACTAAGGTATAAAAATCTCAATTGTACAATTATGTAGTGTTCATTTTGTAGATGATGTGAATAAAATTTGGAGTCATTTGGCCACATAGATTGCAAGATTATAATGTTTTAGTGTTGAAAGAGGATGCTAAAATTTTCCTTCCAACACATTTGGAGGTGAGATTTGATTTCTAAACCTATTAAAGTGAAAAAAAATTTAAACTATAAAGTATTTCAAAACTAACAATCAAACACATTGGTGAAAGAAAAAATCATTGAAATGATTCATTGTATTTGCAAAATGACTTGCAAAATGTAAAAAAAATAGCAAGAAAAGTTGCAAAAAACACATCTAGGACTGAACCTCCTTCTACTAAAATGCTTCTCAACCACTCATAACTTCTAGGATTGATATGAAAATTTAAATACACAAACTAGACTAGTATCTGCAACTTTTCCAAAAAAAAAATCGGAAAGAAACAAAGAAACAAGCTACCAAAGTTCACTATAATCCAAAAATGTCAGGATTTTGAACTTCAAGCTACTCCCAAACATTCAAAACAACTTGGATTGACATGAAAATTTTACCGCAGTGTCTAGAATTCAAAGGGGATATAACCCAACAAAATTTTATTGAAAACAAACATTGGATGAGGGAAATACAAGCCAACAAATGTAATTTGGTGAATTTAAATTGAACCTTTGAACTTGGATTGGTTTATAAAAAATCATTACATCTTGGATTGATCTGAAAATTTTACTGGACAAACTAGAATAGAGAGCGCGAAATTTTCAACAAGTTTTATTGAATTCCAACATTGGATGCAAAGGTTATAGCACTTTGAGTTGAATTTGAAACTATGTGAGGATAATTTTGGTCCCCTCGGGCGGTGAAGGGTTAAAAGCTATTATAGTAATTATATGTGATGACTTTTGACTTTACGTATTGTTAAGCTTACAATAGTAGTTTTTAAATGCTTTTATTTTGGCTCAATCATGGTCCATAACCTTGTGATGTGACCTCAGATGTGACTATAGAAAGCGGATTCATTTGAATTAGTTATTGGTCATAGGTGTAAAGCAATGCATCAATAGGAAATTACAATCTATGGTAGTACAAAAAGTTATTAATTCTTGTGCCGATTTTCAAGAGTTGAAACTTTGGGGTTTTTAAAATCAAAATAGATAAAATAAAAAAATTATTAATAAAAAATAAAAAAATAAAATTATATTACATGTCAATATATATATTAGCGATATTCCAATGATTGCAAACTAATTTTAAGAGCATTTGTTAAATTTTGATAAAAATAAAATTATGTAAAGACTCCATTAAATTTTAAAAGGTACAAATATTAAATACTAAATGTACATAGAATGTTGATTTGAAAAAATAGTGATAAGATATAAGATGAATATTACAAACCTTTTTTACATGTTTGCAATGTAAGTGATTTCTAAAATCATAGAATTTTTCGTATAGATGATTAAACTCTCGAAGTACTTCACAATATTTTTCTTTTGTATTTTTTTCATTTTAAGTTTTAGACTTTCTATATTGAAAAAAATATAGATTGGCTTGTTAACCAAAGTTTGGGATCATAGCATAGGTTTTTATTCAAATTGTCTAAAAATTCACAATTTTTTATACTATTTGTGCATTTGTTAAAGTAAGAACATCTTCAAAATCCATTGGAAAGAGGCGACACACTTGGTTTCAATTAAAACCCTAGCCTCCCTTCATTGGAAAAAAATGAGAGCCGTCGATTATGAAAAAATGATTTCCCCTCCTCGTCTTTGACACCATTGATCTTGAAAATTAAGAGATCCGGATCTGGATACGATATGAGATTGGGGTACGATACAAAGTCAAATTCAATTATATACAAGAAATACAAATACGAAGTGCATGAGCCATTAACCCATATCGTTTGTCCATATATGTTGGTTGAAAAATATAAGTATGGTTGGAGGGGGGTTATTAAAACAAAATTTAATTACATTCTGAATTAATTCAATGTGAACATTGAATCAATGGATTATATGAGCAATGTTACAATAGTCAATTATGTAGGCAGTTACTGCCTCTTTTGAGTGCATAGTGACACATCCCTCCAAAAAAAAAAAAACTCTCCCTTCCCCCTAGGTTTCTAAAATTTTAAAATTTGATTTTTTTTGTTAAAATTTTAATATTAAAATTTTTTTAAGCTTGATTTTTCAAACACACACCACCCCTCTTATAATTTTGAGAGGGTGGGGGTTTCATACAATCAATATGGGACATATTGATTGTATCATGATTGATCTATATCATGTATCTTATATATGTATACGGTATACAATATCCATATACAATATAGAATATTCATATCCGATATCGATAGAGGACAATTTTTCACAACGACCCTCATCAAAGGCAAAGAGAAGGCTTTTTTTTTTTTTCCAAAAACAATCAACAGTTGGGGTGACCAAGAGATAATCAACGGTTGAGGGGGGCTTGGGGAAGAAAAAGGGGGTGATTGCCTCTTTTGAGTGCACACAATCCACTGAAAAGAGGCAATCACTTCCTATAATTGTCCAAATAATGTCATGTTCATGTAATCCATGTTGTCAATGATAGTATTGATTTCACACAAATGCATTGAGATGAAGTAACATACGAGTATGAAATTGCCCCATGTACCAAGGATGTAATGCATTTTATATTGCATCAATTCAAAATGTATAGAAAATTGTTTTCAAGTAGCACTTAAAGTTTTTCAATTTGTTGTCGTCAAAAAACATTCCAATCTTCCTTTTATATTTTATATTTTTAATAGATTCGAAGTATATATTCCTCATATTTTAGAGTAAGAAACTTGTCAATTACAAGATCATGACACTTGAAATTCAAAATCAAGTTTTAAAACTCTTCCCGAGGTTCAAATTTCACCTTTCAAAACCTTTGATTTAAAAATGTGTATATGGACAATTTTGTTAAAATGGTGCCATTCTATTACTTTGGGAGTTTTGATAGTTCAATCTAGACAATCTAAAATGTACAAACGTCCTAGATGTTTGAAATCTATACTTTTTCTAGATGTTTGAAATCTTCACCTATTCTAAATGTCACTTTTACAATTTAGATTGTGGGGTCTGAAATCTATTCCAACCTTAGATTTCTAAAATCTATAAAAGTCGAATATTTTTGAAATCTATACCTATCCTACATGGCACTTATACAGTTTAGACCAGGCGGTTTGAAAATGGCACATGGAATGCTGTCATTTGAATGAAATTGCCTATGTATGTCCTATAATTTTTTAAGAGATATTTTATTTAGAAGAAATGAATTGAAAATACATATTAAAAATGGTGTAAAAATTCTTCATACCCATTCTTGGAAAAAATACTAAACAAAATTACGTTCAACTAAACTAGAAACATTGAGTTGTTAATAATTTAAATTGAAAATTAAAAAATTTCAATCTTCTTAGAAGTAGCATTGTGATGAAATAAACGCACATACATATATATATATATATATATATATATATATATACAATAAAATTATTATTATTTTTTAAATATTGAAAATTAGATCCAACAAACAACTTTAAAGTATATTTCAAAGAAGAAACTCTATAATTGCCTACAAAATAAAACTCCTCATAACTTTCATCTTGTTAATCAGAATAGACTAATTCAAAAGCTTTTGATACAATAATCAATTTGCAGAACCAAATAATAAAAAGAATATTTTCTAAGCTACTTGAGCTACCAATGTCAAGGAAAAAAAATACGGAGTACTTTTTATTCAATAACTTTTATCCTTACCATCAATAGTTGCAAAAGTTATTAAGCCTACCTCTCAACCACGTGTGTGAAAATATCCAAAAAAATTAGAGAAATTTCATCTGTGCTTAGAAGACCAAATCCCCTTTGTTATCAAAAAAATGTTAGTTGGTCAAAAACAAATTAAGCATCTCAAGTTCAAAATGAAAGACATGCGTCAAGTAATATATATACATCATTTAAAAAAATTGAGGAGTATTTCATGTAGTGAAGATCCAAGTGAAGAAGTTGTTTTTTATTATACATTGCAAGGAATCCAATAAAAAATTCCTTACACATATTGATATATTTTCATCTAAGATATTTTTAATTTAGATATCTTCTTCACAATCAACAATGTACTATATCATTTATTAAGAAAAGTTAGTATGAAGTTATAAAAAACAATAGAAATTCGATTTTTTTAAAATTTTAATGTTTTTAATATTTCTATTAGAACTTAAAGAATGATTTCAATTTAAGAAATAGAAAATTTTATTCAATGAAAATTAGTTTTTATATGAATTTTTATCCCAAAACTACTGGATGGACTCTAATTGAGACTTCAAATTCCAATGTTGGTTGTCCCAAATGTGCATAATAAGATTGTAATAAAACAAATGAAACCATTGTACTAAGTTGGGTCGTCGAGACATTTTTTTTAAATGATTAACAAATGCAATACTCTTCATTGATTAGGGGATTTAAATTTGGGATACATTTGAATTAGTATTTTGCAATGGAATTGATGCTAAATGTTTCTAAATATATCCAAAAATAATACATATTTTTGGACGACAAAGTGTATTATTGTTGAATATGAAGAGGCCAATTAAAGATAATTACAATCACAGGCTTGAATATTTTGATCATGAAAAGGTTTATATTAAAACATTTATATAATGTATATTAAACATTGATATTTTTAAGGCATAATATTTAATATCATATTTGATTAAATGCACATAGACATGTCATATTTGAATACAACATAAATATATTGTATTCCATACAAATATTTTGCAAAACTTCTAAAATATAATCCTCAAATATTTTTTATCAGTCATCTTTATCAACATCACATGCTCAAGTATCTAAGATATCAAAGTTTCAACAAAACAATCTAAATGCTAATTGTGCATTATTTTCTACTATCTTTGTTACATGTATTTTACTTTGGATATATCTAACATGGAACAGTTCGCTTCCAACATCTTATAACAACATTAGTAAATATGAATTGTATTCAAAACATTCAAATTCATTGACAAATAATACTTCATACCGGTATATGAGACATATAGGCATGGAAAATCATTCAAAAAAAGTATCATGGGATTTGCTTGGCTCTATGAAATCTCCCTCCCTTTATGCAAAATTCATGATTGACGGTCAATTATTCAATCTTGAAGTCGACACTGGAAGTTTTCTCACGTGGTTTAGATGTGGTTACAAATCATACCAGGTTACAAATATTATGTAGGTAATTCCTTAATTTAAAACAAATAAACATACTTATTGCTTTTAATTGCTTACAATGTTTGGATAAGTAAATATATCTTATATATATATGTATTGTTTTTTGTGATGTAGGAAAAAATAGTCTCTTCTACGGATCCATATTGTTTGAAGGTAACTGGAAAACATTTTAGGGGTTTAGGGTCGCGTGACAATAATCCCCAATTTGAAGAAATGGTTGGAAATCCTTGTTTGTATCATATTGTATATGAAGATAAAAGTCATTCTGATGGTGTTATTGTCAAAGCAAATATACAATTGCAAATTGTTGATCTTATGACAGGATTTGGTGTGGTACACTTTAGTGAAACATATTTAGGGCAAGTTCTTATGTTTTACAAACTCTAACGATTAGTTAGACTATCCTTAAAATTTGGATAATTTGAATATATAAATTACATTAACTAATTTTATCATTTCAAAAATATAGAATGATCTTTTTTCTCAAAATAAATAAATAGTATTTTTAATTTATTTTATAGAATATTAATCATAATTTTGTAGCAATTTTTTCAAATGACATTTGTGTTGATCAAGATTGTAATATAATAAGGATCATTGAAAAATAATAGGTGTAGTAACAAAGATTTTAATCCAATTGGTGAATATAAAGATGTTGTTGATGGATTATTGGGTCTTAGTAGATCAGCTTACGGATTTCAGATGTCTCTTTTAAAACATGGAATTCCATTAATTTTTGGATTTTGTTTTGAAGACTATTTTAGTAAACATGATGAAGCAAAAGTTGGATATTTATACTTTGGCAACCTTCATGATCCACATTCTACAACTCAAGTAAAATGGATAGACATTTCAAAAGAATATGTTTTTGGAGATGAGTATGTAGCTCATTGACCAATATATCATGAAGTTTGTATGACAAATTAATTAGGTTTGTAAGTATCTTTTAAAGATATGTTTGTACAAAGCTTAAAGTGGTGTCTAATTGTGTATTTTAACAAATTTTAATGATTGTAGAACCTTCAAAATTTTAATTTAGGCTACAAGATTTGGTTTTATTTTTTTATTTTTTATTATTTAAAAGAGTTCCAAAAATAAATATATAATATGATACATCTTTATTTATGATTTTTTTTTTTCCATTTATGATATTTATGTTTTAATGACTTTGATTTTAATTCATATTTTATGCCCCGAATTTCTATGCATCAACATGCATACAAATATAATTGGCTACAAAAATCACATACTCCCTCTATCCATAATTAAGTGTCCCATTTGGTGTGTATTTTTGTCCCAAATTAAGTGTCCACTATGTCTTGCATAGCCTCACAAGCACTTTCAACAATGCATGCATCACAAATGTAGGCAAGTAGGTAATTCCTTGGCACACTTTAAACAATTGTTGCCAATGTTGATTTATATAATTTCAATTATACAATGCTGGAATGATAAGAAGATAAAAAAATCCTAAAATTGCAGTTGTAAATTTTAAAGTCTAAACCCTATTTCTTTAACCCCATACCTCTAAGTGTAAAAAATTAGAATGTTTTTCTTTATCTCATGGACTTTCATAAAATGGGACACTCAATTTAGGACGGAGGAAGTATTACATGTTGATTTTTCAACTCTAAGAAACAACACTTGAATTAGAAATCAAAACAAAATATTGTGGAAGAAGATTAATATATGAAAAAATATATAAAAGGTTATAGGAATTTACTATTATTTTTTTATGATGAAAAATCATGTCATATTTATTTATTGAAATATTACATGTATGTTCAAAAAATCATTATTTTGTTGATGTAGAACTTATGAACTAAGAGTTTTAGAATTATGGATTGAAGATGATATTAGCATTCCTATTAATGCCAACTTGATGATTGATGTTGGAGCACCATTGACTTTTATGGAAACTACTCTTTTTGAAACTATAATCCATTATGTAAGTTTCATCTTGTAGTCTTTTGGCAATAATCTAATTCTACTTATGATGTTTTAAACAAATTTAATTTTCAAATGAAACATATTGTGGTTACATATTAGATCAGTGAAATTGCATTGGATGCGGGATATACAAAATATGAAGAGGAAATGAGACATTTCAAGTGTTGGAAGTTTCCAGAACCTTTGGATGAAAGGTGACTATACTAGTTTTATATCGAAGTTAAAAATATGTAATGAAATTATATTCATGATTATAACTCGATGTGTCAAAAAAATTGGAGTACAATACTTATAAGTTTATTATTTTGAAAGTTTATTGATTAAAAAGCTTTCATTGTTTTATTGCATGATAACAGCTCAAGTACCTTAGAAATGATTTCATTTGATTTTCCAAAATTATCTTTTAAGTTTTATAATGGAGAAACATTGGCAATATCTCCAACAAATTATTTAGCATTCTATAAATTTGTAAGGATATTTTCTTTATATGAAGATATCAATCACATTAATTATTTTTTATATTATACAAAAACATGATTTTTTTAGTGAAAATCTTATCATAAATATTTAATGTGGTTTCTTCAAAGGACATACTAATAAGACTTTGAATTTTCGAAAACTTATGTATAGATGGAAAATGGAATATGTGCAAATATGCGTAAATTTGATGAAAGGATAGAATACCCAACTAATACCATAGTTCTTGGTGGTAAGTTGAATATCAAGTATCTAATATGTAATTAATTTTTAGCATATTAATATGAATGCAAATAAATTACAAGTTGTATTAGTAGTAATAATTTATTTTTCTAATTGCATAGGACATATATGATTGAAACTTTTAGATTAAAAAATGTTTAAATAGCTAAAAATGAATTATTTATATATTATTTTTTCATTTAAATTAATTCTTTTGGTATAATATTAAAATACCATTGAAAAAAATAGATTTTATGTATTCAACTTTTGAATGCCTAAAATGTGAAAATGCAATATTTTTAGATTTGATATTTTGTAAATTTGATACAACAACTAGTATTTGAATTTGAACTTTGATAATACACTCAAGCATATGACTAACTTTAAAACTGTAATATATTATAAATATTTCTTTTTCTTTCTTGAATTGACATTGATTGTATGAGAATACAAGAAGTCCATCTAGTGGCATAAAATATATCCAATAGACATTGTACTAATGGTATATATGTTTTCAATGGTATTATGATATATTTTTTGCAGCTCGCATGTTGACTGAGCATCTCATAATATTTGATAATGAAAAAGGTTGTGTAGGCTTCAAGGCATTGCCTAAGTGCCAATTCAACAAGAAAAGAAAGCGTGAATTATAACACCATCATGAGTCACCAAAACATAACCACAAAAATGATGCTTAAAATATTTATAAATCTTGATACTATAACAATTGCAACTATATCAGAGACTTTGAAAGAATATTGAATAATCTCATTTGTAACCATCTATGATAAAAGTCGTCTTGTTATTTCTTGTATAGAGTGATTAATTAATTTTATTAAAATATAATTTTTCATTCATTTATACAGAATTAATAGTATTCAATATAAAATTATTCATTCAAATTTATCACAAGGTGGTTTTAAAAATTGGTACATAAAATCAAGATTGATTAAATATAAAATTCTACATGTACAAGATGATTATTCTAAATTAGAAGGTCAATATTTCAATTCTTTATATTCATCCCACATTGTAAAAATAAGTGACCATTTAAATGATTTAGGTTGTCTCGATAAAGTTCTAATTCACAATATCTTGAGTTGATTAATGTTAATGCAAACAATATCAATTTTAAAATACTTTCTAATCATTTTTACATTTCATGATCATTTATGTATTACTTTGATGCCACATTCAAACACTCAAACATTATTTTAAAAATGAAATTATCAAGTACATCATTTATCTTTGATGAATCATAAATGTAAATTTTATTTTCAGAAAATCATGTCATTTCAATTACTATCAATCTTTTTGTTTATTTGATGTATTATGTTAACTATCCATTTTCATAAAACCAATGATGTCAAATTTTAACAATTATTCAGCTTATAGTTTTTAATTTTTGGAATGAATAAGTGGATCATATCATAAGCTTGTATCTTTTTACTAAATTTTTATTTCTCAAACTTCAAAAACAAATTAAATTTATCATAATCTATAAAAATCTGATCAATTATATTTCTTGTCAATTTTATATCTATTTTGATGTACCTTTCAAATGAAATCCAATTAATATATCTTTATAAAACTAATATTAAATTTTGATCTAATTATTGAACTTTTTAGATTAAAAATTTGATTGAGAATATTGCATTTAAAAGACTCAACCAAAAAAATTGAATGTTTTGTTAATTACAATGCATTTTGAAAACATTCATTTAACTCAAAATTTAAATATTATAAGTTTGAAAGTATTAAATATATTTAAAAATTATGATATTAAACAACTAAAAAATTTGATTATAAAAATGCATTTGAAGATGTAATGTACCATGCATAATATAGTTGTTTGTATAATTATGCCAATGTTGAAAAGAAATGAATGAAAAAGGAAAAGAAAATAATATGCAAGCTTTGTTTATTTATAGTTAATACAATTCTATCTTTTAGCAAACAAACATTAATCTATTAATCATATAAATCCAAGATAGATTTTCTTACAAACATAAACCAAACCAAATATAAGTTGTGCACTATTAATTATTAAATTGATTTTTGTTTTTGTTTTGTTTTCAATAAATATTTTTAATTTAAATATAAATTAGTATTCAAATTTTGTTATAATCTATCAAAAAAATTCCATTAGATACCAATGCCTCCCTTCAATATATGAAACAAAATTAAGACAAAATAATAAGCAAGTTTGATATTCTAGTGCTCAACATCTAGGTTCTTTATATATATATATATATAACTATGAAAGATTTGAAGAAATTGCTTGATTCTCAATTGTAGAAGGAACTATCTATTGGAAAATTGAAATAATTTTTTTTTTATATTCCTTGACAAATATTGAATAGCATGCAACATTAAAAATTAATAAAACCAAATGAATATCAAATGTTATTTTGAATGTGTAAAAAAACAAATGAATATCTACAAGTTCATTATGGGAAGACAAATTTGTATCTTTTAATCAATATTGTTTGATATTGCTTTAGAGTAGGGTTATATGAACAAACTAATTACAATAGAAAAATCAAATATATTGCAAGTATAACAAATGTGTATTATTGAAAGTGAAGTTTTCATTATGAATACAAGGTCCTATGTTCAATTTCACTACAAATCCAAAGTTGAGCCTATTAAATACAATTAAGACTAACATTGATATGGATCAATTTGAATATGTTTGGAAACATGGTGAAAATAAAAAATAAAATTTCAAATTTAACCAATAATTCTATCTATTTTTCTATTCTAACATAAATTAGAGGATAAATTCAAGTAGTTAATAGTACATCAATATTGTGAGTCTTTTCTAATATTGAAGATTGATGAATCATACTTATTGAAAAAATCTTTGAAAATTGATTTGAAGAGTGATGCATTAAAATAAGGACATAATATTAAGTCGTTGACTCCATCAAGATATGTTTCAACAATTGTTTATTAAACAAGGAAGCACCAATAATTCATCTTTATTTTTTTATATTAATTTTCATAAAATAATTGCAATATATATTCTATAAATAAAATACATCATCCTTTACATTCATCAAATTATCAAAATAATGAATCAAATAATTATAGAATGGATATTGTAAAAGTTAGTAGTTTAGTAGATGTAATTTTGAATATATATAGATTTGTAAATTAAAATAAAAAATATACAAACAAAATAAAAAATATATAAAGTTAATCAATAAAATGCACTAATAATAATACAAACTCGAATGTATAATTTAGTATTTTACATTAAAAATACTAAATATACATAAAATTGAAGGTATCATTGTGCATAAACTATAAGTTTAAACTTCTTTATTTGTCACTTCATAATTTGATAGGAAATCAATAGGTTATTGTTAGTAAAAGGTGGGATTGACACATCTCTATTGAATATTTAATTATTTAAAAAACAAAGCTTGTTATATGTTAAAGGGTTATTTTTCAAAGTTCTTTTCCCCTATACAAATAAAATTGGAACTTTTAACAACTATCTTTAGAACCATTGCTATTGAAACTATGATACTATTGTAGTGCTAAATAAAGGGTCTATAAGATAGTACCTAAAGGATTGTGCATTATTTGGAGAGAGAGTGGAAAAAAGAATCATTTAAAAAGAAAATAATGTACTCATTTTTCTTCCTCAAAATAAAGAATAGATCTATGAAATTGCTTTAAAAAATAGTATTAATTTTTTGCATATGATTCAATTCAATTTATCTATATTTTAATTTTGATTAGTTAAAGCTATAAGGAGTTTTAAATTGTGAATAAAAACATTTTCATACTCTCTTAGATTGTCTTGGCATATCCTTTATAAGTTGCATGTTCATTTATAAGCTACAAATCGAACAAGGTTCCATAATTTTATATTGATACTCTCATAATATATTTTTTTATTGTAATATTTCTATTGTATGGCATTAAGATGTAGTATGGTTGTAAACAAACGAAAAAATAAAATTAAAAAATATAAAGAAGGGCTCATTATTTGAAAATATCATGATAAAAAATAACATATTTAGTGAAATTGACAAATTAAATCATTTCAAATATATATACTAGTAGTAATCTTAAAGCTTATGATCTTTGGAATTAACATTGAATAAGACAAGAATGTGTCAAGAAATTTATGCAATACAAAAAAATATATTACTTAAAATGAATATCCAAACATAATATACACTTCACATTTTAAAAATGGTTATTAAATCTATTATTTTCAAAACTATTAATATTAGAATTGATTATACAAAATGTCAAAATTGTGATAAAGAAACGTTAAAATATAATATAATTAATCTTTTATCTATCTTATATTGGTTTCAATTAAAATTTTCTATCACAACATATTATATGTCCTCTACAAAAATAATTAAATACGTTATATTTCATCAAGGATTAATTGTTAAGATGTTATAACTTAAAGGTATTCCAAGTATTATTGAGTGAAATAAATAATTCCAAATTTTTTTGCTTCAAAATTATATTTATTTTTTGAATAGTGATTTTTAAAATTGACTAGAATAAGCTACAAATGTATCTCAATTATTGTGATAATACTTAATTGAATGAAGATATCAAAAATAAAAGTTTCATCATGTATAGGTTAGAAACTTTGTGTGTGCAAGTGTAATTATATTAAGAAAGATTGGACAAGTATGCTTCATGACAAAAACAAAAAAATAAAATCCTTAATATTTTTAGATTTTTGTGACTTTCACCCCAATTTTGTAGACATCAGTAAATCAATAATATTTATTTTTGTAAATATTTGAAATTAAAAATAATAAAAAACCAATATAATTTTCAACTTGAATACTTCAATTAAAGTATTTTTTCTATTTTCATTTGTAGATTGTAGTTATCCTTCAAAGTAATGTTAATCTCTTGAAGTTTAAAGATTTGTTGTCTTTAAAATAACCTAAAAAATTTGAATTTTAGAGGTTTTTTTTCTAATCATAAACAATTATTGTGTAATCCACTCTAAGGATTTAGAATGTATAATCTCAAATAATCCTATGTATTACAAGTTATTATTAATTGAATTTCAAGTATTACAAGTATTTTCTACTTAATAGGTGGTTTTGATTTCATACTCATCCAATTTCAAAGGTGTATTTTTTATATAAAAAATCTTCTAAATATATTGAAAATTTATGAGGTTTTCAATCATTTAGATGAATTTTTTAATAAAATAATAGCAACTAAATTGGTCTTATATTATTTAGGTTTCTGCACTTTATAATCAAGGTTAGAAAAAATATTTTCAAAAAATAGGTTCTGGACTTTGGGAGATATTATTATTATTATTTCATAGAAATAAAAAAAATCATAGAAGAAAATAACTTTTCATTTTTAAGCATATGCAAATTCACATTTTCTAAATTTAATTAATTATTTAAGATATTTATTGACTAGAGGTATGATATAAAGCCACATGATGTATTGAAATTTTTTGACACATTAATGCAACTTATGAAGCACAAATGTTTGTTTTTTTGTATATAATTTGTGCTATTCAACTATTCAAGTAATTGTGAGCAATCAACCACCATGCATGCAAATTTATATGCAAAATTATGGAATGATTTTATTTCAATAAATTGATAATGGCTAAGAAATTCATCATTTAGCAAGTCCATTTTTTGTTCAAAATTAACACACTAATTCTCAAGAGGTTTAATTAAAGTTTTTTAAATATTCAAACTCATAATATTTTGAAATAAACATTATGACACATCTCATATAGAATTGAATGATACAATACATTGTAGGTATTATATCTTACATTGAGGATTTCATTTCTTTGAAAATAGGGGTACAAGATTGATGCACTCTTCTAATTTACCTTGCATTATCCATTAAAATTTTCAAAGTTTCTTCATTTTATTTGAAAAGACTCATGATTTTTATTGAATTTTAATCAACATTTAGATTCAAAAAAGTATATGAAATCAGGAATCAATAATAAAACTCCAAATCCAAACCTTCAAAAATTTACATACTTCAAATGTAAAATCATAACGATGATTGACAATGGTAATTTTATTTTCAACTTATGCTATTTTCCAAAATTTCAACAAGTTCATATTGTTACATATTATTAAAGTTGTTTCCATTTGTATTTAATACAAAGGGCATATTTCAATCATGATATGTGTAACTTTCATTTTAAGAAATTTGATTATTCAACTGGGTATTCAACGAGTATAACAAGTAAAAAATTGTACTTCAATATTTGCAAAAAGTAAAGTATTTCATGAAATTCAACTTTGATTCATCATAATTTTTTCATTCAAGATTCAAAGTCAAAAAATCAAATTGGAAGGGAAACTTACGAACAACAATTTATCTTCTTCTAAAACCTTTCAAATATCAAATATCAAATCATTTATAGAAGTTTTTTTAGTTTTATTTTTGCAAAAATACTTTCTTGTTTTTAAGAGACCAAGGTTTTTTTTATTGAAAAAATAAATGAATAATTTCTAAATATTCAAATTTGGAATTTGATTTAATGTTCTTTAACGATGAGCTATCAAACTTTTTTGAAGAATTAATCAGTATTGTTAATTTTGATTTATAAATTGCATTTGGAAGGTTAGATGTCCAATTGATTTCAGCGATAGTTATAAGTAGAATTTGAAATTTGAATTTGAAAAATCCTAACAAAATAAAAGACATTTTTAATGTTCATAATATTAAAAAAAGTAATGTATTCCAATGGATTTAGAATTATAAAATTTTAATGTAAATACTTAAAATATTAATAAATCAAAATTTTGTAGAATATCAATAAAAATTGCTTTTGAAATCTAAACCATTTTCATATTATTAAGCAAACATTAAAAGTAAAAAAATTTGAATGGATGGAAAGTGCATCTTCCATAAATAGTTTGCACTCTATCTATTTTCTTAGGATGCAATGGACTGTAATGCACTCAAGGTTTAAGCTCTATAATTCAAAGGCTTTAATGTTCTTGAAGGGCATTGCCAAATATGATATATAAGGTAACTAAAATCATTTTTTAGTTGCATGCTGCATTGAATGGAATATTTTTAATTCACTCATACATGTTTTGATAATTTATCAAATTTTCTTCATAATATATTATATATTTTTTAATTTACAAAATCATTAATTTATTTTTGAAATAATATTATATAAAAAGAATTTTTTTTATAATAAACATATAAAATTTATAAATATACACAATTTAAAATGTCAAATTATGAATTATAGTGATCTTTCAGAATATTAGAAGAAGAAAATTATGTTTTAAAGAGTTAAAAGTTATTTTGTTGCAAAAATTTACTATTTAATAATATATATTAATATAAAAAATGACTTTATATCATTTTTTTCAATTACACGATCACTTGCCTATTTTATTAAAAGTCTTACATGTTAATATTATCTACTATTCGAATTGAAATAGTAAGATTTTAAAATATATTATAAACAAATATTTATGATTAACATTGAGTATACCTAAAGAACTACATTCAATTCTTCACAAATTTAAAATTGCCTAATATTATCCTTTAAAAAAATTTGTAAAATTTGTAAAATTGTTGTGTGCATTAATATTAATATTTTTGATGTGATGCTAAAAAGAATTTAATAAATGCCTCAAACTTATACAAAGTAAGAGATGAAAATTGTATAGAAAATGTAATATAAATTAGTTAACATAATTAACAAATGAATAGAGTATGTACATTGTGTACATTTTTATACATATTATAATTCTATAAAATGGTAAAAGAAATGCAATGTTGATATATTAATAAATAAGGTTACTAATGATAATTTCCAATGATATCTACAAGTATGTTTATTCTAATAGAGATAATTCTCTAATGTAGTAAGGGAAACTAGTATTTTATTACCACAACTGCTCTTTAGTAAAAAAATGCTGAAAAATTGATCTATTTAAAGTGTGTCAAACATGATGTCTCCCAATTCTTAAATTTTAATTGTAGTGGAATTTTGAATTGAGTAAGACACTAAATTTCGTCAATCAAAGAATTTAAGAAGATGTATTTATAGATTATATCAAGAAATATATTTTATTTGTTAGATTAAGATCTTTAAGACAATGATGTATAAGAGGAGGCATAGAATATCTATAAAAAAAACTTTGAAGGTGAACCGACTCAATTTTACACAATTTGCATTCATTAATGTGGAAGCTACAATCAATATAATTGTATTTACCAAGAAACAAGACAATGTGATATAATATCTATGATTTTATGGAAATGATTTTAGCTTGAACTTCAAAATAATCTCAAAGCCTTCTCATATATATTTAAGAAAATCTATATAAAGAAATAGAATGGACTAAAATTATGATTGTGAACGAATTTTTATCGAAAAAACTTACCAACTTGGTATCTCCAAATTTCTCCCATGTTGTTCCATTTTTAAAATTTAAAATTTTAATATTATCAAAATGAATTATCCACAATATATTTTGTTATGTATGGTATTGTTGAATTTCAAAGTAGTTTCTACACAAAAATTTCAAAATGTAACAAAATAAGACTAAAATTAGTGTGTTTTGAAGTACACGAGGATTATTGAGAAACAATTACTAAAGGTATAACAAATGATGTTGACTATAATAATACCTATTGTCATACCGTTGTCATTAGTAAAGCACCTTTAACATGTCCTACTCTTATTGGAACGAGAAATGAACATGTCAAAGGAAAGATGCTTTATACATCTATAGCCAATTTGAATTATTCTTACAATTTAGGACAATTTTAATTTCCTCAAGTATCTTTTTATTACAATCATAATAGTTCTTGGCATATAAATGTATTGAGAACAATTTTAGAACAAAAATATATCACTTTGATACCAATTAACCTATTTTTTTTTTCATTATTATTTATGTTTTACTTACAAAATATAATAGAACACAAATAATAAATTTTATGAGATAATAATAACAAAAATGAAATGAATATATTTCCACTAATGAAGTTTATTATTAATTTTCTAACAACATCAAGATATGTAGTATTTGGTATCAACATATTGGTGTACATGAATCCCTTCATTTGTTCCTAGTCTAAATTATAAATAAGAATGCATCATGAATAAGAAATGACAAAAACCTAATATACTAAATGATCCAAATTCACTTATTTCAAAATAATATGAGAGATGATCTAATCTTACTCTAAACTCTAGTGGCCAAAGCAACAATGCTAGAATAAAATAATTATATCCCATCCATTGGTATCCTCCAATACGATCCTTCAAAACTCAATTTTATTTGATTATATCAAAATATGAATATAGATTTTTTGATTAAAAATTCCCACAATTTACCTTTTACTATAATTTCCTTGATTTTTTGTGTTTTACTTGTTATATGCTTTGTTTAAATTTAAATTAAAATTAAATATAATATTTTCTTGTTTTGAGATGTTATCTTCAAATTTTTAGGCAATGCATATTTTGATTAAGTATTTGGAATTATTGATTCGAACATCCAATTATAACAAAATCAATTGAATGAGCCCCTACATTAGGGTTAGATTTTCCAGTAAAGACTATTCCAACATTCTCACCAATCTCACAATTCATGGTACCTTGATTTAATTAGTGTAAATCATCCCCATTAATTTTCCAAGAGTTGGTTTTGGTTTCAATTTGGAAAATTAATGGGGATGATTTACACTAATTAAATCAAGGTACCATGAATTATTGGAAAATTAAACCAACTATTGGAAAATTAATGAGCATCAAGCAAGCATCACAAAAATATCATTCATCTAATGTGATTATTTTGTTGATGCTTTTCATTGAAAAAATGCCCTCTAGAAATATTGTAAAAAGAAAAGGCCTCCTTATTGAACTCCACCTTCCTTGTCAAACTTCTTCATTTGGAATTCTTGCTGTGGAGGTCATTCTTGTTTACACTACTATATCTAGCTATTAGAGTTTTGTGACAAACATTTAATTAAAGTTGAAAAAATAAATTTGACAAATCCTAAAAATAAGAATATTCCTTTAGATTTTATGCTTTGTCAACCAACCAACCTAACCGAAAACCGAAACCGAAACCCAACCGTAAGTAAAACTGAAATTGGGTCCATAACCAACCCAACCCAACCCAATCCAACCCACAACCCACAACCAAAACCAACCAAAACCACCAAAACCAAAATCAAAATCCTAAAATTCCGGCACCTACGTTTAGGATTATTTTTTGCGGACCCAGACAGAATAAGCGGTTTGCCGGTTCCGGTTCCGGGCCACTAAGATACCACCGGTCGCCGACCACCGGACGCCTACGAGTACACTCCGAACTCTTCCGAAATGTTTGCCGAAGATCCAATGATCGACGTCCTCCACACAGTCGAAGTGCGCCATCAATCGCCAATTCAGGTTTTACTTCGTCTTTTGCCCCCAATTTTGTCTTATTCTTGCTCTAGAAGATGTAAAGGATCCAATCTATCTAGAGTTCACATCTGGCTGTTTTTTCGATGTTTCTCATGGGTTTCGTTTCGTTTGTTCCTTTTGGGGCTTCCTTCGAAGCAGAAGCTTTAGCAGATCTCGTATCTGTCGTTTTCCTGGGTTGGTGGAGCGTGATTTCTGTATTCATTCTGACATTGGGGTAAGTGGGTATTTTGATTGATGTAGACTATCGAAATTCTCACTTTGGAGCAATGCAATGCGTTCCAAAGAGACAGATTGATGTAGAATTGGACGTTCTGGTATTGGGTTAAGTGGGTATTTTGATTTTCTGTATATTATCTTTTTGTTCAACTAGAAATGCTCACTTGCGTGTCGCGATTTGGCTAATTGTTCACTGCATTGAAGCTGTCTCTTTCCGAGAGTATGATGTGAGCTCTTTGAGATATGAACTGGATGGAACCACATTCGGAAATTATTTGCAGTAGTGCTCTGTTCCGGAATCTCTAGTGTGAGATAATGTACAGCATAAAGAAACAAGAATACACAACGCGTGGTTTCTAGCTTGTACAGGTACCATGTTTTTACCAAATGTGTCTTTCATTTAGAGGCTGCTCTTGACACTACTTTGCACGAATTCGTTTACTGACAGCCGCAAAGCGACTTTCTCTCAATGGAGGCTGAAGCAAATGCATCTTGTGCAGAAGGTGGCTCCTAACCGAACTCCTAAGTTACTTCCAATGCATATGCATTCGAGTGTGATACCACAACAAGAGAGAGACTTACCCTAATTTTCGACGCTAGAAGATTTTTCCCACCCAGCGGACATGAGGATGGTGACATTGTATCCCAAGGCCTTGGGACTGGCGGCCGTGGCGTACGTGGGGGTGGATTACTTACGAGAAGTTGCACCAGGACTTCACCAGGTTCTGCAACCGTGTCTGTGGATATTCTTCGCTGTTGCAGCTGCAGTTCGGGCACCCTACTATGAGTACTGGTATCGGGAGATTCGGGCCGTTTGGATCTTCTTAGGCTCTCTGGTGTTCATGCTTAGTTGCCTCTGCATCGAGGCTATGGCGGTGCAGTATGTCACGACTGTCCTGGGCCTGGATTGGCATTGGTAAGCATTCCTTGGAAGCGCAAATTATGTTTGGCTTTGGTGTTCAGAGCAATGGCAAGTTTGGTGAGAATTTGCATTTATAGTGTGTTTTTGTAGTTTTAGAGTTACTTGTACCCTAATTGAAGGGGTTGTGACTAGATTAGCGTAGATGGTTAGTTTGTACTCTGGAGGATCCGGAGGAGGAAACCTATCATACTATAGGGTTTCTTCCGCTGGTGTTGAAGACCCCCGGTCCTGGATTCAGGGTGCTCTTTGATGACCCTTGCAAATCACATCTCCTCGGGACAGAGCGAGTAGGGTTTGGGATAAGTTTGGAATGACCTTGCAAGGCTACCCCGGTTAGGATCTAATAAAAAACTTAGAAGAAAAAAGAGATACTCTAGGCATTGATCTCATTGAGCTTCGTGTTTTATAAATACACTAGGGTCCTCTATCCTTGGTGGTCTTCCATACACTACTTGAGTCTCGTCTGGGTACTCTCATGTTTTGATTGTGTGCACCTTGTGTAATCAATATCTAGTTTTTTGTGACACTTTTTGGTCCAAATGTGGGTGTCGCATTTTGGGCATTTGATTGAGAATGCTGACGCAAGCAGGAGTTTGCTACAAGGAAGGTAATCATGTGGAGCCTAATCAACTTGGTTCGTGTCAACAGGAACACCTCGCCCCTTCCTGACTCAGGACAATGGCTGATCCTATTTGGCAACGAGAAGCTTCCATCACCAATTGTAGCCTTTTTACGAGCCCCGGTCATCGGACTTCACCATTTCTTGATGCTCTTCCTTCTCTTGGGCTTTTCAGTGTTGTATGGATGCGTGAAAGCCCCTGGCATGGGACTCGGTGCGCGCTACATGTTCACCATGGGTGTCGGAAGGCTTATTCGAGTTTTGACGTTCGTTGCTACCATCCTTCCTTCAGCACGACCCTGGTGTGCCCATGCACGGTTCAATACTGCCAAGCACCCACATCCGTGGGCACAGAAATACTACGTGCCCTACGCAAAGGACCCTGATATGGTTAGGCAGGTCATCAGACGGGACGAGGCATTTGGTAAGGTCCAAGTACTCTCAGTCTCTTGTAATCGTTTTTTCTACCTTTCTTGTGAAGGATATGTCACACTTACTGATTGATAACTTAGCTCAAAATATGACATCAACACATGGCTGTATTGCTGCTTAACTTTTTTCGATGTTCTTAATCTATCATCATGGCTTTCTTTTCACCAGCATATCTTTCAATATGGTAGGATGAGCTATTACTAAGCAATTTTAATTGACGACCTTGATTGTGTGCGAGGGAGGTCTGAATTTTTACTCACATTACATTGCCGCTGAACTTAGTAGAAGTTTGTGAATGACTTTTGAATATTGTAGAATGGGATTTGAATGTTGTATGCAAATTTTATAAGAGTGCAAGTTCAATTGATAGATTTTTCAATTCGTGTCTTAGTGTTTCAACATTCTAAAATGAGTATCTATTTTTTTTATCTAGATGTAGACTTCTTAGGAATGTTTTTGGGTAGACACTTGGTTTTAGATCATCCTACCTGAACCCAAAGATTTCGTCCCTTAGGCCTTCCGTGACAGCTCGCAAGAGGATCTCTTCCTCAACTTCTTGGGTAGGATTTGAATGTGAGTGGCCATTGATACCTCACTTACAATTAATACTTTATGAATTGATTTGTTGTATTCAATTTTCATCTCGTTTTTCTAATGAAGACTGCTGGTGGTATCTTTTGTTACAGCACCGATTGGGAATTATCCTGCAGAGTTCGTACCCAACTGGGGTTCAATGCAATTCCTGGTAAACATTTTGAGGCCCATGGACCCAGCGCAAACCGGGCAAGGACCAGAGAACTGGTTCAACACTCTGAAACGTGCCGGTGGTGGGTGCAATGATCTTGTGTACAGTGGTCACATGTATGTAGCAGTTCTGACAGCTATGGCTTGGCAGGTACCAATTTCAAACCCTAATTTCTCTATTTATGTTTGTAAGGTCGCTCTAGCAATTTAGCCTCGACCCTGGAGGGAGAGACTAAGAAATGGTTTGAAAATGTGGACAGTTATGGTGCTCAATGAAAACGAGACATTTGTTAAAAGCAGTAGTAGCATGTTGAGGCGCATCATATTAGCATTCCAAGAACTGTTTTTTAATTTTAAATTAGTGGAAGAACGACATTTCCATTTGAGGCAGAGACACTCGTGATTAGCCATTTGTTTGTACTACTAACACGGCCAGGGACCGATATCTTTCTTATCATACCAAAAGTTAATGTCTATTGATGGTTACACTCCTATTGATGGTTACATGGCCGATGTACAGGAGGCCTATCCTGGCTGGACTTCGATTTTCATATGGCTTCTGGTTGCGCATTCTGGACAACGTGAGATTCGTGAACGGCACCATTACAGTGTGGACGTGGTCTCAGGAATCTATGTTGGCATCCTCATGTGGCACACAACAAGGTGGATCTGGTCAAGTAAAGATCGACTTCAGGAGCTCAGATTTAAACGTTTCGCCGCAGCAGAGGATGTCATCCAGAAGGCTGCCAAAGAAGGTGACCTTGAGAAAATCAGGTCTATTTTGAGCCAAACAAGCAAAGCCGGTACAGACGAAAAATTATCAGAGAGGGGGTTGTTCTTTACTGGAGCTTTGTTATTGTCCATAACTCTAGGTACTGGGTTACTAGCTTTCGTAT
The DNA here is from genome assembly GCA_947034895.1 of Rhytidiadelphus loreus. NCBI lineage: Eukaryota > Viridiplantae > Streptophyta > Bryopsida > Hypnales > Hylocomiaceae > Rhytidiadelphus > Rhytidiadelphus loreus. Next base: position 45,270,510 of record OX344764.1, read on the forward strand.
TGACGTCGGATGGTTAACATGTTTCAGATATTGAACATTGCTTTACATTAGATATACGAGAGCTCTTTGACCTAGCTTATTTTTATCATTCAAGTCTGGTTGCCCTCTCACCTGTTTCAGAAGTTGCATGTTCAAATTTCATTCATGACAAGCTCTATATGAAATTGGTTGTGGCCAAGCACAATACATTTTATTTTTTTGTAAAAAGAAATAGCTTTTTGAAATGATCAGATGGACAGGAATGTCATACCTGTCCACCTGTTGGCCAGAAACAGTCTTCAGACCCGCACTTGAGCTCTTGGTGCTTGGTCTTTGCAGAGTTATCAACATAGTTTTGAGGAACCTTTGGAGGCTCATTTTCTTAAACAGGGTCTGCTTTTGTTCTTTGTAAGTCAGTTTGTTTGTTTGTTTTCATTTTTTATGAATTGCCAAAGTGGTGATATTAAATGTTATAGTGGTGCTCCCAATTTCAACATTCATCCTCATAATTATTGGATATAAAATATCACATTAGTGCATATCGCATATCCATAATTCTGTTTTCATCTATAATTTGGCAATTTTATCCAAGATTTTTTTTAATTTGAAGTTTTCCGGCAATTTTCTGCTCTTCAAGTGCCATTTTTGTTCCAAGGGCTTGATGTTGGGCCCATTACTTTGGTACCAATGGCCACCAAATCACAAGAAAACAAACTAGTGTAAGTTATTGTCAAGAATATATATGGGTCAAATTGCATCAAGTTTGTAATTAGGTGTAGTTAGCTTTATGTTGGTGTTATGCATAAATTGGGGGAAACTACATAATACTAAGTTAAACTAGCAACACAAATGTGTCAAGGTTTCTTTCATTGGTTAAGAGGAAGAAGATTACAATCCATTACATTATGTACAATGTAAGCCCTTCTCTTGAACCAAAAATTAGTACTCTTTACCAAAGAATATAGGTTATCATGATGTTCAACAACCTTCTCAAGCCTTTTGGACCTCAAAAGTTACCTAAATATCTAACCCAAAGATTAACCCGATTGTAGAAGGACACCAAGAATGATTTGTGTCCTTTGAATGACTTTGTGTGTATATTTAAGAATGGATGATTTTCATCCAATTTTTTGTGAGAAACTTCATTGATGTTATATCTACATAATTGAGTTATATTCATGACATTTTAGTTGTTTTTTAATTTTATATGGGATAGTTTATCAAAAGAAAGGTACACTATCCAATGTATTTCAATACTTTGAGCTTTTTTTCCTTAAAACTTGATTTTGACATTCAAAACGATTTCTTTTGCTTCCAAGCAAAATTAACAAATGACGCTTTTGAAGTTTAGTTTCTACTCCATTTGTAATTTATTTTTTTAATTCTTTAAAATAAGAATTTTAGTAAAATTTGAAGTTGAGGATCTATAACCACGTTTCTAAAATAGAGTGATACAATATTTTCTTTATACTACACTGTTCCACACAATAATTTACTTTTGTTTTGAAAATTATAGATTTTTTTAACATGATTTGTATTTGATATAAATTTTCTTCATTTCTTCCTAAAAAATTCATGGTAATTTGAAATTTACACAAAAATTTAAGATTTTATGACAAACACAAGACACGTGATTTCATCTCTAAAAAATAAAACAAAAAAGTTCACTCATAAATAGTGAAAAAATGGAAGATACATAGTGAGGGAATTTCAAGTTTGACTACATAGTCATAGTCTCTGTTCTTTAGGCGTTAAACCTAGAAGAACAAAAGAAATTGACATAACTTAATGCCAAACCAAGGTCAAACATTATCTTCTTAACACCAAAGTCCTTTCTTGAATTTCTGCATATCTTTGCTTATATCTTTATAAAATGTAAATGTTACTTGCCTCGAATTTATCAAATTCATCATACAAAAAGTTTAGTTTTTTATTAGTCAAGCATTGATTTCAATGAATGAAAAGCTATAATGTGATATAAAAAAAAACCAGGTAGAACTTCTTTGTTCAGTGTCCAAATTTGAGACGTTGGAGTGCTAACTAATGGAAAACCACCGGAAAGGAGGTCCAATGGAATTAGGCATGGGAAGGGAAGTAGGAATGACAATTAATACTTGTTTAAAATGACATGATTTATCTTTGTTGATGAATTCAATTGCTTAAGGTATGTTGACACCAAGGGCTGGTTCGCACCTGTTGTTAATTATAACTTTGGTGTCATTAGGGGGGGTTGGTTACACAGAATATCGCACCGAGCCTCTTTCGGGGGCAGGGCTGGGATGCGGGCAGATTGGGACAGACACTGACGGGACCCTAGTCACCCCACAACCTTCTTTTCATTTTGGTTTAAAACTGGTTTTTCCAACAAAGTAGAATAGAATAAATTAGTACAAGATTTCCATTAAGAAAATGGAACCAATGATGTGGATCTTGTGCCACTAATTCGCTTAAGCCCAATTGCCAACCTAGTGTGGACGTGGGTGTGGAGAAAGGCTTTTTATACTAGTGGAGTAGTGATGGGTGAAACAAACCATGTGGGATATGTGAATTAGGACAAAAAAGAGCTCCTCCACTCATGGTTAAGTGGAAACGCAGGAATTGTGATAAAAGTCAAATTTCAGACCTCATTTAGACATAGTAAAATATATTTTTTCAAAAAACTTCAAACCAAAAGAAGTTGGGGAATCAAGTACAATTTTATCTCCAAAAATCCGTTTGAGATTTCAATACTCAAACTAAAAGTTTGATGTAGAATATCAATATGGATTGAAAGGTATGAATTATAGAAGGGTGTCATTCCCCCATTAAAACCCTAGAGAGCTCTCTGTTACAAAAGTTGAGAGCAATTTTATTGCAGAAAATGAAAACTTGACAACATTCTTGAACTAACATTTCAAATTTGAAAGCATGAATCGATTAAAATAGAACAAGCAGTTACAAGCACACAGTGAAGTGAATACTTTTTTGATTTTGAAGTCTTGAGAACCCCTTGTAGAATATGATTTCCAAAAATTCAACCATGAATAATTGTTGATTCAATATTCTACACCACCACATTGAAAATGTTGAAACAATACCTTCAAATAATTGTTGATTCAATATTCCTACACTAGCATATTTGAATTATTGAAACAATACCTTTGACTCACAACATTGATTCAAAATAACTTGTGACATTGCTGAGACAACCTTAACCCCTACAGGGTTTTGATTATGTTTTCACCAAAACAACTCTAAAACTGTCATTTCTAAGACAACCACCAAATTTTAGAAAAAAAATAGAATTTTGGACAAATGTAACCATAGAATCTTTTACTGGACTAATTTGAAAAGATGTGGGAAAAATTTCAGAAATTTTCACTACGTAGATTGCAAGATATTAGTGTTTGAAGTTACAAAAATCCTTTTTTCACCACTGCAAAAATCCGGGCAGCTGCACTTCAAAAGGCAATATTTGTATAAAAAAAATGTCTCAAATGGTTGTAACTCCTTTAATTAATTTTTCTTTTCAAGTTGGTTACATGCTAGAAAATTTTCAAATCCTTTGGAATTCTACAACATGTACAAAAAATAGTTAGTAGAAAGAAATAGAAAATGAGCCAAAATACTAGATTGCTAACAATTTATTTATGGAATTGAAAAATTCCAATCCCAATGGTCAAAATGTTTTAATAAACAATCTACAACTACTCTATTTATTTTCTTTAAAAATATTAAAAATTGAATTAATTAAAGGATTTCAAACTTTTTTTGTAATGTACACATTCTATAACTAGTGGCAAACTACCCCAAACTAAAACTCTTCATAATTTTTGACTCATTGATCAAAATGGAATGAGTCAAAGCTTACCACTTAGGTAAAATCTAATAAACCAATTCCAAATTTTTTATTTTTTTAAAAAGTCATTTTTAAAGAAGTTTTCCAAGCTTCCCGGGCTACCCAAAGTCCAAAGAAAATCACATATCATGCAATAACTTTTTAACTATGTAATCAGAAGTTACGAAATTGTTTGGGCCTTGAAGCTACTCCTTGGGCACATGTAGTGTGAAAATTTAAAACAAAAGAAAACAAAAAAAACATCATATGTAGTGAGTTGCCCAAAATTGCTATGTTGCCAGAAATATTGATTAAATGTTCTTAAGAAATTGAGATGTAACTAGAAAAACAAGAATTGTGTTCAAAGTTGAAATTTAGACTTCATTTGGACATAGTATTATGGCTTCCTTAAAAACAAATTGAACTAGAAGAAGTGGGAGAATCAAGCTAACATTTGTCTCCTAAAATCTGCTTGAGATTTTGACTCCTCATGTAAGAGTTCTAAACAAATTCTAGAGGAGGTGGTGTGGGGTTAGGGTGGAAGGGACATTTTTGGGAACATTTTCAAACACCTCCTTTGAAATTTCTTCATAACTTTTAGTTTGAGTATTGAAATCTCAAACGGATTTTTGGAGATAAAATTGTACTTGATTCCCCAACTTCTTTTGGTTTGAAGTTTTTTGAAAAAATATATTTTACTATGTCTAAATGAGGTCTGAAATTTGACTTTTATCACAATTCCTGCGTTTCCACTTAACCATGAGTGGAGGAGCTCTTTTTTGTCCTAATTCACATATCCCACATGGTTTGTTTCACCCATCACTACTCCACTAGTATAAAAAGCCTTTCTCCACACCCACGTCCACACTAGGTTGGCAATTGGGCTTAAGCGAATTAGTGGCACAAGATCCACATCATTGGTTCCATTTTCTTAATGGAAATCTTGTACTAATTTATTCTATTCTACTTTGTTGGAAAAACCAGTTTTAAACCAAAATGAAAAGAAGGTTGTGGGGTGACTAGGGTCCCGTCAGTGTCTGTCCCAATCTGCCCGCATCCCAGCCCTGCCCCCGAAAGAGGCTCGGTGCGATATTCTGTGTAACCAACCCCCCCTAATGACACCAAAGTTATAATTAACAACAGGTGCGAACCAGCCCTTGGTGTCAAAGAGTGTTGTTATTGTTGTTTATTGAGGCTCCTAGGAATGAATTTAGGTCTACTTCTGGATCAGATGCACATTGCAAACATCACCCCTAAGACCAAGTGCAAATATACCCTTAGGGGCCCTTGTACTTACTCCCAGACCACGACCAAGATCCCCCCTTACAATAGCCTGCAAATTGTCTGCAAAAACACAATCAGATAGCCTCGACCACATGTGGTTTAGAATCTCAAGGGGACGATTTCTTGCTGACAAAAGACTGAGGAATACATGCTCAAAAAGGATGTGACAACTGAAAATTTGATGTCTTTATTAGTGCAAATTGTGGAAACTTAGTTAACATCCAAGACCACAAAAATTAAATTTTAAAATTTTAAAAAGTGTAGTTCCACAACACTCAATCGGGTGCACATCAGCAACTTTAAGTTACTAATTTGTAAAAATAAAATGTAACCATGTATCACTAAAGTATTGGTGGTTGATTTTTTTCATAAAAAATAATTAATGGTTTGGCCAATTATTTAATCACACACACTTGCAAACCCTAGAATTTACAAACTATCTAGTAATCAAATTCTAGGAACACTTGGAAATCGATAAATTCTACAGGACGCAATTGCCAATGACTATTTCCAATTTCATTCTACACCACTAGAAGAACCCGGTTTTTTTTTTTACAAGCCCGAATTTTTTGGAACGGATTTTCTTTTACATCTATGTTGACATCTATTTGTTTTTATGTTTTTTCATGATGTTCATTGGATGTTATTGTTGACATAAAAACAACTAGATGTTAGCATAGATGTCAAAAAATATATATTCCAAAATTTTCAAGATTATCATCTAAAATGGAGGTTTCTTATGGTGCATGTACCACATAAGTGTGTAGCAATGGCTAGATGTGTGACCAAACTTGTGTTGTGATGATCCATAGTGTTCATCACAATGGTGATGCCACCAATACCGTGTTGCACCTTCTGTTGGCTACATTGAGCAAAGTAAGTGACTCCATTACAAGCAAAATGGGAGCCAACCCATCACAAGCAAAATTATACTAATGGTGTACATTCCAATTCTAAAATGTGCACTAGAATAATTTTCTTTGTGATGGGCTCCCTCCCATTTTGCTTGTCATAGGCAAAGTTACTTGACATCATTCTCATCATCCTCACACACCCTAACGAGCAAAACAAGTATGAAACCCGAACTCTAAACTCTAAGTAACAAATAGTGTGGATCGTCCCTAGCTTACAGCCATTACATGTTTTTTGAGGCTTGGGAGAGCCCGTTTCAAGGTTGTTCCCCGCAGTGAAGGACAACCGATTGTCGGAAAAAAAGTTTAAAAAAAAAACTAAAATTAAAATTCTTCAAATGGTATAAGAAGTTGAATTTTATTTTATTTTCCGAAAATGACCTGGTCGCCTCTCGACCACGCAGGACGCTGAGGTGGAAGGCTAGCTATCTTGTTCCCTGCGTTCTCACAGCAGGGGAACCCGCAGTCTCTTAGAGGCCTCAAAAACCATCTAATGAGTGATGATCAATGGTTAGATTTTTTGCTCTCTAGTGCAACATCACTACAATGCCACATCTTATTTTGAAAAAAATACATTAATGACTGGGTGAAGGGTTCATAGATCACTAATTTTTTTTCCACATATCGCCGATGTTTTTTTCTTTTGAGTTAGAGGTAGGAAAGGATGGGACTATTTGCCTTTTTTTAGGGGATACCCTATGTGAAGGTTTGATTTGACATAAATTAAGTCATTTTGGTAAAAAAACAGTGCCCCATGTCATCTTCTTAATGGTGTAAGGTGACATGGACCCCTCAGAATCTGACATGGAAATTTCGATACCATTGAGTGCCGAATCACACCTTCGTGTCTGCTAGTCATCCCCAGATGATGAAAGCTGACTACACTAAAGATGATATTTAGTGTCTTGGACACTAAATACGAAGGCATACACTAAAAGCCAATTACCCTATGAAAGTAAGTAACATTAAATGTCAATTCAAACACTAAATGTGAACCAGAGTCGTCATATCAGACGGAATATCACTGTTCACCGACAGAATCGGACCGATTAGGGCTAGGCGTCTGCAAACTTCAGAGCCTTGTAACTTTTTCAAAAATTCTTTAAATTAGGAAAATGAGATGTTTTTCGGCATCTACAATTTTTGTAGATGCCAAAAAACATCTCATTTTCCTAATTTGAAGAATTTTTGAAAAAGTTACAAGGCTCTGAAGTTTGCAGCCGGCACATTCAAGTCTAACACTAATTGTGGACAAGTTCAGATTTAGTGTTGTAGCTAGTAGGGGGGTAAAAACACTAAATGTCACTCAACACTAAATATCATCTTTAGTGTACTAGTCTCCTGGCAACATGGGTGAGGTTCAAATGGTGCCATCATCTCCATGAGGGATTTAGGGTTTAGGATAACTGAAATTATGGATTGACACTTTAATAAGTTCCTTGCATGATGAAGTTCTCTATTTCTTCACCATTTTTCCTCTCCAACATCAAGTGTTTGCAAATTTCTACAAATATTCTCCGGTGAATGTCTGAAAAAAATGTATCAAATTTTTAATTGTGCATACTGGATACTAATTAGGGCCACTTTGCACTATGGCTATTCAAGTCAAGAGGTCATGGGAGTGAGAGGCTAAACCTTTGGTGAGAGAAATGGGCTTTTAGTAGGCAATAAATGACAGGAATATAGCCTTAGGCCAATTATAATGTAAAGCCTCCCAAAGCCAAGCCCAAAGTCCAATTTTTTAGCAATAAATACCCATGGCCTCTTAATTTGGATGGCCATAGTATGAAGTCTCCAAAGGCCAAGCCCAAAGTCCAAACCCATACCAATTTAATGGTTAAGATCTTGGTTAATGATTCTTTATGACAAAAATTTCATGGCTCCAAACTTTTTTTTGAGATTGCGTTGAGGTAGTTGGAGGGCAATGACCTTTAGACTTGTACCTTTTAGTGTGAAGGATCAAGAGGATGAACTTTTTGTTTCTTGAAATTTGATTGGTGGAAACCCATGGCCTCTCGACCTTTGGCCATGGTGTCAAGTCTCCCTTAGAGGCCAAGACAATTTGTTGTTCAAGAGACCGTAAAACCTCACTTGTGATTGGACAAAATATTGACATCGATCCCACCCCTTTATACTTAGAAGTTGGACAAATTTAGTGGAATGAATTTTTTAAATTAAAAAAAAACATGATTTCACATGGCCTGAGCTCAATGAATTGGGTGCAGCAAGAATGGGAGGCCAATGTTAGATTTCAGTTTTTTAAAAATTTCGTATAAATTTTATTTTTTTCAACAAGTCAATTTTTTTTAATTTTGTGCAATCGGCCTTAAGGGGAATTGGCCCAACCTTTAGGTGTAAGTGGCCATGAAATGAGAGAGAAGATGTAGGGGCTGAAATTTTCTAGCTTTTATTGAATTGGACTGACTTCTTGGCCTCAACACCTTTACACATGGGAGAATTGACCCATGATATATTGTTCTTGGTCTGATGAGTAGTCGAGGGCGGCCTTGAGTCTAAGGTAGACTAGCCCAATTTTGTTCACTGCTGAATTTTGTCCCCTAGTTTTGACTCCAGTTCCATCAAGAAAAAACATCCAAATCCATCCATTTTTTGGACAAAATGAACAAGTTATTTAATGCCTACAAATAGAAACGTGTCAATCCCTTATTGGTGAGTACTTAAGGCGATTATGGGTTGTTTATGGGACATTTATGACTCCACTCTATGGGTGATTTTGTAATTTCAGGGTAGACCACTCCATAAATTCATAGAAATTACAATTTTCATCAAAAAATTATAATTCCACTTAGATTTGATTTATGAAACAAGCGCACAACTTTGAAAAATATGTGCCCCTCTTGGAGTTGACCCCAAGATATTCAAAGTGCAAATGAAGGTGGTAATAGGCTTGTCTACTTTAACCCCTAAGTGCCCAACACATGTTTATTAAAATCCAAACCCTTTTAAACTCATTCCAATCAAGCTATCACCTAAAAAGAGATTAAGATGAATTGATTGTATTGATTGGTAGTAGAGACAAGCCCAGAGCTCCATAGAAAGGGAAACATCCTTTGACTGTATTGTTAAATTTTTTATAATAGTCAAACATTGAAATCTTTCAATTTTGAGAGGCCAAATTTGAGGCACTAGGTTGCTTAGGGGTTAAAAAGGGTTGAGATTTTGTGCAATCAACGTCATGGGGATTGTCCTTGTGAAAATTGACCCAATCTCTATCTTAGATGTAAGGTAAACCACCCCATTACGGACAAAATGGGAGCAAGCCTATTGTGGGTAAAATTGTAATGGTGGCGTACATTCAAATTATGAAATGTACACCACTAACATAATTCAGCCGTAAAGCAGCCCTAAGCAAGCATGTCAAAATGTAATGGATTGAAGTGGATGTTTATTCCTCAAAAGACAGTCTTCTAGACACTAAGTTATATCCAGAGTAAGCTTACTCTGCACCAGTGCTCAGGTTACCTTGAGTATACAAGCCACCTGCTCACAAAGCTAAAAATTTAGATTGCCAAACAAAGATAAGCGAGATATTAACCCCTTAATGCCTCGATCCTTTTTCTAATTTTGGCACATTTTTGCTTATATCTTTATATTGTTTACCGCAATTTCATGAAATTGATCATTAAGGAAAGTTATCTTTTCAAAATTCAAGTATTATATTGGATGAATGAAAAGTTAGTTGGACAAAACATCACCTCAAAGCCCTCTGTTCATTGTCCAAAATATGGACGTCGGAGCGCTTAACCCCAAAGTGACATTCAATTTCTGGGGGTTCAAAAACATCATTGCTTTTGAAGCTTTATGGATCTAAATGTCTTCAAGTTATACAAATCTCAACCATACAATCTTTTAGTGTATATGTTGTAGAGGACATGTAGAAAATTTGAAGTCATTTGGCCACATAGATTGCAAGATCATAATGTTTTAGTGTTGAAAAAGGATGCTGAAATTTTCCCCAAAACACATTTGGAGGTGAAATTTGATTTCTAAACCTACTCAAATGTAAAAACTTTACACTACAAAATGATTCAAACTAGTATATAAACACATTGGTGGAAAAAAAATTCATTCAATTGACTCATTGTGTCTACAAAACGGCTTTGAAATGTCAAAAATCAACAAGAAAAATTGCAAAAAACACATCTAAAGGTGAACCTCCTTCTACTAGAATGCTTCTCAATCACTCATTAATTCTTGGATTAACATGAAATTTTAGCCACACAAACTAGACTAGTATACGCAACTTTTCCAAGAAGAATTATTGAAAATAAACTTTGTATGAAGAAGAAACAAGTCGCCAAAGTTCACTATACTCCAAAAATGGCAGGATTTTGAACTTCGAATTGGTCCCAAACATTCAAAACAACTTGGATTGACATGAAAACTTTACCACAATAACTATACTTCAAGGGGAACAAAATCCAACAAATTTTATTGGAAATGAGCAATGGATGAAGGAGATACAAGGCCCCGAAGTTTCAGCCCTAAAATGCAGTTTGGTGAACTCAAATTGAAGTTGTGAACTTCGATTGGCTTTCAAAAAATCAAAAAATCTTGGATTGATTTGAAAATTTTACCATACAAACTAGAGGGGAGAACGCAACATTCCCAACAAGTTTTATTGAATTTGGACCTTGGATGCAAAGGATACAACACTTTGAACTGGACCTTAAATTGTGTGAGGACACTTTCTGTCCTCTTTGTCACTTTGGGGTTAAGGGTTAACAATCTCAGGACATGGTATTAAAATAGTGCAGTGTAGGGTATTAGAACAATGAAATCCATGACAATTTCTAAAATAAGTATTCCAACTCAAATAAGGTAGTCTACTCTAAAAGTAACCTTGCTCTAAGAGCAAACAAAGAGATACATTTTTCTTCCTACAAAAATTTACTAAATGGTTCAAAGAGTTGGTTTAGCTTCCATGAAAAAGCAATTCGCTCTTTAATGGTCGCTTTATAAGCAAACTACCTTATCCAAAAAAAAAAACTTTGACATATCACTAATTTCCATTGTAGGGGGCTTCCATATCTTTTTTAACCCTTAACCCCTCACTGCCCAAGGGGACCAAAAGAGTCCTCACATTGTCTACAAGTTCAATTCGAAGTGATGTAACTCTTGCATCTGATGTCCAAATTCAATAAAACTTGTTGGAAAATTTGCACTTTGTCTTCTAGTTTGGGTGGTAAAATTTTTAGATCAATCCCAAGTTGTATTGATTTTTTGGAAGCCATCAAAGTTCACGAGTTCAATTTTAGTTCACCAAATTGCATTTTGATGGTTGCAACTTTGGGGGCTTGTATCTCCTTCATCAAAATTTGTTTTCAATCAAATTTGTTGGATTATGTTTCCCTTGAAGTCTAGTCTTTGTGGTAAATTTTTCATGCCAATCCAAGGTGTTTTGAATGTTTGAGAGCAATTCAAAGTTCGAAATCCGGACATTTTTGGATTACAATGAACTTTGACAACATGTTTCTTCTTCATATAGTGTCCATTTTCAATAAAGATTTTTGAGAAAGATTTGCATACTAGTCTAGTTTGTGTAGTTAAATTTTCATCTCAATCTAAGAAAGTTATGAGTGATTGAGAAAAAATTTAGTAGGAGGTTCAACCTTAGATGTGTTTTTTTCAACTTTTCTTGCTATTTTTTTGACATTTCAAAGTCATTTTGCAAACACAATGAGTCAATTGAATGATATTTTCTTTCACCAATGTGTTTGATTGTTGGTTTTGAAACACTTTATAGTTCAAATTTTTTCATTTGAATAGGTTTAGAAATCGAATTTCATCTCCAAATGTGTTGCTAGGAAAATTTCAGCATTTTTTTCTACATTGCTATACTAAAACATTATGATTTTGCAATCTATTTGGCCAAATGACTCCAAATTTGATTAATGTCATCTACAATACATACACTATAAGATTGTACAATTGAGATTTCTATACCTTAGTGACATTTTGGACTATAACAATTCAAAAGCAATGATGTTTTTAAACCCAAAAGGCCCTAGGCCTTGAGAGGTTAAAATGACATTTTATGTGTGGGCTTGGTCAAACTTCATTAGGCTTTCATATAAAAAACACACAATTCAAAATTTTGATATTTTTCACATGTAGTACTTATACATGTCTAAAATTTAATCTCATGTTTTTATAATTGAAAAAATCAAATTGAATTTAATATAATTTTTTAAAGAAATTTCTATGTAAAAATTATAGAAATTACAAAAATGCTTTAAGTAGTATCTAGGGTAGTATGAAACTTTAATAAAAATGAAAATAATAGTGAAAAACATCACGGTGTAATTGATGTACTCCTTGGGCCTACACCAAGAAAAACTTGGTTGATAAAGTTCAAAAGTGGTGTATCAATTTGAGCTTTTAAGATGCTATAATCTCAAAAGTGTTACAAAAATTACAATTCCGATAATTTTGGAAAAAATTCAAATGCAGTAAAAGTAGATTATTGGAGCTACATTTCCTTGGTTAAGTTTTAAAACATTTAAAACAAAGAACTACATGAAAATTCAGGTCTTTATTTTCAAAATACATGTAGAACTTGCAATGTCCTTTAACCCTTGAATGTCGAGGCGGACGTTTTGTGTCCAATGGATGACAAGGAATCAAACTGTATAGGACAGAAGTGCAACTATTCATCCTCTAAATTTGTTTTGGAAAGGAAAGATCTTCTACAGTAGTTTGACTTCCAATGACTACTTTTGCAATTCTGGTAGTCAATGATTCACATGGTAATAGAAAAGGAAGATTTTGAGGGTCCCCCCTTCAACGTTTAAAGGTTAACCCTTGAACGTCGACACGGACACCAAATGTCCGATGGATGACAAGGAATCTTTGAGTGTGGGACGAAAGTGCAACTATTCATCCTTGGAATTGGGTTTGGAAAGGGAAGATCTCCTACAGTACTTTGACTTCTAATAGGTGCTTTTCCTATTTCTTGGACCAATGATTCACACGGTAATACAAAAGGATGATTTTGAGCATCACCCCTTTGACGTTCAAGGGTTAAGGGTTGAGGAAATTTTGGTTCCAGTGAAGACAGTCAATGTATGATACAGTTATCATACACACAATTTTATACCCATATTTGGGATACCTAAGTTGTGACATTTGGTAGATATGGGATTAATTCCAACTAGGATTCCAATCAAGGTTCTTTTTTCAGAAAAAAAAATCACTCAAAGTAATAGAGAATTTGGTTGAGGGAATATCTGACAATATACTCCCATTCATAGTGGATTATTGTGTAAATTGCTACAAACTCTTGTAATGGAATTGTTCTCTTTCCAATGATTGTAAACAATATTGGATGAATAAATGAGTTTTCATCCATATTTTGCATTTTTCACGTAATTATCTTCATCAATCTTGTGAGAATTGCTTTCTCCAGTGCCCAAAATTACTGGACAAAAACAAAACACTACAATACAGTTCACTTGAATCCTACCAACCCAGCCTGCTAGAATTTCTTCAAGTCAAATTGTTTCCTTATTAGCAAAATTGACAAGATGCACAAATTTGGTCTAAGGTAGGAGTTTCATAAAGCAATCACATTAGAGCTGAAAATTAATTTGGGGAGGTTAAATTTCTTGAAGTAGTTTCTACCATATCCTTGAAAGACAAATGAAACCAGCATTTAAACCCAAAATTTTCATATTTTTTTTAAACTTCATGGAATTATTAGTTATGAATTTTTGAAACGTTTCAAAATTTCAAAACATTCAGGAGGTGAATGCAATGGTCAATACATGTGTCCACCAGTCCTAAAATTGGTACACTATTTGTACATTGTTGGTGCAATGCAAAAGCAAAAATGTACCTCTGCATTAAGGTAGTATGATCTAAAAGCGCCCATGCTCTAAAAGCAATCATGATACAGAGATACATTTTGCTTTCTTCAATACACCATAAGTGTACATTTCAGGAGGTGGTTGAATTTAGTGACCACTGCGTTTCAACTTCAAAAATTTGTAACTAATTCCTCGAAGGTCCAAAAAATATAAAACGACTTGGGTTAGATGCCAATTCCTTTTTTCTTCCTATGAAAATTTACCAAAGATTGTTTCAAGGAGTTTAACTTCCCTGAAAACACAATCAGCTCTTGAATGGTCGCTTTAAGAGCAGACTACCTTACAGGATGCTTTTAGGTACCTAGCGCTCACTGAGAATTCAAGCAGAGGCAAGCCAAGCACAATCATCTGACCTCTGCTTGAGTTCATGAAATCATCCGGAGTCCATTTGAGTCCATCCCGAGGCGACGAGCAGTGTGATTCTTCTTGGGATAAAATCCCTATGACTTTCTTCTCTAACGGACTGCACTTTTTACCCTTTCCTCACACCCAAAAATAAGGTACGGTACCACATTTGCAACATCACCCATGAGTCCATTAACTTAAGGTATGTTCATACTTGGTGTTAAAAGAGTGTTGTTCCTAAGGGTCTTAGGAAAAAATTTAGACCCACTTCTAGACTAAATTCCCATTGCAAACATCACCCCTAGTACGAAGCTTGAAGTTACCTTTAGAGTCAGACCACCCATTACCAATCAAGGGTGGGTCTCCAACTGGTAGGGTACCGCTATTTTCAGCCGTGCAAAACTTCTTTGTGAATTATGTTTGGGAGTGTGGTTCTAATGACATGCATAAGATGTGAGGCTGCAAAGAACCATTGCGGAATGCTAGGGGTTACAACATTTATTATTTTGAAATGTGTATGCATGAGTAGGAAGTAGTCTCCCCTATGAATGGAATTGCAGGACTCTAGACATCAGATGCTAGTTTGTAACACTTTTTTCCCAGAATTTCAGTTTTGTGAAGAAAATCCCAAAATTCACAAAAAATTTAGTTTTGCAAAGAAAATTCCAAATATTTTGCAATCCCAATATTTTCTATCTCCCTATATGGGAAAAATTTCCATCACATTCAATTGTTCACCATCTGTTCCACAAATGCTTAAGTGATTAGGTATAGGTGGTCCAACCCATACTACAACAACTTAAGTTATGAGTAGTTGCCTGCATTGAGGACACATCCTAGTTACAAATGTTTTGGTATTTCTTTGGTTGTTGCACAAACCCAAATTTGCAGTACAATTCACTGATGGATATGCACAAACAAAAGCAGACTGAACATTCCAGCCACACAAAAGAACATGGCATTGGGATATTGTATGCAAAAGTTATGAAGGGTCAAAGTTTTTTGTAAGTAGGTGCTCTAGAATCATTTCTTCCACATAGGAACATACTCATTTTGGAGATGTACATAATGTGATTGTGGTGGTTTTAGGCAAGGTGCAATTTGGAATGCCCACTTTATCGTCAAGCAATTTTACTACACTAATTTGTTGTAATAGGATGTGACACTAATTTACCAGAGTCATCTAATTTGAATTAGTGCAAGGTGAAATATTCTTGTATTGTATCAATTTTCACAAGAGTGAACTTTTGTGTGGGGCACTAACTTTTTAGATGACACTACCCCCCACACACTATAAAGACTAATCAATGCAGTAGCCAAGATTGAGCTATTATCAAGTAAATTACTAAAATTCATTGACAACCAAGATTGTATGCAACTGAGGTCAATTTTTTGGATCACATATAGACAACTTGTAGATGAATATAATATACAAAAACTATAGCATAACAAGGCAATTGCAAGAAACACTTGGAACTATTTTTTATCACGTGTTATATGACAATGTGTATCTTGGCCATAAATTTTGCATTATACCTCTAAAGAACTCGAAATTCATGAATAAGGTACATAAGATTATTATATACATTGGAGTTTCAAGTGTTTCTTGCAGTACATTTATTCAACCTTAAAATTTGAACCTCCCAAATGTATATAATAGTAAGAAATAATCTACTTTTTGTAAACAATATCCAATTGAATGTCTCCCTAACCATTTTTGAGAGTTTTAGTCCTAATTTTAACCCCTGAATGACGAATATAAGGCTAATAATTGGGATTTGAGGTCATCTATAAGGATTATACAAAGAGTCCAAATGATTTCCTAAAAATAATATATTCCCATCTTCCACATGTGTTCAAAGTGTGCTATCTTTATATCAACTATAAGATTGTATAATTCTTTTTCTTGAAGATGTAACTAGTTGATTAGAAGTCTCTTCATGTTCAAAAAATGACCATTTTGTGTTAAAATTTATTGATTTTTTCTATTTTCTAGAAACATCAACATAAAAATATCTAGTTTTTTGAAATTTTTAGTTTACTTATTATGTACCTAGCTTTTAGAAACATTTTTGTAGGTCTAAATTTTGGGGAGTACATTGTTTTTAGTGTTGTACTAATTTTCCATATTTCTCTTAATATTAAATTCCCCTCACTAAGTTCATAGTCCCCTATAGGATTGTTAAAATACAATAAAATCAATAACTATGTCTTGCAATTGCTCAACATTTTTAAATCAGGTTTAGGGCTTCCAATAATAAAAAGGATGAGGTAAAATATTATATAGTTGACCAAGAAGTTATACAAACCAAAATGTACAATTCCATGATCAACATACACAAAACCATAGCAATTATAATGTTAATCCAAATATCTAAGGTAGAGAGACTTTGTTTCATTTCCAACTTCAATTCCATCCCCTAAAACATCCCTTCAATTTTCTTTCCAACACCAAATCCATATGCATTGACCAATCAAATTCTTGTCTTGGAATCATGTTTAGATGTCCTATAAAGCCAGTTGCAAAAGTTGATTACAAGAATAACTAAAGTTTATTGTTTGCATATATTAAAAAATAAATAAATATGTAACTTTAAAAAAAATTGTTGGTGAAAATAATTTCACGAATAATTTCTAATGTCTTTTGTTGCCAATAGAGATTTAGATTTACAACGTCAATTTCATGGCAAAAAAAACTTAAGGTTTGGAATAAGGAACCGAGAATGACACATCCAAATTACTCCCTCCGTCCAAAAATGACCTTCTTCTTGGCCTCAATTTTTTGTCCCAAAATGATCTTCTTGTTGCACTTTGTGATGTTGAGAATTGGTCAAATTTGGCTTTTGATTGCTTTTTAGGACCAACAAAACAACTACAAAACAATAGTTCTCCCTCCATTGATGTAATCATCAATTGAAAAACAAATGAAATGATTGAAGGGTGTGAGCCCTATAGTTGGCACCTAGGCCTCGGATTTTCTTTCTTTTCACTTGTACTTGTTTTTACTAGTATTTTTATTGCAAAAGACCTAAATGAGTGTTTTCATTGTGTTTAGTAGAAGTCCCTACAAATATGGTGTATTGTTTCCTAAAAGTCCGGAAGTTCTCTAAGCACTTCTATTTACCATTTTTAGTATCTAATCAGGGTGTTTAGAATGTTGATTAGGAGTTTGGAATAGAAATAAGCCCTGATGGCTAAAGTAGTTGAAAACACCAAAATTAGATTTTTTTATTGAATTATTTCTAAAAGTGTATGTGACAAGGCATAGGCTAAAATAGTGGTAGTATAGGTTATCGGAACTCTTACTAAGTCTTAGAAACTTCTACACAAAGTCCATGTATAGGTCACCCTCCAATTTGCAAGAATTGGGAAAAAATCATGTAGTGTTTTGCAAGTGAAAATCCATGTGCAATTTGAAACATGTACTACCAAAGATGGGAGAATATGTTTTTAACATAAAAACATGTCAAGAGCTCAATGGTGAAGTCGGTTCATCCAGATTCCCTAGTATAGGAATGATTTCTCTCTAGAGGAATTAAATCAAGAAGTATGAATTTAGATCCTTCCACTATTAGTACAAAGTAAATATGTTAAACTTGCACTAGCATTTGGAGGTAACCTAGAAGCTACACAAAAAGTTTTGGATTTTTTTGGATTGCAAAAGATGACTATAGAAAGTCAATTGTATTTATCAGCATTGAAATATTTATAGATTTTACCGAGGTAGCAATAAAATCCCATTAAAAATGAGGATAGTGTATTTTATCCTGAATAAGCATTTGGAAAAATTTCAAGACATTCCAACATCGGCAAGTATCAAAACTAGCAATGAGCACACTATGTCCGAATAAAGTCAACTTGGACTCTTCTCTTACTTTCTTGAACCTTCCAAACAATTGACACTAGTCAAAATCTTGAAAAAAGGCAAACGGCTCCAACATTTGGATTTTCCACCTTTTTCATTGGTTTGCAAATCGTTGGTTTTCGCTTGTAAAATGGTTTGAAAGTAGGGGCAGAGGTCTTCTAGACTAATTTGGGTCTTATGAAGACAATGGCTCAATCCATTTAGCGTTTGAAGCATTTTTCTAAAAGTTAGAACAATCACAAGAGTAGAATAGAATTAGAAATAGTTAAAATTAATTTGATTTTACATAGGTAGTTTAAGGTAATTAGAGAGGAAGAGGTGTTGGAAAAGTATAAAAGATCTTGCCTCCTCTCACTTTGCACCCTTTCTTTCTGTTTAGGGTTGGCCAAGACATGGCCACATTGTTGGAATTTTGTCTATTTGGCCAAAAAAAACTTGTTTGAATAGCATTTTAGAACATTGCTCCTTATTTGTTTGTCTTTGAATTTCTATTGTTGAAGTTTGGAGCTCACTCCTAAGGACATTAGTGTCCCTTAATTTGGATTTGCTTGCTTAATTGATGAGATTTGAAGCGTTTGCTAACATTTGGTTTATTAACAATTGTATTTTGTGATCTTTTGGTGTCTTGTACATCTACTAACAAATTCCTAACCAAACTTTTTTGGAGAGAGATTTCCATTAGATGTGATTTTCCTACTGGAAAGGGCTATCAGTTCCCCAGTGGGTAATCCCCCGAAACTGGCCGAAACTAGCCGTTCGCCAGCTCTGCTAACCTGGCTGAGCGACTGCCACGTTTTTTGTTTTTTTTAAATTAACTTTGTTTTTCATTTTAAGAAATTTTAAATTTTTAAATTTAATTTTTTTTTGAAAAATAAATAAATCCGGCATCTACGTTTGATGGGGCCCGAGGGAACAAAGCTGGGAACAACCCTAAAATAGCCCTCCAACCCCCCCGAATCCCATCTAATGACACTTTGGTTGTTGAAAATCCCCGCTAAGCCTAGTCGTTGGAATTTGGGGTTCAAATTGCTTGTTTGGGTGTCATTTTGGAAGAGTTTGGGTTAGAACCAAGCCTCCAAAAGTCCCACTATGAGAAAATGGGTATTTTATGACTGCAAAAATATGACTGGGGATGATTGGCAATTTCTCACAGTCATATTCTTGAAGGCCAAGACCTTGGGGAGAAATATGACTGTAAAATATGACTACCAATCATTTTGAGGCCTTGTACTGCACATGTGTATACTATATGTCCATTGGGAACACCAAAGTACTTCATAGGATGTGAGGATGAATTTTGTGGATAAGGACTCCAAAGACAAAAAAAAACTCACATCATTGGATGCTAAATCAAACAACATATTAGGTGCAAAAGTCAACCATCAAAGTTGAGGCTACTTGTTGTAGCTTTGCCCCCCTTCTCCAACTCGATTCAACCTCAAATTCAAGCTCTGTTACAATCTTCTATGTCTAAGTTCTCACATACTATGAACAAAACTTGGAATTGTATACAACCAACTAAATTAGAGATTTTGAAGTTTTGAAAATTACATGTTCTAAATTTCAAGTAGTATATGTAGTCCATGAGTCCATCCATTAGGGAATAGTTGACATCCTTAATCAAGTTTAGACTTTGATTAAATGATGAAAGGAAAAAACAAATATTAGGATAAGTTGACTTTGGGGAATATTATTTATAAGGAGTTAAACAAGCTTGTTGCTGGACTTTTGTTTGACTCCTTGACAATTTGGCAAATAGTTAGACAATTAGATTTGATAGGATTTGGTTTGAAAAATATCCCCATAATAAATTAAATAGAAAATTAGAAAGAAAAGATATTTAAACTCTCTTCATTCATCGCATGAGTCTAAGCAATACAACTTTCAAATACAAAGAAATGAAAATGGAATTGAAAGGTGTGTGGTTATGGTGAATGAATAGGCAAGATCATTGAATTTGTTGAGTTTAAGGTTAGTTTGTTATTTATTTTCCTCCAATTGCTTTATTTTTGCAAAAATATTTGAATTAAATTAGACAATAGTAGTAGAAGCTAAAGCTTAGATTTAGTCTATTAAAAGAGTGAAAGTAAAATTAGTTAGGAACTTACATTAGCTTTTCCAAAAGGTATAATAGGTAGGAAATAGATGAAATTCCAAAATTGTGCTTGGATGAAAGTTAAAAATAAAAATAAATGAAAAGTTAAAAATTCATCCAAAAATCTTAAAAGGAATCTAATGATCTAGGATAAATTTAGAAGTCAAAAAATAAATAAATAAGTTAATTTTGAAAGTAAAAATAAAATAAATTGATGGATGAAGTGTGATGAACCAGTTAATGATCAAACTTCATGCGTAGATAACTTTTTCTAAAAAAGTCAAAAGTCTAAGTGATTAATCTTAGAAATTTAAATATAAGAACTTGTACTTAAAAATACTTTAGACCTAAAAATAGCAAATAGAACTAAAAATTAAAAGATGTAGTTAAAATAAGGAAGTAAAACAGATCATTTAAAGATAACTTAGGAACAATTTAGGAATAGAATCATTGAAGAATATTTTTAGATTTCCAAAGCTACCTTAACTTTAGAAAATAGATTAGTATTGGAGTAGGATGAAATTTTGATTGAATTTAGAACAAGTTTGGATGAAAGTCAATTGGAGTTGACTTTCAAATTCAAAATCTAGCTAGAAGAATTAAAACCAAAATAAATCCAAAATACAAATTGAATTTCAATAATTAGAAAAGAAAGAAATGACAGATGAAGTTTTAGAGGTTAGATTTAAGGTCAAACTTCATCGACGAATATCTTTTAGGGAATTAGTCATGTAGTAGTGAACTTTATCATTTTGGAAAAGGCATAAAAGCCCTTACAACTTAGCATCTTGAAAATCATTTCTTGACTAATCCCTTGTGGTCCTTAGTTTTGGTTGTCATAGTTAAAACTAGCCATAATTACTAATTTACTTTTGATTTGGTTAGCAATTGCAAATAAGGGAACTAGGAGTAGGAACAAAAAAGAAGATCCATTGCTTCGAAGGCGTGATTGGATTATACATTAGGCACCCACTTAGATTCATCTACGACCAAACCCCGGACCAAACACACTAAGAACCTAATTGCGTTTGCATTATTCCAACTATGGGATTAAAGCGCCCACAAAGCATCGGTGCTATTATGTGAGCGTGTGAGCGATGAGTAGGGATTATGTGAGTGTTGAGCTCAAAAATTTGAAGAAGCACTAGAAAACTTAATAATATTCCTAAAAATAGATTCCATCTAGATATTTTAGTCAAATTTTACTATTTCTAATAAATTTTGCACCTATTACTATGGACTTATTATTGTGAACCTATTATTATAGTTATGCAGAATTTAGATGAAAATTATAATTTTCAATGTTGTCTAAAATATTAGAAGTATACATTATGAAAATGATGAACTTAATTGATATGAAAGATGGATGGAGATTGAAATAAGTTTGTATAGAATATTGATTGATCATTGCTCTATAGCAATGTAGGTCTTCACAGTGCTAATGGGAGGGTACCAATAATATTTTCTTGATGCACCATCGTTGGACTTGTTTAGATTTTAGAAAGAAAAAAATTGTTGATAAGAATTATTTTTGTATCTAATGATTTTTGTTATAATAAATTTTATTTTGGTTGATCATTGTCTTGTAGCATCATAGATCTTCTCATGGTCAATGGGAAGGTACCAACACTTCTTTCTAGATTTGCAAGTTAGTGGATTTGTTTAGATTTTAGGAAAAAAAAGAAATTTAATAGGAATTCGGTACATGTTGAAAGAGCTTGTCTTCACTGAATTTCATTTTTGTTGATCACTATCTTGTAGTAGCATGGGTCCTCTCAAAGCCAATGGAGGGTACCTATACTTCTATCTTGATGTGCTGGTAATTGGACTTGTTAAGATTTTGGAAAACAATATTTGGTTGATAGGGATTATTTTTGTAAAGAATGAGCTTAGTTACACCAAATTGTTCATTAGTTGACCATTGTTCTCATGTAGGACCTTTCGGAGATCCAAGTCTTCCATCTTTGATCAAATGGTCATTTGGTTAATCACTCCCCTCTTGTTGCTTGGTACCTCTCGGCGAGAGGAGGATCAAGCAATTGTCATCTTCAAGTTGATGTGCTACTTATTAGACTTTGCTAGTTTTTAAGAAGAAAAAAAATGGTTATTAATTACAATTCATTTGAAATTGACTAAGGTTGTTCCATTGAGATTATAATCTCGTTGTTGCGTAGCTCTCAATGCCTAGAAGTACCCCTAACTACAAAGAAAAAAAATATATTTTTCATTTTTTTCAACCTTTAGGGGAGTTTTCTCGGCGCCAAGAGGTACCCAACAACAAGAAGGGAGTGGTTATAAAAATCAAAATCTCATTGGAACATCCTTAACCAATTTCAAACGAATCCTAATTAATTATCAGTTTTTTTTTTCTTACAATATAACAAAGTCCAATAAGTAACACGTCAAGGTTGTTCAAGGGACCACCGTAATAGGTCCATAATAATAGGTACCAAAAATAATATAATTTGACCAAATTTTTTTAATGGAATTTCTAAAAAATTATATGCTCACAGGCTCACGCTACATGCTCACAGAATAGCAACCCTACCCACAAAGAGGTCAATCAACATTGTTTGTTTCCATCTTTTGCATCTTGTCCAATTGAAGAAGATGAACCGCCTATAGAAGGTCATACAAAGGTCCACACATGGTCGTAGGCCCATACTAACTACCTACAAAATGACACCTCTCACTCAACAATTAAGTACCCGTTGGTGCTCCTTGAAAATAACCCTCAAATTCCACTTTTCAATACTCCAAAACTGCACTTTGAAAAGGGTTCCAAACACTCAAAGTTTTTACAATGCTAGGAATGCACCAAACTCTACTTATTGCACAAAATGGTTTTTGAAAATGTTAGTTTCAACCATAATCCAAAACATTTTGTCCAATCAGAAAATCATTTAGGGACATAGGGAATACAAATTTAGTTTTCTTTTTCTTTTTTGGAGGGTGGTGTACAAGGGTTTCAAGGGCATGAAGATCAAAATGTGCAGAAGAAAGAATTCCAACAATTGGAAAAAAATCAACAAACTAATTAACTAAAGGCTAATTTGTGTCAATTAAAAAACAAAACAAAAATTTAAGGGGTACTCCCGGCCCCCAAAAGAAAACAGAAAAAGGCGAAGTAAAGGACCTTCAAGATAAAGCAGTGCGGCATGGGCTGGACTGACAGGCGGCTACCCTGAGATCGCCACGTGGAGGCGTTGACAGGACTGCTTGGGCTCTGTTCATACTGACCGACTAAGGGACGTCCACATCCGCGTTGATGAGTCATACGTGGATGGATGGATTGGCGGGATGCCAGTTTAGCGGCCCCCGTCATGTGAGACGTATGTGAAGTAAGAGCATCGCCACCAGTTGCACTCCAAATGACCACTGTACCCAAAAGTGGCGAGGGCTTTGGAGTCCCGTGAGATGTGGTTGTGCCGTGATCACATAGTGATCCCCACCAACAACCCTCTAAAATTGGATTGAGCACAATTTTTCAAGTGCCACTAAGGCACCGGACAGTGTGGCTTATTTTTGGAGCTACAAATTTTAGGATTGAGTTTTTTTGTTGGACATTGCAATGGATCTATGGATTAAAAATAAAAACTTTATCTTGCATCCCACATGAACACATAGTAATGGATTAAAAATAAAACTTTTAATGTTGTACCCCACATGAACACATAGTAATGGATTAAAAATAAAACTTTTAATGTTGTGCCCCACATAAACACATAGTAATGGACTAAAAATAAAAGGTTTATCTTTTACATTAAAGGTATGTATAACTTATACATGTACTTGTTAATATTTATAGAACTTATAATTTTAACTAGAGCATCCTCACTCGACCCGGTATATTGGCAATCTAAGTTTATTTCTAACTTCATAATTAGAACTTGAAATTACTATCATTGGAAGCACATCACCAATCACTTTAAAATTAGACACACAAATGTTCCAATTTGACTGAAAGTAAACTAATAAAAGACAAAAAAATTGTAGAGGCCTCAACAAATCATGCTTAAGAAAAAAAACTCATGCAAAAAATAGGCACAACAATTTTTTTGAAACTTAACCATGATCAGAATAAGCTGGGGTGGGTTTTCACATGGAGATGTTCTATTGATTCAAAAGGTAATTGCACCAAAAATCATCCGAAGAAGCATAATTTGAGCATGGAGTTTTGGAAAATGCACTTTTTCAATATATGTTTCCAAGAACATCCCAAACCATCGAAGTCATAAACCTCCATAGTTTCTACAGAATGCACATAAAAAAGAACAGGACCATACAAAGAACAGACCAAGTGGGTACACATTTTTTTATTCTCTTTCTAGATGCATTGAAGTTTGGTGGAATGGTGAAGACTTTTGAACTTGTTTTTTTTTGGAGTTTTCTTTTTCGATGCATTGAAGTTTGGTGGGAATGGTGAAGACCTTTGAACTTGTTTTGTTTGGAGGGTTTTTTTCAAACCCTTAAAAAGCGTTGGACTCCTTGTGGTTGAATTCTGACTTGGGTTCACCCAAACTTGTCTGCAAGATAAAAGGAGGGGGAACAAAGTCTTTCCGGGGCTCTTTTTCCACCATTTTTGGGTAGGTGTGAAAGGTGGACCACGGACTGTGTAAATTAAATTAAATTGGACCCAGTACCAGTTTCCCAAAATGGCATCTGTAGAGTGTGACCTAATCTGACTTGGCTTCTACTCAAAAATTCCCACATGGGTTTGCTTCTTTTTGCATTTGGAGACCGAGGGCATGCTTTTGTTCCATTCAGTTCCAAGATAGCAGATTGCATCCTGATCAAGCTATGAAATGAACTGGTTAAAATAAGTAACCGGTATTTATGCCATGATGAATTTCACAAGTTGGAATTAGCTTAACCCTTTACCCATGAGCGTTGTAGACCTCAAATTTGGCCTCTCAAAATTGAAAGATTTTCTTGCTTGACTATTATAATCTTTTGAACGGTATAGTCAAAGGACGTGTCCTTTTACCTAAAATTCTAGGCTTGTCTCCACTACCAATCGATTTATGTGGATCTCATTTTAGGTGATAGTTTGATTGGAATGAGTTTAGAAGGGTTTGGATTTTAGTAAACATGGTTTGGGTGCTTAGCGGTTAACCTAGAAAGGACAATCAAGTGGCCTTGGAAATCATCCTTTTTCATTACCGTATGAATCATTGGCTTAAGAAATAACGAAAGCACTCATTGGAAGTCTAACTATTGTAGAAGACCTTCCCTTTTCACAACAAAATTCCGATGATGAATAGTTGCACTTCTGGCTTACTAAAAGGATTCTTTGTCATCCATTGGACCCCAAATGTCTATGTCAACGTTTAACCCCTCATCGCCTGAAGTCCAAATGAGGTCAAAAACAGCGTTGCTTTTGAAGTGTTGTAAATTTAGATGTCGCTAAGTTATAGAAATCTTAACCGTACAATATTGTAGTGAACATGTTGTAGGTGACACAAAAAAAATTTGAAGCCATTTAACCGCATGGATTGAAAGATTATAATGTTTTAGTGTTAGAAAAAGATGCTGAAATTTTCCAAAAAAACACATTTGGAGGTGAAATTCGACTTCTAAACCTACTCAAATGAAAAAACTTGAGACTGTAAAGTGATTCAAAATCAACATATAAACATATTAGTGAAAAAAAATATCATTCAATTGACTCATTGTGTCTGCAAAACAGATTTGAAATGTCAAAAAATAGCATGAAAAGTTGCAAAAAACACCATGTAAGGTTAAACCTCTTCCACTAAAAATCATTTCAGTCATTCATTACTTTTTTTTATTCGTGTGAAAATTTAGCCACACAAACTAGACTAGTATGCGCAAATTTCACAAAAGAAAGTATTGAAAATGGACACTGTATGAAGAAGTTACAAGCCGCCGAATTTCACTATAATCCGAAAATGGTTGGATTTTAAATTTTGAATTGCTCCCAAACATTCAAAGAAGCTTGTATTGACATGAAAATTTTACCACAATAACTAGACTAAAAGGGAAACACAACCCAACAAATTTGATTGAAAACGAACATTGTATGAAGGAGATACCCCCCCCCCCAAAGTTTCAGCCATCAAATGCAGTTTGGTGAATTCAAATTGAACCTGTGAACTTTGATTGGCTCCCATTTAATTTGTAAATCTTGGATTGATTTGAAAATTTTACCACACAAACTAGAAGAGAGAGCACAAATTTACCAACAAGTTTTATTGAATTCAGATATCGGATGCAAAAGTTACTGCACTTTGAATTATATATGAGGACACTTTTTGTCCCCTCAGGCGATGAGGGGTTAGGGTTAAACAACATTTGAGGTCTTAAGAGGAGTGCCCAAATTTGACTTTTATATAATCTTTTTGAAATGGGCATCACGTAGCTTGTTCAAGTGACCAATCAATGATGAGCTTCTACCCTCTTGAAGGCCAAATGCAACCTCAAAGCTACTACTCCAAAAACTTATCAATCTTTCCAATGCAAAAGAACTACAAGTTCAAATTGTGATTCACCCCCCCGAAAGACTTATTTTATTAAATTGATAGATGTGTCTTAGTAAGACAACGAGAATGATAAGTAGAAGTATTTATTTTGGATAGCCACCCCATGATGGTTGTTGTATAGGAGGGCCTATTGTGAACAACAATTGGATGCATTGTTCATTGAAAAAGATTCTTTGTTTGTACCTTCTCATCCATTCATCTCTCTTCCCTCCTTGCTTAGGGAGAAGTGCCAAAGCTAACTGTAATAGGTGAGTTTATGAGACCCAAATAGGTCTGAATGAAAAATCCACGATTCATATTGAATAAAATATTCATTCTTGGCCAAAAAAAAGAATACGAACTTTCTTTTTTGTGCATTATGTTTGCATACATTGAGCTCAATTTCTCAAACAAATTTCCCGTATCTTACAAGCTGAAATGCTTAAGTTATCAAAAATAGGTACTCACTTCTACCATAGTTGAGTACTGGAAGAGTACTGAAAACCAAGCCCCTTGGGTTGGAAAAGTCGTTTATAGGGTTAATTCAGCATTGGAATTTCGTCAATGTGTTGTGTAACGTACACTGAATGAGGAGCATAAGAGACTCGGGATGCAATCAGCCTCCCGCCACGTCACCTTCATTGACTGTCCAAATGGCAACCTGAGTATTGGAGGGTAAGGTAGGTATGAGGCTCTTTTGACCTGGAGTACAGTCACAACACATTTTGCCCACACTAATTAAGGTGCCCCCCCCCCAACCGCCATTATCTGCTACTGTGCCTAGTTACTATTATTATATGGAATAGCTTTTTCACATTTTCTTGTTGGCAAGTGAAGGAAGGTGTTCTAATGCACCAAAGAATGTGGCATTTGGATCCCGTATGCAAAAGTTATGAAGGGTTGAAATTTTGTTGGTCAAGGTTTTGAAATGGTTTCTTCCATGTACGTACATATTGATTTTGGAGATGTATACAGAAGTGATGATGATGGTGGTTTGGGGTTAGTGCTGCATTGGTGGGGCCCACTTTAAGTTATCTTACATCGTGTTATATTGGGATTCAACACAAACTAATTTTTTTGGGGGGGTAGAAAGTCATGACACATGCCATCTCCTAGTTGATTGTCACTTGAGAAGTGAAGTGAATTTTTTTTCTATGCATTCTAATCTCTTAAGTTACTTCAAATCATATCAACAAAATAAAAATTTCATCTCCAACCCTAAATCATGACATAATAAGATAGATGAAAATTTTATGGATTTTTTGGTGTAATTTTTGAAGTCTTTTTCGAGTTATTTTGAAAATCATAAATGTTATCGTTGTTGATTCTTCCATGTTTTTTCAAAGAAATGTTAAATCTATGTTTGTTACAATTGATCAAAAGTGTGTAAGAATACAATCTCAATTGTGCATTAAAAAACTAGTACGCCAATTGTATATTTTGTAAAAAAAAAAATTATTGGCTATAGTTAATAAATTATAATCCTTTATTGTAATGGGAATTCATTTGCAAAGACAATATACCATGAAATCAAATAACAATTATCTTGTTAAAAAACTCCAAATCAATTCTAAATCCTTTAAAAGTACAAAACAAAAATGAAGCATCATTAAAATAAAATAACATATATATAGAAATACCCCCCCCAAATCTAACCTTTCCAAATGATATTGCATTGTAATTTGAATAACTCATTGTTCTTCAAAAGGTCAGTAACTTGCATTTCAATCTATGGAATCAAAACAAAAAATACAAGTCTTTGTATCAAGAAATATAATCACATGAAGATAATTAAGTTTGATAAGATTTTATGATTGAAACTTACAAACTAATATCATAGAATTGGTGAACTTAGAAAGACAAAACAAGTATTCCCAGTAGGCAAATATTGAGTACTAGGTGTCTACAAATACTTCAAAGATTGCCTTCACAATTATACGGATAATGTAAAGAAAGAAAGATAATTCTATAATCACTCAACTATTTAAGCCTCATGGACTTAGATGAAAAATTTCATCCTTGATCAACCTTCATTAGGATTTAAACCCTATGATAAAGAACCAACATGTTTCATCCCCCCCAAATTCTCAAATCCTTATACGACAACAAGGATTTTGCAACCCTCTCCACCATAATTGGGTGGACTACGGTGTAATAAGGTAAGCATCCCCGCCAACGCCCAATTTTTGAACGCACAACCACCTCAACAATGTGCCTAGGCCAAAGCCACTAAAGCAAGGCTGCAAGTGCCTTATCAAAAATGTACCTTAGTCATAGATGTTAGAAACACATCCTCCCATCCTCCCAACAGCACAGCGTGGTTTGTGAACCCGGAGAAGACTGTTCAAATCTTCTTGAACTTTTGACCCTTGTTTTCAACATAAACAGACAGCAACTCCACCCAGGCACGTTAAAGAAATCAGAAACCTAAAAGCTATTGAACTATTGACTAAATTGATTTCTAGTCGTGGATAAGATTGTGATGTACAGGCTTGCATCATTTAATACCGTGCTTTATTTTAGGCATACTATTTTAAACCATACGCTATTTTCGTCTTCCATGGACTCCCAGAGTCACCGGGTTGGCTGACTTCACTTTACTGTACAGTTCATGATTCAGGGGTACCTTACTTACTTTGCCAATTTATGACATGCAATGAGAGAGTGTTTAGCGGGCATGTGAAAGCAGGGTATAGTGTGTCAATTCCTAAATTTACAGGGCTAGATTGAGGGACAAGCAAGCAACTGGAAGTGAATGAGAGAATTGTGAAAGTTCAAGGAACTAGGAGACCCTATTTGTGCCATAAGACCACTATTTTAGTTGCTATAATGTGCTAAAGTACATTTGAAAGCTTGAAATGTACACCTTTGATACGTAGTGGCACAAATAGGGTGGCTTCTAGATTGGGGCACAAGTAAAAGTCTCGCCAATGTTTGGGAAAAAAATGGTGGTTGGTGCAAAGTGAATAGGTGAAAATGAGAAAAATAACCGGTTGGATTTAATAAACGTGGGAAATAATACAATGAAGAAATCTAGAAATAGAAATAAGGAAAAATAAGAAAAAAATAGTATGGATGAATACTCGAAAAGACAGTTAATTGTAGGAATTGAAGGAAATTAGTTTTAAAGCTAATTTCATACAAACACTAGCAACTCTATTTATTTTTTGGAGAGGGATTTAGTGTTTTCATCAAATTTATCACTCATTTTGGAAGAGTTAACCTTGGAAGGATGCAATCTCTATGACCAAGTTAGTCACTTGAATACTCAAATTATTGAACCAATGGGTACATTCTTTGTTTCTATAGTTAATAATGTTTTCATCTATTAACCCTTTTAGGCCTTCAATGTTCATGTAGGCTCAAGGGAGCTTGAGCAAAATTGAATGTAAAATTTTGGTTCAAATTTGCCTACTTTAAAATAGTTGATTTGGGATAACAACTATCGTAGTTCATCCAAAATCAAAATTTGAAGTCAACACATGAAGGACTTAGACACTTTGTGTAAAAGACTTATTCACTATGCATTATTCTCAACCCTTTGCCAAGTGTTAAATATTACGAATCATTGATACATTCTCCAAAATTTTCAAAATGGCTTTTTCTACTAACCAAGAAGAATCATATATATCTAAGCCTCATGGACCTAAATGAAAATTTCCATTCTTAATGCCTTTGTTAAGAGATTGACCCTATAAAAAACAAAAATGTTAATTTCCTTAATAAATTCTTAGGCCCCCATATGATGACAAGGTCATTTGATCCTCTACTATAGTTGGGTGGATTAAGAAGTAACTAGTAAATATGCTCCCAATGCATGGATTTGAATGCATGCCCAACCCATTGGTGTGCCAATGCCAAAACCATTGAGTCAAGGCTGAAGGTGCCTTTCAATAATGTAAAATTAAAGAGGCTTCTTTTTAAAAAGATAAAAAGATTTTAGGATCTAGAATGCAAATTTTTATAGCATAGGTGGCAAAATGAGTTGCCAAATAGTAGTTCCTCATTGTTTTCCCTATAATTACAAAAAATCATTATTCGAGGCCAAATGACTCAATAGTTTGTAGAATATTTTAAAATGGAAACCAAAAAACAAAGGATATTCATTGTTCATTCAAACATTCTTACAATTGATAATTCTCAATTTTCTATCAAAGTTATTAACAATTCAGGTTTTCTTTTCATCAAGTTCCACCTTCCAATATATAATATACTTTTAAAAGAAAAAAGTTTTTTTTTATTAAAATTTGTTTGTGTATTTTTTTGGGGAATAAGAACTTGCAAGTACCAAAATAAAAATTTACTAGTATGAAAAATTCAGCTGACTTGGGTGAGATTACCCCAGTGGAAAAGGGGGTTCCAAGAGTTCTTTTGTAGACTACCGGTATATCAGGTCATGATGGGCGATTGACTTTGAGAGTTCAAAGAGTCAATCCTCAAAAAAAATGAAAAGCCTCAACTGTAAAAGCAATTCAGTTGAAAAACCAATCCAAAAGAAAAAGAAAAAAGAAGCTCCATTTTTTTTGTTGCGGTAGAATACATAAAAGTACACTGAGGCCCCTTGGATATCACATTCTTGTCCTCTCATAAAAAAACCATAAAAATAATAAGTTATATCCACTTCAAAATTCACTATATGTTTTTCAGCATGGAAATTCTTACATCAAGGGGAGTACAATATCCTACCTTTTTTTTTAAGGGACAAAATAACCTCACTAAAATCAAGATTTTTTTTCAATAAATTAAATGGAATTCATGAAAGGGTAAGAAAATAAAGTCCTATAAAATCAAGGATTCACAACAACCACTCTATATCACCCTAAACCCTAAGTTCAATCACCTAGTTGGTCAAATTATTTTATCCCTCTCGTTATCAAGGTATAAGGTGGGTCCCCCCAAACCACCACTTTTTGCTTATGTGCCCATTTATTAATATTAGATTGGTCAATTTCCATATTTTCTTATTGGCTCCTCAAAAGAGGTCCAAATGCACTGAAGGACATGAGGAACAAAGTTTGTTTCTAAAATTTTTTCTTCCACATAGGTACATATTTGATTTTGGAGATGTACACAAAGTGAAGATGACAGTCTATGGATGAATGGCGTATTTTTGGATGCCTACTTTACCCTAATAATGTAAATGTATCCCTGTAGAGTCAAAATGTGCAAAAAAAAAAATTCTCTAATGAAAGTAAAGCTTCATTTTACCTAAATGAAAATGGAAATGTTAAAAAGACTTAAAAAGAAGAAGAAAGGAAAAATATCCCATTTTTTAAAGGACAAATTATAATGTACGAGATCCTCAAAGGCACCATTTATTAGCCAATTGTATTTTGGGAAAAGTTAAATTCCTTTAAATATTTTTCTTTAAATACTTCTTGAAAGATAAGTAGAGTTTGCATCTAACCTTAGTCATTTCATATTCTTTGAACCTTTAATTTTTGAATTTCAAATGGCATGGGTTTCAAAAAGTGTCATGACCACCTTTGCTACATGCAAAATTCCAATATGTACCTTTGTGTTAAAGAAGGCTTTTCACCCTAGAAAGGTGCTAGCCTTTGACTAAGGTAGTCACTCAAAAATGATTTTTTTTGCAAAAGTAGTTGCATTCTTCAGTTCTACACAAGATGTTAAAGTGGTCATTTGAATTTTGCTTCTTGCATTTGTCTTTCCCCATTGAAGGATAAACGTAAAAAACTACCTCTATTTTGTGGTGTTTTAGTGTCCTCTGTCAATTTCACTTCTCCTATTGTAATCTTCACCTCCTTCGCCAAACTTGGAGCTTCTCATTCCAAATTTGAATTCACAATTTCCAAATTTTATTGTGGATGAAAAATATTTTTTTTTAGTGTTTTCTTTAGAGGTAAAATTGCATACTCCAAATGACCACTTTAATGTCCTCCCATTTCTACTGGCAACATCCATCCATGGACACTTTCTGGCCTCTGAGACCTTACAAGATTAAATATTATATATATATATATATGTATATGTAGAGTTTGCTATCACACTCCCTTATGTCAAAATGAAAAATGTGCCAAGAAAAAGGGAGAAATTATGAGCCAATTTACCCAGTTCAAATTGAAATAGAAATTGAGTACACCAATACTATATCTCCCTCACTGACAGGGCTGACCAGTCCTAAAGATTACACAACCCAAACTGCGGAGAGGATCTTCCTCGATCCATCACAAAGCCAGAATCTTCACCTCCCGTAGATACCCTGAAAAAGCGACTTTTTTTGCTCCCATATCTAGAACTTGAACGTCGCCGTGGTGACAGAGCAAGCTAACGTCGTCGTGGCAGGCTCGGCTTTGCGACCGACACCAGGGAAAGCAGTACTGCCCCGATCGTCACTTGTAACAGGGAGAATAAAGGTGGTACTGTCCCGATCGTCCCGTGCGACACCGAGATTATAGGTGGTACTGTCCTCCAGCGACAGGGAAATAGGAAGGGCCGTCGCAAGCCTTGACAATTCTTCTCTTCAAAGTAGGTCCGTCCTGTTGTTGCCGTCCGTCTGTCTGTTTGGTTTGCCAAGGTACTCTGGGGTCTCTTCCGCCATCGCCAAATTCCCAGGATGCCTTGAAACCTTCGCGGCTTCTCGCTTACCCGAAGTGTGCGGTGGGAGTGCTCTTTGGCCTACAGCGTGTCCGCTCGGGCGCTGAGGCGAATTTTGGAGACCAAGGATCGAGGTATGTGCAATTGGTAGTTTGCCTTGCGATCGTCGGGGCCGGGAGGCTTTTTCGAGGTCTGTGCAATTGGACGTTCGGGAGGTTTCTTAGAGTCGAGGATTCTTCCACGGCGTCTTTGTAGTTCTATTGGAGGTTTTCGACCTGTGTCTGTGCGATTTTCGTTGTTGTTGTTGTTGGTGTAGAAGGGGGAAGAGAGGTTGTGAGGTTCGTTTTTTTGTTGCTACAGAGAAGTTCCTTCTTTTTGTTACGGAGAGGTGAGTGTTATCGCTATGGAGAGGTTAGTGTTATGAGATTTGTGGACGTTTTTGAAGTGCGGTAGCGGGAATTGAGGTGCTGTTGCGAAAGTGGAGAGGTTTGGAGAGAGTGTTGTTGGACCGGTGTAGTTACGTAGAGGAGGAAGTATCGTGTTCCTTATTAATTGATCAGTAAGAGAATTATTTTTGAAAAGTTTAGGACGCCGAGGCTCCGGAAGTGGAGGGCGTCGGGGTTAATTGCGGTGCTTGTACGGATTGTTGCTGACTTTGATTCTCTCTGTTAATTGTGAAGGTGAGTGTTTTACTCTGTGGCGACGAATTTGCGTCTGCGGAGTGGTGATTTTGGTGAGTTGCTTTTGCATGTTGAATTACTTTGTGTTTGTCCTTGCTTTTTGTGTCAGTTTGAGAAGGTTTTGACCTTGAGGTAAACGGTGTGTTTTGTGTGAACGATTACACTTCGATGATGGTGTTACGGAAGTTTGTGTAACGATTGGTTGTAACGAGTTGTCCTTTGTACGGCATATTTTTTACTTTTTCCATGTGTCCGTCTTTACCGTTTCTGAGGCTTGTTTACCTGCTGGAAGAGTTGTTTTCTACTGGTTAGTGAGGGAGTGGTGTGTTTTTGCGGGGTTTATACTTCGTTCCCAAACTTATCTTCTGGTTGCACATGATCCTCCTCTTTTAAGTCTATTGACTATTTATGTAGGTTTTCATGGTTTCATTTTTAACCTGGTGTGTATGCGTAAATTTTGTATTCTCAACGTAGACTTCCACTAGTCTGTGCTCATGTATTCCCGAAAAGAGTGGTGCTCCGTATAGACACGGCTTACCGAGATTATTATGAACGAAGTGTTCCTGTCTTGTTCTCGTGAAAACGGTGCGTCGAAGAGATTCGCTTAAGACCTTGGTTTGATACTTTTTTATTTTTTGTTTAACAGTCGCTCAACTTCCTGTGCCTTTCGATTTATTTCTCCCGGGGAAGGCTTATTTTCAATTGTTCACGTTTTCTAATCTCTTTTTTCTTTTTTCTTTTCGCGGTGGCAAGAAAGATTGATTCTGTACTTGTTGAGTCCCTACACCGAAATTTTGAAAATGATTTCCATTGCATTAGCGTTATGTACAGGTTTTCAAATTGTGATTGGGTTTTTGGTTGGTAAATGGAACTTCGAAAGTACCATTGTTACTGTTTCTACTTCTGATTTTTTTGATGCCTACTTGTACCGACTTGATTAGGTTTACGAAATTCTTCCTGTTTTTATCTTGCTTGGTCGGGTGATTTGCCTTTAGATTTGAAGTTTGTTAATAGGTAGTGTTTTGCTCTTCAGCTGTATTAGCTGATCTACTCGACACTGACATTTGGTTCTCATGGAAACGTTTATGGTCAATGTTTGAAACAGGAATTAAAGATGGGTCCGAAAGCGTATGCGCTTAAGTGCAGTGGTAATGCCACTAAGGAGTCTTCGTGGATGGACCGGATGTGCCAGAAAATTGAGACTTACTGCGACCTGGGCGAGCCTGGGCGCGGACCCTCTCTGATTATTCAGGCATGGAAATATTTATGAACTCTATCTGTAAGCTAGCTGTTTAATTGGATCCGTGATAAGAGGGAACTATACTGAGCGATGGACTTTCTTTCAAGCTTTTTGTTTACGGTTCTGATCAGGTCCATTATTCTTCAAGTTTTGTCATGGTGACGCCAGTTTAAGGCAGGTAGAGTGAGCATACCATGCGCCAAGTTAGGGTTTCATTGCTGTCCGTAAACTGTTTGGAAATTCCTGGTGTTCATCTTACAGGGTTTTTCCATCCTTGAGGTGAAAATGACCCTTCGTTTGGATCTAGGTTTTTATCTACTTGCTTGCTGTGTGGTCCCCTTCTCACGCACGTTGTTTGGTCTGATGTGTACATGACAGGAAATTGAGGTGCAATTCAACACCTTTGGGGCTGGGTTGCGCAAATTTGCTAATGAGGCCAATGATTTCGTGCAAGATCTGCTGAATGTCCCCATCGTTCCCAATGAGGGAATTGGAGAGAAAGTCGTGGACCTGCCAAAACAACGTGATATCAAAGTAGTGCATGGCGAGCAGCAGGTTGCTAAGCAGCCAGCCAAGCAGGCAACAGCCGCTGCTCCCATGAACTTTTTTGATGAGGCTTGTATGAAGATGAGCAAGAAAGGTAGTTTTACTATAGACGTATACTTCAGAAAAGTCTACTGTGTGCCCCCATCTACTTGAAAAAATTCTTTGCTGATTGTCTGATAGGCGTCTCTTTGCATATTCGGCTGTCGTTATAGAGGTAATCGAGTTCAAGAGCTGTAGTAGAGATTATTTCCTGTACCCTTTGGCATCGCTATCTTGGGTACATCGGGTAGTCGAGATGACATTGCACACTTGGTTCCTTTGCTAAGCTTCGTGCAGTTGGTCACATTACGAGTGGTTGGATGCTTTCAGGTGAGTCAAAGGAGGATCTTGATGCAGCTTTAAGTAACCGCAGAACATTGATGGTTGAATCTCTTGAGAACGGTGACAAGTTTCCTTTTGCCGAAGTTGCATGGGATTGGCCTCAGCAACCATACAATCAATCGGTCGAAGTTCATACCCAGCCACAACAACCGTTCAATCAGTCGGTTGAAGCTCATTCTCAGCCACAGCAACCATTCAATGAGTCGGTCGAAGCTCATACCCAGTCACAGCAGTACCAAGAATTGGGGCAAACCAGCTGTGCGTCCTTGGATTTTTCTGATTCTCTAATGGATTCTTTTTTCAAGGTTATTTTCTGAACTCGTGTGTTAATATAGAACTTGCATTGTTGATTATGAAGTAGCTAGGGTTTAATGCGGCTCCTGGAGGATGTATCGTCGATCGTTGTTCACGCAACGGCCTTGGCTGTCAATAGCACTGTTGATTTCACTGTTTTGCTGACAATCTATCTCAGTTGTTGTGGGATTTGATCTGTAGTGATCGAATCGTTTATTCTTCGACGTGGATGCTTCTGAAAACAGTTCTTGCAGGGACTTCTTTGGTAACCTGGTTGTATTATGAAGCATCGATTGCGCATAATGGATTTCATGAAGAGGATCTGATTTCTTCTGGTTTCTACTATGCAGGAAGAGACAGTAGCAGACATTGGCGAGGACGTGAAGAATTCAAATGAGATGGTGGAAGGAGAGGATCGTTCCTTATTGACTTGGTCGTCAACGGATGATGCAAAGGAATCTCGGAGAGAAGCAACAACTTCTGATTCATCTCTTTTGGATGGTTGGGAGGGGGATGATATTGTTATCGACGAGGAGGTCGAGGAGGAGGACGAGCTCGATGATTGGGAAATTGTGTGATTGGAATTTCCCTAATGTTTATACTCGAGAGGGTCCAGTGATTTGCAAGGGTAAGTGGCTCAGTTGCCCAGCTATTTACCACTTGCAATGAATAGCTGTCACAGTCCGGTTCCTCTTGTTTTGTAATGTGTAGATTCTTCACCCCCCTAACTCTTCTCAAACCTCGACGAGTGATATAGATAAGTTACACTTTTGTAGGAGTAGAGCAGTCGTGTGGTCGACGCAGCCTCAGCCCAGGATCCAGTATCGAAGTAAATATTTGGTAACTTCACAGGGGGTCAGGAATATCTGGACTCCTTGTCTAAATAATTGACCTATACATAAAAGGGACTTGGGCTCTCCCACAACTTTGCTCATTTTGACTATTAAGTTACTTGGTACTAAACTTCGTTCAGTAAGGTCTTCTTGTCGTGATACAGTTTTCTTATATGCTCAAGGTTAGGTTGAGAACGTATGTATTTAGCTCTCGCTCCTGATTTTGGACGGGGAAAATTGACAAAAGGGAGTGCCCCGTGCAGTTTTCCGTTTCTCTGGCCTTCCTTGGATCATATTTCTTTTGGCACTTCGCATGGAAGTTGCGATATAACATTTTAGTACCATCTTGTTGAGTTCTTTTCGGCTTTTCCTTGGAGAGATGTATGCTGTTGACGAAAACCGGGTGCATTGACTGGAATGAACAAGCGTTGCTAGTTCAGTATGAATGTCGAAGAGTTTCCAACTCTGTTTTGGGGAACAGGTCGGTGTCCTTACGAAATTTCTGAAGTCAAGGTGTATATCTTTTGCCTTTCTAGAAAATACTAGCTTGTTTTGTTCCCCCATTGGTCAGCAATTTGCTCTCTTCTAGACCCCGTCGGTACTGTAGTTATTGAATCCTCTTCAGAGCTCGAGTGGTCTTGTACAAAAGCGAAGTCAAAGCTTGTTGCGTTTCGTGCTACTCTTAGTGTTTCAGGAAGTCAATTCCTGATACCCTTTAGTGAAGACTGAATCACCTAAAGTGGAAGTGGACAACTTAGGAAAGTCTTCCATTTCATGTCGGCAATCTAGGAAGGTCATAAAAAGTTTTAGGGCTCTGTTCGGAGAGTCTTTAATTGTATATCGGGATCAAGCAAGTTGCAATGTGATTCATTTTATATTTAGGAAGATTTTAGGTTGCTCTTTGTTTTAGGTTTTTCTACCTTAGATTTTCAGATACACCCAGTGCTTAGCGCTCATGTTTAGTACCTATTGAATTCCAATTTTTCAGAGATTACGTTACTCAATTCCAATTAAGTTACAGCGACGGATCCTCTCCTTTTGTCCATTTCTGAAGAATGATTCTATTTCTAGAAAAATAGACTCGAAGTCGAAGCTCGCCGTCGAGAGTGTGCCAGAGGTTGACTTCCAGATAGATAACTTATTACAGATAGATAACTGATGATGATGAAACGAGTCAAAAAGTCTACTGGAAGCTGTGTATTCGAGAGTGCCACTTGTCTACTTTAAAAAGGGAACTGTTCCTCTTTGCTTTGGAGGGAGCTTTGCTTTTATGACCTCCACTTGGCAGCAACTGTTGATGCTAACCACTTTGTGTCCAACATACCGTACTGGCTGGATGAGATAGAGAATACTTTTAACTCTACACGCTAAAGATGTTGGGTGGTCAAGTCTTGTACAGGTCGGGTACTGAACTGCCTTTTAGAGCCATTCAAAGATTTGTTCATAATATAGAATAATTTTAAAAAAAAATTATTTCCCCTTGCGTAATTATCACTCAATTCTTACCGAATTCCAATCAAGCATACCAAATTTCAGTTTCAAAAAACCGAAATTTCACTTTTGGTGTTCAGTTTCAAAAAACCAAAATTTCATTTTTGGTGAATTTTGTAAGTTGATTTTTTTGTGGCTTTACATAATATTTTATGAATATATTTGGTGATGAATTTTTATAATTTGATTACATAGATATGTAGGGAACATCTATACAAAAAAATATACCTTAGTCCTTGAATGACGAGCTAATCATTGGAGAAATCATCTATTTTAGTATTGTGTGAATTGTTGGCTTAAAATAATACAAAAGTGCTCATTGGAAGTCAAACTATTATAGGTGACCTTCCCTCTTCACACAAAATTTGGAGTATGAATAGTTGAATTTTTGTCATACATGGAGAGATTCTTTGTCATTAATTGGCCAAAAATTCCGCGTTGTTTATGGGTTAAGTAACAAAAATATGATCAATGAAGAGTTCAATGAAAAGTGTTGTGTGACCAAACTTTGAAGAAATAGATATCTATGTATTTTAGCTTGATTTTGGCAAAGTAATTGTACCATCATGCTCAAATGTATGAAATTAGTTATCACGCGAGGTGCAAATAGAAAAATCTAGTTATAAAAAAGAGATATCTATTTTACAACATTTTAGGACATGGAAATCTCTATAGAAGGAATTGTGAAACTTTTTTGGAAATGCTTGTTGAAGGTAAAAGGTGCATATGGATGTTCCCTACATATCTATGAAATTCAAATTAAAAAAAATTCATCACCAATTGTTTTCAATAAAATATTATGTAAAATCATGAAAATTGACTTAAAAAATTCACCAAAGATGGAATTTGGGTTTTTTGAAACTGAAATTTGGTATGCTTGATTGGGATTGTGTGAGGATGCAATGATAATTATACTTACCAAAATATACCAATTATATTGTACATTGTACAAAAAAATGTGAATGGTTCAAATCACCCAATTGTAAGTTTTCAATACCTGACTTATACAAGCAAACATAGCGTTATTTACCAACGAGGTAGGGGTTCTACCTTTTTTCTTTTTTGAAAAGGAGACCATGTAGTAAACAAAATCGTTCCTTTTCCAAGGATTGTTAACCCCTAAATGCCCAAGGCCTTTTTGAGCTTCTTGGAATTTGCTCTAAATGTAATAAAAAATCAACATTTTAATAAGTTTTATCATAAAAATTGTAGAATAGATGATAAGTTTGTACAAATTCAAACTAGACATGTCAAAGATCACATGGGAAAAATAAACACAATAATATCACTTATGAATTGAAAGATTATGAAGTTTCATCATGAGGGTGTTAAAATTGTGAAAGTGATTTGAAGTCTTTCAATCCTTTTTTCACAAGTCAAATCTAAAAAATTGGTCACCAAAAAAATATGAAGTTAAAGGCCATAACACGCATAACCCCACAATGGTCCTAGTATGTAAGCCTAGAAATGTGAGTGTACAAGCCTTGAGCCTAAGCACATAGATACTCTACAACTATTGAAGATGTCAA
Organism: Rhytidiadelphus loreus; assembly: GCA_947034895.1. Classification (NCBI taxonomy): domain Eukaryota; kingdom Viridiplantae; phylum Streptophyta; class Bryopsida; order Hypnales; family Hylocomiaceae; genus Rhytidiadelphus; species Rhytidiadelphus loreus. Next base: position 45,310,729 of record OX344764.1, read on the forward strand.
TAACATACATACTTATTATATAAACATCCTATAACTATAGAAGGTGCTTATAACATAGACACTTATAATATAAATATTCTATAACCATAGAAGGTGCTTATAACAGACACCTATAATATAAACATCCTATAAACATTGGAAGGTGCTTATAACATAGGTACCTACAACAAAGACACCTTTAATATAGGTGCCTATAATATAGAAGCCTAGGCTCACATAATAGCAACCGTGCATAATTCCAATCAATTTACAACTTCTCAAAATCTATTCTACAATTTTTACAAATGAATTTCTAATGCAATCTTTTCTCCAAGATCTAGTGTATTTGAGACATTTCCAAGAGTCCTCAACACTAGAAATTCAAGATTTGCAACGGACACCCTTGCACAAAATCTTGAATAAACAAATCATAATCATTCATTTTCAAAATCAAATTTTTGATGCTAAAACTAAACTTCAAAAAGAAAATTTCAAAAAAAAAAATACTAAACATAGTAATTTGGTAAGATTTTATTCAACTTCAAAGTATTGTCAACACCAATTTTGGTGTTGAAAATCTAAGTAGTCTAAAAATAATTCCTAGGAGCTAAAGCACAATGTGGCAGTTTTGAAGGTACTCACTTTATATGGTTCTTCAACCAATCCCAATCTTTTAATTAATTTATAAGCCCCTTCTATGTATCTACCAAAGCATAATACCTTCTAGCATAAGGAGGACCATTGTTTGTTTATAAAATGTTATGTCCACTACAAGAGAAAAGGGTGTTTAAGTATAGTCCTAGAGATAAGATATTAAGTAATGACCTTTATGTTGACCTTTATGTAGATTTTTAGTAGAAATTTACTGAAAATACGTGTACTTTTAGTAAATTTTTACTAAAAATCTACATAAAGGTCAATATAAAGGTCATTATTTAATATCTTATCTCTAGGACTATACTTAAAACACTCCTTTCTCTTGTAGTGGTCGTTGAGAAGGCAACGTGCAAAAGTATAATAGTCTTTATGAATTAGTTGTTCATACAAGTGCATTTAGTTGTTATTGTTTGTCCAATTCTTAGATATTGGTAATTTTTTTAATGGAAATTGTGCAAGTAATGTTTGAACTTCTTGTTAAATTCTCTTTGCCTCAACAAACAAAGGCAAATTTTTTAAGGTTGGTAAATCCTCCATATGCTATTTTTTTCTTTTATAAATAACACATTCATAAAATAAATGATGAAGATTTTTGTTTTTGCACACTAAGAGACTTGTAGTTTTTTGGAAGTTAAGATAACAAATTGTATCCATGGGGGTAAACAAATGAACCCCTTTTTTATTTGACACTCTAATATTAGTCAATAAAGCACTAGGCTTCCCTTGACCCCCAAAGGACCTTGCATCTCCAAAGTAGATATGCCTTGGTCAAACTTGATTGTAACTTCAAAGGATTCATTATTGGTGTTGATTGAAACTTAGAAAATGAAGACTAATAAGTTATATCATTAGAGGGGATTCAGACCCTTTGGAGGGTTGTGAGTTCCTCTGGGTTGGAAACAGCCTTGCACCAATTCGAAGGTGTTGCATGACGTGGCAAGGTGACTGCCACGTCAATTTTTATTTTATTCAAAAATTAAAATTAAAATTATATATATATTCAACTCATTGTTTTATTTTTAAATTTTCAAAAATAAAAAATCTGGTAGCAGCCGTTCTTGGATTGTCGGGGGAACAACGTTGGGAACAGGCCTGAAACGGCCCTCCCAACCCCTCAAATCTCATCTAATGTTCTTCTCAATTTTTAAACTTTGGAAAAATTCAACAATTCAATGAGTTATTAGAGTTAATTGTAAAGTTGTGTACCCCCTCCTCCCATATATGTGGTGCCTCTTTCACTATTTATTTTAGAATAAATAGTAAATGAGTTTTGTTAGATGAGTGACTTTCTAATTAACTCTATTGCCATTAGAAGCTCCATGTGTTAAAATCCAATCAACACAATATTTTATTTATTTCATTTGTATTAAAACTTGAATTGTAGACATGTCATATATGATGGTCATTTTTCTTTGGATTCCGTGATTTGATGTGTTTGTTTGGATTAGGAATCTAAGAGATGCAATATAATTGTATAGTAATATATGAAAGCCATATGTTGAGGTTCTCCAATTAAGAGAGCCCCCATTGAGAGGTACAAGTTTGAGATCACAAAAAGTATTTCAAAAGTATATTGTTGTCTTAGAATGTCATATTTTAGAGTGTGAATTTGGTGTTAAATAAAACTTAATTTCATTATTTTTAAATCTATAATATGTAATTTCATTAAAATGTATGTTGTAGGAGACACACATTACAGAAATTATAAGGCCTTCAAATGGCTACCAACTTTGCTCCCTCGTGTGCAATTAGGGATTTTTTTTTCCGGATTTGATGTGACACTACTAGTGCCAAGTCAGACCTCTCTCTCTCTCTCTCTCCTAAGTCATTACTAAAAAAACTAAGGGTATACTACCCTTCTCAATACCTACTTAACTCCTCATACCCGGGTCGTATACCTCCTTCGGGTATTGAACGGTAACACCGGCAGCTGGACAGGTACAGCCTGTACTCCAAGAAAGTTGCATGGCGGTCATCACCATGACTACAGCCCATCGTCCTTGCACAATTACGTACCCTAGCTCCACCGCACCTCCAAACATTGTTGCGCTCCTGTCAGCCCTGTGTCTGTGCGTGCTCATATCAGGGAGCCAGGATTCGAGGCGAGGGCTTGGCTACAGCTCTGAGAATGGATACAGACATGGTGACACAGGTTCTGCTCCTCCCTGTTACCACGAGAGATGAGAGTTGCAATTGTCGTGCAGTGGAGCCATCCTCGGACTCCAATCTTACTTTTACTGTTTTCGAATGTGAAATATGCGTTACAATCTATGGCTCTGATAACAAAGTGTTGTCACGCTGCTAACACCTTGCATACGGCCAAGAACTAACCTCATGTTTGTTTGTTTTGGCCATGGGTGCAGGTGAGGCGTGATGACTCTAGATTGTTTGGCAATGTTTCATTTTCCGAATTCAGTACTTTGTTTCTCTGCACTTGTGCTTTGATGCAGTGGTAAATTGTAAAGTATGAATTGCTCGATTCTTGTTTGTAGACCGCAGAAAGTATAGAGACATTTTCAACTTCTTGCTCTAGTACTCTACAGGCTGTTGGTACTTTCCATTTGCTTGTTGACTTCGAATGTTTAATTCTTGTTGGGATCTGATCTAGCACTATTATTGTGTGGATTTAAGATCGGAAATATATTCTTGACTGGTGGTTACTGATAATTTCGTCTCTCTCTCTCGTCTCTCTCGTCTCTCTCTCGTCTCTCTCTCGTCTCTCTCTCGTCTCTCTCTCGTCTCTCTCTCGTCTCTCTCGTCTCTCTCGTCTCTCGCGTCTCTCGCGTCTCTCTCGTCTCTCTCGTCTCTCGCGTCTCTCGCGTCTCTCGCGTCTCTCTCTCTCTCTCTCTCTCTGCTAGCCCTTTGGGATTCCAGAAGGGTTCCTTTGGAAAGATCCCCTCCTAAATGCATAATAATAATATATACTCCCACTATTCTATAATACTATTTTTTTTTTTTTTTCATTTCTCTTAAATTATTTGTTCCCTTTACTTCAAACTTGATTTTTGGGTTGAAAATGACTTCTTCAAACATTAACTAATGAAATAACAAGAAGCCTAATTTATTATCCACTTCATAGACTCTGAAGATAACTATTTTTCTATGGTGTCATTTGCAAGAACTTTAACCCCTAAAGGACTAAATACCATTTTTTGATTATGATTATGATTATGATTATGATTATTATTAATTATTATTATTATTATTATTATTATTATTATTTTTTATTTTTTATTTTTATTTTTTCACACAATGTGTGCTCGAGGAGTAGCTTTAAGGCACAACAATTTTCATAACTTTTGACTACATGGTTCAAAAGTTATTGCATGATATGTAATTTTCAATGTTCGATGGGCAACCTAAGCATACCAAAAAAATTCTTTAAAAATCACTTTTTAAAAAAATAAAAATTTGAAATTAGTTTTCTAGATTTATATGTACGTGGAAAGCTCCATTTTGATTTACGATATGAAAGTTATGAGGTGCTCTAGTTTGCAGATAGTTATGGATTTTCTATTTGAAAATAAACTATGAAGTCCTTTATTTAACTCAATTTTTTATATTTTTTGAAAAAAAATAAAAATATATGATGTAGATTGTTTATTACTAAATTACCACTGTTGGGATTGAAATTTTTCAATTTTATAATTCAATTATTAACAATTTAGTGTTTTAAATCACTTTGTACTTCTTTCTAACCATCACTTTTTTCAAGCATGTAGCCAACTTGACTTGAGGAATGAATCCAAAGAGTAACCACCATTTTGGACATTTTTTCATACAAATGTGACCTTGTGAAGTGTAGCTGCCCATGTTTTCACAAGGCCAAAAAAAGATTTTTGTCACTCCAAACATTAATATCTTGCAATCTACACAGTGAAAAATTCTGAAATTTTTCCCACATCTTCTCAAACTATTCTACTACAAGATTCTAGTTACATGTGTCCAAAAATGTGTTTCATCTAGAATTTGGTGCTTGTAAATGCAAGGGCAGTTTGAGAGCGTTTTTGGTGAAAAAATAGTCTCTGACCTTTAGGGGTTAATTTGAATATCCCATTTGAATGCACCTTCAAGAGTAAAAGTGATATGATGGAGAAAATTTGTACAAGGTGTGAAACATGCACTCATATTCCATATTGAAAACATACCATATATTGTATTCAAAACATACACTGTACATTACATCGCATGGTTTCCAAAACCAATATTGTCCCATATAGCTTGCTGAGGCTCCAAAAGCTTTAGCAATGAGCATTTGGAAAAACAGGAAATTAAAATAAAATATTAAACAAGAAAGACACTTGGCACCTCCTCAAGGAATTCCTAATTGTGTCGAGGATGTTAATGACTCAGCTGAGCTCTGAACTTATTAGAGATAACCATCCTCCCCTGTGCACCTGACTGATGAATTGCAGCTTCACACAAACCGCGCAAGGCCAGCAGCAAATTGTGACTTTGCACCTGGTGATATTGGTTGATCTCCAACATATATATCAAATATGGAAGACACCAAGGCTCTGCTATCAATTGAAGCTACCAATGTCGCCGTTGCAGATGGATTCGATGCCACAGCCACCTGTAGACAACAACGCACACCCGGTTCCACAGTTAGGATTTTATCACTAGAATCTAATAATTTTATCACTAGAACACTCAGTCAGGTAAAATCTGTTGACAAGGAAACACAGCTCAAATTAGAGTGCTGGAGACCCTAAATCATCTCACAATTCAGAAATGTAAATTACTTGTGATTCCAATTGAAAAGTTAATGGAAATCCTGGCCGAGAATGTGACTCCTTTACCTGAAGGGTGGAGGGGTGAACCCAGTTCAATGTAATGGTCGTGTCATTCTTGAGAGGACGCGTTTGAAACACCGCTGCCAATTCGGCTAGTGCCTGATCCCCTGCTGCACCAGTGTTAGCTGCCCTGAGACGTGGCCGCAATGCTTCATCCAGAGCCCCCCAGAACTGGGAGCCTGTGATGTCTCTCACAAGCACCAACTGTAATGCTTTCTGCACCGGTGCTGCAAAATTCCCAACCAAAGACCAAACTGCTCTCTGTGAAGACGAGAAAAAGGGTATGAAAAATAACATCCCCATAACAAACTTCAGAGCAGTGCTAAGTAAGAGTAATTCAGAACAACGTCATCTCAAATGAGAGCAAACTAAGAAAAATTAATGCCCTGACATACTCTCACACACGAAGACAATGCCACCTTGTCTTTGAGGAGCTCTCACTTGAGCTCAACATTACAAAAACAAGGTGCCAGTGACTCCTTTTCATGCCGATTTAGAGGGTGCTCAACAAGGGTTCTTTATAAAGTTATTCACTTTAAGTGAGTACTCCAAGACCACTTCATATTGCTACATTCTTGAGCATCTGTTGAAACAGGAAGCTTGAACTACAAAGTTGATGAACTTGACTTCCTCCACTTTTTCTGATAAGTACAAGTACGGCTTAACTGTAACAGATCACTCGAAGTGGACGCACGTACCATTCAAAACAGAATTAAAGAAAGCACTATTGTTCGAAAGGTTTGAGACAGGTTGCCCTCGCCAAGACGCCAATGCGGCCCGCACTCCTGATTCAACGTACAATGCAACTGCGTACACTTTCACACTTATAAAAGCTACTTTCTTTTCACGTACACCTGCATAGAAACGGCACTAAGATCAGGTCTATCTCCACAGCTTCATTTTCCTACCATTACTCGAATGGTACTCAGTGAATACAGAGTCTACATCAACAAACGTCTTTCTAATGTGTCCACATTCCATTGGATATTACTCTCAAAGTTATATGCCATAACCATTTATTGCTCATCTGGATGAAGTACCTGTCACTATTAAAAACCACAAAATCATCCAATTACAACCGATTTTGCCCTTAATTCCTCTTTTTTGGTCCATCGACAGATGAGTTATGAGCCAACTCGATGTTTTTGATGAAGACTATGTCCGGTTACAACCAGTTTTTGAATAGCTGCTCTCACCAGATACACAGTCCAGTGAATACTTTGTGACAACACTTATTGCTGCTATCTTTATTCGTCGGTGCTGAACCGAAGATACTTGCGGAAGATGAAGTCATAGTCAATCACTTTCTAGGATGAACTCTTGCTTTTAGGGTATTCAAATTGATGAATCTAAGATTTGTACCTGCACCGGCAAAGGCAAGATTGGCGGAGCTGCCAGCAGGAGTGAGAGATGATGAAAATCTGACACCAGTGACCGACTCCACATACGATTCTGCACGAGCCCCAAACACAACAGAACGTCAAGGAGAGCAGGAGACAAATCATCACCTCCATCAGCATTGAATCAGACCACTGCATTAGAATGCAAAATACATCCCGCTAATACGAGAACCAAGTGCCGAATGTCCGTAACATCTCCAAAACTACACGACAACGATTTAGGGTTTGCTTCTCATTTTTACAGATCAGTCAATTCAGCACACCCACGACCACCAAGATTCAAACATCATAAACTCATCACTCCATCACTCTCAAGATTAAAACCAACAGGGAAAATCACAAGCCTGAATCGAACCAAGACTAAACCCTCAAGAATATCACAGAAACCGAAGGAGTTTGCACATACCATTACCGGGACAATTACTCTAATCACCACCAAACCAATCTCCCCGTAAGCTCACTTCCTAACATCCAAATCCATCACACCTTCACCGACAAATTAAAAAATTAAAAAAAATTCCATCACACAACACACATTCCAGAACAGATTCAGAGGTCGCGATCGAAGCACACCTGGCACGGTCCCCGCCATTGCTTCCAACTCGATCTCTGACAAGTACACCGAACGAGATTGAACCCAGTCACTGAATTGCAAATCACAGCTGCTTCAATGTCGATCCTGAAGCTCGCAATAACTCGCACTGGCAATGGCGATTCGTGACCCGAATTAAGTAGTGATGATGGTGGTGGTGAGGTTTAGGTTTCGAGAAATCAGAAATCAGAGATCAGAAATCTGTTGTTGGATCACCGACAAGGCAGGGGCGATGGGTGCAAGTGGCAGCAAGCACCGATGGCAACGTGTCCGCAATTTGCTGCTCCGTTTGGGTGAAAAAATGTCCTCGGCAACCGTGTCCGCATCTTCTGCTCCGATTTGTCGACGGAAGATGAGTCCTTGGAGAAACACTAGGGGTAGTCACACCTTCTTCACTTTGCACTTGGAGAATGGAGAATGGAAAGGTGGCGGCTTGGGGTTGGCTTCATGTTGGTAGAATATACTTAAGTGTTTATATCTTCCACACTCCTAGTCTTCACCTCTTGAGGTGAAGGTTGGGAGTGCGGAAGATTTAAGCACTTAAGAAGATTCTTTTGTGCTCTACACTTTTACCTTTCATTGCCGCTTTACCTTTGTTGTTGCCGATTTTCCTCCAACTTTATGTCTAATCTTAGGTTTAGGTAAGTTGCTTCTCCACTTTTTTCATTCTCCACTCTCAACACATCTTTTAGGGGTGTCACACCTCCTTCACTCACCACGGCTTGCTATTGGCTCCTCGAAACCCTCACCAACTCTCATTCTCCATTCTCCAAGTGCAAAGTGAAGAAGGTGTGACTACCCCTAGTGTGATTCTCACGAGGTGTTTGTGGGCTTACTTTCTTCGCTGCTGAAATCAAATTCAATGTGTGCCACAGGCAGAAAAGTAAAAAACAAAACAAGGATTCTCACCGTCCACACCATGGGCGCCACCCAGCCGCGAAGACGCCATGCCAAGTGCTTGTTCTTGGACCCTGTCCTGGAAAGGATAGGGTAGGGTTTAGGGTAGGGGTTCAGTGTGGCCCAGACTATTTCTACCCTCATTTGAATTCCGTCCTCATGTGCCTGTGCCTGTGGTGGACATCTTCGTTCTGGAATGTAACACCTAGGGATTAAGATGAGAGTTATAAATAACAAGGAAATGGAGTTGGAGGATACTTCAATAGTGACAAAGTTGGGGGATATGGAAGTTGGGATTTGTGACAAAATTGGAGGATATGAAGTTGGGATTTGTGACAAAGTTGGGGGATATGAAGTTGGGATTTGTGACAAAGTTGGGGGATATGAAAGTTTGGGATTTGTGACAAAGTTGGAAGATGGGAAATTTTTGGAAGATGGGAAAAAATTGGGGGATATGAAGTTGGAAATTTGTGACAAATTAGGAGTATATGGAAGTTTGGATCAATATATATTTTTTCATTTATATAAAGTGCCAAAGTGGATATATAAATTGTTATTTTGGTGCTCCAAATTTCAACATTGATACACATATTGGATAGAAAATATTACATTAGCATATATAACATATCCATAATTATGTTTTCATCCAAAATTTGATGATTTCATTCAAATTTTTTTTTCTAATTTGAGGTTATTTGGTAAAAAGCTTCACAATTTTTTTCATTTTTTAACCAAATTAGTTTTTTCCTTGGGATTTTCTAGTGCACTATAGCACCATAATGCCCCCTCGAACCAAAAAAAACAGACCCTAGTTGGAATAGGTAGAAAAGTTAGAAGATGGGAAAAAAATCGAAGGATATGAAGTCGGAGATTTGTGAAAAAACTTAGGGTTTATAAAGTTGGGAATATGAAGTTTGGAATTTCATTGTTTGAGTATAAGGGCTAGTATATACTTGGGGCTAGATTGAAGGCCGGCCGGAACTCTCCAAGTTTGAACCAATGTCATTCTATTTCTTCAAATCCGGCCCAATGTCGCCTTAGGTGGTATGATTTTGGTGCCAAACCATCTGGCCCCAAGGGAGCAATCAGGCTAAGGTTTTGGGTGGCCCGATTTTCCATCTGGGGCCAGATTGGGCTCTTCCATTGGATCGTACAAATCTCTACCATTGATAAAGAGAATTTTATTTATTTATTTATTTTTAAAAGCTTCTTCATCTTTGGTTTCATTTCATCTCTGTTTGTGTGGATTCTTCATTGCTCCACGGTCATGAGTTGTGGATTTGGGATAAAGTAATGTTGTATAACAAATTTCTATTTTATACGTTTTCCTTTTAAAAAAGAAGTAAAAAAATAGTATAACATAAAAAATAAAAAATAGTTCTCATTGAGAAAAGCAATATACAATTAAAGTTGATTCAACTCATAATTTTAGTATTCACAGGTTTAACTCCTATTGGATGCATTCATAAAATTATAATTTTAAAAATAAAAACATACTCCCTCCATCCCATAATGATCTTCTTGTTGGCTCTAATTTTTTGTCCTAAAATGATCTTCCTATTGCATTTGTGATGTTGCAAATTGGTCAATTCAATTTTCGATTGCTCTCTAGGATCAACAAAACAATTTTGAGGAATAACTCCCCCTCCATCCATTCAATCATCAATCAAAAGACACATAAAATGATTCAAGGGGTCAATCAACATTGTTCAATTTTATTTTTTGCATCTCTTTGAATTTTGCCTAATTGAAGAAGAAGAAACTTTTGGAGTCAATATTGAGGTCCACACATGGGCTTTGGCTTATTCTAAATGCCCATAAAATTATAACCTCGCACTCAACAACTAAATGCCCACTGGTGCTATTTAAAAATGCCCAAAAAATTCTACTTTTCAATCATTTAAAATTTCACTTTGAAAAAGGCTTCTAAAGTCAATGTTTGCAGGATATTAAAAGTATACTAAACTCTATGTACCATGCAAAATGGGTTTTGAAAAAGTTATTTTTAGCCTTAATTTGGAACATTTTGTCAAACAAGAAGATCATTTTGGGATAGAGGGAGTATAAATTATGAATAATAAATAAAAATTTAGTAATAAAAAAATAATATTAATAAAAAAGATGTATACATAATATAATTTTCTTTTGTTACAATTAGTTGAATAGTAAAAATTAATTAATTTTAATTTTAATAAGAAATATAAAACATTTTTAGATAAAAGGGAAAAAATAATAATAATGGATGAAGTAAGATATCCAGTACTTACAGAAAAAACAATTTATTTGTTAGAACAAAACCAATATACTTTTGGTGTTAATTAACTACAATACAATTTTTTTTTAAGCGGATTGAAGTTTTTTTAATGTAAAAGGATAACCAAAACCAAATCTTTATGGTTTTAAGAAATTTACAGTAAATAATGAAATCAAGTTGCTTGAATATAAGGTAAACTATTCCATTATGAGCAAAAAATGGGACCAAGCCCATTGTAGGCAAAATTGTAATGGTCATGTACATTCAAGCTTTGAAATGTACACCACCATTACAATTTTGCCCACAATGGGCTTGTTCTATCTTGCCCTTACTGGGATAGTTTACCTTATAACTTTATAAGGTTGTCTTACCCCAAGAAAGTCACTTTACAAGCCATTAAAGTCAAAGTGATATTCCTACAGATATTTTCATTTGCATACACAGGGGTTCATGAGTCTCAATTACAACAATACCTAATTCGAAAATGGTGCATTCTTGTACAATAATCTATCTACCAAGTTATTTCTTCAACCCAAACTTCTTCAATAATTTGATTTTAGATTGTGAATTGAAGTAGAAAAAATCATGTATATAACTTTTTTCTTAACAATACTAATGATTCTCTTTCATTGTAGATTTCATGTCTTTAGGTGCATGTTTTATATTTTCCAAAATTGAGTAGTAGTAGACCCTCATACAATTTCAAGGATTCAACCCCATAGAAGTTACTAAAAAATTATCCAAATGTTTAAGAAGCATTTTCATAGCTATGTGTTGGCATTCAACATGTGCTTTTGAATTTCAATTGTATGTAATTGGAAAACAAAAATTAAAATGACCATGTATACAAAATCATGTGTGCTATAAAACTTTTACTTCATGAATAAGTCAATTTTTTTATAGATAAAGTAGAAATAAAAAGGAAAAGGTTAAAAGAAAGTCTAAAAACTATCTTTTCTATATTTGAAATAGAATAAATAGGAAGAAAAACAAAAACAAAATATAAATTATAAAAAAAAAAAAAAATTGGGCCTTAGAATTGGGCCTTAGAATTGGGCCTCAACACTTTACATTACCTAGGGCCAGAGTGATGAATTGAAATTCAGCTCCAGAATTCAACCTCAACCCTTTACATTATCTAAAGCCGGAGTGGTGATTTGGGACCGGATTGGAGGCAAATCGGGCTGGCCTTCCATCCGGCCCCATCCATCCGGCCCCAGGCTGTGTATATACCGGCCCTAATTACATTCCCACATTAAAGCGTACAAGACATGTCCATCTTCTCCCTCTGAAATTGATGCCCGTTTAATAATCAATACCCGTCTTGGGAGACATGTCCATCTTCGTCCTCAGAAATTGATGCCCTTATGACGATCCAATACCCGACAATCAGGAAGATGTCCATCCAAAACCGATGCCCGTCTGATACCCGACCCGGTGGCTTCGTCTCCGTCATTGCGGAGAAAAGACTGTCTCTGTACGTTAGTGGAGGCATGGATTTGCTCTTGTTTTTGCAAAGTAGGTGAGCTATGGCGCTCGATTTCGAAATGCTGTCTATCGAGACCTTCACCGACAGGAGCGTCATCCTGCGCAACAACAACAGTCACACTTGAGCAGCCCAAAGCAAAGCGCGTCCTAGTGATCGGAATATATTAGGGGAGGGGGTTTGGGGATTCTTTTGAGGTAATGCAGAACCAGGCGTTGGCTAGAGTGAGAAGGTGAGAGCGACGACAGAAGAATGGAAAATGAGAGAGACAGAAAGAGAGAAGAAGGGCTAGGAAAACACGATTCTCGCTGAGGGTTTGCTTTACAGGGTTTTATGCCATGGCGACGAAGCGTCAGCCTCCGATTGCGAGTGGCTCGCCCGCCGGTATGTGTTGCTTCTAGCGCTGCTGTTCGGGTCGTTTTTGGTTGCGATTTTTGGTTTTGGAGGGCGAGGGGTTCAGGGTTTTGAATTTGGGTTTCGGACCTCCCTTACGCTGTCTAGGGTTTGGATACTCCTCTGTTTAATTCTTTTTCCCGTTGCGCTGTTGTATTGATTGGTCATTCCATTAGGCGCTATCGAGGTTTTGCACGTGTAATTTTTAATTTACCTCAGAAGCGAGATATGGAAGAGCAGGGGGAGCGGTGTCTGTTCTTTGATAAGGAAGGTTTTTGTGGACTCAATGACATTCGTTTTTTGGTTGAAAGTGTTGGTTTTGGAGGGCTTGGGGGTTTAGGGTTTTTAACTTTCTTACTCTGCCTAGGGTTTGGACACTCCTCTGTTCATTTTAATTTTTCCTGCTCGGTTGCTCCATAGTATCGATCGTTCATTTCTGTAGGCGTTATCAAGTTGTTTACGTTACGTGTAACGTAGAAAGTTAACCTCAGAAGGCGAGCTCTGAAGAGAAGTTGAAGCATTATCTATTAGGGAAGTTGTTTTTGGACGCACTGAGTCTCGTTATTCACAGAAGTAGCGGTATTGAGAACTAAACACCGACACAGGGTTAGAATCATGTCTGGTTATATTTCTTCAATATTTAGCTCCCAATTCAGTGTGAGTTGAGACTTTGGGGTTGGAAAGGGCATGTGTTTAAGATATTCTGATCTGATTTAAGTACCGGAGAAATTATCAGAAAAATTGCACCCAGACCTCCTTAATGTTACGGCCTCGGCTCTCAAAATGCACGTGACTATATTGAGCTTTGTAACATTGTCTTGTGCTGTATGTAATTGGGCTTGTCTTGTCTTTTTATAATTGGGACATATTATTACCTTCCTTTAAGATTTATTTTAACTGCTATAGATATGGAAGCGGACACTTTGGGCCATGTGGGCACTTTAAGGGTTAGTAGATTTGAGCGTTCCCATGACTTTATTGTTGCCCTGGAAGGAGAGTCGTCTCGGAGGATAACCGTAGACTTTTCTCGAAGCTTCGTGACGAGTGCTTGCTCGTACTAAGAGCCAATATCTTTCTACTGCTGAATCGATTAGTGTTCTGGGGTCGATTGTAGGGCTGAAGATTAAGCTGAGACCCGGAGCGACGAAGGCAAGTAAAGGGAATCAACCAGAAGATAGTGGGGAAGACGTGGGAGCCGACTCAGGAGATGATTCAGGATTGAACGATGGGATGCTGAAAAGGAAGCGGGAATCGCCACGAGCAACGAACATTCCCAAGAAGAGACCGGCAAGGGAGGAATCCCCAATTCCCTTTGGAGCTAATGGGGAGCCCGTGGAGGTAGTACCGGGAAAGAGTGAACGCGTTGCTGGTGACCTTCATGTTGTCAAACAGCGTGTAGGACAAATTCACAGCTCAGTTGGAGCTATCTTACAAGCAGAACAAGCTGTGCTAGCGGGCTTCGATAGGGACTACGAGGAAGTGAAGAAGGGCACTCCAAGTTTAGAAAACCTATCACATGGACAGCTACTAGTGAATTCTGTAATAGCTTCCGATCAAGCTGGGACTTTTATTCCAGGCAGGAGAGCAGGTGCAGATCCTGCGGGTTTTGGTGGACAGTCACATTTGATGTCCTTGCAGGCCTCGTTGCCGTCTGGTACACCTGGTTCCAGGACAACTGATAGTGCAACTGAACAGCATACCATTCCTAGCCATGCCGGTAAGATGCTCTCCACAACGGCGCACTCCTTGATTCACTGTCCTCGTGAATCGACACCTAAAGTTTCGAAAGTTCATAGGTTAAGCTCCTGAGCTTATGCGTATGGATTTAGAAAGTAAATATCTATTTTAAGGATACAGAAAGTCCTCACATACGAGAGATGTCCCATTTACAGGACAACGCATTAATTAGTGTTGGTAGAATATATGCATTTCACTGGCCTGTGAGCGTTATTTGAGAGAGCCATCCACCTTTCGTAAGGCAATGGAGATCTTGTTTGTCTAGATTGAAAGAAGTCAATGCTTACGAAGACTAATGTTGACTCCTATTGGCAGGTTGGTTTTCATGGACAAAAATACACACTTTGGAGAAACGAGGTCTGCCTGAGTTTTTTAATGGCAAAACACCTGGCAAGACTCCAAAACTGTATATGGAGTACCGGAACATTATCCTGAATAAATATCGAGAAAATGTCAAGAAAATTATCGCTGTTGCCGACGTGCAAGGGCTACTCGTTGGCTTGGACGAAAAAACCATATCTCGAGTTCTAGATTTTTTTGATCATTGGGGTCTTATCAACTACCAGGCCCCTGCTGAATTTCGGCCACTTTGGCAAAGCCCAGTTCTATCGCTAGATTCCGACGTGGCAGGCTTGTTACGGGCATTGCCTCTAAAGGGCTCTAGTTTGTACGAGTTTGATAACATACGAGCTCCTGTTTCCAAGCAAGGTCATTTAAATTCAAAATCAGCCGATGTAGCTATTTCAGAGTTGCTGGCTCTTCCAGAAGGACCAGAAGTGGAGTATCACTGCAATTCGTGTGCTACTGATTGTAGCAAACAGCGCTATCATTGTCAGAAGCAGGTTAGTTTTTTTTCAAGAGAATTTCTGATGATATTTATCAATATTTATATCAGTATATCAGTGCAGAGTGGTGGGCGTGGTTTTTCTGCTGCTAAACCCCAGTTTTGAGATATCATCAATTTTTTTATTTCTTCCATGAATGCCTGATCTTTATCGGCTGTTGGTTGCTGGCAGGCAGATTTCGATGTGTGTTGTGATTGTTACAACGACGGGAAGTTTGGGCCTGACAACGTTTCAACGGATTTCATAAGGATGGATTCCACTGAGGAAGAGAGTGGGAATGGTGTCGGCTGGACAGATCAAGAGACGCTTTTGTTACTGGAGGCTTTAGAGATGTTCGGAGACAATTGGAATGAAATTTCTGAGCATGTGGCTACAAAGTCAAAGGCACAGTGTATCTTGCATTTCATACGGCTTCCTGTCGAGGATCCGTTCTTAGAAGATATGGAGACTCCCGGGACTACTTTGACTGTTCCAACTCCACCGCTTATCTTACAAACAGAAAACACAATGCAAAGTGAACAGTCTGGGGAGGGAAAAGCAGAAAATAATCCCCATGCACCGAGTACTGAGCCTGGTTTAGAGGTTTCAAGGGATCTACAGGCACCTCCTTCCAGCTTTGTAGCTTTTGCTGATGCTCCCAACCCAGTCATGGCTCAGGTAATATTCAGAGCTGTTCGTGTTGAGTTGACGTGCCCAGCCTGTGCTGCCTGCTGCCTGTTAACGGTTTGCATTATGAACTGTCTGGGTGTATTATGAGACCACGGGGTTCTATATTCAAGCCTAGAAGATAGTAATCAGTGTATGTAGGAAGTTGGTTATATCGGACGTATTACTTAAAACACGTGTCTGGCTACACCTGTTGTATCCTCCTCTTTCCAAATCTACTATGTTCCTAAATGTACCTTTGAAAGGGTAGATGCGTTTGTTTTGATACCTTCATGCTTTGCTCTTTCAAAGTACTAGCAAGTGTTCAATGCTGCTAACTTGTTTGGTAAAGCGATCGTCACTGAGGGTTTTCTTCCATGAAATACCTATTTCGTATATGCCAAAAGTTTGATACGGGTTGTATTCACTTTGGATACTGTGCTTCCAGCTGCGGGAATGAACTCTGTTTCCCTGACAACCAGTTATTTCCTTGTAGGTGGCGTTTCTTGCAGCTATGGTTGGGCCACGTGTAGCTGCAGCAGCTGCTCAGGCTGCACTAGCTACATTGACGCAAAAGGACCCTGGACCTCGGCTTGCAGCAACTACTGCCATCGCAATGGATCCTCCCAGGGGTCCCCCACCGAGCTCTGTGCAGCAGCCGGCCAGGTTCAGCTTTTCCCTTATGCTGATGATGGTACATATTTTCATTCGTGTCAGTGGTTTTATCCTCTTAATGATAAATGCCCTCTACTATGCTGCTACACCATTCTGATGTACAGTACAATAGTCAGCACTGATCACATGGTAGAACTGATTTCACCCGTCAAAGTGAGAAACTATCGTAGTCTACAAATGGTTTCTTTATAGTGTTAATATCCAAATTAAGAATATATTTTCGAGTCATGGAATGTGGACATAAGCAAGTTCCAACTAGCTGTGCTCTTGAAGTTTGCAGGTTACTGCCAGCAGATTCTGAAGTGCGGAGTGCTAGTGATGCAAGTCAACCAAGCACTGCTGAAGCTGGTTCAGTTGGTGGGGCCTCAGTCTCTGGACAAGAGAGTGTCACGGCTTTTAAGCCTGATGTTTTTAGCCGCCCTTCGTCTGCCTCTATTCCGGGTAAAAGTCACAATCCTTGAGCTTCAGCATGAGTTTCTCTGAGCTCAGGGCCATGTGAGCGAGGATCACTGTCTTTGACTTGTTTCTTTATGATGGTAATGTACGTGAAAAAACATGCTTGTCATACCAGTCTGTCAAGTATAGCTCATGTTTCTGAAACCATCCGTATTGATGGAACCTCTTTCAGGTGGAGCTGTTGTTTCAAGAACTCAAGTAAATGGGAAGTTCAAAATGTCAGCGGAAGTCCTCAGCAATGTTCATGTAAAACTTGCTGCGGCAAGTGCAATGGCTGCTGCTGCTGTCAAAGCAAAACTGCTAGCTGATCAGGAAGAACGCGAAATGCAGCGCTTAGTCACCACTGTAATTGAGCATCAGGTAATGACAGCTCCTAGAGTGGGTGTTCCAACTGTGATTTTGTCTTTCTAATTTAGTGAAAGCAAGTTAACATGTGTTCCTCTGAGCAACTGACGGACCTTGGCCAAGGTGAGCTATACTTGCTTCACTTGGCAAGGAAACTGTGATCCTATTCCAAGGACGTAGTTCCGAAAATCTGAGAAAGGATGCATTTGCTGCAGCTGAAGAAGCTGGAACTGAAGCTGAAGACGTTCCATGATTTGGAAATGATGTTATCCAAAGAATGCGAGTCCGTTGAGCGCGCACGGCAAAAAATATACTCAGAACATGCCCGCATGGTGGCCACTCGCCTCGGTACAACTGGTAGCCCGAACCCAGGCCCGCTTGGAGCTGGGCAGCAAGCTGGACAAAGACCTGTTGGCGCGGGGTACCCCCCATTTGGACAAGCCAACACACAAATGCATACGCCAGGATCTGCTTCAAGCTTTCAAGGAATGAATCCTCTAGGCTCGGCTCCATCACCAGCTATGCAGGGGCTTGCAAGACCAGTGACCGCAGGAGGAACCATGTCAACACCACCACAAGGAGGACAATTCATGCGACAAGGGATGGTCACGCCTCCGCAATTAGTAGGGCGAGCAGCAATGCCTCAAGGGACTCCCCAGACGCCGCAGAGTCTTGGAAGACCCTCTGGCGTACCGAGTGCCATTACTCCTAATCAAACCCCTGGAAGACCCTTGACTGCACCTCCAGGGATGTCGCGACCTGCACCAGGAGGCACATCTAGTGCTGGACCACAATAGAACTGGAATGAGTGTGCATTCTGATGAGGGTAAGCTTTTTTCACAAGAAGCTGTTACGTTTCTAGCGATTTGAAACTGTGTTTTGAGTTCTTAAATACTCAACGAAAGCTCCATTGACAGAAACTTTGTAAGTACACCGACACTTATTGTTGTTGTTCTCGAGTGGGTCGCTTTTTTGTAAGAGTGGAAATTAGGTGTTGAATCTTTTGATAGGCCCAAATAGTCATTTCACACGCATGTTATTGTCTTGGACGGAGATGTTCACATGAATCCCGAGAGCAGAATGCTGAGCGCAAGAGAACCTGCTCGGCATCAGAATCTTTTTTGGAGTTTTGGCATGTTTTGCGTATGTCATTTTACAAATATGTTATTTACCTCAATTTCATCAAATTCGTCGTAAAGAACGGTTGGGATTTTCAAGAGTCTCGCATTACTTTGGATGAATGAGAAGTTATGTGGACGAAAATTCACTTGGATACACTCTATTCTTCTTCCAAAATATGGACCTTGAAGAATTTAGGTGTAAATTGTTTCTTTATTTTGACAGAGGGTAACATTGTATTGCAGTGCAAACATAAATCTACCATCCATAGGAGATACCTAGGGTGCTATTGCTACATATGTCTATGTGGCATAATTAGTAGATCCACTACCATGTAATATCTTAAATTACTCATCTTTTCTTCTTTTGCAAATAGAAACATTGAAAATTTTGCATTCATGGCTTCATAACTTCATATTTTCTACCTTATGTTGTATTCTACCTTGAAATTGGAGGCAATAAGAGTAGCACTTGCTTATGTCCACAAGAAAATGTATCCACATGGTAGAGATTTTATAACTAATCTCCAACACTCTCAATGTGCATATTGGTTGCCTTTGGGAGCAATCTTTGCGATGTCCAATTTGTTTGAAAGGCTATACTCATAAAATCATGACAACCCATGATATCTAAAGTATAGGGGATACTTTCTAAGCCTTTCACAAGCTTCCTCAAGGAAGTAGGTTAGGTTCAAATTCATTTGAAAAAGATGGTTGGAATTCTTCAAAGTAGTACAGTAAGAACTTTAGTATTGCACTTGTTGCATTTGTATTAACTAAAGGACACCCCCCCATAACTAAGGTAGTCACTCCAATACTCCAACTATTAGACCAATAGGTGCATTCTTTGTTTCTATGGTTATCAATGGAGTCATCCATTGGACCTTTTAGATAAAGGTACATTCTATGTTAAGATAAATGAATCCATTGCATGCAAAATTATATTAGTGGTGTACATTTCAAAACTTAAATGTCTACTACTAATATAATTTTGTCTGCAATGGGCTTGCTCCCATTTGACCTTCATGGGCTCACTTTACCTTACACTCTAAATCTCTTCACTCTAACTTCTTGGGAATCAATCATATTAATAATAAAATAGTCTGAATGTGTGACAAGTTTGCTATAATCATCAACAATATGACAAGAGAACATAATGTTCCTAAATATTATTGAATAGAAGACATCAAAGATGTCGAAGTGTACATTGGAATTGTATTTTGTTTGGGTGGAAAAACACTCTTCAAAATACCGTATGTGAAGGTCAAATTGAGCATAAATTAAGTCGTTTTTGTTATAAAAAAAAGTGCTACTTGTCATTTGGTGAATGGTATGAGATGATGTGGACCTTTGAAAATATGACTTTGAAATTCAATTTTGGCACCGAATCAAACCTTTATGTACGGTACTCACAGTGAGTGATTGGTTTTGAACTAAATATTAAAAGTATTTTCCCCCAAATAACTGAATGCCATGGTTGATGTCCAAAGTGCTTGTCATACCCAACATCTACTTCAATCCAACATTTTAAGGATTGAAATGTAGGGTCAGTGTCGATAGGGACACAATTGTGTTGAGGGTTCATAATGGTTATATATATGATTAAAGCATCCACAGTTAGAGCATTGAATATGGGCATGCCAATATCAAATGGAAGGTCTGTTGCAAAGTTTGTAACGAGGGTGGTTCTTTCGTTAGCAATTGCTCCTCAATGGGGGCCCACGACTTTGAACCAATGTTTTTTGGGGGGTGACCAATGCTTATGTGGCCTTTCTTTCAAGAAGGTTTTGAGTTTTTTGGCTCCTTTTAGAATTGAAGGTGGCTACTGTATATGCAATTTTGAAGCTTGGTAATTGTATTTTTTCTAATCACAAAGAAAAAAATGGCATTGATAGGTTACTAGAGGGAGTTGGAATAGGCAATGACTTCAAGAATTTTATTGTAACATCAACAAAGGTAGTATTTTTCAAAGTAGTTAGGAAGCTATAACAATGCCAGCCACCACTCCTAAGTTGGCATTTAAACTATTTCAAACTTGATCCTTCAAGAATGACAAAGACAAAAAGCAACATTTGTCCTCAACATGACCAAGCATATGGATCATGGCGATCTATACAAGTTTCACATGCTCATTAAAGCTTTTGACAAGAAATGAGTTTGCATCTAAACACCTTCAAAGTTTTGTGAGTGGATTCGGCAAGAATGGTGGTTCTATAGTTGTTGCAACTCCAACTAAGTGCAATCCAAGATAAGCGGCACAAGTTTTGTTGCCTTCTTTTTCAAAAAGCATCTAGACTCACCAAAATTTTTTTTAATCACATTAAGGTGCTTGTAGAAGCTAGCTTCACAGTCACCATGTAACCAATATTGTGGATAGACCATATTGAGTGCACTCATGAAACCATAGGCTGGAAAATTTGTATTGCAATTCATCAATGAATTGTTGTACTACACCAACTTAAAAATGTAGCATGTAATAGACAAAGTCTACAACTTAGCCAAAAAAATACAGCTGTAAAACATAACCTTGTTCTCATCTTTCATTGTGCTCACAATGTGTGCAAGAGATTTCTACGTTACAAACAACCCTTTATACATAGCAAATACAAGTTGAATACTTTAGACAAAAATTAATTGTGAGTTCTATCCATCAATATTCAAATCCATAGGTATGGGCAACTACTTCATGTGGATTTGCTTCTAAGAGCATTCCAAAAGCTACTTGAAGGATCATAATTCTTTAGTGGCAAAGGCATGGTCAATGTCCAAATACTACTTGAACAAGTGTCCTTGACAAACTTGTTGGATTATAGCCACAAAATCTGAAATGTACACATCATGTTTGGGTGCAAAGAGGACAAGCTTATCCATGTTCTCCAAAAGTGGCAAGAGTCATGGTGAATGACCTTTGCCCTAACACCCTTAGCCTTTGTTTTCACATGTTTCTGCATTCTAACACCAATCTAAGGAATACAAAAGAAATTTCAAGTTCTATGAAAATTCAATAGTAACAGAAGCTCCACAACTTAGCCAAAAAAAATTAGCAGTAAGGCAAATTCTACAACTTAGCCAAAAAAATTTAGCAGGAGGACAAACTCCACAACTTAGTCAAAATATTTTAGCATAGACAAAGTTCACAACTTAACCAAAAAATTATAGTAGTAAGACAAAATCCACAATTAAATTCAACAATAAGACAAATTGCACAACTTAACTAAAAATTTCAACAATAAGACAAAGTGCACAACTTAACCAAAAAAATTCAATAGTATGAAAAATTCCACAATTTAACCAAAAATTTTTAGCAAGACTCAGTAAACAAACACATCAAAGAGAATGTTATTGTTTTCTTAATTGTAGAATCAACATTCATCTTGACTATAACTAAGTGATATTTACTTAAAAGTTGCCTAAGGGGGTCAATTAAAGACATTAAACATGTAGATACATTCTTGAGTAATTTAAAGTTTTTTGTTTCCATCCTAAATGCAAGGCTGGGGAATTCAACATACTTCTTGGGGTTGCATGCAAAGTAGTTATGACATACTTGCAACAAATCCTCAATGGTAGACATTATGTCCAAAACAAACAATGTCTTGAAAGCTAAGTTGCATCTATGAGCCATGTAGTGACCCCTTGAGCAAAAGGAATATGGTTAGTTTTAATTTGTTTTGTCACTCTACTTCTCTGGTCCTAAAAGGTAGCTACACCATCAACACCATATCACATGAGTTTGGGTGCAATGGCTTCTGCATACATGTCAACTTTAATACTCAAGGTTGAAGTAATGACAAAGGTTACATTTTCTGCTCAAAGCCCCATCAACCTCAAGTTTTTATAGCAAGATGAGTACATGGCAACAAGTCCAATTATGCAGCACATAATAGTAACCAACAATGCAGCTATGATTATCTATAGCACTTATCTCATCAACAATAATGGCAATGTATTCGGTAGTCCCAATAATAGCCTTCATTTTATCTTGAATTATAGACCATGTATGACACGCCATTATCTAACATTGCCCCATCAATCCAATGCATCTTTAGTAAATCAAAGACTCTAAGCAGCTCATATAAGGTAAGTCTAGAAGTAAACTCAACCATTGGCATACCATCATTTATAATCTGAAATAAAGTGGCTAGCTGCATCCATTTCTTTCTCGATTCAATAGTGTTGTTGCTATAGATTTGTTTCAAAACTTGGGTGGATCCTTTGGCAGCATATAATGACATTTAATTTTATGCTTTATCTTTTTTTATGTATCTACAATGTATAAAATATGGGATCCATTAAGTAGGCCTTCATCCCCATTTTAGTGCATACACAACAACGCACCATGTGTAGTACCCCATCAAACACTAAGATGATCTCAACCCAAGGGCACTTGGCAAACCACTCCATCTAAAATTTACCAATTAAGTTGTAGCTCTTCTTTGTAAGCTTGGGAGGTGGAAGAATTTCAAAATCATCACTACCACATGATTCTTCATTCTCAAATGGCACATAAAAACTGTGCACTACAACAAAGTTAGGGTTGCCTTCGAAGACATCGAAGGCCGAATCATTGAGGAACAAGAACACTGTAGTTGGGGTAGATTCCAAGACAACAATGGAAGATAATCTACTCTTTGATGCCCCCCCAAAGTCACGAGTTGTATTACAAGACACAAGTGCTTCTTGTACGGAAATAAAAAATTCAAATTGAGAGAAGTTTTTTTTTGTCAATAGAGTATATAGTTGATGTTTTGCTTCATTTGGCATGACTGCCAGATTGAGCATCATCATTGTTTAGATTATAGGAG
Source organism: Rhytidiadelphus loreus (assembly GCA_947034895.1). Taxonomy (NCBI): domain Eukaryota; kingdom Viridiplantae; phylum Streptophyta; class Bryopsida; order Hypnales; family Hylocomiaceae; genus Rhytidiadelphus; species Rhytidiadelphus loreus. The sequence continues at coordinate 45,333,809 of OX344764.1, forward strand.
GCAAAGAAATATGTTTGCAAAAAAATTCTTTTGCCATGCCTTCTCATATCTTGTCTTCTCAATAAGTTGACTACTATGAAGTGCTTTTCGAGCAGTTGTTTCTTTTTCTTTTTGAATTCTAATTGTCCTCTTTTTCCAAAGTGCTAAAGCTTTCTTCAATGCTAATGCATTTGCAAGGGCAACTAACCCTAAATCTACAAGAGTGAAAGCTTCCATCGTCAACTAGAAACTCAATGATCTCTAACAACAATAAAAATAACATTGCTTTGTAACAATAATCCCTCTACACAATGCACAATCACCAATCTTGTAATAGTCTAACACTCTTCAAACTCTGAAGTCTAAACTATTGTAATGGATCCTTGTAAACTGTATAAAGTGTGAACCCACTCTTTAAAGTTTGAATTGTCATAACAACCAAGCAACCCCATCAACCCCAACCTCAAAAATACCAACGACAAAGCATCCAAGAAGACAACTTCATGTTTAAGTTTCACTTTCTAGGTACATCTTCCCTTTCAAAAAGAAAAAAATTACAAATTCTAGCATACTCACATACAAATAGAACTTTTTCATCCTAAACTAATTCACCCTACAATCCAAGTCAAATCCTAAATTACAAAGTCCTACAATTGTACCTAAACAACATTCACATTGCACTTATTGCAACAATCCTACAACAATTAAATGTTTTACAACGTTCTTCATTTGACCTTACACTATAGCTGCCTTAGTGTGTATTGACTAATGAAATAAGAACAATTAGACTACAATAGTATAGCTACTTCAACAAAATTCAAATTTATAGTGCAAACCACAAAAATCTTGAGAATGGCAATGCATCTTCCCTCAACCATGCAAATGAATGTTGGCAATAAGGAGGGACTCATGGTTCAAGTCAAGTACTATGCCTTTCCTACCTATACAATAATCACAATATCACACAAAGTCATGGGGACATAGAGAGGTCATGGGGACATCACTAGTTTGCCTATAGTGCAACAAGGACAAGCAACAACACTCACAACAATTACGTAAAATCACCACAAGTTTGTAACACATGATTGCGGCAATTTTCAATGGTCCAAATTTTAACAACTAAAGTGAATTGAATCTAAGAACATGTGCACGCAATGGACCAAACTTGGTTGTCTATTATCCTTACAAGTTGATTTGGAAAAAAACCGGTACACCATAGCAGATGTGGAAAAAAAGCAAAACGCTCGCACTCCTGGAGTTGTGTACATTGCACACACCCCTAAGGCCATAATGCCCACACTCCTACAATTCCTCACTACACAAATTCCTAATATCTCCATAATCCCTAGGTGCCTTGTAATCCCTAGGCCCTTATTGTGTAAAAACCCTGTCATTCCTAAGTGGCACTACCACTAGTTTGAATGTGGATGATTTGGCTATCCACCAACTCAACTAAAAAAATCTAAATGCCCACACTACAACAAAAGCAATGTTTTATGGCTACAAAAATATTATTGGAGATGACTAGTGATTGCTCACAGTCATATTCTTGGATGCCAACACCTTGGGGAGAAATATGATTGGAAAATATAACTGCTAGTCATTTTTGGGCCTTGTACTTCACAAGCGTATACTATATGTTCATTGTAAACACCACAGTATTTCATAAAGAACGTAGGGAACATGTTTGAGGAACGTTGAGTCATATTTTTAGTCATATTTTCATGGTAGTGACGTTTTTTTATTTTTGAGTAGATCAAGAAAACTATGGGCAATCCAAAAAATATATGGTTTTTAGAGTTTTGAAACCCTAGCCGCTACTTCTCTTGGCTCTTCTTCTTTGTTTTTTGTTGTTTCTTAGCTCTTACTTGTTGTTACTTGTTGTTTTTTGCTTCTTAGTTGTTGGTCTTTGTTGCATTATAGTTCTTGTTGTATCTTAGCTTTTGCCGCTTGTTGCTTTTTAGTTTATGAATCTTGTTTCTTCTTCTTGCATTTTAACTCTTTCTTCTTCTTAGTTTTTGCTTTTTGTTTCCTCTTATTGCTTTTTAGTTCTTACTTCTTGTTTAATTTTGTTGCCTCTTAACACTTGTTTCTTATTGCCTTTTAGTTGTTATTTCTTGTTGCATCTTAACTCTTGTTTGTTGTTATCTTTTAGCACTTGCCACATTCTTCTTTTTCTTCTTGTCATCACGATTTTTATTCTTTCTACTCTAAACTTGTGCTACATGTTTTGTATTGTTGTAAACCTTAGAAGGTTGATCTTTGTTGTTCATTCACTAAAAATTGACCTCTCATTTCTTTAATTGTATATGCAGACACCAAAACTTTGTTGGAGGATACTTGCAACCCAATAGAGCCATCTTCACATTATTGTAAGAATATTGTGAATGATTCATTGTGATATATATGTTTTATATTGTTGTCTAATAAATGTCAATGAAGAGAGTTGCATTCCTTCTTGCATTCTCCCTCTCCAATATGATTGTCTCATGTATATCTCTAAAATCATGTGTATGTGTTTTTAATTACATGAAGTGTTTTTTTCAATTGCAATGTATCATGTCCATTTAAAATGCATGAAAAATGTAATTGTAGTTTGTAATTAAAGCTATTTTGGACTTCAATCACCCCAATCACAAACTACACACAAATTTTAAAAATATGACTTTCAATTATTTAAAATATCACTTTCTTGAGTTACATTTCACAATATATATTAGTCAAAATATAATTAGTTATAGTCATATAATGCTCATACTTATGTGTGTCAAAATATAACCTTACACATCCCAAAATATGACTACAATCAGTCATAAAATTACTAATGATATCCACATTAACTACCATGTCAATCAAAAATATGACTCATAAGAGTCATATTTCACATTAGCAAAGAATATGATTCACAAGAGTCATATTTATATTCCAGATCATTCAAAAATATGATTCATGAGAGTTATTTTCCACATAGCGAAAAATATGACTCACAAGACTACAAGAGTAATATTCTACAATTTTCATCAATAAAAAAATGACTCATCACAGTCATATTCCACATCATTAAAAAATATGACTCATTGCAGTCATATTCCATATTAACCAAAATATGACTCATCATAGTCATATTCTACATCAACCAAAACATGACTCACCACAGTCATATTCCATGTCAGCCAAAAATATGACTAAATGGAGTCATATGCCACGTAGGATTTTTTTTCTTTACCCGAGTAGTTTAAGAAAAAGTCAAGCCCCCAAGGATAGTCAACATATATGCCATGTTGACAAAATACGGCTAATTATACCTTTCAACACATATGACTCAAAATATGATTGATGTCTGAAGCGACTTGTCGGTAATGACTGGACCAGTCATGTCCCAAATCATCTACAATGATTTCTACGTGAAACCTATTTTTTGATTTTATGACTCACTGCAATCATAAAACATTGTTTTTGTTGTAGTGCCAGGCTCTATGTGGCATTGCCACGTACTAGCTTGATTGTTGATAACTTGACCACTCACCAATCCCAACTAAAGAAATTATGGCATCAACAAGGGATCAAAGGTGACAAATAAATAGATGCTCTTATTTGCATTTATGTATCCAAGTTCATGCACAATTTTTTTAATTGAATCTACTCTTTTTTATCCTCTAAAACTAAATCAAAACATTTCACCAAATACACTTCAAAATGGCCATTTTAATTACAGTAAACCAAATATAAGAAAATTTGTTGAACTTTTGAGATACAATTTTTGAGATTTTTGACTACAGTATGAGCTACAATATTAGACTTTGACATTCAAAATAAAACATTTCTAAACTCAATTCTTCAACTTATTAATAACTTGCTCAAATTGTGGGATACATGCATTTTTCAAACAATCTTGAAAGATAAAATTGAGTCTTTGGAAAGGACTATAGAACTTATTTTTTAGTTTTAAGAATTATAATTTCATAATTGATTGTCTTTTCACATTGAAATTTCAAGATTATATACTTCATCAAGTTAGCAAAAAGACTTTATCGTTGGATTCGAAAAAAATTAATTAAAAAAAAGACATTTGCATTGTTCTAAGAATAATTTTAGTCTTCTCACAATAAGGAATTTAACCCTTAAAGGACTAGTATGCATTTTTTGTCAACATAGAAATTTTAGACAGACACTTGTAATTGGATATTTGCATATTTTAGCCTGAAATTTTTATAGAAGGTGGGGACAAGGAATATCTTTCATATGTACTAAATTTATGACTTTTGAAAATATGAGTCAAAAGTTATGGCTTAATATTTTATTTTTTTCTTTAGCCAGGCAATCTAGGTAGATAAAAAAAATCACTTTTTTTCATAAACAAAAATTTGAAATTGATTTCCTAAAGGTATATATACATGGAAAGCTTTGAATCATTCCATTTTGATCAATGACTCAAAAGTTATGAGGAGTTTTAGTTTGTGGGCAATTATGGAATCTCTACCCTAAAATAAACTTTGAAGTCCTTTATCTTACTCAATTTTCAATATTTAAAAAATAAAATAAAATCATAGGATGTAGATTACAACATTGCAACTATTGGAATTCAATTTTGAATCATTCTCTACTTGTTTCTGCTTACTATTTTTTTCCTATATGTTGTATGATTCTAGATGATGTGTATATTTTTATGCATGTAGCCAACTTGTCTAGGAAAAAGAAGTCAATGAGGCACCACCATTTAGGACATTTTTCCATAGAAAAGTGAGCTTGTGAAGTGGAGTTGCCCTATTTTTTGTAGGGTCAAAAAAATGAATTCATTGAATGCTTATATCTTGCAATCCACAGGGGGAAATTTCTGAAATCTTTTCTAACCAGCACACTACAAGATCCTACAGTTACATGTGTCCAAAAATGGTTTTTTTTCTAAAAGTTGGTACTTATACTAGAAATGGCAGTTTTTGAACATTTTTGGTGAAAACATAGTCAAGGAACTTAAGGGATTAACCCCTTAACGCCTTGATCCTTTTTCTAATTTTAACACATTTTTGCTTATATCTTTCTACAGAAATTGCAATTTCATGAAATTGACCATTAAGGAAGGTTGTCTTTTCAAGATTCAAATGTTACATTGGATGAATGAAAAATTAGTTGGACAAAACAGTGCCTTGAAACCCTCTGTTCATCGTCCACTTTCTAGACGTAGATGCAGTTAGGGGTTAAAAGGCTAATGAGAGGTATAAAGTGTTAATGTTTTTCAAACTAGTTAGGACCTCTTACATGTTAAGACCTCTTACAGTGTTATTATTTGGATGCATCTCATGTTTTTTTCAATATAAAGCACCAAATGAATGCAGATAGTACTTACTATTGTTTTACTTCTACGATAAACAGTTATTATTATCATTAAAAAAAATTAACACAAAATGGTTGTTTTCTTAGAAGGTAGAATAAATGTTTTTTAAACAAATGAAGATTATTTTCCTTACAACACACATATTGGTCAATATAAGAATCAATATACAAATTATAAAGAAAAACAACGCTATCAAAGGGTTGTAAGTCTCTTTCCAACTTCTATACAATTAATAAAACCCAAATATTTTATAAACCAATTTTTTCGCAAGTAATTCTCACAAGTCCAAGCCAAAGTTTATAATGCTAATTCAAGACCATATTATTACATTTGATCCAAATAGCATAGTGATTAGTTAATTCAACTTGCTTCAACAAACTATTTTCTTTTGACAACATTGGTACTAGTTTAGGAAAACTCTAACGTCTCCAAATTTGAACCTAACTTTAGACATTTTTTGCCCTTATAATTCCACTAAAGACCCTAATACATTTAATAAGATATCATTGGCTTGCTTCTTGCTATTACACCATAACGACCTAATACAATCATTCTATAAACTTATCCTCAAAGACATGCTTGGAGATAAATGTAAAATTTTATTTACTATATATTATCAAAGTTTGAAAAAAAAATTCACTTCATATTTGGATCAAGAAACTTCCAATTAATGAAGTGCACTCTAGAAGTACAAAATCAACAAATTTAATTTTAAAGGACAAGTTTTTACATTTATTACACAAGGCTAAAAAATATGGAGTTGGTTTAGCCCTTGCTATAAATGTTGGGGTTATGTTTATTGTTTGGGAGTAAACATCTCCCTATTTGGAGCCTATGAAAGTGATTTACTTTTACTTTAACAAAGATTTATATTTTAGTTTCAAAAGACACAATATTCCATTTACTATTCAAACTCCAAACATTTTTTGAATAATTGCAATATATGGCAATTTTGGGTGCACAAATTTTTTATCTAAATTATGTATTGCAAACTATAGAAGTATAATTAATCTTTCTAGTATGCCAAAGGATTCTTGTATGATTGTGATATAATATTAGACTTCCTTGATTTTTTTATTTGCTTTAAAAGAAGACTTATAATATATAGATTTTAGAAATTGTCTATGCAACCAAATTTGAAAAAAATATTTTGTATATTTTTGTTTGTTGAATTTAGAAGCACTCAAAGTTGCTCTCCATCCTGTAATGAATTATTTTTGGTATCATTGGGGAAGAGAGAGCACAAGTAAACAATGTCATATCTTAATGTAACAACACCTAATTGTGAGTGACCCTTTCTATAAGTCTATGAACAAGGCCCTTCAAAAACTTTTTCAATATAATGACGGGAACGACACTTAATTGCTTATTCAAATGCATTTAGGTGTTATTACCTTAGAGCATCCCCACTCCCATTCAGTATTTTAGGCTGAGACTCCATGCTCTAGACCCAAGAGCCAAAATAGCCCACATCATCACTCGAGTATAGTTTTCCAAGCACCAGGCGTAACACATTTTTCCTAAGATAAGGTAGACAAGCCTATTACCACCTTGATTTGCAATTTGAATATGTTGGGTACAACTTCAAGAAGGGCGTATATTTTTCAAAGGTGTGTACATGTTTCACAAATCAAACTTGTGAATTTTTGAAGTGGTCTACCCTATAATTATAAGACCATCTATAGACTAGACTATTGGAGTCATAAACATTCCCTAACCATCCCATAACCGCCCAAGTCAAGTACTAAGTATTCACCATTAATGGAGTAACATGTTACTACTTTTTGTCATATAAATTCTAATTTTGTCATAGAATGCTTGGATCTTGTCATAAAAATAACATATTTGAAAGTTTTTTGGACAAAATTGAGCCTAAAGTTAGGTGATGATATTGGGCTAGTTTGCTGACAAAATTGGGAAGCAAACGGTAATGGATTGGCTTACCTTAACTCATCTTGAATTGGACAGAGGAATTCTTGCTAGAGCTTGGAATTGACCAAGTTCTGAGCACTTTGCATTCAATTTTCAGTGAGTTTTTTTTTTTTTTTTTTAAAAAAATGTAATAGAATTTCATTGCAAAAAATGAAGTATAGACCAACTAGCCGCTTGGTAGGAGAGAAGGCCTACAATCAATCCAACTTGTAACAAATATACACGATGAACATCCAAGGATTCAACAAAGTAGGGCACAACACAAGAAAAAACAAGAGGTGCTTTGCAGCCAAGCAACCATATACTAGGTGAAATCCCAGGCACGTCGAGCAAGCTCATGGGAGTTGGAAAATGAAACTTGCAAAGGGCCCATTTTAATTGCCCAACATCCATCTAAGTAAAGACCTCAAAATTAACCTACACTTACATTTTACAAAGGAATTCAAGACTTTACACAGAGAGGTGAGTGATTGTCTCTTTGGATTGCAAACACTAGCCCATTCCGCACACCCATAATCAATAAGCCCATTCCAAATGTGGTTGAGCAATTGATGCTCATTCCACTACCGGTTGTTAAAAACCTTATCATTTCTTTGGATCTAAAGTGTCTAGAGGACAGTAGTGCAAAGTTCCAACCAAATTCGCTTCATTGGGTTGAGCTCGTAGGGGATGTTGGCAAAGAAAATGCCATGTTTCAATGTAAGAGGTCTCCAAGGACTTTGCTTGTCCCTTCCTTCTATCGATGTGTTCATAATGTGGTTTGCCCACTTCCATGCGCATTGGGCTACTAGACAATTCCAAAATTTGTGCATGATTAATTCAACTAAGGTAGCCGACCTCTTTCCGACCACAACCTATTTTTGCTAGTTAGACTATTTTGTTTCTGATCAACTTGTGACAACTCACATGGATAGGTTACAACTCATGCAACACAAATATTGGAAGGTGTACATTGAGTTCATACAATGATCACATATTGGAAGATGTACATTTGAAGCCACAATTATCACCTATTTTGAAGCATGGTTGATTTTGTAATCAGCTTGTGGTTGGAAATGCGGTGCCTTATATAACAAGAATGGATTGAACGGAATCTTTATGAAAAAAATTCATAAGTATTTTGTTTTTGAGGGGAAAAAATGAAAAAAAATTGAAACCCTCCTCAAATCTACTTCTTTATAGGGGGATTTTTCTCCTCACCAAATGCATATTGGAACTATACTAAATTGCTTAACCCATAAACATTGCGGAAGACATATTTTGGATAGTGAATGACAAAGAATCTCTCTCCTTATAAGACAGAGATGTCACTATTCATCCTCCAAAATTTGTGTTGAAAGGAAAGATCATCTTTAGTAGTTTGTCTGTTTTTTCATTTTTTTAAGCCAACAATTCACACAGTGATAAAACATATGATTTCCATGGGGACCAGTCCGGCATTCAAGGGTTAACTATTACATGCAGTACTACAAAAATATTGGCTAGTATAGCTTTTGTTGTTGTACCGCATCAGTACTGACGGAGTGAGGGGGCACTTTCTTGATGAAGTAGTTGGAATGAAAGCTTGTCTCCATTAGAGCATCCCCACCAAGGGGTTCTCTTTCCCTAAACTCGAGACCTCAATCCAATCAACCTTGACTTTATAGGGATGAGACCTCGCGTGTTTTCTATATGAGCTTGAATATAAAGAATTGAGACCAACTTTTACTGGGTTCTCTATAAATTTGGGGTAGAGATCTTGTTTCGAGATTGGTGCATGCAAGCTTCTGTATCCCCATCTCCATTTGAGGTCCTCTCCCTAAATTTTTAGGGATATAAAACAGACTGGTGGGGATGCTCTTAGCTCCTGGACCTCCAAGATCGGAAGGGTCCGGGGGGGGGGGTCCATCAACAAATACGACCTGCCTACGGCCAACCAAAAGTCTAGCCTCCAAGCTGCAAAGTTTACAATTGCAGACCTGGAGGTACTGGATTCGGAGGTTGAATGCTTTTTTTTAGAATGAAACAATTTTTTTACTTTTCTGAGATTAAGGGTGATCGTCGAGAATTTGACATCTGTTGCTTCTGAGATTCATTAGGCTGTAGGGCCGTCTCTCCAGGGGCAATGACACCCTAGGTCACCTTCCAACTTGGACATCTGGAGCCTCCAACGCCTAGATGTCCAAGAGGCCAATGGAGTCTGCCTCTAAGGTCGGCTAAGGTAGGTGGTTCAAAATTTGCCCCTCTTCTTCAAATCGTCCTGTAGGTAGCTATAGAATGAATGCAAGGTGATCCTTGAATGGACCTCTTTGCTTTATTAATGAATTCAAGGAGAATTGTTTTATTTATTGTAAGAGCCAATCATTGGCTGTGATTTCTACACATTTCTTTACAAGTCACAAGGGGATGGATTTTGGGACACCTATGGTCACAAATAGATGCCTATGACGTAGATCTTTGAAAATTTATAAGTAATTCAAAAATACTTGAAAAAATATGAAACTACTTGTGTTGGGTTCCGCATCTATTTTTCTTTCTCTGGAAAATGAACTAATAAATCATTTTGTCTCTGGAAACCTAAGAAAAAAGCGAATCAGCCCTTAAAGTGACGATTTATGAGCACCAGTGATCATAGAAGTGGCTAAATTTCGTACATTTGCTAACAATTTTTTTGTTAAGCTAAAAGTACATTGTAGAAAATCAATGAAAAATGAACATTTGAGCATTTTGGCCGACTAGATGTATCTGTTTGTTGCAAAACGTGCTGGCACTAGTAGAAAATCATGCCCAATTTATTGTTTTGGTCGCGTTGATCATCAACAAATTTCTGTTGATCAATAGAAATTTGTTGATGATCAATGCGACCAAAACAACAAATTGGGCATGATTTTTTACTAGTGTGGAATGAGTTTTGTAAATCGCAGTCATCCTCTTGCGATGAAAAGTGCCGATCGCATTGCAGCACCCTGGGCTGTTGATCTTTCGTAGTGACGGCTGTATCTCCGCCGTCCAAGTAGCGCATCATTACACTAGTAGAAAAACAATGCCAAAATTAATAAAACATTAACAATTTTTTGTTGATTTTCGTAAAAACTGCCCAAATCAACAATTTTTTTTGTTAATTTGGGTACTGCATTTTTAAATTAACAAAAAATCAACACTTTTTTTTTAATTTTGACTAAAAAAATTCTCAATTACGTTTTTTTATTTGAAAAAATGTGTAAATTATCATAGTTAGTATTCTATAAATAGTTTGTTTTTGGAAAAAATAAATAAATCATTCCCAATTTGGTAATTTTCAAAGTCAGCAGACTTCAAAGACCATTTAGGCATAGCAAAACAACTTTTTTTTTAAAACTTTAAACTAAGAAAAGTTGTTATATACAAGTATCTTTCATCTCCAAAAATCCGTTTGCAATTTTAAGTCTCCAATCAAAAGTTATGACTAAATTTCAGAGAGGGGTTCCATTGAATTTTTTTTGACATTATGAAAAACCCTCCTTGAAATTTAGTCATAACTTTTGATTGGAGACTTAAAATTGCAAAAGGATTTTTAGAGATGAAAGATACTTGTATATAGCAACTTTTCTTAGTTCAAATTTTTTTTAAAAAGGTGTTTTGCTATGCTTAAATGGCCTTCAAAATCTGCTGTCTTTAACAAAAAAAAGAAAAGAAAAACACTTTAACTAGATAAATTTAAAAAAATCCACACACATGCATGTGTATGTGTGATGCATTGGTTTGAACCTTGCACCCCAAGAGTGAGGTGCAAGGTTCAAACCTTGCCGGTGACACCAAATGGGGTGCCACGTGGTGACTGCCTATGTGGCGGGCTGCCCGCGTGGCAGTGCCATGTGGCAGCTTTTCATTGGTCCAATGTAGAAAAATTTTAATTTTTAAAGGAAAACTTTAGTACCCAAATTAACAATAAACTAACAAAAAAATTAACAGTTTTGTGTTAAAAAGTAACTAAATTAACACGTCCAAATTAACAAAAAAAATCAACACTTTTCTGTTAAATTTTTGTTAATTTGGTCACTGAATTTTCTACTAATGTTACTTCCTTGCTTCCACTTTGTCTCTCCCAAATTAGCGAGCCGTAAATCATCTTTCTGGAGCAATTTAGCAACCTGCTAATCTCTGAAGTTGTCCTTGCGCGCAATTAGTTCTATTGCTCTGCTACTTTGCTAGAGTGCTAGTCTGTTGGAGTTTGCACTTGAAGCCTTCACACGGCCATTGCCGTGGGGGCGACTAGCGAGTCGGCAGCATTTGAAACTCTGAAATCTGAATTCTAAATGCTTTGAATGCACTGAATGATTGCGAATTTTCATTTTGTTTTTGAAAATTTCATTCCTTCGGCCCTCGCGGGAGTCGTGGTGACGCGGTCTTGTGGCAGCTTCTTCCAAGCTTCTAATTCTTTGAATTCATGAGCGATCACTGATCATCCTACTCAGTACTCACCCTAGTACCCTACTTCCTTGCTATCATGAATTCTGTGAGATTTCTCGTCTTGCAATCACTTCTGCACCGCGTAAGCGGTAGAAAACGGCCCTTGCCACCACCACAAAGAGGTGGCAAAAGGTTTGGGCTTGCAAGTATTCTTGGGCCAAAGGAGAATTTGACGCACATGGTGATTTCACTGGCGTTGTCTGTCAATGTTGTTCTGCCTTTACCGGGCAAAGGAAGGTAATGGTCCCTAAAGTTGATAATCTCGAGAAACATGAAGGTAAGCGGACCTGCAAAACCGATGGTGTTCCTTTTTTTCACCTGAAAAAGGGGATACTTTCATGAAGCGGGACTGCAAACACTTGTAGTTTTGTAAGCTCTGGGCCGAGCAAAAGCAAGATGGGACTATTGCTAAATAAATCATCGCTGGTTTGAAGGGCGACTTGAAACACTAGGGAGTACAATTCTCCATCCTTTTCCAAGTTCTTTTTCATGGTCGTTCCATGTGTGACTACGAGAGAGAACAACATTTCCTTAGGCACTTGAGGGTTAAAAATATGCCAAGAAAACATTGGTCTAAGTCCACCGGTTGGGAGATGAGTAAGCATCATCACACCTGCATTCTAGCAGCCTTGAAGGCTATAGTCCAATCTGCGAGGTTCATTTCTATAAGTGCAGATGAAGTAACCGCCATTGACAACACGTCTTGGTTGGGCGTGCATGTCTACGCCATGGATTCGTGGAAAAGAGTTTCGCATTTGTTGCACTTGTCGTGTGTCTTCGATAGTAGTACTGCTAATCACTTGACGAATGTCATCATGTATTCTTTGATGGAGGAGGGGGGCTGAGTCAGAAAGACATAGCTTCCAAACTCGTTTGCTTTGGCGCCAATGGTGTCAATACATTTCAGGGGCCCAAAATGGGCGTCACAATCTAGATCCATGACAAATGGGCACCCTTTGTCATTGGTGCCTCATGTGCTAGTCATAGGATAAATTTGGTTATTGAAACCTTGTCTAACTATCCACTAGTTTCTCGTTTGGAGGGACTTTTTCAGTCTGTATACTTCTACTTCTGCCGCAGTCACAAGCGCCATACTGAGCTCTAGAAGCTTACTGATCTCATGGAAACTAAGGGAAATAAAGTATTGAGGAATGTTGATACACGTTGGATTTCCATGAGGAGTCTAGCGCAATGGATCATGAGTGAGTACAAGACGTTACTTGTTAAAATGGGTCTGGATATGAAAGCCACTACTGGTCAAAAAGGCAATGTTGGCCTTGCTGTTAACTTTGACTTGCTAGTTGATGTAGAAGTCTTGTTGTCTTTGGCGTTGTTCATTCTGATGGTTAACATTGTTCATTGTTTAATCAAGCTTAGCCAGTCTCGTGACATTTTCATATGTGACTTTGTACAATCTGTCAAAGTGTAGCAGCTTGAATTGGCGAGGATATTCATTGAGGATCGTATTGCAGACAGTGTTGCTGATTTCAACTGATACAATGAACTCGTGAATTTGAAATGTGTGGACATCCCTCTAGAATGGAGGGACTTGGATGGAGATAGTGGCATTTGCCACCTTGTGTTTAATTTTGGCATGACAACCACTTGGACGAGGTGCTTCAACAAACAAATAGGGCAAAAGATTTTTGTCACTCGGTGGAGTATAACCACGTGCAAGATAACGTGGAGTGGCAATTTACATGTACATAGTTCAGACTTTCATGTTCCATATTTTTTTTGCTTTCACTTTTTTCCATATTTTTTTTCTTTCATATTCCATATTTTTTTTCTTTCATGTTCCAATTTTTTTTCTTTCATGTTCCATTTTCTTTTCTTTCATGTTCCATATTTTTTTGGTTGCACAGTCTTTCATATTTTTTTGAACTTCTTTGCATCTGAACATTTGTTTACACTTTTGCACTTGTTTGTCTGCAGATGAAGTTGTTTAACTTGTTTGCTGTCCGTTGTTTGCTCCGCAGGTTTAGCTGGCCAGGTGAACCTGTCCATTTGCTTTATTCAAATTCTTGAAATCGCCTTTGTGTTGCTCTACTGTGTATTATACTTGGGCATGATCAATGTTATTTCTCATGTGCTTGTGTCTTGGGGTGCAAAAATAGCTCAATCGTTGTGTGATGAATTAGACAGACGATTTCCCTAGCAAAAGCTCTTGGATGTATTTAGTATCTTATACCCTCAATATTGGAGGCAAGAGGGTGCAGATGAGAGCTTTTCTTAACACTTGTCAGTGCTCAAAAGTTTCTATTGCCATGCCAAAGCTGTGAATACAGGCTTGCCTTTCAATGATGGAGAGAAGGCTTACACTACCGTTGAGATGTTGTTACCGTCCAATTTGGACAATCAACTTGGTCTTTTCAAAGTGACAATGCAGGCCAATGTTGAGGCCACTTGTTCACCACCATTCCATGCGAACCTGGTCATGAAGTTGTGGCGCAGCTTGTCTCAATCGCGGCATCTGCAGAAGCTCAATTCTGAGTATTTTAAGTTGGTTGAAATAGGTTGCTGCTTGGTCTTGGGTTCGGTGGAGGACGAAAGGTGCTTTTCAACCTTAAAGTTTTTGAAGTCATGCCAGCGGAATCATTTGTCAAGCATTTGCCTTTGGTCATCCGCATGTATGGCCAAAAATACTACTCGTTGGAGAATTTTCCATACAAAGATGCCATCGATTCTTGGAGGAATGCTGTGAAAGTGGGACGGCATGGAGATGTCTAATGCAAGCCCTATTTTCAGTATCCTCCCCTCTACATTTTTTCCTTAGTTTCCATGAGATTATACATGCTTTGGGCTCATGACAACAATTTATCCTTAACATTCAAAGTTTGGGGTGGAGTGTTCTTCCAACTGCGCACCTAGAGTATTGGAGTTCAAATATCATTGCCTAGGAGAACTTGCTGCAACTTATTCACATTTCTTTTAATACTAACTCAGTACTTTTAATGTTTTGTGTTTGTTTTGTGATGTGTGCAAAACACTAACATTGCACTTTGGGTAGTCTTAGAAGGGTTCAATTCCCTTGTTAGTGACAGTGGTAGTTGTAGTTTTCAGAATTTGAGTTTTCTTTGAAAAAGGATGTAAATTTCTTTTTACTGAAATATAAACGTGTGACTATTTCCAAAGACCACTTGTCTTGCACCGTGGCTGAAAATAGCATTTCTTTTACTTATTGTTCTTCAACTTAGCAATTGCAAGTACTACTAGTGATGAAAAATAGTTGTCTGTTGTACACAACATTTGTTTGCAATTTGCAACTTGCACTCTACCAATGGAAAAAAATATATATACAACTTGCCAGCATCTTTTTCCAACTTTATGTGCATATTTCCACCAATGGGATTAACTGTCGCGGACATAGCCCCATCGTAGACACGGTTATAGCCTTCGACTAAACCGTATAAATACGTTCTGGGATCGCTGATGAGCACACTACCTTACCTTGTGATCTGACCTAATGGGAATGATTTCATTCCCACAGAACATAACAAACCAACCAGACACAAGTGGCATGGCAGGCCGCACTTTTCACGCGCCTGGGGATAATTTGATTTCAAAAGTGCAGGAACAGGAACAATATTAATTGCAGTGACTAGTTGTTGACAGTTACAGTACAGTAACTTAATGAAGTTTCGGGAGCCAAATGAAGCTTGCCGGCCCACGCTGCGGGTTCTTGGCTGCCCGGGCTCGCCATCAAGTGATACAGACGATGTTTGTAGTAGTAACGAACATTAATTCATTTTGTACTTTTGTTTTCTTCTCAAATTGGGAAATATCAAATCAGTCATCAACCGACTGACGAATTAGGGCAGACGACCCACTTAAGCAATTACACATATTTGGAGCACAAGTTTATTGAGTGCCAAATTTTCTCGGTCTAGGGAAATAAGGTGGAAGCACCCAAAACCATCAGTTCAAGGAATTCAGCGTACTTGGAGGCACCATTTCAAGAAATTAATATTTTCATGGTGTTAGCGAGAGAAAATCATGAATTTAAAAAAATAAAAATAAATTCTGGACTTGGTGTGTATTTTCTATGAATTTTCAAAGTTGCAGTCCCCTAGACCATTGGAACCGTCCTATAGTTGGACCCAAATCTGAATTTTGACAAATTCAGTACTTACCCAATCACAAACTTGAAGAGAGAAGAAAACTTTATGGACCATTCAATAAAAGTCTAGGGACGGTTAATTGTCCATCTAAAAACAAAGATTAGATACAAGTGTGGTATTGGGTGTTTTCACCTTAGAGTTGGGAAGGATTGTAGAACTTTGTTCCTTAACCCATTAACATCCCTGGTCGATTTGAGGGGCGGGTGTAGTTTTTGTATACAAATCCAAAAAAATGCCATTTTGTGCCCTCTAGATAAATGTAATTTCAGATTGGATTGAATAGATAAACTCCATAGGATAGGTTCTTGAACCACATAGAAAATAAAAGTGATCCAATAGTTCACATCTTTGTAATAACTCTTCAAAGATTGATGTGCCATAAACAGCCTTAGGCACTAGTGTAAAAGGCTAGGGTTTGCTACAATTGGGCATAAATTTGCATAAATTGTCTGGAAATTGACCCAAAACCTTTCAACTAATTCCTTCACACACATAAATAGTTGTCTTTTGAAATAAATATGCATTTTCCATTGAAAATCCCAATATGAAAGGTTAGGCTATTTCAAGTTTGAACGAGCACAATTCACTCATTTTTGCACACATTCTCTTGAAATTGGTTTTGTTAGGAGCGTATGAAGACACTTTAAATGCGTTCCTCTTTAAGTTTTTAGAAATCAAATGTTCTACAAATTGTAGGAGACAAAAAATACTTAAATTGACCAAAAAATGGTCGACCGGTCCTTAATGGGTTAATAACTTTTGCATACAATGTCCAAATGCAACATTCTCTGATGTATTGGAACCTCTTTTTCACTTGCCAATAAGAACATGTAAACATATGACTTGTCTAAGAGCACCGCCACCGCAGCGCGTCAAGTGGCGCAAAAATGGGGAAATGACGTGTTTGGGCTGCGCAACTCCCACACGGCAGGCGCATGGCCGGCCCCGTAAAAAAATGGTGAGGGCCCTGGAAAATAGTGGGCCTTGGGCGCTCCTCCTAAAAGGGTTTGACTCCCTTTTTGCTCGTTCTTCGAGGCATTGACAGTCCGTTTTATCCTGTCGTCGAGGCACTGACCACATCTGGCCGCAAATAACCTCACAAGGAATTGGAACCATAACAAAATTGAAAAAGAAAATCATTTTTCAAATACAATAAAGTTTCCTTTATTTGTGTGTAGATCTGGAAAGTAAGCTTTTCAACTATGTTATATTTCAAATGAGAAGTGAAGCTCACTATATATCCATGGTATGGTAGGAGGGACAACAAACAATGTGGGATAAGTAAAATTAGAGTAAGTAGGAGCTCAACACTCATAGTTAATTCAAAAGTAGGAATTATGTTGGAAATAGAATTTCAAACCTCATTTAAACATAGTAGAATAACTTTTTCCAAAACACTTTGAACTAATAAAAGTTGGTAAATGAAGATAAATTTCTCCTCTAAAAATCTGTTTGTGATTTTGAGACTCAAATCAAAAGTTATGGACAAATTTTAGAGATAATGTTTGAAAATGTCAAAAAAAAATTCCCTTCTAACCTTTCTTTGAAATTTGTCTATAACTTTTGATTTGAGTCTATAAATCACAAAAGGATTTTTGGAGGTGAAATTTATCTTCATTTACCAACTTTTCTAATTTCAAAGTGTTTTGGAAAAAGTTATTCTACTATGCCTAAATCAGGTTTGAAATTCTATTTCCAACATAATTCCTACTTTAATTTGAATTAACTATGAGTGTTGAGCTCCTACTTACTCTAATTTTACTTATCCCACATTGTGTGTTCTCCCTCCTACCATCCCATGGGTATATAATGAGCTTCTCTTTTTCCATGGAACTCAAAATAAGTTGAAAATAAGTTGAATGGGATGCTTTCGAAACAATGTGTGGTAATGCATTGAAATTTGAATTTTTGTAAATTTTATTTCAAAACCTTATTTGATGTGGTTCATGAGGTGGCAGTTTCATTCCTTGGGGAGTGAGCTCCTACTCCAGCGTGGGGCACCCTTTTGAAGGGCTCGCCAACTGCAGGAGTCAGCCACGCCATACCCCACTTGGCGCCCCTGTTTCAGGAGGCTGCGGTGGCGATGCTCTAATGTCTAATAACAGGAGATAAGGTAGGAGGCTCAGAAATGGTGCATCTAAGGGCTGGTCTGCCTTTTTCATGTATTTCTTTGGACGGGAATATTTTTAGCTCATTTTTCAGACAAAGAGAAATTGATGAGGAATCTAACCCAAGTGGTTTCATATTTTTCCAAAGATTTTTGAATTACTTATGAATTTTCAAACGAGTTAGGTCGTAGGTCCCTATTTGTGACCCTAGATCTTTCATGAATGGTTCACTTGCAATTCTAAATAAAAATGGAGAAAACAAAGAGAATGATTGGCTCTTGCAATTAATAATGTTTTTTTTCCTTGGTTCATTCAATGAATGTACTGGTCAATTTCAGAACTTTAGATGCACCATTTCACAGCCATTTATAGGAGCCATTCTTAAAGCCCACACTGTTTTACAGCCTCCTACCTTAGGCTTAGTAGCGAAAAGTGACGGTTTTGGGTGTACTGTACCTACCTTTAACAGCATTCCCACTAGGGGACTCCCGTAACGCCACGGGGAGAGTAGTGAAGGGTGAGGGTGGTAACCGCCCGCGTTTGAGGGGCCAATCATGTAGGACGGGACATTCAGAAATTCCCGGAAATGCCTGCGAAGATTCTTGTCTGTACCCTGAATTGTGGGAAGACAACCTGCGCTCCATCATTTGATCTTCAGCACGAGTCCAATTTCAAAATCGACAGCGTGGGTACACACTAGAAACCGAAGGTAATGAGAGTCTTCGGTGCGTCTTCCGAACACCATCGGGACAAAAATGTACAATAAAACCTCGTGATATTTCGAAAAAAAAACAAGGTCTGGCACCGACACGCCGACCTCGTCTTCGTCGGTTAACACGTTCTTATATTCGGAGTACTTTATATCCGGAGTAGTCGATATATCGCACTCTTGAACTATCAGGGAACACAGCTCCAGTCTGAGTCAAAGGACGCAGCTGAGAAATCACTCTCCGGAACTGAGTCCCATCGATCCATGATAGCTTTTCATCGCGTTGCACTTGCTGCAGGTTGAGGCAGTCGCTGATTGGCCCAAGGTGGAACTGCAGCTAGCCTAGGACTCCGAGACCTGTACATGTTATCACTGTAAGTCTTCTGTTTTTGTCACTTTAATTTGTGCTTTGCATGCACCAGTGTTGAGCAGATATCACAAGTGTTTAATTTGAAGGGGGATGTCAATTCAATTGACAATTTTCTGTTAAACCATGCATGGCAAAGTCTTGCACAATTTGGTACTGAACGGAAATTCAACACCTAAGCTAAATATTGTACACAACAAAGAAAATGAACAAATGCACTTTTGCATATATCCCATTTGAAGCAATCAGAAAACTTGCGTATGTAATTGAAATTGCGGTGAGTCAGAGCATTGTTCACTTTCTGCTAAGACGATTAAATATTGAGAATGTTTAGATCTGTACTTTTGGGTTCATGTAAAGCCTGAGCCTGAAGAGTGAATTGCAATTTCGTATGGAATTGCCGTGGTGATGACAAAAATACACCGTCCAAAAATCATTTACTCATGATTTATAGTAAATTAGCTTGTGCTATGCTAGACACTGGCCTAGAAATAATGGAGAGTGAGTGATCTGCTATGATCATATTGAACAAACAAACTGAGTAAACAACATTGCAAATAAGACTCCGACTTGATACATAATAAATTGGTTGAAATTTTTTTATTTAACAACCAATGATTAGGATAGGATAGGAATACGGTAACGATATATTTTGGTGTGAGCAGGGAGGAAATTGAATTCTTGAAATTGTGTTCCCTACAGATGTTACGAGAGTTTCCACCCTTTCTTCACTTCTTCGCTTCGATGTTCCAAAAGAGCGAAGCCAGAAGCCCGGCGGATCTACCCCCCACCAAGGAGGACAAAGGGGACTTGGACAATTTTCCTCCAGAAGTGAAGGGACATGTTCTGGATCACCTCAGTTATGAGCAAATTGTGCAACTGAAGTCCCTCTCCAAAGGCTGGAATTCTTTGATCCAAAGCGATGGGTTCCTTCAAGCTGTGTCACTGAGAGAGAGTCCATGGTTGACAGCATGCTATTTCTTCATCGAAAACGGAGTCTGGCAGTGGGCAGGCTTTGACCCAAATCGGAATTCCAAGTTGGGTCAAAGCCTGCCCAACAATGGTAAGTGGCGAAAGCTACCTCCTCTGAAATTCCTTCCTCCCAATTGTGACCCCGACCCGGATTTGTTCAAGCAATTTCTCTTCTGTGCCAACGAGGGGCTGGTGTGCATGAATTTTTCCAAGTCGCCAGACAAGGAGCGATTAATTGTGTTCAATCCTCTCACTGAACAATGGAAGGAGCTTCCTCCATTGCTCCATCAGCGGAACCCTGTTTTAATGCACATGTATGTGGATCAATCGTCAAAATCATACCACATACTTGCAGTAGGTAGTTCTGCATCAGGTGAAGAGAGTTTGTCAAGAATCACAGAATTATATGATTCTCAAACTGGTCAGTGGGAGAGAGTGGGGGATTTTCCTGGTCCAGCTTTTGCACTGAATGAATATCAATCTGGTGTGTTTCACCATGGCAACATTTTTTGCATTGGATTTGTTGAACTTGGTGATCAAATAGTGAAGGGCATCTTGGGATACAACATGGAAGAAGGAATTTGGTTTACAAAATGGACTAGTGAAGGTTTGCCGATCTCTACCATTCTTCAACTGGTGGAAAACAATGGCAAATTGTTTTTGTTCTCGGAGCGTGACAATGGCCCAATTACCGAGCATTGGGTTGATAGAGTTGAGTGGACTCCAAGGGAAGGAGACTCTGAGGAGAAGACTGATGTTTTCAAGCTTGTGAATGTTTTGAAGAAGGAAAAGAGTGGCTGTAGGAGTTTGGAAGTGTATCCGGAATATGCATTGGTTCCATTTAGTGAATCACAACTATGCATCTTCAACACCGTGGATCACAGTGGGGAGGTTTTTGATATTGGAGGTGAAGAGAAGAGTGAAGCTCTTCCGGCCTTGCCTGAAGGATTTCGAGGCGATTTGGGTCTTTTCAGTTTGAATCCTTTATCATTCGCAATAGAGCCACGGTTCAGTAGCAAAGTATAGCGAAAAGAAGTAGTTACTCCAATCTGTAATGGAAAATGCCAATGCTACTGTATATCTCAAATGCTTTACGTATTCCTAGATTTAAGTCTACACTCAGTTTCAAGCGACTCACATGAAAGAGGCAGCAGCACCTAAGCTTTGCGATCAGCTTTGCCTTTGTACGTGTGTCCACTGATGCCTACATACCGGGCAGATTACCGGTAGATTCCAACCTAAATAAATTTAATTATGCGGGGAGAAGGTAACCCTCGTGAACGTACATAGAAACTGGCAATCGTCACGTGATTGTCATCCGGAGATGCAAACCTTGGATTATTTGTTAGTATTCAAATTTTATGGAGAAATGACTGATCCCGTTTTGATCAGTCAGCTCCGACGGGTACTGTAACTTCTGATAAGAGCCTTCGCACAAGCCGCATGTGACTGAGGTCGGTCCTCGTCTTTTCGGGGAAAGGGTAAGGGCTGTCAGTCACGGGGCAAGTTAAGTTTTGCCGACCCAACATATCTTCGACATGATACTGTCGCGTAGGGTACGATGAGAACGAGTTGGAGAATCCAATGTTCGGCGTTTAGCATTTCACAATTCTCTGGAAATGGAGTTCAACGGAACTTATAGATTAGTGCTGAACCCTGAAAATCATGTGAATCATTTCCTTCAGAAAATGCAAGAAAACCAATTTGACGAATTTAACGTTATTTATAGCAGCAGAAAAATGTGCAAGTAGATTGATTCCTCACAATGAAAAAGAGATGTTGCATCACATAATTAGCAAAATACATTACATTTGCAATTTGTGGAAAAATTCACAATCAAATTTTGTGGTACATTCGTGAAAAAACCAGGGAGCTCAAGGACATGACCGGGGGACCGGACATGGACTGTGCAAACTGCAAAAAAACAGATACGGTATGCTCAATGCCCAAGCCTGAGATCTGGTGCTCAAATCGCTTGAATAAATAACTTAAAAACAACCAGCTACTGGATGTACGTTCCCATTCGTATGAAGAACCTTGATATGCTCGCTAGCCATAAAAACTGAAAAACAGAACACAAAGGCGTCCATAAACCTCCCCTATCGAGAACCGAGTACACTAAAGAAACCATGTAAGTTTGAAACCGGCACCAAAAATTGAGATATATATGGGCACATAACTTTAGGTATAAACTCTAGGACAGTATCGATTTATGTTTCAGAACGCGCGTTCTGCAAGGTGCCAAAGTATTGGAACGAAATTGATGTTACAAATAGAAATAATAAATGGTCTGGAACTTGGAGCTGTCCAGATGGAAAGCTTTAAGTGGTCACTCAAATTGAACTGGATCGAAAATGCCGTTCATCCGCATGAGGCAACCAAATCGAATCTCTAGTGGAGCGCGTGAGACGAGCCCATCATCCTGCATTATAAGCGCAGAACAAACATGCAAGACTAATGTTCACTTTTTGTCGCAAGGCAAGCTTGTTAAAAAATAAAGCAAACGATTCAAAACTCAAAACCAAGAACTTCTATGTATGTATAATTAATACACACCTTCTTTCCCAACCCGCTTCCACCCACGCCTCCACACTCAAAGCTCTCTTGCATGATATATACACTCACAGTTAGGCTCACAGTTTGTTAGCATGGTGCTAGATGCGGGATTCCTGTAGTAGCAGCGACCTTGGTCACCATTGCCAAAAGAATGGCCAAGTGCGTGCCTTCCTGTCCCATTTCTCTGTTCAACAAACGAAGGACATCCATTCCGCCTACCCAATGTTAAGCATTTTTTTATTTAATGAAACCAAAAGAACATAGTCAATATTAGAGGTTACCCCCTTCATATTTACCCTGCATGGCGCTACTTGCCTGACTACTGTAGATACGCACCTAATTGCGCTCCGCTTCACTAGCTAACAAATTCAATTGAACTCTACTAGAACAAACTTATGGGTTGGTTGAATTCCCAACCTGTGCATCGACAGAAATTTGATCTAAACGATTGTAACTAACTTATATGAGATCTAAAGCAAGACAGTACTGTATATGCAATGCGATGAAAGCTATCATGGGTCAATTGGATTCAGATCCGGAGAGTGAATTCCCAGCTGAGTTACTACTCACACTGGAGCAGTGTTTCCTAATAGTTCAAAAGTGCGATCGACTACTGTCTTCACATAGTGAAGTGGTGAAGCACATCTGAACCGGCGAAAACGACGGCAGCGTTGACATTTTTGTTTCACAAGGTTTTAACCCTCAAAGGACGAAGGGGTGACCTTGGAAGTCATTCCTTTCTATTACCATGTGAATTATGGTGGGCTTTAGAAACAGCAAAAGCACTCATTGGAAGTCAAACTACTTTAGAAGATCTTTTCACAACAAAATTATGAGGATGAATAGTTGCACTTCTGTCCTACTACAAGGATTCCCTGTCATCCATCGGCCACCAAATGTCCTCCTTGACATTTAAGGGTTAATAGATATTTTGGTCTCGATAATGTTCGAAAGTTAGGCTCACCAAAGATTCTCATTAGGTTTCTAATATGTATGCAGGTTGTAGACTTTGAAATTGAACCCAAGCTATAGATTTGTAAGTCCCCCAAGCGAAAAATTGAATAATGGAATGCAGGTTGTGTTAGAATTGAGAAACGAACTATTTGATGTGAAGTAAAAAGTATATTTATAAAAATGTTTCATATATTACTTGTAGTGCAAGGCTGTGTAATGTAGAGTCTTTCCTAAGAGTCACAACTCTCCCAATCAACTAGTATACTACACATATGCACCAATCATATACATATATAGGTGATAGGTCTAACACTCCCACTAGTATACTAAATAATTTTCATCTTTTTTGAAATTTGTTATCCATTTAGATACGTTCATCCAAAATGGTCTTTTTACTATAAGAAACCCGTGTTTTAGGTGACATTTTGTAATATTTTTAGACGGATTTTAGGTGACGTCAAAAAGAAAAACTTGTGTTTTTTTGTCAATAATCACATCCAATATAACATCCACATGTTATATTGGATGTGATTTTTGACAATAAAACACAAGTTGTTTTTTCTGACGTCACCTAAAATCCGTCTAAAAAAATTACAAAACGTCACCTAAAACACGGGGTTCTTATAGTGTTTTCTTCCCTAGTTAGGGTTTGGTGTCTCATTGTGGTTCCAATGGTATTAGAAGATCCCTATTTGTGGCATTGAGTTTGATGGTGGCCTCTTCCTTGCTCTAGCCACTGCTCAAGAATATCACAACATGCACCATTGAAGGCACCATGCATTCCAAAGTGGTGATGGTACTTAGGCATGAAGGTGAGTTGCTAAGAGGCGGCAAGCTATGGAGGTGGTTGAAATTCAGTGTTGGCTATTACTCTGTCCTCTAGTCTACAACATCCTAGCAAAGTTGATGGAGCTCGCTCTTTTAGAGCTCCATGTTGGTAGATTCTAAGTCAAAGAATGCCTAGGCGACAAATTCATTGGGCTCCTATCCTTTTTCTTCAGTTTTGGATCTTTCTATGCACGCTGAAGGACATGGTGGTTGTTCCTTCACCTATGGAGTGAGATGAAAAGATGGTGGTCCCTAAAAATAGCAACTTGGTGTTGCTGGTTCTCAAGTGCATGGAAAACATGAATTCTTGCATAACACCATCATGCTATTGGTCCTCAAGTGTATGGAAAATGTGAACTTTTGTGCAATGGTAGCAAGTGATGAATGGCAATGATCAATGGTTGAAGTTTGGTGTCATTGTCTTTGGTCTTTCTCAACTTGTGAACTCCAACAAGAGTCTTCTTCACATTTCTAGTTTGCATGAGGTGTTTGCGAATGTCATGGAATGGTAGAAGTCATAGGATAGCCATCGAGAGGTCATTGATATGCTATATTCTTGTAGAAGGTAGTGTCCACTAGTGGAACCCCATATTTTTCTAGATAGATTTTTCTAGACATCCATATGTTTTCATGTTAACATCAATGTCAAATAAAACATCTTGACATGAAAACATGTGGATGTCTAGAAAAATCTGTCTAGAAAAACATGAGGTTTCTACTAGTGGTCTCCCACTCAAAGATAGCTCAAGGTTCTAAAAGCTCCTACATGAGAAGGACTGGTTGAAAGGAATGTAAACTAGAATTGCTTGAAATGGTGTACTTGGCAGAGGTGAAGGAACCAAACACATACCAAGCTTAGTCATACCATGGAGATGTTTGTCACGTGGTAAGGACTTGGTAAAAATATCAATGGTCCTATCAGTTATAGAGATAAATTTGAATTTAATTTTTTTGACAAGAACTCCTTTATGAATAAAATAGTATTGGATATCAATATGCTTAGAGCAATTATGAATGATATTTAGAGTTATTTTTCAAGGCAATAGCTCTTTGACTATCATAATATATTGGTGTTGTAAAAATCCAAGTTCTTGGAGTAATTTTCGTAACCAAATAGCTTTAGTAGTGACTTTTATAAAAGCCATATATTCAAATTATGTGGAGGAAAGGGCTACTTATTGTTTTTTCTTACTACCGTAGGAGATAACAGGGTGGATGCAAGAAACACTGAACGATTTAGGGAGTGTTCTGCCAAAACTGTGTTTTTTCTGCCCAGTACTACAAGTACTGCTAGTACTACAAAACGGAGCAATCTCAGCCGTTGATCCGAAAAATCAACGGCCAGTAGTACTTTTGAGTACTTTATAATACTGAAATTGTACTACTTAAAAAAAATGACAGTTTGTCACAGAAAGTAGATAAAATTAAGTATAAATTAATAATAATTAGAAAATCATGAATAAAAAAAAACTAAAAATTGGCCATTTGTAGAGACTTGATAGTGATTACATTTTACCAAAAACTAAAAATTGAAACCATCATAAATGTTAGGAGCACTATGGGCAAGGGACCCCTATTTGCATGCATGTTGAAGACAAAGAATTGTGTTTTTTTTAATGCCCTTTGGTGGGCACATGCCTTTCTATTGTGGCAATAGCCCACAACAATCCTAGACGTACATCATCATTTTTGGATGCTCCACAGTACTAAAAACCCCTAAAACGCAAAGTGTGACAAATTAGGTAAATTACAATTTAATTAAAGGATTTTTTTTCAAAATTTCTCAAAAGTAAGGAATCTAAGGACTTCCAAGTTAGCCATCTCCAATAAAAATTTCAAGTACATGGACTTCATTTCCCAAAAGATATGGCAAATTGCATCTCCGTCATTCCGATTGTGACGCCAAATAGTACCGGTGTTTCTTGCATTCACCCAACACTACTAGCTAAAACATGAGCTAAAAGAAAACAATAGCTGGAGATGGGGAAGCATATCTTTATAGCTAGCCCAATCATTGTTAGGGTAGCCATAAAGAATATCTCTTTGTGCAAATTGTTGGTAGCATATGCCAAAAGGTAAAGTGCCTATGACATATCTCAATGTTCGTTTAAGTGTGAATGTATAACTCAACTAGGGTTGCAAGATATTTAAAAAAAATTCTAATTGTATAGATACAATTGGATCAAGTATTAATGATTGTATACATAGGGCTATCAACTATCTGTGAATAAAGATATCGATCTTGTTGTAATGAAAGAAGTTCTTCTTTACATAAAGAAATCCTTGATTGCATAGGTGTACATGGTGTACTCCTCAAGCTTAGAAGTTAATTAGCTACGTATTTTTGTTGATGGATAATAGTCCAACCTTCAATTCTATTTCTTAAGATGGTATTGCCAAAAGTATTGTATAGATTCCCTTGATCTAAGAACATCCCCATCCGTCTTGTAAAATGGATGACTTGTCCAAGTCGGCTTACAAAACTGACACATTGGGCTTGCAAAATGGATGACTTAGAGGTTGGATTGGCTTGCAAACGATAGTCGACTAGAAAATGGGTGTCATTTTGTAGACTACATCTTGGCTTGTAAAACAATAAAGGACAAACTCTTTAGGATTTTATGACCAAGTAGTCATTATTCTATTAAACTGTAGTGTAAACCTATTGAATTCTCCATGTTGAAGATGAGAAAGAAGATTGCAGTCGATGATTCATATTTTATTGATGTAAATGCTTAAATAAACGTAGCTTATGTTTTTGTCATGTGCATCTTAAGCCCAACCTCAACTAAATTCTTGCTTTGACAACGAGAGTTTGAAATGGTTGTAAACAACAAGAGCTGACAAATAGAGCTTGATAGGAACATGTTACGACTTAGTTGTATCTTTGGACTAGATGACAATTCTCCTTGGAAAGGGAAGTTCATGGAAGGTGGTTACAAACCCATAGTAGTTATAGTGGTTGGACTCCAACTTCTATTATCTCTATTAAAGCCTAGTGAGAGGGGCTTGTCTCTCACCTTGCATATTGCTAACATGAAAGAATGTTACAACTCCTATATTCATGGCTCTTCACATGTTTTGTTGTAGAGTTATTCTTGTGATGATTTAGTGTATAATTGAGTTCTTCTATGTATGAAAATAGGAACATGGGAGAGAAGGTTCCTTGCAGCTCTAACAATGACACAACAACAAAAGCAGTGTTTTATGACTACAAAAAACGACTGCAGTGAGTCGTAAAATCAAAAAATATGACTTGCGCAAAAATCACTGTAGATGACTCGGAATATGATTGACTGCAGTTGTTTAGAAGCAGTTGCTTCAGACATGAGTAATATTGACAGTCATATAAGTTGAGGGGTATAAATACCCATAATTAGCCATAGTATGCCAACAAGGTGTATATTTTGACTTTCTTTGACTTTTTCTTGAGCTCCCCGGGTAAATGAAAAAATCCTACGTGGAATATGACTGTGTTCAATCATCTTTTTTGATGACGTGGAATATGACTGTGGTCAGTTATATTTTGTGGAATATGACTGCGTTGAGACATATTTTTTGATGATGTGGAATATGACTGCGGTCAGTCATATTTTTTATTACTATGAAATATGACTGCATTGAGTCATTTTTTTTCATGACGTGGAATATGACTTTGGTGAGTCATATTTTTTGTTATTATGGAATATGACTGCGATGAGTCATATTTTTTGATGATGTGGAATATGACTGCGGTGAGTCATATTCTGCAGTCATGTGGAATATGACTGCGGTGAGTCATATTCTGCAGTTATGTGGAATATGACTATGGTGAGTCATATTCTGCAGTCATGTGAAATATGACTGCGGTGAGTCATATTTTTTGATGATTTGTAAAACGACTCTTCTCAGTCATATTTTTCAGTCTTATTGAAAGCACCTAGTCATTTTTTGGAAATTATTATAATCATTTTATGACTCCAAGTAGTCATTTTTTTATTGATATGTATTTTGAACTATGAATTGAACAAATCATACAACAGTTGTAGGATGCCTAAGCATATTTGCAATCATACATTAAAATGATTTAAAAATTGAATAATAAATTTCATGTAGTTAAAATCAAATACATATGATTTTAAAGATACACAAGAAACAATTATATTGGAGAGGAAATATATAAGAAGGAATGTGACTCCTTTTAATGACATTTATAATTTATTAGTCACAAATACAAAATATGTATATCACAATGAATTATTTACACAAGTCAATAGAGACTATATTTCTTACAATAATATGAAGTGAGTTGCAAATAGCCTCCAACGACTTTGTTCCAATTTTGTTGTCTGCATATACAATTAAAGAAATAGGAGGTTAATTTTTAATGAACATACAACAAAGCTCAATCTTCAAAAGTTTACAATAATAGAGAATATGTAATACAAATTTAGGATAAGAAGAAAAACAATGGTGATGCAAAGAACAAGAAGAAAAAAGGCAACAAGTGCTAAAAGATAACAACAAATACAAGTTAAGATGCACAAGAAACAATAAGGAGCAATTACTAAGAGGTAACAAAAAACAACAAAAAAGAATTAAGATGCAACAAAAAGAAACAAGAAACAAAAAGAGAGAACAAAAAGTAAGAAAGAAGAAATAAAAAGAAGAAAGAATTAAGATGCAAGAAGAAAAAAACAAAAAGCAAGAGTGAAGATGCAACAAAAGACAACAACTCTAAGTAAGAGTAATTCAAGATGCAACAAAAGACAACAACTAAGAAGCAAGAGTGAACTCAAAATGCAACAAAAGACAACAACTAAGAAGCAAGAGTGAACTCAAAATGCAACAAAAGACAACAACTAAGAAGCAAGAGTGAACTCAAAATGCAACAAAACACAACAACTAAGAAACAAGAGTGAACTCAAAGAGACAAGAGACAACAAAAGGTAAGGAAGAAGAGTCAAAAGAAGTAGTGGCTAGGGTTTCAAAACCCTAAAAAGTGGTGGCTAGGGTTTCAAAATCCTAAAAAGTGGTGGCTAGGGTTTCAAAACCCTTAAAAAGTGGTGATTAGGTTTCAAATTTTAAACAATGGCTTGTCTATATTTTTTTGATTGCCCATGTTTTTCTTAGGTTGCCCAAAAACAAAAAAATGTTACTACCATGAAAATATGACTAATAATATAACTCAATGTTTTCAAACGAGTTCCCTACCATTCCCTATGAAATACTTTGGTGTTCCCAACAGACATATAATATACGCCCATGAAGTACAAGGCCCCAAAACGACTTGCAGTCATATTTTGCAGTCATATTTCTCCCCAATGTATTGACCTCCAAGAATATGACTGCGAGTAGTCGCCAGTCATCCTCAGTCATATTTCTGCAGTTATAAAACATTGCCGTTGTTGTAGTGTGGTAATTTGGAGTGGAGTCTAGAGTAAGGAGAAAGGAGCATCGATACGAAATCACATGGCCGGTTTAGGTTCTAACATTATGCAAGGTCTATGAATGTCCACGCTCACAGACAAAGGGAGAGGTTGTGAATTGCCGCAGCGGGAATCAAGGACCAGGCACAATTACAAGCTTGTACTCCAATGAGTGATCGGGGTTGTTGGGTTGGATTACATGTATCCACGCGATGATGAAGGGAAAATAATTTCCACATTCTAGATGCCCGTCGGAGAAGGCAAGTTATAGAAGCCCGTTAGAGGAGGCAGGTCGTAGAAGCCCGTCAAAGTAGGGACGTCGCAGAAGCCCGTTGGAGGAGGCTGGCCGTGGAAGTCCGTCGGAGATGCTTCGTTTTCAGGTGGGGCCCAGACTGCCAGTCACACTGAACAACCAGCCTGTGAAAATTGTTGAGAATTGCGTACGCTATTAGGGTCTTCAGGTTGCAAAAATTCAAGCTTGCAAGAAGGCTCTCGGGAGCTAGGTCTGGTGTTGATCCGTACAAAGTGAAGCAACAAACAAAGAGGGAAACCAAGAGCTTACCGATCGAATGAGGACAAAATTACATATGCCCTCTTGTATTTAACAAGTGCAAATCAAAATTGGGCAATGCCAATTTTGCAGGTTTTAGATGAGGGACATCACCACGGCTTGTTGGGAAGCTATAATGTGTTCCGAGATGCTGTAATTGTTGTACATGGCGATATTGATCAGTAAGGAAATGCAGAGGGCCGGTTGGGGAAGCTCCATCAAATAGGATCAATATCTATTTATATTTCAATGTTTAATGAGCATGTTGCCTAGGTGGATTGGAATGAATCAAGCTTGATAGTATGATTCCGAGGAAGACTTAAAGATGAAATCCTAGACTCAATTGCAACGGCGGAAACACAACCACAAAGGCTTTATGAGTGGATGATGATGTTGTTCCAGATTAATGAGCGATTGTGGGCATGATGACAAAATCGACGTCCATTCACTTCTAATTCAACACTAAGGGATTATACAAGCCAATTCCAAACAAACTCTGAAAATGCAGGGCCGGTTCCAATGGAGCTTGATTCAATCAGAAACACAATGGCATCAACCAAAACAGTTGCTGAGCGGTTGGAGTTTCAACAGCAAGGAAGGTGCTGGGGTGCGGCCAGCTCGGCCATGTCCGCATAAGATGCCCTGTTAATTCTTCCAAACCATTATCTCTAGCGGCTATGGAAAAAAATGATGGAAAATTGAAGAATCGGGAAAATGACAAGTCTGAGACTAAAGTCATCGCTTTGGTACTTGGGTGTATCTCAAACTACGGTAGTGGCCGATTTGCAGTCTAAAGAGATGGAAGGGTGTTGGAAGTGTCAAAAACATTCCGGACTCAAGGAACAAGTCACCAAACAAATTTTATCGGAATTATCACATTCCTCAGTTTCCTTATACTTACGTGCAACCATAGATCCGGGAGTGAATCTCACGCTAGATGCAGAGATCAATTCATTTCCAACTATTACTCTTGTAGACTCAAGGGCGACTGGGGTATTCATGCACCCCACATTTGTTTGGACTTGTCACGCAAAAATCAAATCCAATGTGGTTCTGCGGAAGGTTCGCGTCATTGATGGTACAATCATCAACTCGGATTTGATCACTCACAAGGTTGAGGTAGAGCTATGGGTGGTATGGAAGAAAAAGATGGCTTTTGGCCATGAATTTAAGACAACTTTCAAAACATGGTATGGCCTTTTTGAGTACTTGGTGATGCCTTTTGGCTTAACCAATGCCCCAGCCCAATTCCAAGCGCATATACAATATATATTCAATGACTTGTTGGATATTTTGTGGTAATTTATCTCGATGATATACTCATCTTTTCAAAAAAATTGGAAGAACATCAAGCAGTAGTAAGAAAAGTGCTCCGACAGCTACAACATGGTCTTTGTGCTAAAGCATCGAAATGTTAGTTTCATCGTAGTTCAGTCAAATTTCTAGGAATGATGGTCAATTTCATTAAAATGGCAGTATTCTACACGCCATTTTAATGGAATAGCTTCTACAAAAGAGAATAAGTGTTTCACGATAGGATCATACATGTGCCAATTTTATACCTAGCACATTCAAATCACTCCTAGTTCATGCATTTCCACTCCCCTCGGACAATCTTTCCATTGTTTTCATTCTTTCAATGGTTTCATATTGTGCCATTTTAATGGAATACCGCCATTTTAACAAAATTGACCATAATGATTGTGTCAGGAAATGGATTTGAAATGTGCCCCGATAAAGTCCAAGCAATTCAAGAATGGCCCACCTCCAAGACAATGAAAGAGGTGAAAGCATTTTTAGGCTTTGTAAATTTTTACCGCCGCTTTATTTGAGATTATTCAAAAATTGTTGTACCACTTACGGTGTTGACACGAAAAAATCAACAATTTGAGTGGACTCTTTCAACACAAGAAGCTTTTGAAGAACTCTTATCTCAATTTACAAAAGCTCCAATGTTATTACATCCTACCTTCAAGCAACTTTTCATTGTAGAAACGGATGCATCAGATACTGCAAATGGGGGCATCCTATCCCAACATGGGGAGGATGGGCATCTGCATCCCTGTGCTTATTGTAGCTCCAAGATGTCTTTGACAAAACAAAATACGACATTTATGATAAAGAATTATTAAGTATCATTTTAGCTTTCCAAGATTGGTGGGTTTACCTTTAGAGATTGCCGCACCAGGTTTGAGTAATTTCCAACCATAAGAATCTTGAGCAATTTCTTACTACAAAGCAACTTAACCAAAGACAAGCCCAATGGTTTGAGTTACTATTAGCATTCAATTTTGTTATTCAACATAGACCTGGATAATTAAATGGACGGGCAGACATGCTCTCTAGACGGAGTAATATAGAAAAAGACTATGAAAGTAACTCAAGACCTTTACTACAATTAGCCATGTTGGAAACATGTGAATCGGTATGGAATGACATAGAAATTATTCAACATATCAAAGTGGCAACCACTCAAGATAAAAACCTTGAGCCGATGTTAGCATTTTTTATGAATGGTTTGAACCATGCCCCAACCAACATCCAAAGAAGATTCCAAGACTATAGTTTTCGTGACGGAATCCTTTATTTTTTGCATACAATGGTAGTACCAGATAATGAAGAATTGCGACGCCAAATACTACGATCAAGACATGAATCACTAATCGTAGGACATTTAGGATGAGCAAAGACTTTAGATCTAGTAGCGAGAACATTTTATTGGCCATCTTTAAGGTGGTATGTCAAACGTTACGTCGATGGATACGATTTATGTCAACAATCCAAGTCAACACGACATAGTTGATATGGTCTTTTACAGCCAATTCCAACAATAGAGGCACAGTGGAAACGAGTGACAACGAATTTTATCATGAAATTGCCAAATAATGCGGGGTTCAACACCATTATGGTCGTAGTTGATAAGAACACAAAATTATCCCACATTATCCCAAAAAATGACACAATTGATTTGAAGGACACAACCACTTTATATCTCCACCTTGTTTGGAAGAACCACGGGACGCCAAACCATTAGAAGAGATATCGGGCCAGGGAAGGCCGTTTCAGGCCTGTTCCCCTGGCTGTGAACCAAATGAACGCAGTCAGATAAAATAATAATTTTAAAAAAAAATTAAAAAAAATTAAAAATTAAAAATTAAAAATTAAAAATTAAAATTAAAATTAAAATTTTTATTTATAAAAAAAATAATTAAATATTACAGTCTGATGTGGCCGAACTTCGTCCACATCAGACTGCACATGTGGTTGAGTTTCCTGCGTTAGAAAACTCAGGGAACTCACGGCCATGTGAAGGAGTTGAATTTCCCCTAATGAAGATAATTTTTTATCATGGTTCAATGTTTGTTTCCAAATTTATGCGACAATTATGCAATTTTTTTTTGTATTCATCCTGCTCCTACAATAGCTTTCCACCCACAAGCAGAAGGACAAACGAAGTGGGAAAAATAAAACTTTGGAGCAAATTCTACGAATGTTCATGATGAGACAACATGATGATTGGTCAAACCTTCCTATAGCCAAATTTACTTATAATAACTCTCTTCACTTGGCCATGTGTAGGGTTCTCACCATTTTATGCCACTTATGGTTATTATCCGACCCTATCATTCACAACACCTAGTACAACTTCCATAGTTCCAGCTACTGAAGAAAGGATTTGTCACTTACAAGAAGTTTACGAGGAAATAAAGACTATGATAAAGATTGCGGGGGATCAAGCGAAGAGAAATTATGATTGACACGTTCAAGAACAACCTCATTTTAAAATTGGAGACAAGTTGCTACTTCGACATGATCATATTGTTACAACGGCACCTTCTAAAAAATTGGAGGCAAATTCTTAGGACCCTTTGCTATCATAGCTAAAATATCAGATTTAGTATTTAGGCTAAAGCTACCCAAAACGCTCTGCATCTATGACGTGTTCCATGTATCACTTCTGGAGTCATATTGTCAAGATACTATATTAGGCTGCAAACAACGACTATCTCCACCAATTGTAACACTGGAAGAGGAGATGGGAGGTTCACAATATATTGGATTCTCGACTAAGCAGTCAAAGGCTGGGGAAGAAATTGCAATATCTTGTTTCATGGGAAAGGTACGGGCCGGACCAATACTCTTGGAAACCGGTAGGAAATTTGAAAAACACTCTGATTGTGGTCAAAGAATTTCACCATTGACATCCCAAAGCACCAAGACCACATTCTAAAATTTGGAAAGGGGGGTAATGTTACGACTTAGTCATATCTCTAGATTGGATGACAATTCCCCTTGGAAAGGGAAGTTCATGGAAGGTGGTTACAAGCCCATGGTAGTTATGGCAGTTGGACTCCAACCTCCATCATCTCTATTAAAGCCTAGTGAGAGGGGCTTGTCTCTCACCTTGCATATTGCTAATATGAGAGAATGTCACAATTCCCGTTTTCATGGCTTTTCGCATGTTTTGTTGTAGAGTTATTCTTGTGATGATTTAGTGTACAATTGAGTTCCTTCCATGTATGAAAATAGGAACATGGGAGAGAAGGGTCCTTGCAGCTCTATGTGGGCGCTTATTTACCCACCTTTGGTAAATCGGCGAACACAACCAGGTTCTAGTTCTATGATAGTGTCCTACTCTAATGGGTGTCTAAGCGTCAATCCATTGTGCCTTCCAAGCAATGGATCCTTTTTGCTAAGCTCCTAATCGTGACTCTCTAATCGTGGTTCTAATGACTCCTAAGTTGACTTTCCTGCTATATTATGTTTTTTGTGTTTCCTATTTCTAAATCCTACTCTAATGTCCTGAGGTAGGAGATTATCTCATGCCATTTCTAAAAATCTAAGACTCGCTCAATTTGGACCTTCTAATCACCTGCTATGGACGGATGAAGTTTTGACCACAAGGCTATCAAACTTCATCCATGGTTTTCTATGGGTTTCCAAATCTGGTTGGGGGTGAAATTTGGCCTACGGGCCTGACTCCCTATTTTCTATCTAAATTCTAAGCCCCAACTTAGGTGGACGAATACTTCCAAGTTTCATCCATCTCGGGCTCTAAACTTCATCCATCGATATCTTGGGCATCCTACCTCCGATTCCTACGTGTCTTATGTTTTTGGAAACCCCTCAAAGCCTACTCTAAGATTTCCTAATCAAATCTGACCTGACTTGGACTCTAATGGTACCTAGCTCTCGGCCTAGTTGAGACTTTTACCCCTAGTGGGCCAATGACTCGGGGGGAGGTTAGGTTCTTACCCCGGCATGGTGTTCCGTGAGGAGGGCGGTCAATTCACCTTCTTCCACCATGGTAATTTGCGGTTTGTAGGCCACGTATTTGGTTGGCCCCGACGTATTTGTAATTTCAAAAGACTAACACTTCTTTCCGTGCATGCCACTCCTTTCTTCTTTCTCCTTCTCCTCAACCCGCGTGCCCCATTGATGGAAGCGGGTGGGTTGGACACCTACCTACTTAGAAGGTCAAACTACGTCCTAACTACCACTTACGCGTCATCTTATCCTAATGCGGAAGGAATCTAAAAGTCAAAATATGGCCTAACTACCTCTTACGCCCGTCTCACCCTAATGGTGGGATGGATTTCCCTTCTACCCTATCGGTGGTATCCTATTCCTATTTAAGCTTCCTCCCCACTTCTCCCATGGCACTTGGAGGTGGTGATGTGTGGGTTGGGAGGGGAGAGTTAGTGAGGTGAGATGGAAACGTCTCCTTGTCTTCCGGGCTATACCTTTTTAGTGTGGGTGGCGGATCTCCTCCCTTCCTATGGCTTCTATTCTATCCACTCGCTAGTTCCCCCCTAGTTTCCCATGCTATTCTACTTTGCTATTTCGTTCCTAGTCTCTTATGCTATCCTACTTTCTAGTTTGTTCCCCTAGTTTCCTTTGCTATCCTACTTTGCTAATTCTATTTCTTCCCCCTCCCCTTTTTTAGTTTCCTAATATAGTTTAGCTAAAGGAAAAAAACCAAAAAAATAAACTAATCGAGGGCCAAGGCTGGGCGGTGGCCGCCCTGGCTGGGCTCGCTGCCTGCTGGGGGCCTCTGGCTGGCTCGCAGCCTGCTTGGGGGCCTCTGGTGGGCTCGCAGCCTGTTGGGGGGTCTCCTAGCTGGGCTTGCTGCCGTTGGGGGGCCGCCTGCTGGAGGCCGCTCTTGGCTGCTGGTCAGGGGCCGCTCCTGGCTGGGCCGTTGCCTAGCTGGGTGGGCTGTCTAGCTAGCGGGCTGCTTGGCTCGGCGGGCTGCCCGGCTGGGTGGTTTTTAACGAAAATGAACTGATTAATGGGGCATTCCCCCCCCCTCCTCTGGCTGGGTGGTTCGGTTATAGGCCCTAATGGTATCCAAAGGGTTAGAATTACCCTAGCGAACTGGTCGAGGCGGTACTTGACAATAATCGTGACCCTATAAGACGTAATTTTGGACACTAAACTTTGGTTTGTCTCCAACACGTTTTGGAGACTAAACTTTGGCACTGACTAGACGATAAGTCCAAAGCTCCGCCCTTGATTTTGGTTTAATACCAAATCTAGGACTTGGCCCTACTTTGGAGGTTCAAAGCTTCGCCGTCTGACACTCTTTTAACACACCATCTAGGACTTGGGACCACTAGGAAAGGTAGAGTTTTGTTTCCCGAAGGTAACTACCCCACTCGTTTTCAAATACGAACATAAGGACTCGACTCAAATGCAAAGGTAATAGACTTGGTTAGTAACGAAATACGGAAAGAGACGTGGTTAGTAAAGGAAGTTTAGTGCAACATAAATAACACAACATGAACTGAAAGCCCCCCAAAGCGGCATCGCCAAGGTACGGTGGAGGGTGGTTCCAGGGTTAGTACAAGACACGGACGAAGGACACTCAACCCGACTTTAAACGGTAAGAAAACTTAAAACAAACCCACACAAGAGTTACAAGACAAGAAAGAAGGGCCCCCCACGGACCTTCAACACTAAAATTGCAACAATAAAGAGGAGCAAAGTGCTCCAAAAACACCGTAGGAAGTTTTGGCCAAAAGTTGCCAAAACCAAGAGAGGTTGGACCCACAGACCCAAAACAAGTATTGGGGGTGTTTTGGGAGAGAGAAGGGCCCCCTTTTATAGGTTTCCAAGGGCCCACTCCCCCCCTCGACGAGTAACCTCATCCATCCGGATTTTCATCTAAATTTGAGATTTTCACCTAATTTTGGGTTTTACGCTGGCCCTAACTTCTAACTTTTGGAGTTTAGCTCGGAATTGCAAACGGATTGCGCCAATGGCTTCAGAATGTCATTTTTAGCCTTAAGGACCCCCTCTCCCTATTTCTATCACAAAAAAACCATCGGAAACTAGTGCTAATTGGGGCCAATTAAAAGGGTAAAAACCTAACTTTTGGGGTTTACCTCTTTTGGCCTGGGTAACTAGCTAGGGTTGTTGGGGAGGCTCTAGGGAGTAAGAAAAGACTCCTTGATGTCTTTGTTCCGACTTCGTACGCTCCCGGGACGCCGGTCAACCCCGCAAAGATCCTGTCGTAATTATTAATTGGGGGAATGTTGTCAGTTTCGGCTGCTTCCCGCTATTGGAACACCATGAAATTTGTTGGGACATGTTATTAACATAAAATATGCTAGCTTAATTTTTAGTGAGATTTTACCGTGGCCTGGGTATTTTCTATGAATTTCCCGTCGTGGCCTTTGGTAGTTGACTGCTCGGAAAAAGATCCTTCGGAGATCAGAAAAAACCGAGACTTTTT
Source organism: Rhytidiadelphus loreus (assembly GCA_947034895.1). Lineage (NCBI taxonomy): Eukaryota > Viridiplantae > Streptophyta > Bryopsida > Hypnales > Hylocomiaceae > Rhytidiadelphus > Rhytidiadelphus loreus. The sequence goes on from OX344764.1 coordinate 45,371,788, forward strand.
GGGGAACCTCTCATGGAGTTCCCCAAGCCACGTGCCAAGTCTTGGGCTAATCTAGCACACAGTCGGTGGCGAGGTGAAAACTGACTTTGGTTGAATCACCGGCAGTCAGGGAATCTTTCACACGTGAGGGAATCTTGGCGAATGGATTTCGCCGTGGATACCCCGACATGTTCCAGATCCAAGAACACTATCCGGCGGCCGTGGATTTCTTCATGCGGCCTGTCTGGGACAAGTAACACCTGCAGGCTAACAATTTGGATTCCTAATGTTTCGTCGGTGGAATGGGAAAACTAGAACCTATCTTTGGAGATTTACGTGGGGACCTCCCTACCTCTCCTAAGACCAATTTAGCCTATCATAGTCACATGCAATGGATTTGGGCTATTTTGGGTAAGTTCCCAGTAGCCCTATTGTTTTCCACTATTTACGGGTTCTAACCTATATACAAGTGGGTTTTATAGGTAATCTATGGATAAAAAGTTATTTATGACCAAATGCTATACTGGTATGTGACATACCTATTTTGGTTCTACACTCTTTTGGGGGCTTTTTGTAGTACTTTATGCCGTAATTTGTAATAAACTAAAAAAAAGAAAACAATAAGTCCCAAGTGACGAATTTGGGGCTCACACTCTAACAATGGTGATTCGGAGTGGAGTCTAGAGTAAGAAGAAAGGAGCATCGACACGAAATCACATGGCCGGTTCAAGTTCTAACAAAACATGTATTTGGTGAGTATAGCTCTCGCTTATCTAACTAAAACACTAATGAAGTTGATATCCATGCTTGTGCATGAATATTTGTATTGGAAACATTTACAAAACCTAGTTTGAAATTGAAAAAGATAAAGAAGCCTATCAATAAGTATTTGAGCATTTAGACGCAGTTGTAGTTCAATTTAGAATAAGCTTAGAAGAGATTAATTGTTTTTGTTCTAATTTAGATTGGCAATTTATGTTGAGTATTGTGGTGTACAACAATGAAATTCAAAGATTACCCTAGGAGCAACCACCTACAAGTACAACTAAAATTTGCTTTGAAAACAACTTTTTGGATATAGCATACATTTTCTGGATTACTTGGAGCCAACAATGACATTAATGTTTTATATCGAAGTCCTTTAGTAGCAAACTTTTTAAGGAGAGAATCCCAAGGTATGAGTTTTGAAGTTAATGGTGATCAATACACACATTACTATCTACTAATAGATGGTATCATCTTTGTTTAAACCATTTGTGATCCCCAAGGAGAAAAACGATAGCACTATGGTAAAGATGTGAAGCATTGCTTTGGTGTTCTACAATCAAAATGGACTATAATTCAAAAATTCAAGTTCACAATGGGATCTATATAGCATAAAAGATATTTTAATGGCATGTATAATTGTGCATAACATGATAATTGAAGATGAAAGAGATCAAGACTTGGAGCCTATTAATCCACTTATTGACATGCAACCATTAAGATGTGGATTAAGATTTTAAGATTTTTTTATGTGAAACTGAATCAATTCACAATCAAAATACACTCTACACATTTAGAAATGACTTCACTGAACATCTGTGGGCATTGAAAGGAAGGTCTTAGTACTTAAGGTCCATATTGATAACATTAGTTTATATTTTGGAGGCACATTAAATGATAATTAAATTGTTAGAGGTATATGTCATAATAATGCTTAGATAGAGTTGCATTGCAATCATCTTAGTAATTTATTGAATATAAATATAGAATTTTGGATATGGATTTTTTTGTAAGATTATAATAAAAAAAATATGAATATTGTTATTTTCTACAATATTTGTAAACAATAGTGAGTATAATGATTACTTGATGGAGATTTGATTCCAAGATGAAATTGTTTTCTTGATGTTGTGAAATTTTCCTTTAATCCAAATTTCACAACAACATCAAGAACGTTGAGGATGAAAAAAAATTGATGGATGATTTAATCGTTCATTGCAGAGTCAAAAAATGCACCTATTGGTCCAATAGTAAGAGCTTTTTGGTGACTACCTTGGTCATAAGGGGTTGCATCTTTTAACCCTAGGCCGCCCAAGTGGACGTATTGTGTCCACTAGCAATTGGAAAAAGTGGAAGCGTCGCTCACAGTGAATTGGAGTCGCGTGGATCCATTTAGGGTTAGCATGATGATTGAATGTGGGACTTGATCGCGGTGTTGCTATAGAAACCTCGACATGTATGCAAGCGAATTGGAGGGCAAATTCCTCAGCAATCAAACGGCGGACTTGGTAGTTGGCTTGAATGTCCAGATAATGACCGGCGCGAGCCGGTGGAAGGCCGTTGGCATTGGATCCACCGGGCGTTCCGGGAGACACTGAGCTCAGGACGGAGTTCTCACGATTGGTACTGGAAGGGAGACAACGACCATCGAATTGCACCGGGCGATTCTGAAGGACATTGGGGCATCATGCTAGCGTGGATTTCTTGTTTGGGGAAAGATGCTTTTGTACAAGATTACAAGAGTATGAGGAGAGAGAGTGGGGTGCGGCGGAAACTTCATCATTTTTGTGATTGTGAGCTAAAGGCGGCTTTGGAGGTCTTGCAAGTGGGGGCAAGCACGTCGGCGCACTCCTTCCACTCACTCCCCCCTTGACGCGACATCAAGGCGCTTGGTTGGATTTGGGGCTTCAAAATGACGACGGCGTTGTGGTATGGGCGTGCCACGAAGGAGGAAGTGTTTGCAGTACATGACAAGCTATTCCATTGGGCGTTGGAGCGGGGTGCAAGCAAGGCAACGGCGCTGAAAGTGGTGAATTGCCTGCAAGAAGATTTCTTGTTGTCACTGCCACAACCTAAGCAGAATCATCATTGGTGTCGTGAGGCCGGGACACGCAATTGGCAATACTTGTGCCGTAGACAAATTGGGAGGTTGTGGGTTGGATTGAACAATACCCAGAGGGTGATGAGTGAGGGATTCCAACTTTTTTGAACGGGTTTTTCCGCACCAAACATTGGCCGACTTGGCTTGATCATGAAGAAGGAGGCGAGGGCAAAAGCAGCCATGGATCTAGCCGCCCGACCACCTCAACAACGGGGTCGAATCCGTCGAGCACTGATTGCAGCGAGGAGCGCGTCACAGGGGGGGAGTCCTGTCATCCACGAAGTAATAACACAGGCGGATCCAATTGGCAGCTAGGGGCTGAGGCCAACTAATGGCCTTGACCACTTACAAAATGGTGCAAGGCGACATGTCCGAGCACGAGGTGGATGAGGGAGGCAAGCTAGTAATCATGGGGGAAACAATTTAGATGGGGGGAAGTAGGTAGACAAAATGAACATTCTGAGGTTGGATTCGCAAATGTGGGCATTGATAGCAGTTTAGGGTTATCTGAATTGGGTTTGCAAAATGGAGGAGCTCCAAATGTAGAAGGTGGATGCAGGGCTCTCAAAATTGGGGAAGGTAGCATGTTGGTAGGGAGTCAAGGTCAAGGGAAGCGGGGTAATTCTAAGGCACAACGTTAGCCCAGAGGATGGGTACCGCGAGAAATAGTACCAAATCTAACATCGCCTCCTATTTTGCGTTCGTCGGGGGTGGAGCGGCCGACAGCAAGAAAATGCACGACATGTGGAGTGATGCATTTGACATCAGATGGTGACAATGCGTGTCTGCTCTGGGAACAATACTATTCCCGATCGCTGTCACAATCACCATCATCTGGACATGGTCACCGACAGCAGCGTCCAAGGGGGGGTGGATCATCTGTCCGAAACTTTGGCGACCATAGTGAAGGCACAGCACATACAAGCATCCAAGTCTCATCACTAGGGATCACTAGGGGGTCAAGAATTCAACCACCACGGTCAGTTGAAGTTCTCCCTAAGCGCGGCATCAATCTCCAAAGTGTGTTTGAAGACGTCGTTGGTGTTGGGGAGTTTGAGGGAGATGTGACAGACCTTGGTGTAAATCCGACACCTCTTGCCCCGTTGACATGGGAAGGTCTGACGCTAGACTGGCATCCGCAATTGGTCGCCACGGTCACTGCCGAATTCACAAACCTAGCGACAGAGGGGGGCGTGACACCAACAAGCGGAGGAATAAGCACCATCGCGGAGCTGCAGACTGAAAATGCGTTGGTAGCAGTTGAATTTGAAGAGATGGAGTTTGGCATCGGGCAAGGGGACGAGTACATCACCCCACCAAGGCACGACACGGAACGAGCCCACGACGGCCTTCTTGAGGGAAGTACTGGTTGGACGACTGATTCACGTAACAGTGCTTGGATGCCGGACTTTGCAGACTACACAAGTAATCATTCTTCTAATGACGAAAATTTCGACTGGCTTTTGCTTGAGACAGAAGACTCAGATGTATCAGATACGCCGTTAGACGTCGACAATTACCGAGAGTATACTTTTGTTGATCCCGTCCAACGTGCGGCAATAGATAGAATTTGCTTCCTCTACAGGGATTCAAAGTGGGACCAAAGCCGACCAATGCTCATTGGTGACCAAGCCAACTTCTTGGGCCCATTTCCTGGATCCACGCAGCGGTTTACTCGAAATAAGCCGACTGCTCGCTCATTTTTTGACTCATGGTTCCATGACACTTGTATCGATCGGATTGTCTTCGAGACGAACGCCTACGCCCTGCAATAGTGCACGAATGTCACTAATCCAAGACGCAGAGGTAGACCAGCAGGGTCAAACGGGGGCCCTCGTTGGATTCCTACAACTAGATCGGAGATGAGAGCTTTTTTTGGGGTCACTATCCTGATGGGCCTGAAGACCTCGCCTTCTGTCCGGGACTACTGGCGAGAAGACATCTTTTGGAGGTGTGGCGTAATCCCTTCAGTATTCAGCTGAGATCGTTTTGAGTCTTTGCTTCGCTACATTCATTGTGTGGATAATTCCACTGCGTGCCGTGACAAGGAGGATCCCATGTATGACAAACTGTTCAAAGTCCGTTGGTTGCTTGAGCACTTTGTAGCAAGGTCACATGTAGTCTACAATCCAGAGAAGTGGTTGACATGTGAGGAAATTATGGTTGCATATAGGGGCTTCAGATCACCTTGCCGTCAATACATGCTTGCCAAGCCTACGAGGTATGGATTCAAAATTTGGGCCGCAGTATGCGTCGAGTCTGGGTTCATTTGGAATATTATTCCATATCTTGGTAAGCGTGCTGGTGAGTCAGAGGCCGGCTTGCCTGAGCGAATTGTGCATCAACTAACAGCTGGCCTTCAAAACTGAGGCCATAGCATTTGTGTTGACAATTTCTTTTGCTCACCGAGTCTGTTTGATGGGCTATTGCGCCGCGGCATCTTCGCCACGGGCACGGTCAGGGGTGGGCGCATTGGCTTTCCCACCAAACTTACTGGATTCAAGAGAGGCGATCACCCCAGATCCACTGTTTTCTGGGCAACTCACTCAAGTGGGAAGATGGCGGCCTGTCTTTGGTATGATGCCAAGCCGGTTGCTTTTTGGAGCACCTCGGCCGACCCCACAGGGCCAGCTGTGGCACGGTGATGGCTGAAGGGAATCCGGGAATGCATTCCCACCACACCACAACAAGTCGAATACTAGAAAAATATGTGTGGTGTAGACCTTCTTGACCAAATGCGGAAGAGTTACTTCACGCAATTTCACAGTAACAAATGGTGGCACAAGTACCTCATGTTTGTAATTGATTCCGTCCTCCACAATGCATGGGTGTGCTTCCGCAACGACCACCGTGCAAGGGGAGAGAGGCGAGTGCGTCGTGTGGATTTTATGTACACTGTGGCTTTTGAGCTCATTACTCCGAAGATGGCACGGCCTTGAACGACCACACAGTGGAACCGTGCACCTTCAACTTTACACTACGTGCAGACTCACAAACACATCCGCCGTAGGTGCTGTGTCTGCAAGCGGAAGCAGGCAGGCTATTGTGCAGCGTGTGGTTTTGTTTTTATATGTCAAGATCTTTGCTTTCCCAAGGTTCACTCGTCGAAGAAGTGGGCTCTGCGTGCTTCCGACTTTGTATTGCGGTACCATCGCAATTAACTGATTGTTTTCTTCCTTGTTGTTTGTTGTAGTGTGGATACAAGCACTGAGCCCCTTAGCGGAGCCTGGTTCCTTGACTCACAGTGGCAGGCACGCACGAGTGAAGCCCCCCCACTTTGAGCCGCGGCAGGATTCCGATTTTTAGGCCGGCTCACCACCCCAAACTCCGACATCAAACTGATGCAAGTACCTTTTTGCATGGCATCGGACAGTGGCGTCGTGCTTGCTTGGCTTCTAGGATAGTGCGAGGTTGCAGCAATGCTTTTAGTACATTCCATTCTGGCCAATGTAGGAGTTGTATGAGCGTAGATTTGTTGTGTTAGTTTGTGGAAGCCTTCTATTGAATCTTCTGTAGCAAAGCAGCAGCTACACATTTTGAATTGCAAACTTTGATGCATTTGTTGCAAGGACCTTCTTCTGAGGAATGAAAAACACCATATTTTGAAGTCAATCCAATTTTGAATACCTTCTGTCTATCTGTCCGTTTGTCGTGTGAATTTTCAGTGTGAGTTTTCTGGGATTGTTGTGTCTAGTGCAAGGTCTACTAAGTTAGATCGTTCAGGAGGTGGTTCTAAAGTTTGTTATTTCTTTGACCGGCATTAGCCTGTGGCCGTGGCCAGCATCTGCTAGTTTGTGCCGGTCATCCACCCAACGATCCTGAGACGTACTGCCATTCTGAATCTTCCCATTTCATTGTTTCTAAATCTTTTACACCAATTTTTCCACCACGGTATCAAACATGTGACGCACCGTCATCCCTCAGCTTTTTATTTTGTACTGAAGCTCCTACTGACCACAATCTCGGCCAAAAAAAATCATCACCCAAAAAACCACGTTTCTCCTACGACTTCGTCCTCCATTCAATGCTTATTTTTGGCAAAATTGATAACTCAATTCCAAAGTTTCTTTGGGATCTCGGAGCACCTCTGACGTGATGACCAAGATCAGCAGAAAAGTATCGCAATTCCATCAAGATTTGAGCGCAAGCCTCGATTGAGGTTTGTCGAGCATGTTGAGTGTGTCCCTGACGCGAACAGCCCCTTGGCAGTCTAGTGTTAAAGGTTAATGTTGTGTGGTGTAATGTATGACTACTTTGAAATTTTTATAATTGCTCAAAACCTATGGTATTTTCCAAGTAAACCAACATATTCAGTATTTTTTTCTAGATTTTTAGAACCTTTAGCATTTCAAAACCTTCACTCCCTTCCTAGCATGAGTTCATGATGACTACATTTTTAGAAATTGATGTACCTTTGTCATTTTTCCCTTCCAGTTTATTCAATCTTGGACTCTTAATAGGTCATAGGTGGGGTGATCCACTGTCTTATAAGGTAATGTGTTCTAAAAGCACCCATCTTTTTCAAACCACCCCTATTTTTAGGTGGAGAATAGAGATGGGGTAATCCTTAAATGGACCATTATAGCAATTGAATGCACGAAAGAAAAATTGTTTTTCTATTGTAAGAGCCAATCATTGTCTTTGATTTCCACACATTGCTTTACAAGTTGCAAGTGGATAGATTTTGGGAGACTTATAGTCACAAATAGGTGCCTATGTCCAAAATCTTTGAAAATTTGTAACTAATTCAAAAATGCTTGGAAAAATACAAAACCACTTGTGTTAGGTTCCACATCCATTTTTCTTTCTCTGAAAAATGATAGAAAAATAATTTTGTCCACTTCAGTCTACAAAAAAGGCGGACCAGCTCTTAAATTGGTCACTTTTAGAGCATATTACCTTAGACTAGAAAGTACATGGCCCCCTATTTTGCAAGCCAAATCACCACCTAGTTTTACAAGTCGGGCGGTGATGCTTTAATATGTCAAATTTCATTTGTAAAATGACTTTGATATTCTGAATAAGAGCTAGTTGATTACTAACCAATATGCAGTCATCAATATAGTTAGTAAGAATGATCAACTTCTCATTTGATGTAAAGCTTGCATTTGATTCCAATCTTTGAAAGATGTGAAGGAGAAGATTTTGATCCAAATGTTAATGCCATGCTCATGAGGATTGTTTAAGTCCATATAATGATTTGCTAAGTTTACAAACCAAATTTAAATTAGAAGATACTAAAAAGCCTTCAAGTAGACATATAAATGTCTTTTTTAATAAAACTATTTAAGAATATACAGTCTTTACATCAAATTGATGAATTTAAAAACTTTATTGGGTAATAAGGGCTAGTAATACTTTCAAAGAATTGAATTTAACAGCATGAAAAAAAGTCTCTGTGCAATCAATTCCTTGTATTTGAGTGAAGCCAAGGGCCACTAAATGTTCTTTGTACTTATCTAGAGCTCCATCAGTCTTGGTTTTGACCTTTGTAAACATGAAATCTCAAAGTTTGCTTGGAAATCATGATTTTGGTGTGAAATGAGTTGTATTTTAATTTTATTTTTGAAAGTTTGTGTCGTATGAATGCAAATGTAAATTGGATTTCAAAAGGTGGCCATTGACGGTTTGAAGTATTAAAATTACATAATGGCCATGGATGGTTACAAGTAGAGGGGTTTCAAGGAAGAAATTTTAAGTATAAGTAGTTAGGAATTTTCATTTGTAGGAGAGTAGATGAGTGTAGTCAAGCTTCTTCTAGTATGTTTATTTTTCTATGCACATTTTCCATGAGTATTTTCCATGAACAATTTTATGTATGTCTTTTCTATAAATCAATTCAAACTTATGTTATAAATTGTTTTGTGATGTATTGAATGTGTACATGCGTAAAATTGTGTTTGATGAAATATGAATATGATGTCTCTTTTGAGCTCATTGTCATTGTGACAAACTGTCAAAATGAGCTCAAAACTCCTTTAATAAAAAAATTTCTTCTTATTTACCCCACCGCCACCCCCAAATATTTTTAATTAAATTTTTTTCCTAAACCTCCTTCCTCCCTCCCCCTCTTTGTAATTTTCAGAATTAGGTTCTCTTACAATCACTACGGGATATCTGTTTCCCAAGTACGTATATGTATTTGTACTGTATCTGTTTCTGTATCAGAGTGCATATCTGTATCCGTATCCAAGTTTTTTTTTGAGATCAACGGTTGGAAGGGGGTTGTAATTTATTTTTCTAAAATATTAATGGCTCTTGTTTTTTGGAAGGGAAGGGGGCTGTTAATTAATGGCCAAATGGCTAGTTCACTCTTTTCGGTACATTGTGTGTGTTATTTACATTTGTTGGATGGAAGTGCATATTGTTAGAACTGTTGGTATTGGTAGTTTAATGAGAGATGAAATTGATGAGAATTAAATTGGAAGAATTTGTAATAACTTGAAAACTAATTATTGTAAGAGAGTTTCATAGCAATCATCCAATCTAGTATGAGTGCATTGTGCATGAGTGATGAATTGCAAGCATGCATTTCTATTTGTTTTATTATGAATGTCGTATGTTTTATGAAAATCAAAGTTGATTATTGATTATTGGTGTAGCCAATGCAAGACGGATAATTAATTGATAAATAAGCCTATGTAATTAATTAAATACAATGGCTAAATAAGTAAATGTATTTTAAAGTGAGAATAATTGTGAGTGATCTTAAAAATTGGAAGATGACAATAAATATTATTTAGCAAGATTTGAAATTGCTAATACTCTATGATTTGAATGTGTGTGAGTAAAAATTAAATAAATAAGAGTGCATAGTCATTGAAAGTGATTAAATTTTCTAAATTGATATTTATTCACCATGGAAATGAAAGTAATTGTGTGAAGAGAAATGTTGTGAAATTGATTATAGAAATTGAATGAATTAGGAGAGACTATGGACATTGAGATTATGGCTTGACTATGAACTTAAAAGCAATTATATAAAAATAGATTATTGCTATGAGCAATGTGCATTGAGAGAAAAGTATTTTAATATCCCATAGGGTTTTGTTTTTTTCAATTTATTTATACTTTACAGCTTATGCATGGGATTACATCCCTGGTATATTCATTGATGGACATAATTATAGACTTTTCCTACAAATTATACATAAACATTTTTAGTATTAACATTCCTTTTTAAATCCAATTACTACAATATTTTCCATTAGGAAAAATTTGAGGTGTGCAAAGGGCTGCAAGGTTCCCCCCGGTGCAATTAGGGATTTTTTTTCCCGAATCTGATGCGGCACGTTAGCGCCACATCAGATTGTTGGCTTTTTTAATATTTTTTTAATTCTTTAATATATATATATATATATATATATATATATATATATATATATTTTTTTTTTTTTTTTTTTTTTTGTGCTTGCATTATGAGGCTGCCAAAAATAAAAAATTGGTAGCCTTTTGAAGGTCTCAAACTTTTCCTAATGTAAATAAAATATCATTTCCCTATGTATGACCAATTAGCTCCTCAAATTCTAGCTAACTTGAGTCTTTCCTCCAAAGTGGCCATTTTATTATATTTTTTTTTTCTTGGTTGTTATTTTCTGTACTAAATTCATAAAAACTCATTTTGAACCTGTAGGTTTATGATTTGGTAAAGAGTGAGCATCCAAGTTTTGTTCTTTTCTAAAAAATGACTGTCAACTTGAATGGTTGCTTGTCATTGCTGAGAATTAGGCTAAGCTAAGGCTTCTTGCATGGTTTGAAGAGGATCCAAGGAAATATATATGAACAACATTGGCTTGAATGATGATATTTTTTGGAATTGGACTTCTTTGCGGATGTTGCCCTGCAATGGATTCAAGTAACCATCTTGTGGGTTTTAATTTTCTTGTAGGTCAAGTTGAAGAGCTTAGAGGTGTATATGATTTGTGGAAAATAGAAGTGAATTCAACTTCATTAAGTAAATATTGAACAACAATTGGGTTTGAATCTAAAGATAACTTTGAAAGGTAGTTCATTATTGCATTTAATGGACCATTGTCATTTGGTTTAGTAGTTTGGTGGGATGGGGTAGACAAAAACGGGCCTTGTCAAGGGTGTTGAGGCAATTTTTAAATAAGCGTTGTTCAATCTCCAATCACTATAGGTCATAATTTTATACTTTGAAAATAAGATTTAATCTATGTTTCCATATGTTAAGATACAATCCATCAAATTTAATAACATGATTTATATCAATTTTGAGTGTTTTCATTTTTAATAGTCTTATCTTAAAATTGCTTCAATTTCTAATTCTTCTATTAATTTAATCTTTAGTAAATATTTTAGAATTTGCTTCATTGAAGTTAACTAGTGCTTCAATGTAAGTTATAGTGGCATTGCCAATTTCATATATGTTTTGTACAAATTCCAAAGGTTGTTCATTCTCTTGAATTGAAAGATCTGAAAGTGGATCTAGAGGTATTTGAAAGCATTTGTGAATCAAAGTGCATTCTCAACTTCAACTCTTTCACATTCTAAGATTAATAAAACAAAGACATCCTCACTTGAACATTCTGCTACAAGAGTCTAAAGAAAGTATACGGTGCTTTAGGGTGATTGCAAGAAAGACTGGTACTATTATGCGTTACAATTAGAGTATAATGGTTGATGTAGTCTATATTTCATTTTTGGTTTTAGCCAATTGGTTGCTCTTTATGTTTATTTGCTAAATTAGCCAATCGATATAGTTACTTAGGAGCTTATTAGTTGTAGTTACCAATTAGGATTGGAATTCACATGAATCGAGATCTCTGGAGTTTTCGGTTGCCAATTGGTAGTTATTTCAGTTGGGAAGCATTGGGATTTAGTCCTGGATTTTCCGATTGGGAGTTCAGTTGACCTTGGTGAATAGGGACTCCTTCCATAGTTGGAAGTAAAACAATTGCGTAATTTGTAATTTTGTGTTTGATTTCAAGAATATAGAAGTGAATATTTGCAATTGTGAATTTGTGTTGTGGCTGTGTGTGGTTGATGATGGTGTGTACAATTGGTGAATTTTTAGGACTAAATGTGAGTAAACAATTGGAAGAAAAGTGTTAATAAAACTTGTGATAGATTGAGTGAATTGTGGAGTGTTAAGTGCATGACTGAATAAACTTGGTTAATTATGATTGAGTGAGGAATTTGTAAATGTACCAATTGGATTTTAATCCATGACTAATTTGATGAGTCTGTTGAGTAACTGTGAGTATTGAGCCAATCGAAAATTTGTACATTGAGAGATCTAGGAGTTTACAGGGAAGTAGAAACCTTGTGTGTCACCAATCGGGAAAGTAAAGGAATTAAAATCGATTGGAATATAATAGGTTTGATGATAAACAGATTCAAGTGGTTGTAACTTGGAGTAGACTGTTGAAATTAGTGGAAGTAATCAAATGTGAAATGTAGTTTAAATTTAATGACAATAAACATAAAAGAGGAACTGTGATTAATAGATAAAATAAAAATGGATGCACCATATTCTAAAATGAAAATAAAGAAGTGTGTATTTTGCCAACAACCCGATAATTTAAAGATTGAATGCAAGACTAAAATGGAGAATTTTATGAAAGAGGACAAAGTTGAGAATACAATTGGAGAAAAGCTAAAAAAGAATAACAATGTGGAGAATCTTGGAGAAAAGAATTAGCAGAAAAGAACAATTGATGTGAAGTTTGATTGGAGCAAAAGGTAGCATGCCAAACCAATTGAAATGATATAAGTGGTCCTAAACCAATGGTTATTAATATGATATATGGAATTTGAACTTCAAAAATCTTGCAATTGGACCTTTTAGGTGGGATAATTTTAGATTCAATTTTGATTTTAAATCTACCTCCTTAGGTGATTTATTTTAGTAGAAATAATTCTTAAATAAATTCCATCTACAGTTGCCCTCAACTATAACTTTTGGAAAATGAAGCTGACATATTTGAAATTTTCATTGGAAATGGCTAATAGGGAAGTCTTGAGATTCCTTATTTTTCAAAAAAATTGAAAAACATCCTATAATTAAAATTCAATTTAGCTAATTTGTCACACTTTGCATTTTAGGTTTTTTTAGTATTGTAGAGTATCCAAAAATTATGATGTACACTTGAAATTTTTTGGGGCTAATTCCACACTAGACAGGCACGTTAGTACTAAAGGAAATATAAAAAACAAATTTTTTATCCTCCATGTGCGTGCAAATAGGGGTCCGTTTCGTGAAGCATCCCGCACATTCAAGATGGTTTAGACTTTTATTTTTTGGTGAAATGTGATCACTATCAAGTCTTTACAAACGGAAAATTTTTAGTTTTTTTGTTCATGGTTTTCTAATTATTATAAATTTATACCTATTTTTGTAACAAATTGCCTTTTTTTTCAAATAGTACTTTTTTAATACTTACAAGTAATCTAAGGGACTATTAGCCGTCGTTTTTTTAGATCAATGACTGAGATTGTTTTGTTTCATAGTATTGTAGTACTCATAATATCGAGCGTAGAAAACTACAATTTTGGAAGAACTCTACCCAAATTGTTCGGTCTTTCTTGCAACCACCCTATAATACCATGTTAGAATTGAAAAGCACAACTATTTGATGTGAAGTAAAAAGTATATTTATAAAAATGTTTCATGTATTAATTATAGTGCAAGACTTTATAATGTAGAGTCTTTTCGAAGAGTCACAACTCTTTTGATTAACTATTATACTACACATATGTATTGTATACCATATACATCTATATGTCTAATAAGTTCTCACCTTGGGAGTTGCACAATTTACACTAAATAGTGAAATTAGGTTGTTTTATCCTAAAAAGTTACTTTGTAAGACATCAAAGTCAATAGATATTTGTACAAATAGAGGTTCATGGGTCTTAGTTTCAACAATATCTAATTCAAAAGTAGTGCATTCTTGTACAATACTTAACATTAAATATTTATATTGTGTTAAATGTTGAGAAATTAGTGTGGCACAACTTAATTTTACTATTTAGTGTAGATACAATAAAAAAACTTAGAAGTTTCTTGTGGACATTTTTGGAAGTTTTGATGGGAAGTATAAACTTGAGTATTCCATGATACACCATGAATTCCTATACTAATCAACATTGTCTAAATAACAATATTTAAACAAAGACCATGAATGTTCACGTAAAGTCAATGTCAATAGAAGAAGTTGTTAGAAAAAGCCATTGAACAAATGTCATTCTAGATATGCACCATTTGAATACTCATTACTTTATTTCAAATATATATGTTGATCAACTTGATTTATAGATCAACATATGATCAATTGTTGGTACTCTATTCAATTTAATTTTTAAAGTAAATATTTTCTTATATCAAATGCAATCCCAATATTTATTGCAAAGGTGGATTTTGCTCCAAAATTTTCACTTCATAGAAAACGCAACAACTTATTATTTATGCCATATTATCAAAATTGGAATTTTTGACTTCATATTTGGAATCAAGCAACCTCCAATTAGTTAGGAGTATTTTAGAAATACAAAATTAACAACTCCAATTTAAATGCAAGTTCTTACATTATTTGGGAAGGTTGAAATTTTTGGAATTGGTTGAGTCCTTGAGGTTACATTTATTATTTGGTAGTGAACATCTTTCTATTTTGAACCAAAATGCTCTATTTTCACTTTAAGAAGATTTCTTTCCTAATTTCAAAGAGATACATTATTCCGTTTAATGTTCAAGCTCCAAAAATATTATTAATAATTGCAATATATGGCAATTATGGGTGCTCAAATTTTATCTAAATCATGTGGTATATACTATGGAATTATTATTTAACCCCTTTATGCTAAAGGATTTTGGAAATAATCTAGATGATTGTGATACAATATTAGACTTTCCTAGCTTTTTGATATTTGTTTTAGGCCAACCACCCCATTGAGAGTTGAGACCAACCATTACCTTAATGCCCTTGCATTTGAAACATTTGTTGAATAGGATGATGTGTTCAATTTATATTTTAGAGACATATGATGCATTCTTAGGTTCAAATTTTTTGTACCAAGACTAGAGTTTATAATGCACATATTAATTGATTCAACCAATCTAACATCTTGTTTTTGTTGATTTCAATAACTTAAAAAAATTGTCAAATTTATGAAAGTGAAATTTATACAATTTTGAACTTAGTTTATGATGATATTAAAAATGATAATTTAGTTTTTTGGATTGGTTGAATCAATTATGTGCATCATGAACTCTAGTCTCTCTACCAAAAAATTGAACCTAAAAATGCATCATATGACTTTGAACACATTGCCCTATTGAACAAATGTTTCAAATGCAAAGGCATTAATCCCTAACTGCTTGAGCGACCATATATGGTTGATCTGAAATTTTGGGCTTATTTTGCAGTAGGCAATTAAATTCATTTGACCCTTTAAAAAAAAATTGGGGGGTAGTTTTTAGAGTTAACTATTGAAAATGTTCATTTTTCACTGAAAAAGATACATATTTGATTGTTGAGAGGTCTCCAAAGCCATATATGTCCATTAGTGGAAGAGTAAAGCTTGCTAATTTTACTTCATTTTCCAACTTTGAGCAATTTTGGATCTAAAAACTTGTACTTATCCATTTGCTGTGAAAATGGTCTCAATGGAAAGAGTAAAGTGTTTTTATGATTTTCACCATTGAAAATTAAAATAAGCAAGTGTTGATGTGGAGTTATTTGTGATTTATATTTATAAAAAAAATTGCATTTCAACAATTGCAAGGTGGATTGTGTAATGAGTTTAATAGCTTTTCAAGTGATATTAAGTTTTTTGAAAGGGTATTTTAGTGTGCTAACACAATTTGTAGTTGTTCATGTCACCTCCAATTTCAAGAAACTTTTATGTGCAAAATTTTAAAACATTATGGAGAGGGACAACTTATTAAAAATAGAAAATGTACATTTCTTTTGCTATAATCTCACAACTCTTATGCAATTTTGCACTTGAAATCAGTGTGCATACTAATAAGCAAGCTCTTTAAACATCCATACGATTACATTTAGAAAAAAAATCAACTTGCTTCAATGGGGATAAGTGGATAACTATAAGCCCATGTTCTTTTTTCTTAGTCAAAACACACTTGAAAAGACTTGGGCATTTAGGGGTTAAGATGTAACAATGGTTCATGTGGCAACTTGTATTCTATCTACAATGGCTAATGCAATTCCATGCTCTCAATTCTAATGTAATATTCAAATATTGTGAGAACCAACATTATTTACATGTTTGTCAAATTGTAAATATTTTAAACAAGATTTTAAATTCTATAAATGTCAACTTTCTTCAATTTCTTGTGTACAACAATTTGAAATGATGTATAGTTACCAACATGCCACAACTAACTAAAAAGTTTTTTTGGAGTTCTAAGAAAAAATTGACAAATATAAAGTAATTTCAAATTATTGCACACATAACCAAATTTTACACATGACTTACTTCGAAATTAATTTTCTTTCAAATCACAACTACTTTTTTCTTCGAACTTCTATAGGAATGTGTCATATCGCATACTACAACTTTTACATATCTATTTAAGTTATGATATGGTTGTTTGAATGAAAAAGTTTCAAATCCATACTCGGGTTCGTTTGTCACTGTAGTCAAGCTTATCCTTTGTAAAAAAATCCAGGAAGAAAATTCCAGGAAGTCAAGTTTCTTTGTCTGTATCTTAATTGCACAACTCCCACGTGCGACCCTTGATTCAATTTTTCAATTGGGGGTTCACAAAGCTACAAAATTTTACTACCTCCGTCCCAAAATGATCTTCCTGTTAGACTAAATCTTGTGGATTAAGGATAAAAATAACTTTTTAAAAACTCAATTTGTATAGTATGTAGAGTTTGGTGTTCTCTTTGCATCCTAAAAAGTTTGAGTTTTGAAGCCCTTTTCAAAGTGTAGTTTTATAATATTGAAAAGTGAATATTTTGGGGCGTTTTTAAAGAACACCAGTGAGCACTTAATTGTTGAATGTGAGGTTGCCATTTTGTGGGCATTTAGCATATGCCTAAGACCATGTATAGACCTTTGTTTTGGCTTCCAAAGCTTAATCTACTTCAATTGGGAAATACTCAAAGAGATGCAAAAAATAAAAACTATAAATGCGGATTGAAGCTTTCAATCATTTTATTTGTCTTTTGCTTGATGTTTGCATGGATGGAGCAAAAACAACCACTTAGAGTTGTTTTGCTAGTCTCAAATAACAATCATAAGCCGAATTTGACTAATTTCAACATCACAAAGTGCAATAGGAAGATCATTTCGGGACAAAAAAAGAAGGCCAACAGGAAGATCATTATGGGACGGAGGGAGTACTTATTTTTGACACAAATGAAACAAGATTACATTGCAAGGGGGGAAAGCTACAGAATTTTGAAAACCTACTGTACAGAAAGGGTACACACTGGAAACCTAATATGAATCTTAAATTCGAGACCAAAATATCCATTAAAATCTTGTGATGTTTCAGAAACATACTAATTAGTGTAGGCGCCGGCGCGCCGCCCTCGTTTCTGGTGGTTAATTAACCGCCAACTCTTGTAACGACGCGGCGTCTAAAAGTGTCCGATCCGATCGTGTATGACAGACAATGGGAGATCTTATTCAGAAATTTGACCTCCAATGGATTGTTGTTGGTTCTTTATTCTAACCCTGGAACGTCCACGTGAAAATCTACTGTCACGGCCTAATTAACCCTGTAACAACGCGTGGACGGCGGCGCCGCCTAGCTAAGACCTGTCGTACGGATGACAGAGAATCCTTCTGTGGAATTCGATTCAATCTCCGGATCGATCATAATCCAATCGACCCATGATAGGTTTGATCACGTTTGTAACTACTTGCTTTAGATAAGTTCGTTACAATCGTTTAGATCGAATTCCTGTCGATGCACAGGTTGGGAATTCAACCCATAAGTTTGTTCTAGAGTTCAATTGAATTTGTTAGCTAGCAACGACAACAAGTTTCGATCGGCTCTGAACGTCGAGGCATGCTTCAGCAAGGCTGACGCTGGAGCATTGGAATCGCATTCGCCGATTGGCCCAAGGTGGAACTGCAGCTAGCCTACGACTCCGAGACCTGTTCTCACTGTAAGTCTTCTGTTTTTGTCACTTTACTTTGTGCTTTACATTAGATATGGATGTTCAGTGCTGAGCAGATATCACAATTAGTGTTTAATTTGAAGGGGAATGCCATTTCAATTGACAATTTTCTGTTAACATGGCAAAGTCTTGCACAATTTGGTGCTGGACGTAAATCTACACCTACTGTAAGTTAAAGGTTGTACATAACAAAGAAAATGAACAAACTAATGCACTTTTGCATAAATCCCATTTGAAGCAATCAGAAAAACTTGCGTATGTAATTGAAACTGCCGTGAGTCAGAGCGTTGTTGAACACTCTGCTGAGACGATTAATTGAGAATGATTGTTTAGATCTGTACATTGGGGTTCATGTAAAGGCTGAGACTGAAGATCACGATTATAGGTTACAATCCTCTTAGTCGTAGTTAGGGTTGCCTTACACATCGAATTTGGCAGAGGATAGTGTCGAGTACGAAAATATACAATGTCCGTAGAGATGAGAAGGGTCAAGTCAAAAAAATTTAGAAAATTTTCTTCGGAGTATGGCGAAGTTTCTTGTCTGTACCTACAGTACATTTGCGACACTTCCAAGGTGTTCCATTATTTGATTTTGTGCTTGGGGGCCTCACAAATCTACAGCTCCGGTCCAATTTCAAAACCAGAGCATGGGTACATACTAGAAACCTAATGAGAGTCTTCTGTGAGTCTTTGGATAAGAGCTCCTTTTTTTTTTCTTTCTGAACAAATGAAACGGAATTTCATTGCAAAGTCAGAGTGCAAGAGCTTTCGAACAGTGTCGAGACCATAATATCCATTAAAACCTCGTGATGTTTCGGAAAACAAAAAATGTCTGGCACGGACTCACCACCCTCACTCGTCTTTGTCGGCTAACACGTGCTTTATATTCAGAGTACTTTATATCTGGAGTAGTCAATCGCACTCATCAGGAAACACAGCTGCTCCAGTGTGAGTCAAAGTATGCAGCTGAGAATTCACTTTCCGGATCTGAGTCCAATCGACCCATGATAGCTTTGATCGCATTGCACTTGCTGTAGGTTGACGCCTTCGCCGATTGACCCAAGGTGGAACTGCAGCCTACGACTCCGAGACCTGTTATCACTGTAAGTCTTCTGTTTTTGTCACTTTAATTTGTGCTTTGCATACATTAGATATGGATGCTCAGTGTTGAGCAGATATCACAAGTTTTTAATGTGAAAGAGGATGTCAATTCAATTGGCAATTTTCTATTAAAACAGGGCAAAGTCTTGCACAATTTGGTACAGAACGTCAATCTACACCTACGTTAAATATTGTACACAACAAAGAAAATGAACAAATGCACTAACTTTTGCTTATATCCCATTTGAAGCAATCAGAAAAACTTGCGTATGTAATTGTAAGTGCCGTGAGTCACAGCGTTGTTCACTTTCTGCTGAGACGATTAAATATTGAGAATGTTTAGATCTGTACTTTTGGGTTCATGTAAAGCCTGAGACTGAAGAGTGAATTGCAATTTCGTATGGAATTGCCGTGGTGATGACAAAAATACACCGTCCAAAAATCATTTACTCATGGGCTATGCTAGATACTGGCCTAGAAACAATGCAGAGTGAGTCCTGGACAGAGGACCATGCATGATCTGAATAGTGGCTACCAATTCCATGACGACCTCCATGATCATATCGAACGAACTAAACTGAGTAAACAACATTGCAAAAAAGACCCAATCTTGATATATAATAAATTGGCTGGAAAAACTTATTTAAGGATCAGATGATTAGGATAGGAAAGGAATATGGTAATGATATATTTTGGTGTCAGGAATAAGGGGGAAATTACAATTTACAGAATTCTTGAAATTGTGTTCCCTACAGATGTTACGAGAGTTGTCACCCTTTCTTCAAGTTTTCGCTTCGATGTTCCGAAAGAGCGAAGCCGGAAGCCCGGCGGATCTACCCCCCACCAAGGAGGACAAAGGGGACTTGGACAATTTTCCTCCAGAAGTGAAGGGACATGTTCTGGATCACCTCAGTTATGAGCAAATTGTGCAACTGAAGTCCCTCTCCAAAGGCTGGAATTCTTTGATCCAAAGCGATGGGTTCCTTCAAGCTGTGTCACTGAGAGAGAATCCATGGTTGACAGCATGCTATTTCTTCATCGAAAATGGAGTCTGGCAATGGGCAGGCTTTGACCCAAATCGGAATTCCAAGTTGGGTCAAAGCCTGCCCAACAATGGTAAGTGGCGAAAGCTACCTCCTCTGAAATTCCTTCCTCCCAATTGTGACCCCGACCCGGATTTGTTCAAGCAATTTCTCTTCTGTGCCAACGAGGGGCTGGTGTGCATGAATTTTTCCAAGTCGCCAGACAAGGAGCGATTAATTGTGTTCAATCCTCTCACTGAACAATGGAAGGAGCTTCCTCCATTGCTCCATCGGCGGAACCCTGTTTTAATGCACATGTATGTGGATCAGTCCTCAAAATCATACCACATACTTGCAGTAGGTAGTTCTGCATCAGGTGAAGAGAGTTTGTCGAGAATCACAGAATTATATGATTCTCAAACTGGTCAGTGGGAGAGAGTGGGGGATTTTCCTGGTCCAGCTTTTGCACTGAATGAATATCAATCTGGTGTGTTTCACCATGGCAACATTTTTTGCATTGGATTTGTTGAACTTGGTGATCAAATAGTGAAGGGCATCTTGGGATACAACTTGGAAGAAGGAATTTGGTCTACAAAATGGACTAGTGAAGGTTTGCCGATCTCTACCATTCTTCAACTGGTGGAAAACAATGGCAAATTGTTTTTGTTCTCGGAGCGTGACAATGGCCCAATTACCGAGCATTGGGTTGATAGAGTTGAGTGGACTCCAAGGGAAGGAGACTTTGAGGAGAAGATTGATGTTTTCAAGCTTGTGAATGTTTTGAAGAAGGAAAAGAGTGGCTGTAGGAGTTTGGAAGTGTATCCGGAATATGCATTGGTTCCATTTAGTGAATCACAACTATGCATCTTCAACACCGTGGATCACAGTGGGGAGGTTTTTGATATTGGAGGTGAAGAGAAGAGTGAAGCTCTTCCGGCCTTGCCTGAAGGATTTCGAGGCGATTTGGGTCTTTTCAGTTTGAACCCTTTATCATTCGCAATGGAGCCACGGTTCAGTAGCAAAGTATAGCGAAAAGAAGTAGTTAATCCAATCTGTAACGGAAAATGCTAATGCTACTGTATATCTCAAATGCTTTAGGTATTCCTAGATTTAAGTTTACACTCAGTTTCAAGCGACTGACATGAAAGAGGGAGCACCTAAGCTTTGCGATCAGCTTTGCCTTTGTACGTGTGTCCGCTGATGCCTACATAGCGGGCAGATTACCGGTAGATTCCAATGCTTAAATTGACAAGAAACTGTACTGTACAGAGAAAATTTAGTATTCAATGCATGTATTCAATTTGGTAGTCAATCTGACCCTGTAAGCCACCTGGGGTCTGATTGACGAATGTGAGCAGTTGCAGCAGGCAATGGAAAGAGGTGGAAATTCCCTTGAGCATTGAGACATTCTCTATCCAAAATAAATTAATCGATGGACACAAAGCTTATTTCTCTAGTGTGTAAGGCAACTTTGAGCTCCTTGCTCTAGATCAAAATTGCATGACCATATTGCATGGAAATTGTACAAATTACCCTGCTTCTCTCATATTGCAGGAGATTCCTGAATACAATATATTGATCCCTCAGAATCCGAGTGAAGCAGTTATCGTCAAAATCGTTAAATAGGCGATATTCCAATACTGTACTTTCGCGCGGTTTAGTGCGGGCGGCCTGAAACCAAAATCTATAACTTTGGTCCCAGTTTGTGGCCTGAAATTAGACCTAAAGTTAAGAAGATATGTTACAATTTTTGGCTGTTGGAATACCGCAAATTAGACAAATTTGACGTTATTTATAGCAGCAGAAAAATATGCATGTAGACTGTTTCCTCACAATGCAAAAGAGCTGTAACATTGCTTCACATAATTAGCAAGATACATCACTTTCGCAATATGTGGATAAATTCACCACCAAATTTTGTGGTGCATTTGTGAAAAAATCACGGAGCTCAAGGACCGGACAATCATGCACTGAGCTGTGCCAGCTGCAAAAAAACAGAAATGCTCAACGCCCAAGCCTGAAATCTGGCGCTCAAATAGCTTGAATAAATAACTTAAAAACAACTAGCTACAGGATGTACGTTGACCTCCCATTCGTATGAAGAACTTCGATATGCTTGCTAGTCATTAAAACTGCAAAACAGAACACAAAAGCGTCACGTTAAACCTTCTCTATCGAAGACCAAGTATACTAATTAAACAAACCATGCAAGTTTGAAACCAGCACCAAAAATTGAGAGGTCTAAACTCTAGGATAGTATGGATTTATGTTTCAGAACGCGCGTTCTGAATGGTGCCAATTCTGGAAGGTGGCAAAGTATTGGAATGAAATTGATGTTACAGTTAGAAATCAAAAGTGGTCACTCACATTGAATTGGATCGGAAATACCGTTCATCCGGATGAGGTAACCAAATCGAATCGGATCTCTGGTCGACCGCGTGAGGCGAGCCCATCATCCTGCATTACAAGCGCATAACAAACATGCAAGACTAACACTCTTTGTCGCAAGGCAAGTTCGTTCACAAAGAAAATTAATTAAATAGGCAGACGCCAAACAAATTATTTTTAAATCAAAACTCAAAACCAAAAACTTCTACGTAACTATGTACAATACACACGTCACCTTGTTTCCCACCAACTTTCACCCACGCCTCCAACCTAGCTACACTCAAAGCTTGCTTGCATGCATGATGTATACACTCACAGTTTGTTATCATCATGCTACATATATGCTGCACTCACACTTCCTTATCCAATCGACCGATCAACGAGTCTCACTCATTCTCATTCACAGCAAACTGTAGGATCCGGCCTTTTCAATATATCCCGAGATCTGGGATCGCCTAGATAGAAATGAGTACTTGAAAGCCAACGAAGCGTATCGAGAAACATGAATATGAAAGTCACTCGCACAAAACCACCGCAGAGAACGGTGATGAGTTCGGCGTTCGCATCTAGCCGCACGTCATGCGAGCAGGGGAACATTCAAAGGGGCGAACGGTCCAATCTGCGCAAAGTTAACCAGAACTGTGCACAGAGTCCGGTGACAAAGAGCGAGCGAGCTTTCATCGCTCGACTCGTCGATCGAAGTGCCCAGCTCGACATAAGATGCGACTAGAGGCGAAAGCCTCCACCGAGGATTGATGAATCCAGAGAGACAGGAGCTTCGATTCGATTCTTCCGGCCGGGGAGAGCTTCCGCCGCAGCACCTTGGATGCATGGTTCCAGAATACAAGCCCAAATGACTGGACTGCCTGGTCCAAAACGCAATACTAGCTTGAACACTAATCGATCTGAAGGAAAGTTAGGATAGAATTCCATGAACGAGACTTTGCTGGGCTTCCTTGGCGTGCGAGAAGATAACTGAAACTTCGACTGCGGGTCACGAGGACACCCCCCTGGATACACACTCACACGGAAATTCCCTTTTCATCGAGTGTACCCTGTGCCGTTGCCACAGTCAAAAGAAAAGGAAAAGTAATCTTCTAATATTTGAACTCATAAATTTTTTCAAAATTCAAATAATTTTTCACACAGTGGGTACAAACACCATGAAACAAAACCCGTGCACCCCTCCTTGCAGAGTGCTTTCCGAAGGTACCAAGAATGCAACCAAGGGATTGACGGTTCAAGAGATCTCACCATAATCAACAAAGCAAAACAAATACCCTAACTTAAGGCATGGATCTACAAACAAAATATTCACCCATAGCTTGGAGTGAAGTGGCTAAACTTCTTTCACACACTAAGCCATGTACAAAAAGCGACCAAACTTTATATAAAAGAGAAAACAGTTTTTGGAATTATGGTCAATTTCGTTAAAATGGCGGTATTCCGCATGCCATTTTAATAGAATATCTTCTACAAATGGAGAATAAGTGTGCCACAATAGGGTCATACATATGCCAATTTTATGCCTAGCACATTCAAATCACTCCTAGTTCACACATTTCCACTCCCCTCGGACAATCTTTCCATTGTTTTCATTCTTTCAGTGGTTTCATTTTGTGCCATTTTAATGGAATACCGCCATTTTAACGAAATTAGTCTTCAGACTAAAATGTCAATTTCGTTAAATTGGTGGTATTTTATTTTTATATTACCTTCCAATGAAAACATTGGTTTGGAAATGAAATTCCATACACGTCCTAGATGTTAGACCTAAATGTACATGAATGTCACAATTTTTGGTGCTAGACTTGTGATACTTTAACAAAATTGACATTCAAAGCTACTCCTAAAATGTAGTTTCCCCCTCTTTGCATAGAAATGATAGAACTTACTATAGAAATTGAAACATCATGGAAGTTAGCAAAAACAATTTTGATTGATTGATTCTAAAAAAAATTGAATTTTTTTTCCCAATTACAACAATACAACACATCATGGAAATCCCCCCTAAAATGATTTTCCTCTTTGAATTTATATTCTAGGAGGTTCAAATTTAAGTGTTATGGGGGCTTATACATGTTGTTAGAAATTATTAGGGAGACAATAAGATGAAAGGACAATGTTAGGGTACATTGATTTGTTCTAATAGTGCATGTGAGACCAAGTTCTCTAAGTCACACTATTTTGAATTAGAGAGTGAATATTGAAGTATATATCATATCGTACTAATTTTCACACACATATATACAAATGGTGGAAACACTAATTTCCTAAGGTTGAAACAACTTAATTTGATTAAATTTAGACATAGCTTAATCTTCTTGTCTTTCAAGAACAATGTTTTGGTGAATGTTTTGAGAAGAGGGACCAAAATTCCAAACAAAAGAAATCAACTCTTATAGGGATACTTTATGGACATTCTTCATTTGAGTCATTTCCTCTTAGAAACCCAACCAATTTATGAAGTGGCTTAACAACATAGACAAATTCAATCCTATCTCTAGTTTTCTATGGAGTCTTAAACTATTTCAATGAATGAGATAATCAACCCTAGAGCAATTTGAAAGCTACAATGAGTCCTTTTTTCTTTAGTCTGTTCTTGGGAATAAAGTAGAGAGATTGCATATATGGGCAATTTTGTTAAAATGGTGGTATTCCATGTGCCATTTTCAAACCGCCTAATTTGAACTATAAAGTTGACATCTAAAAAAAGGTATAGATTTTAGAAATCTTGAACTTTTATAGATTTCAGAAATCTAAGATTGGTATATATTTTAGATTGTGTGGTCTGGATTGTAAAAGTGACATCTAGGATAGTTGTAGATTTCATACATCTAGGAAAGGTATATATTTTAGGCATCTAAGATAGTTTTATAATTCAAACCATCTAATCTAAACTGTCAAAACTGCCAAAGTAGGTGGAATGGCACCATTTTAACAACTATTGCCCATGTATGGAAGTAGAGAGATGCAAAAGAAACTTCAACCATGCCATTATGGTTGACATATATTAAAGTTTGTTTATTTAAGGTTCCATTAATGACTTTGAGAAGTCCAAACAAGTGACTCCTAAATTACATTTATTCATTAGAAAAAAGACTTCATTTTGCAAGAGATTTTTAAGAGAAAAAGAGAGGAGAAGGATTGGAAATAGAAAGTGATGGATGATTGGGTATTAAAGCGTAAGGTATACACACCCAAAATCATTCCAAGTCTGATTGTGATAATTACTTTGGTCTCCAATTGCTCATTTTTACTTCATAATGTAATGAATTTTAAAGGGTCAACTCCTAGCATTATGTCTACTTTAATGTTGAATTGGGTTGAAAAGTCATGGATTTTTTAACTTTAACAAACACCACCATGCAATTTGTGCACGTGGAAAAAGTTCATTCATTATTCTATAATCTTGAGGGATGCTTTTGGATTACCTCAGTGACATAGCGGACTTGTTTTGATTGGTTTGGAGATTCTATAGTTTGTCCCTGCTAGTTCTTATGTTTCCCTGTGATTTAATGTCATCATGGGGGGATCTTCAAATAATTCCTATATGTAAGGAAATTGAGTGAGTCAATTTATGAAATGCACTAAAAAATGCACAAATTCCCCCCTCAATAGAATTCCATGTCTCATATTTCCCTATGTTGGTCACATTCCCTGTATATAGAAAAAAGAGGTAAAAAAAGGAATTGTTGCAAGGGATTTCTATAATAGTGCCTATAGAGGACTTTGAAATGTTCGTTGTGTGACCATGTAATATAGTTATTGTTTTTTGAAAAAGTGTTGAAATGTAGATGACTTAAAATTAGATAAAGCACTATATTTCTACATTCATCTACTAATAGGATCAAAAAACACTTTTCAATTATATTCATGCATTTTTTTATCCAAATTTAGAAACTTCATCTATATTTTAAGTAGCAATGGAATTTCATTGGCAAAAATAGACTACATTTACTTGGCAAGAATAGAGATTTATTGGATAGTAGGATTAGTTGTAAGAAACATTGGCTGATTTTGTAGCATTTTAGTAGTTTTCATAACTTTTTCTAGGAGTATTATATAAAATTAGAAAAAAAAATTAGAAAAATGAAAACAAAACATGGGCATTGTACATACCTTTATAATGAAGGTAATATTGAAGGAAAAACGTAGAAAAACTCTTTAAGTAGGAGAACTATAAAAAAGAAATCTCAACGAAATAGGTACTTTGACAAATTAATTTGTAAAAAAATAGGAAAACCAATTTACAAAAGAACTAAAAATTGAAATTTTTTAAAGACTTGATGGTAATGAGATTTCACCAAAAGAATGAACATGAAACCATCTTCAATGTAAAGAAGTGCATGTGCAAGGAAGCCCTATTTGTATGAATGTAGAGGATATAAAATAATCTATTTTTAGATTCCTTCCAATAAGAATATGTCCATCTATTGTAGAAGTAGACTAGAAAAATTTCAGCTCTAGATCATTAATTTGGGATATTCCATAGTCCATTGTACTCAAAACCACTAAACCTCAAAAGGCAACAAATTAGCAAAATTGAATTTTAAATATATAAATGGATTTTTTGAAATCTCTAAAAATAAAGGACATGATTACAATGGAAACACCCATCTCCAATAAAAAAAATTCAAGTTCATTGGGTTCATGCTTCAAAAGTTATAGTGGGTTACAAGTCCATCACGCTACATGTGACAAAAAAAAAGGATTGATGTTTCTTGCAATCATCCTATTCATAATTGGTGTAGTTTGGCCTCATGGTGCTAGAAAAAGGTGTTGTCATGTAAGGAGTTAAAAGAACCAAATTAGGATTCAATTGGATAAGGATAGTATCCTCCTAGGGACAACAATGGGAAGCTATGTGTTTTTGCTTTCATCACCAAGAATTTGTCTTTATGGTAGGGGAATTTTGTTATAATGGCGCCATTCCACAACTTTGGCACTTTTACGGTTTAGACTACATGGTTTAAAATGTACACGCATCCTAGAAGGCACTTTTACAATTCAAACCATGAGGTCTGAAAATGGCATATGGAATATGCTATTTTAATGAAATTACCTATCTTTTCTCCAAAAATGAATTTACCAAAATACATGTGAAAAATTACCTAAGTTTTCATTCTATTTTATAAAATAAAATTATAAATCCAATTTGTCTATATATGTGCAATGACCAAAGGGACAACAATGGCTCATCCATCCTTAGAGAATACTCCCTCCATCCCATAATACTAGTCTTTTTTTTACTAATGAAAGTATTAAGGATTTGGCAACAATTTTTATATACATGTTATGAGTAAATGATTCTATAGTGAATGTGCAATGTGTCTTTTCAAGTCAAAAAAACAAGTGGACATGGCTATAAATTGCAATAAAGGAAAGTTAAAAAAAAGTAGGAGGTTGCAACAAATACACAATGCTATACATAAATAAGGATAGGCTCTACAAAGAAGGAAGAGTGGAAGACTTTGTGTACAGCTACCGTGCATTCTCTATATATAGATTTGCACAAGATTGACTTGGAATTCAATAGATTCAATGAAAAATGCAATGTTTTTTGGTCTTTGAACCAATCAACTTCATAATTGCTACAAAAAAAATCCAATTTTCCAATTTAAAAAATTTGTAATGTAAATAATAAACTAGATTTCTAACCTCTCCTACTTCTGATTTCATTACTTAATGTAAAAAAGAAATAATTTCCAACCCAAAAATCAGGTCTGAAGTACATTACTAAAAAAGACAAGTAATTGGGAATAAATGAAAAACATTAAAAGGAAACTAGCTTATAGTATCATGGGTTAGAGGGAGTATATAGTGTAATGTAGGGATGATTTTGAGGAGTGGGAGTATGAGATGGGTTAGAGGGAGTATATAGTGTAATGTAGGGATGATTTTGAGGAGTGGGAGTATGAGATGTAGTGGTTCAATGGTACGCGGGGTATTTCTTAGTGCAGATCATGTAAAGTAGTAGTAGAGTTTGGCTATTTAATTAAATTCCAGTTTGCGTCTGGAAAATTTTATGGCAGTTTTGTTATTAATTGAATACAAAGGTGAATTATCATATGTCTTGGAACAACGACGTCTGCAAGCAGCTAATTATGAAATTTGTTTGGTTGGCTAAAACTTGATCTAGCCGTTGAGCAACACAGCAATTGGAGGGCTCATACCCATTTCATTGTCACATACAGTAGTGGAGTCTAAACGTCTATAAAAGTTGCACTACTATTTACCAAATTTCACAAAATTCACCAAAGTTTCACCAAAATTCAAGACTATGAACACTTAACTTCCTTCTCACAATCGCCTCACAATCGCCTCTAAGGTAGAACAACTCAATGCCCTCAGTCACCCAATTCTTGGACCCTCCCATTTTACTCAGTCACACAGGAAGACCGGCATGGCGTCACCCCTAGGGTATTATATTGCAACATGCATCTTTATCCCACCTAAGCTTTCTGTTTTAAGAAAGTTTTGGGGGGGTAAAGATGCATGTTGAAATATAATACCCCAAAGGTAATGCCTGCCATTCTCCCTATGTCACCCATCCATTATCACAAGCTTAGCAACCCTTTAGCATCATGACCACACACTTGGGGGAGACATGTCAGTACTTGGTTTAGCATAAGGTAGGTGGTTCAAAATCCGCCCCTTTTCTTTAGATCGTCTTGTAGGTAGCTGTAGAATGGATGCAAGGTGATCCTTGAATGGACCTCTTTGCTCTGTTAATGAATTCAAGAAGAATTGTTTTTATTTATTGTAAGAGCCAATCATTGGCTGTGATTTCTGCACATTTCTTTATAAGTCACAACGGGAAAGATTTTGGGACACCTATGGTCACAAATAGGTGCCTATGACCCGGATCTTTGAAAATTTATAAGTAATTCAAAAATGCTTGGAAAAATATGAAACTACTTGTGTTGGGTTTTGCATCTATTTTTCTTTCTATGAAAAATGAGTTAAAAAATCATTTTGTCCTTGGAAACCTGTGAAAAAGGCAAATCAGCCCTTAAAGTGACGGTTTATGAGCACACTACCTTATATGGGTCTACTCGTGCTCTGCTTTACTAATTTAGTCCCAACAAACTTTGAAAAAATGATAGAAAACTCATTTCTTGTTGGAACGTCTTGAGCCAGGTGACAAATAGCTTCTCCAAGATACCTAGATAGCAAATCTGCTTAGTGGTAATTTCGGTGGTAATACGCATGTTTACCTTACTTCCCAACAAGGTGCTTACAATACAATACTTATGTGTTACATCTACATGTAAGGTAGTATGCTCTAAAAGTGCTTGCCTTCTTCAAACCGCTCCTATTTGGGGGTGAAAAATGGAAACTAGGTGATCCTTAAATGGACCACCGTAACAATTGAATGCATCAAGAAAAAATTATTTTTCTATTGCAAAAGCCAATCACTGCCTTTGATTTCCGCACATTTGTTTACAAATTGCAAGTGAACAAATTTTGGGAGCCCTATGGTCACAAATAAGTGCCTATGCCCTGAATCTTTGAAAATTTATAAGTAATTCAAAAATACTTGGAAAAATACAAAACCACTTGTGTTAGTTTCCACATCCATTTCTCTTTCTCTGAAAAATGATCTAAAAATAATTCTGTCCACTTCAGCCTATGAAAAAGGCGGACCAGCTCTTAAATGGTCGCTTTTAGAGCATACTACCTTACTGTACCGAAGGAGAAGGAAAAACTCTGGCACCAAGACCAGAGTAGAGTGAACAAGGGATTAAGGAATTTCACCTTCGAAAAGGGTGCGAAACGTCCTGTCCTACTGCCTACCGAACCGCGACGCGACGAGAAACCCATCACTCCGAGGGGTGACTTCCACGCATCCTCAAACAAACAAAATCGTAGAGACAGATATCACGAACCACAATGAATATCTTATCAGATTAGTGCGTGTGACACTAGCTTATCAAAATGACACCATTTGTAATGTAATTAAACTAGAACAAATCCCACTGCAATGCAAAGGCACCAAAAAGGATCGATTCATCAACCTGCAAGATTTCATTGAGAAGTTGCAGGTAGGTGTTAAAGTTCAGAAAGAACAAACGAAGTAAATGCAATGCAGATGAAAACGTCATACTTTGTGTGGAGATGAAATCTTGACACTATAGGTTGAAATAATACTATATTAAATGACTACTTAATATAAAATATTGTACGCATCGATTAAAAAGAAAAGTCATCTGTCCCCAAATTCTGACAGATAACTTCTTTGCGCATTCAACACTTTCCTAAGACTCTTACTGATTCAGCCCAATACTGCGTCACCAGCTCCGATGTTTATTCGCGGCAACGAAGCCGTTTCATCTTGCAACGCCATTATTTAGGTCCCGGAGCTAGGATGACTATTCATATTGAAGTTGCTTCCTGAGCACGTACTGACAAGCAGCAACGCATTGACACCTTCATCTTCAAAGACACATGGTTGGCCACCGCCACATTCTTTTCCCTGGAACTTCATCTCCAACGCTAGCTACTTCCCTTCTCTCCAAAAACTTCAAGATTCTGAAAGCTGTAATGTTTCTTATTGCATGACAATTGATTTGAAATCCTGTGAGTGGTCTCGATTCACGCCCAGGATACCCCTCCTTCCGAAAGCAGTAAAACGTACCTCCCCAGCACATGTAATGGCTCACAATTTTGTGCCCTGCCACATGTCAGAAATAGTAAAGAGGAAAGAAAAATGAGTTGTCCGGAGCACCATTTAAAAAGCGGTAATTAAAAAATTGTTGATTTAGAAAGACTACTTTCGCGAGTCTTTTTTATACAAAAGCTCATCAAATATTCTCTCCTTCAGTTTACCCTGATAGACTTGAAGGCTCTGAGAAACTTGTGAATACTTACATTGCCCATAACTTTTTCATAATATGATTATATGACACAGAAATGTTGGACGTTCATGTAAGAAAACGACTTGAAATACCTGTAAAAATCAGCCAAGCTCGCCACCGCTCAATCTTCAACCAGAGGAGGGCAAAGTCTGTGTACAATCTCTTGGTATTCCTTCTGAATTGGGTGTCCTCCGACCACAATGCCGTCTCCCAAATCAGTCTCAGGTGGCGCTTCTAGTCGCATCTCATATCCAAGAGAGAAATCATCACCAGGCTCACCACCAGGCTCACCACCGGGCTCACCACCGCAGCACCACCACGCCATACGTCCCCAAATGGCCCCCATTGCTGATAGATCGAGACAGGGATAGACTTAGCTGTAGAGGCACACCACCTCCAACCTAACATAAATAAAAAAGATTCGTCTGAACCCGGAAAAAGAAAGCCATAGAACGAAGGGAAAAAAACACGAAAAAGGAGATTGAAACACCCTAGCTAGACATCGGTGCGTGTGCCTCTGCCTGATGCCTACGAACCATGAATCAGGACCGAAATTGTTCGGAAAGGAAAAAATATGAATACTGACTCTGATCACAACAACCAAGCGCGCACACAGTTCACATTGTCACTCTCCATCACTGATTCCAGGTAAGCAGCATGAGAGCGACTATTAGTGGCTAGTCTCCGTCATACCAGGCACAGTGTGCTACAAGATTTCTAGGAAGTACAAACTCTCATCAAAATTCAAGCAGTTCAATAAACAAGGTTGGCTTTGGTTTTCACACAAAAATCATGGATACGCATTTGGTCAATCCTTGAAGAGGGGGTTTCCGTGATACTAAAGAGATGCCATACGTTGGATTACTGTTCAGTTCGTCTTAGCAGCGAATTCATCTGAAGATTCAGCTAGCTACAAGGGAACCTAATAGTCACAAGCTAAAATTTACTGATACCTATGCCTCACTAATGAAAACCGGGAATGAAAATCATGGAAGGATTAAGAAATCTTTCCACGTAGAAATGGATCCAACGAACTAGAATAAAAAAATTACAACTGAATTATGAACAACATTATATCTTAGTTTGTTGTACACTCAATCTCGGACTTCTAAGAAAAAAACTTACACCGGGAGAAAACAAATTCTGCTATAGCTCCAAAACCACACCCATTTGTTTGCAAAAAAATCTACACCAAGCACAGCGATGGCGACGGTTGAGTACCTCTCAACCAAAGCACTGCCACCGACAGCCAAAGTTTCGTGTTTGACCAAAGATTCACCATAACCAAACCCATCTCAGTCAACATCACACTCAAGATGAAGAATAACAGACAGAGACTCTCTTGCAGGGTGGCGGGGTTCTGAGAGCGATGGCCAAGATGAAACGGTAATCGAACGGTACTTCGATCTAGTTCCAACGTGACTGCGTGGGAATGTCTGGGAAAAATGCATGTACTGTACACAGATAAATGAGACAACGGTGATGAAGCCGCCAAGGGGCATGCGTATGTGTGGAACTGGAATTTTCAATTTCATTGAACCCATCTACGAAGTTGGCATGACCGATGGAACGCTTTCTGTCAATTTGGTCTCATTCCGCCTCCAAACAAATCTACTGTACAACTTGGAGAAGAGATACGGCACATAACATTCAGTAGCATGCATTGTCACTGCCTTGGCTCTACAGTAGATATTCCACAGCCGCCAACCGAAGGTGCATGCGTATGCTGTGGAATATTCCACATCCGTACTTCATCAGTAGCTAATTGGACAGATGGAGGCTCAATGTGATGAACAGGGTGCATGAAGGAAGGCAGTGGGTATGAAGGCTACTGAATGAATGTTATGGAAGGGAAAGGGCTCACCTGTACTTTCAGCCAGTGTTTTTTCTTTTCAATTTTTTAGGCAACGCAAAAAGCGATCACAAGTACAGTTTGTGGTGAATAATGAAGCTATTTACATGCATCGACATGGACAAAACAGACAAAACGTGGTTGACAGAATACATATGACAATAACATAAGACTTTCAGTGCTCGTAGACCTAGCTGCGAATGCGATTCCTATGCTCCAACGTCAGCTCTTGCTGAAGCATGCCTCGACGATGAGGACCGACAAAAGCTTGTTGTCGTTGCTGGCAGTCTTGTACTGTGACTTTGCAATGAAATTCCATTTCATTTGTTTCCCCAAAACAAAAAAAGAGCTCTTATCCAAAGACTCACCGAAGACTCTCATTAGGTCCCTAGTATGTACCCATGCACAAAATGAAATAATGGAACGCCTTCGAAGTTAACAGATATTTTGTTAAAATGACAATATTCCACAAACTTGGCACTTATAGGTTTAGACAATGTGGTCTGAAATGTAAACCATTCCTAGAAAATGAATGGAAAAATGGCAAAAGAGTACCACTATTTAAACTAAATATCCGGAACTGTTCCGCAATGTATTGTAAGTACAGACAACTGAGACAAGAGACTTCGCCATACTCCTAAGAAAATTTTCTGAACTTTTTTGACTTGCCCCTTTTCATCTCTGCGGGCATTGCATATTTTCGTACTCACACTGTCCTTCGCCAAATTCGATGTGTAAGGCAACCCTAACTACAACTAAGAGGATTCTAACCTATATAATCGTGATCTTCAGTCTCAATCTTTACATGAACCCAAAAGTACAGATCTAAACAATCTCTCTCAATTAATCGTCTCAGCAGAGTAATCAACAACGCTCTGACTCACGGCAATTTCAATTACATACGCAAGTTTTCTAATTGCTTCAAATGGGATATATGCAAAAGTGCATTAATTTGTTCATTTTCTTTATATATTATGTACAACATTTAGCTTACAGTAGGTGTAGATTTACATATTTCAGCACCAAATTCTGCAAGACTTTGCCATGTTAACAGAAAACTGTCAATTGAAATGGCATTCCCTTTCAAACTAAACACTAATTGTGATATCTGCTCAACACTGAACATCCATATCTAATGCAAAACACGAATTAAAGTAACAAAAGCAGAAGACTTACAGTGAGAACAGGTCTCGGAGTCATAGGCTGCAGCTCCGCTTGGGCCAATCGGCGAATGCGTCAACCTAAAGCAAGTACAACATCTACGATGAAAAGCTATCATGGGTCGATTGAACTCAGATCCGGAGAGTGAATTCCCAAGACCTGCTGCGTCCTTTGACTCACACTAGCTGGAGCAGCTGTGTTTCCTGATAATTGAGTTAAGTACTCCGACTACTCCGACTACTCCGGATATAAAAGTAATCCGAACATAAAGCACGTGCATGTTAACCACCGACTACAAAGGCGGTGTCAATCATTTTTCGTTTTCCGAAATATCACGAGGTTTTTTTATTGGATATTTTTGTGCCGGTGGTGTCCGAAAAGTCACCGAAGACTCTCATTAGATTTCTAGTATGTACTTCATCTGTAGATTTTGAAATTGGATCCGAGCTGTAGACCAAATAACGGGACGCATTTCCTGGAATTTTTTTTGACTGTATACCGTCATACACGATTTGCCCCTCAAACGGGGGCGGTTGCGGCCGCCCTCACCCTACGCAACCTCCGTTAGCTCCGTTAGCTCCCGTTGAACGATCGGCAAATCATGTGTCACGGTATGCAGTCAAAAATTTCTAGGAAATGCCCGCGAAGTTTCGTCTCTGTCTCGAAATTGCGTAACTCCCAAGGCGCCCACCTGCGTTCCATTACAGTATTCGATTTTTTGCCTTGGGGGGGCGAGCTCACAAATCTACAGCACGGGTCCAATTTCAAATTCCACCGACTGGGTACACACTAGAAAGCAACTGCTGACTGAACCGACTAAACCGACTGCTGACTGCTGACTGAACCGACTGCTTTCAAACATTATCTTGACCTAAATATCCATAAAAAGGGGGGTTTGTACCCTTTTTTTTTCTTTTTTCTTTTTTGCCACGTCTGTGGTGCTGGCAAAAATAGAGCAATGTTTTCCCCAACAAAAGCAACGTCTAGCAATAGAAGGGTGGCAAATGAGAAGAGGCAATTTTCTAAGCAATGTTTAATGAGAGAACGTCCAAGTATTATGTTCCCAATGCGGTTCACTTCCTTTGTTTCTTTATAATACGGTTAGATTATCATGAATAAGGATTTGCAAGTGGGACCTATCAACTTTTTACCCTAGAATATGTTTTGGGGTCATTGAGGAGGTTGGATTTGGATACCAAATGCGCCACAAATTCCCTCAACTATCAATCTACAATGTGTGTTGTCACTCTTTGCTTGGGGTGCGGTTTGTTATGGTATTTGTGTTGTGAATTCCTCTTTCATTTGCACCGAATAAATAAATGAAATTCAATTTGAAAAAATAAAGATGGACATTGAAAAGTTCATTGATAATGAATTGCCTTTGATTGTGGTGGGCGCTTCTTTAAACCTAAAAAGACATTGGCAAGCTTGATGAGCCTTTTGAAAGTAAAATCCTGAATTAACTCCTAAAGGACCATTGTCCCTTTGGGGGACAAATGGGATTTTCGGCAAGTACCTAGAGGCTGAATTTTTTTCCTGATTTTTTAAAACTTTTTTGGAAGATAGAAAAATTGATTAGCTTCATGGGAATATTTCTTTTTTTTCAATCGGTACTCGGGAACAAAATTTATGCCCCAATCAACTCAAAATAAGGAAGAGAAGGCAGGAAAAAACATTCAAAATTTGAATATTTTGTTTTTTGAATTTTTTTTCTCATAGGTTATATTTCTTTCTACATGGAAAGCTTTTATTCATTTCATTTGGATTTGTTATGAGAAAGTTATGGACAATCTTGTTTTTTAGGCAATTAGAGCATCTTTTAAAAAAAATAACTTGTAGGATTCATTTCTAATTGCAATTTTTACAATTTTTCAAAAATAAAAGTTTCACGTGGTTTAGTTTGTTTCTTAGAAAAATCTCATCATTGGAATTAGTGCATTTTAATTCCATTTTAGAGATATTTAGAATTTAGAATTTCTTTCTATCTCATATCTACTTCTACTTAATAAATTTTAAAGAATAAAAATTATTTTTATTTTATTTTATTTTTTCCCTAAACTCTCAACTCGATTCTCCACAATAAAGATTTAAAGTTCAAAACTGTGTAGTACAAAAAATTTAATTGAAGAAGGTTGAAAGTCATACTCTAATCCCGCAATGTGTTGAAAATTAAACTTGTTTTTTTTCACTTTAAATGCAGATATCTTGCAATTTGATAAGTCAAATTTCTAAAAAAATTTACACATATTTTCATACTAGTTAGGCATAAGCTCCTATAGTTAGATGTGCAAAAAAAACAATTTTCAAATTTATTTACTCTTTGCTATAGAAATGGCAGTTTTGAGTGTTTCTTCACAGAAAAAAGGCTTTGGTCCTTTACGGGTTAAAACATACTTCTTGAATTAAAATGTATTCAAGCTTAAACAAAAGAATTGTAGTTCAAGACCTCTGTTTTTACTTGATTTTCAATGTTTTCAAAATTGTTGAAATTGCAATTTCTATGACACTTTCAAGATTGCATCTTGAAAGGTAGAAGATAAAAGGTTGTTGAATTTTTTTGATGGAATCCCTCTTTGTGTAAGCTGTAGGAATGCATCAATTATTCCATGATGAGTGTCACTTTTATTTCCATTTTTCATGAAAATGTCATCCTATATTGAGCATTCATGTAAGTACTATGATTTTTAGAAAAGAAATTTCTTTAAAAAAACTTATAAAAAATGATTCTTATATTTATAATTATGAAAAAAGAGTTTAAAATTTAGAGATATATTTGTACATGTGAAATGAACCAAAATTTTCAAGAAAAATACAAAAAAACAACCTTATAAAAGGTTGTCATTAGTCTTTAGTTTGAGGCCTTAATTGCCAGTATGAGCACCTCTTTTCCCATATTCTCACTCACTGGCCTTGCTTGGCCTGTCCTATGCGGCAGTTCATATTTTGAGAAGCTGTTGTGTTAAGCTTAGCTATTTTGCTGTCATTGCAACAATTTCCTTCTTTTTTTGGCCTCTCTGTCATCTTTGTTGGTGAAAATCTTTGTCACCAAATTGGAATTTGCCACTCCATCTTTGCATGCAAGTTCCTATAAGCAAATATATGGGGGATTTCATTAAAATGGCAGTATTTTGTGTGCCATTTTCAAGTTGCTTGGTCTGAACCG
The DNA here is from genome assembly GCA_947034895.1 of Rhytidiadelphus loreus. NCBI lineage: Eukaryota > Viridiplantae > Streptophyta > Bryopsida > Hypnales > Hylocomiaceae > Rhytidiadelphus > Rhytidiadelphus loreus. The sequence goes on from OX344764.1 coordinate 45,409,303, forward strand.
TAAAAGTGACATCTAGGATAGGTACAAATTTCAAAGATCTTGGATTTATGTAGATTTCAGAAATCTCGGACTTCAATAGATTTCAAACAATGCAATCTGAACTAAGAAAGTGCCATCTATTATACATGTAGATTTCAAAAATTTAGGAATGGTATAGATTTAAGAAATCTAGGACATTTGTACATTTCAGATTGCTTGGACTAAACTATAAAAACTGCCAAAGTTGTGGAATTTCACCATTTAAACTAAATTGCCATATATGTGAAATTTGAAAAAGTCAAACTTACATTTATTTCAATTCATGAAAACTAATGGTCTTGTAAATGTGAAGTAAACAATGAATATTTTATATTTTCATATCATTCAAAATGATAATTCTTCTTACAATTAAATTTATACACAATTTTTTGGATGCTATGTGTGCATCTAAATATAATAAAATATAGTATCATTACATATTTTGTATAATTAACACAATAATCTCCTGTACATTTCTACAATGTTAGAGCAAATCAATTGTATGAATGTGATTTATAGATTCTATACTATATGTCATTCCTTGTAATTTTTTATTTTCACATGTACAAGAACTTCATATAATGAATTTAGTACACACTTCACCACTCAAAATCCTTTGACTTCATGATGTTTAGCCCCATTTAATTTAGTAATTTTAAAATAATAATAGTAACAAAAACAATACAAATTTTTTAGAAAAATGGGCAATTTCGTTAAAATGGTGGTATTCCATGTGCCATTTTTAGACGGCCCAATCTAAACTATAAAAATGACATCTAAGACTAGTATAGATTTAACAAACCATTTTAACAGAATTGCCCATAAAAAAATTTATTTTATTTTATTTTATTTTATTTTATAAATATTGTCAAATTACAAATTTTCCTGTTAACTCTTTAGAAACTATATATATTATTGGTAGTTTGATAAAATATTAAAATTTCAATAAGAAAGATAATTTTTTATAGTTAATTTAAGATTTTAAAAATTGATTGGAAGAAAATCAACGATCAACAACTCAATTGTATGGGCAATTTTGTTAAAATGGCAAAATTTTGCAACTTTGACAATTTTTCTAGTTCAGATCGGATGGTCTGGAATGTACAACTATTCTAGATTTCTTAAATCTATGTCATTCTTAGATGTGTGAAATCTACAAGTGTCATAGATGGCACTTTCATAGTTCAAACTACATGGTCTGAAATCTATAAAAGTCTTAGATTTCTGAAATCTATGTCTTGTCCTAGATGTCACTTTTATAGTTCAGACCAAGTGGTTTGAAAATGGCACACAAAATACCGCCATTTTAACAAAATTCCCAATATTGTACAACCACTTACTTGATGTTCCATATAATGTAATTTGTTTTGACTTTAGTTAGTAGAAATCAACAATAGGCAAGCAATGATATTAAGAAACCACAATACTCAAAAACCTGACAAAAATAAAGGAACAAAACCAAAAGGGACTAGTACGATGGGACAGAGGGGGAGTATAATGTAATGTGGAGACGGAGTTTTGAGGAGACAGTGGGAGTATGAGATGTAGTGGTCAATGGTAGGTGGGTTATTTCTTAGTGCAGATCATGTAAAGTGGTTGTAGAGTTTGGCTTTTTAATCAATTTCTGAAGAGTACTATGTACTAGGTGGAAAAATTTATGGCAATTTTGTTATTACTGAAGTATTTTATGAATACGAAAGCTAATTATTATATGAAACAAACATCTTGGAACAGCAGCATCTGCAAGCAGTGATTCAGTGAATGATGGATTGGTTTGGGTGGCTACAACTTGATCCAGCAAACAGCAATTGGAGGGCTCATACCCATTTCATTGTCACATAGTCATTTGGTGTCTAAACGTCTACAAACGTTAAACGTTGCAGTAAGATTTACCAATTTTCTTAAAATTCACCAAAGTTTCACCAGAATTCAAGACTACGAACACTACACTTCCTCCCCACACTCGACTCTACTTCCCGACAAGGTGCATACAATACAAGGCAGAGTGATAGAACGCAACACAAAAGCTACACCATAACAGAGCAAGTCACATCATTAAAACATACCTAAGCGCATCTACACGCACTGTACTGTATTGAAATAAAGAAGGAAACTCTGGCACCAAGACCAGAGCAGAGTGAATAACGAATTAAGGAATTTCACCTTCGAGTGAGGAAACGGTGCGGAACGTCACTCCGAGGGTGTGAAACCCGTCACTCCGAGGGGTGACTTCCACGCATCCTCAAACAAACAAAATCATAGAGACAGATATTACGAACTAAAATGGAAAATATTATGAGATTAGAGCGAGTGACACTAGCTTATCGATCAAAATGACACGATTCCGGTAACGTATTTTAAACTAGAACAAACTAATCCCACTGCAATGCGATTTCAACATAAAGGATGGATTTCATTGAGAAGTTGCAGGTAGGTGTTAAAGTTTAGAAAGAACAAACGAAGTAAATGCAATGCAGATGAAAACGTCATACTTTGTGTGAAGGAGGAAATCTTGACACTTGCAGGCTGAAATAATACTATATTAAATTACTACTTAATATACGCATCGATTAAAATGAAAAGTCATCTGTCCCCAAATCATGAATATATGATAGATAACTTCCTCCGTCGATAACTTCCTTGTGCATTCAACTCTTTCCTCAGAGTCTTATTGATTTAGTCCAATACTGCGTCGCCGGCTGCGATGATCATTCGCGGCAACGAGGCCATTTCATCTAGGAATGGCATTATTTAGGTCCCGGAGAACGGCTTTTCATATTGAAGTTGGCTTCCCGCGCACTGACAAGCAGCAGCGCATTGACATCTTCATCTTCAAAGACACATGGTTGGCCACCGCCACATTCTCCTCCCTGGAACTTCATCCCCAATGCTAGCTACTTCCCCTCAGTCTCCAACTACTTCGCATGAAAGCTGTAAAATGAACCTCCCCGGCTCGAGTAATGTTTCAGAGTTTTCACATTCAGACAAAAAACGTCTGATGCTACAACACGACGTAGCTCAATGGTCTACATACATAAATCATCGCATGACAATTGATTTGAAATCCTGTGAGTGGTGCCGATTCACGCCCAGGATACCCCTCCTCCCGAAAGCAGTAAAATGTCCCTCCCCAGCACATGTAATGGTTCACAATTTTATGCCTGCCACATGTCAGAAATAGTCAAGAGGAAAGAAAAATGAGCACCATTTAAAAAGCGGTAATTAAAAAATTGCTGATTTAGGAAGACTGCTTTCTCGAGTCTTTTTTATACAAGAACTCATCAAATATCCTCTCTGAGAAACTTATGAATGATCAATTCCTCATTCTTGAAAGTGTTCTTATCCCTATTTGAAGAACCTCTTTGAAAGGAAGAAAATAGAAATCATGTAGAGCATATCAAAAGGATATAAAAGCTTTCACCTAATAAATATAATATTCATCCTCTTCGTAAATTTGAAACTTTGCTTATAAACTCCATCTTTCACATCGTTGCAGGCTGTTTTCACCTAGAACTCTCGAAGACGAAGAAAAGTTTTCTTCGTTCCGATTGCTTCACGTTTGAAGAGCAAGTAGAAAAGGAAGAACACAAGGGGATTTAGGTTGACAAGTACTTTGATAGCATTTCATTCTTTTCTTTTTAACCTATCCCTCAAACGACTCTATGAATTTGACACCCGTTTTGCCCATATCCATATGCTAAAAGAACTCATATTTAATATGATTATATGACACAGAAATGTTGGACGTTCATGTAAGAAAACGACTTGAGGTACCGACATGTGAAAATCAGCCAAGCTCGGCACCGTTCAATCTTCAACCAGAGGAGGGCAAAGTCCGTGTACGATCTTTTGGTATTCCGTCTGAATTGGGTGTCCTCCCACTACAATGCCGTTTCCCAAATCGGTCTCATGTTGCACATCTAGTCGCATCTCATATCCAAGAGCGAAATTATCACCAGGCTCACCACCGGAGCAGCACCACGCCATACGTCCCCAAATGGTCCCCATTGCATATAGATCGAGACAGGGTTAGAGTACTTAGTACCCTGTACATGCACACCAAAAATCAAGCAGTTCCGTAAACAAGGTTGGCTTTGGTTTTCACACAAAATCATGGATACGCACTCGGTCAATTCATGAAGAGGGGGTTTCCGTGATACTAAAGAGATGCCATACGGCGGATTACTGTTGAGTGTTGAGTTCGTCTAAGCAGCGAATTCATCTGAAGATTCAGCCAAGAAGTAACCTAATTGTCCACAGGCTAAAAATTCCGGATACCTTTGCCTCACCAATGAAAATGGAAGGAATAAGAAATCTTTCCACGTATAAATGGATCCAACGAACTCGAATAAAAATATTACAACTAAATTAAAAACAACAACATCTGTACACTCAATCTCGGACTTCTAAAAAAAAATTTACACCGACAGGAAACCAAATATGCCATAGCTCCAAAATCACACCCATTTATTCGCAAAAAAATCTACACCAATCCCAGCGATGGCGACGGTTGAGTATCTCTCAACCAAAGCATTGCCACCGACAGCCAAAGTTTCGTCTTTGACCAAAGATTCGCCATATCCAACCTATCTCATCAATCAACATCACACTCACGAGGAAGAACAACAGAAGTCTCCATCAGAGACTCTCTTGCAGGGTAGGTTTTGAGAGCGACGGCCAAGATGAATCGGGAATCGAGCGGTACTTTAGTTCCGACGTGACTGCGTGGGAATGTCTGGGAAAAGTGCATGTACTGAGACAACGGTGATGAAGCCGCCAAGAGGCATACGTATGACTGTGTAGAACTCGAATTTTCAATTTCATTGACCCCATCTACGATATTGTCAAGACCGTTGGAACGCTTATTGACAATTTGGTCTCCGCATCCAAATAAATCTACTGTACAACTTGCAGAAGAGATACGGTAAGGGAAAGTGCTCACCTGGACCTTGCAGTGAGTGGTTTTTTTCTTTTCATTTTTTATAGGCAGCGCAGAAAGCGATCTCAAGTGGAGTGCTGAATGGTGAAGCTATCCAGGCATCGACATGGATGAAACAGATGAAAGAACAAGTATGACAAAAACAGAAGACTTACAATGATAATTAACAAGTCTCGTAGTCCTAGCTGCAGCTACACTTAATTGGGCCAGTCGGCGAATGCAATTCCAATGCTCCAGCGTCAGCTCTTGCTGAAGCAAACCTCGACGTTGAGGGCCGATCGAAACTTCAAGTCGTTGCTAGCTAACAAATTCAGTTGAACTCTAGAACAAACTAGCTCATGGGTTGCATTCCCAACCTGTGCATCGACAGGAATTCGATCTAATCGATTGTTACTTACTTAGATCTAAAGCTGCAAACTGTACAATGCGATCAAAGCTATCAAGCTAGGGTCGATTGGATTCAGATCCAGAGAGTGAATTCCGAGCTGAGTACGTACTGGAGCTGTGTTTCCTAATAGTTCAAAAGTGCGATCAACTACTCATATATATATAATCAAGTGCTGGAGCACGCCTCAACCCTGTTACGACGCGGTGGCGTAAAATGTGCTCGATGAAATGCATTCTCACGAAGAGGATCTAGATACCCCTTTCCCGGCCTTTTCCGTGCCAACACGGCGCCACAAAATTAAAAATCTTTTCAATATATAATAATGGGAAGTCAACCATGCTGAATTGCTTATTCCGCCGCATTGAGGTGTTGGTTGTGGTTACGTTATGAACTTCTAACAGATCCATGCGGATGAAAACTACTTTTGAGCGAAATGAATGCTACAGAGTTAGCGTGTGAGTGTTTTTTGGAACCGTACCTGCCACATGCCGGCCTTGACAGCAGTGGCGCACTTGAGGGACGGGGTCTGACTGGATCAAACTTGTCGGAGTGGCGAAAATTCGCCTAAAGATTGAATGACCTCAATCTGTAGACATTAATTTCGGTGTTCTTTCAGTTGGGAAATATCAACCGACTCATCAATCACGCCGGCTCTTCGCACAATCATGCACACCGACTCGATCGATCATCAACCGATGGACCTATCCACGAGTTCCGTGGAGAGCTCGCAAAGGGTGACTGAGACGGCAACTGCCCCGTTGCGGCCAATCTCGTCTTCCGGCATGCATATTCGAGCTTTGTACATCGTCGAAACTTCCAGGAGGAAATGTCTGTCTGCGATGTTTCTTGTCTGTGTCTCTCTGAGATCAACCAGCCTACGAAAGGCCCATGAAAGACACCTGCTGTAGGGAATGTGTGAATGACCCCATGAAAGTCTAGAGACCTTTGTTTTTCAGTAAATGAGATGGTTACATTAAGTTGAGTTAGTGACCACAATCAATGTCTTGGATAATGGTGATGGAGTGATTACTCACCGCAACAGAAACTTTCACATTTTGAGGTATTGTAGGAAATGATTTTATTTGGCCTTCATATTGTAGTCATGTAAGAAAATATTGTGCTTGTTTTTGGTGAATAAGATGACCATTATGGATGCACTTTTTGTTGGTTTTGCCAATGGGGTAGTCTAGAGACAAAAAATTTGAAGAGATCAACTTCAAACCAGAAGTTCACAGTTAAATCATTGGGTAGTTATTCAAATCAAACCCTTTAATAAGCTAATTGAAAGTTTGAAGGTAGCAACTTCAATTTAGAGGTCTAGAGTTTTGGTGTAGATGGGCCTCCAAATCATGGTTGTTCTAGCAAACATCGTGACAATATGACAAACAGACGTCAGACAATGTTTAAAAGAACCCTTGTGACGTCCAATAGATCAACTTTAAGGTTGACTTTCAAATAAATGACTCTATAGGAATATAGGCCCACTAACTTGACACATTCAAATCTCACTTTAGTAAAGTGTCTCAATTTGATAAACATTACACATTACATTCTAAATTTAAATTCATAATTATAATGAGATTTAAAATTATCTAAGTGGATGGCTGATGACCTTATTAGACGCTTATAGACAGGCTTATTCGACATATTGTCCATTAAATACACAACGTTAGACGTCTACCACGTCACCGAAACCCAAAATTGTGTTAGATAAGACAACCCTACTCCAAATCCCTCCACTATAAGAAAATGGGAGTATAAATGACTTGTCCACAATGACTGCACCAACAACAATAACTACAAATTAGTCATTTTGCAGTCACTTTGAAGTCATTGTTGTCGGTGCAGTCATTGTGGACAAGTCATTTATATCCCCATTTTCTTATAGTGCTCAACAACCTGATTTTTGCAATTTTTATCAATTCTCGTTGAAATTTGGAATACTTAAAATTTGTTATTAGTAAATGCTTGTCTAACTACTCCCTCCGTCCCAAAATGATCTTCTTGTTGGCCATCAAAATTTGTTCCAAAATGATCTCTTCGTATGACGTGGAGGAAGAGCCCGCCAAATGAAACACAATGGTTGTACAGAAATTGCACCCTAATGATGAGCAGGGATGCTTTTTCGTTAAATTAGAAATAAAAATTGTGGGACCAGTCACTGAGTCACTGTACACTTTCCATATACTCTAGTTATACCAATTATGGCACAACGGGTTAATGTACTTGGGCTTGAATAGTGCATGCATCTTAACTAAGTTCCAACTCACACCGCGGGAACTCCAACTCACAGCGCATGAAGATGAACAAGTTCAACAAACAACGCGGGAATTGTAAAATTGAATGGCTAGCGGTGCTCCTCAAGAAAGGTCTCCAAAACTCACATTTTGAATCTTTAGAACTTTAATTCCATAATGAATTTGAAGCTCAAATTTTGAGTATTGTACAAGAGCATCACACTTTATTTAAACCTCAAAACCAAATTAAAAAATATTTATTTTTGACCTTAATCTGAAACATTTTGTCAAACAGGAAGATCATTTTGGGACGGAGGGAGTATTACTTAGAAGGCCAATTTGAAGATGTTTAGAAATTCAAACTTTAGAATTTTGCACTCAATGACATAGAATCTAGTTGTATATGTTTTATCTTAAGGGCAGAGATTAAATGCTCACATTTTGGGGCCCCACAAATCTACAACATGGGTCCAATTTCAAATCCTTGGAATTTTGTATGAAAAGGAAGATCTTGTATAAGAATTTGACCTCCAATGAGTACTCTTGGGTTTTTTTAGGCTCTAAAATTCAAAGGCCCCCTTTCTATTGCAAAGAGCAAAAAACTTTAATTTGACGAAGACATCCATCACTCCAAGGGGTGACTTCCATGCATCCTCAAACAAACAAAATCGTAGAGATAGATATCACAAACTCAAATGGAAAATCTTATCAGATTATTGCGTGTGACACTAGCTTATATGGTCAATTTCGTTAAAATGGCGGTATTCCATTAAAACGGTACAAAATGAAACCACTGAAAGAATGAAAACAATGGAAAGATTATCCGAGGGGAGTGGAAATGCATGAACTAGAGTGATTTGAATGTGCTAGGCATAAAATTGGCACATGTATGACCCTATCGTGGCACACTTATTCTCCATTTGTAGAAGATATTCCATTAAAATGGCATGCGGAATACCGCCATTTTAAAGAAATTGACCGTTTATCAAAATGACACGATTTCTAATGTAATTAAACTAGAACAAATCCCACTGTGATGCAAAGGCACCAAAAAGGATCGATTCATCAACTTGCAATCTGATTCTGATTGAGAAGTTGCAGGTACAGACTAGGTATTAAGGTTTAGAAAGAACAAACAAATGAAGTGCAATGCAGATGAAAACGTGATACTTTTGTGTGAAGGATGAAATCTTGACAATCGCAAGTTGAAATAATATATACTATATTAAATGAGTACTTATAAAGCATTGTATGCATCGATAAAAAAAAAACAGTTATCTGTCCGCAAATTATGATAGATAACTTCCTCCGTCGCGTCGATAACTTCCTTCCAGGCCAGGTTGTGCATTCAACTCTTTCCTCAGCTAGAGTCTTATTGATTCAACCCAATACTATTGTTGAAGTTTCAATGTACAGACGGCTCAGTTCCAATATACACACCTCGTGTGTTTAGATAATTAAAAAGGACTAAAGACCCTGGTTTTATAATACAGCAGGTAAGCAAACGGCTTACGGTTTTGTTAAGAGAACAGTCCTCCACTACTTGAGGATCAGTAATTCCCACTAGGTGATCTGGACGTTTTAATTAAGTACAGATGGGTGATTAACACCCACTCCCAGCACTCTCCCCTTTTGTTGTCAGTTTAATCAAGGTCCTAACGAATGACAAGCAAATGAAGTAACTGACGTGTTGGATGAACGTATGTACAGGTTGCGAGAGTGTATTTCAACACCCTCCCTCACTCGAGAAACCCTAATGTTGAATCATGGCGCGAGTAGCTCTCTTCTCTTCAGAATTTATGGTTTGCTTTCAGGATCATGTGGATCAAATGTCGCTAGTGAGTGCTGCCTTGCTCTGTGACGTGCCCTCCCCCCTATTGAGATTATCTGCAGTATTGATTGAATTGCATCGCAGCTGATGGTTCGGATTGTCGCGGCTTGCAAGTTCAAATCTTCCTTCTGGAGTTGTGGGTCTTTGCAATCGGAGTTCATCGGATTTGTTGCAGCTTGCAGGCTGCGTGTGCTTGTATGTGGTTCCTGATTTAGTCAGGTAAGGAGCAGCAGGGGTTGCGAGTGAAGAATGAAATGTTGGGGCGACACAAGAATGTGGCTGGGGTTTCGAGCACTGCAAGTGGTGCGAGCTTCGAAGCGGATGCTGCTGAGGTGGTCCCGGAGGATTACTGGAGTCACCTAGTTGCCCATCCAGAGGAGTGGTGGGATAATCGCTGGACGCGGAGGAACCCCAGAGCGCCTGACTTCAAGCATCGTGTGTCGAAGAAGGCGCTGTGGCTGGACAACTTGCAAACTCCTTAGTGGGCTCGTGATAGGTTTATCAGTGGATAGAAACACGGGAGACAATCCCTGCGCTATAGCAGTTTTGTACAAAGCCTTTCGGGGCAAGAGGCTTGGTCAGAAAATCTGCCTGCTGTTCCGTCGTTGGAACGTAGGTGACTTATATGGCGCCTTTCTTTGCCGCTTCCCTAACGAAGTGATGCTGTATCTCAATATGCTTAGTACGAGCATGCATAACCGGGTTTTGCACCAGTTTTATGCACGACTGATTGTCACTTAGCAAAGTGGTTGGCTCCGCTGTGTTGACCCCGAGCTCTTCGAGCAATTTTCTAAAATAAATGATGTCTTTTGAGGCATCTGTCAATACCTTGTATTCGGCTTGAGTGCTTGATAATGATACTGTGGGCTGCATTTTACTGCTCCAGCTGAATATTGAGCTTCCCAATTTGTGTAATACTCCTGAGATTGATCTTCTGGTATCCACATCTCTGCCCCAGTCGGCATCGGCGAATGTGTGAAAATTTGTGTCACCATCTGCCTCCATGAAGATCCCATGATCTATGGTACCGCTAAGGTATCGAAGAATTTTCTTTGCAGCCTGGTAGTGTGCTACCTCGGGGGTCTGCATGTACTTTGAGACGCATCCTACAGCGTAACTGATGTCGGGCCTTGTGATGCATGCGTACAGCAGACTTCCAACCAGCGATCGGTATGTCATTGGATCTGTTTTCTCAGTTCCCATTTCAGACTGCAATGTTTCCTTTGGATCCATTGGCAGTTTTGTGGGGTTGCACTCTTGCAATCCAAATTTCTCCAGCAGCTTGATGATGTATCCTCGTTGGCTAATGAAAAGTTCTATTTTGGTCTTGTGGATTTCTACGCCGAGATATTCACTAGCATCGCCAAGGTCAGTCATCTCGTACTCTTGTTTCAAATCTTCTTTCAGTTTGGTGATTTCTTCTTGATCGCTGCCTGTGATGAGTAGGTCATCTACATATAGTAGTAGCAGAGTCAGTTTTCCATTCTTCTTGAGGTAGAATAGATTTGAGTCGTTTTTGCTTCTAATCATCCCCCGTGTTTGAAGCCAAGAGCTAATATGATCATACCAGACCTTTGGCGATTGTTTGAGTCCATAGAGCGCTTTGTTGACCTTGCATACTTTGGTTCTATCTCCTGCTCCGAGAAAGCCTTCGGGTATTTCCATCAGAATCTCCTCCTCTATGTTGCCATTCAAAAAAGCTGTGATGACGTCCATTTGTGAGAGGCTCCAGTGATGTTTGGCGGCCATTGACAAAATTAGATGTATTGTTGACCACTTGACTACCGGAGCAAATATGTCATGGTAGTCTATTCCCTCCTTCTGTTGAAAACCTCTGGCGACTATTCTGGCTTTATATTTGCTGATCTCACCTTTGGAATTCCTCTTGATTTTAAAAATCCATTTGGCTGTAATGGGCTTGCTATGTCCAGGGTGAGCTATTATGTCCCAGGTTTTGTTTTTAGTAATGGAGTCTATTTCGCTCTGCATGGCATCGCGCCATTCTTGCCTTTGGACGGCAGTTTGAAAGTCTATGGGTTCTTCCATTATCTCGGAAAACAATGTCCAATAATCACGTAGCTTCTTGGATGGTGATCTATTATGAGATGGGTACCACCTTACTGTTTGTCTCTCTGGTGTTGGCGGTCGTCTGGGAACTGGAACTGTCTTCACTGGTGGCTCTGGTGCGTGAGACTCCTCACCAGAAGGCTCACTCGACTCAAGCCTTTCGTCTTCTAATGGTTTGATTTCTGGCCCTGTGGCTTCTGGTTCTGGGTACTCTAGGTGTTCTGCTTGAGCTGTCTCGTCTGGGTGAGTTTCATGGTGACTGAAAATGCTCTCTACAGGCTCGATTGTTTTTAGGAAGTGATAGCCTACTTTGTTTTCGTCAAATACTACGTCTCGGCTAATAATAACTTTCCTCCTTGACTTGTCAAACAACTTGTATGCTTTGGTTTTGTCATCAAAGCCTAAGAATATGCAGGGCAAGGTTTGCTTTCTAGTTTACTTCTATTTTCCTTTGGAACATGCAGGTAAGCTAGGCATTCGAATATTTTCAAATTGGAAATATCTGGTTTCTCTCCGGAGTATTTGGCTTCGGGGGTCTCACCAGAGTTTGCTCGAGTTGGACTCCTGTTGACGAGGTAATTGGCGTGGGAGACCGCTTCTGTCCACAGGTATGTTGGAAGGCTGTTGTCCTTGGACAGGCTTCGAGCTCTCTCCATGAGCGTGCAATTTCGTCTTTCTGCTACGCCGTTTTGTTGGGGTGTGTTTGCTTGCGTTAGTTCACGCTTGATCCCGCAGCTGTTGCAGAACGCTACGAACTCATTTGAGAGGTATTCTCCTCCACGATCCGTTCGTAATACTTTTATGTTGTTTCCTGTTTCTGCTTCGATCATCTTCTTGAAACTGTAAAACTTATAAATTGTCTCGCTCTTTTCTTTCATACAAATGAGTACAACTTTTGCGTGAGTAGTCGTTTGTAAAGACTAGCACGTATCTAGATCCTCCAAGTGATGGTACCGGCATAGGACCCATAAGGTCGGAATGTATCCGTTCACCGGGTTTGAGTGCGCGGGTTTCACTCTTCTTTGGGAAGCGTTCTCTGTGTTGTCTCCCCGCAAGGCAGCAGTGGCATATTCTTCTTTCCATAATGATGTCAGGTAAGCCGATGACCCTCATGGCTTTGGACAGGTGAGCAAGCCCTGCGTAGCTAAGATGTCCTAGACGTCGGTGCCACACGTTAGGCACATCGTTATACTCGGCTGATAAAGCAGTTGGTTGATTTTTGAAGTAATACAACCCATTTGAGGGATCTCTACTTCCTGATGTAGCTACATTGTCATGTTTGTCTATAACCCAGCTGTGGGCGCTTAATTACCCACCCTTGGTAATTAATCGGACACAACCAGGTTCTAGGGGTTAACTAAATTCTAACCTAACGGGTGACTAAGCGTAGGTCCATTGTGCCTTCCAAGCAATGGATCTTCTTTTCTAAGTTCCTAGTTTCCGCAGGTGACAATGGAGTTGCCCCCAATTGGCGAGGGAATAGTTCGGGCTAACCGTCCCCTAACGGCAACCTATGCGAACTACCACCGAATCTATCCTAATCTATGGGAATCTGAGGCTAATTGACCTTCCCTAGGACTGAGGAGGGATTACCTAAGTCCCTTACATGGTTTCCTGAGTTGATTGGGTCTCTTCCTAATCTAAGTTATCTTTTTCCCTAATTTAATTTATCCTTTTTTCCTAATTTAATTTCTTAATTTAATTTATCTAATTCATCTCCTAATTGAATCTTCTAATTTAATTTATCTTTTCTCTAATTTAATCTTCTAATTTAACTTATCTTTTTTCCTAATTTAATCTTCTAATTTAATTTATCTAATTTATCTCCTAATTTAATCTTCTAATTTAAATTATCTAATTTATCTCCTAATTTAATCTTCTAATTTAACTTATCTTTTTTCCTAATTTAATCTTCTAATTTAATTTATCTAATTTATCTCCTAATTTAATCTTCTAATTTAAATTATCTAATTTATCTCCTAATTTAATCTTCTAATTTAAATTATCTAATTTATCTCCTAATTTAATCTTCTAATTTAACTTATCTTTTTTCCTAATTTAATCTTCTAATTTAATTTATCTAATTTATCTCCTAATTTAATCTTCTAATTTAAATTATCTAATTTCCTAATTTATTTTCTAATCTAATTTATCTTCTTGGTTGAGTTCTAACCTTAACGGCTACTAATTCCTAGTCCTATTGATAAACTTCTAGGTCTAAACTTAAAGTCCCCCCTTACTTCCTATTTACTAGTCAACATTAATCACTAATTAACAGAGGTTAGTGTAAATTCAAGGAAAAGCGCAGGGGGTTAGTTTATTGACTCACCTGATCGTTGTTGGTATGCGCAGCCTTTGCCTCCATACCTCCGGCCACGTACTCGTATTCCATAGTAGACACGTATTTTGAAGCGGTCAAATGCCTACGGCTTAGTCTTTGGCGAGGTAGTACACTCTAACGACCCTTAATAGTCCCTTTCTTTTTCTTTGTCTCCCCCTCTTTTACTTCCACACTATTCCTACCAAACTCTTAATGGAGCCTTACACTATGACGCTAACTTCTTGCGAGCCTAACTACCCTCTTACGTTGTCATGTTCCGCGTCATTCTCATCCTTCCTCTAATGGTTGGAGAGGCCCTTTTGGGGATTCCCTTACACCCCTAAGCCTACTTTACTATTGATCTTCTCTCTCCTTTCTCCCCTACTTAGTCATGTTCCTCTCTAACCTCGCTCCATTGTTTGTTTTGTCTTGTTGGAGGGATGTGAGAGCGTTTGGTTGCATGTGCAGGTCGGGCGTGCGAATGGCGACTTCTTTTCCTCCCCCCTCCCTTTGCTTGCTCTTGGGATTGATAAGCTTTTTTTTTTACCCACTAACTGGACCCCCAGTTTTCAGTCCTGTTGGGGTAAAAATCCAAAAAAAAAGGAGATTGGGGCCCCGCAGGGCATCATCCCGTTTGGTCTGGAGCAACCAGTTCGTGAGAGCAACCAGCTGCTGGAGAGCAACCAGCTGTTGTATCGGCACTGTGTACCGGCCTCTGTGTACCGGCCGCTGGCCCGGCTTGCTGTACCGGCCGCTAGACTGGCGGGTTGGCTGGTTGGGCTAGGCTGGCTGGCTTGGCTTAGCCCAAAAATCCTCACCCTCGGGTTCCCGTACGGGAACCCACTTACACAAAATTAAACTGGATGTCGTTTGTCTAGGGTCAAGGTCAAAGCTTCGCCGTGGGGGTTAAACTTGGATTTTGTGACTCTTAATCCCGCTACCTCGGGACGGGGAGGGCTGCTACTTTCCTACAACCTAGGGCAATTCTTGGGGGCTAAACTTTGGCTTTTCCCAAGAAGGTCTTGGGAACTAAACTTTGGAGCCAAAAAATGTATGGGGTGCAAAGCTTCGCCGTCAAATTGGTTTTGACACCAACTCTAAGACTTGGGATGCCCCTGGGTCCAAAGCTTCGCCGTCTAAGGCCTGTTTTGACACACTCTAAGACTAGGGTAGTTTATAGGTTCAAAGCTTCGCCGCCTTAAGGGCAGTGGGGCCCACACACAAACAACACGGAAGGTTGACTATGGTTAGGATTGAAATACAAGGCAATCGTGCCCGCAAAGTAAGTATAAACAAGGCCCGACTTACATACTAAAGGCCCCCCAAAGCGGCATCGCCAAGGTACGGTGGGGGGTGACTTTAGGATTAGTACAAGGTACAACGAGGACACGCAAGCATAAGTGAAACCCACTCAACCCACCACAAGGTACAAGGTAAGATAGAAGGGCCCAAAGGGACCTTCGAAAGCTTGAAATAGAACAACAACGGGAGCCAAAAGTGCTCCAAAAACACCGTAGAGGTTTTTTGGCTTGAAACGCCAAAAATTCCAAGATAGCTTGGACCCACGGACCCAAAACAAGTATTGGGGGTGTTTTGGGAGAGAGAAGGGCCCCCTTTTATAGGTTTCCAAGGGCCCACTCCCCCCCTCGACGAGTAACCTCATCCATCCGGATTTTCATCCAAATTTGAGATTTTCACCTAATTTTGGGTTTTACGCTGGTCCTAGTCTCTAACTTTTGGAGTTTAGCTCGGAATTGCAAATGGATTGCGCCAATGGCTTCAGAATGCCATTTTTAGCCTAAAGGATCCCCTACCCCCTATTTCTATCGCAAAAAAAACCTCGGAAACTAGTGCCAACTAGAGCCAATTAAAAGGGTAAAAACCTAAATTTTGGGGTTTACCTCTTTTGGCTTGGGTAACTAGCTAGGGTTGTTGGGGAGGCTCTAGGGAGTAAGAAAAGGCTCCTTGATGTCTTCGTTCTGACTTCGTACGCTCCCGGGACGCCGGTCAACCCCGCAAAGATCCTGCCGTAAATATTAATTGGGGGGATGTTGTCAGTTTCGGCTGCTTCCCGCTATTGGAACACCATGAAATTTGTCGGGGCGCGTTATTAACATAAAAGATGCTAGTCTAATTTTTAGTGAGATTTTACCGCGGCCTGGGTATTTTCCATGAATTTCCCAACGTGGCCTTTGGCGGTTGACCGCTCGGAAAAAGATCCTTTGGAGATCAGAAAAAACCGAGACTTTTTGGGGAACCTCTCATGGAGTCCCCCAAGCCACGTGCCAAGTCTTAGGCTATTCTGGCACACAATTGGTGGCGTGGTGAAAACTGACTTCGGTTGAATCACCGGCAGTCAGGGAATCTTTCACATGTGAGGGAATCTTGGCGAATGGGTTTTTCCGTGGACATCCCGACATGCTCCAGATCCGAGAACACTATCCGGCGACTGTGGATTCCTCCATGCAGCCTGTCTGGGACAAGTAACACCTGCAAGCTAACAATTTGGATTCCTAATGTTTCGTCGATGGAATGGGGAAACTAGAACCTATCTTTGGAGATTTATGTGGAGACCTCCCCCACTCTCCTAAGACTTAATTTAGCCTATCATGGTCACATGTACTAGGTTTTGGGCTATTTTGGGTAAGTTCCCAGTAGCCCTATTGTTTCCCACTAATTACGGGTTCTAACCTATATACAAGTGGGTTTTATGGGTAATCTATGGATAAAAGGCTATTTATGACCAAATGCTATACTGGTATGTGACATACCTATTTTGGTTCTACACTCTTTTTTGGGCTTTTTGTAGTACTTTATGCCTTAATTTGTAATAAACTAAAAAAAAGAAAACAATGAGTCCCAAGTGACGAATTTGGGGCTCACACCAGCATTTTTGACTTGTGAACAAAACACGATGCCCTACATCTGCAAGAGCACCTACTGATATTAAGTTTTTCTTCATGCTAGGTACATACTTAACCGTTTTTAATTTTATTTCTCCAGTCTCGGTCTTTACAGTAGCGGAGCTAGTTCCTTTGACTGAATGGGACTCCCCTCCCCCAATTTTGATCTCGTTGATCTGTACCCCGGAGGAGCTAGGATACTGATCTAATTTCTCGTAGTCTGTGGCTATGTGACCACTTGCCCCGCTATCTAAATACCAAGGGCTATGTCCCCAGTTGTAGTATGGATCGTAATAGTATTGATCATACTCCTGTTCTAATTGCGAATCAAAGAATTCGGCAAAATTTGCGTACTCAGTGTGGTGTGTCTTTTCTTTGTTAGGAGCAGACTGGTTTCGTGTCATCCAACAATTTCTTGCGATGTGTCCAGGCAGGTTACAGGTGTAACACAGTGGAGGGCCGCGGTTGCTTCGATATGGGCCTGGTGGAGGCCGCGTCGCACCAGACGGAGCTCTTGCTGGGAAGCTTCTTCCTCTCATTTGCCAGGGGTGGCCGCGTCCGCGACTTGAGCGTCCTCCGTGCCTTGCATGCGTTGCAACCAGGGCTTCTTCATCACCAAGCAGTTGGTTTCGATGCTCCCGCCGATGAGACTCCGCCAAAAGACTCGCGCTCAGCTTCTCGAAAGTCATGTCTGGGTCAAGGTGCGTGAGAGTCTGTATCAAGCTTTCGTAAGTCCGTGGCAGTCCATTCATGACCATTTGATTTACATTATGATCAGAGAGACGCTCCCCCATGCTGTTTAATCGATTCTTGATTTCTCGTGCCTTCCGGATGTAGTCTTCCACCGGACTTCCTTCGTTCATCTTCAGTGCTTGGAGCTGTCCCATGAGTGTCAAGATTTGTGACTGATCTCCTGAGTTGAACTGGTTCTTCAATGTTCTCCATATGTGAGCTGGATCGGAGTGTTCTGCAATTAGGTCCACAAGATCATCAGCAACAGATAACAAAAGTAATCAACAGGTGACCATCTTCTTTCTCCTCAGTTGCCCTTCTGTATATGCTTCTCCGTCAATTTGTGCCGGAAAATTCTCTGGGTTCTGCTCGTTCTCTATGATGGCCCATTGCCCTTCAGCCTTGAGCACCGCCCTCATCTTTAGTGCCCAAACGTAGTAATTTGACAAGCCTTTTAGCTTGTCGCCCTCCCTAAATGCTAAGCTAGAATGTTCTGCCATTCCCTCTTGTTTCTCTCGTAAAAACTTTCAAACGTTCGGAGCAGTGCTACACATTCGTCTCTCTCTACTCAATCTTCTGTACTCTAACTTCTGTACTCTAACTTGTAAGCCGGCTTTCCTGAACTAACCTCGCTCTGATACCATGTTGAAGTTTCAATGTACAGACGGCTCAGTTCCAGTATACACACCTCGTGTGTTTAGATAATTAAAAAGGACTAAAGACCTTGGTTTTATAATACAGCAGGTAAGCAAACGGCTTACGGTTTTGTTAAGAGAACAGTCCTCCACTACTTGAGGATCAGTAATTCCCACTAGGTGATCTGGACGTTTTAATTAAGTACAGATGGGTGATTAACACCCACTCCCAACACTCTCCCCTTTTGTTGTCAGTTTAATCAAGGTCCTAACGAATGACAAGCAAATGAAGTAACTGACGTGTTGGATGAACGTATGTACAGGTTGCGAGAGTGTATTTCAACAACTGCGTCACCGACTGCGATGATTATTTCATGGGGTCATTCACGTACTGGATCATTCCCTACAGTAGGTGGTCTTTCGTGGGCCTTTCGAAAGCTGGTTTGACTCAGAGAGACACACACAAGAAACATCGCAGACAGACATACATTTCCTCCTGGAAGTTTCGACAATGTACAAAGCTCGAATATGCATGCCGGAAGACGAGCGAGATTGGCCGCAACGGGGCAGTTGCCGTCTTAGTCACCCTTTGCGAGCTCTCCACGGAACTCGCAGATAGGTCCACCTTGATCAGTTGATGATCGAGTTAGTGTGTGCGAAGAGCCGGCAAGATCGATGAGTCGGTTGATATTTCCCGATTCAAAGAACACCGAAAAGTATGAGTTGAGGTTGATTTTAAGGTAACTACACCTAAAATCACACAAATAAGCAATTCAATATGGTTTCCATTACTATATTGGAAATTTTTGTGGGGTACTGTTGATAGATAGTCAATTTTGTTAAAATGGCGGCATTTTTTTGCCATTTTTTATACACATTTTGCTATTTTACCGAAATGTAGTGTTATTTTCTAACAAATTCAGTGCCATTTTAATGGAATGTGGTGCCATTATACTGGAATACCGCCATTTTAACGAAATTGACTATATAGTGAAAACGGGATACTAGATTCTGTAACTTAGAATGCATTTTTTGGACACCATATGAATAAACTATGAATTTTCAAAATCAGTGTTGAAAATAGGTGTTCCTAAAAGCAAATAATCATAGAGTCTCATGAATAGTGGGATTACATTTTAGTCAAGAATCTCTAATGTGTGATTTTAGGAAGCATGTGATTTTAGGTGTACTTGCGTACAGGGGTTTCTAGTAAGATTCTCCTAGAATGCATTTCATTGGATACATTTTATGAATAAAGTCAATAAACTATAAATTTTCAAAGTAATGAAAATAGATGCACCTATTTGTAAATTGTGATCCTATGCTCTCACCAATAGAGGTTGTACATTTTACTAATAGAAAAAATTGTAGGAACTGGTTCTAGAGTAGGATCACAATTAGGTGGTGTTATTTTAAGAGATAACATTGTTTACTTGTGTTCTCTTCCTCAATGATACTAAGAATAATCTGTTGTTCGATACCTTAGTAAGAGAGTAACTTTAAGTGAAGTGCTTCTAAACTCATTTGATAAAAATTTATAATTTCTTTTTCAAATTTAGCCACAAGATTATTTCTAAAATCTATATTTAACAAGCCCTCTTTTAAAACAAATATGGAAAAAGTTGGAAAAGTCTAATATTATATCGTGCAATCATCAAGATTATTTCTAAAATCCTTTAGCATCCATAAGTGATTAATTATGCTTTCATATTCTCTACCATATAATTTACATAAAATTTGAGCATCTATAATTGTTATATACTATACCTATAGGACAAGATCGGTGGAAAATAATTCTTTTAATGAAAGCCAAAAAATAATAAAAAAGAGGAATTTTTCAATTCGGCAAAAATTGAATGACCAAGTTGTCAGAAGAAAAAATTCCTAAGTAAAGCCTAATTACCACCTACCATCATGAAATTTTTTTATGGCAATATGACTCGGGGGGGTCACTTAGAGTGTCCATTTAAAACCAGGTGCAAACAAAACTTTGGACCCCCTATATACTTTTTGAATTTTAAATAAAACAAAATAAATAAAATATGAATAGATTTTTCTACTTTGAAAGTTTATGTTTTGAATTATTGATATTTTTATTTGTTAATAATAATTAGTTACAAATTTTTGAAGTAAAAAGATACACTGTAGAACTGAAAAATAACTTTCACACCCCTATATTATATAAGAAAAAATTGTCTAAAAAATGAACAAAAAATTCCTAAAAATAACTCATTATTGAAAGCTCATTTTGAGTTGAATATTGACTCAATGGTCATCTAAATGTGTCCTCTATAATTATTTGAGTTGAAAAACATGTCATTTTAGATTTATTTTCATTTTTGGAAGATTGCCTATGAGGCAAATTATTTTTATTTTTTGAAGCGGACTTGGCAATAGAGTAGGGTAAACTAGTATTTCTTACTAGCAACTTTTTTAGATCGAGGGAAGGAAAATTTGGTGATGTGCAAATGTTTTCGATATTTTTAAATTTTAATGGTGACAAGTAAATTTGAGGTAGAGTTCAAGTGGCGACATTATGGAGCAAGTCAGTGTGTACATGGTGAAATAAAAACTTTAATTATAGCTTCACTGGCGAGTTTTTGAGTTTAGGAGACATGAAAGAAGATTACATGGCAAAGTAAGCAAGCAAAGAAACAATATGATAGAGTTAGCAAACAAAGAATATGACAAAGTTAGCAACCAATGACTGACATAAAATTAGCAAACAATGGGTCAGATATTGGCCTCTATCAACTGCACTAAATCACTCTTCAAAAACCTGCTAATACGGGAAACTTTTGAGAGTGAACACCTTCTGAGAATACATTCCCACAGAGACTTCTAGATTTTCATCTAGGTTTGCTCTAAGCTTTGACTTCAAGAAAGTGAGTGAAGAAAACGTCCTCTCAATTTCCACAGACCCGGTAACATGTATTTCTAGTAAATTTTTACTAAAAATCTACATAAAGGTCATTACTTAATATCTTATCTCTAAAACTCTACTTTAAAAGACACTTAAAATACCCCTTTTTCTTGTAGTACTTCAATGCTCTAATGAACACGCGACATGATGCGATACCCATAAAATCGGTTACAATTGCTTTGGACTTGAACACTGATGGCAATGAATATCTGAGTTTTGAAGCAATGTATAGAGATACAGCCATGCATATTGGCACTCCAATCATTCAAGAAGTGTATGCAGCAACCATAGACTCTATCAAGAGTGCGGCTACAGGTGTGAATCACTGTTCTCAAATTTTGATTTAATCATCTTCCTCATTGTTCAAAATTTTGAATGTATTGCTATCTCTGTCATTGTATTAACTTCTTGCTTTGTTTCATAGGTGTAGCATCTACATTGATGTCGGAACTGACATTCAACACGATTCCCACCATCGCATCTCATGGACGCGTTGGGTATAGTTGATCTGCAATATTGGCTTGATGAAGAGTGTGATCAGAATTTTATTCAACATCTAGTCGTCATCAAAGTTGCATATGTTCTTTCACTAGCAAGAACAACATCTTCAACTCAGAGTTTGATCTACTTTTGTCACTCGCAAAACTAGACATGCAAGCAAGTTTATTTAAGCTCATTATGCAGAGCAATGCAAAACTCATGATGTTGAAACCCTTTAACGTGAATCCTGTGACTCAAATGTGGCGTAAAGACCCGGCAGCGACTTTGGTGAAGGAGCGAATGGCGCCTTACCCGGCGTATCAAACCGCCTTACGCTCAAAAAGATTTCTCAAAAAGAAATGGTTGCTGCTGCGTCTTTACGCCGGGCAACGACCTCGTGGAGAGGTCTTACTCAAATGAGGGACCCACCCTCGGCCTACCGGCCTCGGTAAGTCCCTCATTTGAGTAAGACCTCCCCACTCGGTCGTTACCCTTCACGTACAATGGAAGGTAATTTACACTTGCATCACCAAATTTCAGAGTACCTGAAGATTATGGAGATAGCAACTGTAATGGTGTTGGACTTGGTACTATGTCTTTTATGAAGACGGAGTTACACAATTGCCTGATTACCCATCTCCCCTTGGTCATTGGCATGAAAGCTCAAGGGTTCTATGACTTGTTTAATTTCCCTTATGATGTTGCATATAATCTGATGCTTAGTAAGTCAACACTATTCTGCTACATGTTGTTTCATCACTTTGATGTTTAAGATAATGGCTTATTTAAGGACTTCATAAAAAATTTAGAAGCCTTGAGCTTGTTAGTCTATTGTAGAGTGCTTCAAAGTTGTCACTTTGCATATTGTAGTGTACTTAGAAGTCTATTATGCATTCAAATTTAGCTTTCAAATTTCAGATCCTCTACACTTTGTAGCTAGAATGTGACTTTCTTGACTCAGGATGTAACCAAGTTAATTAGTATGTCGCTAGAATTCAATGTATTTTTTGTGTTATGTAGCCACTTTCATTTGAAACATAAATAATACTTTGTTGCCTAAGCTTTACTAGGAAAAAAACTCTTGTGTCACCTATTTGGAGTTGTGAAGTTTTTATGTAGAGCCAGGTTTTTTCATCCCCAATAACCCTCATCACCTAGATAGTTTGTGATAAAAAATACCTTAGAAGTCTAAAATATATGGCCCATGCAAACCAAGTGCCACACTACCACTGGCCACCCTAGTGACTCCTATATTTAATACAAAAAAAACGTTGACTGTGATTTAGTTGTCTAGAAGAACCCTATGCTAGAAAATAGGGCTAACTAAGGGCGAAGATCCACCTCTCATAGACTACAAGATAATAGATTGATTATCTTGGAAGCAAAAAAATTGATCTCTGGTGGATGAATCCAATTAGACCCTCTTTTATGATCTCATGATGTGGAAGTTGGTTTGACATCATTGATGAAGAGTAGAGGATGTGCAAGTGCAGTTGACAACAGATCTTTGTTGTCAAGACGAAGTTCTATAGCATCTTTGTCAACATCTACATACATTTTTATTTACAAAGTGGGTTCAATACGCGGATACAAATGCCTTTCACTTACTGTAGAGCTTATTCTTCTCAATAGGGAAGGGAAGCAAAAGAGGGGCCAAATTGGGCCTCAACTAGGAGGGTTGTCCACGATGCTTCCTCCACATTACCCCTCAAATAATTAATGGTTGCTAATGATGTGTCTATGGCAAAATACACTATGTAAAGCCTCAAATCATTAGGGGAGATTTCAGCTACTTGGAAGACTGGAAGGTTGTTCCCATTGCTGAAAACCAGTCCTGTACAGTCAGAATATAATAATATTAAAAAACAAATAATAATAATTTTAAATTTTTTTTAAAATATTAATTTTTTTTTAATATTTTTTATAATTTCAAAATTAATTAATTTTTTATAAAAAATATATTAAAAAATATATTAAAAAATTATATCTAACATGGCCGTCTCTTGGCTACGTCAGATCAGAGTTCCCACAATTCCCGCAGTCCGGGAACTCACAATCTCTTAAAACGCAGAAATCTCCCCTAATGAAAGAAACAACAAATACCTCCATGCAGTTGATTTTGACCTCTTTGATAGTGACATTTCATATCTAGAATGCAAGTTCTTTATTAATCGTTGCTCTAAGGGCAACTAGTGGGTGGTTGCAAAAAAGAACAAATGTTTTTGGTAGCATTTTGCTAAAACTGCAATTTCTATGCTTAATACCATGAGTACTATGAAACAGAACAATTTCAACCATTGATCTGAAAAATTGATGGCTAGTAGTACCTATGACTACTTGCAAGTGCTGAAAAAATGCTATTTCAAAAAAAAAATTGTCACAGAAAATAGATACAACTAAGTAAAAATTAATACTACCTTCATCCCAAAATTATTTTCTTGTTGGACAAAATGTTCTGAATTAAGGCTAAAAATAGTATTTTTATGACTTATTTTGCATTATAAGTAAAGTTTGGTGCACTCTTAGCATCCAAAAACTTTGAGCTTCAAAGCCCTTTGAAAAGTGGAATTCTGGAGGCATTTTTAAATAGTACCACACTACCACTAGACATTTAATTTTTGAATGTGAGGTTTTCATTTTATGGGCATTTAGTATGTGCCCAAGACTATGTTTGGACCTCTATTTCACCTCCAAAATCTTCATGCCTTTCAATTGGGAAATACTCAAAGAGATGCAAAAAATAAGAATGAACAATGTTGATTGATCCCTCCAATCATTTCATTTGTCTTTCAATTGATGATTGCATGGAGGGAGGGAGAACTACTACTCAAAGTTGTTTTGTTAATCCCAAAAAACAAATGAAAGATAAGTTTTACCTATTCCAACATCACAAAGTGCAACAAGATCATTTTAGAACAAAAAATTAAAGTCAATAGGAAGATCATTATGGGATAGAGGGAATAATAATTAGAAAATCATGAACAAAAAAAACAAAAAATTGGCCATTTGAAAAGACTTGATAGTGATCACATTTCACCAAAATATGGAAGTCAAAACCATCTTTAATGTTCAAAAGTGTACATGCAATAGAGCCCTATTTGTACAAATATGGAGGCTATAAAATAATGTATTTTTACAATTCTTTTGGTAGACACATGTCTCCCTATTGTGGAAATAGACCACAAAAATTTCAGCCCTAGATCATTAATTTGGATACTCAACAATACTAAAAAATACTAAACCTCAAAATGTGACAAATTAGAAAATTTGATTTTTAAATATAAAATGATATTTTTAATTTCTACAAAATAAGTGATATGATTACAATCAAATTAACCATCTCCAATAAAAATTTCAAGTTCATTAGATTCTATCCTCAAAAGTTCTAGAAAAAAAAACCTCCATCACTCTAAATGTGATGCAAAATAGGATTGGTCTTTCTTGCAATCACCCAAATGCAAATTAGATCCTTCCACTTGAAACAAGAGGAAAATAGAGAAGCAATGCGCATATTATCCTTAATTCAAGTATAAATAGATGAACAAGAAGTTACAACAAAACAAGAAGAAACTATAATTTTTGAAAAGATAGTTGAGAGTTGAAATCCAGAATAAAAATCTTTTATAATAAAAATGAATGAAATATACAAAGTTATCTACAAAAATGTAGTTTTAGTTCGATGAGTAGGATATTTGCTACTCTAGGTCCTACACCTCTCATGCTCAACCACTAAATTAATTCCAATGAGTTTGAAACATGTTCAAAGGTTCACAATGAACTCTCATTTCGCCAAGAATATGTGAATGGAATTCCATATTTGCAATGAGTGAGTCGAATCTAATTTGATTCACCTCCACATACTCTTGTAAGTGACCTAGTTCACAATCCTAATGAAGTGAATGAAGCCATAGGGCAATGCTTTCCATTAAGAAGTCATCATTTCATTGTCCATGACTCTAAGTGTTCAAAAAAATGGCATTCTCCTTCTCATTACATACACTCTTCTCTAAGGAATCATCAATGAGAAGAGTGTTGTTTATGCTAAAAGATGTCAATCCACAAAGATTCAAGAATAGCCCTTCATCAAGAATTCTAAGGAAAATGTTCTAGAGGGTCCAATTAGGATGACAAAGGAATTTTCCCTTTGAGGTTTCAATCTTCCTATATTGTTCCCATTCTAAGATGTCAAAAGAGGGCTGGAATCCTTAAAAAAAGAATCCTACAACAAGCCCTACAAATGACGTCATCATGGAGATCTAGATTAAAACACAATCAATGATGAGGGAAATCTCGTAGAGGAACTCACCCTACTAAGGACAAACAAAGACGGACTTCAACTCAACAAAAGTGGGGACCCAAATAGAGTTGAATATTCAATTATGGACAATGGACTGGTCCAACCTATTCTCAATGTATAGGTAAACCTATTTTTGAGAAGTGCAAAATTAAATTGTGTTATTAAAAGGTATCAATGTGTTATTTGTCACACAACAATGAAGTTGCTAAACCACGTTATATTCCCCTCATTCACAAAAATAGGTCATCCTATTCTGCACAAATGGGGCCATTGTCCCAAATAGGTGATGCCTATATACCAGGCAAATTATTGGCAGTTTCCAACCCAAATTATATAGGGAGAAGGTGAACATAGGAACTAGTAGTTGTCACATGTCATCTGGAGATGCAAAGAATTGTTAGTTTTCAAATTTTATAAGGTTAGAAAAATGATTGATTCTATTCTCATAAGTCAATTCCAAGTGTGTTTTTTTGGAGGGCAAAATAGTGCCAGATTGTACTAGGAAAAAATAACTTGGCTAACAAATGATGACAAATCGTGAAGTTTTTGTCAAAAAACTTCAAATTTAAAAGAAATTGAATGAAATTGCTAGATTGTGGATGAAAATAGAATTATGAATGTATGGAGTATTTTCTATTCAATATGCACATGAGTGTTGAAATTTGAAGCACCACTGTAATATTTTATATTGATACTTCATAGAAAATCATCACTTTGGCATTTCATAAAAAATGAAAAAAAAGCACCAATGTAATATTTTATATCGCCACTTTGGCACTTCATAAAAAATGAAAAAAAAAGCACCAATGTAATATTTTATATCGCCACTTTGGCACTTCATAAAAAATGAAAAAAAACACCAATATAATATTTTATATCACCCCTTTGGCACTTCATAAAAAATGAAAAAAAAGCCCCATTGTCATATATTTTATATCGCCCCTTTGGCACTTCATAAAAAATGAAAAAAAAAACCAATATAATATTTTATATCACCCCTTTGGCACTTCATAAAAAATGAAAAAAAAGCCCCATTGTCATATATTTTATATCGCCCCTTTGGCACTTCATAGACTTTATAAAAATGAAAAAAAAAAAGCCCTGGTCAGTTGGTCAGTTCCGGCGGGTACCGAGTACCTTCTGATATGTGCCTTCGCACATGCCGCATGTGTCTGAGGTCTGTCTTTTGAGGACTGGAAGGGCTGCTGTCAGTCTCAGTCACACTTCCAGTTCAATTCTGTTTTCTGACGGCATGTAAGCATTGTCCGGCGGTGATTCACATCAATCTTTGGTGTTATTAGCCGGTGAAATTGGGAAAAAAAAGTTGGTTGCAAATTTGAAAACATCGGCAAAACATCAGTGAAAGAGTCTTTAAGAATTTTATTTCTAGATGGAGTAAAAAATAGAGAAAGTAACCGGACTTTGGACTTGAAAAAACGGATTCAATTTCAAAAATGAAGGAAAATAGCTAGTAAAACTCAAAAACTTTCTAAACTTTGATTCACATTTAACATTTATGTGGAAATTGAATTCAATGGAATTGAAAGATTAGTGCTTATTAACCCTAAAAGGACATTGCAAAGCCCCATGGCACTGGCATTTTGAAAGTCCAAATCTAAGCTTCACAAAATTTGAACATATATTACTACCTATGAAAATAATGATCAAATTTTGGAAATGTACTATGCTTTACTGTATGAAGTTTGACCAAACCTAAATGAAATGCCCTTTAACGGTTAACCCTAGAATGTTGGGCTAGTCACTTCGAAATCATTCTCTAGTATTCAATGCATGTATTCAATTTGACCAATGTATTTAGCAATTGTGGCAAAAAATGGAAAGTGGTGGAAATTCTGTCATTGAGGCATTCTCTATCTAAAATTAATTGATCAATGGACACAAAGCATATTTCTTTTAGCTCTTCATTACATTGCATGGAAATTGTACAAACTATCGTGCTTCTCATATTGTATAGACTGAGATTCCCGAATACAATATATTGATCCTTCAAAATCCATCAAATAATGTTGTTAAATTGGCAATGTTCCAATACTTTGGCACAGTTCAATACGCAAGGCTTGAAACCAAAATTTGTACATGTCATAGATTGTGGCTTGAAATTAGATCTAGAGTTGTGAAGGTTGTAACATTCAATAGTCTACAACTCTTTTGTTCTTCTTCCAATAGAATGATGTGAAATATTCCACATCTCATCAATGACTATGGGACACAAGACATTGACCCTTAAAAGCTGAACGGGTGATTTTGGAAATCATCCCTTTTCATTACGGTGTGAATCATTAGCTTAAGAAATAGTAAAAGTACTCATTGGAAGTCAAAGCACTATAGAAGACCTCCTCTTTTCACAACAAAATTTTGAGAATGAACAATTGCAATTCTATCCTACTAGAAGGATTCCTTGTCATCCATCGAATGCTAAACGTTTTGTGTCAACGTGTAAGGGTTAAGTAGGAGAATGGTGAGAGGTTTACAAAAGTAGTTAGTAAAAAAAGCAATAATCGAAATGGGCAATTTTGTTAAAATGGTGGTATTCCATTGGCATTTGTACATGAAGGAACGGAGATTCAGGTATACTAAGGCACCTATTCATCTCACATCAAGCATCAATTGTGTCCCATGTGTGCCCAAATCACCACTCGTTTACGTATGGCATCGCCGCCACCATTGTCTTGTGCAAGATTTCATACCCTAATTGGTCCCTTGAACCACCATTTTAATGGAATACCGCCATTTTAACAAAATTGCCCATCCAAGCAATAATCAAAAGCAATCAGCAATGTTAGATGAGCTTGAGCTTCGTGGAGAGGATTTAAGGCAACCTCTCTACTGGCTACAAAATGTTATGATATGCGACAATTTTGGCTATTGGAACATCACCTATTTGACAAACTTGATGTTATTTGCAGCAACAAAAAAATGTGCAAGTAGATTGATTTCTCACAATGCAAAAGAATTGTTGCATCACATAATGAACAAGATATCATAACATTCTGCTCTTGTATTCTTCCCCCAACAGAATGATGTAGAATATCATTTCATCCCCCAACAGATATCCCACATCATTCTGCTGGCTGAATGTTACGACATTCCATTTGCGATTTGTGAAAAAATTCATCATCAAATTTTGTGGTACATTTGTGAAAAACCCAGGGAGCGGCTCAAGGACATGACTCAGGACTGGACATGCACTGTGCCAACTGCAAAATATCAGATATGCTCACAAGGCCCAAGCCTGAGATCTGGCGCTCAAATCGCTTGAATAAACAAATTATACACAACCAGCTACAGGATGTACGCTCCCATTGGTATGAAGAACTTCGATATGCTTGCTAGCCACTAAAACTGCAAAACAGAACACAAAAGCGTCACGTTAAACCTCCCCTATCGAGGATCAAGTATGCTAAAGAAACCATGCAAGTTTGAAACCGGCACCAAAAATTGAGAGGTCTAAACTATAGGACAGTATTAATGGATTTATGTTTCAGAACGCGCGTTCTGACTGAAGGTGCCAATTCTGGAAGGTGTCAAAGTGTTGGAACGAAATTGATGTTACAAATAGAAATCTAAAGTGGGTTGGAACATGGAACTGTCCAAAAGGAAGGCTTCAGTGTTCACTCACATTGGAAATGGATCGAAAATGCCGTTCATTCGCATGAGGTAACCAAATCGAATCTCTGTTCTAGCGTGTGAGGCGAGCACCATCCTGCAGTACAAGCGCAGAACAAACATGCAAGACAAACACTTTTTGTCGCAGGACAAGCTTGTTAAAAAATAAAGCAAACGATTCAAAGCTCAAAACCAAGAACTTCTATGTATGTATAATACACACCTTCTTTCCCAACCCGCTTCCACCCACACCTCCTACCTAGTAGACACTCAAAGCTTGCATGCACGATGTATACACTCACAGTTTGTTAGCATGCATGATGCATGATGCTACACTCACACTCCCTTATTTACCCAATCGATCAACTAGTCTCACTCATTCTCATAGACAACAATTGCAAACGGTCGGTTCCTTTTCAATAATTATATTCCAAGATCTGAGATTCCCTAGAACCGAGTATTTGAAAGCCAACGAAGCATGCGAGAAAGAAGCAAATCGAGATACCTGAATATGCATTGGAAGTCACTCGCACAAAACCACCGCAGAGAACGGTGATAAGTTCGGCGCTCGCATCCAGCCGCATCTCACGCGAGCAGGGGAACATTCGAAGGGGCAAAGGCCCCAATTTGCGCAAAGTTAACCAGAACTGTGCACAGAGTCCGGTGACAAAGAGCGAGCGAGCTTTCTTCCTGCTCGACGTCGATCGAAGTGCCCAGCTCGACATAAGATGCGACTAGAGGCGAAAGCCTCCACCGAGGATTGTTGAATCCAGAGACACTCCCGGACAGATAGCTGCTTCCGCCGCAACACCTTGGTCCCAGAATACACTCGAGAATACAAGCCCGAAGGACTGGACTGCCGGCCTGGGTCATAACGCAATACTAGCTTGAACACACAAATCCATCTGGAGCGAGACTTTGCTGAGGATAGAATTCTGAGAGCTAGACTTTGCTGAAGATAACTGAACTGAGCTTCGAATGCGGGTCTCTTAGAGCTCCACTCAGTCACGTACGGGGACTCACACTCGAAGCTTCCGCTTTTCATCGAGAATGTTCTCTCAAAGCAGGGCTGAACTTCTTCATTTCGCACAAGAAGCAATCAATGTTTTACAAATTATGGGCACATTTGAATCTATGATCTTGTGGTAACTGACCATTTCAAAGCAACCAGGGATCACAAAAGTCCGAATTGGTCTCTCTTGCGAAAAGAACCAGTGCTTTTCATCCCTAGAAAAACAGAAAAAATGTGGGTAATTTTGGAAGTTATGAATACTCCACAAAGTGGGGCGAAACAACCCTTATAATAACATTTCATGTATGGGCTTGGTCAAACTTCATTAGATTTCTATTTTAAAACAAACATTTTGATATTTTGATTTTTAAAGATATAATCCGTAGTAATATATGTCTAGAATTTAATATCATTTTTTTTTCATAATTTAAAACATTAAATTGAAATTTATATGATTTTTTTAAAGAATTTTTGTATGAAAATTATAGTAATTACAAAGATTGGCCTAAAATAGTATAAATATTTTTTTTATGAAAAACGGAAATAATAGTGACAAATATTTTGGTGTAATTGATATACTTTGCGAACTCATACCGAGAAAAATTCAATAAAAAAAGTTCAAAAGTGGTATATTTTGAGCTTTTAAGATGCTATATTTTCAAAGTGTCACAAAAATCACAATTCTAAAAAACAAAATTTTCAATTTTCAAAGTGGAGTAAAAAGTAGATTATTAGAACTACATTTTCTTAGTTATGCTTAAAAACATTCAAAATCAAGAACTATGTGAAAATTCAAGATTGACTTTCAAAATGCCCATCAAGCTTGCAATGTCCTTTAAGGGTTAATTAGATTTAAACATAGATTCTTCTTGTCTTTCAAAAACAATTCATTGGTGAATGTTTTGAGAAGAGGGACCAAAACTCCAAACAAAAAGAATCAACTCTTAGAGGGACAAATTATGGACATCCTTCCTTAGAATTCCAAGAAATTTCTAAAGTGCCTCTACAACATAGATAAAACCAATGGCATATTTTTCTAGTATCCTACACTATTTCAATGAATGTGATAATACACCAAAACAATTTGAAAGCTATGGTGAGTCCTTTTCTATAATTTGTTCTTTGAAACAGAAGAGAAAAATTGTATACGGAAGTAGAGAGAGACAAAAGAAACTCCAACCAAGCTATTATAATTGCCATATATTAAAATTTTGTTTATTTAAGGTCACATTATTGACCTTGAGAAGTCAAAACAAATGATTTCTAAATTATGTTTATTCAATCGTTAAAAGGAAGACTTTATTTTGCATGAAAGGAAAAGAAGAAGGGAGAGGTTTTGGGAATGGGAAGTGATGGGTGATTGGGTATCAAGGTCTAAGGTGTACAAATCCAAAATTGCCCCAAATCTAATTGTGATAATTACTTTAATTAGCCCCTAATTTTGCATTGTACACCCTAATGTGGTGAAAATTGTAAAGGGTCAATTGACATTATGACTACTTTGATGTGGAATTGGATTGAAAAGTCACAATTTTATAGCTTCAAGGAACACCACCATGTGGTTTTCAACACTTGTCAAAAAGTTCATTCATTATTCCACAATTTTGAGGGACACTTTTGAATTATTATATTAAAAATGTAGGATGACATTTTTCTTTTCTTTTTGAAAGTACTAGAATGACAATCACTTAAAATTTGGTGAAGTATTGGATTTCTATATTCATCCACTTTTAAAACCAAAAAAACTTTTTAGTTATATTCATCCACTTTTTGATCCAAACTTATCGGCTTCATCCATATTTTAAATAGCAATGGATTTTTTTTCGGTAGAAAAAAGACTACTTCTTTTTAAACAAAAAGAAAATATTTATTATCAATTGGTGCAAATTGGCCCCATGGTGACAAAAAAAGGATTTGACATGTAAAGAGTGAAAAGAACCAAATTAGGATTCAAGTGGATGAAGTTAGAGAGTACCCTCAGTCTAGGGACAACAATGGGAAGCTATATGTTTTTTTTATCACCAATAATTTGTCTTTTTTTTCTCTCAATTTTTTTAACAAAATGCATGTGAAAAATTATCTACTTTCTTGTTCTATTTTATAAAAAAATAATTTATAAATCCAATTTGTCTATATATGTGTAGTGACGAAAGGGACAACAATGGATCATCCCACCTTAGCAAATACTCCCACATCCTATAATAGTCATCCTTCTTTATATCAATAAAAGTATTAATGATTTGGCAACAATTTTTAAATGCATGTTATAAATAAACGATTCTATAGTGAATGAGGAGTGTGTCCTCTTAAGTGCAATTAAACAAGTGGACATGTCTATTAATTGCAATCAAGACAAGATTAGAAAGTAGGAGGTTGCAACAAAGACAAAGTGCCACACATAAAATAAGGGTAGGTTTTGTAGAGAAGAAAGACTTTGTATGCAGCTACCTTGTCCTTTCTTTGTATAAATCTATACAAGGTTGGCTTGGAATTCAATAGATTCAATGAAAAGTCCAATGTCTTTACATATCCATTTCATTGGTCTTTGAACCGATCAACTTCAAATTGCTATAAGAAAATTCAATTATTTTTATATTTATTTGTAAAGTGGATCATAAACTAGACTTTTCTTGCTTCATTTCATTAGTAAATGCCAAAAACAAAAGAAATCATTTAATCCTAAAATCATGTCTAAAGTACATTACCAAAAGGGACTAGTTTACTATTATGGGACAAAGGGGAGTATAATGTAATGTGGAGATGGATTTGAAGAGTTGGAGATGAGATGTAGTGGTCAATGGTAGATAGGGTATTTATAAGTGTAGATCATATAAATTAACCATTAAAGGACTTTGAGGCCAAAAAGTGGTCAATGAATGACTTCATTGTTCATTGTAGAAATAAAGAATGCACCTATTGATGTAGTAATTGAAGCGCTTTTGGTGATTATGGACCTTGTCTTTGGGGGCATATCTTTTAAGGGTTAAAGGTGTTTAATTTCTAGTTTGCATCTAGAGGAGTACTATGTAAGTGGAAAATTTTATGACAATTTTGTTATTATTGAACTATTTTATGAATATGAAAGTAAATGATTATATGAATTGGAACAGCAGCATCTGGAAGCAGGTAATGATGAAATTGGTTTGGGTGGCTAAAACTTGATCCAGCACACAGCAATTGGAGGGCTCATACCCATTTCATTGTCACATAATCATTTGGTGTCTAAACATTGCACTACGATTTAACAAATTTCACCAAAATTCAAGACTACAAACACTAAACTTCCTCTTGACACTCTCACTTGAATTCCTGACAAGCTGCATACAATACAAGACAGAGATCATAACATTGTATAAGTTAACTAGGCAATGGTCATCCTCATATTGGAAAATGCTAGGAAGTCAATAGATGTGATTCAAGGATGTACTACATCTGAACATTCAGACCCTAGTGTTGGTATTAGGTGCATCTATAGTGGGTTCTTTAAAAATTCACAACTTATACTCACAGTGTCCAAAAAACACATTTGAAAGTGCATTGGAATTCTTTTTCTCTTGCTAGTAGGGTCCAATAATTTGTTGAATGTCTATTAATAGACATCACGTCCAAAACCCTTAAATAGATGGTTATGGGTGTTGCTACCTTATACTTTGTTGGATATATAGGAAA
Organism: Rhytidiadelphus loreus; assembly: GCA_947034895.1. NCBI lineage: Eukaryota > Viridiplantae > Streptophyta > Bryopsida > Hypnales > Hylocomiaceae > Rhytidiadelphus > Rhytidiadelphus loreus. The sequence goes on from OX344764.1 coordinate 45,443,381, forward strand.
GATTTATGAGTCAATTCAAGGATTGGGGTTGGTTGAGAAGTCATACAAGGAAATTTTGTTCATGGCACATGTCCCCTTTTCAAGGATGCAAAAGGGCCCCCTCCCTTGTGCGCCACATATAAGTCACAAGGAGACAGGGAGGGGGGATATGGGTGGGTGGGTGGGTGGGGTGAAAATTTCCAACAACTACGCTAGGGGATACTTTCAAATCCCCCCACCAACCCCCTGGGATATTGAAGACTTCGACTGATTGGATGAAATAATGACAAACAACTGAATTTTTTTTGGATGGAGTAAATTTTGAATGGATGAACTTCTGGTGGTTGAATGACAAAGTTTCTAATGAATTATTTCCTGAATGGATGAAGTTATATTTTTTGGACACGTTTCTAGATGGATGAAGTTATATTTTTTGGACACGTTTCTAGATGGATGAAGTTAGGATATATACTGTAGATGGCAGATCTTTGGGTGAATTATTTTCTGGATGGATGATTTTATGACAGATGATACACTCAATTTTGGAAGAAATATTTCGGCTGGACGAAATAATAATAGCCACCAGGCAACAGCAAAAACTCAATGCTAATACAGAGTACACACAATGATAATATGGAAGCAACACTGCCAAAAACAAATTGAATATTAATCAAACAATGAAAGATCACATTGACACCCTCGCAACCTCGACTTCTATCCTGCACTGCAGCTCCAATGACAACAGATTCATCGTGATTTACATTAACGTCCGGATCCTTTCCAGTCATCTGCTTCACCAGTTGCTAGACACCTGGGATTCGAGTACAACCGCCAACCAAGACAACTTCCTGCAGGTCTGAAAGACTGAACTTGCCGCATCTTCCAATGCTCTTTTGACTGGCTCACAACATCTGATAGGACAGAAACCTACATAGAACACGAACTACTCCTTCATTGGAGCCAATTTCAGTGGTATCTAAACCAAGGTACAAAACTCATTTTACGCAGCAAAATAATGTATACTAAGTCATCCTTACACATCCCTTGTTGAAGTCGTCACCACCGGGAAGGGTATCACCCGCTGTAGAGAGTACTTGGAAAACTCCCGTCTCCGTGCAGAAGTGGTTTCGGTTTCACTGTCACTTCACATACAGAATCTGGGTGCTGCTCCCGAAAATTTTCAAGTGCATTTCTAGCCTCGCCTCTGCTCCTCCAGGGTCAACAGATCGGTTCCCTGATGCATTCAAGAAATCTGTCACAGAAATTCAGTGACAAACGCACAACATAACTCCAGAAACGAAAATGTCCACAGGTAGACATTTCGCATTTTGCAACTTCCGAATACGCACATGTGAATTACAATGCACAAAGATAGTAATGTTGAGGCAAGGAGTGTGGATATTACCAGAACAGCAAGGTCACAGCCCATGCGACGGAAGATGAACCAAATAGCTGGAAGCATGTCCCGCTCTTTCAACTGGTGCAACGTATCCCTGATTTGCGGGATCTGAGCAAACCAATCCAGAATAAATCGATAGTCACAAGGTCCCAGTCCAGTAATTCTCAACGAAACCAGCATTTTCAAAGGGATGTGTTGAAGCAACATGGACATGAAGGTGCTCTTACACCTGTCTGTGCCGAAAAAACTGGAGCTCCTCTTTGGACACATGGTGCCCTTCTTGCCCCCACCCACCTGATCACTGCTGCATGTGTCACTGCGGACGTTGGGTTCTTTGGAGCGTTTGCCAGCTCTGAGAAGTTTTTACTGCTTCCTCCGTGGGGAGTCTGATACTTCATCCCAGAATGCATCAGGTTCACTTTCACGCTCGGCCCTCCTGAGATTCAGTCTCCTGCAGAAGAAAACAGAGGGCACGATCCATCAATGTGAGTACAACAGAACCAGACCGGTCCACCTGTAAATGCACAATGCAAGCGTTCCTAATGTACAAGTTGAAAACTAATAACGAGCACAGCCCCAATAACATTACCAGCTCAAGATTTCCAATTAGAATTTGAGAAGCGAAGACTGGACTTCTCACCAGTTCATTTCATTCCTTTGTTCGTTTAAGAGTGGGTGAAGTGAGTGGCGAGTAGAAAAATGCCAAACAAGTGGAACAGGTCTTCTCGATGATGTCACAAGTTCGGTAGGACCATGGACCTGACCATATAGCACAAGATTAATCTTTAAGTTTTAAATCTCACAGGTGACACATAACGAGCAAACAAAGATTTCCACGCGTAACTATCCCATGTTATTCAAAGCTGAGATACTTCACTGCCATGCTATCAGAATACGAAGGGAAAGAGGCGGGCAATCACACAGGACTAATTTCAACAAAAACTTCTGGGTCTCACGCTTCAAAAGGTTTCGAAACAATGTATAGTCATGATGCATAGCACTATTCCCGGTAGCCTAAACAATTGTAGATCTGGCATATCGTATTAAATCGTAACATTTTTACCATTAAACGCACCTGAGCGATCCAACCAGCAAGCTCCTCTGGATTAGCAACGGTGGCTGAGAGACAAATTAGCTGCACTTCCTGTGGTAATACGGAACTTCCCAGAAGAATTACCAGGAGGTGAGCCAGGGCAGCAAAGTGCTCATACTGTACAAATACAAACATAACGTTCTTGAAATCAGGTCCTCACACCTTGAGCACATTTGGTATTCAAGGAAGAATCTCCATTAAGCTATTCAATCCAATCAAAAGCTGTCCAACAGCATTAAACAGTAGAAAAACTCACTAGAACGTACCCAATGGCACCAAGAGCTCGGCCTTTTTTAACTAAAGAATGTTCCGTTGTGAGCAACAGAAACTCCTTCATTTTCCAAGTTCCTGAAACAGCAACAGCAGGAAACTTACGATATGAAACATCCAAAGCATGTCAGAAGAGAACTTACAAAGTTTTTCCATGTTCCAGGGGTGAGTACCGTAGAGCTGCTGCAAGAGCGCCATTTGAGTATGCATCAGGTGTGGCATCAGCATAACCCTGCAAATCAAAGCCACGTTGCCACATGAGTAGGCACTCAACGAAATCCTCCACAAGATAGCGTTCTATTTATAGAATACCAGTTAAAAACACAAATTCTGCCATTGTCATGTCTCAATTACTGAAAGACAGAAGTTGCTGAACATGCCTTCTTACCCAACAACAGCATAAGCCTTGGTGACTGCATCTTCTGCACAGCAAATAAGCATGGCAAATCAGTATACAAACATATTCAGATGTTCTATAAGACTGAAAAGTTGAGTTCACGAGCAATTCATCCCCTGCTGTAACCAATTGAGGTTCAAGAACGAATAAAACGCACACAAGGTTCCAACGCACATACGATGAACTAAGTGGGCTTCCATAGGAAGCGGAGTCCATCAAATGCATGCTCTGAAGGAGTGGAAATGAAACTGCACCAAATTCAGCTCCCTTCCTTTCACCCGCAGCTTGTTCACTGCTTCTGGAAAGTTGACCTGGCGAGATTCAGAAACTAACAGTAATGAATGCAAGACATCATCTTCGGCTGGGGTTTAACGAAACCCAACCCCAGACACATTTCATCCGATGCAAAAATGTGTCCCCGACTTGAAGAGCATGCGTAACAGTCACCGCGCAGGAACCAGCGAGGAAAAGTCACAATTACTACCAGAACAACACATTCGCCTGGCCCGTCGCCATCACTGCAGTTAAAATGATTATGAAAATCAGTTCCAGAACCTGCTGCTGATTACAAGAAGTAAAAAATGCTTCTGCACTCCTAACATAAACCACAACGCGTCTACGTCATCAACGAAACCCTAAACACTGACCGTTGCACCGAAGGAAATTAAATTAGGACATGAGCATGCTTCAAATTCATTCAAAACAAAATTCCAATGCAAGTAGAAGTGCGAGCACGTACAATCCCGAGAGGATTCCGCGCTCTTGTAGAGCAGTGCAGTACAGATCACTCATGCGACGGCTGCAGACCCAATCCGGAGTCCCAAAATCGTCCGAAAATCCTGTCTGACGCTACAACACCATGGAAAGCGCTCTCCACGAAACCTCCGCAACTACGTGATGCCGGAATCCAAAAGAACTAATGGAGTGCAAGCAAGAACAGCTAGATGCGCAAACGTACACGACAGAAGAGAGCTGCCAAAACGGGAACATCGTGAAAGCGGCAGGACAAATCTCAAAGTTAGCCGCGTCTGTCCATCCCCCGGGTATTTCAAGAGCAAATTTCAGAATACCTTCCGGATTCCACATAGAGGGGAGGATATCCACGCTCCCTGCGAGACCGGGGTGTTTTAAGACCAGAGCTAGTCACATCATTAAAACATGCCTAACTTAGATGAAGAAGAAGATCACGCATCCTCAACCACGCATCCTCAACCACGCATCCTCAAACAAACAAAATCGTAGACACAGATATCACGAACTACAATGGAAAATATTGTCAGATCAGTCGAGTTACACTAGTTTATCAAAGTGGCACGATTCGTAATGTATTTAAACTAGAACAAATCCACTGCAATGTAAAGGCACCAAAATGGTTTCATCAACCTGAAAGATTTCATTGAGAAGTTGTAAGGTAGTTGTTAAAGTTTAGAAAGAACAAACGAATTAAATACAATGCAGATGAAAACAAGATACCGTACTTTGTGTAAAGGACAAAACTGAAATATTGACACTTATAGGCTGAAATAATACTATATTAAATGAGTTCTTACAAAGTATTGTACACATCGATAAAACAAAGTTATCTGTCCCCATTTTATGATAACTTCCTTCCTTGTGCATTCAACACTTTCCTAAGAGTCTTATTGGTTCAGCCCAATACTGCGTCACCGCCTCCGATGTTTTTATCGCGGCAACGAAGTCATTTCATCTAGGAACGGCATTACTTAGCACTGACAAGCAGCAGCGCATTGACATCTTCATCTTCAAAGACACAAGGTTGGCCACCTTCCTTGGAACTTCATCCCTTCTCTCCAACTACTTCTGAAAGAAGTAACATAAACATGCCCGACTTGAGTAATGTTTCAGAGTTTTCACATTCAGACAAAAATGTCTAATACTAACACGACGTAGCCCAATGGTCTACATCCATAAATCATCGCATGACAATTGATTTGAAATCCTCTGAGTCGTGCCGATTCACGCCCAGGATACCCCCCTTCTGAAAGCAATAAAATGTCCCTCCCCAGCACATGTAATGGTTCACAATTTGCTTATAAACTCCATCTTTCAAGACATTGTAGGTTGAATCGATCGCCAGAAATTTACAAGCTCACAAAAGCAGTTACTCCACTCTCACAGCGAAGCATTCCCAAACGCCTGCTTCGACTGCAATCGGACACTCAATTTTCTGCAGTGTATTCATGTGCAGAGCATCGCCAAAATGGCGCTTGTGGCCATTGCGGAGCTCTCTTTTACCCCTCTCTGACACTGTAAAAACTTCCACAAGCTACTATTACACTTTCAGCGATTTCTGAAGAACACAATTAGCCATTGCTCGCTCTGGATCCTGAAACAAGAACATGCTTCCACTAAACATTCATTGTAACTATACACGAACAAATGGCGCTTGTGACCATGGCGGCAAATAATTCCGAAAATTGATAATACCTCACACCACAATAATCTAAGGACACACCTTCGTCACCCGCAAGCGATAAACTAATCGACTCTTCCACAGCAAAAGAGAACTCTCAGAAGCCAAAACAAAGGAGGAATTGAGACAGACTGACACCCAGCTCATGAAAACGAATAGCTAATCCCTAAAACCGCTATGGTCGGAGCAAAAAACCTTAAAGAGACATTAAGAAACAAAGCCGTGAAAACAAAGAGAATCGGACTGATCTGCATCAGTAAAGCTCGGAAGTGCGCAAATTTCTACAACAGCAAAAATCAAATTGAGTGAAAACTAATCACATTTAAACTATTCGAAAGTAAAACATCCCAATGTCGTCGTAGCGAGCAACTTTGCGTAAACCGTGAACAACGATGTGTCATACAGATTGCCCAATCGAACTACGCTTAAAGAACAATCTGGATCGAAAGTGGATACCTCAAACCGCAATTAGGTAACTCGGATGTACCTTTGCCACACGCAGCAAATAAACTACTGTATAGAAAAAGAACTCCCTGGAGCTAAAACAAGTGAGACACTGCACACTCACAGGAAAAGACCCAAAGCTTGATATCCATCGACTTTCGGCGCGGAACTATGCAGCAACAATAGGCGCACTTAGCCTAGAGCTTTCAAACACGAAGAAAAGTTTTCTTACTTCAGATTGCTTCACGTTTGAAGAGCAAGACAGTAGAATACTAGGAAGAACACAAGGAGATTTAGATTGACAAGTACTTTGATAGCATTTCGTTCTTTTCTTTTTAACCTATCCCTCAAACACCCCTTTTTGCCCATACCCACGATTGTGTTATGACAGAGAAATGTGGGACGTCCGTGTAAGAAAACGACTTGAGGTACCGACCTGTGAGAAGCAGCCAAGCTCGCCACAGTTCAATCTTCAACCAGAGGAGGGCAAAGTCTGTGTACAATCTCTTGGTATTCCGTCTGAATTGGGTGTCCTCCCACCACAATGCCGTCTCCCAAATCGGTCTCATCTAGTCGCATCTCATGTCCCTGAGCGAAATCACCACCAATCTCATCACCAGCAGGCACATCATCACCAGTCTCACCGCCGTCGCAGCAGCAGCACATCATGCGTCCCCAATTGGCCCCCATTGCAGATAACTTAGATCGCGACAGGCTTGTAGTACTTGTAGCTAGGCAGGCCATCGATCTGATCCACTCCGTGGAAGTCTGGGAAAGCGCAGGTACGTCTACAGACAACTGGAATAACGGCGATCAGGTTGCCAAGTGGCCTACTCTTATGATGTTGTCACTGTTGTGATCATGACCTTTGACTTGTGGAAGATGTTCAAATTTGGTGAGGTTTCTCCGTTTGGAAAGTACTCCTGAACTTTCAGCCAGTGGTTGTTTTTTTTCATTTTTTTTGGAGGTAGAAAGTACCCTCCCATTGCAACAGAACTGCATCAATACTGATGCAGTTTCCCTACTACAGTATTGATGCAGTACAAAATGCATAGCTAATCAATATTGAAAACATTAAGTGTTCTTGCAGTATGGCCCATTGCTAGCAATTTCAATGTGAGAAAATGCGAGGTGGAAGTGCTGAAATTAGGACTTTCAAGTGCTTAGCCGAAATTGAAGTGCTTAGATTTTGAAGAACTCTGAACTGTGAGCTTGAAGTAATCTTAGATTTCAAATGCGAGATTTTAGGTCAATGTCTCAAATCACTCCGCTTCCAAACCTTTTGAACCTCTCTCGGGGGGTGCACTTAGTTCTACTATAATAAACCACGTGCGAACAAGTGGTTTCTAATAAACTATAATTTCAACCTAAAATTTAAAACATTGTTTAATAATGACTATAGCTTTCTATTGTCAAAATTTCCAACTCAAATAAAATATGAAATGATTTCTAGAAGAGGTTGAAAATCTACTAAAATGGCATGTTTTTCAACTCAAATAATTATAGAGGACACATTTAGATGACCATTGAGTCAATATTCAACTCAAAATGAGCTTTCAATAATGAGTTATTTTTAGGAATTTTTTGTTCATTTTTTAGACAATTTTTTCTTATATAATATAGGGGTGTGAAAGTTATTTTTCAGTTCTACAATGTATCTTTTTACTTCAAAAATTTGTAACTAATTATTATTAACAAATAAAAATATCAATAATTCAAAACATAAATTTTCAAAGTAGGAAAATCTATTCATATTTTTTTAATTTCGTTTTATTTAAAATTCAAAAAGTATGTAGGGGGTCCAAAGTTTTGTTTGCACGTGGTTTCTAATGGACACTCTAAATGACCCCCCTAAGGACCCTTTTTAGCTTTTGATTCCTACTTGACAACCCTTTCCCACATAAGTTATATCAAGTTAATGAGTTACCTAAATGTAATGAATATGACATGTATTAAGTTATGAATATGACTCATTTCTTCTTATTATAGAGTTTCGTGGTAACAAAAGAGTGCTCAATAGATTATTAGACTAGGTTTAGAGCTCTGAAATGCAATGTGATTGACTAACTAACTCAAACAATGTCTGTATTTTGTAAATCAAAATGGCTCCTAGATGGCTCCTAGACTAAGTTAGGCAACTCCACCTGGAGCCAAGCAAGTTGTACATCGTATTAGGCTTGTTGGTTCTTCCCATTCACACAAACATGTTGGACCAAGTTCCCATTCATGTCAATATATTGCTTCTTCAATTGTAGAAGAGGCAAAAATATACCGGCAACCTTTGGAAAGACAATCTCACACTCCAACTGGTTTACCAATTAAGCCTCCTCAAGCTCAAGATGTACCAATGCCTCCTTCAACTATGTACAACACACCTCTTAATGCAAGAGAGAGGTTACAATTTTTGTACTTGCAAAAAGAAGTTAAAAATTTGAGAAAACAATTACAATCACTCACTTTTTCTCTTGAGGTTGCATTAGAGAAGTTCAAGACAAACTCCCATGTTGCTTAGAAGAACTTGTCAAGGTAAACTTACAACTTGTTTTGTCATTTTAGATATTAGATTATATTATTGAAATCTTACTAGATTTGTGATTGATGTTTTAATGGTAGTTTTAGCAATTAGTAATTAGTTTCAACTAACTTTGTGATAATAATTATTTAGTTTGAAATTGATTAGTCCAAAAACTAATTTTGAACTATTAATTAGAATTTTGTGATGGTAATTAGCTAAAACTAATGAGAACTAATTTTGAACTTTGTGATGGTAATTAGTTTTAGCTAATTCTAAGATGGTTGATTTGTGCAAAAGAATCTTAGTGACATTGTAACATTGCAGCTCTTCTTGGGAACATCAAAAGTTGCCACCTTGTACCCTATTGATGAGGTCATGATTGAAGCTATCCTTGCGTCATTCAATGTAGGTGACAATAAAAGTGTTCGTGAGTCTTTCATGACAGAGTGGTATAAACCAAATGGTTTTCAATAGATTGTAACAAAATCCCTTTGTGGCCGTCGAGGTTCTATAACTACTAGGGCAAGAATTGAATTGTATCGGTTGCTCGGATGTCCACATCCTAATGATGAAGAGGTGGAAAAGTTGGCTTAATGGTTCACAACACTTGAAGAACTTTGCATAGGTAAGAGCTTTTAATAACTTTGAATGTTGTTGCTTTTATTATATGCAAGCTTGTAGTTTAATTGGTGAGCATTTGATTTTTAGGTAACAAACATTGTGTTAACATTATTAATTACTAAATGGTTTAGTATCTTGGTTTGGGGTGGTTTGATAATTGTTTGTTTAGAAGACAAGTGGAGAATCTTTGTTCTTGAAGATGAATCGATTGATCTTTACAGCTCAGATGTTGTTCTTGGAGCAATAGCTAGAGTGCTCCAAGGAAAAAAGTACAATAAATCCAAGCTTGTACAACTAAATTTAAGCCTTGCAAGATTCTTACTGTATGTAATAAGTCATGTTCTGAACTTTTTAGAACATTCTAGTTTCCTTATCCAATTTTTCAGTTGATGAATTCCATGATCCTAAAGCAAAAAGTAGGTTAATGGTTTTGTGTCCTCTACAATGTCATAGTTTACTATTTTCAGGATTTTATTATGTCAAATTTGAGCTCTAAATTTTCTAAAGTTGTCTAAGAGTTTGACATTTTGATAGCACCAATACAAAACTTTGTAATGGATAATTGTTTTGACTTTCCACACTTGTTTGTGTTTAGACTTTCCACACTTTGTTTGTGTTTTGATTTTCCACACATGTTTGTGCATGTAGTTGGAGTCTATGATGCTAGGAAAGAGACTTAATCCATTGTACATGGATAAAGAGGTGAATATAATGAAGGTATCAAAGGCACGTTTATACCAAACCTACCCATATATGCAACGAATTATCATCATTCAAAATGATGATTTTGACAATTTAAACCATGTTTTTGACACTCCGGATATTCATAGAGAAATTCACATTGAATCTGATGAGCTAGCATTTTAGCTTTCAGCTACAAATTGTAGAAGGCTTGAATAGTAAAGTTTTAGGAATAAGTTTGTGAAATTAGTTGTAAATTTTGAAGTTGGAACTACACAAGCATTAAGGTAAATATACCTAAAATCACACGAATAAGCTATGTGGTATAACCAATATGTTTTGAAAAATGAATAATTTTGCACATTGGTAAAGGACTATGAACCAAAATGCAAGTGGTTCCATAATTTTTGGATGCATTGTGAATTAGTTATAAATTTTCAAAGATAGAAGGTGTAGAGTGCTAAAGTATCAAGTAGGTGTTGCCAAAATACATTTGATGCACATAAAGAAATGACACTAGAGAAGAAGTTAAAGCAACAAAAAGTGTAACTAAAATTGTTCACTTCTGAGGTTGCTACCTCCACAATACTATAAATAGAATTGCACACTACTCAAAATTTCACCTTACATTTGTCCTTGTCATGTGCACCATTTGGGGTATCCTTCCTATTTAGTTTTCCTTCAAAAATAGTAGTCAATTTTGAAGAGTGGTCCATTTTAGGTGTAGTTACTATAGAAGAGTCAACTCCAAGACATGCTCATTGTTGGTGCATTAAGGAATGTAGTTGGTACATTGAAGAAAGCAAAATGTATCATCTATATTAGAGAACCTTTGTGGAGAATGCTTTTAGCTAGTCACTTTATAGACCTCCTACCTTAAATTCAATTTTCATATAAACTTTGTATGATATGAAATTTTAGTATCTCTTTAAAAATTAAAAGTTTAGAAAAGTTTTAATTTCAAGAGTCTTTTGTTACCCTTTTTTTTCTTAACCCCTAAAGTCCCAAGGCACTTTTTATGATTTTTATAGAAAACAGCCATTTCTAAAGCATTGATAAAAAAAACCCGTATAAGATTAATCTTTTCAAAATGTAACTATAGAATTTTGTACTAAGTTTATATTAGATGACGTGGTAAAAATTTCATGCAATTTGACTGTATAGATTGAAAGATAATGGCATTCAAAGTGACAAGTTTTGTTTTTTCTTGGCCTTGAAAATTTCAAATGGCTTTGACTGCCTCTTGTGGTCAATTTTTACACTATAGACTTCAAATTTATTTTTTTCCATAGTCAATATCATGTTGGGGATATGTCCACCAATTCAAAGTCAATCCAAGACATGGAGCACATCCAAAAAATCTTGCAATGCAAATATGTTCTATGATTTGACAATACACTGTCCAATTTTTACACACATTTTTCCACCACATAGTTCAAAACCCCAATAATCCAAACGGTAGATTGAAGTAGGTAATCATAATTGACAAACATAAAAGAAAAATTCAAAAAATTCAAAAATCTCTAATTTTTATGTCAATTTTTAGCACATTGTGAGATCCAAGACAAGGGATAACTCTTGAATAATGGGTTATCCAGTGCTCCCGAGATGTTCCCATGCAATTCCCGACCTGTTCCCATGTTCCTAAAGTTCCCCTTGCAATGTTGAAGTTCCCCTTGCAATGTTGAAGTTCCCCTTGCAAGGACATCAACTGTCCCTTCCGAATTCAATGCCTGTGGTGCGCCCCTATCTCAGGCCAGGGTGAACTGACCCCCTCGCTCGGCACTGTGGGCAAACCCTGGGATTATTTATTTTCCGCACATGAATTTTTTTTGCAAAATTTTAATTCATTTTTGCAATCAGAGACCCCAAATTAGTTAAGAGAAGTCAAGAGTATATACTCTAGAACAGCCCAAAATATGAGGCTTTTTTTTACATGCACCCCTAGTAAGGCCGAGCGAGGGGGTCAATCCACCCTGATCCTATCTCAGTCCTTTGGTAACCTGCTGCCCCTTGCTGGCCCAGAACTTGCCCCCAAGGGAAGTCAATGGAAACAAGCCTGCCCAAGCTGCCCCCTTTCCCCATATTCACAAAAAAAAGACATAACTTCCTAAACAATTATCTATTTTACACAAAAGAGTATATGTATATCTATGTATATGCTTAAAGCTCTTGGAAAACTACACGTGTGGGTAAGAGTTTCAAAAATATGTGGTACAAATTGAGATTGAATGAGCCTACCCAAAATCAATTTTGTCCCTTGTAGGGACACTAGGACTTTAGGGGTTAAACATTCCAAAATTTTAAAAGGCTAGATAGGTTGTAATGGCTAAAATTGTAATTTTTTTGAAGTTGTAACTTTAAAACTTAGTGAAATTTTAAATCATACAAAGCTAATTTGTAGAGCTTCATAATTAAGAGCATACCTCCTTAGGGATGAAGGGGAGCACAAATGGGGATAGGGAAGACAAGCTCCCACTAGTAGTTCCCTAAATTTTCAACTTATTACTAAAAGGAAATTATAGAAATAGTAACAAGGCCAAATGAATAGTACTCCCTCAAATCAATGAAGCACAACTCATGTTGGAAAGGTGAAAATTACTCCACTTGAGTTCCCTATCCATCATCCCATTTGGAAAATTCGGACTCTCCTTCCCTAAATTTTTAGGGATAGGAAATGTTGGTGGGGGAGTTTTCTTCCCTATCCGGATGAAAATCATTTGGATAGGGATAGGGAAGCCATTGGTGGGGATGCTCTAATATGATTCATCAAAACCACTTCAAAACTACAATTTCTAGTGCAAAGAGTTGTAATGAAATAAAAACTATTTTCTTTACATATTCAACTAAAGGATCTTGCATTAGATTTGTATGGGAATGTATGGAAAAAAATTCAAGCATTCCAATTAATACATAGATTGTAAGATATTAGTGTTAACCCTTAAATGACAGACCTGTGACTACTGATTTCAAGTCTCGCTGCTGAGTTTGCTACCATTTTGCACCTAGATATGTATGAAAATTTTTATATTTATTTTTCAAAGATGAAATTATATGTCTTCTTTACTTCACAAAAAAATTTAGATTTTTTGTGGAAAACTGATTTTTTTGAGAATTTGAAGAAAAAGTGAAGAAAAATCACATCAAATAGAAAATTGTTTCAAAAAATCTGAAAATTTCACCATATGTGTATATTACAATAACAAACATCATAGTGTAAAGTCAATATCCATGTCATTCTATAATTAGAATTTTATTAACATTGAAAATACATCCAAAGTTCAAATTGCAATAAAATATTCAATTTTAGGAATTTTTCAAAATTCAAATTGAAGTAGAAACTAGAGTAGATGACCTTTATTTTGTTGGTTGGGCTCAAATTCAAAAAGTATTATTTTTGTGAAAAAATTTTAGATTTAGAGGAAGGAAAAATAACTTTCCAAAATACACTAAAAATAGGATATTTTGTGATCCGTTTTTTTCACTAACTTCCCATTTATGTGAAGAGAAACACTAGCAAGAGTATAAACTGAATTGGATACTCTTCATAATCCAACATGAAAGGTTGACAAGGAAAATGGGGATGAAAAAATGCTTTCACATTCTTTTTTCCTCATTGGTTTGTCATCTTGGTGCCACAAAATGGCGCCCCTATAGTAAGCGCTCAAGTGACCATTTTTGAGTTGCTCCCTAACTTCAAACATAATTTTTGGGCAAAGAAAAACCTTTTATCAAAAAAAAATTTAATTATTTGGATTGTCTTTCAATATTTTTATTCAAAACTAAAATCGCTATGGTCAAACAAAAATTATAAGAGAAATAGCATAGAGTGTTTAGAATTGGCTTAGTGTTGAAAAGCTTACTATTTTGGAAAAGTATTGATGTTCTCATTACTAGATCTTATGCATTTTTTTACAAATCCATAGAAACCACAATGTTGATTTTAAAAAGAAACTCAATTGTGAAAGATAGAAATTATATTTATGGTGAATTTTTGAAATTATATCTTCAAAATTCATATAAAGAGAGTCTAAAAATATTTTTATAATTTTGATTGTACAGATACTTTCTAATTTTCATGCTTCACATTATCTTCTTTGATGCAAACTTCAAAAAAGCTATAGAACATATTTTATAACACATTTGTGTTTTGTTTGAACCCCTTGGGCTAAAGTGAAAAGAAAAGTTTTTTTTGCACCGTGCTTTACCTTGATGTAAGATTATTTTCATTATTTTTCCACCTTTTTAAGTGGACACCCTTTAATTCTTTTAGAAGTATGAGGAATGGCAAAACATGTAGGAAGGACCAAATGCACATCAATTCTAAGTCATCCAATATATTGTAATTGTCCCTTTGACAAATCCAAACTTATGGAATTCACAAAAAAGACATTGCAAAAGAATGAAAAATTGGAAAGTTTCTACTTATCTTGCCACTTGGATTTTAGTCAATTCAAAAAGAAAAAATAGGTATCATAGTGGTGGTCAAAATGAAAACAAATATAGCTTCCCATTATTGTTCCAAGAGGGACTACTCTTGTCCATTAGGTTCTAAATTTAAGGCCTTTCAAATTTCCCACAAGTTGCAATGGTAATCCAATAGCTTCTCTTAAGATTGTGAATTCATAAATGAACCTCTTATCATGTAACTATAAAAAATTTAGGATGGTTACCACATAGAATTCATAAAACCAAGACTTTTCAACCGAGTTACCAATCCGAATACTATAGTGAATAGCCATAATGCAAAAACTTGTATGGTTTTCATTACATTGTGATTGTGATGCAATGGGATAAAATTAAGGTTTGCAATTGGAAAAACGTTATCAAAAACCTTAAGTACAAAGGTAATTCATTCATATATCACTATTGGGTCTTTTTTCTCAAAAGACATCACCAAAGTCAACTTTCACATTTTCTCTAGCTAAATTTTTGGTAGTTTAATTTTTGACTTGTGATGAAATTTTAGCAACATGAAGTTATAAAGTTTGAATGTCATTAACTTATTGACTTTGAACCAAAGGGAAGGAGATTTTGCATAGACAAAGCTTCAAGTCAAATTTTTTTGATTAGGACTTGACTTGAATAGCAAGTCAATGCTATAGAAACAGAGCATTTTGTAGCATGATTGTTTATTATATAATTATACAAAATAAGGTCCTACTTAGAAGAGAGAATTTACAAGGTCAAGTCTTCTTTGTAGTGTGAGGTGGGTGAAAGAGAGAATTTTATGTGTCAAAAAGTTACTTGATTCTCAAAACATGCAACCTTGAGTCCAACTCCAAGTTGACTATTTTTTTTTTTATGTTATGTATTTTTCTAGTTTTAATGCAAATTGGTTTTATATCTAAATTGTGTGAGTGTGAGAGTAGATTATGTGCTTTGTGTGTTTGTATTTAAATTTTGTGCTCATGATGATTATTGTTTGACTAAATGTGTTCAAGACCATTGCTTTGATGAAGGGTTGGCTTGTATCTAGCCTACTTGGTTGTTGTGCGTGAATTTTGTTTTAAAGAATAGAAAGATGTTACAATACAAATTGATGTATATGTGTTAGCTGAAGGATACTTTTGGAATGCAATTGAGATGTTACATGTGACAAAAAATATGGTGTATTGAATTGTTTACCCATTGATACTAGGGTGTTGTTGTAGAATTTACCAATAGAAAGTGAGTGAGTGATGTGAAGTAAATATATAGATTCTAATGAATAAATTTTGTGTATTGTTTGAAATCCTTCTTTGTATGAACCATGACAAATTAATGAAGTATTTTTCATTGATAAGTGTATCCAATGTTTGAATCTAACATTACTAGACATTTTATTTTTATTGGTAAAACCCTTAGACTTAGGCATTCAGTACTTGAAATTAGGCATTCAATACTTGTATATATCTTAGGCATTCAATACTTGAAATTAAGTATTATATGGCTAAACAAAAATAATTTCAACAATTTTACCAATCCTCTTTTTAGGCTCCACAACATTTTACAATGTTGAACATTTTTCTTCATAGATTCTACAACTTCCTTTGTTATTTTAGATAGTTTTACACTTCAAGTCCTTTGAAAAAATTTGTCTCTTTTGTTTGCAATGCTCTTCATCTGCAATCCCCAACTACATTTATCTTTTTTTTTTATGAATTTAGACACTTTAGAATTGAATTAAAAAAAAATTGGACATAATTCTTAGAATTTTTCAAAATTTTAGAAAGTCTTGGTATCTTCAATTGTTCTAAATCTCTATTTCTAAGAGACTGTGTTGTTTATAAGACTTGTTTCATCTATTGTAGTTGCACTTTTAAATAAATACTCCTTCTATTCTATAATAGCAGTCCCTTCTATTTTACTTGGGGGGTGCACTTAGTTCTACTATAACAAACCACGTGTAAACAAGTGGTTTCTAATAAACTATAATTTCAACCTAAAATTTAAAACATTGTTTAATAATGACTATAGCTTTCTATTGCCAAAATTTCCAACTCAAATAAAATATGAAATGATTTCTAGAAGAGGTTGAAAATGAACTAAAATGGCATGTTTTTCAACTCAAATAATTATAGAGGACACATTTAGATGACCATTGAGTCAATATTCAACTCAAAATGAGCTTTCAATAATGAGTTATTTTTAGGAATTTTTTGTTCATTTTTTAGACAATTTTTTCTTATATAATATAGGGGTGTGAAAGTTATTTTTCAGTTCTACAGTGTATCTTTTTGCTTCAAAAATTTGTAACTAATTATTATTAACAAATAAAAATATCAATAATTCAAAACATAAACTTTCAAAGTAGGAAAATCTATTCATATTTTTTTAATTTCGTTTTATTTAAAATTCAAAAAGTATATAGGGGGTCCAAAGTTTTGTTTGCACGTGGTTTCTAATGGACACTCTAAATGACACCCCCAAGCTATTTTATTCAGTTGTCTTGAATTACTTGTCTTTGTTATTTTAGACTTGATTTTAGGGTTGAAGATGATTTATTTTTATTTTGACGTTTACTTATGAAATGAAGTAAGCGAGGACTAATTTGTCATTTACTTTTTAGATTAAAAAAATTTTAAATTAAATTTTTATAGCAATATGAAGTTGACTAGGTTAACCCCTCATCGCCGGAGGGGACGAAAAGTGTCTTCACGGAAAATTCAAAGTGCTGTAACTTTTGCATCTAATGTCCAAATTCAATCAAACTTGTTGGCAAAGTTGCGCTTTCTCTTCTAGTTTATGTGATTAAAAATTTAGATCAATCCAAGCTGTATTGATTTCTTGGAAGCCAATCAAAGTTCACAGGTTCAATTTGAATTCACCAAACTGTATTTGAAGGCTGCAACTTTGGGGGTTTGTATCTCCTTCATCCAATGTTTGTTTTCAATAAAATTTGTTGTGTTATGTTCCCCTTGAAGTCTAGTTATTGTGGTAAAATTTTCATGTCAATCCAAGTTGTTTTGAATGCTTGGGAGCAATTCAAAGTTAAAAATCCAGACAATTCTGCGGTACAGTGAACTTCGGCGGCTTATAACTTCTTTAGAAATTTTTTTTCAATAATTTTTGTTGGAAAAGTTGCGCATACTAGTCTAGTTCTTGTAGTAAGAATTTCATATCAATCCAAGAAGTTATGATTGACTTAGAAACATTTTAGTAGAGGTAGGTTCAACCATAGATGTGTTTTTTTGCTACTTTTTTCACTGTTTTTTGATGTTTCAAAACAATTTTGCAAATGCAATGAATCAATTGAGTGATTTTTTTTCCCACTGAAGTGTTTGGCTTTTTGTTTTGAATCACTTTGAAGTTTGAAGTTTTTCCATTTGAGTAGGTTTAGAAATCAAATTTCACCTCCAAATGTGTTTTTAGGAAAACTTCAGTATCTTTTTTCAACACTAAAACCTTATAATCTTGCAATCTAAGCGGTTAAATGACTCCAAATTTGATCCACATCATCTACAACATGTACACTACAAGATTGTATGGTTGAGATCTCTATAACTTAGCGACATTTACATCTATAACACTTTGAAATCAATGATGTTTTTAAACTCAAATGGACCTTAGGCAATGAGGGGTTAAAAAGCAAAAGACATTGAACTTTTTATAGAATCTATTGAATCCGAGCTATTTTTGTGCACTTAGAGTGGACAAGGTAGTTGCTTAGGAAGTCTTCTTTCTTTATAAAGTCTATTCTTATTTATGAGTGGCACTTTGTATCTATTGCAACATTGTTGCCAAATCCTTAATACTTTCATTACTACAAAAAATAATCAATATTATAGGACAAAGGGTGTATTTGGTATGGTATGTCATCAATCTTATCTTGTACCACCTTAACAAACAATTAGGATTGGATGATATGTTTGAGTAATGATAGAATCCATTATTTATTGAAGAGCATGGATAACTTTGGTAACATGTATTTGAATAATAATTTTGCATACTCATATGAAACCATCACCACCAAAATCTTCTATTAATTTTTTTACTCCCTTTGAAATTGATTGTACAAAAATGTTGTCATGTGTATAACACCTCAACCAAATTTGTCATTGTCATCCACCCAAAACTTTGGAGGTAGAGATTGACCAAGCTAATAGTGAGTACCTCTTGGTTATAAGAAACCTAGCCCTAACCCCCCTAATGGATTTGATTAAAATATAAAAACAATTCAACTGATTAGAAGAAACAAAGAGCCACTTAGAAACATCAATCAATTTTCAACATAAGCACATCATTGTTAATAGAATAAGCAAATCATTGACTTAAGTTCAAGTTATATTAGTTATAATTTGATTTTGTATTAAGTCTTCAAAACAAACAAATATATTTATGGCATATTTTAGTAGTTTATGGCTTTTGTTCTAAAATCATTCGAATGATTTTTTTTCCTTTGGAGTACAACTAACAAAGTGATAGAACTGAAGATTTCCAAATGTAATTTCTACTTTGTTCAAAAACATGAAAATCTCCTCAATCTTGGATATTTGATATTGTTGAAAGATGAGAACCTCTAGCCTTGTCTCTAAATGTAGGATGACACAAAAAATTGAATAACACCATGATGTTCCATTCCATAATATACATCTATGGTAATTTTTTCAGATTTTCTATTATACATCTATTATACATTTTCTAATATACATCTTAAACATATTTTGTATTTGATCTACGTTTTCTTCAGTTTTTCATAAAATATTTAGAATAATCTCTAATCTTCTCAAGAAAATTTCAAATTTTATAACTTGGAATTTTGTCTGTGAAGAGTGAAATTAAAAAATGGAAACATTCATATACAATTGCTAATGGAATATATAACCCTACAAGGATGGGCCCATAACCAATAATTTCAAGATTCACTGTCCATCACTTTGTTCGTGGCCATTTTGCAACTAGATATGAATGAAAAACTTTATATTTATTTTTAAAATGAAATAAATTTTATACTATAAGTCATTAAATTTTCAAATTTTTTTGAGAAAATTTGAAATTATTGTGAATTTATAAGAAAATGAAGAAAATTTATATCAAATACAAAATATACTAAAAAAATCTGAAATTTTCACCATAGATGTATATTATAGTATATAACATCTTGTTATAAATCAAAGTTATTGTGTCACTCTATAATTAGAAAATCAACAAATCATGGTTACATGCTCAAAGTTCATATTGCTATAAAGTTTTGAAGTTTTTGAAAATTTTCAATTGAAGTAAAAACTACACTTGATAAGCTTTATTTCATTAGTTGTACTTAAATTCACATCATTTTTATGGCTAAAATTCACATTAAGAGATAATGGTACATTCTCACCTGGCGTTTGGTAATAGCGATAATAAAACATAATAACTCTGATAGAAATGGAGAGTTGTAGGTTTTACAGGAAAAAAAACTTCAGTTGGTTAGGCATTGGTTAGGCATAATTGGGTAAATTTTAAGTTAGCAATTGTTTAGACTTGGGGAATATCTTGACATTCAGAAGTGAACATGTCACTGACAATAGAGAGCACAAATGGTAGGGACGTCGTTTTTATATTGAAATCCATTGGCCATTGTGAACCTTCAAAGGGTATGAGATAATTTGAAGATGAGAGCTTGAGCATTCATTGTCAAAATGCAGAAATTACATTTGGAGTAGAATTTTAGACCTCATTTGGGCATAGTAGAATAACTTATTTAAAATAAAATTGAACTAGGAGAAGTTGTTAAATCAAGCTAAATTTCATCTCCAAAATCCATTTGTAAATTTGAGCCTCCAATCAAAATTTGTGAACAAATTCCAGAGGGGGGTTGAAAGGGACATTTTCTTTGACATTTTCAAACACTTCTCTTTGAAATTTGTTCATAAATTTTGATTGGAGGCTCAAATTCACAAACGGATTTTTGGAGATGAAATTTAGCTTGATTTAACAACTTTTCTTAGCTCAATTTTTTTGAAATAAGTTATTCTACTATGCCCAAATGAGGTTTAAAATTCTACTCCAAATACAACCCTTGCTTTTAAATTAACTATAAGTGGTTGAATTCCTACTAATTCTCATTTACATATCCCACATGGATTATTTAACTTTCTACCACCCCATATGTATATTAAGAGTTTCTTTATTCAATTTTAAACTCAAATTGTGAGTGGCCCTTGAATTTCAACTTTCCTACTTCCCTGTAGAAAGCCTTTATTGTTAGTTAATTGCCCATTTTCAGCCCCATTAACTAGTTGCGTCCTTAACTATGTAAAATCTATGTTTATTAATAATTAATATTGATTGAGGTGTTGTATAACATTGGGCGTAATTTACATAACTGCGTTAACAATGTCCTCTTTTATTGACCGGACCGCCATTCTTTTTCCTTGCTAGCTTACCGTCCAACTAGGATCAACATTTACTAAAGTGAACACACACAATTTTCTTTTTAATAGCACCCAAAAAACTGGGCCTTAACACCAGGTGCAAACATACCATAATAGAAAGAAATTGGCCAAAATACACTACAAGGATGATTTGTGGATTAAGTATCTTCTTCTTTAAAAAAGTCAATAATACCATAATGAAAGAATTTGCATTATTTTATCCACTAAAAATATACTCAAAAATCTTCCAAAAAAAATTGGATGAAAAAACCTCACGTGAAGTCATCCATCGGACACTTAGTGTCTGCAACGAGTCTTCCAATATGGGACTCTTGTCGATTGTCAGTTGCGGTCACGATTGTCAATTGATCGAAAGAGGCGAAAGCAATTTTGGAAATTTTTCGTAGCGAATTTTTGAAGGTCGTAGATCGTAGAATTGTTGCGGTGACAACAGCATTCGAGAAAAATAGAAGCTCTTGAGGACCCTAAACCCTGTTTCCTGTCCCTGAAAGTTTTGGCGGAGATTTAGTGTTTCGGTGTGGCGAGGTAGACATTCAAGGGTAAGTTCTCGTATGTACCCGTCTGCAAGTGGTAGTTTCTTTCTCGAAATTTCGATCTATCACTGCCATTCACTCGTTTCACCCCCTTGGACAGATTTTTATTTATGCTCTCTAGCTGGAGTTTGATTGTGGCAGATGCTTTTATGAAAGAACTATCTGCGCACAATATCTGTTGGAAACCATCTATGAAATCTGTGGCAATTAGGGTTTTAGGGCTAAATTCTGCACCTCTTTAAGAACAATTGTTCAGTTGCTTAAGAAAGCTTTGTCAAAGACACTGAAGTGAGTCTGGTAATGAGCTCTGGACCAAGAAAGAAGTCCCAATTGGGCCTCGGGTTGGTTTTACTAGTTTTGAGTAGGTCATAAGGGGACTGTTTTCTTGTAAATTTTATTTATTTATTGATTAACACATGCAGTGTTCTTCACTGATTCAAGTGATAAAACAATTGGCCTCATGTGAGTTATGTTTTGTCTCAAGTATGATCAGCCGAATTGGTCATTTTTCAAACTTGGTCCTTAGAGGTTAAGCCCTAATATTCTCAATTCTGATAATACTTGCTCAATTCATGTTGTGTCTGCAGCTGAAGGAAACATCACTCTGCCATGGTTGGATTCAAAGGGAGTGCTCCTCATCAAGATGGTGGCACTATGGATGAAATCAGGGCAATCTTGTTTCTGTTGCTGATGTTTCTTACTGCAATGTGTGAGTTTATCATCGTCGCTTATTACACTCCTACATTATGGTAGAGGATACTTCTTATGTCATTTAAAGTGATTTTTGAGAGACTTGTAGTGGGTTTTGGGGTACAAGAACCAGACTATTTTGAGATCAAAATTTTACCTCTGTGTATGAATTTCGTATGCAATTATTGAAAGTGGGATTTTGGAAACCACTATTGCAGAGACTACGGCATCATGCCCCTAACAATTTACTGTCCTCTACCGTTTTTCTTTTTCCTGTGAACAATGGCACCGGTATCAGAAAGATTTTGTGTGACTAACAGTGCTTGCTGTGAATGTTTGAGCAGCTCCCCTACTGCTGCTGCCCCTGTTTCTAACAGATGCGCAAGGCAGGAGGTGGGCTAGGCGCAGGACTTGCCTCTACATCTTCGGAATCGGAGTTATGGGCATCCTTTTGGCCCTCGTAACAATCAATTGGCATGTGGTGGCTCCTTATGCCGAGACATCTTTTGCTGGCTTGCACTCTCTCTTTAACGGTTCATCCACATTGAAACCTTCTTCACTTTATGTAGTTGTGTCTGGGTTCACAATTGCTGCTTTAGGGTTGAAGTATCTTTTGCAATTGTGTCATTTTACCCTTGAAGGACCCAACTGGGCCCAACAGGGCGCCATTTCTTTGTATTTTGGACATCTCTGTCCTTTTAGCGTTACTGTTCACGACGTTATGAAAGTGTTGAGTCATATCTTGGCCTGTTTGGAGGCCTTACAGTCCAACAAAAGGTTCAAGTTTTGCCTGTCAATAATCTGGTTCTGAGATTCACTACCTTCGAAAATGCATTAACACATACATGAGACTCTGTGCAGTCTTTACGCATCTTTTTGGTGAGGTAAAATCTACTTGTGGAGGTTGTTCTCATGCTGCAGAGTATTATGTAACATAAATTGTTGGCAGTGGTCACGCAGCTGCCCGGAGACGTGGTGGACTGGTTCGAATCGGGCGAGGGGTTGTATTTCTTCCTCAAGGCTCTCATGACATTTGCTATTATAGCATTATTCTGCGCTCGGGTTCTGCCCATCTTGCAGAAAGGGCTGGTCTCTTTGAATGCTCAAATTAAAGGAAGCGAAGCCAGTGTGGAGCCTCGGAGTGTGAATGTAACCTCCCAACCTATTTACTTTCTTTCTCTTTGTAGGGTTGCAGAAGCTGAATAACATCAACGCGTAGAGACCAATCATGGTTTTAAAAGGAACAGTTTGATTGAGCCTATTGTGGAAATATAATCAAATTTTTACATCACCAGAAACAGTGGAGGACATAACATGTGTTGATCCAAAATTAAACATAATTGAACAATCGAAAGTCTCCTTATGACCTATTCAACACTGCTAGAAACCTATGAGGCACAATTGGTTCTTTAGGGGTTAACAATCAGAAACGCAACTTGGACTCTCGTTCTGCATATTCAGTTACTCCTCTTCGATGCAGAGTCATCAAAAATGAGGTCTGTGACTTGAGAGGTCCTAAAGTGAACGAGATTTTCAACGGGGTAGTACTTTCACACTGTTTCTATGTTCGGTTTACTGCAATTTTCAGTTATCATGCCCATTCTGATTTGGAAGTCTGAATGATGTTTATGTCAGAGAGAAGAAATAGCAGCATCTCGGGAAAGACAGCAACAAGAGTTGCAAGAAAAAGCACGTGAGAAGGATGAATTGACTCGACAGCGACGGTTGGCACACGCCACTGAACAAGAGCAGAGACTTCAAAGTAATGTCATCCTACTCAATATTCTATCTGCATTTAACAACGTTGCTAGGTTCAAGCAGAGTGTAGGATAATGCTATTGCATCCTTTTGTCCTACATTTGTTATACTCCAACTTTATTTAATTGTCGACCAAAACATGTAACGTTCACTGATTTTAGTGAAATAATAACATATGGCAGTAACGGAATTATTGATATTTCACAGTATGATCAATTATTTTGAAAACAAGAATTCGTGGTCCTTTAGAGGTGAACAAAATTGAAGAGCTGGAGAGAATTATTTCAAAAGTGTGCCAGTAAAGATATAATTAATATCACAGGATAATTACTACACGATCTAGTGTTGCACTCGACACGTAACGATCTAATATTGCTCTTGACAAGAGATTACTGTACAATGGACGAAAGTTCGTTAATGAATGGTGTGCTGTGGTGCAGGGTGGGGGCAAGGTGTTGGGCGGTATGCAAGGTAACTTAATGCAGGGTTTAGGGTTTATGATTATGTTCTGGAAATTGTAGGACCTTGAAAAAGAAGTAAACTATCTCATTCTTTGAGCTTGCTTAGCATGACCTGTTGAACAATGTTGCTACATCAAGGATTACCTGTGAACGTTTGTTTCCGTCTACTTTGCATTGAATGCTCCTCTTGCAGTTGCGATGTAGCTCTATGACAGCTCTCTCTAGTTGTCATGCAACTGGAAATTTTTGGAGGGCGCAGTGAATTGATAGGAAATCTCCTCACTTCAAAAGTGTCATCTAAATTTCATCCAAGTGTTTACACTAATTGAATCACATTCACCCAATTGCCAATTGTTGGGAGATGGTCGTACACTATTCAAATTCTCACACTAATTAAATGAACTTGAATATAAACTCGAATAGACATTACAGATTACACACACCAAAAGTGAATGCAACATGGTTTACTTTGATTATTACTTTCAAAATATCCATTTTGAGTATTTGATTTAAACTAAGAAAATGAAGCTTGCCAAGTTTTGTTTCTACTTCATTTTGAAATTTTGAAGAAAACTAAAAATTGAAAGAAACATCGCAATTGCAAGCACTATGAATTAGGATCAAATTACACAATATTGTGTATATTTCATTAATATTTTTCTTTTTTAGAATGTTTTTTTAATTCAAATTATAAAACTTATGTTTCTCATTATAACTTTCAATTCTTGTAAAGATTTCAATTATTCTAATATATGTTCTAATTGATATAATTTTATATTTATATTTTACTTAAAAATATTACAATAATTAGATTCTTCCATCAAAAATTATAAGAAAAATTCTACATCAACATAAAATACATTCTTTTACAATTAAAAAAAATATCAAAGCATAATATATTTCATATATAAAAGGATAAATTTATCTTGATAATGGCATTTGAATTAAAGGTCATTAGCAAATTTATTAGTTGATATTTTGGATGTAATACATAGCATGTTTAACCCCTAGAGTCCCAGTGTCCCCTTAGGGAACAAAAATGGATTTTGGCTAGGTTCCTACAATCTCAATATTCATTGTGATTTTCTAAAAAAAATGATATGACATAACAAGTCCAAATTTTAGTTTGTTGGACAGCCCCCCTCCAAACGCTTAAAATTATTTTTTAAATTATTTTCTCATAGATTGCATTTTTATCTACACAGGAAGCTTTGATTTGGACTTCCATTGAATTTGTTGTGGACAATCTTGTTTTGGGGGAAATCAAAGCATCTCTTTGAAAAAATAATTGATGTAGGATTCATTCTTAATGCAATTTCCAAAAAAATTCAAAATTTTTTTTCACAAGGTTTAGAAATATTGCTAGAACAATCATACAATAGAGATTAAATTAAATGTGTTTCAATTCCATCTTAGAACTATTAATGGTTTAGTTTTCCACTCAATATTGAACCTACCTCTACTAAATAATTTTTTAATGAGTGAAAACTAAATGTGATTTTTTAAAATTCTTTTTATTAGAATATCAACTCAATTCTTCAATATTCAAAAATTCAAAAACTATAGTGCAAAATTATTAGGTTAAGAAGATTGAAAGCCAAAAAATCTAGTCAAGCAAGGTGTAAAACCCCTTGTTTTCTTTACTTTAGATGCAAAAATCTTGCAATTTACATGATCAAAGTTTTTGGAATTTCTTCTAGTACGTGTTTTTACACTAATCTAGTACAAGATTCTATATTTAGATATACAAAAAATCAATTTATAAAGCTTTTTGCTCTTTATAATAGAAATGGTAGTTTTGATTGTGTTTTTTGATGAAAAAATGGCCTTGGGAATTTGGGGGTAAATTGATAAATTTTCATACAAGAATGGTTGCAAAAATGACTCATTGGTTTTGTATCATTTTGGCTATTTTCATGCTTTTTTTCTAGTATTCTTTAAAATTAGAAATATATTTATTTAATATAAAAAACATGTCCAATTATATACCTTCAAGAACATAGGTACTTTAGTGTTTTAATTTCTAAAAAATAGAAAAAATAATTTATCAAGAAACTAAAAATTGGCCATTTGTAAGGACTTGTTGGTGAAGAGATTTCACCAAAAGAATGAGCTTGAAACCATCTTCAATGTTCAAAACTACTCTCACCAAGGAGTCCTATTTGTACAAATGTGAAGGACATAAAAATAATTTATTTCTAAATGTCCCTTCATAGGAAAATGGGCGCCCACTCTAGAAATTGACCATAGAAATTTCAACTTTAAAGTTAAAATTGTCAATTGATAGTATCATCAAAGTATGTATTTTCTGGGACATATTCTCTAACCTAGAATTGTGGATAAAAAATACATACTTTGACAATACTATCTACAATTCTAGGTCAAAGAATATGTCCCAGAAAATACATACTTTGACATTTGAATTTGTAGAAAATAGGAAAAATAAAATTCCAAGAATTGTAAAAATTGGCCATTTTGTGAGGACTTGATGGTGATGAGATTAGACCCCAAAAATGAGGTCAAAACCATTTCTCATGTTTAGAAGTGTGCGCACAAGGGAAGTCTCTTTGCATAAATGTGGTGGACATAAAATAATGTATTTTTGGATGCCCTTTGGTAGAATCATGTTTGCCTACTATAGGAATGTACCACAAAAATTTCAGCTAGAAATCATTAATTTGAACCACTCAATAGTTTTCAAAATTCCTCAACCAAAAAGTGTAACAAATTAACAAACTTGACATTTAAATATAGAATTATTTTTAATTTAAAAAAAAAATTGATATTATTATAATCAAAACATCTAGAAAACCATTTTTTATTTTTGGCATTGGGCTTAAAATTCAAAAGTTATAACTTGGACAAAAAAACAATTTTGCAAAATGCTATGAAAAATGGTCAATGTTTCTTGCAATGACCCAACATATGCACACTTGAAGGTTTAAAATCTAGGACAAATATGGATTTATATAGTGGAACATGTGTTCTAAAAGGTGCCTAAGTATTGAGATACTACAAACAGTTGAACAAAAGTTTATTGTTAAAGGTACAGACTCTATTAACCATGCAATGCATACTTAATTTGACCATAGATGTGAAATTTCATGCTTTGTGTAGAGTGTGAAGACACTTAATCTAAGGTAATTCAGCCTATGACAAGCCAAGTTTGGAGCATCCTAATGTAGGCCAAAAAGTTCTTGTAAAGTACATTTCACAAGACATTTGTACATCTGAAGAAATTCTGGGCCTGCATTAGGCTGCTCCAAACTTAGCTTGTCACAGGATTAGTTACCTTATTGACATCTTAATTTTTATCTTAATACAAAAAAAATGTGTAAAATTTTAGATATGATAAATTTTAGATTGTATGTTGTAGAGGAAGGCTCAAAATTCACTTGCATTGTGAATGAAACTTCTCCCTAGCTTGTTGTAAGATAAATGGAGAATTCATATTATTGCAATTCTTTACTTTTAGTTTAAGCTTTTTAGTTAGTCTTTAATTCTTCTCATAACACAATATAAAACTTAGTGTTGGTTTTTAGTCACATTAAGATGATCTTTGTTTCCCTTACAGAAATATAAAAAGTTTTTTAGATGATTTGGCTCCCTCTAATTTCTATAGTTGAGTGCTCACCCAATTTTTCATGTGTAGACTGTAGATCTTTGAGCCCAACATCTCTATCAATAATATGGGTCAATGGTCAATACACTATAGTTGTAATCAATGTGTTAAATTCTTTTTAGCCCAAAGACCCATATGACTTTATGTAATGAGGGCAAGTACAAGCAAGTCAATTTCTTATCCATAGCACTTAGTGCCCATAGTGTCATCAAGTGCACATTACTTCATTTCAATCACATTCAATATGAATCAGCATCCAAGTCATTGATCTCAAGAATGTAGACTTGGCTTAGAAATGCTACAAATATAAGATCCATCTTTCACCTTGAAAAGAATCCAAGCCCCTAAACCATTGAATGCTCAAGCGAGGGAAAGAAACAAAGACTATGACAAAGATCATCTATAGCTTGAATTGAAAAAAAAATAGCTCCAGCTACCACCACAAACATGATGGATTCAAATAGATTGGTCAAATTGATATATATCTTCATAAATATTTATTAAGTGTTCATCAATTGAAATATGGACATAATTTAATCCTAATTTAGCTCATTTGGTAGCATGTTTGATGGGAAAGGAGGGATTCATATTGATGCCACATTTTCCATTAGGATCACTAGATCCCATTCGTGCCATGCGAATGTACCCTGCTTCTCCCCACCCTGAGCCCCAAGAGTTCTTTACAATCCAATAGGGTGAGCCATCTTCCTTGGTGTTGTATCCCACAACCAAGACTGCATGGTCAAGATTGGTGCTACATGAGCCAGCAAATACGCCCTATTATCCAAGTGAAAGAAACAACAATCAAAGAATAAGCAATAGATTTAATGATAAATGACAAATTGTCAAAGAACATAAAAAAAACAATACCCCAAATTATTCACATTGACAACCCCAACTTATGTCATTGTGTAATGTTCTAGCTAGGCAATTGTTGATATCTAAAACATATTTGTTGAAATTGCAGTTTTCTGATTGTAGAATTTGAGATGTGCAAACAGATTGACAAATGGAAAGATTTAGGATTTGGCCTAGTACAATTTCACAAAACTCTACCAAAAGACTAAAAAGATTGTCAATTTAAAAAATATACACTTTGGTTTGTCAAAACTCATGAAGAATAGAGTTGTATATAAAAGTCATTATTCTTCTTGTTCTAAATTCTTAACTCAACCAAAAACAACATTATAATTGTGTGTGCTCAAGAATGAAGTAAATTCAAGGTGCTAACAATATAATTGAAAATAGATTTCAAATAGCAAACACATAAACAAGCAAGTTCCATAGTGAGACTTGGAATTTATAAGATTTGAAATATGAAACACATACCCCTTGATAATGCTGAAAGTCATGGCCAGAAGCTTCAATAGCAACACTAACTGGGTTCATTGAAACAGCCTTCAGAAGAGAGTTCTCTGATTGTGTAGGAACCAATTCATAGCCATCAATGGACACAACAGTAGAGTTTTGCTTCTGAAAAAGATAGGAATGTCATAATTTAGATACATAATAAATGTAGTTTTGATGAGCCTTTCTACAAATAAAAACATAATTTCTAAATATCTATCTCTTTTGATGAATTTCTCTAATTGTCATGATGACTCATAAAATTTTATAACCCCCAAAGTTTTTCTAAAGAAGAATTTCTCCATGTTGACAAATATCCTTACTCAAATTTAATTCCAATGTTAGCTGAAGATTTTCCTAAATTGAAATAGAATTAGGAAAATAACAAATTATGGCGTATTCCAATGGAATTCATAAGTACCAATCCTAGTCAATTGAATTGGACTCTAAAACAAGCTTCCTTTTACAAATTTTTGTAGTAGACAATGAATTCTAAGGAAAAAAAAATTATAGTTCCATTTCAAGTAACTTACCTTAGTTGTGCACTGGGAATTGGTATGCATCATGTAGGGGTAATCATTCTCGGTGCGAATGCCCCCATTCTCATAAATGTATTGGAAAGCACTTAGCATGAAACCACCATTGCAACCGAGATTGGGTGGAGAATTGCAATCTAAAAGCTCCTGCTCAGATAGAGTAATCATTTGTCCTGTTGCAATTTGGTTCATCGCCTCCACTGCACCAATTGTAGAAAATGCCCAACAACTCCCTATACAATTAAGTGCCACCAATCCCACAACTTTGTTAACAAACCAAAACTAGCAATATTGCAATCCATGATCGAGCTTTGATAGTCTCTACATTTGTTAAAAACAGCATGTGACCTTTAAAAATAAGTGTAATATTAAATGTATGTACTTCCTCAATAATGCATACAAATGATTACCAAAGATTTTCAATTGGCAAAAAAGTTGGAGATCCATCTACTCAAATTTCATTATTTGCCATATTATCTAAAAGTCCAATGGATATATTAATACTAAAAGTAGGATGAATAGATGGAATGGGATACTAATTATAATAATATTTTGTGTGCTTTCAATGAAATCAATTTAAATATATGGTAAAAGAGTGTTGAAAAGTGAATGACTTTAGCAAAGGGCTACCACTTCTGCAATTGTAGATGAAGATGAAACAATCATAGCTAAATTGATGAATCAACCAAAAAGAACAACCTTAGAAAATTAAAAATTAAAAGCAAAATCGCAAGATCTAAAGCTATTGTAATGAAACTATGAACAATGAGAGTGACAAACCACATTGGCCTTGGTCTTTAATCTTCGAGATGGCACCAGTCTTTCTCCAATCTACATTAGGCTCTGCCATGACATCGTTGTAGATGAAGTCCACTTCACTGCGAACAGTGTGTGACTTGCTAGCCCGAAATCCCCCCAAGTATTGCGCCAAAAACTCCTGGTGTGTGAGGTCGCTAAACTTATTGAGCCCCATCCAATAACTCTTCTGTTGCACATTGTGGCTATGGATGTATTGCACATTTTCCCGGAAGATTTGGAACCGATGTTGCTTCTCGCTTTGGGAGTTGTATATGAGTCCGTGCTTCTCAATCCATCGATTGAAGAGATCCATAACTATGTTGTCACCATTATGTAGCTCAGGATCGTACAAATGTTGCCGGGATTTGTAATTTGAGACACTTGCAATGGGCTTGGTGCCATGTGCTTGTTGCATAGTGAATGCAAAGAGGATACAAAGTGCTAGTGCAATGGCACCACACATCATGACTCTTGGTATGCACCCCGTTTTGACTAGAGACTTGCAACTCTGAAGAAAGATGAGAAGAATGAAAAATGAGTAAGCAAGCAATTGTGAGAGCGATTTAAGACTTAATAATTATAGCTAAATTGTTGTCAACTTAGTAAATTAACTCAACATCAAACAATTTCATAAAGAAAAAGGTACATCCTCACTTATATATCAAAGAAAGGGAAGTATCTCAATAGTAGTATGCAAGTGCAATGAAGTAAAGAACAATCAAGTCCTATTGTATTTAGAATTTAAACAAGCATAATATGCAACAAATTAATAAATACCAATCATCTCAATCAAAGTACAAGCAAATGCAATAAACAAAAAATAAACCAAGTATTTGAAAAAGAAAATTGAGAAGAATGAAGAGAAAGCAAACAATCAATTGTGGAGAGGAATTCACAAAGGAATAATTGATACTCTAGTAAAAGCAAGTTGATTCAACATAAAACAATTTTAGAAAGAAAAAAACTAAATACAATCCTTTCTATCATAGTTGAAGCAAGCTTGTACAACAAATAAAATGAAGAAGAAGTATCCCATTAGGAGTAAGCAAGTGCAACAAATAAAAAAATAAAAAAAATAATGCATATATCTAAATCGTAACAATCTTTTACAACAAACAAATAGATACCAACTATCTTAATAAAACTAAGCAAATGCAATGTAAAAAAAGAACACCAAATAACTATCCGCATAGAAGGATTCAAAGCAAGCTATTGCAAAGAACAAAAAGCACATCAACAATATCAATTAAAGCAAGCTATAGCGTGGAAAACAAAGAACAAAAAGCACATCAACAACATCAATTAAAGCAAGTTACTTATAGCGTGGAAAATAAAGAACAAGAACACCAAATATATCAATTGAAGTAAGTTGATTCTATATACACCCAAAAAATAGTATTTGTCTTAGCTAAGCAAGCTAGTGCACTACATCAAACAAAAAGCCAAGTATTTCAATAAAAATAAACTAATGAAAAAACAAGAAACAATAATTATCTCAATGGAAGCAATTTAGTAGAATAAACAAATAGAGTACATAAGTATTGCAATTGAAGCAAGCTACTATTGAAACAAGGTATTATAATGAACCAAAAGGATACAAACTCTCTTAATCAAAGCTCGCTAATGCCAACCAATAGAAAAAAGATCAAGTACCTGAATCAATACATCCAATCTAATTCAACATCAAACAAGGAAATGCAACAAAAAAAAATTGTACTTAAAGTGAAGAAGATAAAGGAATGCACTAGAACTAAGGAAGAACTCATAGCTAATGAAGAGTGCACAAGAAAAGTGGAGGGACGAAAGGATCTTACTAACACTTAAACTTCAATCCCCTTTCAAACCCTATTTAACCTCATTTCTTAAGTAGATTTAGTAGAAAAAGAGGTTTAGTTGGGTTTAAAAGGGGATTTACAAATCATCTTTGAAATCCTAATGTAGCCATAGCCACAAACTAAAATCATATCAAATATCAAATATAATATAATATTTTAATTGCTACAATATTGTATATATTTAAAAAAAAATTAATGACATTTAAAATTTTTTAAATTGTTTGAAGTTTGTTTTGTTTTTTGTTTATAGTGTTGAACTTGGATGTTCCCAAGCTTTCTCGAGAGACTGAAGGCTATGCATGAGCCTTTTCCAACTTTTGAGTGATTCACGTTGTTATCTTGTTTGCAAAGATCATACTCGCATTCCCATGTAGTTTAACTCGAGTGAAACTTGTTGTTACACTTGAGACTCATGCGATGACAGAGTTTGGGGAGAGTTAGCAACTTGAAGGGACTAAAGGATCTTACGAACACTTAAACTTCAATCCCCTTTCAAACCCTATTTAACCTCATTTCTTAAGTAGCTATAGTAGAAAAAGAGGTTTAGTTGGGTTTAAAAGGAGATTTACAAATCATCTTTGAAATCCTAATTTAGCCACAACCACAAACTAAAATCATATAAAATATAAAATATAAAATAAAATATAATATTTTGTTTGCTACAACATTGTATATATTTAAAAAAAAATTAATGACATTTAAAATTTTAAAAATTGTTTGAAGTTTGTTTTGTTTTTTGTTTGCAATGTTGATCTATGCAAGAGCCTTTTCCAACTTTTGAGTGATTCACATTGTTATCTTGTTTGCAAAGATCATACTCGCATTCCCACATAGCTTAACTCGAGTGAAACTTGTTGTTATACTTGAGACTCATGCGATGGCAGAGCTTGGGGAGAGTTAGCAACTTGGAGGGACTAAAGGATCTTACTAACACTTAAACTTCAATTCCCTTTCAAACAATAGCTATAATAGAAAAAGAAGTTTAGTTGGATTTAAAAGGGAATTTACAAATCATCTTTGAAATCCTAATGTAGCCATAGCCACAAACTAAAATCATATCAAATATCAAATATAAATTTTTTTATTTTTTATTTTTTATTTTTTTTATTTGCTACAATATTGTATATATTTAAAAATTAATTAATGACATTTAAATTTTTTTAAATTGTTTGAAGTTTGTTTTGTTTTCTGTTTGTAGTGTTGAACTTGGATAGTTCCCAAGCTTTCTCGAGAGACTGAAGGCTATGTATGAGCCTTCTCCAACTTTTGAGTGATTCACGTTGTTATCTTGTTTGCAAAGATCATACTCGCATTCCCATGTAGCATAGCTCAAGTGAAACTTGTTGTTATACTTGAGACTTATGCGGTGAGAGAGTTTCTAAAGGAAGAGTTAACAGAGTTTAGGGAGAGTTAACAGCACAACTAGATAGTGCATTGGGTGTGAAGTATTGATACTCATGGTTGCTGCTTCAGATTCGTTTCAAACTAACTCTACAACAACTCAGATTCTAGACTATTGATTAACTCTTACAGGACAAGCTGGTCACTGTGGAAATCATTTGTTTGGGTACCTTGTGAATTGTTGGCTTAAGAAAAATGAAAAAACATTCATTGGAAGACAAACTACTGTAGAAGACCTTCCCTGTTCACACAAAATTTGGAGGATGAATAGTCCCGCATGGAGAGATTCCTTGTCATTTATCAGCTAGAACAAGTCCTCTGCACCATTTATGGGTTAAATGTTTGTAGTTGCTTTGGGTATGGGTCTGATATGGGTATCTCTTCCTAGACTCCTCGGACTTTAGAAAAATGTTCTTCTAGAAATGAAAAAAATATTGGAAAATTACAAAAATTACATAGTCTTGTAAACATTAGGTTGGTATACAACAATTATGTGTTATTTAGGTCAAATTCAAAAATTGATTTTTTCTAATTTTTCATATTGAGCACCTAATCACATTAAAGTAATGAAATTGCTATGTATTCAAGGTTTTTTTGCGCATCCAATGTAACATCTTCATGTGTTTATGTCAACAATAACATCCAATGTAGCATAAAGATGTTACATTGGATGTCATTGTTGACATAAACACATGAAAATGTTACATTGGATGCGCAAAAAAATCCGTCAACTTTGACACAAGAACATCCAATTAAACAAGGCTTTCTTTTAGTGCTAGCTTTGAACCTCTATGGTCTTTGGATTGTCCTAACTCCCCACCCCTCCAAAGACCCCTCTTACCTAAGAAGTCCCTCTCCCCCCATTGAAACCCTTCTTACTTGCAAAACCCAAAGACTAGATCACACTCCTTGCCGATTAATCCTTGCCAATTGGGTTAGGCTGACATCACCTACTACATGCTTCTCCCAACTTTTCACTCCCCCCGCCCAAGTAGCTCAACTCTAGGGCCTTCATCTCCCTTTCTTAGGTCAACTCCACCTTACATTGCATAGGTGGCTCGTTGTCTTTTGAACATCATAACTACATGTTCCAAACAATCATAAATTTCTTTTTTAAAGTTTTGAGTAGATACACTTAATGTTTAAGTTGACAAAAAATCTCATATAATAATGTTCAAGTTTCACTTTGTAAGAGGCACTAAGAAAGCTTCTTGTCTTTTAGGGGTTAAGAAATTCAAAGAATATGATTTGATATTGAGGATTTAGATTGGGATTCCTTTTCATTAGGCCTCCTAAGGAATTACATTTAGAATCCATTATTTTTAGGAAATTCAACTATTCAAAGGAGGTGGTTCAAGATGTATTCGGGGTAGTTTTAGGTTAAAATTTGGATACTTATAGGCCCTACGTATAGAAGGGTTTGTATATACAACATTAGACAAACCACTTTGAAAATTCACATAATGGATGGAGGCTCTAAGTTACATGAATTTGTTGAGGTTGATTTTAGAAACACATCACAAGTAGGTGCAGTTTCCTTAACTCTTGAATGTCGAAGGGGTGATGCCCAAAATCATTCTTTTGTATTACCGTGTGAGTCATTGGTCAAAGAAATAGCAAAAGCACCTATTGGAAGTCAAAGTACTATAGGAGATCTTTCCAAACCCAATTCCAAGGATGAATAGTTGCACTTTTGTCCTACACTCAAAGATTCCTTGTCATCCATCGGAAGTTTGGCATCCATGTGACATTCAAGGGTTAAGTACCTCACATTGAGCAGTTTCGCAAGGTATTCAAGTTGCTGATGTGGGTGGTAACAGATTGGTTTACAATGTAAGGGATGGGCAGGCCAGGGTGAACTGACCCCCTCATTGCCCCGTTTTACCCCTGGGAAAACACTGGAATTTTTTATTTGCAATCAGATGATAAAATTTGCAAATTCTGAATTCAGATTTGCAATCAATGGCATGAGAGGTGTAAAGATTAGAAAAATCACAGCAAAAATTAGGGGGCTTTTTTTCACAATAAACCCTGGACGGGGCAATGAGGGGGTTAGTTGTGGACAGGAGCCTCCACCCTCAGGTTATTTGGTTTAGATACCATGATAGAATGGATGTTATATTGAAGGTTGAACAGACGGAATGGGATTATAAGGCAAAAACAAGAAAAAGTCGGGTGGGTAACTCGTTCACAGGGATGTAAAAGATTTGGGTGATATGCTTGGTTATCGGTTCACTTCAAATTGAAAACCATGAAGTGCAATCAAGTCCCAAGGGAATAAACGCAATAATCCACTGCAGAAATAATTTCAAAAGATGAACTGACAACTTAATACGCGAGATAATGTCAATATAATGCTTATGACTGGGAATAGTCAAAATCAATTATAAAGTCTCTACTTGAGTAACGATCTTGCAAAATGCTCCTTTGCAGTTGCCAAGGCTTGTGAGATAGTCTGCATGTGTCATACACAAGAGATTAAAATAGAATACTTACACAACCCTAAGTGCCTAAATGGCCTAAAGAGCCTGCTTCAATGTCCAGAGTGGAAATAAATCATTGAGGACGCTTCAAAGAAGGCAGCAAAATGTATTAAAAAAAAGAAGAAACAATGACCTACATTTTCAACAATAGAAGTATGTTTTGGAAGTTTCTATGATCAATTGTTAGCTTCCACAGTGGACTATCTTTAATTTAGTTAGGGCAGTTTGGGTTAATTACAATACTTAATCGTAAAAAGGAGTCGATGCTAATAAGACACAGGTATTACACGTGCCGGAAGAGGGTGCCAACAATACCTGTTCTGAAAGAGGAACATCCGCATCAGCACCCCGCATTGCAACTCTGCCAGCAATGACGTTGGCATCCGACTCCAAAATGATGCTATAGAACCCACATTACCAATGCATCAGATCCTTACTCTGAGTTACTATAGGCAAAGGAGCGTCTGAATATATACAGGAGATTACCCATATCACTGCTATAGTCAGCATGAAAAAGCTTTTACGATTTCATTCCAATCCCTCGCACAAAAGGTTGTCCCATTCAAACTCAGAGACAGTACACAAGGTCCAGGAGACATACCCGCCATCTACTATCTCGTCGAGGCAGAGTAGGACAAGATCGAGATTCTCCAGAACGCTCTTCTTCTCGACATTGTTTCTGCAATTAGTAGGTTCCGTCAAACATCGTATTTGTGACTACGATTTCTTTCAAGGGCAACCAAAATCATTGTGTTTTAGATGTACAAAGAGACCACTGTTGTTTGAAATAAATACACCAAAAAGCGCAATTATTGTGGATTCATTACACTTCGCATATGTGGTCTAGAAAGCTACATCTAAGCTACCTACATCTCAAACATCACTTGTGACATTTTCATATGCGAAGTGTCGTTATCACAAACTTACTGTTATTAATCAAAGCATTTCCTTAAATCTAAGAACCAGTCTCAAATTAATTCAGAATCAGAATCAACATCGGTCCCAATGTGTTGATAGCATAGAAGAGAATATAAACAGTTCAACAAGCGAAGGGCGCCAACCCTCAATACAACCCTCACATACGTGTATGCAATCCAAAACCCGGTCTATGGTACCAACCTGAGAAGCAATGCAACGGCATCAAAGAATCCTTGCAGGACTGTTGCCAGAATAAGTTCGTTCTCATCTTCGCCTCCCGTTACATAGAAATGTAGGTCCGAAATAAATTTGTAAATCACGATGTATCCATCAAACAGTCCTATCTCAGCTGCAAAGCATGACCACCATAGCATTAGATACATCAAAAGACAGTGATGTCCACATCCCTGAACGTTTAACCAGGGTTCTGCCTTTCTATTGAAGAGCACGCTACCCACACAGATCAAGTTCAAATAAGAACGTGACGTTTCATGTCTTTCCAGATTAGAACAAACTTTTAAAAATAAAAATAATAATTAGAACATTACAAATGAAAGAATCCGCATACCAGGAATTACTCGTTGACGGATACCAAAAGCTTATAATCGGTTGATCGCAACCAAATTATAGAAAAAAACAGCTACTACCGGGTACAAATAAAGTCCTCTACAGAATCGACATGACATAGCTTACGAAGCCTTTCGATTTCTCCAAACTATTATAAAACCACGACAAAATTGGAAAAAACACCGAAGTACCTTCTGAACGAGCACTTGTGCGTTGAGTCTTGGTAAACACAGATTTCTCAAACGCCAATTTAGCAGAAAGTGTCGGCCAGTCATCGGAAAAGTACTTGACAGCTACGCGCTTCCCCTCAGAATCAAGGAGTAACACGTTCTTAATCAACGGAGTAGAAATCTGCACCAATGCCGCGATCGTCAGAACCCTATACTTCAATTGTTTTCACTCTGAAACTCCGCAAGAAGCCAAAGCAGTATAGACCATTTTAATCAAAGCAAAACAAGAAACCCTAAAAGTGATGCAATATCCAAAAGACCACTTACATCCATAGTGAACTCCGACCAGACCAAGATCCTGGAGCGAAATGAAATTCTTGTAGCAATAATTTTCTCGATCGCTTCCACCAAAAGAAGTCGTGGAATTATAAAGAACAAACGAAACAGGAAATGTGGCTATGGAAATTCGGATCAATGCAGCTGAAGAAGCTGATCTCCATCACTTTGAGGAAACGATGCAGAACGAGAGAGATGACGTCGGCGACCAGAAGATGGTCGTCACGACCAGTAGTCTTTCCTTTCCTTTGCGCCTATCAGATCGCCCAACCGATGGACGGGGGAAACAGAGGGACTGGAAGAAGACATGCACCCTACGCACATGCACTAAACGGGGCGGGTGCTGGCGTGGGGGCGGGGTGGCGGAACTCCCACAGCTCCGACTCAACTCCGAGTTTACCCCGGCTCGGTTTAAAAAAAAGTAACCAAGCTCCTAGTTTACCCCCCCAAGATTAAAAAAAGCAACCAAAAGGGGGGTAAACTAGGAGTTTAAGTGTAGTTCTTTTTTCACCTCTTCCTCGTAGAGCTTGAGCTTCAAAGTTAAGTTGTGTGCAATTTATTGAAGCTTGTATTTGGAATTTAATTTATTTTAATTTTTTGAAATTGCTTTCAAGTAAATTGAGGGGTTGGGCTTAGGAATTAGGACCAGGGTGAACTGACCCCCTCGCTCGGCCCTGTGGGTAAACCCTGGAATTCTTTATTTTCCGCACATGAATTTTTTTGCAAAATTTTAATTCATTTTTGCGATCAAAGACCCTAAAGTAGTGAGGGGTGGTTGAGAGTGTACCCTAGAACGGCCCAAAATAGGGGGCTTTTTTTTTACATGCACCCCTGGTAAGGACGAGCGAGGGGGTCAATCTACCCTAATCGGAATTAGGGTCTCTTCCCATTTTGTTACTTACTTTCAAGTTATTTTACAGGTTTTACGAGCATGGAAGAAGAAAATTAAATCAAAAAACAAACAAGCACTCCCGAAAAGTAAATAAGAAAACAAACAAGCATGAATGAAAATTAAATAAGAAAAAAAAAACTCACAAAAAAAAAAAAAATAGGCAAACGGGTTCGGAATTACCTGGCCAGGCAGGGCAGAGTGCTGCGCCCGCCTGTTTGCTCTGTGCTCTGGCGGGAGCCTTCACGCCCGGTCACCTAACCCTAAACTGCCACTTGGCCAGGCGGGTGGCCGGTGCACCAATTTGCATATACCTGGGGTGATGAATGAACGTAGTGGTTGATGAAGTAAACGAGAAAATATCACGAAGGTAGGAGGTCCATAAACCGTCCTTTTTAAGGTAGAAAAAGCATATTATCATGCAAACTAGCCATCTAAATGACTTGGGACCAACTCTAAAAGGGCCACATATTTGTGAGGAGTATACGCTTGTTTCAGGAGTCAAATCCAAATGGAATTAAAAAATTTCAATTTCAATTGTAATTTCTATAAATTTCTAGAGTGGTCTCCTCTCAAATTACAAATCCATTTATAGAGTGGAGTTAGGAAAATCCTATAAACAACCCATACTTGTTGTCTCATGTATCTAATGGTACTTAAGTGTTCACCATTAAGGAATTCACACATTACCCCTTGTAGGCATTAATGCAATGATTTTGTCAGAAAATAAACGAATATGAATTATTTTTTGGATGGAATTCAAGGCAATAGTAAGATGAAGGAATTAGGTGGTAAACAAAAATGGGTTGGTCTACCTTAAATCTACCTAACTTATCAATGACAATAATAGATATTTCAAAGAATATATCACTAATTTCTAGATAGAGGATGCATTTAGAATCCAATTAGTTTATGAACCTTCTACCTTATTCATTGTCAAAGTGAATACAACATACTAGTATCTATAGCATTCAATAGATTACATTAGTGTAGTACTCATCCCTCTCTAATTGCACACCCCGTAATTATACATTCTTTGTATAGTGGGGTTGAATAAATTTTAGTGATTTTTTTATTTCCATCACTACCACTACTGAAACCTCTTAGAACAAAATCTATTGCATAGCCTTTCAAAGTCACACTATCCTAATGAAACTTAACAAAAATGCATAGCAAATTTTAGCTTCAAAAAAGAAAAACTCCATTTTTGATGAATTGTTTCATTTAACTTTCATGATTTTACATGATATGGACTAAAAAACATTGGTGATGAATTTTAAAAAGAAAATTTGATTGCATAGATGTGTAGAAAACATCCATATGCACATCTTTCCTTTGACAAACATCTCCAAAAAAGTTTTATTATTCCCTCTATATAGATTTAAATGTTAGGGTGACAATGCCCAAATTTTGTAAAATAGATACATTAGATGTGATTTACCTATTGGAAAGGGCTGTAAGTTCCCAAGTGGGGAACCCCTAAAACTGGCCGTTCATGAGCTCTATTGACCTGGCCGAGAGACTGCCACGTCGTTTTCAAAAAATAAAAAATAAAATAAAATAAAATAAAACTTTGTTTTTCATTTTAAGAACTTTAAAAAAATATATTTTATTTTTTGAAAAAAAAAATCTAGCATCCGTGTTCGATGGGGCCTCGAGGGAACGGAATTGGGAACAACCCTGAAACAACCCCCCAGG
Source organism: Rhytidiadelphus loreus (assembly GCA_947034895.1). Lineage (NCBI taxonomy): Eukaryota > Viridiplantae > Streptophyta > Bryopsida > Hypnales > Hylocomiaceae > Rhytidiadelphus > Rhytidiadelphus loreus. The sequence continues at coordinate 45,484,115 of OX344764.1, forward strand.
ATCCCATCTAATGTTTCATTATCTATTTACAATGTGAAGGTCAAATAGATTAATCTAATTACAATAAAGAGATATCTATTTTACAAAATTTAGGCACTATCGCCCCAACATTCAAATCTTTAAAGAGAGAATTCTAAACCTTTGCAGATGCTTGTTGAAGGAAAGATGTGTTTATGGATGTTTCTCCATATCTATGCAATCAAATTTAAAAAATTCATCACCAATGTTTTTCAATCCATTACCATGTAAAACTATGAAAAATTGGTGATGAATTAAAGCTATGTATTAAGTTACGTACCATGTAAAACTATGAAAAACATTGGTGATGAATTTAAGAAAATAAAGTAGAATATACTTGTCTTCATAACATTCTTGACCCTTGCTAGGGGTGTATACTTTGCCTCCTAAACATGAAGGGTGCTCCTAGCATAGGCAAATATGGCACCCTCTAATTTGCTTCCAAATTAACCACTTAACATCCCCCAAGGTATCTCAAAAGACATATTTGTCTTTTGAGGATCTAAAAGGCTATGCACAAGCCAATTAAGTATGTAACTTTACTAAGAAATTATTAGAGATATCTTTTTAGTCTATCATTAGTTTCATATTGTGTTTCTTTTTTGATCTTTTATAAGTATGTTCATGTGCTAAGCAATAGACTACATCCTATCATTTGTGATGAATTGTAACTTTATGAATTCAATACATTAGAAATATAGAAAAAGAGATATGAAAATTGGAAGTTAATGATGAGTTCATCTAATTTTGAAAGTTGTATGAAAAGCAAAATGAAATACATACCATTAACCAATTTTTCCCTTACAAATTCAAATCTACATTCAATCTCAAACCACTCCAAAGGTGTTGGAGTCTTTTTAAATCTTTCTTGTGCACAAAGAAAGATATTAAATGAAAAAATAAGGCACTCAAAATGCAATGTAAACACAGAATTCGTAATTTTTGCACTTGGCCGTTTAAAATTGCACTTATGAAGCATTCGGACAAAAGTGACCTCATCTCCAAAAGGGAGGGGGGTCATTTTCCAATTATTGATTTTTTGTACAATACGAAAACGTAGAATGAAACAAAAATTCTACTCCATACAAATGATTGTATTTTTATCACATTCTTTGCATTCATAGTGCAAAATACAAGTTTTTTTTAAGAATCCACGACTTCACAAATGCTTTTCAATACTCACTTTGAAAATTTATAGAGCAATATTACAATTCTCCAAGAAAGTACAAATATGCTCATACTGTACTAGGTCAAGCTGCAGTTCAGAATTGCAATGCTTGTGCACTACATGTACAACTACTACAAATCCTCCTATATGTAATGACATGCTTCAATATGCATGTATGTCATTCTCCAATCGTTCATTGTCCAACTCCTCCATCTGCATTGCAATATATTCCAACAAATGAGGTTTTGCTAATGTCGGAATATTGACTTCCTTCTCTGTAACCTCTCCATGAACTGGTACATTGTTCCGTACCACAAACCCACTTCTTGATTTTGTAGGTATATCTTCCCATGAGAATATAGCTGCTTCTTTCTCCACCCATCCATGTCTCTCACGGGACGGCTCCCAAGATCCTTCCAAACAATTAGCATACCGTTCTTTGCTTGAACGTCCTCCTATACTAACTCTGGCACTCAGAATTGGCCAGTACCATATCACTTTCATCTTGGTTGCCCACTTCCGTTGACCGAATTCCAAAATCTTCCCAAGATAAAATGGCACGCCTTCTTTTACTTCAGTTGGCTCCACAGTGAGGGCTACGAACTGTCCAACTCGTAGGTCTTTCTCTGGTTCAAACACTGGAAATGGATCCCCTTCTTCGTTAGTGCTCCGAGTTGCATTTGTACTTGTCCCTTCATTTATCCTTCTTCTTTTTGGAGCCCTTGTTCCAAGAGCTTGTTTCGTTTTGTTCCTTCGCGGACCAAAGTAGCCTCGTGCTTCTGGATTTGGCATTGTTGCCATGATTGAATCCACTGTTGCTGACATCATGTTTGACTCTTCACCTGTAGTTGAAATAGTATTGAACTCTGTATTCTCTCCTTCATTCACTTCAGTTGTTGATGGCCAGAAAGGTAGTTCGCTTTGTACTGTTCTATCCATATTGGGAAATTCTCTGAGGTGCTTCATGAACTCTTCTGTGTCCTTCATCGCTTGAAGGTTCTTCTCCACATTTATTCCCCTCTCCACACATTTTTCCTTGTACACAATGAAATCTTCCAACGCCCTGAGCTCTCTCTCATCCGCTGCAAATACCTCTGCTAGAGCTGGTTTCTCCATTGGAGTAGGTAAAGATTGCAAACACATGTGCCCCTCTGTCGGACCCCACGCATCTTTGCTGAAGTGCTTGTGCTGAACTCTGGGCATTCCATTTTCCATGTAGAACCTCATGTGGTGTGGAAATGTTATCCCTGTTAATTGGTCCCCTCCCCTCAAAAGGTGTGGTGTGATAAAGGACTTCCAATCTCGAACGTTCTCAAGTTTTCGTGCACTCACAAAAGACTCTGTATATGATGTTCCTTTCTCAACCAAAGATAACATCTCGTCAAGAGAGTCAATATTGGTCCTCTTCAAAGTATTTGAAATAATACTGAATCGTTGGTCTATGTCTTCATGGGTGTGCCCAACGATGAGAAAACATAATTGCACCTCCTGGAAGTAACCCATGCCCACTAATGCTGCACATAATGCAAACATGTATATGTTCTTGTTCTCGCGAGTTGTGTTGTCTGTTTGGATTCTTAAAGTTGGTGGTAGCTTTCCCTTCCGTCTTCAGACATCAGATATCACATGCATTATTGTGGTTATCACTTGATTGCTGTCATGCTTGTGGTGCGCGTCAATCCACACATCTGCATACAATCCAATCCCATGCACTAGTACTCCACATAGATGAGTTTTCACAAACCGAGACTCTATGTTCTTCACAGTTTGCCTCATCTTCGGAACCATCGTCGTATTCTGGTCCATACCATCCACTATCAAACACATATATAAGTCCGGTGTAATCATTGCTGACCTCTTGAACAACCAATAATCGCGTCTCTCTTCCATTTGATGATGAATGTGTATAATATACCACTTCTTTATCTCCGCACGCGCTGCTGCATTTGTTGTACCTTCCATTCCACACTTATATTCCCAACAATGGTAACACTTTGAAAATCGGGAGTAAGGTGGAATCTGTACGTGTGAAAATTCCTTGCGCCACAATCGATGAAAAGAAGCGAGCGACAATGGCTCTCCATCTACCATCTTCTTCACTTCTTCATTGACATAGTGAAATACATCCACCTTTGTTGTGTTCATGGGTAACAATACCAAAGGCACTATGCTGTTGTCAACCTTCCTTCGTACTTGCCGGTGAGGTTGAGTGCATCCAGCTTCTTTCACAAATTCTTCAAAGCTCTGACGTGCTGCAGACATTTTTGCTCCTTCTTTCAAATGACATGTGTTTCCGTGTACCGCAGACACTCTTCCATAAACTTGTTGTGATTGCTTCAACTGCTTGAACCGCCGTTGCGAATAACCCAATGCTACTGCATAGCAAGCATTGCAAACATGGATGCCATCCAATTTAGTCTCATATTTGTCCCTCTTCCCTCCTTCTTCTCTTTTGTAGAAAGCACTCAACATTTGTAGCATCCATGTTGATCGAACCTCATACTTCTGCCTCCATGCCATATATCTTTGATTCAAAATGTACTTTTTGTCTATCTTTGTCAAGCAATTCTGTTTGCATCCGCCTTCATTTTTGGTTGTTAGTACACTTTGCAAAGTCACTTTCTGAGTCAATGATTCTCCTCTTAAACGTGGTCCTCGTTCTCTTCTTCTACGGGTACCCATTGAATAACTTCGGGTACTTCTGCATTCCGGTAACCCATCCCTCACTTCTCCACTATCTCCAGAATTGTTCAGTCGTTCAATTCTTGAAGATCTTTCATGATGGGTGCTACTAGTACCGGGAGTATTGTGAGATATCTCTGATGGACTGGGACTATTGTTGCTCTCGTGGAACTCGAACTCCGGTGTTGCTACTGGAGAAAAGGTAAAATTGTGTCCTCCTCCTGCTTGCATGTTAATTGGCCTTCCCCCTCCTTTGGTACGAATTCTTGATTTTTTCCAACGAATCACCAACCCCAGACACTGCCCGAGACGCTCCCCTACCAATTCTCCAGTCCACATAGTTCTATCCACAACATGCAACACTCGCACAACAACTTCATGAGGGAACAATTTAACATGATGCAACTCCATCCCACAAACAATACTCTCCTCGATGAGTCCTGTTCCAACAATTGCTCCCAACTCTGAGATGAGTTCTATGGTGTCTTCCCTCATCCGTGTTGCCACTTCATGCCTTTCAACATCACTGTCTCCAAATAGAATTGCTCGACGAGCTCGGACTATTCTATGCCCAACACTTCCTGGGGTAGGCCCTCCTATTGTTGCATTTGTTGGTAAGGCCACTGGACTACCGAAACCTCGAGCATCCATATTCGTCATTTCTTTCGCCCAAAATTTCTCCTACAATACCATTTACATGTAAGATTCACAGTACCACGAAAAACAATTCAAAAAATAAAAACTTCATTTTCATACTTCAGAAACTTGTCAAGTAGTAGTAAAACCAAGATTGTAAGAAACACTTCATTGTTAAGTGCCTTTAGATGGGATTGAAAGAATATAATTCCAACGATGTGATTGTTCTAGCAAGCACACTGAACCATTTAAAAAAAAATGGAATTTTTTTTCAATATTACATTCTGCAATGAATCATATAAGTTCTTTTTCCAAAAAAATGCTTACATTGCCCAATAAATAAGATTGTTCATAACTTTCACATCACTAATCCAAATGGAATGAATCAAAACTTCAGATGTAGACAAAACATAATCTTCTACAAGAAAAAGCAAAAAAAAAAAAAAAAAATAATTTTTTTTCAATATTTTTTGTGCTGCCATCCGAGTTCAATTCTTGCCTTTTTTTGGTATAACTGTTGTACCAAGCACCGATGGGAATAAAAAATGTATTCCCACAAAGCTTATTTGCTTTTCTGTCTTCAATAAAAGTTTCAAAACATTAAAAAATTATCCCACAAGGAGACAATGGAAGTTCAAGGGTTCACTAAAGATATTAGCATGTAAACTCAGTTCATGTGTGTTTTTACCAATTCTAATTGCATATTAAATTGTATGTCCATCAATCAACCACTTAAGAGTTGGATTTGAATATTTGGCTAGTAAAACTTATCAAAAGTTTGTTTAGTAAATTTACATTTGAGGCATTCAAGTGGAATTGACATGTATGCTTCGGTTATTCATATTTTGTGAAGCTACTAATAATTCATTATGAATCATTAGTTATGACCTCTTGCCATGTATTCCTTCTGCTCCAAAACGATTTTCTTCTATTTTGTTGACATTTATTTTATGCCAATTTCATTAATCATATTGAGAAAGCTTCCTAATTTTATATCACTAGAATCAATAAAGAACATTTCATGTATTCATTTCATCCTACATGAAAAAAGCCACAAGGAAGTGTCCACATGACTTACTCAAAACCCTTAAAAGAACATGAAGTCTTGCATGAATTTCAAATTGAACTATCATTCATTCATAATTTGACTTGTAATGCTTTTATTATTCATGGTTTCCAGCTCATAACTCATTTCGTGCTATTGTTGAATCTCCAGAACAATTGCCAGAAGATTACTAATGAATACAAAGCACGCTCACCGTCCATCAAAAAACAATATTTAAGGGAAAAAATTCGAATTCAAAATAATATTTTTGGTACTCTAGTAGGTTATCTAGGATTTCTATAATGAATTTAATTTGAAATCTGTTTAATATTTCAAAAACAAACATGCCAGTAACCACAAACATGAGTGGTCCTACTTTGGTAACAAAGCTGCGCTAATGAAGTAGGCTGCAAGTTTTGCCCAACACGGCAGAAGCCATTGTAACGAACGCCTCGAGCCTTCAAGGTCACTCCTTAGCACAAATATTTTGTGATGTATTGGACAGTCACATAAAAAAATTCTTTTTGTAATGCAATTGAAGATTCAAGAATGTGCTCAATTAGGTTCTAATTATAATATAAAACTTAATAAGTTCACTAAGTGTCACATTGCATCAATTATATGATTTATATCTCAATATTGCTCTTACTGAAGGTTCAAAAATACATTTACTTTTGTGTCCATTATTTTGATTTCAGCATTATATTGTAGCAAGCCAAATTACACTTAGAACAACAGCTACACAAGTTCATAGACTCTCGTAAAGCATTTTTTCCCACTTCATGCACTAACTTTGTAGAGGCAGAGGTAAGTTTACTTTCTTAACCCTTAAAGGACCGTCACTATACTTTCACCAAAAACACTCCAAAACTGCCATTTCTAGTACAAGTATCAAAATTTTGAAAAAGAACTTTTTTGATATATCTAACCGTAGGATCTTGTATTATATAGTATCAGAAACATGTGGTAAAAATTTCAGACATTTACACCGGGTGGATTGCAAGATATAAACATTTAAGTTAACTAAAATCATTTTTTTGACCCTGTGAAAAGCACGGCAGCTACACTTCACAAGCTCACATTTCTATGAAAAAATGACGTAGATGGTGGTGCTTCTTTGGATTTGTTTTCCTAGACAAGTTGGCCACATGCTTGAAAAATTTCAGATCATTTGGAATAGTACAACATATAGGAAAAAAATAGTAAGTAGGTAATAGTAGAGAATGATTAAAAATACTAAATTATTTACAATTTGAATATGGAATTGAAAATTTCCAATCCCAATGGTCAAAATGTTGTAATAATGTATCTTCATTCTACGATTTTATTTTTGTCCAAAAATATTGAAAATTGGGTAAGATAAAGGATTTCAAAGTTTATTTTAGAGTAGGAAATCCAAAACTGCCCAAAAACAAAAAATTCTCATAACTTTTGACTCATTGATCAAAATGGCATGATTCAAAGCTTTTCGTGTATATAAAACTCTAGAAAATCAATTCCAAATTTTTGTTTCTGAAAAAAGTGATTTTTTCTGATCTGCCCGAACTGCCCAGCTGGGAAAAAAAGTAACATATTAGGCTATAACTTTTGACTCGTATTTCCAAATGTCGTGAAATTCAGTGCATATGAAAGATCTTCATTGCCCCCACATTATATTAAAATTTCAGCCCCAAATATGAAAATCTTCGCTTGTAGGTACCTGCCCAAAATTTCTATACAGCCAAAAAACACAGTCCGGTCCTTTAGGGGTTAAATACGAACCACATGGCTCTCTAGCAAAATTGTATTACTCCATTATAAATTTCAAAATTGTGAAGGAGGAGAAAGTTTTTTATTACCCCGACATAAAACACTGTTCTTTTGGGTATGTACAACCATAATCAACAATGCCCCAAATGTTACACATACACTTGGTTAAAAAAAATGTCAACATCATGGAGATTTCGGTTACAAAACATGTACACAATCAAACTAGGAGAGTTTCACATGGTGCCTATTGCTGTTTCTTGATTCACCTGTAAACAACATTTTGAAAATTCATAACTTATTCATATGGAGTCTGTCTAAATTTTACTTGTTATGATTTCTCTTCAAAGTGCCAATCATATGCAATGTTTCTTTTTAACGTTTTTCATGTCATTCAAAATCTTAAATGTTTTGGTGGTGCTCTCAGTTTCAACAGTCATCCACGTACTGAAAAGAAAATGTGATATTACGTATCTATGATTCTATTTTCATTCACAATGTGGTGATTTCATCCAAGATGTGGTGCTTCTAAGCACGAAATTGCCAGAAAAAAAAAATGATCATATCCATTAAATAATGAATATAAGTAAAATAAAAGTAATATGGGAAGATAAATGCAGCCTCATGGTGAATGACTCTCTATTTTAATCTTTACTGATGGACATTGCTTAATTGTTAATTTGTATGTTCGGTGTTAGTTCTCATATTTGTACTTATGGGAGCAAGTTAAATCTTCATTCCGCTACGTGCATTCTTCCTAACTCCAATCACATTGTCTTGCTTAAAATTGGTAGAAGAATTAGCCCTAGAATGCCTGGAATGTCATTCTTTGGCGTTCGGAGGGCAATCATATGAACTTCTTCATCCGTTCTAAAGCTCCGTGTTTCCCGTTTTACTTGTTGCTCTAAACTTAAAATTTCTCCACGTAAATGTACTCTAATTTCTACTCCATTTTCAATTTCGGGAAAATTGATATTTTTTAGATATTTTTTAAAAATTTCATTGCAATTTGAATTTCGTATGTATTTTCAACAATTAACAATTAACAATTAACAATTAACAATTAACAATGGTGGAGAGCGACGGACGGAGGGAGGGTCCAGACCCCGCGCAGCTGCGCGGGGTCGACATTACGAGACGACGAGTATACCTGCGAATAGAGGGTCCGTCGGCGCCGCTCTTCTCCGCTCCTGCGATCTCTTGTCTCTCCTCGTTTGCTACTGCCGACGCGGGTCCTCGTTCGGGGGTTGCTGGTCGCCGCTCCGTCTGCTGCAGTTCGAGGTTGTTGTTGTGCTACTCTCCGGCGTGGGTCCTCGTTCGCGGGTTGCTAGTCGCCGCTCCGTCTGCTGCAATTCGAGGTTGCTGTTGTGCTACTCTCCTCCGCTGGGCCGCCACTAACTAACTGTATGCGGCGCTAACCTCGTGCTGCAACATGTAGTGTGCAGATTTTAGGGTTGAGGGTCTGTTTTTCCTTTCGTTTTTGTTGTTCGGATTTGCTTGCGTTGTTGCAGTTGTTTAGCTGTGTTTTTTTTTGGCGTCGTCGTTCTTCTTTTGTTCCATCTGCTTGTCACCTCGAAGATGTTGTTCTGTTCTTCACAGTCCGCCTGGTTCCGTTGAATATCGCAGTGCCGCCTGGTTCCGTTGAGTATCGATCTGCAACGCGTGCTTCCGCTGAAGATCTAGAGCGTCGACGCAGCGCCGCTGAAGATTTGCAGCATCGAGCCTGTTCTGTTAAGGATCTGCAGGTGGTTTTTGTTTTTCTGCGGGAGCCTTGTTGTCATCGTCAACTGATTCTTCTGGAAATCTGGGCCTCCTCAGGAAAATCTCTTCTTGAACTGCGCTTCCAGATAACCTGATTTCCCTGCAACTCAGGAGCGCTTCGCAGCAGCAAGGAAAGCTTAGCGGTGCAATTTCAAAGAAGAGCGGTAGGTGTAGGACTTGTTGTAGGTGTACTGTAGTGTAGACTGGCGCATGGTCACTTGTTCCACAGCCAACTAAGTGAAATGAATTTGCAAATATTTGGGAATCGACGTTGCAATGCAGTTTTCTACTTCCAGATTCTACAAGTGTTTGGTTCGGATGTTGAACCTGGCTTCTTTTATTGTGGGTTAATTGGCTGCGTTTTTTGTTGTTCTGTATACAAAGGAATCTTCTGGGGCATTCCCAAACTGTTGTTTGAAAAAGGAGAGGAGGAGGACAAGGATCAGTAATTTCATAGAGCTTGCAAGATGTTATGAATATCTAGGGAAATTGCTGTAAGTTATGCTTATCATTTCGTTCTTCTCTTTCATACACCTTCTTCTGATTTTTGTGCCACAACTCAGCACAACAGGAATTGAATGCAGAAATTGTCTTCCCATTCAAAGTCCTTCATTTCCATTTCTAGAGGTTGTTCACTATATTCATCTTTATTAATAGGGTTTTAGCTTGTATTGTCGCTCCTCGGTCCTGTTGTTTTGGGATTCTACGATTCCCTATTTTTTGATCGTTGTGCATGTAGTTGGCGCGGTCATTTCCAGGATACTGTGAATTGCTTGAACAATTTTGTGGTTGACCGTGCTCTTGTGTTGGAACTCGTGTGCATTACATTTCTGATCTGGCGTTTCTGTATGCAAAATTCCGAGTTTCATGACTACATTCTGAGCTCATATGAAGGACATAATTGAGATAGTAAAAGAATACTATTACCTTAGATATCTAAATTGAACAAAAAGTCAACAGTAACCACAAAAATTCAAACTAGACATGATTGAGACCACATTGGAAAAGAAAACACAACAATATTACTCATAGATCGAATGATTATAACTTGAATTGTAATGATTGATCATGAGGATGTTAACTCTATAGAACTATTTGATGTCTTTCAATTGTATTTTCACTTGTCAAATTTAAAATATTGGTCACCAAAAACATTTGAGTTCGTAGCTTATAATATGCATAACTCCAATCAATTTACAACTTCTTAAAACCTATTTTTTTATTTAAAATAAATGAATTTTTAATGTGATTTTTCCTCCAAGATTTGGTGTATTTGAGGCTCATTTCCAAGAACTCTCAACACTTAAAAAATAAAGATTTGCAATGGACACCCTTGCATAAAATCTTGAATAGAAAAATAACATTCAATTATTTTTAGAATTGGACTTTTGATTCTAAAACTATACTTTAAAGAATGTTATTCAAAAATATGAACTACTAGAAAAAGAAACTTGGTTAGGTTTTATTTAGCTTCAAAGTACTGTCGACACCTGAATTTTGTGCCTAAAGCATTCAGGGGTTAAATCCTTAATGCTTCAATCCTTTTTCAAATTTTGAAACATTTTTTATTATATCTTTGTATAGTAATACCATTTACCAAAATTTCATGAAATTGGGCATAAAAGGAAGTTGTCTTTTCAAGATTCAAGTGTTACATTGGATGAATGAGAAGGTAGTTGGATGAAATAGCGCCTACAAGCCCTTTGCTCATCGTCCTGAATATGGACGTCGAAGCGCTTAAGGGTTAAAGTGTTGAAAGTCAACATAATATAGAGAGAGAAACAAATGAAACAGATAATAGAACATCAACGCTCATAGAGACAAAGACATCAAGTGACGGAAGTTACACTAAAATGCATCCAATTGAATCTGGAACCAAATACATAGGATAAGACTATATTTCTAGAACAATTTGAAATATCCAAATAAAATAGGGGAGGCTTTGTCTGTTTGTAGTGAACAACACAGGTACAACACGGTACTCCGTGTATAGAGTGCGTAGCCTCCAAATCACCATCTTTTTCTACTGTGCCCAGTAGCTATTATTAAAAGTGGGCAAATTTTCATATTTTCTTATTGACGATTGACAAGTGAAAGAAGGTTCCAATGCATCAAAGAACACAAGTAAAAGAATTTTCTTTTCATTAACCATGTACGGAATCTTCATAATTATAGAATTTTCTTATTAAAAGTTATAGTAAAAGGTAAGTTGCAAAATTAGGTTTGCAAGGAATCCTATAAATGCAGTCAGTAATACTTGGAACATTTAGTAGTAATAAACCGAAATATAATTTGATTTTGGATTCATTGTTTGTGTGTTAGAAGAAATATGTTGTATTTGAATATTCCATTCAATTTTGTATTTATGAATATAAAAAATGTCACATGTATGACAGAAGTATTGCTCACTAAATAGAAGAAGGTAATATTATGAATTCATATGAATTTTTCATGTAATATGACTTGAATAGATAAGGTATGGTACAACATGGTTGATTTCTATTGTTCTAATGGAGTTTTTGTAGTTCAAAGTTTAAAAGCTCATTCTTTATGCAATGTTTTTTAGATTTTGTGGTATATGAAAATTTTATATAATTATTATAAGTGAGTGCAATGCGTATGCCTTATGTGGTTTGTGAAGTAACTTTCTTACAATCAGGCTTCTTTTTTGTAGTCAAATGTTGTTTACTTTTTGTGTAGTAGATTTTCTTTTAAAGTAGAAGATCTAAATTGTACTAATGACTTCTGAATGTGAAGTATGTGGGAAATAAAAAATTTCTTTTGAGGATCAATGAACTGACTTTCTACATATATTAAGGAAATAGTATGCATTCCACACATGAATGTACTAGTGTACATAATAATTTTATATGTACATGCGATGGAAAATGAATTTGTGAATTTCAAAAATGAAGGCACCCAGAAGGCATTTTTTGCTTTCCAAAGACTCTTAGCAGTGTATTCTTCAAAATATAAGAGACAATCATTGCTTTGTTCTTGTACTTATACTTTTGTATTTGATGATGATTACCAACAGAACCATTATGGCTATCAAAACATAAAATGAATGGGTTGAACACGGATGGTGGCTTGTGGCAATTGACACACCAATGGACGCAGCAACAAGCACTCCGACAGGAATGTTGTGGATCACAGAGCACCCTATGCGGGAAGGGAGGCATTGGACAGCTTTGGGCATGGAACGTGGAAAACTGACATCTATTTCCACTGCACCTGACGATTTCATATTTTTGAATGTTCAAATGGAAGTAGGCAACAATGCGAGGTACAAGCTGCAGAGGAATTTGATGATGGCACCAATTCCACCTTCTTGTTTGGAGGTAGAGCAACCCATGAGGGTCATACGAAAACTTGCAGAGCATTGGAATATTATGCCAGAATTGCTTCAGAATGCACGTAGTGAAGCAGTGCAAAGGATTATGAAATTGAGTCCAGAAGATGTTTTAAGAGGGAGGCGATATGTGGTGGATGCCTTGGCTTATGAAGAGATGCAGAATACAGATCCTTCCAATGTCAGAGATAAAACTCCACCACGTGAACCTGAAGAAACGGATCCTGTGTACAGGATACTTGCAGCTCCGTTAAACGTGCACTGGTTGCCTGTTCAAGACCGTGGTAGAAGGCGTTCACCACCAGGAGTAGTTCAAGAGAATGAGTCCTCTCCTATTTCCGTTGAGCAACGAAGAGTGAGAACCAAGCATGGGAAGAGTCCACACGGTGGAACAAAAGGGAGGTCATCATCTAGTGCAGGCACATCTAGGGGTGCTATTGAACATGGTGGTTTAATCTCACCACGTGTTGGACTGAGCACAGTGATGTCTACAGGTGCAGCTATCAACACCTTTCCAGTTTTAGCATCCACAAGAGGAGAGTCATCCAAAAGAGCTGCCCAGCGGAAGAAAGGACCACAAGGTTCTAAAGCATCCAGAGTCGTTAATCCACGTGGAAGAGGAAGAGGAACTGTGAGACAAGTACATACTCAAATGCCACCAAGCACCGAACATGGTATAGGAGAAAGAAGTACACGCGCAATAGAAGAGCATGTCGAACACGATGAAACATTTGAAATTGTGGAAGAATCCGGAGAAGAAGAAGAAGAAGAAGAGACCCATAGAACTCACGTGTTTGCAAGTGTTGGTCCACTTGTAAGATTTCCTTTGAATGATGAATTTCTGGCTGGATACATATGGGGTATGGGCTTGGTTTTCAATGCAAGGATTGAAAACATCCGAGTTGTTGAACACGTGGAGACGAATCACCGAGCTTTGACTGATAGGCGTGTCTCAACCACGTATAAGCGACTTTGTGGAAGGGAAGAGCCTAATATGTCACCTCTAACTTTACGTCCAATTGCTTATATTGTGGAAGGAGTGAACATGGAAGGTGTTGCCCAACAAAGGGAGATTCCATTTTCAGACACTGATGCAGTGAAAGAGTTTAACGCTGCATACCTACATAATGCTCGAGCTGTTCCAGGAAATCCCGACATGTTGAAGATCAATTGGTTGGAGAACAACATCATTTGGGAGCCAGTTGATGGTCAACATGTGGTTGCAGCTTGCAAACAAGGTGAAAGGCAACACATAGCAGGGTTGTTGGAAGATGAGGAGTACTTGAACATATTTGCCAGAAGGAAAGCACGATTTGTTGTGTACAATGATTCGAAGGTGTATATCGAAGCGTCTGTGCGAATAAATGCTAAAGAATTTGAGAGAGAGTTCTACACAACAATGGAAGAAGATCTGGTGAAGCTACGAGCAATTTGGGAAGCTTGTGGGAGACCTAATCCACAATCACAAGCAGATGATGCACAACGAGCTAGAGCAGTAACGATGGCAGCAAGTGCGTTGCATTGGACGAGGTCAAATGTACAGAATGTATCGTTGGGGGGTATTTCTAAGAGGATGGCACAATACACCCGCCATGCATGGCAGGAAGACGAAGTTGCGTATGAAGCTGTTCTACAAGTTTGCCGGGATTATGAAGAAGGACTACTTTGGTATAGCAAAGATGATTTGAAGAAGTGGAAGAAGTATGCAGATCAGAAGTCGTTGGATGCAAATGTTGATGTGAGGGAAAACAGAAAGAAGATGGAGAGGCTTTGGCTGAGGCCACTGGTGAGGGTTCCTAAAGTACATTACTTGCGGTTGGCAAAAGAAATGTCTGCCAAACCTCTTGTTGATGGTGAACGTCCACAACAAAGATTTTTCTTCAACAATGCTAGCAGCAACACTCCAGCGAAGGGTACTTTGGCTTGGGCAACTAAGCGTATTCAACGAAGGGAAGCAGTGCGGAACGCAATACGCTGGTTGATGGTCAAATCAGGGCAAACACATCCGAAGACTATGGACAGTTTTTTCCTTATAAATGTGCGAAAATTTGAAGGACATGACCGCAAGCAGTTGCAAGTGCTTGCTGAAGTAGTTGACAAGAAAATGAAGATAGCTTGGTCATCTCCAACAGTGAAGACTATCGAAGCGTTGCGGAGGTTTGAAGCTCTAATACCTCCAATGATCAAAGATCATTATGTGAATATCGAGCGTGGTGGATCAGGGTACCACGGGTATAACAGAGATGTGACGAACTTGGATGAGGCGAGCTGGGATTGGTAGTTGACTATACCGTGTAATACACATGAAGTGAATGTTGGAGGTGTTTCAATTCAATGCGGGGGATGTTTTTTTACAAAAGGTGTTGTGGAATTGGGAATGCCTTGTTTGTGGATATTTGATTGTAGACGGTGCGGGGCAAAAGGAGAGGATGAAGCTTGGACAGACGTTGAATACAATATTGCATTGCAAATAGTGCAACAGTGGATGACAGGCATTCACAAGTGGACAGCAATATTTTTGTTTCCACCAGGAACGTATTTCGAGGAGAAGATGAGAGAGAATATGGTATTGCCATCAGAATGTACATGGCGGAAAGGAGTTTGGGTGTTTCAACCACAAACAATGTCAACATATGTATATGACCTACGACACGAAGGCCGAGCTGATCGGAGTGTACAAGCGGTGGGTGACATTGCAATTGTAATGGTACATCCTAATGCATCGAGGGTGGCAAACAACGTACGAGGAGGTCTTCACCAAGTACCTGTAGTATTTATAGATGCATGGAGCGAAGGAAGGATGCCTTCTACTGTGGATCCAGTAGAGAGGACCCCTATGGAGTTGCAAAGGTTGGTTGCATCATATCTACCTGAGAAATAGGGGCTTGTTACAGTGGGCATTACATCAGCCATACCAAGTATACTGCAGTCAGCTTTTGTGGGTACGGAACTGATTGTATTGGATGGTTCAATAGATCGAACACGTTTTCTGTACAACACATTGCAGGAACAATTTCATGCAGGAATCCAAATGCGACAAGCTGCAATGCTAGTGAATGAAAATGCAGAGATAGGAGACCCTCAAATTAGTAGTGCACCATCTGTGCAACGTTCTACAACGCATGTACAACAATCTATGGCAGAAGAGGAGGAGGAAGAGAGTCTTGGAGATGAGGAAGAGGATGTCGAAGACGGGGAAGATTTGCATTCAGAAGATACGCCGATACGAGAAGGATATGAAGTAAGGCAACCTCGAAGCCCAAATGATCCAGAGTATGTCGAAGGGGAGGAGGAAGAAGACGAGGATGAGGTAGAGTATGACAGTGAAGAGGATACAGAAGAGACATCTACCTCAGATGACGAATCATCAGATGAGTTTTCTGATTCATCAGAGGAAGGAGAAGAGGAAGTACATAAAGTTGTCCTTGAAGAGAAGAGAATGAAAAGTATTGAGAAGACAACAGAGGTTCCTAATGCATCAGAGGAGTTAGAGACTACGAGGACACTACAACATGATGCTGCTCAAAACATTGTCTCTTCAACGCCAGAAGTTCAAAAAGAGGATGGGTCCTCAAATCATGCAGTTCTTGAGGGAGAGATTGTTACACAAGAAGAAGTTCTGAAAGACGTGGACGTAGAAGAAGTACAAGAAAGTCTTCATATTGCAGGAAACGAAGGAAGTGAAGGCACTCATGGAGGAATGCACGAGATGCGAAGTGAACTTGGAGTACCTGCAGAAGTGGTAACATCTATTGAAGAAGAAGCAATAGAAAAAGAGAGGACCATATCAGAGGCAAGGACTCCAATTCATGCAATGGAAGAGGTGGATATAGAGATGGAGGATGCGGTGAAAAAATCATGTGAAGAGGTTTTGGCTTCAGCATCTGCTACTACAACTTCGCAAGGTACAACAGTGATTGGTTTGACAAATGAAACGCATTTGAGTATTATATCTTTTGCGTGGGCCTCTCAAGAGCAAGCGATGACGGAAGGAGCGGATGGACTTTATTACGATCAAGAGGGTATTAGATATCGTCGTAGTGGAACTGAGGGAGAATATAGATTTGAGCAAATAACATCAGTTTTGGAGGAAACAGTGCACATGGACGAAGAACCTTCTCTAAGAGCTCAAGTTGTGGTCGATACGACTTTGGATTACGATGAAGTACAAATTCCAGATGAGGTTCATGCAGTACTCACTGCACGATCTATAAATAGTACAAGTGGTGAAACACTTGGAAGTCAATCTCCGAGGGTCATTGCAGAGACACCAGAGCCATTAGAGTAGTATATTGACAAAGTTCATATGGAGAATGTTGTTTAGTTTGACAAGAACAAAGTTGGACATCTTGTATGAGGATTCCTTTGTTCTACTGTAATACTTCAATGATAATAAATGGATGGTGTGCTTTTTCTTTCCAAGTAAGGACTAATGTTTTAGAATATAATGAAAATGATTGTTTAAAAATGAAGTGAACAAGGAACATCAAGTGTGTTGTATGTATCAACAATTGAGCTTTTGAATGATTCCATATTGGAAAATTACAAATTTGTACAATTAGTTCGGGCGTTTTTAAATAACTATTGCATACAAGTGTACTATAGGTAGTAGAAATGGAAGGTTAATATCGTACAATGAACAAGGAAAAAAATTGAAAATTACTTGTGAAAATGGTGTACCATTTTGTTAAAAGTGAAGAAAATGCACCTATTTTGCGGTACAATTAGTGCACTTGGCCAAGTGCAAAAATTACGAATTCTGTGTTTGTAGTCAAATAAGACACTTTTAATTTTCATACTCTACTTCATTCAATTTGTTTATGCAATTTAAAAACTCTTGAAGAGAATTTTTGTGAAGATCATAGATTGCAATGTGCTTGATGTAAAATGTTTAAAATAAACTCAAGTTCTATAAACTACACTTGAAATACATTTAATTTAGATTCAAATTTAGTTTTCAATTTTAGAAGAAAAAAAAATAATTTAGGTTTATAAATTTCTTCCTAAAGAAACTTCAATTGTCATTTTGCTTTTCATAGTAAATAATAATCCAAAGTTGATATATCTTACAAATCCAAGCACCAATCATTTTTACAATTAATTTCATTAATTCTAGACATATTCTTTTTCATTTTCATTGGATAATGCTAAAAATTTATAACTAAGCAATATAAAATATTGATACAATACCTTTTAGTGAAAAACCTTGTTTTGTTCCTTATCCATATTTTGTTTGCAACGGAGTGCATTTGAACCATCTCCATTAGGTTCCTTTCTATTACTAAATCCAAGTGTATTGTCTAATCAAATTTTAGTTTGGGGTAAAGTCAAGGCACTTTGCAAGGACAATTGAGAAGGTCAGTTATAGGTATCAACTTTGATCTATGAATATTTTTTTAATAAAATTTATAAAGAAACTTTTGATTTTTAGGGAGTGAAAGACAATCATCCTTAACTCTAGCCTTAACTTTCTATGTTGCCAAAAAGTTTCATGCCTTCTACATTATTTGTCACGGCTAAAATTCCTTAAAGGTTTGAAATTAGGTCATATGACCCTAAACAAACATCTTAGGATTGTTACTCACTACATCCTAAGTCTTATTTATTAAAGTCCTACTTCAAAGGCCAAATGTCAACTTCTATAGAAGGTGAATAAAAACTATTGTATGTGAATCTTGGAACTTTATACAATGAAGGCCAAAGTCCCAATTTATGTGCAACAAACTAATTTCTAGAGAAAATCAAACCATGATCTAATTTTTGATTTAGTGTTATTCTTCTCTTATTATATACAAAACAATAGATGGAACTTAGAACCCAATTTAATTTTCCATTATTGCTAAACCTAACTCAAGCTCCAAGGCCATTTCCTTGGTTCCAAAACCTTCAAAAAGTACTACCAAGTAGGCAATTTGTTTTTTGTGCATTGGACCTTCAACATTGGGGCTTAGTGTAAGACTCAAGTTACAATTTTCAACTCTCCACCAATAAAATGAAAGAATTTGTTAGGACTTGGGACTTTGTGAGAAGAGACCCTCAATGTTAGATACATGCACCTAAAATCGCCACTTTTTTTTTTTGCCTCACAAGTCTTTGTGGGCAAAATAATGAATTTTTTTGGTACAAATGTTAGCCTCTTCAAAAGAAAACCAACCTTAGTTGTTTCATAATTTCCTAACACTCTCTCAATATTATTCTATCAATTTTCAAAGCATAAACCATACAGGGCCCTATTCATGCCACTAGACCCCCTTTAAATGGCCACCCTTCACACATGAAATGCTTCAACTCTCATGAATTGCTCTTACACACCTATAACAATGTTGGAAGATCTAATGAACCCTTTTCCATGGAAAAAAAAGAAGAGAAAAAGCTAGCGCAATGTGGTGCAAATACCCAACTTTCAACACAACCTAATTTTTTATTGTGTTGAGAAGCACAGATTGCTACAGTACAGCACATCATCATGAGTATTAAAAAGGGACCGAAGGTTCTGAACCTCCACGTCGCACATGGCATGGAAGCAACAACCCAAGTCTCTCACCAATCAGCGCATGTGCATTCCCTTGTTCGCATCTTCGCCACTGTCCAGTCAAGCTCACTGCCACCCTCCTCTCAACCCAAAAATCAAAAGCCCTTTTAGGGTTTTCGCCCCCTTCTTATTAGCTTAGTTAGTTCCTTCGATGGCCATGTTTCCAGTTGCATTGCAATCCGAAGTTGCTCCAGCACTTTTAGTCATCTGGAGACGTGTTTGAAGCTGGTGCTCTGTTTGGTTTGGGGTCCAGAGTGCAGGGAGATCTTTTTCCCTATCCATTGATCACTTGGTTGGACGGAATGGAGCCGAATGCTCGCGAGTTTTGAGGTTTCGGGTGTTTGGAATTAATGCTGGAAGAATGTCAGATTGTGGAGTGGAGTCTGGTTGGGAAGTGGCGAGTGGGGAGGGGATTGAATTGTTTCTCGTGGTGGTATCGCAGCAGACGGCTAAGAAATGTATGTGACTGCTTGAATGTATGAGTTTTCTTTTTTCTGTCTCTCTCTCTTGTCTTCTTTTAGGGTTTAGCGGTGGCGTGTTTTGGACTTGAGGAGGGGAGGTTGGAAGAGGTTAGTTTCCTTGTTTGTGCAAATTGCGGACTGTGGAAATGGGTGTGGGGTTGGAGGGCTTTGGATTGATTTGTGTTGATTGGTTTCTGTGAGAACTGGGTGGATTGTGGGCAAGTGACAAGGAAATTGTATGTTAGGAACTCAGTTTTGACTGGGATCTATTGATTTCTCATTGCTGCACGTTAATTCCCTATCCGCTAAGTTTCTGGACCCCATGCTTGAGCAACATGTTTGTCCCTAAGTGTCTTAGCTAGAAGTTTAGTTTGGAAGCTGATAGTTGATTGTCGTGACTTTGATAACACATTTCTGACATTCAGAAATGCAGGGTTTGGTTTGAATTCTTCTTCCTCAAGCGTTCTACACGATATGTTGAATTCTCAGAGATATGGAAGTAGCCATTTTTGACCACTTGGGCTCTCTGAGGTTAAACCCTTGGATGGATCACTGAAGGGTGCTATTTGATGATAGAGTTAACCTTGAAGTGCTCTTGCGAATCACTGATTATAGTAACTTTCAAAATATATTTGTAGGGTATGAACTTTTCTTTCTGTTGGGACATTCTGTTATCTTCCTTGAAATTTCCTAAATGATTCGTTTCAGCCCTATCTTGAACCAGCCACTTTTGACTATATGGGCTTTTATGGGTTAACTCCTTCATGTTTGAACTAATAATGAAAGTTCAATTGGAAGCTCATGGCCAATTATAGTAATTTCGAAAATATATTTATACCCTTCAAAATGGCAGGGCGTTGTTTAATCTTTCTATTGAAATATTCTGCTACCATCCTTGAAGCTTCCTATATGTGTCATTTCAATATGGAAGCAGCTACGTTTGACCATTGAGGCATTTAGGGGTTAAAGTGGCTGAAGGACTGATGTTGGTCTGTTGTGTGTATTAAGGAGTCCAACAGACATTAAGTGGAGGCGTTGTTCAGGCTTCATCAGCTTCCATTTCAGAGATTATCTCTGTTGCTTTGTGATACCCAATTCCATGAGAGGGGTTTGGACAGCTCTGCATGCAAACCATTGAGGTGGTAGTACCTAATTTAGTTCAAAATGAAATCTGGGCTGCGGAGAAGGGTTACCAGGAGGCAACCCGAATTTTCAACCAAGAAACCGTGCTTGGAAAGCTCCGATGGGCGGTGGAGAGTCCTCTCAGATGACTTGCTGGAGATCGTGTTCATGTTTCTTCCTTTGCACGACCTTCTAATGATGAGATCCGTTTGCAAGCGTTGGCAGCGCATCACTTCCACTCCTTCATTTGTTAATCTCTACTCACGGCAAGCGCCCAGAAACCACTGGTTTCTGATGTTCCCTGAAGGGGAGTCGCAGAGGTATGCGGCTTTCAATCCCCAGTTGGATGAGTGGCATGAGCTGAACTGCAATTTCCTCCCTGTGAACGTGGTTTGTGTCGCAGCTGCTGGGGGACTGCTTTGTTATGCTCATACCTTACAGAACCAGCACAGCTCGACACAAGATTGGAAGTGTCTCTTTGTGTGCAACCCGATTACGAGGACGTACAGAAAGCTTCCTTATTCAACCAAGCAGAGGCTGAAAAAGCGGTCCGCGCAGATGATTGTGGAACCAGAGACAGGGGCTTACAAGGTGATCGTCGCCATTGGCATCAACAGCATGTTGCTGGGGTATGATAGCCTGGAAGTTTATGACTCACGGACAAAGTGCTGGTCAGTCAAGAATTTGATCCCGGAAGGCTACTGTGAGCCCTGGGTTACATACAACTCCACCTTCTTCGATGGCTCAGTGTATTTCAGCTTCACCAAGGATGGCTATCTGAGTTCGTATACGGTGGAATGCCTGGAGTGGAGTATGACCTCTCAAAACATCTTCCCAACGCATACGAAACCGCGGCCTACGCAATTGTTTGTTTCGCAGGGGCGGCTTTGCTGCTTGGTTGGCAGAGAAGAAAGGTGTGGCAATGCCCGGGTGCTCAGCTTGATTATTTTAGAGTTTGATCAGAGCAAGTGGTCCCCTGTTTCCAGAGTTCCACCTCTGTTTGGAGAGTACCCGGGAGCAGTGCGAGCTATGGGCCATATTGACTCCAGCTTGATTTGCGTTACATCCACAAGGTGCCCTCGTGTGCTGTTGTATAACAGGTGCGAAAACTCTTGGACTAGGATTAGCAACTTCCCTGATTATGGCCATCTTCCCAAGCGCGGCCCCAGTTCAGCTTTTCCTTTCGAGCCTCGGCTGGACATACTCGTGTAATTATATCCAATTTGCTGCTAATTTCGAAGTACAACTACAATTCTTCTTATATTGTAGAAGCCCTGTTTTTGGAATGTAGAGATCTACTCATTGTCTCAAGGCTGTGCGGAAGCCCCTTCCATTCTTTCAAGTGCTCCAATTGAGCTTAACAGTGCCGATGAATTGCTCTATTTCGGAACTCGTCCTGTCTACGCGGCTCAGGTTTTTGTACTTTGAGCCTTGCAGTTGTAACTGAGTTGCCAATGTTCCACTTGTGAAGATCTAATGCATCTGTGGGAATCGTGTGTGTGTAATCGGTGACGGTGACTCTTCTCTTCTCATCTATGGAAGATGAATCTAAAATTAATAAAATTCCTCAGTACTTACAAAAAATAAACTGTACATACATACTATCAATATAAATTAAGATAGTTTACAAAAATCCAATCAAATAATATTAGGAAGAGAAATAACTCCAACCACTCTAAGTAGTTGGTGTACATGAAGAGTATTTGCTTGTGTCCCTTGTTAAACCTTGAAAAGCTAGTTTGAATGACCACCTAGAGTATTGGTATGTACTTTTGTAAGATGGGAGATTCTATTTTAACTAATTTTAATTTGAAAAGGAAGGGGGAGTGGAGGGAGGATGATGATATTAGTAACTTTACACCTTTACATCTTTTGTATAATTTTTTTCTTGTAATATCAACTAGAAAGCTATGTTCTTGTCTTAAGCTATTTGTAGTGACCAATTGAGAATTTTGAAATTTTATAGAGTTGAAATTTCAACATTTTTAATTCTTGAAAGCTATGAACATTTTAAATTGTCTTTTGAAACTTATAGTTTCATTGTTAAGTTTAATATTTATAATTGATGAATATTTCATCTAAATATTTTTGAAATTTTAAATTATTAATCAAAAGTCCCAATCTATCATATTTTCATCAAATATAAGGTTTTCTTTACCAAGAGTTTGCCATTTGAGTGGCTTAAAAACTTTAGTCTTTTAATTTAAAAAAATTTATAGTTCAATTTTCAAATTTTCAGATATAATTAATATATTTTAATTTAAAAAATATTTTTTTAATTTTAATTTGTAAATTTGTAAGAATTTAAAATATTAATATTTAATATTTGAATTTTCAAATTTTCAATATGAAATATATAAATTAAAATTTTCCTCAAATCTTTTTATGAAATGATAGCAATTTAAAATTTTGATGGATGGTTAATTTAAACATTCAAGAATAGATATAAACTTTGTAATTTTATAAAATTATTAATACATTTTAAATCTTAAGAAATTATTTATTTATGGAAAAATTCAAATTTGTAAGTTTATAAATTTTAGTTTTTAAAAAGAAATTCTAATATTTATAATTTATAACCTCATAATAAAGAAAAAAAATATGAGTATCTATTTTAATGAATGGGACTTCAAAGAAGTAGAGACTAAATGTACTGTAGATGAAAAGATACATGAAATAAATGATGGAAAAGGACAAACAACAAGATGTGTAAAAATTATTGTTTAATATTTTGAAAAATATGCAAATAATAGACTTTTATTCATGTGACATCAAAATTCTATGGCTTTCAATCAAATGTCTTCAAAATACCATAGGTTTAGTCAATTGAACTCAAAATTCCATGACTTTTGTCATATTTCTTCTACATCTATATTCATCACTATTGAAATATACATGCACCTTCAATCCTTCATTTATTACACTATGTCCCTCTTATTATAGAAAATAAAAAATTCACCTTAATTAGTTTTGACCTAAAGGTCATCATCAAACTAATTACATATTCTTTATAATTTGTTCTATTTTTTTTTTTATCAAAAGAGAGTTGAAAACATGACAACTTTTCTTTCACCAATGCCAAAATTGATTTATAAATAGAGATTTTTTAGGTAGTGATACACCTATTGGAGGGACCACTCATATTTCCAAATTTTGAAGGAAATAGCACTACTTCTAAAATCAACAAACATCAGTTGTCCCTCTGATAGGTGTGTTGCTAAAAAAAATCTCTATTTATAAGTCTTTGTCACTAAGGGCATCTTTTGATATTGGAAAAAGGCTAGCCCCTACACTACTACTTCCCAAGGCATTTTTTCCATACATTTAGCCTATAACAATTGATTTGCCAATTGTTGTGCTCTAATACAACTCTCCCTTTTCAACCTCTGAATGTATTTCAAGCAGTATTAAAATGATAATGTTGGTTGATTTTGTTGCCTTTATACTTGGTTAAAGATAATCCTGCTTTCGTGGAGAACTGCAAAACATTGATACTCACATCATCAAGGATTCTTGTTCTTCAAGACTACTATTGTGGGCTCTCTACATCTCCTCAACGTGTTGGCTTGTGGGAAAGAAATGACAACCTTGGAATTGTAGAGAGTTGATTAACAAACCCATAATTGAATTCCCCACCTCGATAATACATACAGATACTCCGGTTGCATTGAGGATGGCCTGATATGAAGTTGGAGGAAACTTTGTCAGAAAAAGACAGAAGAAACAAAGGAAAATAAAAGGAAAAGATGGGGAAAAAAGGAAGAAAAGGAAGGAACCTAAAAGATAAAGAAAAAACACCCTTCCAGCGTTCCATATAACGAAACAACTTCGTCGAAGCCTCGGGATCGGGGACATTAAAACCCTAAACCCTAACCCTAATCTGTTCCTTTTGCGTCTTCTTCTTGCTGCTTCTCACAGCGCTCTCTCCTCTCCGCTGTCGCCATCGTCCCTTGCTGCTTATTCTAACGTCATCATGCAGAACGAGGAAGGAGATAACGTCGACCTGTACATTCCCAGGAAGTGGTAAGCTTGTTTTCACCATATCTTTTATTTTTGCAATGCTCCGTCCGATGATCGCTACTGCTTTCGTGTGGAAGGAGTATTGTGAAGCAGCCATCAGGGTAGCTAGTCTTAGTCGGTTGCACTTTGTCTTTGTCAGGGTTTGTTATGAAAGAACGTATCTGAGAGTCGTTCGTTTTTGTCTTTGCCCTTAAGGTGGATGGTATTTTGTCACTCTCACACCTGCGTACACTCTTCGTTTGTACGGGGATTTGGTTGTTATCGAATAGACCTAGAATTTTGGAGTACGGAATAAGTGCCTTCTATACGGGAAATAAATGGAAGAGTCAGTGAGTTTCAACTTTGATTTGTGTATTGTTTTGGTTCTTCTTGTTCCTGGAGTAATCGTTTATGAGAATCTGTTACCACGGTTGATTAGTGTAGTTTTTCTGTAATCAGACGAAGAGAAGATTGTGAATTTGCTGAAGAATCCCTCATCTGCGTCAATATTGATTGAACATTCTGTTTGTCTGTGCAGTTCTTCGACCAACCGGTTGATCACTTCCAAGGATGTTGCCTCAGTTCAGTTGAACGTGGGTCATGTCGATGAAAATGGCGTCTATACCGGGCAGTTTACCACATTTGCCTTGTGCGGATTTGTCCGTGCACAGGTATGCAATCCGACATATACTCCTCTGCTTTGTCTGGAGATTATATACTCCCTTATTCTCTAAGGACCGAAAAGCCGTTTTGGGCTTCATGTTTTTTTGGCAGTTTTGCGGAGTTCGTATGAAGATTTTAGTTTGTTTAAAAGAATAAGATTGCGGTTCAATACATGCAGGGTCGTTGACTGAGCGTGTAGTGATATAGAGCGTGTCCCCGTTCAAATTATACTTTCACACTGAGAGTAATGAGAATGGTCACTTTAAACCCTTGAATCGTCGGTCCTTAAAAAGGCTTAATTCCCCTTTCCCAATTTGTCTATTTCTTGAGTTGCTGTTATGGCCACGATATCTGTGCTCGTAAAGATCACGGTAGGTTATGGTTCATGTCTTGGTCTTGCAAACGTGAGGGTGGAGAATTTCTGCTCAATGTCTACAGAAGTTCTTTTGGATTTTGGAAAGCACCCACAGCGGCAACGATCTAATTCCTTGTGTCAATGTTTTTAGTCATTCAAAATTTTGGCATCAAGAAATGTAGTCTTTGGTCCAAAAAAGAAAATGTCTGAAAGCATATTTTGCCATGTGGCTTTACTTTGCCAAAAGGAAACCATTGCACCAAAAAGTGCAATTATTGTGGGCCAATTAATTCTATTTAGTCTTTTTACTTTCAGCTATAGGTTTGATTTGAAGTATCATTTCTAATTTACTGATAAAAAAATAGGTTCTTGTAAAGCCATTTATAATTTAGTCCTTGATCCTTAAGAACATTTGTTTCATGTTATACCGAGATGTAAATCATGACGATAATTCAAGTGTATTCCACAGTAGTTGCATTTTTTGCTGTGGTGCACATAGCATTTGCCAGCTACTGTGTAGCTCAAGGACAGGGTTGTACTAGGATGAAGTCTTACAAACTGCAAACTGGTCGTGTATGATGCAGGGTGATGCTGACAGCGCTCTCGACAGGTTGTGGGCCAAGAAAAAGGCAGAGCTTGGACAATAATTGAAATTTTGTAGCTGAGTAGGGTGGGGCACGAGTTAGTGTCGTCAATGTGATGTTCATGATAAATCAAATTAAGGTTATCTTTCGGAGATTGAAAGATTTGTGCAAGGAAGATTCGCCGGTTTTCTTTCCGTATCTGTGATACCTTGTGACTCTTGGTTCATTTTGTTATTATCATTGTTATGAATCATCATTCAATTCTGCAGACCAACTTTAGATCAAGTTGTTTTCAGCGTTCAAAAACTGCGAGTTCGTAGGCTACAGTGAAAGGGATCCCCGATTCACGCCAGCTCATGCTTTTCACCGAACTTGCTATTTCAAGGCTAACCACAAGTGGTTTGGCGTAAAAGTGATGTGGGATATAAGTCCCATAATGTTTTTCGTGTCCTTGGAGCCTCAGTTTATATTCCACATGAACTCTAAGAGTGGCATCACCGAGGGACCAATTCCAGTGTTGGGGAGACTCAATCGCGGGTGTGGGCATTTTGCTGGCACCCTTAACCCTAAACCGCTTTCATGTTCCCATTACATGGCGTTGCAAGGAGAGTTTTCCCAGTGGCTTACTCCTGAAACCAAAGCACTGATGCCCGAGTCTCGCAGCCTGGTCTAACGATTCTGCCTGTGGGGTGAAGGTGCTTCGGCATGCTTCACGAGTCCCGGGCGTCGGGTCGCCTCCTTTTATTTCCCGGAGGCGTAGTGTGAACTGTGATTAACCCGGAGGGAACGATGTGTCCTCACATCGTTTCAAGTCCAATGCTGGAACTTTTGCATCCGATGTCCGAATTGAATAAATCTTGTTGGGAAATTTGTGCTCTCCCTTCTAGTTTATGTGGTAAAATTTTCAGATCAATTCCAAGATGTACTAATTTTTTGGAAGCCAATTGAAGTTCACAAGGTTCAATTTGGGTTCACCAAACTACATTTGAAGGTTGCAACTTCGGCGGCTTGTTTCTTCTTCATACAGTGTCAATTTTCAATAAATTTTTTTTGGAAAAGATGCACATACTAGTCTTGTTTATGTGGCTAAAATTTCATCTCAATCCAAGAAGTAACGAGTGATTGAGAAGCATTTTAGGAGGAGGAAGTTCAGCCTTAGAAGTGTTTTTTGCAACTTTTCTTGTTATTTTTCTGACATTTGAAAGCCATTTTGCAAACACAATGAGTCAATTCCATGATATTTTCTTTCACCAATGTTTGTATGCTAGTTTTGAATGACTTTATTGTTTAAAGTTTTTCCATTTGAGTAGGTTTAGAAATCGAATTTCACCTCCAAATGTATTTCTAAGAAAATTTCAGCATCCTTTTTCAACACTAAAACATTATAATCTTTCAATCTACGTTGTCAAATGACTCCAAATTTGATTCACATCATCTACAATATGTACTCTACAAGATTGTATGGTTGTGATTTCTATACCTTATTGACATTTTGAGCTACAACACTTCAAAAGCAATGATGTTTTTGAACTCAAATAGGCCTCCGGTGATAAGGGGTTAACCCAGAAGAGTACATGTTAAGGAAAAGGGTTAATGGCAGGTATTGTATTCTTTGGCACAAAAAATTGTGGCATGAGAAGAATTTAGACATTGGATTTGCATTTTTGCAAGTTTTTTCTTTTCTTTCTATCTCTACATGAACTTAATAATCATGGAGCGTGGAGTGTCCACTTTTCTTGTGTCGTTGAAGAATAGACAAAAATTGCGTTAACATACTTAGATATATTTCATCCTATTCCTGTAGCTCCTATAGTTTGCCTTTGAAAACAATCATAATCCACCCATTGTATGCCTATTGAATAACGATGCTTGTCGTATCATTGAAAAATAGACAAAGATTGTTTTTTCAAAATACTTGGATGTACTTCATTTGATTTTTTGTAGCTCCCATATTTTGCTTGTGAACACAATCATAATCCATCTAGTGTATGTTGGCTCTCTTTCAGGGTTAACATGATTGCACTTAATTGTGACTTGAATCTAAAACCAACTCTTACATATTCCTCCCTAAAATGTACAGCCTCTATGTATGAGAGCCTAGGGTTGATTTTGGGTACATCTATTTTGAGTACTTTGAAAATTCATAGTTCATAAATTCATATGGTGTCCACAAAATGCTTTTCAAAAAAATTGGATTCTCCCTTTTTGACTACCAACAAGATCCAACAAAAGCTTTTGCAATTGAATAATAGGAACCATGCTCAAAACTTATTTAATTGATTTCAATTGGAGTGTGCTTTCAAAAGTGTATCGTGGGAGTTCTAGAAAACTTGATGATGTACATTCCAATATGAAAAAAACAAAACTTTTATCTATTTTTCTGAGATGCAATTGCCAATAGCTTAGTCACTAAGTGCTTTATGATTTTTGTGCAAAGTTTTAAATCAATAAATGTAAAGATGGAAAGAGAAACAAATCCCTCAAAAGTAAAAGTCTTATAATTGTCTAGATTCTTCCTATTCAAGATATAATTCATTTTTACCTCCAAAGGACCAAATTTACATTCCCCTCCCACAAAGCTCACTTAGGAGTTAAACACTTTACTAATTTGTCCTATTAACAAGGGTGCAAAATTAACTCCACCAACAAAATTAATATAATTAAAAAAAAAAAATTAGTGCAAAACATCAATATTTCAGCATACACTAAAATAATTATTTTACAAGTAATGCAACTTTAGAAAATTAGTGTCACACACACAATTAATGACAAAACAGTTTAGCGAATTAGAGTCGTCGGTTTCCTTGATAGGGGAATTCAGTGTTGTCACTGAAAAATGCTTAGACCTAATTGTCTCCAGATCAATTCTGTCAAGTTCAAAGAAAAGCAGTGAGCAGTCCTTGTTTAGGCGTTTGAAATTGATATTGGTATTCGAAATCGCTGCAGCCCTTGTTTAGCCGCCCCAACAGATTTGATCCTGTCGAGGTAAGTTAGCCGGCTTGGAAAATTGGAATGTAGCTCAATTCTTCGGAACTTTCATATTTGGAGGTCCACTCTCAACTTTCGGCAGCATTCTATCTGTTCTTACATTGTCGCAATGAGTTTGAATCTTGCACAAGTGATGCTTCTATATCTTGACCGAAATTGATATCGGTAATCCTGCGGTTCCACAAGAAGGCCTTTTATTTTAAAATTTGCATTCGCAAGAGCTTGTTCTGACACCATTGTTCTGATCTAATACCTCGTTCAAGCTTAGGTTTTAGGGTGCAGGCATGGGATTGCTGCTCCAACAGAATTTGATCCTGTTAGGTAAGTTATCCCGCTTGGTTAATTGGAATGTAGCTCAATTCTTCGGAACTTTCACATTTGGAGGTCCACTCTCAACTTTCGGCAGCATTCTATCTGTTCTTACGTTGTCGCATTGAGTTTGAAACTTGCACAAGTGATGCTTCTATATCTTGACCGAAATTGATCAGTATTGGTAATCTTGCGGTTCCACACGAAGGCCTTTTGTTTCAAATTTACATTGATTGTGCACTTCAGTTGATACGGATGGCACGGTCACGGCAACCTGCCACGTTAAGCGAAAATCTGAACCAAAGTAATCCGCATTTGGTCCTGGGATGAGAGCTTGAAATGGGTGTGCTTCATTGATGGTTGCGGAAGAGCATTCTCAAGGAAAGCTCTCCTAGTTTTTCACCGGGGTCATGTTCATCATCACAACGAATATGAGAGGGATATTCCCGATCAGAGGGTAAAGATTGGAGGCGAGACCTCTCCTCGTCACTATTTTCTTGCTTTTAATCGTGGGATTCATTTGGATATAACTTCATTTCCTGTGTGTGCAGCTCAGCTTTCTCTACGGGAGCCGCATTGGAGCCTCGCAGGGAATCGAACCGAGAAATAATTCCCATTTGGTGGAGCTTAGCAGCGGTGAATTGAAATTCTGGATATCTGCCCGAAGCGTGGGTCTGGATCGGAGCTGGAAACATTAAATTGTATAATTGTTTGAAGGGAATTACCATCTGCTTGAGAGATTATTTCGGGAGGAGTTTCAAGATACTGGAGCTTCGCAGCTTCGCAGCTTCCAGAAACCAAGGTCCGTCATCGGAAATGAGATGCACCAGTTTACTTTTCTTTTGGCTTGTTGATACAGGACCTCCGAAAGTGCTCCCAGGACAAGTGTTAAAGTGCACTGTGCTGTCTGCATCGCATCTGGGCGAACTCAAAGTGTGGTGCAGTTTTACTGGTGCACGTCAGCACGAGGCGCAGCTCGCAACGGCTACTTTGAGATATCATCCAATCGCAACGGATACTTCAGTCATCCACCTCTCCTCTCCCGCCTGGCGTTCATCCAAATTCAAACTGGCTCCGTCTCCTCGGTTACCGCTCCCGCGCTCACAACCTACAGCGGTGAACGTCTCTGCCGTTTCCGTGCTTCCTCGCACTCACCGAAATCCTCAGTTTCGCATAGCAGCCTCTACAGAGTTTTTTTCTTGAGCTTAGTAGAGATGTTGGTCGTTTTAGGTCACCGACTGCAGCTTCGTCTTTGGAAATGCGAATGTGTTGTGGTGTGTTCTAGCTTGGGACGGGTGTGATCGAGCAGTTCACGTTTAGGATCGATGGTATAGGAAGATTTGTGGTGAGAATTTGAGCGATAGTTTGAGAGAGAGAATTTTGTTGTTTTTGAGTGGCCCTCTAGGGTTTTGAGAGGCGATCATGTCGTTTCGGGGCACGAAAACCACGGCGTCGCTGCGCTTGTACAGCTTGCCACGGCGTGAGCTTCAAGCTCTGTGCAAGCAACATGGAATCCCTGCGAACAAGACGAATGTGAAAATGGCGGACGCTCTCTCCGCTTATATCCCTGTATGTTTGTGCCCTGAAGCTTCGTTAATTTTCTTTAATTTGTAATTTTTAAAATTTTCTATTTTCTTGAATTGTCGAGAACGTTTTAAGTGTTGAGGAATGACAATGCGACAATATAGCGCTTCGAATGGTCTTGAGGTTGCTTTCTAAGCAGGAACACTCAAGAACATGTGAAGCGGGGATGAGCAGGATTTCTCCAGGCATAAGAACGTTGTGTTGTACAAGCAGTAGTCGATTTTGTACATTCTGACTTGTTACGCAACTCTGAAGAGCTTCAAATTGAGAGAAGCTGCACTTGAGTTTGATCAAATAATAAACTGTTTCAAATTTGGAAGATAAAGTTTCTGCTGTATGGTTGATGTATTTCTGATTAATACAAACAAGCAGGCAGAATAACCTTGAATCGAATTCTTCTAAATCTGTTTCAACGTTAACGCTATATGGTTGTTGTATTTCTTGTTAATTACAAACAAGCAGGCAGAAAATGCAAAAGCTAAAGCATGGGCTGGTTCAACTTCTCTTGGGGTTTCAAAGACTACACCAATGAAGCTGAAACTGGAACGAAAGACCGCATTGCCCGAGACTTCCTTGGCGTCTTTGTTACTGACCGGCAAGAGGAAGGTCTCTCCTGCGAAGCCAACTTTAGTGGTTGACATGGAGGACTCTTCGTTTCCCAAACCCAATACAACGCCCTTGAAACGCGGAATTAAGAGAACGGAAAGGTCGATGCAGCCTGTACACGAGGAGAAAGTCGTCTCTGCTGCCCCTGTTTTCACTCGAGGTATCTTTTCAAGTTTGGATTCAGTTTTTTTTTAGCTTTACTTCAACAAGAATTCAGTGAAAACGATGTCGAATTCATATCCATCACTTGTGTTCATTCCTGAATAGTTTTTTTATCTGCTCTGCAGCTGCAGCTGCAGCTCTTCATGATGGAACATCTGTGAATAGTCCCAAACCTCGAGCACCTACTCCAAGGAAGAGGACAGCCGAGATAGCAGCGGTTGTTACTAGAAGAGGCGGAGATGCTCTTCCTCCTGTTTCATTCTCTGATTTGCTTTCAACACCCAAAAGGTCAGAGCCCGAGGCTCCTGAAGTCATCCACCTGACCACAACTGGAAGAGCTGCCAAGAAGATGAAGTCTAGGCTTGGTGCCAGCAGGACATCACCGCAAGATGATGAAACGAAGACGCTCCCTCTTTCTCGTGTTTCTCGTGGCAAGAGAGTGGCCTTCGCGGACGAGGTTGAACTTAAGAACAGTGAAACAAGGAAACCAAAAGATTCGAATCCTGCATCAGATCAAGGGGACCAGCTGGAACCTGAGACGGAGACTATTGAGGTTTCTTACGCTGAAATCGAATTCAAGAATACACCTCTCCACAGGGAGCTCCTAGGTGTTCGAAGAAACAGTCCCTTGGATCAGGAGCAAGATGTTGCTGCTGCACCTAGAGAGGCGGAACAAATGGAAGTGGCCTCGGAGAACTTGGTACAAGTAGGATTTGAATTCCGGGACATGGCTCTGCACAAGGAACTATTTGGTTCTAAGAGTGAAATCGATAATCCAAGAGCTGGAACATCTACTGCGATCGACTCGGAAGCATCAGAGCTTGGGATTTTTAACTCCCCATTTATTTCTTCACCTGAAGTACTAGACTATAGCAACACGCTACTGGGACAAGATCATACAGTTCTCTCTAGTATTCGTGAGGATGCGAGTGATGGTTCTAATAGTAGGGTGGACGAATTTTCGGAACACGTCCAGAATCATTTGCAGCAAGGTCGTAACCTTAGTCCCCTTCTAAATGACATGACCTGCGACGATCCTGCAGTAAGCCGGAGTGAGAAGGGGATGTGGCTACCTGTGGTTGGTAATGCTCAATCTCCGGGGAGTTTTTTGAATGAATCGCTAGACCACCCGATTCCGACACCTGTTCAGGAGCCCGCTACCACGTCTCCCAGTGCTGTTGTGCCCCAGGGAGAAGACATCCAACTACAACCGGGCAGTCTCACAGTCGACACGGTTGAGGGTTTTATTGTTGACAACATTCTTGAAACTGAGGCGAAACACTTGAGCTCAACCCTGGCACTTGATGGAGGGCAAAAATTTCGCACATGCCCTACACCCCTATCTGCTGAAGTTCGGAGATCTCATCAAAGTTCTGCTGAAAAGAATGAGACCGAAGCTTCTCCATCAGCGGAGCAGGTGATTGCTGGAGGTTCAAAGCAGGTGGTGTCAGGTTCTAATACCTTCAATATTCCCGTAACTCAATTGACAAACATTCAGAGCAGCACCGAATCTACCTTCTCAAGGTCTGAAACGGAAGTTCAGAGCAACATCGATGCCACTCTCGCCAAGGCAACTGCAATGCTGGAGAAATTAGCGGCTTTGAGGGCAGATATTAATAGGATAAGCGAAAGCTATTGTGAACCCAAGTTCTCGTCAGTCGTGGAAAACGCTGCTCCAGTAGCGGTATCGAAGACGCCTGTTGCTAAGCTGGTATGTTGTGAGCAATAATCATAGCCTTTCAAGAACCCAAGACAATTGACATTGTTTAGAATCATTTATCAATCCCCAGAATCTTCTTTTACCAGGGTAATCTATTACCGTGAATTCAGTATCTATTGTATCCCTTATCGTGTATCCTTGCTCACGTGGCTTCTTCCTTGGACCTTGCACAGGTAGCGGTGGTGGACAAGGATTTACCAACTGCAAAGAAGGCAACACTTACGCCAAAAGCTACCTCGGGTTCGGCGAAGGGATTAGTTGTCTGTGAGGACGCAGATGTCGTCTCCAAGGGAGAGGCTCCAAGTATCAAGACGACTCGCTTCTCAGATGAGTCCAGAGCTTCATCTGAGGTATCGGACAAGGAGAACCAGGGCGAGAAAAGCTTGGGAGACAGGAGATCAAGGAAGTTGGGCGTTGTTGGCAAAGAGAAGAGAAAGGTATTCTTAACGACCCTGTTCGATATGTGGTGTATGATTCCATGCGCTACATTGTTTGTGTAGTATGCACCTATTTGATGCCATCATCGTGTAAAGTCGATTTCTAACCAATACTGATATTGTACTCATCTATAGTTCCGTGCTCGTCATTGTGAAAGTAAATGTAGTGACCCGTTTTGTTTCTTTGTCTGTTTGTGCTGTAGGGTAAGAAATTTGAAGTCCTGAAAGATCGCTCAAAGAACGTGTCAGATCACGCTAGTGTGGAAGGTGCACTTGGAACTATTAGAACAGCCACCGGGCAAATTCGACCGGAAGACATGAGCTTACGGAAGCTACGAGCCCTCGTGAAAGAGAAGGTAAGGCCTTGACATTCGTTGTTCATAACCTATATGAACGAGTCATAGGCAGGAGTGGCCTACTTGCCGAGGCGATCGTACACACGGCAGTTAGAGTGGCTTTGACTTCGATTGGAAATATAAGATGATCACAGTACCAATGGCTACAGCAAATCAGGTCTTCTGATTACTGTCAATGCTGAAGAGCAATCAACTCACGTTGAGCTCAATCTTTGATTTACCTTGGCTAAATCGTCATGACCTGATGTCGACTGGATTATTGCCGCCCTGCAGAACTGCTGCACCTTTTCATTTGTATATTCAAACTTATCAATTTATCTCCATTAACCATGGATATTGTACTTGTCTATTCATGTAGCTTACTGCACTCACATTGCTTTTATAGCAGGCCACAGGTCCTGCTTAGGATCATCCCAGGTCTTGATGGCTCCATCTGTTGTAACACACTCCATCTCTTTAGAGATCCTATTAATGAGATGACTAGAGGATGTTGTATGGAAAACTCAAACGCCCAGTATCTAGTGGTGTATAACCCTTTTGATGTACACTTACTTGTCGTACTTGTCCTTAACTCTAGAGTCCAGAGTTGCAGCTCTTGTTTGTTCAACTCTATTACTCCGTCCCCCACTGCAAACAATTGACCGAGGCCCTTGAATCAGTCTTGGTGAGCTTCTAGTTAAAAAAATTAATCTTCCAAATTTAGTGAGTGATTTTAGCTTACAGATCCTGGCGCATCTGCCCCAAAGCCACATTACGAGAGTCCTGTGTCTGTGACAGAGTCTCAAACTGCGCTTGGTTTGCTCGGTTAGCAATACGCTGGTAGAATACCCTGGCCACCACTGCCACACCCTGTCCAGGCAATATAGAAAAAAATTGTGGATTAGTGAAGTTTATTGAACTTTCTATTGTCCTAAACTATATATATTATAAATTAATCTTAGCATTCTATTTTGCCTGAGAATTTTCTCATCTTTGTTTTGACATTTTTTGGTAGCAGATCTTACACTTTTGATAAATTGTACTTCTTTTTTAATTATAAAATTAAGAACTAAAATTAGAAGAAAACCACTTTTCTTCTATCAATGCCATTCATGTAAAAAAAGGATCTTTCTATCCAACCAAGTTTACATGTAAAAAGTGTTACGAAGTGCACCTCAACAATTATGATGAAAACATATGCCCATGAAAGCTGAGTTATGTAGTGGTCCACCTGCCATCCACGTTATCAATCCTTTGTAAATCCTCAATTGAATTTGAAGTTGTTGCTAATTTCACCAGCAACACTAATCAACATGGAGTTGTCTAAATTTTTTTGATGGAATTGAGAATTTTTTTTTTCCAAGTGTAAGCAAATTGAATTTTGTTTCTCTTACAGTGGCTTCTGGAAACCGTGTGCTTTGGAAGCTTGCTACTACTTTTGCCCTCTGCAACATCCATGCATGATTACTCATAATATTATTGACCAATTGTAGAAGGGTTTCTTTTAACTTGAGAAGATCATTCTTCCTTATTAACTTGAAGAAAGCAAGGTTATTGATTACCTGGCCAAACATGACAAGGCAAAAAATAATGGAGCTAAAAATGACAATGCTCATGAGAATCAAATGGCTCTTGTAGCAACATGGCAATGTTGTGCCTCCAAAGCCTGTAAACCCGCCAAGCATTGTTGCTGCACCTAAGAAGATCAACAGCCTGAAACATTTTCCATTAGTCAAAGAAAAAGTTCCAAAAGAATTATGAAATAATGAGTGATTGGTTACTATAAACTTTGCATGTTGATACAAAAACATTCTATTTGGGAGTAATTGTATATTTGATAGTATGTTGATTTTAGCAATATTTCATCATAGTTTTTGAACATATACTAGGAGTTGGTCCAAGGGGCTTGCTATGACATTTGAGGGTGAAGACAATGACATGGTAGTTCAATTCTTGCACATATTTTTCCTTTGTTTGCAATATTGAAAAACCTACTAAAAGAAATTTGTATTTTTTTATTGCATTTTTAACCACTTGCTTTTGTGTTAATAGTGACATTAGAGATAGTGTCAAGACATTAGTTGTAACATCAAATGTAACATAGAAACAAGTAAACATCACAAAATATGCTTTATAAAAAACATGGGGTTCTTTTCTAGTAACTTGAAGGCAAAAACAAAGGAGAGCACTTCCAAACAACCTTTTGTTTGTAGTATTGAATGGTAGAAATCGTAGAAGTTGGTAGGTGCAACAAATTATTATTTTCCATATGAATAATGACAAGCTTAAGGAATAAGAGGCATTTAATTCCTATTGTCTTGCAATCTTATTGTTTTCAAATGGCTTGTGCTTGAAAAACTAAATTGCATATTGTAATGCGAACCGTACATTTGTGAAAATTGTAATCTTTAAAAAAAAATATGAAGTACTATTAATTAGAATTTGTTTGGTCTACAATATCAATACAAAATTTGGTGAATATTAATTTTATTTGAATTGAAAGAACATGATTCATAATCTATAATGAAGACATAGAAGCATACCATCCAGGGGAGAATGTGGGAGTGGGGTTGATTTCAAATGATAGAACCACAGTCAAGGCACCAAACAACTGCATGGGCACCCCACAAACATGATTCTTTGAGATTTCTCTCCCTTTTGAAGAATAGATTCTTAATTGAACCCTAATTTCAACCAATTATACCTATCTAATAACCTTCCGACATTTCCAATGAAGTGAATGGGGTGTCTCTTTTTTATTGACCTATGTAAAAGTCATTTTTCCATTCAAAACCAACTCATAATCAATATCCAAATACCCTAAATAAACTAAATTTCTATGAGATCCTATTACATTTCATCCATTGACTACCAACACAAACAACAATTTCAATCAATTCACATGACAACAACATTTGTAAGCTTTACCAACAAAACAAAGTAAACAAAGATGTCTCCTTATGATCCAACTTTTGAATTGACATCTTTGCATTGCACCCTTCTCTATCATTGTTGCTCCGAAATCACTAAAAAACTACATTCATTAAAAATCCTATGTAAATCTATCTATGCAATACAAACACAATTTCAATGTACTTACAATAATACTAGCATTTATAATTTTCAATAACGTGAGAAACACTTGGCGTCCAAATGGAATCTTTGCCTCCCTAAGCCTTGGCATCTTGATTGATTAGTAGACAAGCAATATCATTGCTTATTGTTGTCGTCGTCACCACCATTTTATTAATTCCTTCAAGTTCTATGAATTTTGTATTCATTACACCAACTGCTCAAACCCAATTAGTCTAGAACAAACAAGTTGCATCACAAATCCAACCACACAATTTCAAGAGACCTTTGCTATACCTTTAGTATATGAAGAGTTTTAGAGTTATGCAAGAGCTCTAGCTAATGGTTCATGCATTATTGTTGTATCTATTGGTATGTCAAGAGACACGCACTTCCATCACACCAAACCAGAAGATAATTATATAGAATTGCATGGTTGCAAAGAAGGTAGATATGAAGATGGATTGTCAAATACTATTTTGCTATGCTAAATTTGCAATTGGATAGAACAAAATAACATTGATTCTCAAATTATAAAAAACAGATCTCCTTGTAACTAGCTTCTTGTGAAGTTATACTACAAAGAGAGTCCTAAACATTAGTTAAAGGTCTCAACATCTAGATCTATAACTCTCAAGTCCCTAATAATCAATAATCAACAAACAATATGCAATGAAAATATGTTGAGAATATTAGAGAAAATGAAAAACATAACATATTGATTGGGTATTTGGCATTTGCATTTGTGGAGCTTGTGTGTATCACTTGGTGAGAATTGAAAAGTATCTAGCTATTTGGTACCAACCATAATAAGAATGACTTCATTGACTTGTGTTTGAGAATTTGACTTTATAGATAAACTTTAAGTTTTAAGCTATTTTTTGTACAAACATATTAAATCCATGGTATTTTACATTTACCTACTTGTCCAAAAATTGAGGTGACTAAATCTAAATTCATTCAAACAAACACTTGATTGAGTGTACTACCTACAATCCTACTATTAAATGATTTGATCTTTAATATTATTAAAATATCCTTGCAATTAAAAGAGATTTCTAGATTCTTTTAGCTTACATTTCTTGGACATAGTATGAATTGAGTATAAATTTTAAAACTATTGTATATCTAAAATTGGTCCTAGGCTTACATTAATTAGATGTTAAGAGGATTTTCATTTTATGCAAGAATCCGAAAGGAACAATTTTAAAAACAAGATTGAAATGCAAGATTTAGTGTACTAACCTTAACTCTATAGCTTCCAATGTTTTTTTAAATTTATTATTATTTTTCTTTGATTCTTATATAAATATTGTATTTACTTCAATTTCATCAAATCATTGATAAAAAAGTATGAATCTAAAATATTCAAGCATGACTTTGAATGAATAAAGAACTACTTGGAT
Organism: Rhytidiadelphus loreus; assembly: GCA_947034895.1. Taxonomy (NCBI): domain Eukaryota; kingdom Viridiplantae; phylum Streptophyta; class Bryopsida; order Hypnales; family Hylocomiaceae; genus Rhytidiadelphus; species Rhytidiadelphus loreus. The sequence continues at coordinate 45,522,858 of OX344764.1, forward strand.
AAATCTTCATCCCAAAGTGCTTTGTTTATCATTAAGAATATGAACTTTGAAAGTCTTGAAAGTCATAAAAAATGCAAGAGCTCATCCAATTGATCAACATGGATGCGAATCTAAAGATAAGCACATGCAAAGTATATGACAATCCAACATTGGACTCCAAAGATCTAGCAAAACATTAGCAAGTAGTACACAATTACAAGTTAGAACCGTATATGCATTTTCTAGATTGCATGGCCAGTAAACAAGGCTACCACCAAGGCATGCATTGGACATCAATGGACCATTACGTGGGTGACTAGCACCTCAATTTGCACTATGGCCGAGGAATCCACACATATTGCAATTGGTAGCATTTATGAAGGTGAGTGGAAGGATGGCAAGCGTGACAAGCATGGGACATTTTGGGTGAAGGAGGGGATATCATCTTACCTTGTTCGCAAGTATTGTGGAGACTAGAGAGGCTATTTGCTAGGGATGTGTTAGAGCATCTCTAGAATCCTAGTGGTATTTTCTATCTAAGAATTTCTATAAAACATCCTCTGGATCCGTAATATTCAACACCAATTGTAGAATCTTTGTTCCTTTTAACTTGAAGAAAGTTCAAATATCTTTCTCAAAAGATGAGGTGGCCTTCTTTTATTTACATAAAAGATGACATTTTTCTCTAAGCCTAGTATGATCTCGGAACTTGAATAGTGTTTTGGAACTAAGCTACTCTATTATACTAAAGTCATAATATAATTTATCACAAGTCATTACAACTTAGATAGATTGTCTTAAAGGTTTTTATTTGAGTTGATTTGCATATATAGAGTCAATATTATAATTTGAGGTGAATTTTATACCATCAAGAAAGTAAAAACCAAAATATGTATGGAAGTATTTTAGGAAATTCTTAAGTTAAGACTTAAAGATGCCTTTAATTAATTAAACCATTATGTATAAATGCATCCTTGAATTGTCTTCAAAAAAGTTCAAAACCATTCAATAGAGGCTTAATTACTTTACAACTATGTATGCCATGTGTAGAGTTGAAGACATTCACCATTGTTGCAAGCATGATTATTTTAGGTTACATTGGTAACAATTCAAAAGATCCTTTATGTGACATTAACGTGGAAGATGATAAAATTGGATATTTCTATCTCTTAGAATGTCTCTTTTTCTAGGAATTTATCAAGTTTTTGAAATTTGTATTGAAAAATCTTCCATTTTTTATCAGACAATAGGTTCAATATTGATTAAGCAAATGTATATACATCCAATCAATTTGGGGTGTCCATAACTTATTTATAACTAAAAATGGAACAATTGGGAGGCAAAGTAAAGGTTGAGTTTTGAAGAGCTATAATAGTTTTGAATAGTTAAACTAAAAGAAAACTTAATATTTACATTTATTATTGATTTAGAGCTCAAGGTTTCAATTCATGGCACTTCAACACCCATCCAAGCTCTTGCATGCCTTGGTTATTAGATTTTGTTAGGCCTTATTTGGAGATTATTTTTAACATTTATTTTTAGACATCATATAAATAAAATATGAATTTTCATGGATTTGATTATTGTTGTATCAAAAATTGATTCTAGTTTTTCATGTTTAGAAGCTACATATGGTAGGCAAAATTTTCAAAGAATTAGTTTTGTAATAAGGTTGTAGTTAGGCTTATTCACCCTCAATCTTTAAATGTCACACCAAAATCCTTAGATTGATTTCTAAATTTATATTGAAAACCTATGATATTTAAGGATTAATTTTAGAAACTTTCGTAGGATTTTGGCTCATTGAAATAGTTTTCTTTAATTTTAAATATAATCATCTTGGCTCTAAAACATTGCAAAAAATGTGAATTTTGCGTGTTGAATTATTGATCAATGAAAGGGAAATGGATTGTATTATGGACTTGGAGAAGAGCTTTGCATTGGGCAATGTCAGCAAGACAAATGCCATGGCACATCTCTACATCCAATTCCATTCCATTCAATACATGAATTTGGAAGAGTGCATGTTCTCATATGACATTGTCCAAAAGTAATAATAAACTATGCAACTCCTAAATTCCTAACTTGAAATGAATGCAACTATTTTACTAGTATGGAATTAGATGTAGAGAGGGATTAAGGTACTTCTATCTTAAAATATAAAATATAATAAAAATTTCATGAATGAATTTTGAGTGAAGTTCACTACTTTTAACTTCACTCATAGTAGAGAGAGAATACGTGGTGAAATGTAATCCACTACAAGCACTTGATATCATGTAAGCTAAATTAAAAATTGAAAGTCAAGTGAAAAAATTTCCTCCATTCTTTATATAAGATAAGTTACTCCATCTTTTGATACTTGTGCATAGTTGCCTGATATTAACCCTTAAAGGACCATCACTATACTTTCACTAAAAACGCTCCAAAAATGCCATTTCTAGTACAAGTACCAAAATTTTGAAAAAAACTGTTTTTGACATATCTAACCATAGGATCTTGTATTATATAGTATCAAAAACATGTGGTAAAAATTTCAGACATTTCCCCCGGGTAGATTGCAAGATATAAGCATTCAAATTAACTAAAATCATTTTTTTGACCCTGCAAAAAGCAGGTCAACTTCACTTCACAAGCTCACATTTCTATGAAAAAATGATATAAATGGTGGTGCTTCTTTGGATTTGTTTTTCTAGACAAGTTGGTCACATGCTTGAAAAATTTCAGATCATTTGGAATAGTACAACATATAGGAAAAAAATAATAAGTAGTGGAGAATGATTAAAAATACTAAATTATTTACAATTTAAAATATGGAATTAAAAATTTACAATCCCAATGGTTGAAATCTTGTAATAATGTATCTACATCCTACAATTTTTTTTTTGTCCAAAAATATTGAAAATTGGATAAGATAAAGGATTTCAAAGTTTATTTTAGAATAAGAAATCCAAAACTGCCTGCAAACAAAAAATCCTCATAACTTTTGACTCATTGATCAAAATGGAATGATTCAAAGCTTTTCGTGTATATAAAACTCTAGAAAATCAATTCCAAATTTTTGTTTATGAAAAAAGTGATTTTTTCTGATCTGCCCGAACTGCCCTATCGATGAAAAGAGTAACATATTGGGCCATAACTTTTGACTTGTATTTCCAAATGTCATGAAATTTGGTGCATATGAAAGATCTTCCTTGACCCCAAATTCTATTAAAATTTCAGCCCCAAATATGAAAATCTCCGCTCGTAGGTACCTGCCCAAAATTTCTATATAGCCAAAAAACACAATCCGGTCCTTTAGGGGTTAAAGATGGATTCGCAACATGACATGGTGATCGAATATAGGGCCCTAGTTTTGCCTCTCAATGTCTCCTCGGGTTCATTAATGACTAAGCAGTTTGTTCCCATAGGATTTGCATATATCCAAGTATTTTCTTTCATTAGCAAGAGCCTTCATCTTGTTTTCCACATCTGGTAGTTTTCTGCTGAGAGCTTGTGTGCTTCGGGTAATACGTCTAATGTGGACATGGTTTTGTCTCCTAATCATGACCTATGAGAGTAACAGATTTGGTTTCGAAAGAAAGGCTTCTTATTCACACCTACGTACGTGTTGTTAGTGTTTCAACTATTGGTATGTATACTTCATATGTAAACTTTGCAAGTCACTCTTGGTATTGATATCTCTGCATTGCTTGTGCTTTGCTTCGTTACCTCATGGTTTTGTTCTTCCATACGCACACAACAAGACTACCAAATTTACTTTTCTCCTACCCGAGGCATATGCTTCTAACTTCGCAATGAAAACAACAAGAATCAAGGCACACAAAACACTCAGAGGTCAAGTATCATTGAAAGGAAAAACTAAAGATCATCCCCTCATGGCTTTGATACCATGTTGATTTTACACTATGATGCACACAGTGACTTCAGTTGTTTCTCTACCACAATCAGGTGGTTTTTTTCATTCCAAGGTTAGGGGATTAAATCTTGAAGAACAGAGAGGGGATAGAACGTAATACTAACAACCTAAGTAACCCTATGATGATAGACTAACTAACATTGTATACTAACAAGCCTAATTTACGGGAAAGAGTAGAGGACTGTATTCCTTGTGTAAAGGAGATCACCCTTTTCCGATCAGCCTCCCATTCTCACAGCTTAGACTGCTTCATTTCTGATCAACAAAACTGTAGGTGACAACTCACGTACTATAGGACCCACGGGAGAAACACAAATGTCTTGGAGGTGTACATTGAGAGCATACAATGATCACAATATGTACATTGATAGCCTTACATCAATTTTGTAACCATCCTATGGTTGGAAATAGGTTTGCCTACATATTGAGAATGGGACAAATAGAATCCTGACAAAAAAAATTCATGTTGATTTTTTTTTTGAGGAAAAAAGTTTAGAAAATTAGAAAATCCTATTGAAATGTATTTCTCTATACAAGAAAAAATTTCCTTGAACTTCCCGCAAGCTGCAGATAGGCTGAATTGCTTAAGTGATCGGAAATAGGTGATCAACCTTATGTCCAACAATACAGACTTTCCATTCACGCTGACTACAGTTATTGTAGAAGCTCTGAAGCTCTAGAAATACTTGTACAGTACAGTCAGATCGAGCTTCATCAGTCAGAGCCAGGTTTTTTTTTTTGACCTGTGTCCCCTGTGTTGGCTTCACTACAGAGGCCAGTTTTTGGAGGGATGAAGCCAGAGTGGTCAGATTTCTAACAGTTTGGCGAAATTTCGCCAAAAACAACAACCCTGGTTAGAGCTTGAATTCCCGAAGTCTGCAAGGCTGGGGGGTCCAATGGAATCAGTCTGAAGATTTGGGGGATCTTGGACCCTAAGTTAAACCCTGTTTAGCTCATAGGAGCAGGTTTGTGGACCAAGCCAAGCCTTCATATATAAGGTAGTATGCTCTAAAAGCGACCATTTAAGAGTTGGTCCGCCTTTTTCATAGGCTTACATGAAGAACATTATTTTTAGATCATTTTTCAGAGAAAGAAAAATAGATGTGAAAACTAACACAAGTGGTTTTGTATTTTTCTAAGCTTTTTTGAATTACTTATAAATTTTCAAAGATTCAAGGCATAGGCACCTATTTGTGACCATAGGTCTCCCAAAATCTGTCCACTTGCAATTTGTTAACAGATGTGCAGAAATCAAGAGTAATGATTGGCTCTTGCAATAGAAAAATAATTTTTTCACTATGCATTCAATTGCTACAGTGGTCCATTTAAGGATCACCCCGTCTCCATTTCTCACCCCAAAATAGGGGCGGTTTGAAGAAGGTGAGCGTTTTTACAGCATACTACCTTACCAACTTGCACTGTGTACAAACCAAGAACCAATCTATCACAATAGGGTAGTCACACCTTCTTCACTTGGCACTTGGAGAATGAGAAGTTGGGGAGGGTTTGCAGAATGGAGAATGGAAAGCCGCGGTGAGTGAAGAAGGTGTGACACCCCTAAAAGATGTGTTGAGAGTGGAGAATGAAAAAAGTGGAGAAGCAACTTACCTAAACGTAAGATTAGACGTAAATTTGGAGGAAAATTGGCAACAACAAAGGTAAAAGTGGCAATGGAGAGGTAAAAGTGTAGAGCACAAAGGAATATACTTAGTTGGATATATCTTCCGCACTCCCAATCTTCACCTCCAGAGGTGAAGAGTCTAGGAGTGTAGAAGATATATCCAACTAAGTCATTAGAGGAGTTTTCGGACCCTTGGAGGGCCGTTTCAAGCAGTTGCGGGGGAACTGTTCCCCTGCAGTTTTCGGGGAACGGTTGTTCCCGATAAAAAAATTTCAAAAAAAAAAAAAAAAAAAAGTTTTACTCTTGAAATGCAAAAAAAAACAGAAAAAAAATTTCATTTTTTTCCGACGTGGAAGTTGCCATGCCACGTCTGTAAGCTGCTGCGGCCCCCTTCGAACCAGTTCCCGCACTCTGGGAACTTACAGCCCTCCGGGGGCTGAAATCTCCTCTAATGATATTCTATCAACATGAAGCCAAACCCAAGCCGCCACGTTTCCATTCTCCATTCTCCAAGTGCCAAGTGAAGAAGGTGTGACTACCTCCAAGGTGTGACTACCCCTAAGAAAATAAATTTGCACCAATGTTACAATAGCATTTGATATGGTTAGGTGGATTCTATCTTAAATTTTTGAAGGTAAATTTTGCACCTAAATGGTATTGTAATATTCAAATAATTAGATGTCCTATGAAAATGACCATGAGAGTCTAATTTAACCCCTAAAGTCCCATTGTTCCTATGGGGGACAAAATAGATTTCAACAAGCTCCTATGATCTCGAATTTTATTGAATTTTTTTTAAACTTATGAACTTTTGGGGAATAAATTTTTTTATTCCAATTTGTGCTCAGGATCAAAATCTATGCTACGATAACCTCGAAATGGGGGAGACTTGGCAACAAAAAAAATTCATAAATAATTGAAATAAAAAATTTAATATTTTTTTTCTTGTAGATTATATTTTCTTCCAAATGGGAAGCTTTCAGATTCATTCCATTTGGATTAGTGATGTGAAAGTTATGGAGTTTCTTGTTTTGTGGGCAATCATAGCAACTTCTTGAAAGAATTTTTTTCTTCTTCTTTGAATGCTAATATCTTTTAATCTACACGGTCAAACATCACAAAAAATTTATCACGTGATCTAAGACAAGTGTAAAACAAGATCCTACGGTTAGTTTCTAAAAAATATTAAATTTTTTTTATTTCATAGGTGAATGTAGCAAAAGTGGTAGTTTTGAGTGGTTTTGGCAAAAACTGAATGGTCTCAGGACTTTAAGGGTTAACTTCTAGGAGACAAGATGTCTTGTGGATGAATTCTGAATGTTTCTAAGAGCTTTCTATGGGAGCTAGTACAAGAAACAAATGAAAATATATCCACGTATAATATTGAATGAGATATTGGAAAAACAATTTGTGTTTTGTTCTTGATTTAGAAAACTAGTGTGGTCATTCATTATGTCATATTTTTGTACAAGGTTTTGAATCACTTCATGTAGGGATCAAAAGAAAAAGAAAACTTGGAAAAATGATAAATGTACATCCTATTTCTAGAATTTCTTCTAGCTATAATTTCTTTCATCCAAAAAGTTCCAGATCTACATTCCCTTTCCTTTCATACACTCTTAGAAATTCAACTTTGTAGGGACCAAAGATGGAATCCTTTTGCTCACCCCTTGAGGATTGTATTTTCCCCCTTTCTATGAACCAACTTTCCATTTTAGGAAGAAATTTATCCTCACATAAATTACATTTTAAACTTGTGTTAATCCCATGAGGTTCATTATTTATACTCCACCTCTTGTTCACCCTAGGGGCGAATTTACCTTCATGGTGACCCGCATCGTGAATTTACCTTTAGATTTACATTATGTGAAGGTCAAATTTGACAGAAATTATGTCAGTTTTATAAAAAAAAGCAACACATGTCATCTTGTGAATAGTGTGACGTGGACCCCTGAGAACGTGACCTGTAAATTCAATTTTGGCACCTGGATGCCGAATCAGACCTTCATCAGGAAACTGTTGTCGACGCTTCTGGACAATATCTACAGCATTCGTAGATGTACTGGAGCTGTCGGTACAGACTTTCATCACTGATTAAAAAATATGGTACAGACTCTGTTTATATTAATATCGTTGTAAAGAATTGCATTTCCAGAGCATAAAAAATGTAGCCCAGACTCTGTTTATATATCGTTGTCGTCGTTCAGAGTTGCATTTCCAGAGCATTCCAGTCCTCATAGCCGGATTCAATTCTCTAGTTCGATCGTTTTAGAGCATTCCAGTTTCTCATGGGCATTCTCTTGATCATTCCAGAGCATTCCGTGCCTCGTAGGAATTTGATTTCTCGAGCATTCCAGTTCTCATAGGCATTCTCTTGATCGATCATTCCAGAGCATTCCAATCCTCTTAGGGGTTCTCTCAATCGATCGTTCTCGATCGAACTTTCTGGGATTTACGGTCTTGCTTAACACTATAGTTACGTGCGCGCTTGAGTTCGAGTATGAATCTTGTCACTCGTCTATGCTAAGAGTCCAGTTTTGCTCGATCGTCGCTTTCCAAATCTTCAGTCAGTCCAATTGTGAGCTCGAGAGATCGATCTAGAGTCCAAGTTTTCTTGCAGTTAGCTCGGGAACTACATTTATAGTTAATATGATCTCCTCAAAGATGGCGCTCCTCTGCAGGACATGTGCAACTCCAGACGACGATGGTGGCGATGGTGGCGGAAAATGGTGTAAAAGCAAAGGTCCCAAAAGCAACTGCAGGTGGACTCTGGGTTGTTCTTTTTGCTTGTTGCTTATTTTGGTATCGTATCTCGAGCTTCTGGAATTTTTCATATCAATGTATTCCATAATATCGATCTTCGACTCTTCTGAAGGTTCCGGCAAGAATTGTTGGGTCGAATGCTCCTCACATCCCGCGGTGGCAACTCATACCGAGCAGGTGCTTTTTTAACTTTCCTAACCCGTAATTAAGAAGGGAACCCACTTTTTATTACTGTCAGATCATGCTAGAAAAGAAGAAATTGACTATGCACCCAAAAGAGGCAGTCACACATGTGGTTTGCCATTAGTTGCCCCCCCTTTTCCAAAAATGAATAGGCCGTTTATTTTTTTTAAAATGCCTCTCCCTCCAAATTGCCGTTGATTTCTCAAAATTTCTTAAGCCATTGATCTTTGAGATTGAATCTAAGTCATCCGTTCAAATATAAATACAGATACAAAATCAGAATATGGAAACGGATACAATACCAAAATACAAATACTTGAAATTGAAATATTGCACAATACAGATACGGATACGATGTACGGATACGATATACAAATACGAGATACGGGATTTTCATTGTCCCATATTGTTTGTCATGTAAATCTCATTCAAAAAATTACAAGTAGGGGGAGGGGGATGAAAAATTAAGAAATTAATTTTAATTAAAAAAAATTTTAAACCCGGGGTGAGGTGGGGGTGGGAGGGGAATTTTAAATTAATTAATTAAAATTTTGAGTGCATAGTGACAAAAGTGTCACTATGCACCGAAAAGTGACATTGAGAAGAATCAAGTGGTATATTTTTTTCACCATTCATAATAGTTTTCAGCACTCAAAAGTCATTTTAAAAACTTATATTAACCCCTAAAGTCCCATTGTCCCCTCAGGGGACAATTTGGAATTTGGGCAGGTTCCTATAGGCTGTATTTTACCCTAATTTTCTTAAACTTTTTTTGAAGATAGAAAAGCTGATAAGCTTTGTGGGAATATAATTTTTATTCCAATCGGTGCCCGGAAGCAAAAGTTATACCACAAAAAGCCTTAAACTGAACTCGGCGGGCAGTATAAAAAATATTGCAAAAATTCAAAATAAATTCAAAAAAAAAAAATTCTCAAAGATTATGTTTTTGTCTACATCTGAAGCTTTGATTCATTCCATTTTGATTAGTGATGTGAAAGTTATGAACAATCTTATTTTTTGGACAATCTAAACATCTTTTTGAAAATATAACTTATAGGATTCATTTCAGAATGCAATTTTCAAATTTTTCCAAATTTTGTTTTTTGAAAAGGTTAAATTTTCTTCCTAGAACAATTTGACCGTTGGGATTATTGTATTTCAATCCCATCTAAGAGCTATTAACAATTTAGTTTTTCTTTCAATTTTGGACCTACTTCTACTTGACAATTTTTTGAAGTATGAAAATCAAGTTTTTATTTTTTGAATTTTTTTTCCTAGACTCCCAACTCAATTTTCCAACACAAAATTTTTTTAATTCAAATTTCATATTGCACATTTTTTCCACAAATAACAATCAAAGTCATTAAAAATTGCAGTCTAGTGTTCAAAAGAACTTGTTTTTTCAACTTTGAATGCTCATATCTCTCAATCTGTACGGTCAAACTTCATGAAATTTTTACCACATAATCTCAAACAAGTAAAGTTTGAGATCCTACAGTTTAGTTCCAAAAAAATATTTTTTTGTTTTTTTGGACAAACGCAATAGAAATGGCAGTTTTGAGTGGTTTTTGACAAAAAAAATGGCTTTGGGACTTCAGGGATTAAGAGAATTTTACCAAACAAAGGCAACACATTCAAACCTCCCAATTTGTTTTTTAAATTATTGGTTTTTCTTATTTCTTAATTATCTTCAAAAAAAATCCTTCTAATAATGTCAATTATTAAACTTCATTATTGCATTCACCACATTCAACTATTTGTGGCTTAGGATTTGTGTATTAGTATTCATGACCATTCACCATCTAACTACTTCAATGAAGCATTCAATCAATTGACATTCAAGTTGCCTATGTGTTATAAGAGTTAAATGCTTTGATAACCTTCACAAAGTTGAAATTGGATAGTAATAGTATCATAGACATGGGCATGGACATTGCAAACCTTGACCACGTTGTCATTCTAATTTGCAAAACTTGCTATGCATCAAAATTGCCTAAAACTCTATCATGAAAAGCAATTGGTAGAATTAGATTTTAATAGAAAAGATCTCACTTTCAAGATTTTAATGTTCCTTTTGTAACATGAAGTGGAATACATACAACTAGAATTAGTCTTTCCTAGACAAAGTATTGAAATTTAGTAGAAATCCTAGTCTAAACTCCTCATAATTTTTTTATTATGACATTATCATAAGTTATTGAAATATGAAGTATGTAGCTTATTTTGCTCTTCTTAAATTGTTGTATTATCCAGGAGTTGCCACCCCAAGCGTCACCTATTGACATCAAGAAGGACAATTTGGATAAGTTGGATGGTTTGCCCCCTAACGTTAAGGGATACATACTACACCACCTTGATTACGAAGATATATTTAAGCTAAAGTCTCTCTCCAAGAGTTGGAAGGCTTTGATCAAGAACGTGGAGTTCATTCAAACCCTATCACTGAAGGCCAAGCCTATGTTGACAGCCTGTTCTTTCTTCATCAACAAAGGAGTTTGGCAGTGGGTGGCCTTTGATCCAAACTCAAATTCAAAAAGTGGACAGAAAGGCAAGTGGAAAAAGTTACCTCTTCTGACATTCCTTCCTCCCAATTGTAACCCTGATCCAAATTTGTTCAAGCAATTTCTCTTATGTGCCAACGAAGGATTGGTGTGCATGAATTTCTCTAAATTGAGACATGAGGAGCGGTTAATTGTCTTCAATCCTCTCACTAAACAATGGAAGGAGCTTCCTCCGTTGCTCCATCGGCGTAACCCTGTTTTAATGCACATGTATGCGAATCAATTCTCAAATTCATACCATATACTTGCAGTAGGTAGTTCTGCATCAGGTGAAGAAAGTTTGTCTAGAATCACAGAATTATATGATTCTCGAACTGGGCAGTGGGAGCGAGTGGGGGATCTTCCCGGGCCTGCTTTTGCATTGAATGAATATCAATCTGGTGTATATCAAAATGGCAACATTTTTTGTATCGGGTTTGTGGAGCTTGGTGATCAAATAGTGAAGGGCATCTTGGGATACAATGTGGGAGAAGGAATTTGGTCGACAAAATGGAATGCTAATGCTTTGCCGAACTCTACCATTCTTCAACTAGTGGAAAACAATGGCAAACTCTTTTTGTTCTCTGAGCAAGAGAATGGCCCAATTATCGAGCATTGGGTTGATAGAATTGAGTGGACTCAAAGTGAAGGAGAGTTTAAGGAGAAGATTGATGCTTTCATGTTGGTGAATGTTTTGAAGAAGGAAAAGAGTGGCGGTCGGAGTTTGGAAGTGTATCCGGAATTTGCATTGGTTCCATTCAGTGATTCACAACTGTGCATTTACAACACTGTGGATCACATTGGGGAGGTTTTTGATATTGGAGATGAAGAGAAGTATGAAGCTCTTCCAGCCTTACCTGAAGGATTTCAAGGTGAATTGGGATTATTTACTTTGAATCCTATATCATTTGCAATGGAGCCAAGGTTTAATAGCAAGGTTTAGTATAAATTGCATGCAAATGAAACATAATACAACTACGTCTTGAAATTCTTTTGAAATTCTTTAGCAACTCCAAAGACTAGAAGAAAAATTAAATAAATTTGGCATTTAGGTTAACATCAATAAAGTTAGTGTTTCAAGAATTGTTTCCTATTAAGTAGATCACATCAACATAGATAGCTATTGTGTACCTTTGATAACTTCTTGAAGGCTTGTATCACTTAGAAGGATAGCATTCATATCTACATATGCCTATCTAGCTCCTTTCCCTACTCAATAGTTCTCTCATGCTCTAGACTTTTTGCATGGACTGTTTCTACAACTATAGAGCATTCATCAATAAAGCTTTGACAATCTAAACATTGAGCATGAATTTTTTCTAGAGCTAAACGGACTTGACCATTAGACTCCTCTAATTGTGCATGAAGCATTGAGGCTAAGTTATGTAAAAGGTCAATTTAGACTTGGCAATCCTGAATTGTTTCCTCCAATGCCACATTCACCCTCTCTAAACCAATGCCCAAGTTGGCAAGCCTCCCACAATATTCCAACAATCCTTCTTCTTCTAAATAAATAAATTCAAGACATTGTTTGATTGTTCGAGACATTGGTGGAACTATTGTACTAGGATCTTGAGGATAAATTTCTCCATCTATCCACAAATCAATATTAGTGGCACCTTGAGAGTTGTAGGCACAAAACTCATGTCTTGGGACTTGCTCATGCATAGGACAAACCCTCTTTATCAATGGAACAAATCAAGGAGACACATTCGAAGTATGTGGACATGCAATCTCCACTCTATTTGTGATATCATTTAGAGTCATTGTAGATGAATGTAATCAACATATTGACTCACATACAAACCATCACAAAAAAAATAATGTCTCTTTGAGTTCCAACACAAATTGTTGTCAGTGAAGCTTCCAACTTCATGTTGGCAACTCCAATCTAAATTTTCACTCAATGTTGCCACTCAATCTATTGCCACTTGGCTAATTTTTCCACTTAAAATTTTACATGTTCTTCTACTAAGTGCCTTGGATACACTTTGCACACAAAAATATTTGAGGTTGATCCTAAACCATCGTGGAGACGCTGGCAATGACCATGTGATGTGACAAATTCATTTTATGAATCAACTTTGTCTTTGCTTGATTAGTATTACCATGGGAAATTTGTTTTCAGTCACTTTCTGGTTTAAATGTAGGTGTTGCTTTTGGGGCATTTGATCAAACCTCAATTATTCTTCACCAGAGAGTATGGATCATGTATGCCTGCACTCTAGGACTAGGAAACAACACACTTTCGGCAGAATACCTCTGTTGTTCACATCACAGTCCAAGCCCAGCAATTCTTCAAAGAATGGGATGAAGAATTATGTGTCATAACGCAGACCACTCTCTTCTTTTCCACAAGTCACAACAGACGCTCCTTACAAACTTGATACCAACATTGAAGTGGACAAAGGCATAGGCAAACCAGAATGTTTAGTACACTACCGGTAATAAGACAATAATAGAGATCTTTCTAAAATGTGAGCTACTGCACTCGGAGCGTTCAAAAGTGCACACAACACATCATGATAAGAGATCTCAAATTCCCTCCCCAGGACTGACTAGCCATGGGTGTATTTCAGTGTACAAAAATATGTCAGGCATTTCACGTTCTGGACTAAAATACATGAGAATGCCTGCATCCTGATGATGCCAAAATCTCTGCCTCAGGAACAAAGGCAGCAGAACTGATATGACCGAGCATTAGAAGAACCTGTCGTGAGCCAAAGTCCCCGAAGTCGCAACCCCCTTTACAAGACTACGCCTCCACCATGGGCTCTGGCCCTGAGGAGTCGGTGGATAAAGCAGGTGTTTCACTAGATATAGCAACGGAGACAGCAGCATTTGACATCACTGAGTTAAATAAAGTGTCCTTGATGACCTGCGACATGAGCCCGTGCAGCTGCTCCACAGTTATCTTGGAACTGTCACGCGAGATCTTTGCAAGCTGCGACTCTTCCTGCAAAAGTGAGTCAAAACATTCCTTTTGAGTAAATGAAAGACATGAAGTTCGTGGAGAACGGCAATCGCGAGAGACTTCCCATTCTCCATAGAAAAACCGAGAAATGAAGAAATCACTGAAAGTATTTGGTTAGTATTGGTCAGAGGACGAAACGCAACATACTATAGGGTTTCTTCCTGCACGCCCAAAGCTATGACCTCCGACCACCACCACACCACACACAGAGATCAAGAATCCCAAGCACAATTTCAGGCTGCTCGTTGAAGATCTTCATAAAAATCTCAAACCTTACAAGGTTTATGATAAGCACGAAATGGTCGATAGGCTGTCTAGGCTGTCTCACATAGGGTCTAATAAAATTTTACGAGAACAAGAAAAACGTCCCCTAGAAGATGTCACGGACCTTTGGTTTTCATTATGGTAAATATACTAGAGTCCTCTACAATTCAGATTGGACTTCACTGCCTTCCAAAACCACTAAAATGCCAGGTTTGCCCGATAAGTCATGAATTCTACTCTTGTCCCAAGTAATCAAAGGCCATGGTAGCAATTATTGCTCTCCCAAATTTAATTCTTGATCAAGTAGTATTCACTAGATCAACAATCAACATTAGAAATTTTGGGGAATCCTTCCCTTCAAAACGAGCATCTGGTCACCTAATAATGCAACAAAAAAAATCGGATAAGTGACATTCAATGACACACCTCCTTTTTCCTTTGCACGGGCATGAAGAATCCTCCCATTCGCCCCGAGTGAGCTAGCTGACTTTCTGCCTGCTCCAGTTTCTCAGCTGAGGAAAGTCACAGTACTCATCAGTCTAGTAATCCAACTAAAAGATGATTAATATTCCATTGTAGACGGGAATTGGTATCACTGAAGCCACTAGGAGCACCACATCCATTAATTCACTACAAATGAGCAAAACCACTTCAGGATCTACTGCTGAGGACATTGCTGGAAAATAGAAAAAGCATCTCACCAAGATCAGCCACTTGTCCTGCTACATAGTCTCGATTGCCAAGCAATGGTGAGGATGAAAGCGTATTGACCCAATATTTGTTCCAAAGGAGGTCTAAGAGATGCGAATCCAATGATGATTTGAAATATGTTATGTCGAGAGAATAATACTGCACCCACATACAGTAACTATTAGTGTGCCTTACAATAGAGCACTACTGAATAGCAGAAGGTATGTACCCCGAAAAGCGTCCAAATAAGCAATTGCGCAGGGTTCTTACTACTAGAGTTTCTTAATTTCTGTCGGGACTTGTTGCCATTTCAAAGACGATTCCGATGCATCTTAGCATGTATTTTTGCGACAACATATGAATAAACCATGGATTTTCAAATTGATGATGATGAGTTTACCCAAAATCGAACCCAGACTCTCATGTACAGTTTAGGCAAGACTCTAGAGGGGTCGCTTTGGGAAAAGGGATGCAAATAGGTGTAGCTACCTTTAAAGCAAAGCTGGGCACTACCAAAAAGAGGTCAAATAACTGCAGCAAAAGATGGGTACAAAACTGATAGTCTAGAAAGATACAAACGTCTCGCATTTGCCGTGGGAAATAACATCATAAGATAGATTCTTACCGATTTATAATGGACACCAAAATCCTCAATTTTGTTCAAAGGGATGGTTTGATATTCAGATGGGGGTTCATCTGGCGGCTTGTAGCCCTGAGGATAGGTCCGGAATGCTCCAATTTCAACTTTCCCAGCTGACACAGTGCGAGTCGGATCAATGACGACAGCTAGAAAGGGCTCCTGATACGTCTGGTTCAGCATCTGGGTAGATACATCAATACCTGAGAGCCAACATCCATAGCCAGGATGCGAATGATACCATCCTACCACATTTTCTAGCCTTCCCACCTGCATGACACATCCACACAATGTCAGTAAATCCAATGTCAGTATAGCTTCTTCAATCTCAAAGCAACATGCTCATAATGTTCCTGAATGGGAGAGACAGCTCCTTCTGGTCAGGAGACACATATAAGCCTATATTCTAGGAAATAGTCTCCTCACAGTTGATGCACGTCAAGCCAAGCTTGCATTAGTGTCATGCTGTACAAATTAGTAACTGAACAAAAATGCAATGATTCACGCAGAAGGACCCAGACCCTGAACCTAAATACACTCAACCCTCTTTAATCTTACCACCTGGAGTCCCAACTTTCTCACTATTTGAATGTGTGACAAGTGTGCTAGAGTCAAGGTGTGGCAAGTGTGTAGGATACTCTAGATTATCATTACAGGGGTGTTCATTACAAAAGAATTGAGCGAAATACTATGTTGGTTACCTAGAGACAAGGCCTTGCAATAATCAAGCTGAGTTTGCAAATTCAATGAAACTGTAGTAGAGAGAAAGATGAAAAAGTATCAAAAAAAGAACATTCACCTGCTTATTTGTCTGCGAGTACTGCACCATGTACTCATAGGCATCTGCTTGAGCATTCACCCGAGTCTCGGTGCCTTCGACTGGCAAAGCAAATGCGTCCATTATTATGATGGTGTCGCCTTCTGTCTTACCCTGCATCAATCCCATGACCTCAATCGTGCCACCTGATCGTGCATGCACCACCATCTGCACAGGAAGAAACAAAGGAAGGAAAAGACTCGGTCATAGTATACAACGCGAACAGGCCTTTTAAACCCAAACCAACTTGGATGAAAATGACCAATTCAAATCATGATGTCATGAAAAATACAATTCAGATGAGACCATATTTAATATCCAGAATCAGTGAAGAACATTGCAAGCATTGGTGAATAAGTAAATTAGATAGAACAAGAAACGTCCTCTACTCAAAACTGCTAAAACGAAAAGCAAGACCCAATACGACCCCTTCGTCCTTTCGGGGTTTAAAAACACTTGAGAAGTATCGAATTTAAGGTTCAAGACAAATAAATTCAACATATTGTTGAAATTAAATCATTCAGATGAGGCCATATAGACTACTACTCAAAACTGCAAAAACAAAACCAATACAATTCAATGTGAACCTCTTCGTCCTTGAGAGGTATCAAACTTAGGGTTAAACAACACCAATACAGTTCAATGTGGACCTCTTTGTCCTTGAAAGGTATTAAATTTAGACAAAATGAAAGTGGGTGAGGAGGGTGATGAATGAAAGGAAAAAAACTTAAGGAGCGCAGGGGCGGAGATGCGAACGTTTTTCAAGAAGTGAGGACGGAGTCGCGAGTCATAGAAGATAGCCATTTGACTACTACAGGACGAAGGATTCATGGGATGCAAAATGAACAAATCAATTCATCAAATTGTGAAAAATCAATAGTTCAGATTGAGGCCATATTTTATATCACCAAAATCAGTGAAGAACATTGCATGTTTTCGTTAAAAAAATAAGGATACTTGAACAAAAGAAAATCCCCCTATCCAACAGCTAAAAGAAAACCAATACAATTCAAATGTGAACCTCTTTGTCCTTGAGAGGTATCAAAGTTAGGGTTAAACAAAAGCAATACAGCTCAATGTGGATCTCTTCGTCCGTGAGAGTATCAAACTTAGGGTTAGTCAAAGCCAGTCGAAGCAATACAATTCAATGTGGACCTCTTCTTCGTCCTTGCGAGATATCCAATTTAGGCTTTAGGATATCCATCCAAAATGAAGGACGGTGCGGAGGGAGATGGATAGGAGGCCAAACCTTCAGGAGCGCCAGGGCGGAGATGCGGACGTTTTTAAAGAAGTGAGGGTCGCGAGTCCAGGGTTTCTGCTGCTGGACGCTGGTCTGCGAGGCTTCATCGTATTCGAAGATGGCATCGGAATCGGAAACTGCTGCGGCGGCTCCTGCAGTAGGCGAGTCCATGGCGACGATGTTGTTCTCGATCTCCCAGGTCTGGCGGGCGATCATCGCAGAGGACGTCGACGCCTCCATCTCTTCCCGCGCCCGGGCCCTTTCCCACTCCGTCCTGACCGAATCTCGAAGGACACACACAATCCTCGGGATTCTTATCTCTACCACCACCTTCTCGTATCCATTAAATTTTCAATCCTCCAGCAATGTGAGGACATCCAGAGTTGAGTACCTCAAGCCACCGATTTTCGCCAATTCTGGCTCGTTTCTAGTGGTTTTGATGCTGTCAAGAGAAAAAAATTCAAGCCGAAACAACCGAAGCTGTGCAGGAAAGAACAAGCGAGAACAGCGGCTCCGTCAAAGGTAAATAACTGCTGTTCCCGCGCCCTGACCCTTTCCCACTCCGTCCTGACCTAATCTCGAATGACAAACACAATTCTTGGGATTCCAATCTCTACCACCACCTTCTCGTATCCATTAAAGTTCCAATCCTCCAGCAATGTGGAACATCCACGTTGAGTAACTCAAACCACCAAACTTCTCCAATTCTGACTCGTTTCTAGTGATTTTGATGCCGTCAAAAAGAAAAATTTCATACCGAAATGTTCATCTTCGCATGATGATAATCCGGCTCTCCCGGGTGCGCGTACTACCGACAGCGCCAACATGCAACACCCCAGGAAAGCCCAGAAAATATGCTGAAGCCAGCTCCGAAGTCTGAGTTCTTCGCTTACAAACCCTAATTGTGCGTTTGAGAGATTGACGGAATGCTGGGACTAATATGGATGAATGAAGGTTTGGGAACTACTGTAAGGTTGTGGACCCCGCTCATTGCTCGGGGTCCTTTTTCCGTGGGATTTAAAGTCACCCACATTTGATTTGGGTGCCATTCAAATATGCAGTGACCCCAACCATGGGCCAGGGTGAACTGACCCCCTCGCTCGGCCCTGGGGGCAAACCCTGGAATTATTTATTTTCCACACATGAATTTTTTTGCAAAATTTTATTTCATTTTTGCGATTAGAGACCCCAAATTCGTTTCGAGAAGTCAAGAATATACCCTAGAGCAGCCCAAAATAGGGGGCTTTTTTTTACATGCACCCCTGGTAAGGCCGAGCGAGGGGGTCAATCCACCCCAATCCAACCATGGGACTTGCAAGAAATATTACCCTAAGAAAAAACTAAGATCATCAAAGGGAATTTAGAGAATGTAAGAGAGAATTAATGCCATTTTTCAATTGGAGTTCGTATACTTCAAGAGTTTGTTTGTACAAGGTCCTACAACAAAATTTGTTGGATATTGTCACACATATACTATATACCATTGTTAGATGGTAGACTCTATATTTTATTTATATTTTATATAATGATTCATTTCATTTAGAATTTATCATTCGATGAATTGTTATTAGAAGGTGTAGAGTGTCAAGGTTTGTGTATAAAAGTTTCCTCTTTTGTTTTTTTGGAGGAATGTTGGTGTGTACATTCCAGGGTATAAGATGTATTTCATGATGTTGTTTGTTGTCCTAGTAGTCTTGGGTTAAGTATTGGATGTGATTGATGGTGTTAGAGAATGTTACTCATAAGAAAGAAACTCCAATTTGGGGGGGATGTTGACATAAATTAAATAATATATTTAGAGTAAAATTTTGCAAGCAAACTAGAATGATAAATAATCATGCTAAAGCTTAAATAGTAGCCTATAGCCATTGATATTAAATTAGGGCCGGTTTATACTTAGGGTCGGATTGAAGGCCGAACAGAACTCTCCAAGTTTGAATCAATGGGATCACTCTATTTCTTCAAATCTAGCCCAAGAGCTTTATACTAGGGTCGGATTGAAACCACCACTCATCCTACGTGTCACCTTAGGTAACATGGTTTTGGAACCAAACCATTTGGTCCCAAGGGAGCAATCAGGGTGAGGTTTTGGGTGGCCCAATTTCCCATCTAGGGTTGGATTGGGGCCAAATTGGGCTTCTCCATTGGATCATACAAATCTCCACTGTCTACTAATGCAAGGTCATTTTTTTTTGTACATGTTTCTTACGTTAATTGTGAGCTCAATCCCATCTGTGTTGCTAAATTTTTGGAACACTGGTAAGCCATTGGGGTTGAGTCATATTCTAGGTCATGTTGTGGTACAAATGCTTATTTTTTGTTTGAACATCATGTTGTGTTTAGTCTTTGCAATTGTTTTAACATGAGATGTTATTAAACAATTTTATTGTTAATAACCAATGTTATTATTATTAACCATTGCAATTGTAACAATAATGTCTTTACAAATGTTTTAACATGAGATGTTAATAATTAATTTTTTTGGTGTAGACACAAATTACATACTATGTTACAGACACTAATTTTGGTAATAGTACAAGAAAATGGGGGTATAAATGACTTGTCCACAATGATTGCACCAACAACAATGACTGCAAATTAGTCATTTTGCAGTCACTTTGAAGTCATTGTTGTCAGTGCAGTCATTGTGGACAAATCATTTATACCTCTATTTTCTTGTAGTGTAAATTACATGTTTAATAACTAAATTTTTTGTACAAACACAAATCTGTAAATGAAAGTCATTGTTGAAGTTATGCCATAAACTTTGACATCTATGAGATAATGTGTGTTTTTATCAATTTTGATGACAAATACTTGAAAAAAGAATATGGTAAGGAAAGATTATGCTACTAGAAATAACATGTATTGTAAAACATGATTTACATTTATCATTGAATTCATTCAAATTTTCATAATAAAAAATTTCATACTTTTCTTTAAAATAAACTAAAAATATAGACTTGAAAAAGAGATAAAAAAACAACTAGATGTTTTCTCAAATTGTGTGTTTAATAAATGACAACTATTATGGGGCTACAAATCTTTTTTCAATGTCAACTCTAATTTCAGTGTCAAGAAAGAAAAAGGTTCAAAAGAAGTCAAAGAACTTCTTTTTTTCCAAATAGAAAAAATAGGAAGAGAGTAGAAAAGGTTAAAAATAAAGTAAGAAACTCTGTCTTCCATTTTGAAATAGGTAAAGTAAGAATAAAAAGAAAAAGTCTAATTTTTTTTTTTTTTTTCTATATTTGAAATAGAATAAATAGGAAAAAATAAACTCTCTTTTATTTATTTTTGAAATAGAAAAAATAATAAGAGAAAGAAAAAGATGCATGTCTTAAATTGAGCATTTCAAAAATCTATGAGCACATTAATAAAAAATTCAGCCTTAGAATCGGGCTTCAACATTTTACATTACCTAGGGCCAGAATGATGAAGTGGAATTCGGCTTTAGAATTCGGCCTCAATCCTTTACATTATCTTGGGCCGGAGTGGTGAATTAGGGCCGGATTGTGGGCTAGATTGGAGGCAAATTGGGTTGGCCTTCCATCTGACCCCAGGCCGTGTATAAACCAGCCCTTAGTTTAATTTATTACCATACTCTTAAAGTAAATAATGCAAATCAATGAATGCACAAATTTATTTTGTATAGATGGATGGATCTTGTCCCCCTGTTTTTAAAGAAGATTCCAATGTACTCAAATAATTAGAGATTATAATATCATAGTAGCAATCAACTCATATTCAAAGTTAGTGCAGTAAAACTCTTAATTGGGATCATCTTTTAAAGTATATAAGTGCATAAAAACTAGTTGTTAAAAAACCAACATTTTTTGAGTATAGATGTTATATTGGATGTTATTATTGACATAAAAACACAAGTTGTTTTATTGGATGTCTACTAAAATGCGTCACAAAAATGATGAAAACATCATATAAAACACATGATTCTTATAGTGATAATTACAACTTTGTGAAATGTCGTCAAAGTGACAGGCTTGGAAGCCCACGTGTAGAGGTTGTAATGATCTAATAAATAGTTACAACTACATTAAGGCAAATTTTTTATGGGACGTCTGAGTCTTACCTTTTGGGGAACTCTTGTTGAGATTGGATAATGGTTCAATTGGGGTTGCTCTTATAGCATCATCAATCCAAGTCTCTAAAAGAATCACTAAATTATCTTACTACATTTTACTTAGTGTAAAATTAGAATTTGTAATTACTATTATTAAAAATATATCAAAAATCTCAATAAATAGACACAATAAAGTTTAGATTTGAAAATTGAAAAAATAAAATACAAAACATTGAAAGCAAGCTAAAAGACATAGAAAAAATTAATTTGTCATCATAAATCATACTTAAACAAGACACTTTGAAAATTTGAAGTATCATTGCCTTTTTTAATCCCTAAAGGACCAAGGCCTTTTTTTTGCAAGAAAACACTCAAAATTGCCATACCTATAGCAAGGAGTAAAGAAAATTGAATTTTTTTTCCATATCTAACCGTAGGATATTACACCTAACTAGTATGAGAGTGTGTGGAAAAAATTTCAGAATTTTTGACCGCTCAGATTGCAAGATATCTGTGTTTAAAGCGAGGTTTAAAGTGGAAAAAACAAGTTTTTCAGCACATTGCGGGACTAGATTTTTTGACTTTGAACATTTTTAACTTAAGATTTTTGCACTACAGAGTTTTGAGCTTTAAATCTTTACAGTGGAGAATTGAGTTGAGGGTCTAGGTAAAAAAAAAGAAAATTATCATTCTTAAAAAAATTGTTAAGTAGAAGTAGGTATGAGATAGAAGGAAAATCTAAAATATTCATATATTTTAGATGGAATTAAAATGCACTAATCCCAATGGTGAGATTGTTCTAGCAAGTAAATCAGACCATGCAAAAATAAAAAAATTGAAAAATTTGAAAAATTGCATTCAGAAATGAATCCTTCAAGTTATTTTTTTCAAGAAGATGCTCTAACTGCCCGAAAAACAAGAATGTCCATAACTTTCTCATAACATATCCAAATGATATGAATCAAAGCTTTCCAGATAGAAAAAAATATTATCTATGAGAAAAAATAATATTAAAAAGAAAATTCAAATTTTTTTCCATTTTTTTTGGCTGCCCGAGCTGCCCGCCGTCCCTTCGTTTGAGCTTATTTGGTCATAACTATTGTTCCCGGGCACCGATTTTGAAAAAATTTATATTCCCACAAAGCTAATCAACTTTTCTACCTCCAAAAAAGATTTCAAAAAATTAGGAGAAAATTTCAGCCCGTAGGTACCTGCCCCAAAACACATTTGTCCTCCAAAGGGATAGTGGTCCTTTAGGGGTTAATGGTGTGATTTGTTGTGAAACATCATGTTTTATTGTTTTTTTAGCTTCAGTTGCTTTCAATGGAATGTATTTTATTTGTCCAATTTTCCAATTTAAATTTTATTAAGTATATTTATCGATATTTTTGGTGTATTTTTAATGATAATAAATAATAATCACAGATTTTAATTTTTACACCAAGCAAAAGGTAGTAAGATAATTTAGTGACTCGTTTAGAGAGTTGGATAGATGATGACATGACCGATGTCACTCGCGAGAACCGGGTGAAGGACCTGCGTGAGTCTTGTATATGTCCGGGTATCAAGACTTGTCTTCAGAAGCACTTGTCCGTCGAAGGTTTTGCTATTCACCGCTTTCCTTCGCCTTTCAATCCGTTTCCAATTTCTCTGCTGATCTATCGCAATCTGACGCACCTTCAGTGATTATACTTCTCTCTGAATTATCGAAATGGAGCCCATGGCGAACCAGTGGATGGAGGCTCCTCACAGCATGGGGGTGAGTAATTTAGTCCCATTTCGCTCTTTCTAAAAACTTCATTTAACAAAATCGAATGAAATTAGGGTTGCAAGGTAGATGCTCGATCATTTCAAGGATCAAATTAATCTGTACAATTCTGTGTCCGTGCCTTGGATTTCGGTTTGTAAATCTTTGATGGTGAGATAGAGATTTTAGGGTTTCTGGTAACTTGAGATTTTGTTGACAGACAACTATTATGGCTGTGGAGTACGAAGGTGGCGTAATTCTTGGAGCTGATTCTCGTACCACTACTGGTAAGTGCACTTGAACTTTCTGTAGGGATTCATTTCGGAGACTAGATCTTTGGTTCGAGGGAATCAGAAATAAATACGGTGCTTTAAGCTTAAGGTTCTACTATTATAATAGTCAAATTTGTGTAGAAAAGCAAAGAGGATTTCAATGCACCAAATGAATGCTTTATTTGGTTACTGTATGCAAATGTTGTAAGGAGTCGAAGTATTGTTGGTTTAATACCGAATCGAGTCTGACTTTGAGGTTTGTGTACATTCTCAAAGTCAATATGTACTCGTTTGCAAGATTTTAGATACTCAAATTTAGGTCAGTGTCTCGATTAGAGTCTTCTACCTTGTGGTGCTACTGTTTGCCTTCTACCTTGTGACACTCAGTGTTTGTTTCATTCATTTTGATTTGATTCTGCACGTGCAGGTGTGTATGTTGCCAATCGTGCATCGGACAAAATCACGCAACTTACCGATAATGTTTATCTATGTCGCTCCGGCTCGGTAATGGACTCACGCAACTTTTACTTCTAATCAGTACGTATATCCCATGTTTTTAGTTTTTTGCCCTAATTGAATTTATGGTTATTTTACGAGTAGCTCTTATTTGAACCTATACTGCTGGGTTTCCTCCGTGGGGTCCTCTATATAGTAAAGAGCAGCCAAAGCTACTGTTGATTTCCTTCTCTATATAAAAGCAAAGATCTAGTTTCGGAGACTAGATCTTTGGTTGGAGCATGGCAATCATCTCATGCTGTGCATTTGGGGATGGCAGGCAGCAGACTCACAGGTGGTTTCAGACTACGTGCGCTACTTCCTCGACCAGCACACGTAAGTTGCATTTCGCTTGTATGTCAGAAGCAGGTCCTAAAAGCGAAAACATCGCTTTTGTGATTTGCCTGCATGAACGTTACAAATTGAGCAAATTTTTGGGTATATCTCTTGTTTGCGCAGAATACAGCTAGGACGGCCATCCACTGTGAAAACCGCTGCAAATCTTGTTAAGGATCTTTCATACCAGAATAAGGTCAATCTCTAGACAATTGCTTGATTGCTTGCTTGGTTATCATAATTACCATCGTACAGTCTCTTTAGATGCAGCAGGGATTGTTGCGCATTCCGTGTGGCTAAATAAACGTGTTTGGGGGATTGCAGTCGTTTTTGGAGACTGGTTTAATAGTAGCAGGCTGGGATAAATATGATGGAGGCAGTGTTTTTGGTATCCCTCTGGGAGGCACTATGCTGCGTCTCCCTTTTGCTACTGGAGGTTCGTCGTTTTCCTAATTTTTCTCTGTTATGGTATGCCATGGTACTGGGTTCTAGGGTTGTGAGGGAGTTTCTGTACCCTCAATGAAAATTGCAGTCTGGCTTTGTCTTTTGTTTTGTAGTTAACTTGAAATTGCATCCATTCAGGGTCTGGATCTAGCTATCTTTATGGATTTTTAGATCAAGCTTGGAAGCCCGATATGACCCACAAAGAAGCTGAGGTATGTTTTTACTTATACCATCATCTTGTTCGCTTTTGAATCCGAGTGCAGAGGAAGGTCGCTGAACCAGTGTTATTTGCAGTGACGTGATGTTTTGTCTTACCCTTATGAATATTTTATTGGTCTTTTGTGCAGGATTTGGTGGTCAAGTCTATTGCCTTGGCTATTGCACGAGATGGTGCTAGTGGCGGAGTTGTCCGGACTGTGACGGTATGTGCTATCACATGCCTTTTTACCATGTTATCATATTAAAGTAGCGATATTTCCTTTTGTGGATAATTGTCGACATGTATTCTCTCTGCTTCCTATGTTCCTGTAAATGCCTTTTGTTTGTATTCATTGTGCAGTTGCCTCGGTAGTGAGGTATATTTTCTTCTGGTGAGATAATTTGACAGGAGGTTTTTTCTAGACAGTTAACCAATACTTCTATTGTCTCCAACCCAAGGGAAGAGACTAAGCAACAGTTCAAAAAAGTAGAAAGTTATGGTACCCAGAGCAACTGAGAGACGTGTTGAAGCCAATAGCAGCATGTTGGGCCCCATCATTCCAAAGAATGAATTTCTTGTGTCTAATAGATTATGATGAGTATTTACAGGAATAGTGGCATTCTAAGATCGTTGAATTGAGCTTTTTGAACTTGTCAGTGAGGCTTGTATTATGGAATGTACCGAGGATAATATGGAAAGAGACATTCATTCTATTTGGGGTAGAGACACTTGCAATTAGCTGCTTGTTTCAATCCAGTTCAGGGAAACACTGATGCATGCTAATTAGTTTTCATAAGCTGAATGTGCGATTTCCTGTGTGTAGGTCAATGAGCAAGGAGTACAGCGCAAGTTCCACGCTGGAGACAAGCTACCTCTCTTCCATGAGGAAATCGCTCCTCGCCCCTCGCCCCTCCATGCTCATTGATGCTCTATTTGCTTCTGTCCGGTTGTCATATCTGGACACTAGAAGATATGACTTAAAGATCAAGTAGAGGAGAGCAGGCAATGCGTGATCTGGTCCTGAGTCATTCTTCCAAGATTTCAGCAATGGTGAGGGACTAAAAAGTAGACTTCATTTCGCCAACGTCCTTGTGTATTGGTAGATAGGGGTGGATTGTTCCCCTCAGATTTGTATAGACTCTATACATTTATTCTACCTGCATGCCTTTGAAGGCTTACAAGCATGTGACGACTTACCATTCACTGAGATCTAATTCATTACTTGCTTTTTAATTTGTCAACGCTTGTGATTCAAAGAGTTTTTGTCCAACACGGCTAAATCCTAGCTTGGTTCTTTCTAGAGTACTAGCACTGCGGCAATTTGTTTTAGATCTATCTGTAGGTCAGTCTAGGATTGTATAGATTCTACATTACGACTGATATTGTACAAAGAGAAGATTTCTAACATTGTATTGAGTGGAAATGTTATGAGAGGTAGACTCGATTGCTAAGGTTGAGTGCAACGTCTTTCTCCTGTTGCCTTGCAACGCGAACTTCCCTGTAGCAACTGCGTCCCACTTTGAAGGCTTTGAACAACATGGCAAATCCCACGACACTCGACCACACTTGGGCGATGATGATAATCCCCAACAACCACGCCACGAACTCATCTCGTGAGTAAACCGTCACAAATGTACAATACAAGGAAGCTATATAGAAAACCGCGCACTGTGCTGAGATTCGTTGTAGCTGCCATTCCTTCTCAATCTTGTACCTCTTCGCCTTTCGTGTCGTCTGCATCTTGAAGCTGACCTAATTGTGACAGAGTATGACAATACCAAGATTTTACAAATGAAAATGAACAAGGCTCTTATCACAAGAGGAAATAGAAACTTCCCTCAACTTACTAGTTGGCTGACGTTTTTGTGTTGGTTTCAATGCAATTTTTATCTAGATTTGGATGAATTTTTTTACACGTTTGGATGATTGTGTTAAAATTCCCACAGAAATGTCACTTAAGAGAGGTGATTTTCTTCCATTGGCATGATTAGATCAACACATTTTCAAGAGGCCATTGTAGGTGGAGTTACCTTAGACTCCATACTGCGGAGATGGTGAGTGGTTGTTACGGCCTTCCAAAGTGCAATTTGTTGTACCACGGCAGAAACAATGGACAGGAGAGAAAGATATGTGTAGACAACCGCCGAGTTGTACAACAAAACCGCCTCCCACCCGCATGGATCCCAATGGCCAACCGCTTCCATCAGTAAGCTCCCATTGATGCCAAGTAAACACAAATGAATGACATCCCACGTCGATTCCCATCCCCAAAACGCCCGCAATGTGCTTGAAAGTGGGATACCTGCAAGACAAGTAACACTTATTGGAATGAGGGTGGTAATCGGCTGGTTCACCTTTCGTGTCCCAAGTGTGCAGACAGTTACAAAACGTTATGCTACAGACGGATGTCGGTGTGCGTTTTAGGGTTTACTATTGTTACGGGTTCGGGTTTCGGGATTAGGATTGTAGGTGTGATTTTTTATTTTTTATTTTTTTTGAGGGTTTTAGGATTTGGGGCATTTGCGTGTTCACCTGGCGGCCAGAGCACATACTGCGGGACGGCCGCCAACAGCACCAGAAACTCCACGAGCAACACGAACGGCAGCCCAGAGTACAGCAACCCTTGTTTCGCAAACGCCTCCCTCCAGAACCTCCGCTCGTAAAACCTCTTCAGATCATTCAACTCACACGAGACATTGTTCGTGATATCTTTCTGACTAATCCGATCCGGCCGCCACGACCTCCAGAACGGCGTGAACGCGTCCACGATGCCCACGTCGAAGTACGTGATGGGGTTCAGGAAGCGGCCGTTCGTCTCATAGTGCACGTAGCTGGCTATCGTGCTGTTAGTGAGCTTGTCCTCACAGCAGAACGAGAACATGTGTTCTGGCCAGATGAGGAACAGCGGCGGAGTGGTGTTCTGGCGGAAGTTCTCGCACTTGTTGAGGTCCTTGAAGTAGGACTGCCAGGTGCCGATGATGTAATTTGATCCAACGGATAGGCCGATCAGACTCTCCTCTTGGCTTTCGCCTTTGTCGCCATCTGCTGAGGCACAGATGGATGCATAGAGCAGGAGGTGGAGGGCGAGGATGGCTGCGAGGTGGGTCTTCATTGGGAGATGTGGTCTGGAAGAATGCACGATGGTTAGGATTACAAGTTAGAAAGGGGTACCGTATTATGGGGCAGAAAAGTTGGCAAAATTTCAGAACACGGGGAACATGACAAGACCAGGCACGATGGTTAGGGTGACAAATCACAAGGTGCTACAATGGGGCAGAACATTAGCAAAATTCCACAGCAAGGGGAACATCAGAACATGGCAAGACACAAACTGCACGGCGCTCTATTTCATTCTTTCTTCTGTTTGAATCAAAACTGGAATAGAATAGATCCCAATAGCTTTGGAGAGGATTAAAATGGAACGGACGTGTGGATTTGCAAGGTTGCAATGAGTCTAGTGGGATACATTCACGCTGTTTTCTAAATGATGTCGATTTATAAAACTATTGTAGATTTATAAAACTATTGTAGATTTATAAAACTATTGTAGATTTATAAAACTATTGTAGATTTATAAAACTATTGTAAGAAGAACTCATTATCAACTTGCAATGTTGACGTCTCTCATGTTCGAAAACAAATTAAAACATTGAGTTTAACTAATCTAGAAAGGTCGGATTTACTCTATTGAATATGAAATTCAATTACTTTTTGGAAGTGAAAAAAACCCCATCAAGATCAGAGACGTACTGAAAGGATATCTCTAGAACTTACATTTTGTTATGATAGATCAGGGTCGACATTACTCTTCTCCTGATCTTGATCTGTTTTTTCTTCTAACAATAGATCAATTGAATTGAATTTATATAACAGTCAACAAAATTCTCAGATTGCATCCCCAATGAACCAACAAGTTAGTGTACTAAGTAAGACGTCAATTCGCTTCGAACCATATCAATGAAAGACCAATTGACAATAGAGAACTACGGATATATATTAGCTACTCCGGAGTAGTTTGGAACGATTCAGAGCACCAAATTTGTGACATTACTCTACACCAAGTTCTAAATAATAGCTTGGATTAGCTGGTTTAGATTTACGTTTCTAGCTCTTCGTTAAAGATCGAACTGCCACCTTACCATTTATACAACAGTTCAGAACTTGTAAAATCCAAACACGACTATATATTCTCAAAGAACTCAAATCAAAGCCCTCACCTGTAATTTACGAGGTCACCTGTGTACGTGAACGCCACTTGAATTGTGCCTACCTAGACCTTCAAACGCTACGAACGCAGTAGACTCCTACTCGAATCCAATTTGCTCAGTCGAAGTAAGTTACTTTGATTTGTAGCAGAAACGAAAGACACAGACACATCCACCTCCAACTAGATGCGGAAGAGCAATGAAACAAAATGATGCTGCTCTAGCAAGGAAATTCAATGGGAAGGAGTGAGGAAGCCATGTAAGACGGAGGCTGGAGAGAAAGATTCTAGTGAATCGATCGACTCTAGCTAGTCTGTGTATGACGTGTACGTAGCGTAATCTTACGTCACTTTTTTCTGAAATTCTAGCCTTACTACGTGCTAGTATGAATCCTGTGATCGGATTTACTTAACTCATGGGGTTGCAGTGGGATCCACGGAGAGATCGATCGATTGTCTATCTCTGGTTGCTTCAACTCCGACAAGGAAATTGAGTCAGTCTGTGTCACAAATTTTCTCTGGTTGCCGCGTTGAAGTTTCCCTGATATATAAATATAAACGATCACCGATCTGTACCTACCCCGTTCCGAGTGCAAAAATCTTCTGATAGTGCCGTAAAATTAACGAAACCAGGATAATTATGCAAGTTCCCTGCGATTGGAAATCGACAGTGTCTCAGCTGATTCCTGGCAGGAGTTACGGATCCAGACCCGGGTACGCAATTAATTGCCAGGTCAAAAATCACAGGGAGAACGGCAGGGCGTTACTTGGGGGAGTTGCATGTTGAAATATAATAGCCCCGGGTAACGCCCTGCCTTTCTCCCTGTCGACTACGTTTCCAACCCTGATCAACCCGGCACGTTCCTAGTGCAAAATCTTCTCTAGCTGAACTTGCCTTGAAAGCGAAACCATGCCAGGATATACAATTCCAATTATTGCCTCACATGATCACATCGGTTGGAAATTGGAAGTGGAATTTGAGGTTCACCTGATTCCTCGCAGAAGTTATGGATTCAGACCCAGGTAGGCAAGGTCAAAAACGTACTAAGTTCCCTGATCAACCCGTTTTTAGCTAGCTAGAGCGAAAATTGCCGTAATTAAAGCGAAACCAGGACACTTGATTCTTTTTTCTTGAGCAAATGTTAAGAAGATTTCATCGCAAAAAAGAGAGTAAAACAAAGCCCACGGCAGGTGTATTTGACCCCGCGTATGAAATGCTATGCAGACTCAAGACCGGACAG
Organism: Rhytidiadelphus loreus; assembly: GCA_947034895.1. Taxonomy (NCBI): domain Eukaryota; kingdom Viridiplantae; phylum Streptophyta; class Bryopsida; order Hypnales; family Hylocomiaceae; genus Rhytidiadelphus; species Rhytidiadelphus loreus. The sequence continues at coordinate 45,553,501 of OX344764.1, forward strand.
ACTGCAGACATGCACTGCAGACAGGATACTCCCTGTGATCGATTGGAAATTGGCCGGGAGTAGAAATTTCGGTTCACCTGATTGATTCCTGGCAGGAGTTACGGATCCAGACCGGAAATTAACTAAAGAAAGAAAGAGGAATGCAATGCTGCGAAATGGAAGACAAGGCAAGTTCATATTAGTCTTCAACTTTTCCGATAATCCATTTCAGCTTGCCGACTAAGTAACCAACCAACGTTGCGTTGCGCGCGTCAGGACTACGTGCTCGCGGAGCACGTTGGTCGCGAGAAATTGTAAAAAAACATGGATTGTCGGAGTACAATCATGTCAACAATTGACTGAGCTTCAGTTGTGGATAGACGTGTTGTGTACCGACAGACTTTCTGAGAAGGTTTTCTCGAAACATTTGGTCCACGCTCGTCAGCTCGTGGTGGTCTGGCGGAGATGTGCTGACTTTGAGAGCTTTGAAAAAAGTGCCTTAGAATTTTTTTTAAGGGTCAGGGCTTCAGGAGAACTATCAGATAGGGCGCACCTGCAACTTCGATCTAGCACCACAGTTAGAATTTTAATTTTGATTTTGGTTTTCTTTTTTTCTATGCAGTTTCTAAGCTACTTCAATGGATGATTTTCGTTGAAGAAAATGGATGATTCTAGTGGATGTTATGAGCAATTGATGGATGGAAGGTGCAATATTCTTTGAAGTTTTGGAGGTGTCAATCTGTCATTAATATTGCGCCATTTGCACGTTCCATGCACATGTCAATCACAAAAGAAATAACTATTCTTTGTATTGTGCACTTCCTGTTGTGCAAATGAGGTGCACACATTTACTCATTTAGGGGACACACAATATTAGGCACCCTGCCATAACTTAAACTTAACTTCTCTATATCGACAGAAAAATAGATTGCGGTGATTGCGGTGAGCAATCAATGTGAAGCCTAGGTGTTGTCTAGAGTGGATGTTTTTGGTAGAGGGACAACTGGGACGAATGCACTCAACCAAATTCTTTTGTTTTTTCCGTTGGTAGAAGAACTACCACGTGGAATGCATTTAGGTAAGGAAAAAATGGATAGAATCATTTATGTGTATATCAATTATTCATCTTCAAAACGATCTATTATTAGTAATTTTCATCCAAATATTAATAAATCTTGTATTTTCTAAAGGAAGATTTGACAATTTCACCCATTTTTTTTATCATTTTTCTTTAAAGTTAAAGATATGCTAAAATGAAATTTGATGAATAACTTTAAAGGAAATTGTAGCTAAAAATAAAGACTACAATTAGAAATTGATCATTTTGGACTGACTACCTTGGTGATAGAGCCTTGTCCTTCAAGGGTATAAAGACAAAATACAATGGGGAGACTTTGATTACGAAACTAGAGCGGGTTTTCAAAAGTTAACCCCTAAAGCTCTAAACAATGTTTTTTGGCAACAAAGTCATTTTAGGTAGCTCACTATGAATGGAATTTATATTTTTTTTCCTTTGAGATTTTCATACAACATGTACCTAAGGAGTAGCCTTAAGGCCTAATAATTTTCATAACTTTTAACTATTTGGTTAAAAAGTTATTGTATGATATGTAGTAAGTGATTTGTGGGCAATCTAGGCAGTCCAAAAAAATTCTTAAAAAATAACTTTTTTAAGAAATAAAAATTTGAAATTGATTTTTTAGATTTATATGTACGTGGAAAGCTTTGAATCATTCCATTTTGATTAATGAGATGAAAGTTATGATGAGTTTTAGTTTGCGGGTAGTTTTTAGGTAGTTATGGAATCCTATTCTAAGATAAATTTTGAAATCTTTTATTTAATTTAATTTTCGATATTTTTAGAAAAAAATAAAAACTTTAGATGTATATTGTTTATTACAAGTTTACAGCCATTGGAATTGGCATTTTTCAATTCCATAAAAAAAAAATTGTTAACAATTTAGTATTTTGAATCAGTCTCTACTTCTATCTATTTATTACTTTTTTCCTATATTTGTACAATTTCAAGCATGTAGACAACTTGACTTGAAGAATGAATCCAAAGAAGCACCACCATTTTGGACATTTTTTCATATGAATGTGACCTGGTGAAGTGCAACTACCTAGGTTTTTGCAAGGCCTCCCAAAGGATTTTTGTCACTTCAAAGGCTAATATCTTGCAATCTGCACCGTGGAAGTTTCTGAATTTTTTGCCACATCTTCTCAAGCCAACATATTACAAGATCCTATGGTTATATGTGTCCAAAGATGTTTGTTTTTTTTTATAAAATTTGGTATTTGTATTAGGAATGGCAATTTTAGAGCCTTCGACATTAGAGATAGTTTCAAGCATAAGTGGAGTTTGAGCAAATATCTTACTATAGACAAAATGATGATACATTACAAGGGCTTGTACTATCTAGCTAGGCAATATATGCCTAAAAAGTCACAACAATGGAGAATCAAGGTATGGTATTTAGTAGATTCATCATCAAAATATGTTTTCAATTTTGAAATCTATTGTGGGGTCAACCATTATGGAATAGAAGAAATATTGTTGGTGGTTCATGAAGAGGCCAATATGGCACACATTGTGGTGATGAAATTGTTGAATGGCCAACTTTGTAAATAATCCAATGCTTGAAAAGTAGTTCGCCATACAAGAAATATATGTGACTAGCACTCTGGGGTCTAATTGGGTGGTCCTATTGAGTGAATTGAAGACAGTGCAAAACTAGATCCATTCACCTCAAAGTACGTTATGCATGAATTTTATGCCATTGCATGTATATTGTAGAGTGACAAATGCCTAGTTCTATTCATTTTCACACATGCATTGCCTATTGAGTTTCCATGTATCATTAGAGTAGAAATGAACTCAAGAAGTGCTCCTCAAATATGGTTCACCTTAAAAATAAAATGTATTGTAACTCAGTAGGGTCTACTAGTTTAGGCCACCAAAATGTACCTTAAAATGGTTCTATCATGTATGACTTCATAGGCACGGACTACCTAGCTAAAATCAGGTACTCACATTATAAAATCTCAAGAAATGGCTACAGAGAGTCAGAGAAGCACGGCTCTGTCAACAAGTACTCAAAACTGTTTCGGAGAAATTATATTTAAAGTTTCACTATCTTGTGTGACTTCATTGCCCACCAAATAAATTGTCCAATAATATTATTTCAATGATGTTGTAAACAAAGTACATGTGTATAAAATATGTTTTCTATACCCAATTGTACTTGATATTACTCCCAATCTTTCCTTGGAGCTAGCCAATTACAAATTGCCATTGCATTGGCCATGTCACATCAAAGTGGATCCCCAAGATTCACCTGATCGAGTGGAAATAGGGGATTCTTACAATCCTTTATTTTTCTAAAACAATAAACGAATGTTATGAGGGTTCTCAAACTTAGTTCTTGACGGGCACTTCTTGAGTCCAATCTTGCTCTAATGGTTGTTACCTATGGTTCTATGCAAGAATGGGGCAATGAGGAATCCAAACCTCTCCTATGCATTTGGAAATAATTGAAATCAGGGTTGTCCATCTTGACATGATGCTAGCTTTTCATGTCGGGATATTCATTAGAATTGGTATAGAAGGGTCCAGATTCACACTAGCCAAAAACGTTTTTTGGGGGACAATTTGGATAGCATGTCCATAAGTCTATCAACTAGATGGTCCAGCCATCAATACAATAGACATGCCGTCAATAAACTGGATGAACCATCCTAGGATTTATTTTTATTTTTTAGGATTTGCCAATTTGGACAAACATTGGAGTTGGATTTTGATGTTTCATGAGAGTCACATATGTTGACATCTGACCAGGGCTTTTTTATTGGACTAGTGTCCCTTGTGCTGGCTTCACTGCACAGGCCAGATTTTGGAGGGACAGATTCTCAGTGGTCAGATTCTGACAAATCTGGCGAAATTTCGCCAGAAAAAAAAGGGTTGCATCTGACATGATGGTAACAAACCTACTTGGAATATATCATCCATATAAAGGGTGTGGATGTGGTGAATCAATTGAGAGCATCACACTCTAGCCAAATTAGGTCACATAAGTGGCACCATTGCGTGTTTTATTTCCTATTGGACACAACAATGGTGAACATGTATATAGTCTACGTAGGGAGTTTGCGTCAATGCTAGCATTCAAGAAAAGTCATTACTCACCTCCAATTCAAGGTCGACTTGTGTGATGCTCTCACACATAATTTGTGTGGCTTTGGAGCTAGTGGAGATGATTGGATGAAGCGGAAGAAGACTAATCATGGCCGCACTTGCCAACTTGGAACTAATGAGGTGTGCATGCATAGTATGTGGAGACTCAAAGTGTAGTTAGGTCAACTTTAATAGTAGACTTACAGTAGGGTTTTTTGTACCTAAATTTGGGATGTTATGAAGAATACTACTATAGGCCCTAAACTCGGAATAGAGGCAATCGTGTCTAAAGAAGATAAGGTGAATTTCATGTTGTGTTTGTGCATTGTATGTGGAAATAGCCTTATAGGCTTCGTAATATATAGATTTTTCCTTACCACAAAATGTTTTTATTCCAAACTTTCTACACTTTTTTTTATATCTTTTCTATTTTTTTTTATCTTCTAGAATGATTTTTTTCTTTCTATTTTTTTTTATCTTCTAGGTGTTTCTCTTCTCATTTTTTGTACTAAACCTTCAATATTTTATTTTTACCTTATCTACTTCTTTGTTGATGTTATGGTTTATTTTTAGGTGGACCTCCTCATTTGGATTACCAAATCTAGACTTATGGCAATTAGCAAGCTGTGTTATGTGAGGTAGGTGGAGGCGAACATGTTGGCTGGCGCTAGAGTTGTATTTTGGATGGAGTAGTAGTCGACTGATACAAAGAAGGGTTAGGACATGTGGCAACAACTAGGTAGGATGGACGCTTTCTACAATGATGAGGGGTTGTTCAAGAGGCCAAGAGTGGGAGAACACTAGAAGAAGACTGTGTTTATTTGAATGTTTTAGACGTCAAATTGATGGATTTTGCTAAACATTGTTTGTAACAACTTGTGTTTTTTTGTCAACAATGACATTTAATGTAACGTCAAGATGTTACATTAGATGTCATTGTTGACATAAAAACACAAGTTGTTACAAATGATGTTTAGCAAAATTCGTCAACTTTGACATCAACAAATTAAAAAAACACGGGCTTCTTCTAGTGGAAGATGGATTGCATCGTTGCAAGGAACAATCGATAGTACAATTGACTAATACGGGAGGGGTGGAATGGAACGCCAGAGTTCCTACTAATAAAGGTGGTAGAAGAGGGGTGTAACTGGGACTATGGAACCCTCTAATATCAAGGTCGTCTTTCCTAGCTATGGAGGGTGATTCCGTGATTGAATATTGGAGGGTTACCCTCTAGTCTATTTTATGCACAAAAGGCTATGAGCAAAATAGTGGTCCCAAATTTTCAGATGTTGAGATTTTTGAATAAGGATGCTTTCACATGGTCAAGTAGGTATATGTCTTCAAATCCACCATTCAATTTTTTGATGGGACATCATTTGAATGACAAACTCATTTATGGAAAAAAGGCCAATGTAATCTCCTACTTTTGCTAAACCTATCTCTATAATCATGCAATTTTGGTGATGTTTTACAAGTGCAATGACTTTGAATTTTTTTTAGCATGTTCATAACTCATGTGAGAACCCCAAATCCAAGAGGCACCATGAAAATGGAATTGTATGCATGTGAAATTCAGCAGTAGAAGCGCAGCTGCCCAGAATTTTCGCAGTGAAAAAATAATATTAATACCAACTTTGGGCCCTTAGATCTCACTCAATTTGAAGAATCTACAGGTGAAAATTGGCAGGTAGCTAAACACTGAGGATAAGTTCAAGATCTTACGGTTGAAAGTCCACGAAAAATTGTCATTTATTGTCCACTTCTCATGTTCAATAGACACCCCTTTCTTGACTACTTTCTTATAAAGCACTCCCAAAGTGACCTTTAGGGGTTAACGTACTATTGAACCAGAGTTGAATACTCCTTTGACTATTGAACGAAATAATGAAGGATCCACACATTACATCTTGAATGACTCCATATTCATTGCTTCTAAAGTTCTAAGACTTTTGGAATTCGAACAGTAATTGGCAAGCCAATTATGCCTTCACATCAGTGTTCAAAATATTTGGAGGAACCTTGTCAAAAAGTCAAAACCTTGTCAATGAATCGCTCCAAAAAATAACGCTGAGTCAGAGAGGGTAACTAGGTTTAGCTCTTGAACTCCATGTTTACCAACTCAAAACATATTCCAGTGTTGAAGTTGAAGCCAAGGCAACAAGTACTTGGGACTTTCCTGTTGCTGAGAACGTGTGTTATGCACGCCAATGACGCGCGCGTGGGATCACTTCGGAAAGAGCTCGGAAAGAGTCTGGAAAGAGTCCAGAAGGAGAACAGAAAGTCGGAAGCTCTTGCGTGAAAGTTCAGCTTCGAAGCTGATCGCTCTGTCAAGCTCGCTATATTGTCACGAGCTCCCCCAATATCGATCCAATTCCAAAACCGACCAAACACATCGATCGACAACGACGTTGTCCTTGCTCTCCGGTCCATGCCAGCAGCATTCTAGATCCTTCACAATTGCATTAATACATGCGGAGTAATATATAATTATACCCCTCGCTCCACTCACTTCAACTTAGTCGGAGAAACACTAGATAGAATATATATACTGGCTCATACCACAGCTAGCTATCTAGTTTGAATTTCTAGCTCTCTCACTGCAATGGCAATGCACGTTAATATCAACTTACGTCTTACTTAGATGTACATTAACGTACATTAACGTACTTGCAGTGAAGAGAAAATAGTCCTGTTGGTGCCCTCGCTCGCTAGTGCCCTCGCTAGTGCATGCGCTTCCAATCGAATTGCAAATGTTTATTTATTGTAAGCGGTGATGCAATCGATCTGAATATCGATTCCGGGGAGTTTGCTAGAGTGGTTTCCTGTATAGCAAGGAGCCGACTACGTACCCCGGGTGATAAATCGAAAGACGGCTCGTTCTTCGATCGGCAAACTGCTGGTATGCATCGATCGATGTACGTGAGCTTGCAGTTTAATTTCTGATGCTTCGCTTGCATTGCCTAGTTTTTCGTGTATGTTCGGTATTCGTTGTCTCGTACAAATCGTCGATCAATATCGTTAAATCATAACAACTCTGGGCGTCAAACACTATGACAGTCATCTGCACAAAGCTTTTAAATTTAGGATATATAGGTATAGATTTACGTTTCAGGGTACGTGCCCGGAAACATGAGGGATAAATGATAGGTCTAGACCAATCCTTGTTTTTTTCAGTTCTCTAGAAAAATGTTACAATCTTGGACATTTGTAAATTTGAGGTTAATGCTGGTTCCCAAATTTGGCTTAGAGTTTTAGGGTTTAGCAAACAGGGACATTTGTGCCACTAAATTGAAATTACAAGGTAGACGAAATGACTGGTAAGTTGGAATCTTGAGTGATCCAATTTGAAACCGTAGGTACCCCGCAATATATGTTTTGGGAACTGCATTTCTTTGTGACTACTGTTGAATCTAAATAGAGTCTTTGCCATTTGTGTAAGTAATCATTTGCAAGTCAATTCATCCTTTTCAGATTATACACAAATTTGTTTCAATTTCATATTTTTTATTACATGATGCTATAAGTTATCTTACTATAATTGAAGTGGAAATTTTCAGATGCTTTTGTGGGAAATGCGATTGTGAAAACTAAAACTGTATATGTACCAAAGATTTCAATTAATGTGAAATTTCTTCTCATGACAAGGTGCAAATAGTATTTAAGAGTCCTAGTAAAAAAAAATTCATGCAATCACTTCAGTTTTTATACCCTAAGCATCCTTAGCTATGACTTTCAAGACAAATGACTACTAAGTTGAAAATAAAAACTAGAATTTTTGGATAAGACATGTAATTGGTATGAATTTTCAAAGTGGAACTCCCTTGACCAATAAAACTATCACACAACTTGGTCACAATACAAAATTGCAGTTAAACATGAGAATGGTTTAATGCACTGTTAGGGACACTTTCAATAGAAGTCTACTTGTCAAAAATGGAATGGGTACATCAACGCTTTTGGGTGTTTTCACCTTAATATCAAACTAAATTTATCGTTACCGAAAAAGCAGTAGTAACTTAAGTCAATAGCATTCATGTTTGTCATGGCACTTTTTCATGATATGATAGATGTCAAGGATTATTCCTGTTCCTTTGATGTTGCTATCAGATCTAAGAGCTCGGTCCTTTTACAGTCACCCTCGGTCGTACTTGTGTGCTTGCCTGTAAATTAAATAGTACCAAGTACCAAATGCTCCTGAGGCCCAGAATAATTTTCCTTTGCATAAAGTATTTCTTTCCTAGTACTTTATGCATGCCAGTGTTGGACTCACATCCTCACTAAAGTTTATGAAGCACGTATGAAACAGTCATCGTTGAATTTGCTTGATACCAGTCCATTCCAGGTGCTTACGGCACTGTATGGCCTTTTTAGATGTGCAGACGTGCAGTCAACTCTTCATCTAGTCATATCTCCGTGCTCTAACTACTTGGAATCAAGACTGTTGAATGTTAGTATCCAAGGTCCAAAAGAATTAAAAAATTTAACACGACTATCTTCTAGTCAAAGACAACGGGGGTAAGTGTGCTATATGTTTTTAGAATGTCATTGAAGAGAGGATCAGGGTGTCATATTAACCTCTACAAATAATTAATCTCTGTTTCTAATCCCCTTTCATTTGCATGTATATTCTTGTTTCTTTTGGGTTACAAAATTGAATATGGAGATATTTGTATCATAGGAACACACAGAGATTTCTCACTGATTCCAGTGAAGAAATGCACTTGCGAGATCCAATTGTGCAAAGCTGTAAAATTAGGGTTGGAAATTTTTTTACATTTTAGGGTACCTCTTGAAAAGTTCCAATCAATTAGTAAAAATTGATACCCAGTTCCCTGTACACCCAATTCCCCATTTTTTCTTCTTCTCCATTTGTGCACCTGCGTATTCTTGTTTTCCTTGCCCAAATTTTGTTCACAAGGATACTTATTTTGTAAGGCTGTAAGCAAATTACCCACTGATTCTACTGCAGTTTCAATGTGCACAAAACTCTGCAATTTGGATTGATAATACTGAAGATTGTTTTATTCGGGTCACACACGTTTGAAAAGCACCAATGTTGTGAATTTCTGCCAATGACGTTTTTCGGTTGATTTGAAATCAGTGGCACGCGAAACAAAATCAAAAGATTGAAGCTCCAAAATGCACAGTTTCCGGTATGTGGCGGTTCTGGTGACGACAATTATGTTGTTTCTGCCGTCGGCCAATGCGGCACAAATCGTGCACCAGTATGAATGGGAGATTGACTACTTCAAGTTCAGTCCCGATTGCAATGCCTCAGCCTCCAAAGACGTCCTGGGAGTTCACCAGATTGCTCCGACAGAAATCCAGCTCAACAGATTCCCGGGGCCAACCATCCGAGCTCGGGAACGCGACCGCATTGAAGTAAGCGTGACCAACAAAATCAGTAAATCGAACCCATTTGGCCAGCCTCCTGAACGCGTTGCCATTCACTGGCATGGCATTCGCCAGGTAAACTATAATTGATCTTTCCAACTTCAATTCTGTTGTACTGGCAAGATTTAGAGTGCCAAATCTTTAGCATCGAACTGCAGAAAGCTCAAAAAACGAGGATTGGTATAGATTTCGTCTTCTTTAACACGTAAGTGCCGGCATGAAGGTCATGTTCTGGATGATGATTTGAGTGCTTCCGGGTGATATTTTGTCAAAATAATTTAAATTCATGTTTGAATCTGTTCAAAACAGTCTTTGTTTGTGACCAATTTGATGAATCTGAGGTGAATAGTATATTTGTGTAAGGATTTATGATAAAATAGGCAAAATTTCAGAGAATAATTTGTGCGTTCAAGGATCAATGCCAATTTCTTATACTGGCGAGATTTGGGGCGCCCAAATTGTATTGCTTAAATGCACAAAGCTCGAAAATGAGGATTTGGTTTAGAGTTAGGTTCATTACTCCTGCCTTGAAAAGCACCAATGTTGTGTGATTATCTGCCAATGTGACAGTATTGTTTTTCCTAAAATTAAGTCATGCACTTGATCAATGGATTTGATTGAATATATTTGACTTTGTGCTTTGTTAGTATTTGAACGCTGGGTTTGTTTTTTCACACAATTGGATTTTCTTACAGTTAAAAGATTTGGATTCTTTATGTTGATTAATCTCAGTCGGGTTCACCATGGAGCGATGGAGCAGCAGGCTTAACAGAGTGTGGAATTCCTCCGAATGCCTCAAGAATTTACAATTTCACGGTGGACAGAGTACGCATCTCCCCTCTCACGAGTCTGCTACTGGAATGGAGAAAAACAACTTACTTTGATATTTACGCAAATTTCAGTGTGTCAAGTGAGATGTTCAAGTGTGCTGAAAATTAGGCTACTTTCAAGTGGTTAGATGTTTTTTGTTTTTTTTACCAACTGAAACCTCTGGACTCTAAAATCTAGGACGAGTATAGATCAGAGAATTAAGATGAGTCTCACAAACCACCAAGTGTCCTAAAATCACTCTGAATAGTTTGTTGTGAAACTCAAAATTGTGTCATTCGACTACACAATGTACTAATACAAAGGAATAGTATAGATTTCCGCTTCATGGATTTCTGCAAACAAAATGAAATTGACATTTGAATGATTCCTATTTTTTTTATGTCCGTTTACACAGCATGAGTTCCCTGGAGACTAATTGTTTCTACAAATGCAGCCAGGGACATATTTGTGGCATGGACATTACGGATCCCAGCGAAGTGCAGGTCTGTACGGCTTGCTTATAATCGACCCCCGAGTTGGTGCACTTGTCCCAACTTACGACGGCGAGTTCGCCATCACTCTGAACGACTGGTGGCACGCGGACATCTACAATCAAACCCACGGCTTGGACTCGTCCCAAAACTGGACATGGGTCAATAACCCGCAGTCATTTCTCATCAAGGGAGATTCGTCAGGCTCATGTCAACCCCCGTACGTCTGCCCCTCGGCCGAGCTTGACTGCACCACCAACAAGCTCAACCCCGTTATCAGCGGCGCAGGAAAACTCATTTGGAATGTGCTTCCCGGCGAGACCTACCTCGTGCGAATAGTGAGTGCAACCTCGTCCGCGTTTCTCAACTTTGTGATCAAAGGACACGTGATGACGGTCCTCGAAGCCGATGGGCATTTGGTGCAACCCTTCAACACCACAAGTATCGACATCCTCTCGGGACAAACGTACACTTTTAATCTCACAACCATGGCGGACTATCCTCAGCAGAGAGTTTATCATGTGGGTGTCAATGCACGAGACCGAATCCCGGATTCCTTGAAGGAAAGCGGTACGGATCCCGGACTAGCTGTTTTGAGCTACAACTTGCCGTATGCGAATAAAACTGTGAAAATGTCACCGACAGATTATCGAACCTTGTGGGAGAGTGAGCCTGAAATTCAAGTGGGAGGGCCACGATGGAATGACAGCGACTTTGGCCCTTATTTTGCGAACCAGGTTCGAGCGCTCGCTGGGTACTCGTACCCGGTGCCCAAAGCTGAGAACCGTATCATTTCTTTACTCATCAGTCAGATCAAAGTTCTGTACGATGATGGCGGGTTTCAAATGAGATGGGCCTTGAACAACGTGTCTTATGATACGAACATATCATCTGAAACTTCGGGCAACAAGACACCTCTTTTAACCCGACTTGTTCAAGATCATGGGAGATTTAGCCGTCCCAGCACTAATTTAGTAGACTTGAAAACATTGAGCTCGAGTGACATTACAGAAAAGCGAATGTACAACAGGAAGCCTGATGCGATACAACGAGGTTATTACCTGTTGAAGAAAGGAGAAATTGTGACTGTGATTCTGCAAAATGCGGCCATGTATAACAGTACGGATTCTGAGGCTCACCCATGGCATCTCCACGGTCATGATTTCTGGGTGTTGGGCTACGGGAGTGGATTATACGATCCAGAGACAAGTCCCCAAGAGTTTGATTTGGTGGATCCGCCTGTTCGAAACACCGTGCCTGTGTTTGGGCTCGGCTGGGTGGCGATCCGATTCCATGCGGATAATCCTGGAGTTTGGAGCTTTCATTGTCATAATGAATGGCACATGCACCTGGGGATGATGGTCGTCTTTGCTTACGGCATGGATGATATAGATCCAAAGCAGATTCCTCCATGCTAATAGAGAGCAATTTCTGTATAAAATATGATGCAAGAGAGTTTAAGAGATTTTTTGCAGATACCAACTTGGCATCTGTTAACATAGATGTAGAACTGAAGATGTAAATTACAAAAAAAGGGTTGATTGCACTGACCATAGGATCCTTCAGATAAGAATTCAGTGCCTTCCATACCCCCTTCAGTGAGCTGGTGCTCTGTGCTAAAGCCTTTTCCAAAAATAAAATGAAAATGTCAGCACAGAAAACTTCCTTATTTTTTTGGATAGTGAAACAATTGCAAAGAGGTTCTGAACCCTAAGTTTGACGACTTCCAAGTGAAAGCTTCACCGGAGACAAAGCCCAAACCGTGGGTCATATAACTGAGCAACTTTTTCATGAAAAAAAGTTTAAACGTAGAGAAGTTTGGCAAGTGACACAAACCATCCACTCAAAACGAACACCAAGTTATTCAATCAAGAAATAACTACAAAAATTAATCCCTTTCTTGAAAAAAATTGCAAGTAGCCCTTGCAAATATAGACATCAAGGGATCCCTGGGAGCGTTCCAGACTACTATATCTGCATCCCAGTTATCACATACATAAAGTGTTTAGCGTATCTCTACTATCTCAGAATGTAGACATATACATACACTCTCAAAAAAACAAAAACTTAAAAGCTACCACTTTACTATGCCAAACTTGAATGGGCTACCAGCACTTCTTCAATAGACCTCTTGGACAGAAACTTTGCATAAACCTTCAGAAGTCCCCTAGCCCATCGTCTCCCACAGCCTCCAGAAAACAGCGGCCTGAAAACACCATCCTTATTAACACAATGTATGCACACTTATTCGCACTCCCAAGTTGTCAGCTCCGAGCATTTTCCAAAGATTGACATGTCCAGAGGAATCGAGTTCAAAATTGTCGGCATCTTGCCATCTTGCAGGGTATTACACTCATCAACATATTAGCACGCTATGTATGTACCGACCATGCCCGATCTGAAGTCGCCGATTCCCTGCAATTAGATCGGTACCAACATATGGCTAATACAAACCCCCTGTTTCCACTTTTCGTTCCCGAGGAGCTTGAAAGAATACGATCCACATGAACACTTTCGTGAACTTTGGTAGTTCTAGTCGTGGCAGTAAATCGCCCAGGGCATCGACAGTCTTCCCCCAAAAAAGCTTTACCAGATACTTTGCTGTACCCACAAGCTGTCACGGGAATAAAGTCAACATTTTGAAATTGCCAGGAGCAAGGACTACATATAGCGTCCCTTTCCTGAGGGCATCCCAATCCATTCCCTTCCTTTCCATGAGCCGCCCAAACTGCCATTACTTCTTGTTTCGATGCACTGAGTTGTAGAACATTCTTGAATCAACAGCATTGGACTCGGTGATCTGGCTCCACACCCAGATCCACAACTTCGTCTCCATCGACAGGTATAGCTCTCTTGTATCCTCTTCATCTCAGAAATTTCCAGACAGTCAAACACTGGTCTCTGTTCATGACCTGTAATAATTCTGTTCTCTCCCTGGCACCCGTGAATGTAAATCTATGATTGATCATCACAGGATACATCCACGCCAGGGACAGCCAAGGTTAAGGCTCAAAGACGTGCTCATTATAGCCTTCTCTATATCCTTAATTTGAGGGTGCTATAGACCATGGGAACCATGTAATCCCTTGCTCTCTTCACTAGCCATTGAAGCGGCGCTGACCAGCCTGCTGCTGTTGTTGAGAGTTCAGAGGCTGATTATACTGTGTAAAATTCTGAGTGTACATAGGGCCCAATGCATTCTGCAATAAACAATCCTTACTTAGAAATCAAAATTGCATAAAGAATCATAGTGTCAAGAATAACATTCTAAATTCCATGACAAATGTCAACAAGTTCCACCTACCTGAGTTTGAAGGCCCCCAAGACCATAATGATTCTGTGTGGATGGAAGGTCCTGAGTACGATCATTAAAAACCCCTTGAGTAAATAGTCCATCGGTAGCATGACTCAAGAAGTCCTGCTTAACAAGCCAAACGGAAATGTAAGCCAGCAAAATCTCTTGAGGTTGACAATAATGTCATTTCATCTTTTGCATTGAAGACCCATTACGTGGACAAAAGGCCTCATTACAAGACAGAGTTACAGACATAAATTAGACCGTGAAAGCGGCCAAAATAAGACATACTTGAGACAGAATAAGATCCAACACGACAATACCTACTGAACCTAATAAATATTTACTTCAAAAGGGAACATTGAAAACTCAAGATTCCTATTACTCACCTGTGAAATGAAATCACCTCCAACTGACTGATGCGAGAGGCCTGGTTGTGAATTCTGAGTTATGAAATCACCACCATATCCACTTTGATTTGCTTGAGTGTTGTAATCCATCCCAAAACCTGCCTGCGTTGCAAATTCCTGTCCACTATACCCAACATGCGATCCTTGTGACTTGAAGTCCTCTCCAAAAAAATCCTGCGACATGCCTCCAAGAGAGAACCCATCCCGTATATTCTGACTCAGGGTTTGTGATTGCATCTGAGTTAGGATTCCCTGTTGTGTCATTGGACCACCAATGGAAGCCTGAGTAGCCGGGCTGTCGAGCCCACCAAATCCAAATGCACCCCCCAGTGCACCTTGCTGCTGTGAGGCCTGGTGATGAGACAAATGTCCACCAATAGGACCGCTGGTGCTGCCCCTGCCAGTTCCAAAGCCACGGCTGCCTGCTTGTGGCCCCTGAGGCACTCCTCCGATTGGGCCATGTATGCCACCCCTGGAGGGAATTGCGTAAGGTTGGGTAAGGGGAGTGCTTGGAAATCCAGTGAGTGGTACACCTCGAGATGGTGTCAGGCCGCCATGGGGAGGAACTCCTCCTTTCTGAACTCCTCCATTGCTTAATGCACCAAATGGCATGTAGCCACTTCCTGCATCATTGTACAAAATACGGGTAAGAATATGGGGACCCACCCATTCGCTGCTATAACGCATTTGCTAGATCTATCACAGATTATGCAACACATGCCTAGTCTCTAGTTGTAAACTGATCAAAAATTCGTCACTGCATGCAACATTCTGATAATTTCTAACATCATGAATGTATGAAGCCTGGCCTTGCATAATCAACCATGCACCAACCAGCAATGCACAAACAAAGCTGACATGAAATTTCTTAAATCAGTCAACAAGCAGATCTAAAGTTGTCAATCCCCCAAAACAGAAATTGATATTAGCAGCTTGAGCAGGTTGCAGATTAATACATACCGTTTCGCCCATCAACCGACCGAGCTCGTCCATTTCGACGATCGTTGACAGTAGCCCCAGTCGCTGCGCTTGCAGTGGCTGCTGGGACAAAACCCTCCCCAGGGCCTAAGGCAGGTCCACCTCCTCCAGGATACACACGGCGGTCATTGTAAACTTTTTTAGGCTTCTGGAACTGAACCATACTCTGCTTCAAGTTGTTCAGTGACCCTTCTACCAACACCTCCTGCTCCTGATTCCAGCAATAGGGCAATGTCAGACCAGAATAAACCTACCGCGACTGAGATGGAACCTCATTATACAACCATTCGACGACTGGATACCTAGAATAAAAAAGGGTCCTGAGTGCATACATTGTGCTACAACTGCTGCAAAAGAAGCAGTTCCAGTAAGTATAAAGCATGCCACACCGAACTAACCGTACGTTACCAACGTTATTTTAAAAATTTAAGTAAATCTGGATTTGAAAAGATCAGTCCCATACCTTATAATGAGTCAGCAGAGTGTTCCATAAAGGCTGCTTGCTAAGGACCTTTGGATTGCCCAAAATCACAATTCCAAAGCGAGCTCGTGTAAGAGCAACATTGAGTCGCCGTGGATCATTGAGAAACCCAATTCCCTGGAACAAAGTTGCACGACATACTTTAGTTGATTATCACAACCTTGTCTAGAACCCAAGCTGCACAAGCCTGAATGCGAAAGAATCACATAACACATGATACACAGCTCTCACAAATTGTTTCATTGCTTCATAAGTAGAATTAGAAATACCTGGTGCTCGTTGCTTCTGACACAGGATAGAATGATCAAGTCCTTCTCACGTCCCTGAAAGGAATCCACACTAGCGACCTGGACACCAGAATGTGCGTTATTTTCTAATCACGTAAAAACTTGTTGCTAAAAAAATATTTGGGTTTGACAGGACAGTAAACTTGGCATAGGTGTACCTCTATCTCCTTGTATAACTGTTGACGTAGAGAACCATTCCTAGCCATGTTGTTCACAATGTACGCACGTTGCCCTTCGTAAGGGGTAATCACACCAATCTGTCCAATCATGGAGAGAAAAGACAGACGTAAGTAAAATTATATCCGTCAAGTATCCAATAAGAATGTTGAATATCACGAAGGTTCAAGTATTAGCAAGTAACGTCGCCGATAATAGAGATACAGAAGTTCTTCACTGAAACGCAGAACAAAAGAGTCCAAAGAACTAAGCAGTTCAAACGCCCATATACTGTTTCATTGGATTAATTTAATACTGAGTAAGAAAAAAAAGGGAGGCAAACCTGAGCTGGAACGACTCCACTCTTTAGAAAGGTCGTAACAATCTTCTCAACATTTCCAGCTTCTCCTCTGTTCAGGTATGAAGTACCGCTTGCACTAATCTCTTCTTGTCCCATCTGGGTGGAAAGAATAACACAAAAGCCATCCAAAAAGATTAAATCCTTGTGATCATCAAAGGAGAATCTTGGCCAGAGGATAAAACAACTTCAAGTACCGGGTAGCCAAAAAATACTAAAACAAGTAGTGATCCTGAAAATGAGTAAGTCATGCCTTAACTCAGAAAAAAATCTATGCTGCTACTTTACCTGAACATAGAAGAACATAGGTCTATTGGGCACGGGCCAGGGAAAATCGATTTGAGTTAACATCCTCTCACTGGTAGTGACTCCATTCTGAAGAGTTCCTTCATAGAAACTGTTCGATGGGAACTCCGACAGACTCGGATGCATTCGATATTGAACCTGTAAGAGAAAAAACATCAATCAGCACCAAAACTGCGAACATGCAAAATCAAATCAAATCAATCAAATGCCGCGTATACACTTCGTACTAAAATTGATGCCGCTCATCAACAACAATACCGCAGATCAGGTATCGAAGAAGTGGCTATAAATACGACACTCGATTGGGACGTAGGTAAATGTTCAGCAATTTATAAAAGACAATGAAGTGGTCAAAAGAGGCAAGACTCTTAACATAATATCATAAGCAGGGATAAAAAAATCACCTGAAGACGAATAGGCTTCACTCCAAGAAGAACAAGACGCTCAAACAAAGACTGAGCAAGACCAGCACGAGCAGCCTTCTTGCACATGATAACTGGACCTAACTGACAATGATCTCCGACCAAAACCAACTGCCAAGCCCCCACACATTATCAGCATTAGCACTTCGAAATCTCAACCTTATCAATTAGAAACTAGCACTGATCACAATCAGGCCCTATCCTCAAAATCTCAAACATCAAAACAAATCAGCTTCCATAGAACTCAACAACAAAACACGAAGACTTAGAAAATAAAAACGACCTGCAGGATATCCTCACCTGTTTGGCTCCAAGAACTAGCGGAATCAAGCACTCTGGCTCTGTTGCCTGTGTTGATTCATCTACTAGAACCTGCATATCAAGCATAAAAGTTCAAGAAATTATAGCATACCCGAAGAATTTCAAGACAAAAACCAGAGACAAAATGATTGAAATCTAAAGGCATACAGCCAAATAATAAAAGAGACACGTACTTCTGCAACACCAATAGCATTTTCATATAGTGCATATGTTTCAAATCCTTTTTAAGTAACTGATCGTCTATTAAACGATATGATATGTGCACACCTGACGGAAACGGAAGTTTGCGAGACGGGGATCACCCGCTCCCACACACGTGCAGCAGATCACGTCAGCACTTTGCGAGATCTCTCTTTCAGTAGCCCTCTTTAGAGATTTGTACTTCTTCTCATCTGCACTTGACAACTCACCTACATGACAAAAAAAAATAGTTAGCAACCAGAAGGACATCCAGTTGGATCAGCAAAAAGGTCAAAATCTCGTACAAGTCCCTTTACCCCTAAATGCTAAACCGTCAACCAGGTGGATGATGAATCCTCTAGAAAGTCCACTTCATCTAATGATGCACATTGAGGAAGCTTTCAAGAAAGATCGTGTAATATATCAATGGGATGGGGAAAAATTGGCATAGATAATTTAGTGGAGTTCTTTGATTTAATATGATTCTTTAGGTCGATCGTACTATTTTAAGTTCGAACACTTGAGGGTTAATTCCATAATTATATTTGTAATAAAATCAGCAACAGGAAAGGTCAGAGGTTGTAATTACCAAGTTCATCCTTCAGGAGCTGCAATTTATGTAGCTCACTTTTGTCCGTAGTGTCCAGATGTCGAACCTGTAAAATCATTCATTGGTATAGCTGAAAGAAGTGAACCACAACTACCCACTTTACCCTGCAATCTAAAAAATAAAAAAACATACAAAAAGCAAGATCACTGTAAATCACTGTAAATCCGAAAGTCATGAAAGAACAATCTATATAGGCAGTTGCAGTCCTACCTGGTAATGAAGTGTTAAGTGCTCTACAGGAGAACTGACGGCTTCTCGAGATTTTGCACATAACCTTACAACCTGAAAAAGTAGAAAAATGAGTTCCAAAGGACTTAAGAAGAAGATTGAAATCTGATGCACTTGTACAAGATTAAAAAAATATAAACAGAGCAATCTGACCAAGCATACTCCCAAACTGTCATCGCAGCTTGATAGGTAACATTATCTTCGCTTTGATATTCCAAGTTTCTTTGCAAAGATTTGTACACTTATTCAATTTAACGAAACTGTGATTAAGCTTTAAGACACAGTTTCAAGTACCTTAAGACCAGTTGCGCTGATCTTTTCCGCAAGTTGGTCCACCGCAACATTACTGGGAGCACAAACCAGAACCTGCACAGAATGGAATATACAGGAACTTCTGATCAGGAATAAACAGGAACTTCTGATCGTATTCATCACTCAAAACAGCTTCATTTCTTGTTAACTTTAGTAACATGCCATAATTCACCAATCAACTGAGCGCAACTCCAGTGTAAAAAATGAATATAATCCTACCAATCAAAAACTGAACAAATCATTATAATTACCTGCCCTTGGCCCTGTTTCGCTAGATGGTACACAATGGCTGCCGATGTCACTGTTTTGCCAGTGCCTGGTGGGCCCTGAATTAAACTAACAGGCTTCTGTAACACGCTCTTCACAGCATACACCTGTTGATCAACATACGCATCCAATCTTTAATCAAAATCAACACCCAAGCAAACCTCCTGTGTGGTACTCAATCCTAGAGCAAAAAGACGTTAGTGACTAGAGTGAGAAGTCAGCCTGAGGAAAACTAAGCATCTGCCGTAATCTCAGACATGAATGTTTTCCTGAAAGAGTACACAACAACAAAAGAATCGCTACGCCTAAGAATTGCACAATATCAACTCCTGTGTAGTACTTTCTAAGCAACTGGAAAATTAATTCTCCTATAAGGTTAAGGTGATCTAGCAAAACCTGTGAAGCATTGAGTTCGGGTAGTCCAGGAGCTCCAAATCGCCGAGGCAGCGTATTCCGAACCGTCTGCATTTCAACTTCATGTCCAAGCAGACGATGATAGATATATCTGTAAGAAAAGACCACCATTATAATGCGTTAGCCCAAGAGATTAAATGAATTAGCGTGACAGAGAAACAATAACACACTTCAAAATGGGACACTCAGTTGAACGTAACCAGTGACCATAAGAAACCCAAACAAATCGAACTCAGTCTTTATGCTTACCCACTAACACTCGTCTCATCCACAGCAAATGTCTTCATAGCCACTTGCATACGATCAAAACTTGTACTTTTCCATACAAAATCCACGCTGAAATTGTGATTGACATCGATAGGAACGCCCTGCAGTGTTCAAATGTCAAGACAATGGCCCTATGCAATCAAAGCAAGCCAAAATGGATCTCCGCACTTAATCACAAATAGAGTGCACATAAGCCCGCATTCCAAGCATATTTTAATCTATGTAACGGTACCTACCTGGCTGGCGCGCAACTCAAGAGCCACCTCCTCTTGAGCCGTAAGTTTGATCTGCACATAGCAGGAAACCATAATCAAGTCCATTAGAAAACATCAAAATCAACCCCTACAATTCATTACTACATAAGCACAATTAGACAACAATATAAAGAAACGTCAAACCTAGCTCTAGAAGGTCCACAACATGACATACCACATGACCCACAGACTGCCATCCGGAGTGTGTTCCATCACCAGGATAACGCAGACGCAACTCATCTCCAGGAACCAACCGCAGTTCATTATCCTCCTGCACAAATCAACACCCGTAATGCCAGTTGATTACCATGAAAGCAAACAATATAAAGAACATGAACGATACGAAAGAACTGAACAGGTCTCATTCTTCAGTAAAATGTAATACAAACCTTGGGGAAGACAAAATAGGCAACTCTCTTCTTGTTGAGACCCACATCCCACCGTACAGTAATGCTGTCCTTGCTTTGAGACTCTTTCATCATCTGCAACCCAAACATGGAAAGCTCTTTCAAAAATTGAATCTGCCTTTAAAAATTGAATCTAGTACTTTCGAAACCTACGGAGTGGTTCAACCTCAGGATCTCTTAACATAATCTAAA
This sequence comes from Rhytidiadelphus loreus, assembly GCA_947034895.1. Lineage (NCBI taxonomy): Eukaryota > Viridiplantae > Streptophyta > Bryopsida > Hypnales > Hylocomiaceae > Rhytidiadelphus > Rhytidiadelphus loreus. The sequence goes on from OX344764.1 coordinate 45,574,497, forward strand.
AAAGAAAAATAGAAAGAAAGAAGAACAAAAAAAAATTCAAACTTCAAACTACAACTGGGATATTGATTTTTGAATTCACTGGTCCCGAATGCAACGCACAGTCTGACGCTAACTCCCCAGTAATGCAGCCCTGAGCCTTCATATCCTCTCTATCAGGAATGATTATGAATAGACATTTGATGGAAAGGGTAAGGCATTACCTTATCATAGTCGGCCTCCAATTTAACCAACGGGCCAAAAACGTTTTGATACTGCCAAAACGATTAGAGTGTTAACGAGACAATGATACGCTATACAGAATATTAGCACCAGAAGAACGTGTTGCCAGGTACTCACCAATCAAAGCAACAGCCGCAACAGATCATTTCCTTTACTCAAAGATTTACTTACATGTCAACAGTGTATCTCCCGTAGGAACACTATACAACGTGTCGATCAAGCCACAAAATACAATAGCCACTAACCTGATAAGCATCTTCATACTTGAGTGCCACAGGCTGTGGTTCATCATCCACACCAGGCTTCTCAAGATCCTCCAAGGTGGCCTCTGGATTTGTTTTCCAGAGCTCCTCCACCTTGTTTATTTGCTGAGCACTTATTTGGCGTGCCCTAAGCTGTTCTTGTTCCGATGGAACCTGTGACCCGAATATTCAAATAAGAGACTGAACGAAAATATCCTGAAGTGACAAACAAAAGGCGCTAAAGCTACATTACAGCCAACAAAAAACGTCCCAGCATCGAAGTAACCCACGCTCTTATATCTAAATACAAGAAAAGATAAAGCACAAAATATATGTGAAGTCACAAACATTGGAGTCATCATGATGCCTAGTGCCCACCTTAACCAACCAATCCAAGAAACAACGGTCATCGATCAGGGGTAACCACTGGCTGAGATCCCAATTCATATCCTTCAATCCGTTAACGCTCAAACAAGGCTCCCGGCAAAGAAGAACCACAACGCTTTCAGACTTCGCCGGAATGAAGCCTAACAAGAACACATTACGGCACCCGCAGTTGTAACATTCCAGAATCGTTTCTCCCAGCGGGCTGTCCTTGTGTAAACAAACCTCTTTGTGTTTGGCCCGCACCTGAAAGTATAAAACATGAGTAAATTTAATTTCATTACAAATTGCTCTGTAAAATCCGCCTGATGCAAAATGTACTAATTTATCGCAATATATGCTAAAATGTTACAAAAAAAACACGAAATTTTAACAGAGACTACAAATACAACACTAATACCCCTGGTCGCACTCGATTTCAATAAGACTTATTCATGACGAGAAACAGTTCCAAGTGTGATATATCTGAATTGAATGCCGTGCTCGTCCCAGCAATTCTTAATTTGGACTAGCTGAAACAACTTATGTGATACTGCGATATTCCTCTCTGTGATAAATTCCTGCCGGGAATTCATAGATAATATTCTCATTCAGGTTTGATGCAGGGTAAAAAAGAATCATTCAAACCCTCTCCACATCCTTAAGCCCAATGCTTCCATGTCTATGCAGAATTGTTAACCACCCTGGATTCCTAAAAACTCAGAAGACAAAGGTGATTGCTTGTGATTATTTGGCACAAGACGAAATGATTAATCCATACATAATTGCCACTAATTTCAAAAGAATGCGAAACTTTCGGAACCGAATATGTGAAATCATAAAAACCACGTTTCCAAATTCACGTCCAAAAACCAATCGAATGAACCTGAATTCACCAACATGCCCGTAATCCTCGAATCCCTCGACATGCAATGAACAATATCTTGAATCAAAACCCTTATTCGAGGGAAAATACAGACGGCCGACACGAAAGGTCTACAAAATCACCAGACGATTGACGATATGCGATCCGGACGTATTGCCCCGCCAGTTACAAAACCAGTTCAGCACGTCGGCACGTTACACGGCATGATACACTGAAATCAAGTTCTAAATTATCGTCCAAAATCTAAATCTAACTCGACTGGCGCCAAGAAAATGATTCAAAAAATCACCTGATGATTGACTATACGGGACCTGGACGTATTGCTCCACAAGTTACCGAATTATTTTGCAACACGTCGGCACGTTTTCATGGTACAGGCCGAAGCACCAAATTCACGTCCAAGAACCAACCAAAGAAACGCAAACTCGTCGAAGTGATCTCCATCCTGACAGAAATGAACAATATCTTGACCGTAAACCCTAATTTCGAGGGAAAAGAGACCAGACGCCACAAAAAGATTGAAACGATCACCAACTGTTGATGATATGCGATCTGGAGGTATTCCCCCGCGAGTTCCAGAACTCATTCCGGCACGTGCAAACGTTAAACCGCATAAAACATCCAAACTCACGTCCAAAAATCAACCGAACAACCCTAAACTCATCACTCTCCCCGCCTGACCAACATGCACCTAAACCCTAATTTCCACCAGCGCCTCAAATAAGGTTCCCCAAAATCACCAGATGATTGACGATATGCGACACGGAGGTATTCCCCGCGAGTAACAGAACCCTTCCCGGCACGTCGGCAAATTGAACCGCATGAAGCATCCAAATTCGAAAGGAGTTCGTACATCTTGGGGTCATTTCTAAAATCAAACGAGTAAACCTAAACTCATCACTATCCCTCCCATCCCCTACTCCCTCACTAACATCTTGCACCTAAACCCTAATCACCCCACCCCGCAAAAGGTTCATAAAATCACCAGATGACAGACGATATGTGACCCGGAGGTATTCCTCCATGAGTTACAGAACCACTTCCGACACATGCGCACGTTAAAGGGCATGAAGCATCCAAATTCACGTCCCAAAATCAACAGGACAGACCTGAACTCACCCCCTCTCCCCTCCATGATCAATATCTTCCACCTAAACCCTAATTCCAACTTCCAGCCCCAAAAATGTTCATAAAATTACCAGATGATTAACGATATGCGACCCGGACGTATTCCCCCGCGAGTTACAGAACCACTTCCTGCAGCTCGGCACATTACACCGCATAATACACGCAGGATTATGAATCCCACAGTACTTGCACGCATGCTCCGGCAGATGCCTCTTCCAATACTCGAGATTCTCCTCCTCCCCGGCGTCTTCGAAATTCAGATCACTAATCCCTGCCGTCACACCGGCCACAATAATCTTCCCGTCGTCCAAATCACTCCCTCCTCCTCCTCCTCTTCCATCCCCGACGCTAATCGGACTGCCCAAGCCCTCCCCTGGGACAGAAGGCTCCGTCCACACCGCTCCTCGCGGCTCCGCTGAGAATCCCGGGTACTCGTAATCGTCCCCCTGCGTGTTCAATTCCAGAAAAGTGTACGCGTCCGCCGCTTGTGAGGATCGCAAGTGCTGATGCTGTTGTTGGAGTTGTTGCTGTTGATGCTGTTGCTGTTGCTGCAAGGCCGCCTCGAAGAGCGAGGACGCCTGGCCGGCCATGGCGGATGGGCACCTGCGCTAGGGTTTGGCGCTCATGAGCTATGGCGGGCCTGCAGTGAAGAAAAGGAAAGGGTGTACCACGGACCGTCTTCTGCGATTGAATGAGCCTGCAGGGGACTGGCGGGAGCTTAGGTTTTCAGCTATTGAACGTAACTGGTGGTAGCCTTCAGGTTTTACACATGCGGGCGGTTCTTAATTATGAAGTGTTGTGGGGAACCAACTTGGAGGACACGTTCGCCTCTTTCCTTGGGAACCTGGGATTTGTTCCCCTGTTGATCAGTTGCTGAAGTAGTTGCTGGAGGAGCTGGTTCGAGAAAAGTGCTGAGATGGCCATCACTCATGGTAGTCTGTTCGAATTTCGACTGGGCATTTTCAATCGCTCCTAGAGAAGGCCTGAAAACCGTGCATGCAATTCCTAAAATTGATGAAAGTGTATGTGGTGCACCAATGTCTTGGCATATGTGTTGGCATATGTGCAGTTTGAGGGGCAAGATGAAGGTAGAGGATCTAATGTTCTGAGTGCTTTGTGCTGTCTATGGGGTTGTTCACTGTATTCTAGTAAAATATGAGTATCCGTATGTTCTGAGGTTGTCCAGTGTCACACTGTACAGTAGAGATGTTTGACATGTCTATGACTCTATTTTTGGATTTGAAGTGCACGCAATTAGGACTACTGTGAACTATGCTAACCTCTCCATTTTCCATTGATGGCAGTGGCCTATTCTATTCACGGTCATTTTGCACCTCATCATTGTTGCAGTCTATGCACAAGAATAGATACCTATGGCACTTCCACGTCAATAAATTGTGTAAAAATCATTCTCACTCTGATAATTATGATTCCAATTGCCTTTGAATTGCTCTTTTGGGGGTTGTCTACCCAAAATGTCCTTTGAATGTTTGCATCCCCATATTTGTGGAAAGAGTTGTTCTTCCAATTAGATGCCCCCCGAGATGCACGCTTTAAGAGCAGACTACCATATAAGGAGTGTGCCTTGTGCCGTTGCCACAATCAAAAGAAAAATTAAAGTAAAATAAAAAAAATAACTCAAAAATCCATAACTTTTGCATTTGAGGTCTTAATGCCACGAAACAAAGCATGTGCATCACTCCTCACTAAGAGCTTTAAAACAGTACCAAGAACACAACCAGGAGACTCACAATTTAAGAGATCTCATTGTCATTGTAACAAACATATAAAACAAAACAAAAAGCTTAATTTAAGGTATGGATTTGGTGAAGCCCTGTATTTTGACATTAGGACCAAAAAACACTTTACAATTTTATTTACACACCTTTTCATCCAAAATTGACAATTTCATCTGCTTTTTACATAGAAATGATCATATTTCGATGGGCTAAAATAGAGTGTTTTTATTTGTAAGAAGTAAAGATTTGTTTTGAAATGGTACAATTTGGCCCCCTGATGCTCACCAAAAGGAAATGTGGCAATAGGGCTAATGGTAACAATACCCAATTATAAAGTTGATTCCTACAAATTCTTGCTACAAATGTGAAACCTTTCTCAAGAGAGCTTAGGATTGGTTTTGGATACACTTGTTTTTAGCACTTTTAAAATTCATAGATTACTCACACAATCTCCCAAAAATGAATTATGTAAAAATATAGATCCCCTTTTGACAAACAACAACAACAACAAAATCATTTTAAGTGCAAAAATAGGAAACACTCTCAAATCCTTTTGTGGATAATTTTTTTAGCTATTATCTATTCTATTAAATAAAATACCTTAAACCACTACATTGCATTTTTCTTTTTCAATTTTGTAGTTTGCCTTGTATCTTTTATTGGTTGAATATTTGAAACACAGTCATGTGGTGCTCATATTGAAATTGTTAGTGTGATAAACTTTATTATGTAGCTTATGTGGAGCACTTTAAAGTAATTTAGTAACTAAAGTTAACCTCCAGAGGTCCATGCATCCCAAAAGTGGATGTGCCTTGGTCAACCTTGATTATCACTTTCAAAATAATCATTTTTGGTATATGTATTAACCCCTAAATGCATGGGCGACCAAATATTGTTGATCTGAAATTTCAGGCTCATTTTGTAGTCAGCAGTTAAATTTGTTTGACTGGTTTAAAAAAAAAACTGGGCAGTTTTTAGGGTTAACTATTGAAAACTTTCATTTTTCACTGAAAAAGGTACATATTTGATTGTTGAGAGGTCTCCAAAGGCCATATATGTCCATTAGTGGAAGAGTAAAGTTTGCTAATTTTACTTCATTTTCCAACTTTGAGCAATTTCACTGGATTTGAGATCTAAAAACTTGTAGTTATCTATTTGTTTTGAAAATGGTCCCAATGGAAAGAGTAAAGTGTTTTCATGATTTTTACCATTGAAAATTTAAACAAAAAAGTGTTGATTTGGAGTTATTTGTGATTTATGCTTATAAAAAAAAATTGCATCTCAACAATTGCAAGGTGGATTGTGTAATGAGTTTAATAGCTTTTCAAGTTATTTTAATTTTTTTGAAAGGGAATTTTAGTGTGCTAACACAATTTGTAGTTGTTCATGTCACCTCCAATCCCAAAAACTTTTATGTGCAAATTTCGTAAACATTGTGGGGAAGGACAACATATTAAAAATAGAAAACATATATTTCTCTTGTTATAATCTCACAACTCTTATGTAATTTTGCACTCAAAATTGGTGTGCATACTAATAAGCAAGCTCTTTAAACATCCATATGGTTAGATTTTGAATAAAAATCAATTTGCTTCAATAGAGATCACTATAAGCCCGTGCTCTTTTTTCATGGGAAAAACACACTTGAAAAGGCTTAGGCACTTAGGGATTAAACTACAAAAATGAAGCTTGATAAGTTTTGTTTCTACTCTACCTTAAAACTTTGAAAAAAATCAAAAATCAAAAGTATTATTGCAATTGTAAGATCTATGTGTTAGGATCTAAATTATAGAATATTGTGAGTATTTCTCATGCTAACCTTCATTCAGTAAAAAATTCAAACAATTATAATATATATACTAGAATTAGTATGAGTTCATTTTCATTTTTTACTTCAAAAAATCACAATAATTTGATTTCTTTGTCAAAAAATTTAAAAAACACAAATTCAATAGAAAATACATCTCTTTCACAAGGAAAAAATTGTCGACATTTTATACAATAATTTTATAAAAGGATAAATTTAGCCTAATAGTAGCATTTAACTTGGATTTTGCTATATTTTGCAACGGATTAGGTCCTTTAGAAGTTAAATAAGGGATACATGAAAGTCAAATTTATGTTCAAATTAAGATAGCATAAATTTTTACTCTTCAATTTTTATAATTACCATAAATATGATATGCATACTTATCAATTGCCTTCAATTGTAAGAAAATAAATAAATAAATAGCCTTGAATAGAACACTTGTGTCTTATACATAGTACACTATTTTGCAATGTCCTTTTGCAAATACTTTGCAACATTAGATGAATTTGAGGTCAAGGGAGGGTTGTTTCAAGCTTGTTCTTCAAGTTGTGAACCACTCAAAATATAAAATAAAATTTAAAAACAATTAATTTTAAAAATAATGTTATCCTACGTGTCATGGGCGCAGCCAAATTTGGCAAAGTTCCCATTGTAACCTATCATTTAAGAATTATCAACTTCCAATCTTATTTTGGCCCCCTAATATCATCTAATTAACCCTTTTGCAAATACATGGTGCAAGGGTGGTAGAAGAAGTACTTACATGAATTTTCTTTAATTATTGTATGCAATTTTGAGCACTTGTAGTCTATTTGTGCACCTATGTAAGTACCTATGTTGTCTAGTCATGACAATGGAAAGTTACATCTATATCATTGAAATATCTTGACAATTGGTTGTAGAACAAAGAGTGAGGAGATAGAAATATGAGTCATGTTTACTATTCCCTACCTATTTTGTTTGGTGGCACTACATTTTGATTCTTAATACCTAAACATTTGCATAAAACTTATACCAAAAAACCTATGATCTTACGGAAATGAACAAAAATTGTCATCATCCACAATTTTCATAAGGTGCATGCATAATAATGTAAGGAACACTAAGTCAAATGTATAAGGTAGTTTGCTCTTAAAGCCATCATTAAGCCTACCGAAACTCATCATTGACAATAATGGACATTTCAAGCAACATGTCACCCATTCGTAGATAGGGGCCACATTTAGAACATGGTCGTTTTTAGAATAGACTACCTTAATGCTAGCTTAAAGGTTATACTGAGATTCTTTTTCAATCATACTTGCTCAAGAGTCATATTCAAATTCCTTTTCAATCATTGTAGATGATAGCTACTATTAATATAAAGCGTCCTTTTACTTTGTTCCAAAGCTAATTTTCAATGAAAATTTGTTATAACCAATATTGCAAAATGACTAATTGCAACAAATCTCCATTAATTTGAATACTATATTAGATGTCAACTCAAGTTCAATTATAACAATGGGTATTTCTATGGCTTAGGCAAACTTTGGAGATCTAATAAAAAAATTTACTCAAAGTTCAAAAACATAGGTTGTTTTTCAAATTGTTAATTTTTAATTCCTTGTATAAAGGAAAAAATATTTCCAACATTTTTCTCTTTATTTACCTTTAAATTTGGTGTGTACCTAAAATTGACTAGTCTCTCAAGAATGGAGTACATACATCTTAGGCAAGAATCTAGACCGGACAATCTTGCAAAAAGGTCACAATTAGGTGTTCTTAGCTTAGCCAGTAAAGGTTTGCAAATCTCCAAAGTAGATACAGTCTTGATTGGAAATTTCAAAATAATCATTTTGGGTATTGTTTTGATTCAAACTAAAAAAATGAAGCTTTAATTTTTTTCTTCATACTCCATCTTATAATTTTGAATTTTTTTAAATTGAAAAAATTATTTCAATTTCAATTTCTATATGTAAGAATCCAAATTATCCAATATCATGTGTATTTCATTTATATATTTTTTTATTTTTAAATGGTTTAATTCTTAAAATTTTAAATATATTTTTCATTCTAGCTTTCATTTATGGTAAAAATTTCAAATTGTTTTAATACATATTATAATTGATACAAATTTGTTTTCACTTATTGCTTCAAAAAATCACAATAATTTGAATTTTGCATCAAATTTTGTGAATAAATCAACTTCAAGTCATTGGTAAAGATCTTTTGGGTGTAAAATATAAAACAAGTAATTGATAAATCTTCACACCAATCTCCATTGCTACTTGTATCTATTGAAAAAAATTCAAATTAATTAGATTTTTTAAATTATGTTTACTCATTTATTTTTTGACTTCTTGCTACAGAAATTATAAGAATTATAATTTTTCACAAACTAAACTAATTTTTTGTGTAATGATAGACAATCCACATTACTCACATACTAAAAATATAAGAGTGCTATTTCAACACAATTTTAAAGGCTAAATTTAGCTTAGCTATGATGTTTGACCATTTCACAATGGATCTAATCCTTCAAGGGTTAACATGATCCTTTTTCAAAGATTGAGACTATTTTGCTGTCAACATGAGATAAATGCCTACTCTATGCCTACTCTCCAACTTTAGAATATTTGAATCTAACATTGAAAGTACAATGGAATATCATTGCCCTATCATCTCCCATTAGCAAAAAATTGTATATTTATTGTGACCAGATTTTCAGAGGACATTTTAAACTTACAAGAATTCAGTAGTTTAGAAAGACCTAATTACTGACAATACAAGTACATACACAGTTGCAAAACAATAAATTCTTTAAGTTGATCGCGTTAATGAGGACTGAGACCCACATCTGATTTCCTCTTGGATGCGAGCAATCTCCAGATCCAAATGATGGAAATAGATATTTCCTAAGATGGGAGACAAAACGCTTCCTTCCGGCATTTCCTCCTCCTCAGTGGAAGTGTCGATCCATATAGTACCAAGTTTAAACATCTGCCTCAACGCATCGAAAAAAGCTTCGTCTTCTATTTGCTCCCCTAAGATTTTCAACAGCCGCTTCTGCACACTGGAGTGATCTATTATGCGAACATCAAACTGTAGAAACCATGAAATTCCTTTCCACCCATTCTTTACAGACTTGAGAGCGGAGTGAACATTTGCACCTGGTCTACAATTGGAAGAAAATAAGGGTTCATAGATTCTCTCTAATACACCTCTGATAGCCTCTTGAATGACCTGATCCTTTGGCCGGACACAAACCCACTCTCTCGACTCGCCACGTCCCCGCTTTGCAATTGCAAGTCGTTGCAAATGTTTGAATGGATACGACCCAGTCCGTAATTGATGTGCAGCTTCTTTGAACCAGTTCCAGTCCATTTCTCGTGAACGCAATGATCTGTTCTCCTTGGGAATGTGGGAGATTTCGAGTTCGTTACTGGCTAGAGTCCAGTTCCTACGCCTTTCGTTTAATCTTTCATGAGCTGCTGCTAGTACTTGGGGATCCCCAAGTGTGGTGACAACATTATCGAATTTGTCATTACTATTTCGCTTCAATCTCCACAGAATATCCTCCTCTAATTGCACAGATTCATCAGACAACTCCTCCCCTGACTCAATTTCGTTGCGAATCAGGCTCCCTTGATCGTAACGTGATTTCATGTAATAATCCGGATCTTTCTCAGTCTGCAAATCACTTTGCCTGTGTTCTTCACCTGTTGCAGACATACTTACGAGCCGAACTCCTTGTGACTGTATACTTGGGAACACTCTGCTGCTCGCACTCCGGAGTGTTCCATTCTGAAGATCAACAATGACCTCGGTATCAAAATACTAACATAGTGAATGCGAGAGGAACATTCGTGCGCAGAACGTTATTCCATATATAGTATTGTTGACATTGCAAAGCATCACCATTCAGTATTCGAGATGAAGTGCATTCAATTGAACTGCATCCAAAGGTTAAAGAATTCAAACCTGCGAACTGAGATCAGATGCAGTGTAAACAGTTCCAGCGGTTAAACACTTGGTACAAAGTGGCTGCTGCTCATGAAGGCTTGTCCAATTTCGACTAGACCCCGCAACGTCCTCCAAGGATTTAGACAGGTCTGCACCACTGTAACCTAACAGAGCGCGAGCGAGAGAGGATTCCTGGCGGCCCCTCCGTGCTGCCAGTCCCAGCATCGCTGATCCGCTGGCTCCAGTCCAACCCTAAATCCAGGAGGTTCACCACACAGTCAGATGCATACAAAATCTAAAATCTTTCACACGTCATGGACTTACATAAACTTCAATAAGTCACCTTTGAATGAAACATCATCCCTAATCTCATTTGAGGCACACAGTATTAAAGCATTCTACAGAAAAGATTGGTCCCCAGTACTAACAGCATATGAACGAGAGATGTACGCATACCACTTCAATCACTAGGTTCAGTCAAAGCTCTCAGATCATGGAATATACGCCATTCTTCATCGCACAGTGACCATAGTGCATGACAAAACCGAATTGCAGGAAGTAGCAAATCCCATTATTGCACTCGTCACTCTTTCTCGTTACGCCATGCTACCCTAAAAATGAGGCCTCTACCCTAAAACCGTCGTATACAAGAAGACTGCCACACAAATGAAGCTCCGATCCCTAACCGGATATGAGAGTGGACTGCGATCTAGGACGACGCCAGCAGCTATCCAAAGACTTTCAATTTGGAAGCAACAATGCGACGCTGCCTGTGACAGAGGAGGAGGATGAACTGCAAGAGAAGATTACAGTTCAAAACCTATTTTTACACTAAAGGAAGTGAATGTAGGTTAAGTGCGTGCTCAATCAGGTTCCTGCTTCCATGCTTGGTACCTCCGTTTGATCACTACAAAATCCGCCTCTCAGCAACGACGCAAAGTATTCAGCGCACACAAATACGACCACTCAGAAGACTTTTCCAAGCCCAGATTGATGATCTTACAAAGCTCGAACATTCCTTGGCTTCTGCGACACCTGCTAGAATCAAATCTAAAATTCTTCGAGAAGAATCGAAAACCCTAATTAAACCCTAAACCCCAAAATAAAAAATTAGTATCGACCTTCATCAAATGGAACGCGCAGAGCAGACTGAGAGATTTCTAAACCAAAAAAGGAGCAGGAGATGATAGCAGATTCCGCATCGCCAAAAACTAACGCACACGCCATTTGCTTTTCTACAAAAGCCCAATCAAAATTTCAAATCCCATACCTTGAAATCAAAACGTCGGGTTGCGTCTGTCAACAAAGTTTACTGGTACCTCGAATTTCAGTTTCTTTTCAATCTCCAGATGCGGTCTCCGAATAAGGTAGAAACACTTCAAAGCAACACTTTTTCTGGTCCCACTAAGCTATCTCAAAGGGCAAATGAAAAAAAAAAAATTGATGACATTACTAGCAAAAGCAAGAGAAATGCAAGTGGTTTCGTAATTTTTTGACACTCTAGTAATATTTTACAAATTTTCAAAGTTGAGAATATAGGTTAGTTTACATATGATATTGGACTCACCTTGAATGAACATCCGCTTTAGCACAAGATGTCTCAACTATCAATTGATTGCTTCAAAAAACTCCTCACTTTTCATTGGTTGCTTTTAAAAAGTTGTGGTGGTGTACATTCAAAGTCATTTTTTATGTGTGGGAGAAGGAAAAATGCTTGCTTATAGGTATTTTCTACTTTAAAGTGCTTTTCTATGAATGCAAATTTGACCTTTAGTTTTTGAGTTTGGAGTTAGGGCTTTGAAATTTTAGTAACGTTTCAATCTTCATAGAATTAGGTTATAGTAAAGGATGAAATGAATGCAAAGTGAATATTTTTAAGTGGTGATTTTGGGAGCTAATGACTTCGAATGTTGTGAAAGTGTTCACAAATGTATGATGTTCAAAGATAGGTTTACTCATAGAAGAATGCAACCCTTTCAATATAATACTCAACCAAAAGTTATCAAATAAGGTAGGAGATCCTATTTGCACCATGAAACTATTTATGCCACTTCATAGCCACTATGATTCAATAAAGTACAATTGAAAGTTTTAAATGTACACTACTACTACACAATGGTGCAAATAAGGTGGCTTTTGAATTATAACACACTAAGTTCTCCTACCTTAAGCAGATGAATAGGTGCATTTTTTTTCTATAGTTTTTTTGACAATCATTCATCATACACTTTTTAATTGTGTACATTTTTTATGGTTAACCCCAAAATGTCCAAAGGGGCCTTCCCGTGGGCCTTCCCTCCAAAATTCCCTCCAAACTACCATATCTGAAATGAAAGTTTACTTTTTTAGAATCATTTTTTATAAAATATAACCACGGGACCTTGTTCAATTTGTTCCTTCTTATCAAGTTATTCTACCCTCAAATTTTCAAAGACTTGAACCATATGGATTTTGAGATATCTTCATTCAAAGTCTAATTTTTGAAAAAACAACATTTGAAAAATATCCTCAACAATCCACCTTTAATTCTACTTTTTGAATTATCTCTTTTTATGTGGTAGTATGAATGGCCCACCATTAGTGTGATTGTTTGGTAGTCAAAATAGCAAGTGAGGCAAATAAGTCATCCATTCTCCAAAACAATGATTTTTTTATTTGACTAGGTAAGCCTTTGTTGAATTAATGGCAACACTCTAACAACCGCATGATTAACATCCCTATCCAATAAAGCTTACCCTTGTAGCTATCAATGCTTTACATTGGCTACTAGAAACTCAAATGAAGTCAAATACATAAAATAGAGTGACCATTTACTAGCTTGTTGCATTTTGGAGGAAGTTAAAATGATTGACATACTTTTCTATAAACTTTTATTGAAAGATAAATAGAAATAAAATCTAATTTAATATTTTTTCTGAAGTTAGGAGTTTGAATTTTTTAAACTTTAAAAAGTACTAAGTCTACCATAGGTACATTCAAAACTCCGTTATATTAGGTCCCTTCCTACTACTAGAAAGGTATTACCTTTGCATTACCACTAACGTTGCAAGAATACATTGGGCAAACAAACAAAGGGTGTCCTTTGAATTGTGCTTTAACCCATTAAGGATTGGTCGACCATTTTGTGGTCGATTTGGGTCCTTTTTGGTTTGTAGAGAGAGCATGTCAATAAATTTGATGACGTGGCAAAGGGGACGGATTTGGGGAATTGAGAAGTGAAGAGTTTAGGACAATAACTAGGCCAATCTTGAGGTGGCATGTGGCCAAAGGGTTGAAAAAACCAAGACAACAGGGGCTGAAATTACACCAAGATTTGCTAAAAATTCTTACTTCACAATGCACCTTCACCAAAAAATTTAATGCTAAACCCTATATCATGTGCAACACTTCCATCCGTATGGTTAGATCTCCGATAGGCACTTGCATTCAAAAGTTTTAAAATTGCTCCCAATTGGCCATACAAAGGATTGCCCACCCCCGAAATCAACCACGGTCCTTAATGGGTTAAGCATTTTGGTAACTATTGCTTAGGATTATCAAACATTTTGGTACCTGCATTGTCCAACGTTTGTTTGGCAATGCAGGAACGGTTACATCTAAGTTCCCAAGTTGCTTGTCTAGATTTAGCTATACTGGAATTAGATGGTAGGACCTGTGAGTTTGTGTCTCCATTGGCACAATACAAATTTAGGACACCTAATTATAAACTTTTGACAAAGCGCTTTTTGCACGTACCGTAAAGAATGTTAGTGTATACAATTTTTAGAGTAATAATATTCTGAGAAATTACCAATACCATTGCATTTAAATTTGATTGCACTTTATGTACTTATTTTTTTTAGGATGAATGGAATTCCTTCATATTGGTAGAGATTACCACTCAATTTAATTTTCATAGTAGTGAATAGTTGTGAATAAGAATATTCATAGTTTCTACTAATGACAATATTTGAATTGGTATTCAATACAATGTAATGTGACACATTACATTTCGACATGGATTAATTTAAAAGCACTGGATTGCCTCTAAGAATGCCTCTAAGAATGTACAATTTAAAGTATATTTCAATTCAAGGAAAATAATGAGGTTCACAATTGCTATTGAAACTGAATCATTAAAAACTAGTGCAAACTAATGAAGTCTACTCATCTGCAAGAGAGATTGTATCAAATGAATGTTGAAAAATAATGCTCAAAGGTCATTAGATGAGATCTAGGGGCTGGAGGGCCGTTTCAGGCTTGTTTTTAGCTCCATTCCTCCAGGCCTTGTTGAACACCGATGCTAGAAAAAAAAAATTCAAATTCTTAAAATGAAAAACAAAATTTATTTTATTTTTAAAAATTTTAAAAGTGACATAGCAATCGCTATGCTACGTCAGCACAACTTGCAAACTGTAGTTTTGTCTAGTTTTAGTTGGTTCCCAGATTGGGAATTCATAGCCCTCCAAAGTAGGAAAAAAACATCTAATGATTGCATTGCATTTTACATTAGCATATTGCCATTTCCACTATAAACAATATGCAATGTGGAATTTTTGAAAGCATTTTCTACTACAACCGGGACTACAACATTCACAAGTAGTGCATTGATCAACATGGTAAATAGAAATGTGCAAATGGCTATATACCGTATGATAGAAGCATAGTTAAATTTCAACAAATTGTGCAATTATAGCAAAATTAAAAGAGTGAACCATACCAAATTGGCTATTCCTGCTCTATTTCTAACGACAAGGTATTATTGTTGTTGTTGGAGTCCGTTTGATTCAATATCAAAACTACTACTATCGGAGTTACAAGATACATTGGCCTCATCTTTACCAATTACATCAGTGGTGGCAGGTTGTATGCAAGGACTTTTTTGAAGGCCAACTTTTGTGCCTTTAATAGCATGCAATACTCCCAAAGTTTTATCTATTTTCAGTTTCAAATTTGACCACCCATTTTTTTTTTTGTATTCAAATTCTTCATTAGTTGGTGCCCGGTTGAAGTATATTGATATATTTGAATCCAATTAGGAAAAACCAAGCAAATAGTTTATAATTCGATCCAAGGAGGTTGTGCAATAGGGATGCTTCCAAATAAACTCCTATTTGGCCATTGCAACCCAAAGAGCAAGAAAAAATTGTTTCTTTCTCATACAATTAACTAATAATGAGATTCTTTCACTCCACTCTTAAAGGCCACAAAAGTAAGATATTCTCCCAATTAATGTCTTTATCTTAATCTTTCTCAATTTGGATCTTCAATCTTCTACCGAATAGGAATTTTACCTTTGATACAATTTACCATGACTTTTGCACTTCCAATTGGTCTTGACCGCTAAGCATTTAGACACTTGTCTCCTACTTTGGGAACACTTCAACCTCTCTTCACCAACTTGGCTTGAGTATCTTTAATTCCGCAATTGACTCAATGTCACTTTTATACTTACATGAAATACACTCACTTCTATCCAACTTGAAATTACTTTTGTTATTCTCAGTATTAATCATTGCTCATACCTCACATTGATTGGTATTTCATACACACTAAAAATACTCTCTAGTCATATTATTTTTTAACTTGTATTTTTCCTTTATTCTCAACTCAATTCTTCATGATAAAAAAAATTTAATCTCAAAACTTGTATTGGAATTTTTTTAAGTCTCATAAACTGATTTGCCGCGGTGCCAAAAAAACATGATTTCTTTACTTTGAATGCTTTTATCTTGCAATCTATGCAGTCAAAGTGTCTAAAATTTTTCCACAAATTTTTACTACAAGCCTTGGTCCTTTAGAAGTTAATGAGTTTCAATTGATTATGAAAATGTAATAGGAATGTACTTAAGGCTTGCTCATAGATTTGAATACAAAATAGGTAATTGCAACTGAAGGAACAATTGTACAATTTGTTGCATTTTGATTGTTGTATCGGGAAAAATACTTTTGAATTTTTTTTCTAAAAATCAAGAAAAAAATAGAAACTTAGTATAACACTGAAAGTAATATACTCTGAAAAATTCATCTATAAAAATAATATCCTCTAAGAGTTACGCACAAAATAGAGAAACTAAAAATTTCAAGATAATAGATATATTCATGTTTATATTTTTAGAAAATAGAAAAAGTTTCAAAAATTAAAAATTAAAAATGTTTATTTTGTTCAACTCCTAGGGACTTTTTATCAACTAGTTACATCTTGATGAAAAAAAACAATACAATCCTTGTATTGATATAAAGGTAGCACACTTTGAATATTACATGTGTAAGATGGAGAAATTAGAAGACCATTTTGGCAATTTTAGTTTTCTTTGTAGATGACTTCAAATCCCAATTTTTAGATTCAAATTTGCTTTTTTGGATACAAAATTGTACTAAGCCTTCCAAAATGATGAAAGTGACATTCAACTGAATTTATTTAAAAAATTTGCCAATAATATTTATATCAAAGAGGGTTTATTTAATTATTTAGATTCCATATTTAGAAATGAATCTCTCTTTCTTCCAACACAATCATCAATTGTTTGTACAACAACACGATTTCTTTTTGTACAGAAAGTCTTTGAAGATCCCCTCCACAATGGCATTAGAACATTGGAATACATAGGAATTGGCAAAAATTAGTTGGGACAAACTAAATAATCTCCAAACTAGTCCATTGTGTTGCTATTATTAACAACGTAGGATTAGGTCTTTAACTGAGTGTACTTGACTGTACATTATATAAAGTTACAGGTTTAGGAATCCACATTGAATGTGTATGTTTTAGTATAGAACAATCTATACCTTGTTTGTTTTGTTATGTAAAATGAGACCTTTTGAACCGTGCATTCTTTGGTTGTGTTCTTGGTATTGTTGGAAATAAGCCCAAAATATGTTTGATTCATTGTATTCATATTCTGCATTTCCATAAGATCATGACTTGTACTACTACATCTTGAAGGATGAAGATCTTCATGAAGCACGGGGGTCACTAAGGAAAGACATGTGTTTTCTAGACTGGTTCTCCCTTCCAAAATGTTTCATCTAAAACATGAGGTGTTGAGCCAACATCCTTCGGAACGAATCATGCATGTGAAATAATGTGGCTTGAGCTTTAACTCTTAAGCACTCCAACGTTCATATTTGGACAACGAATGGAGGGCTTGCAAGCACTGTTTAATCTAGCTAACTTCTCATTCATCCAATATAATATTCAAATGTTGAAAAGACAACCTTCCTTTATGACCAATTTCATGAAATTCCTACAAATTATATTTAAGCAAAAATGTGCCAAAATTTGAAAAGGATTGAGTCTTGTGAGGTTAAACCTCCGTGTAATAGTTATGAGTGGTCCTAACCTCTTTTGAGTGTTATATTCTGTGGACATTATAAATCGCTCAGAAGAGTGACCTAATCAAAGTGTTCAGCCGAGAATCTGCGGCATATTATGCAAGTCTTCAACCTGTGAAATGCTCTTGTTCAGATGTCATTCTCTCAGCTTCAGTTGGGTGTTAGAAAGTGAGCCGGATAGTTCAGACAATCATACGCATGTCTTGTACTCTTTCAATTACTCTTAATCCCTAAATGCCCAAGGCACCAAAATCTGGTGTTTGCAAAACTTTGAAGTTAAATAAAACCTAACCAAGTTGTTGTTTTTAGTAGTTTATATTTTTGGAAAGTTCTTCTTGAAGTCTAGTTTTAGTATTAAAAGTCCGATCTTGAAAGTAAATGATAGTGATTTTTCTATTCAAGATTTAGTGCAAGGGTACTCATTGCAATCTTGACTTCCCATAGTGTGGAGAGCTCTTGGAAATGAGCCTCAAATACACTAGATCTTGGAGAAAAATCACATTCAAAATTCATTTAAAAAAATTATAGAATAGATTTTGAGAAGCCATAAATTGATTGGGGTTACACATGTTAGGCCCTTTAACCTCATATTTTTTCGATCACCAAATTTTTAGATTTGACTTGTGAGAAGAGGATTGAAAGAGTTCACATCACTTTTGTAATTTTAACACCTTCATGGTCAAACATTATAATCTTTCACTCCATAAATGATATATATATATATATATATATATATTTTTTCTATGAGATCTCTAATATGTCTAGTTTGAATTTGGATAGTTACAACTCAAAAAAAATTGATACAACTTATCAAAATGTTGGCATTTTGTTCAATTTAAAGCAAATTCCAAGAAGCTCAAAAGAGACCTTGGGCATTTAGTTAAGAAAGAAGAAAACCAAGAAGGAGCCACTCAAGAAGGAGCCTGTGAACTCTTGCTCTTCCGTATCTCTAGTGAATCCCGACTTCGCGTTTCTGTGGCCCACCTTCCATCCTTGTGACTGTAGAATAAACAAGCGGTGCTGCAGTGCTACAACAAGATGGTAACTCTTATTAGCATAAGATGAATTATACAAAGGTTAAGCCTGGGTTTTATACTAGAGGTTTAACTGTTGGTCAAGTTGAAGGTTGACCTCTGGATGAATGTCATCCAGGAACTAATGAAACCCTAACTACTCTATTGATATCTCCAATACCCCCTCTCAATCGAGAGATTGGGATTTCATATGGAAGCTGAAACGGAAGCAAAGCTGTGTGGAGCGGGAGATGGTGTAAGTGGAACATCGAAGGATCCAGTTGTTGAGAGAATGTGTTTGTGGAGTCTCGCTTGCAGGTCTCACTAGGTTGCTGTTGTGGATGGTGTGTACGTTTGCAGCTCAAGTGGTGGAGTGGTGTACTGATGTTGTGGACGTGATCGTGGTGAAGTGGACGAGCAGGAATGGTGCCGGGGAGGATGCGGAATGTGTTGCTGGAGCGGCGTCAATGCAATCATCCCCGGCAGCGGCGCTAGTGCAGTCATCAGTGCAGCCGGTGCAGTCGTTGGCGAGGCTTGCTGTGGTGCGGGGTCATGGGAGCGTGGCTGCGAAGTAGAAGTTCTATGTTGTGAGGCGTGGGCGCACACCGGGCTTGTACTTCTCGTGGGAGGACTACTCGAGAGAGGTAACAAGGTACAAGGGTGCCGAGCACAAGAGCTTCGGATCGTTGGTGGAGGCGGAGGACTATTTGTTCAGGCAATAGGGATTGTCTAGGGTTTGTAGGGATAATGTGGGAGAATGAGCATGCTATTTTGAAGTAAGTTGAGCTAAGCTATGCATCCCTAGTGTAGTTCTATGCTGTTGGAATTTCACGCGGCCTAACGGCTTTGTGAGTGTATCTGCTGGCTGGTCTTGCGTATGAATATATTGCAGCTTGATTTCTCCCCCTAAGACTCGTTCTCGGATGAAATGGTAGTGGATTTCTATGTGTTTGGTGCATGCATGAAAAACAGGGTTTTGGGAGAGCTTGATTGTGCCTTGGTTGTCATAGTGTAGGAGAATGCTGGGTGTGGGGTTGGCAGGTTTGATTGGCTTAGGAACCGGCCGTAGTTCTTGTAGTAGGCGATGAAGCCACACTGCTTCTTGGGCACCATCGCTGAGAGTACAGTATTCAGATTCCGTGGAAGACCGGGAGACTGTGAGTTGGCGTTTTGATTGCCAGGTTATAGGACCGTCGGCTAGGGTGAAAAGGTATGCGCCTGTGGAGCGTCGAGTCTCGGGGCAGGACCCCCAATCGGCGTCGGTGTAGCCAGAGACCGTGGGGGAGGGTCCTGATCGGTAGAGGATGCCGAGGTCGAGTGTTCCCTGCAAGTACCGGAGGACGTGTTTCACAGAGTCGAGGTGAGCTTGCTGTGGGTTTGCCATATAGTTGCTGAGTCGGTTTACGGCGTAAGCGATGTCAGGGCGAGTCATTGTCAAGAAGATTAATTTGTCGATCAATTTGCAGTAGTGCGTGGGGTCGGTGTAGGGCGAGGCCATATTGGTCACGAGCAGGTGGCCTTCTGGCAGGGGAATTGTGGCTGGTTTACAGTCACTCATACCGAATTCTTTGAGAATGGACTGTGTATAATCTCGTTGGTGGAGAAAGATGCCCAGGTTTACTTGGTCGAAGGAAATACCAAGGTAGCGTTTCACGTGTCCCAGGTCTGTTATGTCAAACTGTGCATGTAGAAAACTCTTGAGCCAAGAGATGAGTTGATCGGAACTACCTGTGATAAATAAATCATCTACATAAAGCATCAGGATGAGGGTGTGGCCTTCTTTATGCATATAATACATATTGCCGTCGGATGTGCTGCGTTGTAGGCCGATGCGGCGAAGAGCGGCATCGATGCGATCATACCAGGTACGGGGACTTTGTTTGAGGCCATATAGTGATTTGTTGAGATGACACACTAGGTGTTCCTTGCCAGAGGCATGAAAGCCAGGGGGTTGGGTCATATATACATCTTCTTTGAGTAATCCATGCAAGAATGCCGTGCGGACGTCCATGTGATGGATTGTCCAACGTTGAGCTGCAGCTAGGGCTATGGTGGTGCGAATGGTGGCCCATTTGATTACGGGTGCGAAGGTTTCATCAAAGTCGATGCCATGGCGTTGTTCGAAGCCGCGGGCTACGAGATGGGCCTTTTTTATGGGAGGTTGACCGTTGATGCCGGGTTTGAGTTTGAAGACCCATTTGCAGGTGATGGCACGCCTGCCTGAAGGTAAGGGTTGAAGATCCCATGTGTGATTTTTCCAAATCGACTCCATTTCCTGTTGCATAGCTAGACGCCAACCAGGATCATGTTGGGCTATCTTGAAAGTGATGTTGTCGTCGTTGGGTGTAATGGGGGCTGGCCGTGGCGGAGATGACTTGATTTGACAAATGTCAAAATCTTCAGTGGAGAGGCAGAGTTCGTAGCCCTCCAGGCGGATATTTTGTTGACGAGGACGTTGGGAGCGCTGGGGTTGATCTGTGGGTTTGGGGCTAGGTGGGATCGGGGTGGAAGTATGTTCTGGGGATGAGGAGTCTGGGAAGTCTGGGTTCGAAGGACGCAGAAGTGGTATGGCCGGGAAGATGGGAGGGGGGTCAGGAGACAGGGGAACAGGTTGAGGTGTATTGGTGAGGAAAGAATCGGGGGGTGGAGCAGGGATGGTTGGGACTAGGGTAGGGGTGGTTGGGATCGGGGGGGGATGAAGATAGAAGTTTATCTATGAAACTGGAATTCTCCAGGGGTTCATTGGCTGTGGGAATCGGGATTTCGAAATTGGATTCATCAAATCTAATGTCTCTGCTGATGAGAATTTTTCTTGTGGAGGGATTGTAACACCTATAGGCTTTGCTCTGTTCGTCGTAGCCGAGCAAGATGGTCGGGATAGCTTTGGGATCGAGTTTGTGGCGTTTAATGTCGGGGATGTGGCAATAAGCCAAGCAACCGATCACCCGAAGATGGGCTAGATTGGGGGTGATGCCTGTAAAGGCTTCCTCTGGAGTACGGAGTTTTAGTGCTTTTGTGGGACACCTGTTCTGAACGTAGTTGACAGTGTGAGCTACTTCGTCCCAAAGGATCTTTGGAATTTTAGTGCCGGTGACGACGCTACGAATTCCTTCGAGAAGGGTGCGGTTCTTGCGCTTTGCAACGCCGTTTTGGTGGGGGGAATAGCCTGCGGTAAGTTGTCTCGTGATCCCATGGGTATGACAGTAAGCTAAGAATTCTGTGGATACATATTCACCCCCGCGATCGGTACGAAGGGTGCGAATGCGCATGGAGGGGGTTTCTACAGTGGCCCGAAACTGTTTATAGAAATCTAAGGTTTGAGATTTGGTCGGGAGAAAATATAGCCATGTCTTCCGTGAGTAGTCATCAATGAAGGTAAGTATATATCTGCTACCATTCCGGGAGGACAGGGGCATCGGGCCGCATATATCACTGTGGATTAGCTGTAGAGGTTGAGTACTGTAGGTAGTGCGGGTCTTGGGATATCGGTCTCGAGGGTTTTTGCCTAGTGCACAGGAGGAACAAACATGTTTGAGAAGAGGGATGGGAGGAACTCCAGTTACTAGTTGTCGGTTTGTCATGTGGTATAAACTTTGATAGTTTATGTGTCCTATCCGCCTGTGCCATAAGTGGATTTCTTGAGGGGAAGGCCGAGGTCTGTGGATGTTTGTAAGTTGAATGGCGTTGGTAGGGTTTGTTTGTGTCGGAGCGTGTCGGTCTGTTGTCTGGTGCTTGGTCGAGAGAGTTGGGTCCGGAGCTGTGGACAGTTTATTGGAAACTGTGGAGTGTCGGGTATCCTGGTCTTGGATGCAGCTAGTCGGTGTGGTTTTGAGATTGTTGTTCTGTAGTTCTAGGTCGCTTGCTGCGTGTTGGGTGATGAGTCCCACGTGGTCGTTGATGAAGTGTCTTTCTATTCTATAGAGGTTATTGCGAGGGTCTCGGGTTCCCCGAAGAAATATTTGTTTGGGGTCGTCTCTGTCATAAGTGAGGCATATTTGAGATTTAAACAGTACTCAATATCCTATGTCTGTGAGTCTTCCTACGGAGAGTAAGTTGGTCTTGACACCAGGGACATAGAGAATACGGTGGATGCTCTTTACTGATCCAGTTGTGTCAATGGTGCTTACAGTGCCTTGTCCAGCTACTGACATGACATGTCCCCCAGCAGTTTTGATGTGGGGAGTACTAGACAGCATCATAGAACTGAGAAGTTTTGGATCTCCTGTGACGTGTGATGAGGCACCAGAGTTGAGAAACCAGTCAGCTTCGGTGGTGGCTATGGTGACGCAGGCATTTATTTGTTCGTCCGGTGAGTCGTGGAAGGCGTCGATGCAATCTTGTACGTACTGTGGAGCAGGGTTGTCGTGCAAATCGAGGTTGAGCTCTTCATCTTCATTAACTTCTGTCAAATGTACATGTTGAGTTTGGGTACGGGTACGGTTCATGTTGTCGAGTCGTATCTGTAGGTTCTTGATTTGTCCTTCTAATGTGGTTCGTGCGCAGTCTCTGGCGTAATGACCCGGTTTGCCGCATTTGTGGCAGAGGTTACGATCTTGAGTAGCTGGTGTTGGAAGTTGTGCTGGTGTCTTGCGATCGTTGTAGTGATGTCCCCGATCCCGACTGATGCGCCCGCGAGATGAGTTGGAGCCGCCTCTCTGGTTTCCCCGGCCAGTGCCGACGAAGTTGAGTTCTTCGAACTCCTCACGTTGCTTCTCGAGGTTTTGGCCTATTTCCTCTTCTAGGAGTAGACCCTCTAGCTCAGGAAAGGAAGGTGTGCGATCCCGTCCCTTTTGGATTTGTCTGAACATCGACCAACTCTTGGGGAGACTGTTTAACGTAAGATCTACAAGGTCCTCATCGGGGATAGGAATGCCTAGGTTTGCTAGTTGGATGACTAACAGGTTGATGGTTTGCAGATGTTCCCCTACACCTTTCCCTTTTGTCATTTTAAGCGAATAGAATTGTTCCTTCAGGGAGAGTCGTCTAGAGGAACTTTTCACGTCACACATCTGTCTAAGCCTTTGCCAGATATCGTATGGATCGGTAAGATGAATGATACTCAGGATAATAGAATCTCGTACCAGAGAGATGATGATTCTTCCGGCGTGGAATCTTAGTTCATTCTCCCGGCTCGTATTTGCTGTAAGCGTCTCTGCCGCCTCGGGTTGTGCCGTTGTTCTGGTTACTGCTCCATGTGCTCCGGTCGTTGCTTCCTCGATCTCCGTGACTGATGAGGTTGCGGTCTCCGACGGTGTTGGTTCGATGTAGCGCCAAAGTCCTTCCTGCATAAGTATCATCTTGACCTTATAGCTCTAGATGACATAGTTAGAAGGACCGGCTAACTTAATTGATTCTGGGATATCTTTGATGCTGGGGTCCATGGTGAATGCAAGTTGTTCTCAGATGCACGAGGGACGGTCTGGATCGATGTGGTCCACTATTGATTCTACAGCGGGACTGATTCAAGAAACTGCAAGGTAAGCGTTTTTGTGCTAAGACTGTGCTCAGATGCTGGACTATCGACTTCCTACGATATCTGCTCTGGCTCCTGGACGATGTTAGACTTCTCTAAGTAATCTAACTTAGACTTTGCTGAGTGATCTATCTGATCACCAGTAGTGGTGTAGCACGAGTCCTAAGATCTAGCTGATCGCTCTGATACCATGTAGAATAAACAAGCGGTGCTGCAGTGCTACAACAAGATGGTAACTCTTATTAGCATAAGATGAATTATACAAAGGTTAAGCCTGGGTTTTATATTGGAGGTTTAACCGTTGGTCAAGCTGAAGGTTGACCTCTGGATGAATGTCATCCAGGAACTAATGAAACCCTTACTACTCTATTGATATCTCCAACAGCGACTTCGCCAGTTTGCAGTGCAGTGCAGTACTTTTGTTGTACACAAGCTTCAGTTGACTTCAAGAGCACAATGTGGCCCGGGGTGACAACTCATAATACCTAGGCATATGCTTTCTTAACTTTTCTGATCCTCAAAGAAGAGAATGTCGTTTTTATTATATTGGTTATAATATCATGGTAGGAAATAAGACATTGAGAAGAATCATATGGTATAGTTTTATATCAATCTTAACGCTTCAGTATGACGTTATCATAACGGTTATCAAATTTGAAGTATGTAGTATTTTCTTCTCTTCTTCAATAGTATTATACAGGAGTTGCCACCCCCGGACGTGATGGAATATGCGCGCGAACTTTTACTGCCATTGCTACAATCATCAAGCTATTCCGACTGCAGGGTGCCATTCGATCGATCTTGCCAAATGAACCTAAGTATAACTTACGAGTCTGCAAATTCAAAGTATAAACACATTTCTATCAACTCATCTTACATTTCCAGGTTGCATCGATCGCCATCTATTCAGTGCTTGAATTCACGAGTGTTTCGATCAATTCAACACCATGGGCTCCCTGACTCCTGAAGACCTCGGTTGTCGTGGGCTAACTCCCTCCCAGCAGTGGTGTACTGCGACCATTTCCTCGACATTTTTTCGTACACGGACAAGAATTGCAGCGCTTCCGCACGTTCGATCGATGGGGTACCTTGATTTCAATACTTAGACTCCGAACGAGAGCTACTTTCTTTGCGGATCCTTTCAGCATTACCCAGACGTTCAATTCGAGTCGGCCTCTCTCTGGTACGGTCGATCGCCTGTCAAGTCGGATTGATTTAACTTGTGACGCCACTGGATCAATTCAGATTTTATTCAACCTCTAAGTGACATCGGTGCGTACGTGCCAGACTGCGGGACCTCCGAGAACGCAATACGACAAATTCCTGCTCTCGTAAGTGGAGATGATACAGTATGTAATAGGAGCTTCATTAACTAACATCGATTGAGTTTGGCAATTAATTGGAATTTGTAAGTAAACTTAACCCCTCACCGCCCATGGTCGGCCGCACTGTCACCAAGGCTTTGGGGACCACTGCAGAAATTGCTCCGCAACGTTAGATTGGGGTGAAATTGATCAAACTCACCGCTTGGATTGAAGAAAGCCTTCGTAACAAGGCCGCTTGTGTGTTCTGATCGACTTTCCACGTATCCGATTACGTGCAATTTGCATTTGGTCTCGACGGTGCATTTGGTCACTTTTGGGTGCACTGGTTAGCCCGTTCACAATTTATGGCAAGCGGAGTGATTGAAGCCTGGGCTCCAGAATTGGTGATTCTGAGCACAAAGAAGTGTTCTGTTACTGTCCAAAAAAGTTTGCGATCAATAAGCATGTGCATTTATCTCCTCTGGCTTCACATGCGCAAGGGGACAAGGTTCTTCTAACGCGAATACCAGCAGTGACCTGCTGGGAAGTTCGTAGGTGACCGGCAGTCGCAATCCATGAATGAAACAGGGAGTGCAGAAAACATCAAAATTGACAGAACTCAAGATGCAATCACCTTCGCCATGACGAAACAACCTCAATGCGGTCAAGATTCCGGACACTGGATCACAACACACTGTGGCCGAAGCTGCCAGACGCAACCAAAAGCCCAATAGTTCTCAAACCACCCTTTGCCGGTCATTTCCGCAACCGAAGGACAAACTGCCTAGTCCAATTTTTGAGCTCTTGCCAATCCAAGCCCTGAATTTCATGAATTGTACGCCTGAGTGCCTTGGCAATTGCACAACCTTATTCATAACACTGAGCCTAACAGGATTCCTAATCGCAACCCACAATTTGGAGTCCCAGTGAAGCGCGGGGAGCCTTTGCTCAATCTGTGTGGATAATTTTTGTCCCGTTGGGCGGTCAAGGGTAATAGGAAGATCATTGCTGGTATGGTTTGGTGCATTGCTTTTGACGATAACTACTGAAATGAAGCACAAGTAGTCTAGTTTATTATCCACTTTGCAAATCAAAAAAATTCTAAACATTGAACTTTTTTCTAGAATTTTGAAGTTCATTGTGTCAAACACCAAAAGACATTGAATTTTTCATTGAATCTTTTGAATTTCAAGCCATTCCAAGGCAGATCTAAACTCACATGAGGGCAAGGAAGCTACACATTGGAAGTTTTCCCTTCCTACTTTTTGATCTTTCCTTAATTGAAATTAACAGCCAAGTTTGCATATTTTGCACTCAAAAGGACATATTGCACATTCACTATAGAATCATTCGATTGTAATGTACAATATAAAATTGTTTTCAAATCCTTGATACTTTCATTACTATAAAAAGAGACTAGAAATATTAGATGGAGGGATTGACAATTTATAAGAAATCCTTGATTGGATGTCTATTACTAGTGGGTCAAGTCCACTTTCAAAACATTTAACCTACACCCAATGTCTAGTTTGGGTTACACTATATTTTTTTCTTGCTGCAATGCTGCTCAATGTGAACCTTGCATAGTTGCTTCTAACTTAAATCATTGATGTTTTTCAAATTTTATCCACATCATTGGATGTAAATTCAATAGCTTCGTAATTCTAGTAAATATTACTTTCAGCACTATCCAAAGTAAATTAAATACCAATACTCTCTTGCTTCCAAACCCAGAGGAATAAAAAAAATGTCTACACCAGTCTTTATCTTTTACTACTTAAATTGAACAAAGGAATCATAGCATTCACTACCCTGATGAGCATGTTCAAGGGAATCATAATATTCACAAGATATCTAGCTAAGTTACCAAGGCTTGTGACATTCAAGTGCACAGAGCTCGAGCTCATAAATAAATCCGAGATTCCAATCAACCAACTCTAGAAGTGTAAACTAGTAGAAATCTCGCCATTTACAAGAGATCGAACTTAGTTTCTGAGAACTTAGGAAGAGGTGGGCTTGAGAGCGGGAGCCTGCTTCTGCTTCTGGTGTTTCTGCACCGACTTGTAGGCGGATCGGGCCAAACGAAACACCAAACTCACCGGGCCCCTGCGTCTTCGGCACCGGCGACAGCCACGGCACCCGTTCGCATCACAAGCGTTCCTGCCATACATCCCCATGGGGTCTTGCACCACCATCCCCACAGGGCCAGTATTCATGGGCATGGCTGGGTATCCCGCCGCAGGAGCGCCTCCATATGCAGCAGGCGGATATCCAGCAGGCGGATATGCAGCAGGTGGATATGCAGCAGGCGGATATGCTACTGGATTCGTCACTCCGACACCTCCGCTGGTACCAGTCCCTCTCATGTCGGCGTCACGTGCGTTGTCTACTGGTTGAGATCCACTCGCCTGCGGGAGCCGGGCAGCAAACCCATAGTCTTCCCCATTGGGCACCTCGTTGTTCAGCGACTGATAACTCTGCTGCTTCGACATGATGAGTACGTACTCTCTCTCGTTCTCCCCCAGGAAGATTGTCCTTGTTCTGATCTAAGCAGAATCTTGCTTTACGTCCAAATGAATTAATTGACACGAGGAACGGGAAAAATCAGGGAAATGAAAGCGGCAAATGTTCAGGGAAAATATAGATACTAGAGGTACGAGTTTCCCCTACTGTCGGCAACACGGACTATCAACGAGGCAAGAATTGCAATCTTGCGCGCGGGAGCTAGAGATAATCCCCAGCGATCTGTCCTTGCAACAGTACTACGGCAATCTTACTTTCCAACCGAACCCTACCCTGCAATTTTACATACAGATCGAGTGAATGCTTCAATCTCTTGGAGAGCTAGAATTAACAACTAGCATCAGCGTCAGGCAACGATGAATCTGAAATGGAGATGTGTGGATTGTGCTGAGTTGTTTGCAATCTTGAAGCCTCCTTATATACATGTTCCAAACCCGCGTATCCACGTGCAAATTATACCGACGCTTTCGAAGGAGGACTTCGGAAGGAGCCATGAAGCTTCCTCAACACCAGCACGGAAGCTAGTGCTGAGAGTCCACCTCGTTTACCTTGCTTGAGTCCCTGAGGTAGTGCCCCGTGGGAGAAATCTACAGGCTTTCGAAGCTCATAGGACGACATCCAGTCAGGATTTTCTTTGAATTCCAAAAATCTATAGTGCAAGCACATTGCAAGCTATCGACGAAACGCGTGCAGTACTGCACCCACGCAACTGCCGCAAAGCCTGAGGACTTTGAGAGAACGAATATTCTGGGTGGTCAGGCTGGCAGGTCTGGCTCTCGACCACGAACTTGAACCTCACAATCCTTCATGCGTAACCTGTAGACACTTGCATCTCGGTGATGTGTCACGTTTCCATTGGCTTCCAGCGACGTAGTTCTACAGCACAGCTATCGACCGTTGCATGAAATGGATTTTCAAATCCCAGGTGTTCCAACATACCCAGTCGACAGGTATTCAATTACGACAGGGATGGGCAATTTCGTTAAACTGGCGGTATTCCATGTGCCATTTTCACACCTGAATTGTAAAAGTGACATCTAGGACGGGTGTAGATTTCAAACATCTAACGCAGTTGTACATTTCAGACTGTCCGGTCAACTGCAAAAACTGGCAAAGTAACGGAATGGCGCCGTTTTAACGAAATTGCCCATAACGCTTCTTACGTTCGATGTTCTTGCTAGCGGAGTAATTGTTCGTTAACAGAAACTTGTAATTAGTCCCTACATCAACAGAATATGGTGAATTTTGTTTCGTTAACGAAGATAATCATCGCTCATCGCTATTGTTGCGGCACTTATAATGCCTTGGACAATTGCAACTCCGATTGCAATGAGAAGGCAGTGCTGAGTATAAAACTGAATGGGCCACGTGGAGTATCTGGACTGTGTCACAAACAATTCGGACACAAACAAGTTGAACAAGCTTAGATCCAATGGTCAATTTTGTTAAAATGGCGGTATTCCATTAATATGGCAAAAAATGAAACCACTAAAAGAATGAAAATAATGGAAAGATTGTCCGAGGGGAGTGAAAATGCATGAACTAGGAGTGATTTGAATATGCTAGGCATAAAATTGGCACATGTATGACCCTATCACGGTACACTTATTCTCTTTTGTAGAAGATATTCCATTAAAATGGTGTGTGGAATACCGTCATTTTAACGAAATTGACCATAAAGTCAAAATTTGAAATTGATTTTCAATTTTTTAAAGGTTATTTAAGAAAATGTAGCTTCAATAATCTACTTTTTGCTCCATTTGAACTTTTCTCAAAATTATTAAAATTGTAATTCATGTGACACTTTGAACATACCATCTTCAAAGCTCAAAATACACCACTTCTTGAATTTCTCTTGGTGTGAGTTCAAGAAGTACAACAATTACACCATGATGTTTGTCAGTATTATTTTCCATTTTCTTTAAAAAAAAATCTTATTATTTAAAGCAATTTTTTTAATTACTATGCCTTTTTTTAATGCTTTATAAAATCATGAAATTTTCAATTTGATGTTTTCAATTATGTAAAAATGTAATTATACTTTAGACATATGTTATTACATGTGAAAAATACCAAAATTTTGAAATGTGTGTTTTGGTATAGAAATGTAATGAAGTTTGCCAAAGCTTGGACATAAAATGTCATTTAACCCTTAAATGACGCCATGGTTGTTTTTCAGCAAATTAATGACAAAGAATCTTCCTATGTAGGACAAAAGTACAATTGTTCATCCTTGGAATTTTGTGCAAAGGGAGAGATTTCCCACAATAGTTTGATCTTGAATAAATATTTTTTTAAATGAATGATGTTACATAATAGCAAAAGGAATGATTTCCACAATCACCAGCCTAATATTTAAGGACTAATGCTTAAATTCAATTTTTTCTTGTATTCTATTCTCGCCAATAAATAATGCTATCTTCATGTATGCCTACATTTACATTCAAAGCTACGGATGTAATATCCCAAATAATATCGGAAAAAAGTATTCAATGAGCTCTTCAAATTACTAAACTTAACTATCAATTTGTAGTAATTTGAAGAGCATGGAAAACTTTAATGTGTAAAATCTTAAAAATTTGTGTTTTTTTAATTTCTTTTTGAGAATGTAATAGCATAAAATTTATATACAACATTTCAAAAAACAAATGCGTTAATTACTAATATAATAAACAAATAAATACAAATGACATTCACTTCATTCTTTGTGAAATTTTCAAATCGATATTGTTATTTCGTTTCTTGGTCTGTTGACTATCTCCTGAGAATTGTCAAACAATCTATTTTTTCCCCCTTCCAAGTGAAAAAACAGTAGCCATTGGATGTGATTAAAAAAACCTAAGATCACCCTCCATTGCCGTGCGATGTGAATTAAGGAAAAAAAATGTCGTTGAAGTCCCACCACTATGCAATTTGAAAACAAAACAATAATTTCTTTTGAAAAGTCAATAGCGGTTTTGTAATATATATGTATGTGGTAGTGATGGTAGGACTTTGTTTGTGCTAGCTTTATATAAACATGTACTATATTAATAAAATGTTCAAATAAATTAGTTTCATTGATTTATGAATTATACATTATGATTGACTTTGAAAAGTATAATTGGTTGTAGAAAAATAACTTAAACTAAACCAATTGAAGGATTTATTTAAATTTTTGTAGAATGAATTTTGAAGAATGAATTCAAATCAATTCATTTCATAGAATGAATTCAAATTAATTTAGTTCATTTTATAGAATGAATTCAAATTAATTTAGTTCATTTTATAGAATGAATTCAAATTAATTTGAGACGATTTCAGCAGCATGAAGGAGACAAAGAAAGAGAAGGAGACATGAAATTGAAGAAAAAAATGTTCAAGAGGTTAGGGTTTAGGATTGAATGTAAAAGTATTACATGAAATGGAAAAATGAAGAATTGAATTCTTTAATGTAATTTAGGATTTGTTGTGCAAAGAAAGCAATTAAGGAGGAAGGAAGTGAATTTGGAGATTGAGTGTTTCAATGTAGGAAATTGGAAATGATTTTTATTCAACGGCTAGATGCCACTTGTACAAAAATTATTCACTGACTACCCTACTATTAGCATTAGATGAGATTTCAGGGTCCCAGAGGGACGTTTAAGGGTCGTTCCCGACGCTGTTATTGAAAGAACGTTGCTATCAAAAAAAAATTGAAAATAAATAAATAATAATAATTAAAATAAAATAAAATAAAATAAGTCTTTAAATGCAAAAATAAAAATAAAAATTGTAATAACGTGGCAGTCTCCATACCACGTCAGACGATTGCCGCGCTGCGCTTGGAACACCATTTCGGCAATTTCAGCACTTAGGAACTCACGGCCCTCTACAAGAGCTGAATCCCATCTAATGGCTTGTACATGGTTTTACACTCACATGTTTCCACTATCACATGTTTCCACTATTACAATCAACTGACACTTTCCAATTCTCAAAAAATTTAAAATTTAAAATCTTTTAATTTTGAAATCTCATAATCTACAGACTTTTGTATTCTTTAATTTTGAATATTTTTTATTTTCATATTTCATATTCATAAATGAGCCTTTCAATAATGAAGCTTTGAATGTCATACATGTAAATTTCTATATTCCTACACTTGAATTGTTTCAATTTAAAAATTTCAACAATATCCATGACATAATATTTTTTCAGCTTTCACGTACATTTTTTGCGTAGATTCATGTTCCCTCCAAAATTTTGGATTTAAATTACTCTTCTCTTCCACTTTACAATATATACTTTAGTAAATTTATGGCAAGACAAATACAAGCAGATCGACTCCACTATTTCAAACACACCATTTACAAACTCTTTTGTGATTTTCACCTTCAAATTTTAGTAATATGATCATCCTCAAAATGCTCCGCTAAATTTGTCAGATACTAGAGATGAAAATGTTAAGAACTAGGAACTGTTACTTTTTATTAAAAGAATAAGAATGCAATGTCAAAATTAATTAAGAGTTTCCAAGTACATAAAATTGTCTATTTCTTAACTTAATATGATGTACCCCCCAAAGTTTTGAGTACTGTGCAAGATCTCTTATCAATTCTAGGTAATGCAAGAGGTCTGCGAATTTCTTAAGACGTCAATTGCATTTGTAGTTCTGGATTGCACTTAACCCCTGAAGGCCCAAACAACATTTTCTGGCATTATAAATATTTTTAACAACTCACTACAAACGGAATTTTTATTGTTTTTCTTTGAAATTTTCACACAATATGTGGTCGGGGAGTAGCTTTTAGATTTATGTATATGTAAAATGCTTTGGATCATTCCCTTTTGATCAATGAGATGAAAGTTATGAGGAGTTTTAGTTTGTGAGCAGTTATGGAATTTCTACTCTAAAATAAACTTTCAAGTTCTTTATTCAAAACAATTTTAAATAAAAACATTGGATGTAGATTGTTTATTCCAACATTACAAACATTGGGATTGACATTTTTCAATTCTATAATTAAATTCTTCTTAGCTTAGTATTTTGAATCGTTTTCTACTTCTTTCTACTTACTAATTTTTTTACTATATGTTATAAAATTCAAAATGATCTGAAATTTTCAAGCATGTAGCCAACTTGCTTGAAGAATGAATTGAAGAATGAATCCAAAGATGCAACACCATATTGGACATTTTTTCATACAAATGTGACCTCGTGAAGTGTAGCTAAGGTAAACCAACCTATGACAGGCAAAATGGCTGGTTTGCCATGTTTACATTTTTGAAAAAAATTAAATTTTTCTCTATATAAAGATAAACATGAGGAATGTAGAGAGTTATTGAAATTTTATTTTTTGGACAAAAATGGTATTTTTTATGAATTTTTGAAGTCTGCTGTCCAATTGGCCCAAAAGAGCCTGTAGACTATCCCAAATGAGCCGAAAAGTGTTTCCATGATGGTCATCTAACTACCTAATGCAATCAAAACATTTTCTAACATGGCTCTAAGTTTTCCTAACATGGACATGACATGAAAGAATAAAAAAATAACTTTTTACTACCAGTTTACACTAAAAAGGTGTAAGTGTCCTATGACAATCACTAATTATTCCATGACCATCTCCCAAGGTTTTGATTATGGCCACAAATCAATCAAATGCAGTTCTAACCCCATTTATTAGAAAAAGTTTGTCATGGGTTGATATAAGATTGTAATGGACAGTTCTGTAGGTGACTATCATAGGTGATTTGCCTATTATAGGCTAGTTTACCTTACTTGCCTTTTTGTAGGGCCAAAAAAAGGATTTATGTCACTTCACATACTAATATCTTGCACTCTATTAGGTGGTAGTTTTTGAAAATTTTCCCATGCATTTTCAAACAAGCGTACTACAAGATCCTATGGTTACATGTGTCCAAAAATGTTTTTCTTAAAAAAATTTGTACTTGTCTAAGAATGGCAATTTTTGAACATTTTTGGTGAAAACTTGACCTTAGGCTTTTAGGGGTTTACACAAAATTTGGTCTTGTATAAACTTTGCATAGTATTTTATTCAACTAAACATCATTAAAACATTTAATTTGATATTAATCTATAAATAAAAGTGCTATAACTATTAAAAAATTTCGTATGCTAGGTGAAGAATGTTGTTCAAATTTTATTGAGTAGTTCACATGATTGGAACGATATATTTATAAAAAAATGTTACTTTTTTTTAATACATCTTCACTTGCATTTGGTTTGATAACATGTATTGTTTCCTATACCAAGGTTATTTATTCAAATTACCATATATAAAAAGCGTGTTGGTACTTTACAATTGCTAGGGCAAAAAAAATACACATTTATTCTTCATGTACTTCTCATTTAACCCCTAAAGGATCAAGGCCTTTTTTCTGCCAAAAAACACTCAAAACTGCTATATCTATAGCAAGGAGTAAAAAAAATTGAAAATTGTTTTATTTTCATATTTAACCATAGGATCTTACACCTAACTAGTATGAGAGTGTGTGGGAAAAATTTCAGAATTTTTGACCGCTGAGATTGCAAGATATCTGCGTTTAAAGTGGAAAAAACAAGTTTTTCAGCACATTGCGAGACTAGATTTTTAGACTTTGAACATTTTTAACTTAAATTTTTTGCACTACAAAGTTTAGAGCTTTAAATCTTTATAGTGGAGAATTGAGTTGAGAGTCTAGATAAGAAAAAAAATTCAAAAAAATAATAAATTATCATTCTTAAAAAAATTGTTAAGTAGAAGTAGGTATGCGATAGAAGGAAAATCTAAAATATTCATATATTTTAGATGGAATTAAAATGCACTAATCACAATGGTGAAATTGTTCTAGCAAGTAAATCAGACCATGCAAAAAAAAAAAATTGAAAAATTTGAAAATTTGCATTCAGAAATGAATCCTACAAGTTATTTTTTTCAAGAAGATGCTCTAACTGCCCAAGAAACAAGAATGTCCATAACTTTCTCATAATATATCCAAATGAAATTAATCAAATCTTTCCAGATAGAAAAAATATAATCTATGAGAAAAAATAAGAATAAAAATAAAATTGAAATTTTTGTCCATTTTTTTTGGGCTGCCCGAGCTGCCCACCGTCCCCTCGTTTGAGCTTATTTGGTCATAACTATTATTCTCGAGCACTGATTTTGAAAAAAATTATATTTCCACAAAGCTAATCAACTTTTCTACCTCCAAAAAAAATTTCAAAAAATCAAAAGAAAATTTCAGCCCGTAGGTACCTGCCCGAAAACGCATTTGTCCCCCGAAGGGACAATGGTCCTTTAGGGGTTAACGACACAATCAAAGAAGTATATGATGTGTTTCCCTTGCATTTGAATTCAATCTCTTGCATTGCTATACAAAATATTTGTGAATTTATTACATTATATGATCTAAATTGTCAAATCAAGCATTAATGGTATTTAAGTCTTCTTTGTTTTAGTATAAATGAATTTATTTATATTTATATAATGATGTAATATTTTTTTTATCTACTCATGAACAATTAAATGTATTTGGATTCATATATTGTTCAAAATTTTGACACTTAGTCCTTCACGGATTACCCCAAGCACTCGTGAAACCTTCTTTTTGTACAAAACAAATGACAACCTCCATTTCCATTGCAAAGTTGAAAGCACTTCCCATGATTTTTTTGTAATACAACTCAATATAGGATCGTATAGTGTAGTAGTATAAATCTATGTAGAACTCATTCAAACTTTGACCACATACATTTAAAGGTTTCTATGTTACAAGTGCATACTTTTGTTAGCTGGAGAATGTTGCATTACTACATGTCAAGGCTTCAAATCTGCTTACTAGGTCATTGCAAGAAACACCCCCCTTTTTCTATAGCGTGTTGGCAAAATGTGATTTTCCAAGCTTCTAGTACTATGAGTACTACATAGCGGAACAATCTCAGCCATCGATTGTAAAAATCAGTGGCTAAAAGTATTGTTGCAAATACTATGGACTATTTGTCAGCAGTGAAACAGTACAATGGAAAAAAAAAAGACAAATTGTCACAAAAAATAGAAACAATGATTTATATATTAATAATAAATAGAAAATCATGAAATAAAATAAAATAATTTTTTTTCATTTGTGAGGACTTGATGGTGATCAAATTTCACCAAAAAAATGAAGTTGACACTATCTTCAATGTTTAGAACTGCTTGTACAAGGGAGTCCTATTTGTATAAACCTAGAGGACATAAAATAATATATTATTCAATTTAGGTACACCGAATATAGTAAAAATTCCAAAATTCAAAGTGTAACAAATCAAAAAAATTGACTTTTAAATATAAAATGAATTTCTTTTATTTCTAAAATATAAGGGATTTGATTTCCTTCAAGTTAGACATCTCCAATAAAAATTTAATGTTCATTGGACTTGTGCTTCAAAAGTTATAGCCAATGATAACATCATTAAATTTGTGACATTAAACAGGACAGGTGTTTCTTGCAATGACCCTACTTCAAAATTTCTATATTATACATTCTGACTTTGAAAATTTAGTTGACAATCTCTTAGAGCCTTGTCCACATTTACTATATTCAAAGGTATTACATGAGTACAAGCACTATGAACCTCTTATTTCAAATTGCCTAAAGGTTTGACTAAAGAATCTTTTAAAGCAAAAGCATATTTAAAAGAGTGTCATTTGTTTATTATCAAATTCTCTTTGACCACACTATAAGTTCTAATGAAATTTAAATATTCCATCAGATATTGAATTCAATAATTGATAATACTATTTGAATATAATTAACAAATAAATAACACTACTTCAAATAGCTAATTTCATATTTTAACAAGATGTAACTATAAGAAGGTAGACTTAAAATGTAAGCACATTTACAAAAATTATAGATTTACTATATGATGTGTAAAAATTCAATTATAGAATCACTAAAACTTGGGACACTGCATACTTCTAGAATGCATTTCAAAAACCGAAATAATATATAATTTCTATATAAACATTCAACAATAGTTAGACACATAAACATTAAAAAATGGCATTCACTTCTAACCAATTAAAATAAGCTAGAATTTTCACTTCTTCTTCTTATCCATATGAAAATTAACTTATTTTCTTCTTCCAAATATATAACTTACCAAAACTCCACCAATACAATTTTATAATAAACTGTACCATAGTCTTCTCGCATCAAAACAATGAAACTTGAACTACTACAATTCAAATGATATTTTTCAAAACTATGCCAAATTCATTTTGGCATACCTATGTATAGTACACTGTTTAAGAATTACATTTTCAAGAAGTGTAGGAATAGAAATATCAAAATTCCTTGAAGAATTCTATTGAACTTTAATTCCTTGCCAATGTATGGGTGCGTTCTGAGCATTGTCATATGCAATGGGAAATCCATTGTCTTCCACGTGATCAAGAAGACATGTCCACGAGCACCAAAATCTATTGCTTGCTATAGACACCTAATATATGTCTCTCTCCCTATTTTGCAATTGTAAGACATTTACAAGAACATGACCAATATAGGGTTCATCTTCACTTTTGTCTTCACTATTACCACCATCTTTCAAATGTCATGGCAACATCACTTGTCTAATAACAACAATGTCCACCTTCAATGGTTCTTCTTTATTTTGACGACAATACATGATATCTGAAACTTGTGGCCATGGTGGACAATATACTGGTTCTCCCATTTGAACCAAATGCTTTCGAACATTTATATCAGCCAATTCCAAAGCTACTATAGCATTTGTCCTTTGAGGAATAGGTTGAACCATAAACTTGTGAAGAAATACATGAACTGGTTGACAATCATTGTCTCTAAAAAACATTGGTGTCGGAGTTAGAAGAGCCATTGAAGAAAATTCTGATAGCATTGGTGTAGAAGATGATGAAGTATTTGGGATCTACAAAATGCACAATGCAAGTCATATTCAGACATTGAATTCTAGAACTGAAACTAAGTTATTTGCCTTATTGATTGAACCATTAGCCTATGTGTAACATTCTCATATATCAATATAAAGCAATTACAATGTAAATCATTGTATACTCATAGGATACTTGAAATTTTAAAAAATGACACCATAAATAATTACTTGTCGAAAGAATTTGGCTTGGAAGAACAATTTGTAATGGCCCATGAACTCGTGGATAAAAAACATTGTAATCTTTGCTTTAAATGTAGAGTATCCTAATTCTTGGAGTGGGTCCAATTCATGGCCGTCTTTTCTTGCTATAACGTGATCTTCTACTCTATAATAAACACCACAGAAGATAACAAACGAGATTTTTTCAATTTTGTTTGAAATTTTTTCTTCTGTACTATCATTCAAAATTCTCTCTTCTCTCCAATATTTATGCATATATGTCTTAACACTTCTACTCATTTGCTTCATGTTTCCATTTCTCCATCCTACCGAGATACCTTTTGATTGAATGAGCTCCTTACACGCACACTGTGGCAATAATGCATGCAATTTTTCTATCCTCTTTGCATCCATTATTGAATTTGTAAGGATGATTCCCCTCTCATGAGAGTTTGGGCACACATGCCGGTCCATACCTGGAATATGTTCAAAAACAAATAATGTACAAAAGAATGTGTTAATCTTTAAACGACGGGTTCATAACCATGGAAATCATCTATTTTGTCACCGTGTGAATTACTAGATTAAAATAATGCAAAAACACTCATTAGAAGTCATAGTATTGCAAATAATCTTCCCTTTTTACACAAAATTGGGAAGATGAATAGTTGCATTTCCGTCCTACAGAGAAAGATTCTTTCATTCTTTGTCATTTATTGGCTAGAAAACATCCTCTGCGGCATTTATGGGTTAATAGTATTTCTAATTTCTACATCAAAGACATATATGATTCTTCTTTTATATATAATATTTTGTGAAACAATGAATGTCATACCTTCTCTTCCACTTGGTCAGTGCTGTGTTGATAATAATTGCTTGTGAATTTCCAATACTACCTTTTGGGGGGGATGAAAATTATCTTTATCCTTTGATAGCCCATCTTGGACAAAAGTGAATGACAATCGGCTTTCATATTTAGAATATGTTACCCAACTTTGCTTTGGGTTTGATTTGATACTCTTATAGAACGATACATTTCTTTCAAATCTGTAGCACCAATACAAGTCATGTGGGCCATATCGTAAGACGTCATCCAACATCTCGCCACTTCCTGTAAGTTGACATAAACAAAAATGTTTTCATTCCCAAATCATGCATCAATGACAAAAACATGATGTGCCATTAAATATTTTATAAGATTTTCTACAAGAACCTACAAAAATAAAGAATATGATATGTGTTTGTCATGCATTATCTGCTACATGCTGTAAAATAGAACCATTTGGGCCTACTAATTCTTCCCAATGGATACGCCATGCTGAAAGTGGAGATCTAGCAACAACAATTGACTCATTTGTCCAACCATTTGTCCTTGAATGTGAAAAAAATAATCGAACAATTTTAGTAAGAATTTGTCCAACTCCATACAGCTTCTCCGTCTTCTGTATATAAATTTCTTGCATGCAATATGGTAGACACCACTGCACAAAGTGTTGATACTCTTCTGCTCTCCAAAACAAAAGTTTGTTCGAATAATCATATGGCCATCTAGCTCCAAGATCCTTTGGTCTGTGCTCAATGATGTTCACTAATGCTTTATCTATAGCACTAGCTCTACCTTGACTTACTAAATGCTCCACAAAAATCTTGAAAAGGTTCAATGGTAGAATATGCATAGAATCATAAACCAAATCCAAGCTCAGGTTAAATCCGTAGAGATAATAGAGCCTCCACAATTTTGAAAATATAGTGACATTGTTTTGCCTCCTTAAACGAGTAGAAGTGGATGGCATATTCAAAGCATGAACTTCCAAATATATGCTTTCAATGGTTCGAGGAATGGGTGGACCATACTGTGCTTGCCTTCTATTATCAGGATATATGACATTGCGACCTCTTGATTTCTCTACCATATGGCACTGACGACAAGTTTGGTATCCTAATAATTTGAATCCAGCCACTTTGCATTGAACAAGATGGTTGCCTATCCATTAGATGAGCATTACCTTTGCCTTGAAGTTTTTAATTCCATATGTAGGGCTTACATTTAAAGAAATGTCCTCAAATGGAAAATTATAGTCTATATCAAATCCATGAATGAATACAAATTCCAGCTCTCTTATAAAGGGCTCAAGAAACACCGTCATGACTTGTTCTTCAATATATTTTAGAATTTTGTTTGATGATGCAGGAATGAATAAGATTGGCATTGGCCGTATTAGATTCTTAATTCCTCCATTCAATATCTCAATCTCAATAGCCCAACAGTCTTTGTAATTTGTTGTTGCTGCTTGAAATCCGTCCCAATGAGCAGCAATTGCAAAGTTTCTTGGATAACCCTTCCAAATGAAATTCAAAAATTAATTTCTTCAAGTACTTGCAAAATTAAAACTACAATTTCATTGAAGACTTCAAAAATACTATGACTTCAAAAAATTAGTTTGCCATTCTATTTTTAAATTTTTTTCATAAATGAAGTGCAAATTTATTTATGTATGTATGTATGTATGTATGTATGTATGTATGTATATAGGTAAATTTAAGTGTATATACACTTCACTACTTTTACTCAGTAGCAACTTCCATATCGACAAACGCCTAAATTTCAAAGTTGAATAAAAAATCCTATTGCAACTTCAAAGTCTAACTATGTTAATTACATTTTCTAATACAAGGATAATTATAGTATTGGTGACACATACTTGAATAAGCGAAAGTGACTCATTGATATTAAAGCCACAATGTGGACATTGAATTTGATATTTCTTGAGGTCACTCTTCCACCCACGTTGTAGTTCAATACATTTCATTGGAAATGCTCTGAACATGAAGTTGCAATTTGCGCCAGAACAACATATAGGTAACTCCCAATGTTTTGGATTCCAAAAGTCTTGCACTTCTCTCATTTTTTTTCCATGCCAAAATTGAGAAATGGAAGGGGGTTGGTGGTTCACTTCTCTTCCCAACCATTCATTCCGTTGTCTTGTTGTACATTTGTTCATAGTATAAAAACATATTATAATATGTATTATTGAGTAGCTTCATGGTGATGCTATTTTGTTGAATAACTTCAAGATGACGTGTCGTGGAGGTACATGCTGACGATTTTGTTTTAGAGTTTCATTGAAATCCATTAGTGATATTTGTTTTTCACTTTATAGTCAGAATGTTGAACTGGAGGGTTTTTTCAGAGTCCCAAGAGGAAGAAGCAGAATCGGAGCCTAGATTTGAATTTTCATTGTCACAACTACCGGATCAACCTCTTTTGCCGCTAAGTCTTGCGTCGTCGCATGAGCGTCCACAAGAAGAAGCTGGGCCTTCTCGACCGCTAAAGCAACCTCATGTGGAGCAGCGATGGCACGGGAATCTTCAACGTGACGCTTGGGCATTGGTGATTTTGTTGCAAGTTGGATGTGTTGAGCTCGACAACCGAAATGTGACATTTGAAGGATGTTTCGAAGGTCTCAATGTCGATCAGTATTACTGCATAATGAAGCCTATTGAAGGAAGTCGTGGTCACCATCGTTGGTTAGAAGGGCCAGTGAATCCTTTAACGAAGGCGAGTCGTGTTGACAACATCGCTACGACTATCAAGCGCATTCTCAAGTTCTTGTAGATGGAGTAAAATTAGCCTTAGAATTTTAGGTTTTTACCTCTAATAGGCATTGGTTTGATGTTAGTACTTCAATCCATATTTGAAGTATTTTGTTGAAATTATTTTGTTTCGTTATAGTTGTAGAAGGAAAGAATGAAAATAGTTTGGACTTTGAAGTTATTTTTCTTCTAAGTTATTTTTCTTCTAAGTTAAAGATAATGATATAAATGTGGAGCCAAATTTGAAGGCCATTAGGTGTAAGTTGGCTTTAGGAGGGAGTTTAGGGCTGATGTACACTTGTTGTTGTGGAGAAAAAGGTGTTGGAAAAGGGGAGGAAAAGATGGACACTATTCATCTTTTCTCCCAATGTTGTTTTGGGGGAATTGAGTGTTTGGAAGCTCATGGTGTATTGGGTTTTTAAAATTTGGTAATGAAAATTGAAGGAGTTGTTTATAATACTATTAGATTTTCAAATTGTTCTTTTTTGCTTTATTTGAAGTTGTGAGTTGAGATTTGTACTTGTTTGAGTGGAGGGAGGTTTGCTGCCTCCTATGAAGAGGGGCTGAGACTTTGACCGACCATAGAAAACGGACAGGTTTTTTGTTTGAAATGAAACTTTGATGGAGTGTAGTAAATGTTGTTAGATTTCTATAAAGCTATCATTCATTCAATTTGGAGCATTTATGAGTGAGTTGTGAGTGTGGGAAGGTGAGAGAGTCTCTTGCTTTACCATCTATGGACCGAAATTTTGAGAGGTCATAAAAGTTGTACAGAGTTTTGTAATGACT
The DNA here is from genome assembly GCA_947034895.1 of Rhytidiadelphus loreus. NCBI lineage: Eukaryota > Viridiplantae > Streptophyta > Bryopsida > Hypnales > Hylocomiaceae > Rhytidiadelphus > Rhytidiadelphus loreus. The sequence continues at coordinate 45,616,914 of OX344764.1, forward strand.
TGATAGTTGCAGGAGTGATAGGAAATTTTGTTAGCTCTCAGAAAAGCTATCAATCTTTTAATTTGAAGAAGAAATGCAAAAGTTATGAGTGTAGAAGCATAGGAAGGTTTGTTGCCTTCTTTTTTTGAGTGGAGTTTAGGTAGTTTGAGGGTGAAGTTGGAGTTCCTTTAGAATTTTGAAGATATTTTTGAAGATGTGAAGGCTTAAAGACTTGAAGATGAAGATCTGAAGAGCTTTGAGGGTCCCCAGTGTGTTGTGGCTTGTGGTTCGTTTTCATTTCTGTTATTTCCAGCCGGGTTTGGAGGCTAGTTGCAATTCAATTTCTACATTGTAAACCTGTTGCGAGCCGTGGTTATTCAGTAAGCGCTCCATTTTGTGTTTGTGGCGACGAAGTGGGGTTAATGGCCCACATGGTCGATCTTATTTGTTGTTTCCACCGGTGAAAAGTGCTTCCTAGTCATTGTGGGTTTGAAATTTAGGAGCCAATCTTTCGGACGGTCAACTCGTGGTTTGGCCGTCCCATTTTACATGTCCGAGGCCTTGTTTCTTATTACACATCCTTACCCTTGGCCCTATAGAACCACCACAAGATAGGTCAACGGAAGATTGCAGTGAAGATCGAGCGAAGATTGAAGAGAAGATTAAGTGAAGATTCGAGTTTTATTACTTGCCTTTCATTTACACTCACAACCTGCAGCCAGACACCCCGTATATTCCCTAAGCGCACTTCTCTCTACCCGACACTGTTTCCACCAAACTTCAAGAAAATCATAACACGTGGTTTTACTCTTGCACATGAGTGCAATGCATGGTCCGAAAGGCAAATAATCAAATGCCATTATACCTTTCCGTTGCATATTGCATTTTGGACAATTTGTACAATAATTTACACAATCTCTTGTAAATTGTGGAGTTTTACTTGTACCACAAGTACATTTGACAACATGCAGGCCTTTATAAAAGTCTTCATTACTTGGTTCCATTAGAATAAGTGAATGTGAAATCCCTTCTTTTCCAGTGCACAACATGTACCTTATTGGACTTGTCATGCCATGATCTTTGTAGAATCTTTGTATTTCATCCCAAGATGATGGTACAAAATAATCCAGAGAATTAGATTTTGTTGGCAAACAATATGAACTACTTTTAGAATTTGATATTATGTTTTGCTCAAAAACATTTCATCTATCATTTCATTAAAGGAAATTGAAGCCCTTATTATAAAATTGGAGGTAGTCAAACTATATTAAATCAACAAAAGTGAAAAAGACAATTTCATATTCATAATAAACCTGCTATATTCATTAATTGGCCAATGCCCATCCCTCTATAGTCCGATACATTTTCATGTTGATCTTCATTTTTTCTTTTAAAAAATTGTCAAAGAATTTTTTCTTGAAGACCAATAGGCACAGTAGCAGCATCTAAGTCTGCTTGAAGACCTAAGACTTCAGTCTCAATTGATTGACAAGCATCTAGTTCTTGTGACGAATAATGAGGAATTCTACCATCAATAAATCCAAGTCTTGTCGGCATATTTTCTTCCTCAATATGAAATTCAAAGTCTCCAATTCCTCCTTGTGGAGAAGGCATTTGAGGCACATTGAATGCAATACCTTCCATCACCTTAGAAGGACTTTCAGGATTCTCCAACACTGTCATTGGAGCTATAGAAGAAGGCGATGAAGAAGATGGAGACAAAGACGATGAGGAGGTATCCAAACCACTTGTTTCTGAATGAATGACATTTCTATTTCTTTGCAAGTGCCTATAATAGGTTGCCCTTGAAACTATCCGATTTTGAATTCAATACAGAGGCCAGGGAGGCATTTTGAATATATTATTCTGTTGTTGCATTTCAAAGAAAGAATAATTATTATAGTACTCAAATTTTCTATATTTGTATATAAATGATATATTAAAAATTAAAATATTGAAGATGTATTGCTTAGAAACAAAGACTGAGGACTACTTGCAAAGCTAGAGTTGTCATTGTTGTGCTTTGGATTTTTCTTAGTAGCTAAGAATTCATGGTTATTGTCTACTTTTTGTTTTTCAAATTTAACCCCTTCAAAGCAAGGAACCCACTTGGGGCTTTTTGATAACTTAAGTTGTCTCTAATGACCTTGTAATTTTGAATTCATGCATGTATTTTTTTGAACACATGCTAGTCATTATAATCTGTGCATGAAGTTTTATTTCATGTCATTTTGATAAATATTGCAGAAGTTAGAAGTATTTTTTTGATTTCACTATTAGGAAAAAATATCCTAAAAAAATATTAATCATTGTGTTGACATTATATTCATTGATATCTACTTACAAACTTTTGAAACACAAATTTCCAAATAATGAGGTCATAGTTATTAGGAATTTTATTTTGCAGGCACTAAAGTTAGAGAAAAAGATAGGAACTCATCTTTAGCTCTCAATTAAAAAAATTCCAAGCATACTTGAAAATGAAGGAGAATAAATTTTTTACTAGAATATGCTGACATTTGGGATTACCAATTACCAATTTATTCCAAATGTTAATAGTATATAAGTTATATCTTTCATTCAATATCTTAAATTACTACACTTTTTAAATAATGAATTTGAAATTTTTTTGGGTTAAATTTTGTTATGTTAATATATGTTGTGAACCCATCTTCCAACTTATTGATTCAAATGCACAAGTTATAGGATGTACCTAATTGTTTTCAAAAATGTTGTAAGACAAAAAATCACATTTTTAAAAAGCAAGAAAAGCCTACATTTTGAAGTTTATGGACATTGAACTTGCAATTAGTGGGGATTGCAGACTTCTACTTCAAAATTTATGAGAACCTACTTTATCCATGTACTCGATACAAGGTAGTACTATCTTCGATATTCTAAATGTTAAATACAATTTGAAGGCCAAAGATCAAGTTACTAACCAAAACATTGTATGGTTGGAATTATTCATAACTAAATATTGATGCAGATTTTGAGCATGGTTGGGGGACAAGCATTTTGAAGCAATTTGGGTCTTGGAAATATGAAAGACTTTTAGGGGTTATAGTGATTTTATTTTCATGAAATGCACTTCAATATTTTATAAAACCAATGAATGGGACATGTGTTTTACATTTAGTAATCCTAATCTTTTTAAAGATATTAGTCAATAAAGCCATCCAATTTTATTCATCCATTCATTACTCTTAAACTTCCCTGCATAATAATACATGTAAATATAAAATTCATATGAAACTCAAGAAAATATAATTTTGGTGACTTAATTCCTTCTTCATGTATTCTTTTTTAGTGATTATACAAGAGGCCATACTGACCACTATGTATGAATGTTGCTCATATTTTCCAAGAAATACTCTCCAATGGCACTATTCATATTGAAGAATCATCATAGACATCTTTGATAGGGTACTCATCCATTACAAATTTATATAAGCATTTTATAGCATATACTAATGAGAGAAGTAAAAGTACTTAGGAATCACTCACCTCAAAAAAGTTGAGTTACATGCGTGTACTGAATGTAATTTAATACTAAAAGCCCTTTGATAGAATTTTTCCAAGGCCTCGTGCATCACAACAAATTACATTCGGGAAGACCGGAAGCTTATAATATATTCTATTATGTATAAAAGGTTGATTGTAGATAACTTGCCACCCACTAAGAAAATGCATTTCATACAAAGTCCAAAATCTGCAATATTGCATGTAAAAAAGGCAATGAGTGGTCACTTCATTTATGCTATGAAATGAATGGATTCGAAATAGATATATTGTCAAATAGTAGCATTGAATTTTGAACTGGAAGTGGGTACAATAGCATGGGCTTCATATCACGATAAACAAACTAAACAAACTACTAAGGGTACCTTCATATATATGATTAGATATGTTACACAACTACTAAATAATGTTGTCCATCAATCTACCTTTAGTCAAACCAAAGAAAGATGAGAATGAAATTTTGATTTTTAGATTTGATTTTGAATACTAATTTTTTATGTTTTGAAATTTAATTAAAAGTGTACCAAAAGAAACTCCTACATATATATTTGTTATTTTTGTACAATACAAAAGCATTTAGTAGGAGTAGGTTTAAGATTGAAAGGATAACAAAATGATTAGTAGCTCTAAAATGGACTTGGTAGACATTAATGTCAATGTTGACATTGGTCTATTAAGAGGTCTAAGCCTTTTGCACCTTTTTTTAAAACATTTAGTGGCGAATTGATATCATAAATGAAGAGAAAACAAAGCCGTTAATAGCTAGAAGATGGACATAGAAGACATTAATTGCAATAGTGACATTGGTCTATGATTGAAGAGATGTAAACCTTTTAGACCCTTTCTTAAAACAATGGCTAATTGATATCATAAATGAATTGTACAAGTTTTTATTCCAAAAATGTGTTGTCAAGAATCTCTAAACACAATTGTCCATCAAATTCACAAAATAAATTAATATGTAACAAATAAGAGCTTCCCAAGTACATAAAAAAATAATTATTAAAATTTTTAAGCCCTGCAAGACAATCATGTTTAGAAGCCCAAATGCACTACAAAATAATCATCCCCAAAGCAAGGTCAAAGACTTCATCAATCTCTATTTTTTAACAAATCCAAGTGTAGAATCTTTTTATCTTTTAGTTCAGTTGTTCAAGTATATTGTCCTAAAATTGTAGAGTAGACCTCTCCATGGATTGCAAATGAAATATATTTAAACTTCAAAATGGAGGTAGATATAGCCATTCTAAAAGGTGAAGTTTTGTCTTCTAGAATTTTCATACAAAAATTCAAATTCCTTACAACTTATGAATTTTTTCAATATGTTAGAAAATGGATTGAAAATATATGGAAAAAAATTTCATCAATTTTTTTTTCATATTCATTTCCTAAAAAATAAAGTTAGTGGAGTGGAGGCAAGAGTGGAGTGGTACCAAATGAAAGAGAAAACCAATACGCTAAGAACTTTTACTAGAAATAGAGAATTGCAAATTAAATTGATGAAAATGTTGTAGTGAACAACTAATATCCTATTTTTTAATTTATATTTGAAAATTTTAAAAGTAAAGAAATAAACCTAATGTTAAAGATTTTTTATACCTTCATTGTCTTTAAAAAAATTCTTCATAACTTTTACTATGTTGACCAAAATTAAATGGTTGAAATATACACGGGGAGGACACTCCCCACGTTGTAGCAACTAGCAACCCATGTGCAGCGGAAAAAGTAATACAAGTAATACACCTTAAAATTTAATTTTTTTTTTCAAAAAAAAATTAATGGATAGATTTGACTACTTTAAAAGTTTATGTTTTGAATTATTGATATTTTTTTATGCTAATAGTAATTAGTTATAAATTTTTGAAGAAAAAAGATACACTGTAAAGTTGAAAATAACTTTCACACCTCTATATTATATAAGAAATGTTTTTTGAAAAATGAATTTTTTTTTCTATAGAATAGCTTTCTATTGAAAGTTTATTTTGGTTTAATATTGATGCAATATTCATTTTCATGTGAGCTCTATAAATATTTTAGTTGGAGAACATGCCATTTTAGTTCATTTTTCAACCCTTTCTAGACAATATATCTTATGTTATTTGGAATTGAATTTTTTGTCAATAGAAACTGTGGACCGTAGTGTATTTTTAGTTTCTGCCTATTGGTAGTTTTTCATGTTTAATCTGTAGTTTTACCAATAGGGAGGTTAGTTTTACTGTATATACGGGCTGTATGTCTTTTAATTGCCGATAGGGAACTCATGGTGATTTGGAGGGGTAGATTTTGATGCTCCGATTGGCGGTTATATTCAGTTGGCCTTTGGCCGGTATGTAGTTGGTTTTTCACGATTGTGTTTTTCAGTTGACCTCGAGAGAAGCAGGGACTCCTTCCGAGTGAGGAAGTAAAACAATTGGAGATGATTTTGTATTTTGTGTGATTGATTAATATAGCAGGGAGTTAACAATTGTGTGTGAATGAAATGTGTGTTTGCTAATGTGATTAATATAAAGGAATATTTATGATTGGGAGTTTTGTAGTATTTGGGTGTGTGCTTGAGAAACTGTGTGTGTGTACCGATTGTAATGTGTGGAAAATGCTGAGTATATGATTGTGAATGTATGCTGGAGAAATGGAAAATCAATTGGAATAATAAATTTGATTAAGTGCATGTTACAGTGTAGTTAAGTAGAAATGAACGATTGGAAGTTGTGTGTTTCTGTGCATTACATGATGCATCTGGCCAATTGGGTTTACATTGAATGTGTGTGATAAAAAGTATACCGATTGGAGATAACTGGAATCACTGTCGTATACAATATCGATTGGAAAACTTAAAGAGAACTTGTGCTGAATTGTAAAATTCTGAGAGAACAATTGGAGTTATAAAATACAAAATTAAGATAAGTAAATAGAAATCAATCGGAAATGAATTTGGAAATTAAGAAACTGTGCGTTGAGAACAATTGTGAGAAAAGCCGATCGGTAAATTAAGAGATTGAACCTGTGGAGTTGAAGACCGATTGGAGAAAGATTGTGCTTATTATTAGTATGCTGAAAAGTAGACAATTGGGAATGCGGAGTAAAGCTGGGGAGTTATTGGAGCAATTACCGATCAGAAAAGCTAGAAGACTATGGCCAATTGAATTGATAAGTGGTTCTAAACCGATTGGTTGTTGATATATAATATGAATAAGTCTTACAATTGGGATCTTGCAATTGGCAATGCCGTGGAATAAATTTTACAATCCTATTGGAATAGTTTACCTCCTAGTGTTCGAATCCTTTCTTAGGATTTATTTTTATAGAAGAAATTAAAAATCCTTCTACATTTTGGCGACCATGCTGGGGAGGTAATTTTCATATTTCGATTGGAAGAATAAAATTTATTTAACGTAAATTGTCAATTGGAATGGTGGTGTATGTGATAATGATGAAAGCTCATGAGTTATAATGGGGAATCCGAGTCTAGCATAAGTGCTCGAGAGGCAAGGGCTCGTAGACGTTCACGTTCTCGATACCAATGGTGTATCAATCAGTTTGAACACGATCGGTCTGTTTCATTACCTACTAGTCCCGATTGGAAAAATTATAACGTAGACTCAGGTACAACCTCTGACGAGGAAACCAGTAATCAGTGGATTCCGCCAATCGGTCCAGTGGAAACTACAGGATCAGTGCATCCTAATAGTCCAGAGAGAGACGGTGAACCAATTGGAGTTGAAGTAAATTTTGAAACTGAACACCAATCGAGTAGTGATTCTGAACCATTATCTCCCGAACCAGAAGTAGAAATCGATTGGTTTGAGAGTGATTGTTCCGACATGGATCATGCACCGGAGGCTCGTCAACAGGTATTACCTGTTAGGATGAGAGACGGGGAAGAGGCCGATCGGCCGTATTCATTAGTGCAATATCCCTATTTTTATGGACAAATTGGTAGTGATCCCGATAGGCATATTCATGAATTTTTAACAGTATGTAATGCTAATAATGCTAGAACCGAGGCCCATTGGCTTAGTATATTTCCGGTTATGTTGCAAGCCCATGCTAAACAGTGGTTTCAACATCAAGCACCCGGTCACTTTGCCAATTGGACTACCTTAAGAGATGAATTTTTAATCCAATTTAGACCAATAGCTTATGAAGAAAGGTTGAGTGAGCAATTACAAGATATTACAATGACTATGGGAGAATCTATTGATTCTTACTATGGCCGATTGGAAGATTTAGTTTTAAGACTTCCAGCCGGTCATGGTTATAATGATCAAATGCAAATGAGATTTTTTATTAGAGGATTGGTACCACATAGTCTAAAAACATATGTAAAAGAAGTGGCTCCAGGTACTTTAAATGATGCCTATAGGAGGGCAAAATTATGGGAGGAGGTAAATTTTGAGGATAATTATGGGGTGGCTATACAATCTCAACCTCAATTGAGACCTAATATTAATGATAAGATGACCTACCAAACTCCATATCCTCCCACTACTTATGTTCCTCCAAATTCTACCGTACAAGTGTCAATACCATCAATAGTGCTGGTCAATGCGGGACCGGTACAAACAATGCCTATTGGTACAACAGTAGTCAAACCAATACCAATAGAGCCAAATAAAATGGAAGCCCAATTGTTAGATTTAACCCATAAATTTGAAGATTTGGCCGTTCACTTAAATAATGCAATAGAAAAGAAAGGTCAACCTCCAAATGATAGAGCTAATATATGGTGCACTAATTGTAGAGGTCAGGGCCATATGTTAAATGATTGTCCCTCGCCATCTAATTTATCCCCTAAGTGTAGATTTTGTGGAGGAAAGCATGAGACGGAATCTTGCCGTAATTTACAAAAAAGTTTAATAAATGAGGCAAACCAACGTGCTCAATTGGGTCAAGTATTTGTAGTGGATAATAATAGTAACAGTTATGATAATAGTAATAATCCCAATAGGTTTGTACGGCAATCCAATTATAAAGGAAATAATTTTAATCCTAATTTTGTACCCAAGAATAGAACCTTTAATCCTAATTTTAATCCGAACTTTAACCCAAAGAATTTCAATAATGGGGGATTTAATAGTAACAACCCCAATAGGTATATACCACAAAATCCTACAATTCAAAACCAAGGTTGGAATCAATTGCCCTTTGGAAGTCCTAATCAAGGGAATCCTACCTATGGGGGAAATAACCCAAGTTGGCAAGAAAATCCAAATGTGCAATGCTATAATTGTAGAGAAATGGGACATTTCGCAAGAAATTGCCCGAATGCTAAGGCTAGTATTCCCTATGTTCCATTGTGTGGCAATTGCAACCAGACAGGCCATACCGCAGAAGAATGTAATGGGCCAAAACGGGAAAATCCACGCAACAATGATGGAATGGTGCGGGAAAATAAAACCGGTCCAAAATTGGTAATGCTTAGCGAAGATAGGGTAGTTCACCATGTTTCAATAAATGAAGTGAGTTCATCGAGTGGTTGTGGTAGTTTGAATTTAAAAGAACAATTGAAATCTAATGACGATATTAAAAATGTTAAACAAGTTACTACTAGAGCAAAGGCTAATAAGCCATCAATACCAATGGGAAGCCAACCTATAATTAATGCCGATGTGATTTTACCAATAGAAAATAAAATTCTCAATGGGAATGTAGAAACACCAATGTCAGTGGTGTCGCCATTGATTCAATCAGGGATCACCACTATACCAATTGTTAATAGTGAAAATAAATTATTAGAAAATCAAAACAATGGAGTTATGGTGCAAAAAGAAACCCATTGGGTACCTCAAAATATTCCATTAAGTCAACCAGTCCCATCGGTAGATCCTGTGTTGTTAAATTTGAAAACCTTAAATCCTGTGACCAATGGAGAATTCCAAGAGTATCAACCAGCTCCTGGGATTTTTAAACATCCTATTCAAGAAATCCCATCGTTAGATCAGGATCCAATAAATATGGCCAAACCAATTGGTGATGCATTGGATATAGTACCAGACCATCCCAATTGGAAAAAGCAAACAATACCAATAAGTCAGCAACAAGTACCGATGAGGAATCAAGTACTACCAAATAAGATCAATCGGTTTAATAAAAACAGAAAATCTAAACCAATTGGTATTATGCATGGTACAATTGGCTATGATATTTTAGAAGACTTGGGAAATTTAAAAGCTGATATATCTATAAAACAATTGTTAGGAGTAGCCCCACAATGTAGGGCTACACTTCAAGAAAATTTAATTAGAAAAAGGAATAGAAAAATGGTAAATGAAGTTGCTATTAGCCCAGATCCTAGCGCTCCCATGATTGATGTGACAATTGATGGAGTTATAGTTAGTGGTGTACAAGTTGATGGACGTTCGAGTGTAAATTTAATGAATTGGGAAACTATGATTAGTCTTCAATTGGAAGGGTTACAAGAAACTAAATTAGTCCTACGTATGGCTGACCAGAGTAGGGTCATACCAAAAGGTATTTTACCTAAATTAAAAACCATGATCTCTGGTATTATTTATTATATAGATTATATTGTGTTCCAACAATTGTCTCCTAATACATCCTATCCTATATTACTAGGTCGGCCTTGGTTATACCAAGCCAAAGCTAAAGATGATTGGGGTAGGGGTTTATTAACAATTGGCTCTGGTTTATCTAAAGTTAAATTACAAATGTATTCAAAAAAATACCATGGGGAAACACAATGGGAGTCTATTGAACATACTAGTGATCTAGATTATGATTCAGATGTCGAAGAAAATGTAAATGCCAACCAGGTACAGTTTCATGGTTTAATAAAACCAAACAAATCACCAATTGGTAGAGTTTTTAAGGAAATTGGGCCTGGGGAATATCTACTGCCTTGTAAAGATAGTGAAGATTCCGATCGAGCCATTGCCTATTGGTTAATGGATAAGGCTGTCTATGGGGTATCTGATGACCAATCGGAATTAGAACCTACATGGGAAACAGAGGACCATTGGGATTATTCTTCTGAGTCTATTCCAATTGAAAAACATGTTCCTAAAGATTTATGTATGGATTTAAATATTGGTAGTGAAGATGATCCAAAAATAATACAAATAAGTCGAGAATTAAAATCAGATGAATTAAATCAATGGTTAAATTTCTTTAAAACTTATTTAGGGACTTTTGCTTTTTCCTATAAGGATTTGAAGGGTGTACCATCCGAGGTGTGTGAACACCATATAACCTTAGAGGAAGATGCTAAGCCGATTCGCCAAAGGCAACATCGGTTAAATCCCAAATAATCCCTATTGGTAAAGGATGAGATAGATAAACTTCTAGAAATAGGATTTATCTACCCCGTCCCATTTAGCGAATGGGTTAGTCCAATTGTTGTGGTACCAAAGAAAAATGGAAAAATTCGTATATGTCAAGATTACCAGAAACTAAATGCAGCTACTAAAAAAGATTATTTCCCATTGCCATTTACCGATTGTGTTTTGGACTCTGTAGCAGGTCATGAAATGTATTCATTTCTAGACGGGTTTTCCGGATATAATCAAATTAGTATAGCATTAAAAGACCAATTGTTGACTACTTTTACTACTGATTGGGGTACGTATGCTCATAGGAGAATGCCATTTGGGGTTTGTAATGGTCCGGCTACTTTTCAAAGAATCGTCACGGTAGCCTTCCAAGAATTTCTCCGTAAATTTATGGAGATTTTTCTGGACGACTTTTGTGTCTTTGGTACTAAAGAGGACCATTCTGCCCAATTGGCTCTTTGTTTTGGTCAATGTAATAAATATGGTATTTCTCTTAATGCGTCTAAATGTCAATTTGCGGTACCATATGGTAAATTATTGGGGCATATTGTGAGTAAAGAAGGAATAAGTACTGACCCTGATAAAATTGATTTAATCATAAATACTCCTCGACCTAGAACGGTAACGGATGTTAGAAGTTTTGTTAGTCTTGGTAGTTATTATAGGAGAGCGGTTAAAGATTTTGCTACTCATGCCGCTCCCTTGACTAATTTATTAAAAAAATTAGAAAAGGCTGCTAGCCCTGTATGGACATTAGAGTGTACCAAAGCATTTATTACTTTAAAAGAACGACTAAGTACAACTCCTGTATTAATTCCACCCAATTGGGATGATCCATTTCACGTCTATGTGGATGCTTCCAATATAGCATTAGAGTGTGTTTTAAGTCAAAAGGATAAAAAGAATATGGACCATCCAATCTATTTTACTAGTAGACAATTAATAGCGGCTGAGAAAAATTATACTACTACCGAACGTGAGGCGTTAGGTATGATTTTTGCTGTTAAAAAGTTTCGTCATTATCTATTGGGATATCCATTCACATTTTATGTTGATCATGATGCATTAAAATATTTAATTAATAAACCGGATTTAAGTGGCCGATTGGCCCGTTGGGTATTACTCTTACAAGAGTTTAAATTTTCAATTGTGGTTAGGCCTGGCAAAACACATGCCAATGCTGATCATTTATCCCGATTGGAACCAACACCTAACTCCAACATTGTGCCAATTGATGATGAATTACTTGATGGCCAATTGTTTGTGGTTGAGGCAGTCCAATCGGAATATAAAAATATATTAGAATATTTAAAAACTAACCAAATACCAAGTCAATTGAGTGATAAACAAATTAAACACTTATTACATCAATGTGCTCCTTATACTTTAATAAATGATGTTTTATATAAACAAGGTACCAATGGGGTATTAAGACATTGTATATTTTCTAATGAAATACCTTTAATTTTAGAGGGGTGTCATACTGACGGGTGTGGGGGACATTTCGCGGGAGAACTTATTGCCCGTAAAGTTTTAATGGCTGGTTATTGGTGGCCAACACTTTTTAAGGACGCTCATCATTTTGCTCGGACATGTGATCCATGCCAAAGGGTGGGTCGTCCTACACCTACTAAAGCCATGCCATTACAACCCCTATTGGCATTAGCACCATTTGAAAAGTGGGGGATCGACTTCGTTGGTCCAATTGCTCCTCCTAGTAAACGTGGAAGGAAGCGTTATATTTTAGTTGCAACGGACTACGCCACTAAATGGGCGGAGGCGGTAGCCACTAAAAATAATGATGCACAAGCGGTAGCTAAGTTTTTATATGAAAATATAATTTCAAGGTTTGGTTGTCCAATTGAGTTAATAAGCGATAGGGGCACTCATTTCTTAAATGAAACAATTGAAACATTAACTACTAAATTTATGATTAAGCACCGTAAAACTAGTCCGTACCATCCTCGAGCCAATGGGCAAACAGAAAAAACAAACGGTTTATTATGTAATATTCTAACTAAAACGATTGCGGGTTCTGGAACTGATTGGGATGAAAAATTATGGGGAGCTCTTTGGGCTTACCGTACTGCATATAAGGTCACTACTAAGTATACACCATTCCAATTGGTTTATGGGCAGGAGGCTATTCTTCCAATAGAATTTGAGATACCTTCTTTGAGAATAGCCATTACCAATAGGTTAGGGGATGTTTCTAGTTTAGAAGCTAGACTTGTCCAATTGGAACATTTAGATGAGGAGCGGCGTGAGGCTGTATTTAATACTTTTGTTGCTCAACAAAAACGTAAATCCTTTTATGATAGTAAACTACGTCCTAAACAATTTAAAGAAGGAGATTTAGTATTATTATATGATAGTCGATTCCTTAAATTCCCTGAAAAATTTCAAATCCATTGGTTAGGTCCCTATATTATTGTAAATATGAATCCCAATGGATCCGCCCAATTGCAAGATTTTGAAGGTAAACTTCTTCCTACTCGTATCAATGGCTATCGGTTGCGCTTATATCATAGTTCAGCCGGGGCCGGCTTCAATGGAGTGGGGGAGGTGTAATTTCAATTGATAGTTTTTGGGTGGGGGAATGAGATTAATTTATAAATATTAATGAGAGTATAGGTGAAATTTAAAGTAATAATATTAAATAGTTAAAAATAAAAATAAAAATAAAAAAATAAAAAGTAATAAGAAATTTTGGTAATTCTTAGAGTAAATAAAGAAGGATATACTAGTGAGTGAGAGAGAAAAGAAAGCATATAAGGGCGTGAAAAAAAAATAATAATAATAATGACAGAAAAAAAAAATAATAATAATAATAATAATAAAAATGATAGTAATAATAAAGAAAAAAAAACATGATAATAATTAGTAAAAGAATAATAAAGGTATTATAGCCAATAGGATAAAATAAGATAACATGATAACGATTAGTAATAAGAATAAGAATAATTTTGAGTGTTTTAAAGAGAGGATCTAAGTAGTAATTATGATAGATATAATAGTAAGGAAAGGACCAATGGGAAGAAGATCTTTTGGAGTATTTAAAGTAAAAAAAAAAAAAAAAATATATATATATATATATATATATATATATATATATATATATATAATAAAAAAATAATAATAATAATAAGGAAAAAAAAAATATTATATAAGGGAAAAAAAAAATGAAATTAATTAAGTAAAATTTAAGTACCAATAATAATAATTATAGTTACAACAATAAATAAAACAAAATAAATTTGGCAAACATGATTTCAATATAAATTCAAATACAAAATTATACCAATTGGAGTAATGATGAGGACGTGGGATTGAGGTGAGTTATGAGGTCCAATTGGTATGCGCGCCGTCAGGGCATTTGACAACCGATTGGAAAAAGGGGAGATTGAAGGCGGCGCAGAATGGGCACATCATCGCTACAATTGGGAAATACAGTGCAGGAGTTTCAAGGTTTTGACAATTGGTAGTTCATTTGCAAATGTTGTAAGCGCCGATTGTTGTGGTTGTGTGTATGCATTGTGTTTCAATTGGTGAAGCAAGAGTGAGCTGGAGCGCGAGTTGAGAAAAGATTTTCCAATGGCGAAGGAGAAAGAGGATTCAAACGATGAGGTGATGATTGTGAAGGAGGTTTCGGCGCCGGGGGATCGCACATTGGCGGAATTTTTCCGATTGGTGAAGAAACCGAAGATTGAAGGCGGGACGTCTGCGTCGGTGCAAGGGGAGGCTGGTGCTGTCAACGTGATCCGATCGGTACCCTGGCCTGCATTGGCGGAACAATTGGAGTTTTACCGCAACACTGAAAACGTGAAGATGGTAAAAGAGGCAGGACTATTGGGATTTCTTTCGGCGAGTCTGGTTATGACACAAGTGCAAGAACAAGAAGTGGGCGAATTCGTGAACAAGTATCAATCGGGGACAAGAACCAGTTTTGTCCGGGGAAAGCAATTGGAGTTGACGGCAGAGGTGGTTGGAAAGGCGTTGAAATTGCCCAATCGTGGAATATCTTACGCGGCATTGAGGGCAGAGGATTACCCGATTGGTGGGTGTTTTTCAACACCAGCTGAGGCAGTACCAATTGGGCAGGATAAAAAGGAGGAATCAATTAGGGTTTTCAAGGCCCAATTGAAGAATGAATGGCGTGAGAGGGTGGATTTTGTACAGCGATGGTTGCTGCTGGATCTGGATACCGATCGGGTGGAAATTGGTGTGATAGTGGCGACAGTGGCGTTATTTCAGCATGGGTTGGTGATCAATTGGGCGAAATTGCTGGCGAGGAAGCTTAACCAATCGGTGGAGGAAGTGAAGATTAATTCGAGCCATTCGGAGAAAACTTTTTGCGGAGGCTATTACTTGACGAAGATTTTGGAGGAAGCGAATCCGATTGCTGTGGTGACAGTCAAGCCCGAACCTGAAGTGAACAAAGTCCAATCGGCGTTGAAGGGGCCGGAGCATTATCAGAAAATGGCAGAGGAGGCAACCAATTGAAAATGCTAGCAGCTCACCCATCGATATTCGAAGACTATGCGGCTTTACAGCAGCAACACAAGGATCTTAGAAATCAACACCAATTGTTGCAGATTTAGGCGGACCGATTGAAGGCAGCTGTTCCAACACCGACTAGTCAGAATTTAAAGGTGGTGGAGCTTTGAAATCAATTGGTACAATAGAAGATGGAGGCGGAGGGGCATCGGCAGAAGTACGTGGGTTTAAATATGAAACACATGCAAGACCGATCGCTGGTGGCAAATCAGAAGCAACGATTGGAGGATCTTACCGCTCAATATCAAGCATTTGAGAGGGAATATGAGCGACTTTCTCATCAGCTGACCAATCGGAAGGGTAAGGGAGTTATGGTGGTGGGCGATCCAATTAGCCAATTGGATGAGTCGACGGGAGGAATAACGGTGGAGGACTTATTAGAATTATCCTCGTATATTCCACCTGCTCATAATTTGGAGCGAGTTTATACATACGATCGGCAGGTATTCTTTCTCATTGCAGACCTGACCTTGAAGCAATGCCTATCGGCTATCGAATTTGAGCGGGTGTGGGAATTGGAGGAGGCATTCAAACAAGAAGACCTTTTGGTGGACATTGTGATGCGGGGAGATTTGCTTTTGCAAGACTATTGTGCAGGTTATTGGCTGATTGGCGATTTGGGAGCTCGACTTTTGTGTTATCATCGCCAATTGGAGGAAGTTCAGGCAGAACGACACCGATTGGAGGCTCTATGTGCGGAACGTATTCGGGAACCCAAGTGTGCCGAGTGGGGAAGAATGGTGGTAGAGAATTTAGCAACCAATTGGGCACAGTGCCCTATTGCAGATTGGCAATCGACCATTTACAAACTTCTGGATGGATTCCGATTGGAGGGATGGATAGTGCAGATGATCAAGGATAACCAAGAATGATCGGCTAGAGCACAGTTCTCGGATGTTCATCCCAGCGAGTATTTTTATACCTATCGGGATACAAAATCGAGATTGGAGCGTATGGTGAAGGCAAAGTCATTCTCCCAATTGCTGCCATTTAACTTGGATTCACATGCGGTTTTCAAGAACAAGTACAATTGGCAGGTTGCACCGGAGGCGATTGTAGGGATGCCACTGAATTTAGATACGTGGGGTTTTGGGAAGTTTGGCAGTGCAACCGATGAGCAATTTTTAGGAAAGTGGGAGAGTTTGTTTGCCATTGTGGGTGACCGATTGGATGTTTTACTTTGGCAAGCTCTATTGTGGATTGGGAAGGACTACAACCACGAGCAGCAGGCATTAAGTAAACCAATTGAGTCTTTGATCGCCAACGAGGCTAATTTTCGATTGGACATTGGTGAAGTGCCGGAGAATGTTAAGGAGAATCCCAATTGGTGCTCAGGTCGACCGTCGTTATAAGTGGTGTATAGATGCACAATTGGATATGGTGTGGTACAATTAGCCAATTGTTGCAGGAACGTGGGGAAGTTGGTATGATTGCGCGGCGTCGTACCTGCGGTTTTGGCAGGATCACAAAACCCATCGAGATCCAGTGTGTTTTCGGGCGGCCATCTTCTGCAAAGCTCTTGCGGAGTGGTGCCAATTTTTCCAAATTATCATTGATCCACGATTGGGAGGGCGCATGTTGCAGGATGGAGAGCTCTATGCCCGATTGAATTACAACTGTTGTCGAAAGATGCGCCTATTGGAGTTGATGTTCATGAGGTAGTTCTTGCAGGGGGCGCACAACAATCTGATTGGAGACAAGAATTCCAATCGGAAGGGGCCAATGGAAGTTTTCTTGAACAGAGACCGGGATGGTTCGCTGAAGCAAGAACGTGCCAATTGGAGAGCATTATCTTTGAACTGTGATCGAGTCAATCAGGCAGAGCGGAAATCGGGAGCAGGGCGTCCGGTTTATCAGATGCCATTACAATGGGTGCCGGGGGCTACTTTCCAATTGATTCCTTACGGTGTGTCGTCCAAGAGTGCCAGGCCGGCGAAGCAGGAAGCGTCTACTTCTACGAAGACCAAGCCGATTGTTAAGAAGAAATGATTGTGTTTGCGAGGACGCAAACAGATGAGATGGGGGCCATGTGGACCGTAGTGTATTTTTAGTTTCTGCCTATTGGTAGTTTTTCATGTTTAATCTGTAGTTTTACCAATAGGGAGGTTAGTTTTACTGTATATACGGGCTGTATGTCTTTTAATTGCCGATAGGGAACTCATGGTGATTTGGAGGGGTAGATTTTGATGCTCCGATTGGCGGTTATATTCAGTTGGCCTTTGGCCGGTATGTAGTTGGTTTTTCACGATTGTGTTTTTCAGTTGACCTCGAGAGAAGCAGGGACTCCTTCCGAGTGAGGAAGTAAAACAATTGGAGATGATTTTGTATTTTGTGTGATTGATTAATATAGCAGGGAGTTAACAATTGTGTGTGAATGAAATGTGTGTTTGCTAATGTGATTAATATAAAGGAATATTTATGATTGGGAGTTTTGTAGTATTTGGGTGTGTGCTTGAGAAACTGTGTGTGTGTACCGATTGTAATGTGTGGAAAATGCTGAGTATATGATTGTGAATGTATGCTGGAGAAATGGAAAATCAATTGGAATAATAAATTTGATTAAGTGCCTGTTACAGTGTAGTTAAGTAGAAATGAACGATTGGAAGTTGTGTGTTTCTGTGCATTACATGATGCATTTGGCCAATTGGGTTTACATTGAATGTGTGTGATAAAAAGTATACCGATTGGAGATAACTGGAATCACTGTCGTATACAATATCGATTGGAAAACTTAAAGAGAACTTGTGCTGAATTGTAAAATTCTGAGAGAACAATTAGAGTTATAAAATACAAAATTAAGATAAGTAAATAGAAATCAATCGGAAATGAATTTGGAAATTAAGAAACTGTGCGTTGAGAACAATTGTGAGAAAAGCCGATCGGTAAATTAAGAGATTGAACCTGTGGAGTTGAAGACCGATTGGAGAAAGATTGTGCTTATTATTAGTATGCTGAAAAGTAGACAATTGGGAATGCGGAGTAAAGCTGGGGAGTTATTGGAGCAATTACCGATCAGAAAAGCTAGAAGACTATGGCCAATTGAATTGATAAGTGGTTCTAAACCGATTGGTTGTTGATATATAATATGAATAAGTCTTACAATTGGGATCTTGCAATTGGCAATGCCGTGGAATAAATTTTACAATCCTATTGGAATAGTTTACCTCCTAGTGTTCGAATCCTTTCTTAGGATTTATTTTTATAGAAGAAATTAAAAATTCTTCTACAAAAACCTTTGGTCATTGTTAAACAAAGCTCAAAATTTTAGGATGAAATTATAGTTTATTCAAGGTGTATTACATGTATTACTTTTTCTGCCGCCACACGTGGGTACCCCAAATGTAGTGAGAGTGTCCTCCCCGTGGAAATATATTTGAGTTTTCAAATGGTCCAGTCAATAACATTGAAGCTTCCATATTGAAGGTTCAGGTTCAATTTTTTTCTTCTTTCAAGAATTTACTTAATTAGCTAAGTAAATATAATAATTTTTAAATTAAATATAATAATTTTTAAATTAAATATAATAATTTTTTAAATCAAATATAATATTTTTTTTAATTAAATATAATTAATTTTTTGATCACCCTCCGATTAATCTACAGAAGTGATCAATTGTCTCCTTCATTACTAACTGTAACTAATTTGTCTTTACCACTCTAATTCTGATTACTAAAATTGACAAGTCCTCAAACGATAGAGTATAAGTCTAGTATATAGATATCAACATCAGACACAATTTGCCCTGTTGTGGATGTCCGCATGGGTGTAGTTTTTGGGAACAAGAGACTGGCTATACCTGTTCTGATGGATTTGTTCAGTCAAGTCGGTGCACCCTATAAGGCTCTTGTTCATTACTGCGGCGCCGCCTTTCGCCTCTTGTCAAGTTGTTGGCCCTGCGTCAAGGCTCCTTATTCTGTCCAAGTTCATCACGGTAGGCAGGCAAATGAGCATCCTTCCCGTAACAATTAATAAATTCCAAATTCTCAATCTAGAGGGCAATGAACTTGAAAGACTGCAAGAAAACTAACATACAAAAGACACAAAAACTAGAAAGTGGTGTCCTTCTCTTCCCTACCCCTTCAAGTCCCATGACACGGAGGTGCTCCAATTATTGGACCAATAATTGACTTTTTAGTTTCTACAGTGAATAATGAATTCATTCGGCACTCACTGTTCACAGCGTCTTCTCCGAAAGGATCAGCAAAGTGCCACGTTGAAAATGTAGATTAGGTTTTTAAGATTGTGATTACGGCAGCTAACTTGATTTTAGGTTTCCCTTCAAATGTGTTTTCTTCTTAGCCGCATTGTTGTTGATCCTGCTTTGTTGTTTACTCCATTGCCTTTTGTCCTCAAATCTTCACAAGCGCTGCGATTGAAGGCATCTTCTTGCAGGTACGTTATACAAATTCAATGACATGCTTAAATATTAAATATTGTAAGGGTGTCAATGTATGTTTTTCTTATTGACAATTTAAAAGTCTCACTGTGTGTAGGAATTTGTGACATTGTAACTATTTTAAGTGTACCAATGAATTGTACCAAATAATGTTAGAGTGGTAACCTATTTGGGTATCTGGAAATCATTCTTCTCTTTGGACCTGGAATTGTTGAAACTTGAGCCATGTGATAATTGTTGCTCTGTTGGAAATCTTTAAATTGTAGGTTTATTTTTCTAGGGTTTCGAGATGGAGTCCCTGTGCTTCTTGCGTCTTAGAATAAACACTGTGATTTTGGAATGTCATGTGAATAGGGATTTCTAGATATGATAAATTTATGAGTTTGCAAGGGCCCAAAAGAAGGATAATTTTAAAATCTAAGTTTACGCCAAAATATACAACTTACAAGTATTTGGGCATGAAAAGGTTATATAATTATATCATCTGATTTTTCTCTTATAGAATCATGATTTAAAGTACTATTAGTAGTTTGGTCAAAAACATGCATTGAAACTAATCTTGATTGTGTATGTTCATTTTCTTTAACGTTTTATTTATGGTTCTCATTGTCATTATTGTGGAGAGGATTTCAATGGTCAATTATATGTCATATATGGAGGGAAGAATGAATTCATGATTAACTGTTGGAATTTGAGGAAGCAAAAATGGTAAGTATGTATTACTAGTTCTTTGTAACAATGTTGATGAAATTGGTGTGTTTTGAAGTTGTTTTCCATTATGTTTATAGTAGACAAATTATTGAGTAATTGTTTCAATGATTATTGCTTCAAATCTAATTTTTTTTCATCTTTAACAAAAATGGCATTATGTGACGGGTGTGAAAGTAGTTTTTAAGAGAATCGTCAAAATGGTGTAGTGAGTGCGGAGTTTCCAGAGGACTGCAGCTTATGGAAACTAGAGACGACATTCCAAATGTTCCAAGAGATGAGCTTATAACGGATTGTCCAGTTTTCCTTTGGGTATTGCCACAACTTCCAAACTTGACACTTTATGATAGAGTTTATGGGCAAAGGCCTAAAGGTCTACCTTGAGACATCACATGGAGGAAGAGTTTTTTGAAGCAACACCATTGCTTTAAAAAACAATATAAAAAATTAAAAAAGAATCAAGAAGTTGTTTGCAATTGGTTCATGCCTGGTAAAAGTGAATTTGTTGATGACTTTTTGAAGTCATTGTCATTACGATGGAATCAACAATTCACGAAAAGATTGCGTAGTTACTGTCATGAAATGCGGTCGTCCATTGACATTGATGAAAAAAATTCTGGACATAAACTTTCCGGAAGATGGTCTCAAACTGTCTTGGAAAGGAAGTGACATTTTGAAATACGCCTTTAAAATTAGACATTATCA
Source organism: Rhytidiadelphus loreus (assembly GCA_947034895.1). Taxonomy (NCBI): domain Eukaryota; kingdom Viridiplantae; phylum Streptophyta; class Bryopsida; order Hypnales; family Hylocomiaceae; genus Rhytidiadelphus; species Rhytidiadelphus loreus. The sequence goes on from OX344764.1 coordinate 45,638,070, forward strand.
AAAAAGTTCTAAAAACATTCCTAAAGCTCAGAGATTGGAACGGAAAGAGTCAAACAATGAAACATTGGCTATAATGCCTGCCTGTACATCATTCGTGCCAAGAGGTGAAGGAGAAGTTGCTCTACCTACTAATGCAAATGTAGAAGAAGGTACCAGTGGAGAGGTTGTTCTACAAGGCGTGGGATCCAAAAGAAGACAAAATGTAGAAGGTTGTGCCATTGAAGAGGTTGTTCCCCGGGATTTGGGACCTAGAAGAAGAAGAATACCAACCAAGCTCAAGGATATATAGAACAAATTTCTATGTTTTTGGTGAATTTGTCATTTTTAAATTCTTGCTGAGTAATTTGAGTGATTGCATTATTGTGGCACTTGACTTTAGAGTATCAATGTCATTCTTCATTTTCTTGACAGTGCTCCTCCTGTTTGATATTCGTATTTGACAATTTCTTGAGGTGGTGACAAAAGATTCAACTGACGCAACCTGCATGAAAGGATGGCTCAACAATCCTGTTGGTTTATCTATGGAGCAAGAGATTTTCAAGGCAATGAAAACTATCTGAGCCTATCATAAGGTATTTCCTAAACATTTATTTTGGAGATCATGGTTGGTTGTGAGGTCAAGATGAGTTCTTAGTTTGAGTAATTGAAGCAACAGTGTATATAATTGTGCAGATTGGCGAAGTGAAACCAAAGAGATCACTCCATTGTTGTCTTGTTTTGTGTTGTCCTCCACCGGGGTTGTTGTGGATGGTGCTATGTTTTGTTTTCCTGTTGCAATGAAATGCCATTTCACTTGTGTGAAAAAAAAACCTTCAGAGATATTAGTGTTCAAAGGAGCAAGGAGTTTGGCCAATTTGACAATTTTGAAGTCAAAATGATAGAAACCTAAAAGATTGCCTTCTGCTATTGTATTGCCTCATGCGGCATGGGATGGGGTCCTCAGTTTAGATAAAATCATGTGCATTATCTATGCATTTTGTTTGTAATCATAGTGAATACTTTTATTACCTGGACAATTAAGTCTGGATTCGTTTCTATAAATGTCTGTGAAAGACGGAGTTTTATGATTGTATGAGACTTAACTAACTGCTTACTATTGCATTATTGTCTTCCTCCTTATTCTCCTAACAATTTTAATGAATTGAATAGGCTAGAAGAGAGCTCACAGATTCATTATTGTACTTCGAATAGTCAAAGATGTGAAAGCTTTCTAGAGAGGAAAAAAAGCCTTTTCTTTAATTGAATGTGAATCTAAAATTGCGTACCACCCCTACTTACATTTAGGTAGATGAAACCCATTCCCACAATTGAAACTTTTAAGGGTTGGAGCAAAGCTTTTGGATAGCTTTGAGAAAAGAAGAAATTAATATGTCGAGGCAAATTAGGATTTTGTAGAGATGAATGTCATCATGTGAATTTCAAACATGTATCAGTGTGTGAAAACTGTACACATTGGATGCAAGCTCGTACAATTAGCGTGGATCAGGTACAAAAAGTTTACATTCAAGTTCATATGAAGTCATTTACTAGGGTATTATCTCTTCTTCTTTGATTTGCCATTTTGAGTTAGCATTGTTTATAGAATTGATCGATCTGTAGTTGTTTGCATTTCTCCATGGGGGTTGTTGATCATGTTGGTAGCTTTATTGAAAGAACTGCTAAGGTTGATATCCGTGCAGGGGATTAGGGAGTTGGCACTTGCTACATTTAGAGGTGTAGCAAAGGTGAGAAGTTCCTAATTTTTTCTTTTTGTATCTTTCTATTGAGCAATGATTCCAGGTCTGAGTGCTTAAAATTGGCTTTGAAGCTATGACACTATTCTGATTGCATTGTGCTTCTATCACTTGTGTGATATTTTCTTTTAGCTATTGCAAGTGTGCTTGAAAGATTGGCTAAAGTAAATGGAAATATGAAGTCAAGTTCAGAGTGAAGATTAGTGGAGTCAAGTTCAAAATGTTGTCGTCATTTGGTAAGAGCCATCATTGAGGTTTTCTTAGCCTTCAACCTTTGTCGTTTTTAGATTTGTAGTTTGAAGCTTGAACACTTGCTTGAAGGTTCAATTTTTACTGCATTATATTTTGTATTTGTAATGTTCAATTATCCCCATCCAAGTATTATTGTTTGGCTGTTTGATTTATACTTCCAAAAACAGCAGCTCTTACAATGTCCAATGCATTACATGTGTTTTGGCTCTTGGGGAGGGTTGCGAGTTCCCAACTCGACCCCCCCCCGAAAACCGCCGATATCCGCTGTTCTCGGCCTGTGCTAACCTGGCCGAAAGACGGCCAGGTCAGATTTTTCGAAAAAAATAAAATAAAATAAAATAAAATAAAACTTTGTTTCTCGTTTTAAGGACTTAATTTTTTTTTTTTTTTTTTTTTTTCAAAAATAAATAAATCTAACAGCGGCGTTCTTTTACTACCGGGGGAACATCGCCGGGAATGGCCCTGAAACGACCCTTGAAATCCTGAAATCTCTTCTAATGTGCCTTTCTTTTTGTTGCATTATTTTCTATAAGTCATTCTACAATCAACAAATGTTTAGTTTTCTTTTAAATGATTGTAGAGTTCTTTTTTTGAAGTATTGCATCATCTTAGAGAAGCTATTGTCATGACTAACTTGGTCGATGTTGATGGCAGGCTGATGAAAAGAAGACTTGCTCGGCAACAGCATCCTTCATGGTATATGGTTGTTCTCCCTGAGCCAAAGAAGGCCTCTCTTCTTTCAAAAACAAAAAGTAAGATTTCTTCTTCAATTTCATATTTATATTTTTTTTTTTAATAAATTATAGCTTAATTTCTTCACTAGACTGAACATAATCCTCTTGTTAAAGTAATTATGCACAAAATAGAAGACCATGGATCTCTAGTGTAGAATACTTCCACCATGCTGTCGTAAATATTGGCTTGTGTTTCATTGATTTGTCAAGAAGTTTTTTTTTGTATGTAGGCTTTGTAAAGCATGAGTGCTTCAATTATTGAATTCTGTTGATATGCATTTATATGAACATACTATTTATTTGCAAGGAGTGATTCTCACCTGTAAACTGAAGTGGGATACTATTTTGACTATCCTAATTCTTTGTGCTTGCACAAAGGTTGCTATAATGTGCACCCAACGTTGGAAGTGATTTTGCCATATGTAAATGGTTCTGATGTTGGCTTCCTTCATAATATTTCGTAGGCTTTGAATATTCAAGTCCCCGAGTGGGAAAGCAATGGAAGGATGTGGCCACACATTCACAACCATTTCTTGGGAGCTCTATTGGTTTCTGAAATCACTACTCTGGGATACTTTGCTGTGAAGAAGTTCCCTTACATAGTCTTCTTGATCTTCCTACTGATCGCAACTTTTGCATTTTACTTGTATTGCAAGCGGAACTTTTACCCATCAAAAAACGTTTCGCATTAGTTTCATAAGGTCAGATGTACAACTTTGTCACTTTGTGAGAGGAAGTGAGTAAGGGATTGTTTCACGGAAGAAAAAAGGAAACGTCAATACATTAGATTTCCATTTCATATTGTACTCATTTGAATATATATTGTAATAAATTTTGCAGTATTCATCCATGTAGTTGGCCACTATCAATCATTGCAATGTTGTCCATTGTATATTGCAATAACATTCATCCAAAAAGCATTTTGTCATTTGTGCTCATCCATTCAAGTGGATAATTTCATTTATCCCCAAAGCATTCTTTCATCCTTGCTCATCCTTCCAAATTGAAAATTTCATCCATCCAAAAAGCATATTTTCATCTTTGTTCATCCTTCCAAATTGGTAATTTCATCCATCCAAAATACAGATTTTCATCCATTTTCATCCGTCCACAATCACAATTTCATTCATCCAAAAATCAATGTTTCATTCTTACTTCATGACATTACCTCAAAATTTCCCCATGAATTCCATGTGATTTTTTCCTGATATTCTAATGTGATTTCCCTGTGTGTCTTTTTTTTTCCATTGTTAGAAAAAATTTCCGATGTTACATTCGGAACACAAGGAAACACCGGGAATTCTTCCCGTTTTCCCCACTGAAAACATGATATGACCTTCCTGTGAAGTCTGGTGTCGACCAACTACAAAAGCTTGAAACTAAACCGTTTTAGTAACTTATTGCTAATGCAAAGATGGCAAGGATGAGCAACTTTTACTTGAAACTAAACCGTTTCGGTAACCATTTTAATATGTCTTATCAACATCTTTGTAAACATTGTTCGAAGTCTATTTCTATAAAAAGCAACTTTTAAAACAGACAACCGAGAACATCAAAAAGAGAACTACAACTAATTTGGAGCTGGAGGTCGCTAATTTGAAGCCGGAGGTCTTTGATAGAAGGCACAAAGCGATTTGACAATCGAGAAGGAGGAATGTAAATTGCAGGAGAATCATCAACCATTATTTTGAAAATTTTTTGAAGCCTACTAGTTCTACAAGCATGAACTGCATTAGAATCAATGCCTACAAGAACAAGATCAATGCCTACAATAGATTCATTGTCCTTAATACAATCAATGGTCACAACATAATCAATATCCACAATATCTTGTCTTATAAAGTTTTGAGTTTCAATGACATGTTGGACGTTGGACATCGCATGTCTAATAGACAATGTGTCAAATAAGCTTGTCTATAAGTGTCTAATAAGGTCATGAGCCACCCACTTAGATAATTTTAAATCTCACTATAATTATGAACTTAAATTTAGAATGTCATGTGTTTATTAAATTGAGACACTTTACTAAAGTGAGATTTGAATGTGCCAAGTTAGTAGGCCTATAGAGTCATTTATTTGAAAGTCAACCTTAAAGTTGACCTATTGGACGTCATGAGGGCTCTACTAGACATTGTCTGTCGTTTATTTGTCACGTTGTTGCGATGTCTACCAAAACAACTATGGATCAAACTACCTTCAAAATTGAACGAGAATTACCACTTGAACGTGATTGTGTCCTCAAAATGTACACTTCTTGAACGCATTAGTTCAACCCTTAGAATGCATGGAGACCTTGAAACGCAGTCAAGCAAAGAGCTTGAGCTTGTTCAAAGGTTCTACTTGGCACGTTCCAACAAGCCAAATGATCTACTCAACACATTCTATGTAGCAAGCATGAGATTATGGTGTGTAGTTTGAATTTGTTTCCTCCTGCCTTAGAGCATCCCCACCAACCTCCTTCCCTATCCCTATCCGGATGAAATTCATCCGGATAGGGAAGAACTTGCCCCCACCAATGTCCTGTATCCCCAAATTTTGGGGAAGGAGGGGTCCCAATCCCCCAAAACAGATGAGGGATAGGGAATTCAAGTTGGGTAACCTATATCCCGTTTCCCCCCTCACAATTACCCCTGTCTGCCATCTTAATTACCTCCTTTGTGTACACCGTTCTTGACATGTGCTTCTAAATACCCCCTTTCTGCATCATTTTCCAGGTTTTCTCTGTGAAGTCTGCTTGACAATTACATTGTTTTATGTGCAGGTTTAGTTACTAATTAATTTATTGATTGGTGTGTACTTAAAAGGAATTTAACCTAATTATAATAAGTTGAAAATAAATTGATATTGAAATTATTTGATAACTCTGGCCTTTTTTTAAAAGAAAAATACATCGAGGACAAATTTGGAAATAAATGAAAACACTCTTTTTTTGTTACAAGAACCTGTACAAGAAATATAAACCACTATACTTATTGCACATGAATACTTTTTTCCAACAAAAATGTACAATGATTGAAATGATTGGAAAATATATGTTACCGCTTCATTACATGTGATGTAATTCTTCAAAATATTGTGTGAAAGCTAAGGTAGAACTACCTATCACACCCCTGATTTGCAATCTGAATATTTTGGAACTAATTATAATAGGGGCACATATTTTTCAGAGGTGTGGGCTTGTTTCACGAATCAAACCCAAGTAGAATTATAATTTTTTTGATTAAAACTGTAATTTTTGTGAATTTTTGAAGTAATCAGAAATTACAAAACCGCTAATGGACTAGAGTAATAAACGTTTTCTAATGAACCCATAACCATCCAAGTTAAGTACATAATATTCACCATTAATGGAGTGACACATTATGCCTCATTGTCATAAAAAATTAGATTTTATCATAGAACGCTTTAATTTCTATCATAAGAAGAATGAATTCTGATGTTTTATGGACAAAGTTAGGTGACGGAATTGGGATGGTTTACTAACTGAATTGGAAAACTACCAGTAATGAATTAGTTTACTTTAATGGTGTTTTATTGAATTCTATCACTATAAATATTTATTCTAGCCAAACTAGTAACAACAAAGATAATTACATGTGATTTTGGTGAAATGTTCAAAGTATAAGAAAGAATTGGTGGAAACTCTCATTTCCTATCCCCATATTTGATCTTTCTTAATCTGCATAGGGATAGCTAGGGAAGAATTGGTGGAGATGCATTAGTTACTAATTAAGCAACTAATTAGTGTGCTTGAGATCGATTTAACACCTAAACGTCGGAGACTATGCTTTCACCAAAAGTGCTCCCAAGCTGCCCTTGCATTTACAAGCACCAATTTTTAGACTAAAAACATTTTTGGACAAATGTAACTGTAGGATCTTGTAGTAAAATAGTTTGAGAAGATGTGAAAAAAAATTCAGAATTTCTCATTGTGTACATTGCAAGATATTAACATTTGAAGCGACAAAAAACCTTTTCTTTAACCTGTGAAAATACGAGCAGTTGCACTTCACAAAGTCACATTCGTATGAAAAAATGTCCAAAATGGTGGTTACTCTTTGATATCATTCCTCAAGTCAACTTGGCTACATGCTTAGGAAAAAAATAGTAAGTAGAAAGAAGTAGAGAATGATTAAAAACACTAAATTAAAAAAAAATTATTTATAGAATTGAAAAATGTCAATCTCAATGGTTATAATGTTGTAATAAACAATCTACATCTACTGGTTTTATTTTTTTCCAACAATATTTAAAATTGAGTTAAATAAAGGACTTCTAAGTTTATTTTAGAATAGAGATTCCATAAGTACCCATAAACTAACCCAAACTAGAATTCCTCATAACTTTCATCTCATTAATCAATTTAGAATGATTCAATACTCACAACATGTATAAAAATCTAAAAAATCAATTTCAAATTTTTAATTTTTGTAAAATTGATTTTCAAAGAAGTTTTTTTTTCCTGCCCGAGGTTCCCGATGAACATTGAAAATTACATATCATACAATAACTTTTGAACCATGTAGTCAAAAGTTATGGAAATTGTTGGGCCTTAAAGCTACTCCTTGTCCCCATATTGTGTAAAAATTTTAAAGAAAAAAATAATAATAATGTTTGTAGTGTGCTACCCGAAATTGCTATGTTGTCGAAAACATTGTTTGGACGTTTAGGGGTTAAATTGAATTGAACCCAATTACAATAAGAAGGTAATAAATTGATGGGGGAATATCTTAATACTATGGACTTCTTTGAAAAGAGTATTCAAGACAGATTTGGAGATAAATGCAAACTTCCTCATCTTCGTTAGAATGGAGAAAAATAAATTCTTAGGGTGAATTTATATTGCCAACAAAAATGGGCAATGATTGAAAAATATATGTTACCACTTCATCACATGTCATGTGCTGAATTAAAAACATTTTTGATGAAAATTAATGAGGTTCACTTGAATTTTATCACTATATAATTTTACTACCCTCCACTACTAATTTGATGGAAAAACTTGATCAAATACATCCACATCAAGACAAGTGAAGAATGAATCAGGATTCTTTAACCTTAGAAATGACCTTATTGAGCATCATTGGGCAAGGAAAGGAAGAATGAATTTGTAGGTCAAGGTTGAGGTTGAAGTCATAGTATTAATTAAGTATAAGACAATAGTAATAAGATGTATGTGACATCTTCATTACTTAACCCCTAAATGTCCAAACAATGTTTTTTGGCAACATAGCAATTTTGGGTAGCTCACTACATTATTTTTATTTTTTTCCTTTAAAAATTTCACACAATGTGTGCCCCAAGAGTAACTGTAAGGCACAACAATTTTCATGACTTTTGACTACATGGTTCAAAAGTTTGTGCATGACATGTAATTTTCAATGTTCGGCGAGCAACCTGGATAGTGTAAAAAAATTTCTTTGAACATTATTTTCACAAAATATAAAAAGTTGAAATTGATTATCTAGGTTTTTATATATGTGGTGAGTTTTCAATCATTCCATTTTGATTAATGAGATGAAAGTTGTGAGGAATTTTAGTTTGGGTTAGTTCGTGGATAGTTATGGAATCTCTATTCTAAAATGAACTTGGAAGTCGTTTATTTAACTCAATTTTAAATATTTTTGGAAAAAAATAAAAACATTAGGTGTAGATTGTTTATTACTACATAACCACTGTTGGGATTGTAGTTTTTCAATTTTATAATAAAATTCTTAATAATTTAGTATTTTGAATCATTTTGTACTTCTTTCTACTTACTATTTTATTCCTATATGTTGTGCAATTCCAAATGATCTAAAAATTTTCAAGCATGTAGCGAACTTGACTTTAGGAATGAATCCAAAGAGTAACCACCATTTTGGACATTTTCTCATACAAATGTGACCTTGTGAAGTGCGGTTGCCCATGTTTGTCACTTCAAAAGTTAATTTTTTGGAATGTACACGGTGAAAAATTCTGAAATATTGTCCACATCCTTTCAAACTATTTCACTACAAGATCCAACGGTTACATGTGTCCATGAATGTCTTTCATCTAGAATTTGGTGCTTGTAAATGCAAGGACAGTTTTGGAGTGTTTGTGGTGAAAACATAGTCTCTGACGTTTAGGGGTTAAAAAAGTAATAATGTAATTTTTATGTAAATGTAGAGGGTACACCTCCTAAACTAATTAAATAAATAATTGGTGAATTCTTTGAGTTTAATTAGAGTGCATGAATTGAACATTTATGCAAAACAGTAAATTTTTTTTATCATATACACATGTCTTCCATCAAGACTCAGGTCACCCATCACTCCATCAGCTCAAGTTCTCCCATCAGCTCATCAGGCCATCAAGGACTATAGTAACTGCACATGAGAACTAATAAGTAACTTGGCTGGGTTTTGGGGAAGAACTGGTGGGGAGGGGCTTCTGTATCCCCACCTTTTTGGATGTAGAACATATAAATCATTTTAAGGAGAGACTTAAAAGTAAGATGGATGAGTGTAATTTATGGAGATCAAAGTTCAATAATGTACAAACAGTTAGAGATGATATAGATGAAGCTTATACTAATGCTCTTCACCAAGTTGAAATCTTAGAAGAAGAAAATAAGAGATTAAAAGATGAAATCTTAAAGAGGTTAGCAGAATTGGTGATTTCTTGTGTCCCAGTGGCAGTATCTACAACATCTCTATGTATCCAGACTGATGAGAGTATTGATATGGATTCCACATTATCCAGACTACACCAAAGTATGTAGTTACATTATCTTGAGTCTGCACCTACTTTTTCTTTATATAGAGCATATGAGCTCCAAAGTACTATGTGTTTGAGTATTTTGAATTTAGGTAAAGAACAAAGAATAAGTTCAAACCAATTTCGAGATATATGGGAAACAGCTAGTAAGTTTGAGAATATGCAAAATCTATTATGTGAGATGTTGATTCGTGAAGACTTGGTCTTGACTAGTTGGGAACCCTTATACTATCCTATAGTTGATTTGGGTGCACGAGCTTTATGTTATTATATACAGTTGGAAAAGGAACTACGACACAGAAGACTCATAGATTTATCTACTGTACCCAAGAGACTAGTATGGATTACAGATCATCAAGATGAGATTGACCCCAGATTTTATACTTCTTCTGAAATACGGACTAAGTGGAAACATGAACTTCAGTTTCTACGGAGTCAGTTGACTTTTACTAAAGCCTCACAAGGCAATATTGGAGTTTTATTGCAAGCAGTGGCAAATAGGGAGGTAGTTGCTCAGCGTGGTGAGTTGACTACCAGTCACTATGTCTATAACATTCAGCAGACTTATATCAGATTATGTACTATTTTGGATGCTTATAGCCAGGGTCAAATTAAGTTTCATTCGACAAAAGACATTTCTATATTCAAGTTGCCTCCGCCAACATATGTACCCGCTGCATGGTTGAATACCAGAATTCCAGTACAAGGTTCTATTCTCACTTCTCAGTTTTTGGGACATTATTCCTCTATGTTTGATGATATGACAGTTGAGAGACCAATACCTACTTGGAAGGCATTAAAGTGGTTGGGTGAAGATTATGGGTTATCCAGGGAAGAAATTAAACCCTATGATAAACTCTATTTAGAAATATCTGACAAATGGTAGACAAACTCACCACCATCAGTAAGTACAAATTCTCATTTTTGTCAGTGTGAAAGACGATATAAGTGGAATCCTAAGGCCACTTTGGATTCAATTGAGTATAACTGGCATGTTATACCTAGTACCTTTACTACGCCTATCTTATGTGCACAAGCCTATGCAACTTTTCATGAGCAGTATATTAGACATACCAATCCAGTATGTTTTCGAGCAGTAGTGTTTTGTGACTATTTATGTTATATGTGTATAAAGTTTGGTGTTACTATAAATGTGAATCATTATGATCCTTTGCAACCTGAATTCCATATTATGCTTAAGTTGCAGTATCATAGTGCTAGATGGCATCGAATATTGGAACTTATGGCATTGACACATTTTCTATGGGGAGCTCAGAAATGTTTTATAAATGAGTTTGGTAATAACAGATTCTTACCTAACCAGACTTGGCTTGAGAACCAGCGGCTACGGAACCCATTGTTACTAGAACGAGATGAAGATGTCAAGAAAGCCTGTGCAAAAGCTTTAAAGAAAAAAATTCAGATGCAGAATAGAGATAGAAATAAGAGACCTAGATTCTATTGACGGGGACGTCAATAGGTTAAGTAGAGGGCTATGTAGTCTAGCTTTACAGTTTTTTATAGAACTTTTTCGATTTTCTATGACATTTTCTATATTATTTATATATATTTCGAGTATTTAGTGTTAAAGTAGTCCAAAGTACACTAAAAGTTCCAAAAAGTACAAAGATACTTTAGTAAGTAGCCACAAATTAATAGAAAAGGGAAAAAAGGCAAAATAAAAGTTAAAGTTAAAGTTCAAGAAAGAAAAAGATAAAAAGAAAAGGAAAAAGATAAAGAGACTAGTACAAATAAAGAAAAGATGGGAAATTAGGGATTCAGAGGCGCGCGAGGAGATTCCACAGGTCAAGACGCGCCTCGCACTACCTCCGATCACCCCTCGAATTTCTCCTTTTATTCTTCTCCTTCTCTCATTTCTTCCCTCTCCCGGAAGTGTAGATGGTAGATATCCTCCTAGTGCTGTAATCTATCGTGCGTAGAACTGTATATTTGCAATAAAAGATTGAGTTTGTGTGAAGTGTGCATCTGTGTTGTGTGAAAATTGACACTGTGCGTGTGGTGGTAAAATTACTTGGATTTTGAGGGATCGCATGTTAGCTTGAGTGTCTTATGAATTTTGAATCCGTGTGGGCAAAGTAACGAAGACAGTGAAGTTGAATTTGGACTGGGATGCATTTGTGAGCCCCAAATTCGTCACTTGGGACTCATTGTTTTTTGTTTTTTTTAGTTTATTGCAAATTAAGGCATAAAGTACTACAAAAAGCCAAAAAAGAGTGTAGAACCAAAATAGGTATGTCACGTACCAGTATAGCATTTGGTCATAAATAGCCTTTTATCCATAGATTACCCATAAAACCCACTTGTACATAGGTTAGAACCCGTAATTAGTGGAAAACAATAGGGCTACTGGAAACTTACCCAAAATAGCCCAAACCTAGTGCATGTGACCATGATAGGCTAAATTAGTCTTAGGAGAGTTAGGGAGGTCCCCACGTAAATCTCCAAAGATAGGTTCTAGTTTCCCCATTCCACCGACGAAACATTAGGAACCCAAATTGTTGGCTTGCAGGTGTTACTTGTCCCAGACAGGCCGCATGGAGGAATCCACAGCCGCCGGATAGTGTTCTCGTATCTGGAACATGTCGGGATGTCCACGACAAAATCCATTCGCCAAGATTCCCTCACGTGTGAAAGATTCCCTGACTATCGGTGATTCAACCGAAGTCAGTTTTCACCTCGCCACCGATTGTGTGCCAGAATAGCCCAAGACTTGGCACGTGGCTTGAGGAACTCCATGAGAGGTTCCCTGAAAAGTCTCGGTTTTTTCTGATCTCCAAAGGATCTTTTTCCGAGTAGTCAACCGCGAAAGGCCGCATTGGAAAATTCATGGAAAATACCTAGGCCGTGGTAAAATCTCACTAAAAATTAGACTAGCATCTTTTATATTAATAACGCGCCCCGACAAATTTCATGATGTTCCAATAGCGGGAAGCTGCCGAAACTGACAACATTCCCCCAATTAATAATTACGGCAGGATCTTTGCGGGGTTGACCGGCGTCCCAGGAGCGTACGAAGTCGGAACGAAGACATCAAGGAGTCTTTTCTTACTCCCTAGAACCTCCCCAACAACCCTATCTAGTTACCCAGGCCAAAAGAGGTGAACCCTAAAAGTTAGGTTTTTACCCTTTTAATTGGCCCCAGTTGGCACTAGTTTCTAATGGGTTTTTAGTGATAGAAATAGGGGGAGGGGGTCCTCTAGGCAAAAATTGCATTCTGAAGCCATTGGCGCAGTCCATTTGCAATTCCGAGCTAAACTCCAAAATTTAGAAGTTAGGGCCAGCGTAGAAGCCAAAATTAGGTGAAAATCTCAAATTTGGATGAAAGTCCGGATGGATGAGGTTACTCGTCGAGGGGGGGAGTGGGCCCTTGGAAACCTATAAAAGGGGGCCCTTCTCTCTCCCAAAACACCCCCAATACTTGTCTTGGGTCCGTGGGTCCAACCTCTCTTGGTTTTGGCAACTTTGGTCCAAAACTCCTACGGTGTTTTTGAGCACTTTGCTCCTCTTTGTTGTTGCAATTTTGGTGTTGAAGGTCCGTGGGGGGCCCTTCTTTCTCATCTTATAATTCGTGTGTGGACCTTGGAGCCCTCTTACTATACAAGTTCTTTTTTTTTATCCTTCGTCACGTCTTGTATTAACCCTGGAACCACCCTCCACCGTACCTTGGCGATGCCGCTTTGGGGGGCTTCTAGTTTCTTATTATTGTTATGATATACTAACCTTCCTCTTGTCTCTAGCCACGCCTCTCCGGGGCCATTGCTAACCACGTCCAGTGTTTTTTTTTGTTTGCAATTGAGTCCAATAGTCACGTCCGTGTGTGGAAAAGAGTGGGGTAGGTTTCCTTTGGGTAACTAAGATCCTACCTTTTCTTGTTCCGTCCAGTCCTAAATTGTGTGTTAAAGGGTCACCCAACGGTGGAGCTTTGAACCTATGGGGTCAAGCAAGTCCTAAATTTGGCGTTAAAACCAAATCGACGGCGAAGCTTTGCATCTACCCCCCGGTTCACTCCAAAGTTTAGTTTCCAAAACGCGTTGGAAACTCTCCAAAGTTAAGCATCCAAAATAGGGCTATTGAGGGGACAAGGACCATGGTCGACTGTGTTTGCCAAGTACTAACGGGCAAGGAGTAGCAGTAGTCGGAAGTTATTAAAAGTTATTCCGAGTGGTTTTTTTTCTGTCTTTTATTTCCTTTTTAGCAACTGCCCGAGCTAGCCAGCCCGCCCGAGCTAGTCAGCTTGAGCAACCAGCCCAAGCAGCAGCCAAGCCAGCTCGAGAGGCAGCGAGCCAGCCAGCCCGACAGCAGCTGAGCCAGCCCAGCCTGAGCGGCAGCAGAGGGGGAGTTCGGGACAGCAGAAGGGGAGCTCGGGATAGTTGGGAGGGGAGTTCGGGACAGTTGGGAAGGGAAGTAATTTGGGTTGAGGTAGGGGCCACGATTGGATTTAGTATAGCAAGAGGGGAAAGGGAAAAAAATTAGACTAAGGAAAGCCACAAAAACAAGTAAGGTAGAAGTAGCATAGAGGGGGGATGAATAAGAGTAGAGGTAGTCAACTAGGCTTGGAAGTAGACAAAACCTGCACACCACACCACACGGTCCACTACCGGAAACAAGAGACCTCTTCTCACCACTCTCTCCATCACCCCACACCACCAACTTTAAGAGTGAGGAAGGAGGAGGAAGAGGAGGCTTAGATAGGAGAGAGAAGACTTAGTGAGGATAAGAGGGGAATCCCCCCACCTATAGGGACAAACTTATGCGCACGGAACCTCGTTCAGGCGTAAGTGGTAGTTAACTTGTAAGTTGACTTTTAAAGTGTGTAAGAGACAAACCAACTACCCTTCTTCAATGGGGCACGGGAGTTGAGGTAAAAGAAAGGAAGAACGAAAGGAGCCACCCAAAGGAGGACGGCCCCATCTTTAAGCAGTAACGAAGAAGGCTGCTTGATCCCCCCGCTGGGAGCTCGTCCGCCACACATCCATCAAAGAGGAGAGGGAAGATCCGACGAAGGGGACCATGGAGCATCATGCCGGGGTACCATCTTGACTCGTCCTCTAAAAATCCACTTCTAGGACCAAGGCCGTAGGAAGGCCGAGGGCCAAGGGTCACTAGGGTCCCATTCAGGTCAAGTTTGATTATAAAAACTTAGAGTAGAGTCCGTGAGGGTTCCGACGGTATAAGATACATAGAAATCCGAGCTAGGATGCCCGAGAAATCGATGGATGAAGTTTAGCGCATGAGATGGATGAACCCTAGAGTTTCCCACCCATCCAAACCCATTTGAGGAAGTAGGTAGGTTAGAGAAAATCAGGTCCATAGGAAAAAAACCCAAGCCCAAGTGAAATGAGGAGTTGGTAGGAAACCGTGGATGAAGTTTGGGAAGTTGTGGTGAGAACTTCATCCGTCCACAGCGGATTACCAGAGAGTCCGATTTAAACAAATCTTAGGTTTCTAGAAATGGCATGAGATGACCTCTTACCTCATGACCTTAGAATAGGATTTGGAAATAGGAAACACAAAAACATAGTATAGTAGGATAGTCAACTTATGAGTCATTAGAACCACGATTAGAGAGTCACGATTAGGAACTTAGCAAAAAAGATCCATTGCTTGGAAGGCACAATGGATTGACGCTTAGACACCCATTATAGTAGGACACTATCATAGAACTAGAACCTGGTTGTGTTCGCCGATTTACCAAGGGTGGGTAAATAAGCGCCCACAGCATTCGGTTGTGGTTGGTGTGACTGTGAAGGTGACCAACTTGGTGGTCGCAGTGAGGAAATTGGCTGCGGTGAGAGAGGAAATTGGACGGAATTCGGAGAATCCGATTGCTGTAGGTTGAATCGCGAGGAGATACAACATCCAAAACTGCTGAACCTTGAGTCAGTTGCAGTACTGACTAGATCCGGTAAACAGAAAAAATTTTGAAATCAATTTCTGTGAGCGATGTGAGTGATGGATGGGGTTAGATCGATCAAGAGCATTGAGAGATTCGTTGCTGATGTGCGTCCGAATTCGGGGAGATTCTTCCAATTTGGTCGTTTGTAAAAGTTGGGGTGAGATTAGGGATTCAGGAATTTTCTGAAGCCCAATGTTTGAGAATTGAACCGAATCTAGGAAATTTGTGTGATCACGAGATCACCAGGTGTAGCAGAATCGCAATCATGTGAGAATTTTGCGAAATTCCTCAACCAATTCGGAACCTAATGCGCCGCGCGAAGCAGTCGCGTCTCGAAGTCGGAGTAGGCCCTGACGACTAATCCCGAAGGTTGAGACCCTGTTGGTCACACTCAATCGGATACCGGGTATTGGGCGCGGGTATCAACCGGGTACCACGGCTTTGGGTTCTGGAATACAGTCATAGGGTCAATATTCATGGTCTTGGGGGTATAAGGTTTTACACGCTTTGACCTAATTATTTGATTAAAAACAAATTGAAATAAAAGGTCAAATTTTTCGAACGGCCCTTTGGGCCGTGACCCTAAATTTGGGAAGTAGATTTAGAAATTTATTATTTGTTTTGCATCGATGTTATTAGAGTGTTGTATTGAAAATTGCATATACATGTTGTAAGTTTGGATTTTGGGTATTGTAGGTATTAGTGCATACTAATTTGCACGTGTTTGGCCCTATTGTCCTTGAGTGTGTGTGTTGACTATTGTAAGTTGTTCTAAAAGCCCTTAACTCTAAATCTTTTGAAATATTAAATATATATATTTGTACTAGTTTCAAAATACTATAGTGGGCTGTACTGAATTCAAGTCCTGCATTGCATCCATACACAAGTCAGTCCACCCTGAACTATTGTCAAGAACTATTGTCACAAGCCCTAGAACACTAGATAGGACAGGGACATGCATGATGAGTCTTTTATCTTATAATGGACTGTTGAGTGTTTATTGGGGTATTTAGTGGGAATAAGAATGAATTTTTATCCTATCTTCAAAACTTAAGTACATAGTGACATTTGAACACACTACACTAACTTTACATAGATCATTCCCTAGTGTTCGAACTTGGTAGCGTTTGGAATAGGGATTCCAAAAACCTAACTACAGAAAGATCATTAGTTTGTACATAATTTGATTGAGGTTGTTGTTATGGCTGTTGATGACAATCAATGCATTATAGTTGTTGCCAAGTGTATTGGCATAAATTGGCGACCTTTGAAGAGAGGGTTGTTGTGGTGCAAGAGATTGGATGTCAAAGGAGATAGGGAGGTATAGACAAAAATATATCGAAAAAAAAGGAAAGACTGCTTAGATCAAGAAGTCATTGACTTCGTCATAGTATATTGGATAGAAAAGACGAGAGTCTCTCCACGCAAGAAAGTTGTTCAAAAGAAACAATTAGGCATCAATATGTTAATTAGCCATGCAACACATTGATTAGAGGAGAGTCAGATACTTATTATTTGTACTCAATTATTGTTATTGTATAGTCTTATTGTTGTTGTAGTTGCACATTCTTCTTTGTTATCAACCTTTCTGTAGTGTGCCTTGTTACCAATTTTTTGTAGATTGCATTGTTGCCAATCTTATTGTACAAGTTGTCTTATTATTGGTCGTATTGGAGTCTACTTATTTGTAGTCTTTTTTGTTGTAATAATAATGAAAAGTCCTTAAATGACTCTACGGATATTAGATTAGTTATTTCTTTTTAAAACAAGTGTCCAAAGTTATTTGATAACCTCATAGACATAGATAGAGTATTGTTTGGAGGTTCCAAGAACCTTATATTCATTATTTTGAGAGATAAGGGACCTTTCAAAATAACCATTTTCATTTAGGTCAATTGAGGTGCCATGACTAAAAGGAACAATTTCCATTAAAATGAGAGTAAGACTGTTTTAAAAATTGAAACTATTTAGGTTGAATCGACCTTAATAGTTAGAAAAGACAAACTTGATTTGACTATTTAGCTCAAATCATCTAGAAGACAAACAATATCATGATTATTTAGGTTGATTCGACCTAACTAGTCAAACCAACTTTGTTTTTTCAAACTATTTTGGTCAATTTGACCTAAATAGTCAAGTGTCTTTTCAAACTATTTAGGTCGATTCAACCTAAATTGTCAAATTAAACTTGTCTTTTCAAATTATTTAGGTCAATTTGACATGAATAGTCAAATCAAGCTTGTCTTTTCAAACTATTTAGGTCGGTTCGACCTGAAGAGGCTCAATTTTAAAAATAGTCTAACTCTCATCTTACTCTCATTTTAATGGAAATTGTTGTTTTTCCTCCAAATTTTTTTCATTGTCAATTTTATTTCATGCTCTTCTACCTCTCAAATTCAGAGAATTCTCTCAATATAATGTATATCACGTTCAAGGCAGATTACTTCCTGGACAACCCTCTTTGATTTGTCCTAAACTGGTCCTTCTTTCATTTGTTCCGGGGACTAGTTCTTTCTTTTTTGTTTTGGATTGATTTTCCTATTATTTGTTGAAGATTGGTCCTTCCTTTATTTATTCCAGATTGATATTTCATTATTTGTTCAAGACTGGTCTAATCCTTCCTTGATTTATTCAGATTGATCTTTCCGTTATTTGTTCATGATTGATCCTTCCATAATTTGTTCCGGACTGGATCTTCCTATATCTATTAAGGACAAATCCTTTCTTGGCTTGTTCTAGATCAAACCTTCTTTGATTTATCTCTGACCAAGCCTTCCAATCTCAATGAAAATGTTTAATTTAATTTCTTAACCATTCTTAAACTAGTTGCAGCTTGACTTCTACACATGATAATTCATTATTGTTCACCATAGCAAATGCTTGTTTGTATGCTTTCAAAGATTGAAACCCTATTCTGTAAAGCAATTAACAGACTTCAACTCATGTTGTTGTCATTACCATCAAGATATGACAAGATTACACCAACGTTTAATACTACGAGGTCTAATATGGTGCATCTCGGTAGGGGATCAATATCATGCTCATGTAGATGCGCGGCTCTATGTTACAAGCTAGCAAACAAAATTAGAGCAATAGGAGTGCATTATATGCTTTTTGGCTTGCCATGAGGGCCATTTTAGATTGGTTCCTATTGCTAAGAACTAGCCTCTACTATGTGAAATAAAAAATAATTAAATAATTAATAATTAAAAAATTAAAAATTAAAAAATTAAAAAATAATTAAAAAATAATTAAAAAATAATTTTTGAATATTGTCCAATATGGTAGTCGCCATGCCACATGAGTAGGTTGTTGTGCTAGAGTTCCCAAAGTTTGAAAACTCAAGGAAAAGCAAGGGAATGTAGGGGAACTTGTAGTCTTGTAAAATAGTTGAAACTCATGTAAATGATGTAATGGGTTATGAGCCAAAGTTCTACCTACACATATAAGCGTTCAATACATTTGTGGAAGCAAACATTATGTTCCAAGCCCATCGGATTAGAGTGGCACAACTTAAATTGCATAACATTAGAAAAAAATTCAGGCCTCCAGAGGGCTGCTCCACAACCCTCCGAGGTACTCTGAAATTTACTTTATTTTTGCTCAAAAATTCGTTTCCCCTATTTCCGCCCAGCTGTACCTGCAGCAACAGTGGCGCAGGAACCAAAATTTACGAATAAAATTTTTAATAAAAAAAATTTAATCTTAAAAAAAAATTTAATTAAAAAAAAATGGCGATTACTTACTGTTTTGGCAAGCAATCAGCCAAGTTGACTGCTCACTGCAGGACAGTTCTGGAGTGACAAGCTAAGCTCTAAAATAGCTTGGCTTGTCACTCCAGAGTAGCCCTCTGGAGGACTGATATTTCTTTTAATGGGGTGAGTGTCCAAATTGTGGATTTCACCTCTTTTCCATTTGTGAACACGAATTGGATCCACTAAATCGCAACCTCATCATGTGGTGGAGATTTAAAATGGTGATGGCTGGTAAAACAAAGGTTGGTGAACAAAAGACTGTTATCCAACTTGAATATAAATTAACCAACACACGCTAGTTCCTACCTTTGTAAAGCCCAAAATTGCAGAATTTGTAAAACTTCAATTTGTTGCAAGTTGGTAGGACAAACAATATTTGCAATGCTTTCAAGATTTGAAGGATAGGGAAGTGATGTCTCTCATTGACTTTGCCAAAAATCATTCATTTAAATGCCAAAACAAAGTACAAAGTCAACATTGGTATAACTTTCAAATAACCATTCTTGTTCATATTACCTACAAGGTGAATCCTAATTGGAATCATGTGAACAATAAGTCAAAGAGGCTCATTATAAATTATTTTTATTAAATTAGTGATGATAAAGTACACAACAACTTGTTTATCCAATACTTCTTGTCTTTGCATAGGCAACATTTAGTGAATTCTAGGGCAATATCTATTTGCCATATCATTTGGTCAGATGGATGCACGAGCCAATTCAAAGGCACCAAGACTTGGTTTTACGTGTCAAGGTGAGACCCCTAACTTCCTTTCTAGAACTAATTTTTAATTTTTGTATTTCCACTTCTTTTATCTAAGTGTAAATAGAGTCTTGGAGATGGATTAGAAGTCAATGAATGTGAATTTAATGAACACATCTTTTTAGTAATTGATAATTGACTATAGATGGTTTACAAAGACTATAGTCATCTCTAGAGACACTTGTCTATGAATTGTTACAACGGTTATAGTCTTTTTGCATCTTAGGTTGAGATTTGGAAGCAATAGTAGAAAATTATGTCCAAATCAACAAAAAATCATCAAAAACTTGTTGATTTGGGTACTGCAATGACCATTTTTACATTTTTTTGTTGATTTGAGCCCAAGCTAACACAATGTTTAACAAATTTTTGTTGATTTGAGCACAAGTTAACAAAATGGTTTAACAAATTTTTGTTCATGTGAATAGTGCAATGACTAAATCAACATGTTTTTGTTGAATGTTTTTCGGTTGTTTTTGGGTTGTTTTTGGGTTGTTTTGGAGTTGTTTGGAGGGTTATTTTGGGGTTGTTTGGGGGGTTGTTTGGGGGTTGTTTGGGGGGTTGTTTGGAGGGTTGTTTTGGATTGTTTTGGAGTTGTTTTGGGTTGTTTTGGAATGCTTTTGGATTGTTTCTAGAATTTTTAAGAATTTTTCAAAAATTATGAATTTAGAGTTCAAATTGTATTTTATTTTCAATTAGAGTTTGAATTCCATTGAAGATCTAATTAAATT
Source organism: Rhytidiadelphus loreus (assembly GCA_947034895.1). Classification (NCBI taxonomy): domain Eukaryota; kingdom Viridiplantae; phylum Streptophyta; class Bryopsida; order Hypnales; family Hylocomiaceae; genus Rhytidiadelphus; species Rhytidiadelphus loreus. The sequence goes on from OX344764.1 coordinate 45,658,695, forward strand.
CATAATGTAATTCAACTTTGATTCAAATAATTTGATTGTATCAAAGTTTTCAATATATAAAAGACCCATAATTGCTTTTAAATATAAGTCTTGAAAGCAATGCTGAAATCTTCATTTATGTTTAATTTTTCAACAGATTTAATTAGATGATCTAGCTAGTACTTATTTTGATTTATTATTCCCTCTTGAAATTGTAAAATAAAAAACTTCACCAATTGCAACATCATGATGCTTGGATTTTTAAAAAATAGTATTTCATTCATCCCAAATGATTAAATTTTATTTTTCTAAAATTTTATCCGAAAAATTAAGGTATATATCTATTCTACAATTTACAATTTTCCATCATATGCTAAAAAAATATGTTCGAGAATCTATATTAAAAGTTGCAACAATAAATATTTTATATTCATGCTTGGAGAAAATAATAAGTGGATAGAAATTGAGATCGATTTTACAACATTCAATAAAAAGAATTCTAGTTATGAAACTAAAGATTTCCAAACCTAATGGTTGCAACGTACTAATGTACATGTTGTAATCAACAATTTGCATCCTATTTTTTAAATTTTTTTTGAAAATATTTAAAATTGTATTCAATAAATAAATTTGAAATTTATTTAAGTGTAGAAATTCTACTTTAAATTGGAAATTGAAATTCTTCATGAGTTTTATTTTCCTAATCTATATAGAATGATTTGAAACTTCTCACAAAATTAATATTTTAGAAAACCAATTTCAAATTCTTATTTATTTGAAAAATACATTCAAATCTACTTATCTACTTGGCTTACATGCATACATACCTAGGAAACCTATACATCATACAATAAATTTCTCATGATATAATCAGAAGTTATAAAACTTGTGAGTCCTTCAAACTATCCCTTCACCACATGTTCTGTAAAAATTTTAAAGGAAAAAAAAGGGAATTCAATTTCTAAATACATGACCAAAAACACAAGCTATATTGTCAAAAAAAGTCTACTTTGTTCTTTAGGGGTCTAAATTTTAATTTTAATTTCTCTAACCTCTAAAGGACCATTGTCCCCTCGAGGGACAAAATAGATTTTGGGTAGGTTTGTATGATTTAAATTTTTAGTAAAACTTTTTGAAACTTTCTCATAAGATGTGAAAATTTATTAGCTTCGTGAGAATATAAATTTTATTTCAATTGGTGCCCAAGAGCAAAAGTTATGGCATCTTAAACATAATTTTCATGTCACTACCTCACTGGGTAGAAAAAGAAATCTACAAAAACTTCAAATTAATTTTTAAATTTTTTTCTTCTTGAAGATCATATTTTTGTGTACATGTGAAGCTTTGATTCATTCCATTTGGATTAGTAATGTGAAAGTTACGAACAATCTTGTTTTTCGGGCAATTTTGAGCATCTTCTTGAAAAAATAACTTATAGGATTCAATTTTGAATGCAATTTTCACAATTTTTCAAAAGAAATTGTTTAACAAGGTTAAATTTTCTATTCAAAAAAATCTCACCATTGACATTATTGTGTTTCAATCCCATTTTAGAGCTATTAATGATTTAATTTTTCTTTCAATCTTAGACCTACTTCTACTTAATAATTTAAAAAAAAATGAAAAATCAAGCGTTTTTATTTTTATTCTATTTTTAATTCTATTTTTTCAACACAACTCTTCAACATAACTTTTTTTTAAATATTTAAATTCTAGATGAAGAATTTTCAAATTCTTATTTTAGAGCTATTGTCTAAATCACCTCCTCGTAAAATGTTTGCCAAATATTCATAATATTTTTAATTGAATTGAAGTTCTTGTCACTAAAATTTCATGTGGAAATGTTTAAACCACCAAGTTTGACATTCTATGTGTACTAGGAATATTTTCTATTAACTAAGTAATTCATAATTCAGTCTTTTTCCAACTCAACAGACTTTAGAGGCTGTTTTTTCATAGTATAGTAATTTTTTTCAAAAAACTTGAAACTAATAAAAGTTGTAAAATCAAGTTAAATTTCATCTCCAACAATCATTTTGAGATTTCAAGTCTCCAATTGAAAGTTATGGGCAAAATTCAGAGACGGTTTGGAATGAAAGTTTTTTTTTACATTTGTAAACACTGTCTCTGAATTTTGCCTATAACATTCAATTGCAGACTTGAAATCACAAAATGATTGTTGGAGATGAAACTTAGCTTGATTTCACAACTTTTATTAATTTCAAGTTTTTTGAAAAAAATTACTATACTATGAGAAAACAGCCCCCAAAGTTGACTGATTTGAAACAACAAGTGACAAAGATTGAAAATCGGAAATAAATAACTATTTGTTCATGTTTAAAACATATACAAGTGTATATGGTGCAATGGATAGACTTAATATCATATATTTATGAATGTTCAACATACTCATTTTTGTGTGAACCAAAAATTTTACTCCAAAAAGGCTCTCAAAGTTTATTGATGTTATTTGGCGAGATTGAACGAGGATAATTTTTTCTTTTAAAAAGAAAAAATAGCATAATCTTTCAATCCACATGAGCATATAATTTTAAATTTTTGCTACACATTACATTATTCATTTTATATACTTTTGTATAGGTTGAATTAAAAAAAATGTTTTAATTTTAGAAAATGCATCACATATTGGTGGTTTTAGACTTTTCTTCTTCCAAACTGCCTCCAACCTTCAAAGATTAATAACAAATTTTCCATTGAACACTTCAAAATCTTCACTAAAATAATACAATGAATGTCTTAGTCAATACAAGTGTGTTTAACACATATGACATCAAAGATTGTAATCAAATGAACTATAAACTCTATCCTCATGTTGTATAATTTTTGGTTTATTGAGTCTACTATTGTAAACCTCCTTATTCATGCAATGTAATAATTTTTGCCACTTGTGATCAATGTCTTATCTTTATGCTTTATTTTTTTGATATTTACATTGTAATTAGTATTATGGCACAATTTCAATGAACTTCCTTTCTTTGTAGATTTTCATTTATTGTATTCATTTTTGTTCATTTCAATTTATAAATTTTTCAAATAAATTTTCATCATTTGAACAATGTTTATATCATCATGATTGCACTTCTATGTATTATGGAACTTTTTAATTTAACTTAAACATTCATAATGTAGTATTTTTGAAATCAGCAGACTTTGGAGGCCGTTTTCATATAATAAATCAAGTTTTTTGAACAAACTTCAAATTAAGAAAAGTTGTAAAATCAAGTTAACTTTCATCTTCAAAAATCCGTTTGAGATTTGAAGCCTCCAATCAAAAGTTATAAGCCAAAATCAGAGTGTATGTTTGAAAAGTCATTTTCTCTTACATTTTTTAACGTACAGTCTGATTTTGGCTCATAACTTTTTATTGAAAGCTTCAAATCTCAAACGGATTTTTGGAGATGAAATTTAACTTGATTATTCAACTTTTCTTAGTTCAAAATTTTTTCAAAAAAGTTGATTTACTATATGAAAATGGGATCCAAAGTTTGCTGACTTTAAAAATTAGAGAAGAAAAGTAAATAAATCCAAAAAAAAGACCATTGTAGACACTTGACATGGTATGTGGTGCAATGGTAAGAGCCTTGCACCCCAAGCAAGAGGTGCAAGGCTCGAACCCTTGAGCCCCCACCCACACACGTGGCTTTGAGGACCGCCATGGCGGTTGTCCATTGGTTGGACCCCTTAGGGTTGCCTAGGTGGTAGTTGTCATGTGGCGACTTTTGATTGAAAATCAACACTTCTTTGTTGAAAATCAACACTTTTTAGTTAAAATTAACAACAAATTTAACATTTTTTTGTTAGAAGACAACCAAAAAGTGTCAATTTGGACGTTCAAATCAACACTTTTTAGTTACAGAATGTCCAAATCAACACGTCCAAATCAACAACTAAAATCAACACTTTTTTGTCTACAGTTGTTGATTTGGACATGATTTTTTCTACTAGTGAAGGTTGCCGAGGAGACTATTTGACTTGCACTTGTGTTCATGCCATTAGTTGTGATAGTTTTGTGCCCTTGACTATAGTCTTTTGGTCTTGTATTTTGTTATTTTTGTATGCTTGTAATTCTGAAAAAATCTGAAATTTCTGTCATTTTGGACGCGTTGTTTTGGACAAAATCTAACAGAAATTTGTTGTTTTGGACAGATTTCTGTTAGATTTTGTCCAAAACAACGCGTCCAAAATGACAGAAATTTCAGATTTTCTACTAGTGTAATTTTGTTTGATTTTGTTTGCAATTGTGCCCAATGATTGAGAGTTGTATGTTGAGAATGTAATTGTGTAGTAATTTGGAATTTGATGTTGTGAATTGTCTGAGTGCATGGAATTATCTGAATGTGTAGAAATTAATGACTATAGTCCCTATGGAGGTTTGTGGAAGATTTTGTGCTTGTTGATTGGTAATTGAGTAATGAAGGAAGTTGATTGTATGTCAAGACTATAGTCATGATGTTGTTTGTGTTTGCATTAACTGGACAATGATTTGAATAGGAAGATATGAACTACAACTGTGTTCAATTAATAATATGATAAAATTAATAATTGGACTATGGTCTTGTACATAGAAGTAAATCTGAAGAATGGAGACTATAGTTTGGATAGATTTCTGTTAGATTTTGTCCAAAACAACGCGTCCAAAATGATAGAAATTTCAGATTTTCTACTAGTGGATGTAAACTTTAAATGAATTTGATTGTAGATTGTGTGATGTTGATTAACCCCTAAAGGACCATTGTCCCTTCAAGGGACAAAATGGACTTCGGGCAGGTTCCTATGATCTCAATTTTTAATAAAACTTTTTGAAACTTTCTCATAAAATAGGAAAACTTATTAGCTTCATGGGAATATAAATTTTATTTCAATTGGTGTCGGAAAGCAAAAGTTATGGCATCTTAAACATAATTTTCATGTCAACGGGTAGAAAAAGAAATCTACAAAAATTTGAAATTAAACTTAAATTTTTTTTCTTCTTAAAGATCATATTTTTGTCTACTTGTGAAGCTTTGATTCATTCCATTTGGATTAGTAATGTGAAAGTTATGAACAATCTTGTTTTTTGAGCAATTTGAGCATCTTCTTGAAAAAATAACTTATAGGATTCAATTTGGAATGCAATTTTCACAATTTTTCAAAAAAAATTGTTTGAAAAGGTTAAGTTTTTTAGTTAGAACAATCTCAACATTGAAATTATTGAGTTTTAATCCCATTTTAGAGTTATTAACAATTTAGTTTTTCTTTCAATCTTGGACCTACTTCTACTTAACAATTTTTTAAAGAATGAAAATCAAGTGTGCTTTTCTTTAATATTTTTTTCTAGACTTTCAACTCAATCTTTCAACACAAAAAAATTTAAATTCAAGGTCCATGGTGCAAAATTTTTCAACAAATGGCATTCAAAGTCATCTGAAATTGCAGGCTAGTGTTCAAAAAAACTTTCTTTTTTCAACTTTGAATGCTAATATCTTCCAATTTGTATAGTTTAGGTCCATGAAATTTTTACAAAATGGTCCTCAACTAGTAAAGTATAAGATCCTATAGTTAGATTCTAAGGAAATTGTTTTGTTTTGTTATTTTAGATGAATTCAGCAGAAATGGCAGTATTGAGTAGTTTTTTGACAGAAGAATGGCCATGGTCCTTTAGGGGTTAAGTTTGGTCTATGGTTCTGATAAATTGAGTCTCATTGCTAGAGAATGATGGGATAGTAATTACGCCAAGACTATAGACAATTAAATACATGCAGTTTGAGTGGTTTGAAGTTGAATAAATGAATAAATCTAAAAGAACATTAAGAGTTGAAATAATAAATGAAGAATGCTAAGTTATTAAAAGACTATGGTCATTACGATTTAGATTGTCTAAATGATTATGATAGGAGTGAATTAAAAAATAATGTGATGATAGAAAAATGTGATGAATATTTATTATAATATGGAATTAGAAATGAGTGATTAATGTATGCAAAGACAATTGTCTGTTCCAGAATGGTGGCAGAGCGTGAAGACTATGAACAAGAAATTTGTTGATAAGTATTATAACACCTTCTTTTACGGATTAGAAAATCTCTTAAACAGATAAAGAAGATAAATAAAAATTGTCTATGTGTAGTTTACTAAAAACAATATTTAAATTATGTTATAAGATAAAATGCAATCTTTGAGAAAAAAATTTAAAAATTTAAAAATTCCGTATTTTGTAATTTTTGTGTGGTGCCCCTCAAACTATTTCTTGGACTTCAGGTGGCATAACTTTTGCTCCCAGACCCCCATTGAAATCAAATTATATTCCAAGAAAACTAGTATGGTTTCCTATCTTGAGTCAAAAATTGAGGTAAAAAATTGAGTCAAAAATTTGAGGTCACTATAGTAGAAAAAAAAATTGTTTTGGACTTAGTTCCTCTTTTTAAGTGTAAATAGGAAAATAATATAAGTGAAATAGCATATTGAATGTAAATAAAGAAGTGTATGAGAAATAAACTTAGAAATACCTCTTATAAGGATAGAAAGAGGCTTAGATTGAAAGTATTGGTAGTCCATTTTAGAGATTCTAAGGGATGTGACTAATAGTCCTAGGAAGATATATAGTCTTCTTCCTTGATTCACATAGAGCACATAATTTGAACTTCAAATAATATATAGATATATGTGTCTCAAGTTGTATAAGATGTATATATATTTTTCAATGTAAATGTCAATTATGAAAATAGATAAAAGAAATTGTCTATTTATATTTCATTTATTATTGTACCACCGGGTAGGTGTGCACTTAGTTGTGATATGTGAGAGATCATTGTACTATGAGTCACTTAGGTAGAGTGCACTACTAGACAATTGATCTTGAAGTTTGTAGCAATTGATTGTTAAATTGAAGATGGAGGCTATTTTCAAAGAATTATAAGTATCAAATGTGTAGGATTGGAAGATGTGAACTAGATAGTGAATTCAAAACTTTGATTGTATTACATTGTTAGGTAGCAAATATATAAAAAAAATTTATACCATTATAAAATTATACCATATACAATTTCAATTATTCATTATAAGTCTTTTGACCTTCATGTGACTTTTGTTGCTTTAACAATAGTCCTATTTGACCTTCCCTTTAAAAGATTCCCCACTAGGAGAGTTACTATGGTTTTATTGCCTTGGTAGCTTTTCCTTTCTACAGTCACACAAGCCTATCCAAATTTACAAGAGTCCTTCATAGGAAATTTGGGACTTTAAAAGGTCAAATATATAGAATTTTGAAACCTCTCTTGTTATAGCAATTTGTCTAAAGAATGCCCAATACTTTGAGAGAAAAAGATTCAATTCTATATTTTCATATTCAAATTTTTATTATAATTCCTACCAAAATATTTATATACATAACCACATCCAAAAATAAATTAATCATGAAAAAAATTATTAATAGAAAAAAATAATGAATCATCTCAAAAATTTGAATTTAAAAATAATTTTCTACCTAAAGATATAAATAAATATACTTGATGATTTCATTTCACATATATAATTTTTTGGGAAAATTTAAAGCTAATAATTCCATTTACAACCTATTTTTCATTGAAGTTTTATAAGTTTCGACTGTATTGTGGCACTATGATAATACATTGGTCTTTTACTAAATGGCCTCATTTAAATCATGAAAGTGAACTTTTTCTCAAATTTTTAAAGTTTTTAATAAATGATATGATGATCTATTTTCACAAAACATTCTTTATAAAATAGTGGATTGCAATTTAATTAAGAAATGATGATTTGAAAATTTGAAAATCCTATAAAACTAGTGCAAAAATTGCACTATGCAACTACCTTCAATACCAAATTATTTCTCTAAACATTTGTGTATAATACATCTTAATGAGGCTTCAAATTAAAAAATGAATCAATACGTTTAGGAGTTAACTTTGTCTTTCAATCTTACGTTTAGTCCCTTGAATGTTTTCAATTATTTTTTTCACAACAATGCTCACTAAAGGATCCTAGCATGCAATTGAATGTTTGTGCCATATTGATAGCAAAAACCTATATTAAAAACAATAGACTTGTCAAATCTAAGAATGTCTTGAATAAACAATATTGAATTACAAATTGCTACTATATATAATCATCTCTTATATGTGTAATGCTTCATTACCACCACTTTGAAAATGGGCTTTAACAAGAGAAAAGAACTTTGTTTATTATTCAATGAACCACTTCCTAATGGATAAAGTAAAAAAGTATAGTAGTGTTTAAGTTCTACCCATAAATGAGCCTCTGACATTAGGCAATCCATTCCATTTGCCTAGGAAGATCACTCTTTGTAATTTAAGGTATATATCTAAGTTAAGAGGGTATTTGATGTGGGGCTATTTACCTTAGTTATTGCATTTAAGAGGACCGTATTTTTACATAAAAGCTACAAGGGACATATTTTTAGTACCCTAATTTTTTTGTAAATTCATTCATATAGCTCTTAAGTAGGGCTATCTTACACATAAACTTTAAGTGTTCAATTTTATCCTGCCCCACCCTTCTTCACAAATTTTCCCTTCCCTATTTATGTGAATAGGGTATACACCATGAAACCAACAACCTCGCCAACAACAATCAATTGAATTCAAGTGTCATTGATAAAGTGGCAATATTTAACCCCTAAAGGCCAAGTGTCCATTGAATAAACAATTGAAAATTCAAGTATGTTCTTATGACGTCAATTTTGGTAAAATATTCATGAAATTTAACACAAGATGTGAACATTTATTCCTTAGTGATTCTTAGAAGTTCTTGTAGGACATGAAAAGCACTAGAACAAATTTTATAAGAAAAGATCTCACTTCCAAGATTTTAACCCCTAAACGTCTAAACAAAAGTTATTGCATGATATGTAATTTTCAGTGTTCAACGGGCAGCTCGGACAGAAGAAAAAAAACTTCTTTGAAAATCACTTTTAAAAAAAATAAAATTTGAAATTGATTCTTTAGATTTTTATATGTGGTAAGCTTTGAATCATTCTATTTTGATTAATGAGATGAAAGTTATGAGGAATTTTAGTTTCGGTTAGTTTGTGGGTAGTTATAGAATCTCTACTCTAAAATAAACTTTGGAGTCCTTTATTTAACTCAATTTCTGATATTTTTGGAAAAAATAATAATAATAATAATAAGGTGTATATTGTTTATTACAACATTACAACCATTGGGATTGGCATTTTTCAATTCTATTAATAAATTGTTAACAATTTTGTATTTTTAATCATTCTCTACTTCTTTCTATTTACTATTTTTTTCTTATATGTTGTACAATTCCAAATTATCTAAATTTTTTCGAGCATGTAGCTAACTTGACTTGAGGAATGAGTCCAAAGAGTAACCACCATTTTGGACATTTTTCATACAAATGTGACCTTGTGAAGTGCAGCTGCCCGTATTTTCAGAGGGCCAATTTGTGACTTCAAACGTTAAAATCTTGCAATCTACACGGTGGAAAATTCTGAAATTTTTTCCACATCTTCTCTCACTATTTTAATACAAGATCCTATGGTTACATATTTTCAAAAATGTTTTTCATCTAAAATTTGGTGCTCGTAAATGCAAGGGCAGTTTTGGAGCAGTTTTGGTGAAAACATAGTCTATGACGTTTAGGGGTTAATGTTCCTTCCGTACCATGATGTGGAACACATACTACTAGAATTGAACTTTCTTAGAAAATCGGAATGTATTAGAAACCTCAAACTTAGCTCCTCTCATAAAAGTTTCACTATAACATGATCATAAGTTATCAAATGTAACCCCTAAATGACCATTGTCTTCAGGGGACAAATGGGATTTCGGGCAAACAAATTCATAATATTTTCTGAAACTTTTATTTATGGTGAAGAATCGCAAGACATACGTGGTAATATAATTTTTTGTCATTCAGACCTTTGAGCAAGAAGTTATGAACATTTTTGTACAAAGTGGGGGAGGAGGGGCAGGTCGGGCAAGGCCTGTAGCCATTGGGAGGTTGTTGACTGAGCATGGGGCAACGAAGATGGGCAGCAATTCGGGTAGGAGCTTGAGAGGGGCCAAATCTCGACCCGTACTGATAACTGGGGCTAGTACGTCTACTTGGATAGAGGTCTTTCAATGCAACCTTGAGTTGCAACTCAATGATGACCGCCATGGAGGCCTCCACGACACAATGGAACTGCATATCTTGTGAGAACAACTAAGCTTAACCCCTTTGGGATGTTGCAAGCCTGGTTGGCCTGCTGTTTTGTGTATTTTACTATTTTGGGATCCTTTCCTATTGTATTTGCACCAACATATTATAAAGGTATTGTGGGCATAGTTGTGAAGAAGGTGAAAATATTTATTAAAAAAAATAAAAAAAATACTGTAGTCCTGTGGACTGTGTGGAAAGTGTTGTTCTACGTATTCTTGAATGAAAACAGGGTATTTGAACAAAGAGTACCATTGTCTAGGTATTTGAATGTTTATGTACACTTTTGAGTATGGTAACCGGTACTACAAGTCAAAAAACAGTTACCCTAAACTAGGTCAGAAAGTACTGTCCTAGATTAGGATTCTAGGAACAGAAACTGAGGCTTTGGATCCGATGAGCATCCAAATTTTCTAGTTTTTGAATGAGGATCCACGTTGCTTGAAGGGAGCTTTCATTTTTGTTTAGAATATATTGCATTGTCGACGCAGTACTAGAGCTTGCAATGGAGGCGGCTGGAGATGGGGACTGTATTTTGAACAATGACAAGATTGAACTAAAATGGGGGGAAACCCTCATTGGAGTGCAACAACATAAATCTTGGTTGCGAGACTTGGATCCTCAGAAGAAAGTTGATACAAGTCAGTTTCAAGTATTGTTTGTGTCATTACCGAAATCACCATCATCATCCAATTATTTCATGGACAGTTTAGATAAATGCGCACAGATTGAAGAACTTTGCAAAGAAGGAGCTGAAGAAGCAATTTCCTATTGGGTGCGGCAACAAGGGCGGGCAGTGGCTACGTCAACGAAGGTGGTAGCACTATTGCAGCGATAGTGTCTATTGTTGGAGCCACGACCGAAGACGTGGAATCGGAGGGGAAAATTTGGAGACGACGAACATTGTCGATACTTGTGGTATCGGCATGTTGCTAAACTGCTAGGTTGGAAGGAGAGGCAACACTTCCCATAATTTCTTACAACTTTGTTGAAGACCCACTTTTTCCCAAGTCCAAATACACAACATGAAGCAGCGCGCAAGTGCACGACGAGTAATGATGTCGCCGGAGTCCATGCGAGTGGGACAATTGGCACCTCCAGCACAAGCAATGCCACGGGTGACATCAGACATGGTTGGAGTACAGCTCTTCTCCGATCAACTTCAGGTAACATTTGATGATTAGCTTCAAGTAACATTTGATCATTTGTGCAAGAATTTGTGATAATTGAAACAAAAGATTATTTTTAATGGTCAAGGCACGGAATTCAAGGTAGATGATTTGGATGTTCTAAATTGGAGATCAAAGAGTTTAGGGCATAGATTTCTAGGGCTCAGGGTCTATGCATGGGGCTTATACAATTTCGGTGGCAATCGACAAGTGACGGCACCATTGACAAATGCATTTTGCAACGAGGCTACGATAGACCTACTGGGCTTTGGCCAACCTGCCATGCAGGGGAACACTGTTGTGGCACCTCAAATTGAAAAGAATGGTGTAGCAAAGCTCAAAAAACCACGTGCACCAAGGAAGAAGAAAGAAGCCTCAACAATCGAGGAGGACAACAATCTTCTACAGAATGTGCTACCTATGGTGAAGGAACGGAAGCCTCGAGCATCTCGCAAGCAAAAAGAGTTACTGCCAAGCCAAATGGGGCGCGAGGAGCCAATTCAAGGTGTAGCAAAGGTCAAGAAGGCACGTGCACGAAGAGGCCAAAAAACAAGCCATGACCAACAAACACTTCTGCCACTACAAGTATTTGATGATGAAGGGCCACCTATGTTAGAACCAACTACTCAAGAAACTGGTAAGTGCTGCATATACATGTTGTTGGACCTTTTATTGGCACATTCGGGGTTTAATATTTACTTGCTACCTCCTTCACATCTTCTGCTTGAAGTCTCCCAGATTCATCTTCTCGTTCTTTATTCTTGTAAAGATCAGAATAGTTGTTAACTATTTGAAGCCTTTGCTCAAATTCACAATTATTTGCAGCATTGGACCCATAATACGTCATTCTATGGAGTTAGTAGTGCGATTAGTAGCAAACTACTAATTACGTTCTTGGAGTGATGACTATGAATGGTGGCATGCAATTGAATGCTTTAGCTTTTGAATTGTAGGAGTTCAATGCTTGAGCTTTTGAATGCTTGAGCTTTTAAATTGTAGGAATTGAGCGTTTGAATGCCATGGCTTCTCTATGCTATAAGAATTCAACGTCTCAAAATCTCACAGTAAAGCAAAATTGACACATACACACACGCACACTCAATTTCGATTTACTGTGAGATTTTGAGATGCATATCCACAAGTGACAATTTTGAGATGCATATACATACACATAGTCATGGTTAATTAGAGAAATTCTTTGCGAAATACGGAACACAGTGGATTTAGTTTTTTTTTTATTTGTATAGATTTTGGGATATTTGGATGATGTTAATTTTTCATGAAGAGTCTGGAGATACTTTCATGAAGATATTTGGTCCTTGCTGACACCTAACAATGATTCACCTGTTGGACATCAAGCCTGCAGTCATGAAGTGCTTAGAATTCCGTTTTTTTTTATCGATTGTTCCCTTCTCGTAAGGTTAATTTAGATTTCTATCGTAATTTTGTCCAATATTTCAAGCCTGGTATCATTTCCAATTGTCTTAGACAATCTTACTCATGTCTATGCTTAGCAATTTCCATTCTGAGTGAAAATGGAAGGTTTTATACTTTGAACATTGTCTAAGCAAAAAATATTAGGTTTCTACCCAATCTTGCCATGAGTATCCATGCCTCTGAATCTCTGTTCATTCTTCATTTCAAATGACAATAGGTTTATTTTTTTCTTCATTTTCTTAGTTCATGAATGCCAAACTCCATTTGCTAGTAGACTTGGCATGTGCCAATAGGAAAATATGAACAACGTTGTCACAGTTGATCGTGCATTTTATATTCAATTTTGCAAATGACTGAGCTTCTGGTTTGGATTTAGGGTACAAAGTTACATTGGAGAGGATACAAAATTTTTATATAGACTCTGCCATCCTTTCTAGATACCAAAAGAAAGCATCATAGCTATCATTTTCCTATACAACTATTTTGGACGATTTTAGGCTATTGATTTTATTAGTTTTTTTGTAGGATTTTGCTATACAACTATTTTTGACAATTTGCACCCAATGCATCCCTATTTAGACTACGAGTAAGAGGTACGTGAGTGCGAGGGATTTATAAGTCTCAACCGTTTTGGTGATAGGTTTTTAAGAAGCCTCCATTGTACACAATTGATGAAAGGTTGGAGGTTAAGAACAAAATGTGACGGAATTGGACACTTCTTTTCAACTCCAATACATTAGACTAACGTTAGAAGTGATTGTAGATTGAAGTCATGGCATGTTGCTATTGTGGGATTCAGATTTAATAGATTAAATTTTTTGATATTGTTAATAATATGTCTATAAAATACCTTCAAATTCTCAATCTCTGTATCCAATCCACTCTCTTCAATTTTGGACTATCTTTGATGTTTTGTTTGAATTTGAAATGGTAGTCAAAAGTGTGATTTTTGGGTCTACCTATGATAACTTATGGGTTGTTGATTTGTATATTTGGGTGTTTCATAATTGTAATTGTAATGTGATTTGCTGTATGGGATTAGCAGGTTTTTTATTGCTAGGAATTGGATTATTGTAGAATTAATCTAAACTGTAGTCTCTTACCATAGCTTGTAGCATAAATTAACCTTAAATAGAGTCCACTGTGTTGCATTGTTGCCTCCATCATGGAATATTCTTGTAGCATTGAGGATTGGAAACATGAGACTAATAGTAATAATGAATTAACAATGTAGGTCGAAAGAAAGCCAAGGCAACAAGGGAAGAGAAAGGAAAAACTCAAGAGGTGAATCCACGAAAGCCCCGGAATTGGCAACCACCAATGAACATCGAACCAAATATTGTAGCAGGAGTGACTACAAGGGCACGAAAGGCTCTAAATTTTGAACTCCAACAGAAGGTCGCTGCAGATGGAGATATCTGGGTAGTGTTGCAACACTACCAGGCACCTGAATCACGTGAGACGTACGATAGCATGGGCACACGCAATATAAGCTTATGGGACCACGTTCTTGAAGATCCAACTTGGAGATCCATCACATCTTTGTGTGATAGTCCAGTTGAGCACGGTATCATGCCAAAATCCATTCCAAATGTAGAATTGGACAATGCAAATGGTAGCACTAGACGAAGGAAGTGGAATGTTGAACGAGCAGGATGGGCAATATTGATTCCAAATAGGTTCCTTTCGGAATCGTCATTTCATACCGGATATACTCCATCGTGGACGCAAGGAACCATTGTAGCAGAGTACCTTCATGCCACATCTGATAAGACTATGGTGGTTTGTGAAATCAGTGGCTTCGCTTCTCACATGTACTTCCCAATAGAGAATGTACGTATGGCTCTTGGACCACAAATGGGGGCTCAAGGTAGCGAGGCAGGTCATGGCTACGGATGGGCAATACGCCAACATTGTTTTAGTCCGTGTGTAAAGGCGCTACTTCCTGAAGATGGGAGTGGAATAGAAGGAGACACTGAGCTACTAAGCGACCTTTATCCACAACAAAGGATGTTTGAGGATCGACCCATATCTGAATACAAGGTGCCATCAGATGTGGAGGGAGCCGATGGGACACAAGATTCCACGGCCCGGACAACCTTTTCAAAGGTGAGCACAACTCTTCCTCACTACATGCTCTTAAATGATGCGGACATGCCGAATAATGACGCACAATTACCGGATGACGATAGTGCAAGTTCGTCCGGTGAAGATTGGATTCCTACGTTCAAGGATGTTGTGGAAAGTTCTGATGAAGACCTGAGCGACTATGTCCCTCCTCGAAGACCAATACCAGCTGACTTTGAGGATTGGCGGCAAAGCCTAGAGTCATTCAAGCCTATTCATCTTGATACAAATCAATTGCAATCATTTTATCGTATAGAGTCTTGGAATTCAGAGAGTGTTTCTTTATTAGGAACAAGGGACAATTTCTGCGGACCTACTCCAGGGTTTAGGCATCCACCTGAGTCGGGTCTACCAAAACCAGAGGACATTTTCAATATATACTGGAGTGATGAAACCCTTGCTTGAATAGTGCTTGAATCAAACTGATATGCTAAAGTTGAGATCCGTGTACACAAACGTTCGAGTATAGATGAAGTTCCACGGACAAAAGGAGGCCCGAAGTGGAAGGACCTATCCATAATAGAGCTTCATGCATGGCTCGGGATCTGTATATTTATGGGTGTGAAGAGGCTACCTTCTACTCGACAATATTGGATGCGGAGTGAGGGCTTTATTTACTGTAATCTGATAGCAAGGGTCATGAGTCTTGCTAGGTGGGAGCAAATATTGAGATGTCTACACCTAGTAGACAATGAAGAAGTGGTGCGAGATATAACATCCCAACCCCGGGGGGAACACTCGAGATTTTTAGAAAACTACGTGAGTTAAAAGATAGGGTCCATTTAATTCAAGCCCCCCAAATTTTATATAATATGTAGGGCTACTATAGGGTCGATGAAATGCTACATATTGTATTATATATAAATTAGGCTATATACAAAAATCATATAGTAGGAATTTTTATTAATAAGTTAGCATTCACAAATAGGGTCCGTGTAAATTTTTGTTAGTACAGTAAGTGTAGATGTAGACAAATAATTTAATGTAGATGATAAAATGTATACAATCAAGTAAATCCAAGGTTTTTTTCTATCAATTTGTCAGGAGTGCTAGGCAATTCCAGCCTGTCTAGACCAATCCCTCCTTGAATGCGCCAACAAAATGAGGGCATGCAAAAATCTACTAAGAAAAAAAAGAGGTTGATTAAATCTACAACAAAGGCTGTATAAATGGAATTTAAGTTCACATGAAAGGCTGTATGACAAGAATTTATGTTCACTTAAAAGGCTGTATGACAGGAATTTATGGAAATAAGAAAGACCCGTTAACGAATTGTTTTTAGGGTTTAGGGTACTCCCAGGCGGCTGGGAATAGTTCTAACTTTGGACTTGTTTTCTTCGTTCCTTTGCTTGGCGGATTGGGTTAGCTGGGATTTTGGCAATTCTCGTTTGCTTCAGAACCATTTATATCTGCATTGTAGGAATTAGGTCTGTAACTTGACAAGGAAAAATCTTTGATAATTTTTACCATGCTATCGGAGTCTTCGTAAACCTGAGAAGGCTTGAATATCGTAATTGAATTGGGGTTGCTAAGTATCTGGTTGTAGCAAGAGGCAGCTCGTCTAAGTACTTGCCTCTCAACAAACATGACATATCTTTTGCTTGGAAAGGAAGATGATACTGGGTTGAACTGATACTGGATTAGCTGGGATTTTAGATTTAGATCGTTTGCAGTTTTGGGTTTAGGGTTTCAACTTTCAAGGTTATCGCTTGGGGCTTGGTTTTTGGAAGCTTGAAGATTTTGGTGAGGTATATGCTTGAGGTTTAGGATTTACGATTGGTCTCATGATTTTAGCAGGGCTTGCCGTCAATGCTTGATTGGTGATGCTCCTGGTAGATCAACAGCCATTTCAATGAGCCCCCCGCGCAGCAGCCATTTCAACGAGCCTCTCGCGCAGCAACCATTTCAACGAGCCCCCTGACAGAATCCATCTCCACGAGCCCCCGCGTAGCAGCCGACCTGCAAAGTCCTCCCGCCACAGCCGTTTCCTTCAATACCCTGCCAGTAAAGACGCAGCACTGCGCGCGCAGCTCTAACCCAATGAGCCCCTGCCAACGTTGAGGATGCACCACCGTGCAGCGCCAATCCAACGAGGCAACGAAGTCCCTGCCATCATCAGGTGAGTTGCTTGCATAGGGGATTCCAATTACTCTCATTGTTATACAATGCATGCATGATTTCTAGGGTCACCCCTTGCGTCCTTCCAGGGTTAAGTTTAACAGGACATGTTCAGCAAATGACGGACAGTTCCTAATAGCTGTAGCTAGATGCTCAAGCAACCTAGGAAGAAATTGCAACCTTGGCAACTTAGTTGCTTACATTTTGCGGCAACTACAGTGAGTATGTTTCTCGGAATTGGTACCATGACCTGTCTGCCTGCAGTAGTGTCCACTTGTTGATGAGTGTCAATAATCTCTTTGCTAATAACTGACATCTTGAAAACAGCGTGGGCACGCGAACAACTTGGAAAGGAGCCAGTGAAGTCCAACATCAAGGTTTTCTTCTGCGGGCTGAGAAGAAAAAAGGTACTTCATCAACTATGGTATCACGACTTTGAGACAAAAGAAAATTCCTTTCCTCTGCTTTCAGTAGCAAGTCAAGGATGAATGGGAGACAAGAAACAAGTACTAATCACCAGTGCCTAGTAAGTCTTAGGAAGAAGTGTTCTATTGATGAATAAGAAATTTGAAAACATTCACGTCAACTCACACCTAGTCTAACCACCGACTGTAATCAATAGTTTTCGTAGCCATAATCAAAACTGCCACTACCTGTAATGTGATTTGGGGATCCACACTAATGCAAACTGAAACTGAAACTTCCGAAGAGGTTACAAGTCTGCAAATACATCTGCGGCAGAAATCAGGAGGGTTGTGTTTTAATGTTGTGAGTGCAAGTAACGGCAGTACCTTCGTCTAAGTTAGAAACTATTCGTATTAATTAAAACGTTTGGTGCAGCTAGAAAGATGACGACACGGATAAGAACCAGACATTTACGTTGATTTGTGTCATACTTCAGCCAGCGATGTTACGTTACAAAGCCATAACTTGAGGTCTTGCTGAACCTCATGCAGCCAAGCACTTTGAGCAGTCTCTTGATCGAGCTGTACAATGGTCAAATACTGAAGCATCTAGAATTGATATATAGTACTGGCATAAAGACAAGAAAAAACCCCAAACTAGTTTTGATATCTCCAATTAATGAGACAGAATCCCTTTATGGACTAGTTAACACTTGAGAGCTAGCTGAGAGGCTTATCAACACTACGTACAGTATTTGGCAAAGTCTGGGGCCAAGTCTTACGTACTGGGCAACACCTTTCGACACAAGCGACCGTGCAGGAATGGAAACGATTATTCGATCTACTGACTTCAACATAATAATCACATAGCTACGGTTCTTTTTTGCGAAGATATCAATTCCTCTGAATTGGCGTGAGTGAAGAACTCCCAACATCTGGTCGGGAAAACAATATAATCTAGTTGGCACTGGAATCACGGCACTTTAACGAAATTGACGTTCCAGATCTATAGCAACAGTGGTGAAGCTATGCGCACGCACTAAAATCCCATAGCTTTGTCACTCTGAAAATTGGGCATGCATTGCTGATTTTGGGCATGCATTGCTGATTTTTGGGCATGCATTGCTGATTTTGGGCATGCATTACTGAATTTGGGCATGCATTGCTGATTCTATCTTGCAAGGGGGGTCGCTTTGGCAGTCGAAAACTTTCGGCAGTTTTTTCAATTGGAGAATTTTTACACTGCTTGTTGTTGCGGCTGTGATTTTTCGCAATGCAGATTGCGGGATCTTTAATTTTGCACTTTGTTATTCAACTTCCCACTCTAACAGCGTGCTTTTTGCAGGAGCGAAATTTTGATTCTTGATTTCTACTGCAATGTTATAAATCCACAGTTGGAGCCGATATAGTCGTAGAAATTTGAACCGGATGTTGCATGGATCAGTATCAGTGACTGACTGCATTTCAATTTGTCTGTTTTCCAGACCGCAAATACATCTGCTGTAGAAACCAGGAGGGTCGTATTCATGTCGTGAGTGCAAGTAACGGCACCATTGGCGTGAGTGAAGAACTCCCAACGACGCCAAAGAACAATATAATCTAGTTGGCCCAGTCGAGCAAGAGTTCAAGCCTCAGTTTTGAAGATCGTGGTTGAGTTAGGATCTTCACAAGAACAGCAACGGCTTCCAGGATCCTTGAGTATCGTGACAATTTCGAGAATCTCAACCTCATAGGTATATATTATGAAACATCCTCATCCTGTAAGTAATGAAGTTGAAATTTTGAATTTTTTGGAGGCCAAGTTCCTTCAATAGTATTTTAGACTTGTGCAACATGCATTAAGCTTCTTATTCTCTTACTATGATTATTTCAGCTTTGTACTCCTTGCAAGACTCTGTGGTTTATTCCTAAGTATATCTCTGTAACATATTAGCAACATGAATTGTTTGACAATGACTCCTATGCAACACCTAGGTTCAAAATTGTTTATTTTGGTATTTTGTTTTGTCCAATGAGTTTGTTAATTATGTTGCGTGATGACAGATTTTTATTAGAAACATCAGTTTTGTGGCTTTTCAACTAAGGATCAATCCATAGCTGTCAAGTTCTTTCTGTAAGGGTAATAGGTGAGTTTCCCTTCTCCTAGCAGCTAGATTAATTGCCTTCAGCTTTAGAATCAGATAGGCTATATCCAACAAAATTGTAGCCTTTCTTGTGTTTCATTTTAGTTCTTGTCAATTAAACTTCTTTCATTTAAAAAAATCATTTCTTATCCTATTAACTTAAGTAAAGTGTGATATAATCTCATGATTGCAAACCTTGAGTATGATATTGGCATACTACTTAATAGAGCAACAACTGGTCTACAATTTTTGTTTTTGGCCCAGGCCAGAAATCCATCCTAACTGAATATCTCGTTTGGTTTGCAGGTCCTGAAAGTTTTTTGCAGGGCATTGGTGTATATTCTAGTCATAGTTTTGGTTATTCTAGCATCAATTCTCTCGGTATTACTACATCTCCAATGATGATTGATCTTATCTATTTAAAGGACTCTTAGAGAATTGTGAGGTGTAGTCCTCTGGTAGTACACTTCATAGTTTATTGTAGTCTTTGGTAGTCCAATTGTCTTATTTTAACAGCTATTATTTGTTGACTCTAGAGAAGTGCTAAAACTTTGAACAGCTATTATTTGTTGCCTTTGAACAGCTAATTATTGTAGAAGTGCTAAAACTCTATGAATTGCTAGTCTCTTAGAAATCATATTGGCACATGGAATAATGAATACTATTATAAATTCATGCTTTAGCAAGGAGTTTCAATCAGATTACCTTTATTATTGGGGTTGTGATGAGTGATGAGTTTTGTTGGTGTATAGTTGAGTTTTTCATGAAAGTATCACTTTTAATCTGAAATGGTTGTGGGATTCTAACCAATGAACTCTTTGTGATGTCTCATAGATAAAAATCAAGTAGTTGATCATCTTCTGCAATTCAGTGAATTATTGGGAATTGTTATTGAAGAAAATCACAAAACTCAAGAAAGTGCTTCACAATTTCAGAAATGGGGCTTGGCAAAATCTAGTGTTTTCAGGTAACAATCTTAACTTATTTACCATTTACATGTTTTTTATTAGCAGTTTACACTTCTTTAGTTTGAAAATAGTTCGAAATTGGGATTAGTGTTGTTTGCAATGTTCAATATGTTGTCTAAGTTGGTGTCATGTTAGAGTGATCATTAGTAAGTGCTAAAGTAGGTCTTAGTCAACAGTTTCAGCCTTGTCCTCCGTGCTTGTTTTACTCCTAAGTATGCTCTGTCAAGAATTCTCTCATGGTATTCTTATAACAAAAAATTGGGACATTTTCTCTAGGTCCTTGAGGCAATATCAGCATTCAGTGGGGTCACAACAGATGCTACAAATCATTATGTGGTAATGCTTTCTCAATCAATATTGTTGTCTTATCATTCATGGGTTTTCAAAGTTGATACCAATCTAGATTGAAGGCATAGAGCTGTGACTAGTATTGAATTGTTCCTTTTAGACTTTATGATTGGTATTAGGACTCCTTAAAGGCCTTTGATACATTTGTGATAGCTTGTATGAGTGGCAAACATGATTTTAATGCCATCATCTTTGTATAATGTAGGGTTGAGAATCTTAAAAATTAAGGTTACTTCAATTTTGGGATCAATTGTTTTTACAGATTTGTAGCTCCAATTTTGTGAGGGTTGAAGGTGAATTTCCGATACACTTCCTACCAAATTATTTTGGTTACACCCTATTTTTTGGTTTTGTTGTTTTCTGTATATGTGAATGGTTTCCTATTTACTTTAAGGTATACTGAGAAATTGTAAATGTTGGTGGTCAGGGTTTAGGGAGCATGACGTCATTCAAGGTTAAGCTATTCTCCTTGGAGCATGAATGGAGCAATCCAGAGAAGATTGGTCCCATTGTTGCAAAGGAAGGCGAGTCCTATGCCAACCTCCGAGTAAGGTTGGAAGATGCAGATGTGGTGGATTGGCCATTCTTGTTTTGGGATGTGGAAGACAAAATTAGGATTAACGTGAAGCTTGAGAAATTGAACACCATCTTGCTAGAGATTTACATCATTCCCATGGAGTCCCAGGGTGATGATGGAAATAAGCGTCCACATGTTGGTGGTGAGTCCTTTATCTTTGAATCAGCTCCATCTGAAGACACTGAAGTTGAAGGTATTCCTTGCCAAGATGCTGCTGTTGAGGGTATTCCAGTAAATCCAGCAACTTGCTCTAGGGTTAGCTCATCAGAATCTAGGTTGCTAAAATCCCTTTTAATTCCAAAAGAAGTTACGGAATTGTATTTTAAAGGGGAGGAGAAATTGAGGAATGAACTTAAGCAGATTTCCCTTGAAGACCACAATTGGTCCCTGAAGTCTTGGGATCAAGATGGGGTTGGAGTTCTAAAGGTTTATTGTGAGGAATGCTGCAAGGATATTGGAGGTGGGAGTGGTGGTCATACAAAAGTCACTGCTTCGAATTTGTTTTCAAATTTTCGCAAGAGCCATTTAATGTCAAATGGACACATACGGAGTTGGTGTAGAAGGAAGGGTGTAGATTTTTGTAATCACCCTCAATCAGCTGCACCCAAAGGGAAGACAATCATATTAATTGCTGTAGATCACAAAGTTTTGATAGATGAGGGTGCCAAACTTGTTGCTAGTGTCAATCATAGTGTTTTCTCTGACCCTATTCCTTTTGTGGTGGTTGGGGACCTTGATTGTGTTGAGGTTAAGAGCTTTTGGTATAAGGTTAAGTGCACTTACTGTGGGGATTTTTTTCAGTTATGTCCTCCCAAAAAAAATCTTGAAGCTAACCTTAGGAACCATCTTGGTGGGACAAAGCATGAGAAAGCATTAGAAGATGCTCACAATGCTAAGAACATACGTCCAGTATTGGCCACTGGCAAGAGAGGGAGGCCAACTGGAAAATCAAGTGGTGCTGCAAATTCAAACCAGAAGGATTTGCATGCTTGGTTCAAAAGTGGTGGAGACAGCAGTCAAGAAGGTGAATCTCCTTTGTTGGATCAATCTCATTTGTTTGGATTAATGTGTTGGGGTTTTAAAGAACCAACTTGTATTTATGCTAGCAATACTTATGTTGTGAATGGTTTGCTAAATGATCCACATCCTGGTGTCAATTGGTATCATGAACCCCATCTTTGTCAATCATTTCAGATAGATAACAAGTCTGTCAATGTAAATGGTACATTTAGGCATAAGAATTGTGCCCGGTTCAGTACATCTGGTAGTTCCTTCTTTAATTTTTGTTGTAGTTTTTGTAGCCAAATTTGC
The DNA here is from genome assembly GCA_947034895.1 of Rhytidiadelphus loreus. NCBI lineage: Eukaryota > Viridiplantae > Streptophyta > Bryopsida > Hypnales > Hylocomiaceae > Rhytidiadelphus > Rhytidiadelphus loreus. Next base: position 45,681,459 of record OX344764.1, read on the forward strand.
TTGGAGGATGACTTTAGGATGCGTGTAGTACGTGAAGATAAAGCCCTAGAGAAGCGGGGTACTAGGGGTACAGACAAAGGACGTAGATTGGGGTATTTACAAGTGAATGAGTTGTCCTATCATAGTAGGATAATTACAAAGAAATTGAGGCTTGAAAGAATGTATCACTGGGCAGCAAAAGCACGCATTGTGCAATTAAGAATTAAAAGGCCTAGCCTAAAAGAGTCTGCAAAAGAAGCTTGTGGCCAACAAAATTTGGTTAAATTTTGTAATGACATCATTTCTGCTCATAGATCTGGTGCATTTGGGGGAAAGCCTGCTCTTTGGGATTTCATGAGGGATGTTGCATCTAACCTAAATAAGGGTAAACAAGGTTATAGGTTTAGAAGTAATACAAAATCTTTTGGTCAAGCTATGAAAATATATGGGGGAAGGAGGATGTGTGATCTCTTTTCATTAAATTTCTTTGGTCCATCATTTAAGACAATAAGAAAATAAAATAAGAAAGGTGTGCAATTCATTCCTGGGGAGCATGCCAATATTTTTGCCTAAGTGGCTGAAATATACAAAGATGCAAAGGTCCTCCATGGGATTGTAGGACCAGTACCTGTTATACTAGCAAAAGATGAAACAAAGGTTAAATCAAGGGTGTCATGGGAACAAAAATGGGATACCTTGGCTGGGTTTTGTGTGGTAATGGCAGATCATGTATGTGTGTCATCATTTAAGCCTGTTGTAGGGTCTGGAGAGGTTGGATACAATAAGATTGTTCAAAGTTTTCGTACTTACAAGGTGGGAGGATTTGCCAGGGTGATTGTAGTGAATCCACTACACGACAAATTGCCGCGACTTGTTTTGGTGGTTTGCAATACATGTAATTGTTTTGACTCTTCATGGGTACGAAAGCAATGGGGCTTGATTGACCAGTTGTGGGATAAAGAATGCAAGGAATTAGTTGGGCCAATTGTAGGCCATGCAAGTGATGGTGATTCAAGAAGGCGTCAACTGATGGTGGAAGATTATAAGATTACAGTTGGACCTCGATTGAAGGTGAATTGGGATGGTTGGTTGTTGACAGCGGGATTAGATGCTATGGGTGATGCATTTGGTCTCCATGACCAAGACTACATCCACAACGGAAAGAAGTTAGTTAATCCTTTGGATTCCCCGGTAAGGGTCCTCCAACTAGGTGGTGATATTGCTTGTCTTCAACATTTAGGTCTTGTGTATAACAAATTCACAGTTGATGAGCATGGATTGAAGATAGAAGATATAGATAGAAGGGATAGACAAAATTGGGCATCTGCCCAACGCATGTGCCAGAGAAAGAATCGGATTTGCTTAGCTAAATTGAGGACAACACTTGATGTTCATCTAGAGCGTACTTTGGCTACAGAGATGTACTTGGAAGTGTGTGCTGATTACATAGATATTTTTGCTTCTCCTATGCTTGATTTGAGATCTAGGTTAGTTCTTGCTGCAAAAGTTTCTTTTTTTTTCCACCTTTGGAAGCTTTGGCTCCAACATGGTGACCATTCAGTTTTTGGGAATTCTCAAAAACCTAATGCATCTGAGAACTTTGTGTCTCAACAATGTTTTATTGATGTGCAACTTTCATGTCATTTTGTGGTTTTATTAGTAACTCACTTTAGGGATAAATATCCCCATTTGGCTGTCCCTCTTCATCTCACAGGTAGTGATTCTTGTGAAATCTTTTTCTCTAAAATTGGTGGCATGGTAGGTTTAGAGAGGGTTTATGATTTTCATGAGTTGGTGGGGTCTGCAAATATCTTGAATTCTCTGGCAAGTATTGAGTATGGCAACAATGGATTAAAGTTTGGATGTGTGCACAACAAGATGGAGAATGTGTGGGCGAAATTGCACCTTTTAGAGGATGGTGAAACTCCTTGTGATTTAGGAGACTACAGTCTGATCAGTGACAATGAGCAAGTCATCCAAGCATTGCAAGAAGGATTTAGAGAAGCCCAGAAACTCTTACGAATATTGAACATGGCCCCTTCAAGTGTAGCCAAAAGAAAAGAATGGTTTCATACCCCATGGAAGTTTGAAAAAACTGATCCTAAACACTTAGCATTTGTGCCAAGCAAATCACCTATTGCTGGTGAAGATGGAGATTCAGAGGTCCTTCAAGAGGCCTTGCAAGTGCCATTTGTAGTGGATTCTGAAGATCTTGGTGAGGATTTTAACCTTCACTCTGTCCTTGAAAATGATTTAGAAGATGAATTTGTAGATGATGGTCTTGATTCTTTGGCATTACTTGAAGAAGAGACCCGTGATTTTTTCAATGAAATGTTAGACTCTCAAGAAGTGCAAGTGTCTACTATGGTTATTCCAGATCAGATTGTGCCTGTAGTTGAATTTGAAGGTTGTCAAATCTTTAAGTCCACCCTAGTGTCACAATTGAATGGAAATCCTTTTCTTTCCAAGGATAGGTTGACTAGGGTGCGTAATTCAATTTATTTTAATAATAGTGAAGACTACATTTCAGCTGCTGCTTCTACTAACACATGCCTATTAGGGCTTGGTTCTGACTGTGGTGTTTTTTTTGTACAAAGAAGCACCTTAACAAAGTCCTCTACTGTAAAGTCTGCTTTGAAAAGGAAAAGGGGGCAAGGTGCACGAAATGGGGCACCTTCTAGCATCCTAGAAGGTGTAGATGAAGGAACTTGGTGGGTTGGGCGGGTTCAAAAAATGAGAAGACGAGTTGGGACGAAGTGGGGCTTGTCTAGACAGCCTATTGATCTCATGAACCGACCTATTCGAACCAACAAGAAAGGTATTTCTTCACCTGTTGCTATGGTACTACTTAATTGGTTCAGCAAAGCCCCTGGGCATTTGAAATTTAAGTATGACCATTCAGACCACAAATGGATAGATGTTGATTCAATAATTGCAACTGTGACTTTAACATATAATCCAAATTCTAAAAAATTTCATTAGATCAAGAAGATGCTACTTCTCTTAACGATTTTGTTGTTGCTAGAAAATAAATTCTGTAAAAGACATTCTTATATGGTTTTATTGTCTTCTTGCATGTGGCTGAAATGCTAGTATTGTTATTTTGTGTCAATGTCAATTGTTTGGTCTTACTTTTTTTTTTTCTTCAAGTCTTCCTATTTTGTATCTTTAAAGTTAATGTTAAAGTATAGGCTAAGGTTCTAGAGATTGGGTGCAAAAATTACAAGTATAAGGTAGGCTAAAAATTGGGAAATTGGTGCAAATTTTTTTTATTGGATTATGAATTGGTTTTGCATGCTTAATAATTGGAGTGAAGGTTTTAGGATAAATATTACAGAATTTTGTATTTAGAATAGGTGTGCAGCTTTGGATATAAAATTATACTTGGCTAGGGTTTTAATATAAGTTATCATATTTTTAACCAAAATTTCAGTTTGGAATTCTAGGGTGCTAATTGTTAATTAGTGTTGAGTAAAATGTATTGAGCATTCATAATATTGTTAGAATTAGTTAGTTCCTTGTGTGCATGTGTTGGTTATGTTGTTATGATTACCAAGGTGCAGATTATAGGTGGTCACTTCAATTCACTTGGATATAGAGATGATGGCAACTTGATGAAGCTGCATGGGCGGTCTATCTTAGGGAGGAAATGGACTGCTGCAAGTTGGCCAACATTGGAGCTGTATGAGTGACATGCATCGAAGGTGTGACTTGACATTGTGGACACACGGATATGGCATTGCTTGTATATATTCTTATAAATGTTAAGTATTATCTAGTTTATGCTAGTGTTTTATAAACATTGTTTTATTTTATATCCTAGATTCTAAACCATTGCAATTTGCAAATGCATTTGAACAAATTAAACATATATGTTTTTTGTGTTATATTATTAACTATTCGTATTGGTGTTTCTCATAGTTTCAGTATTATGACTATATTTGATGCTTCTATGATGTTGCTTATTCCTCTCCATACTAGGTTGTTTAGAATACATGGCATAGAATTTAAAAATATCCTAAACTAAGGTTGAAGTGTACATTCTTATTTGTTATCATCTTAGATTGTTTCACAATACTAGTATTGCAAAAAAATTATTATAAACGCGAGACATTGGTTTTATGGTGCATACCATATATGTAAACGAAAAAAATGGATAAATAAGTTTTATATATAAGATAGCCCAACTATAAAATTGGATGACTGAATTTATAAAAAATCATAGGATACTGAAAATATGCCCTTCATAGCTTTTTATGTAAATATACGATCATTTTAAATACAATAATGAAGGTAAATAGCCCCACATCAAATACCCTATGAACTGAGGTGTATACCTTAAATTACAAGGAGTGTTCCCCCCGAGATCCCAACACTTCGACAAGATAGCAAAAGCACGATGGGTCATTGAGATGTTTGTAAATGTTTCGAAAGACATTTACAATCTTGAGCGTGAGATTACAGTCGATGAGTGTGTAATTCCCTATAAGGGTAGATACTGTTTTATTAGGCAATTTATGCCTGAAAAACCAGTGAGGTTCGGGATTAAATGTTGGGTCCTAGCCAGCTCAAAGTCCAAATTTGTTTCTAACATTGAAGTCTATCTTGGTGAAGGTACTGGCCTTGGTGAACACGGGTTAGGATACCATGTTGTCTTACGAATGATAGCGGGGCTTGAGCAACGCTTTCATTGTCTAGTTGTAGACAACTTATTTGCCAGTGTAAATCTTTTCCATGAGCTCATGGTGCTTGGCATGTGGGCTACTGGAACAGTACGTCGCTCAAGTAAAAACCTGCCTCTTGGGCTTTACCGTCCCAGCAATAACGTTGTGAGAGGGTCCATGCTCATTCGTACCCATGACCATAGACAAATGGGAGTTGTCTCTTGGCAAGACAAAAAGCTTGTGACTCTATTGAGCACTGCTGCTAGCCCTTGGGAGCCTGGTGTGGTTGTACTTCGTAGGATTGCTGGTATGAAGGGTCAATTAATGGTGCCATCTTCCCCTATTCACACTCAATATCAAGAGTACATGAGAGGAGTGGATGTTTAAGATCAACTACGTTCGAGTTACTCATTCCAATTGAGAAGCCACAAATGGTGGCATAAACTGTTTTTTTTTGTAATTGATCAGAGCATGGTCAATTCCTACGTCGTCTACTGCTTGCAGATGGAGGACCTTGGGTTAAAAGTTCAAACCCACATGCAGTTCAAAATTGTTGTTGGAAAGCATTTAGTAAATACTTGGTTAGAAGCACGATCCCAGAAAGGAGCCCAACTCCTTGTACGTCAAAGAAGGCCTGATCCTATGCATTCCCACTGGCAATCAAAACTCAAACGTCGATGCATCGAATGTGGGCATGTAGGGCATTGGTATTGTCCAGCATGTGGAAACCGATGGATGTGCCCTCAGAAGTGCTACCATGCCGTTCATGAACGGCTAAATCTTTCTAGGTATTGACGAAGGTGTGGTTTTGCATCCTTGTTTGAATGTTTGGAGTACAGAATCGACAACGGCCCATGCAAGTCTTTGATTGGGATGCTGATGTGCTCTATCATACACCAAAACAAGGCAGTTGCAACCATGGAACAACAATGAGAGTACGACATACTTGCTAGTTCATGGTGGAACAATGGTTGAAGGACAAGGATTTAATAGTGTTTAGTCCTCAAGAGTTGAACTTGGACCGTCGAACAATGACCGTTACTGTAGATTTGAAATGCTTTGGTCTTTCATGCCTACAGGTGGTGATGAACAATCTAGGCACAGTTTTTGATGACCATGAACTACCATTATGACAGTAGGTTTCATATTTTTCATAACTCTTTTGAGACACACATGCTATTCACTATTTAGTTGATGTTGCATGAAATTCCTAAAAGTCATATGATGAGATCACCCACTTCAAAAGATTGTAGTTTTTCTTGTGCTTGCATCAAGGTTTGCATTTTCTAATATTTGATGAGAGATGCATCTGCAAAATCATGAAATGGGTCTATCCACGCTCAGTTGCAAGCCCTCTTTCCCCGCTATTTTTTTCATGTGAGCTGCATTGGTGTGTGACAAGTTTGTTGCCTTCTTAGAGCTTTTACTGTAAGTAACACCTCGGTTACTTGAGGTCTAGTTGCTCTCTTCACACCATGCTTGTTCTAGATGGAGGCATTTCAGAGTGAAGAAGTTGAAAACAAGAGTGTTGGAGTGCTGAGAGACCATCAACAAGGACTTGAAGTCTAAGCAAGTGCCTGTCAGCTTTGGCTTGGATACGGCATGCAAGCTTTACTAATAAATGATCAGTAATAAGAAATGATCAGCAACATCATGGTGAACGCCAAATCCATAGGAAAGTCTTACCATTTTGTGAGGCTCATCAGACGGGCGGCGTCTCACATGCTCATAGTTACTAGGCTCATTTTACATTTGGTTCATATCATGTATCTATGATCGGACAAGGTTCTTGAATGCAAGTCTTACTATAGCCAGAAGGAAATTCATTTTGTTGTTTAGTGATTTTTCCTCAACCATTTTTATGTAGTTTTCATTCAGCTGAAGGCGATTTCCTACCATGTAGACCCCTCCTCAACCATTTTTATGTAGTTTTCATTCAGCTGAAGGCAGTTTCCTATCATGTAGATCCCTCCTCAATTGTTTGCATCTAGTTCCCAGAGTATCATTGGTTGAGTTGATTTTGGCACGGGGGGTCCTGTAGTATTGCAATCTAAATATAGGTTGAAGAAGTCGAGAATGTGACTGTCAAACCGGCTCAAGCTTGTCCTCTAGTATGCACGGTAGTTGCACGATGGTCCCTACAACGATGTTGCCATCCGTCTTGTATCACATGCTTGACAAACCACTGCATACTTCTACTCTTTGGCAACTTCACAGGGTGTGGTGTGTTGCAAAATTTGGCAAAATTGTGTGTTCATGTAATGCAATTGTGTTTGCTCAGGCTATATGTCATTTGAAAGGAGCAATAGCACGATTTTTTGGCATATCTTTTGGACGTCTTATGCACATTCTACAGCTTGCAATCTCCCCATACGGCATTTTCACAACCTCATTCCTCACTGTTGCATTTATACAAGAATTTTTTTCATCTAGAACCGCTTATTCAAAAATTATGCAGCTTGCATAACAGGCTTTCCTACCGGTCTTGTAAGCCTCACAAAAAAATTGGACCCATATGACACTCTTTGCCCAAGCTAAATGCCACTTGTATTTTTCCAGGTGCTTTGTATGGTCACCGTATTAGGTTAGGCAACCTCCTTTAGGGGTTAAGGTAACATGCTCTAAAAGCGCCCATTTATGGGCTGTTCCACCTTTTTCATATGCTTATGGAGACCATAAGAATTTTGGATTATTTTTCAGAGAAAGAAAAATGAATTCGCCAGAGAACCCAAGTGGTTTCGTAATTTTCCAAGCATTTTTGAATTACTTATGGATTTTCAAAGATTTCAGGCATAGGCACCTATTTGTGACCATAGGTCTCCCAAAATGCGTCCACTTACAACTTGTAAAGAAATTTGCAGAAATCAAAGACAATGATTGGCTCTTACAATAGAAAAACAATTTTTCCTTGATGCATTCAATTGCAATAGTGGTCCATTTAAGGATCACCCCATCTCCATTCTCCACCTAAAATAGGGGTGGTTTGAAGAGGATGGGCGCTTTTAGAACACACTACCTTATTGCGGCGCCGTCTAGGGCTATGAAGGAGGACGGCAAAATTAAGATTTTGATAAGCGATTTGATTGCCGTCGAGGTCCATGAGTTTGTGACAAAAAAATATTTGCATTTAAATATGGATAATACTTTAATTTTGGAAATGACTGAATTTTTTCAACCACTCAACTGCTCGAAAAATCCTTGCCATTGCTATAATGCATGCTGGATTAACAAATTTGAGTATAAACTTCACTTACGAGTATTCAATTTGAGTTTAATTCCAAAGAAGTTTAATCCCAACAACTGCATTGATTCCTTGTAATTGCAGTTGCAGCTACAACACATAGCTTTGACCATGGCTTCGTCAAGTTCAGAATACTATGGGTATTGTGACTTGGAACTTGCTAGAATTGTGATTTAACATGTTCAATTCAAATTCAGCTATTTGCATGTCATTTACTTGTTTTTGTATTGTGTCTGATTATGCTTCTAATATTTGTGTGTACATGCACTCCTAGACTTTCATAATTCAAGAATATATTTGACTAGTTCATAGGAGAGTTAGCTTACATTCACTACAAGTATCATGCCAAGAGTTAGACAAGGCAAAGAGAATTGCAATGACGACGTAAGTATATCACAAAATTTGACATCTTTAAGCAATACACCTCATTGCCATTACCAAAATTCAATTACCATTATGACATTGTTTGAAATTTTTTGGCAGTTGGTTTGGGACAGTGTCGTGTAGAGAGCGTTTGCTTTGGGAAATTATGAGGATTTTGGTTGCGACTAGAAATGGCTCGGGAATGAAATAAATTGTAACTTGTCGAATCTTGAAATCTTCGAGTCTTCAAATCTTCAAACTGCTACTCGTTGTCCTATCCTGTTGTGTTTCTAAGTAAGCCAAAGGTTAAGGTAGGGTGATAAGAAACCACGGGCTTTGGACGTGTAAAACGGGACGGTCAGACCACGAGCTGAGCCGTCCAAGGGATTGGATCCTAAATTTCAAACCCACGGTGACCAGCAAACTTGCCTCAACGGTGGAAACAACATAAAAGTCTCGACCATGTGGGCAATTAGCCCCACTTCGTCGCATTCACAACACAAAATGAGGCTAGTATTGGTGTTAACCAAACCGCCCGCAACAATAAAATGAAATTTACAAAGCCACAAGCCACACATACACACACATAAGTCTTCAAAATTCCTCCAACTCCAACTCCAACTCCAACTCCAACTCCAACTCCAAATCCAACTCCAAATCCAACTCCAAATCCAACTCCAAATCCAACTCCAATTCCAACTCCAAATCCAACTCCAATTCCAACTCCAATTCCAACTCCAATTCCAACTCCAATTCCAACTCCAATTCCAACTCCAATTCCAACTCCAATTCCAACTCCAATTCCAACTCCAATTCCAACTCCAATTCCAACTCCAATTCCAACTCCAATTCCAACTCCAATTCCAACTCCAATTCCAACTCCAATTCCAACTCCAATTCCAACTCCAATTCCAACTCCAATTCCAACTCCAATTCCAACTCCAATTCCAACTCCAATTCCAACTCCAATTCCAACTCCAATTCCAACTCCAATTCCAACTCCAATTCCAACTTTGGATGAGTGTCACTATTGATCTACAACTCCAAATGAACTAAATAATAGCTTTTCGGAAAGCTAATAAAATCATCTACTTCTCCTCCAAATTTCAAACAATTCTAAAACTTTGTACAACTTCTATGGCCATCCAAAGTTTCGGCCTTGAGAAGGGAAAGGCAGCAGACCTTCCTTCGCTTCCACACTCACAACTTTTCCATACAAACTCCAAACAGAACAAATGATAGCTTCATGAAAAGCTAACACAATTTTCTACCCTTTCTTCAAATTTCATTGCAAAACAAGAACCTGTCCGTCTTTTATGGTCGACCAAAGTCTCTGCCTCTTAATTTTAAAGGCAACAAACCTCCCTCCACTCAAACTAGCACAACTTTTGCTTCACAACTCCAAATCAAGCAAGTGAGATCAATTTGGAAACTACACACCATGATACACAACACTTCCCAATTTCATTTCAAAATACTTCAAACTTACAACACAATAGGCCTCCAAACATTCGAGCCTCCAAACATTCGAGCCTCCAAACATTCGAGCCTTCCTAAACTCACAACGGGAGAGAAGATGAATAGTGTCCACCTTTTCCTCCACCTTATCTCTACTTTAACCACACAAACAAGTGGGGTCAGCCCTTAACTCACTACCAAGCTCTCACATCAATAATTGAGACCTTATTTGACCCCACTACTATCTCTTTATTTTTATCTTAGAAAGAAAATTCACTTCAAGTTCACCTAAAAGGAAAACTATTTCACTAATTTCTTTCTATCTTTTCTTTTTCTATTTTCAACACCCAAAATGGAATACACAAACAACTAACATAAAATAAATGTCTTCTCAAAGGTAAAAAACTAAACTCTTCAAAGAAACTTCACTCCATCTTCAAGAACTTGAGAATTCGCTTGATGGTAGTAGCAACAAACTCAACACGATCTGCCTTTGTCAAGGGATTGACCGGCCCTTCTAACCATTGTTGGTGACCGCGACTCCCTTTAATAGGCCTAACCATACAATAGTATTGATCGTCGTTAGGACCTTCAAAACTCCCTTCGAATGTCACTTCTTGGGTACCAGGTTCAACCCATCCAACCTGCAACAAAATCACTAGTGTTCGAGTTCCACGTTGTAGGTTCCCGTGCCATCGCTGCTCCACGCGGGGTTGCTTTGGCGGTCGAGAAGGCCCAGATTCATCTTGAGGATGCTCGTGCGATAATGAAAGACCTAGCGGCTGAAGAGGTTGAGCCGGTAGTTGAGATAACGAAAATTCAAACTCCGATTCTGGTAGAGGCTCTTCATCCTGAGACTCAGAAAAAACCCTCCACTTCGACATACTGAAATCTATAACAAACAATAAAGAAAACTACTTCAAGTTTGGTGGCATTCTAAAATGGTAACCTATTCTTATATAGATGGCTCATGTCATCGTGAGAAGGCGTCATCTTGAAGCTACCAAGGATGATGTCATTTTTATTTTTATATTATTAAAATCAAATCTATGAAAATAATGTATCACCATGCATTTTTACACTATGTATGCATTTACAATGTGACAATGGCCTTCCTGTACGGCGCAGCTGCCGACTCCTTGTGAGTGTTTCTAACTCCACCATTAAGTCAGAAAGTTGCACACAGGTTCTAGCAGCATAAGTTAGCAAATTGTAAGGGTGAAATGTAAACATAGTGTTCTTTGGCCTTCCAAGCAATGGACACTTTGTTATGTTGATTTTTTCCTAATTTAAGTACTTCAAAACACTCTAATAGTTAAGAAATAAAGGTTGTTGAAGGTTAGTTAATTGTGATTTAAACTTCTAGTTAAACTAAAATTCTACCTAAACTAAATCAAAGAATACAATTTGCCTTTTCCAAAATGGTAAAGCAAGTTGGATTCTGATATTCCTAATGAAAGTTATGTGTGGATGAAATTCGTACCTAATTCTATCCTAAAAACTTCATCCTTCAACTAAAAATAGCAAATTAATGTGAAATAAATCTAAATTTCATGGTTGAAAGGTTAATTAAGTTATCTAATGGAATTTTTAGAGAAAACCTAATTTTAACCTATTTTAGGATTTTTCATCCAAAACTAGGTCAAATCTTCATCCACACTTTTATCCTTCCAATTAAAGTAATTTTAAAAGTAAAAGGTGGATTTGGAATCTTCAAAAGATTCTCTAAGAGATTATGGTTTCAAAAGATTTCCTAGTCGTGCCTTGGGAATATTCCTAATTGGTTTTTAATTCATCCTAATTCTAAGTTATTATTCTAATTTTAGTGAATTTTTAGGGTTTTATGGTTTTTATGAGTAAAGTGATTAATTAACTTCTTGTTAAGATAAAAAGTAAGAATTTAGAACTTTTAGGTGAAAACTTTTAAATGGATGAAAATTCCCCTTAGTTGGATGGAATTCGTTCCTTTAATAATTTTCAAGAGAATAAATAGGTAAATTAGGTTTTGACTTCCCCTAATTATTCTAATATTCCTAAGTTCCTAAATTAGATTCCTTTTGAGATTCTTTTGGATGAGATTACTATTTCGTTTTCCAAATTAATTCAAAGTTAATCTAATTATTACCTTTACAATTTTAGTTAGATTTTCAAAGGTTTTCTAATAATTTAAATTCTACTAGCTATTGGAATCTTAATGGTTAATTTAGTTAGTTTTAATTTTCTAATCTAAATTCTTAAAGAATGAAAGCAAAAGAAAAGACAAAAGATAAATGTTGAAATTATACCTTGGTGTCAAGAATGTCGATCGTCCCGTCATCGCAAAACACCATCATAATTGTTTCCTCGAAATTTTCCATTGTCTTTCATGAATTTTGAAATAAATCTTAGTATTATTGTTTCTAAACCTATCTAAAAAGTCCAAGTTTGTTAGTTTTGGCAATTTAAAACTAATCCTTTGATTTTAGGAAAATAAATTAAACGATAAATTTAATTCAAGTTTTCCAAGTTTTCAATGAATAGTAGTTTTATTCGATTGCCAAATTTTTAATAGTTATTTTATTAAATATTCCAAGATATTAGTTGTTGTTTGTTTTTATTGTTTTGGCTTATTAGGCCTAATAAAACAAATTCACCAAACTACAAACAAACAACTAATTTGGATTTGGAATCCTAATTAATAACTAAAACCAACCGAATGAATAGTATTCTAATAAAATAATCTTAAATAATCTAAAACAAATCTATCAATGAATAGGAAAAGGAATAAAAGGATGAACGACAATCCAAATGAATAGTAAAAAGAATAAAACAATCCAAACAATTCCAACTTCAATAGTAAGATGCCATTCAAAACAATAAAATAATCAATCAATTTAATTAGGAAGATTCTCACCTTGATCCTTCGTTTTCCTTGGCTAACTTCTTATAATCCTTCTCCTCCCTTCACTTGTTGTTTTTGATTTTAATTGTTGTTGTTGTCAAACTATGGTTGTTTGGAGATGCTCGTGAGGTTGGAGGTGATCCTTGGTGTTCAATTTTTCTCTAAAAAGACCAAAAAATTGTGTGCGTGGCAACAACCGCCTATGCTTGGTATTTGTTTTTTGGGTATATGATGATCCCTTATGGTTAGTTCACGAGCTGAGGCCCTGGATTATCAAGTCTCCCTTCTGGTTACAATCGTTCAGTAGCACTGGCTTCCCGCACAGCAGTCACTGGGCTCCCCGTTAGCAGTCACTGGCTCCCCATCAGCAGTCACTGGGCTCCCCGCACAGCAGTCACTGGGCTCCCGTCGCAGCTGCCACGTGTCAGGCCGTGGTTGGCCGGCAACCCCACCCCCGTCCGACCTCTCCGTCATTCAGTTCCTCTCCGTCGTCCAGCTCCTCTCCTTCGGTCCTTTACTGATCTTGTCTGATTACTTGAACTGCCAATTTGGCTCTCCAACCTGGCTTAACAGGCTTTTAAGCTTTGGGTAATAAACTGAGATTATCCTTGAGAAAAAGAAACTCAATCCATAAAGAGAACTTTTCTAAAGAATTAAAGGAAGGTCAAATTTTTTTGTAAGTAGCACTCAAACCCACAAAACTACAATGAACTACTTCCTATGGAAATTAAAGGTAATAAATCTAGCAATTTGAAATGAAATTAAAGCAACAAAGAGTTGAAAGCAAAATACCTCCAACACATGCACAAGCAAAAGAGAAATCAATCTTTGAAATTTGGACCTTAAATAAGTTCCATGAGAATCTTATTCTGTTGATTCCTTGGTTTCAAAACTTCGCCATGTAGGTTAAATTCACGATTAGATGGTCAGTTTAAAAGTAAATTTTAACCTTTTAAAGTCAAAGCTCCGCTGTGCGGGAGCAACCCCAGGAATTAACAGTCAAATCAAAGTTTCAAGTACTCGTTTCCAGGTTTCAAAGTCAAAGCTCCGCCGTGTGGGAGCAACCCCAGGAATTAACTGACAAATCAAAGTTTCAAGTACCCGTTTCCAGGTTTCCAGGTCAAAGCTCCGCCGTGTGGGAGCAACCCCAAGAATAACTAGTATCCAAGGACCCAAACTAGTATTTTGAAAACTTAATTCTTAAAAGAGGTACACATGATAGTGTTTAACCGAACATTAAAAACTAATTTCCAAAATTCAAAACAAAGTTTTAAGTTTAATCACTAAAGGAGGTACACATGACAGTGTTTAACCGATCATTAGCAACTATTCAAACCAAACACCCGTTATACAACGAGTTTTGGCACGTGGTGATGTTCAAAACCTTTTGGCAAAGTCTAGCTTCGTCGCTTTAAAGTTTTAAGTTCATAGACTATTCTCAATTTACACAAATGGTTGGTTAGTATCCAAAAGAACAATAAAATCAACTAGAGTTTGGGAACTACTCCCACAACTCCCAAAATATCAAAGTTTTGGGGCTTGAAGCCTCCAAATTCAAGAAATGAGTGAGTTAACACAAACAACACTTAGAGTTAGGGGATTTCCTCCACCTATACTCTTGAAAAGCAAAGTTTTGGGGCTTGAAGCCTCCAAATTCAAACAAGAAAAGAAAGCAAAGCTTTGAAGGGGCCCTCCGGACCTTCAAAGTACAAGAGAATAGAAGAAAATAGAAGAAAATAGAAGAAAATAGCTAAAATTTGGCTTAAAAAGTGCTCCGACAAGTGTCGGTAGCACGACAAGAGCAACAACAAGAATGAAACAAAGAATGAGGGCCACGAACAACCTCGAGGAAGGGCCTTATATACTCGCTCCCGGCCCCCCCCCGGTAAGTTGTTCGTAAAATTATCTTTACTTTCAATCTAGATATTTTGCTAAACTACCTAAACGTATTTTCAAAATAATCTTTGTTTAATGGGAAAGAAGGTTCTCAAGCGAGTTCCTTCTAGGCCCTAAATGGCCTTAGAATCTTTTCCCAAATTAAATATTTGATTTTTTCAAAGATATTTTGAAAACCTTCCTAATTAACCAAGATATTTTGTGTTTTAATCTAGGGTTAGTTCTAAATTGTCTTTCTTTAGTCCAAAAGATGGCTTCTTACGCAAGACAAGTATCTTGGGCAAATCCAATCTTCGATTTTACAAGAGATATTTGCAAAATCAACCCAGATTAATCAAAAATTACCTTTTAAAAGTCAAACTAAGGGCTGACCCTCTCTATCTTTTGAGGGACAACTCGAAACTGAAAACAAACTGCGCCATCGCGTTTAGAAGACCCCAATTAGCCTAAGGAACCCCTTACCCCTACCTCTCCAGCCGTTTTAAAGCGCAAATTTGAGTCACGGTAACTCAGAACAAAAGTTAAAAAGCTAACTTTTGGAGTTTGCGTCTTTTGATGAAATTGTCGGTCCTGGGTGGTTTAGAATATTTGTGGGAGTGAGAATTGACCCTTGAAACGCTCCATTCGGACACCACTAGCTCCTGGTTCGCCGGTCAATCCGCCGCCAAGTTGTAAATTCTTGTAAAATTCGTTGTCGGTCCTGATTCTGGTACTTGGGAATGTTGGAATGTCTTCAAACTTGACAGGGCTCTTTATTGGCACACAAAACACTATTCTAATTTTTAGTGAGATTTTACCGCAACATTGATAATTTCTAGGAATTTACGAATGCAGTTTTAAGCGGTTGACTTCCCATGGAGTCATCGTGGAGTTTTGTAAAATCCCGAAACTTTTGGGCAATCTTCTACAAGATGTCCATCAACTAAGGGCAAAACCAAATCTCCAATAAGAATGCTATTTTTAGCAATTCTTTAATAATTTCCACCCGGGGGGGAAATTATTCTTGATATCGGGGGAATCTTGGATGATCAGGCTTCTATTTGACCTCCTGGCATGCTTTGACCTAGAAAAGCACCTCTCTGTATGTTCCAATCATCATTTCCTCCATCTTGATCTGTGAATGAATGTATTTCTCAAAATTACTTGCAAACAATTAATCTAACTCTTTCGAGTTGGATTTAGACTGACTCGGACTAGACTCTAACTTTTAACTAGTTTGTTACATGTATACTTATAGCTGTTGTATTACATGAACAAGACACTAGGACTGGTTAACTCTCAAATTCTCACATCGCTCGGAATTACTGACTAAACTACTTATTTATACTAATGAGACCTAAAATTAGTGAAAATGCAACGTTTTTCATGTTTCACGCATTTAAGGCCATGACACCCTCTTTGGTAGGGACTTCTACCAAAACCCACAATAATTGTATTTTTATATGTTTTTTCCTATTTTTCACTCAAAAATTAACTAAAAATCGCGAAAAATAAGTTCAGAGTTCCAAGTGCCAACTTGAGGGCTCACACTCCTGTCTCATCAAACGTTGACAAGCACAACTCCACTGCCTCCATCAACTCCCACTCTAGAACCTTCTATGGAGCCTTCTACACCATTATCTCCATCGTCAATTTATCCTACGCCACAATATGTGCCTCCTGTACTGCAATGCTTGAGTGGTTTTCTAGACTCTACACTAGTAGAAAATTGTGTCCAAATCAACAGAAAATCATCAAAAACTTGTTGATTTGAATACTGCATTGACCGTTTTTACATTTTTTTGTTGATTTGAGCCCAAGCTAACACAATGGTTAACAAATTTTTGTTGATTTGAGCACAAGTTAACAAAATGGTTTAACAAATTTTTGTTCATGTGAATAGTGCAACAACCAAATCAACATGTTTTTGTTCAATGTTTTAGGGTTGTGTTGGGGTTGTTTTAGGGTTGTTTTAGGGTTGTTTTGAGGTTGTTTTGGGGGTTGTTTTGAGGTTGTTTTGGGGTTGTTTTGAGGTTGTTTTGGGGTTGTTTTGGGGTTGTTTTGAGGTTGTTTTGGGGTTGTTTTGAGGTTGTTTTGGGGTTGTTTTGGGGGTTATTTTGAGGTTGTTTTGGGGTTGTTTGGGAGTTGTTTGAGAGTTGTTTGGGGGTTGTTTGGGGGGTTGTTTGGGGGTTGTTTGGAGGTTGTTTGGGGGTTTGGGGGTTGTTTGGGGGTTGTTTGGGGGTTGTTTGGGAGTTGTTTGGGGGTTGTTTTGGAGGTTGTTTGAGGGTTGTTTGGGAGTTGTTTTGGGGTTGTTTGGGGGGGTGATTTGGAGGTTGTTTTGAGGTTGATTTTGGAGTTGTTTTTGGATTGATTTGGGGAGGTTTGAGGAGGTGTGGGGAGGGGGGAGGATTTGGATTTTTTGAGGTTGTTTTTGGAGTTGTTTTTGGATTGTTTGTGGAATGTTTTTGAAATCTTTAAGAATTTTTCAAAAATTATGAATTTAGAGTTCAAATCGTATTTTATTTTCAATTATATTTTGAATTTGATTGAAGTTCTAATTAAATTCATAATGTAATTCAACTTTGGTTGTATCAAGGTTTTTAACATATGAAAGGCCCGTAATTGCTTCTAAATATTAGTCTTCAAAGAAGGCTTAAATCTTCATTTATATTTATTTTTTCAATAGATTTAACTAAATGATCTAACTTATATTTATTTTGACCTATTTTCCATCTTGAAATTGTAAAATAAAAAACTTCACCAATTGCAACATCATGATGCTTGGATTTAAAAAAAATAATGTTTCATTCATACCAAATGATTATATTTCATTTTTCCAAAATTTTATTTGAAACATTTAGATACATATCAATTGTACAATTTGTAATTTTCCATCATATGCTAAAAAAATATGTTAAAGAAACTATATTAAAAATTGCAACAAAAAATATTTTATATTCATGCTTGGAGAAAATAATAAGTGGATATAAATAGAGATTGATTTACAACATTCAATGAAAAGAATTCTAGTAATGAAACTAAAGATTTCCAAACCTAATGGTTGTAATGTACTAATGTACATGTTGTAGTCAAAAATTTGCATCCTATTTTTGAAATTTAAAAAATATATATTTGAAATTGCATTCAATAAAGAAACTTAAAATTTACTATACAGTGCAATTTCTACTTTAAATTGGAAATTGAAATTCTTCATGAGTTTCACCTCCCTAATCTATATAGAACAATCCAAAAATTCTCACAAGATTAATATTTTAGAAACTAATTTGAAATTCCTATTTATTTGAAAAATACATTCAAATCTACTTGGCTAACATGCATACATATCTAGAAAATCTATACATCATACAATAACTTTCTCATGATGTAATCAAAAGTTATAAAAATTGTGAGTCCTTCAAACTATCCCTTCACCACATGTTGTGTAAAATTTAAAGGAAAAAAAAGGGAATTCAATTTCTAAATACATGAATAAAAACACTAGAAATATTGTCAAAAAATTCTACTTTGTTCTTTAGAGGTTTAAATTTTAATTTTAATTTTTCTGACCCCTAAAGGACCACTGTCCCCTCGGTGGACAAAATGGATTTCGGGCAAGTTTGTATGATCTTAATTTTTAGTTAAACTTTTTGAAACCTCCTCATAAGATAGAAAAACTTATTAGCTACGTGGTAATATAGATTTTATTTCAGTTGGTGCTTGGGAGCAAAAGTTATGGCATCTTAACCATAAATTTCACGTCACTAGGCAGAATAAGAAATGTACAGAAATTTGAAATTAATTTTTTAATTTTTTCCTTCTTGAAAATCATATTTTTGTCTACATGTGAAGCTTTTATTCATTCCATTTGATTAGTACTATAAAAGTTAAAAACAATTTTGTTTTTCGGGCAATTTGAACATCTTCTTGAAAAAATAACTTATTGGATGCAATTTTGGATGCAATTCTCACAATTTTTCAAAAAAAAATGTTTAACAACTTTAAGTTTCCTATTTAGAACAATCTCACCATTGACATTATTGTATTTCAATTCCATTTTAGAGCTATTAATGCTTTAGTTTTTCTTTCAATCTTGAACTTGCTTCTACTTAATAATTTAAAAAAAAATGAAAATCAAGCGTGTTTTTAAAAAAACAAAATTTAATTCTAAACTTTCAACACAATTCTTGAACACAAAATTTTTTAAATATTTAAATTCTAGATGAGCAATTTCCAAATTCTAATTTAGAGCTATTCAAATTGTATGTTCTACATTACAAAAAACTTGAATAGGAATTGTGTCCAAACCACCTCCTAGTAAAATGTTTGCCAAATAATTAAAATATCTTTAATTGAATTGAAGTTTTTAACACTAAAATTTCATGTGGAAAATTTTTAAACCACCAAGTTTGACATTGTATAAGCAATAGAAATATTTTCTATTAACTACTTAACTCACAATTCAGTCTTTTTTCAATTCAGCAGACTTTGGAGGCTGTTTTTGCATAGTACAGTCTTTTTTTTCAAAAAACTTCAAACTAGTAAAATTTGGAAGATCAATTAAACTTTCATCTCCAAAAATCCGTTTGTGATTTTGAGTCTTCAATAAAAAGTTATGGGCAAAATTCAGAGAGAGTGTTTGTAAATATCAAAAAATAATTTCATTCCAAACCCTCTCTGAATTTTGCTCATAACTTTTTACTGAAAACTCAAAATCACAAACGGATTTTTGGAGATGAAATTTTAATTGATCTTCCAAATTTTACTAGTTTGAAGTTTTTTGAAAAAAGGTACTATACTATGAGAAATTAGCCTCCAAAGTCTGCTGAATTGAACCAAAAATGACCAAAATTTGAAAACCGAAATAAATAACTTTTTTTTCCCATTATGGTCATGTAATTTTTCACATGGTGCAATGGATAAGACCTTGCACCCCTAGCCAAGGGGTGCAAGGTTCAAACCCCATTGCACCCCGCCCGCGTGGGGTGCCACCTAGGCGCTGCCCGCGTGGCGCTCGCATGGCAGTTTTTAAATTTTTTTTTTTTCAAAATCAAAAAATTGAAAAAAAATTAACAAATTTTTGTTGAAAATTATGTACAAATCAATAAGTTTTAGTTGCAATTTTTGTCCAAATCAACAAGTTTTAGCTAGAATTTTGTCCAAATCAACAAAAACTTGTTGATTTTTGTCCAAATCAACAGGTCCAAATCAACACAAACTATTTTGTCCGAATCAACACTTTTTTGTGAAGTTGGACGCTGAATTTTCTACTAGTGCTAGCATTGAACAAGTAATTGGGGAATTTGATCCTGATTTTGTCGACAGCCAAGAACAAGTGTAGGGAGGTACGAAGTCCTCTTCAGAAGAATTATCGGAGGATGAATTCGATGAAGGACAATATGTTGATCCCGAAACGAGGTCACTGGAAGAATTAATTTGGCCCCTTGAGATGCTCTTGAATTACCACAACATATTGCAGACCCAAAAATACAAATACGAGAAGCGACGTCGACGAGGTTCACATTGCGAAGGCAGCGACAACGGAGCAGATGAACAGTGCTTCGTCAACCACAATACTAGCAATTTGAGTGGAGGGGCAGGTGGAGAGGTGGACCAGCTTGGTCCGGACATGCAGGCCCACCCACCATCGCCATGTCAACCTACAAGAGCGGGTCCTTGGAAATGGGCAGGTAAGTCCACTATTCCCTTAACCCCTAAAGGATTTTGACTACATTTTCACCAAAAACGCTCCAAAACTGCCATTTCTAATACAAGTATCAAATTTTCTTAAAACTACATCTTTGGACACAAGTAACTGTAGGATCTTGTAGTACGCTGGTTCGGGAAGATGTGGAGAAAATCTCAGAAATTTTCACCGTTTACATTGCAAGATATTAGCGTTTGAAAAGACAAAAATCTGTTTTTTGTCCCTGCGAAAATCCGGGCAGCTGCACTTCAGAAGGTCATATCATCATGAAAAAATGTCCAAAATAGTTGTTACTCTCTTAATTCATTCTTCAAGGCAAGTTGACTACATGCTTGAAAATTTTCAGATCATTTGGAATTGTACAACATGTAGGAAAAAATTAGTAAGTAGAAAGATGTAGAGAATGTTTCAAAATACTAAATTGTTAACAATTTATTTATGGAATTGAAAAATGCCAATCCCAAAGGTTGTAATTTTGTAATAAACAATGTGCACCTAACGTTTTTATTTTTTTTCAAAAATATTGAAAATTGAGTTAAATAAAGGAGTTCAAAGTTTATTTTGGAGTAGAGATTCCATAACTACCCACAAACAACCCCAAACTAAAATTCCTCATAACTTTTGATTCATTGATCCAAATGGAACAATTCAAAGCTTTACACGTAGATATAAATCTAAAGAATCAATTTCAAATTTTAATTTTTTTTAAAAGTGATTTTTACAGAAGTTTTTTTGGTTGCCCAGGCTGCCCAATGAGCAATGAAAACTGCATATCATAGAATAACTTTTTAACTGTGTAGTCAAAAGTTATGAAAATTGTTGGGCCTTAAAGCTACACCTCGGGAAAATGTTGTGTGAAAATTTCAAAGAAAAAAAATAAAAATTCTATCCGTAGTGAGTTGCCCAAAATCGCTATGTTGCCAAAAAAAGCACTTTGGTCCTTTAGGGGTTAACTTTCCGAATCCTTCCACCATTTTGAGCACATAGAGTTGTAAATGTAGAAGTACTAGTGTGCCTTCCACTAGTGCCACAGCCAAAATAAAAATATTTTGTAATTTTTTATTCATTAAAACTTTGAAATTTAATAACTTTCATAGCATAGTGTGAGAGGTTGTATTCTAATTTTTTTAAATTTGAAAATAACTCCTACATTCATAACTTTCACATGGAAAGGAGTGCAAGGGCTTTATTGTGGGGTGAGAGGTTATATCCTTGGTACAATTTGAAAGCGTGTTACATGAAGGAGTACGAGGGCTTTGTTTTGTGGTCTTCAGACATGCAATGTGAAAGTTATGGTTTTTCCCGAATGAAAGATAATTTAATTCAATCTTTCATATAAAAAGAATTCATAACATTCAAACTATAGGTCCAAACATCACAAAACTCTATGCACAAAGGAGTGCAAGGACTTTGTTTCATGGCGTTTGAACATGGAATGTGAAAGTTATGATTTTTCCTAAATAAAAGAAAATTTCTTTCAATTATGAATCCATAAAAACTTTGAAATTCAATAACTTTCACACCATAGGTCCAAATAGCATAAAACAATGTTCGTGCACCCTCCTTGCAAAGAACTTTCCAACGGTACCAAGACCACCACCAAACACCTTACAATTTCTTAGATCTCAATGTATCAAATAAACAAAACAAATAAAACTAACTAGCTAACCTAAGGTATAGATAAGGCTAATATTTTAAAAAATAACTTTCCAAGTATAAGGCTAATACTTATAATAATAACTTTTCATATTTTTTTCTTCAAATGAAGTCCCATGTGTAGCTCCTAAATGTCCACGGTATTCTCTAGAATTAACGATTTCAAAAAAAGCATCATAAAGTACTAATTTGAAGCATATTATGGAATTGATATACAAATGAAAATTGTAGATTTTGAGCTGGTGATGCCAACTGTATGGTTAGATTCACCATTACTATAATTAAAAAAATTATAAATTTTTGAATTGAAATTTTAGAATTCCTTTTTAATTCGATTACAAGGCAAAATATTATCATGTTTTGAGTAATAATTGTTTGAATGGATTTGGAAAGAAGTGCTCTTCACATGGTGATTTTTTGTAATTTTTGTGTTCTTCATATATATGACCTCATTTTTGCAAATTTAGTTTTGAACTAGAAACAATGCAATTTTGGCTTGGTGAACCACTTCATATACTTCCACATTTGTAATTTTAGTAAAATATAAAGCCTTGTAACACCTAATCCAACCATTAGATACGACAAAAATTTGATAAAGTATTTCTACAAATTAGAATGATTTCCATACAAGCAATAATTAGGATGAAACTTGGGTGTCAACTACATATGGGCTAGGAGTTCTCATGACAATATAAAAATTCAATGGAAACATTTGGAATTGCTATTATTTTTGTAAGAAAAAAGGACAAAAATACTCATATTACATTTGGAATTTGCTAAAGGAAATCTGAAAATTTGTTTGGACGTCTTCATTCATTGAATGTATATAATATCATGTTGTGAACCTTAGTTATAGCATGAGTGTGCAATGTGGAAATGAAGTAAGCATAACTATTTGGTGGTTCTCCCCAGATCGTGCAATTGATCATGATGGCCAATCACATCATGCGATGCACGGGTGTTCTTCTGTGTCTTATGACAATGATGGTGATGTTGAATTACCATAGTTGCATTAGAAGAGTTTTAGAGCCACTGGGAGACCTCCAGTTCTCCGACGTTCCCGGACTGTGGGAACGTCGGAGAACCAGCAGTCTGACTTGGCACGGAGACTGCCAGGTCGGACTGCAGTAATGAATTAATTTAAATTTTTTAATTTAATTTAAATATATATATATATATATATATATATATATATTTTTTTTTTAAATTTTTTTTTTTTTTTTTTAATTTTAAATTTTAAATTTTTTTTTTTTTAATCAAGACTATCCGGCCATGGTTCGCAGCATGGGGAACCATGGCCGGAAGGTCTCCTAGAGGCCTCAATTCCTTTCTAATGCATTTCAGTGATGATGAAGATGATGAAGACAATGGAGACATCGAGGACCATGACAATGTCAAATATATTTATCGTGATGAATTGTGGAATCAAAATTCTTTGACGTATGACCTAGAACGTATTCAATTCATTGGTGTGCCTTCTTCCAACATTTCCTGGCAATATTTCCCTACTTTTCTTCAATTATTTTAGGTTTTTTGGCCATTCAATGTTATGCTGGACATAGTCACGGAGACTAATCGATATGCCACAGTTGTTGATGTGGATGGTAATACTAAGGGGGTGTCATCTAGGACAGTGTGCACTGTGAAAGAGTTGCATGTTTTCATTGCAATCATTTTGTATATGGGAATGAAGTGGCAACCAAATATGAAAACATATTGGCATAAGAAAGGTTCAATATTCCATTGTGCGACAACTTTGAACCTTATGTCCCGAGGTCAATTAATTTTATTGACAAAGTGTTTGCATCTAACAAATCCGGCAAAATATGTGCATGACAAGGCCCTCACAAGATATGATAAAATGGGGCAATTAAGGTGGTTGATCAATGAAATTCAAGGTACATGTCAAAGATCTTGGAAGGTTGGGAAGTTTGGTACCATTGACGAGATGATGATTAGATATAAAGGCACATATTGTCCCGCAAGGCAGTTTATGCTGCAGAAGCCAAAAAAATGGGGAATCAAAGTATTAAGTATGGTGTCTAGCGGATTCAGTTTCTAAATTTGTATGAAATTTGGAAATTTATTGTGGTAAGGATCCGGCTATAACAAATGAGGCATTGCTACCACATGGTCAAGCTAAATTGGCTCACAATGTTGTTTTGAGTTTGTTGACATCAAATGAAGGTCAAGGGCATGCAATAGCTATGGACAATTTTTTTTCCAGCATACCTTTGTTCAAAGAGTTATTAGGCAAGGGAATATATGCGACTAGACACTAGTAGAAAATCTGAAATTTCTGTCATTTTGGACGTGTTGTTTTGGACAAAATCTAACAGAAATCTGTTGTTTTGGACAGATTTCTGTTAGATTTTGTCCAAAACAACGCGTCCAAAATGATAGAAATTTCAGATTTTCTACTAGTGAGAACTGTGAGAGCTAACAAAATAGGTCTCCCGTCAATTTTGAAAAACACAAAGGATTTTGCTAAAAGTGCACAAGGGACTTTGGAATGGTGAATGCATGAGTCTAGGCCTATTAGTGCTATAGTATGGAAGGATTAGAGGCCAGTGCTCATTATCTTCACTCATATGGTACCCTTGCAATTTCCTTGCCAATTTCCTATTGCCACTGTGCCCTGTCGGAATGGTCCAATATGTGAAAAAATTCATACGTCGCCTATTCACCTTGAATACACTACACACATGCGAGGCGTAGATGTGGCAGACCAACTCCATGTATCTTATACTTGTCAAACCCGGTCCCACAAGTGGTGGCACTGGGTTTTTTTTTTTTATTGACACAACACTTGTCAATATGTACATCATTTACCTTGATAAGTGCAAGAAAAGAGACCCTCTCCGTCGACCTATGACACATTTGCAATTTAGAACCCAACTATGTGATGCTCTTACACAAAATTGGAACCCAAGAACACGTTTACCAAATCCAGTGCAACACCGGAAAGTTTGTTATCCGGCAAGTAGTTCCATGAAGGTCCCATGTATTGTATGTAATGACTACTCACGTCCAATGAAGCGTCCAAAAACATATTGTCCATCATGTAACAATAAGTTCATGTGTTGACGTTCATGGTGCTTCCAAAGATACCATAAAAATCCTCATTGATGCAGCATATATGACGGAATGTGAGTTCAAACAATGACATGCATTTCATGAAATGCATAGGTGTTTATTTTTTAACATACTCAATGCAATATTGTAGGAGAAGGTGGGGAAGGAATTATGCAATACAAAGATTTATAACATATGGAAAAAAGTACTAATTATTGTTTTGGGCTAACTAGTTCCACAATTTCTTCAATTACTTTGTACTGTAGTCATTACACAAAATAGTGAAATTAGTTTGCTCCACACTTATTTCTTGACAATTGACATTATATAAATACTTTTAGTTATTGTACAAGAATGCACTACTTTTGAATTAGGTGTTGTTGTAATTGGGACTCATGAACCTCCATGTGTATGAATGGAAATATTTTTAGAAATATTTATTGACTTTCATGGCTTCTAAAGTAACTTTCTTGATGTAAGGCAACCTAATTTCACTATTTTGTGTAGGTGTTTTTTGCTATATAAATGCCAAACCCAAATTACAAATTGCCTTCTTGTTGTGCAGATTGTGCAACTGTGGAAAAAAAGGAATGATGCAGCAAGGTAGCACACTGGATGTGAAAACCACACTGACCAGTTCAGTCACGGGAACGGGTATGTTGGGAACAAATTGGGAACCACGAAGAAGCGTCATTGAGCTGGTAGGACGACAGCGTGGGGAGCAGCTCTGGGTCAAGCAGCCCAAGCAAAATAAAGAGTGTGCACCGGTTTCATTGATTTTTTGCTATAAATTTTTATTTTTTTATTTTTTTATTTTTTCTATGCTGTAGTAAAATGATATGTCTTGGCATTCACCACTCGGATTTTCAAAATTAAAATTTTTGAAATGTACAAAAAATCTGCAGTTTGGCCTAGTGCATATGTGTTTTTCAACACCTTCAAGCAATGCAAGAATTTTTTCTATATGTTCTACCCCTCCAATTCATTTGAAAATTGTCCGACAGACACCTAACATGCTTTGCTACATGGAGGAATTATAACTCAACTTTGTGTAGAGGAATTTTTTTACTATAAGAGTGGTTAAAGAGAAGTACAAGTTTCGGGCATTAAGGAAAAAAAAAACTTTCTCCTTCTGTTCTAATGTCATTATCTCACTCTACTTCAACTAAAATCCACTGACTTTTTTTCCACACACACTTCTTGTAGTCCAAGAGTAGATCCTATGGTTAAATCACCGAAAAAAAATCAATTTCCCTATCTTTTAGCTTAATCCCACAAAGATGGCAGTTTTGACTACCTTTTTGAGAAACATAGTCATGGTCCTTCAGGGGTTAAAGTATGTAAGGTAAACCAGCCTATGACAGGCCAAGTGCCTAATACAGACATCTATAAGATGACCCATTACAGTTTTCTATCAATCTGTGCCAGGTTTTTTCCAATTAATGTAAGCAAAACTTTATTAGGTAGGTTGATGGCTGCAATCAATGTTTTGTATGATGGTGATGGAGATGTTAGAGACTGTTTGAGGAACTCATCCCTTTCTAGTGTAATTCATTACATGAACTAACTTTTTTTATTCCTTTATGTCATGTCCGTGTTAGAAAATATTTCAACCATGTTAGGAAATATTGTAATTGCATTGGGTGGTTTGATGACCACCATGGGTATAATTTTTGATGGTTGTGGGATAGTCTACAGACTGTTTTGAGCCATCTGGCTAGTTCACTTCAAAAATCTGTAACAAATTCATACTTTGTCAAAAAAATAAAATTTCAATTGTTCTACCAATTTTTCATGTTTGCCCACTAGTAGAAAACGCAGGAATTTTGACAGAATTCTGTTGATTTGGTCATGTTGTCCCGATCACTGTTCTGTTGGTTCCAACAGAAATCTGTTGAAAATTACAGATTTCTGTTGAAATCAATAGAACAGTGACCGGGACAACGCGACCAAATCAACAGAATTCTGTCAAAATTCCTGCATTTTCTACTAGTGGCCTTTATATGAAGAAAAAAAATTCAAAATTTCAAATATGTCAACAAGGCAAACCAGGCAATCTGCCTGTAATAGGCTGGTTTACCTTAATATGTTCTTCTCAGTCTTCTTAAATCACTGGCCCCGGCGTATTATACAGGAATTGCCTCTCAATCTCTGGTTGCCTATCAAGTTGGATTGTCTTGCAACACCATGGGAGCAATTCAGATTTCTTTCAATCTTTCAACCTCTAAGTGACATCGGTGCGTGCCAGAATGCGGGATCTCCAGGAACACGATATGACAAATTCATGCTATTGTAAGTGGGATGATTCAATATGTCTTAGGAGCTTCAGAGGGGTCTCATACTGCGTTCATGGTGTCAAAATTCCTAGTGAGTCTCACTTTTCCTTAGTGTTTCCAGTGTATGACACATGGAAAAGTGGGATTCACCAAGAAATATGACACCAGGAATGCAATATGAGACCCCTATGCTTAATTAACTAACAACAATTGAGCTCACTAATTATCTGGAATTTGTGAGTAAACTTGACAGGAAGATCATTGTTGGGATGGTTTAGTGCATTGCTTTTGACAATAACTATTGAAATGAAGCACAAGAAGTCTAGTTTATTACCCACTTTGCAAATCAAAAAATTCTATAAATTGAATTTTTTTAGAAATTTGAAGTTCACTATGTCAAACACCAAAAGACGTTGAATTTTTCATTGAATCTTTGGAATTTCAAACCATTCCTAGGAGGTAGATCTAAACACATACAAAGGGCAAGGTAGCTACACAAGAAGTTTTCCCTTCTCTATAAAGCCTGTCCTTATTTATGTAACACTTTCATTGTATCTTTAGCATGTTGCAATCCCCCACTCTTTTCTTCTTTTTTATCTTTCCTTGTTTGCAATTAGTAGCCATATTCATATATTTTGTACTCAAAAGGACATATTGAACATTCACTATAGAATCATTTGATTGAGTGCAATAATTTCAATAGTGCAATATCAAATTGTTTTCAAATTCTTGATACTTTCATATACTCCAGAAAGATACTAAAATGATGGGACTGAAGGAGCACTATACAATTTTAAAACAATCCTTCATTGGATGTCTATTATTACTAGGGCAAGTACACTTTCAAAACATTCAATATCCACACAATGGATGATTGAAATATTTTGGGTTATTTATATTTTTTCTTACTGCAATGCTCCTTAGTGTGAACCTTGCATAGGTGCTTGTGAATTATGTCATCATTGTTTTTCAAATTTCATCCATGTCATTGGATTTAAATTTAGTAGCTTCATACAAAGTAATTCAAGTGAAGGTTACTTTCAGCACTATCCAAAGTAAATTAAATACTGGTACTCCCCTTGCATTCAATCAAAAGGAATAAAAAAATGTCTACACTAAGCCTTTTCTTTTATTACGTAACCCTTAAACGTCGACATGGATGTTTGGTGTTCAATGAATGACAAAAAGTCAAGCTGTTGGATGTAAAAAAAGTCTTTTTCATTTTTTTGGAGGGGAAACCTAATAATGCAAAAGTGCTTTGACATGGAAGCCTAGAAATAGGGTCTTTGAATGGTTTTTTATTTTTAGGTGATGCAATTTGTAAAGAGATGTCATGGAGATTTGCATGAACAATGCTACAATCCTTACAACCCTTTTTGCAATTTGCATAAGGATAGCATGCAATGTAGGATTCTGCAAAATTTGGCAATTACATTATAAAATTTGGCACTTTGACCTAAACTACAATAAGTAGTTTTCTTCGCTACAGCTGTTGATTAGAAATTGCCATTGTACTCAATGTTCATAGCCACCTTGCAATGCTACTATGCTCGGAAAAGCAAGGTTCTTCATCATTTGCAATGGCCTTGAAAGATGTTCAATGACTGCTTTACAGAGTTCAGCGTTCTAGAGTTCTAGAGCTTTAATAGGGCCAACAAAGGCGGCAAGTTATTTGACACTTCTAAGCATGTACATGATGTTTTTCTTCAATGGTGGAGGCTCATTTGTTTCCAATAACAATATGCATTCTACTTTTATTGAATTGCATTTATCTTAATTGGTACTAAGCTCCATTTTCCTACAAACTTATAGAATTAGATCTGATGTAGGGTATTCTGTAGTAGTGGCGACCTTGCCAATGGCGTTGGAAGAATTGCCAAGTGACCCTTACCAAGAGAGGTGAAGTTTATTGGGGTAACGGACATATTGGGTACATACAATGGTTGATTGATCCTATTCTTTTGGTTTTGTAAAAAAAATTAAAAAATGTTTAACATTTTTTTTGGGGAGGGGCGAGCTAATGTCCTTTGTTTGTTGGACAGAAAGGAGGAGCTAGAAGGCACTTATCCAACCATTCTTTTGGCAATGGCAATCAAGGTCGCTACCGCCATAGGTGTTCCGTGATGTAGAAGGAAGTTATTGTGTCCAATGTTCAACATCAAATTCTACAACAGATTTGTAAAAAGAGAGTTCTATTTTCTAGTGTAATCTTTAACACTTCTACGATGAGTGTCCTCATCATTTTATGAAAGCCCTTATATTGTATTGTATAGCATTTTTGTTGGTTTCTATATTAGGGTTCCACTTGGCAACAATGTCAATCATGATAGCATACGCTGGAAATATGCTTAATGTGTTGTGCATGTTCAACTCTATGTATTCTCTAAAAAAATTGATGAAACTTACCAAAATATTGACTTTGAATTCAATTTAGAGAATTTCAAGAAGCTCAAATGGCCATGGGTATCTAGAGGCAAAAGGTGGATAAGCTAAAACACCCCCAAATGTCAAAATATGGTAGTCAACAATTTTTTATAAAGTTGGATACCGGATGCAAAAGTTACAACTTCTCAAAGTTCACTATAGCCCAAAACTTACACAATATGTCCATGGAAACCATTAGGTGTTACAAATCTTATTATGGCCGATCAAAACTCTCTTGTTGGTAAAGTTCATTGGTGGACTTGAATATGTGAAGTTGGCCAGAAGACTTCTCTAGTTGGTATTTACACTACAATTGGTCAAAACTTCTTGAAGCCATTATTTTATTGTCTTTACATCTTGTCCAACATCCCACCGGCTGCCTCAAGACCAAGACTTCTTAATCAACTGACGCACTTGTCCACCGTACTTCTCCATTGTAGTCTAAAGCGGCCTTTAGAAGGCCTACGACATTAGGGGTAGTCACACCTTCTTCCCATGGCACTTAGAGAATGGAAACGTGGTGGCTTGGGATTGGCTTCATGTTGGTAGAATGTTCTTAGTTGGATATATCTTCCGCACTCCTAGTCTTTGCCTCTAGAGGTGAAGATTGGGAGTGCAAAAGATATATCCAACTAAGAATATTCCTTTGTGCTCTACATTGTTACTTTTCCATTGCCACTTTTACCTTCGTTGTTGCCGATTCTCTTCCAACCTTACATCTAATCTTACGTTTAGGTAAATGGATCCTCCATTTTTTTCATTCTCTACTTTCAACACATCTTTCAAAGGTGTCACACCTTCTTCACTCACTGCGGCTTTCCATTGGTTCCTCCAAACCCTCACCAACTTCTCATCTTCCATTCTCCAAGTGCCAAGTGAAAGAGTGACTAAGGTGAAGGCACCCAAAAGCGTCCATGTACCTATTCTTGTACCTTAGATTGTCTCTTATTATGTCCCTAGACTTTAGTTAATGTGTCCTTCAAATGCTTACCTCTAATTTGCTCATGCACTTGAAGGACACATACTTAACCGTGATTTGCTAACTGCTGATTTTTGCAAATTTCGGTTTAGGGTTCACCTATATGACAGTTGTTTCAGTGGTCTAGGGAGCCGGCACTTTGAAAAATCATAGAAATTACATACCACATCCAAAATTTTTTTTTTTTTTTTTTAATATTCATGATTTTCACTTGCTAATACTAAGAAAATATCACTTTTAGGAAAAGGTGTCTCCGCCTATGCTAGATTTCTTATATTGACGGTTTTGGGTGCTTCCACCTTACCCCTATTGTATAACTTATGTTCAAACTAAAGGCCTGCGTAATAATTATCCAAGTCCGAAGCCAACCAATTGAAGGAAGACTTGGGAAAGCGCCGCGAAGGATCTGCTGCACGCCCATGCGAGCTGACTAGCAACTTCCACAGGCTGATGGACCCAATTAATTCCTCACTGAAATCCTTCACTCTGCTTTCGCATTTTTATTTATTAATGAAAATTGTGATGTTCTTCTTATGTCTTCTTTTTAAGTCGTAAAGTAATTTAAGACTTTTAGGTGAAAATTTGAAATTGCTGAGAATTGTTAGCAGTTGAGGAGGAAGTGAAGAAACTCATTTCAATTAAAAAATTATGCTTTTGAAAATTGGTGATATTTTCTGTAAATGCATGTAATTATATATATGTAAAATGTAGAACATCAAATCATAAATGAATTATTTGTTCTTTTTCTATAATTAGAAAAGAAGTAGATTGTGGTTATAAGTCCAAAGTTCAAATTCTAGTATTCAAATTCTCATTTAATTTTTGTTAAATGGCCCTAATTTAAAGATATTGTAGTTTGTAGCTCCCAAGATTATGGTGAACATATAGGAGAAGAACACTCCCAAGGTGCTTTAAAGCCATTTTGTCTATCTTTTCATCTTCATTTTGACTTTGAATAGTCACCTATTGTATCACAAAGAGCCACAAGTTTTCAAGAGCGACCAATGAAAGATAGAGAATTTAAATTGATACATAATTTTATAAATTTACTAGAATTTCAAAAAATTATAGATTATCATAAATTAAAAAGCTTTTTAAAAATAACACTAAAAGATTAAGAAAATTAAAGTTTTGAATTTAAAGAAACTTTGGCATTATAGAAGAGTGTATGACATATCACTTACAAAAACTAAATGTCCTTAAAAGTGGCAATTTGATCACACACATTAGGGCTAAAGAATGGAGTTCAATTCCTATATTTATCAAATTTTGTAGAATTGATTTTTGAAGTTTGAAGTGATTAAGAAGTAACCCCTAAAGGACTTAGGAGCCCACTTTGGTCTTTTTGAGAACTTAGACAAGCTATGTTGACTTGATAATTTGGAATTTTTGCATAAAATTCTTAGGATGGATGCTAATAATCCTAATCTATGTGTAAAGGTTTGTTACATTAGATGGGATTCCGGGGGGTTGAAGGGCCGTTTCGGCGCCGTTCCCAGGTCCGTTCCCCGGGAACCCCATCGAGCGCGACGGCAGAATTTATTTTTTTTCAAAAAAAATAAAAAATAAATTTTTTTAAGTCCTTAAAATGAAAAACAAATTTTTTTTATTTTTTTATTTTTTTATGTTTTTCAAAAACTCTGACCTGGCAGTCGCTTGGCCAGGTCAGCACAGGCGGGTATCGATGGTTTTCAGACTGGTTTCGATTGGAGAACTCACAACCCTCCCCGATGGCTAAATCCCATCTAGTGCATGTCATTCTGATGAATATTGCAAACATTAGAGAGAATTTTTTGATTTCAACATTAAACTCAACAACTAAAAATATATTTTAAGAAAGAATTGACTAATTTTATAGATTAATACCTACTCAAAAACATTTGAACCATTTAAATTCAAAAAATGAGGTGAAAGTTATGAGGAATTTTATTTTGTAGGCAATGATGGTAGAAAATATATATAAAGTTTTTTTTAAATTCAATTTTGAAAATTTTCAAATAAACAATTGAAGGATATAAAATATTTATTAGAACATTCTCACCATTAGAATTCTCAATTCTCAATTTCCTATATAAGTTATAAGTGGTTTAGATTTTTTTTCATTCAATACCACCTTCCACATAAAATAATTTAGAAGAGCAACTGAATTTTTTTTTAATAGAAAAAATCTACTGAAAGTTTGGTTTTCCAAAATAAATTATCTTAAGTATAAGGTAAACCAGCCCATGACAGGCAAACCACTCATGACAGACACCTACTGACCCCCCCCATTACAGTCATTTATCAATCTGTGAGAGACTTTTTTGAAAAATGGGGTTAAGACTGCATTGGGCTGATTTGTAGTTGTTATCAAAGCCTTGGGGTACAGTCATGAAGTTATTAGTAACTGTCATGGATACTTATACCAATCTAGTCTAAATTGGTAGTAAAAAATAGTTTTTTTATTTCTTAATGTCATGTCCATGTTAGAAAGTCTTGTAGCCATCTTAGAAAATGCTATGATTGTTTTAGGAGGGAAGATGACCATCATGGAAACACTTTTTTGCTGATTTGGGGTAGTCTACAGGCTGTTTTCGGCTTACTGGACAGCACACTTCAAAAATTCACAAAAAATTCATATTTTGTCCAAAAATTAAAATTTCAGTTGCTTTCTTCATTTCTCACATGTGTCTTTGTATGAAAAAAAAATTGATTATTCTTGCTAATGGCAACAGACCACATCAGGCAATCTGCTTGTCATAGGCTGGTTTACCTTACATAATTTTGAAACCTATCATATAATAACAGTTTGTCTAAAGAATGCCAAGGCTTTGAGAGAAAAAAATCCAATTCTATATTTCCATATTTGAGTTTTTATTATAAAGCCTATGAAATGATTTTTATACACAACCACATCCAAAAATTTTAATCATGAAAAAAGTTACTAATCTAGAAAAATAATGAATCATCTCAAAAATATGAATTTAAAAATAATTTTACTACCTAATACCTAAAGATATGAACAAACATACTTGATGATTTCATTTCACATATATATGTTATACATTTTGGAAAAATTTAAAGCTAATAATTCCATTTACAACCTATTTTTCTTTGGAATTTTATGAGTTTGGACTGAATTGTAGCATTGTGACAATACATTGGTCTTTTACTAAATGCCTCATTTAAATTATGAAAGTTAATTTTCTCTCAAATTTTCAAATTTTTTACTAAATGATATGATAATTTATGTACATAAATATTTTTTTCAAAATAGTAGGTTATAATTTAATAAATGATGATTTAAAAATCCTTGAAAATAATGAAAAGTAGTGCTCATTGTGACATGAAAACTAGTGCCCAAATTGTATAGCATATCCATACCAAAGTGATGTAAGTAATGTGATCATGTCTTTTGAGTGAATAGTGAGAGAATGTGCATCTTGAAGTTCTGATTTACATTAAGTTTATGATTCATGATTTTTAATTTAATTATCCCTCTTCTCCATTATTATATTTTTCAGACTCACTCACGTAGTCATGTGAGCAAACAATATGGGATAATGCATATGTATTTCTTACGTATTCTTGTTGATATTTGTATTCCATATATGTCTTATGTATACAACTGAGTAGTATATAACTATACAATATATCTAACTGAGATGCACCTCACTAATGGCCAGTTGGCGGAGGGGGGGAGTTTTTAAAAAAAATTGATAAGTCAGCCAACAATATATGTGGCTGAGATGCATGACAGGAGTACACAATGTATATTTTATTGGGAAAAAAATTGAATCAATAGCTACGGTGGATACTTGCAAGTCCCATCAATGGTTCACAATTTTTCTTAGGGGTTAGGGGAGCCTATAAACACAAAAGATAGTCGTATCGAATGCAATTGCCTCCATACCAAATTATTTTTCTAAACATTTGTTTGTAATACATCTTAATAAAACTTCAAATTTAGAAATGAATCAGTATGTTTAGGAGTTAACTTTATTTTCCAATCTTACTTTGAGTCCCTTGACTGTTTTCAATTTTTTTTATAACAATGTACACTAAAGGATCCTAGCATGCGATTGAATGCTTATGTCATATTAGTACTTGCACTAAAATCCAATAGACTTGTTGGATCCAAAAACATCTTGATTGAACAATATTGGATTTACCAATTGATACTAGTCATATATAATCATCCACTATATATGTAATGCTTTATTGCCACTTCTTTGAAAATGGGCTTTAACTAGAGTAAAGACCTTTGTTTATCATTCAGTGAACCACTTTCTAATGGAAAAAGTAAGAAAATATAGTGGTGCGTAAGTTCTACTCATGAATGAGCCCTTGACATTAGGCAATCCATTCCACTTGTATGTAGCAAGGAAATATGGCTACATTTTCATCAATCAAAGAGACAAACTATTGAACATATGGGCTTTCCGAAGCAATAACATGTCCCAAGCTACTAGTTTTCATGACATTGCAAACTTGAAGTCGAAGGGCCTTACTTTAGTAAATGGTGTAGAAAAAGCATGATTGTTGAACCAAAATGTGATGAAAGAATACATTATTTACAACATAACCAATTCTTGATTTTATCTAGCAAATGATTTGTAAATTAAATACGCTAAGACACACTGTTTGTATTAATTATGAAGATTGAATTAGTCCCTAAAGGACACTACAAATGTTTTTTGTCCATTTGATGACTTCAAGTAAGGTTGTAGAATGGAAATAAATAATTTTTAATCTAATTATTTTATTGTAAATTGCTTAAATGCTTTTTCAGTGAATAGTATTGCATCTTTCCTTATTAATGTGTCACTAACTTTCCTAAAGAAGAAGATGTTTAATCCACAGATGGGATTTCATCTTTGAAAAAAAAAAAAAAAAAATTCATTCACATATCATTTCAAAATGGTAGAAAACAAAGAGAAAGATTGTGAAACTTGAATCCTTAGTCATAGGCCTATCATTTAGGAGTTAAAGACTAAACTTTGTGATCATCATTGCCTTTGTCACTCCTGAGGATTAAAAACTAAAAATATATATATTTTTAAATTATTGAAGAAATTCAAATCAAAAGCAAAGGGCTAGACGAAACAAAAATATAGTACAAGGTGATTTTTGGATTGAGCATTTGTAGAAAAGTCAAAAGCCTAGGTACACAATTCTTGTATTATATGGCCTTAATCATAATCACTTATAATGCATTTTAGTCCAATTTCAAAGAATATAACTTGTTTTAATGTAGATAATTCTTGTAGCCCTTTGAACAAATAATCCAAAAATGTAATTATATATATGAAATGAATATTTTTTGCTTGAAGGGTGCACTTAGTTCTACTATAACAAACCATGTACAAACAAGTGGTTTCTAATAAACTATAATTTCAACCTAAAATTTTGAACATTGTTTAATAATGACTATAGCTTTCTATTGCCAAAATTTCCAATTCAAATAAAATATGAAATGATTTCTAGAAGAGGTTGAAAATGAACTAAAATGGCATGTTTTTCAACTCAAATAATTATAGAGGACACATTTAGATGACCATTGAGTCAATATTAAACTCAAAATGAGCTTTCAATAATGAGTTATTTTTAAGAATTTTTTTTTCATTTTTTAGACAATTTTTTCTTATATAATATAGGGGTGTGAAAGTTATTTTTTAGTTCTACAGTGTATCTTTTTACTTCAAAAATTTGTAAATAATTATTATTAACAAATAAAAATATCAATAATTCAAAACATAAACTTTCAAAGTAGGAAAA
Organism: Rhytidiadelphus loreus; assembly: GCA_947034895.1. Classification (NCBI taxonomy): domain Eukaryota; kingdom Viridiplantae; phylum Streptophyta; class Bryopsida; order Hypnales; family Hylocomiaceae; genus Rhytidiadelphus; species Rhytidiadelphus loreus. The sequence goes on from OX344764.1 coordinate 45,717,791, forward strand.
TCTATTCATATTTTTAAAATTTTGTTTTATTTAAAATTCAAAAAGTATATAGGGGGTCTAAAGTTTTGTTTGCACATGGTTTCAAATGACCCCCCCGAGATTTTTTGAGGACAATAATAGCATCAAAAAACCTAACTACATGATTTTTTTTAATACATGTATCATGGAACAAGCTACCCAACTTTGGGAACTTTTTAATAAAATTTCAATTTTAATTGGAGGGAACTTCTTGTATAGAATTTTTTTAAATATGCATAATTACATAGGTGTTTCAATTCTTCGTATATATTGTGAGTTTTGATTCTAATACGTATATAATCCAATATTTTCTACATTTTATATTTTTAAATTTGGTCTTCACCTAAATTTTTGGTCTTTTTAATTTGATATAATTTTTACAAAAGCCATCATTTAAGCTATTTTAATGCCAACTATAACCCTTGCATATAATACAAGAGTTGTGTACCCGGAGTCAAACATACCACAATGAGGGGATTTCCAATTTTGTTTGTAATTGCAAATGCATTCCAACTTAGTTCCACTTAGTTCCATAATAGAAATGGAGCTTGATTACTTTAAAATGTTCAAATTTACACGAACAAGAAAGTTGTAGTTGCACGTAGCTGGAATAGACCATATTTACTATGTTTAGGTGCCCCTTGCGTGCTCACTTCCTATCAAAAGTAGGATCTTGACCCTAGAAGATCATCCTTATATCTTTAGTTTTAGGGGTCTCCAAAGTTCAACTAATCCACTGGTATACTAACCCAATGTCTGACAATTTAGCAAAATTAACCTTTAAATAAATATTACTTTTAAAAATTATTCAAAAAATAAAAAGTACAATAGGAAAGGTGTTGTACATCTTCAATTTAAAATTCCAAATCCATTGGCTACATGCTTCAATCAATAGTTATGGTAGAAACCATTAAAGACTCACAATGTGTGAAGCCAAAGTAGCACAAATGTTTGGTGGAATCACCCAACTACCGAAATTCATCCTTGAATGACGAGTTGATCACCATGGAAATCATTGCTTTTGGTACCGTATGAATTGTTGGTTTAACCCCTAAACGTCCAAATAACGTTTTTTGGCAACATAGAAATTTTGGGAAGCTCACTACAGACGGATTCTTATTTTTTTTCTCTGAAAATTTCACACAATATGGTAACGAGGAGTAGCTTTAAGGCCCAACAATTTTCATAGCTTTTGACTACATGGTTCAAAAGTTATTTCATGATATGTAATTTTCAGTGTTCGGCAGGCAGCCCAAGCAAAAACAACTTCTTTGACAATCACTTTTAAAAAAAATAAAAATTTGAAATTGATTCTTTAGATTTTTCTATACGTGGTAAGCTTTGAATCATTCCGTTTTGATTAATGAGATGAAAGTTATGAGGAATTTTAATTTGGGTTAGTTTGTAGGTAGTTATGGAATCTCTATTCAAAATAAACTTCGAAGTGCTTTATTAAACTCAATTTTAAATGTTTTTGGAAAAAAATAAAATCATTAGGTGTATATTGTTTATTACAACATTACAACCATTGGGATTGGCATTATTCAATTCTATAAATAAATTGTTAACAATTTAGTATTTTTAATCATTCTCTACTTCTTCCTACTTACTATTTTCTTCCTATGTATTGTACAATTCCAAATGATCTAAAATTTTTCAAGCATGTAGCCAACTTGACTAGAAGAATTAATCCAAAGAGTAACCACCATTAATTTTTGGACATTTCTTCATACAAATGTGACCTGGTGAAGTGTAGCTGCCCGTATTTTCAGAGGGCCCAAATAAGGATTTTTGTGACTTCAAACATTTAGATCTTGCAATCTACACGGTGGAAAATTCTGAAATTTTTTCCACATCTTCTCTAACTATTTTACTAAAAGATACTACGGTTACATTTTTCCAGAAATGTTTTTCATCTAAAATTTGGTGCTCGTAAATGCAAGGGCAGTTTTGGAGCAGTTTTGGTGAAAACATAGTCTCCAACGTTTAGGGGTTAGAGTAATGCAAAAGCACACATTGAAAATAAAACTATTGTAGTTGACATTCCTTTTTCACACAAAATTTGAAAGATGAATAGCTTCAAAGAGAGATTCTTTGTCATTCATCAACCCCAAAACGTCCTCGGTGTTGTTTATGGTTTAACACAAGGGGCTCATTTCGCATTCCCCGTGGGGGAAAAGGGCAAAATTCCCGGTGTCCGCCTTTGTTTTGAAGTGAACACCGGGAATTTTTTTAACACCAGGAAAAGTGGGACTCACGGGGAAACTACAAGGGACACCGGGAAAAAAATAACGGGGAACACATAGGGAAACTTTGGTTTGGAATGAAACCAAGGAGGATGAAATTTTGTTTTTTGGATGGATGAAATCACAATCTTGGATGGACGGAACCAAAATTTTGGATGGATGGAATTGGATGAAAAATTGATTTGTGGATGGATGAAATCACAAATATTGGATGGATTGAAATGGATGAAACATTGCTTCATGGATGGATGAAATTATACAAATTGGATGGATTGAATTGGATGAAAAAAATGCTTTTAGATGGATGAAACTTTAAAAATGGATTGATTAAAATGGATGAAATATTGCTTTACAAATGGATGAAAATATGAATATTGGATGTACAAATAATGGATGAAGATTTGATATATGAATGGATGAAAAATACAATCGTAGATCAATGCGATACCACATACTCAAATCTTACACCTAATTGATATCCCTAGCTAGTAGTCCAGCACTTGTCAACTAAAAGCTAAGGCTTAACCACTCCAGTTGAGGCTTAACTCTCCCATTGCTTAGTCTTGTTACAGCAACAACAACAGAGTCACGTCAGCTCTGCAATGTTTGAAGCAAGACCTAACCCTGTAGAACAAAAAAAATCATAAGATACTAGAAGAAAAAAAAGAAACAGAGTGCGCAATGTCCTCAATAAGCAAAAGATTCAAGTCCTAATAACAAAAAAATTTGATCGAAAGGCAATATTAAAAAAGAGATTCTTTTTACAACGACATCAAGAAATGAAGCAGCAAAAATACCAGCTCAAATATTGTACTGACTTACGCGAGCATTCCCCAAGAGCGAGCGTGCTAGACATAGAAGCTGTCTCTGCCCTTGCGAGAGGCTCTCTCCTCCCTCTCTTACAGGTCCACTCAATCCTCCCGCAGATGTCACCGCTTCCTTCAGATGACACATTTCGAGAACTTCCCATAATTTGGAGTCACTTGCACAATTCATTGGGTCTAAATTTTCCCTGCGGATAGTGCAACCCAAATAATTCTATCAAATTACGTGAGAATTACTCTTGTTGATTTCAGATCGATGTGGTTTCCTGCACAACTGTGCTGAAGCTCTAGATTATGAAAAGGAATGCACAAGGTCGATCTTTTAAACACGAAAATCAACCTACATATGTGAGGAGAGTAGAAAATCGTTTGATTACCGAATACTTCCTCCGAAAACAAAGGGGCTCTGAGGAACGATTGTGAGCCGGGATCGTAGGCGCTGAAAGGCAACGTGAGATGTAATAACTCCATCAATCACAATGCTCCCTGAACTGATTGGTGTCAAACGGAACAGGCTATTGAGGATACTTGACTTTCCGGCTCCAGTTCTGCCAGCGATACCAATCTGAGACCCCAAACATAGCGCTCTTTCAGTTAAACCAAAAGACAAATATTTAGGAACCATTATCAATAACTACTACTCAAATGTAGAAACATGCAATACTTCGTAAGTCTATGCAACAACTTCCAGGAAAATACATGACGTCTTGTGGATTGTATACGTTTATAGCAACGTGTTGGATGGTAAAATACTCTCATGATATTGAAAAATTCAGAGAAAAAAAGAGAGAACCCTATAGACACAAGATCACATTGTGCAACTACCATTTAGAAGCGAACTCAAACACATTACATTCCGTTTCCAATACCAAATATTAAGTGCCTCCTTAACAGACTGACTACTCACTTGGCAGCAAACTCCTCAAGAATTTTTTTTTGTCGCTGTTCTTTCAGCAGTTTGCGCCGCAAATCTTCGTTTCCTTGGGAGTCAACTTGGAAAAGAGATACCATAAACACCAAAATGTCAACTCCAAGTTCAAAGTTAGCAAAATATGTACATGCAACAATACAAATGAGGATATTCACTAGGTGTGCACCCATGCTGAAAACGGTTCAACTGAAGATAATAGTGTATGGAATCGAATAAAAACAATGAGGCTAATTAAGCTAAGCACCTTAGAAGCACGACTCTTCTCATTGGTGGAGAGACAAAGAAGCTCGAGAACATGATTAACAAAGTCCACCAAGCCTACCACAAGCACAAAAGTTCTAATTAGGGTCAAAAGCTAAAGAAAGATGCAAATTCAACGAGAAATAGAATGCGGAAATTCATCTTCCCCAAACTCAACTTAGCACTTGAAGAAATTAGGCTTGCAGGAAGTATATGTATAGACCAATATAAACAACAAAATTAACAGCTTTCTGACTTGAGATAACGTACGTGTGCAATCATTATTTAACATGTTGTAAACCTCGCAGCATCTCATAAATGTTAACAGGATTCCGTGCCGAATTACTAGAATCCATTCAAATTGGAACATGAATATTGAAAGCAATATCCTCCGTAGGAAACTCGTCCTGTGGTTCTACAAGCAATTCGATTTTTGAAGCCGCATTTCTGCGACCAAAGCCACGTTTTTTGTTTACATCAAAATTTCGTGCTAGTTTGTCCACATACATCAATTCCAAAGGGACTGCAGGGGGAGTTGTTTCGTTAAAAAATTGTGGCAACCTCGGCAAGTAAATAATATTAAAATACAAGAAAAATATGATTGAAGCATAAGGGTAAGATAAAATGCCCATCACTAACCTGATATTGTTTCAAGAATCAGACACTAGAACTGCCATTATTTGCAAAGCAGTTACACCGAGAGCTTCCCCGTTGCTGTTGTGTTTTCTTGGACAAGATGTCTCACCTCGTCCAACACATTTAGCAGGAACATATGACAAGCCTGGAAAATGAATCCACAATCAGCGATTCGTCAACAAGGATGTTCCGTAATAACATGACTGGAACAACACATTATCGATTAATCCGGTAGCAAGGCACCTCCAACATAGAATAGAAATGAAGACTCTAGACGCACGAGAAGGAGAAAGAAATTAAAAAAAGATCCATCCGTAGCATTTTCACGTTCTCAAAGTACCGTGGCTGCGTCAAGCTTGTGCCCCGTGACCACATAAAGACCAAGTGTGAAGATGGTAAAGAGCACGAGCGTTCCTTCCCAGAAGTAGACACAAAACGTGTCCAGATACTTACTGATCTGAAGACATTCCACAAACAAGGCTTTAAGGTCATGAATTACAGAGAATATGAAAACAGGATTCGCCTCTAGAGAGCAGAAAACAAGAAGTATTCGACTTGTGAAGAATTACAGGTGATTGAGTCAAGGAACATATCTAAAATCGATTATTTCCGCAGATTGGAAGGCTTGACATATAGATAACTGTTTCAGGCTGATCAAGTGCGAAGATATATGTTTGCTGCACTTTGCCATAGTACATAAGCTATATACTAAGGCCCAAATATAACCGGTAACCTAAACCCTAAAAACCACTAGAGATAACAGCTTGAAATTCACATACAACTTCCTATGCCCTTCCTAAAGATGAACAAAGTGACAGTTTTGTTGTTCATAAATGAATCCCAGTGCAGGTGGAGAACACTGAGGAATGGTGAGGAGTCTTACTGGCTGCTGCTGACTGGAAGACCCAAGCTGTCGTGTAAGAATGCCACAATAAAAGGAAGCTGAAAAGCAAGACTTCCGCACCACCTCGTACTCCGGGAAAGCGTCCATTGCGACGTCCCCCACCTCACCTCCGCAGTAGTTCTCCCCAGCAGCAATGAAGTCTGCTATTGAGGCCTTATCTAGCAATTTAAAATACTGCTTGGCAAGCAGACGGACAAAGGCAACACCCTGATTAGGTTACTTGGCAACTGAGAGAATTTACTGTGATTAGACCAGAAAAGCAGTGTAAGCAAAGTTGTGCTGAAATAGACCATATCTATAGAAGTTGAAATACACCATTGAGGAAGCTTCAAGCGAAGTAACTGAATGTAACAATAGAAAGAAAGAAATCATACCTAGTACCATTGTTGAACATTAGAAATATGTTTGGCAAGTAGCGATTGACTGACGATCTATTTTTGGTTTTGACACTTAGGGATTAATCTCTGCTAGAAAACTAGACATTAGGGTCTTCATTAATTTCCTACTAATCATGTAAGCTAGAGGTTACAAAAAGGGGATGATACAGGGGGATGGTGATGGCATGTAAGACAGTGCTTGGATGTCTGTGAATGCAATAGGAAAGGAATAACAAATTAAGCAACAGAATATGTACCTTTGCAGTGTCGTAAAACTTCCCAGAAGCGATGAAGTTTCCACGAAGCTCAAGAACAAAAATGGTTCCAGCAGGACAGTTCTTGTCATGGCATGCTTCTACAAAAACCAACGACAACACCATATCCAACATACCATGAGCCATTTCAACACCAAAAGCGGGGGGATTCAGTAAGCTTAACATGAAAGAAAAGAGACAAGAACATCCAAGAATCTTCCATCAAGGAGCAAGAAGCTTGAGAAGCTTAACAAATCTTGACAAGCATTGGCCACTCACTCACAGAGCTATTCACACTCTATACACTGAATTTCAGACTAACGACTCTTCTAAGCTAATCGCGGCAATAGGACCGGGATTCATCATATGGAATGAAAGTAGCAGCGCATCATTCCTAAGGCCTCAATTAGAGTTGAGTTTCACGGACAACTTTCAAGAACACAAGCCCAGTTCCACCATATGCTTAAAATCAGAAAAAAGTGAGCATCAATCGATCAACACTATCCCGAATTTCCCACCACACTCGTTTCAAATTAGGGTTCAGTGAAGGAATTAACGATTCTTCTATTAAGAATTTGTTTCCCTTCCATCCTAGTCAAACTACAACAATTCCCTTCTGAATCAAAACAATCAATTGCAATTATCGTGACCTTATCTCCGACAAAACCATTCTCCAAAATAACATTCACGAGCTCAGAACTCACTAGGAGAGTGCAAATTCTTTCATCGAAAACATCAACAAAAAAAGTCTAACGCGCACCGTAACGAGCCAGAGAGGTACATAGCTTGCTTCAATTCCGCCCAATTGTTCAATCGACTACCAAGCTGCCAGCGTGCATTGGGATGTGCTCCTAGAGATGGCAAATCGGCGATGGCAGACTGCAGTGAGGGAATTGCCAAACAGAGACTCTTCCGAGCAAAATTAAAACGCTACACAAAGCCTGCTCAAGCTCCATTACATTGCAAATAGATTGCAACACGAAAAGAATGCACATTGATCCTTTTCCCAAATTAGAGAGTCCAGAAATGGGAAGCCGGCTCGGACACAAGGTTTTGTTAAATGACTCCGTCGTCTTGCAAGTAATTATGCAAAAATTTTAACTTGGTGATCCGGCAACCAATTGCAACAATTGAGCAAACAGACGCAAAAGATCGATTATAAAGAACAAGTCACAGACGTGCAGAAGGTAACCACAGCACACATTGATTCCAAGTTCCAACACACAAATCGTAATGCTAAAAATATGACGAATTTGCTTAAATGTAGATACAACTTTCGCAGTATCTACTATTTCTACTACAAGGGTTTAGGGTTTGACAAATTGGGTAACGCTGGAATTAAGCCAAAGCTCCGTATCGAAGCCAATGTTCCAGAACCCTCCGGGCGTTGCAGAAGGGAGATTGTGGAACTGACGACGAGAATTCTCTACATGACTACAACGAGATTCCATCATGTCTTGAGCACTACCAATGAGCTTTCTTACGAACACTAATCCATCCCTGCTCACCTAACACTTTCAAATCAATCTCTTCATCGTTATCATGAACCTGAGAAGAAGTAGACACCGCTCGTAATCACTCCACCTCCGACCTCAACCTACTAACCTCATTCTCCATACACTCATACTCAAGCGCCTGTTCCTCCATACACTTGAACAACTCGACTTGATTCTGCAAGTCCCTCTGGTTCCTACGAAAGTCTTCGATGGACTTCAATTTCATTCACTGCATGCACTCCCGTCCTTCAGAAAGACGAGAAATGATCAATTGTGCTCGATTTTCGTGAAGATTCCCACGACCAACCTACACTGGTTCCTCCTCCATAGCGGCACTCATAGAAGTTCAAGGTTCAAGTCTCCGACGATCAGACGACGAGGGGAAAATTACAACTTTAGGTCAGTGCCACTCTTTCCATTTAGATAGGGTTGCTTTTTTATTTATTTTTTCTTTCTTTCTTTTTCTTGAGCTAACTTGAGCTAACTTGAGCTAACTTGGATGTTCAGGTTGGAGGTACATAAATCACCCATTTAAGAGTTGAAATTGAATTTTTAGGGAGGTGAAACTTGTAGAAAGATTTTTCAATAAATTTTCCTTAACTCCTAAAAGACCAAGACCGTTCTTCAAGCAAAAACTACTCAAAACTGCCATTTTTGCTGCATTCATCCAAAAAAAAAAAAAAAAAATCTTTTTTAAGAATCTAACCGTAGGATCTTGTACTTTACTAGTCTAGTATTATGTGGTAAAACTTTTATGGAGTTTGACCGTACAGATTGGAAGATATTAGCATTCAAAGTTGAAAAAAGAAAGTTTTTTAAACACTAGCTTGCAATTTCAGATGACTTTGAATGCCATTTGTGGAAAAAATTTACACCACGGACCTTGAATTAAAAAAAATTTGTGTTGAAGAATTGAGTTGAAAGTATAGAAAAAAAATTAAAAAAACACACGATTGATTTTCATTCTTTAAAAAATTGTTCAGTAGAAGTAGGTCCAAGATTGAAAAAAAAACTAAATCGTTAATAGCTCTTAAATGGGATTGAAACACAATAATCTCAATGGTGAGATTGTTCTAAATAAAAAACTTAACCTTGTCAAACAATTTTTGTTGAAAAATTGTGAAAATTGCATTCAGAATTGAATCCTATAAGTTATTTTTTCAAGAAGATGCTCAAATTGCCCGAAAAACAAGATTGTTCATAACTTTCACATTACTAATCCAAATGGAATGAATCAAAGCTTCACATGTAGACAAAAATATGATCTTTAAGAAAAATAAAATTAAAAAACTAATTTCAAATTTTTGTAGATTTATTTTTCTGCCCGGTGACGTGAAAATTATGTTTAAGATGCCATAACTTTTGTTCCCGGGAACCAATTGAAATAAAATTTATATTCCCACGAAGCTCATAAGTTTTCCTATCTTATGTGAAAGTTTCAAAAAAATTCACTAAAAATTGAGATCATAGAAACTTGCCCAAAATCCATTTTGTCCCCCGAGGGGACAATGGTCCTTTAGGGGTTAAAAGACAAGTGGAATTGGCATCAAACCCAAGTTGTTTCATATTTTTGGAGATTTCATGAATTACTCATGAAATTTTCTACTTCAAATAGTATAAGATTCTAAAATTACTCACCTCCTAAAATGTACATTATGTATACATTGTTGAAGTCTCCAAAGAAGTACCATGTACAAGTAGTGTACATTTGAAGAAGTGGACAATTTATAAGTATGTGCGCTTTTATAACCTCCTTCATCAATAGGCAAAATACAATCTCCCGATCTTTTGAAGTATGAAAATCAAGAGCACAACCACATCCACTTCATGACAATGGACAAAAGAAAAGTGATGCCATAGAAAAAGGTTGTCTTCTTTGCATCCATCCATTCTAAATGCAATTTTTGTACACTAGATAGTTAAATAAAGTTGCCTTAACAATTAAATAGCCTAATTCACCTACAACTATTCTACAAGCTATGAAAGTTGACTAATATTTCTATAAATGTTTCCACTAGCACATATAGAGGTTCTAGGGTCACACTTAAGCAACTTTGTCTTTAGAGTAGGTAATAATATTATAAGGAGGGAATTTGCCATAAGATTCATCCAAACTATACTCATGCATTGTTCAAGAAATATTCAAAAGAAAAAACACTTAATGAGAAGTCATCAAAAGAGACATTCAATGTATACAACAATTCTAAAGCATGTGGTGAACTTCACTTTTAGAATGAGTCCAAAAAAACACCACCATTGTGGACATTTTTTTAACTTAAACATTACCTTGTAAAGTAGAGCTATCTTGTTTTTACTTTTTAGCAAAGCCCAAAACAAATTTTAGTCAATTCGAACGCTAATATCTTGCAATCTTACCAATCTACAAAGTGGCAATTTTTGAATTTTTTTCTACTTCTGTTCAAACCATCACACTACGTTTTGAAATGTGTTGGACAACTTTGTGAATAAAAAAAGAGGTGTTGTGGGCTACTTTGTAGTTTGTGACTAATGTGACTAATGCCTTTGTACGACATTAGGCACATTAGGCACAAACTACAAAGTAGCCCACAACCTTTTTGTGCTAGGGGTTTTAGTATTCTATTTTTAGAAATTACTCAAATTTATTTTAAATGATTGACAAGACAACACCATTTAAGTGTATGATACTCTTGAAAAATAATAATACCTATAATTCTAGAGTCTCCAACATTGAAATTGTATAGTGTATACTACTACCTTAACAAACCTCTAGTATAATTCAGAATTAGTTTAATCCCTTGCCAACGTATGGGTGTATTATGAATACTATCAAAGGCAATGGGAAGCCCACTTTCTTCCACATGACCAAGAAGGCATGTCCATGAGCACCGTATTCTATTACTTCTAGTAGCAACTTTGTACATGCCCCGGTCCCTATTTTGTAATTCTAAGATGCTTAAAAATACATAGCCTTCATAGGGTTCATCTCCATCCACACCTTCGCTTGGACCAACATCTTGTAAATATTGTGGTAAAATCACTTCTCTAATAACAACAATGTTCACCTTCAATGGTTCTTCTTTATTTTGACGACAGTACATGATGTTCGAAACTTATGGCCACAGTGGACAAAACCCTGGTTCTCCCATCTTTACCAAATGTTTACGAAGAGTTACGTCGGCCAATTCAAAGGCTACAATAGCATCTGTCCTTTGCGGAATAGGTTGATCCATGAACTTGTGAAGAAGTATATGAATTGGTCAACAATCATCTCCTATATAAAACACTAGCTTTGGTTTTAGAAGCACCATTGATGAATAATCTGATAGCATTGGCGTAGGAACTGATGAAGTACTTGGAATCTACAGAATTCACCATACATGTGATAATTAGGCATTCAATTCCATGATGAAATCTCAATTATTTATTGAATTATTTAGTTATGTGTAAAATCTTCAAAAACAATTATAATTGGCAACATCTAATATTAGCATGGTACTTGAAATATTTTAAAATCATAGTTTAGTTGGTTACCTGTCCAAAAAATCTAGCATGGAAAAACAATTTGTAATGCCCCATGAACTCATGGATGAAAAACATTGAAATTTTTGCCTTATAGGTTGAGTATCCCAATTCGTGTAGTGGATGTACTTCATGGCCATCTTCTATTGCAATGACATGATCACCTACTCTATAATGAACCCCACGAAAAATAACAAATGAAACTTTTTCAATTACATTTGAAAACTCTTCTTCAGTGTTGTTATTTAGTACTCCTTCTTCTCTCCAATATTTACGCAGGTATGTCTCAATGCTTGAACTCATTTGCTTCATGTTTCCATTTTTTCACCCTACTGAAATACCTTTCAATTGAATGAGCTTCCTACACGAACATTGTGGCAATAATGCGTGTAATTTTTCTAACCTCTTTGCATCCATTATTGAATTGGTGAGGATGATTCCCATCTCATGAGATTTTGGACATACATAATGGTCCATACCTGCAATATGTTCGCAAGTCAATCAAGTAATACATCTAGTAGTGTGATACTAAAAATTGTAAATTCAACACAAGAAAAGCATAGCATTTCTATCATATACATTATCCATATCAAACTATTAATGTAATACCTCCTTGTCCACCTGGTCGATGATTTGTTGTTAACAATTGCTTATGCACATCCAATATTGTCCTCTGTGGAGGATACAAATTATCTTTATCTTTCGCTATCTTCTCTCGAGCATTAGTGAATGCCAAACGGCTTTCATATTTTGAATATGAAATCTCGCTATGCTTTTGATTTGTTTTAATACTCTTATAAGATGATACGCTTCTTTCAAATCTATAACACCAATACAAGTCATGTGGGCCATGTCGGAAGATGTCATCCAACATCTCGCCACTTCCTGTTGATAAAAAAAAAACTTAATTCCCAAACCATGAATCTATGACATGAACATGATGTTTCATTATGCATTGTGTAACATTATCTATAAGTGAGAAGACTAATGAGCAACATAAGTAATGAGCAACATATATTTGACATATTTTACCTGCCACATGTTGTAAAATAGAACCACTAGGGCCCACAAATTCTTCCCATTGAATACGCCAAGCTAAAAGTAGTGATCTTGCAATTGTAATGGACTCCTCTGTCCAACCATTTGTCCGCGTATGAGAAAAAAACAATCTAGCAATTTCAGTGAGGATTTGCTCGATTGCATACACCTTCTCCGTCTTGTGTATATTCATTTCTTGTATACAATAAGGCAAACACCACTGTACAAAGAGTTGATATTCTTCTGCTCTCCAATATGACAGTCTATTGGAACAATCAGATGGCCATCTGGCTCCAAGTTCCTTCGGCCTATGTTTGGTGATTTTCACTAAAGCTTTATCCACTTCACTAGCTCTACCTTGGCTTACCAAATTCTTCACATAAATCTTGAAAATGTTCAATGGCAAGATATGCATTGAATCATAAACAAGATCCAAACTCAAATTAAAACCGTATAGATGATAAAGCCTCCACAATTTGGAATATGATGTGATATTGCTTTGCCTTCTTGAACAGGTAGAAGAGGGTGATGTCTTCAACGCTTCAACTTCCAAATAGATACTTTCGATGGTTCGAGGAAGTGGAGGATTATATTGTGCTTGCCTTTCGGTTGTCAGGATATAGGACATTGCGTCCTAGGGATTTCTCTACCATGTGGCAACGGCGACAAGCGTGGTACCCTGATAATTTAAACCCAGACACCTTGCACTGAGCCGGATGGTCACCTGTCCAGTACATGAGCATTGCCTTCAACTTTGAATTCTCTACTCCATTGATAGGGCTTATATGCTCAGAAATTTCTTCTGATGGAAAATTGTAGTCAACATCAAATCCATCAATGAATGTCGATTCAATCTCTCGTATCAGTGGCTCCAAAAACATAGTCATGACTTGCTCTTCCATATCTTTTAGAATATTCTGAGATGATGTAGGAATGAATAAAACAGGCATAGGGCGTAGGAGATTGTTCATTCCTCCATTCAATACTTCAATTTCAACGGCCCATGAATCCTTGTACTTTGTTGTTGCTACTTGAAATCCATCCCAATGAGCAGCAATTGCAATGTTTCTTGGATCACCCTTTTTGAAACAAAAAAATAAACTAGCTTAAATACTTGGGACATTCAAAAATCAAAATGAAGATAAAATGAAGATTTAAAAGATATTGTAACTCATCCCAATGTGTTCACACTTGTATAAAAAAAACTACCTTGAACTATGTGGATATTGCTGTATTACTATCTATCTATGCAAATATAAAATTTAAGATACAAAAACATGCAAATGCATTCTTTTGAACAAACAACATGTGTCAATCTTTAATAAATAAAAAATGTAGTTCAAATTCAAAAGGTCTAATTATGATGGGTTTAGGGTCCAAGATATGAAAATTAAAGTCTTCTATTTAGGTGACACGTACCTGTATGATTGAAGGTGATTGATCGATGTGGAAGCCACAATGTAGACATTGAAATTGATATTTTTCTAAATCAATGTTCCATCCATCTTCTAATTCAATACATCTTGTTGGAAATGCTCTGAACATTGAATTGCAATTTGGTCCTGAACAACGTACCGATAACTCCCAATGCTTTTGTGGATTCCAGAATTTCTGGACCTCTCTCATTTTCTTCCCATGCCAGAATTGAGAGATTGAAGTGGGTTTGTAAGTGACTTCTCTTTCCAACCAATCGTTTCGTTTCCTCCAAACTTCAAGAAAGTCATAACACGTAGTTTTGCTTTTACACATGAACGCAATGCGTGATCTAAAAGGCAAATAATCAAATGCCAATATAGATTTGCGTTGAATTTTGCATTTTGGGCATTTTTCAGAACAATGTGCACAATCTCTCTTAAGTCGTGTTTTACTATTGCAAGTGCATTTCACAACATCTGGACCTTCATACAAATCTTCATTGCTTGGTTTCCATTAGAATAGGTGTATGTGGAATTCCTTTTTGACCAGTACACAGCCTATATCTCACCGGAGTTGTCATTCCATGGTCTTGGTAAAAATTTTCTAATTTATTCCAAGATGAGGGTGCAAAATACTCCAATGACTTAGATTCTTTTGCAAAAAACATTAATTAATTTGAGAACATGATTTTATTTTATCACTGGAAAGTACTCACCATAGTTATTTTATTCTAAAAAATTTAACTTTTCATTCTATTATTTTGTACATAATTAGGATACCTTGAATAAAAAAGAACAACAAGTTTGAGTGCTTTGAAATGACGAACTTGCTGTATTCACTAATTGTCCGATGCCCATCCTTGCATAGTCCAGTATTTGCAGAGGTTGGTCTTCAATATTTTTTTGAAAAAATATTTTGAATATTTTGTCTTGTACATTAATAGGTACATGAGCAACATCTAAGTCTGCTTGTAAACCTACAACTTCATGTACCTATTAAACTGATGTATGTCAGTTTCAATTAATTGACGTACATCAGGCTCTATAGGGGGATGATGGGGGATTCTACCATCTATGAAGCCAACATTCATTTGTATATTTGCTTCCTCAGTATCAAATTCGGCGTCTACACTTCCTCCTTGCGGAGAAAGTACCGGAAGCATATCGAATGCAATACCTTCCATTGATGTAGAAGGGCTTCTAGAACTTTCCAATGCCGTCATTGGAGCTTCAGAGGAAGGTGATGAGGAAGATGGAGATATTGGTGTTTCAGGTGGAGGCATTGAAGAATCATTTGAACTACTTGTATCTAAGGGAATGTCAATTTTTTCTCCGCTCATGTCTATAATATACTAACCTTGGAACTATTCTATTTCTAATTTTATACACACGTTGACGAGGCATTTTAATTATCTGTGTTTGTTTTTCTGTTCAATGAAATAAAATCCTAAATTGTAATAAACTAATATGCTATGTTTTTAACAATAATGATCTTTTACACATATTAAGATATTTGGTATATATGTTCCTATCAAATATATGAAACTACATATAAAGCAAAATAAATGATATTGTCCTTTCCTCCATTCACTTTAAGTAGCCTAGTGGTTGTAGTTTACTTTTACTTTTGGTGTTATAACTTAAAAGTAATTTTCTATTAAAAAGTGATTTTCTATTAAAAAGTAATTTTCTATTAAAAAGTAATTTTCTATTAAAAAGTAATTTTCTATTAAAAGTAATTTTCTATTAAAAGTAATTTTCTATTAAAACGTAGTTTTCTATTAAAACGTAGTTTTCTATTAAAACGTAGTTTTCTATTAAAACGTAGTTTTCTATTAAAACGTAGTTTTCTATTAAAACGTAGTTTTCTATTTAAAAGAAATTTTCTATTAAAAATCAATTTTCTATTAAAAAATATATTTTTTGATTTTTATATGTCCATCAAAATACTACTTAAGTTTGGTTTATACTTACTACTCAAGAAATTGTAACAAAAGAACTACATATTTTCAAATAACCTCTATTATTAGGGTCTCTTTTTCTAATATGTGTCTTCAATTTTTTTAAATTTTTGAAAAATTTGTACACATCTTTAGTCTTCACCCTATTTTACAGCATAAACCTACAAATGAATATACAAATTTTAACATTTTAAAAAGAATTTCTTCCTCTTTGCATTAGAAATGGTAATTTTTTGACATTTTAATAAATACAATCATGGAACTTTATAGGTTACAAATTTTATTCAAAGATTTCTATCGATTAAATCTTAATCTTTTTTTTTACTTGATGAAGGGGTTCTTTCGATTTCTTGTATATTTCAATTGTGGGTATTATGCTATTAGAATGCAAAAAAAATAAGAAAAAGATGTGCTTGGGTAGGTGGCTTTAAGGATCAGTGGTAACATTTGTTGCGAGAAAATTGGGAAGTTACCATTAAGGTCATTGTACAAAATATATCTACTTTAAAATCTTACATGAAGGTTATTGACATCAAGGAGATTCTGTAAAGGCATTGAAAGACATAGAGGTCAAAAATTCGTTGGTGGATGACTTAGTTATTCATAATTGAAACAAAGAATGCAACTATTGGTCCAATAATCAAAGCAATTTTGGTGACTACCTTGGTTATGGGGGTTCGGTCCTTTAATGCCTAAAAATGGAAGAAAAAAAATACCTTTAACCCCTAATTAAATGCCCAAGGTCTTTTTTAAATTTCTAGGAATTTTCTTTAAATTGAACAAAAATTCAACATTTTGATAAAATCTAACAATTTTATTTAATTGTACCTATACAAATTCAAACTGACATATTAGTCTATCTAATAGGAAAAGAAAACACAACAATATCACGTATGGATTGAAACATAACAATGTTTAATCATGAGGGGATTGAACCTACAAAAGAGATTTGAAGTCTTTCCATCCTCTTTTCATTTGTCAAATCTAAAAAGTTGTTCACCAAAAAAATATGAGGGTAAAGGGCGTAACAAGAATAATCCCAATCAATTTATGGCTTCTCACAATCTTTTATATAATTTTTTAAAATGAATTTCTAATGGGGTTTTGTCTCCAACACGTAGTGCATTTGAAGCTCATTGTTTTCAAGAGCCCTTAACAATATGGAAAGTCAAGATTGCAATGGACACCAATGCACAAATTCTTGAATAGAAGAATTGTAATCAATTATTATCAAAATTGGATTTTTGATGCTAAAACCAGACTTCAAAAATAATTTTTCAAAAATTTAAAATACTAAAAATAGTCACTTGGTTAGGTCTAATTTTACTTCAAAGTATTGTCGACACCAAAATTTGGTGCCTTGGCCATTTAGGGATTAGTCAAAATATAAAGAGAGGTCCTCCAAATAGGTAACAAAGATGATGACAACCAATCTTTTCAATTTATTTTTCAATTTTGTCACTTCAAACACTAATATCTTGCAATTTGTAGGGTGAAAATTTTTGAATTTTTTTCAATATCTTCTAAAATTGGCGTCCTACAAGATCCTACGGTTATATGTATCTAAAAATAAAAACACACGGAGCACATGAACATACATTGAGAACAAAATTAGGGTCACTAAATTTTTATTTTTATTTTGGAAAGAAGTACAATATAATGATATTTCATTTTATTGGAATTTAAATTATATCTCACATGATGTGACTTTGTTAAATTATTGTCACATGCATTAATCCCTAGACATCAGAGACTATGTTTTCACCAAAACTGCCTCAAAACTGTCCTTGCATTTACAAGCACCAATTTTAGATGAAAAGCATTTATAGACAAATATAACCATAGGATCTTGTAGTGAAATAGAAAGAGAAGATGTGGAATTTTTTTTTAGAATTTTCCACCGTGTAAATTGCAAGATATTAACGTTAGAAGTGACAAAAATTCCTTTTTTGGCCCTGTCAAAATATGGGCAGCTACACTTCACAAGGTCACAAATGTGTGAAAAAATATCCAAAATGGTGGTTACTCTTTGGATTCATTCCCCAAGTCAAGTTGTCTACATACTCGAAAAATTTTAGATCATTTGGAATTGTACAACATATAGGAAAAAAATAGTAAGTAGAAAGAAGTAGAGAATCATAAAAAATACTAAATTGTTAACTTTTTATTTATAGAATTGAAAAATGCCAATCCCTATGGTTGTAATGTTTTAATAAACAATATACACCTAATGTTTTTATTTTTTTCCAAAAATATTTAAAATTGAGTTAACCCCTAAAGTCCATTGTCCCCTCGGGGGACAATTTGGAATTCGGGCAGGTTCCTATGGGCTGAAATTTTACCCTAATTTTTTGAAACATTTTTTGAAGATAGAAAAGCTGATAAGCTTTGTGGAAATATAATTTTTATTTCAATCGGTGCCCGGAAGCAAAAGTTATACCACAAAAAGCCTAAAATTGAACTCGGAGGGCAACACAAAAAATATTGCAAAAATTCAAAATAAATTTTTAAATTTTTTTTCTCAAAGATAATGTTTTTGTCTACATCTAAAGCTTTGATTCATTCCACTTTGAATAGTGATGTGAAAGTTATGAACAATCTTATTTTTCAGGCAATCTAAGCATCTTTTTGGAAAAAAACACTTGTAGGATTCATCTCAGAATGCAATTTTCAAATTTTTTCAAATTTTTTTTTGAAAAGGTTAAATTTGCTTATTAGAACAATCTCACCGTTGGGATTATTGTATTTCAATCCCATCTAAGAGCTATTATCAATTTAGTTTTTCTTTCAATCTTGGACCTACTTCTACTTGACAATTTTTTGAAGTATGAAAATCAAGTTGTTATTTTTTGAAATTTTTTTCCTAGACTCCCAACTCAATTCTTCAACACAATAAATTTTAAATCCAAACTCCACAGTGTAATTTTTTTCCACAAATACAAATCAAAGTCATCTAAAATTGCAGTCCAGTGTTCAAAAAAACTTGTTTTTTCAACTTTGAATGCTCATATCTCTCAATTTGTACAGTCAAACTTCATGAAATTTTTACCACATGATTTGAAACAAGTAAAGTTTAAGATCTTACGGTTCAGTTCTAAAAATAAATAAAAATTTATTTTTTTGGACTAACGCAGTAGAAATGGTTGTTTTGACAGAAAAATGGCCTTGGGACCTTAGGGGTTAAATAAAGGACATCAAAGTTTATTTTAGAGTAGAGATTCCATAACTATCCACAAACTAACCCAAACTAAAATTCCTCATAACTTTCATCTCATTAATCAAAATGAAATGATTCAAAGCTTACTACATATATACAAATTTAGAGAATCAATTTCAAATTGTAATTTTTTTTAAAAGTGATTTCCAAAGAAGTTTTTTTTTCTGCCCGGGCTTCCCAGGAAACACCAAAAATTACATATCATGCAATAACTTTTGAACCATGTAGTCAAAATTTATGAAAATTGTTGGGCCTTAAAGCTACTCCTTGTCCCCATATTGTGTGAAATTTTCAAAAATAAAAAATAAAAACTCCGTCTGTAGTGAGCTGCCCAAAATTGATATGCTGCCAAAAAACATTGTTTGGATGTTTAGGGGTTAAAAGGATAAATCATTGGAGTTCTTTTACTTTTTTTGGTGTTAGAATTGAATTGCAAGTTCCACTTCACTTTGGAAGTTTTAGAAAGTCATTGTCAAATTAAAAAATTAACCCCTGAGCATATTTTGGACGATAAACAAAGGATTTTAAATCACTATTTTGTCCAACTAACTTCTCATTCATCCACTATAATATTTGAATCTTGAAAAAGACAACCTCTCTTTGTGACCAAATTCATGAAAATGTGGTAAATGATATATTTGTACAAAGATATAAGCAAAAATTTCCATAGTAAATAGCTCAACAATGTAGGCTTTATAATGAACAACTTCATCCACCCTTTCAAATCCATAGAAGCTTTATGTGGTCCACAAAGAAGAATTTTCATCCACAAAAAGCAACTTGTCCATAGAAAGCCGAAAAGTTTATTCCAAAAGTGAGTGAATGCACTTTTAGTTGGTATCATCACGAGAATTCATTTACCAACCTTCCTCCAACAAAAGCCAATATTGAAAATGAATTAACAGTACGTATATTAAGCTTATATCTACCAAGAACTCGCGGTCTTGGAAACTAGCAACCATTTATTGAGAAACCTCCTCCAAGGGCTGAAAGCGCATTCCTAAGGCCTTCACTTTCTTGGTAGAGAAGAAAAATGGGGAAGCTCACAGTTTTTGATTATCATCTACCCTGCATTGCTCAAGAGACATTGAAAAATCTCAATACATGAAAGTAACTTATTTGGATTTTCAATACAAATTCATAGAAAAGATTTGACTTGTTGACTTAAAAACTATAGTCACTAAAAGTTGAACTTCAAGCCTTGTAGACCTTCAAGTTTATATAAGGATTATTAAAATCTAAATGCCAATCCAATTGAAGGACAAGAAGTACTCACTAACTATGTCCTAACTCCAAAACAATAAGATGATATGCTTTAATACAAATAAAATAATGATGTCATAATTTGAAAACAATGTAGAGTACTCACCAAAATCATAGACACCAACTCTATGAATCATTGAACTTGGCAGGACGTTGTCTTTTTCAAGGTTTCTTACTCCGTGAAGCACCTTCTCCCTATGAAATCACTTCTAGGTCTGGATTGGGAGCTAGAAGGGGTAGAACTTCTTGTGAAGATGCCCCTTCTTCAATTGGTGCAGATGAAGTTGATGCAGGCATAATAGCTAGGGTTTCTTCATTGTGTTCTTCCGTTGCTACTTTGGAACCTCTAGGGATGCTTCTAGAACTCTTTCGATAGTGTTTAATCTCAAAAACATATTTGAGAATGTCACTTCCTCTCCAACAAAGCTTAGTACCATCACTAGGGAACTTGATGTCTATAATTCTCTCATCAATATCACCAGATTTGCGCATTTCACGACAATAGGACCGTAATTTTTTTTGGAACTCAGGGTTCCAACGTAGTGATGGAGGCGTTAAGAAATCGTCAACAAAAGCATTCGTACCTGGCAAAAACCAACTCCGAACAATTTCTTGATTTTTGAATAGTTTCTTATATTGGTTCTTGTAGCAATGGTGTTGC
Organism: Rhytidiadelphus loreus; assembly: GCA_947034895.1. NCBI lineage: Eukaryota > Viridiplantae > Streptophyta > Bryopsida > Hypnales > Hylocomiaceae > Rhytidiadelphus > Rhytidiadelphus loreus. Next base: position 45,738,773 of record OX344764.1, read on the forward strand.
TTCAAGAAGCTCTTCCCCCAAGTAATATCATGAGGAAGACCCTTTCCCCTTTGTCCATACACTCTATCATAGAGTGTTGTAGTTGGAAATTGTGGCAAATACCAAAGATGCGAAACTGGAGAGTCCTCGGGAGAGTCCTCTGCAATTCTTTGCAAGTCGTTCCCTACAACATTTGCAACGGCAACTTCCTCTCCAACCTCATGAACTTCCATTTCTCTAGAGGCTCCACAATCGCTACACCATTTTGATGATGCCTTCAAGTACTTGGATCCACATTCATCACAGAAAGCCATTCCTGATAAAGGAAAACACAAAAACATATATCACACCTTTTTTCCATTTCAAGCATTATCCTAAACATTGAACTTCATTGAACCATGTACATCTTTGAATTATGCTTTGCAAATTTCCTTGCATATACTAAATTCAATGAAGAGCTGTAAAACTATACTAGTAAGGAAAAGTACAAAAATGATTACAACAAAATTCAATTCAATTTCACTACATAGTAACACTTGGCATTCCTAACATACACAAAATTTGATGAAGAGCTATGAAACCCTACTAGTAAGCAAAACTAAGAAAGTCAATAAATCCTAAACTTAATTCAATTTCATTACATAGGAATGCTTGACATTTTTAACAAACATGAACTTTGATGAAGAGCTATGAAACCCTACTAGAAAGTGAAACTATAAAAGTCAATTAAAACAAAAATGAATTCAATTTCACCACATAAGAATGCTTAACATACTAGAATGCTTCAAAAATAAATTGAAATAAGAAATGCCACCACTAGGTTGCACAAAGAATCACTTGAGCACTTGAGTATAAGTACGAGCGTGTAGACAAAGATGAGTGAAAAATGCTCAAACGCACATGTAAAGCAAAACCGTAGGTGTAGTGGAAAGCAATCTAGATTGACCATTGAAAGAAAATCAAGGACATCCAATGAAATTTTGGCTAGCTAGTTGACTACCACTAGGAGAGCTCGTCGACTACCACTAGGAGAGCTTGTTGACTACCACTAGAAGAGCTCGTCGACTACCACTGGGAGAGCTCATTGACTAGTATTCAAGCCTTTAGAACCACCCTTACTCAAGCTAATCCACTTGGTGAGCTTGTCGACTACCACTAGAAGAGCTCGTCGACTACCACTGCCAGAGAGCTCATTGACTAGTATTCAGGCCTTTAGAACCACCCGTACTCAAGCTAATCCACTTAGTGTTAGGGATGATGTTTGCAATGTGAATCCGGTCTTCAAGTAGGTCTAAATTCATTCTTAAGACCCTCAATAACCACACTCTTTAACACGAAATACAACCATACTTTAATCCACCCACATTAAGTCAAGCTAATCCACCCACCTGGCGTTTGCAAACATTATGTGCTTAAAGATAAAATTTCAACATTAAAAGAAAATAATTCTTTTTACGGTAGTTTTGGTTCGGAACTATACAAATTGTTTGTTATTGAGGAGCAGTTCCCACATGGTTCGTGCTTTATTCAACAGTTAGGGAGCTCGTGTACCCCAAACATTTGATTACCAATTTTGATCCGATGACCATAAATAATCAAAATTTAAAATTTTGAAAATAAAGCAATGACCTTCTGAAATCCAAGGGATTGTAAAGAAATCCCAAATATTGAAAAGACTTCATGTACACTAAATAAAGGGTGGAGAGATTATTTTTAAAATGAAATTCATCGTGCATCATGAATCTTTAAAGGGTATGGAACAATTTCAAGATGAGAGCTTGACCACTCATTATCAAAACACAAGAATTGTGTGCAATGTAGAACTTCAAACCTCATATACACATAGTAGAATATATATATTTTTTAAATATTGAACTAAGAAAAGTGGGTAAATCAAACTAACTTTCATCTCCAAAAATTTGTTTGGGATTCCAAGCCTCTAATCAAAAGTTTGGAACAAAATTCAAAGAGGGGTTGGGACAAACCCCTCAAGTTTCATTGCATGACTTGTTCAGTTGACCCTAACACTAGAAAACAAAGGATTGTGAAGGACGATCACAAAAATAATCATTGACCTCCCTTGTAAGCTAATTAGGGGCCTTTATCTACAAACATGAATTCAAAATTTGCAAATTTTGTCATGTGTGGCAAATAAAAAATTTCCACATTTTTCCTTGTGGATGAAGAAGGGATCAATTCACCCTGGACATAAGGTTTGAACACCAATGGAAGCCTATTACCATGTATTTGCAATCATATGATATCTTGTACCTAAGAATGATCCAAGATTAGAAATGTAGTTGCATCATTGACACAAAAATGTAGGGCATGGACTGTCTTTAATTTGTAGCAAATATTTTTGAAGATTATTAAAACATAATTGGGTATTAAAAAAGAAAATTTATAATTCCTTACACATTTCATTTCCAAATTCTTGTACACTTTTAAGTTCTTAAAATTATCATTAGAGAAGTGGATATAGAAGAATATTATCATACTACCGACTATAAGTGTTTTGTGTTTTAAACCTTTGAAGTCTTGAAGCCTTTTTTTCATCAAAAGACACTTGAAACTACCATTTCTATTATAGAAAGGAAAAATGTTTAATAATTGTTTTATTGTATAACTAACCATAGGATCTTTTGATAGATTATAATAAAAAATTAGTAGAAGAAATTTCTAACACTTCAACTTAGTAGATTTAAATATATTTACATTTCACGTGAAAAGGATAACATGTTTCACTCCTCAAGAAATTGAATTAAAAATACCTTGAAGATGGAATTAAAACATACTAATTGCAATAGTAAAAATGTTCTAGGAAGAAAATGTAAAATGTAAAAGATGAATGCCTATTATTTTAATAATCAAATCAACTAAAAATTTCCTATTCTTTTGCAACATGAAAATCTTTTAAAATTTTGTTTTCTTTGCATATATAACCCTGGGATGTTGTCATTTCTATTGCAAGATATTTGCATTCCAAGTGAGATACACCTTTGTCTTATATATAAACTCTAAGTTACAAGAAATAAGGCAAATTGAGAATGGTAACAAAGTTCATTTACTTACTAAGATGCCTCTAGGTGTTTTTACTTTTGATAGTAGAGAGGCACTAATAAGTTAATTATGATTTGAAATTTTAATATAATTATATTATCCTAGCATCGAAGTGATCTTCAAATATCGCACAAGAAATTACATCCTCATTTTAGTCGTTGGAGGCCCACTAATCTTTAGGGTGAAAGTTCCAATTTTGTATAAGTTCAAGTAGGCTCAAATTCTCATTCCACACTTTATGAAATTATTTCACTAGATAGAAAAAGTAATAAAAGCTTTTTGGTAATGTAATTTTTATATCATTTGGTGTGCAATAGTGAAAGTTATACGACAATCAGTCAAGAAATGATTCATTTGATAAAAAAAAATCATCAAAATATTTGAATTAAAATTTGTGAGTTTTTTCCCTCTAAATTGCATTTTTGTTTGTATAGAAATATTTAATTCATTCCATTTGGATAATTTGTGCTTTTGGAAATTTTGATTCTTATACTAATGTAGTACAAATTTTATGTATGAATGTGTAGATAATACAATTTTTGAATCTTTTTGCTCTTTGCAAGAGAAATGGTAGTCTTGAGTGGTATTTGATTTTGAAAGGGCCCTAGGACCTCAAGTTCTACAATTGGTGTGTAATAATATGATTAAATTAGGAATGATTGAAAAGAAAATATAATATCAGTGAACTTTCAAACCAATAAGACATGAAATAAATATAAAAAGTCTTAAACTACAATAGTTCTCATAATTTCAAAAATAGACAAAACAAACTAATTAAGAAAATAGATTGTTCAAACAACTTTTAGATATATTGCAATATATATAACAAAGAATTCATTTAAATAAACTTTGGAAATTTAATAACAATTTTAACCTTGTTTTTTACAATCTAATTGAACTTGTTAGTGGAAAAAAACTTTTTATACATATAAAATAGTTACACATGTAGACTAGCATATGCCCATGTCATTGCTTGAGTCATTAAAAATAATATATAAACATTTGTTACATGTTTCAGATTTTCCATAGTTTTTGGAGATTTTTGGAGTTAATTACAAGGAAAGTGAAAATTTGAAGTCTAATTTTAGTCGATTATATATATGCCATTTAGAAAAATTCAAAATTTTGTGAAATTCTTACACTAAAAAATCTTAGATAAATTCTCATTCCACTTACTAGAGAATCTTTGAAAAAAAATTACTTGTCTGCAAATTTCTCAAATATTATGGGGAGGATCAACATACTAAAAATAGAATTATTACATTTTTCTTGTTATTATATGAGAACTCCTATGGAATTTTACACTCAAAATTGGAATACTCAATAATAAGCAAGTTCTTTAAACATCTATAAGTTTAGATTTTGGAAGGAAAAAAAACTATTTGCTTCATTGGGGATAACCGGAAGCCTATGCTCTTTTTTAATAGGAAAAACACACTTCAAAAGGCTTGGGCATTTAGGAGTTAAATATGTATAGTTACTTTTGGCAATATAGATTATAGAGGCACTAATAAGTTAGTTATAAGTGGCAATATTCAAAATACTTAAATTGTCTAATCAATCTAAATAATCTTGAAGGACATCATGAATAACAATGTCCTCATTTGAATCCATATAATTTCACAAGATGGAAAAAGAAATTTTCTTTCTAGAAATGTAATTTTTATTTCAATTGAAGTGTGGGAACAAAAGTTATACTATAAGTAGGCAACAAAATGACTTGTTGGACAAGAAAAAAATCCATAAAATCTTTAAACTAAAATTAAATTTTTTTTTCCCTTGTAGTAAGTAGAATAGGAATTTTTTAGTAAGTAGAATGAGAATCCTTACTTAGAATTTTCGAGTAAGAATTGCTCAAATTTTAGAAATATGACTCCATATTAATATTATTGACTATAGAATGATTCCATATTTTCACATGCCTTGTACCCTAAACCCAAAAATCTTTAGATCATCATTAAAAATAATATGGAAACATTTATTATCCTTTTCAAATTTTCCATAGTTTTTGGATTTTTTTGGATTTAATTATAATAAGATTAAAAATTTGAAGTCATGTTTTAGTCAATTATATATGTCATTTAGAATAATTTACAATTTTGTGAAATTTGTACTAGAGATTTTTAAGAAGAATTCTCATTGAAGAATCTTTGAAAAAAAGTTATTTGCATTAAAAAAATTCACTAATAAGTGTGATGAAATTATTAAAAAATTAAGAAGAGGTTTAAATTTTTTTATTTTTATACAAGTGTGTTACTTTGTACCACATTTCAATCAAAATTTTGATTAAGATATTTAATTCCTTAATTCGATTTGCTGCTCTTCAACGAACTCCAGCTCATAATAAAAAAATGGCCCATTCATCCACTAGTGATACACTGGCTCTCATTCCGTCGGAGTTGCTGTGACTAACTTAAGGGCTAGTTCATCCTGAGAACCACGTACTCTCCCATCCGACCCTAATACCGAGCCTGCTCCAGCGTGTTGAAACGGCACACCGGGAAACACTTCGCTAGTGAAGGACGATCCAAGGGAAATACCGGGACTTTCCCTGTGAGCTCACCGGGAACAGACAATGAGCCCCCTGTGTAATCCACCTTGCTTTTTGGATAATAGTGTTGATAGGTCATCAAAGGAAGCTACAAGGAAGATGGAGGGACAAGGCTGTGCTATCCTCTCCAGAGAAAGAAGAAGAGGAAGCCGCCTCCTGCGAGCTCAGTCTTCTTCCGTACCACTCTAGCGAATCCCCAGTCCCCGGCTCCGTGCTTTTGTGGAGGTGCCTGTACCCTGCATCCTTGTGACTTCGTCCTGCAGTACTTTCGTTGCAGACAAGCTTCAGTACTGGACTTTCAACGCAACGTGGTGGGATATGCGCGTGGAGTTTACTGCCGTTGGTAAAATCATCAAGCTTGCCAAATGAAGCTAAGTATAAAGGAGTCTGCAAATCCGAAGGCTTCAAACATCAACTCCTCCTCCTCCATCAACTCCTACTACTCTTCCAAGCTGCGCACATCGATCGCCTTACTTCTAGCTAGCTATTCAGTGCTCGAATTCAATTTCGATCAATACAGTACGTAGTCACCACCATGGGCTCCCTGCTGAAGACCTCGACGGTTGTTGTGGGCTTCTTGCTGCTGCTCCCAGCGCTGGTGTACTGCGATCGTTTCATCACCGTTTTACCGTACCCGGACAAGAATTGCAGCACTTGGGCACCTTCGGTAGGGTACGCCGATTTCAATACTCAGACTCCGAACGTCACTTTTTTTGTGAATCGTTCCAACACTTCCCAGACGTTCGAGTCGGTCATCTTGATGAACGTCACCGGCGATGTGCTCTCCCTGGTCGCCTGTCAAATCGGGTTGCCGTGTAACGCCCCTGGAGCCATTCAGATTTCCTTCGACCTCAGTGCCATCGGTGCATGCCAGACTGCGGGACCTGCGGGAACGCAATACAACAGATTCCAGTTCTCGTGAGACAGTGGAGATGATCGAGATGTGTGTGTGTATTACGAGCTCAATTAACTAACTTCAGTTGGATTGAGCTCGGTGATTGGAATTAATTTATAAGGAAAGTGACTGCGCAATCAATAATTAGGAAGATCATGGCCCTGATCGATGGTTTGGTACATGCATGGTGCACAGTGAGCAGTGAATTGAACTACAGTAGAGCACAGTAGAGCGGTGCACAGTAGACGTGCCATTTACGATACATTGCTTAGAACCAACGCTGAACACTCAACGCACACAAATTAAGTTAGCTGCACAATTCTCCCGTTGATGGAATGCTTCTTCCGAGCAACCACGCAGCCACCGCACAGCGTGCGGTAAAGGCGGGGTATCAATTGGAATATCTTTTATAAAAATTAAGCCTTTCTTGACGAGACTTACAATTGTGTTGAATTTATATGGTCTCATTGCTTGATTTGATTAATATCTCCAAAGTTTGTATTTGATATGGATTTTGTATACCAACTTTCAAGGAATCATAACTCAGAAATTTGTTTGGAAGAAGGCTTCAAAGTTTATTTGTGTAGTGATTAGCATGCCTACCTTAGCTATGAGCAAAAGTAAAATGATGTATAGGAGGGACACCCTGAATAGCTTGTTTCAAGAACAAGTTTCTGGTCATTTGAATTGACAAAATCATGTTTGTTTTGTTTTTTGGAATCTATTTTAGATTATTAAAGAGGATTTGAATGCACTAGGATGGTCCTCCTAAAGATCTCCAATCTTCAAAATCCAATGTTTGGATGCATAAGAACATTGCTACCCATGAAGATCAAACATACAATAAATTTGAAACAAAGAAAACATAAAAACTAAGTGCAAAATCTCAAGGAAATAAGTATTTTGACATTTTAATTTGTGAAAAGTAGAAAAATAATTTTAAAATAATATGTAATTAAATTTGGCTATTTTTGACAACTCTAATAGAAAGGTAATGTATCAAAAGGCTCTTGATTTGGATTCATTTGTTGAAATGATATTTTATGAATCTCAACCCAGCTAATTAATGAAATGAAGTATCACCTTCACACTGAGCTTGTATACAAGTATGACGAAATTACAAAACCTTAAAGGCATATTTTGGACTCGATAGTATAAATTTTCTCCCACAAACAGTCACCAAATGGGAAAATATTATCCCTACAAGAACTGCCTCAATGGTCAATTTCGTTAAAATGGCGGTATTCCATTAAAATGGCACAAAATGAAAACATTGTAAGAATGAATACAATTGAAAGATTGTCCAAGGGGAGTGGAAATGTGTGAACCAGAGGATTGATTTGAATGTGCTAGGCATAAAATTGGCACATGCATGACCCTATCGTGGCACACTTATTCTCCATTTGTAGAAGATATTCCATTAAAATGGCATTCGGAATACCGCCATTTTAACGAAATTGACCATCTCAGTGGTAGTTGTTCACTCAAATATGATTCAATTTCAGGATGAAATAGGTGCATTCTCTCAATTTCTGCAGAAACAGAGAAAGTCATTGCGTCCTCTGGCAGCAAAGTTTCAGGGTTGGCAAAGCGTGAGGGATTTTGAAATTCATATTCGTGGTCATGAGCCTGGCATGGGCCTCACCATGCATTCACTGCGAATTGAATAGGATTCGGCTCAAAGTTCTCGAGCTTTGCGGCAATTGCAAGGATGCAGTACTGCCCGCGTTTTGTCGATGGCCCTTAAGGAACGAAAATAGCTTGCAATGAGCTTGCACCATAGATTTTTGGAATTCAATTAAGGACCTACTGGATGTCATATCTAAAGCCCCGTGAGCTTGGAAAGCCTGGATATTCCTCCCACGGGACTCTTCGCGAGAGCTTCCCCGCTGGTGTTGAGGACGCTTCACGGCTCCTTCTCAAATCCTCAGACTTAACTCAATGCGTCGGTACGTATAATCTGCGCTTGGGTACGCGGGCTTGGAACAAGTATATAAGGAGGGTTCGGGATTGCAAACAACTCATAACAATCCACACACAGCCGAACCAGATTCCTTGTTGCCCGACACTCGCTGACGCTGTGCATATATTCTAGCTCTTCATAGAGCATTCATTGTGCACAATAGTTGCACGTTGGGTTGGGATTCCTTTCAGATCAGCCATCTGCGAGAGGTGGTTCGGTTAGACAGTAAGATTGCCGTAGTGCTCCAAGGACCGCACTCGATTATTTTCGGTTCCCGCACATGAAATTGCAATTCCTGCTCGTTGATAGTCCGTGTTGCCAACAATATTAGGGGAAACTGGTGCCTCTGATATCTACAGTTTCTCTGCTTCCCGCTTCAATTTCCCTGATTTTTCCCGTTCCTCGAGTCAATTCATTTGGACAGCAAGCTTCTGATTAATTGCGAGATTGGAACTTAACAAAACACGGATAGTCTTAATTGCTGGGGGAGAACGAGAGAGAGTACGTACTCATCATGTCGAAGCAGCAGGGGTATCAGTCGCTGAACACTAAGGTGCCCAATGGGGAAGACTATGGGTTTGCTGCCCGGCTCCCGCAGCCGACTGGATCTCATCCAACAGACTACGCACGTGACGCCGAATTGTCGCAGGTGTCACGGGTGTCACACGTGCTGAAGACGGAGGGGAGCTCCGGTGCATTTGGTGTTTCGTTTGGCTCGTTTCGCCTACCACTCAGCGCAGAACCACCACTGGAAGCAGGCTCCCGCTCCCGCTCTCAAGCCCCCCTCCGAAGTTCTCAGAAACGAAGTTCAATCTCTCGTAAGTGGCGAGATTTCAACTAAGCCTTGAGTTGGTTGATTGCAGTCTCGGGTTGTACTCATGACTTCATAAGCTCGAGCTAGCTCTGTGCACTTGAATGTCACAAGCCTTGGGCCTGCTTGTAATTTAGCCAGACATCGTGTGAATACTATTATTGTGTTGTTCAATTTAAGTTGTAAAAGAGAAGGACTGGTGTAAGTTAGACATTTCCTTTTAATCCTCTATAATTGGATGCATGGGGAATACCGGTATTTAATTTACTTTGGATAGTGCTGAAAGGAATCTGCACTGGAATTTTTGAAGCTATAGAATTTACATCCAATGACATGGATGAAATTTGAAAACCATCGATAATAAGTCACAAGCAACTCAATGAGGTTCACATTGAGTAGTGTTGCAGCAAGCAAAAATAGATATATTGACCCAGATTGTGCAACCGTCCATTGGGTGGATGTTGAATGTTTTGAAGGTGTACTTGTGTCAACAATAATAGAAGGCTTGTTTATAAATCCCTGTCCCATAAATCTAGTTTTTTCTTAATAGAAATAGGAAAGCCACTATTGGGGATGCTCTTAGTTATCCTATCCTCTCCAAAGAAAGAAGGAGAGGAAGCCACCTCCTGCGAGCTCAGTCTTCTTCCGTACCCGCAGTCCCCGGCTCCGCGCTTCTGTGGAGGTGCCTTCACCCTGCATCCTTGTGACTTCGCTGTGCAGTACATTCGTTGCAGACAGGTTTCAGTTGACTTTCAACGCAACGTGGTGGGATATGCGCGTGCACTCTACTGCCATTGGCAAAATCATCAAGCTTGCCAAATGAAGCTAAGTATAAAGGAGTCTGCAAATCCGAAAGCTTCAAACATCAACTCCTCCTCCTCCATCAACTCCTACTACTCTTCCAAGCTGCGCACATCGATCGCCTTACTTCTAGCTAGCTATTCAGTGCTCGAATTCAATTTCGATCAATACAGTACGTAGTCACCACCATGGGCTCCCTCCTGAAGACCTCGGCTGTTGTGGGCTTCTTGCTGCTGCTCCCAGCGCTGGTGTACTGCGATCGTTTCATCACCGTTTTCCGTACCCGGACAAGAATTGCAGCACTTGGGCACCTTGGGTAGGGTACGCCGATTTCAATACTCAGACTCCGAACGTCACTTTCTTTGTGGAGCGTTCCAACCCTTCCCAGACGTTCCAGTCGGTCATCTTGAAGAACGTCACCGGCGATGTGCTCTCGCTGGTCGCCTGTCAAATCGGGTTGCCGTGTAACGCCCCTGGAGCCATTCAGATTTCCTTCGACCTCAGTGCCATCGGTGCATGCCAGACTGCGGGACCTGCGGGAACGCAATACAACAGATTCCAGTTCTCGTGAGACAGTGGAGATGATCGAGATGTGTGTGTGTGTGTATTAGGAGCTCAATCAACTAACTTCAGTTGGATTGAGCTCGGTGACTGGAATTTACAAGTAAACTGGTAGAATCAATAAAACTGCTGAATAATTAGGAAGATCATGGCCGGCCCTGATCGATGGTTCGGTACATGCATGGTGCACAGTGAGCGCTGACGTGCCATTGACGATACATTGCTTTATTATCAGCACCAGACACTCAACGCAAATAAATTAAGTTAGCTGCACAATTTTCCCGTTGAGGGAATGCTTCTTCTCAGCAACCACGTAGCCACCGCACTCTGTGAGTCTGTGCTGTAAAGAGCTCTTGGAATTTTCTTTATAAAAATTAAACCTTTCTTGAGGAGACTTACAATTGTGTTGAATTTATATGATCTCAGTGCTTGATTTGATTAATATCTCCAAAGTTTGTACTTGACATGTCCAGATTTAGTGCCTCAAATTTTAAGGAAACCTAACTTAGAATTTGATTGGAAGAAGTCTTCAAAGTCTATTTGTGCAATGATTAGCATGCCTAGTACCTTAGCTATGAGCAAAAGTAGAATGATTTATAGGAGGGACACCTTGAATAGCTTGTTTCAAGAGCAAGTTTTTAGTCATTGGAATTGATAGAATCATGTTTGTTTTGTTTTTTGGAATCTATTTTAGATTATTAAAGAGGATTTGAATGCACTAGGAAATGTGTTATTTTGAACTTGAATGCAAAAGTTATGATCTTGAAAGCAATTTTATTTCACAATCACATTGCCACACTTGTTGTTGAGTGGTTCCTACTTGATTTATTGCAATTAGATTTAGGTTTCAAATGGAAATCCAATTGCGTGGTTCCTACTTGATTTATTGCATTGTTTCCAAAGATGGTGTTGTAAGAGAGCCAATGCCAATCACAATTTCTAGCCCTGTTATGATCCATTACATTGCCATCTCTGAGAACTATGCCATTTTCGTAGACACTTCTATTTCTTGCAATCTCAAGTCACACACACAACATATTCTTCATACCAGTTACAACAATAGAATTCCATATTAGCCAAATCTTGATTTTTTGGAAGTTTTGCATTCAATCTTTTGCTTTTTTTAAGAAAATATATTTCTAAGAATCTAAGTATTTTGTTTAATTATTCTGTTTTTTCAACTATTGATAAGATATTGTCTTGATATAATCTTGGATGTTTAACCTCTAAAGTCCCTAGGGCATTTTTCTATCAAAAATCAATCAAAATTGTCACTTTTGCTATGATCACCTAAGAAAATTAAATATATATATATATATTTCGTAGAACCTAACCATAGGATCTTGTACTTCACTTATCTCAAATCATGTGTTAAAATTTTCATGAAATTTGACCTTACAAATTGGAAGATATAAGCATTCAAAGTTGGAAAAAAAGTTTTTTTGAATGTTGAATGATATGCATGTTTGGTGACTTTGACCACTATTTGTGAAAAAATATTGCAATACAAACTTTGAATTTAAAATATTTCATGTTGAAAAATTCAATTGAAAGTCTAGGAATTTCTTTTTTAAACTTCATTTTATTCTTTAAAAAATTGTCAAATAGAAGTAGATCCAAAATTGAACAAAAAACTAAATTATTAATAGCTCTAAGATGGAATTGAAGCACAATTATTTCAATATTGAGATTATTCTAGCAAGAAATTTTACCATATCAAATAAATTTTTTTGTTAAAAGTTGTGGAAATTGCATTAAAAAATGAACCCTATGAGTTATTTTTTCAAGAAGATGCTTAGATTGCTTGAAAAACAAGATTGTCCATAACTCCCTCATCACTAGTCCAAATAGAATGAATCAAAGCTTCACATGTAGACAAAAATATAATATTTGAAAAGAAAAATTCAAAATTTTAATTTTGACGTTTTGTGATTTTTTTGTGCAACTAGCCCTTGTTTTTAGCTTAGGATGGCATAACTTTTGCTTTCAAGCACTGGTTGAAAAAAATATTATGTTCCTTGAAAGTTAATGTATTTTCTTCTCTTTAAAAAAGAATTCAAAAAATTAAGATGAAAATTGAGACTATAAGAAACTACCCAAAATCCATTGTGTTCTCAAAGGGAACAATGGGATTTGGGGGTTAAACAGAAAAAAATCTTGAATCTAATTGATCTTGCAAGCTATACAATCTACTATCATTGCTTCCACAATATGGCAATAGGTGACTTCATTCTTAAATTTGCTCTCAACAAAGAATCCTATTTGGGCATTTTGCTATGCTATGCAACCAATGACTCACAATGGTAACAATGGATTAATTGTCCTCACTCATTGTCCTCACTTTTGCACACTCAAACAATGAGGAAAATTGTCCTCATAAATAATGTGATAGACAATGGATGAGCAAATTTTGCACATCCATTGTCTATCACTCATTTTTCAATTACGTACAATTACTTTCTTGACTTCAACTCCTTCATTCTCAATAATATTGCATCTATTAAAGATTATGTTTATATTTACATTCACACCACAACAACTCTATGACCTAAAGAATTAACCCTTGTAATGACATTGTAGCCAAAAAGTGTGTGATGGATGAGTTTTTAGACCACCATAGAAATGAAGATTGCACCTATTGGTATAAAAATTAGATCATTTTTGGCAAGGTACCTTGATTATAGGTTTGATCTTTTTTAGATGAACCTTAGACCGCTGAGTTGGTCACCATCGAAATCATCATTTTTTGTACTTTGTGAATCATTTGCTTAAAAAAACCAAGAACACTCATTGGAGGTCAAACTATGTACAAGACCTCTTTTCACATAAAATTCCAAGGATGAACATTTGCACTTTTGTTTTACATAGAAGGATTCTCTATCATCTATTGAATACATTTAGATTGTTATGTCATTTCAAGGTTAAACATGTGGACGTAAAATGTAACTAATGTAGGAGGTCCATAAACTTCCCTTATAAGCTTGCCTACTGCATTTAATGATAATAATAGATATTTAAAGGAACATGTCATTCATTCCTCATTAGATGTGATTTACCTACTGGGAAGGGCTGTGAGTTCCCAAGTGGGGAAACCCCGAAACTGGCCGTTTGCGAGCTCTACTAACCTGGCCGAGAGACTGCCACGTTGTTTTAAAAAATATAAAAAATAAACTTTGTTTTTCATTTTAAGAACTTAAAATTTATTTATTTATTTATTGAAAAATAAATAAATCTAGCATCCGCGTTCGATAGGGCCCCAGGGGAACGGAGTTGGAAACAACTCTAGAATGGCCCTCCAACCCCCAGGATCCCATCTAATGAAATAGGAGACACATTTAGAATCCAATTAATAAGTTTATAGACCTCCTACCTTATTATGCAACAAATAATTTTGCTCAATATAAAGTGGCCCCATAATGTATGTATTAGATAGACTTCAAAGTTTCTTTACTTACAAGTAGAATTTTTTAATCCTTCAAATGTCCTTGGGGCTCCTCTACACGACCCATATTTAGCCTTGTAACTCTTTAATTGTGATTTAACCCCTAAATGTCCAGAGTCTTCTCCAGAATTTACAATATGAGAAAAATCATCATAAAGTAATATTTTGAAGAATATTTTGGAGTTTGTATACAAATAAAAGTTGAAGATTTTGAGTTTTAGATTCCATCGATATGGTTAGATTCACCAATGCTATCACCAATATTTTTTTATAAATTTTGAAAGGAAAATTTCAAAATTCCTTTAAAATTTGATTACAAACAACATATTATCATTTCTAAAGTGATATTTGTTGAAATGATTTTGAAATGAGGTTCTCTTCACATCATGATTTTTTGAAATTTTTGGGTTCTTTAAATCTCTAACCTCATTTTTGCAAATCCAGTTTTGAATTGGAGTCAATGCAATTTTGGCTTGGTCAACCACTTTACATACTTCCACATTTGTAATTTTAGAAAAATATATACTCTAATAACACCAAATTCAACCATTAGATAGGACAACAACTTCATAAGGTATCTTCACAAATTACCCCTTAAAGGACCCTTGTCCCTTCGGGGGACAAATGGGATTTTGGATAGGTACCTACAGGCTGAATTTTTGTCATGATTTTTAAAATTCGTTTTTGAAGATAGAAAAACTTATTAGCTTCATGGGAATATAATTTTTTTCTTTCAATGAGTGCCTAGGAACAAAAGTTATAACCAAATAAGTTCAAAACAGGGGAGAAGAGGCAACCAAAACAAATATTCAAAATTTCAATTTTTTTTCTTGGATTTTTTTCTCCTTATAGATTATATTTTTGTCTACATGGAAAGATTTGCTTCATTCCATTTGGATTTGTTTTGAGAAAGTTAGGAAAAAATTATTTTGGGGGCAATTAGAGCATTTTCCTTGAAAAATAACTTGTAGGATTCATTTTTTAATGCAATTTTTACAATTAAAAAAAAAAGAGTTCCACTTGGTTTAGTTTTCTTCTTAGAACAATCTCACCATTGGGATTAGTGCATTTTCATTTCTTTTTAAAGATATTAGTAATTTAGATTTTCTTCTATCTCATACCTACTTCCTACTTAATAATTTTTTGAAGAATAAAAGTTAAATTTATTTATTTATTTCCTTCCTAGACTCTCAACTCAATTCCCCACAATAAAGATTTAAAACTCAAAACTTCGTAGTGTAAAAAATTAAAGTTAAGAAGGTTCAAAGTCAAATAATCTAATCCCGCAATGTGCTGAAAAACTTGTTTTTTTCACTTTAAACGCAAATATCTTGCAATCTGTGTGGTCAAAATTTTTGAAATTTTTTCCACTCATTCTCATACTAGTTAGGTGTAAGATCCAATGGTTAGATGTGGAAAAAAAATAATTTTAAAATAATTTTACTCTTTGCTATAGAAATGGCAATTTTGAGTGTTTTTTGATAGAAAAATGGCCTTGTTTTTTGTAGGGATTAAGATGACTTTCATCCAAGCAATAATGAGGATGAAACTTGAGTTTCAATCTGTTATTCGTTTAGAAATTGAACGTCGGAGCGCTTCAAGGTCAATATATGAATTGTGATACATTGTTATTTTCATTCTATCGTGATCATTAATTTACATTTCACTGAAAAGTATTAGGTCAATGTTTTTCTAATCAAATACCACCACATGCAGAATATACTTACTGTGGGGCCGCAAAGGGCTTTCAGTCCCTTCCAGGGTTAAGGTCGTTTTGCACTCGGAATACACATGTTGTACCTCGGGCCCAACAAATGAACTCTTTCCTCACGCAAGGCCCTCGAAGGACGTGCAGTTGTTCTTCTTCAGCCCGAAGTGCTGTTGCGGGGAGTAGCCTGTCTGGAAGAGATGAAGAGTAATTCGATTATGTAAGCTTTTCAGTGAAAGTTTTCCAAACCGCTCATCTTTTGCACCTCCCTTGGGGTGCAAAACATTGTTGCAAGGTTGCTGCATCTTCACTTCTTCATCGCATGTACCGTCGCAACTTCGGTGGCGGCTTCTCAAGGCCGGTTGTTCAACTTTCCGCTACCTTGAATGTTGTCCGACTTTCCAGTTCGCACCTCAATTGCATGCTTGACTGGAGCCCCGACCGAAGGTGAGCGGCTTACATTTGTTTGCAAATATATAGACCTGTAAACTTGATTTCATATCTGTGGGTCATGTGTTTTGGGGCAGCTTCTAGTGATCTTGTTGAGTAGCCCAGAGTGATGAATTATGGTGGTAATTGTGCTTGATGGCCATGGCTTGACCTGAGTAACGCCGAATTCTAGTGTGATATCTCAAACTATCTTGCGCGGGTGGATTGTTGGCAGGCATTTGCGTGGGGACTAGCTTCTCTGTTCTACCGACACTCACAGCTGAAAAGAAAGATAAAGGTAATTGCCCTATTTAGCCATGGTCAAGTGATCTACTGTTCATCCTCTCACTTATTTGCTGAAGAAATAGGTTTGGAACCACAACGGAGGCTATGTTGGTCGCACAAGCTTATTAACAGCCTTTCCCTCGTCTATGCTGAAAGGTGAGCGTTCAATGAGACGAGAGGCCTGTATGAATATTCTAATAAGTGACGCCAGTGCAATTATCTTAATTTAGGTATCCTTCGTATTCAAATTCGAAGGCTTTTGAATCTTGACAAGAAAGTTGTTGCTTGCGATGCTCTACCGGATTGAACTGGAATCAGAGCAGAGGGGACAGAAACTCAATTGCCCACAAACCAAAATTCGCTTCTCAAGGACTTGTACCCTAATATACATATATATATATATATATATATATATATATATATATATATATATATATTAGTAATAAAATACTCATACGAAAATTCGAATAGATTTGGATGACATTTTTTGTAAGAACCGATGTGGCACGAAGTACCAACTTTATGACACTAAATACAATTTTAGTGTAGTGGTATTCTTCTTTGCGGAAATGGAGGAGACTCTTTGTATAAGATATTCAAGATAAGATTCCTGGGCGTAGGATGTCACGAGATTAGGAGAGATGCTCCCTGGCTGTTAGCTGTGTTGGAGACATGGTTGTGGTTCCAAAAGAGCGAAGTTGTTGCTAGCCTGCAACTTTGTTGCATTAAGGTGCTTTTATGTATAATTATGCTCAAGATTGAATGCATGTCAATTGTTAGCGTGAGACAAGAATTTGAGGTTGACTCGGCTTTACCTCATCGTACCATTCCAGCAACGAGACTCATGTTAATACATTCTGTCTGTCTGCAGCGTTGGCGGTGGAGAGATTGGAGCTTCTGACGGTCCGCTGAATAAAGGCTAGTGTATATGATTGACTGCGGTCTCAATTGTAAGTTCTGGACGCAATTCAATTTTTGCAAAGGTTTCAGGCTTTCGTTAAGAGCAAAGTTAAGACGATTGAATGTTCTGCATCTCGTATGTTTCGAAACAGGCATTCAGCAAATGGCGTTTGGCAGATGGCCACAGGAGAGGTCACTTGGTGGAACAGGCCAAGATGTGACCATCATCTTGGTACCAAAAGGGGGAAGCAGAGATCGAATGTTAGGTCTCATCCATCTTCATTCACATGTTTTGAACAAGCACAGCCAGTACTTCAACAAATACTTGAGCGGGAGATTGAAAAAGCCAGCCTCCCCATCTGCGCCAATGGAGTTTGTTCTGGAGGTCCAAACAGATGTTCAATATTACTTTGATTGCTTTTCGAACATGTACTCACCGTTTGCGAAGAGCTTTGAAAGTGTGAAACACGGTGTGGAGCTTCTGAAAGTCGCTTCACAGATAGACTTTCAGGGACTCATGGAGCGCATCTCCCTCTACTTATCGTGCATGTTGTGGACGAAGGAAGATGAGATTAGGGTTCGGGAGTTCTCAGCTTCTCCAAACTTTCCTCGCATGCACCTTCTGGATTTGGTGTCCCGGTTGGGGTTGGACGCTCAGAGCGAAGAGGACCGTCAGAAGAAATTGGGTGCCTTGATTCGAGAGTACGCTCGTGCTGCTTTGAGGGCAGCAAGTACCAAGGGTTTGATGTTTCCATTATTCTTACAGGGCATTGGATGCGGCCCACCTTCAGAATTTTCTAGGTGGATCTTTGCAATCGTCAGCGAAGAGGCGAAGGATATGTTTGGCAACATTGGAACTCAATGGAACAGCAAGATCTCTGCCAACTCGAACCCCTTAGATCGTAATACCGGCTTATGGAAGATCAAAGCAATGTGTTGGATACTAGATGCTTTACTGTCAAGACAAGTGGCTGAAGAATTGGTGCAATCTATTGTTCATTTAGAGGCAATTCCGAAATACCTCAGTACTACGTCAGTAATTGACTCTTTCTGTAGTGCTGAAAGGCAGAAACTTGCAGAGCTTGTTCTCGTCATGTACAAGGAGGTGGCAGCTGGACGTCTGCTGTTGCGACCACCCGAACGATTAGCGCTGTTGGGGAATTGGCATGTGCTGATGAAGACTTGTTTGAAGGAGGGCAGTTTTGAACAAGCAACCACGAACCTGTTTTTGACTTTACCTGTGGAGCAGCAGACAAAGTTCATAAAATGGCAAATGGAGAAAGCTTATGACATTATCCACACAGTACCTTTGCTTTCACTGCTTCAGTCTCACGCAGGGTAGCCAGAATGATAGCTTCCACTCCTTTCAAGTAGCAACATCAGGATAACAGAAGCAGGTGGTTGAGTTACGCTTTTACTTGTTATTGGTACCGTAATAATCAACTATTGTACAGTCTGGTACCAAAAGTTTTCGTGATGGTCACTTTGCACTACCAGCACCACCCAAATCATAGACATAAAAAACTAGCATCCACTGCACAGTACAACTGCCTTCAACCTAAAATTATCACATTTGATGTGGATTGTATAGAACTATGTTTTTGCAAAATCTTGAACCAAATTATCTGATGATTCTTATTCAAATGTACCTTCACCACTTGTTTGATCCACCTTTTGTTTTTACCATAGTAGATGTGTGTTATAGTATGTTTTTGATCAATGGTACAAAGGCAATGTGCTCAATGGCATCCTAGATCTCTTGTAAGATCACCTTCATTTCTTTGACATTGCTTGACATAGTTGGGTGCCTCTTGACTTCCAACTTCATCTTGAACCATAGGCCTTTCAATGGGGTTCAGGTTTGGCAATTGTACAAGCTAGCTTGAGCTTCTCTTATTGAAGAGTTCATGCCATTTTTTTATGAGCTAACTGTGGTGAAGTAGAGCTTTGTTTTCCATGAAGATTGCTCTTGGTATTGATGGAGGAAACTCCTTTAGTGGCCCCTCACACATGATTTCAACGAAATCAACAATAGTGCACCATTTGGTAAGTATGATGGTAGATGGAGACTTTAATGAACTGCACAATGCTCCCCAAATCATCACATAAGTCCTTCTGCCTTCCCCCTCCCCCTTTTAAGGTTGGTGCGAGAGAATTTTCTAGGTACTATTCACTAGAATTTTGCTACACTCATATTTGATGCAAGTTTTTCCAATTTCGAAGATGGACTCATCAATCCAAATGACCTTGTTCCACTGTTCAATGGGACAATTCTTGTGCTCTTTTGCAAAACGGAGACAAGTTTGACAATGCTTCTCGATCAAAACAGCTTCTTGCAGGCAATTTATTAAGAAACATTTGTGCAAGTGGTCACCACCTTTAAACAACCATGTTGCAATCCTCAATTGTTCCAGATAATATGAAAACCTTGTCCTTAGATGCTCTCATACTCTGAACAAACTCGTTACTCACATACTAGTAGCTTTTACGGTACACAAACTCCGAAAAAATTATCCACACTAATCATACACTTGTTACAAAAAAATTCCTACTAATCTCTACAATTTCAAACGCAGGCTAGTCCCACCAAAATTGCAAAGTGACCTTTCGGTACCACCATTTGCAAGCTAGTGTCTGTCAGCACTCAATCAGACAGCATCTCCGGTCCTTCGAACGCTTGCTAGTCTCACTAGAATTGCGAAGTGACTCTGTCGGTAACATTTGCAAACCAGAGTCGATCGGCACTCACTCAGACAGTATTTCCGAGCCTTCCGAACGCTGCTGGCTCGTCCCACCAAAAATTCGAAGTAACCTCAAGTGTCGGTAACATTTGCAAGCTAGAATCGATAGGCACTCAAACAGACAGTATCTCCTATCTGAACCTTTCGAATTTTTTGTATAAGAACAATCCCATCAGCTTACGCGATTGCGATCGTCATGAAGCAATCCGCATAAATCTCACTGTCACGCTGCGATCTACAAATATCCCGCCGAAGCAACTCCATGATTTTCTCCGTCGGAACGCCGTCATTCTTCAACCCCTGCACGACGGCGAACCGACGGTGATCCCTCCGTCGAAAATATTCATCATCAATTCGAGATCCCGCAAGTAGATTGATAGAGGACGCATCTCTCTCGTGAATTTGCAAATGCGTGGCGACTTTCTTCCCGAGAATCGAGCTTTTGTGAACCAAGAAACTGAGCAGCACTGAATCCCCTCGAAACGGTGTCCTGCTCTTGCGCAGAATCGCAACGCGCACAATTTCCGTGGCCATTGCGATCGCCAGTGTGCGTACTTGGTGCGTGCCGCCCAAGATCACCCCCGCGCTGATGAGCTTCCGCGTCTTGTCGCCCTCCTCCACGCTCTTCCCATACAGCCTTTCCATTGGGGGGATTCGAGACCATTGCTGGTTTGTGGAGAACAGATGTACGCTTGTGTCTTTCCGTTTCAAAGTTGAGAATGCGTCGTTGAGAATGAAGACGCCCGTGACTTCCGTGAGGAAGACGTGACGGTAGCGGTGGCGCACCATGCCCAACAAGATTTGGTAGCACAGCCAGCGACGTAAGACGGCGGGTGAGGAGTCCATGAATCCGCGAAGAGTGTCATCGGGGTCAAGCTCTTGCATGTCAAATCCCACAACGGCGCCCAAATGTTGCCCACCTAAATTCGAAATGTTGCGCGCCGAATTTTCCTCACGACCGATCGTCTTCTTCTTCCCCCAGACAGACTCCTGCATGGCGAAATCCGACATTCCGCGAGTGTACGCACCAGAATTGAAGGCGCTTAGGGTTGCGTCTCCGGTGGCGCTTGCGCTTTTCGTCGCGAGCAGTTTCTGAAAGAATTGCTCCTCCTCGTGAATCACTTCACGAAGCTCCGGTGACAAAGGGCGCCAGGGGAACAGCAACACGACGTCGGCGCGCGCGGGGGTTCCACTCCGATGCCACCCTCGTAAAAAGAAACGAAGATCCTCGGCTGTTGTGCTTTCAGTCAAATGTGCAACGACAAGTTCCGGCATGGCGCGTGTTCCTTGGCGAAACAACGTTCCTAATCCTTCCAGCGCGCCAAATGATTCATCTTCTTGCTCCAATTCTTCTGTACCCAATATTGCGCTTCCCAGGAGAGCTTGGTTGCGAATTTTGTACGGGAAAGTGACAAGCAAGCGTGGATCCTCAGAGGGATACAACGACGACGCAAGCAGGAAGAGCAGCACCAGGGTGGAACAAATAATGAACGCACCCGTACACGCGGTGGATTTTGCCTTGCGGTTGCTGCTGCTGATGGTGATACTGGAAGTTCTGTAGATGGTTTTCGTGCTTTTCGAGTCGGAGTCTGCGCGTTCCACGATTAGCATCGCCATGCTGGGCGCCTTACGCATTGGTACAGTTGTCGCATGAAGACTAGAGTCGTACATTGACGTAATTCAACGGGATACAACATCGTCCATCGCGATCAATCCCGCAAACCGTCTATGCGAAAAAAGACCCGTTTCAACAATCTTACTGCCTATCTACTCTCTATCTAAAGATGCGATTGTAGCTCTCTGCAATCCTGCAAACCACAATGCAAAAAGTCCTTTTCATCGATCCATCTCTGGATCTTCAACCTAAAGGTGCGATTCTAGCTCCCTGCAATTCTGCAAAGTCATAAATGCAAACCCCTGTTGGATCAGTCTTTCTATCTTCGACCTAAAGATGAGATTCGAGTTCCAGGGGAGCCTCGTTAGAATCGCACCCATCTCGACGCTCCAAGAATAAGAAGCATAGCTCTGGAATGAAGATCGAGTCTAGTAAAGGCTCGTCTGTTGCGTTTGAATTTCAGATTGAGGTTCATCGTCTTTCAGTCTGAGGTTGGGTTTGGAATTAGATTGAATTCTCAATCCAAGCAAACAGTTTAGAAAAAGAATCCACACTTCTGACCCGGCTTGCAAATGAATGTTTCATGGAGCTTACAATTGAGGCGACATGTGCTTGTGCATATGTGAGAAAGTATACCAAGGATTCGGTTCCCAATTGTACTCTTCTTTGAATTTACGTACGCGTGCTTCGTCCGGGGGGGGAGACCGGCTTTAGCAATTGCGGCACTTCAGTGTTGAAAATAGGCTGCAATTGACTGGGAGATGAGAGACACAGGAGTGTAGGTTAACTTTGTCAAGACACGGGCAGCCTAAAAGTGTCCAATGGATGACAAAAAGTCCTTCTTATGGAAGATAGAAGTGCAGATGTTCATCCGTGGAATTTTGTGTGAAAAGGGGAGGTCGTGCACAATAGTTTGACCTTCAATGAGTGCTCTTGGTGTTTTGTTAAACAAATGATTCACATGGTACCAAAAAGGATGATTTCCACATTGACTAATTTGGTATTTAAGGGTTAATTGTATGAGGTCTTTGGGGAAATTAGCAAAGAAAGTGACATGATTTGTGAAGGCCTCTATAATTATTATCTTTTAGCTTGCTTTTAAACAATGTTTATTTTTGGTCGTCCCTAATCCAAATTTAGATATTTTTTTGTCTTTTTAAGTGATTCTTGATGTTCTACCAATAACAACTAGTGTGCCCTATGCCATTGCCAGTTGCCACAGTATAATAAAAGAAAAGTAAAAGCATTTTGTTTATTTTTAATTCATGGAAACTTCAGAATTCAATATACTTTTTGCCATGAGTCGAAACACCACAAAACCAAGTCCGTGCACCCCTTGTCATAAAGAGATTTCTAACAAGTCCGTGCATCCCTTGTCATAAAGAGATTTCTAACAGTACCAAGAATGTGATCGGGGGGGCATACAATTTTGAAGATCTCACTATAACAAACAAAATAAAATATGGTATCTTAATATAGTTAAAAAAAAAGCTAATTTAATGTATGGATATTCTCAAGTTTTAATTCTACATCAATCAAAACTTAGTAAAATATTTGATGGGCCATTTTGTTGTGTAGACTTTAGATATTTTGAACACTTTTTTGAATGGATCATATGAAACTTTTTCTTCCATATAAGTTTTTTTTATCAACATACTATGTACATGTGAACCAATAGTTATGAATGTCACAATTTTGCAAAAAGTATATATGTTTATTTAAATTGATTAATCCCCAAAGAACCAAGAGTCCTATCAAGGAACCTTTTGAAGGTTTTGGAAGGTTTCTATGATCTCAATTTTTGGCGTGATTTTTTGAAGTTTTTTATTTGATGATAGAAAAATTCATTTGCTTTGGGAGAATATAATTTTTATATCAATCGATGCTTGGGGGCAGAAGTTATTTTACTCAAGCTCAAAATGGAGGTGGCTAGGTAGCACAAAAAATCACAGACCTCAAAATTTGATTAAAAAAGAAATTTGTCATAAAAAATGTTTTAGTCTACATGGAAAACTTTGATTCATTTTGTTTGGACTAATGATGAGAAAGCTATGGAGAATCTTATTTTGGGGGCAATTAAAACATCTTCTTCAAAAAATAATTTGTAGGATACATTTCCAAATTCAATTTTCACAATTTTTCAAAAAAAAAAGTTCCATATCGTTTAGTTTTCTTGCTATTGGAGTTAGTGTGTTTCAATTCCATCTTAGAGCTACTAATGATTTAGTTTTTCCTTCTATCTTAGACCTACTTCTACTTAACAATTCTTGTAAGAATGAAAATCATATTTTTTTCTTGCAATTTTTTTTGTAAGACCTACAACTCAATTCTTCAACATATAAATTTTTTAATTCAAAATCTATTTTGAAATGATTTTAAGTAAAAAGGATTCAAAATTTAAAATCTAAATAGATAAGGTTCAAGAAAAAAGTTTTCTTCATTTTAAATGCAAACATCTTGCAATCTACAAGGTGAAAGTTTCTGAAATTTCTTCCACACAATCTCATACTAGTTAGGTGCAAGATCCTATGGTTAGATATGTGAATAAAGTAAAATAAAAATTTAAAGTTTTGCACTTTGCAATAGAAATGACAATTTTGAGTGATTTTTGACACAAAAAAAAGGCTTTGGTCCTTTAGGGGTTAAATTTTTTTAATCAACGTATTATTTACATTTGTAAACCAATATTTATAAATGCCATACTTTTGAACTTTCTACAGATAAGTAAGGTAACTACTAACACCTAAAATCACACAAATAAGCTCTATGGCATATTAGCCGATATGCTTAGAAAATGAACAATCATTTTTGCACAATCATTGGTAAAGGACTATAAATCAAAATGCAAGTGGTTCCATAATTTTTGGAAGCATTGTGAATTAGTTACAAATTTTCAAAGATGCAAGCTATAGGAGGCTAAAAGTTTAATGTAGGTGATGCCAAAATCCATTTGATGCACAATTAAGAAATGACACTAGTGGTATTGAAACATGTCATGGAGAAGAAGTTAAAACTAAAAAAAGTGTACCTACAATCAATCACTTGTAAGTTTGCCACTCGCCCCCTTCATGTGCAACACTATAAATAGGACCATTTACTATCCAAAATGACCCTCGACTCCACCTTACCCTTGTCTTTCTAGTGCTCACCATTTGGGGGTATCTTATGTGTTCACTTTCTTCAAAGTTCAAAAGTAGGGGGCAATTTTCAAAAGTGGTTGATTTTTGGTGTCATTACCTTATTGATGTCCACCTAGATTTTATTAAGGTTCCGTGAAGTGCTCGGACGTCCATATCCTAGACAATGAACAGAGGGCTTGCAAACACTGTTTTGTCCAATTAACTTCTCATTCATCCAATGTAATACTAAATGTTGAAAAGACAATCTTCCTTAATGACCAATGACCAAATTGTGGTCAATGACCAAAGATATAATTAAGCAAAAATGTGCCAAACTTTGAAAATGGATCAAGGCATGTAAGGGTCAAAGCATAAGCATGTTGGATCAGGTGATTTTACCTTAGCATTCATGTGTGTGTGAATGCAGACAAATAATTCAGTCAACGGAATTGAAACCTAAGTTTGCACGCATGATGTTTTTTCTTCCTTCAGCAGAATTGAAACCTAAGTTTGCACGCATGGTAAAAGAGTGTGAACTGTGGGCTACGCTTGAACTCGTATTTCTTGGGACTTGCGCGCAGGGAGAATTGGCCCCTTCATTGTCCCGGTCAACTTTGGTTTGAAAAAAAAGCCCCCTGTGTTGTGCCAATTTTTTGGTAATTCTTGCGTCTCCACAGAGTAATTTGGGGCCTCTGATTGCAAATATGAATTCAGAATTTCAAAAAAAAATTAAACCTTGCAAATAAAAAATTCCAAGGTTTGCCCTGGAGGGGCAATGAGGGGGGCAATTCACCCTGGCCGGGACTTGCTTGCATTCAAGAAACGTGTTCAATGGTAACCAGTCCAAAATCGCCACTTTTTACTATTGAGACTATCTACTACTATTAGAGTGGTCAGAATTTCACATGTTCTTGTTGGCAAGTGAAAGGAGATTCCAACACACCAGAGAATGTGGCATTCGGATATTGTATGCAAAAGTTATCAAGGAACAAAGTTTGCTTCTAAAAGTGTTTCTTCCACATAGGTACAGAACTGGTTTTGGAGATGTACACATAGTGAAGATGGCGCTTTTAAGGTCAGTGGCACATTTGGGTGTACCTACCTTACTAGGGGATTGCTTCCAATTTTAATCTACAAAGTGTTGCGAGAGCCTATTCTTGTATAGAATCCATGTAAAACTCCCTTGCAACATGGGTTGTTATCAAGCTTGTTAAGTAGGTGGGCACGAGCCTTTTTTTTTTGGTTTTTGAAAAAGTCTAAGGATGGCGATCACTTAAAATTTGGTGAAGCATTTTATTTCTTTGTACATCCATCTTTTGTACTATAAAATACTTTTCAATCAAATTCATACATTTTTTCATCCAAATTGGACAATTTCATCCACATTTTAAATTGGATTGAAACTTTTCTGGCGAAAAAAAGATTTTCACTGTGAAATGGTGCTTTCTGGCTCTATTTTGTCCCAAAAAAAAGGGTTGGTGGGCACCCCAAAGTACGCCACTAACCCTAAATTGCCATCTTCATTGTATGTAAATCTCCAAAATCAATTATGTATGTATTTGGAAGAAACACTTTTAGAAGTAAACCTTGTTCTTTGCATACAATATCAAAATGTCGCATTCTTTGATGCATTGGAATTTCCTTTCACTTGCCAATTAAATATGAAATTTAAACAATCTATTAACAGTAATTAGGCACAATAGCAATTAGTGGCAACTTTGGAAGTACCCACCTTAGGTGAATTTCTTTAGTTGACCTAATTCTATGGCCTTTCTACGTCATCACTTTTGTTTACAATACATTCTACATTCAAGCACCAGTGTTCTTTTGGGTTTTTTTGGACCAATGGTTATGTGGCCTTTCTTTCAAGAAAGCTATGAGTTTCCTAATTCCTTCATTTTGGGGGTTCCTGTATTGAAGGAGGCCAATTTAGAATATGCAATTTTGAGTATGTAATTTTTGTATGTGCTGACTTGGCATGATGGATGAAATGAGATTTTGGAAACATTGTGACAATGGTATGCAAGGCCATGATTCTTGTCTGGCATTTTAAAACATATTTATCCTCTTTGTTCTATAAGCTTGAAGATGTCCATTTTTTTGACACAATTGGGCATTAAATTGCCTAAAAAAACATTGTGCAAGACCACTCAATTATTCCTTTAATTTGGAGGGACTTCCATACAGTGATGGATCTTCTTGTATCACTAAAAAAACTGGAGTCAGGGTTTAGGGTTTAGAGCGTGCTTTTAATTAACTGCACAGGCCAGTTGACACAGAAATTATCAACTCCTCTCTACTTTTTGAACGTTATTGAGTTGGTAGGAGAGTCCATGTGTCACTTCCTAATGGGCTCTTGGTCCATGGATTTGAGGATTATCGTAGTAATAAGGTAGGAGGCTCAAACTCCGTTTGGGCATTTAGAACCGCCCCTATAAATGGTATTGGAATGGGCTGGAGGTGGTTCTTGAATTGACCTTCGTTGTCATCAAATGAATCAAGAAAAATATTATTTATTATTGCAAGAGCCAATCAATTTCCTTTCTTTTCCCATTTCTATTTAGAAGTTGCAGTGAACACTTTATGAAAGACCTAGGATCACAAACAGGGACCTACAACACATCTCGTTTGAAAATTCATAACTAATTCAAAAATGATCCAAAAAATATGAAACAACTTGGGTTAGATGCCAATTCTTCTTCTCTTTCAAGGAAAATTTATTCAAAAATATTTTGAGCAGTTCCACCTGCCCAAAATTCAGTTCCAGTGCTTAGATGGTCAGTTTATGATCCAATTACCGTAAGCATGCTGCCAAGGAATTCTATTTGATCCATTATGTTTGTAATTAGTACCTTGTTTTCGATCAATGGAAGGGTTTTAAAATGAAGGAGAAGGATGATGGATTTAAAACTCCTTTTGGCTAGCAAATGAACACCAATTCTGGCAGCAGGTCCCCAATTCTACTCATGTCCCTTACATAATCATAAAATCAAGTGTAAATTAACACTTAAAGGATGTGACCCCCCTTTATCAAGGTACGTAGTCACCAAAATGTTTGGATTATTGGACCAATAAGTGCATTCTTTGCCTTTCTATAGTGAACAATCTAGTCATCTATCAACCACTTTTTGGCCTCAATGTTGTTTTAAGTGTCTAAAAGTCAACATGGTACTTGAAAGGAAAAGGAAATTGAGATTTCGGGTAAAGGAAGAACCTCCAATTGAATGCAACTCTATGCACAATTACAATGTCACTTATACTTGCACATGTAGCCAACCAGTACATGGGAGTTGGGAATCACTCATAACATTGCTAAACCAAGTGAGGTACCTCCCTTAGGTGGAGGTATAATTTCCCCTAAGATACCTTTTGGGGAAATTGAGTTAGAATGCTCAAAATCTAATTGGTTGGGCTTAGAATGTAATTCGTTGTGTTTTCAGACTTGGGAAAATCATTAGCTAGGGGCTCTTGATTTGGGAAGAGCAAAAGGGAACCTCCAACAATGGTGAACAATGTTATGTATGGTAAGCTAGCTAGTTATGTTACTAAATTATCTACAATCATGCTCTTCTTAGGATGCTGTGACTTAAATTGTAACTCTTTATTATGTACGCTTTTGCAAAAATAAAAACAAAGTTGAATTTAGGCCGTGAACACTCAATATAATGTGGGTACATCTAAAATTGCACACTTCCAAAAACCACCATCACTCTACATACATCTCCAAAATTAGTATGTGCCTATATAGAAGAAACAATTGTAGAACTACCAAAATAAATTTTGACCCTTCATAACTTTTACATACATTATCCAAATGTTGCATTCTTCAAATTGCATTGAAACCTCCTTTCACTTGGCAACAAGAAAAAAGGTGAAAATTCACAAGTCTAATATTAGTAATTAGGCAGCTGCAGGAGCAAAAAGTGTCGGTTCGTGAAATCAGCCTCTCTACTTGACGGAAACCCTTGCAGTGTGTTGTTCAACACCCTTGTGTCAAAGCAAAACAAAAAAAAGTGGCGGTTTGGGGGTACCCACCTTACCCAAGTTGAGCAATGAAATTGCCAAAAAATTGTTGATGTGCTCCTGTGAGCAACTTCCAGCATGCTATTTCTGCTTGCCATTTTTTATTTTTTTATTTATTTTTATTTCAGTGTAACTACCACCCAGTGTCACCTCATTTGGACGCTCAACTTGAACCTCAGAAAGACTCGAGAAAAAGGGTTCCAAACGGAAGTGCAAATGGCACTGTTCACATTGCGGATTCATTTGGGGGCAGTTTTGTCTGGACTGGTGGGGCAAATTAATCAAGGTTAGTAGGGGTTAACTTTTAAACGACAGACCCAGCCGAGTTTCCAGAAAAACTCCTCTAATACTCATACTCAGACAGTTATGGTAAAACCACTGGTGGGATGCATACCCAACCAACTTGTGGGGTGCAACTATTCCAAATCAAGGCTGGAACAGGTTTCCAAACAAAGTTTGGAATGTTATTTTTTTTTTCTCCTTTATGGGCATTTTCGTTAAAATGGTGCCATTCCACTACTTTGGCAATTTTTACGGTTCGGACTGGGTGGTTTAAAATGTACAACTGTCCTAAATGTTTGGAATCTATAACTTTCTTAGATGTATGAAATCTACATACATCTTAGATGTCACTTTTATATTTCAAATCGTACAATCTGAAATCTATATCAATCCTAGATTTTTGAAACCTATACCAATCCTAGATGTCACTCTTATAGTTTGAACCAAGCGATCTGAAAATGGCACATGGAATACCGCCATTTTAACAAAAATTGCCCATCTTTGCAAGGTTGGGACTACTAAGGTCATGGTACATGTCTTGAAGTAGTGAGCAAGAAAATAGGAAGTAGTGAGTAGGAAAGTGGTTATGGAATGATCCAAATTTGAAGACTCTATATTAATATTGGGTATGCGTTGAGGTCAACTTTAGGCTTCCAAAACTCATAGTGATTTGAATTTATGGAGAAAGAAATCACAAAAAATTGGCAATGCCCCTCATTTCTATCTTTTCTATAGGGCAGTAAATGTACATTGCCTTCTACAGCTCTAGAACATGTGCAGAATCGCTTAAGTAGTCAACTATGGGTGGTTCTACCATACATGTGAACTTCCTTGGTTTCATTCTCTTGAATTGCCTTCACAAGGTGCATCTATCAACTGAAGTCTTGGGATTTGGAACCACAATTTGATTTCACAATTGAAAAGTTTGAAAAGAAAAAAAATTTGAATAATGGCTTTGAAGTTGCCCGTGGCCTTTACAAACGAGGAGGGCGGAACTCCTCCTCATTGATTTGTCATTTGAACAAGCTATGTGATGCCCATTTAAAAAAGATTTTGTATGAGCTTTTTGATGAGAGTAGAGTATCCTTCACTCCAAAAGCTCAAAAGCCCCCAAGAAATAATTCACGAGCATGCCTTGGACTAATGCCTAGCCAATTGACTTTTTAAATTTATGAAGTTTAAAATTTTGGGTTTCTGTACTGTACAGTACTGTACTAAGTTACGAATCAAACAATCATCGGAATTTCTCATGTAAACATAACCAAAGATAAAACTGTACCAAGAAGTGATGCAAGTCTTCTCAGCATCCAAGTGAACTCAGTCTTGTTTGGGACTGTTGGATTCTTTTGTTTTTTCAACATGAATGTTGAGACTAAAATTGCATATTCCTCAATGGGTGCTTCCATACTTCACGGTTAGATTGGAGGAGCCCAAAAGTGTTTGTCCTTTTGAACCAAGTTTTTTGAATCCTCAACATTACAAGAAGTTCACAATGACGCAAGCCATCTTAATACCAACCACAACAAAGACTGATGAGTTTTAAATTCCAGCATCTACATTGAGCTCAGAGAAGCTTGCAAAGATTACAAGTCTTTCGAAAGACATAAGAAGTATTTCTGAATTGAACTACAAATCAGAGAATGAAATAAATTGGCCCAATTTCCAATCAACGAGAAGTTAGAATTCTGGGAGCAGTTACTGATGTTTGGAAACTTGGAATGTATATAATTCAGTCAAAGCTGTTGCAGATGACTAGTATCATCTGAGCATCTTTTAGCATTTGACCGTTTGGTGTGGTTTCCTGAAAGTTTTGAATGTGTGGTTAAGGTGGTTTGATAAAACTGAGTATGCCTTCTCTATGCTTCAATCCCATTTTATTGAAGAATCTGATATCAGCAGGCCACACCTCACAGTCTTCAAAATGTGCTTTGTTAGACTTTTGTCCTTTGTTGTTCCTCACTGTATTGCCGAAAAATTTAAGTTGCAATTACCTTCATCCTGAAGTTCATATGCAAAAACCATTTCCCTGTAGCAAATTTTCATTTCATTTGCTCCCAGAAATTAACCCCTAAAGGACCATTGTCCCTTTGGGGGACAAATGCTTTTTCGGGCACGTACCTACAGGCTGAAATTCTCTCCTAATTTTTTGAAATTTATTTTGGAGGTAGAAAAGTTGATTAACTTTGTGGGAATATAATTTTTTTCAAAATCGGTGCTTGGGAACAATAGTTATGACCAAATAAGCTCAAACAAGGGGACGGCGGGCAGCTTGGGCAGCCAAAAAAAATGAACAAAAATTTGAAATTTCTTTTTAATATTATTTTTTCTCATAGATTATATTTTTTTCTATCTGGAAAGCTTTGATTCATTTCATTTGGATATGTTATGAGAAAGTTATGGACATTCTTGTTTTTCGGGCAATTAGAGCATCTTCTTGAAAAAAATAACTTGTAGGATTCATTTCTGAATGCAATTTCTCAAATTTTTTTATTTATTTTTTTGTTGCATGGTTTGATTTACTTGCTAGAACAATCTCACCATTGGGATTAGTGCATTTTAATTCCATCTAAACTATATGAATATTTTAGATTTTCCTTCTATCTCATACCTAATTCTACTTAACAATTTTTTTAAGAATGATAATTAAGTTTTTTTTAAGTTTTTTTTTACCTAGACTCTCAACTCAATTCTCCACTATAAAGATTTAAAGCTCAAAACTCTGCAGTGCAAAAATTTTAAGTTAAAAATGTTCAAAGTCAAAAAATCTAGTCCCGCAATGTGCTGAAAAACTTGTTTTTTCAACTTTAACCCCTAAAGTCCCAAGGCCATTTTTCTGTCAAAAACCACTCAAAACTGCCATTTCTACTGCGTTAGTCCAAAAAAACAAAAACAAAACTTTTTTTGGAACTGAACCGTAGGATCTTAAACTTTATTTGTTTTAGATCCTGTGGTAAAAATTTCATGAAGTTTGACCGTACAGATTGAGAGATATGAGCATTCAAAGTTGAAAAAACAAGTTTTTTTGAACACTGGACTGCAATTTTAGATGACTTTGATCTCTATTTGTGAAAAAAAATTACATGGTGGAGTTTGAATTTAAAATTTATTGTGTTGAAGAATTGAGTTGGGAGTCTAGGAAAAAAATTTCAAAAAATAACAACTTGATTTTCATACTTCAAAAAATTGTCAAGTAGAAGTAGGTCCAAGATTGAAAGAAAAACTAAATTGATAATAGCTCTTAGATGGGATTGAAATACAATAATCCCAATGGTGAGATTGTTCTAGCAAGAAAATTTAACCTTTTTAAAAAAAAAAATTGGAAAAATTGGAAAATTGCATTCTGAGATGAATCCTACAAGGGTTTTTTTTCCAAAAAGATGCTTAGATTGCCCCAGAAATAAGATTGTTCATAACTTTCACATCACTAATAAAAGTGGAATGAATCAAAGCTTTAGATGTAGATAAAAACATTATCTTTGAGAAGAAAAAAAATTTAAAATTTATTTTGAATTTTTGCAATATTTTTTGTGCTGCCCGCCAAGTTCAATTTCAGGCTTTTTGTAGTATAACTTTTGCTTCCAGGCACAGATTGAAATAAAAATTATATTTCCACAAAGCTTATCAGATTTTCTATCTTCAAAAAAAGTTTCAAAAAATTAGGGTAAAATTTCAGCCCATAGGAACCTGCCCGAATTCCAAATTGTCCCCCGAGGGGACAATGGGACTTTAGGGGTTAAACGCAGATATCTTGCAATCTGAGCGGTCAAAACTTCTGAATTTTTTTTGACACACTCTCACACTAGTTAGGTGTAAGATCCTATGGTTAGATATGGGAAAAAAATTAATGTTTCAATTTTTTGTACTCCTTGCTATAGATATGGCAGTTTTGAGTGTTTTCTGGCAGAAAAAAGGCCTTGGTCCTTTATGGGTTAAAAAAGTTCAATCACCTGTAACCTTTCTAAATGAAGAATCACCCTAAACCCTAAAAGCCTGAAAACCCTAATTCCCTCAGACTTCTCATAACTTATGTTGAACTCTTCAGATCCATACAATCCTTTAGCAACTGGTGCTCATGAACATGCAAAGCTGACATGTACTGCCAGGAAACTGTACCTCCAGTTTATTTTGGGGAGGGATTTCAAGAAGAAATTAGGGTTTCCAGCGCTATTGTAGGGGTTTCCAGCGTGACCCAAGAATTTCGGCTTCATCCATTCGATGCACTCATTTTTCATCAATTTTCTTCACAATGAGGAACGAATCCCTTCCTGATTAGGAATTGATAAAACAAACCCCTCCTAGTTGGGGTTTTAATTCAACCATTTTCGGCATTCCTCTATACAGAATCAAGCATGTTGATTGACCTGGGTAACTACAAAAGTGCTGTCTGTAAGGTTTGCCCAATTGCGCATACTGATTATGAATGTTGCGTTTATATTTTTTGTCCAAATATCCAAGTCAATTCAGTGAAAAAGAAGATACGGATATGCTCACGTGCGGCGTTAGAAAGCTGTAGCTTTGATGAGCCCATCATTCTTGTACATGTACTCAGAATTAGGTGCCTGGGTTGTTGAAGAGCAGTGTTTTTGGGTGTGTCTAGCTAGACACACGCAGTTCCAACCTCTTGCAGCTATTCTGTGTAAAAAGGGGTCATTACCATAGTGACAACTCCCTTTTAGATGCCAAAAAATTGCTGAATGTACTGGAAGCTAAGCAGCAAGGTAAGGAAACACCACCACCACAGGAACACAACGCAAAAATCAGGAGACAGTACGAAATTTCAAATTCATATAAACCGGTATCTGATTTCATTGCGCGCCTGGTGCTTCGACTCAGGAGGATCGATCCACATATATATACTGTTCACTACGTTGCGCGTAATCGATGAAGTCGATCAGTTTTTGTCGCAGTCGAGCAACATACTCCGTGCCTTTATTGATAATACATCGAGCCTTACAAGTTGAATACACAGAGCTCCAAATCCCAAACTCTGGGTGGCAAATGAGGGCGTTCCATCTTTGACAAACAATTCAAAATCTGCATGATGTCAGCACAGGCAGGAAGGGCAATGCTCACTCCACTAGCTCAGGTGGCAGCTTTCTCCACAATTCCACATCCAAGTCATCGTTTGTATCCATATGGCTGAAAATAAAAAATACTAAGGATGCATGTTACTTAGCGAAAAGAAACGATAAGGGTTAACACATTCAAGCACTAAGTTAATTTCAAGGCAATTATTGTCACTTGATCATTGCTGTAATTTAAGCTTCATTGGAAAGCTGTCTAATCTTCAGTAGACATATAGTTTATGGAAGAATCAGTAATCATCTTGGGACTAGCAGCAGCAAGTGAAGATATTTGACAGAAGTTTTAAGAAACACATTTTCAAGCATATATAACTAACAATAAATGCAATAGCTTATTTAACACTAGGCTTCTGGAAACTAAAAATGAACAAAATTATAAACTAGTCCTAATCATTGAAAACTCTTTGATTTTCTGTTCATTTTCTATTTGTGCAAATGAATAGAAGGAAACTCGCACAAAACAATGCTCACCTAAGTTGGTTGCTTGAATCACCAATGTTCAAATTATGGTCAAATTACATATGGTGTAATAAATGAAGTTGTCTTTGATTCTCAAATCTGATTTATGATTCCATCTCCGTTGAATACATCAATTGAATATCACAATCTTAGTGGAAACTATAAACCAAAGCAACTGACAAAAGAAATAAGTGCTCACTCACATTACAATGGTATGAAGAAATTAAACATCATCTACAAAGAACCTCAAAATACATATAAGCTAAAAATATAAAAGTGGAGTAAACCATAGTAAAGCATGAATTAAAGCACAAAAAAAGTGAAGTTGAGTAGAGTAAAGGAAAGGGTATGGGTTAGTTAAGTTTCACTTTGATCATTGAGCCATTTAATCCTTTGAGATTCTACAATTCCTTTCATTAGTTTGTTGGATTTTTTTTTTCACAATCCTTTAGAGATAACCCTACTAAATTTATGGTGCCTATTATTACAACATTCAAAATTGCATATACCTTGCACAATGACCCTATCTAAACAAATACAATATTGAACAAAGAGCCAATGATTGAATAATAATTTGCTCAAAAGTAGTAAACTAATTGGTTTGACAGAATGTTTGGTGATAGATTTTGGCCTTTTTAGTGGATGCTATTGCTGGATTTCTACAAATTCTTGGAATTAATTTAAAAAAATTGTTTTTTCATTTTTTTCTACAATTTCGGATAAATAAAATATTTGACAAGTCTCATCCATGGCATAAATTCTATGACCAGAGCACATTTGGAGATGACCAAATCTCAAGATCTAAACCTAGACCTGAACCTAGTACTAGACTTGAAGTTCGGTTCCAAGCCTACAACACCATGTAGCCAGGATTCCTGAAACGACGAAAAGGTTAGCATTTTTGTCAATTGCTCAACTTGTCGTTTTTTGAAACTCTTTTTTTGTTGCATTCAAATTGAAGGAAATCAAAGAATATTTTTGAGTCATTTGCCTTTCTTGCTTTCAGTGCAGTTAGAATTGTTGTGATGATTCCTAGTTTTTGATTTTGATTTTTGAGATTGTTTTGTTGAGACTTTGTTCCTCAAATATTGGTTGGATTAGAGCAATGGAAGCGAAATTGAAATTAAAACAATGCTATCAACTACTTTGACATCACATTGGCATTTGGAGCTTGATGTATTTATCAAAAGAAACCATGACTAAGGTAGTCACCAAAATACCACAATTAATGGACCAATACACGCATTCTTTGTTTCTATAGTTAATAATGAAGTCATCCATTGAACCTTTTAGGTTGACAATGTCCTTATAGGGTTGATTATTACACTTGTCATGCCGATGCTATGATTGTTTTAAGGATATCATCAAACAACGACGAGCAAAGGTTGGTTTGTAATTAGTCACCAAGAAGATCTTCTTGTGTGTTGCTTCCAAGACAAGATAGGTCTAGTAGGTAGACCCATTATGGACTTCTAGTCTAAGATCCAATCTTCGCTCTTTTTGTATCCTTGTAAGTGAAAATTGCGCACAATTGGGATTCAAGTGGTTGGAATCGGGGCTTAACTTGGGTCGAAAAGTCACCTTTTCATAAAATCAATGAACATCACCGTGCGGCTTCTAGTCGTTCATTCATTACCAATATTCTACAATCTCAAGGGATACTTTTGGATTACCAATGGAACTTTAAGAGAGCCACATTATCATATCAAAGAACACAAATATCCTTCTTAGGTTCACAATGAGAAGCTATGCCAATGATAGGGCAGATGATGATTTTGCTTTGGCTGCCTATAACGTAATGTGTCTTTCTTTTTTCAAATATGAGTTGACCAATATACTTGTGAAATGTTCCCCAATTAATTTGTTGTTCTTTTGCATAAGAAATTTATGAATCCAATAAGTGAAGTAACCTTTGGTCATAGGATTTGGTCATTTGAAGCAATGGAGTGATTCTTGTCCAAATTACAAATTGGAACACACTTTGCTTTCACATACAACGGCGTGTCTCACGCGAACAACGAAGACAAGCGCAACCTCAAATTTCTGTACTAGCGTAAGGTAGAAAGATCTAAGCCTGTGCATAGTTTGAGTCAAAATATACAAGACACTAGGGATTAATTTTTACTTATAGACAAATATAAATAAATAAATTCTTTGAGTGTGTTTTTTTGTATTTTTTGTGAATTTTTAAAGCCAAGACTTGAAGAAACCTTAACCCCGTAACACCGTTGGTGCCATTTTGTGGCACCCGGATGACAAACAGATGAATTTTTATTTATGTGAAAGCATTTTTTCATCCCCATTTTCCTTGTTGACCTTTCATGTTGGGTTATGAAGAGTATTCAATTCAGTTTGTACTCTTGCTAATGTTTCTCTTCACACAAATGGGAAGTTAGTGAAAAAAACGGATTCCAAAATATGCTATTTTTAGTGTATTTTTGAAAGTTGTTTTTCCTTCCTCTAAATCTGAAATTTCTTCACAAAAAATATATTTTTTGAGTTTGAGCCCAATCAACAAAACAAAGGTCTTCTACTTTAGTTTTTACTCCAATTTGAATTTTGAAAAAATTCTTACTATTGAATATTATTTTTATTGCAATTTGAACTTTAGATGTATTTTCAATGTCAACTAAATTCTAATAATAGAATGACATAGAAACTGAGTTTATACTATGATGTTTGTCATTGTAATATACACATATGGTGAAATTTTCAGATTTTTTAAAACAGTTTTCTATTTGATGTGATTTTTCTTCACTTTTTCTTCAAAAATTCTCAAAAAAATCAGTTTTCCACAAAAAAAATCAATTTTTTTTGTGAAATAAAGAAGACATGTAATTTCATTTCTTAAAAATAACTATAAAATTTTTCATACATGTCTAGGTGCAAAACGGCACCAAACTGAGTGATGGGTAGAAAGACTTGAAATCAGTGGTCATAGGTCCGTCATTTAAGGGTTAAAAGTGTTCTGCATGTGTATGTTTGAAGTGCTTTTGAAAAGACCCACAGAACCATTCACTACTGAAGGTTCCATTATTTGGCAACTTCGTTATGCCAACTGAAGTGGAAAGTTGGAAAGGAGATACCTTCCACAAAGGTGCTCCAGTGACTTGCATGTCACGACGGATTTCCCCCGTCCCGAAGACCCTCATTATTGGTACTTGACTTATCTTTTGAAAAGGTCTGGACACTTTCATGACGATTCCGTCTGGGATCATACATCGTATATGAAATACTCTCCATTGACACATCGAGAAAGTTGTAGATTGCCATGACTACTAATTTTAGCCACGAAATTCAGTAGTGCAATCATGTCCACTGTCCACAGTTCACACAAAATATACAACTCAACGTGTTGCTGCACGACCAGACCTGAACTTACACGAAAATCTTCAGGAGTTGCTTTGAAAAAACACTTCGAGTGACTGAGCAGGAGCAAACGGATACTGATAGGCCCAGAGCTGCCGAATTCTCAAGCAACCAGAATGTCATAATCATACAACTGAGTTTTTCATAATGAAGCACCGAAAATTTCATAATCATGCCGGCAGATGGAGTTACGAGTATCAGAAAACGTACCTCAAGTCTATGATAAAGCCATAGCCTCAGAAAGTGGAATCTTCTTCCTCCAACTTCCATGATCTGTAAGCATCCACACAGCCCGCTGGGGTCAGATTTGCGACACCAAGATCTGTGCATTACATGAATTGTAATAAGTGTCACTCTTTCCATATCATTTTTTGCATATAAAACCAACATCTACGCGTGCTTTCATTGGCAGATCACTACAGACAAAGGTTCAAGTCCGTAACACTGATAGGATCCTCTACCTTACGGTTGATACATTATACGGTTGATGAGTAAACCGAGTAGTAAAAGCACAATGTGGCAGCAGTCATGTGTTGAGTTGTCAGGCCCACCTGATCTCCCTCTGCGGAGCTAATTGGTGCGCCATCTTCGCCATCTTCGCCATCTGCGTGTTGGGTCCGCAGATATTGTCCCAGGAACGCGCTGCATCTTCTGCCACTCTGACGTAGCCATCCCTGTCTAGATAGTGCTGTCCTGCTGCTCACTCAGGAAATCATCATCTTCTTCTTCTATTCAGGGGCTCCTATCAGCATTCAGCAGCAGTAACCTCTCTGACTGCTTCTACTGGAATGAGCGCTAACAGATTTTCTTCCCCAACTCACTGTCTCAATCTGCTTGTTTTATTGTCCTACTGTTCCAGCTGCGGTGTCATTCTTTTTGATGGTCGTGTAAGAGTAGCTCGAAGTCTGGCAAAGGAGAGCGATGGAGATGGAGATGTGCGGGCAAATTCTTTTTGCTAGAGCTTCCAAACCGATTGGCCATGGCGAAGTGTGTGTTCAATTTTAGAGGCCGATTTTAGAATCTGCTCTTTCGTAGCTTTCAGTTGTTTGAACAATCTGCCTCGAAAGGCTCTTACAATTCGGCTTCAATGTGGAAGTAGTAGAAATTGGCAATGAAGGATTACAGGTTATTTAAACGTACTAGTGTTCCTGCCAGTCTTTGATGGTTTTGCAGATCACGTAAAGAGAGATGGAGAATGGAAGTGCAGACAAGCTTGGTTGCGCTTCATCTCGGATGGCCATGGCGAATCGTGAATTTAATTTAGACCCAACTATAGAATCTCCTCCTTCGCAGGTTCAGTTGTTTGAGCAATCTGCTTCGATCGCTTCTGCAATTCCGCTTCGACGTAAAGCTAAATTGGCAAGGGCTCATGGCAGAGTTGCTCCTAGTCTAGCAAAGTAGAGAGAGGTCTAGAATGGCAGTGCTGCAGAGAAAGCTTGCTTGATCTTTCTCCCAGGTGGCCATTGCCAAGTGTGACTTCAAGTTAGAACCTAATTTTAGAATCTCCACTTTCGTAGCTTCAGTTGTCTGAGCAATCTGCTTCGACGGTTATCACAATTCAGATTCAACGTGAAAATGGAATTGGCAATGGAGAATTGGAGGTTATGATATAGGGTATTGCGGTTTCTCCTCGAGGGGGACGACATGGCGCTGGAATGGAATCACAAGATTTGCGAGGCCAGCAGCCAATTCCTCAACGCCGATGTTTTGAATGCCGTGATGAGCCGCGTGGATGGCGCGACCCTAGCCAGGCTGAGCTGCGTAAATACGCAATTTCGGTCTGTGGCCGAGGGGGAGGTTCTCTGGGAGAAGCTCTGCAACCAGCGATGGCCATCAACTGAGCAAACTCCCGGGACAACACTCATCTCCTCTTTCGGCGGCTTCCGAAAACTTTACAACAATTGTTTCCCTTTCGTTT
Organism: Rhytidiadelphus loreus; assembly: GCA_947034895.1. Taxonomy (NCBI): domain Eukaryota; kingdom Viridiplantae; phylum Streptophyta; class Bryopsida; order Hypnales; family Hylocomiaceae; genus Rhytidiadelphus; species Rhytidiadelphus loreus. Next base: position 45,778,768 of record OX344764.1, read on the forward strand.
CCCAGTCTCACCACGATGAAGAATTCGCCTCCTCCGCAACCGATTTTGTTTCCATAGTGGACGTGACGTACAACGGCGAGTCCGTGCTGTCCCGCGTGGTGGACGGCATCCCTGGCGCCAGCGCTTCATGCGGTCCACTTGTCGACATTCTCGGGGCACACGGAGTGGCAATCTACTCCGAAGAAGACGGACCGATTGTGACGATCCACACCAAAACAATTTCCCGAACACAAGACGGCCGCTTCTGGATGGCGCTCTGCAACCAACTGCGTGTCAGTTGGATCCTCCTCCACAAGAAGACGCACCGCATGGTGAACCTCGCAAGCTGGAAGCCGTTGAGCGGCATCCAGCACCGACCTTGCAGTGACAACCACTTCCTCCTCCGCTTCGGCTCCATCCTCCCGAACCCTAATTCCACTCCCGTCCACTGCAACATCACCATGCGATGCAGACCGCTGGAGCAACCGTCGGCCACCACAGTGGTCAAGCTCACAGACCTTGGCCTCACCCTAGAGGACATTCACAGTGTGCATCTGCGGGGGGAAGAAGCGGTCGCCATTCTTTCCCGCGCCATGTGTTGCGACAAGACCACCATGGAGAGCAAAGTGTCGACCTCGTTTCACGAATTCGTTGCGACGCAGACGTCGAATCGGGAAGCTTTGATCCGCCGCGAGAAGCACCGCGAGAAGGCGCACGCGGTCCTGTTCGTTGGCGTCATTGTGATCATTCTGATATCTCACGTCTTGGTGTAGCTCTCATCCATTTCTTCAAGAGACCCTGGGCCTAACCCCAGATGCCATTGACAGCATGAACCTGCCGAGGGGCGGAGAAGAAGAAGCTGTCACCGCCCTTTCCCTGTTCCCAAGAGCTGCGACAAGACCGCCATGAAGAGCAAATTCTCGTGCACGTTTCCCCGAATTTCATTGCAACGCAGACTTCGAATCGGGAATTAAGCTTGGATCCGCCAGGAGAATCACTGCGAGAGAAGACCCAGCAACGACATAATTTCTGTCTGTGATCACTCTCATTCCTCCATTTCCAAGGTTTCGAAAGTTTGCATCTTGGGCAATTCCTCTCAGAAATTTTGGGTGGGGGCACATACAATATAGCTCGCAGATGTAAATATCGATCACTTCAAGCGATCGCCCGCCGCAATATGGAAGCCAGCCAGCATCAGGGTGGCCAATTCTGCAGCAAGGAAGGCGAGATTGCTAACTGTGCAAAAACAGCGTACGATGCATTGACTAATAACTTCTACTAATTGAAGTAGGAAAACCCTAAACTTGTAACTTGTAATTAATTAGGAGCGATGAGAAGATTAGCAGGGTGCAGTTCCTTGAAGTCCTGTAAGATGCATGCTTCGATTCATGATGGACCAAGTTAAGTTACCTGAGGTACCCAAGTATCTTGGTACGTTACACAACCTTCAACTGAAGAGCTGGGAGGGTGGACAAGGATGTAGGACAAAAGCCTTAATTCTTGCTAAAGTTGTACTCTTGAATGAAGAAATTAACTTAAGAGTGGTACACTGAATCCGTCTCTCTGCATTCCAAAAGCATGAGTTCATGATTTAGGCTCCACTGAAAGATTCCTGATCCAATGGTTTGGGAATGTGTACTCTACTGCTGCTGGGTCTGTCTGTGTCAGTGGAGCAGAGTTTTTTTTTAATTTTGGAACAGCATTTAAGGCTTCCGTGCCCTGACTTAGCACTGGCAGATGCTGTACATCAACATTCAGTAGCCTTCAGAGCTGCCATTTCCTCTGCAGAGTCCTCGGCACATCATGCAGAATTATAGTTAGGTATGGTCGGAGCACCCATACCTAATCACTTAGAGCATCACCACCCGTCTTGCATTGCATTTATGGGTGGTGATTTGGCCTGCAAAACTGCAGAGCCATTCACTTTGCAAGCCAGGGTGCCCCACCCATAATATGTTACCAGGTCGAGCTAAACCTCCTAAAATAAGGCTAAAGTGTTGCTTGACCTTAGTGCATGTCAACATGATGTCCCCAAATCTTCGGCTTACTGCATACGGTTTTGCAATCAAGGCGTGGCTCAATCTGAGCACTTACTGCAGAACTACAAACATACTAAAGAACTGTGAGCATCCGGAATTTCTTGAGCATAGGCCCATATATTGTGGAGTATTGTCGTAATGCTGTTTTGCAAGCCGGTTTGCAGGCTATCTGCAGGCTGGCAAACAAAACTTTTTTGCAAGCCTGCTCTTGTTTGCGGACCAACCTTTTGAACAAGTCATCCGTTTTGGCAGTCCGGTGGGGCACATTTGCAGGCCACTACGAACAAGTCATCCAAAATGCAAGATGGGTGGGCATGCTCTTAAGCATCTATGGAACATATGGTGAGCAATTGGATGCGTTTGAATTTTTTCCCGTGTAGGGAGATAGAAAATATTGGGATTGCAAAATTTTCAGAATTTTATTTGCAAAACTAAAAATTTTGTGAATTTTAGAAGGCAAAAAGTGTTCCGAACCAGATTGCAATTCCACTCACAGGGGAGACTAGTTACTACTCATACGTACAAATTTCTAAATAATAAATGTTGTAATACATGGCATTTAGCAATTGGTCCTCACATCCTCACATCCCAAACATGATTCACATAGAAGTTTTGCCTGGCCGGAAATAGCAGTATCCTACAAGTGAGGTACCCATCCCTGGTTGGTAATGGGTGCTCCCACCATAGTATGCTTTAAAAGCGCCCCACCTCCTTCAAATTGTCCCTATTTTGGGGTGAAGAATGGAGACGGGGTGATCCTTAAATGGACCACTGTAGCAATTGAATGCATCAAGAAAAAATTATTTTTCTATTGCAAGAGCCAATCATTGCCTTTGATTTCCGCACATCTATTTACAAATTGCAAGTGGACAGATTTTGGGAGATCTATGGTCACAAATAGGTGGCTAGGCCATGAATCTTTGAAAATTTATAAGTAATTCAAAAATGCTTGGAAAATACAAAACCACTTGTGTTAGTTTCCACATCCATTTTGTTTCTTTGAAAAATGATCTAAAAATAACTTTGTCCACGTAAGCCTATAAAAATGGTAGACCATCTCTTAAATGGTCGCTTTTAGAGCATACTACCTTAAGCTTCAATATCGGAGTAGTGACGCAACGGTGTTCTCCATTTCCTTTGCTAATTTTGGGATAGACAAACAAATCAACAAATCAATGTAAAAGATGGTTTGTCAAAAATCCAAAGAATTCATTGAGTCAAATATCAATGTCATTTGACTATCTACCATTAAAAAAATAATTTCACTACAAAATGAGGGCATTGCTTCATTGACTTTTATGTCAAAGAAGTGTGGAGATGCCATTTTTATAATGAAATCCATTGTCCATCATGAATCCTCAAAGGGTGTGGGATAATTTGAAGATGAGAGCTTGATTGCTCATTGTCAAAACATAGGAATTATGTTTGAATTAAAATTTCAAACCTCATAGTAGAATAACATTTTTCAAAAAAACTTTGAACCAAGAAAAGTTTTTAAAACAAGATATAATTTCATCTTTAGATATCAATTTGTAATTTTGAGTCTTCAATCAAAAGTTATGGACAAAATTCAAAGAGGATGTTTAAAAATGGCAAAGAAAATGTCCCTTCCAACCCCTCTCTAAAATTTTTTCATAACTTTTGATTGAAAAACCAAAATCTCAAACTGATTTTTGGATGTGAAATTTAACTTGGTTGCACAAGACATTTCTTAGTTCAAAGTTTTAAAAAAGAAGTTATTCTACTATGCCTAAATGAGGTCTGAAATTCTATTTCAAACACAATTCTTGCTTTAATTTGACTTAACTATGAGTGGTTGAGTTCCTACTCATTTTAATTTACATATCCCGCATAGGTTGTCTTACTTCTTACAACCCCATATGTATATAAAGAGCTTATCTTCTCAATTTAGAACACAAGAAGTGAATGCTTTTTGGAGCAAAGAGAGTTTGTTGTCGAAATCATTGTTCTCAATGAATTGAATGCTGTTTTTTAAAAGTTTTATTTTGTGGCTCTGAAATTTATTTTCGTACAGAGCATCAGTGTGAAGTTACGACTGAGATGATTGCTATTCAAGTTCAAGTTTCTGACACTTTTTGTCACGTCCTTTTTGCTATTTATAGATGTGAGATATTCCACATTATACATTATATAAACCAAGGGATGAGATGATATAGAATATTGTACATCATTCCGTTGTGGGAGAGGGTAAGGTAGTGTGTTCTAAAACCATCCATCTTCTTCAAGTTGCCCCTATTTTAAAGTGGAGAATGGAGATGGATCATTGTAGCAATTGAATGCACCAAAGAAAAATTGTTTTTCTATTGTAAGAGTCAATCATTGATTTAAAATTTCCATACATTGCTTTACAAGTTGCAAGTGGACAAATTTTGGGAGACCAATAGTCACAAATAGGTGCTTATGTCTAGAATCTTTGAAAATTTGTAACTAATTAAAAAATGCTTGGAAAAATACAAAACCACTTGTGTTAGGTTCCACATCCATTTTTCTTTCTCTGAAAAATGATAGAAAAATAATTTTGTCCACTTCAGCCTACAAAAAAGGCGGACCGGCTCTTAAATGGTCGCTTTTAGAGCATACTACCTTAATACTATTCACTACTATTGAATGTTAAGGTAGAACTGCCCATTACCATACAAGTTTTCTATCTAGGTATTTTGGAGAAGTTATTTTTGAGCTCCCACATTTTTTAGAGATTGAAAAGTTTAAGAGAAGTCATTTGCAAAAAGAATGAAGATATTATGACAAAAACTGAATTTTCTGTGATTTTTCAAAGGTGAAATGTTAAAGCATGAGTAGACCCTTATTGAAGTATATTAGTTTGGGTATGGATAGAAAGACAAAATTGGATACTAATTTTTATTTTTTTCTATAGGTTGGAATTTTGGGTGTGCAAGTATGGGTCTAGACGTAAGGATGTAGACACAAGGAAACATGTGCCAATTTTTTTCTCTATAGGTTGGGATTTGGATTTTATAGGGCATACCTATATAGGTGTGGATGTAAGGAGCATGGATATAAGGGAATGGTGGCCAATTTTTTTCCATTACAAAAAATTTGAAGCCAAAACAAGGTCGTTTAACTTTCGGTCCCTAGTGCAAATACAGGGAAAATAAAAAATAAATAAAATTTTGGCATAATTTTTTTTCCAAAAAATAAAATAATAAATAATAAATTTATTTATTTATTTAATTTTAAATCACCAAATTGACATGGCACTACTAGTGCCACATCAGTTCTTAGAAGAAAAAAAGTTCAATAATTTTTAAAGTCTAATTGCACTTGTTGCATGTTGTCTTGTGGCTTTGTTTAGGCCTCAGATTCTTTATAATACTTTGTAGGTCGGAACTTGGTGTGGAGGGGGCGTATTAGTAGTAGGTGCAAACATAGGGCATGGACACAAGGGAGTGGATGCCAATTTTTTCTCAGTAGGTTGAGATTTGGGATGTGTAGGGTATAATGTACTAGTATGGATATGAATATAGGAATGAGCGCAGATGGAAGGGGGCCAATTTCCTTTGGAAGATTTTTTTGTAGGTTGGAATTTGGATATATGTGGAGTGATGCTCTTCTTCTATAGTGAGGCTATGACCAAAGCTAAGGCCATAAGGAGATAACAACATTTTGTCATGAGTCTTAGTCTGTCTAACTACAAAAATTGGTAGACTATTCAAATTAGAGCCGACAATAGTTTGACCAAAACAATTAAAAATCACCAAAATGTGGCATGAGTTCAAGAGCTTACGACACCTTTACTTTTTTTTTGCCATGTATTGACTTCCAAAGAAGAGGTTGAAAGCCCATACTACAAAAAAAAGGTATTGATTGATTATGGGCCAAGGCAAACTTAGTTGAAGAACAAGGTCTAATCTTTACTGCTTTAATACAACCAACCTAGGTTGGGTTTTAGTGGATTGAAGGTCCATAGGGAGGAGGGGCAAGCTCCATCTACCTTTGTATTGGGTACGTGGATATACCATTACATACTCATGATTTAATTTATATGATTTAATTTTTTTGGATGTATTTAAAATTCTATGCCCTAGTCTCATTTGATAGATAAGTTGTGAAGCCTTGGATAGTTGAGAGAATGTACTTGGGAATAATTATCTTGATGATTAAAGTCTATGGAAATTTATGAATTGTAGTGTAGGTGGTCACTAAAGTAATCCATAGGAATTTTAAAAAGAAGAACAAAAATGTGGTTCTACCAATCCACATTTGTAACCCAAAACAAATAAAAACAAAACACAAAGAATGTGATTTATGTGAGTTCTTGAAAATCCAAATGTTCAATTCACCAATAAAAATGTCACTCCCTTCTATATACCCACTAAAGTAATCCAAAGAAAATTTAAAAAATAAATGAAACATGGTTGATGTAAATCCCAGTGAAACTCAATGTTTAATTCATCAATTTAAAGAACAAACTTTTTTACATATCCACTAAAGTAACACAAAGGAAATAAAAAATGTGGTTGATGTAAATTCCAATGCAATTCCAATGTTGAATTCAACAATTGAAATGAAAAATCCTTCTACCTATCCACAAAAAGTTACCCAGAGTTAAATTTCTAAAAATTGTTGAAATCATAATATTCAAACCTAAAATACAAATTCATTTTCTAATGAAGACCGTTGTTACGTTGTATCAATGTATAATAGGCTATGACAATGAAAAATTATTGCCAAACTCATTTACACTTTACACTACATTACTCCCTAAACGTCAGAGCACTAGAAGAAAAACGTGTCTGCTGCAACCGACCATATGCAACTCAAATGCAACTAAGTGTCCTATATAACTATCTTGCAGCTGCAATCCTCTATAATTGCACCAACTTTGATGTATATGTTGTTGTAGTTGCAGAGTAGTCGTAGAAAAAAATGTAGGAAAATGGAGTTGTAATAGAGTGGGTATTTCACATCCTATATTCGTTAGAAGTGTTGATGTGGACAACTTTGCGTTATGTGGAATCCACAACTACATTGCAACTAGAAATCAATTCAAAGACAACTAGACGGGCAACTAGAAAACAACTATTGAACAACCAAAATACAACTAGTTTACAACTACAAAACAACTACAAGAAGACAAATTATGCAACTAGAAAACGACTACATTTTGAGTAGAAAACAACTAAGAAATCATTGGAAGATTAATATAGAATAACTATAGACAACCAGAAGACTACAAAACAATTATAGTCGGATTTGTTACTTAAAATGCTATAGAACTTGCTTGAAGTTTACAATTTGTTATTTTGTTACATCAATTATAAATGAATCATTGCCCTACATAAAGCTCATATCGGTTGAAAACAACACTTCAAAATATAGCTCAGAATGGCTTCTACAACTTTATGATAAAATTGGCTCAATGGCTTCCATGGAACAGAGGATTTCTAATTGACTCTTTTTTTCACAAAATATAATACATCTGTATATGAAGTCTCTTTAAACTAAAGAACAATACAAAAATAGTTTCAAACTTGAGAATAACAAAATGGATTGCAAAAATTTCAATATCTTGTAAATGTTAAGAGATTGTCTTCTTCGGATAACTCTATGGCTCCAACCAAAGATGGAACATGAGGAAGAGGTGACACATCTTTTGAAATAGTCAAACTAAAAGCTTAAATAAGGATGTTGACAAATACATTTGATGTGTTTACAAATCTCTATCGAGCACAAGTTTCTTTAAGTAATACTACTTTTCAACCTTCTTTCCTTGCATCATCTAGAAAATAATATTTTTATAATATATTTTCATATTCGCCATGTACAATGACGATGGACAAATTTAAAGAATATGTAAGAAAAATGTCAAAGAATTTTTTTTCTTCTAATTTGTCTTTGAAAATTTGTTTATAAATTTTGATTAAAGACTTGAAATATCAAATGGATTTTTGGAGATAAAAGGTTGTTTGTTTTTCCTACTTTTCAAAGTTTGAAGTTTTTAAAAGAAATGCAGTCTACTATGTTTAAATGCGGTCTGAAATTTTACTTTAATATAATTTCTGCATTTTATTTATCCCATATCATTTGTCATACCTCCTGCCACCCCACTTGTATAAATAACTCGTCTTCTTAACACTCTAAATTCACAATAAGTGGCCTTTGGAGCTACCTAACATAATTATTCAGTATGGTGAGTATTGTATGATATATGGTGTATATTGTATGGTTTACTATATGTGTTGTATTATGTATGGTATATTGTGTATAATATGTTGTATAGGACATTATGAGTATACTAGTTGACCATCAATTGCAAATGAGTTGTAAGACACTTGTATGCAGCTGATTACAAGTTGCACAAATATATCATCAAGATGCATAGTAGTTGCAAATAAGTTGTACTCATGATTCATGAGTCACAAAAAAGTTACAAAAAAGTTGTACATATTCTATAAAGTAATCATAGTAGTCATAACCTAAAACAAGTTACAAAAAAGTTGTACATATTCTATAAAGTAATCATAGTAGTCATAACCTAAAACAAGTTACAAAAAAGTTGTACATATTCTATAAAGTAATCATAGTAGTCATAACCTAGTTGCAAACCAGTTGGTAAGAAGTGACAAACATGTCAAAAATGAGTTGCAAACTGCTTACATTGTCCCATAATCATTGTCCCATAATCAAATATATACCTAAAGCAGTTGCGAAGTAGTTGAAATGAAGTAGTAGACCAATCGCATCAAAGTTGCAATGAAGTTACAAACAAGTTGCAACTTAGTTACCAACCTCAAACGGCAGTGAATACCATGTAGACAACCACGTCATAAAGTGCATCGATGAAGTTCCAAGTAAGTTACAGAATGCGGGACTAAAACGTTTTGCCTTGCAACTATGGTGCAACTAGAAACTTGTTAATAGCAATTGGGGCCTTCTAGATTTTCACCAGTTGCAAATGTCCGGTGCAACTAAAAACTAGTTGCTCTTTGTAGTTGCAAAACCCCTCATTTTCTTCTAGTGGAGACTATGTTTTCACCAAAACTGCCCTTGCATTTACAAGCACCAAATTTTAAATGAAAAACATTTTTGGACAAATGTAACTGTAGGAACTTGTAGTGAAATAGTTAGAGAAGATGGGAAAAAAAATTCAAAATTTTCTATCGTGTAAATTGCAAGACATAAATGTTTGAAGTGACAAAAATCTTTTTTTGGGCCTTGTGAAAATACAGGAAGCTGCACTTCACAAGGTCACATTTGTATGAAAAAATGTCCAAAATGGTGGATACCCTTTGGATTCATTTTTCAAGTCAAATTGGCTACATGCTTGAAAAAATTTAGACCATTTGGAATTGTACAACATATAGGAAAAAAATAGTAAGTAGAAAGAAGTAGAGATTGATTAAAAATATTAAATTGTTAACAATTTATTTATAAAATTGAAAAATGCCAATCCCAATGGTTGTAATGTTGTAATAAATAATATACACCTAATGTTTTTATTTTTTTTCCAAAAGTATTTAAAATTGAATTAAATAAAGGACTTCAAAGTTTTAATTATTTTAGAGTAGAGATTCCATAACTACCCACAAACTAACGCAAACTAAAATTTCTCATAACTTTCATCTCATTAATAAAAATGGAATGATTCAAAGCTTACCATGTATATAAGAATCTAAAGAATCAATTTCAATTTTTTATTTTTTTAAAAAGTGATTTCTAAAGAAGTTTTTTTTCCTACCTGGGCTACCCGCTGAATATCTGAAAATTACATATCATGCGATAACTTTTGAACCATGTAGTCAAAAGTTATGAATTTTTTTGGGACTTAAAGCTACTCCTCGTCCCCATATTTTGGGAAATTTTGAAAGAAAAAAATAAAAACTCTGTTTGTAGTAAGCTGCCCAAAATTGCTATGTTGCCAAAAAAACGTTGTCTAGACGTTTAGGGGTTAAATAGTTTAGCGATGGTTATTGTTCTAAATGAGGATCTAAAAAAGTGTGAAAATTTCAATTGTTAGCAATAGAATTCAACATTGTTTGACTTTGGAGGAAGAATTCTATTGAAAATTGAATGTGTAAGGCCCAAGGAAAGCCAAGCTCTCCCATAGATTATGTTTTTTTCATAGCATCTACACCCTTGTTTTCATGTCCAATCTACCCATATTAGTACAACCCACCTAACCAAAATTCCAACCTAAGATAAATAAATTGGCATTTGTGCCTCTACATGTATGCCCAGTTCTAAACTATAAAGTTGGAATTATTTTTGAAATTTTGTTGTGTGTTTAGTGTGTGTTTTGTTATTTTTTGTGTTGTTGGAGTTCTAATTTGGTGATTTTGATGTGTGCTTTTGTAAATGAATCAAGTTGGATGAAGTAGTAGATAATCAAGTAAAGATGTGTGCCCAAGGTGGAGTCAAGTTTTGTCAAACAATTGAAGGGATTAGGTGGTAGATTCCAAGTCAGATTTTATACCAAGTAGGAAGTGAGTTAGTGTTTCAATCAAGGGTGTGAATGTTTGCATTTTGATTTGAATGTAGTTGAGTTCAAGTTGGTAGTTGGCAAGTCATTAGGTTGTCTCTCTTTTTTCTAATAATAGCATGTTTGATTCCTATTAGGTTGTGGTTTTTAATTTCACTGTCACCCATTGTCAAAGAGTGTCCAACTCATGTCCCAACTAGTCAAGCTGTGTATTTTTTTTGGTGTGCTACGTGTGTGAAAGTGTTATTTGGAAGTGTGATTAAGTGTGGTGAAGATCGAGATGTGTCCTAATTGGAGATGTCTGGAAGATGAAGAGTTTGTGAAATTAAAGAGGAGATGTGAAATTGATATTAGATTGATGTTGTGGAGATTTTTTGAGACCAAATTGGAGAATTATTAAGTGATGAGGATGGAGTGTTCCAATTGGTGAAAAGTGTGAGCTGAAGAAGAGGAGTATTTGAGATGTTAGTTTGTGAGAAAATGATGCTAGAAAGTATAACTACAAAACAAAACTCTAAATATGTAATGGTCATGTATTCACTAAATTGGCTAATAAATTTTATAACTCTAAAAACATAATGGTCATTTGTTCACCAAATTGTCTAATATGATATATTTTCAAACTGAATTTGTATTTGTGTGCATGTACTTATGTGATGCAATTGAGTGTGATGTATGTCTTGAGCACTTGAGTTGGAAATAGATCCCTAATTGAAACTAGAAACCAAAGATCATTTCTTTATAGATATGAAATTCCGATTCATAAGCCTCCCCTGGAATGAACTTATTATACTAAAAGGATAATTTATGAGTAGGTCATTATTCTCTTTCAACACTGCCCCTCCATCCAAGTCCATACAAGTATGCTCCCTTTTACAAATCCCAACCATAAAAAAAATGGTCTCCATGCCTATCCCTGTGTCCACGTCCATCTATGTATCCACACCCATACCTCTACATGCAATCTTATACTAGTATAACCCACCCACCCCAAATTCCAACCTAAAAATAAATAAAAATTGGTGACTATGTCACTATGTTCGCACCCCAACCTTAGGCTTGCCCTAATTCCAACATGGATAGCCACGTCTACAACTGCCATGCCATGCCACGTAATAAAGGTAAATCACAATAAAAAAAAATCCTTTGCAAAATCTCAAGCCCTAAAAATCTCAAGTAGTCTAGACCGTTTGATTGGTCCACCTGTTTGGGATGCTTGATGATCCTAATCCACCCAATGTGACAACCTTGATTTGCAAAAGCATTGACAAGAAGCTTACCATGCTCTTCTAATGCAAGCAAATTTTGTACTAAAGAATGAGACATTTCTTTAGTCTACATTGATTTTTCCTTTTAGTGAGTGAAGGATTAGGGTCACTTAGAAAATTATTGTTACTACAAAATTTTATTTTGGAATTTTGGAATTTTTTTGTCATTCACTCTAATAGGACAAATTAATATAGTCAAAATGTCAAAAGTTCACAACTTAGGCATTATCTTGGGCATTTGAAATGTCTTGAAGAAAAAATCACAGAAGTCTTGAATGCCTATATGGCAACATGTTGGATGAGTTTGGATGCCAAGGATGTGGGAATTAGAGGCGAATTGGGTTTAGCCAAAATGAAACTCTAACTCAACCTCCAAGTTCCAACAATTATTTTGAATATAAAATGAGGTGAAAACACCATACAAAGCATCCTAGTGGGTTGAAATTTTCTCCAAATCTATCCAATACAAATTTGATGCCAAAAGTGCCCTCAATTGGATTTTTGACTTTTTCCTATTTGGGGGGCACTAAATTCACTAGTAGAAAATTCAAGAACTTTGACAAAATTATGTTGATTTGGTCTCATTGTCTTGGTCAAACAAAATTCTATTGAAATCAACAGAACAGTGACCAAGACAACGCGACCAAATCAATAGAATTCTATCAAAATTCTTGGATTTTCTACTAGCGTTTGCTATATTGAATGTCATATGAGAGAAAAGTTGGGACTTAGAGTTGGAACTTTGAACTTCAAACTATGAATTTCAAATCTTACATTTATTTATTTTTCATTCACCTTCTACGACCCAAGAAAGTTGAGTTTTGGCCTTTAATCCCTACATGACTAGGGGTGCAAAAAAACATGTAGCAGAAGCTACTCGGTGACCTTGTGGTCTTTTAGAAGTTAACCATGACTGTTTGAAAGTTGGGATTTGGGATGTAATGTGAAGGGGTCCTTAGCCATTTTCAGAGCTTTATTACTAGTAGAAAATCAGACCCAATCTATTGTTTTGGTCGCGTTGATCAACAAAAATTTGTTGATGATCAATGTGACCAAAACAACAGATTGGGCCTGATTTTCTACTAGTGTATAGAAAATAATGAATGTCTTAAATTTTATAGTTCAAAATTGTGCCAATTTAGTAAAATTGACAATCCACTCTTTGGTACAGGGTTGGACATATTGTAAGGTTGACAACATTTACATTCATTATACATAGATTAATAAAGCTCTTTCTGCCCAATTAACACCAAATTTGAACTTTGATTCTATACATGTGTAAAAACTGAGGTAGAATGCTCTAAAAAGCAACCATTAACATATAGGGACATTTTGCTTTCTTAAATGTACCAATAGTGTACATTTTAGAAGATGGTCACTTTTTTTAGTGACTACTACATTTCAATTGTAAAAATTTGTAACTAATTCTACAAAGATCAAAAAATATAAAAATGGGTTATATGTCAATTCCATTTTTTGTCTTAAAAAAGTCTATTGAATTTTTTTCCACGGAGTTGAGCTTCCCCCAAATGCAATTAGCTCTTAAAAGGTTGTTTTAAGCTAACAATCTACCTAAATAACACATTTGGTCTATGATTCCATGAATTCTATTTAGTTTCTAAGTAGTTGACCATCATTCCATATTTATAAAAGATTCATGCACTTCAAGATTGAGAATTCATGGCTTCATGCCATAAAGATATCTTCTATCAAGTACACTAATTTTTTTTTGTTGAGAGGGTCCGAAAATTAATGTCACAACAAAATTTTATTCTTGTGGAAATTGGAATAATGCAATAATATTCAACCTACACTAATTCAAAATAGTGTAACTTTTGTAAATTAGTATCATATGCACTACTAGAAGAAAAAAAATCAATGTAGTATATCATTGTCACTAGTATGCCTTGTGTTGTTTCCAGAGTATAACAAAATAAAAATAAAAGTAATTTTATAATTTTTATAATTCATAAAACTTTGAAATTCAATATCTTTTCTATAATAAGTTGGAATGCCATGAAACAAAGCCCACGCACCCCTGCTCGTAGGGAGTTTTCCAACGACACCAAGAACGTGATCGGGGGACACACGGTCCAAAAGATCTCACCATAATAAAAAATAAAAGATAAAAAAAATCTAATTTAAGACATAGATAGACTAACGTAGCCTTGTCTTATTGACCTATAGCTCAAAAATTCACACCGTATATCCAAATGCCACAAAACAAAGTCCATGCACCCCTACTTGTAGAGAGCTTTCTGACTGCACCAAGTACGTGACCAAGGGACACACAGTTCCGGAGATCTCAATGTAACAAACAAAACAAGCAAACATTGTACACCACATGTTGGATGGATTGATAACCTCATTTAAGGTATAAGGTATAGATCATTGTGCAACACCAACGTTTGTGCAATACTGAGTAATTAAATACAAGAAACTAAGAGTCTCGAGACCCAAATGCCGACTATGCAATTTCTTCTTCAATCTGAATTATACCTGCCATGCTGATTCTACCCTGGCTAATAGTCCTATCATAGGCTTACCGTTAGAGATTCCTACTTGCAAGGCCAACAAGTTTTGTAACAGTCTTGCTCTACCAAAGAATCTACTGTGAATGATTTGCACGTCTAGATCTGTTCAGTGCAGGCTGGGGTGAGAGTGATGACTCGACTTCTATCTACCTCCCCAAATTCAATGGGCCGGGGGTTACGTAGTACGTACACCAAGTTAGTTTTAGAGCTTTCATTGAGGCCTCCATGGCATTGGAGCCATTACGTGCTTTAGCTAGCTACGGAGGAGCAGCATCGATTGTACTACACGACGGTGGTCACTCGATCAGAGGCACAACAACAGAAAGTAGTGATTGCAACACAGTAGCAATTCATTTGCAATGGTTCTGCAATTGAATGATGTGTATTGGAACTTAGTGTAGATCTCAAAAAATAACTAATGCATTGCAAAAGCATTGCAAACTTGTTGTTGATGTAATTCTAAAGTCTTGGACACTGAATCCATGCTATTGTATTCTAAAATTGTTGCAAATTGAAAATGCAAAATCATGTAGAAACTATTGCAAAAATGTTGCAATAATCATTGCAAAGAAATACGTAATTACATATAATCAATACAATTCTTAGATTTGGGAGTCTCAAATCTAACTGAAATGTAGATTTCAAGTTTCAATCTCATCAGTTTGTACATTTCAGAATTTTAGATCTAGACTCTTTCTAGATTTCAGGAGTTCAAAATGTTGGTAACATGTACATCTCATTTATAGTTTCTTAATTTCGCATACTATAAAATTTCATAGATTTTGTACTACACTAAATCTTGAAATCTATGATTTCGTGAATAGAATTCACTACCTATATTGTTAACAGCTTACACATCTTATGTGTTCAACCTCATAGTACCCTTGACTATCAATATGGGATATTGCAAATATCAGTGTAGCTGTACCATTGTAGTGCCAATGCCAAGACATTGCAAAACCATTGCAAAGTCATTAAAAAAAAAATTGTGGGCATTGGAAAACCATTGCAGAAACTGTTGCAAACTATACACTCTCTTTGTAGTGAGAGGCACCGCGGCACCTGCAAAGCCTGAAGATGAAAAATCATCCTTCAATCGATCTGGTTTAGATCTCCATCAGACTGATGCTATCGAATGATTTGGTTGTACATACGTGCAGTACACTCACTTGGAGATCGAGTAAATAGCTACAGTAGTTATGTAGCAACGGACTGCTATGCGAGAGTTTGGCTTTAATTTGCACCCAAAGTTATCTTTGTCGGTACTGAGCTATTAACACAAGGGACGGAGTTTTTTAGTTTGCAAGGAGGAAATGTAACGGAGTTTAGCATCTCATTCAGTTCATTACCACTTGTTTGATTAAGAGTTAAACTCCAAATTTTCTTTACTGGGATGGTAAACTCTAATAAATCCTTTCGTGCTTGTGAAAGCTTCTGAATCCCAATGAAACCACTCTCTTACATATTGGTTAAAATGACACTTAAAGTGACGCTTATTTAAGAGTATCCTTTGCCATCTACTATGGTAACTATGTTTATCCCTTAAACGCTTTGACGTCCATATTTTGGACGATGAATGGAGGGCTTGCATGTACTGTTTAGTCCAACGAACTTTTCGTTCATCCAATGTAATACTTGAGAGCCAAGAAGGAAGGCAAGGTTGTTGTTGCAAGGGAGTGTGGGACTCGTAGATGGTAGAAGGAACAGTGCCTTCCCCAAATGGTCCATGTAAACATTCTCTTGTTCTCCCACCGAATGCAAAGAAAGGACCTCCGGCTACTCATGTAATTCTTGAAGCTTTAGTTATTGCAACTCTGGAGAACTTGGAAGCTAATGGCACCATAGTCGATTAAGATATTGATAATGATGGAGAAGATTAGTTGGCAAGTATGAAGTGGTTGTCGTTCGCTAGCCGATACATAAGTTGTGTTCCAATACCGTTACTAGACGAATAGTGTCATACCAAGGAAGCATGAAATAGTTGTCCACATGCAACAATATTAGATTTTTCTATCAACGGATTAGTTATTGGCTAATGGCCGATATGCCAATAGACTGCAGCGGTTTGACACGACCAAAGTTTGACCACGTTAGACAATAAAAAAAAATTAAAAGAAAAAAAAAAGAATTTTTTTTCTATTTGAGATTTTTATTTATTTATTTATTTAAATTCAAATTTCTAACAACACATCGTTCTCATGTTGCATTGGGAATAGTAAGGGGAATAGACTTGAAACGGCCCTCCACTTGCCCCAAATCCCCTCTAATGAATAAATAACTGATTGCATTAATATGCAATTGGATGTGAAATTATTGCTTGTGAAGTCATGACCTTTTTCAATTGTATGGACTGATTCCAGTAACAATCTACTAAATATGTATGATACACCAACCTTATTTTGTTGTTTTTTGGCTTTGAAAGGGGACATGAAATACCAGGTTTTGTCCATAATTGGTAAAGAAGTCTAGAATTAGTTAAATTGGGGTTATTATTGCTTGCAAATAGAAATAAAAACTTTGCATCAATTTACATGCTAAGAGTAAGTAAATGTGACATTGATGCAAAGTGAAAACACAAAAATAAAACAAAATATCGATTTCAGCAAACAAAATTTCTAACAATCCCACCAAGTAATCTTAATTCTTGATAAAATTCCTAAACCCTAAAATATCCATAGATGACTAGAATTCCAAGATTGTTCTTAAAGTCATCCTTCAAATTGCAACATATTAACATGGTACTTCAGAAGTATCGATTTCAACAAACAAAAAACAAAAAATATTTCCAACAAATTAATCTTAGTTCTTGACAAAACTCAATCATACACATGAATTTTTGAAAGCCAAGACAAAGTAATCCTAAAATAGCTTCTAGAACAAGGTACCGAGCACAAAGATTCTTCACAAATTTTTGTAATTTCAACAGATTTTGAAACAATAGCTTTAAACAACATTTGATACTTACTTCAAGATGGAATGCATTCAAGAAATTTGAATTCTTCCAAATAGATCAAGTGTGACTTCCTTCCTTGTATAATCAAACACATCGCATCATTAGCAAAAAGTGCTTGAATCAAATGAGATGATGAAAGAAATGCAAAACAACAAGCGCAAAATGAGTTCAACACAAAACATGATGTGGGCAACATAGAGGAGGTGTCGTCAAGGCATGATCGAGGAGGAAAACATTAAAAGAATGTTGGATGCGCACAATTGAAGAGGCGATCACCAAAGTCTAAAGGTCAAAAATTGTTGGAAATTAGACAAACAAGCTAAGGTAAAAACTCCCCAAAACATCCGAGGATGTATTCCTCACAAGTAGATTTCTTTTGGAAATGTCCCCAAAAGTGCAATTAAACCATTCCCATACTTAATTATAATTAGTTGATTGATAATTTCTAGATTTCAATTTTATGACCAACTTATGTGATGATTTTAGTGGTCTAGGGAGCTTCCACTTTGAAATTTTATAGATATTACATGTCTTATTCAAAAATTATATTTAAAAAAAATTTAATTCATGATTTTCAATTATTTTGATTGTTTCCACCTTAATAATTTAATTAATAATATAATAGATTAGATAATGCTTAAGAACTCGGAGGCTGCTTGGAATCAACTTGCCATTTTGGCCATCATTCTCAGAGTATAGGAGTGAGTTGTAGAATCGCTCAGTCATTTACAGTCGCCCCTACAAATGCTATGAAAATTGTGTATAAGTAGTTTTGTGTGATGTAGACTTTTCATGTTGAGAACCACCCATCCAAAATGGTTTATTCTAGAATAATTTTAGGGTGGAAAAGGTGATTGTAGTGTATAGTATTTAGTAATGAATGAATGATGATGTACCTCACACTAGAAGTGAAGCGTAGTTAATGAGATGCAATTGGGTCCTATAGGTGGACCTAAATCTGAATTCTGACAAATTCTAACAAATTCAGCACTTATCCAATCACAATGAAGAGAGGAGAAAACTTTATGACACATATCAAGGACCATCTACTAAAAGTCTAGAGATGGTTTATTGTCCATCTAGAAACAAAGATTAGGTATAAGTGCGGTATTGGGTGCTTCTACCTTAAATTGAATTAAGATGTGTTTTGCATGATTTAGAGAGCGCCATGAACACTTTAAGTTGTCATTTGATCCATTCACCGGTGTTTTTATATTCTTTACAGTTGCAGTCTATGTGGATAATGAACGATTGATGCACTTTTGCCTTACAAAAATCGCCAAAATTTCATTTTTATTGTGAATTTTCTGAAAAAAAAATGGAATAACAGCTCCTCTTCTTTCTCTAGCCATGAAAAAAAAATTACATACTTTCGGTTCCACTAGCTTTTCCTTACATGCACCATTACTGAGATTTCTACCTTACTAGTCTTTGATTCACTGAAGAGCACGACGGTCCAGCCAGCCTTGGCCCTAACCCTAATCTTAAACCCAAAACCCCTGCTGCTATTTCCATCCAGTTTTCGCGCACGAATTCAAAATTTCTTGTGAACCCCGCCCGTCGATCGCACTTCCAATGCTGTTCTCCATCACTTCCTGTCCTTTTAGCAACCTTTGATTAGTTGCGTAGGTGTTGCACTAGTTTCATTACCAGCTCTGTTGTTGCAGCTACACAGCGGTCATTCCTCATGCCGCGCCCAGGCTTGTCTCGTCTTCGTCCACTTCGCCAATTGCTCTTACCTGGGACCACTTGTTCTCATTCTCAAGCTGTCGCAGTCTCCTGTTCACTCCCCAGCTCGAATTCATCTGCGTTGGCACTTCCACAGGAAGCTCGGGTGCAGCATTTCATTCCGGGGTCTGGAAATGGCTCCTCTGTTTCTGGACTTTTAATTCCCTGCAGGACTTTTAGTGTAGCTCGTATGGAGCTGGAGAAAATGGCGACGGTAGTTGCCGCTGGAGAAGAGGAGATCGAGTCGGACGAGGCACAGGAAGTAGCTGTTGATTTCAGGTCCCATGTCGTGGAGGAAGCGAACATACAGTCTGATTCATCAGAAGAAGAATTGTTTTCTTGTGTAAGGACATCCGCTTGTTGAATTCAGTTGATTCTTTGCAAGTGGATTATTTTAGGGTTACAGAGCTGTACTGAAAAGTCTTTAATCCAATCGTCAGGATATAATTTTGTCAATCTGCCGTGGTAACATTGCAGCCAGAGCAAATTTTAGAACTACCATACGCGTTTAGTCAAATTTAAAATTCATGTAGACAATGTGTCCTAGCAAATCTGGTGAGGGTTTTCGCTTTATGATGGAGCTACGAGGATTTAGGGTTTTCTCCTGACGATCAAAGCGCTCAAATTGAGCCTCATGTTTTTTTAAGCAGTTTTGAGTATATCATAGAGAGACTTTCTTTTGTTCAATTTTCTTTATTTTAGACCAACGAGTGCTATGCTCTTCACTGATTCTGGTGCTGAAAGACTTGGCCTCATCTTTATTATGCATTTCACTTTACGATCAATCCAATTGGTCATTTTATAACCACGGATCCTTGGTCCTCTAGGGGTAAAGGTTTTTGAATTTGATAATCATTGTGCACAGACACATTGTACTCTGGACGTGAGGGTTACGATACCTGAAATCTCATTGCGTGACTTGAATGCTCTAGCTGAGAAATCTTATTGTTCTTTAATCACTCATGCATCTGTCTAAGCTTCGCAGTATGTGTACAGGAAGGTGTCGACGAAGGTTTTTTGGAAGATGGCGAGCCACATGCAGATCCCGAGGGTCGGAGTTATCTTCACGTGTTAAGCGTAGAAGAAGTGGAGATGGTGCTTGAGAAAACCAGGGCTGATGATGTCCAAGTAATATCCGTGCGTAACCTTTGCGAGTGGGCTGATCACTTGGTAATTGCCTCTGGACATTCCGGCAGGCATTTGAGAGGAATTGCCGACGCCATCTGTTTTGAAGTAAGCTCACTAACCCTTACCTGATTGCACTGTACAAATTCGTTGCATTCAGAAGTTTATATCCACTTTTATTAATGCAGATTACTCCCCTGCAGTGAACTCAGTGTGCCACTGCCTTCATACTGTGACCTTGCTTATGTATACTTCTAATTTCTGCAGGTGAAAAGACGCTCAATGAACGTGGGTGATAATGTATATCCAACTGTTGAGGGGCGAGAGAGTGAGGAATGGATGGTTGTCGACTGTGGTAAGATACTCGTTTACCTTTCCTATGGTCTTCATTAGTCCTCCTGTTTTGTTTTATTTCAGCACGTTGTACTTGTAGAACTCAACCGCAGTTTTCTCCTGAAGCAACTCTAAATTTTATAAGTCTTGGCAATTATGTTCTCCTTTTGATCAATATGCGAACCTTTGGTGATTGCAGGCAGCATAGTGGTGCACGTGTTTAGGGATGATATTAGAGGCGAATATAATCTGGAGGAGATGTGGCGTAAAAGGAGACCTACAAACATTAAGGATATTGGGCTTTAGCAGCAGCCTGTGGAGTGTGCTGGAGGTAATTTATATCGGTCCTTGACTTTTTGAAGCTCTGCAATGCAAGTTTACCATTTGATTCTACTCTCTCATTGTTGACTGCACATTTGGGCACTATAACTTGTAAGCAACTGCTGAGTAGAAGATCATACTTTGTGTGAATCCGATACTGCTAATCTATGACTGGTTAAATTTTGAAGAGCTGAAGTACGGAGATAGGAACCCATGTAGCCATGCAACCTGAAAGTTATAACTTTTACTTTTGATGACTAATAAATGCACAATATTTTTTACAGAGTTTTTTTAAATGTAAAATTATGTATTGCAAGTAAAGTTGAGCATAAGAAAACTAGCATTTGATTGATGCCTTTGCTTTCCCATTATTGGACACATCCTCAATGGTTGGATGGTTGGATCTTGATAAACCATGCTCAATCAAGACATTGTAATTGTAATGCTTAAAAAATCCCATGTTATGATAATGATCATGCCTCTCCTCATCCAATGAAAGATTGTCATATCTTGAAATGGGGCAATGAGCTCCATTGAGGTTTTGGATCAATTTTGCAAAAGTCTTGCAATCATTAGGTGGTGTTACATATCATGATCACCTTGCTAGTATTGTTGTTAGTAGGAGTGTAGGAGATTGAAAATTCTTTGGTTGAAGAAATTGATACTTTAGGCCAACTCTACTATAGGAGTGGCCATTCTTTCATTTTTGAAGTGTTTGTGAGCAAATTCCATTCTAAGACATGTTGGATAATGTAACTCTTCAACTTTATTCCATGAATTGAAGTCCTTTTAAAAAATAAATTAGGATGATCAAATCAAAACAATTTTAATACTTTGATCCCAAACATGTGTTTTAAATCATAGCTATTAATAGGTGGTATTGGTAAATTTCTCTTGAGCAACTTATCAAACTTTAAATTGCTCAAAAAAAGATATGCAAAGTTATTTTCAAAACATATTAGGTGAAAAACTCTTTTCTTTAATGCTATAGTGATAATTGCTAAAATGCTTCTATAGCCTTGGTATTTTGATATTACACTAGTAGAATGATGGGCCTTGTAGAGTGACCTAGCCAAAAAATTTAGACATAAGTTTATTTTGTGAAAACTTGTTAAGTTCTACACTAATTTATAGTAAATTGAAAATGTAAAATAGTTGGTTGTGGGACCTCAAATGTCAAAAGGGATCTATAATAATTCAATTTCTTTTATTACCCAATCATTAAGCAAAATCCATAATTATCTTGTGTTTGAAAATACTTTTGATTTTTCTTTTTGTAACTTCTCCATTAGTTTTAATTGTTTAAAAATCATTTTTTCACTATTTGTTCTAACCTTAGTATCTTCAATTAATCCTTTGTTTTTTTGATTGTAGGCTTTGCACTAATACTATTTGGTGGCAACAAAATTAGGAATATCCAATGCCTCCAACCTTTCTTCCATATCCTTCAAGGTGCACTTTACATTGGCATTTTTGGGAAAGTTAATATAGTGTGTAGCAAAATTGAGTCAAATTCTTGTAATTCTTGATTCAATCAACAATGTTTTCATGAATACAACCTTCTACAATTCTATAACATTCTTCAATATGCTTTGACAACTCTAAAATTCCTATTGGAGCATTTTCATATTGATTGAGATGGTGTTTTAGCCTTGTCCAAAGATGTTCAATTGGATTTAAATCAAGAGACTATTGTAAGCCATTGAAGAACATTAAACTTTTGTGATCTCAACCATTGGTAGATATTTTTTTATTGTATGTTTGGGATCATTATCATATTGAAAAACCAAATGGGAAGAATTATAAACCATTATAGTGTATAATAAATCTCTCTACAAGATTTCTTTGTATTGATGTTGATTTGTTCTTCTTTCAATTCTACAATAGATGCTAGGGCTTTGGAATGTCATGCAACCACACACCATCATTGAACCACCACCAAATTTTTTTATCTATTCAAATTGTCTTGAATTGTAAGATTGTCCATTACAAATCCAACACCAACTATGACCATTTGAGCAAAATTGGTTTCCTTTGTCTCATCAAAGAAAATAATGCACTTCTAATTACAAAGGGGCCAATGTTTATGATGTCTAATAAATTCAAGTTGCTCCTTGATGTGTTTTTGGTTCAATTTTGGCTTCTTTTGTTTCACTTTTGATTTGAGCCCTATAACACTTAAAAGTCCTCAATGTATCAACACTTACAATAACTTTTCATTCCCTATGCATATGTTGGGCAACTTATGTCACAACATCAATACCTCAAGACTAACATAGTAGCTTTGACACATACTTTCTTTTACACATTTGTGAGCACTTATGCTCTACCACCACTACTAGCTTCAAGATCAAATAATCTCTTCTTTTTAATTCATATGCCATGACCCTTAATCACCTACAATTCACTTGCTACATCCCTCATGGAACTATTGGCTTCAAACTTCTCAATAAATGAATAGAGTTATTAAGGTCAATTCTAGCACTAGAAAAAAGTTCCTTTAAGACACCATGATTATTGAACATGATCTATAGACAATATGCAGAGAGCTTTAAGCTGAAGTATAGTCCAAATGTACATGTTGAATTCTACTTCAGGGTGATGTGGAGAGGCATGCAAAATTGAGTTATGACATGTGCTAGAGTTGAAATAACAATTTCTAATCATAACTTGTGTATTTGTTAGACTAATATCTTCAGACAATGGAAATATAAAAATTCTTTCACTGAGTTGTCAACAAGCAAGGCTCAAATTTCCATTTCTAGATGGCTGACTCAGTTTTTCTGCACATTATATATACATACATACCAAAGCATTTTCATTCCCTTAAATAGCTACAAAATGTGGGGTGAGTGAAAAAAACCACAAACGTCAAAACATGGGGCTGACTTGTCTACTAATCATTTCCAGCTTCCGATAAGTGAGAAGCAATATAGGTCTAGATTTTTGGAATTAAAAGCGACGGGGTTTGTTGTAGTACAACTTATTATGATCACGCACCAAATGGTTTTACATTGAATATGTTTTACACCATATTATTTTTTATTTCAAAAGAATAAAATAAATAAACAATCACAATTTTGATTCCATTTGACCCCAAATTCCGAAGGCATTTTTTTCATCAAAAAATACTCCAAGTTGCCGTTTCTTTTGCAAATAGCAATAAAATTTACAATTTTTTTTTCATACCTAATTATACAATCTTGAACTAGACTAGCATAAGTATGTGGAGAAGAAAGTTTACAAATTTTGACTATATAGATTGCAAGATATTTGCCCGGGGAGGACACTCCCTATGTTTTAGCAACCTACGTGCGGCGGAAAAAGTAAAACAAGTAATTCACCTTAAAATTTAATTTCTTTTTCAAAAAAAAAATTATGGATAGATTTTACTACTTTAGAAGTTTATGTTTTGAATTATTGGTATTTTTTTGTGCTAATAGTAATTAGTTATAAATTTTTGAAGAAAAAAGATACACTGTAAAGCTGAAAATAACTTTCACACCTCTATATTATATAAGAAAAAAAATTTGAAAAATGAAAAAAAAATTATATAGAATAGCTTTCTATTGAAAGTTTATTTTGGTTGAATATTGATGCAATAGTCATCTTCATGTGAGCTCTATAAATATTTTAGTTGGAGAACATGCCATTTTAGTTCATTTTTCAACCCTTTCTAGACAATATATCTTATGTTATTTGGAATTGAATTTTTTGTCAATAGAAACCTTTAGTCATTGTTAAACAAAGCTCAAAATTTTAGAATGAAATTATAGTTTATTCAAGGTGAATTACATGTTTTACTTTTTCCACCGCCACACGTGGGTACCCCAAATGTAGTGAGAGTGTCCTCCCCTAGGATATTTGTATCCAAAGTGAAGAAAGTAGGGATTTTTTACACTGGCTTACGTGACTAAATTTTAAGACTTTGAATCTATTTAACTTCAATTTTTGCCACTAATTCAAACATTTTGAATTTCTAATTTTTGATATGGAAGAATTGAACTAAGAGACAAAGAAACTAATTTTCATTTTTTTTTAAATTGTTAAATAAAAGTAGGTACAAGATAGAAGAAAAAACTAAATCATTAATAGCTTGAAGATGGAATTGAAAATCACTAATTCCAATGAGATGGTTCTAGCAAGCAAACTAAACTATGTAGAACTTCTTTAGGGGAAATTGTGAAAATAAGGTTAAAAAAGAATCCTTTTAGTTAATTTTTGAAGAAAATGCTTAGATTGCTTGAAGAAAAAGACTCATTAGATATTTTTTCGGGCTACTAGGAGACTGCGAGTTCTACTATTGTGAGAACCTAGGGAACGTGACTGCTAGCCTAACACCTCAGTGGTCCTACGTGGCCGAAGGGCTGCCAGCGCGTTTTTGGAATTTTTTTTTTTCAACTTTTTTTTGCATTTGATGAATTTTTTTTTGACAACTGTCCGTCCTTCACTGCGGGGGGAATAGTGAAGGGAAACAATCCTCAAACGGTCTCTCAAAACCCATCTAATGCTACAAAATTGTCTCATCTTTAGTCCAAATGAAATGAATCAAATCCTTCTATGTAGACAAACAAGTCTTCTACAACAACAAAAAATCTATATTTTGAATTATTCTGATTTTTTTGTGTTGCCCAAAGAACACTACTTTGAGCTTAGGGTGACATAGAGCCTTTGCTTTTGGTCACTAGGTGAAGTAAAAATTAAATTCCTAGAAAGCTAATGCATTTTTCTATCTTCAAAAAACAAATTTTTAAAATCATGCCAAAAATTGAGGTCACACATCCTTGCCTAACATTCATTTTCTTCTCAAAATAATCTTATCCATGAGATTTATTATTCACTATTTTTAGCTATAATTGTTAGATACTTTCTTTATTTTTTAAATAAAATAATACTAGAGCTCAATTACTCTCTATGTTGCTAGTGACACTCGACTAAAGGTTTTGGTGCCTCATTTTAGAGTCAGGAGACCTTGGCAATGGAACCCACAATGGAAATTTTTGTATGGATATTAGAGCGTAGAAAGCATTAGATTTCTATTCAAAATCAATTTTTCATTGATATTCTTGAGCTACTCATTTGTGATTCTACTAAAAAATATAGAAAAATTTCTGAAATATTGACCAACAATTTGGAAAAATGAATTTGCAACTATGGAGTGTTGATTTTCTAATTTTAGAATGACAATAATAAAAAAATACGCACCATGATGTTCAACACTATTAATAATATAAACTTGGAAAGATTTTCAATTTTTTTTTATCATCAATTACATTTGATATTTATAAATTGTTTCAATTTTTACTTTTAAATTCGTGATGATAAAAAAAAAACTTACAACTACTATAATAGAAGACACGTAATCAAATCTCCAAAAAATAAATTAAAAAAATCACATTCATAGCTACAAATAATTATAGGCTCATCTTTTGAGGGTTAAATGTCTATGGACTTTAGTTGACGTGGAAGTTTTAGTAGGTGTAAACTCATATGTTGAACTCTGAATGTGTATGTTGAACTCTATAATGGTCAACACAAAAAAACCCCACAGATCCTAATTGTATGAATGCAAAGTAGACCCTTTCAATTCTCATATTTTTTTTCATCCAAATTCCAATTTAGATTTTTATGACCTTTATTTTGAAAATTAATTGAATCCCCAAGTTTTCCATTGGTTCCTACAAAAAATCTTTTCAAATCCCTCAATTAAAAAAATATGATTGCATTATGTGTGGGCTTCAAATTTAGTTGTGTTACTTCAAAATTCTATTATTATCATCACAACTTTATGCCATCATTTTTGTCACATGATTTAATTCCACCATTTTTTTAGTCATTACTTCAATTGGACCCCCTGATCACAAAGTGGACCCTATATTTTTCAATACATGAATCCCATTGGTTGCTTCAAAACCTTTTAACTCCCATATTTTATTTTCTAAATTCCAATTTTTTTTTGGTCTTGTTTTAACCCCTAAAGTTCCAAGGCCTTTTTCAAATTAAAATCCATTCAAAAATGCCATTTTTATTGTAAAGTGAAAAAATCTACTCATTACTTTTCTTGCATATTTAATTGTAAGATCTTGTACAAGACTAGTATAAGAATGTATGGAAGAAATTAACTTAAAAATTTTCACTAGAAAATTTGGTTTAAAAATATTCATATTGAAGAATTGAATTGAAGGTCTAGGAAAAAAATTCAAAAAAAAAATGTGATTTTTACTTGTCAATAGCTTTAAAAACATATTAACATTAGATGAGACTGGGGGGGGGCTAGAGGGCCGTTTTGGGCCTGTTCCCAGCTCCATTCCCCTCGGTCTTCTCGAACTCTGGTGTCAAATTTTATTTTTTCAAAAAGAAAAGAAAAGAAAAATTTAAGTCCTTAAAATGAAAAACAAAGTTAATTTTTTTTTCCGGAAAAAACTCACTTGGCAGTCACTTGGCCTACGCTGACTGCCAAGTTTTGGCGGGTTTTAGGTGGGTTTCGAGTTGGAAACTCGCAGCCCTCCATAACAGCCAAAACACATGTAATGCTTCCAACAATCATATTGTTTTAGCAAGCATACTTAACCTTGTGGAACTACTTTTTTTTTAATGGTTCCCATTAATTCCCTCACAATCTTTTGAACTCCTCTAATTGAAAAGAAACTATGGGCTTTTCAATTTTAGTCTTGTGACTTCAAAATTTCATTATTTTAATCTTGGCTTCATTTCACCATTTTAATCTTGGATTCATTTCATCATTTTAGTCATGGTGCCTCCAAAGGTCCACAATAGTTGCAAAGTGAACCCTATACATAATACATGTCAATTTAGAAATTCCAAAGGTCACTCCAGAAAATGGCTAAACCAATTTTGACCTAAACTCACTAAATAATATTATCCTATATATAAGGTGGGTTCGCCATAATGAATATTTTGTATCAATTATTTATACCCTCTTAAAATATACCAAAAATTGATATAATAATCACACCTTAAATTGCCCAAGTAAGCATTTGAGTATGATTCTTTTTATAAAGTTGTTTAAGTTTTTGTTGAATCATGTTGGAGGTCAAAATGAGACTTTAGATTCCCTTGGCATTCATTTTTTGAACATTGACCAAACAAATTGTAATCCTTCAAAATGGAGAGCAATAAATGTACCAATAATCCACCATAGACTTTCATAAATAGATGTTGCAAATTTTAAGCAAAAATATACAAAAATTTGTTCTAGGTCACAATTAGGCATGTTTACCTGATTAGAATTGGATTTCAGCAACAATGAAAGTGTTGAATCTAGTCTAGGTTAACCTCCAATGAATGTAAGTTTTTTGACAATTAATCACCACAAATAGACCTAGATTTGATATTTGGAAGAAGGGAATAAAAATTGTTAGGTTCTTTTATACAATAATTTTGCCAATTCCATCTAAACTAGAAGTGAAGATTTGCCAATTCTTTTTTTTATAAAACAAAATTATATCCCAAATGAATCAATGTAACCCAAATTATGGATCAATATATTCCAAAATAGAAAAAATACGCATATTCATCTTGCACTTGATCACCACATTTTGAATCTTAACCATATAAGGACATAGGGTTGAAAAGTATCCAATGGATGGAGAAATGAAGATTGTATTTGTTGGTTCCAAACAAATCATCTTTGAATGACTACCTTAGTCATAGGCCAACATTGTTTTGGATTTACCAACATCACCAAGGCTGAAAAGTGGCCAATGGATGACTTGATTGTTAGATGACTTGATGCATCTATTGGTCCAATAATTCAAGCATTTTAATGACTACCTTGGTCATGTGGGTCGCGTCCTTGGAGGGTTAAAATTGAAAAAAATAGGCTGCTCCTAAATATTGGATTGGGCGATCCATGGACTGAAACTAGGGTTTGGCGCTCTCGAAGAATTGCACGAGAGTGTGGGATTTGATCCAACTCGTGCACCGCACCGGAGATTTGCTCTCCGCCTTTGAGAACATGGCAGCCTTTCACACTCTTCGGTTGCCTCCCATCTCCGTCTCGCCATCGCCGCTCGTAATTTCAGGTCAGTGTTGGCTGCCGCGTGCAGGGGCTACAAGAGCGCCGGATCGTCATTATTCACATTTCGAGAGGGGCGGTGAGGAGTGTTAGTGGTAATGCGATGAATGAGGAGGAGGACGAGGTTTCAAGTAGTGGAAACGCGTCTTTTGCAGGGACGAGATCTCCTCTTGTTGTGGTGTTATTTTACAAGTTCACCAAACTTCCCGATTACGAGCAGAAGCGCGCTCCATTGAAGGCGCTTTGCGAGAGTAATGTATGGCTTTACACCCCTGACGGATTTTTGATTCCCTAGGTTTTAGGGTTTTAGTGGTTGGTTTTAGGGTTTAGGTGGCCTTTGAGAGCTTGGGATGTTTTCAGTAGTGTCAAGAGTGATGATGAGATCGATGGTGATGAGATTTTTGTGCTGGTCACGGCTGAAGACCTGAAGATTTGCAGTTTGTGTCAGGAGGTAATATTGGCATCGGAGGGAATCAATGGGAGTCTTTGTGGAACGCGAGAGGCAGTGGAGGTAGTGATGTCTGCCATTCAGAATGATGAACGCCTGGCTAACCTTCGACGAACTGAGACTCCTGGAGGAGTAGATGATGATGAAATCCAGAATGGGGCATAGTGTAAAGTCTCCTCTTGGTGCAGGCGAAAACGCTCTGCTCCGTTTTCGCGTGCGTGTGAAGCTGAAAAAAGAGGTTTGTTCAAGCTTCTTTTTAGCCTATGAACAATGGTTTCATGAAATATTAAGGCAATCGCGTGAAATTCCTGAATTGTGCCGAGAATTAATGGAATGCTGTGTGACCGTGTCGCATGCACTGTATATTTTTACATTGTATATTGAAAAGACGTGCTGGCACCCCAGATCAACCACGGTCACTAAAGGGTTAATAATGTTGGATTCTTGCGTCAGTCTTTGTTTTTCTGAGAATTGAGTAATCATGTTGCAGGTGGTGTCTATGGGTGTGCTGGGGGTGAATCCTGCGGACAAGGTCGGAAAGTATGTGAAGCCCAAGGAATGGAACAAATTCATTAATGACCCGGACATGATGTGTTCATATTTTTGCATTTAATCTAGTCAGACGGAGTAGGGTGTACTCCATTAAACTACCAAGTTCATTCATTTAGAGGTCAGTGGAACACGAGATGAAAAATGGAGGTGAGACTTGTCAACTACCTTTAATTCAACCAAATTTTGGTGCAATCAAATCCTTTTGAAAACGGGGTCAATACGCACTCAAAACGTTTGATAACAAATTGCTAATTATTATCTATAAATAGGAGGCAATAGTTGGTTTTGGATATACACATGCGAGCCCTCTGACAGCAACTCTGAAATTGATCCTTATGGAATCCCAGTAGAGTGACTTCAACCTCAACAATCATCCTACAAGTATGAGGGAAAAAGCCTTTACAAGTGCGAAAAACCCTGGAGTCATTCCAACCTGGAAAATAGCTCAACAAGTACCCATTCTTTCTCGGGCTAAATATTGTCAGATTTTGAAAACTTTTTGGTCGAGTAGGAAATATGAGGAAAATGTGAGAATTTAAACAAATTCCAACACATATTTCTTAATCCCCAGATGTAGTATAGTAGCTAGACCAAAACTTGGGAGCCACCCTAGCGGAAAATTATTAAAAAAAAGAGGACTGCCTACAAGTCTTGAGGATAAAAATACCTTTTACAGGAGGGAAGGGCTTCATTCAGTTGTATCATCATCGTAGGTTCGTCGTCTACTTTCAAAGTCGGAACAGAACTGTGCATATGAACTTGGAGTGAGATGGCGGAGCACCGCATTCTTCAGCTTCATATTCCTTAAATTTTCCATAGATTCCCCAGAAAGAGGCTGCAGAAAATCCTGGCAAAAGGAACACAGTACCTCGACTTGCTTCGGTGAGAGCTTCTTCTTCTTGGCGTGCACCACGAGACAACTTCCAGGAGGAAATTGCCAATCCCAAGGGTAAGCCCAGCCCCAATGCTCACTCTGCGGGTCAGCATTTAGATGAAGGAATGTTGCTGCTTGGTTTGCTTCCTCCGTGTCGCTCGCAGACTTGATGCGTCTCACTTTAACAGGCATACCAATGAGATTTGAAATGCTGGTAATCGGTGCATCCCATATTGGATCCTTGCTTGGTACTTTGACAGCCTCAAACATTTGGTTCGCTCTCGCAACGAGATCACTACCGCAGTTGATTCTCACACCCGGGACAGGCAAATTGAGATTCGTGTGATGGAATCGGTTAGCTATCGAGGGATCCACTCCAGCTGCTTCTTGCTTCAGAGCATTCTCAAGCGGTGATTGAGGCCCTTTGTGTTCTCGGTTGAGGCTCATGTCGCTGATACGAATACTGGACCTGTACGAGCGAAGAAGATCAACCAGATCTCGAAAATCAACTGTGTCCATGTGAAGATACCGACCAGAATCCACTTGAAGAGTGGCGACCTTCATTGCCAACATGCTACCACACCAAGTGTGGAATGCAACCCCTTTTGTTAGCCCAGCAATGGTGCGGTTCGGCAGGGATCCATCAACAACAGCAGTATCCCTCATGTCTAGCTGAATGTGATCTTCTCTTTCCCGGGAACGAATGGCATTCCCCCAGACCCGGACGCTACCCCGCAGGTCCATGCCGATGTAGGGTTTGATCTTGACGCGCTCATATGCCCCGGAAAAGTCCTCGTTCTGCGGGATCCACTCAGTTGGAACCCAAACGAATTCTGGGGTCACTTTATCGACTGGCAAGTAGATGCCTCGTCTTGCTGATGCATTGGGTGGCGTTGCGAAGTTTGGAAGCTGCTTGCAGAGAAGCTTGTGGATCGGCCAGTCTGCTTTCTGGCATTCTTTGGAACAGTAAGCACTGCAATTGCATGTGGCGCACCGTCCTGAGGAAGGGTTGCTGCACATGGTACATTGTTGCGCCATCCCTAGACTACCTGTCACGATTTTTAGGTAAGAGAGATTTCGAAGTATAAGATCGAAGGACCTGTACCACAGACGAACTGGTGAACCATTGAAAGTCTAGTGACCAAAGAAACCAGAAATGCTACGTACGTTAGCATGAAAAGCTCTAGAATTCCGACAGACAGACGTTTCCACGGACCAGGCACCAAATTTAAGACCCACTTCAAACCCTAATTTAAACAAAATTTAAATCTTCAAGCCCTAATTAAGACCCACTAAAACACTGGCATTTTAATTTCTCGATGCAAACCAGTGAACGGGGAGTTTATGGGGTGACTCAAGCTTTTTGCCCTTCTTTTCACGTGTCATTTGGAGGTTTTCCACGGTCATTAAGTTGTTGCCTAAACGTAGCCATTTAATTTGATAAAAAACCTAATCATTTTTTTGGCATTTGGTTCATTTTTCTTAAGTTTGTTAATTTGTTAACTTTAATAAAAAATTATGGATGTTAGCTTCATTTCCCAACTTTTTATTCTTAAAAGTCTTTTGAATAAAGTTATTCTACTATGCGTAAATGAGGTCTAAAATTCTACTTTGAACATAATTCTTGCTTTTGACTTAACTATGAGCATTTGAGCTTCTACTAATCCTAATTTTAGATATCCCACATGGATTGTTTTACCTACCACCACCCTACTTGAATAAAGAACTTGTCCTCTCATTCCTAATGCTTACAATAAATGGCTCTTCAAGCAATGTGAAATAATTACCCAATATTTTGAATATTTTGAATTTAATGCCAAATTTGAATACAAGAACCGGTTCTGTAATTGGTTACACCCTTGGGCTACTAAGCTAGGAACTAGTTGGAGGTTGTGTAGGATAGTTAGAATCAACTTGTTCTTGACGGAGAAACGATGAAAAGTTATTGTTTCTTTTTCATAAGTGGTTCATTTCCTTTTCTCCTAGTTTTCCGTTTGATAATACAAACTAAAACACTAAAATTAAGACGGTAATTTACTGATTTCAATTTACTGATTTCCCTGGGGAGATCCAGCGGCTAGTGTAAAATCAGCCTCCTTCATTGCCACAAATCCACCCAAAATGCAAAGCCATGAAATGCAATTGCACGACATCCCTCAGCAATAGGGGCAACGGGCCTTGTCCAATACCAGAAGTAGAAATCACAACAAAGACATGCTAAATTAACAGAGATCCTCCACAGACCATGGCGCTCCTCAAATTAACCTGTTACAGCTGACACACCACACCTTAACATACACAGTTTCAAATGATCATTGTTTTGCGAAAATAGTAGTAAGATTTCAACTGCCTGGGACTGAATTCTATATCACTGGAATCACTGGAAAACATTTCATGATTCGGTGAGAATTTTAAATAAAATTAAACTTAAGAAATTCCGCATATGACTAACTCAAAACAGCTGCTGAAAACAAAACAAAACATGTCTGAACCTCAAATTTCGGCTTACTGGTTCTTGATCCATCCATATTCCATACGGGCTAAAAGCCGAACGGAATCAGAGACTGAGACACTTCACCGTGACACTTAACGCCCACTTAATTCGTTCCAAAATTGCACTCCCTAAAACCAACAAATTAAGCTACGATACCCTCACTGCAAGAACGACCCCAAAAGTAGCTCATGATCACTCTGAAAGCATCCGGGATCCCAGCTCTCCAGTGCATGCATTCTAGCAGAATTCATTTGAGAAAAGAAGCGACACTTACGAGCAATCCGGCCTACTGATCGAACCTTGCGTCCTCCACCCACTGTAGCTTACGATTCTGGGCCAAACACGACGAGACGAAGCTCAGTGAAACTAAGCAGCACAACTGGGAGCGCACGATTCGCAGTTCGAAGATCGGCAAATTCTGTGCGCTAGCTTGTGCTTTCGTCGGAGCCGGAAAATGGAAGCCGAGAATGTCAGTTGCGAGCACAACAAAAGATTGTCGGTAGAGCTTCTGCTTGACTGCTTCTTGAAATCACAAAGAAAGAAAGAAAGAAAGAAAGTGACATCATCACCGGCCGGCAGGGTTTTTCTTTTCTTTTACTGTAGCTCTGGTGTCCCTGGCAGCATGTCATTGAATTAAATTTGGAGGGATGTCAGCGAAGTAGCTGGCAAAAAAATTCTAGTGTTTTTCCCAAGGATAAACCATAGGGTAATAAGGGTGTCAATCCTCCCAAATCACTTGGACCTTCTCCAAGGTAAAGTAGAAAAGTCTAAAGCTATAAATTTAACCTTGGAAGGACCCAGCCCCCCATGACCAAGGTAGTCACCAAAATACTCCGATTATTGGAACAATAGATACATTCTTTGTTTCTACAATTAATGGTGAAGTCATTCATCAGACCTCTTAGATTTACATCATTCTTACAAGGTTAAATTGATGTGCATAGATAGAGCCAAAATTACAAGTAGAAAAATTTCAAATTTATAAATATTCAAATTGAAGTATTCAAATGTCAAATGTTCTTGTAGACAAATGAAAATCATTATAAACTTAAAAAATAAAAATAAAAATTAGTGGAAGAATTTTTGTATTTTATTGTAAAATTTCAAAGTCAAGACTTGAAAAAACCTTGAAGTGTTCCATAGTTGCACTCATTGAGTGCCCTTAAAAAGACTATATCATTTATTGATGGTTTCATTACTTTACAACCATGTATAGAGTTGTAGACATTTCAAAAGCATGGTGTAAGGTCATATTGATAAACTTAATTAGAGTCCTACCTCAAGTCCTACTCATAAAACTCAAGGCAAATAGATTATGTTGAGTTTTCTTAACTACACCTATTTTACCATTTTCTAAAACCACCCCCTACAAATTCTTCTAAAAAATATATTGCCTCTATTAATGAGAGCCTAGGGACACTTTTGAATCCACCTATTATCAATACTTCAAAGATTATAGTTTAATCTTAGGGAATTCAAAAATTACATACACAAAAAATCTAAAATATTCTTTTGACTTCTTATAAGATTCAACAACAAATTAGAAAACTTGAAAATAAAAACAATGGTTAACTGCTTATTAGAGCATAATGAGGTAAAGTTACCTTAAAATAAACTTTCTCAAATTTAGAATGCATGAATTCAATATTTGTGCACAAATACATGCCCATTTAGTTGTATTAAATAGAGTTATTCAAAAAGTCATCTAATTTCACTCTTTATTTAGATCTTCTTTAATTCTTATATTGTAGCTTCTTAAGAGCTTGGTCAAAAAATAAATAGTTAAAAAAGTGCTTTGAATTTTGGAACAATTATAGTTCATCTAGTTTGTCCAAATTATATATATATAAATTGCCTAATTTATAGAATTCAACTCACTTTATGCAATCTTACATCTCTTTATTGTCAATGAACAAACATATATTGCAAAGTTTTTAACCTTGTTATTTTGACTATTCTAAAAGTACAATCTCTCACAAACAAAACATATCTTTCATATGCAACCAATCCTACTACTTAACAAAAATCTGACATTCAAGGTAGAGAGTACATAGTTTGGAGGTTAAGACAAGGGTTTAATAGGTAAATGTGACCACCTCAAATGAAAGTAGTAGCAACCATCCAAAAATTGTTCACTTGACTTATTTGAAGAAGGTAACAAAAAGCTACATGTGGTCATAGTCACTAGATGTTTTTTTCCTACTTTGAAGGGCTGTGAGTTCCTAATCTAGGAACCAACCAAAACTAGCCAAAACTGTAGTTCACTAGCTGTGTTGATGTGGCACAGCAACTGCCATTTCATTTTTTTTCAAAAAAACTTAAAATTAAACTTAAAATTTGTTTTTCATTTAAAAAAACTTTATATATATATATATATATATATATATATTTTTTTTTTTTAATTTTAATTTTTAATTTTTAATTTTTTTTAATTTTTAATTTTTTTTAATTTTTAATTTTTAATTTTTTAATTTTTTTAATTTTTTAATTTTTTTTTAATTTTTTTTAATTTTTTTTAATTTAATTTTAATTTTTTTTAATTTTTTTTAATTTAATTTTAATTTTAATTTTTTTTATTTTAACTTTGGTGTTCGATGAGGTCTAGGGGAATGGAGCTAGGAACAAGTCTGAAATGGCCCTTTAGCCCCCCGTGGATCTCATCTAATGCATTTGGTCAAAATTGCAATGGAAAGAAAGGACAATGACAGTGTTGAAAGTATGCCTTTGAAAATACTTACTATAGCTTTTGAGAGTGATAAACAATTTTAAACTTTTGTATGATAGATATTTATGAGAAATGCAATCAATGTGCAAAATTTTGCAAGCTTTGAACAAACAAGGTTTGAAATACCCAAGGAGGAAGATAACTACTATACTTGGTTGGTTTAGTAAAAAATAAATCTAAATGTCAAATTTTTAATGTAAATTATTTATATTTTGAATATATATCAAATCTTGTTTTACGGGAATAATAAATATTTGGCTAAAGTATATTGATCTTACCCTTCAATTTTGGTATTTCATTTTGAGAGTAAAGTAATAATTAAAGCATGGTATGTTCCATCCATTGAAGCATTGCATGAAAAATTAAAATTGATTGAATTATCTATTAAACACACATTTAATAACATTAATAACATCATGATAAAATATTTAACGTATATACTCCACAAGTGGAAACTTGAATATAACCAACCCCTACCAATATATACAAATCCCCTTTAAATCTCATATTCATCATAAAATGTTAACCTTCTCACTAATATTTATTCCTTTTGAATACTACAAAACATATACCTACAATACTTAATCCCCATTTCTAAATTAATACAATACTTAATCCCCATTAAAAATGAAATTTTCATGAGGTCTACTTGTTAGGCAGTATAGAGTCTCCCTTCTAAGTTCTATCAAAGGAATGTAAGCTTACTCTTGGTGTAACTCTTGCTATTCAAATGAATTTCAAGTAGGACCTAAAATAAACACATTGCAACATCACACCATCTCTATGTTTGGAAAGAACTGGCAGCTAGTTCAAAATTAGTCGAAAAATAATGGGTTGCAATTTGAAAACATCAGCAAAAAAACCAGTGAAAAAATCTATAAAATTTCTATTTTGAGTAAAAAATTAGAGAAAATAACTTGATTCCATACTTGAAAAACCGGTTCAATTTGGGAATTGAAGAAAAATAGTTGGTGAACTCAGGCTGGAGTTCTGCTTCTTTTCCCTCCGACTTGAGAGAGGTCAGAAATTCTACAGAAGCCCACATTCTGTCTCTGTCTAACATCAGTTCAAATCCACCCCATAAGAAAAATCCAATGCTTTGTCACTTGCAATCAAGGTTCTTTCCTTGTGTGCAACACTTGTTTTTCCAGTGAAATCGGCATCCAGAGCCTTACATTTCTGGTTGTTCTGGGGTTGGAATTTCTATGGCAGCTATGGCGGTCTCTTCCATTACAGCTTCCTCTAGTTCTCTCTTGCACTCAAACTCAAGCTCAATTTCTCGTACTGAGGTTGCTGCTCCTCTGTCGTCACTGCGATTCCGTCAAGAGCTACTCGTGGGAACCCGATTGAAACGCTCTTACAGTGTAAGGTGAGAGTCTTGGATCCCAATGATCAATTGTTCTTTTTCCTCTGTTTTGTAATCTTGAAAACAATGCTGAGATTAGGATTTGTGGTTCAGTAGTTGGCTTCTTGTACTCTGTTCTTGATGTTTTGATGTAATTCTCGGCGGCATACCCTAATTGTGCACTTGTGGTATTCTCTGGGACGGTATTTGTGCTGGGATGTTTCTTATGGTAGTGCGTAATTGCTGGTGGTATCTGTAGGCGGCAGGTGAATGCAACGTATTCGAGTAGTTCAGACTATAACCCTAATCCCATTGATATCCCTGTCGAAGTCAAGGCCCAGAAGGTTAGTGTGTGTGGAATTTCACGGTTCAATACGTGAATGATTTTCTTGTCATGGACTTGGACATGGTTATCAAGAATAATTTCCAAGGTAGCCTTTGGCGAGCTGCCAGTATGTACTCACCTTACAAATAATTAGCATAACTGTGGATTCGATTACCATTACTAGACATGGTGCCACTGACGATGGCATTTTAAACTTATAACCGATATCTGAACCTTACAAGATTTATATCTGGTACTATTTTCGTCCATAGGTTTCTGAAGATCATGTTCCATAATTTGTCCTACTTTCAAATTTCAGTTGTATTCTAGAAGATTATAATAGTCAAAGTTTTAGACTTCGAAATGGGCTTTTGAGGGCAAGTTTGTGCATTTGAATCCCAGAGGTTGTATATCTTGTAAATCAGATTCTTTGTGGGGTGTAAGTACAATTAAGAAAGGTATCTGTATGAATTCTAATTCACCTTCTCTAATTCAATTCTAATTGTGACTCTTGTCACATTAGCTTCAAAACTCTTCATAAGCATTATGAATTCTTTGAATGAGTGAAATCGTTATTAACGCATCAGGGGCATGTGATGTTTGCTTCCAGATCCTGGTACTGGGTGGTAATGGATTCGTTGGCACAGCGGTTTGCAAAGCAGCTGTTCTGCAGGGCATCTCAGTTGTGAGTCTAAGCCGGTCAGGACGCCCCATGACCCGGGATCCATGGGCAGACCGAGTCACATGGGTTGCAGGCAAGCCACTCATTCTTCGATTGAAAAATTAAAAAAACATCCTAAGCAGATTTGTTGCAGCTCCTCATTGGGAAAGTCCACGATTACCATCTGGCGATTCCTTGGTCCTGCTAATTGAGAATCTATTCAGAATATTGTGAATGTTAACTAGCAATATTCAATGCTGCTGCATCTTTTTTAAGGATATTTCATAACATTCTACATCCATCAGGTGAGTTGATTTTTTGTTGATAAAATTCTACAGTCAGTTTTATAGTAAAGAATGAAGATATTATTTGAGTATTTAGATCCCTATGGATGGATGTGGATGTACAATACTGTAATGCATAATTACAAGCCGAGAAATTTGGACGATGACGATGATTGTTGGCATGAAACCCATATGCAAGGAATGGGCAGTGATTCTTTTGACTGATTGATATTGGGTTGCAACAGGGGATGTGTCTCTTACTGATTGGGACTCTCTCCTTGGTGGAGTGCAAGCTGTGGTTTCCACCCTTGGTAAGCTGATTGGACCCGACGATCAGATTGAGAAGATCAACGGTGAAGCGAACATTATAGCTGTAAATGCTGCTAAAAAGGCTGGTGAGTATACCGTGTGCATTGGGTAATGGTGGGTATCATCCTCATTTAATTGTTCTGCAAATGTGAACTTCGTTAACAAAAATGTATTCCGAATATGAACGGGAGCCATTCATGCCCTATGCATTGGTGAATGAAAGTTGTCCAAGTGAAACAGTTGGATTTTTGAACAGTTAGTATAGCAACCTCTTTTTGTTGATTTTATCTTGGGACCAGTTGTTGAAGAGAGAATTATAGGAGCCCCTTAAATTTCGAACCCTTTCCACCTCCTGTGTTCACCAATTGCTATGGTTTTTTCATTGATTGCTTTGTAGGAATTAACACTTCGTTCATACAAATTTATTGAGGTCCGACACCCCTCTTCA
This sequence comes from Rhytidiadelphus loreus, assembly GCA_947034895.1. Classification (NCBI taxonomy): domain Eukaryota; kingdom Viridiplantae; phylum Streptophyta; class Bryopsida; order Hypnales; family Hylocomiaceae; genus Rhytidiadelphus; species Rhytidiadelphus loreus. Next base: position 45,818,012 of record OX344764.1, read on the forward strand.
TCGACCTCCTTCTGAGTGAGTGGTGATTTTTTTCCAGGTGTTCAGAAGTTTATCTACATCTCAGTGCATGACTACAATTTACCAGACTTCGCTCTGAAAAATGGCTATTTTATAGGGAAGCGCAAAACAGAATCTGAGATTCTAGCCGTATTTCCAACCTCTGGTGTGTTGCAGCTGACTCGTCCTATCTTTTGTAGTCCACAAGTGCGATAATCTGTGAACTGAACTCATGTTTCATTGCTTCTTTCGCACTCTTGTATTAGCTTTGTCAATTCAGTCCTCAATTCGTCAAAGAATTTAAGGTGGACGCTGGAAACTATGTGCATCACTTCAAGCATTTTATCTTATGTACGAGTGTGATTTTTGGGAGATCACTATAGAGCCATGGAGAGATCTTTGGGCAATAATGCCAAATTCTTTGAGATCAAATTTTTATTATTATTCATGAGTTTCTTGTGAAATTTCAAAGTGGGAGGTTGTAGACCACATCAAGTAGACAGCCCTATTTAGCCAAGCCATGCCACCAATAAGTTCAACCATGTGTAAGAAATAGATGAGTTGCTGTTAATATTCTAGAGGTCAGTTTGGGAAACGGAATGGGATTAGGTTTATAAATGTTGCGGTATACTTTAATGGATGTAACTTAATGACCATTGTGATTTTGTTCTGATGGCAGGAACCATTCTTCGGCCGGGTTTCATCTATGGAACGAAAAACTTGAACGGGATAGACATTCCATTAAATCTTTTGGGAGAGCCTTTGGAAAAGCTTCTAACAGCCACAGCAACCTTCACACAACCATTGAAGAACTTACCTGCGTCTGACCTCTTGCTTGCTCTCCCAGTGAGCGTGGACGATGTGGCTGCCGCAGTACTTAGGGCTTTGGTAAATGACTCTTATTATGGAATTTTCACAATAGACCAGATCAAGGAGATGGCCAAGGACATGTCATGATAGAACCGCTTTCTTTCAGTTTCCTATTTTTCCCCAATTTCAAAGTTGTGGGAGAGGATTGCACAGATGAATCAGGGTTTAGACTTCAGTCTTCTTCACTTAGATGCCTTTCATGGCTTCGACCTTTCACTGGGACGTAAATAGTTCCCATCGCAGCAGCCAACCATTCTTTTCGGGGGGCTAAAGATCACCAGATTTCAACAAATAATTTGCTCTCGCCAATCGGAGGTAAAAATTGCATTCATGTAGCCAGATCTTACAGCAAATTAGTGAAAGTTTTGTTGGATTTTGCCAGAAGTTGTATTGTAGTTCAGAAAAAATAAAAATGTTGGTGCAAAATCCGCCAGAATTGGTTGCCTCGACTAGATTCTTAGAGTAACTCCTGGCGAAAACGAAGAATGAAAGAAGTGTCAGGCTGCAGCTAGGACTCGTTTTAAGCTTAGTTTTATTAGGTTGCCCATCTTTTTAGGTTTTGGGATCTAACATATTAGGAATATTTAGGTACATGATGAAAAAATAGATTTCAAAAACTACAAATTGGGTACATAAGAGAAACTCAAAAATATCTTTTTCATCATATAGGAGGAGTCATTGTTATGGAAATTTATTATTCTCCATTCTCCAAGACTATAGTACTTGGATTTGTGTTAACCAATCATGATGCTCAATGGAGCTCTCAACTATGACCACCCCACTCCAAAAATTTGGAGTGTGAACATAAGTGTGCCTTCATAGGGCAATGACAATCAATGGACATGTAATGGCCTAGCTATTTCACTTGGTAACAAAGCTTTGATGAGTTTGGTGAACAATATGACATGTCTTTCCGTGTAAATGACACATCTAATGTTTTAGCAAGTTGGAGGAGGGGAGAATCATGAGTCTCTCAACTATGACTCTCCCTATTATGTGGAGGAATATTGTGAAATTACATAAATTACTATGAGATATTGAGAAAATAGCATTGGGCAACTTAATGAGCGTGTTAAGTGGTGAAGATCTTGTGTGTAGAACTATTGTAGAAGTGAAATAAAAATAGAGCCTCACTTCTGTTTGTCTTCATTGTAGAAAGTACAAAGAATTTTTTAAGAAAAAAAATTATAAACATTCTTTTCCCTCATCATCAATATCAAAATAATTGTGTTGTAGATAATATTAGATATTTTTATCACATGTTCCACACAAGTTTTCTAAAACTAATGCCAAATGATCAAAATTTTCATATTGCTTCTTTATTATATTTGAAAATAGAAAAGGATGAAAAATCTTTACTTAATCCCTGAAGATCTATGTGTTAGAAATTGACAAAATTCTTGATTAGTACTAGGATGAATCACATATAAAAAAAATGGGAGGTTCTGAGGGCAATGTATATGTGAAAACAAAGCCTTTAAGATTGTGAGACTTTTGATGATGATAAACATAGCTCACAAATGACAAGTTATTTCTATTTCATTTTGCCAAAATTTTGTTGTTGGTAAGTTCCTCTAGTCTTCTTGTCATAAAGAGTATAAGGCCTCGTGGGAGGGGACTATTTTCTAACGATATGGTTCGTCCATCACTACCAAATATTTTATTTCCAAAATTAAATGTTTAATCTATTTATACTAAAAATAGAAATATTCTTCAAGATTTTCTTTTCTATTAAACATGGTTTGTTTTGAAGATTGAAATCCCTAAAGAAAATGGCATCTATTCTATAAAATTATTTCGTATTGAATTAGCACAACCCCAATATTATGAATGTCACAAATTTTCCAAGTAAGGTAGTTTGCTTTGAAAGCAACCATTTAAGCCTACCTAACTCATCATTGACAACAATAGATATTTCAAGCTTTCTTTCAACACTTGGTGGATTTCAACTGCCATGAGATAATAATTAGTGGTTAATATCTAGGTGGGGCAAGATATTTTAATGAGGTAGGAAAGGATCCAATTTTGGAGGGTAGATATTGACATAGGGGTGGTGGAAGGCTTGGTTGTTGGGGTTAAATATTGACGAGAACAATGCTTTGCAATAATCATCAATCCAATGCATTGCCCTAAATTATTCAACTTGCGCAAAATTGATGATTGTGAAGAGCAAAACATTAGGTAATGGCCTTGCTTAGCAACAAAGAAAGAAGAAATTTTGGAAAAAAAAAAAAAAAATTGATAATGGAAATTGTGAAAAGCAAGAAGGCTACTTTAGAGCTTCAAACACATACCCTCTATATTCGTTGCTCAAATTGAATATATGAATTCATATCATAAATATGTAGAGAAATCTCACCTCATGTGGGGAGGACCTTCACTTCCACCTAAAAATCTAAAGGTTGTAAAGGAAGTTATGAAATTCAAAGAATACAATACATAGTCAAATGAAACTCTCCAATCTTTGTATGGATTGAAGCAAAACATTAAAAAATGGATTAGCTTAGAAAATGTAGAAGAAGAATTTAAAAAAGAAGCACAATTTTGACTATTAAGAACTATGAAGAGCAAAGAGGAGACTTTTGAGCTTTAATATGCAAATCCTTGACATCCATTGGCCGAATTGAAATATGAATCCCAACCATGACTAAATATGCTATGAAATCTCATTGAATGTGGGAAGGACTCTAGTTCTAAGCCAAAGATGCAATATTCATTAGTATTTTTAGTTTTAAATTAACTTTCTAGCTAGTGTCAAGTTGAATTTGGAAGAAATTGGATGGTGAAAAATTGATATTGCAAGAAATTAACCAATAGATTTTGTGGTTGAGAGGATGCAACCACTAGCCATTGAAGAAAAAATGGTGCATTTTTATGGAAGGAGGAAATCAATTGGAGGAGCTCTAAAATTTCTAAAACAATTGTCCAAGTTAGATTTACACTTAATCCATGGCCGATGCCATTCTTTATGGTTGTAATTTACCTTGAATCCTTCATAGTCAAAGTAGATAATGTTCTCTCAATTTTGGAGATGATTTTTTTTTTTCCATTTTTTGAAGAAAGCCTAATGGATGTACTTCAAGGATGCAATGATGTTTGAAATCTTATAACAATAGATTTTGTTTATTTAATTGATCTTGGGATCTACATTGTCAATTTGTTGGATCTAAGAATAAATAGAACCACTATTTTTTTTATAGTCTTTTATTCTTTTATTTATACTAGGTACCATCACATTTTTGTCTTTAGATAGCTTCTAAATTCTGATGGTCACATTCAACAAAAGACTAGTCATAAGTATTTCTATGCACATAAAAAACTTTGATATAATTTTGTAATATAATTTTGAATGAATCTTCTAAAATTATCATTTTGTTCTATCATCTATATTAATATATGTATATAAATTTGTTGATTGAATTTTTAAAATCCTATTTGACAATTAAATAAAATGCTACTATCTTAATTATAACTATACGTTAGAATACACATAAAAAATTAACTTATCCTAGCTTTAATATCCTTTTGAGACCATATTTATATAATAATGTCTCATTAACTCCCTACACTATATAGATGTACTCAAATAATATCTTTTATTTTCATATCTCAATTCATATACGTTATCTATGCAATGTGGTATGAAGATCTAATCAAATATAAAATATAATAGTATCAATTGAAAATATGATAATTATATCATTGAAAAAATCAATTGATAAATCTATAAATAATAATAATAACTTATCTATTCAACAATGAGATGGAGAACTAAAGAAACCATTCAAATTATATGAATTAATGCAAGATTATTAATATGATATGATAAGCATTCAAAAAATTATAATATATTATAATTATTTATAATATTGATTGTTCTTGAGTTCAGACAAGATTTAATTTAAATTACATTTGAAGTTTATATATATCCTAATAATGGTCAAACAAGTGTTCTCTTAATGCATATGATACACTTATCATAAGTCCACAACTCATCCTTATATGACTTATCAACCCTAATCTCTTAGGTTGCGGGTAGTTATGGAATCTCTTCTCTAAAATAAACTTTGAAGTCCTTTACTTAACTCATTTTCAATAATTTTGAACTAAAAATAAAATCATTGGATGTAGATTTTTTATTACAAAATTACAAACATTGGGATTGGGATTTTTCAATTCCATAGCTAATTTCTTAATAATTTAGTATTTTGAATCATACTCTACTTTTTTCTACTTACTATTTTTTTCAAGCATGAACATGAAATGTTTTTTGTTGAAATTTTTTATATGTATTTACAACTTATTTCTTAAACATATTATGGAGAGTAACAAGTTATAGGATCTACAGTTCTACACATTTTTGTGTAAAAAGTTTGAAAGATGAAACCTAACCATTTTGGAAGAGTTGAAAATACACATGTCTCATTTTCATTCAATTTCATAACTTTTGAACCTCGAGGCCATTCAACATCAATATTTAATTTTTTCCCATGGGTACAAATTAAAAAAAAATTGAAATACCATTGGATTTCAAGTAGTTTATAGTGGTCCCTTTTGAGATTACAAAGTATTCAATGGAAGAAAGGCTTTACTTAGATGGTAGGAAGATACCAAATACCATGAGTGGGTTGAACATAAGCTAGAAGCCTTTCACTAGTTATCCACAAACCTTGTGGGATAACTAACCACTATGGGCTGCCTTTGACTACAAGCAATACCCAAGAGACTCTAAGTCTAACTAAGAGTCTAATGCTACTCCTAGGGCTGAATGTACATAGTCTACAACAATATGTACATGTTCTTCAACACTCCCACTTTGCAAGTGGTCAAAGGCTCGAAGGCCCATCTTTTCAATCAAGTTTTGGTGTTGTGGCTTCCCAAGGGACTTGGTTAGCACATCAACAACCATAGCTTGGGTAGGCACATACTTGAGCTCAATCACCTCAGCCTCCACTCGTTCACGAATGAAATGGTGTTGCACATCAATGTGCTTCATCCGAGAGTGGTGAGTGGGATTCTTGGCCAAAGCAATGGCCCCTTGGTTGTCACACAAGATTTGTGTGCTCTCCACTTGGACAAGGCCAACATCAGCCAAGAGTTGCCTCAACCAAATGGCCTCCTTGGTGCATTGGCTCATGGCCATGTATTCAGCCTCCGTTGTAGAAAGAGCTATGGTGGGCTACCTCTTGGAATTCCAAGTAATGGCACCCACTCCAAGCATAAACACGTAACTGGTGGTGGATCTCCTATCCGCCTCATCACCCGCCCAATCCGCATCACAAAAGCCATGCAAACGCACATTGGCACCTCCAAGTTGCAACTTCAGCCCAAGTGTGCCTTGAAGGTACCTCATCACTCGCTTGACCGCAGCCCAATGCTTTGGGCCATACTTGGATGTGTGTTGACTCACAACACTCACCGGGAAGGTCAAATCAGGCCTTGTGGCTACCATGGCATACATCAAACAACCAACCACTGCCTTGTAAGGCACACCTTGCATTTCAGCCCTCACCTCTTCAAATTCAGCATCCGTGAGCTTGGGCAATTTTCCATGAGTCTCAAGTGGTGTACCTATGGCTTTGCACTCCTCCATGTTGAAGCGCTTGAGAATTTCTTCAAGGTACTTGCGTTGGCTCATAGTGATGGTGCGGGCAGCCCTATCCCTCTTGAACTCCACTCCAAGGCAATACTTCAACTCTCCAAGATCCGTCATCTCATACTCCTTCTTGACCATATCCTTCACTTCAAGCATCTTGGTCATGCTACTTGCAAGGAGGATTAGATCATCCACATAGAGGATCACAATCACCAAATGCTCACAACTTTGCATGGTGTACAAAGAGTGATCAACATAGCCTCTTTGGAAGCCCTTCCTTGCAAACATAGCATCAATATCCCTATACCAAGCTCTCCCCGATTGCTTCAATCCGGGAAGTGCCTTCTTCAACTTGCACTTGAGATGCCCTTGGCCTTCTTGCACAAAGCCTAGGGGCTGATCCATGTAGATGACCTCCTCTAGCTTAGGGTTGAGAAAAGCCGTCTTCACATCCATTTGGTGCATCTCCAAGTCCATGGCTGCCCCAAGAGCCACAATGCACCTAATGGTGCTAAACTTAGCAACGGGGGCAAAGGTCTCATTGAAGTCCATCCCTTCCACTTGAGAAAACCTCCTAGCAAACAGCCTTGCCTTGTACCTCAAAATGTGACCCAAAGCATCCCTTTTGGTGGAGAAAACTCACTTACAACCCACACTTGATCTCTTGGAAGGGAGGGGTGCAAGATCCCATGTCCCTTTGTCAATGAGGGCCTTGTACTCCTCTTGCATGGCCAACTCCCACTTGCTTGCATCTTCACAATTCAGCACCTCTCCAAGTGTAGATGGATCTCCAAGGAAAGCCACATTGACTTGATCTTCATGTTGTGGAGGAAGAATGTGATTCAGCCACCAATCTCCAAGGGGCTTGCGGGTCCTTGTGGGATAATGTGGCTCCTCCATGGTCTGATCTTGCTCTTCCAAGGGCTGATCTTGCTCTACTAAGGGCTGATCATGCACTTGCTCCCTTGGTGAAGTGCTTGGAGAAGAAATTGTTGATCTCTTCACTTGGGGTGTGGCCACCTTCTTCTTGGGCTGCACCAAGTCTTCATCTTCCCCTCCTTGCTCTTCATCTTCATCTCCTTCATCTTCTATGTGCACTCTTGGAGTTGTGCCCACCTTTTGGGCTGGTCCTCCATTGCTCCCACTTGGGCTCATCTCCAAGAGCTTGAGATCAGCACCTCCATCCTCCAAGAAGGTCACATCTCTACTCTTGATGATGGCCTTGCTCTCCACACACATCAGCCTATAAGCCTTGGTTCCCTCACAATAACCAAGGAAAAGACACTTGATGCCCTTGGCATCCAACTTGGTCCTCTTGGCACTTGGAACCAATGCATAGGCAATGCACCCAAAAATCCGCATGTGAGACACATGGGGTCGAATCCCACTCCAAGCTTCTTGGGGTGTCATGCTTGTCAAGGCTTGTGTAGGGCACCGGTTCCTTGTATACACCGCTGTAGACACCGCCTCACCCCAAAGCTCAAACTTCAAATCTTGGGCATGAATCATGGACCTTGCCATCTCCACAATGGTGCGGTTGGCACGCTCCGCTACGCCGTTTTGTTGAGGGGTGTAAGGTGCTGATGTGTGGTGTTCAATGCCATGGGTCTTCAAGTACTCCTCAAAGGCCTAGGACATATACTCCCCTCCATTATCCGACCACAGCACCTTCACCTTGCAATCAAATTGGGCCTCCACAAGGGCCTTCCAAGTCTCAAAACGCCCAAACACCTCACTCTTGCACTTCAGCATATACACCCACACCTTGCGTGAGAAATCATCAATAAATGTCAAAAAATACCTGGCTCCTCCTATGGTGGTGGTCTTCATCGGCCCGCACACATCGGAATGCACAAGCTCCAATGGCTTGGTGGCCCGGGTTGCCCCATCCTTGGGGAAGGGCTGCCTTACTTGCTTGCCCTCAATGCACCCCTTGCACACCATGGAACTCCAATCATGCTTGCAAGAAGAGAGGTTCAGCCCCTTCACTATGTCTTGGAGGCTCTTCATGCTCTTCACATTCAAGTGCCCAAGCCTCCTATGCCCAAGCTCCACAAGGTCTCCATGAGCTGATCCTTGGGCAACACATGCCAAGGAGGTGCCATTCACCTTGGCGAAGTGGAGGAGGTACAAGTTGCCCTCACGAGGGGCTGATGCAATCAAAACTCCACTTGGTGCCCTCACAACACACACCACATTGTTAAAATGCACTTTCAAACCTCCCAAAGACAATTTGCTCACCGAAAGCAAGTTGGCATGCAACTTGGGGACATGGAGTGCCTCATGGATCTGAATCCTCTTAATCTCCCCTTCACTTGCACCTCCACAATGATGGTCCCCATGCCAAGGGCCTCCACCATGCCATTGTCTCCCAAATAAATCTTCTTCCCCGAGATGGGCTGATATGTGTGGAAGGCATCTCGATGGTTGGTCATGTGTTGAGTGGCCCCCGAGTCCACAATCCATGTAAACATGTTGGCCTTCTCCCCTCCTCCTTGGGTGGCAAAGGCGAACTCCTCTTCCTCTTCTTCTTTGGAAGCTTGGTGTGCACTCTCCTTGCCTTTGGCTTGGCTGACCTTGCAATGCTTAGCAATGTGGTCTGATTTGCCACACTTGAAGCATGTCCTTGTCTCCTTGAACTCCTTGGTGTTGCCTCCTTTGCCATGTCTTGAAACAAGGGCTGATCCCTCTCCTTGGGACTCATTCTCCTTGCGCTTGGTCACCTCATGCATCAAGCGGGCCGTGACAAACTCCATGGTCAGCTCCTTCATAGGCCTTGTCTCCAATGCGGTGATGAGGAACTCATAAGACGGTGGCAAGCTCTCCAACAAGGTCATCACCACATCTCCATCCGTCACGAGTGCCTCCAAACAAGCCAACTCATCCGCAAGCGCCTTGATCTTGTTGACATGATCCAACAAGTCATCCTCCTCTTGCATCTTGCTAGTGAAAAACTTGCGCCGGAGAAAAAGGATGTTGGAGAGGCTCTTGGTCTCATGAATGTTGCAAAGGGTGGTCCATGCTTGGGCTGGTCCCTTGCAATGGCGAATGTGTGCAATTTGCCGATCCACAAGGTTGATGGCAATGAGAGCAAAGGCCTTCTTCTCCTTCCTCTCAAACGCCTTCTTGGTCTTTAGATTAGCATCTTCACTTGGAGGCTCCTCACTCCCATCCACCACCTCCCACAAGTCCTTTTCCGCAAGGATTGTCTCCATCTTGAACTTCCACATGCCAAAGTTCTCCCCATTGAACTTGTCAATGATGCGCACGCCTTCTCCTCCACTTGATGCTATGATGGAGCACCTCCCACTTGTTGGCAGCACCCCAAGTGTTTCCAAGAGTTCACAAACTCAATTCAGCCTCCAAACAATCCCTTGGAAGCCAATTGGGCTGAAATGGCACCAATCAGCCCTTCCAAGGACCTCCAAAGATCCTTCACACCATAAGAACGATCCATACACTCCTCACAAGTGCAAGGACTCCTCTAAACACCAATTTAGACCCTAATGAAGCTCAAAACCACCACATGCACATCATGGGCTAGTGCTACTTCAAATCAACAAACAAACTCACAATGCTCCTCCCAAATAGGGTACTCCACCCTCCAAGGAACTCAAGACTTCCAATCAGCTCTAGATGGAGCTACTACTCATAATTCACACCACAAGGACAACAATGGTCTCCAACAACCCTAGTTGGATCACCAAACCACCAAAGGACCCTAATTGGCTCCACAAATCTCACAAGAGCACAATTCAGCCCTCTTGGATTCACCAAGTCCACTAATTCGCCTCACTCACTCACAAGGGCACTAATCAGCCCTCAATGGATGGCAAATGCCTCAAGCAACAAAAAATGCTTCCAAGGCTCACAAAGGACTCTCACTAGATTGCAATTGGCACAATCACAATCCACAATGCACCCAAGTGCACAATCAGCCTCAATGGGCTCCCAATGTACACCTCTAAGCACAAATTCAAAATAGGAGCACAAATCAGCCCTCACTAGGTTTGATTACTACCATGAGCAAACTCACACCCAAAATGTACTCAAAACCTCACAAACCAGCCAACAAAAGTCCAAGAAAAGAAAAAAACTTTCTTCTTTTGTAAAACAAAAATTCACTCCAAAGTTTGTTTTTGTTTTTGACTAACACCATATGGTTTGTAGGTGACAAAGACACAAAAGGCTAGTTGCTCCCCCAAGCTCCAAGATCTCCTCCAAATGATTTGAATTTCTCCTCAAACGCAACTCCAAGTGCGTGGGCCCATAACCTTTTGAGATTACAAAGTACTCAATGGAAGAAAGGCTTTACTTAGATGGTAGGAAGATACCAAATACCATGAGTGGGTTGAACATAAGGTAGAAGCCTTTCACTAGTTATCCACAAACCTTGTGGGATAACTAACCACTATGGGCTGCCTTTGACTACAAGCAATACCCAAGAGACTCTAAGTCTAACTAAGTCTAATGCTACTCCTAGGGCTGAATGTACATAGTCTACAACAATATGTACATGTTCTTCAACAGTCCCTTGCTTTAGAATTAGTAAACCACTTCTATATTCAATTTCTCATTTTGAACTTAATTAAATGCCCGCACTAGAAAGTTAAAAAATGGGGCCTCAAGACTCTAGACCAATGATGCAAGTACAACAAAAGTATGAAATAAAAAAATAATATATGTTTTTCTCAATTTTGTAGTGATGCGAGTACAACCAAAGCAAGAAATAAAAAAATGACATATATTTTTCTCAATGTTTTAGTGATGTGAGTACAACAAAAGCATGAAATAAAAAAATAATATATGTTTTTCTCAATTTTGTAGTGATGCAAGTATAACCAAAGCAAGAAATTAAAAAAAAACATATATTTTTTTCTCAATGTTTTAGTGATGTGAGTACAACAAAAGCATGAAATAAAAAAATAGTATATATTTTTCTCAATTTTTTTTCTCTTGCTTTTGCTGTATATGCACAGGTGATCCAAAGTCAAATACTCAAAGTCCTCTCGAAGCCCCATTTTTTTCTTATGCAAGAATCCCACTCCAAGGCTCCACCGAATTGAAAATTTGAAATATCATGTCCATCATGATATTGTGCAGGTGATACTGTACCTGGTAGGGATGCTCGTACTAACTACGTGAGATAGTACAATCTACCTACTCCACTGTAGCCAATAGTACTGTGAAGAAAAAAGCAACTCACATATTTTTTTCAATGCTGTGGGGCTCTGCTCATTTGCTTCAATTTAAGAAAACAGAAAGAATAAAAAAAAAAACTGCCAACAACAACTTTATGTCACAATTTTTTGAGGCAGTGCATGAATGAATACTCATTTGGACGATATTCTTTTGAATTTTTTATAATAAATTTATTAACAATATAACATTTTCGAAATTTAGGGAGAATATATATATATATATATATATATCGCCAAATTTTCTCCTCAAAATCTTTTTGTATTGCAGGAAGGTCATAAAATCGCTCAACAAAACCCCAGAAAGTAAGTCTATGACCAAGGAAAGACTGAAGTAAAGATAACTTCGCATATGAATTCGAGTCCTACTTTATCTTCGGCTTGAAAAGCGGCGACTTCTGCAACACGAGAAAGCATGCGATTCCCAAACCTTGACAAAAAAAAATCGGCACGGCACTAGCTTGACGACTATTCTGTTTGCATTCCGTCTCTATGATCGATTATTCTGTTGTTTCAAGGGAGGGAGGGTCGGCCGGGAGACAGTTTGTCAAGGGTGGCGGACCCAATCAGATACATGCTTTGCACTCTTTTCAACGACCGGACATTCCTAGCTAGTGAGCTGCTGATCGATCGACTGAGTGGGTCATCTAGTTTCTCAGTCTGACTCTCGATCACCAGGCGCGCAACGACGGCAACGACAGTACTTTCATTTGTGTAAATCAGTACAGAAAACCAGCCAATGGATAGAATGGGCTCGATCTGTGGACGTCTACAGTAAGCTAGAATTTGAGCACTGAAGAACTGTAACTTAACTTAAGTTTAGTCCGGATTTCCGGAATCGCACTCTGTTCGCATGATTTGCATGGACCTTCAACTGGTCAATTGACCACCCCACTTCTGCCGCGTCACCCTCACCCTAATCTAGTATCAGAGATCTAACACGAATAAAGAATTAATTGCAACAATAAACATGATTTAATTAGACTCACACAAGGTTTATTGTCAACTCTCTACTCCGACCCGGCCTCTCTAGGAGTGCATGTAATGTACGGACTGTAGGCCGGGTTGTCCATTTCCTCACTTCATCTCTCTCCATCTCCCAACAAGCAATTGCCGGGGTATGATCGAACGTCCTTACGTCCACGAGGTATGAACACGTGAATGTGCTTATACACATCTTGCAATTGCTTGACTGTACCCCAGAAGCTAAGTATTACAGACTTAGTTTCTGAGCCAAAGGATCATTGTAAAGCCGGCGACAGCAATTAAGTCGGCATTTTATTTCACGATCATGTTCCTGATTTGCGACTCTGCGGGCAATCTCTTGCATCTGGACAGGCTGTAGCTGCTCGTAAATTAATGAGAACCATGTAGAACTCTGTATGTTTGGTGATGACCTTGAAATAGAGTTTTAATAAATCAGGGAGTAGGTGCGTGTTCCAGGAGTTGCGCTGTAATGCTGTATTATAAGCATTTAATTCGCCATGCCAGCCTGACAGTCGCAACCTTGCATTCGGTATGGTGAGGATGATCCGAGAACGGATATGAAGCTGTTGTCTCTGGATTGAAACCTGTGTTTTGTTGTTTGTTGTACTTCAGGCTGGACATAAAGTTTGCAAGATGAGCTTTTGTCAAACTGGTGCTCGTAAGGTAGAACTCACTCCCTGCAACTCTTTAGGGTGTTGGTGCGGTGTGTCAAATTCTAGGGAAGTCTTCCGTGAAGCTCTGTCAGAGTGATTACTTGAAAGCTTTGGCAAGGCGAGCTAGATTTAGATTACAAGCTCACGTTTGCAGAATTATATTAGTAGTACGTACAACTTTAGCCTGTGAAAAGGATCGAAATTCGGCGAGAATGAATTTAATTTGGTTTGCTGATTTGTTGCATTAATTTGAGTGACTCAGAGCGCCAGAATTGTGACCTTCAAGTGCTCATAGTTCTGAAAACCATGGTTTTGATCTGTCCGTGGCTCCAGAAGGGCGTCTGCAAAGTGTGAATCTCTTGAAATTTTGTCATTTAAGGAAGGTTTTCATCAGAGGGGGATCTCTCAATGTTCAGTCATGCAGGTTACAAGTGATGACTTCTGCCTCGTCTATTAATTGGTTTCAGCGCTGATTTGGTGAGTTTAGCTTCCGAATGAGAGGCTTTTGGTCTCCCTAGATCGACCAGTGCCTTTCCAATTGAGGTTGGTTGATCCAGTGCTCGAGCTAGCGGCAGTGAAGATGGCTATCATAGTGGACGAGAATGAGAAAAAATCCCGCAACATTCTGGTGCGCGCGCTGGTGTACCACTGGACCGTGAAGCCCATCGTGAAATCCCCCGCCAGGGAAGAGCGCGAGAAGTACCTGTTTCTCTACTGGAAGGCCATCCGCTTCAACCGATGGATGCTGTTCGCCTCGTCGTTTCTGATCCAGTTTTGCTGCGGCTCCCTCTACTCGTGGTCGAATTTCAACGCCCCCATCGACATCCTCATCTACGGCACCAAAACCGCCAACAAAGCACCCAATACGTTCTACATCGCCGTCGGTACGCCCCTGGAGCTAGCCCATCCTTCTCTGAATTTTCTCTTGAGCATCCTGCAGTGCAGGAATCCGTCCTCCAGTGATTTGGATGTAACATATACATCCCATGGTGGTATTCTTTAAAATGGCTTCTGTTAGAGTTTTTCAAATTCTGACGTTCCAGTGTTCGTAGCTCTGAAACCGGGATGCTCACGTGCCCAGAGCTCTGTACTCTAGGACTGAAGTGTAGATTTGAGGTTTCAATTGGCATAGACGACTGAAACTGCACGCCAATTAACACTGAAATTCTCCTCTGACGAACATGAGGTTAAGACTCCTCCACTGAATTTCTCGCATGCTCAAGTTCGTTAGAATGGCGTGTTTTCGAGCGACCAAACAGTGCCATTCAACTATCCACAGCTCTAAAAACTAGGACAGGCGTAGACTGAAATTGGGCCAATTTACAAGTGTGCTGAAATCCGCAATTTCAACGAATACGAGGTTATGAATCCTCGAGTGATTTTTTTGCCAGTCAGTGATTCGTGTTGTAAAATTTGGGATTATGGAAATCGTGCAGGTATGTTCGGCACAACGGCGATGCTCCTGGGCCCATGGCTAGAACGCCAGGGCCCTCGCCGTGGCTTGCTCCTCGGCTCGAGCATGTTCGGCATCGGGCAAGGCATTGCGGCTCTCTCTCTCCACAAGAAGTCCATCGTAGGGGTCTACATTGGCTATGGTGTTTTCGGCGGATTCGGTCTGGGTTTGAACTACATCTCCCCTGTTTCAGCGTTACAGAAGTTCTTCCCGGACTTCCGAGGGGTCGCATCGGGGTTTGCAGTGGCCGGCTTCGGCGCAGGGGCCATCGTCTGGAGCAAAGTCTATATCCCCATGATGGACAGGTTCGAATTACCCGAAACTTTCGCAATTCTCGGCGCCGTGCTCACGGGTGCCATGCTCCTGGCCGCGGTGGTGATGAGAACGCCACCAAATGACTTCACTGTAGGCGGATTGAACGTCCGCGGGGAACCAGTTGCACCGAAAACGGGAACCAGTCACAATGTGGCCGATCTAGACACCAAGAATATCGATCTCGAGCACAGTGCCCGAAATGTAGACACCAAGACGCCCGATCTAGATACCCAGACGCCCGATCTAAACCCCGCCCATGGCGCTGTTCGAGCTCCGATCGTGATGACCTTACTCCGGTCCATTTTCAGTCCGGACTTTGGGTTCATGTACTTGATGTTCTTCGCAAACCAGATCTTTGGCCTTGTAGCCCTTTCTCGGCTGGCCAACATGGCGGAGGACCTCTTCGATCAAACTGCTAACGAAGCCTCCAACGTGGTCTCTATTAACGGCGTCTTCAACTGCCTGGGCCGCCTGCTACTCCCCATGATCTCCGACATGGCCATCAAAAGTTCTTGGAAAACCAACCCGCCGTTCGCAAGAAAACTCGTGTTCCTATTCAACCTCGTCATCCAGGTGGTGATTGTGGCTGTGCTTCCCACCATCATCGACCACAACAACTATGATGGGTTTCGGGCTGTTATGTGGACCTTGACGTTCACTTATGGAGGGGGGTTTGGGACTATTCCTTGCTTTCTTACTGACATGTTTGGGCCTTACAACATCGGTATGTACACCCAAAATTCCATTTTTTTCCTTTTTCTTCGATACAACTACTTGTGTAGTGTGTAGTGAAAAGTTAAATTTCTGCTACATTGGGGTTTTTCGAAGCACTGTCATGACATTGACATTAGCTTATTGTGCCAATAGATATGCAAAATGCGTTTCGTCCAAAAAAACCCAGACAGTATGCACCTCTAAGCTAGGATTTCTACGCCATCTTCCTCCCGGGTCCTTGATTCCATTTCTTTCTTTTCTGCACGGTCCATTGTGCCATTATAATGGAATTGCACCAATTACAAGGAAATAGCATTGTACATAACCAAGCTAAATCTTTTCTTAAGTGGTAAAGTTTGTTTCATTACCATGATGGAAAACTCTTAAAACTCCCTCGAATGTGTAAAATCCTGACTGAATTTGTCTAGAACTTATGAACCTTCAAGCATGTTCAGTCTTCGATCTAACATGGAAAATTTGGTGCAGGTGCGCTCCACGGAATGATTCTCACGGCGTGGTCGATAGGTGGCGTGGGAGGTGGCTTGGGCTTCACATCTCTATTTGACAAACACAAGCCATCCGCAGCGGATGCCAATCTACCCGGCGCCTTTGACAAGGCTTATACATCGAATTTCAGATGGATTCTGTACGTGTTAATCTTTGGTTTGGTTATGCTGTTCTTCGTCAGGACGGATCCGGAGGATCGAAGTGCGCCTGGGTGGCGGTATAGCATTTTAGGGAAGAAGGTGGTGCATTTGAAGCGGAAGGATGGCAATGTGGGCAAAGTTACCGATCTGCAGAATGGAATTAACCCTAAATCCAATGCTGTAGTGGAGGATTTGTAATTCTATGCAGTCAGTTAACATCTCTAAGAATCTCTGTTAGTGAAATTAGTATATTTCCAGTTTGGTTCGTTGTGTGTTTTAGGGAATCTTATAAATTGTCATCCGGCAGAAGATGACTGAGCAGTGTCGATCATGTGAATTGGCAGCTTGTGTTGAGACTGGAGAGTTATGGGACAGTAACTCAACACTGTATCATAGGAATTTAGATGCTCAGTTTAGGTGCTACACATTATTAGAATGTTTGACGTTAAGTACGTACGCTCCTGTCTATATTATAGTATATTGTGTGCGGTTGTGCTTTTTTTTCCTGTCTAGGGAGGAGTTACGTACTGTGTAATACTAAAGTAGATGCTTGTAATGGTGCTTTGTTAGTTACTATGAAGGAACTTTCATCTCTGTCAAAAAATTAGATGCTCATTATGGGTTTTGAAATGCGTGCTACAGATTCGTAGAACTAGGATGCACTGAGGTAATGTCAGCAGGCTAAGTAGACTCCTTGCCTAACCGTCTGTGAATATTATCTTGACAGTTTCCCAATTTTCCAACCTCCTACTCAAGGAAGGGTATTATTATTTTCCATGACCATTGAAATTGGGTGCTTCTTCTGAGGACATGAATACTCCTTTGCTTTGGAAAATATTGGTTTCTTGTAAGTACTGTTCATCGGTGTTTATTGCTGGCTTATTTATGCAATGGATTTGGAGCAATCCATCATGCATGTAAGTTTGTGAATTTGACTGAGAAACCCGTCCGTGTGATTGATGAGTGATGACTGAAACCAATCCTCCATTCAAACTTCGCAGAAGGTAGGTCGTGGACTATTTTGAACATGCTTTGTACTTCAGAATCCACTCAATCCAACATTCTAGTTGGCTCTCATGCCTCAAAGGAAGCGCACCTGAAAGTAGGACATTGACTACAATGGTTCAGTCATCATTTGAAAAGTAAGGACCGTAATCTTCTTGAACAGTCTTGGGAGGCGGGGACCCTATTACAAAAGGGATTTGAGGAATTTTTCCGAGCCTGAGCCCTGAGGTGATTTTTGAAAAAAATATTGAATTTTTTTGCAAGATATTCTTCAAGATTGAATGGCTAAAACCACCAAGAATCACCCAATGTAGAATGATTTTGCCACATCTGGATGAATAAATGAAGTCACATTCTTACTGTACTCTACATACGTGTGAATCAATGTAAATAGCTTCATCACTTGAGTCAAGATTGCAAGTTACAATACTTCGGACAATTGAAAATCAAATCTTTTGATTTGAGGGCTCTAGCCGGATCCCCCACTTTCGTCATTCACAAGCTCAATTCTTGAATTCAAGGCCATCCTTGGAATCTTAAATAGATGGCATATTCCATCTTCATTGCGTGGCAGAAATGGAATGGTCTGAGATGAACAGGAGGAAAACAGACAATTGATACACAGTCCTCTTCAAGAATCAGACTGTTGGGACTTGAATTCAAAGGCCAGTGTGTAGTGATCAAAATTGAATAGTGAAATATACTCAGATAGACGATTAATATAAATGCAAGAAAAGAGCTCAAGTTAGGTGTCGTACAAATGAATGTCAAAGTTCCTGTGCAGACGATATAAAGGCACAATCTGTTCATGAGGAGTACTGAGGGAAAGGCTATAAAGGCACAATCTGGATAGTCAGATCAAAAGTCCACTTCTCATTTTCTTGTGAGTTGTGACGATAAGTTTAACAGAATCCTGTTCCTTTTTCAGGTCTTGCAACCTCCTGACAATGGTTGGCATTGATTCTCATCACCTTTGAAAAGTGGTAGTCGACAAGCACAACACTATTCAGACACTCTATAGTCAACTACAAAAACATTATTCAACAATGGAGTCAAGGGTGTCATTTTGAGTCAGGGGATGTAAAGGTTATTTAGGTGATCTATATTTCAACACAAATAAAAATATGGTTTTTTCTAAGTATGCTATAACTTGTCAATGTTGGTTTATTCTTCATTCTTTCTAGATCGTTGAATTTTCATCACCTACCTTAGCAATGAACCATATATTCTACCTTTTTGAATTCTTTTGTGGGGAACTTCAAACCATATTGAGTAAAATTATGCACATCATGCCCTACTTGTATGCACCACGTTATTAAAGAGTTGTATTATTATTACAAATAAGAATAGTCACATAACAGGTCTATAAAATATAAGATTAATTTCTTTCTAGTTAGCTACTAATCATAACATTAAGCTAAGTACAGCCAAAATCTTCAATGACCAAAAATCTATGAAGTCTAGATTCTTACCTAGAAAGAAGCTACTAATTCAAAAGGTGTACAACTTTTAACCCTTAAAGGATGGGCTAGTCGCCATGGACATCACCCATTGTGGTATTGTATGAATCATTTGCTTAAAAAATCCAAGAGCATTAATTGGAGGTCAAACTATTATGTAAGACCTTCCATTTTCACACAAAATTCCAAGAATGAACATCTACATTTCTATCTTACATAGAAGGATTCATCAAACAATAAACATTTGCAATGTCAAGGGTTGAATAGCAAATCATAGTGATGATTTAGGTTACACCTATTTTTAGCACTTTATAAATTCATATCTTATTCATAAGGTGTCCAAATCATGCAAGTTGAACTGAGTTGCAATCCTCTTTCACTAACCAATATGACCCAATAAAAATAAATAATCATATAATACTGGTAGCAACTCAGCTCAATTGCAATTAGTGGTGCACAAAAAAATAGAAAGAAATCTCGGCAACCAGGAGAAGACTCGAAAGTCACATGCGCGATACTCAAGGAGTGCCGGTTAGAACCTGTCTTCTGGATTCCATTTCGAAAGGTGTTGAGGCAGCTCCTCATAAGAAAATCCCAAAACCAGAAAATCGAGTGCAACATCTCAGAATTAGGACTAAAATTAGTTAAGGCAATACAAAGTTCCTGCACGGTGTTGCAACGCAACTAATTTAAGAGGCAGAAACCATATGCCAAGGGTGAGGATCCCAGACTATTGTACTAGGGAGCTAAGAGTTTAGCTAATTCATCAATTTCCAACAGCCCAGATGGGTCCTTCGGTACCCTGTCAAGCACTGAAGGATCCAACCTTGGTTTAAGGTTTTTCAATGCCTTCTTGCCTACTATTTCATTACTATTTCTTTTGTTCCGAGGTTTAGCAGGAGCTCCGTAAGCTCCACCGAAATGACTCTTCACTACCTCAAATACTGCGTCAGGGTTAACCTCATCCTCATCCAATATCAAAACGTCGTCTGAATCTTTTGCTTCTTCCCACAATGATTCGAATTCTCTAACTGCTTCCTCCACTTTTTCGTCAATCTGACCACCGCTTGATACTGCTCCTGCTTCATCTTCATCAGTTCCAGCGGAAGGTGCCAAGCCGGTATCCTGCAGTGGCGCACTTGATTCAGGTACGGTGGCTTCGTAGTAAGCCTTAATCTCTGCATCTTCTACTTCTTCCAGAATAGATACCGGTCCACTCTCTTGCTCATATGCCGCTTCAAGCTCATGATCTACCTCAGTACTTGATTCATCTGTGTCTGTATCGTCGTCGTGCTCATCGTTGTCTTCGTCTCCCTGGATGCTGCTATCTGTAGCGAAATCTAATGTTTCAACGTCTTCGACTTCCTGGATGTCGCTAATTACAGCAGAACCTAATATTTCACCGTCTTCACTTATCAACATTTGCTCCAGCAACTCTCGTCCATCTTCAGGTAGCTCTCTTCTGAAAGGTGGGACAGTTTCGCCAGAGTTATCTTCTTGAACTCCATCTGGGGATCCCACTTCGGACTTCGATCCCTTCCACATCAAGACACTCTCACGTTCGAAAGAAAGGAGAACACATGGCACCAGATCCTGTGAGGGTAAAAAAATCAGAGGTGATTAAGGTGCAGGAAATGAAATAGTAACCAGCAACCAATGAGCGGAAGTCAGTTTGAGAAGGTAGTAGACACCATTTGCTCTTGGATATACACGAACAATGCTCAAACTAAAGGAATAGTTTGGAACATAAATTGGAACTGCATATACATGCAGCTAGAGAAAGGCCAAACTGCCAAAGTATGTCGTACAGAGGCGATGCGAACAGAGACTCAAAGCATATTAGTAAATAAGCAATGCAATGTAAATCGCAGTATTACCCTAAGTTTCGCACCGATCTTCTTAAAGTCAGTAGCATTCATGTCGCGGCAGTCCACTTTAACCAGATCATCAGCTCTGAAGGCAATTTGCACATCCCGAACAAGATTCAAGTATACTCCGTTTTTCCCTGCCAATCAAAGACACGGGGTTATTAGGGTCTTCAGGCACAGAGCACGTAGAGACGATTCTTATCATTACATGCAACTAAACGCGCATTTAGGGTTTAGGGTTTAAGGATCAGCGAGAGAAAGGTCTCCAGCAATTTATTTTGAGATTCGCATCTCTAATCAATTGTTTAAAGTTGCAAAATTTCCACTTCCAGAATCATACCTAAGTGACAAATAGGTGGGAGTTTCCGTCCCAGTTTCCTCAATTCGTTGGCCTCTTCGACTGTCAAACCTGCAGGTGCTTTTTCAATAAGCTTAGGATATATAGGTGAGGGTGGTTTCCACAGCATTAGTGGAATTATAGGTCGAGTCTTGTAATTGTAATTGCGTCCACGAAAGAGATAAACTACACCCCCAGAACGTTGAATGATCTTGCCTCCAGATTTCTCCTACACATAGAAACCATCACTTTATCAACCACTTCCTCATCAACATCACTGGGTTAAATAACTAATAGAGAACTTAGGCAGCCCACTAAACATGCAAACTTGGTCCTGATGGAAAAGGAAAATTCCAGACCTCAAGCACTCTGCAAACATTGTCCATGTCCACGGTTGGGACACCCTTGCACTTTATTTTACAAACTCGACGACGCTTCCAGTGTTCATGCACAAGATTCAGCATGTTGTGTGTCAAACCATCCCTCCCTGCACATGATGAACATCACAAAAATTAACCTTTGCCGTGCCATAAGGCAGAGGATACTAAAACCGTTAAGGAACCCAACACCGTCTCCTATACTCCCATCTCTTATACTGAACCCAAATTCCCAACAGCAACTCACACATTCATACATTCAGTTAACCTTCAAGCTTACAAGTGATGTAACCAAGACTTTGCTAAATGTTTATGGCAACTCATCATGGAATGAAAATGAGACTGTCTACTATCCCTTCAATAGTAATCTACAAACTCCCACTTTGAATGATTGCAAAACAAATTCAAACCTAGCAAACAACAAAACTGATCTCAACAGATTTGGCTCTCTTACAGATCTCTCCACAGCTTTATACCGACCTCCTAAAAGTCACACTCCTACACATGAAAAATTGACGCAAATAATCTCCTCGACCTTCAAACATCCAGGATCACAATGCAAGAGAAAAATTTAACTGACTGCAAAGGAAAGACTTTTGACCTAAATTGAGCTGCCGGTCCTCTTTCTGAGCACGCATGACAAGCTCCTTCACCTCGGCATCGATCAGAGGCGCCCCCATGATCTCTTCCCTGGATCGGCCCAGCTTCGGCTCTTGCCCTTCTGGAAACGGCCCAGGTTGTTGCACAGGCTTCACGCCCTTCTTCCCAGCTGGAGGTGGATTGAAGGAATCGAACTCCCGTGGCTTCTTCTTGCTCTTCGCAAGAGGGGGTCGTCCTGTCCACGGACGGTTCACTCCTTCGGGACCAAATGGTGAGTACACTGGCTCCCGAAACCCTAATGGTGGCACGTTCGGGGTTTCAGAGTAACTGTAGATGTAAGGCTGCTCGGGTTTGATAACAGACGGTATGAAATCAGAGGAAGCATCATCAGCTGAAGCTGGTTTCGAGGGAGAGAAAGGTCGTTTATCTGAATAAATCTGATATTGATTTCCAGCTGCGGTCTTTGTTTTACGTCGCGAGGGCTTAGAAGGATTGCCAGAAGATGGAGGAAGTGGAGAATAGCGTACCGACCGTTGAGGTTTCACATCGTAATCTGTTCGCTGATTGTACAAGCTCGATTTCTGGAAAGATTTGCTTGGCTCCGGAGATCCCATCCAACCACCGATTTCGTCATCAAAATCCTCATCCCCTGACCTAATTCCGCTGCTCCGAGATGGCGAATCATTATCAGAGTCTGACGAGGCAGCATTTCTTGTGCTAACCTTAATTCCAGCGTTTCTATCGCGGTAATCTATGCTATTATCAGTACCTCTGTTCTTAAGCACATTCTCCCAATCTTCCCCATCGTCGTCGTCGTCGTCCTGTGGAAATTTGCTGGCGGTACTGCTTTGGCTTCGCCTGCGGGTCTGTAGGAAGCCACTTGACAAGTCGTATGCCGTAGTCCGCTTCCTCTGAGGCGACTCTGAAACTCCCTTGTCGTCTCCTGCTGCTTCACCCGAGGAGATGGTAGCTACAGAGCGTTGCCAGAGTCGAAGGCGAGGAACGTTAGAACACGAATGTAGCTCCGAGATTGGGAGGCGAATGAGGGAGGAGTACGAGGAGGAGAATTGACGCAAAGACAGGAATCGAAGCCTGTACGACAAGTGAAAAGTGGGAGCGATGC
Source organism: Rhytidiadelphus loreus (assembly GCA_947034895.1). Lineage (NCBI taxonomy): Eukaryota > Viridiplantae > Streptophyta > Bryopsida > Hypnales > Hylocomiaceae > Rhytidiadelphus > Rhytidiadelphus loreus. Next base: position 45,841,212 of record OX344764.1, read on the forward strand.
CCAGCTTCATGGCCATCCGACGAGTGAAAAGGTGGGTGAGAATAGTTGGGTGCCAATGGCAGGCCTACACTTTGAGAGGTTGCCCGTAATGTTCAGCAAACCGAGGCTTGAGCTCTTCTAGCTAGGCCCTAGTGTGCGAATGGACCTGCGCTCCATTCTTGAAGAACCTTAAGTTGGGCACTGCTTGCACTCTCCATTTCCGCATCAAAGTCTGCACCCCAGACACAAATCACACGAAAATATTAATCATCGAACAATACGAGGGCCAATAGCAGGGCAATCACCTGTCCGACAATACACGCTTCCATTCTCCAATCCGCAGTTTGACCGTCACAGAGGGAAAATGGAAACCACGAAACAGCGTCTCACGTGGCCTCTTTCAAAATTTCTCATCTCAAGAAACAAAATGAAACCCTATCTTGAAATTACCACTAATAAGTTGATCAAACTCGCCGATACAATCCCAAACTGTGCTTGATCTCGGACCTGCAGAATTCCAAAATTCTTGACGAGGTGCTTCCTGCTCGGGGTTTGATCCAAACGAGCTGACGGTCGCCGACGCCCCCGACGTCACCCCACAACTCTCAGCATATGCGACGAGCTTTAAAATTGGACTATGCTGCAGAGAAAGGATCCTGTGTGAGGACTGATGCTCTGAAATTCTCCTACCCCCTTGCAAAGTTTTTCCTTGGCAGTGAAGATTCAATGAGTGGTTCACCCGCACTGCACTTCGCACGGTGTTTCAGGGTGCTGGTAATCTTGTTCAGGAGTTTGGAAGTCACGGTCTGAGGAATCCTGCGCCACTCTAAACTGAATGGTGTCTGGCTCGCTACACCAACATGGAGCTCCCTGTCTACAATAGTTTTTGAGATTCCACTAACTCCTCAATATTCTTCCCTCCAATGCTCCTTCCCGGAGATGTATAAGCCGAAACCCTGGTCAAGAGCACCTTTGGCCAAATTCACGCAAGCTGAGAATCGAGAGCTGATCGCCGGAGCAATACCAAAAAACAGAAACCCTAACCGCAACGCCGAATGGCTCATTCTGGGGCCGACGTCGTCGACCACAGTTTCATATTTCAATCTGGATAAACCTTCAACTCTAGATAAACCCTCTTAAACCCTCTCTGATATAAATATTATCAACGGAATATTCCATAATTCAAGTCAGGGAAAATCTTCCCTAATAGAAATATCATCAACTGAATTGCATAATGTACAATACAATTGTTGTCATTGTTTGTCATGTATAATTATCATTGGATTTTTTTTTACAATCTCAATCAAGCATACCAAATTTCAATTTTTAAAACCAAAGCTTTAATTTTTGTTTTAACCATTTTACTTAAGTTTTGACTTCTCCAAAGTGTGAATTATGAATTCTTTTGGAGATTAGTTTTAAACAAAAAGATGTGCATATGGATGTTTCTTGGATATCTATGCAATTGAATTTTGAAGAATTCACCACCAAAGATTTGCAATTGATTATCATGTAAAAGCATGAAATTGAACTAAAAAAATTCACCCAAAATAAAGTCCTTGTTTTTTAAAATGACATTTGGTTTGCTTGATTGGGATTGCATAAGAGTGAGAATAATTATGCATGACTAAAGATGCCAATTGTATTTTTCATTATATTAATTTCTTTGGATGGTACAATAGGCAACTTCTAGCCATCTTCATTAGACCCCTTTCTGTAGCAAGTCTTTATGGTATAACCTCATCTTAAGTGCTAAGAAATTGTAGTTATCAAGGCTAGCTAAAATCAATTTGCATGTCATATACCCTAACCACAATGAGAGATATATCATTGTAAATCATGTAGCATAGGTCCTTCAAATACTATAAAATTCAATAATGAAGGAGCTATGCTTGTGTGAGCCATGAAATTTATGCCACTTCATCCTTTAGGTGAACATTCTTTTTTAGATACTTGATCTTTCTTTATCTAAAAATTTATTTTTCTGCAATTGATCAATAATGTTACCATAGTCACCTTTACATGAATTATTTATTGAAACATTACACAATACACTAAAAATACCAAAGAATGCAATTAACTACTGTAGATACTAAATAATAACAATACTGGTAATATCATTATTAAACACTCTACTTACATTTTTTTATACAAATAAAAACTAGAAAAATAACCAACTACTATCAATCATGCTTGACCCACCCTGTCACTTTCACCATATATACACTACACAACCATCCAAAATAAAATGAATTACCTACAATCAAATGGGATGATTCATAACATCACCTATAAATCAAATGGGATGAATCAAATGGGATGATTCTTAAATGGACTACTTAAGCAATTGAATGCATTGAGAAAAAAATAATTTTCTATTGCAAGAGCCAATCATTGTTTTTGATTTCCGCACATCTCATTACAAGTTGCAAATGGACAAATTTAGGGAGACCTATGGTCACTTTTAGGTGCCTATGCCCTTGAATCTTTGAAAATTTATAAGTAATTCAAAAATACTTTGAAAAATATAAAACCACTTATATTAGATTCTACGTCTATTTTTCTTTCTCTGAAAAATCATCTAAAAATAATTCTGTCCACCGAAGCCTATGAAAATGGCGGACAAGCCTATGAAAATGGTCGCTTTTAGAGCATACTTAATTCTCAAACTTCATGTAAGGCCCAAGATGCACAGACTCCCAACCCTCTCATCATACTCCGGTTTGGGGTTTAGGGTTACGGTAAGGTCGAAGGTTTTGGGGTTTAGGATTCGGGAGACACTGCGCACAGTGATTTCGTGTATTACTCTTTTCTGACGTTACATTTTGGGCTCAAAGGCAGGGAGATGAATGGTGCAGAGGTTGTAGGTGGACATTTACGAGAACGGGGTGGTCTCGAACGCAAGCGGAGGAGAAAAGCAAAATCTAAGAAAAGATCATTACGAAATGCTGAAGAAGAGTTGGAATTACCTAATTGCGGCGGTGTTGAAGAAGAAGAAGAAGGTGAGGAAAAGCAGTATGGTCTTCAAAGGGGATCGCACAGCTACGGCATTCAACCGTTGGGAAACCTTCTACTTAGCGCTTCGGATTGCAACCTGAGAGATGTGGGTCTTGGAACATTGCAAGTGCTGAGTGACGAAACAATCTATGAAATTTTGAGCAACTTGGATGGGCGTGGTTTAGCACGCCTGGCTCTTGTAAGCAAAGCTTTCTATGTGTTCGCGCACCAGGACTCGTTGTGGCGGAACTTAGTACTGGATAGTTATAAGGGAAAATTAGGGTTTAAAGGCTGTTGGAAGACAACGTATGTGGCGTCTCTTGTGCCAAAATATGGAGGTTCTCCTCACTTCCCTTTGAAGGTACGCAGCGACCCTTTTACTGGCATTATCTTTGAACTCTTTATCCCAAGGATTCATGATTTCAGAATGAACAATTTGATTGATCATATTCTGAAAATTATAATTGAGATGGGGCCAATTTTTATATCTCCTGGATCAGTAGAGGAAATTGCATGTGCTGATCAATATATTAACTAAAATTGAACTCAAGAAAGGTCCTATATGACGTACTCAAATCGGTTAAAACGGAAGGCCCAATTTGGGCCTCTTCGACCTTTAGGGTTTTATTCTTCATTACTCAGTGTGTTTTCGTAGTTCTCTCTCTCTCTCTTTTTATCATTTGCAAGCAGTGTCCTATTGGAAATGTTGGAAGTCTTCTCTTTAAATAGCATCTTTGTTTTGTCGACCAGGTGAAGAATTTCTATTCGGACTACCTTTTCCAAAGCTGGTTGTGTGCAAGCCTCGAGATAAAACCCGAGTGGTTAAGCACTGACAACATTGAGAGACGCGAGAATCTTTCCGTGGAAGACTTTATCCGAGATTTCGAGGAGCCGAACAAGCCTGTTCTCCTCCGTGGTGCATTAGATTCCTGGCCAGCTTTAAAAAAGTGGGACCGTGAGTACCTTCTGCAGCACGCTGGCGATGTTGAATTTGCTGCAGGTCCTATCCACCTCAAACTCAAAGATTACTACACTTACGCAGACGCTGTTGAAGAGGAGCGTCCTCTTTACATTTTTGACTCCAAATTTGCAGAGAAGGCTCCACAGCTAGCTGCAGACTATGAAGTGCCCATTTACTTTCGAGAGGATCTTTTCTCCATTCTTGGTGAGGCGAGGCCAGATTATCGGTGGCTGATTGCTGGTCCGGCCAGGTCTGGTTCCTCCTTCCACATTGACCCCAACAGTACTTCGGCCTGGAATGCTGTTGTGAGAGGGGCCAAGAAGTGGGTGATGTATCCACCAGAAATGGTGCCCCCAGGGGTGTATCCAAGTCCCGATGGGGCGGACGTGGCGACTTCCGTTTCCATCACAGAGTGGTTCATGAATTTTTATGCGGAGACCAAGCAGCGGGGGCAGAGACCTGTGGAGTGTATTTGCCGAGCTGGGGAGGTCGTGTTTGTGCCAAGGGGGTGGTGGCACGTTGTGATTAATTTGGAGGAATCCATTGCTATCACCCAGAATTTTGTTAGCAGGTATGAAGTGTTGACTTAACTTGCAACATTTGCATGTAAGATAGAGGATACTGTTTGCGTCACTTCTTGCATTTTAACCAACATGTCGGAGTGTATTTTGTGAGATGTGTATAAAGCTGTGGAGAGATCACTTTAGGTACACGTGCCAAAATCTGTACAAGATCAAATTTTATTACTATGTACGAATTTTTATCAGGATTTCGAAGTGGGAGGTTGTAGGCCACTATAAGAGACGTTACCTTAATTGAAGGCCAGCTCAGTGTATGAATATATGAGTTGCTGTGGGAACAGGAATCAGTATAGGAAACGGTTTTAGACCCAACGGTTTTAGACCCAAGGAGGTGTACATTAGACCTCTAAAACGAGTTCTCTATGTTCTTCGTTGTTGCCCTCTCGTCTTAGTTCCAGCTTCATATGCCCTTATCTATATGTCATGTGATGACATTCTCATTCGATCTTTCAAATATGAACTTTACGATATCTTGACAGCCTTTGTTGCGCCTTTCTTCTTCCAGACTATTAATCTGCTGAATTGCCATCGGGATGTCTGCCCTGCCCCCTGTTTCGGTTACTAACCTGATCATGTGGTCGTGTCACAGAAGCAACATTTTAAATGTACTGGAGTTCTTGAGCAGGCCAAATTCTCAGCATTTGGTATCAGGAACGAAAGACCGAGTCAACCTTTACGAGAAGTTCCGATCTACATATGAGTCCCTCCACCCTGGGGCAATCGAGACTATAAAGCGAAAAACTGAACAACGGGAGGCCGACCTCCGGAAGGCGAAGACTTCAATATGGGACAATGCTACTGATGTCATGACTGGAGGGTTTAAATTTAGCTTCTAAATTCACCACTCAAGCCTTTACTCTCTGGAATTGTTACTTATTGAAGCTGGTCACTTCTTGTAGCTGGACACTGATTGTCTCGGAGCAATTTTGGAGCGGAGCTTCTTTGTTTGCTCCAAATCATGGCATTACTAAACGTGAGGGCTGAAAACTGCATTTAGTGCGGTCCGAATCATGTGTTGAGGAACTCTCTGAATTAATCTTCAGATTTATTTATGATTAATCTAAGTGTGAGACTCGTAGATTCCCTACTCCGCCTACTCTAAAAAATATCTTTATAATTGTTGTGTAACCCTCCCTCTCTTTGCTTCTCAGGAACGTTACTCAGTGTGTCCAGTGGAGTGAAGAAGGGTACTTTCATACAATCTCTATCAGTCTCCGGCCTCCGGCATGCACTCAAAGTTTGCATTAATTTCATTGCATTAATTTCATTCTCCGATTCTAGCTAGCAAAAGAAATGACACCATAGTTTAGAACAGAGAGGGCCCTCAGAGGTGTTCCTTTCTCTAGTTTTGGTTTTCTTGTTTTCTTGGTTGCTCTTCCTCTCTCCATTGTCCAGCCGCTTGTTGGCTTGTTGGTTGTTCTGGTTCTCTTTTTCAATGCAGTGGGTTTCCATTTGTTAAAAGAAAAAAAGAAGAAGTTTGCATTAATTATTTCTTACAGATATCTGAGATTATTACTGCGCTTTCGGTCTGAGAACAGCTGGTCATTTACAGGGTTCATTATTCCATCTCTTCCTGGCATTGGTTACTTCAGCGCTGGGACAATGAGACCCATACTTTACAGCGTGTAGCGCATATTAAGGTCTGGTCACGCAGACTCCGACGTTGAAGCTCGCATTTAAGCGATGAACTAAGTAAGGACAATTATGTAATCTGGTTTTCTGGAAGCAATAAAAAGTGAAGAGTGTTGCTTCACAAATCTGACCGGGTATACAAGCAATTGGTGTAGCTGGCGTGGTATACAAGCTCAGTTGTATGGACATGATCTGTTCCTTGGTTCGCACATCTATTTCAAGGTGAGTGTTTTTATCTGTCCTCCTTCTGAAAACTAAGCACGAAAGCAGTGGGTGTACAGTACAGACACACTGGGTCACCACAAATGCACTGGGCCTATGAACGTAGGAGCTGGAGTTTGGGTTTCAAAATGGTCGCCGTTCAGCTCTCTCATAGCAGGAAGTAATAACTCCAACCTTCCTTCGAGGTTGGCGGCGTAACTTCAGAGTCTATACATCCTCGGTCCAACATGGATTCCCCAGGAACCTGCATTCAGGATTGTCTTTCTGGAAAGTCCTCTCCCTTCGCTAATTTGGCAGCTCTGATTCCGATTATGAATTCAGAATTTGCAAATTTGATCATGGGTGGCAAATAAAAAATTCCAGTGTTTTCCCAAGGGGTCAACATCGGGGCAATCCTCCCTGGCCGTGGTAGCGCGAGTCGCGACTTATTGCCACATCAGATAAGGATGAATGGCCTCTTGGGGCTTCTTGTGTGAATGCCATCGTGTTCACTAAGGTAGTCTAATCTAAAAGCTACTGTGCTCTAAAAGTGATAATGACACAAAGGTACATTCTGCTTTCTTCAATGTATCAATAGTGTACAATTCAAGAGGTTGTTGCCTTTAGTGACCATTGAGTTTCAACTTCAATAATTCGTAACTAATTCTATAAAGGTCCCCCAAAAGTGAAATGACTTGGGTTAGATGCCAATTCCATTTTTCATTCTATGAAAATTTGCAAAGAATTGTGTCAAGGAATTTAGCTTCCCAAGAAAGGAAATCAACTATTAAATCGTTGTTTTAAGAGCAAACTACCTTTAGTAGTGACACATTATTTCAAGGTGCATGGTGGCTTCTTAACTTAGAAAATGCAATCTTCTCAAGTTGGTCTTACTTGTGAATTTCAAGGTAAGGGTGTGGTAGGAAGTTAAAAAAACAAACGGAGTAGTCGTGGCAATCTCTTATACATATAGTTATATCCAAGCAATTATATTTCAAAAATTCAACTACCCCTAAAATTCAAATAGGCCAGCTCAGCTCAACAAATTCAAAGAAAATAGGAATTGTCACACCTTCTCGCCATTTTCAATCTTCAAATAATGAAGACATGGTACTCTCTCCTTGAATTGTGGAGGGTCCATTCTTTGAAGATTCAAAAGTTTTTTCCTTCTGTTCTTGAGGTGAAAAATGAGTGTGAAGAAGTTTCTCCATACTTCATTCTCTCCATTTCTCTCTATACTCAAAAAGAGGGTTACAACTTCCTCGTGGAGAAGGGCTCCTATTGGCTCGTCTTTTTCACTCTAAACCTTCTCATTCTTCATAGGAATTCCATTTTCAAAGAAGGTGTGACAACCCCTAATGTTTGAAATTCAATACATCCAAGATCAACACCCTTCACCAAACATTGAAAAAGACAAAAGGAAAAACATTGAAAAGAACCTATAAACTTCACTTGTCATCTTTGAGAAAACAAAGCATTACTACTCCATTCCTAGCCTAGTACACCAATGTGTGATTGCATCAAAGTAATTAATTAAGAGAAACTCTCTTGCTTGAAGAAGGTTTGTGAAAACAATGTGACACAAGTATCAAGGTGTCCTAGCCCAAACAATTTCTTAGCTTTGATTTCATGAAGCCTCAAGTGGAAAAACTAAGTTATTTCATCTTCTATGCTACCAAGAATAGCAATAATGGTGATTTTTGCTAGCTTGAAGAACTCTGAATTTGATTCAACATAAGAGCATTTGGGCCAATTTTTTGCCATAGTCTTGTCAAAGGATTTGTATCCCATGATTCATCTATTGTTGCATGGGCATTTGATTTTATATTCAACTTGAACAAGGATGTCTACAACTCAAGGGAGCATGCATCCAACAAGAGGTTGATCTAGATCATCTTGGACTCAAGGCAATGCCTTCGTTGATCAATCTCACAACAATAAAGTGTTACCTCAAGGTCTTCATATGCAATGCAAAAAAACTCGTCACAAATACTTTGCAGTCAATACTATGGAAACACAATAGCTAGAGCATTCATTAGCTCTAAGTTTGGAAACCAATTGTCAAGTATGGCAATGAAGACTTCATCTACATTATAGCATTGGCCCTTAACAAATGTCTCAACAAATTATCTCAAAATCCAACTATGAGATTGGTAGCTTTTTCCTTGACATGGTACAGAGACTATGAATTGGGTAAGTGTGGTAACAATCCTAATCTCGCAATCATCATTCAAACCGGTTGTACATTTCTAACTGATAGTGTAAGAGTGGCCCTGTACCACTTCACAAAACTGCTGGAAGTTAAGTATAGTTTCTGAAAGCTAGAAGATGGATCAAGATAAATCAAGTATAGATCAACCTAACAAATCTTACCAATAGCAACATATGTAGTTATTAATGAATACATTAGCTAGCTGAGAAAACTTCATGAGAGAGTTAACACATTTAAGTAAGGGCATTACACATGGCAAGGAAAGCAAAGTCCCTAAACTACAAAGCAAATTCAAATTTTGTTTGTTGACTCTTTGCTAGCTACTGGTGTGGAGATAAGGGCTGGTTATTTTATTGCAATGTCCTCACACATCTTGACCACCAATGTCTCTTACTTCCCCATGACCCTTTTCAAAGACTGCAAAAGAGTGATCCAATTGGTCTTCACATTTTTTAGCATGCACAAGTCCATTGTTTCCATGATGTTAGCAAGTTTATGAAACTCAAGATGTTTCTTGGAACCCATAGTAAAGTAATTATACAATGCTTGGCACAACCTCTCTAGTTTTGCCACCATTGACAAGTTTGAGAGCCGATCAATTGTGAGATTGTTGAGTCACTCTAATCCTTGATCAGACTTGAAATACCAAAAGGATGTTTGCCCTAAAGCACATCAATCCTTCCGCCATAGCATTGTTTGCCCCCCCATGCCAAGATAAACAAGTAGTAATAGCTATCTTAACTATGTACAACCCTCTACAAGTCAAAACAAGCCCAATAGAATGGAAACTCAAGAGTAATTGATGCACATGTAGATGAGCACCCCTTGGAGCATTCTAAATCAACTTTCATGGTCATTAGTGGTTACCTCATCCGTTGAAATGGCAAAATACCTTGCCTTGGAGATGATATTCTTCACGTAATTCGAGAGAACCACCTCCACGCTATCGATCATGTTCCACCCTGCTATAAAACTTCAATGCTTCTTGGAACATTCCAATGTTTGTGAAGCTGTCCCGATAGACTTTGTAATCTAATGTTGGTCGTACATGGCCCAAGGTCTAGAATAGAAGGCTGAACTGCATCAATTTACATTTGCACTCTTTTACAACACCATATGCAATCTGATTGCCCACCATGACTCCAACGCTTGCAATGTATCGCTTCACTTTTTATGCGTCGATTATTAGACAAAAGGAAGTACTCCCCCTTTTTGATGTATTCTATGTGCTGATTACTAGTCATAACATAATTCCTATGATAAATGAATCTTCTTGCAATAGTAGTCAAGGGCACAAAGCGCTTAAAATGACAACTAAAACAGATGTCCATTTCAAACAGCGAGTGGTGACCCCTCAAAAGTACCAAATTGGTGGAATCACGCCAATTGCATGAAAATTCACGTTAGGTTGCTGGTACCAGAGAGCTAACCTTTAGATCGAAGACTGAGTCTTGTTCAGAAGCAAGTTCCAAACCTCAAAGAAGTGCTGGCTAGCTAGTACTTTGAAGAAACATTCAAGAAGGCATGGCGTTGGGCATGCCTAACTTGGTAACAAACCTACAAATTCTTGCAAACACTTAGAATCACGAGGCTCTATCTACCGACACACTCTCGCATCTTTGAAAAACAACCCCGAAGTACAAACACTATACTTCGTCCCTTCCGCACAATGCTCATCCCTGCTGCACTTACAATTTCCCTCCACTGCACAACCCTCCCCATCACTCACCGGTGACCCCCCAATCCCAAGTATCGCATCTGACCATTCACTAGAGAATAGCCCCTCCGGATCAAACTTCTCCTTCACCGCCAAAAACTCCCCCAACTTCGGGTACTTCCGCCAAACCCCATCAAATGCCACATTCCTGTTCTTCCCCCAATGTGGTCTGCCGCCATACTTATCAAACAACAACTGCTCAATCTCCTGAAACACGTCCATGTCTAGTCGCGCCTTCCCCGCTTCGTCGTTGCTCTTCGTGCGCGACCACGTAAAGTCCACCATGACGGTGTCGCCCTCTTGGGCAGTTCCCATGTAGGCCTCTGTTTGCTTCGTGAACCGGAAGAGAAACCCCGTGTAGAGGTCGAAGTCGCAGAGGGAGCCGTTGGGGGCTTGCATTCGGAGAGCCTTGATGTCGGAGATGAAGGCGTCGATGTGGCGGAGAGGAATGGCCCCTCCGTCTTCGAAGTAGACAAGGGCGTTGATGCGAGGGTCCCAGGAGCAGGTGACGTGGGGAGTCGGGTCGAGTTGGCAGCCACCGGCGTTTTGGATGACGTTCTGAAAGCCGATCACGGGGAATTGTGAGAGGGGATTGGCGGATGGCAAGACGGGGGAAGTGCTGTGCTTCTTGTAGCCATAGGATATGGACTGCTGGTAAATGACTTGCGCAAGAGCGAGGGCGCATTTGCAATCACGACAACCAAAAGAGTCCGCAAGTCCTTCTGCAGTTTGTGAAGGACAACATTACTGGTTAATTTCCATCAAGACGGGAGATGAGTCCCAAACATTCATGGCGGTTGAAGACCATGTCAGTCCAAACACTAGCAACCGCACTGTGATTCATGTAACTACAGGCACATTTTGAAGAAAAAAGGGGAAATGGCTATGGGATTTGAGCTTTCTAGTGTGAGACTCTCCATTTTGAACCCCAAGTAATTCGTTAGTTGGTAAGAACATTAATAGCCGAAATAAATCATACATTGTGATGTGGATGGATTAACATCGCAATTTAGTTTGGTAGCTAGCATGCGGTTTGTAGGAGAAAGAATTGAATACTTTAACGGGATTGATATGATGCTACCCGACTAAGAGAATGGGAATCAACACTGGTTAAATACTTTCCAAAACAGACTCCGAATCTCAAACAAGGAGCTCGATCTCAGATCAATACCAAAAAATGTGGCCATCAGTAGACTACCAATGCACTCACTCTGATCGAATTCATGCAACTACAGTACGAGTTTTCTAGTGTACATAAGAATTGTCATATATGAGATCCAAAAGATTCTTAGGGCTCCCCAGAATACTAATCTTGTCCTAGAAATAGTTCTACCTACATAGAATTCGATCATTGCATTTGAAAATGACCTTATAAACCTCAAAGTGTGACATTCTACTGTGAGAAAAATCAACAAAATTGTTGGACTTGTCGTCGATTTTCTCGATTTGAACTATCTTAACCAATTCCAGACCTCATGGTCGCCTTCTAAAAACATGTCTCAAGACGCCAAAATTGGGCCGTTCCATTATGTGGCCTGAGAGTTGAAATCTAAGAAATCGTACTTTCAGGGGTTCCATGAATTCAAATTGTGCCAATTCTAACCAAAAAAAATTTGCCACAAACAATATGAGCTGGGTTTTGACCTTACCGTTCGTTCTTATGAGCTCCAACTCCGAATCTGGCGTCGACGTTAGCCCCATATAATCATTCCTCCCATCCCCAGTCATGTTAACCGCGACCCGTTCATCCTGCTTGTACACCACTTCCCTCAGCCCCGGATACCAAATCACTTCCGCATACTGAAACCTCTCCGCAACCTCCCTTATCTTCTCTCCTGAGAATCCCTCCTCCTCCACTCTCACCATCTCCACTTTTCGTTTAATCATCGGCTCCGCTTGCAACGTCACAGTAGAAATCACCCCCAGTACACCAAGATGCACCTTCACCGCGTTCAAATCAGGATCCAGGGAGGTGATTTCTCTCACTTGAGCGTATCCTTGGGAAGCATTCCCAGGCGTGACGATCCGCATTCCGATTACATACTCGTGCACGGCGCCGCCTTTGCCCCAGAGCGAGCTCCCATGCACGCAGGTGGCGAGGGAGCCGCCGAGCGTGACGCCGTCGAAGAAGGGGGAGACGTTGATGGCGAGATTGGCTTGGGCGGCCTGGTCGAGTAGTGCTCGCCAGGTGATGCCGCTCTGCACGGTTATTGTGTTGAGTTTTGTGTTGATGTGGAGGACGCGATTGTAGTTTTTGGAGCTGATGAGCAAGCCGGAGGCGGAGCCTGGGCAGGCGAGTCTGGTGATGCTGTGGGAGTAGAGGGTGGAGACTTTGATTTTCTGGTGGGCTTGGGTGGCGGACGCAACGGCGGAGATGATCTCGGATTCTGTCTGTGGATACACCACCTTCGCTGCCTGCGTGTGTACATCCCATGAGCATCAGATCGTACTGGCGCTTTTATGAGGAGCCATATAGTATTCTTCAACGACTGTTTCTCAATATCGAAAATTGTCGCTCACCTCAAGAGTCAAGAATCTCAACGAGGTGAGAAAGAGGGTATACAAGTTTTATGCACAACTTCAAAATTTGTCATATTGTTTACACAACCTTCACAAGACATGTCTAGGACTACTAGACAAGATGCCACTGGCAAACTGGAGGAGTACATCATTTTCAAACTAGCGCATCCTTCAACGACTCTTTCAATAGTTGTTACTCACCTCAAGGATCTCAACGAAGTGAGAAGCAGGGCTTTCAGCTTCTATGCATGCCTACAAAGTTTGTCACATTGTGTACGACACGACTTACACAAGACGTGTCTGGGACAAGGTGGTAGGGATTCATCTATAAACTTGCGTTAGCGGTCTTTGTGATTGGAGACTCGTCCAGATACATAACAATAGCTTTGATCAAGTGCTTGTGAGAACTCTCCCTTTCAGATATGAAGCAATGAAAATAAAAAAACTCAAAGTCTAACTGACTTTCACAGAGACAGCATGCATGGTGCTCAGTGGGTGTTCATGGTGCTCAAAACCTCTGTAGGTAGATTCTTTTCATAACGTTGGATGTTAAAGGCATCTGCGCAAGAATGTTACGTACTAGATCAACAATGACGACTCATTTTCAAAAAAATTCAATAGAAGCCGGGATTTCGAAGTACCAATCACCTCTGCTTGCTCCTTATATGGATCCTCTCATTCCAACATTTGAAGCACTCAGCGGCAGTCATTATTTTCATCTTACACGTACTACTCTGTATCTCACTCGTACGTAGCGATTGATATATTGATCAGTTCACAGATTTCCAGCATTCAAACAATTACTACCTTGCAAGGAATTCTGTCGTTCCAGAGCATGTAAGCATTGTTGAGAGTGCATTCAGAAGCGTCGCATTGCTCCGGCGCGTCGGGTAGGACGGCCTTCACTGGAGCCACTGTCATCAGAAAGCTCCATACCACCATCGCCAACACGAATCGACAGCTCGCTCCACCTGCCATCGCTACCTCAGCTACCTCTGAGTTACAATCAATCCCTCAATCCACAGAGATCAGCAGAATTCTGAGCATCCTCCCCCCTCAACAAAATGAAAATCCAGGTAGCCAGGAGTCTCAGGCCCGAGTTTTAAGCAACAGTGAGGAATGTGCAGTAATGTTCATGGATGTGTACAAATGAAGTTATTTTAAGCTTTGGGAGATCGATTGTGGTGGATATGTTGCCGGAGAGGTGGTTTGACGTCAAAACGACGTCTTGAATGGGATAGTTGAGAGAGACAATCGGGGATTAAAAATTGTGCACTGGCTTAACTTCTCACTGGAGAATGCGACTTATCACGGCTGAGAGCATCTCCCCCGCGCGCGTGAACTCGGCCACACGCGGCGGGGTAGACGTGCAGGACCTGCCGCACGGGAGACGCTAAGTACGTTAAGTAAATTGGGGGGTACGCAGCGGGCCCGATCGGCGCTTTCGCCCTGCCGGGGTGCGCTGCAAGTCTCCTGTCCAGATTGCATTCCGTCCTCCTTTCCCGGGCCCAGTTCCGTCCGTCCTGTCCCTTAGACAGATCGCCTTCCCTACGGAGTTCTGAGTGTGCGAGAGTGTCTTGAAACCATCAAAAGTGAGACGCCTTACTAACCGTAGGTGAAAGCACAGCCGGCACTTTAAAATTTAGATTTTGGAAATTCGACATTAGTTTGAAGGTAGTTATGGAATCTCTACTCTAAAATAAACTTTGAAGTCCTTTATTTAACTCAATTTTTAATATTTTTTAAAAGAAATAAAAATATTAGGTGAAGATTATTTATTACAACATTACAACCATTGGGATTGACATTTTTCAATTCCATATCTAAATTCTTAACAATTTTATATTTTGAAACATTCTTTACTTCTTTCTACTTACTATTGTTTCCTATATGTTTGTGCAATTCCAAATGATCTCAAATTTTTCAAGCATGACTTGTAGCCAACTTGCCATGAAAATGAATCCAAGAGTAACCACCATTTTGGAAAAAATTTCATCAAGGACAAAAAAAGGATTTTTGTGAATTCAAATGCTATTATCTTGCAATCTATACAATGGAAATTTCTGAAGTTTTTTCTACAACTTCTCAAACTAGTGTACAAAAAGATCATATGGTTATATTTGTCTTTAAAAAAAATCTAATATTTGGTACTCGTACTAGAAATGGCAGTTTTGAAGCGGTATTGGTGAAAACATAGTCTCTGACCTTTAAGGGTTAATAGAACATGGTAGTAGGTTTAAAGATTATAATACTATAAAATACGCAATTTAAAAAAAAATTTAAAATTAAAAAAAAAAAAATAGAAAGCAAATTCAATAACCTTTACTTCATTAACTAGTTAGGATCAAATTCATAAAACATCATTTTAAAGGCTAAAATTCAAATCAACTACAAAGAATACATACTTAGAAAGGCATCTTTTGTGATTCACAGATTTAGAATCTTATTCTCCAAAAAAATTGTAGTTCTTCAATGAAGGACTTTTCACCATCAAGTGATGTATACAATTTCAAAGAACCCTCTAAAAAATGGATAAAAATTATCCATTTTTAGTTAGACAAAGGCATGTTTGACCATTTATAAGCCACTTTCTGGCTACATTGGTGTTTCACGGTTAATGGAAGAGCTCTTAGAGAGTTGAGTTTCCCACTTCGTAAACCACTCCCAGGAAATTGCCCGTTCATTTCCTGGGAGGCTTTTGCGGTGTAATGCCCAATTGCACGGGTTTTCCTGCGTAATCGGGCATTACGGATTTCTCATCCTTTTGGTCGTGATTTACGTCAGGCAATGGCTCCTCGTTGTCGGGCATTTTGAGAAATAACAGGCCTCCTCGTCGGGCTCTGCCCTCCTTGTTATTTCCCAAAACACCTTCCTCCTCGGGCATTGCCCTATACAAAAGATACGGAGATACAGAGGCACACATTCTTGATACTTGGATCTCTACACAAGATATATGATGAAGAGACTTTTAAATCACACCAACTCAATCATACTTAATTCAGTTGGAGTACTTTCTTCTTCTTAGAACTTCTTACCCACTTCATATTCTCTATAGATTCACTTCCTTGTGTCTAACAAAATTTCACACACAAAAAACCAGACTCCCGGGTGGATAAGCTGGGATCCAAACCCGTGGGACCCAAACCCGTGTGGCTTCTCTGTCTGTGCTCCTCGCGGCGCTGGCGTGAGAATTGTTCGTGTGTTGTGAAGCTTTCTTGCCAAAATCATTCCCGTGAAATCATGGTCGCAATGGCTGTGTGCTCACTTTCACCGGCCAGTAGCATGAGCTTCGCCTTCGCAGGAGAGAAATCACTACAGGGAGGTCGGAGAGAGCTTTCTTTTGGCCATGGCCGAGGGAGACGGCGTTCGGGGATGCAGGTGTGGGCATGCAAGGCGGAAGAAGAAAATGAGAGAAAGGAGGTCGTTAGTAATCCTCTGGATTTGGAGGGGGAATTTCGGAAAGCTTTAGAAAGTGACGAGTCGAAGGTACGGCGTGATGCGGCTAATGTACATTTAGATTTAGGGCCTCATGTTTTATATATGGGTTTTGAGTGGGTCGTAGAAGGACTTTCTTTTTTTCACCTACACATACAAGGATTCCAGTGAAACTATCTCCGTCCCGAAATAAGGGTACGTAGCATAGTTCTATCGGAAACATTTGATACCAAATTCGTTGATCATGTTAAAATTCTAAACGGTCCAAAATCTATAGCACCAAAATCAATGAAGAACTTTTCATGTGTTCATTGCAACCTGGGACAAAACAGATAGGACACTTATTTGGGGACGGATGGGGTACAAAGTTTGGCCCAGTCCAAAGAATATTTTCCAGTCGCATTGGTCTTTATATCACCCTGAATCTTCAGTTTTATGGCTCTCGTGAAAGCTCTAATGTGTTGGATGAGTTGATTGGGATTAGGGTTGCGATGGGAGGCTTGAATTCTTGCTAGTAATGTCCATTTTACTCGACAGGCGTTGTTGAAAGATTTGGCTGAAGCTACAAAGCGTGTCTCCGAGAAGAAGAGAGAGCTGGATGAGTTGAATCGGCGGGAGAAGAAAGCAGAGGAGTTGCAGTCGTTCCTTCAGCGCTTGGATGATGATCAGGAAGTCGCGGATGGTGCGGTAAGGTTCATTAATTTCAACTAGAACGGAGCCTGTTGCATTGCAACAACACCAGAAAATGTTTGGATATCTTTAGGGTTTTGCAAGAACAAATTCATGAATGGAAAATTGTATGCATGAGATTGGAACAGATGAAATTGTGATACATTTTGTACTAATTCTTAGTCTTATGAAACTTAGTCTTATGAAACTTAGTCTTATGAAATAGGAAACATGAGGAATACAATTAATTAATGTGCCCATTGATGAACTCCATTTTCTGAACTTTGAATTGCATGTTGGTTACTTGTTGATTGTTGCTTGTTCTTTGAGTGACTAGTCATTAGAAAGCTTCTTGATGGTGTACAAAATCTAACTAGAAGTCGATTTAGTCCATGTCATGCTATTTTTGTGTTCCTTCAAATCATGCATGACACTAAATAGAGTAAATAGTGAACCTCATTGAGAGAAGTGAGTAAAATAGTGGGCTTTATTGAGGCGGATTGGACACTTCTACCTCATATGTGTCATAAGATGTCCATGAATACAATTAATTTTTTCAACTTGTTATTTCAACCCTAATTGCACATAATCTTGGTTTAGATTTTAAACTTGTGAAATCTAAGAGGCTTTTAGTAACATGAGAAAGATCTTGTTGCACTCTACTGTTGAAATTGTTCAAGTGCAAATGCTATCAAAGTTTTCATGATTATTTCTAGAGAATCAACTATCATTCAATAAAGAAAACCATATTTTGAATGCATTCATCCCATGTTTAGGTTCTAACGAGTGTACGTCTTTGAAGGTTTCAGAGATAGAAGAGGAGGTTTTGAAGGCTGAAGCTGAGGTGAGGATAGCTGAGCTTGCGTTGATTATGGCTCGTGTTGGTAATAGTGCCACTGAGCTCTCTAACAAATGGGAGGCATCAGATATTGATGAAGATGCTGAGCGGATTGAGTCTGGCAAGGTGCGTTATTTTGCATTGAGTATGACATCAATCTTGATCTACATATGCTTACAAGGTATGGCAATAAGGAAATGGTCACTAAAGGTTATTCATAAGTTGAGCATCGATTAAGTTTTCACTTGCAAATAATGTTTGAAAATTGGGGCCTTTGATTGCCATTACTAACAAGTTGTCAATGTAAATCAAGATTTTAACTTGCAGTCAATTAAAACCAAAATTTGATCCTTCTAGATTTGTTTTGGATATCTAATGAGCAAAATCCAGATATTATATCATGTTACATTTGTCATACTCTCCAATACTCTAAACAATCAATTTTAAGTATGCTAGGAGATCATGATATTTCAAGGTTCTTAAACTTGAAATTCTAGCATTGCTCTTTGACCCTTAGGACGAGTTTGTGCATTTGAATCTCATTGCTTGCATATCTTCTAAAACAAATTCTCTGCTGAATTGGGAGTACAATTAAGAATGGCTAACATAATAGGTTCTAATGCTCCTCCTCTCTACCGTAAGCTACAAAATCCTACATTGTAACTATGATCAAATTCCTAGAGGAATCAGGGAGGCTTGGTAGATGCCATTCATACTTCACAGCTTCCATGGAGTAATGACAGTTTTGGCAATGTCCCTAGTACTTGATTGGCAAAAGAGACTGGAGTTGACAGCCTCTCTAGATAAGTTTCATGTTTGTAAGGTGCAATGGGTTGATAGGTTAACGTTTGTGATGCAGGCAGCAGCTGTCTCTGCAGTTGTAGGCACTTTTGCCAGTCTCCCTTTCACAATTGCCGTTGATGGAGGCTTGAGTTTGGGGTCTCTTTTAAGCCAAGCTGGCATTTTAGTCAGTTGTGCCTTGTTCGGTGTGACGTACCGATATGCCATTCGCCGAGACCTGGGAAATTTGCAACTCAAATCCGGAGTTGCTGCTGCCTTTGGCTTAGTAAGAGGTGAGAGAATGGTTTCCATCTCCCTTGGAAGAAATTCCAGTCATTTGGCGCTCAAGAATCTCCGTTCCCTGTTTTTATTAGAGCACAATCCCTGTAGAACTTTGGTTTTGCATCATGACACTTGTCCCTCGTTACAAATAGAAAATCTCTTGCTGAATGACTCTAGCTACCTTAATAAGTGTGTTTTTGATACCTGGATAGTGGACTTCTTGGAACTGAATAGAAGTCAGGGACTAAATCTGCTTGTTTTCTTCTAGTGACAGAGCTGATTATTTGAGAATGTTGCACAAGACCATTGCTGGTGCTCAGTCTAAATCTGCTTCCGATGTTTGCACAGGTGCTGGATATGCTACACAAGCTCTCTCTGGATTTCCAGAAACGGGTGTCGACAGTATCTTGAAGGCCAGCTTAGTTACTGGAGAGAGTGTGCTCATCTTCCTAAGTGCAGCAGTAGCATTAGATTATTGTCTACGAGTGAATGTACTTGGCCCTTTTCCGTTGAAGAAACAACCTTAGTTGCTACCATATCAATCTTGGACTGTACTGCGCATTCAATAATGAGAGATTAGGTGCTCACAAAGTATTTTTCATTTTTGCTTCTCATTCAAAACTGCAAAACCTTCCATTTCCAGAACGTTTCCTTCATTTCTTCATGCATACGAGCTTGGAGAAGGACTTGAATTTGGTATCAATCGAAAGAGGTCGAGATTTCCGGCAACTCTCGGGGATTGTTTTCTAAATATAGATGAAAACTTCATCCAACGACCTTCTCGTTGATTAGTTCATTAAGTACTGTAGGGAGCAATGTCTTGGACTTCCATCCTTCAATCTGTCTTGAGACAGTGGGTTCAGGAAACCATAATAGAAATAGTCATGCAACTGCAATAAAGCATTCCGCCATCTTTGTCTGTAAGAAATAATATCATACTAGGCACTACCAAAACTCTTAACCCCTAAAGTTTTAAAGAGCCTTCTTTGGTCTTTTGGAGAACTCGGACCAGGCTGTTTTGACTTCAAATTTTGGAATTTTTGTATGAAATCTTTAGGATAGGCCCTAATCATCATGTTCTACTTGTGTGAAGTTTTGTTTCATGTCATTTCAATAAATATTGCCAAAGTTATGTCAATGTCAAAGTAGGCTACTAAAAAGATACATTTTTATAAAATTATTTTTTTATTTTATTGAATTGATTGATTCTTGCATTCATTAAATTTATACCATCCTAGTCCAATTAATGAGATGAAAGTTACAAGGACTTTTATTTTATGGGCAATGAGAGGGAAAAACATGGTTTTCTCTTACAAATCTTTTTTGAACTCAATGAGAGGAATTTTCAAGTAAATAAAAAAATATTGTGTTAATTTGTGTTTCTTACTAGAACACTTTCACCATTGAGACGGACATATTTTAATTTCATTCCAAAGTTACTTGTGATTTAAATAGGGATCTCTTTCATCATGTAACATCTTCTATTTTGTATTTTATTTTTTATAAATAACCTGTTTTTTTGGAAATTCATTCATGTCGTTTTTTAAGTGGGGATATTATACAAATAAATTTAAGTGTTTAATTTTTTCCTACCCCTATTCTTCTCGTTACAAAAAAATTCCTTCCCTCTACTACATATTAGATGTATAATGTATACACCATGAGACCAACAAAAATCAATTCTATCAATTCAAGGGTCATAGGCCAAGTGGCAATTTTTAATAAGAAGTGCACTTGAAAATCCCTACTAAAAGTATTCTATAAATACCCCATTCAATTTGAGTATTTAACACGTATGGCTTCAAGGCTTGAAGTTAAATGGACTACAAACTTTATCCTTGTGTTGTACAATTTTTAGTTCATTAAACCCACTAGGGTAAACCTCTCTATTTGTGCAATGTAATAATTTTTGCCACTTGTGGTCAATGTCTTATATTTACACTTCTTTTTTTTATATATAGTACGAGTATTGTGGCACAGTTTCAGTCAACTACCCTTCATTATAGATTTTTGAATTGTGTCAATTTTAACCTCTAAAGATTTTTGATGTTTTTAGGCCCAAAATTGTTTTCAAAGTACTCAAATTCAAAGCAAGGCTAAAATCTTCATCTGTATTTATTCATTAACAAATCCAACTCTAGGATGCTTTAGTTAACTTATTAGAGTACACTCTCCTAAAATTTCAGAACAAGAAACCTTACCAATTGCAAGATCTTATTGCTTGGATTTCAAAAAGAAGTATTTTTAACTCTTTCCAAATGGTTAAATTTCATCTCTTGAACTTTTTACACAAAAATGTGTAGATCCTACAACTTTTTACTCTCCATAATATGTTGAAGACATAAATTGGGAATATGTATAAAAAATTTCAACAAAAAAATTTCATATTCATGCTTGAAAAAAATAGTATGTAGAAAGAAGTAGAGTATGATTTAAAACACTAAATTGTCAAGAATTTAGTTATGAAAATCCCGGGGAGGACACTCCCTATGTTTTAGCAAACTACGTGCGGCGGAAAAAGTAAAACAAGTAATACACCTTAAAATTTAATTTCTTTTTCAAAAAAAAAATTATGGATAGATTTTACTACTTTATAAGTTTATGTTTTGAATTATTGGTATTTTTTTGTGCTAATAGTAATTAGTTATAAATTTTTGAAGAAAAAAGATACACTGTAAAGCTGAAAATAACTTTCACACCTCTATATTATATAAGAAAAAAAATTTGAAAAATGAAAAAAAATTTATATAGAATAGCTTTCTATTGAAAGTTTATTTTGGTTGAATATTGATGCAATAGTCATCTTCATGTGAGCTCTATAAATATTTTAGTTGGAGAACATGCCATTTTAGTTCATTTTTCAACCCTTTCTAGACAATATATCTTATGTTATTTGGAATTGAAATTTTTGTCAATAGAAACCTTTAGTCATTGTTAAACAAAGCTCAAAATTTTAGAATGAAATTACAGTTTATTCAAGGTGAATTACATGAATTACTTTTTCCACCGCCGCACGTAGGTACCCCAAATGTAGTGAGAGTGTCCTCCCCTAGATGAAAATGAAAAATTCCTATCCCAATGGTTGTAATGTTGTAATAAACAATATACATCCACTGCTTTTATTTTTTCAAAAATATTGGAAATTGAGTTAAATAAAGGACTTCAAAGGTTATTTCAAAGTAGAAATTCCATAAAAGCCCACAAACTAAAAGTCCTCATAACTTGCATCTCATTCATCAAAATGGAATAATTCAAAGCTTTTCATGTATGTATAAATCTAGAAAATCAAGTTCAAATTTTTATATTTTAAAACGATGATTTTTTTAGTTGTCTAAGCTACTTGCCTAGCATTAAAAATTGCATATCATACAATAATTTTTTAACCATGTAGTCAAAAGTTATGAATTGTTGTACTTTAAAGCTACTTCTTGGGCACATGTTGTGTGAAAACTTTAAAGAAAAAAGAATTCCATTCATAGTAAACTGCCCAAAATCAATATGTTGCCAAAAACGTGATTTGTTCCTTCAGGGATTAACTCACGTAATTTTCTAAAAAATCAATAGTGATCTCCTTGAATGTTATTTTTTCCAGTTGTGACTAATGTGACTAATGCCCATTTGGGGCATTCGTCACATTAGTTACAAATTTCTAAATCTTCCACAACTATTGAGTGGGGAGTAAAATTTTCTTAGAATTTATTATATTTTCTATACTATATAAGACACCTAAGTGCAAGTTTGTGGGAGCAATGCACACTTTTTGATGTTTTCATAAATTTCGGATTGTTTTAATTCCCAATCCAAAAATAAATAAAAATTGGCATTGATATGTCAATTTCCATATATTAATATGCTTGTTTAGGATTGATTGCAACTTTGGGGAATGTCTTGGAAAATATTTTGAATCAAGAGGTAAGTATTGTGAATGATTTGCTCACTTGTGACTAATAAGCCCTTTGGAGACATTAGTCACATTATTCACATTTTTCTAAATCTTCCACAACTCTTGAGTGGGTGGGGGTAAAATTTTCTTAGAATTTGTAAATATTTTTTATACTATATAAGACACCTAGGTACAAGTTTGTAGGAGCATTGTACACTTTTTGATGTTTTCACAAGCTTTGGATTGTTTTAATGTTCAACTCAAAAACCAAAAAAATTAGTGTCAACATGTTGAATTCCATATGTTAATATGCTTGTTTAGGGCAGATTTTGTAGACCAACTTTGAAGGATGTGATAAGAAGAATCATGAAGGATTAGGAGTTGAATTTTTGGAAGATGGTGTCTTATCAAGTCATGCTTTCAAAGAAACCATGTTTGCTTCAAGGAAACCTTGATAAGGTGGTGGTGACCTTTTTGATACCAAGAGGTCAACTACCATGGGGGACAAGTTGACAACCACAAGGAGGAGTGACACTTGGTGATGGTGGTTCTTAGTCCTCTCTTTTGCTTCTTAATTGGTGAAATTTTGGTATTGATATTAGGGTTGCAATTAGAGAGAGAGAGAGAGAGAGAGGTGGAAGCATGTCTTATAGATTTGTATGCTTGGGCAATTTTGCTAGTAGATGCCCACTTTGGATTTGAGTTAATTAAGATGAATATTTGAGAATATAACAATCTTGCCTTAGTTGTGTGGTATTAACCACATTGATAGGATTCTTGAAGGGTGTTTTTAGGATTTTGTACTAGTTTAAATCTCTTCTTTGTGATTTCAAGTTTTTCGATTAAAGTGGTGAGTAATACATGAATAAGATGATTTAAAAAAAATTAAAATAATCAAATTGAGAAGTCCATACTTAAATCTTCATCTATTATTTTCATTTCAAAATCCACTTATAAATAATATTTCAATAGGATGATTCCTTGACAATTGCAAAGATCAGAAGGGAATATTGTACTTTAAATGTCTTGCTTCTAATTTTTATTTTTTAGATCAATGTGGAAAATAATACATAAACAAGATGATTCTTGTAGGATAGAGAAAATCAAATAGGGAAGTTATTTCATAAATCCCCATTCATTACTTTTTTAATATAAAATCCACTTGATAAGTAATACACTTGGAGGATGATACTTTGACAATTGCAAAAATCAAAAGGGAAAGATTTAATTAAACCTCTTCCCTCTAATTTTTAATTTTTAAATCAATGTGGTAAATAATAAATGAATAAAATGATTCTTTGTAAATAAATAAAAATCAATTGGGGAAGTCCATACTTAAATCTCCATCTATTATTTCTTATTCTACAATCTACTTGATAAATAATTCACTAGTAAGATGATACTTTGACAATTGCAAGAATAAGGAGGAGAAGTTTTAATTTAAATTTCTTCCTTCTAATTTTTAATTTTTAAATGAACATGGTAAGTAGTACATGAATTGAATGATTCTTCAAATATAGAGAAACTTAAATGGGGAAGTTATTACATAAATTTGCATCTATTATTTTATATTTTAAAATCAACTTGTTAATAATACACTAGTGGGATGACAATTGCAAAAATCAAAAGGGAAAGTACGTATAAAGTTCTTGTTCTTTTTCAAGTGTTGCTTGAAGAATAAATACAAGAATCGGAAGAATACCATGAGGTGAGATGCTTCCTAATAATGCAACCTTTCTATAATTTACATGAACTCCACGCCATCAGCAAGCATCAATGCATCATTCAGTGTAGTTTCAAACTAAGGCTTGTAACAGGAATTCAACGCTATGTCCAGTACCCACTCCATCAGCCCTGAAGGATTAGCCTTGAATTTTTCACTCAAAACTGTGAATGCGTGAACATGGGGATGAAAACCAGTTGTTTGAACGGGTGCAAACTACATCAGAATGAACCAGAAAGCGAAAGAAAAGTCTTTCTTCCGGTATTCAGGAGCGAGTCAGAAATGTTCAACTTCACTACAATGACTAAGGTTTTCAACACATTCACCTACACTTCTCTATCCATAGAGTAGGAATCAGAAACTGGAGAGAATGCCCTAACTTCCTTTAAGCCATTGTCTTTCACAAATCTGCTCCATTCAGAAGGAAGGAAGTGTACTTTCCGCCTATCTTTCAAACTCCTCCGACAAGCTATAACATGAATTGTAGAATCTTTGTGTATTTCTTGGAATTTGACAGAAGTCTGAACTTGCTCGCCATGGGTGTTCATAAAGTTCCTCATTCGAAGCACCTGCATGTGTCAAGAAAAGAAAAGGTAGATTCTATGTTGGAAAGCTAAACATGGATGGAAATTGAAAGAAAGCATTGGAATAGCAAATTTAGTTTACCACTACCAAAACTTACCAAATGTCCACTATTACTCCCAACTTCACAATCAGATCATCCAATGTAGGAGGCTGTCAATTGTATGCGGAAGCTAAGATGATGTCCGGCATACTGTAATTGTATGGCCTTACCCTCCCTAAAATCATTTGGTGAATGCTTTCTGGTGCTCATCCTGATGGTGCAAAGGAGAGGGGAGACTAGACCGGTGGTTGTTTTCTTCGTCAGTAGAGGTTAGATTCCCTATCGATTATACAACTGAAGAAAGCATTCAACAATGGTGAAGGCTTCGAAATGGAGACTAGCAATGTAAGGAAAAGTCAGAGAGACTATGCTCTTTCGAGTTCAGGGTGTCTTTATGAAATTTTTCCTTGACACGTTGGATATGTATTCCAATGCAAGTCACGAAACAAATCGAGAGAAGAATCCGGACGAATCTTCAGTTTTAAAAAGCTCCGGAGTCTCCAAGTTCCACAGTTTTATTTTTATACAATCGGGTGAAGAGACTGTCCGAAAGACTTTCAAATGAAAAAAAATTTACACACACAAGTGATTCGTCCTGTAGATTTTCATAAACCAAGCTCAATTAATCTGCCTCACTGATCACAATCGGTAGGCCCTGGCATATGCACAGTTCGATTGCATATATTTGTGAGCACTTCATGTTGTTTGGATGGTTGATTCCAAACACGATATTTCCTCGCAAATCTGGAACAAATCTGAGCTGCAGCGCTTTGAAGTGTAAAAAGTCTCAAACACCCTGTCAACTACAAATATCTATGCATGCCGAGTGCGAGTCCCAAGTCCCAATTGGTATGGAACGAAGCTGTCAGAGAGCGAGCAATCAAGGCTGGCAGGCAAGTGCCAAAACTCTACACTATTCATATGCCTGATCTGTATTTGCAAAGACTTCATTAGAAAGTAATTTTGAACTTTCTGAACTAATCATGCAGTAATTTAGAATTAGCTCTATATACAATGAAGGGGAATTGAAAAATATAGAAAGATATATAGAAATGAAAAATAGATCTAGACTCATGTTTGTGCATTAAGAAAACTCAAGTTTATGCTTTAGCAACTCATAAGCACATAAGATTTGGCATCCATCTCAAAATCGTAGCCTTTATACATTGACTTATGTATATGATACAATTATATATAGTAATTTGTGAGTATTGAAAGTTGAGAGGAATATGTTAATCAAGTTTGTTTCAAAAATAGGTTTCATCGGATTTTGGAGGGCTTCTTTGTTTTTAGAAAAGAAGAGGATTATGATATATCTAAGAGGTTAAAACTTTTTCATATGACATATTCTATTTAAACCAAAGATAAACATTTTCAAAATCAAAAACACAAAAGAACAATTCAAAGACTCATTGTAAACACAAAAGACACACCTTATTAATTCAAAGAATTTTACATCAAGTAAGTCTATCATGAATATGTTCATAAATTGTTCATGTGTTTGAATCTCTTTTCAATTGCCAATAAGGTCTAATAATTTCAATAATACCAACAAGGCTTAAATATTTGAAATTTTGGATGCTTTCAAAATAAGGTCATTGTACATATTAAGTTGGATTCCTCAAAAACCACCACTTTTAGCTATTGTGCCATTTACTATTATTAGATTGGTCAAATTTTATATTTTCTTGTTGACAACTAAAAGGAGGTTCCAATGCTAGGGGAGGACACTCTCACTACATTTGGGGTACCTACGTGCGACGGTGAAAAAAGTAATTCATGTAATTCACCTTGAATAAACTATAATTTCATTCTAAAATTTTGAGCTTTGTTTAACAATGACTAAAGGTTTCTATTGACAAAAATTTCAATTCCAAATAACATAAGATATATTGTCTAGAAAGGGTTGAAAAATGAACTAAAATGGCATGTTCTCCAACTAAAATATTTATAGAGCTCACATGAAGATGACTATTGCATCAATATTCAACCAAAATAAACTTTCAATAGAAAGCTATTCTATATAAATTTTTTTTCATTTTTCAAATTTTTTTTCTTATATAATATAGAGGTGTGAAAGTTATTTTCAGCTTTACAATGTATCTTTTTTCTTCAAAAATTTATAACTAATTACTATTAGCACAAAAAAATACCAATAATTCAAAACATAAACTTATAAAGTAGTAAAATCTATCCATAATTTTTTTTTTGAAAAAGAAATTAAATTTTAAGGTGTATTACTTGTTTTACTTTTTCCGCCGCACGTAGTTTGCTAAAACATAGGGAGTGTCCTCCCCGGGTTCCAATGCACTAAAGAACGTGACATTTGAAAACTACACGCAAAAGTTATGAAGGGTTGAAGTTTTTTTTGGCACATTTCTTCAACATTCATACATATTGATTTCAAAGATGTGAGAGTTATGATGGTTGTCTTAGGTAGAGTGTAATTTTACATATTGATTTTAGAGATGTGATTTTTTAGGTGGTGATTTGGCTTGTAAAATGGGGGGCCATCCATTTTGCAATCTAGGAATAGATGGCCCCCCCATTGGTATCTTGTTACTAGGTTAAGCTGGTTGAGCTAAAAATTGCAGTTGTATTAAATTGCCAACTTGGCGACCTAGCTAGCCTACTCCTCCTTCTAATATCCTCTATTTTTGGATTTGGGGTGGGGACTCTTGTGCTCATCTATACATGTGGCCCATTTATAAGTTTGTTTTGGTGTAAGTTGTTCAGCCCACCCCTTTGCAAGTCAAGAGTATTAGATATATAAGATAATATATACAGTACGTAATACACTAAGTTTACTTACAGTTGTGACTTTACACATAAAGTTGTGACTATTGACAAGTACCTTTTGGTACAAGCCTTAAGGATGTAAAGTATCATCTTTATTAATTATTAAATATATAGACAATAATAATTCTACATGGTATCAGAGCGATAATGTACTTTCCTAAAACTAAATTAGAATGCTCAAGTGAGGAAGAACCACAGTTCATTGCAAAACCTCACGAATGCATTCTTCAAGCTTTAGTAAACCTATTTCAGTATCTTCCAGTTAAGGAAGATGGAATCAACATAAAACATATTTGGAATTAGTAAAGCCCTTGCAAGATTAGATTTTCAAAATGAATGAGAGATGCAACTAATTCTAAGAAAAAATTAGTAAAATGTCAACACATAAAATTGACATTAGTCATGTTCCTAAATTTGATGGAACATATTTTAACATATGGAAACATAGATTGACATTGATTTTCAAAACAGAGAAATTGTGGTCTGTAGTGAGTGGTGCTGAACCTTTACCGGTAGCACCTACTGTAGTAGAAATTGCTGCAGGATCCCAAACTTCACCTACCACAGGTGTAGGTAGTGTTAGTCATTGGGAAGAAAGAGATTCATTATCTCTTACGATCATAAATAACTGTCTAGAAAACAATGTTGTTTCACATATACAATCTTGCAAAACAGCTAATTTAGCATGGCAAGAGTTAGAGAGATTATTTGAATCACAAGATGCAGTAACAAAAATGTATCTTAAGGATAAATTATATACCTTAAAGATGAGAGAAAATGATAGTGTTACTAAACACATACATACATTTAGAACACATCTCGAACAATTGTTGGCATCAGGATCAGCAGTTCCAGATGATGAGGCAGTTCTTACTTTAATGCGAAGTTTGCCTCCAAGCTATAGGTCTTTCATAAGTTCTTTGAGAAGACAACCTGGACTAACATTACAGTCATTAATAACAGATTTGATTCAAGAAGAAACACTCATGAAAAATATGAGTTTGACATCTGATAGTACATCAGCACTCTATGTGAGAAAGAAAATATCAAACTTTGGGAAGAAACCATACTTTAATAAAAATTTCAAACAAGGTTACAAAGGAGAAAGTAGTAACTCCAAACCTTATGAAAAGAAAAACATTGTTGCAGATAAAAAATGTTTTCATTGTAAAAAACCAGGACATTTGATTAAAGATTGCAGAATAAGAATTGCTGCAGAAAGAAATAATCGTTCAAGGCAAACAAATGTTGTTACCAAATCCCACCAACTATACGTGGTGGCACTAATAGTTAATAACAAACCAGATTCTACTTGGTATATAGATTCAGGAGCCACACAACATATGTGTCATGAACTAGAGGGATTCATGAATTATAAAAAGTATGAAAATAACCAACTTGTTTATTTAGGTGATGACTCAACATCATATATAATCAAAGGATGTGGTGATGTAAAGGTTAAACTATTAAATGGAGATGAGAATGTCATACCTGATGTCTTGTACATACCAGGTCTTGCAAAGAATTTATTCTCTGCAAAACAATTAGATAAAGCTGGAGGTGAAGTACGAATCAAAGCTGGGATATCAACTCTAATAAACAAATTTGGTGAAATCATTGCAATATGTAAGTTAAACCCTGACCTATATGAATTAGGTAGAACTATTATATGTAATGACCAACAAATTGCAATCCCAGCTACTACAAGTTTAAACAAAGCCAATTTGTGGCATTTAAGATTAGGCCACATAAATCAAAATAGATTAAAAGATATTCAAACCATGGCAAATGGAGTAGATTCCTTTAATATAAAAGAAATAACTTTATGCCAACCTTGTATAGAAGGCAAGCAACACAAAGGAAAATTTCCCAAACAAAGCACACAAAGAAGTACAGAATTATTAAATCTTATACATTCTGACATTTGTGGTCCTATGCAAATTAGTACTCATTCTGGATGCAGTTATTTTATTACCTTCATTGATGATTTTTCACGATATTGTCATGTATACCTCATCAAACACAAATTAGAAGCTTTTGATAAATTCGTTGAATACAAAACCTTTGTAGAAAAACAAACCAATCATCACATTAAAATTTTAAGATCAGATCGTGGTGGTGAATACATGTCAATTGAGTTTAAAGAATTTTGTAAAAAAGAAGGAATAAAACAAGAACTTACCGCAACCTATACACCATAGCAGAATGGAGTCTCTGAAAGAAAAAATAGAACATTAGTAAGCACAATCCTTGCTATGTTATCTTATTCTAAGCTCCCTAAGATTTTTTGGGGAGAGGCACTCCAAACTGCAAATTACCTTCAAAATAGAAGCCCTACCAAGGCTATAACTGAAAACAAAACACCATTTGAACTTTGGTATGGACATAAACCTAACTTTTCATATCTCAAAATATTTGGGTGTAAAGCCCATGTTTTTATCCCTAAAGAAATGAGGAAGAAACTGGATTCTCATTCACAAGAAGCCATATTTTTAGGCTATAGTACAGAATCTAAAGCATATCGTCTTATGAATCTTAAAAATCGAAAGATAATTATTTCAAGAGATGTCATCTTTGATGAAGTCCCATCTGATGAACAAGACAAGACCTTACCACATGATGCTCATGACAAGGATTTAATGGACTTAAACTTGCTTCAAATACCTTCAACAACTTTGAAGTTTAATCAACTACCACATCAAGGTGAATATTTTGACCAATCCCAACAAACTATTGATTTAAATACATCTGATTCACAACCAATGTCATATAGTTTTCCAAACTTGGAGACACAATCCCCTTCTCATAAAGATGTAATTGAGGCATTCTCACAATTATCATTAGATAATAAAAACAATGATAATAACAATGCCTTACCTCTTGAAGAAGCTGAAGTGACTTCTATCTTAAGGGAGCCAACTCAGCCAAGCCCTCCACCTAGTTCTTCTAGACCTAAAAGAAATATTAAACCAACAAAGAGGTTATTAGAATCCATACAAGGAAAAAAGGAATATAAAAGACATTGTCTTAGAAATCATCAAGCTAATGTTGTTCTTACCTCTATGCAACCACCACCAAATACTTTACAAGAAGCATTACAAAGAAAAGATTCTAGAGAATGGCAGGCTGCAATCAATGTAGAATTTAATTCCCTATTAAAAAATAAAACTTGGAAATTGACCCCACTTCCTCCCAAAAGAACTCCCATCAGTTGTAAATGGATTTTTAAAATTAAAACTCATGCTGATGGTAGTATAGATAAATATAAGGCTAGGTTGGTAGCCAAAGGATTTACTCAAGTAAAAGGAGTAGATTATACAGAAACATTCTCACCAGTAGTCAAATTGAATTATGTTAAGCTATTACTGGCATTAGCTACTCAATACAATTTAGAAATACACCAATTGGATGTTAAAACAACTTTCTTATATGGTCATTTAAATGAGGAAATTTATATGAGACCACCTGAAGGATTAGAAGATTATTTGAAATTATTAGCACCAGATTTTCAATTAGACCCTACACTTGTTTGCTTACTACTGAAATCATTATATGGGTTAAAGCAATCTTCTAGACAATGGTACCAACGAATAGATCAATTCTTACTTTTACATGGATTTACTAGATTGATATCTGATGTAAATATTTATATGCAAAAAGACAAAACTAATGGTTTTATAATATTCACTATTTATGTCGATGATTGTATCTTGGTGAGTAACAAAATCTCTCATTCAACATCTTAAAAATACATTACAATCAGAATTTGATATGTCTGATGATGGTGAAATTCATTATATATTGGGTAATACCATTTTAAGAAATAGGCAAGAAGGATGGCTAATAATACATCAACAACAATATTTAATTTCCAAGCTCCAAGAATATAACATGTTAAATTGTAATCCAGTGAGCACTCCAATGTCATCAGGTCTACGCTTAAGTAAAGATGATTGTCCAATTATTCAAGATGATCAAAATCTTACCCAATTATATCCTTACTCAAATATAGTTGGTAGTTTAATGTATGCCATTACTAATTCACGGCCAAATTGTGCTTATGCAGTATGTAGCTTAGCACAATATCTCTCAAACCCTGGTCCAAGTCACATTCAAACATTAAAGCATACTTTAAGATATATAAAAGGAACACTTTCATATGGCATAAAATATCAACAACAAGCAAATGGAGAAATCTTACATGGATACTCTGATGCTAATTGGGCTGGCGATAAAGATACTCGACGATCCACATCTGGATACTGCTTCCTTTTAGCTGGAGGTGTCATCTCCTGGGGAAGTAAGAAACAACAATCAGTTGCTCTCTCCTCAACTGAATCAGAATACATGGCTTTATCTAAAGCAACTGCTGAAGCTATTTGGTTGCGTCATTTATTAAAGGAATTAGGTTTTTCACAAGTTAATCCCACTATGATTTATTCTGACAGCCAAAGTGCTGTAGCTCTTAGTGAAAATCCTAAGTATCATTCTCGCAGTAAACATGTGGACACTCAGTATCATTTCACTAGAGAAAAGATTATTGCTAAAGAAATTCAGTTATGTCATCTTTCAACTTTAGATATGGCAGTAGTTATATTGACAAAATCTTTACCTCGTGATAAACATTATCACTGTATGTCTTTATTGGGCATGGATTCCATATCGTCATTGCAAACTCCTACATCAGCACCCACAACAAGAGCATTAATGACTTATACTCACTCTGCTCCAACTCCAAAGCTAAACAAACCATCTGACTTATGTGGGAGCCTCTCTAGTGACTATCTCAAAGCAACAAAATCACTACTTTATCATTTGTTTCCACCTGTGCAACAATCAGCACCTCACTTTGATCAATCTTGGAGTGGGAGACTGGATCAGCCATCAAGCTGCAGATTTTCCAAGACTTCTCAAAATGACCAATGCTTCAAATATAAATACATGAATACATTAAATTCTAACTTATGTGTGCAAGGTAAAACAAAATCAATTCCAAAGAATCAACATAGTAAATATTCAAGTCAACTTAAAACTTCACATACAAAGTTGAAAGCCCAACCAATCAAGGACAATTTTCAAACTCCTAATAACTCAACCGGTTCAAGACTGATTCAAAGTAAGTATAACTGCAATTATTGCAATCATTTTACCTTATCAAAACAGTGCAAGCAGGAGCAGCTAGCCAAATGCAGTTTACCTCAAGGAAGATCAAGCTTAAGAAAGAAGCACACACTTCAACTAAACTTTCAAATAAATTTCCAAACAAGCAATAAACATCCCTTTACAAACAAGTGCAAAATAAAGCAAGGAGCTGAAGCAGAAATTTCCTTACCTTTAGCTTATCATCGTAGGAGAAGGCAATCCAGCAACAAATCAAAGCAGCGCCAGCATTATTTTCCGCTCAAGCATTCGCAACAGTTCAAGAATTGGCAGCCTCTTCAAGAAGAGAAACTACCTCAACTCTCGCCTCAACTTGGTCGACTTCAGCAGTGCCAGCGCCAACTTCCGCTCCAGCCTGAGCGTCGCCCTCCGCTCCCGATCCAGCAGCAGCAACAGCAGCGACAGCAGCGACAGCAGCGACAGCATTTCCTCCTGCAGCAGCGGCAGCATCATCTTCAACAGCAATCCCGGCAGCAGCTCCCGCAGCTCAACTCTTGCAGCAGCTTAGCTCCCGTCCTGAGCTCGTGCTTCAATCACACCTTGCCTAAGTGGCGAAGTCAACAAAAACAGGGTTGCATTGCGGCGCAGCCACGAGAAGACAAAAGGAGGAACGATGTAGCAAACCCTAAGCAAAAAGGAAGAAGAACGTTATGGATGAATGTGTTATAGTTTTCATCAATATAGATGAATAGTAAACTACAGTAGTGTACTAGTGGGAGTATTAGATATACAAGATAATATATACAGTACGTAGTACACTAAGTTTACTTACAGTTGTGACTTTACACATAAAGTTGTGACTATTGACAAGTACCTTTTGGTACAAGCCTTAAGGATGTAAAGCATCATCTTTATTAATTATTAAATATATAGACAATAATAATTCTACAAAGAGCAAGCTTGAAAAATGACCCACCCAGAGTGCATTTGTAGGCCAATTGAACCAACCATTCCAAGTATAAGACAAGTGGGGCACTTTCCAAATGTCAATGAAATCATACCAAATGCGAAACATGTGAGCATGTTTAACCCTTAAACATCGAGGGGGATGTTTCAATTCCGATGGATGGCAGGGAATCTTTGTAGTAGGATAGAAATGCAACTATTCATCCTCAAAATTTTGTTGTGAAAAGGGGAGGTCTTCTATAGTACTTTGACTTCCAATGAGTGCTTTTGCTATTTCTAAAGCTCATGATTCAGCCGGTAATGGAAAGGCATGATTTCCAAGGTTACCCCTTCGTCCTATTGTACTAACACTAACATGGGAACTTGTGGCTCATAAGCCTAAAAATCAAAGTTTTGAAATGCAGTCCTGAAGCACTGCGACAACACGCATTGCGATCCATTTTAGGGTTGAATTGGGTCCCTCTGGTGAGGGGAGAGGGTTGCGCCAGCCAAGGAAGTAGTGCAAGACCAAGGCGACACTCGCGGGTCCGGGCAGCAAGCTGCCGGATGGACCCGCACCCGCTGAAAAATTAGATTAATATCATGGGACTCGATGAGTCCCGTATCAGATATTAAACTGATAAGAACAGATACTACACTTGATCTTAGCCAAAAGGCCGAGAAAGGTATGCTTCAATAGTCCCACCCCCAGAGATCATATACCCCAAGTCTCACCATCACTATCACAAACCATATGGGACAACCCACTCTAGAAGCACTACTCTCTAAAAACTCGATTTCAAAGGCCTCCCTGGTGGACGTCCTCTCTAATTCCAGCTCAGGTGATTGGAATTAATTTGCACAAACAAAATTGGATTCTTGACATCAGGTGACGTTACCTATTTCTCTAAACTTACAACTCTTTTTTGACACAGCAACAAGCGTATACCCGCTTCCACAATAAACCCTACTACTCTTCACAAAAACGCACCCGCCGACTACCTGACCATGTACCGGCGTTCGAGGAATGAAGCCTCTCCTGGCTGGAGTGAAGTGATACAACGTGAGGAACCTCCTGATCTTCAAGTGAGCTCAGACCCAGATGCCCATTCTCAGCCCACCCCCACATTATCACCTCCCCATCCTCTGTGTCAACTCCACCAACAAAAACTAAATTATGCATTGTCCTCCTCAGTATCCAAAATCTTTTGACTCAATTGCAAAGATAAGGAAACGCCGAGATCACAGACAATCTATGTTAATATATATATATATATATATATATATATATATATTCAGATGGATGTAACAAACATGCAGTAGGTGAAGGAGTTAGATGGATGGATGTCATGTAGTTACCAAGAACAGCAGCGGAGTGTTCTGATCCAGCTGAGATCCACAGAGCGCCCATTCCTTGTGTGTCCACTCTCTCCAAATCCACACCAGAAGTAATTTGCTCGGCACTTGGTTGTGCAGTGGAAAGCAGCTCATTCTGGTCCCTCATGTGGTGATGATCGACTGCGTTCTTCACTCAGCTTGGTGGATTCATCAACTGGATTGGCGTCTTGTGTTGTTCGAGAAGCATGAGAATTAGGTCGTGAGGTTCCTCACTGTCCGCAACGATTGTTTCCCCAAGCGAAGACTTCTTTGTTTTCTGTACAAAGACAGGGAGATGCGATCTTTAGAATCTGCTTTCTCTATCCACCAGTCCATGTATTCCATGGTGGGGTTCAATGTACACTGTTTGCATCCGTGTACACGACTTACACCACCAAAAAAAGAAAAAAGAAAAGAAAAAAAGAAAAGAAACCGAATTTGATCTGATCACCACAACATGAACCAATCACCGCAATTCCACTTGAGTTGTCAACATTAGCACGAGAAGACGTCTCCAACTCTGATTCTAACCAACAGCTTCTTATTCCCGAGGTCGAGCAGAGGATCGAAAAGGAAGCACAAAAAGTCATTAAAATTGAGCCCTTTTGCTTTTATATATTCAGCACCGAGATGATGAATTCGAGATCTTTTTGAGGTTTGTAAGGGTCGACTCATCTACGGTAGTTAGAGAGGGAAGTGGATTGGCATTTCCCACCAGTAGAGAAGGTGGCCAGTTCCCAACTGCCGAACCTGGCCTGGCCACCTTCTCTACTAGTGAAAAGGATATGATTTAACTTAGATGCATGCGTGCAAATTAACAAAAGCTTCGACCATGCCATTGACAACACCTAGTGTGCGGCCACAACCGCTGGGTGGCGGGGGAGCCCAATTCGCAAAAAAAACACCCAATCTGAGGTCTCCGATCTAGCAATGCACGAATCAACCACGTCCTTAATGCGCTAATCCATGCACCTCGGGCCTAATTTGTGAATTTTGTACAAGTACATTACTATCGGTCACCCTAGATAGTGATCACCTTGGAGTTTCAGTGCGTACTGGACACTCTGAAACTACAAAAAATTCTAAGCACCCTGGAGTTCCAGAGATTTTTGAGCACCTTGGTGTTCTAATGATTTCTATGCACCCTAGAATTCCAAAATTTCTAGGCAGTTTGGAGAAATTCTGGCACCCCTGAAGAACAGAGAACTCATGGTTTCACAATGACCAAGTGTATTGCAAAAAGTACGATTCACATGCGACCACATTCTACAACATTAGAATCAATGAAGAACACAGTGCATGTGTACATTAGAAAATGAACAAAAATTGGACAAAAGAAAGTCTCTATATGAGTTGCATGGCCTACTCAAAACTCATACGGAGTACATAAAATGAGGTCCATTTTGGGCTTCTTGGTCCTTTAGACTGAGATTGATTTAGTCCCATACATTGAAATGGACAAGATGTTTCAAAGCATCAAATTGTGACATTCAAGGGCTAAAAGCTCTAAACATGAGTTGGTTTAGAATCTGCTTTCTCTATCCCGTCAAGGTGTCATTGACTTTGAAAATAAAGTAACCAATATTTCATTAAAATGACAATATTCCAAAATTTGACACTTTCATGTTTTATCATGCCATGGTCAAAAATCTGTACGTATCCTAGTATGAATGGAAAAATGGCATATGGAATACCACCATTTTAACAAAAAATTCTATTGAAAAAGCATGTGTCAATTAGGGTTTAGGGATTTGAGAGGACATGCCTTGGTAAAGGGTTCGATGACTTGGAAATTGTTATAAGCAAGACATGCTTTATTTGTTTGTTTCACGTTCTTGTTAGGTAAAAAAATTGCAACCAAGTAGCAATGTTTTTTTATCAATATTGCAATTGCCATTTTATATACAAGAAAACCATGTCTATTTAGAGTAAAAAAGACACTTATTGTGAGTATGCAGTTTTTTCTTCATCATCGTCCTATATGGTGTACATGTAAACGCTAAGTCATCCACGTTGGTGTTAATTAGAACATCGCCAAAGGTGAAATTGAATTTCATTAGATATCTAGAAAGACATTTGGCATTGCTTCGCCAACGTCTAAGCATCTTTTGAATGTAATGAAATGCATGTCAAGTAGCATGCAACAAAAAGTGACATTCGTGTGAAGATGAAGATGATGTTGTCTTAATTGATGTCTAAAAAAACATTTCAATGTCTACGGTGATGTCTCCAAAAACAGTATTGATTATCTTAGACAACGACATAGTGTGCTCATGTGGCATGCTAAATTATCCTCATTGGATGCCATCTTAGGTGCCACATTTTTTTTTTTTGGAAAGTTTGCCATGTGGTTGCCCTTCCCTTGGATTCTTTCACATCTAGTAAGCATTTTACTGCAGATCAAAGTAACTTCACTAACTTACCCGCAATCAAAATGGATCTACTCACTGACGTAGTAGTCTATGTTTTTTCGGACATTCCAAAAAATATGAATATGTCTTTGTTCATGTCTTATAAAACACAAACATCAATGATAGCATCAACTTCTTTTTATAATAATTTTCCATCATTGTACACAATATCTACGGAAATCTAGCTTTGGGGGCCATCTATCCTTTGACATCTTGATGTTTCATCGGACATTGATGTCCAAGGTATGACACCAAAAAAAACTAGGTTTCTTCTAGTGATGATTAAATCACGACAAAAACTAGGCCAATAAAACAAGGCTAATGTATGGATCTTAAATTATCCTAAATTATGGATCTTTTGGACCATGTGGCACTCGATCATGTACTTTGTATTATTAGAAAGCTCTCTATGAAGAGGGGTGCAAAGAGATTCTTCATTTCATGGCATTTGGACATATACTGTGGAAGTTTTTTAACATTTAAGCAAACATCCTCACAATAATTTTTATTAAACTAGAAATAAATTATTCCAAATTAAGTTGCATTACAAAAATTGGACCAACAATAGAAGGCTACAGTAGTTCATCTTGAAATGTGATAATTTTTCGCTAACTACCGTATATATGTTGGTGATAGGGACACGTCTTTCTAGAGTTAAACAATATTGTCAATCCTCATGCTTGGTTATAAGAAAATCAAGCATGTTGATGTAGAATATTCAACTAATGTTTAAAATAGAGGAAAAATCTTCGATAATTTTTGGTGATAGATCATAAATATTGTTCCTTCATGTATTTAATTGTTTGTTCTATGCATGTCACTAGTCCCTATTGATCCAACTAATTTGGGTCTACTATTGTAATCACCATGCCACTAGGGCTTTTTCCTTTGCTTTCTGGTGCTAGATTGTACTAGAAAAAATAATCTGGCTAAAAAATGAAAGAAAAATGCCTAGAAAAAATGAATGAAATCGCCAAAAAAATTCAAATAAAAAATATATATTGGATGAAATCGTTAGATTACGAATGAAAAACAAATTATAGACATGTGATATGTGCTAATTTGATATTTTCTATCCAATATGTGGATGAATGTTGAAATTTGGAGCACCGCTATAACATTTTATGTCGACACTTTGGCACTTCTTAGAATATGAAAAAAAAAACCTACATGCCACCTACCAATGATAATTTTGTTAGTGAAATTTTAGGAAAAACTTTTTTATAAATTATTATTTTTTATCAAAAAAGACATCTTCTTATACATCAAATAGTGATTGATAATCATTAAAACATAGTTGAAATCATCAACATAGGAACAAACATATAGATGAAAAATACTATTTAATCTACAAATGGCTACAAGGTAAACTTTGTTATTGTCTTTCTTAAAAAATTGAAATGCGTATAAGGAACATTGCTAAGGTAGGAGCTATATTATTTCAACTTCAAAAATTCATAACTAATTCCACAAAGCTCCAAAAAATATGAAATGACTTGGGTTAGGTGCCCATTTCATTTGTCTTTCAAGAAGTTTCACCTCCCCAAATTCAGTTTCAGCTCTTAAATGGGCGCATAGTATGAACCTCCTACCTACCCAACCTCTGCTCAAGCTTTTTCTGAGAGAATTTTCCCTTGCCGCCTGCCCAGACAGTGAAATGTCATTCAAGGGATAATAATGTCAATGCATAAAGTCCCCTAATTTTACAAGTACAATTCCTATTCCATCCCCATTTCGGTTCCATGAACGCGCGAAAGTTGTTGCGGAGCTCAGTTGCAAAAGCATGACGAAATTTGCAAGTAAATAATAAGAAAGCAAAGCCAGATTCAATCTTGGGGTTCACAATGTCTAGCTTGTCATGAAATTACTTGTCCACACTGAGGTGGATCTCCTCGGAACCGTGTACAGTTTGGCAATTGCAAGCCGAAAAAGGAGTCCACAACGACATAGCATTGTACAGTACAAACCTAAGAGGGGCAAAAACCTTTCAACAAACACAAACTCCTTCTCCAACTTCCTCCATTCGCCATTAAATCTGTGATCCACTCCACATCCTAACTGTTTCATATCAATGTATGCATTCCACTAATCATACAAGTACAATCCCCATTTCGGTTCCATGAACGTGTAAAAGCTCTTTGCACAAGCAGGAATAAATGTCCAAGTAACGTAAGGAAGCCAATTAAGGTATATGATAGCGCACGGATGTTCACGCCGGGGCTAACTGGTGACACTGCGGTAAGGTCGTGCACTGGGATGCAAGTTGGGTCTCGGTGGGGCGCCATTCTGCAATGGCAAAGGGTTGCCCTTCTCGTCGTACAGAATGAGACCCGAGAATTCCAGAGGAGCGCACCGCTCGCCGCGCAGAATGGCTCGTTGCCACACTGCTGGGCCCGTGCTTTCTTCCTGAACGTCGTCTATGGGCCGAAGTGCATTCACCACGTCCACCTGCACAACAGACGTCCCTGGGAATTAGGATGAAACACTCGCACGCTGGTGCAAAACCTCCGTTGAAATTTAAAATTTAAAAAGATTTAGAAAATAATGAAACAGAAAAACACAAGAAGGAAAGAAATGGTGTTTGAGGTTTGAACCAAGCAGGTTGAACTCTTTGATATTGGAGTAAATTTCTCATTTGATTCAAACAATATATTAACCTCAATGGTTCATCTGTGTAGAGGAAGCAAACATGTAAAGGACCCATGTAGGAGAGCAAGGTTACTTTGGATTAGCAATGGCTGCTTTGGATTTATGGTGGCCTTCTTTTGAGAATCTTGAGTGAGCATTATTGAAGAGGATTGAATAAGATTCAAGCATTGTGATTTATGTGTAGTACCAAGAAAGAAAACGTTTGACCAAGATTCTCCTATGCAGTCCAGAATGTTGTTTGAATCAACCCAAGGGGTTAAAATAACATCCCAATACGATTGATTGTTTCCTCTTGCCTCTGGCTTTTAATTTGATTTCTCCTTTCCTTTTAGAAAAACATCCCAATACTGTGTTTTTAATTCACAGTTTTGAAACTATATGACTTCAATTTCTAGAAGGTTGAAACAACATGGCCCCTAAATTCCATTCATTTCCCAAGTAGTTGACCATCCACGTGTCAAAAACTCATACACAGATCAAGACGCACAGTCTGAGCTAACAAACCATTTTCTTGACAAGTCATAAGCTTACATCATGCCAAACCAAAATTCTCAAACGGTTGAGCAATACTTAATGTAAGGCGAACTAACAGTTTTGTGCCTAAACAACCATAGAATTTCTTCGAATCCTGGTGTTGTTTCAACCAACCAACCAACCGGGGTAGGAACAGCGTACATTCCAATGAAAGAGAATTTTGACCAAATGTTTTGAGCCGAAGCTTGCAAATAGTTACGCCTGAGAGAGAGAGAGAAAGAGAGAGTGAGGAGCCCACCTGTGAAGCGCAGTCGAATCTGAAGCTTCCGTTGCTGCGAAAGGACGACTTCCTGAAACTGCCATTACTAATCCTCAAAGACGACTTCCGAAACGAGCTCAGCTTGGCTTGAATCGCAGCCGCACTAAATCGGTGGCTGTGCTTCCTGTTCGACTGCGTTTCCGCCGCGAGTTCGCCTTCGGGTTCGGACTCTCGGTTGAGCACTTGGGGGTTGCTGTGGGCGGCGCAGAGCGCCACCAGCTTCGTCACGCACACGAAGAAGATGACCAAGGAGGAAAAAAGCGCCACCAATTGCAATGGAGGAGGGGAATGGAGGCCTCCGGCTCCGGGCGAAGAGCTCACCACCGATAGCCAACGAGCCATGGCTGATATATCACCGACACTTCACCTCGGGACTCTTGTGTTACGCTCCTGAGATTGGATGAACTATTTGCCACCAATGCAACAAATCGCAACTTTTGTGAAAAGTCTGACCATTTTGGAGAATGCAGTCACATCGTCAATGCTCACATACTAAGAAGCTCCCAGCGTACTGTAAGCTCCCAATGTACTGAAAGCTCCACCAACATAAGTAAAGGTCAATTTATGTACACCTCATAAAGACTTTAAAACCGTATCTACGCAATCAGATTTTCGGAGACAACAAAATAGAGCATGATGGAGCGTGATCTTATCAAAAAAACAAAACTTTACCAACTATCGATCCTCCAGCATCACAACAAAAGGTCAAATTTTGTATCAACTATCCGAAATTGAACCGACTATTCGGCATCTATGCAACAAAGCGCAAGTTTTGTGA
The DNA here is from genome assembly GCA_947034895.1 of Rhytidiadelphus loreus. Taxonomy (NCBI): domain Eukaryota; kingdom Viridiplantae; phylum Streptophyta; class Bryopsida; order Hypnales; family Hylocomiaceae; genus Rhytidiadelphus; species Rhytidiadelphus loreus. Next base: position 45,883,099 of record OX344764.1, read on the forward strand.
AAATTCTGAGCATTTTGGGGTACACGAACACGACGTCAATGCTCACAAACTAAGAAGCTCGCAACGTACTGTGAGCTGCCAATATTCTATCGATGAGATTCCAACAACGCAAGTGGAGGTCAATGTGACCGAAGAACCGTTAATATGCAGTCAGATTTTTGGAGATTACAGATTACTTACAGTACGAACGAGTGTGATGTTGTTAACGAACCGAAATTTTTCCAACTATCCTCCACCAACACAACAAAGCTCAACTTTTTGTACACACTCTGACCATTTCGTGTGAACAGTCAGGCCAATTTGTGTAAACCTCTGACCATAAAACCGTCACAGAATACGCAGTCAGATTTTTGGAGATTGCAGATCACAGCACGAAGGAGCTTGATCTTATTGACGAACCGAGATTTTACCAACCATCCTCCATCAACACAACAAAAGGCCAAATTTTGCAAAACTCTGCCCACAAACTGCTTTAATTTTTGAATGAGAAACTCCGTAACTATGCAGGCACGTCATCAAAACTCACAAACCAATGCAGGAAGCTCCCAGAAGTAATGTAAGGCAGGTCCCAAAATTCTATGAACGAGCTTCCATGAACTCTAGAAAGGTCAATTTCAGCCAACCTCTGAACAAAATTATACAGTGCAAGTCAGAGCCCACAACTACAACACTAAGAAGCGCTCAAACTAAACGTGCCGTAACCTCCAAAAATCCTATCAAAGAGCTTCCACCAACACAACGAACGCTCAATTTGTGACTTAAGCCTCGCTCCGAATACAGTGAACCTCACACATTACAACGTAACAGCAAGAAGCTCCCCACAGGAGAATAAGCTCCCAAAAGTCGATGAACGAGCTTCCACCAACACTACAAGGCTTAATATATTGTCAGTGTAACCTCTGAACACAAAACTGTGCAAGTCAGAGCTCACAAGCGTAAACAACAACACTAAGAAGCGCTCAAATCAATTAAACGTGCAATATGCTGTAAGCTCCCAAAATCGTAACAATGAGCTTCCACCAACACAAACAGAGGCCAATTTGTGTAAACCTCAGAATTTCGAGCTCACAAATTACAAACGTGATCTTAACCAATGCAGCAAATTAGTTGACTCACAAAAAATCATGTGTTCTCCACTTCGAATTAAGCGCATCATGGTGTCAGTGTTGGAGTCAGGTCCTCAGTCCTTCCTGTCCACCGGCAGGCCGGGACATGGAGAAAGCAGTCCACACAAGCAACGAAGCGCGCACCCCAACCAACTGCAAGCAATTATCAGCTCCGTGCACACAACTCCCGAGACCCTAGACTCCAGACTCAAGAAGAAGACTCATCAAGGGCTCATCAATCTTGGCATTCCTGGTAACTTAGGGACGACATGAACAAAAGTTGTTTGCTGTTGTTGCCCCACTCATGTTGACGTCTTTTCCGAGTCAGTGGGGTGTGCTCCGGTCTCTGGTGCGGCGCTGGAATCGGTAAAACAAGGTGAAGTGTGCAAATATAGAGCCCACCCTACGACAATTGCGCATCAAGGACAGGGGCAGTTGGTTCAGGGATCGAGAATTGCTGGAGCTGAGTGTGCCGTGCAAGTGTGTGAGTGACTGCCTGTGTGTGAGTGAGTGATTGGTGTTAATCCGTTTGGGAAAGTAAAACTGACTGTTCGCTTTCAGGCATTCAGTTCCAGGTGGTCGGTTACTGCCGGGCTTCCAAATTACCATAGCAGCGACACTTTTCCTTACTGGGCACACTGGTCTAATAGACTAATAATAAACCAAATAATAGACAGTCCGATTGGCAAATGAAAGGAGATTTCAATGCACCGAAGAAAGCATCATTTGGATGCACCATTGACAGAAGTCAGGAGGGATTACAATTTTCACAATAGACATTCTAAATTAGTTTCTTCAACAATAGGTACAGTACATGCAAAAGATGTACGTGATGAGAACATTTATTCAAGTGTTTTTAGAGGTGTTTTTAGACACTTGGCACATTTGGATGTCCCTACTTTAGAAAGTAGCTACTGGCTAGTTCAAACTTTTATTGGCCCAAATAAATGTAAGAATCTACCCCTATTTTGTGAGTGTTTTATTTTCGTATCATTCTCCCATTTCATCTCAATTAGAGGGTGTTTTATTCCAAATACGAATCCAAATTTCCAAATTTGATGATCAAGAGATAAAGAATTCGTGCTTGTGGGGGAAAACCCTGCTTGGTTTGGTTCTTGCAACAAATGCTAGAGTGGGGCTCCCGGCTACAGTTCCAGCGGCATGAGTTTGGGGTTGTGTGAATTCCTGGACCACAGGTCTAAATTGGGGGCAGGAAATCAGGAGTGGGCTTGGTTCTCCTGCGCCGTAACTATGTGAATTTCGTATAATTTCAATGGAATTTGGCGCAGTTTATAAGGAATTTCGGATATCAAGGAACTCAGGGACTCGCTTTATACCTGAGACCGGGCCCAATTTGTTGTGGAAGAGGTCCAAAAGCTTCACTTGTGATTGGACAAAAGGCTGAAATTTGTGCAATCAGTCTCAAGGGGAATGGCCCGGCCTCTAGGTGTACGATGTTCCTCATTCTTTGCAAGTCTCCGCTTTGGGGTGTCAGAGCTCGCACAGAGAGGAAGGCAATTTTAGGATTGTGTTCCTAGATTTTACAAGGGACTGATTGAAAGCACCCATTAAAGAGCTGAAAATTAACTTCGGGAGGTTAGACTTCTTGAGAATAATATTCAATAAATTACTTCTTGAAAGACAATTGGAATTGGCATCTAACCCAAGTCGTTTCATATTTTTTTGAGCTTTGTAGAATTAGTTATGAATTTTTGAAGTTGAAACATAGTGCTCACTAAAAGCGTCCGCCTCTTGAAATGTACACAATTTGTACATTATTGGTGTAATGAGAGAGCAAAATTTATTTGTATGTTACAAGATGCTTTTAGATCCTAGGCACTTTATGGACCTCCTACATCATTATACTTTGAAGAAAGCAAAATTGCACTATATATTCAATTTGGTAGCAATTTTTGAATCATGGAGCAAGAATTACTAGGTTTAATATGTTCTACAATAGCACCTCATAATAACATTCTCTACAATTGCACGTTCTTTACAATAGTAGTACAACCATTACAACCTTAGTAATAATACCCTTATGAGATTAAAAAAAAAAACATTGAATTTTCATTACACTATCAATAAAGTGTTTCCAAATTTCAAATGAATTTGTATTAGGATGGATATTTAACTATTCAAGTAGATGAAATTGTGGAAATGGGTGTGGCATTGTGAACTTCATAAGTAGATATAGCTTTGTTTAATCCATTGTGAACACATTTTAGTGCCCATATATCCTCAAAGAAGTGTCATTAAGGTGGTGTGTGTTAAAATTGCCCGGCCCCTACTCAAAAAGTGTCTTTTACACAAAGGTGCACGTTGAAGTTTTCAATGTACCAGTGGTGAACATTTTAGGGTAGGGACACTTTCAAAGCAATCTCAAGTTTCAATTTCACAAATTTTCATTAACTCAATGAGAGACATTTTGAAAAATATGAATAAAATTGGATTGATGCAACTTCTATCTATATCTCCAAAAACAAAATAAATAATTAACCAACATACAAGTCTTAAAAATCCATATCAATGCATAGAAGGAGATTTAACCTTACAAGGACATGCAAACCTAAAAGGTCTTATGGATGATTTCATTGTTATCTTAAGTTGTAGAATCAAAGAATGCACCTATTGGTGACTACCTTGGTCATGGGGATCAGAGTTGCATCCATACGTCACCACAAACACTAAATGTCTCACAAATGATGGAGAATCTTTCTATGTAAGACAAAAGTATATATCTTCATCCTTATTTTTTGTACAAAAAGGGAAGATCTTGCATAATAGTTTGACCTCCAATGAGTGTTTTTGATTTTTTTTTTTAACTAGATGATTAATATTGTACCAAGAAAGATGATTTCCAAATTGACCAACTCATTCTTACATGGCTAATCTTATAAGGACTTTATGGACCAAGTTGTCCAATGAATGACAAAGAATCCTTCTATGCAAGACAAAAGTAATCCTTCTATGTGAGATAGAAGTACAAATGTTCAACCTTGGAATTTTGTGTGAAAAGGGAAGGTCTTGTACAACAGTTTGACCTCCAATGGGTGCTTTGGGTTTTTTTAAGTAGGCAATTAACATTGTACCAAGGAGGAGGATTTCTTCCATGGCTAACCCTACAAGGATGTTGTAGACCAAAATGATGACAAAGAATCCTTTTACATAAGACAAAGGTGCACACAATCATCCTTGGAATTTTGTGCGAAAAGGGAAGGTCTTGCGCAGTAGTTTGACCTCAAATGTGTGCTTTTGGTTTTATTTTAAGTAGATGATCCGCACTGTACCGAAAAAGATGATTTCCATGGCAACCAACCTCTCTTTCTCTTTCTAGGGTTAATGCATACCCTACCAGTTTGATAGGGTTGAGTGTCTCAGCATATCCCACTTGCGCTGTGTCTGTATTGCACCCATGAAACGGTGAGTTCATAGGTTGGTAACCCTAAAGTATGGCCACCAAAGTAACGTGAAGTTGACTTCTTCAGTTGTTCCGTAAGAGCGTGGGCAACCTGTGATTCCTCATCCCTAAATAAAAAACGAAAAATTCACTTTGATAGCCTCACTCGATCAATGCTCTCTTATCGTTTTGATTCATCAACTGATCATCACTTTCCACCACGACGACCTCAACATCTGTAACGATGGATCATTGGAGCAGGTTTGGTTCAATCTAACTTAGCTTCCTGTAACTTGTGTGTGTTTGAGGAACATCTTTGTTGCAATGTGTCGTGGATGCAAATTAAAATTAGAGCGGACTTCCACGTACCAAAACCAGTCCAACTTTTGCAGAAAAGATACACAGAAATCCAAGAATTCGATATGAAAGTATGCAACATTTGCAAGAAGAGAAGAATCAAAATTGTTGTCTACCAAACTTTTAGGGAGAGGCTTGTGAAGGAGACTCTTTCCGAGAAAACTAATTAGTTTTAACTATTGGACTTGAACTCTTGGTATTGCTTTTAGTTTGACAACAAAGGAAACATGTCTACTTCTACAACATTCTACAACATACTTTCTCCCTACTCATCATACTGGAAGTGAAAACATGATGAAAACTTGGTGAAGGCAATTCTCTTCCGAATTGGACACAGCGTGGAAGATCATTCTTAACATTATCATCGTTTCTGCAGCGAGGCTGGGCTGGCTGGCTGTTTGAGGGAGTTTGTTTGTAATAAAGAGGATTGACTGTCTGCGGTACATCCCCTTGCAAACTGAGTGGGTGAAGGGACAAGAAATTTAACTGAATGTGTTGTATCATCTTTAAGAGCTTTTAATATTCGTGTTGGTTGATCCGGCATGAGTACAATTCAAGGAGCTGGGCACTTATGATGGGATCGATGGCACAGTGTAAATCTCTCCGAAAGCGTTCATGGGAAAGCTAAGACTGCATCGAAACCGCTCCAAGTAAAGCCAAGCCGGGGGAGCATTTGTGAGACAATAATAACGACAGTTGTTTTTCGGACTCCATCAATTTCGCACTTTGAATTGCTCAAAGCTCGAAATGAGCTGTTGCAATGGATCTTGTTCACAAAAACTTTGGTTCTTCGTTCTTGGATGGAATTGGCGCACATTGAGGGGACGTTTTTTTTGTTTTTTGTTTTTTGTTTTTTGTTTTTTTTAACATTGAGGGGACGTTTTACACCTAGGTTAGGCCAATATGTTGTGTAAGAGGTCCAAAATCCTCACTTGTGATTCAATGGACAAAAGGTTGAAATTTGTGCAATCAAACTCAAGGGGAGTGGCCCAGCCTCAAAGTGTGAAGCATTCCTAAGAGTCCGTTTGTTCAAGGTCTCATATTAGTGCCTAGAGCATCCTCAATGTCCCCATTATTGAGGCTTTGCAATGGTAACTAAGCAATGAAGCAAACAAAATGAGGCAGAATACAACCTTTAATCCCTCAAGGCGATTTAAAAACATCATAGCTTTTGAAGTGCTATAAATCTAAATGTCACTAATTTATACAGATTTTAACCTTACAATCTTGTAGTGCACATGTTGTAGATGGCATGGATCAAAATTGAAGTCATTTGACCATGTAGATTGAAAGATTATAATGTTTTAGTGTTGAAAAAGGATAGTGAAATTTTCCTAAAAACACATTTGGAGGTGAAATTTGAATTCTAAACCTTCTCAAATGAAAAAACTTCAAACTACAAAGTGCTTAAAAATCAGCATACAAATACATAGGTGAAAGAAAATATCATTCAATTGACTCATTGTGTCTACAAAATGGCTTTGAAATGCCAAGAAAAGTTGCCAAAAATTACATCCAAGGTTGAATCTCCTTCTACTAAAATGCCTCTCAGTCGCTCATTATTTCTTGGATTGATATGAAATTTTATTGACACAAACTAGACCAGTATATGCAACTTTTCCAAAAAGAACTATTGAAAACGGGCATTGTATGAAGAAGAAATAGGCCTACATAATGAAAAACTATTAGGGTTTTGAACTTTGAATTGCTCCCAAACATTCACAACAACCTAGATTTATATGAAAAATTTACCACAAGAACTGGACTTCAAGGGGAACATAATCCAACAAATTTTATTGAAAAAACACTATATGAAGGAGATACAAGCCCCCAAAGTTGCAGCCATCAAGTGCAATTTTGTGAACTCAAATTATACTTGTGAACTTTGATTGGATTTCAAGAAACTAATACATCTTGGATTGATCTGAAAATTTTACCACACAAATAAGAAAAGTATGCGCAACTTCTCCAACAAGTTTGATTGAATTTGGACATTAGATGCAAAAGTTACATTACTTTGAATTGAACTCAAACTATATGAGACTACTTTTGAGCCCCTTGGGCGTTGACTGGGGTTGAGCTAGCTCCTCGTCACTTTCCAAGCCATGGATAGAAATGGCCTTAGGCTCGCTATATTTTTTTTGTTGACCCTCCATTCCACACTCTACTACACACTTAATGCCATTAAGACAATTTTTACTCCTTCAAAGGCTTGAAAAGTTAGTGGACTCTTCTAGTTGCTACTTCAATAATGGCCCAAAATAGATAGTGTTGTGTCTTAATACAAAGCCCCTCATTGAAGCACAACAATTGTCAATTGCCTCAACAAACTTATCAAAAGGGCCCAAAATCACTGTGCATTTGTAATGTATAGTGACGAAGTAGTGAGGGTACACTGTAGATGCTCTAATGTCTACAAGATAAAGAGCAGTGTAGAAAATATACATTGATGCCCTTTCATTATGCTATTTAGAGATTTCCTCTTATATTCTAGGATCACATATATTGTGAGCCATCACATTGGTTCATGGTTTGAACCAAGGAAAATTAAAGAAAATTCTATGAAATTATAAGCCAAAAATATTAGTAGGAAGAATTAATCCGTAACCATAAATTAATGTGTTTTACAATAGGTAGCAATGGAAATTCTAGGACAATTGTGTGAAATTTAGGAAATTTGATTATAAGAGAATGATGAGGAAGTTCTAGGGGGAAAATTAAAACTTTTATATGAAAAAGACATTGAGTGAAAAACAAGCATAATGGTTAAATGAAAAAAAATCAAAACCAAAATACTACAAGTAGGAAATTCCATTAGTAGTGAATTGGAAATAAAAAATGCAAACACGAAAAATTTCTAGAGTCTAATTGGATTGCTCCAAAGCACCTCTTGGCCAAAATAAATTTGATGTGAATTTTGAGGTCATACCGAGCCATGAATTACCCCCCTAAAGTCCCAAGGCTTTATTTCCATTAAAAAAAAAGCTCAAAATTGTCATTTCTACTGCAAAGTGTAAAAAAACTTTAAAATTTGTTTTCTTTGCATATCTAACTATGGGATCTTGCACTAGACTGGTATATAAAAGTGTGAAAGAAATTTCAAATACTTTGACCTCATAGATTGCAAGATATTTGCATTTAAAGTGAAGAAAAACAGTTTTTTGCACCTTGCTTGACTAGATTTATTGGCTTTGAATCATTTTAACTATAAATTTTTGCACTATTGATTTTGAATTTTGAATTTTGAATGTTGAAGAATTGAGTTGAGAGTCTAGGAAAAAAATTCAAAAAAACACACTTAAGTTTTGCTCATTAAAAAATTGTTAGAGTTAGAACAAAGACTAGGACACTAACACAGTGGTACATAAATCTCTTGAGTTTTTGAGAGAGCTATGGAGATTATGAAAAATATGGGATAGCAAATTCATCAAGTAGGTCTGACATTTTTGTGGGAAACCGTAGAAGAAATGTTTAGAGTGTTCTTTGGGGTTAGATAGGGGCATTTTCCTTCTGGCTAAAGTTTTTTCCCATCACATAGTTGTAGGCTAAATTCTCTTCCATATAGGTTCTAGTAGTAAGACCTTTAGGTTTTGAAAATTAGATTAGTTGTAGATCTGATTGTAAACTTTCTAAAAAGCTAAGACTCACGCATTTGAAGCATGTATGAAGTTGTAGCATCCAAATGAATAAAAGGAAGGTAGGCTACCATGGACACCAAGAATGGCAACTTTGGCGTCTCATAACTTATTGTTTAGGATGAAGTAGGAATTGAAGTCATGTTTCCAAATAGACTAAGCTTGCTTAAAGGGAACCTTGAACGAGGCAGTGGTGACCATTTGAACACCAATAGGTTTGTGCCCTCAAGATTTAGAATGAATTAAATAGACCAACTTTTGAGGATGAGATTAGAAAAAACATAAAGAGTTAGGAGTTGAATTTTGGAGAGATGGTGTCTCACCAAGTCCAGCTTCCAAAGAGACCAAGCTTGTTTGAAGAAGACCTTGGAAGAAGTGGTGGCAACCATTTGAATACTTAGAAGTCAATTGCCATGGAGGGCAAGTTGACAACCACAAGGAGGACCAACACTTCAAGATGGCGGTTTGTACTCCTTCTCTTTGCTTTATCCATTGGCAAATTTGTTCGTCTTTATATTAGGGCAATGATGTTGGTAGGCCACCTACTTGTATTTAAGTAGTTAAGATGATTAGATAGGAATGTAATAATCTTGTCTTAGTTGTGTAGTGTTAACCACGTTGTTAGGGCTCTTAAAGTTTTTTTATCAATGTTTTGTAACACTTGAAGAATTGATAAAGAATTGCGTTATTTAGTTAAGTTTCCAGTTGCAATGCATGTTGTTGTAGTGGCCTATAAGGGTAGAATCTAAATTTAATAATTTGTGGTGCTAGTAGGGAATCCATTGCTTAGAAGGTCTACATAGTCTATACTCCCTACCAATGCATGGTGTACCAAAAGCTATCAATAAGGAATGAACTACTACAATAGTTTAGATGTAAAAATCAAACATAACTATTTAAAAAAAAATTAAACAAGTAAAACCATCACTTGCTTTTTCCAAAGCCATTTCTATTGCAAATTTTCTACTTCTCTATAGCTTGGTCTTATGAGAGATTTTAATGTAGGAATGCCATTGACACCATTCTGAGGCACTTTATTGTCTTTGTTGTTCATTTTGTAAAGAAGAAAGGATGATTTCCATCTATCGTTAGATACCAAGGGATTTTGGTGGTCTTGCTACCCCTTCAAGTTAATTAGGGTGATTTGAAGTTATAATTTATATTAGAAAATCATTTTTAAAATAAAAATGAAAATTGGATATTTATAACAACTCTATAAGGATGATCATTCATTAAAATTCTAGATTTGTTACTTTGTTTACATATACTTCTTCATACAATAGCTTCTAATCAATAGAAGATCATCCATTAGAAGAGTTTTCGGACCCTTGGAGGGTCGTTTCAAGCAGCTGCGGGGGAACTGTCCCCCTGCAGTTTTCGGGGAACGGCTGTTCCTGATAAAAAAATTTCAAAAAAAAAGAAAAGAAAAAGTTTTACTCTTGAAATGCAAAAAAAAACAGAATTTTTTATTTATTTTTTCCGACGTGGAAGTCGCCATTCCACGTCTGCAAGCTGCTGCGGCCCCCTGCGAACCAGTTTCCACAGTTTGGGAACTCACAACCCTCCGGGGGGCTGAAATCTCCTCTAATGCCCTTTAAAAATTCATTGAATAGCATTTTTTAACAACTTCAAAGGGTAAACATGAAGATTGTTTTGTTCAAATTGTCCTCTTAGGTATTTTTCAATTTATTTCTTCAACATAATCTTTGTTACAAGATGGAAGACATACACATTATGAAATAAGAAGTTTGAAAAATGAAACTTCACCATCTGGGAAGAGCTCAAGAAACTTGAATTTCAAAATTCAAGTTTCTTGATCTTGCATATGATGATTTTTATAGTCTTACATTTTAGGAGGATATACTTTAAGAAGTGAACTAAGAGATTCAATAGTTGAATCTATTCCAAATTGAAAATTATCAAATATATTTTAGCATTGTTTATAGAAACGATGATTTAAGGTAGATTTGGGCCAAATTGCATCAAGAACCTTTACCCCCTCATCACCCAAGGGGACAAAAAATATTTGTTCCAAACTCTAAAGAACTATAAGATCAAATCTTGAAGTACAAAAATTCATTGCACGCATCTCTTATTGGATTTGATATATTATTGTTCTATTCAACAAACCTAGCATTGGAGCAATTAACCCCTAAGTCCCATTGTCTCTTTGGGGGAAGAAATGGATTTTGGGTAGGCTCCTATTGTCTCAATATTCATCATGATTTTTTGAAACTTTTTGTAAAGACAAAAAAAAACATTAGCTTTTGGGGAATATAATTTTTATTGCAATCAATGTTGGGGAGAAAAAGTTATGGCACAAAAGTCTTTTTGTTAGGTGCAGCAATCACCCTCCCATAAAAGAAAAGATTTAAAAAAATTAATTTCCCCCCACATAGATTGTAATTTTATCTACATAGGAAGCTTTGATTTATTCCATTTGGATTTGTTATGTAAAAGTTATGGACAATCTTATTTTGGGGGCAATCAAAGCATCTTCTTGAAAAAATCACTTGTAAGATTCATCTTTGAACTCAAATTTCACAATTATTAAAAAAAAAGTTTTATAAGGTTAATAGTTTCTTACTAAAACAATCTCACTATTGTGATTAGTGTGTTCCAATTCCATCTAAAAGCTATTAATAATTTAGATTTTCCTTCAATTTTGAACCTACTTCTACTTAACAATTTTTTAATGAGCAAAACTTAAGTGTGTTTTTTTGAATTTTTTTCCTAGACTCTCAACTCAATTCTTCACACATTCAAAATTCAAAATCAATAGTGCAAAAATTTCTAGTTAAAATGATTCAAAGCCAATAAATCTAGTCAAGCAAGGTGCAAAAAAACTTTTTTTCTTCACTTTAAATGCAAATATCTTGCAATCTATGTAGTCAAAGTATTTGAAATTTCTTCCACACTTTTATGTACTAATCCAATGCAAGATCCCACAATTAGATATGCAAAGAAAACAAATTTTAAAGTTTTTTTACACTTTGCAGTAGAAATGACAATTTTGAGTGTTTTTTTGATGGAAATAAAGCCGGGGGGTAATTCATGGCTCGATATGACCTCAAAATTCACACCAAATTTATCTTGGCCAAGAGGTGCTTGGGAGCAAGCCAATTAGACTTTGGGCGGTGAGGGTTTAACCCCTGAGCGCCCAAGAGGCCAAAATCTGGCCTCTCTATATTGAAAAACGTTCTTGTTTGACCATCATAATCTTTTGAGTAGTACGGTCAAAGGACAAGTCCTTTTCTCCACACCTCTTGGTCCCTCTTGAATATCAATCGGTAGAGTTGGATTATGTGGATCTCTTCTTAGAAGAAAGCTTGAGTGGATTGAAGTGGAAAAGGTATGGATTTCAGTGAATTTGCTCTGGGCGCTCAGGGGTTAATCCTTGAATGCCGGGCAGGTTACCATGGAATTCATCTGTTTGTCACCGTGTGAATTGATGGCTTAAAAAAATGAAAATATACTCATTAATAAAACAAACTACTACAGATTATCTTCCCTTTCCACACAAATTTGGGAGGATGAATAGTTTCATTTATGTCGTACATAGAGAGATTCTTTGTCATTCATCGGCTGAAAAACGTCCTCCGCGTTATTTAATGGGTTAAAGACGGACTCCTCAACTTCAAATGATTCTCCCATTTCACAGACGGAACCTGGGTGGTGTCATTTGTGGCAGCTGATGAATGGTGGTTTCATTTCTGTCATTTTACAGGAGCCGATGAATTCGAAATGCCGGCCAGCACGGTGCAACCCAGAAAATCAAGACGCAGGATTGAGTTCAGCCAGCGATCCACTCCAGCAGGGGGAAGAAGAATCAATAACTTACTCTCATCAATTCAATTCAGTTCTACCAACAAGTAAGTTGAACTTGAGCCTTCCTCCTCTGAACAGACAGACATGGAAGCTCCAATTCTGACGAAAGGGATCATTTGAAACTTGGAAGCAGACTCGGAGTGCAGCATCCGTCGCGCTAATCGATGAACTGATCCATCTGCTTACAAACCTTGATGAAGGACGAAGGGACGGACGGTACCTTACCGGAGGAGGCCGTGGACAGGCGGGGGATTCATGCGGAAAGAAGATCGGAACCCTAAAAAGTTGAGCTGATCACCGTGGAAAACTGGAAATCATCTGTTTGGGTCCCGGACGTGTGAATTGTTGGCTTACAAAAATGTAAATTGAAGCACTCAAACTACTTTCTGTAGAAGACCTTCTTTTCACACGAATTTTGGAGGATGAATAAGATAAACTCAACCCATTACGGAATAAATGGGAGCAAGCCCATTGTGGACAAAGTTTTAATGGTGGTGTACATTTCAAAATTTGAATGTACACCACCAATTTTGCCCACTATGGGCTTGCTCCCATTTATTCCGTAATGGGGTAGTTTACCTTAGTTGTACTTTTGTCCTATATGGAAAGATTCTTTGTCATTCATCAACTGGAAAACATTGTTAGTGTTGTCTATGGGTTAACCCTGAAATGAAGAGAGACCTATCACCATGGTTGTCACGGCTAAAGTGATCCAATTTTGGAATCAAAAAGTTGCATCCTTCATGTCTACGATAACCTTGAAAGTTATCCATTGGTCACATTTTGGCCAAATCTTGAAAATGATAGGTCTATGAAACACTTTTTCAAACTTCAAAGTCCTTTGTTGTGTATGCTTCCACTGTGCAAATGAAATTTTATATATTTGCTTTTGGAGATGTAATCACAGGTCGTGTGTAAGTCATAGATTTTTTAGATTATTACTTGTAAGGAATATTTTGTACCATGTCTAATCTCAACCTTATTCCTAAACGAAGGGGCCTATGATTGTGTTGTCCACTTGCAACATAAAATTTTCAGATTCTTTCATGATAGTTTGAAACTGTCATGATTTTTTTTTGACAAAAAAAGTAAGAAATTTCACATATAATACAAAGATGTTTTAAAAATCTAAAAAAAAAATCACAATAGGTGTGTATTATAGTGTGGAACATCAATGTAAATCAAATTTCTTTGTTATTCTAATTAAACTCAAGAAATGTGGATATGAATTTTAGCTTCAAACTAAAATAAAATGCACTTATTCAAGAAAATTTAACCCCTAAAGTCCTACAACCTTTTTTTCCATCAAAGACCATTCAAAACTACCATTTCTATTGCAAAGAGCCCCCCCCCCCCTCCATATCTAACTACAGAATCTTGTACTAGACTAGCACAAGATACATGGAAGAAATTTCAAAAACTTTGATCGCGTAGATTGCAAGATATTTTCATTTAAAGTGAAGAAAACAAGTTATTTTACACCTTGCTTGACTAGATTTTTTGGCTTTAAATATTCTTAACAAAAAACATATGCACTCTTGATTTTGATTTTCTAATTTTTATGTTGAAGAATTGAGTTGAGAATCTTGGAAAACCATTAATAGCTCTAAGATGGAATTGAAACACAATAATCCCAACAGTGAGATTGTTCTAGCAAACAACTTTAACCTTGTCTAAATTGTAAAAATTGCATTCAAAAATGAATTCAGCCTATGAGTTATTTTTTTCTAAGAAGACGTTTAGATTGCCCCCAAAACAACATCATCCATAACTTTTTCATCATTAGTCCAAATAGAATGATTCAAAGCTTCAAATATAAACAAAAATTCAATATTTGAGAAAAATATTTAAAATATAAAAAAATTCAATTTTTTCTGATTTTTTGGGGTTGCCTCTCAAGCTACTTTTTGGTCATCGGGTAGAATAATTTTTGCTCCCAAGCACCAATTGAAATAAAAATTATATTCTCAGAAAGCTAATCTAATTTACTATCTTCAAAAAAAGTTTCAAAAAACCATGTTTAAAATTGAGATCATACGAGCCTACCCAAAAATTCTAAGAGTCTTTAGGATTTAAAGTTTTGAAGCAAAGTAGAAACTAGACTTGGGAAGTTTCATTTTGATAGTTTTCTTCCAGAACGGAAAACCTATCTTGAATGTCCAAACCAAGTTTTGAGAGCAAAAAGTCAAAACTGTTAAAATATACCATTAACATTGGTATCAAGTTTTTTTTAAACATCCCTATGTTAAATAAAAAGAAAACTAATTTGACTAGAACTTAATTCGAAAATGTGAATATACCAATAAGAAAATTGCACAAAAAAAGTAAAAAGAAGATTGTCATTTCTTAACCATGTCCAAACTTTGTTATGCATTCATGAATACTGAATGTTTTTTGTTCCTTTGATGTAAGGTTTTTGCAAGAGTAAGCATACAAAGAATTAAGATGAATAACAACCAAGAAATATCATATATAATCCAACATCTTTTTTCAATGGCCCCCCCAAGGTTAGTACTTAATAATATTACTCACATGTCTCCATTATCACATGCTTTTATATGCTATAGATAGTATAAAAAAACTAGACCTAAAATTATCTAAATAGGTATTTGAATTTTGTTGCTAGAATTAAAAAGTCTAAAAGTATGTTCCCACTTAGTGTTTGCAAACTCTATGTGTTAAAAGATACGATCTCTGTACAAGTAGGAAATAATATTTTTTTTTACAAGAGTTTAGATTTGGAATTGTTGCACTTGTTTCTTAGGTATGTGTAGTTCTCATATGGCTCAAATTTATTACGAACTCTTAGTTTATTAAAGCACTTGCAACTTGTTGTCAACAAGGAAAAACTCCTAAGTGTTGCAACAACTTGATTGGACATCAATTGAATCTCAATTAGTAGGTTTTGCAAGGCTTGAAGAGCTTGTAGGAAGAAACTTTGTCATTGAATAGTTGTGCAAAAGTGAAGTTCTACAACAATTGTATAGATTACGAAACACAATGATCAATATTGCAGATCATTGCAAAGTTAATTGTACAACTTGTAGATCATTGTGGTGTGATAGTCCTATTTTGGTATCGGCATTCACTACTTATCATGTCACAACTACAAAGTTGTGAGAAGATGAAGCAATGTACCAAATTGCAATGGTAGTTTAGCTAATAGGCACAAACAAGCAACAATATATAATATTGCACAAATTCAACAAAAATCTTCAAATTCCAAAGATTCGAATGCTACAAAAAAATTGATTAGTTCTTCATGATTATTCCAAAAACTACATAATATTCCTACTTGTACACCCAAACACATAAGATTCCAACTAGGATTGGCATTTGCTAAACATGTGTGGGAACACAACAACAAATTCACATGTAAGGCCAAGTGAGAACAAACCATAAGTTCTTGTTGGATTTTATTGGAAGTCAAAAGAGGATTCAAGATTCCCTAAGCGTGCAAACTTTCGACACCAAATAAATAAATTATGAATTTCTAAAGCACTGGAAAATAGGTATACCCAAAATATGCTCTTTTGTGAACAGAAGCTATCATAGTAAGGCAAGAATCTTTAGGGGTCCATTTAAGAATCTATAGGTGTAAGTCACCTTACTACATGGACGAGCTCATTGAATCTTATCTAATCTCGTAACATTCAGATATCAGCAATGCAAACTGCTAAAAATAAGAGACGATACAAAAACCTTGAGGACCTATTCTATCTCCTATGCTGACTTCTGAAACCGGCAATTGAGGAGTTGGCCTTCAATAAGCAAGTTGGGAGTAAGCACACTAGGTTAAATGTTCATGGAACTCATGTTTAAATGGAAATGGGATTATCTAGTATCCTACAACCTCCCATTTTGAAATAGCAAAAGAAACTCATACATAGTGATACAATTTGATTGTCAACAGATTTAGCTCTTGTACCCACAGTGATCTATCTCTCCATAGCTATATTGCGATGTCCCTAAACTCACTCCTTACATATTTGGTTAAATGCTCGAAGTGACGCAAATGGCATTCTCATACCTTATATTGTTTGCAAACCTGCTCTGCTTGATATAATCTCATTGGCCTCAGCAGTCCAACAAACTAGTTCACACATATACAATCCATGTGGGCACTGGAATGTACCCAATAACTGTTGCCAACCTAATTCAGATGGTCGACAATGCGCGCCCACTCAAAAGCCCGAGATTGCATGCCGTGCTACCTGGCAGCTATAAGTTCAAGTATGCCTACAGATGTCAAATTTTGAAGAGCAATGAATGCTGGCATTTATTCCAAGAAACGAGTGAAGTCTTTGAATGATTTCTACGTTGGAAATATCACACGAGTAACTGACCTCTTGAATGTGAAACTTCGTCGAGCGAAGAAAGAATTCTATTCAGAAGACCCAATACAGCAACGTTCAAAGAGGACGTAAGAACTCTTCGGCTGCAGCATGTTTGCTCCGATCCTTTAGAAGATTAACAATTGAGTAAAATTGACAAGAGTGAGAGGGGATTAAAATCTACTTGGCCCGGGGGTGCGAGGCGATGAACTCGATCACATCCCTTGCGGACTTAATTTTATCAGCTTCCGCATCCGGAATCTCCAACGCGAATTCCCCCTCAATTGCCATCACAATCTCCACTTCATCTAAACTGTCGAGGCCTAAATCCTGTTTGAAGCTCGCCGACTCTGATACCTGGTGCAGATAATCACACAGATGTTCAGCTAGTGTTCATCCCCATAATCAGTATGAAACTACTGTCGACGAATTGATTTTCGAACGCAAACCAATAAAACTTTGAACCTTCATAACTTTTGCATAATGACGCATTCTTTGGTGCACTGGAATCAAATTTTTCATTAGACAATACGAACATCAATAGAAACTTGACGAGTTTAGTAATAATAGGAATTATGCTCTTCGGCCCTACGTTACGGCATTGTCCACCCTCGCATTGCCTGCTTCCAAACAAGCTCCCATTGCGAAACCCTAAATTGCTACAGAAACAGCAACACGAATGTACCTTGGCTGGATCCACTTTGGCGTTACTCTTGAGCACTGAGAGGACGCGATCCACGACCTGCGAACGATCGAGGTACGTCCCCTGAGCGTGCACTTCACCGGACATGGCTCGAAGGACACCCCATGTGGCGCCGGGCTGCACTCTCAAGTGCTGCAAAAGAGCTCCGTGAAGCGCCCGCAGCGACGAGGGTCTCGCAGCCTGCATCCTTACGTATTTGCAATAGACCCTAAGGGGAGCTCACAGCAAACGGTGCAACACAACTGAGAGTGATTGCGGAAATGGCCCCTAGAAACAGAGCCTTGACACGGAGAACTGAAACTAGGCTTGGAGCTCTGGTTACACGGTCATGGGTTCCATTCGGAGTCCATCACGGTCATAGGTGCAAAGTTTACCCTGTCATTTCTCCCTTTTTAACCCGCATAACAATTTCATACTCCGTACAGGTTAAGGGGGCAACTAGGGCATTGATGATTATGTAAAGCACTCCCGGGAAGTGCGCCATTCATTTCCCGGGAGGATTGCGGAGCGTAATGCTCAGCTGGCGATGGGTTCTTCCCGTAACCGGGGATTACGTGTTCTTCATCGAACTTGCACTCTCATCCCGCGATTCCATCCAATTGCTCGTGCTTTACGCCGGACAATGACCGCTCGTCGTCGGGGATTACTGAAATTAAAGTGCCTCCTCGTCGGGCTCCGCCCTCCTCGTCGGCACTTTAATTTCAGTAATCCCCTCCTTCTCGGGCATTGCCCTATACGTAACATTTGCACTATTTTATGCACTTCCAAAAGAAAGGGTAGCTGAATTAATCCCAATAGACTTTTTATTCATGAAGACCAGCATTCTGGGTGCTATTATCCATTCAAATGTTGAGCTAAACACATCAAAAACTTCTTGGGTGGTGGAAATCATAGTTCCACATTTGCGCATCATACACAGTTCTTTAGATATGACAATTGTCACTCAGGATTTTAGTAATGGGCTTATATACTCTTTGCCATATGATTTTTGCCCTTCAAATCTGAGGGAAATCGCCACGACATACATTAGTATGAATAAACTTAGTACACCAGATTGCAATACACTAGTAGCCTGTTTCTCCGTAAAAATTTACAATTGATTTCCGAAGTGGAAAAATAATGAATATACAGCAAAAATTGTGTCTGGACCCATTCAAGGGTCAATCTCTACCTAATCAAAAGAATCATCTTTTAGGTTAGTTTCTGGGAGGGCTAGTGTCGCTGCAGAGGGCAACCTTCATCCCGTGAGACACTTGTTCAGTAGCATCTCGAATAATTTTAGGTAATGGTAGGTGCGACTCCTTTGGTAATCACTACAAAAATTACAATTGCCTGGTGGATTAAATACACGGTGATCTACACTAAATTAATGAGTAGAGCGAAGACATTCACTCATTTCAATGGAGCTGTGAGTAACTTAGCCCGTGCTCTCATGAACCGTCGCACAATATTCCATAGATCATCAAGGTAATGCCAAACTGTGGGCTTGTTCGTAGAACACGTAAGAGACTGCCTTTGAAAAGAGCCTGGGGTCCCTCCTTAGTTATAATATCCTGCATACACTCCCACCAGTCGGTGTATTGCGGCTCTCCAGGTGAAGGTTCTTTCTGCATTGACACATTAGCAAACGGTAGTTGGTCAGTCATCACAAAAACAAAAGAAATCAGTGTCAAGAATGGAAATAAATACTCCCATTCCTTGCAAAAAGAGTCTACAAAACAATCGCAAGGAAGAGAATACAAAAACTTTTAGGATCTAATCCCGTCTCTTATATCCACAGCTACTCATCAATTCATGTGCTTAATTCGCCTACAATTAACAAGTTGGGTGAATGCATGACTTGGATAAATGTCTATGACCACTGATCTTTGAATATAAATGAGATTGTCTACTATCCCTTCATTTGTGGCCTACAATTTCATAAGATATTCATACATGGTGATAGAAATTTGATTTCAGGAGAGCTTAGTTTTTGTTCCCAAAGATCGCTCTACTGCACCAACTTTGGGTAAAAATAACACACCAAAATGTGTTAAAATGTTCGAAGTAACGCAAATAGTATCCTCTACTTTTCATGCTTTTTCTAACTGGAAAAATTGTACCAGAGTAAACAGCCTAAAACGACTTCAGGTATATTAACCAATCAATTTCTGATGTCAAAGACTACACTATATGCAAGAACGGTGTACTGTCAAAGAGCCGGTACTGTGCGTAGAGAGATGGACTACATACCTGAAGCCGAGTTTTAATAATGTCCATGGGAGTGACCAACACGGTGGCAGGTATAGCGGCAATAGCTCCAGCAAGAAAACTCTGTTCCGGGTAGAGTCCACGGAGGAAAGTGTAAATAGCGAAAAAGATCGCTGAGCTAGGCACATCACGGGCTAGGGTAACACCGGCACCATCATAAAGACCTTTTACTCCGAGCTCTTTTACAATAGTCCACAACGCCTTCTTCGGTGCCCCATCTTTCTGAGTCTGAAGTCGAACTTTCACGATCTCCATGGGATTCGTGAATACCACCTGCATTACAGCAAACGCTTAATTTGACATAAAATAAGATAACTTGTAAGTAATACAAGTATCACCTTACACCAAATCCAAACATGAAATCACGAATGAAGTCATTGACAAAATGTGTATGTGACATTCATTATAAACTAGGGCGTTGTTGCATACCTGGGATGCACCGCCTCCTCCTCCGGCTATGAATTCCAATGCCCACACGCGTGCACCAGGCATCATCGTCTCAAGACTACTCAACAGCGCCTCGTTAACTGTCAGTTTCATGGCCTGACAGAGCATCCAAGATATTAAAGGTCAGTAACAGTGCATGACATACACAATTGCCAAACCCCTCTCTACATTTTACAGAATGCGGCTTGCAGAATGCATCATTAGAAAATTGCATGGATCACAAGACTTCAGCATCATAACTTCGTGTTTGTGGTACATGAGATCAACATAATTTCTACAACAAGACACCCAAAGCAGACAAGCTTAAGAGGAAGAGAAGTTTGACAAAACTATAATACCTTCTCTGGGGCTATGCCTAAGAGCTGGGGCACCAGACCACTGTACAAGGATGCTGGTCCTTCCTTGGTAACAAGCTGCTTGAAGCAGTCGATTTCATCTTTATATTGGGGGTTCTCACCTTCCTGTGAGGCGCAAAAGAAAAAGATTATAGTTATAAATTTTATAATACCACTTAACATTGACGTGTCTGCTAAGCTGAGTGCATAAAGTAAAGCATTCCTAGACACAGAAGTACTACACTGGACGAATGAATGTGATTACACGGTCACACACACCAATCCAATAAAACGTTGAGCCCTAATCATTTTTGTCATATGGTATCCAAATAACGCAATCTTTGGTGCGTTTGAATTCCCTTGAATTTGCTAACAAAAATATAAAAAAGCCTGAAAATGCTAATGGTTGAAAATATGTTCAGCGCAAGTGCCCCAATTAGGTCCGAGTGAATTGGGATGCATACCATGCTCTGAGCTTGCATTCGAGTTTTGATGGTGTCCAAGGGGTAGACGGCTGTTGCCCCAATGGCACCAGCCACTCCTCCGCCTCCCAAGTGTTGTGCTATTCTAGCCAACAAAGTTGAGCCAGGGAGAGCAGAATGTTGCAAAACCGTCAAGGACGTTGAAACGACGCTAGTGCCCCCCGAGGATGCCACCGCACGACTAGCTGCAGACGCTGCCCCAGCAACAGACCCAGCCACTGCCACCGCCACTGACGCAGCCACAGCCTTCTTCACCGGTGATTTTGGTAACGGAGCTATCTCTTTTTGTATTTGCTTCCAAGCATAGAATGGATCATCTTCCATACTCTGCAACATTGCGGGTGTAATGCACCCTACTTCTACTGGTGCACCCTCGTATCCCATCTCCTTCTCTATTTGTCTCCAAGCATAAAAAGAATCATCTTCAATACCTCGCACCAAATTTACACAGACAACTTCTTGTATATTTTCGACCCCCATCTCCTTTTGAACTTGTTTCCAAGCATAGAAAGGATCTTCTAATCCAACATCCTGCACCAATGCAACAACTTCTTACGTTGATAGTGCTGCAAGTTAAAGGATATTCCTTCTACCGCTATTAACCCTGTCAGAACCAAGTAGCCATATTTAGCCCCGTGTTTTTTAAAGCAATTTGCAGGAGATACTAGTGTGCCCTGTGCCGTTGCCACAGTATAATTAATAAAATAAAATAATAAAATAAATGTAATGTAATTTTCTAATTTTCTAATTCATAAAAACTTCTAAATTCAATAACTTTTTTGCCATGAGTCGGAACGCCGCCAGGAAACAAAGCCCGTGCACCCGTCCTCGCTGAGGGCTGAGGGCCGACGGTACCAAGAACGTAACCAAAAAAAAAAAAAAAAAAAAAAAAAACTTAAGGTCTATGGATATAAGGATATTTATTTGTTACAAAATTTATCTTTTTGAACTCAACACAAGCAATACTCTTCACCCAGTCTGGTGATATGTATTGGACTCCATTTATATTACACTTTCCATTATATGAACCAATCAAAATGGTGATTTTTAAACCACGAATCCTTGGTCCTTAAGAGATTAAAAATTTAACCAATATGTAATAGTGAGCTTTCATTGGGAGATCGCTCACTAGAACTCAACTCACTGGAGAGATTGCTACAATAGCCAAACTCTCTTGAGATCAAATTTTTCTCACTCAATATACAATGATTTCTTAGACAATCATTCAAAGTGGGTGGCTGTAGACGACTACTGCAGGGATAGTAGCCAACCCCATTTCCATTCAAAGATTAATTGCCCTTATACATTATTAGCCAGGTCACACTTACACCCAACTAGTGTCACTCTTACACCCAAGGCCAACCAAGTGTACTGGAAGAAGAGAGTTGTCCGTACCAGGGGAAAGGATTAGGTTTAGTATCCTGTACCTTGATGTTTTGGCTTTGTGTCGGTGATGGAGCCGTTGTACCAACGCTCTCCATTTTCCATTCCTTCCGCTGAATTTGTATTTCCTTCTCGAGCTCCATCCGTGTGCTTCCTTTGAACTGCGCTTCTAGAGCCTCCACGGTGGTTGAGGGTGCAGGAATATCTACCATAAGAGCCTCAGCAGCCGATACTGAAGACGGTAGCATTATAGAAACGCAACCTGCCAATGCCAGTGCCGCAAGGGCTGCCCTCCGCTTCTGACTTCGTATGTTCTCTGTAATATAAGCAACATGCATATCCATACCCCATTTCTCTGATGTTTTTGTAACTAATTCCAAAGACATGGATAAATCACGACACCGGACTGGCCTGGAATTTTTCCCAGCTTTCTTCATAGAGAGTTTTTTCTGTAATTTTCTGTATGTCATTGGTGGACTGCCGGTATGCAACAAAACTCGCCGGCTTGATTGCCCCGACGTTGACACAGTATTCTCCATCCCACACCTACAAAACTCGTCCTTTAAATTCACATTAATGTGTTGCTCCACATGATGCATCACTTCAGAGTTCCTCCCGTGTTTCAACATCCGACTGAGTAGTACATCGTGTTCACGAACACTGGATTTCCTCGCATCTCGGTGGCTTGATGGAGCCAAGTTGCAAATACTCGAAATAGCTGAAGCTGCCATCATTGTTTTCTCAGATCCTAAAACTCAGCTGCTCGTAAAGTTGAATATCCCTACCAAAATTTCAGTTGCAAAACCTGAAAAAAGACAATTTCACAATATGATGAATTCTCTATATCGTTCTTGAATTCAGCTCCTACTACCCTGGGAACATCTATTCACGGTATCCAAGATTCACTATGACATTAACTTTCTTTCACGCACTCGCAGTAATATATTGAGCTCAACATTTGAAGACAAAATCAGGGATCTAGTCCTAAAGTTGCACGTAGCGGTCTGTTGATCTGAAGTACTACGGTAGAAAAGGTGCAAACTCTACTCAAGACTGTTGAATTATCCCAAACACGGCTCAGATGGAAGCGAACTGTTATATTAAACCTGTATTCGACAAAGACTTAAACAGTTCAAAAGACAGACCTATCAAAAACTGCTCTCAGAAATAGGTCTAAATTTCTTAGCGAATTTCTCAACACGACCAGCAACAAAAACCTAAATATTCAAAAATTTATAAAAACAAGAATCCAGACAGGAGCACTTCATGATTTCGGCTAATGACTATCAACACCACACAGAACCTCGTTACACCAGCATGTACTCCCATTTACTCGAAAGGCTCCATAAAGTCCGACCAACCAAGGACTATTCTCAAATTTAGGCTCCAAATCTCTTGCGAAACTCTTCCAAGTCAGCATATACCCCGTGATTCAAAGAAATACATCCAAAACGAAAACGAAAATGAAACTCAAAAAGCCTACGAACGAGAAAATTCAGCTGGATTCAAGAAACGCCAATACAACAGTCACAAGAATTCGAAATACCAAAAAAAACTGTAACAAGATGAACACAGACACAAATATCTTCATGCATGTTTGCGGCTGGTGAATGTCAGAACATGCGCCTGAAGGGATTGGACTTACTTCTCAATCTGTCTGTAAGCAAAAATGCGGAGGCTTATAGCTTTAGCGGGCACTCACTCCTCAAAGCGCAGAAACAGAATTGATAGAAATTGGGAACAAGGCGAGAAGGGGAATGAGCTGAGTAGCGTGATTTGGTGCAAATGGGGACGCGTAACCGACATGGGAAACGTGGAGGAAGACTGAACCTACACCGCAAAATCACGTCATGCGGGAAGAGAAAAGCCAGGGACATGGAAGGGGAGGGGAACTGGGGAAGGGAGGGTCCCTTTGGTTGCTGTGCTGCCCAATGGGGAGACTCGTTCCCTTGTAAATATCTTCGTTCCCTTTCGGTTCCCCACGTGGGCTTCCCATGCTCCCCATGTGGATTGTACAGTACTCTTGCTGAGGAATTTGCAGTGTAACTTTCATTCAACGTCCCTTTGGAGTGGGCCAGGGAGGATTGACCCCATGTATTGCCCCGTGTTTTCCCCCTGCAGAAAACACTGGAATTTTTTATTTGCCGCATGTGATAAAATTTGCAAATTCTGAATTCATAGGAGTTAGAAAGTAATACAAAATTTAAGCACCCAAAAATAGGGGGCAATTTTTATATTTACCTTTTGATGGGGCAATATATGGGTCAATCCTTCCTGGCCTTTTGAGTGTGCCTTGGCGTGTTAGATACAACATTGTTATGGTAGAACCACCTATAGTTGACCACTTAAGTGATTCAACACATGTTTTAGAGTAGTAGAAGGCAATGTAAATTTACTATCCTATAGAAAGATAGAAAAAAAGGTATTGCCAATTTTTCATGATTTTTTTCCTTAAATTCAAATTACTATGAATTTTGGAAGCCAAAAGTTGGCCTCAATGTATACCCCAATACATAGAGTCTTCCAATTCCGATCATTCTAGAACTACTTTCTTGTTCACTACTTCCTACTTCTTGCTCACTACATTGAAACATGTGTCATGACTTCATAGTCCCAACCTTGGAAAGGAGAAAAAATCACATTCCAAACTTTGTTTAGAAACTTGTTTTAGTCTTGGTTGAAAACAGTTGCATCCTACAAGTTGGGCATGGATCCCTAGTTGGTAATGTATAGTTCTACTATAACCCTATAAGGATGGGTTGGTTACCATGGAAATCATCATGTTTTGTACTAATATATGAATCATTTGCTTAAAAAACTCTAGGAGCATTCATTGGAAATCAAACTACTATGCAAAATTCACACAAAATTTCAAAGATGAACATTTGCACTTTTATCTTACATAGAAGGATTCTCTCTTATCCTTCAAACACATAGTGCTCACAATGTCATTTTAGGATTAACTAGCCTAAATATTCTCCCTTCAAGATTAAGATAATCCCTTTGTCGATCTTGGAGAATAAATTTAGTTTAATTTGTAAAGAGTCATTAGCTACTTGGAAAGTTGCAATGCTAGTGTCATTGGTTGATAATATTATGGCAGAAGAAGAATAAGGTCCATATAGGTCACCGAGCTCTAAATGCCTTTTCTAATAGAAAGATACGTTTTTCTTCTATCAATATACCAATAACATTTGTTAATGTACTAGTAGTGAGCATATGATGAGGTGGACAATTTTAGTGCCCCATGTGATTCCTAGTTCAAAATTCATGAATAATTCCACATAGGTCAAAAAAATATGAAATGACTTGAATTAAATGTCAATTCCATTTGTCTTTCAAGAAAAATTCATTGAAATATATTTCAAGAAGTCCTCCCCCCCTAAATTGAAAATCAACTCTTAAATGAGTGCTCTGTGGATCTCCTACCTTAACTATAATTAATTGTCTAATGAACAATGGGAGAGCTTGTTTGGATAGTTCTACAAACTATGTCATAATGTTATCATTGTCCTTGGTGACTTTTAGATCTTGTAGGTAGATCATGTTAAAGCATCATTAATGATTTGCTAGAAAAAACATTGAACAACAAATTTATCTGGTTGAATAGTTCAACTTGAACCATAGTGGAGTTAAATTTTGAATTTAACATTTCCACACTACTTGAATTCTCGGTCTTGAAGTACTGCAAGTATCATCTCCTCCACTATAGTAGAACCTACCATAGTCAACCATTTAAGCAATTCCATGCATATTCTGGAGTTGTAGAAGGCAATGTAAATTCTCTGCCATGTAGGAAGATAGAAATTATAGGGATTGTACAAATTTTTTTTGTATTTTTATGCCTTCTAAAAATATGTGCCCATGACTTTCGAGTTTGACTCATGAAACAAGCACACACCTCTAAAAAAATATGTGCCCATCTTGTAATTGACCCCAATATAATTAGATTGCAAATTAGGGTGATAACAAGCTTGTCTACCTTAACCCCTAAATGTCCAAGGCTTTTTCTAAGCTTCTAGGAATTTGCTCTAAACTAAACAAAAAGACAACACTTTGATAAGTTGTATCAATTTTTTTTTAATTGTAATTGTACAAATTCAAACTAGATGTGTTAGAGATCACATAGGAAAAGAAAACACAACAATATCACTTATGGATTAAAAGATTATAATGTTTGATCATGAGGGTGCTAAAACTGCAAAAGTGATTTGAAGTCTTTCAATCTTCTTTTCACACGTCAAATCTGTAAAGTTGGTCACCACAAAAATATGAGGATAAAGGGCCTAACATATATAATCCCAATCAATTTATAGCTTCTCAAAATCTATTCTATAATTTTTTTAAATGAATTTCTAATGTGATTTTTTCTTCAAGATCTAGTGTACTTGAGGCTCATTTCCAAGAGTCCTCAACACTTGCAATAGACACCCTTGCACAAAATCTTGAATAGAAAAATCACTATCATTTATTTTCAAGATTGAATTTTTGGTGCTTAAACTAGACTTCAATTTTTTTTTAAATTCAAAAATATAAAATACTAAAAATAGCAACTTGGTTAGGTTTCATTTGACTTCAAAGTATTATCGACACTAAAATTTGATGCCTAATTTTGCTTCGAACTCGCTGATGAAACTGGGAGTGTTTGACCAGTGCGGGCAGGCTGTGACTGATCCTGTGACTTTGCTGCACAAGGGTTGTTTTGGTTTCGCCGGAGACAAATATCTGGAACTCATGTTGGATTGGCGCAGACGATGGACTGAGGATCCTCAAAGTCAGTCCCGTGACTCCGGTGGCTCCGGTAAGTCGGTCCAGCCGTCCGGTAAGGTAACGTAGCGTACCAAGTCAGAACTCTTTGTTTGTAAATCATTTGGTTTCACGGGATTGGGTGCTTTTCAGTTTCTTTGGTGGGGTAGCAGCGTCATTTGGGGGCCTCCAGGGCAGGGATTTTTTTTTTTTTTTTTTGGGTGGGTGGGGGGGCGAATTTTTGCTACAAAGCAATACACAATTTTCTATACGGAATATTCGACAGGATATTCTTTTCAGTGGATGAAATCGCTAAACTGCTATCAAATCTCAAGATAGTATCACTTTATTTTGGATGAATATACTTTGTTGGATGAAGAAATGATTTTTCATCCATATATTTCAGATTTTGTCCATTTCCATGGATGTAAATAGCTTCACTACTCCAATGAAGATTGCTTTTTTGCATTGCCCAAAAATAAATGAAAAAAACTTGCCTCTAGTGATGTTGCTTACCTGAATCATGAAATACATGAGTCAATGTGAAATCAATATGGAATTTTTGGACCAAGTCTTTTATGTTTACATCCAAAAAAAATCAATAGATCCAAAAACAAATCATATATGATGTAAACAATGAGCATGTCCTAAAAACATTCTAAATGTGTAAAACTAGTAGAAACAACAAGTGCAACTATCCATTGAAAAAAGACAACCTACCTACCTTCCAAATATCAAGCCTCCCTAGTGGACTCCTTCATAAAATATTTTCTTCAACCTTGTCCCTTAGATATGTGGTATATGTTGATACCTTGATACAAATATGCATATGACATGGATATGATGTATGAATACATTGTATGGATACAAATATTGTATAGTGCATGGATATGATATTATATACATAGATATAGTATATAATATTTTTTCAACCTTGTTCCTTAGATATGTGGTATATATTGATACCTTGATACAAATATGCATATGACATGGATATGATGTATGAATACATCATAAGGACACAAATATTGTATATTCATATTGGTATTGGATATGGTACAATGCATGGATATTATATTATATACGTACATATAGTATATGGATACAACATATATAGTCACATATTCCTTATCAATTATTATCACATATGCGTTTAGAAAAGATATATGGTCTGGAAGGTAATGGAAAATGGAAAACAGAATTTTTTATTTTTGGTGGGGGGAGGAAAGAAGATAATGAATATAAAATAAAAATATTTTTTTGTAATTGAGAGGTTGGACTTTAGGTCCCTTTTGAGTGACTATCCACTCCTATCCACTTAAAAGGGACAATCCACAACTATCTCTTACATTACCAACTAATACTTTCCTAGTACTTTTGGTTTATTGAGCGAATCTTTGACATGGTCATCTTTGCTCTTTGCTTCAAATAAGTTCTTTACCTTTGATTTAAAAGTTGTAACTTAGGTCAAAAATTTTGACCACTTGGATAAACTTCTACTTTAAAATGAAAATCACCCTCCAAACCCATGTGATTGGTCAATCAATTTCACATAAAACAAACAACTTATACACACCTCCCAACTGATTTTCCATCCATAAATTAAAACATATTGTATACAATCCAAGAGAAGGTCACAAACACTCTTGGTTATGACCTTGATTAAATCTGAAGAACAACAATTTAAACTTGTCTAAAAAAGGTTTGAATATGGTTCAATCCTATTATTCAACTAGAATTTATTTATTTGGAGGTCTTGCTTTAGTAGTCAAAACAAGATTCTATATTTATATTTTCAATGTGTTTATTGGACACTGACTGTCAAAGTGAACCATGAATTTTGAAAGTGATAAAATTAAGTGCATGTATCTTAAATCCACCTTCTACATTGCACATCATATGACTAGAATTTGCACATTTTAGGCAAGAAATTAAAAGGATCACTTTTAAATACATGTCACAATAGGGCTAGATAGAAACTTAAAGATTAGTAGGATCATTCAATTTTTCCATATCTAGCACAAGGGCTTTATACTAGGGTTGGGTTGGAACTACAACTCATCCTACATGGCATCTTAGGTAACATAGTTTTAGTGCCAAACCTTTAGGCCTCAAGGATGAAATCGGGACGAGGTTTTGGATGTCCCGAAGTCCCATCTTGGACTTGATTGGGCTTTTAATGGGATCATAAACATATCTAGCATCAAGAGAAGTTATTATTTGAAACTTTGACCCTTCATAACTTTTGTATATCGCGAGGCATATTGTATCCAAATGCTGTTTTCTTTGGTGTGTTGGAATCTCTTTTTTTTTTCTAATAAAAAAATTGAAGATTTGACAAGTCTAATAATAATAAATAAGCACAATAGTAAAAAGTGGTGGTATCCATCTAAATTCCAAATGTGGTAGATAAATTCAATTCATGAAAGCAGATTTTAACTCCTCAATTGATCAATTTTCATAGTTAATTTAGCTTCTTAGTTAATTTTTTCAATTAATTTAGCACCTCAATTGATTTAGTAAAGTTGATCTTAGTTCTTCAGTTGATTAGTTTTTATAGAATCTGAATTCTAGGTTGAATATTGGTAGGTTGTTACATGTATGCCAATAACTAAATTTTGAACTTGCAAATGTCAAGCTTTTCCTAGGATTTAGCAATTTGCATGGATTCAAAGATGAATTCATTCCTAGTTTGAGTCAATCTCTTGTATTTGGACTATGGATTTAACTATGGTTGCATGTTGTATAATTTTAATTTTAAATTTTTTTACACAAGTTGTAAAATTTTGGGTGCAATGATAGTCATTAGAGACTGGATGGATGAAGAAGAAAGCGCTAAGTAATTACTTGAAGAATTGCTTTGAAAATCTTATATATCGGCTACATATGTTATTTTTGAAGTTCTATTTGGTTGCTTGTGAGGGTCTAGAGCATCTTTTCTTAATTGCCAAAATTTTATAGGGGGGATTTGTGTGGGGGGGTAATTGAGCATTAAGAAAATCCAAGAATACATGATCAAAAACTGGGCCCTAGAATTAGACTTCACCATTTTGCATTAACTCCAAAATGATCCTACAATTTCTCCATGCAAGCCACTCAAATACCCCCCTCAATCTTGAATTTGTCTTTTGATTGATTCTTTGCAAACTCCCTTGTCCAACGATGTTTGTAAGTACAACGTCTGTTGGATTGGAAACTGTTGGTGGTCTCCTGTGATGTTGACGTTAACATAATTGGGAACAATTCTACCCTTTGTCAATTTGCACTAAAAGAAAGCCTTGTTTAATTGGATGTTTCTGTATCAAAGTTGATGGATTTTTTTAAGCATCCAATGTAACATCTTCATGGATTTGATGTTACATTGGATGTCATTGTTGACATAAACACATGAAGATGTTACATTGGATGCTTAAAAAAATCCATCAACTTTGACGCAGGAACATCCAATTAAACAAGGCTTTCTACTAGTGTTGTACGATGACACGGCACAAGTGAGGAGGCATTTACTAGGCTTGTTAACGTGGCACCCATTGGAGACAAGGGCGGGTGATTTGGGGATCTTGCATCGAACCCTAGTTGTGGAGCCCTTGAGCCTTCATGCGCTATCACTCCCGGTGCTTGACCCTCTTCTTCCATGCTGGCGATTGTGTGAGGAGCCTCTCTTGTGCTATAAGATGAGTTGTCCCTTTTGCTGTCAATTGGGTGCTCATCCTCGTCAGGACAAATTTCCCGAACCATACAAAAGAGTTTGTCGGGGAAGTTGCGCTTGTTCCTCCACCCCAAAATGAATGCCACGTTATTGTAAAAGAGGATTCTCTAGTGAGTTGCCTTCAACACCAGTGGTAGGTGTAGTATCTTTGCACATCGAGGGAGCGCCAACAAGTGATCAGGAATCAAGCAATTTAAGACTTGATTTCTCTACTCCATGGTTGTGTCAATCTCCAACAACCAACTTTCAATGACACGGGTTTGTTCAATTTGAGAGTGTGGGATTGGTAGATGCGACTTGTTCCACCAAGTTGTCATTCTATTTGTGATAGAAATATCGTTGAGGTACAACAATAATGGTGCAATTGCGAAGATGAGAAGTAGTGGGCAGAAATAAAAACACAAGAGAATGTTGTTACTAATTCCACTAACGGAGATCAATAGCTGGAAGCACTCCAAATTTTGAGCTAGACAATGACTTCGTTGCCTTCACCACCCATTGAAATCGATTGTTGTCATTGCCATGACAAAGAAAATGAGCCCTCTTCAAATCCTACTCTCTTCATGAGTTGTCTTTGGGCGAATCCTAAGCACTTCCACGATGAGTGCTCACTGTATGTGACCCTAAACCCTGCGCCTTTGTCCTTGCGAGATGCTAACAAAAAATGTTTCTATATTCTTCAGGGTGAGTGAAGAAGACGCACATATTGGAGAATGAAGGTTTCTAAAGGCAAGAACAAGGGTGTCCATAGGATGGACAAGATTCCACCGACAACATTTTGTCCAGGTTGCCCACTTCATCCGAGCGGCGGAAGTTGAGTTGGACAGGTACGTGGCACCCTTACACAAGGACACTATTTTAGTAAAGTAGGGTTACGAAATTGTTGACACGTTAGCTCTGAATTTTGTTTGTTTCACCATTTGTAGCATTTGCAGATCCAAAAATGTGTAGTACAAAAAATTTCATGATTCAACATCCTTTTGTTAATATTTATTTGAGAAAAATGCCCAAGGACAGATTATGTCCTTAGGGTCATTTTGGGGTTAATTGGGGTTGCAACATTGAATTGAGGCCAAATTGGAGCCCGAATAGCCTTCCATCTAGACCAAGGTGCATTTACCTTCATGAAATAGGAACCAATCTCTTTTTTTATTCATTTTTTAAGAAGTGCCAAAGTGGTGATATAAATTTTTTTTAGTGAGTGGTGCTCCAAATTTCAACATTCATCAACATATTGGATAGAAAATATCACATTAGCACATATCACATGATGTCTATAATTTGGTTTTCATTCACAATCTCGCAATTCCATCCAAATTTTTTGGCCTTTTTAGCCTGATTTTTTGTTTTTACTGGTGCAATCTGGCACCAGAAAGCCAAAAAAGAAAAGCCCTGATAGGAACTGACGGTGGATGACCTCAATGACCTTCCTATGGGGCCTCAACCAGGAGGGAAACCCAAGACCTAGTTATATCTCAGCCGTCAGATCAACCATCCGACGGCACATCAAGGTCCACTTTCAGCATATGGAGATTGTTTCTGCAACTCCAGTGCAATACTCCTAGTTGTCGAAGTTTCTCTGGCTATGGCGGTCTCCGTCCGACGGCTGCAAAGCCTGCGTTCTTCACTTTTGTCTCTCTCTTCCCGTTCTCTCTCTCCTGCGGTATCCACCGCTCCCGCTTGCAAATCCATTTCTAGTGCCGAGGCGGAGTGCAGTGATCAGTTTGCGGGAGACCAGCCTTTTGATTTGAGATCTGCACTTTCGAGTGGTGGATACCCGGCGTTATTGGGGTTAGGCGTCCGAGGGTTTGCGGCCAAGGCCAAGAAATCGGGTGGCAAAGCTCGTACGTCGAAGCACGCTCTCTTGATTTTGATTTTCCGTTTGAGATATTTCTGGACATGACTTTAAATTATTCTTCCTCCGTCTGAATACAATGTGCTGAGAATCTGAAGTCTGATGTCCTATCTGAGACTCGTAATTGTATTAATCAATATTCTTGATCAGTGTCGGGGACGATGACGATACTATGAAAAGTCTCGTTCGGCATATCGGCTGACAAGCCATGCTGACCATTCTAAAAAGATCACCACCCATAATCTGATGTCCCCGAACATCGTTTTATTAATTTGCACACTTTTTAGGGTTTAGGGTTTAGGGTTTAGATGGCATCTTGATAGCTAATGTATGTTTGCATTATGAAGACTATTCAATTAAAGGTTTGGTTAGGCGTTTTGGCTAGTGAAGCCATGCTGATCACTCTTAAAAGACCACCATTCTGAGGTTACAGTAGCCTAATTTGATTTTTTCAATTCCTGGGGTTGGTGCACACACTAAAGTGGGCTCTGGAGACGATGACGATAACTTGAAAGGTCTCGTTCGGCATATCGGCTAACAAGCCATGCTGACCATTCTAAAAAGATCACCACCCATAATCTGATGTCTCCTTCCCATGAGCAGTTCAGATCCTGAAACCGCCTCTTGCAGTTCTCATCTCGAGTAGACTGAGGTTCTATTTGGTTTAATGACAATAAAATGAAAGCCAATTTGGCTCACTAACCATGCGAATAGTCTAGAGTATTATCCAATAGGCTGATGCTTTATAGTCCTACTAGCACTGTCGTTGTTTGTCCGGGTTCAAATGACTTTCAAGATCCACCAAGGACATTATTGTGATCTAAGATATTGCTTTCGTGCTTGGCTACTTTCTTACAGGTAGTGACGATGGTGGAGGTCAAATGCTTTCAACCCCAGGACCATCAGCGAAAGAGACCGCTTCGAGGCTTATGGAGGCTGCATTAAATGCCCTGTCAGTGGAGCTCTCGAAGCTGCGCACTGGCAGAGCGTCACCAGGTCAGTGGTGATAGATTTTTGGAGCCTTGTTTTACTGGTTGCAGGCCAAATGACTGTCTGGGAAGTTCTTCATCTATCAGCTTCCTCCTTTTTTCATTTCTCGTTTTTCGCTGGGATGACTCTAACATCTTGGTTGAGGCAATCAATTTATGCGAATTTTGTACTCCGTATACGATATTATTTCTGTTGCTACAATACAATTTCAGGCTGTTTAAAAATAAAAAAACCATTGAAATTTGGCTAAATCATTGCATTTGCCTCCTTGAATTTCCTATGCGCTTGTAGCTAGGCCCAAATTTATGTCGGAATCTGGCGATATATAGCCCAACGAAGAATGTCGTCCGTCCTTGTCGTGTCAGCGGTGATCTACCGATTTTGTCCACTGAAGTTCTTGTGCTGAATTTGAACTTCACCTATACTTTTAACTAGACGTTTTTTTGGAGCTTGGAATTGATTATGAGTCTGTGTTGGGTTGAGTTGGATTCAGGGATGCTAGATCATGTGAATGTGACTTCTCATGGTGTTCAGACACCTCTATCACACGTGGCCGCTGTATCGGTCTCTAGTCTCGAAACGTTGACTGTGATGCCGTATGACGCCTCTGTGAGACCCCCGTTGTCACAATGCTTTTGTTAGCATAAAAATTTCTTTCTTCTAAGTTGGATGGCAGATCGCTGAAGGCAAGAAACATATTCTGGATTCTTTGGGAGTCCGAATTCCTGTTTTATCATGTTGATTCTCATTGTTTCGGTATTTTACTGCTCAGATGGTCAAGGAGGTGGAAAAGGCTATTCGTAATTCTCCACTGAAATTGAATCCCGTAGAGGAAGGAGAAGTTCTGAGGGTTCCTATCCCCAAGTAAGAACAGGAAACTCGTCATTTCCATTTTTTGGTTTCTGTGTGTAATCGTTTCAATTTATTGCAAAAGATGTTCTGATAGTGGCATCAGTGTATATCGAGGGTCCAGCATTCTTGGTCCACCTTTTGATTTGCAGATTTAAAGAAGTCTACTAAGTCTGGAATAGGCATCACTGGGTTCAAGGCTGCGGCCATGTGTCGAAACTTTATGAGTCCAATCTTGATTTGTTAGCAGGGGCGTGATCCTGACTCGGTTGTGATGGTTGTCGTACGGTGGGTGGTTGATTATTTGGAAACTGGCGATCCTTCAGGTTAACAAAGGAGCATATACAGGTAGGCCAAGCAATCTAGTATACTTTTTGATAATTTGTGGTGGCGTTATCGTTTTCCTCTTTCTGCTCCATTGACTTCTTCCTTCTCTTTACTCGCTCATTATTGACTGTCATTTGTTTCTTGCAGACAATGAGTAAACTTGTGGGTAAAGCTGGCGAAACTGCAAAACTTAGTGTGCGGAGAGCTCGCAAAGATGTAAGTTCACTGTCGTTGGTTCTAGCATGCTTCGATGCATGACAGTGAGATGCCATTCCCAACTACTTGTTTGATTTCTTCATGTCCCACGCCACCAATACGTCTCTGTGGTGTAGACTGATATGACCATTTGAATAGTAATGAAATCCTTGTACGTGGGGGGGACATTTGCAGGCGATGGATATTATTGCAAAAGGTGGATTCTCTAAAGATGAAGTGAAGAGATTTGAGAAAGAGGTATGTCTAAGGACTTTCCTACATCTGATATCAACAATTCATTCTAATCTTCTGAGGTGATGTTAGATCTTTTAGTTTTATGATATTGTTTTTTTGTAACAACTAGTCAGCAAAAATGATCTGTTTTTGGACCAATAGCGCATTCTTCATTTGTACAGTAATCTTGAAAGTCATCCATTGGCCTTGCCATTGGAGGCTTAAGAATCTTAAGTCCGATGAGAGTCAAACACCTCGTCCTAGTGTTCAAATCTCTATGAAGTCACAATGCAGTAGCTCATGACTGACCCCCTCAGGTGGAAGAGGTGACTAAGAAGTACGTGAAATCTGTTGAGGAGGCTTGTAAGTCGAAAGAGAAGGAGATACTCGGCAACTGCTAGGTTCGAAGAGATTCCACTGATTTCTTGAACAAGCAGCCACACTAGGAGAGACTCTTTCCTGTAGCAATGTCCCGGTTTTCCAAGTAGATAGCTACTCAATCTTCTCAGGGTAGCCTCTGTCGATGCAAAGTCTCCTTCCGTTCGGTCCAGAACCAATAATTCTGGGGATGGCTCGATAGAAGAACACGGTGTATGAAGGCCAAGTGGGCACATTTTGTTACTTGGGTTAGTGACCCATGGCTCAGCGGGACGCAAGAGTCTGACCAGGTGTGTAGTGCACTCTGTCTGCATCATTTCCCTACAGCTGAGAACCTTACTAGCCAATTACAAAACCCCAGTGGTTTACCCAGTGCATTTTCAGATGCCTCCAGTACTGTAGTTCTTACACCTTCAGCATTTCTTTAGCAAAATGATGTACCATTTGCAGTTGCGCTCCTGATACAATCCAAGTTCAATCACTCTTTTAGAAAGAATTTAATTCGTTATACTGTACTTTTCTTGCAACAATCCTCTCCACGATCTAGTGAGCATCCTGTGTCAGGTCGCTGGTGAGGAAATGGAACTGTGCTTGCAGGTCAGGCTGTGGGTATAGAAACCGTTCTCATAGAAATTATTTCATGAAAGAGTCCTGGTATTCCACATGCTGGGGGCATTGCTGATGACGGGGGTGTAGCTCAAATGGAAGAGCGCTCGCTTTGCATGCGAGAGGTACCGGGATCGATACCCGGCGTCTCCACTTACATCTCATGTTGTTTTGTTTCGATTCCATAACCGGCATACCGCATAACATCGAATTCTACTTGACTTTTCAAAACCGGAATTCTACTTGGCTTTAGGGATAATTCTATCAATAGTTGCACTCAAAATAGGATTTACCATAAGTTTTGTTCCCACAGAAATTAATCTTGTAATGTTGTGGACACATATAAGAATCCTTCTATAGAAGACAAGTGCAAATGTTCATTCTTGAAATTATGTAGTATTTGCAACACTAATTACAAACTCTAAATGGCAACATGAACACTAATTGTTAACTAAATTTCCACCAAAAGAACTAAATTAGGATTGTAATGCAACACTAATTACAAACTCTAAATGGCAACATGAACACTAAATAAGAATCCTTCTATAGAAGACAAGTGCAAATGTTCATTCTTGAAATTATGTAGTATTTGCAACACTAATTACAAACTCTAAATGGCAACATGAACACTAATTGTTAACTAAATTTCCACCAAAAGAACTAAATTAGGATTGTATTACAGGTACATCTCTATGTTCATGTAGTAACATCATTCTAGAAAGAAATACCCCCACATCCTTAACTAGTAAATGCTAAGGCCATTTATTTGGTCAAAAAACACTCAAAACTATCATTCTAGAAAGAAATACCCCCACATCCTTAACTAGTAAATGCTAAGGCCATTTATTCGGTCAAAAAACATTCAAAACTATCATTTCCACTGTAAAGAGCAAAATTTCTATACAATTGATTGTTTGCATATTCAAATGTAGGATCTTGCACTAGACTTGTATGAAAATGTGTGGAGAAGAAATTTTGGAATCTTTGAGTAGATAGATTGCAAGATATTTGCATTCAAAGTAAAAAAAATGACGTTTTTTTGTACCTTGCAATACTAGATTATAAGCCTGTGAACCATCTTTAACTTAAAATTTATCTATAGTTACAAATTTTGAATTGAAGTCTTTTGTGTTGAAGAATTGAGTTGAGGATTTTCGATTTTTAAAAAAAAAATTGGTTTTCATTCTTCAATAAATTGGCTATTCTATAGGATAGTAGTCACACCCTTATTGGGATGTTTTTTCTTGCAACACTATCCAAGCAATATAGTATGAGTGAGTCATTTATAATATTCAGTAGGTACTATGCTTAAGTGTCACTATTGTATAGTAGCGCATATTTTTCAAGAGATCTCTCGATGATTGGTTGTCCTATGTTCTCTTCTTACATTTGATTGTGTACTAAGCTTCACTTGGTCTTTGCAGAAGGCAATGCTCGTAGTGATGACATCGATAAATGCGTTCAAGGCGGTTGGCGGCCCATCGAGTTGGATCTCCCACAAAATATTGAAATCCAACCCAACTTTCATGGTCTCTTTTGACAATTAATTGAAGAAACTCACTATGGTTTATAGTCAGCAATGCAACCTCGAACATTGGCTACACTTCTTCGACGTATTTTTCCGCCGGAGATTCTTTCAAGGTTTATTTTTATTGCCGAATCTCAAAATCCACAGAAGAACCACCCATATTCCCATCATTGTTGAATATTGAAGACTCTTTTATATAATCCTCGCTCGCGGGAGGTACTTTTGAATGACACAATTGTTATGTTTGTTGTAGATCCTCTAAATTGGGAACATCCGCGCTTACTTCGACTGCTATTGCATGTGAGGGATGATGTAGATCCTCTAGAGTGGCATCATCCTCATGTTATAGGACTAGAGTTACATGTGTGAAGATTCCCCAAACATGTCGTTGATGTGGACTACCTTGGATACTCAACATAATGCCTTCATTCAATTTGAAATGACTAGCACTTATTTGTTCTTTATTTTATCCAAATGATTCTAAAATAGTAAAGCTACCTTCAGATGTTGACCATGATTACACCTTACCAAATGTTATGTAATTGCGTTTGCCATGTCCTTTCTATACATGTTTTTATAATAGTTGGGAATTATATTGGAAGATCTCCCAACCCATAAAGTCGCACCCTAAATCCAATCCTACATTGGTTTAGATTTGCATACAATTAATATTTGAGTTCACCCTAAACCTGAATTCATCACGGTGTTCCAACACTCATAATCCCAAATTGGAGGTTCAATTCCTCTGGATCAAGAAATCTTCCGATGATTCATCTCGATTACTATGTAACAATAACCCTAATATAAGTGTACTATGACAATAATGTGTTTTCATCATCTTTTTGAAGTTAACTCCGATCAACTAAAAGATTTTCTATCTACTTTCAAAACCATTATGACCTCATTTTACATAATGTTAGGGGATCTCCAAGTGGACAATACCCTCAAAAAGTCCAAAATTACCCTTAAAATCCAAAAATAGTTAAACATGGCATTTTTCTTTTGTGCCATTGCTTTTGAAGATTTCAATTCTAACTTCAGATGTATGAAATGTACAGCTTAGTCTCGAAATTAGTATTAATTGCAATCGTACTATCACATTCGACTTTTGCAAAAAGTAAAAGTACACGAGACTTGATTTTATCATTGCAGACATTCTTGATAATCTCTCCATCCCAGGTTTTCTAACTTCAGTTCTAGATTAGAATACATGCAGAGAAAACTATGTTGAGACTTTCTTTGAGATGGCTAACAAGTATTTGTACATTGGTAGTGTCCTACTCATACATTGTAACAACCATATGCAATTTGCTAAAATAAGTTGATGAGTTAGTCGGCCATGAAGTTGTCCAAAGATTGGTGGGAAATCAATGAGTTGCATCTCGCATCTATACACAACCTATCAATGACAATAAATATAAAATTTACAATTTACATCTTTACTATTTGGAAGGATTTGGAAGGATGGTTGAATTAATTTTATATGGTTGAATTGTGGGGATGGGTGTGGTGAATACAATTTCTCTTTTACTATTCAACTTTTGAATGCTTCCAATCTATTTGGTTCTGGATTCAATTGTTCAATTGGCTAGACAACCCTTCACAATTTTCATTCCAAGAGAACCATGACTCTTCTTATGATGGTGAACCAATAAAGAAAAATGTTGTTGTCTTCAATCTAACAAACACTAAAAACCTTAATATGGATGAAAAAGTTCTGTAGAGATCTATGTAAGAAGAATTTACCCTTCATGTGAGATTTCATTTTATAATTTTGCAAGCCTGGAGATATTGTCCTTGACTGCAAAGTTGCAATAGGTACTCTTTTACTTTCTACAATTTCAAATTCTTTTCATGATTGCATGTAACTCAATCTTCATAATGTATTCATATGTTTTTATTTTCCATCAAGACCATCCATTAAGACTTCTCAGTTAGAGACTAGGCAACACGTCTTGGCCTTAGAAGATGATTTTTTCATTTTCAAAGTCATATTGCCCCATTTGTCCCTATTGCAATCTCTACTCTTACAACCAAAAGAAGGGTCACCACCCCACCACCTTACCAGCCACCTACAAAGAAGCCAAAGAGGAATCGATTCATCTCTTGTGCATAAGTTGTGATTCATTTGTTTTGTCATTATTTTTGTATTTTTTTTTACTCATTATTACCTTTATTTTTTGGCTTGTAGAAGCACCATGGTTGAATGATTGCAAGATGCAAATCAATAGAGCTTGCCTTTCAATTTCAATCTCCTAATTTATGTAGAAAGGATTGCTCAAGCATATATTGAGTCCCCCTCTTTATTAGTGAATCGACAGAGACTTCGATATAATCCAAAGGTCAAAGAGTTCTTGGATATAAAGGCAAACTAAATAGCAGAATTTGAGATTGAAGGTGTAACCTCTAATGATTGTAGCTCTAGTGATGTTCTTTGAGTGGTTTTCAATTTTTTGTGGATTTGACTATTGTGGTTTTAAATTTTCCTGCAATTCTATAGTATTTTCTTTATTTTCTTTATATTATGTTGGCATTTGGTTGTGTGCTCTCACTTTTTAATGATATATGCAAGTAGATCAAACAAATTAAATTATTACATCTTCTATTCTTCATGAGTAATTAATTTTGTCTTCTACACCTATTCTCAAGGCTAGATTTGTTGTAAAGTGTTTCACAAATGCCTATAATCTTAAGGGTTGCAATATCATGCCATTGCTATAGGGGTCATTTTTTTGGTGGTATTGTACTATTATAGTTTTTCATTCATTTGATTTTTAACTAATTAATCTTATCATGTCTTAAATGAGAAGAATCTATAGTCATAGATTTCTTACTTTCACTAAAACAGTCTACCATCATTTTATAAGTTCACCTAATTTTTTGTAAACCCGTGGCTTTACATGATTTTCTTACTACAAAAATTAAATTCTAATGAAAAATACACGGTAATAGTCTCTTATATTTCATAAATTAAACTTCAATATCCCATTCTTTGCTCTCTAATCTTTGCTCTTTGTTCTCATATAAGGCTTCAATTTTCTGAAAATTACAGGATCATAATGCTTACATTTGGTCAAGCTTGGATATAAAAAATTAATCTAAATTATTTGGGACAAATTGAATCCACAATTTTAGATACTTTTCTTCATGGTAATAGGATTTTGAAGGTCTTTTTTAATAAAATTTCTGCTCCTCACTTGCTTTTTCCTATTCTCGGTTCCTTACTCGTTGCTCACATACCATTCCTCTACATCATTTTTCACACCTAGTGCACCCTATATTCATCAATACATATATACCACTAAACATGGCTAAACTAGTTCTGACCTAAAATTCTTCATAGGATTTATTTTATAAAATATAAATATAAAAATACTTTAATGGAATATGAATTGAGAGGTGTATGATATTGTAGCCCATTATGTACTAGATTATTCAATCTATTGGTTTTTGGGTGTTCTTGACTCCTTTTC
The DNA here is from genome assembly GCA_947034895.1 of Rhytidiadelphus loreus. Lineage (NCBI taxonomy): Eukaryota > Viridiplantae > Streptophyta > Bryopsida > Hypnales > Hylocomiaceae > Rhytidiadelphus > Rhytidiadelphus loreus. Next base: position 45,924,249 of record OX344764.1, read on the forward strand.
AAATTATGCATGAATCCAAAGATTTTTTTCACTATATATTGGATTCTACTATAAATTGAAGTTGATGTAATAGCTTCACCATTAGTCAATCAAAATCATAAGCCATTGCAAGCATCGTTGCAATTAATATGGTACACGTTTCAGAAGTACAAAGCTTCAAATAACTATATTGCAAATTGCAAAATCTTCAATCAACGAAAATGTCTTCCTACATGTACAAGTATTTATGAAATGGAAAGCAATTTAGTTGAAATTGATATTAAAGATAATTCAATTAATTAGTGTTAATTGTGATAGTAGTACCAAATTGCACTAATTTTGAAATTATGCAAATTTAAAATGTGCATTAATATAGTAGTTTAATTTATTTTAACCTCCAAAGGATCAAATATTTATTGAAATGACAATTGAAATATGAGTAGGTTTTAGTACAATTTCAAAAGATTGGATTTCAAGAAAAAAACAATCTTTATTCATTTCTTTTTTAGTGGCCTACAAAGTGGCAATTTTTGAAATTGTTGCCCAAAATGTATCCAATTCTTTATGGAGTTAAACAAAAAATATACAATGTGGTTTGAACTATTTTCATACTATCTCAAACAATGTGATTTTCATTCAACTATCATTCATTTCATCTTCTTTCATGTAAGTGGAATTTCAATTTCACTCACCACTTTACACTAGATTATCACTTTGATCTAAAAATACATTCAATTCAATTGAAGACGTCTTACACTATTCAAACTATCATATAAGTTGAAAACTTGAAATTAACTGAATATGGGATAAAGGAGAATATGGCCTTGGCCTAGTAGTTTTGGCCTTGGTACACTAGAGTAGTGGTCATGAGTTGAAACTCAGGCATTGGAACATATCGATTCTTTTTAGGGTCTACTTTATAACAAAGACATTGCAAGATGGTGTCCACCATTGATGATGTTCTAACTTAATCCCTTCATGCCTACAAATTTGGATAGGATCACCATCTACTTCACCATATTTCTAGTGAAGGGAGAATACTATAGGCTTTAGGTCCATAAAGACATATTGTATTCAAGGCAAAATAAATAAATTACCCATAGATATTGTAATGAAGTACATTACCCAAATGTTTAAACATGAAGTGGGAAAAAGTGTTGAACATGATTAATTTGGAAGTGTTGGATGGATCCAAATTATTTGTCCATATAATGTGGAGTAAATCCATATTCATGGGTAGTGAGCTATGGCTTTGGGGAACAATTCAAGAGTATCCAAACAAAGACCGCTCTAACATAAATGATGACCTTTGGTCATTTGTTCACTAGATTGAAGAGCGCACATAATTTAATTAAGTGGTAGTTGCGAGATTTAGGTCATGATCATCACTCACCTTACTTCACTAACTTGAATGAGGTTGCCCACAGTAGGCCCTCGCACATGTCTATTGTGAGGCAGCCCGTTTGGGACCCATGCGCAATGGCGGGCCCCCAACGAAGATGACGCAGTCAAGTGTAGTTACCTTGAGGGTTTAGGTTTCAGTTACCCGCCCAGGGTGATTTTCCCGAGGGTCTTCAGGGTTCAAAAACAAGGGGCAGTTTTGTGTAGCTTTGTTTGTTTGGTTAGCTTAGCATTGTGTTTTGTTTTGGAGGTTTTAATTTTTGGCATAGGGTTGTGATTTAGAAATACCTTTGAGTGTGGTTTATGAGTGTGGTTCATTCACTAAAAAAAAAGTTGTCCAAAATGACAGAAACCGGTCCGAATCAACAAGTCCTAATTGACAAAAAATTCACAGATTTTTGTCAATTTGACAGAAATTTGTCAAAATTGACAAAAATCTATCAATTTTTTGTCAATTAGGACTTGTTGATTTGGACCAATTTTTGTCATTTTGGACAACTTTTTTTTGTAGTGATTACGTGTTTTTTTTTAAATTTTGGTTCAAGATTGTTTTTAAAACCAACTTCCAAGGCTTTTCAAGGTCAATATGGAGCCCTCTTTTTTTGTTCAACTTGTGCTCATGTGGATAATATTCTATATGATTCCTATGACAAATTTGAGGAACTCTTTTAGGTTCAAATCAAGGGGTTGGGAGGTATTGGATTTTAATACTGGGAATTCAATGAGCTTCCATTTTCTATCATTGTTGTTGTTGTTTGCTTCACGCAAGAAACCCAATCCTTCTCGCCTCTTTTGGGTAGAGCCTAGGCAATCAACACATTGGAACTATGTAGAAAGGATAGTATGGAGATCAACAGATGAAATGCAACACAATAAATATATTCAATTCTATAGAATGAATTATGATGCATTTCAAAATTTATTGAGCATTTTAACTCCTTTCTTGCGAAGTAGATGTGTCAATCAAGTGAGGCCACAAATGGAAATAGACAAAATAGTGTCATATATAATTTATAGATTTGCATATGGTCATAGTGCTGAACACATGGCAGATCGCTTCAAGAATAGAGCTTCAACCATTAGAAAGTATGTAGATATTGTTTGTGACTTACTTATTGATAAGGATAAATTATTTAGCCAATACATTTCAATTCCTAGTGAAAACCGCCTTTCTAGCATTATCTTTGATTTTGGGGACATTACTGGTTTACCCAACGTATGTGGAGCAATTGATGGGACACATATACCATTATCAGAGAATCCAAATAGAAGGGTTACACTAACTGCTTTTGATTTTTACAATAGGAAAAAATTTAATTCCATTGTATTGTAAGTTGTTTGTGATTCTAGAAAGTTTTTTTGGAATGTGTATGCTGGCCAACCTGGAGGAGTGCACGATGGCGGGCAATTCAAAGTATCCAGCTTGTACAAGGGTTTACAAAAACGAGATAATCTGCAAGAACCGGTGGTTTTGGTTGGAGGCATGAGTTCTACTCCTTATTTAATAGGAGGTGCTGCCTATCCCATTTGCACATACCTGATGAAGAATAAGAAGGCACCTATTGATTTGCAGAAGAAACGGTTTGACAATTCTATGAATTCCGGAAGAGTGGTGATTGAAGAAGCATTTGGTACATTGAAGAACCGATGGAGAATTCTTAAATGTTTTAATTCTAGAGTTGTTGATAGAGCTGCTAGGGTTACAATAGCTTGCTATTGATTACACAATTATTGTGAGATGATGAATGAGCCAGAGCCTAATGTGCCTATTGCACATTTGCAAAAAGATTCACTTGTTGGATTTGGGAATGCAAGATTACCCGTACATAGGGAGGGAGAACAGTCAAAACGTCAAGGAGAGATTCTTAGGCAAAAATTGTTTAGGTAATGGATTGTGGAAAACCCTGAAGATGAATGACCACATCTCTTGTTGAACTACAAGTCTTTTTGGAGATTATACAAAAGATTTTTTTATTCAATGTAATGGAATTTTGAACAAATCCAATCAAACTCAAATCAAAACAAATTCCATATAAGATTGGAAAGATGCCTTCAATCTAGGAAATTAGACATCTACTTAGAACTACCTGCAGAGTCCTTCCCTTTCAAAGCTTCCACAAACAGTGGCCATTTGCAATTGAGTCTTCATCATCATCTCCCTACTCTCTCTCTCACCCTTTATCATCATCTTCCTCCCCTCTCTCTCTCACTGTCTATAATCTTCTCTGCTAGCCCCAACTTCATCTTCTCAACCTCCAAAATTCTCCTTGAGAAGTCCTTAATGGTTGAGGCAATGCTCTCATCTCCTGCAACCAACTTCCTTTTTCTCTTTCCTGCACTCCTATTCATTTATCCCTCACAACCCGGTTGATTAACCACCTCTATGTGTGGGGATTGTGATCCCGTAGCATTTGCAACAGGAGGAGGGAGAGGAGTACCGGGCATGTTGACCTCATCATCATCACTAACAACTACAGTCTTAGAATGTTGCAAACAAACTCCTTGATCAACTCCATAAGGCACACCATGAATCCTCGCTGTACCACTTAATATTTGATTAAACATTTCGTACCAAGGAACCCATCTAGAAGGTGGCACTCCAATTTCCTCATGTTTGAGCTTCTCCTTCTAGTAGGTGCTCTTCATGCTAGCCCATTTGTCTCTCGTTTGTTGCCACGTCCGTTGAGGCTCTTCTGGAAATTGTGCATTGAGGTCCTTTGCAAATGACACCCAATTTGCCTGCTTGAATGGCTTGCAGTCGTACTCCCAATACTTGTCTGCACACATATCAACCAGAAACCTCACAATTGCATCCTTCCATTCCCTTTGCACATTTCCAGTACCACGTGAACCTCTTTCTTGAGTTCCTCCTGAACTATCACCCCCCTCGTCATAAAGCATCAAAGCTAGCAACCCTCCTTTTGGAGTCTCCATAATATCCACTGAAAATTGAAACCCTAATTCACTACCCTCCACTAAAATGAAATACCTTAACCACACGAAATACAAAACAACGAGGCACCCCTAGAAAAAGAAAGCCAAAAGATAGAGAAGGCAAGAAGAGGAGAGAATGAGAAGAAAATACATGCCTAACTACAACCTTAATCCTAAAACGCATTCGACCCAATAAAGCAATCCAACCACAAACATCGAAATTGTGAAGAAGAGGAAGTGACTAAGCAGATGATGGAGAGTAACTCCATGCAGTAACTCCCCATACAGGTCGATCCCTCACAATTTGTAGGGTCATACCTGTTGGATTCTGATTTCCCTTACCCCCGTTCTCCGGCCCTCACGTTTGGTCCCTCACGGCAGTTTCGGGTTGCATGTACGAGGGCCTAGTGAGAATGCCCACAGTGAGGATGCCCACAATGAGAATGGTCCAAATGCTACACGGAAAAAGATGAAGTTGATACCCATCTATGAAACTAGATGTGAGGCCCAAACTTGTGAACATTCTTTGGAGAGTTTTGCTACATGTTAAGTTAGTACACTAGTAGAAAATCTGAAATTTCTGTCATTTTGGACGCATTGTTTTGGACAAAATCTAACAGAAATTTGTTGTTTTCTACAGATTTCTGTTAGATTTTGTCCAAAACAACGCGTCCAAAATGACAGAAATTTCAGATTTTCTAGTAGTGGTATTGTGTTGTATTATGTTGTGTTGTTAAAATTTCCTTAAAGAAATTTAGACAACTACTAGTTGGTGGTCAAATGAGAGTCACAATATAGACTGAAATAAATTACAATCTTCTTGTAGCGAGTGAATGTGTCTCTTGGTATCGTGACGGTATGCAGCTTCTTTGGTACTCTTCTTCAATGTTCAATTATGCCTGGGGAGATCACTATTGATTTTTCAAAAAACTATGTGAATAAAAAGATGGGGTCCGGACATTTTATTTGAAGTGGAGAACTTTAATATGTAGGACTACTATAGAAATGCTACATACTTTATTATACATAAATTAGGCGATAAAAAAAACATCATGTAGTAAGAACTTTTAATAATAAGTTGGCCTTAACATATATGGTTGTGGGCGCTTATTTACCCACCCTTGGTAAATCAGCAAACACAACCAGGTTCTAGTTCTATGATAGTGTCCTACTCTAATGGGTGTCTAAGCATCAATCCATTGTGCCTTCCAAGCAATGGATCTTTTTTGCTAAATCCCTAATCGTGACTCTCTAATTGTGGTTCTAAATGACTCCTAAGTGGCTGTCTTGCTAGCTAGGGGAGGACACTCTCACTACATTTGGGGTACCCACGTGTGGTGGTGGAAAAAGTAATACATGTAATTCACCTTGAATAAACTATAATTTCATTCTAAAATTTTGAGCTTTGTTTAACAATGACTAAAGGTTTCTATTGACAAAAAATTCAATTCCAAATAACATAAGATATATTGTCTAGAAAGGGTTGAAAAATGAACTAAAATGGCATGTTCTCCAACTAAAATATTTATAGAGCTCACATGAAGATGACTATTGCATCAATATTCAACCAAAATAAACTTTCAATAGAAAGCTATTCTATATAATTTTTTTTTCATTTTTCAAATTTTTTTTCTTATATAATATAGAGGTGTGAAAGTTATTTTCAGCTTTACAGTGTATCTTTTTTCTTCAAAAATTTATAACTAATTACTATTAGCACAAAAAAATACCAATAATTCAAAACATAAACTTCTAAAGTAGTAAAATCTATCCATAATTTTTTTTTTGAAAAAGAAATTAAATTTTAAGGTGTATTACTTGTTTTACTTTTTCCGCCGCATGTAGGTTGCTAAAACATAGGGAGTGTCCTCCCCGGGCTTGCTAGGTTATGATTTGTGCTCCCTATTCCTAAAGTTTACTCTATTGTCCTAAGGTGGAAGATCATCTCATGCCATTTCTAAAAACCTAAAGCCCGTGTGAATTGGGCTCCCTAATGACCCGCTATGGCCGGATGAAGTATTGGCCGCTTGGCTACTAAACTTCATCCATGGTTTTCTATAGGTTCCTAATTCCAATTGAGGGCAAAATTTGACCTACGGACCTGACTCTATAGTTTCTATCCAAATCCTAAGTTCCAACTTGGTTGGACGAAATCTCTATGATTTCATCTGTCATGGGTTATAAACTTCATCCGTCCGTATCGTGGTCGTCCTCACTCTGATTTGGGCGTGTCTTATGTTTTTGGAAACCTCTCACAGTATACTCTAAGGTTTCTTAATCACATCTAACCTGACTTGGACTCTAATGGTACCTAGCTCTCGGCCTAGTTGAGATTTTCGCCCCTAGTGGGCCAATGACACGGGGGGAGTTTTAGGTTCTTACTCCGGCATGGTGTCCCATAAGGAGGGCGGTCAATTCACCTTCTTCCACCATGGTAAGTTGCGGTTGTAGGTCACGTTTTCGTTGGCACCGTACGTGTTCGTATATTCCAAAGACTAGCACTTCTTTCCCTACATGCCACTTCCCTCTTTCTCTTTTTCTTTTTCCTCGCCCCACGTGCCCAATTGATGGAGAGGAGTGAGTTGGACACCTACCTACTTAGAAGGTCAAACTATGGCCTAACTACCACTTATGCGTCATCTTATCCTAAGGTGGAAGGAATCTAGAAAGTCAAAATATGGCCTAACTACCACTTACACCCGTCTCACCCTAATGGTGGAGAGGATTTCCTTTCTACCCTATCGATGGTGCCCCATTCCTATCTAAGCTTCCTCCCCACTTCTCCTCATTACATTTGGAGGTGGTGATGTGTGGTGTTGGAGGGGAGAGTTGGTGAGGTGAGATGGAAACGTCTCTTGTATTTTGATTGCTCCTTTTTAGTGTGGATGGCGAGTTTCTTCCCTTGTTTCCTACACTATCTACATGCTAATTCCCCCCCTAGTTTTCTACACTATCTACTTGCTAATTTCCCCCTAGTTTCCTACACTATCTACTTGCTAATTTTTTCCCAAAAAAAACTAACACACCCTGACCCAAATTGGGCTGAGCTGCGGGCAAGCTGTCTGTACAAGCTGCTGGGATGGCTACTTGGTAAGCTGCCTGTGCTGGCCGCCGGACAAGCTGTCGACTGGCTGCCTGTGCTGGCTTCCGGGCAAGTAGTTTGTGCGAGCTGCCGCTGGCTGTTGGTGAGCTGGGCTGAGCTGTCGGGCAAACCCAAAAAAAACGCACACATGCTCTGAGCGAACGGATTGGGGGACCCCCACTCCCTTGGGGGTTATAACAAGACGCAACTAAGATTGGTTCTCACGGTTGACACGCTACTTTTGGAGGCTAAATTTTGAATAATTTCCAAACGTTTTGGAAACTAAACTTTGGAACTAACCACGGAGGGGGGGGGGGGCAAGGCTTCGCCGTCAATTTGGCTTTAATACCAAATTTAGGATTTTGCCTTCCCCTAGAGGTTCAAAGCTCCGCCGTGCGGTGGACCCTTTAACACACAATTTAGGACTAAACTTTGAACAAGGAACGGTGGGGTTTGGTTACCCCAAGGGGAACTACCCCACTCTTTTCCAAACACGGACACAAAGACTCGACTCAAATGCAAAGGTAATAGACTTGGTTAGTAACGAAGCATGGAGAGAGACGTGGTTATTAAAGGAAGGTTAGTGCAACATAAAATAACACAACATGAAACTGGAGGCTCTCCAAAGCGGCATCACCAAGGTATGGTGGAGGGTGGTTCCAGGGTTAGTACAAGACGCGGACGAAGAACATTCAACCCGACTTGGACGGTAAGAAAACTTCAAAAAAAAACCACACAAGAGTTACAAGACAAGAAAGAAGGGCCCCCCACGGACCTTCAACACTAAAATTGCAACAACAAAAAGGAGCAAAGTGCTCCAAAAACACCGTAGGAAGTTTTGGCCAAAAGTTGCCAAAACCAAGAGAGGTTGGACCCACGGACCCAAAACAAGTATTGGGGGTGTTTTGGTAGAGAGAAGGGCCCCCTTTTATAGGTTTCCAAGGGCCCACTCCCCCCCTCGACGAGTAACCTCATTCATCCGGATTTTCATCCAAATTTGAGATTTTCACCTAATTTTGGGTTTTATGTTGGTCCTAACTTCTAACTTTTGGAGTTTAGCTCGAAATTGCAAATGGATTGCTCCAATGGCTTCAGAATGCCATTTTTAGTTTGAAAGGATCCTCTACCCCCTATTTCTATCGCGAAAAACCCATCGAAAACTAGCGCCAACTAGGGCCAATTAAGAGGGTAAAAACCTAACTTTTAGGGTTTACCTCTTTTGGTCGGGGTAACTAGCTAGGGTTGTTGGGGAGGCTCTAGGGAGTAAGAAAAGACTCCTTGATGTCTTTGTTCCGACCTCGTATGCTCCCGGGACGCCGGTCAACCCCGCAAAGATCCTGTTGTAAATATTAATTGGGGGAATGTTGTCGATTTCGGCTGCCTCCCGCTATCAGAACATCGTGAAATTTGTCGGGGCGCGTTATTAACATAAAGATGCTAGTCTAATTTTTAGTGAGATTTTACCGCGGCCTGGGTATTTTCTATGAATTTCCCACCTTGGCCTTTGGCGGTTGACTGCTCGGAAAAAGATCCTTTGGAGATAAAAAAAAACCGAGACTTTTGGGGGAACCTCTCATGGAGTCCCCCAAGCCACGTGCTAAGTCTTGGGCTGATCTGGCACACAGTCGGTGGCGAGGTGAAAACTGACTTCGGTTGAATCACTAGCAGTCAGGGAATCTTTCACACGTGAGGGAATCTTGGCAAATGGGTTTTGTTGTGGATATCCCGACATGTTCCAGATCCAAGAACACTATCCGGCGGCTGTGGATTCCTCCATGTGGCCTGTCTTGGACAAGTAACACCTGCACGCTAACAATTTGGATTCCTAATGTTTCGTCGATGGAATGGGAAAACTAAAACCTATCTTTGGAGATTTACGTGGGGATTTTCCTATCTCTCCTAAGACCAATTTAGCCTATCATGGTCACATGCACTGGTTCCCACTATTTACGGGTTCTAACCTATATACAAGTGGGTTTTGTGGGTAGTCTATGGATAAAAGGCTATTTATGACCAAATGCTATACTGGTACGTGACATACCTATTTTGGTTCTACACTCTTTTTTGGGCTTTTTGTAGTACTTTATGCCTTAATTTGTAATAAACTAAAAAAAAGAAAACAATGAGTCCCAAGTGACAAATTTGGGGCTCACAATGGTCCGTGTAAATTTTTCATAATATGATAAACATAGATGTGAACAAATAATTTCATGTGGATGATAAATGGATATAGTTAAAAAAATCTACAAAGAAGGGTGGTTGGTTGAAATTGTGCCATGGTAGTAGTGTATATATAATTAAGTTTAAATATAAGACATTGACCATAAGCAAGACCACAAGTGGAAAAAATTATCACATTGCATGAATAGGGAGGTCTACCTTAGTGAGTTCCTTAGGGGGGTCACTTAGAGTGTCTTTTAGAAACCGAGTGCAATTAAAATTTTGGACCCTCTATATACTTTTTGAATTTTAAATAAAAAAATAAAATAAAATAAAATAAATTTAAAAAAAATAAATAAATAAATAAATAAATTTTCTTCTTTCTTTTTTTTTCTTTTTTTTTCCTACTTTGAAAGTTTATATTTTGAATTATTGATATTTTTATTTGTTAATAATTATTAGTTATAAATTTTTGAAGTAAAAAGATAAACTGAAAAACCTAAAAAATAACTTTCACACCCCTACATTATATAAGAAAAAATTGTCTAAAAAATGAACAAAAAATTCATAAAATTCATAAAAATAACTTTCTATTGAAAGTTCATTTTGAATTGAATATTGATTCAATGGTCACCTAAATGTGTTCTCTATAATTATGAGTTGAAAAACATGCCATTTTAGTTCATTTTCAACCTCTTCTAGAAATCATTTCATATTTTATTTGAGTTGAAAATTTCGGCAATAGAAACCTATAGTCATTCTTAAATAATGCTCAAAATTTTAGGTTGAAATTATTGTTTATTAGAAACCACTTGTTTGCATGTGGTTTGTTGTAGTAGATCTAAATGCACCCCCCAAGGTGAGTTTAACGAACTGAAAATTGTACAACACAAGGACAAAGTTTATAGTTTATTGAACTTCAATATTTGAAGTCATTTGTATTGAATGCACTCACACTAAATGGAGATAGTTTTAGTAGGGATTCTAAAGTATTCAATGATAAACTTGTTATTAACCCCTAAAGGTTAGAGGGTATTTTGGTAAACCGAAAGTCCAAAACTACCAAATTTTGATACATAATTTTTATTATTTGAATTCCAATTGTACAAAAGTGTATTAAACAAGTAAGTCAATGTTTGGAAAATTTCTAGCCCATTTCACCACATGGATTGAAAGATTATAACATTTGAAGTAAAAAATAATTTTTTTTTCACTCCTATGAAACAAGGTTAGTAGACTTCAAGCCCTCTTGGAGTAAATTTTTTCTCTACACAAAAATTAGGATTTTGACCATTTGTAATTATATGATGTTAGGTCCACTCATGAAAAAATTTAGAATCAAATATAGAGTCTAGCTTACTCTAAATCAACTTGCATACACTAGTCATTTTTTGATGATTTCTTGTGTAATGAAGAAATTTTTTATTTGAAATCCAAATGTTAAAAATTTAGAGACAAACATTTGCAAAATGTGGAAAAAATTTCATGAACTTTGACTTCACATATTGCAACATATTAGGGCTTGAATTTTTTCTTGAAGCCACCCCAACATAGCTAATAAAGTTTGACACCTCTTTGAATGTGATTTGAGAACTAAATTTTTTTTGACAATTGCATGCTATATTTTATTAGTTAAATACATGCCAAATTTCAAAAGCTAATGAGTGTTTTTGCAAAAGATGCCCATATTGTCTAGGCTACCAAAGAAGTTCAAGGCAATATAACTTTTGATTCAAGCAACCAATTAGAAAAAAAAATATATTCCCAATAAGGGAGTACATGTTCACACCTTGTGTCAAATTTTCACAAATATTTGACCAAAATTGACCATAGGAGCCTACTTAGATTTTCAATTATTCATTCAATGGACAATTGGCCTTTTGGGGATAAAAATTGTCACTTAGTCAATGATACTTGAATTGAATTGATTGTTGTTGGTTTCATGGTGTATATCCTATACATGTATGTATTAGAGGAAAGGGAAAATTTGTGAAAAAAGGTGGAGGTTGAAAAATTGAACATTTAAAATTTTATATATAAGATAGCTCCACTTAAAAAAATACATGAATGAATTTACAGAAAACATAGGTTATTAGAAATATATCCCTCGTAGCTTTTTACGTAAAAATACTGACATCTTAAATACAATAATTAAGGTGAATAGCCCTACATCAAATACCTTCTTAACAATTAGGTGTATACCTTAAATTATAAGGAATGATATCTTCGAGCAATTGTGCATATTCTCCGAATTTGCAAATTCATGCAATATTTTTGTATACAATACGTTGATATAGAGTCGAAGTAAGAAAATACAATCAAGGTGTGAATCCATTACTCTTTTCAATTATTAGAATTCTCTTGTACAATAAAAATGTTGTCAATCCTTGATCCAAGCTAAAATCTTTACCTATTGTGTTTGGTACAAGGTTCAAGGTCAGCGGTGCTAGATTGTGAGCTTGCGAGCACGAGCCTACGAGCGGTGAGCTTGGATTCTGTGAGCATGGAATTCATGTATACATAATTTTGTTTTAGGGTGACCAGTTTTTTCTTAAAAGAGACGATTTTTTGTCAATTTCTATTGTTGTGACTATTTTGGGATTTAGGGTGCTTATTACCGTGGACCCATTACTGTGGGCTTGTTACAAAGTAGTAATGACCACGGACGTTTTCGTGGAGACAAAAAACGGTGGTATAGGGTTCAGGATTTTTTCAATTCTTTGATTTTCTGTATTTTTTAATATAATAGAGCACACATTTTAAAGACAAAGAACTAAAGTATATTAAAATTGGAATTCAGACTAAAAATAGTCTGTATTCAGTACATTTGCAAATTATAGTATTGGCCCAAATAACAAGTGATAAATCTGAAGCTATATCTCAGATTGTAGTCTACAATCTTCAAATCCAAAATGCCAATCAATAAAGTACTATTGCACTTCTAAGCATGTTTACGACTGTCGCTTGTAACCTTGATGATACCAGCCCTAATGAGAAGTAGTTTCACTTCATTGAAGCTAAAGCTTGGAGAATGGATGAACTTGTCATCTATCTGATTCATTTTGCAGAAGTAACGAAATAAATAGTAAAGATGTTTGCAATTCACATATTGGTGCCGGCCACCAATTGCGGAGACGGCCATGTCTACAAAATCAGGACAGGTGCACTCAGAATACATGCCAAGTGTAATTCGATAAACCTTTTCTGTGGGCTCTGTTCCAGTTTGAAGGGTGATAATGGCTCCAAGTCCGGGTGAGGGGAGCATAGTAACTCCCAAAATCAATCCTTTGACATTAGCAGCACTCTCCCATTTATTGCGATGCTCTGTAGTTGGAGCATTTGCAATACGTCGAATGGTCTTGTTCTTTCGAGATGTTGGATATATGTCCGCATTCACCGGGCTAGCTTCATTGTAAAAGTTTGCCTTGAACACATTAGACATCGTAAACAACCGTCGAGGTGACATAGGTGGCCGTTCTTGGAGTAGAAAGCCAACTTCTTGCAAAAGTAGGGTTTCTTGACGAGTCAAACTAGTATCACTGAGCACTGGCCATACGTCTGGAACTTGGGGCCAATCAATTACCCAAGGACGTTTGGAGCCTCTTACACATCGGTCAATGTCATCTGCACAAAACCAAAAGTCCGTCATGATCTCCTTGGTTCCACCATATTGTTTCTTGCGACCACGGTATGTTGGGGCTGGAGTACCTTTAGATCCCTTCGCAATTTTGGTAGTGCAACGAATGTTTGTCTCTCGCTGTTGGGCGTGACATTTACAACTCGATTTATGAGATAATCTTGCAATGTGCCACTGTGATGTGTCACAGTCACTCTCCATCGCAGTGGAGACATGAGGTACATGCAACAAGTCAACTACAGGGCCTGGTTCATTAGAAACCACTCTCGGCGTACATGTAGAGCGGATCTGCACTCGTGGTTGAGAGAAGTTGACCTTGTCCGGACGATGAGAGTCACCATCTGACCCGATAGGTAAGTCAAGCTTACGTTTGCTGCTACCAAATACTTCTTCACCTTCCAAATGTGGAATACGGGTTCCAAGATCATCTTGTCCAGGTAGGTCATTTAGGGCCTCCGCAATCTTCTTTGGATCACCACTTCGTCTAGTGCCTCTTAACTTCAACTCTGATTTTAATGGCCCTGACCTTGATGTTGTACCATTCAAGAATGCTCGATAATTGGTCATTCACTACAAGAAAAGAGGCCTTAGCGTGATTGCAAAAACGTGACTGTAGAAATTGCGTGACTGAATTGTGACTTTACCTCCCTAATTGCACCACTGGGCTGATGCAGGAAACGCTAGAGTCGTTCTGTAGTCGCTGTTTTCACTGTCGGATGAACAGTGACTGCGCGTGCAGTTCATCCACAACAATCCGTTCCCAGGGTCGACGATGAAGTGACGTGGCTGACTAGAACGCGACTGGAGACGGCAGAGTCGCGGAGGAGTCATGCATATTCTGTTTTTGCGACTGCAGTATGACTTTTTTGCAGTCAATATGACTTCCACGACTAGAAGCAGTCACGGGGAAAATGTTTTCTTTTACTTATGGATAAAGAAAAAGATGTCAAGTTCCTGGGCGGTCCACGGAGGATAGGAGCGGACAAGTCTGGTATCGGATATGTGACTTCCATATGACTGCAGAATCACTGGAGACTTCTTCCCGCATATAACTAGGGGCATGGAATAGGGTGTTCAGGTGAATATGACAGGGGGGCCATGCTGCAGCGGACATGACAGTTCCTCTCATATGAAATGCGATCCTACTTGACATGAAGTCATTTAGGTAGAAAGAGAGAGATGTGGGAGTGCCATTATTGAAATGAAACACACTAAACATTAAAGGTAGAATGAAACTATAATACTAGTCAGTTAGCAACACGTACTGACAACACTCCCACAACAGATTCACGCTTTAGGCAGCCACCCACCTTTCATTAAAGTCTCCCTTCATGCATTCGACACCAAGGTGCATAGAAATGTGGTATACTAGCTAAACAAGTGAAAAATTGTATTGAACATGACTGAAGTACAATGACAAATGCACTGTCATTACCCAATAAATGGCAAGACATTAATAAGAAGGGACACCTCGTTGCAAGTGAAGCCTACCTGGAAGCTGTATGACTACATCATGACTGTGACGCGACTACAAAATGATTGAAGCAGGACTGGAGAATGGTAATTCATGACTCAAGTATAACTACTCAGTTTCCGACATGACTGCAAGTGGTCTACTTGCTTGACTGCTGCATGATGTTGCGGTTCTGTGATGCTTCGCTTCCCATGACACAATGAGGGGCACTTATAACAATGTGGTGACCTCACAACTATGGACCTAAGCAGCAGTGTACTTAGTACTGCTCTTGTGCCAACAAGTTTTTTTCCACCGATAATTCGATGGCTTCGACTAGATTGGCAGTGGAGCTTCTATCCGGCACTCTTTGTGGAGCTGTAAGTCCGATGGCCTCACCAATAGTCGTGATGAAGGCATCTGTGCGGTCGACTACTTCTCGTTTGGAACGGGCTTCATGGTGTAAGACCACTTTCCAGCCAGGTCTGTCCGCCGCATCGGAAAAAAACACCTGTGTGGCTTGACTCGGGAAGATGAATGGCTCAGCCATGCGAGGGAGTTTATGGCGGAAGTTGACCAAAAGGAATCCTGCGTCATCACGCACGTATGCAGGGTTCCCTCGCGTGTCAACTGGTTTCACCCATTCACAACGTAGGAGAACAATGCGTGTATGCAATGCGCCATAATCTAGCTCCAAGATGTCCTTGAGCACGCCGACGTACTGCACAGAAGACTCACTAGCACTTCCTTCCGGCATTTCGAACATGGACGCCACACCGCTATTGTAGCTTAGAAGTCGGAGGGTTGAGTCATCTTCGATACAGAAGTGGTTTCCAAATGCTGTGATGCGTGCATATCGAGTTGCTCTCTATGAAGGTTTTTGGCTCATCAAGAAACGATCCAGCTCTTCATTGTTGCTCCAGTCAGGGTCAGACTACAACACACAGTTGTGAATCCACTCTGCTAGGGGTGCTGTTGATGGATTCCGCAACGACTCTTGCATCCACTTCCTGAAAGAATCCACAACAAACACCAAATGACATTCACAAGGCAATATAGCCAGAACTATATATAAGACATCGCCCAAAACGCAACTCTAGGACGCTTCACTTCAGATGGTGTCAGTGAAAACACGACTTCAGTGCTACTTCATTACGTCGCTTACCAGTCGCACAGAAGTAATAAAATCTTTTACGACTGAAACACGACTTCAACGCAACTAGGTCGGACCCTCCGTAAATCAAACAGCCAGTACGTAGCGGCTCTGCAAGATCGCCTCCAGTATTCGACTAGAGGCATGACACGAAGAAAAAAAAATATTTACCAAGGTCTGTGACAAGAACTTACGTATACAAATCCTGCATAACGGAGGCATTTGCCAACACGTACTGATGGGCAATGTCTCGCAGCTCAGGGGTCATAATATATGCCTTCCCAGCACCTTGAAGGACCTCCTCTGCGTCACCATATTCTTCATCTTCGTCCCACACTCGTCGTTGCGTGGCTTCAAATTTATGGAGGTACTCAGTAATGAAGCCTATGCACTCATCCTTGAGGTAACCCTCGGCCATGCAAGCCTCTAGACGCGCGAAATTGCGCACATGATTCTTTAGTACCTTCATGTACCTTTCAACAGGGTACATCCACCTCGCACTCACTGGTCCACAAAGGTCTAACTCTTTGGCAAGGTGATAGGGGAGGTGAGTCATTACGTCAAAAAATGACGGTGGAAATTCTATCTCCAATAAGGCCATGCTTTCCACCACATCATTTTCTAGGGACGGGAAGTCCGTAGGGTTGTAAACCTTTGTGCATAGGCGACGGAAGACCTTGCACATGCGCATGATAGCCAAACGTGGCCCGGGTTGCATGAGACCTCTAAGCGCCAACGGCATTACCTCCTGCATTAAGATGTGGTAGTCGTGACTCTTCAGCCCCCCAAAATTCTTCTTCCAAATGCACTTTCCCAAGTCTGATCCATAGCCACTCGGTGTCTTTAGCAACTCCAGGCTTCTTGCAAACTTCTCAAACTCATCATCTGTTAGTACATACGACACTCTGGGCTTGACCATCTTCCCTAGCCTCCGAGGATTAGGAGTTAGCCACAAGTGACGCCGCATGTTCCGCCTTTGTAAATCACGCCTCACTTTGACAATGTCTTTTTTCCCAGTTATGGTCTTCAGTAAATTCTTAGCCAGGTTCATTTCGCAATGCATGACGTCTAGTGTATACCGGATAAGGAGATGCTGTGAGGGAAATAACAACGACAATGGTCAGAGATCGTGAATTCCACGGAGAAGGACATAACACCTTTCTTTAATCTAACAATGCTTAGTAGTCATCGTACAGATGCTAGGAGAAAGTGTCACTTCTGCATGACTTTCATAGCACTCCTACAAGACTGGGAGATGACTCGGCTGCGTTCATACGACTGGTAAATGACTTCGTGGCCTACCAAAGGCAGGACTTTTCATATGCGGACGGTGATGCACCCTCTCAGATGGAAAAAAGGGTGAACACAAAATGGCGCAGGGAAATTCTCTTGAAAACCTCACTCGACCAATTTAGAGAGCAATATGGTCTAAGGGTCATTCAAATGCTGTAAGAAATCACGAAGGGCAGGTGCACACTCTTTATATAGATTACTGGGGTGTACTCACGTACAAAAAAGACCATGTCATTACATATTCAGTTCATTTACCATTTTTTTCTTTTATTTACAACTTCCTTTAATGTAACCATCTTCCTTGAGTAATACTTGAAACAAATGCGCAGGAATGTTAAAGGGACAATGCTTAGCAGTTTTCCTACAGTCGCGTAGAAAGTGTAACTCCTACGTGACTCTCTCACGACTTCTACAAGACTCAGAAATGACTTCACTTCTCTCATATGACTGGTAAATGACTTAGGGGCCCATAGAAGGCTCACCTTCCAATACGGCAATCTATACAAAATGCTGAGGCGCTTGACACCATGTATTTGGGATGGGTGGCTTGTTACACCATCTCTGTTTCCGTTTGCTTTCCAGGCCATATAGTCTGCTGCATGCTGCATCTGCTCTTCAACTGAAACAGCAGACGGTGGAGGGCGGTCTTCCATCTCACCATTGAAGTGCGATTTCATGTCATGTGATTTGTAAGGATGCTCTACTGGCAACCACCGCCTTGTGCCACCATACGTGCATTTTCCAAGCTCAACGGAATGCTCCGCGCCCAAATCTGCACCGCACTATGGACAAGCGGCATAACCTTGATGTGCAAATCCTCCTACTGTTTCGTAACCTGGGAAGTCATGAATAGTCCAAAGGAGCATGGCACGAAGTTGAAATGACCTCTGACCCATGTCCTTCGTAATGTCGTATGCAGGAACTCCAGCCCATAATTCCAGGAGCTCGTCCACCAGAGGCTCCAAATACACATCGAAGACCTCAGAAGTCACAGATTCCTTGCCGGGAATTAAAAGTGCTAGTAGAATGAAAAACTTCTTTGTCGTCAACCATGGGGGGAGATTATAGTTCAACAATAGAACAGGCCATGTGGACCACGAAGTCCTATTTTGCTTGAACGGGTTAACTCCATCAGCTGCTAGCGCAAAGTGAGCATTTTTTGGATCATTACCAAAAGTAGGATCTACATTTTCGTGAAAATGCTTCCATGCCTTGGAGTCACATGGGTGTCTCACCAGCCCGTTCCCTCCATCTTGGTTACTCCGATTCTCAGCATGCCAAAGCATCAACTTAGAAATTGCTGGACTTCGAAACATTCGCTGAAGTCGTGGTATGATTGGAAAGTGCCTGAGAACCTTCAAGGGGAAGCAACGCCGCTCCTCATCTTTGTAACGACGTCCATTACACTTTGGGCACTGGAGAGCATTCACGTGTTCACCACGGAAGAGCACACATCCCCGCTCGCAAGCATGGATGCTATTGTAAGTCAAACCCAACTTCGAAGTCAAAGTTTTTGCAGCATGGTATGTCTTCGGCAAAGTGTTCTGCTCCGGGAGAATATGCTGGTGAAGTAGGCCAAAAAGTTCGTTTGCACAGTTGTTGGTCACCCCATGTACAGTGCAGAGATTCATAATCAACACTGTGGCTGCCAACTTGCTGGAGCGGGCCCTCTCATATAGTAACTGCATTGACTCCTCTAGAGCTGTGGCATCAAAGCAGCCTTCGTCAATAGGTACGCCCACGTTCGTTTCACCACAAGCTTGGAGATCGCCAGCTTCGGCATCGCCTTCTTCCATGATACGGTCATGGATGGAATCCGCTGCTGCAAAAGCATCAGCTACCTCCCGATGTGCCCTCTCTGCTATACCTTCCGGGTCAGGTACGGCGTCTGGTTCAGGTACGTCTTGTAAGGCTTGATCAACCATGCCCCGGGTATCTACAGCAGCGTCCACTTCTTCTGGCCCTTGTCCAATTGCTGTCCAGAAATGCTGGTCCCACTCGTCATCAGAGGAGTCCCTATCGCCTGGTCCTCTCCAAATTCGACAACTTGGATGTCTTCCACTCCTGATCAAATGCTCTCTCACATTCCGAAGTAGGATCTTCCTTCGCCCACGACATTCATTGCATGGGCAGTAAATTCTTAGCATATTACAGTGTGTTGCACGTTGGTGCTCACGAATCCACAATCGGTCGTCACGTAGTCGTTGCCTCCGAATATCTGAGAGAGGCAAGCGTGCCAGAATCATCGTTTGTGCGTCTGCACTTCATAAGGAAATTAAAGATAGTGAGAAGTACGTCGCATCCTCTGCCGAACTTGGCACAGGAGTTCTAAGTTCTCATCACATGAACGCGACTTCAACATGACTCCAACAGACTGCATGATGACTTCAATATGACTATGTTATGACTTCAGTATGACTTAGTGAAATAAAGCATGACTTATATACATCTTTCAACGAACTCATAGCAGATTCGAACGTCATCTGCGGCTGTTTTCTTTGAGGAAAAGATGACGACTAGCACATGGTTCTCTAATTTCACTTGACTGAACACTCGACCAATGAAAACGAACTAAAAGAAAGGTATTTATTTCATATGTGCCTAAAACATACAAATGGGAGTAAGTCCTCCACAATGAAGGCACGGATAGAATTATTTGGGATTGCCACGCGCTATGCATACATTTTGCATGCGCATGGGAAAACAAAGGGAATAACGATCCCACGTTTTCTTTTCTTTTTTACTCCTACATGTGGAGGCACGGAGAAACTACAGTGAAGCTTACAGGAACCAATCCTTTCGTTTCATGTCCTAGCAAAAAGGAAATCCGTTCTAACTTGCATGAAACAAGTGGATCTACATAGGCATGTTCAGTTTCTACATTTGAATCTACACCCTCCTCCAACTTGGGGGAAAAATGCTCATTCTCACTTCAACGGGCAGTGCATTTCACCTGTTTACAAATCACAACTCCGGAGGATGTGTTGCCCTCCATGTGCTTGAATAATTGCCAGTGTAACGAATGTCCTAATTCAACACCGATGAAAACATGTGTAAAGCTATGTTGAACACCTGCCATTCCTTGATATGTGGATTTAATCACAAAAGTAGGAAGCATGACGGAAGGACTCAGTATAGGAAGGCTATTGTCAATGTCCACCGAGTCAGTGCTTGGTCCAATTTGTCAATGAAGTGTTTTTGCGTACAGGACCTACTACAAGAGCTTCTAAGTCCAACTCTGGTGTTTCCATCCTCTGTCATGGCCTACGAAATAATGGAGCGGCCTTTAGAACTCTCCTTTACAATTGATTTTTTGTGCAATACATGGCACGTTCTCCTGAAAATTGTTTGAAAACCACCCATTCAAATGTTGAGAAGTATAATTATTGAGAATCAGACGAACGAGTTTTAAATGCCTTGATATTTCCCATGGTAAGCACTGACGTGCCTACAAAACTGGAGAAGGTGACTACAATGTGACTGCCAATGGAGTCACGAGAAAGTCAACAAGCACACTTGCAACTACAGAATGATTGCTACTTTCATTGTGGCCAGAAATTTTGTCTTTGGGAAGGAAGATGGACTTACCCACTGGGCTGTGCCTTCCAAAGTTGATTCCGAGGCAATGCTTGATTCCCTACCATATTACACGTATGGGTTTTAGTATCTGAGTTGCGGAGAACATTCCAGGGGCTACATATGCCATCTTTTACGCATATCACGTTACGCTATGCATGAGCGATGAAGATTATTTCCCTATTATCATTTTCTAGTTGTCCATGGTCACTCAATCATGGATGATTAGCAAATAAGGGGCGGCGACAATTAGTATTCCATTTTTTTTGGCTTCGCAGTCTCACACACTGTCATTTTGCTACAATTACCCTTCTGTAAATGGGTGCTCTTGACCTTGGACGTGTTATGAGTCATCTAGAAATAGTAATTGTCCTGGAAAGACCACGGTATGTTCAGATGAGGACTCAATAGCCCTTAGACTTCTTTGGAAAAGACTGTTTGAACAGTGCAGTACATCATCGCCACGGTCGTGCCAACATGAATCCGTGTTCCATTTTGTTTATTCGCATCTATGACACACCTTCATCCTACCTTTTTCCATCCTCCATATTCAAGTAAGTGTGCATGAGACCTCTGCACCTGTATAAGGTCTAAGTCTTTATTTGAATAAGACCATACTTTATAGTATGCACGTACTTCTGTTCTCAATACTCCATACTCCGTCAATCGGTAAGTTCCCATTCCAACTGTAATGGTATTTTAGCCTTATAGGAAGGTTTAGGGTTCTCGGAGGATGGATACATTACAAAAGAGAACAGTGGCCTCTGCACCCTAAGGAAGAGGAACAAAAACCTCAACCACACACAGATTCAGCATCGGCACTAGGACTAACTCCAAGAAGTCATTTTAGAGTAACGGACCTCACAGCATGACAAACAAATAACTGCAGTAAGTTACGTATGAGTCATCTAATCTGTTGAATGACTTCAATGTGACTTACGGGTGACTTTTTTCGTATGGGACAGTGACTGAGGGTATACGTGCGTGGACTCATAGCAGTCACAACCATGGGGGCCACCGCCAACCGTAACGTGTACATTGAAGTCTATGAAAATAGCTAGGACTCCATCCACAAATCATAATTGTCAACGAATAATTGCACAGGAGCCACAGTACCGCAAATTAAGGAAGACGAATACTAAATTCGGGGAGTTGTCTGTGTTTAGTCCGAAGGGCCGCCCCACTTCCGCCGCCAAAGTCATGACTTTATGATCGACCGCCAACCAGATCGTAAACCATGATGACCACTCCCCTGCCCTACAACATTCAAAGTGTGATCCAAAGCACTTACAAATGCGGTGCGCGTTTGAAAACCTCAGTGCTCCGCGGAGGAGTTGGATTGTGGTGACTTGGTGCTGCGGAGCAGCAAAATTTTGGTACTACAGTTCGGGTGCACGTCTCCGATCGACAGTCACCGCCCGAACCCCGTGGTTGCAAATTCACTGCAGGCTTCACGAAGAACTTCCGTGCATGAATCATGGAATCGCCGCCAGAGAGCCCGCCTCATCCAAAGATCGCTTATGAATTTTTGCGCGACCAAAAGAAGGCGGAGATGTTGAAGGCCCTTGAACTTGTTCTTCGCGCCAGACGGGAGTTGTGAGTTCCACTGAACTGGGTCTTTGCAGTTTTCGCTTCTGTCCTTCCTTTGCAATTGTCGATTTCGTCCTTCCTGCATGCATGCAGCCTCCCTGGTTCAACAACAGTCCAAGGATCCGTCACGTCTAGTATGTAACCATTGTTGTTGTCTCATACGCAACGGAGGCCGTTGCCCGGTAGTACCATATCCCAATCTTGCCTTCATGGTTTGAATTTTATTTTGGTGACGTTCTGCCGCCGTCTGGTACTGTAGCGCTGCAGCCATTAATTTCGCCGCCGTTTTATTTCTTGGGTGTCGTGAAGTCGTGGACGAGTGATGATGCTGTCACGTTTTCAAACTTACGACTGCACTGTCACTAAAGAGAAGTGAAGCCACAGTAATTCTGTAGTCGTGCGTGCTCCTGTGCCGAATTGGCCATTTATTTTGCCGGTCCACGTGGAACCCGTTGCCGCTGGGTGTACGCTCGCTGCCGCCGCCGTCCTGAAGCTCACCTTGTAACCCTAATTTCACGATCGGTCATTGCGTCACATTTTTTTCTGTCTTCATTTTTGCCTCTGATTTCCAGCGCGCTTTGTGGCTGCGTACGCTCACGTCGTTTGTATTCTTCAAATTCAGAAGCATTCCTTCCATTGCTGTGTGGTGCAGGGACAAGGAAGAAGCCGCCAAAAAACCACCCCGTGCTCCAACTGTCGGCCGGAGAAGGGAAACATTGAGGCGGAGATTTCAATCGCGGCGAGGCCTTCGAGGACGTAGGCTGAGGCACCGTCGACCTGGACGCACTGAAGGAGATCGGGAGTTTAGCGAAATGGCGAGCGAGCGGGACTCATCCTCCGAGGCAACGGAGTCCAATGAAAAGGCCATTGCAGAAGGTATGATGCATCTTGCAATAGCTTGTGACCATGTTGAGCAGCAATCCCTCCAGGGCGCGGATGCCGCAGGTAATTTCCATGACGTTCATGCTAGGCTGTGGGCTTAGGCTTCTGACCACGCAATTAGGTCTTGCCTGCGCGTGTTCAACTAGGTGGTTCCTGTTCAGCCCATTTTGCAATTCCCTGACATGCGTTTCGGATTGGGACTGTTTGCGTTTTTTTGGAAATCTTCTCTCCGTCCAAGGGTTCAGGGTCCCACCTTCGCGTACGTCACTTGCCCGTGACCCAGCTAACTTTATCGATGGGTGCTCCTCTCATTGTGCAGATGCTCGGGAGTCACCAGGAGACTCGAGTGACGAGGACATGGAGGAGAGCGAGCCTCTAGTGGATCGTAGGATGAAGCGTCGGAAGCTTGGCGGCCCATCAAAATCGCCGTTGAAGCAAAAATTCACGCAATCTGTCTATCCGGGTCTTCCACCTTCTGCTCCCCTACACGCACCGGGCTGGACATGGCAACCAGCATAGTGGATGCCCGAAAAACCTTTGCACCCACCACCTACCTGGAGCGGACCTCAACCACCACCATTCGGAGCGCCATGGGCCGATAGTGCTGCAGCGCCTACACAAGATAGTGAGGACAGGGCTTCGCGGCGAAAGAGACGCCAGGAATACGAGGCAAGGAGTCGCGATCGTGGCGCAGGCGGGAAGAAGCCCAATTATATCTTCGTGTGCAAGGGTGGTGAAGTTGATGCAGGGTGTAGGGGGAAAAATTCTTGGGATGAGGCAATCCGAGATTACACTCCCCGCATGTTGGATATGTCCTGCACTACTTGGTCAAAGCAGGACCCGTTTGCTGTGCGCAAACTTAAGGAGGCTCTGGACAACGAGTTCAAGTACAAGGGACAACCCCTTAGCAATGTTGGCTTCAAGACAGCCGTAATGAGATTCATGAAGTCGGAGCGCTCTCGGTTGAAGGTGAAGTGGCTTGCAGGCATGGTAGATTGCTCTGAACACATAAACGGCACACAGTGGGCGAGGCTGAAGGATTATTGGGTTACACTTGCCCAGCGCATGAAGGCGCTGAAAATGAAGACTGCAAGGCAAAGTGTGAAGCCGTCCTAGGTCATAGGAAGGAAAGGGAAAGCTGGGAAAGAGGCATCCTTTGTATGTCCTTCCGACACTTTTTTTTTGGTCATGTGTTGTTGTTGTTCCTTTTTACTTGAGATGCATTTCCGTGAGTACAAGGTTCTCCAATTTCCGTGACACTTCATCTGCTGATTTCCAATTATTTTTTTTTGTGGGATTCACTCTTGTAGAGAGAATCTCGTGAGACGACTCCAGGGATCACTGATATCGCCGATGGGCTGAACCTTAATCCCACTTCTTTTCTAGAGACAGCAGTAAGTTTGCTTACCTCTGCACCTTCTTCGTTTTGTTTCATTGGTTGTTATTTTAGTCTTGTATGCAGCATAGGAATGTTGCACATAATGTGACGTACCTCACCTGGCCTGGAAGCACGTCCAAGTAGTAAAATTCAAAGCAAGTGCTCCTTTGTTTCAATTGGAAGCACGTGTCTTGGGAATGAACTTGATGTACCCGCTGTAAGGCATTGAAGTCATTATGCTGTGATAATGTAGTCGTATTTCGACAGGCAGTCACTTTGTAGTCATTCCTATGTTGGCTCAGAGTCACGGTCTAGTAATGTCTGGTTTCTCAATGACTACAGAATGACTGCCTCGATGGCCTTCCTCTAGTGCAACACATCACTGGAAAATGACAATCACTGTTAGAGTTGAATATGCTTGCTTTCTGTAATTTCTGAACTTGCTCATTTCCTAACAGCATGATGTAGTATGCTGAACATTAAGTTTCTCTAGTCCAGTTGGTGTAGAATGTTTCGCACTTGTGTGTATGTGTGGCAGCAATGGATTTGTGTCACACTTTAGTATTTCTGTCCACAGTCCACACGCGTAGGAAAAGCAGTGGACGTCAGTATCCCGGGAAAGTGATCCTCCGAGTGTAGTTACGCCACTGGATGCGGACTCTGTCAAGAACAGTAGTGGCATTGAAGTCATTCAGCACTAGTTGGGTCATTGTTCAGTTGCTTTGTAGTCACTGAGAAGTCGTATTTCAGGTTGGAAGTCGCCAAAAAGTCATTTTCCTATTCACGTGACTAGAGTGAAACTTGAGGCGCTTCACATTTACATGGATGACTAATCAATCAAGCTTGTTTTCTTGCTGGTGCCTAGACTGATGACACAGGGGATGGGAGCCTAAAACTTGCGGTGGAGTCTTTGAAGCGTGAGGTGGACTCCAAATTCACGCAAATTGTACAAACAGCCACGGCCCAGGCGTCAGCAATTGCCGATCTGAAGGTCATATTTGCGGATTTCATGGGAAGATCCCAGGGGAGCGCTTCAAGCAGCCCGTCCCTCAATGAATCGGCACTTGAAAACGAGGGCTCTGTTGGGGCCGGACAGCGCGACGCGGGAGTAGCGAGGGCAGGTTCCCGAAAGAAAGGATACCTTCTAAAGAAGACTATGGAAAACCGTGCAGGTAAGTATAGAGAGAAGAAGGCGGAGGCTCACGCAAGCGACCAGTTGGCTACAAAGGACTCCGTTACTCTGTCCTCGGACTCAGAACTCCACCCTCTGGATTTCACGAAACACCGATCACCGCGTTGGAAGGTAGGCGACCGTACCCCAGGTCTTCCGACGTTGCCCTCCCTAGTCAGCCCTGACGAGGTCGATGTAGTGGAGTCTATGATGCTAAGTGCATTGGCAGCATCCCCTGACCCCTACCAACCATCGCCTGAGAAGACTACACCGAATTCTGAGCCAACAGGTGCCCCAAATGTGAGTCCCGTAGATTTTGGTGCCTCGTTGGATGCCCCAGAGCAAATCGGCTCTCCAACAGAAGTCCCACCGCAACTTGGCTCCCCAACAGAAGTCCAAAAACGAATCGGCTCAGCAATAGAAATCCCACCGCGAATCGGCTCCCCAACACAGGCCCCAAAGAATATTGGCTCCCCAACAAAAGCCCTGGAGAAAATTGGCTCTCCAACACAAGCCCCGGAGAAAATCGGATCCCCAGTACAAGCCCCGGAGACAGGAGAAGCAGCCGCTGACACATCTCAATCGGACGGGGTGGAAGGGAAAACAGCCGCCTCCAACGCTGATGCGGCCCAGTCCTCTGAGGAGCGCGCACTTGTAGAGGGCGCCGTGGAGGTCAGCCCCAATGAAGGAGGCAAGGGAGTTTTCCAGGATGCCTGCCATGACCATGGCACTGCAGCTAATGTCGCAGCAGCGCCGTCAAGGAAGGCTAAGAAAGCTCCCAAGTCTCCCTCTAAGGTTTGTATCTCCCAGCACCGAAGTCCATGTGCGTCCGTTCCCGGGGTCCGTTTCCTTACCTTGCAGGAGCTCCTCACTAATAAGCTAGGTGGTAGTAGTTTACATAGTCGTAAGCTCCTTGTGTTCAATGTTCAGGGAACCCTCCTAGACTGCAGTTTGCGCACTGCTGTAAACCCAAACTGTAGAATCCGACCTAGCTTGAAGACAAAGTCACGTAGAGTAGTGTTTCGTCCATGGCTGAAGCACTTTTTGGACCGTTGCTTTTCGCACTTCAAAGTTGCATTCTGGTGTAGTAGGAGCGCTCCATACATGGAGGATGTGTTTCCTGAAATGTTGACAGGGTTTTACAGTCGTGCACATGATAGGGATCCACTCTTCTGTTGGTCATGTGCCTCTGATGACGCAAGTGGAGGGGAGCAAAATAAGGGAACCTTGGGGCAGAAGAACTTATCCATAGTATACAACCGGTACCCTGAGTTCAATGCAAAGAACACGTTCATCGTAGACAGTAAGGTTTGTAGGGTCATTGGCAACGCACAGGAGAATGTCCTCATCACAACTCCTTTTTATGTCAAGTGGTTGCGCACCTTGGCTGACGACAAGGAATACCTGAAGTTCTACTTGTGGCCTCTGTTGCACGCCTTCTGGAGATGCCCCGACGTCAAAACATTCCGAGCAAAGTATCCGGAAGTTGTAAACGAGTCCAAATCTGAGTGGCTCTTGAACCGCATGCGTGGAACTGGATACAATTTTTTGGACATGGTCAGAGGTGAGGGGACTTGCAGACCGGCCAGTTTGAAACACACTGCGCCCCTCACCTTTGTTTCTTTATGATTGTTAACTTGCACTTGTTGTCTGTGTAGGGAAGGACGGTGAAGCAGAACACAAGATCCAAGACAGCCCCTGCCACGGAGAAGAAACGTGATGCTGCGACTACTAAGGTGCGAGTTCTGCACATTCATTTCACTTGGTGTGCAGCGTGCCCACCCGTCAGTCATGTTCTTGTCGTGTAGAAGTCGCCTGGAAGTCAAGTTGCCGCTGTGACTTGTTTGCAACTCGTACTGTAGTGTTAGAGAAGTCGTGAATTTAGCCCATGACTGCTCCATGACTTCAGTACTCTTGAATGTAGAGGGAAGTACAAGGGTGTTACGTTAGGATCCGAATGGGTGCCATGAAGGATTTACGGGTGACTTCTTTATATTGTTTGTAGTTCTTTACCACATTCTTGTTTTTTGATTTGAATTCATTCAGCTAGTCATCGAGGCCCAAGTCCGATTGCGGTGCGACGCAATAGTCGCGCAAGAAGTGCCCGTCTAATTTATGCTGACGCTGTCTCTTGCATGCCACAGGGTTTCAACATTGGCAATGAAGTCTTCCTCATGAATCCGCGTTCGGTACGGCAGAAGGTGGCCATTGGAGTGGTTAGCGGCCTTCCGGAGTCTCATAAGTTTCACGGTAAGGACATTCCAGCATCCTGGTTGAAGGTGGATGTCCGTGAAGCTCTTGCAGTAGGGGTTCACCTCATGTTCCCTAATGCAGCAGCGGACATGGAGTTTGTAGAGGACGCAAAGGGGTCTTCTGCAATATGGAACCAGAAGTATGTAAAGTTGGCAAGCTTGATTTAGGTTGTCGATTTCTATGCTGCAGTTACTAGACCTCACCTAGCTTGTACATTTCATGGAGGGGAGTTAGTACAGTTCAGGAGAAGGTTATGGACGCCATGTAATGTGGTGAATATTTTCCTTCTAGTGTGCTCCTTGTGAAATGCAAAACTGTGTTCCAATTCCTTATTTGTGAGTATGTAATGTTCATGTCAATAGAATTGGACTCACTTGGTTTTGGGAATACTCACTTTCTGTTTGCATTTTACAATCTTGTTGTTGTTGTCCTAAGCTCGTAATTAGTTGGTAGCCAGGTTTATGCAATGTACCGTACAAGAACCGTATTTAGTGACTCCCCCCAACTTCTACGTGACTACAGCAGTACTTGAGAAATTCTGAACGTGCTACTGTGACACAACTCAAAAGTGACTGGCGCACGACTTTTAAATAACCCTAAACCGCCCCTAAATATTTGGCCATGTCAGACTCGGCCGCGACTGCATAATGACTACCGCATGACTGCATTCGAAATGTCCATGTCAGATCTAGAAAGGGTCAATCTCAACTTCAATGTGACTGGAACGTGACTGCATGAGTGATGTCCACGTCAGATTTTAGAAGGGTAAACCGCAACTCTACGATGAGTGCAGTGCGACTACGTCCAAGATGTCCACCTCAGATTTTAGAGGGGTAAACCGCAACTCTACAATGACTGCAGTGCGACTACGTCGCAGATGTCCACGTCAGATTTAAAAGGGGTCAAACGCAACTCCAGCATGACTGCGACGCGACTGCGTTCACGAAGTCCACATCAGATTTAAAAGGGGTCACACGCAACTCCAGCGTGACTGCAACGCGACTACGTTCAAAAAGTCCACGTCAAATTTAGAAGGGGTCAAACGCAACTCCACCGTAACTACGACGTGACTACATTCAAAAAGTCCACGTCAGATTTTCGAGGGTCAAGTGCATGTCCACGTAGGTCAAAAAAACACGCATGGCATCTTCCCTCCATCTTTTTTAAGGCTCTCTTTCTTTATCTCCCCTCAACTGAGCCGGTTCTCATCCAAAGTTCCATTCGTTGGGTGATAATATCCCTGCAGTCATTCTTGTAAATGACTTGTCCGAAATGACTCAAAAGCCACGGAGTCACATTTTCGTTTTGCGACTGAAACATGACTGTTTTGCAGTCATTTAGCGCAGTCACGGGAAGGCCTCTTTTTTTGTAGTGATTTGCATGAAGGCTCGAATGCAATCATCACAAGTGGCGGCAAACAAATCATTCCCGCGATTACCAGATTGCTGCAACCACTTGTTGTGAACTGTTTCCGATAAGTTACATGATGGCATGTCTGCCATTTCATCGACACTCAATCCCTAGAAGAAAACAAATTGAGAAATTAGCTCCTAAATAAAAACATGTGAAAGTAAAAATAATCCTACTCCACGCCTCATTTTCGTAAACCACTGTGACTTTCATCTATCTAGTACCAGGTCAAGGTTCCCCTCGGCGCCGAGAGGTCCGTCCCCCACTATCTATAGTCAGCAGAGATCCGTTTGAAGTATATACTAGCCCTTCTGGGGGACGGAAAAAAATTCAAATGATATGTACGGAGTTCTATAGAAATGAAACTATTAGATATTGAAGGATCTACAAGCAACACATACTTAGATAGAGAAAGGATTTCCATTAAAGTACCATTTGCATGAACCCGCCCCATTGGCGATATCGAAAGTGCCAGAATGCAAGCCACAACTCCAGTTCCCGCAGAGATTCTTCTGAGGCTGCTACAGATGATAGCCACCAAGAGCGGATCGCCAAGTATCGTGTCTCTGCTTCCTCTATAGTCTTTGAATCTTTGTACTGCTTGCAAAGACGATTGTGTTGGAATTGCATGTCTGGCTTGATGAGTTTTTGAGTATGGCGATGCAACGAGGTACTCCAATGTAGGAGACATGTACGTTCACGGTTCACCATCTCTATTTTAGAATCCCCCGTACCATATACAATGCGAACTGCATTCCAATTTGCTTGGGCACTATCAGCCATAAAGCCCTTGAAGTTTGTATTTGGCATGCCGTTGCGTCTCATGACCTTATTCAAGGACCTCCACATAATGACTTGCACCTCAGTGTCTTCGGATTGCATATCACAAACGGCAATTGTCATGACCTTCCTACAACCTGTGTCATAGACGTGGCAAGCCATAGTAGTCCAATTCTTAACGCGTTTGACATGGTCAAACATAATCCATGCGTTCTCTAGATCTCCACCAGACTACATTCGTTTCACCAAGTCGACTCCACTACCAGGACCTTCAACCAACATTTTAAAAAGGTACACCTTCTCTTTCCCTTGTCCAGGGAAGACACTGTCATGAATGTAGTCGAACTTCAAATTCCGCTTCATATTCATAATACTATCAATAACCCCCCCATTGCCAGTGCTACGGAAAGAAGTAATGATATTACGGATGTTAGGAGAACTTAGTCTCTGGAACCTGTCCATGACATCTTCTAATAATTTTCCTCGCAACATATCTTTAGGCCCATCACCGTTGTGTATCAACTGACTGTCCAAAAATTGCTTACTAGCTGCTAGGGCAATAGCAGAGTTAGTGGCAGTAGGAGTTTTTGCAACCTCATTGGCGATAAGACCGGATATAGTGTCTACTGTCTCTCTACAAACTCCTGTTGCTACAAGATGCTTGTGATTCCCTAAATGGATGCATGCTCTAGTCATTAATGCGGTATCGCTAAAAACATAATATATTCTAGCATCACAGAGACTAACACAATTTGGGGGATGTTTACAGATCTTACAAGAAGGCTTGAATCCTTCGGGGGACAAACACCAACTTGGAATGGAGTAGTAGTATATCCACACCACTGTGACTCGTTTCTTTTGGAGAACCGCTTCAAATATTGACACTCAGGATTAGTACATACCAGATGTCCCGCACAGGATGACTTTCTGAACTTTAGCCTCTCCTGGTTGTGTATATTGGATGTCATGGTTCGACACCAAGAATGACCATCGTATCATTTATCCATGCCTTGTAAATTCCCACCGCTACATGATGAAGATGAAGCTTGAAGCGCCGGTAATTCGAATACTACGTCTCCATTAAGATCTGCTGGAAGATACTGCACTTTGTGGTGGATTACTGAATCGAAGTCTAATGCAGCAACTTCATTCCTAGACCCCGGAACTGATGCAAGATTCTTTAAGCATCCAACTATGCTAGTCGTTCCTATACTATTTGGATACGCTGGAGGGCGAGGATGAATGGAAAGATCAAGAGTTCTAGATGGTGTGCGATATATATCTGAAGACGTCTGCAGAACATTGTCAACATCTTCACTCCGACACTCGACTTGAAGAGTTGGCTGACTAGGGGACTCTCCTTCAGACTCACTCGATATATCTATGATAGGGCCAAGGACTTCTTGTTTCACACGGCGAAGGACTATTGGAGTATTTGCAACTGTGACATGCTCTGAATCCTTAGGATACCCGATTTCCCGTGGAGGGATTGGCATATCCACTGTAGAATGGTCGGATTGGCGAGGTAAAATCTGAGTGGAAACACCCATCATAGGAGTGCACAAGTCGTAGGCCCTATAGCGACCTTCACGGAGGTGCCAAACAGAACCATTCTCATGTTCTAAGTTTAAGATGTGGACATACTCCTTCACTTGTCCAGAATCTGACATGATCTCTTCTTCGACGTATATACTAGACTGCATAAACCCAAATCGGATGTATAGAAGGTGCGAAGGCAGTGTAGCATACCCGTCTTCCCCAATAGGAATAACAAGTGGAATTTTGTGCCCATTTGCTCTAATGGAAGCCATAGTCACCTTGTTCACTGTTTATATCAAGTTCAATACTATGACTATACCTCCTCAAACCTATGAGACTGAGAGACAAGAAGAGGTTGTGTTTGTGCAACTTATACGCATCCGTTCGACCAGGGAACGGATATAAAATTTTGGGCATGTAGTGTCCACAATTAATGACAATGAATGGTTGTCAGTGGCCCCCACAATATTAGATCTAAAACCGTCTCTGAAAGGTAATTTTAAAATGGATTCTGTGAATCAAACATTGTTCATCAGACGGTAGTCATAAATTGCATTAAAACAAAATACGTTCAACTAGCAATGGATTTGAAGAGTCGGATCATATTATGATTGGATAAATATCACATATTAATTTCGGTCATTCCATGAGTAAGGATATCCATTAGATCAAATTAATGGTTAAATTAATGGGGTGTACACATTTTTTTATTATACTACAACGACATCATCATACCATATCCATGGATCTTTGAGGAAATTTAAAGAAAATTCTCCTATACATAGCCAAGAAATATGATATGCAAATCGATTTTGCAGTTAACAAATTTAAGTAAATCCAGTAGGGGAATATACATGTAATGGCATTGGCAATGGATATTGATTCATTGGCATATATAAGGACCGGATTAATGGTTTCATTTTGGAAAACTTGTTGACAATGATTGGTTAGGAATCAAAAGGGAGATTTCTTAAGATTGGTGAAGCAAGCTGGGATACATAATTGATAACACATAGTACATGTAGGCATCCTATAAATGAAACCCATAGTATTCTCTCGGAATATAGTGAACACAGAAGGAGTTGGCTTTGTGAGTTCATATGAACATCACATTAGAATATACACTTGCAGCACTGCATACATTTAGGTCACGGACATTACATCCTCTTAGGTATATTAAGTTAGTCTCATGCAGGCTGCAATATGTATAACCGAAAGTGGTTCATGTCGTAGTTTTAGGAAGAGGAGGAAGAGAGGGAAACTGTTGTACTCCTCGCCAAAGGAATTGAGAAGGTCTAGAAGTAGATACACAAAAGTCATAGTAAGAAGTACACCAGCACAAAGTGAATCCATTTCTCAAAATGTCAAAGAGAATAATAGTATTGATCGAGAAATGCGAGGAACGTCCATTAATTTACCAAGTATTCAAATTCATGAGTTCAAAGATTGCAACCTCCGAATGACGTCCATGACGAGTGCAAGTGAGTGCGAGGTAAGATACATCAAGTGCGGTGGGAGTAAAGGTAGTTACGCAATACACTAGTGTACCGTATTCATAAAGTGTTGTTGGATAGTATATTGATAGAAAAATTTCTACAGCAGTCTATTGTGCGTACTTCTGCTATTCATTTCATTAGCTGCAGAGAACTCTGAAGAGACCATAGTTGCTATATATTATCTACCAAGTGAACTATTCATTTTATGATTAATTGTATTCTCCTAAACCGCTCTTTTTTATCATCCCTTCTTAGGACTTCCCAACTCCACATTCTCCCTTTCCCCTTCTCAACTCTCTCTTCCCCCTTCTCCTTTCGCCCATCCCTGTACTACCTTATCCATGGTATCTCCAGGACACTAAATCCGCCTTTTCCCCCTTCCCCCTGTTGCCATCCCCTTTCCCCCATCCCTCTGCCCTAAACCCTTCCCCTTCCCCCTCCCCCCTCCCGTCATCCCTCTGACCTGAATCCTTCCCACTCCCCCATCCCGACATCCATGTTCCCTCTACGCCTCCCCCATCCCGTCATCCCGTCAGGCCTATTCCCTCTGCCCCTCCCCCATCCCGTCAGCCCTCATCCCCATGCTCCATCCCCCATCCGGTCATCCAGCATCCCCCCGCCCCCTCCCCCATCCCGTCATCCCTCTTCCCCCTTCCCCCTTCTGCCTTCCGCCTCCTTCCCCCTTCCCTCGTCTCTCTAGTGGCTCCAAGAAACGCCTTCTGCCTTCCACTTCCCCGCCTCACCCCATCGCCCTTTTGCCATCCTCCTGTCCACCTATCCATCACAACCTTCTCCCAGAAATTGGTCAACAATTGTCTCAGTTGGACCTTCGCAGCGGACGGAGGCCATAGGTAGGAGGCCAGCAACCAGAAGTGCGGCAGCGGGAGAGCAAGAAATTGAAGGAGACGGGAGGAGGACTCCGGTCGTCAATAACGCAGAAGCGAACCCTCACATCGAACCGGCTAAAACCTCTGTAAGCCTCTCTACCAAAACCTTTGTAAGCATTCGGAATTGAATTCCGCGCACAGCGGCGGGAGGGATTTGTTGGCTACGGAGTGGGATTGTAGAGCTAGGGTGTGTGTATAGTCGGAGAGGGATTGGCATTCGGGTTCTGCCTTGCTGGGGTGCAGGAAATCAGTCGGGGCCGAGGGGATGGGATGCAGGATTGGGATGTGAGTACAATCGGGGAGGGATTGGCATTCGGGTTCTGCCTTGCTGGGGTGCGGGGAACCTCTCGGGGCTGAGGGGATGGGATGCAGGGCTGGGGTGTGAGTACAATCGGGGAGGGATTGGCATTCGGGTTCTGCCTTGCTGGGGTGTGGGGAGCGGGTTGTAGGGCTGGGGTGTGTGTATAGTCGGGGAGGGATTGGCATTCAGGTTCTGCCTTACTAGGGTGTAGGGAACCTCTTGGTGCCGAGGGGATGGGACGCAGGGCTAGGGTGTGTGTATAGTCGGGGAGGGATTGGCATTCGGGTTCTGTCAAGCTGAGGTGCGGGGAACCTCTCGGGGCCGAGGGGATGGGATGCAGGGCTGGGGTGTGAGTACAATCGGGGAGGGATTGGCATTCGGGTTCTGTCAAGCTGGGGTGCGGGGAACCTCTCGGGGCCGAGGGGATGGGATGCAGGGCTGGGGTGTGAGTACAATCGGAAAGGGATTGGCATTCGGGTTCTGCCTTGCTGGGGTGTGGGAAGCGGGTTGTAGGGTTGGGGTGTGTGAATAATCGGGGAAGGATGGCATTCGGGTTCTGTCAAACTGGGGTGTGGGGAACCTCTCGGTGCCGAGGGGATGGGACGCAGGGCTGGGGTGTGAGTACAATCGGGGAGGGATTGGCATTCGGGTTCTGTCAAGCTGAGGTGCGGGGAGCAGATTGTAGGGCTGGGGTGTGTGAATAATCGGGGAGGGATGGCATTCGGGTTCTGTCAAGCTGGGGTGCGGGGAACCTCTCGGGGCCGAGGGGATGGGGTGCAGCGCTAGGGTGTGTGAATAATCGGGGAGGAATTGGCATTCGGGTTCTGCCTTGTTGGGATGCGGGGAATCAGTCGAGGCCGAGGGGAAGGGTTGTAGGGCTGGGGAGTGGGGTTTTGGGGGCTGGGATTTGTAATCAGGGTGGTGTCTTTGCGTGGTCTTGGTTATAAGTTATTGTCATATCGGTATGGCTGGCATCTAATTTATAGTTTTTTCATATTAATGATCAGGATATTATGGAGGCTACTAACAAACTCGAGCCTCCAGTAAGAGAAAATGCGGGTGATGATGTGTTGGAATGCGGTGATGAGGATATCGTATTTGATGATGACATGGAGAACTCTAATCTTGAATTTACATCCGAGGATGCATTGAGAAGGGTCCAGAAAGTAATACTAGAAGAAAGCCTTGTTTAATTGGATGTTCTTGCGTCAAAGTTGACGGATTTTCTTAAGCATCCAATGTAACATCTTCATATGTTTATGTCAACAATGACATCCAATGTAACATCTTTATGCTATATTGGATGTCATTGTTGACATAAACACATGAAGATGTTACATTGGATGCTTAAGAAAATCCATCAACTTTGACATAGGAACATTCAATTAAACATGGCTTTCTACTAGTGTAAACTCTGTTGCCTCTATAGCCGCATTGAGATTAAAACCTCATTCCATATCACGATTGAGAATTCCCTTGTGTAGACTTGTTCAGATGCCGATGGTCCGTCCAGCTCTGCAATGCGACCTTACCAGACTTGAGCAGGAATTCGTCTACGGATACAGAGATGGATCTAGTATTTTCTATGTGTCTGTCACTAATGAGCAGGGAGAGACGGAGGAGGTTTCTGATACTGACAAAGAGACATGGGGACCTATATGGAATGCTGAGAATGATGAATTCAATGCCATGTTAAGGGCAACGCCTGGCCTGTGCAATTATGAAGGCTCCAAATTTTTTGTATGCGACGGTAACCACAGGCTTCTTGCTTGGTCATCATACATTTCCAAGCACCATGCTCGTGATCGCGAGTGGCACGTTTCCATGGATTCCATAATCCTAGAGACTAAGGACAAAGTT
Organism: Rhytidiadelphus loreus; assembly: GCA_947034895.1. Taxonomy (NCBI): domain Eukaryota; kingdom Viridiplantae; phylum Streptophyta; class Bryopsida; order Hypnales; family Hylocomiaceae; genus Rhytidiadelphus; species Rhytidiadelphus loreus. The sequence continues at coordinate 45,960,464 of OX344764.1, forward strand.
GGGCAGGTCATGCATGCTATGCATGATATTAACAAGTATGTCTTTCTATTTTAACATGTTATTTTGTATATCCTTCATTCACATCCCTTGTTGCCTTCTACTGATTACCTTTCTTTTTATTCAGGCATACGGAGAATTCGTTTATTAAAACCAGCCTTGTGCACATGCTTTATCGTGTACAGAAGTACGGTGTTCTCCCTTTAGACAAGTTTGCCAAGCATTTGAGTGACTCCGAGATGACACAGTGCCAGCAAAATACAAGAAAGAGTTGGTACACAATGTCTCTGGAGCAGGGTTGTCTTGTCTGACATATTTTTGGGTTTAGGCGTCGTGTATGACGTCTGACGTCGCGTGTCGCGTGTCACCAAGTGTCGAGTTTACTTGACATCGCGTCGCGAAGGGGTAAAAAAATTTACCCCACGGTAAATAGATTTTGCCTACGTGGCAAGGTTTACAAAATGACATGGAAAGCCAACTTGGGCGACTGCGAGTAGGGGCGCATGTACTTCAGCCTTGGGCGACCGCGGATGGGGGCGCGTGCAAGTACAAATGGGGCAAGTACAGGTTCTAAAATTAGGGCGACCTTTGGTTCAAGGGGGCGACTACTGGTCCAGGGGGGCGACTGCTGGTCCAGGGGGGCGACCTCTGGTCCAAGGGGGCGACTTCTGGTCCAGGGGGGCGACTGCTGGTCCAGGGGGGCGACCTCCTTGTTGCAATTGTCAAAAAACACTCAAAACTGCCATTTCTGTGCAAATTGCAAAGAGAAAAAAAATTTAGAATGGTATTTTTTTTCCATATGTTACCATAGGATCTTGCAATAGAATAGTTTGAGAATGCATGGAAAAAATTTCAGACATTTTGACCACATAGATTGCAAGATAAATGCATTCAAAGTGAAGAAATTGTGTTTTTTTGGCACAATGGCAAACTAGTTTAAGACTTCAAATCTTCTTAACTTAAATAGTTTGAATTGTAGATCTTGAATTTAGTTTTTTTTCATCATTCAAAATTGAGTTGAAAATATAGAAAAAATAAAAGTTTAAAATATAATGTAATTTTCATTATTTTAAAATTTATTTAGTAGAAGAAGGTATCATAGAGGGAAAAACTAAATCATTAAGAGCTCTAAGATGGAATTAAAACTCACAAATTCCAATAGTGAGATTGTTCTAACAATCAATGTTGATTTGGTGGACCTATTTGTTTTGAATTTTTCTGAAAATTGAACTCAAAAACAAATCCTATACCTATATTTTACAAATCAATATTATAATTGCTTGCAAAACAAGATGCTCTACAACTTCTTGGCAACCTCTTCATATCATAAATCCAAATGAAATGAATAAAAGCTTTCCATATGAAAATAAAATAAAATATATGAGAAAAAAAATTAATTTTTAATTCAAATTTTTCAAGATTTGTTTTTGCTCATCCAAATGATTTAATTTAGATCAAAGCTAATTGTTGTATAACTCTTGCTCCTAGGCACCAATTAAAATTAAAATTACATTCCTAGAAAGCTAATTTTTTTTTCCTATCTTTTCATAAAAATTTGACCATATAGGAACTTGGCCAAAATCCATTTGCCCCTTGTGAAGACAATGAGAATTTAGAGATTAACATCCTATCAGTGTATTATTTAACAAGTGGATTTTAAATTTGAACACCCTCTGAAGATTTGTATAAAAACATTCCTATTTGATTTTCTCTATTCTCTATGCATCATCATACTTATGTATAATTTACCACCTTCATCTAAAATTTAAAAATAGAGGAAAGAGATTTAAATTAGAGCTTCTCCTCTTGAATTACGCAAATCTCTAAAAGTCATCCTACCAGGGTATTATTTATGAAGTAGATTTTAAAATACAAAATAATAAAATGTAGGTTTTAGAAAGAGCTTTTCATTTTCAATTTCACTATCTTCCAAGTATCATCAATTCATCATACTCATGTATTATTTACCAATTTAATTTCAAGCTTAAAAATTAGAAGAAAGAGATTTAAATAAGAATTATTCCATTTGATTTAATATATGCAATCTCAAATAATCATCCTATGGGAGTATTATTTATCAAATGTATTTCAAAATACAAAATAATGAATGGAGATATTTGCAATACCTTCCCCATTTAATTTTCTTGATTCTCCAAGCATCCTTGTACTCAACTACTTATGAATTATTTACCACCTTTATCTCTAACTTAAAAATTAGAAGGAAGAGATTTGAATTAAAACTTCTCCTTTTGATTAATGCAAATCTCAAAGACTTATCCTATGGGTGTATTATTTATAAATTGTTTTTCAAGATACAAAATAATGAATGGAGATATTTGCAATACCTTCCCCATCTAATTTTCTTGATTCTCCAAGCATCCTTGTACTCAACTACACTAAAGATGATATTTAGTGTCTTGTACACTAAATACGAAGGCATACACTAAAAGCCAATTACCCTATGAAAGTAAGTAACATTAAATGTCAATTCAAACACTAAATGTGAACCAGAGTTGTCATATCAGACGGAATATCACTGTTCACCGACAAAATTGGACCGATTAGGGCTAGGCGGCTGCAAACTTCAGAGCCTTGTAACTTTTGCAAAAATTCTTCAAATAAGGAAAATGAGATGTTTTTCGGCATCTACAATTTTTTGTAGATCCCGAAAAACATCTCATTTTCCTTATTTGAAGAATTTTTGCAAAAGTTACAAGGCTCTGAAGTTTGCAGCCGGCACATTCAAGTCTAACACTAATTGTGGACAAGTTCAGATTTAGTGTTGTAGCTAGTAGGGGGGTAAAAACACTAAATGTCACTCAACACTAAATATCATCTTTAGTGTACTTATAAATTATTTACCACATTTATCTCTAACTTAAAAATTAGAAGGAAGAGATTTGAATTAAAACTTCCCCTTTTGATTTATGCAAATCTCAAAGACTTATCCTATGGGTGTATTATTTATAAATTGTTTTTCAAGATACAAAATAATGCATGAAGATATTTGCAATACCTTCCCCATTTAATTTTCTTGATTCTCCAAGCATCCTTGTACTCAACTACTTATGAATTATTTACCACATTTATCTCTAACTTAAAAATTAGAAGGAAGAGATTTGAATTAAAACTTCCCCTTTTGATTAATGCAAATCTCAAAGACTTATCCTATGGGTGTATTATTTATAAATTGTTTTTCAAGATACAAAATAATGCATGAAGATATTTGCAATACCTTCCCCATTTAATTTTCTTGATTCTCCAAGCTTCTTTGTACTCAACTACTTATGAATTATTTACCACCTTCATCTTTAATTTAAAAAATTAGTGGGGAAGGAATTTAAATGAAAACTTCCCCTTTTGATTTAATTTATGCAAATTTCAACAAATTATCCTACTAAAGGGGTCTATAATTTATAAAGTGTATTTCAAAATACAAAATAATGCATGAAAATATTTGCAATACCTTCCCCATTTAATTTTCTTGATTCTCCAAGCTTCTTTGTACTCAACTACTTATGAATTATTTACCACCTTCATCTTTAATTTAAAAAATTAGTGGGGAAGGAATTTAAATGAAAACTTCCCCTTTTGATTTAATTTATGCAAATTTCAACAAATTATCCTACTAAAGGGGTCTATAATTTATAAAGTGTATTTCAAAATACAAAATAATGCATGAAAATATTTGCAATACCTTCCCCATTTAATTTTCTTGATTCTCCAAGCTTCTTTGTACTCAACTACTTATGAATTATTTACCACCTTCATCTTTAATTTAAAAAATTAGTGGGGAAGGAATTTAAATGAAAACTTCCCCTTTTGATTTAATTTATGCAAATTTCAACAAATTATCCTACTAAAGGGGTCTATAATTTATAAAGTGTATTTCAAAATACAAAATAATGCATGAAAATATTTGCAATACCTTCCCCATTTAATTTTCTTGATTCTCCAAACATCTATGTACTTATGAATTATTTACCACCTTCATCTCTAACTTAAAAAATTAGTGGGGAAGGAATTTAAATGAAAACTTCCCCTTTTTATTTAATTTATGCAAATTTCAACGAATTATCCTACTAAAGGGGTCTATAATTTATGAAGTGTATTTCAAAATACAAAATAATGCATGAAAATATTTGCAATACCTTCCCCATTTAATTTTCTTGATTCTCCAAACATCTTTGTACTTATGAATAATTTACCATATTCACTTCTAAATTAATGGGGAAGAGATTTAAATGAAAATTTCCCCTACGGATTTAAACAAATCTCAAATAGTCATTCTATAAGTATATAATTTATCAAATGATTTCTAAAATACAAAAAAATAGATGGAGAGATATGTATGATCTTTCTTATTTGATTTATTTCATATCATATAATCCCAACCGAATAAATGAAAATGAACCATTGATATATATTTAACAAAATTGCATATTTGCAAAACTTGAGTGTTCAATAGAAGATGACATCTTGCCATAAAATTTATATACTAGAGCTAATTAATAGATCAAACAAGATATTATCAAATACAAGTAGTACTATAGAAAATCCAAAGCAACTAGATTTTTAGAAGAGCTTTCATTTCTAATAAATGAGATTAGGTGTCAAAGCTATGAAATCTGATCTCATCAAGGTCCATTTACTTAGCTCACCTAACAAGGTACGTCCACTAATGTACCTAGCAAACTAAAACAAAAGTAATTGACTATAATAAAGTTGTCAATTTCTACTTTCATCACCCAAAAATTGCAATCCAATGAATTTTTCAAGTAACTTTGAGTCTTGGGGGACCTCTCATGGAGGAGAACGCGAGTCAGGGCGAGTGCTTAAGGGCGACCTCGGGTAAGGGGCGAGTGCGGGCGGAGGTGGGAAGAATGGCCTTCCTTTTGTCCAGAAATTGGCAAATTTGGGCCATTTGGGGGTTTCTAGGGGCAACTTCGGGTCTTGGGCGACCTCTCATGGAGGAGAACGCGGGTCAGGGCGAGTGCTTAAGGGCGACCTCGGGTAAGGGGCGAGTGCGGGTGGAGGTGGAAAGAATGGCCCTCCTTTTGTCCAAAAATTGGCAAATTTGGGCCGTTTGGGGGTTTCTAGGGGCAACTTCGGGTCTTGGGCGACCTCTCATGGAGGAGAACGCGAGTCAGGGCGAGTGCTTAAGGGCGACCTCGGGTAAGGGGCGAGTGCGGGTGGAGGTGGAAAGAATGGCCTTCCTTTTGTCCAAAAATTGGCAAATTTGGGCCATTTGGGGGTTTCTAGGGGCGACTTCGGGTCTTGGGCGACCTCTCATGAAGGAGAACGCGGGTTAAGGGCGAGTGCTTAAGGGCGACCTCGGGTAAGGGGTGAGTGCGGGTGGAGGTGGAAAGAATGGCCCTCCTTTTGTCCAAAAATTGGCAAATTTGGGCCATTTGGGGGTTTCTAGGGGCGACTTCGGGTCTTGGGCGACCTCTCATGGAGGAGAACGCGGGTTAGGGCGAGTGCTTAAGGGCAACCTCGGGTAAGGGGTGAGTGCGGGTGGAGGTGGAAAGAATGGCCTTCCTTTTGTCCAAAAATTGACAAATTTGGGCCGTTTGGGGGTTTCTAGGGGCAACTAATATTGACATCACTAAGCATATGGTGACATAATGACATGTGCTTCTAATTCAAAGTTGGTCACCAACAAGTGAGGATAGAGATTATACGCTTTTTAATGAGAGATCCTTAGTAGAAACAAATATTTGACGATGTGGTCATTAATAAAAGGACTCTTTTGATTTTAGTTACCTATAGTAAGGCCGCAGGTGCTACTATAGAGACACTAATCCACGCAACTACTCAAATATGACAATGGAATATTTGAAAACACATTAGTAATGAGGTACTTTGTGAGGAAGTTGGGTATAGTCATTGAACCTGATTCAAAGAAGCAACTAATATGTAGATAGGTGGTAAAGCTACTCATGGTTGATAAAGCCCCTGAAGTTGTTTATCGCATTGATGTTTTGTAATAGGGTATGTTGTTATTATGTTAGTACAAATAAAAACATAGGTCACATTTCATGCTTCTAAATTTTGAAAAGGAAAGTAAATATATTAACCACTTTTTATATGATGTGCCATTTAGAAAAAATATTAAATATTCAAAACGCTAGGTGCCAAGGTCTATGTATTGAATCTTGAATTTGAATTCTTTTGTGCAAATATTTTGTAATTTTTTCCAAATAATGTACTTTAATTTATTTGCTTCTAAACTAATGTGTGTAAAGTGTACAAAAATAAAGTTGAGTTTTAACCCCTAAAGGACCAACTTGAGTCCTTTTGAAGGACTTTAAAGAGTTCAAGTAGGTGCATATAGTCTCAATTTTCATTTTCATTTTTTGAACTTTTTTGGAGGATAGAAGAGTACATCATCTTTGTAAGAAAATAAATTTTTCTTCAATTGGTGTCCAAAAGCAAAATTTATGCCACCCTAAGCTGAAAATAGAGGTCAGCAAGCAACAAAAAAATTACAATAAGTCAATTAATATTAAATTTTTTTCCTTCAAATATTATATTTTTGTCTACATGTGAAGCTTTGATTCATTCCATTTGGACTAGCAATGAAAAAATTATGGACAATCTTGTCTTTTAGACAATCTAAACAATTTTTTGAAAAAACATCTTATATGATATATTTTTGAATGCAATTTATACAACTTTTTTGAAAATTGTTTAATATAGTTAAGTTTGTCTACTAGAAAAATCTCACCATTGTGCTTATTGTGTTTCAATTCCAACTTAGAGCTATTAACAATTTAGTTTTTCATTCAATCATAGACCAACTTCTATTCAACAATTTCTTAAAGAATGAAAATCAAGTGTGTTTCTATTGAAATTTTTTGCTTAAACTTTCAATTCAATTTTTCAACATAATTTTTTAAAATTTAGAGTTTATAGTGCAATTTTTTTCCACAAATGGTGGTCAAAGTCATCTGAAATTGCAAGCCAAAGTTCAATTTTTTTTTCCAACTTCGAATGCTAATATCTTCCAATCTATATGGCCAAACTTTATGAAATTTTTACCACATGATCTTAGACAACTTAAGTACAAGATCTAATGGTTAGATTCTCCAAAAAATATTTTTTCTATTTTCTTGGATGATTGCAGCAGAAGTGGCAGTTTTGAATTGCACTACAAATCACTCCTACAAGAGGTCGCCCCTACCTCCAGTCGCCCCTACATGCAGTCGCCTAGTACCCGTATGCGCCCCTTGAATTTGCCATGTAGATGCCACATGGCATCGAGCTGGAGGGGGGTAAGTTTATAAAAAGTCAAAGGTAAATTTGACTTTTCGTGACGTCGCGCGACGTCTGTCTGTCGCGCTGTTGCAGCGAACAACCCTGCTCTGGAGGTGTTCACTTCGTTTATTTATCGGGTAATACTCATTTTCTAATCAATGAGACAATGAACCTTGCTTGAGTGTCCATTCCTTTATTAAAATTGCACTGCTGATTTCTACGTCACTGTGTAGTACGAGATTGCAGCTGCAGCGGATGTAGCAGTCAGGAAATACAAGGAAGTCACTGCGGGTGAGGATCAATCCGAAGAAGGAATCCTGGCTGCAATGAGATTGGGTACTAAAGAGCAATCCTCAAAACTGACCCAGAAATTGGGGAAGTTGACAGTTGTCGCAAATCCCAATCTAGGGCCGGAGTGGCTAAAAGAGGTACGATGATATTGTGAAAGCACTTCTTTATTTCAGTTGGTTCTTCTACTTGATGAATTGTTCTAATATAATGATTATTTGGCTTTTAGATTGAGCGCCACTGGAGTTCAAATATAACACCAGAAATGACTTTGGACAAGTTACAGATGATAGCCACTTGCAACGTGAAGAGTGAATACAAGGTCAAGTGGTTGCGGTGGTGGAATTCTTCAGTTCAAACACGAGAGGCAAGAAGGTTTCCCCTTAAGCCGGTCGGAGAGAATGAATTAAAGTCCTTCTTGACTAAGGCTTGCTGGTATGTAGGGGTACGTGTTTCTCACTGTACTCTAAATCCTTTATCTCCTTTTGCTATTTGCTTCAGTGGATGATATTTGAAAATGTAAAAATGATTGATATTTGAAGTCCTTGTATTTTTACAGATTGAAGATGCTGGGTTAGAAATGTTTGATGATATTGTCAAGAAGGACCAGTTGGTATTGTCTATGGAATCTCCAAAGGAGCCTGAGAGTTTTGGAGATTACATAGAAGGATGGAGAATTCGAGTTTGGGACAAAGCATTCTTGCACAATTTTAAGGGGCAAGATGTTTTTAGGAAGTCTGATGACTTCAGAAAACGAAAGGACAACGATCTTGTTGTGAAACGTGTGCTCTACCGGTATTCTTCTTTTCAATGATTTGCAGAACTTCTTCACGATTGTATTTCATTTCAAATACAAACTTTATCTTCCTTGACATGACATAATTTGTTCCTATAGGTACTTCAGGTACGAGCTTCTTCCAAAAGGGGCCATTTCGAAGCGAGATCTGCCTCCTTTCCTTGGAACGTGGTTGGATGTCTCGTCCGAGCACTGTATGTTCTCTACCTCACAGCTAAAATGGTGGACGAGTGCGCATCTGAAGTCGGGCGCCTGGTATTTGGATTGCCCACCGGAGTTTACGCCACCCTCAGAGGAGTATCTTAAACAATCTATTCATTCTCATGAGGTGGTTGAAGACATTGACGAGTTCGTAGGACTTGATGAAGATGCAAAAGTTCGGGCTATGAAGAAGAGAGAGGAAGCTGACAAGAAGATAGCACTGAAGAATGCAGAGGCAGTGGAGAAGGCGAAGCAGAGGATGGCTAAGAAGGCTTCTAAACTTGCAGAGACTGGAGAGGCGTCTACAGCTAAGCAGACAAAAGGCAAGAAGGGGAAGCAACAAATTCCGCCCTCTTCCACTAAAGATGAGGGCTCCCAACACCAACAATTTGTTTCACGAGGAACCAAGCGTGATGCTGATTATGTCTCACTAAGTGATGGTGGTATGGTGCATGGACCTGGAGCTGTGGGGTTTCTAAATGACTCAGATATTTCCATCAATGAGTTCATTCTCAATTTTTCTCTTGCACAGGTGTTGGCTGATCCACTACCCCAAGTGTATCACAACATTCTAAATTTTATTGATAAGGTTAGCACTTTCCCTAAACTACTTCAAATTACCTTTATATATAATCTTTCTCAGGTAATTTTTTATTTTATTAACCTCCGTCCATTTGTTGCAGCACAAAGGGGAGAAGCATCGCTTTTTTAAAGGAGTGAAGAGTGATAAACCGCGCATTGACCTAATTATTGCTGACATGCCAGAGGGTTTGCCTGTCCCTGATTTGTCGGTGCCTTCCACAAGCATTCCCAAGTGGAACATGGACTCCCCCGTTTGGTTGGAGTCATTGTTTGAGTTCGCTAATGGCCACCTACATGATGATGGAGGTCTTATCATTATCTATCCCTTGAGAGTTGTTACAAAGGCCACTATTCTGAAGTACGGTACTACATATTCTTTTGAAAAGATGAAGGACTGGTGGGGAATGAACTGGCTGCATTTGGCCTCACCGGTTTCACCCTCTAGAACGGTATATTCCTTTTCCATTTCATTATTCTAAAACCGCATCTTCTGATGACACTTGTTTAGTCTATTCAAATCCTTGCAATGGTAATGAAATCCGACATCTGTTCATATATCTCTGAAATTGTATGCATGCCTCTGTTTTAGTTTTCATTTTTTTAAATGAAGGTTCTGTATTTTCTTTTCCAATTTACATGGATCTAATGTCTACATTGTTCTTCATTGAATTTATTTGTGCAGACCCAACGATTTGGAATTGCTTTGTTGGTGAGGAACTTCTCGAGGGCTGCCCCTTCTAAGTTCAAATTCCAACCGTGTCCGACCTTGAAGAAACTTGGTGTCGATGTAGCACGCGACGATGTACTACAGAATTTTACTAAGGTTGAAACTTTGACTATGGACAACAACTCCAAGCCTTGGAGAGGGGCGCGAGAAAAGGATCCTCGCTTTTTCCAAATGTTGATTGAAGCATGCTCATTACCAAATGATGTTGTGTTGGACTGCACTGCTTCTACTGGTAATATGAGATCCCTTGACTATCTATTTTTTGCTAATCCTTTTACCAATTCTGCTTACATCCTTTAAGTATTGTTTACTGACTTTGTTGTTGTCATATGGTTCATGCAATTATGTGCATCCATCCACGCTTGCAGGATTCTGAGTAGGCACATCGTTGCACTTGAGGAGGACCAAGCCATCTTCCATGCCATTTTGGCCCCAATGATTCGGGTACATTCAAGTGTTCCCACCTCTACTGCAACAGTAGTATTACATTCTGATGATGAAGACGCTTTGGAAGTTGAAGTTCCACACATTGTGAAGAAATCCCGATTCAGTAAGTAAGTCTATCCAAAACTAGTTTTTTTTTATAAGTTTAGTTCTATTTCTGTCCATTTGGTTTAACATTACCTTGTTCATTTGCATATCATTAAAAAAAAAATTTGGGATTGCAGCATGATTTCTAAAGAGGCCGATCTTCGTCCTTTCTTTACTGTACCTGGTTTTTTCCCAAGCCCGGAGAAGTCCTTTGTGTTGCCGTCCTATGCAGAGGCTTTAGCTTCAAAATTTGCATGTCAATCAAATTTGCGTGTGAGGAGAAATTCTAGTATATTAGATCCACGCGTGTTGCAGTTTGTAGATGTGATAGCCTTAGGATCAGATAATGAGACATCATCGTCTGATAGTATTGGTCATTCTGAGTCTACGTCAACATTTTCTACTTGATTTGTTTTGGGATTGCATTACACTACATACCTTTCATTTTATCATCTAAAATACGATGTTTTCTAAGCCTTAGTTATCGGCATTCTATGTACCCTTCATTATTGTATTTGAAGGATAATCTACTTTGCAAAATTAGTGGATTTTGGGTTGCAATAGTATCCATTATTTTCTAGTGTTACTGAAATAAAAGGTTGGTTTAAACCCTAAAAAATTTAGGGATTTAAGGATTCAATGTAAATATGATTTATAATAAACAAAATTTGTGACAACAAAATTCAAAATGACTTTCACTAAGCATGCCCTAAACTCATTAAGAAACACAATTTTCATAACCATTCCCCTTTCCCGCCTAATATTCTGAGGTCACGTCATTATTCTTAAGTCCACGGTCATGGGTACTTCATCAACTTTAAACTCTCAAAAATATATCTTTACATGCTCACAGGCTCACACACTCACGCTCGCAGGTTCACAAAATAGCAACCCTGGGTTCAAGGTTTAGGGTTTTAGGGCTAAAGGTTTAGAGCTTAGGGTTTAGCTCACAATACCCATGAATTTAGAACACAAGATATTAACTTTAGGCCTGCATAAAAAAACATGAGAAAATCCAATACGAGCACAGAATAAAGATTGGCAAATTCTTTGTGAGGTTGTATTTTCTAATTTTATTATTTGATCCTTTTATTGTTCTCAAGTATTTTGGAATCAACTTTGAAGGTGCTTTTGCACTTGCTGTTTGAAAGCAACGATCCTACATACGTAAAGTAGTCAACGAACGGAGAATGGACGTGGAGGTAGTTTGGTGCCTACACAATGTGACGCATGTGATTGTGATTGTTACTATAGACATTGCATATGACCTACATGTTCACACTAAGAGGGGAAGTTGAATTAACATTGTATACATTTTCAAAGAAGAGTAGGGTGTAGTCGCACTACAGGAAAAGTGCTACACTGCTTACAAGTGTTTTTCGTCATTAATGGTAGTGTCAACAAGTAGTGTGTTTAAGGAGGTCTTTGTCTTGTGACATGTCAAGCGCCGCACAAGCTGCCTACATTCAGTCTTGTGCTTTTCATTCGTTTTCAAGTTCCATCAAAATTCCATATAGTAAATACTAAGGTCGGGAATCAGCTTAGTCAGAGCAACCCTTTCAAGAGCCAAAGATGCCTACGAACTTGCAAGGAACAAGGATAGTTCATCTTAAGGGAAAGCAGTGCGGCCATAGCCGTTATGTGCATACAAAAGACACTTTTTGTGTCTACGATTGCTGACTTCATAGCGAGAGCATCGCTTAAACTATGAGCGGTCTTTGTGGGCCCAAATCTAGGTTTTTGCATGATCTTTTGCTATTTAAATCCTACATATTAATAGTTCATTTTAAAAACTAGTATGCCACCAACTTTCCCAAAGACCAATCTTAGCAGTAGCCACATACTTAGCCACGTAGGTTCAGCAAGTAGAATTGCACACCAATGTAGACATTGCGTGCCTGTACACTGCTAAATCATAGTTAAGCACTTTCCTTAATAGCAAGTGTGAAAGTACCTTAAGGTTTGTATGTAGTGAGATTTTAGCCTCACTTCTTAGAAGTCTAGTTTAATTGGGGGGATAGATTTTGTTTTCATTTTAATAATTGAACAAAGTCCATATGCTACAACAATTTGGTTGTGTGATAGACAATTGCAAACTCTATTTGTCGATAGATTGAAGAAAATTTTTGAAGTGGTGATGACTTCAGTGCTTAGTTGTTTTAGTATTTTTCATTTGATCTAGTACGTACTTGAATATGTTTGCAAATCATATCTAAAATGCCCTGTTGAGCAATTGATTTATTCTAGCCATGGTATATAGAACCTGTAATTGATGGCATTATGTTGTAGGCTTTCAAACGTGTTCATTTGTTTCTTTATGTACATGACCAATGTCTTTCTTTTTTGTTTGATACATTATATTTAAAAATTGAATTATACTTATAAATAGTTTTATTTGATTATACTAAAAATTTGTGGACATCATCATGAAAAGGATGATTAATGTTGATAAACAATTCAATTCAAACATAGAAATATGAAATGGCCTTGACTAAAGCAAAATGCCACCTACAACGCATAGGTTTGGTGTAGTATCTTTGCCTCTAATATAGACTCAAAAAAATGCCACCTACATTATGTAGTATTGATGGAAGGTAAATTCATATTTTAATATTTAAAATATTTTATTTTTTCTAACCAAGAAGTTTTAACTTTCATTGTTGTAAAAAAAACATCTACCATGTTAGTTTGGTGCATATTCACTATATTATTAGCATTTCCTTCTCAAACCATTTTTTTCTAAGGGAGCTACATATTTTTAGTTTTTAAGAGTTAAGGCCTACACTTCATGAATTAGCTCATGTCAAATTCAACTATGTTGAGCCCTTCTAAGAGGTAGTAGAAAAAGGAAAAAATTTAAATAAAAAATGCAACTTATAAGCCTTATTGGATGTTGAAATATAATCGAATACAACACCTTCATAGAATACCTAGTATACCAAGAATTTTCCAAGAACTTGGAATCACTCAAAAAATTGCTTAAATTTTTTTGTTGTTACTCAATTGTTGCCATGTTCTGCTATAGAAATCTCATCTTAGAAAATCCTTAGGAAGAAAGTCAAACAATGTTGTGTACACAAAAACTGTTGTAACATCAACCAAATATAGGCTTCTAGAGTTGTATCAAACATCTTCAAGGGGATAATTTAGGCAATTGAAGCTCAAGAACCAAAACTTTAGCAATTTCCAAGCAAATCTAAAAAATGTTTGGACCAGTTCCATTTGTTTTAATTCAAAAAAATAAATTTGAACCTAAAGAATTAGGTATACACTGGAGTTGGACATGAGGACTAGGCTTACATTGTTGTTACTACCATGTAATGGCTGCATTGGTCACCCTTTGAGTAGCCTTTACGGCACGTGACAAGCATTCCCCTTACAACAATATACATCTAAATCCTTTATATCATAGCCTCATGATTGAATACGAGCTTTGAAAAAGCACATTATTATTTTATTTATTTTCTTAAATTACCAAATTCTCAACTTACTCTTGCCCACAACTTTTATAGTTCCACGCATTCCACGTTGAGCCCAAATCACCAAATGTGATTCCTTGCAAAAATCAAAACCCAACTCATCCATTTGCTTCCATCATTGCGAACTTGGTGTTGGCACTGACTGTTCCTAGGTTTCCAAAAGGGCCCGGTGTACTCTCTGAGCTGGCAATGCAACACGTGGAGAGAGGAGAGGCACGAGGACAATGGTCGGCCACTGAGGCCAAGCTTTCCAGTTGGACGCCCTTGCCTTGCCCCTCTCATGCTTGACACGTCGAGCTTCCTGACTTGGATGCCCATATCCTACATCAGTCCGTCGACACTCGCAACATTCAAACCCCCGCCACTCGCTTTCTCAAAAACGGGAAGACTCAATTCGGTTTCTTCCCAATTTTACTTCTTTTTTTATCAATTCTCCTCGAGTATTCCGTCCGTCAAGCGATCATGACCCATATCGTAAAACTCTTCCAATTCGGATTTTAATTTATGAAATTGGTAAACACGGGCTTAGTTCCCTCAAAGTGCGGCTTGATTCCCATTCCGGACTCCACAGAAGATCCATGCACTTGATCAACAATCCGTGAAGCAACTCATTGAACTAACGAAATGAGGACACGTTGTACTGTACACGGAACGCGGTACCTTTCAGAGGACAGGTAGGTAAGCTTGGTAGTAGATAGGATTTGCGCAGCAGTGTTCAGTTGAGCAATGTGGATGAAGCAAAGGCAGGCCAAACGGGCTACAAAAGTCCGTTTTAGAGGGCGGCAAAGGTATCGTAGGGTCGGCTAGTGTCGGCACAAAATGCTTCATTTACTGTAACAAAGTTTAATTTCTTTGTCGAAGTTATTATTACGGAGTCTGTAGTAGGGAATCACTCATAGGACGGTAGACGGACAGAACTTGCAGCTTTCAGGAAGCTTAACTTAGATCTGAAGTAACCATTCCATAGAATTGACTGTTAGTTCACATTGCAAAGAACTGACGTCATCATGTAACTTGTGAAATCAGAAAGGAATCAACTCGAATGCAAAAGCGAAAGTATACAATGCAATTTAATCTTTGAAAATACGGGCTCGACTCCATTGCTGAAGTCAATGTGAGTTCCATGTGTTGTGCTTCATCACAAACATCTACTGTATCTTATTACAGTAGACGGCACTTCAGGGCAGCAGGGATCTTTTCTTTTCTTTTCATTTGTTTAGGCAGTGCAAAAAGCGATCTTCATTGATACAGTTATATATATAAATTGATGAAAATTAATGTGAAAATTAAATGCAGATGGAACTTCAATTATGCATTCAAAAGAGTGTGCATTCATCCAGAACAAGAGCGATATTGTCCTTCGAATGTGTAGCGATTCCACGATTCATCCACTGTGAAAATGGGCGAATGTTGTATCGCCTACTACTATTCAATCCCTCCGCCCACCCAAACAATTTTAGCTCGCTTCTGAGCGAACCTGTTGAGGCCGAACCTTTGTCTGCTCTGACTAAGATCCCAATAAGTAAGTTCATGTAAGCAATAATTATGATTATTGATCGTACATCTGCTCCTCAGCTGGTGAATGGTGAATGGTGACTTGAACCTGGCTTCGCAGAGACTGAGCCCACATTTGCAAAGGTTGCATGAGCTGACACATCTGTTGTCCTGGCTCATTGGAACAGCAGTGCCCTGCCCTGGACAGCCCTGGACAGCATCTCTTATTGCAATGTGGCTAAGCACAAATTTGGATCTCAAAACAAATGAGAGGATCTGCCCCTGCAGTAAAGGAATCCCTTTATTTGTGTCCAAAAAAACCAACAAAGAAACAAACAGAGGCGGGCAGGAACGCTTAACACGTAAAGGAAAGGACCACGGCCATTTCTTTGTCAAAAAACACAGTCAAAACTGCAAAGAGCAAAAAGCTGGGTGAAAATGATCGATCTTTTTTGCATATCTAATTTTGTAGGGGATTGCAATAGAGTAGTGAAACATTGACTACATAGATTTCTTCCACAAATTTCAGAAACATTGACTACATAGATTGTAAGATATTTGAGTTTAAAGTGAAGAAAAAGAAAATTTTTGGCATCTTGCATGACTAGATTATTTGACTTTGAACCTTCTTACTTAATTTTTTTGCTTTGCAAAGTTTGAATTTTAAAAAATTATTGTGAAGAATTGAGTTGAGAGTTTAAGAGAAAAAATTTAAAAAAATTAAAAACACTTAATTTTCATTCCTAAGAAAATTGTTAAATAGAAAGGAGTTTGAGATAGAAGGAAAAATTAAATTGTTGGTATCTCTAAAGATGGAATTGAAACACACTAATCCCAATGGTGAGATATTGAGATTGTTCTAGCAAGCAAACTAAAGTTCCTAGGACTTTTTTTTTAAAGATTGTGAAAATTGAGTTCATAAATAGATCCAATACGTTATTATTCCAAGAAGGTTCTATAATTGCCTAAAAAGCAAGATGCTTTATAACTTTCACATCATTAATCCAAAGCTTATGTGGAATGAATCAAAGCTTTCCATGTAGAAAAAAATATGATCTATAAGAAAAAAAATTATAAAAATTTATTTTAAGTTTTTGTAGGTTTCTTTTGCTACCCTACAAGGTGAAAGTTGTGCTTAGGATGGTGTAAATTTTGCTCTCAAGCATTGCTTGAAATAAAACTAAAGTCTCATAAACTCATCTATTTTTCTATCTTATAAAAATGTTTCAAAAAGTCACAACAAATATTGAGAACCTATAGGAACCTACCTCAAATCCATGGCACAATGGTCCTTTAGGGTTAAAGGTTTAGGAAAGCCAATCGTGGAAAAAATATAGTGTTTATTTGACATAGAAGGCACTTGAATTAAAGTAAGTTAGGAAGCCTATAATTGTAGACCATTTGGTCACTGCACATAATTCCACTTACTTGATTCACAATTCTTTTTTGAAAAAGACTAGCAAATCAATTTACTTGTATTCCAATCAACTCATTTTTAGAATAGAAAAGACACATTGTAGGTGGTCAAAGCAAAATCACATAGCTTCCTATTATGAATCCTATAGAGGGGAAGTATTCTTGCCCTTTCGGATGACAGTATGACTCTTTTAATTCCCTTGACAATTCCATTTGCAATTCCAAAGTGCCCCTTGAGATTGTAAAATAATGAATGAGATTTTTACCATATATAGAAGTCTTACAATGATGTTCATTGAATTCATGAATGGCGACTTTTCAACTCAATTCCAACCCTTTAAACACCAATTCCCAATACTATATTAGGATGCAAGAGAGTAAAATCAAAATTCCAAATTGAGCTTCAATCCATAATGGGTTTGGCTACCTTATCAATAATGACTTAAGTTTGTATTAATGTTGAACACTTTTAGTGACTACTACATTTCAACTTCAAAAATTCATAACTAAATTCACAAAGCTCCAAAAATAATATGAAACAACTTGGATTAGGGTGATTGCAAGAAAGATCGAACAATTTTGGTAGCATACAATCTCAACCATTGATCTAATAAATCAACGGCCAATAGTACTTTTGACTACTTATAAGTATTACAATAGTATTATTTGAAAAAATGTCAGTTTGTCACAGAAAGTAGACAAAATTAAATATAAATTAATAATACTTAGAAAATCATGAAGAAAAAAACTTAAAAATTGGCCATTTGTAAAGATTTGATAGTGATAACATTTCACTAAAAACTAGAAGTTGAAACCAATATGAATGTTTAGAGCACTATGCGCAAGAGACCCCTATTTGCACGCATGTCGAGGACAAAGAATTGTGTTTTTTTAATGTCCTTTAGTAGGCACATGCTCATTTAGTGTGCAAATAGGCCACAAAAAACTCAAGTAAACATCATAATTTTTGAATACTCCACGGTACTAACAAACCCTAAACCGCAAAGTGTGACAAATTAGCTAAATTGACATTTAATTATAAAATTATTTTTCAAAATTTATGAAAAATAATGAATCTCATGCTTTCTGAATTAGACATCTTCAATAAAAAGTTTAAGTCCATCAACTTCATACTTTGAAAGTTACGACTGATGGCAACTCCGTCACTTCAATTGTGACGCAAAATAGAACTGGTCTTTCTTGCAATCACCCATTAAATGCCAATTCTAATTGTCTTTCAAGGTAAATTTTTTGAAAGTATTTCAAGAAATCTAACTTCTCTAAATTAATTTTCAACTCTTAAATGGGCACTTTATGGACCTCCTAACTTGTAAATTCCTTGAAATCACAACTCTAAGTACAATGTATTCTAATGCACTGACAATTGTAGGTACACACACTTGACACAAATTATAACATTCTAGATTTAGGCATTAGAAAAAATCGACATTGTTGATGAAAAAGAAAATTCTAAAAATATCAATGTTTGTATGGAAAAGGTATCTTAAGGAATATTTTTGTTGAAAGTATTTGTTGAAATTTTATTTTTCTTGGAATATAAATATTGGGGAGGGTTGTGCCAAATAGTTTGCACTTCACATTGATATGGTAGTCAATCACATAATCCAACCATTGGAAGGTGACATTACTCTCTTAGAAAAGTTATTTCATTTAATTCCTAAAGCTCCTAAGGACAAAAATAAGAAAATACTTCCAAAATAGTCAAAAAATAGCACTTGTCAAAAATAGGTTTGTAAATCAAAATGTATCCACTTTTTAGAATTTGTAATTGTAAGATCTAAAATAATTGGGGTTTAAAAGTATGTATGAAACATGATCAAACAAAGAGCAACACAATGTCTTTTCTAAGGTTGCCTTAGCTTTTGACAGTGTGTCTTTATCCAACTTTTGAGCCCCATAACTCAATCCCTACTTTGCAAAAGGATCTAAAACCTCATATTGGAGTAGAGATTCAACCTTCAAGTTAGGAAGAAGTTTGTGAATTTTCAAAGCAAAATAACACTTTGCACTGTTTACCTAAATTGGAGGTAAAAATTAAATAAAAAATTTTAAACCAATCTTTGGATCTTTGTAGAAATTATATTCCCTAGAAGATCATTTGACTTTCCAATCTCATGGAAAAAATGAGAGGGAAACAAAAAAAAATCTAATACTTCACTTTAGATGTTCCAAACACCCCAAAAACATTTTGGATTTAAAAGAACTTTATGGGTTAAGCTTCTTACAATGATATCCTTGTGCGTGAAAGTGATTTGGATTGACATGAACCAATTTGTCTTCCGAATCAAGTTTAATGAAAGCACAAACATGTTGTTGAAGTTATCCTCAAGAGTACACTCAAGACTGTTTGGGCTAAAATGAGAACTTGCATCAATATAGGACCAATGTTTGACTGATTGTATTCTAACCAAGTTTGATTCTAATTGGATTACTATTTTGTGTACTCATCAAGGCAACATAGTTACATGTGTCATGAATAACCTTTAATTTGGAGGACATAATCACATAAAATACTCCTCCTTTCTTATTTTTGTTTCCCTCCCCTTGTTCTCCCATTGGATTGGGTTGTATTTGCACTCCTTTCTCCTTCAAGACAATGGATCATGCATCCCACTTATATCCCTCTCCAAAGAGATTTAGAATTAGTATATGGAGTAGTTAGTAGTAATTAATCATTTTCCTTTCTTTTTAAGAATACTTAACTGTGAAGGGGACAAATTTGGAACTTAATTTAAGATTTTAAATTCAACTCTGTCATTGAAGGGTCGAAATTTTATCCACAGGCTATGTGACAAAAGTAATGAACCACATCTTGTACTTACTGTTTGGAAATAAAATTCTCCCTCTTCGCAAACTCTGAGCAACAATTAATTTCCTATTGTGCTGATAGAGCATCTCCCACCTTCAAATGCACACTTTTTCAAAAAAATGGACAAATGTTAAATGTATCACATATAAAATCATCTATCATAAAAAAATTTCATCCAATTATTGACAAATATATATATATATATATATATATATATATATATATATATATATATATATATATATATATATATATATATATATATATATATATATATATATATATATATATATATATATATATATTTTTTTTTTTTAAATTTTAAATTTTAAATTTTTTTTTAATTTTTAATTTTTAATTTTTAGTTTTTTTTTCCCCCCGAAAGATTTGACAGTTTGTTCCATATTTTACCCATTTAAAAAAATGCTTTTGGTAGCTACCGTAGTGCCCCAATGAGATAAGATTTTGGAAAATGTTGCCAAGCAACTATTCAGTCTCCTCTGAAACTTGAACTGAAAAGGAACCACTTTATCCACACATATAAATAATCTATTTTTAACTTAGACTATGGAGGTACAATTTGTACCTGTCGTTTCTTCACCTTTTGTGTGACTGAGGTACCTAAATGCATCCATCACTATCAGATTCAACAAAATCAGCATATATCATTTATCAGACTTCTTCATAATGAATTATTTCACCGTAACTTATTGTGCATCATTCTCTTCAGAAAAATCCCATCTTTTTCCAATTTCTAATATAATCATGTTCACAAAGCTGAAGATAAGTTTCACCAAGTCCACACTCAGCATGTGAAATCAAAATATCTGCAAGCCAAGGGGAAATTAGTGGGCCACTCCTTGTATTGTTATGGCTGTCCAGTTCTGAGTATTTTGAATCTGTACGTTTATGCATGAGAAGGTCTGGCTGACTAAGCTTACAGCACGTGTCACTTTGGAGGCTGTCAATAATTTGTAGTTGTGGTCATTGTTTTGACAATTTTCTTTACAAAACTGAACCTCGCAACAATTAACCCTTAATCGCTCCAGCCGACATCCATATTCTGGATGATGAACAGAGGGCTTCGAGGGCTAACTTTTCATTCATCCAATGTAACACTTGAATCTTGAAAATACAACTTTCCTTAATGATCAATTTCATGAAATTCCTGTAAATGATATTTCTATAGAAAGATATAAGCAAAAATATGCCAAAATTAAAAAAAGGATCAAGGCGTTAAGGGGTTAAGGTATAGTGAATGCCATGTAGGGTTTCCATTCTCTCTCTTCTTTTTTTCCTCTTGAAACACATGAACCATTTCCATTGAAAGAGGAACCAATACGGTTTCCTTTCTTTTCGTTGTCACTCCAAGACCAAGACAAAACTTTGGCACCCATCCTCAACAATTGGAGAGTTACCTTACACTTGAGATAGTATTGTACAACAACGTACTGTACATTGTGAATGAGGCTTAGATAGTTGAGCCATTCCCAACATATCTTAAGTTTAATAGAATGGGTTAACGTAACCTTCTTCTTCATTACTTCTCGTACAAATAGGTCCTCTGCATGGTTTGACTTTGGGCCCCAAGATGATGATACAGTAGTCTTAAATGTCCGCCAACCTTAAATTAACAGAAAAAGGTTGGAGTTTATTTCTCGTTTGTAGTATAAATAGAATCAATAACCGGAGTAGGTGCGTGGGAAACCCAAAGTAGCAGAATTACTGGTGCAATTCAAAGCACTCCCTGAAAACTGGCCATGTGTCCACTCTCTCTCTCCCTGTAGACTGTAGACAGCTTCCACAACAACAGTACTGAAAGCCCAAAATTCAGATAATGCTGAATGGGCAGCCCCACTCCCCCAGACTCGTACACTTTCCTTGCCACTTTGATTCCCTCCACACAAAAAGCATTCGCCAGTCTCCGACACGAAAAGGAAAAACATTCATTTCACGTCCACGGAATCAATCCTTGGATGAGGGGAGGGCTCCCCAAAAGAAACGGGAATTCCAGAAAAAGAAGAAAAAAGAAAAAAAAAGGGGGCCAAATTGGCTAAATCTTGGATTGAAGGACTGTAGTAAGAGCATCACCAGAGTCCAGCACAACAAGCGTCCCCAAGGACTCCAATGTATAATAAGAGCTTCGACAACACTCCCTCACAACACACTCTGAGCTTCGAGCTTCGCAGTCTGTACGAGTAGCAGTGCAGTTTAGGCTTCTCTCTCTCTCTCGATCGTCTGGTTTTACGATCGTCTGGTTTGTGGGATTGTCGCCCTTCTTCGGAATTCAGTAGCGATGGTGAAGTTGGCGTTGGGCGAAACCGATGAGGCCTCCAGCCCGGACGCGCTCAAGGGCGCCTTGGCGGAGTTCATCTCCCTGTTCCTGTTCGTGTTCATTGGCGTCGGATCAGTGATGTCGTATGAGAAGATCCACCCGGGTGATTTGGAAGCTGGGGGGTTGTTGGTGATTGCCCTTGCACACGGTTTTGCACTGGCAATTTTGGTGGCGATGACGGCGAACATCAGTGGAGGGCATGTGAATCCGGCGGTGTCGCTGGGGCTCGCGCTGGCGGGGAAGATCACAGTTATTCGACTTGTGCTCTACTGGGTGGCGCAGCTGCTCGGCGCTGCTGCAGGTAATTGAGAAACCGATTAGGGGAGATCCTCTGTTATTTGGTGTTTTGGGTCGCGTATGTAACGGAGATGCATGCAAGCGATTTGATACCTTCTTTCAGTCCTGGACACTCTGATACGTACCCACATATTAGATACTCACAGATGCTGCAAATCGATCTTGTGCATTTTCCTACCAATCTCTGACGTCTTCCCTTAGCGGCTGTAATTCATTAGTTGGGGATATACCAGCCATTCCAGGCCTCGCCGTGTCTAATGGATTCGCTTGCGAAATGTTGTGAGTGCAGGTGCATGGGCGTTGAAGGTCGTCACCACCGGCGAGGACCTCGCCCGTCACGCCATCGGTGCCGGCATGACTGTCTGGTCCGCCGTGTTGATGGAGATCATCCTCACCTTCACGCTCATGTTCGTGGTGTTCGCCACCGCCGTGGACCCCAAGAAGGGCACGGTGGGCGTGATCGCCCCCTTGGCCATCGGCTTCACGGTCCTTGCCCAGATTTTTGTGGGCGCTCCTTTCAGCGGCGCCTCGATGAACCCCGGACGCTCCTTCGGCCCGGCTCTCGTGGCCCTGGACTTCACCAACCACTGGGTGTACTGGGTGGGACCCTTCATCGGCGCCGCGCTCGCCGCGCTCATCTACGACGGGGTGTTCATGTCGGCAGAGGCGCCGCAGGGACACCAGGCCGTCCCCACCACCACCGATTTCTAGAGAACGAAACCATCTTCGGGCTTCTCCGAGAGACGGAGACTTGAAAATATCGAGTAGGCAAGCGCAAACATGTTTCTTAGTACAAACAAACATGCGGCTGTCGCCTTGTTGTAACGATCACTGAGTTGGTATGTTTCCTTGTAGAATTATTCCGTTGTAATTGCACCCCACCCCCCACCCCTTTAATTTTGTGTAATCAATCAAGTGTCAATGCACACGCTTGTTCTTTTTGTAACGATGAGTTGGTATGTTTCCTTGTAGAATTATTCTGTTGTAATTAATTGCACACCCCGTTTTTGTGTAATCAATCAAGTGTCAATGCACAGGCTTGATCTTGTACCTTTGCGTTCCTCGCTTGTCGAAGTCCGACTGTGCATGTGGATCGGAAGCTATTCGTTGGTGTTGGTGGTAACAGGGCTTGTCAATGGTTTTAAGTAGCCTAGTGACCTAGTCTCTACATTCGATTTTCGAAATGTGCTTGGCTTTTGCTTTTCTTTAATGATGTGTTGGTTTGATCCATTGTATATTCTGTTGTAATTGCACACTCCTTTTGTGTATTCAAGTGTCGACGCTTACGCTTGGTTCTCGTACGTAATTTTGTGTTTCTTCCCTGTGGAGTCCTACGGTGTGTGTATTGGAAGCGATTCGTTGTTGTTGGTAACAGGGTCTATCAATGGTTTTGGTATCCTCTACCTTAGATCTGTGTTTTGCTTTGACTTTTCGTTGCAATCTGACATGAATGCAAGTGTGCTAACTGCCATTTGTGGATTGGTTTTGGTTTTGTCAACTCTGGGCAATGTGGGGTGTCAGATAGAATCCAGAATCATGATAATTAGAGTAATACAGAATTAGAAGGGGTCCAGGAGTATGGCAGAGGAGTATGGCTCATCTCTCATTAATTGGGTGTTCTGAATTTTTTGGGCATGCATGAGTGCTTCCTCTCATAAGGGGGATGATGGCTCTCAAATGGTGATTCTGGTTTCAAGGTGCTATTTTGAGACTCACACTCTAATGAATGTTGTGGGGGGTAATTGAGCAGAGGAATTTATTTCTGGGCATTTGTATTCCTTCATGTCTGTAGCTTTATAATTAATTTATCTTAATTCTGTAGTACATTGAATTGTGTCTCTTAAGTGAAGGGCTCTTGGATGGCTGCTCGATCAGCATGGGCTAATGGATTCAATGAAAGTCTTTGGATTTTGCATTCTTACTTTGCGTTTTTGCATTTGTTTGTGTCTGTGCTTCCTGGCATGGAATATATGTGATGGAAATTTCCAATGAAAGTTTGCTGTCATAAAATAACAAGCAGTAAACTTCAGTTCAGTTGAGGGAGCTCAATCAGTCTCTGGATCCAAAGTCTGAGTTCTGTATGGTATTACCTTCAACAGCACTTGGCAAATAAACCAGAGATGAGCTTAGTTTCTTTCCTTTTGTTGTGAGCGTGCACATCCATTACAAAAAAATTCAGGCCTGTAAAAGGCTGTGAGTCCCCCCCCCTTGCAATTAGGAGATTTTTTTTCTTGTTTTCTGGATCTGATGTGGCATCGATGGTGCCACGTCATCACCACGTCATACTGGCAACAGTTTTTAAAATTTTAAATTTTTTTTTTTATATTAAAAAAAATTAAAATTTTTAATTTTTTTTTTAATTTTTTGTACTTGCATTGCGGGGCTGCCGAAAATAAAAAAACTGGCAGCCTTTTGCAGGCCTGAAACTTTTCCTAATGCAAGTACCCAAACTAATGACAGGAAGATTATTTTTTAGAATTAATGATAAATAATGGAAAATTCTCAAAATATCTACAACATTGATTCATGTAGAGTATTATTTCTTCTTTCCATTCATTTTACCCAATGCTTCCTTCAATGAAAATCAACCCCTAAAGTTCATTGACTATGTTTCACCACAAAACAATCAAAATGGGCTATTTGATGGCATGGTCCCCTCAAAATGACAAATGAAATCTTGTTGCATCTTATCATAAGATCAATGGTAGACTACTTCATTATACTATAGTAAGGAAATGGTGGAGTTTTTAACCATACAAATTGCAAGATTGTAGTGTTTGAAGTTGGAAAAAATGTTTGGAGGGGGCATTCAAATTTCAAATAACTTTGATTTGGAAGGCTTTTGCACAAGTTAATTTCACTTTTATGCTTGAATTTTTTTTGTTTTCCTTTTGTAAAAGTTTTGACCACATATTCAAAAAAATTCATAACATTTCAAATTGGAGAAGATGTACCAAAAAATTCCAAAGGGAAACTAACTTCAAAAAAACTCTCATACAAAGCCATTTTTTCAACAATTTTTGGCTTGCACATGCAGCAATCTCTTCAAAATTTGAATGGTGAGGTTTTAGGTTTCAGCCCTAAATAAAGAAGGGGGAATCATTCAAAATTTATGACTTTTTGGCAAGCTTGATCAATTTATGACCTGAAAACCCCATATTGAACTAAAAGGTAGTTGGACATATTAGGCAGGTCAAGGTTTGTTATGCCTCATTCATCATGAATCACCAACGTTGGATAAGTTTCCACATGTCATGTCCTCTGAACACCCACGTTCTTCTTATGCATGAAGATATTATTTTAGAAAATTCAACACTAATCAAAATTCAAAAAATCAAATTATTTAACAACTTCCTCACAAAGCTTCAAAAGTTATTTATCTTATTTGAAGGAGGCAAAGATAAGTTTTTATACGAGAAGGTGGTGGTAGGAGGTAAAACAACACACGTGGGATATGTAAATTAGAAATTAGTAGGAGTTCAACCGCTCATAGTTAAGTCAAAAGCATGAATTGTGTTCAAAATAGAATTTTGAACCTCATTTAGACATAGTAGATTAACTTTTTTCAAAAAAGTTTGAACTAAGTTAATGTGGGAAATAAATTTAAATTTCATCTCCAAAAATCCGTTTGAGATTTAGAATATCCAATAAAAATTTATGGACAAAGTTCAAAGGAAGGTGGAAGAGACTTTTCTTTGACATTTTTAAACACCCTCTTTGAATTTTGTCTATAAATTTTTATTGGATATTCCAAATCTCATATGGATTTTTGGAGATGAAATTTAAATTTATTTCCCGCATTAACTTAGTTCAAAGTTTTTTGAAAAAAATTATTCTATTATGCTTAAATGAGGTCTTAATTCTACTTTTTACAAAATTATTGCTTTCGACTTAACTATGAGTGGTTGAGCTCCTACTAATCCTAATTTACATATCCCACATGGGTTGTTTTACCACCTAGCACCCCTCTTGTATAAAGATTTTGTCTTCTCCTCACTTACCACACATAGTAAATGACTTTTGAAGTTTAGTGACATAGTAGCTGAATATTTTGATGAACTAAATGCTGAATTTTAAAAATATATATTTCATGGAGCAACTTCCTCCTTGCCCCCATCCTTGTACTTTGTCATGAATTTTTTGGCCCCCAAAAAATGTCAGAAACAACCCACTTTCAACCTGACCCAAAAATTTGCCCCAAGATCTTGCTGTGCTCTTCTAGATATTGTGATGAAAATTTTGCTTTAGTGTAAATAACCTTACCCATCTTACCCTCCATACAACAAACATTACATTTTCCTCCATAAATTCGTGTGGGCAAATCCAAATATAAAGGAATTTGGTGGAATAGCAAGGTCCTTCTCATCCCTCACCTTGCAAAAAGAAACTCAAAAAATATAACGAATATTTTCATTATGAGTGAGCTGTCCAAAATTGCCATATTGCCCAAAAAAAAGGTTGTTTAGTCTTTCAAGAGTTTACGGTACCCTAAACCCTCATCATTGTATGAAGTGTACTTTTCACAACATTCATCATTAATAGAGAATGGTTGAACACTTACGGCACAGTAAAAAAAAGGCCAAATCTCTCTCTCCCTCTCTCCTAAAGCTGGGATCAATATGCCCACGAGGTTTGCATTTTTACAAAGGGGAGTGCATGTGATTCCAAGATTGTAAGTTACACTATTTTTTTGCTGCACAGCAAAAGCGCAAAAGAAAAGAGTCAAAGGACCTAAACTGAACTGAGTTGCTGACGTGAAGGTATTCTCTCAAAGGACCAATTGCTGTGAGGCCTCCACTCAACCAAGTGAGTGTGTACCACAGACAGCTGCAGTCCATCCCTGCACAGGGCAAGCCGTACTGACTGGTGCATGAAGATTATGTAAGTTATGTTGTTTGGATTTGTGGACAGGTTAAGCTATACCTTGGCTTAAGATGACTAGGAGGTGACTGTAGATCAGAGACAGCTGGGTGGGTACCCCGCGTAACCGCCGCCTTTTGTGAATGCGCCTAGTTCGTTCCTGTTATTAGAGTTGCATGTTTTTGCATATTTTCTTATTGACAAGCAAGTGAAAGACAAGTGAAAGGAGGTTCTGATGCATCAAAGAACATGACATTTGGATACGGTATGCAAAAGTTATAAGGGAACAAAATCTGGTTGTAAAACACATAGGTACATAT
Organism: Rhytidiadelphus loreus; assembly: GCA_947034895.1. Taxonomy (NCBI): domain Eukaryota; kingdom Viridiplantae; phylum Streptophyta; class Bryopsida; order Hypnales; family Hylocomiaceae; genus Rhytidiadelphus; species Rhytidiadelphus loreus. Next base: position 45,987,877 of record OX344764.1, read on the forward strand.
AGGAGCCGACCTATACCTGATCATTTAAGCAATTACACATATTTGGAGAGTAGGCTTTTTGAATGCCAAATTTTTTTCCATGTACAAAAATAGAATTCGGAAGGATTGCATATTTTTTTCAGAATTTTATTACACGAAACATAATTACTGTGAATTTTTTTAGTGAAAGATTCTCTTCAACCTACAATGGTGATATAGACCTTTGTATTTTTAACCATAGGCTCATTGCTAAATCGACCAAAGGTTGGTTGCAATATTGACAATCTTGTAGCCAATCATAATGTGCTAGAATTGCTCCTCGAATTGTGCGACAACTTCACAAAACTACAACAGTCTATGGTTGAGAATACAATAGTCTATAGGTTGGATATAGGAGATGATCAAGTATGGGTTGGCTACCTTAATTGATGTTGAAGATGGATTCAATTCAAGGTCAGTGGTGCATTTGGGGGGGCCCACCTTAATGGATACTGAACCACTATCCAAGAATTCCCTGTGGTTAGGGTAGACGACCCATTTCTAACCACTTAAGCAATTACGCATATTTGGAGCGTAGGTTTTTTGAGTGTGGAGTTTTTTCCATGTATAGGAATAGAGTTTGGAAGGATTGCATGTTTTTTCAAAATTTTATTACAAAAAATGTAATTACTATGAATTTTTTAGTAGAAGATTCTCTTTGACCTATAATAGTGATATAGACCTTTCTATCTTTGACCGTAGGCTAATTGTAGAATCAACCAAAGGCTAGTTGGACTATTGACAGCTTTACAACCAATCATAATGTGCCACAACTGCTTTTTGAATTGCACGACAACTTCATGGAAACAAAACAGTCTATAGATTGGAAATGGGGTAACTACTATACTTCAAAGTTAACTACTATAGTGGAATTGGGGAAAAAAGAGTTTGTAGGTTTAAAACCATATCACTCTTATGTTAAAAAATGGCTTGAAATTGCAATTTTAATAAACTGAGAAGTGATGAAGTTGCTTATTTATTTGATATCAAAACTAAATGTTGTATGAAGTGTGTCTTGTGTATAATAACATGTTCAAATTTTGCACAATGAATTCCACTTTTCTCCCACTATTTTGCGGTTCTAACCTATGTACAAGTGGGTTTGGGGGGGATTTTAAAGGTAAAAGGCAATAATTCAAAGCTTTGCCTAGTACTATATTGTACAACTTTGATATATGATAGTTAGGGTCAATTTTGGATACAATCCCTTGTAAATACATAGTTTATTCATATGGTGTCCAAAAAATGTGTTTTAAGATAATCTAGAATCTCCTTTTGACTACTAACAAGATCCAACAAAAAAAAAATTAATTCCAATAATGAGAATTATGTTTAGGGTCTTATTTAGATGATTTTTAGGTAATATTACTTTATATTTGCACCCATATTTTCATTTTGCAACTTTCTTTTGTTTGGTACATCTATGTTCATCAATTGAATTCGCAATATTATATACTTTGGATTGCCCAAACAACATGTTTGAATTTTCATTGTTTCAAGAGCCATTGTGTCCAACAAACATGTCCAATTTCTTCCTTCTACTGTTCTAATCTCTTAATGACCAAGGATTAGTCCAAAATTTGAAAATTGTGAAAATGTATTATAAAATGAAATTTAGAAAAATAAGTTAATGATGACTTTCAAACAATAGTTGTAAAATATAATCCATAGATCATATCCATAAGGTTAGACCAATTAGAATACACAACTAATATTTTCAATAAAATTTGAAGCCAAAAATTGAAAATTCCTTCTAAAATCAATTTTAGATTGAATATTTGTGATTTTCACAAGAATTTTTTTCTTTGAAGTTTAACCCCTAAAGTCCCAAGGCCATTTTTCTGTCAAAAACCACTCAAAACTGTCATTTCTACTGCATTAGTCCAAAAAAACAAAAGAATTTTTTTTTGAACTGAACCATAGGATCTTAAACTTTACTTGTTTTAGATCATGTGGTAAAAATTTCATGAAGTTTGACCATACAGATTGAAAGATATGAGCATCCAAAGTTGAAAAAACAAGTTTTTTTGAACACTGGACTGTAATTTTAGATGACTTTGATCTCTATTTGTGGAAAAAAATTACACTGTGGATTTTGAATTTAAAACTTATTGTGTTGAAAAATTGAGTTGGGATTCTAGGAAAAAAAATTCAAAAAATAACAGCTTGATTTTCATACTTCAAAAAATTGTCAAGTAGAAGTAGGTCCAAGATTGAAAGAAAAACTAAATTGATAATAGCTCTTAGATGGGATTGAAATACAATAATCCCTACAGTGAGATTGTTCTAACAAGCAAATTTAACCTTTTCAAAAAAAGAAATTGAAAAAGTTTGAAAATTGCATTCTGAGATGAATCCTACAAGTGTTTTTTTTCCAAAAGGTGCTTAGATTGCCCGAAAAATAAGATTGTTCATAACTTTCACATCACTAATCAAAGTGGAATGAATCAAAGCTTTAGATGTAGACAAAAACATTATCTTTGAGAAATTTTTTTTTTGAATTTTTTTTTGAATTTTTGCAATATTTTTTGTGCTGCCCACCGAGTTCAGTTTCAGGCTTTTTGTGGTATAACTTTTGCTTTCGGGCACCGATTGAAATAAAAATTATATTCCTACAAATCTTATCAGATTTTCTATCTTCAAAAAAAGTTTCAAAAAATTAGGGTAAAATTTTAGCCCATAGGAACCTGCCCGAATTCCAAATTGTCCCGAGGGGACAATGGGATTTTAGGGGTTAAAATGTTAGGTTCTAATCATAGTGATTAGTGTAGCCTTGTGCCATTGACCTAATTTTCATCATGATTTTGTCTTGTTTCTATATGCAGCCCTCTTTGTAGACAACTTTCTAATGAGACCAAAAATGCAACCAAGTCAAACAATGTCAACAAGTTATTTCCATGTATCATGCCCAAACCACTTACCTTGCATATTTTCCTTTTGTATGTAAAATAACATTACAGATTTTTTATGTTTTAAGAAAGCAATTGTTGGAGTGTTTGATTAGTAGTTGTGAAGAAGCATACGTCTTTGAAATATTGTTTTCATACCATATCCACATCATAATTTTAAAGACGTCCAATGAAGTGTGTTTGAGATGGGTTTTTTTATGAAACCAATTAAGGTGAACTATCCCGTTATAGACAAAATGGAAGCAAGCCCATCGTGGACAAAATTGTAATGGTGGTGTACATTCAAGTTCTGAAATGTACACAACTATCATAATTCAATCCATAATCGAGTCCACAATGGGCTTGCTTCCATTCTATCTGTAATGGGGTAGTTTACTTTAGGAAATCACTAAGTCGTGAAAGCTTTGATGGCTAGTGAGATCACAAATTGAAATCCGTTGTAATCACACATTGTAAACAAGTTGAAGTCACAAATTGAAGTCACTAGCTTTGATGGCTAGTGAGATCACAATTTGAAGTCTAGTTTTAGCATCAAATATCTTGATTTTGAAAATAATTGATTATGATTTTTCTATTCAAGATTTTGTGCAAGGGTGTCCACTGCAATCTTGACTTTCCCTAGTGTTAAAGACTCTTGGAAATAAGCCTCAAATACACTAGATCTTGGAGAAAAAATCACATTAGAAATTCATTTAAAAAAATTGTACAATAGATTTTGAGAAGCCATGAATTGATTAGGGTTATGCAAGTTAGGACCTTTATCCTCATATGTTTTTGGTGACCAACTTTTAGATTTGACATGTGAAAAGAGGGTTGAAAGACTTCAAATTACTTTTGTAGTTTTAACTTTTAACACCCTCATGATCAAACATTATAATCTTTTTATCCATAAGTGATAATGTTGTGTTTTCTTTTCCTATGTGATCTCTAACATAACTAGTTTAAATTTGTATTGTTGCAATTTTTTTAAATTGATACAACTTATCAAAATGTTGATATTTTATTCAATTTAGAGTAAATTCCTAGAAGCTCAAAAAAGCCTTGGGCATTTAGGGATTAATTGTGTTTGAGGCATGAGAAAAAGGTATTACAAAAACTCTCCTTAACCCCAGAACGACCCTGCGGACACAATCTGTCCTCGAGCAATCTTCGGAGCTAAATAAGGGAAAATCACTCCTGAATTTCGGAAAGGTGTGAACTAGTCAATTGTAGGGCTTGAAATGAAGAATCCGGAGATGTAAAAAAAATTCTGAACTGACGTGTCCTCCAATTAGGGTAGGGGTTTAGGGTCGCAGAGGTCTGAGACGTGGTTAGAAACGGCCTTGCCACCTCGGATTTTGCGCCCCTGGCGACGGGTGGCACGACCCGAAGAAAGACCGTTGGGACGCTGGTGTTCCGTCCTGCAGGACAATCTTCCCGCCATCTGTTTTAGTGTATTCTAATGGGAGCACTCAAGCCGCGTCTACTGCCAACAATTCCTAAACAATTTGCAATTTCATTTGGTGAGGACTAGGGTTTGGTACTACTGAAAGAGATTGCTTGGAGGACTGTGGTTTTGCAGCTTTGGATTCGACAAAGGACGTCTCAGTAGGAGGAGTGGAATTTGGGGGGGAAGCGAGGGTTTCGGCTGGCGATGGCAACAACGGAGTGGAGATGTGGACGAAGGCGGCGAGGTCACAATCCATGGCGTGCCATCGCGAGCTCATTCGCCCGGTGCAGGCGCGAGCCATTTGGATGGGGATTTTTCAGCAGAGACTGTTGCGTATTTAGCCTTCCTTGCTAGTCTGTAGTAGGTCTCGAGTAATGCTTTGCCTTCTTTTGTTTTCCAGGGAGATGCAGCATACGTCGGCGAGGTCACAATTTTGTAGAATTTTGGCACGGGACTACGTGAGAGCGGCAGCGGTGCTTGCCGCACTTTTTAGACTAAATATGGAACACTACTTATAATTGAAATTTCTATTTGAAGTCATTCCATTGTCCATGAATTGCGCTTGTGGGTTGTTGTTGTCGATGCATGGCGTGAGATTGTGCATTTTCGGGTGCTTATATTCTTCATGTCTGCTGTGATTCCACGGCCTTGGACGTAACGTCCCGCGCGAAACGGTTTGTCCTTCTGCAACGTCGGTTTGGCTGGCACACATTTCCCGCGTGTTTGTCCCACCCGGATTTGCTGCCACAAGTGCAATTACCCTTCCCTTTGCCGGGTGACCCCCTCGCATCTTTTGTATTTTGATTTTCGGCGAAATGCTCCGTCCGATTTTCCCAAATTTTGTTCAGTGCATCACTATGATGATGATTGTGGTACCCACCGTTCGGATTCCAATTTGTGAATGCATATTTTTTCTGTCAAATTTCGGAGGTGATTTTCCATGCCCTGCCGAGGTATGATACTTGCATGTTCAAGCCATTCGTGTCTGAATTCTGCTTTCTTTTGATCCAAAAAATTTATGCACTAGTGATGTGCACACTAAATGCTATCACAATCAGTGCCGTATGCCCCCAAACTGTTCCTCGGTGATCCGATGGTGCAATCTAAGCGCCAACGAATGCCAGAAACCGTGTGCTTCAGCACCCGAGTATACCCTTTTGGCTCCGAATCTATTGTATGGATCAGCATAATCCGCAGGCGCAAAATTTTCTGAATGAGCACATAAGAGTATACCTCCAATCGGTACAGTTGGATTTGGGAAAACATCCGGCCACAAAATTTTAAAAATCGAAACCTACCTGACTCTCTACCGAGGAGGTTGCAGACCGGAAACTCCAGGGTCGTTCTGGGGTTAAGAAGACTGGCTACTGGACTTTAATGGTTTCAGTTGAATAAATGTTATATTTTCTTCATTTCTGCTCCATTCTCCGATCATGTGCATAGTAATTAGCAGTGCCCAGTTATAAGTGTCTTTGGTACAATATGTGTTTATTATTTTCATGAAAAGTGGTGTCAAGTGTATTGTCCACAATTCATCACTTCTCTTGAGATTTAAGCTTACCTAATCACAAGTTTATCATATTAGTTGTTCCCAATCATTTTTCCCTTGTTATCTTTACAGGTTCGGAAATACTATATGGTTTTATTCATTTTCCCTTAAAATTGTCATATTAACCCCTGAAGTCCCATCGTCCCCCGAGGGGACAAATTGAATTTTGAGCAAGTTCCTATGACCTCATTTTTTGGTGAAACTTTTTGAAACTTTCTCATAAGATAGAAAAATTGATTATCTTTATGGGAATATAATTTTTATTTCTATTGGTGCATGGGAGCAAAAGTTATACCACAAAAAACCTAGAACTAAACTTGGTGGGCAACACAAAAAAAGTTGTAAAGATTCAAAATAAATCGTAATTTTTTTTTTCTCAAATATTAAGTTTTTGTTTACATATGAATCTTTGATTCATTCCATTTGGACTAGTTATGAGAAAGTTATGGACAATCTTGTTTTTTGGGCAATCTAAGCATGTTCTTAAAAAAACTCTTTGTCCAACTTTGAATGATAATATCTTCCAATCCATACGGTCAAATTTGATGAAATTTTTACCACATGATCTCAGACAAGTGAAATACAAAATCATATGGTTAGATTCTATAAAAATGTTTTTTCCAACTTCCATGGGTGAATGCAATAGAAATGGCACTTTTGAGTGGTTTTTGACAGAAAAATGGCATTGGAACTTTAGGGGTTAACCATAAGGAATCCGATGTTTTTAGGCCCAAAACTACTTCAAAGTATTCATACCCAAAGCAAGGCTAAAGTTTTCACTTGTATTTATTCATTAACAAATTCAATCTTAGGATCCTTTAGTTAACTTGTTAGAGTACACCTTTCTAAAATTTCAAAATAAAAAACCTTACCAATTGCAAGCCATGAATTTCAAAACAAAGTATTTTTCAACTCTTCCCAAATGGTTAGGTTTCATCTTTCAAAAAATTTACATAAAAATGTGTAGATCCTACAACTTACAATTCTCTACAATATGTTAAAGAAATAAGTTGGCAATACGTGTAAAAAATTTCAACCAAAAAAATTTCATATTCATGCTTGAAAAATATAGTAAGTAGAAAGAAGTAGAGTACAATTATAAACACTAAATTGTTAAGAATTTAATTATGGAATTGAAAAATTCCAATCCAAATGGTTGCAATGTTGTAATAAACAATCTACATCCTATGATTTTATTTTTTCCAAAAATATTGAAAATCGAGTTAAATAAAGGATTTTAAATTTTATTGAGAGTAGATATTCCATAGATGCCTACAAACTAAATTCCTCAAAACTTTCATCTCGTTCATCAAAATTGAATGATTTAAAGCTTTACACATATATGTAAATCTTGTAACTTGAACTCACAACCAGTTTGCAAAAATATCACAAATAAGATCCAACATGAAAAATGAATTTCAAACAAAATTATGACATTCCCATGCACTCCGCATCCTATTTGGAAATTCATACACTACACAAACAATGCTCCTATTTGGTTAACATTGCAGCAACACAATCATCACTCTAAATTTTAAACTCAACAAATTTCTAAGTTTCCACTCTAAAACAATGAGGACAAACAACTACTTTTCAATTGATTAATTTTTTTAACTACATACACATTTAACATCGAATTAGGCATATAAAGGGATTCACACTCAAAATCTAGATATTAACACTCCAATTTGTAGTCACAACACTTAAGCCATATACTTCCAAATACATAGTTAACATATGTACTTAATTCTAATTCAAATGTTCATCTCCAATTAGAAAGTGCACACATTCTACACACATCAAACATTCAACTTCTTACAATTTCAACTCGGTAACAAACACAATCACAAATAGAGGCTAAGCACTTTCCAATTTGTCTACACAACGTTCAAATTACATAATACACACACAATCATAATTTTAATTGAAACATACAATAACAAATTGGGAACAACAAACTCCAATCCTATAATTCAATAGATATCCAATCACAATACAACTCCAATTCAATGCGCAATCAATCTCATCACACGCCAACTTAACACAATTCTACAAAAGAATCCATAACATACATCACAACCATTTGGCAACCACTTTTCTATTACAATGGAGAATTACAAAACAACCAACTTAGGCTGAACTTGCACACTCTTTCATAGTAGAGGGTGGAATTCAAATGGCCACATAATTCCCCTTAATTTCCAAATAGCTTAGAATTATCATGCCTTTTCACAAGACTTGATACCAATTTGGATAATTAAACAATCTTAAATAGGAGAAAAGGAAGCAAAATTGAAATTTTAACATTTCAACTACAAAAGCCATGACCTACAACTTGTTTCCAAAATTGATCCCTACATATTATTGCCTAAAATGCATAGTATAAGGCAAAAAATCATATGAAACTTTATTAAGTGATTTATTGAATTTTTTAAAAATTCAACAAAAATTTGTGCAATTTTGAAGATAAAACCTCAATCTAATATTTCTATCTATAAAACTCCTTCATTGATATTTTTTGACATATGATTCCAAAGAAGATTTCCATTCTTTTTAATAAAAGTCAGTGCATTGTTTGTAGGTTAAAAACGTGTCACTCTTTTGTTAATCAAGAAATGATTAACAATTTTGAGAAAACTAAGAAGTAATGAAGTTGTTTACTTATTTATTTATGAAAACTAAGTGTTGAATGAAGTGTGTCTTGTGTACAATAATATTATCAAAATTTGCACAATGGTTCCAATTCTCCAATTTATAACAAAAATTCAAGTTTAAAAGGAGATATATGAGTTTTTGCCTAGTATCGTACAACTCTCAATTATGAGAGTTAGGGTCAATTTTGGATACAACCCCTTGTAAATACATAGTTGATTCATATGGTGTCCAAAAAATGTATTCTAAGATAATGTAGAATTTTCTATTGACTATGACAAGATCCAACAAAAACTTTTGAATTCTAGAATATTTTTACAAAGAACAATTTGAAAATTCACACTATAGTAATAATAGGAAACTAACACAAGAATTAATAAAAAAAATTGGATGGGTAAAATTGGAAGTGTTTATTGGACACACTAGTAGTTGAAAGTATAAGAACAACCCAAAATGTGTAGCTAAGGCAATCCAAGATTAAAGATTAAGAATCTAACAATATTCTACTCTTAGTCATTTACTATGGAAAATGGATAATAATTACCTCACGTCCCCTTCTTCTTGGTTGGGGTGAACTAACCCGTCAGTTCACCCCAAGTCAGTCTAGGAGGTGCAAGTAAAAAAAGGCCCCCCTATTTTGTGCCCAGAAAATGTATGCTCTACATGTCTCCTAGCTAATTTGGGGCCTCTGATTGCAAATATGAATTCAAAATTTGCAAATTTTATCATGCATGGGAAATAAAAAATTTAAGGGTTTAGGGTAGGGGACGAGCGAGGGGGTTAGTTCACCCCGGCCCTTCTTCCTAAACATTGAAATAACATCCAAAAATTTAAAGAAATAATGCTAGCACATTTGATAGGATTTGAGGGAGAAACAAATGAACTTAGGTAGTCACCCCCAAATACGCCACTCACCCTACTCTACCATCGTCACTTTATGTACATCTCCAAAATCAAATGTATCTATATGGAAGAAACAATTTTAGAACATCTACTAAAAATAACTTTGGCCCTTCATAACTTTTGCATAAAGTATCCAAATGTCACATTCTTTGAAGCGTTTGAACTCCCCTCAACTTGTCAACAAGAAAATTTGAAAAATTGACCAGTCCAATAATAGAAAATAGGCATAGTAGCAAAAAGTGGCAGTTTAGAGGGTGCCCACGTTAGCACTTGACAAGGTCCATTTCCACATGTATTGCAAAGGAGCTGGGATAGTTCCAAGTGACATGTGTCCAATGTTCATATGGAAGCTGAGGTGTCCTCACTCGCTAATGTACGTTATGCCAAAACTATAGACTGCTGCATTCAAAACAACAGGTGAAACTATCCCCTCAAAAAACTGTATATGAAATTTCTGCACAACTAAGAATTCTAGGAGGAAATGGAGGAAATCTACTCCATTTGAAGTTTTGAAGTGGTGCTGCAGGGAAATCAGTATAATTTGAAACACTTTGAAATGCCAAAACAAAGGACACAAAGGCATCTTTTGATGAGATTGAACTTTGTTACCAAGAGGGAGTCTTCATCATGTGAGCAACCAAAAGCATACAGAACCATCACTTGTAAAGCATCAGTCAGACCGTACACTACACTGGTGACTGGTGAGTGGAAAAGATGATGCTTGTGTCCTTTTTCTCAACTGCATTGTCTGTGTAGCCTGCAAGTGAGACACGTGGTCTTTTGAACTCCAGTGATCACTCTTATCTATGGAGTAAGGTAAACATGCCTAACGTAGTGTGCTCATAAACCGTCTCTTTAAGGGCTGTTGGGCCTTTTTGATGGTTTTCCGTTCCCAAATTTTTTCTCACTTATTTTTCACTTGAAGAGAAATTGATGCGGAAAGTAACCCAAGTGGTTTCATATTTTTCTGAGCATTTATGAATTACTTATGAATTTTCAAAGAATTCTGCCATAGGCACCTATTTGTGATCCTAGGCCTTGCAAAACCCACACAAGCGCGGTCTGAAAAAAAGATATGGTGTGACCAAAAACAAGCAGAGAAGCATTGAAAAAGTAATACTTAAGGTTCCTAAATGTGACCTTTACTAAACTGAAGCCAAGGAACCAATATTGTCTTTTCATATTTTCAAGTCCAATTCAAAGTGCTCTAACTTTTGCATAAAATTTCCAAATTCAATAAAACTTGTTGTAAAATTTTTTCTCTCTCTTCTAGTTTGTGTGATAAAATTTTCAGATCAATCCGAGTTATACTGATTTTTGGGAGCCAATCTAAGTTCACAAGTTCAATTTGAATTCACCAAACTGCATTTGCTCACTGCAGCTTTGGGGGCTTCTATCTCCTTCATTCTAAGTTTGTTTTCAGTAAAATTTGTTGGATTATGTTCCCTTTGAAGTCTAGTTATTGTGGTAAAATTTTCATGTCAATTCAAGTTGTTTTGAATATTTGGGAGCAATTCAAAGTTCTAAATCCTGACATTCTTCGATCACAGTGAACTTTGGCGGCTTATAACTTCTTCATACAAGGTCCGTTTTCAATAATTTTTTGTTGTAAAAGTTGCGCCTACTAGTCTAGTTTGTGTGTCTAAAATTTCATATCAATCCAAGAATTAATGAGTGACTGAGAAACATTTTAGTGAAAGGATGTTTAGCTGTAAATGTGTTTCTTGTAAAAATGAAGTGGACACTTGTCTTGTATCCACTCTTAGTTCGAAATCCACCCACCCTGGCTCTTATTACACCATATGTGAAGTATAAACCAACATCTAACAAACCTTATTAAGCTCTCATATTATCAAAAGCCCATTTAAGAACCACTTAGTGTCCATTTCAGAGCCTCCTAGAGGGACAGTTCCAAGAAGGGGGTCGCAATTCAAGCCACCTACCTTAATACGAAGCAGCTTTGCTATTTGGATACCTTGGAGAAGCTATTTGTTCAATTCACATAGTTTTTTAGTTTTCAGAGATTGAGATGTGTGAGAGACACAATAATTTGTAATTAGAATCAAAGACATTCCTACAAGAAATGGATTTTCTGTGATTTTTCAAAGTTTGTTGGGACGAAATTGGTAAAGCATGCTAAACCACATGCAAAAAAATACTTTTTCTATTTTTGAAGTATTTCACTACCATTGGCCACAGTGATCTATGGATTTGTCATTTTTTTATATATAAAAGTTAAAAAATGAATATCACAAAGAGATAATGTACAATATCTTTCATTGAACTTGGGTTCAAGTCATGGGTGCTAGTATGTGAGTCTAGGATCTTGAGGCCATGAGCCTAGGTTCCTATGTTATAGGTACCTGTATTATAGACACCTTTCATAGTTATAGAATATTTATATTATAGGTGTCTTTGTTGTAGGTACCTATGTTATAAGCACCTTCCATGGTTATAGGATATTTATATTATAGGTACCTATGTTATAAGCACCTTCAACGGTTATGGGATTCTTATATTATAAGTATGTATGTTTACTTATAGATACTTTCAACAGTTGTAGAATATCTACTTACACCTAAGCTCAAGGCTCATAGTCTCACATTTCTAAGCTCACATGCTAGTGTCATTGGGTTCAAGCAACTTCCTTTCGACATTTGGATTAAAAAAACATTTTTTTCTATTCTTGAGGCCTCCATATAATTGTCCAAAGAGTACAGAACATCCTGTCAAGGACTTTAGGGATAGAATAACAACATACCAATTTAAAAAAATTGTTTACAATATTTGGAAGATGACATACCAATGCATAAGTACATGTTTCCTCCCCAATGAGGGTAAGGTATATTCCACTCCAAGATATTTGGAGGGTTTTAAGTTTGAATCTTGATAAGTTGATATGTTCCCTTCTCTTGTAAACAATATTTATCTAAGTTTTGGCTGATGGTCTTGGCTGATGGTAATGGCTGATGGGAAGGCCACTTTGCATTTTGGAAAATAAGAAAGGCCTACCTACCGGTAAACAATGTTAACTTCTAATACATGACTAAGGTTCAGGGAGATTATTCCTTGTAATTTAAGGTATACACATGAGTTAAGAGGGTATTTGATGTGGGGTTATTTATCTTATTTATTGTATTTATGATGACTACATTTTTATATAAAAGCTACAAGGGGTTTATTTCCAATCTTCTATGGTTTTTGTAAATTCATTCAATCATGCGTTTTTTAAAGTGGGACTATCTTAAATGTAAAATTTAAATGTCTTATTTGTTCTTAGACCTATCCTTCTTCACAAATTTTTCTTCACTTCTACTACATACACGTATAGGAGATATCCCACAAAACCAACAAATAATGATAATAATTATAATAATAGAAACTATTGTCCCATGAAGAGGCTGGCGTGAATAAAGTGTATTCATCTAGACAATGAGCCAATGCCCACTGGACAAAGGGCCATTGGTGCAAAACTACTCTCCCCTTTCGAGAGTAGACACTATAGTGACTAGTAACCAACAAAAGCAACTAGTTGATGTGGTTTTAATGAATGGTGGTATGAAATGGCTAGAATGAAGTTAGAGATTGTCAAGTTGTGAATTCTATAGTTGGTTGGAAAGGAGCTTTGTATCATAATTGTATGGTCTGGGTCCAAACCCCATTGAGTTTGTTTGAGTAGTAGTGTGATAATCATGGCTTGGTGTTGCTAGAAAATTATTGTGGGCAGGAAGATTTTACCAACCAATTGGCTCTAAACCAACCTGCCTTGTACAAACCAATGTTGGGTGTGGGTATGGGTGTAACCCGGATATCAAAATGGTTCTCAATAATGGTATCTGAACCCAAGCCTGACCTGATATTAATTTTGCGATATGGTAATTGAAACCAGTGATGTAGCAATAACTCTCCTGGGAAGTATCATGGTAGGTAACCGACCTTGGAGGTTTCAATTTTCATAAATTGAAGTGCATATCAGTACCATCAATGAAATTAAGAAGCAGTAAGAGTATCATTAATAGTATATTTGCACTAATAGTACATGATGTTTGAATATTCAAGTAGTGGTTCTAAATGCAATTGTTGTAGTTTCATGAAGTCTACTAGAACTGTGGAAGTGGAAGAAGTACTGATAGAGCAATAATTTATTTTGCCACTCAGTCTGAGTAATTGAATGCACGCATGAGGCTCTAGATTAAAATAAGAGCATGAGAATTTTAGCTTTCTGCACAACTTGGAGCTTTGGTTTTATGTGTTCATTGTTTCAGTGCAATCCACTATCTTGAATGTTCATTGCTATAAAATTCCCATAGTTTCTTCATGTGTTACTTTTGATCAATGCTGTGAATCATCCTTGAATGGAGATAGGCCAAACTGTTTCTCTGCTTCTTGGAATCCCATTGCAGTCAAATCTTCTAGCCATTTTAGTTTGTTTCTTGATCAATTGAATAACTGATCTGTGAAGCAAAATTGCAGATTGAGTTGAAAGATAGGATTACTTGCAATCTATGGATAGCTTATTGTTGAGCGAAGAATTCAATATACAAATTGATGATGATTTATTGCAGGATCATGATCATGAGGATGACTTCATCGCAACTAATTCCATTCAAGAAACTGCAACTGCAGGGACTGATATCGATGCAGACTCTCCGGTCCGCAATCTTGCTAGCAACTTAGCCGAAGAAGCAGACATGTCATGGCGAGCACTCTTTGCCTCATTGTATGAGGACTCAAGTGCGGTACGCATCGATTCATCGAAGCCACAACTCATGCGATGTGTTGTTTGTCATCCAGTCTCAACAGATTCTAGTTTGCATTCTAGCAAGGCTACACGATCAAGGAAGGGAATGATTCAATACACCTCCATTCATGGGTTAACTTCAATGAAGAAACACTTGGAGACAATTCATGAGCAAGACTTTTCAAAGTACAATGCGGAGGTCCAAGCTGCAAAAGAAGACGCTTCAACTTCTCCGCAAAAGTGTAAGAAGCGCAAGGGTTCTGAGGTGACTAGTATAACTACCTTTTTTGGTAACAGAACGCCCTACCGCAAGAGTGATACCAAACAACAACAGTTTCTGACAAATTTGGTAGTACTCATCACTAAAGGATGCATTTCTTTGTCGATGTGTGACAGTCCGTGGCTGCGCAGGCTTGTGCTACAATGTGATTCCAAGATCAATTTTCCGTCAAGAAGGTCTCTCATGAGAGTTTACATTCCACATATACTTTCAAAAACCATGGAATTATATGTCTTGCCTTCTTTATCTACATGTGCCACTGCAAGCATTACATTTGACTTATAGATGTCAAGGGCAGGGTATGATACATTTGCACTCATTATAAACTTCATTGATAGTATATGGGTTCCCCGTCATATTTGTGTGGGACTTTTTGAGACTCCCAATACCTCTGGAGCTGCGCTTGCTGAGATTGTCACTCCTCTCATTAAAAAATTCGACTTAGTAGACAAGGTGATTGCATGCGTCAAAGATGAAGGGAGCAATCTCTCAAGCCTTGAAAATGCTTTGTCTACCGTAGCAAGTTGTTCTCTGTTGAATATCAGACCATATGGAGGAGTATGTTGGGGGCACGTCATGAGTAAAGTTTGCCAATATGCTACTACGGAAGAGAAGGTGTGCCAACAGATGAAGGAGGTTTCGATCAAAGGCACTCAAGAAGCTTTGCAAAAAACCATCACATGGACCAAAAAATCTGGGAAAGGACACATTGAATGGGAAAAAGCTTGCATTCAAGCTGGGCTTCCTCCTCGAGTTCTGAAAACACTTGTGAAAACGAGATTTGCTTCTAGGTATGTGTTTTCACGTACTAATTTTTTATTCTATTTTTATTTTGAATATTATGAAGTGTCTTCCAACTTTTCATATCTATAAAGGAGAATGATTTAGTCAAGTGAATGTAAACGTGAAGTCACTTTTTGTCAAATATTATTGGAAGTTTGGAACTATAATATTGAAAATATATTGGAGTTTAAGGATGGAAAACGACTTGAAGAGACATACAAGGTTGGATTGATAATTCAATCCAACCAACATAAATGAACATAATTTTATGTGTTAATTAGCGGAATGGCCCTCCAGTAGTGTAATCGGAGCATCAAGGTTGACAAGTGATTCGCTTATCAATGTTCAAATTAGCATCGGGGGTGATAGGTGATTTGATTATTAATGTTCGAATTACATGTCTGTAATAAGATTATGGCATTCCTAAGATTCAAAGTCGGAAGAATTAAAGGCCAATGCAGGTGTTCTAATACGGTTTCGAATTCTCCTTTGCTTGAGATGTATTGTTGCTACAATTTGATATTTTGCTTCACATGTAGAGATCATCAACAACATGTTTTGCTCACTTTAAGGCTAATATTTTGATTTTAAAAAAAGAATGAAGAATTCTTCATCTCTTAGTTGATTTGCAAGAATTGAGATATCTTTAATTTTAGGTGCTAGTGACTTCAAAATTTAGCTTCTATAGCCTTTTTTTCTGATCCATTTTGAATTTCTTAAAAATGATGAGAAATGTGATTTCTGAAGCACTTTCAAATCTAAAACCCTAATATTCCAAAATACATTACATTATAGTAGCTTGGAACCAAAAGGGTTGATGCTTGTTGTTCGAATGTCATGTATCATATTTGCTTGCCCTTGGTACTGTGTTTGTGATGTGGTATCGAGTTGTGAATCTATTCAATGGTTTTATGCATTGTGGTTACTTGTAAGGATCCATAGGAGCTTCATAAGCTCTATAGTAGTGCAAGAGGTTCCAAGTTGTGTAAAAGTAGATCGTGCGATGAACAATAAGGTGTTTTGACTGTTTGCAGAGTTGCAAAACCTTTATTTTGAATATCTATTCACATACAAGATATTCATCTATTTTCATGTGTTCAAATAATGTCCTTCCAATTCTCGTTGAATTGGTAACAATATCGTCAGTTACATATTTTAATGATGTTGCTACTACAAATTCAACACCTTGATACTAATTGTAGACAAGGTAGTTTTTTAAATTGATAGTAAACATTACTGTATTAGTGACTTTCATCGATTAACTGTATGTCGATCAGGTGTGTCTCATAGATTAATGAACACATTGAATCGATCAATTGAGTCTCATGGATTAATTGGAATTGTATATTCCACAGGATCATTTTATTCCAAGAGACCCTTCAGTACTCAGCTGCAATCAACATATGTTATCAACGACAAAGTTTACAATTACAAGCCCGAGTTCCAAGTGGTTTGACGTGGGCAATGGCCAGGGCAGTAACCGAAACATTGAATCCAGTTGTGCGACAATGTGTATTGAACCAGTCTCGAGGATCCTGGTTCCTTTCCAATGCATTGGTGGCTGCGATGCAAATTTCGATGAAATTGAAGGCGGAAGTCAACCACCGAGCAATGCTATTGCCTAATCTACAGTGCGGCGACTCAAATAGCGAGTTGGAGATTCTATACTCCCGCATGGCTAGCATAGCAGTATTTAAAGCTACTTGAACCTTATTTGGGGTTTGCCAAGACTTTCTATCCCTACAAAGCTCACAATATGCTTGTTCTTATGTTGGACCCTCGATACAAAGGCTTGCAGTGCTTACATGAATATGTTGGTTGATCAGTTGCTCAGAGACTTGTGCAAGAATATGATTGTGGAGTGGTTATTCCTTTTCTCATGAAGATAAAGGCGTACTTGGCTCCAACTCCCTCTACTGAAGTTGTCGAAGTTGTTGAAGGTGGCCAAGATTCGTTATTTGGAGCAGCTGCTTCTTCTGAAGAAACCACTCGAGCTGCTCTTATGCAAGAATTATCTCTGTTTCGTACTAGGCTTGTTGTGAACGTTGAAGAGGCTTCACAACCTTTGTCTTGGTGGAAGACAAATGAGTCCAACTTCCCGACAGTTGGATATCTTGCAAGGCAAATTCTGGCAATCCCTGATTCTCAAATTGAGACTGAGCGCATCTTCAGTGTGGCTGGGATCTTGACAGCTCTCCGTCGAAATTGTATGGGCGCAATGAGTTTGGATTCACTCATTATGATCTATAAAAATTGGCCAAGTGATGCACGTGTTGGATGCCAATCTTTTGCCAACAACGAACTCTAGGAGTTTTTCTCTGCAAAGGCTGAACTCCTTGATGACAATGAAGAAGAGATTGAAGAAGCTGGATTTTTTGAGATACTTTTAGAATAGATTTCCTTTCATAGATAGTCTATTTTAGACTATCTTTTATTGACACTTGCTTTGCATTGTTGACATAGTGGACATTCAAAATCAAACTTGGGTTGAATTTTATTCGTTTCATTTCTTTTTAAATTGAGTGATACCATTGTGCATAACAGACTGTTATGCAAATCTTGGAGATCCACCTTATACCAGTGCATTGGTAGAAACACAAAGTTCATATTGATACTGATAATAGTTTCAATTAACTTAAATAACTCTCAACCCCAGTACCCTCTTCCTTAATGATACCATTCAAATTTGTAAACCAGTACCCGACTGGTATGCTACAAACTTGACCCACGCCCAACACTGGTACAAACAACTTGAGACAAGTGCTTATTCTGAGATGAAACCAACAACAATCAATTCAATTCAAGTGCCATTAACCAAGCGATAGTTTTTAATAACAAGTTCACCATTGAACACTCCAGAATTTACACTCAAATTATCCTGTGAATATTCCATTCAATATGAATGTTGAACATATATCACTTCAAAGATTGAATTTAAATGGATTAAAAATCCTATCTCCATGTTGTATAATTTTTAGTTTGTTGAACACACTAAAAGAAGACTCCGTATTGATACAATCTGACTATTTTTGCCACTTGTAGTCAATGTTTTATATATTTTTTTAATATATATACACTACTACTATTATGGCACAATTTCAATCAACCACCTTTTATTGTAAATTTTCTTGATTGTGTTCATTGTATCATTCATACTATATGTTGACATCTATATTAACCATATTTGTCAAAGCTAACTTATTCATAAAAATTCCTACTATATGATGTTTTTTTTATTTCCTAATTTATATATATTAGAGTAGGTAGGATTTCATGGACCCTATACTAGCCCTAAATATTATTAAAAAAAATCCCCTTTGAATGAAATGGATCTTATCTTTTAACTCAAATAGTTTTCTAAAAAAGAAACAATGATCTCCTTAAGGATTGCGGAGGCCATATTTAACTTTTGTATTTTTTGGGTAGGCCTTGTAAATTCAAAAAAAGATATATTTCAATCCAATTTGTGTGTCATGTTACTAGCTTTCTACACTACAACAACGGCAGTGTTTTATGACTGCAAAAATATGACTGAGGATGACTGGCGACTACTTGCAGTCATATTCTTGGAGGTCAATACCTTGGGGAGAAATATGACTGCAAAATATGACTGCCAGTCGTTTTTGGGCCTTGTACTTCATGTGCGTATATTATACGTTTGTTGGAAACACCAAAGTATTTCATAGGGAACGGTAGGGAACTCGTTTGAGAACATTGAGTTATATTATTAGTCATATTTTCATAGAAGTAACATTTTTTTGTTTTTGGGCAACCTAAGAAAAACATGGGCAATCAAAAAAAATATAGACAAGCCATTGTTTAAAATTTTGAAACCTAATCACCACTTTTTAAAGGTTTTGAAACCTTAGCGACCACTTTTTAGGGTTTCAAAACTCTAGCCGTCATTTTTTTAGGGTTTTAAAATCCTAGCCACCACTTTTTAGGGTTTTGAAACCCTAGCCGTCATTTTTTTAGGATTTTGAAATCCTAGCCACTACTTCTTTTGACTCTTCTTCCTTACCTTTTGTTGTCTCTTATCTCTTGTCTCTTGTCTCTTTGAGTTCACTCTTGTTTCTTAGTTGTTGTGTTTTGTTGCATTTTGAGTTCACTCTTGTTTCTTAGTTGTTGTGTTTTGTTGCATCTTGAATTCACTCTTGCTTCTTAGTTGTTGTCTTTTGTTGCATCTTGAGTTACTCTTACTTCTTAGAGTTGTTCTCTTTTGTTGCATCTTCACTCTTGCTTCTTGTTTTTTTCTTCTTGCATCTTAATTCTTTCTTCTTCTTCTTTCTTCTTTCTTACTTTTTGTTCTTTCTTTTTGTTTCTTGTTTCTTTTTGTTGCATCTTAACTCTTTTTTGTTGTTTCTTATTATCTCTTAGTAGTTGCTCCTTATTGTTTCTTGTGCATCTTAATTTGTATTTGTTGTTATCTTTTAGCACTTGTTGCCTTTTTTCTTCTTGTTCCTTGCATCACCATTGTTTTTCTTCTTACCCTAAATTTGTATTACATATTTTCTATTGTTGTAAACTTTTGAAGATTGAGCTTTGTTGTATGTTCATTAAAAATTAACCTCCTATTTCTTTAATTGTATATGCAGGCAACAAAATTGGAACAAAGTCGTTGGAGGCTACTTGCAACTCACTTCATATTATTGTAAGAAATATAGTCTCTATTGACTTGTGTAAATTATTCATTGTGATATACATATTTTGTATTTGTGACTAATAAATTATAAATGTCATTGAAAGGAGTCACATTCCTTCTTATATATTCTCTCTCCAATATAATTGTTTCTTTTATATCTTTAAAATCATATGTATTTGTTTTTAACTACATGAAATCTTTTATTCAATTGTTAAATCATTTTAATGTATGATTGCAAATATGCTTAGGTATCCTACAACCATTGTATAATTTGTTCAATTCATAGTTCAAAAAATATATGAATAAAAAAATGACTACTTATAGTTACAAAATGATTATAATAATTTCCAAAAAATGACTAGGTGCTCTCAATATGACTGAGAAGAGTCGTTTTACAAATCATCAAAAAATATGACTCAACGCAGTCATATTCCACAAAATATGACTGAGAAGAGTCGTTGTACAAATCATCAAAAAATATGATTCAACGCAGTCATATTCCACAAAATATGACTGAGAAGAATCGTTTTGCAAATCATCAAAAAATATGACTCAACGTAGTCATATTCCACAAAATATGACTGAGAAGAGTCGTTTTACAAATCATCAAAAAATATGACTCAACGCAGTCATATTCCACAAAATATGACTGACCACAGTCATATTCTACATCATCAAAAAATATGACTCAACGCAGTCATATTCCACAAAATATGACTGACCACAGTCATATTCCACATCATCAAAAAATATGACTCAACGCAGTCATATTCCACAAAATATGACTGACCACAGTCATATTCTATGTCATCAAAAAATATGACTCAACGTAGTCATATTCCACAAAATATGACTGACCACAATCATATTCCACGTCATCAAAAAATATGACTCAACGCAGTCATATTCCACGTAGGATTTTTTCATTTATCCGGGCAGCTCAAGAAAAAGTCAAAGAAAGTCAAAATATACACCTTGTTGGCATACTATGGCTAATTATGGGTATTTATACTCCTCAACTTATATGATTGCCAATATGACTGATGTCTGAAGCGACTGCTTCTAAACGACTGTTGCAGTCATATTCCGAGTCATCTATAGTGATTTCTGTGTCAGTTATATTTTTTGATTTTACGATTGACTGCAGTCGTATTTTGCAGTCATAAAACACTGCTTCTGTTGTAGTGCTAATACACTAATTTATGCCCAATTCAAACAAGTAGTTGAAGAATTATGAGGTGAAATGTATTTTCAATTTCAACCTAGGTAGTTTAAACAATATTTTGCTTATGTAAAAATTTCTAATCCAAACACACAATCAAATAGATAACTCATTGATGTATATTGTATCAAAATTTCAAAGTGAAAAAAAATAATAATTGGGAGATACTGTTTGAAACCTTGAAATTTTGAGGTAAGTATCTATCAATTATTAATTTGACCATAACTTCAAAATTTTATTTTATTTCCATAACTTTGCACTTGTATGGTTCATCTTCCAAAATATTTCTAGAAAAATGTAGTATCTCACAACCTTTTCAAATTGATGAGTTTCTTCTTAAAATTTAGTTGAAAATATATGAAAACAACTCAAGGAAAAAACAACTCAAATACCAAAAGTTATTCCTTTTGCCCAATGTACCTAGGTTGAGAATAAAAGGACTAAATTGAATATAATTTTGAAATTTTTAATCCAAATTTTGTAAGATTTGTCTTGTATTGAAGACAATCCTTGTGAGCATTTATGTGAAAAATTCCAACCATAGGATCAAAATTGCTTGCCCAAAATTGATGAAAGCCCTCAAAGCATCCCTTAGTCATTTGGGGATTAAACATTCATCCTATATGACAAATTCCATTAATGGAAAAAAATTCATTTTTTAGCTCAATTTAGCCTATTAATTCATATTCAAATTTCAATATAATACAATTGTTATATGAGACTATGTATTATCTATCAATATGAAAATCTCTATTAATTATGTAATAAATTATAAGTTTATAAGTTTTAAAATAATAAGCAAAAACGGATTGGTAAAATAACCAAAACAATTCAAATTAATTTGGAATTTCTTGAAAAGGTAAAAGTAGCTATGAAGAAAATTGTAAAAATTCTTAAAGTGTTTCTTTTATATCCAAAATACCTTGGCAATGACCATGAAGTCAAATTACCACCATTAAACTAAATTTTAGCCTTCATATAATTGATTGATAAATTTTAGATGATTTTCATGTGTGAATGAACACCTTCTCTATAGAAATTAATTTTTAAAAGTGTAATATTTACATAAAATTATATCTAGTAGAATAGCTTAGGATTTTAACCAAAATGAAGTTTAGAATGAGAAACGATACCTTTGAAATTTAAACTTGAAAATCATTTTCATAGAAGGAAATACAAACAAGTGGATTATTGCAAATATCTCTACCAAAATGAATATGTGTTACTTTGCACATCTCTTTACATATAATATTTAGGATAGTATTTTTTGTAATTTTATTGATTGAAAATATTAAAATCCATATGTGATAATCTTAGAACATTAGTAGAAACATAGGCTAGGTAGACTAGAGAGAAGACTTATGAGAAGACCTCACACGACCAACTTGCCTATGAGTCTTTGAGACCATGTTTTTCAATTCTATATGTCCAATGTTTATACTAGTGGAATTATTGCTATTGCCTCAGGGATTACTCTATGTATGGGTTTGTGCAATACCCACAACAAAGTTTACGTTTACAGTAGTAAATTAACAGAAACAAAGCACGTACCTCAAATTTCAAATTGCCACCACATTTGCAAAAATGATCCAAATCACAAACAACAAGTGTGTTGAAAAGATAATGAAGTCTATTTTACTAATGTCTTTAGCGTTTACAAAAAAATTGTAAGATTATATATAAAAATAACATTTTTTAGCATACTATCTACCATCTAGTGCTACCACCATTAGCTTTGATTACGGCCTTCATGTGGTGAGGCATGCTAGCAAGGAGAACTTCAATCATTTCCAGAGACATCTCTTTTCATGCCTTTTCAATGGTGTTGACTAATACTAATTTGTGATAGCACCTCATATTGGGTAGTGTCTTTCATAATCTTCCATAGGTTTTGAATGGATTTAAGATAGGAGAGTTTGTGGGCCACAAAAGCATTCTCTTGCCATGCACTTGCCTCCAATTACTTGATTCCTTGCTACAATGCATTGTAGTACCATCTTTTATGAGTAAAAGTGTCTCATAGTGATCATAGAGAAGTAGAAGTCACTCAATTGGCGTTTATAGACTACATCAACAAAGTTCCTACTTCTCTATGTATCAAGTGGCATTATAATGAGAGGGAACTTATTCAAACCAATGAATGAACCCTATACCATGACTATTCACTAATGAACAACCCTAAACAATCCATAGAAATCTGTTTGTGTGACTTTTGCCATTGATACCTTCATTTGCCCTGATCTTTTTTTGATTTTAAATGAAGATTCATCCATCCATATCATATTCTTTCAATAAGATATTGTCTAATTCTAGTATTTATAGCTCTAAAGCACACCTTGTACCACCACTAAAGTTATTTGTTACAATCAAGAACACCTACAATCTCATACAATCTATTTTTGTCTTTAGAAGTGCACTAAGTCACCAAAGTACACGCACAATGTATCCACAAGCTACCACATTGCTTGGTTGAAGCATGTTTTGCACTAAGAGGTTGTTGGAATTCTATATATGAAGCTCTGATTGACAAAAAACTAAATTGTATTGGTGCAAGAAGCGTTGATGTTGCCTTCATAGTGTAGGAACTACAATACAACTTGAAGTGCAATGAATGCAATTTAATTTTTCTTAGCCAAGTGGTTAGAATTAACATGTTAATGACACCAAAATAAAGGTAATTCGTTTTTCAACAATTAAATGGCAATTTCATGAAGTTTAGACATGTACAGAGGAAGATATGCTCAATCAAAGTTGCACTCCATTTTCAGTGGTAATTTGAGTTCAAAAATTTGAATGTAAACTTCCTTATAGTTATTGTACATAACATGTGGGCAATTTTTTATTTATTTAGAAAGATATTTTGATGACCATGAAAAATTAAATGGTCCCTATTATTACCTAATTTCTTGATTTATGGTATTTTATGCCCCCCTCTACATTTATTTAGAATTAAAGGAAGAGCAATTATCAGCACCCTTATTTTGTTATAAGGAAAAAAAGGAAAGTGAAAAAAGGAAAATACAAAGATTAAAGACAAAAGTACAATACATGAACTCTACAAACACAAAATTTTCACTTAACACAATTTGAAGCACTTAACATGCAATACTGCTTTCTTCCTACTGTAAAGTATACTACACATGAGAATCTTCAAATTGTAAACCAAAATAAACAAAGAAAAGCCACAAAAAAAAAGACGAAAATAACACACATAAACTAGAAACTAACAATATTCACATTCTTTTGAATGTGAACAACAAAATGAAGCACCACAACTCCATCAACATCATGCAACACAAAATAACATGCAAGGAAGTTAGAAATGTATGAAGCCTAAAACCCCTAGGGAAGGCAAAACTAAATTAGAAATATTCAAGCACGTATGGTGCACCAACAATAATAACATCAAAGTGTTTGAAGCCTGAAATGTGTTCATCACACAATTGTAAGTACATGCATAAAGTAAATGCCTGCCTTAAACTACATGCATACACTATATAGAAATCCAAGAAATCCTAAACTCTTAAACCAAAACATGTGAATTCAATAAGAAAAATTCATTGTAAACCCTAAACCTTCAAATTGATGGCATGTGCAAATACCACATTTAGACCATTCTTTGGTCCGAAGTGGAAAGGGAGGCTAGTGCAACAACAAGAAACAAAATTTAGAGCATGCAAGCAAAGTATCTAAATTAAAGTAGGAAACAATATTTGAAGCATCCAAAGTGAACCATCTGAAGTGTCTTGTAGTGGTGCAAAATAGAGGACTAGACTCTAAAGTCATTTAGGGCCTGAAAATATTCATTTTTATTGGACCGTTATACAATTTTTCATCCAACCAAATAAGTCACTAGTCCTACAATAAATTCCTAGCTAAGATCTATGTCTTTGATGCTATCTTAGAAGAGAATTACAAATATGAAGTATTATTTGTATGTATATCTTACTTATAAATTATACATTAATTTGTCACTAGTAGGAGACTCTGTTTTTTTGGATGTTAGTATGAAACAAGAATGTTTTTTAAAATAGAAGCAAAGAAATTGGACTTTGGCCATGGGAGGCTTAATTCAGTTGGATGTTGCAAGAAACACATCAAGGTCATAACAAGCTTATGTCTTGTGTGATGTCCATATTTCAGAGAACATCACAAAAAACATAGTCATGTTTCTCATGACGTCTTGAGAAACAAGTACCTGCCACGTTGGCAAAGGATTTTGGTTTGATTGTAGGTAAGTTATTGAAACTTACTATGGGTTGAGGTAAAATGTTGATCACATGTGAAAAATACAAAGAAGGGGTAGCTCTTTGGCATCTTTTCTCAAAAACCTTGCATGCATGGATGGAAAAGCTGCGAAATGACTTCATTTTTTGTTGTACTTCCAATATAGCACAAATTGTATTAACAAGTCCTAAAAAATTAGTATAATGTGTTATAGTATATATCAATGTCCGGGAAGAACCGGCAGCTAGTGTAAGATCGGCCGATTGAAATTGTAACTTGACCGGTTGACATTCAAGTGGTTAGGCAGTAAAACTGCATGTAATTGAAAGAAGACGGAAATTGACCGAGCATCAAAAAAACAGTCAAAAAATTAGCTCTACTTCTTCAAAAAGAACTGAAATTCATTGTTTGGAAGAAAGGAAGACCGGATATTGGAGGGTCTCCCGAGGGTATGCCCGGATTTCAACTGAAGCACCCCAAAACATCCGGTTATCAATAGTAGGATCAGTTTAGGGTCTTAAGCATCAAGATTAGGGTTAACCCAACCACCAACGGCTCATTCCCTGCCTTCATGAGTTTCCGCCTGACGCTCCTGTTCCAATGCTCCTGCTACCTTCTCACCCACTTGCGCTCCTACTCCCATCTCACGCTTTTGTTACCTTGCTTGTCTTGCACTCTTATTCACCATCTCACCATCTCCTCACTCACTTTCCTGTTGCAAAGACAAACAAGGGCATGTAAGGACAAAGTTGTTTTCAATTTTCTTCGATCAGTTCAAAGTTCAAGTTCAAAAGGGACAAGTTCCTGGAGGTTGAGATTAGTCACAAGAAGATCCTTCAATTTTGGCTTTAGAAAGGTAAGTTCATTCAAAGCTACTCTGCTCATCAAGCTTGCTTTGACATTGGATGCAATGCAGGTGCCTTTTTGATTCTCTCAATCCTTTAACCACTCATCGAAAAGTGTCCTCATGTATAATTCGAAGTGCTATAACTTTTGCATCCGATATTCGAATTCAATAAAACTTGTTGATGAAGTTGCGTTCTCTCTTCTAGTTTGTGTGGTAAAATTTTCAGATCAATACAAGATTTATAAATTAAATGGGAGCCAATCAAAGTTCACAGGTTCAATTTGAATTCACCAAACTACATTTGATGGCTGAAACTTTGGAGGGGGGGGGGTATCTCCTTCATACAATGTTCGTTTTCGATAAAATTTGTTGGGTTATGTTTTCCTTTTAGTCTAGTTATTGTGGTAAAATTTTCATGGCAATAAAAGCTTCTTTGAATGTTTGGGAGCAATTCAAAATTTAAAATCCTGCCATTTTTGGATTACAGTGAAATTCGGCGGCTTGTAACTTCTTCATACAGTGTCTATTTTCAATAATTTCTTTTGTGAAAGTTGCGAATACTAGTCTAGTTTGTGTGGCTAAAATTTCACATGAATCCAAAAAGTAATGAATGACTGAGATGCTTTTTAGTGGAGGAGGTTTAGCCTTACATGGTGTTTTTTGCAACTTTTCATGCTATTTTTTGACATTTCAAATCTGTTTTGCAGACACATTGAGTCAATTGAATGATATTTTTTTCACCAATGTGTTTATATGTTGATTTTGAATCACTTTATAGTCTCAAGTTTTTTCATTTGAGTAGGTTTAGAAGTCAAATTTCACCTCCAAATGTTTTTTTGGAAAATTGTTGATAAAAATGTTATTTCATCAATGTGAGTAACAAAGACAGATTTTGACGATGTGTGATGTGTACTGCTGAATTTTGCAGGAAGTCCATTAGTGAGTGACTAAGTGGTGATTTCTTAAGGTGAATTTTGGGATTTCATTCAACAATTTTCTCCTTCTTTCATACTGGCTGTGGAGTGACTTCTTTGAGTCTTAACCCTTTAAGGCCTAAGGAGCCCCAAGCAAACTCTTGAATTCTTTTGGAATCAAATTTTCATATCAAAATTTTATCATTTAATTTAAGTTATTATTTTTCACAAATAACCATTCATGTCTTCTATCAGATCTGAATTTTTAATATTTTTTGGGAAAAAAATGAAATTTATAAGATTTTCTAGAGTTTCTATCTTTGAAAAATCGTAGTAATTACAAAAGAGCTCACTTTACAATGAAATTTTTATAGAAAATAGGAAAAATTATAATGAACATTATGGTGAAGTTTTCATGCTCCCTTTTGTTATATACAAATAAATTTGATAGAGAAACATGTCCCACAGTGTATTTTGAAACTTTAGAAATCCCAACTTCAAATTGCCATAGATAACTCATTATTGCTCCAAATTTGATGGCCAATGGCTCATTGGAAGCGAAATTCCCGTGCCCTCACATCTCGTTTACACCTCACAGTCAAATGAAGTTAGGAAAGTGTTCTAATTTCCAAAATTCAGTTTAAAACGACCAAATTTGGCATGCTCGGCCCTAAAGGGTTAAGGGATATTCTCCTTTCCTTCATACTTGTTGTGGAGCGACTTCCAGGGATTTGCTCCTTTCCTTCACTCTTATTTGCATTATTGTTGAAATTTTTGGCTTTAGGGTTCAATATTTATTTTTCTTTGTTGTGGTTTTCTTAATTTTTTTTCTTTGCTGAATATTTTTAAAGGGTTTCAAAAAAATTTACAATCTCATCATCGCTAAGCGTCAAAGGACCATCAAAAATATGTTGTTGTCCAACCAAAAGGAAAATGATTTGACCTTAGTTGAAGCATCACAATCTACTACTTCATCTAACAACAATAAAAATTTAAATTCTATTGAGTTAGCATCAAAATTATGGAAAGATGCATGGTATACACAATTTGATTGGATTGAATTTGTTACTACACTAGGTAAGGTTTTTTGCAAGACATGTAAAGAAAAGTGTGGAAAATCTGTTTTTGCAAAACAAGGCTTAGTAAATATAAAAGTCTTAGCTTTTCAAGATCATGCTAGGTCTGATGAACATAGGAGATTAACTTGGGCCATCCAATCTGGTCAAAAAATTATGGAAAAGGCCATCATGGAGTCTAATAAAACATGTGATGATGCCATCCTTGCTCTTTTCAAGGCAGCTTACTTCATTGGTAAGGAAACATTGTCTTTTTGTAAGTTTCCTAGTTTGTGTAAATTACTTGTGTCTTTAAATGCATGCATCACTAAAGAGTTGTACCATGATGAAAAATCATGCTCTGACCTTATTTTTTTAATATCAAGTGTGATTCAAAAAAAAATCATTGATAGAATTAAAGACTCTAAATACTCTGGTATTATGATAGATGAATCAACTGATATATCTGTCACAGGTCATATGATTGTTTTTGCCACTTTTATAGAAAGGGGAATGCATGCATGTGTGTTTTTAGGGCTAATAGAATGTGTATGTGGAAAAAAACATGCTACTTTCATGTATGATACTCTAATATCCACTTTGAAGGATTGGGGATTGGATTTCAACAAATTTCTAGGCTTTGGATCAGATGGAGCATCTGTGATGGTGGGATCCAAATCTGGAGTTGCAACACAACTAAAAAACAAGGTAAATCCTCATCTGGTTGCAGTGCATTGTGTAGCTCATAGAACGAATTTGGCCTCTTTAGAGGTAGCTAAGGGAAATGGTTGTTCTTTGTTGTCTAATGAAATAGATAACCTTATTAATTCAGTGGTTGCACATTTTAAAAAGTCTGCAAAGAGAAAGTCCTCCTTGCAAACTTTACAAAAAGAATTATATGACTCTCAAAAGACTCTTAAAAGATTTCATAAAATCAAGTGGTTGTCTAAGTGGAAGCTATTTTAGCTCTTTGTGATAGTTTGGAGAGTGTTTTGGTATATTTTCGTGACACACCAATATCTAAAGATGATGGCACTAGTCCCATCTTGTTCAATAAATTAAGGTCTTTCAAAATGATTTATGTTTTACACTTTTTGGCTGATATTTTGCATAGTTTGTCTCTTCTTAGTAGAATTTTCCAACACAAATTTGTTGATGTCTCTTGTATTGGGTCTCTCATTAAAACTGAAATTGCACAAATTCAAATGTTATTTATAGATGATTCTACTGATTTGAATGTTGCCACTTTTAATGAGAGTATTAGTTATCACATTCTTCCTGATTTTGGTCCACCTGGAGGTTACATGAGAAGATTGCAATCTGAAATTTGTGGTTCTATGTATCATGATGTAGAAATGAGCAGGGATAGAACATGGGCAAATTTAGAATCTGCCATTGCCTTTCAAAAATCTTATGCTCAAAATGTTTGTATTGCTTTGGAGAGTCGTTTTGCAAACAATGGAATCATAGGTGCTTTTAAAATTTTGAATCCTTCTAACATGCCTACTAGACAAGTAGGTTTGGCTAGTTGGAGGGTATTGGAGTTGGATGTATTATGTGGTCATTATGGGCAGGATTTAGAGCTTCATGGGAAGAAATTTGAAGCTCTAATTAATCCCTCAGTGGCAAAGAGGGAGTTTTTTGCTTTCATACTTCAAGCAACCACTAAATGGTTGGACAAGGGTTTTGGTGACTTATGGAGTCATATTTCTTGGAGCCCTTCACTACAGCTTAAGTATCCTAACCTTCTTATTCTTGCTGAAATTGCTAGAATTCAATGTGTTAGTACTGCCACATGTGAAAGGGTTTTTTCTATCCAAAATTCTATCAAGTCTAAGGTAAGAAATCATTTGAAAACTAAACATCTTGAAAGTGTCATGCGTGTTGCTTTAGAAGGTCCAAATAGTGATAGTGCTAATGCAATTTTACTTGAGGCCATTGTTTTGTGGAAAAATTCACGAAAATTTAGGCATTTGTATTCAAGACCAGAATTGTATCTTGCTGGTGTAGGTGAAGGTGAGACACCACAACTCCACAAGGTAACATTGATGTTGGTGATTTTCAATTTTGATTATTGTTATGCATGTAGTAGATAGAAGCCCTTCAAAAATACAAAGCCCCATTTCTCTCAAGAATGTGAGCTTTGTATTTTAGTAAGGCTAAGTCTTTGGTCTTGAACTGGTTGAAGAGTTTCTAGGTTCAACTCCTGCCAAAGACATTTCATTTTTGATAAGATTGCACATACATCTATAATTTTATGTAGAGAATAAATTTTGGATACTAGCCGATTCAAATTAATTGTGAAAGGAAATTCAGCTGATTCATATGTCACATAAGAGGAAAATTAACCGGTTCATGTGTAAGACAGCGGTGCTAGATTGTGAGCCTGTGAACACGAGCCCAAGAGCGGTGAATTCAGAATTAGAAAAATATGAAGAAAAAACAATTTCAGGCTCCAAATAGACAATATTTTCAGAACTTTGTGGTCAATGATTACTTTGAAGGATTAGGGTGCCTATTATTGAGGACCTATAACCGTGGAACTATTTAGGTGTAGCGATTGCTACAGACATATTACTAATGACTTTTAATCGTGGTTTAGGGTGAATCTTTGTAGAATTGATTATTATCGGTATGAATTTAAACATTAGGGTATACATAAAAAAGACGAGACACAAGAGTATATTAAAACCAGAATTGATATTCTGAATAGTCTGTATTGAGTACATTTCCAAATTATAGTATTCACCCAGAAAGAAAGTGATCATGTTGAAGCTATATCTGTAGACGTGAGTGTAGAATTTCTAAATTTGAAATACCAATCATTGAAGTACTATTGGTCTCCTAGGCTTGTTGACGACTGTCACTTGAATCCTTGATGATACCCGCCCTAATGAGAAGCAACTTCACTTCATTGAAGCTAAAGCTTGGAGAGTGTATGAACTTGTCGACTAGTGGATTCATCTTGCAGAAATAACGGAATATGTAGTAAAGATGTTTGCAACTCACATATTGATGCCGACCACCAATTGCAGAGACGGCCATATCTACAAAATCAGGACAAGTGCACTCAGAATACATGCCAAGTGTGATTCGATAAATCTTCTGTGTGGGCTCCGTTCCAGATTGAAGAGTGATAATGGCTCCAAGTCCAGGTAAAGGGAGCATGGTAACCCCCAAAATCAATCCTTTTACATTACCGGCACTCTCCCATTTATTGCGATGCTCTGTAGTTGGAGCATTTGCATTCCGGCGAATGGCCTTGCTCCTTCGAGTTGTTGGATATGTGTCCGCATTAACCGGACTACCTTCATTGTAAAAGGGCGCCTTGAACACATTTGACATTGTAAACAACCATCGAGGTGACATAGGTGGCCGTTCTTGGAGTTGAAAACCGGCCTCTTGTAGTAGCAGGGTTTCTTGCCAAGTCAAACTGGTGTGACTAAGCACTGGCCATACGTCTGGTGCTTGGGGCCAATCAATAACCCAAGGACGCCTAGAGCCTCTTACGCATCGTTCAATGTCATCTGGACAGAACCAAAAGTCCGTCATGATCTCCTTGTTTCCACCATATTGTTTCTTGCGCCTACGATACGTTGGAGCTGGAGTACCTTTAGATCCCTTTGCAATTCTGGCAGTGCAACGAATGTTTGTCCCTCTCTGTTGGGCGTGACATTTACAGCTTGATTTATGAGACAATCTTGCAATGTGCCATTGTGTAGTATCACAGTCACTCTCCATTGCAGTTGAGACATGCGGTACATGTGGCAAGTGAATGACAGGGGCTACTTCATTGGAAGCCATTGCGGGTGTACATGTTGATCGAATTTGCACTCGTGGTTGAGAGAAGTTGACCTTGTTCGGACGATGAGAGTCACCATCCGATCCGATAGGTAGGTCGAGTTTACGTTTGCTACTACCAAACACTTCTTCGCCTTCCAAATGTGGAATACGTGTTCCAACATCACTTGGGCCAGGCAAGTCATTCAAAGCCTCCGCAATCTTCTTTGGATCGCCGCTTCGTCTAGCGCCTCTTAACTTCAATTCCTCTTTTGATGGCCCTGACCTTGATGTTGTACCATTCAAAAATGCTCGATAATTCGTCATTTGCATGAAGGCTCGGATGCAGTCATTACAAGTCGCAGCAAACAAATCATTACCACGATTACCGGATTGCTGCAACCACTTGTTGTGAACTGTTTCCGATAAGTTGCATGATGGCAAGTCTGCTATTTCTTCGAGACTCAAACCCTGAAAGAAAAACACATGTATAGTTAGGCCCTGCATGTAGACATTTAAAATTAAAAAAACTAGATACTGGTAGACCACGTGAATTTTGATCACCAAAGGAGGAGGTCAAGAGTCCCCTCGGCGCCGAGGGGACAATCTTCCATGGCTCCACTCCCTATACTGACTAGAGTTCCAAATAAATTAGAAATGATAATTTCAGGTGCCCAAAAAATAAAAATGACGAAGAATTGGTTCTGTATATACAAATGAAATAATGAGATGGTAAAGAGTGTATAAGTAATTTATATAACGATTGAAAAGGGACATCTTTTGAAGTACCATTTGCATGAACCCGCCCCATTGGCGATATCGGAAGTGCCAGAATGCAAGCCACAACTCCAATTCCCTCAAAGCGTCTTCTGAAGCTGCTCCTGATGATAGCCACCAAGAGCGGATCGCCAAGTACCGCGTCTCCGCTTCCTCCATAGTCTTTGAATCCTTGTACTGCTTGCAAAGACAATTGTGTTGGTGTTGCATGTCTGGTTTAATGAGCTTCTGGGTATGGCGGTGTAAGGAAGTACTCCAATGCAGGAGACATGTACGTTCACGATTCACCATCTCTATTTTAGAATCTCCTGTACCATAGACAATGCGAACGGCATTCCAATTTGCTTGTGCACTGTCAGCCATAAAACCCTTGAAGTTTGTATTTGGCACTCCATTGCGTCGCATGACCTCGTTTAAGGACCTCCACATAATGCTCTGCACCTCAGTATCTTCGGATTGCATGTCACAGACAGCAATTGTCATGACTTTCCTACAACCCATATCATAGACATGGCAAGCCATAGTTGTCCAATCCTTCACCCGTTTGACGTGGTCAAACATGACCCATGCGTTCTCTAAATCTCCGCCGGATTGCATGCGCTTCACCAAGTCTACTCCACTACCAGGACCTTCTACCAACATCTTGAACAAGTACACCTTATCTTTCCCTTGTCCAGGGAAGACACTGTCATGAATGTAGTCAAACTTCAAATTGCGCTTCATATTCATAATACTATCAATAACTCCACCCTTTCCAGTACTACGGAAAGAAGTAATGATATTACGGATGTTAGGAGAACTTAGTCTTTGGAACCTGTCCATGACATCCTCTAACGATTTACCTTGCAACATCTCTTTAGGCCCTTCACCACTGTGTATCAAGTGACTGTCTAGAAATTGCTTACTAGCTGCGAGTGCAATGGCTGAGTTAGTAGCAGTAGGAGTTTTGGCAACCTCGCTTGCGATAAGACCGGAAATAGTATCTAAAGACTCTCTACAGACTCCAGAAGCTACAGGATGCATGTGATTTCCTAAATGAATGCATGCTCTTGTCATCAACGCATTATCGCTAAACACGTAATATATTCTAGCGTTACACATACTAACACAACTCGGCGGATATTTGCATATCTTGCAGAGAAGACTTGATTCCCTTGGAGCATCAGAGCCAACTTGGAATGGAGCAACAGTATATCCGCACCACTCTGTCTCGTTTCGCTTGGAAAAGTGATGGAAGTATGAACAGTCAGAATTAGTACATACCAGATGTCCCACACAAGATGATTTCCTGAACTTCAATCCATCGTCATTGTGGATATTGGATGTCATGGTCTGACACCAAGCATGACCATCGTATTGTTTATCCATGCCATGAAGATTTCCCCCGCTACATGACGAAGATGAGACACGAAGTGCTGGCAATTCGAATACTACATCTCCATCAAAGGCAGCAGGAAGGTACTGCACTTTGTGGTGGATAAGTGAATTGTAATCTAATACAGCAACTTCATTCCTCGATCTCCGAACTGATGCAAGATTCCTTAGGCACCCAACTATACTAGACGCTCCAGTACTATTCGGATGCATCGGTGGGCGAGAGCGAGTTGAAGTCGGAAGACTATTGGATGGTGTTCGGTATGTACCCAAAGTAGTATTGAGGCCATCTTCAAGTACTTCACTAGGAAGCCTTGCTTGCATACTTGGCTGGCTAGGGGACTCTCCCTTAGATTCACTAGATATATCAATGATGGGATCAAGGAGTTCTTTTTTCATCATAATATGATGAGGTGGTGTACTAGTAATCGTGAAGGGCTCTCGTCCCAAAGAATTCTCAACATCATGCCGAGTAGGAGGCATATTAACGGTAGAATGATTTGACTGATGATGTACTATGTCTATGGAGGCACCCATCATGAGAGACGCCAATCCGTAAGCTCTGTATCGACCACGACCAAGGTGCCAGACATGACCGTCCTCAACTTCTAACCTTAACATGTGGACATACTCCTTCAATTGACTTGAATCAAACATGACCTCTTCTTCAACATATATACTGGATTGGATAAAACCAAATCGGACATGAAGAAGGTGTGAAGACACTACAGCATATCCTTCTATTCCAAAAGGAAGAACAACTGGAATTTCATGACCATCTGCTCGAATAGAGGCCATTGACAGAAAGTGGGCGCACAACCCCGAAGAGAGATGGAGGACTAAAGCGTAGATGAGATAAGAGATGGAGTGAGTGAATGGGGTTTATATGTATACAAGACAGAAACATGAAAATGACGTTTAAGAGGATATGATGAATGCTGATGGCATTAAAGTTAATGAGATATGTATAGACGTTGCTGATACGGATATTCAAAAAAGATTCGGAGCAGGCAAGGCATCTCAACATATCTAACTCATAAACAAGAGTTAAGCAGAAACTAAAGTACAGGTTAGGTGTCAGTACATGTGGTGCACAGTCGAAATTCCTACATAACACCCATTCCTTTCATAGTACCCATCTAAGGACCCAGAATATTCATTACATCAGTCCTAGACTTAATTGCAAGTATCTTCAAATGTGTCATCAAAGCATTCCTGTATTAAGCTCTAGTTGGACAACAAAAAATTGTACATTCAAATTCAAGAGCACCTCTACGTCAGTTATGATGGTCTATTAATCATTCAATATAGAAATCTAACGCCGAGAAATATCAAATCAAGAAAAAATTAATGTAATTCGAAATCTCAGAAATGTGCAAATCTTGTTTAGGGACTAATTCATAAAACCATGAAGAGTGCCTTAAAGATATAGCTTAGTATTAATCGCACTATACCTGGAAAACATCCCTAATAATCTAATTATAATAGCATTGCAGGGGGATATGATCTTAGAAGAAGAAGCCAGTTTCCGGTGATCTTCAAAGTATTTAACCACCTACATGATTTTACCATTATGCTATACATTATGGTGACGAGCAGAGAAATATGGGATGTCAGATTTTCAAAAAGGGGAAAATAAAACTCCAAGATGATTATAAAAAGAAATCGTACTTCCAAATAGCTTATAAAATGAAACCGAAAGTGAGCATACCTCAATTCTAGTAGACATGGGCGGGCATACTGATTATTGAGAGTAGCATGTATATTATGTGCAGTATTTGGACTACATATTTTCTGTGTGTACCTCTATCTTCGTATAGACTAATATCCATTTTTTTAGTTCAGCTGCAATATGTGCAATTAGTCTCATGCATGCTACAAGAGGAATTATCGAAAAGGCTGTAGAATATAGAATTAGGAAGAGGAGGAAAAAGAATAAACTCCTATATTCATCGCGGAAACAATTGCAAAGGTCTAGAGGAAGAGGCAAGATAGTTCCAGTAACATCTTCAGCACTTCTGCTAGGATCCTCCATAGTAGATATAGAAAACAATAATCTATTAGCTGATTATACTCATGGAAGTCAATGGGAGGCATCCAACATTGGAGAGGAGACATTGGGACTGCGCAACGTAGGAACAACTTCAAATTCACACGTAAGTGAACGTCTAGCGGACATATGTTATAGGTCAAGTTTGGAATGGTTTAGGATATTTCTGGTGTACTAAAACCGAGAATGATCAAATCCTCATGGTACTAGAGAATCCCTTACATCTCAGAAGAACAGGAATTAACGGTTGTCAATGTATACATAATCCAGATGAGCACTCAAACATCTCTAACAACACAACGTCCAAGTTAGTTTCAATTGACACAGATTTATAGAATTATCGTATTCTATTAAACCATTGTGAACAACAAACTACTGCCCTGCATAATAAAATGGTATTCGTACATTTTGAGTATTCGTTTCCTTCAGCACAGTAGAATTAGTGTATTCTACGGTTCAAGGAAATTGTAGAGCCTCATCATACTAACATTAGATATTTCGAAGCTCTGAAATAAATAGACATTCTAGCGCAGTATTCTGATTAAAATTAATAGAGACGGAAGAGTTCGCAGAATGTCAACGAATACGGTACTGAGGGAATGGTGAGAGGATCCTCGGGACGGGGTCTACGGGTGTACCGCACTTGGCCAGTCAGATTTTGGTGCGACCGCCCTTCCAAGGGTTTCGACGCGGCGTGCTCCACCCCTCCCATCCAGTCGGCGTGAGCATCAGTCTGTCTGGTCAGAGCATTGCCTTTGGATCGAGTTCCGCCTACATTCTCATTCTTCAGTACCCTTCTTGTTAAGCCTTGATTTGAATTGAGGTCTTAATATTGCTTGGCATTTTCAGAAGGAGGTACAGGCAATGGCGCGGAGACCGGCCACTCGAAGGGCGGCAATGGGAGGTCAGCAAAATCACGGCGATGGAAGCGGGAGCAATGAAGATTCTGGAATTCCTCTCGCAAAGAACGATCAGGAAAAAGAGACAACTCTCCCTGTAAGTACCCGAAACAATCACCTCTTCTATTGCCGCAAAAGTCAAGTGACTCATGTACATGGACGTCGATATCCTTAGGCTGATAGAAACCCTAATCATCAGTAGCACTCCCGTCGACTCCGAGGTGATATATTTGATTGCTTCCCGAATTCCCACATATGTTGGTTTGATTGGAGATCACGATAAGGGTCAGACTGCTTGTAATGTCGATTTTGATTTCTGATTCTGCGTGGGAGACGAGAAGTAATCCACACTGAGTATGAAAACTGATCCTGGTCGGAACTCACTTGCTTCGCCTTCGGCACCGATGGGAGATGGTGGTGCCGAATTGGCTGATCAATGGGAATCCCCAAGCCCAGAATTCGTCCCCAATGGAAGAGCCCTCGGCGCCGATGGGAGCTGGTGTTGCCCGACTAGCTGATCATCGGGGACTCCCCGAGAAAACAATTCGTCCCCAGTGGGAGAGCCCTCGGCACCGATGGGAGCTCGTGTTGCCCGACTGGCTGATCACGGGGACTCCCCGAGCAAACAATTCGTCCCCAGTGGGAGAGCCCTCGGCGCCGATGGGAGTTAGTGTTGCCCGACTGGTTGATCATGGGGACTCCCTGAGCACAATATTCGTCCCCAGTGGGAGAGCCCTCGGAGCCGATAGGAGCTCGTGTTTCCCGACTGGCTGATTATGGGGACTCCCCGAGCACAATATTCGTCCCCAATGGGAGCTGCCCTCCTTGGCCCTCGGCGCCGATGGGAGCTCGTGTTGCCCGACTGGCTGATCACGGGGACTCCCCGAGCAAACAATTCGTCCCCAGTGGGAGCTGCCCTCCTTGGCCCTCGGCACCGATGGGAGATGGTGGTGCCCGACTGGCTGATCATGGGGACTCCCCGAGCAAACAATTCGTCCCCAGTGGGAGCAGCCCTCCTTGGCCCTCGGCGCCGATGGGAGATGGTGGTGCCCGACTGGCTGATCACGAGGACTCCCCGAGCACAATATTCGTCCCCAGTGGGAGCTGCCCTCCTTGGCCCTCGGCGCCGATGGGAGCTCGTGTTGCCCGACTGGCTGATCATGGGGACTCCCCGAGCACAATATTCGTCCCCAATGGGAGCTGCCCTCCTTGGCCCTCGGCGCCGATGGGAGCTCGTGTTGCCCGACTGGCTGATCATGGGGACTCCCCGAGCAAACAATTCGTCCCCAGTGGGAGCTGCCCTCCTTGGCCCTCGGCGCCGATGGGAGATGGTGGTGCCCGACTGGCTGATCACGGGGACTCCCCGAGCAAACAATTCGTCCCCAGTGGGAGCAGCCCTCCTTGGCCCTCGGCGCCGATGGGAGATGGTGGTGCCCGACTGGCTGATCACGGGGACTCCCCGAGCACAATATTCGTCCCTAGTGGGAGCTGCCCTCCTTGGCCCTCGGCGCCGATGGGAGATGGTGGTGCCCGACTGGCTGATCATGGGGACTCCCCGAGCACAATATTCGTCCCCAGTGGGAGAGCCCTCGGAGCCGATGGGAGCTTGTGTTGCCCGACTGGCTGATCACGGGGACTCCCCAAGCAAACAATTCGTCCCCAGTGGGAGGGCCCTCGGCGCCGATGGGAGCTCGTGTTGCCCGACTGGCTGATCATGGGGACTTCCCGAGCACAATATTCGTCCCCAGTGGGAGCTGCCCTCCTTGGCCCTCGGCGTCGATGGGAGCTGGTGTTGCCCGACTGGCTGATCACGGGGACTCCCCAAGCAAACAATTCGTCTCCAGTGGGAGTTGCCCTCCTTGGCCCTCGGCGCCGATGGGAGATGGTGGTGCCCGACTGGCTGATCATGGGGACTCCCCGAGCAAACAATTCGTCCCCAGTGGGAGAGCCCTCGGAGCCGATGGGAGCTCGTGTTGCCCGACTGGCTGATCATCGGGGACTCCCCGAGCAAACAATTCGTCCCCAGTGGGAGAGCCCTCGGCGCCGATGGGAGCTGGTGTTGCCCGACTAGCTAATCACGGGGACTCCCCGATCAAACAATTCGTCCCCAGTGGAAGAGCCCTCGGCGCCGATGGGAGCTCGTGTTGCCCGACTGGCTGATCATAGGGACTCCCCGAGAACAAAATTCGACCCCAGTGAGAGCTGCCGTCCTTGGCCCTTGGCGCCGATGGGAGATGGTGGTGCCCGATTGGATGTGCCCGCTTTGCCCGTTAGATTTGTGTACATCTGATTTCAATGTTGGTGCATATTTAAAACTGAAATAATCGTCGGTTTCTATTACCAGTAGACACCATTACTGACGTCCGGTTTTCTTGTAGGAGGTGCAAGCTCAGGTGGACCAGCCTGTGCCGCAAGTCATGGAGGATGCGGCGCCAGTGTCGCAGGTCGTGGAGTGTGAGCAGGCAGAGTCGCAGGCCGTTGAGGGTGAGGAAGACGGTGGTGATTTCGGTGAGGAGGAGAGATCCATTGACGATAACTCTGAGAATACCAATCGTGACTTCACCACGGAGGACGCATTTCGGAAAGCGCAAAAAGTGAATTCTGTATCATCAATTGGCGCATTGAGATTGAAGCCACACTCCATATCTCGTCTCCGGATTCCACTATGTCGTCTCGCCCAGATGCCGATGGTTCGTCCTGCTCTAAAATGTGACCTCACACGACTAGAGCAGGAATTCATGCATGGCTACCGAGATGGATCTTCTGTTTTTTACGTATCCGCCACTAATGAGCAGGGAGAGACGCAGCAAGTGACAGAGGCCGAAAAAGAAGCATGGGGTCCTATATGGACAGCTCAGAATGACGATTTCGAGGCCATACTCAGTGCAACACCTGGGTTGGCCCACTTGCAAGGCTCCAAGTTTTTTGTGTGTGATGGGAACCACAGGCTATTGGCCGATTGGCGTGGTCATCGTACATTTCAAAACATCATGCTGGTGATAAGGAATGGCACATTTCTGTCGACTCTATAATTTTAGAGACGAAGGGGAAAATTGGGCACGTTATGCACGCTATGCATGATATCAACAAGTACGCGCGATTCATAGACTTGTATTATATTATATTTGTCTTGGGTCATATATTGATGTACTGATATTCATCTGTTGTTTTTGAAGGCAAACAGAGAATTCGTTTATAAAAACGAGTCTTGTACACACGTTATACCGTGTCCAGAAATATGGAATTCTTCTCCTCGAGAAGTTTGCGGAGCATTTGAGTGCCTCTGAGATGGCACAGTGCCAGCAAAATATAAGGAAGAGTTGGTACACAATGTCCCTGGAGGTGTTTACGTCATTCATTTTTCGGGTAAAAATCTTCATTTATCTCATGCATGAAGTTTTGATTTTCTAGAATTTTCCTTTTACCATACTAAAATGGAAGTGGTTTTGTAGTATGAAATAGCAGCAGCTGCTAATACAATTGTTCGAAAATACAAAGAAGACACTGTGACTGAGGATCAGTCAGAGGAAGGAGTCTTGACTGCTATGCGACATGGTACTAAGGAGCAGACTTCTAAACTGATTCAGAAGTTGGGGAAGATGACAGCAGTTGCAAATCCGAATTTAGGGAGCGAGTGGCTCAAAGAGGTATAATCATTTTCGGTATGAACTTCTTCTATTGATTTATCTTCTTTTGTAATGCTTTTAATATTAATGTTCTGGTTATACAGATTGAGCGCCATTGGAGCTCCAATATAGTTCCCGAAATGACCCTTGACAAGTTGCAAATGATTGCCACTTGCAACGTGAAGAGTGAACACAAGGTGAGGTGGTTGAAATGGTGGAATTCTTCAGTTCAAACGCGAGAGGCTAGAAGATTTCTACTAAAGCCAGTTGGAGAGAATGACTTGAAGTCATTCTTGACGAAGGCTTGTTGGTATGCTGGGGTATGTGATACTCATTATTTTACATTATTTTACATTCCTCTATATTCTTCGAGTTTGTTTTGTTCTTCATGTCATTCTAATTGGTATTGTCATATGTCTCCCATGCATAGAATTGAACTCCTTCGATTGCGCAGATTGAAGACACAGGTTTTGAAATGTTTGATGACATTGTGAAGAAGGACCAATTGGCCTTGTCTATGGATTCTCCTAGTGATCCAGAGAGTTTTGGAGATTACATTGAAGGATGGAGAATCAAATTGTGGGACAAGGCGTTCTTGTCCAATTTTAAGGGGCAAGACGTTTTCAGGAAGTCAGACGACTTCAAGAAACGCAAGGACACTGATCTAGTTGTGAAGCGAGTGATTTACCGGTATAAATTCTTTCCTATATTTCCACATTTGATTGATGGTTGAACATTGTTATTGTCAATTCTGTGACACCATTTCCTTATATTGATCAAATTTGTTCCTACAGGTACTTCAAATACGAGCTCCTTCCAAAAGGGGCCATACTTAAGCGAGATCTTCCACCTTTTTTGGGAACATGGTTGGATATCTCCTCCGAGCACTGCATGTTCTCAGCCTCGCACCTAAAGTGGTGGACCAGCTCACATTTGAAATCCGGCGCTTGGTATTTGGATTGCCCACCAGAGTTTACACCGCCATCGGAGGTGCACCTCAAACAATCCATTGCTTCTCATGAGATTGCTCAAGACATGAATGACTTTGCCGGCCTTGATGAAGATGCCAAAGCAAGGGCTTTGAAGAAGAGAGAGGAAGTTGACAAGAAGATAGCTTTGAAGAACTCGGAGGCAGTGGAGAAGGCAAAGGAGAGGATCGCTAAGAAGGCTTCAAAACTAGCTGAAACGGGGGAGGCATCAGCAGCTAAGCAAACTAAGGGCAAAAAGGGGAAGCAATTAATTGTGCCCTCTACCACTAAAGACGAGGGCTCCCATCACCAGCAGTCCGTTTCACGAGGAACCAAGCGTGATGTTGAGTATATTTCACTTAGCGATGGTGGCATGGTACACGGTCCCTCAGCTGTGGAGATCCTAAGTGACTTAGAAATTTCGATCCACGAGCTGATTCTAAATTTTTCACTACAGCATGTACTGGGTGATCCACTACCCCAAGTGTACCACGACGTTTTGGATTTTGTTGAGAAGGTTAGCACTTTCACTTTCCTTCTTCAATTTTTATCAATAAATTTTGGGAATTGAATATATTTTTCTATACTGATTACCATCACTTGGTTGCAGCACAAAGGAGACAAACTTCGTTTTTTCAAAGGAGTGAAGAGTGATAAACCACGCATTGATCTCATAATTGCAGACATGCCAGAGGGATTACCTGTTCCAGATTTGTCGGTGCCTCCAACTAGCATTCCAAAGTGGAATGTGGATGACCCTCTTTGGTTGGAGGCGGTGTTTGAATTTGCAGATGGTCACTTGCATGATGATGGAGCTCTCATAATCATCTATCCTTTGAGGGCCATTACGAAAGCCACTATTCTCAAGTATGGTAGTACTTACTCCTTCGAGAAGATGAAAGACTGGTGGGGAATGAACTGGCTACATTTGGCATCACCGGTTTCTCCCTCAAGAACGGTATATTCTCTTTGTATTTAATTTTTTTGTTTGTCTTATAGCTTATGCGCATTTTATTTTTCTACCTACACTCTTGCATTTGTAATGAAATCCGGTGATTGTTTGTATACTAGTCATGCTGTATGACTGCATTTGTTTTAGTTATTGTCCATTTTAATTGTAATTGATGCATTCCAGTAATTCTCTTTCCATGGCCCTACTATAGTTTGTGCAAATTTCTTAATTGAGTTCATTCATGCAGACACAGAGATTTGGGATATCTTTGTTGGTGAGGAACTTCACTGGGATTGGCCCTTCCAAGTTCAAATTCCAACCATGCCCGACTTTGAAGAAATTAGGGGTGGATGTAGCTCGAGACGATGTTCTACAAAATTTCACGAAAGTAGAGACATTGAGTATGGACAGGAACTCCAAGCCTTGGAGAGGGGCACGAGAAAAGGATCCTCGATTTCTTCAAATGTTGATTGAAGCATGCTCACTCCCGCACGATGTTGTTCTAGACTGCACTGTTGCAACAGGTTATATTAGATGCCTTCACAACATATTTTATACAACCTTTATTTCTATTTTGTGTTAGACTCTATTAATTTTGTTTATTGACTTGATTGGTGTGTTATACTGGTGGTGCTACTAGGTGCCTCCATCCATGCTTGCAGGATTTTGAGTAGACACATTGTTGCACTGGAGGAAGACAAAGGCATCTATGATGCAATTTTGGCCCCAATGATTCGCGTACCTCCAAGTGCTCCAACGTCAACGCCAACAATTGTGGAGCATTTTGACGATGATGACTCTCTGGAAGTTGAAATTCCCCACATTGTCAAGAAATCTCGATTCAGTAAGTAAGTCTATCCAATACTAGCATTTACAGTTAATGTCAAAGTCGTCTTCTTAACCATTCTTAAAAGTTCACTTTCTACTTCTGTTCATTCCGTTCAACACTATGCAAAGGATTTGCATATGATTTCTAATTTTTCCGGTTGATTGCAGCATGATTTCTGAGAAGGTTGGTCATCGCCCTTTCTTCAGTTTACCTAGTTTTTTTCCAAGCCCGGAGAAGACATTCATGTTGCCGTCGTATGCAGAGGCTTTAGCTTCAACATATGTATGTCAACCAAATGCTCCTATGAAGAAGAATTCTAGGTCAATAGAGCCACGAGTCTTACAGTTCGTAGACGTCATAGCCTTAGAATCAGACAATGAGACATCATCGTCTCATAGTAGTGATCACTCTCAGTCTATGTCATCATCTTCTACTTGATTCATTTTGGGTTTGCATTGCACTTCTTGCCATGCATTTTATTGTCTCTGATACGTTGTTTTCTACCCCTTTGTCATCAACATTCTAGATAACCTACATGATTGTTGTATTCAAAGTTTAACCACCTTTTTAACATTTTTACCTTCTATATGAAATTGGATGTAGTTTCTTGTAAAGCTTCAAGAATGTGAGCCTCAATTTCAAAAATCCTTGGTAGGGCTTTAATATGACCACTAACTTCTAGGATGACTAATAATCATAGTATTTTATATTCTCCTCAATCTGAGTTGGAGATAATCAAATAACAGTTCTCATCATGTATAGGTGAGGTCATATGCCTATACATAATTTTGGC
Source organism: Rhytidiadelphus loreus (assembly GCA_947034895.1). Taxonomy (NCBI): domain Eukaryota; kingdom Viridiplantae; phylum Streptophyta; class Bryopsida; order Hypnales; family Hylocomiaceae; genus Rhytidiadelphus; species Rhytidiadelphus loreus. Next base: position 46,032,096 of record OX344764.1, read on the forward strand.
ATAATAGATTTATGACGATCCTAACCTAAAAATTACTTTGACTTTACAACATTTGAAATGAAGAGTTCTCCAGTGTAGATGTCTACGTTAGTTTCAATGCATGGAGAATGAAACAAATGTTCTCTAAATAACCCTTATGGGCTTGGCTGCTTTGTACTCTGCTGCTTTGCAATGGAATTTCCATTTCTTTCAAAAAAAATAAAAAAATAACCCTTAATCCTTATTCTGTTGTTTTATTGTCATATGTCATTGTATGTCGTCTTATATAAACCCGTAAAACTCCTTTTTCTCCTTTAATTCATTAATGAAAAAATTGTTACAATTATAACTTTATATTTGTGGGAAGTATTTTTGTTTGAACCCTGTGAGCAATTTTGGAATTGTAGTGCTAATGGCCGTTTGTAACCTACATTTTAATGGTTGAATTTACCACTATCTTCCTAATCAACCAGAACTGGCCAACATACCCTAAGAAGATAATTCAAGGATTTAGTGTGAACATGATTTATAATTACTGTAATTCGTAACAAGGAATTCAAAAGGAATTTTCCTGTGCATGTCCCAACTCCCAAACTCTTTAATATAAAAATATACTTGACCTTTTATTTTTATGGTCCAGTCATTATTCTAAAGTCCACGGTCATGGGTACTTTATCAATTTTAAACCCACAAAAATATCCGCTCGTAAACTCTTAGGCTCACAGTCACATGCTCACAGGCTCACAGGCTCGTGCTCACAGGCTCACAAAATAGCAACCCTGATGTGTAAGATGAGAGGAAAATTAGCCGGTTCAAGTTCACTAGCAAAGGAATATAGCCACTGTGATTAGATGGAAAAAGGCAAGAACCGAATAAAATGAAAGCTTGGCTAGACAAACTCTTCACTAGACAACTTTTGTCCTAAATTTTCAGAATATTTCCCGAACGCTGGTATATATACTATACGTAAATATTTGTCTCTATGCTCCCAAATTCTTCATAATAAAACATATTTTGTTGTCAATTTTTGAAGATTCATTTTTCAACTGCATTGTAAATAAAATTCTTTTTTTGCTAAAGTTATTATTCATATCTTCTCTCAAACAATAGAAAATATAGAAAATAAAACAATGATTTTGCACTCTGTGCTATACTTTCTCCATTCTCCATCAAGGGCTTCAAAATAACTGGATTGCGAATATATTAGAAGACATTGCAATCTTCATATTATAACCATGTTCAATATTTCCAGCGCAAATTCTTGTTTACATGTTCATAAACAATATTGCTATCAACTTGGAATTTTATGAGGCAACTCTTCTTTTAAAAATTGAGATTTTGTTCCATTTCATTATTTCGTTAATCAAAATTTGTCTGGACGGTGTAGTAAATGAATAGATTTGTAAAAGTAGGTATTAACCTTCTACTATTACGTTTACAACATTTAAACCAAAAATGCAGAAGGCACTACATTTTGGTGTTGATAGAACTTTGAATTGAATGAAATCTTAATTAAAACTACTTGTTATTCTAATTAGTTTTTTTTTTAAGAATGATGTCTTCTTGAAGTGTAGTTTTAGCATTGGACATTTGATTTTTATAATGAATGATTATAATTTTCTAATTCAACATTTTGTGCAAGGGTGTCCACTGTAAATCTTCATTTTCTATTGTTGAGGGCTCTTCAAAATTAGCATCAAGAACAATAGATCTTAGAGAAAAAATCACAATAGATATTTGTCTTTATAAGATTTATACTTTATAGAGCATATAAAGAAACTAAAGAAATTCTTAGAGCTCATGGTTTTGCTTTGACCAACATTTTGGATTTGACCTAAGAGAAAAGAATGATTAAAAGACTAGAAATGACTTGCATGGGCTTACGGTTTGACTGTGAGTAAATTTCTAAAAATTATTGGAGGTTGAGGTGAAATGTTGATTACATGTGAAAAAGACATGGGAAGGGCAACCATATGGCATGGTTTAAAAAAAATGGTATTTTATATGGCATTTCAATTATAATATGGCATCCAATGAAGCTGAAGTAGCATGCCACTTTAGTACACGTTGATGCCGTTTGAAAATTTTAACCCCTGAATGCCCAAACATTGTTTTTGGGCAACATAGTAATTTTAGGCAATTCACTACGAATTCAATATTTATTTTTATTTTCTTTGAAATTTTCACACAACATGTGTCCAAAGGGTACCTTTAAGGCACAATAATTTTCATAACTTTGACTACATGGTATGTAATTTTCATTGCTTAACGGACAACTCAAAAAATTCTTAAGAAAATTACTTTTTTCTAAAATAAAAATTTGAAATTGTTTCCTAGATTTATATATGCATAAAAAGCTTTTAGTCATTTCATTTTGATCAATGAGATGAAAGTTTATGAAGGGTTTTAGTTTGCGGGCAATTACGGATTCACTATGCTAAAATAAACTTTGAAGTCCTTTATTTAACTCAATTTTCAATTTTTTCGTAAAAAAATAAAATTGTAGGATGTAGATTATTTATTGCAACATTGCAATCATTCAAATTGGCATTTTTCAATTCTATAACTAAATTTTTGATAGTTTAGTATTTTCAATCATTATTTTTTTTTTCCTACTTACTATTTTTTTCCTATGTGTTGTATAGTTCCAAAGGATCTGAAAATTTTTAAGCATGTAGCCAAGTTGCCTTGAAGAATGAATCCAAAGAAGTACCATCAATATGGACATTTTTGTATATAAATGTGACCTTGTAAAGTATAGCTGCCTGTTTTTTGGAAAGCCAATTAAAGAATTTATGTCAATTCAAACACTAATATCTTGCAATCTACACAATGAAAATTTTTGAATTTTTATCCACATCTTCTCAAATTAGTGTATTGCAAGATCCTAAGGTTACATGTGTCTACAAATGTTTTTTTTTTCTCTAAAATTTGGTACTTGTACTAGAAATGGTAGTTTTGGAGCATTTTTGGTGAAAATATAGTCAAAAATATTTAGGGGCTAACATTATTTTTGAAGACATCAACTAAAATGTCAACTGAGACATCTTCTAAACATCTAGATGTTTTTTGCAATGTCAACTATCGCGTCAATTGAGATGTCTAGATGTTTTCTCATAAAATACAATTTCTAAGTTTCACATATCCCATATGCTTTGTCTTTGTTCCTATCACCACACTTGTATAAGTAGCTTGTCTTGTCATGTCAATATATTTATAATAAGTGGTTTTTTAGGCCATCTGACATAATTGTCAATATGGTGTACAATGTATGATATATTGTGTATTATATATGGTGTATAATGTATGATGTAAAGTATTATATATGGTGTATGGCCTATTTTGTATAGTGTATGATGTACAATGTATTCTATATGGTGTATTGTATATAGTGTACATTGAAGTTGATGTTTAAAAAAACGTCGCAAAAAAATGTTTAGACATCTAAGTGGACATTGCAAAATACAACATTAAAATTCTTTTAGACATCTATATTGATATTGCTGAAAACATTATTATTTTTTTCAAACGGTGTGATGTCAGGCGCCTGATTATCATCAAGTCAGGTGTAAGAAATTCCATGGGACACTGCTCGCTTGCGTGGCACTTACATGGTTGCCACATGGCACACTTTTGACTTTTGGCTTCTTTTTTGACCATGTTTGTTGTGACATTGCTTTAAAAACATGGCATGTTTTTTCAAATTTCCTTGTGTTTTTGTCTTATCAATCTTGACGGATTTTCCTAGACAACCACAGTAGACATGCTTGACTTTAAACTAAACATCCAACCATGTTTGTTGGCTTGTCAGAAAAAACGCAGGTTTCTTTTAGTATGTATTTTGTATTTTACTTCAAAGTTTTTCTAATTTTTTAACACCATGAATTAATACATCCCTATAATATGCCACACGTTGTGGTGCTGCAAATGCAGACATTATGTAAAATATGTATATATATATGATTTAGATAGATTTAAATATTTGTAGTATTATAAATAAGATGACCTCATTTGAGGTGGCTTCAAGGTGATGCCTTCTCTTTCCGACTATATAAAGAAGGATTTACTTGAAAGCTTCATCTCATTTGATATTCTTCTTTTTTGTGTTTTATTTAGATTATATTATGTCAAACTAGAGGGTTTTTTCTAAGCCTCAAGATGAAGAATCTCAACCGGAGCGTGAGTTTAAATTTTCTTTATCACAACTGCTAGATCAGCCACAGTTGCCACTGAATCTTTCATTACTACATGGGCAACCAGAAGATGAAGCTACGCCATCTCAACCACCAAAACAACCTCGCATGGAGAAACGATGGCACGGTAACCTTTAACATGATGCTCGGGCATTGGTGATTTTATTGTAGGTTGGATGTGTTGAACCCGGCAACCGTGAAGTAACATTTGAAGGATGTTTTGAGAACTTAAACGATGAGCAGTATTATTGCACGGTGAGGCCTATCAAAAGAAGTCGTGGTCATCAACGATGGTTGAAAGGGCCAGTTAATCCTTTAACCAAGGCAGATCGTGTCGATTACATTGCTGCTACCGTCAAACGCATCCTCAAATTCTTACAGATAGAGTGACATTTCGATTGGAACTCTAGTTTTTTACCTCTATTAGATATATTTTGGATTTTTAGTTCTTCATACCATAGTTGAAGTGATTTATTACAATAAATTTGTGTTTGTGAAGTAGTATGAGGGGAATATTCAAATAGTTTATCTTTTAAGTGAACTTGAAGTAAATTTCCTTCAAAGTTAAAGATAAAGAAATAGTTGTAGGGCCAAATAAGTGCTCAATTATTTATGTTGTGATTTTTGGGAGTGAGTTAGGGGCTGACCCCACTTCTTTGTGTGGTTAGAGTGAAGATAAAGTGGGAAAAAGGTGAACACTATTTATCTTCTCTCACGTTGTGAGTTTAGAGAGAACCCGAATGTTTGGAGGGGCATTGTATAGTGAATTTGAAGAAGTTTGAAATGAAATTTGGAGGAGTTGTGTATCATAGTGTGAAGTCTCTTAATTGTTCTCACTTGCTTGATTTGGAGTTATGAATCAAAAGTTGTGCTAGTTTGAGTGGAGGGAGGTTTGTTGCCTTTGAAATAAAAGGGCAGAGACTTTGACCGGGCATAAAAAATGGACAAGTTCTTGATTTGCAATGATATTTGAAGAGAGTGTAGGAAATTGTGTTAGCTTTGCATGAAGATATCACTCATTCTGTTTGGAATTTGTATGAGTGAGTTGTGAGTGTGTAAGTGAAAGAGGTGCTGTCCTTCTTTTCTCAAGGCCGAAACTTTGAATGGTCATAGATTTTGACAGAGTTTTAGAATTGATTGAAATTTGGAAGAGAAGTAGAAGTTTGTGTTAGCTTTTCAAAAAGCTATCACTCACCTCATTTGGAGTTGTAGAGAAATAGTGACACTTAAATAAAATCCAACTTGAGAATTGGAAGTTGAAGTTGGAGTTTGAAGGAGGTGTTGAAGACTTGTGTGTGTGTGTGGCTTGTGGCTTTGTTAATTTTATTTTATTGTTGCGGGCGGTTTAGTTTACACCAACACTAGCCTCATTTTGTGTTTTGGATGCGACGAAGTGGAGTTAATTGCCGACATGGTCGAGACTTTTATGTTGTTCCTACTAGTGAGGCAAATTTGCTGGTCACAGTGGGTTTGAAATTTAGGATCCAATCCCTCGAACGGTTCAGCTCATGGTCTGGCCGTCCCGTTTTACACGTCTGAAGCCTGTGGTTTCTTATCACCTTACTTTAACCTTTGGCCTATTTAGAAACACAACATGATAGGACAACAAGTAGTAGTTTGAAGACTTGAAGATTCAAAGTTTCTACAAGTTACGAATTCATTTATTGATTTATATCATCTTACGACCTCTTTCATTCCCGAGCCATTTCTGGTCGCAGCCAGAATCCTCGTGATTTTTCCTGGCAAACGCTCTCAACACGACAATATTATTTGGTAATAAAATTCGAGTACCTTCCTAGGGCTATTGCTCATATATCTACTTGTTAAAGTTTTACTAGACAGAAGAAATGAAGTTTCAAGAATGATGCCCCCTCTAATTGCTTTCAACATATGTTTCACTTTCATTTTCCTACATAACTTTTGAACCATTGTGCACCATTGCTATATTTCTTCTTATAGGTAAAAATAATAAAATACATTTAATATCGTGTTATTTGGATACCATTGTAATACATGAAACTTCTAATTGACTAATAGGACAAATCAAAGTATCTTGATAATTGATAGGGTTAATTTGGATTTGTTTAACCCCTAAGTTTTTTGACATGTTTTCACCAAAACCACTTCAAAATTGCCATTTTTAGTACAAGTACCAAAGTTTAGAAAATAAACATTTTTGGACATATGTAACAACATAGGATCCTATAGTATGCTAGTTTGAGAAGGTGTGAAAAAATTTCAGAAATTTCAACTGCGTGGATTGCAAGATACTAGCATTTGAATTGACATATATCCATTGTTTGGCCACGTGTTTGGCCCGGCAAAAAACAAGGCAGATGCATTCCACAAGGTTACATTTGTATGAAAATTTTCTATGTTGGTAGTGCTCCTTTGGATTCATTCTTCAAGGCAAGTTGGCTACATGTTTGAAAAATTTCAAATAATTTGGAATTCTACAGGATATAGAAAAAAAATAATAAATAGAAAGAAATAGAGAATGATTCAAAATACAAAATTATAAGAATTTAGTTATGGAATTGAGACATTCCAATCCCAATGGTTTTAATGTTGTAATAAACAATCTACATCCCATAGTTTTATTTTATTTTTAAAATATTAAAAATTGAATTAAATAAAGGACTTCAAAGTTTATTTTAGAGTATAAAATCCATAACTGCTTGCAAATTAAAATTCCTTGTTACTTTCTTCTCATTAATAAAAATGGAATGATTCAAAGCTTTCCATGTATATGAAAATTTAGAAAATCAATTTCAACTTTTTCCCTAGAAAAAGTGATTTTTTAAAATCTATCACTTGATTGCTCTACTAGGAAAAAAACTACATATCATACAATAATTTTTAAATCATTTAGTCAAAAGAAAATTCTATTTATAGTGAGTTGCCAAAAATTGCTATATTGCCAAAAATGTAATTTGATCCTTTAGGGGTTAAAGTAGTGCAATGAGTCTTTCAAGGAAGGATAAGAATTTTGTTTTTAATATCCATGCTTATCATGGATGTAAGAATCTATCCCTATTTTGGGCCATCAGTTTTGTATTTCATAACTAGTATCATCTAATTTGAAATTGAGGATTCCAATTTTAAATTTTAAATTTTTTAAATTTTACTATCTACAGTAAATAATTTTTTCTTGTACTTTTTACTAAAAAGGCTTGTAGCACTATGATATGTTAGGGTCAAATTTGTTAGGCCCCATACAAAATCATTTATTTTTCGATTGAATTTCCATTCATTAACACGATATAGAATTTCTTGAAGTTTGTTTTATAGGATTCATGATCTTTAGCAATACTCATAACTTTACTGATACTCAAGACTTTACCAATACTCATGATTTTATTGGTATTCACAACTTTGGCTTCATAATTTTCTGAGGATTAACCCCTAAGCGCTTCGACATCCAATTTCTAGACGATGAACAAAGTTCAAAGCTCATTGCAGACAGAGAAATGAGAAATTTCATTCACCATTTTTTTGGAAGTTCAAAGACAAGTTCTACTTCCAATGGTCATGACAACAAGACTAGTAGTGACTGCAAATTGAAGAGAAAAATACATGTTTTGCAACAAGTATGGTTTTGGTTAAAATTTTGATGTGCCCTAATTCAGTGGACTACTGAAATAGTCTTCTTTGGGTAGACAATTTTAGGAGGGGGGAAGTATGTGGTGGGCAGAGATGTGTGTTATTTTTTTATAGAAACAATTAAGTCAATAGAGTAAAAAATAGATTCCAAAGAGTACAACTTATAATTATCAAGAGCCCAAAAATATAAACAAACATGAGGTTGACTACACATGTCACAAAGTAAACAATTTGTATTCAAATAACGCCTTGAAGAAAAAATGACGGTGCATTAGCTCAACTCTGAATTGGTGGTAGTGCTGAAATGTCCACTAAGAGACGGGTGATTATTCTAGCTCATTGAAGAAATCCGTAATTCAAGAATACGAGTAATTGCAACTACATAGAAGATGGCTAAGGAATTGAAAGCCATCGTCTAAATGCTGCTACAGAGAAACTTGAAAATGTCACATTGCCAGGACGTTAGTTATGACTTCTACTTCTAATAACCGCCATTTCTCTTGCATAGCATGAGAGGACAACACATTGTACAAAGGATTGCAAAGCACATTGAAAAACTCTTCATAAATGCCAGCCGAAATTATTAAGAAAGAAACACCAAAAAAAAAAGAGAACAACTACAGTATATAGAGTGTTGTGAACCTTGTTGTAATTACTCCACTATAGTTAGAAGATTTGCTGCATTTGTCATCTAAGTCCTGATTCTTGCAACTTGTATCTACAAATAGAAGTGAGAGAAAGCTTTGTCAATAGTAGCCACTACAGTTAGAAGAATTTCCGCATCTGTCATCGAAGTCTTGAATCTTGCAACTTCTACCTACAAACAGAAGTGAGAGAAAGCCTTGTCAATAGTAGCCTAAGAATACACTAGGACAATGCACGCCACAACACTTCTTTCCACTATAGTGCTAGAAGGACATTTCTGACAAGAAGGAATTGATCTTAGAAAGGTCTTCTACACCTTAACCCCCTCTTTTGAGGCCAACAGACAACATAGACATAGTAGTGGTCCTTGAAGAGGAAGAGTAGCATCTTCCACCAATTCTAGTAACTAGAGAAACAATCTTATTATGTCTTCTCGTGCACATGTTTCCTAGATTTTTAATTTTTTTTACATAGCAACTTTCTTAAGAGCTCACAACCTTCTGTACTTTCCTTGCACGAAACCTTTGTTTGTTTCACTAGTGAGATTATAGAGAGCAAAATGGACTCTTCATGGCAACTGTATATGCAAACTCTTCTTTCTCACTAACCTGTCGAATTGTGATCGAGCAGTGGACTGCCGAAGTTGGTGCCTCAGAGTCTCAGAGTAGGCAAATTTTAAAACTTTTGGATAGGACCTTGTTGCTCAAACTACCAATTCAAAGAGGATTGCATAGGTGTGACACTCCACAAGGCTTACGATTCCTCTTCCGCTATCATTGCGCTAAAATTTTTGGTTGGAAACAAAGACGAAGAGAAGGTCATTCCAGTGGTTTTAGTATAGAAGTGAACAACGCCCTCCATGAGCACCAGTGGCCTAATAAAGAACATGGATGCTATGAGTGACGATTCCTCACCACTACCTTCTCTACCAAGTCCACGTACTACACCATGGGAGGAGGTTCTTCTGCAAGTGGAGGCTTCAAGCGTGTATCTTATTGAGCAAAATTAGCAGCTGCAAAGACATTGGAGACGTAGCCATGCTACTCAGAGCCCAAGAAGATCAACGCAGTCTACAAAACATACAGAGAGTCCACGACAACAAGATGGAAACAACATTGCATTTACATATTGTTGTTGTCCGAAAAGGCAAAGAGGAGCAGTAGGAGATGCTACATCTATACAACCTTCTCTCCCAACGATTGTAAGAGCGGTTGCACTACAAGAAAAACAATGTATAAATGACTGCAAAGAATGACTACATAGGAGTCATTGTGGACAAAAATGACTGCACTGTGATTTTGGTCCCTGGAGTCATAGTGGACTAGTCATTTTTATAAATGACTGCCATAGTATTATCACCATCCATTGTGAGCTTGGATGGGGTTTTAGATGAAACTTCCAAAGTAGTAAATCTAGGAAATGTGAATATTAATTTTTGAAATCTAGGATTATATTCTGAAATCTAGGAAATGTGAATATTTTTCTTCTAAAATCTAGGAAATGTGAATATTATTTTTTGAAATCTAGGATTATATTCTGAAATTTAGGAAATGTGAATATTTTTCTTCTGAAATCTAGGATTGTATTCTAAAATCTAGGAAATGTGAATATTATTTTCTAAAATCTAGGATTATATTTTAAAATCTAGGAAATTTAAATATTTTTCATCTGAAATCTAAGATTGTATTCTAAAATCTAGGAAATGTGAATATTATTTTCTAGTTGTAGTGAAATGTGCAAAATGAGTACACCATATATCGAACACCATACATCATACACCATATACAAATACATTATTCATACACCATATACAGATATATAATTCATACATTATATACCATATACATGATTCATACATCATATACATGATTCATTCATCATACACCATATACAAATACATGATATACAATACACTATATTTTGCATATGTGTCAAATGGATTTTCAAGCCATTTAGTGTGTGAATATAAAGAGTTCAAGTAACAAGCCTTTTATACAAGTAGGGTGGTAGGAGGCAAGACAAACCATGTGGGATTTGTAAAATGTTGATGCAATAGTAGTGATGTGGAAGTCATTATGTAGTTGTGTTAGAGTATAATCCCTACTACTCTAACACAACTACATAACGACTTCCACATCACTACTCTACTATTGCATCAACATTTTACAAATCCCACATGGTTTGTCTTGCCTCCTACCACGCCACTTGTATAAAAGGCTTGTTACTTGAACTCTTTGTATTCACACACTAAATGGCTTGAAAATAACCTTCAAATCTTTTAGATATTAGAAAATAATATTCACATTTCCTAGATTTTAGAAAATAATATTTACATCATTTAAAGTGGAAAAAACAAGTTTTTCAGCACATTGTGATACTAGGTAAAGACTGCACGTTCCAAATGTAAAAATGTGGATGAAGACTCCCTATCGCTAAGTCGTCATCCTGTAGTCGCGAATTTGATTCTGAATTGATTCTAACGATGACAATCCCAAACCCTTGGTGCAATTAGGGAACATGAGTCATATTCAAGTCGTTCCGGACAAGCAGTCATTTTTCTATGGTTACATTTACCCCCATTTCCTTGTAGTGTTGCTAGTAATGGTCACAAGGGCAGCACCAAATGTTCAGCAGCATAAGAACAACTGAAATCAATACCCTTGAGATGGAAAGGCGAAGCTTACATACCTCATCAAATCAACGACGAGCAATTTCCATGATCCATTGGCGACCCAATCTCGGTCAGAATCCCTTCAAGTGCACTAACGCATCTTCCCAATTGGGCATCGGAAAGCTCTGAAGGCGACTAGCTTGTAAGGTTGGCTATACGCTCATATGTCCAAGAAGGCCACCGTAAGCTTCTTTATGTTGTTCTCTTGGATGACGGCTCAGAGGAGCACTTGCCCCGTGGAGAGTTAGAGCAAATTCAGTTGACACCAATTGGAAGAAATGAAAAGTAGAAAAGAGAAGATAGTTTTGCATGACTTTGGGAAGTACCTCCTCATCCTTTGTCGATGGAACTCAAAGATAGCTCCGATGATGTCTCTGATGGCAACGCTCCCTGTAGACAGTCCTCTGAATTCCATTTGTTGTACCAAACTTCCATGGATACTTGCTCTGGACTCCTCAGTGGCATGAACAATAATGACGTTTTGCTTTTAGAAGTGCATTCGTGCCTGTCTAATTCCAACATTGGAAGTGACACATTAAAAAACAGCTTCAACTGCCCTATGACAAGCGATATTGGAGGTTGCCATGAGCCGTTGTCAATTAATGTTGTCACTGCACCCTCAAACGGCAAAGTTGCAACGGTGTCATATGACAGCTCTGACAAATTCAAAGGAGAGCTCCCTTCTTTTAGCATTTCATTTCAAAATGTTCTATTGGATGGCATGGGAAAGAGAACACCATTTACCTCCACACAAACAGCAAGGCAAGGCCCCCCCTTGACAAAGGACGCCATAGTTGTTTCATCGACGAAAGTCGATGTAAATCCTAGGTCACGCACCACCTTTGCTCACAAGTTGTTGCGTGGTGCAGATGAAGAAGGCACTTGTCCGTGCCGCAATATCCAAGCTAAGAAGACTACACTTATACATATGAGAAAAGAACATGCAACAAAGGCAAATGGAGAGAGCACTGATGTTGGAGCGGAGCTAGGCGATCAATCAAAGCTCAACGTCGATGTTGAAGACGTGGCGCCTCCTTTTGTGCAACAAAGCTCGCCACTGTCCTCACAACGCAATGGACAAAGACAAATGCGGAAGGGGCCACATGTAGGCCTCATGCCTTAACATGGTGTGGGCCGAGGTCGATGATCTGAGGAAGGACGACTTCAACGCGCTTTTTTAGATGAAGGTGGCCACTTTTTCAACATTGGAATCCCTCACTTTTACTCGCCCATGCCAGGAACACCAACAGGCAGTGGCAATAGCAGTCATCTTCATGCAACAGGGGATGCCGAGATTAAAAGGTGTGGGTCCCAAAGTGCTCATCGTGGGCATCAGACAAACATTGGAAGCGGGCATCATGGCTCTGCAGTTGCTCAAGCTGAGGCTTTTGTGAATGAATTTCGAGAAGAGAGTTGGACAATAGATCATGCAACTTATGTGCATGACCTAGTGCGCTTCAACGGCCCTACTCCAGGTCCATCTTTCCCATGATTGCCGTCACATGCCCACGAAGTCGTCATTATTTGGAAACTTTTGGAGTGAGAAGACATTGGCTACAATATATGTTGAGACGAATCGCTACGCCAACGAAGTGGATCCAAACACACGGCTCCCAATGGGTGGTCCATATTGGTGGGCATTGACGCCACTCGAATTGCGGGCATTTTTTGGGATTTCTTTAATGATGGGGATTAAAAGGCTCCCCAATCACAAGGCGTATCGGAGCAAGTAGTTTCCATTTTTGTATTGCAACATCATTGCCAGCACCATGTCAAAATTAAGGTACGAAGACATTAAGCGACGTTTGCACGTCTCTGATGACAATGTAGCGGAAGATGATGGATTGGCAAATCACGGTCATAATTTATCCAAGTTGGGGTGGCTTATCTTGGAAATGCAGAGTAAGTGTAAACTAAATTGGAATCTGCATCAACAGCTCACCGTTGATGAGTCAATGGTACGTTACAAAGGCAAGTACTGCCCCATTAGACAATATTTGCCTAAAAAACCTACCAAGTGGGGCATCAAGGTTTGGTGCTTGGCTGACACTAAGAAAAAATATGTTTATGATTTTGACGTGTACAGTGGCTCCTTACATCGAGCTTCTCTGCTTGATTTTCAAGGAAGGGAGGTGAAATCAAGCTACGAGGTCGTTATGCTTTTATTGCAAGACTTGCACGGAAGAGGGCACGTGGTGGTCATTGACAATTACTTCACATCAATGAAGCTCATTGTAGATTTGGCAGCCTTGGGCACATTTGTTGGGGAAACAGTGAATAGCAATAGAGTTGGTCTTCCCAAATTCCTCGTCCTCAAGAAATTGTTTGCAGATGAGCCTTGAGGAACGATAGCGTGGCGTATGCATGTGAGTAGGAAGATGTCGTGCGTTGTGTGGGTAGATAGGCGACCGGTATTGCTTCTATCTTCGTTTTTTACTCCTTTGCCACGTGTGGGCGAAGAATGGCCCACTATGCCTCATTGGGTTGACGATGAGGAAAGAAATATTGCCACGTCTTCAATTCACAAAGGCTACACAGATTTCATGAGAGGTGTTGATGTAGCTGATCAAATGAGAGAAGCATATTCTGCACAAGTGAGGAGTCACAAATGGTAGCATAGGTTGTTCTTTTTCTTACTGGACACAATAGTTGTAAATTGTTATATCTTGTACAAAGCTATCTGTGAATGTCTGGTTCAAGAACCGATACATCGTGTTGATTTCCAACTTCTCCTAGCGCAATCTCTATGCAAGCCATGGATGGTGAGGAGGGGCTGTGTCTCCTGCTTCCGTCTAGCTACACCAGCTGTCCATTCATTGGTTCGAACAAATTATCATAGGAAGTGCCGCTTCTGCTTCTCGAGTATACGGACAAATTTGTGTTGTGAGCAATGCAGAGGTATACATTTGCATATGGGAGAGTGTTTCCGCCGTAGTCACTATGCTTTGCGGCGGTGAGGAAGTGCAACCGTACACACTAGTAGGAGACAATGTTTTTTAGGACGTTTTCAGCAGACATGCATGTTTTGAAGAACATCAGCTGCAGAATGCGGTGGAGGCCTTGGGAGCTAGAATTTTGAAGGATGTTTTCATAAACGTGCAGACGTTACATGTTGAACAACTAAATGTTATCGTCGACAAGAATGTTAAGTGAGACATCACCAAAAACATGAATGCGTTTTCAGTAATGTCCCGAAAAACGCAAAGTTGCCACGTCAGCCGAGAGACTGCTTTTCACATGCGGTTTGGTTTGGGAAAGTTGTTGGGGTGAGCAGGAAAGCTGACCAGCTCTAGTTAATGCAAGAGATGGGTAGTTCCTTAGTGTGTGTTTTTTTAAATGAATTAGTATGGGTATGTATTGGCTGAAGTTCTAGTTTTAAAACATTTTCATGATTAATTGTGATATACTTTAAGTAGATTAAAGAGAATAAAAAGTAGTATAGGGAAGTTGAGCAGCTTAGTTTGCCCATTTGTTTTTAATATTTCTATCATTCTATTAAAAAAGGCTCTTTGTTTGTTTGTTTGGTTGGTTGGTTATGTCACATAGAGATCTATGTGCGTCTTTTGTTTGTGTGTTTGGTATTGTTAGAAAGTCCTTGACAAAGAAAGGTGCATGAACTTGTTTCCGTGACGTTTTGCCTCTAGGCATGAAAATGATTGAATTATGGATTATTTTTGAATGCCGAAAATGAGAAGTTAATTTTTTTCCCAACCGTGGTTATGGCATAGGGCATATGATTTGTAGGCAAATTAACGAAGGAGAATTCAAGAATTATATTGGTTGTAAAAAAATATTTCGAGAGGTTGTTTTGAATGAAAGGCGATCATTCTTTGTGAGACATGAAATAAGTGGATTTTAAAAATGAACATGTGCTTTAAAGAAGAAGAAGCCTCATTTTCCTTGGTGCATTCTAAGGGATTTTGCAAGTGACGGTACATGAGAATGATGACAAACCTTCAGAAGAACTTGTTTCTAGCATAATTAATTAATAGCACAAAGCTTTAATTTTGTTATTTATTATTTTTTGGTCTTTAATCTCTAAAGATCCAAACAAACTAAAAGTGGATGCACCTTAGTCAACCTTGATTACAATTTTCCAAAAAAGTACTTTTGAAACTTGATTTATACTTTTTAAATGAAGTTTGACAAGTTTTGTTTCTATTCTATTTCAAAATTTTGGAAATTCTCAAAAATTGATGGAATTAGTGTAATTGAAAGCTCCATAAGTTTGTCTCCGAAATTTAACACAGTATTGTACGTTTTTCATTTGTATTTTATTTTAAGAAAATTATTTTAAGATATAAGTTATAAAATATATTTTTAATTATATCTTATACTTATGCTAAAAATTATAGATTATTTTACTATATATTCTAATTCATATAGGTAGATTTTGACCTATAGCTTTTAAAATTTAGGATAAATTTGATTTTTCCATCCATATTGTTGAAATAATCAACTTAAATAAATAAAAGTGAAATTTTACACTAGTAAAAAATTTCAAAATTTCATACATATATTAAATAGAAAGACAAAATTAATAATAGAATTTGACCTCAATGATTTTCAATTTTGTAGTGATTGTTTTGGTTATAAAAATAAAACTTAACCAATTGAAATTTTTTTACACTAATTGTACAAAGTTTTACACCATTTCTACTTGTATTATTTTTTTCCTTGAGGGAATAATGGGATGTCAAGGATTAATGTTTTGATGAATTTGACAATTTCTCTTGTTCATTTTATTTTATTTTTGGATTCTTGAAAAATAACTTTTTTGGCCAACTCTAACAATCAGGTATGGTATGAAGGTACATTTTCAAATTATAAAAGAAGCTTTTAACATTATACAAGCAACCTTTTAACATTATACAAGCAACCTTTTGCATATATAAAACAACCTTTCGTGTTATGAAAACCATATGCACCAAGGTGCCACAGTTTGATAATGTAAAGAAACTAGAAGCTTAGCTATTTTCCGAGGATGTTTTTGGATGCTTTCTTAGTGTCATTATTATTTATATCTTCTTCCAAACAACAAAGAAAATTAAAAACAAAACAATGATTATGCACTCAGTTCCGCTATATGTTGCACTTCTTTTATTTTCCATTGAGGGCTTTAAAATAAGTGAATTGCAAATAGATGAAAGACATTACACTTTTCATATCATTGGCATGTTCAATATTTTGGCGCAAAATCTTCTTTGCATGTTTGGAAACAATTTTGATATCATCTTGAAATTCCATGAGGTAGTTTTTGTCCTATAAATGAAAATTCTATTGAATTTCATTATTTCATTAATTAAAATTTATCTTTAAAATGTAAGTAAAGTAATAGTATTGTAAAAGTAGATATTCACCTTTTGCTATTACGTCTATAACATGTACATCCAAAATGCAAAGGCACCATCTTCTGGTATTGACTAAACTTTAAACTAAAAGAATCTCAAAATATTCACTATTTTAATTAGTTATTTCTAAAGGTGACGTCTTCTTTAAGTGTAGCTTCAGCATTGAACATTTGATTTTCATGATGAATGATTCTAATTTTTCAAACCAACATTTTCTGCAAGGGTGTTCCACTTCAAATCTTCATTTTTTATTGTTGAAGGCTCTTTTAAATCAGCGTGATCTGAAATCCCAAAGATCTTTGATTTCATAAGATATATAATACATTTAACAAAATTGAGAGAACTCTTAACCCCTAACTGCTCAAGGCACCAGAATCTGGTGTTTGCAAAACTTTGAGGTTAAATAAAGCCTAGCCAAGTTTCTATTTTTAGTAGCTTATTTTTTAGAAAGTTCTTCTTGAAGTCTAGTTTTAGCATCACAAATCTGATCTTAAAAATAAATGATAGTGATTTTTCTATTCACGACTTTGTGCAAGAGTACCTAGTGCAATCTTGACTTCCCATGTTGAGAGCTCTTGAAAATGAGCCTCAAATACACTAGATCTTGGAGAAAAAATCACATTCAAAATTCATTTAAAAAAATTCTAGAGTAGATTTTAAGAAACCATATTTTGATTGGGGTTATAGTTGTTAGGCACTTTAACTTCATATTTTTTTGGTCACCAACTTTTTAGATTTGACTTGTGTAAAGAAGACTGAAAGATTTTTGCAGTTTTAGCACCCTCATTGTCAAACGTTATAATCTTTTGCTATATAAGTGATATTGTTATGTTTTCTTTTTCTACGAGATTTCTAACATCTCTTGTTTGAATTTATACAATTACAATTAAAAAAAAATTGATACAACTTATCAAAATGTTGTCATTTTGTTCAATTTAGTGCAAATTCGAAGAAGCTCAAAACAGGCCTTGGGCATTTAGGGGTTAAAGCTTATAGTTTTTCTTGGGACCAAAATTTTGGATTTAACTTCGGACAAGAGGAATGATAGAAAGACTACAAATGACCTGCACACATTGGCAAGGGCTTCAGATTTGACTGCAAGTAAATTTCTAGAAAATCTTGGGGGCTAAAGTAAAACAATGACCACATGTGAAGAAATAGGTGAAAGCAAACCATATAGCATTTTTTTCCCAAGAAAGTCACTTGCATTGGCATTTAAGTAATATGGTAGTCGAAGTGGATGAAGTGACATGCCATGTTAGCATACTTTCATGCCATTTAGAATTCTAACATTGTCATAGTAGATGTCAGTTAAGATGTCTTCTGTCGCAGATAGATGTTTTTTGTGATGTCAATAGAGATGTCCACTGTGATATGTAGATGTTTTTTGCAACGTCAATTCAGACATCCTCTGTAACGTTTGAATGTTTTTTATGACGCAACATTGCGTCCACCATAATACTTAAAACTGAAATTCTGTTTTTACAATAAAAAATCACATTTTGGATGTCCCATAAGGTTTGTCTTCCCTCAAGCCACTGCTCTTGCATAAATAACTTGCTTTCCCATGTTTAAATATTGGCAATAAGGCTTTTCAAGTCATTCAATATTATTGCCAATATTGTATACAATGTATGGTGTATTTTGTATAATGCATGGTGTATTGTGTATGTTGTATAATGTATGGCGTATTGTGTATGATGTGTAATTTATTGTGTATGATGTATTCAATATGTTGTATGGCATATTGTGTACGGTATATAATATATTGTATATGGCATATGTCTTAGCTAACATCAAAATTGATATCTCAAAAGATGTCTCAGAAAACGTCTATAGGTCAAAATCGATGTTGCTAAAAATTATATTCCAATTTCTATAGACGTCTAAGTTGATGTCACTAGAAACAGTATGAAAATTTTCAAAACATGACGTTAACTACCACTTCATCTTCCGGTCAGGTGACAAAAATCTTACGTGGCATTACTTGCTTACGTGGCGCCTATGTGGCTGCCACATGGCACATTTTAGTCACTTTTTTTAATTGTGTTTTTTGTGATGTTTCTCTAAAAATAGGGCATGTTTTTTCAGATTTTCCCATGTTTTTTGCATGTCCATCTTGACGGATTTTTCTAGACATCCTCAGTCGACATGCCGGGTGTTTCAAAAAACATATTCACACGTTTCATGACCTGTCAAAAAAAACAAGCATTCCTTCTAGTAACACTACAGGCTTGGATAATTGTCATTGACTTCTAATACTACTTCAAAGTCTAGCAGTGCTTGAAGAGGTGAGCTACGAGGATGCGTACATGAAGCTAATGTCTTTTGAAATTAGATTTAGCAGAGAAGACGGTTACATTGTCATGTTGTCTTTTGAATATGACTTGCAGTGAAAAAGTTTTTGGGACTTTGAAGAAGTCTGTCCATATCAGTTGAATATGTCGTTTCATAGGGGAAGAGAGTCCACACTTAAGTACTAGTGTGTAGTATATATAGCTTGTAGATTTTTTATGTTGGATGTAGGGAGAGATACTGAGATAGTGTCCCAACTGTTTGTCAAGTGTAGCCAATTGCTCAACAAGTGACGGGGAAGTCAAGTTCTCGAAGTTGTGATTTTTCTTTGTTTGTTTGTCTTTGTACGAAGCAATGGAAGTGCAAGATTACGGCAGTGCATACGCATATGAAACTTGCACATGTTGGAATTTACGGTAGTAGCAATGGTGGGAAGGAACTTGCGTTCCAATGCTTTTCTTGTTTTTGGAGGTGAGCTTTGCTGGGCTCACTGGATGTTGTCAGTCCTAATAGATTAGAATCTATATTGTAGTTGTTTCTTCAATCATGTCCTGTAGGCAAGGCAAATGCAAAATATGGGAATCTCACTCTTTTGAGCTTTGTTGGCAAGTACTAGCTGGTGGGCCATTTGTAGGCATTGACCCTCCTTGTTTTGTTGAGTCATTTCAATGTGTAATGCTCTTTTGCAGGTGTCACAATGCTTATTCTCGAAACTATGACACGTAGAAGGTAACTTTGATGTCTTCAACAAGGGAAAGGAAAGTTGAAGAGGCATCTGGAGAAGGCTTTGCGTTCTAGTGGAGAGCCAAGGAAGCTGTTTTGCCAAAGATAGAGGTCATTGAAAACAGTAGTGACATTCCAAGAGATGTGAGTAAGCCTTGTTTTGGGCTAGTGCAAACTTCTTCTCCTACATGCATGACAAACACCAAAATGTGAATATTTTTTGATGGAACTAATATGCATAATTTTGTATGTAACTTTGTTGTGTTTGTACAAGTGCTTTTCGTTTGGTTCCACAATTCTATCGTCGCTAGTGCTTTTCCATTGCACTTGCTTCTTGAGTCACACAAGGATGAAGAAGGTACTTAACTTCTTCAGCGAAGGAATGTGCGAAATCCAAGGGTGGGAAGAATCTTGTCCTTGACACAAGCTAGGACTTTTCTATTATTTTCGCATGCATATTCTAATTGCTTTTTTTTGCCTTGAAGACACTTTTTGTTAACGTGGGCATGCCTTTCCTGCTCGCATATTTTGCAGTTGGCATTCTTGGCAGGGCCAAGTTTGCTCACCAAAAATGACGGTAGATTCTACTTTCCTGCAATCTAAATTCATTGTGAGCTCCGTCTTCTCTATGTTGTTGAAGCACAATTTGTGGAAAATAGTTGTTGTACTTCTTCTCATTGTGCACTACGAATTGGTAATTTTTCCATAATTTCTAGTGCATTTGGATGAATTCTCTGGCATGAAAACATTTAGAGGAAGTAGTTGCTCGTTAAAGTCAACGCCTATTCTCTTCTGGTCAAAGTTTATGATCTTCACGTCAAGTGCAATTTCTACTAATTTCACACTGGATTTCAACAATTTACTTCTTCAACTTGCACATCCTACGGTTATTTCTTGCAACCACAAAAAGATTCACACTACATCGTTCTTGTAAATAGTTGCACTTTACACAACAATCTCCAGTTCTCCAATGAATCAGGTCGTTTAGGGGTTAAGATTGTTTTCATTAGTATTCTCTACACTCTTCAATTGTGCCATATATAATTTCTGAAAATTTCATTAAATGTCATATTTAATTATATTTTGAATTATTTTTTAACGAATCTAACCCTAGTGAAGGGTAGTAACTTATAGTGGAGTGGTTCATTCAAAAGAGTTTCACAATTCAAACGTTCTGCGAGTCAAACTTACTTGTTAAGTCCCAAAGCTCCGGCACCATCCATGATCGTCCAAATCCCAAACCCCAAACCCTAAGAAAAACCCTAACCAACCCTGATAACAGGGTTTTGGCATTGCATCGCATTTCGTGTTTTTGTATTGAATGCGATCTTAGCTGTTAGCTGTTTAGCAGGTGTCGAGAAATTCCTTGGTTCTGTGGTCATGGAGGAAGCTGATGCATTGCGACGGGAGGCATTTGACCCGATCGAGGTGATGGCGGACTCGCAGAGCAATGTGAAGCAGGATGAGGTTCGATTGCAACGATTTCGGGAATGGCTGCTGGTAAATCGCTCTCTTTCTGACTCGGAATTGCTTTGTTTTGGTGACTTTTTTGGTGCACATTTTGAGAGTTTCAGAGTCCAATTCGGTGGTCGTGAATGGCGCATTTTTGAATCAGACTCTGAGCATTGCAGTTTTCTTGATTGGTTGAAAATTGAATTACAAGATTTCTAATTTTTCGCTAATGTCGTAATCATCTCTCCTGTTTTATCATTTGTTTCTGTCGAATTGAGGAAGTGGAATTATATTTTCAGGTAAATGGTGTGCAATCAAGGTGTTCTGAAGTAAGACCTAGATCAAATGGCGAAGGCTTTGGCTTATATGCTACTCAAGACACGGCACACGGTGCGTTTCTCTTCTAAAGGATCGATACTTGGCTGGTCGCGAAATGGTTTTCCATCTGTGCATTCATTTTGTAGTAATGTGGATGCATATGTCTACATTTTGTTAAGCTGGTGTGGCCAATGATAACCCTTGAAGGACCACGCAACCACAATATGGATGCAAGCTTTGCTTGAGAAGGCGCCATGTGGTGAATTATTGTCCTTTTTCAAACTTTATTTATTTTTCTTCTTCTTATATGAATACGGAATGAGGCATTGCAAATCCATATCAATCTCTTTGAACGCAGAGAAGATTTCGAATTGTTCGATGTCATCTAATGTTAGAAAATTGCAATTTGGGGAAGTTTTGATGTTCTTGCCATCAATTTCCATCTTTTTTTAGACAATATTTTAATAACATGCTTTTAACTCACTTTTAAATTAACGTGACGAAAGACTTCAAACTATTTTTCCAACTTATATAGTACAAACGAATTTTTTGTCACTATATCTTACGTGCTTTCTTTGAAGCAAACACTCATTAAAGTTAGAGAAGTCAAATGTTATAATACATCTGAGTTTTGTTTCCTACTCCAAGTTCCTTTTAGGGCTTACAGACACCGAGGATTCACTGATGCATATTTGCTTTGGGATTCTAGGAGTGCTGATGGTGACCCCGCTTTATCTGGCAATCACTCCCATGACTGTATTGCAAGACCCGGAACTGGGAGGTCTTTACGGCAAGTTAATGCAAGGTGCCGAAGAGGGGGAGGGGGAGGTTGATGATCGCATGCTAATACTGCTCTTTCTTCTCATTGAACGCGCACGAGGACAATCGTCGTTCTGGGCCCCGTATCCTTTTGAGACTGTGTTCCTTATTAATTCTATTGTAAGGAGTGAACTGGCGAATTTCAAGCCGTTGAGATGATCATGCATCATACGGGTCCTCAAGGTCGGTTCTTAATGTCTTGAACTAGATACTTGGACATGCTACCAACCAAGTTCGGGACTCCTCTTCGTTATTCCGAGGAAGAGCTGTTAGAGTTGAAGGGAACGCATCTTTATCAAGCAACTCACCTACAGGCAAATTGAGAAACAATTTTGATGTTTTGCTTAAGATTGCATTTGGCGTAATCATACTTAAGGCACTTCGTGAATGCGCTTATGAGAAACAGATAATGAATAGTATGTCTTTGAAGGTAAATTGTGTGACTCTGGATAGTGAATATTTAAAGAGCATCCGATAGAGACGAGCTAATCACGATCAAACATGTATGGACATCATTTCTACTTGTACATTAATGTTGAAGACGTGAGGAAGTTCTGCATATATAGCATAGAGTGCATTTACTATGAATTGACCCATATGAATTTTTCTTGTCTATTATGATGCAGCGAAGATCACTGAAGTTAGCTTTCGAACACAAGGTGAAGACGTTTGCTGAAGAGGCCTTATCGTTTGTTGAGTCTGAGAGAAGGTGACAACATCTGACTAATTGTGGCGGATAGTAGTCCAATTCTCATTTGTAGTGTCTACCATCGTGCTGCTGCTGAGTTCATGTTGTATTACTAAAGACGTATTTTATTTTGCGTTTAAAAGTGGCTAGTATTCATTTGGTAATTATTATTCAGTTGATTGTTTTGCCTAATTATTCCTTATACTTCATTTGGTGCACTTAAAAAATGAATTCTATTTTGGGTATACTGGTATCATTACTGTGACTTTGCTGATCTTTGGATCCAGGTAAGGGATGTCTGAAGTAGGGATGGAATGATACGAGGATGCAACTTGATTACTCATCTGGGAGGGGTTGTTCGCATGCAGAGAAGTCGAATTTCAAGACTTTATGTGGTATGTGCAATTACATCCAGAATCTCAACACTCTGCATGCTGCATGTTATTGGCTATATTTTGTATGCTATGTGTTGTATGCTATTGTCTGCGTGCTGCTAATGTATTCTGTTATGAACTTTTTTCCTCCGTCCGATTTGATTTTCCCTCTTTGTAGTTCTTGCTGATCACAATTTCGGGATGGTACCCAATATAGGATGGGGTGTCGTTTACCAACAATGACTACAACGTACTTGCATTAGGTTTTCGATTTGAATCCCATTGTCATGCTCTGCATGGCTACAAAATAAGACGTCATTTTCCACTCGCTTTCACGAGTCGACTTTTGAATCAATTTGTGTGTGGGAGCTTTCTTTCTTCCATCCTTAGCCTGGGGTAGAGGTTCACAAGGGTTAGATTTTCTCTTCAGTCTTGCCAGCGGTCTAATTTCCTGTTGTCTTTTGCTTGACAGGGCAAACTCCGTATTTTGGACTCGTGCTTTAAATATTCCTTGTCCAAGCTCTTTTGTGTTTCCCAACCAGCTTCCTGTTCCACCGGCTCTTCGAGCTCTTCAATTGAGGAATGAATCTACTAGCCAACAGCTTGATGAAGCTTTCTCAAGTACAACTCAGGTTAATAGTGCCACAAATCATTTAGAATCATCTTCAGCAATTGAGGACCCTCTTGCCAAGCTTTCTGATGAGCCCGCTCGCCAAACTTGCTTACATCATCTACGTGAGAATGATTCAGCATGCAACAAGGATACTACACACTGGTACAAAATCATTGCAGATTCAAATTTATCAATAAGATGTCAAACTGTGTATGTTTGGAGAAATTTAATCGTTGTATTGTCAACTCTAACACAAAAACGAATTGTAGGATTGAAGCACTTAGCCAAGCTGATACCGAGGATGTGAAAATGGTTGAAGGTCTTGTCCCTGGAATTGACTTCTGCAATCATGGTAGGTTTGATTTTTGGTATCTCATTTCTAGATTCACTGTTGCGTCTATTATTGAGTAGCAGTATATGGAATTTTTCATGAATGATTTATTCCCTGTTGTCTATTAGTTTGACGAGGCAACATCTCATTAGATCTTTAGAAATGAAACAGTTGCTGATAAATAACTCTTCGCAAAATTAATTTCCTGACACTAGTTACGTGAATTTAGCATGCTATCTATGAAATTTGCACAACAGTCTGTTTTTGAGACTTTACAGATTTCGGTTTACTCCCTTCTGTTTTTTGTGGTACCTTACTCCGCGGCCATTATCACGTCCTTGTATCAGTACTTGTTATCAACGTCACAACTAAGTGAGTCTTATTTTGTGCAGATCGTTGTGAGGGTGCTGCTTCGTGGCAAATTGATGGTCCTCAAGGTTCTGTAACTGGTGTTCCCAATTCCATGTTTCTCGTGACAGGTGAGACCTCAATCTCCAATTCCTTTTACCTGGTATTACCTGATTCTGGCATGATGTCAGTATTTCTTCCTTTATGAGCTCAGAGATGTCATTACTACTAATTAATTTCCAACATCCAGAACTTCATAAATTAATTTCCTCACCAGTGGAGCATGTAAGAGATTTACCTGGCATCCTTTTTTCACATTTTTACATTCAAGTATTAACACCTTCCAATCATTTTGTAAATATTTGATGGAGAGTATTTGACGCTTTACAACATTTTTGAATGTACCCACCACTGCTCGTTTCATTAAGAAGAAGATTCTAGGGTAAATTGTGTTACAGGTTTGTGTTCCTTGTAGTCTCCCTGGTTGTAGATGTTTTAGCTGTAATGGATAGACAAAGCCGGCTTTAACCAAGTGGGCTGTCACTCATTCTAGGATCTAAGATCAGTCGTGGCTCAGAGATTTTTATCAGTTATGGGGATAAAGGCAATGAGGTACGTTGCATTGCATGAAGTGCTACGTTCTCTGCTTTTTGGGTTTGAAGCTCGTCATGGAATCTCATGCTTATAACTGGAGAAGCCCAATCTGCCCATTTATAAGAAAATAGCTTGGCCTGTATGGTACCTGCCTGGAAGTAGTGGAGAGTGAGCCCTATGGATAGGACATATATGGGAGTGGCACCTAGGAATTTCGTGTGGAACTGCCATGGTGACTTCGAACAGACGAACAACAAACACAAATAAAAGATGTAGCCGTGGTGTAGAAAGTGACTTATATGTTTGACTAGCAACTAGGATAATTGCAATGTTTCCTGAGGTGGCATTCCATTCTCACGTGAGTTATACTACAGGAGTTGCTGTACTTGTACGGTTTTGTGATGGAAGAGAACCTGGATGACTATCTTATGGTAAGAGGGAATAACCTCTATTGGGCCGGCCATGTTGTTTCTTAAGATTATCTGTGGATTTTTAGCTAAACCGGACCACCGTAGGCTATGACTTGAATTGCAGCGTTTGCATGTTTCATGTCAGTTATACTGTGTGTGCAGATCTACTTTCCCAAACAGGCTTTGGAGGACAGAGATTGCCATGATACTAAGATCCAACTGCTTGAAGAATTGGTACGTCTCATTCCATTGATTTTTCTTTTCCTTAGTATTGTATGAACGCACGGGACCGGATTTTGGGATTTCACTCCTCTGTAATCAATTGCAATACCTTAGAACAAGTGGCATTTTCGGGGGGCTTTACACAGTACTGCATATTCTTTAGATATTATCACATTTTAGAGAATCTTATCGGAATCTTATCGAAATTTGACTTTTAAGACCCTACTTTTTGAAACAGATGAAGTTTTCGTTTTGAATTACACAGGACATGTAACTGTAAGCAAATGTTATCTTTTTGCAGAATCTTCCTCTACGTTGGCTCGTCCCTTCTTCAGTACTCAAGTGGGGTTTCTGTACTGATATCAAGGTAGATTCTCCGTCTCAAATTCCTGGGAAGTCTTTCATCACTGGCCATAGCTGGTCTGGGCAGCGGAAGCCATCTGCACTGGTAGCCAAGTTGGTGTTTCCTGAAGACCTCTTGACAGCGTTGAGGATTGTATCTATGGAAGAAGATGATGTTTACCGCGTCGCTGCCTTGCTAGAAGAGGTCAGTCTGTCCTTACCCCAATGATTAGGGAGCATCGTCAATGTTGGTTTTACCTCTCTGCAAACATCGTCTTTTAAAGTGATTTCATCTCAAAAGTTCCTCTCTATTGATTATCATTGAAATGGCATTGAAAGATGATCATTTCAGTATTGTCTTATCTACCTTTGAATAAGTGTCATTTCAACACTTGAAAGACACAAGAAAACATTGAAATGGCTTTATACTAGTACTATTTCAGCACTAACCCTTCAACCAGTTGAAAGAATTGATAATCAGGTGGGGAGGGACTTCTGTAATGAGTGTTTCCACTCAATCGCTGTACCTCCAGAACCTAATCACATATGAAGTCTGCATTGGGCCCTCCTTAAACTGTAATTGCTCTGAGGATTTCCTTTAGTTGCGATACGTTTTACTACAGACAGTGTTACTTGTTGCGCACGACCTAATGGATATTGCCTGTGCTCTCAGATTTCAGATCCTGAAGCTGGACGAAAACCCACTGATGTGGATATCAGGGCAGCTGTGTGGGAAATATGTGGGAATGCTGGGGCTTTTCAGTTGCTTGTTGACCTGCTAACATCCAGGTACTCTCTCTACTAACCTGTTCAAATGTTCGAGCGCTTGATCAACTTAGCGAGCATTTACCATTTTGTTATTTGAGTCATCAAGAATGGATGTTCTTTATTACGTTAATTGCATTATTGCTTCTAGTCTGTGAAGAATTCGATAATGAATCTCTGTGATAGTTAGATTCACTAGCTTCGAGGTAGCTTCGGCATCAACCTGTGCGTCTGCCTGTTCTATGTTCAACTGTTTTATAGGGTGGCGAAGTGAATACATCACCCATCCATCAAGATTTTAAGAGTTGTGCTTTGTGGCTGAGATTGATGGAGTTTCTGGGCTGATTCTGTTTCAAATGCTTGATCCTATCATTTGATTTTGAATATTTCTTGATGAATTATGTAGATTTTATCTAGAGTTGAGTAGAAAAGCGGCATACGCATGTGTATCTTTATGTGCCATGACGACAATTCCACATGGAAATGGTTATATGTATGAGAATGTCTTAGAATACTTGATCATCTTAGAATTTTTATCATAATAAAAATCATGAACAGAAATCTTGAATATAATTATTAGTTATAAATGAAGAAAATGATTAAATCAACTATAAGATAATGAGTGAAAATATTAATGAAAATAATGGATGATCATAGATAGTAGTTGATTGATCATAATAATGAAAAATAAAATAAAAAAATTGAAAAAATTAATCATTATGAAGAATATTTATCTAAATAAATAAATAAATGAAATCGTAATTATGAAATTATGAAACTCTTAATTTTACAACTTTAGATTTGAAAGAAATGATGAATCATAATTCAATTCTAAATTATGAAAATGATTAAATAAACTAAAAATTATAAAATGGTAATGATTAGAAAATATTAATTAAAACAATGGATGATCCTAGATCATTGATTGATTGTTGTCAACCATAGATGATTAATGAAAGATTATGAACAAATTAAAATTTAATATCATAATTCATTTATCATTATTAAGTATATTTATCATAATGAAAATTATAATTATAGTAATTAAATTTTTTGATTTATAAGAAATGATAGATAATATAATCAATTAAAAACTATAAAAATGATAAAAATGAATTATTATTTACAAAAATGGTAATGATCAGAAAATATTAATTAAAATATTAAATCCAAATCAATAGTTAAGTTATATTATGTATGGGAGTGAAGCTAGTATATGAACATAGAGCAGGAGCATGGAGCACAAATTACCTTTGGTGATTCTAGGATACCTATGTTATAGGTATGGATAACATTATCTATAAGGTGTCTTATGTTATAGGGTACCTTCAATGGTTCTATTACACCTTCCAAGGGTACCTATATTTTAAAGAATAACCTCTAAAACAAGCTCTAGGCTCTAAGCTATACACTCCACTCATATGGTAGCATTCCCTTAATAACAATAACTAAAATCAAATATTTGGGGAAAAACTACTAATTAAAGATCTACAATTAAGATTACTAGGTAGATAAAGGAAAAAAGGATGGTCTAGAATTTAAAATAAGATGGAAAAAAATATAAGTAAAATTAATTTCTCTTTATAAAATCTAGAGCATTTTTTCCCAGCCATGTGGTTCTAGTATTGAAAGATAATAACAAAATCTCTCATGGTGGCAGCATGCTGGAATTAGAAGACGGAACAGGCACTGAGGCTTTCGATGCAGAGTTGTTGGCCAAAGATTGTAGAGTACGCTTGGAGGCCAAGGAGCAGAGTCATCCAGATAGGTATGTTGTACACGTTTGATTTTAATGACATCATATAGATTTGGTCATCTCGGAAGACATGAAAATAGAAATGAAAATGAATGTAAATCATTAGCGAATGAGAGAAATGTAAGCCTTTTCGTTTAAAAAAAATTTGACAGTAAGATAGTATTTTAAGAATTTTCAAAGCTGAAACACAGGAAACCTACTATTGACACTAGAATTTCCCTTAAAGGGACATCCATGAAGCAGGAAATGGTTCCATTGGTTACTCTTGATAGCTTGTGATGATTTTTGGTACTGTAGTTTTATTTCTCTGCTAGATCTAGATGTACATAATGAATTGTGTTCATTTTGGGTGCACATACCTTAGCCTTTTGAGCCCTCATGTGTACTGAAACTTCTGCTGGCAGTGCCTCAGTTGATTGGTGTACCCGCTTTGTTAAATTACCCGAGGTTATGGATATTTTTTGCGTCATTCTGATAGGTTTGTGGCTTCTTTTTGCAGATTAACTGAGCGGTCACACTGCAGTCTACTATCCGACAGCAAACGAGCAACCGTAATCTATCGAATGGGTCAAAAACGCCTTGTGCGCTGCTTTCTGAAAGAAGCTGAATGCGCTCTTGAACTGTGTGTAGATCACGTTGCTTCAGATTAGTTCCCTGATGGTCCAGCCAGGCAGAAGCCAACGGGCATTCAACAGGTAAGACCTTGTAAAAGTCAAGTGGTGACTTTGCATTGTTCAAATTAGTTATGTTTAATCTTTACAACCAACCAAATCGGTGTTCCATTCTGAGCTGGAAATTTTTGGTGTACCAATGAACTGTGGTAGTGTTTACAAACTGAGGTAGTGAAAATAACATATTTAACGTTGTGCGAAGTGCCCTGTAGTTTGCAAAAATTATTTTTACCCCTTCACTAACCGCTAGTCTGTGTGGCCCCCTGCGTGCAACAAAGTTGTCATTCGAGATGCTTAAGTGAAGTACTTGGTAGCAGAAAGGAAATTCTACAAAGGAGGATCATTCTGCGACCCTGCCGCACGTGTGCCAAGTAAGCCCCGCGATCCATGCTTTTGCATCCTGGAACATTTGGGACTTTTCAAGGGGCGCATTCACCGAGATGTGCAGCTTTTTTTTATTTATCCAATGCTATCCGTTCGGACGCTATATATGCCTTGGAACGCCCCATCCAAGCACCCATGATTTATATTCTAGATTTGTTGACGCAGCATTCTACAGTAGAGCAGAAGGGAGGTTGCACCCTCCGCATTGTCAATTCACAGTAACGTAACAGATTTATTTTATTGAGAAAGCGTAACGGACATTGGAGAGTGCATAGGTGCATTGAGGAAGAACTTCAGATATTTGCAAACCTTCAATCTTGAGCTATGGATGCTCTACAAAAAGAATTTAGATTCTAGAGTGTCGAGGCAGCTTCTCAAGAATGTTTTGAGTGACGACAGTTTTTTATACAGTATTGCCCTTTTTCTACGTGTTAACTTTTACATCTGTAAATTTCGTGATCTATAAATTCCTACCGTATTTTCTGCCCTTCTGAGTCTCTTTTCAAATTTAATTCAAGGTCATGTTTGAAAGAATAGCACTATTTATCAATGAATTAAAGATTGAGGATCTTGCTAATCAGTATCGATCATTTCTCAAACGTGTTGAAATGACGGATTTCAGGGAAATTGGTGCTGTTTAGTGACCTAGCATCTGCACTGGTCCTAGTTTTCAGAGCTCTAGGAAACTTAACCCCTAACGGACAGATCAGCCAAAACCTAAAAAGTGATTTTTCATTTTCAATTTCATTGGCCGTTGTCCATTTCCATATTTTATTTGGTGCTTCTGAAACTTTTAGGAAATTTCATCCAGTTTTCAACATAACATTGTATAACCAGGTAATGGTCCTCCTCATGCTGAGCAGGTATAATGCCTCCCTAGATGCATGGGAGGAGACTTTTAGTATAATTCAAGGATTGGGGTTGGTTGAGGTGCCATATAAAATAATTTTGTTCACTGTAGGGGTCCTCTTTTCAATAGGATGAAAAAGGGACCATTGTCTCATTGGTAAACAATGTTATGAATGACACCAAATTTGAGCCATTTGGAGGTTGAATGTAGTCCAAAAAAATTTAATGTTTTGAAAATGCATTTTTGCAACCAATGAGAGATGACCCCACCTTTGAAGGAACTTTATGGGAGTTTATGGGAGTCTACTTGGGTCAATCTTAAGGCAAAATTAGCTCATATGGGCCTATGAATGATAGCAAGCAACTAATTATGAAGGCTTGACTCTCATAATTGCTCTCCTAACCTTGTTGATATGCATACTAATACTTTGAATTGAGTTGGGGTTCCCATAATGTCCCATGCAATCTTTACTTTTTAATGGTACTTTTGCACTTATATTTTTTAATATAAGAGTTTGGAGTTTATAAATGAATAAATACAAATTTTCCATACAAAACAATATGTTTCCAAAAAAAATTTGCAACTTTAACCCCTAAAGGACCAAGGCACATTTCGGGCAAAAATTGTGAAAAATTGCCACTTCTTGAGGCAATGAGAAAAAAAAAATGCATGAATTGAAAGATTATAATGTTTGAAGTTAGAAGAAAAAGTTTTTTTTATCTTACCTAATAGAATGAGCATGATTATTTTTTTGACATTTGCATCTTATATCATGTATTTTATATACTTGCCAAATTTCAAGATTACAGGAGTTTTGTACATGTTGAAAGTTGCCTGGGCTGTCCAAAAAAATCAGGCCATTTTGTTGCCATTTTTTGGTGGATGGATGAATTTCAAGCAATGTAGAACATACATGGCAAAGCATTTTTCATGGCCAATTCTTGGGGGCATTGCTTTGGAGCTTTGGGGAGGTAATGATGTTGGAAATTCCCTCACAATATTATTGTTGACATCTGTAGAGAAGAAGATGCTACAAAAATGGATCACCAAAATTTGTCTTTTTTGTGTATTTTGGTAAGTTGTTCTTTGCTCTAGATTTGAATTATCTCCACAAAAAGGATATTTTTTGAATTTGAGTCCAATTAATGAAATGAAGTCCATGTACTCTAGTTTCATTTCCAATTTGAAAAAATTCCTAAAATTGTATATTTGATTGTACTTTGAACTTTGGATGTATTTTGAATGTCTATTGATTTCTATTTATGGAATGACATGATTTTTTTGTTTTCACTTTAATACTTTTTACAATAATATACACCGATGATGAATTTTCAAATTTTTTCAGGTAATTTTCTATTTGAAATGATTTTCCTTCACTTTTTCTTCAAAAATTCTCAAAAATTTCAATTTATCACAAAAAAGTCTAAATATTTTGTAATGTAAAGTAGGCATGTGATTCCATCTCTAAAAAATAAATATAAAAATCTCATTCATATGTAGTTGCAAAATAAGAGCATACAAAGTAAAGGAATTAGAAGTTATAATACATGATTACAATCTTGGTGTTCCAGGGTTAATGAATATAGAGTTGAAGACAAAAAGATCCATTCCTTACTTGAACTTTTCCTACAAAGCCAATTCTTCACCAAATTTAACCCCTATAGGTTTTTGACTACATTTTCACCTAAAACACTCCCAAACTGCCATGTCTAGTATAAGTACCAAATTGTAGAGAAAAAACATTTTTGGACAGATGTAACTATCTTGTAGTATGTTGGTTTGAGAAGATTTGGGAAAAAATCAGAAATTTGAACTATGTGGATTGCAAAATATTAGCATTTGAATTGACAAAAAAATCTTTTTTTTAGCACTACATAAAACCAAGCAAGTGCACTTTACAAGTTCACATTTGTATAAAAAAATGTCCATGTTGTTGGTGCTTTTTTGGATTCATTCTTCAAGGCAAGTTAGCTACATGCTTGATAATTTTCAGATCATTTGGAATTGTACAACATATAAGAAAAATATAGTAAGTAGAAAGAAGTAGATAGTGATTCAAAATACAAAATTGTTAAGAATTTAGTTATGGAATTGAAAAATGCCAATCCCAATGGTTTAATGTTGTAGTAAACATTCTACATCCTATAATTTTATTTTGTTTTTAGAATATTGAAAATTGAGTTAAATAGAGGACTTCAAAGTTTATTTTAGAGTAAAAAAATCTACAATTGCATGCAAACTAAAACTCCTCATAACTTTCATCTCATTAATAAAAATGGAATGATTCAAAGCTTTCCACGTATAAATAAATCTAGAAAACCAATTTCAATTTTTTATTATTTTAAAAAGTGATTTTTTAAAGAATTTTTTTGGACTACCCAGGTTGCAAGTAGATTGCTGAAAATTACATATCATACAATAACTTTTTAACCATGTAGTCAAAACTTATGAAAATTGCTGAGCCTTAAAGAAAAATCTGGTCCTCATGTTGTGTGAAAATTCCAAAGAAAAAAAATAAAAATTCCATTCATAGTGAAGTGTCTTAAATCGCTATATTGCCAAAAAAAACATAGCTTGGTCCTTTAGGGTTTAATTCCTAACAAAGGTTGCCCTTGTTCATACAATGATCATATAAAGAGGACCTAAAAATACAAGTGACACTTATTGTAGAATAGCATGTTGTATGTGTCTGTTTTTTTTATTTTGTAGCCTTACAAGAAGGATAGGAGAGGCTGTTGTAAATTTTACATAATTTTTGAGTGAGTGGAGAATTGTGAAAGATTTTCTTGTCTTAGGAAGCCAAGGAACATACAAACAGTAGAGCACACTGTGATTTTCAAATTTATGATTTTCAAATTTCAAATGGATAAGTTGAATGTGAAGTAAGTACAGAGTACAAGATTGTCAAGCCAAGAATCTGGAAAAAGTTTGAGCTTTCAGGTACAAACACAAGAAGATGAGATATATTATAACTTTGTTTTTCAGTTTCAGAAAGTACTGTTTTTTCTTGGGTTATGATTAGTCTGTTACAGGGCAAAACTGCAGTCGGGATCTGGGACACAAAAAGTATGGTGTAACTTATACTTATTCCATTGTACTGTGGTGAGAATTGTCCATATTTCTATACCTTAAAATGAGTTTTTTGGTACTTCCTAATGTGGAATGTTGTTTTCAAAAGTGCGTAGTACATGAAACACTCCGATATCTCACTTTTAGATGAATTATGTGTTCTAAAGGGAGCATAGGGCTAGTTTGGAAAAGTTCAAAAAATGAACAGAATAATATCCTTTCCAAATTGCAACCAAGCCCAAACCTATAGTGCATGTGTCAAAAGTATGACTAAAATAGGAAATTTAATATTGCATATGTTGTAAATCCTTCTTCAAGTTTTGAAACAATTATTCTTTGCCTATATGTTAGATTAAATCAAAGTTACTAGCAATTTTGAGGAAAAGGTAGAAAGATAGAAATTAGCCAAGTAGAAACCAAACTCAAATGAAGAAAGGTGCAACTGAAGATCAAAGAAAGGCGTTTCAACAACTAAAATATGCCAAAAGCCCAATGGCACAATCAATTTTGCAAGATTTTGCACTAGGGTGATTGCAAGAAACACTTGTCCTATTTCTTGTCCCCTTGCCCTTAAAAATTGGCTTTTTGCTCATAACTTTTGCGTTGTTTGTCCATTTGGCATGAAATTTGGAATGAAGGTAGATGCTAAAGTTACAGACCTTGAGTAATTTTTTAAATTTTCTTAAAATTAGTTTACTATTTTTAATCTGCCCCCGATTGGGTGTCTACCTTGGTCATTTTGGAGGTTTTTAGTCCTATTTTTGACCCAAAAATGTGAATTTGAAGCCACAAATTGGACATGTTGGAGGTCTACTAACACTAAAAGGGCTGACATTGAGTTTTTATGAAAATAGAATCATGTCAATTGCACACATGGAGTCAAAGTGACCTTCCTTTGCGCAAAAGCTATGAAGAGGGAAAAAATTTCCTTTATGAATTTTTTCGTGCATAGCAAGCGCAGTCTTCACTAGCAAAATGTCTTTTTTTATGTAATTTTTTGAATTTTTTTTGAATTACTAAAAACGAAAATCTCTACAAATCCCTTTTCTTCTATTTTCTGCTGCCAGTGGCTTCTGCAGTACTCCGTACTTCATAGTAGTCCGTAGTACTATATAGTACAACATAGTACTAAATCAACGGTGTAGATCTGCAGTCGCCTTCAATCAACGGTGCAGATTTGTCGGGGCGCTTCTAAAATGTAGTATTAGTAGTATTGCATAATACTACCAGTCCTATGGCCAAAAAATGCAGTTTTGATCGAAAAACGTGAAGTGTTTCTTGCAACTACCCACCAGTTAAAAAGGTTCCTGACCCATTTGATATAATAGAAAGTAACAACAAACTAAGACTTGTGAAAAGTGCAAAGTACAAATATGAGCCTACACTTAGTATACAGTGACTTCTAGAGGTCATATGTAAAGTTTTTATTATTATTTTGGATTGCATAAAGTAGTTTTTCAAAAATTCAATTGCTATAAATAGCTTTGGTAAAATCTTAAAAATTAAAATCCAATAAAAATTGCTAGTGTGCAATAAAACTCTAATAAAAATTAGAATAGAATTTTTGGTAGCAATGAAGCTCTATAAGCTCCCAATTCATCACTTGGAACTCTTAGTTTTTTTTTCTAGATTGTTGCAATTTAGGGTATAATATTATACAAACCCCTCAAAAAATAGTGCAGAATCAAAATAGGCATGTCATGTCCCAATTAGCTTTTGGTCACAAATAGGCTTTTACACTTAAAATGCCCCCCAAACCCACTTATACATAGGTTAGAACCACATTGTAGTGGGAATCAACAGGATTATAGGAAACCTACCCCAAATAGCCTAAAATCCAGTGTATATGATCACAATTGGCTAAATTGGTCTCAGGAGAGATAGAGAGGTCCTTATGTAAATCTCCAAAGATAGGTTTTAGTTTTTTCCATCCATTGACAAAATATTAGGAACTCCAATTGTTAGCATGCAGGTGTTATTTTTTCAAGACAAGCCAAACAAAAAAATATATGGCCATTAGATGGTGCTCTAGGATTGAAAACATATCAGGAAGTCAATGGCGAAGTCCCTTTGCCAAGATTCCCTCACTTGAAAAAGATTTCCTAACTACCGATAATTCAAGGAGGGTTGATTTTTACCTTTCTACCAACCGTGCGCAAGACTGACACCAGACTTGGCATGTGCCTTGGAAAATTCCATGAGAAGTTTCCCAAAAAGTTTTGGAATTTTTTGACTTGCAAAGATACCCTTTCCGGATGGTCAACTATTTAAACCCACGAGTGGAAATTTGCGAGAAATTCCCGGGTTGCAATAAAATCTCACTAAAATTTTTGTTAGCTTCTTTTATGTTAATAGCGGGCCCTGACAAGTTTCAAAGGATTTCGATAGCGTAAGGTGGCCGAATCACTAAATACTCCTCCAAATATCAATTCCAGCAAGATTTTTGTAGAGTTGACCGGTGCCTTGGGAGTACATGAAGTTGGAATGAAGTCATCAAGGAGTCTTTTCTTACTCCCTAGGCCCCTCCCAAAAATCCTAGATAGTTGACTTGGTCAGAAACGGTAGCCACCAAAAGTTATATTTTTCATCATTTTATTGATCCTAGTGGCGTTGATTATCAATGGGGTTTTCGGGGGAGAAATAGGGGGTAGGGGGCTTTCTAGGGTAGAAATGTCCTTCTAAAGCCAATGGTGCAATCCATTTGTCATTTGGAATTGAACCCTGAAAGATGTAGGTTTGGACCAACGTGATGCTAGAACAGTCAAATCTTTAAAGATAAGGATGAATCCTTGAGGTTAGGATGAGAATCCTAGAAGATTAGGAAGAAATCTAAATTGATAAGGTTAACTAGGTAAAAAGGGAGGGTAAGTTGGGGCCCCAGAAGAGTATAAAAGGGGGCCCACTTTCTTCCCCAAAAGAACCTCCATTCTTGTTTGGGGTTTGTGGGTCCGAATTAGGTTGAGATTTACTTTGGCATTTTAGGCCCAAACCTCCTCTACGGTGTTTTCGGAGCACTTTTTGCTCCATTGTTGTTCTATTTCGAGTTTTGAGGGTCTTATTGATCATTCCATTCGGTCCTTGTGTTGTGGGAGGCTAAGGTGCTACATCAAGAGTTGTCCGGGTCTTTTTGGAAGACTAACATGGGATGCTTGGATCCTTTCTTTTGTTCTTTTGGTGTTTTGTACTAACCCTAAAGACCACCTGTGAGCCCCAAATTCGTCACTTGGGACTCATAGTTTTCTTTTTTTTAGTTTGTTACAAATTAAGGCATAAAATACTACGAAAAGCCCAAAAAAGAGTGTAGAACAAAATAGGTATGTCACGTACCAATATAGCATTTGGTCATAAATAGCCTTTTATCCATAGATTACCTACAAACCCCACTTGTATATAGGTTAGAACCAGTAAATAGTGGAAAACAATAAGGCTACTGGGAACTTACCCGAAATAGCCCAAATCCCGTGTATGTGACCGTGATGGGCTAAATTGGTCCTAGGAGAGTTAGGGAGATCCCCACATAAATCTCCAAAGATAGGTTCTAGTTTCCCTATTCCATCAACGAAATGTTAGGAATCCCAATTGTTAGCTTGCAGGGGTTACTTGTTCAAGACAAGCCCTATGGAGGAATCCACAGCCACCGGATAATGCTCTTGGATCTGGAACATGTCGGGGTATCCACAGCGAAATCCGCTCGCCAAGATTCCCTCACGTGTGAAAGATTCCATGAGTGCCGGTAATTCAAGCAAAGTTAGTTTTCACCTCGCCACCGACCATGTGCCAGATTAGTCCAAGCCTTTGCACGTGGCTTGGGGGATTCCATGAAAGGTTCTTCAAAAAGTCTCGGTTTTTCTGATCTCTAGAGGATCTTTTTCCGAGCGGTCAACCGCCAAAAGCCACGACGGGAAATTTGTATAAATTACCCAGGCGGCGGTAAAATCTCACTAAAAATCAGATTAGCATCTTTTATGTTAATAATGCGCCCCGACAAATTTCATGGTGTTCTGATAGCGGGAGGCAGCCAAAATCATCAACATTCCCCCAATTATTAATTACAACAGGATCTTCGCGAGGTTGACCGGCATCCCGGGAGCGTATGAAGTCGGAACAAAGACATCAAGGAATCTTTTCTTGCTCCCTAGAGCCTCCCCAACAACCCTAGCTAGTTATCCATGCCAAGAGAGGTAAACTCCAAAATTTAGGTTTTTACCCTTTTAATTGGTCCCAGTTGGCACTAGTTTCTGATGGGTTTTTTGCGATAGAAATAGGGGGTCAAAATCTTACAGACTAGAAATGGCCTTTTGAAGCCATTGATGCAATCCGTTTGCAATTCAGAGTTAAACTCCAAAAGTTAGATGTCAGGACTAGTGTAAAAACCAAACTAGGTGAAAATCTTGAAAGATAAGAGATATGCTTACCTCAATATTTGAGAGGTGAAGATCTCAAAAGATAAAGATGGAAGTCCTAAGAGATATGCTTACCTCGGTATTTGAGAGGTGAAGATCTCAAAAGATAAAGACGGAAATCCTAAAAGATATGCTTACCTTGGTAGTCAGTATTTGACTATTTGAGAGGTAGAAATCTCAAAAGATAAGGATGAAAATCCGGATGGATGTGGTTACTAGTAGTAAGTCAAGGGGGGGAGTGGCCCCTTGGAACCCTATAAAAGGAGGCCCTTCTCCCTCCCCAAAGCCCCCTTCTATTTGGAGAGACTTTGGGTTGGAACCAAGGCTCTTAAGTCCCCGCTATTGTTGGACCCCTTGGGACGGCGAAGCTTTGAATCTCCCTCAATTGTTGTTGGGTCTAACTTGTGTGGGTTTTCTTAGTACTTTAGCCAAGACACTTTGCAACGGTGCTTTAGAGCTTTGTTGGCTTCATTGTTGTTACTTCTTGTGTTTGAAGCTTGCTTGGGTCCCACTTTTGAGGGGTAGTACTTTTACCTCCATTGTGATGATAACTTTTGTGTTGGAGCTTGCTTGGGTCCCACTTTTGAGGGGTAGCACTTTTACCTCCATTGTGGTGATAACTTTTGTGTTCTTGCTTGCTTGGGTCTCACTTTTGAAGGGTAGCACTTTTACCTCTATTGTAGTGATAACTTTTGTGTTGGAGCTTTCTTGGGTTTCACTGTTGAGGGGTAGCACTTTTACCCCCATTGTGGTGATAGCTGGTGTGTTCTTGAGTGGATTAGGAAAGATTGTACTAACCCTAGAGATACCCCCCACCGTACCTTGGCGATGCCGCTTTGGAGGGACTCTAGTGCTTAATGTGAGTGGGTTCATTGTTGAAGGTCTAAGGGGGTGGTTGAAGGCGTCAAAGGGTAGACTTTTCTCTCATTTAGACTTTGTAGGTGTCAATTGTTAGTCAAGGCCGAGAGCTAGATATCACTAGGACCAAAGTCAGGCCAGATTTGAGTAAATAGGCTTAGAGTAGACCTCAAGAGGTTTCCAAAAACATAAGACATGTAAGAATCGGAGTTAAAATGCCCGAGATATTGACGGATGAAGTTTCAAGCCCAAAACGGATGAAACTTGGACGTGTTCATCCAATCAAGTTGAAACTTAGGATTTATTTAGAGCCTATAGAGTCAGGTCCGTAGGTCATATTTTCGCCCTCAATTGGAATTAGAAGCCTATAGAAAACCATGGATGAAGTTTGATTGCTAAGCGGCTAATACTTCATCCACCCATAGCGGGTTATTAGAGAGTCCAATTTGAACGAGTCTTAGGTTTTTAGAAATGGCATGAGATGATCTTCTACCTTAGGACAATAGAATAAATTCTAGAAATAGGAAACACAAAACATAACATAGCAAGATAGTCAACATAAGAGTCAATTAGAACCACGATTAGAGAGTCACGATTAGAGAATTAGCAAAAAAGATCCATTGCTTGGAAGGCACAATGGATTGACGCTTAGACACCCATTAGAGTAGAAAACTACCATAGGATTAGAACCTAGTTGTGTTCGCTAATTTACCAAGGGTGGGTAAATAAGTGCCCACACCACCTCCACTATACCTTGGCAATGCCACTTTGGGGGGCTTTTAGTGCATAGTGGAGTAATATTAACAAAGGAGGGGAATAATAGTGTTAGCAAGTGTTGTTTCGTAATATTAACCTTGGTAAGGATAGGAGTCTTTGTGGTTGTTACTAACTAACATCAAGGGGATTCATGGGCATGGTTTTGTCCACCACGGCAAAGCTTTGAACACCCCAATCTTTAGGAGCCTTAGATAGTGTGTTAAATTGTTGTTTACGGTGAAGCTTTGAACCTAAGGATACTAGGGAACCTTAGATTTGGTGTTAAATCTAAAACTACGGCGGAGCTTTGCACCCTCACCCTACTTAGAATCAAATTTTAGTTTCCAAAACATTTTGGAAATTAGTCAAAGTTTAGCGTCCAAAATTAGAAGTTCAACAAGTTTCATTTAGGGTGACCTTATAGGCTTATACCCCTCTTTCATCCTTTTTTTTGTGGTCGTCTTCCCCCTCTCCCATTCTTTTTTTTGCATAAAGCTTAGATATCAAGGTTCTGTGGGTCTCGGGATACTAGGGTCTCGAGGTTTTGAAGTACTGGGGTTTGAGGATACTAGAGTTATTGGGGGTATGTGAGCCCCAAATTCGTCACTTGGGACTCATTGTTTTCTTTTTTTTAGTTTATTACAAATTAAGGCATAAAATAGTACAAAAAGCCCAAAAAAGAGTATAGAACCAAAATAGGTATGTCACGTACCAGTATAGCATTTGGTCATAAATAGCCTTTTATCTATAGATTACCCATAAAACCCACTTGTATATAGGTTAGAACCCGTAATTAGTGGGAAACAATAGGGCTACTAGGAACTTACCCAAAATAGCCCAAAACCTAGTGCATGTGACCATGATAGGCTAAATTAAGTCTTAGGCTAAATTAAGTCTTAGTAAGGGAGGTCCCCACGTAAATCTCCAAAGATAGGTTCTAGTTTCCCCATTCCACCGATGAAACATTAGAAATCCACATTGTTAGCTTGCAGGTGTTACTTGTCCCAAGACAGGCCGCATGGAGGAATCCACAGCCGCCGGATAGTATTCTCGGATCTGGAGCATGTCGGGATGTCCACGGCAAAACCCATTCGCCCAGATTCCCTCACATGTGAAAGATTCCCTGACTGCCGGTGATTCAACTGAAGTCAGTTTTCACCACACCACCAACTGTGTGCCAGAATAGCCTAAAACTTGGCACGTGGCTTGGGGGACTCCATGAGAGGTTCCTCCAAAAGTCTCGGTTTTTTCTGATCTCCAAAGGATCTTTTTCCGAGCGGTCAACCGCCAAAGGCCATGTTGGGAAATTCATGGAAAATACCCAGGCCGCGGTAAAATCTCACTAAAAATTAGACTAGCATCTTTTATGTTAATAACGCGCCCCGACAAATTTCATGGTGTTCCAATAGCGGGAAGCAGCCGAAACTGACAACATCCCCCCAATTAATATTTACGGCAGGATCTTTGCGGGGTTGACCGGCGTCCCGGGAGCGTACGAAGTCGGAACGAAGACATCAAGGAGCCTTTTCTTACTCCCTAGAGCCTCCCCAACAACCCTAGCTAGTTACCCAAGCCAAAAGAGGTAAACCCCAAAAGTTAGGTTTTTACCCTTTTAATTGGCTCCAGTTGGCACTAGTTTCCAAGGGGTTTTTTGTGATAGAAATAGGGGGTAGAGGATCCCTTAGGCTAAAAATGGCATTTTGAAGCCATTGGCGCAATCCATTTGCAATTCCGAGCTAAACTCCAAAAGTTAGAGACTAGGGCCAACGTAAAACCCAAAATTAGGTGAAAATCTCAAATTTGGATGAAAATCCGGATGGATGAGGTTACTCGTCGAGGGGGGGGAGTGGGCCCTTGGAAACCTATAAAAGGGGGCCCTTCTCTCTCCCAAAACACCCCCAATACTTGTTTTGGGTCCGTGGGTCCAACCTCTCTTGGTTTTGGCAACTTTTGGCCAAAACTTCCTACGATGTTTTTGGAGCACCTTGCTCCTCCTTGTTGTTGCGATTTTAGTGTTGAAGGTCCTTGGGGGCCCTTCTTTCTTGTCTTGTAACTCTTGTGTGGTTCCTTTTTAAGTTTCTTACCGTCCCAAGTCGGTCGGGTGTCTTTTGTTCATGTCTTGTACTAACCCTGGAACCACCCTCCACCGTACCTTGGCGATGCCGCTTTGGGGGGCTTCCAGTTCATGTTGTGTTATTTATGTTGCACTAACCCTCCTTTACTAACCACGTCTCTTCCCGTATTTCGTTACTAACCAGGTCTATTACCTTTGCAATTGAGTCAAGTCCTCGTGTCCGTATTTGGAAAAGAGTAGAGTAGTTACCTTCGGGAAACAAAACTCTACCTTTCCTAGTGGTCTCAAGTCCTAGATGGTGTGTTAAAAGAGTGTCAGACGGCGAAGCTTTGAACCTCCAAAGTAGTACCAAGTCCTAGATTTGGTGTTAAACCCAAATCGAGGGCGGAGCTTTGAACTTATTGTCTCGTTAGTGCCAAAGTTTAGTCTCCAAAACGTGTTGGAGACAAACCAAAGTTTAGCGTCCAAAATTACGTCTTACAGGCCATGATCATGGTCAAGTCCTGCCTTGGCTAGTCCACAAGGGTAATTCTAACCTTTGGGGTGCCGCTCGGCCCACAATAGAACCCTTTAGCCAAAGGAAAGAAAAGGGGGAAGGAAAGTACCCCCATTACCTAAGTTCTTTTTTTTAGTTAGCCCGCCCGGCCAGCCAGCCAAGAGCGGCCCAGCCAGGAGCGGCCCCCGAACCGGCAGCCAGGAGCAGCCCCGACCGGCAGTAGGAGCGGCCCCGGCAGGCCCAGCCAGGAGCAGCCCCTGCCCGGCAGCAGGAGCGGCCCCGCCCAGCCTTGGCCCCGATTAGCTATTTCCTTTCTTTTCTTTTCTTTTTGTTTTTTTTTCCTTTTGGTAAAAAAATCAGATTAGGAAACTAAAGAAAGGGAGGGGGAAGAATAGAATTAGCAAGTTAGGATAGCTTAGGGAGCTAGGGGAACAAACTAGAAAGTAGGATAGCCCAAGAGATTAGGAAGAAATAGAAGTAGCAAGGTAGGGAAGCATAGGAAACTAGGAAA
Organism: Rhytidiadelphus loreus; assembly: GCA_947034895.1. Taxonomy (NCBI): domain Eukaryota; kingdom Viridiplantae; phylum Streptophyta; class Bryopsida; order Hypnales; family Hylocomiaceae; genus Rhytidiadelphus; species Rhytidiadelphus loreus. The sequence goes on from OX344764.1 coordinate 46,074,660, forward strand.
GTACTAGCGAGTGGGTAGAGTAGAAGCCAAAGGAAGGGAGGGGATCCGCCACCCACACTAACAACCCAAAAGACAAGGAGACGTTTCCATCTCACCTCACTAACTCTCCCCTTCCAACGCACACATCACCACTTCCAAGTGCCATGGGAGAAGTGGGGAGAAAACTTAAATAGGGAGAGGAGACCATCGAAAGGGTAGAAGGGAAATCCATCCCACCATTAGGGTGAGACGGGCGTAAGAGGTAGTTAGGCAATATTTTGACTTTTAGATTCCTTCCACATTGGGATAAGATGACGCGTAAGTGGTAGTTAGAACGTAGTTTGACCTTCTAAGTAGGTAGGTGACCAATCCACCCCCTTCCATCAATAGGGCACGCGGGTTGAGGAGAAGGAGAAAGAAGGAGGAGGGGCATGCGCGGAAAGAAGCGTTAGTCTCTTGAAATTACAAATACATCGGGGCCAACCAAGTACGTGGCCTACGAGCCGCAAGTGACCATGGTGGAAGAAGGTGAATTGATCGCCCTCCTCACGGAACACCATGCCGGAGTAAGAACCTAACCTTCCCCCCACGTCACTAGCCCACTAGGGGTAAGAGTCCCAGTTAGGCCGAGAGCTAGGTACCATTAGAGTCCACGTCAGGTCAGAATTAATGAGGAAAATCTTAGAGTAGGCTTCGAGGGGTTTCCGAAAACATAAGACACGTAGGAATCAGAGTTAGGATGCCCGAGATATCGATGGATGAAGTTTAGAGCCCAAAACGGATGAAACTTGGAAGTGTTCGTTCAACCAAGTTGAGACTTAGGATTTAGATAGAAAATAGGGAGTCAGGTCTGTAGGTCAACTTTCACCCCCAACCAGATTTGGAAACCCATAGAAAACCGTGGATGAAGTTTGATAGCTGTGCGGTCAAAACTTCATCCGCCCATAGCGGGCGATTAGAGAGTCCAATTTGAACGAGCCTTAGGTTTTTAGAAATGGCGTGAGATAATCTTTTACCTTAGTACATTAGAATAGGATTTGGAAATAGGGAACACAAAGACATAGTATAGCAGGATAGTCAGATTAGGAGTCATTAGAACCACAATTGGAGGGTCACAATTAGGAACTTAGCAAAAAAGATCCATTGCTTGGAAGGCACAATGGATTGACGCTTAGACACCCATTAGAGTAGGACACTATCATAGAACTAGAACCTGGTTGTGTTCGCCGATTTACCAAGGGTGGGTAAATAAGCGCCCACAGGGTATCAGAATTTTGGGTATTGGAATTTTCAAACGCTGAGGTTCTCGGGGTATCGGGATTTGGGATATTGGGGTTCTCGGGATATCAAGGGGTCTTGGGATTCTCAGGCGTTGGGAGTTCAAGGTGCTGGGGTTCCAAAGTACTAGGGTTCTTGGGCTGCTGGGGTTTCGTGGTACTAGGGTTCTCAAGCTGTTGGAGGTTCGGGATACTGGGGATTTTGGGCGCTAGAATTTTGGGGTACTGGGGTTCTCGGGGTACTATGGGATCTTGGGGTTAACAAGACTACAATCTGATCGGAAATGTGAGGCATAAATCAAGAAGCTATGATGCTAAACTAAGGATCTAAGGGGATCTAAGATCCTAGATCATACAGTCAAGAGTGACTACATTGCCTCATCCACCAGAGCTAGGCTGACCTGCACCAACATATGACCACAACACCACCAAGACAAGTAACCACATAAGGAGTAGGAAGACAAGAGGGAGAAAGTAACTACAAGTATCATGCAAGAAGCTTCACCCTTTACCATTAACAAGTGAGAGAGAAGGAGGGGAAGGAAGACACTAAATAGAAAAGAAGATTAGGGGAAATCTTAGAAGCCATTACAATACGTAGGAGTAGTCAACATAGGAACTAGAAGGCCGTTGTTGTGTCACTCTACATCACTTATAGGAGATGTCGTAAACTATAGATACTAGAACACACGCACACATGCTTCAAAGCAAATCCATACAATGGCAAGACATGAATGAAAAACCATCCAATTGCCCCCTTAGCTGAGTAAAGCACACTCACAACTCAACTAGCAACATAAATTAAACAAATAACCTCTACTACACTCACTATATAACAATCATGTTGAAGAAGATAGTTGATAGACCTCCATGCATTTGCAGCCTTAAATCAATCATAAGTGAAGGGGTAAGCTAGGTGCAATTGAGCCCTGTCTTCAATCGCTTCCAACATTATAGTTGGACTTCACAAAATCTTCATCCAAGCTTCAATATCAAGAACCACCACTCATACTTCAACATGTAATGTCAAAAGTAACTACATCTCCCGTCAATAAAAAAAATCATCCACAACCACTTAATAAAGTAGTACCAGATGATCACTTTCTACAACAAGGATAAGTCCACTCTTCAGTAGGAAGAGCAATCAATGGTGGTCGAAGACATGCTATGTGCCAACCTCGTTGACATGAATCACACAGCAACATAGTCGCAACACTCTTGCTATCTCCAAATACAAAACATGTATATCTAGTTGGAACCACCACTAACTTTGGATCCACAGTCCCTTCAATTGACAAATGACAAGGAGCACAATTTTTGTGTTGTCCCTGTACTCATGTCCATCCTTCCTTTCCAAAAGAAAAACTCCACTAGGCAAAATGGCCTTGACCTTCAAAATGGTCTGCCTTGTCTGAACATCCAAGGTTGTTGGTGCCTTGCGTTGCAAATACATGTAATCTTCAACCTTAAATTGTCAAAGTTGAGGCCTAGAAGCCCTACTTCTAATGTGTGCATATCTGAGTGAATCTCTGTATTGCGCTATTTTCAAGTTTTCCATATATAGCCATTGGCATGGACCTTTGAAAATACTCAGCTCGATCTTGCAGCCCCTTGTCCAAACTCTTGGGTCATCCAAGTCTACCAAAGGATCTAATTTTTCTTTCAATGCTAACGGTAGCACTGGCTCTTAGCCATACAATGATACAATAACTGATAAGGGCAATATGATGCAAGAGATGCTTGTCAATTGAAGCGATAGCCCATTGCTATCCATGGCAACTTCAAATTCCAATCTCGGTGATTGCCTGACAAAAATCCTTACTTGCGCAAAGTCGCAATCCGCATTTCATTGTTTGAACCACCTTCTCTGCTAATCCATTAGCCTCTGGGTGATTCCTTGATGTCGTATGATGATCAATCAAAGCTTTAGTGCAAAGCTCTTCAAATGACCCAAGAAACCCTCTCCCTTGGTTTGTCAATACTTTAGATGGAGCTCCAAAATCTAGCCAACACACAGTCAAGAAATGTTGTTGTTATTAATTTCGAGGAATTTTGTGGTAGTGCCACCAATTCAATCGACTTGCTAAAATGCTCTACCATCACAAGTACATAATTGGCACCTCATGATGTAGTTGTCAATGACCCTACAAAGTCAAGACTCCACCTATAGCCCAAACCCATAATTTGTAAAGGCCGAGGTTGAGGAGTTAGAGTGTCGAAGCTTGATCTAACTTGATCATATACTTCACACCTCCTCATATAGGTTGCTACTTCTTGTCTCATGCCCATCCACCAATATAAACCATGTAACATGGAGTATGTATGGCATACTCCAAAATGACCCAACTCTTCATGAATTTGACGTATCAGTTGAAGACATTGGTCAGGCCTAGGAACAACTCTTTGCGTTCCATCCGGCCACTTACGAAATATAGAGCCACCCTTCCAATGAAACCTAGCCAAACAATAGACTATCCAATCTCTATCTTGAGATGTGATATCAGACAAAAACTCCCCATGCTGAAGACAATGTAGAACCCTTTGGTCTTTCTACACATCAGTAGTAATTTTAGACCTTCCTTCATCCACGTCCTCATCAACAACATCCAATTAAGTCTCTCTTAAATCTTAGCTGGATCTTTCTTCTATTCATGCCAAATAAGATGAAGCATGCCACCCTGACACTACCTCTTGATCACATGTACTGTGCCATCAAGCACCTATCAAATCTTCCTCCAAAAGGCTTGGATTGTGGCTCAAGCCATAAGCATCCAAGTTTTGCAACCCTGCCTTGTGGACTACTTCAAAATCGTACTCTTGTAGTAGTAAGGCTCATCTTGCAAGCTTCCTTATGAATTTATCAGACTCCAACAACCATTTTAATCATATGTCTCAAGTAAGGCAATTGATCATAGAAGATTTGATCAATTGATCAATTGCCTTACTTGAGACATATGATTATACCATATTTTATTCTCTATCCAGTTTCCAAGAACATCTTTATTTGATGGCATTACTGTGGCACAAGCATACTCTCCATCTAAAAGTTCTATCAATTTGGCATCCAAAAGTTCTTTGCACCTCAATTTCACCCCGTTTCGTGTACCAAAATGAAGAATGTAGGTTTGTTAGGAAGAAAGTAGGAACAATGTGGGAGTATTAGCAAAAAATTTCATTGATTGAATGGATAAATTAGAAATATTCCTATATTTAACATTTCATTACTATGAGGGTAATAGTAAAAAGATAAAAAGATAAAGAAGGGGAATTAAGTTTCCCAGTCATAATTAGGAAACCGGAACCGGATCTGAATCCGTCAGATAGACAAGCGGATATTGAACCAACCGAATATTAATTTTAGACTACTACCGAAAGATAACGGAACCCTATCGGATTCCTAGTTAATAGACTGGAGTCTATTAGCCCTACCGGAGGAGTAGTGAGACCGTTAGGACATGCCGGATCCTCCTTAATGATGGAACCAGCTGTCTTCCAACAGTAGGAACTGTTTCCAGGAAACAAGTTTAGGGTTAGCTCAGTTTACTTAACTTGTAGTTTAGTAAACTAGTAGTATCCTTCCGAGCATTCAGAGTGGGTTGTTGCACTTGGAGGAGTGGTTAGCTGAGTTTCTGCATCCAGAGTAGAGGAAAGGAATCCGGTAGTCTATAGCGTGTAGTAATCATCTGTTGGAGCGACTGAGGGACCTGCATTCGTGAGCAATCCAACAACGATGGTGAAGGCGGAAGGGAGTGGTTTTCTTTCTCTCAAGATCAAGACGGTCTATCCGGCCATACCCAAGAACAAGGGAGAGCGGAAGCAGTTGGAGGAGGATCTGAGCCAGTTGGGATGTCTTGGATTTTTGCACCGATCCTGGAGTTTGAAGGACGAAGAGATGATATTGGAGTTGATGGAGGCGCAATCTAATGAGTGGGCGAAGACCAACTGCGCTCTTCCGGCTAAGTGGATGATCGAAACTTAGAAGAAGGTTTACGACTTTCCGCGCGCTGGAGACGGGATGGCTTTCCAAACTGATAAGTTCACAAAGGGTAAGTTTGCAAATCCTCCAAACCCTAAGGATGGTTATGTAGTCGCAGACTGCAAGGCATGGAGAGATAGGAGATTGCTAGTTTATAGTCCCGGTTCTGTATCCAGAACGGCCAAACCGGATTATAGTGACTTGGGCGAATACGATATTTGGAGCATTGAGTGGGGAGAGGAAAGTCTTCTGGGGAAGAATAGTGAAGGACCTGGTAGGAAAAATGGTAAGTACCCTAGGCAATATGAAGAGTACTTCTATTGGGCCTTTCCTTTTTCATTTGTATGATTATCTGGGGATGCTCAGAAGTCAGGAGAGGACCTTGTATAAGGCAGCAGCCACTTTAGTGAAGCTGAACATTGCTCCATCCCGAGAGCGTGACGAAGAGGGAAGGAAAGAACCGGATGAGGATTCCGAAAAGGCTTCATCGGAGAAGAAAAAAAGGTCATCCGAGAGGAAAGGAAGGTCAAGGAAGATCCCAGCATCCGCAAAGAAGAAAGGTCCCAAGAGTAAAAAGAAGAAGTCGGCTGAACCGGAAGTGCAAGGAGTCGATTCATTGGAGAGGATTATCTCGGATCTTGAGGTGATCCGAGAGGAGGTAGATATGGAAAGAAGAGCAGTTAGAAATGTCTGTAAATTGCTTGGTGGGATTTCCGTGTCTGAGTTAGCAGAAAAGATCAAGGGTTTGATCCAAGATTCAGATACCCGGAAGTCAAAAACCCGGATCTAGGAACTGACCGATAGGAACAAGGATCTCCAGCGGTAGTTAGAGAAGAGCTTGGAGAAGGGTAAGGAAGTGAGGGAACTTTCTTTGGAGTCTGAGGAAACCCTCAAGAGAGTTAGGAACTTTGTTCCCAATTTCGGGGACGTGTTGAACAAAGCCAAGCTTTATGATGAGGAGATCCATAAGGTTGGTGAGGAAGTGGCAACGAAGGCAATGATGGTGCTAGCAGAGTACTCAGAGCAAGTAGAGAAGTTTATGTATGAGATCCGGGATAGTCTCCAGCAAGCTGGGTACTTTCCGGGATCCGACAAGGAAGAAGCAACACCAACACGGCCAAAACTAGATATGCCTCCTCCCTCGCCAGTTAATCCGAAGGAGCGTTTAGATGCAAAGAAGATGCCCTCCAAGAGTTCCCCTCTGGGTAAGAAGGAGACAAGACTGGAGTTTGTGCTCAGATCCGGTTCTAAGGAGCGAATCCGGAAGTTAGAGTCCGGACTAGGAACGCCTCAAAGTAAAGGTTCCAAGTCTTCTCCCAGTACTCCCAACACTACCAAGAAGAAGAGTACATCCAAGAGGGCTAGAGAGGAGTCACCAGAGAAGGTACAATCTGAGGAGGACGAATCGCCTGAGGTCTCAGCGAAGGAAGAGAATGAGTCAGGATCCGAATCCGGGTCCGATATTGGATCAGAATCCGGTTCCGAAGAAGATGAGGATACGGTGGCGATTTCTCCAACGCATTTCAAGGGGAAGACTCCGACTTCATCAAAGGGTACGATGACCAAGGGAAAGCCACCCACCAGCAGGAAGCAACTGCCAAGAAAAGGTGTCGTGAAAACCGAGGAACCTTCTCCAAAACGGGCAAAGAAATAGTAGTTAGCTTTAGTTAGTTTGAAGTAGTTAGGGAAAGTTTCTTAAGTTAACCCCAGCTTGGTTAGAGAAAACTTAAGTTTTTGGTAGAAAGTAAACAGTTAGTTCAGTGTTTTTAGAAACATGCACTCGGAACTGTAGTCTTTAACTATAGTCTTCCCGATTTTCCGGATAGGATCCACGTTGTGTGGATTGGCTTGTAAGTAGAACATGTAGTTAAGTGGATCTTTGGTGCCTTTTTAGGGTGCCTTGGAGTTAGTATTTAGGGGCAGAAATTAGTTGGAAGCCCCGGTCTTCTTATTCATGTTTTTTTCCATTTTTGCAAATTCCAGAATTCCTTTCATATGTGTTGGTCTGAAAAGTCTTGGCTCTGAGATCGATATGCCTTACAGTGCTTAAGTTGCATGTGCGGATAGATTGTCTTTGCATTGTGTGAAAAAGAGAAAGAATCCCCCGGATCTTATCTGGATCTGATTTTAGGAGTCTTAGAATTTGGTGGTTAAATCTTTGTGTATTGGGAGGGAGTTCTCGTTGTTGAAGTTTCTCAAGTATCTTCTGAGCAGGATAGCCATTCTTAGGTTGGGTAAATCTTTCGGGAGTGAAGGGTAAATGCTAACCGACGTCTAGAGAGGTTCTGCTGAATCCAGAATAGAGGAACGGGAAGATAGTTGGGATCCCCTAGTTATCAAGGTACCAGATTTGATTCTTGAGGTTTTGTCCGGATAAGTCCTTCGTTGTAGCAAGAGAGGATTGTGGAGGTTTCCTGAGTGACCTACTAGTCTGGACTAATTTCCGAACTAGCTGTGAGAAAGAATCTGCATCCCAGTTTCCGTGTTTATGTTTATGTGTTGTTTTAGTGAAACTTCAATCACTTTAATCTATTGAAGGGTAGGGTATACGTTCCCTTCTTCAACTCCAAGAGCGGAACCCTCTGATATAGAGGTTAAACTATTGGTTACTTTGATTACAAGAATCACCAGATCCAGATCCGAGAAAGGTACAGGATAACGACACTCCTCCTGAATCCGTTTCTACATGATAGGATAAGGAGGTTATAATTTTCTATGAGAAAGATGCAAACTTGCTAGACTTTGGGGTCTGTGAAAGTTGATTGACTCAAGAAGAGAAGGCAGTTTAGGACGAGTAGGACAAAGAAGTGCAGTTCTTAGTTTGAAAATCCGGATTCCTTTGACTTGAGTTATTTTGTGTTTTTTTTGTAAGTTTACAACCGGAATTTTGAGGAACCTACGAGTGAGATCCTTTGGGAACGATACACGAGTCACTTAAGGTGTTTTACGTCAATTTAACGCCTAAAAGTGGGATTTGTGCTTTCCTGTGCTATGACATCCCGTCTCTTTTGGAAAGGTTGAGCCTATATAGGTATCTAAATACTGGATGATCATCTTCCAATTGAATTCTCATAGGCTTGCCTTTACAACCCTTTAAGTTAGTGAATTTAAAAACAAAGCAAGTCCTATACGAGCATATGAATGCTCACATCTTCCGTGCCTCTACACCAATGAGTCCCATATCTATATCCATCCCCTAATCATTGTCAATTGGCAAGGTTACTTCTTTCTTTTGGAATCCCTTTTGTGGTGCTGACACTACCTTTGGTTGCTAGTTGGAAGAGTTTGTACCATTGTCATTGTCTAAGACAATCAATACCCAAGTCTTGGGCTAATGCTACTAATACACGTCCTCACAAATCATTTGCTACAAGCCACTCCACAACATATTAGGCTCTTCTTTTCTCAAGTATTTGGCCCCAAGATTGTTGACTATCATGCCATGCCTTGACATTTGGAATAACCATGTTCTCTACCACTTGAGGCACAACACTCTTTGTCCCTTGGTTTGAAGCATCTGCCCCTAGATGACCTTCAAGACCAAATGTCTTGTGCCATTGAATTGCCAAGTATACTCTAACAAACCAAACCATAGATGTAAGGTCTATTTCTTGTCCAAGACAATTGCGCCTCTAAGACTCTGTCAATCCAAGACCATTAGTGGTATTGGTAGAAAAACTCATAGCTCGCTCCCGCTCGGTAGCACATGATTCCTCCAATCTCATAGAGGTGTTGTCAAACACCAACACCGATCCGCCATTGTGAAAAGCAAAAGACCGAGGATAACTCATCAATGTAGAAAATGTTGATTAAGGCATTCCTACACAGTTGGCTATAGCCAATGGTACATGATCATCTTATACCACTGCTTGGACTAATCATCTGTCCTTTAAGATGTCATCAAGGTGTCCGCCTTCTAGACAAGTGAATGATGTAATTTAACTCACTTGTAATCCCTAATATATGAGCCAAATTGGTCCATTTCCATCGCAACCGATGGGCATAGGAGCCAAGAGCTGCAACATCCACTACCATTGGTTCTCCAAGGTATTGACATACCATCTTTGCATCCTCATAAATACGAGCTCCAGCATCTCCCAATGAAGACACATTTTCAAGAACATAAGCTACAAATGTGGCTTGTCTGTGTTGCTACCAATGCAACAACCGCAAGAGCTTCCAAAATAAACTTGAGCATGGGTCTTGGAGTCCTTTTGGGGATCCTGCTTGAGAATGCCCCTGGCAAGGCCAATCAGCCATCACAAGGTTCACTATGCCCAACTTCAAGAGATCTTCCTCTCCAATCAAGGCAATGTCTGAAGGAACTTGAGACATACACCCTTGAATAGCACTTGCAAGTAGTTGCTTTGGATATTACATCCTTAACTACTCCAAATGGTGTTTTGCAGCTCTTCTTACCACAACATTGTTATTCACATACGTATAACTGTGCATGAACAACCCCGCCTCTAAAATTGTAGCTAAACCAATACTAAGTCCAACAATTAGTTCTATAAGAACTATGCCTTATGGATCATCATAAAGATCCACAAGTTGTTGTAAAGGTGGTAGTGTAGATTGTAGCCGCTATAGATGTAGATCTATTTTCTTCACTAAGTTGTAGCATTTCTTGCCCAAGTCATTTGGAAAAATCCATGGTGGTATAGGATCTTTAGGATGACTTTCAAACAGCTTGATTTTGCTTTGTATTTGCAAATCCAATTCTGGAGGTGAGTCTGTAGTAAACATATTTCCCTCAAATAGTAAATCTCTAATTGCAAAGTATTCTACAATGCATTCATATACTGCCACCGTATCTTCAATTATGCTAGCAAAAGTGCCAAAGATGATAGGAATCACTTCTTTCCGTCCATCTCCTTGTGACGACCCTAGTCAGAACCAAGCTTCTTTGGTCCAAGAATCATGACCAAAACCAATTGGGTACAAAGCTTGTTGCCCCAAGAGAATGTTGTAGCTAGTAGCATTTGTGACAATACACCTTACAAAAATGTGAGTGTATGCATCAATGCTCACCTTGAACCTAAGTCGTAGAGTCTCTGTTGTCAATCTAGTAGGCTGCTTTGTGCCTCCAAGTAATGTTGCTATAGTGAAAGGACATGGGTCCAAGTCACTAAAGAGAAGTCCCAAACTCTATGCTAAAATTTTTTCTAGCATTACTAGTTGAGCACCAGTATCAAGTAGCATCTTTTGTAAAAACACTTGAGATGTATCACCTCGAGCCACAGAAAAGACATGACTGGATTTGGCCACATGCACTACTCCAGGCTTGACTTGCAAGCGCTCACAAATTGCTCGAGCTGGTAATGTTGCCAAATATCTTGTGGCAACTTCGACATCACCTTCAACAGCTTCTCTATTTGAAGTCAAGCTACTATCAAATACTATTGGTGAAGGGGACTTCTTTGACCATCCCTTCCAACATTGCAAGGCATCTATTGTTGCCTTTGCAGCCTCTTTCCATATGCTTTCTTCACCATCAGCCAAAGAAGATAGCTTCATCTCCCTCATGGCTACATTGACAGGCATTTTGACTTTACCTTGCATCATCTTTCCTACTATATAATATACAACAACAACTTCAAAATTTTAATTATGCAATTGGAACCCTAAGAACAATGGAACCTCTAATAGTTTGAGGGCCAAACTCTCCACCGTATCTTTTTTCACAAGTGAATTTCATCCATCATAAAGTGCTCCAAGTGATGGACTAGTCACCACATCTTCTAGGCCAAATGGCAATGGCAATCTTATTTTCCCGATGCTATCAGAAGACCCAGGGTTGTCCCCGTCATGTCCTGTCCATCCGTCAGGATTCAACCCCTGCGTCTGTCAAGATACAATCTGGACGAGAACCGTTGACAAAGGATGAAAACTACGGAAATGGATGGATGTTCTTCGTCGACGGACGCGCTGGACGGGCGAGCTTCCGTCGACGGGTACGAAACGGGCGTGATGGACGGGTATCTGGACGGGTGTGATGGACGGGTATCTGGACAGGCGTGATGGACAGGCGGGTGGACGGGCATCTGGACGGGCATGTGGACGGGCGGGTGGACGGGCATCTGGACGGAAGGGTGGGCGGTTGTGTGGACGGGTATCTGGACGGGCGGGATGGACGGGTATGTGGACGGAAAACTGGACGGGCGGGTGGACGGGCATCTAGACGGGTAAGTGGACGGTTCTGTAGACGGGCATCTGGACGGGTAACTAGACGGTTCTGTGGACGGAAAAATAGACGGGCATTTGGATGGGTGGGATTGGATTTTTTGCCTAAATGCCCGAAGCACCCAAATCTGGTGTTGGCAAAACTTTGAAGTTAAATAAAACCTAACCAAGTTGCTATTTTTAGTAGTATCCAAGTTGCTATTTTTAGGAAGTTCTTCTTGAAGTCTAGTTATAGCATCAATAGTCTATTCTTAAAAATAAATGATAGTGATTTATCATTTCAAGACTTTGTGCAAGGGTACCCATTGCAATCTTGACTTCTTGTAGCATTGAGAGCTTTTGGAAATGTGCCTCGAAAACACAACAAGATCTTGGAGAAAAAATCACATTCAAATTTTTTTTTAAATTAAAAAAAAAATATGGAGTATACTTTTAAAAGCCATAAATTGTTTGGGGTTATACATGTTAGGCAATTTAACCTCATATATTTTTGGTCTAAATTTTTTTAAATTTTACTTGTGAAAACTGAAAAGAGGATTGGAAGACTTCACATCATTTTTGTAGTTTTAACACCCTCATGTTCAAACATTATAATCTTTTACTCTATAAGTGATATTGTTGTGTTTTAGCAACCTATGAGATTGCTAACATGTCTTGTTTGAATTTATATGGTTACAATTTTTTTTTAATTGATACACCTAGTCACCTAATCAAAATGTTGACATTTTGTTCAATTTAGAGCAAATTTGTAGAAGCTCAAAACATGCCTTAGGCATCTAGGATTCTAGGGATTAAAGTTTGTTATTGAATTTCTAATTAGAGAAGTTGCTAAATTGATTTTACACTGACTATATGGCAAGAAATTCAAAAATATTAATCCATGTAGCCATGTAGGCCTTATGCTAATTATTGCCAAAAAAAAATCCAAGCTGGCATTTCTGATTTCTCCATATTCACCTTGAAATGAAATGAAAAAAAAAATTAGAATCTATTCAGTTTAAGACTTTCAAATATAGGATCGCCATTCATAAAGTCATTTATTTCAATTGATTTTCAAATAAATTTCATGTAGCGTGACCTTATCAAGTTAGCAATTGCAAGATATTAGACTTTGATCATTTGATTTCCATAATGCCATTTGAGAAAAAATGGAAAATGTTTAATACTTTAATTTGTAAACTTTGAATTTTAAAAAAAAAATGAGGGAGCAGTCAATCAATAGTCTAACTAAAAAAAGATTCAAACTAATAGAAAAGAAGTTACAAAACGTGAATTATTTAGGGTTTAATTCTAAAGACTTAAAGGAGATTTCATCAAATATGAAGCAATAAAATAATTTGTTAATTATTTTAGGCTTTGGTAAAGAATTTCCATTGTTTTTATTTCTTAGCCCCTACAGTAACATACTCTCATTGTCCTTGCTTCAAGGGACAAAATGGATTTTCGATAGGCTCCCATGATCTCATTTTTTACTCAAACTTTTGAAAACTTTTTCATAAGAATGATAAAACAGAATGATAGATAAACTTATGAGTTTATTCATAATACAATTTCTATTCCAATCGGTGCCTAGGAGCAAGGGGTTAGGGATATGCCACAATAACGGAATAACCTCAAACAGGGGAGATTGGGACACTAGGCGGTCCAGGACTCCGGGTAGACAAAAAAATCCACAAAAAAATGAAATACAAATTTGTATATTTTTTTCTAGTTGCATTTTATTTTATTTTAAATGGGAGGCTTTCATTCATCCCATTTGGATTAGGAATGGAAAAGTTATGGATTTTTTTGTGGAGCGGGCAATCCTAGCCACTTCTTTAAATAGATTTGGAGCTTTTTTTTCAAATGCTAATAATTTTCAATCCATACGGTCAAACATCACAAATTTTTTATCACGTCATCTAAGACAAGTGTAGAACAAGATCCTTTGGTTCGATTCAAAAAGAAATTGGAAAATTTAATTCATAGATGAACATAGCAAAAGGGGTGATTTAGGGTGGTTTGGGCCAAAAAATGGACTTCGGACTTTAGGGCAACACCCAAAATAAAGATAGAACACTCTTTTACCTACCATCTAAGCATACAAGCTTCTTCTATACTATTACAAAAAGGTCCAATAGATTACAAAAATAGACAAAGGCGAAGCAACAATACACAAGGTGGAAAGAAAACGATAAATGTACATATTTTATAAATCCGCTGAAGTACATAGTAAACTAATAAAGGCTTTATATAATTACATATGTTTGCTTTGTACAACTTCCGGTATTTAATTCTATACATCTATCTAGTTATACACAATCTAGTCCAAAACTATCTATTCTACTTCTTCGATTACAACGCCTCGTGCTATGTTGTTTTTCAAAAATTGCTGCAATTCTTGTCGCGATTGCCAAGTCGTCAGAAGCTGAAATGCGTTGATGTTGTATCTATTATGTAAGTGGGAATAAATGGCACTCACAAGAGTTGGCTCATGGAAGGTATTGTCTTCAATGTACGTCACTTGTTCCTCAAAACTCAATTCACCCTCAAATCCGACTGGCATGCCTTGAGAGTTAAACATGATGCGATGTGGATGTGGCGCACGCACAAAAATGGAGCAGTCTTGGTCCCAATGTCCACCGGCAATCTGACCAAAATATAGTCGACGCCCTGGATCACCGTCTCCAAACACCCTCCTGATCACCTCTGTCACTTGGGCGTCACTCTTCCAATGTATCTCAGCGACCGTTCCCGCCGGGAGGTGTCGGTTGTCGTGGCCCCACTTCCAGAGCCATGTCACGTCCGACCCCCAATGTACTCTATTACCGAGGCCCGGTAAATTTTCTTTAGTGTACTCGTAATGTGCAGGCATGTGGTCTTGAAGGCCAAACGTTTTGTACAGTCGTGCATGAAATGGAGCTCTGCATTGCGCACATCTCTTTCTGGTGACCATGTGAGGAATGAGACACACGGGGTGGTATAGATGGCCACATGTACCAAGATTCCATCCACCCTCTGGGCCAAACGGTTCTTGGCAAATTATACATGTTGTTCCATCTTGTACAAAAGTTGGAACGGAAGGCCACACTAGTGGTGTAATGCCATCGCGGTTGGGTGGCCCGTACCGTTGGCGCTCGATATTATACTGGAATTCCAAGTCTGCACAGGCATTCCAATTGATGATTGAATTCTCAACAAACACTGGCAAATCGTCGGTGAACATTTCTTCCACCCGAGGCCACGAGGTCAAGCCAAAATAACGTTGACCGCCATCATTGAATTCCGCAGCCACTCTCCTCACTTCACGCTGCATTTGCTCAGCCTCGTTTAGCGCCAAGCTGCATGTCAACTTCATGTTGTACATTTGAAGCAGCATCTATTCCTTCTGAGGATTTTGGACCAACCACATGTTTTGAGCACTCATTGCGGTCATGGTCTGTTCCATGTCTGTTCGAGCTGCAGTCAACACCGCCACATCTGCCTCAGCGTTGTTGGCACGGAGTTCCAAAGCACGCATGGCACTTGTTAATTCTTCCATGTTTGTACGAGTACTTCCAACCTCTACTTCAGCTCGCTCAGCACGTGCACGCATAATATCCAACGTGGCACTTTCTGCATTTGGAAAAATGGCCCGTGATCGCACCACAAACTCAGGTGTATTGCTTGGGCCTGGTCTGTCTTCGTCTGCCCCGTATGTAGCACGTTCCACTACAACATCGAGTGGTGGAACTGAGTCTGTGCTGAACCGCCTGTCGCGCTTTACGAGCTCTGCTTCACGTGTGATGAGGCACACATTTTCATCTACAAGGGCCCACATCCTTGTACTTTGAACTTCCAACTTTGCTGCATGTTGTTGTAGCGCTTCTTCTTTTTCTGCTTGCAGTGTTTGTACTAATTGGCGCAAGCGAATTAATTCTTCATTGTCAGCTTGAACTCCACCAATCACATTTTGCTGGTTGACATTTGCACCGTTGCTCTGACCAACTTCTACTTCCATCAACTCCGTCCTTGGCTGCTCCACGGGTGGAACCACATCCATTTGCACATTTTGAGTACCAACCAATGGCACGGCAAGAATTGGTGCATTGTCCAGTGGCACGGCAGGATTTGTTGCAATGTGGCAAGTTCTATTTGGAAACTTGTTATCACGCTGTCTGCCCCAAAAGCTTCTCCAATCCACATCCTTGCCAAGAAAAACCTCCGCATATGCCATTTGGCACAATGAAAGTGTCCCGTCTTTCTTGGATCTTGAACCCCAAAGTGCCAATGACACTTCAATCATCCTCTTCTTGAAGTGCGGATGGGTGCACTGGTCAATATTTACCACGCCAAATTTCACGTGCACCTCTGTGGGCGCTTAATTACCCACCCTTGGTAATTAATCGGACACAACCAGATTCTAGGGGTTAACTAAATTCTAACCTAACGGGTGACTAAGCGTCGGTCCATTGTGCCTTCCAAGCAATGGATCTTCCTTACTAAGTTCCTAGTTTTCGCAGGTGACAATGGAGTTGCCCCCAATTGGCGAGGGAATAGTTCCGGGAATAGTTCGGGCTAACCGTCCCCTAACGGAAGCCTATGCGAACTACCACCGAATCTTTCCTAATCTATGGGAATCTAAGGCTAATTGACCCTTCTTAAGACTAGGGAGGGATTTACCTAAGTCCCTTCCATGGTTTCCTGAGTTAATTGGGTCTTTTCCTAATCCAAGTTATCTTTTTCCTTAATTTAATTTATCCTTTTTTCCTAATTTAATTCCCTAGTTTGATTGATCTAATTTATCTTCTACTTTAATCTTCTAATTCAATTTATCTTTTTTTTTTCTAATTTAATTCCCTAATTTAATTGATCTAATTTATCTTCTAATTTAATCTTCTAATTTAATTTATCTTTTCTCCTATTTTAATCTTCTAATTTAATTTATCTTTTATCTAATTTAATCTTCTAATTTAATTTATCTTTTATCTAATTTAATCTTCTAATTTAATTTATCTTTTATCTAATTTATCTCCTAATTTAAGTTGTCTAATTTATCTCCTAATTTAATTTATCTAACTTAGTTGCTTGTATGGGCCACTCCTATGTATGAAATGGGTTTGGATACTTCGAGTCCTATTTGATAAACTTCTATGTCTAACTCAAGGCCCCCTAATCCCTATTTGCTAATCAGAATTATTCACTATCTAGCAGAGTCTAACGTAAATTAGAAGGGAAAAAAAAAGACACCGGAGATTTGTTTAATGACTCACCTGATCGCCATTAGCATGTGCGGCATCCTCCTCCATACCTCCAGCCGCGTGCTCGTATTCCATAGTCGACACGTATTTTGACGTAGTAAAATGCCAACGGCTTAGTCCTCGGCGAAGTGATACACCCTAAAGACCTTTAATGGTTCCTTCCTTCCTCCTTGCCTCTTCTTCTTTTCTTTCAACACTATTCCTACCAACCCTTTAAATGAGACCTTACACCATATGACGCTAATCTAATGGAAGAATCACCTATTCCCTTACGTCGTCATTTCGGTATCATCCTAATCTCCTTCCTAATGGTTGTAAGAAGCTTTTGAGATTTCCTACCTAATCCTATGACGCAACACTATTTATCGTCTCTCCCTTCTTCCCCTCCTATAACTACCCCCTTCCTAATCTTGTCATCATTGTGTGAGGTGGCTTGTTGGTGAGGGACTTTGAGAGGTTGTGCAGGTTTGGACGCGTGGGATGGCGACTTCTCTTCCCCCCTTCTTCCTTTAGCCTTGAGTTGGCCTTTCGTTAGTCTTTCACTAGACCCCGGTTTCAATCTTAGTGTGATAAAAACCCAAAAAAAAGGTGTGGTGGGGCCCCGCAGAGCATCGTCCCGTAGTGCTGAATTTAGTTGAGGTGAGGATTTCTCCTTTCACCCCCTCCCCTTTTCTGGACTCCCCGCCCAAGCTCCCTGGACTCCCCGACTCCCCAGCCCAAGCACCCTGGACTTCCCAGCCCGAGCCCCCTGGACTCCCCGCCCAAGCTCCCTGGACTCCCCGACTCCCCAGCCCAAGCACCCTGGATTTTCCAGCCCGAGCCCCCTGGACTCCCCGACTCCCCGCCCAAGCTCCTCCGATACTGTGCCGGTACTGCTGCTTGGCTGGCTGCCGGTCCCGCTGCCGGGCTGCCCCGCTATTGGTACTGGTGGCTGGTGGCTGGTCTGGCGTTGGTTTCTCTCTCCTTCCTAAATTCCTCCTCTCGGGTTCCCGTATGGGAACCCACTCAACTAAAAACTAAACTGGATATTACTTTTTGTGGTCAGGGTAAAACAGGGCTGGACTAAAGGTGACGTTTTTGAGGGCAGAGCTTCGCCGTTAGGGGATAAACTGAGAGTTAGCCCCGCTATCCTATGGGGGTTCTTCCGCCTTTCTACCAACTAGGGGGTATCTTGGGAGCTAAACTTTAATCTTTCTCAAGAAGATCTTGGGAACTAAACTTTTGGAACTTAGACCTTCCCGGGTCCAAAGCTTCGCCGTAGGATCGGTTTTAACACCGACTTTAGGACTTGCCAAGGTTTGGGATTCAAAGCTCCGCCGTCTAGGACTCGTTTTAACACACTCTTTAGGACTCAAAGGGTCACAAGGTCAAAGCTTCGCCGTCCCCCGAAGGGTGGGGTCCACACAATCAAGGGAAAGGATTACTAGGGTTAGATCTCCTTCTAAGGCACATGTACATGTAAGGTAGTAACGTTAAGAGACTTTATGCACCAAAGGCCCCCCAAAGCGGCATTGCCAAGGTACGGTGGGGGGTTACTCTGGGGTTAGTGCACGACACAAGATAAACTTCACCAAAGACTCTTCAAATGGGACCAAAAGAAAGCCAAAGAAAGCACACAAAGTACATACGTACAAGAAGAAGGACTCCAAGGACCTTTAAAAGCTGCAAATAGAACAACAACGAGAGCCAAAAGTGCTCCAAAAACACCGTAGAGGTTTTTTGGCCTAAACGCCAAAAATTCCAAGATAACTTGGACCTACGGACCCAAAACAAGTATTGGGGGTGTTTTGGGAGAGAGAAGGGCCCCCTTTTATAGGTTTCCAAGGGCCCACTCCCCCCCTCGACGAGTAACCTCATCCATCCGGATTTTCATCCAACTTTGAGATTTTCACCTAATCTTGGGTTTTACGATGGTCCTAGTTTCTAACTTTTGGAATTTAGCTCGGAATTGCAAATGGATTGCGCCAATGGCTTCAGAATGCCATTTTTAGCCTACCCTCTATCCCCTATTTCTATCACAAAAAACCCCTCGGAAACTAGTGCCAACTAGAGCCAATTAAAAGGGTAAAAACCTAACTTTTGGGGTTTACCTCTTTTGGCTTGGGTAACTAGCTAGGGTTGTTGGGGAGGCTCTAGGGAGTAAGAAAAGGCTCCTTGATGTCTTCGTTCCGACTTCATACGCTCCCGGGACGCCGGTCAACCCCGCAAAGATCTTGCCGTAAATATTAATTGGGGGGATGTTGTCAGTTTCGGCTGCTTCCCGCTATTGGAACTCCATGAATTTTGTCGGGGCGCGTTATTAACATAAAAGATGCTAGTCTAATTTTTAGTGAGATTTTACCGCGGCCTGGGTATTTTCTATGAATTTCCCAACGTGGCCTTTGGCGGTTGACCGCTCGGAAAAAGATCCTTTGGAGATCAGAAAAAACCGAGACTTTTTGGGGAACCTCTCATGGAGTCCCCCAAGCCACGTGCCAAATCTTAGGCTATTCTAGCACACAGTTGGTGGCGAGGTGAAAACTAACTTCGGTTGAATCACCGGCAGTCAGGGAATCTTTCACATGTGAGGGAATCTGGGCGAATGGGTTTTGCCGTGGATGTCCCGACATGTTCCAGATCCGAGAACACCATCCGGCGGCTGTGGATTCCTCCATGCAGCCTGTCTGGGACAAGTGACACCTACAAGCTAACAAATTGGATTCCTAATGTTTCGTCGGTGGAATGGGGAAACTAGAACCTATCTTTGGAGATTTACGTGGGGACCTCCCTTACTCTCCTAAGACTTAATTTAGCCTATCATGGTCACATGCACTAGGTTTTGGGCTATTTTGGGTAAGTTCCCAATAGCCCTATTGTTTTCCACTAACTACGGGTTCTAACCTATATACAAGTGGGTTTTATAGGTAATCTATGGATAAAAGGCTATTTATGACCAAATGCTATACTGGTACGTGACATACCTATTTTGGTTCTACACTCTTTTTTGGGCTTTTTGTACTACTTTATGCCTTAATTTGTAATAAACTAAAAAAAAGAAAACAATGAGTCCCAAGTGACGAATTTGGGGCTCACAACCTCGTACCGGTCGTGTGGCCAATGGTGGTTGATGTGGGCCCAATCTACATACCGTCGACATGTCGCTCTTGTCCATGGTGATTCTGCCTCCAACCACCCAGGATTTGCCATAATCGTTGGGGCATTAAGTGTGCCCCAATCCAAAGTTGCTCTATTTCCTCTCTTCTTTCTACCTGGGGGGTCACCTCCAAGTCCCGAACCTCTTGCTACATCCTCTGCATCCATTCTTGATACCTGCACAATGACACACACGATACTGTATGCAAATACAATGGCAATTTGCTTTGCCTTTTGTTGCGTGAAGGCAACTGAAATGTGGCAAAACAATGCCAAATGTATAACACTTCCCCTCAAATTGCAATGCAAAGCTTTCTCAAGCTAGGACAATGCAACTCAAAAGAGGAAGCAAGGGCAAATGTGAAAAAAATGTCATTTATACCCCCCAATTACCAACCCGGTTAGCAAGGGTAATTAACACCTAATCAGCCCGTCCCCCCCGAATCCAGACCGTCCAGGGCGGAGGACGGCCCTGGAATGGACGGCCGATCCGTCCACAGACATCCGGCACAGGGTCGGAACGCCGTCAACGGGTTCGGGGCGTCGTCTCCAGGTTCGGGGTATGATTACACCGCCGCCCGAAAGTTCGATGGACGGCCTTTCCGTCCTCTAGACGGGTTGCCCGTCCCCTCGACGGCCTGCTCGTCCCCTCGACGGACTGGATCTGGCCTTGGACGGCTTGCCCATCCCCTCGACGGCTTGGATTTGGTCTTGGACGGCCTTTCCGTCCCCTCGACGACCTGTCCCTGGTCAGGAACGACCTACCCATCCTCTCGACGGCCTGTTCGTGGTCTGGGACGGCCTTTCCGTCCTCTGGATGGCCTGCCGAAGGCCTTGGACGGCCCTTCACAATATATATATATATATATTTTTTAAATTGGTTTAGGGTGGAAGTTTTGACAAAATCATGTTAAATAGAAAAGTAATTTTCAAATTTTCAAATTTTCACCATGTGTATATATCACAAGGACAATGACATTAGAATTCATCATAGTGTAAACTTAATTTCCATTTCATGATATATTTAGAATGTACTCAATGTAGTAGACATTAAAAACACATTCGAAGTTCAAATCGCAATAATGAAATTTCAATTTAGGTTTGTGTTGGGGGATTTTACATAAAATAGGAACTAGAGAAAAGGACCTTTTGTTTGATAGTTAGACTCAAACTCACAAAATATCAATTTTCGGGAGAAATTTTAGATTTAGAGTAAGGAACAACAACTTCCTAAAATACAAAAAAGTAGCATTTTTTTTTTTTTTTTCTAAACTCGGAATTACGTGGAGGCAAATATTGGAAAGACTACAAAATCAATTGGATACACTTTGTAACTCAACATGGAAGGTCCCAAGAAAATGAAATGAACGCTTCCAAATTCTTTCCATTTCATTGAAGTGATTGAACTGGCATTAAATTGGCACTAAATGATGCCGTTGGGCGTTCAGAGGTTGAAGTTTTATTATTGTAAATATCTTGCAATCTACAATTCTACATAGGTAAAGTTTGTGAAATTTCTTCCGGTCAATTGAACACTAGTCTAGTACTCTAGTATGAGATCTTACATACTACAAGTAGAGGTGCACCTTAAAGGCCTAAACACATTCATTTTTTTTTTTAATTCTTTGCTATAGAAATGGCAATTTATTCAGATTTAGGATGGAAAAGACTCAAAAGAGGCCTTGGGACTTTAGTCAGTTTAGTGGCTAACATACGATACTACATAAGCAATTAATAAACAATCCATCAGAAAAACTATAGTAATTCACCGCTAGTTGCATTATAATTTAGAAGCCATAAAAAAAATATAGACACCACAAAAATGTCAAGTTCATGTACTCAATGTTGCATTTTGATTTTGAGTACAAAAATAAAAGGCAAATGCCATATGTTATTATGTTACTGTTTTAGAGTTTCCCTTTGTGTGGAAGACTACATGGAACATTAGAATCCATTCGTCCCTTTTTTTCCTTTATCTTACGGACTTACACCAATCCTCTCTTATTTGTCATAGTTGCATAAACTTGAACATCAAATTCTCTTAAAATTGCAACAACGTTTAGGGTTTAGGGTTTAGGGTATAGGCCTATAGGGTTTACTTCAAAACCTAGGTTGGACCGGAAACTACGGAACATGTGCTTCATTTCGGTAGTTGGCATTACAAGTGCAAAACTCAATCAAAATGTAGTCTTTGAAGTTTGAATTGGAAAAAAATAGATTAATGATTTAAATTCAAAGTTTTAGAAAACATATTGAAGACACCCAAAAATGGCATAACAATATCTTTAAAAGGTAAAACATTCTTAAGTATAGATGTATAGGGCTACATATTTTTAGTATAATGTATGAATGGAAAGAAGAAACAATGTTTTACATGAATCAATGATATTCAATGATATTTGAATTCAAATTTGAGCCCTACAAATTATAAATTATTTTAAAGGATTGATGATGATTCTGAGATTTTGGGAATAAAAACATTGCCCAATGCCAACGACTTTCGTGAAAATGGGCGCAATTAGAATCAATAGAATGAATCAAATGTTAACATGAACATCCAAATAGAACATTCAACATTTTAGGACCGACATTAAGAAGTTTTCAATTTGACCTTCTATGATTTTTTTCTATGTATCTCCCATTATTTACGTGCAACAAAATAGAATTCCATTCTAAATGAGCAGTAAACCTCGTTTTCAGCATTTGAATGTCATCCCTTGTATTTATTTGTCTTCTAATTGAAACAAATAAATACATTAAGTTAGAGCTCCTAAACTACCCGCCCCCGTAGACTAATGCCCGATTGAGAGGAAGGACACATGTCCTGACAAGTCCGAGAGTGCCGAACCACATAAATGAAAAATTCTCCGAACAAGGATTAGAAATGAATTACACTTGTTTTGAACGTCCCGCTCGACGGCCGGCCCGTCTCTCGAAAATCTTCATGTCCTCTCGACGACCTTGCTGTCTCTCGAAAGTCTTCCCGTCCTCTGGACGGCCAGTCCGCAGGCTGGACGGTCTCCGCCCCTGGACGGCCTGGCCGTCCTCTCGACGGCCAGTCCGCGGGCTGGATGGCTTGGCCCCCTGGACGGCTGGTCCGCGGGGGGGACGGCCTTCCCGTCCTCTGGACGCCCTGGGTTTAGGTTGGACGGTCTCAGCCCCTGCACGGTCGTCCCGTCTTCTCGACGGCCAGTCCGCGGGCTGGACGGCTTGGCCCCTGGACGGCATGTCCCCTTGGATGGCCTTCCCGTCCTCTGGACGCCCTATCCGTCTTCTCGACGGCCTCTCCATCGACATGAAACGGGTATATAAGACTGTTTTTAGGGTACTTTCGCCACAGTCTCTCCTGCTCTGATGGTGCTCTCTTGTCTTGGATTGGTTGCAGTCCTTGTTTGCGAGCACAGGTGCTGGGTATAGGCTGGTTTAAGGAAGAAGGGGGGCGGTTTTTCACTTTGTGGAAGCCGAATTCCTAATTCCTTTCATTTTGATTATTTGTTACTTGTTACTGTCACGATGGTTGGTCGAGATTTCTCAAAGAGAAAAGTTGATGATTGGTGGACAGGTGTTGGAAATGCACCGAGGATGGACCCGGATGCGGAATCACCAGAGCCCGTTTCAGAGGCCGTAGTTGCAGAAGGGGCCACAGCTGCTGGGGGGAGGGCGGAGAGTCTTCGAAGGGGAAAAACAAACAAAGGAGGCACAAGGCTACAAATCCGGAGAAGTGGCCAAGCAAGGGTGCAACGCGAAAATTGCATGAAGTAGCGTCGGATTTTTTTGAGCAGTATTCGATTTTGCAATTGAACACAACATACGTTGCGCGCGGATTACAAGGACTGGATGTCATTAAACAGAAGTTCCACCACATGTTTTGGACAACAATGAGCGCAGATGAGTGGCATGAAGACCGCACGAAAGAATGCTTCGATCATTGGTTGGAGTCACAAGTGCAAACGTGTATCTTCAACCTTACCCAAGTTGCGGAAAAAATAAAAGGCTTTCAGAAGAGTGTAGTGCCCAAACAACAAGCATTGCATTTGTTGCACAAAAAGGTGTATTGGTGGCATGAAGCAATGCGTGGACTGTCTTCAAACAACATCCGTTCCGCTCCGAAGTTTCAACGAAGTCAAAATTTGGCCTTTGGTCAACAGGTTGCAGGAGGAGTGGTTTTTCTTGAACGCGGAGTGGTGGTGGTTCCTTTGTCTGGCCATAGCAAACAAAGGGGGCATGGGAGGGTGTGCAAAGTATGTGTTCAGAATTCAAAACATATTCCGGAGAATATGGAATTAGCTGGGAAGTCAGCTTTGCACGTGGATGAATTGAAGAAGTCCAGGGAGAAGTTGTCCATCGAGGCATTGGTATGTCCATGCGAGCATCTAGGGGTCATCAAATTCTTTGCTATAAATGATATGACCATGGAGTGTTATTCGCAGTGGTGGAAAAGTGGTACTCTCGGCGCCATGTTTACCCTGGATGAGAAGAACCGAGATCCAGATGAAATTGGAGAGGTGGCTTATGATGCAACTCCACAAACAATGCAAGCCATGAAACGACTCATGGCATATAGTCGCAAGCGCACTAAACTTGCGTAGGCAATGATTTGCATTGTGGATGCAGTGCAACAGTGCTCTGTATTGCACAACGACATCACACCAGAGAACATTATGCTTCATTTTCCGAATGATGATGGAAGAACCGTGTAGATTGGTCTATGTGATTGGAGAATGGGTAGCCGCGTCAACAAAGAAACCCCTTCTCTTTACCAATTCAATTGTCCAAGGAAGTTACAGGCAACCCGAGCGCAACATTGGTGGGTGGCTCCTAAGTTGATGTACTTGACTGGAGAGACAGGAACTTCATCATCTCCTACTCGCAGGGTTAAGCCACCGTGTGTTAGTATACACACAGATGGATACTCCATAGGGAAATTGGCTATGAAGGTATGGAAAAAAGATCGTGGAAATCTAGAGATGATTCCGGACCATACGGCATTTGATGCATTTCAAACCATGTTGGGTGAATTGTGCAAGGTGGAGCCACTACAACGACGCTGTCGTGTTGAGAGCTTTTGCCTCAGGAAATCACGGGGATTCCGGCTGCGACTCGAAATGGTTTAGAAACTGAGAACGTAAAGTCACAAGTAAACTTGAATCTTCACACTCGAACGTCGAATCTTCAATCTCGAACGTCAAATCTTTTTCTTCGTCTTGAAACCGTGCCCGTTGGCCTATCCTGATGTGGCTCTAAATGGGTTTAAGGGTAAAGGTGTGTGATAAGATCCCACGGCTTCGGACGGGTAAAACGGGACGGCCAAACCACAAGTTGACCGTCCGAAAAATTGGCTCCTAAACTTTCAAACTCCCGGTGACCAGCTTTAAGAAACAAGCTTTCACCGTGAGAACAAGCAAGTCTCGACCATGTGGGTCATTAACCCCACTTCGTCACCCACAACACAAAATGAGGCTAGCGTTGGTTTTACCCAAGCCGCCCGCAACAACAATGTTTACAAAGCCACAAGTCACACAAACAAACACACAAAGTCTTCAAAACTCCTCCAACCGCAACTCCAATTCTTAAGCTGAACTTTGGTGGAGTGCCACCGTTGCATCACAACTCTAAATGAATCAAGTAATAGCTTTTTGGAAAGCATATACAATAATCTACTTCTCCTCCAAATCTCAAATGAATATAAAACTCTGTCCAACTTCTATGGCCATCCAAAGTTTCGGCCTTGACAAAAGAAAGGCAGTAGACCCTCCTTTGCTTCCACACTCACAACTTTCTCATACAAACTCCAAAAAGATCTAATGATATGTTCATGGAAAGCTAACACAGTTTCCTACACTCCTTCTAAATTTCATTGCAAACCAAGAACCTGTCCGTCTTTTATGGCCGGTTGAAGTCTCTGCCTCTTATTTTCAAAGGCAACAAACCTCCCACCACTCAAACTAGCACAACTTTTGATTCACAACTCCAAATTAAGCAAGTGAGATCAATTTGGAAACTACACACCATGATACTCAACACCTCCAATTTTCATTTCAAAATTCCTCAAAATCACAACACAATGAGTCTCCAAACATTCGGGTCCTCTTCAAAATCACAACGGGAGAGAAGATGAATAGTACCCCCCACCTTTTTCTCCACCCTATCTTCACTCTAACCACACAAACAAGTGGGGTCAGCCCCTAACTTACTTCCAAAGCAAAAACCGATAATTGAGCCATTATTTGGCCCAAGCAACTATTTCCTTATCTTTATCATTGAAAGAAATTCACTCCAAGTTCACTTAGAAGGAAAATGAATTAGATATTTTTTTCAAACTACTTCTTACACACAAAACTATTGTATAAATTCACTCCAAGTATGGAATGAAGAACTAAAGATCCAAATACATCTATTAGAGGTAAAAAACTAGAATTCCAATCGAAACTTCACTCCATCTGCAGAAATTTGAGAATGCGTTTGACAGTCGCCGCCACATATTCTGCACGATCCGCCTTAGTTAAAGGATTGACTGGCCCCTCTAACCATCGTTGGTGACCACGACTTCCTTCGATAGGCTTCACCATGTAAAAGTATTGATCGTTGTTCAAACCTTCAAAGTTCCCTTCAAATGTCACTTCTCGGCTACCGGGCTCAACACATCCGACCTGCAGCAGAATCACCAACGCTCGAGCATCTTCAAGTAAGTTTCCGTGCCAACGCCGCTCCACACGAGGTTGCTTTGGCAGACGGGAAGGCCCAACTTCATCTTTAGGACATTCGTGCAATAAAACAAGATCCCGTGGCAAAAGAGACTGATCTGGTAGTTGTGACAAAGAAAGTTCAATCTCAGCTTCCGGTTGAAGCTCTTCATCTTGAGACTAAAAAAGAACCCTCCAATTCGACATTCTAAATCTAAAGTAAAAGCAAACTACAACACTTCAATTCAATGCAACTCTCATAGGGACTCTCCTTCTTATATAGATGACTCACATCTTCACTAGAAGGCGTCACCTTGAAGCTACACGAATAACGCATACTAAGTATTTTTATACTATGTACGAATTTACAACATGACAATGCTCGGTGACATATGTCGTGCAACGTCTAAGTGGTGCTCCAACGTTTTGGACACCACCTGTGGATTGCTACCGCGAGGCCCACAAAGAACAAGACCTTGAAGAAGAGCAGGCGCGCAATGAAGATTAGATAATAGTGTATTACCATATAGATGCAAAATTAGTGTTTACTTAGCACATGCGGTTATTATAGTGTAGGCTTGAGGACATACGTGGCAATGTAGCACACTTTGTGGTTTCAATGCATTTTGTACTCATTTTGGTTTATATAAAGTTATAAAAGTATTTTACCTAAACATTGAGTTGTAAACAACTTCTTGTGTTCCCTAACTTTATCATTTAAATGAATTTAAACAAAACTCTTATATCTTTAGTACTAAAAACTTTGAATTGTATATCATTACAAGAAATTTCAATTAGTTTTGTGCAAAATTGTAATTGTCATCATTTTTTTGCACTTCATGCCATAAATAAGTAAAAATAGAAAAAACAACTCAAGAGATTCTAAATTTTTAGTTTTTTACAAGAGGTACAAATATCAATAGAGATTTCTAGTCTAAACAATTTTCAATTGGTTATTTTAGTTTTCACACCCGAAACTAATAAACAACCACAAAGAAGGGCTTGAAGTCAAATTTCACTATCAAACCAAATTTATATTTTTATTGAAAATCAGCATAATATTTTAATATTTCTCCCCACACGTAAGAATTTATTTAAATTTTTTTTTTTTTCAGAAAATTTAATGGAAAAATGAATTTATTGTGATTTTATAAAGCTAAACGTGGAAATTAAATTTTATCAATTATAATATGTATCAGAATAACCGGAAACTCTTACCATAAAGTCATAAACGAAGGAATGAATGAAAAACATAGTTTTATAATTTTAGTATAAATTAAATTTGAAAAAAAGAAAACATACATGAAAAAAACACCAGACTGTGTTATTTGGATTTTAACACATGGAGTTTTCAATTGCAATAACTCTTTCAAATTTTGACCTCAACTCTTTCATATTCACAAAAAATAATTCAAAAACAATAGTGCTCCAAACTCCAAAGGCCTAATTTTCCATAAATCGTAGTGAAAATTAATTTGAAATTGCAAAGCCCGCATTCAGAAAACTAGTTCTTCCAAGTTTGAATGCTAATATCTTTCAATCTATTCGGTCAAACTTCATGAAATTTTTACCATGTGATAAAAAACATGTGAAGTATAAGATCTTACGGTTAGATGTTGTAAAAAACATTTTTTTCCACATGTTGAGGCAAATGCAAGAGAAAAAACAGTTTTGCGTCCCTTTTTGTGTAATGACTTTGGGACTTTAGGGGTAAATAGTTCCATGAGAATGAACGGAACAAAAGTCATATTTCATATTAATGCTGATTTCAATATGCAAGGTATTGTCGTATTGAGCCTCTAAAAAATTTGCATTTGAAAATATGAAGACCCTATTGTCTTTTCAAAAACATTCAACGTCTTCCATACCTAAGAATGCGCACAGAAGTATTTGCATTTGCTTCTTGTACTATTGGTTCATTACCACCAATTTCTTCGAGTGGACCTTGTCGAGGCACCGGCCCCCTGTAATCACTATCTCTTGGAACCTCACCATCTTCACCTATAGTACCACCGATGGATGCACCATCATCATTGGAATGATTGGATGGTGCACTATCACTTTCGCTAGAAGCCTCAGAATTGCGGTTTTGTTGTGGTCGAGCTATAGAAGACAATGTCTGAAGAGGTCGTTGGCCCGTTGCGTCCATAATGCCATCTGTATTGGGCCCTCCCGTTTGAACTTCTCTTAAAAATGGTTGGGAAGTCGCTTCTTCCCTCCTCAGCCTTCTACATATTCTAGTACTCACACGTTCACTGGTAGTACCTTGTGGTCGTGGACGCTTCCCTCGATTATTGGCATGTACAGGTGGCCGCAATGAATTTGTATTTCTAGTCACACGCTGTGACACCATACCAGCCAATCGTGTACCTACCGACGAAGTTGGTTCGTGTGGACGAACTTCGGAACTAGACGGCCTTGATGAACTTTGGATTTGTAGATTTTCCAATACTGGCATTTGCCGTTGTGCAACCGAGACTCGATTTGGAGGGGGCATATGTGCTTCTCCACCTTGAGGGGGCCCTTCTCTACGGGTGGTCCTCATGGGCAAGGACGGTAGTACTACTACTTCTTCTTCACGTCCTCTTTCAACGTCAACCCCATCTCTTTCTATTGTGGCATCAATTTGTACATCCATAGGGTCTGGACTTAGTGGTCTCGGTGCTACAACGTCCTCATTTGTATTGCCCCCACTTGGCCCAGCATTCCATGTTTGTGGCATTCGTGGTGGACTTCCTTGATGTCCCTCAGAGTCATTGTCGTTATTATCCCCCTCTTCAAAGTCAAATACGGATGCATCAATTAGAGGACGCACTCCTCCCGCCCCATGAAATCTATCAAACGGTGGCTCATCATCGTCATTGGAACTATCATCTGAATCGTCATCATCTAGATCAGAGCGAACCAAACCACGGTCTAGACCATCAGATTCATCTGTCATGGAATCCTCTGACATCATGTTTTCAGTGTACCACCTTGTCGGATTTGCTGCAGACCTTTCTCTTAGAGTCTTGGAATTGGTATAAATGTAAACCAATTCCTCAGCACGTTCAGATGTCAATCTATTGCGTGATTTGTTGTGGACAAACAAATACATGCTCCAATTGCGTTCACATGACAATGCAGAACACACTTGCGCGAGGATCTTTTTGGCAATCGGTGCAAGTGTACGAGCACCGGCTCCGAGAAGGTCCCACCATTTGTGAGGCTGCAAATTCAAGGTGTTTACATCAGGGAGTCCACTGAAAATGCCTCGCCGATCTCTAAATGCTTGGTACTCAGACAAAGCTGACGCAAATGCTTGATCTCCAACCGCCAATTTGCACAAAACTCTCAATATGGCTTCTCTTGCCTCATCATCATCCATTAGCAAGACTTTGTCAAGTAAAAAGGGATTCAATAGAGCCCCAACATAATGCAAATCTGTCCTGAGCATGTCCCAGCGCTTGTAGAAATCATCGATGGCGGAAATTGCATATCGTGGCTCTAATGAAAATGGTAGATCCCTCAAAGATAAAACATGCTTTTCCACCTTTTTCATCACAAGCCACGCCTTATCCAAGCATGGGTGCTTTCCATCAAACTCTCGAAGAGCCATCAACACGAGCTCCACTATGTGCACAAAGTTTAAACATCTCCTCCAAAATTCATCCGTTCGCACATATCGTCGCACATCGTTAGCTTTTCTTTTCTTTTGACTAGATGCCAATCTCCGCGTGTAATCATTCCACTGCGGATCGTGGACTGTCGATTCTACCGCTTCCCTCACCTCCACCAAACATTCGATCAAGAGGAACATGGTTGCAAAGCGTGTTTGAACGGGATTTTTCAAAACGTGATTAGGAGAATGTCGTCGAAAGATTGCAAGTGGCATGTGATGCGTTCAAATGTATTTCACAATTGACTTGGCTTTCTTGACCATACTTGTAATCCAATCTTGTTTTCTCCAATCTTCAAGTAGAAGGTCAAGTGCATGTGCTGAACACCTTTGAAAATATATGTGTGGAAATCTACGAATTAACAGAGCGCCAGCGGCCAATATGTTTGATGCATTGTCTGTACAAACTTGTACCACGTTCTGTGCCCCTACCTCGTCAATGTAATCACCCATGCAATTAGCCACATAAGTAGCATCTTTGCATTCGTCTGTTGTGTCTATCGATCCAAGAAATACCTCTCCACTTGTACATGCCAACATGACATTCATCAATGGTCGATGTGTCACATTGTTCCATCCATTGGAGCATATTGTAACGCCATACTTGTGGATTGGTGCCCTTGTCTTCTCTGCTACAATTACTGCCACTTCATCTTCTGTAGATTTTATGAGCTTTGTATGAAGTGCATGGTACGCTAGAGGTTTGTAGCCAACTCTCGATTCCGATGTTGATTTCACTGCATCCAGAAAAGCAGGATGCCTCACTACATTGAATGGTATATTGGCTTCATAAAAAAACTTAGCCCACTTCTTGTCTAGTACTTGCTTGTTTGATGCGTTCATTCCGTCTTGTATAGACAATTGCCTCATCGATTGACTGTGGGTCAAATTAGGAATGGGCGCCTCCGATGATTGTACTTGAGAGCTTTGCCCCCCAGTGTTTTCTCCTCCATCATTTGCTGAGATTGAAGCAACAGGTTGTTGCTCGCCACGTACTACACTTGGTAGTATCGTTGATGGTGACGTCACTTCCATGTTGCGTCCAGGTCCATGCGAAGTGTCCGTAGGTATATGTCCTCCACAATTCCAAAACATTACCTTCACGGCTGCATTGACTTTAATGCACGCTCTCACTCCTTGGAGGCCTGGACGGTGTCATTTCGTCTGTATCCCAAATGGGAAAGCAACCGATCCTTTCGATAGCTTAGTAAAATTTCGCAAAACTTGCAAGCAACTTTTTCATTTGGCCGTAGTGTGTACCAAGGTTTCCACTGTGATCTTCCTCCACCCATTGCTCTTATCTGTCTTCCTCTACCTGCCCCTGCACAAAAAAAAAGATTAGTATTTTGTTTGAAATGTGATGTGGCAACAACACTTGTTGCTCTCACAACAAGTGCCACCACAACACACTCTTCTTGGACTTCGCTCTACCGCAATGGTTGTACTCCAACCAAGTCATGAAAGGCAAAATCAGCAAGGGAAAGTAATCTTGAATAGGCGGAAGTCCTTAATATACACCTTGAAGCCCTCCCTAAAATCCTAAACCCTAAACCCAGCTAGACGGAGTGACGGCTGATGGGGTGGACCCTAAACCCGCAGCCCTGCCAACGAAACCGTCCAAGCGGCAATTGTCCCGTCGAGCGATATTCCGGTCCAGGGGACGGGACGGATTCGCGTCCAGGGGACGGTTTACCGTCTTGGAGACGAGAATTCCGTCTAGGAGATGGGCTCTCCGTCCAAGGAACGGCTTACCATCCAAGGGACGGCCTTGACTACAGATGGGCTCTCTGTCCAAGAGACGGATGTTCATTCGGCGACGGAATGACCATCCAAGAGACGGCTTGACGCCGTCGCAGACTGGACAGACTTCATCTGCGCCACGGATGGTCCCGTCAGTATCGGCGACGGGCTGTGATGCGTTATGACATCCGGACGTAAAAAGCCAACGTCATGTCCGGATAGACAACCCTAAGAAGACCTTTGGTGGCGCCTATGAGGCCCACCTTGAATAGCTAAATTGTTGTCTACTATAGGTGCAACTGGCAAAGCGTTAATTTGGGATCTGGTGGCCACTACTGCAACTACCTCACCAACTACACCATACTCAAATCTATCTAATCTAGACTTTGAGATAGATGGTGTCGATGCGGTCTTTGTTGTCACTACAACAAGCAATGCTAGAGTATTTTGCAACTCTCTCATATGCGCTTCAAGAGTGTTGCCCCCAGAATTTGATCCACCTCCTTGAGAAGCTTGTAAGGTGAATGATTGAGGCCTCAACTGTGGATTTTTCACCCAACACTTGTCCTATGTGTAACCAACTTGCTCACAAGGTGCATAAGTACACTTTGGAATTTGGAGGTGTGTGTGAGCCCCAAATTCGTCACTTGGAACTCATTGTTTTCTTTTTTTTAGTTTAGTACAAATTAAGGCATAAAGTACTACAAAAAACCCAAAAAAGAGTGTAGAACCAAAATAGATATGTCATGTACCAGTATAGCATTTGGTCATAAATAGCCTTTTATCTATAGATTACCCATAAAACCCACTTGTATATAGGTTAGAACCCGTAAATAGCGGAAAACAATAGGGCTACTAGGAACTTATCCAAAATAGCCCAAACCCATTGCATGTGACCATGATAGGCTAAATTGGTCTTAGGAGAGTTAGGGAGATCCCCACATAAATCTCCAAAGATAGGTTCTAGTTTTCCCATTCCATCGACGAAACGTTAGGAATCAAAATTGTTAGCTTGCAGGTGTTACTTGTCCAAGACAGGCCGCATGGAAGAATCCACAGCCGTCGGATAGTGTTCTTGGATCTGGAACATGTTGGGGTATCCACAGCGAAATCCATTCGCCAAGATTCCCTCACGTGTAAAAGATTCCTTGATTGCCGGTGATTCAACCAAAGTCAGTTTTCACCTTGCCACCGACTGTGTGCTAGATTAGCCCAAGACTTGGCACATGGCTTGGGGGACTCCATGAGAGGTTCCCTAAAAAGTCTCGGTTTTTTCTGATCTCCAAAGGATCTTATTCCGAGCAGTCAACCGCCAAAGGCCACGACGGGAAATTCATAGAAAATGCCCAGGCCGCGGTAAAATCTCACTAAAAATAAGACTAGCATCTTTTATGTTAATAACACGCCCTGACAAATTTCACGGTGTTCCGATAGCGGGAGGCAGCCGAAATCGACAACATTCCCCCAATTAATAATTACGGCAAGATCTTTGCGGGGTTGACTAGTGTCCCGGGAGCGTACGAAGTCGGAACGAAGACATCAAGAAGACTTTTCTTGCTCCCTAGAGCCTCCCCAACAACCCTAGCTAGTTGCCCAGGCCAAAAGAGGTAAATTCCAAAATTTAGGTTTTTACCCTTTTAATTGGTCCTAGTTGGCGCTAGTTTCCGATGGGTTTTTCGCGATAGAAATAGGGGATAGGGGGTCTTTTAGGCTAAAAATGGCCTTCTGAAGCCATTGGCGCAATTCGTTTGCAATTCGGAGTTAAACTCCAAAAGTTAGATGTTAGGACCAACGTAAAAACCAAACTAGGTGAAAATCTTGAAAGATAAGAGATATGCTACCTCGGTATTAGAGAGGTGAAGATCTCAAAAGATAAAGATAGAAGTCCTAAGAGATATGCTTACCTCGATATTTGAGAGGTGAAGATCTCAAAAGATGAGGACAGAAATCTTAAGAGATATGCTTACCTCGGTAGTCGGTATTTGACTATTTGAGAGGTGGAAATCTCAAAAGATAAGGATGAAAATCCGGATGGATGTAGTAGCAAGTCAAGGGGGGGAATGGACCCTTGGAACCCTATAAAAGGGGGCCCTTCTCCCTTCCAAAAGCCCCCCCTCCATTTGGAGAGACTTTGGGTTGGAACCAAAGCTCTCAAGGTCCTTGTTTGAGTCTTTAGAGTTAGGATCCTTGGGTCCATTTTTGTAAGAGCCTTGGCGTTTGGCCAAGCAACTTTGAATAGAGTCTTTTTGAGCCTTTGTGGGGCTCCATTGTTCTTGTTTCTCAAGTTTGTAGAGGCCTTGGGGGTCCCTCTATCTTGTGTGTCTTAAGGTTCTTTAGAGTGCAAGTCCTTGGAGTCTTTTAGTCTTGTTGTTACATCCTTTTGGAGAGACCTTGGGTTGGAACCAAGGCTCTTAAGTCCCCGCTATTGTTGGTCCCCTTGGGACGGCGAAGCTTTGAACCTCCCTCAATTGTTGTTGAGTCTAACTTGTGTGGGTTTTCTTAGTATTTTAGCCAAGACACTTTGCAACGGTGTTTAGAGCTTTGTTGGCTTCATTGTGATTACTTCTTGTGTTTGGAGCTTGCTTGGGTCCCACTATTGAGGGGTAGCACTTTTACCCCCATTGTGGTGATAGTTGGTGTGTTCTTGCTTGCTTGGGTCCCATTTTTGAGGGGTAGCACTTTTACCTCCATTGTGGTGATAGCTTTTGTATTCTTGCTTACTTGGGTCTCACCGTTGAGGGGTAGCACTTTTACCCCCATAGTGGTGATAGGGTGGTGTGTTTTGAGTGAATTGGGAAAAATTGTACTAACCCTAGAGATACCCCCCACCATACCTTGGCGATGCCGCTTTGGAGGGCCTCTAGTGCATAATGTGAGTGGGGTCATTGTTGAAGGTGTAAGGGGGTGGTTGAAGGTGTTAAAGGGTAAACTTTTCTTTCATTTAGACTTTGTAGGTGTCAATTGTTAGTCAAGGCCGAGAGCTAGGTACCATTAGGACTGAAGTCAGGTCGGATTTGATTAGATAATCTTAGAGTAGACCCAGAGAGGTTTCCAAAAGCATAAGATACGTAGGAATCGGAGTTAGGATGCCCAAGATATCGATGGATGAAGTTTAGAGCCCAAAACGGATGAAACTTGGAAGTGTTCGTCCAACCAAGTTGGGACTTAGGATTTAGCTAGGAAATAGGGAGTCAGGTCCGTAGGTCAAATTTCACTCTCAACCAAATTTGGAAACCCATAGAAACCCATGGATGAAGTTTGATAGCCCCGCGGTCAAAACTTCATCCGCCCATAGCAGGTGATTAGAGAGTCCAATTTGAACGAGCCTTAGGTTTTTAGAAATGGCATGAGATGATCTCCTACCATTATGACAATAGAGTAAACTTTAGAAATAGGAAATACAAAACATAACATAGCAAGATAGTCAACATAAGAGTCAATTAGAACCATGATTAGAGAGCTACGATTAGGGACTTAGCAAAAAAGATCCATTGCTTGGAAGGCACAATGGATTGACGCTTAGACACCCATTAGAGTAGAAAACTACCATAGGACTAGAACCTGGTTGTGTTCGCCGATTTACCAAGGGTGGGTAAATAAGTGCCCACAGTGTGCCACCACTTTGTACCTTCTTCTATTGCCCCTTGTTTGTTGTGGATGCATTGCCTTTGTTGGTAGTTGGTTGTCCACCATTTTTGCCCTCAAATGATGTATTTGTAGGGCAATCTCTCTTTTCAATTTTCATGGCTTAATAAACCACAATGCAAACACCGCATTTGAGGGTTGACATTCACTTCTACTTCAGTTGCCATTGCAACATGCTTAAAGGCCTTGCAAGTTGCTCAAAGGCCCACCAATCATTAAAAAAGAGTATTGCGTTGTCTTTGTATTCGTTGCCAGGATCAAAATCTGGTTTTCCAATCATTGAAGATCACGCCCTTAGCTCTCTTCAAATAGCAGTCACGAACAATGCATCCGCCACTATGGTCCTCCATGTCGTCGAAAACGCTAATTCTCTAATTTTTAAAAGGATCAACTTTCATAGAGGGTAGGGCTAGCTCCTCCCTGCCCTCATGAATGTGAACTGTGACCTCTTGGTCCTCCTCCACAGCGTAATCACACGTTCTTATCTAGACTATAAACGAACTTCAAATGTTGAATCTTCTACACTACCGTTGAATTGCTTCTCGTTGGCCTATCTTGTTGCGACTCTAAATTGGTTCAAGTACCTAGGTAGGGATAAGAAAACCACAGGATATGGGACGAGTAGAACCAATGACATACCACGAGATATCGTTGGTGAAACTAGCTCCTAAACTTCAAACTCACAATCTACTGATCATTACTCCTATCTCACTATAAGAACAAGCAAGTTTCGCCCATGTATCATAATTCCCACTTTGTCATCACAACAAGAAATGGAACTGAGCAATAGTGTGACCCAAGTCGCTAGCAACAACAATGGTAACAAAGCATAAAAAGAAAACCTTCAAAATAGGCTAGGGCTTCACAATTACAAACAATGAGCCTGAAATCAATTAGAATCCCTCTAAACCCTTCTAATTAGCCTCTTTCTATATTTTCCAAACTAAAATCAGCCTTTCATATAATAGGGCATTACCACAAAAAAAAAATTTAATTGTGGTAATTTTTAAAAACAACTCAAAAGTTGCCCTAGTAAATATCTTGGTAACTTTCAAAATTATCTCAATAATTATCCTAGTAACTTCTAAAATTACCTCAATAAATACTCTTGTAACTTCCAAAATTACACCAATAATTATCTTTGTAACTTCTAAAAGTTACCTCAATAATTGATCTAATAAATAGCCTGGTAACTTTTAAAAGTCAACCGGTCTTCGTCTCTCTTGTTCGGGCTCTTGTTTTGCCAAAATATCAACGCTTGCAAAACATCAACAACAACCACCAAAAACACCTCCAAAAACAAACCCCATTGCCAAATTTCAAAATGCCATAACTTCTGCAATTTTTGGCAATTTTGCATTTTTTGGATAGGTATTGCAATTTGTGGTCTTTATAACACTAAATATGCACCCTAATGGTCCCCAAACACCAAATCAGCACTTTTGGATGTTTGGACCAGCACATACAAGGGTTTCAACTATCTCACTCAAACTCTCATATCTTTTGCAATTCTAATCGGAATTGCACGAAACGAGTTGGACATGGATCCTTACACTCAAGAGATTTTTCTTAGTCTTTCTTAGAAACCTCCTAAGCCCTCCAAGACCCTCCAAATCTAGATCAGCACCTCCAACACTTGAAACTCCAAAGTTTGATCTGCTAGCGCTTTCGCACATCACCACTAATGTCTCCAACGCCAAACAATAGTTCAAACCTCTCCAACAACTCTAGTGCTCTAACATCAACATCTAACTCATTCTCTTCAAGTAATGAGCTTCTCTAACCTTCCTAGATTGTTTCTATTTTGTCTCAATTGGATTAGCCTTGCAAAATAACTTGAATCAAGGAATAACACTAATCAAGGAATAACACTAGTAAAGATTGATATAACAACCAACCATCATTACATTCCATGCTTCAATTCCTATTAATTCAAAAACCACAACACATGCAAGACTTGAAGAGAATGAATGAGCAAAGGGGCAGCCTATGGTTACAACCACCACAAAGGCGCTCCAAAACAGCTCCGTTCACACGTCACCAAATAACGTGACACCGTGCACATTAGGAACGTAAAAAAGGTACGGTGTAAGGAATTAGCGTAAGAATTAGCATAAGGAGTTAGCACAAGAGCCATTCAGGTGGGCTTAAATAAAGTGAACATTAATAGAGGAGAAAGAAAAAGATGAGACGGAAGGGAAAGAGGGGAAGTTAAAGAAAGACCGGCCCTTCTTTAGCAACCACAAAGGTTGATTTTCAAGGGGGACTCAACCATTGAGCCATACATACAACTGTCAATGGCAGAGGAGGGGGGCTTGACCAACTTAATCAGGATCTCCACGCCGGGGTAAGTCCTCAAATTTTCCCCCTTAAACCGGCCGTTAGGGCTAAGTATTAGGTAGGGCCGAGAGTTAGGTACAAATAGAAGATAGGCCAGGCTAGATTTGAGTGAAGCAACTTAGATTAGGTCTCAAGAGATTTTCAAAAACATAAAATATGTAGAAATTGGAGTTATGACGCAAAAGATTCGGATGAATGAAGTTTAGGACCACAAATGGATTAACTTCCCGAGTTCTCATCCATCCAAGTTGAAAAGTGATACTTAGGTAGGTCATAGGAATTCAAGTCCGTAGGTCAAGTCTCAACCCCACTTGGAATTAGAAAACCCTAGAAAACCACGGATGAAGTCTGGATGCTGCTTGGCCAAAACTTCATCTGCCCATAACTTTTTACCAAAAGATCCAAACTAAGTGAGTTTTAGGTTTTTAGAAATGGCGTGAGATGGGATTTTATCTTTAAAGGATAGATTAGACCTAGAAACCTTTAAGTATAGAACCTCATAGCATAACAATTAGCAGAAGAAGCAGCCAAACATGTCCTTCAAGGACCACAATTAGAAAGACAAACCTAGGATATTAGCAAAAGATTCATTGCTTGGAAGGCACAATGGATTGGCGTTAGGCACCCACTAGAATAGAAATCTACCATAGAACTAGAACCTAGTTGTGTTCGCTTATTAACCAAAGGTGGGTAAATAAGTGCCCACAAGCTCTCCAACAAATTTCAAGGCATTCCAACACTAGTAAGGAACCAAATAGACAACCCAAATAATTTTTGACAAATTTTAAATAAATTTGGAGTATTGATCAAAATCCAAGAGTCTATGACATTTGAATGAAGACAAAGAGGAGTCTTTGCTTATTCCAACTATCCCTTTGAACACCCTAAACAATTCAAAATCCTTAAAAAGTGTAAATTCCTTCATTTGGAATTTGACGATTTTTTTATTTTGACGATTTGTTGATTTTACAAGTGGGAATGAGCTTAAAAAAGGGAGTTGAAGATTCTACAGGCTAATTTGGGCCATTTGAAGCTAATGGCACAATCTATTTGTATTTTCACCAAAATTTAAAGTTTGATCCAACAATAAACTTGACTTTCTTTTGGTAATTAATGGTTAGGTATTAAAAATCTTGGGGTTAAACAAGGAGGTGAGGCCATAAGGCAAAGTATAAAGATCGCCACCTTCTCTCTTCAATTTCCTCCATTTCTAATGTTGTACCTTGTATTCAATTTATTTAGTAGTTTTGACCAATTTGGCCAACTTGTTGTCAATGAAGTGTTTATCAATTACTTTTTGTTTATTTTGTAGTATTTTGGGTGCATTCTTTGAACTTTGAAGGATCTGGAGGCCCCTTCAAACCGTGTCACCTTGCTTCTAATCTAATGTTTGTGGTTTTTATTTTTTAACATTTGTGTTCTTGTGGCTTTTATTTATACTTTTGAGTGTCTATTTGTGGTTGTTATTTTGTATTAGCTTCTTTTTGTGGGAATCCTAAAATTTTGAGAATTCCCCATAGAGTCTTGACATGCAAAATTGTAGTTTGTGTAAAAGTTTTTTTTCACCTTTTACATGTTTTATGTCTTATATCTAACTACTGCTGAAGCTTTGGTTTAATTACTACATTGTTGGCTAGAGAAGGCTTTGCTTTGAAAAATTCTAGGTTTCTAATTGCAATCAGATTTAGCCTAGGATATGAGGAAATATGATAGTATAAAGTGGTAGAATATAACATTTCAAAATAAAATGATTGTGTCATTTGTTGTACAAAATGTCATACAATATAAAGTATATACAACTTTGTATACATATATATAATATTTTGTACACACACATATAATTTTGTATAAATATGTATATAACTTCATGTACATATATATACATAATTTTGTATGCATATATATAACTTCGTATATAACATGTATATGTATCATGTTATTGGATAGAGGTTTTTTGCCTTGGAAAACACTAGGGCTCTAGTTGCAACTAGATTGGGCTCAAAATATGAAGGATTCATAATCAAAGAAAAATATAAGTATAGTGAATGTACTCCACATACATATGTCTTTTACTTTGTAAAAACATTTATAGATAGATGTATGTCAATATTCATATGAAATATATATAATATAATATAACAATACATGTATAATATATATGAGTCATATTTGTATTCATATATATACCTCCATATAATACATCAAGTCATACATGTACTTGTATTAACCTTGTTGTTGTAGCACAAGAAAGCCAAGTTCCTTCTCTAAGACCGGAAAAGGTCCTAAAGTGACTCGTTTATCATTCCCACAGAGCTTTGTCATCCAATAATCGGAAATCCGGACAATGATTACCACAACCCCAAGCAAAACCTACTCAAATCCGGTCAAGAGTCTAAGCTTATCTACTCTATTTTTACTAATCCTGATTCTAGCTCTTTTCTCCTAATCTTACACTACCTGGAATCTATCTTTAGTCAAAAACCGGAACTGGAAACTGGGTAGCTAATCCAACTTCCCTGCATCCTAAGGTGTTATCCTAGAGTTTCCTAACAATTGTAACCGGAATCGAGTTTAACCTCTGAACCAAGAGGGATCTACTTATTGTGATTAAGGAAGGAAGCTTAAACCCTACCCTCTGAGTTTTAGAGTGTCGAGAGTGCCATTGAGAAATAAAAAGGACAACATACAGATTAACACCTAAAATAAACCCAACCGGGACTTCTTCACAACTAAACCGGATTTGAATCCGATTCAGTAGGTCACACAAGGAATCCTCAGTCGAGGCACTAACTGATACTACAACAACGGCCTACTGAGTTAGTCTAAACCCTTGGTAGAATCCGGGACGAACGAGTTAGGAAGTTGTTACCTTCCCTACGTGTTTCTGATTACTAGAGAACCTATCCACCTGGAAACTGAAGTTGTCCAACAAATCAACGGTTGTAACTTCAGCCTACTAGAACTATCTACGTTCACGGGAAACATGAACCGATCACACTAATGGATCAGGAAATCATCATCACACGCATACTCACTTAAAAATCCAAGGATCCGAGTAAAATCCAGTATCCGGGCACACTTCCTCCCTACCTATTCCTTCAACTCTATCAAATATACTCCAACAGCATTACTCATTAAAATACACGCAGCCACCCAAATGTAAATCAGAAAAGCTGATTTGAATTGCACAATGCTAGGAAAACAAGGTATGAAAATGCATACTAACAACTAAAAATCTGGATCCTAAATAGTCTAAAACCCAAGGGACAAGGGAATTAAAATCCAAACTCAAGGGAATGACACGCGTCATTCTCCTTATCCTCCTCATCGTTGACTTCCTAACAGCCAGCCCTCTCTACAAAAAACGGATCTAAGATCCTAAAAATCCGGATCCGATTGATTAGGTTCATCCGACCGAAAAGTAACTTGAAAGCTGTTTTCTACCTACCCAAAACTTGAGTTTCCACTAACTCCTAAATCTGCTCCTACAAATCCTCTACTTCTTCTTTCTAAAAGCAACTAATCTACTTCTGAAAATAATTTGTCTTCTTCTTCCTAAGCCGCTTTTGAGGTGCTTTCCCTAATTTAGTTGTTCCCTTTCTAGCTGGCTTCTTCCTATTGACTGAGGGTTGACTCTCACCGGTACCTTATCTTTAGATGGAGTCTGAACCTTATTCTTTTCCTTAAATTGCATGGGAGAGATAACATCCGGTTCTGAGTCATCTTTCGATTCCGGTTCTTCGTATGATCCAGATCTTAACCTCAAAATGCTATCCTCCTGGTTTGAATTCTCAAGAGATTTGTCCTCCTTTGATTCGTTGTTGACAAGGTTTTTCCTCCCTTGGTTTGACTTCCGATTTGGGATCCGGGTGTAGACCCTTTTCCAGTTCTAGTATCACTAAAATGCTTCTGAACCACTATTCATGATTCCGGTTTCTAGTCAGGATGGAAAATTTAGTTTTCCTCCTTAACCATTTTATCCTACTAAGATATCCTACATTTGGCTAATCCATAATCCTAGTAAT
The DNA here is from genome assembly GCA_947034895.1 of Rhytidiadelphus loreus. Taxonomy (NCBI): domain Eukaryota; kingdom Viridiplantae; phylum Streptophyta; class Bryopsida; order Hypnales; family Hylocomiaceae; genus Rhytidiadelphus; species Rhytidiadelphus loreus. The sequence goes on from OX344764.1 coordinate 46,116,520, forward strand.
TTTTCTAATTCTTTCCCAAAGAATAAAAAAAATTTAGCTAAGATTGGATCTTTTGTCCCTAATTCTATTCTAAGTAATAAAAATCTTGTTTCTAGGTTCCGACACTCGTATAGTATCAGATAAATAAAATAAAATACCATAAATTTGTATAGAGGTAGTATATGTTGTATATAAACAATATAAAATCTGTTGAAGCTATATCCAACACTCAAATGAGTACCAAGCTGCTCCAAAATTCTAAATCAAAAACATAGTAGCATTTTGTAAATCTAACACAAATTTCTACAAACCCTCTAAATTTCAGGGTAAAAACATTTTATTTTCTGACTTTTATAGCTAGTCAAAGTTTCCTTTCTTCAATTCAAAGGCAACTTGATACTACTCTACTTCCAAACTCATATCTTTCACTTCCTAAATCTAAACTAAGAGTGTGATAACTTTTTGTAAATCTAACATAAATTTCTACAAACTCTTCAAATTTACAGTCAATATCATATAGATGGTCAAAGTTCCATGTCTTTAGAGAAGAAGACTAGTTATTCCAACTTTTATAGATGGTCAAAGTTCCATGTCTTTAGTTCAAAGGCAACTTGACACTATTCTACTTCCAAGCTTGTACCTCTCATTTTTTAACTCCAAACTAAGAGTGTGATAGCTTTTCAGAAAGCTAACACAAATATCTATAATTCTTTAAATTTCACATTAAAATCTCATACTATCCAATTTTTATAGGTGGTCAAAGTTTCTTCTCTTCAATTCAAACGGAACTTCTCACTACTCTACTTCCAAGTCCATATTTTTCAATCCTTAATTCTAAACTAAGAGTATGATAGCTTTTTGAAAATTCAATAATTCAATACATAGGCATACCAAATCTCAAGACTATATATTTTTTTCACCAAACAACTATGGGCACTCAAAAATCTACCCTCAAACTTAAAGGCAATTCACCTTCTTACTCCATTAAGCATAGCTTTCCCATATAAACTCCAAATTAATCCCTAAAAGATTGAGGCATATTTTGGGCAAAAATAGTAAAAGTTGTCATTTTGGGGGCAGTGAGAAAAAATGATTTTTTTATCCTCAAAATTCAACCATACAAATTTGTACTACAATACTAAAGGAAGGTGTGGAATTTTTTTTAGAAACTTTGACCACGTGGATTGAAAGATTATAAAGTTTGAAGTTAGAAAAAAAAAAAAATTTTACCTTGCTTGATAGGTCCAATAGCCTTTAACTCCTCCTAGAGTAAGATTTTTATACTATATATAGTAAAATTAATTGTTTTAAATTTTCATCTTGTATCATATAAATTACATACTTGTCAAATTGCAAAAAAAAATGAGGAGTTTTGCAAAAATTGCCTAATTGAAAAAAATGTTCAGGGCAATATAACTTTTGATCTAGGCACCCTATTGGAAAAAAAATTATGTTCCCTTCGTGGAATATGTTTAAGCCTTGTTTCAAAATTTCATAAACATTTGACCAAAATTGGATTTTAATTGTTTGTTCAACATGCAATTGTCCTTTGGAGGTTGATAGAGTGATTGATAGGTTCATTAGAAGACATTTGAGGTCTCCAATAGATTGTGAGTTATCAAGGCTTGGGAACGTCCTGAACTAAACTTCAACTGCAACAGTCAGCCGTTTGACGTGGTTGAGACTCGGCTATGTCAAATCTAGAAAATAATTTTTTTTTTTAAATTTGAATTTTTTTTGCAATCTAAGAACTGTTGTTTTTTTCATTCTTCTTGACACCCGTCCGTTCCCTTGTTGCGGAGGGAACAATGAAGGAACAAGCCTGAAATGGCCTTCTATAGCCCTCAAATGTCTTCTTATGTTTGGAATAAAAAAAAACTGAAAAACATCTTCTCAAATTTTCATTCCAAAATTCACAATACACAACACATGATATCTTTTCAAATTTACGGCAAAAACATCATATTCATTAAAATAAGAGTTCTCCAATGAAATAGGAGTTTTGTAAGTATCCTAAACCACAAATGAAAGAAGAATTTCTTGTCCATAAACACACAAAAATAGAAGACATTGGCATACAAAACATATATACAAATACAAAATTCCAAAATACCACTACCCAATTTGTAATAATTTACGGTTTGCATTGAATGGTGTGGACGCCTCCAACACAATCTCTGAACATTGATTTATAACGTTATATTCAAAATTTTGGGAGTTTTGGACCCTCTCAAAATAATATTGTCGATTTTGATACCAATACAAATGAATTTTCAGGAAATAATTTGTGTTGATAACTAATAGAATTACTAGTTTTTTAAGTGCAATTTCCATTAAAATGAGAGTGAAGTGACATACAAAGTCCTTCATGAACATAGCTTAGATTTGTGAGTGACTAATGTTTTTATTAAAATACATAAGATCATGCAATATAGAACACCAAGTCATGAGCTCTGTGGTTGGTTGTAAGGGGTTGATTATCTCATTCAGGCGGTCCGGGTTCGATTCCCGTTGAACCCGTATGAGCGACTGAGAGACATGCATGACTTGGTACTGCTAGTGAATCCGACAGGAAGAAATGTTGTAACAATCAACTGGCCCCCTATCCGAAATGTGACAAGTGCTTAACATGATTAACAAAAACAAAGTGGTTATACCCACTACCCATTTTTTTCAATGGCCTCACACTTTCACTTTAACTGGTCATAGATTTTTATATCATAAATGCTATTCAAAATAAAATAAAAAGTTGGGAAAAACATGTAAGATATTAAACTCAGAAGTACATTAAAGAAATACATTAAAATCGAAATTGAATAGTCTTATTTATATAAATTAAACATATATTCTAAAACATACAAGCAATACCAAATTATAAATAAAACCAAACCAAACTTAAACCTACGCAATCTACTACAATAAACAAATTCCATCCATTACACACAATATAAGGATGTTCAATCCAAAACAAAACATGCCACATATACACATATGTGGATATCGCTTCTCAATTATAAGAAGTCAAGCTTTCGTTGATGACTTCAATTTGTATAGCAGGGATCTTGATCATACACTCCACAGTGTCTTTCTGGATCCTCGACTTCCACGCTGTCATAAGAGCATCCGTGTGTTGCCAAACCGGAAGTTCAGTTTCATCAACCCTCCAACGTAAACCTCTTTCGCTGTCCCATCCGGTGTAGAAATCTTGAACATTCTGATTCCTTGATGTTGGACGGAAGTATTGAAGAAGGACACAATTTGGATACTCTGGATTGGAGTTTGGATCAGACAATGCCCTTGCAATCCAAACTGGGTGCGAGTCACCATCAGCGGGCCGAACTGCAGCAAAATAGCCTTCAAATAAATCTCGAGCCACTCGAAAAGATGGATTCGGGCGACCACTCAATGGCCCGACATACGGGTCATCTTCCCCAAACTCTTCACGATCCTCACCATCATCGTCTAATTCATCTACGCGACTTGCTTGAACACGTGTAGTTGGCCAAAAACCGTCCTTCAAAACATGAAAGGTAGGTAACGGTTCCATCAACGCTACCTTCACGCCACGCCAATAGTTCACCAAATGTTCGTAACGTCTTCGGTAATCCCCAGTGACGTCTGCATTGCATAAATTCTCCCAATACTTTACAAACCCCGACACACCTTTGACGATGTCTTCCAAGCCTTTCATAGGCTTCAACGGAACAGGCAATGGTGAACCGCGTGGCCACAAACTTTGCCCTTCAGCATCTTCTTTCCACAACTTAATGCCTCCTCCTCCTTCACCTAACCAATTAGCATCAGTACAGAAAAGTTTGTACTTCATAATAGGGCACCCTGTTGAATCTAGGTAGAACTTCAATTGATGTGGCCTTGTGTGCCCAACAAGAATATCATCTCCATCTACAAATGATCCTGCTATAAATCCCTTGAAATCGGGTACTTCCTCAATAAGGTGAGGGATAGTGGGGACGGAATCCACATCTATGAAGGACTTCATTAGCGCTGGCACTGTTGGGAAATTCTCTTTCTTCAAATCCATGCTCCATCTTCCAAATAAAGCATCAATGTCATCGTGAGTATGACCCACGATCATGAAGTTCACATAAACTTCCCGGAAGATCTTGTTTGCTACAAGAAGAGACCAAAAACAGAAGACAAATCTATTCTTATTGTCTCCAGTAGCATTGTCCATTTGCACATTTAAAATGGGTGGTAGTCACGTAGCTGGAGCTAAGGTATTTGGCAACGGAGGTAAAGACGCATGGCACATGTCTGCACCCTCTAGCACAGCCTTAAACAAATTAGAAGACTTTGCATTTTTGAACAACTCTCTAGAAGACGACTTCGGTGCTAACTCTAAATCTCGCAACAACTTTGCCATTGAACCAATGGTATAGTTGGAGTCATGCGAGAAAACATCCAAGCCATAATGCGCGTAGCGCACATCCGCATGACCATGCGCAATCATGCCGGTCACAGATACAGGTAGCTTCATGAGGCCATCAAGTTCTTTACTCTTGTGAGAGAAGACAGGACAAGCGGTTTTTGCATGATCCATCTTGTCGTGTATGATGGTAAGACACTCATGCGGAGAGTTGAAGGACAAGTCTCGGTTTATGTAATACACATCCCTGTGTGCTCGAGCGACGGTGAGATGCTTATTCAACCTCCTTGACCACTTCATAGCTGTTTGGGAGCCATTGATAGCACCCTTGATGAGCTCATTATATTTGTCACAAGTAGCACACCGAGCAAAATTATCCCCTGGTTTCTTCACATCAAATTCAGAAAACTTTGTGGACCTTATCTTGCTCAAGGTTGAAGTTGAAATCTCCTTCAAACCAAAAGCCGCATTGGTTTCATTGAGCTTTTGTAACTGGTCCTTCCATAGGAAGGATGCCGGAAGAATCTTGGACACAACCTTCTCACCTTCCTTCAAAGTTCGGGTACGATGAGGCATGTGATCAGCCTCCTTGTCTAGGATGCACTTCAATGAAGCCGTGGCTTGTTGAGTATGTTCTCTAGGCTTCAACAATCCAGTATTGCCGTGATCCCTGGCTTCCCGATCATCCTTCATGTATTTCAAGTATCGATAGAATGTAGATTCAGCAACCCCTGCAATATGCATCCATGCGCGTAAACACACATTTATCTCTTCAATTGTCACCATCTTCCTTCGGCGTGAGCCTTCATGAATCTGTTTGTGCACATCAGTTTTCATGAAAGCTCTATGCTTGAAAGTTGAATTTCGGTACATGCGTTCTCGGAAAGCTCGAATTTTCTCCCTAGGAAATGGCTGGACACAATTCTTGCTGCAACAAACTTTGCTAGACACCAAGTTAATTGACTCCTGCGATAGGAGTTCTTTAGCTTTCACACCAATCTCCTGAGGCGGGTTTCTGATGGCACTAGCATATGGTCTTGTAGATGATGCAGATGGCGGGTTTAGAAGAGATGCTTGCAGACGGTTGAAATTGTCCCTAGTTTCATGGTCGTGAAGACTTGCTCCTTGATAATGAACCAGCTCAATTGGCCAAGCTACCAACGAGTAAAACAGTTCCTCAGGAAGGTCCACCTCAGAATGGGACTTTGAAATATGCACTGATACATGAGTATCACCGAGAGGACCACTGGCACCAAGAACAAGATCAGAGCTCACGCTGTGGCAAGTACCTTCGCCAACAAGTAAGCCTTCAGCATTATACAGCTTAACACACTTCTTATTCCACATCAGACGCGGAATCCCTTCATACTCAGGAATGTCAACATTCATCTCTTAAATCATTTGTATCTCATCGTCCGACAAGTCCATGTCAATATCCGGGTTCGCAAGAGGATCCATGGAACTTGTACAAAACAATCAACAATTGAAGTTCTCTGGCTAATTAATAACATAATCCATGAAAGTCACATTAGTTACACTAAATCTGTTCTTCAATACCACAATTGAATGAGGACAGAAGAGGTACAGATGTATTTTAGCGCGAGTCGCGCTAAAGTGTAGTTTGGATGGACAATACGTCTAAAGTGCAAATGGGAGATACTCCACTGAAAATATGTGGGCATCCTTGTCACTAGCACTAAAGTTCATTCTACTGATTCCTTAGAAACCACATCTATACTATCACGACTACTGTCAAAGTGAAATTACACATAGAGGTCGCATATGTTCATTAGCACGAACGATTTACATAGAGAAGACATACACTTTAGCGTGACTAGAGCTAAAGTGCAATCTAACGATTCACAAAGAAGATACATGCACTTTAGCGCGACTAGCGCTAAACTGCAATCAAACGATTATCAAAGAGGAGAAATGCACTTTAGCGCTAGTCGCGCTAAAGTGCAATCAAACTATTATCAAAGAGGACACATGTACTATAGCGCTTGTCGTGCTAAACTGCAATCGACAGGTTCACGAAGAGGAGACTTGCACTTTAGCGCGACTAGCGCTAAAGAGCAATCGATGGATTCACAAAGAGGAGACATGCACTTTAGCACGACTAGCGCTAAAGTGCAATCAACGGGTTTTATATTAATTTGCTCAACAATCCCGTGTTTTGCGGAACTCATTCATTTTAGAATGGTGAAATTACTATTTTTAGAAAGCCCGAAAATTAAGGCAATATTTCCAGACAATATCATGAAATGGCCATTGGAATTTGTGTAACAACCTTACGTGATGGAAATCTACTGTATTGGCAAAGATGCGACATGATATGCAGACTTCATAAGTGATTACGGACGCTAACAATTGCCCCTGTGAAGCTATTGAAGTTAATTGACTTGACTTCAAGTTCGCGCTCCATGTTTAAAAACTGATTCAGAACGTACGCGTACAGTAACATCAACGAGATGCGATGAAGTACCTCCTGAAAGAAGGATGGGACACAAACTACTCGGTGGATCTGTGTTCCCCAGAAGAAACTCTTGAATTATGCACAGAAACTAACAATGCAAGTACAAGACGCACACAACGAGAGCAACGCGTACAGAAATCGACTCGGTTGAAAAGAAAGGTGGAAGGAGATGACTGCATCTTGGTTGACGACGCACACTTGAATTCTTGGCGGGAAGAAAATTGCGCCAACCCATTTTATGATTTTGAAAGCCCTCTGTCTAATTTCAGAAACCCCGGGATTCCTGATTCCTTGCGCAGGTTTACACTATAAAGCACCAACTAATCCTAGAATAAACCACAGTCCCAATGGATTTTATGGGGTGAGGTGCATCTTGAGGATTCCCTATATTAATGCTTGTTGACTTTCGTCCACTGACGTGTCTTCTTGTAATTCGAAAAGTGTCACGGACGCATGGCAGAATTTTAATTTTTAGTCGCATCCTATTTAGTCGCCTATTACATGCTTCTTTTCTGAAGTACTTAAATAGCATACGTGAAATACTTTTGGTTATATTAAGAGGATTCTCGCTTTGTTGAAATGACATTCCAATCCTCTGGAAGTCCAAATTTTTTTTCGATTTTATAGTGTCTACAATTTGGGAAATTCCTTTTCCTTTTATAGGGAAGGCATATTTTATGGTGCAAAATATGACTCTGGAAAATTATTTTTTATAGTGCTGAAATTCCACTTTACTGTAGTCATATTTGAACTTTAGGTTTAGGAAAATTTAGGGTCAGGCTTAGGGTTTAGGGTTTGGAATACTAATAATGCATGGCATTACTAAAAATGAGGTCAAATTCATCACATTCTAACAAAAACTCGGAGTGATGGTTCATTGTACTTCCGAGCTTCACGTGTTGGAAATAAAATTACGAGCAAATGAAAGAGCAAATTTATGCATCCATTTCTAAAGTTTCTTGGGGGTGAAATCAATAAGACTATAATTTTTATTTTGTTGAGAAGTCAAGTATAATGAGTGAAAAAAAAGGCACACGTGTAGAACTTCTTCTTCAACATGACGTGTGTTGTAGTTAAAAAATTTTCAAGCTCTAAACCTAAAACCTAAACTAATAAGATGAAAGTAAAAAGTATGTAGAATTTGAAAATATTGTAAACTTGTAAATTGAGGAGAAAAACTCATTCTTGTTACTTGTAGGCAACTTCCTACCCAAGAAAACTTGCATTGAAAAAGCTATGTACTGTAGTTTAAATTTTTTAAACAAGAAAAGAAAAAATAAATTTAAAAGAATGTAAGGAAAATAATGGAAGTTTTAAACACCATGTAAATTTAGGATTCAAAACAATACGTAACTAATGGTGTCTTTGAATGACGTACTACGTGGAATTAAAAATTGGGGCACGAACCTTCCCCTGTATTTTAGTGTCCAAAAAAATTTAATCTCATGAAAATCACGTAGAAGTAAATAGGAACCATGTTGTGCAAGTTGCAATTCTTTATAAACTCAACGATTCAAAAAAATATATAAATAATAGTAACTTTGAATGACGGTGGGCGTGAAATCAAATGTTCGAAAAGGACCAAATCCTGTATTTTGATGTCCAAAAACATATGAAGTCATGAAATTCACGTAAAACAAAATGCGAAACGTGTTGTGCAAGTTGCAATTGTTAAATATGGTACGTCATTTGATTTTAATTAGGGCTTCAAGTATAAACTATAACACAATGCTCTGCAAATGAAAAGTTCTTTTGCATACGAAAATGCATAAAAGTAACGTACATGTATGATTTATATGAATTGTAATTGTTCAACTTATTTAGAACTTGTACATATTTTTTCCATTCCATTTACTTAATTTATTTCATGGATTTAGGGCTTTAGTATTTGTTAACTACAGCGCATGGCACATTTAACAAAAAGTTCTCTAGCGTATGGAAATGCATAAAAGTAACTTACATGTATGATTTCCATGAATTTTAATTGTTCAAGTTATTTAGAACTTGTACATATTTTTTTCATTCCATTTACTTGATTCATCCCATGGCTTCTGGGCTAACATTTATTTTTTGTTAACTACTGCACATCGCTCATTAAAATAGAAGTTCTTGGCGTACAGAAATCCATTGAATTACATTTTTTTGTTTTTCTAAACTTTTTGTAACTTACGTATAATTCCCCAAACTATAAAAAATTATTTATTTAAGGGTTTAGGGTTCTAAATGTTGAAGTTGTAAGTTTACTTACAATAGAAAATAATCATGGATATAATACATTGAGTGCAAGCTATTTTTTTTATACATTATATATACCACATTTGATACAGTCTATCGTATTTAGGGTTCATGAAATGTCAAATGTCATGAAGAAAGATTGAAAGAGTGCGTACCTTTTAAATAATTATAGAAGTTTCAAAAACTTGGAGCATTGAAAGAGACAAGGAGAGCACTGTCAATTATGCCAATCATAAGTCACAAATCATTGTACCTAGTGGCACACTTTCAATATCTTGTAGAATCATGAATGACAATTATGAGAATGAATGTCTATTTATGGTGACTAATTATTTTCAATGAGTGGTGAAAGGGACCGAACTAGTAAATTTAACTTATGTATGATTTTAAATTTGAGTTATTTCTTACAATAATTAACTATATACTTTAAATTCAAAAATGAGAACTTTGTATTTTTTTTCCCTCTAACAGCTAATAATTTGTTTTACTCCAACCTCACGATCATGTTGTTTGAATTTTTGGTTAAAAAATTAAATCACTCTTACTTACAATTATTTGGGCTTTCATTTCAATTATAGTTTTTTTACATCCAATGCAATTGTGAGAAGTTTGTGAACTTCATTTAGTACAAAAAGATTGTGCAATAAAACATTCATTTGTTGAAGTGGGCCAATAGAGTAGTTTAGGGGTTCTTTGAGTTAAAATAAAAATGAAATTCCCATATTTTGGATTTCGGGTGTAGTCTCTACATGGAAAGTTTAGTACTTCTTCAACAATCAATATTCAAAAATTATAAATATGAGCTATAGGTTTCGACTAACTATCGTCTTCAAATATTCTAAGTAATGGCAATTGTAGAAATAAAATAATTACATAAAAATGAAATGTTTGAAATGGAAATCTTCTTAATACGTGGTACACAATTTTTATACCTCATTGATACGGAAAAAATACAAGCGCAAATTCCTTAACTTCAGAAAGAGATTGAAGGTGTTTTTTAAAGAATCAATACCGCGGAATCAATTGTTTTAATTAATAGAAAAGTATTATTTGAAAGTAAAAATACTGTAGAAGATGTTCCCTTTTTTTTCACAATTTCAAGGATGAATAGTTGCATTTCTATATATTACAGAAGGATTCACTGTCATGCATTGGACATTTAGTGTCCACGGTAGCATTACAGGGCTAAGTGGTTCACAATCAAAGGTTACAGCAGACATGTACCCTTAAGCAATTTTACGTTTTTATTGTGTACAATGAACAAAGGTCTTGCAGACGTTCTTTAATCCAACTATCTTGTCATTCATCCAATGTAATATTTGAATCTTCAGAAGACAACCTTCTTTTAGATACAATTTTAGGAAATTTTGATAAATGGTGTTATTGTATGAAGGTATATTACAAAAAAAATGAAAGGTATTATAGTACAAAGGTATAATACAAGAAGAGTCAAAAGTGTTACTGTACAAAGGTATAAAACAAAAAGAGTCAAAATTTCGAAAATGATATATGCGTTAAGGTATTAAATATTGTTGAAGAAGGCCTACGTATAAAGGAGGCTTCGATTCAAAGCAAACATATGGGCGGGTATGAGCATCGGGCATGTACAAACATTGGGCGGATATGGATAACGATGGGCACGGGCATTGGGTACGTACGGATATCGGGCAGGTACAAGCATTGGCGGATATGGACCACGGGCGGGTACGGGTATCGGGCAGGTACGTATCGCATCAGGTCCGCATCCGCATCAGGTCCGTCACCCAGAACGAGTTAGGGTTTGGCGCTCGTTTTTTTCCGCTCTCCATGTTTTGGTCCGATCATTTGTGGTCTTGATCGTTTGTGTGGTCAGTGAGGTCTTCATCGTTTGTGGTCAGTGAGGTCTTCATCGTTTGAGGTCTTCATCGTGAGTGGTCAGTGAGGTCTTCTTCGGCGTCGTCGCAGGTTACGAAATTTGTTGCTGTGTGAGATCAGCGTAGTCTTGGCGGTGCTTCGAGGAGGACCGCGACATCGTGGGTGGAGGAGGTGCTTCGAGGAGGACCGCGACATCGCGGGTGGAGGCGGTGCTTCGAGGAGGACCGAAGCTCTTGGAATTCGGTTTAGGTTCACTCGGTGGTTCTCACGGTGGTTGTCGCGGTGGTTGTCCGGTGGGTTGGCTGGGTAGTCTCCCCCCGCTTGTAGGCCGTCCATCGTCAACTCCGCCAACGCCAATACAGGTAAAGTCATTCACATTTGCGGTTTAGCTTCTTTTGGTTTTATGTTGTTACTCCCTTCATCGTAGTTTAGGGTTTGCAGGGTCCGTTCCGCAGGGTCCGAGGTTACGAAATTTTATCTGCGCCAAAGTTCTGGCTTGCACGGATTCAATTTGCTAGTATGCGTTGAATTTGCTAGTCTGCGGATTCTCACATTGATAGTATGCATTGAATTTGCTAGTCTGCGGATTCTCACATTCTCAGAATTCTGCTTCTTGCTTGGGCCACTGTGTTGAATTCAACTTGATTTTTTGTGGCCATTCAGAACAGCTCGAGCGCTCATGAAGGAAGGTAGTTCGTGAAATTGGGAGGTCTCGGAGGAGCTCGGCACACCAGCTTCGACTAGTCAGTGTAACCTGATTTGTGAGGTATTGCATTTAACCCGTTATTGTTGCACTTGAATTGCATTTTACTCGTGATTGCTGCACTTGAATTGCATTTTACCCGTCATTGCTGGACTTGAAGTAGGATTAGAGATTCGATTTAGGGTTTCGTTGTTTTTCTGAACATATGAGAGTTGTTGAGAGTTACTGAGAGTTGTACTTGCTTAAACTAGGAGCCAGAACTGCAGAATCATACGACCGTTGCTGAGAGTCAGAAATGTCAGAACTAGGAGCAACCAGTGCCAGAAATGTCACTAGTTTAACTAGGGTTCGAGATTCAGTGATATTTCTGATTCAAGCATGCAGTTTTGTTGTTCCCAATCTAGAGTCCAGTAATAGACAGCAGTTGGAATACGTACTCAGTTCCACAGCCGAATTGAACCTCCAAGATCGAAAATTTGTTTATTGATTGCAACTGTATTGCTAGCAAAATTAGTTCCAAATGTCTAGTTAGAAGGAAACCCTAAAATATGAGAATGAATTACTGGCTCCGAACCGCTAGATACGAAATTTCAGAAGTTGCCCAAGTAAATTAGAAACCCTAATATAAACCTAAAGCCTGGAACATGAACAGAACGAGTCATTTTAGCGCGACTCGTGCTAAATGACAGTTCCAAAAATTCTACAATCATAAATCTGACTGTTTAGCGCGAGTCGCGCTAAACTGCATCCAGTCCGGACCATGATTGAAACAATTCAATAGTGTACTCCATCATCGCATTCGCAGAACACCTCAACCCTGCAAAAACGACTTCTTGAATACCGTATACGAGGACACCAATGCCCTCAAAACTATGTGCACAAGAACTAACAGAGTTCGTACCGCAGCCTCAAGTTCAAACACTTTAGCGCGAACCGCGCTAAAGTACAAACCCTCCACTCATCCACACAGTATGACCCAGAAATCCATAAAATACATGGCACCAGGACTACACAGAGGCATCAACAAAATAACTACCCATACTCTTTAGCGCGACTCGCGCTAAAAAGCAATCACCCAATGATACAGACCTCAACAAACAAGATACCGGGAGCACACCCAGTAAGTCATACAACATAGAGACCCCAAGAATAATACACATGGTGTTTAGCGCGAGCCGCGCTAAACATCAAACATCCGTGCTAAACATCAAACACAAACTCGCACACAATGTACCCCGTGCACTTTAGCGCGGATCGCGCTAAACAACAAACACATCACAAATTATCTCACTCCTCTGTCGTGTGATGCAGAATGGAAAACCAGATCGAGGCACTGGAAATGTACTTCAAGAAGTGCGAAGTCCAGCTGCACGAGGACGATAAAAGTGCGGACGATAACCTCATCGAAGGAGAATATTGGGAGTTCAAAGAACCAGAGAGAGTAGAATCATGGAGCTTCTTCATGATTCCTTTCATAAACCAAATCTGCTTCTCTTACAAGTTCAGGAATGCACAGTGCCACCTACATCTCTCCTTCCACGAGAAAATTAAGGATGTAGAAGCTGACACGCATCCCATGATCAAAGTCAAATGCATGACAATAATTCCTGGATGTCGCCGACAGGATCAATACCATTTCGCTATTTGCATTGACTCCGTCCTAATTCCCTTCCATCTCAGCCCCTTCCTCTCGAGTCTCGAACCAACTCCCTACCGCGACGAGATCAAAGAGCTGGAAAAGAAGCTGGACAACAACGAGTGGAACAATGCTAACGGGACTCCTCTTTCGTGGAAGAAACTATGCAGTAAAATCCGCATGCTCTTCAACGATTTTCACACGCTCAAGGGAAAGATGGAGATGCAGCAAGAAAATAATCGACCTCGATCTGTATCAAAGGAGATCATGAATACCGGAGTCAGCCAGACATCAAAACTGAAGATTAAACAAGAACCCGGTGCCAGTCGAGGTCAGAGGAAGCCTGCAACGCCAGCGTCCAAGGCCCAACCGCGGAAGGGGAAAAAAGCTGCTCCCCCAACCCCCGAAAAGAAAAAGCCACCAAAGGAATCTGAAACATCAGAGGTGGCAGAAGGAAGTTACGTGGACGAAATGGAAAATGTGCCACACTCCTGGGCAACAGAGAACAAACCTGACTACAAGCATGTCAGCCAGGTGTACAAGAAATTTTGGAGCACCTGCGACGATGCTTACGTCTTCGCTCTTAATGAGAAGAAGGAGATCGACATATCCCAGTTGATTGAGGCACCTCCGACATATAACATCCGTTCCAAAGAAAACCGCACTGTCGAAGACATGGTGAATTATCTACTCAACATACCTGACAAGAGTACCAAACAAACACTATGTGTTATGCCCGTCGGCTTCAGCCACAAGCCGACAAGGTGGGAGGACATTGAGGATGGAATATTTTACATCATCAACGGACAACATAGTGTTGAAGCGAGCAAATACATGTTCGATGACGACAACAACGTGGACGTGGATGAGAGGGAGCACTTCCGTAAATGGAACTACTTCGTTGTGTGGTCAGAGGACGCTGAGAAGTTGCGAGCCATCTCTACGTATTACAACCGAACAAATCATTTTGTGGCGGTCCAACCATCTTGGGCAACCAATATCCTGGGAGCACGGAAAGTGTGGGAAGACATGGGAAGGCCCGAGAATCCAACGCAAACAAAGTCCGTTGGATCTCTGGTGACCACAAGAAGGACCGTCGAGAACCGGCACAAGAGAAAAGCATTCCAGGTGCGTTTAAGCGCGAGGCACGCTAAATTGCAACATTGAAAATTCATTTCATTAATTTCTCGGGATATATGAACGTGTTTCAACTCTGATGACATTTCCTTAAACATGTTTCAGGTGTTCGAGAAGGCAATGTACGTCAGATTCTCCATGATTGACGTTGTGAAGAATTTGAAAATCTCAAAAACAAAGTCGAAGGAGGAAAAGCTAAAGTTAACCAACGAACTGAGACTCATCACAACTCCCGATGAGGTGTACAGACTCTGGAGCGAGGTGATCACCGCTGCCGCGCACGAAGAACTCTTCAACCCCGACACGGACATGATGTTCAATGAAAAACCGGGTTGGAATCCCGAGAGTTGCATGTTGAATCGTGAATTCTTCAAGCACCTGGGTAATTTGAGCTATGATGAAATAGCAAAACTTGCTAAACATCTGCTGAATCAGTCGGGAGAAAAACGCAATCATGCTTACCCGAAGGTCACGGTCAAGAGTATCACCTCAGTCCTAGATGACTGCTTCAGCACCAAGGAGTGGGTTGAACGTCGTAAGCGGAAGAACCTCGTGATCAAGGAGCTTCATGAAATCAAACCTCAACTTGGGCTTATGAATGCTCGTAACGAGATCATCAACGAGAATTGGAAGGCCTTCAAAAAGGAATGATTCTTCTCCAGCGCCACTATGGATGTACTCCTCGAAAGACCAGGAGAAGCCTACTTTGGCAAAGCGAAGAACAAGTCTTCAAGAAACAAGACGATCACTGAGCTGTCCCAGGATGCCTATGATTTCTTCAAGATGTTTCTCCTGCACAAATCAAAATTCGAAAAACCGACAACAAGTGGTCACTACCGGCCCTATGAGTACCTCGGAAACAGTACCAAGGAATGGCCAAAGAAGGTGTGGACTGCGGAGACTAGAAACTATCTTGCGTTGGGGGTGATAGACTTCAGGTCCTTGCCAGGAATTGAGAAGAAGGAGAGCTCTACGGTGGACAAACCGTACTTCGTCGAAGTACTCGCGTCAATGGAGGCGAAAAAAAACCCTGCACTTGAAGATGTTCCATCATGGCTCTTCATTTGCGGTGACGAGAAGGAGCAAGCCCAAGTTCTCAAATTTATTGAATCTGACGACGTTCTCGATTCATATACGATTTCGTACTCCGTGTACTCTGCTGGGAAGAACGATCGCCTCGGAGATCTTCCCGCAGCGAAGACGCCGAAGAAAGTGTTCTTGATTTTCCTGCAAGATCCCCAAAACGATAACACGGTGGAAATTCCAGAGGAATTCGAGTGTCCGGAGACGGCACGATACCTGAAAGCTCGCGCTTACAGTGAGCTTGAGTATTGGATATACAACACCGAGTTGAGAATGGAATTTTACTTGTGGCTCGTGAAAGCCTTCTGCAAGAGTGGCATGTCAATCTATTCTGCTTTCATTGGGGGGAAACTTACGTGTGCGGCAGTGGTAAGTAATGTGGCTGCACTTCAGCGCGGGTCGCGCTAAACAAACATGTGAATGTCAGTTTATCTGAATGATGTTATCACTCAATTTATGTTTCTGCATTAGTACCAGCTGCCGATTTAGCGCGGGTCGCGCTAAAGCGACTGGTCTTTCTTGATAATCAAAATAATCATTTGATTTTGTCTTGGCAGATGAGTAATGTGAACGTCTTCGCCACTAGAATGGGTACTCAATCAGCATGGTGGGAAGACATTTGTAGAAAGGCAATGACGCTAGATATAGTGGACTTTCTTGAGAGTGGGTACCCGAGGGCTGCTGCTGCAGCTGGTCCAAGTACTACACCCCCCACTGCGAAGAGAAAACTGAGGTCGTCTCAGACATCTGAAATGAGTGATCCTCTGCGGAGGGAGGTTCCACGCTATGATGATGTTGCATCTGATTCGGAATCCGATGAGGAGGAGGAAGACATCGACGAAGATGGACCTCTGGGGATCGATGAGATGGCAACTCCTACAAGTCGACCATCGACAGATATACTTGGTTCATCGGCGAGCTCTATGTTACCTCCGTTGCCTAGGACGCCGAGGACTTCTACTCCATCTGGGCGGCCACATAAGAAGAGGAGGCACAATTCAATGTCAAGTATCGCACAACAGTTGGCGGAGATTTCAGCGCAGAATGCAGTTTCCTTGGCTAATCTGCAGCAACAATCGCAGTTGACGCAACAGCAAAACGAGCTTGCACTGGCGCAGTTGAGGGCGGACCAGTTGAAGGAGAGGGCTGAAAACCTTAAAATGCACAAGCGTAATCAAGAGTGGATGCGGTTGGAGTCTCAAACCAACCGAGAGCTAGCCTTGCAGAATAGAGAGATGATGCAAATCTTGATCAAGAAGGTCGGGGTTGAGCCGATCACAGCGTTGCCACCTCCTGCCGTGACTCTAGTGTTGGAGCTGCAAGGTCTGCCGTCTGGCTCTAACGTCAGCAATGCCTCGAGTCCATCACTACCTGTGCCGGTGTCTCCGCCACTTCCAAGTAGTGCACCGGAGTCTCCAGCACCATTGCCGTTCGATGATGATCTTGTTGATCACCCCTCTTCCCCGAAGGCTGCACCAATTTTGTCATCAGAGACGGACATTGGGCAGAACCTGTCCAGTGATGCTTCCGAGGTGGAGCCTGGAAGTGATGCCCTGCCCACCGAAGATCAACCTGCAGGTTCTGCCCAATAAACACTTAGTCATCATTGCCTTGTGTAGATTTAGCGCGGCTCGCGCTAAACTGTTTGGTAGAGATTGATCTCAAATTTTGTAAATAGGAGCAGTAATCGATGCTTATCGGACGTTCATGGTAGAGGCATTAGTTCTGGTTTAGACGATTCTGGACTCAGTTTTGTATTCTAAGGGACAGTTATCTCTGAAAATGTAATATATATCTCACAGAGAAACTTTTCCAAATCGTGAATTGCAGGCCCTGTGAATATGGAAAGTTGTCTTGAGATCTGTGTCCTCCCTTCTACACAAAATGAACTGGTGACAACATCACATTTTGAAACTGAGGATGATAATCCAGTCACGACAGCTGAACTCCTAGAACTCGATGACGATACGTCACCTCTTGATCCTGTGAATACCGGTTGTGAAAATGATGTTTAGCCTTCAAGTTCGACAGTGGAGAAGGTATAGTCCCTTGTTCCCTCAAGGCGTGATTAGACTTTTTTTCTATTTTTTCCCTCTGGCTCTGACTTGATTTAACATGACGGCCGAACAAAGCCAATTTCACGATCGTAACTGCTCCCCGTTCATACGTTTGTTAGCAGGGCTCCAATCCTACAGTAGTTCGTGAGGGCACTTCCGAGGGCATCCATCGTCCATTGAGGTCTGGGGTGGCAGAGAAGTGGATGAACGTCGTCCTAGACCTCAATGGCATTTTATGTCGCAGCGAGGACTGGAAGTCAAATAGTTCAACCAAGCATTTTCAAAACGAGTCAGAGCCGCACTCTGCGACGGTCGGTGCAATTGTTGGACCAAAAGCAGTTTATGTCCGTCCAAATTGCCTTGAGTTCTTGAAGGAGATAGGGAGGATAGCTAAAATCACTATATGGAGCTCTATGAAAAAAACCACGACCGATGAGATCTGTGTGTACCTCTTTCGAGAAGGAAGGTGGCCCTTCCTCGTTCTGGGGCAAGACTCTTGCAAGACTATTAAGTGCAGGGATAGAGCCGGAAGGCTGACCTCTTACAAGGAACCGGGAACAAATAAAGATTTGTTCCTTAAGAACCTAGATTTCCTCTTCTCAGGCTTCCACGGAAATTTCACTTCTCAGAATACAGTGATTGTGGACGATAGTCCGCGCAAACACATCATGAACAAGCCTGAGAATGTGATATTAGCGGATTCTTGGAGCAACCGAGGAAACGGTGACAAAGACACATTCCTTCTCACGGTCCTTCTTCCTTGGTTCCAACAATTGCACGTCAACCGCAGCAATGGTCTGAAGTCCTTCAGAGAGAATAAGAAATGGAGGATTGGGAGACGGATGTTGTGCGAAGAACGAGGTCGTCGAGAGTATGAAAATCTTATGGAGGTCCTCCGTGGGTCAGCTAGTGTTAGTTAGACGTGTTTTTGGAGGTATGCAGCTAGTCGTGTTTTTAGAGTCCAGAGAAATTGTATCGAATGTAATACGCTTATTTTGGCGCATTTCTCTATTGCATTTTAGCGCTGCTCGCGCTAATATGTAGTTGGGATAATGTTTTCCGTGAAATTTAATGGCTTATAGATGTATCTGAAGTTCAAGCATAACCATCTGTACTTATGATGCGTTGACAATTCTACGGCTAATTCTATTTTTGTTCTCTGTCAGATGAGAAACGGGTCTACCAGTTCCAGGATTATTGAGATTCTTCCGTGTCAGGCGTCCGAGGACTCTATTCTCGACTATGGACAATACGTCATACTCAGTACGGGGAATTTCCTTTGCTCGGCCCCGACTGTTAATTCCACCATGGACTTCTCTGTCAAGCACGTCGAAGACGGTGTGGTAAACAGCCCCCCTGACAAGAGGCCGCGCTTGCCAATTTCGTGCTCGCCATCTTCTCTGCGCTCTAGAGCAGCCAGGGATTCGTCAATGTCGCCAACTACTTCTGAGAAAGGGACACAGAGGAAGCTTTACGGAGATGCTAATTGTTTGATGACGACACCAGAAGTGAAAGTCCATACGCCAAGTGACCCGCTCTCGTTTGAAAAAAAAACTAGACCTGCTGGTGTTCGACCTCTACTTCCACGTTGCCGTGCATTGTCTCAATCAGCAAGATTAAAGAGAAATGCGGAGAGGTCATGTAGTACTCAATCCTCCACTCCTACTTGGGACTCTTGGGAGAGAAGGTCACTACTAGCACAAAAAAAAGAGCATATGCGTCAAGAAGGTGCAGGTGTCCGGGGGGGTTACAGTCGTGGGCCTGAAATTTTGAGGGCCCTCGAGAAGATGAAGAGTACGTCGTGCAGTTGATAGTTGAGCTTCGTATATGTACATTTCTGTTACATGATGTTAAGGCTTGTCCCTGTGAGTTCTAATTCACTATTGACTTAGGTGAGAACATAGGGTTGCTATTGGCACGCAATCATTACTTGGATACTACACTTGTAATTGCATAGACGAGTATGTATTGCACACATAGGAAAGCAAATATGTGTAAATGATATGAATTTCCTTACTAATAGAGATGCAATGCACATAATTTTGAGTATATTTTTTCTAAATCTTCTATACGATGATAGTTTTCATTGCCATTGATTGCTTTCTATGTGTTTGTTGACGTTTAATTTGCCTCGGGACATTCTAATGCCTTAGAATTAAACTCTCAATTCTGTGGAAAACTCCCAAAATAATGAATATAGCGTTTTATGCACATAGTACATTTATACACTCTCGTTATCAAAGTACATGCATTCACCCTCTACATAGAAATATAAGAGTTTGTAGAAGCACTAGAAGTACGAAATTTTTGCAATGCTAATAGTGAATTACATGATGTTTGAAGCTATTTTGGAGATATCACCACCATTACAAGTGGATGATTTTGAAAGTGGCTAAAACACCCAAAGAATGATGACAACAAGGTTTTAGAAGTGCCAAATTCCAAGCAGAGACAAACTCCGAAACGGAAAATACACAAACATCGCAGGAACCAACTCCCCATTGAACATTGGCAAATGGCAAGTACTCTCACACACCAAAACGTGTGAAGTATGATGTAAGAAGGGACTTGCCAACAAGAATGGAGGAGTTAATTTCCCACAATGTTCGTGTCGTGACCCAAAACGTCCCTTGTAGCTTAGATACTATATAATTGTAGTTTATTTTTTATTTTTTCGTTATAAATTCTCAATTTCCTTAGACTTAACACTAGTAGAAAATCTGAAATTTCTGTCATTTTGGACGCGTTGTTTTGGACAAAATCTAACAAAAATCTGTAGAAAACAACAAATTTCTGTTAGATTTTGTCCAAAACAACGCGTCCAAAATGACAGAAATTTTAGATTTTCTACTAGTGTAACCGGATATATAGCATAGTATTCAAAACCAGAAGATAGGGAAACCATAAATTGATAAAGTGGTTAAGCAAGAAATTAATATTCTTGCATTTTAGCCGGAACCGAAACTACCGAATACACCGGGGAATCTAATGCGGGACCGGAACTAGGTATCATTAGGAATAGAGACTGTGAGTAGACTATCAGGAGACAGCTGAAGCTAATTAGGACCCATCAATGGTACCCGGAAATTAGGGAACTTTCGGATTAACGAGTAATTAGTAGAAGCGGCAGGATCAAAAGGTAGGAAACTAGGGGAATTCCCAAACAAAACGTTTAAAGTCAAGTCGTTTAGGGTTCCTATACACATTTCTGATCTTCTCTGTGGGTGTTTCCTATTCCTCTTGCGTTTAGTAGTTTCCAGGTTTTTCGACATAGCTTTCCCTTCAGTACAGTAGCAGAATCAGTGGGCATTGTGGGAGTTTGAAGTAAGGTAGCCACTATGGCCGGGAGTGAATCAGAAGAAGAGATTGCGACCATGAAGGTATCACTAAAGTACGTCAGTCCCGTAATTACGGACGATGCAGAAGAGCGGGCAGATCTGTTGGAGGATTTGAGCCAACTTGGCTGCACCGGAATACTAGAGTGACCGTGGAATTTCAAGGTGAGGGAGGTGTTGCATCCGCAGTCAAACGAGTGGAAGAAGACCATGAGGGCAGTTCCGGACAATTGGACCGCGGCTATTTGGAGGGAAGTTTACGGATTCACTAAAGGGGGAGAAGGGACCGCTTTAAGAACGGACAAATACACGGTGGGTAAGTTTCAAAACCCTCCTCACCCTAAGGATGGGTACACCGTGAGCAAATGCAAAAGTGACCAGGAGAGAAGAGTAATAGAGTTTTTGGTTCCCATCCTTAGTCCGGACAAAGACACTCAGTTAACTATAACCTTGGGTAATACGATTTTTGGTTCTCTGTTCGAAGACCGGAAAGTAGATTGAGGTTTAGTTCTGCGGGATCATGTGGAGAAGCTCTGTAGGTCAGTCGGGAAAACGAAGCCGTCTAGTCTTTCTCCCTTTTTTTACCATTTATACCACGCACATGACTGCATGAGAGTACAAGAGAGGCATGAATACAAGGTTCAGGAAGTGAGACTAGCACATGGTATGAAGGCAGACTCAAAGGGAGAAAATGTGAAGAGAGAGGAAGAGTCTTCCAGGGATTCCAGCAAGGAAATACCGGAACAGTCAAAAAGAGAAGAGAGACATAGAAAGAAAAGAGAAGAACGAGACCCAGTTTGGGGGAGTGATCCGCTTAAGAAAATCATCAAGGATCTAAACCAAGTCAGGGAGAGTCACGAGAAAGAAAGGAGTACCCTAGTACAGGTGTGTAAATTGTTGGGCAACATTCCCGTAAGTCAGTGCGAGGAACAAATCCGGAATCTTGTTCAGAATGTTGAAAGAAGGGCCAGAAAGGCAAAAATCACTAGACTGATGGATGAGGTAATCGCCTTGAAAAAAGAATTGAGTGAGAAGAGTCAGGAAAGTGAACAGGTCAGGAAACACTCTATCCGGTCAAAAGAGATGTTTGACCGGATTGCAGAGTTTATTACACATCCGGCTAAGATCTTGAACAAGGCCAAGCTCTTTGACGAAAAGGTCTTAGAAGGGGAAGGTAAAGTAGAGGACAAGGTCATAGTGTCCTCGTTACTTTCCATTTACAAATGGAAGAGTTACTTGTTCAAATGAGGGGTGTAGTGGGAGAGAGCAGTCAACCTCCAAAATTGGAAACAAAACCAAAAGCCACAGAACGGAAGGAGGGTACTCCCGTTAAACCCCCGAGATCAAATAGTCGGCATATGTCGCCATTGGGCTGAGATAAAACCGGAAAGTCTCCGAGAAGTGTAGATGTCACCACGCCTGTTAAGGAGAGTGTTTTGCAGGAATCCTGGGCTGAGCAAACATCCACGCCCGGATCTCAAACTCGAGGTCAAACAAAGGGCAAAGAGGGAGGTCGGGAAACACCGCAAAGCAAGAAATCTGTTGTTTCCCCATCCCCAAGCGAAGCAGTGAAGAGAAGGTCTCAGAAAAAGCCTATCGAGTTGGAATCCGAAGAAGAAAAAGAAGACGAATTGGAAGAAGAAGAGGAAGAATCCGGTTCGAAAATTGGGGAAGAGTCCGAGCCCTACTCAGATCCAAACCAAGAGTTGGCAGCTCCGAAGCGGACAAAGACAAAACTGAAGGCATAAAAGTCGAAGGCGAAAAAGCGCAGGGCTTCAAATGTTTTTGGTTCTGGCCGGAAACAACCAACGAGGAAGGGGGCTGCCACTTTAGTAAGACTCCAGCTAAGCGGCAGAAGAAGTAATTTTAGGGTTAGGTAGAACCATAGGAGTGCGGCTGAAAACCTGAGTTTTTGGTGGAGAAGTAGTTTCCAAGTAGCTTTTAAGTGAGTAGAGAATTTCTTTTGAACTTGCCTGGATCCAGATGTTTAGGATTTGAGATCCGTTTTTTGTGGAAAAGGTTGGCTATTAGGAAGTCAACTAGGAGGCAGATAAAGAAAATGACATGTGTCATTCCCTTGGGGGTTTGCTTTTGATTCCCTAGGGCAATAAAAGTCCCTTGGGTTGTAGACTATTTAGAATTCAGATTTTTAGTTGTTTAGTGTACATTTTCGGATCTTGTTTTCCTAGCATCGTGCAATACAAGTCAGAACCTTCTTATTCACTTTGAGTGTCTGAGCGTACTTGGATGGCATGCTATGTCATTGTATATATATTCATTTGAATTGCGGGGATAAGTAGAGGGGAAGTGTGCCCAGATATTGGGTTTATCCGGATTCTGGGAGTTTAAGTGAGTGTGCGTGTGATGGCCTCTTTCGAATCTCAGTGACGTGATCGGTTCAGGTTCCATTAGTTGAACACAGTCCCAGTAGGCTAGAGTTTTAACCATTGAATTGCCGGAGCTCTCTAGTTTAGACAGTGGTTGATAGGTTCTTCGGTTAACCAGAAACTGAAGGAGATGTAATATTCCTCCATTTTGTCTGTCCCGAACTCTACCCGGATCCTAGACTAACCCAATAGGTCATCATTGTAGTATTTGTTAGGTTGTTAGTTGGAGTTCCTTGTGTGACCTATTGATTCGGAAGATTCCGGATTAGTTGTGAAGGAGAGCCAGTTAAGTATTATGTGTGTGTTGTTGTTGGTTTATTTAAAAGTGGCACTTTTGACACTATAAAACGCAAAGGGTAGGTAATCATCTTCCTTCCTTAAGCACAATATGCAGATTCCTCTTAGTCGAGAGGTTAAACGCAATTTCGGTTACGTTATCAAGAAACCCGGAAATTGGATTAGCTACCTAGTTTCTAGTTCCGGTTCTTGGTGTATATAAATTGTAGATAGTAACAGGTTAGGAAATAGCTTAGATTTAGATCTAGAAAGAATCCAGATAGTTTAGCTTAGGTTTCCGACCGGATTTGAGTATGTTTTGCTTGGAGTTATTGTGGTAATCCTTGTCCGTATTTTCGGTTATTAAGAATCAGTGACAAATCTTTGTGGGAACGATAAAGGAGTCACTTTAGGACCTTTTCCAATCTTAGAGAAGCATTTCGACTTTCCTGTGCTACGACAATTTGCGTATTTTCATTCCTTCAATTTGTCTATGCTATGGAAAAAGACAGTTCCTACACCTCCAAGGTAGCTTTACTCTATGAATACCATATTCTCTTTTTTCCAAGCTCCTCCTTACAATGGTGCAAATTTCTCTAACATAGCTTCAATGAATATGTACTTTGCTATGAACATTGCAACAATTTATGATTTTCATTGTCCACACTCTACATATGACTCTATTCTATTCAATAGCCGAGTATTAAGAACTTGCAATTTTCTAATATTTCCAAATGAAGATCATTATGATATATGATTGCATTGGACTTAGCATGATGGGAGCCTAACCATAATCCTAACTTTGCATACTACGAGTGCGACCTACTCTTCAACATCTCCATTGCCTTTAATAACTCTAGCC
This sequence comes from Rhytidiadelphus loreus, assembly GCA_947034895.1. Classification (NCBI taxonomy): domain Eukaryota; kingdom Viridiplantae; phylum Streptophyta; class Bryopsida; order Hypnales; family Hylocomiaceae; genus Rhytidiadelphus; species Rhytidiadelphus loreus. Next base: position 46,140,927 of record OX344764.1, read on the forward strand.
CTTGACTATATCCACTACTACTCATGGATCTTTGACTTGAATTCTCCCTCAATTGTCTCTTCAAGGACCTTTGCTCCCAAGTGTCCCAAGGACGGCAACTTAAATGAAGGTGAGGTTACTTGACATGTGTCTTGCATTGATGGTTGACCACCTCCAATGAATTGCATCAAGGTTGAGGAGTAAGTACACCCTTAGATGTTGAAGGTGGCTCTTCCAAATTGGCATTTGCATGTGGTAATTCTTGTAAACCATTGGTGCCAATGCTTGTGCCAATGGCAATGGACTTCATAATCGTACCCTGTGAAAGAAAATAGAATTAGAAATTTGCAATCCATATTAATTGATTGATGTTTCCTCAAAAACAAGTTGAATTGCACATCAAAGAATGAGAATCTCCGTACCTTGAGGGTGGCCACCACACCCATTTATTCATCATAGACCTTTCTTTGTGTCTCAAGATTCATCCAAAGATGATCTTGGGGCGAAGTCGACCCTGGGCATTTTTTGAGTAGAAAAGGAGAGTATACAAGGTTCTTGCCCTTCTTTCCATTTGGTGGACTATCCACTATCCCATCATCTATGGACATCATAGAGGAATCCATTGTAGACTGCGTAGTTTTAGCAAAATACATTATCTACTCCGCTTTACGATATTTCAAATTGTCCATAGTCAGAAAATGAATCCACAAAGATAGCACAATCGTCAACATAGTCGATTTTGGGGACCGAATGCAAAGTTGATAGGGCGTCCGGACGTGATGCTAAACATCCAGAGTCCGTAGGCACTGACCTTAGGACGTCTTTTGACATACCTAATGGTAGATGACGTCCGACGGCTGGACGAGCAGATGGCCAAAATTTCCGACAGCATAGAGCGGACAGCTGGATTGCGGACGAGCTGACCAGAGCTTCCGACGGACGGCAGAAGACAAACAGGCCAACCAAGGCTTCCGACGGTTTGATGAACATGCGGTCAACCATGCAAACGACCATGCAGATGGCCCTGTGGTCAGCTTGGCAGACGGCCATGGGGTTGGCCCTGTGATCGGTGCAGATGGACAAGTAGACACACTCTATAAGACAAAATAAATGAACCAAAATTGTTAGTCTATCTGGCCAATTGCCTTTTCTCGAACGCTCTGTCCACTTCTATGTGCACCATAATATACCATTGGAAAGATATCTTTCAAAGCTTTCCAATGATATACAATGCATTCAATTTGGACAAAAATTCCAACTATAGGACATCTCCAAAGATTGCAGTCTCCTTAGTCGTTCGCCCATCCGCTTGACCGCAATAAAATATCACAAAACTTGATTTTCATACCTCTTTTACGCATAGCAAAATGTCTTTTGTAAGAATTTGAACTACAAAAAGGCTGGAAATGAAGCCAAGTTTCACCTCCAGAAATCCGATTTAAGTTTCAACATTCCGGCAAAAAATTATGAACCATTTTCGAAGGCTATATTTGAAAATGGCCAAAAAACTGTCATCCACTCCTCAGACCACCCGTCTGCCCTTCCGACAGCCCGTCCACTCCTCAACCACACCACAATAAAATGTCATAAAACATGACTTTTAGACCTCTTTTACGCATAGTAAACTGACCTTTTTTGAAAAACTCTGAACTACAAAAAGGTTGGAAATAAAACCAAGTTTCACTTCCAAAAATCCATTTCAAGTTTCAACCTTCCTACAAAAAGTTATAGACTATTTTTCAAGGCTGTGTTTGAAAATGACCAAAAAACTGCCGTCCGCTCCCCAACCCGACCTCAGTAAAATGTCATGAAAACATAATTTTCAGACCTCTTTTACGCATAGTAAGATATTTTTTTTCCAAAAACTTTGAACTACAAAAAGGTTGGAAATGAAGTCCAGTTTCACTTCCAAAAATCCGTTTCAAGTTTTGACCTTACAGCAAAAAGTTATAGACCATTTTCCAAGGCTATGTTTGATAATGACCAAAAATATGCCGTCCTCTCCTCTGACCCCCGTCCACCTATGTCACCGCCTGATTGACCGTCCGAGTCTCCGATCCGCCATCCGCCCTTCCAACCCACCGTCCACCCTTCCAACTGCCCATCCGCTCCTCCGCCTTGCCGCAGTAAAATGTCATAAAACATGATTTTTAGACCTCTTTTAAACATAGTAATATAACTTTTTTTGAAAAACTTTGAACTACAAAAAGGTTGGAAATGAAGCCAAGTTTCACTTCCAAGAATCTGTTTCAAGTTTTGACTTTCCAGAAAAAAGTTATGGACCATTTTCCAAGGCTGTCTTTGAAAATGGCCCAAAAAACGCCGTCCTCTCCTCTACCCCCTGTTCGCCATTTGACCACACGTCCGCCTATTGTACCCCCCATCCAGCCATATTGTATTAGTGGATTTTTAAAATTACACATTTGCTTTTCAAGGCTTTTATTTAATACTACAAGCATCATATATAGCAATTATGTATACAAAGAAGGGGTAATTTAAGTTAATCTTTCACACATTGAAATATGCACTATAAATGCTATATTCTAAATTTTAAATCTTAAACCCTAAATCCTAAACCTTAAACCCTAAACCTTGAATTTTACATTAGTGAACAAATGCATTGGTATAATGTACGGAATATGTTTGACTTTTTATTCCCTTAAAATGTGATTATCATGATGTACCACATATGGATTTTTGTATAAGCTTATACATATATGTTGTCAACATGTTTTTGATTTTTTTTACATCAATTATGATGTACCAATTTACAAATGTGAAACATACAATTATAATTTGAAGTGTTTTTTCTTTAAGTTTTGTTGTAAAATGCATTAATAGTTTGAAACATCAAAGTATACATAGTACAAGCAATTATATTATTTCATAATTGTAATCCAGGATGCTACAAAAAATGCTTTAAGTATTTTAATGTAATCACTACAAGGGAAACTGTATCCTATTTGACAGGAAATTTGACAGAATTCTGTCAAATGTGCTGTAGATTAGGAGTACTTGATTCGGACACTTAATTGACAGAATTCTGTCAATTCAGCTGTCATTTTTAACAAAGATACACGTCAGCAAGTCTTCCTCTCACTCCTTTGTCACCATGGATTTTTTAATTTCCACGTCACTTAATCCCAAAAAATATTTTTCAAGGATTTAATAAAATACTTGAAATAATGGCTAAAAAAAATTGGATGAAATTTTATCAGATGAATGATAAGTTCTTAGATGAAACATTTTTGAATAATTTAAACCTTTTTATAAACTTTCCAAAACGTTGACCAAAACAAATCGAGAACTTGGAGCTAATTTATTTACTAAATTATTTTCTTCCATGAATCATTTGTATTTTGTGAAATGAATGGGGAAGAGAATCTCCTTATATACACATATGGAAGTATGAGGTCGACCAATCCATATGGGATATGTGAATTTTTGAAGTTGTGAGCTCATAGTGAAGTTAGAAATCCGTAATTTTGTAATAAAACTAAGATTTTAGACCTCATTTGAGCATAGTATAATGTCTTTTTTTTAAGAACTTTGAACTAAGACTAGTTAATATATGAATTGGAGTTTCAATTTCGAAAATAATTTTGACATTTAAAGTTTTCAATAAAAAGTTATAGGCAGATTTCAAAGAGGAAGTTTGAAAAAATATAATAAGAACAATTTCAAACACCTCTTTGAAATTTCATAACTCTGAATTGGAAACTAAAAATGTCAAAAGAATTTTTTGATGAAAAGCTTGAGTTGATTTTCTAACTAATGTTAGTTAAATTTTTTTTGAAAAAACACATTCATCTATGCCTAAATGAGGTCTGAAGTCCTACTTTCAACACAATTTCTATTTCTAACTTTACACATTTTCCGCCATCGAATCCGACCTAGTATCCGATAGTTTATAATAACAAATCCATACGTTGGATTGCAAATGCACCAACACCAAAGCAAAGAAACAAGTAGGAGAGCACAAGCAACATCAGGAGATAAATCATGGGAGTGACCTTGTTTCCTTTTCGAGGCCTAGGTGCAATAGTGTTACTAGAGACAATGACCGATTCTATCCAAAATGTGTATCAAATTACAATAGGTATGTTTTTGACATGCACATGTCCGAACTTTGTGAATATGGTCATTTCCGCGATTGGAGGTCGTCAATAGTACATGAATTGCAATCATATATACTATTTGTTTAGGTACTTCTATAAGATGGACATCCATGACGATGTATTAATGCATGCACCAAGTTACAGTTTGAAGCGTATACATTTATGAAATATGGGAGTATGTCCCACGAGTAAAATGTTTTGAAAAATGAAGTCATAAATGGTTGAGCTATATAATCCAAAACCATAATCCAAGAATGGTCATATGAATATGAATAATTTTTTTTAATGTTTATGTGACTTTCCCTTTTATTTCTAATCCCATTGTTTGTTTGTTTATTTTTCAATCATTTGATTTTATATGAGGCCTCCGAGAGACTATATGACCATGGTTTTCCTTGTTGTAAACCATGGCCGGAGGGTCAAATTATTTAAGAATTAAAAAAATTAAAAATAATAATTTTTTTAATATTAAAAAAAAAATTATGCAATTCAACGTGGCAATTCCTCAGGCACATTGGATGTTGGTTTTGCAACGTTCTCACAATCCGGGAACGTCCAGGAACTCACAGTCTCTCAATGGGCTAAAAAAACATGACATGTTTTTTTTTTCCATTCTCCTATTCATTAAATTTTTTTTCCTCGCATTTACTTTCAATTTTTTATTATTGTATTATCATTTTTTAATCACTCTATATCTTAATTTCCAATTAGTTGGTTTCTATTTTTGTTTCTTCTTTTTTAAAGATGCCTTGTATTATTAAAATTTCACAAGTGCTAGTCATTCCTTGAAGATAGAGTATAATTATTTGTAAGAGGTTCTTGAACTTAAATGTGGTGGCCTCAATACAAATTTGGTGGGACAATAAATTATACCATTTGACACGATCATTCAATCACTATACTGAGTTTATAGTAAAGCAATCATATAGAGTAGCAATAGTAGAGGTAAGGTTATATTCCCTTTTGTTTTTGTGAGTATTATTTGCTTAATATATTATATTATGGTCTTACTTAGCAAAAATTGGAAGTAGGTAGACATGAGAATTGTATTGGATGAATTAAATGCTTTACTATGCACAAAGGTTTTAAGTTTTTTTCCCACAAGAAATGGACCTTGGCAAGCTATGGGAAAAATTCTTAGAATTCACAATAATAGAGATAGCAATCATAGGTCCTAAAATTTGTTTGAAATAGGAAATTTTTCTTCAAATCTTTTATTTTTTTTCAAACAACAGACATTTTGAGTATAAAAATCTTAAAAAATTAATTCCAAGACTTTGTGCTCACAAGCTCACTGCTTCAGGCTCATACACTAGCATTGTTAGTCAATCAAATTACAACAATATGGGCCAATTGGTTTGAGAGGTGGAAAGACAAAGAAAGGGATTGAGCAAAGGAAAGTCAGAGCTAGATCACAAAAAATCAATTTTAATGGGGAGAGTATGCATTAGAATTTGAAGAAGAAGGTTGTAATTTGAGAATCTAAATATTCATGTTATAGAAAGTCCCTGAGGTGAAATTAAAGGATAAAATTGACCTCCACTATAATGACTTTTGGTTAAAAAAAATACAAACCAATAAGTTGAATACGTGTACACTATTAATATACATTTAGTAGAAAGTGTTGACATTTTAGATATCATCTTCTTTGATCCCTAGTCAATTAGAAGACAATTAGTGTCAAAGGTTTGACATAGCAAAATAACTCAAAAAGGAAAAAAAACAAAATAAAACCAACCAAAACCCCAAAAGAAAATAAATAGGGAAGGATAGATTAGATTGTAGATTTGGAAAATAGATTCTATTGTAATAACTTCTTGTTTAAATAGTGCACAGACAAAACTAACAAACCAACAACAATAGAACATGACATCCATTCAATGCAATTTGGATACAAGTAATGGACAACAAGACGTGGTGGAAGTAGACTCCTAGGTATGTGTTTAAAAACCTCCTTTCCGTTTCAGATTTTTCTTAAATTTTCAATGGTTAATTAGGAATTAGGACCTCAAGCCAAACCTATAGAAGCATTTCAAACCACAATTTTGAATTCAAATGATCAAAGAGAATCTTTAGAAGTTTTCAAAAGCATATTATATTTAAAAAATAGATTAAAATTGAAGATAGATGTAGATGAAGTTTGATAGCCCCCTAAAATAATTATGGATGAGAAGTACCAAAAATGGCCAAGTCAAGTCATACAAAACTCTTAGGATCTAGAAAAATAAATTAGCCAACCCTAAAAAAGAAACTTGATTTGGAATTCTAGGTTAGGAGAAATAGGTGGACGAAATTTTAGACTATCATTTAGCACCAAAACTTCATCCGTCTGTGATTTTTGATAGAAAATCCCAAAGACTAAGTGCTTTACCATTCTGGAAAGGCAATTTTGTCTTCTATAGCATAGAATATCTAATCATCTAGAAGCTAGTAACAACTCTAATTTAGAAGTTCATTGTAGATACCACTAATTAGGAGTTTCAAGTTAGACCCTTAAAAGCTTTGTAAACCACACATTTGAATTCAGATTGCTATAGAAAATCTCTAGAGGTTTCCATAACTAGTTTGTAATTCAAATTTTGATAGAAACTAAAAAAATTAGAGTAGGATGAAGTTTAGTCATTATAAGGTTTTGTTTTGGATGGAAAAAATATAAATTCATCCAATTAGGTAGAAACAAGAATATCTAAATATTCCCACAATTTAGAACTAAATCCCAAAGTTAAAAGTCAATTTCGACACACAAGTCCATAGTATTGGATGGATGGAGTTTTTGAATTCAATTAAAAGCCCAAACTTCATTTGTCCATAACTTTTGTTAGGAATGTCTGATTCTTGAGTTCTTTATCATTTTGGAATGGGAAGAAAATAATCTATAGCTTAGAATAATTAAAAACTTGATTTGAGAAACTTGATTTAGTTTTGGCCTAGATTTGGCAAAACCACCTTAAATCTCTAACTTTTGCGATTCATACCCATTTCCATTGAGATTTGAACCAATTAAAACTTGTTGTTAGAAAATACTTGTCCATTTCTTGGAAGGAAAATTAGAAAACACTTCAACTACAACATTAGGATTCAAAGAGCAAAACATAAAGAACCCAATTGTGCATGTTTTATTTCAAAGGTGGGAATAAAAGTGGTAGTTCTGGTGAGGATCCATTCTTCCCCTAATGAATAAAAGGAAGAAAAATCTCATGGCTTTGAGTTATTATGGGTTGTCTCCACAATTGCAATTAGTATATTTATTTCATAAATCGTGTTCCTATTTTTTAGAGGATTCCAATGTTGTAAATTCATATATCTAGAATATTTTAGGAATTAATTATAAATTGTTGAAGATTGTAGGATTTCAATCATGAGTTTGGATTTTTTAGAACCATGAATATTGTTTTTGCAACATATTCCATGGAAGCATCTTCGAATACGATAAAACTTAGAATTAGAAGTATATTTTGTTTCTAGAACCATGAATATCATTGCTTCTACAACATATTTCATGGAAGCATCGTTGAATGCAATAAAACTTCAAAGTATAAGTATCTCATTCTTGCTAGTCGCATATTTGGACGACACATGCATTGTAAACTGCTAATTTTCTAGCCCCAAAAGTAGTCTCCCTTCCCTTAGATACCGGGACTCCAAAATGCAATGAGTGGCATCCTTGGCGCTTGGTGCAAATAGGCCCTTCATTTAGTGCATTATAGAAGGGGCCCATGTGCTAGCACGTGGGAGAATAGACAGCTCTACAATACCTCATATCATGCACCCATGTAGAAAAGAATACAAAAATACAGACACAAATCGGATGCTTCCCATTCTCCCTACCTAGTCTACGTGTGGTTCTATGTTGCATCAAGTTATTCGTGCATCAAGTCCACTTTTTCATCATATATGAGTTTGTGTTGACATTCTTACTTGTGGAGAAAATGGAAATGGAACCAATTGCACAAGTTTGTGTACCCACGGAAGCATACCCAAACAACAAGAATACACTCCTTTCTTTTTGATATTCTTGTCTTGGATTTAAAGAGGGATAAGAATGGTGGGCTCCCAAGAGGTGTAGAAAATCATTTCATTCCGCAAGACTTGCTGGGATATTTGAAATTGTTGACACTTGGACACATAGCACATGATTACTTGTCGTGTGGCTACTTGACAAGGCACCCATGTACAGTAAAAAGTACAGTAGAAACAATACAACAGACATGGAGAAATACATTTATGTATTACTGATCTATTTCCTAATGTTCCAATGAATGATGGAGTGACTGACCCACTGCGAGCTTCCGTGGCTCTTCAGGAAATGGACCCTGCCAGCAGCAGCGGCATGCCATCCACCATGATCGCCGTCAATGCATGGACCTGACGTGCAATTCAAGTATCAACACAATATTAAGGTAATATTAAGGCCCACTCAATAAACACAACTAATGAACCGACACAATGTTAATTGGCTGCCCTGAGTGCCCTCTCTCAACAAACCTCCAAGAAAAGGCAGCAGTAAGTAAGGACTATAAATGTTTCTTCAGTGATCAGGAGCCAGTGGAGAGACATGGGCCAATATAGGAGGGGGCTGCAGAATCGCTCAGTCACTTACAGTTGCCCCTACAAATGCTGCGAAAACCGTGCAGAAGCAGTTTTGTGTGATGTAGACTTTTTAAGCTTGTGTTGAGAACTGCCCATCCAAAGTGGTTCATTCTAGAATAATTTTAGGGTGGAATAGGTGATTGTACTGTATAGTATTTAGTAAGGAATGAATGATGATGTACCTCATACTGGAAGTGAAGTGTAGTTAATGAGATGCAGTCATTTTTAATTATAAGTTGGAACTCAACTGAATTATGATGTGTTTTGCATGATTAAGAGAGCGCCATGAACACTTTAAGTTGTCATTTGATCCATTCACTGGCGTTTTTATATTCTTTACAACTGCAGTCTATGTGTGTAATGAGCAACTTTTGCCTTGTAAAAATTGCCAAAATTTTATTTTTACTGTGAATTTTTTGATAAAAATGGAATAATAGCTCTTCTTCTTTTTCTAGACATGAAAAAAAATTACATACTTTTGGTTTCATTGACTTCTCCAAACAGGCCTACATTTCCTTACATGCACCATTATTGAGCCTTCTACCTTACTAGCCTCGTTAAGGTGGAGGTACCTATTAACCCCTAACTGCCTCATCGACCATATATGGTCGATCTGAAATTTCAGGCTCATTTTGAAGTGGGCAGTTAAATTCGTTTGCCCGTTTTAAAAAATTTTGGGGGCAGTTTTTAGGGTTAACTATTCAAAACTTTCATTTTTCACTGAAAAAGGTACATATTTGAGTGTTGAGAGGTCTCCAAAGTCATTTATGTCCGTTGGTGGAAGAGTAAAGCTTGCTAATTTTACTTCATTTTTCAACTTTGAGCAATTTCACTTGATTTGAGATCTAAGAACTTCCACTTATTCATTTGCTTTGAAAATGGTCTCAATTGAAAGAGTAAAGTGTTTTCATGATTTTCACCATTGAAAATTTAAACAAGCAAGTGTTGATTTGGAGTTATTTGTGCATTATACTTATTAAAAAAATTGCATCTCAACAATTGCAAGGTGGATTGTGTAATGAGTTTAATAGCTTTTCAAGTGATATTAAGTTTTTTGAAAGGGTATTTTAGTGTGCTAACATAATTTGTAGTTGTTCATGTCACTTCTAATCCCAAAAAGCTTTTATGTGCAAATTTCTGAAACATTGTAGAGAGGGACAACATATTAAAAATAGAAAACGTACATTTCTCTTATTATAATCTCACAACTCTTTTGGAATTTTGCACTCAAAATTGGTGTACATACTAATAAGCAAGCTCTTTAAACATCCATACGGTTAGATTTTGAAAAAAAATCATTTTGTTTCAATGGAGATAACTATAAGCCCATGTTCTTTTTTCATGGGAAAAACACACTTAGAAAGGCTTAGGCACTTAGGGGTTAAGGTAGTTTGTTGACTATACTCTCAAAGCACCCTTTTAAGAGTTGATTGCACTGGGAGGAAGCTAAACTCCTTGAAACAATTTCCAATAAATTTTTGTAGGAAGGAAAATGGAATTAGCATCAAACTCAAGTCATTTCATTTTTTTTGGACCTTCATGGAATTAGTTACAAATATTTGAAGTTGTAACTGACCGTAGTGGTCATTAAAAGCAACCACCTCCTCAAAATGTACACTACTGGTACATTGAAGAAAGCAAAATGTACCTTTGTGCTAGCGGTCACTTTCAGAGCAAGGTCACATTTAGAGCACCTTACCAACCAAGACCCATCAACAATCTATAGGGTACCAAAAATTCTACAAAAATTGGGACTAATTTTTGACCATCAATTCTTGGTTTTTGACCATTAGTTCTGCCATTCTTGTTACAAACATGTCACTAGTTTGGAGTGCCAAAGTGAGTAGGAAGTAGTCTCTTAATGAGCGGTTTTAGAAGAGTCTAGACATTGGCTATATTTTCCAATCAAATTTTGGCTCTCAAAATTCATAGTAATTTCAATTCCAAAAATTAAATTATGAAATATTATGGTCCCCATATTTCCTATCTTTCTACACGGGAAAATTTGCATCGGCAGTCGTGAGACTCATGATCTGTAGCAAAAGTGCTTGAATGATCAGATATGTGTGGGTCAACCTTATATTGTCGTGCCTTGGTCTTGTGAACATCTTATGTACAAATATTGTAAAATTTAAAAAAAAAATCATAATTTGTTCAATACAAAATTTAAAAGATGTACACAATGACAATGGAACTAAAAAAAACTAAATCTCTAATATCTTTGAAGTAAAATTGAAAAATACCAATTGTAATGGTAAGAACGATTTGTTAAATAAAATAAAATAAATTCTTTGTATTTTTAGTAATTTTTGAAGATATATTCAAAACTGAAACTTTACATGCTGTTCTCCTTTATTACCTGTATGAAAATATTATTCATATCATTCATTTCATGAATGATTCTAAGTATTTTTTTCTCTTGATATATAAATGTTTTTTTCTATCGATAATAAATGAAATTGACTAATTCATTTATGAAAGTAAAAAATTATTAGCGCCTTGCGTTAAGATCAAAATGAAAAAGCCTTATAACTATTGCAATATTTATTGGAATAACATGAAATAAAGCATTACATATAGAATATAGTAATAGTAGAAAAATCACTTGCAATTACACCAATTTTTAGCCTATTTGACTAAATTTCAAAAAACATTTTTGGAGTATTGTGTAACTATTTCAAAATGATCATTCTCAAAGCAAAACTAAAATCTTCATCTTTTTTTACTTTCTAACGAATTAAATAAGAGGATATATTAGTTTATTTGTCCTCAAAATTTAGAATAAAAGTATCAAATTCCAAAAAATTATTTTTGATTTGAAAAAATCATAAAGATAGTTCAAAGAGGAAGTATGATAATGGAATTTGAAGTTAATTTTATTACCTACATCAATCTAGGTGAAAAATATTTCAAAAATCATTTTTTTAGAGTATAAAGGAGGTTTGAAGTTTTACAAAGGATATTATTATTCCATATTTACTATGAGAGTTTGTGCTTCTAATTTAGTGATAAATTACAATGAAGTTTACTACTGTATTTGTAGGCACTGAGAAAACCATCTATGATATTTTATGCAATTTTCTCATAGAATACATTGTACGTTTTTTTAAATTGTTGATAATAAAATCTCACGAGAAACTTTCTTACATACATCCCCTCAATACTAAATTCTATAACAATGCAATCCAACTTCACTTTGTATGACCCACGTGGCTATTAGAATTTAATAGAAATCTATATTCAATGTCATTTTATATTAGTATTAGTATATGTGGACAATAAACTATCAAGTTTATCTTTTTAGAAAACATTTGAAAAATGGTAATGGTAAAAAAAAATCCAAAAAAGAAATGAGAATACATTACACAAATTACAAAATACACTCAAATAATATGAAATTTCTAACTTCAATGTCAATTATAACAATCAGCATTATTGTATGAACATAGTTTCCAAATCCATCATTAAATAGTAAAATCTGCAACTGTAGTAATACTAGAGAATTTGTAAGTGTAATAAAATTCTTGATGCAAGATCTCACTAAAGTAGAACAAAACATTAGACTTGATATGCCCATGGTTCTAAAGAGCATTGCAAGTATCATGTACAATGTCTTGAGGTTAAAAGAGGTATACAAAGTCATGTCATTAAAAAAATTAAAAAAATCCTTTTTTATCCTTTTAAATTCACTTAAAATTTTTGAACTTCAAAGTCAACTATAAAATTTTAAAAAACTTAAAATACTAAGAAAATTAAACACTACAATTGTGGTAATTGTAATGGCATGTATTAAACAAATTTAAGATCGTCTCAATAGTTTTCAATATGATCTCTAAATTTGGTGTGCACGATGCACCATGATGAAGTACTCTTTGAGTGTAAATTTTTCAATATTAAGAGCTTGGAGATTTAAATTTGGGGGGGATGATGGTGATGTAGTCTAAGTGGCTCCTTTGTCTCAAAAATTGTCCTCAACGTCAAATTCAATGTGCACTTACTATGCACATTTTTCAAGTTTTATTAAAACATTGCCAAGTAGTGCATTGTGACAAAAAGTTTGCATCCCTTAATGTGCAAACACCCCAAAAGAAAGCCTATAACAAAAATATACTAACTAATAATTTACTCATCATAAGCAAGACGCCATGTAAAATCCAAAAATGCTTAAACTAGCATACAAGCCTCACAAACTCAAAAGTTATTTAATTTTTAACATACTATGAATTATATTTGACCATTAGTAGAGTATAAATTGTTTTAGTACCTTGTCTTTTTGAAGTTGATGGTTGCTATGTCCTATGTTTGGTGGTGATTTTGAAAAATAAATTAAAATCAAAGTGGTGAAAGTCTTTGCTAAGAGGCTATTGCCCCAACAATGCTAGCATGTGAGCCTAGAAATGCGAGCCCATGAGCCTTGAGCCTAGGTGTAAGTAGGTACTCTACAAGTATCGAAGGTGCCTATAACATAAGTATCATATAACCATGGAAGGTGCTTATAACATAGGTACCTCTAATATAAATATCCTACAACCATAGAAGGTACTTATAACATAGGCACTAATAATATAAATATCCTATAACCATAGAAGGTACCTATAATATAGGAATCTAGGCTCCTAGATTCAAGATGCTAGACTCACATGCTAGCAACCATGGTTACTGCTCCCAACAGTTGCATCTCATACTCTTCTTCGGATGTCATGTGTGTGACTTTCTTTGGCAAATGTGGTATGCTTGTCATTGCCTATTTAAAAAAAAATAATACTCCCATCAATTCCTTTCAAATTTCTTCACTTTCTTGGCATGACATGATTTATGCGAAAACAACGACGCTAGCATATGAGCCTATTAAACTTAAGACTATGTGTAAGTAGATACCCTACAACCATTGAAGGTGACTATAATACATGTACCCTATAATCATGGAAATTGCTTATAACATAGGCATCTACAACATAGCTATCCTATAACCATAGGTTGTGTAAATGACCTATTCGGATGTTAATTTTGTTCTTTTTGATGTTCTTTTTGAATGTTTTTGTATGAATTGTTAATGATTTGTATGCTTTGTGTTCCAAATTGGCAGTTTTGAATGTTTGTTTACCTAATTGGAAGGTCAATTTTTGAAGCTTAAGTTCCAAGTTGGGAGTAGTGTTCCAAGTAGCTGAAACGGTGATGTATGAGGTTTAAATCCGAGTTGGAATTTTGGGCTGTCTTATTCCAGGTGGAATGGTCCGGGTTGTATTCCAAATTGGAAAGGACGTAGTCTTGCCCTAGGTTGTTGTGAAGCGTATTCCAATTTGGTTGTGAGGCTATGGCAGTTGGGGTGTATTTTGTTTGTGTGTGCAGGAGGTGCTAATTTGGGGTTTTCTTTTGTGTTTGATGTAATGTTGGTGGCAGTTATTTTTGAGGTTCCTAATGGGTAGTTTTCGAGTTCTGAGGTGCTGCCGATTTGGTTAAGGAAACTGCCTGGCGTGGGGTTTTAAAGTGGAGTTTGCCGATTTGGAAGGGACCGTCTGCGAGAGAGTCCAGTCGCGTCCCAGCCAAGTGTGTGCTGCGTTTTGTTGTTTTGCTTGTGTGTATGTTTTGCCAAGTGGGAGATGCTTGGTGGTGTGATTGGAAGCTAATCAGTGTGGCTGGTAGTAAGCCAGTGTGTGTGCTTGAGGTTGATGATTCGGAACTTGTGTCCGAATTGGTGGAGTGGATGATGCAGTGGTTGCTGTGATAGACCGATTTGGATATTTGGAGTAGTGGAATAGAACGAATTAAGTCCAAATCGGAGTGTTTGAGGTACAGCATCTTGAAGATGGCTGTAAGAGGAGAAGGGATTATAGCCTATTAGGATTTGTGCATAGTCATTGCCAACCTATTAGGATTAAGTGCTGAAAATTAAGTTGAAGATTTTAATAGTATTTTTAGTGAGATTAGACTCAATTGGATTTGGTAGTTGAAATTCCAAATTGGGAATCTGAAAAGAGAAGCTAATTTTGAGTGAATCAATTAGTGAAATAATATTTTGAAACGGTGATGTGGTCACCAATTCGGCTTAATAAAATGTGATTTAAGCAAATTGGTGTTTCCTGATTGTTGGTCTGTATGCTGGTGCATGAGTCCAATTTGGATGTTTAATAAGTTGATGTGATGTTTGCCAAGTTGGAGTTTGGCAGTTTGGATGTTTGTCCGAATTGGAAAAGAATGACTGATTGAATGTATGATCCAATTTGGTTCTGAGTTGTTTGTGAGTTATGGTCCTGTGTGTGTTTTACCGAATTGGAGATAACAGACTGTTGTGAGAAGTGATCCAATTCGGAGGAGTGATAGTTATGAGTGGATGGAAATTATCCAATTAGGAAAAGTCTTCAAGGTAGAAGAGTAGTTGAAATGTCCAAGTCGGAAGTGAAAGGATTACAAGTGAGGACGGAAGATTAAGAGCAAAAGTTAAAGATCCAAGTTGGAAGATTTGGTTGCGCCCTATTTGGAGACAAAAATTACTGGAAAGTGATTTGACCAAGTTGGAGAAAGAAGGCTGGGAGTTACAGCAGACCAAGTTGGGAGATCGTCGCTGAGCCTGTACCAGCAGCAGTACCAATTCCGATTTGGTGAAAAGATAAAAGAATCCAATTTGAAGATTGAAGATCAAGCCAAATGGGGTGAAATTAATCCTTGGTGGTTATAAGAGTGGAGAGTGAAAATTAATTAATGAAATAAAAATAAATAAATAAAAGAATAAATTAACAAATTGTGAGGTAATTAAGTTAATTCTAGTTGGAAGTATGATGTATATGGGTGTTTTGTTCTCTTGTTTGTCGTCTTAGTGTCGTTGTAGTAAGTATCCCTATTAGAAAAGACCTCCCTAGGAACGAATCATACTATTAGCCTTGGGTTTTGTTTAATTTAATAATTATGTCCAAAGCTTATCTACATTTTGGCGCCGCTGCCGGGGAGGCGTCATAATAGGTTTTTTAGTTTTCTTCTTTTATCTTTTAAATGGAGCTTATGATTTTGTTGCACTCTAATGAGTAGCACATCCGTAAGCTCTGAAATTAGCAAGCAAGCTAGAGAAGAAAGAGCGAAGAAGAGAGCTGCGGATAAAAAACGCAAATTTACTTCTAGAGCCGAATCCGAACCAGCTTCACCAAGTTGGAAGGGTTCCCATCAATTAGGACGACATTCACGACATAGGCCAGAGTGTGGCCATGGTGTAGAGAATAAACCTAATAAAGAAAAAATTGTTCAGGAAGAAGTTAACCAATTATTAAAAGGTAAGACAAGTAATGTCACAGTAAGAACAGGAATTGATCTTCCTCATCTTCACTGTGAACCAATTTGTGTTTCCAATACTCCATCACCTCAAGATTCTCCAAGAGAATTGAGTAAGGAAGAAGAAACCGAATTGGAGATTAGTAAGGAGAACCAGCTAGAGGCTGAAGTAGCTCCTTTTATCGATTCCCCATTAGGATCTTTCCACGGTAGAACCACCCCAGTTGGAGAACATCAGGAAAATCCGATTTGGGTGAATAATCCAGTTTGGAGTACGGAACAAGGAAGAGTAAAAATCCCTTCCGTTTTCCAACAAGACCAAACCTTGGAAGCTGTAATTCGCAATTTGGACGAGACTGAATTTAAAAATAGAAGAAAGTCTTCCAAATCGAGTAATTCTTCCACATCAAGTGAGGAATCTTTTATAAGTAAGTCAAAGAGCAATATGGCAGCTCTACCTAACGTAATCCCAGTTGTAATGCGGCCAGGTGATGAGGCAGATAGGCCTTATTCACTTATGCCGTTTCCAACTTTTTATGGGAGAATGGGCGATGATCCCGATAGTCACCTCTATGAATTCCTAACGCGATGTAATGCAAACAATGCTAGGATAGAGGCGCATTTTTTAAGTATTTTTCCAAGTACGTTAATGGAGCAAGCCAAGAAATGGTTCCAAAGACAGCCAATAGGACATTTTACTACTTGGACTGGCTTGCGCGAAGCATTCTTAGCCCATTTCCGGCCGGCCGCTTATCAAGAAAAAATGTTCGAAAAATTGGCCGAATTGCATATGGCAAGTGGCGAACGCATAGATAGCTATTATGGCCGTCTAGAAGACATAATGCTTAGGTTACCAAATAATGAGTATCCCGACGCGCATTTCATGCGCCAATTCATAAATGGGTTATACCCACCTAAACTTAAGGCTTTTGTTAAGGAAATTAGTCCGGCCGATTTACCAACCGCCGTTCAAAGAGCCAAATTGTGGGAGGAGGTCCATTTAGGAGAAACATATTTAAATCCTAATGTAAGCCAACCCAGTTATTTGGACCAAATTGGTGTTAGAAGGGAAGACATAGGTGGTGCTAATATGCCTACCTATGTCCAGCCAAGTTATGTAAATGTGATGCCTTTGGCACCAGTCCAAATGGCTCCCGTAATCCCAATAGAACAAAATAAGATAAGTCAAAATGTTGTTCCTTATCAAGGACAACAAAATGAGAGAGATGCGGCAATGGAGTCTAAATTGGTAGAGTTAACAAAACAATTAGGACACCTTCAAGTCAATTTAGCTAAAACGGTACAAAAGAAGGGTCAACCTAATGAGGATCATGCCCATATATGGTGCACGAATTGTAGGGGACAAGGGCACATGTTGCCTGATTGTCCCTCTCCGCCTAATTTGCCTCCTAAATGTCGATTTTGTGGATTGCAACATGAAACCGAATCTTGCCGGAAAATGCAAGCTAGTTTGGTACAACATGCCCAAAATAAAAACGGGCAAGTTTACCAAGTGGATGGTGATAATAATTATCAAGGGAATAATCCAAATTGGGGTAATAAATCAAAGAAAAGAAATTTTAATCAAAGTTATAATCAAAGTTTTAATCAAAATTATAATCAACCCCAATATGTTAATCCAAATTTTAATCCCAACAATTTTAACAATGGTGGGTATAATAACAATCCAAATCGGGGAGTAGCCCAAATACCTACTAATAATAACCAAGGGTGGTCTCAAATGCCTTATGGCAATGCGAACCAAGGTCCTCCTACTTATGGTGGACAAGTTCCAAATTGGAATGGAAATCAAAATAGGGGAAAGGCTATAGTTTGCTTTAGATGTAATCAACCGGGACATTATGCCTCAAATTGTGGCAACGCAAGGGCTAGTGTTGATTATGTACCCTTATGTGGAAATTGCAATCAAAACGGCCATACGGCCAAAGAATGCAATGGTCCACGTAAGAATAATGATCAAGAGGGTTATAGTAACAAAAGGAGGGATAATAGTCCCAAGATAGTCCAATTAGATGATGATGCTCCAAAGTCTAATAAAGACCGGGCATCTTATCTTGTACAAATTGAAAATGGAAATTTACCTATTAAAGAAGATAAATTAGTACAAAAAGCTTCCACTAGAGGTCAAATTGTGAAAGAAAATCCTCAAGGAGAATTGGAAATTTTAAAAGGAAAAGAAATTACACGAAAAGAAGCTCAGCAGTTGCTAGAGCAGAAAAATCAATTAGGATTAAATTTTAATTCCGAATTGGTTGGACAGTCAAGTAAATCAGTGCCCAATCCAATTCAGAATGAAAAACAGCCTGATCAGCTAAAGGCCAATACAGGTCCTTCCTTAAAATTACCAAATCGGGATGAAGCTCAGTCCAGCAAGATTGGAGCTGGTGACATCATGTCAACCCATAAATCAAATGGGAAATCAGTCCAATTTGGCCCGGTTAGTTTTATGACTGAACCAAGCCATAAAGACAAACCGATTCGGGATAGTAATGATAACCAATCCAAATTGGTTGAGCCTGTACCAAGGCCAGTTAATGAGCCCTTGGTTATTCCTCCAATTTGGTTGGAGTCTGACAGCCCAGTTGAGCAATCCAGTGTCAAATTGGATGTTCGTGGAAAGGCCAAGACTGGAAACCCAATTAGGAAATTAACTAAAACGCCCAGTAGGAGCAAAGGAATTAATAACCAAATTGGCATTACCGATATAACAAATCCTTATGACATAATTAACAATTTGGGGCAAGTTAAAGCCGATATTACAATTAGGCAATTATTAGGCGTTGCCCCAAGTTGTAGGGCTGTTTTAAAGTCTAAATTGGTTAAACGACGAGGTAGACAAGTAAATGAAGTGGCTTTAAGTCCTGATCCAGGCGCCCCTGTCATAGATGTTGAAATTGAAGGTCTTATTATTTCGGGAGTCCAAGTCGATGGAGGTTCTAGCGTTAATTTAATGAATCACGACACTATGATAGGCCTCCACCTAAATGGATTAGAAGAAACAAAATTGGTCTTACGCATGGCAGACCAGAGTAGGGTAAAGCCCTTGGGCATATTACCCAAAATCAAAATGCGTATTGCCGGTTTGGTGTATTTTATTGATTATATAGTCTTCCAACCAAATACCCCAAATTCCTCTTATCCAATCCTATTAGGTCGTCCATGGCTTTATCAAGCCAAAGTAAAAGATAATTGGGGTAAGGGAATAATGAAAATATTTCAAGGGGATAATATGGTGAGTATGACCATGTATCCTCCTAAGTATAATGGTGAGACCCAATGGGAATCACCGGGAAATACAAGTGATTTTGGATATGACTCCGATTTGGAAGAATTATCTACAAATAAAATTAATATAAAAAATAAAAAACAAATAGGCAAAATAGAAAATTACAAGGCAATAGGCCCAAGAGAATATATCATCCCTTGTGGTGATGATGACAATTCGGATAAAGCCATAAAAAATTGGTTAAGTGATTCACCAATTTATGGTGTAGATTCCGATTGGGAGGAAAGTAATGATAGTGAAGGTATTTATGATGACAAGTTTGGAGAAATGCCAATTCGTTCATATGTATCTAAAAATCATACTCAAACCATTAATTTGGGGTCTAATGAAGAGGAAAAAAATATACAAATATCTAATAGGCTAAGTCCTTCCGAATTGGCTAAATGGGTTAAATTCTTCAAAGAAAATTCAAAGACATTTGCTTGGTCATATAAGGACCTCAGGGGAGTGTCCCAAAGCATATGTCAACATCATATAGATATTGAAGATGGAGCCAAACCAATTCGGCAAAGGCCTCACCGTCTTAACCCAAAGTATTCCTTATTAGTAAAAGAGGAAATAGAAAAATTAATTAATATTGGATTTATATATCCAGCTCCTAATAGCGAATGAGTAAGCCCCATCGTGATTGTTCCCAAGAAAGATGGGCGTATTCGAATTTGCTAGGATTTTAGGAAGTTGAATGCCGTCACGAAAAAGGACGGGTTCCCATTACCTTTTACTGATAGTATTTTAGATACGGTGGCCGGTCGTGAATGTTACTCATTCATGGACGGGTTTTCGGGATACAACCAGATCCAAATCGCTAAAGAAGATCAAGCTAAAACTGCTTTTGTTACCGATTTGGGTATTTATGCAAGTAAGGTTATGTTATTTGGTCTTTGTAATGGGGCGGCCACGTTTCAACGTGTGGTCACAATGGCGTTCCAAGACTATCTCCGGAAATTCGTGGAGATTTTCTTGGACGATTTTTGTGTATTTGGTACTAAATTGGAACATCCCGAACAATTAAGGAAATGTTTTGATAAATGTTTCCAATTTGGTATTTCATTAAATGCGGCTAAATGTCAATTTGTTGTCCCTTATGGGAAATTATTGGGCCATAGAGTAAGTATAAGGGGCATTAGCACTGACCCTGATAAGGTGTCTAAAATTGCAAATTTGCCCATACCTTCTACCATTACCCAAGTTAGGGGATTTTTGGGACATGTGAGCTATTATCGTAGGTTTATTGAAAACTATGCAAAAATAGCTGCACCTCTTACCGCTTTGCTAAAAAAACTGGAGGTTGGCCCAAATCCAATTTGGACTCCTCAATGTGATGAGGCATTTATAACACTTAAACAAAAGCTAATGACCGCTCCAATTTTAGTGCCTCCTAATTGGACAATACCATTCCATGTATATGTTGATGCTAGCAACATAGCTATGGGTTGTGTCCTAAGCCAAAAGGATGAGTTAAATAGGGACCACCCCATATACTATGCTAGCCGCCAATTTATCCCGGCGGAAAAGAATTATACAACCACGGAAAGAGAGGCCCTAGGAATGGTCTATGCGGTCCAAAAGTTCCGCCATTACCTCTTAGGCTATAAATTCACTTTTTACATGGATCACGATGCGCTTAAATATGTAATTAATAAACCCCAGTTGAGTGGCCGCTTAGCACGATGGGTGTTGCTTTTACAGGAATTTAATTTTGAAATAATTGTACGTCCTGGTAAACAACATTCTAATGCTGATTTCCTTTCTAGGTTAGAGGAACCTTTAGATCCAAATGGGTCACCGGTCGATGACGATATCCCTGACGCGGATTTGTTTGAAGTCGATATTGTCCATATCGAATATGCCGACATTCTTAATTATTTATCTACCGGTTTAATTCCTCATGATTATAGTGCTAAACAAAGAACAACCCTTATAAGGAAGAGTGGCCCATATACCCTATTAGATCAAACTTTGTATAAATTGGGTCAAGATGGTGTTCTTAGAAGATGCATATATAAAAGTGAGGTTAATGATATTTTGCAAGGTTGCCACTCGGATTCATGTGGTGGCCATTTTGCCGGCATTTCTACAGCACAAAAGGTATTGCTAGCGGGCTATTGGTGGCCGTCTTTATTTAGGGATGCCCATGCTTTTGCTAAGGCATGCGATCCTTGCCAAAGGGTTGGTAGACCCTCACCTTCTACGGCAATGCCGTTAATACCTTTAATGGCATTGGCCCCATTTGAAAAATGGGGAATTGATTTCGTAGGCCCCATTGCCCCAGCCACTAAATATGGGTGTAAAAAGTATATCCTAGTAGCAACAGAGTATGCTACAAAGTGGGCCGAGGCTATGGCCACCCGTAATGATGATGCAAGAACGGTGGTACGTTTTCTTTATGAGAACATTATTTCCCGATTTGGGTGCCCAAAGGAGTTAATTAGTGACCGGGGCACTCATTTCTTAAATGCCACGATTGAGGAATTAACAAATAGGTTTTTAATTACACATCGTAAGACGGCCCCTTACCACCCGCGTGCTAATGGGCAAACCGAAAAGACAAATGGGATATTGTGTAAAATCCTAACTAAGACTATTAGTGGTGCAACAACCGATTGGGATGAAAAGCTTTGGAGTGCTTTATGGGCCTACCGGACCGCCTACAAAGGTACTACGGGATTTACCCTATTTCAATTAGTATATGGCCAAGAGGCCATACTTCCTATCAAGTTTGAGATTCCTAGTTTGAGGGTTGCCATTGAAACTAAATTGGGCGATGAGGATAGTTTGAGGACTAGATTAACCAATTTGGAAGCCCTTGATGAAAA
The DNA here is from genome assembly GCA_947034895.1 of Rhytidiadelphus loreus. Classification (NCBI taxonomy): domain Eukaryota; kingdom Viridiplantae; phylum Streptophyta; class Bryopsida; order Hypnales; family Hylocomiaceae; genus Rhytidiadelphus; species Rhytidiadelphus loreus. The sequence continues at coordinate 46,162,997 of OX344764.1, forward strand.
GAGAAGGGAGGCTTATTTGAATACATTAGCCACCCAAAATAGGAGGAAATCCTATTATGATTCTAAATTACGACCTAAACAATTCAAGGTTGGGAGTTTAGTATTGCTTTATGATAGCCGTTTTTTCAAATTCCCGGGAAAATTGCAAATGCATTGGTTAGGTCCATATGAGGTTGTAGATGTCAATCCTAATGGGTCTTTGCAACTTAAGGATTTTGCGGGCAATTTACTTCCAACTAGGATTAATGGTTATCGGCTTAAGCCATATTTTGTTTGAGATGCCGAGGGCGGCATTTTCAATTTGGGGGGTAGTCTTTTATGAAGAAAGAAAAAGAAAAAGAAAAAGAAAAGAAGATAAAATTTAAAAATAAGAAATAAATTTAAGAACAAAAGAAAAGAAAACAAACAAAAAACATGATAAAATAAAAAGTAAAAAAATAAATAAAAATAAAAATAAAAAAATTATTAGAAAATAAAAAATAATTATCAAATCGGAGGAGACGTCTCCAAGTTGGACAAGAAGTGACAAAGAATCATTTCGAGCAAAGTATCAATTCGAATGGGAATGATGACAAGCCGCCAGTTCGCGGCAAACCAAATTGGAGAGGGGAACCTGGTGTAAGAATCACCAACTTGGAGCTTCGAGGTGGTTGTGCAAATAGCAAGAAGCCAAATTGGAAGGTTGCGGAGGCGCGCATGTTGCCGAGTCGGTTTCTTTGTTTGTGTGTCTGTTTTCCAAGTTGGGCTCGTGGGCATTGTAAATGGGCGCAGTGAGCGTGGGTGCCAATTTGGAGTTTTTTTTCTGTTGAAATCTTTGTGAGGGCGTGGTTATGGTTTTGTGTTGGTTTTTGTGTCGTGTGTATTTCAGGGTTAGGTTTTCAGGTTGAGTATAACTAAATTGTGGAGAAAGTACGTCCAAATTGGAGAGCGCAGAGTTAAGAGGGAGCGCACTACCGAGTGGGAAGTGAGGAATTTCTAAACCAAATTGGAGCATTGCCGAGAGATTGTGAGATTGTGGTTTGCAGGTGCAATGGAGGATCAAGTCGTTAAAGGCAAAGCCCCGGCCGAGGAGGAAACCGAGCTGTGGTGTCCAGGGGAGCATTTGGACAAGAAAACCAAGTTGAGAGAAAAGGAAAGGGTGCCAATCGAAGTACCGCAGACAGACTTCCATTTTGAAGCTGCAACCGAGTTGGGGGATGCCAAATGGGAGCAGGCGCAGCAGTTGAAGCTTCAAGAAGCGGGGTTATGGATGTTCGTGGAGGGAAGAAGGCGGTGGGCGCAAATTGACTCCAATCGGCTGGAGATTTTTGTAATGGCCTATTCGGTAGCAGAACGGAAGAGCTGTGTTCGTGGAGAATCGGTGGAGCTGCATCCCCAGCGAATTGCGGAAGTTTTTAAGCTTCCAAAATCGGGAATGACGGTAAAGTCTGTTCAAGATTCTCCTGCCTATTCGGTAGACGAATGTTTTCTAGAGTCAGTCACAGAGGAGCAAAAAAGCCAAGCTCAACTACGAGTTGCAGCTGTTGCGACCCAGTTGGCACCCTTGGGTTAAGTTGGTGGTGCAGTGTTTGCTGCTGGAGCCTGCCTGCCAAGTTGTGTCGCAGAAAAATCTCCAATTAGTGGTGGCAATTCAGAGGGGCTTGGTGCTTAATTGGGCGTTGTATGTTTCGCGCCGGCTTCATACCCTAGTTGTGGAATTTAAGAAGAAGCAAGATGGTGTCCTGAGGGGAGCGGAGTTCATCTCCGAATTGGTGGAGGGCAGTTGTGCTGCTTTGCCCGAGTTGCATCGAGAACCTAAAGAAGACCCAGGAGCTGCAGTGGAAGTAGGTGCGGTAACCGAATTGGAAGTGCCAGCTCGCTCGATTTCACAGATGAAGGCGAGATTGGTACAAACCTTAACCGAGTTGGAGGGCTTTGATCCGTTAGTGGTATCTGGCTTGCGGGTAGCAAATACCAAATTGGCTGGAGAATGTCAGAGAGTCAAAGACGAATTGGAGGCGGCCAAAGAGGAGCGAGTGGCGTACGAAGTTCAGATGGCGGCCGAGTATCAAGACGTTGCAGACCAATTGGGGCACTTACAAGAAAAGTATGAGAAGCTGCAAAAGAAGGCCTATTTGGAAGCAAATTTGAGGCGTGTAGCTGAAAGTAAGGCGGTTATTTTGGAGCGGCAGGTAGTTGAGTACCAAACCAAATTGGAGGGTGCTCAGACACCCGAGGACCAGTCTGAGTCAGAAGAAGGCCTACTAGGTTTGGAGAAAGAACTAGCCAGGGTGGAGCGACATTGCAAGACCGCGGCAACCAAGGGTAAAGGCAAGGAGGAAGTTGCTGCGGTGGTCAAGAAGCGACAGCGGGTCCTACACGTGGAAAATTTGGAAGCATTGTCTGAGTTCATACCCCCGACGGACAACATTGAATTTGCTTATGCGTGGGAGCGGGAGATATTCTTCTTGTATACCGGTTTGCGATTGATGGAGTGTTTGTCCAAGTCGCGGTTTAAGACCATTTAGGAGCGCGCAGTCCAATTGAGAAGCGAGAATCTCTTCACGGAGATTCTTGGTAGAGGTGATATAGTATTGGAGGACAACGCAATGGCATTTTCCCATATTGGTGATTATGGCGCTCGTTGCCTGCTGTTTTATTCCGAATTAGAGGACGTGTTGGCCAAGAGGAAGCAAGTAGCAGCAGCCTATGTTGGTAGTCGGCGTTCCCATTTGGGAGCTCGTTTGTCAGAAGGAGTGGCTGCTGCAATTCGGGTAGCGGTTTTGTCCACCAAATCGAAAGGCTTGGCGAAACCAACAGAGTGGTTGCGGACTCTTACCGAATTGGACAAGAGCTTCAGCAACTCGGGCTGGTTGATGGAGATGGTGCAGAATGTCCGAGATAGGGCGACACGAAGCCAGTTGCTTGACGTGCATCCTGCAGCGTACGTGTACAAATTTGAGAATACGAAGGCAAGGTTGGAGGACAAGTTAAAGGCTGGTGTGCTTCAACAAATTCCAAATTGGGATTTTGTCGGGGAGCTGGCATTCCCTCGACCCCGATTAGGCGACACAACGTTGGTGTTGTCAGGTTTGTTATCCAAATGGGTTACCTGGTCAATCTCTGCGCTGTCGATTAAGTTGGTGCAGGATGGCCGATACTTGGGAAATTACGCCCATTTGTTTGAAGAGCTTGAAGATATTCCTTTTCCAAGTTGGGAGGCGTTGCTGTGGATCGGCAAAGACCATAACGGAGTAAGAAGACCCCCAGTCGTGGCGATGGACCTCATGGATCACACAGAGCGAGCTTCCCGTTCACCTACGCCACCCCCAGTTGTGCTGAACGATCCGAGGTTTTGTCCCTGTCCAAGGCGGTACCTGTGGTCGAGCCGCGCCAAGTTGGATTCACGTTGGTACAATTGGCCGAAGATTCCTGGTTCTTTTAAAGATCCAGAGAGCTGTGTACTCGCTTACACTCAGTTTTCTTTGGAGCATCGTATGCATAGGGATCCTGTTTGCTTTCGTGCAAGTGTGTTCGCAAGTATTTTGGCCTATTTATGCCACAACTACCAATTTGTGGTGGATTACCGAGTTGGGGTGCGGATAAGCACCGATATGGAGATTTTTTCAAAGCTACACTATCACGGGGCTTGACGGTTGCGTGCGTTGGAGCTCATGTGTGTTACCCAATTTCTGCCTGGAGCGCATAAAGTGATGATTTTGGACGCCTGCGAGGAGTTGGGGACGCGAGCCGGCCCAGTCAAGAATTTCTATGATCGCCAAAAGGTGGTGATGTCGGAGCGTACCAAGTTGGCTGCAAAGCTGCAAATCGAAGAGGAGGATCCTGAACACAAGTTGGTACCAGTCACCAGGTTCTCAAAGCGGAAGGCCTAGTTGGATGTTTGCAGGGACGCAAACAGATTCGTGTGGGGCTATGTAAATGACCTATTCGGATGTTAATTTTGTTCTTTTTGATGTTCTTTTTGAATGTTTTTGTATGAATTGTTAATGATTTGTATGCTTTGTGTTCCAAATTGGCAGTTTTGAATGTTTGTTTACCTAATTGGAAGGTCAATTTTTGAAGCTTAAGTTCCAAGTTGGGAGTAGTGTTCCAAGTAGCTGAAACGGTGATGTATGAGGTTTAAATCCGAGTTGGAATTTTGGGCTGTCTTATTCCAGGTGGAATGGTCCGGGTTGTATTCCAAATTGGAAAGGACGTAGTCTTGCCCTAGGTTGTTGTGAAGCGTATTCCAATTTGGTTGTGAGGCTATGGCAGTTGGGGTGTATTTTGTTTGTGTGTGCAGGAGGTGCTAATTTGGGGTTTTCTTTTGTGTTTGATGTAATGTTGGTGGCAGTTATTTTTGAGGTTCCTAATGGGTAGTTTTCGAGTTCTGAGGTGCTGCCGATTTGGTTAAGGAAACTGCCTGGCGTGGGGTTTTAAAGTGGAGTTTGCCGATTTGGAAGGGACCGTCTGCGAGAGAGTCCAGTCGCGTCCCAGCCAAGTGTGTGCTGCGTTTTGTTGTTTTGCTTGTGTGTATGTTTTGCCAAGTGGGAGATGCTTGGTGGTGTGATTGGAAGCTAATCAGTGTGGCTGGTAGTAAGCCAGTGTGTGTGCTTGAGGTTGATGATTCGGAACTTGTGTCCGAATTGGTGGAGTGGATGATGCAGTGGTTGCTGTGATAGACCGATTTGGATATTTGGAGTAGTGGAATAGAACGAATTAAGTCCAAATCGGAGTGTTTGAGGTACAGCATCTTGAAGATGGCTGTAAGAGGAGAAGGGATTATAGCCTATTAGGATTTGTGCATAGTCATTGCCAACCTATTAGGATTAAGTGCTGAAAATTAAGTTGAAGATTTTAATAGTATTTTTAGTGAGATTAGACTCAATTGGATTTGGTAGTTGAAATTCCAAATTGGGAATCTGAAAAGAGAAGCTAATTTTGAGTGAATCAATTAGTGAAATAATATTTTGAAACGGTGATGTGGTCACCAATTCGGCTTAATAAAATGTGATTTAAGCAAATTGGTGTTTCCTGATTGTTGGTCTGTATGCTGGTGCATGAGTCCAATTTGGATGTTTAATAAGTTGATGTGATGTTTGCCAAGTTGGAGTTTGGCAGTTTGGATGTTTGTCCGAATTGGAAAAGAATGACTGATTGAATGTATGATCCAATTTGGTTCTGAGTTGTTTGTGAGTTATGGTCCTGTGTGTGTTTTACCGAATTGGAGATAACAGACTGTTGTGAGAAGTGATCCAATTCGGAGTGATAGTTATGAGTGGATGGAAATTATCCAATTAGGAAAAGTCTTCAAGGTAGAAGAGTAGTTGAAATGTCCAAGTCGGAAGTGAAAGGATTACAAGTGAGGACGGAAGATTAAGAGCAAAAGTTAAAGATCCAAGTTGGAAGATTTGGTTGCGCCCTATTTGGAGACAAAAATTACTGGAAAGTGATTTGACCAAGTTGGAGAAAGAAGGCTGGGAGTTACAGCAGACCAAGTTGGGAGATCGTCGCTGAGCCTGTATCAGCAGCAATACCAATTCCGATTTGGTGAAAAGATAAAAGAATCCAATTTGAAGATTGAAGATCAAGCCAAATGGGGTGAAATTAATCTTTGGTGGTTATAAGAGTGGAGAGTGAAAATTAATTAATGAAATAAAAATAAATAAATTAAAGAATAAATTAACAAATTGTGAGGTAATTAAGTTAATTCTAGTTGGAAGTATGATGTATATGGGTGTTTTGTTCTCTTGTTTGTCGTCTTAGTGTCGTTGTAGTAAGTATCCCTATTAGAAAAGACCTCCCTAGGAACGAATCATACTATTAGCCTTGGGTTTTGTTTAATTTAATAATTACGTCCAAAGCTTATCTACAGGTTGTTTCAATAACATAGATGTTTGGGCTCCTAGACTCATGGACTCAAGATTCTAGGTGAGCTTGCATGCTAGCAACCCTACATGCAAAAATTGACAAACATAACACACTATTCTCAAGAATTTCAACAAGTGTAACAAACATTAGATGGGATTCGGGGGGGCTGGAGGGCCATTTTAGGGATGTTCCTAGCTCCATTCCCCCGGGGCCCCATCGAATGTGGATGTCAAATTTTTTTTTTTCAAAAAAAATATAAAAATATAAAAATATAAAGTTCTTGAAATGAAAAACAAAGTTAAATTTTTTATTTTTTATTTTTTATTTTTTTGAAAAAAATGATGTGGCAGTCTCTAGGCCAGGTCAGCAGAGCTCGCGAACGGCCAACTTTGGCCAGTTTTGGGGGTTCTCCACTTGAGAACTCACAGCCCTTCCTAGTAGGTAAATCACATCTAATGGCTTAGCAAGTACTTGTTAAAAATCCCAAGGCCACTTTTCTATCAAAAATCACTAAAAACTGCCATTTCTACTGCATTTGTCCAAAAAAACAAAAACAATATTTTTTGGAATTGAACCGTATGATCTTAAACTTTACTTGTTTGAGATTATGTGGTAAAATTTTCATGAAGTTCGACCGTACAGATTGAGAGATATGAGCATTCGAAGTTGAAAAAACAAATTTTTTTGAACTCTACACTGCAATTTTAGATGACTTTGATTTCTATTTGTGGAAAAAATGTGCACTATGGAATTTGAATTTAAAATTTATTGTGTTGAAGAATTGAATTGGGAGTCTAGGAAAAAAAATTCAAAAAATAAAAACTTGATTTTCATACTTCAAAAAATTGTCAAGTAGAAGTAGGTTCAAGATTGAAAGAGAAGCTAAATTGTTAATATTTCTTAGATGGGATTGAAATACAATAATCCCAACGGTGAGGTTGTTCTAGCAAGCAAACTTAACCTTTTAAAAAAAAAAATTGAAAAAATTTGATATTTGCATTCTAAAATGAATCCTCTAAGTTATTTTTTTAAAAAGATGCTTAGATTGCCCGAAAAATAAGATTGTTCATAACTTTCACATCACTAATCAAAATGGAATGAATCAAAGCTTCAGATGTAGACAAAAATATAATCTTTGAGAAAAAAAAATTAATTATTTTGAATTTTTGCAATATTTTTTGTCATGCCCGCCAAGTTCAGTTTTAGGCTTTTTGTGGTATAACTTTTGCTTCCAGGCACCGATTGAAAAAAAAATTATACTCCAACAAAGCTTATCAGCTTTTCTATCTTCAAAAAAAGTTTCAAAAAATTAGGGTAAAATTTCAGCCCATAAGAACCTGCCCAAATTCCAAATTGTCCCCCGAGGAGACAATGGAACTTTAGGGGTTAAGACGGAACTTTTCTCTTCTTGGTGTTTTAACTTTGTTCTCAATAGTGGCAACTTGCACATTACCAATTGGAATACATCTCTTTGATTTTTGAAGTATGTTGTCCCTTTTCACCCATATCCACACTTTTGTTCATTGTTTTCCTTCCTTCCTATTTTGTGCATACAATCACTTTATTTATTATTATTTTTTAAAATCCTTTGCTAAAAGAGATGGTAATTGACAGAAATGATAAGTAAAATGGGTCAACTTCCAGGCACCCATGCACCTGAGTGTGTGCTCCATTAGAAAGTACAATACAAACAATACAACAGACATGGACAGTGAAATACATTAAGCTTATGTATTGTAGTAAAACCACCCATAACCGACCAAATAAGCACCTGCGGACATGATGTGGAGTATTGTAAGGAGAAGGAAATATTTTCATAGGTGCAGATATAGAAATGAGGGAAATTGCCATAATTTGGCTTGAACTGAAATTACTATGAATTTTGGAAGACAAAAGTTGGTCTGAACCTATGTTCAATGTGTACACTATTCCAAAACCACTCATTTAAGAAACTACTTCTTGTTCACTTTGGCACTCCAAATCAAGAGATGTGCCATGAAAAGAATGGAGGAATTGATGGTCAAAAATCAAGAACTCATGTTCAAAAATTAGTCCTAGAGTTTCCTGAATTTGAAACACTCTATTGATTGCTGATGGGGCTGCAGTTGGTGATGAATGGTTCTACCTTACCAATCTCTATCCTAATGTTCCATTAAATGATGGAATGACTGCCCCACTGCCCCATTTCGTGGCTCTTCAGGAAACAGACCCTGGCAGCAGCAGTGCATCATCCTCCATGATCGCATTCAACGCCAAGCTGCAGCTGGATTCCCAGATTCTGTCAATGCCACAGAAGCTGATTTCCCGGATTCCGTTGAATGCCAAGGAAGCTGTCAGTCAACAAGAGTGAGGCAGGTGTCACGCCAACACCTGAAACGGAAGTGGCATTTCCACCCCCAGTTGCTAACTTACAGTCATGCTGCACATAATAGACTTGGTCGGCGGTTGTGCCATTGCCCCACATATACCGTATCACCGTCCATTCCAAGGTAATTTGGGGAAGGTAAATACACCTAAAATTGGTCCATATACAATGTAACACCGTCCACTTCAAGGTAATTTTGGAAGGTAACTACACCTCAAATTCATCCCTATGAAATGTTGATACCTACTTCACATGGAAAATGAACAAGCAAAATAGTCAAAATGGTTAGCAACAAAAGGGCAGTAATAAGGTGGAGTTGGGAATCATTTGTCTGGGTAATGATTGGGGTTCATTGATGGTATGGTAAAAGTAATAGTTTTGTAAGGAGACAACTTTGGTAGTGTTTCTCAATTTAACCCTACCTTGAACTCAAGGTTTAGGAAACTCAAGTTTGGACACGACGTGGTATTTTTTGTGTATTTGACATAATAGATGAATGGATTGAGGTATACAAAAGTAACAAAAGTTTGTCTTCATGAAAAGACAAAACTAATGACACATGACACTCCCAATTTGGATCATTATTGCATCTCCTATACGTTTCAAAAGCTACAAAATTATCATGTATTCTATGTATAGGGTGTTGAGTTTGAACATGATAAAGTTTAGATGTTAAAACGACATCCAAATATGAGATTTAGATAGCTGGATTATCAATCCAATAGCGTATGTCATGTCTTATTTTAATATATAATTTTTTTAGGAGTCAAACTTGGTACCATGTATACAATATCATAAATCCTAACCATATATATTGTACTCTACATTCCTTTAAGGGTTAACATCTTGCTTGGGCACTATTTTGATACTATGAGAGTATTTCCTAGTATGCACCAAATGGATTTTGGAATCATCTAAGTTAGTTATCACCAAAAACCTCCTACAATTTTTCTTGTTGAAAATATACATCTAATTGATTTTACTTCTAAAATTTCCAAAAACACTTCAACATTGCTTCTTTAAATATACCAATGGCCAAAAATTGTTCGTCATTTTTTTCTAGTATGTTACTTTATGGTACCACATAGCTTGAGTAAGGTTGATTTAAGGTGTAGTTGAAACAATGAAACTACACCTAAGAATGTAATGATAAGTGTTGTATAGTTACTACTATTAAAGTGTTTGGATTTATAAATAGTTTATTAGCAATAAAAGAGGATTTTAACACTCACAGATAATGCAATGTTTGAATACCACATGTGAAAGCTAGAAAGGTTCAAGGTTTATATGTAGAGAATCTAAAACCAATAGGAATTATGATGTTGAAATGGCATACATTCTAAAAATAATATTTTGCCAATGAGGTTTTAGTCATTATAATATTATAAATGGAAATAAGTGCGTAGTAAAAATTTAGAGTAAAATTGCAGTTTGTAAATTTGCTCCTAATGTTGTATCTAAATTTAGCATTTTTAACTGCAAATGCTTAATTCCTAAAATTTATGACAATATGTCAACAAAAAAAACACTTCAAAATTGCCATTTCTAATGCAATCATCCAAAATTCAAAAAACATATTTGAATTACAAGATTTATTTAACAATAGGATCTTATTCTTGACTTATGTATGTGAATTGTTTGAAATTTTTATAAAAAAAGCCGTGTAAATTGAAAGTTTTACCAAGGGAAATATGGTCTTGGTCAAGCAAGCATAATGACCACAAGAAGACACACAGTTATACTACTTTCTCATGTGGATCTTCTTATGGTTCATTACTTTGATCTAAACAAATTATATTTCTACTAGTGATGATATCTTTTGAAGTAAAGATAGCTAGACTTTTGTATTTAATATAAAATAGTGTACAGGGATTAAAAAAATTGAAAAATTGTAATGAAGGGACTACAAGAAATTGTCTAAGAGATGAAAGTCCAAAAGTGGAAAAAACTAAATATTGCAACATTTTTGAAAAAATCATTAAGGGAATAAGGATACCTGACTATAGACAAAACTAATTGCAAATATCTTTGCCATGAAATTGATAATGTCAAACTCAATAGTGATTTATTTTTAGAAAGCATTATATATCTTATAAAAAAAATGTTTTGTATATTTATAAAAGGTTGAACTAAACAATGAATTTCATGTTTTATTTTTGGGAATAGATAATATACTTGTCCTCGATCTAAAAATCTTCATATCTTTTATGCCATTGATGAAATTGAAACAAGTTAAAGCCTTTTGTATAGAAAAGATCTAATAACCCTTGATTGTCTAATGACACCGCTTTAGACTTTTTGAAAACTTAGCAACTTTTATTGACTTCATGATTTGAAATTTTTGCATGAAATTTTTAGAAAGGATGCTATTTATTCTAATCTACATGTGAAGCTTTGTTTCACATCAATATGATAAACACTACAAAAGTCTTAAGATTTTTATTGATTTCAATGTCAAAATGGGCTACTTAAAAATATATTCTTGAAAAAATACTGATTTATTTCATTTTATTTTGTATATTGATACCTAGTCAAAAAATTGAGCCACATTCTAGTTTTAACTAATTCTTCTAAGGTCCCTCATATTCTTAACCCTTAAAGGACTGTCACTATACTTTCACCAAAACCGCTCCAAAACTGCCATTTCTACTACAAGTACCATAATTTTGAATTTTTTTTGACATATCTAACCAAGGATCTTGTATTATATAGTATCAAAACATGTGGTAAAAATTTCAGACATTTCCACCGGGGGGATTGCAGGATATAAGCATTCAAATTAACTAAAATCATTTTTTTTACCCTGCAAAAAGCAAGGCAGCTGCGCTTCACAAGCTCACATTTCTATGAAAAAATGACCTAAATGGTGGTGCTTTTTTGGATTTGTTTTCCTAAACAAGTTGGCCACATGCTTGAAAAATTTCAGATCATTTGGAATAGTACAACATATAGGAAAAAAATAGTAAGTAGGTCGTAGTAGAGAATTATTAAAAATACTAAATTATTTACAATTTAAATATGGAATTGAAAATTTCCAATCTGAATGGTCAAAATGTTGTAATAATTATGTATCTACATCCTAAGATTTTATTTTTGTCCAAAACTATTGAAAATTGGGTAAGATAAAGGATTTCAAAGTTTATTTTAGAGTAGGAAATCCAAAACTGCCCGCAAACAAAAAATCCTCATAACTTTTGATTCATTGATCAAAATGGAATGATTCAAAGCTTTTCGTGTATATAAAACTCTAGAAAATCAATTCCAAATTTTTGTTTCTGAAAAAAGTGATTTTTTCTGATCTGCCCAAACTGCCCAGTTACAAAAAAAAGTAACATATTAGGCTATAACATTTGACTCGTATTTCCAAATGTCATGAAATTTGGTGCATATGAAAGATCTTCCTTGCCCCCACATTCTATTAAAATTTCAGCCCCAAATATGAAAATCTCCGCTCATAGGTACCTGCCCCAAATTTCTATACAACCAAAAAACACAGTCTGGTCCTTTAGGGGTTAATTACCATTTTGACATAAAATTAGAACCTTTGCAACCATTGTTTAAAATACTTGCCTCCAAAGCAAGGCTAAATCTTCATCTATATTTATTTCTTAACAAATCCAACCATAAGATCTTTTAGTTAACTTGTTAGAATATACCATCCTAAAATTTCAGAATAAAAAACCTTACTAATTGCAAGATCATGTTGCTTGGATTTCAAAAAGAAGTATTTTTCACCTCTTCCTAAATGGACAAATTTCATCCTTCATACCTTTTATCCAAAAATGTGTAGATTCTATAACTTGTAACTCTCTATAACAAGTTAAAGAGATAAGTTGGAAATAAAAATAAAAAATTTGAACAAAAAATATTACATATTCATGCTTGAAAAAAATAGTAAATAGAAAGAAGCAAAGAATGAATTAAAATATTGCATTGTTAAGAATTTAGGTATGGAATTGAAAAATGCCAATACCAATGGTTGTAATTTTGTAATAAAAAATCTAAATCCTTTGATTTGATTTGATTTCAAAAATATTGAAAATTGACTTAAGTAAAGGACTTTAAAGTTTATTTTGAAATAGAGATTCCATAATTGGCCACAAACTAAAATTCCTCATAACTTTCATCTCATTTATTGAAATGGAATGATTTAGAGCTTTCCAAGTATATATAAATCTAAAAAACCAATTTCAAATTATTGTTTCTTTAAAAAGTTATTTTTTTGAGTTGCCAGGGCTCTAAGAAAAAATACATACTATACAATAATTTTTTAACCATGTAGTCAAAAGTTATGAATATTGTTGCACCTTAACCCCTCAAGGACAAAGAAGACATGACATGTCCTCTTCAAATTTTCAATGGCAAATTCTTGGTAGGGTGAAACAAATCTCAATATTTTGTAAACTAGGTTCTCGTAGAGTAATAAGTTGACATACTTGTTGCATTTTTTCATTATCAAAATTTCAATGTGAGAAGTATTTAAAAATTTATTTAGGAAATGTAGTCTAATAGAAAAGGAAGCAAACATAATGTTTTTTCAATGAAAGGAATAGTAGGGATAGAAAAAAACATTTTCTTGGACATTTCTAGTCTTTACCTATCACAAACAAATTGGATTTGGAGATTCTTTTTCAAATTTGTATTTTTAGCAATTTTAAAAACACAAAGTTCAATTTGGTATGATTAACCCTTAAAGGACCGTCACTATACTTTCACCAAAACCGCTCCAAAACTGCCATTTCTAGTACAAGTACCATAATTTTGAATTTTTTTGACATATCTAACCGTAGGATCTTGTATTATATAATATCAAAAACATGTGGTAAAAATTTCAAACATTTTCACCGGATGGATCGCAAGATATAAGCATTCAAATTAACTAGAGTCATTTTTTTGACCCTGCAAAAAGTAGGGTAGCTGCACTTCACAAGCTCACATTTCTATGAAAAAACGACCTAGATGGTGGTGCTTCTTTGGATTTGTTTTCCTAAACAAGTTGGCCACATGCTTGAAAATTTTCAGATAATTTGGAATAGTACAACATATAGGAAAAAAATAGTAAGTAGGTAGTAGAAGAGAATTATTAAAAATACTAAATTATTTACAATTTAAATATGGAATTGAAAATTTCCAATCCCAATGGTCAAAATGTTGTAATAATGTATCTACATCCTACGATTTTATTTTTGTCCAACACTATTGAAAATTGGATAAGATAAAGGATTCAAAGTTTATTTTAGAGTAGGAAATCCAAAACTGCCCGCAAACAAAAAATCCTTGTAACTTTTGACTCATTCATCAAAATGGAATGATTCAAAGCTTTTCGTGTATATAAAACTCTAGAAAATCAATTCCAAATTTTTGTTTCTGAAAAAAGTGATTTTTTCTGATCTGCCCAAACTGCCCAGTTACAAAAAAAAGTAACATATTAGGCTATAACATTTGACTCGTATTTCCAAATGTCATGAAATTTGGTGCATATGAAAGATCTTCCTTGCCCCCACATTCTATTAAAATTTCAGCCCCAAATATGAAAATCTCCGCTCATAGGTACCTGCCCCAAATTTCTATACAACCAAAAAACACAGTCTGGTCCTTTAGGGGTTAATTACCATTTTGACATAAAATTAGAACCTTTGCAACCATTGTTTAAAATACTTGCCTCCAAAGCAAGGCTAAATCTTCATCTATATTTATTTCTTAACAAATCCAACCATAAGATCTTTTAGTTAACTTGTTAGAATATACCATCCTAAAATTTCAGAATAAAAAACCTTACTAATTGCAAGATCATGTTGCTTGGATTTCAAAAAGAAGTATTTTTCACCTCTTCCTAAATGGACAAATTTCATCCTTCATACCTTTTATCCAAAAATGTGTAGATTCTATAACTTGTAACTCTCTATAACAAGTTAAAGAGATAAGTTGGAAATAAAAATAAAAAATTTGAACAAAAAATATTACATATTCATGCTTGAAAAAAATAGTAAATAGAAAGAAGCAAAGAATGAATTAAAATATTGCATTGTTAAGAATTTAGGTATGGAATTGAAAAATGCCAATACCAATGGTTGTAATTTTGTAATAAAAAATCTAAATCCTTTGATTTGATTTGATTTCAAAAATATTGAAAATTGACTTAAGTAAAGGACTTTAAAGTTTATTTTGAAATAGAGATTCCATAATTGGCCACAAACTAAAATTCCTCATAACTTTCATCTCATTTATTGAAATGGAATGATTTAGAGCTTTCCAAGTATATATAAATCTAAAAAACCAATTTCAAATTATTGTTTCTTTAAAAAGTTATTTTTTTGAGTTGCCAGGGCTCTAAGAAAAAATACATACTATACAATAATTTTTTAACCATGTAGTCAAAAGTTATGAATATTGTTGCACCTTAACCCCTCAAGGACAAAGAAGACATGACATGTCCTCTTCAAATTTTCAATGGCAAATTCTTGGTAGGGTGAAACAAATCTCAATATTTTGTAAACTAGGTTCTCGTAGAGTAATAAGTTGACATACTTGTTGCATTTTTTCATTATCAAAATTTCAATGTGAGAAGTATTTAAAAATTTATTTAGGAAATGTAGTCTAATAGAAAAGGAAGCAAACATAATGTTTTTTCAATGAAAGGAATAGTAGGGATAGAAAAAAACATTTTCTTGGACATTTCTAGTCTTTACCTATCACAAACAAATTGGATTTGGAGATTCTTTTTCAAATTTGTATTTTTAGCAATTTTAAAAACACAAAGTTCAATTTGGTATGATTAACCCTTAAAGGACCGTCACTATACTTTCACCAAAACCGCTCCAAAACTGCCATTTCTAGTACAAGTACCATAATTTTGAATTTTTTTGACATATCTAACCGTAGGATCTTGTATTATATAATATCAAAAACATGTGGTAAAAATTTCAAACATTTTCACCGGATGGATCGCAAGATATAAGCATTCAAATTAACTAGAGTCATTTTTTTGACCCTGCAAAAAGTAGGGTAGCTGCACTTCACAAGCTCACATTTCTATGAAAAAACGACCTAGATGGTGGTGCTTCTTTGGATTTGTTTTCCTAAACAAGTTGGCCACATGCTTGAAAATTTTCAGATAATTTGGAATAGTACAACATATAGGAAAAAAATAGTAAGTAGGTAGTAGAAGAGAATTATTAAAAATACTAAATTATTTACAATTTAAATATGGAATTGAAAATTTCCAATCCCAATGGTCAAAATGTTGTAATAATGTATCTACATCCTACGATTTTATTTTTGTCCAACACTATTGAAAATTGGATAAGATAAAGGATTCAAAGTTTATTTTAGAGTAGGAAATCCAAAACTGCCCGCAAACAAAAAATCCTTGTAACTTTTGACTCATTCATCAAAATGGAATGATTCAAAGCTTTTCGTGTATATAAAACTCTAGAAAATCAATTCCAAATTTTTGTTTCTGAAAAAAGTGATTTTTTCTGATCTGCCCAAACTGCCCAGTTACAAAAAAAAGTAACATATTAGGCTATAACATTTGACTCGTATTTCCAAATGTCATGAAATTTGGTGCATATGAAAGATCTTCCTTGCCCCCACATTCTATTAAAATTTCAGCCCCAAATATGAAAATCTCCGCTCATAGGTACCTGCCCCAAATTTCTATACAACCAAAAAACACAGTCTGGTCCTTTAGGGGTTAATTACCATTTTGACATAAAATTAGAACCTTTGCAACCATTGTTTAAAATACTTGCCTCCAAAGCAAGGCTAAATCTTCATCTATATTTATTTCTTAACAAATCCAACCATAAGATCTTTTAGTTAACTTGTTAGAATATACCATCCTAAAATTTCAGAATAAAAAACCTTACTAATTGCAAGATCATGTTGCTTGGATTTCAAAAAGAAGTATTTTTCACCTCTTCCTAAATGGACAAATTTCATCCTTCATACCTTTTATCCAAAAATGTGTAGATTCTATAACTTGTAACTCTCTATAACAAGTTAAAGAGATAAGTTGGAAATAAAAATAAAAAATTTGAACAAAAAATATTACATATTCATGCTTGAAAAAAATAGTAAATAGAAAGAAGCAAAGAATGAATTAAAATATTGCATTGTTAAGAATTTAGGTATGGAATTGAAAAATGCCAATACCAATGGTTGTAATTTTGTAATAAAAAATCTAAATCCTTTGATTTGATTTGATTTCAAAAATATTGAAAATTGACTTAAGTAAAGGACTTTAAAGTTTATTTTGAAATAGAGATTCCATAATTGGCCACAAACTAAAATTCCTCATAACTTTCATCTCATTTATTGAAATGGAATGATTTAGAGCTTTCCAAGTATATATAAATCTAAAAAACCAATTTCAAATTATTGTTTCTTTAAAAAGTTATTTTTTTGAGTTGCCAGGGCTCTAAGAAAAAATACATACTATACAATAATTTTTTAACCATGTAGTCAAAAGTTATGAATATTGTTGCACCTTAACCCCTCAAGGACAAAGAAGACATGACATGTCCTCTTCAAATTTTCAATGGCAAATTCTTGGTAGGGTGAAACAAATCTCAATATTTTGTAAACTAGGTTCTCGTAGAGTAATAAGTTGACATACTTGTTGCATTTTTTCATTATCAAAATTTCAATGTGAGAAGTATTTAAAAATTTATTTAGGAAATGTAGTCTAATAGAAAAGGAAGCAAACATAATGTTTTTTCAATGAAAGGAATAGTAGGGATAGAAAAAAACATTTTCTTGGACATTTCTAGTCTTTACCTATCACAAACAAATTGGATTTGGAGATTCTTTTTCAAATTTGTATTTTTAGCAATTTTAAAAACACAAAGTTCAATTTGGTATGATTAACCCTTAAAGGACCGTCACTATACTTTCACCAAAACCGCTCCAAAACTGCCATTTCTAGTACAAGTACCATAATTTTGAATTTTTTTGACATATCTAACCGTAGGATCTTGTATTATATAATATCAAAAACATGTGGTAAAAATTTCAAACATTTTCACCGGATGGATCGCAAGATATAAGCATTCAAATTAACTAGAGTCATTTTTTTGACCCTGCAAAAAGTAGGGTAGCTGCACTTCACAAGCTCACATTTCTATGAAAAAACGACCTAGATGGTGGTGCTTCTTTGGATTTGTTTTCCTAAACAAGTTGGCCACATGCTTGAAAATTTTCAGATAATTTGGAATAGTACAACATATAGGAAAAAAATAGTAAGTAGGTAGTAGAAGAGAATTATTAAAAATACTAAATTATTTACAATTTAAATATGGAATTGAAAATTTCCAATCCCAATGGTCAAAATGTTGTAATAATGTATCTACATCCTACGATTTTATTTTTGTCCAAAACTATTGAAAATTGGATAAGATAAAGGATTCAAAGTTTATTTTAGAGTAGGAAATCCAAAACTGCCCGCAAACAAAAAATCCTTGTAACTTTTGACTCATTCATCAAAATGGAATGATTCAAAGCTTTTCGTGTATATAAAACTCTAGAAAATCAATTCCAAATTTTTGTTTCTGAAAAAAGTGATTTTTTCTGATCTGCCCGAACTGCCCGGTTGGAAAAAAAAGTAACATATTAGGCTATAACATTTGACTTGTATTTCCAAATGTCATGAAATTTGGTGCATATGAAAGATCTTCCTTGCCCCCACATTCTATTAAAATTTCAGCCCCAAATATGAAAATCTCCGCTCGTAGGTACTTGCCCAAAATTTCTATACAACCAAAAAACACAGTCCGGTCCTTTAGGGGTTAAGAATATAAAATAAATTGAATGATTCCAATTTTTTTGAAGATATTCCAAATAATATTCTAATAATATCAATTGTTAAATTAAAAAAATCAATGCTTACATTAAAATTTTAAAATTTTATAGGGTCCAATTTGGTCCAATTTGGATTTCTCCTTCTTTGGTTTGAAAATGTGTACAAATTTGAGAGAGTTTTTTCTTTCTCAATTTTTAAAATAAAAAAAATACTAAATTTGCCTAAGATTTGAATACAAATTTTTTTGGGGGGTAAAAAAACCTTATTCATCTTCTTATAATTTTTCTTGCCCCCAAATTGTATTTTTTGCCTATAAAGTTGATAATCCTAAATTGTTATGATCTAAAAGTCTATCGGTCAATATTTTCGACAATTAATTCCATGCATACTAGGCAAAATAGTCTTTACTTTTGTCCAATTAAAATTAAAAATTTCAAGCACATAAATGTGCAAAAAATATCAAAGTGGGGCAATTCATTGAAAATCTCTATTGTCAAAAAGTTGTTGGGCCTTGACGGTTAAAGCTACTCCTTGCCCACATGTTCTATGAAAATTTCAAAGAAAAATAATGAAAATTCCATTCTTAGTGAGCTGCCTAAAATTTTGATGTTGCTAAAAAATGTTGTTTGGTCCTTTAGGGATCAAAGTATCATGTTTGGTGCTTTGTAGTCCTAAGATTGATGAAGCTTGGACCATTGGAAGGCTAGTTGCACCACTTGAGTAAGTTTTTTCAATGAGTATTAAGAAATTTAGAGTTTTTTGTGATGGCTACTTAGTAAATAAAATAATTGAAGTTTGGAAGGAAGTTTCTTGTAGTTGACTCATGTAATTGAAAATATTTAGTACCCTATATAGGTTGTTGATACTTCTTACACTCAATAAGTATAATAATTGACATTTGTTAGTATGTATGTGAAGCATGTATGTACTTTCTAAAGGATTTCACTAGAAATATTCAAAGTTCATTGCTTAGAAAGCACCTTCAAAAAAAATACATGACTAATATTGGTCTTGAATAATATCTTGTATGTTTTGTAAAGAATTCTTAAAGAAGGTAATTGCATGTCTTCTTGCATGTAGGACAATTGCTTGATTTTGAAGACTTCATGGCTAAAAACCACATCTAGTCACAATGTTACATTGCACATAACTAAGAGAATAAGGCATAAGATGTGTTTTGGCCTCCCGGGAGGGCTGTTTCAGGCTAGTTTTTGTTGCTGGGAACTAGCCAATGCTATTTGGAAAAAAAGAATTTAAAAAAGAAAAAAAAAAAAGAAAAAAAGAAAAAGAAAAAAGATTTTATTTTTTATTTTTTATTCAAATATTCAAATTTTAATGCTTGCTGATGTGGAAATCTCTGGACCACATCAGCAGGCTGCGTGGCAGAGATCAGAACGCAGAGGAACGCAAGAACTCACAAGGGTTGAAACTCACCTAATGTAGTAGTGCTCTAAAATCGCCCACCTTCTTCAAACCGCCCCTATTTTTGTGTGGAGAATGGAGATGGGGTGATCCTTAAATGGATCATTGTAGCAATTGAATGCATTGAGGATTTTTTTTCCTATTGCAAGAGTCAATCATTGCCTTTGATTTCCACACATCTCTTTACAAATAGCAAGTAGATGGATTTTGGGAGACCTATGGTCACAAATAGGTGTTTATGCCCCAAATCTTTGGAATTTTTAAGTAATTCAAAAATGTTTGGAAAAATACAAAACCACTTGTGTTAGGTTCCACATCTATTTTTCTTTCTCTAAAAAATAATCAAAAAATAATTTTGTCTATGGAAGCCTATGAAAAAGTAGACCAGCCCTTAAATGGTTGATTTTAGAGCATACTACCTTAGATCAAAATACACGGGAAGATACAATGAAGAGCAAACCTCATACTTATTGAGAATACTACTGTTTATGTCAAATTATCTTTCATATGTTTCATATACCTAAATTAAAGTTTTCACATTCAAAGATAAAGTGGAGAAGAGGGAAATTGAAGAACTCAAAATTACTACTCCAATGGAAGAGTGCATAAATCTGCCAAAGAAGATATAGTAAGGTAAACCACACATATCCAACCACTTAAGTGATTATGGAACAAATCGTGAGTAGTATGAGGCTATCAATGCAAATTTTTCCCATGTAGAAAGATAGGAAATATGGGGATTGTAAATTTCCATAATCTAATTCCCTAAATTGAAATAACTATGATTTTTGGGAGCCAAGAGTGCTCCAAATCCATAGCCAATGTCTAGACTCTTCTAATTTTGATTGTTCAAGAACTACTTTTTTGCTCATCTCTTACTCACTACTTTCCATGCAATTCGGTGCAATTTTGGACATGTGTCATGATTTTATTAGTCCTTATTAGTCCCAACCTTAAAAAGGAGAAAAAAACACATTTTGGACAAGCCTCAGTTGGAAATTTGTTCCAACCTTAGACATGTTGGAAATAATTGCACTCTATAGGTTGGTTATGACTCCCTAATCGGGAATGAGTGGTTATACCATAAAAACTCTCTTAAGTAATGGGACCCCGACTGGTTTGACACAACATTACAGAGGTTATTACATTAGGGAGGGTCATTTCTAACAATCAATATTACCTTAGATAGGTTTAGTTACTTCTTCTTTTTTTGAAACAAATGAAACGGGATTTCATTGCAAAGGTGAGATATATGATCGGCACACACAAGTGGCCTGCTAGGAAACAAAACAAAGGAGGCTTAGTTACTTTAGAGAGTATTGCTTTAGAGAGGTTCTACTGGACAGTTTGATGGCGCAATGATCATGGACAGGAATGTTATCGATGGCAAGCTGCTCTTGAGGACAGAATTTCTGTCGTGGTCTGTAGTCAACAGCAGTTTGTGCACCCAGCTCCTTACGTTAAGCTTGTCGCTTTGAATCCACCGCATGTGGGGGGTTCCAGGGGCACTCGAGTCTCTGCAATTCTTCCGTGCAACATGTCTCCTTTTGTCGTTCTCCTCGCCAACTCGCTCACCTGTTCCCGGGACTTGCGAGTTTGTGGGAAGCTGGGAATCTGGTGGGAATTTCACGCAACGGGAGCCTTTCACACAACTGCAGGAACTGCCAGATCGAGTGCGTGCTTAGCTTGCTGGTTTTTTTTGCTTTCCGTGAGTGTGTGTGCGCTTGCACTTTCGGGGTTCCGTTCAGGCCTTCGAAGTCAAATGGACGGCACTTCTGGAGCCAGCCTTTCACAAGAGGCAAGGGTTGAGTATCATTTGCAGTCTAATACTCCCTCCGTCCCATAATGATCTTCCTGTTGGCCTTCTTTTTTTGTCCCAAAATGATCTTCCTATTGCACTTTGTGATGTTGAAATTAGTCAAATTCGGTTTATAATTGTTATTTGAGACTAGCAAAACAACTCTAAGCGGTTGTTTTTGCTCCATCCATGCAAACATCAAGCAAAAGACAAATAAAATGATTGAAAGCTTCAATCCGCACTCATAGTTTTTATTTTTTGCATCTCTTTGAGTATTTCCCAATTGAAGTAGATTAAGCTTTGGAAGCCAAAACAAAGGTCTATACATGGTCTTAGGCATATGCTAAATGCCCACAAAATGGCAACTTTACATTCAACAATTAAGTGCTCATTGGTGTTCTTTAAAAACGCCCCAAAATATTCACTTTTCAATATTATAAAACTACACTTTGAAAAGGGCTTCAAAACTCAAACTTTTTAGGATGCAAAGAGAACACCAAACTCTACATACTATACAAATTGAGTTTTAAAAAAGTTATTTTTATCCTTAATCCATAAGATTTAGTCTAACAGGAAGATCATTTTGGGACGAAGGTAGTAATAATAAGGTTTCACTGTTGTGTACCGATTTCATTAACTCCGTAGTGTCTGAATCCTGTCTTGGTTTCTTGCATGTTTTTGCTTATGTCTCTCTATAAATCGAATGAACCAAGTATGAATTTTCATTTGTAGATCCCTGGTGATTGACCTTTGTGGAAGAATTTAACATCTACGTTGGAGATCTATGAAGTGTCCACTTACCAATTGGTTCACAAATTGGGGGAGTTTGACTTGAAATATTTTTTAGTAAATTTTGTGGAAAGTCAAATGGAATTGGCAACTAACCCAAGATGTTTCATATTTTTTGGGCCACTGTGGAATTAGTCATGAATTTTGAAGTTAGAATTACATAAGACTCTAAAAATGTGCACCTCCTAATATGTTCAATGTTACTATGTTAGTATATTGATTGATGCAATTGGTACGTAGAAGAAAGCAATATGTACTTGTGTGTTAGAAAACCCATTCAAAACTTGATTACTTTTTTAGTACCGTCTAGTACATTCTTTTACCTCCAATATAAATTTCAAATTGACACTATAGAAAACTACCCAAAATTCTTAAAAAACCATTCTAGAACTTTGAAATTTTAGGTGTTAACCTATAAAGGACCATAAGGCCACCATATGGCTTTTGCAACTACATTTTGAGAAAATTTGAAATGTGAACCTCATTGGTAGTTTGTGAACAATAAAGAGACCCTAAATGATTTTTTCCATTGAATTTGTTGGTGCAATTTGATCAAGAAATGTTGGAGTGTGCAATTTTTGGTGAATTTTTTGAGAATTGAGAAAGAACTCTCGGTTGTCAATTCATGTTCTCATATCTTTTTCTCCAAACCTCAAAATGATTTGAAAAAAATTACACATCAATATCATGATAATATGTACCCATGGAAAAAAAATCAGAGTTGTTGAACATTTTTTATCATTTCAATTTCAATATTCTAATTTTAGCCTATATACAAAGTACTTCCTAATCAAACGTCTTCCATTAATCTTGTCAATAGTAGCATTTTCTTGAAAATTGTGCGATTTTATTGATCTTTTTTTATAGGAAAGCTACATAAGTCTTCTTTCATTTCAAAGGTGGCGATCATCAAAAGTATTCCACACAAATTAGGAATTATGCTTGTTACAAGAGTTAATTAAGAAAAACAAGAGCTATGATCAAATATTTTTGGTTCTTTAGGAATTAAGGTTATAGTATTTTCTTCTATCTAATTTTTCAATTTTTCAAAGATCTGAAAAGTATCTAGGTTGATTTTCTTTTTATTCCCATCATACAAAATAGTCTAATTTTGACAATTTAGGCATTTAGATATTAATTTATTAGATCCTCTATGAATGCAAGCAAGCTAAAGTGGTTGGAATATGTCTTAGTGGGGTCACTAAATGAATAAGTAGAAAGTCATGAGATAACAAATATAAGGTATAATGAAAATGTATTAATCTAAAAATTACTACCTCCATTCCAAAATGATCTTCCTATTGGACAAAATGTTTTGGATGTAAGCTAAAATTAACATTTTAAGAACCAATTTTGTGTTGTATTCCTACAATACTAATTTTTTGAGTTTTGAAGCCCTTTTCAAAGTGTAGTTTGGGAATATTGAAAAGCAGATTTTAGGGGGCATATTCAAGGAGCACCGCTAGTCAATTGATTCACTAGAAGAAGCCCATGTTTTATGTGACGAGCCTAATTTTTCTTGACGGATTTTGCTAAACATCCAATGCAACAAAAACATGTTTTTTGTCAATAAAAACATCCAATGTAATAGCAATGATGACATAAAAACATGGTATTGCTGCATTGGATGTCAAGAAAAATCAAGCCCGTCACATAAAACACGGGTTTTTTCTAGTGATTGTTGAGTGTGAGGTTGTCATTTTGTAGGCATTTAATGTATGTCCAAGACCACATGTGACCCTTTGTTCTGCCTCTTAGAGCTTCATTCCCTTCAATCAAGCAGTATTCAAGGAGATGCATTATTTGCTTGTGTGTTTACTTTGTTTTCCTTCTTGCTTACTTGAATAGTTCATCTATCATAAACATACTTTGTTGTCAAAGATTTGTACATTCAATCATATGCGTAGTTTTCAAACTCTATAGCATTTTAATTAACTATTTTTGAAGAACACCTTTAATTTATTGGCAAACTAAAAGCAAGCAAAGTGAAGTTCAAGTCCAATGTTAAACATAATTTTTTGGAGGTCTAAAACTTGCCTCCCTTTATTTTTTGGAGCCTCCATAAATTTTTTGCCATTGCACAATTCTCTTGCTATCATTGCACACTTCCATGCTGAATTTTGATACTTCGTTTTGATTGATTCTAGGTACATAGAAGTCCACCCTTCTTTCTCTTAATAAATAAAAAATGCACATTTGAACTACAAAGGTGGAGATGCTCTAAGTCTCTAACATGTCAACACTAAACATAAATGTACAATATGTAGTTTAGTGCACCCTAGCAACAAAAGGCCAATGTAAAAACTAGATTTCCGGAAGCCAGAAACGTGCCTTCCATGTTGTTTGCAAGTCCACTGAAAATTTGGCCTGCCAAGAATTCCAATCCTCCTTTTGCAAGTATTGCACACTTCCATGAAGAAATTCCAATTCTCCCACATCTTTTGTGTAGGATTGGTCGATTCTAATTGCACGGAAGGAGCCGAGAAGCGAGCCTGGAAGTCCGCCCTTCTACAACCGAACATTCGGTCTCCAAGAGTGGCGATTCTCGAACATGTATGTCCTCTCCGAACGTAAATCTATCATTTGTAGTTTCGTACAACCTACCAACAAAAAGGCATCTAGCAGAATCTGGTTCCATTAAAGGCCGCAATGGCGCAATGAGATGCTTGGTGTTGAAGCAGATTCTCAAAGTAGGCCCAGGAGCAAAACCAAAAATATTATAAAAGAAACGACGAATGAGAGGCCCTTCAAAAGATCGTCCCAGAAGCTGGAGAGCAGGAGGGTGGGGTCCAAGGACCAAGCTGCTGGCTCCCTTTAAAACGGGAGTTCCAGCGACTTCATTCTCAGGTTCCAGGCTACCAAGAAGTTGTCTCTTCTCTCTTGTCTCTTGTCTCTTGAATCATCACTCGTTCTGGCTGTGTTTTGTTGTAGGGCCCCAGTCCACTCCTGGGCCAGCACTCACCTTGACTTGTGCCCCAGCCTCTTCTTCAAGCGGGTTGTAAGAGTGTGACTCCTTTGCTTGCTACCCCAGAGCCTTGGCAAGGGAGTCAGTCTGTCTTTCGGACTGTTTCGGACCGTGTTTGTGTACACCAGCTTGTTGAAATATTTTTACATTTGCCGCTAGTTTGGTGTCTACTCAGTACTTCCGGATTGATAAAGAATCTGGTTTTGTAACAGCGAATGTCACTCTCGGACCCTGGGTTGGCTTTCTGGTAAGTTGGCTGGGAATTTGGTTTCAGATATGAGTGAATGACAACGAGAGAGAGCACGCCAGAATGCGTGCATGCAACGAGCATGGATTTGTTCTTGCGTGCCCTCTCTCGTCGTCATTGATCTTGTCTGTGATTTTATAACTAGCGTTTCTTTTATGACTCTGCTTTAAGTTTTATTTCAATTGATTCTGTTATAAATTTTGTGCAAGGCGTGATCGAATTCATCTGGGTTCGGAGTTGCAAATTTACGCAATCAGGGGTTTGGGGAGGCGGGGGTGGGGGTGGGTGGGGGGTGGTTGATGATCGGTGTGTTTGAAGTGAGGTTGGTAACCCTCGGACCCTGGGTTGACTTCTGGTATGTTGGCTGGGAATTTGGTCTCAGATATGAGTGAATGACAACGAGAGAGAGCACGCCAGAATGCGTGCATGCAACGAGCATGGATTTGTTCTTGCGTGCCCTCTCCCGTCGTCATTGATCTTGTCTGTGACTATAACTAGCGTCTCTTTTATGACTCTGCTTTAATTTGATTCTGAAATCAATTTTGTGGAAGGTGTGATCGAATTCACTTGGGTTCGAAGCTGCAAATTTATGCAATCAGGGGTTGGGGGAGGGTGTGGGGGGACGTGTTTGAAGTGAGGTTGGTAACTTCATCTATCTAGTCACCGTGTTTATTCCTTGAAATTTTTGCGGGTGGCTGCTTTGGAAGTCATCTTAACCTTTGCCTTCAGGATTGAGTTGATTTGAAATACAGTTCTCTATGAAACGATGCCATAGTTTTGTGAGTGGAGTGGAGAAATGGGATTACTACGAGGATTTTGATTGATTGGGTGGGCACCAAAATAGGCTCGATTAGATATCTGTAGGAAGAGATATGTCCAGTGGCTCTGTCAACACCTGTTGGTTGATGGCATATGTCCTGAACTCCTGATGGATGCATGAAGATCTCAACTCGATCATCATTTGAACTTGTTGATTCGTTACTAACAAGAGTTGATGATTCTTGAAATAGACTACTTTCTATTGAGTTGCAAATCTTCTGTTGTTGTTGTTGTTCCCTTGCAGAGGAACGTTAAGGCTCCGGAAGGAAGAATACGTGTGAACGACTGACGTTTGGGCGTGGTTGTTCTGAGCAACCGGCCAGCGACAACATCAGGAGGATCGATTTTTATAGAAACAAAATGTAGAGGGTGCTTCTATGATCTTGTTTCCAGCATCAGGGTTGGAAAGAGGTAAGAGGTGTTGCATATAACTACTCATGATGTACTTCCAATTTTGCACGATGAGGCTAGCTGGCCAGAAGAATCATTTGATGCAATCATGACTCTGACTACATTTGGAAATGAATGTTGCGACCTCATGCTTGTGCTGGCAGTGTGTACCTGTGGCATTAGTAATTAGTTCAAACTTCCTCGAGAGAAAGGTTCACTCATTGAAAACTCTTTCATGCGACGTGCTTTGCTATCAGACTATCTGGACAGCTTTGTTTGCTGAACTATCTCAGAAATCCTAAAGTGTATTTCGGTATATCTGACGATCCAACTCTAGAATCTTTTGAGGCTTGGAAATTCAGCCTTCCTTTGACTGTTCGGCTGTTCGCACACTCAGTTTATGTGAATTCGTACCCATTCTCTGAGTAGCAGTATTGCAGAGAAGCGGAGGAGTTTTCATATCCGTTCACGAACTGGACATCGAATATCGCAGCAATTCACATTATGTAGCAGAGTCTACTCGTTTGCAATTCCCGACAGCTAATAGATAGGTATTCCAACAACAAAGATGGTTCCATAATTTGTACAGCTCCGTTTTATGACAATGCCATGTTGCAGAATTCATTATCCGATAGGCTAATGAGCCGCCTGAAGAGGCATGGCAGAGCAGAAATGAATCATGCTCATGATTGTAACATGCTAACCTGCTCAGTAGCTCAGAAGGGCCGGATCAAATTCTCCTTAAATGTATTTTGCAAACCGGGGATATTCAGAGCACTGGAGACTCATCGTGCAGCTTTCGTATGTCAAGAAAGAGCTTGTAGAAGTCTCCCCCCAATTTTGCTCTTGAATAAATGTAACAAGAAAATTAATCTGGAAAAGAGAAATCTCTGGGTATGCCCTCAAAGTTTGCAAATTTCAGTGACAGTTGAACTCTACTGCACTAGTTCATGCTCATTCTTGCGCAGCCTTCCTGTGACAACCCAGTTCGATTAGAAGTTCGTCTCCCACAGTTACTAGCAGTGCATGCAACTTTCCATTTCCCCACGACATACTGTAAAGGAAAGACCAAACCTTGCAGTCCTCAGTACAGTGATCCAACTTGGAATTCTACGGGTCTGAAGGTCGTTCTCCAGTCAGGCACGTATACACCCTGTTTCAGACATGCTACAGAGAGATTGGACTAGTACATGTATGGAGTAAGCCAAAGCTGCTGGATACATAAAGCCGGTACGCAACGTCTCTGGAAAGCTCATCTGTCGCGTGCAGATTTTCTGTCTAGCAAGCCTGTTAGAAGTGCAAGAGCTTGCATGCAAGCGAACAACCGTACAAGAAGTGAGAGCAGAGAAAGTCATCCAGTGGAACCAATCTTCAGGTGGGAATGTTACACACCATCGTCAGGCCTTCAAATTCGTTCATATACCATTGCACACTTTGTCCCAGCTATGTGTAAGTATCACAATCAGAGCGACAGATTCAACGTCATTGTTGGAAAGACCTAATTGGTGTGTGTATGCCCAAACAAGACTTTCATTGGTCGAGTCTGATTACAATTCTTCAAAGACAGGGACAACCCTGCAAGCAAAAATTTAACTATAGGTCTTGTCTTCATAATACCGATACCTATTACTGGAATATTAACAACTAATAATCTGGGATTCTGTGTAACTTGAGCAACACACTAAACACTAATCTATACTCCACACCTGGTTTCTTTCAGCAAGCAGGGAACTGGCTGAAATTTCTTACAGTTATACGAGCAGAAACTTGATTCGTGTTACCCCCATGATGTTTCAGCGTTGCACCTTGCGCTTCAGAAGGATCCTACAGCAAAGTAAGTTGACCTCGGACTCAACATCCGGAAAACTCACACAGGAAATACTTCCTGAAAACGGTTTTAAGTTCCTCACGCAGAATTTTCTGCAAGAGATCGAGTTCCCTACCCCGGGAGCCTTCCTTCCGTTCCATCCTGGCTCCAGTTTGCCAAAACTAGAGAACAGGCTAGCACCAATCAGTGACACTACAAAACACAAGGTGTAACGGCGTTAGTACCAATTGAGCTTGAATGTGACTGCCCACTACAGTGCCAGCCAGGTCAATAATCCAACCTAGCTGCTTCTGTACCCACAACTCATCAGAACCAGCCAGCAAGGTCGCCGTACTTAAACTCGTAAAACGTCACGGCAGTTCCAAGTTGGCAATCCAGTTTCGGGCAAACGGTGCTAATTGGAAAAGAAGCCACTACTCTGAGGTGTAATAGTACTAGGAAGGCTCCTTCCGCGTTCCAACACCTGCAAATTCACCATAAACTGACTGATAAATCAAAAACCAATTCAGAGACGATGCCATTACTGGAAACTGAAGTCCTAGACTTGGACAGAATAATCGGAATGCACGCGCGGAGTCCTACATTCTCAAGTGCGTGGACAGACACAACTATGCATGTCACTATTCACATCAATTAGAAAGTAACGTTCTGACGCAGAAGAAATCTTCACTGTACTATGTAGAGCAAGTCCGATCACCCCCCAGCTGTTAAATACTAGTAATTTGTGAGAAGTCCAAACGCTCGTTAGTAGCATCTATGCAGAATGCTACTCTTACAGGCTATAGAATTCACAGGTCATACAGTCTATACAGTTGACGGCTGCAAATTCGAGCCTCAGGTTGCAAGTTCATTAATCATGCCTAAGTTTGACACTAGGAACACATTCAAGTTTTCTGTTGTTGGTTTACACTTGTGTTGTTGACAGGACTTCAAGACAGATAACAAAGGACTTCTATCCTTGGTAGTCTTCACATACCGTATTACAGCATCCAGCTACTATGGATCTCTATTCCAACATAATTATGAAGCATTAGATCACGGTCAGAATTAGCTGATTGAAAATTGCATTAAGCAATTCGGTCTTGGGATTGCAGACCAGAAGGTGCAAAGGTCTGAGAAACTTAAGGTTCTTGTCTCCAAACATTCAAATACGATAGTGGAAGTCGGAGTTCCGGATAAGCTATACTCACCCTTGCAGATATGGAAATAGGTCGACTTGAAGTTGAAAAGCTTAGATACTTCTTGCAAGCGTGGGTAAGTGGCAACTGCACCGTACTGATCCACTATTCCACTAATCCTGCATTAAGCACAAGACCGCATGCAGGAGCCTCTTCTGCCATTTGGTCAACGCATGGAATGGTTCACCCCTTCCCTGCAAACGCCAAGTCAAAAGAATGTCAGACATCGAATGAAGCTGCAATAGAAGCGTCATTCGAAACCAGCTCCAATAGAATGTTACTTAAATGACGAAGCAAAAGGCAAACCCTAGCTATCTACAACTAGCATTGCCGAACGACTGAGATAATATTCTGAGAGAGTAGAACCAAAGAATACAAGAGTAAACCTAGTAATATGAAACTTGTAGCCAATCGACAGCAAAAGCTAAAATCAAACATACAGAAAAGTAGAGCATCACAATATCACAATAGCATACAACAGCGAAGTCCCTACTGATACCTCAGGTCTACGCCAGTCCTACTTTCAGAGCTCTAGATAGGCCACTTGAGAGTCCTATTTTTCAGAGCTATGGGCCGTTAAAGGTCACAATTTTGAAGCACGCCATGTTAACGAATATGACCAGAACTGCAAATTCCGATAAGGTTACACCAAACCAAGCTTACGTCACGGTTTAAGGAAAGACAAGTCCCATGCATGTACTCTATGAAATGAGGCTACCTTATCCCACTGGTAGTGCAGCTACACAGTAACTGCACGTAGGAGAAACATATCAGCGAGTGACACATTATCTCAAACATTCTCCTGTGAGAGTGAAAGTTGCAAAGTAAAATCCTAAATCTTCAAGTCCAGAACTCATGTTGATAAGACACAGCAACGACGAAAGTGCCCACATGCTACTAAAAAATAAAATCTAAGAACTCCCGAGGACTGTGCTAAGCTGCAGATCTATAAATCGTCTGACGTCAAGCATGGTCAGAAAATGCCTGACAAACAGACAGGCCGGGCGTACTACACACGGTACTACCCGATCCATCATGAACACCTGAAGGCTTTACATTACCACCTACGTCAGTGAGGTCTCAAGTTCCACATCCACGTTTCTGAATTTAATACAAACTGATCTCTAAATCCCTCAAACCACAACTAGGTAGAATTTAATCCCCGGTTTCAACAGGCAGGTTCGCTTCCAGAAGCAAAATGTTAGGAGAACATGCATGACCGACATGGGAATTGAGCAGAAGATTCAAATAACCGAACATGAGAATTT
Source organism: Rhytidiadelphus loreus (assembly GCA_947034895.1). Taxonomy (NCBI): domain Eukaryota; kingdom Viridiplantae; phylum Streptophyta; class Bryopsida; order Hypnales; family Hylocomiaceae; genus Rhytidiadelphus; species Rhytidiadelphus loreus. Next base: position 46,193,718 of record OX344764.1, read on the forward strand.
AGCAGAAGATTGGAAGCAGGTAGATTTCATTTCGTGACATACCTAGCTATGCAAACTCTGCAGTTGAGTGATTGTAAGACCTCCTTCTCTTGTACTCAGTACCATGGTTACTCCTCCAACAGCACATGGACATAGTTTCATTACCTGCTCAATTGAACTCATATGTAATTATCCTGACAAAATCCAACGCAACCTGACCACACGGCGCTTCAGCCTGGTAAGTCCCAGACACTCAGCTAAATACGTGGGGTCTTGGAATTATGGTGAACGATCATTCGGCGCTTTGTCCTCTCATTCTTCTGGCAATATAATTATTTACTGGCAACGTCAATTTCGTTAAAGTGGCGCGATTCCAGGATTTCCAGCGCCTAAAATTGTGACACATACGTCCATGAAGGTCTAACATCTACGACAGGTATGGATTCATATGGAGAACAGTGTTCTGAAAGGTGTGACAAAATAATAGGATACCGCCAATTTTAACAATTTAACGAAATTGACGTTATGAGTTCCTCTTCCCAAAAAATTGAGTAAAGAAACGAGGGCTCGCTTGCAGGTGTTACCGATGGATAGCCAGGACCTAAGCTAAATAATTTATCTATGTATTCATTAGACGTCAATTTCGTTAAATTGACTGTATTTCATGCGCCAAAAATTGTGGCATATATCTTCACTAAGTCTAACTTCAGGCTAAAAACTCGGACAGGTATAGATTTTGGTTTTGGTCCGCGCGGACTGAAAAGCGCCAAAGGAATGGAATATTGCCAATTTAGTAATTATCCAAGTCGCATGCAGACTCTGTTCGTGCTGACCAATACTGAAATTGCGAAGGTTGCATGGAACTGTTGAACTTACAAGATATTTGTTCAAAGTTTGCGCTGTGATCTCATTCGAACGTTCTCGTTATGGGCAGAAGGTATGGATGTCTCCCAGTCTTTATCCTTTTCCACCGAACTTGCTGCAATAGAAATCAAATCCTTAAAGTCAGTAACTCTATCCTGAGTCAGACCCTAATTAGTTAGCTAGTGTAGAATTCATACACATGACCCCCAATACTGTTCATTGTTCGTTGTAACTTTACTGTGGCGAATTATAGTGCTCCATAAGTAAATCCTGGATGACAAGGAATTCGAAGTCACACTAAGATATCCGGTTTTCCTGTTTGATAACACTATTAGGCTGACGCGTGTTCACCCTACGCTGAAACTTTAAGTTGTGAAAATCGTAAGGATTCACTTTCAAGAAGGATACCAACCAAAAGTTTAAAGTTTCAGTAGACCTTGCCCAACTGTAACTCTGTTACCAGAGAAAACTTGGTTTGTCTCTCAAGGCAATTGGATTTTACGTAAGCATTTGAAACTTTGCGAAAGACGTCTGGGCACACAACTCACGTCCCTACCACAAATAAAGCAGAGTCTCAATTAAGCTATCTACGGTCCAGTGAACGCTTCCCCAGCTTCTCAAGAACGACTGCACTGGTTCAATGGTAACAAGTGCACGATCAAGGAGAAATTCTTCAAGTACCTGGATGAGTGTGTATTGCAGAAGCGACTCATGCCAAAAATAGTGCTTTACTAGTATGTCCTTGTGTTTTCCGCCCCTGAACTAGTACTCAGCCGCACAGTTTCTCTGGTAATTTTCCAAAGATGCCACCAAACTGATCTCCTATTAACGACTCCGTTAGTCCTATCTATCTAAAGTACTTGAGTCCACGGAACTTGAGGTTCTTGGTGATAACCTAGAATTTCTGTGACAATCCTAGTAAGATCAGTCATTTATATTCACATGTGCTTGTATACAACACGATAATGGTAGTGACCTTGGCTACCAACTGTGAGACTGTAACAAGCACATTGCTTGGATTGTGATACGGACCAGTGAAGAGTGCACAATCATTCAACTAAATGATTTCAGCAACGTAAGTGTGTTCCAGGCTAGACCCTAGTTCTACAACGCAAGGTCCTTAAGAAACACAGGGAGGGCCTAGACTTAACACATGAACACAGATTCATGTCCTTCAGTCTTCATCTGCCCACAGATTGATCTCTGCGATGGTTCCGTCTCGGTCAGTAATTGTGGAGAATCAAGCCCAACCCAAATTCGAGACTACTACGCTTCTTTCCCAACCGAGAAAGGTGCTACACCTCAAGAGAATCACAAAGCCTAGTAAGAGGGTTCACCGCAATACCACATGGGCTTTCGAAGCTACTGGTTTGGTTTTCCATGTGTAATATAATGTTTCTACATTACATATGGATGTTTAGGTCCGTATTCGGTTCCAGATGGTACCGTTTCCACGGAGGCGATTGTTCGGTTAGTATAAGCAACCAGTTGTTTCGGTTAAATGGTCCTTTGTTGAATGGAGCAATGCCGTCATAAAGGTTCACAAAAAAACTGTAGCTGCAGATAACTCACCTTATAACATGCCACTGCCTGCTGGACCCTGCACCCCTGAGGCAGATGTTTCGAGTTGGTCTAGTAGGAAGACAACGAGAATCGGGGAAGCCTGGCGGCCTCGTTGTGGCGCTGGAATACCGACGCTGATGTGCAGTTCCACAGGCATTTGCGGTTTGCCGAGGAGAGCCTCACTTAGCCATCCTCCATAGCCATCCACACTTCATGTCAGTCTCCGAAACGCCAAATTCTCACTAGGTCGAAGGCAGAAAAAAACCTGGACTTGAGATCCCGGGTTAGCCAGAGATATCAACAACTAGGCAAACAGAATTCTCATTCTAACGGAACACAGACTTGGCATCGAACACGCCGATAATGACTTCAGGCCGCGCCGGAGGATCTCACAGGATTTCCCCCACTAAATAAAGATTGTGGTAATGCTCTGACATTCCCTCCTTGACAGGGAGGCACCCAAATAAGCCAAAGTTTTATTCTAAAGAAAAGGGCAGGGGCTTCCTCGGCCAGTCACTCCTCTCCAGATGGCTCTCAAGATACCGGTAGCTTTAGCTTCGCAATTTGTGCAACAGATGACAGTACTGTAGGGGAATGGGGACTTTAAAGATGGTGGCACCCATTAACCTACCAACCATTGAGGACCCCATGTACAGTCAGATCCAGTTCATTAACAAATTGCCGATTTGAGGCATTCAAATATTTTAATACATTAGAGATAATTGTAAAGTGTGTGCAATGAGGGACTAGGAGCTCAAGTTTGGAAAAAACACAAGATGAATTCCTTGAAGCACGCCAATTTGGTGTGATGGAGTTTGATGTTGTGTTTCTTTTGTACTATTCTTAGTTAACCCCTAAGGATAGTTTCACATCTGCTAGTAGGACAGGTGCTTTCTAGCGAAGCAACATGTGTTGGAAGTCAGTGTCCACACTCGGACATTGTGCTACGTCCCGAACCTACGCAGAGACGGACGTATCTGCCGCTAAGAGTCGGTGTAAAGAACACCGGCGTTTGCAATTTTTTTTTTAAAACCGTAATCAAAATTGGAGTTAAAATAGAACTAAAACAATCAAAAACGGAGATTGGGGCCCGCAAGCATCAGTCTTACATTAAGGCGCTCTATAATCGCGATTAAGATAAAATGACAGTTTATTTATAATGTAATCATAGCCATAAATTTCTTAATCGATCATGTTCAGCATGCAGCGGGTGAAGATGCTTGCTAGGTACTGAAGATTTGAATGTTTCGGTGGCTTCCATGACTTCAAATTTCAACGTTGAAGTCTTCACCTAAATTCATCTCACTTTCCAGCTTTGAGCAACAACATTTACAATTCTCCTTGGTTCGTAGCGTTGTCATTATCATGAGTTTATGATTTTTCTTGAATACGTAAGCAATAGTATAATGATGTGGCTCCCTTCAGTCAATAATAATGCATGAATGATTTCAATTCATGTAGATCGGACGTCATGGTGAGCCAACAACAAGGTAAATCTTCTAGTGCAATAGTAGTTGCAAAGTCCAGTAACACTATAGGTGAGATTCCGCATGCCTTTACTTCATGTCCAACAATTTTCGTCACCAATGTTAGATTACTCTTATTACATTGCAGTAGGGTTGAACTACATGTGCAATCCTAACGCTTTCAATCATGCATTTTTTTGGGTTCTTCAAACAAGATTTAATCGATCTTGGTCAGGTGGCATCCCACTTGCATTAGCTGCGTCCAATGAAGAAGGTACGTTTTCTAATTTTCTTTCGCTATTTCCCAACGATTATGAACGTCAATTTGTTGTTCATTATTGAGTGAGGTAGCTCTCCAACAATATCTACCTAGGCCAATAAGCTATCATTGACAATGATAATTTGATCATATTTGCATGTTTGCAAGCATTGCTACGGACTTGCAGCATAGCTTGGTGAGGTCCGTGCATGTTTTGATGGGAGTCAGTCGATCTGCTAGTATAGCTTGCAATGTCGATTGTGCTACTTCAGCAAAGAAGGCAAGAAAAAAGAGGGGCCCAAATTGGAACCAGTAGGAAATTGCAACGTTGATAGAAGCGAAACAAACTTTGTTCATGGAGGAAATGGCATGTCATGACATACGAGAATTGATGGTTTCCGACATGGGTAAGTGGCAACGGGTAAGTGTAGACCTCATGAGATTAGGCGTCGCTTCATGCCATTGCGATGGACCTGCATGCAAAAACAAACGGAATCTATTGATTCCAGAATATAAGCATATCATTGATTTTTTGTCACGTAGTGGAACTAACGAGTTGTGCTATTGGGACATTAGTACAGCTGAAAAGAAGAGTAAAGGTCTTTCAAGATTTTTTTCACACGTCTTCATGTAAATTCATGATTAATACGGTTCTCAATTCGTAATGTAACCACCGCATATTGGCATATATTGGATCTATTGTCAACGGATGATAGCAACACACCTCTTGCCACTCAATATAAAGAGAATGAAGACTAAAATGACGACGTTGAAGAAGAAGCGTTTGTTACCTACGCGGATTCGCTGGATAACAATGAAGTGACAACAAGTACACAGTCGCCTATTGCAGTAATGGGTAGCAGCAAACAACGAGCAACAATTGGTTTGCCCCATTATCAACCACAAATACTCTAATAGCCGCTACTAAAGGAACCATTCCTCTTGGCGTCACACCTCAATTATTGAGCTCCTCCGACACGGCGAATGAGGATTTGCGACATCAACCCGGAAGCATTGGCGATTTGGCGTTTGTCGCAAAAGCATATCAAGGCACTCCCTCATAGTGGACGCAACTCATGCTTTTGAGGGTGCTTTGAGAAGCCAAATGAAGGACATGGCTAAAGCTAGTCGCGATTTGGAGCAATCGAAAATCCAAATGCAGCTCCAACTTTTTTCCAAACAAATGAAATATCAATGTGAATGGGATAGAAGATTGCACGAAAGTGCCAAGCAAGCAAATGGCAATGCAAAATTAGCTATACAAAAACAAGGTGAGATTGTTGTGAACCCTCAAGTTAGCACTTGGAACTCTGGATTTATTTTTTTCGACTTTTAGTTAGTTTTTAGATTAGCTTTATGAAAAAAAACATATAAAATGAGAGTTATTGAGAGTTTTGGTAGAAGTCCCTACCAAAGTAATGAAGAATGGTCTTAGAGATGTGAAACACGTAAAACTTTATGTTTTCACCAATTTCTAAATCTTTTTGGTACGTTTAAACAAATAGTTAGTAATTTTGAGTGAAGAAATAATATGAGTGTTAGTCAGTATTAGTGTCTTCTTCATGCAAAACAACATCTATAAGTACGCATGTGACAAACTGGCTAAATAATAGATTCAAGAAAGAGTTGGGTTTGTTATTTTAAATTTTGTAGGTAGTTTTGAGAAATCAAGCTGTTTGTAGACCAAGTTAAAGGAAAAGGTGATTGGAGCATATAGAGAGGTGCTTTTTTAGGTCAAAGCATGCCAGGAGGTTAAATTGAGATCCAGTCATCCAAGATTCCCTCGATATCAAAAATGATTTCTCCTCAAGGTGGAAATTATTTAAATTTACTATATTTAGACTAGTACAATGTGAGCGTGGAACTTGCACTGAGATTCTAGGGATGTCCTAGATGTTCTCCCAAAAGTTTCATAAAATTGGAAAATTTCATATTAACTCCATGGGAAGTCAACTATTTAAAAATACACTAGTAAATTCCTAGAAATTACAAATGTTGCGATAAAATCTCACTAAAAATTAGGGTAGTGTTTTGTGTGCAAATAAAGATTCCCGTCAATTTTGAAGACATTCCGACATTCTGACATTCCAACATTCCTAAGTACCAGAATCAAAATCAATATCGAATTCCTTAAGAATTTACAACTTGGCGGCGGGTTGACCAGCATACCAAGAGCTAACGGTGTCCGAATGGAGCGAATCAAGGGTCAATTCTTACTTCCATAAATATTCTAAATCATCGTGGCTCAATAATTTCATCAAAAAGTACAAACTCCAAAAGTTAGAATTTTGACTTTTGTTTAGAGTCACTGTGATTCAAAATTGCACTTAATTACGGCCGAAGAGGTAGGGGTAAAGAGTCCTATAGGCTAATTGGGGCCTTTTGAACGCAATGGTACAATTGATTTTTGATTTCAATTTGTCCCTCAAAAGATAGAGAGGGTCAGCTCTTAATTTGACTTTTTTATAATGATTTGTGATTAATCTATGGTGATTTTACAAATATCTTTTGGAAAATCAAAGATTATATTTGTTCAAGATCTCTTTGCTTGCGTAAGAAGCCAACTTTGAACTAAAAAAAGACAATTTGGAATTAATTTAGGATTAATTTGCAAAATATCTAGGTTAATTAGGTAAATTTCAAAATATCTTTGGAATAAGATCTTGGATTTGATATTCCCAAGATCTATTAGCTAAATGGAGGGGATTCTAGAGATTTTTTCCATTAAACAAAGAATATTTTACAAATTACATTAAGTTAGTTCAGGAAAATATCTAGGTAAGAAGTGAAATAATTTTCACCAACAACTTACCAAGGAGGGTCCAGGAACGAGTATAAAAGGTCTTTCCTCGAGGTTGTCAGTGGCCTTCATTCTCTTATTTCATTTCTTGTTGTTGCTCTTGTTGTGCTACCGACACGTTATCGGAGGACTTTTTAAAGCCAAGAATTGGCTATTTCATTTGAGTTTTTTGTACTTTGAAAGTCTAGAGGGTCCTTTTAAAGATTGACTTGTTTTTTTGTTTGAAATTAGAGGCTTCAAACCCCAAAACTTTGATTTCCAAGAGTTAAGGAGGAGAAAATCCCCAAACTCTATTATTTGTTTAAATTGACTTATTTTCTTTCTTGAATTTGGAGGCTTCAAGCCCCAAAACTTTGATTTTCAAAAATCCCCAAACTCTATTTGATTTTATGATTCTTTCAAATACTAACAAACAAATTGTACAAATTGTGACAAATTGTGATCTAAAAATTTTTAAGCAGCAAAGCTAGACTTGGCCAAAAGGTTTTATCTATCACCACATGCCAAAATTCGTTGTATAATGAATGTTCGGTTTGATTAATTGCTAATGTTCGATTAAATACTGTCATGTGTACCTCTTTTAGTTTTTAATTGGGAACTTTGATTGAAATTTTGAGAGTCTAGTTTTTAATGTTCAATTAAACAGTGTCATGTGTATTTCCTTAAAAAATTATAGTTTCAAAATACTACTATTTTGTCCAAAGACACCATTTGTGCTCGGAGTTGCCCCCACACGGTGGAGTTTTGACTTATAATAGTCAGAGAATTGTCTTGGGAACCTATTAAACCTGGGGTTGTTCCTACACGGCAAAGCTTTGACCCTAGGGTATTCAAAATTGATACCTTTAGGAAGGATACCAAGTATTAAAGTATTTGGCCCCATTAGAACTTCCCTTTCTTTTATACTTGAAGAATTGCCTTTACATGTGGTGGTGTTTGGAATGCTTGATTTTGTGAGAGAATTGTGAGAAACTTCATTATTTTGGAGAGTTAGATTATTTGATTGAACCCTTATTCCAAAAAAATCTAAAAAAAATTAGATTAGTTAGAATAAATCTTCTTTAGTTTAATTAGTTCAAAAAACCTTAGAAAATTTCTAAAAATTAGATTAGAATTATTAGTTTAGAACGCTTGTTATTTGAAAACGTGTATTAGTGTTTTATGATTCAGTTAGAACCAGCAAGGAGAGGTCCAAGGATCGACAATTAGGGAACTAGTAATCCCAGAAGGATGCCAAGGAACGTCCAAGAACTGGCAGTCAGGAAGCCCAGTAATCCCAGCAGGGAGCCCAATAACCCCAAAAGAGAACTCAGTAGTCACAAAAAAATTGTGAATAGCCATAGGGAAGCCACCAAAACCCACCAACCCCGTCTTGATACGTGGCAACTGAGCAGGAGAATCAGGAAGAGAATTAAGTGAGGGGGAGAAGGAGCGCTCAAACCAACAACTTGGTAGGTAAGCATTGCTAAATCAACTCCAAAATTTTGTTAAAAGACTAAAAGTTGAAAGTCATTACACACAATTTATTGATTCGTCATACTAACATTCTCAACTTAAAACATCTAGTTCTCATAAGTTGTAAGTCTTCTATCATATCACTAAAATCTCTAGCAACCAAATAGACAAAAAAAACTTAGGAGAGATAACTATAAGTCTTGGAAGTTGGAAGAGAGATATTAAAGAATATTACAAGTTGACATTTGCAAATTTGTTGGGGTTTGATTCTTGTACTATTCATCTAACTTGTGGGAATTTTGATTCTTTCTATTATTCATCTAAATTGTTGGTTAGTCATTAAATATGATTCTATTAGGGATAATAGACTAGGTTGGTTGGCATTAGATAGTATAATAGGCCAAATCCAAATCTAATAAAAATCTTAGAATAATAACAAGAAAACCAATAAATAATTGCCGAAGGAATAATTTAACTATTCATTTGTTGTTAGTCATTTATTAGGCTTAGATTTAATTAGGATTTTGTTTTATTAGGCCTAATAAGACAAAAGACAAAAAGCCAACTAATAATTCAAAACTAATTAGTAGATTTTAAATTATTTAACAATTTGTTTGATTTTGATTAGATTTAGTGAATTATTATTGTTTTGGTATTCAAATAATTTCTAAAGAATTAGAAATTATCCAAAATACTTCCAAAACATTGAGGAATTCTCACAAAGTAGGAAAAAGAGTAGATTACAAATTTACAACAACTACAATCTAATGAAGAAAATTAAATGGATTAGTAGACATGGAAATTGGCGGACCATACAAGACCATTCATTTAGTGATCCTAGGGGATGGGACCATCAAGAACTCCATTGGAGAGGTGAGTATAATTTTACTTTGATTTTTACTTTGATTTCTTTTAATTGCTAAAACATTGCTAAAACATTTAAAAATTAAGCGATTAATTTTAGGAGTAAGCATTTAGGAATTATAGTTTTGATAATTACCTATAAGTTAAAGGATAGGATTTAATTGAAAGGAATTACTGGATGAATTTAACTATAAAAATCTCACTCAATAACTTCATCCATTAATAATTTTTCCATTAAAAAGTTAAAATCTAAGATTGTTACTTTCATAGAAAGGTAATCTCTTACTCTCCTCACTAAAATAACAACCCCCCTTAAAATAACTAAATCTAGAATAATAACTTAGAATTAAGGTCAATAAACAAACATTTAGGAATATTTTGAGAATACAATCCTTTAAAGAATCTTTTAAAGATTTCAAAACCTACTTTTACTTTAAAAATAATTAAATTTTGAAGAAACAAAGTGTGGATGAAGTTTGGCTTAATTTTGGATGAAATTTCTTAAAATAGGTCAAAATTAGGTTTTCTCTATAAAATTCATTATTTATATTAATTAACAATTCAACCCTAAAATTTAGATTTGTTTTGAATTTATTTGCTATTTTTAGTCAACGGATGGAGTTTTTAGGGTAGAATTAGGGACGAATTTCATCCTTAGATATCTTTTAGTAGGAATATCGGAATTCAGCTTGCTATATCATTTTGGAAAGGGAAAAGTACATTCTACAAATTAGATTAGATAGATTTTTAATTTATATTAGGTTTTACTTGATTTTATTTACCCATCAAAGGTCTCGAACCTTTTAACGTTTAGTGTATTTTGAAGTATTTAAATTAGGTTACAATCATCATAAACAAAGTGTCCATTGCTTGAAAGGCCAAAGAACACTAGGTTTACAAATCACTCCATAGAAATTACTTTTCATGCTGCTAGATTCCGTGTGCACGTTTTAACTCTAGGGGTAAAGTAAGAAACATTCAAAGTTATCAGTTGCCGTATGCACTTCTTAGCTGCTCTTACCATCGGTTTTCAAATTCAATAAAATAAAAGCTTCTTGTCCACAAACCATCCATTACTTTGGTATGATGGCCATGCAAGGCAGACAACAATCGACAACACTGACATCACTATTGCAGTAGTTCTAGCTTGCAGAAAAAACGGAGATCTTTTACAAACTGTAGCATTATTTGAATGAGGAATTAGTAGGATGTGAGCCCCAAATTTGTCACTTGGGACTCATAGTTTTCTTTTTTCTAGATTGTTGCGGTTTAAGGCATAATATTATACAAAAAGCCCAAAAAAGAGTGTAGAACCAAAATAGGTATGTCACGTGCCAGTATAACATTTGGTCATAAATATCCTTTTATCCTTAGAATCCACCCAAAATCCACTGAAAATCCATTGAAAATTCACTTGTACATAGGTTAGAACCACAAAGTAGTAGGAAACAACAGATTTGTAGGAAACTTATCCGAAATAGCCTAAACTCCAATGCATGTGACTAAGCTTGGCTAAATTGGTCCCAGAAGAGATAAGGAGGTCCTTACGTAAATCCCTAAAGATAGATTCTAGTTTTCCTATTCCATCGACGAAATATTAGAAACCCCAATTGTTAGCATACAGGTGTCATTTTTACAAGACAAGCCAACCAGAGGAATCTATGGCTATTAGATGGTGCTCTAGGATCGAAAGCATGTTAGGGAGTCAACAACAAAAGCGATTCGCCCGGATTCCCTCACATGTGAAAAATTTCCTGATTTCCAGTAATTCAAGAGAAGCTGATTTTATCTTCCTACCGGCCGTATGCAAGATTGACTTCAGACTGGGCATGTGCCTTGGGGAATTTTATGAGAGGTTTCCCAAAAAGTCTTGTTTTTTTTATTTCCAAAGGATTTTTTTCCGAACGGTCAATCGTTAAAAGCTACGAAGGGAAATTTGTGTAAATTACCTAAGCTACGGTAAAATCTCACTAAAAATTAGATTAGCTTCTTTCATGTTAATAACACGCCCCAACAAGTTTTACAATATTCCGATAGCGGGCGGCAGCCAAATCCCCGACATTCCCACAATGTGGAGCAAGATTTCTGTGGAGTTGACCGGCGTCCTAGGAGTGCACGAAGTTGGAACAAATCCATCAAAGGGTCTTTTATTACTCCCTAGGTCTCTCCTGACAACCCTAGCTAGTCACCCTAGTCAGAAAAGGTAACCTCCAAAAGTTAGATTTTTACCCTTTTACTGATCCTAGTTGGCACTGGTTATCAATGAGTTTTTTGCAATAAGAACAAGGGTTAGGAGGTTCTTTGAAATAGAAATGACCTTCTAAAGCCAATGGCATAATCTATTTGAGATTTGGAGTTGAACTCCAAAAATTAGAATTTAGAACCAACATAAAAATCCTAATGTGGTGAAAATCCTAAAAGATAAGGATGAAAATCTCGCATGATAGGGTTACCTAGGTTAGAAAGGGAGGGGAAAGGCACCCCAGGAGAGTATAAAAGGGAACCCTTCTCCCTTCCAAAACACCCCCTTTCTTGTACTTGGGACCATTGGTCTCATTTGTGTGAAGATTTTGGCCCTTTTTGGTCAAATCTCTTGAGTCTTGTCTTTTTGGCTTTTTTTGGATCTGTGGTTGGTGTTTTTTGAGGAGTGTAGAGGACTTTGGGGGTCCTTCTACACCTTGTTGTTACTTTGAATTTGGGTATTTGTATTTTCTTGCTATGGTTGTGTGTTGAGTTGGTCACTGAGCAAAGTCTTTGAAGTTTCAACGTTGTACTAATCCTAGAACTCACCCTCCACCGTACCTTGGCGATGCTGCTTTGGAGGGCCTTTAGTCCTTTGTTTTCCTATCCATCGTTGTACTAACCCTTTGCTACTAACCATGAGTCATTCCATCCTTGTTACTAATCCAAGTCCCATACGTAGCATTGGTTCTAGTTTTTTCATCTTTGTTAAGGAAAAGAGTGGTTCCCTTTGGGGTAACAAAACTCTACCTTTCCTAGTAGGTCCCAAGTCCTAGATTATGTGTTAAAGGTCCGTTAGACGGCGGAGTTTTGAACCTCCAGGGGGTCATTAGTCCTAGATTTGGTGTTAAACACGAATCGACGGCAAAGCTTTAAACCCACCTTTTGGTCAAACTCTAAAGTTTAGTTTCCAAAACGTGTTGTGAAAAAGCTAAAGTTTAGCATCCAAAATAGAGTTCATTAGAGTTACAGTTAGGAGTCAAGTCTTGAGCATCCCTAGATATTAAAGTCGCCGCTCCCTTACTAAATCTCGGTGAGATCTCCACCCTCAAAATTGCAAAGGGGGGGGGCCTAATCCCCGTCCGTTTTTAATTCTTTACGGAACTAATAAGCCAGTACCAACAGGCTGGAACTAGCAGCCGGAACCAGCAAGCCGGCCTAGTGAACCGGGTACCAGCAAGTCGGCCCAGTGGACCGGCACCCCGGGTACGCAACTCCCATATTATATGACCTTGATTTTAATTACTTATAATGCATTTTAGTCTAATTTCAAGGAATGTTATTTGTTTTAATTTAGAAAAGTCTTGTAGCCCTTTCAACAAGGAATCCAAAAATGTAAATATATACATTAAATGAGTATTTTTGAGGATAATAATAGCATTATAAATCTAATTATATGAATTTTTTTAATACATATATCATGGGACAAGCTACCCAACTTTTGGGTCTTTTTAATAAAATTTTAATATAAATAACATACGACAAATGAATTTTAATTTTAATTGGAGGAAACTATTTGTACGGATTTTTTAAAATTATACATAGGCAACTTTGGGTGTGATAGTTGAGCTAGAAGATTGATGATTTATATTGGGATACTGGTTGTTTGGCTGACATATGTGCTATTAATGACCAAATATGTTTCATCATATCCAATGCACCTTGAGGGTATGACAATCAACAATATTGAAAACCGGATATCTTAAAGATATTTCAAGGGTATAGGGCAGCAGGGTAAACCCTAGTGCCATTAGTATCTTCGTTTTTGGTTCAGTCTATTTCCTGCTATTGCTTTCTTCCTCCTAAGCTTCTATCGCTTTCTTCCACCACTTTTTCCCTCATTTCGCCTCAATCATTCTCTCTCATGTTTTTGTGTACTGTTGTCTTCGATTTGGAGGGCTGTAAGAATCAATTTGGAAGGGTGCAACAATTGATTTGGAGGGATGTGGCAATATTTTTGGAGGCTTGATTTCATTTGACAATCATTGTGGAGGATCACATTTGGAGCATTGTTGTAGAGCGTCACTATGAATGATGTGAAGGATCACGTTAGGTGATGATTTGTTCATGCTCCTGATTAAGTTCAAAATTTTACATTAAGATAAGTTACTGTTTCTATGTTTCTATCTTCTCGCTTGGATAGGGTTTGTATTTTTGAGTCAGCTTCTACCCCATACGTGACGCTTTTGTGTTTGCTCTTTGGATCATTGTTTTGAGAGTGATCATGCTTAGCTTTGTTTTTGAGCTTTGTTGTTAACCCCTCATTGCCGGAGGGGACGAAAAGTGTCCTTACAGAAAATTCAAAGTGCTGTAACTTTTGCATCTGATGTCCAAATTCAATAAAACTTGTTGGTAAAGTTGCGTTCTCTCTTCTTGTTTATGTAGTAAAATTTTAAGATCAATCCAAAATGTACTGATTTCTTGGAAGTCAATCGAAGTTCACAGGTTCAATTTGAATTCACCAAATTACATTTGAAGGCTAAAACTTTGGGGGCTTGTATCTCCTTCATCCAATGTTTGTTTTCAATAAAATTTGTTGGATTATGTTCCCCTTAAAGTCTAGTTATTGTGGTAAAATTTTCAGGTCAATCCAAGTTGTTTTGAATGCTTGGGAGCAATTCGAAGTTCAAAATCCAGACATTTTTGCATTACCTTTGAACTTCGGCGGCTTATAACTTCTTCAGACACGGTTTGTTTTCAATAATTTTTGTCTTAAAAGTTGCGCATACTAGTCTTGTTCTTGTGTTAAAAAATTCATATCAATCCAAGAAGTTATGATTTACTGAGAAGCATTTTAGTAGAGATAGGTTTATCCATAGATGTGTTTTTTTGTTACTTTTTTCACTGTTTTTTGACATTTCAATACAATTTTGCAAACGCAATGAGTCAATTGAATGATTTTTTTTCCATCAAAGTGTTTGTCTTTTGTTTCCAAATTACTTTGTAGTTTCAAGTTTTTTCATTTGAATAGGTTTAGAAATCGAATTTCACCTCCCAAGGTGTTTTTAGGAAAATTTCAGCATCTTTTTTCAACACTAAAACATTATAATCTCTCAATCTATACGGTCAAATGATCCCAAATTTGATTTACACCATCTACAACATGCACACTACAAGATTGTACGGTTGAGATTTTCATACCTTAATCACATTTAGACTTATAACACTTGAAGAGCAAGGTTGTTTTTTGAATGGTCAGGCCTTGGGGGTGAGGGGTTAATGGTTGGGCTCGTTTAGGCACCGCATGTCAATTATGTATTCTCAAGTTTGCTGAATTTGTTTGTTCCAAATGGAGGGCTTGTATGCTAATTTGAGGTTTAGAGATGAAATTTTAATGCTTTTAGGGTTTGGTACTATTTCTAGTTGGTATGAATGTGACCTTGTTTAAACTCCCATCGATACATATTTCCCAAAAAAGATTACATCTAGTTCAGCTGAGATATACGTTTGTTTTTTTTCTTCCAAAAATACCACCAAAACTTAATAAGATTCAATATCAGCCATTAGATGGTTAGTTTGTGGACTGATGGCAGTTAGATGGCATATTGGTAGGGTGCAGAAAATAGTCAAGGCTATTGGAGAAAAATGAGCTCTAGTGGATTATGTATGAAATGTTTCACTTTCTGATGAGAGAATCAATATCTTGCCTAAATACTACAAGCACATTGTAGGATTGCAGTATACATATGGAGGTTATGAAGGAGTTGAATGTGACTTTATTGGTTTGGAGAGTGTTGTATGCCTTGTCACAGTAGTCATTGATGCAGATAATGATGTTTATACATTGGCTGTAGAGGATCGTGATGCATTGGACAAATATGTAGATTGTGAGATGAAGCGTAGAGGCTCATGTAGTGGAGTTAGAAGTAGGGAGGAGTGTGCTACATTTGTAGTTGCTACACCTCCTCCCAAAAGAGGGAGACCTTGAAAGGACCTTGTAGTATTAGCAAATACTATTGCATTACATGTGTTTTGGCTGTTGGGGAGGGCTGCGAGTTCCCAACTCAAAACCCACCAAAAACCGCCGTTCCCCGCTTGCGCTGACCTGGCCGAGAGATTGCCATGTCATTTTTTTCGAAAAAAACAAAAAAAACAAAACTTAATTTAACTTTGTTTCTCATTTTAAGGATTTAATTTAATTTAATTTTTTTTTCAAGAAAAAGAAAGTCTAACACCGGAGTTCGAGAAGACCGAGAGTAATAGAGCTGGAAATAGGACCGAAATGGCCCTCCACCCCCCCCCCCCCCCTCTCCAATCTCATCTAATGTAACATCTACTTCTAATACTCCCATTAGGCACTCTACAAGATTAACAAAATAGCTCTTTCAAATTTTCTTCATATACACTATGAAGATTTTTTTTTAATAAATATGCAGCCTAGAATTTTTTCTAGCTATTTTATTTAATTTTGTCTTCACCCAACATTTTGGTCATTTTAATTTCATTTTATTTTTACAAAAGCCATCCTTTAAGCTGTTTTAATGCCAATGACCCCTACATATAATATGGGAGTTGCGTACCTGGGATCGGCACCAGCGAACCAGGTACTAGCCAACCGGGCACCAACGGCCAGTCCAACAAGCCGGCATCAACGATCGGTCCAGTAGGCTGAGGTCATCTTTTAGCTCTAGGTCTTGGCTGAGGCCACCCCTCCGGCTAGAGCTCGGGCTGATTTTTTTTTTTTTTTTTTTTTTTAATACGAAAACGGGCAAAAAGGAAAAAAAATCAAAGATAGTTTAATATAGGAGGGAAATGTAGGTTAGCATAGAAATTAAGAAGTAGTTTAGCATAAAAGAAGATCATAGATTAACATAGAAGTTAAGAAGAAGTTTAGCATAAAAGGAGAACATAAGTTAGCATAGAAGTTAAGAAGTAGTTTAGCATAGGAGAAGAGGTATAGATTAGCATGGAAATTAAGAAGTAGTTTAGCATAAAAGAAGGATATAGGTTAGCATAGGAATTAAGAAGTAGTTTAGCATAAAAGAAGGACATAGGTTAGCATAGGAGTTAAAAAATAGTTTAGCATAAAAGAAAGACATAGGTTAGCATAGGAGTTAAAAAGTAGTTTAGTATAAAAGAAAGACATAGGTTAGCATAAGAGGTAAGAAGTAGTTTAGCATAAAAGAAGGACATAGGTTAGCATAAGAGTTAAGAAGTAGTTTAGCATAAAAGAAGGACATAGGTTAGCATAGGAGTTAAGAAGTAGTATAGCATAGGAATGAGGGATAGTTAGCATAAAGAGTAAGAGTGGAGCAAGTAAGAAACACATCTATCCTGCAATCATAACTTCCTTCAAGCCTCACCACCTCCCAACAACCATCGTCACTCCAAACAACTTCAAATGCACAAGTGAAGAGTGAGAGATGGCTTAGAGACACTAGTAAAAATCCATGTTTTTCTAGACAGATTTTTCTAGACATCCACATGTTTTTCATGTTAACAGTGATGTCAAATGAAACATCTCAATGTTTTATTTGACATCACTGTTAACATGAAAACATATGGATGTCTAGAAAAATCCGTCAAAAAAAACACAGGTTCTTTCTAGTGATAGGAAGAAGACACTATAGAGAGAGATAGGACGAGAATCCCCTCAACCATTAGGGTAAGCTAACGTGTAAGGGAGTTAGGTTGGGCGTAAGTGATAGTTAGCTCGCATTTTTTACTTGCTAAGTAGGTAGGTGGCACGCCAACCATTCCCAATTAATGGGGCATGAGTGTTGAGGTAAAAGAAAAGGAGGGGAAAAAAATTGAGGGAAAGATATACAAATCTTTCGGGCTATAAATAATGCTTTGGCCAATGGGAGGGGTCATCCTCATAACTTGAAATGGTGGAAGAGGGGGACTTGACCGCCTTAATCAGGGACCTCCATGCCAAGGTAAGATCCTAACCTCTCCTCCTTAAAACTAGCCCATTAGAGGTCAAGCACTAGGTAGGGCTGAGAGCTAGGTACTATTAGGACCAAAGTCATGTTAAATTTGAGTGAAGAAGCGTAGAGTAGACACCGAGAGGTTTCCAAAAACATAAGACACATAGGAATTAGAGTTAGGATGCAAAAGATATAGATGGATGAAGTTTAAGGACAAAAATGGATGAAACTTGGGAGTTCTCATCCATTCAAGTCAAAACTTGAAACTTAGCACTAGTAGAAACCTGTGTTGCAGTCAACAAAATCCAAATGACATTTATGTTGACTGCAACACAGTTTTCAGAAATTCACGTTCCAGTGAACGCGAATTTTTGAAAACTGTGTTGCAGTCAACATAAATGTCATCTAGATTTTGTTGATTGCAACACAAGTTTCTTCTAGTGTAGAGCATGCCCACCCGTCCTCCAAAATGGATGACTAGATTGGCAACTTGGCTTGCAAATGACTCTTGGCTTGCAAATGGGGCCATTTTGCCTTCCGCTCCATGGCCTGCTCCAGGGCTTGCAAACAGCAAAAGACAAATTGAAATTGCTTTCTGTATGGTCTACATGCCAAGTTATTTTTACCCGAGCTCATTATGTTTCACCTCTGGCCCCTCCAGTTTACTCTTCCTATGATGTGCTGTACCAAACTCTAAATTTTTTTTTCTCACTCTTGCAAGCATTTAGAGTTTTGGTTTGCAGACGTAGTTTTGGTTTGCAAACGTTATGCATTTTAACTTATTCAACTTTTTTATGTCGGACTTACTGTGAATGATTTGAATGGAGCAAGTTGTAAATATATTCACAAATGTCCATCATCTAGTGCTGGAGATTCCAACTCAGTCAAAAAAAAATTGTATGATTTATTTCTAAAAGGTTTATTTTTACAATTTCTCAAAAAAAAATCAAGAACAAGGTTTAATTTGCTTGCTAGAAAAATCTCACTAGTGGATTATCATGTTTCAATCCCACTCTTAGAGGTATTAATAATATATTTGATCTTCCAATCTTGCACCAAATTCTAACTAATAATTTGGTAAAGATAGAAATGAATTTGGGTATGTTTTGAAATCTATTTTCTAGACTTTCAACTCAATTCTTCAAAACAAAACAAAAATTTAATTCAAAGTCTATAGTCCAGTAGAAAATATACTTTTTTACACGTAGAAAGTGTTAAAATTGTATATATCAATTATATAATAGGATAAATATAGATTGATAGTGAAATTTGACTTGAAGGTCATTGTCAAGGGTGTTTTTGGTGTAAAAAATTAACAACTAATTGAAAAAATTTCACACAAATCTCCATTGCTACTTGTACCTCTTGAATTTTTTTAAAGTTAATTGGATTGTTTTTGTTATATTTACAAATGAATTTTCACTTTTAGTCACAAAAATTATAACTATGGCATTTTTTCATGAAGGAAAGTAAAAATTATCAAAATGATTGACAATTCATAGTGCCACATAATAAAAATATAAGTTTGATATATGAACGCAATTTAAGAGGGAAAATTTAGCTTAGACATGTTTCTCAACAAATATGAACCTATCTTGGGGTTAAGGGGTGCTACGACCAAAGTTGTTGGATAAATGACTTGACTTTTCATTGTAGAAACAAAGAGTGCATTCATTGATCCAATAGTTGTAGCATTTTGGTTGTGGAGGCCGCATCCTTTATGAGTTAACCCTGAAAGGACAAAACTACGTTTTTTGACAACATAGCGATTTTAGGCAGCTCACTACAAATGGAATTTTTAGTTTTTTTCTTTGAAATTTCCACACAACATTTGCCCAAGGAGTAACTTTAAGGCCCAACAATTTTCATAACTTTTCACTACATGGTTCAAAAGTTATTACATGATATATAATTTTTAGTGTTCGGCGGGCAATTTGGGCAGAAAAAAAAACTTTTTTGAAAATCACTTTTAAAAAAAATAAAAATTTGAGATTGATTCTGTAGATTTATATATATATATATATATATATATATATATATATATATATATATATATATATATATATATATATATGTGGTAAACTTTGAATCATTTCATTTTGATTAATGAGATGAAAGCGGGCACCCACCTCCTTTCATTTTCTTACTAATAATCTTATCGTTTGAGATTTTCACCTCACTAATAGAAAATGTAGGAATTTTGATAGAATTGTTGATTTTGTTGCGTTGTTTGGGTCACTATTTTGTTGAAATCAACAGAATTCTGTCAAAAGTCCTGCGTTTTCTACTAGTGCCTTAAACTTGAATTTTCACTATTTAAGTTGGACCAAAACTTTAACTTTTGGAGAAAGACTCCAAATCACAAATGGATTGTGCTAATGACTTTAGAAGGCCATTATTAGTCTAAAGTGTCCATATCCCTTTCTCTTTGCAAAAAACTCAAAGAATCCAAGTACCAACTTAAAATTGAAATGGAGTAAAAATAAATCAACTTTTGGAGTTTATCTTTTTTGAGAAAAGTAATTAAGCTATGCTCTTTAGTAGATATTAGAGAATAAAAGAAGACCTTGCTTCAATCCCATTTCAATTTTGTGTGCCTCCAAAATGTCAATCAACTCTATGAACTTCCTTCAAATTTGCCAATTTTGAAGTATATTTTTAGTTCAAGTACTTTTAAATGTTGAAATGTCATGAAACTTGTTGGAGCATGTTATTAACATTAAAAAATTATAATAATTTTTAGTGAGATTTTACCGCATCTTGGCTAATTTTTACAATTTTTCATCGTGAATTTTAGTTGTTGATTGTTCAGAAGAGGGTCTTTTAAATTGATTTTGTTGTTGAACTCTTAGTGCAATTTCTACCTCAAAATATGGTACTCCAGTTGTAGATGCCCTCCATTGGTTCACCTTCAGTTTTTTTAACCTATAGGCTAACAATTGGTTTTTTTACTAATTCACAACATTGAATGGGAAATTAAGACCTCACTCTAGGAATTGATTGAAAATTCTCACATAGGTTTTGTTGGACCAATTTAGCTATGATCTATCACATGGAAGGTATGTTTAGGCAATTTGAGCAATTCGGATAATTTCTACTAAATATCCATAATTTATATAAATTTTGAATTTCTAGACTATTTATATGCAAGATTTGGATTTACTTTAAAGAAAATACTCTATTTAGGACCAAATGATATATTGTCAATTTGTCATGTGACATACCTATTTTGGTTTTACACTTTGTATATAAAATTATATTAAAATTCGCAAAAATTAAATTAAAAAAACACATAAGCCCTAAGTGATGAATTGGGAGTTTGTAGGTAGCATGGATGTGCGGTTCAAACCTATGTACTCTCTATCTTGACAAAATCAGCTTGTTTCTCAAGTGCTTTGATAGCATTTGGTTCAGGGTTGTCCACGTCACGTCATGTTCGGACGTCCGGATGTCTGGACAGACGTTGGGATTCATCCTCAATGTCCGTCAGAATGAAATCAGGTCGAGAATCGTCAATAGAGGATGAATAACTAGAAAAATGGATGGACGTACTCGATGGACGTTTTTAGTCAACGGGCGGGTTGGACGGGCTTACGGGCAAGTTGGACAGGCGGGCCTTCGTCGACGGTTTAGGGTCAGGCATCTAGATGGGCGGGTCTCCGTCGACGGTTTGGGATTGGACATCTGGACAGGCAAGTCTCCGTCGACGGTTTAGGGTCAGGCATCTAGACGGGCGGGTCTCCATGGACGGTTTAGGATCAAGCATATGGATAGGCGGGCTTCCATTGACAATTTAAGGTCAGGCATCTGGATGGGCGGACCAGCTTTGAATCTTTTGCACTTAACCCCTAAATGCCCAAGGCACCCAAATCTGGTGTTTGCAAAACTTTGAAGTTAAATAAAACCTAACCAAATTTCTATTTTTAGTACTATATATATTTAGAAAGTTCTTCTTGAAGTCTAGTTTTAACTTCAAAAGTCTACTCTTGAAAATAAATGATAGTGATTTTTCTATTCAAGATTTTGTGCAAGGGTACCCATTGCAATCTTGACTTCCTCTAGTATTGAGAGCTCTTTGAAATGAGCCTCAAATACACTAGATCTTGGAGAAAAAAATCAAAAAATCACATTCGTCTGGTTTATAGTTTTAAGTTTTGGAAAAATTGAAAATGAAAAAGAAAAAATTCCGCCAAGGGCTTGCCCCTTTGATTCTTTGTACTTTATCCTTATCAATGGATTTTGTCCTTGTGTTTTTAAAAAAAAAAAAATTACATTCAAAATTCATTTAAAAAAATTATATTTTAAGATTAGATTAGATTAGATTTTAAGAAGCCGTAAAAGTATAAATTGATTGGGGTTATCATGTTAGGCCCTTTAACCTCATATTTTTCACGTCACCAACTTTTAGATTTAACTTGTGAAAAGAGGATTGGAAGGCGGCACATCATTTTTGGAGTTCTATAGTCAAAGATTATAATCTTTCACTCCATAAGTGATGTTGTTGTGTTTTCTTTTCCTATGAGATATCTTACATGTCTAGATTGAATTTATACAGTTACAATTCACAAAAAATTGATACAACTTATTAAAATGTTTACATTTTGTTCAATTTAGAGAAAATTTGAAGAAGCTCAAAATAGGCCTTAAGCATTTAGGGATTAAAGTTCGTTATTGAATTTATAATTAGAAAAATTGTGCAATTGATTTTACAATGTATAGATTGTATGGCAAGAAATTCAAAAATATTAATCCATGAAGGCCCTAGGCTAATTATTGCCGAAAAACCACTCCAAGTTGCCATTTTTGTTGCATTCATCGAGAAATGAAAAGAAAAAGAAAAAATTAGAATCTAAGTATAGGATCACAATTCATAAAGTCATTTATTTGGGTTAAGTCCCGCAACGAGCGCAACCCTCGTGTTTAGTTGCCATCATTTAGTTTGGAACCCAAATTCGAAAATATTGTAAAAAAAATATTGAAATAATAAAAAAATGTACCAATTATCGTGCCCACGGTAAACGCACTCACCCGTCCGCCACTGAAAGCACCACTATTTTTTTTATTGAAAATTATTAAAAAAGATAGAATAAAACTTATTAAATTAATTTAAACTATTTGTCTTTTAGTAGTAGGGTCTCCTAATTTCTGGAATGCTCCAAATTCTACTTGTGCATCTAGATCTGATCCAAGGACGCATACCTAAACCTGTTTTTTAAATAAAATAGACTTTCATATAAAAAAAATTTGTTTCGATTTTGTTTAGACAATGGATGTGAAGTTCTAACTCATATTTCGGGAAAATAGATTTGGGAATATTTATCAGAACTATAAGATTGAAAATAAAGATTACCTATTTTCTCTTTCATTTCTGGAATCGAAGATATTTGAGTATCTAGAGTAAAGGTCTTTTTTTTGGAAACCAATTCGTAGAGAATTGGTAAAAAAATGGAAAAAAATGGTATTTCGAACCTTCTATTTTTGAATCAACAATAAAAGAATTCACTATTTTACCTCATATTTTAGGTTGTTTAGCCGGGCAATCAAAAAACTTTAATAATTTTTACTAATAAATTAAATTAATTTTTTTTTATAAAATGGTTACGTTCATGCATAACTTCCATACCAAGGTTAGCACGGGTTTTGAAGAAGACGACCTTTGAAAAAGAATAGGAGTTGTTAAACTTTTTTTTCATCCTGGCGTCGATTCCGGATAACGCTTGCATCCTCTGTCTTACCGCGGCTGCTGGCACAGAGTTAGCCGATGCTTATTCCTCAGATACCGTCATTGCTTCTTCTCTGAGAAAAGGTCTCAACCATCCTCCTAAAATTTTTTAAATTTAAAGGCCTAGTTGAAATAGGAGGAGTACGCCATGCAAAACCTTCTCGAATTACTTTCAAATAAAAATGGTTATTATAATTAAGATTAAAAAATTTATTATAATTTTTGTACCGCTCTTGCAGCCCGCACCAAAACAGTGAACCCACCAGAGCTGTAGCGAAAGCGAGTCTTCCTAGTAATTCCTGAAGGAGGTTCTGTGAAAGATCTTCAAGATTCACCAAAAGCTTGGCTTAATTTAGTTCCATCCGCGCCTTCTGAGAAGACATACGTATATGTTTGCTGCACGATGGGCTATTAGCTCAGTGGTAGAGCAGTTTTTCTTTATCCCTGGGCCATGAGTTTTAATGAATTAGGCACGCACAAGTACTAGTAACTTCCTGGACTAATAAATTTTTTGGAAGAGAATAATTGAACTATGCAGAACAAAAATATTAATCACTGGATAAAAAAGCCCGAAGCCAATCCCAGGGAACAGTAAAGCTTCTTTTTTTTCATCCTGGCGTCGAGAATCTTATAGTTCTGATAATATCTTTTATTATTTTTTGCATCCGTTATATTAGCACAAATATTCCGTATTGACACAAGGTTAGAATTCTAGCTCTTCTAGAGTGGTATTTCACTGATTAGGTGGCTTTTTAAGTCTGCCGTTAAATCCCAGGGCATTTTTTGTTTAATACTAACTTAGGAGGCTTTTTTTTATTAATAAAAATCACTTTACAGTTTCAAAATTGGCGATTATCTGGTTGGCTAGCAAAACAAGATAGTTTCATTTATTTTTAGGATTGCTATCGTTACCTTTTTTCTGTAGAATAGAGGGTAAGGTGTATGCAAAGTTTAATAAAATATTTTTTTTCCATTTTTTTACCAATTCTCTACGAATTGGTTTCCAAAAGACTAATAATTATTCCTAGAAAAATTAATCAATTAATTAAAGGAATTTATGGACTATGGGTGTGCGACGAAGAACCGGTAAAAGGGATAAAACTTGGGAAAATTTTCATGTAGCGTGACCTTATCGAGTTAGCAATTGCAAGATATTAGACTTTGATAATTTGATTGCCATAATGCCATTTGAGGAAAATATTCAATTTGTAAACTTTGAATTTAAAAATAAATATGAAGGAGTAGTCAATCAAAAGTCCAACTAAAAAAAGTTTAAAAAAAAGAGAACAAAACTTGATTTTTTTTTTGGTTTCATTCTTAAGACTTAAAGAAGATTTCATCAAAGATTAAGCAACAAAATTAATTGTTATTTGTTTATTGCTTTGGTAAAGAATTTCTATTGTTCTTATTTCTTAACCCCTAAAGTCCCATACTGTCATTGTTCTTGCAAGGGACACTATTGAATTCGAGCAGGCTCCTATGATCTCAGTTTTTACTGAAACTTTTTAAAACTTTCTCATAAGATAGAATGATAGATAAAATTATGAGTTTTCTTGGAATACAATTTCTATTCTGATCGGTGCCTGGGAGCAAAAGTTATGCCACAATAACCTCAAAATAAGGGAGACCGGGGCACCGGGCGGTCCGAGCAGCAAAAAAAATCCACAAAAAATTGAAATAAAAATTGAAATATTTTTTTCTTTGTAGATTATATTTTCTTGTAAATGGGAGGCTTTTATTCATTCCATTTGGATTTTAGATTAGTAATGTGAAAGTTATGGAGTTTTTTGTTTTGCAAGCAATCATAGCAACTTCTTGAAATAAATTTTTGGCTTTCACCTTGAATGCTAATAACTTTCAATCTATACGGTCAAACATCACAAATTTCTTATCACGTGATCTAAGACAAGTGTAGAACAAGATTCTAAGGTTAGATTCTAAAAAATGTTAAAATTTTTTATTTCATAGGTGAACATAGAAAAAGTGGTGGTTTAGGGTGGTTTGGGCCAAAAAATGGACTTGGGACTTTAGGGCTTCACCAAAAATAAAATAGAAGACTATTTTACCTACCATCTATGCATACAAGCTTCTTCTATATTATTATAAAAAAGGCCAATAGATTAACCCAATAGATTAACCCAATAGACAAAGGCAAAGCAACAATACACGAGGTGGAAAGAAAATGATAAAGGTAAATGTTTTATAAATCCAACAAAGGATGGTAAACCTTCATATATGTATGTTTTGTACAACTTTTGGTATTTAATTCTATACATCTATTCAGTTGTACACAATCTCATCCAAAACTATCTATTCTATTTCTTGGATTATAATGCCTTGTACTGTACTATTTCTCAAAATGTTTGCAATTCTTCTCTCGATTGCAAAGTCATCAGAAGTTGATGTGCGGTATGATCGTTTCTATTCTGTAAGTGTGTAAAAATGGCACTCACGAGTGCAAGCTCATGGAAGGCATTGTCTTCAATGTAACTGATTTGGTCTTCAAAAGTCGATTCACCATCAAATCCAATAGGCATGCCTTAAGAATTAAACATTATGCGTTGTGGATGTGGTGCACGCACAAAAATGGAGAGATCTGGGTCCAAATGTCCATTGGCAATCTGACCAAAGTATAATCGACGCCCTAGATCACCTTCTCGCACCACCCTCTTGATTACCTCTGTCACTTGGTCGTCACTCTCCCAATGTATGACAGCGACCGTTTTTGTGGGGAGGTGTCAATTGTCATGTCCCCACTTCCAAAGCCATTTCATATCCTTCCCCCAATGCGCTCTATTACCAAGGCACGGTAAATTTTCTTTGTAGTGCTCGTAATGTGCATGCATGTGGTCTTGAAGGCCAAACATTTTGTAAAATTGTGGATGAAATGGAGCCTTGCATTGTGCACATCTCTTTCTGGTGACCATGTGGAGAATGAGACACACAGGGTGGTATAAATGGCCACATGTACCAAGATTCCATTCACCCTTGGGGCCAAATGGTTCTTGGCACATAATACATGTCGTTCCATCTTTTACAAAATCCAGAATGGAAGGCCACACTAGTGGAATAACACCATCGCGGTTTGTAGGCTTGTACCGGTAGTGCTTGGTATTATAATGGAATTCCAAGTCCGGAGAACTATTCCAATCGATGCTTGAATTGTTGGATTTCACGGGCAAATCATTGGTGAACATTTCGTCCACCCGTCACCCGAGGCCACGAGGCCAAGCCAAAATAACGTTCACTTCCATCATTGAATTCCGTAGCCACTTTCTTCACTTCACGCATTTGCTCAGCCTCGTTTAGAGCTAAGCTGCATGTCAACTTCATGTTGCACATTTGAAGCACCATATGCTCCTTTTGAGGATTTTGGACCAACTACGTATTTTGAGCACTTAAGTCAGTTATGGTCCTCTTCATGTTTGTTCAAGTTGTAGTAAGAACCGCCACATCTTCCTCAACTTTGTTGGCACAAAGTTCCAAGGCGCGCATGGAGTTTGTTAATTCTTCAATACTTGCTTTAGTACTTTCAACTTCTGCTTCAACTCACTCAGTATGTGTACGCATAACATCCAACGTGACACCCTCTATACTTGGAAAAATTCCCTATGGCCGCACCTGTGAGTGTTTCTAACTTCACCCTTAAGTCAGAAAGTTGCACACAGGTTCTAGCGGTATAAGTTAGTAAATTGTATAGGTGAAATGTAAACGTAGTGTTCTTTGGCCTTCCAAGCAATGGACACTTTGTTTGTTACGGTGATATTCTAATTCTAACTGTTTCAAAACAATCTCAATATTAAAAGGTTCAATACTTTAATGAGTAAGTAAAATCTAATCTAACCTAAAAATCTATCTAAGCTGATGTGTAGAATGCAATTTGCCCTTTCCAGAATGGTAAAGCAAGTTGAATTCTGATGTTCCTACTAGAAGATATTGATGGATGAAATTCGTCCCTAATTCTACCCTAAAAACTTCATCCATGGACTAAAAATAGCAAATGAATTATAAATAAATCTAAATTTCAGGGTTAATTTATTAATTAATTTCACTAATGGATTCTCGAGAGTAAACCTAGTTTTGACCTATTTTTAGATTTTTCATCCAAATTTAGGCTAAACTTCATCCATCCTTTACTCCTTTAAAATTAATGCAATTCTAAAGTAAAAGTGGGTTTTGGAATCTCCAAAAGATTCCCTAAATGATTCTAGTTTCAAAATATTCCTTAGTTATTTCTTAAAATTATTCCTAATTGTTCTTTTATTAATCTTACTTCTAAATTATAATTCTAAAATTAGTAATTTTGGGATTCTTTATTATCTATATGAAGAAAGTGATAAATTGCCTTTCTACTAAGATAAAAAGTAAAAACTTAGGACTTCTCGGTGAAAACTTTTGAATGGATGAAAATTCCCCTTAGTTAGATGGAATTAGTTCATTCAGTAATTTTCAAGAAGATAAGGGAATAAATTAGGTTTTAACTTTCCATAATTATTTTAATATTCCTTAAGTTCCTAAATTAAGTTAGATTCTTTTTGAAATTCCTTTGGATGAAATTACTATTTCATTTCCAAATTAATTCCAAATTCATTAATTTACTACTTCTACAATTTTAATTAGGTTATTTAAGAATTTTATCGATGTTCAAACTTTTAAATAGCAATTGGGATTCTAAATGTTAATTGTAAGTGAAATTAAAGAAAAACAAGATTAGAAATCATACCTCGGTGTCAAAGATGTCGGTGGTTCCGTCGTCGCAAAACACCATCATAATTGTCTCCTCAAAATTCTCCATTGTCTTTCATGAATTTGAAAGGTCCAAGTGAGTTTTGATGAATTGTTTGTTGAATTGTTGTTTCTAAAAACCTATCTAAAAAGTCCTATTTATTAATTTTGATAATAATAGATTTGTTTTAAGTTTATATTGTAAATTTAGTTAATTCATTTAATTTCTCTAATTCTCATGAGTAGTGATTATTCTTTTGCCAATTGTTTAATAGTTTTTAGTTTAATATTCCAAAGATATTAGTTGTGTTTTGTTTTAATCTATTTGGCTAATAAAACAAAACTTTAAACAACAATTTTGGCCCATTAATTTGATTGGAATCCTAATTAATAACTACCAAACAATGAAGTGAATAGTAAATGGAATAAAATCTAACAACAAAGCCAACATGAATAGTAGGATTCCAATTTAAATGAATTTTTTAAGTCTAAATTCCCTCACATGTCGAAATTCCTTCTATTCCCTTCCCTTTTATTCTCCTCTCTCCCTAATCCTTTCTTATGTTTTTTGAGCTTCAAGTTGGCTATGGAGAGAGTTAGTATTCAATCGGAAAAGATTTGAATGAGAGGCTTTGAATCTAAATGTTAGTATGCAATTTGTTACTTAAAATTTAAAGGTTTGAATTTGATGAATGAGTGTGGGCGCCTATTTACCCACCCTTGGTAAATCGGCGAACACAACCAGGTTCTAGTTCTATGATAGTGTCCTACTCTAATGGGTGTCTAAGTGTCAATCCATTGTGCCTTCCAAGCAATGGATCTTTTTTGCTAAGTTCCTAATCGTGATTCTCTAATCGTGGTTCTAACGACTCCTAAGTTGACTATCCTGCTATATTATGTTTTTGTGTTTCCTATTTCCAAATCCTACTCTAATGTCCTAAGGTAGGAGATTATCTCACGCCATTTCTAAAAACCTAAGACTCGCTCAATTTGGACTTTCTAATCACCTGCTATGGACGGATGAAGTTTTGACCGCAAGGCTATCAAACTTCATCCATGGGTTTCTATGGGTTTCCAAATCTGGTTGGGGGTGAAATTTGACCTACGGACTTGAATCCCTATTTTCTATCTAAATCCTAAGCTTCAACTTGGGTGGACGAACACTTCCAAGTTTCATCCGTTTTGAGCTCTAAACTTCATCCATCGGTATCTTGGGCATCCTAACCCCGATTCCTACGTGTCTTATGTTTTTGGAAACCCCTCAAAGCCTACTCTAAGATTTCCTAATCATATCTGACCTGACTTGGACTCTAATGGTACCTAGCTCTCGGCCTAGTTGAGACTTTTATCCCTAGTGGGCCAATGACGCGGGGGAGGTTAGGTTCTTACCCCAGCATGGTGTTCTGTGAGGAGGGCGGTCAATTCACCTTCTTCCACCATGGTAATTTGTGGTTTGTAGGCCACGTATTTAGTTGGCCCCGACGTATTTGTAATTTCCCAAGACTAACACTTATTTCCGTGCATGCCACTTCTTTCTTCTTTCTCCTCAACCCGCGTGCCCCATTGATGGAAGGGGGTGGGTTGGACACCTACTTACTTAGAAGGTCAAACTATGTCCTAACTACCACTTACGCGTCATCTTATCATAATGCGGAAGGAATCTAAAAAGTCAAAATATAACCTAACTACCTCTTACGCCCGTCTCACCCTAATGGTAGAATGGATTTCCCTTCTACCCTATCGGTGGTATCCTATTCCTATTTAAGCTTCCTCCCCACTTATCCCATGGCATTTAGAGGTGGTGATGTGTGGGTTGGGAGGGAAGAGTTAGTGAGGTGAGATGGAAACGTCTCCTTGTCTTTCGGGTTATACCTTTTTAGTGTGGGTGGCGGATCTCCTCCCTTCTTACGGCTTCTACTCTATCCGCTTGCTAGTTTCCCCCTAGTTTCCCATGCTATTCTACTTTGTTATTTCATTCCCTAGTCTCTTATGCTATCCTACCCTCTAGCTTGTCCCCCTAGTTTCCTATGCTATCCTACTTTTTAGCTTGCCCCCCTAGTTTCCTATGCTATCCTACTTTGCTAATTCTATTCCTTCCCCCCTTCTTTTTTTAGTTTCCTAATATAGTTTAGCCAAAGGAAAAAAACCAAAAAAAATAAACTAATCGGGGACCAAGGCTAGCGGAGGCCAAGGCTGGGCGGGGGCCGCCCTGGCTGGGCTCGCTGCCTGTTGGGGGCCTCTGGCTGGCTCGCAGCCGCTGGGGGGGCCTCTGGTGGGCTCGCTGCCACTGGGGGCTGCCTGCTGGGGGCCGCTCCTGGTTGCTGGTCGGGGGCCGCTCTTGGCTGGGCCTGCCGCCTGGTTGGGCCACTGCCTGGCTGGGCCGCTTTTTAACGGAAATGAACTAGTTAATGGGCCATCCCCCCCCTTGGGCTAGGTGGTTTGGTTATGGGCCCTAATGGTACCCAAAGGGTTATAATTACCCTAACGAACTGGCCGAGGCGGGGCTTGACAATAACCGTGAACCTATGAGACGTAATTTTGGACGCTAAACTTTGGTTTGTCTCCAACACGTTTTGGAGACTAAACTTTGGCATTGACTAGACGGTAAGTCCAAAGCTCTGCCCTTGATTTGGGTTTAACACCAAATCTAGGACTTAGCACTACTTTGGAGGTTCAAAGCTTCGCCGTCTAACACTCTTTTAACACACCATCTAGGACTTGGGACCACTAAGAAAGGTAGAGTTTTGTTTCCCGAAGGTAACTACCCCACTCTTTTCCAAATACGGACACAAGGACTCGACTCAAATGCAAAGGTAATAGACTTGGTTAGTAACAAAATACGGAAAGAGACGTGGTTAGTAAAGGAACGTTAGTGCAACATAAATAACACAACATGAACTAGAAGCCCCCCAAAGCGGCATCGCCAAGGTACGGTGGAGGGTGGTTCCAGGGTTAGTACGAGACATGGACGAAGGACACTCAACCCGACTTTGGACAGTAAGAAAACTTAAAAAAGAAACCACACAAGAGTTACAAGACAAGAAAGAAGGGCCCCCCCACGGACCTTCAACACTAAAATTGCAACAACAAAGAGGAGCAAAGTGCTCCAAAAACACCGTAGGGAGTTTTGGCCAAAAGTTGCCAAAACCAAGAGAGGTTGGACCCACGGACCCAAAACAAGTATTGGGGGTGTTTTGGGAGAGAGGAGGACCCCATTTTATAGGTTTCCAAGGGCCCACTCCCCCCCTCGACGGTTAATCTCATCCATCCGGATTTTCATCCAAATTTGAGATTTTCACCTAATTTCGGGTTTTATGTTGGTCCTAACTTCTAACTTTTGGAGTTTAGCTCGGAATTGCAAATGGATTGCGCCAATGGCTTCAGAATGCCATTTTTAGCTTGAAGGACCTCTATCCCCTATTTTTATCACGAAAAACCCATCGGAAACTAGTGCCAACTGGGGCCAATTAAAAGGATAAAAACCTAACTTTTGGGGTTTACCTCTTTTGGCCTAGGTAACTAGCTAAGGTTGTTGGGGAGGCTCTAGGGAGCAAGAAAAGATTCCTTTATGTCTTTGTTCCAACTTCGTACGCTCCCGGGACACCGGTCAACCCCGCAAAGATCCTGCCGTAATTATTAATTGGGGGAATGTTGTTGATTTCGGCTGCCTCCCGCTATCGGAACACCATGAAATTTGTCGGGGCGTGTTCTTAACATAAAAGATGCTAGTCTAATTTTTAGTGAGATTTTACCGCGGCCTGGGTATTTTCTATGAATTTCCCATCATGGCCCTTGGCGATTGACTGCTCGGAAAAAGATCCTTTGGAGATCAGAAAAAACCGAGAATTTTTGGGGAACCTCTCATGGAGTCCCCCAAGCCACGTGCCAAGTCTTGGGCTATTCTGGCACACAGTCGGTGGCGAGGCGAAAACTGACTTCATTTAAATTACCAGCAGTCAGGGAATCTTTTACACGTGAGGGAATCTTGGCGAATGGATTTCGCCGTAGATACCCCGACATGTTCCAGATCCAAGAACACTATCCGGCGGCCATGGATTCCTCCATGCGGCATGTCTGGGACAAGTAACACCTGCAAGCTAACAATTTGGATCCCTAACGTTTCGTCGATGAAATGGGGAAACTAGAACCTATCTTTGGAGATTTATGTGGGGATCTTCCTAACTCTCCTAAGACCAATTTAGCCTATCATGGTCACATGCACTGGGTTTGGGCTATTCTGGATAAGTTCCTAGTAGCCCTACTGTTTCCCACTATTCACGGGTTCTAACCTATATACAAGTGGGTTTTGTGGGTAATCTATGGATAAAAGGCTATTTATGACCAAACGCTATACTGGTATGTGACATACCTATTTTGGTTCTACACTCTTTTTTGGGCTTTTTGTAGTATTTTATGCCTTAATCTGTAATAAACTAAAAAAAAGAAAACAATGAGTCTCAAGTGACGAATTTGGGGCTCACATATGGCGGCCATCTGCGGTATGATTTGGAAAATCATGAGAATCTAGAATGTCTTGCTATGATTATCCTTAGGCACACGGTCAAATGTTCCAATGGCGACCTAAGGGGTAAGCGGGTAGTGCCAGGTTTGGTAGGGTAGCCCTACCATTATGTGGATTGACTATCATCAGAAAACTCTATAAAGAACCTTAGTTAGTCGAGCATCATCATGAGGGTCACTCTGATTCTAAACCGTCCGTATGTGAGGGTAATGGCTATTTTGTGAGGACTAAGTCCTCACAACCCAAAACTAAAGAAGTAGACGGTGAACAAGACAAGTCTGGACACCATCGTGCAAGGGAGAACGATATTTTTTGTTCATTTCATGTATTATAGTTGTTGTTTTTTTATATATTTTTTAATGTATTTTTTCCCCATCCTCCTCAAATGGAATTGATTTGGACCTACAGATAAAAAATTGAAAAACCATCCTTCCGCCCTCAACAGAGTGAGCTTGGAACTAAAGGGAGATAGAATAAGAGAAAGAAACCCCCTGTCCCTCCTTGATGCAGTAAATTGGGACCTATAGCCAAAAAATATTTCAAACCCGCCTTCCTCCCTCAACGGAGTGAGTTTGGACTATGTGTTTTGAAAAAAAAAGAAAAAAAAGAAAAAGAAAAACGAAAAAAACGAAAAAAAATCACAAGAGGGAGGCAAGAGGAACTTTTGGGGGGTTTGACCCTTGCAAAAGGGTCTCCCGTCGTGGCAGTTGGTAGCGGTCCTTGCCTTGTCACTAGCTTAGGGGTGGCACCCCGGTGTCGTGTTGAGAGCTTTTGCCTCGGGAAATCACGGGGATTCCGGCTGCGACTCGAAATAGTTTAGAAAATGAGAACGTAAAGTCACAAGTAAACTTGAATCTTCACACTCGAACGTCGAATCTTCTTCTTCGTCTTGAAACCGTGCCCGTTGGCTTATCCTGATGTGGCTCTAAATGGGTTTTAGGGTAAAGATGTGTGATAAGATCCCACGGCTTCGGACGGGTAAAACGGGACGGCCAAACCATGAGTTGGCCGTTTGAAAGATTGGCTCCTAAACTTTCAAACTCCCGGTGACCAGCTTTAAGAAACAAGCTTTCACCGTGAGAACAAGCAAGTCTCGACCATGTGGGTCATTAACCCCACTTCGTCACCCACAACACAAAATGAGTCTAGCGTTGGTTTTACCCAAGCCACCCGCAACAACAATGTTTACAAAGCCACAAACCACACAAACAAACACACAAAGTCTTCAAAACTCCTCCAACCGCAACTCCAATTCTTAAGCTGAACTTTGGTGGAGTGCCAACATTGCATCACAACTCCAAATGAACCAAGTAATAGCTTTTTGAAAAACTTATACAATAATCTACTTCTCCTCCAAATCTCAAATGAATATAAAACTCTGTCCAACTTCTATGGCCATCCAAAGTTTCGGCCTTGACAAAAGAAAGGCAGCAGACCCTCCTTTGCTTCCACACTCACAACTTTTTCATACAAACTCCAAACAGATCGAATGATATGTTTATGGAAAGCTAACACAATTTCCTACACTCCCTCCAAATTTCATTGCAAACCAAGAACCTGTCCGTCTTTTATGGCCGGTCGAAATCTCTGCCTCTTATTTTCAAAGGCAACAAACCTCCCACCACTCAAACTAGCACAACTTTTGATTCACAACTCCAAATTAAGCAAGTGAGATCAATTTGGAAACTGCACACCATGATACTCAACACCTCCAATTTTCATTTCAAAATTCCTCAAAATCACAACACAATGAGTCTCCAAACATTCGGGTCCTCTTCAAAATCACAACGGGAGAGAAGATGAATCGTCCCCCCACCTTTTTCTCCACCCTATCTTCACTCTAACCACACAACAAGTGGGGTCAGCCCCTAACTTGCTCCCAAAGCAAAAAAACCCAATAATTGAGCCATTATTTGGCCCAAGCAACTATTTCCTTATCTTTATCATTGAAAGAAATTCACTCCAAGTTCACTTAGAAGGAAAATGAATTGGATATTTCTTTCAAACTACTTCTTACACACAAAACTATTGTATAAATTCACTCCAAGTATGGAATGAAGAACTAAAGATCCAAAATACATCTATTAGAGGTAAAAAACTAGAATTCCAATCGAAACTTCACTCCATCTGCAGAAATTTGAGAATGCGTTTGACAGTCGCCGCCACATATTGAGCACGATCCGCCTTAGTTAAAGGATTGATTGGTCCCTCTAACCATCGTTGATGACCACGACTTCCTTCGATAGGCTTCACCATGCAAAAGTATTGCTCGTTGTTCAAACCTTCAAAGCTCCCTTCAAATGTCACTTCTCGGCTACCGGACTCAACACATCCGACCTGCAGCAGAATCACCAACGCTCGAGCATCTTCAAGTGAGTTTCCGTGCCAACGCCGCTCCACACGAGGTTGCTTTGGCAGACGGGAAGGCCCAGCTTCATCTTTAGGACGTTCGTGCGATAAAACAAGATCCCGTGGCAAAAGAGGCTGATCCGGTAGTTGTGACAAAGAAAGTTCAATCTCAGCTTCCGGTTGAAGCTCTTCATCTTGAGACTCAGAAAAACCCCTCCAATTCGACATTCTAAATCTAAAGTAAAAGCAAACTACAACACTTCAATTCAATGCAACTCTCATAGGGACTCTCCTTCTTATATAGATGACTCACATCTTCACTAGAAGGTGTCACCTTGAAGGTACACGAATAACGCATACTATGTATTTTTATACTATGTATGAATTTACAACATGACACCGGCGACGGCCCAAAGGTCGAACCCTCGCCGCCGGAATTGAGGTTGTCGGTCACAGGCCACCGAGCTGCCGCGGCGGAAGACGTCCGTCGTCTTGTCGGGGTGGTATATATACCTGGCCAGCCCTGAACTAGTGCCCCCTATATAAAACAAAGCATTTTTTTTTTTTTTTTTTTTTTGAATAGCTATGTACAAGGGAGTCTTTTAGGATAACCACCCTAGATCCCTAAGAAGGTTCGGAGAGTCGACACAACCTCGAGGACGTAGGCTGATTGGCGTTCGCAAGGCAACGATTGTAGAGGTGGACCATGGATGGTGACCACGTGGTCTCCGCTTAAAGTCCTCCTGGTGATGTTGCGGGGATCTTCCCGATTGGCGAACTGTCCCTCTGAGAAGAGGGGTGGGTCACCACGGAACAAGGCATAATCCTCTATGAGAATTACTAGTGTCCTTGGTGCTGCCGGCCAATATCTAACCTCTTTGGTCAGCGCGTTGGGAATTCTCATTCCTCGACCGGGTTGTTGCGCTTCCTCTCGTAATTGCCGACGTGAGCGAAGTAGTCGCGATAGCTGCGCCGCCCCTTCTGCTGATTCGATGCGGGCTTGGCGTGCTACCTCGGGATCCGCAGTCGGCGTCGGTTCCCCGACTGGATGAGGACTGTTGTCAATGCTGGGTTGAGTGAGGAGCTCCATGAGGGTCTCCGTGGCTGGTGCACCGCTCGGTTGAGCTGAAGGCCCGGAATGCGTTGAGGATGATAATCCCTTTGTTGGTTCTTTTGTCGTCCTATGAGGTGAAGGCTCAGAGGGCTTGGGAGAGCCTGCTGATGAAGGGGAGGAAGGCTAGGACTCGGAAGTCGTATTCCGAGGGCCTGGCATGACTCCTGCTGAGGATGTTAGTGGTATTCCCATGCCTCCACCCGAGGTCTTCGGCTTGCTGCTCGATGGTGTAGGCGTTCGCAGAAGATGTCTTGATTAGCTGGGAAAGGTTGTCTGTTGCTAGTGACTGCAGTTCGAAATGTGAGGAAGAGAATGCCAATGCTAACTATGATGGCGAAGAAAGCAAAAAGATGGAAGAGATTCCATCTTGTTGACCAGGGCGGTGATGTAGGCGTGCGACCATAGATCCACATGCGGTCGACAAGGCTTCAAATCCAGTTACCTAGTATGAAGGACCGCCAGACCATTGCAATCCGCGGTGGTGCTACCGGATGGCGATGTCAGCAATACTGAGGAGGATGAAGTGGCTGTGACGAAGGAAGAGTGAAGAGGCAATGATGATGACAATATGCTATGCTATACTAATCCCCTACTATCCACCCCAAATGGAATTGGTTTGGACCTATAGACAAGAAATTTGAAAAATCCACGTTCCTCCCTTGACGGAGCAAGTTTGGACTAAGAGGAAGATAGAAGACGATGAAAGGTAGGAAGTAGAAGTGCCTCACAGGTCGCTCGGCATAGTGCTAGATGAGGATGTAAATCACGCTATCCCAGGTTTCCCTGTAGGTGATTGCTGGAACTATCAAAGGCCAGGGGCTACGGAGCACCTAGGTTAGGAATTCTTGACCAAAATGAGTGCGGAGGAAAGTAGTGAAGTTGAGCTTCTTGATACACTGAACCCGAATGTTGAAGAGTCCTACTAAAAGGACCGCCGGTGGATTGTACCAACCGTGGTCCATTTGCTAACCTACTGCACCTGCGCATCACAACACACAGCACACAAAGACGAGGGACTTCCTTCTACTTTTTATAC
Organism: Rhytidiadelphus loreus; assembly: GCA_947034895.1. Classification (NCBI taxonomy): domain Eukaryota; kingdom Viridiplantae; phylum Streptophyta; class Bryopsida; order Hypnales; family Hylocomiaceae; genus Rhytidiadelphus; species Rhytidiadelphus loreus. The sequence continues at coordinate 46,230,547 of OX344764.1, forward strand.
TAAGGTGTGAAGGCTAAGTGCGGAAATCCCAGGCTAGTCGTCTGTTAGTACTCTAACTAGGTGTACGACGACTAGCGAGACTTAGTAACACCCTTAAACTAGCCATCTTTTCAACTCTATGGTATCTATTACGTCTGGTCTAGCCAGTACGAAAACGCCCTCAAACCAGCCGTCTTTTCAACTCGATGGTGTCTATTACGTCTGGTCTGGTGAGACATAAGAGAATCCCCCCTACTAGCTGTCTTTTCAGCATCTCAGGCATATATTACATCCAGTCTAGCGGCATTGGATTCAATCGGGGAGTTGAGTTCAACTTCCCCTTGAAGCTATCTTCTGACAAGCGGATGAGGCATAGGTCATATGCCAACATCAACCCTGACCTGACATCCTAAGAAGTATAGCCGAAAACAAATCTAAACAAAGTGCTGGCTAGCGGTTAAGCTTATCTTTTTACGTCAAATGTAGATTTCCACGTGAGTTCATTACCCTGCAACTACCTAAGAACTAACAACCAGGGTTGTCTATCCGGACGTGACGTTGGCTTTTTACGTCCGGATGTCATGACGCGTCACAGCCCATCGCCAATACTGACAGGACTATCCGCGGCGTGGATGAAGTTTGTCCAGTCTGCGACGGTGTCGAGCCGTCTCCTGGACGGTCATTCCGTCGCCGAATGGACATCCGTCTCTTGGACGGAGAGCCCATCTGTGGTTGAGGCCGTCCCCTGGACGGAGAGCCCGTCTCTGGACGAAGAGGTTGTCTCCTGGACAGAATTCTTGTCTCCAGGACGGTAATTCGTCCCCTGGACGCGAATCCGTCCTCTGAACGGGAAACCGTCCACTAGACGGGAATCCGTCCCGTCCCCTGGACCGGAATATCGCTGGACGGGACAGTCGCCGCTTAGACGATTTCGTTAGCGGGGTTGCAGGTTTAGGGTCCACCCCATCAGCCGTCACTCCGTCTAGATGGGTTTAGGGTTTAGGGTTTTAGGGAGGGCTTCAAGGTGTATATTAAGGACTTCCGCCTATTCAACATTACTTTCCCTTGCTGATTTTGCCTTTCATGACTTGGTTGGAGTACAACCATTGCGGTAGAGTGAAGTCCAAGAAGAGTGTGTTGTGGTGGCACTTGTTGTGAGAGCAACAAGTGTTGTTGCCACATCACATTTCAAACAGAAAACTAATCTTTTTTTTTGTGCAAGGGCAGGTAGAGGAGGACAGATAAGACTCATAAGAGCAATGGGTGGAGGAAGATCACAGTGGGAACCTTGGTACACACTACGGCCAGATGGAAAAGTTGCTTGCAAGTTTTGCAAAACTTTGCTAAGCTATCGAAAGGATCGGTTGCTTTTCCATTTGGGATACAGACGAAATGACACCGTCCAGGGAGTGAGAGCGTGCACTAAAGTCAATGCAGCCGTGAAGGTAATGTTTTGGAATTGTGGAGGACATATACCTACGGACACTTTGCATGGACCTAGACGCGACATGGAAGTGACATCACCATCAACGATACTACCAAGTGTAGTACGTGGCGAGCAACAACCTGATGCTTCAATCTCAGCAAATGATGGAGGAGAAAACACTGGGGGGCAAAGCTCTCAAGTACGATCATCGGAGGCGCCCATTCCTAATTTGACCCACAGTCAATCGATGAGGCAATTGTCTGTACAAGACGGAATGAACGCATCAAACAAGCAAGTACTAGACAAGAAGTGGGCTAAGTTTTTCTATGAAGCCAATATACCATTCAATGTAGTGAGGCATCCTGCTTTTCTGGATGCAATGAAATCAACATCGGAATCGAGAGTTGACTACAAACCTCCAGCGTACCATGCACTTCTTACAAAGCTCATAAAATCTACAAAAGATGAAGTGGCAGCAATTGTAGCAGAGAAGACAAGGGCACCAATCCACAAGTATGGCGTTACAATATGCTCTGATGGATGGAACAATGTGACACATCGACCATTGATGAATGTCATGTTGGCATGTACAAGTGGAGAGGTATTTCTTGGATCGATAGACACAACAGGCGAATGCAAAGATGCTACTTACGTGATTAATTGCATGGGTGATTACATTGACGAGGTAGGAGCACAGAACGTGGTACAAGTTTGTACAGACAATGCATCAAACATGTTGGCTGCTGGTGCTCTGTTAATTCGTAGATTTCCACACATATATTTTCAAGGGTGTTCAGCACATGCACTTGACCTTCTACTTGAAGATTGGGGAAAACAAGATTGGATTCACTATAAGAAAACGCAGGAAAAAAAAATGTCAAAGTTGACGGGTTTTTTGATGCGTTGACGTCAACTGTGATGTGCAAAAAAATCCGTCAAAATGGACAAGCCAAAAACGCATCCATGAACGTGGGCTTGACGTGGCGTCAAACCAAAAAACGCATTTTTTGACGCGCGTCAAACTTGATGTCTAAATTTTAGCATGGGCTTGCCATGTCAGCATTTTTGAGCGGATAGCGACACGTAGGATTACTTTTCATCCATGACATGTCCTTTGACGTGGACCCCTTATAAATCTGACGTGGACTAGGAAGAAAAGTGATGTGGCATGCCACATCAGCATACTTTCAAAACTTTCTCAAAATTTTACAATGTTTTTTGAAACATCGATTTTGACATCGTTTTTGATGTTTTTATGGACATCAACTGGAACATACTATAACAAAGTCAATTGGCAATAATTAATTAAAATGAAAATGAACAAACAAAATTACTGAATTCAATAAGAATTAAAGAAAACTTACCCATTTACCTTAAGAAAAATCTTGATGGCCGAATGAATGAACTACTTCATTGGATGTAAAAATGAAGGGTAGAGAAGATCTATTTATACTAAAATCCATAGTTTGTCTAATGTGTGACAAAAGATATGGGATAATTTGAACAAGGCACTTGACTGTGGATGTTGTTTTTGACATGTGGACATTGTTTTTGACATGCTGATGTTTTTTTTGACATTTTGCAATGATGACAATTCTTTTTTATTTATTCCATATAGTTTGTCAATCCTCCTACCACCCCATTAGTATAAAGAACTTCTCTTTTTCATCCACTGTGCACATCCATCCACTATTTTTTTTTCAAAATATGCCACGTGGCTGCCCTTTTTTTAAATTCTTTTCAATTTGGTCAACATTTTAGCATTGACCATAATCATTTCACTAATTCATCCATAGTCCAAATTTTTTTGCTGACGTGGCAGTCTTTGTTTTTTTGGACGTCACAAAAAACAGACCTAATGTTGTTTTGGACATAACTTTGAACAACGCATCGGAACTGACATTCATCTAGATGTTGCTTTTTGTAAGTGCGTCACAATGAACGTCACGCAAAAACTTGACGTTTTTTCTCATGTTTTTGGAAAAACAAGTGGACGTCAAAAAAAACGCGTTGACGTCACAAAAAACATCGCATGTTAAAGTAAAACGCAGGAAAAAACGCGGATTTCTTATAGTGATTATAAGTATGGTCAAGAAAGCCAAGTCAATTGTGAAATACATTCGAACGCATCACATGCCACTTGCAATCTTTCGACGGCATTCTCCTAATCACGTTTTGAAAAATCCCGTTCAAACACGCTTTGCAATCATGTTTCTCATGATTGAACGTTTGGTGGAGGTGAGGGAAGCGGTAGAATCGACAGTCCACGGTCCGCAGTGGAATGAGTACACGCAAAGATTGGCATCCAGTGAAAAGAAAAGAAAAGCTAACGATGTGCGACGATATGTGCGAACAGATGAATTTTGGAGGAGATGTTTAAACTTTGTGCACATAGTGGAGCCCGTGTTGATGGCTCTTCGAGAGTTTGATGGAAAGCACCCGTGCTTGGACAAGGCATGGCTTGTGATGAAAAAGGTGGAAAAGCGTGTTTTATCTTTGAGGGATCCACCATTTTCATTAGAGCCACGGTATGCAATTTCTGCCATCGATGATTTCTACAAGCGTTGGGACATGCTCAGGACAGATTTGCATTATGCCGGGGCTCTATTGAATCCCTTTTTACTTGACGAAGTCTTGCTAATGGATGATGATGAGGCAAGAAAAGCCATATTGAGAGTTTTGCGCAAATTGGCGGTTGGAGATCAAGCATTTGCGTCAGCTTTGTCTGAGTACCAAGCATTTAGAGATTGGCGAGGCATTTTCAGTGGACTCCCTGATGTAAACACCTTGAATTTGCAGCCTCACAAATGGTGGGACCTTCTCAGAGCCGGTGCTTGTACACTTGCACCGATTGCCAAAAAGATCCTCGCGCAAGTTTGTTCTACATCGTCATGTGAATGCAATTGGAGCATGTATTCGTTTGTCTACAACAAATCACGCAATAGATTGACATCTGAGCGTGCTGAGGAATTGGTTTACATTTATACCAATTCTAAGACTCTAAGAGAAAGGGCTGCAGCAAATCCGACAAGGTGGTACACTGAAAACATGATGTTAGAGGATTCCATGACATATGAATCTGATGGTCTAGACCGTGGTTCGGTTCGCTTTGATCCAGATGATGACAATTCAGATGATAGTTCCAATGACGATGATGAGCCACCATTTGATAGATTTCGTGGGGCGGGAGGAGTGCGTCCTCTAATTGATGCATCCGTATTTGACTTTGAAGAGGGGGATAATAACGACAATGACTCTGAGGGACATCAAGGAAGTCCACCACGAATGCCACAAACGTGGAATGCTGGGCCAAGTGGGGGCAATACAAATGAGGACGTTGTGGCACCGAGACCACTAAGTCCAGACCCTATGGATGTACCAATTGATGCCACAATAGAAAGAGATGGGGTTGACGTTGAAAGAGGACGTGAAGAAGAAGTAGTAGTACCACCGTCCTTGCCCATGAGGACCACTCGTAGAGAAGGGCCCCCTCAAGGTGGAGAAGCACATATGCCCCCTCTAAATTGAGTCTCAGTTGCACAACGGCAAATGCCAATATTGGAAAATCTACAAATCCAAAGTTCATCAAGGCCGTCTAGTTCCGAAGTTCGTCCACACGAACCAACTTCGTCGGTAGGTACACGATTGGCTGGTATGGTGTCACAGCATGTGACTAGAAATACAAATTCATTGCGGCCACCTGTACATGCCAATAATCGAGGGAAGCGTCCACGACCACAAGGTACTACCAGTGAACGTGTGAGTACTAGAGCACGTAGAAGGCTGAGGAGGGAAGAAGCGGCTTTCCAACCATTTTTAAGAGAAGTTCAAACGGGAGGGCCCAATACAGATGGCATTATGGACGCAACGGGCCAACGACCTCTTCGGACGTTGTCTTCTATAGCTCAACCACAACGAAACCGCAATTCTGAGGCCTCTAGCGAAAGTGATAGTGCACCATCCAATCATTCCAATGATGATGGTGCATCCATCGGTGGTACTATAGGTGAAAATGGTGAGGTTCTAGGAGATAGTGATTACAGGGGGCCGATGCCTCGACAAGGTCCACTCGAAGAAATTGGTGGTAATGAACCAATAGTACAAGAAGCAAATGCAAATACTTCTGTGTGCATTCTTAGGCATGGAAGACGTTGAATGTTTTTGAAAAGACAATAGGGTCTTCATATTTTCAAATGTAAATTTTTTAGAGGCTCAATACGACAATACCTTGCATATTGAAATCAGCATTAATATGAAATATGACTTTTGTTCCGTTCATTCTCATGGAACTATTTACCCCTAAAGTCCCAAAGTCATTACACAAAAAGGGACACAAAACTATTTTTTCTCTTGCATTTGCCTCAACATGTGGAAAAAAATGTTTTTTACAACATCTAACCGTAAGATCTTATACTTCACATGTTTTTTATCACATGGTAAAAATTTCATGAAGTTTGACCAAATAGATTGAAAGATATTAGCATTCAAACTTGGAAGAACTAGTTTTCTGAATGCGGGCTTTGCAATTTCAAATTAACTTTCACTACGATTTATGGAAAATTAGGCCTTTGGAGTTTGGAGCACTATTGTTTTTGAATTATTTTTTGTGAATATGAAAGAATCGAGGTCAAAATTTGAAAGAGTTATTGCAATTGAAAACTCCATGTGTTAAAATCCAAATAACACAGTCTGACAGTCTGGTGTTTTTTTCATGTATGTTTTCTTTTTTTCAAATTTAATTTAAATTAAAATTATAAAACTATGTTTTTCATTCATTCATTCGTTTATGACTTTATGGTAAGAGTTTCCGGTTATTCTGATACATATTATAATTGATAAAATTTGATTTCCACGTTTAGCTTTATAAAATCACAATAAATTCATTTTTCCATTAAATTTTCTGAAAAAAATAAAATAAATTTAAAATAAATTCTTATGTGGGGAGAAATATTAAAATATTATGCTGATTTTCAATAAAAATATAAATTTGGTTTGATAGTGAAATTTGACTTCAAGCCCTTCTTTGTGGTTGTTTATTAGTTTCGGGTGTGAAAACTAAAATAACCAATTGAAAATTGTTTAGACTAGAAATCTCTATTGATATTTGTACCTCTTATAAAAAACTAAAAATTTAGAATCTCTTGAGTTGTTTTTTCTATTTTTACTTATTTATGGCATGAAGTGCAACAAAAATGATAACAATTACATTTGTGCACAAAACTAATTGAAATTTCTTGTAATGATATACAATTCAAAGTTTTTAGTACTAAAGATATAAGATTTTTGTTTAAACTCAATTTAAATGATAAAGTTAGGGAACACAAGAAGTTCTTTACAACTCAATGTTTAGGTAAAATACTTTTATATCTTTATATAAACCAAAATGAGTACAAAATGCATTGAAGCCACAAAGTGTGCTACATTGCTACATATGTCCTCAAGCCTACACTATAATAACCGCATGTGCTAAGTAAACACTAATTTTGCAACTATATGGTAATACACTATTATGTAATCTTCATTGCACGCCTTCTCTTCTTGAAGGTCTTGTTCTTTGCAAGCCTCGCGGTAGCAATCCATGGGTGGTGTCCAAAACATTGGAGCACCACTTAGACGTTGCACGACATATGTCACCGAGCATCGTTGTAGTGGCTCCACCTTGCACAATTCACCCAACATGGTTTGAAATGCACCAAATGCCGTAAGGTCCGGAATCATCTCTAGATTTCCGCGATCTTTTTTCCATACCTTCATAGCCAATTTCCCTATGGAGTATCCATCTGTGTGTATACTAACACACGGTGGCTTAACCCTGCGAGTAGGAGATGATGAAGTTCCTGTCTCTCCAGTCAAGTACATCAACTCAGGAGCCACCCACCAACGTTGCGCTCGGGTTGCCTACAACTTCCTTGGACAATTGAATTGGTAAAGAGAAGGGGTTTCTTCGTTGATGCGGCTACCTATTCCCCAATCACATAGACCAATCCACACGGTTCTTCCATCATCATTCGGAAAATGAAGCATAATGTTCTCCGGTGTAATGTCGTTGTGCAATACAGAGCATTGTTGCACTGCATCCACAATGCAAATCATTGCCCACGCAAGTTCAGTGCGCTTGCGTCTATATGCCATGAGTCGTTTCATGGCTTGCATTGTTTGTGGAGTTGCATCGTAAGCCACCTCTCCAATTTCATCTGGATCTCGGTTCTTCTCATCCAGGGTAAACATGGCGCCGAGAGTACCGCCATTCCACCACTGCGAATAACACTCCATGGTCATATCATTTATAGCAAAGAATTTGATGACCCCTGGATGCTCGCATGGACATACCAATGCCTCAATGGACAACTTCTCCCTGGACTTCTTCAATTCATCCACGCGCAAAGCTGACTTCCCAGCTAATTCCATATTCTCCAGAATATGTTTTGAATTCTAAACACATACTTTGCGCATATCGAAATCCGTAATAGACGAGAACGGATCCTAATAGACTAGGAGAAATTAAAATAGGTCAAATTTGAAAAAAATTAGTTTAGGCATAAACTAACGGAAACAAATAATTACTTAGAAGTTAGAATTAGTTTAGACTACGTTCCGGAACTAGTATGGGAGCATGACGGAACTTGACATCCGGGAGGACGGATTCAGCAGCCGGAACACAGGAACCCGGAACACAGTCATTAAATTCAGTAGCTTGCAGCGGTAGACTAGGGATACGTTACGGCGTTCCGTAGCCTGCGTTCCCGTTGCAGTGAACGTTGGGCGCAGGAATACTATATAAACCTGGTTCCTCCTCATTTCTCGCCCTCTTTCAATTGCTTCGCATTTGGCTGATAGTGAGAGAAAGTGTGGTGAGTTAGGGTTACGGCGTTAGGAGAGGTGAGACGGATGGCAGGGGTTAGTACGTGGTATACGGTCACAGCCCGGAAGATTAGTTCGGTAATTCCGACGGATCCGCTTCATCTCCGACAATTAGAGGACGATTTGAAGGTCTTGGGTTGTGTAGGTTTGCTGAAGAAGCCCTGGACGGTCTTGAGTGACCAGGTCCTCCGGGAGTTGGTGGTAGGTACTCCAAATCAGTACGACTAGACTGTACGAGGGCATCCGGACCAGTGGACGAAGGAGTTGTGGGCGGAGGTGTACGGGTTCTCGCGAACCGGAAACGGATTCGCTACCCGGATGGACCAGTACCACCAACACAAGTTTGTGAATCCGCCACACTCGAAGGAAGGCTACGCTATCAAGGACTGCCGGGACGAGAGGCACAGGCGACTACTCCGATTCCTGCTTCCAATCTTGTATCCGGACAAGAGTTCCCGGGTTACGGTAACCATGGCCAACACAATCTTCGGAGCATTTCAGGATCGGGTCATTCACTGGGGCCGGATCGTGGCAAGCGTAGTGGGGTGCTGCACTAGGAACTTGGAGAAGAACAAACCGAACCCGCTCAGCACGTATCTCCTCCACCTCTATCAGCACCGCGAACTGTTGACGGAAGACGAGGCGACGGATTACGAGACTGGATTGATCATGCTGCAATGCAACTGTACGGATGACAAGGAACCGGAGACGCAGGAGTCCGAGAACGAGGACGAGGAAGCCAAGCCGAAAGTCAAAGAAGACAAACCGGATCCGGAACCAAGGGAGACACAGAGGGAGAAGGAGGAACGGGAGCAAGCATCTGCAAGCCGGAGACGGAAGTCTACGGATCCGGCAGCCAGAGGTAAATTTCCGGGTCCCTTTCTCACACAGGATACGAAGGAATGGGAAGGACCACGCTTCTTCGAGTGCGGAGAAGAGTGGATCCGGACCGCGAAGATGTACCACGAACGAATGACGGAGATCGTGCTTCGGTCCGCGGAGGTGGTACACTGCGAACCGGAAAACCTTCTGGACGCGTTGAAGGCGCTTCCGCCCGAGTCGGAGTGGAACGAGATGAGGACGGAAATTCGGAACCTGAAGACGGAACGGGACGAGCTCAAGGGGAAGCTGACTTGGACGGAAGGGGAGTTGCACCAGTCTCAAGAGGCGACGCAGAAGGCCTACCAGGCGTTCCAGACCTTCTAGAAATGGATGGTGAGTCCGGCCGACCTCTACCACGAGGCGGACCTTTACGACGAGATGCAAAGGACGTCCGCGGCCCTCACCAACATGAAGATAGTCCGGGTGATGGTGGAGATGTCGGGCAGAATGGAGGCGTCGTTGAAGGAGTTCCGGTCCCTAATGGTGAACATGGATCCGAACAAGCCTCTCGACTTTGGGGGATTTCCGGAAGTTCCAGATGTCATCTCAACTCCGGCAACGCAACCTCCCATCTCGCCCATCAAACAGACATGTCAGTTTGGATCACTGATCAACATCATCACTTCAGGGGGGACAGGGTCCCGGACTTCTGGGTCCGGATATGCCAGTCCGGAGTAGTCTGGATGCCCGGATCGAGCTTGTGCAGAATCCGGCGCGTACGCATCCGGAGCAGTTTGAGGATATCGAGCGGCCTCTACCGACCCCTATGCCTACACCGGATCCGGCTCCCATTGAGATCTCGGAGGAGGCAGAAGTTGAGGAGGATCCGAAGTTGTTGGAGAAGGCGGATCAATCTTTAGTCCATACGGACGAGACGGATTCTGATAGTCCCCCTGTCCGGAAGACATCCATCATCACCCGGGCGTCTCTCCAAACACCCCAAGGCAAGACCAACACTCGGGGGCAGTTAGGGTTTGATAGTAGTTCGAAGAAACCAAGGAAGGGAAAGTAGCTAGTTAGATTGGTAGTTTTTTTAGTTAACATTTTGTTAGACTAGGAGTTCCAGGTCTCGTACAGAACCCGGATTCCAGATTTTTAGGGTTAAGTTTCAGTTAACCTTATCCGCCCGGACTTTTAGGGCAGTTTAGGATTGGGCTTAGTGGCACTTTCCGTGGGTTTTCCGGCATGTTGTTTTTCTTATAAAAGGAAGGGACCGCTTGTGGTCCCTCATTCCTTTTCTTGCTATTCCTTATTTTGAGCAGTAAATATATGTTTGTATTTTATTGTCTTTTTACTCATTGCCTTAGTTTTCTTGTGTGTCCTTGTTTTCCTTTTCCTTGGGAGTTGTAAAGGTTGTTTGGGCGCATATATGATAGTTTTGGCTAAAGAATAGAGAGGTGGTAAGGAGGAGTCCGGATTCAGGGTTTCCCGGATCTATGAGCTGTGTGTTTGTCCAGGGAAGGGGTTTTAGCGTTGTGCAGGAAGTTGTGCGGAGTCCGGCGTTGGTGGTGTGGGTGTGAGTCCGGAAGGCCAGGGAGGGTTCCGTACGGAGATAAGCAACCGTCTATGGAAAAAATCCACTCACTTGGAAAGTTCCGCCAGTTTGCAAACACAAGTTGGAGTTCTAGTACCGGACCCCGTCTCAGTTTCCGGGTAAGTCCTGTATCTATCGTTGTAGCAAGGGGGGTCGGGTTGTATTCTGAATGACTTGCTTCTGGAGAAATCCGGAGTTGTGAGGGTTAGCCAGTCCGTACCTTGTTTGTGACGGAAAGATCTTTGGGTACGTGTCATTAGGAAGTTAGAGTTTGTGAGATACAAGGAGTGGTGTTGTCCTAACCCCTCCTAAAAAGTCAGTAAGGACCCTTTGAGGGTAAAACAGAGGTATCAAAAACCGTGAGTTTGAGTTATGGATCTGGTGACGAAATCAATCCGGATCCGGTAGAGAGTCCGGAAAGATATAGAATCCGAGTGGGGAGTGAGTTTGTAGCTATTCACATTAACCGGATTAGAAAGAAGTTTAGAACACCCTCTGGAGTTCCCTGGGACGATATTCCGTGTCATCTTACCACATTGTTGTGGTTAAGAGCGCTTACTACAAAACTACGCGTACGACAGTGCACCCTCCCATGCCCCCCTTGTTTGCTATGGCCAGACAAAGGAACCACCACCACTCCGCGTTCAAGAAAAAACACTCCTCCTACAGCCTGTTGACCAAAGGCCAAATTTTGACTTCATTGAAACCACGAAGCAGAACGGATGTTGTTTGAAGACAGTCCATGCATTGCTTCATGCCACCAATACACCTTCTTGTGCAACAAATTCAATGCTTGTTGTCTGGGCACTACACTCTTCTGAAAGCCTTTTATTTTTTCCGCAACTTGGACAAGGTTGAAGATACACGTTTGCACTTGTGACTCCAACCAATGATCAAAGCATTCTTTCGTGCAATCGTGCGGTCTTCATGCCACTCATCCGCGCTCATTGTTGTCCAAAATATGTGGTGGAACTTCTGTTTAATGACATCCACTCCCTATAATCCGCGCGAGACGTATCATGTATGTTGTGTTCAACTGCGAAATCGAATACTGCTCAAAAAAATCCAACGTCACTTCATGCAATTTTTGCATTGCACCCTTGCTTGGCCACTTCTCCGGATTTGTAGCCTTGTGCCTCCTTCGGGGTTTTTTTTCCCCTTCGAAGACTCTCCGCCCCCCCCCAAGAGCTGTGGCCCCTTCTGCAGCTACGGCCCCTTCTGCAACTACGGCCTCTGAAACGGGCTCTGGTGATTCCGCATCCAGGTCCATCATTGGTGCATTTCCAATACCTCTGTACCAATCATCAACTTTTCTCTTTGAGAAATCTCGACCAGCCATCGTGACAGTAACAAGTAACAAATAATCAAAATGAAAGGAATTAGGAATTCGGCTTCCACAAAGTGAAAAACCGCCCCCCTTATTCCTCAAACCAGCCTCTACCCAGCACCCGCGCTCGCAAGCAAGGACTGCAACCAATCCAAGACAAGAGAGCACCGTCAGAGTAGGAGACTCTGTGGCAAAAGTATCCTAAAAACAGTCTTATATACCCATTTCACGTCGACAGAGAGGCCGTCGAGAGGACGGACATGGCATCCAGAGGACGGGAAGGCCGTCCCCCCCCCGCGGACCAGCCGTCCAGGGGACCAGGCCGTCCAGCCCGCGAACTGGCCGTCTAGAGGATGGGAAGACTTCGAGAGACGGCAAGGTTGTCGAGAGGATAGGAAGATTCTCGAGAGACGGCAAGGTCGTCGGGAGGACAGGAAGATTCTCGAGAGGGCGGGAAGGTCGTCGAGCAGGACGTTCAAAACAAGTAGAATTCATTTCTAATCCTTGTTCAAAGAATTTTTCATTTATGTGGTTTGGCACTCTCGGACTTGTTAGGACAGGTGTCCTTCCTCTCAATCGGGCATTAGTCTACGGGGGCGGGTAGTTTAGGAGTTCTAACTTAATGTATTTATTTGTTTCAATTAGAGGACAAATAAATACAAGGGATGACATTCAAATGCTGAAAATGAGGTTTAATGCTCATTTAGAATGGAATTCTATTTTGTTGCACGTAAATAATGAGAGATACATAGAAAAAACCCATAGAAGGTCAAATTGAAAACTTCTTAATGTCGGTCCTAGAATGTTGAATGTTCTATTTGGATGTTCGTGTTAACATTTGATTCATTCTATTGATTCTAATTGCACCCATTTTCACGAAAGTCGTTGGCATTGGGCAATGTTTTTATTCCCAAAATATCAAAATCATCATCAATCCTTTAAAATAATTTATAATCTGTAGGGCTCAAATTTGAATTCAAGTATCATTGAATATCATTGATTCATGTAAAACATTGTTTCTTCTTTCCATTCATACATTACATTAAAAAAATGTAGCCCTATACATCTATACTTAAGAATGTTTTACCTTTTAAAGATATTGTTATGCCATTTTTGGGTGTCTTCAATATGTTTTCTAAAACTTTGAATTTAAATCATTAATCTATTTTTTTCCAATTCAAACTTCAAAGACTACATCTTGATTGAGTTTTGCACTTGTAATGCCAACTACCGAAATGAAGCACATGCTCCGTAGTTTCCGATCCAACCTAGGTTTTGAAGTAAATCCTATAGGCCTATACCCTAAACCCTAAACCCTAAACCCTAAACGTTGTTGCAATTTTAAGAGAATTTGATGTTCAAGTTTATGTAACTATGACAAATAAGAGAGGATTGGTGTAAGTCCGTAAGATAAAGGAAAAAAAGGGACGAATGGATTCTAATGTTCCATGTAGTCTTCCACACAAAGGGAAACTCTAAAACAATAACATAATAACATATGGCATTTGCCTTTTATTTTTATTCTCAAAATCAAAATGCAACATTGAGTACATGAACTTGACATTTTTGTGGTGTCTATATTTTTTTTATGGCTTCTAAATTATAATGCAACTAGCGGTGAATTACTATATTTTTTCTTATGGATTGTTTATTAATTGCTTATGTAGTATCGTATGTTAGCCACTAAATAGACTGAAGTCCCAAGGCCTCTTTTGAGTCTTTTCCATCCTAAATCTGAATAAATTGCCATTTCTAATTTTCTATAGCAAAGAATTAAAAAAAAAATGAATGTGTTCAAGCCTCTAAGGTGCACCTCTACTTGTAGTATGTAAGATCTCATACTAGAGTACTAGACTAGTGTTCAATTGACCAGAAGAAATTTCACAAACTTTACCTATGTAGAATTGTAGATTGCAAGATATTTACAATAAACTTCAACCTCTGAACGCCCAACGGCATCATTTAGTGCCAATTTAATGGCAGTTCAATCACTTCAATGAGATGGAAAGAATTTGGAAGCGTTCATTTCATTTTCTTGGGACCTTCCATGTTGAGTTACAAAGTGTATCCAATTGATTTTGTAGTCTTTCCAATATTTGCCTCCAAGTAATTCTGAGTTTAGGAAAAAAAAAAAAAAAAGATATGCTTCTTTAGTGTATTTTAGGAAGTTGTTGCTCCTTACTCTAAATCTAAAATTTCTCCCCAAAATTGATATTTTGTGAGTTTGAGTCTAACTATCAAACAAAAGGTCCTTTTCTCTAGTTCCTATTTTATGTAAAATCCCCCAACACAAACCCAAATTGAAATTTCATTATTGCGATTTGAACTTCGAATGTGTTTTTAATGTCTACTACATTGAGTACATTCTAAATATATCATGAAATGGAAATTAAGTTTACACTATGATGAATTCTAATGTCATTGTCCTTGTGATATATACACATGGTGAAAAATTGAAAAATTGAAAATTACTTTTCTATTTAACGTGATTTTGTCAAAACTTCCACCCTAAACCAATTTAAAAAAAAAAAAAAAAAAAAAAAAAAAATATATATATATATATATATATATATATATATATTGTGAAGGGCCATCCAAGGCCTTCGATAGGCCGTCCAGAGGACGGAAAGGCCGTCCCAGACCACGAACAGGCCGTCGCGAGGATGGGTAGGTCGTTCCCGACTAGGGACATGCCGTCGAGGAGACGGGCAGACCGTCCTCCTGGACAGCCTTTCCGTCCAAGAGACGGGTGTGGGCGCTTAATTACCCACCCTTGGTAATTAATCGAACACAACCAGGTTCTAGGGGTTAACTAATTCTAACCTAACGGGTGACTAAGCGTAGGTCCATTGTGCCTTCCAAGCAATGGATCTTTTTTCCTAAGTTCCTAATTTTCGCAGGTGACAACGGAGTTGCCCCGATTGGCGAGGAAATAGTCCAAGCTAACTGTCCCCTAACGGTAACCTACACGGACTACTACCGAATCTATCCTAATCTATGGGAATCTAAGGTTGATCGACCTTTCCTAACATTGGGGGAGGATTCCTAAGTCCCGTCCATGGTTTCCTATGTCGATTGGATGTGCTTAATTTCTTGAGGTAGTTGGCTAACGGGACTCCTAAACTTAATGTTTCTTCTCTATCTAATTTTAACTCGTGATTCAACTTAAATTCCAACTTAAAGTAGACCCTTAGTTTAACTCTTCGGGTTTAGGCTAAACCTAATTTCCACTTTGGTTTCCTAACTTAACCGGTTGTTTGCTACTCTAATTTATCTTCTAATCTAATTAATCTTCCTCCTAATTTAATTTATCCTCTAATTTAATTCCCTTCTAATCTAATTTGTCTTTTAATCTAATTTAATTGACCTCCTAATTTAATTTATCCTCTAATTTAATTTCCCTTCTAATCTAATTTGTCTTTTAATCTAATTTAATTGACCTCCTAATTTAATTTATCCTCTAATTTAATTTCCCTTCTAATCTAATTTGTCTTCTAATCTAATTTGATTGATCTTCTAATTTAATTGCTTCCTTCCCCTAATTTAATTAACCTTTTAATCTAATTTTTCTTTTTACTTTCTACCCTTGACCCTACGTCTTTATCACCTAAGGTAATTTTGATTTGCTAATTTAACCTTAACTCCTAATTGGATTATTTTGTCCTAATCTAATGTTTAACTTCTTGGTTGAATTTTGACCCTAACGGTTACTAATCCCTAGTCCTATCCTATCCTGTTCTACCTTGTTTTGTAATCTAATTCCTATCCTATCCTATTCTAATTTGGTTGCTTTTACGGTCAACTTCTATGTATGAGACGGGTTTAGATACTTTTAGCCCTATCGATAAACTTCTATGTCTAAACTTAAGGTCCACCCTAATTCCTATTTGCTAATCGACATTAATCACTACTTAACAGAATTTAGCACAAATTAAAAGAAAAGCACTGGGGATTAATTTACTGACTCACCTGATCGTTGTTGGCATGCGCGACATTTTCCTCCATACCTCCGGCCGCGTGCTCGTATTCCATAGTCGACACGTATTTTGAAGTAGTAAAATGCCTACGGCTTAGTCCTTGGCGAAGTAGTACACTCTAAAGACCCTTAATGGTCCCTTTCTTTCTCCTTATCTTCCCTTCTTTTACTCCCACACTATTCCACCAACTCTTAATCTTCTCTTACGCTTATGACGCTAACCCATGGCAACTCTAACTACCCACTTACATCATCATTCCTTTGCATCATCCTAAACCTTGCACCAATGGTCACTAATCCTTCCTTAGATTTCCCCCTTTATCTTATCTCTAAACTATTGATCTTCTCCTTCTTCTCCTTCTTCTATATCACACCCTTGCTTGCTTGTGCCTCATTCATGGCGTGTGCGGTTTAGTTTGAGAGGTTGAGGATGTGGTTTGCAGGGCGCCGCTTGGAGCTTGTCTTTCTCTTTTTCCCCCCCCCCCTCCCTTTGACTGACCCACCCTCCCTTGGATGTATGTTTTGTTTGAATCTTTTTTTTTTTTTTCTTTCTACCACCCCGAAGCCCCTGGACCAACTCCCCGAAGCCCTTGCCCAACTCCCCGAGGCCCTGTCCAACCCCCCGATGGCTGGCTGGGTGCCCGCTGGTTGGGTCGCCCACTGGCTGGGTCGCTCGGCTGGTTGGGTCGCCTGCTGCTAGGATGCCCCGCTGGCTGGGTCGCCTGCTGCTGGGTGTCCGCTGGCTGGGGTCCGGTACCTGGCCCTGGCTGGTACTCGGCTCTGGTTGGCTGGCCCTGGTTTTTTTTCACTTCCCTCCTTAACCTCGAGTTCCCGTATGGGAACCCACTCAACTAAAACTAAACTGGATATTACTTATTGCGGACAAGGTGAAACAAGGCTAGACTAAATGTAAGGTTTTCGAAGTCAAAGCTTCGCCGTTGGGGGATGACTGAACGTTTAACCAAGCTATCTCATGGCGGGGGGGGTTCTTCCGCCTTTCTACCACCTAGGGGGTATCTTGGGAGCTAAACTTTAATTTTTCCCAAGAAAATCTTGGGAACTAAACTTTGGAACTTAGACCTACCGGGGTCCAAAGCTTCGCCGTAGAATCGGTTTTAACACCGACTTTAGGACTTGCAATGGGTTGAGGTTCAAAGCTCCGCCGTCTAGGACTCGTTTTAACACACTCTTTAGGACTAAGGGGTCACAAGGTCAAAGCTTTGCCGTCCCCCGAAGGATGGGGTCCACACGTCAACAACAAAGAAGAGGGTTACTATAGTTAGATTTTTCTTCCAAAGCACACGTACACACAAGATAGTAACGTTAATAGACTTATGCACCAAAGGCCCCCCAAAGCGGCATCGCCAAGGTACAGTGGGGGGTTACTCTGGGGTTAGTGCACGACACAAGATAAACTTCACTAAAAACTCTTCAAACGTGACCCAAAGATATTCAAAAGAAGACACACAAAGTACATGTGTACGAGAAAAAGGACTCCAAAAACCTTAAAAGCTGCAAATAGAACAACAACGGAAGCCAAAAGTGCTCCAAAAACACCGTAGAGGTTTTTTGGCCTAAATGCCAAAAATTCCAAGATAACTTGGACCCATGGACCCAAAACAAGTATTGGGGGTGTTTTGGGAGAGAGAAGGGCCCCCTTTTATAGGTTTTCAAGGGCCCACTCCCCCCCTCGACGAGTAACCTCATCTATCCGGATTTTCACCTAATTTTGGATTTTACACTGGTCCTAACCTCTAACTTTTGGAGTTTAGCTCGGAATTGCAAATGGATTGCGCCAATGGCTTCAGAATGCCATTTTTAGCCTAAAAAACCCCCCATCCCCTATTTCTATCACAAAACCCCATCGGAAACTAGTGCCAACTGGAGCCAATTAAAAGGGTAAAAACCTAACTTTTGGAGTTTACCTCTTTTGGCTTGGGTAACTAGCTAGGGTTGTTGGGGAGGCTCTAGGGAGTAAGAAAAGGCTCCTTGATGTCTTCGTTCCAACTTCGTACGCTCCCGGGACACCGGTCAACCTCGCAAAGATCCTGCTGTAATTATTAATTGGGGGGATGTTGTCAGTTTCGGCTGCTTCCCGCTATTGGAACACCATGAAATTTGTCGGGGCGCGTTATTAACATAAAAGATGCTAGTCTAATTTTTAGTGAGATTTTACCGCGGCCTGGGTATTTTCCATGAATTTCCCAACGTGGCCTTTGGCGGTTGACTGCTCGGAAAAAGATCCTTTGGAGATTAGAAAAAACCGAGACTTTTGGGGGAACCTCTCATGGAGTCCCCCAAGCCACGTGCCAAGTCTTAGGCTATTCTGGCACACAGTTGGTGGCGAGGTGAAAACTGACTTCGGTTGAATCACCGGCAGTTAGGGAATCTTTTACATGTGAGGGAATCTTGGCGAATGGGTTTTGCCGTGGACATCCCGACATGTTCCAGATCCGAGAACACTATCCGGCGGCTGTGGATTCCTCCATGCGGCCTGTCTGGGACAAGTAACACCTGCAAGCTAACAATTTGGATTCCTAATGTTTCGTCGGTGGAATGGGGAAACTAGAACCTATCTTTGGAGATTTACGTGGGGACCTCCTTCACTCTCCTAAGACTTAATTTAGCCTATCATGGTCACATGCACTAGGTTTTGGGCTATTTTGGGTAAGTTCCCAGTAGCCCTCTTGTTTCCCACTAATTACGGGTTCTAACCTATATACAAGTGGGTTTTATGGGTAATCTATGGATAAAAGGCTATTTATGACCAAATGCTATACTGGTACGTGACATACCTATTTTGGTTCTACACTCTTTTTTGGACTTTTTGTAGTACTTTATGCGTTAATTTGTAATAAACTAAAAAAAAAAAAAACAATGAGTCCCAAGTGACAAATTTGGGGCTCACAACGGGCAGGCCGTCCAGGACCGGATCCAGGCCGTCGAGGGGACGGGTAGGCCGTCCAAGGCTAGATCCAAGCCGTCGAGGGGACGAGCAGGCCGTCGAGGGGATGGAAAGCTGTCCCCTCCCACATCCAGTTCGTCGAGGGGATGGACAGCTCATCTAGAGGACGGAAAGGCCGTCCGTCGAACTCTCGGGCGGCGGTGTAATCATACCCCGAACTTGGAGACGGCGCCCCGAACCCGTTGACGGTGTTCTGACCCTGTGCCGGACGTCTGTGGATGGATCGGTTGTCCATTCCAGGGCCGTCCCCCGCCCTGGACGGTCTGGATTCGGGGGGGATGGGCTGATTAGGTGTTAATTACCCTTGCTAACCGGGTCGGTAATTGGGGGGTATAAGTGACATTTTTTTCACGTTTGCCCTTGCTTCCTCTTTTGAGTTGCACTGTCCTAGCTTGAGAAAGCTTCGCATTGCAATTTGAAGGGAAGTGTTATACATTTGGCATTGTTTTGCCACATTTCAGTTGCCTTCACGCAACAGAAGGCAAAGCAAATTGTCATTGTATTCGCATACAGTATCATGTGTGTCATTGTGCAGGTATCAAGAATGGATGCAAAGGATGTAGCAGGAGGTTCGGGACCTGGAGGTGACCCCCCAGGTAGAAAGAAGAGAGGAAATAGAGCAACTTTGGATTGGAGCACACTTAATGCCCCAGCAATTATGGCAAATCCTGGGTGGTTGGAGGCAGAATCACCATGGACAAGAGCAACATGTCGGCGGTATGTAGATTGGGCCCACATCAACCGCCATTGGCCACACGACCGGTATGAGGTGCACGTGAAATCTAGCATGGTAAATATTGACCAGTGCATCCATCCGCACTTCAAGAAGAGGATGATTGAAGTGTCATTGGCACTTTGGGGTTTAAGATCCAAGAAAAACGGGACACTTTCATTGTGCCAAATGGCATATGCGGAGGTTTTTCTTGGCAAGGATGTGGATTGGAGAAGCTTTTTGGGCAGACAACGTGATAACAAGTTTCCAAATAGAACTCGCCACATTGCACCAAATCCTGCCGTGCCATTGGTTGGTACTCAAAATGTGCAAATGGATGTGGTTCCACCCGTAGAGCAGCCAAGGACGGAGTTGATGGAAGTAGAAGTTGGTCAGAGCAACGGTGCAAATGTCAACCAACAAGATGTGATTGGTGGAGTTCAAGCTGACAGTGAAGAACTAATTCGCTTGCGCCAATTAGTACAAACATTGCAAGCGGAAAAAGAAGAAGCGCTACGACAACATGCAGTAGAGTTGGAAGTTCAAAGTGCAAGGATGCGGGCCCTTGTAGATGAAAATGTGCGCCTCATCGCACGTGAAGCAGAGCTCATAGAGCGCGACAAGCGGTTCAACACAAACTCAATTCCACCACTCGATGTTGTAGTGGAACGTGCTACATACGGGGCAGACGAAGACAGATCAGGCCCGAGCAATACACCTGAATTTGTGGTGCGATCACGGACCATTTTTCCAAGTGCAGAAAGTACCACGTTGGATATTATGTGTGCACAAGCTGAGCGAGTTGAAGCAGAGGTTGGAAGTACTCGCACAAGCATGGAAGAATTAACAAATGCCATGCGTGCTTTGGAACTCCGTGCCAACAACGCTGAGGCAGATGTGGCGGTGTTGACTGCAGCTCGGACAGACATGGAATAGACCATGACCGCAATGAGTGCTCAAAACATGCGGTTGGTCCAAAATCCTCAGAAGGAACAGATGCTGTTTCAAATGTGCAACATGAAGTTGACATGCAGCATGGCGCTAAACGAGGCTGAGCAAATGCAGCGTGAAGCGAGGAGAGTGGGTGCGGAATTCAATGATGGCGGTCAACGTTATTTTGGCTTGACCTCGTGGCCTCAGGTGGAAGAAATGTTCACCGACGATTTGCCAGTGTTCGTCGAGAATTCAAGCATCGATTGGAATGCCCATGCAGACTTGGAATTCCAGTACAATATCGAGCGCCACCGATACGGGCCACCCAACCGCGATGGCATTACACCACTAGTGTGGCCTTCTGTTCCAGCTTTTGTACAAGATGGAACAACATGTATAATTTGCCAAAAACCGTTTGGCCCAGAGGGTGGATGGAATCTTGGTACATGTGGCCATCTATACCACCCCGTGTGTCTCATTCCTCACATGGTCACCAGAAAGAGATGTGTGCAATGTAGAGCTCCATTTCATGCACGACTGTACAAAACGTTTGGCCTTCAAGACCACATGCCTGCACATTACGAGTACATTGAAGAAAATTTACCGAGCCTCGGTAATAGAGTACATTGAGGGTCAGATGTGACATGGCTTTGGAAGTGGGGCCACGACAACCGACACCTCCTGGCAGGAACGATCGCTGAGATACATTGGCAGAGTGACGCCCAAGTGACAGAGGTGATCAGGAGGGTGTTTGGACTTTGGAGACGGTGATCCAGGGCGTCGACTATATTTTGGTCAGATTGCCGGTGGACATTGGGACCAAGACCGCTCTATTTTTGTGTGTGCGCCACATCCACAGCGCATCATGTTTAACTCTCAAGGCATGCCAGTCGGATTTGAGGGTGAACTAAGTTTTGAGGAACAAGTGACGTACATTGAAGACAATACCTTCCATGAGCCAGCTCTCGTGAGTGCCATTTATTCCCACTTACATAATAGATATGACATCGACGTATTTAAGCTTTTGACGACTTTGCAATCGCGATGAGAATTGCAACAATTTTTGAGAAACAGCATAGCACGAGGCGTTATAATCGAAGAAGTAGAATAGATAGTTTTGGACTAGATTGTGTATAACTAGATAGATGTATAGAATTAAATACCGGAAGTTGTACAAAGCGAACATATGTAATTATATAAAGCCTTTATTAGTTTACTATGTACTTCAGCGGATTTATAAAATATGTACATTTATCGTTTTCTTTCCACCTTGTGTATTGTTGCTTCGCCTTTGTCTATTTTTGTAATCTATTGGACCTTTTTGTAATAGTATAGAAGAAGCTTGTATGCTTAGATGGTAGGTAAAAGAGTGTTCTATCTTTATTTTGGGTGTTGCCCTAAAGTCCGAAGTCCATTTTTTGGCCCAAACCACCCTAAACCACCCCTTTTGCTATGTTCACCTATGAATTAAATTTTCCAATTTTTTTTTTAATCGAACCAAAGGATCTTGTTCTACACTTGTCTTGGATGACGTGATAAAAAATTTGTGATGTTTGACCGTATGGATTGAAAGTTATTAGCATTCGAAGTAAAAGCTCCAAATCTATTTAAAGAAGTTGCTAGGATTGCCCGCTCCATAGAAAAATCCATAACTTTTCCATTCCTAATCCAAATGGGATGAATGAAAGCCTCCCATTTAAAAGAAAATATAATGCAACTAGAAAAAAATATACAAATTTGTATTTCATTTTTTTGTGGATTTTTTTGTCTACCCGGAGTCCTGGACCACCCAGTGTCCCGATCTCCCCTGTTTGAGGTTATTCCGTTATTGTGGCATATCCCTAACCCCTTGCTCCTAGGCACCGATTGGAATAGAAATTGTATTATGAATAAACTCATAAGTTTATATATCATTCTATTTTATCAATCTTATGAAAAAGTTTTCAAAAGTTTGAGTAAAAAATGAGATCATGGGAGCCTATCGAAAATCCATTTTGTCCCTTGTAGCAAGGACAATGAGAGTATGTTACTGTAGGGGCTAAGAAATAAAAACAATGGAAATTCTTTACCAAAGCCTAAAATAATAAACAAATTATTTTATTGCTTCATATTTGGTGAAATCTCCTTTAAGTCTTTAGAATTAAACCCTAAATAATTCACGTTTTGTAACTTCTTTTCTATTAGTTTGAATCTTTTTTAGTTGGACACATGATTGACTACGCCCTCATTTTTTTTTTAAATCCAAAGTTTACAAATTAAAGTATTTAACATTTTCCATTTTTTCTCAAATGGCATTATGGAAATCAAATGATCAAAGTCTAATATCATGCAATTGCTAACTTGATAAGGTCACGCTACATGAAATTTATTTGAAAATCAATTGAAATAAATGACTTTATGAATGGCGATCCTATACTTGAAAGTCTTAAATTGAATACATTCTATTTTTTTTTTTTTCATTTCATTTCAAGGTGAACATGGAGAAATCAGAAATGCCCACTTGGATTTTTTTGGGGCAATAATTAGCATAGGGCCTACATAGCTACATGGATTAATATTTTTGAATTTCTTGCCATATAGTCAGTGTAAAATCAATTTAGCAACTTCTCTAATTAGAAATTCAATAACAAACTTTAATCCCTAGAATCCTAGATGCCCAAGGCATGTTTTGAGCTTCTACAAATTTGCTCTAAATTGAACAAAATGTCAACATTTTGATTAGGTGACTAGGTGTATCAATTAAAAAAAAATTGTAACCGTATAAATTCAAACAAGACATGTTAGCAATCTCATAGGTTGCTAAAACACAACAATATCACTTATAGAGTAAAAGATTATAATGTTTGAACATGAGGGTGTTAAAACTACAAAAATGATGTGAAGTCTTCCAATCCTCTTTTCAGTTTTCACAAGTAAAATTTAAAAAAATTTAGACCAAAAATATATGAGGTTAAATTGCCTAACATGTATAACCCCAAACAATTTATGGCTTTTAAAAGTATACTCCATATTTTTTTTTTAATTTAAAAAAAAATTTGAATGTGATTTTTTCTCCAAGATCTTGTTGTGTTTTTGAGGCACATTTCCAAAAGCTCTCAATGCTACAAGAAGTCAAGATTGCAATGGGTACCCTTGCACAAAGTCTTGAAACGATAAATCACTATCATTTATTTTTAAGAATAGACTATTGATGCTATAACTAGACTTCAAGAAGAACTTCCTAAAATAGCAACTTGGATACTACTAAAAATAGCAACTTGGTTAGGTTTTATTTAACTTCAAAGTTTTGCCAACACTAGATTTGGGTGCTTCGGGCATTTAGGCAAAAAATCCAATCCCACCCGTCCAAATGCCCGTCTATTTTTCCGTCCACAAAACCGTCTAGTTACCCATCCACATGCCCGTCCACTTACCCGTCCACATGCCCGTCCAGATGCCCGTCCACATGCTCATCCAGATGCCCGTCCACCCGCCCGTCCAGTTACCCGTCCACCCGCCTGTCCAGTTTTCCGTCCAAATACCCGTCCATCACGCCCGTCCAGATACCCATCCACACAACCGCCCACCCTTCCGTCCACATGCCCGTCCAGATGCCCGTCCAGTTTTCCGTCCACAGACCCGTCCATCACGCCCGTTCCGTGCCCGTCGACGGAAGCTCGCCCGTCCAGCGCGCTCGTCGACGAAGAACGTCCATCCATTTCCGTAGTTTTCATCCTCTATCAACGGTTCTCGTCCAGATTTCATCCTGACGGACGCCGGGGTTGAATCCTCACGTCCGTCCGAACATCCTGACGGACGGACAGGACGTAACGGGGACAACCCTGATGCATGGTCGATGGCCAGCCTAGCTGGATCCACGACAGCCCTGGTAGCGGGTTCGTTTTTGAGCCTCCTTGAGCATCGGGGGCGGTTGGTTGTGGCCCTGGCTGGCCGCGTGTGACTGGTTTGGTCTTCGCCATGTTGCTGCGTGGGTCCTCCCTTCCCGTCTTGTTGGCTGCCTTCCGTTTTTGTCTGTCCCCCGCCAGGCCACTTGTGGCTGGCGCGCTTTGTCCTTCTTTCTCTTCTGGCAATGAAACCTCGGTTCCATTTGTTTCAAAAAAAAAAAGTGTGGTATTTAATTCATTGAACCCACATTGGATGCCAGAAGATTGTGATGACCTTAACCTTTTCCAATTATGATTAAAAATTGGAGTCTATAAAGTCTTCAAAGTTTATTTAGGACAATAGTTCTAAATTAATTCATTCTAACTTGTACAGAAAAAATGGGCCCACTCAACCCATATATGGATGAGTACATGGTTGCCCTACACAAAAACAACCCAAAGCAGAAAGTAAGACTCTACTCTTGCAAAGTGTGTCATTGCCACACTATTCAGGACGTGTATGAGCATGTCAAGGGAAAGAAACACGAGTGGTTGGCAAGCATTCAAGATGCTTTGCCAAAATTGCATTGCTCCGGTATTGGTGAGTACACTTCGCTTTTAAATCTTCAAATCTATAACCTTCAATGCATTTTGCGAATGTTTTATTTTTATGTTAAAAAAATAAACAAACTACAGTATCAATTTCATTTTTTCTAAAATTCTGTCTACTTTGCAAATCCTTTTAATACATTTGTTTATATGTGTTTATACTTTGAGTTTACATTTTAAATAGACAGAAAGAGTCATTTTAATTTGTATTAAGTGTTGTTTTAATTTTTGCAACAGATTGGCTGGACAAAACAAAAAAAGTTTTTTATTGTGACATTTGCTAGTCAACTTTACCAGTAGCCCTAGAGCAGCTACAAAACCATGCTTCAAAGCATGTCATTACTGTTGCCGACCCTCCTCTCAGCACGCCTTCAACGTACGTGGGTCCTACACAGTTTTCTGTGGACAATGTATACAAGATTGTAAGGACCAAAGAGTTCTGGAAGAACTATGTTCCTAAACCAGAAGATCATAAACAAATTCATTGTCTAGTATCCGTCCGGGATCTTTCTGGAGAATTAGTCTATCTCATGAATGGAATTTTTTCCCCAGATGAGTTACATTTTTTAACAAAGGAAGCAGAGTGGCTGGAACAACAAGGTGGAGCTACAAAAAGAGGGGAGAACAAACATGGAAGTCGGATGGTCACTTTCGGTGTTCGCCATAAGTACGGACTGCTGGCTTGGTAAGTTTTAACTCTTGCTACAAATTATTTTTTACATGCTTTTTTACAGTTTGTTAATTATTAAAAGGTTTTATTTGTCAAGTTCATTTTTAATTTACCACGTTTTTGTAGGTACAAGCATGTGAATCCCGAATGTTACACCCGATCGGACAAGTTTGCCAAGGTCATGGCAGAGGGCTTAAGAAATATTTTCCCTTCTGTTTTCCAACATCTCGATTCTATTCGTACCATTGAGGGGGTGGAATCCCCGGAAAGTCGCATTGGAAATTCTCCATTCAATTGTTTGGCCATAAAAAAAGACTACAACGTCAATGCACATTTGGACGACAACGACTTTTCTTACAACTTTTTCTTGTGGATCGGTCGGAGTGGTAAGTCTACTATTCTTATGTTTATTTTTTTTGAAGTTTATTTTATTGCAATACCTAGAAAGAAAACACATTTCTAAAAATATTTATTATTTTTAAATATTGGACAGGTACTATGAGAAATGGCAATGGTGTTCGATTTTATCTTCCAGAGTTGGGAAGGTTTTTTGAGCCTCAAATTGGAGACGTTATGATAATCAAAGCCAACAAAATTGTGCATTGCACAAGAAGTATCGGTAAACCTGGCCAATTTGGTGTGGCCCTTTTCTTGCAGACGTCGTTGATTCATTGGTGGAACACTATTATGGGTTATGTAGAGAAATTAGAGAGAGGCCAAAGATTAGACCAGAAGGCAAGAAAAGCAGCGATCCAATGGGTGGAGAACAACTGTATGTATCAATTATACATAAGTGAGTAAGCAAGTTATTTTGGCAACAACTTGGAGTGCAAAACTTTGCAATGATACACTGTCTTGATCAAAGTGTAGTTGTTTTATATTACATTATAAACTTCTGTAACAAATTTTGAATAGAAATTGTAAAACACATATTGATTGCAGTCAAACTTTGTGAAAATTTTACCTCATGATCTGAGACAAGTGAAGTACAAGATCCTATGGTTAGATTTTAAGAAAATTATCTTTTTTGTTTTCTTAAATGAATGCAACAAAACTAGCAGTTTTGGGTCATGTAAGAAAACATGCTCCATAGGCCTTTGAGCGTGGGGTATTGGGGACTTTCTATACCCATGTATTTAAGGGTTTTTTTGGAGGATGCAACAATTTTTAGAACTTTTGACTATATGGCTAGAAAGTTATTGTGTAATGTGTAGTTTCCTCTGGAATGTGGTGGGAGTTGGTGAGTTCAAAAACATTCTTGAAGAATCATTCTCTTAACCAAAAAATTTGAAGTTCATTTTCCATATTTTCTACATACATGGAAAGCTCTGAATATCCCATTTTGATTAACATGATGCAATTTATGAGGAGCTTTAGTGGTTGAGGCAATAAGTTGTATGTTATCTACTTTGCAGTAAACTTTAAAGTCTTTGATTGAACTCAATATTCAGTTGTTTGAATTATTTAAAAAAAATACCCGAACATGAATTGTTTATAAAAACACTACATCCATTGGGGCGATGTTTTTCAATTCCTTGACTAAATCATTCCCAATGTTGTATTCCGAATCGTTCCTATGTCTTCCTTATTGTTATTTTTTTTCGTATTTGTTGTCCAATTCCGCATGATCTTAACTTTTACAATTATGTAGCCAGCTTGCATTGAAAAATGAATCCAACAAAGCATTACCATTTTGGACATTGTTTCAAACAAACACAACCTTGGGAAGTGCAACTGTCCATTTTTTTACTTGGCCAAATATATGATTATTGTCAATTAAACTTGCAATCCACCCAATAAATAAATTGCATAGATGAGGAAATTGGAAGTCTTAATTGTGTTTTGAGAGAACTCGGGCGGGCACTGTATTGACTTCGTAGCAAATAATTAATAATTGCAATCAAAAATATCATGTTGGAAATTAAAAACGAGGACATTCATTACGGCTTTCCTCATAGGTCGAGCAAACAAAAGGGCCCCTTTCTCTTCTAGTGCTATAACTCAAGTGAACTCATATCTTTGGGATTGGAGTTGTTCTTTTGGAACTGCAGTTGATAATACTTTTATCTTTTAGAACTGCAGTTGATCACACTTTTTTCTTTTGGAACTTGAGTTGATCACACTTTTTTCTTTTGGAATTGGAGATATCTCCCGCACCCTTCTAAAAGCCTATGTTGTCGTGGTTTCTAATTTACATTGAAAAAATTATCATGGGTTCATGCAAGCTTGTAATGGATCATTGCCTACATGGGTCTTTTGCCTATCAAAGGCTAGTTTACCTTAGCTAAAAGAAGTTAGTTCAATCAATTGTGTTATGATCCATCTTTAACACTAACAAATCATTCTTCAAGGTTTATGGTTTTTTATTTATAAGCTTGGCTACTATTCAATGGAAACAAGTTAGTGTATACTCTAAAAGCAACCATCTTCTTCAAATTATACTTATAATTAACTTTGGAATCGATATAAGATGGTTCTTAAACTAATCTCTTTAGCCATCGAGTGAATTGAAGAAAAAGTTTTGTTTATTTCAAGAGTTAATCAATCTCTTTAGTTTCCTCACATCTCTTTACAAGTTGCAAGTGGACAGATTTTGAGAGACCTATGACAAAAATCTTTGGAAATAGTCATAAAGAAATTCAAAAATTCCTCCAGAATTATTATACCAATTGTATTATATTCCACATCTATTTTTTTCTCTCTAAAAAATGAGCTGAAAATCTTTCCATCTATGGAAAACTATGAAAAAGGTGGACCAACCCTTAAAGTGGTCACTTTTAGAGTAGAGTATTGCTTATTTTATAGAGAATCAACATTACAAACATTGCAATCCTTGAAGTAACTTCATATAAAGTAGCCTAATATCACTCTCAACTCAATTTCTTCTTTATGTGATTAAAGTATATATTTGTGAACAAAAATACCTCCTCAAGTACATGAAGATGGAATTGCAATTTCAATGTTCTGATAGTAGGCTAAGGTAGCAGCATTATAAAGTGACAAAGAAGTACTCCAAATTAGTAACATTCAGGTTTGGATTCTTATGAAATTTTTTTATGTGATGACTCAAGGCACTGATGTAAAATGCTAATTAGTTTTTTCTATATAACCCTTAAATGTGGAGATGTTGCTCTAGAATTGCCCATTCCTAGAAAATCATAATCAAGTGCTACCAGGAAGATAAGTTTGAAAGTGATATAGAAGAAGAACTTTGTAGACCTTGCATTTTAGATTCCATATTTGTGGTTACATTATCCAATGGTATCACCAATATGTATTATAAACTTTGAAAGGAAATTTTTTAAATTTTCTCTAAATTAAATTACAGGCAAAGGTTAATGATTTGTTAAGGGAATTTGTTGGGATGCATTTGAAATGAGGTTTTCTTGACTTGGCGATTTTTTGAATTGTTTCTATTACTGAAAGCTATGACCATTTTTGTTAATCAAGTTATAAACTAGAGTCAATGCAATTTTGGCTTCGTCAATGACTTTACACAATATACATTTGTAATTTTAGAAAAATACTAGGTTGAGATCTCTTGTTCTAATCACAATGTCAATAAATCATAGAAGTTTGTATTGAAATTATGATGTTCATCATTGCCATGAACACAAAGATGGTAAAGTATTTATTCACCAACTTCAGTTGTAAAGGAAGCATTGGAAAACATTTATTTTAGCTCACTAAAATTTGCTTGGAGAACTTTATTTGTAGTTCATCAATACCAAATAAAAAAAAGAGGTAAAATGTCGAAACCCATTGACAATGAACCGAATTTGCTTACAGTAAAATACACATTGGAATGCATAGCAAAATGACTAGAACGTAGTGTAGTAAACGTAGTTGGAGAACATTTGGAAGTGCTCATATTTTTTCAACATGCTATACCATACTTATGTCTTCTAAAAATGTAGGCCTAATGTAGTTCACTAAAATCTAGAAGATATACACTATAAGAAAACAAAGTTTTTTTTTATGTTGCAGAAAACATGGGCTGGCGTCTTTTTTGACGCAGAAGTAATCAGCGTAGATGTCTCCTAAAATCCGTTATAATTGACTAGCAAAAAACGCGTAACAAACATGTTAAAACGTGTCCGATTTTGGCATGTTTTTTGTTGACGTCAAGAAGAACGTGTGTTTTTAAGCTTCAGAAAACAAGCCACGTGGAAGACACGTCACCGACACATCACCTATTTTTGGCGGGCAATGCCACGTGTGAAATTTTTCATCCATCCGGTCAGATCATTTTTGTATCATTTGAAAATTTTATTGGTGTTTTCTGAGACGTCAAATTAGACATTTTTTGAAACATCAATTGGTACATATAACATATCCTATCTATAAAATGAAGACAAATTAAAAAATTAAAAAATTAAAAAAAAATGTCAAATTCAACAAAAATTGAAAAAAAATTACCATTTACCTTCAAGTAAATTTCTAATGGTAAAATGAAGGAATTTCTTCATTAAAATTTAGTGAAAATGAAGGATTTCGAGGATTTACTTATATTCTTTCTCTGCCCACAGAGAGACAAACGATATGGGATAAGTAAAAAAGGAGATGTACAATGAATTACGTTTTTTGGAACGTTCCTGCAAACATCTTCAAAGACGTAAACGTCTCACTTGACATCTTTGCCTTTTGCCCGAATTGCATTTTTTACCAACGGTCAATACTCTATCGCTGACCGCACTAACTTTTGCAAGTGCAAATTGTAATTAATTTTGACGTGGACAAAGTTGTTGTAAGTGATGTTTTTTGGGATGTCTTCAAAGATGTACACGTCTCATTTGACATTTGGCGTTCTAATGTTTACAATGCCATGTCTGTATAGACGTCAAAAAAAATTTGCACGACTACGTACGTTAATTTGAAAACGCAGGACATCTCAAAAAACATGTGCCGTTCTGTGGCTAACTCACCAAAAACGCAGTTTTCTTATAGTGATATGAACTTTTGTCCTAATGAAAGCACCTTAAAAATTCACTAAATATTTTTCAAGAATTCGTAAATTTATTTTGGTACAGAGGGAGTATAGCAATAAATACTTGAATATGTTTTCAACACACCTATTTTCAATTGATAAATTCTATGATTTATTCATATGTTATACAAAAAGTTTTCCATGCCAAATTTGATTTCATGACAATTGCGTTCCCTTATGCCTTCCATTGTGTACAACCATTAAGGCAGTTCTTCAAGTTCCTATTTACACTATGGTTTTACTTGTCCAAAATTACATTATATTTTGTTGTTATTTCATATAAAAGTAACTCTATATAATGCAATTGTATATGTCTTTGGATGGTCATCTTCACTATCGAGAATAATAGAAAGTTTATAGAGAAATAAAAGTATCTAATGCCTTTAAGTTAATAATTGTGTAGAAAAATTCCAAAATTATTTTTACACTCATGAATGTATTCATTATTGGTTTTAATACTATTGTATGATTCCTTTAACTCACAAAACAAAAAATGCTATCAAACAAGATGTACATGGCTATATATATTGATATTTGTTGAGATCCTCTAAGTTTAAAAATTGCATTGTTATTTTATCATTTTTTTCACCTCATTTTCCTTCCTTTTGCAAGGAATTTGTAAACATGTTTGTTTTATTGATTTTCTAATAGTTACAAGTTTAAACTTTTTGAATTGCTAGTGACTTAGTTTTCTATTTATTATTTGATTGTTGGTTTCAAATTGTACATGACTATAATAAAATTATATATGTAGTATAGTGCTTATAAAATAGATTACCTCAAAGATTTATTATTTTGAAAATTGAATTTTTGCAATTCAATTAAAACATCATTAAAGGAATTCTTTATATTTAAGCTATTTTTATAGGAGGATATATAGTTGACCCTTTTTCTTAGCCCAAGTTTCATAAAATATGTAAACTTTAAAATAGAAAAGTAAGACCAAATTTTATACATCCATTTTTGTATTATTGACAATTGGATATTATAGAAATTTAATTTAGTTGAATTTAGATGTTTAATAGATTGGAAAACAATTCTATAATATTATTCCAATTCATCAATCAATTTAAGTCTAATATTAGCAATTGCTGCTTGCTTTGGGAAGTGTATATTAGATTTATAATTTATAATTTTATAATTATCTTTATATTCTTAAAATTAAAATCTTTTGAAATATGTTGATTTATTGTACGTGTATATATATAATATGTTGTGGCAAAATTTTGAGTTTTTTATAATTTGGTCATAGCAAAAGAACATTAACGTTATAAAAAATGAAAGCTCGCAAAATCACAAAATCTGAGATATCTAGTGAAGTTTGAAGCCAAAATAAGCACTGAAAATGCCTCCTCTCTAATGTCACTACATCAATTCACTCTAATATTCATTCCTTTGAGGAACCATTGTATTTTTGTAACATGAAAGAGTTTCAAGAGTTTGAAGATGTGATATTAGACAAGTCATTCTGTTATTGTTATAATATAGAATTTGAAAATGTCAATTTAAACATGCCATTTTATTAATGTCATAGTATAGAATTTGAAAATGTGATATTGTAGAAGTCCTCATGATTTTAGTAGTATGATGTGCCCTAATAACACCCAAACAAACCATTAGAATAGACAAGAACTTTTGGATTCACATAATAACAACCCTATTTTTAAACCAACAAACTTGAAGATACTATGGTAAAAATTGCCCATTTTTTTTCCCCACATTTTTGTGCTTGCACTAGAAACTCGGGTGGGGGGGGTCACTTAGACTGTCCATTAAAAACCACGTGCGAACAAAACTTGAGACCCCCTATTTATTTTTTGAATTTTAAATAAAATGAAATTAAAAAAATATAAATAGATTTTCCTACTTAGGAAGTTTATGTTTTGAATTATTGATATTTTTAGAGTTTAATAATAATTAGTTACAAATTTTTGAAGTAAAAAGATACACTGTAGAATTGAAAAATAACTTTCACACCCCTATATTATATGAGAAAAAAATGTCTAAAAAATGTCTAAAAAATGTCTAAAAAATTCCTAAAAATAACTCTCTATTGAAAGCTCATTTTGAGTTGAATATAGATATAGTGGTCATCTAAATGTGTTCTCTAAAAATATTTGAGTAAAAAAACATGCCATTTTAGTGCATTTTTAACCCCTTCTAGAAATCATTCCATATTTGATTTGAGTTTGAAGTTTTGGGAGTAGAATCCTATAGTCATTAGTGAAGAATGCTCAAAATTTGAAAAAATATTAGAAACCACTTGTTTGCATGTGGTTTAGGGTAGTAGAACTAAGTGCACCCCCCAAGACTAGAAATGGTAGTTCAAGAGTGTATTTTCCAGGGAAAAAAAAATAAAGGATTATAATGAAGATACAAATTGTTCCTAGTAGTTATAATAGAAATATGAAAGCACCTCCCATTTTGTTTACTAATGAAAGTAACCTCATGAAAGTAACCTCAATTTAGCATGAAGTCTTAGTAGTCAATACCATCCGAAATATGGAAACCCATTATTAGGTTCCATTAAGAATGGAGCAAAGAGGAGGAACTCATGTTTTTTAAATAGAATGCCGAATGCCTAGATGTGTCCAACATGCATGTACACACGTCCCATATCCTGTTAGCAGAATTACAAATCCTAATGCACATGAAAAAAATTGTTTGAATTGTAGAGAGCCCTTGATCCAACACTGGAAATAAGGAAAATGTGAACCCCACGATGTGAGCATTCACCTTCATCATCTTTCAGATTTTTTATTTTCTTAAAAGACCCAAAGTGGAAATGTAAAATTTTACAGTGGTGCTCCAAATTACAATATTCATCCACAATTTGGCAGTTTCATGTAGGATTGTCTGAAATTGGCATATTCTCTGGTGTTTTTTAGGTAGATTCTTTTTTCTGGTGCAGTGTAGCACCAAGAATAAAATAAAAAAACTAGATCTCCTATTGGTCTAGTTCTCTATCACTGCGTGCTTGTTTCTTCTGCTTCGTATGCTTGCTTCTTGTATTCTTCATGGTCGTTGTGTTCCTCCCCCCTTGGCAAGCACAACATTTGTGTTTGGCAAGAGTCGATTCCTCATTTTTATGAAGAAGCATCTGCATACTTTCAAATGACCAAGCATGCTAGTAGGCCGCGAGTACGCTGAGCTGTTCCAGAAAGGTGTGTTTTGTAGAAATAGGGTTTTGTTGGCAAAGGTCGTAGCTCCATCTGTCATTGAAGGTTTGCAGCTTCGGAAGTTTGGGATCTTCAACCTCACAGTTAAGAATGCTTCATTAGTTAGTTTGACACAAGCTAAGTTCTCTCGGTTTGTTTGAAGGTTTGAATATGTACAACAATCTTGCATCATGTACTATTTGTGGGATAGTGCGGAGCTTGGATCATGCCCACGATGGAGCTGTGAGTAAACAACAACCATGTGGTGCAAGTCAAGATAGACTAGACCGAGAACCACTTCGCTCTTCAAGTCTGGCATTTGAGATTTCTGAAGGAATTTGGGAGCATTTTGGAGTATTTTGTTGCTTGTGTATGCAACGTCTTCAAGTTTTCACAAGTATAGGTGCATACTAAAAGAATTATTGTTTCTGTTTTTGCTGAGTCTGAGTCATTTTGAACAAACATTCATGAAGAGAGTGTTTTTAAGATGGTTTGAAATTTGTTGTTGAGTGCATCAGAAGTTGTACGTGCACTTAGAATTGTTTCAATGAGTAGTACTTCAGTGAGGTTTCAAGTTGTCTTTTGTTGGGGTCTTGAAGGAACTATTTGAAGTTGAATTGTATATCAAATTTAGAAGTAAAGATTATTAGCTGTAATGATTAGAAACTATATGCAACTCTAGGTTACTTCAATGTTGGGTCTTTTGACAAGATGCATTGCACTTGAATTTAAAGCTTGCATAGTGATGAAGAACATGTTAGTAGATTTTTGGTTTTGTGAACATTTGATTAGCATTTCAAAAATATAATGCTTCAAATAATGTGCAGATTTTTTGAATTTATTATCAAAATGGAACATCAAGTTTTTCGACGAAACAGGAGAGTTTGGTGTGTGTGTAGCGTTTGCAGGGTATTAGATGGTGGTGGAAGATTTCTTTCTCACACTTTTGCAAATTATCATGCAAAAAGAGATGCAATTCTGCAAACAAGAACCATTAATATGGATCTTGGTGTGAACAATGACATTGTTGAAGATCAAGATGATCAAGCATGTGATACTAGTAGCTCTAGTAGTAATTGTCCTCCTGATTTTGAGATTGAAAATGAAGATGTAGCACTTGTTCATGAAGAAGTTTTATTGGAAGGTGCTAACAATGTTGAAAGACACACAGTGGAATCTGCACTTCTAGTAAAGCTAATTGACATCCAGAAAATGTGGGACAATCATGAGGTGTCTTTGGAATTGCAAGGACATATGCTGAATGAATTTTGGAGGGGATTCAATAGAGGCGAAATAGCATTAGAGAAGCAAAGCCTTGAAAGGCTGCTTTCTCAAGTGACGCCAAATTGGAATGGACAGTTGGAAGGGATGCGAGCACCTTCATCTTGGGCGAAATTGGTGAGTACATATTCAGCATTGGGTATGATAAAACCTAAAAGATGGAAGATGTGTGTTGGGACGGAGGAATTTGCTCATGAGCCAAATGTTTTTCCTCCAAGCACTGAGGACATTTATACCACAAGTCACATAGTACAATGTCAATGTGTTCCACCTTTGAACAAAAGAGATTGTTCAACGCATGCTGAGATATGCACAAATTGCAATACCATGAGGAAAAACATGATATCTTTTGACTACTTGCCAATTGCGGAACAACTTGCCCTTCTCATGCGTTCTTCTGCACACTGTATAGATATTTTGACAATGTGGAGAAACAAATCAAGGTGGATGAGCAAAGATGTCTTACAATGGCCTATTGAAATAAAGGATTTTTTGGATGGTCAGAAAGTGCGGATTTATGAAGCTTTTTGGAACCCTACTTGTTATTGGGAGCTCCCTGTCATTTGTCCGCAATGTGAGATGGCCCACAAGTCTTTTCCGAGGTTATGTGATGGAAAGACTTGGGATGAGGCAATGCAAATGTATTATTTTCGCTGCAGGCGGTGCCGACAGTACATTACAGCACTGAGAATCAAATGCAGAGGTGCGTACTTTTAGTTTGTTTTATGTCTACTAATACTTTTACTGGAAGTGCTTGTAGAAATTATGTATTCAAGAAATGCAAATTTATGCTTCTTAATTGCTTTGTAATTTGTAGGAGCTCATCATTTGCTGAATTGATAACCTATATGTGCAGGTGATCCACGAAATATTGCACTGGGAATTCATGGGGATGGTTTTTTGACCTCAAAACGAGGCAATAGAAGTTATTGGTCTGTTTCAGCGAATGTGTTGAATGCAAAAAAAGGAGGACTACTACAAAATTTACTTGTCCTTTTTATTCCACTTCATTCTCAAAGTGATTCAATTCGTGCAAGAATGAATGATGCTAAGTGTGCATTTTTGCACCCTTTAGTAGAGGACTTGAAACATCTATTTGTAGAAGGTTTTCAAGCAAATTTTCAAGTTCCAAATCGTTACATAAGTAAACATCTACCTCAAATGCAAGATGGACGTGTAACCATACGGGTAATGCTTATATTAGTCATAGGCGACCATCCAGCCCAATGCAGGATTGGCCAATTGAAGTCATCTGGGAAATTGGCATGCCTCAAATGTGTTATGCATACCTCATTAAATGAACAAGGGCAATATGTATATGATCAAAATCGAATCCAAGTACATCTCTCAATCTTTGCATTGTATTTGGAACTTCTTAATTTCATTTGATTATGAGTGTCTTTCACTATTATGTATTCTCAGTCTTTGTTGTATAACATATACAACCATTTGTGCAAGTTTATGATCCCCCACGAAGACACACAACAAATCAATTGTTTCAAAGTATTTGTGATTGGAAGCGAGCAGTTGCGAAGGAAAATATATGTCAAGAAACTGGCATTTCTGGAGAATCAATTCTATGGAATTTACACTAGAAGAAACCTGTGCTTTTTGTAACATGCCTATAACGTGGTAGGCATGTTTGTATGGACATTAGATGCGTCAACTTGGATATCAAAAAAAATGCGTCAAGATTGACAAGCCGAAAAACATGCAAAATTACAGAAAACATGATAAGAATTGAAGAAGATTTAGGAGGATGTCTTAGAAAACATGGTCTTTTAAAATGTTAAGAAGTTGCCATGTGGCTGCCACATGTGTGCCACCTCAGCAATGACGGGGCAGTGAATGCCACATAAGCTACTTTTTCATCCATTCTTTGGATGACGTTAGCCATGACATCACCACCACATGTCAAGTGAACTTTGTAGTAGTTCAGAATTTTGACATGTTCATTGTATTGTGTCCAATCTGAAGTCCAAAAAGACATCTTCTGTGACATGCACATGTTTCCTTTGATGTTTACAATTAAATCATTTACATTGTCCCTTATGCTACGGCATGTCCTTTGCAAAATGGATGTCCACCAAGACATCCACATGTTTTTTGGGACATCAACTACAGCATTCACATGTTTTTGAAGACATCAATTGAGATAACTAACTACATTCATACACAATACACCATATTTCTTGCACAATACAAAATACATTAAAAATATAACATACATTATACAACATACATCATTTACACAACATACATTATACAACAATTACAATACACCATACATAATACACTATATTTGGGAATTTATTGTGAGTATATTGAAATGAAAACACAAGCTTATATAGAAGTGGGGTGGTAGGAAGTATGGCAAACCATATGGGATATGTAGAGCGTGTAGTTTGTATTAAAAGTAAAATTTCAAAGATGAACATGAGATGAACACGGCAATGCTTCATTTGATGTCTATGAAAACATTTGGATGTCTCAATAGACATTGCAAAAATGTCTCTAGAAACATTTGAATTGATGTCCCTAGAAAACAACTCAAAAAACATGTAGACATCTTAGTCAATGTCTCAAAAAATAGAATAAAAATTCTCAAATGTTGTAGAAGTATATATCAACTTTTTCATAAATTTTCAAATGTTGTAGATTTTTAATTACAACATTACAACCATTGGATTTTCATTTTTCAATTCCATAAATAAATTGTTAACAATTTAGTATTTTGAATCATCCCCTACATCTTTCTACTTACTATTTTTTTCCTATATGTTTTACAATTCCAAAAAATCTGAATTTTTTAAAGCATATAGACAACTTAACTTGAAGAATGATTCCACAGAGTTGCAACCATTTTGGACAATTTTGCATAATGATCTGACCTTGTGAAGTGCATCTGCCCAGATTTTCGCAGGGGCAAAAAAAAGAATTTTGTCACTTCAAACTCTAATATCTTACAATCTACAAGGTAGAAATTTTTGAAATTTTTTGCACATCTTCTCAAACTAGCATACTACAAGATCGTATGGTTACATGTGTCAAAAAAAGTTTTTTTTTCAGAAATTTGGTACTTATATAAAAAAAATGGCAGTTTTTGAGCATTTTTTGGTGATAACATAGTCAAGGAACTTTAGGGGTTAAGTTATTTCAACCGAACTTTGAAATAGAGTTGAATTTTATTAAAATTTTGATGAAATATTAAGTTTTCATCATAGTTATTGAATTTCATTGGAATTTAAATCACATTCAAAATCAAATTATACCTATTAAAAATTTCAATTGATTAAAATTCAAACTTTGAATTTATACTCTATAGAAAACTCCAAATGATTTTGATAGATTTTGGAAGATTTTAAAATATTCTAATACAATTTGAATTGTAAAATCCCTAAAATATGAACTATTTTCAAATGTCCTATTTTTAGTATTCTTGAAAATTGTTTTTCCTACTTTTTACAAATTAAAATGTCAAAGTACCTATCTTCATGAGATTCTGCACTTTTCCAGTTTTTCCACTCACAATTTTTTTTTATGCTATTCCTTCCTAGGGTATCTTTTTTGTAAAGGTGTATACATTGGACATATTTTTCATGTTTCTTTCAAATTGTTTTTCTAATAAAGAAGTATTTTAGCCAAAAATTATGAGGACTATGCAAATGCTACAAAAATAAGGTTTTTTCTTGCAATGACCCCAAAGTCTGTCTACACCTTTGTTCGTAGTATGTATCAAACTCCATCTATGTGTACAAAGGAAATGAGAGAAAATGTATTTCTTTTAAAAGATTTTGTATACTTTGAATTTTTTTAAAAGATAGCAAGAGCACATGAAATGGAAGTCATCAATGTCAATTGATAGTGCAAGTATTATACAAAAGTAATTGAACCTAAAATGTACTAAAATTGTGACATTTAATGTATGAAAAAACTTCTAATTTGTCTTACAGAAGAATGTAAAGTTCTAGAGATGCAACTCTTGTATGATATGCAAGGGTCAATGGCATTAGAACGGATTACAAGACAACTTCTATAGAAAAGTATATGAAATTAGATTGATCAAGAAGGTACATGAGGACCAATTAGAAAAAGATGAAATGTAGAAAAAATTGACTTATATATTTAAAATAAAATATAAATAAAATATATATATATATATATAAATAAAAAATAAAAAAAATAAAAAATATATATATGAAGAATAAAAAGATGTATGTGGAGTTTTTTAAAATCCATAGAAGGAGTTCCCTCCAATTGAAATTAACATTTGTTTGTAATGTTCTATTTCTTTTTTAAATTACTGAGAACACCAAACAGTTGGGTAGATTTTGGTATGATGCATGCATTAAAAAAATTCATGTAATAAGTTTTTGAATACTACTATTGTCTTTGAAGAATATACATGTCATGTATATGAATACGATTTTGGATTTTTGGTTGGAAGGGCTACGAGCAATTTTTACATTATAGCAAATTACATTCATTGAGATTGAAGAAAAATGCATTATAAGTAATTATAATGAATGGTATATAATATGAGAGTTGCTTATCTAGGTGTGAAATGGATTGTATAGTCCCCTTGTGGTATGAAATGGATATTGATTATGCTCAAACACACTTAATATTCAACTTGATTTGTGGATAGTTTTTCTAAAGAAAAAATGACATAGTCGCTTTTTCAAAACAAAGTTCTTTATTCAATCAATGACCAACACTAGAAGTGACGACAATGGAAGCCCTTCTTGTAGATGTAGTGCAATAAAATCCCCCCATTGAATAGAAATAAAAACAAATGCTAGGAATTATTTTTGTGCACTTTCTAATTAAAAATATAGTGGAATCTTTCATCTTTGTAAATGGATGTCTTTTGTGGAAGGTGGGGGTTGACTTTTTGTTTGGATGAACATCACATTTTCTTACAAAAATTACTTCTATGATACATTTATGAACTATCAATATTGTAGTATTATATTAGGGATAGAGGAATTATTGTAAACAATTTGAATACAATGAAAATAAGAGTTCATTTATTCCTATAAGTTGTTGATGTATATGAACATAATTTGAAAAGTCCGCTCATGCTTTGAAGCTTCCAGTACGACATATACACATGAATCGTAAGATCGGAAGTGAAGCGTAGTACATCGTACTTGGCATATGAAATTCTAAAGGATTTAGACATATTTCCAATAATTATGTTTATGTACACACATGCTTATAGAAGAGATGCCAACAGATTTTGTGCTTCATGAAATCCTAACTAAAAAATAGTAAATAGTAGCTTCATCATCCATTCATGAAAGGGTTTTTTGGAAGACTCCCAAGCAGCTACCCTTCTCCTATGATTTTCAGATTGGGTTAACATTTTACATGGATGTCCAATAACTCCTGGAAATTTACTTGTAGTGAAATTGATTGACTTTGCCAACATGGCATTGTCATTTTGTTTTGCATATCACAAAAAACATGACAACATTTTTTTGGATGTCTTGCAAAATATACTTGTTTTTTGTATAATGCCCATGTTTTTTCATGGACATGTACACGTTTTTTGCAATGTCCATCGGAATTTGCCACCCATTGGTTCAAACTTTGTGATGCCGTCCTGTTTGCAAAAACATGCCGTGTTTTTTGTTGCCATCACAAAAAACGTGGGTTTCTTATAGTATTATTCCACTTGTATGACTTTGACCTTTCAAATGATTTGGTTTTCGATGTAATGCACATAGCCGGCCTCAATCTATTTAAGCATTATATAGCAAAGTTATTTGATGAGCTCGCTTCTCTGCATGATGATTCTTTATTGGATGAAGTTTGAAAGGTCTGTGTGCGGGTTAGCAGCAGTCGCCCATATGAACTTAAACAAGGAAGATGGCCTTATGACCCAATCGGAAGACATTCTATGTATATGGCTGAAGAAAACCAGAAGTTCATACAATGGGTGTTGCCACATATACTGCATGTACTCTTTGGTCACATCTCTCAAGGAAGATGGTTTCTAGGAGCCTTACTAGTTGATTTGTCACATTATATTTTCAACCGAACGAGGACTGGAGGTTGGAATGAAGTGGACTTGAATTTGGTTCAATTACTTTTTCAAGCATGGAGAGTATGCTCAGAAGAGGTTGATGGATGTAATGGAGCTCCTTTAGAACACGTTGCTGGTGCAAGTCACTTATTGGATGATGTTTGCAGATTTGGGCCAAGTGAGGTATATTGGTGCTTTGCCTTTGAGCGAGAGGTGGCTCATTTTGGGAAGATCAATACAAACAACAAACTAATGGAAACAACTTTCATCCAATATTATTCACGTAAGCTGTTTACAAGTGTAGTGCATCAGATAAGTGAAGAACGGGATTCTCTTCATGTAAGTCAAAGAGCTCTTAAAAAAGCGCATGAATACTTAATGTATCCTGAAGGGTTGGACCAAGAAAATGATGAAGGGCTCCATGAATGTCCTGTATGGCACAACAGATGTGGAATTCACACTAGTTCTATTGAGAAGGCCAAAGATATTGGACAGAGCTTGGAATTGGCAAGTACAAGTCCTTGCGCTGCAATGGTAGCAGTGAAGGGGATTTCAATTGGACGGAAGCAAGATCCTAAATTGGCACAATCACCAGAGATCGTGGAATATTTAGCTCAACGTTTTCATAAGGAAGAAGGATGGGTCCCTCTCATTAGGATTGTGAAGGCTGTCAATCTATCATGTTGAATGGGGTCTTCTACAAAGCAGGAAGTGATGTTGTTGTTGCATCAAATAATGACCTTCAAGAGACTCCTTATAAAGCAAAGATTCGTGGATTCTTCAACCATGATTTCATGGGTGAGATTTCTACTTATTTTAGTGTTGATTATTATTCTCACCTACAAGATGTATCTTATGAAGGGTTTAGGGAGATATATGTGGACTTAATTGATGAGGTCACTCACATGAATGTCGTTTACAACAATCGTTGGTATCCATTTGATGAAACTTGCATACGACCTATAAGTTCAATACTTCATAAGTTTATGTTAGTGCAGCCTGGACTATCAAGAAAAATTGCATATGATAGGTCTATGAGCATTGCATATGAAGTGAAGGATAGGCAACCAAGGAGTGGATTGTTAACCAAATGTCAGACCTTTTTGTATGTATAGTAGAATATTTCTAGAATACAGTAGTGCTTGGTTAAGAGAGACATGTGTAAAAGTAATGCATGCTTTTATTCATTCATTCATGCATTTATATTGTACTTATTTGTATAATTGCAACCTTAGTAACCTTGGTATACACAAAGTCATGTATTGAAGTAGGTTGATTGAGGAAACAATTTCAAGGGCTCTACAATTGCTTTACTGTACAGTATCCATAGGGCCAAGAACAAGAGATGTGCCTTCACCTACCTTGTTGGATGCTACAGTGGTTTGATTAGGTTGTATTATCATTGCAACTTCATTAGGTTAGATAATGCCTTGGCTCCATTCAACATCAATTGTTAGGCATGTACTTCATTCCTGTCATTCTATTTTTGTTTGGAAGCTTTACAAGTGGGATATAATTTTGTGCTATTCAAACTTCTGGTATTGGTAAGAACTGAAAAGCAATTCTACCAAATATTGTAGTAGTGAGGTTCCTCATTTTTTTAATTTTGTTACATGAGTCCTCATGCACTTCTACCATTTATTCTAGTCTATAGGTAGTTTATTTACTTTTCTTTTTTTGCATGAGTCTTTATAATCTAAAGAAGACACCTAAATAATGTCCTATTTGGAAACAATGTCTAGTGAACTTGAATGTGCAAGATATGTCAAGATTAGAAACAAAGAGTTAAATATTATCATTATTATCATACTTATGGTGTACTTTGTTAAAATGATGGAAACTTTTTGTCATTCTCAACACATTTTTGGCCATTTCTCTTGAATGTTGTGTTATTTATTACTAATACAATGCCATTTCTATGGAATGTTGTGTCATTATGATGGAATTTTACCATTTGAAGAAAACTGATCGTATTCCTAAGTGAGGGGTGCTTTTCATCAATGAAGATTTCACATAAACCCCTGAAGGCCTAACATAGTTTTTACAATGGAGATTTTCAATGATTTGTACCACTTTGAATGTTTTTTTGGACATCTATATAGGTGGTTAGTTTTTTTTAACCATACTAAAGTAAAGACTTATGGAATTAATTGTCGAAAATTTTTACCGATACATTTTTAGATTATAACAAGTATGGATGATCAACTTCATACACAAAAAACGAAATTTGTAGAAAAAAATTATAAAAAGATGAATGAAGATTTGTTACCCTTCAATTACAAATTTATTAGGAATCCAAAGCAAATGCTGTATTTTTCATTGGAAATTTGAAAAATAAAAAACTCTCTCAAATGTTTACACGTTCTCAAACATGAAGACTACAAAGTTTGAACTAACCAAATTGGATTCTACAAAATTCTTAAACAATTCATATATGCATGAATTTCTGAATTTTAACAACTCATACTATTGCCATATTATTTGGAACATCTTCAAAAAATTAGAAGTCATTCTCATTATTTTGTGTTAATTACACTAGATTGAACCTTTTATTTCTGAAATTGTTAAAAATTGAAATCTTATTTTTTTAAACATTGTGTGTACATTAAAGAATAAAAACATTCAAGAAATATAAATTTTTTCTCTCTCCACTACTCTTTTGAAGGAAAAACATTATATTTGCTACTTTTCCCTACTAGACTACATTCTTGGCTACTTGTCTTAAATGAATTTTCAATTACTTCTCACATTCAAAATTCAAAAAGGAAAAAAGGAAAAAAGTATATCGACTTGTATTTCTACAAAATCTTAGTTCACAAAATATTGACATTTGTGCACCCTCTCGAGAAATTGACATAATTTTTAAAAAAAAAGACACATTGTGTCATCTTAATTGAGGGGTTAAAGCTTCAAAAGTTACACCTGAGATGCTTCAATCTTCAAAAAATAACCACTACATCCTTGCAAATACTTATTTTACAAATATTAAATCCAATGAAAAATTACACATACATTTTTTCAATTAAAGCCAATTTTTCATTTGTAATATATGGTTTTCCAATCACTTTCATTTCAAGAGGGTAATGACTATCTAACTATTCAAACATCTTTCAAAAAGCACCTTCTCATAACATTCTAAATTATAATGATTTCCATAATTATGTGTTGCTATTAATAAAGAAAACACTTCTCTACCATGCATACTTATAATGCATATGTGAGAAAGTGATCAAAATGTATTGTTTACCATGTCATGTATTTCCCTATCATGGAGAATTATGTCCTATGTGTGAGAAAGTAGTAAAAATGAGGTGTTTGCCATATTCTGTATTTCACTATGATCATGCATAATAGTCATGTGAGCAAGAAAGTAGTAAAACTGGGTTGTTTCCTATGTTATGTATTTTACTACAATCATGCATAATAGGAATGTATGCTAGAAAGTAGTAAATTGGGTTGTTTACTATGTAATGTACTAAAATGACTGAAATTCTACATAGCGATTCCAAATCTCTACATGCTCACACTTTCGAAAGTGGTGTTTTCCTTGAT
Organism: Rhytidiadelphus loreus; assembly: GCA_947034895.1. NCBI lineage: Eukaryota > Viridiplantae > Streptophyta > Bryopsida > Hypnales > Hylocomiaceae > Rhytidiadelphus > Rhytidiadelphus loreus. Next base: position 46,275,293 of record OX344764.1, read on the forward strand.
TTTACTACATTGATAATGTAGGAAACCAGAAAAATCTCCTTGTGTTGCCTCTTGTGAAAGGCTGGCTCCAGAAGTGCCGTCCATTTGACTTCGAAGGCCTGAACGGAACCCCGAAAGCGCAAGCGCACACACACTCACGGAAAGCAAAAAAATACCCAGCAAGCTAAGCACGCACTCGATCTGGCAGTTCCTGCAGTTGTGTGAAAGGCTCCCGTTGCGTGAAATTCCCACCAGATTCCCAGCTTCCCACAAACTCGCAAGTCCCGGGAACAGGTGAGCGAGTTGGCGAGGAGAACGACAAAAGGAGCCATGTTGCACGGAAGAATTGCAGAGACTCGAGTGCCCCTGGAACCCCCCACATGCGGTGGATTCAAAGCGACAAGCTTAACGTAAGGAGCTGGGTGCACAAACTGCTGTTGACTACAGACCACGACAGAAATTCTGTCCTCAAGAGCAGCTTGCCATCGATAACATTCCTGTCCATGATCATTGCGCCATCAAACTGGGGCATCTTCTTCGGCAAATTCGGGCACCCGGACATTGGAATCCGGGAATCCGGGAATCCAGCTTCCTTGGCCTCGACGGAATCCGGGAATTCAGCTTCCGCTTGGCATTGACGGCGATCATGGAGGATGATGCACTGCTGCTGCCAGGGTCCATTTCCTGAAGAGCCACGGAAGGGGGCAGTGGGTCAGCCATTTCATCATTCAATGGAACATTAGGATAGAGATTGGTAATACATAATGTATTTCTCCATGTCTGTTGCAGTGTTTCTACTGTACTTTCTACTGCAGCAGACAATCCATGGGTGTATGGGCCATGCCGGCCTGGAAGCTGACCTGTTTTACCCATCACTTCTATCAATTACCGTCTCTTTTAACAAAGGATTTAAAAATAATAACAATAAATAAAGTGATTGTATGCATGAAAAAAAGGAAGGAAGGAAGGAAACTAATGAACAATAGTGTGGATTATGGTGAAGAGGAACAACATACTTCAAAAACCAAAGTCTAAATATGTTCCAATTGGTAATGTGCAAGTTGCCACTATTGAGAACAAAGTTGAAACACCAAAAAGAGAAAAATTCCTTCCTAACAAGTACTTGCCAAGCTTTGTTGCACTTGTTGAAAGTCTTAAGAATGGTGTTAGGTTTGGCCATTCCCACATGAATTGTGTCATGCCAAACAAGTGAGGAAATTTGAAAGGAATAGGTGGGAGCATTATTAAAAACTAGGCAATGACAAGCATACCACATTTGCCAAAGAAAAGCCATGTGCATGACATCCAAAGAATGCATTTGGTGGAGGTAGTAGGCCCTTAGCAAAGGACTTTCACTTCTTTGATTTCAATTTGTTTTTCAAAATTACCACCAAACATAGGACATGGCAACCATCAACCTCAATAAGACAAGGAGGTCATAAAAACAATTTATATTTTACTAATGGTCAAACACAACTCACAATAAGTTAAAAATTAAATAACTTTTGAGTGAGGCTTATATGCTGTTCATGCCACGTTGGGGTATCAAGTTATTAAGAGGAGTTTATATGGTGTAGGCATTTTTGGATTTTATGTATATGGTAGCTTTATTATGATGAGTAAATTGTTATTTAGTATATTTTGGTTATAAGCTTTTCTTTTGGAAGAGTGCACACTAGGGTATGCAAACTTTTGTCACAATGCACTACTTGGTAGTGCTTTGATAAAACTTGAAAAATGATCTTAGTAAGTGCACATTGAATTTGAGGTTGAGGTTTGGACAATTTTTTGAGACAAAGGGGCGACCTAGACTATATGGCCATGACCCCAAAAAATTAAAAACCTTTGAGGTCTTGATATTGAAAAATATACATCAAAAGAGTGCTTCATCATAGTGCATTATACACACCAAATTTAGAGATCTTATTGAAAACTATCAAGATAATTTTCAAATTTTTTAATATAGGTCACGTTAGTTTTCATTATTGTTTTTTCATTTGAATAATATTTTAAATTTTTCTTAATTTTTAAATTTGACTTTGAAGTTTAGATTTGTAGATTGAATTTAATTAAAGGGATCAAAAAAGCATTTTTTTTACTTTTTGTTTTTTTAATGTGAATTTTAAAGAAATTTTGAGGAAAAATTTGTCATGAGTTTATTTTGAAGGTCATAAATTATCTATGGAAAAAAGGAGTAAATATGCTAGTTAATATTTTAACTTCATTGTTACAGTTGCAATTGATGCTCTTTATTGCATTTAAATACACTTACACTTTAGAATTATCGGCATATGAAGTCTAATTTTTTGTTCTTCTTTGAGATCTTGCATGAAGAATTTTATTACGCTTACAAGTGCACTAGTATTACTACAATTGTAGATTCTACTATTAAATGATGGATTTGAAAACCATGTTTATACTATAATGTTGATTGTTATAATTGACACTGAAATTTAAGTTTTTTTATTATTTGAGTGTATTTTGTAATTTGTGCGAGGTATTCATATTTCTTCTTTGAATTTTTTTTATTATTACCATATTTTAAATGTTTAAAAAAAAAGTAAACTTGATAGTTTATTGTACATATATAAAATGACATTAAATATAGTTTTTTGTTAAATTCTAGTAGCCACATGATCATAAAAAGTGAAGTTTGATTGCATTGGTATAGACTTTAGTATTGAGGGAATGTAAGTAAGAAAGTTGCTTGTGAGATTGTATTATCAATTTTTTTTTTAAATGTACAATGTATTCTATAAACAAAAATTGCATAAAACATTGTAGAAGGTTTTCTTAGTGCCTACAAGTTTAGTAGTGAATTTCATTGTAATTTGTCCACAAAGGAGAAGTTTAATTACCCATATTAACCCTAATTAAAGGTCCCAACCTTATTTTTTGGCAATATAACAATTTTGGATAGCTCACTACAAACGACATATTTTACTTTTTTTCTTTGAAAATTTCACAAAACGTATACCCTAGGAGTAGCTTTGAGGTGCAACAATTTTCATGACTTTTGGCTGCATGGTTAAAAAGTTACTATATGATATGTAATTTTCAACAATTAGCAATAAAGCTTGGGCTACCCAAAAACCTTCTTTAACCCCTAAAGGACTGGACTGTGTTTTTTGGTTGTATAGAAATTTCGGGCAAGTACCTACAAGCGGAGATTTTCATATTTGGAACTAAAATTTTAATAGGATGTCGGGGCGAGGAAGATCTTTCATATGCACCAAATCTCCCCGGGTACACAACTCCCATATTATATGTAGGGGTCATTGGCATTAAAACAGCTTAAAGGATGGCTTTTGTAAAAATAAAATGAAATTAAAATGACTAAAATGTTGGGTGAAGACAAAATTAAATAAAATAGCTAGAAAAAATTCTAGGCTGCATATTTATTAAAAAAAAACTTCATAGTGTATATGAAGAAAATTTGAAAGAGCTATTTTGTTAATCTTGTAGAGCGCCTAATGGGAGTATTAGAAGTAGATGTCACATTAGATGAGATTGGAGGGGGGGGGGGAGGGCCATTTCGGTCCTATTTCCAGCTCTATTACTCTCGGTCTTCTCGAACTCCGGTGTTAGACTTTCTTTTTCTTGAAAAAAAAATTAAATTAAATTAAATCCTTAAAATGAGAAACAAAGTTAAATTAAGTTTTGTTTTTTTTGTTTTTTTCGAAAAAAATGACATGGCAATCTCTCGGCCAGGTCAGCGCAAGCGGGGAACGGCGGTTTTTGGTGGGTTTTGAGTTGGGAACTCGCAGCCCTCCCCAACAGCCAAAACACATGTAATGCAATAGTATTTGCTAATACTACAAGGTCCTTTCAAGGTCTCCCTCTTTTGGGAGGAGGTGTAGCAACTACAAATGTAGCACACTCCTCCCTACTTCTAACTCCACTACATGAGCCTCTACGCTTCATCTCACAATCTACATATTTGTCCAATGCATCACGATCCTCTACAGCCAATGTATAAACATCATTATCTGCATCAATGACTACTGTGACAAGGCATACAACACTCTCCAAACCAATAAAGTCACATTCAACTCCTTCATAACCTCCATATGTATACTGCAATCCTACAATGTGCTTGTAGTATTTAGGCAAGATATTGATTCTCTCATCAGAAAGTGAAACATTTCATACATAATCCACTAGAGCTCATTTTTCTCCAATAGCCTTGACTATTTTCTGCACCCTACCAATATGCCATCTAACTGCCATCAGTCCACAAACTAACCATCTAATGGCTGATATTGAATCTTATTAAGTTTTGGTGGTATTTTTGGAAGAAAAAAAACAAACGTATATCTCAGCTGAACTAGATGTAATCTTTTTTGGGAAATATGTATCGATGGGAGTTTAAACAAGGTCACATTCATACCAACTAGAAATAGTACCAAACCCTAAAAGCATTAAAATTTCATCTCTAAACCTCAAATTAGCATACAAGCCCTCCATTTGGAACAAACAAATTCAGCAAACTTGAGAATACATAATTGACATGCGGTGCCTAAACGAGCCCAACCATTAACCCCTCACCGCCCAAGGCCTGACCATTCAAAAAACAACCTTGCTCTTCAAGTGTTATAAGTCTAAATGTGATTAAGGTATGAAAATCTCAACCGTACAATCTTGTAGTGTGCATGTTGTAGATGGTGTAAATCAAATTTGGGATCATTTGACCGTATAGATTGAGAGATTATAATGTTTTAGTGTTGAAAAAAGATGCTGAAATTTTCCTAAAAACACCTTGGGAGGTGAAATTCGATTTCTAAACCTATTCAAATGAAAAAACTTGAAACTACAAAGTAATTTGGAAACAAAAGACAAACACTTTGATGGAAAAAAAATCATTCAATTGACTCATTGCGTTTGCAAAATTGTATTGAAATGTCAAAAAACAGTGAAAAAAGTAACAAAAAAACACATCTATGGATAAACCTATCTCTACTAAAATGCTTCTCAGTAAATCATAACTTCTTGGATTGATATGAATTTTTTAACACAAGAACAAGACTAGTATGCGCAACTTTTAAGACAAAAATTATTGAAAACAAACCGTGTCTGAAGAAGTTATAAGCCGCCGAAGTTCAAAGGTAATGCAAAAATGTCTGGATTTTGAACTTCGAATTGCTCCCAAGCATTCAAAACAACTTGGATTGACCTGAAAATTTTACCACAATAACTAGACTTTAAGGGGAACATAATCCAACAAATTTTATTGAAAACAAACATTGGATGAAGGAGATACAAGCCCCCAAAGTTTTAGCCTTCAAATGTAATTTGGTGAATTCAAATTGAACCTGTGAACTTCGATTGACTTCCAAGAAATCAGTACATTTTGGATTGATCTTAAAATTTTACTACATAAACAAGAAGAGAGAACGCAACTTTACCAACAAGTTTTATTGAATTTGGACATCAGATGCAAAAGTTATAGCACTTTGAATTTTCTGTGAGGACACTTTTCGTCCCCTCCGGCGATGAGGGGTTAACAACAAAGCTCAAAAACAAAGCTAAGCATGATCACTCTCAAAAAAATGATCCAAAGAGCAAACCCCGGGTGGGTGCCCTTAGAAGAGTATATAAGGGCGTTCATTCTCCTCTGAAACCACCCCTTGTAGCCATTTTTGACACGTTGACACTATTGTATTTGTTTAATTGAATTTTTGGCCATTTTTTAGTCAAATCACCAAAAATGTTTGTTTTTGGAGCATTTTATGCTCCATTGTTGTTGTTTTGACAAGCCTTGAAGGACATTAGGGGCCCTTCAAGTCTTAAATCTTTATCTTTAGGCAAGGTTAGCACTCAACATAAATTTGTACAAAAATTGTACTACTCTTTATTTGTGGTTGTACTTCCAAAAATTAGAGTCTAAATTTCAATGAGAAAAAGGGCCGAAAAGGGCTTAAGACGCCCTCTAAATTGATCCAAAATCAAGTTGGTAATCAAATATTTCAAAACTTTGTTCTTTCCTTTGGAAAATTTTGACCAATCACATGCCTCCATATGGCAACACGCACAATTAGCAAGCGGACACGGGTCCCAACCAATATTAGGCTGCCACGTGTCCTAGCTAGTAGTGCACAATTAGTAGTGCCATGTCAAATTAAAAAAGGTTCCAACAAACCAATTCAAGGGATGACACGTGGAAGTTCGGGAAGGGGTTTTATTTGTACTTGTTTCAAATGGTGTGAGCTATTGATTCTTGATGTACATAGGTTACATGTGTTGTTTTGACTCATGGTTTCAGATTGATGTTTTGAACAACTGTGCTAAACTATCAAAATTGATCCTAATTACAAGCCAAAAAGAAAGATAAAGACATATGCACACAAAGCATGATAGAAAATTAGAGTAGAAGATTGGTATAGAAGTAGTAAAGAAATAGAAGAAATTTGGAGTATAATTACAACTTGTAAGAAATTAAGTAAAAAAGTAGAAGAAGCTCAAGTAGGAGAAGGGAGGTTTAGATGTTTTGCTTACAACCAAAGTAGATAGAAATTGAAACATAAAGACTTTAACTAACTAAAGAAAAATAGGCAAAATAGAGAGAACTCAAGTATGCTTGAAGTTGAATTGCAATTGAGAGAATGAAGAGACAATTTAGAAATTAAAAGGTTCAGTGGCATTTGATAAAAATTAGGAGGAAATCCAATATAAGCGTTTTAGACCATTAGAAGTTAGATTATACAATGAATAGAAAGATAGGAGGTTGCAATACTCAATTGTTATTTTAAAGTTTGTAGCAATTATTTTATTTCATTCAAAGTCAACCAACCATTGGAATATAAATAATGGAGTAGAATAGTATAAGAAAAAGAAGGAGTGGAAAAAGAAAAGAAAAGAAAAGGAGTTTGAAGGATGGAGACTTAGAATGAAGTAGAAACTAGTTTTGAATTGCTAAATTACTTGTATTGGAAAATTCTATAAAAAATTAAGTGGTGAGCAAAATTCTAAAGGAAGAAAAAATGGAGAATGAGGGTGCATTTGAAGGAGTTTTAGATCATTTCATTGATGAAGTTAATGATGAGGTAAGTTCCTAAAAATCCAACTTTTTCATTGAATGTCTTGATTAGCAGCTCTAAACCTTGGCCAAATGACAAGTTAGTATCAAACCATTAACTGTGGCTTTTAGTTCAAAGTTAGTTTTAAAAACTTATAGCATAGGTTTAGAGGTTTTCGAAAACATAAAATACTTAGAAATTAGGCTTAAAACACATAATATATTAGTGGATGAAGTTTAAGACTTAGAATGAATGAGCATCAGTAAATTCATCCAACTGAACCAAGAATAGAAAAGTGAATTTGAAATTTAGTTTTGAATTGTAGATTAGTAAAAAATAGTGGATGAAGTTTAACAAGTTGATTAGTCAAACTTCATCCATGCATAATTTTCACTATGAAGGTCCAATTTACAAGTGCCTCATCAATTTAGAAAGGTAATTTTAGATTCTACAAGTAAAGAATAGTAAAGTTTTAAGAATAATAAATTGCTAGAAATAACCCTGGGGCTTAGAATGAATGAAGTACCAAACTACCTCCTCCCAAAAGTAGTCAAGAAAAGAAGTTAGGTTTAGAATCTCTTAGAAAAAAATTAGGGTAGCCCAAAACTTCATCAAACTTTGGAAAAGACTTAAAACTCTAAAAGATAATGAAGGGTAAAGGCTAGACTAAAAAATTGATGAAGTTAGCTAAAAATTGTCCATCCAGATCACAAATTGATATTTAGTTAGAAGTTTCTAACCTAAGAGAAGAGCCAAAATTTCAAAGTCCATTGTAATTAGCAGTGGGTTAAAAAAAATAGATGAAGCTTAACTTCTAAAAGACTAGTGTGTACTTTTTAGCAACATAGAAATTTTGGACAGGTACATGTAATTGGAGATTTGCATATTTTAGGCTAAAATTTTAGTAGAAGGTGGGGACAAGGAATATATTTCATATGCACTAAAATTCATGACGATTGGAAATATGAGTCAAAAGTTATGTTACTTTTTTGTAAATGGGCAATCTGGGCAGATTAAAAAAAATCACTTTTTTCATAAACAAAAATTTGAAATTAGTTTTCAAGAGTTATATATATGTGGAAAACTTTGAATCATTCTATTTTGATCAATGAGTCAAAAGTTATGGAAATTTTAGTTTGTGGGCAGTTATAGATTCTTTACTCTAAAGTGAAATTTTAAGTCCTTTACTTTACTCAAATTTTAGTATTTTTTGAAAAAAATAAAATCATAGGATGTAGATTGTTCATTACAACATTTCAACCATTTGGATTGGCATTTTTCAATTCCACAACTAAATTCTTAATAATTTTATATTTTGAATCATTCTCTACTTCTTTCTACTTACTATTTTTTTCCTATATGTTGTACAATTCCAAATGATCTAAATTTTTTTCAAGCATGTAGACAACTTGCCTTGAAGAATGAATCCAAAGAAGCACCATTATTTTGGACATTTTTTCATACAAATATGAGCTTGTGAAGTGCAGTTGCAACTAATGATGCATTGTAACAATGTAGTAAATTGTACAGTAATGCATCGTAACAATGCAATAACTATTAAATTAACGTGCGAACCCATGAAACAATAGTAACCACACAATAACTATTGACAAACTATAGGTTGTAAACTTTATGATGTAGAAATGAACGTTGATCAATTTGAGCTGATGAGCTCCACTAGAATAGGTTGTAATCTTTATTGAAGTGCCTCTACTAGAATCTTATAAGCCACATTCAAGGCCACATTGAGCAAATTGACTGGGCACCAATTACCTAGCTCTTTCTAAGTCTTGCATTTGTACAATGGCACAATAGTGTCTCTGTTCATGCCTTTTTGTAAGGAGTCACAGATGATGGACTATTGGATCATTGTAGTAAAATCTACACCTATCAAAAGCCAATATTGCCTATAGAACTTGATTATGAAACTATCAAAGCGTAGACATATATTAGATGCCATTGAAATGATTGAATTCACTGTTTGGTGAAGTTCCTCTTTTGAGATTGACTACAAGAAGGATTCTTTGTGTGCTAGTGGGAGAGAATGAAGTATCAATTGGAGGAATTCATCCATAGAACTATAAGAGACCCATATTTTAGGTGACATCCAAGGTGACAAACTATGAATTTGTGTCAACGATAATGTCTAATGCACAATACAAAGTGTCTTTTTCTAGTTCTTACAAATTGGATGGTGACTTGTACATGGATTAATCAAATAAATTACTAGAATTTAGTATGACTTTTCTGACTCTATACTACCAATTCCTATAGTCTAAATTCTGTCACATGCACTTAGAAGCTTAATCCTGGAATAATCTAATTTAGACACTCTATACTACTTTGGCCAACACAACCCAATTCTATGTCAAACTCTTAATAAACCTTCTAAATACCTAATTGGACACTGGAAATAGGAAAATAGAAGTGCTTCCAGACTTTTAGAAGCACTTTTAGACTTTTAGGAACTAATTCACCATATTTATAGGAACTTCTGCTAGATTTGATGCAAACACTCTGTTTGATAGGGCTTTTTTATTCTAAATACTAATGAAAATGAGCCAAAGCAAAGCAAAAAATTCTAAGATGCAAGTGACAACTATGGGGCTCACAATACATAAGGTGTTCAATATCAATAGCACATAGCATCCCAACAATAGAAAATGCAAAGTACAATTCAAATGTACCATTGCAAACTATTATGAATTAGAATCATAATGCATCTCTTAGGTCAAGGAACAAACACGGATGCTACTAAGGTGACAAGGTTCACACCAATCCTTCCAATAAGGCTACCAATGCATTGAGGTCCACTACGGACCATTGATGAAGAAGTCCATGGCTCAATTCTACAATCCCTTCAATCATCATTGATGTCCATGGGTCCATCATTGTCAAGATTTAATGCACACATGAGTGTAGGAAAAAAGCGTCTATACAAGACGTACGACAAGAAATCCTAAAATTTAGAACCATATTGTCCACCTATTTAGCATGGATTTAGCTGGTTCCACTCAAAATGTTGGGTAACCAAGTGGAGTAGGGTGACATCCTAGATCTAACATTGATGGAACCACTAATACATTGAGGTTGATAAAACCATTGGTACAAACTTAAGGCATAGGTAATTATGTAGATATTGAAGTGCAAAACTTGAATTCAAAGATAGAATGTGAAGTGCAACCTAAATGAGTGGCAAGAGAAGATGTCGGAAACAAGAGCTCTACTGACAATGAGAGCAAGAATGAATCACATGAAGACATTGACCAAAATGCTAATGAAATGTCCAACAATGACATATTCACTTTGTAATATTTAGAATTATAGATGTAGAAGTAGTAATTAAAATAGTATTGTAAGGATTCAATATAAATATCTTGTAAAGATTTGTAGTTGAAGTTTGTGGTCGAATAACTTATGGGTGAGTTTTATGTAATGCCACATTAGGTATAATAGGGTCAGAAATACATAGCAATGTTTCAAGTTTTTTGTAGGAACCTGTAGAGGTGTTGTGGTGGTGACCATAATCAAATTATGGAAGAAGAATGCAAACAAAAGTTTATTTTTGAAATAGGAATGACCCTCATGCCAATATATACAAGTTATAATGAATAATAATAATAATAATAATAATAATATTATTATTATTATTATTATTATTATTATTGTTATTATTATTATTGTTATTTCTATAGTTATTATTATATTGCACCTTACTATTGGCTTTCATGTTTCAATTAGAATAGAAAAGTAGAATAAAAAAATTTCAAGCTATATTATTGAAAATTGTAGAATGTGGAGACCATCCAATCTAATACGTATTAAGCATGTAATTTTAGGTTTTGTAGAATTTAATGTCATATGTTAGTTAAAGGATAAATTATTAAATTGAAATGGGGGATGTATTTGTGGTTGCCCCTAAAATTTGTAGGCACACTAGGACCCTAGAGTCAAGGCCGCCTTCCTAACCACGTAGTGGCATTGACAATTGCACCAAAGGTTGCCCAAGTAGGGTTGTCTATCTTGACATGACTTGGAGGTTTTATGTCATAACGTCATGTCACATCACGATGTATCATAATCTTGTCAACGCTAACCTTAAACCCTAAATTCTATAAGAAGCTAACCTTTTTTTTCACTATTTTTTGACAATTATTGATGGAAAATCAAACGTATCACTACTATTGAACATATTAGCCTAATGTATGTCATTCTTTCTAGAGAATTTATGATATTGCATCCAAATTGTTAGAATATTCTATCATAATGGACGTTGGAGTTAAATCTTGATGTTTTGTCAACATCAAGTCCATCTAGACTTAAGGTGATGGTGACAAAACTCCACCTAGGGAACCACGTTCACTCCAAAACCCTGAACCTGTGGTTGCCCATTCTACACTTAGATTCCCCCCACTTGCAATTGCTCATGATGATGTGGTCCATGTCACTCTTGAGAGCCAACCATGTAGGACAAATCAATTTACTGAGGGGTGAAAAAATCCAAAACCTTATTTGACATCGATGTCACCCAAACTCAATATTAGTCCTACATGTTAGACAATAATTAGCTTAGCATCAATTCGACTTAGAGTCACATTAATTAGATTTAGAGTCACACATGTTAGATTAATGAAAGGTCATAGCTATTCACTTGCTATATAAACTACGTAGTATATTCTTTTTATACATAATATAATGAACACATGTTTTGCCTTTGATATGCTCTTTTTTCTTTCAAACACTACACGACATGCAATGTCAAACGTCTATTAACCCCTAAAGGACCGGACTGTGTTTTTTGGCTATATAGAAATTTTGGGCAGGTACCTACAAGTGGAGATTTTCATATTTGGGGCTAAAATTTTAATACGATGTGGAGGCAAGGAATATCTTTCATATGCACCAAATTTCATGACATTTGAAAATACGAGTCAAAAGTTATAGCCTAATATGTTACTTTTTTTTGTAACTGGGCAGTTCGGGCAGATAAAAAAAATCACTTTTTTCAAAAACAAAAATTTGGAATTGATTTTCTAGAGTTTTATATACACAAAAAGATTTGAATCATTCCATTTTGATCAATGAGTCAAAAGTTATGAGGATTTTTTGTTTGGAGGTAGTTTTGGATTTCCTACTCTAAAATAAACTTTGAAATCCTTTATCTTTACCCAATTTTCAATAGTTTTGGACAAAAATAAAATAGAAGGATGTAGATACATCATTTCAACATTTCAACCATTGGTATTGGAAATTTTCAATTCCATATTTAAATTGTAAATAATTTAGTATTTTTAATCATCCTCTACTACGACCTACTTACTATTTTTTTCCTATATGTTGTACTATTCCAAATGATCTGAATTTTTTTAAGCATGTGGCCAACTTGTCTAGAAAAACAAATCCAAAGAAGCACTACCATTTAGGTCATTTTTTCATAGAAATGTGAGCTTGTGAAGTGCAGCTGCCCTGCTTTTCACAGGGTAAAAAAAATGATTTTAGTTAATTTGAATGCTTATATCTTGCAATCCCCTTGGTGGAAATGCTTGAAATTTTTACCACATGTTTTTGATACTAAGGTAAACCAGCCTATGACAGGTAGATTGCCTGATTTGCCTTGTTGACATTTTTGAAATTTTGAAATTTTTTTTCCATATAAAGGCAAACATGAAAAATTGGTAGAACAATTGAAATTTTATTTTTTTGACAAAGTATGGATTTGTTACAGATTTTTGAAGTGAATTGGCCAGATGGCTCAAAACAGTCTGTAGACTATCCCACAACCATCAAAAACTATACCCATGGTGGTCATCAAACCACCCAATGCAGTTACAATATTTCCTAACATGGTTGAAATATTTTCTAACATGGACATGACATAAAAGAATAAAAAAAGTTAGTTCATGTAATAAATTACACTAGAAAGGGACGAGTTCCTAAAACAGTCTTTAACATCTCCATCACCATCATACAAAACATTGATTTCAGCCATCAACCTACCTAATAAAGTTTTGCTTACATTAATTAGAAAAAATCTGGCATAGATTGATGGAAAATTGTAATGGGTCATCTTATAGATGTCTGTATTAGGCACTTGGCCTGTCATAGGCTGGTTTACCTTATATAAGACAAGATCCTACGGTTAGGTATGTCAAAAAATATTTTTTTTCAAAATTTTGGTACTTGTAATAGAAATGACAGTTTTGGAGCGCTTTTGGTGAAAGTATAGTGACAGTCCTTTAAGGATTAAACACCCAAATCCGATTTTTTGTCCAATAAGACAATCTTACTTTTGATGCAATTATTTAAGTTTTTTCCCATAAGACAAGTAAAATAACCCTATTTTTATTTTCACATTGTTTCCAAAGTAGCATAGATGTCCTCAGATTACAATTCTTCCTAAGATATTTACTGTATATTTTTTATTGTCTTTCTAGAAATGACATTATATTTCTAAAAATGTCTCATATGCATGCACTTCATGGTGTTTTCAAAGGCCAACCAAAAGCAGTGATGTATGATTGTAGACAATGGATTTACTAACTTATATTCAAATTTTTCATTGTTTACATTAATAGATAATTTCAATGTTCATATGCTTTTCCAAATCCTTACATTGGTTACAAATTGTGATTGGTACAATTTTTCTTGAACTTAAAATGAATGTCATATATGTGTACACTATCAATTTCCTTTCTCCAAAAAGTATATATAAAAGAAATTATTGATCAGAACTCAAAGACACTTTCACCAATTTCAATGGAAATTGCACCCTCTCAAACTGGATCTGCAAAGAATTGAACTTTAAAGCAAGCTTCATACATTCAATGTGGAAACTGGATCTGCAAAGAATTGAACTTTAAAGCAAGCTTCATACAACGTGGAAATCAGAAAAAACTTATGAGTTTTTTAGGGTTGGAATTGTCTTCGTCCAGTTTCATGACACATTCACTTCTATGTGAGTAGGCTATAAGGGGAAAAACTATGTTTTTGTTAGCACCGATTTTCCCACATCTTCTGTGAAAGATTGGTCGATTCTAAGTGCACGGAAGCGAGCCGAGATTCCGAGAAGCGAGCCTGGAAGTCCGCCCTTCTACAACCGAACATTCGGTCTCCAAGAGTGGGAGATTCTCGAACATGATGTATGTCCTCTCCGACCATAAATCTATCATTTGTAGTTCTGTACAACCTACCAGCAAAAGGCATCTAGCAGAATCTGGTTCCATTAAAGGCCGCAATGGCGCAATGAGATGCTTGGTGTTGAAGCAGATTCTCAAAGTAGGCCCAGGAGCAAAACCAAAAATATTATAAAAGAAACGACGAATGCGAGGTTCTTCAAAAGATCGTCCCACAAGCTGGAGAGCAGGAGGGTGGGGTCCAAGGACCAAGCTGCTGGCTCCCTTTAAAACGGGAGCTCCAACGATTTCATTCTCAGGTTCCAGGCTACCATGGAGTTGTCTCTTGTCTCTTGTCTCTTGAATGATCACTCATTTTGGCCGTGTTTTGTTGTAGGGCCCCAGTCCACTCCTGGGCCAGCACTCACCTTGTCTTGTGCCCCAGCCTCCTCTTCACTGGGGCTGCAAGAGTGTCTCCTTTCCTTACCCTGGCAGAGCCTTGGCAAGGTAGTCAGTCTGTGTTTCGGACTGAGTTTCGGACCTTGTTGAAACATTGATACATCTGCTGCTAGTTTGGAGTGTACTCAATTCTTCAGGAATGATGAAGAATCTGGTTTGGTAACAGCGAATGTCCCTCGGGTTGACTTTCTGGTAAGTTGGCTGGGTCTTAGTCACAGATATGAATGAATGACAGCGAGAGAGAGCACGTTGGAATGCGTGCATGTAACGAGCATGGATTTGTTCTTGCGTGCCCTCTCCCGTCGTCTTTCATTTTGTCCGTGATTATAACTAGCGTTTTATTTTATGACTCTGCTTTAAGTTTTATTTCAATTCATTCTGATATCAATTGTGTGGAAGGTGAGATGGGATTCACTGCGGTTCGAAGCTGCAAATTTACGCAATCAGGGGTTTGGGGAGTTGGGGGGGATGATCGGTGTCTTTGAAGTGAGGTTGGTACGTAACAGCGAATGTCACCCTCGGACCCGGGGCTAGCTTTCTGGTAAGTTGGCTGGGTCTTGGTCTCAGATATGAGTGAATGACAGCGAGAGAGAGCACGCTAGAATGCGTGCATGCAAAGAGCATGGATTTGTTCTTGCGTGCCCTCTCCCGTCGTCATTCATCTTGTCTGTGATCATAACGAGCGTTTTATTTTATGACTCGGTCTGCTTTAAATCTTTAATTTGATTTTTATATGAATTGTCTGGAAGGCGTGATCGGATTTACTTGGGTGCGAAACTGAAAATTTACGCAATCAGGGGTTTGGAGAGTGTGTAGGGGGGAGATGATCGGTGTGTTTGAAGTGAGGTTGGTAACTGCGAATGTCACCCTCGGACCCGGGGTTGGCTTTCTGGTAAGTTGGCTGGGAATTGGTCTCAGATATGAGTGAATGACATCGAGAGAGAGCACGCTAGAATGCGTGTATGCAACGAGCATGGATTTGTTCTTGCGTGCCCTCTCCCGTCGTCATTCATCTTGTCTGAGATCATAACTAGCGTTTTACTTTATGACTCTGCTTTAATTTCATTCTGATGTCAATTGTGTGGTAGGTGTGATCGGATTCACTTGGGTTCGAAGCTGCAAATTTATGCAATCAGGGGTTTATGGGAGTTGGGCGGAAAAGATCGGTGTGTATGATGTGAGGTTGGTAGCTACCTCTATCTAGTCACCGTGTTTATTCCTTAAATTTTTTTTGTGGGTGGCTGCTTTGGAAGTCATCTTAAGCTTTGCCTTCAGGATTGAGTTGATTTGAAATACAGTTCTCTTTTATACAAATGCCATAGTTTTTGTAAGTGGAATGGAGAAATGGGATCACTACGAGGATTTGGATTATGGGTTGGGCACCAAAATAGGCTCGATTAGATATCTGTAGGAAGAGATATGTCCAGTAGCTCTGTTAACACCTGTTGGTTGATGGCATATGTCCTGATGGATGCATGAAGATCCCAACTTAATCATCATTTGAACTTGTTGATTTAGTACTAATAAGAGTTGGTGATTCTTGAAATAGAATATTTTCTATTGAGTTGCAAATCTTCTGTTGGTCGTGGTGTTCCCTTGCAGAGGAACGTTAAGGCTCCAGAAGGAAGAGTACGTGTGCACTACTGACGTTAGGGCGTGGTTGTCCTGAGCAGCCGGCCAGCAACAACAACAGGAGGATCGGTTTTTGTAGAAACAAAATGTAGAGGGTGCTTCTATGATCTTGTTTCCAGCATCAGGTTTGGAAAGAGGTGTTGCATTTAATTACTTGTAATGTACTTCCAACTACTTATAATGTACTTGTGCTGTCAGTAAGTACCTGTGGCATTATTAATTAGTTCAAACTTCCTCGAGAGAAAGATCACTCATTGTCCTCCTGATTTTGATTCGAAAGTGTTGGTATGCAGCTAACTTTGATAACTCATTGAAAACTCTTTCATGTGACGTGCTAAGCTATCGGACTATCTGTAAAAGTTCATTTGTTGTAACTATCCCAAAAATCCCAAAGTGTATTTTAAAATCCCAAACTAAAATCCCAAAGTGTATTTCGGTATATCTGACGATCCAACTCTAGAATCTTTTGAGGCTTGGAAATTCAGCCTTCTTTCAACTGTTCGACTGTTCGCACTCAGTTTATGTGAATTCGTATCCATTCTGAGTAGCAGCATTGCAGAGAAGCGGAGAAGTTTTCATACCCATTCATGAACTGGATATCTAATATCGCAGCAATTCACATTGTGTAGCAGAGTCTACTCGTTTGCAATTCCCGACAGCTAATAGATAGGTATTCCAACAACAAAGATGGTTCCATAATTTGTACAGCTCCGTTTTATGACAATGCCATGTTGCAGAATTCATTATCCGATAGGCTAATGAGCCGCCTGAAGAGGCATGTCAGAGCAGAAATGAATCATGCTCATGATTGTAACATAACATGCTAACCTGCTCAGTAGCTCAGAAGGGTCGGATCAGATTCTCTTTAAATGTATTTTGCAAACCGGGGATAGTCAGAGCACTGGATACTCATCGTGCAGCTTTCGTGTGTCAAGGAAGCGCTTGTAGAAGTCTCCCCCCCCAATC
Source organism: Rhytidiadelphus loreus (assembly GCA_947034895.1). Classification (NCBI taxonomy): domain Eukaryota; kingdom Viridiplantae; phylum Streptophyta; class Bryopsida; order Hypnales; family Hylocomiaceae; genus Rhytidiadelphus; species Rhytidiadelphus loreus. Next base: position 46,292,457 of record OX344764.1, read on the forward strand.
ATGCTCTTGAATAAATGTAACAAGAAAATCAATCTGGAAAAGAGAAATCTCTGGGTATGCCCGCAAAGTTTGCAAATTCCAGTGACAGTTAAACTCTACTGCACTAGTTCATGTTCATTCTTGTGCAGCCTTCCTGTGACAACCCAATTCGATTAGAAGTTCGTCTCCCACAGTTACGAGCATGCAACTTTCCATTTCCCCATTACATAATGTAAAGGAAAGAACAAACCTTGCGGGTCTGAAGGTCGTTCTCCAGTCACGCACGTACACACCCTGTTTCAGACATGCTACAAGGAAGTTGGACTAGTACATGTATGGAGCAAGCAAAAGCTGCTAGATACATAACGCCGGTGCGCAACGTCTCTGTAAAGCTCATCTGTCGCGTGCAGATTTTCTGCCTAGCAAGCGTGCTAGAAGTGCAAAAGCTTGCATGCAAGCGAACAACCGTACAAGAAGTGAGAGCAGAGAAAGTCATCCAGTGGAACCAATCTTCAGGTGGAAATGTTACACACTCCATCGTCAGGCCTTCAAATTCGTTCATATACCATTGCACACTTTGTCCCAGCTATGTGTCAGTATCACAATCAGAGCGACAGATTCAACATCATTGTTGGAAAGACCTAATTGGTGGTGTGTATGCTCAAACAAGACTTTATTGCTTGAGTCTAATTACAATTCCTTAAAGAGAATGACAATTAAACTCTAGGTCTTGTCTTCATAATACCGATACCTGTCACTGGAATATTAACAACTAATAGTCCGGCATTCTGTGTAACTTGAGCAACACACTAAACACTAATCTATACTCCACACCTGGTTTCTTTCAGCAAGCAGGGAACTGGCTGAAATTTCTTACAGTTATACGAGCAGAAACTTGATTCGTGTTACCCCCATGATGTTTCAGCGTTGCACCTTGCGCTTCAAAAGGATCCTCCACCAAAGGAAGTTGACCTCGGACACAACATCCGGAAACTCACACAGGAAATACTTCCTGAAAACGGTTTTAAGTTCCTCACGCAGAATTTTCTGCAAGAGATCGAGTTCCCTACCCCGGGAGCCTTCCTTCCGTGCCATCCTGGCTCCAGTTTGCGTTAGTACCAATTGAGCTTGAATACGACTGCCCACTACAGTGCCAGCCAGGTCAATAATCCAACCTAGCTGCTTCTGCACTCACAACTCATCAGAACCAGCCAGCAAGGTCGCCGTACTTAAACTCGTAAAACGTCACGGCAGTTCCAAGTTGGCAATCCAGTTTCGGGCAAACGGTGCTGATTGGAAAAGAAGCCACTACTCTGAGGTGTAATAGGAAGGCTCCTTCTGCGTTCCAACACCTGCAAGGTCACCATCAACTGACTGATAAATCAAAAACCAATTCAGAGACGATGCCATTACTGGAAACTGAAGTTCTAGACTTGGACAGAATAATCGGAATGCACGCGCGGAATCCTACATTCTCAGGTGTGTGGACAAACACAACTATGCATGTCACTATTCACATCAAATAGAAAGTAACGTTCTGACGCAGAAGAAATCTTCACTGTACTATGTAGAGCAAGTCCGATCACCCCCCAGCTGTTAAATACTAGTAATTTGTGAGAAGTCCAAACGCTCGTTAGTAGCATCTATGCAGAATGCTACTCTTACAGGCTATAGAATTCACAGGTCATACAGTCTATACAGTTGACGACTGCAGATTCGAGCCTCAAATTGCAAGTTCATTAATCATGCCTAAGTTTGACACTAGGAACACATTCAAATTTTATGTTGTTGGTTTACACTTGTGTTGTTGACAGGACTTCAAGACAGATAACAAAGGACTTCAATCCTTGGTTGTCTTCACATACCGTATTACAGCATCCAGCTACTATGGATCTCTATTCCGGCATAATTATCAAGGATTAGATCACGGTCAGAACGAGCTGATTGACAGTTTGGTCTTCAGCTTGGGATTGCGTTTGTGTTCCGACCAGAAGGTTCACAGGGCTGAGAAACTGAAGGTTCTTATCTCCAAACATTCACATACGACAGTGGAAGTCGGAGTACTGGATAAATTATACTCACCCCTGAAAGTTTTTGCAAATACGGAAATAGGTCGACTTGAAGTTGAAAAGCTTTAGATACTTCTTGCAAGCGTGGGTAAGTGGCAACTGCACCGTACTGATCCACTATTCCACTAATCCTGCATTAAGCACAAGAATAGGCAATTTCGTTAAAATGGCGGTATTCCAATATAATGGCACCACATTCCACTAAAATGGCACTGCATTTGTTAAAAAATAACACTACATTCCGGTAAAATGGCACACATTCCATTAAAATGGCAAAAAACTGCCGCCATTTTAACGAAATTGCCTATAAGACCGCATGCAGGAGCCTCTTCTGCCATTTGGTCAACGCATGGAATGGTTCACCCCTTCCCTGCAAATGTCAAGTCAAAGAATGTCAGACATCGAATGAAGCTGCAAAGCGTCATTCGAAACCAGCTCCAAAAGAATGTTACTTAAATGACGAAGCAAAAGGCAAACCCTAGCTAATATCTACAACTAGCATTGCCGAACGACTGAGATAATATTCTGAGAGAGTAGAACCAAAGAATACAAGAGTAAACCTAGTAATATGAAACTTGTAGCCAATCGACAGCAAAAGCTAAAATCAAACATACAGAAAAGTAGAGCATCACAATATCACAATAGCATACAACAGCGAAGTCCCTACTGATACCTCAGGTCTACACCAGTCCTAGTTTTCAGAGCTCTAGATAGGCCACTTGAGAGTCCTATTTTTCAGAGCTATGGGCAGTTAAAGGTCACAATTTTGAAGCACGCCATGTTAACGAATATGACCAGAACTGCAAATACCGATAAGGTTACACCAAACTAAGCTTACGTCACGGTTTAAGGAAAGACAAGTCCCATGCATGCACTCTATGAAATGAGGCTACCTTATCCGACTGGTAGTGCAGCTACACAGTAACTGCACGTAGAAGAAACATATCAGCGAGTGACACATTATCTCAAACATTCTCCTGTGACAGTGAAAGCAGCAAAGTAAAATCCTAAATCTTCAAGTCCAGAACTCATGTTGATAAGACACAGCAACGACGAAAGTGCCCACATGCTACTAAAAAATAAAATCTAAGAACTATCGAGGACTGTGCTAAGCTGCAGACCTATAAATCTTCTGACATCAAGCATGGTCAGAAAATGCCTGACAAACAGACAGGCCGGGCGTACTACACACGGTACTACCCATCATGAACACCTGAAGGCTTTACATTACCACCTACGTCAGTGAGGTCTCAAGTTCCACATCCACGTTTCTGAATCCCTCAAACCACAACTAGCTAGAATTTAATCCCCGGTTATAACAGGCAGGTTCGCCTCCAGAAGCAAAATGTAAGGAGTACATTCATGACCGACATGGGAATTGAGCAGAAGAGTCAAATAACCGAACATGAGAATTTAGCAGAAGATTGGAAGCAGGTAGATTTCATTTTATGTACGTGGCCATGCAAACTCTGCAGTTGCATGATTGTAAGACCTTCAATTGTACTCAGTACCATGGTTACTCCTCCAACAGTTTCATTACCTGCTCCATTGAACTCATATGTAATTATCCTGACAAAATCCAACGCAACCTGACCACACGGCACCTCAGCCTGGTAAGTCCCAGATACTTAGCTAAATACGTGGGGCCTTGCAATTATGGTGAACGATCATTTGGCGCTTTGTCCTCTCCCTCTAGCAATACAACTATTTACTGACAACGTCAATTTCGTTGAAGTGGCGCGATTCCAGCGCCTAAAATTGTGACACATACGTCCATAAAGGTCTAACATCCAGGACAGGTATGGAATTTATATGGAGAACAGTGTTCTGAAAGGTGTGACAAAGTAATGGGATACCGCCAATTTTAACAATCTAACGAAATTGACGTTCCGAGTTCCTCTTCCCACAAAATCGATTAAAGAAACAAGGGCTCGTTTGCAGGTGTTATGATCAATTTAGTTAAAATGGCGGTATTCCATTAAAATGGCACAAAATGAAACCGCTGAAAAAATGAAAACAATGGAAAGATTGTCCAAAGGGAATGAAAATGCTTGAACTAGGAGTGATTTGAATGTGCTAGGTATAAAATTGGCACATGTATGACCCTATCGTGGCACACTTATTCTTCATTTGTAGAAGATATTCCATTAAAATGGCATGCGGAATACCACCATTTTAACGAAATTGACCATCTACTGTTACAAATGGAAAGTCAGGACCTAAGCTAAATAATCTACCTATGTACCGGTATTCACTAGTAATTATGCAAGTCGCATGCAGACTCTGTTCGTGCTAACCAATATGAAAATGCCAAGGTTGCTGGGGACTGCTGAACTTACAAGATATTTGTTCAAAGTCTGCGATGTGATCTCATTGGAACGCTCTCGTTATGGGCAGAAGGGATGGATGTGTCCCAGTCTTTATCCTTTTCCACCGAACTTGCTGCAATAGAAATCAACATTGTCAATCCTTAAAGTCAGTGACTCTACCTTGAGTCGGACCATAATTAACTAGCTAATGTAGACTTCATGCACATGACCCTAATACTGTTCGTTGTTCGTTGTAACGTCACTGTGGCGAATTATAGTGCTCTATAAGTAAATCCTGGATGACAAGGAATTCGAAGTCACACTAAATATCCGGTTTTCCTGTTTGATAACACTGTTAAGCTGACGTGAAAATACACAATGGTGTGTTCACCCTACGCTGAAACATTAAGGTGTGAAAATCCTAAGGCTTCACTTTCAAGAAGGAAATCAACCAAAAGTTTAAAGTTTGAGTAGACCTTGCCCAACGGTAACTCCGTTACCAGAGAAAACTTGGTTTCTCTCTCTCAAGGCAAGTGGATTTTACGTAAGCATTTGAAACCTTGCGAAAGACGTTTGGGACACAACTCACATGCCTACCACAAATAAAAGCAGAGTCTGAATACTGGTCAGTATCACAATCCAAGCAATTTGCTTGTTATAGTCTCACACTTGCCATGGTAGCCAATGTCACTACCATAATCGTTGTTGTATACAAGCATATGTGAACATAAATGACTGTGATCTTAGACAGATAGGACTAACGGAGTCGTTAATAGGAGATCAGTTTCGTGGCATCTTCGGAAAATTACCTGAGAAAAAATGTGCGGCTGAATACCTGTTCACGGGCGGAAAACATACTAGTAAAGACCCTAGTTCTACAACACAAGGTCCTTAAGAAATGCAGGGAGGGCCAAGACTCAACACATGAACACAGATTCATGTTCTTCAGTCTTCATCTGCCCACAGCTTGATCTCTGTGATGGTTCCGTCTCGGTCAGTGACTGTGGAGAATCAAACCCCACCCAAAATCGAGACCACTACGCTTCTTTCCCAACCGAGAAAGGTGCTTCACCTTAAGAGAATCACAAAGCCTAGTAAGAGGGTTCACCGCAATACCACATGGGCTTTCGAAGCTATTGGTTTGGCTTTCCATGTCTAATGTAATGTTTCTACATTACATTTGAATGTTTAGGTCCGTATTCGGTTAAGACAGTACCGTTTCCACTGAAACGATTGTTCGGTTAGTAAGCAACCAGTTTTTGGTTAAATGGTCCTTTGTTGAATGGAGCAATACCGTCGTGAACGTTCTCAAAAAAACTGTAGCTGAAGATAACTCACCTCATAACAAGCCTCTGCCTGCTGGACCCTGCATCCCTGAGGCAGATGTTTCCAGTTGGTCTAATAGGAAGACAACAAGAATCGGGGAAGCCTGGCGTCCTCGTTGTGGCGCTGTTGTGTAGTGCCACAGGCATGTGCGGTTTGCCTAGGAGAGCATAACCTAACCATCCTCCATAGCCATCCACACTTCATTCCAGTCACCGAAACGCCGAATTCTGACAAGGTCGAAGGCAGAAAGAAACCTGAACGTGAGATCCCGGGTAAGCCAGAGATATCAACAACTAGGCAAAGAGAATTCTCATTCTAACGGACAACAGACTTGGCATCGAGCACGCCACAGGCCGCGCCGGAGGATCTCACAGGATGTTCCCCCATTAAATAAAGGTTGTTGTAATGCTCTGACATTCCCTCCTTGACAGGGAGGCATCCAAATAAGGCAAAGTTTATTCTAAAGAAAAGGGCAGGGGCCTCCTCGGCCATTCACTTACTCACTCACTCCTCTCCAGATGGCTCCGTCTCAAGATACCGGTAGCTTTCGCTTCGCAATTTGTGCAACAGGCTATAGTGGCGGAATGGGGGCTTAACAACGTAAGAAGTACATTTTTCTTGAAAAGAAAATCGACAAGAATGGGAGTAAGCAATAGGCCCTGCATATCGCAGGCTTTTCGCTAATAAGTGAGTAGAAAAATTTCTACTAAACACATCCAGGGGCGGTGCCTGTGTCATCGTCTCCGACGTCTGGAACCTAAGTTAGCTAATGTTTCAGTCTCATTGAACTACCAGGCAAGAAGTAGCAAGCACCAAGCTTCCATTTCGAGTCGCAGAAAGATTCATGGTGGAAGTATTCCACTCTGGCATTGCATCATCTGAAGCGTAAAACAGTATTTTTTAAGTTAAGGCCTCATTTGTACAGGACAGCAAACACGTCTCTCAAGCTTTTCCTCAGCCACCCATTTAGCCTATTAGTGAGGGTGCGAAATTAGTGTGACTGCAAAACTCTTTTGTTTTTGGAGGATCTTGTTTTTGGAGGACATTAGTATCAACACAGAAAATTTCAATGTGTAATAAATTAAAATAGTGTGATTGTGGTAAATTACCATCACATGCATCCATTAGTAGAAACATGGATTGTGTAGACTTGAGAAACATGCCCTAAAAGATCCATAACTACTTACTTCATTCTATTTAGCATGGTCCACACTAAATAAATACCATTACAATATTTGAGATAAATTCATTTAGTGTTGCTCCCATAGGTAAGTCCCACAATTTAGCCAATGCACACTATACAATGATCAAGTTTTTCTTTTACTTTGAATAGTATTACAATTACATGCAATCTTCTTTCTTTCTTTCTTTTCTTCTCAAACCAGGGAGATCTTGCACGAGTGAAAGTGACAGAGTATGGTTTTAGAGCTAGAATAGGCTGAATAGCTTGTATAAAAATATGGTAGGAAATATACCATTGGATTTATGATACAACTATTATCAAATTTCATTTAGATATCATTTTAGCATTTATATAACATATGTCTTATCATGCTCAAATACAACATTGCATAAGTAGAATACATGACCATTTTGCAACTTCTAAAATGTGTAGGAAGTGCAATATTGATTCAATATGGGGTGATTGCAAGAAAGACCGGTCCTATTTTGCATAACATTTGGAGTGGCGGAGTTGTTTTCTACTAGAACTTTTGACAATAAAACCCAATGAACTTGAAATTTTTATTGGAGATGGTTAACTTGTTTGTAATCATATCCCTTATTTTTTAGAAATAAAAAAAATCGTTTTATATTTAAAAGTAAGTTTTGCTAATTTGTCACACTTTGACGTCTAGGGTTTTTAATGATCTAAAGCTGAAAATTTGTGGTCTATTTCCACAATAGGGCTCCTTTTCACGCGCACTTCTAAACATTGAAGATGGTTTTGACTTCCATTTTTTTGTGAAATGTGATCACTATCAAGTCTTTACAAATGACCAATTTTTAGTTTTTTTTTCATGATTTTTCAATTATTATTAATTTTTACCTAGTTGTATCTATTTTCTATAACAATTTTTATTTCCAAACAATATTTTTTTAGTACTTGCAAGTAGTTTGTGAGTGCTACTAGAACCTTAAGTTAGAAAATTGCAGCCTTAAGTTAGAAAATTGCAACCTTAAGTCAGAAAATTGCACACAGGTTCTAGCGGCAATAGTTAGTAATTCATATGGGTGAATTGTAAACTTAGTGTTCTTTGGCCTTCCAAGCAATGGACACTTTGTTTGTGATGATGATAATCTAATTCTAACCGCTTCAAAACAATCTAAATGTTAAAAGGTTCAAGACCTTGATGAGTAAGAAAAACCTAATCTAATGTTAAAATCTATCTAAGCTAATTGATAGAATGCACTTTGCCCTTTCCAAAATGGTAAAGCAAGTTGAATTCTGATATTTCTACTAAAAGATATTGATGGATGAAATTTATCCCTAATTTTATCCTAAAAACTTCATCCGTTGACTAAAAATAGCAAATGAATTTGAAATAAATCTTGATTTTTAGGGTTAAGTTGTTAATTAAATGAACTAATGGATTTTTGAGAGAAAACCTTAGTTTGACCTATTTTAAAAAATTTCATCCAAAATTAAGTCAAGCTTCATCCATCCTTTACTCCTTTAAAATTAAAATTCATTTTAAAGTCAAAGTTGGTTTTGAAATCTTCAAAAGATTTTCTAAACGATTCTAGTCTCAAAAGATTCTTTAATTATTCTTTAAAAATATTCCTAATTGTTCTTTTATTAATTTTTATTCTAAGTCATTATTCTAAATTTAGTAATTTTTTAGATTTTTTATTGTTTTTATGAAGAAAGTGATAAATTCCCTTTCTACGAAGGTAAAAAGCAAGAATTTTGGATTTCTAGGTTAAAACTTATGGATGGATGAAAATTTCCCTTAGTTAGATGGAATTCATTCCTTCAATAAGTTTTATGTAGAATAAAGGGATAAATTAGGTTTTAAATTCTCCCAAATATTCTAATATTTCCTATATTCCTAAATCAAGTTAGATTCTTTTTGAGATTCTTTTGGATGAAATTAATATTTCCTTTCCAAATTAATTCCAAATTCATCCGTTTATTACTTCCACAATTTTAATTAAGTTTCATAAGAATTTTAGCAATGTTCAAACTTTAACTAGCAAATGGTATCCTAAATGTTAATTGTGATTTTAATGGAAAGCAAATTCAAAAGACAAAGTCAAAGTCATACCTTGTAACCTCGGTATTGAAACCGTCGATGGATCCGTCGTCGCAATGCACCATCATGATCATCTCCCCATGGTCCTCCATCGCCCTTCAATACTTGCAAAATTTAGGTAAATTTCAATAATCCTTCATCCAATCTATTGTTTTAAGGCCTATCTAAATGTTCAACTTTATTAGTTTTGGCAATAGAAAATAATAGGTTGGTTTTAGAGATTTATTCTAAATTAATTAATTAAATTAAATTCTCTAATTCTAATGAATAGTGATATTATTCTTTTGTCAATTGTTTAATAGTTTTTGTTTTTATATTCCAAAGATATTAGTTGTTTTTGTTTTTATCTATTTGGCTTATCAGGCCTAATAAAACAAAACACTAAACAACAATTTTGTCAACTAATACAATTGGAATCCTAATTAATAACTACCAAAGAACTAAATGAATAGCAAATGGAATAAAATCTAACAACAAAGCCAAAATGAATAGTAAGATTCCTCACCTTAATAGTTTTTTAATGCTTAAATATCTCATGTGTTTTAATTCCCTTCCTTCTCTTCCAAATGGTTCATTTGATTGTTGCAATTGTTTTGTTAGCTATGGAGAGTTTGAGGGATGAAACTAGTATGATTTCCCTCACGTTGTTTCAAATTTCAAAAATTGAGGGTGGTGTGGTAAGCAACGGCCTTCCCTTTTGGGTTGAGTAGAAACTCAACTTAGTTTTTAGAAATTTAAGACAACTCTCTGAACTCACCGCAATTTTCCAAGTTGTCTCCCAACTACAGTAACCCAGCGAAACCCCAAACCTAGCACTTCCAGACTGCAGCGACCCAGCGAAATCCCAAACCTAGCACTTCCAGACTGCAGCGACCCAGCGAAACCCCAAACCTAGCACTTCCAAACTGCAGCGACCCAGCGAAACCCCAAACCTAGCACTTCCAGACTGCAGCGACCCGGTGACCCCGAACCCAGCACTCCCAAACTGCAACGACCCAGTGACCCCGAACCCAGCACTTCCAAATTGCAACGACCCAGTGACCTTGAACCCAACACTCCCAACTGCAACGATTCAGTGACTCCGAGACCCAACACTTCCAGACTGTAGAAACCCCAGCAAACCCCTAGACCTAGCACTTCCGATTGCAGAGATCCGGTAAACCCCGAACCAACACTCCTGACTGCAGTGACCCGATGACCCCCCGCGGTATCCGCCTTCTACGATACCCGCTTCTTACGGTACCCACCTACGGCATGATTGTTCTTCGGCTGCAGCCTTGCAACCTGGGCTTTTAAACCTTCAAAACTGGTCTGACCAAAGATGAGGGGATAATCCAAATTTTTAGGTTGTCTCCAAAAATCACTAATCAAAAAATTAACCTTTAATAAATCAAGAAGGACAAAGATTTATACTCTAGAATTAAAGAAAAGACTAATTCAATTTTAGGAATTCTTGGAATGAATTTCTACTAAATGAGCTAAAAGAATACTTCCAAAGAATTTTAATAACTTTGATCAACTATTGCAACTGGCACTTTCCAAATACTGAAGAGTAGACTCTTCTAAAAGGATTTCAACACTTAAATACTTAAGTTTCCTTAAAAAAGTCAAATTCCAAGGTCAAAGCTCTGTAGTGTGGGAGCAACTCCAAGAATAAATGAACAACTTAAAGTTTCAAGTACCCATTTCCAGGAATCTAAAGTCAAAGCTCCGTCGTGCGGGAACAACTCCAGGAATAACCGAACAACTTAAAGTTTCAAGTACCCATTTCCAGGTATCCAAAGTCAAAGCTTTGCCGTGCAAGAGCAACTCCAGGAATAACCAATATCCAAGGACCAAACTAATATTCTGAAAGCTTAATTTTTAAAGGAGGTATTTATAACAATATTTAACCGAATATCAAAAACTAAACTCCAAAATTTCAAACAAGGTTCTAAGTTTAATCACTAAAGGAGGTACACATGACAGTGTTTAATCAAACATTAGCAATTAGTCAAACCAAACACCTGTTATACAACGAATTTTGGTACGTGGTGATGCACAAAACCTTTTGGCTAACCAACGATTTGTAAGAATTGATAATAGCTTGTGAACTCAAAACTATTGTTCACAAGCTATTGTCAATTTAGAGTTTGGAAACTATTCCCACAACTCTCTTAATAGCAAAGTTTTGGGGCTTGAAGCCTCCAAATTCAAGAATAAAGTGAGTTAACTCAAACAACAATAGAATTAGGAGATTTCCTCTTCCTAAACTCTTGGAAATCAAAGTTTTGGGGCTTGAAGCCTCCAAATTCAAACAAGAAAAAAAACAAAATTTTGAAAAGGTCCTCCGGACATTCAAAGTACAAAAAAATAGAAAGAAATAGCCAAAATTTGGCTTGAAAGTGCTCTAACAAGTGTCGGTAGCACGACAAGATCAACAACAAGAATGAAATAAGATAATGAGGGCTACAAACAACCTCGAGGAAGGGCCTTATATACTTGCTCCCAGCCCCCCCGGTAAGTTGTTTGTAAATATTTTCTTACTTTCAATTTAGATATTTTGCTAAACTAACCTAAAGTATTTTCTAAATAATCTTTGTTTAATGGGAAGGAAGGTCCTTAAGCAAGTTCCTTTTAGGCCCTAAATGGCCTTAGAATCTTCCTCAAATCAAATATTAGATTTTTCCCAAAGATATTTTGAAAATCTACCTAATCAACCGAGATATTTTGCAAATTAATCTAAGGTTAGTTCCAAATTGTCTTTCTTTAATTCAAAATATGGCTTCTTACACAAGACAAGTATCTTGAGCAAATCCAATCTTCTATTTTCCAAAAGATATTTGTAAAATCAACCTAGATTAATCCAAAATTACCATAAATAAATCAAACTAAGGGCTGACCCTATCTATCTTTTAAAGGACAACTTGAAACTAAAAATAAATTGCGTCATTGTGTTTAGAAGACCCCAATTAGCCGACACAACCCCTTACCCCTGCCTCCTCGGCCGTTTTTAAGCACAAATTTGAGTCACGGTAACTCTAAACAAAAGTCAAAACTCTAACTTTGGAGTTTGCGCTTTTTGATGAAACTGTCTGGCCAAGGTAGTTAAGAATATTCATAGGAGTAAGAATTGACCCTTGAATCGCTCCATTTAAACACCGTTAGCTCCTGGTATGCTAGTCAACCCGCCACCAAGTTGTAAATTCTTGTAAAATTTGGTGTCGGTTCTAATCTTGGTACTTGGGAATGTTGGAATGTCTTCAAACTTGATAAGGCTCCTTATTGGCATACAAAACACTATTCTAATTTTTAGTGAGATTTTACCGCAACATTGGTAATTTTTAGGAATTTACGAATGCAATTTTAAGTGGTTGACTTCCCATAAAGTCATCGTGGAGTTTTGAAAAATCCCGAAATTTTTGGGCATTCTTCTACAAGATGTCCATCAGCTAAGGGCAAAACCAAATCTCCAAAAAAAATGTTATTTTTATCAATTTCTTAATAATTTTCACCCGAGAGAATATTATTTGTAATATCGAGGGAATCTTGGATGAACGGACTTCAATTTGACCTCCTAGCATGCTTTGACTTAGAAAAGCACCTCTCTGTATGTTCCAATCATCATTTCTTCCATCTTGGTCTATAAATGATTTGGATTTTGAAAACTACCTGCAAACAACAAACTTAATTATTTCGAATTGGATTTTGACTGACTCTGACTAGATTCTATTATTTAGCCAGTTTGTTACATGCGTACTTATAGATGTTGTATCACATGAAAATGACACTAGGACTGGCTAACCCTCATATCCTTTTTTCGCTTGGAATTACTGATTAACTACCTAAATTTACTAATAAGACCTAAAATTAGTGAAAATATAAAGTTTTACGTGTTTCATGCATTTAAAGCCATTCCTCATTACTTTGGTAGGTACTTCTACCAAAACTCTCAATAACTTTGTTTTTATGTGTTTTTTCATATAATTAACCTAAAAACTAACAGAAAATCGCGAAAAATAAATTCAAAGTTTCAAGTGCCAACTTGAAGGCTCACATAGTCATAGGTACTACCAGCAATTGATTTTTCAAATCAACGATTGAGATTGTTCTATTTCATAGTATTCTTAGTAGTGAGCCCAAAAATTGCAATTTTGGCAAAATGCTACCAAAATCGTTCAATCTATCTTGCAACCATCCTATGGGAAATTTCATTAAAATGGAAGTATTCTGTGTGTTATTTTTAGACTATCCGATGTAAACCGTACAAGTGACATCTATGATAGGTATAGCTTTCAGAAATCTATGACTAGTATAGATTTCAGATCGTGTAGTTTGACCTATGAAAGTGCCACCTAGGATGTATGTAGACCTCAAATATCTAGAAATGATAGAGATTTAAAAAAATCTAGGACAATTGTACGTTTCAAATTGCCCAATTTGAGTTGTAAAAACTACCAAAGTTGAGGAATTTTTCCATTTTAATGAAGTTGCCCATCAATTTTGGAAGTGCCATGTATCATTGGATTCAATTTGATATGAATACAAACTTTTGTCACTAAAATATACTTCAATATGAATACCTTCTATGTCAAATGCCCCCAAACACCATGTTGCAACTCAAATTGAGTGTCCTAAGCTTTTAAGATTAACTTCTAAGTGTCTTTTTTTACTCCTATGTGCTTGATCTAAAAATAATAAGAATATTTTTGCAAATTCATGATAAACAAGAATGGAACCTATTGCAATGCAACTAAACTATATAGTTTCATCAAGCTACAAGGTTTCAAGGACAAGATGTTTGAGTGTCATTAGGATTTACCGATTTAGTAAAAACAAATGGATGAAAAATTGTGCAAATGAAAACCTTAAAGATGAAGTTGTGACACAACTTCTATTTTGCCATATGAGATAATTGATATTCCATCAAGATATCATATCATTGATTCATGTAGACCATTCTTCCTTCTTTCTAATTTCTATTGATGTATTACTTGATCTTTCTTGAAGCTTTTCTAATAAAAATTGATTGGATGAAGTGCGCTTTTACAACATTCATCATCCACCAATTAGATAGTTGAGTGCTTAGGCGTTAAAAATCAAGGGGTAGTTCAAATTTCCAAAATTGTAAAGATGAATTTTAAAATGCAATGAAGAAGAATGATTTTTTGCTAGTGTTTAAATAAAAAATATAATATATAATCAATAGGTTCTATAGATATGATTAGATATACTACTACAGAATCAATACTTTTCAAAAATTTAAAATTGATTTTAGATTCAATGTATATAATTTTCACAAGAATTTTCTCTCTCTAAGTTTGAGATAATAAATTATAATTATTGAATTTTTTAATAATTTTTATTTTACTTATTAATTTGTCATTTTGGAAGTGTTGTTATTTGAACTTCAAAAGTTACCTTTTGAATGAAATGTATTTCTATCCTATGAATAATAGGATATTTGTGAAGAAAATTTGGAAAATCAATTACCACACAATTGTTAAAGAACTGACACTAGAATTTGTAAAAATTGTTATGAATAAAAAAAAAGATTATGTGTATATGAGACATATTTGCATTCATTTGTTGATCAAAATTTTAAAAGTTTGGCATATAAGGGATTAATGAATTGATTATTGCACTACATTAGGTGTTATCCCTTCAAGTTCCAAGGCCTTTTCAATCAAAAAACACTCAAACCTACCATTTCTATGGCCCAAAAGCAAAAAAGTCTTAAAATTGTTTTCATATCTAACCATAGAATCTTGTACTAAAATATTATAAGAATATGTGGAAGAAAAATTTGAAACTTTGACTATATAGATTACAAATTACATTGACTATGTTATCACCAAAAACGCTGAAAAACTACAATTTTCTAATACAAGCACCAAAATTTTGAAAATATCATTTTTGGACACATATAACCGTAGGATCTTTAGTAAGCTAGATTGAAAAGATGTAGAAAAAAATTCAGAAATTTTCAAACCTGTAGATTGCAAGATACTAGCATTTAAAGTGACAAAAGTCCTTTTTTTGGCATTGCGAAAAACTGGGCAGCTGCACTTTACAAGGTCACATTTGTATAAAAAATGTCCCAAATGGTGGTGCTTCTTTGGATTCATTCTTCAAAGCAAGTTGGTTGCATACTTGAAAAATTTCAAATCATTCAAAATTGTACAACATATAGGAAAAAAATAGTAAGTAAAAAGAAGTAGATAATGATTCAAAATACTAAATTGTTATCAATTATTTATGGAATTGAGAAATGTCAAATCCAATGGTTTTAATGTTGGGTGAATGCAAGAAACACTGGTACTATTTTGCATCACAATTGGAATGACGGAGTTGCCATTTGCCATATCTTTTGGGAAATGAAGTCCATGTATTTGAAATTTTTATTGGACATGGCTAACTTGGAAGTCCTCAGATTCCTTATTTTTGAGAAATTTTGAAAAAAAATCCTTTAATTAAATTATAATTTACCTAATTTGTCACACTTTGCAGTTTAGAGGTTTTTTAGTACTATGGAGCATCCAAAAATTATGATGTTCACTTGAATTTTTTGTAGGCTATTCCGACACTAGATGAGCATGTGCCCACCAAAAGGCATTAAAAAAAACACAATTCTTTGTCCTCAACATGCATGCAAATAGGGGTCCCTTGCGCATAGTGCTCCAAACATTCATGATGGTTTCAACTTCTAGTTTTTGGTGAAATGTAATCACTATCAAGTCTTTACAAATGGCCAATTTTTAGTTTTTTTTATTCATGATTTTTTAATTATTATTAGTTTTAATTTTATCAACTTTTTGTGACAAACTGTCATTTTTTTCAAATAGTATTGTTTTAGTATTATTAAGTACTCAAAAGTACTATTGGACATTGATTTTTCAGATGAACTGCTGAGATTGCTCCGTTTTGTAGTATAGTAGTACTCATAGTACTAAGCGCAAAAAATCACAGTTTTGGTAGAATGGTTCATAAATCCTTCGGTGTTTCTTGCATCTACCCTGTTGTAATTAACAATCTACCTCTAATGTTTTTATTCTTTTCCAAAAATACTGAACATTGAGTTAAATAAAGGACTTCAAAGTTTATTTTAGAGTAGAAAATCCATAATTGCTCGCAAATTGGGGGGGGCACTTAGTTCTACTACAACAAAACATATGCGAATAAGTGGTTTCTAATAACCTATAATTTCAATCTTAAATTTTGACCATTGTTTAATTATGACTACAGGTTTCTATTGCTGAAATTTCCAACTCAAATAAAATATGAAATGATTTCTAGAAGAGGTTGAAAATGAACTAAAATGGCATGTTTTTCAACTCAAATTATTATAGAGAAGACATTTAGATGACTATTGAATCAATATTCAATTCAAAATGAGTTTTCAATAGAGAGTTATTTTTAGGATTTTTTTTCATTTTTTAGACAACTTTTTCTTATATAATATAGGAGTGTGAAAGTTATTTTTCAGTTCTACAATGTATCTTTTTACTTCAAAAATTTGTAACTAATTATTATTAACAAATAAAAATATCAATAATTCAAAACATAAACTTTCAAAGTAGGAAAATCTATTCATATTTTTTTAATTTTTTTTATTTAAAATTCAAAAAGTATATAAGGTGGTCCAAAGTTTTGCTGGCACATGGTTTTTAATGGACATTCTAAGTGACCCCCCTAAGCCCACAAACTAAAACAACTCATAACTTTTGATTCATAAATCAAAATGGAAGGATTGAAAGCTTTCTATGTATGTATAAATCTTGAAAACGAATTTCAAATTTTTATTTCTAAAAAAAATCATTTTTTTTGTGCTGCCTAGATTGCCCAGTTACAAAAAAAAATAACATATTAAGCCCTAACTTTTGACTTGTATTTCCAAATGTCTTGAAATTTAGTGCATGTGAAAGATATTCTTGCCCACATCTTCTATTAAAGTTTGGGACAAAAACATGAAAATCTCTAGTCATACTTATTTATCTAAAATTTCTATGTTGCCAACTAGGTTGCCAAAAACGCAGCTTGGTCCTTTAGGGGTTAAAGCAAAGAAAACAAAAAATTTGGCATCTTATTTGACTCAAGATTTTGGCTTTGAATCTTCCTAACTTAAACTTCTACACTCCTAACTTAAACTTCTACACTCCTAATTTTGATTTTTTAATCTTGTATGTCTAGAAATTGAGTTGAGAATTGGAGGGAAAAAATTCAAAAAATATTATAGAGTAGAAATTGGTACAATATTGAACCAAAAAGAAATCATCAATAGCTCTAAAATGGAATTAAAACACAATAATCTCAATAATCTCAAATTTAACCCTTAAAGTTCCTTAACTATGTTTTCACCAAAAATGCTTTTAAACTACTATTTTTACTACATTTACAAAATTTGAGAAAATAAAATAAAATTGCACATGTAATTGTAAGATCTTGCAGTAGGATGGGTTGAAAAAATGTGGAATTTTTTTTAGAAATTTTCACTGCATAGATTGGAAAATATTAGTATTCAAATTGACAAAAAATCTTTTTTTAGCTCTGTAAAAAAATGAGCAGCTCTACTTCATGAAGTCACATTAGTATGAAAAAATGTCCAAAATAGTGGTGCTTTTCTGGATTCATTCTTCAAGGGAAGTTGGCTATGTGCTTGAAAAATTTGGTAACACTTAGAATTGTACAACATATAGGGAAAAAATGCAATGTTATAACATCATTGACAAAATTTTAAAGCCTAACATGGACTAATTTTACAAATTTCATATTCTCATAAAAAATTTAAAATAAAAGCTAAACGGTAGAGCTCTTATCCAACCAAACCTAGCCATCACCTATTGGATACCCTGCTCTCATAGCTATAGTCAATTTCTGAAAATTTTGATTGGAAATCAGTCTGCCCTTGATTCCCTAATTGAGAAACAAATAACATATTGTATTATAACTTTTCACTCGTATATTCAAATGTAATGAAATTCTGTCCTTGAGGAAGATATTCTTTATCTACACCTTGTGGAAAAAATTGGGACTTAAAAAGCCAAATCTTCACTCATATGAACCTGTCTCCAAAACCTATGTTGCCAAAAACAACAAGCCAGTCTTTTAGGGATTAACCTTATGAAATGTTTATTTGAAAAATTGTGAAAATTGTATTAAAAAATGAATTTTATAAGTTATTTTTTCAAGATGATGTTTAGATTGCTTAAAAAGAAATATTGTCTTTAATTTTTTTATCACTAGTTCAAATAGAATGAATCAAAGCTTTACATGTAGAAAAAAATTTAAAATTTAAAAAAATTCAATATTTTGTGATTTTTGTGTTGCTTGATGAACTGTTTTTTAGACTTTGGGTGACAATAGTTTTGCTCATGGGCACCAACTAAAATAAAAATTAATGTAATTTCCTATCTTCTAAAAAAGTTTAATAAAATCATATCAAAAATTGAGGTTACACAAGTCTGTCGAAAATTTCAAGAGACCTTAAGGGGACTTTGGGATCTTAGGAATTAATAGTAGTGTAGAGAGGATTTTAGGAATGACTTAGGTCACTTTGTCTGAGCATCTCACTTGGTTGGGCATGTTGCAAGGTTGGCCATGTCATGTCACTTTGTATTGTTAACAATAAGTGTCATAAACTATACACACTAGCACAAACATATATGCCCAAAAGCAAATCCACACTACAATAAGGCATAAATGAACAACTATTTACTAATAAGCTTCTCTAACTCTTTTAGATTGCTTCTACTTTGTTTCAATTGAATTAGTCTTGCAAAATAACTTGAATTAAGGAATAACACTAATAAAAATCGGTATAACAACCAACCATCATTATATTCCGTACTCCAATTCCTATCAACTCAAAAACCACAACACATGCAAGACTTGAAGAGATTGAAGAAGCAAAGAGACGGCCTTTGGTTCCAACCACTCCAAAGGTGCCCCAAAATAGCTTTGTTCACACATCTAATAGTGTCAAAACACTAAGTTAGCCCCTCTGTGGCCAATACATGGCCATTTAGACTATACAAAGCCTATGACATGCCCTCTAGAGCTTACCAACTATCTGCCGTCAAATAACATGACAACTGTCGTGTCACTCTATATCATTAACAATAAGTGTCGTAAACTATACATATTAGCACATACATACACGACCAAAGGCAAATCCACACTACAATAAGGCATAAATATACAACTATTCAATTGCCCCCTTAGTTGAGTAAAGTACCTTTGCAACTCAGTTAGCACCCAAAGTCAAATTAAATAACCTCTACTACACTCATTATGTAATTAATATGTTAAAGAAGATAAATGATAGACCTCCGTCCATTTCTAGGCTTGAATCAATCATAAGTGAAGGGATAAGCTAGGTGTATTTGAGCCCATCCTCAATCGCTTTCAACATTGTAGTTGCATTCTACAAAATCTCCATTCAAGTTTCAATATCATGAGCCACAACTCTAATCACTTTCTACAACAGGAACAAGCCCAACATCGAAGAAGAAGAACAATCAATGGCAGTTGCAAACATACCATGTATCAAGCTTGTTGACAGAAATCACAATATAGTTGTAGCACCCTTGCTCTCTCCACATATAAAACATCTAGATCTACATGGAACCATTGCGAGCTTTGGATCCACAGTCCCTTCAATTGAAAAATGACAAGGAGCACAATTCTTTGTGTTGTCTCTGCATTCTTGTCCATTTTTTCCTTCCAAAAGAAGAATTCCACTAGGTAAAATTGTCTTGACCCTAAAAATGGTCCGTCTTGCCTAAACATCCAAAGTTGTAGGTGCCTCACATTGTAAATACACATAATCTCTAACTTTGAATTGTTGAAGTTGAGGCCCATAAGCCCCACTTCTAATGTGCATTTATCAAAGAGTATCTTTGTGTTGCGCTATCGCCAAATTCTCCATAGCCATTGGCATGGCTCTTTGAAAATATTTAGCTCGATCTCCGAGTACCTTTGTCCAAACTCTTGGGTCATCCAAATCTATTATTGGATCCAAGTTTTCTCTTATTGCCGATGGTAACATTGGCTCTTTCTCATATGTGGGAACCTAGAAACATGATTATTAGAGAATTTAATGGGATTATGGATATATAATTCAAATGTAGTGTAGTTACTAAGAGATAAAATAGTTAAGGTGGGAAAACTAAATTTCCCAACCAAACCAAAACCGGAATCGCAGTTAGAATTTGGAAATCAATTCCAAAATCCCGTGTGATATCGAAAGCGGATATGGAACTTTATCGGAAGTTAACGGGACTACCGCGGGAAAGAAGGGAACGTTCAACAGTCAAAAAAATTCTTGTTAAATGCAGAACGGTCAGAACTCAACAGCTGGAAACCGGAATTAGGAGGATGGGAAGGAGACTCTAGTTTTCACTTTCATTCTTTGTTGTCTGAGTTCCTGTCTCTCTGAGGAGTGTTTTGGCTATGTTTTGAGTGCTTGTAAAGGAAAGTTGAGAATGTTAGTTTCCAGTTTCCGTCATGCAAAGAAGAAGCAGCCCGTTTGTAGTAGGAGTGTCTTGAGAGATTAGCACTTGTCTTCTAAGTAATTGAGGTAAGGATCTCTTTTCTAAGTGTGATGCTACCACCAAGAAGAGATGGGGAAGGCGGAGGCTATAGAGGAGCTACTTCTGTTTAACCTCCAGTCGGTGATTCCGGGTGTCACTATAAGAAACCTGTGTTTTCTGTAGTGTTACAAAGAAATGGGTCATGTTTTGATTGACATCAATGCATCACAAATTTTGAGCTTATAGGAGGCAGATTTTTGTTGATGTTTGGAAAAATATGACAATGTCAAAGCAAAAACGTGTGGATGACATAAGGGACATGTATGTTTTTTTGAACATCAAATAAACCATGGTCATGTTTATTAAAACGTCTTCCAAAACATGGAAGTTCCATATCAACTATGGGTTTTAGATTCACTTGGATAAAATTTTGTAAGTTATTATAGGTTGAGGTAAAATGTAGACCGGGTGTGAAAAAAATAGGAAAATGGCAGCTATGCGGCATGCTTTGAAAAAAAAGGAAAACAGATGGATATACACTATAAATGAAAAGAGAAACTCTTTATATAAGTAGGGTGGTAGGGTGGTATGTAAAACAAAAATTTTGTTTAAAATTGAATGTTTGAAAAAACATCCACATATTTAAAACAACCTCCAAATGTCGAAAATAATGTGCAGAATTCAGAAAAGGACGCCCTCATGTTTGAAACAACGTCCTCCTGCAATGTAGTCAAGTTCCCATTTTTGAATTATCCCATATCCTTTGTCATGGATGGATAGTGGATTTCAATATAAAGTGAACCTCTCCACCCTTTATTCTCATTAAATGCCAATGAAGTAATTCCTTGATTTTGCCATCAAAAATTCTTTTGATGGTAGATGATAAATTCTTGGTGAATTTGACAATTTGTCTTGTTTATTTTTTTGGAATTTAAAAATAACAATAATTTAATATATATAATTATTATTTTTAAAATAATTATTTCATACAATTAATTTTGCATGTTTTTTTTGGTGAGCCACATCATTTGCCGCATTATCACAATGATTTTTTTATTAAAAAAAAGGACATTGTCCAAACAAAAAATGATGACGTAGCTGCCATGTAGGCGTGTGGCATCTATATGGCAGGCTTTTGGAGAGAGAAAACACAAGGTATCAACAACTGTTTTTATAAAACATATAGACATTGGAGCACATTACAATAGATTTCAACCATTTGTGGAAACACCGCCTACGACGGATTTTAGGTGACATTAGAGTTGGCATGTCTTCAATTGAAAAAAATGTACTTTCATGTCTTTAAAAGCACCACATAAAACATGGGTTTCTTCTAATTTGTGCCAAAGGGCAAGAAAGAGAGAGTAGTTGGAGGAAGATTTGATCCAAGTCAATTGTCACGGGTTCCTGCTGCGCCCACGGAACTTCAAGATGAGGGGATGGTGTGAGAATTTATGGCGGATCAATCTAGTGAGTGGGAGCGGACTATGAGAGCCCAACCATCCAAGTGGACATCCGAGTTGTAGAGGACCATATACAACTTTTCCAAGGAGGGCGAAGGATGGGCTTCACGAACAGACAAGTATAGAAATGGTAAGTTCTCCAATCTTGTGAACCCTAAGGACAAATATGTAGTCATGGATTGTGAGAATTTGAAGTTTAAGAGGGTGCTAGAATTTTTGGTTTTAATCCTAAATTCGAAAAAATTGACCTGGATTAACGTCACTCTGGCCAATACACTTTTTGGTGCATTGTTCAAGGATAGGAAAGTAAACTGGTGTGAACCCTCAAGTTAGCACTTGGAACTCTGGACTTATTTTTTGCGATTTTTAGTTAGTTTTTAGGTTAGTTTTATGAAAAAATACATAAAAAGAGAGTTATTGAGAGTTTTGGTAGAAGTCCCTATCAAAGTAGTGAGGAATGGACTTAGAGAACTGAAACATGTAAAACTTTATGTTTTCACTAATTATTCTAAGTCTTATTAGTAAATTTAGATGAATAGTTAGTAATTCCAAGAGAAGAAAGGATATGAGAGTTAGCCAGTCCTAGTGTCTTGTTCATGCAATACAACATCTATAAGTACGCATGTAACGAAACTTGCTAAATAATAATGTCTAGTCATGTTAAGTCAAAATCCAATGCGAAAGAGTTGGGTTTATTGTTTGCAGTTAATTTTGAGAATACAAGTCGTTTAGAGACGAAGATGGAGGAAAAGGTGATTGGAGCATACAGAGAGGTGCTTTTCCAGGTCAAAGCATGCCAGGAGGTCAAATTGAGATCCGATCATCCAAAATTTTCCCGGTATCAAGAATAATTTTTCCCCGGGGAGGAAATTATTAAGAAATTGCTAAAAATAGCATTTTATTGTGGATTTGGTTTTGCCCTTAGCTGATAGACACCTTGTAGAAGAGTGCCCAAAAGTTTTGAGATTTTACAAAACTCCACGATGACTCCATGGGAAGTCAATTGCTTAAATATGCATTTGTGAATTCCTAGAAATTACAAATGTTGCGGTAAAATCTCACTAAAAATCAGAATAGTGTTTTTTGTGCTAATAAAAAGTCCTATCAAGTTTGAAGACATTCCAACATTCCCAAGTACCATACTTAGGACCGACATCAAATTTTTACAAGAATTTATAACTTGGTGGCAGATTGATTGGCATACCAGGAGCTAACAGTGTCTGAATGGAGCAAATAAAGGGTCAATTCTTACTCCCATAAACATTCTAAACCACTTTGGCTAGACAGTTTCATCAAAAAGCACAAACTCCAAAAGTTAGAGTTTTGACTTTTGTTTGAAATTACCATGACTCAAATTTGTGCTTAAAAACGGCCAAGGAGGTAGGGGTAAGAGGACTTGTAGGCTAATTGGGGTCTTCTAAACACGATGGCGCAATTAGTTTTTGATTTTGAGTTGTACCTTAAAAGATAGATAGGGTCAGCCCTTAGTTTGACTTTTTTATAGTAATTTGTGATTAATCTAGGGTGATTTTACAAATATCTTTTGGAAAATAGAAGATTGGATTTGCTCAAGATACTTTTTTTTGCATAACAAGCCATATTTTTAACTAAAGAAAGACAATTTGGAACTAACCTTAACTTAATTTGCAAAATATCTAGGTGAATTAGGTTGATTTTCAAAATATCTTTGGGAAAAATCTAAAATTTGATTTAGGCAAGATTCCAAGGCCAATTAGGGCCTAAAAAGAACTTGCTTGAGGACCTTCCTTCCCATTAAACAAAGATTATTTAGAAAATACTTTAGGTTAGTTTAGCAAAATATCTAGATAAAAAGCACTCATGAAGACATAGATGCATATTTTAGCAACTTATTTAAGGCCTTGAAGTCGAAGAACACTTTTGTCATTGCTGACCTCATGAAAGCCTTTATGTAGTCTCAAGAATTCATTAGGAAAAAAATGAACCCCCCAAAAGGCCGCTTCACAATGCAAAAATTTGGGTGGCAATGACCTTCTCAACTCACTAGTTGAGCCAAGATTTGCATGATGGACTCAAATATTTGTCATGATGGCCTCAAGATTACACAATTTATCTCCACAATCTCACAAATCAACGGTCCACAATTTAGGGGTGAAAATGTTCCATCCTAGTTGGAAGTTAACGTGGATCCTTGTTGGAGGTCAACCTAGAGAAGTGGGAGGTCGATTTTGGCGCGAAGGTCCAACAAGTTCTTGCCTTTCCAACTAGCGCTCACAAGAATTCAAATGCATTTTGATTATTTTATTTGAAGTCATGTAACACCAACGAGCATTTTTTTGTAGTCCAAAAATAAAAATAAATGAATTTATCATCTTCTTTTGAATTTTCTCGTTGGAAGAAAAACGCACTATATACACATGGGGTGGTAAGAAGTAGAACAATCCATGTAGGATATGTTAATTGAAATTAGTAGAAGCTTGAGAACTCATAGTGAAGTCAAATTAACATATTCCACATGGTTTGTTCAACATCCTACCATCCCCTATGTATATAAAGAGATTCACTTCTTAATTGAAAACTCGAAAAACAAGTAGAAAATGCATTTGAAGCAATGAGAGGTATATTTTAATAGATTCAAATGTCAATTTTTTTATATTTTATATTTGAAATGGGAAACCATCACCACACATTGAAGCACTTCAAAGCTTTGGAGGATGAAGAGTCCAATGCAAGCCAAGATAAAAAAAGGCACAAGAATTGGAGGATAGAGAGTCTCATGCAAGCCAAGAAGAAGAAGGCTCAAAAACTTGAAATGGAAATAGTCAATCTTTCAAGGAAATTGTAGTTCATGATGGCTCCATCATGAAGGATGGAACACATACCTCCTCCAAATTCAAAGATGCCAAGTGGCCACAAGTGGCTACAAGCAATCCTACATGATCGTTCTAATGAGGATGTGGCCACTTTCATACTCATGCAATTAGTATTAAAATTAGTAAGAAAACTTGCGGCCTCTTCTAGGGTTCAATTTTTTCCTAATGAGTATTTATGTCAGAGTTTATATAAGAGGTAGGGAATTTCAAGTCATTTGTAGAGGGTTACCAGAGTGGTGTCTCGGAAAGATTAATGGGTGATTGCAAGAAGACCGGTCTTATGAGGTGTCACAATTGAAGTGACAAAGTTGGTTTTGATCATAACTTTTGGAAATTGAAGCCAATGGACTTGAAATTTTTATGGAAGATTGCTAACTCAGAAAACATGAGATTTGTTATTTTTTTTTAAATTTGAAAAATAATTTTATAATTAATATCAATTTAGCTAATTTGTCACACATTGCGGTTTAGGGTTTTTTAGTATTGTGAAGTATCCAAAAAAAATGATATTCACTTGACTTTTTTGTGGCCTATTTCCACACTAGATGGACATATGCACACCAAAGGGAATTCAAAAAAATACAATTCTTTGTCGTCAACATGCATGCAAATAGGGGTCTCTTGTGCATAGCACTCCAAACTTTCATGATGGTTTCAACTTCTAGTTTTTGGTGAAATGTAATCTCTATCAAGTCTTTATAAATGGCCAATTTCTAGTTTTTTTTATTCATGATTTTCTAATTTTTATTAATTTATACTTAATTTTATCTACTTTCTGTGACAAACTATCATTTTTTATAAGTAGTATTGTTTCAGTATTATAAAGTACTCAAAAGTACTATTGGCCGTTGATTTTTCAGATCAACGACTGAGATTGCTCCATTTTGTAGTATTCCTAGTACTAGGCAGAAAAAAAGCAGTTTTTGACCAAACGCTACTAAAATCGTTTGGTCTTTCTTGCAATCACCCTAATAAGGTTGGGAGAAATGCACCTTTTTAGGTTCTACGTGGTTAGGGACGGGGTCCCCGTTATGAACTTTAAAAGGTTAGCCATCAATTCTCAGCGTTTGTCGTCTGATAAACCTTTGCAATGTCTTTAGAGGAGAAACTACTATGGTCAGCCAATGCTTCTTCCTATCTACCCAAAGCTTGTTCCATTCAAACCCTTGTGGGGCAATGAAATTTCCAAAGCTATAGTAACCAAGAAAAGGCTGTTGGAATGGCGCGGAAAGCTACCCATACTACAGGTTTCATGATGTTAGGACTAGAGAAGTACCTTCAGTATTGGAAAAATGGAATGTCTAAGTGTGAAGGATTTGCAAGTGCATTCGGTCCATATGTGGATTATTGAAAACGTGTGCTACGTGAACTGAAGGAAGTTCTTCCCGAATGTCCAACAGAATTGCAAGAAGGCTTTTGGCCACAGCATGATTGGAGGGTCGTGTGTTATGAAGTATCCAGACTAGGATTGAGGGTGAACCAGTGAATCCCCTCAACGTCATTCAGAAGGGAGAGGACCCAGAACCTTATTGCGGCCCTACAAATGAAGCGCCACTGCAAAGCTTTAATCCTTAGTTTGACATTAGACTAGGCTCGTGGGTTCTCTAAGACCTGATGAACTTAAAATTTGTGATGTTTGACAAAGAAGAGAATTGTCCACCGTGTGCAGATTGGCAAGAGATGTGAACAATGGAAAGTTCTTGCTTCAGTACTGGTGACTAGATAATTATGAAAGCACAATGGAATTGAGATACCATAATTGCTAGTATGATTAATGGATTGTTGAAAACACTCCTCCTACTTAGGTAGACGCAACTTTTGTAGTATACCTGAATTGGTCCAAGATAGTGGATTTAAAGTCACGGACTATTCTTAAGTTAAATAGAGAGGTTACCTTGACAAATTTGAATAGGCATACGAGGCGGACCCTTAATCGAGTACCATGTTCTACTTATTGTGAGATCTCATGATGCATTGATTGTCCTCACTATCACTGTCAATATTTGTTTTTATTGTACGTGCACTACAACAACGGCAGTGTTTTATGACTGCAAAAATATGACTGAGGATGATTGGCAACTACTTGCAGTCATATTCTTGGAGATCAATACCTTGGAGAGAAATATGACTGCCAGTCGTTTTTGGGTCTTATACTTCACGGGCGTATATTATACGTCCGTTGGGAACACCAAAGTATTTCATAGGGAACAATATGGAACTTGTTTGAGAACATTGAGTTATATTATTAGTCATATTTTTATGGTAGTAACATTTTTTTGTTTTTGGGCAACCTAAAAAAAACATGGACAATCAAAAAAAATATAGACAAGCCATTGTTTAAAATTTTGAAACTTAATCATCACTTTTTAAGGGTTTTGAAACCCTAGCCACCACTTTTTAGGGTTTTGAAACCCTAGCCATCATTTTTTTAGGGTTTTGAAACCCTACCCACCATTTTTTAGAGTTTTGAAACCCTAGCCGTCATTTTTTTACGATTTTGAAATCCTAGCCACTACTTCTTTTTATTCTTCTTCCTTACCTTTTGTTGTCTCTTGTCTCTTTGAATTCACTCTTGTTTCTTAGTTGTTGTGTTTTGTTGCATTTTGAGTTCACTCTTGTTTTTTAATTGTTGTGTTTTGTTGCATTTTGAGTTCACTCTTGTTTTTTAATTGTTGTGTTTTGTTGCATCTTGAATTCACTCTTGCTTCTTAGTTGTTGTCTTTTGTTGCATCTTGAGTTACTCTTACTTCTTAGAGTTGTTGTCTTTTGTTGCATCTTCACTCTTGCTTCTTGTTTTTTTCTTCTTGCATCTTAATTCTTTCTTCTTCTTATTTCTTCTTTCTTACTTTTTGTTCTCTCTTTTTGTTTCTTGTTTCTTTTTATTGCATCTTAACTCTTTTTTGTTGTTTCTTGTTACCTTTTAGTAGTTGCTCCTTATTATTTCTTGTGCATCTTAACTTGTATTTGTTGTTATCTTTTAGCACTTGTTGCCTTTTTTCTTCTTGTTCCTTGCATCACCATTGTTTCTCTTCTTACCCTAAATTTGTATTACATATTTTCTATTGTTGTAAACTTTTGAAGATTGAGCTTTGTTGTATGTTCATTAAAAATTAACCTCCTATTTCTTTAATTGTATATGTAGGCAACAAAATTGGAATAAAGTCATTGGAGGCTACTTGCAACTCACTTCATATTATTGTAAGAAATATAGTCTCTATTGACTTGTGTAAATAATTCATTGTGATATACATATTTTGTATTTGTGACTAATAAATTATAAATGTCATTGAAAGGAATCACATTCTTTCTTATATATTCCCTCTCCAATATAATTGTTTCTTGTATATCTTTAAAATCATATGTATTTGTTTTTAACTACATGAAATCTTTTATTCAATTGTTAAATCATTTTAATGTATGATTGCAAATATGCTTAGGTATCCTACAACCGTTGTATGATTTGTTCAATTCATAGTTCAAAATACATATCAATAAAAAAATGACTATTTGGAGTCACAAAATGATTATAATAATTTTCAAAAAATGACTAGGTGCTCTCAATATGATTGAAAAATATGACTAAGAAGAATCGTTTTACAAATCATCAAAAAATATTACTCACCACAGTCATATTCCACATGACTGCAAAATATAACTCACCGCAGTCATATTCCACTTGACTGCAAAATATGATTCACCGCAGTCATATTCCACGTCATCAAAAAATATGACTCAACGTAGTCATATTCCACAAAATATGACTCACCACAGTCATATTCCACGTCATCAAAAAATATGACTCAAAACAGATTATTTCACAAAATATGACCATGCAGTCATATTCCACATCATCAAAAAATATGACTCAACGCAGTCATATTCCACAAAATATGACTGAGCAGTCATATTACACGTCATCAAAAAATATAACTCAACGTAGTCATATTCCACGTAGGATTTTTTCATTTACCCGGGCAGTTCAAGAAAAAGTCAAAGAAAGTCAAAATATACGCCTTGTTGGCATACTATGGCTATTTATACCCCTCAACTTATATGACTGCCAATATGACTAATGTCTAAAGCGATTGCTTCTAAACAACTGCTACAGTCATATTCCGAGTCATCTACAGTGATTTCTGCGCCAGTCATATTTTTTGATTTTACAACTAACTGCAGTTATTTTTTGCAGTCATAAAACACTGCTTTTGTTGTAGTGGTGGTTTTGTATTCTCTTCATTCTTACACTTGAGTAGTTCAAGGATAATTAGGATTTAGGAAGACAATTTTGTTAAATGCGGTATTATGATTATGAATCTTGATTTCTTTTATTACATCTTCAGTGACTCATGTAGTGGTAGTCATCTGGGATTTTGCTTCCTAACTATTACGAAATTTGCACAAGTAAGTACTTTAATATGGATTATTAGGCATGATTGTTTATCTACCCTCTCTACATTCAAGAATTAAATAGGGTATGAGACCCATAAAACGCACTCTTGCTAGCATTAGTCACATTGTTCATGTCGATGTACCTAGCTACCCGCTTGCCTTACGATGATATTGGTCCATTAGGGGATTTTTATGTGAGACTTCCCCTTTATCCTCAATTCAAAGAAGTAACATGCACTTCATAATTCAATTTTGTCATGTTTTCCATGATTCACTTTCTTGTGCTTCCGTTAGCCTCTTGGAGTGCCATATCTCTCACAATGTAGAACATGTGTTTAATCTTATTGTGCATATATTCCTCAATGGATGATTTTAGGAACTTGACTCACATTGTCTTCATTCATCAAGAGCTCCCATGATGCAAAACTATGAACCACTATACAACCATGGATCCATTTGAGGGATTTTTGTGGACTTTTCTTAAGCACTAGAACCATCAATCTATAATTATGATGTTGAAAGAGGTTTCACCCCAGAACCATGGGATATCTTGCACTAGAAGAAAAACACGTCTGGCACAACCAACTACTATGCAACTAGTGCCCTATGCAACCGTCATGCAACTAGTTTCCTCTCTATTTGCACCAAATCTAATGTAGTTGTTTTGTGTCATTGTTTTACAACATTCATTCATTGTTTTAGTTGCAAAGTAGTCATTCTGTAGTTGCAAAAAAAGACTAGGAAACAACTAGTGTCCTATGCAACTATTATGCAACTGTAAAATGACCATAGTTGTTTCCTAGTTGTACGCTAGTTGTTTCTTAGTTGCACTCTAGTTGTTTCCTAGTTGCTTTCAAAGTTCATTCCCATTTGTGTTATATCAATTGACCCATATCAATTGTAAAGAGTACCATTAGATTGAACATATAAGACTTGTAAGTTGTTATAGTCTTATGTAATGAATTCTTTTGATAGAATTCTAAGATTTCTATAATTTGTGGATTTCTACAGTTTGTAGATTTTGTATATAAGAATTTAAAAAATAATTAAAATTCAAGAAATTTTATAATCTAGGAAATTGAATTTTGAAATCTAGGAAGAAGGTAGATCTGAAATTTTGAAATCTAGGAAGAGGGTAGATTTGAAATTTTGAAATCTAAAAAAAGGTAGATTTGAAATTCAAAAATCTAAGAAAAAGGTAGTTCTGAAATTCTAAAATCTAGAAAGGAGGTAGATCTGAAAATTTGAAATCTACAAATCATTGAGATTTATATTTTAAAATTTACAAATCTACAAGTTGCAAGCAAGTTGCACACAAGGATGAAGTTCTTTGTATGGTGTTGGATGACAAAAAACCTTGCAACTAGACTGCAACTAATGCGACTTGTCCACTGCAACTACAGACTCTACATTGTCACCTAGTTGTAAACGTCCTATGCAACTACAAAATGAGTTGCATACTGTAGTTGCAAAACCCCTCATTTTCTTCTAGTGTTGGTACTTTTGCATGCCAAATTTCTAAGGTTTGGAAGTAAACTCCCTGTAGTACTTACAAAACTACAAAAGTGTGAACTCCATTCTATATCGAGAGATGTCCCAATCAATTGTCAAACTCAAGGATAAAGAGATTTGTGCATTTATTAATTTTAGACTTTCAATAGTCTAAAAGTAGTTAAATATGGCATAATTGTGTTTTAAGTAGTATTTTAGACCTCATTTAGGCATAGTAGAATAACTTATTCTAGAAAGATTTAAGCAAAGAGAAGTTAGAAAATCAAGATAAATTTCATTTCCAAGAAACCGTTTGAGATTTAGAGTCTCCAATCAAAAGTTATGGACAAAATTTAGAGAGGATGCTTGAAATTGTCAAAAAAAATTCCTTTCCAACCCTTCTTTGAAATTTGTCCATAACTTTTGATTGGAGGCTCTAAATCTCAAACGGATTTCTGGAGATGAAAGTTATTTTGATTTCTCAAATTTTTTTATCACAAAATTTTTTGCAAATAATTATTCTACTATGCCTAAATGAGGTCTAGAATTCTACTTCAAATACAATTCCTAAGTTCACGTAACTATAAGTGGTTGAGATCCTACTAATTCTAATTTACGCATATCTCACATGGGTTGTTCTACCTCCTACCACCCCATATGTATATAAAGAACTTTTCTTCTAGCTTGAAGCTAGGTGAAGTAGGTCTCAATAGATTTAAAATTACATCACATTCCATACCTCAATTGGAACCCTTTTTGGGTGTAGCTATCGTGTGGATACATTGAAGGAAGGTAGATGAATGAGGTCAAGCTTAGAGTTTCCAAAAGAGGGAACAAACCAG
The DNA here is from genome assembly GCA_947034895.1 of Rhytidiadelphus loreus. Classification (NCBI taxonomy): domain Eukaryota; kingdom Viridiplantae; phylum Streptophyta; class Bryopsida; order Hypnales; family Hylocomiaceae; genus Rhytidiadelphus; species Rhytidiadelphus loreus. The sequence goes on from OX344764.1 coordinate 46,323,941, forward strand.
GAATGCAAGTAAACCCATTTTCCAAAGTTTGCCCAAAGCCTAAGCCTATATATTATTAATATAGTCCTTCTCAATTCTATAGGAAGTAGAGGAATTTTTTTTTCCAAAAAAATATTTGAAACCTTGTAAAATATTGGTGTATCTTTCAATCCACTACTCAGATTTCCAAGTTTCAAAATTATGTGGTGGCAAATGTGCCCAAAAAATTATGTTGTGTATTGTGAACTTTTGGATATTGTTGCATTGTAAGATTTTTTGGATGAGCTCTACGTCCTTATTTGACCTAAATTTTTTTGGAGATATGAATAACATCATATTGATTATAGTAGATTTTTAAATTCAAAATCCATAGTGCAAAAAATTTCCACAATTTAAGCAATGATCAAAGGCATCTAAAATTGTCAAATACAATGGAAAAAAATTAAATTGTCCTTGCAAAAGCTTATATCTTTCAATACCTACAATCAAATGTCACAAAATTTTACCTCTTCTTCTTCTACAAGTCTACTAAAATTAGCTTCATGGTAATATAAATTTTATTTCAATTGGTGCCCAGGAGCAAAAATTATGGCATTTTAAACATAATTTTTACATCACCGGGCAGAAAAAGAAATCAACAAAAATTTGAAATTAATTTTTTAATTTTTTTCTTCTTAAAGATCATATTTTTGTCTACATGTGAAGCTTTGATTCATTCCATTTGGATTAGTAATGTGAAAGTTACGAACAATCTTGTTTTTCGGGCAATTTTAGCATCTTCTTGAAAAAATAACTTGTAGGATTGAATTTTGAATGCAATCTTCACAATTTTTCAAAAAAAATTGTTTGACAAGGTTAAGTTTTCTATTTAAAACAATCTCACTGTTGAAATTATTGTGTTTCAATCCCATTTTAGAGCTATTAACGATTTAGTTTTTCTTTCAATCTTGGACCTACTTCTACTTAACAATTTTTAAAAGAATGAAAATCAAGTGTTTTTTGTTTTGTTTTTTTAATTCTAGACTTTCAGCTCAATTCTTCCATAATTTTTTTTTTTAATTCAAGGTCCATGATGCAAAAACATTCCACAAATGACATTCAAAGTCATCTAAAATTGCAGACCAGTGTTCAAAAAAACTTTCTTTTTTCAACTTTGAATGCTAATATCTTACAATTTGTAACGTCAAACTCCATGAAATTTTTACCGCATGATCCTTGACTAGTAAAGTACAAGATCCTATGGTTAAATTCTAGAAAATATATTTTGTTTTGTTTTTTTGGATGAATTCAACAGAAATGGCAGTTTTGAGTAGTTTTTGATAGAAGAATGGCCTTGGTCCTTTAGGGGTTGGTTAAACATGTCAATTTCCAGGCAACCATGTATAGTGGCATGGTCAATACACTTGAGTGTCTGCTCCAGTAGAAAGTATAGTAGAAACAATACAATAGACATGGAGAAATGTACCATGTATTACCATACTTGGATAGGAGGTTCAATACTTTGGTGCCAAAAACTCAATTTTAGTATTAAACAAGCTTAGGTACTTTAAAATAGTGTTTCCTGATAAATTCATCATTAAATTTTAAAATTTTAAAATATTTGACAACTATATCACATAACTTCAAAATCTTTTTATCATCAATGTCTATGAATGAAGAGACAAGTTGTTTATACAAGTGGGGTAATAAGAGATAAAGAAACCCATGTGGGATGTGTAAACTAGGATTAGTAGGAGCTCAACCACTCATTGTTAAGTCAAAAGCAAGAATTGTGTTCAAAGTAGAATTTCAAGCCTTGTTTAGGCATAGTAGAATAATTTTTTTCAAAAAACTTTGAACTAAGTTAATGTGTAAAATCAAGCTAACTTTCTTCTCCAAAACCCCGTTTGAGATTTCAAGCCTCCAATAAAAAGTTATAGACAAAGTTCAAAGAGGGATTGGAAGGGACCTTTTTTTTACATTTTCAATCATGCTCTTTGAATTTTGTCCATAACTTTTTTTTGGAAGGTCAAAATCATAAAAAGGGTTCTATAGATGATAGTTAGCTTGATTTACAAACTTTTCTTTGTTCAAAGGTTTTTGAAAGAAGTTATCCTACTATGCCAAAATGTGGTCTAAAATTCTGCTTTGATCACAATTCTTGCATTTTCAACAATGAGGAATCAAGCTCTCATCTTCAAATTGTTCCATACCCTGCAAGGATTCATGACTGACAATGAATTTCATTATAAAACCGACCTCTTCCCTCTTGATTCTCACTACATGGCAATGAAAGAGATCCATCAGACCAAAACCTTTCTTCATGGTATTAATTGGTTAAATGATGGATTGGTATTGGTAGGAATGGGTTGTTATTGAATTCTTTGGATTTTCAATGAACCATCTTTACATTTAATTGTTGATTTCATTGTCTGGTCCTGAAGTAGAAGAATTTGACACTATTACTTACCTGCTATCCGAGTAAAGTACCAATCTCTATCCCAATGTTCCTTTGAATGATGGCCCACTGCCACCTCCAGTGGCTCTTTAGGCAGCAGCAGCACTCCATCCACCATGACCGCCGTCAATGCCACAGAAGCTGAATTCCCAGATTCCGTCGAATGCCAAGGAAGCTGAATTCACGGTCTTCCCGCCGTCAGTCAACAAGAGTGAGGCCAGTGTCACGCCAACACCTGAAACGGAAGTGGCATTTCAACCACCAGTTGCTAACTTATGGTCATGCAAATAATAGACTTGGTGGGCGGTTGTGCCATTGGGCCACATACACCGTATCACCGTCCATTCCAAGGTAGTTTTGGGAAGGTAAATACACCTCAAATTGGTCCATATACAATGTAACACCGTCCACTTCAAGGTAATTTTGGAAGGTAACTACACCTCATATTCATCCCTATGAAATGTTGTACCTACGTCACATAGAAAATGAATAAGCAAAATAGTCAAAATGGTTAGCAACAAAAAGGCAGTAATAAGGTGGAGTTGGGAATCATTTGTTTGGGTAATGATTGGGGTTCATTGATGGTATGGTAAAAGTATTAGTTTTGTAAGGAGACAACATTGATAGTGTTTTCCAATTTAACCCTACCTTGAAGGTCTAGGAAACTCAAGTTTGGACACGACGTGATGTTTTTTGGTATAAAAGATGAATATATTGAGGTATGCAATAGTGACAAAAGTTTGTCTTCGTGAAAAGACAAAACTAATGACACATGACACTCCCAATTTGGATCATTATTGCACTTCTTATATATCTCAAAAGTTACAAAATGATCATGTAATATATATATATATATATATATATATATATATATATATATATATATATATATATATATATATATATATATATATAGTGTTGAATTTGAACATGTTGATGAGGTTTACATGTTAAAATAACATCCAAATATGAGATTTGATTGTTGGATTATCAATCCAATAGCATATGTCATGTCTTATTTTAATATATAATTTTTTTTCTAGGAGTCAAATATGGTACCATGTATACAATATCATAAATCCTAACCATACATATCATACTCCACAATTCTTTATAGGCTAAAATAGTGCTTGGGCACTGTTTTGATACTATGAGAGTATTTTCTGGTATGCATCAAATAAATTTTGGAATCATCCAAGTTAGTTATCACCAAATGCCTCCTACAACTTTTCTTGTTGAAAATATACATATAATTGATTTTACTTCCAAAATTTCTAAAAACACTTCAACATTGCTTCTCTAAATATACCAATGGCCAAAATTTGGTATTAGTATATTGTTGTCATAGTATATTAAATCCCCTACTATCTAAACAAATATACTATATACAACCCTTTTAAACTAATATGTTGAATTCAAAAAGATTGTGGTGAAATTAATTGTTTTGGTTGCTTAATACAAATATTATGATTTGTGTTAATTGTATATTACAACAAATATCCTAAAACATACTCAAAGTAGATGCAACAACAATTCAAATTGCAACCTATAGATCATGTATGATTGTAAATGACACCTCAAGTCATCGGTTCATCAAAATCTTCAAATTCCATTCACATTAAAATTATCAACATTTTTCTCTGTATATAATTTTTTTGAAGCATACATATGCCAAATTTTTACAATACCAATGGAGGTGGGTCTTAAATGGTGTACAACAACATGTAGTAAAATATTCAAGTCATCAAGGCTCAAAAAATAAGCATAGGCAATTTTTAGAGTGATTGTGAAACCCGCCTCAATAATTGAGTCTATGGGATGGTCAACTTTGGAATTCATTTACTTTCAAACCATAATTGATTTTTACTTCAAGGTTTTTTGGATTGTAGTGCTCAAAAGACACTACAATATTTATGTTTGTTCATTTGGATTTCGTCCACTCATTTTCAACATATGGCACACAGATTAATATTGAACACAACATAGACTCAATTTTTGTAGTCATTGTATATGTGATTTGTTTGAAATTTTCATAGAAAGTAGTCTTGAGAATTGAAAGATTCATTGAAAAAATCTAGGATGAGCAAGGAATGACTACAAGAAGACACACAACTGGACTAATTTGGATTTGTCACATAGGTGTGCTGTCTTTTGAGTGAATAGTGAGAGAATGTGAATTTCAGAGAAAAACATTGAAAGGGATTCAAATCATTTCCAAAGGGATACAAGTGGCATTCAACCATTGGCCATTGAACTTTTCCAAAAAATGTAATGGGATACATGTGTCACTTTGCCATTGGTTGAAAAATTGATGTGGGTACTTGTAACAAATCTCCAATCCCATACTTATAATTTTTGACATGTGCTTCACTTGCAAACAATATGGGACAATGTACGGTTGTATCTATATGTCCATATGGATACGTATAAATCTCATACATATTCCATGTGTATTTTACATACTGTACATATTTTGTATTCTATATTTGCCTTCTATATCCATATCTGTATCCCAAAGTTCCCATATCCATATTATTTATTTTTCAAAATCAACGTCATTAGAAGGGGGGATTTTTATTTACGAGACCAACAACTCTCAATTTTTACAAAGAAGGGGAGGTGCATTAATTGCAACTTGAACTTGGATACATCATCATTAGAGATAGTCACATGGGTCTTCTCATGGTTTATTACCTTGGGCTATATAGACTATGTTTCTTCAAGTGATCATAACTTTTGAAGTAAAGATCAAAGCATTTTAGTGTCCTCTCTAACTACATAGTTAGACTTTAGTATTTAATTTAAAATAATGTACAAGGATTAAAAAAATTGAAAAAATGTGTTGAAGGGACTTTAGAAAATTGTGTAAGAGATGAATGTCCAAAAGTGGAAAAGAAACTCAAGATTGCAACATTTAAAAAATAATAATTAAGTGAATAAAGATACTTGAGTGTAGAAAAAAATACATTGAAAATGTCTTTGCCACAAAATTGATAATGTCAATCCCAACGGTGACTTATTCTAAGCAAGCATTATATATCCTATGCATTTTTTTTTAAATATTTATAAAAATCGAACTATACAATGAATTTCATGTTTTATTTTTGGTAAGAGATAATATATTTCCCACAATCTAAAAATCTCCCTATCTTTCATTCCATTGATGAGATTGAAACAAGTTAAAGCCTTCTACATACGTAGAAAAAGATGGCTAATAACCCCTGATTGTCTAAGGTAGACTTTTTTAGAACTTGACAACCTTTATTGACTTCATAATTTGAATTTGTTATGTGAATTGTTTAGGGAGGATGCTATTCATCCCAATCTACATGTGAAGCTTTTTGTTTTACATCATTCCTATAAACATTACAAAAGTTATAAGTTTTTTATTGATTTCAATGTTAAAGTGGGCAACTTAAAAGAATATTCTAAAGAAATATTGATTTATTTTATTTTAATTTGTAGATTGTTGCCTACCAAAAACATTTGAACCATCCAATTCCAAATAATGAGGTGAAAGTTATGATGAATTTATTTTGCAATCCATGAAGGTGGGAAAAATATATAAAGCTATTTTTTGAACTCAATTTTGTAAATTTTCAAATAAAATAAAAAGCATAGGAAGTGTGTTGCTTACTAGAACATTCTCACCATTGGGATTAAAAATTCTCAATTTTTTCTAAAAGTTATTAGTGATTTTTTTTCCCATTGAATATCACTTTTCACTTTATAATTTTTTAAAAGATGAATACAAAAGTTTTTTTATTAAGTTTTTTTTTGTGTAATCTCAACCCATTTGTTACATATTGAATAAATTGCACAAGCTATATGACATACATATTATTTCCTAAAAATGTTGAAAGACAAACTGACTTCATCTTTTAGAAGGGCTAAAAAAGACTACTTTTGGAAGTTTAGGTTCATTGAACTTGCAATTTGTGAAGATTTTTACTCTAAAATTTGGGGAAGATACACTTGAATAAGTTAACTAAAAGATTGTATGGTTGGATTTGTTAAAGTATAAATATAGATGAAGATTTTAGCCTCACTTTGAATAAGAGTATTTTGAAGCAGTTTTGGCCTTGAAACATTGTAGTAAATTAGGGAATAAACAAGAATCTTGAATTTTTTTTGAAAACATTAAATTTATTGTACATTACTATCTAATCAAACCAAAAACTAAAGGAAAAATGGAGCAAATATTGGTTCCATGAAATTTAATCAACCATTAGGTGTTGATTTATCAAACATTTTCCAAAAATCATCAAGATCTCTAATTGCATATAGCTACCCAAATTAGTACTTTAGGTTTTTTAGGGATTAGAAATTCAACTTTAGAAGGCTATTCATGATGTTTGAAGAATCTATAATGAACTTTCAGATGATAGAATCATTGATATAAAGATGTTTATAGTATCTGGATACTACAATATTGTCAAAGCTTATTATAGTAAAATCAATGCTATATGATGTTATTCTTATAGGCATAGCAATCCATAGATTGTGAAAAAGGCTAAGTAGGATTGTTGTTGAATTTTCCATCATTCAAAAGTGGTTTGTAAAATTTATATTTATATTTAGAAATTATAATGTAATTTTGAACCAAACCAATAGTGTTCAAATCAAGCCATTTGAGGCAAAAAAATATGTTAAAATCAACACATAATTTGAATAATACAATCAAATGAATGCAACAGTAATCATTCATGTTTGAACAAAATTGTCCAAAACAACAAAATACAATGATTCACATATTGTTTTCTATAATTATTAGCAATCATTGAAAAATCTAGTTTTAATGGAGGCATTGAATTGTTATAGAGCTCTAGGCATTGAATAGCTACAAGTACCAACTTTCAATACCATTTTATTCATGAAATTAGAAGTGGGCCATATTGAGAGCCCAAATCTACGTTTTAACTTTTTCTTCTAATGTCCCTTATATTCTTAATCACTTTTTTGACATAAAACCACTAAAGGAATAGATGACTCATTCATAAATTACAAAACCATATTTGAAAAAAAAAACATCCTACCAAGCAAAAGAACGAAGCATTGTCCAATCCTATATTCTTACTTCTAACAAATTTACTTGTCTTTGTTAATAAGTTGCATTTGCAAATTCATATCCACTCATTTGAATTGAACGTCAAATAAATAAAACATTATTTCTCATTTTCTTTCAATACTTCATATTTATCATCTCAATGTTTATAAATGACCATCATATTCTAACACCCTTTGTATTAAGGATGAAATTAATATTTATCTATAATTATTATTGTTAATTTGATAATCACAAGCATACATTTTATCTATTTTTTTCAACCCATAAGACCTGTGGCAATAATTGAAAACTAGTAGTCCTTATAAAGCAGAAAACATTTAGAATAAGTGTTTTTGGATGCAATTGTAATTGAAAATCCATCTCCTAGCTTACTTTTGAAGGTATAGAGAGGTGACAATTATTATACAACTTTTCCTTTAGGAATTGTTAGATGATATTTATTCCTTATCCAAACATGTTTTGTTAGATAAATTAAACTACTTGCAAATGTTGTGATAAGAAAAAAAATGTTCCATAATTGTTGATCTTTATTTGCAAATTTTGAATCAATTAAAAACTTGGTATGGATTAAAGAAAGTGATAATGAATATTGAGGGAATTAACTTATATAATAACCTTGAACTATCAAATTTAGAACTAGTGGTCACTTAAAGTGTCATGTTTAGTGCTTTGTAGTAAGAAGTTTGATGAAGCTTGGACCATTTGAAGGCTAGTTGCACCACCCAAGTAAGTTTTTTTATCAAGTGTAAAGAAAAATAGAGTTTTTTGTGATGGCTACCTAGTAAATAAAATAATTGAAGTTTGGAAGGGAGTTTCTTGTAGTTGACTCATCAAATTGAAAACATATAAGTACTCTATGTAGGTTGTTGATACTTCTTAGGCTCAATATTCAGTATAATAATTGACATCTATTAGTATGTATGTGAAGCATATATGTCCTTTTAAAAGGATTTCATTAGAAATGATCAAGGTCCATAGCTTAGAAAGCACCCTCAAAACAAATATATGACCTATATTGGTCTTGAGTAATATCTTGCATGTTGAAAAGAATTCATAAAGAAGGTAATTGCATGCCTTCTTGTATGTATGAAGGTTGCTTGATTTTGTAGACTATATGACTTTGACCACACCTATTTACATTGAATTACATTGCACATGACTACTGGTATAGATCAAAATACAATGAGGAGCAAATCTAATATTTTTTGAGAATGCTATTTTTTGTATGAAATTATCTTTCATATGTTTCATCTACCTTGACAAACCTCTAAAGTTCTATTGTCCCCTCGAGGGACAAAAGGATTTTAGGAAGGCTGCTACGGTTTTAATATTCATCGTCATTTTTTGAATTTTTTTGTGAAGATAGAAAAACACATTAGCTTTTTAGAAATATATACATGTTTTCAATCAATACCCAGATCAAAAGTTATGGCACAAGAAGCCCAAATTTTAGTTTAGTTGGCAAAAAAAATACCCTATAAAAACAAAAAGAATTTTTTTTTCTCATAGAGCCTATGTTTATCTACATGTGAAGATTGGATTCATTCCATTTGAATTAGTTATGTGAATGTTAAGGACAATTTTGTTTTTTAGGTAATTAAAGCATCTAATCTAAAAAATAACTTGTAGGATTGTCTTCTGAAATCAATCTTCACAATTTTCCAAAAAAAAGTTTCACAAGGTTAAGATCTTTTGTTAGAACAATCTTACCATTGAGATTAGTGTATTTCAATTCCATCTAAGAGCTAGTAACGGTTTAGTTTTCCATTCAATTTGAAACATATTTATACTAAAAACAAATTTTTAATGATTGAAAAATAATTAAGTTTGTTTTTTCTTTATTTTTTTTCCTATACTCTCAACTCATTTCTTCAAAAAAGGAATTAGAAATTCAAAATCAGTGTTTAAAAAAATTTAAATTGAGAAGATTCAAAGCCAAAAATTTCTAGTTGAGTAAGGTTTTAAAATTTCTAGTTGAGTAAACCTTGTTTTCTTCACTTTAAAAGCAAATATCTTGCAATCTATGAGGTCAAAGTTTCTGCAATTTCTTCCACACGTTCTTACACTAGTCTAGTACAAGATCCTATGGTTAAATTTTTTGCTCTTTACAATAGAAATGGCAATTTTAAGTGTTTTTTGATGGAAAAAAGTCCTTTCGGAGTAAGTTACACGGGTTCAGTTTTGGCATAATGGCTACGAGCGGGACGGGGCGGCGTTGCGTTGAAGAACTCTCAATTACTGCTCCAATGTCCGGGTGCCCGAATTTGCCGAAGAAGATGCCCCAGTTTGATGGCGCAATGATCATGGACAGGAATGTTATCGATGGCAAGCTGCTCTTGAGGACAGAATTTCTGTCGTGGTCTGTAGTCAACAGCAGTTTGTGCACCCAGCTCCTTACGTTAAGCTTGTCGCTTTGAATCCACCGCATGTGGGGGGTTCCAGGGGCACTCGAGTCTCTGCAATTCTTCCGTGCAACATGGCTCCTTTTGTCGTTCTCCTCGCCAACTCGCTCACCTGTTCCCGGGACTTGCGAGTTTGTGGGAAGCTGGGAATCTGGTGGGAATTTCACGCAACGGGAGCCTTTCACACAACTGCAGGAACTGCCAGATCGAGTGCGTGCTTAGCTTGCTGGGTATTTTTTTGCTTTCCGTGAGTGTGTGTGCGCTTGCGCTTTCGGGGTTCCGTTCAGGCCTTCGAAGTCAAATGGACGGCACTTCTGGAGCCAGCCTTTCACAAGAGGCAAGGGTTGAGTATCATTTGCAGTCTTCACAGTTGTGTCCCGATTTCTTGTTTTTTTTTGTATGTTTTTGCTTATGTGTCTCTCTATTTTTTATTATTTTATTATTTTAATAATATGTCCAATCTTGTGTGGCACCTGAGGCAATAACGTGGTACATGTTTCTTAATTTTATTTTAAAAATTAATTTTTCTTCTCACTTTTTGTTGTATTTTCATTGTTGTTGAAAGTCCAATGGCCCTACAGTGGCCCAAGATTATCTCTAATGCTACAAGGTACTTGAAAAGAAGATGTAGTTAGGGTTGTAATGGGCAATTTCGTTAAAATGGTGGTATTCCATTAAAATGGTGGTTCAAGAAACCAACTAGGGCATGAGATCTTGCAGAAGAAAATGATGGGGGCAATGTCATACGTAAATAAGTGATGATTTGGGCACGCATGGGACACAATTAATGCTTGATATGAGATGAATATGTGCCTCACTACACCTCAATCTCCGTTCCTTCATGTACAAATGCTAATGGAATACCGCCATTTTAACGAAATTGCCCATTGTAGTAGTTATTAGGGGTAGCCACACCTTCTTCACTTGGCACTAGGAGAATGAAGAATGGAAACGTGTCGGCTTGGAGTTGGCTTCATGTTGGTAGAATATTCTTAGTTGGATATATCTTCCGCACTCCTAGTCTTCACCTCTAGATATGAAGATTGGGAGTGTGGAAGATATATCCAACTAAAAATATTCCTTTGTGCTCTACACTTTCACCTTTCTATTGCCACTTTTACCTTCATTGTTGCCGATTTCCCTTCAACCTTACATCTAATCTTACATTTAGGTAAATGGATTCTCCTTTTTTTTCATTCTCCACTCTCAACATATCTTTTAGGGTTATCACACCTTCTTCACCCACTGTGGCTTCCCATTGGCTCCTCCAAACTCTCACCAACTTCTCATTCTCTATCCTTCAAGTGCCATGTCAAGAAGGTGTGACTACCCCTATTATAGTAGGATTTAGAATGCCTTAAATTGAAAAAGATGGTATGATTGACCACCTACCACTTTATGAGATACAACCTTCAATCTTGGACGGTTGAGATTTTGGTTTGGCTAAGAGACCGACAATTTACAATTTGACCCAACAATTTGATGCATTGATGGGAATTCCATTCTTTGGTCACATTGTCTTCATGTTATGTAATTGTGATCTTCATATTGTTTGCAAGTTGTGTGTATGTTGTAGGTACATGTATGTGTTCTAATCTTGTGTTTCAATTTTTGTGATCATTATCTTCATTTTTTCTTCATGTTATGTAAAAGTTGTCTTTGTGTTGTCTTCAAGCTTTTTTTAGGTTCACTTGGGTTCATTATGTAAGTTCAAATTTAAGGCATTATTGTTCTGTGAGGTTTGTGACACAAATGTAGTTGGATTTTATAAATTTTTATAGTTGCATTGCTTTCCTTTTTGCATACCAAAAAAGTTCATCTATCATAAACATGCTTTGCTGTCAAAGATTTGTACACTTTATCATATGTATAGTTTTCAAACTCTACTACATTGTAATTAATATAGTGTCCCTACAAAAGAAAAAAATTAGAATTACCAAAACAATATGGTTTAAAGAAAGGCCTAAGAAAAATATATAATATTAAGGTCCAATTTATATGTTTAACAAAAAATAATACCTCCCTAGAAAGTATGGTTATTCAGTTATAGTTGGTGAAAAATCCCATGAAGTAAATAGTGTTTGGCATGGGTATTACTATAATCTAGGTATCATTATGCTTCTAAATATTATTATTCCAAATTGACCTTATGAAAGTTTCAATTTTTTTAAACATGACCTCATACTATTACCATGGATGCATTTGAAAATACTAGAGTATCATTAATGTAGTTCAAAGACTTGAAATTTGCTAGTAGCTACAACAATGGTTTTAACCCTGGAACGCCTGGAACGCCATTCTGTGGCGTTTGGATGGCAATCCAATCAGGTTTTTTCATCCGTTTCAAAGCTCTTTGTTCTCGTTTTCCTTGGTTGACCTTTCACATTGAGTTATAAAGAGTATCCAAATGAGTTTGTAGTCTAGTCAATGTTTGTTTTCACAAAAATGAGAAGTTTTTAAGAAAAACGAATCACAAAATATGCTATTTTAGTGTATTTTAGGAAGTTGTTGCTCCTTGCTCTAAATCTGAAATTTCTCCACAAAAATGATGTTTTTTGAGTGTGAGCCCAACTAACAAAATGAAGGTCATTTACTCTAGTTTCTACTCCAATTTGAATTTTGGAAAAATTTATAGTATTGAATATTTGATTGCAATTTGAATTTTGTATGTATTTTCAATGTCTATTGAATTCTAATTATAGAATGACATGGAAATTGAGTTTACACTATGATATTTGTCACTGTAATGTACACACATGGTGAAATTTTCAGATTTGTTGAAATAATTTTCTATTTGATGTGATTTTTCTTCACTTTATCTTCAAAAATTCTCAAAAAAATCAATTTTCCACAAAAAAATCTAAATTTTTTGTGAAGTAATGAAGACATGTAATTTCATCTCTGAAAAATAAATAAAAAAAATTTCATACATATCTAGTTGCAAAATGGCAACAAACTAAGTGACGTGCAGTGAGGCTTGAAATCATTGGTGATGGGTCCGTCATTTAGGGGTTAAGTGCAACTACTACAGTTTCATGAATTTCAATTGGAATGGGAGAATTACAATAAGTAAAATTAATTTCTGTAACGCTTGAAATTTTGAAAAAGTACAAGATCATGAAGTTCATTCCCTTTTGTAGTGTTGTGTTAGATTCTTGAGCTATATATATATATAAACTAAATTTTTTTTTCAATTTCTTTGTGTTCTAACTTGAGTGCTAGCACACATGAATTAAAAATATCCACCAACCATTCAACAATTAGGTAGTTTTGGCTAATATCATTAGACATACTAGTGTGGTGTCCATTTTCAAAAGTTGAAACTCATAACAATATATTGATGTCCACAAGGCCTTTGTTTCTTTCATCAAGTACTCTAGAAACAATAACCTCAAGCTCAATAATATCCTTTGAATATGAATATCATCACCCACTTGGTAATTCCAAAACCAAATCCATGCTCAACAATGGTAATGCCCCCCTTGAGGAATATATATCCCACTTCAAGTTTTTGGATGTTTTTTTACATTAATCCCTTAAAAATCAAAGGTAGTCCAGATTTCCAAAATTGTAAAGATGTATTATTTATAAAATATAACTTAGAATAATAATGTAATGATGACTCTAACAATAGTTGAAAGAATATAATTTATAGATCACATCCATATGGTTGAATAAACTAGTTTACCAAACAAAAAATTTCAATAAAATTTGAAGCCAAAAATTGGAAATTCCTTCTAAAATCAAATGTAGATGGAATATTTTTTATTTTTTCAAGAATTATTTCCTTTAAGTTCAAAATTTTAAGCTCTAATCATAGTGATTTTAGAAGATTTTTTTGAAGATTAAATGTTTTCTTTATTCAATTCATTTTTGAAAGGTCATTTTTTAAGTTGAAAAAATTACTTTTTGCAACTTGACCTACTAGTGACCTCTACATTCTAGAATATTTGAAGATACAAGAATCTTCCAAAAAATTGATGAATGAAGGAATGCATATTTATATGCTTGGGATGTATTTGCTTCATCCATTGTTTGAAATTTGACCACATGGTCTTTCCAAAAGTACAAAACTATGATGGTTTGTTATTACTTTAAGAAAATTGTTCTTAATGAGTAGAAGTGAGCTTTAGTATATAAGTGAATTTCTTATTATAAATTTTTTGTGACTAAAAGAGATTGGTTTCATAAGACCTTCATAATTTTTTTGAAAAAAATACCTAAATATATGATATTAGAAAGCTTCCCGAAATTCTAAGAAAAATATTTTGAAACTTTGAATCTTTAGTGGTTAATTGATTATAGTTTTAGATTACAATGGATTACCAACAACTCTACAATAATTCATATAAAACCAAAGTATTTTCAATTTTTATCTTTCCATCCTATTTAGGGACTTAGAACTCCTTCAATAATTACAACATAAAATATTTAGCTAGATTTAGAAATGAAATTAATTTATAAGCCTCAAAATTTACACACATATAAATTTTTTGTAATTTTTTTGAAATAAAATCACACTTTAAGAACAAATTAATACCTTAGTATTGACCATTTAGATTAACCCCTAAAGGACCATTGTCCCCTAGGGGGACAAAATGGATTTCGGGCAAGTTCCTATGATCTCAATTTTCAGTGAATTTTTTTGAAACTTTCCCATAAGATAGGAAAACTTATGAGCTTTGTGGGGATATAAATTTTATTTCAATTGGTGCCCGAGAGCAAAAGTTATGGCATCTTAAACATAATTTACACGTTACTGGGCAGAAAAATAAATCTACAAAAATTTGAAATTAATTTTTTAATTTTTTTCTTCTTAAAGATCATATTTTTGTCTACATGTGAAGCTTTGATTCATTCCATTTGGATTAGTAATGTGAAAGTTATGAACAATCTTGTTTTTCGGGCAATTTAAGCATCTTCTTGAAAAAATAACTTATAGGATTCAATTCTGAATGCAATTTTCACAATTTTTCAAAAAACATTGTTTGAAAAGGTTAACTTTTCTATTTAGAACAATCTCACCGTTGAGATTATTGTGTTTCAATCCCATTTTAGAGCTATTAAAGATTTATTTTTTCTTTCAATCTTGGACCTACTTGTACTGAACAATTTTTTAAAGAATGAAAATCAATCAAGTTTTTTTTTAAGTTTTTTTTCTAGACTTTCAACTCAATTCTTCAACACAAAAAATTTTAAATTCAAGGTCCATGGTGTAATTTTTTTCCCCAAATGGCATTCAAAGTCATCTGAAATTGCAGGCTAGTGTTCAAAAAAACTTTCTTTTTTCAACTTTGAATGCTAATACCTTCCAATCTGTACGGTCAAACTCCATGAAATTTTTACAACATAATATTAGACTAGTAAAGTACAAGATCCTACGGTTAGATTCTAAAAAAAGTATTTTTTTTTTTTTTTTTTGGATGAATGCAGCAAAAATGGCAGTTTTGAGTAGTTTTTGACAGAAGAACGGCCCTGGTCCTTTAGGGGTTAAGATGTCATGAAAATCTCAAATCATTGCATCATAATAGTTGGTATATTGGCACTTTTTTATACTATTAATTGCAAGATTTTTTGAAGTATCCTACACCCTTCAACTATCTCTAAATTTTGGTACACAAGTATTTTTGTTTGGAAGGATTTAAACCTCATAGTGCAATTATTTCACACCCAATCAAATCAAGTTTGCTACACCTATTAGCCAACATAATTTTTTTTTTCCACTTCAACACTGATATCATGCAATCTATAAGATCAATCTATAAGAAGGAATTGTACAACAAGACTAATAATATTTGTTTCAAATGAAGTCTCTTAAATTTGCATATAAGATATATGGAAGATAAAGTGGTTAGTTCCAAGTCACTTTAAAAAGGACATTGTGTGTGTGAAAATGTCTCATATGCATGCACTTCGTAGTATTTTCAAAAGCCAACCAAAATTAATCATGTACGATTGTAGATGATGGATTTTAGAACTTATATTCAAGTTTTTTATTGTTTACATTAATATCTAACAACTTCAATATCCATATGCTTTTCCAAATCATTACATTGGTTACAAACTATGATTGGTATGGTCTTTTTTGAACTCAAAATAAATCTCATTTATGCATATACTATTAATTTCTTTCTTCCAAAAATTATTTATAAAATTATTTATTGGTAAGAACCTGAAGACACTTTCATCAATTTCAATGAAGATTACACCTCTTGAAATCAGATCCTCACAAATCAAACTTAAAGCCAGCTTCATGCTATGTTGGAATCGGAAATAAACTTTTAAATTTTCTAGAGTTGGAATTGTTTTTGTGGAGTTTCATGATGCTTTTACTTCTATATAAGCAGACAAAAACTACATTTTAGGAGTACCTTTGTCTTATTGGTAAACTAAAAGTTAACAAAAAGTTCAAGTTCAATGTTAAATATAATTTTTATAGGTCTAAAACTTGCCTCCCTTTCTTTTCTAGCTAGATCCTCCCCAAATTTTTTGGTACACAAGTATTTTCATTTTGAAGGATTTAAACCTCATAGTGCAAATATTTCACATTGAGTCAAATCAAATTTTTCCACACCTACTACACAAAATAAAAAAAGGTTTTATTTTCACTTCAACACTTATATCACATGTACAATCCATGAGACCAATCTTTAACAAGAAATTGTACAAAAGACTAATAATATTTGTTTCAAACAAAGTCTCGTGGAAGGTAAAGTGGTTAGTTCCAAGTCAATTTAGAAAGTTTTGAAAATTATGGATAGGCACTAAAATTAGCATATTAGCATTTTGAAACTAACCTATTCCATTCTTTTATATATCTTACAATACTTACCATTAATACTACCTCTAGCACAACATAACAATTTTTTTTGGACAAGCATAGATATCTAGATAGCCTAGATTAGCAATGGAATCATCTTTAGTTTTCTTAAATTTGATATTTGTATTAGAAATGGTAGTTTTGGAGTGTTTTTGGTGAAAGCATAGTGAAGAAACTTGAAAAGTTAAAGCAAGTTTCATGCCATGTAGGAATTGGAAAAAAATTTATGAATTTTTTAAACTTGGAATTGCTTTTGTCAAGTTTCATGATGTTCTTACTTCTATGTGAGTAAGAGATATGCAAAAACTATATTTTAAGAGTACCTTTGCCTTATTGGCAAAATAAAAGCAAGTCAAAACTCAAAAGTTTAAGGCAAGTGTTAAACATAATTTTTAGAGGTCTAAAACTTGCCTCCCCTGATTCTCTAGAGTCAAAAAATTTCCACTGTACAATCCCGATTTTCTTGCAATCATTGCACACTTCCATGTTGAATTTTGATACTTTGTTTTTGACTAATTCTAAGTGCATGGAAGGGTGAATGCAAGAAACACCGGTACTATTTTGCATCACAATTGGAATGACAGAGTTGCCATTAGCCATATCTTTTGGGAAATGAAGTCCATGTATTTGAAATTTTTATTGGAGATGGCTAACTTGGAAGTCCTCAGATTCCTTATTTTTGAGAAATTTTGAAAAAAAATCCTTTAATTAAATTGTAATTTACCTAATTTGTCACACTTTGCAGTTTAGAGGTTTTTTAGTACTGTGGAGTATTCAAAAATGATGATGTATGTATAGGATTGTTGTGGGCTATTACCACAATAGAAGGACATGTGCCCACCAAAGGGCATTCAAAAAAACACAATTCTTTGTCCTCAACATGCATGCAAATAGGGGTCCCTTGCTCATAGCGCTCCAAACATTCATGATGGTTTCAACTTTTAGTTTTTGGTGAAATGTAATCACTATCAAGTCTTTACAGATGGTCAATTTTTTATTTATTTTTATTCATGATTTTCTAATTATTATTAATTTATACTTAATTTTATCTACTTTTTGTGATAAATTATCATTTTTTTCAAATCGTACTATTTCAGTATTATTAAGTACTCAAAAGTACTATTGGCTGTTGATTTTTCAGATCAACGGCTGAGATTGCTCCGTTTTGTAGTACTCCTAGTACTCGTAGTACTAGGCAGAAAAAATGCAATTTTGGTAAAACGCTCCCTAAATTGTTCGGTGTTTCTTGCATCTACCCGGAAGTCCACCCTTTTTTTCTCTTAATAAATAAAAAATGAACATTTGGATTACAAAAGTTGATATCCTCCAAGTCTCTAACATGTTCACACTAAACATAAATGTACAATATGTAGTTTAGTGCACCCTACCAACAAAAGGCCAATGTTAAAACTACATTTCCAGAAGCCAGAAACGTGCGTCCCATACCGATGAAAATTTTGCCTGCCAAGAATTCCAATTCTCCTTTTGCAAGTGTTGCACACTTCCATGAAAAAATTCCGATTTTCGCACATCGTTTGTGCAAGATTGGTCGATTCTAAGAGCATAGAAGCGGAGCCTGGAAGTCCGCCCTTCTCAGTAGATACAAAGGAACATTCGGTCTCCAAGAGTGGAGCATGTATGTCCTCTCCGAACGTAAATCTATCATTTGTAGTTTCGTACAACCTACCAACAAAAAGGCATCTAGCAGAATCTGGTTCCATTAAAGGCCGCAATGGCGCAATGAGATGCTTGGTGTTGAGGCAGATTCTCAAAGCGGGCCCAGGAGCAAGACCAAACATATTATAAAAGAAACGACGAATGCGAGGTTCTTCAAAAGATCGTCCCACAAGCTGGAGAGCAGGAGGGTGGGGTCCAAGGACCAGCTGCTGGCTCCCTTTAAAAAGGGAGCTCCGGCGACATCATTCTCAGGTTCCAGCCTTCCAGGCTACCAAGAAGTTGTCTCTTGTCTCTTGTCTCATCACTCGTTTTGGCAGTGTTTTTTTGTAGGGCCCCAGTCCGCTCCTGGGCCAGCACTCACCTTGTCTTGTGCCCCAGCCTCCTCTTCACTGGGGCTGCAAGAGTGGCTCCTTTCCTCACCCCAGAGCCTTGGCAAGGTAGTCAGTCTGTGTTTCGGACCGAGTTTCGGACCTTGTTGAAACATTGATACATCTGCAGCTAGTTTGGAGTGTACTCAATTCTTGAAGTATCTGATTTGGTAACAGCGAATGTTCCCTCGGACCCGGGGTTGACTTTCTGGTACGTTGGCTCGGTCTTGGTCTCAGATATGAGTGAATGACAGCGAGAGAGAGCACGTTGGAATGCGTGCATGCAACGAGCATGAATTTGTTCTTGCGTGCCCTCTCCCGTCGTCGTTCATCTTTTCTGTGATCATAACGAGCGTTTTATTTTATGACTCTGCTTCAATTTTTATTTCAATTGATTCTGATATCGATTGTGTGGAAGGTGTGATGGGATTTACTGCGGTTCGAAGCTGCAAATTTAAGCAATCAAGGGTATTGGGAGTTGGGGGGATGATCGGTGTGTTTGAAGTGAGGTTGGTACGTAACAGCGAATGTCACCCTCGGACCCGGGGCTGGCTTTCTGGTAAGTTGGCTGGGTCTTGGTCTCAGATATGAGTGAATGACAGCGAGAGAGAGCACGTTGGAATGCGTGCATGCAACGAGCATGGATTTGTTCTTACGTGCCCTCTCCCGTCGTCGTTCATCTTTTTCTGTGATCATAACGAGCGTTTTATTTTATGACTCAGTCTGCTTTAGTTTGATTCTGATATCAATTATGGAAGGCGTGATCGGATTCACTTGGGTTCGAAGTTGCAAATTTACGCAATCAGGGGTTTTAGGAGTTGTGTCTGTGGCGGATGATCGGTGTTTTTGAACTTTGAAGTGAGGTTGGTAACAGCGAATGTCACCCTTGGACCCGGGGATGGGTTTCTGTTAAGTTGGCTGGGTCTTAGTCACAGATATGAGTGAATGACAGCGAGAGAGAGCACGTTGGAATGCGTGCATGCAACGAGCATGGATTTATTCTTGCGTGCCCTCTCCCGTCGTCGTTCATCTTTTCAGTGATTATTGCCAGCGTTTTATTTTACGACTCTGCTTTAAGTTTTATTTCAATTGATTCTGTTATCAATTTTGCGGAAGGTGTGATCGGATTCGAATCTCCAAATCTACGCAATCAGGGTTTTGAGAGTTGGGGGGAGATGATTGGTGTGTTTGAAGTGAGGTTTGTAACTTCATCTATCTAGACACCGTGTTTATTCCTTGATTTTTTTGTGGGTGGCTTCCTTGGAAGTCATCTTAACCTATTCCTTCAGGATTGAGTTGATTTGAAATACAGTTCTCTGTGAAACAGATGCCTTAGTTTTGTAAGTGGAGTGGAGAAATGGGATTACTGCGAGGATTTTGACTGATTGGGTGGACACCAAAATAGACTCGATTAGATATCTGCAGGAAGAGATATGTCCAGTTAACACCTGTTGGTTGATGGCATATGTCCTGATGGATGCATGAAGATCCCAACTTAATCATCATTTGAACTTGTTGATTTAGTACTAATAAGAGTTGGTGATTCTTGAAATAGAATATTTTCTATTGAGTTGCAAATCTTCTGTTGGTCGTGGTGTTCCCTTGCAGAGGAACGTTAAGGCTCCAGAAGGAAGAGTACGTGTGCACTACTGACGTTTGGGCGTGGTGGTTCTAAGCAGCCGGATGGAAATAACATCAGAAGGATCGTTTTTTATAGAAACAAATGTAGAGGGTGCTTCTATGATCTTGTTTCAGGCATCAGGTTTGGATAAGAGGTGTTGCATTTAATTACTTATGATGTACTTCCAATTTTGCAAGATGAGGCTAGCTGGCCAGATGAATCATACATTTGGAAATGAACATTGCAACCTCATACTTGTGCTGTCAGTAAGTACCTGTGGCATTATTGATTAGTTCAAACTTTCTCGAGAGAAATATCACACATTGTCCTCCTGATTCTGATTCGAGAGTGTTGATATGCTGTAAACTCCGAGAACTCATTGAAGACTCTTTCATGTGACGTGCTGGGCTATCATACTATCTGGACGAGTTTGTTTGTTGAACTATCTCAGAAATCCCGAAGTGTATTTCGGCGATCCAACTATAGAATCTTTTGAGGCTTGGAAATTCAGCCTTCTTCTGACCGTCCGGCTGTTGGCACACTCAGTTTATGTGAATTCGTACCCTTTCTCTGAGTAGCAGCATTGCAGACAAGCGGAGAAGTTTTCATATACTGGATATCGAATATCGCAGCAAAACAGCAATTCACATTGTGTAGCAGAGTCTACTCTTTTGCAATTCCCGACAGCTAATAGATAGGTATTCCAACAATAGAGATGGTTCCACAATTTGCACAGCTCCGTTTTATGACAATGCCATGTTGCAGAATTCATTATCCCATAGGCTAATGAGCCGCTTGTGGAGGCATTTCAAGGCAGAAATGAATCATGCTCATGATTGTAACCTGCTAAGAAGGGCCGGAACCGCCGGATCAGATTCTCTTTAAATGTATTTTGCAAACCGGGGATAGTCAGAGCACTGGAGACTCATCGTGCAGATTTCGTGTGTCAAGGACGAGCTTGTAGAAGTCTCCCCCCCCCCCCCCCCCCCTTCATGCTCTCGAATAAATGTAACAAGAAAATTAATCTGGAAAAGAGAATCTCTGGGTATGCCCTCAAGGTTTGCAAATTTCAGTGACAGTTCAACTCTACTGCACTAGTTCAGGTTCATTCTTGCGCAGCCTTCCTGTGACGATTAGAAGTTCTTCTCCCACAGTTACGAGCAGTGCATGTAACTTTCCATTTCCCCACCACATACTGTAAAGGAAAGACCAAACCTTGCAGTCCTCAGTACAGTGATCCAACTTGGAATTCTACAGGTCTCTAGGTCGTTCTACAGTCAGGCAAGTACACATCCTGTTTCAGACATGCTACAAAGAGATTGGACTAGTACATGTATGGAGCAAGCCAAAGCTGCTACATACATAACGCCGGTACGCAACGTCTCTGGAAAGCTCATCTGTCGCGTGCAGATTTTGTGCCTAGCAAGCGTGTTAGAAGTACAAGAGCTTGCATGCAGGCGAACAACCGTACAAGATGTGAGAGCAGAGAAAGTCAGCCAGTGGAACCAATCTTCAGGTGGGAATGTTACACACTGCATCGTCAGGCCTTCAAAACCGTTCAAATAGCATTATACACTTTGTCCCAGCTATGTGTCAGTATCACAATCAGGGCGACAGATTGAACGTTATTGTTGGAAACCCCTAATTGGTGGAGTGTATGCCCAAATAGGACTTTCATGGCTTGAATCTGATGACAACACTTAAAAGAGAAGGACAACCCTGCAAGAAAAATTCTAACTGAAGGTCTTGTCTTCATAATGCCGATACCTGTCACTGGAATATTAACAACTAATAGTCCGGCATTCTGTGTAACTTGAGCAACACACTAAACACTAATCTTTACTCCGCGCACCTGGTTTCTTCCAGCGAGCAGGGAACTGGCTGGAATTTCTTACAGTTATACGAGCAGAAACTTGATTCGTGTTACCCCATGATGATTGAGCGCTGCACCTGGAGCTTCAAAAGGATCCTACAGCAAAGGAAGTTGACCTTGGACACAACTTCCGGAAAACTCACACAGGAGATACCTCCAAAAGACGGTTTTAAGATTTTAACGCAGAATTTTCTGCAAGAGATCGAAGTCCACTAACTCGGGAGCCTTCCTTCCGTTCCATCCTGGCTCCAGTTTGCCATAACTAGAAAACAGGCTCGCAGTGACACTGCAAAACTCAAGGTGTAACGGCGTTAGTACCAATTGAGCTTGAATGTGACTGCCCACTACAATGCCAGCCAGGTCAATAATCCAACTAGCTGCTTCTGCCCTCACCACTAATTAGAACCAGCCAGCAAGGTCGCCTTACTTGAACTCGTAAAACGTCACGGAAGTTCCAAGGTATAATACAAGTTTCGGGCAAACGGTGCTGATTGGAAAGGAAGCCACTAATCTGAGGTGTAATAGTACTAGGAAGGCTCCTTCTGCAAGGTCACTATCAACTGACTGATAAATCAAAAACCAAATGAGAGACTATACTATTACTGGAAACTGAAGTCCTAGACTTGGACAGAATAATCGGAATGGAGTCAATGCACGCGCGGAGTCCTACATTCTCAAGTGCGTGAACAGACACAACTATGCATGTCACTATTCACATCAAATAGAAAGTAACGTTCTGACGCAGAAGAAATCTTCACTATACTACGTAGAGCAAGTCAAAATCACCCCACCAGCTGTTAAATGATAGTAATTCGTGAGAAGTCCAAACGCTCGTTAGTAGCATCTATGCAGAATGCTCAAGGAAACTACTCATACAGGCTATAGAATCCACAGGTCATACAGTCTACACAGTTGATGGCTCCAGACTCAAGCGGCAAGTTGCAAGTTCATTAATCATGCCTAAATTTCACACTATAAAACACAAGTCTTATGTTGCTAGCTGAACACTTGTGTTATTGACACGACTTCAAGACAGATAACAAAGGACTTCAATCCTTGGTCGTCTTCATATACCGTATTAGAGCATCCAGCTACTATGGATCTCTATTCCAGCATAATTATGAAGCATTAGATCACGGTCAGAATGAGCTGATTGACAGTTTGGTCTTCAGCTTGGGATTTGCGTTTGTATTCCGACCAGAAGGTGCACAGGTCTGAGTAACTGAAAGTTCTTCTGTCCAAACATTCATATACGACAGTGGAAGTCGGAGTACTGGATAAGGTGTACTCACCCCTGAAAGTATTTGCAAATATGGAAATAGGTCGACTTGAAGTTGAAAAGCTTTAGATACTTCTTGCAAGCGTTGATAAGTTGCAATTGGACCGTAGTGGTCCACTACTCCACAAGATCCTGCATTAAGCACAAGGCCGCATGCAGGAGTCTCTTCTGCCATTTGGTCAACGCATGGAATGGTTCACCCCTTCCCTGCAAACGCCAAGTCAAAGGAATGTCAGACAACGAATGAAACAACAATGCGTCACTTGAAACCAGATCCAATAAAATGTTACTTGAATGACGAGGCAAAAGGCAAAACCTAGCTACCTACGACTAGCTTTGCCGAACGACTGAGATAATATTCTGAGAGAGTAGAACCAAAGAATACAAGAGTAAATCTAGTAACATGAAACTTGTAGCCAATCGACAGCAAAAGCTAAAATCAAACATACAGAAAAGTAGAGCATCACAGTAGCGAAGTCCCTACTGATACCTCAGGTCTACACCAGTCCTACTTTCAGAGCTCTAGATAGGCCACTTGAGAGTCCTATTTTTCAGAGCTATGGGCCGTTAAAGGTCACAATTTTGAAGCACGCCATGTTAACGAATATGACCAGAACTGCAAATACCGATAAGGTTACACCAAACCAAGCTTACGTCACTGTTTAAGGAAAGACAAGTCCCATGCATGTATTCTATGAAATGAGGCTACCTTATCGAACTGGTAGTGCAGCTACACAGCAACTGCACGTAAATGACACGTAATAGAACAGATCAGCGAGTGACACATTATCTCAAACATTCTCCTGTGACAGTGAAAGCAGCAAAGTAAAATCTCAAATCTTCAAGTCAAGTTGGTAAGAAACGGAAACGACGAAAGTGCCCACATGCTACTAAAAATAAAATCTAAGAACTGCCGAGGACTGTGCTAAGCTGCAGATCTATAAATCTTCTGACATCAAGCATGGTCAGAAAATGCCTGACAAACAGACAGGCCGGGCGTACTACACACGGTACTACCCGATCCATCATGAACACCTGAAGGTTTTACATTACCACCTACGTCAGTGAGGTCTCAAGTTCCACATCCACGCGTTTCTGAATTTAATACAAACTGATCTCTGAATCCCTCAAACCACAACTAGCTAGAATTTAATCCCCGGTTTCAACAGGCAGGTTCGCCTCCAAAAGCAAAATGTTAGGAGAACATGCATGACCGACATGGGAATTGAGCAGAAGATTCAAATAACCGGACATGAGAATTGAGCAGAAGATTGGAAGCAGGTAGATTTCATTTCATGACATACCTCGCCATGCAAACTCTGCAGTTGCATGATTGTAAGGCCTCCTTCTCTTGTACTCAGTACCATGGTTACTCCTCCAACAGTTTCATTACCTGCTCCATTGAACTCATGTGTAATTATCCTGACAAAATCCAACGCAACCTGGCCATACGGCACGTCAGCCTCGTAAGTCCCAGACACTCAGCTAAATACGTGGGGCCTTGGAATTATGGTGAACGATCATTCGGCCGCTTTGTCCTCTCATTCTTCTGGCAATACAACCATTTACTGACAACGTCAATTTCGTTAAAGTGGCGCGATTCCAGGGGCCTAAAATTGCGAAACATATGTCCATAAAGGTCTGACATCTAGGGCAGGTATGGATTCATAAGGAGAACAGTGTTCTGAGAGGTGTGACAAAGTAATGGGATACCGCCAATTTAACAGTTTAACGAAATTGACGTTCCGAGTTCCTCTTCCAAAAAAATCAAGTGAAGAAATGAGGGCTCGCTACCGATGGAAAGTCAGAACCTAAGCTAAATAATCTACTTGTGTACCGGTATTTATCCAAGTCGCGTGCAGACTCTGTTCGTGCTGACCAATATGAAATTGCGAAGGTTGCTTGGAACTCTTGAACTTACAAGATATTTGTTCAAAGTCTGCGCTGTGTCCCATTCGAACGCTCTCGTTATGGGCAGAAGGGTTGGATGTCTCCCAGTCTTTATCCTTTTCCACCGAACTTGCTGCAATAGAAATCAAATCCTTAAAGTCAGTAACTCTATCCTGAGTCAGACCCTAATTAGCTAGCTAGTGTAGAATTCATACACATGACCCCCAATACTGTTCGTTGTTCGTTGTAACTTCACTGTGGCGAATTATAGTGCTCCATAAGTAAATCCTGGATGACAAGGAATTCGAAGTCACACTAAGATATCCGGTTTTCCTGTTTGATAACACTGTTAGGCTGACGTGAAAATACACAATGGTGTGTTCACCCTACGCTGAAACATTAAGTTGTGAAAATCCTAAGGCTTCAATTTCAAGAAGGAAAACAACCAAAAGTTTCAAGTTTCGGTAGACCTTGTCCAACTGTAACTCTGTTACCAGAGAAAACTTGGTTTCTCTCTTAGGGCAAGTGGATTTTGCGCAAGCATTGAAACCTTGCGAAAGACGTCTGGGCACACAACTCACGTCCCTACCACAAATAAAAGCAGAGTCTAAAGTTATCTACAGTAGAGTGAACGCCTCCCCAGCTTCTCAAGAACGACTGCACTGGTTCGATGGTAACAAGTGCACGATCAAGGAGAAATTCTTCAAGTACCTGGATGAGTGTGTATTGCAGAAGCATACTCATGCCCAAAAGAGTGCTTAACTGATATGTTCTTGCGTTTTCCGTCCGTGAACTAGTTTTTAGACGCACAGTTTTTTTCAGGTAATTTTTCCGAAGATGCATGCCACCAAACTGATCTCCTATTAACGACTCCGTTAGTCTTATCTGACTACAGTACTTGAATCCACGAAACTTGAGGTTCTTGGTGGTAACCTAGAATTTCTGTGACAATCTTAGTAAGATCAGTCATTTATAGTCATGCTTGTATACAACAACGCCTTGGCTACGAAGTAGGAGACTGTGACAAGCACATTGCTTGGATTGTGATACGGACCAGTGAAGAGTGCACAATCATTCAACTAAATGATTTCAGCAACGTAGATGTGTTCCAGGCTAGACCCTAGTTCTACAACGCAAGGTCCTTAAGAAACACAGGGAGGGCCTAGACTCAACACATGAACACGGATTCATGTCCTTCAGTCTTCATCTGCCCACAGATTGATCTCTGTGATGGTTCCGTCTCGGTCAGTAATTGCGGAGAATCAAAACCCACCCAAAATCGAGACTACTACGCTTCTTTCCCAACCGAGAAAGGTGCTACACCTCAAGAAAATCACAAAGCCTAGTGAGAGGGTTCACAGCAATACCACATGGGCTTTCGAAGCTATTGGCTTGGCTTTCCATGTGTAATATAATGTTTCTACATTACACATGGATGTTTAGGTCCGTATTCGGTTCCAGATGGTTCGGTTAGTAAGAAACCAGTTGTTTCGGTTAAATGGTCATTTGTTGAATGGAGCAATACCGTCTGGAAGGTTCCCAAAAAAACTGTAGCTGAAGATAACTCACCTTATAACATGCCTGGCTGGTTCCGCCACTGCCTGCTGGACCCTGCATCCCTGAAGCAGATGTTTCCAATTGGTCTAGTAGGAAGACAACGAGAATCGGGGAAGCCTGGCGACCTCGTTGTGGCGCTGGAATACCGACGCTGTTGTGTAGTTCCACAGGCATTTACAGTTTGCCGAGGAGAACCTAACCTAGCCATCCTCCATAGCCATCCACACTTCATCTTAGTCACCGAAACGCTGGATTCTCTCTAGGTCGAAGGCAGAAAAAAACCTGGACGTGTGGTCTTGGGTTAGCCAGATACATCAACAACTGGACTAAGAGAATACTCGTTCTAACGGAATACAGACTTGGCATCGAGCACGCCGATAATGACTACAGGCCGCGCCGGAGGATCTCACAGGATTTCCCCCACTAAATAAAGGTTGCTGTAATGCTCTGACATTCCCTCCTTGACAGGGAGGCACCCAAATAAGGCAAAGTCTCATTCTAAAGAAAAGGGCAGGGGCCTCCTCGGCCAGTCACCCACTCCTCTCCAGATGGCTCTCAAGATAGCTTTCGCTTCGCAATTTGTGCAACAGGCGACAGTAGCGGTATGGGGATTACAGTGGAGGCACCCATGACTAACCAGGATCGGCAATCTATACTTTTTTCAGGACACATGCCTCTGATTTTAATTTTGATTGCCAAATTGAGTACGAAGTTTCTTGAATGAGCGGTTTTGGAATAGTCTAGGCACTTTCGACCAAATTTTGGCTCCCAAATTTCATAATAATTTCAACTTGAGGAACAAAATTACGGAAAATTTGCAGTCCCCGTATTTCTTATCTTTCTACACTGGAAAAATTTGCATCGCTTGAAGTGATTGGGTATGAGTGGTTCGATTTTAATAACAACATAAGAAGCACTTTTTTCTTGAAAGAAAATACATAAGAATGAGAGTAAACAACAGGCCCTGATATCGCAGGCTTTTGGCTAATAATTGAGTAGAAAAATTTCTACCAAACACATCCAGGGTCAGGTGCCTGTATCATCGTCTCCGACGTCTGGAGCCTAAGTTAGCTAATGTTTCAGTCTCATTGAACTAAGGTAGAAGGCTCACAAAGCACTCGTCTAAGGGAAGAAAGACCCTTGTGCAGAAATGGGTGGACCCAAAGTTTTTTTACATTTTTGTGGGAGAAAGAGAAATGAAGAACACAGCAAAGAAAATTTTAATTTTAATTTTTTGACTTGGAATGAATAAGATATGGTTTTCCAAAGTCAAAGGTGCCTATGTCTCTATTAATGCTCATAGGTGCAATTGTGATGAATCAAACATGGCTTTGAATGGAGCTAGTGAGTTTAAGAATGATCCCAAGCATGCCTTTGAATAGAGCCAGTGTGTTTAAGAATGATTCACTATAAGTTTCCATTGAATTCACTTCCCATTGTAAATCAAAATTTATTGCAACCCCGAAATAACCAAAAGTATCCTCCCATAGTTTTAAGTCCAATTCAAAGTGCTATAACTTTTTCATCCGATGTCCAAATTCAATAAAACTTGTTGGAAAACTTGCACTCTCTCTTCTAGTTTGTGTGATAAAATTTTATGATTGATTCAAGATATACTGATTTTTTGGAAGCCAATCAAATTTCATAGGTTCAATGTGAGTCCACCAAATTGCATTTCATGGCTTCAACTTTAGGGGCTTGTATCCCCTTCATCCAATGTTAGTTTTCAATAAAATTTGTTGTGTTATTTTCCCCTTTTAGTTTTATTTATTGTAGTAAATTTTTCATGTCAATCCAAGTTGTTTTGAATGTTTGGGAGCAATTCAAAGTTCAAAATCTTGACATTTTTGGATTACAATGAACTTTGGCAACTTGTTTCTTCTTCATATAGTGTCCATTTGTAATATTGAAAAATTTGGAAAAGTTGCACATATTAGTTTAGTTTATATAGGCAATGTGGCTAAAATTTCACATCAATCCAAGAAGTTATGAATGATTGAGAAGCATTTTAGTAGGAGGTTCAACTTCAGATGTATTTTTTGCATCTTTTCTTGCTATTTTGACATTTCAAAGCCATTTTGCAAACCTCACCAAAATCAAGACTTTATTATAAGCAAAATTGCACATGATGGTGAACCATGTTACTTGCTCAATAGCCTAAAACTACACACATGGTATGGCAATTTCTTGCCACGCAAAGTTACTTCCATTTCTACATCTCTGTGCATTGTTTTGGACACTTATGTAGGGACAGTTCTTAACCCCTAAACGTCAGAGACTATATTTTCACCAAAATTGCTCCAAATTTGTCATTTTTAGGACAAGTACCAAATTTTAGAAAAAAAACATTTTTAGAAACATGTAACCCTAGGATCTTGTAGTACACTAGTTTGAAAAGATGTGTTAAAATTTCAGAAGTTTCCACCGTGTGAATTGCTAGATATTAGCATTTGAAGTAACACAATTTTTTTTTTGCCCTGTAAAAAACCAGGCAGCTGCACTTCACAATGTCACATTTGTATGAAAAAATGTCCAAAATGGTTGTTACTCTTTTGATTCCTTCTTCAAGGCAAGTTGGTTACAAGCTTGAAAATTTTCAGATCATTTGAAATTGTACAATATATAGAAAAAAAATAGTAAATAGAAAGAAGTAGAAAATGTTTAAAAATACTAAATTGTTAACATTGATTTATTTATGGAATTGAAAAATGGTTCTTTTTTAAAAGTGATTTTCAAAAAAGTTTTTTTTTGCTCGGACTGCCCGACAAACACTGAAAATTACATATCATGCAATAACTTTTGAACCATATAGACAAAAGCCTATGAAAATTGTTGGGCCTTAAGTCCTAAATGCCCAAGGCCTGTTTTGAACTCAGTTCTTGAAATTTGCTCTAAATTGAACAAAATGCCAACATTTTAATAAGTTGTATCAACTTTTTTTTAATTGTAACCGTACAAATTCAAACTAGACATGTTAGAGATCTCATAGGAAAAGAAAACACAACAATATCACTTATAGAGTGAAAGATTATAATGTTTGACCATGAGGGTGTTAAAATTGCAAAAGTGATGTGAAGTCTTTCGATCCTTTTTTCACAAGTCAAATCTAAAAAGTTGGTGACTAAAAAAATATGAGGTTCAAGGGCCTAACATGTATAACCCCAATCAATTTATGGCTTCTGAAAATCTACTCCATATTTTTTTAAATGAATTTCGAATGTGATTTTTTCTCCAAGATCTAGTGTATTTGAGGCTCGTTTCCATGAGCTCTCAACACTACGGGAAGCCAAGATTGCAATGGGTACCCTGGCACAAAATCTTGAATAGGAAAATCACTATCATTTATTTTCAAGATCGCATTTTTGATGCTAAAACTAGACTTTAAGAAGAACTTTCTAAAAATATAAAATACTAAAAATAGCAACTTGATGAAGTTTTATTTAACTTCAAAGTTTTGCAAACACCAAATTTGGGTGCCTTGGGCATTTAGGGGTTAAAGTTACTCTTCAAGCACATGTCGTGTGGAAATTTCAAAGAAAAAAAATAAAAATTCCATCTATAGTGAGCTACCTACAATCACTATGTTGTCAAAAAACGCAATTTGGTCCTTTAGGGGTTAATGCATGAACTGTTTTTGAGCCTCTTCTATACTTGGCAAGAACTAAAATGCACCACAAGCTTCAATTTTGAGTCACAAGAAGATTCCTAGTGGAAGTATTCCACTCCGGCATTTGTATCATCTGAAGTGTAAAATAGTGTTTTTTAACACTAGAAGAAAGCCTTGTTAAATTGGATGTTCTTGTGTCAAAGTTGACGGATTTTCTTAAGCATCCAATGTAACATCTTCATGTGTTTATGTCAACAATGACATCCAATGTAACATCTTTATGCTACATTAGATGTCATTGTTGACATAAACACATGAAGATGTTACGTTGGATGCTTAAGAAAATCCGTCAACTTTGACGCAAGAACATCCAATTTAACAAGGCTTTCTACTAGTGTAAATACAACAAATATGGTTGTGAAGTTTTTCCTCAGAGACAAGCTCTACGAATTTAGCCTAGAACTATTGGTGAGGGTGCAAAATTAGTGTGATTGCAAAACTCTTTTTTTGGTGTGACATTAGTATCAACATACTAGTAGAAACATGGGTTGTGTAGATTTGTAAAACATGTCCCAAAACACCAGAACTACACTCTTCATTCTATTTAGTGTAATCCACACTAAATAGATATCATTAGATTATTTCGCTCAAAGTTGCTCCCATGATTTAAAGAATCCACATTCTTTAGTGAATGAATTTTTCTTTTTACTTTGAATGGTATTACAATTACATGTGTAGTGTTGTCTTTGTCATTTATAGTGCTTGTAGATTTGAACACCGTATTAAACTAGGGTAAACACGTTAAATAGCAAAGGACCACAATTATGGTATTTAGTGAAGTGCATAGAAATTGATGATAAAAATTCTATTTAGTGTTGCCCCATGATTTTAGGGGTAATTCTATTTGAGAAGTAATACTAAATACATAATAAAGAATGTAGTCAAGTTAGTCATGTGGGTCTTTTCAAGGGTCGATTCTCTAATTTATGTGGCCCATATTTCTACTAGTGATCAATTGGATAGATTGGCTCCATCCAAATGAATCAATGGTCTCTAAAAGAGGACTTTGTGAGCCAAGGTTATTAGGATGTCCTAATGTTTAATGTCTATTATCCCTAGGACATCCCTTGACATTCAAAAATTGAAAATTTATCAGGTGTAATAAATAAAATTACCCATCTGAAGATGCAGATAGATTGCGTTTGCATTGGCTGTCTGCCTCGACGACCCTTGTCTACTCCATTGTCTACTAGATCCAATGACTGTAATTGTGCGGACCGTATGGCATTTGCTTGCTTAGACGGTTGAACCACAATTGTATTGGCCATCTACCCGAGTCGCACCTATCTATGTCATTGTCCACTAGCTTATCGGCCAGGAAATTCCAAAACATCTCTATTCAAATTCATGAGTACATTCCAAATAGTTTTCAAATGTAGAATCAAAGACCATTTGCTACAAACTCAATTTTTTTTAAATAACAAGGAGGAAAAAAAATGGATCCATTGTTGTACTTTAGGCAATAAGAAATTCCAAATAATCCCCATTTACACTCATAAAAAGAAATTTAAATAAAAAATAAAAAAAATGAAGTAGAAGTTCTAAAAGTTCTCAAATGTAGGATTGAAGACATTTTTATATACATACTAATTTTTTTTCAACAATAAATAGTTCCCCCAAAATGAACCCATTCTTGTACTTTAAGAAATTCCAAATAATTCTCATTTAAACTCATGAAAAGGAGTGACATAGAAAGAAAAATAAATTCATACAAATTCTAAATAATTTCCAAATGTAGAATTCATACTAGTAGAAAATTGTATCCATATCAACAAAACAAAAAAACAACTTATTGATTTGGGTACTGCAACGACCGTTTTTATAGTATTTTGTTGATTTGAGTACAAGTTAACAAAACGGTTTAACATACTTTTTTGTCCACTTGAATAGTGCAACGACAAAATCAATAGGTTTTTGTTAAATGTTTTTGGACAATTTTTGGATTGTTTTTGGATTGTTTTGGAATGTTTTGGGATGTTTTAGAATGTTTTAGAATGTTTTAGGATGTTTTGGAGATGATTTTGGAATGTTTTTAGAATGTTTTTAGAATTTTTAAGAATTTTTCAAAACTTATGAATTTAGAATTTGAATTGTATTTTATTTTCAATTAGATTTTGAATTCAATTGAAGTTCTAATTAAATTCAGAATCTAATTCAACTTTGATTCAAATAATTTGATTATATCAAAGTTTTCAATCTTATAATAATCAAATTTGACTAGTTCAAAATTCAAATTGAACTATTGAAGAAAATTATTCAAATTTGAAGTATTAACCTCCGTATTCTTTCATATATTAGGACTTATAATTGCTTTTAAATATTAGTCTTCAAAGCAAGGCTGAAATCTTCATTTATGTTTATTTTTTCAACAAATTTAACTAAATAATCTACTTTGTATTTTTTAATTTGACCTATTACTCCCTTTTGAAATTGTAAAAAAAATTATAACATCATGATGCTTGGATTTTTTTTTAAATAGTGTTTCATTCATCCAAAATGATTAGATTTCATTTTTCTAAAATTTTAACCAAAAATTAATGTATATATCAATTCTACAATTTGCAATTTTCCATTATATGCTGAAAAAATATGTTAGAGAGTCTGTATTAAAAATTGCAATTTTTTTTTTTCATATTCATGCTTGGAAAAAATAGTAAATTGATAGAAATTGAGAATGATTTACAATATTCAATTAAACAAATTCTAGTTATGAAACTAAAGATTTCCAAACTCAATGGTCGTAATGTACTAATGAACATGTTGTTATAAACAATTTGCATCATATTTTTTTCTTAAATTGAAAAATATTTAAAATTGTATTCAATAAAGAATTTTGAAATCTACTTTAGTGCAGAAATTCCACTTTAAACTACAAATTGAAATTTTTCATAAGTTTTACCTCCCTAATCTATATAGAACAATTTGAAACATTTTACACGATTAATATTTTTTTAAATCAATTTTAAATTCCTATTTATTTGAAAAGTACATTCAAATCTCAATTAAAGGAGATTTCAGTTGTTGGAGGGCTATGAGTTCCCAGACCGTTCCCAACGCGAGAACTACAGTCCCATAGCATAGTGACGTGGATTGGAGACTGCCACGTCATTTTTTGAAAATTAAATTTTTAAATTTTTTTTTTTTGCATTTTAAGAAGATTTTTAATTTTTTTTAATTTTTAATTTTTTTAAAACAGTGACGTGGCAACGTTGGTGTTCGCAGGGACTGCTAGGAACCAGCGCCGGGAAGTGCATGAAACGGCCCTCTAGGAGACTGAAATCTCCTCTAATGCCCTGGCTTACATGCACACATAGGTAGAAAACCTATACATCATAAAATAACTTTCTCATGATGTAATAAAAAATTATGAAAATTGTGAGTCCTTCAAGCTATCAATCCCTACATCACGTATTGTATAAAAATTTTAAAGGAAAAAAATGGAAATTCCATTTCTAAATTTATGACCAAAAAGACTAGCTATATTGTCAGAAAAGGCTACTTTGTTCTTTAGGGGTCTTCATTCAAATTCTAAGTACTTAAATATTTAAATTCTACATTAAGAATTTCAAATTCTAATTTAGAGCTATTCAAACTATATATTCTACATTATAAAAAACTTGAATATGAATTGTGACCAAATCACCTCCTAGTAAAATGTTTGCCAAATATTCATAATATCTTAAATTAAATTAAAGTTTTTATCACTAAAATTTCATGCGAGAAGTGTTTAAACCACCAAGTTTGACATTTTATGTGCAATGGAAATACTTTTGTAATACACAATTCAGTATTTGTTCAGCTAAGCGGACTTTGGAGTCTGTTTTCACATAGTATAGTACCTTTCTTCAAAAAAACTTTAAACTAAAAGAAGTTTGTAAATCAAGTTAAATTTCATCTCAAACAATCTATTTGTGATTTCAAGTCTCCAATGAAAAGTTACGGATAAAATTTAGAGAGGGTTTGGAATGAAATTTGTTTGTGACATTTGTAAACACTCTTTGAATATTGTCCATAACTTTCAATTGGAAACTCAAAATCATAAACTGATTGTTGAAGATGAAATTTAACTTGATTTCCCAACTTCTCTTAGTCCAAAGTATTTTGAAAAAAGGTACTATACTATGAGAAATAGTCCTCAAAGTTGGTTGAGTTGAAAAAACAAATGACAAAAGATTGCAAAAAAGAAATAAACAATTGTTTCTTCTCACTTAAATCATGTGTATTTTACATGTGGTGTAATGGTTAGAGCCTTGCATCCTTAAGCAAGGGGTAAGGTTCAAATCCCATTGCACCCCTTGCTCACGTGGCGGGTTGCCATGTAAGCTCTTGTTCGTGTGCTAGACTACTACGTAAGCAATTGCCTGTGTGGCGGATGAGTTGTTAGATAAGCGCCTATCCATGTGGCGGCTTGCCATGTAAATGCTTGCCCGTGTGGCAACCTTTGATTGTTTTAAAAAAAAAATTGCAATTGATTAAAAAAAAAAAAAAAATTGGTTGAAATTTTTGTCCAAATCAACAAGTTTTAGTTGAAATTTTGTCAAAATCAACAAAACCTTATTGGATAATGTCCAAATCAACACATTTAAATCAACAAAAATCAATTCGTCCAAATCAACACATTTTTGTCAATTTTGACGTCCATTTTTCTACTATTGTCAAGCCTTTTTTTATTCAAACAATTTTTTTTAATTAACAAGGGGAATCCCCAAAACTAGATCCATTGCCAAACTCTAAGAAACTTCAAGTCTCCAATTAATCCTCAAACTCATTAAAAAAAAAGTACAAATCAAAAAATAAAGTGCAACTTTGCAACTTATAAATCGTTCTAAAATGTAGAATGCACAATTATTTCATATAAACATAATTTTCTTTTATTTAAGAAGGGAAACCGCAAAAGACACCTTCTTCGTTTAAGTTTCAATGAGAATCTTCATAAATTCTACTCAATTTACATTTTTTTTATTGTATCCATACCTAATAGATCATACAATTTGTCACACAACCTTAGCAATGGCCAACTCAACATCCAACAACAACAATATTGCCCTTCTCATTCAAGTCATATATATGTCAAATGTCACAGAAAGTCATAATCATTAGCAAGTGAAATACACTAAACAATTCAAAATGTATATCCATTTTTGCATATATTGCCATACATTAGTGTTGCATATACTAATAGTTTGCACGTATACATCTTCACCCATTACATGTGTTTTGGCTCTCGGGGAGGGCTGCGAGTTCCCAACTCGACCCCCCCCGAGAACTGCCGAAACCTGCTGTTCCGCGCCTGTGCTGACCTAGCTGAAAGATGGCCAGGTCAGTTTTTTCGAAAAAAATAAAAATATAAAAAAATTTAACTTTGTTTCTCATTTTAAGGACTTAAAAAGAAATTAAAAAAAAAATCTCACAGCGGCGTTCTTTCACTGCTGGGGGAACAATGCCAGGAACGGCCCTAAAACGGCCCTCTGAACCCCGAAATCTCTTCTAATGTCTACATTTATGTGATTGTTTTGATCTTCACCCTTGAGACCAACAAGCACAACCAGATTCTATCGAACTAATTTCTATGGGTGAATTGGTCTATAATTAACAACAAGTTGCCTTCTAAGCAATGGAGCTTTTTGTTAATTGTTTCTACCCACTAGTAGAAAATCTGAAATTTCTGTCATTTTGGACGTGTTGTTTTGGACAAAATCTAACAAAAATTTGTTGTTTTCTACAAATTTTTGTTAGATTTTGTCCAAAACAACGAGTCCAAAATGACAAAAATTTCAAATTTTCTACTAGTGACCTATCTTTCCTACTAGCAATGACTTGTCCAATCAAGCCAAATTAATTCTTAAGGCCCATTTTTGGCTATGACAACCAAAAAATACTCAAAGTCAATGAGGTTGGCCAACAGGGAAAGTTAAATAGCCTAAATTGTAGGGTTGATTTTATCCTTTCCAGAATGATAAAGAAGTGGAAATTTGACCTAAGTATCTAAAAGATAATTGTGGATGAAGGTTGACACTAAACTACCTTCTAAAACTTCATCGCTCATTTTTAGAGTTCTAACTATTGAAATTCGCTTTTGATTTTTGGGTTATTTTCTATTTTTTATCTTCTATCTAAATTTTGATTTTGACTTGATTTGGTCAACTCTGGTTCACTTTCATCCAAACGTACTCCACTTTTGTTAAAAACTTCAATTTTCTTAACTTTTAGTCAATTTAAAAGATAAAATTCGTTTTTAGGTTCTAAAAATATTCTTTTTAAGATTCTACCCTTAATTTATCCCTTGTTAATTTCTTTAACTTATTTGATAAATACCTAATTTCTTTTTACTAATTGGATAAATTAAGATTTTACTTCTACTCTGGAGGATTAATTGGTTTAATCTTTTGACATTTTTCTTAACTTCTTTTTCAAAGGTAAAAAATTCTTACTTATGTCTTTTTTGGTAAATGTTATTTACGGTGAATTTTTTACCGTTAACTAGTTTGTAAAAATTCTTTGTAATTTTTTTTTACCTTGAATTTCAAAATTACTTTTGCTTTTATCCTTTTAACCTCCATTTGCCACATGCAAACATCTTGATATAGTTTCAAATCTCTCTCGAGTGAAAAGTTTTGATATGACGGGACAGTGGAGCAAAGGCTTATCCTCTATCCAATATCATCTCATATTCGGTAGTTTTTTCACCCCCATAAATAATAAGATCTCCAAGTATGCACGAAATTTGTGGTATTGCAAAGGAATCCAATCCAAACCACCGTTTGTTTGGCCCATTTGTTTATCTTGAACTACTGAAGCATAATGGTTGGTTTCTTTTATAATTTTGGTAATCGTTCTAGGAGACCAATATTTTTCAAAGACATTCAAACATGATGGATATTTTTCATATGGAATTGCGCAACCAGGTTCTAGGCCAGAAAATGGCAATGGAGGACTCACATACTTTCTAACACCAGGTACCCATGTGTCACTAGCAAACTCGACAAGCATCGGGTCCAATGCCACATTTTTTTCCCTTAGATCACCCTTTTGATTTCAAAAAAACATTGCTTCCACCAAACCCAGTAACTATAAGTGCTCGTTGGCTTCCTAATAGATGTCACATACTAGATTGGCTTGGTCCTGCTTGCATTGGACAATTAAGGAGGAGATGAATACCTAGTTGTACTTTCCTTCTCAGTTGAAGCATGGATGGAGGTTTCTGTGCCTAAGGCGGATGAAAAGAACTCGCTGGAGTTGTTCCTATGCCTTGCTCCTTCTCCCTACCATCTTGTTGCGCTCCACCTTCTTGTCTTTGCATTTGATATGGCAAGATCATTGGACTTTGTTTTGTACAAAGCGTATTGTCATTGTAGCAGTTGCATTCGCCGTGTAAATTGATTTCATCATCGCATGAGTTTTTAGACAATGATTGAGAGCTACAACCATCTCCGTCATACCCCTGAGCGTTGTCATTGCTACTTTGGTCAAGTGACGAGTCTTCTCTTTCAGACTACCACGCCTACTCACCAGATGTCGATGCCTCTTGGCACCAACATAGGTTTTCTTCAAACTTTGCATTTCTCGCACAACGTTCATGACCTTTCATTGCAATCTGGAGCACTCCCCAACAAATGTTTTTTTCTACTCCATCATCAAATCTCACTGTTTCTCTCTGTTCTTTTGAAATTGGGTCTACAAGCTCCTTAACCAACTGCTCCGACGTCCATTTCTCTATGTCGGAAGACATTGTTTCACCTTCATTGTGTTGCAGAATTTCGATCTAAAGACTTCCGACATGCGGAGAGAAAGGAGCAACCTCACTTGTACGTCAATATTAAAGAGGGGGGCGCCTTTTTGCCACAACATTGGGATCCAACTGTTGTAGAGGAAGGGGTGATGGCGACGGAGTAACGGCATACGGAAAGAAAGGAGCAGCCTCACTTGTACATTGATATTTTTGAGTGAGGCGCCTTTTGCCATGGCATTGGGGTCCAATTGTTGTAGAAGAGGGGGTGATGATGATGGAGAAACTCTTTGCCACATATTGATAAGAATAGTGAAAGAGCAAAGTTGTCGTTGTAAGTACTCTATATCCTAGTTTCCATATGCCGCTTATACCACGTCCTTGGTGTTTGAAAGGCCATGTCCTGTCATACAATAAGTTAGACATTGTAGATAGTGTGTGATTGAAGAGACATATTGTACAACTGTTTTTCCTATAAGTTTGTGCCCACTTCCTTCATTGACAGCAGGGAGTATTTCAGCTTACAAGTGAGGTTAGCAGTTGCTAAAGGTTCATTACAATGGAATGGAGTCCATTAGGTTAGTGAACTTTTTTACCCTAGTTTTACATACTCATCATAGTAGTTTATATAAGTTATTTAACAGACATTTGATCATGTGATATTTATCAACCGTAGTTGATTCATGTGCTCGTCATATAATGATTTTAGGTCACTTGAGCATGCTGCACAGGGCAAAATTAGAAATGAAGCAACGAATGACATCTTCAATTCTTAATTAGTTCTATAGTTGCCATAGTCCATGCAAATATATGTGCACAAAAGCAACATGTATTGATGATGATGATTACATCATCAGAAATTAATGAATACAAGTGGACCAAAAGAACAAAAACATAAGAAGGACGTGAATGTAAATTATGTATTGCTTATTGTATTTCATAGATGAACTCATTCTATATAGTGTATGAACTGTGCATATTGCTTAGTTTAGTTTTCTTGGAAAGTAGGAAGTAATTGTAAGTTTTGCACTGGTACTAATCAAATATTTATGTCTTGTATCGTCATGCTTGTTTAGGTGCATTGTAGGTCGACAGTTGAACGCTAAATATCTGACAAAGGTTCTGAAGTTGTGCACGTATTCTTCTTCTTCTTGTAAGCAAGTGTAGTTCCTGATGATCGTAAATTCTCTTCTCAAGGGATGCAGGTGGTGGCAACCTTCAACTTCAGCATCCAAAACGGCAATTTACATTTTGTACTTGAGTAAGCAGTGACAATGTTTGGGGATGTTATGCTAGAGGTCACCGTCAGAATGTTGACGGCGTGCGATTGAACCACATTGCAGTGAGCATTCTGAGGTCTTCATTCACAAAGTTACAAAAGCCTCTCCTACAAAATAAAATTTCAATAAGTATGCTAAAACTTATGCATCAATAATGGTCTTCTTCTTTCTAGTCAAAGAGTCTTGGTAGTGAAGTTCTTCAAGCTGTCCAAGAAATTACTTCTTGTCTACCATGGTCATGATTTCACTGGCAAGAAGACAATGCTTGTGATTGAAATAATATCTACACTAATTATGCTAATTATCTGTTAATTATGCTAATTGTGTGCTAATAATCTCTTTGGAAAATAATCTTACTTGAAAATTTGTAGACGAGTTGAACTATAGAATGTGACAGGTTCAGGGAGAATAAAGTTCCTTGGATTGATTGTGTAGTGAAAATTTGTAGAAGTTATTTGATTCTTTTTCTTATGAATGTCATATATAAATAAGTTTGGTTGCACAACATTGTTACATTCATTTCGTTTTTTGTCCATCTATGCAATTACAATTTGACTTCATGAACTGCACACTCCTAACTTCCATGATGACTGATTTGGTATTGAGGAAGGATGTAAACTATTGTTAAATTTTCTTATCTATGTAATTTAAATTAATTCATACTATATCATTGCTAACATCAATTGGTTGTGTTCAGTGCCTCTTTTTTAGACTTGCCTTCTTTACTGAACCAGCAATGGAGGAAGAAGCGGAACTCCAGATTAATTGTATCAACAACATTTGGATGGAACAAACGGAAAGTACAACAATTATAAACCATGCATGCTTCATAGAAGTCCAGTATGTACTCTAAAGAAAACAATGGTTGAATAGAATAGTGGTATTTCTGTAAAATTTTAATAATAGATGTTATTAAGCAGTGAGTGAATTCAAGGAAATTATACAAGAGTGTTGGACCTCTAATGATAGATTTATTTCAACAATAGAAATTCTTTGGTGTATGCAGTTTGAAAATTGGTTTTGCAGGAGTTTGAGCTAGCAAATGACGAGAGAGGTTTGACTACGGAAGAGAAGGTTCTGTTATGCGCACCATCATTTATTGTAAGTCCAACAAGTGAGGATGT
Source organism: Rhytidiadelphus loreus (assembly GCA_947034895.1). NCBI lineage: Eukaryota > Viridiplantae > Streptophyta > Bryopsida > Hypnales > Hylocomiaceae > Rhytidiadelphus > Rhytidiadelphus loreus. Next base: position 46,364,709 of record OX344764.1, read on the forward strand.
ACAATTTTTTTAACCACTTTGTTCAGGAACCTCTACATTTTCAGAAGTTGGTAAGACTGGGTGCGACATTTATCAACAACAATAAGTTAGGCATAGTTTTCATATTAGCAAAATACATTTTAATTGTTGTGCAAAATGAAAACAGAGTATGCTACAACTTTTGACATTGCCTACTTCATTCTAACAAAAGACAGCTATTGCAGGGACATTCATCTTTAGTCTTCTTCAAAGTTAGTGGTCAGTGAAGAAGTTCTGCTCAATAATAAACAAAAATATGAACTAGTATTCTTAATGTACACAATGTGGAGAAAGATATGTAAGGTAGAAAATTGTACTTGTACCCATTTATTTTGATTTGCAAATTTCTCTTCAACTATGAAACCATCGCTATCTACTAAACCCTCATAGAAAAAGTGCTGAGTCCACTTCTTTGCGATAGAAATGTGTTGAGATTTGTTGGTGCATGATGTAATACTAACAAATGGTGACAAGAAGAAGTTTGTGCATGCAACCTCGATGCTGGTTTCTCTTGAAAACGGAAGTGTTGCTGTCTCTAGACGCTCAACCTTCAGGAATGAGAAGACAACTTCTCAAATTATCCGATAGACTTGTAGTGAGAATCCACCATATAAGAGAGAGGGCGGGGTGTGAGTGTTTCTGACTCCACCTTTAAGTCAGAAAGTTACACACGGGCTTGTGAGCCCCAAATTCGTCACTTGGGACTCATAGTTTTCTTTTTTTTAATTTGTTGCAAATTAAGGCGTAAAATAATACAAAAAGCTCCCAAAAGAGTGTAGAACCAAATAGGTATGTCATGTACCAATATAGCATTTGGTCATAAATAGCCTTTTACCCATAGATTACCCACAAATCCCACTTGTATATAGGTTAGAACCCGTAAATAGTGGAAAACAATAGGGCTATCAAGAACTCACCCAAAATAACCAAAACCTCATGCATGTGACTGTAATAGGCTAAATTGGTCCTAGAAGAGTAGGGAGGTCCCTACATAAATCTTCAAAGATAGGTTCTAGTTTCCCCATTTCATCGACGAAATATTAAGAATCCCAACTATTAGCGTGTAGGTGTCACTATCCAAGATAGGCCACATAGAGGAATCCACGGCCGCCGAATAGTGCTTTCGGATTTAAAATATGTCAGGGTACTCACAGCAAAATCCATTCGCCAAGATTTCCTCACGTGTGAAAGATTCCCTGACTGTTGGTAATTCAAGAGAAGTTTGTTTTCTCCTCTCCACCGACTGTGTGCCAGATTAGTCCAAGACTTGGCACGTATTTTGGAAGATTCTATGAGAGGTTCTTTAAAAAGTCTCAATTTTTTCTGATGTTGAGAGGATCTTTTTCCGAGCGGTCAACCGCTAAAAGTCACGACGGGAAATTCATGTAAATTACCCAGGCTGTGGTAAAATCTCACTAAAAATTAGATTAGCATCTTTTATGTTAATAACGTGCCCCGACAAATTTCATGGTGTTCCGATAGCGGGAGGCAGCTGAGATCATCAACATTCTCTCAATTATTAATTACGATAAGATCTTTGCGGGATTGACCGGCGTTCTGGAAGCGTACGAAGTTGGAACTAAGACATCAAGGAATCTTTTCTTACTCCCTAGAGCCTCCCCAACAACCCTAGCTAATTACCCAGGCCAAAAAAGGTAAACTGCAAAAGTTAGTTTTTTACCTTTTTAATTGGTTTCAGTTGGCACTAGTTTCTAATGGATTTTCATGATAAAAACAGGGGGTATGGAATCCTATAGACTAAAAATGGCCTTTTGAAACCATTGGCGCAATCCGTTTGCAATTTGGAGTTAAACTCCAAAAGATAGATGTTAGAACCAACGTAAAACCCAAAATTAGGTGAAAATCTCAAAGGATAAGGATGAAAATTCGGATGGATGAGGTTACTAGTAGTAAGTTGAGGGGGGGAGTGGGCCCTTGGAACCCTATAAAAGGGGGACCTTTGTGAGCTCCCAATTCGTCACTTGGGACTCATGATTTTCTTTTTTTTCAATTTTTGCAAAATTAAGTTAGGTTTTAAGTACAAAAAACCTCCAAAAGAGTGTAAAACCAAAATAGGTATGTGTCATGCCATTATAGTATTTGGTCATAATTACAGTATTTTCCTTTTAGTTCATTAAAAACCCACATGTGAATAGGAAAACCCCCCAAATTTGATGTAAATAGTGGGATTTGAATGAATATTACCAAAATAGCCTAAAACCTACCAAATCTGCGACTCATCAAGGCTAAATTGGTCCAAAGGAAGTCCAGAAAGGTTCTAAGTTCATTCCCAGAGAGAGGTTTCAGTTTCCCCACTTTGTCAACGAAATAGTAGAAACCCCAATGGTTAGTTTGCAGGAGTTACATTTTAAAGATGGGCCCACGGAAGAGTCTGTAGCTGCCGGATTGTGTTTTTGGACTAGATGCATGCCAGAAAATCAAAAGCAAAGTTGATTCGCCAAGATTCCCTTGTATGTGAAAGATTCCCTAACTGTCGGTAATTCAAGACGAATTTGGATTTAATTGTTGCTATCCCGAAGTGCAAAGTGAGAATATGTGCTTGTACTTGGGTCATGGAGTTCCATGAGAGACTCCATGAAAAATCTCAATTTTTTCTGATCATTGAAAGATCTTTTTCCAAGCGGTCAACCGCCTAAACCTACAATGAGAAATTCCTAGTAATTATCCAAGTGGTGGTAAAATCTCACTAAAAATTATGTAGGTTGTTTTATGATAATAAGATGATCCAACAAGTTTCAAGACATTCTGATAACCAGAAGACGGTAAACCAACAAGATTCCTTGAAATCGGTGAAATTTAAGTTAATTCGGGATTTCGGGGAGTTCACCGGCGTTCTCGTGGCATACGAGTTTGGAATGAGGTTGAAGTGGGGTCTATTCTTACTCCCTTGTACCTACTTAAGAGCCTAGGCTAGTTACTTTTCATAAAAAGTCAACCTTCAAAAGTTGGGTTTTTACTTTTTTTGGTCGTTAAGTTGGCGCTAGGATTCATTGAGTTTTTAACGTAAGAAAAAGTGGCGGGGTTTGATATTGTGCTAAAAATGGCCTTCTGAAGCCAATGGCGCAATCCGTTTGTGATTTGGAGCATTTCTCCAAAAGTTAGAGTTTCGGACCAGCGTAGAAAGTCAAAAATTAGAGATTAGGATGAAAATCTTAGTTGATAAGATTACGGCTTAGGAATTGAGAGGGGATGAGACACCTTGGAAGAGTATATAAGGGGGTTCATTCTTCTCTCAAATAACCCATTAGGTTCATTTTTGAATCGCCTTGTTATCATTTGGATCCATTTAGTTGGATTTTGGCTACGTTGACAAATTCTCTTGTTTTTGGAGCATTTCAAGCTTCTTTGTTGTTGTTTTCGAAGCTCTCTTGAAGGACTTGGGGTCCCTTCAAGCTTAGCTATCTTCTTCTTGTGTTTTTGTTGAAGTATTTTAAGCTTTGTTGTTGTTGTTGTTGTTTTTTGTTAAAGGTTGTATTTTGTTGAAGTTTTTTTGTGTTGTGAACTAACCTTGTACTAATCCTAGAGAATTTCCTTCCCCTATGACTGGCGATGCCGCTTGGGAAAAACCTCTACTGTTGTTTTAAGTTGTTTTAGTACTAACATGTGGTAGCCTATCGCTTACTAATAATTCCTTGCCTTTGTGAATGTGCGTATTCTCCTCGTTCTTTGTAATACGGCAAAGCTTTGATTTTGGTTGTTTATAAGTGTCTATAGAATTTGTGTATTTTGCAAAGCACAGCAGAGCTTTGGCTTTGTGGGTTTCCAAGTCCTTCATAAAATTTAGTCACCTTCCAAAACGGTGGCGAAGCTTTGGCTTTAAGTTTTTAGAACTCGATAGAATTTTACAAGTTTTCCATCCTACGGCGAAGCTTTGAACTTCCCTCTTGTATCAATTCCAAGTTAGTATTAAGGTTTAGTTTAGAGTCGAGGCCAAGAGTGCAGTCAGATCCTTAGAAAGGGGTGACAGTATAAATTTGATTTTAGAATCTGAAAGTAGAAGTTGAGAGCTTTCCAAAAACATAAAGCACGTAGAAATCCGAGTTGAAATGAGGGAGTTATGAATGGATGAAGTTTTGAAGTACTAATTAATAGGTAAACTTCATCCATGCATAAGTTTTGCTAGGAAAGTCCAAATTGCAAGTATCTTATAGTTTCACCAAACTATTGAGAGGCTCTATCCATACAAAAATCACAAACTTCTAAAAATAGTAATCTGTCAAAAGTCAGACTGAGAGCTAAAGTACTTAAGAAGGAAAAATAGAAGTTTAGCAATTGGAAGAAGTGGAAGAATTAGAAAGTAATTATGAGTTGATTAAGGAGGAGGGTTTAGAAATTAGCTCACCACTCTTTCTCTCTTCTAGCCTAGCATTGAGTTCCCAAACTCCTAAAGTGATTGAAATGTGAAGTGGGAGTGAAGAATACGAGTAGTTATACAAAAATTAGAAGTTGATAAGATTGTGAGGAAATCTTAGGCAAGTGATTTAGACCATTAGAAGTTGGATAGAATAATAATTGAGTTGTAGGATTTCAAAAGTCAATTATTGTTTAGAATTTTGAAGCAATTATTTGATAAGCCTAAATCAACTCTTAGGAATCAAATAATGGAAGGTGAATAGTTTAGAAGGGAAAGAAGAAGAGTTAAAGAAAAGGAATAGAATAGGCCTTACCTTGGTATTTTCAGCCCTACTTTAAACCGTGGGCAAAACTACTCAACGATTTCAAACCATGGCAAATGATGGGGAGTTCAAAGAGGTATACAACTATCTACATGAAGATGCCAACTCCGAGGTAAATTATTAGTTTCTACTCATACTTTTTAATTATCAAAAATAGACATTCTCGCTTAGGACCGAATTGAAATGTTAAGTCAGAGTGCCTAAGGTAGAACTTTTGTATAAGTTAGGTAGTTTAAGTTGTAGATCTTAATTAGGGAATTCCAAAAACATATAACACTTAGAAAACCGAGTTAAAACAACCAAGATATGGAAGGATGAAGTTTAGGGATCAAAATGGATGAAAGTTAGATAAATCATCCAAAGTCAACCATATTAGAAAGTCAAATATTAAATAGAGTTCAGAGCCGAAAAGTCAAATCTCAAGTAAAATTATAAGGTAGATTAGTAGAAATCAATGGATGAAGTTTGATGAACCGATTAGTGGTCAAACTTCATCCCTCCATAACTATTGTTAGAAAGCTCGGATGAGGTCGAGTTTTATATTTTTAGAAATGGCATAGCATGTTATATCACTTAAAAATGATACATGAAGACTGAATTCATTCTGAATAAAAAAACCACAGTAGTTTAGTTAGTGAAGATAAAAAGGTAAAACTTATAGTTATTTAGAATTTCTTGTTTTTTTGTTTATTTTTCACACGTAGGAGTTAGAAAAGATCCATTGCTTGGAAGGCACAATGGATTGACGCTAGGCACCCTTAGGACAAAACTTACAAACCAATGCTAAGAACCTGGTTGTGCAAAGTGAGTTTACCATGGGTCGATAAGAAAGCGCTCACACCCTTCTCCCTCCCAAAACACCTCCAATACTTGTTTTGGGTCCGTAGGTCCGACCTCTCTTTGTTTTGGGTTTTTTTGCCAAAACTCCCTACGGTGTTTTTGGAGCACTTGCTCCTATTTGTTGTTGCATTTTTTGGTGTTGAAGGTCCGTAGGGATTCTTCCTTCTTGTCCTTCTAACTCTTGTGTGGTCCTTGAAGCCTTATTTTTACCAAGTGTCTTTAACCGTCCTTTCGTGTCTTGTACTAACCCTAGAGCCACCCTCCACCGTACCTTGGCGATGCCGCTTTGGAGGGCCTCTAGTTTCATGTCTTTCATGTTATACTAACCTCCCTTTTACTAACCACGTGTCTTCTCGCTTTCGTTACTAACCAAGTCTTTTGCTTTTGCATTTGACCCAAGTCCTTACGTCCATTTTTGGAAAAGAGTGGAGTAGTTTCCCTTGGAATAACTAGACCCCACCTTTCGTTGTCCAAGTTCAGTCCTAAATTGTGTGTTAAAAGTTCACCAAACGGCGGAGCTTTGAACCTCTAAGGAAAGGCAATCCTAAATTTGGTGTTAAAACCAAATTAACAACGAAGCCTTGCACTTCCCCCTTGGTTAGTTCCAAAGTTTAGTTTCCAAAATGTCTTGGGAACTATTCAAAGTTTAGCATCCAAAATAGGGTCACTCAAGTCTAGAAAGGTCTGGATATTGTTAGAGTTTACCTAATAATCCCGTATTTTGCTAAAGTTCCAAACCCATACTTGGCTTTCAGTTGCAGGGTCAAGTCTAGTCACCGAAGTTGGGGTTAGTCACTACAGGGTTGGGCTTAGTCGTTGGGCGGGGTTGGGCCAGTCACGGGGTTGGAGTCCAGTCACGAGGTTAGGTCAGTCACGGGGTTGGGTTCAGTCGTTGGGTCGGGGGTCTAATCACCGGGGTTGGGGTCAGTCACCGGGGTTGGGTTCAGTCGTTGAGTCGGGGCCCAATCACGGGGTTGGATTCAGTCGTTGGGATGGGGTCCAGTCACCATGGGTCGGGTTTAGTTGTTGGGTCGGGATCGCTGCAGGGTTGGGCTAGTCATTGGAGGTAGGTTCAGTCGCTGCGGGGTGGGTTCATTCACTACAAGGTGGGTTTCAGTCGTTGTGGGCTAGATTCAGTCGTTGGGTGGGTTGGCCAGTCGATGGGGTTGGGTTCAATTCGCAAAATTCAAGGCAACTCTAAACTAAAGGATAGAAGGGACTAGGAGATAGAGGGAAACTAAAGAGTAGATAGACAAGTAGGGCGTAGAATAGAAGGAGTAACACAAGAAGCTCGCCTATGAGCATAGAATCTCTAGGGAGCTAGTCAAGATTAAGAACCCAAGAAAAAACAAGTAGTCGCCACTATTGCCATAACACCACCACCACCTCCTGCATCACAACCACAAGCAACCACTTTTGAATGGGAGAAGTGAGGAGGTGATGGAAGCTTAGATAGGAGGGGAGGGCTATAGTAGAGATAAGGAGAAAATCCCTCCCACCATTAGGGTGAACTAACACGCACGGAATTTTGTTTGGACGTAAGTGGTAGTTAACTTGTAGTTTGACTTTCTAAGCAAGTGAAGGACAAACCCAACCACCCCCATCAATGGGGCACGTGGGTTGAGGTGAAAGAAGAGAGGGAGAGAAAGAAATTCCTTCAAGGAAGAGGGCTCATCTTTCGGCTATAAATAAAAAGACTTACTTCTGTCAACTTGGGGGTGCATCTTTACCACTCGCCATGGGGGAGGGGGGAGACTTGCCAAGCTTAGTCATGGACCTTCAAGCCGGTGTAAAGTCCTAACTCTTCCCCTTTGAGAAATCTAACCCACCAAGGGTGAAGGCGTAAATAGGCCGAAAGCTAGATGCCACTAGGATCCAATGCAGGTCATATTTGAGTAGATAGGCTTAGAGTAGACCCCAAGAGGTTTCCAGAAACATAAGATACATAGGAATCGGGGCTAGGATGCCCAAGATATCAACGGATGAAGTTTAGAACCCCAAATGGATGAAACTTGAAAGTGTTCATACCACCAAGTTGAAACTTAGGATTTAGTTAGAACATAGTAAGTCAGGTCCATAGGTCAAATTTCGCCTTCAATTGGAATTAGAAGCCTATAGAAAACCATGGATGAAGATTAATAGCCAAGCGGCCGAAACTTCATCTGCCCATAGCGGCTCACTAGAGAGTCCAAATTGAACGAGTCTTAAGTTTTTAAAAATGGCATGAGATAATCTTCTACCTTAGGACAATAGAGTAAACTTTAGAAATAGGAAACACAAAAACATAACATAGCATGATAGTCAATTTAGGAGTCATTTAGAACCACGATTAGAGAGTCACAATTAGGGAATTAGCAAAAAAGATCCATTGCTTGGAAGGCACAATGGATTGACGCTTAGACACCCATTAGAGTAGAAACCTACCTTAGCACTAGAACCTGGTTGTGTTCGCTGGTTTACCAAGGGTGGATAAATAAGCGTCCACAGGGCTCTAGTGGCATAAGTAAGTAATTTTGACGAGTGAAATGTAAACCTAGTGTTTTATGGCCTTCCAAACAATGGACACTTTGTTTATGATGATTGTTAATCTAATTTTAATACTTCAAAACTCACTAAATGTTAAAAGGTTTGAGATCTTTGATGGTTAAATGAAAGCAAATAAACCTATTTTAATCTAAAAATCTATCTACATTTTTTTATAGAATGCGCTTTGCTCTTTCCAGAATGGTAAAGCAAGCTGAATTCCAATATTCCTACTAAAAGATATTTAAGGATGAAATTCGTCCCTAATTCTATTCTAAGAACTTCATCCGATGACTTAAAATAGCAAATAAATTCAAAACAAATCTAAATTTTAGGGTTAAAATTTTAATTAAGTTAACTAATGGATTTTTGAGAGAAAACCTAGTTTTGCCCTATTTTAAGAATTTTCATCCAAAATTAAGCCAAACTTCATCCACACTTTATCCCTTTAAAATTAAAGTAATTTTAAAGTAAAAGGTGGTTTAGGAATCTTCAAAAGATTTTCTAAAAGATTATAGTTTCAAAAGATTCCTTAATTACTCTTAAGAATATTTCTAATTGTTCATTTACTAATCTTAATTCTAAGTTATTATTCTAAATTTAGTATTTTTTGAGATTTTATGGTTTTTATGAAGAAAGTAAAAAATCAACTTTTTACCAAGGTAAAATGCACGATTATTGGACTTCTAGGTAAAAACTTATGGATGAATGAAAATCCCCTTTAATTGAATGGAAATCTTTATTCAATAAGTTTTATGTAGAATAAAAGAAGAATTTAGGTCTTAACTTTCTCCAAATATTCTAATATTTCTAGATTTCTAAACCAAGTTGGATTCTTTTTGAGATTCTTTTGGATGAAATTAATATTCTTTTTCCCAAATCAATTCAAAGTTCATCTGTTTATTACTTCCACAGTTTAATGAAGTTTTATAAAGGATTTTAGCGATTTCTAAATTTAAACTAGCAAATGGTATTGCTGTGAAGCAAAGTCTGAGACTAATTGGTGAAATTCTAATTTTGATAACAATATTTTTGTAACGATGATATGTCACCATTTGGCTAAATATGAGGAAGAATTAATTGCCAAATGGGGTTACAATGTATGTATGTGTGGTGAATTGATTAATCCAATTTGTGGAAATGTGAGATCTGTATGAGTAAAGTTTCAATTTGGCATGTGTGTATGGCTAGAATTAGTAATACCAAATTGGTTGTTTGATGTTATAATATTATGAAATATATCCAAATGGGATTGTGAATGCCTTGAACAAAAAGCCTGTGTGCGAGGGATAAATGATGTTGTGAGTGCTTTCCAATTTGATTTTATAAAGTCTGAATGTTGCCTAAGTCAGGTTTCGAGTTGGTCTATAAGGAATGAATTGAAATCCAATTAGGAGATCAGTATGGCATGATGAAGAAGACTGTGATCGAAATTAAAAATTCCAAATTGGTGAAAGGAAGCTGTAAGTTTTGCCAATATGAAAGTCACATCAGAAGAGTATGTGGGGAGGAGATAAAAGAATCCAAATCGGAAAAGTTAGTTGTACCCCAAGCTGGAGACAAAGATCAACTAGGAAGTAGCACATCCTATTTGGAATAAGGCTAGATTCTGCAGCAAGCCGAATTGGAAGATTGAAGTTGGGCCTGTACCAAGCAAAATCGATTTGGTGAAAGATGAAAGATTCCAACTTGAGGATTAAAGATCAACCTAATTGGGTGATACTTAACCTTAGTGGTTATAAGAGTGGAGAGTAAAAAAAATAAAAAAATAAAAAAAACTAATTAAAGAATTAATTATGTAATTGTGAGGAAATTAAATTAATTATAGTTGGAAGTATGACTTTATTGGGTGTTTTATTCTCTTATTAGTTGTTTTATTGCGGTTGTAGAAACAATCCTATTTAATAACCTCCCTTGGAACGAACATAAGTATTAGTTGGATAAATCCAAATAGGTTCCAACACCATCTACATGTATGCATAAAAAAATAAAAAAATAAGTTGAATAATCAAGTTGAACCAAAATTTGATTACACACCTAAAGGACTAGGGAACATTTTACAAAAAATATGTTCAAAATTGGCATTTCAAATTGCATTGAGAAGAGATGAAAATAAAAAAATTTATCAAAATTAAATTCCATACCACTAGTAGAAAATTATGTCCAAATCAACAAAAAATCATCAAAAATTTGTTGATTTGAATACTGCATTGACCGTTTTTACATTTTTTTTGTTAATTTGAGCCTAAGCTAATACAATGGTTAACAAATTTTTATTGATTTGAGCACAAGTTAAAAAAATGGTTTGACAAATTTTTGTTCATGTGAATAGTACAACAACCAAATCAACATGTTTTTGTTCAATGTTTGGGGGTTGTTTGGGGGTTGTTTGGGGGTTGTTTGGAGGTTGTTTGGGGGTTGTTTTGGGGGTTGTTTTGGGTTGATTTGGAGGTTGTTTGGGGGTTGTTTTGGGTTGATTTGGGGGTTGTTTTGGGGGTTGTTTTGGGGGTTGTTTTGAGGTTAATTTTGGAGTTGTTTTTAGGTTGATTTGGGGAGGTTTGAGGAGGTTTGGAGGGGGGGAGGATTTGGGTTTTTTAAGGTTGTTTTTGAGATTGTTTTTGGAATGTTTTTGAAATCTTTCAGAATTTTTCAAAAATTATGAATTTAGAGTTCAAATTTTATTTTATTTTCAATTATATTTTGAAATTGATTGAAGTTCTAATTAAATTCATAATGTAATTCAACTTTGATTGTATCAAGGTTTTCAACATATAAAAGGCCCATAATTGCTTCTAAATATTAGTCTTCAAAGCAAGGCTAAAATCTTCATTTATGTTTATTTTTTCAATAGATTTAACTAGATGATCTAACTTGTACTTATTTTGACCTATTTTTCCATCTTGAAATTGTAAAATAAAAAACTTCACCAATTGCAACATCATGATGCTTGGATTTTTTAAAAATAGTGTTTCATTCATCCCAAATGATTAAATTCTATTTTTCCAAAATTTTATCCAAAAAATTAAGGTATATATCTATTCTACAATTTACAATTTTCCATCATATGCTAAAAAAATATGTTAGAGAATCTATATTAAAAATTGCAACAAAAAATATTTTATATTCATGCTTGGAGAAAATAGTAAGTGGATATAAATAGAGATTGATTTACAACATTCAATGAAAAGAATTCTAGTAATGAAACTAAAGATTTCCAAACCTAATGGTTGTAATGTACTAATGTACATGTTGTAGTCAACAATTTGCATCCTATTTTTGAAATTTAAAAAAAAAAATTGAAATTGCATTCAATAAAGAAATTTAAAATTAATTGTAGAGTAGAAATTCTACTTTAAATTGGAAATTGAAATTCTTCATGAGTTTCACCAGTCCTCCCTAATCTATATAGAACAATCCAAAAATTCTCACAAGATTAATATTTTAGAAAACCAATTTGAAATTCCTATTTATTTGAAAAATACATTCAAATCTACTTGGCTAACATGCATACATATCTAGAAAATCTATACATCATACAATAACTTTCTCATGATGTAATTAAAAGTTATAAAAATTGTGAGTCCTTCAAACTATCCCTTCACTACATGTTGTGTAAAAATTTTAAAGGAAAGAAAAGGGAATTCAATTTTTAAATACATGAACAAAAACACTAGAAATATTGTCAAAAAATTCTACTTTGTTCTTTAGAGGTTTAAATTTAAATTTAAATTTTTCTGACCCCTAAAGGACCATTGTCCCCTCGGTGGACAAAATGGATTTCGGGCAAGTTTGTATGATCTAAATTTTTAGTTAAATTTTTTGAAACTTCCTCATAAGATAGAAAAACTTATTAGCTTCGTGGTAATATAAATTTTATTTCAATTGGTGCTCGGGAGCAAAAGTTATGGCATCTTAACCATAAATTTCACATCACTGGGCAGAAAAAGAAATCTACAAAAATTTGAAATTAATTTTTTAATTTTTCCTTCTTGAAAATCATATTTTTGTCTACATGTAAAGCTTTTATTCATTCCACTTGATAAGTACTGTGAAAGTTACAAACAATCTTGTTTTTCGGGCAATTTGAGCATCTTCTTGAAAAAATAACTTATTAGATGCAATTTTGGATGCAATTCTCACAATTTTTCAAAAAAAAATGTTTAACAACTTTAAGTTTCCTATTTAGAACAATCTCACCGTTGACATTATTGTATTTCAATTCCATTTTAGAACTATTAACGCTTTAGTTTTTCTTTCAATCTTGAACTTGCTTCTACTTAATAATTAAAAAAAAAATGAAAATCAAGTGTGTTTTTAAAAAAAAATTAATTTAATTCTAAACTTTCAACACAATTCTTGAACACAAAATTTTTTAAATATTTAAATTCTAGATGAGCAATTTCCAAATTCTAATTTAGAGCTATTCAAATTGTATGTTCTACATTACAAAAAACTTGAATATGAATTGTGTCCAAATCACCTCCTAGTAAAATGTTTGCCAAATATTTAAAATATCTTTAATTGAATTGAAGTTCTTAACACTAAAATTTCATGTGGAAAATTTTTAAACCACCAAGTTTGACATTGTAATAGGAATATTTTCTATTAACTACTTAATTCACAATTCAGTCTTTTTTCAATTCAGCAGACTTTGGAGGCTGTTTTTGCATAGTAAAGTCTTTTTTTTCAAAAAACTTAAAACTAGTAAAAGTTGGAGAATCAAGTTAACTTTCATCTCCAACAATCCGTTTGTGATTTCAAGTCTCCAATTAAAAGTTATGAACAAAATTCAGAGAGGGTTTGGAATGAAATTTCTTTTTGATATTTACAAACACTCTCTCTGAATTTTGCCCATAACTTTTTATTGAAGACTCAAAATCACAAAAGGATTTTTGGAGATGAAATTTTACTTGATCTTCCAAATTTTACTAGTTTGAAGTTTTTTGAAAAAAGGTACTATACTATGAGAAATAAGCCTTCAAAGTTTGCTGAATTGAACCAAAAATGACCAAAAATTGAAAACCGAAATAAATAAATACTTTTTCCCTCTATAGCCATGTAGTCTTATATATGGTGCAATGGATAAGACCTTGAATCCCTAGCCAAGGGGTACAAGGTTCAAACCCCATTGCACCTAGCCCGCGTGGGGCGCCACCTAGGCACTGCCCGCTTGGCAGTTTTAAGAATATATATATATTTATTTATTTTTAAATTTTAAAAAAAATCAACAAAGTTTTGTTGAAAATTATGTCCAAATCAACAAGTTTTAGTTGGAATTTTTGTCCAAATCAACAAGTTTTAGCTGGAATTTTGTCCAAAACAACAAAAACTTGTTGATTTTTGTCCAAATCAGCACGTCCAAATCAACAAAAACTATTTTGTCCAAATCAACACTTTTTTGTGAAGTTGGATGCTGAATTTTCTACTAGTGTACAAAAATGTAGTAAACTACTATAGAAATGATAGAATTTCTTTGGAAACCCTCATTGCTTATACATTAGAAGATCATAGGATTTGGAGTTTGAAAAAAAGTTACTTTGGCCAATGGCCAATGGAGGTCAACAAATTTTGACTCAACTTTGTATATGTTGTATAAAACTCTAAAACATTTGACCATGTGTAGTCAATTTGTATCATGTATGTCATTCTCTTAAGATAGTTGAAGTCTTAACATATTTAACATCATCTTGCATTGAAAGGATGTCCATAAGGTGGCAACTATTCTAGCAATTCTAATTTTGAAAGAATTAGGGCCACTTCATACTACGGCCATAGTGTGAAGCCTCCAAAGGCCAAGTTCAAAGTTCAAACTCTTAGTAATGAACTTCCACCTAGCTACCAATCTTATAGTTGAGATAGATCTTGTCATAAGTCGATGGCCTCTTGGCCATAGTTTGAGCATCCATTTCTAGCCAACCCAAACTTCCTTTGAGAGTCTGTCACCACATAAGCAATTTATTGTCATTTAGGTAGTTGGAGGGCAATGGCCTTTGGACTTGTGCCTTTTAGTGTAAAGGGTCAAAAGGCCAAACTTTTGGTTTCTTGAAATTTGATTGGTAGAAATCCTCTCGACCTTTGGTCATAGTGTGAAGTGACCTTTAGGGCCACCTCGCACTACAATCGTTCAAGTCAAAAGGCCATGGCATTGAGTGACCAAACTTTGTTGAGAATTCAAAGAAATGAACAATAAATAGGCATAAATGTTGATAGGAATTGGAGCTTTTGGCCGGCCATAGTATGAAGCCTTCAAAGGCCAAGCCAAAGTTCAAATCCTTGGCAATGAATTCCCACGGCCTCTTAACTTAGCCGGATATAGTGTAAAGCCTCCAAAGGACAAGCCCAAAGGCCAAACTCTTAGTAATGAACTCCCACCTACCAATCTAATGGTTGAGATCTTGTCATAAGTTGATGGCCTCTCAACTATAGTTTAGGCATTCATTTCTAGTCGACTTAAACATCTTTTGAGAGTCCGTCGTCATGTAGATAATTTATTGTCATGTAGGTAGTTGGAGGGTGATGGCCTTTGGACTTATGCCTTCTAGTGTGAAGGGTCGAGAGGCCGAACTTTGGGTTTCTTGAAATTTGATTGGTGGAAATCCACTGCCTCTCGACCTTTAACCATAGTGCGAAGTGGCCCTTAAGATCTCAATGATAATTATATGGATTTCTTGAGTTTCTTCAAAATCATGTACAAAAGGAAATGATCAAAAAATAAAATTTCATGACTTTACACTAGAATTCAACGTAATATCCCCCAAATCACTCTAAAGTGTAATGAATAAAGTTGAGTCAATTTTAGTTAGCTAATTAGTTTTAAATTTAACTTTAGAATATTGTTTTAAACTACTATAGGAACATGTGAAATTTTTTATCCCCTTTGCCAAAACTCTAATTTTTTTTTCCCTAAGCTTCCTTAAAGTTGAAATTTCGTGCTTCAAAATTAATTGAGATTTTTTATGTGCTTCATAATTTGAGCATTTTGAAAATATATGAGAAATGAATTGAATATACATAAGTTTTTTAAGAACATAACATAATGAGTATTCATTTTATTCAAAATAAAATTGAAAAGATATAATTACACAATAAAACTAAAAACTAAGTCTTTGATATCTTTGAAATAAAATTGAAAAACACCAATTTCAATGGTGAGAATGATTTTTAAATAAAAAATAAAAAAATTTAGTCTTTTTAGAAATCTAAGAAATTTATATTTAAAACTAATACTTTGCAAGACATTTTTTTTATTAACTATATAACAATATTATTAACATCATTCATTTCATGAATGATGTTAGAATGATTCAAATCGTTTGTATTGGAATAGAATGATTCTAGACATTTTCTCTCTTGATATATGGATGTTGTTTTCTATCAAAAACAACTGAAATTGATTAATTAATTTATGAAAGCATATAACTTAGTGCCTTACATTGAAATAAAAATAAAAAAGCCCGATAGCTTTTGCAATAATTATCAGAATGACATGAAATAAAAGATTACATATAGAGCATAGTAATAAGGACTTATTTAGATATTATCACTTGCAAACCGAGGAGATTACTTGCAATTTTTAGAAAATTATGTGAGTTAAAAAAATAGAATTCATTTAATTCAAAGAGGGAAAATTTTATATAATTTGTAGGGCTATTGTAGGGTCCATGAAATATTACAAACTCTAATATATATAAATTAGGATATATGAAAACATCAAATAATGGAATTTTTTATTAATAAGTTGGCCTTGACAAATAGGGGTCATGCAAATCTTTAATAGTATGATGAACATAGATATAGATAGAAATCAATAGAAAAGTGAACCAAATCAATGTGACCAAATCAACAAAAAAAACTAAATTTTCTAGTATTGTCATATGGATGATAAAATGAACATAGTCAAGAAGATTTACAATGAAGGGTGGTTGATTAAAATTGTGCCATGGTACTAGTATTGTATATATAAAAAAGTCAAGTGAAGTCGTATGTGTTAATTACACTCATATTGAATGAGATGTTCATAGAACAGTTTCATTAGAAATTCTAAAATGTTTAATGTTATAACCCCTAAAGACCTAAAGGTGTTTTAATAAGAGAAAAAAATCCAAAATTGCCAATTTTTGATGCATTGTCTAAAATAAAAAATTATCAAAAAAAAATCCAAAGGTACAAAAGTGTATTATAAAGTTTGACTCCTCTTAGAATGTGATTTGAGAACTAAATTTTTTTTGACAACTGTATGCCATATTTTATCAGTTACATAAATGCCAAATTTCAATAATTGATGAGAATTTTTGCAAAAGATGCCCCAAAGATGTCTAAATTGCAAGGGCTACCAAAAAATTTAGGGCAAATATATATATATATATATATATATATATATATATATATATATATATATATATATATATATATATATATATATTTATTTATTTATTTATATTTCCACTAAGGAGATACATGTTCACATCTTGTGTCAAAATTTCATGGTCGAACACCCGGACAAAATTAACTTCATAGGAACCTACCCGGAATTTTGATTGTTAATTCCTTCAATGAACAATTGGACTTTAGGGGTTAAAAATTTCTTTGTAAATTCAATTGATTATTGTTGGTTTCAAGATGCATACTATACACATATGTAGTAGAGAGAAGAAAAAATTTGTGAAGAAGGTTGGAGGTAGAAAAAAATTGGGCTACTTAAATTTTATATGTAAGATATCTCTACTTAAAACCCTACATGAATGAAGTTACAAAAATCATAGGATACTAAAAATATGTCCCTCTTAGATTTTTATGTAAAAATGTGTACAATCGTCTTAAATGCAATAATTAAAGTAAATAGCCCCACATCAAATACCCTTTTAACTGAAGTGTATACCTTAAATTACAAGGAATGATCTCCCTGAGACTTGCAATTACACCAATTTTTTATTCTACTTGCCTAAATTTCAAAAAACATTTTTTGGGAATTGTGTAACCATTCAAAATTATTATTTTCAAAGGAAAACTAAAACCTTCATTTTCTTCACTTTGTGATGAATCAAATTAGATAATCTATTAGTTTATTTGTCCTAAAAGCATCTCATTTCTGAAATTTTTTTAATTTGAAAAAATTATAAACATATGTAGTTCAAAGAAGAAATATGATAATGGAATTTGAAGTTAATTTGATTACATACATCAGTCTATATAGAAACCATTCCTAAAAATTCATTTTTTGAAAGTATAAATGAGATTTAAATTTTTATAAAAAAATATTATTATTATATTTTTACTATGAGTGCTTACACTTCTACTTCTTTGTGGACAAATTACAATGTACTTCACTGCCATATTTGTAGGCACTAAGAAAACCATCTACAATATTTTATGCAATTTTCTTACAGAGCACATTTTTTTAGTTGTTGATAATACAATCTCTAAAGCAACTTTTATATATATATATATATATATATATATATATATATATATATATCCTCAATACTAAAGTCTATGACAATGCAATCGAATCTCAATTTGTATTATCCATTTGGCTACTAGAATTGAACAAAAATCTATATTTAATGTCATTTTGTACATGTGTACCATAAACTATTAAGTTTATCTTCTTAAAAAATATTTGAAACAAGGTAATGATAAAAAAATATTCAAAAAAGAAATATGAATACCTCACACAAATTACAAAATACACTTAAATAATGTGAAAATTTTAATTTAGGTGTCAATTATAACAATCAGCATTATAGTATAAACATGGTTTCTAAATCCATTATTTAATAGTAGAGTCTACAATTGTAGTAATATTAGTGGACTTGTAGTGTAATATAAAATTTGATACAAGATTTGATGTAGTATAATAAAAAATTAGACTTAATATGACTTCAATACTAGAGTATATTTAAATGCAATAAAGAGCATTGCAAATGTCACAATGAAGTTAAAAAAGTATACAAAGTCCCATCACCCACTCGAGGTGCATAGAAATGCTCAATTTGCACAAATATACTAAATAATAATTTACTAAAATTTACTCATCACAACAAAGCTACCATATACGTAAAATCCAAAATGCCTAAACCATACAAATTCCTCTTAGTAACTTGATACCCCAACATATATATAGTTTGTAACTTGAGTGCATAGTGAGAAAAGTCAGAAAATGTATACAAAACAAGTACTTGATTTAAACTAAACCAAATTTGAGTATTTTTTAATTACTAGAAACTCCCAACCTCAGTCACCCAGACCCAACCCTAATCACCCGAATCCAACACATTTGTAATTCCAAGTAGAGTTTCCAGATGCAATCCATATAGGATTTATCTCCCCCACACACCATCAAAGGGGAGTGTTGAAGACACTAAGCTTTCCTAATCATAGTGGTTTTGCAATCACAATGGTTTTTTAAAATGAATATGATTCAGATCTTCGGCAAGGGTTGGATTTGGAATTTTTTTTGGACAAGATCAACGGCTCTGGATATGTCTTGGAAGAGGGAGGGGGCACATTGGTTTGTGCATGTAATCACAGTAGATAGTAACTTGATATCCCAACATGGCATGGATAGCATACAAGCCTCACTCAAAAGCTATATAATATTTAACTCATCGTGAGTTGTGTTTGACCGTTAGTAGACTATATAAATTGTTTTTATGGTTTCATCTTTTTGAGGTTGATGGTTGCCATGTTGGGTGGCAATTTTGATGATAAAAAAAACTGAAATCAAAGAGGTGAAAGTCCTTTGCTAAGGGCCTATTACCTCCACAAGAGGCATCCTAAACACTTTTTCTTTGGATGTCATGCATATGACTTTTCCTTAGCAAATGTGGTATGCTTCTTATCGCTAGTTTTTAATCCCTAAAGGACCATTGCCCCCTTGGGGACAAATGGGATTTTAGACAGGTATATACACGCTAAATTTTTTATTTATTTTTTGAAACTTTTTTTGAAGATCAAAAAGTTGATAAGCTTCGTGGAAATATATACATTAGATGGGATTCTAGTGAAGTAGAGGGGGTTGCAAGTTCCCATGCGTTCCCAAACGCTAGGAACTCCGCCACACAAGATGCTGATGTGGTCGAGAGACGACCACATCAGCAATTATTAAAAAATTATTTTTTAATTATTTTTTAAATTATTTTTTTATTTTTTATTTTAATATTTTAATATTCTTTTAATATTCTTTTTTTGGCAGTAGAGGCTGGTTCCCAGTAATGGGAACCAGCTTGAAACGTCCTCTCTAGGGCTGAATCCCATGTAATGTTTTTTTCAATTGGTGCGTGGAAACAAAATTTACATCCAAATAAGCTCAAAACATTAGATATTATATGAGGCCTCCGAGAGACTATCTAGCCATGGTTCCCCATAGCCCATGCTATGAACCATGGCCGGACAATCATATTATTTAATAATTAAAAAAAATTAAAAAACTAAAAATTAAAATTATATTTTAATATTTAATATATATATTTAAAATATTTAAAAAAATAATTTTAAAATAAATTTTTATGCAGTTCAACGTGGCAATCTCTCCGCTACTTTGAATTGTTGGTTCTACAACATTCTTACAGACCGGAAATGTCAGGAAACTCGCAGTCTCTCAATGGGCTGAAAAATCATCTAATGAAAGGGACGAGAAGCATCAAAATAGTTTTAAAGATTTTAAATTTTGTTTTTGGAATTTTTTTCCTTATAAATTATATTTTTGTCTACATAGAAAGCTTTGATTCAATCCGTTTGGATTTGCTATGAGAAAGTTATGGACAATCTTGTTTTTTGGGCAATTAGAGCATCTTTTTGAAAAAAATAATTTGTAGGATTCAATTTTGAATGCATGGTCAATTTCGTTAAAATGGCTATATTCTGCACACCATTTTAATGGAATATCTTCTACAAAAGATAATAAGTGTGCTGCGATAGGGTCATAGTTACATGTGCCAATTTTATGCCTAGCACATTCAAATTACTCCTAGTTCACGCATTTCCACTCCCCTCGGACAATCTTTCCATTGTTTTCATTCTTTTAGTGGTTTCATTTTGTGCCATTTTAATGGAATACCTCTATTTTAATGAAATTGACCATATGCAGTTTTTTCAATTAAAAAAAAAGAAGTTCCACGTGGTTTAGTTTTCTTGCTAGAATAATCTTACCTTTGGGATTATTGCTTTTTAATTCTATCTAAAAGATATTAATATTTTAGATTTTCCTTCTATCTCAAACCTACTTCTACTTATCATTTTTTTAAGAATGAAAATTAAGTTTTTTTGGATTTCTTTTATTTTCTCCTACACTAAATAGTAAAATTAGGTTGCCTTAACAATTAGGTTGCCTTACTTCAAGAAAATCACTTTACAAGCCAACCAATCAACAAATATGTCTATTGTTTTTTCTGTTTGTACACATAGAGGTTCATAAGTCCCACATGCATAAATTTTTAATTAAAAAAAGTAGTAAATTCTTGTAAAGAAACAATACATACATATATATATATATATATATATATATATATATATATATATATATATATATATATATATATATATATATAGTGTAGAATGTCGAGAATTTAGTGTGGGGCAACCTAATTTCACTATTTAGTGTAGACTCTCAACTCAATTATATATTCTAAATATTTAAATCTCAAAACTCTATAGTGCAAAAAATTTAAGTTAAAAATGTTCAAAGTCAAAAAATCTAAATATCTAATCCCTCAATGTGTTGAAAAACTTGTTTTTTTCACTTTAAACACAAATATCTTGCAATCTATGTGGTCAAAATTTTGAAATTTTTTCCATACATTCTCATAATAGCTAGGTGTAAGATTGTACAACTAGATGTAGAAAAAAAATTCAATTTTTTTTACTTTTTGCTATAGAAATGACAATTGTGAATGTTTTTTTGGCAGGAAAAAGGCCTTAGTCCTTTAAGGGTTAATAATGGTCCCACCTATTCCTTTCAAATTTCCTCACTTGTTTGGCATGACACAATTCATGTGGGAATGGCCAAACCTAACACCATTCTTAAGACTTTCAACAAGTGCAACAAAGCTTGGCAAGTACTTGTTAGGAAGGAATTTTTCTCTTTTTGGTGTTTCAACTTTGTTCTCAATAGTGGCAACTTGCACATTACCAATTGGAACATATTTAGACTTTGGTTTTTGAAGTATGTTGTTCCTCTTCACCATAATCCACACTATTGTTCATTAGTTTCCTTCCTTCCTTCCTTTTTTTCATGCATACAATCACTTTATTTATTGTTATTATTTTTAAATCCTTTGTTAAAAGAGACGGTAATTGATAGAAGTGATGGGTAAAACAGGTCAGCTTCCAGGCCGGCATGGCCCATACACCCATGGATTGTCTGCTGCAGTAGAAAGTACAGTAGAAACACTGCAACAGACATGGAGAAATACATTATGTATTACCAATCTCTATCCTAATGTTCCATTGAATGATGAAATGGCTGACCCACTGCCCCCTTCCGTGGCTCTTCAGGAAATGGACCCTGGCAGCAGCAGTGCATCATCCTCCATGATCGCCGTCAATGCCAAGCGGAAGCTGAATTCCCGGATTCCGTCGAGGCCAAGGAAGCTGGATTCCCGGATTCCCGGATTCCAATGTCCGGGTGCCCGAATTTGCCGAAGAAGATGCCCCAGTTTGATGGCGCAATGATCATGGACAGGAATGTTATCGATGGCAAGCTGCTCTTGAGGACAGAATTTCTGTCGTGGTCTGTAGTCAACAGCAGTTTGTGCACCCAGCTCCTTACGTTAAGCTTGTCGCTTTGAATCCACCGCATGTGGGGGGTTCCAGGGGCACTCGAGTCTCTGCAATTCTTCCGTGCAACATGGCTCCTTTTGTCGTTCTCCTCGCCAACTCGCTCACCTGTTCCCGGGACTTGCGAGTTTGTGGGAAGCTGGGAATCTGGTGGGAATTTCACGCAACGGGAGCCTTTCACACAACTGCAGGAACTGCCAGATCGAGTGCGTGCTTAGCTTGCTGGGTATTTTTTTGCTTTCCGTGAGTGTGTGTGCGCTTGCGCTTTCGGGGTTCCGTTCAGGCCTTCGAAGTCAAATGGACGGCGCTTCTGGAGCCAGCCTTTCACAAGAGGCAAGGGTTGAGTATCATTTGCAGTCTTCACAGTTGTGTCCCGATTTCATTAACTCCGTAGTGTCTGAATCCTGTCTTGGTTTCTTGCATGTTTTTGCTTATGTGTCTCTCTATAAATAACTAACTGGCAATGTTGCAAGTGGGGATATTCACCCTGCCTTTGGGGAGAGGTTGCGAAGTTGCTATAGTTTAATTTTGTATTCATGATAAAATTGTAATAATGCTTGTCATTCTATAGGTTTTCATCATGAACGTTGGATGAAATTATTGAATGATTCTTCTTTGGGATGAAAACATGATAGATGTTATGATATGGCTCATGACACTACATACTGAACCCCTAAAGTCCCAAGAATCCCCTCAAGAACTCTTAAAGGTTTGGGCAAGAACCTATGATCTCAATTTTTGACATGATTTCTGAAAACTTTTTGTAGAGATGGATTGTCTTAAGAGCTTGGCAGGCGTATAATTTATTTTCTAATCAGACTCATAGTTGATAAGTTATCACTATTTGGGGGAGAAATGGAGGAAAGGGAGTAGTACATGCATGCTCAATGTCATTAACTTTTACTAGGGTTGCTGAAATGGGCAAGGATCATTGCAAAAAGGGGGAAATAAGTATAGATTCAAATCCGCAATAGAAGACAACCGCTCATGGGCAACTGTTGGATAGGGGGCATGGGGCCATAGGGATACTATACTTAAATAGCAAACTTAACTTAACTTAATTTCAAAAAATCACCTAATCTTTTGTTGATTCTTGGATTAAACAATCAAATCTACATTCTAGAAATAAATATGAAGATGGTTTGCTAAAAATCTAAAATATCCATTAAGTCAAATACCAATCCATCATTTGCCTATCTCTCATCAAGAATTTTTTGATGGTAATATATAGGGATTACTTCATTGGCATTTAGTGAGTAGGATGGATAGAGAGGTTGGTTTTATAATGAATCCATTGTCTTTAATGAATTCTCAAAGGATAAGGGATAATTTGAAGATGAGAGCTTGATTGCTCATCGTCAAATCGTAGGAATTGCATTTAAGATTGGGATGGTTCTTATAGATTTTCATATGTGAATCTTTGATAATTGACCTATTTTGAAATAATTTTAACATCTAAAGTAGTAGATCCATGAAGTAACTACTTACCAATTGGTACAATTGGGAGGAGTTTGATTTTTTGAAATATTTTTTAGTAAATTTTTGTTGAAAGACAAATGGAATTGCGAGTGGAATTGACATCTAGCCCAAAATGTTTCATATTTTAAAGACAAAATCACATAAGATTTAAAAAACATCCACCTCCTAATATGTTCATTGTTCATACATTGACCAATGCAATTGGTACATAGAAGAAAGCAATACACACACCGAATTAGACATTTTTGCACTTGGGGGTTATGACATTGCACTTGGCTTGTACAACAATCAAAGAATACAATTTCAAATGTAAGGGGGGGGAAGAAATATTGAAAACATCATTAACTCTTTTTCTGAAACATTATTCTGTGAATATTTGTCATAATCCTCCACACTTTATAAATACTTTATGAAAATCTTATACACTTTTCACTACCCATGATTTTCAAAGCATTTTGCTTTGTGCTTCACATTCTACTTCTTTTACATGCATTGAACTACAAGGTGAGAACTACTCTACAGATCATGATACTCTTCTAACACATATTCAAATCATTTTGCAAACGTTCGTCATCTAGGTCCTCCATTTGCATCGCCATATACTCCAGAAGATGCGGTTTAGCCTCAAGTGGAATGATCAATCTTTCCTCAATTTGCACACCATGCACTGTTATGTTTGAACCTACTATATTACCACTTCTCCCTCGACAAGGGACATCCATCCATGAATATATAGTGGCTTCCTTCTCAATCCATGCAAACCTTTCACCTGAAGGTTTTCATGTTGATTCCATACAATTCATGTACCTCACCTTATTACTACCAACTTCTTCTTGTGCTCCAAGTCTCATAGTAGGCCAATACCACAAAACCTTCATCTTTGAGGCCCACCTCCCTTGACCAAATTCAAGTACCTTCCCCACATAAAAAGGTACTCTTTCTCTTACTTCCCTCAACTCCACTGTAAGAGCTACGAATTGGCCTATAACAACATCATTTTCGGGATTGAACGGAGGAAAAGGATCTTCACTTGCACCTTGTACTACTTATGGTACAATAGCATGTCTTCTACCTTTGCTCCTTCCTCCAATCACTCTTCGTGATGCTTTTGGTGGCGGCCTATCTTTGCGAGGTCCAAAATATCCCCTCCTCTCTGCATTTGGCATTGTCGCCATTATCATATCAGCAGTTGCATTGTCCGTTATGTTTGCATCTGCATCCACTGTTGTACTTTCATTTGTACCACTTCCTCTGCCACTGTCAACAACACGACCATCCCCATCATAGTTCAAGACATCGCTTGGCCAAAACGGTAATTCACGCAAACATTTTGTGCTCCGTTGTGGGAAATCTTCCAAATAATCCTTGAATTCGTTTGTTTCGTCCACGACTTCCAAGTTCCTGATCCTGTTTATGCCTCTAACCACCAACTTCTTCTTATATGCAATGAACTCGTCCAATGCTTTCAATTCTCTTTGATTAGCTGCAGACACCTCTGCAAAGTTCGGTTTCTCTACTACACTTGGTAGTGAGTTCAAACACAAATGTCCTCCTGCTGGAGCCCATTCATCTGAGCAGAAATGTTTGTGTTGCACACGGACCAACCCATTTTCCACATAAAACCTCATATGGTGTGGAAATGTAATGCCCGTCAATTGCTCACCCCCTCGTAGCAAATGAGGGGTGATGAATGCTTTCCAATTGCGAATGTGTTCAAGCTTACGAGCACTCACAAAAGCCTCTGTATAAGATGTACCTTTCTCCACTAATTGCAACATCTCCTGAAGTGTATCTATGTCTCTTCTCTTCAGCACATTGGAAATTACACTAAATCTCTAATCAATGTCCTCATGTGTGTTGCCCACGATAAGAAAACAAAGATGCACTTCCTTAAAGAAACCAAGGCCCACCAGTGCGGCACACATGCCAAACATGTAGATGTTCTTATTCTCCCTTGTTGTGTTATCTGCTTGAATCCTCAATGTCGGTGGCAAAAATCCCTTCCTTCGCTTCACGTCACATATTACGTTCATCACAGACGTTATGACTTGATTGCTATCATGCTTGTGGTGAGCATCTATCCACACATCTGCATAGAGGCCAATCCCATGTACAAGTACACCACAAAGATGAGTCTTCACAAATCGAGATTCGATGTTCTTCACAGTTTGCCTCATCTTTGGTATCATGGTGGTATTCTGATCCATACCATCCACGATCAAACACATAAAAATGTCTGGAGTGATCATCGCCGATCTCTTGAACAACCAATAGTCTCGCCTCTCTTCCATTTGATACCGGATGTGTAGCACGTACAACTTCTTAATCTTCACCTTCGCTACTGCATTTGTTGTAGATTCCATCCCACATTTATACTCCCAACAGTGGTAGCACTTTGAGAATCTAGAAAACGGTGGTATTTGTACATGCGGAAAGTCTTCCCGCCAAAGTCTGCGAAACGAGCTCATAGACAACTCTGTTCCATCCACTAGTCTCTTCACTTCTTCATTCACATACTGAAACACATCCAATTTACTCGTGTTCATGGGCAATAGTATTAGCGGTAGCACTTCATTGTCCTTTTTCCTGCGTATTGATCGATGGGGTTGTTGACATCCAGCTTCATTCACAAACACGTCCAGGCTTTCCCTAGCTGCTGACATTTTTGCACTTTCCCTTACTTGACACGTGTTTCCATGAACGGCTGCTACTCTTCCATATATAGCATGTACTGCCTTCAATTGCTTCAAACGCCTATGAGAATAACCCAATGCCGTTGCATAACATGCATTGCAAACGACTCTACCATCTAATTTTGTCTCGTACTTGTCTCTTGTTCGGCCCTGTACCCGAGTGTAGAAGGCATTCAACATTTGCATTATCCACGTAGACCATGCTTCATACTTCTAACCTCATGCCATGTACCGTTGATCCAATATATATCTTGCATCTACCTCATGCAAGCAATTGCGTTTACACGCACCTCTCTCTTTTGCATATAAAACACTTTCAAGCGTCACTTTCTGACTAGCCGATTCCCCCCTCTCTCTTGGATTTCTCACTCTAGCCCTTCGGTTTGCCATTGAATACTTTCTCCTCGGTGTATCCAAAGAAATACCTTCCACTCTCATTACATTGGGAGTACTACCTTCAGAACATTGTGTCATGGGTGAACTTCTCTCATGTGTGCTCCTTTCACCCTGACTTGGTGGAGTCATATTAGAAGTGCTAGGGTTGTCTTCAACGTCATGGAAATCAAACGTTGGTGCCAGAACCGGTGGAAAAGAGAAGTTCTGCCCCTCCCTCGAAGGAGTACTTGTTGTCCTCACTTCCAAAGGATGTGGCCAACGGACCAAAGCCCGACGCCATCGTATAATCAACCCTTCCAAGCACCTCCAAAGATCCTTCACACCCTAAGATCCACCAAACACTCCTCACAAGTGCAAGGACTCCTCTAAACACAAATTCAGACCCTAATGAAGCTCAAAATCACCACATGCACATTATGGGCAAGTGCTACTTCAAATCAGCAAACACACTTACAATGCTCCTCCCAAATTGGGTACTCCACACTCTAAGAAGCTCAAGACTTGCAATCAGCCCTAGATGGAGCTACTACTCACAATTCACACCACAAGGACAACATTGGTCTCCAACAACCCTAGTTGGTTCACCAAAACACAAAAGAACCCTAATTGGCTCCACAAATCTCACAAGAGCACAATTCAGCCCTCTTGGATTCACCAAGTCCACTAATTCGCCTCACACACTCACAAGGGCACTAATCAGCCCACAATGGATGGCAAATGCCTCAAGCAACAAAAAAATGCTTCCAAGGCTCACAAATTACTCTCACTAGATTGCAATTTGCCAAATCACAATCCACAATGCACCCAAGTGCACAATCAGCCTCAATGGGCTTCCAATGTACACCTCTAAGCACAAACTCAAAATTGGAGCACAAATCAGCCCTCACTAGGTCTGATTACTACCATGAGCAAACTCACACCCAAAATGTACTCAAAACCTCACAAACCAGCCAACAAATGTCCAAGAAAAGAAAAAAACACTTGCTTCTTTTGTAAAAAAAATTCACTCCAAAGTTTGTTTTTGTTTTTGACTTACACCATATGGTTTGTAGGTGACAAAGTGACAAAAGGCTAGTTGCTCCCCCAAGCTCCAAGATCTCCTCCAAATGATTTGAACTTCTCCCTCAAACGCAACTCCAAGTGCGTGGGCCCATAACCTATTGAGATTACAAAGTATTCAATGGAAGAAAGGCTTTACTTAGATGGTAGGAAGATACCAAACCCTTTGAGTGGGTTGAACATAAGGTAGAAGCCTTTCACTAGTTATCCACATACATTATGGGATAACTAAACACCATGGGCTGCCTTTGACTACAAGCAATACCCAAGAGACTCTAAGTCTAACTAAGAGTCTAACACTACTCCTAGGGCTGAATGTACATAGTCTACAACAATATGTACATGATCTTCAACAAAATTCATGTTCAGGCAAATTTCTTAAAAAATAAACATTCATAATTACTTCATTTCATGGAAGGTCCTATGCAACATAGTTTGGAGACAAATTTGCCATATGTTCTACAACAAAGATAGTATTTCTCATTTAGTATTGGCTATCTGTTTCTTTTTAATTTTCGCTTCCAAAACAATGATAGTATTATCATTGTTCAATGAAAAACTTCAACCTTTGAGCAAATACTTCTGAAGAGGAAAAATGTTGGAGATGTTCATATTACATTTGGTTGTATCAGGTAACTCAAGAGAAGTGAAGGACACATAGCAAAACAAGTCGTACTGCAAGTTGCACATTCACTCATGTTTACAGAACTTCTATAGAATCAA
Source organism: Rhytidiadelphus loreus (assembly GCA_947034895.1). Classification (NCBI taxonomy): domain Eukaryota; kingdom Viridiplantae; phylum Streptophyta; class Bryopsida; order Hypnales; family Hylocomiaceae; genus Rhytidiadelphus; species Rhytidiadelphus loreus. The sequence goes on from OX344764.1 coordinate 46,392,913, forward strand.
AAGCGTCCACAACATCTACAGTAGGTATGTCATACAATTTCTTCATTTTGCTTTCTCAAGTTTTTTGTAGAGTGTTTCATTGTAGAATTTTTTTTTTTCCAATGTATAATACACAAACTCTATTAACTAAGGAAAGAATTGAATGGTAAACATTCAGGAGGACTTAAATGCAAATGAAGCATATGATGAGCATTGCAATTTTTATTTCTTTGCATTGGTTACTCTTGTTTTTTTCCATCTAATGTTGCCTTCTGAAAGTTCAAGGAAAATTAATTGTAACTTCATATTTGTAGGAATTAAAATAATTAATTTGAGATGTCTTGGACAATAATTTTGAAGTAGTTAATGTAGTTTTCCTTTTTTTGGAATTAGCATATAAGAGTAGTAGGTACATAATGAAGTGTGAAGGAATTTGAAGTAGATGTTATGTATAGGAATTATTTATTTTAATTTTAAGTGATTGTAATCAATTTTTTTTTATTATGGACAATTGCATGTGTGAGAAAAAATTTGAAAAAAAAATTGTTTGATGTTTCTTCTTCAATAAGTTTAAAAAATAAAATTTATAGAATACATTGTAGAAGAGTAATTTGAAAAATATATGATGAATGTTTCAAATTATTCAATGTAATAGCTTGCTTTGTAAGACATCTTTATTAATAGTATTCAAATTGAATGTCAAACCTATGTTAAATGCTATGAATTCCTTGTTGTCAAGATTGAAGTTGTATTTTAAAAATAGGAACACTAGGAAGGGAACCACTTTCTTAATTATGAGTGCAATGTCTTTTATTATTTCTTGAAAATGTTTTAATTGCTAGAAGAACAACGTTGTTGAAAAGAGAGTGGTTCCTAGTCAAAAAAAAAAGTGTGAACACTTTTAATGCAGATTGATAAATTTCATGGCCTTCATTACACTGCTAAAAAAATAGAGATGAGAATTTTTGAGCAATGGTTTGGGGATTATGCATGGATGTACATTTGAATGTATGGAAACATGATGACAATTGTTCATAAAGAGTGATGGGGAAATGTATTACACTATCATATGGGTATAATGTAAATGTTTATTTGAAAACCCATTCAAAGATTCTTAATTGAATTGCATAGATGAAAATGAAATGTTTTTGAACAATTGTACAAAAATTGTAGTTCTCCTATACTTATATTTGTTGTAGGTGTTCAAATGCAAAACAAAGTGAAGCTACAATTGCATATTACAGTTGAATATATGAAGGATTGTTTTCATAGAGACAATTTAGTAGAGGTTAATTAAAAATAATATGCTTATCAATTCCTTAGTGAGAAAGATGTTGAAGTTATGAAGAGTAGTTGTTTGCTTCTAACAGAGAGTTTTTAATAATTCTACTGTAAATGAGTAGGGATTTAGTAATTGTTAAACGTATTCTGGATAAACCAACAATCACGAGTATCTAGCAGTACTGTATTAAGGAGTTCTACGTATGTCACATTTAGCTTGAAGGAAGTTATGCACGTTTTAATTTTTGTGAATTCAATTTGTTTTTAGAATACAACATATTTGGTATCTTGTTTTTTAAAATATTTATTGTATAACAATTTCTTGAATTACTGTTGGTTCACTTGTGCATAATAATTGTACATTATGTATGTTGTAGTGAATAGAACATTTGAGTTCTGAAGTATTTATCTGTAAATTCAATGTACGGATTTCAATGTTCTGTGTAGAATATGAAATAACACTTCAGGTTGGCACTATAGTTGAAGTGGACATTGACGGCATTTGGACAGTGTATTTTTCTCCCATAATGATTTGATTCAAACACCATTTGTTTTTTGCGCCTTCTCTGTAGAACCAAGATTTACACATTCACATATGTGTACTTCAGGTTCACTATGTCTATGTATGAAATGCACGGGCAATATCAAGATGTTTTTAATAAGAATTGCATTGGAGTTTATGAGTTCAGAAAAATTTATACTTCATTTACTGCATTAGGAAGTTGAATATGAAGGCAACAGTGAAGGCATAAATTTATAGTTTTATTCAAAGGATGTAATTTTTTTTTCCAAATATTAATAGGATTGATGATTGAATACGAATTGAGGGTGTAGTAAATTCATAGAGAATGTAGTGTTAGTTATTGTTATCAATATGGCAACTGCTTATGAAAAAACCATTTGACATAGCTTTATTCATTGGATGATATGGTGTTGGAATTGTTGTACATAACTATTTCACATATTTGATTGTTCTCCAAATAATTAGTACTTTGAAGGGGCTAGTGATAATAGAAAGCGATTCTGAACTTCACGAGAACTGTAGCGTGATTACTGTATTTGATACAATAGTAGTATTGAAGTTTTTTTATTTGTTGTGTTGAACATTCAAAGATGTTTTGAAAACTAATTACAGTTTGATTGTATTTTAAATTGTAGTGCATTATGGCGCCTAAAGTGCATTCGAAGTGGTTGGAGCATGGATGGTGGATTGTAGCAGAGACTGCGGGGAAGTCCAGTTTATGGATAACGGACTTTGCAATTGAGGAAGGGCGTTATTGGTCAGCTCTAAGTTCCTCATATGGAACCATTGAGAGTGTTTCTGGTAGTGCAGATGGAGGAGTCACTGTGTCAGTAACGAACAGTGAATTAGTATTTGAAAAGTACAAATTGAAGAAGAAGCTCTTGATGTCGCCAATTCCAACGGAGCTCCTTCTTGTTTTGTCTCCTATGCATGGTTTGAAGACCTTGGCGAAATTATGGACGAGCATGCCTGAAGAAGTGAAGGTTCCAAGAGAGGCATCAGTGAAAAAATTCAAGGAATTAACCCCTGAACAAGCTTTTGATGCACGTGCTCGATATGTGGAGATTTGAAGATACGAGGAGCTGTGAAGTATGAATCAAGAAGTTGATGAAGCCCCCCCCTCCAAGGAAACCAGAGGATGCAAACGAGATATATCGGGTGTTTGCTGCTCCTGTAAACTTGAATTGGGTTCCAGTGTCTGAACAAAACCGGAAGCGAAGTACTGTTGAAGCAGAAAGTGCTGGAAATGCAGAAGACGGTAGTGCTTCTGAAAGACAAAGAGTACATCGTCAACGTCTTCTGTCCATGGGAACAGATGTTGAAGTGCAGCCTCTAGGAGAAAATGAAAATGATATACGTGAGGACATGGTAATGCAAGAGAGTGCATTAGTGATGCCACAATCTGTGGAAATGGAGGTGGGAGAGGGGTCCTTGCAATCCAATCGTGAATTTCGAAACGAAGGTGGAATTCGAGCTCCAGCAACAATTACGGAAGTGGGTTCAGGGTCAAGACCTCCAGTAGTAGGCTCTAGAAAGCAAACATATAGGTCAAGAGTTATATTGGCCAATATGAATGTTAGAAGATCTTCAGATGGTATTGGACGAGGTGTTGTTACAGGAAGTGATGGAACTGGACTACATCAATTGCCCAGAACGGAGAGGATTCCAGAAGAACCACAAGGGTGTCTCAGCTCTGAAATAGTGTCATGAGAAGAGCAAAGTGTTCGCACTCGCTCTGCAACCCAGAGACATCATCAGAGAGCAGCCACGCGAGGACCTCCTTCACAAGGCAATGATGGTGAAGATGCAGTAGCTGATGATGAGTCTTCTGAGGGTGAGCCAGAGCAAGGACCTAGTAATGTCAGTGGAAGAAGTTTGAAGAAACCACCGGTGGTTTTTCAAACTAAGACGGAATTCAAGGCAAGGTATATATGGGGGCATGATACATTTTTCAATGCAAACATTGATAGCATCCGCAATGTAGTAAATGCAGAGACAAATCATAGGGCGTTGATGGAATGGCGAGTAAACGAAATGTATGAGCGTTTGAAGGGATCGGAAGCTGATGGAGTTAGTGCAATTACACTTCGCCCCATTGCATATCGCTATGAGAATGTCAATGTAGAGGGTGAGACAGAGGTGGTAGAGGAATTTTTCAGTCATGAAGGTGCAACACGGGAGTTTGAAGTCGCATATTTGAAGCATTGCCGAGCGGATGCATCTATTTCGAGTATTATGTTGAGGAAAAGATGGTTGCAAAATAATATAGTGTGGGAGCCTGTGGATGGACAACATATCGTGGGTGCTTGTAGAAGAGCCCAACATGATAACCGAGAGGGTAATTTGTCCGATGAAGAGTATACCAAGCGCTTTAAGAAACGGAAAGCAAAGTTTGTGGTCTACAACAATCTACAATATTATATTGAAGCGTCCGTTAGAATTAATGCGAGAGAGTTCGATCGGACTTTCTTCACCACGTATTATGAGAACGTGATCAAGTTGCTTGATATATGGAAAGCTTGTGGCAGTCCTAGTATTTATGCTAGAGTTGATGATGCACAAAGAGCGAAGGCATTGACAATGACAGCTAGTGCGTTGCATTGGAGTCAGAACTTACCCAAGCATATGTCACTTGGAGAGCTGTCTAAGAAGATGACTAACTACACACGTCATGCATGGAATGAAGATGAAGAGTCATATCAGGTGATGTTGCAAGTGTGCAAAGATTATGAAGATGGAAAATTATTTTTCAGTAAGAAAGATGAGGACAAGTGGAGGAAAATGGCAAGGGAGGAAAATGTTGATGTCATTGTGGATGTGAACCCTAAGAGGAAGAGGATGGAGAAGACGTGGTTGAGGCCTCTTAGTAGAGTCTCAAAGGAGTATTATTTACGGTTGGTGAAACGAATGGCCGCCAAAGATGTGGTAGACGGTAGGCGAAGTTCACAGCAGTATTATTTTAACAATTCATCTACTCCAAGCCCTCCAAAAGGTACCATAGCCTATGCAGTGGAGCGCTTACAACGAAAAGAGGATGTCATTGTTGACATAAACACATGAAGATGTTACATTGGATGCTTAAGAAAATCCACCAACTTTGACACAAGAACATCCAATTAAACAAGGCTTTCTTCTAGTGACAATGGATAATGATACAAAGATATTATGGAGCTCACCTACAGTGAAAACAGTCCAAGCATTGAAGAACTTTGAAGCTCTTATTCCTCCTTTTGTTAGGCAACACTTTACAGATATAAGAGCGGGGCACAAAGGTTATGCAGGTTATGGTCGGGACGTAGAGGATGTGTCCAATGCTCAATGGGACTGGCAAGTTGCTATTGATGGAGTCCAACAACAAGAGAGTGGAGCATCAATTCAAGTGAGGTGTAGAGGAGGTTTCTTTTCGGATGAATATATTGAGCTTGGGAAACCGTGTTTGTGGATATTTGATTGCAGACGTGGAGGTTCAGAAGGAGAAGACAAAGAATGGTCAAGTGAGGACTACAACAAGGTTTTGCGACAACTGAAGAATTGGATGTCTTTGATTTTACGATGGAATGCCATTTTTTTTTCCACCAGGTGTGTATTTTGACGAAAACATGCGATCAATGATGGCTTTGCCTAAGAGTTGGCATTGGTTGAAGGGTTCATGGGCATTTACATCACAAACCGTTCCCTCATATGTCCATGATCTACGTCATGGTCCGCAACGACAACGTGGTGTACAACCAGTGGGAGACATCGTCATCATTATGCATTACCCTAGAGAGTAAGGGCCTATGGAGAACTTGCCGAACAGCACAGAGGATTTAGTTGTAGCTTTTGGAGATTGTTGGAGCAAGGAGGTGATGCCACGGGTGGAGGACAAGTTCGAGAGGACACCTGTGGAGTTGAAGAGGATGGTACACATGTATTTGCCACGGAATTGGGGGCTAGTGACATTGGGCATATCAATGGCAGTGCCATTGATTTTGGAGACTAGTTTTGTGGGGAATGAAATTATCATTATGGAAGGTGCGTCGGTGCAAACGCAATTCGTTTACAACGCATTGCAAGTGATGTATGGGGATAAAATGGTGATAGTCAACAGTGCAAGTAGGGCAGTTGAACGCAACGCTTCACCAGTGCGTGATGCAAGAGATAAATCGCCATGTGATGGTCCTTTTGAGACAGAAATGGGTGTGCCTCGTGGAAGGTTTGAAAGGGTAGTGTGTTCATCAAGTGAATCATCAGATGAAGGAGAGAGATTTCAAGTGACCGAGCGGGAGAAGCAGAAGGGAAAACAAATTGCAATTGACTCTGGAGCATCATCAACAAATGAAGGTGATAGTCATTCTGAGCACAGACACTCTGACAGTATACGAAGTGGCGGCCGAAGTTTGGGTTCTAGAGATACCAATGCTATGAGTGATGCGCACGGGGATGTAGCACAATTGCTGGAAATGGAAGAAGATCCAAATTTTGTACCTACATGGAATGTTGAGGATTCACACAACATAGAATGTTGAGGATTCACACAACATGGGTATGGAAGATGTTCAAGTGGATGTGGGAGAAATTGAAGTTACGATACCATCAGCAGAAACCATGTCTGCATTATCTGCTTTTAGTATGTTGGAGTCAATGAGCTTAGTTCCGGATGAGGATGGCTATTTCTATAATAGGGAGCACGTACGATATGTCCGAACTGGTACAGAGGGCCGTTACGTTTTTGAACGGGTGAGTTCCATCTATGAAGGATCTACTCTTTTGCCAACTTTATCGGAGGGAGTATCAACACCTATTGCAAGCGCCATGGTAGAGAGGGCATTACAATATGCCTCTCCACCTCCACTATCTCCAATTGGTGAACGGAACTCATATGAAGAGACAGTGGGAGTTGGTGAAGGAGAAGAAGAAGCTCTGACACAGTCATCTACACGAGTGTTAGAAACCTCTGAGGAAGCAATGCCATAATATGCAAAGTAGTGGTATATGTGATGGTAGTACAGGGAATGGTAGAGTGCAAATGTCGTATGCTAGTTTTGAAAAAAAAATTATGTTGGAGTGCACATTATTTGTTTTGAGTGAACCGTAATGTAGTAGTATGAAAGTAGAGGATGAACCTGTAATGTAGTCTTGATTTTATAAATAAATGTTTTAGTGCTTCCACTAAAAATTGGTATATTTATGGTTTGTCCATCAAAAAAAGTAAAATTTTGAAGAGAAAGTAAAAAACATTGTTCGAAAACAAAAATTCGAAGCAAAAAGACTCATTGAAATGAAGAAAGTATATGAACTATACTTGTTTCAATGGAAAAAAACTAAACATTGCATCCCTATAGAAATGTGCCATGCACAAGTGATGGACTACAAGTAAATATAAGAGGAAGGTGCATTTTGAAAAGTTGAGGGGACCATAATGTTTGGAAAACGTTTCTCTAGTGAATAGTTTTGCGTATGATCAATGCACTTGGCCAAGTGCAAAAATGTCTAATTCGGTGTTTTAACATTAGAAGAGATTTTGGGCCAGGGGAAGGCCACGAGTTCCCTGAGTTTTCTAACTTTGTGAACTTAGCCACATGCGCAGTTTGATGTGGTCGAAGTTCGGCCACATCAGACTTTAATATTTAATTATTTTTTAATTATTATTTATTTTATTTATTTATTTATTTAATTTTAAAATTTAATTTTTTTTTTAAATTCTGACTGCGTACGTTTGGTTCACAGCTAGGGGAACAAGCCTGAAACGGCCTTCCCCTGCCCCGAAATCTCTTCTAGTGTGTACCTATCTATTAGAAAATATATTTGGAGCTTGGTTACTTTTAGACCTCCTACTTTAACTATACCTATGTATGAGTAATTTGTAAATGTAAATTTGAACAAAATTCAAAGCACATTCATTGAATAGCTTATAATTATGATGTATACTTTGGACTATATAAAATGACTTACATTGGTCTGTAGAAATTTATACTACTCCACCACGGCACCACCTTTGGCCTCATTTGAGACACAAATATGATTTTTTTGCTTTAAGAATTCTTTGGTATTAAGAATTCAAGAGCTTAGTTCACTACAAGAAAATGGGGGTATAAATGACTTCAAAATGTAACTACATGGCAGTCATTCATGACAACAATCACTACAAGAAATTTGGGCTTTATACGACTCAACTAATATGACTTGCAGTAGTTTTGTAGTCGTTTTGCAGTCATTGCAATTATTTTGCAGTCATTTTGTAGTTATTTTGCAGTTATTTTGGAGTGCAAGTCATATTAGTTGAGTCGTATAAAGTCCAAATTTCTTGTAGTGAATGATTGAAAAATGACTTCGGGCTCTAGACTCATAGTGGATAAGTCATTCTTTAAATGATTGCCATTCTATTATCACCATCCAATTCTACCTTGGATGAAGAAAGGATGAGAAGATCTATATGGCTGATGAGGTGGACAAGAATTTTTGTGGGAAAGGTAGGACAACTACCCATTTTCAAATGAAATTTTGTTGACATGGATGTCCACATTAGCCAATTATGCAATCATTTTGTAGTTGCAATACAATCTGAGTGTTGTTGATGTGGACATATAAGAGTCATGTCAAAATCATGTCATATTCATATCAAAGTTAGGTTGGATTTATGTTAGAGTCATGTTATATTCATGTTAGAGTTTGGTTGGATTTATGTTAAAGTCATGTCATATTCAAATCAAAGTCACATTAGAGTCATGTTTAACTCATTGTGAAGTCATTTAGAAGTTGTGATGTAGTCTTTTGGCAATCCAATGAATTGACATGTGGCAAGTCATTCTAAAGTGACTTGAATTTAGGATTTAGATCACACTTCAAGGTCATTCAAAGTTTCACAATGATATACCATACAAATTATGTCACATAATACACCATCCATAATACACCATATTTGGCATACGTGTCACATGGCTTTCAAAGTCACTTAGAATATGAATATAGGGAGATGAAATGACGAGCCTTTTATAGTAGTAGGGTAGTAGTAGGCAGGACAACTACATGTGGGATATGTGAAACGCAAGAATTGTGTTACAAGTAATATTTTAGACTTCATTGAGGCATAGTAGATTAATTTTCTTCAAAAAACTTTGAACTTATAAAAGTTGGAAAATCAATATTACTTTCATCTTTAAAAATTTGTTTAAGATTTCAAACCTCAAATCATAAGTTATAGACAAATTTTCATATATATACAATAGTGTTTAGGGAAGTTGTGCACATCTTAGTTGTTCTTAGAGTAAATTACTAAATTACGCAACTTCAAGGTCACTAAGTTGGAGTCATTCTAAAGTCATACCATTTGGTTGCAACCTACCTTTGTCGTATCTACTCTGATCGAGAATAATCTGTCCGCTTTGTTTGGCCTGACGGTTTTGTCATTAGGAAAAAAAGGAAGCCATTAAAAGGCTTGTGAATTCCCGATTGTAGAGAACTCCAACAACAATTTATTTATAAAAAAAATTTAATTAAAAAAACACACCAACAAACTTGTGTGCTTCTTTAAGGTAGGATAGATCCCAAAAGCAATTGAAAAAACATTAAAATAATTGAAATAAAAGCTTTTATTAAGATAAATTTGTAATTACAAATTTTTGCAATCTGTTGTCAGTGGTAGAAGGGCAACCACATCAAACTACTTGTTTGTTTAAATTTTTAGATTTTTAAATATTTTAAATATTTTTTATTATTATTTTATTATTTTATTATTTTTTAAATATACTTTTTAAAGATTTAATTTAATTTATTAATATTTTTATTTTATTTTTATTTTTATATCCCGGCCACTGTTCATGAACAATAGCAAGTTCCATTCAAAACTCCATCATTTTATTCTCTTTGTAGTCACATTTTTGTAATGAGCAAAGGTAAGCCTTGCCCAAGAAGGCAAAGGTCTAAAAACTAGCAAATGTCAGAGAGGCTGAGAATTTGTTTATGAGTGACATAGCAGTTCTGCCTTTATCGCACCGCAGTGCAACATTGACATGCAGTTTAGTAGAATGTGACTATAGAAATCACCTCTTAGTTGGCACTGCGCAGCCTAGGTGACATTAAGGTAGCTGACATGGAAGAGGATGTAGTCCTTTCCACATCAATAGTGCCCAAATTCATTCTATTCCCATCTAGTTCCTTGCTAGTCATTTCCCACTCTTCATGTAGTGAACACTAGTCATATCTTGTGACTCAACAAGTCGTGTTCCCTAATTGTGTCTACCATGGATGATATTTTGTTAACAACAACGCTCTATTACACTAGAAGAAGCCCGTGTTTATTTGAATATTTTAGATGTCAAAGTTGATGGGTTTTGCTAAACATCTTTTATAACAGCTTGTGTTTTTATGTCAACAATGAGATCTAATGTAATGTCAAGATGTTACATTAGATGTCATTTTTGACATAAAAACATGAGTTGTTACAAAGGATGTCTAGAAAATCCGTCAACTTTGACGTCCAAAAATTCAAATAAACATGGGCTTCTTCTAATATTGATGACGATGTCAATGGAAAACTACAGGTGAAACTATGAAATTGTCTCGTCTTCATCTCGTAGTCGCAGCAACGACTGCTAAATGATTGGGATGCTGAGCCTGTTTAGAGACTAGTACAATTACGAAAGCACCAATCACTATTAAGTCAAACCCGACATGAAGTCATTTATGCCTAGTCACAAAAGGGGTCCATTTCTTGTAGTGGTTTTCAAATGATTTTACAATATAATTCTACCTCATGCCATTTTAGTTCATGATTTGGGTAGAAATTAGTATTGAAAGAGTCCAATTTTACATTAAGTTGATGGAGACTTTATACACATTTGCCAATTAATGGTTGAATACCTTTACAAACATAAAAGTTCCATATTGTAGCTCATTCTTATGTTGCTATGCACGCTAAAAATTTACAATAGTGAAAGACATAAACTTCAATTTCTATAACCCTAAAATGTTAAAATGTATTAAACCCTCAAAGAAGTAAAAAAATATGTACGTGGATCATTGCAAGAAAAAACTATTGATTGTGTGCTAGATAGAGTAGTATTGTTAGTGATACTAGGAAAAACATTAGAAGTTGTATGAGATTTGAAATATTTTTTAAATTAATAAAAAAATAAAAGAGATTAAGAACTAGAAATAATATAATCCCAAAATTTCAAGCCAATAAAGAATTGTCTCTAAAAATTATGATTAGATACTTAAATTTTTTATAAATTAAAACTTTTCACATTAGCTACCTTAATGTCAAACCTTCAAAAAACAGTCTCTTATACATGCACTTCATAGTGTTTTCAAAGGCCAACCAAAATCAATTATGTACAATTGTAGACAAAGAATTTGGTACTTACATTCAAATTTTTCATTGTTTACATTAAAAGATAATTTCACTATCCATATATTTTTCCAGATGCTTTTCCAAATCATTGCATTAGTTACAAATTGTGATTGGTTTGGTCTTTCTTGAACTTAAGATAAATGTGATTTAAGCATTCACTATTGATTTCCTTCCTCCAAAAATTATATATAAAAGCAATAATTGGTAAGAATTCAAAGATACTTTCACCAATTTCAATGAAGTGTGCACACCCTCAAACCGGATCTACAAAGAATCTAACTTTAAAGCAAGCTTCATGCCATGTAGGAATGGAAAATAAATTTATGAGTTTTTTAGAATTGGAATTGCCTTTGTCAAGTTTTATGTTGCTTTCAGTTCTATATGAGTAGGCTATAGGCAAAAAATGCATTTTAGGAGTACCTTTTACCTTACTAGTAAACTGAAAGAAAGCAAAAAGTTCAAGTCTAGTGTTAAAACATAATTTTACAGAGTCTAAAACTTGTGTCCCTTGATTTTCCATAATCTAGACCCTCCCCTAAAATTTTGCCATTGCACAATTCTAATTTTCTTACAATCATTAATATTGCACACTTCTATGTGAGATTTTGGTACTTTGTTTCTAACTCATTCTAGGTGTATCGAAGTCCACCCTTCTTTCTCTTAATAAATAAAAAATGAACATTTAGATTACAAAGGTGGAGATGCTCTAAGTCTCTAACATGTTCACACTAAACATAAATGTACAATATGTAGTATAGTACACCCTACCAACAAAAGGCCAATGTTAAAACTACTTTTCCAGAAGCCAGAAACGTGCCTCCCATGTTGTTCACAAGCCCACTGAATATTTTGCTTGCCAAGAATTCCAATCCTCCTTTTGCAAGTGTTGCACACTTCCGGAGAAATTCCGATTTTCCCACATCCTTTGTGCAAAATTTGTGCACGGAAGCGAGCCTGGAAGTCCGCACTTCTCAATAGATACAAACGAACATTCGGTCTCCAAGAGTGGGAGATTCTCGAACAAGTATGTCCTCTCCGAACATAAATCTATCATTTGTAGTTTCGTACAACCTACGAACAAAAAGGCATCTAGCAGAATCTGGTACCATTAAAGGCCGCAATGGCGCAATGAGATGCTTGGTGTTGAAGCAGATTCTCAAAGCGGGCCCAGGAGCAAGACCAAAAATACTATTAAAGAAACAACGAATGCGAGGTTCTTCAAAAGATCGGCCCACAAGCTGGAGAGCAGGAGGGTGGGGTCCAAGGACCAGCTGCTGACTCCCTTTAAAAAGGGAGCTCCGGCGACATCATTCTCAGGTTCCAGGCTACCATTAAGCTGTCTCTTGTCACTTGCCTCATCACTTGTTTTGGTCGTGTTTTGTTGTAGGGCCCCAGTCCGCTCCTGGGCCAGCACTCACCTTGTCTTGTACCCCAGCCTCCTCTTCACTGGGGCTGCAAGAGTGGCTCCTTTCCTCACCCCAGAGCCTTGGCAAGGTAGTCAGTCTGTGTTTCGGACTGAGTTTCGGACCTTGTTGAAATATTGTTTACATTTGCTGCTAGTTTGGAGTGTACTCAATTCTTCAGGAATGATGAAGAATCTGGTTTGGTAACAGCGAATGTCCCTCGGACCCGGAGTTGACTTTCTGGTAAGTTGGCTGGGTCTTAGTCACAGATATGAATGAATGACAGCGAGAGAGAGCACGTTGGAATGCGTGCATGCAACGAGCATGGATTTGTTCTTGCGTGCCCTCTCCCGTCGTCGTTCATCTTGTCCGTGATTAGAACTAGCGTTTTATTTTACTACTCTGCTTCAATTTTCATTTCAATTGATTCTGTTATCAATTTTGTGGAAGGTGTGATCGGATTCATTTCGGTTCGAAGCTGCAAATTTACGCAATCAGGGTTTCGGGGCCGGGGGGGGGGATGATCGGTGTGTTTGAGGTGAGGTTGGTAACAGCGAATGTCACGGGGTTGGCTTTCTGGTAAGTTGGCTGGGAATTGGTCTCAGATATGAGTGAATGACAGCGAGAGAGAGCACGCTAGAATGCGTGCATGCAACGAGCATGGATTTGTTCTTGCGTGCCCTCTCCCGTCGTCATTCATCTTGTCTGTGATTATTTCTTTTATGACTCTGCTTTAATTTTTATATCAAGTGCTCTTGTTATCAATTTTGCGGAAGGTGTGATCGGATGTACTTGGGTTCGAAGCTGCAAATTTACGCAATCAGGGGTTTGGGGAGTTGGGGGGGATGATCGGTGTGTTTGAAGTGAGGTTGGTAACTTCATCTATCTAGACACCGTGTTTATTCCTTGAATTTTTTGTGGGTGGCTTCCTTGGAAGTCATCTTAACCTTTTCCTTCAGGATTGAGTTGATTTGAAATATAGTTCTCTGTGAAACAGATGCCTTAGTTTTGTAAGTGGAGTGGAGAAATGGGATTCCTACGAGGATTTTGATTGATTAAGTGGGCACCAAAATAGGCTCGATTAGATATGTTTAGGAAGAGATGTGTCCAGTAGCTCTGTTAACACCTGTTGGTTGATGGCATATGTCCAGATGGATGCATGACGATCCCAACTTAATCATCATTTGAACTTGTTGATTTGTTACTAACAAGAGTTGGTAATACTTGAAATGGAATATTTTCTATTGAGTTGCAAATCTTCTGTTGGTCGTGGTGTTCCCTTGCAGAGGAACGTTAAGGCTCCAGAAGGAAGAGTACGTGTGCACTACTGACGTTTGGGCGTGGTGGTTCTAAGCAGCCGGATGGAAATAACATCAGAAGGATCGTTTTTTATAGAAACAAATGTAGAGGGTGCTTCTATGATCTTGTTTCAGGCATCAGGTTTGGATAAGAGGTGTTGCATTTAATTACTTATGATGTACTTCCAATTTTGCAAGATGAGGCTAGCTGGCCAGATGAATCATACATTTGGAAATGAACATTGCAACCTCATACTTGTGCTGTCAGTAAGTACCTGTGGCATTATTGATTAGTTCAAACTTTCTCGAGAGAAATATCACACATTGTCCTCCTGATTCTGATTCGAGAGTGTTGATATGCTGTAAACTCCGAGAACTCATTGAAGACTCTTTCATGTGACGTGCTGGGCTATCATACTATCTGGACGAGTTTGTTTGTTGAACTATCTCAGAAATCCCGAAGTGTATTTCGGCGATCCAACTATAGAATCTTTTGAGGCTTGGAAATTCAGCCTTCTTCTGACCGTCCGGCTGTTGGCACACTCAGTTTATGTGAATTCGTACCCTTTCTCTGAGTAGCAGCATTGCAGACAAGCGGAGAAGTTTTCATATACTGGATATCGAATATCGCAGCAAAACAGCAATTCACATTGTGTAGCAGAGTCTACTCTTTTGCAATTCCCGACAGCTAATAGATAGGTATTCCAACAATAGAGATGGTTCCACAATTTGCACAGCTCCGTTTTATGACAATGCCATGTTGCAGAATTCATTATCCCATAGGCTAATGAGCCGCTTGTGGAGGCATTTCAAGGCAGAAATGAATCATGCTCATGATTGTAACCTGCTAAGAAGGGCCGGAACCGCCGGATCAGATTCTCTTTAAATGTATTTTGCAAACCGGGGATAGTCAGAGCACTGGAGACTCATCGTGCAGATTTCGTGTGTCAAGGACGAGCTTGTAGAAGTCTCCCCCCCCCCCCCCCCCCCTTCATGCTCTCGAATAAATGTAACAAGAAAATTAATCTGGAAAAGAGAATCTCTGGGTATGCCCTCAAGGTTTGCAAATTTCAGTGACAGTTCAACTCTACTGCACTAGTTCAGGTTCATTCTTGCGCAGCCTTCCTGTGACGATTAGAAGTTCTTCTCCCACAGTTACGAGCAGTGCATGTAACTTTCCATTTCCCCACCACATACTGTAAAGGAAAGACCAAACCTTGCAGTCCTCAGTACAGTGATCCAACTTGGAATTCTACAGGTCTCTAGGTCGTTCTACAGTCAGGCAAGTACACATCCTGTTTCAGACATGCTACAAAGAGATTGGACTAGTACATGTATGGAGCAAGCCAAAGCTGCTACATACATAACGCCGGTACGCAACGTCTCTGGAAAGCTCATCTGTCGCGTGCAGATTTTGTGCCTAGCAAGCGTGTTAGAAGTACAAGAGCTTGCATGCAGGCGAACAACCGTACAAGATGTGAGAGCAGAGAAAGTCAGCCAGTGGAACCAATCTTCAGGTGGGAATGTTACACACTGCATCGTCAGGCCTTCAAAACCGTTCAAATAGCATTATACACTTTGTCCCAGCTATGTGTCAGTATCACAATCAGGGCGACAGATTGAACGTTATTGTTGGAAACCCCTAATTGGTGGAGTGTATGCCCAAATAGGACTTTCATGGCTTGAATCTGATGACAACACTTAAAAGAGAAGGACAACCCTGCAAGAAAAATTCTAACTGAAGGTCTTGTCTTCATAATGCCGATACCTGTCACTGGAATATTAACAACTAATAGTCCGGCATTCTGTGTAACTTGAGCAACACACTAAACACTAATCTTTACTCCGCGCACCTGGTTTCTTCCAGCGAGCAGGGAACTGGCTGGAATTTCTTACAGTTATACGAGCAGAAACTTGATTCGTGTTACCCCATGATGATTGAGCGCTGCACCTGGAGCTTCAAAAGGATCCTACAGCAAAGGAAGTTGACCTTGGACACAACTTCCGGAAAACTCACACAGGAGATACCTCCAAAAGACGGTTTTAAGATTTTAACGCAGAATTTTCTGCAAGAGATCGAAGTCCACTAACTCGGGAGCCTTCCTTCCGTTCCATCCTGGCTCCAGTTTGCCATAACTAGAAAACAGGCTCGCAGTGACACTGCAAAACTCAAGGTGTAACGGCGTTAGTACCAATTGAGCTTGAATGTGACTGCCCACTACAATGCCAGCCAGGTCAATAATCCAACTAGCTGCTTCTGCCCTCACCACTAATTAGAACCAGCCAGCAAGGTCGCCTTACTTGAACTCGTAAAACGTCACGGAAGTTCCAAGGTATAATACAAGTTTCGGGCAAACGGTGCTGATTGGAAAGGAAGCCACTAATCTGAGGTGTAATAGTACTAGGAAGGCTCCTTCTGCAAGGTCACTATCAACTGACTGATAAATCAAAAACCAAATGAGAGACTATACTATTACTGGAAACTGAAGTCCTAGACTTGGACAGAATAATCGGAATGGAGTCAATGCACGCGCGGAGTCCTACATTCTCAAGTGCGTGAACAGACACAACTATGCATGTCACTATTCACATCAAATAGAAAGTAACGTTCTGACGCAGAAGAAATCTTCACTATACTACGTAGAGCAAGTCAAAATCACCCCACCAGCTGTTAAATGATAGTAATTCGTGAGAAGTCCAAACGCTCGTTAGTAGCATCTATGCAGAATGCTCAAGGAAACTACTCATACAGGCTATAGAATCCACAGGTCATACAGTCTACACAGTTGATGGCTCCAGACTCAAGCGGCAAGTTGCAAGTTCATTAATCATGCCTAAATTTCACACTATAAAACACAAGTCTTATGTTGCTAGCTGAACACTTGTGTTATTGACACGACTTCAAGACAGATAACAAAGGACTTCAATCCTTGGTCGTCTTCATATACCGTATTAGAGCATCCAGCTACTATGGATCTCTATTCCAGCATAATTATGAAGCATTAGATCACGGTCAGAATGAGCTGATTGACAGTTTGGTCTTCAGCTTGGGATTTGCGTTTGTATTCCGACCAGAAGGTGCACAGGTCTGAGTAACTGAAAGTTCTTCTGTCCAAACATTCATATACGACAGTGGAAGTCGGAGTACTGGATAAGGTGTACTCACCCCTGAAAGTATTTGCAAATATGGAAATAGGTCGACTTGAAGTTGAAAAGCTTTAGATACTTCTTGCAAGCGTTGATAAGTTGCAATTGGACCGTAGTGGTCCACTACTCCACAAGATCCTGCATTAAGCACAAGGCCGCATGCAGGAGTCTCTTCTGCCATTTGGTCAACGCATGGAATGGTTCACCCCTTCCCTGCAAACGCCAAGTCAAAGGAATGTCAGACAACGAATGAAACAACAATGCGTCACTTGAAACCAGATCCAATAAAATGTTACTTGAATGACGAGGCAAAAGGCAAAACCTAGCTACCTACGACTAGCTTTGCCGAACGACTGAGATAATATTCTGAGAGAGTAGAACCAAAGAATACAAGAGTAAATCTAGTAACATGAAACTTGTAGCCAATCGACAGCAAAAGCTAAAATCAAACATACAGAAAAGTAGAGCATCACAGTAGCGAAGTCCCTACTGATACCTCAGGTCTACACCAGTCCTACTTTCAGAGCTCTAGATAGGCCACTTGAGAGTCCTATTTTTCAGAGCTATGGGCCGTTAAAGGTCACAATTTTGAAGCACGCCATGTTAACGAATATGACCAGAACTGCAAATACCGATAAGGTTACACCAAACCAAGCTTACGTCACTGTTTAAGGAAAGACAAGTCCCATGCATGTATTCTATGAAATGAGGCTACCTTATCGAACTGGTAGTGCAGCTACACAGCAACTGCACGTAAATGACACGTAATAGAACAGATCAGCGAGTGACACATTATCTCAAACATTCTCCTGTGACAGTGAAAGCAGCAAAGTAAAATCTCAAATCTTCAAGTCAAGTTGGTAAGAAACAGAAACGACGAAAGTGCCCACATGCTACTAAAAATAAAATCTAAGAACTGCCGAGGACTGTGCTAAGCTGCAGATCTATAAATCTTCTGACATCAAGCATGGTCAGAAAATGCCTGACAAACAGACAGGCCGGGCGTACTACACACGGTACTACCCGATCCATCATGAACACCTGAAGGTTTTACATTACCACCTACGTCAGTGAGGTCTCAAGTTCCACATCCACGCGTTTCTGAATTTAATACAAACTGATCTCTGAATCCCTCAAACCACAACTAGCTAGAATTTAATCCCCGGTTTCAACAGGCAGGTTCGCCTCCAAAAGCAAAATGTTAGGAGAACATGCATGACCGACATGGGAATTGAGCAGAAGATTCAAATAACCGGACATGAGAATTGAGCAGAAGATTGGAAGCAGGTAGATTTCATTTCATGACATACCTCGCCATGCAAACTCTGCAGTTGCATGATTGTAAGGCCTCCTTCTCTTGTACTCAGTACCATGGTTACTCCTCCAACAGTTTCATTACCTGCTCCATTGAACTCATGTGTAATTATCCTGACAAAATCCAACGCAACCTGGCCATACGGCACGTCAGCCTCGTAAGTCCCAGACACTCAGCTAAATACGTGGGGCCTTGGAATTATGGTGAACGATCATTCGGCCGCTTTGTCCTCTCATTCTTCTGGCAATACAACCATTTACTGACAACGTCAATTTCGTTAAAGTGGCGCGATTCCAGGGGCCTAAAATTGCGAAACATATGTCCATAAAGGTCTGACATCTAGGGCAGGTATGGATTCATAAGGAGAACAGTGTTCTGAGAGGTGTGACAAAGTAATGGGATACCGCCAATTTAACAGTTTAACGAAATTGACGTTCCGAGTTCCTCTTCCAAAAAAATCAAGTGAAGAAATGAGGGCTCGCTACCGATGGAAAGTCAGAACCTAAGCTAAATAATCTACTTGTGTACCGGTATTTATCCAAGTCGCGTGCAGACTCTGTTCGTGCTGACCAATATGAAATTGCGAAGGTTGCTTGGAACTCTTGAACTTACAAGATATTTGTTCAAAGTCTGCGCTGTGTCCCATTCGAACGCTCTCGTTATGGGCAGAAGGGTTGGATGTCTCCCAGTCTTTATCCTTTTCCACCGAACTTGCTGCAATAGAAATCAAATCCTTAAAGTCAGTAACTCTATCCTGAGTCAGACCCTAATTAGCTAGCTAGTGTAGAATTCATACACATGACCCCCAATACTGTTCGTTGTTCGTTGTAACTTCACTGTGGCGAATTATAGTGCTCCATAAGTAAATCCTGGATGACAAGGAATTCGAAGTCACACTAAGATATCCGGTTTTCCTGTTTGATAACACTGTTAGGCTGACGTGAAAATACACAATGGTGTGTTCACCCTACGCTGAAACATTAAGTTGTGAAAATCCTAAGGCTTCAATTTCAAGAAGGAAAACAACCAAAAGTTTCAAGTTTCGGTAGACCTTGTCCAACTGTAACTCTGTTACCAGAGAAAACTTGGTTTCTCTCTTAGGGCAAGTGGATTTTGCGCAAGCATTGAAACCTTGCGAAAGACGTCTGGGCACACAACTCACGTCCCTACCACAAATAAAAGCAGAGTCTAAAGTTATCTACAGTAGAGTGAACGCCTCCCCAGCTTCTCAAGAACGACTGCACTGGTTCGATGGTAACAAGTGCACGATCAAGGAGAAATTCTTCAAGTACCTGGATGAGTGTGTATTGCAGAAGCATACTCATGCCCAAAAGAGTGCTTAACTGATATGTTCTTGCGTTTTCCGTCCGTGAACTAGTTTTTAGACGCACAGTTTTTTTCAGGTAATTTTTCCGAAGATGCATGCCACCAAACTGATCTCCTATTAACGACTCCGTTAGTCTTATCTGACTACAGTACTTGAATCCACGAAACTTGAGGTTCTTGGTGGTAACCTAGAATTTCTGTGACAATCTTAGTAAGATCAGTCATTTATAGTCATGCTTGTATACAACAACGCCTTGGCTACGAAGTAGGAGACTGTGACAAGCACATTGCTTGGATTGTGATACGGACCAGTGAAGAGTGCACAATCATTCAACTAAATGATTTCAGCAACGTAGATGTGTTCCAGGCTAGACCCTAGTTCTACAACGCAAGGTCCTTAAGAAACACAGGGAGGGCCTAGACTCAACACATGAACACGGATTCATGTCCTTCAGTCTTCATCTGCCCACAGATTGATCTCTGTGATGGTTCCGTCTCGGTCAGTAATTGCGGAGAATCAAAACCCACCCAAAATCGAGACTACTACGCTTCTTTCCCAACCGAGAAAGGTGCTACACCTCAAGAAAATCACAAAGCCTAGTGAGAGGGTTCACAGCAATACCACATGGGCTTTCGAAGCTATTGGCTTGGCTTTCCATGTGTAATATAATGTTTCTACATTACACATGGATGTTTAGGTCCGTATTCGGTTCCAGATGGTTCGGTTAGTAAGAAACCAGTTGTTTCGGTTAAATGGTCATTTGTTGAATGGAGCAATACCGTCTGGAAGGTTCCCAAAAAAACTGTAGCTGAAGATAACTCACCTTATAACATGCCTGGCTGGTTCCGCCACTGCCTGCTGGACCCTGCATCCCTGAAGCAGATGTTTCCAATTGGTCTAGTAGGAAGACAACGAGAATCGGGGAAGCCTGGCGACCTCGTTGTGGCGCTGGAATACCGACGCTGTTGTGTAGTTCCACAGGCATTTACAGTTTGCCGAGGAGAACCTAACCTAGCCATCCTCCATAGCCATCCACACTTCATCTTAGTCACCGAAACGCTGGATTCTCTCTAGGTCGAAGGCAGAAAAAAACCTGGACGTGTGGTCTTGGGTTAGCCAGATACATCAACAACTGGACTAAGAGAATACTCGTTCTAACGGAATACAGACTTGGCATCGAGCACGCCAATAATGACTACAGGCCGCGCCGGAGGATCTCACAGGATTTCCCCCACTAAATAAAGGTTGTTGTAATGCTCTGACATTCCCTTCTTGACAGTGAGGCACCCAAATAAGGCAAAGTTTTATTCTAAAGAAAAGGGCGGGGGCCTCCTCGGCCAGTCACCCACGCCTCTCCAGATGGCTCTCAAGATAGCTTTCGCTTCGCTTCGCAACAGGCGACAGTGCGGAAATGGGGACTAAACAACGTTAAGGAGCACTTTTGTCTTTGAAAGAAAATCCGCAAGAATGAGAGTACACAGTAGTCCCTGCATATCGCAGGCTCTTCGCTCATGAGTGAGTAGAAAAGTTTCTACCAAACACATCCAGGGGCGGTGCCTTTGACATCACCTCCGACGTCTGGAGCGTAAGTTAGCTAATGTTTCAGTCTCATTGAACTACCTGGCAAGAAGTAGCAAGCACCAAGCTTCCATTTCGAGTCACAGAAAGATTCCTGGTGGAAGTATTCCACTCCGGCATTGCATCATCTGAAGCGTAAAATTGTGTCGAAGTTAAGCCCCATCTGTACAGGACAGCAAACGCGTCGACTGGCTCCACCAATTTAGCGTATTAGTGAGGCTGCAAAATTAGTATGACTACGATACTCTTAATTTTGGTGGACATTATAAAAAAATTCAAGGTGCTTTAAATTATATCCCAAACGCCCGTTGTCCCCTCAGAGGACGATTTGGAGTTCAAGTAGGTTTCTAAGAGCTGAAATTTTGCTTGAATTTTTTGAAACTTTTTGTGGATGTGTAGTTCTGCAAGAGCTTCGTGGATATGTAAATTTTATTCAATCCAATGATGGGTGAAGAAGTTATAGGCCTTTATAGGCAAATTCCAACTTGAGGGTAGTCTAGACTACTAAAATTTCGATGATTAAGGCTAGGTTCAGAGGGACAAAGACTAGGGTGGGTTGTGGGTGAAAGACTAGGACCATTGGCCAACCCCCACCATGTCAAAGGCTCTGGGATTTCATGCTATGGGCTCATAGAAGAAATTCTTGGATTCAAGAAATAAATTTACAAATAAATGAGAAATTCCAATGTTATTTGATACTTCATCATCAAAATCAATTTACTTAGTGAAATGTAAGAATTGCTTCATTAGCATTTGGGGAGAAGCTTTGAAGGAGAGTTGTTTTTATAATGAAATACATTTTTCATCATGAATCCTCAAAGGGTATTAGATAATTTGAAGATGAAAGTTTGACTACTCATCGTCAAAACTTAGGAATTGTTTTGTGTATGGTTTCCCCTTATCAATGGAAATTGTCCATGTGTTTCAAGAAAAAGAAAAAGAAAACTTAGGAATTGTGTTTGAAGTAGAATTTGAGACCTCATTTAGGCATAGTAGAATAATTTGTTTAAAAAACCCTTTAAACTAAGAGAATTTGAGAAATCAAGATACATTTCATCTCCAATAAAAAATTATGGACAAAATTTAGAGAGGATGTTTGAAAATGTCCAAAAAAATTACCTTCGAACCCTTCTCAGAATTTTATTCATAACTTTTGATTGGAGGCTTGAAATCTCAAACGGACTTTTGGAGATGAAAGTTATTTTGATTTCCCAACTTCCCTCATTCCAAGAAAATTTATTTTATTATGCCTAAATGAGGTCTAAAATTCTACTACAAACACAATTCCTACTTTAAACTTAACTTACTATGAGTAGTTGAGCCATACTAATTATAATTTATATATCCCACATACCTCCTACTACCCCGTATGTACCCCATATGTTCTACCTACTACTACCTCATATGTATGTAAAGAGCTTCTACTCTCACTAGCAACTCAAAAAAAATGAAAACTTCTTCTAAACATATGTAAGTCGTCTCAATGGATTAAAATTTAAAAAAATTAATACTCTAATTTCCAAGCAAAAAAAAAAATTTCACTTGGTGCCCCCTCTTGTGCGTCCTCTATGTGGATACACTAAATGAAGGTGGATGGAGGTTGAAAGCTCAAAGTTCCCAATGGAAGGAATAGGGCAAGATCAGACTAGAATCGGCAGTGCACCCATATTCCAAAGCTTGTCCAAAGTTATTCACATAATCCTTCTGAATTCTATAGAAAGTAGAGGATTTGTTTTCTTTTTCAATTTCTTTTGTGACCTTGTAAAGCATTAGTACATCTCTCAATCCAGCATTCAAATTTCCACATTTCAAAATTATGTGGTGGAAAATGTGCTCAAAAAATTATGTTGTTGCATTGCAAGTTTTTTTTGGATGCGCTCTACATCTTTTTTTGGCATGAAATTTTTTGAAGACATGAATAACATCATGTTGAGTATGATAGGTTTTTAAAACTGAAAATTCATAGTGAAAAAATTTGCCACAAACAATGGTCAAAGGCATCTGAAATTGTTGGGCACAGTGAAAAAAAAAATCCTTCAAATGCTAATATTTTTCAATCCCGATGGTCAAATGTCACGAAATTTTTACCACTTCTTTTTCTACAAGTCTAATATAATATTCTATGGTTAGATTTTTTTTTTAAACATCTTGTTTAAAATTTTGATGAATGCAGCTGTAGGGGCAATTTTGAGTGATTTTTCATAGAAAAATGGCCTTGAGCCTTTAGGGATTAAAATAGTGTGATTGTGGTAAATTACTATCACATGCATTCACGAGTAGAAACATGGATCATATAGACTTGAGAAAAATGCCCTAGAAGACCAACAACTACACTCTTTATTTTATTTAGCGTGGTCCAACTAAATAGATACCATTACAATATTTGAAATAATTTCTTTTAGTGTTGCTCCCATGATTTAGGGAATCTATACTATTCAATGATTGAGCTTTTCTTTTTACTTTGAAAGTTTGAATACATAGTGTCACAATTTCTTCTATGATGTAATCTTTGCCATTTATGGTATTTGCAAAGTAGAAGTGTAGAACACCATAAACTAGGGTGAACACCATAAATGATAAAGACCACATTTATGGTATTTGGTGAAGTATAGTCTATAGTAATTGATGATAATAGCTCTATTTAGTATGACCCCATGTTTGTAGGAGTAACCCTATTTGAGAAGCACTACTAAGTAGAATGAAGAGTGCAATCAAGTTGGTCATGATGGTCTTCTTGTAGGTCTTTTCTTTAGTTTACATTGCATATGTTTCTACTAGTGATCAATAGGATAAACCGGCACGAACAAAATGAATCAACAGTCTCTAATGGAAGAATTCTATATACAGAAATTGGCCAAACTTTGTAGAAAAGACAAAAGATTTCTTAGAATTCTATATGGAATTGTGGGCAATATTTGAAAGAAGGGAGTCAAATTTGTTTATTGACAGAATTTTAGAGAGAGGCTTCTGAAAAGTGATGTAGGCAAGTCTAAGACTTCTTGAAACTAATTTTAATACTTGATTTTCAAGAATTCTTTGATTGCTTTGAGCTTGATAGCAAGACAAATTAAACTCTCGGATTAAACTACTCCTAAAATGTAATCCCCTCTCCTCTCATAGAAGTGTCAACATCATGAAACTTGATGAAAGCAATTCCAACTTTGAAAAACTTGAAAATGGTTTTTTGATTTCAACGCACTATAGAAGTTTGTCCTAACTTTATTAGTAATTATGGTTTAAAAAATAGACCTTTCTTACTAGTTTTGGTTTCTTCTTTGTGCATACATCCAATCTTCTTTTTTTCTTTCTTTTTCTTCTCAAACCACCATCACCAAGGATTTTCTTCTATAGAGACACCTCAGCATATCACAAGCAAACATAGTTTTGACATCACAATTCTCAAATACAACACTACATAAATAAAATACATGACTATTTTGCTTGCTATTTTGCAACTTCTAAGATTTGTAGGACGTGCAATATTGATTCAAATTGGAGTATCATGTATCATTGGATCCAAGTCAATATGAATATAAACTTTAGCTACTACCATTTACTTCAATTCTTGCACCTTCTATGTCAAATATACAAAAAACCCATGTTGTAGCCCAAATTGAATGTGCCTAGCCTTTAACCCCTCAACGTCCAAGGGGCTCAAAAGTAGCCTCACATAGTCAAGAAGTCCAATTTAAAGTGTTGTAATTTTTGCATCTGATGTCCAAATTCAATCAAACTTGTTCGAAAAATTGCGTGTACTAGTCTAGTTTGTGTGGCAAAAATTTTAGATCAATGTAAGACTTATTGAGTTTGTAATAGCCATTCAAAGTTTACAAGTTCAATTTGAGTTCAGCACACTGCATTCTGATGGTTGCAACTTCAGGGGCTTGTAAAATTTTCATTTCAATCCAAGTTGTTTTGAATGTTTGGGAGCAATTCAAAGTTCAAAGTCCAGACATTTTTGCATTACAGTGAACTTTGGCGGCTTATAACTTCTTCATACATGGTTCATTTTCAATCATTTTTGTTGGAGAAGTTGTGCATAATAGTTTAGTTTTTTGTAGTTAAAATTTCATATCAATCTAGGAAGTTATGAGTGAATGAGAAGCATTTTAGTGGAGGGAGGTTAAGCCATACTTGTGATTCTTTGTTATTTTTTTTACTGTTTTTTGACATTTCAAAACATATTTGCTGAAGCAAAAATTCAATTAAATGATATTTTTTCACCAATGTGTTTATATGCTAGTTTTGAATCACTTTATAGTTTAAATTGTTTCATTTGAGTAGGTTTAGAAATCAAATTTTACTTCCAAATGTGTTTCTAGGAAAAATTCAGCATCTTTTTTCAACACTAAAGTATTCTAATCTTCCAATCTATACGGTCAAATGACCCCAAATTTGATCCACAACATGCACACTACAAGATTGTACGGTTGAGATTTGCATACCTTATTGACATTTATATTTATAACACTTCAAAAAGAATCATGTTTCTAAACCCAAAAAGGCCTTGGGCCTTGAGGGGTTAACTTCTAAGTCTCTTTCTTTACTTCTATGTACTTGATCTAAAAATAATATAATTTTCTTTTGCAAATTTATGATAAACAAGAATTGAACCTACTACAATGCAACTATACCATAAATTTTTATCAAGCTACAAGGTTTCACTGAGAAGATATTTGAATGTCATTAGGGGTTGAGTAAGAACAAATGAATTAACCCCAAAAGGACTGAGGCACCTTTTGGGCACAAACTGTGAAAAACTGCCGCTTTTTAGGGCAATGAGAAAAAGAAAAAAAAAAAAAAAATTCTCAGACTTCAACCATACAAATTTGTACTAGAATACTATGGAAATGTGTGGAAAAAATTTCAGAAACTTTGACCACACAAACTGAATGATTGTATCGTTTGATGTTAGAAGAATTTTTTTATTTTAATCTTACCTGACATGGGGAGACTCTATGAGGGACAAAATGGATTTTAACCCCTAAAGGATTGGACTGTGTTTTTTGGTTGTATAGAAAATTTGGGCAGGTACCTACAAGCGGAGATTTTCATATTTGGGGCTGAAATTTTAATAGAATGTGGGGGCAAGGAAGATCTTTCATATGCACCAAATTTCATGACATTTGGAAATACAAGTCAAAAGTTATAGCCTAATATGTTATTTTTTTTTCCAACCGGGCAGTTCGGGCAGATCAGAAAAAATCACTTTTTTCAGAAACAAAAATTTGGAATTGATTTTCTAGAGTTTTATATACACAAAAATCTTTGAATCATTCCATATTGATCAATGAGTCAAAAGTTATGAGGATTTTTTGTTTGCAGGCAGTTTTGGATTTCCTACTCTAAAATAAACTTTGAAATCCTTTATCTTACCCAATTTTCAATAATTTTGGACAAAAATAAAATTGTAGGATGTAGATACATTATTACAACATTTCAACCATTGGGATTGGAAATTTTCAATTCCATATTTAAATTGTAAATAATTTAGTATTTTTAATCATTCTCTACTACTACCTACTTACTATTTTTTTCCTATATGTTGTACTATCCCAAATGATCTGAAATTTTTCAAGCATGTGGCCAACTTGTCTAGGAAAACAAATCCAAAGAAGCACCACCATTTAGGTCATTTTTTCATAGAAATGTGAGCTTGTGAAGTGCAGCTGCCCTGCTTTTTGCAGGGTCAAAAAAATGATTTTAGTTAATTTGAATGCTTATATCTTGCAATCCACCTGGTAGAAATGTCTGAAATTTTTACCACATGTTTTTGATACTATATAATACAAGATCCTACGGTTAGATATGTCAAAAAAAGTTTTTTTTCAAAATTTTGGTACTTGTACTAGAAATGGCAGTTTTGGAGCGTTTTTGGTGAAAGTTTAGTGACGGTCCTTTAAAGGTTAAGTAGGCTCATATAACTTCAATTATTGACATGATTTTCTAGATATTTTTAAGATAGAAAATCAAATTATCTTTATAGAAATTTAATAAGTTCAAAATGGGGAAGACCAAGCAACAAAAAAGTTTATAAAATCTTGAAATAATTTAAAAAAAAGATCTCATAGATTATATTTTTTTCTACATGGAAAGCTTTTATTCATTCCATTTTGATTAGTGATGTGAAAGTTATGGAGCTTCTTATTTTGTAGGCAATTGTAGAAACTTCTTGAAAAAATAACGTACTAGATTTGTTTCTGAATTCAATTTTCACAATTTAAAAAAAAAGGTTTCAGGAAGGAAGTATTTTTGTTAGAACAATCTCACTGTTGGAATTAGTGTGTTTCAATTCCATCTTAGAGCTATGAGTGATTTAGTTTTTCTTTTGTACCAACCTCTACTTCACAACTTTTTAAAGAATGAAAATCAAAATTTTAAAATTTAAGAAAAAATTCTCTAGATTTTCAACTCAAATCTTCAATGTAATTTTTCTTAAATGAAATTTTTTTATTAGTGCAAAAATTTTAAGGTAAGAAGAGTCAAAGTCAAGTTATTCTAGTCAAGCAACATGCTCAAAAGCATGTTGTTTTTTCAACAACATACAAGGTGAAAGTCTCTAAAATTGTGGACGTGCAACTATGCTTAAGGCTCAACAAGGCACTCGAAGGCGGCTACAACAATCGTGTAGGATTTGGGCTAATTTTGATGTTATTTTTGTTGCAATCTCCCATGATTGCTTTTAGAATTGGTGACACTATTATTTGGAACAAGCAAAGCCTACTCTTTGTACTTTTGTCTAGGTCCTTTTAAAAAAAAATCTTTCTCATTTTGTCCAGCTTCTTGGCTTGGATGCTTTGTATCTGTGGTGTTTTGCAATGGAGTTTTCATTTATTTATTTTTTATTTATTTTAAATCTCAAATTTCTTCCACATTCAAATACCAGTCAAGTGCAAGATCTTGCGGTTAGATGTGAAGAAAACCAAATTATAAAGTCTTTTACTCTTTATAATAGAAATGGCAGTTTTGAGTGTCTTTTAATGGAAAAAAGAGCCTTCGGAGTTGGGACTTTTAAGGGGTTAAGGGTTAAAATTTATATAGTCCAATTTAAAATATATAAAGTTTAGAATAAATCAAAAGAGTTGTCACACTCCTGTCACACTAATAATAAGTTAAGTTACTGTCACGCATTTATTTACAGACTTGCAGGCACTGCCTACTACTGGACAGGTGCTGTTAGAGAATTTAGAGTAGACTTCAATAAATCAATAAATAAAATCTCTGCATTATTTAGTCAGCTTCGTGGAAGAATTGAATTGGTGGCAGGGGTTAGTTTTCCAACAGAATTTATGCAGTTTTTAAGTTAGCCAGGAGCCCATGACTATGTCATACCTGTACTAATTCCCAGTGTGATGACAGAGAAGGACGGGAATGTTTGGGTCACGGGTAGAAGGCTCAGAAATCACTCATCTAAGGCTGGTCTGCCCTTTTAATGTATTTCTTAGGATAAAAATATTTTTAGCTCATTTTTAAGACAAGGAGAAGTAGATCACAAACCTAACACAAGTGATTTCATATATTTTGAAGCATTTTTGAATTAGTTATGAATTTTCAAAGGAGATTTGTTGTAGTTGCCTATTTGTGCTCATAGATTCAAAAGGACAAATGAATCTTGAAGAAGTTGTAAACATGACCACGGAGTCCACAAAATGATCAAAAACATCCTTGAAATGCTCATGTCTGCCTTCAATTCATACACTATACACCAAAATAAGAGCAATACAAGAGTAGTTAGAGCTTTGAGGCAGGGATAATTACTAAAAACAAGTGGCAGCCATCTGCAGCCTCCTTGGTGTAAAGCCTTGAAGGTGCTATTCTTGTGTTGTAGGGCAACATAAAGGGAGTTGAGAAAGATTAAATGCTTGATATAAAGGCTTGAAAATAAACCACATCAATATTGTAGAAGTACCAATTAATATTGTTAAACCATGCATGCAAGAATGCAACTTTTTAACATACATTCATTGCTTCATATTAACAACATTCTTGACTATTCTTGACACCTTTATAGGGGCGGTTCTTAACCCCTAAACATCCAAACAACTTTTTTTGGCAACATAGTGATTTTGGCAACTCACTACAGGTAGAGTTTTTCTTATTTTTCTTTGAAAATTTCACACAATACGAGTACGAGGAGTATCTTTAAGGCCCAACAATTTTCATAACTTTTGACTACATGTTTCAAAAGTTATTGCATGATATGTAATTTTCAGTGTTCAACAAGCAACTTGGGTAGCCCGGGCAAAAACAAAACTTCTTTGAAAATCACTTTTAAAAAGAATTAAAATTTGAAATTGATTCTCTAGATTTTTATATATGTGGTAAGCTTTGAATCATTCCATTTTGATCAATGAGTCAAAAGTTATGAGGAATTTTAGTCTGGGTTAGTTTATAGGTAGTTATGGAATCTACTCTAAAATAAACTTTGAAGTCCTTTATTTAATTCAATTTTAAATACTTTTGGAAAAAAATATAAAAACATTAGGTGTATATTGTTTATTACAACATTACAACCATTGGGATTGACGTCTTTCAATTCTATAAATGAATTGTTAACAATTTAGTATTTTTAATCATTCTCTACTTCTTTCTACTTACTATTTTTTTCCTACATGTTGTGCAAATCCAAATGATCTAAAATTATTCAAGCATGTAGCCAACTTGACTTGAGGAATGAATCCAAGGAGTCACCACCATTTTGGACATTTTTTCATACAAATGTGACATTGTAAAGTGCAACTGCCCGTATTTTCACAGGGCCCCCAAAAGGATTTTTGTCACTTCAAACGTTAATATCTTGCAATCTACACGGTGGGAAATTCTGAAATTTTTTCCACATCTTCTCAAACCAGTTTAATACAAGATCCTATGGTTTCTAAAAGTGTTTTTTTGGTAAAATTTGATGCTTGTAAATTCAAGGGCAGTTTTGGAGTAGTTTTGGTGAAAACATAGTCCCTAACGTTTAGGGGTTAATGCTCGAATTGTTCTCAACCCCTCTCCTATAAACTTAACCCCTTTGTCCCACTCAAAACCTTCAAAAAACTTTCCCACTAGGAATTAACTACATTTTTAGTCTTTTTTTCAGAGATACACACATTTAAGAACTAGTAACCAGTCCCTTAAATCTATGCAAAATCTCCAACTTGAGTGCCATCATTTAGGCACCCAAAATCTATGTAGAAAGTATCAAATTTGAGCATCATTTGTGAATGCTTGCCAGCTCATCGTTCCTGATGATTTAAAGGTTAGTGGTAACAATTGGATTGTAGAAATGTATGCTCCCAATCTAAATATTGCAACAAGGTAACTTAGCCCCCTTCATGAACAAATCTACATAGCGCCCCAGTTGTCACCAAATCCATCATCAACAGTATTGTTTGAAGAAGGAACAAGTACAAGGTGCTACATATGGTAAGGCCAAGCTTATTAGGAGAGGAATGCTCCTTGATTGCTTACCACTTACTCCCACTAGCTCACCCACGAGGTCATTCAATACTGACAACCAATGCTTACTCAATGGTCAAAATCAGTAAACACAGCTTTGTAGTGGAACAAATTTTTTTCCTAATTTAGAGGATTTTAGTGGGACAATGGAAGTACTGATTTAACCCTTAATCCCTTAAGTTTTTTTACTATGTTTTCACCAAAAATGCTCCAAAATTGCCATTTCTAGTATAAGTACAAAATTTTAGAAAAAAATAATTTTTGGACACATGCAATAGTATGATCTAGTAGTAATTTGGTTTGAGAAGATGTGGAAAAAATTTCAGAAATTTCCACTGCATGGATTGCAAGATATGAGCTTTCAAATTAACTGAAATCCTTTCTTTGCCCCTACGAAAAATTGGGTGGTTGCACTTCACAAGCTCTCATTTATATGAAAAAATGTCCAAAATGGTGGTGCTTCTTTAGATTCATGCTTCAAGGCAAGTTGGCTACATGCTAGAAAAATTTCAAATCATTTTGCATTGTACAACATATGGGAAAAAAATAGTAAGTAGAAAGAAGTAGAGAATGATTCAAAATACAAAATTGTTAAGAATTTATTTATGGAATTGAAAAATGCCAATCTCAATGGTTTCAATGTTGTAATAAACAATCTACATCCTATAGTTTTATTTTTTCAAAAAATATTTAAAATTGAGTAAAATAAAGGACTTTAACTCCTAAAGGATTATTTTTTGGGAGATAAGTGGGATTTTGGGCAGGTACCTAAGGACTAAATTTTTGTCTTGATTTTTTTAAATTTTTTTTGAAGATAGAAAAATTAATTAGCTTCATCAAAATATAATTAATTTTTCAATCGGTGCGTTGAACAAAAGTTATTGCCCATATAAGCTCAAAACAAGGGAGGGGGGAGGGGGGAGAAAGGGCAACAAAAAAAAATTCAAAAATTCAAATTTTAAATTTTAAATTTTTTTCTCATACATTATAATTTTTTCTACATTAAAAGCTTTGATTCGTTACATTTGGATTTGTTATGAGAAAGTTATAGACAATCTTGTTTTGGGGGGCAATTAGAGCATCTTCTTGAAAAAATAACTTGTAGGATACATTTTTGAGTGCAAATTTTACAATTACAAAAAAAAAATTTACATGGTTTAGTTTGTTTTCTAGAATAATCTCACTGTTAGAATTAGTGCATTTCAATTCCATCTTAGAAATATTAATAATTTAGATTTTCTTTCTATCTCATATTTACTTCTACTTAACAATTTTTTAAAGAAGAAAAATTAAGTCTTTCTTAATTTTAAATTTTTTTCTAGACCCTCAACTCAATTCTCCACCATAAAGATTTAAAGCTCAAAACTTTGTAGTGCAAAAAATTTAAGTTCAGAAGGTTCAAAGTCAAATAATCTCATCCCACAGTGTAAAAAAACTTATTTTTTCCACTTTAAATGCAAATATATCTTGCAATCTGTTTGGTCAAAAAATTTGAAATTAGGTATTAGATCCTATGGTTATATGTGGTAAAAAAAAAAAATTCTTTTACTCTTTGCTATAGAAATGGCCCGGGAAGAACACTCATGGTTTTTAGAAAACTACGTGAATTAAAAGATAGGGTCTATTTAATTCAAAGGGGGCAAATTTACTATAATTTGTGGAACTACTATAGGGTTCATGAAATGTTACACACTCTGATATATATAAATTAGGATATGTAAAAGCATCATATAATAGGAATTTTTATTAATAAGTTAGCCTTGACAAATAAAAGCCGTGCAAAATTTTCATAGTATGATGAGTATAGATATGGACAAGTAATTTCATATGGATGATAAAATGGACATAGTGAAGAAAATCTACAATGAAGGGTGATCGACTAAAATTGTGCCATGGTACTTGTAGTGTATATACCAGAAAAAATTAAATGTAAATGTAAGACATCAACAAAAAGTGGCAAAATTGTCACATTGTATGAATAGGGAAGTTTACCTTAGAAGGTTCAACAAACTAAAAATTGTTCAATATGAGGATAAGATTTATAGTCAATTTAACTCTAGTCTTTGAAGCCATATGTGTTAATCACATTCATATTAAATGAGATTTTCGTGGGATAATTTCATTCGGAATTCTAAAGTGTTCAATGTTATTAACCCCTAAAGACTAGAGTGTGTTTTGGAAGAGGAAAGACTGGATATATTATCTAAAATAAAAAATTATTTAAAAAAAACCGAACTATCTAAAAGTGTATTATATAGTTATAATAATGTGTGGAAACCATTTCAATCCATTTGACCATGTGGATGAAAGATTATAATGTTTGAAGTGAAAAAAAAAATTATTTTCATTCTTGGGAACTAGCATTAGGAGAGAAATGAGGCTTGTAAGAGACCTTCCGGCCATGGTTCCCGATGCTGCGAACCATGGCCGGACAGTCTGATTAATTAATTATTAAAAATAAAATAAAAATAAAAATAAAAATATTTTTAATATTTTTTAAATAAAAATATTAAAAAATATATTTTTTAATTAATTCATTAATGCAGTCCGACCTGACAGTCTTTGTGCCAGGTCGGCATGTTGGTTCTGCGATGTTTCCACAGTCTGGGAACGTCGGAGAACTTGAGGTCTCCCAATGTCCTGAAAATTCTTCTAATGGATTAGGAGACTTCAAGCCTTCTCAAAGTAAAAATTTTGGTCTATACAAAAATGAGGATTTTGGATGTCCATAAATATATGATGTTAGATTAACTCATAAAAAATCTGAATCAATCTACACTACAAAGAGGTTAAGTGCATTCGCAAATACACTAGTATCTTTTTGATGATTTCTTGTGCAATGAGATATTTTTTTATGTGAAATCCAAATAGTTAAAAATTAGAGACAAATATTTTGAATATGTGGGAAAAATTTCAAGAACTTTGACTTTACATATTGGAAGATAATAAGGCTTGAAGTTAGAAGAAAAGGTTTTTTCTTGAAGTCATCTTGATATAGCTAACAAAGTTTGACTCCTCTAAGAATGTGATTTGAGAACTAAATTATTTTTGACAATTGTATGCCATATTTTATTAGTAACATAAATGCCAAATTTCAATAGTTGATGAGAGTTTTGCAAAAGATGCCCCAAAGATGTCCAAATTGCAAGGGGTGCCAAAAACGTTTAGGGCAAAAAAAAATTATATTTCCACTAAGAGGATACATGTTCACATCTTCTGTCAAAATTTTATGAACATCTAACCAAAATTGACTTCATAAGAACCTATCTGGAATTTCAATTGTTCATTCAATGGACAATTGGCCTTTAGGGGTTAAAATTTCCACTTGAATTCAATTGATTATTATTGATTTTACAATGTATACCCCATACATGGATGCAATAGATGGAAGAGAAAATTTGTGAAGAAGGGTGGGGGTGGGAGACAATTTGACCCTTAAATTT
This sequence comes from Rhytidiadelphus loreus, assembly GCA_947034895.1. NCBI lineage: Eukaryota > Viridiplantae > Streptophyta > Bryopsida > Hypnales > Hylocomiaceae > Rhytidiadelphus > Rhytidiadelphus loreus. Next base: position 46,426,985 of record OX344764.1, read on the forward strand.
TATATATAAGATAGCCCCACTTAAAAACTTGCATGAATGAATTTATAAAAACTATAAGGTACTAGAAACATATCATTTTTAGCTTTTTATATAAAAATACAGTCATCTTAAATGCAATAATTAAGGTAAATAGACCCACATCAAATATCCTCTTAACTCAAGTGTATACCTTAAATTTCAAGGAGTAATCTCCTCGAGAGAAATAGCAATTTTGAGGTTTATTTTTGCAAAATAAAGGCCTTCGTCTTTTAGGGGTTAAAGTTTATTATAAAGTAAAGAATCCATAACTACCTGCAAACTTTTGACTCATTGATCAAATGAAATGATTCAAAGATTTTCACATGCATATAAATCTAGAAACCAGTTTCAAATTTTTGTTTATGAAAAAAGTGATTTTTTCTTATCTACCCAAACTGTCCATTTATAAAGAAATTAACATATTAGGCCATAATTTTTTTAATCATACTTCCAAATGTCCTAAATGCACATGAAGAAATTATTAGGATCAATTCCTTCTATTACAATTAGGATCAAAGAAATGAAAATTTCCAGTCACATGTACCTAATCCAAATTGCTATGTTGCCAAATTCAATAGGCTGGTCTTTTACGAGTTAAATAACAGATTGGGAACCATGGAAATCATCCCTTTGGATACAGTGGAAATCATTGGCTTAAAAAATGTGAAAGTGTTTGACCAAAAGTCAAACTACTATAGAAAAATACAAAAAGAACAAATGTGACCTTAATTTTACTCAACATTATATATGATTCCACGCACTATCAAGTTTATCATTTATTTCTTATACAGTCTTGGCTAATCCTCGTCTTCACAAAATGCATGAAAGCAAGCCGCATAGTTTCCGCACCATCACGTTCATTACTCAAACAGAAATCAACACGAGGGTCACCGCATACAGACATGTAGCAAATCATTGACACGCACGTTTCAGCACTAAGAAAAAACTCATTTGCTTTACTGAACTGCGTTCCCACAGGAGCTACAAAGGTCATGCTGCCAAAAGTTCAGCAATCAGTTTAGACAAAAGTGTTGGGCCTGGAGGCCTTGTATGTGGTCTTCAGACTCCTCGATGGTGGCCGGATCTTGCGGTAAGTGAGAGGGAACTTGATTTTCGAGTTGTGGAACTGCTTGGTGTTCTCACGCTTGCAAAGAGATACGGGGATAGTGGCGGTCTTGATGATCTGGATGCAAGGAGAGCGCACCCGATGACGAGAGGCCATCTCATCATACATCTGCTCAACTGCTCCGTTGAGTGTGAGGTCACGGTATTCCTTGTACATGTTGTGGTAGCCAGTTCGGCTCTGGTAACGCACCCAGATACCGTAGTTCTTGATGGTGGTGGGATACTTCTCAAAAATCTGACACAGGACATAGTCAAATTCAGTTATGAGACAGAGCACTGCCACCCAAGGCTTCAATGATCAAACCTTTCCAATGCGCAATTCTCGATACGGCAAGAAAAATAGCTACTTCGGGATTACAGGAGATTAGCCCACTGCCCATGCAGGACTGGCAGAACAATTTCCATTTTCTAATGACATGATTGTTAAGATTGCAAGTACTTCAAAATAAGGGAGGGATCAGACTGACGTAAGAATCATATTTAGCAACCCCATATGATGAACCCTAGAACATTTACTGGTAAGACGAAATTATAATCATGTCCAATACACATAAACCGAACCCAATAGAAGAATCAGAATAAAAAATAGTCAATCCTCATAGAACACTATGTTTGCATAGGACTGGGGCGACAATTATCCATCATCAGGTTCCTCCGAAGAGATCAGATAAATGATAGCACACAACCCTGAAGATCAGGACATTATATGACCGACATATCTACTAACCAAAGTAGGGATACGAAATAGATACATGAATAAAAAACGAGACAGATCTGTGAGGAAGCTCTTTCAATCGAATAAGGCTCTGGAATTCAAGAATACACAAGAACTACATCGCAATTACCTCGTTAATGGCAAGAAGTTGTCCGTGGGACTTCTTCACCTTCTGCAACTTCCTCAAGAAGTACCTGTTCATAGGATTTAGGATTAGCATCTTAACGCCCACACTAAGACAATTAGTCAGAGAATGCATTACTAGACCAGTTTATAAACATAATACTCATCTGAATATTCATAACATCTACCTTCAGAAAATTCTCTATAAAAATGCAATGACTAAACCTGCGCTCATCCACTGTACACTATAAGCTATGCATAGATTGGACACAAACCTCTATTAAGAACCCACCCCCGAATGACGTCCTTACAACCAGCTTACCAAAACTTAGACTTGGCGCGCACTTCGTCCGTTGCCCATAATTTCATGCGGTAAGCCTTGGGCTTCTCCTTGGCAGGGGTTGGCAGGGCCCGCCCCACCACCTGGTACTGGTGAAACTGTTACATCAAATGCACCAGCACAATCAGAATCTACAACAACGTATAGACAATGAACTAGCTTATGAATGACCATGGACTTGTTCTAAATCACTAAACCCTAGCTTCAGCTCCAAAGTAGGTATTTCACGACATTCCCTCTCGCACACAAAAAAAAAAACCTAACCCGAAACAGCCCCAAATGATTCATCTCATCGTCAATACTCGGGACGGAGAACGCTTTCCCTGACGCGAACCGGCATCAAAGAAAAGAAGCGCTACCATACCCTAAAACCGTCCACTCTTAAAACCGACTTAACTCCTGTACATCGATCGAGATTCATGGCATTGCGAAGACAACATGGAATGCAAGGAGAAGAAGAGATGACGAACCCGGAAGACAGTCATGGCTGCGCGGTGAAAATCGCCAAGGGAGTGGTAGCGGCGCGCCCGGTTCCAACAACCAGAAGGAATGAAAGAGACTGCAGAAAGACGAATGACAGGTCTTTAGCGGCCCTCTGCAAGAATTAGGTTTCCAGGATTAGGGTTTCTGAATTAGGGCATGCGTGGCATGCTCGTGGCAGTGACTTACCCTCGATCTACTAGACTTGTTGATTCCCATACCCTGATTTTTAATTTATTTTTAATTTACTTTTGCACGTATGAGCTTTTAATTTTGTATGTATTTATATAATGAATTTTTGGTAATGTCCATCAAATCTCTCATATAGAAAGGTCATCTTTAAAGATTCAAGAATTACTTTGGATAAATGATAAGGTATTTGGACAACTGAATACATTAGTAGCTTTAAAGACTTTATTCATCATTTATGAATGTTAGAGTATTTAGGAGTTAAGAGCTTATTATGGTCAATTTTGTTAAAATGGCGGTATTCCATTAAAATGGCACAAAATGAAACCATTGAAAGTATGGAAACAATGGAAAGATTGTCTGAGGGGAGTCAAAATGCATGAACTAGGAGTGATTTGAATGTGCTAGGCATAAAATTGGCACATGTATGACCCTATTGCGGCACACTTATTCTCTTTTGTAGAAGATATTCCATTAAATTGGCATGCGGAATACCGCCATTTTAACAAAATTGACCATTTATGAACTAAGCTTATTAATTCCTTCGCACAAAAATCTTTCACATTTTGCATAAATATTTATACAAGTATATTATTGTCCTCAATTCCATCAAGTCCTCAAGTCCATGAAACTAGTGATGTTATGTTTTGAAGATTCAAATATCACTTTGAAGGATGAAAAGCTATTTTGAAAAAAGTACGTTCCAAAAAGCTCTTTGTTCATCATTCATCAAAATGCTTAAGAACCTTTGAGAAGTAATTCATTTAATTTAGTATAGCAACCAACTATTGTTTTGCAAGACATGTGTCAAAGACATTTATTAGTTGAAGGGGTAGGTAAGTAATCATAGATTAAAAAAACATAGAAGATATTAAAAATTGTACCATGTCACGGAAATAAAGCTTGAAAACATTGATATATTATTTAAAGATTTTAAAAAAAAATCTATTTTCTATATTCCTTCTTTCTATTTGGTAGAATAACATTGCTCAACCATAAGTCAAATGATATGTAAGATTTAGAGAAGGCATACTACTTATTGACATAATCATTATTAATATTTAGGGCTATATTTAGGATTTGCAATTTAACTATAAGACTAGAAATAAAATTTAAGGATAATGAATTTGCACTTCTATTATTACTTCTTCATATTATAAATCTGGTTGATCTTTGGGAGTCAAAAGTTCAAATAAGGTATTATGCATCTATTCCATTATACTTCAAAATCCTTTGGTAGGTAATTTATAAATTTATTTAAATTAAAGATTAAAGTTTGATAATATTAAATTGTTTTACACTAATTCAACAACTTCTAGGATGTTAACACTATAATGCTAAAGGATCTTTTACAAGATCTAGATATACTATAATATGTAACAAACATCTTTTTTTTTAAAAGAATACTAAAAAGAAAGATTCTAAACATGAGTTTTAGAAATGATCTATATTGTCAAATTTTAAAAACAGATTTATAGATATTTTTCAAAATCAATTTAGAAGCATTTAAATTAAAAAATTCACCAAAACTATAATTTTTAAATTCTGAATATGTAAATTACTTCCCTTTATTGTCTATCATTTCAAACATATAACCTTCCCAATTGGAAAATTTAAATTGATATTAAATATTAAATGCCTTCATAAGATACAATAGCCATGAACTATAATATCAATTCATAAAGACACATGACAACAGTAAAAGCATGGCCTCCAAAACAACACTATTTGCAAAATCCTTTGTTGAAACATTAATGGAAGTTGAAGCAAGCAACAAAAAATGCTTCATGAATTACAATCACTACTATTCTTGACTTGATGTAAATCAATCTAATGAATATATGCTATTGTAAAACCAATAGTTTCTCTAAACTTTTCCTCTACGCTAACTTGAATCTCCTCATTCCATAGAAGGCTCAAGCTCCATAAAATATGCAATCCCTAAATTGCAAACATCTAATGAAAAAACCATTTTAACCCTTAAAGCCTCCTTGTTACCTCAAGGGACAATAGGGATATCAAATATACTCATGCAACCTCAATTTTTGTCATGACTGTCTAAAATTTTTGTTTGAAAATAGAAAAAGACATCAACTTTCTGAGAATGTAATTTTAATTTCAAGAAATTCCAATTCCAAGAAGCAAAAATTATACCCACCGTAAGCCCCCAAGGTAGTTCATCAGTCCCTACCCACAAAAACTTTGAAAAAAACAATTATTATTATTTTTCTAATAGCTTATATAAAGCTTCCAATTAGATTAGTGATATGAAAGTTATGTAGCTTCTTGTTTTGTAGACAATCATTGCATTTATTGAGAAAAAAACATATTGGCTTCATTGTTTAACTCAATTTTCACAATTTAAGAAAAAGAAAGTTCCACAGGGTTCGATGCGCCCGTTCGCTTTGTCACGAGTGGACGGTCTATACCACCCTGCAATGAATACCACAGCAGCGGTCTCTTTTAGTAGAGCTTCAAGGGCCTAGGAATTTTCTAACTTCTTCAACCTAATCGATGCCAACTTTGGACTGACTGTAGAACGTGAGCAACCTAAGCAATGCACGATTGCTGCCTCAAGATCAGATCAAAATTTTGCAATCACGCATTACTGTTTGCAATAAGTTAAACAATAGAGAACCTGAAAAATCTAGCGACAAGCCAAAAGTCATCCTTCAGGAATCTACTTGGAATCAAGTCTATCATTGAAATCAGTCATAAAACGGCCAGGAGAACAGCATTCCAAAACGTAGGTGATTCGAAGGTGAATCAAAACTAGCTAGATACATCTGAAATCGAGTCAGCAAAAGCAAGCAGATGTTTAGAAAACGAGATACAAAGATGTTCCTAAAGAGGACTCACACAGTACTGGTACAAGGAATTTTGAAATTGAGAATGTATTGCAGTTTCCAGAACAGTTACAAAACACGAGCGTGACTCGTACAACAAAACGAGACATACCCTACTACAAGCGAAGATGCAACTAAAGTTGTATGAACTATCACAAGCCTTGAATGACACGAACGGCCATTCGCTTGCAAAGACGAGTCAAATTATCCAAGATGAATTGTTCGCACCTTGAACAGCTTTTTCCTCAGCCAAGGGGTCTCCACTACTGAATTGGCCGACATCCTCGCTGGTCGCAGCTGTCGCGGAAGTAAGTGCAGGTCTAGGAAAACGCTTCGGTAACCTTGGAAATGGCTTTAACCAAACTGAAGAGTCTTGCAGATACCAGAAGACTGTACTCTTCAGTCAATTCCGCCTACTACTAAGCTTGAACTCGACACTACCAATGAAACCTTTTGTTCTACTGCAACATGGTGAGGTACAAATTCCTTACTCACGTTGCAACTGACAGACAGTGCATTACGAACTTCATCGTCAAGAACTGATGTGGATTTAGCCGAAGAAGTAGAGTAAGCATGTGGTTAATCCGTGAAATATGTGAAACAAAGAAAATGTGAAGATGGCATCCATAATCAGAGCCATAAAGCTACCACTGTCTTTTCAAACCAACCAGGCAGGTCTTCTCTCACTGTAAATTATGCACTTCGTTCATTCAGATCCCAAAATTATGAATGATATGATCCAACCAATGTAAATGGATCCGGAGCAACTCTCAGAGCTTATTTTAGAACAACTGCTGCATTTCGAAGGGCAAGATAGCCTTGAATGGTATCCTCCGGTAAAGATCGAATCAGCTTGAACACTTCTGTATTAGCATAGCGTAGCTTTGTCCTTGGATCCGTGTAAGGTGCCTGCATTACCGCATCCACCACCCAGCTAAATATGAATCAAAACCACATCCGATCGACAAGGCTTGGAATCCATGACACAGTGTGCATGAAGTTGCTGGAAAGCAAATTTACCTCGAAACCAGTGATGTCGCAGTATTTCTTGGGGGGATACATAGAAGGTGGAGCTTCAATACTTACATCTGAACATCAACAGACCACACGTCATTTAAATGCAATGATCATCATCATACCAGAATCAACCTTGGCCAAGGAAAGACCGATTAAATTACGCTGAAGTGCTTGCAAAAGGCCACGTACAGGTAGGTTCATCTGCGGGGTAGGAATAATAATTCTCAGCTTGAATAATCTGTTTGAGGTGCTTCCAGTGACGCCCTCGAGTTTGACCTTTGGGATAGCGCTCAGTCAGCTGCGTTTTCTTAAACGGAAGCACAGAAGGCAACAGTAAGTCAGGATCGTTAATATCCATGGTTGTCACTCCCGTCCCTCCCCGGCGGTCTCCACTGAATCCTTCCCAATGCTGGAGTCTCTTCTCTGCGACCAATATGCCTACTCATAAGAAACTGAAATTCGGGGAGGATGCTTGATTTGATTTTCAGAGCCCGCTCGACCACCTGGTACTAGTAACCCTGTTACACCAGATGCACCAGCATAATCAGAATCTACACCAACGTTGAGACATTCACATCTTTCCTCAAAGATGCCTCCATTGCTGCACCTGTAACCTCCCTCTCCGGAGCCAAAAGAGTCTGCGCATGAATGACCACGTACTTGTTCCAAATCACTAAAACCCAGCTTCAGCTTCAAAGTAAGTTCTTCACGACAGTCCCAATTCCCCAAAATAACACGCAAATAACAAATATTAACCCAAAGTAGTTCATCTCGTCGTTGCTGCGGGGGACACTTGACGTCTTTCCTCAAAAATCCCTCCATTTCTACACCCTAACCTATCTCCTATCCCTCTCTGGAGCCAAAAGAGACAGGGAATGAATGACTACGTACTTGTTCCAAATCCCTAAACCCCAGCATGAGCTCCAAAGAAAGTCTTTCACGACAGTCCCAAGTGCCAAAAACAACAGTCAAATTCCAAACCCTAATACGAGACAGACCAACAACCAAAACTTAACCCAAAGTAATTGATCTCGTTGTTACTACAGAGGGAGGACAACGCATTCTGTGAAGCGCACCAGCATAAAATTCAAGAAGCGGTGTCCAAACCCTGAAACCTTGAAAATCCACTGAGTCCCTGAACCCCTGAACCTCGATCGAGATTCATGACATTGCGAAAATGAGATTGTATGCGAGGAGGAGAAGAGACGACGAACCTGGAAGACAGACAATGTTGCAATGTGAAAATCGCTCAGGAAGCCGCTGCGGTGTTGCTGGTTCCATAACGACGAAAGAGATCAGAGAGCAGGTTCTAAGAGCAGATTCTTGGGGGCACCCGAAGAAGGGTTTAGGGTTTAGGGTTTGAAGCATGTGCATTCGGAAAAAGGTTTTGAGAGCTGTGTGTAGGATGAAAAATGTTTGTGAAGGAATTAGGGCAGACTTCCATGCTGTGTCGGAATTGGAAAACAATTTTCGAAGTGGAGAGAGAAACTATGGTGGGAGCATCCATTACCAACCAGGGATGGGTACCTAACTTGTAAGATATCACTATTTTCGCAATTTCCTAACTTGTAAGAGCATCCCCACCAACGTGTTCTCTATCCCCAAACTTGGGATCTCAAAGTAGTCAACCTTGACTTTATAGAGATGAGCCCTCGCGAGTTCTCTATATGAGCTCCAATATAGGGAATTGGGCCCAACTTTTACCGAGTTCTCTATAAATTTGGGGTAGAGATCTTGTTCTGAGACTGGTGCGCGCAAGCTTTTGTATCCCCATCCCCATCTGAGATCTTCTCCCTAAATTTTTAGGGATACAGAACGATTGGTGGGGTTGCTCTAAGATACCTAACTTGTAAGATATTGCTATTTCCGGCAAAACTTCTCTGTTAATTATGTTTGGAAGTCTAGTTTGCACAATATGCGAGGCTATGAGTACCAATTGCTAAATGTTGTGTATTACAGCATTTATTATTTTGAAATTTGTATACATGTGTAGTAACTAGTTTCCTCAATGAGTGGAATTGCAAGAGTCTAGGTGTCATGTATTGGTTCGGAACACTTTTTGCCTTCTAAAATTCACAAAAATTTCAGTTTTGCAAATAAAATTCTAAAATGTTTGCAATCCTTATATTTTCTATCTCCCTACATAGGAAAATTTTCAAACTCACCCAACTGCTCAGCATTTGTTCCACAGATGCTTAAGTGATTAGGTATGGGTGGTCCGACCATATATTATAGGAGTACAATAACTGCAAAGTTAATTTTGTCTTGTTGTTCAACAAAAAGCAACTGCAAAGTTTAAATCTAATGTTAAAATTATTTTCTAGAAGTTTGAAAGTCGCCTACTTTGCTTTTTTGGTCAAATTTTGTATATGGATCTTTGCCCTAAGTATCCTAAGGTTTGCATTGTTGTGGGAAAATTCCTAAAGGAATATTCTCCACCTAACATAAACACTATGTGTGGGATTTTGTCCAAATTTTGGATAGATTATGATTTTTTTTCCCTTTGTAGATGAAATTTTTGATAATTAGAGACCTTCTGTGAAGGATGTTTTGTATGTTTGGACTCATAAGTTTAACCCCTTAAGGCCACAATTTGGATTAGGAAAGACTACAATTATACCTTTAGGAGGACTTTGAATTAGATTTACCAATCTGAATTTGCAAGCTTGTCAATTTATCTAATGGAATGTATTTCACTTTGTTTCTCATGCAACTTCAAGTTGGATGAAATCATTATCAAGTTCCAAACTCTACATTTCTTATTCTACACCTCCAGTGGTTGAATAGAATAAAACGGCATATTTTCTAATGGTTGAATAGAATAAAACAACATATTTTCTAATGGTTGAATAGAATAAAACAACATATTTTCTAATGGTTGAATAGAATAAAACGGCATATTTTCTAATGGTTGAACAAAATGAAACAACATATTTTCTAAAGGGTTCAAGGAGTTTAGAATTGGTGAGATGTTTTCTATTGATTATTAAATACTTATTTATGGGAGGTCAAAAGGAAAACACAACTTGAAAACTACAATTGGGCTAAATTGTTGTCTTATCACAATCTATTGTCATATGGAATAGTGCCAACAAATTGTGACCATAGGCAACATATTGGATAAAGTCTTACACCTATTTTCTTTGAAAATCTTCACCAAGAACAAACAAGATAACATTTTTAGCAAATCAACAAGTCCTTTTAATGTAAAGAGGAGACAATACTCTATAGTTGTCAAAGATTGAAAATTCAAGTAGGAAGTGAATTGGTGAAGGAACATTGGCATCACATAAGGCAAGCTTGTACAATGAAGAAAACTAACACAAATGCAAATATTCTTCACCGCTGCACAGAATAATGCTGTGAGCAAAACCATAGTGTCATTTATTTCAAAATTATTTTGAAAAATGTCTTTTCAGACATCTTTGACAATACGGTTATATTTACAATCAGTGTAATTAGCTTGAATTATTCTCTAATTTTCAGAATAGAAAATCAAGTTTTTGACACCATGTAGCAATCTGGAATCATACCATTGTTTTGATACTTATCATATACTGCTTCTTGAAGAACCCCTAAAATCCTGACTCTGGGAAATTCCCATTGATTTAAGGTGCCCATATGGAATCTTTACTTTCCAAATTTCCAACACACCAACTTATTTGCAATTTTGTTTTGCCAAATCTTGATCACTACAGTACCAGCACTACTTGAAGCGATGACAGACCACCTATGAAAATGTTACAGTATGCGATTCTCTGCAGCGATCAATTGGGCATCTGAAGTGCAAATTCCTTTACAGATCCGCACATCCATTTACTAGAGTTTATCAATTCTGCTAGTTGATAGATAGATCCCAAATAAAGATAGTAGCCAAAAAATTGGAGAAAATCAATGGCAAGACAAAAGACTCCCATTTGGAAATCTGTACAATTAATCACTCTGAGAGCCTCATTGCCTTGTACAACAAATTGGTCCCTCCAAATAAGGATGGAACCATAAATAGTTAAAACGTAATCACATCACAATCAACTTATAGTCAAAATCTCCTCAACCACTTGTAAAACTGGAGGACTCATCCGCCTGTTTCCTTTGCAGAATTCGCCAGCCAAATGGAGACAACCAATAGCTCTGACTCCATATCTGCAGCCAACCAAAAGAAAAACTCCTTAACACACTGTCAAATCTCTAGCCATTCAACTCTCATTGATAAATCTAACTGCGATATGATGAACATAGAACCAAGCTCACATAAAATAAGATTTAAAAATCACAAGCTTACTATACGAGCATACTCCAAAAGAAAGTCCATGTGAGAAATCATGCTAGCGCGCACGATTCAAGGAAGGTAGCAAAAACTTCCGCTTCAGGGAAAAAATCAAGCCTTTAATAAAAGAAATATGTTTTGAAGGTCACTATAATTGAGGCAATAATAAAGGGATAGTGAACAAACCTGGAGAGGATGCTATTGCGCCCCAACTCAGGTCCACAAAATGTGAATCCCAAAACAGCACTGGAGTATGGAGTCTTCATCCGAAAATTGCAAAAGAAAAACCACAAAACATGCTCATATCCAAGACGAGTCTGATTCTCCGGTCAAACAAATTGCAGCCAATTCCTAGTGGTGATGTCGTCGACTAAACATTGATAAACCCCACCTCGAACTTGTTGGTCAGCCAAATGACTCACATAACTCATGTACCAGCAGGACGAGAGGTTATTGCCAACCAGGATATGGCTGCTCCCACAAATCGTCATCAGCTGCCATTTGCTGAATCACGTCATTGAGAGAACTCGGCACATGCTCAGGAGTGAGTGAGTTGAAATCCGCAGATGCATCCATCTCCCATCCTTCGATTGGCCCAGTCAAAATGTCAACAGTAACACCTGCATGACTAGAACTAGCAGTTCTAGAGTCATGAGCTACAAAATCAGACCCAGATACTACACTAGGCCAGTGCGACTGTGCACTACTGTGACCCTCAGAAAGTGGATCAATGCTTACATCAGAAACCTGCTGGTCTCTCAAGGGACCGGCAGAGACATACCTCTGAGGGCCTGCAGAAACAGATGGAGTCTGCAAATCATTAATTGTAACAGGAGGGGGAATATAAGTTGCAGCATCAGTAGGAGCGGAATTGGAAATTAGGGTTGGCTGCGGAAGTTGCTGCACAGTTGGTTTCGTGATTGCTACACCTCCTGCTCTACTGGGAAGCGTATTGCGACCCTGGTGTGGGGGTGAAGCTGCAACAGCTCTATTAGGAAGCGAATTCAAACTCCGCATGGAACGTGAGTGAGGGGTGGTAGTTGAAGGGACTGCTCTTCCAACTCTGAAGTTAGGGTTGGGTATAGTTGTAGGGACTGGAACTCCTGCTCTTCCAAGCCTAGGGTTGGGAATATCGAGTGGAGATTGTGGGAGAGCAGATGTATTTGAAGAGATTCCACCTCCTGCTCTTCCAGGCCTAAAATTAGGGTTGGGCGTGGTGTGTGGAGGTTGAGAGCGAGAGGGTGTAGTTGCAGGGACTGGTCTTCCAGGTTTGGGAGTAATGAGTGGAGGTTCAGGGTCAGGGGTTGTAGTTGAAGGGACTCTACCTCTTGACCTTCGAAGCCTAGAAGTAGGGTTGGGAACAGTAAGGGGAGGTTCATCTTCTGCTCTTTCAAAAGGCGGTGGAGATGTAGATCTTGGAACCAAGCAGCCTGGAGCAGATTTCTTCAAATTGGTTTTACAACGCACATTTTTCACTCTCAGTAGCTGCGGAGGTTGAGAAACTTTGCCTCGGCCTTTGCCCTTCAGCTGGATGACTAAAGGATCTCTCTTTACTGTTGTGGGCACGCGCAGGACTACTCCTGGGGACTCCACTGGTGTTACAGGAATGATTGGGAGTGCGCATGAAGGAAGTGTCTGTAAAAGGGTTGTTTGAACGAATCTGCTTTCCGCTGTTGGATCTGCGCTCACAATTAGATAAAGACTTTCAGTGTCTTCTCAATCCAACTTCTGGGAAACACACTTTCAGTACCTTCGGAGTAACAGTGAGGAAGACTGTAACAAAGCACTAAATTCAAAGCTCTTTAATCGTCTTCCCAAGTCATCACAATTCAAGTTCTGAAAATGTACTAGATCTTCTACCGGGGTTGTATCTTCAACCGGCATTAATTTACCTGCTGATCTAGTCGTAGGGGTCGCAACTGAAGAAAAAGACCGATATTTTGCGATTTTTCGAAGGCTTTTCCAAGGTGGCTCTTCTGATGCATGGCAGTGATCCTTGGGGTTATTCCCCTCACCCCACAGAGAACATGGAGCTAATGAATCGCAGACATAACAATGACACTGCAAATCAAGCCCACCAATAAGTTCTACGTGCATAAATAATAAGCAAAATACAAATGCTTGCGGAATATGAGGTAAAGAGCTAGTAAACAACCGAAATCCTAGAAGATTTGGGAAAAATAATAACACAAGATTATTCACTACATTTGTAGTGAATTTCGTTAAAATGGCGATATTCCACACGCCAATTTCAGACCGCGCGGTCTAAACTGTAAAAGTGCCAAAGTTGCGGAATGACTGCCATTTTAACGAAATTCCCCATATTTCAAAGCAAGTAACGAAATGCAAAAAGAAGGTCTCACACATACAACTGTCACACTAGACTACGTCACAGGGTTTCCAGTGAAATTGTTTCAGAAACTCTTAGACAACATCACAAAGAGAAGCTGCCCCATGAGGTCTTCCTATGGTCACAATGATTATATTGATACAGAGGCTTCCCTATGTGACAAGGAAACGCCTGCATACGATATTTGTGACCATAGGAAGACCTCCCATGAATCACGGGGAAGATTTTCTCACTGATGTGTTGCAACAAAAAGTCCTGCAACAATCAATTTTTTTCTGAAAATCCTAATAAGCAACTCATTGCAAAGACGTTATAGTTTCATTGCTGAAGAAAACAAGGCTCACCCACCTGTGCACAGTAATTGGAATGAAGTGTGCTTTTGAATGGAAAGTGTACGCACAGATACCTAGCATGTGGAAAATCTCTACAAGCCACCTGCACAGCAAAATACAACTTGTCTCAAACCAAAAGCAAACAAGTCACCAGAAATCTGAAACACACACAAAAAATGTTCTCAATATAGGGCGGGTTACTTACAGGTCCCTTTTCCCCAGTCATAACCAGCTCGTCGGTATTGTGTGACGAAACAACATCAGGTACTGCATCAGCAGCGCCCGGATCCGTATCCAAAATACAACAATCATCGTCATCCAGTGTACCTCTAACGACTCTTGCCCTGTTTCTTTTCACTTTTCCATTACTTGTGGGTTTGTCGATTATCCTCACATCCTCATCGTCCACATCCATGTTGAAAACCTACCCATGAAAGAAGTATCATAAGTTACCAAAACCAAGACAATTCACAACATAGTAATATGCTCTACGCAGACAGACAAAACAGAATTTCCTCTATTTGAACAGAGAATCGAATTATCAAACAAGCAATACACTCCTCATCCTATTTAGTACACCACAGTATTTCGAAATTAAAAAACGGTAGACTGATCATCAAGCAAATCACACTTTTCATGTTCCTGTGTGTGGGTGACACCTTCCACGTCGAGATTGTTTAAGGGACGACACCAAATAGAATAAAACTAGTGCAGCTATCATCTCCAACATGGTCAATTTACAGAAGTGAGGTTACCTTTGCTAAATACAAGAGTGTTGTTGGCCTGTCACGGTCCCGGTTGTTCTCTTCATCATCCTCATCTGAGCTACTGCTCAGATCGAGATAAATCGGCTCCTGAACCATATTTGCAAGCAGCAGAGCCCGCAAAACGCAAGACCTAAAATTTCAACCTAAAAAAAAACAGAAAGCAATTGTAACAACACACTTGTCTTCACTCATTCTTCCCCAAATTACAGGGACTCTGATCGGCGACAAAATGCACATAGAATCTGCACTACAACAATCCAACCGACCACATGGACCTAAACTACTTTATGACCTAAACCGCTTCTCAAAGGCCTCCAGCTCCACTGCAAACCTGCGACCAAACCCCAATCTATGAAATCTCGCACTAATTACAAAGGCAACCCAATTCCCATTGTCAATAACGATTCCTTTCTTGCCACATTCCACAACGCAAAACCTAAAATTTTCAGGCCGTCAAGCCAAGAATGTGAGCCTTAATTCTCAACAAGTAGAACATTAGAAACCTTTTTGAAAGAACAAATTCAACAAAATGAGTAAAAATCACAACTCTCTCTTGAGAAGAATCTCTGATTGTCAACACATCATCCTGATGTATCGCAATACCAATACACAAACACAAACAAGTGTTGGCAGAGCAGCCAATGCATCGGGAAAAAAGCAGCAACTTGGGAGAATTCAATGCTGCAAAAAAGGAAGTTGGTATCTTAGATCCACAAGGAGGGAGAAGCGTTGATTGGTTCTTACAGAAAGGCCTTGAAGGCAAGTAAGTGTGTTCAGAGAGGAAGATGTAGCCAAGAAGGTTGACACCCACTTCGCCATAACTTAGCAGCAAAGTCTGTGCGAAAACACGCAGTTACGGAGAAGACAGACACGATTTCTCGATTTCGGAGGTTCTGTAACTTAACTTAGTGTTGTGCTGCTATTCGGTGTGTCTGTGCATTTCCTTGCCTTTCCTGAGCTTGGGATCGGATGAATGCTCTATGATATTTCAATTCTGTTTCTCTCTGCTCAAGGAAGTGTACGACACTGACTTATCGTATTACTGTACTGTAGAGTGTGTGACACTAATTTAGTACAGTTACACTATTTTAAATTGATATACGTTGAAATTTATTTATTTTATAAAGAGGAACATCCGCAATTTTACTTCTTTTTTTCTTTTATAGTGACACTAATTTTGCCCTTTCACTACCAAGGCAGTGTATTGTAAGGTGGGTACACCCAAAGTCGCACCTGCTATCTAAAACTACCATCACTATGTGTACATCTCCCAAATCAATATGTACTATGTTGAAGAAATGATTTTAAAACATCTACTAAAAAATTGACCCATCATCACTTTTGCATACAATATCCTAATGTTGCATTTTTTGGGATGCATTAGAACTTTCTTTTATTTGCCAACAAGAAGATATGAAAATTTGACCAATCTAATAATAGTAAATATGCATTACACTAAAATTGGTAAATAGTGTTGGGTGATAATTAATTTCCCCACCATTCCAACTTCTATATTTTGTTCCCATCTAACACTAAAGGCACTCTTGTAAAAATGTTGAAATGACCAAATTTTACTATAGAGCTAAAATAGTGTTAGAATGGATAAATAATGTTCTAACACTAACCTTGCAAATCACAATTAGTATTATTGTTGACAATTAGTGTAGCCAACACTATTTACCAATTTTAGTGTTTAAAAAAAAGTAGTACTTTTGGGTGTTTGTATCTTAGTGCTTGTCTTGAGGTGCACCTTATGTAGTTTTAGATGACTACTATTTACTAGGTTCTATCACTTGTTTAACTTGACCCTCTCTCTTCAATAGCATTATGACCTATGATGTACACTTGCCAAATTATCATTGCTACTAGCATACCTATTTCACATTCAAACTATTTTACCACTTATATGATTGTCTTCCAAATTATGGGGTTTTAAAGTGAATATTTAATTATTAAGGAATTTGCATAGTGAGATTTGAGAGATTCTGTAGTTGAGATAACTTTTGTTATGTTCATCAATGGGTTTGATCATTGGCTTTTTGTTGACACTTTTTGAGGTTTGTAATCATGATGAAACTGTCAATTTAAAAAAAGAAGGTGGCATCCAAAAGAGGAGAATTTTTCTAGGTTGACTACCATAAAGCCTCATTCTAATTGTGATCAACCCTCCACTCTTCCAATCTTGAGAGCCAATTGTCATTGAATTGAAGTATATAATAGTGATAAAAGTTTGGCCTTGTGTTGAGCTGAATTCAATGACTTATGACATTCCCTGATACATTCCTAATTTGGGTCATCCTTGCACTTCCCTCATGTTTGAGATGCTACTAATTGTTCACATATTCTACTTGTATGGTGTCATGTTCGAGCATAATAAGGTCTAAATGTTAAAGTGACATTCTAATAAATACATTGCTTCTTAGTTCAATTTTATCTACATTTGTTCAACATGTTGTATCTCAATGTACGTGGTGGTTAGTTGCTTTCTCTACCAAATAACTTATCAAAGTTGGGAAATGTGATTTGACAAATGCCTAAAAATAAAGAGATTTGTCTTTTCCAATAAATAATTCCCAAAATTTCAACACCTATTTTTAGAATTTTTTCTTGGCATAGTAGCCACACGCTATGATATAATACAAATCTATAACTTTCATGTTTGGAATTTGACTTTTGTTCAGACATGAATAAGATATGTACACCTAAAAGTGACACTCTCCTAGTTGCGACACCTATCTACAGCTGTTCAAGATTTCAAACTTTTAGGTGCACATACCTTATGGTATGGTAGGAGTTTCAGTGATTCAGGGCAATTAGGGTTTGGGTACAGACAGGCTTACTTTGTTTGTTTGGGCCTGTCTGAAGCTGCTGCGAGTTCAGACTCCACCTTTGCAGCGTTCAGCGCGCCTCCATGAGCGCCTTTTCTGAAACTAAGTGAGGATATCAAAGAAAAAGATTTTTAGTTCTAATTTGGGTCTTGAAGGATTAGCTGCAGGTATGAGTGCTTTGATTTCACCAATGAATACAATCTCGTCCCCTGTGGTTTTGGGTTTAAACCTCATGGCGTCGCTGAAACTAGGTTCCACCTTTTACTGTTCTAGCCAGGGAATTTGGAGCTCCAGTATAGGACTTTCTGTAATTTCGAACGAGAATTCGTTGCGTAGAACCCAAGAACAGGTGTGGCTATGGAGGAGGAGAAGGAGGCGAGGGAATTGCATTACCTGTGCGGTTGAGGAGGACCCGAGGTCGGCTTCCATTTTGAGAGAAGCGGGCAACAAGAGACGAGCTGCGAGACAAGCCGATTCCGTGATTCAGCGAATCGAGAATGCCAAGGAGGTCATTGAGAGACGAGCACTGTCCAAGATGTCCACGAAGCTGTACCCTCGTTCATTGCTGGAATCTCTGGAGGAACGTATTGCGCAAAATCGGTGGGAGCGTGCTCTCAAGGTCTCACCAGTCGTTAACCTTTTTTCTTATTCCGGATCTTTAGGGTAGACCGTTTAATCCCAGTTGAAATGGCGTCGAAAATGTGTTTTGAACTTCTTACAATTATTGGTGAGTGAGTCTGAATCCTTTCACAACTGAGGAAAACGGATCGAAAATCATGTATATCTTGTAATTTATGATGCATTTAGTGATAAGCATCTAAAACTAGTGCTTCTAATTCACTGCACAGCACCGCACATAGTGATATTCGCTTGGTTGAAGAGTAGAATTTGGTCATACAACAAAGTTTCTTGCATATTTCTGGAATTGATGATTAATTTGAGAAAATGCATAAGAAGGGAACCACCTTTCTTGCAATATGAAGGAACAATTCTAATCCATTCTCTCCCTGGCTGTGGCAGGTTTTCGAGCTTGTGAGAGTGCAAGAGTGGTACACAGCCGAGGAGTCCACGTACATCAAGCTTCTGTCAATGTTAGCGAAGGTGAAACAACCTGCCGCGGCCGCAACCTTGTTGGAGTCCTTCCTGCAGGATAAGCTCCGCCCCACGCCTTCAATTTTCACAGCTTTACTGACTGTCTACACCGAGAGCAAGCTTTTTCACAAGGCGTTGGAGCTTTTTGAGTCGATGCCCCTTTTTGAGGGTTGCTTACCTGATAAGTATGCTTACACGGTTATGATTAAGGGTTATTGTGAGGCCGGGCTTTATGATAAGGCGGGGAATCTCTTTCAGCAGATGTTGATCGAGGGCGTCGAGCCAAGCCTTGTGACATATAACACTCTGATTTTTGGGTATGGGAAGGCTGGTTTGTTCCGGGAGATTGAAGGTGTGCTTACTTTGATGGGGTCTAATGGTGTGGAGCCAGACACTGTCACATGGAATACGTTGATACGAGTGTTTGGGCTTTTTAATCGAATACCTGAAATGGAGCAAGCTTATGAGGGTCTTCTTGGACAAAGTCTCTTGCCTGACACTATTACGCTTAATAGCTTGATCTCAGCCTATGGAAGGGCGAGGTTATATGGGAAGATGGAATGTGTGATGGATTACATGCGGAGGTATAGGTATCCCATGACTACGGTGACATATAATGTCGTTATAGAGTTGTATGGGAAGGCTGGAAGAATCGAACAAATGGACATGGCTTTCAAGGATATGAAAGGCAGGGGCGTGAAACCTAACTGTATAACCTTTTCTTCTATCCTGAGCGCTTATGGAAAACATGGGAACTGGCATATGGTGGAGAAAATCATGCGACAGGTGTACAATTATAATGCAGCTGATACTGCTGTGTACAATGCGGCTATTGATGCGTATCAGAGGGCTCAGAATTTCGAGGATATGGAGAAGATGTTTGAGGAGATGAAGCTGGAGGGTTTTGTGCCTGATGCTATTACATATACTGTTATGATTGAAGCTTATAAGAGGGTTAGGAAGTTTGACAAAGCCCAGGAGTTAAAAGAGGAATGGAATGCATCAAAGTCGAAGCAAAGCGATGGCTAATTTGCGGCTGTGTATTAGAGCCCATTGGAAGAACGGATCCCTAGCTTAGGCAGCTACAGTATCTTTCCAAAATTGAGTTGCTGAAATGGTTTGTTCTAGACCAATTTCGTTATACTATTTAGTTGGAAGACAGTGTGTTGGTGATAGAGTTATACTGGCCCGAGTACTATTTTCAGGCAATTTGGAAGAATGTGACATTTCTATCAAATGTGGAGGTTGACGACTTCCAAGAACTCGGTGAGCATGAGAGAATGGTTTTTCTGAGATGATTTTACTTACCTTCTTGTCCTGACGTTTTGACGCTTAGGTTGGTGACGAGTATCATTATTGTTGATATTGACTTGGATCTTGATATTTGGGTGTGCTGATTTCTGCTACAGGAGAATTAACCCTGGAGCGCTCCGACGTCCAGAAACTGGACGACGAACAGAGCGAAGCTCACAGAAATCGGAGGTCCACGAATTTTCATTCGTCCATTTTTCTGAAGGTGTAGGCATGAGTTCCCTTCGGATTCCTGGTGACAACACTGGTGTTCTTGAGTGCAAGTAGCAAGCAAGAAATTGTAGAACTGAAACCTGTAGAGTTTGGGAGAAAATTTGCACTTGCCCATAGTGAGGGAAGATCGTAAAAGAGAATATGCGCTGCAGAATTTTTGGCGGGGCAGGAGGAAGGACGACGAATTTTTTCTTTAAAAAATTGGAGGAAGGTCTTCATTGATTTTGTATAGAAACATTTTCTTATAGAACATGCATTATGAAGAGTGGGCACAGATAGTGCCAAGTGTTTGTGTATTAGAAGTAAACTTTATCTATCCAGGCAATCTACTCCATGCACATATTTTTAAACCATATTTTAAAAACTACCTTTGGGATTCAATTTTTTTTTTACACAAGCATGTTGAACAACACATTGCAAGGGGTTTTGTCAGGTAGAGAAGTTGATTTCATGACAAATAAATCACCTTGTCATGGTCATGCCAGGGATTGAACCTGCAACCACACCATTTGGTTTGGGTACGTTTCTACCATCATCCAATAGTTTAGGGTCATCTTGGACCACACCATTTGGTCTAGATATGTTTCTACCATCATCCAATAGTTTAGGTTCATTTCGGACCACTGGGGACCCAACTTTGACTAGCAATTGGAATGCACATGTGTATGAAAGACTATAATAATTGGCACTAGGCATGTCTCTGGTCTAGTTTCATTTGTGGGGAAAAAATAACCTTTGCATTCATTTTGGAGTTCATCACATTGCAAGGTCGTCTTAACTGCATCTTTGCAACTAATTGTAACAAATTTTACAAAATCCAAATCCCAATTTCATACTCTATGAAATGCTTTTTTTCACAGATTTTCTAAGTGTTTCCGCGTTCGTAATGACGTCCTTTCTCTAGAACTTACCACTTGCCCATAAAGGTCAACGCCTCTATTTTTCTAGTCAAAGCTCTCGATCTCTACAAGAACTTAGATCATCTCCACCAGCTCTTCCGTTTTCTCTATCTGTTTACTGAGCTTGGGACCTCAAGTAGGGATGAGACCTCACGAGTTCTCCATATGAGCCTTTGGATATAGAACTGGAGAAGAGTTTTACAAAAATCTATATATTTTAGAGATACGGGTTTTGGATAAAGGTTGGTGCAATGAAATTTTTGTATCTCTATTTGCATATGAGGTCCTCTCCCTAAAGCTTTAGGGATACGGAACTCATTCATGGGGATGCTCTTAGAGCATCCCCACAAATGGCTTTCCTATTCAAATGATTTTCATCCAGATAGGAAAGAAAAATCCCCCACCAACATTCCCTATCCCTAAAAATTTAGAGAGGAACTTAGGTCCGAATTCCCTAAATGGGATGATGAATAGGGAACTCAAGTGGAGTAATCCCTAAACCACTTTCCACCTTTCCAACATGAGTTGTGCTTCATTGATTCGTGGAAGTACTATTCATTTGGCCTTGTTACTATTTCTATAGTTCCCTTTTGACCTCTATTTAGCAATAAGTTGAAAATTTAGGAAACTACGAGTGGGAACTTCTCTTCCCTATCCTCATCTGTGCTCCCCTTCAACCTAATGGAGATAGGGAAAGGGAAGACACCGGTGGGGATGCTCTTAGAGCATCCCCACCAAGGAGTTCTCTCCCTAAAATCGGGACCTCAATCTAGTCAACCTTGACTTTATAGGGATGAGACCTTGCGTGTTCTCTATATGAGCTTGAATATAGAGAAGTGGGGGCAACTTTTATCAAGTTCTCTATAAATTTGGGGTAGAGATCTTGTTTCGAGACTGGTGCGCACAAGCTTTTGTATCCCCATCCCCATTTGAGGTCCTCTCCCTAAATTTTTAGGGATACAGAACAGATTGGTGGGGATGCTCTAAAACTCATGATAATATGTACTTAGGGTTTATTAGTGGAAATTGTTCATCATCAACAAAGCGATACATGATTTTATCCTATAACGGAAGTGTTTCATCTTATTTTAGAGAAAATGGGTGTATGAAGGTGGTTGCTTTACCTCCGATGCTTTCAGCGCCTTTGTTTCTCATTTATTAATAAACTAAATTTAGCTCAAAATTACGGTGTTAAGAGTTTCAGTTGTTTTAAATAAGCAATTTGGACGAAGAAAAAATTAAAATCTGGAATGGGTATGACATTTGCAGAAAGGACCTGAGAACTCCTCCTGAAATTCTTGACTAGGCTTATCATCACTTTCTCTTGTAGATAATTATTACAGTACCGATTGCCGTGTTGACGAAGGTATCTTGAAGGTAGGTCTCATTCCGTAGCCTCAATGATAGCATCGACTTCGAACCTGTTTTTTATGGGTACATTTGGGTGCAGCACTAGAGCTTGTTACAGTATAAAGTACAGTGCAGACCAATTTGGCGGGGTCTCTGCAACTGGCTATTCTCGAACAATTGGTATGCTTATTATATTCCTCTAAGGATTTCCTACTCGTCTTTAATTCTTCGCCATCGAAATAAAATTCATTGTGGCCCCGAAGCAGACTTCCGTGCACCAGTTATAATATAATTGGAATTTTGGACTTCTTATGGAAACTCCGTCTGCAACACATTCAGTCTGTCGGACACTACCATTATCCCGGTCAGTCGACTACATCTCTTCCTCAGATCCGATTTTCTTTTGATCTTTTTCGTACGAGATTCTTTGATCTTTTCCCTCCGACATTCTTCTCGTCTTGTTGCTCAGTTTCTGCATACTCTCGTCTGAATTGCACACGCACAGACTGTTGTATTGTAGCGCGAAGAGGTAGAGAGGAACAGATGAGGACAGATGAGCCGTCATATAGGCTGTGAACTCTTAAGCAAAGTGTAGAAGCAAAAGGATAGACCTGCAAGAGGATCATAGCCATGGCCGAGGCATTAGCCATTTCAACGTTTGCATCCTGCGTTGTCACCGAGCTCATTAAAAAGGTTCACCAGGAACCCTGTCCCATTCACTACCCAGTGAATGGTACAAAAAAGGTAGTGAATGTGGGGTGAAAACCTACCAAATAACCTTCCTAAAAAAGACTTGCTTTATTTGGTAGGTATTCACCCCACATTCACTACCTTTTTTGTGCCATTCACTACCCAGTGAATGGGACAGGGTTCCCTGTGGGTTATCACTTGTTTGCAGTCTGCGAAAAGGTGCAAGTCGGAGTGTCGGAAACTGGAGAAAGAGCTCAAAGTCATCGTCCCCGACGTGGAGAAGATTGAGAAAAGGTTAGCGTTTCTGCAAGGAGCGTGCAATGACTATCACTGTGAGGATCTCAAAATGGTGGAAGACTGGCTGGAGAGACTGAAGGATGCCATTCAGCTGGCGAACATCGAAGTGCACAAGTGCAACTCGGGTAATCGATTACTAAATTTCGACCCTAAATTGTCGAAGAGGATCACCTCCATGTACGAGAACATCACCAGGGCAGCTGATAATCGCATGGTATATTTCTTTCAGCTTAAGAGTTTGGTTATTCCGGAGGAGACCAGACCAGTCCCTGGGTATGAGTCACATGGCGAGGCCGTCCTGCGTCAGATGACACAGGAGAGGAACGAATCTTTCCGTCAAGAAGATCTAACCAGACTCTACATGAGCTCCTCTAGTTCTCACAATGGCAGATATGGCTCCCCAATATTCTCCCCGGATTCCAGCCACCATTCGTCCGAGTCATCGTCTTTCTATGGGGAGGAATCGAGTGTGTACGAGTCTTCGGAGTCACCGCACTTGCGACTGATGAGCCAGCAGAGGAATGAGATTCAGCAACGAGAGGATCGAACTCGTTCGCCTCTGGGACGGCTCCATACGTTGGACAGCCTCAGCATCAACACTACGTGCCAACTAATAACTCGAGCAGAATGCTTTACTATGCACCTCGGAATACATCATAGCTTTACATAAGATTCTAGAGCAGTGTTTGACTACGGTGGTTGGCAGTAACTGCACTTGCCTTACTGCCTAATAATAGTCGGTTGAGTACCGATGCTTTCATTCTTGATCTCAAGATGCGGGAGTATCTTCGGCAATGAAAGAAGATGTCAGAGAATTGGAGCATTTTTAGGAACCCTGACTCTTCCTTGAAATAGCGGTTGAGACCAAGTTGTATGCAGCTCCTTTCAAGAATGTTATGTAGCAGCCCCTCCAGGAGATGTGGATTCAAGTGCGGCTAGATGAGTGTAGTTACGGTCGAATGAAGCTGAGGCCGTGTTGTAGTACAATACCCTCTGTTTCCGTTACTAGAGCTTGCGACAGGGCTTCATGCCTTCTGACTGAATTCCATCGATCTCAAAAGGCGGGATGAACGGCGTGAGAACTTTGAGGTCATTAAGCCTTTTCACAGCATTTACCGGAGTTGGATATGATTGGAGAGAAACAATCCATCAGCACATCATGAAGGTACTGTTGAATTACCACCGAAGTTGTGAAACATGCATGTGACTTTTGAGAAGTACATATTCTTTTCAAACAGTTTCTGGACAAAAATTATCATTAAAGATATTGGAAAAGGGGTTGGATTGGGTCTACCCCCTCTAGCTTTAATTACCATGTTAGGAGCACAATGAATGTAATACTAAATGTTAATTGTATAGATAGGCAATTTCGTTAAAATGGCGGCAGTTTTTTGCCATTTTAATGGAATGTGTGCCATTTTACCGGAATGTAGTGTTATTTTTTTAACAAATGCAGTGCCATTTTAGTGGAATGTGGTGCCATTATATTGGAATACCGCCATTTTAACGAAATTGCCTATATAGGTGGAATGGAAAACTAGGGCAGTAATCAGGTGCACATGGCTTTATGCATGTTAATGAAATCGAAGTCATAAGCTACTTTGCATCTCTTGTCTCAGCTTTATTGGTACACTTCCCATGCGGGTCGTATCTTGAAGTGTGCAGACATTCTGTGGAGTGTACAGTATCTGTGATTCTTAGTTAGTCATGATTTGTGCAGGAGATTTGAGTATGCTGTCCAGATCTGCATTGATAGTAGGGAAGTGCCGAGGCAGAGCCAAATTGGTCGTCATGCCACTACGAAAGGAAGTTGCTCTTCAAAGATTTAAGGTTTGCTGCAGCTTCGGACTGTGTTTCTCTCAAGCCGTTGTTGCAAACTGATTTTGAGCATGCGCCTTGTACTGTACAGTATAGCATCAATCTGAAGCCATCACTCCATTTTTCGTTGTCTATTGCAACTGAGAGCTGTTTGTATTTTCATGGTAGTTGGAGATTGAGCCTGAAATTCTGCCCTTGGTTTTAAGAGATGAGCTAACTCCTGGATATGCCAGTATGCTTTGAAATATCACAAGCTTATGTACATTCACTGAACTACAAACTCCACACACACACTTTTACACAGCACGACTGGGTGTTGAATTGTGTAAGGTAGCAGCACCTAAAGCCACAATATCCTAAAACAAACACCTATCTTTTGGCTAATAGCAAACCAAATTTGCATGTAAAATTGTGAAGTCTCCTACCTAGCTAAGTGGTTGTCCATGGGTACCTCTATTCATGCATCATTCTTTGTGGCTTCAAGGTTTCAAATGCGTTGTTTCCTATTTAGTCTATTATTCATTGTAGGGGCCATTAGCCTATTGCTTTTAAAAATTCAAATTCTATTGCAACATCTCTCACTACAGTTTGCTAATATGTTTGAACAAAAATATTACTATGTGGCCACATGAAAGACATAGAAACTCTCATATTGTCAGTGTAAGGTATTGGTACTTAATTATAAATAAACTTTTTATAAATTCCATGGTCTCTTTGTCATGTTTTTAGTTTTGAAGAGACAAGTTGATTCATTTATCACTTAAGTGTAAAAAGGAAAAATAGATTTAGCATCCTTTCAAACATTGAGATTTGTCTATTTTTCTTTTTTCTTTTTTAGTATATAAGACTATCAACCTAAGATTGTATTGTTCAGTGCATAAGTTTGTAAAACTCATTTCTCATGCTTATGTATATTTGCTCACTTAATATAAGTATTAACTACCTTGATAAATTTGTAAATTAAAAAATACTTTTGGCTAATTGAATATTGAAAGTGACATCCTCTAATCATAATAGATTGTATTTTTACTAAGGTACTAGTATACAAAGGATAATTTCAATGTTGATAGGCCACCAAAAATAACACATTTTGCATATAGAGAGAGAAAATATTTTTGATATGTCACCTCATTTTTTAGCAAGTTTTGTCAATCAAGATATGCCATATTCGATTCATACACGTCATTCTCTTACAACTCTTACCGCATGCAGCTCATCATTCAATATATACCCACATTATTCATCATATAGATTCATGCAGTGTTCCTTTAAATCATCGCCGGTCATGTGTGTTGTTTCATTTCTATTGATGACCATCTGCATGCTTGACCAAGTTGGGAGAGAGGGTGGGCTTCTTATTGATTCTCCCCAACCTATGCTTCTTATTTACCACCTCACAGATTTGTACTCGTGGTGTAACAAAATCAATGACCAAGTAGAAGTCCATGCACCCCAAGGTGCTTATTTGCATGAGTATGTCCAGACAATTACTTGACTGAGTACTTGACACAGACATTTAACAATATTGAAGCATTAGTTATGTGCAATATTTGCTCGTTACAGTGTGAACCTCAGTCCATTGACTGAACATAAATATAATCCTACACCATGGTGATACATGTAAGATTCACAAAGTCAAAAGTGTCCAGCTGCAAGAGAATCACAATGCTTGAATATAAGGAAGCCACGCCTCACTTGCACCCATGATAAAAAAAAAACATAGTTAGTTTCAGATTGTATGCAAGGTGTTTTAAAAGTGTCTACATGGTCAATTTCGTTAAAATGGCACAAAATGAAACCACTGAAAAAATGAAAACAATGGAAAGATTGTCCAAGGGGAGTGGAAATGCGTGAATAGAAGTGATTTGAATGTGCTAGGCATAAAATTGGCACATGTATGACCCTATCGTGGCACACTTATTCTCCATTTGTAGAAGATATTCCATTAAAATGGCATGCGGGGTACCACCATTTTAACAAAATTGACCATCTACACATTGTTATCTAAATCACATATTAAAACATACAAGAAACAAGCAGAAGGAGATTCCGATGGTACTTCATGAGTACAAACATGAGCTACCGCAACAATAGCCTTCACTCTCTAATTACAGCAAGTAGCAGCACTTGTGTGCCCATCTCTATATCCATGGTGCGTTGGAAGCAAAACCGAAGGCTTACTGAGGATGGCTCTTGGAGGCTAGAAGTACTACAATGTATTACTATTGTAGTGACACCATAGCCAAGAAGATGCCATTAGTACCCGTCGTAGTGGCCTGTTGTAAAGGTTAGTTTCTATGCCACGTTAGGCAACTAATCTTTATTGTTACGATACTTGCCCCACAAGGTCAAATGTTTATACTTGGTCCGGGTTTCAACTAGGTTCCAGTGCATGTCTATACTATTGGTATTGTAACCTCGAGGTTTCCATCCATTTGATAATGCCAAAAAACTACCAAATTGTACCCAAAGAGAGAGAGTATATTTTTACAATACCCCCCATGACTAGGCATTTCTAACAGTACATGACCTTTATGTAACATCCACAAACTTTCACATATAATTGATGCATTTATTTTGTGTATTTAGCCAACTAGTTATGCAATTGTCATATATATTTAACATACATAAGAAGGGAGGGTGGGCAAGAGTATCTAGTTCTTTCTGTAGACCTCAAAATATTTGTGGTCCGGACCCCCTGTGATTGAGTAAATCGGTGTAGCTTTGGTGACCAAGAATCAACTTCATGAAACAGTGAAACAATCAGCTTAGATACATATCTATCTTGGAAGCAGATTGGAACAAGAAAATATGTCAAGATTACAAATAGGGATCATGTAAGGCCTACGATGCCATAATTATTGATGTTACCAATTGCATCTGTAGCAGAGTCATGAAACTAGCTAGTGTACCGACCGTTCTATGGAGCTCGTCATGAGTGTATTTGTGCTCACAGTTGGGCACTCAATTAGATAACCATACACTTGATAAAGGAAATTGATTCTGAGAAACAAATAGCAAACGGAAGGGAAACTTGAATCCGTGCTAATCTAGCCAGAAAGAGCATGAAAAAACCAATTTGCACCATCCAAAGCCAAAGTTGAGAGAGTTGTCTCACCTATACCCATGGCCACAAAACAAACAATTAGTCAATTTTTGGTTGTGTGCGAGGTGTCTACAGTAGTACTCTAGTTGTTATCTTTGTCACAACTCAGGCAAGAGAAAATCAAATTTGTTTTCTATACAATCTAGCATGTGACACTATCCTCTCTCAACAATCTTCTGTGAGCAGTAAATGATCTAGAAACCTTATTCACCATTGGTGTAGGAACAATGTCCATGCACTGTAGCCACTCCAAACTACAGAGATGTTCCGTGAGTTGGGCCAGTCACTCCCCTCACAAGTCACAACCACCCAAAAATTGGATACCGCACTTCGAGCAAGAGAAGAGAGGCTAGTGTTTGAAGGTGTGCACAACCCAATACTACATCATGCAAATTTTGCATCTTAATTCAACAAAAAGAAATTACTATGCCGTCATTGCAAATAATTTTTGGATGGATGAGCAACCTAGTCCTACTAGCTATTTCAATTCTTTGTACCTTTGTTCAGTGCCGCCACTAATCATGTCAACAAATTGTCTGGTTATTGTGACCTAGCTACCAAATAATTAGGGAATTTATTCCTTTGGAGTAATTACTACATAGTGGTTGGTGGCTCTCATAATTTTCAAGGCGTTTTAATAGCACATTGTACATTTCCATGCTAGCATATGAACTCATACTTGTTATATTATATTGCCATCTCTGGTTTGAAACTACCACATGTATAATTTCTATGAACCACCAGGTAGATTTAATGCACTGGTGCATATACTACTCATAATCATTCAATCGGTATTGAAAAATAAAAAATAAAAAATTCCCGGTACCTCTCCAATGGAACCAGTACATGGAGAAAGAGAGAGTAGACATGACACCCCAGTACAAGGCAAATTCATACTATTCCAAGATTTTTCCACGATAAGTCAAAACAAATTAATGTATGGCAATTACATAGTTTGTAAGTGCCGCACTGAGTTTTTGCAAGGATCGATAGTTTCTACAGAGAACACATGACTATACCACTGAAAAGACCAGTGGATGTAGTGCATGAAAATTTGAGACTCAAGCTACAGTGTGGATTCCCTACTCTAATAATAACTAAACCGTCATCATATGCTATGGCCCACAATGTCGTGTAACATCTGGAGTAGTAGCAAGACACTAGTATTGGGACCACCATTCCATTTGAGAATACAAAGTATCCTTGAGATAAATAAAATCCAGAGCTAGTTATGTCAATAACACATATCTACAACCTAAGCATTTTGCACATGCAAGTATAAGAGCTTGAGGTATAGAAGTATTCAGAAAGTAGTGAACTCGCTCTCCATTTTTGTGACAAAATTGGAAGGAATGCTCTTCCCTTATGTCCATGCAAGTCAATAGACCAAAAGTTTGTTAGTTTGTGTGCGTGAGGTGTCTTCAAAACATTCCACGTTGTTATCCGTGTCACCAAATTGTAGTTTAAACAAATAGCAAGATAATCATGAAACTTGGAGCCATTGCAAAAGTGTTCTAAATAAGTGAATTCTTCTCTGTTTTCCAAAAACCTGTTTTGTGTCGTTCTCCATAGTAACTCTTAATGTCAAGAAAGTGTTTGGGAAGTAAGGTAGGGGGCTGTAAAAGCGACCCTTTAAGAGCTGATTTGCATTTTTGGAAAGCTAAACAACTTAAAATAATTTTCAGTCAATTTTTGTGGTAAGAAAAATGAATTGTCATCTAACCACTACAAGAAAATGGGGGTATAAATGACTTGTCCACAATGACTCCATCGACGACAATGACTGCAAATTAGTCATTTTGCAATCACTTTGAAGTCATTGTTGTCGGTGAAGTCATTGTGGACAAGTCATTTATACCCCCATTTTCTTGTAGTGAACCCAAGTCGTTTCATATTTTTTGGACCTTCATGGAATTAGTTGCGAATTTTTGAAGTTGAAAACACAGTGGTTTCTAAAAGCGACCCCCTCTTGAAATGTAAACTTCTGGTACATGTTAGAGGCAAAATGTACCAGATCGCTTTTAGAGACAAATCGCTTTTACAACCCCCTACCTTAGTTCACTTGTGCTACCCTTGGAATCAACCAATCTCGCTCTACTCAGCAGTATTAAATTGGAAGCGTAGTTCCCTCAGTCACGTAGCCTTGAGGACCAGCACTTGAAACAATCAAGATGTGCTGGTGAGTTTAACCTCGGTAAGGTTTGCAATTGGTGGAGCCTCCCCTGCTTTGGTCCCACTTAGCTCACCAGTGTCCATGTATGGAGCCGTCAATCCTACAAGTAGGACTATTGTCCAGTTGTTATTGTTAACGCCATGCAATAATGTAGGTAGGTAACCTTGCAATATTGGATGTCACATTGTGTGGATTATGGTAGTCACGGAGTTAACCCCTTTAGGATGTTAGCAGCCCAAACTGGCCTACGAATTTTTATACAATACAGTATGCCTTGCTTTAATTGGGTCCTCTTTCCAATGTATTTGCTTTCCATTAAATGTGTAGTGAGCTTTAATGTGTTTTGTTGTATGGTTTGAGGTGGGCAAATGTAAGTGGATGGCTCATTGCTTCTCTCCTTTTTTTCAACATGTGATTCTTCTCATTAATTGCTGAAATTCAATTCAAGTCTTGGGATGTGAGACAAAAGTGCAAAATTTTGGATAAAAATATTAATCTGCTTATGGAAACTTGTGCACTATCACATTTTCAGATTTCAGACTTTAATGTTAGTCAGACTGTATTTTACGACGTAGTATACAAAAGCGTACACTTGCTAACATTCTAAAGGGGTTAATGTAGATTTGAGAACCTCAGCTTGGTATGGAGGCTTTCATAGCCAATTAATATGCAAGTTGAGTGGGATATATTGACATGAATACACATGGTTCAAATCATGTAGTGGTCCCTAGGAGCATTGAACTCTAATGCATAATTAGAATATATATACTAAGATAAATTCTATGTTTGGATTGACAAAAAAGTTGTAGGATGAAAAATCCTAACATCGATGAAAACAATTCAATTTGTTCCAGAATGGTACAAAACCAAAGAGAGAGAGAAGAATTAGTGTTGTTTTTATACAAGGCCATGAGGGCTCTCTTTCCTAAAAATTGAATGTTGTAAATTTTAAATTTTTTAATATCTAAATTTTTTAATATATTATTTTAAAATATTTAATATAATAAGATCAAAGATTTTTTAGTTTTATTAGATTTTAGGTTAATTGGAATGAAATAGTCTTTACTCCTAAATTTTTATTGTTTGTAAAACTACTAGTAATACAAAGATTTCTTCCTATAAAGTTGGGCCCACTTAGCTATTATAGGTGGGAGTTAAAAGGTTAGGAGGTTTGGAAAGATTCTCTTATAATAGATTGTATTTTTTTTATACACATAAATAAACTACAAAATTTCAAAGTATTAATTATAATTGTATGCAAATTTGACCTTTGCTAATGTAGAATTGTGTTGAAAGGAAGTATATAATTATGATAATACATTGTTACTATAGCATATATTTTATAGTCTAACAAATCTCTTAAAATGACCAATGGATGTGAAATAACCATTGACACTAACTAAATGCCATTTTATTTCATGGCCACATAATAAATTCAACACACATTGTGTGCTAAATTTGATTCTACTTGAGCCTTCCCACAATACACCTCAAAGTTAGAAACACATTTGGATTTTGCATCTACTAAACACCAATATTCACTCCACATTTTTGTGGGTTTTTTGGCATGTATTGTGAGGATGGATAATATAATCCCTTGTACCTAAGTAATCATCATCTCATCCATAGTTGCAAAAATTCTACATGCCACACCTGCTTGTAACTACTTTTAATTGAATTTAGCAACCACCAAAGTTGCCCAATATCATCATATCTAAACACATTGCTGTCATTGCTGATTGCATATGTATTGAAGGTTTAATGGGACACAAGCTATTAGTCAATTTTTGAAAATAGTCTATAGTCATTATTTTTGAAATGATAGGGCAATTAAAGATAGAACCCACCTTGTGCCAATATCACATTTCCAATTTTCTTAACATTTTGTTTCTATGGATAATTAAATGGTAGAAAAGGCTTTCAAACTCAATATCATGACATCTTCTTTAACTGGGCCACCCATTGAATTCCTATATGCATCAACTTATATTTTATAGCTATTGGTTTCAATCAAAATGTCTCTCAAAATGGAGTGAAATATTTCAAATTATTACCTCATCTTTGGAATTTGGTTCCAGAAAGAAGTGTACCCAAAAAGGCCATAAATTTAGTGAACTTTGGATCTTGTGTCAATAAAGACTTCTTCCACGAGGAATCCTAGTACAAAGATCTAATGCCATTCAATGAATCATTGTTATCATTGTGGGTACCACCATCATCTTCATCTATATTAATTTCACTTATGTACAAAACTATCACTTCCACAATCAACCATAAGAATCCTAGTTTGGACTTACCTACAACCTCTATATGGAGGACTAGAAACAAGACAAATGTTACGAAATTGGCCATCATCTTTATCCAACATGGAGAGGCCCTCAAATGCATTTGCACCCTTGTTCTCAACAATGTTATGGTCCACATTATCCCCATAATACTTCCCTCTTCCACAATGTCAATAATATTTTGATCTCTCCCATGCCAAAGATTTATATTGTTAGCATCATCAAAAAATGGTGCAATATTTTGCAAATTTAGATTTGGAATACTTAGTCTAGCTCAAATGGGAGGCAAAAAAATGTCCCTCAAAACCTTGAGCTAAACCAAAACTAGTCTATTCAACCCTTGCTAACACTTGCCTAACCGTGGCTATGCCTTGTTCAACCCCACTTCAAACCTAATATTATGATGCAAGTACTAGTTGAAGTAGGCATCTTTGTATGTTAAAGGATATATGTAGTGTAGGGAGTTCTTATTAGTTGCCAATTGATAACTAGTCAGGATTAGTAGTTGATGTTAAGGTTAGGGAGGTTAGGATTAGGTAGTGGCTATCTGCTTAGGGTTGTGGTTGGATACTTAGAAGAAAGAGTTGGTCCCATGTATATCTCTCTCAGGGTTCTTAGTAGGGTTTGAGGTGTGGAATGCATTTGAATGCTAATTTGTACATTTGTTGGTGATTCATAATCGAAGAAAGTATTGCAGTAAGGAGTTTGGGGTTGTATTTTAATAAAATGTTGGATCAAGCCAAAATTTTGGATTTGAGTATTTAGATAGTTAATCCATCTTAATGCCAATTTTCAAATTTATATCTATTTTAGGAAAAAAAATATGAGACCTCAAAGTAAAGGTGTTTGGATTCCAAGATAGCCAAGAGGAGATTATTAGGGAGCTTCAATCTTATTGAGTTTTTGTGATATGAATATGAAATTTAGAGGGTAATTTTTTTAATTCATCTACTATCTAGTATCAAAACTTGGTATATATGAGTTATACATAAAATACAAATTGGGATGTAGAAGCTATGAAGGTATAGAAAGTCAATTGTGAAAAAATGTCTACCAAAGTTGGACAATATCTTAGATTGAAATGACAAATGATGATTAAGTAGTTGAGTAGTTGATATACATTGTGTCAAAGTTTCAATACATTTGGAGTGACTATACAACATCTATACTAGGTCAAAGCTAGATATGGCTGCTTTTTGGTTATCATGGGAAGGGTTAGAAAGTTAGTAGTGGAGAAATGTTTACCAAAATTAGACAATATCTTGTAATAAGATGAAAATTAATATGTGGGTAGCATTAGATGAGATCCAAGGGGGCTGGAGGGCCATTTTAGACATGTTCCCAGTTCCATTCCCTAGCCCTCATCGAACGCCGATGTCAGAAAAATAATAATAATAATAATTTAATTAAATTTTAATTAAATTTTAAAATGAAAAATAAAGTTTAAATTTTATTTTTTTATTTTTTTAGAAAAAGTGACTTGGCAATCGCTATGCCATGTCAGCACAGCTCGCAAATTGCAGTTTCGGCCAGTTTTGGTTGGTTTCCAGATTGGGAACTCATAGCCCTCCAAAGTAGGAAAAAAACATCTAATGTTTAGTAGTTTATATAAATTGTGGTAAAGTTTCAAGACATTTGGAGTGATCGTTCATCATTTATACTAGGTTGAAGTTAGTTGTAGCAATTTTTAGGTTATTGTAGAAATTCTAGGATAGGAATTTGGGAGTAAGGGATTTTGGGAGTAGGGGCACAAAGAAATTATATGCAAATCATTCCACATCAAAGGCCTCATGCTATTCCAAACCTTATCGCAAAACTTTATAATACCACCCATCCAACTTTATTGCCATGTTGGTAGTGTGTTGACCTTGAGAGCCTGATTAAAAGAGGCTTAGGACTTGTTAGGTTGAAGCCTTCTACTTGAACCGCCTAGGTAGATCCTCTTAACTCCATCCTTGCTTAAAACATTGAAATTGTTCTTACAGTTCCTCAACCACCTTCGGTAGTACCTACTATGCTTTTTTCCTCCTTGTTTTTTTATATTGTATTTGATCTTCTTGTGCATTCTTATTGTGTGTCTTTGTAGTGTAGAAACACTACAAGACCATATCAAGTCTTCCAAACTGCTTGTCTTTTTTCCATTGTAGTTTTGATCAATAAAGTTTTCTTAAAGTAGTTCTTCACAATCAAATTTTCTTCCATCAATCACTAATTCTTGACTATCAAAATAGTCATTGTTTGCATCTAGAAGAGTTTGTGACATTATAGGTTCAAAGGTCTCTTGCAAAAACTTTGAGGTGCTAGAGGTGGCAATGAAAATTGTTGTGTTGGATTTTACTCAAAGTTTATACTTTTGCAATTGAAGGCACGGGCTACAAATTTTATGTAGAATTTTAGTAAGGCTCTCAAGCATAAACTTACATTTGCCACATATCATAAAACTGGAGTCCAATGAAAAGAATAAAATGTAAATCAAAATAGAGAGTGGGAAATAAATCATGATTGTGAAGAAATGGACTTGAATTTCTTACTTCTTTTCCTTTTCAACATGGTACATGCCTCCTAATATAAGGAATCTCTTGTGCAAACAAGAGTCTTCGTATTTTCTTCACACTATAATTGTTGAATGGTGTAATATACTCCTTTGTCAATAGTCCTCTCCCTATACCCTAGCACCATTGACAATTGCGAGTAGCTTGAAAGTTGCAAGAGAATTTCTTTGGGTCAAAAGAAAGTACTATGTGGAACCAACCATGAATGGTTGTGTCCATTTGCAACAATGTAATGGCAGTTTGCACTTGCAATCTTGAAACAACAAGCTCCCTACCCCAATGCCAAATCTCACATGCCACTTGTGAAACATGCATCTCCCATTGTGCTACTTCTTCACTAGATGTTATCTTACTAGTGTTTGCCAAGGCTACAATATTTAGTGTGTGTTGTTCAATGTAGTGACAAAGATAGAAGACATTCTTCAATGGCACCTACAATTCCGTAAAGATTGAAGTGTTGATATGTTCAAGGATTTGCACAATTGTAGAGGTTGTTAGGTGGAGTAGCTATCAATTAATTCATGTAAGATTTAGATAGTAGAAAACAAATTTGCATTTATAAGTGGGTAGAAAGGGATGACTAGGGATCACACATTGACGGCTCTCACCTTAGTGCTTCAAAACTTGTATATTGATGACTTCAATTCAAATAAAAAGATAGGGTTTTGTTTGTACATAATTGTGTCTTTATGAAAGGCTTAGATTTTTTAGTAGTTGCACATACTTTATCACACTATGTTTTACCCTCTCTAATTTATGTTTTACACTTTGATTTAGTAATGTGCTGAGGATCAATAAAGACATTGTGATTTGATTAAATGTATTGTAACTTGGCAAAATTTTCCATAAAATTGGCAATTTTAGCATCTTTCAAAGCAAGAAGATCTTGAAAATGTAGAAGTCAATAAGAGTCATTTTTCTTATAGTTCCTACCATGAATTATCACTAGAAGTTCTAACTAGTAGATCCAAAGTGTTGACGTGTAGAATAAACTTTATTAATTATTTGCCCCTAGCTACCCAAATCCTTCAAAGCATGGTTGTAACTTTTGTTCTAGGACTGTAATTTATTTATTTATGAGTATATACTACAAGCCTACATGCAACATCACAAAAAGTTTCTAATATTAACTATCAAATTCACTTTGGAAGACCTTGTCCAAGGTTTTCTAAAGCTCTACAAAAGCTTAAATAAATCTTTGGGGATAATGAAATTTTTCTAACTTAGAAGATGCATCATACATGTATAGATGTTTCACAAATGGTTTTCAATGAATTATCAAGTAAAATTATGAAATATACATTAAAAAATTCTCTAGAAATGTAGTTTGGGTTTCTTGAAAATAAAATTTGGTATAATTGATTGAGACTAAGTAAAAATGCAACATTAATTCTATGTTACAAAAAATGCCAATTGTAATGCATATTATGAAAGTTTCTTTGAATGGCACAATAATATCTCTTTCAAAGAAGAGCCAACTTGTCCTTCACTAGAAAAAAACATCACAAAAAATCAATTAGATCATCTAATATTACCTACACTTCTCTAATAGGGTGCCAAAGATTGGTTAGTACAAAAACTAAAATTGTCATAAATAAAGGATACAATTTCCTACAAATATCATAATGGAATCAATTTAGGTTGACCACTACAATTTATATATATATATCTTTAGTCTCCCTTCTTGTCAGTTTAGCTTGGGGTACCTAGACTTCAAATTATCTCTAACTTAAAATCCCTAAAAATCATTGAGTCAAACTCCTTCAAGCTTTATTGGTCAAAATATCCTTCAAATTTTGACTTGGACAAATTTTGTAGTACAATGAATACTATTGACAATTTTCAAATTTGCACATAATTTTGGATGTTGATGGCCCAAGCCTACCTATCTATAGAAGTTGTCTCATACTAAAAATGGTCCAACTAAGGTAGGAATACCATAATAAAATAGAGAGACCCCGGCCCTCTAATGGCACAATAGGAGGTCCTAAAATGGACTATAATTGACTAGATTTGATTTGCTCACACTTGATTAGGAATAAGTTCCAAAGGTAGACATTTTAGGTGAAGCTACGAGACATGGATGGATCTAGATGAAAAATCCACATTTATATTGAATAAAGTGTTCATTCTCAAGGAAAAAAATTATTTTTTTCTTTTGCATTTTTCATCATCCTTATTTTCACACACATTGAATTCAATTTCTCAACGAATTTTTCATATCCTACGGACTAAAATGCTTAAGTTTTCTATTCATGGTATTCCTACCCTAATGTGCGTGTTTGCATGAAACTTGCAATATAATTCCATAAGAATGTGAGTGATTGAGTGACATGTTTTTTTGAGGGGATAGATTCATATTGATTCATCATGTTATCCATATACATCCAAAAAAACAATGCTTGATTGATGTTCCCAAGCTCAACACTAAGTTAAGTTACATTGTGTGCCTTGTGCCATTGCTACAATCAAAAGAAAAATGAATTTTTAAAATTTTCTTACTCATAAAAACTTCAAAATTTCGTAACTTTCACACCATAGATCCAAACACCACAAAACAGAGCCCTATGCACACCTCCTTGCTAAGGGCTTTCTAATGTTACTAACTCAAGGAGTGCACTTAGTTCTACTACAACAAACCACGTGCAAATAAGTGGTTTCTAATAAACTATAATTTCAACCTAAAATTTTGAGCATTGTTTAATAATGACTATAGGTTTCTATTGCCAAAATTTACAACTCAAATAAAATATGAACTAAAATGGCATTTTTTCAACTCAAATAATCAAAGAGAACACATTTAGATGACCATTGAATCAATATCCAACTCAATATAAGTTTTCAATAGAGAGTTGCTTTTAGGAATTTTTTGTTCATTTTTTAGACAAGTTTTCTTATATAATATAGGGGTGTGAAAGTTATTTTTCAGTTTTACAGTGTATCTTTTTACTTCAAAAATTTGTAACTAATTATTATTTACAAATAAAAATATCAATAATTCAAAACATAAACTTTCAAAGCAGGATAATCTATTCATAATTTTTTTAATTTAATTTAATTTAAAGTTCAAAAATATATAAGGGGTTCAAAGTTTTGTTCGCACATGGTTTCTAATGTACACTCTGAGTGTTCCCCCCCGGTTAGTGAGCACACGACCGGGAAATGCACGGTTCAAGAGATCTCACCATATCAAACAAACAAACAACCCATCTTAATGGATAGAAATCCAGGCATCCTTCTCAGATCCTAGTGACAATGATTTTGCAAATAAGTTATGTTACACCAGAGATTCAGCCGTGCTCCATTCCTCAGATCCTAGTGACAATGACAATGATTTTGCAAATACCCGTACAACACTCCAGAGATCCCGAGCAGTAAGGCAAGGGTGCCCCCTCGCACCTTACTTGTACCTTCTCGTAGCAGATGTACTTGGATATATACTCCAAGATCCAACGTATGGTGTCCAAGGCTTACGGCTCCCTAATCATGGCGATATCAACCTAGAAATGCTTTTTGCTGACGACACTATGCTAGCGCTCCAAGGCAACCGAGACAACCTCCACTACTAGAAAATTTTGTTTTTTTGTTGATTTGGACGTGTTGATTTGGACAGAAATCAACAGTTTTTTGTCCAAATCAACACTTTACTGTTGATTTCTGTCCAAATCAACACGTCCAAATCAACAAAAAAACAAAATTTTCTAGTAGTGCTCGAGAAGGTGATGCAGGTCATCGATCTATATTGCGCAGCGTCTGGCAACAAAATCAATTGGACAAAAACGCATCTGATATGGGCATCCGTAAACGATAGGGATTGGATATGGGGAGAGACACTAGGGGCCAAATGGCTCAAAACAGGGGAGAGCTGTAGATACCTTGGGGTTCCATTGGGCTTCAGAATACCACAAGCGGTGCGCAACGAAAAAATTCTCACCTCCATTAGGGACGCCCTCATTTACTGGAGTAGCAGGCATCTGTCACAAGCGAGACAACTATTAGTTTCCAACCAGGTCATTCTAGCCTCATTATGGTATATGGCATCTACGGCGGACATCGGTCTCAAGACATTGAAGATAGCTCAAGGATTGGTCCGGGACTACCTCTGGTCGGGCAGGAAGGAAGGAAAGACACGAGCGAGAGTAGCTTGGGATGCAGCGGTAGCCCCATTCACGCAAGGAGGTATTCAAATCATAGACCCTATAGCTCAAACACAAGCCCTTCTCACAAAATTCTTGATACGAGGAATGCAACTAGGCACAGGTGCATGGAGAGCCCTCATACAACATAGGATCAATTCTCTCCGCCCACCCGGCAAACACTAATGGCCTATAGGCAAATGTTGGCTCATGATGTTAGCCAAGACAAAGCATGCAGGATCTATCCTCTGGGGGGCAATGTGGAAAGCGTGGTGTTCCACCAGAGCAGGTACCATACAAAAAGAGCCGACAACACTCGAAGATATACTCCGCCAACCCATTTTCAGGAATCCCTGGGTCACAGACAACCACTAGTAGAAAATGATGTCCAGATCAACAAAAGATCATCAATTTTTTGTTAATGTGGGCACTGTATCGACCATTTTCACAATTTTTTGTTGATTTGGCACAAGGTAACAAAATGGTTAAATTTTTTTGTTAATTTTGGTAGTACAATGTCCAAATCAACAAAACTATAAACACTTTTTTGTTCATTTTCACAATTTTTTGTTGAATTGGCACAAGGTAACAAAATGGTTAAATTTTTTTGTTACTTTTGGTAGGTCAACGTCCAAATCAACAAAACAATCAACAATTTAACACTTTTTTACTCACAATTCTGTGTTTTTTGAACTCAGCAGACTTTGGTGACCTTTTTGGCATAGTAAAACACTTTTTTTGAAAAAACTTTGAACTGAGAAAGGTTAGACAGTAAAGCTAAATTTCACCTCCAAAAATCCGTTTGACATTTGAAGTCTCCAATCAAAAGTTATAGACAAAATTCAGAGCGGGTGTTTAAAAATGTCAACAAAAAGGTCCATTTCAACCCCGCTCTGAATTTTATATATAACTTTTAATTGGAGACTTCAAATGTCAAATGGATTTTTGGAGGTGAAAATTAGCTTAATTATCTAACTTTCTTTAGTTCAAAGTTTCTTGAAAAAAAGGATTTTACTATGCCAAAATGGTCACCAAAGTCTGCTGTTCTTACAAAACACACAAAATTATTAATTCAAGAACTACATGTCTATTGTAGAGTTTGAATTACATTTATATTGTTTTTGCATTTTTTTTTTTTTTTTTTGTAAGAACAGCAGGCTTTGGTGACCGTTTTGGCATAGTAAAATATGTTTTTTCAAGAAACTTTGAATTAAGAAAAGTTAGACAATCAAGCTAACTTTCACCTCCAAAAATCCGTTTAACATTTAAAGTCTCCAATCAAAAGTTATGGACACAATTCAGAGCGGGGTTGAAATGAAATTTTTCGTTAACATTTTTAAACACCTTCTCGGAATTTTGTTCATAACTTTTGATTGGAGACTTCAAATGTCAAACGGATTTTTGGAGGTGAAATTCAGCTTGATTATCTAACTTTTCTTAGTTCAAAGTTTTTTCAAAAAAAGTGTTTTACTATGCCAAAAAGGTCACCAAAGTCTGCTGTTCTTACAAAAAAAAATGGAAAACAATATAAATGTAATTCTAATATTCATTATAACATGTAGAATTCGGGTTGGCTCAATGGTTAGAGTCTTGGACCCCAACCGTGAGGTCCAAGGTTCGAACCTCCACGGTGGTGGCCGCCTACATGGCATTGGTGTGCCACATGGTGGGTTGCCACATGGTGCGATGTGGCTCTGCCATGTGGCATTCAAAAAAAATTAATTTTTTAATTTAAAATAAAAAAAATAAAAAAAAATTATTGACCAAATTAACAAAAACTGTAACAAAAAATCAACACTTTCTTGTTTCATAGTGTCCAAGTCAACATGTCCAAATCAACAGAAAATGAACTATCAAAATCAACACTTTCTTGTCTATTTTTTGTTGATTTGGACGCAGATTTTCTACTAGTGAACGCAGGCACACCACTGGGATTAGAAGCAGGCAACAAATTCGCAAATTGGGCAAGCAAAGGACTATAGCTCATAAAACATATATGGAACGTTGAGGAAAACGATTGGAGATCAGCCCAAGACCTACTAAGAACGACCCACTCTAGGAAAACCAATGACCTACGCACCCAGATAATCCACAGCATACCAACAGCGCCCAACCCGAATATGCAGCACATTGGATCACGCCTGACAACAAAGGACACCCGAAGAGAGTATATCACGTCCTCAACTTGCAGGGACCAGAACTGTAGGTAGATGTATACAAGACCAATGACATTACAGACGAACTGACAAAACACGAGCAGAGCCCCGTCTGGATCTCAGCCCAACAATTCCACACTATTCACACTAGTAGAAAAAAATAGTGACCAAATTAACAAAACTCAACACAAAAGTGTTGATTTTTTAACAAAACAGTCCTGAATCTTAACAAAAAAGTGTTCATTTTTTTGTTAATTTGGACATTTTTTTTGAAATATTTTTTTAAAAATTCATAAAATATATTTTTTAACATCTAGGGTAGGTGCCACGTGGCCGGCAATCCAACTACCACATGGCAACCTAGCCAATTGCCACATGGCAACCTAGCCAATTGCCACATGGCAATGGCTACCATGGAAATGAAGCCACCAAGGTTTGAACCCGGGACCTCATGGTTAAAGGCCAAGGCTCTTGCCAAGGCACCAACCTTTCAAGTTGTTTGATTACTTAGGGAATAGAAATCCATTTAGATAGTTTTTTCGGATTTTTTTCATTCTTTTTTAAAATCAGCAGACTTTAGGAGCAATTCAGACCCAGTAAAAGACATTTTTTGGAAAAACTTCAGACTAAGAAACGTTGACAAATCCAGTTATCTTTCACCTCCAACAATTTTTTTTGAGATTCGGACCTACCAATCAAAAGTTATGAACAAAAATCAGAGAGGGATGAAAATGAATATTTATTTTTAAAATTTTTAAACTCCCTCTCTGATTTTCGTCTATAAATTTTTATTGGTAGGTCCGAATCTCAAAAAAATTGTTGGAGGCAAAAGATAACTTAATTTTTCAACTTTTTTAAGTTCAAAGTTTTTCCAAAAATGTTCTTTTACTGGGTCTGAATCGCCTTTTAAGTCTGCTGACTTTTTAGAAAATCGATTAGTGATGACTTAATTTCTTTTTAAATCTACATTGTAAAATTAAGACTCCAAAGGCTTCTAAAGAAAAAAAAGATTTAAAATATACTTATATTTGAATTTGGAGTTGAGGTATATAATTTTATTTACTTTATTCTTTAATGTTTTTCCCATTAAAAGTCAGTAGACTTTGGTGGCAATTTTGTCGTAGAAGATAAACTTTTCAAAACATCCTTTGAACTAATGAAAGTTTTAAGATGAAAACATCTTTCACCTCCAACAATCCGTTTAAGATTTAAATCTTTAAATTAAAAGTTATGGACAAAAATCAGAGAAGGTGTTTCAAAATATAAAAAAGAATGTCCATATTTACCCCTCTCTGATTTTTGTTCATAACTTCTGATTAGAAGATCTAAATCTCAAAAAAAAATTTGGAGGTGAAAGATATATCAATTTTACAACTTTCATTAGTCCAAAGTTTCTTGAAAAAAATAATTTTTCAAGGTGAAAATTGCCCCTAAAGTCTGCTGACTTTAATAAACACCGAATTGTGTACTTATTTTGTTCTTAAATCTACATTGTATATTGAAGATTCTTAAAGATTTTTGAAGATTTCTAAGATTTCTAAAAGATTCTAAAGATTCTAAAAGATTCCAAAAGATTCCCAAAAAATTAACAAAATTTTGTTGATGTGGTAATTGCACTATCCAAGTCAACAAAAAAAATTGTTAATTAGGGCACAGTTAACAAAAATTTGTGAAAGTGGACGTTGTAGTACCCAAATCAACAAAAAATTGTTAATGTTTTGTTAATTTGGGCACTGTTTTTCTAGTAGTGTCAAGTGCAACAGAGACAAGGTACGCAAACCCTAACATACAATCCTGCTCCCC
The DNA here is from genome assembly GCA_947034895.1 of Rhytidiadelphus loreus. Lineage (NCBI taxonomy): Eukaryota > Viridiplantae > Streptophyta > Bryopsida > Hypnales > Hylocomiaceae > Rhytidiadelphus > Rhytidiadelphus loreus. The sequence continues at coordinate 46,470,263 of OX344764.1, forward strand.
CGCTGCAGCCGAACACCTCGCTATGGATGCCTTCCCCTAGCCACGTTACAGATTGGGATTGGGATCCAGGGGAATGGCAATGGAAGACCATGCCACATCTTCCTGCCATGCACTTATTCAACTACACAACCAAACGAGGGTACAGGATTGGACTACAACAACGCATCAAATCCACAAGGTACGATCTCAGATTACAAGCGCAAGGGCATTCAACCACAGAATGGAAGCAAATTTATAATAGACAGTGGCATCCTTGGATACCACGGAAAATTAGTACATTTCTCTGGCTTCTTCACACAGAGGGCCTACCGCTCGAGAGCTGGCTAACGGCGATAGAACTAGATGGGTCCTGCAAACTATGCCCCACCGCCCCAGTAGAGACAGCCAGACACGCCTTCATAGACTGCCCGGCAACCAATACAACGTGGATACTATACAACAACCTCAGGAATGAGCATCACCTTCCTACCCTACAGCTCATGCCCGTAGACATACTCGAAGGCGCAGTGCTCACAACGCCAGGCATCACGACCCATCAATTTAGCAACACTTGTCGAGTCACCAAGGAAACGCCGTGGGACATCCTGCGGTGTCTTCTTCTTTGGCATATATGGTACCAACGGTGCAGCAAGACCATGCGTAACGAAACCTTCCATTTGGGATCAGCTCTACATGCCGCCTAGAAGACCACTGTTCAGATTGGAGTGGCAGCATGGCGCAACATTTGGAAGACCTCTACATCAGACCTCAGACAAGAAGCATTTCGAGCCACTTGGGCCAACACGGAGGCATTCTGTACGATGAATGGGAGCCCATCCTGGAATTTCATTCCCCCCACCACCTTCCTCCCACAAAATCTCGCCCAGCGCCCAGCAGCAGGCACGCCTCGACAGCAAGTACCTCCTCCCTCGACAGCACCCACACCAACAACGGCAAGCAACGATGGATGAGCCACAGACCCACCCAACAGCAACAACAACAACGAAGGAAGAAGCACCACCTACTCAATCAATTTGAACAGTATACAAACACGAGACAGAGAGCTCGGGGGAGGTGCCACCACCCCTACACAACCGCTCCACCAAGGGAGCAGAGTCACACGAGGAGGCCAAGACCTAGAATACGACAATCGGCCACACAACGCCAATTAGCGTCCAACTGAAGAAACCCGACGCATGGAAGCAGCTCGGCAAGCGGACACCATCATGCAACTCATTCTCCGTGAGATTACACGCGACCAACAACGACTTCCGACTCCTGATGACCATATCACCACTGATCCCCTGTATCTTCACTCACTACCTTCGGATGCTCGTATCGAAAATTTCGAAGGACAACCAAGCATTGGATTGACCACCCCGAACACGACAGGGCAGACAGACGACGACATCGACTTGGAGCAACCCTTCCACAATTGGAGCCCGATCTCCATCGACACCCCAGATGCAGCTCCTCACGAACAAAAACAGGAAGCCTCCGACGACCAAGACGAACAAGGCTACACGATCCCTCACGACCAACCCTACCTTCACAAGCAAGTCATCGACCTAGAACTTCAAGCTACTTTCGACAGCATCTACAACGACCTCACTCGATGCTAACCCTAATCTCTGGATTTCTTTCCGTTCTATGTCTTCTCGAATTGTAGTTCTTCGTGAATTGTTATTTAGGGTTCTTGACTCAAACCTGCCAATTGGCGTTTTGCTCTCACTGTCCCCCCCCCTATGTTGATTCATCCCCGCCGATTGGAGCTCATCTGGTTCCTTCAGTTCTTGCCCTGTTCCCTTTTTTGTTCAGCCCGTTTCTTATGCTCACTCCTCCTCTCACCCGGTCTTGACCGGCCCTGCCTTTGGGCGTCATGTAACGGCCCTCGGGCGCTTATCAGTAAAGTTCCACCCTTGAATGGGTTTCACTCTTAAACACTCCAGAGATCCAGCCACAATGGAATTCCAATTACTCCTCAAAAGACGCACTGAGGGGAGGGGATTCCATTTTTTCCCCGGGATTTTCAGACAAATGGTTACATGGCTTTTCTTTCAAGAAGGTTTTGAATTTCATGTCTCTTTCAAAGGGCAGGGTGGGTTGACCCCTTCGCTCGGCCCTGTGGGCAAACCCTAGAATTATTTGTTTTCCGCACATTAATTTTTTTGCAAATTTTTAATTCATTTTTGTGATCAGAGACCCCAAATTAGTGAAGAGTGGTCAAGAGTATATCCTAGAATGGCCCAAAATAGGGGGCTTTTTTTTACATGCACCCTTGGTAAGGCCGAGCGAGGGGGGCAATCCACCCTGATCCTTCATTCTAGGGGTTTGAATTGAAGGAGACCAATTTTGAGTATGTAATTTTTCTATGTGTTGGTTGTGCACAATGGATGTAATGAGGTTTTGAAAACATTGTGGCAACAATGTGAACGCAAGGCCATCATTATAGTTTGACATTTTTTTAATACATTTATTCTTTTTTTTTCCTATAGGCTTGAAGTTGTCCATTTTACTTTTTGGAAATTGGGCATTCAATTCTCGAAGGGTGCACTTAGTTCTACTATAACAAACCACATGCGAACAAGTTGTTTCTAATAAACTATAATTTCAACCTAAAATTTTGAACATTGTTTAATAATGACTATAGCTTTCTATTGCCAAAATTTTCAACTCAAATAAAATATGAAATGATTTCTAAAAGAGGTTGAAAACAAACTAAAATGGCATGTTTTTCAACTCAAATAATTATAGAGGACACATTTAGATGACCATTGAGTCAATATTCAAATCAAAATGAGCTTTCATTAATGAGTTGTTTTTAGGAATTTTTTGATCATTTTTTAGACAATTTTTTCTTATATAATATAGGGGTGTGAAAGTTATTTTTCAGTTTTACATTGTATCTTTTTACTTCAAAAATTTGTAACTAATTATTATTAACAAATAAAAATATCAATAATTCAAAACATAAACTTTCAAAGTAGGAAAATCTATTCATATTTTGTTTATTTTGTTTTATTTAAAATTGAAAAAGTATATAGGAGGTCCAAAGTTTTGTTCGCACGTGGTTTCTAATGGACACTCTAAATGACCCCCCCGAGATTCAATTGCCTAAGAAAAACATTGGAGGGGACTATACCAAGGAGAACAAGGAGGTATTTGAGTATTTGAGGTATTTGCACCAATTTTAGTAGTTGGAAAAATTATAGTTTATTCTTACAATGTCTAAAAAACACATTAGAAGAGAATCTACAATCCTCTTTTGACTACCAACAAGTGGATGTTGTTTCAATTTGTTTGCTTTCATATAGTTGTAAAAAGGTACAAGAATACACTATTTTATTTTATTTTTTTAAATAGCAAGAGCTTCTTAACCCCTAAGTGCCTAAGCCTTTCCAAGTGTGTTTTTCCTATGAAAAAAGAGCAAGGGCTTATAGTTATCTTCATTGAAACAAATTGATTCTTTTTTCAAAATCTATCTGTATGGATGTTTAAAGATCTTGCTTATTAGTAAGCACACAAATTTTGAGTGAAAATATTGCATAAGAGTTGTCAAATTATAACAAGAGAAATGTATATTTTCTATTTTTAGTATGTTGTTCCTTCCCACAATGTTTCAAAAGTTTGCACATAAAAGTTTTTTGGAATTGGACGTGACATGAACAATTACAAATTGTCTTAGCACATTAAAATGAACTCTCAAAAAACTTATTATCACTTGAAAAGCTATTAAACTCATTACACAATCCACCTTGCAATTGTTGAGATGCAATTTTTTGTATAAGTATAAATTGCAAATAACTCCAAATCAACACTTGCTTGTTTAAATTTTCAATGGTGAAAATCATGAAAACACTTTACTCTTTCCATTGGGACCATTTTCAAAGCAAATGGATAAGTGCAAGTTTTTAGATCTCAAATCAAGTGAAATTGCTCAAAGTTGGAAAATGAAGTAAAATTAGCAAGCTTTACTCTTCCTCTAATGGACATGTATGGCTTTGGAGACCTCTCAACAATCAAATATGTACCTTTTTTTAGTGAAAAATGAAAATTTTCAATAGTTAACCCTAAAAACTGCTCCAATTTTTTTTTAAACCATCAAACAAATTTAATTGCCCACTACAAAATGAGCCTGAAATTTTGGATCGACCATATTTGGTTGCCCAAGCAATTAGGGGTTAACTCATTTTTCCATAGATTCTTAACTAGATTTTCCAACACTTCATGAACTTGCCCAAGTTGGGAAAGAGAGAATTGAGCCCATAGAAAGCTTTCCTAAAACTTGGTTTTTGAAGTTTAAACATTACTGGATCTTGCAATTGGTTGGAATCTTCACTTAAAAAAAAAATTAGGATATACTTCAACAAGGTTTTGATTTTGAAAAATATTTGAAATATAGAAGAATTTGGCATGTTATTTGATTGTAATTTTATATTCATTATCAAATTAATTACTATTAACTATTTTCACATTCATTTGTATTATCATTTCATACTCATACTACTTATTCTTACCACTTCATATTTCTATGATGTTTTAGATTACATTGTTCTAAAATAGAAATAGAAGGTAGTACACCTCATGACCAACTTTTCCAATAAAAAAGTACTCATTGGGCAATATCCCTCACAATTCCCTTCTTATTAGAAAAGCACCCATTGCTTCCTATTGGAGTGTTTGGAAATCCCCCTTATCATCAACTTTATACTACCATAATTGGCTATTAGGATGAGCATTTCATATTGAATATTTAATTAAAGTTGAAAAATCAAATTTGGTAGATGCTAAAATTAAGAATGTTCACATGTATTATTTTGGGATCACACATTGCACACCTAATCCAAAATTACCCCTACATGTTTTGACTCTATTTTCACCAAAAATGCTCCCAAATTGCCATTTCTAGTACATGTACCAAATTTTAGAAAAAACAAACATTTTTCAGGCATTTCTAGCTTAGGTGTTGTTGTTTAGGCACCTAAAATCCATGTGGAAAATATGATATTTGAGCATAATTTGTAAATGTTGCCAACTGTCATTTTAGATGATTTAAAGGGTGGTGTCAACAATAGGATTCTAGAAATGTGTTTCCCAACCTAAATATCTATAACAAAAAAACCTAGCCCAATTTATGAACAAATTTTTATAGCACTAAAGTGGATACTAAATGCATCAAAAACACTACTATTTCAGGAAGAAATTTGTATGAGGTGTCTTTATGAACAAATTTTTATAGCACTAAAGTGGACACTAAATGCATCAAAAACACTACTATTTGAGGAAGAAATTTGTATGAGGTGTCTTATATAGGCAAGACCAAGCTTGCTAGGCCAAAAGAATGCTCTTAGATTGTTTCACTTGCCCCTATGAGGTTGTTCAATATGGAAAACATTTACTAGACTGTGAAAATAAAAAAACAAAGTTTTTTAGTAGGACAAAAACTCTACTTGATTTAGAGATTTTTAGTAGGGCAGAGGGAGTATTAGTGTTTGAAGTGAAAAAATTCTTCTTTAGGGCCCTACATAAAACCAGGCAGTTGCACTTCACAAAGTCACATTTGTATGAAAAAATGTCCTAAATGGTGATGCTTCTTTGGATTCATTCTTCAAGGCAAGTTGGCTACATGCTTGAAAATTTTCAGATCATTTCGAATTGTACAACATATAGAAAAAAATAGTAAGTAGAAAGAAGTAGAGAACAATTCAAAATACTAAATTGTTAAAGATTTTAGTTAAATGGAATTGAAAAATGTCAATTCCAATGGTTGTAATGTTGTAATAAACAATTTACATCCCATGATTTTATTTTTTTCCAAAATATTAAAAATTGAGTTAAATAAAGGACTTCAAAGTTGAGTTTAGAATAGAGAATTGATAACTATCCACAAACTAAAATTCCTCATAACTTTCATCTTATTAGTCAAAATACAATGATTCAAACCTTTCCACATACATATAAATCTAGAAAAATAAGTTAAATTTTTTATGTCTTAAAGAAGTCATCTTTTAGAGCTACCCCCTAAGATAATTCATATCCCATGGGTAAAAATGATTCCAAATATTGTATATATGAATCCTTCTAGGCCTTTAACCCCTCACGCCCAAACCACGTATTTTTTGGCAACATAGCAATCATATTTTATGAAAATCCCCAATTATTGAAACATATGTTATAATTGATATTTCATTCACAGATTACAATTCTAAAATACGCAATAATTTGATTTTTCTACTAAATTAAGTTTCATCTTATATTTAGAAATTCAAAGCAAATACGGAAATGAAAAGAATTAGTCACTTAGTTAATATTATCATTTAAAAGCCTAAAGGACATTTGTCTGTTGAATAAACAATTGAAAATTCAGGTAGGTTCCTATGAAGTCAATTTTGGTCGGATGTTGACAAAATTTTGACAAAAGGTGCGAACACGTAACCCCTTAGTGGGATTTTTTTTTTGGATTGGGTGCCTGGATCAAAAGTTAGTTTGCCTTTAACTTTTCTGACAGCTTAGGCAGCTTTTGCAAAACTCCTCTTTTACTTTTGAGATTTGGCATATATATAACTTATATGATACAAGATGCAAATGTAAAAAGAAAATAACCATGTGTAGTGTAAATATTTCACTCTAGGAGGAGTTGAAGGTTGCTAGCCTTGTTAGACAAGGTCAAAAAAAACTTTTCTTCTAACTTCAAACATCATAATCTTTCAATCCGTGTGGCCAAAGTTTTTGAATTTTTTTCCACACATTCCCATAGTAGTCTAGTACAAATTTGTACCGTTGAATTTTGAAAAAAAACTCTTCTTTTTTCATTTTTTTCTCACTACCCAATAAAGTGGCAATTTTTCACAATTCTATCCAAAATATGCCTCTAGGCTTTAGAGGTTAATTATTATATTCTTTGGTTTTGTTGTATTAAATGAACAAAATAGAATCCCATTTTTAATCTAATTCATTATACAATTGGGGACTCCACTTAATAATTGTTATATATACCAAGCCTATTCTACAAGGCACATACTCCCTTTGTCTCAAAATAAATTTGTGGTACTTCACTATTTTTCACTAGAGAACGCAAGACGCTAAAGTGTTCATTTGAAATCTACATCCTACATCAATTTGTCTTCTCCAAGTCAAGAATAAAATATAAAAAATTATCTCTATTTTGTGGTTATTTAGCCAATATCTTGCATTCTTCACCTCTCCTAACTAACTTAGGACCTTTAATTCAAAATTTCCATATTTTACTATGGGTGGCAAACAAAAAATTATAGTGTTTTCTCGAAGACTAAAACTGCAAACTTTGAATGACCATTGTAATGTCTTCCCTAGAAACCACAAATTTATTTTGAGACAAAGTGAGTATTCAATATACCAATGGTGAACCTTCATATTCTACATTTCTAGAAACAACTCAAAAAAGGTTTTGAAAAAAACAAAAAAACAATTTCTAATTTTTTGTGGCCATAATAAAGAGACATAACTTACGAGCAACAATAGCAAGCAAATGATGGCCTCCCATCACCTACCTATAGGGCTAACTTTTTAGTGCTTTGGAATTAGACCTTAAAAATTCTATCATTGGAGGAGCATTTTAAAGTACTTCAAATAGGTACAAGAAAACTCAAATTTGAATATCAGGAACAAAGAAAATAAAACACTTCAAAAAGCTAGCTAAAAGATAAAAAATTGTAGTTAGCCTTGGCAAATTCACAGATACCAAGTTACCAACGCACATTTCACTCCAATTAGGGTGCAATATGACTTTGGAGTTTCACCTTCTACCTTCTACAAATTCTGTTTTTTGTGGATGGATTCCTTACAATTGGATTCATTTCATTTACAATTGTTTGATAGGGATCTTTGTTCTTTGATCGTGTCCAACAATTTCTATAGCTAGTACACTTTGGAAGAATGTGACGAGGGATAAGGTAAACTATCCCATTGTGGACAGACATTAGATGGGATTTAGCCCTTTAGGAGGGCCTTTTCAGAGTGGTTCCTGTTGCTGGAAACCAACCTACGCTATCAAGAAAATAAAAATTAATTTTAAAAATAAAAATATTAAAATAAAAATTATTTATTTATTTATTTTAATAATAAATTATTAATGCCTGTTGACGTGTCCATCTCTTGACCACATCAACAAGCTGCATGGTAGAGATGAGAACACATGGAAACAGAAAAACTCACAGCCCTTGACGAGGGCTGCATTTCATCTAATGATGGGAGCAAGCCCATTGTAAGCTGAATGGTATTGATGGTATACATTTCAAAACTTGAATGTACACCACCATTACAATTTTACCTACAATGGGCTTGCTCCCATTCTCTCCGTAGTGGGGTGGTTTACCTCAATTTGAAGACTCTCATCCACAATGAAATCTCCAAATGCAATGCTCATTGTGGTGATAGCTGCTATTCTTCCTTGTTGTATCATATGTCAATTTCCATCCAGCTTGGACATTTATTTTGTCCTCATTCTTCTTGTTTGGATTCACTTATCAAGATGGCATGTGTCCTTCTCATGGTAAGAGTGAAACTATGTTGGGGTTTCAGATTTTCTCTTCACATAATTTTTTTGGGTGCAATCAGTCAATTTAAGACTTATTTGAGATATAGGAGAGGGCTCGAAAACAGTTCGGGCATTAAGAATCGCCCATAGAAAGGTATTTAAAATCATGCACATAGTTCTTAATATAGAGCAATCTGTGAATGGTGGTAAATGAGGCTTATATGTGCATGGTTCAAGAATACTGAGGCAGTGAAATATAAGACTGTGACATTTCATTTTACACCTTAAGTAATTTTTGAGTTATAATAAGACAGAATGAATGCACAAAAAAGAATGCATTAAAGTTTTATTAGCAGTAGCTAATGAATGTTCAAATCTGTACAACTTTTTTCTAGAAAAATGGTGCTCTTTGTTGGCTATGTGCATGGGCTGATTTTGAATTCACATGCATGATCATTCACTATGACTTCCACCATTTTCAGCATGTTGTTAAACAAGTCTTGGACTAACTTGGTTGGTTCATAGCTTCATCAGGTGCTATTATTCATGCACCCTCTGAGCAACTTTGCCTCCCTAGTGCACCTTCACTTCATAAAATCATAAGTAATTGAAACCAAGGTACAAAATTCTGGAAAAATAAGGCCTCCTATAGTCTGTAATTTGCCTTCCTATGAAAATTATCCCCATATTTTTTTAGTTCTTACATTTGTGTACAGACCTTCATTTCTTGTTAGATGGTCCATTTCTGAGCCTCTTACCTTACTCATAAGAGTGTTGACAAAACTGTAACCACACTCCCTAATTCAGAGCTCTGCAAAATCATTCTTCACAACGTGAATGACTTGGTGAGGTCTCTGATGCGAGCAACTGACGTGATCTTGGTTGGTGTTGGTTTTTAAGGGGGGAAAATGATAGAAAATTCAAAAATGAATAAATCAGGATGGATGACCACTGGCCAGCTACCAAAGCAACAGTGATTTTTTAAATTAGCCATGCATCATGAGTGAGCATTGTTGAAATCACTGTCTCAGGCCCCACATGGGATCGTATTTGCTATTCCAAAAAGAATTTAAAAATTGAGTTGCACACTTTTTGGATATCCTATGAATTAATTATGATTTTTTAAAGTCTAACTTAGTAGATTTCTAAAACCATGCCCTAATTTTGATGTACATGGATTGAACATCTTGAATTGATTATCTATTTATTTTCAAATTTTTTTAGGGTAGATGGTTTTGGGTAAATGTCTGTTCAAATTTTTTTAGGGTAGATAGTTATGTGTTAAATAACATTCACTTGTCTAGGAGGCAATCCAAAGGAAAATTAAACATCTCCTTGAAGTACATCATGAATCATCTTGTTACTTGCCCAAAGTTTGTGTGGTCAAAGGATGCAAAAGTGAAAAAATGAACAATGCTATAAATTTGTAGCCTAAATGCAATGCTTGGCAAGACACTTTGTCTATAGAAATGAGTTCCATAGATTGAAATATACCAAAAGCCACTATGGGTCAAAGATTTTCTCAAAATGAAGCCCAAGGAATCTAACTTGTTGTTTATAGGTTAAAATGTGAATGGGACTTTTGGGGTTACAAGCCTTTCTCCGCAACCCATTGTTCCATTAGTGAAGACAAGTCACTATGTGATTTAGGATGAACCTACCTATGCTTTCTTGCATACTTGATCACTTTCGTCCAAATAGACTTTGATAAAATCACAAAGAATTAATTTCTTGTTCAAAATAGCTTACTATGTTTTATACCCAACTTCTCAATCTTTGAAAAATGGGTGAGCTACCAACAACTTCTACAAGGTACCCATAACATTGTATAACTAGGCAATGATCCTCCCCAAGCTAGTTGAAAAAATATTATGCTTTGCTAGATGCCTAGGATGGACTAATAATTATTGCAATGATTAAGGTTGATTGAAGAGCCGTATAAGACAATTTTGTTCACTGGAGGAGTTCCTTTTTCAAGGATGCCAAAGGGACGTGTGCCTCATTGGTAAGCAATGCTATGATAAGGTAGTCAATTTGCTTGCTACTGAAGTAGTCTGATTTATCCGCCAAGGACTTAATCTCTAGTTCTGTGTACTATTCCTCTTATCAATGAGAATTCTCCATTTGTTTAAAATAAAATAGTCTAGTTTATAGTTGGCCAAATAACAGTGCCGGGAGATCATTTGGAATAGGCAAGGGCCTGTTCCTTGTATTTTTATCTAGGTCTTCTCTGTGTCTTCTCTGTGTCCAGCCTTGTGGTTTAGATGCTTTGTATTTGGTGTTTTGCAATGGATTTCCATTGGTTTCAAAAAATAAAAAAATAAAAAATTGACAGTGCCGGCCTTTTTCCTGAACTGCTGTACTGGACAAAATCCCAGACGTGCTGTCCGTCTGCAATGCGCTGCAGACCGACAGCCTCGAGCAGCAATTAATAAGTTATATAAAATAATCGGTAACACTCTCAAGTGGTCCGCACCGATAAACATTATTTAACTTGGGATCTTTTTGCTCCCCCAGAAAGTGGGAGCAACTTCCTGGTGTACACACTCTCTCCAATCTGAGTCTTCGTGCAATTCATATCTCTCTCCCGTCAACCAATGAGTGTCTGCAGGTTAAACAAAATTCACTCCATGGGATTATCCAATTTCTCTGAGGTTAGGGAAGATTCCCAACCAAGGGTAAATGTAAAAATTGTCCCATATTTTGTGCTATGTAAATTTTGTATTTCTTCACCTGTCTTTGCTGATTCTGGAGTTTCTGATTGCATATATGAATTTAGAATTTGCAATTTTCTTTTTATCATGGGTGGCAAATAAAAAAAATTCAATGTTTTCTCTAGGGGATAAAACATGGGGCAAGAAGGGGGGCAATCCTCCCTGGCCATTTTCTAAGGGGGAATGGTTTGGGTTGGTCAACAATGTTGTGGTCAATAATGTTATGCCGTATGAATAATAGAATAATGGCCTACAGACTAAGGTTCGGGAGGCCCAATTTCATAATATGGTTTTTATAGACTATGGATGTGACTCATAATGATTGGTATGAGGTAACAAACTCCTAATAATGACTAATTCTAAAATTGGCCCCAAGAGATTCTTACCTTGAAATATACAACTTTAGTTCAATTCACAAGAGGGTAAGCTCCATTTTGGATATGCCTATTTCTAGCACTTTCGGTTATTCATATGGTGTTCCTATATAAAATTTGAAGAGAATTTGGAATTCCATTTTAACTATCAACAAGATCTAAAAAACATATTCACATTTCAATAATAAGAACTATGTTCACATCCTTTTGGAGACATTTATTGATGTTCTTAATACGTAAAGTCATTCATGTCCTCCTTTGAGTATATTTAAAAAAGAATTGGTACTTTGTTTCAAAAATTAATGCCTATTCTTTTTGGTAAAAGGTCGCTAGCTTCGACATTTTGTACTAAATCTTACTTTACTTCAAAAACAAGACATTGTCTATACTCTTTTGTGAAAGTTCAATTTAAGAACAATCAAAGTTTGGAGATTTTATTGGACAAGGGTAGAAAAATCACACTTTATTTTTTTCTAACTTCAAAAACTATAATCTTGCAATTTGCAAGGTCAAAGTTTAAGAATTTAGTTCCACAAATTTCCATATTAGTCTAGTACAATTTTGTACCATTGAATTTTTTTTAATAAGAAATCCCATTCTTTTGGTAAATGCCACAAAGAAGCAAACTAACAAGTTTTAACAATATATGCCTAAAACATGCCATGGCAACGAAGCTAGTATACGAGCGTAGAGCGGGAGCTTGGAGCATAGAGCGTAGAATTTAGAGAGTGGAGCTTCTATATTAAACGGAAGGAAGGAAAAAAGTGGTCCCTTCCCACTCACCAATCCCTGCTCCCCGCTCATGTACCAGCATTCCCCCATGCCATGGTCTTTTAGAAGTTACTACTTTTAGCATTCATAACATTATTAAGCAACATTGAAGGTTGCTCCTCCAAATCTAAGAATTGTATCAACATCCTCATTGAAAGACTGCCTTACAATAACTATAGAATGGAAAGTTGCAACTTACTAAGCACTATGAATTAGCTTGAAGGCACAAGAGAAGGTATATTGGTAGAAGAATATACCTTCCACTCAAGGGAGACTAGAGATGAGGTTAAGCAATGTTATGTTGAAATGCAAGATATTTCAATAGGAAGCATAATATTGTTAACCAACCTAAATCATCCCCCTTTGAAGGAAAGACAATCTTTCTTTAACTCCTAAACTACAATGGCAATGTTTTCACCAAAAATGCTCCAATACTACCATTTGTAGTACAAGTACCAAATTTTGGAAATAAAAACATTTTTGAACTCATGTAACTATAGAATCTTTTAGTATGCTAACTTGAGAACACAACAAGGACATTTCAGAAAATTCCTCCATGTGGATTACAAGATATGAGCTTTTGAATTTACAAAAATATTTTTTTTGGCCTTGTGAAAAAACGGGTAGCTACACTTCACAAGCTCACATTTGTATGAAAAAATGTCCAAAATGGTGGTGCTTCTTTGGATTCATTCTTCAAGTCAAGTTGGCTACATGCTTGAAAATTTTCAAATCATTTGGAATTGTACAACATATAGGAAAAAAATAGAAAGTAGAAAGAAGTAAAGAATAACTCAAAATACAAAATTGTTAACAATTTATTTATGGAATTGAAAAATGCCAATTTCAATGGTTGCAATGTTGTAACAAACATTCTGCATCCTACGGTTTTATTTTTTTTCCAAAAATCTTGAAAATTGAGTTAAATAAAAGACTTCAAAGTTTATTTTAGGGTAGAAAATCCATAACTACCCACGAAGTAAAACTCCTCATAACTTTTGACTCATTGATCAAAATAGAATGATTCAAAGCTTTTGATGCATATATAATTCTAGTAAATCAAATTCAAGTTTTTGTTTTCGAAAAAAGTGATTTTTCAGATCCGCCCATATTGGCCATTTATGGAAAAATAACATATTAGGCCATAACATTTGACTCATATTTCCAAATGTCATGAAATTTAGTGCATATGAAAGATATTCCTTGTCCCCACATTCTATAAAAATTTCAACCTAAAATATGCAAATCTCCAATTACACATACCTATCCAAAATTTATATGTTGCGAAAAAACGTATATTGGTCCTTTAAGGGTTAAATACATGGGAGGGAATTCAGTTTAATCTAAGAGAAGACATTGGCTAGCCACGTTCCAAATTGTTATCTGGGTTCATGAACACATAAGGTCAATTGATCTACCACTTCGTTTCCCCCTTTATTACTTTATTGGAGTTACAATGATTATTCTATGTTAGTGGGTTTATTAATACGGTGGAATGTCATAAGCTGAAGTCAAGTCAACAAATGTTCCGAAAGGATGGTTGTTGAGGTAAAGGAACCCATTAAGGTAGGTGGCTCAAATTGCTACCTACTTCTTGGAACCATCCCTACAAGAGGCTCTGAAATGGACACTAAGCGATTCTAAACAATGGACTTTGGATAATGTGAGAGCTTAATAAGGTTTGTTAGATGTTGGTTTATACTTTACATATGGTGTAATAAGAGCCAGGGTGGGTCGATTTCAAATTAAGAGTGGATACAAGATATGTGTCTACTTCATTTTTGCAAGAAACACATTTATGGCTGAACATCCTTTTACTAAAATGATTATCAGTCACTCATTAGTTCTTGGATTGATATGAAATTTTATCCACACAAACTAGACTAGTAGGCGCAACTTTTCCAACACAAAATATTGAAACAGGACCTTGTATGAAGAAGTTATAAGCCGCTGAAATTCACTGTGATTGAAGAATGTCGGGATTTAGAACTTTGAATTGCTCTCAAACATTCAAAACAACTTGAATTTACATGAAAATTTTACCACAATAACTAGACTTTATCAAAATCCTAAATTTTACTGAAATCAAACTCAAAATGAAGGAGATAGAAGCCCCCGAAGTTGCAGCCAACAAATGCAGTTTGGTAAACTCAAATTGAACTTGTGAACTTCGATTGGCTCCCAAAAAATCAGTATAACTTGGATTGATCTAAAAATTTTATCACACAAACTAAAAGAGAGAGCTCAAATTTTCCAACAAGTTTTATTGAATTTGGAAATTGGATGCAAAAGTTACAGCACTTTGAATTGGATTTGAAAGTATGTGAAGACAATATTGGTTCCTTGGGGCATTTAGGGCTTCAGTTTAGTAAAGGTCACATTTAGGAACCTTAAGTATTATTTTTTCAATGCTTTACTGCTTGTTTTTGGTCACGCCATATCTTTTTTCAGACTGTGCATGTGTGGGTTTTGCAAGGCCTAGGATCACAAATAGGTGCCTATGGCAGAATTCTTTGGAAATTCATAAGTAATTCATAAATGCTTTGAAAAATATGAAACTACTTGTGTTAGATTTTGCATCAATTTTTTTCAAGTGAAAAATAAGGGAAAATAATTTTGTGCCTCTGAAATACATCAAAAAGTCTTAGCAGCCCTTAAAGTGTCGCTTTTTGAGCCACCTACCTTACATGCCAAATGGGAGCGAGTCTATTGCAAGCAAAATCATATTAGTGGTGTACATTTCAGAGCTTGAATGTACACCACTAATATAATTTTGCCTATAGCAGACTCACTCCTATTTGGCATGTAATATGTTCCTTTACCTTATTCCAAGTTTCTAGTTGGCAAAACTACTTCAATAAAGGTGGAGAATGAATTTTTTATCATTTGACGTTGGAAAAGCAGGTTTGATAGGGAAGTTGTAACGCTAGGGACTTCTTGCTTTCTGGGGAGCCCCCCAATGTTGTTTAACCGTAGAAAGACATGATGATCACTGTGAAAATCAATCTTTTTGGTATCATCCTGGAGGGCACACTACAAAGGAAGTTCATGGGTGAAGAGCAACCAAACCCTAAAAACTCATTTCTACTTTTCCTAATTACTTTCTAATAAACTATAATTTCAACTTATAATTTTGAGCTTTGTTTAATAATGTCTATGGATTTCTATTACCAAAAATTTCAATCCTAAATAACATGTGATATATTGTTTAGAAAGGATTGAAAAATGAACTAAAATGGCATGTTTTCAACTAAAATATTTATAGAGATCACATGAAGATGACTATTGTATAAATATTTAGCCAAAATAAACTTTCAATAGAAAACTATTTTATAGAATTTTTTTTTCATTTTCAATTTTTTTTTTTATACAATATAGGGGTGTGAAAGTTATTTTTAGCTTTTTAGTGTATCTTTTTTCTTCAAAAATTTGTAACTAATTATTATTATTAACATAAAAAATATCAATAATTCAAAACATAAACTTTCAAAGTAGGAAAATCTCTTCATAATTTTTTTAGAAAAAAATAAAATATTAAGATATAATATAGGGGGGTCAAAATTTGGTTGCTCCTCACCTATGAACTTCCTTTGTAGTGCATCCCGCGAGGGTATCGTGAACATCTACACTTCCATCCTACATAGAAAGATTCTTTGTCCTCCATTGATCACTTATATCAATGGCATCCTTCTATGGTTAATAATGTTATGAGAGAGTCATACAAATGTTGTTACTTTGAAACCCTGTCTTATGAAATTCAAATAAGAAGATTCTCCACTGTTGAAAGTATGCCAATGTCTGTCCAATTCCCAAGCAGGAAGTAGAGACTTTACAAATCAAAATCATTACCACCCCAAGTATGACTCAATGACAATACATTTTCAGTACTTCCATGAGCATCCCTACCAACGTGTTCTCTACCTCCAAACTTGGGACCTCAAACTAGTCAACCTTGACTTTATAGGGATGAGACCTCGCGAGTTCTCTATATGAGCTCCAATATAGGGAATTGGGCCCAACTTTTACCGAGTTCTCTATAAATTTGGGGTAGAGATCTTGTTTCGAGACCGGTGCGTGCAAGCTTTTGTATCCCCATCTCCATCTGAGGTCCTCTCCCTAAATTTTTAGGGATACAGAACAGATTGGTGGGGATGCTCTTAACAACTTCCAGTGTTGGAAGAGACAATGAAGATTGCAAGTGCACCAAGGTAGAAACATTCATTTAAAGCTCATGTGTATAGATGGATTCAAAATCACAATTAAATAATATTTTTGTCTTATAGACAAATGGAAATCATTAATATTCATAAAATAAATACATTTTTTTAGAGAGTTTATATATTTTCAGTCAAGACTAAAAAATCTTGGGGGGTACACTTAGTTCTACTATAACAAACCACATGCAAACAAGTGGTTTCTAATAAACTATAATTTCAACCTAAAATTTTGAACATTGTTTAATAATGACTATAGCTTTCTATTGCCAAAATTTCCAACTCAAATAAAATATGAAATGATTTCTAAAAGAGGTTGAAAATGATCTAAAATGGCATGTTTTTCAATTCAAATAATTATAGAGGACACATTTAGATGACCATTGAGTCAATATTCAACTCAAAATGAGCTTTCAATAATGAGTTATTTTTAGGAAATTTTTGTTCATTTTTTAGACTATTTTTTCTTGTATAATATAGAGGTGTGAAAGTTATTTTTTAGTTCTACAATGTATCTTTTTACTTCAAAAATTTGTAATTAATTATTATTAACAAATAAAAATATCAATAATTCAAAACATAAACTTTCAAAGTAGGAAAATCTATTTATATATTTTTTAGTTTGGTTTTATTTAAAATTCAAAAAGTATATAGGGGGTCCAAAGTTTTGTTTGCACGTGGTTTCTAATGGACACTCTAAATGACCCCCCCGAGTAAAAAATACTTCAAAGTCAATTCAATCGGTGCATGTTTAAAGTGCCGTGAGAAATACCCAAAACCATTCTCTAAAAGCTTCTTACAACCATGAAGCATGTCGCAACCGGAATTTTGATTTTTTTTATAGAAGTCAAGATTTTAGGTCCTAATCCGGAAAGAACTGATTCGGATGAGCTTAAAGAATAGGAAATTGTTTGAACTTAGAATAGTTGGAAGAGTAAACCAACTGCCAACTGGAATCAGAATGGAAGCCGGAAAATCTTCTAGTTCCGGACTGAGACCGGAGGACCAGAAAGCCGGAAGGGAAGTCAGGATTACTTTTCAGGGTATATAAACCCTGACTTAGGGTTTTTGGGGCTCATTTTCACTTAGGCGCTCCAACTCTCAGTTTTCTAACTCTCTCTCTCTTTTTCTCTCTCTCTCTCTCTCTTTCCCTCCAGCTCTCAGTTTTTTTGTTTTCTCTTTGAGTGTTTGAGGAAAGCCTTTTGCACTTAGGCATTGTGAGATTGGAGGAAGCATTGAGCTAAGGGAGGGCGCACGGATTGACCTTGAGGCGCAAGAAGAAGAGAGACGCTAAACCGGGTTTTCGGGTGGGATACGAGACGTGCGGCTAGAAGAGAGAAAGTGAGGTAGAATCAGAAGGGAGGACGGATGCCTAAACGTAGCAGCGCCGCCACCAAACCCAATGCGCCTCAAGTGGAAGTGAAACTGAGGGGGGTGGCGCCTGTAGAACCAAAATCAGATCGGGAGAAGACACATCTGATGGACGATTTGACAGCCATAGGCTGTGAGGGACTTTGTGGGAAGCCGTGGGGTTTCAAGAACGAAGAGATGATCCGGGAGTTGCAGGTGGGTGCTCTGAATCAATTTGCGGGAACCATCCGTGCAGCGCTAGAGAAGTGGACGGAGGAAATCTGGCGGGAAGTATACAATTTCCGAGCAAGAGGGACGTCCAAGGCGAGATCCCGGGATAACTACGTGAAGGGGCTGTTTTCTCAAGGAGCGGATTCCAAGGACGGGTTCGCTATGGCGGATTGCATCAACTCGCGGCATCGGCGCCTTCTAGAATTTTTGCTCCCCATACTTTATCCGGAGAAGCCCACGATATTGACCTACTTGGTGGGCAATACCATCTTTGGGGCGTTGAGTGGAGAAATGAGAGTAGACTGGGCCAAGTACATGTGTCTACTGGTGGCCGGACTCTGCGCCAACACCAAGAAGAGTAGAGGAACTCCACTCTGCCCCTACCTCTTCCATCTCTACCAGAAGCAGGGACTCCTCACAACGGTTGAGGAGAGTGAATGGAGGGCCCAAATGGCTCTCTCAAAATTTGGAGTGTCGGATGACGAGAGCTCCGAAACAAAACCGGATAGTACCCCGCCAGCAGGGACGCCCAAGGAGAATATGAGGAACTAGCAGGAGGAAGGCGAGGAAGACGATGAGCACTAGAAGAAAATGCAGCTGAAATGCGTGTTATCTTCAATGTTTTTGTGTTAGATGTCCACTTCGGCATGTTTGGCTTAGGTGACCTGTGCTGCTACGTTGGAAAGTTCATTGGAGCCAACAGTGTTCGTCATTTCAATGAATTGACAATGTCAGCCTTCTTAGTTTCTGTTCAGAGTAGCGTATACAACATTACATGAAACATAAATGATGAATCATGTCATATAGAATTAATTGCCGCCCTGTCACAGTCTACGTGGATGTCCTGGTGGCAGTATATTGTGCCATGTTTGTAATGGATGGACAACGATTTTCATGTCCAATGAATGCATTCGTTGGGGTCGACTGTATGTTGTCGTATGAGCAATTAAGGAACATTAGACACGTGCATGACTGTGATCTTCCTAGAAAGTGTCCTCGCTTTTGTTTTTGGAATGCTATGTCGTCATGTTTGAACAGATGTTATGTGTAATGCTAACATGTTTGTCCTCAGAGTATCATATTACCGAAAACAGAATTCATTTGTTGAGTACATAAGAGTTTATGTTTTTCCAGTACATAGAAGAAGTAATTCTCGTATGTTACGCACTGAGTTTTAGTTGTGTATGAGTAATAGAACATATATTTCATGTGAACGCTTGCATACAATGAATTAGATGTGTACATTAGAACATATAATTCCGAAACTTCACATTGTCAACATTCAGTAGCATATTTAGAAAAGAGAATGTTTTTATTTGGCAATGAATTTTGTAATACTGAATTCCTAATGATTTCTACAAGACATTTTTGTATAAGAATGAAAGTGATGACAATGAAGTTCAACGAAGTCAGTAATTTTGAGCAAAAAAAGAAACATCATGGACAGATGGCATGTTCGAATTGATGTACTCGTGGACATTCCGTGACAAGAATTTGGATAGACTGAGTTCAATACTATTGTGTTTACAGTTTCAAAGATGGTATTCTCGAAATTTTCCATTTTAGGAATTATGGTAAACTTTCTTATGGAGTTCGAAGTACATGACTGCATGTGCTTGTTCATTGAGAACATCAGACAAGTTTCAAAAATGCTCTGGCACTTGCATAGCTTGTTGTAGAAGACATGAACAACTCTCAAAGTGTTCTTGCTCATATAGGCCGAATTGAAATTTTCTTTCCAACATCCGAAAAACAGAATGGATGTGCCTTTCTCCTACAAGAAATACCTTGTTTTCGTAAAACAGAAGTTTGCATGCTTTACAAAGTTCCTTTAGTACTTCTTCCCCTCCACTTACTTGAGCATTTAGTTGTTCAATTTCACCTAGCATGGAATGCATCAAAAACGAATCCCGCTTGTAAACTTGCAAGTGCTCCTGTATTACCTCTATGTTGAAACGACGACCGCCGTGGCATTTCGTGCAAGGACAATGAAACGTGTTGCACTGCTTCTCTCTTGCAACCCTCACCTCTATTTTGAAGATTAAATCTTCAAGTGGAATATGTAGACCACGACGTCCTGACATGATGAATCTGCTTACAGTGGCAGATGAGATTGCTTGTGCTTTGAGATTGTGAAAAGGTAAAATTGAATTCTATGGAACAGGATATGTCTTTAGCCCTTCTTCTTGTAAGGTATGTCCACGTTTGAAGATGTTGTGTATGTCACTTCCGACATAGCCTTCCTTGCATTTCAGTTATCCCAATTTGTCTACAAATGAGAATGCATGGCTTGCAATTCATGTAGGCACTCAAACATGTATACTTCAATTGCCTGCGCATTCATGTTCCATACAAAGTGCATTCAGTAAATCATGACATATACTACTAGCGACAACTAAGGAACTGTTTTCATATTTCGTACAATGTCAAATGTGTAGACATGTTGAAAATGTGTGCCCCATCTTCCAAACATATCACATCCGACCTTTACCTATGCTAAATGTAAGTGACACAAACGAATTGCCCCTCCCATTGCAGAGGTACACGAGAATTTGCAAATGTAGCAACAATCTTCTACTGTGAAAGTAATTTTATGACATATGGAATCCACTGCACATTCTTTGAATTCTGTATATTTGCTAGTGAATTCTAAGCGTAGACATTGGACGTTCAATACGTACACATAGCATACCTTGAACCTCAGGACTGAACTATTTTCACATGGCGTCATTCAATTCTATGTGATGCTTCACTTCTTCTAAATGTAGAATTCAAATTTGCTCTGGCAATCGTCTTCTCACATGTCAATTTCTTGCATAGCATGCATGATGTTGCACATCCTTAAACAAAGGGCGTGACATGCATCACTGTAATTCATACTTGGCTTACCACTGAAAACTTTCAAATTTCTTTGCATTCGCAGTAGTCCACTCATGTCTTGAAGAGGTTCACATGTGGAAAAACAATTCCAGAAGTTGTCCATGGTACTGAAAGTGCACACTGCAATAAACACCTTCCGACAGAGTGTGTCCTACACAAATCACAATGAACCATTTTAGGAGAACTGTTGTTCATGCTAGAACTACAATATAGAAGCATGTTTCCTAATGACTTTAGTTATGGACATTGCAACTTCACTACCTTCCTCTTCAATTAAAAGCATTGTGAACAATGCAGAAAAGAACTTGGAAATTCATGGATTTCACTTCCGTTGCACTCGTACAAGACACGTTTGAGGACTTCTAAGAGTCTGTAGTTTCTAGCTGAGCTAGCTTGCCAAAATAAATTCTATACATGTGAAATAATACTATCATGCGCTCGTCATGCAGGAGTGCAGACTTGCACTTCATAGATATCAAAGTGCTAGCACTCCCATTCTAGAAGAATGTACTTCTCACTATTACAGATTTCGAACGTTCACATACTCTTCAATGATTGTAACACTAACTTTGGATAACATCTCTGAATGAGATGCTAGTGTTCTCTGATGTTTTTCTATCATATTACTGGTGAATGCATATTTGATAGTGCTCATACTCTTCTAAGATGCTTCTACATCATTTGTCACTTCCTTACTATAAGTGCTCATATGACACCTGACTTTCTTATATGAGATTATGTAACCAAGTTATTGTGAAGAAAATAAACCATCTCTGCTATTGTACGAGTGATTTTGTACAAAGGCATACAAGTCTGCTATGTACATGTATCCAAAAAAATAAATTCTTTCCATATTTTTGATTCATTTTTCAGCGGGCATTGTATTCCATCCTTTGTTTTTTTGGCATTACATTCATGTTTTGAGGACATTGGGGTCGTCCTCAATCTATCATTTGAAAAGTAATTGCATACTGTACATTTTTAATATGGAAGACAGTATGCAACACTTCCCCTCATAATTTGTGTTCCAGTCGTTGAATATACCAAACTATAGTGTCTTGTCCTTAATGAACAGAACTTGTAATTCTATTGTTCACATGAAAACGATGAATATAAGCCATAAAATACTATCACTTTCTTGAAGGGAATTTCAGTTTTCTTGGAAAAAGTACTTCTCTTCTCCCATACTCTATTGTTTCACCATGAGCTATACATTTTCGGAAGGGCCACGGCCATCCTTCTTATTCGAATGAAACAAGCCAGAAAAATTCTTCTCTGAGGATACATCCAATGAGGTCATGATCTTTGTTTATGACCCAAAAATTAGCAAACATCATAGACAACAAGGAAATTGTTGGTTTAATTAACACAATTTTTAATCAGATACAAAAGTGAAATCCAACAGTCTTTCATCATTGCTTATAGGGCACATGTGCGCCTATAGAAGCCTCTTTTGTACATTAAAATAGTGTTGTGGAAAAACAAAAATTCCCTACTCAACAGCGTTGACAAAGTATTGTTGTTCTTCAACAATATCGGAAAACACGTTATCTGACACAACAGTCTGACAGTTGCAAACGTCCATAGAAGTACACATGTCATCTATTAAGTCCCTTATGTACTAGAAGGTTCTATAGTCACAATTGCCGCTACCACTATGCACCTTCCAAATGGAACAGGCCCATCGAACAAATTGGCAGTTACCGTTTACACATGTGCCTCCCAATAGTAATGAAACTAGGAGTACTACAGTTGTTGCAATTTAGAACTATGAGATTTGTATCTTTTTAATTATCAGCGCAGTTGTCGACAGTAGTCCCTCCCGCCGTCAAACATGGACTTGTCATTAACAGGGGAAAATACTAGCTCTCATCTTAGTGCTTACAAGGAGGAACAAAACATTAGAAAGAAGAGTCTCCACGATGCAGTGTAGCAGGACTTACTTGCACGTGGATTTTCTGAAGCCGCTTTGCTTCGAGCTGTGTTTGCCGGTGAGGACATCCATCCACAACGCAATTGCAGAGTTCCAAGGGGGAAGAAACATCAACGCCAAAGATTGCGGCCAAGTGCTGTAGGTGAACAGTTTTTGCGGAGAACACCAAGGCTCCATCACAAGGCTTCTGATCAGTACACGGCGGCCACTGCTGCAACTCCTTCAAACACAAAGGTTTGTGATACTACACTACTGGTTATTCCTTCTTCATTGAGTGACGTCTTCCATTAGCATTTGGTGGATGGCTTGGCCACCTTTGAACTGCGTTGTACACCTGCCGTGATTGCAGACATTGCCGACATGATTGTACGTAGATAATTTACGGTCCAACTCTGTGCTTTCCATAAAAAAAATACATGCTCATGAAGAAGCAATGTTGAATTATTACTTCCAAAAGTGGGACAGTAGTTTCTGTGTGCCATCATTCACTGCCTTGCATACTACAACTTTGTCAGCAGGGAGTACGGTTCTGTACGTAGAGTAGGCCGTCTTACATTTAGTGGCACCTATTACAATAGAGTTTGGATATCTAAAACTGATGGCCATAGAAGTATTTATTGAAGGGCATTTCTGCTCGCCTCATGCGCTGTGCTCTGTGCAATGACTTCAATCCCGTGCTATGCATACTTGTCGCAGCAAGCTTCTTGCTTGATTTCATTTTGAGAAGCACTTCAATTTTCAGTTACAATTTCTACAATGCCTTTGCATTTGACAGAGCTATTGACCTCATCGATTCGTTGTAGTGCATTCAGAACCCTAGATGTGTACTGCAATAACCTGAGGCTTCATCTCTTTTAAAAGAGCTCAGAATCAATTTTGCAAGCAGTGGTTTCCCTCTTGTATTTCCTGTATTGGTATCCAATTAACTGAATCACAGTTGACAATGGATTCGTCGCAATGCCTTCTGTCCCAGCTTGCATGGGACAAAGTTGATTAGAACTTCTTGTATCTAATGAGATTGTAATGCGTACACTTAAATGCTTTGCTACTAATTAGTAGTCATGCAAGTAAAGGGTCTCCCGAAGCGCCTATACAACAAATGTCTTGTATTGGATCAATTTTTTTGTAAAGCCTCATGCTATTAGAACAACAAATCTTATCATGGTTTGACAAGGCTGTTTGAATTTTGAACGTCACTGCAGAGTGTGGAGCAGTTCTGCACCGAGCCGAGCCGAGAACGGAAGAACAAAATGTCCAAGAAAGCATCAACCTTGGAATGAAGCAGAACACAATCCGCAGTTGCATCAAGAGATGCGGCTACAAAATATGTTGAAGTCCGTTCTCAGAGCACACAAGATCTAACTGAAGAGCGGCGAAGGGCATCCCCTGACCATCGACCTAGCATTTTCGAAGACAACGGAAGCGAGCGACAAATATCCAGTCGCTCACGGGTTTGCGAAGACCCTCCGAGACCAACACAATCTAGATTCCCACTTCATGTAGGTCACAGTTGTGTAGGGCCTCATTGGGAAGATGATTACCAAATCAACTATAGCCAATCCTCTATTGGATTTTATGCAACCTCATTTCGAAGGCCATGGTCCCTAGTTTGTTACGGTGGTCCCAAACATTACGATGAACGTGTGTTGGAATATATTGGGAGAAGCCGGCCTTACGATAGAATTCCTAATTCTGAAGAACGTAGAGGTGCTTTGCTGGAACCTTGAAAGTCCGGTGCATGTCACATTCCATTGAATTTTTGTTCCGTTGAAGCATTCTTCTTCTTCTGTCATTTGTATACCTATTAGTGTTGGCTCACTTTGTCATTGGTCTTTGCCATTGAATATGAGCTTCAACAATTTTCGGGATGATAGTACAGCAGTTTCTGTACTCATAGTCTTCATTGCTCCTATGTTCAAGTTGCATGCTATTGTGTTGTAAGACTCGCATAAACATGCGTTGTCATTTGTATTGCGTTCTCAAGTCGTTGGTACAAGTTTCACTTTTGTAAGAAATAGAAATATGAGCCACTGTTTGTGTGACTTGTTCTTACTTCTACATTTTATAGTTTGTTTGTGATATTCTGTTCATGAAAATAGTTTGCAACTTCTATGTATCAGGATGTCGATTTTTGTGCTTTGCACATTAACATTACTGTTTTGAATTACTACTTCACAAAGAGTTTGTCGTTTCTGTCCAGCGTTGTGATGTATTCGTACAGGCTTCATCATACAAGGATGCCAGAAGGAGATTTTCAAGGTCCTTCGCTTTCTTAATCTTAGTTGTTGCGCAATGTGGTCGTTGCTTACAGGTACTTTGAAAGCACGATGTGGAAGAAGATGCCCAATATTAATGACAATGTTCATGCGGGGACTCCGGGGAGTGACGAAATTGTTTACGGGTTCAA
Source organism: Rhytidiadelphus loreus (assembly GCA_947034895.1). Lineage (NCBI taxonomy): Eukaryota > Viridiplantae > Streptophyta > Bryopsida > Hypnales > Hylocomiaceae > Rhytidiadelphus > Rhytidiadelphus loreus. The sequence continues at coordinate 46,495,631 of OX344764.1, forward strand.
CAAGTTTCCTTTCTCCGCTTCCACTGCCCACTCAAACTTAAACGTGGAGGTATACAAGTATGCTTACAATGTTGGCAAGTTTACCATTCAATTAACGATTATTTCAATTTCAGTCAACAAGCTTTAGTGTCCAGTTGTCGTCATATGAACGTGGATTGTCATTACTGTCATTCTACAATGATTGTTCCATATGTTGGTTATAAACGGATTTCCGTAGCTTGGTTGTCATATATTACATATGACGTTCACGTAGAAGATGTACTCTTCATTCAAAAGGTACAAGTTCTAAACGTTGTAGAAGTACTTTTTCAGAGGTCGTTGCTCTGTTAATTGTATGAAGGAATTCGTTTCTAGTATTAGGGAGTCGTTGCATCCAGTGACCATGACGTAGACATCTTCATCTGAAAATGAGGAATAAGAAGAAGATTTAACATGTCCTTCGATGTAATTCCACAGGCTAAGCCTTGGAAACGATATTTGTTTTTTGTTGTGTCCATGGCAAAAGCTCAGGCTGTGTTCATGTTCCATATCAATTTAATTCAGCATGTGAACACATGTTAGCAATGCATGCAATTATGCGGTGCTTTCATGATTTTGACGAATACTAATTCTACGACTAAAATGGTTGCTGGCGGTTGTGGGCGCTTAATTACCCACCCTTGGTAATTAATCGGACACAACCAGGTTCTAGGGGTTAACTAAATTCTAACCTAACGGGTGACTAAGCGTCGGTCCATTGTGCCTTCCAAGCAATGGATCTTCCTTACTAAGTTCCTAGTTTTTGCAGGTGACAATGGAGTTGCCCCCAATTGGCGAGGGAATAGTTCGGGCTAACCGTCCCCTAACGGCAGCCTATGTGAACTACCACCAAATCTTTCCTAATCTATGGGAATCTAAGGCTAATTGACCCTTCCTAAGACTGGGGAGGGATTACCTAAGTCCCTTCCATGATTTCCTGAGTTAATTGGGTCTTTTCCTAATCTAAGTTATCTTTTTCCCTAATTTAATTTCTTAATTTAATTTATCTTTTTTCCTAATTTAACTTCCTAATTTAATTCCTAATTTAATTTATCTTTTTTCCTAATTTAATTCCCTAATTTAATTGGTCTAATTTATCTTCTAATTTAATCTTCTAATTTAATTTATCTTCTTTCCTAATTTATCTCCTAATTTAATCTTCTAATTTAATTTATCTTTTTTCCTAATTTAATTCCTAATTTAATTTATCTTTTCTCCTAATTTAATCTTCTAATTTAATTTATCTTCTTTCCTAATTTATCTCCTAATTTAATCTTCTAATTTAATTTATCTTTTATCTAATTTAATTTCCTAATTTAATTCCTAATTTAATTTATCTTTTCTCCTAATTTAATCTTCTAAGGCAAGGTCCGTTTTGCTAAATTAACCCGAGCTCCTAATTGGATTATTTTGTCTTAATCTAGTGTTCACTTCTTGGTTGAGTGCTAACCTTAACGGTTACTAATTCCTAGTCCTATCCTACCCTAATCTAATTTGGTTGCTCTTATGGTTAACTTCTATGTATGAGATGGGTTTGGATACTTCTATCGATAAACTTCTATGTCTAAACTTAAGGCCCACCCCTAATCCCTATTTGCTAATCAAAATTATTCACTATCTAATAGAGTCTAACGTAAATTAGAAGGGAAAAAGAACACCGGGGATCTATTTAATGACTCACCTGATCGTCGTTAGCATGTGCGGCATTTTCCTCCATACCTCCAGCCGCGTGCTCGTATTCCATAGTCGACACGTATTTTGACGTAGTAAAATGCCAACGGCTTAGTCCTCGGCGAAGTAGTACACCCTAAAGACCTTTAATGGTTCCTTCCTTTCTCCTTGCCTCTTTTTCTTTTCTTTCAACACTATTCCTACCAACCCTTTAAATGAGACCTTACACCATATGACGCTAATCTAATGGAAGAATCACCTATTCCCTTACGTCGTCATTTTGGTGTCATCCTAATCTCCTTCCTAATGGTTGTAAGAAGTTTTTGAGATTTCCTACCTAATCCTATGACGCAACACTATTTATCGTCTCTCCCTTCTTCCTCTCCTATAACTACCCCCTTCCTAATTTTGTCATCATTGTGTGAGGTGGCTTGTTGGTGAGGGACTTTGAGAGGTTGTGCAGGTTTGGACACGTGGGATGGCGACTTCTCTTCCCCCCTTCTTCCTTTAGCCTTGAGTTGGTCTTTTGTTAGTCTTTCACTAGACCCGGTTTTCAATCTTAGTGTGATGAAAACCCAAAAAAAAGGTGTGGTGGGGCCCCGCAAGGCATCGTCTCGTAGTGCTGAATTTAGTTGAGGTAAGGATTTCTCCTTTCCTCCCCCCCCCCTTGACTCCCAACCCCTTGGCCCTCCCCTTGAGCTCCCAACTCCCTGGCTCTCCGAACTGGCCCCCGAACTGGCTCCCTGAACTGGCCCCCGATACCCGGCCCCCCGATACCCACCCGGCTCCCTGATACCCACTGGCCCCCCCCGATACCCACTGGCTCCCCGATACTGGCTGCTGACTGCTCCTTACGGGCTCCCCTTTGAGCTGTTGACTGCCCCTTACGGGCTGTTGACTGTTTTTTATGGGCCTCCCCTTGGGCTGGTCCCAAATCTTCTTACTACAATCCTTCATTTCCGGGTTCCCGTATGGGAACCCACTACACAACTTAAAATTGGACAGGTCAGGGTCAAAGCTTCGCCGTCTAGGGGGAATAGACAAAAGTTTTAACAACTAGCAAAACAACGGCCTAGTGGTGGGGTTTCTCCCTATACTTGTCTACCACCTAGGGCACTCTTGGGGGCTAAACTTTGGCTTTTCCCAAGAAGATCTTGGGAACTAAACTTTGGAACCAAAAAGTATAGGGGTTCAAAGCTTCGCCGTCGAATTGGTTTTGACACCAACTCTAAGACTAGTGACGGCCCCTGGGTCCAAAGCTTCGCCGTCTAAGGCTTGTTTTTGACACACACTCTAAGACTAGGGTAGGTTACAGGTTCAAAGCTTCGCCGCCTCAAGGGCGGTGGGGTCCACTCGTAAACAACACGGCAAAGGTGACTATGGTTAGGACTTACACAAGAGGCAACCGATTCCACAAGGTAAACATAAACGAGACAATACTCATGTACTAAAGGCCCCCCAAAGCGGCATCGCCAAGGTACGGTGGGGGGTGACTTTAGGATTAGTACAAGACACCCAAAAAGATACACGAAAACACACGCAAGTAGATGGAAACCGCTTGACTTGCACACGTACAAGGTAAGGTAGAAGGACCTCAAGGACTTCAAAGAGCTTGAAATAAAGCGACAATGGGAGCCAAAAGTGCTCCGAAAACACCGTAGAGGTTTCTTGGCTTGAAACGCCAAAAATTCCAAGATAACTTGGACCCACGGACCCAAAACAAGTATTGGGGGTGTTTTGGGAGAGAGAAGGGCCCCCTTTTATAGGTTTCCAAGGGCCCACTCCCCCCCTCGACGAGTAACCTCATCCATCCGGATTTTCATCCAAATTTGAGATTTTCACCTAATTTTGGGTTTTACGCTGGTCCTAGCCTCTAACTTTTGGAGTTTAGCTCAGAATTGCAAATGGATTGCGCCAATGGCTTCAGAATGCCATTTTTAGCCCAAAGGACCCCTAACCCCTATTTCTATCACAAAAAACCCCTCGGAAACTAGTGCCAACTGGAGCCAATTAAAAGGGTAAAAACCTAACTTTTGGGGTTTACCTTTTTCGGCTTGGGTAACTAGCTAGGGTTGTTGGGGAGGCTCTAGGGAGTAAGAAAAGGCTCCTTGATGTCTTCGTTCCGACTTCGTACGTTCCCGGGACGCCGGTCAACCCCGCAAAGATCCTGCCGTACATATTAATTGGGGGGATGTTGTCAGTTTCGGATGCTTCCCGCTATTGGAACACCATGAAATTTGTCGGGGCGCGTTATTAACATAAAAGATGCTAGTCTAATTTTTAGTGAGATTTTACCGCGGCCTGGGTATTTTCCATGAATTTCCCAACGTGGCCTTTGGCGGTTGACTGCTCGGAAAAAGATCCTTTGGAGATCAGAAAAACCCGAGACTTTTTGGGGAACCTCTCATGGAGTCCCCCAAGCCACGTGCCAAGTCTTAGGCTATTCTGGCACATAGTTGGTGGCGAGGTGAAAACTGACTTCGGTTGAATCACCGGCAGTCAGGGAATCTTTCACATGTGAGGGAATCTGGGCGAATGGGTTTTGCCATGGATGTCCCGACATGCTCCAGATCCGAGAACACTATCCGGCGGCTGTGGATTCCTCCATGCGGCCTGTCTGGGACAAGTAACACCTGCAAGCTAACAATTTGGATTCCTAATGTTTCGTCGGTGGAATGGGGAAACTAGAACCTATCTTTGGAGATTTACGTGGGGACCTCCCTCACTCTCCTAAGACTTAATTTAGCCTATCCTGGTCACATGCACTAGGTTTTGGGCTATTTTGGGTAAGTTCCCAGTAGCCCTATTGTTTCCCACTAATTACGGGTTCTAACCTATATACAAGTGGGTTTTATGGGTAATCTATGGATAAAAGGCTATTTATGACAAATTGCTATACTAGTACGTGACATACCTATTTTGGTTCTACACTCTTTTTTGGGCTTTTTGTACTACTTTATGCCTTAATTTGTAATAAACTAAAAAAAAGAAAACAATGAGTCCCAAGTGACGAATTTGGGGCTCACAGCGGTTGACAAGACTTTTGGTGTGGCAAGCCCTGTATGTGAATTGTACATGAACTTCATAGCGAATGGAATTCCAGTTTCTCAAAGTGAAACGATGTAGCTGAAGACAAAGTCCTCTGAAATTCTGTAGAAGACGATTGTATGTTGTGCAACAATGATGTCCATGTGCAACTTCAAATTGTAGGTGGGAAGCACATTCCTTGTCTATTGCCTTGCTATGAGAGGTGACATCTATTTTCTTGCTGAATCAAAGGATGTTTAGTACTATGATATTTTTGGAAGCTCATGCAATTAGTATTGGTTCTTGAAAGAGACCAAAAGTGGACAATTGCCTTATGTGTAATGGCAATACTACCGACTATAGTTGCTGAAGCATCTGAACTTCTGAAGTACCGTGTGTCCAGCTACAGAACGTGTTGTCATTGTACACTTTTGCTCCAACGATGAGGTCCTTCACTATTTGTAAGTTTCACTTAGAAAACCCATACTTTATACTCATGTCATATGAACATGAATGTATTTTTCATATTCTTTGTATTGCATTCTTCCATGTACATATGTGACTTGGAAGTTCATATTAAAAAAATTGGAATAAAAAAAACTAGAGAGCGTGGTGAATAAAGAAGTCACAAGTTTGTTATTGTGGCCAAGCAGCGCATGAGTCTTTGTCTGTGACATCAAAAACATGAGAACGAAATTGTTTCTTATATACATGTCACTTCCTAAAGCAATACAAATACTGAGGTGTTTGCTCCATTGTTTTGAAAATTGTAGGACAGGAATGAAGTACCACAGACAAATGTGGAGGCAAGTGTCAACTAGTATCGATTCTAGGAGGCTGTCAATGTCTATACTGTGAATTTTAAGTTCTCCTTCATCCTCGTATAAGGTACTAAACAAAATACTAAAAAACTATTTATTGTTCTATAGTATAGAGGTTTTTGAATGTTATACTATTCTATTGACTACTATCGTAGACAACAAAGTATTTCTGTTGTAGTACTCATTTTTCCTCACTGTGATTGGTTGCTACAACATTGGATACGACAAAGATGTCTAGACAGTGATTATGTACTTAGCGAAGGTATTTCAATAGTACCGCAAGTGTATGTTGTGGTACTTGGACATAAATGGCTTATTTCCCATGATGGACAAGATCATGTGGCTAATGTTTCTGTTACGTTGTCCATAAATTTAAGTCGTTTGTGACCATTAAGGAAAGGCTAGAGCATATATTAAATTGGAAATGAAGCGATTACTATGTAAGTGCAACCGTTTTTTTGAGTTCAACTGCAATTTCCTATTGGGAACTACAAGACAACATTGAATGCCAATGACGGTATGCTCACTGTTGATGTTGTATTTCTAGAAACATTGGAAGCTATTGACGAAGAATTCATTGTGTTACATTGTATCGTAACTGAAGACCTTGACAACGGAACTAAATGAGGAAGTCCATGAAAACTATGTATACATGATAGTGTTGTTGTGCAGTGATGTTGTAAGTATTTGTCATTGCTTTGTTGTTAATCTTTTTGAATTTATTTCCATGTGTTTTTGTACATAATTTTGAGCAACTGTGTTTTGTTGTGTACTCAGTTGTAAGTGATCAAAGAGAGGAAGCTCCATTGAAGCGTAATGCAAGGTAACTTTATTTTCAACTTTTTGTACAACAAACAAGTGCACTACTGTAATGAGTGGACATTACTAATTTGTAGATGATATGTTGCTTAAAAAGTGAGTAGGCAGGCTTAGGAAGTGCAATCTAGTCTTCCATGAAGGGAATTACAGGTAGCGTTTATGAACAATGACTAAATTAGCGGAATGACAATATGAAAAATGTCTCCACATGCAAATGTGATGGAATAGTGGAATAGTGGAATGCATATAATAATGGAAGGAAGGTAATGTCACTATATTAATTTCCAATGATCTTTGTCATGAACTAAGACAACACAGTTACAATGCATGACATTTCAATTGGGGGTACATTAATACAATGTACCATGGGAATGTTTGGTAGTGGATTTGCACGTTTGTCCACCACAGAATGTTTACTCTTTCTTCTTGTGATGTAAGGCTTTGAACACATCGTACAGCTTACGACCTGAACACCCTCTATAGCCACATTTTTCATCACATAATTGGAGGATGTATACCTTTTCATGTCATATCTTTTTTTTGTAGAATTTCATTTTGAATAGTATTGAATGTTCCTGTTTTGTCCATTTGCTATATGTGAGTTCAACCAAAGTGTCTATACAATGTGTATAACATTGATGACAGTGAAGACTGGGGAGACATGAAAGAAACGCCAACACCTTTCTTTTATGTTCTTCTTTTAAAAGTACAAACCCATCTATACATGTCTTGTAGCGGTAACAGCATCTACAATTGCCTCATAGCATGTGAAGATACGGAAGAAAGCATAGAGCTCTGCAACTCCAGAAATGAAGTTCTTCTAGTTTGTACATGTAGGACTGAATTTGAGGAAATACATGTGCCCTGAACTTGTGAAAGACGGACGTGGCTACTTTCATTTACTTTCATATGTAACAAACAACACATTATCTGAATGACAGGTGCGGGAGAAGTGTCGTATGTGAGAACTGTGGACATAGAAGGCAGGGAAGTCAATGCACCTCAAAACTGCGGGACAAGGGACTGCAACAACCAAGTACGTATTGAGAATAAGTTTATGTTATTACTGCACTTGTAAATGCTTATATTTGAAGGTCCCAAGAGGGGAACAACATAGAAGGAATTCAGGGCCGTGTCCATAGTGCTAAAGACAGGGCACTCTCATAGAATGACCGCTAACATTGCCGACCCTTACTAGGAACATTTTTTCACTTCCAGAATTTGTAGTTTTATATGCTAGAGTTCTTAACAAAGTTAAGCACGGAATTGTTGTAGGCAAAATTGGAACATCGTGATTTGAAGTCCATGACGTGAATAATGAGTACGACAACTTCATAGTGTATGTGGTACGTAAATTGTATTCATTTGCTCATGCATGGCACATTCTGCAGCAATAAGTTTAGAAGTCAGACAATGTTTCAGTTACCAATTTAGGGGACTTCTAGCGATGTTCTGAAACTTTTGTCCTGTCAGATTAAATTGAAGTAGTGAACTACATGGACCACAATTGTACTAGTTGCAACAACACATGCACATCTCCTGAATTGCGTTTGATTACAATGCAAACGTTCTAGTTCATCTTTGTAGAAGCTGCTACAGGATACTTGGTACATGCTTCTTGACTGTTTGAAAGAATTCAAGCATCAATATTCTCATACGTGCCATGTGCTACAGGGAAGGTGATTTCGGGAAAATATAGTAATTGGGATCATTGCTTCATGTCTCCAATAATGTTCTGTATTTCACTTTGAAGTCATCTTTCAAGTGCAATGGTCTTCTAACCTTTTCTTGAGTATGAAATACAACATTTGTAGGTATGGTACTATCTAAATGCATAGAGACCTTCGTATTACAAGTCAATTGCCAATGCTCCTTCTCTACAAATTTCTATTCCAGCCTAGCCTAGCTGCAACCGTTGCAAACACATGTATTGAAATCCATTTTGGTTCTCTTGTCTTTCTTCAGATTCTAAGGCAGGATATGAACCTTCAGTGACGATGTCCTTGTCATCATGATCCTCTTATTTCATGCTTCTCTTCAAATGTACAAGGTAATTAACAGTACACCTCGAATTCATTATACAAAGTGTTCCTTCTATCTCATGTTGTGTTCTTCTATATGGGCCATCACATAGTGCTTTTGCATTGAATATGAAGTATGTACATTTTCAACAAGGACATTACAAATACAGAGGGGTCCATATTGTCATACTACTGTTGTTTAATTAGAAATTTGAGTTTGTTATTATCTTATTCTATAAGTATGTAGAACAATTGGTTCCATATTTTGGGATTGCAGTTACCATATTTTAGCTCTAGTGAAGTTGCTTTGTGTTCAATTCATAGATTCACAATTGCTATGTTGCTGGCAAAATAGCAGAATAGAAATCATATAATACAAACAAAGTGCCATACTTTTTGGAGAAAGATGAAATCTCAGTCAGTGCGTCATACATAGTAAGCTCAATGTGACAACATCATTTCACATTCCAATTCTGAATGTGTCTTGTTTGGCTTTGCCTCTTTGCATTTGAATAGGTGATAATGACAAACAAATTGCAACTCATGCATTTGAACTTCAACAACTCTTCAGAGAACATCATTCTTCAAAATACAGTTCTGCAACTGCAGGTAATGACTGTGGTCGCTTCCTTTGCACTTGTTGTTCAGTAAATTGAAAATAGTAGATGCTACCTCTGCACTTTTGGTACAGTCGTCTTTCAACAATATTGTAGTAATCAAGTTTGTATCTATATGTTCAGGAACTGAATTGCATTGCAAAGTCGGGAAAAATGAACTCTACTGAAGGTGGGAAACTAGACATCTTCAAGAACGGCAAAAACAAGGCATTTGTGCATTCAAAGAGAGAAGTGCTTCCAGAATGCAAAGGATAAGCTCATGGGGACTATACACATGTAAGATACATCTGTACATATATATTGGATGTCTTTACATCATGCATGCAGATCTATGACTGAACATTCTATGACAAGAGGGCAATGTAGCCATGACTGATGTTCTAGAAGCTCTGCAATTCAGGGTACTAGTTTTAATTAGAAAGTCCTATATGTTTGGAAATGTAGAAAAACTGCTACTTTCAATGGCAGCACATAGAAGGTTACATTTTAGAGTTTTCGTTGTCTCAGGTTATGCTGCAATGCACATGTATGTGCTCATCATTTTAGTGAGCGAAACATGCATGCTAACATGCAATAGAAGATTCACTTTTGTGTGTTCTATACAACCGAGAAGGTTTTGTAAATGTATGTTCATTTGACCTAATATGTAAACACGGGCATTCATTTCCATAAATTATACTGTTCTTTGTTACAATATTCTGTTATGTCAAACATCCATTTCTCTAACTGTCTATCCGTAAATAATAGGACATGTTGAATGCTACGTTGAATGCTACGTTGGGCAACAAAATTTTATGTTTTGCACAAATCCACGGGACCATTTCCTAACGCATTGTCACATTGAAGGACTCAAACGTCCATGTTCTCCACAACACATTACCGTTGCGCACAACATGAAACACACATTTCAAACGAAAGAAATTAGTTCCCACGATACATATAAAAATATAAGGCAACAACACGTGGCATGCCAACCGCAATCCACGGGAGTACACATTACCATTCACATTGCAACACATGTTGCTACAGCAAAGCAAGAACTGGCCCACCAAAACAGCCATGTCATCAGCCATGTGGAAATAAAATATAATGCAATTACACATCAGTAATGACACCCTGGATAGAAGACGTTCCTCTTAACAGTCATAAAATTCTTTTGAACGCTAAGTGCAAGGGCACAACATCATAGTTTCACCTCATTCTGAACGCAGTTTTTAACAAAAACCAGATGATGGTTTTTTGTTCACAGAAACCATTTCTATAAACATGTTTTTTGCGTTCTGAAGGTGTATTCTTCAACAGGCTTTTCTTCTAGTGGAGGTACCCTTTGTGAACCGGAAACGGCTCAAAACAACGATGGGTAACCGAGGGTCTCCGGTGTCGTGTAGAGAGAGTTTGCCTCGAGAAATCACGAGGATTCTGGCTGCGACTAGAAATGGCTCGGGAATGAAATAAATCGTAACTTGTCGAATCTTCAAATCTTCAAATCTTCGAGTCTTCGAGTCTTCGAGTCTTCAAACTACTACTCGTTGTCCTATCCTATTGTGTTTCTAAATAGGCCAAGGGTTAAGGTAGGGTGATAAGAAACCACGGACTTCGAACGTGTAAAACGGGACGGCCAGACCACGAGCTAAGCCGTCCAAGGGATTGGATCCTCAATTTCAAACCCACGGTGACCAGCAAACTTGCCTCACCAGTGGGAACAATATAAAAGTCTCGACCATGTGGGCAATTAATCCCACTTCGTCGCATCCACAACACCAAATGAGGTTAGTATTGGTGTGAACCAAACTGCCCGCAACAATAAAATGAAATTTACAAAGCCACAAGCCACACACACACAAACACACAAGTCTTCAAAACTCCTTCAACTCCAACTCCAACCCCAATTCCCAAGCTGAGCTTTGGATGAGTGTCTCTATTAATCTACAACTCCAAATGAACTAAATGATAGCTTTTCGGAAAGCTAAAACAATCATCTACTTCTCCTCCAAATTTCATACAATTCTAAAACTTTGTCCAACTTCTATGGCCATCCAAAGTTTCGGCCTTGAGAAGGGAAAGGCAACAGACCTTCTTTTGCTTCCACACTCACAACCTTCTCATACAAACTCCAAATAGAACGAATGATAGCTTAATGAAAATCTAACACAATTTCTTACACTCCCTCCAAATTTTATGGCAAAACAAGAACCTGTCCGTCTTTTATGGTCGGTCAAAATCTCTGCCTCTTAATTTTTAAAGGCAACAAACCTCCCTCCACTCAAACTAGTACAACTTTTGCTTCACAACTCCAAATCAAGCAAGTGAGATCAATTTGTAAACTAAACACCATGATACACAACACCTCTAAATTTCATTTCAAAATACTTCAAATTCACAACACAATGGCTCTCTAAACATTCGGGTTCTCCCTAAACTCCCAACGGGAGAGAAGATGAATAGTGTTTACTTTTTCTCCACCTTATCTTCACTTTAACCACACAAACAAGTCAGGGTTGTCCCCGTCACGTCTTGTCCGTCCGTCAGGATGTCCGGACGGACATCAGGATTCAACCCCGGCGTCCGTCAGGATGAAATCTGGACGAGAACCGTTCACAGAGGATGAAAACTACAGAAATGGATGGACGTTCTTCGTCGACAGGCGCGCCGGACGGGCGAGCTTCCGTCGACGGGCACGGAATGGGCGTGATGGACGGGTATCTGGACGGGCGGGATTTAGGGTATCTGGACAGTTTGGATGGACGGGTATGTAGACGGAAAACTGGACGGGCGGGTGGACGGGCATGTGGATGGGAGGGTGGGCGGTTGTGTGGACGGGTATCTGAACGGGCGGGATGGACGGGTATGTGGACGGAAAGCTGGACGGGCATTTGGACGGAAGGGTGGACGGTTGTGTTGACGGGTATCTGGACGGGCGGGATGGACGGGTATTTGGACGGAAAACTGGACGGGTGGGTGGACGGGCATGTGGACGGGCATCTGGATGGATAAGTGGACGGTTCTCTGGACGGGCATGTGGACGGAAGGGTGGACGGTTGTGTGGACGGGTATCTGGACGGGTGGGATGGACGGGTATTTGGACGGAAAACTAGACGGGCGGGTGGACGGGCATCTGGACGGGCGGGATGGACGGGTATTTGGACGGAAAACTGGACGGGCGGGTGGACGGGCATGTAGATGGGCATCTGGACGGGTAAGTGGACGGTTCTCTGGACGGGCATGTGGACGGGCGGGTGGACGGGTAACTAGACGGTTCTGTGGAAGGAAAAATAGATGGGCATCTGGACGGGTGGGATTGGATTTTTTGCCTAAATGCCTGAAGCACCCAAATTTGGTGTTGGCAAAACTTCGAAGTTAAATAAAACCTAACCAAATTGCTATTTTTAGTAGTATCCAAGTTGCTATTTTTAGGAAGTTCTTCTTAAAGTCTAGTTTTAGCATCAATAGTCTATTCTTAAAAATAAATGATAGTGATTTATCGTTCCAAGACTTTGTGCAAGGGTACCCATTGCAATCTTGACTTCTTGTAGCATTGAGAGCTTTTAGAAATGTGCCTCGAAAACACAACAAGATCTTGGAGAAAACATCACATTCAAATTTGAAATTTAATTAAAAGAAAAATATGGAGTATACTTTTAAAAGCCATAAATTGTTTGGGGTTATACATGTTAGGCAATTTAACCTCATATTTTTTGGGTCTAAATTTTTTTAAATTTTACTTGTGAAAACTGAAAAGAGGATTGGAAGACTTCACATCATTTTTGTAGTTTTAACACCCTCATGTTCAAACATTATAATCTTTTACTCTATAAGTGATATTGTTGTGTTTTAGCAACCTATGAGATTGCTAACATGTCTTGTTTGAATTTATACGGTTACAATTTTTTGCAAATTGATACACCTAGTCTCCTAATCAAAAATGTTGACATTTTGTTCAATAATGCCATAATGCCATTTGAGAAAAAATGGAAAATGTTAAATACTTTAATTTGTAAACTTTGGATTTTAAAAAAAATGAGGAAGTAGTCAATCATGTGTCCAACTAAAAAAAGATTCAAACTAATAGAAAAGAAGTTACAAAACGTGAATTATTTAGGGTTTAATTCTAAAGACTTAAAGGAGATTTCATCAAATATGAAGCAATAGAGATTTTTGTTTATTATTTTAGGCTTTGGTAAAGAATTTCCATTGTTTTTATTTCTTAGACCCTAAAGTAACATACTCTCATTGTCCTTGTTGCAAGGGACAAAATGTATTTTCGATAGGCGCCCATGATCTAATTTTTTACTCAAACTTTTGAAAACTTTTTCATAAGAATGATAAAATAGAATTATAGAATGATAGATAAGCTTATGAGTTTATTCATAATACAATTTCTATTCCAATCGGTGCCTAGGAGCAAGGGGTTAGGGATATGCCACAAGAACAGAATAACCTCAAACAGGGGAGATCGGGACATTGGGCGGTCCAGGACTCCGGGTAGACAAAATAATCCACAAAAAAATGAAATATAAATTTGTATATTTTTTTCTAGTTGCATTATATTTTCTTTTAAATGGGAGGCTTTCATTCATCCCATTTGGATTAGGAATGGAAAAGTTATGGATTTTTCTATGGAGCGGGCAATCCTAGCCACTTCTTTAAATAGATTTGGAGCTTTCACTTCAAATGCTAATAACTTTCAATCCATACGGTCAAACATCACAAATGTATGGTCACGTCATCCCTGATAAGTGCAGAACAAGATCCTTTGGTTCGATTCAAAAAAAAAATTGAAAATTTAATTCATAGGTGAACATAGCAAAAGGGGTGGTTTGGGCCAAAAAATGGACTTCGGACTTTAGGGCAACACCCAAAATAAAGATAGAACACTCTTTTACCTACCATCTAAGCATACAAGCTTCTTCTATACTATTACAAAAAGGTACAATAGATTACAAAAATAGACAAAGGCGAAGCAACAATACACAAGGTGGAAAGAAAACGATAAATGTACATACTTTATAAATCCGCTGAAGTACATAGTAAACTAATAAAGGCTTTATATAATTACAAATGTTCGCTTTGTACAACTTCCCGTATTTAATTCTATACATCTATCTAGTTATACACAATCTAGTCCAAAACTATCTATTCTACTTCTTCGATTACAACGCCTCGTGCTATGCTGTTTCTCAAAAATTGTTGCAATTCTCGTCGCGATTGCAAAGTCGTCAAAAGCTGAAATGCGTCGATGTCGTATCTATTATGTAAGTGGGAATAAATGGCACTCACGAGAGCTGGCTCATGGAAGGTATTGTCTTCAATGTACATCATTTGTTCCTCAAAACTCAGTTCACCCTCAAATTTGACTGGCGCGCCTTGAGAGTTAAACATGATGCGCTGTGGATGTGGCGCACGCACAAAAATGGAGCGGTCTTGGTCCCAATGTCCACCCGCAATCTGACCAAAATATAGTCGACGCCCTGGATCACCCTCTCCAAACACCCTCATGATCACCTCTGTCACTTGGGCGTCACTCTGCCAATGTATCTCAGCGACTGTTCCTGCCGGGAGGTGTCGGTTGTCGTGGCCCCACTTCCAAAGCCATGTCACATCCGAACCCCAATGTACTCTATTACCGAGGCCCGGTAAATTTTCTTCATTATACTCGTAATGTGCAGGCATGTGGTCTTGAAGGCCAAACGTTTTGTACAGTCGTGCATGAAATGGAGCTCTACATTGCGCACATCTCTTTCTGGTGACCATGTGAGGAATGAGACACCCGGGGTGGTATAGATGGCCACATGTACCAAGATTCCATCCACCCTCTGGGCCAAACGGTTCTTGGCAAATTATACATGTTGTTCCATCTTGTACAAAAGCTGGAACGGACGGCCACATTAGTGATGTAATGCCATCGCGGTTAGGTGGCCCGTACCGTTGGCGCTCGATATTGTACTGGAATTCCAAGTCTGCACGGGAATTCCAATCGATGCTTGAATTCTCGGCGAACACTGGCAAATCGTCGGTGAACATTTTTTCCACCCGAGGCCACGAGGTCAAGCCAAAATAACGTTGACCGCCATCATTGAATTCCGCAGCCACTCTCCTCACTTCACGTTGCATTTGCTCAGCCTCGTTTAGCGCCATGCTGCATGTCAACTTCATGTTGCACATTTGAAGCAGCATCTGTTCCTTCTGAGGATTGTGGACCAACCGCATGTTTTGAGCACTCATTGCGGTCATGGTCTGTTCCATGTCAGTTCGAGCTGCAGTCAACACCGCCACATCTGCCTCAGCGTTGTTGGCACGGAGTTCCAAAGCACGCATGGCGCTTGTTAATTCTTCCATGCTTGTGCGAGTACTTCCAACCTCTGCTTCAGCCCGCTCAACACGTGCACGCATAATATCCAACGTGGCACTTTCTGCACTTGGAAAAATGGCCCGTGGTCGTACCACAAACTCAGGTGTATTGCTCGGGCCTGCTCTGTCTTCGTCTGCCCCGTATGTAGCACGTTCCACTACAACATCGAGTGGTGGAACTGAGTCTGTGCTGAACCGCCTGTTGCGCTCTACAAACTCTGCTTCACGTGCGATGAGGCACACATTTTCATCTACAAGGGCCCGCATCCTTGCACTTTGAACTTCAAACTCTGCTGCATGAAGTCGTAGCGCTTCTTCTTTTTCCGCTTGCAGTGTTTGTACTAATTGGCGCAAGCGAATTAGTTCTTCACTGTCAGCTTGGGCTCCACCAATCACATTTTGTTGGTTGACATTTGCACCGCTGCTCTGACCAACTTCTACTTCCATCAACTCCGTCCTTGGCTGCTCCACGGGTGGAACCACATCCATTTGCACATTTTGAATACCAACCAATGGCACGGCAGGAATTGGTGCATTGTCGAGTGGCACGGCAGGATTTGTTGGAATGTGGCGAGTTCTATTTGGAAACTTGTTATCCCGCTGTCTGCCCAAAAAGCTTCTCCAATCCACATCCTTGCCAAGAAAAACCTCCGCATATGCCATTTGGCACAATGAAAGTGTCCCGTCCTTCTTCGATCTTGAACCCCAAAGTGCCAATGACACTTCAATCATCCTCTTCTTGAAGTGCGGATGGGTGCACTGGTCAACATTCACCATGCCAGATTTCACGTGCACCTCGTACCGGTCGTGTGGCCAATGGCGGTTGATGTGGGCCCAATCTATAAACCGCTGACATGTCGCTCTTGTCCATGGTAATTCTGCCTCCAACCACCCAGGGTTTGCCATAATCGTTGGGGCATTAAGTGTGCCCCAATCCAAAGTTGCTCTATTTCCTCTCTTCTTTTTACCGCTTCCCTCACCTCCAGGTCCCGAACCTCCTACTACATCCTCTGCATCCATTCTTGATACCTGCACAATGACACACACAATACTGTATGCGAATACAATGACAATTTGCTTTGCCTTCTATTGCGTGAAGGCAACTGAAATGTGGCAAAACAATGTCAAATGTATAACACTTCCCCTCAAATTGCAATGCGAAGCTTTCTCAAGCTAGGACAGTGCAATTCAAAAGAGGAAGCAAGGGCAAATGTGAAAAAAATGTCACTTATACCCCCCAATTACCGACCCGGTTAGCAAGGGTAATTAACACCTAATCAGCCCGTCCCCCCCAAATCCAGACCGTCCAGGGCGGGGGACAGCCCTGGAAAGGACGGCCGATCCGTCCACGGACGTCCGGCCTCGGGTCGGAACGCCGTCAACGGGTTCGGGGAATGATTACACCGCCGCCTGAGAGTCCTCTAGACGGGCTGCCCGTCCCCTCGACGGCTTGGATGTGGGAGGGGACGGGCTTTCCGTGGGAGGGGACGGGCATTCCGTCTCCTGGACGGCCTGGATGTGGGAGGGACGGGCATTCCGTCCCCTCGACGGCCTGGATGTGGGAGGGGACGGGCTTTCCGTCCCCTGGACGGCCTGCCCGTCTCTTCAACGGAAAGCCCGTCCAGGAGGACGGTCTGCCTGTATCCTCGACGGCCTGTCCCTGGTCGGGAACGACCTGCCCATCCTCGCGACGGCCTGTTCGTGGTCTGGGACGGCCTTTCCGTCCTCTGGACGGCCCTTCACAATATATATATATATATATATATATATATATATATATATATATATATATATTTATTTATTTATTTTTTTTAAAATTGGTTCAGGGTGGAAGTTTTGACAAAATCACGTTAAATAGAAAAGTAATTTTCAGATTTTCAATTTTTCACCATGTGTATATATCACAAGGACAATGACATTAGAATTCATCATAGTGTAAACTTAATTTCCATTTCATGATATATTTGTTTTGTACTCAATGTAGTAGACATTAAAAACACATTCGAAGTTCAAATCGCAATAATGAAATTTCAATTTAGGGTTGTGTTGGGGGATTTTACATAAAATAGGAACTAGAGAAAAGGACCTTTTGTTTGATAGTTAGACTCAAACTCCCAAAATATCAATTTTGGGGAGAAATCTTAGATTTAGAGTAAGGAGCAACAACTTCCTAAAATACACTAAAGGAGCATATTTTTTTATTTTTATTTTTTCTAAACTCGGAATTACTTGGAGGCAAATATTGGAAAGACTACAAAATCAATTGGATACACTTTGTAACTCAACATGGCAGGTCCCAAGAAAATGAAATGAACGCTTCCAACTTCTTTCCATGTCATTGAAGTGATTGAACTGCTATTAAATTGGCACTAAATGATGCCGTTGGTTGTTCAGAGGTTGAAGTTTATTGTAAATATCTTGCAATCTACAATTCTACATAGGTCAAGTTTGTGAAATTTCTTCCAATCAATTGAACCCTAGTCTAGTACTCTAGTATGAGATCCTACATACTACAAGCAAAGGTGCACCTTAGAGGCCTAAACACATTCATTTTTTTTTTTAATTCTTTGCTATAGAAAATTAGAAATGGCAATTTATTCAGATTTAGGATGGAAAAGACTCAAAAGAGGCCTTGGGACTTCAGTTAGTTTAGTGGCTAACATACGATACTACATAAGCAATTAATAAACAATCCATCAGAAAAACTATAGTAATTCACCGCTAGTTGCATTATAATTTAGAAGCCATAAAAAAAATATAGACACCACAAAAATGTCAAGTTCATGTACTCAATGTTGCATTTTGATTTTGAGAATAAAAATAAAAGGCAAATGCCATATGTTATTATGTTATTGTTTTAGAGTTTCCCTTTGTGTGGAAGACTACATGGAACATTAGAATCCATTCGTCCTTTTTTTTTCCTTTATCTTACAGACTTACACCAATCCTCTCTTATTTGTCATAGTTACATAAACTTGAACATCAAATTCTCTTAAAATTGCAACAACGTTTAGGGTTTAGGGTTTAGGGTTTAGGGTATAGGCCTATAGGATTTACTTCAAAACCTAGGTTGGACCGGAAACTACGAAACATGTCCTTCATTTCGGTAGTTGGCATTACAAGTGCAAAACGGAATCAAGATGTAGTCTTTGAAGTTTGAATTGGAAAAAAATAGATTAATGATTTAAATTCAAAGTTTTAGAAAACATATTGAAGACACCAAAAAATGGCATAACAATATCTGTAAAAGGTAAAACATTCTTAAGTATAGATGTATAGGGCTACATTTTTTTTATATAATGTATGAATGGAAAGAAGAAACAATGTTTTACATGAATCAATGATATGCATATGACATATGTTGTTTAGGAGGTCTTTCACTTATTTGATAATTAACCATTTTAGAGTATTAATCTTACTACCTTTAACTAGAGCATTTAGAGGGTTGTTTTTGTCTTGGTCTTTGTATATTTGATCCGTTCTCAGTAAGTTATTGAATGTTTGTACGATTGAGACTTTGAATTGAGTATACTAGTATAGACAGGGTTTAAAATTCAACAAAATACTAAATTGTCAGGTGCACTTACATGCAAGGAAGGATGGAATCAAAATACAATAATTCCAAAGGTGAAATTGTTCTACGTATAATTGATAAAATTCATTTGAATTCAAATTTGAGCCCTATAGATTATAAATTATTTTAAGGGATTGCGAGATTCTGCTGTTTTGGGAATAAAAACATTGCCCAATGCCAACGACTTTCGTGAAAATGGGTGCAATTAGAATCAATAGAATGAATCAAATGTTAACATGAACATCCAAATAGAACATTAAAGGACCGACATTAAGAAGTTTTCAATTTGACCTTCTATGATTTTTTGGGTTGTATCTCCCATTATTTACGTGCAACAAAATAGAATTCCATTCTAAATGAGTAGTAAACCTCGTTTTCAGCATTTGAATGTCATCCCTGGTATTTATTTGTCCTCTAATTGAAACAAATAAATACATTAAGTTAGTACTCCTAAACTACCCGCCCCCGTAGACTAATGCCCGATTGAGAGGAAGGACACTTGTCCTGACAAGTCCGAGAGTGCCGAACCACATAAATGAAAAATTCGTGGAACAAGGATTAGAAATGAATTCCACTTGTTCGAACGTCGCGCTCGACGACCTTCCCGCCCTCTCGACGGCTTGTCCGTCCTCTCGACGGCCTTTCCGTCTCTCGAGATTCTTCCTGTCCTCTCGACGACCTGTGCCGTCTCTCGAAAGTCTTCACGTCTTCTGGACGGCCTGGCCCCCTGGACGGCTGGTCCGTGGGGGGGGGACGGCCTTCCCGTCCTCTGGACGCCCAGGGTTTAGGCTGGATGGTCTCAACCCCTGCACGGCCGTCCGTCCTCTCGACGGCTGGTCCGCGGGCTAGACGGCTTGTCCCCCTAGACGGCCTTCCTGTCCTCTGGACGCCCTATCCGTCTTCTCGACGGCCTTTCCGTCGACGTGAAATGGGTATATAAAGACTGTTTTTAGGGTACTTTCGCCACAGTCTCTCCTGCTCTGACGGTGCTCTCTTGTCTTGGATTGGTTGCAGTCCTTGCTTGCGAGTGCGGGTGCTGGGTAGAGGCTGGTTTGAGGAATAAGGGGGGCGGTTTTTCACTTTGTGGAAGCCGAATTCCTAATTCCTATCATTTTGATTATTTGTTACTTGTTACTGTCACGATGGCTGGTTGAGATTTCTCAAAGAGAAAAGTTGATGATTGGTACACAGGTATTGGAAATGCACTGATGATGGACCCGGATGCAGAATCACCAGAGCCCGTTTCAGAGGCCGTAGTTGCAGAAGGGTCCGTAGCTGCAGAAGGGGCCACAGCTGCTGGGGGGGGCGGAGAGTCTTCGAAGGGGAAAAAAACCCGAAGGAGGCACAAGGCTACAAATCCGGAGAAGTGGCCAAGCAAGGGTGCAACGCGAAAATTGCATGAAGTGGCGTTGGATTTTTTTGAGCAGTATTCGATTTCGAAGTTGAACACAACATACGTCTCGCGCGGATTACAGGAAGTGGATGTCATAAAACAAAAGTTCCACCACATGTTTTGGACAACAATGAGCGCGGATGAGTGGCATGAAGACCGCACGAAAGAATGCTTCGATCATTGGTTGGAGTCACAAGTGCAAACGTGTATCTTCAACCTTGCCCAAGTTGCGGAAAAAATAAAAGGCTTTCAGAAGAGTGTAGTGCCCAGACAACAAGCATTGAATTTGTTGCACAAGAAGGTGTATTGGTGGCATGAAGCAATGCGTGGACTGTCTTCAAACAACATTCGTTCCGCTTCGTGGTTTCAACGAAGTCAAAATTTGGCCTTTGGTCAACAGGCTGTAGGAGGAGTGGTTTTTCTTGAACGCGGAGTGGTGGTGGTTCCTTTGTCTGGCCATAGCAAACAAGGGGGGCATGGGAGGGTGCGCAAAGTATGTGTTCAAAATTCAAAACATATTCCAGAGAATATGGAATTAGCTGGGAAGTCAGCTTTGCGTGTGGATGAATTGAAGAAGTCCCGAGAGAAGTTGTCCATCGAGGCATTGGTATGTCCATGCGAGCATCCATGGGTCATCAAATTCTTTACTATAAATGATATGACCATGGAGTGTTATTCGCAGTGGTGGAATGGCGGTACTCTCGGCGCCATGTTTACACTGGATGAGAAGAATCGAGATCCAGATGAAATAGGAGAGGTGGCTTACGATGCAACTCCACAAACAATGCAAGCCATGAAACGACTCATGGCATATAGACGCAAGCACACTGAACTTGCGTGGGCAATGATTTGCATTGTGGATGCAGTGCAACAATGCTCTATATTGCACAACGACATCACACCGGAGAACATTATGCTTCATTTTCCGAATGATGATGGCAGAACCGTGTGGATTGGTCTATGTGATTGGGGAATGGGTAGCCGCATCAACGAAGAAACCCCTTCTCTTTACCAATTCAATTGTCCAAGGAAGTTACAGGCAACCCGAGCGCAACGTTGGTGGGTGGCTCCTAAGTTGATGTACTTGACTGGAGAGACAGGAACTTCATCATCTCCTACTCGAAGGGTTAAGCCACCGTGTGTTAGTATACACAGATGGATACTCCATAGGCAAATTGGCTATGAAGGTATGGAAAAAAGATCGCGGAAATCTAGAGATGATTTCGGACCATACGGCATTTGGTGCATTTCAAACCATGTTGGGTGAATTGTGCAAGGTGGAGCCACTACAACGACGCTCGGTGACATACGTCGTGCAACGTCTAAGTGGTGCTCCAACGTTTTGGACACCAGCTGTGGATTGCTATCGCAAGGCTCGCAAAGAACAAGACCTTCAAGAAGAGCAAGCGCGCAATGAAGATTAGATAATAGTGTATTACCATATAGTTGTACAGTTAGTGTTTACTTAGCACATGCGGTTATTATAATGTAGGCTTGAGGACATACGTAGCAATGTAGCACACTTTGTGGCTTCAATGCATTTTGTACTCATTTTGGTTTATCAAAAGATATAAAAGTATTTTACCTAAACATTGAGTTGTAAAGAACTTATTGTCTTTCCTAACTTTATCATTTAAATTGAGTTTAAACAAAAATCTTATATCTTTAGTACTAAAAACTCTAAATTGTATATCATTACAAGAAATTCCAATTAGTTTTGTGCACAATTGTAATTGTTATCATTTTTGTTGCACTTCGTGCCATAAATAAGTAAAAATAGAAAAAACAACTCACGAGATTCTAAATTTTTAGTTTTTTACAAGAGTTACAAATATCAATAGAGATTTCTAGTCGAACCAATTTTCAATTGGTTATTTTAGTTTTCACACCCGAAACTAATAAACAACCACAAAGACGGGCTTGAAGTCAAATTTCACTATCAAACCAAATTTATATTTTTATTGAAAATCAGCATAATATTTTAATATTTCTCCCCACTCGTAAGAATTTATTTTAAATTTATTTTATTTTTTTCAGAAAATTTAATGGAAAAATGAATTTATTGTGATTTTATAAAGCTAAACGTGGAAATCAAATTTTATCTTTTAGAATATGTATCAGAATAACTGGAAACTCTTATCATAAAGTCATAAACGAAGGAATGAATGAAAAACATAGTTTTATAATTTTAATTTAAATTAAATTTGAAAAAAAGAAAACATACATGAAAAAAACACCAGACTGTCAGATTGTGTTATTTGGATTTTAACACATGGAGTTTTCAATTGCAATAACTCTTTCAAATTTTGATCTCGATTCTTTCGTATTCACAAAAAAAAATTCAAAAACAATAGTGCTCCAAACTCCAGAGGCCTAATTTTCCATAAATCATAGTGAAAGTTAATTTGAAATCCTAAAGCCCGCATTCAGAAAACTAGTTCTTCCAAGTTTGAATGCTAATATCTTTCAATCTATTCGGTCAAACTTCATGAAATTTTTTCCACGTGATAAAAAACATGTGAAGTACAAGATCTTACGGTTAGATGTTGTAAAAAACATTTTTTTCCACATGTTGAGGCAAATGCAAGAGAAAAAACAGTTTTGCGTCCCTTTTTGTGTAATGACTTTGGGACTTTAGGGGTAAATAGTTCCATGAGAATGAAAGGAACAAAAGTCATATTTCATATTAATGCTGATTTCAATATGCAAGGTATTGAGCCTCTAAAAAATTTGCATTTGAAAATGTGAAGACCCTATTGTCTTTTCAAAAACATTCAACGTCTTCCATGCCTAAGAATGCGTACAGAAGTATTTGCATTTGCTTCTTGTACTATTGGTTCATTACCACCAATTTCTTCGAGTGGACCTTGTCGAGGCACCGGCCCCCTGTAATCACTATCTCCTGGAACCTCACCATCTTCACCTATAGTACCACCGATGGATGCACCATCATCATTGGAATGATTGGATGGTGCACTATCACTTTCGCTGGAGGCCTCAGAATTGCGGTTTCGTTGTGGTCGAGCTATAGAAGACAACGTCCGAAGAGGTCGTTGGCCCGTTGCGTCTATAATGCCATCTGTATTGGGCCCTCCCGTTTGAACTTCTCTTAAAAATGGTTGGGAAGCCGCTTCTTCCCTCCTCAGCCTTCTACGTGCTCTAGTATTCACACGTTCACTGGTAGTACCTTGTGGTCGGAGACGCTTCCCTCGATTATTGGCATGTACAGGTGGCCGCAATGAATTCGTATTTCTAGTCACACGTTGTGACACCATACCAGCCAATCGTGTACCTACCGACGAAGTTGGTTCGTGTGGACGAACTTCGAAACTAGACGGCCTTGATGAACTTTGGATTTGTAGATTTTCCAATACTGGCATCTGTCGTTGTGCAACCGAGACTCGATTTGGAGGGGGCATATGTGCTTCTCCACCTTGAGGGGGCCCTTCTCTACGAGTGGTCCTCATGGGCAAGGATGGTGGTATTACTACTTCTTCTTCACGTCCTCTTCCAACATCAACCCCATCTCTGTCTATTGTGGCATCAATTTGTACATCCATAGGGTCTGGACTTAGTGGTCTCGGTGCCACAACGTCCTCATTTGTATTGCCCCCACTTGGCCCAGCATTCCACGTTTGTGGCATTCGTGATGGACTTCCTTGATGTCCCTCGAAGTCATTGTCGTTATTATCCCCCTCTTCAAAGTCAAATACGGATGCATCAATTAGAGGATGCACTCCTCCCGCCCCACGAAATCTATCAAACGGTGGCTCATCATCGTCATTGGAACTATCATCTGAATCGTCATCATCTAGATCAGAGCGAACCGAACCACGGTCTAGACCATCAGATTCATCTGTCATGGAATCCTCTGACATCATGTTTTCAGTGTACCACCTTGTCGGATTTGCTGCAGCCCTTTCTCTTAGAGTCTTGGAATTGGTATAAATGTAAACCAATTCCTCAGCACGCTCAGATGTCAATCTATTGTGTGATTTGTTGTGGACAAACGAATACATGTTCCAATTGCGTTCACATGATGATGCAGAACACACTTGTGCGAGGATCTTTTTGGCAATCGGTGCAAGTGTACGAGCACCGGCTCCGAGAAGGTCCCACCATTCGTGAGGCTGCAAATTCAAGGTGTTTACATCAGGGAGTCCACTGAAAATGCCTCGCCGATCTCTAAATGCTTGGTACTCAGACAAAGCTGACGCAAATGCTTAATCTCCAACCACCAATTTGCGCAAAACTCTCAATATGCCTTCTCTTGCCTCATCATCATCCATTAGCAAGACTTCGTCAAGTAAAAAGGGATTCAATAGAGCCCCGGCATAATGCAAATCCGTCCTGAGCATGTCCCAACACTTGTAGAAATCATCGATGGCGGAAATTGCATACCGTGGCTCTAATGAAAATGGTGGATCCCTCAAAGATAAAACATGCTTTTCCACCTTTTTCATCACAAGCCATGCCTTGTCCAAGCACGGGTGCTTTCCATCAAACTCTCGAAGAGCCATCAACACGGGCTCCACTATGTGCACAAAGTTTAAACATCTCCTCCAAAATTCATCCGTTCGCACATATCATCGCACATCATTAGCTTTTCTTTGCTTTTGACTGGATGCCAATCTCCGCGTGTACTCATTCCACTGCGGATCGTGGACCGTCGATTCTACCGCTTCCCTCACCTCCACCAAACGTTCGATCATGAGGAACATGGTTGCAAAGCGTGTTTGAACGGGATTTTTCAAAACGTGATTAGGAGAATGTCGTCGAAAGATTGCAAGTGGCATGTGATGCGTTCGAATGTATTTCACAATTGACTTGGCTTTCTTGACCATACTTGTAATCCAATCTTGTTTTCCCCAATCTTCAAGTAGAAGGTCAAGTGCATGTGTTGAACACCCTTGAAAATATATGTGTGGAAATCTACGAATTAATAGAGCGCCAACGGCCAACATGTTTGCTGCATTGTCTGTACAAACTTGTACCACGTTTTGTGCCCCTGCCTTGTCAATGTAATCACCGATGCAATTAGCCACGTAAGTAGCATCTTTGCATTCGCCTGTTGTGTCTATCGATCCAAGAAATACCCAGGGTTGTCTATCCAGACGTGATGTGGGCTTTTCACGTCCGGATGTCATGACGCGTCGGTATTGCCGTCAGCCCAAAAAAAAAAAAAAATTTTTTTTTTTTTTTTGACAGCCAGTTTGGCACCCTGGAGCAAACCAGTGAACAGCCAGGTCGTCAAAAAAAAAAAAAAATTTTTTTTTTTTTTTTTTTTTTGGACGGCCTGTCCGTCGACCTGGACGGCCAGTCTGTCCACCGTTCAGGTCGACAATTTGACCGTCCAGGTGACGGCCCGACCGTCCCAGTGGACGGACTACCCGTCAAGGTGGACAGACCACCCGTCCAGGTCGACGGACGGACCGTCCAGCGAAAAAAAAAAAAAAAAAAAAAAAATTTTTTTTTTTTTTTTTTTTTAATACTGACGGACGCCAGGGTTGAATCCTGACGTCCATCCGGACATCCTGACGGACGGACAGGACGTGACGGTGACAACCCTGGAAATACCTCTCCACTTGTACATGCCAACATGACATTCATCAATGGTCGATGTGTCACATTATCCCATCCATCAGAGCATATTGTAACGCCATACTTGTGGATTGGTGCCCTTGTCTTCTCTGCTACAATTGCTGCCACTTCATCTTTTGTAGATTTTATGAGCTTTGTACGAAGTGCATGGTACGCTGGAGGTTTGTAGCCAACTCTCGATTCCGATGTTGATTTCACTGCATCCAGAAAAGCAGGATGCCTCACTACATTGAATGGTATATTGGCTTCATAGAAAAACTTAGCCCACTTCTTGTCTAGTACTTGCTTGTTTGATGTGTTCATTCCATCTTATACAGACAATTGCCTCATCGATCGACTGTGGGTCAAATTAGGAATGGGCGCCTCCGATGATCGTACTTGAGAGCTTTGCCCCCCAGTGTTTTCTCCTCCATCATTTCCTGAGATTGAAGCATCAGGTTGTTGCTCGCCACGTACTACACTTGGTAGTATCGTTGATGGTGATGTCACTTTCACGTCGCGTCCAGGTCCATGCGAAGTGTCCGTAGGTATATGTCCTCCACAATTCCAAAACATTACCTTCACGGCTGCATTGACTTTAGTGCACGCTCTCACTCCCTGGACGGTGTCGTTTCGTCTGTATCCCAAATGGAAAAGCAACCGATCTTTTCGGTAGCTTAGCAAAGTTTCGCAAAACTTGCAAGCAACTTTTCCATCTGGCCGTAGTGTGTACCAAGGTTCCCACTGTGATCTTCCTCCACCCATTGCTCTTATCTGTCCTCCTCTACCTGCCCCTGCACCAAAAAAAAGATTAGTATTCAGTTTGAAATGTGATGTGGCAACAACACTTGTTGCTCTCACAACAAGTGCCACCACAACACACTCTTCTTGGACTTCACTCTACCGCAATGGTTATACTCCAACCAAGACATGAAAGGCAAAATCAGCAAGGGAAAGTAATCTTGAATAGGCGGAAGTCCTTAATATACACCTTGAAGCCCTCCCTAAAACCCTAAACCCTAAACCCAGCTAGACGGACATCCGGCTGATGGGGTGGACCCTAAACCCGCAGCCCCGCACCCTAAACCGTCCAAGCGGCGACTGTCCCGTCCAGTGATATTCCGGTCCAGGGGACGGGACGGATTCCCGTCTTGTGGACGGTTTCCCGTTCAGAGGACGGATTCGCATCCAGGGGACGGATTACCGTCCTGGAGACGAGAATTCCGTCCAGGAGACGACCTCTTCGTCCAGAGATGGGCTCTCCGTCTAGGGGACGGATCACCGTCCAGGGGACGGATGGGCTCTCCGTCCAAGAGACGGATGTCCATTCGGCGACGGAATGACCGTCCAGGAGACGGCCCGACGCCGTCGCAGACTGGACAGACTTCATCCGCGCCGCGGATGGTCCCGTCAGTATCGGCGACGGGCTGTGACGCGTCCGGACGGACGCGTCATGACACCCGGACGTAAAAAGCCAACGTCACGTCCGGATAGACAACCCTGAAACAAGTGGGGTAAGCCCCTAACTCACTCCCAAAACTACAACATGAATAATTGAGTCCTTATTTGGCCCCACAACTATTTCTTTATCTTTAACTTTGAAGGAAATTCACTTTAAGTTCACCTAAAAGATAAATTATTCAAATATTTCCTTCATACTACTTCACAAACACAAATTTATTGTAATAAATCACTCCAACTATGAATGAAGAACTAAAAATCAACATATATCTAATAGAGGTAAAAAACTAGAGCTCCAATCGAAATGTCACTCCATCTGCAAGAATTTGAGGATGCATTTGACGGTAGCAGCAACGTATTTGGCACGATTTGCCTTGGTTAAAGGATTGATTAGCCCTTCCAACCATCGTTGATGACCAAGACTCCCTTCGATAGGCTTCACCATGCAAAAATACTGATCTTCGTTTAAGCCTTCAAAACATCCTTCAAATGTTACTTCTCGGCTGCCGGGTTCAACACATCCAACCTGTAATAAAATCACCATTGCCCGAGCGTCACGATCAAGATTACCATGCCATCGTTTCTCCACACGAGGTTGTTTCGGTGGTCAAGATGGCCCAGCTTTGTCTTCTGGTCGCTCATGTAGCAAAGAAAGATCCAATGGCAATTGTGGCTGAATCGGCAGTTGCAATAAAGAAAATTCAAACTCATGCTCCGGTTGAGATTCTTCATTTTGAGGCTTGGAAAAAACCCTCCAGTTCGATATAATGTAATCTAAATGAAACACAAAGAAGAATATCAAATAAGATGAAGCTTTCAAGTGAATCTTTCTCCTTATAGTCGAAGAGAGAAGGCGTCACCTTGAAGCCACCTCAAATGACGTCATCTTCTTTAAATGCTACAAATATTTAAATCTAATTAAAACATATATATATATATATATACATATTCTATATAATATCTGCATTTGCAGCACGACACCGGCTGGATAGAAGACGGGTGGAAAGCCATCTCAGGCGGAAGTGAAGGGGATGTCTACTCGGGCCAAGACTAGTCCGGACAAGGTTCATCCGGCTAAAACCGGACCATCCAAGACTGGACCCCAAGAAGTGGATAAGGGAAAAGCCGAAGCTTCCGGATCCAGTGATACCGGAATGAATCAACTTTTTGCGAAGTTGATTCACATTATGGGGAAGATCCAGTTCCGTTGCGTGATCAAGCAGACCACACTTGCTTCGGTGGCCGGCTTGGTAGGAGGGAAGATTGATAGTTCACTTCCGGAAATGGTAGCAAACTGTATCAATAACCCGGACGAGGACCAGGAGAAGGAGGAAAGGTTTCTTAAGCAAACTATAACCCTCCGGGAGATGGATGAGTTGATATTCAAGCTTAGAGGCGAGAATCAACTCTTGAAGAGGGGACCGGGATGTCAGCTTGGAGGAAGTGAAAGCTGCCCAGATCCTACAGGAGGACACCCGGATGGCCATCAACTTGATGACCTCCGTGGTGGTGGCGTCCGGAGACGCGATGGCCAAGGCAAAGCTGTTTGAAGAATGCGTACATAGAGAGAAGAAAATCTCCGGAGGGAGGGTAGCACGGATTCTTGCAGAGTTTGCCGGTCAGATGGAGTCTTCATTGGAGGAATTCCGGAAGGTAGCCAAGATGATTGATGATAGCAGTAAAAGGCTTCATCTACATCATCCAGTTTCCTTGTCCGGAATCTCCTTCCCGAGTCTATGTGGGGACTCAAATGTGCAGGAGGTACCCAAGTCGGTATTTCCAGGTTCAAACCAGAAGACCCCTGCACCAGCAACACCAGTACCCACTTCAGCTACAGCAGAAGTTGGGGAACCATCTACTCCAGTTCCGAAACGTGTTCCAGAAGGGGGAGATAAAGAAGAAATCCTCAGTAAAATTACTGAGCAACTTACACCAGAGAGTGGTGGGCCTTAGGAATTTTAGTAGATAGGATGTATATTTTTAGGACAATTTTGTAAGGTACAGTTTTGTAGCATAAAATCCGGGAGGATTAGATCCTATAATCTCGGCCGGAAGCAGTGCTGGATTCTTAGATTTCCCCCCCCCCTTTTTGTATGAACTCAAACTTTGTATATAAACAGATCTCTCAATTGAGACCAGGAAGGGAATTTCTATCATACTGTCTGTGTACTGTGCATTTTTCTGTTGTTCTTTTGCCTTCCCATGCTTTGGCCGGGTGAGTGAGTGAGTGAGGAATTGAGTGCTGGTGAGTGGACTTTGAAAGAGTTTTCTTCCCCCTTTTTTTTTTTTTGTACTTGTCAGTATATGTGAAAAGGTTGTAAGTGCTGGGAATGAGTCATTGCACCTTAGTGGGATTTGGATCTGGTATTCCGGATGAGGTAGCCATTGTTAAGCTAGGCAATTGGGGAGGGATTTCCTGACTGTGCTAGAGTGACCGGATGGGAGATCTGGTTAGCGTCTGATCCTTGAGAGGTCTCATTAACTTAGAAAGTAAACGGAAAGGATACTGGATTCTACTAGCACGGGCGGATACACTTGTAGTCACCTTAGCTTCACACGGATTGTAGGAAATGCCAAGGTCGTTGTAGTATGATAAAGGTTGTACGGGGGGGTTTTGTGTGACCTTTGGTCGGATTCATTTTCCGGTCATTGTGAGAAGCCAAACCGAACTCTAGTTAGATAGGAGAGCAGGGGAGAATAGAGTGAACTCTTCCAGCACTTTAAAAGATTCGGAAGGTGTGGTGAGCCGGCCACTCTTAAAAATCAATTGGCAGATCCCTCTGATGAGTCAACAGAGGTTAAATTAAATTGGTAAATAGTAAAGAAGACGGATACCAGTAAGAGGAGGGAATCCGGTCTTAAAGAGTAAACCTGGGGTTATCTAGAAAGTCCGGGTGGTTTTGGTGATTTTGATGCGAAAGTATCCGGATCGTAGTTAGGATCTGAGAAACGAAGATTCCGGATACTCCACGCTGATATAGGAAAGATTTCCGGGTTAAGAATAGCTATGTCCAAAAAGGAAAATCCTTGAAGAAACTGACTATCATCCTCTAAGTCCCTAATAAACTTTAAACACTTCACAGAATCTCATGGGTTCGATCTTTAGAGTCACTTTGTTATGCTTTAA
This sequence comes from Rhytidiadelphus loreus, assembly GCA_947034895.1. NCBI lineage: Eukaryota > Viridiplantae > Streptophyta > Bryopsida > Hypnales > Hylocomiaceae > Rhytidiadelphus > Rhytidiadelphus loreus. Next base: position 46,526,108 of record OX344764.1, read on the forward strand.
AGTGGTTTTTGTGAGCATAATAGGGAATTTACTTACCTTGTGCTGCAACAAAAGCAACATTTGTAAAGTAAGAGCCATTCAAAGTGAAATGTTTGAGAACATATTGGTGACACTTCTATAGACAACTATAGGATAGAAATGGTGTGAGTGTGTGTGAAGGGAATCTTTTTAGTTCTACATTAGAGTAAACTTGCCAACCACTACATAGACAAAATTCAAATCCTTCCCCACATAAATGTAGAGACTTGCATGATTTGAAATTTGGTATGATTATTAAATGTCATGTTAAGATTCACCTTCAAAAAACAGAATGCAAAAATATTTTTTCCTACAAATTTTATTGCAATTTAAAGGCCATGAAGTTGAAATCTAGTTAAAAATTCCTTGCAACCCTTTGTTGCATAGAGTGTGGTCATTAGGTAGTCATATAGGCAATTTCGTTAAAATGGCGGTATTCCAGTATAATGGCACCACATTCCATTAAAATGGCACTGCATTTGTTAGAAAATAACACTACATTCCGGTAAAATGGCACACATTCCATTAAAATGGCAAAAAACTGCCGCCATTTTAACGAAATTGCCTATTCATACAAAATCTTATTCTCATCGCAATTGAATTGGTAATTGAATTGTGTGGTTATTGTTTGGTAAATGGCAACAATTGTTGTTTGTGTTTTGGATGTGTGAAGTAAATGGCAAGTCTACTCTATATAGAGTTTTTGTTCAATAATGAGGATAATCAATTTTAGAAGTAATTATTGTATGGATGTATCTAGAAGTCAGGGTTGGTATTCCTTCAAAAATCATTAACTAAAGTTGGCCAATTTTATTTGACAAATGTTTAAAAATAGAAATTTTATTGTTCATATGTTTAGAAATAAATAAATAATATCCTACAAATTAATATAAAAAATTTCCACATATGCTTTTTAAAGATTGTTTAGCGACCACGACTATTGGATACAATACTTGGTACTTCAAAAGCCACTTGTGAAATCACATCACCACTTGGGCTTCATTGCTCTTCATACTACCAGTGACAACCCACTCAAGGTTCTAATATTTTATTGCTGAAAATATTAGAAATACAGTTCAAAATGATGATATTGTTTACTTTTAAAAAATAAATTTAAACAAATTATATACTAAAAATACACATACTCAAAATTGCATATTCAAAATTGTCCTCCTTGAATTCAACCCCCCAAATGAAGGAGCCAGACAACTCAGAACCTTCTTGAAAGAAAGGCCATATAGCCATTGGTCTGAGAATGAAAAAAAAACCCTGTGAAAGGGATACAAGAACTTTCTACATTCAAACAAAGTTATATCCCTCAAGATTGGACTAAAATGCATTATAAGTGATTATAACTAGGGCAATATAATATGGGAGTTGCGTACCCGAGTATGAATGAAACTCATTTTTCCTACTTCCACGTTCACTTCACGTCCTTGGAACTCTTCTTTTCTTTTAGTACTTTTTGGGTCCACTGGCTTTCCATGTAAGTCCACCCTTAGTGCTGATGGCCGCCCAGTCCACTGACATACTGCTGTACGTCGCAAACTGTAGTCGGGGGAAGAGTACAGTCCATGGTAGGATTCATAGCCACCGGCCAAAGTCCTTGAAGCCCAGCCTCAGTAACTTCATTGCTAGCTCCGCGCCTTGGTTAAGTTGGTGCGGACGCGGTCACGCTGGCTCGTGCACGCGTGGCCTGCACATCGATCGTCATGAGGGAGGAGAACTTGATCAGAGCCGGTGACAAAATGTGGCAGATGAATATGTTGGGTGCAGGTTGATGTCCATGTTTAACTTACAGCTTATCGTGGGGGTGTGATGGAAGTTAAGGTGGTAGATTTAGAATCGAACTTTGCTCACGATCGCTAGCCCGTGCGCGCGTGCAGTTTGTTTCTCTAGGTTTACAAGCCTGGTGAGTGTGAGTTTAATTTCGATCATCATTGTGGACCATTATCGTTTCACGTGCTGTGTGTGTGTGGGGGGGCTTGTTCGGACTTGAGTTTTGCTCTCCTCAAAGTTTTTTGTCTTGCATCTTTTGTTGCATAGGAGTGTATGTGCGTCTTGCGAGTCTTGTTCGGTGCTGATCTAGAACTCATTGTCGGGAGTACGTTTAATTTGAACTTGTGTGTGTCACTGTAGATGCGGAATGGATATGGCTTTGTAAATAGCTTAGTTTTGTGGTCCCTGAGTCTTACCACACCATGTGTGTATGTCGTGATCGCCGATATGGCTTTTGTAAATAGCTTAGTTTCGTGGTCCCTGAGTCTTATCACACTATGTGTGTATGTCGTGATCGCCATTACTCGTAGAGTTGGAGTTGGAGTTTGGTTGTCTGCTGATATAGTTTTTGTCGGTAATATGTGCTCCAGTGTATGCTTTCTGTCGGCGAGGATTTCTTGGAGCTTTGGCATGGTAAGGATTTAGATGGTGTGGCGATGGGTTTTGAGATCAGTTATTAAGTGGGATTCCTTTGGGTATGGTGATTACAAAGTACGTCTGGAGATTTTTTTCGTATTCTGATTGAGATTCGGAGGTGCGAGCGGGAGGAGGCTTGGATCAGTCTAACTGTATGAACCTTTCTTTTCACAGTGACGTTTTGTGGAAGGATTGAGGATGATGAACGGGCAGGTCCGGTGTAGACACGATGTAACCGTGGTTCGCCATTTTCGTGGCCTAGATGAAGAGATCTCGCGGGAAAGACGGCTTGTTCGACCGCGCGACCTCCCGGTGGTAGGGAATCTGACGGATCTGGACATCTTGCTGGCAAGGCTGACGGGCTCCACGACGGTGGTTTACGGCGTGGACGAAATCCGACTCTTCAACGGCGACAATCACGAAACCACCCGGTTTCGCTTCCCCCGCGCATACATCCACACCCAGGAAATTGAGGAGAGGGTTATCAGGCAAAACCACAGTCGGCGCATGCAGGTCAGTCCGTGTCCGAACACATCAAATTTTAGCCGTACCGGTCAGTATTCTCTGTTATTAATGGGCCATGCGCTCAGCAGGATGAATACCGGACGTTCCTCCGTACTGAAGTATTGCCGTGAAACAACAGATGGAAATTTTCGTTAAAATGGCGGTATTCCGTAAGCCATTTTTTCATTCATTTTCTTCGTTCAAGCGTCCGGTTTCGATAAATTGGCACAATTTCCACAAACTTGGCACTTTTATGTTCAGACCGTGAGTTCTGAAATCTATACCAGTCCTCTTTAGAGTTTTGTGCAGATGAATCACAATTTTTTCGCCCTGAATCGTGCCAATTTAACGAAATTGTCCATTCTCACCCTTCCCCTTCCGCGCCATTTTCATGGAATACTGCCATTTTAATGAGATTTTGGTTACAGTCTCTAGAACCATCTCAAGTTTTGAAACGTACCAATTGATGCAAGTTGAGCAAGTCTGTAAAGCTACTAGCTAATGGCAGTTCAAATTTTGTGATTCATGGGTAGTCTAGTCAGTGTCAGTTGTACCTTCTTACCTGCTGGCAAAGCATTACAGAGCGACTTTGGGTTGGATTGGATGTCTTGTAGAATTACGACGAAGGTCAATTTCGTCAATGTCCTTAAATTGACAGTATTTCAATAGCGTCAATTTTGTTTGGCACGTTTCAGGATGCATGGTCTGAACATAAATCTATATCTGTGGCCTGAAGATATATTTATAATCGTCAATTTAACGAATTTGATGATTGATGATTTCCTCACAACAAAACTCAGAAAAACTGGCACTTACCGTGACTCTCGTTCATTGTTGAAGGTGATACATGCTCTAACAGACGGTACTTCCACCGTGGCGACCGTCTCCTTCATTCCCGGCGGTGTGGATCATTACCGACACACGGTAGGCGTCCTGCCACAGTGTTGGCAAAAGGAGGTGTCCACGTTTTGTGCTCGTTTGGAGAACCCCGTTTGCTGGAACTCCAGCCTCCGTCACGTCCACTTTGAGACGAAGCTATGCACGGGCGTGGACTGGAGTCTCAACATCAAGAACTTGCTAAACTCGGCTCTCCAGGAAATTTCTCTTCCCGACTTGAACGAGGGATGGAGGGAGCTTGCAGCCGGACTAGAAAGGAACCAGTATTTACTGGTGGTGACAGTGCAATATGACAGGGAGAATATGAACACGTTCTTACAAACTCCAACGTCCAGACGACGAGGTTCTTTACCATCCCCCCCGCCAAACATGAGTTCAAATCCCGGTTTACATCCGCATATATAATTCCAAAGTGGACGAGTTTGTGTAGTCTCACTTTAAACGTTTTTGCTGCTTATGCAGAGTCCATCAGGGAATCTTGGACAACGTGCAACAAGACGATGAAAACGCTATGCATTGTCTTACCGAACGACTTCAGAGCCCACGTCCAAGCCGAAGCGGAGGCGATGGCGTCCATGTTGCACAAGGTTAGCTCGGTGTCGACCTTCGTGATCGAGTATTCCCCACCCGAGCGTCCGCCGAAGCTCCTCGAATTTGCGAACTGTCTTCGGGAGGCGTTGGCACTGGCGACGAATGTGCGCAATCTGCACTTGCTGGTGCCGTTTCGGGGCCACGAACTCTGCGACCACATTCTGTCGATGGGGAACATGCTCTCCTGTTTCGTGTTGGTTTTGGATCTGTGGTCGAAGACCGACCTGAAGGCCGCCCAGATCATGATTCGAAATAGCAAGGAGCTGGAGATTTTCGGACTTCGGCGACAGGATCCGAAGAGAAAGCTGAGCTTCTGGAAACGCTCGCTGTTCCAGGAGATCACCAAAGCGGATATTGTCAACTATCTGGAGCACGATAGGTTTGACGAGGGTCGCCGGCGGACTCTGTCAGTACGTGGGAGGGACCAGGTGGATGGAACCTCGGATGAGCAATTGTTGCAACAGGCAAATCTGTATATAGATTTAAGCGCCGCTGGCCTTGCGTTGAAGAACAAGCGCGATGAGGACAATCGCGAGAGCGGGATTTCGACGACGACGGGCTTGTCGTCCTCGAACCATACTTCGCCACACGTATCCATTGCAGGTACGTGAAAATCAATGACCGGCTCGTGTGAGTTTTCTATCCCTGTTTCTATCAAGAGCAACTATAAATAATTCCACTTTTTATTTTTTCTGTTGGAAATATTTGGAAATCATTGTTGTTTGTAATTAATTAAACATTACGCAACCCCACCGCTAAGTTTAGTGTATTCCAGTCCTTGTTTTCTGAGTTCTGTCACGATTTTAACGGTTTGAATAGTACCAACTGAACGAAATTTCCAACCATTTTAATTTCACATGATGGTTTTCATATCACGTTCATATCTCGGCGTGCTGGTGTTCAGGTAATAATGGAAGCGTGTGCGGCATGGTGCTCTCGACGGGCGCCAGCACGAGCGGAAGCTCAATCTATGATAAAAGAAACCCGATTTCCGAGCACGAACTTGGCTCCCAAATTGGCGAGGGGCCGGGTTCTGTCTACGCAGCAACCACGGATCACCAGCAGTGGCAACTACAGCAACATCCCCCCATGCACTTCTCCAACTTCTCATTCGACCAATTGCAGGAGGCCACCCGTAACTTCGACCCCGGTGCCGTGATCGGCCGGGGCGGGTTCGGACAGGTACAGTCAAATTGGTGCATGCAGTGACTCTGTTTTCGCCAGATTTGGACACATTGTTTAGTGTACATAGTTACAAGCTTCTTAACGGAGGAAGACGCGAATCCTTAGCCAGATTTCCAGTGAAATTTGTTGTAAATTGATAGAAACTGTACTATAGCTCAGTAATAAAAAGATGATGCAAATTTTTTCAAATTGAGTAGCCTCAACTGAGCAATTTCGTGAACCCACCCTGTTTCCCATCGCCAAAACTCTAAAACCCTGAAACCCTAATTCCCAAACCCTAAAACCCTAACCCTAAATCCTGAATTGCTGTGCTCGGCGTCAATTTCGTAATCGAAATTCCAGACCTTCTAGAGCATGCGTTCCGAAATGGAAATCTACACATGTCCTAGTACGTTTTGAGACCTTTGTGTAGATGAATGGACATCACAATTTTTGTCACCGACGCCATTGTAACGAAACTGATGATGTGTGCTAGCTTAACAAAACACTCACACACTCGTAGAGATCCAGGGTCCCTTCGTTCTCAAGTTTGATATGGCGCCATGGTGCCGTCCGTGATGCAGGTGTACTCCGGGGAGCTGGCCACACCGGACAGCGGCAAGCAGAAAGTGGCGGTGAAGGATCTGAATCAGGAGTCTGTGAACTGGCAGCTCGTGGTGAAATCGTTCCAGACGGAGGTGCGGACGCTGGGGCGCCTTCACCACGTGAACCTGGTGCGGTTGATGGGCTACTGCACCCACGACCGGCGCCACCTGCTGGTGTACGAGTTCATGCCGAACTCGTCGCTGGACTTCTGGATCTTCCGGGACGGCCCGCAGGAATTCATGCTGCCCTGGAAGACGCGCGTGAGCATCGCGGTGGGCGTGGCGCGCGGGCTGCACTATTTGCACTTGGAGTGCAATCCGCCCATCATTCACTTGGATATCAAGCCGCAGAATATCCTCTTGGATGAAAGAATGGTCCCCAAACTGGCGGACTTTGGCATCGCCAAGTTGGTGGTGGACACGGAACGGAATCTGGTATGAAACTCGACCCTTCTCTCCGATATATCGAAATACTGGTTTGTGGCTCATTTTTCTCTGAAGTTCTGGTGCTAGCTCCCGAATACTTCTCTCTTTGATGCAAAATCTAATAAGTCTCTCGTACATTCAAAAAATAAAGAAATTCAATAAGTTTCTTAGATTTTCCTCTCTGAAAAATCTGATGAGTCTCTCATACATTTTCTCTGAACATCTACTGTAGTAAGTCTCTCATACATTTCTCTGAACATTGGGCAAGTCTCTTAGATTTTCCTCAGGAAATCTGGAGACATCTTGTACATTTTTCTCTGAGAGTCTGGCAAGTCTCTCATATTTTCCACTGAGAAATTTTTACCCTATTACATTATCCTCCAAAATTCTGGTACTACTCTCATCCATTTTTCTCCATAAATTTTGGTACCCTCACAAACTCCCATTTATATTTCTCCTGTTACAATTTATTAAGTTCATCGAAAATTCCTAAATGATTTTTTCACCTGTGGTAGCATGCAGCAACCACTGTTGGCCATTCAGGCACAGAGGTTCAACCGGTCTCGACAATCATTTCTACGCTTGAAAGTGTTGAAGAAAAAAAACTGAACGAAATTGCCGAATGTTTTCTTTTGCAGGCAACAGTGACCCAGGCACAAGGGACAAGATGTTACATGGCCCCTGAAATCACCCAAAGTAACCAAGTGACACCATTGAGTGATGTCTTCAGCTTTGGTCTTCTGCTCATAGAGATCCTGAGGGGGAGAAGGAACTCAGACATGGCACAAGTAGATGAAGATTCGTATCTGACCTTTCCTTTCTGGGCTCGAAAGAAGTTCCAAACTGGTCAGTTCGTGACAGCATATGAACAGCTTACGACTCCCCTCGTCTCTCCATTGATCCCCGAATATCAAGAAGAAGAAGCCCAGAGGATGCTGTGCATTGCGATTGCATGCATTAATGTAAGTCGATGCTCACTTTACTCGCAATCTATTGTTTGTGCTTGCCATGGAAACTGAGAAAATGTGTCTTTGAATCACGTCTGTTGTGAATGTCTCCATGCTTGATGAGAGTTATAGAACATTAATTCACATCACGAGGTTTGAACCCTTGCATAAAGTTTGGGACCTTAACCCCTAAATGCCCAAGGCCCTTTTTGAGCTTCTTGGAATATGCTCTAAGTTGAACAAAAGCCAACATTTTGATAAGTTTCACCATTTAAAAAAGAATTGTCGCTAAATAAATTCAAACTAGACATGTTAGAGATCACATGGGAAAAGAAAATACAAAAATATCACTTATGGATTGAAAGATTATAATGTTTGATAATGAGGGGGTTAAAATTGTGAAGTCTTTCAATCTTCTTTTCACATGTCAAATCTAAAATTGAGGTCACCAAAAAAATATGAGGTTAAAGGACATGACATGTATCAAAACATAACCACAATCAATTTATAGCTTCTCAAAATCTACTCTACGACTTTTTTAAATGAATTTTTAATGTGATTTTTTCTCCAAGATTTAGTGTATTTAAGGCTCATTTTCCAAGAGCCCTCAACACTAAAAAATCAAGATTTGCAAGGGGACACCTTTGCACAAAATCTTGAATAGAAAATCATAAACATTCATTTTCATAACAAGACTATTGATGTTGAAACTAAACTTCAAAATGAAATCATCTATAAAATAAACTACTAAAAATAGTAATTTGGTAAGGTTTTATTTAGCTTCAAAGTTTTGTTGACACTCAAATATGGTGCCTTGGGCAACTAGGGGTTAAACTCATTACATATTCAACTAGCACTTGGTGTGAAAGTCCCATAAGTTGTATTGTCAATCATTGTTAAAAGGTAGACATGCCTATTACCAAGATGATTTGCTATTTAGGTACCTTGGAGAAACTATTTGTCAATTCAAAGATTGAGAAGTTTTAGAGAAGACATTTGCAAGTAGAATCAAGACATTATAACAAGAAATGAATTTTCTGTGAATTTTCAAAGTTTATTGGGACTAAATTGATAAAGCATAGGTAAACCACATGCTCACATGTCCCTTCCCAAGTGCATTGTCATGATGCTAAAGGATTGTTAAGATTGTTGTCATGGGTGACTGATGCAAATGTGAAGGTCCATTAGATGTTGGAATTGGGTAAGTGATGTGATTGGGTTGTTCTACCTTACTGGTATCTCCAAAATCTGCTTACTATGTGTGCCTAAAACAATCATAGTATAAGTTGGCACGATTTTGTGACTCAGATTTTGCTTGATACTAGCCTTCAGTGCTGGAAACCTCACAGGCCCAGGAAGCCCAACTTATGCCTCATGTATTTTAAGCTGTTTTGTTTAGGTCATACAGGGACTTATTTTTCTTTCCAATTTTATTTGAAAACCGATTATTTGTACTTGCTATGTTCAGCACTGACGGCATTCAAACCTCCAATTGATGCAGAAGCAGTTGCTACATTGAAATGCTTGATGCTAATATTTCAGTTGGGTGCTTTGATGTTCAGGAAGAGATGGTTAAGAGGCCAGATATGAGGACTGTGTTGCTTATGCTGGAGGATCGTGAGCCTGTGCCAGACCCCAGTCAAAGTAGACCCACTGTCAGCTACGATTTCAGGTTTTATGAATCAAATGTAAGAAAGGAAACATGTACCAATGTTGTATACTAGTTTGAATTACTCCTGTTCATATCCAATTTTGACCCAATATCATGTAAAGTATGTTGTCAGGGCCACAGTTTCTATGCTAGAGAGTGTCATTAGAATGCACAGAACATGTGGAAATGGTTGGTAGATTAGTTGAAGTGAAGGGAGTCCAAATGTGAACTCACTTGCTGAGGGTGATTTCAGAACTCTTATGAGGGGACTGGTCCCTTACAGGATAGAAGTTTTGCATTGTGCCCACTTTGGAAACACACCTCCAAAGCTTGGAGCAGGAATTGCAAAGGCCCAACACCCCTTATTTTATACAAAATAAAGAGAGATTTTCAGTCCGGATTTCAGGAGTGCCATAAAGTTTCAGGAGTACAAATGTTGACCAAAGTACCATCACTCACAAAGGAAAGCATGATTTGGCAAACCTTTCAAGAAAAAGAATGTGCTACAATAGAAAGACTAATGTACTGAATGATGAATGCTTCGTATCATGACCATGTCATGTTACAAAAACAGCGTCCACTCTTCTAGAGTTCAAGAGTTATGAAGAAACATGAGGGCTCCAAAATAGATTATGTGGAAGTCACTCAACAATTCCACAGCAACAACAAGGTAGCAAAAGTGGTCCAAGAAATCTTAACCTTTGTAGGGCTAAACAAAATTATACAAGGGAAAGGGTGAAGATAAAATGCTCACAAGAAGGTGAACATGTAATAAATATAGGGGTTGGTCCTAATGGTCAAAGCCCCTTGAATGTCTTGGTTTTCTCTACTCTATATTAATACCATAGTGGTACCATTGATATTCCAAAAATGCTCAATCAAGTCTCCACACAATGCAAAATGTGTCAATACTTTCAATCTCTATAGTGCTACTAAGAAAGGCTTCAAATGTGAGTCTTCTTTGTTAAGGTTGAGCATTGTCTTCTGAGCTCTAGACAATGTCTTCCAACCCATCCACACCAACCTCATTTTCAAGTATCTTGTTATGCAAAAGAATGCATGCAAACATGACATCTAAAATAACATGCACACTCCAAAAATGGTTGTAGTTGTAGACAATAGCAAATCAAACCTAAAGAATGTTGAAACAATTCTTGAAATCCTTCCTTACAACCTCTTGGTGCTCTACAAAATGGCTTTGTTGTTCGTCTTAGGGCATACATGTACATGTTTTGAACAAAGCATTCCCACTTGGGATAAATTCCATCCTCAAGCAAGCAATAAGAGTTGTACGTACAAACGTTTACCATTGATATGATACGGGCCTCCCCTATGAACATGCCTTATACTAGGGAAGATTGATAAAGGACATTTTGCTAATTGTTTGACCTCGGTAAATAAAATGTGTAATCCTCCATCAGCAATGGCCTTAAGAATAATAGACTTCTTATCCTTTTATCTCCAAAATCCCCCTACCATACCACTAGACAATTCTTCCACTCATTAAGTCATTATGCATACAATCAAATGATGGAAACATACCCAGAAACCTCCTATCTATGTTGATGCTAAGTTGCTTCTCAAAGGCCTCTCAATTTAGTTGTTAGAGATGATAAGCCTTGTAGATTTTTTGAACAACCTCACAAAAACACTTTAGTAAAACCACAAATGTGGTTTCATTAGTCCTATTGTATTCATATGTAATGTTAGCATACAACTGTAACACAATATGTGGAAGGCAATAGTCATCTTTTGATGGGGTGATAACTTTAATTAAAGAATCATGAGCATTAATCTTCTGCACAAAGTAATCATCATGAGCACAAACCACCTCCATGATACACAAGAATAATTACCTCAATGAATTTGCATCTTATAATGTCTACACAACGGTGAAGCTTACACTTTTGGCAAGCTTCAAACCATAATTTCCAATCCCCATGTCCATAGCTCCAAAACCTATCCAAAAGCAAAAAACAAAATAAAATACTAAAGTCAAACTCAAGAGACCCTTGCACTCTCTCCATTCTCATCCTTTACTGAATAAGCTCTTCCAACAAACAAATAATCAAAGCCATCCCAATCAAGGCAAGTGATCATGGGGCAACATGTGGCTTCAGTGGGGATCATTCTACAAGAAGCCAATCCATTTCTAATCACTTCCCATTTGGGTGATATATACATAGGTTGGTCTATTTCCATGCAAGTAGAGATGAATAGCAATAATTCATGGCACAATTCTCGATGCAGTTGTGGTGTATTATGATTAGCTACAAATTTCTCAATATTGCAACCAACACTTGGTTGATTTTATTTCTAGCCCTTGGTTAGAAATAAAAAGACCTATACAATCAATATAGGTCAAACAAAATCTTCAACTAAAAAATTCATGATAATTATGTTTTGAAAAATAAAATTTTGAATTTTTTTGGAATCCTTCCAAACTCTATTTTTGTATATGGAAAAATTTCCACACTCGAGAAACTTGCATTCCAGATAAACATAATTTCTAAAGTAAGGGTGGGGGAAATGGGAAACACCTTAGCCCCTATAAAGTAAGTGTCACTAGGGCCCTCCACAATGCACCCCTAGTCTAGAGCCTTTTGCTAGGGTATAAAAGTGGATGCTCTAAAAAGAGCTTGCATTAGGTTGCCCTTAGTGTTTTTTTAATTATTTTAGAGAAGTCTCCATCTATTTCTTCAAAACTCATGTGATACTTGGGTGATACTTGGTGATATTTGTATCAAAAGTAGGTGATACTTAGGTAAAATTTGACTATTAGTCTTAAAATGAATAATAATTTGACTATTTTGATAGAATAAAACAAAAATTTCCTTTACAAAAAATAGCCAACATCTTTTGGCTATAACCAAATGGTGAAAATTTGTACATAAAAAATACATTGGTCACCTTGTCCTTCACCTAACTCCCTAAATCCTAAACCCCCAAATAACCTCTAGTATCTCTTCTACAATGGCTAAGAAGCATGTCTTCATTGAAGATGCCTTTACAACACTCACACTATTACATTGAAGAATTGGCCACTTTGGCTCCTAGAGTGCCCAAGCTAAAAATGCTCCCCCATTCTTAAACAAACCTTCCCAAAATTGAACTTGGCACGAATCCTTCCATGTTGTTCATCACCTTTTCTATGCCCCTGAATTTGAAATTCACTATTGAGATCTCACCATTCCAACAACTCATTGGACAAGCAATAATATGCACATGACTAGTATCCTTGACCTCATAAATAGTAGCCCACATATTGTTGAGTGTGTTGGGATGTTTTGCCTCATAGTGGATACTTGGAGCCTCCTACCATTATATTCCATTGATGGGCAAAGTTCAGAGGAGGAGCTACAAGATCCAAGTGGGCATCTACACCAATCATGTGGACTTGGTGAGTGGAGAGGGATCCAATAAGAATTCCACACGTATTGATCCCGTCAAGATTGAACAATCTTGGCCAATGGGTTTGTCCACTGTTTTAAGCAAAACATGAAAATAATCTTGCTTTTCTGCTCACCTACTCTGGCAAGACAATCAACGAAACTCTTCTTGTCTTCCAGAACTTTTTGGGGCCACCAATGGAGAATGGTAGGAAGCCCTTGGCAAGTGGAATCAACCAAGAGAGATTTGTGGTGCTTGTAACGAGACATTTGGTGAGTCAAATTTTCGATGCACTGCAAGGTTCATTTCAACTTTAGAAGTACCAAACAAAGACGGAAAACAACAGAATCTGACCAACCCCACCAGTCATTTAGTTAATATTATTATAATTATTATTATACTATTTGTTACCGTATATTGAGTGATTTGATTGTATTAAATGTTCAGAACAGAATCCAATATGATTATAATTCCATTGTGCGATTGTGGACTGAATGGGTTGATAACTGAGAATTGTAAAATTGTAGCAGGCCAGTTCCGCAAGGCACGTATTCATCATGGAATTGGTGAACACTGTGACGTACCGACAGGGCCAGGATGTGGGAAACTTCTCACTGTGACTGACGGATCGAGTGGCCTTGAAGGCCTCCGGGTAATGCCTGGAAAGGATCATGTCCCATGAGAGTGTTACGACGCTAAATTACGGAAGTCAATGAGTCACACTCTTTTGAATTTCTGCAAGTTGAAATATTATTGTAAGATATCAATTTTCACAAAAAGAAAATCTGATTTCAAAAAAGAAAAAGAAAAGAAAAAGAAAATCTGAGTAATCAAATTTGACAATCATTTTTTCCTGAGAAACTAGGAGAAATTAAAGACCCTACAAAAATAACTAACCACAACTGAAGATAGGAGGCAAACTTTCACATTTCTCTCTTTGGAAGATGGGAAAAAGGGATCGGTATCTATAGTATTGGTGACTTGGGTCTAAAATCAAGCCTACATCCTAGAATTAAAAAACAACAATAATATTTGCAGAAGTGGCATTATTCCAGTATAAGGTATAAGTAATCCTCATCCCACCTCCAAACCAATGGAATCACCTACAAATCTTCTCATTATCAGACCTTGAGCAATCCTTCAGCAAAAATCTTAGTAATTCTTTAGCATCAAAGACACATCATTATGCAACTTAGAATAAACCTAGCTACCATACTTTCTTGTACACTTTTTTTCAAATTCAGTTCCAACAAACTTTGGAAAATCACGGGAAAAAAAAATTCATTTCTTGTCGAAATAGCTTGATTACTATACCGCTATTCTACATGCCAGCACAGTAGTTTCCGTCGGACTTCTTAATCTCTTACCAATGCGTGAGCTGTGAAGGAATCCACGACCCAGTCGTTACGGAGATCAAAATAACGGTGTTGTGCAGACTTGACGGAAGATCAATCGAATACCCGGGCGGCTCATGAAACATTAATTGATCCGTTCGCAATTTCAGTACTGTAGTAAGCTGATGATGCGCGCGGTTCTAGATCTAGTGCCCCACCAACAATTTGTCTGAATGTCTGACGTCCAGCAAGTTCGATCGGTGACTTTGCACAGTGTTTGTGGAATCGAATTCGATCGAGCTCTACTGTAGCTTTCGGGTTCCATTGATACGTTATTCTTGGCTTTCAGGAAAGTCTGTCTGCAATTGAATTGGGTTTGAATACAATTATTTTGTCAGAGAATCTGTCAGTGTGCTTCCAATTCGGGATAAGCTTACTTCAGAATTATAGTGGTGTACTGAACTGTACTGTACAAATATCTCAGACCGGTGAAGCTAGCTACAGCAGCCTGCAGCAGCAATTGACTAACATAATCGGTAAGCACGTCCCCGGTGGGGGTGAATCCAGCGGGTTTTTTATGCACCATTTTTTCGCCAAAAGATGATGTTGACTATTTTTTCTGAAGGAATAAGTATCACCTAGTTTTCATATAGATTAACCCCTAAAAGACGGACCTATAACCATTGATTTTAGGCCTCATTGTCCATCTCTCAGTTTGTTGCCATTTTTGAACTAGATATACATGAAAAATTTTATATTTATTTTTCAGAGATGAAATTACATGTTTTCTTTACTTCACAAAAAATTTAGATTTTTTTGAGGAAAATTGATTTTTTTGATAATTTCTGATGAAAAAGTGAAGAAAAATCATATCAAATAGTAAATTATTTCAAAAAATCTGAAAATTTCACCATGGGTGTACATTATAGTGACAAACATCATGGTGGAAACTCAAATCCCATATCATTCTATAATTAGAATGCAATAGGCATTGAAAATACATTCAAAGTTCAAATTGCAATAAAATATTCAATATTACGAATTTTTTCAAAATGCCAATTGGAGTAGAAACAAGAATACATGACCTTCATTTCAATAGTTGGGCTAAAATTCAAAAACTATCATTTTTTTGGAGAAATTTTAGATGTAAAGCAAGGAGCAACAACTTCTCAGAATACATTGAAAATAGCATATTTTGTGGTCCATTTTTTTTACTAACTTTTGATTCACGTGAATACAAACACTAACAAAATTACAAACTCACTGAGGTACTCTTCATAATCCTCTGTGAAAGGTCAAGAAGCAAAAAATGGATGAAAAAATGCTTCCAGTCTCCCTGCTCACCACCGCACAGTCATCCAAACGCCAGGAAATGGCATTCCCGGCGTTCCTGGGTTAAGGTAGTATGCTCTAAAAGATGGAGAATGCCAGAATGGAGATGGGGTGATCCTTAATTGGATCAGGGTGGATTGACCCACTCGCTCGTCCTTACCAGGGGTGCAAGTAAAAAAAATGCCCCCTATTTTGGGCCATTCTAGGGTATAATCTTGACCTCACCTAGCTAATTCGGGGTCTCTGATCGCAGAAATGAATTCAAAATTTGCAAAAAAATTCATGTGTAAAAAATAAATAATTCCAGGGTTTGCCCGCAGGGCTGAGCGAGTGGGTCAGTTCTCCCTGGCCCTTAATTGGACCACTTTAGCAATTGAATGCATTGAGGAAAAGTTGTTTTTCTATTGCAAGAGCCAATCATTGTCTTTACATCTCTTTAAAAGTTGCAAGTGGATGGATCGGGGGAGACCTATGGTCACAAATAGGTGCATATGCTTTGAATTTTTGAAAATTTATATGTAATTAAAGAATTCTTGGAAAAATACAATACCACTTGTCTTATGTTCCACATCTATTTCTCTTTCTCTAAAATATTATCTAAAAATATTTTGTCTACAAAAACTTGTGGAAAAGGGAGACCAACCCTTAAATGGTCGCTTTTCAAGCATACTATTTTAGTGTGCCCTATGCTATTTTCATAGTAAAAGAAAACCCTTTGAAATTCAATATCTTTTTTTGTCTTTGATCCCAAGTGTCACGAAACAAAGCCTGTGCACCCTTCCTTGCAGAGAGCTTTCCAATGGTACCAAGAACACAACCAAGGGACGCATAGTTTAGAAGATCTCACTATAACAAACAAACAAAACAAAACAAACAAACAACCTATCTTAATGGATGGATATTTCCAAGTATCACATGAGTATTAAAGAAACAACTAGCTCCTTCTCCAAACAAGTCTCCAAAATGAAAAAAAACAATTGCGTGAACTGCCTCCCTTGCTCATCTTCTAGAAGTCCTTGACTTATTTCCCAAGTGTACATGTTAAAAAAAAGACCCCTTATTTTGTGCTTCATTAACTCTTAAAGGACACGGCCCCTTATGACCAATGTATTCACCAAAATGCTTAGATTACACTAGTAGAAAATCAGGCCCAATCTATTGTTTTGGTCATGTTGATCATCAACAAATTTTTGTTGATCAACAAAAATTTGTTGACGATCAACGTGACCAAAACAATAGATTGGACCTGATTTTCTACTAGTGTTATATAACCAATAGGTGCATTCTTTATTTCTACAATGACTAGCCAAATCATTCATCAGACACTTTTTCAAGCTCAACGCCGTTTAAAGGTTAATCTATTTTTTTCACCACTTCTCACAAATTTGGGGTTTCTAGTTGCAAATCTAAATTCAGAATTTGCAAATTTTATTATGTAAGGCAAATAAAAAGGTCATGTGTTTTTTCTAGGGCAAAAAAATGGAGGACAAGTGAGGGGGTCAATTTTCCCCGGCCTGTGACCCCCCAATTCACTTTGCAATTTGCCCCTCCAAATGAACTTCAAGCTTATAATTAGAACTTGACATTTTTATCACTTGAAGCGTAGCGCATCCCACTAATCTTTACATAGGTACAAGAAAATTCAAATTGAAAAATTGAATAATGAAATAAAACACTTCAAAGTTATCAAGGTTGGTTGCAAGAAGATCAACTGTTTTTTGTAGTGTTTTGGCAAAACTATAGTTTGTGGCTCAATACTAGAATTACTATGAAATAGAACAATTTTAACCGTTGATCTAAAAAATTGACTGCTAAAAATACCATTGCAAATACTATAACTATTTGCAAGTACTAAAACCAAACTATTTGAAAAGAAAAAAAAGTTTTGTCACAGAAAATAGATACAACAAGGTATAAATTAATAATAAATAAAAAATTCTAAACAAAAAAATCCTAAAAACTAGCAATTTGTGACTTGATGATGATCAAATTTCACCAAAAAAATGAAGACAAAACCATCTTCAATGTTTAGAACAATTAGAAGTGCGTGCACAAGTGAGCCCTATTTGTACAAATATGGAGGCCATAAAATAATGTATTTTTAGATTTCCTTTGGTAGGCACATGTCCCCCTATAGACTATAGTGGGAATAGATTACAAAAAATTCAGCTTTAGATCATTAATTTTGGATACTCTGCAATACTCAAACCTCCTAAACCTCAAAGTGTGACAAATTAACAAATTGAATTTTAAATATGATTTTTTTTTAAGTTTCTAAAAAATAAGGGATATGATTACAATCAAGTTAGCCATCTCCACAAAAAACTCAAGTTCATTGGATTCTACCTTCAAAAGTTATAGTAGAAAACATCTTTGTCACTCTAAATGTGATGCAAAATAGGATTTGGTCTTTCTTACAATCATCTTCTAAAAGACAAAAATTGGTGCAATTTGGAGTGAAATATGCATTGGTAATCATGATTTACCAACTCTTCTATGAATTTTTTCTTTTAGCTAACTTTGAAGCAATTTATTTTCACTATCCAATATTTAAATTTGAGTTTTCTTATACCTATTCAAAGTACTTTGGTATGCACTTCTAATGATAGAAATTTCAAGTTTTTATTATAAACTAATAAGAAGTTAGAAGTCTTTTTTGAGGAGCAAATTCTGGAGTGAATTGGAGATGCTTTAACAATTCTCCAATGATTGCCATATTTACAATCAAATAATAAACTACAAATTGAGATTGGGAGGTAAAATTATCACTATCAACTCATTATTGGTTTTAGGTAATGGCACCTAATTATGACTATTTTTAAAATTAACCCCTATAGATTCTTGCCTAAAATGTACAACCTTTGGATATTTGCAAGAAACACCGGTCCTTCATTTATATCACACATAGCATGACGACCTTGTGATCCACTATAATTTTTGAAGCAAAACTTGATGGATTTAAATTTTGGAGGTAGGAGATGGATTTTTTTATTTTAATCATATTCTTTATTTTTTAGAAATTAAGAAAATCATTTTATAGTTGATTTTTTTTTTAAAAATTGTCACACTTTCAAATATAGGATTTTTTAGTACTCTTGAGTACCCAAAATCAATTATCTAAAGCTAAAATTTATGTACTCTATTTCCATAGCAGACAAGGATGTTCCTACCAAGGGGCATCTAAAAATAGATTTTTTATGTCCTCCACGTTTGTACAAATAGGGCTCCTTGGTGTGCACACTTTTGAACATTGAAGATGGTTTCAAGCTCATTCTTTTGGTGAATCTTCTTCACCATCAAGTCTTCAGAAATTCCAATTTTTAGTTTTTTGTAAATTATTTTTCCTATTTTTTACAAATTAAAATATCAAAGTACCTTATTTTTTAAAGATTTTTCACTTTTCTAGTTCTCCTACTTAGATGATGTTTCTATGCTTTTCCTTCTAGAAAGTACCATCTTCTTAAAGATGTATACATTGGCTATATTTTTGTTCTTAATTTTTAACAATACTAGAAAAAAGGCATGAAAACAACCGAAATGGTACAAAAGTAGTCAATCATTCTTGCAATCATTCCTCTATTCATGAGAGCTTAAGATATGTTTTGAATATGTCTATTTTTAACAATTTGGAAAAAAATTGTAGTTTACTCATACAGTGATATGATATCCCAAAAATATGTTTGAAGAGAATCTAGAATTCCCTTCTAACTACCAATTACAATTCAAAGATGGGAACCATGGTCAAATATTTTTTTGAGAAATTACAAGTGTTTTTATCTTAATTAGTCACGTTTTTTTATAGGTCATTTTTTTAATCTATGTAAATCATGGTTCAACACTTCAACTAGGCGTTTAATGTTTATCCCCTTAAGGACAATTATTTGTAAAAAAAAGAATTGAAAATTTGTGTTCTCAAATTTTCTAAATTTTATTCCACACATTTCCATATTAGTCTAATATAATTTTGTAATGTTGCATGAGTACTTTTTTAAATAAAAATATTCATTTTTAAAAAAATGCACTAAAAATAGGCAAATTAGCAAGATTTGACAATTTCTTCCTAGAAAATGCCATGATCTTTTAGATATTAGTATGAGCAATATTGAATGCACAACCAATATTCCAATAAGATGAGGTTATAAAAAGCATTGTTGATTTAAAATCCCATTTGTTTAGTTTCAATATTCTAATTTAAAGAAGATGATTCTCCACCATTAAAAGCATCCCTAAGGTATGCATATGTAGGAGGCTTGAATTTTGCCTGGGCATTTTGTGTCAACCCTCTAATATGGCCAGAAACAGTGCACAAGGTTCTTGAAATGGATGACACTTTTTCTAATGAAAAAATGTTGTTCCGTGTGCTTCATTTTAGGACAATTGTGAAGTGATAGTTGTTACTATTATGTGCATTGTTTGCTCATGATTGAGTTTCTAATTCGCTTAGGCTAAAATACAAGTGTAGTTAAAGAATTGTACTGAATTTTATTTTACAATAATATAATGGGGACTAAATTTAATGAAAACAAATTTCTAACATGAGTGCTCGCTTTCATGATGTACATAAACATCCAAAGCATAGAATTAATTAGTTTTGGGACTCACTTGTTCTATTCAAAGACATTTTTTCATTGATGACTCATGATTGTTGTAGTCTATGAGTAGGAATGGCGACCTACATACACGTCATTTTGAAATATTATTTTTAATTCAATTTGACTAAGAAATTCATGAAAGAAATTGCTAGTCATAGCTTTCGCATTTTTGTCTCTAGCTTGTGGTACCATCACATACAAATATACATTTTGTTAGTTTTTACATACTTCTGGAGGTTAGCTACTATAGCTAGGATTTTGTATTCATTGAGATTAATGTAACTATATTGTTGACTATAAAGTTTACTACATGACTGTGAACTACCATAATGGTTCATATTTTAGAATGTGGAAAATTTAAACAAAGTGAATCAAATAACATGTTAGAAAGTATTAGAATGGTGAATTAAACCTACACTACAAATTAGAGAGCTTTTCAATAGAATACAATAGGAATATGGAAAAATTAGTACTAAAATTTCAAAATGCAATTAGCTCGGCAATTAGGTAAATATGAAGGGAAAAGTCTAGGGAAGAAATGGGGGTTTAAAACTAAAAATAAGTTAAGGAAGATTTGGTAGAGTTACCAAATTAGGCTAATGGAAAAATGATGATAAAATAAAATAAAAAAAATACTACTAAGCAAATAAAGAAAGTAGAATTAATTAGGAAACCAAAAAGATAACAACCACAAATAATACCAAATCCAAATGAAAACAAAATACTAGGAGTAGGAATTGAAATTAGAACTAAATTGCAAATCCAAAAAATAAGAAGTACAAAAAATAATAAAGCAAATGAAAAACAAAAGAGTAGAAGTAGAAAATGAAATTAGAAGTAAAGTGAAAACCATTAAAAATATAATAAATAGAAGTAAACACGAAAGAAGTTAGTAAACTAAAAATATTAGTAGAATATTAGAGTAGTGAGAAAAACACTAAAAAAGGGATTTTACAGTAATTTAGAGGGGCTGGCACTAAATTAGCGTAGTTTACACCAAATTATCACAATTTCAGTAATTTAACACGATTTGCACTAATTTTGCATTTTTTAATACTAAAATGGCAATTTAATAGTAAATGAAGGTAGGATGAAAATAGTTGGTAAAAAATAATCTGTTAGGGAGTTTGATATTGGCAAAATTAGGGTTTGGCTCTCTCTCCTCTCTTGTAACTTTCTATGTGTGCATGTGTTGTGAGAAATTGTGTGATTTATGGGTGTTTTAAGCTTGAATGGTTAGAGATTTAGGCAACAATCCATGGTAGGACAATTTGTTGAATAGGTTTCACCGTTTTATGGAAAAAAATAGGTGAAAAATGGAGGGTATTGAGGTAAAATGGGAAAGTGCTTGAGAAGGAGGGGTGAATTTGAAGTGCAATTAAGAATGACAACTTCGACAAACAATTGTGGGAGCATGGAGAATTGGATGGAGCCAAATTTTTGAGGGGTGGTGCACCGTGAAGTTATCTTTCCGAAATGTTTAGGCTCAACTCATTTGGAGCACAAACAAGGCATTGGTGGCCAATTTAGTGAGCAGAGGTCAGTTGTCGCCACTAAGGAAGACTGCTAACTTCGGCGAGTGATTGTAGGATGCTGGCAAGGCCAAATGATCTTAATTTTTGTGAAGATGAAGAAGGAAAAGTCAAATTTTCAACAAAATATGGTTTGCCCAATTTGGATCAAGACAAAGATGGAACAACCAAATTACTGCACAAAGGTCTGTTGCCATGCTGTGGTGATTGTCTTTCTCTTTTTGGCTATTTTATGACCCTTTTCTGCTATACTAAATAATACTAAATAATAAAAACTGTAATGATTGATTACAATATCTTCTTGCCTTGTTTTGATTGAATGGATCATGTACATGCATCAAATTCTCTTGTGGTATGTGAATGGTTATAAAGAGATGCATGAATGTAAGCTTAATTTTTAGGGTTTTAGGGCAAGTGCAAAAGCGTTGCCCAAATTTAGCTAAAATTAGGGTTTGTTAGTATGTATAACCAAAGGGAGGCATTATTTTAATGGCTTAAAATGAGGTGCATGTCTTAGCATTGAATTGGAGATCTAAGTAAGAGTCATTTAATCAAATCTACCAAGAATACTTATTAGGAGTCCATGCTTGGAAGGTCAATGGATTTAGGGTCCATACACTCCCCCTCGGCCAACTCTAGGGACACTTTTTTCTTCACACAGGAAAAACCACTCACAATGAAATACCAAAAAAGATAAATAATCAAAGTTGTATGGATATGGGATACTTCTACAAGGAGATTTTAGTGTGATTCACTTAAAATACCTAATCGATATTGACCACATACCTCCATTTTGTCTCTAATTTGAAAATGTTAATGAAAACCGAGATACTTCCCTACTACACTAGAAATATATAACCATGACCGTTTATTGAGATTAGGGGAAATAACGACTAGTTAAGTGAGCTAGCATGCATGCAATAGATGGGTGATGAATATTATATATATAATTTTTTTATTGGAAATGAATTGGATGAATTACATTTACGTATGTTGAAAAAGAAACCTTTGTCTATTCTTGAGCAATGTAGTAAGCTTAGTCATTCAATGGTTTTTGACTATTAAGCAAGGTTTTAAATCGCCTCATGTCAAGGTGAAAAAAATCTTAAAAAGGAGGTTATGTTTTTGTTTTAATTCTTAAAAATCAAAATGCTTTTGCCTCTATAAGAAAAAGAATGTGGCCTCATGAAGGTTATCAAACTCTAAAATAGCAGTCTAATATGCTTGAATAAAACAAATATATATTTTTGGAATATTTAAAATTAGAATGTGATGTGGTACTTGTGATTTTTAATTTTTAAAATATTTTTCAAAAAGAAATATTATTTAAAAAATATTGTTACTGCTGATTTAGAGTCTTGCAGACCTTTTGAGGCCCCATTTTTATTTTAATGAAAAATTCTAAATCAACAAGAGACAACGTAGTGGATGAAAAATAAAATTGTATAGATGAGTTTATCCATAAATTACATGTATACATCCATGGTACTAGCATATATAAGGATATAGTGACAAGTGGCTTTTAGATTTGGAGTATTGTACTTGATAAGTTGGTAGTAAGGGTTGGTGGGTGATTGCAAAAAACACCTATCTTATTTTTCATTATACATTCACTACTGAAATTGTTTTTACCATAAGTATTATAAAAAAGATCGAATGAATATGAAATTCAAAATTAAGCTTCTTATAGCATTAGAAAACGTATTTGAATTATTTGAATTTTTTTCAAAATTAATTCAATAGATGAGATTAAATTTTGAATATATGTCATACATATGATTTTGGTGTTTTTTAGTACTATCAAGTTTTATTTGAAGAGTTACATCGTTAGATTTGATAGGCTAGCTCTTCTAACAGAAATACACTTTAAGAGAGGGGTTTTCAAAAACATGTTCCAAGTGTGTTTTACATTGGTCTAAAGTGTGCTATATTCAGGTTGAATTTATATTGAATTAAAAAAGTTCTATTAGTTCTAGCTTTGATTTTCTTTTTTTGCTCTTAGTTGGCATTTGGCAACAATGTCCACTTTTGAAATAATTTTTTCAAGTGCATTTTCTAATTTAAAAAAATAGAAATGTAAAAGTTTCATTTTCTAGCATAAATTGTAGTCTGTGGCTCAAAATAGTATCTCAATATATACAAAAAGACTCAATAGTATTGTTGGAGGACCATAGTGCTTCTAATCTGTCAATGTGAACTATTTTTTGTGGTGAATTAAGTATTACCATCCATCCTTGCCATCCATTGATGAACATCATAAGTTGTTAGAATAGTAGATTTGAAATCCAACCATCTAGATTTCATGTTCTATGCCGCCAATAGTATTGAAGGTGACTCGTAGTACAAAAGTACTAAAAGGCTAAAAATAAAAATGCAAAAAAAATAGTTATTACTATCACTCCATATTTCATTAAAAGAAATCAAACCTATGTACTAATATAATAAGACATGTACCATTGGATTGAAAATTCACATAAAATATAAAACCCTCAAAAAAATTATTTTTATTGTTTGAATATTAATGTTTTTCATTTGTTTACATGGCAAAAATAACATTTAATTTGTTTTTTTAACTCCATCTATCTACATAAACTTAAATGAATAGTAGTCTAGTATCTTACCTCAACTCAATGCCAAATATACAACCATCTTGTAAGTTGCAAGCAAAATTGGGCTTCTAAGTGTGAGTGATTTTTTTCACATAAAAGAAAAATCACCCTTAAAGTTGGCCTAAGGGGAGTGTATGAGATTCTACATCCATTGGCCTTCCAAGCAATGGAATCCTAATCACCTAATATTCCAAATTGCCCTAAAAAACTCTAAGGCCAATTAGGGGCAACACTCTAAATCACCCCAATGTGTGTCCTAAACTCACCACATCCACCTAATATATGTTCTAAGAAATTTGGGCGACCTCCTAGACCAAAATCTTAACAAAAATCTCCAAATTGGATCCATTTTGGTCCAGTTAAAGTCCTAAAAACTCAATACAATACACACATTCACCAAAAATCACCAAATCCACGTGCATGACCCCTTCAATCAATACAAGGTCAAAGATAATTGTAATCAATTATTATAGTTTTTATTTATTTATTTTGCAAGCAAAAAAAATGGTCATAAAAATTTAAAAACAACCAAAAAGTGACAAACAATCACCACAGCCTAGCATCCAACTTCCATTCACTGATTTGGATGTCCCGTCTTTGTCCTTGCTCCAAATTGGGCGAGTCATATTTTGTTGGAAAGCTGACTTTCCCTTCTTCATCCTCCCAAATATTCAGGTCCTTTGGCTACTCCAGTTGCACGCCGAAGTTGGCAATCTTTTGTGGTGGTGGTAGTTAACCTCTTCTCATCAAATCAATTATCCGCGCTTTGTCCATGCTTCAAATTAGGCAACTCTAAACTTTTTGGAAAGCTAGCTTGAAGGTGCATCACCCTTCTAAACTTCGGCTCCATCCAATTTTCTATGCTCCCAAAATCACCCGTCAAAGTTGGTAGTCCAATTTGCACTTCAAATTCTCCCTAATTCTCTACTACTTTCCTATGAGACCTCAAAATCCCTTCATTTTCACCCTTTTTTCCCATAAAAATGGTAAAACCTACTTAACAAATTGTCCTACATGTTTTTCTTTCTTAGTTTCTTAGAATTCATGTTCAAAAACACTCATAATCTCAACAATGCTCTCAAAACACATGCACACAAAAACTTGCAGAAAAAAGAGCTAGCTAGCTTGGAACCCTAAAATTGAGTATATCCAAAATCCTAACAAATCAGTTTTTACCAACTACTTTCATCCTACCTTCATATTGCTATTTTAGTGTAAAAAACGTCAAATTAGTGCAAGTCGCGCTAAATTACTGAAACTGTGCTAATTTGGTGTAAACTGTACTAATTTAGTGCTAGCCCCCCTAAATTCCAATAAAACCCTTTTTTTTAGTGTTTTTCTCACTACTCTAATGTTTTACTAGTAGTTTTAGTTTACTAACTTCTTTTGCATTTGCTTTTATTTATTTATTTTTTTGGTGGTTTCACTTTGCTTCTAATTTCATTTTCTATTTCTACTCTTTTGTTTTTCATTTACTTTTGTATTTTTTGTACTTCTTATTTTTTATTAGTTTGCAACTTAATTCTAATTTTAATTCCTACTCCTAGTGTTTTGTTTTCATTTGGTTTGGTATTGTTTGTGGTTGTTATCTTTTTATTTTCCTAATTAATTCTACTTTAATTTTTTTGCTTAGTAGTATTTTGATTTTTGATTTAATCATCATTTTTTTATTAGCCTGATTTGGTTACTCTACCAAATCTTGCTTAACTTCTTTTTAATTTTAAATCCCCATTTTCCCCCTGAACTTTTCATTTCATTTTTACCTAATTGCATTTTGAAATTTTAGTACTAATTTCCCATATTCCTATTGTATTCTATTGAAAAACTCCCTAATTTGTAGTTTAGGCTTAAATTGCTATTTTAATACTTCCTAACATATAATTTAATTCACTTTGTTTAAATTTTTCACATTCTAAAATGTCAACCATAATGGTGGTTTATACTAAGACTTGTAGGATTGACCATTCTACTCTTGTAGACTTGTAAGCTCCAATGATAAGGTAATTACATCTAAAAGTGAAACTTTTTCTAATCGCATTGCCTCACAAATTAAATGACCAAAAAATTGATGACATTACTAGCAAATTCAAAATAAATGCAATCCAAGTGGTTTCATAATTTTCTAAGATGGGCAATTTTGTTAAATGGTGCCATTCCACTACTTTGACAGTTTTGACAGTTCAAACCAAGTGGTTTGAAATGTACAAATATTATAGATTTTAGAAATCTATGTTTGTATTAGATGTTACTTTCACGATCAAACCGTGCAGACGTGTGGTCTAAAATTTATACCAATCCTAGATTTCTAAAATCTATATCTGTCCCTCTCCAAAACTGCCATTTCTAGTACAACTACCAAAATTTTGAAAAATACTTTTTTTGACATATCTAACCGTAGGATGTTGTATTATATACTTTCAAAAACATGTGGTAAAAATTTCAGACATTTCCACCGGGTGGATTGCAAGATATAAGCATTCAAATGAACTAAAATCATTTTTTTGACCCTGCGAAAAGCAGGGCAGCTGCACTTCACAAGCTCACATTTCTATGAAAAAATGACCTAAATGGTGGTGCTTCTTTGGATTTGTTTTCCTAGAGAAGTTGGCCACACGCTTGAAAAATTTCAGATCATTTGGAATAGTACAACATATAGGAAAAAAATAGTAAGTAGGTAGTAGTAGAGAATGATTAAAAATACTAAATTATTTACAATTTAAATATGGAATTGAAAAATTTCAATCCCAATGGTCGAAATGTTGTAATAATGTATCTACATCCTATAATTTTATTTTTGTCCAAAAATATTGAAAATTGGATAAGATAAAGGATGTCAAAGTTTATTTTAGAGTAGGAAATCCAAAACTGCCCGCAAACAAAAAATCCTCATAATTTTTGACTCATTGATCAAAACGGAATGATTCTAAGCTTTTTCTGTATATCAAACTTTAGAAAATCAATTTCAAACATAATTAGTTGTTTGCTACTTTGTTTACTACACATTCATAAATTCACAGAAGTCATACAACTGTCATGATGGAAGAAAGACCAAATTGCATATCACAAGATTTTCACCATATGTCTGTATCTTTATGTATGAAATGTGTAGCAACCGTGAAATACACATGCTTGATGCTCTTCTAACCAAAAATGTATGGTCTACCTATAAAACTATCACATACTACAACTAAAAAAGTAAAAACAATATACTATGTACGATAACAACAGTCGGGCATAGTCCAACAGTGAGGTGCCTTCCTCAAAGTGTCTAGAACATCAGGCACAGACGCCCTCTCGCCTACATCTATTTTGTGGAGGCTCAGTAGCTGAATCCTCAAATGCTGATATTGCTCTGGGTTTTTGGTCGTAAAATACTTTGGATCCCATTCTTCTTTCCAAATTTGATATGCTATCCATTCAGTTGCGTATGCATCAGCAGCCATGGAGTAGAAGTGTTTTTTCTACATGACTTCAAGTGAGGTCTCCGACCTCTTCTCTCTATACACGTAGAACAACTCAGGGGTTGTATGTTTTCGTTGTTTTTTCTCCCATTAATTCCTCCATGGTTTGATAACCATACCTTGATGGCTCCTTCTCTACAACTTGACCAGAAAGCCCCAATCGCAAATTCCAATGTACACTGTGTTCTCTTTCCATTCATCAAAATGGAGCAAAACGTTGGATGGAGTAATGCCATTGTGTAAATATTGTACTTCGTGGCATTTTTCCATTGTGACAAGCAATGATAAAGCCAAATTCACGCGGTTTCAGCGATAAGTTGCAACCCAACCAAGTTCTTCATGCGTCAACCCTGCATCATGTTGTCTCGTGATATCATCCACATCCAACAATTCACTCACTTTTGAGTTGTACTTGGCCAAGAAAGAAATCAAAGACCCTCCATTCCACCATAGCGTGTAGCCTTCCATTGTTTTTGGATGGATGTACGCAAGTCTTACGATACCAAGATGTATCACTGGATACCCCCCCCCCCACCTCGCTCACAATAGCTTGGCGCTTCTCCTTCTCATTTGAGGTCTTCAAAGTCTTTCCAGCGAAGCAAATCCAACTAGGAATGCTTTGTAGTCTTGTGAGCACCACCTTCTTCATAGTCCCATATGATCCAGTCATAGTTTGATTCGGCATAGGATTCACTTTCACGCAACTTTCCAACCACTTGAATGTTCTGTTCAGACAATGAGCTTGTATTTGGTCTTCAAGCGTCGCTTTCCATGATGCTTGTTTCTTTTTACGCGAGGAAGAAAACTGTTGGGAGAATTTCTGAATTTGGATCAATCTCAAAGCAAATTCCTTGTCATTCGTATCCCAATCACCACCATCCACTTTCTTCTTCGTGTGATAACACCAATTCGCCACAATATTAGTGGTCAGCTGCGACACTTGTTTATCCAACCATTCAGAGTGCAACCAGTAATCTTGATAGTTGTTAAATTGCTCGGATGCTCTAAATTTGGTCTCCAACTCTCGCCGCACTTCAGCATTCAACTTGTGGTACCCTTCTTCGTTGAAATTCACGTATTCTTTGCACATCATTCCTACACTTCGTCGCACGTAAAAAATGACCGCTATTGCTCTAGCCTCGAGCACATATTCGCGAGGGGGCATGTCAAGATTGGGTTGATTTTTACGCTTCGACTTGATGGATGATGAGGGATTGGATGACCCTGAAGCCCTTGACACATTCGTGGCTATAGGCACTACCTCAAAAATTGCATCCAAGTCTTCTAATACCGAGCAGTGACCCGATGACCCACTCCCTCTCTTACCATTGTACAATATTTCGGATCCACCAAAGTTTCGGTGAAAAATAAAAAAACCAGGTGCTATATGTGGGCCAAGTCCAATCACCCACCAAATTCACTTCCAAAGGTCGCTGACGCAAATGAAGGTGCAAGGCGTAGGGCGTCGATTTGGCAAAGAAAAAATGAGGGAGCAAAAGGGATTTATAGTCCCCGCCCCTCCCACGTCTGCGTTCCAGCCCCGCCCTGGCACGACGCATTTCTACCCCGGCCCATCGTGTTCCCGCCCTGCCCCACCCCGCCCGTACACGTTTCCGCCCTGACAAGCAAATTTGAGGGCTATAAAAGGCTGTCCCCACCCTGCGTATTCCAGATCCTCCACCTCTTCATTAAGCTAGTCGTTGGTGTTGTGCAGGGTCCTTTACAATATACAGGTTTTTGCCAAAAAAATTCACGATGGCGACACCATTGAGAACCAACAAAGCTGAACGAGACAGGACCCGACTAAGGCAGAGTAACAAACATCGGAAGAGGTTACATGTACTTTGAAATCCCGAAAAACCGTCATTTAGGGGCTGGAATGACGTGCTAGAACCGTAGAGTTTTGAAACTTGCATCAATTACATCGAATGGTGCCACATTGACAAGGCCTTCCCTAAAGAGCGGCACAACTACTACTGCCGATTTCATAGAGCGAACTTGAAATACTGCATTGATGAGGCCTTTAAACAATGATGCATCGAAGTATACCAAGTGCTATACGAAAAATCCACTATGAAAAGAAATGAAATTCACCTTTTCATTGCACGAGGTGTACATGCGAAGATGAGATTGAACAAGCAAGTGGATTGGTCCACCTTGAAGGGCATGCCAACGACAGCAGATGATATCAAGATACCAACGCTAGCAAATGGAATGATTCCAAGAGGGGTTATGAGATATCTCAAAGGAGGGCTAGACAGGATCAATACACGTATTGAGCCGCTTGACATGTATGAGACGGCGGACTCTACTACAGATGATGACTCTGATGGATCTCATGTTGTGGTGGAATTAAGCACCAGAGGACAACAACATGCACAAAGGAGGAGGACGCAACATGCACCTCGTGAACAACTTCTGGAACAGAATATTCGTGTACAGTTCCAGGGCCCCGCTGAATCAGTAGTTGGAGTTGTTGAGGTGCAATTCCAAGCACCTGATGAACCAACTATTGGAGTTGTTGATGTCATGGCTGTTGCAGACACTATACAAAGCTTGAGGGTGCAGTTATAAGACAAAGGTGATGAACTGCATTCTCTATATGAAGATGTGGGCAAGTTACGAGAAGAAATCACGCACAAGGACAAAGTAATTGCTCAACAAGCACATGACATAGAGGAGCTTCGGCAAGCTCTACAAGCAGCGCAAATGATGAACGAAGGTCAGGATCCATGAGGACATGCACAGGACCTCGTCGGGATTCTCAAATTCCGGTTCAAGATGCTCTAGGTGATGTTGCCATGTCTACACAAGAAGATTCATTGGCCTTTCCCGAAGTAATTGCCACCGGCAACGTATCAATGCAGACTGAAGTTCGAGGCATGATTATAGACAACAACTCTAAGCTCAACAACTTGCGAGGCAAAAATCAAACATTACAAAGTCGTTTGCATACCTTGGTGGAGCAGTACTACCACTGGAAGTTGGCATGCGTGTTCACTGTCGACAAGACACAACAACTGGTAGCAGAGTTCAAGAAATTGGATCACTACAATAGTGAGCACAACCAGGAAAAGGTGTTTGGCTTGACTTCATGGGCCCTTGTGGATGACCTTTTCAATCCCAACATGGCAACCATTGAGCTTAATGGTGGAAAAACAATCATTGATTGGTCCAAACACAATTGGGATTTCAAAAACCAACTTGGGTCGAAGGTTGACTACAAAGGCCACCCGTTGTTGGAGTGGTCAAATCCTTCAAGTTTTGTGCACGACGGGACCACATGTCCCATTTGTATGAATCCATTTGGCCATGAAGGTGGAATGCAGTTAGACACGTGCAACCATGTACCACGGTACCACCCATTTTGCCTCAACAGTTTCATGATTGTCCGTCGTTGGTGCGCAATGTGCAAGGCTCCCTTCTACGAGTGCTTGTACGAGTTGTTTGGCTTGGTCCCATACATGCCACCACAGTGGGAATACAATGCCACGAATGCCCCAGATCACCGTAGAATGTGGGGAATAGACTTGGTGTGGAGTTGGAAATTGCAAATGACGTCGTTGGACAAGACACAAGTCGCTGCTGAATGTGGTTGGAAGACTGACCCTATCCAAGTTTGCCACCATTTGATTCCGATGAAAGACAAGCATAGCCAAGGATGACGGAATTTTTTCTTTCAATGCTTCAATGGACATTGGGACGAGGTTGGACTCAAGTTTCAATTTGGACCTCACCCCAAGCGATGGTTATGGGGCGTTGATGGAGTCCATGTCACCGGTGACAACGGGGTTCGTATTGGGGAAGACCCTGACATGCCCAACCCTGCGGAGCTTGCTCAATTATTGGAATCTGAATGGAGGAAAACTTTCAGAAACAAAGGGCTGGATTTTTTGCTTGAACAACATAGCCCGAATACACGCCGAGCTCTAAAGAGTCTCAAGCAATCACAAATCATGAGGGCCATTCTAGAAGAAGACGGACCAGAGAGGAGAACTCGGTCTGCGGTTTGTAGACTTCAACTAGGCTCCAACGAAGATTTTCCAATGCAATGCGGCGTACACGACAACAAGGCTGGACCTAGTGGCACTGCAAACAGTCCAATGAACATTGACTGAGTGCATTTTTTAGTGTGGTAAACTGGTAATTACTAATGAGCAAAGCATGTTTTGCATATACAGTTATAGACTTCGGCACTTATCATTACCGAGGCTTATAGAATTGCTACTTTGGTAGTTCGGTACTACAAACAGTATTAGACAATGACTTGTGGATATGCATATTTTATCGTGGAAAAAGGGTTGTATACTTTTCAATTTTTGTACTACATGATGCATATGAAATACATATATTCAATTGTTGAATTCCTTTGCATGATATGACATGTGTGATATGTGGATATAATAATGTACACATGTCCTAAGAATAAGTGCATTTGAGATTTTGAGTGTATGAAGGTATATATTCATGTTAATATATATGTATTAATATTATTGTATGTGTATAAATAGGTATTAACATTAATGTATATTTTGTTACAAATATATTAATGTTAATGTATAAAGGGATACATTAACCTTTGGATGACTTGATCCATCCAAAAATGGTAAAACTTCTTATTTCAACTTGAATAACAATCATGTATTTTTACTACTTAAAACTTTGAATTCTATATCACTTAGAGAAATTGCAATTTTGTTCGCAAACATTTCTAATTGTTATCATTTCTAACTTTCTGTTGCAGAAAATCAGCATATAACCATATATGAGGAAAAAGATAAAAACAATTTAATTACCCCCTAAGGCCATTTTTTCTGTCAAAAACCACTCAAAACTGCCATTTCTACTACGTTTGTCCAAGATTCCAAAAAAAATCTATTTTTGAAACTAAACTGTAGGATCTTAAAATTTTACTTGCTTGAAATTATGTGGTTAAAATTTCATGAAGTTTGACCGTACAGATTGAGAGATATGACTATATGAGCATTCAAAGTTGAAAAAGCAAGTTTTCTTGAACACTAGACTGCAATTTTAGATGACTTTGATTGCTATTTGTGGAAAAAATGTGTACAATGGAATTTGAATTTAAAATTTATTGTGTTGAAGAATTGAGTTGGGAGTCTATGAAAAAAAAATTCAAAAAATAAAAACTTCATTTTCATACTTCAAGAAATTGTCAAGTAGAAGCACGTTTAAAATTGAAAGAAAAACTAAACAATTAATAGCTCTTAGATGGGATTGAAATACAATAATCCCAACAGTGAGATTGTTCTAGCAAGCAAGCAAACATTCTGAAAATTCAATTTCTTCTGCTGCCTACCAAATTCAGTTCTAGGCTTTTTGTGGTATAACTTTTGTTTCCAGGCACCGATTGAAATAAAATTTATATTCCCACTAAGCTTATTAGATTTTCTATCTTCAAAAAAAGTTTCGCAAAATTAGGGTAAAATTTCAGCCCATAGGAACCTACCCGAATTCTAAAGTGTCCCCTCAGGGGACAATGGGACTTTAGGGGTTAATTTGAAATTTTTTGGGGAAGTGCAAGCAGTAATGGAGGTGAATAAGAAAAAATTCCAATTGCTTATTTTATTTTTCACACAAAAAACAATCACATCAAACAACTTGAAGTCGAATTCCACCCTGAACTTGAAGTTGAAACCAAATGAATCCTTTTATGTAATTGATATACAAAATTTATATACATTTTGCTAGTACAAAAATAATTTTTCTTCTTAGTTTGTATTTTTATAATAATTTAGGAATAAAAGTAAAATTATTTTGATTTCTTAAAGGTAAAGGTGGAAATAAAATTATATGAATCACAAAATATATATTAGAGTAATCCATAATTTGTGTTGTAAGCCTGTAAAGTATAAAGTATAAATTAAGAATGTAGGGTGGGATTGTTTTGGCCTTTGAAAATGGCACATGAAATACCACTATTTTAATGATATTGCGCATCAAGGCTCTAGTATGTATATAATATATTCATGAGATTGAGAGTTTGTATGAATTTGGGACTTCATAGACTCCAAGATGACTCCAACCTTGAACACCTTAACCCTAAACGTCAGAGACTATGTTTTCACCAAAATTGCTCCAAAACTGCCCTTGCATTACAAGAATCAAATTTTAGATGTAAAACATTTTTGGATAAATGTAATCGTAGGATCTCGTAGTAAAATAGTTAGAGAAGATGTGGAAAAAATTTCAGAATATTCCACCATGTAGATTGCAAGATATAACGTTTGAAGTGACAAAAATCCTTTTAGGGGCCCTGTAAAAATATGAACAGCTGCACTTCACAAAGTCACATTTGTATGAAAAAATGTCCAAAATGGTGGTTACTCTTTGGATTTATTCCTCAAGTCAAGTTCGTTGTATGCTTGGAAAATTTTAGATCATTTGGAATTCTACAACATGTAGGAAAAAATAGTAAGTAGAAAGAAGTAGAGAATGATTAAAAATACTAAATTGTTAACAATATATTTATAGAATTGAAAAATGCTAATTCCAATGGTTGTAATGCTGTAATAAAAAATATATACCTAATGTTTTTATTTTTTTTCCAAAAGTATTTAAAATTGAGTTAAATAAAGGACTTCAAAGTTTATTTTAGAGTAGAGATTCCATAACTACCTACAAACTAACCCAAACTAAAATTCCTCATAACTTTCATCTCCTAAATCAAAATGGAATGATTCGAAGCTTACCACATATATAAAAATCTAATGAATCAATTTCAAATTTTTATTTTTTAAAATTTTCAAAGAAAAACTCCGACTGCAGTGAACTGCTCAAAATCGCTATGTTGCCAAAAAATGTTGTTTGGATGTTTAGGGGTTAGAGATCCTATACTTATTTTTTTTAATATTACAAACAACTAGTAGAGTCTTATATTAAAATTATGTTGGTGTAAATATACATATAGATTATGTTAACTTAGAGGTATCGGAGAACTAAACCTGTTGTAAGTGCCGACAGTCCCAGCCAATGACTTTCTGCAGTCCCGAGTGACCGGTCGAAAATATCCTAGTCGGGCGATGAGTTCGTGGAAGGAATCTCCGTAATGGTAGCAACCAAGCTTTCCATTTCCTCAAACCCACCTTATTTAGTCCCTTATTGGTAGCACCGCGCCTTGCTTAAGTTGGTATACATGTTTCGGAGTGCACGCGCGCGGTCACGCTTGCGCGTGCAAGCAGGGCCTGCACATCGATAAATAGTGCACATCGATAGCCATCGATATGAGGGAGGAGCTAGAACTGGATCTGATCGACCGCGCCGGTGACAGCATGTTGGAGATGAATATTTTGGTTGTTTGATGTCCATGTTTAAATTATAGTGTACGTTGTGGCGTGATCGAAGTTAAGGTGGAAGATCCCGAATCGAACTCGATCACTAGCTAGCATGCACTTGCAACGCAGTTTGTTTCGATCTCTAGCTTAACAAGC
Organism: Rhytidiadelphus loreus; assembly: GCA_947034895.1. NCBI lineage: Eukaryota > Viridiplantae > Streptophyta > Bryopsida > Hypnales > Hylocomiaceae > Rhytidiadelphus > Rhytidiadelphus loreus. The sequence continues at coordinate 46,561,027 of OX344764.1, forward strand.
CTGGTAAGTGTGAGATTTCGACCACCAAATGAATGTAGACCATTATGTTGTTGTCATGATCATTTCATGTGCTGTTTGTGCGGGGCTTGAATGGAATTGAGTTAGTTTCGTGCTCTGAGTTTGGATGTGCTGATTTCGTTTTTGTCGGTAGTATATGCTTTCTGTCGGCGTGGATTTCTTGGCTTTTTGGTAAGGATCTGGCGCCCTAGGCGGAGTGGCGATGGTTTTTCAGATCAGTTACTAAGTTGGATTCCTTTGGTATGGCGATTACAATGTCTGTAGAGATTTTTTTCCTTTTCTGAATCTTAGGTTCGCGCGTGCGGGAGGATGCTAGGATCAGTCTAACTGTACGAACCGCTCTTTTCGCAGTGACGTTAGTGGGAGGTTTGAGGATGGTGAACGGGCAGGTGCGGCTAAGGCTTGGACATGATGTAACAATGGTCCGCCATTTCCGGGGCCTAGATGCCGAGATCTCGAGGGAAATGCGACTCATTCCATCGCGCGAACTCCCAGTGGTAGAGAAGCTGACGGATCACAAGGTTTTGCTGGCAAGGCTGAGAGGCTCCACGACGACGGTAGTTTACGGCGTGGAGGAAATCCGTCTCTTCAATTGTGACAATCACGAAACCACCCGGTTTTGCTTCCACTCCCCATACCTCACCACCAAGAAAAATGAGGAGAGACTTATCGCAGAAAACCACGACATACGCTTAGAGGTAAGTCCGTGTCCGAACACATCAAATTTTAGCCTCTATCCTCACTACAATTATTAAGTTATCTTTAATTAATCGGCCGTGCGCTCAGGACGTACCAGGCGTGGTACCGGACTTTCCTCCATATTGGGGTTCTGCCGTGAAACTACATGGTCTAGAGCCATCACAAGTTTTGAAACGTAACGAATTGATGCAAGTTAAGCAGGTCTTCAAAGCAACTATTGGTAGTTCAATTTTTTTGTGATTCAAGAGGTGTACGTCAGTTGTACGTTCGTTCTTTGAAAATTCGTAAAATATTGCATCAGTGTCAACATTGCAAGGCGACTTTGGGTTGGATGTCTTGTAGAATTGCCAATGTTATATATTACCACACCAAAAACCACAGAAAAAGTGTCACTTATCTTGGCTCTCGTTCATTGTTGAAGGTGATACATGCTTTAACAGACGGTACTTCCACTGTGGCGACGGTCTCCTTCATTCCCGGCGGAGTGGATCACATCCGACACACGGCGGACACCCTGTCAAAGTGTTGGCAAGAGGAGTTGGACACGTTTTGTGCGGATCTGGTCAACATCGTTTGCCGGAACTCCTACCTTCGCCATGTCCACTTTGAGACGAAGCTGTGCACGGGCTGGAACCTCAACATTGACCAGTTGCTACAGTCGTCACTCGAGGAAATTTCTCTTCCCGACTTGAAGGAGAAGGGGTGGAGGGACTTTGCAGCCAGGCTAGCGAGGAATCAAACATTACGCGTGGTGACAGTGCCATATGACGTGAAGAAAATGAACACTTTCTTACAGACTCCATCATCCATGCGACAAGGAGGTGCGATCTTTACAATCCCCCCAAATCATGTGTTCAAATCCCGGTTCAAAATCCGCATATACAATTCCAAAGTGGACGTGTTCTAATTGTGTAGCTAGATGCATGACAGTTTCTGATTTGCTTGAACAAGCCTGGCTCACGTACGTGCACTCTCTGGAGCCATGGTCTAATAGATGTTAACGAAACAGAGTTTACCACTTAATTAGGAAGACGGTGGTTATCTTGTTTCATTTCCTCGTATAGATCGATGAGAACTGTCAAGAAACTAACTAATTAGAGAGAGAAACGAGCAATTTACAACATTATGGACTTCCTTGATTAGTGTTTATATTCTCGTGTCTCATTGTAAACTTGTTTGCTGCATGTGCAGAGTCCATCTCGGAGTCTTGGATAACGTGCAACCGGACGATGAAAACGCTCTGCATTTCCTTACCGGACGACTTCAAAGCCCACGTCCAAGCCGACGCGGAGGCGATGGCGTCGACGTTGTACCGGGCCAGCTCCGTGTCGACCTTCGTGATCGAGTGTTCCCCCCCTGAGCGGCCACCGAAGCTCCTCGCATTTGCGAGATGTCTTCGGCAGGCTTTGGTGCGGGCGACGAACGTGAGCGTGCTGCACTTGCTGGTGCCGTTTCGGGGCCCGGAACTCCGCGAACACATTTTTCCGGTGCGGGAGCTCACATGTTTGATTTTGGTTTTGGATTTCTGGGGGAAGAATGACCTAAAGGCCGCCAAGAACATGATTCGAGATAGTCCAAAGCTGGAGGTTTTTGGACTTCGGCGTCAGGATCCGAAGAGGAAGTTGAGCTTCTTGAAACGACGTTTGCTGTCTCAGGAGATCACCAAGGCGGATATCGTCATGTTTCTGGAGCACGATAGGTTTGACGAGATTCGGCTGCGGACCCTGTCACTCCGAGGCTGGGATCTCGTGAATGGGGAAACGGTTTCAGTAGCCTTGGATGATCGCTTGAAGGCACAGCCAAATCTGTATATCGACTTGACCGGCACGGGCCTTCTGTTGAAGAACAAGCGCGCTGCTCACGTAGTGCCGGACGTCAGTTCCGAGAGCGGGAGATCAACAACGACGGACTGGTCGTCCTCGCACAATACTTCCCAAGCAGGTACATGAAAATCAATTTCCTTCCCACAAATGTTTACATGGTTTGAATTTTTTTTATATGTTCATGGAGATCATTGTTGTTTGTAATTAGTCAAACATCACGAAACCCGACCTCTACCTATCTGGGCGCTTAGTTAGGTCCCGCATTAATTCCAGTCCTTGTTTGAATCTGAGTTTTTTGCACTGGAATTAAAGTCACGATTTTCACTCTTTGAATTGTACCAACTTAACGAAGTTTCCAACTATTTTCATATGGTTTTCATATGACGCTAATATCTCGACTTGATGGTGTTCAGGTAATAATGGCAGCGCGTACCTGTCGGCCATATCACCCACGTCGGGCAAGGCGCTCTCGACGGGCGCCAGCACTAGCGGAAGCTCGTTCCATAACAGAAGAAACCCGATTTCCGACCATGACGAACTTGGCTCCTACATTAACGCAGGGCCGGGCTCTGTCTGGGCAGCAACACCGGAGCACCAACCGTTGCCACTGCAGCACCAACAACAACAACAGCAGCAACATCCTGGGCGACAGCAAGGTCCCCCCATGCACTTCTCCATTTTCTCATTCGACCAATTGCAGGAGGCCACCGGTAACTTCGATCCCGGTGCCGTGATCGGCCGGGGCGGGTTCGGACAGGTACAGTCAAATTGGCGCATGCAGTGATTCTGTTTTCGCCAGATTTGGACACAATATTGTTTGGCTCTTAAAGGAGGAAAATGCGAAATGAATAAATCTTGGTACTAGGTTTTCCGGGAAGTTTGTTGAAAATTGCCAGAAACTGAACTATAGCTCTCAACCTATTTCTTTCCAAACTGAGAAACCTCCAATGAGCAAATTTCATGGACCCTCCCTGTTTCTGATCGCCAACTGTACTAAACGTTAATTTCGTTAAATTGGCGTATTCCGTTACTTTGGCATCTTTCAGGCAGTGCGGCCTGAAACTTCTTTCTAAACCTGTCCTTGCTTTTAGTTTCTAGAGCAATGTGTAGATCTGGGTCTCAAGTTTTGGCATCGGAATCGGGTGACTCTAACTAAATTAACGTTACTATGGGTGCAGCGGCAGTTTCGTTAACGGAATTTCGCGACTCTGGCACGATTCAGAAACGATGGGAGTCCGGTCATGTCCTAGTTTTGAAACCTTTCGGTAGACGAATGTCACATTTTCTGGCGCACAGAAGCACGTCAATGTAACGAAGCTGATGTGCGCTACCTTAAAAAAAACTGGGACACTCATTAGGTACGGTCGAGATCCAGGGTCCCCTTCGATCTCAAGTTTGATTTGGCGCCGTGGTGCAGGTGTAATTCGGGGAGCTGACCACGCCGGACAATGGCAGGCGGGAAGTGGCAGTGAAGGATCTGAATCTGGAGGGCGTGAACTGGGAGCGCGTGGTGAGATCGTTCGAGACGGAGGTGCGGACGCTGGGGAACCTTCACCATAAGAACCTGGTGCGGCTGCTGGGCTACTGCAGTTACGACCGGCGTCACCTGCTGGTGTACGAGTTCATACCGAACTCGTCGCTGGACCGCTGGATCTTCCGGGACGGCAAGCTGCCCTGGAGGACGCGCGTGAGCATCGCGGTGGGCGTGGCGCGCGGGCTGCACTATTTGCACATCGACTGCAATCAGCCCATCATTCACTTGGATATCAAGCCCCAGAACATTCTGTTGGACGGACAAATGGTCCCCAAACTCGCGGACTTCGGCATCGCTAAGCTGGTGGTAGACACGGAACGGAATCTGGTATGACTCTCCTACGACCCTTCTCTCCGATACATCGAAATTCGAGTTCACTCGTTCATTTTTCTCTGAAGTTCTGTTGCTCTCATGTACTTACTTATTTTTCTTTTGGAAATCTGTAAGTCTCATAAACGTCAATTTCGTTAAATTGGCGATATTCCACAAACCAGAAATTGTGACATATATCTTCACACAGGTCTAGTTTCAGGCCAAAATTAGGGTAGGTATAGACTTTGGTTTCAGGTTGTGTGGCCTGAACCGCGCCATAGTAATGGAATATCGCCAATTTAACGAAATTAACATTCATGCGATTTTATGTGAAAATTTGATGGTTCTCTTAAATTTTCCACTGAGAATCTGGTACTCTCGCACATTCTTCTCCGAAATTCTGGTACTCTCATTTATGCTTCTCCATAAATTTTGGTACTTTCATACATACTCTTTCATCTTTCTCCTGTTATATTTTATTACCTTCATTGAAATTTCCTAAATGATTCTTTCACCTATAGTAGCAGCAACCACTGTTGGCCATTCAGGCACTTAGAGGTTCAACCCGTCTTGGTGTACATTTCAATACTTGAAAGTGTTAAAAAGTGCCGAATGTCTTCTTTTTATCAGACGACAGTGACTCCAGCACAAGGGACAGAATGTTACATGGCCCCTGAAATCTACCAAAGCAACCATGTGACACCACAGAGTGATGTCTTCAGCTTTGGGCTTCTGCTTATGGAGATTCTGAGGGGGAAAAAGAATTCGGACAAGCCACTAGTAGATGAAGATTCGTATCTGACCTTTCCTTTCTGGGCTCGAAAGAAGTTCCAAACTGGTCAGTTCGTGACAGCATATGAACAGCTTACGACTCCCCTCGTCTCTCCATTGATCCCCGAATATCAAGAAGAAGAAGCCCAGAGGATGCTGTGCATTGCGATTGCATGTATTAATGTAAGTCGGTGCTCACTTTTACTCACATTCTGTGCTTGCTCTAGAAATCATGAGAAAATGGTTCAGGAATGTTGTTTGTGGATGTTTCCATGCCAACTTCATGAGAGTAATAAGTTGTATTGTCAGCCATTGTTACAATGGTATCTCCAAAACCTGCTTGGTGTGTGCCTAAAGCAATCATAGTATCAAGTTAGCATGATTTTGTGACTCAGGTTTTGCTTGATACTAACCTTCAGTGCTGGAAACCTCACAGGCCCAGGAAGCCCATGTATTTTAAGCTGTTTTGTTTAGGTCATACGGGGACTTGTTTTTCTTTACAATTTTATTTGAAATGACTATTTGTACTTGATATGTTCGGCACTGATATTCATAGTGACATAATTAGCTTTAATTGAACTGTTGTTCTAAAACTATGTTTTCAAATGTAAGAACAGCTAACCTCCAATTGATGCAGAAGCGGTTGCTACATTGAAATGCTTGATGCTAATATTTCAGTTGGATGCTCTGATGTTCAGGACGATATGGTTAAGAGGCCAGATATGAGGACTGTATTGTTTATGCTGGAGGGTCATGCGCCTGTTCCAGACCCGTCAAAGTAGACCCTCCGGCAGCTACGATTTCAGGTTTTGTGAATCAAATGTAAGAAAGGAAATATGTACCAATGTTGTATACAAGTAGTTAGAATTCCTTTGTTCATATCCAATTTTGACCCAAATATCATGTACAGCATGTTATCAGGGCCACAGTTTCTATGCTAGAGAGTTTCATTAGAATGCACAGAACATGTGGAAATGGTTGGTAGATTAGTTGAAGTGAAGGGAGTCCAAATGTGAACTCACTTGCTGAGGGTGATTTCAGAACTCTTATGAGGGGACTGGTCCCTTACAGGATAGAAGTTTTGCGTTGTGCCCACTTTGCAAAGGCCCAACGCCCCTTATTTTATACAAAATAAAGAGAGATTTTCAGTCTGGATTTCAGGAGTGCCATAAAGTTTCAGGAGTACAAATGTTGACCAAAGTACCATCACTCCCAAAGGAAAGCATGATTTGGCAAACCTTTCAAGAAAAAGAATGTGCTACAATAGAAAGCAACTAATGTACTGAATGATGAATGCTTCATATCATGATCATGTCATGTTACAAAAACAGCATCCACTCTTCTAGAGTTCTGGAGAAACACGAGGGCTCCAATAGATGCCCAGAACCGGTTACGCCTAAGTGAGCAATTCCGTAGCAACATCCAGGTAGCAAAAGTGGACCACGAAATCTTAATCTCCATAGGGCTGAACGAAATTATACAAGGGCCCAAAAAGGGGGTACCACCTTTGGTATGTACTGTACAAACCGCAAAGTTTGTTTGTGGGCTCCTCAACCACTCCGTAAGGCTGCTAACCTCGACTCCAGGTCATCAATCCCCGAGCTGCAGAGTATCAACATTGAAATGCCATAGAAATCAAGGTATGCTCTTCATAACAGGTAGAAAGTTGCAATGATGCCAGAACTACGACTCAGTTCTGTCACACATAAAAGACGGGCCCACAATGTTAAACAAAGATATTACAAAAACTGATTGCCTTTGTGCCAGACATCTGCTTCGAAGGAGTTGAAAGAGATACATGCATTTGTGGAAATGGAATAGAAGCGATGGATTTCTTTATGTTTAAAAGAAAAGAAACGGATTTAAAAGTAAGATACAAAAGTGCGGAGCATTATGTTCTACTAGTCGTACTTGGGTTCACATACAGAGAAAAAACAGACTACTCCAATTTAGTAGATAAAGACTTGCTAAAGATAGTTCATACCTGGAGGCTGCTTTGACACCTGATTTGCCTGCCATTCTTCCCTTTGGAGCGGAGGACATCTACAAAACAAATTCAAACAAAAGACCACAAGTTCGATCAGATGGTACCCCAACATAAACACGAGACGATTAAGTCACATGCAAACAACATATTCAAGCAAGAATTCATTGTGGTCTTGATAATCATTTGCAACTCTTGGTCATATTTGAAGTCACAGAAATTACAACGAAGGACACTAATCAATACAATCACAAGCAACAAGATTCATAATTAGACAGAAGTACCAACAGTTTGTAGGTTCATACCTGAGCTGAAATATCAACGCCAATTTCATCGAGGATCTGGATACGTCATAGTCAACAGAAAGGTGAGTTCCAAATAGCTATTTCAAACATACTACACAAAAATAAGTGCACATACTGAGTGATGAACTAATTTTTTTGACTCGAAGCTATAAGTTTATATAAAAAGTTTGTACTAAATTTGAAACTTGCAACAAAAAGGGATACGGTATGTTAGCTACAATTTGGTAACTGAAACATTACAAAACTTATTCCAAGAAGAATGTTATTGTAACATGTAAAAATGATAAAGCTTTCTAAAACCCATGCTATTTGCACTTTTCTGCGAAGTGAACCAAATACACCCAGGACAGGGTAGCGCAATCAAACCATCAATAGATTTCAGACACAAATCTTGTACTTCAGCAGAAATTTCACAGTAAACTGTACCTGGTTGGTGAGCTCCTCAGTCTCCTCCTCAGCCTCATCATCATCCAATGCATCGTCAATCGAATCGGACATCATTTCGGTCTGCCACATGGAGGTGACGCGTCTTTCAAAATTGAATGCAGATTTGATTTCATACATATCATCCCATACAATGCATACAGAAAGATCTGACAAAAATATTGAGCAAGCAAAGATGACCCATAGAACCAGTAAACTACTCGATAAAGTTGAGATTATTGCAAAATTCATGATGGTAACTCACAGTCATATCCATTTGAGCTGACTGCCGCTGAAACTCCTGCATAATTTTAGCCTGTTTCGCAGGCTCCATTTGCTGTCGAGACAACACCAACATATGAGATTGAATGCAGATTTGATTTCATGCACCAACATGTTAAAGTTACTACCATCGACTATGAGCTCTCAAAGTGGATTCTCTAGTGCTTGGACATTAGTGTTGAAGGAAATGATAAAGAATATTTTGGAGAAAAATAGAGAATGATACCTTGTTCATAGATGACATAGCCTTGGTAGCCCCCTTCATAGCACTTCCTACTGCCATATTTGCATGCATAGCCTGAAATTGCAACCCCCCCAAAGCACTTGCTTTAGTCTTCTTAGAGAGAACACTTCCGACCACGGCTACAGTGACCTCTCTACTCAGCTTTACAGGTACAAGAGTCACAATGCCGGCATCATACAGAAGTTCTCTTGCATTGCATTATTTTAATTTATCTTTTATCCCACCTGTGTGTGAGTTGCCACTCCCCGCAGTTGCGCTTTGCTACCTTGCAGTTTCGCTATCTGCTGCCTGAGCCGAATTAACTGCCGAGCCAAAATCTTTGTTGCTGCCTACATGAACCAGAAAAGGAGCACTACAATTCTCAATAGCAACAGAACTCCGGCAGTGGGACAAGTTACCATCCCAGTACCTCGATGTGCCAATAACCAACTTGAAATGGCAAGAGAGGCAAACATTTCTGAACAGCTAAACAGCGAAGAACAATGACTTGGATTAGTATAAACAAAAACCTAGAAGGAAAGAAGCAGCTAAAGTACAGGATGATATTAGTGTCTCATTTAATCATTGACAGACCTAAGAGTGTGATTTTGGTATTAGAGATCAGTACAGGAGACAGGATCAGGTTCCTAATGGTTTCCTGGAAATTACATATAAAACAATACCAGATTCAGCAAGCTAAATTTGTTCTATTCTTTCAGATTTACGCATCCAGGGACCTATACAAAGAGGTATTTTGCTATGTATCCTCTAAACTGCTCTATTCTTAATCCTGATGACATTCTGTTACAATATGTGTCGTAAAAATACAAACTTTCCGGTGCTGATTTTAGACATGCTAATTAGGTTCACGTTTGAGGTAGAATTCGTGGATCTCACGCTAGCCTTACATTCCGTGAAAACCCATTTCAATCAATACCAGCAAGGAGTACAAACAAACAAAAGAACTCACATCATTTCCACCCTTTGCTGTCTTCTTGATCTCTGCCACTAGCTTCTTTTCCTGCACTCAAAGAAGTCCATAAACTATATTCAGGAAACCGACGTAAGCCGCTCCACTTTTGGACAGCAGGGAACAAAGTACAAAAAATCCTGATAGATTCATATAAAAGTCTACAAAGCACAATAACCCTGCATATAAAAATAATGTGTAGGACATTGCTCAGAAACAGAGCATTCCATACCTCTAACTGTAAAGAACCAATCTCTCTGTCAAATCCTGTTGATTAACCAGTCAATTCCGGGACAATTGCAGTCAGTCTTGACGTCAAGCATACATACGGTATTCAAGTATACTTCACAGTTAAGAACACAGAGCCCAGTGACTATACAGAGGAACTGAAGCCCAAGAAGCCCACCAAGTACGAGAAATTCGAAAAGAGGGAGAGAGAAAGAGGAAACCGTTTTCTAAACAATGATAAAGCAGGATTCTGCTGCGAAAAAACAAGTTCAGCTACCATAATAAACTAATCACAAGATTCTCTAATAACAGCTACAATGCACTGTATCACTGTCACAACTGCCACTGACATAGCCCAATCCATGCTATATCCCCTTGTCTTGTCGAACTTTCCAATTATTTAGGACTAAAATGCTTGAAAATCTACATCTTCTGCTCTGGTAGTTCAGAAGCGTGTCAAACCACCAATGTACACAACCCCTCCTCGAGGGCACCCCATCTGCCCCAGTCGCAGAGACCTGTAGTGCAATGACAAAACAATAAAACATCTGCCCTACATATGTAAACAAAGAAAAATACCTCTGGTGGCAACGGACATTTCGCGTTTACTTGCTCGGAGCACCTCTGTCGGCAACAATGAAACAACGCACATACGATAAATCAGAAAAATATGAACACGACACGCTCAAGCTCGAAACAATATTCAGAACTTAACTGAGATAGCACGTGCATTTGCCCCATACCTTTGGGATCCGGCTTCTTCTTGAATATATTCATCTTGGGAGGTGACCTCCTGAAGCCTCAATCCTTTACACAAGGCCACCTCCTCAAACACCTCCGCAATCGCTCAATTCGATCCCCTACACTCCCGAAAAACACAAAAACGTTGAAAAAAATTATTAAAATTTTCAAAAAACTCTATTGACCAAGACACACACCACGACAATCAATCAACTGAATCAGTGAATAAGTTAGAAGCTCAAGGGACACCATCCCCTGCAATGTACATTCTCTCCCTGTACGAACACCGCGTTGGTCTCTTGAGCAACACTCCACCCCTGCCTTAGATTCCGTTACACTATCTTCTTAATTCATTAAAGTTTACTTAGAGGTTAAAAGAGAAACCTCCGACAAGAGAGAACCCGTCATCAAAATCGTAACCCTAAATTCGGAACACCATCGCAACCGACACTTTACCGACAGCCTTGCGATTGACTAATAAAAGAGCTAATCAATCAATCAACCAAACAGATGAAGCATCCAAAAAGGTAATCAAAAACATCACAAACCTCAAGTAGAGCCTCGTTTGCAGAAGTTAGGAACTCTATCACTTCCCCAGAAACGCTCCAACAAACCTAAACAATCACAATGCTCTAACTTGTGCGAAACTCTGGCGCCACGGTACCAAAAAAAACACTGCTTCTCCTGCTCCTGCTCCTCCTTCTGCTTCTGCTTCTTCTCCTTCTTCTTTGCCGCCGCTTCTGCTCGCAAGTTCAAACCAAAGCTCCAAAAGTTACCTTCAAGGACGAAAACGCGGCATCTCCGTCCAAGGCAACTCTGCAAGTTTGAATGACCGCACAAATTGGGCTTCAAACGGGTCGGGTATGAGCAGCCTCTCCTCGCAATTCCGCCCTTGGGAACCTAACGGGTTTATTTCAGACAAAAAATGTACACGCCAGATACATATGGCAGGTACATGAGGTTGGAATTGGAATTTGGGTGGTAATAGGGCTCGTTTGTTTTCACCTCGTAACAATGAGGGGATTGAGCAATATATCATTTTGTTTGACATGTTTTGGTTTGCCCAGACAAGTGCCTCCAAAATAAATTAATTTAGTGAGTGCACCTGATAGTTATTGTTTCTCCTAAAAAATATGTCTTAGAAGACAAATGGATGATTTTCAAGATTACAATAGAAATATATCTTATTGATCCAAAACTTGAATCATTTTTGGCATAGTACTACTTGGTGATAGATTTAGTCCTTTCATGATTAAGTTTTGGGAGAGTACATCAATAAGGTGAATGTGGATTGCAATATAAGTTGATTTACATACCATATGACTACCTTTTCTTTCTCTAAATCGTAAGTCCACTTGATCTCTAAACTCCCCCCTCAACTTCCACATCTACCTCCCTTCTTTTATCAACATGCACATGGCTAGAGCCTCAACTTTTTGAAAGAGGGTGGTGTCAATGGCATACCAATTTTTTATTTTTTTATTTTTTTATTGCATGAGTGGGGTGTGACACGCAACTCATTGCATTGGTTTATCCTATTAGTCTGAGTGGTGCAAATTTTGAAATCCAATGGATGTAGCACATAAACTAATGGTGACTTTACTATTGCATAACTTTGTTTGTCATATATAATAAAATACCATCAATCTTAGCAATAACACTCAATAACTAATTAAAGGATCTATTTATATTGATTCAAAAATAAGCTTTAACCTAAAGGTGACATTGGGATTAAGATATTCATTGAATTTTTTTTCAAATTTAGCTTTACATTTTTTTTACGAGAAGTAAACATTTTTAGTTGAAAGTATCAAAGGAATTATCTATAAGGATATTTAATACATCTATATAGAATAAAAATTAGAGCATTCAAAATAATATACATAACATTTTTCAAGCTACATTGGTAGTTTCCATGAATAAAAGGGCAATTGCAAAAAACACTTGTACAATTTTCCCTCACATGTCACACCCCTAATATGTGTTGGAGCACGACTTTTGAAGTATTATTCCAATGGACCAAAAATTCATATCAAAGGTAGATATAACTAATAGAAATTTACCATAATATTTTTATACTTTTGGAAATTGATTTAGTATACCATGTGAATTTTGAATATACATTTGTCACACTTTCAATTTTGGATTTGGGAATACTTTTGAGTACCCATTCTAATGAATTTGGAGATGAAGTTTGGACACTTTTTAAAGTTCAAGACATCTTAAGATAATACTTCAATAGTTTTGTATAAATTTGTAAAAGGGGCTCTAATCAACACAATTTTTTAGCAATTAAAAAGTGGTAAATAATTTGTCTTTTCTTTGTACATGACCTCCTACAATGATTTCTAAAGCAGGGCCTCATTTTTCTTTGATTTGATGATTTTTCTTATAATATTTATTAATGACAAAGTAAAAGTTACTATTTCTTTTGAAATTCCACTTTGTATTCTTTCCTCTAACGTAGAGTGGAAATGGATGACATCCCTAACATTGTTGATAGGATGAAAATCCACCTTCATCCGTTGAAAATGTGCACTTAGCGACAAATCAAAAGATCTTCAACTAAATCTAAAATAGAGATTCACTTGTCCAATAAATTTATTGTTGGATATTTTGGATGAGATTATGATTTTCAAACAAGTCTTTGAGAGTCATAGGAGTTGGAGTTGATTTAACATGTATCAAATCACCATATAACCAACTACAAGTTTCTTATTCTTTGTCCAACATAGTTTTAACGGGGGGTTTAAATCTATAAAACTATCTTTTCTAGCCTTAGAGGCTTATTTGTTAAACTTGTTTGAAAAATTAAACAATGGGCACTCTTGAAGTATGCAAATTAAGGTTGATGAATGTTTTATTGGTTACAATAGGATCAATTTTTTTATGTGTAAAACTATCAACACATGTCACCTCAATGTGATTATTTTAGAAAAATATTGTGGCTATTTTAGATGAGTAAGAGAACCATGTGAATTCATTTTGTTTTTATTTTTTGGTGTGACCTAGTAGCTTTAGGGCAAACCACTTCATACTATACAAATTCATACTCCAAGGGGTAAATTAAAAATTGTGCACACAACATAATGATTTATGATATTGTGTTCCCTATGTCCCCTTTATGCAATTTGGGTTATGGAACATGATTTCATAACCAAACTATTTCTTGTTCAAAAACTTCATAATCCAAGCATCGTATGATCAAGATGTGAAGGGATAGATGAAAGAATTCTCAAGACACAAGCCAAGCTAAAGGATTCATTCAAAGATCCCCTTCCAACCTCATTTATATGGCTCTCCATAACTATTGCTTAAGTTCTAAACAACCTTTGAGCTTTCCTCATATCATTATTGGAGCCCTATCATTTGTGAAGTACATTATTAGCCGAGGAAAATATGCTTGTAAGTGTGACTAGTTTGAATTTGTTAAATTTCTTATGGCTGATAAGCATTCTTTTCTCTTGTTTCAAATTTCTTGCACATGAAAAGGACATTAAAATTGTTGGTGTGAAGTGTAGGATCAAGAATGTCAACCGGCAAAAAAAGGCATCACGGTATCAAATATTGCAATCCATACTTTTTGTACACATGATTGTCCATCCAAAGTTGTTCAACAAATCTCCAACATTACTTTATTGCACATTAGTTCTATAAACCTTTATAAATTTGTTGAGTTGCTGATACTAGTATTGAGTGGTTTCATATATACTTTAATTTACATCTAAAAGCCCATTCTGACTATAATCCTTGGCTTGGTTTTAGTATTTTTTTATATTTTTTTATCAGTTTATTCAAAAAATGCATTTATAAAAGCTTGTAGCTAGTCACGTAGAATTCAATGCTTATTTTGTTGCATAAAGATGTGATTTGCAAATTAGGTGCACGATATCTACTCCACAAGGCTTCATTCCATGTTCCATGTTTATTTACTACCTATGAAAGTGAATCAAAATTCATATGTAGCATCTGTATTGGGGATTTGCAAATTTGCAGGTAGATGATTTGAAAACTGCTCCCATGGATTACTGCTTCCTAGCAACCAATCAAGCAAAACACTGCTACTACAGCTACAACGAATTTCACAAGTATGCCTTGAATCATGCTTATTTCTCTACAATTGAGAATTTTGCAAAGTTATGCTCATTATGAATAGCAAAGCATTAACATTCAATTGCTTGATGTATTTTTGGGAAGTGTTAGCATATTAGCATAGAATCTGTGAGCCCATGAGCTTACGAGTCTAAATTATACACACTTTCTATAGTTATAGGTGTCTTTATTTTAGGTATTATGTTATAGATTCTTTTCATGTTATAGTATACCTATGTTATAAATACCTTCAAATAATTTCAGGTACATACTTACAACTAGGTTCAAGGCTCTTAGGTTCACATCTTTGTATTCATGCACTAACATCATCAACGTATTTTAGCTCACATATTGCACCTTTGGTGCACAATAGGACATTATCACATAATCTGAATTCCTATTTAGGCTATCTCAACAATGAACAAATGAATGCCTAAGTGGTGAATGTGCACTCCAGATGTGCTGCAGAGAAGGGAGAAGATGCTAAAGATTGCCAGAAGTATGCAAGGTTCTATCGTTCCCTATGTCCTGGAGAATGGGTATAACATCTCGCCACTAGCGTCATAAACGGGAAACTTTTGTTAAAACTTGTCAAAATTTATAAGCCTCAGTCTGCACTCTTACTATATGCTAAACACCTCCTTCACCCAAATGCGTTAGATGTCTAAAAGTACCACTTGAAGTGATGTTCTCAACACATACATCTACTATGTCAATGTGTATCTATTGTTGAAGAAATAATTCTATAACATCTATCAAAAAATTTGGTCCTTCATGCGGTATTCAAATGATGCATTCTATGGTGCATTGAAATCTCCTTTCATTTGCCAATCAAAATATATAAATATATATATGATCAATTTATGATAAAAACTTTATGCAATAGAAAAAGTGAGTTTTTTAGGTGTAACTATTAGTTGTATGCGGGGATTTGAAGTAGCCTAGATCATGCACTAATTTGTAGGAAAAATCAAATGTAGGTTGAAAAATGGAATGAAGAAAGAGCCAATGGTACTTTTCCAGGCCGTTATTAACTTTGGAAGGATGGATTGGTCATTGTGGAAATCATCTTTCAGATACCTTGTGAATCCTTTGCTTAAAAAGTACTCATTGGAGGTCAAGCCATTGGACAAGACTTCCCCTTTTCACACAAAATCTCAAGGATGAACATCTACAATTTTGTCTTACATAGTTACCCCAAAAGATTATCTTTCATCCATCAACACTTAATGTCTACAATGACGTTACATGGTTAAAAAGAGCATATGAATGACATGGTTACTCAAAAAAACAAGTAATTGGCAATCTATCTCTCATGGCTTTTTTTGTTTTTTTTAAACACATGGACAATTTCCATTGCTCTCATGGGTTATTTCAGTCTATAAGGCCCAGTTTAAAATAATCCTGATCCTCAGTACAAATGGAGGAGCCAATAAGTGACTTGTAAGTAGTCAATCAATTCATGTAGGAATTTCATTTCTTATTCACTAATATTTTTTACTCTTCAACAAAACCCACAAAATGAATTTTTTAATGTCTAGTTTCTAAATAATATGCTTCAATTTTTTTTTAAATTGCAAGAATGATTGTTGTACGTTAAAGTTGGCACTGAATAAACACACTAGCAAAAAAGTGGACAACTATGTGAGTTCATTTTCTTCTTTAAACCTAATGGTTATAGTTTTCAAGAAGTAATATAGGATCTCAAAAATAAAAAAAGAGCATATTCTTGAAATATTTTGAAAAATTTATATTTTAATTCCTAAAGACTAGATGATATTTTGGAATAAGAAAAGTCCGAAATTGTCAATTTTTGAAAATTACAACCATAAAAAAGTTTATCAAACAAGTAAGATTATGTGTGGAAAAAAATTAGAGTATTTGTCCTTGTAGATTGAAAGATTATAACATTTGAAGTGAGAAAAAAACTTGTTTTCATTCTTGCAAAATAAGGTCATTAGACATCAGAGTAAAATTTTGACCATTCATAAGTATATGATGTTAGGTTCATTCATGAAAAATTTCAAAAGCAAATATGAAGTTTAGCTTACTCTAAATCACCATGCAATGCAAGTTAATATTTTAAGTGAATTGGCAATAGACTAGTCATTTTTTGATTATTTATTGGCAATGAGGAAATTTTTTATTTGAAATCCAAAAGGTGAAAATTTATAAAACATTTGGAGTATGTGGGAAAAATAATTCAAAAACTTTGACTTCAAAAATTGCAAGATAACAAGGCTTGAAGTTTGAAGAAAATGTACTTTCTTAAAATTGCCTTGATATAGCTAACAAAGTTTCACTCTTTTGAGAATGTGATTTGAAAACTATTTCTTATAAACAATTGTATGCCATATTTTATTAGTTACATACATGCCAAATTTCAAAAGTTAATGAGCATTTTTGCAAAAAATGTCCAAAAAATGTCCCAATTGCTCAAGTTGTCCAAAAGTTAAGAGCAGCATAACTTTGATTGAAGCACCCAATAAAAAAAATTTACTAAGTGGATACATGTTCATAGCTTGTAGCAAAATTTTGTAAACATCCAACCAAAATTGACTTTATAGGAACCGACCCAAATTTTCAATTGTTTGTTCAACAAACAATTAGACTTTAGAGGTTAAGACCATTACTTATAGAGTACCATAAAATCCCCCTTGGTTGCACATGTCTATGAGACTTTTATGTATGTATCCCCCAAGAGTCTATAACTACTTTCTAAATATACAATGACACAAAAAATTTGTTTGCACAATGGTGTTAACCCCTTAAAAACCAAGGGGCAGTTTAGATTTTCAAAATTATGAAGATGTATTACAAATGAATACTACGCAAAACAATAATTTAATGATGAGTCTAAAACAATAGCTCTAAAATATGATCATGTCTATATAGTTAAATCAACTACTACAACACCAACCAATATTTTTCAATAAAGTTTGAAATAAAAATACAAAATTCCTTCTAAAATCAATTATAGATTGAATATTTGTGATTAAGAATTATTTTCTTATTTCAAAATGTAAGTTATGATCATAGTAATTTTGGAAGATTTTTATTTTTTATTTTTTATTCAAGTCAATTTTGAAGGATCATTTTTTGAACTAGAAAAGTAAATTTTTGATGCCAAACCTACTAATATCTTTCAAATCATAGAATGTTTGCAAAGCAAAGTCTTCAAAATATTATATTGTACAAATGTTAAAGAACTAACACAAAACGTTTTCAGAGAATCAATGGATGAAAAAAAACATTTTTGTCTGCTTGGGATGTATTTTGCACTTGTCCAATATTTGAAATTTGAATGTCCATCCTTGAGGGGGTAATATATACCTACGGTGAAATTTTTAAAAAATTATGCAAGTGTTGTATTTGATATAAATTTTCCTTAATTTTTCTTCAAAATTCATGGATAATTCAAATCTTCACAAAATAAATTGAAAATTCAATGACTTATGAAATAAATGTAATTTTTCTTTGAAAAAAATTTGAAAAAAATAATATAATATGTCTAAATGGAGGATTCAATTTGAAGGATTTCAAAGTTTAACTACAAAGGTACTGGTATGGGCACCGTCTCTTTATGCATATCTAAGGAGATTGATAAATAAAAGGCACATCATGCAATATCAAAAATTTACATCTAAGGTGTGGGTAGTGCTTGCCCCTTTTGGATACATTGTGTGTGATAAAATGTCACTTTTTTAGAAAACCACATCTAATTTTCAAAAGGGGTATACGTGCAATTATCACATTTGTTGTAAGGACTCACACAAATTTTGAAAAGGACACACAAGTCATTTTTCTGTTGGTTGCAAAACTTACATTCAAAAATTCTCAAAGGGGTACATGTGTAGTCTTTTTTTTCTTAAAAAAGGTCAAAATACTTTGCTATTAAAGCACTTGGATTGTTCAAGTTCTCTTGTTCTCAAATTTAATGTAGATAATAATGTTACGAATTGAAACTAAATTACCAATAATATTTGAACGTAGGCACTTTATTCCAAATACAACAACACATGCCTATTGCATACATTCTTTCAATTGTAGTTTATGATTTTATGGAAAACTAACTTGTGCAATTTAGAAAAATCCAAAATTTTACAAATGACTTTTGAAAGGATCCTATACAATATACACCAAATGCAAGCTCATATTTCTACTTTGCACTTTTCACAAGAAAGTTTGTTTGTGAGATATTGATATGGAATCTTTTGACTTGTGTGGAATCTTCATGAATTGATTGCCCTTTTGGAATCTTGACATGTTTTGATCTTAAAAACACCTCTCTTTGGTCTTTGACTACATCTTACCTCATATCGCTTAGGTTTAAGTTCTATGAAACTAATTTCTAAATTTTTATTTTCTCTCAAAATGATTGATAAGTTAGAGAATGAGCATTTTCAAATCAAAAAGGGAATTTTTAACATATAGGATATTAAGACTCCTATTTTAACTAGGCTTTCGACACATGTAGTGTACATTTAGACTTGGTTGTAGTATGAGAAGGGTATTCTACTATTGATCCCTTGTTTTATTGCAAAGTAGACCTATGCTTTCTTTAAAGCACCTAATTCATATAGAAGTGAGAAATTGAAGTGCACTTTGGGCTTCTAAAGGCAAAATACTGCATTAACAAGTACTTTACTATTTACAATCTAACACTATTTTAAAGAATTTTTGTTTATAAAAGCTTATAATGAAGTGCAAAACCAAAAAAATAACCTTTTAGTTTAAATTGACAACTAAGGGACTCACAAAAAGCCAAAATAAAGACCTGCCTCTGTTATAGCATGGACTTGGAAAACTAGAAGACAATAGATCTGTTCAAATTTGGAATTTATTCTAAATTGAGGTATTAATTTAATTCAAATTTTTTGAAAAATATTATTTTCTATTTATACTAATATTGAAAATAATATTGGCTTAAGTTTGTTATGTTTATCATTGCACATTGAATACATAGCGAGATACATAGCTAACCTTTTTTTTTTCCAACAGAAACATTCCAATTTCCAAATTTTTATATGAATTGACAATATTAGAAGTGTGTAAAGACATGAGAAAGCGTTTTGCAATGGATCGAGGCATAGAAATGTTGAATATATTTAATCCCTAAAGGATCATTGTCCCAATGGGGTATAAAATGGATTTTGGGCGGTTCATATGAGCTCAATTTTTGGTGAAACTTTTTGAAATGTTCTTAGAAGATAGAAAATTAATTAGTTTTTTAGGAATAAAATTTGTATTTCAATTCATGCTCAAGAACAAAAGTTATACACAATAAGCCCAACATTGAACCCTCGGGTAGAAAAAAATCCAAAACTAGAAATAATTTTTTTTTAAACTTGTTTCTCATATATTTTATTTTTGTATACATGGAAAGACTTGATTCATTCTACTTGGATTTTTGATGTGAAAGTTTTGTAGCTGGAGCTGAAGCATTTTGTTTTATGGGTAATCATAGGTTTTAAAATTAAAAAAATAATGTAAGGGATTCGTTTCTTGGGGGGGTCATTTAGAGTGTCCATTAGAAACCACGTGCGAATAAAACTTTGGACCCCCTATATACTTTTTGAATTTTAAATAAAACAAAATTAAAAAAATATGAATAGATTTTCCTACTTTGAAAGTTTATGTTTTGATTTATCAATATTTTTATTTGTTAATAATAATTAGTTACAAATTTTTGAAGTAAAAAGATACACTGTAGAACTAAAAAATAACTTTCACACCCCTATATTATATAAGAAAAAATTGTCTAAAAAATGAACAAAAAATTCCTAAAAATAACTCATTATTGAAAGCTCATTTTGATTTGAATATTGACTCAATGGTCATCTAAATGTGTCCTCCCTAATTATTTGAGTTGAAAAACATGCCATTTTAGTTCATTTTCAACCTCTTCTAGAAATCATTTCATATTTTATTTGAGTTGAAAATTTTGGCAATAGAAAGCTATAGTCATTATTAAAGAATGTTCAAAATTTTAGATTGAAATTATAGTTTATTAGAAACCACTTGTTCGCACGTGGTTTGTTATAGTAGAACTAAGTGCACCCCCCGAGATTTGTTTTTGAGATCAATTTCCGCATTTTTTGAAAACAAAAAGTCCCACAAGGTTAACTTTGATTGTTAGAACAATCTCACCATTGGGATTAGTGTACTTTAATTCCATCTTGGAACTATTAATGATTTAGTTTTTTCCTTTTTCAAATACCTTCTTCTACTTAGCATATTCTTAAAGAACAAAAATCATTTTATTTTTTTAATTTTAATTTTTCTTCATGATAAATTTTTTTGTCTTCATGAAGAAAATTTAATTATCTTCAATTTAATTCTTCATGCAAAATTTCTAAGTTAAAAAGATTCAAAGTCTCATAAACTAGTTTGCCATTGTACCTCCAAATATGATTTCTTCACTTTGAATGCATTTATCTTGCAATCTATGTGGTCAAAGTCTTTGAAATAGTTACCATACATTTTTATATTAGTATACTGCAAGATCCAACAACTAGATATGAAAATATCATTTAAAAGTTTTTTACTATTTGCACTAAAAATAGCAATTTTCAACATTTATTGTCATAAAATAGGCCTTGATTTTTTGGGGTTAAGATAAAAGAATCTCCAAAGTAATCTATAGGACAATTGCACATGCTATCTAGAATATAATCTTCATAGAGCCCATTTTAGAACATATGACAATATTTCATTGGATGAAGAGAGGTATGCTCTTTTCATAATATGGGTTTGTTTTAGCATTATGATACCTTTCTTTTAGATCCTTGATTAATTGAGTATGGTTGATCAAGATCCACATCCATTTAATCTTGATGGTGGTGTCTAATAAGTGAAATTAGAGGTTCATTATGAGATTTAACATCCATCACCATTTGCATAGCTTGACCTTTTATTTTTCATACCTAGACTCTACTTTCACATGACCTAGGCTGTTTCATTATGTTTTGAGTATTATTTTGAACTTGAGCATGTTGTATTTAATCTTTTTATATTTTATATATATTTTTGCAATATATTTTCATAGCTTTCTTGAGGCAAAGGAATCCTTTGCTTCTTGTGAAATATGCGTCTACTCACTTTTGAAAATCTTTGGTTCAAATTGACTTCTGAAGGTGAAAGCATGAAACACCTATTGATTATATTACATTTGGGGTAGTACTTACAATATTTTGAGATTTTAAAAATATTTGAAAATAAAATAAAATAAAATATTTATAATTAGTAGAACAATGAAAATAATATATTCCTTAAAATTGAGGCTTCAAAAAAAAAAATTCCCAAAGTTATGTACAATGGAAATAGATTTTATTTTCTTTAAAACTGCTAGAAAATGGTGGAAGAATTAGGAAAATTTAAAAATTTGGCAATTTTAGCAACTTCCTAAGGAATTTATAGAAAGATATTTTTAAGTGTCTAGAAATGCATGCACAACCATGGTTGCTAGCAACTGAGCCTAAGATCTTGAGCCCATGAGCCTTATAGGCATAAGCCATGAGCACCTCATCTTGAGTTATGAGTCTAAGATCTTGATCTTTATATTGTACCTATATTATAGGCACTTTTTATAGTTATAGGATATTTATATTATAGGTGTCTATGTTATAGATACCTTTCATGGTTATAGGATGTTTATATTATAGGTGTCTATGTTACAAGTACCTTCCATGGTTGTAGGATGTTTATATTATAGGTGTCTATGTTATAAGTACCTTCCATGGTTATATGATGTTTATATTATAGGTGTCTATGTTATAGGTACCTATGTTATAAGCACCTTCTATAGTGATAGGGTACTTATATTATAAGTATGTATGTTATAGACACCTTTGAACAATAGTTGTAGAGTACCTACTTACACCTAGGCTCAAGGCTCGTAGGCTTGCATTTCTAGGCTCACATGTACTAGCCTTCTTTGCATCTTTGTGGAGGACAATATTTTATTTCTTTTAGAATTCCTTGGGCAAATAGTTGTAAAACTAGTAGAATAATATGGCGTCCAAATTTTCAAGTGAAAATCATTGGTTTAGACTCATTGCAATATTAAACACCACTAAAACCTAATGTGCAATAAATTTAAAAAATTGAATAATAAATAGTATTTTTTTTAAGAAATTACATGAAATAATGTATTGACTTAAATTTTGTATCATTCACTTCTAGTATGAATTTCAAGTATAATGAAGAAAATCCCTAGAAATTATGATCCAACTTTGTGTTGGATGTGCAACATATAATACCAAATAGTACAATTGTTTTGCATTTTCACCTAGGAGTGCTATTTTGTGAGCCTTGGAATGTAAGCTCGGTAGCCTAAGAGCTTGAGAGCATGTGAGCCTCAAATTTGTGAGGTATTTA
The DNA here is from genome assembly GCA_947034895.1 of Rhytidiadelphus loreus. NCBI lineage: Eukaryota > Viridiplantae > Streptophyta > Bryopsida > Hypnales > Hylocomiaceae > Rhytidiadelphus > Rhytidiadelphus loreus. Next base: position 46,583,811 of record OX344764.1, read on the forward strand.
GTGTGTTGTTTGAATTTTGGGCGTACGACCTTGGTTTAGGAATTTGAATTCTTTATAGCTAGTGAACTTAAGAGAATATGTCAATTGGCTTGAAATAGGATTGCAATACTCCAAATAATCTTCAAACACCTTGTCCATATACCTTATCTATTTTTTCCTTATCTATTTTTTTCCTTCTTAGTTGCAAATCCATCACCCCAAAAAATCAAAGATCCTTCTTGGTACCAAGAGGTTCTTTAGGAGGTTTGTGGGTTGGGACTAAAAAAGAATTCAATCTTTTTCAACTTTCTTTTGTCACAACTTCAACAACACTCATAAGCCCATCCAAGGGTCTAGGATTTGAGACTCTCAAAACTTTTTTTAAAATAATTAATTATTTTTTTTGGCATGACTTCAACAACCCCCAAAGCCCCTCTTGGTACTAAAAAGCTCCTTTGAGGATTTGAAGTTTGGGACTTTCAAAACTTTTATTTTTATTTTTGACTTTTTATTTTTATTTTTGCTTGCAACTCCATCACATCCAAAAAGAACTCTCAATATTGAAAGACTGTTTGTGGATTTTGGGGTTTAGAACTCTCACCTTATTTTTTTTAAGACAAAATTAAATTTTTTTTATTGCAAATTCTTCACCTTAAGAGACCGTTTGGAGGTTAAAGGATTTGGGACTCTAAAAAAATTGAAAACAAAAACAACGAAAACATGTTTTTTTCAACTCTATCACCCTCCAAACACCTCTTAGTATTGAAAGGCTCTTTAAAAGAGGGGACTCTTAAAAAAAAAAAATTGAATTTCTTTTTAAAAAAAAATTCTTTTTTTCTTTGCAAATTGAAAGGCCCTTTGGAGGATCTAGAGTTTGAGACTTCCAGAAAAAAAATTAGTTTTACAAAAGAAAATAATTAAATTTTTTATATCTATGTGTATTGCAATTCCATCACTCTGGATGAGCCCTCTATCTCTTGCCTAAAATATTTGTTTTTCCTTGGAATCCTTTCAAAAACTTGAGCTTGAGCAATATTTTGTGAGAAGAAAAAAATGGGGTCAAGGTGGGTTAAAATTGTTACTTGCCAACACATAAAGCTCAATATAGCATGTGTATTGGCCATGTTTTTATGGTCATAGGGTCAATGGTAGCAAGGCTAAAGTTATCTATTAATAATAAAATTTTAAAATATCTTTTCTTTTCTCTCTGTTGGCCTAAAAAATTCTAAAAAATTCAATCAATGTTGTGGCCTCACAAGGCGTACATTCATAGATCTTAAGCTTGCATTTTTAGGCTCACAATCTAGTGTTGTGCTTTCATCCATGAATCGTAGGCCACTATATTCAAAAATCATTTAATAATATATATTTTGATATAGTAGAAGGATTCCCATGACTCCCTCTTCAAGAATATTATTTTTGATCGGTTGTAGTATTCATATGAATATAAATGGCTAAATGCATAAAAATTGAACCATCTAAGAAAACAACAAACCTAACTACATTTGACCAAACACATACACCATTCATATCATTCATTCTCCTTGTCATATGTAAGCTTCATCTGTCATTCTCCTTATCATTCAATTGCTTCATTAATTTAGGGTTTAAAACTTTAAATGGAAGGACACAAACAAGAAGACTTTGTTGGATTGTCATGGAAGTTGTCCTACATGGATCTATGACAAAGAACTACTAATAAATCCACAAACAAACCTATGCACACCCTCTCCTTTTACTCCGCCTCACAACATGTGTACTTGAATTACAATGGGATTGCAAGCAACAAATTTGAGTGGCTACTTGCATTCCAAAGGTGCAAATGGATGAATGCTCTTATATTTCTTGAAGTGCAATAAACCACAACTACTTTAGACGTGGTAATTTTGAGTAGTTATCTTTTGTGTTTTTATTCGTTACAATTTAGAATACATTCTTCCTAATTTTGAACTACTATCATATTTTTTTGAATGCAACTCAACTTGGTGGCTCTTGGCATATATTCTTTTCTACACATGGTAAAATTTGCATATTATTTGACTTTGAATTTTTTTTTTGGAACTTTAGTATGAGACTCTTTCTTGATTTGACTCATTTGGGAGGATGCGCATGAAAGTGACTTCTTTGGGCAATTGCTCAATATCTAAGTGGAGAAGTAATTTTGTACAATTATTTTTGTAAATTTTATTTATTTATTGACATTTGGCAGATTTGACTGCAAGCAATTTGTATATTTCAAGTATTGTAGAACAAACAAAAATTGAGATGCATAGATGATTATTGAAGGAAAAGGAAAACTATACATGAATAGTGGTATTTACAATTTCTCTTTGTAAACATTGATTGAATGTGTTCAATTTGTGTTTCTTTTTCATTTTTGTATGACTATTTACTTAAGACAACATATGAGGTGAAAAATGACAAAGTGATAGAACATAGGCAAAGGGGAATTAATAAATTTTTTAAAAGAAAAACAAATGAAGAAGAGATATGTGAATTAATGCTATTTTATGCTAGAATTTAGATTGCAATGGTGTATTTTTATGGAAGGATATAGCTCATATAAGTAAAGAGATTTTGAAATTAGCCTTGAAAACTTTTGTTTTTTAAGTGGAGGACTTAATTGTGAAAAATTGGATGAAATGAATTGTATAGTTTTTGTTGAATGTTTGATTCTTAAAGGTGCAAAAAGCCTAGTGTCAAATGAAAAGTTGGATACAACTTTTGCAAAAATACAACCCTAAATTTGAGTTGATGTATTATTAGTTGCAAGTTATAAACCAAATCATTTTGAACATCCATGACCTATCATTGAAATGGAAAGCCACTTTTAAAAGGAATAATGTAAGTATATATATATATATATATATATGTAGTCAACCAATAGCAAGAATTTTGAATCTAAGGTCTTTAAACAATATAAGCATTTATTATAGGGTGTTTTTTGTGGTAAATTGTATCATGTATTGTCCCTAGAAAATTCAATTTACAGTGTGCTTAGTTTGCCAAAGTCTCTAGAATTGTGTATCATGGTCATAAGTGATTTACTTCAAATACATTTGATTTGTTTGTTAAGCTAATTTTTCAAGTGTGACATTTGCAGAGAAGTAAGATAACAAGGCTTGCACTTCAAGATTACTTCCAGAAGCTATCTATGGTCAATTGACAAGACTATGTAAAGTAAGAGACCAATCAATGATATTGAAGTAAAACAAATTATGATCAAAATTTAGGAATGGAAGTATGAATGGAATCATTTTAAATGATTTGAAGAGATTCTTAATCCAAAAGGAAATGTGAGTAGTATTCACATGAACAATCAAAAGAATAGATATTCCAACTTGCATGAGATGATTGCAATCATGAAAGGCAATTTTTGTACCTTTTGAAGGAAAAAAATAGTAATGATGATATGCAAGTTTAAACAATGTAAGACAAGAATGCCCCCTTAATGTCCATTGGGTATGAATGTTTTCAGAGAATGAAAACTCAAGCATAATCACTAGCATGGTAGTGATAGAATTAATGATACTAATGATTTGTATGTGTTGAAGACCTCCAATATGGCCAACAAAGAAGAAAACAACATGAAAGGAGACGACTTGAATCCACCACCATCACCACCAAATTTTCCAAAAGGTCGAAAACCATCAAGTGGAACGGATATTGGATTTGAAGATAGCACTTCTGTTTCAGAGGTTACGCCATCTGAGGCACCAATTGTTGATCTTCTAGATTCCTCTACCATAGCTCAAGGATCAACACAAGGATCAATTCAAGAATCATCACGAGGGTCAACTTTGAAAAGGGGTAGCATGGGAGATGAACCTAATAGTAGAAGGCAAAAAACAAGCAATTCAATGTCAATCTTGAAAGCTCGAGAGTCAACAACTATGGATGGAAAACCACCTCGAAAGCAATGGGGTTCAAAGCGTGTTTCGAAAGGTTTAGATGGTTTTGATTTAGATAATCCAGAAGTGAAAGAATTGTTGCGTAGACTAAAAGAAGCAGAAGAAAGCAGTAGTAGTAGCAATGACCATGCTAAACTTGTTTCTCCAAAACCTCGTGAATACCATCGTGGAATTAAGGTTGATCTAAGAAGTTTTTTCAATACATGACTTGTGCAAATGTAGCTTAATAGTTAAAAAAAATTGAATTTTTAAAAGCCATGACAATTTTTTTGACAATTTTTTTTGTCTTCAATTTCATATAATTTTGTAATACATTTTATTTTACATGAAATTTTTTTGGCCATTATTAATTTTGGAATGGGGCAGGCACTTTACAGGGCAGTACAAGAGAATGAGATGCCTATGCGAATGGCATATGAACAATTGGATGAACTTGCTGCTAATGCAGAGCGTGTCAAGTTTGCAATTGAAACTAACCGATCTTTGCTCACTCTTCAGGTACTTTATAACTACCAATACAATGCAACAACGCTAAGAACAAAAGATTGACTAAAGCAGAGGTAACAAAAAATATTTCTTATTTCATACTAAAGGAATCGTTTACTTATTAGGTGAAAAAAGCCAATGAGAGAATTTTACGAGTTGCATTTATGGCTTGGACATTAGAAGTTGGATACCAAAAACACAAGAGACAACAGATGAGAAAGGCCCTTGCATGGTCAATAAGAAGTTTGGTGTCACGTGTATTCAAAGGTTTGCATCAAATGAAGAACATAGGCAAGAAAAGGAGGCGTTTTGAAACTTCAGTAAAAAATATTCTTCAACGTCGAAAACTAGCGTTGGCTTGGTAAACTCTTTTGAATATAGAAATAGCATTGAAAAATTTTCATAATCAAGAGAGACTCCTATCAAGTGGGATTTTGTTCATTGATTGTAATGACAACAAATTGGTTACAGGAATGCATGGAGGAAAATGATTGCTGAAATACATCGCAAGCATGAAGAAATGAAGTAAATCAACTTCTCTTACTTGAGCTTTTTTTTTTCTTGTTTACTTCTAATACTTTAGTCTTTGAAAATACCTTAAAGCTAAATCTATTTTATTAGTGTGCTAGGTCAATTTTGTTGCCTATGTATGATGTATTTTTTGACAAGTTTTTGTCCAAAACATTCTATGTGACATTCATGAAATAGAGTTGTAGATCAGCAATGATCTAATCTCAATTGCAATCAAATGCCAAAGTAGGACTTTAGATAGGAAGGTCTATAATAGATAAGTAGACAAGAAATACATCGTATATCATTTCTAAAATCTTTCACAAGTATTTTCTCACCATGGTGCATGCATATATGTAGGAAAGAAAAAAAGTTGCGGAAAAGTATAGACAAAAAGTTTAGAGAAGATATGGCTAAGCGAGCCATTGTAGTCATGAGACGATCACAATTGCGTCGCTATTTTTGTTTTTTTCAGGTTTTTCCTTGCATAACCAAAATTAGTCATAAAAATCAAGAATGTTCAAATAAAAGCTATAGAATTTTTATTTCATTAAAAAAACTATGACCTTATTGATACGTCTAAAATCAAGAGTCTGACTTTCCATCAATAGAGAAGATGATGAAAAGGTGATATTGCAGGAAGGAGTGGAAGCAAGGTTGCAAGCACAAGCATTTCTAAAACAAATATTGATAATCCTCCTTAAAAAATGTGTTTTTCGTGCATTTGTTGCACTTAGAGATGTTGCTCAAAAACGAATACATAATCGAATTTTCATCAAGTAAAGCCTTAGCATTGCCTTGGAAATAAATAAATAAATCTCTACCCTATCTTTATGATGGACCTTACCTTAAAATTTTGCACAAGACATCTTTGTTTTGTAGTATGTGAGTATTTTGTCATTTGAGCAAGATTTAGAATAGTCAAGTGCTTCATCCAACCACTTGATTTTGTACAACTTCATGAAGTACGAACATTTGTAGTATGAATGTAAATGGCTAAATGTTAGTGGACATTTTATGCAACTAACAAATGTCATTATCGTATAGGAGAACAGAGCCAAGGTACGCAAGATGGTGCTTAAAAAGTGTTTTGAAGGTTGGTGGAAGTTATTAATTAAAAATCAGTATCTACGTCGTTCAGCTCAAGAAAATAATTTGTTGCATTCAATGTTTAGCAAATGGTACACTTGGATAAAGTATAAGAAGTACAAAAGAAGGCAATTGACTTGCAATATAAAGAAGCTAGATTGCAAAATGGTAAATCGAATGTTTCTAGCATATTTGGATGTTGTTAAAGAACGTAATTGTGTTCATGGTCTTGTGACCCGCCAATTGAAGAAATCGGGTAGGAGACTTCTAAATCGGTGCTTTCAAGCTTGGATCTCTTTCATGCAGGTTTATTTTTCATTATTCCACTATAAACTTGCTAAAATAACTATTTATGATAAACTAATCAAATTTTATAGAACACCATATACGGATATACTTTAGAAGAACAATGTAAAGTCAAAATGTTTAGATATGTATAGGGTTGAATAATGGTGTAGCTTTTTCAAGAATGTTATATAAATGCTTTGCAATCCAAATACATTGTTTAGATTTGAATAAGGGAGTTACAATCTAAAACTTTAGAGAATTCTTTTATATAGTTCTAACACATGAAGACATTAGATGGGAGTACAAAAGAAGATGCAAGATGTACAAAGATTTGCAAGCGCAGCTGAAAAAGAAAATGAAAAATTACGCTCAGATAATGAAAGATTATCTACAATCATTGACACTGGAGATTGGAATAAAGACCGTATTTCTGACTTGGTGGCAGCGCAACAAGTCCTTTCAGCAGAACGAGTAGCTTTGACAAAACTTATTGGTCGCCTACAACGACAACATCAACAAGCACTTGACCAACATGAACAACAAGAACATGAGATCAAACATCTTAAAGATCGGCTTCTCTCAGAGGTGAGCATATCTATTTTACCTCAAGTGGTCAATTTTGATGTTTATACTAAATCTATTTGAAAAGCAAGGACATGAAGAATATGTCCTAATCATTTTCTATACTAGTAAGTTTATTAGTTACTATGAAGAGGAGTACATAACATTGTTATCCATTTTCATGTGGGTTATAGAATAACTATTTTGAACGCAATAAACTCTTGATAAAAGGAGCATCTAGCTTCAACACCTTGATGCGAGTTATGAAACATGACGTATGTGAATCCTCAATATGTATATGACATACGTGAATCCTCAATACATATCAAGGGGTGTAGAATTTTCAAGTCTATGTATAAGTCATTTCTCTTCTTCAAATACTGACACATCTTACACTCTACATATAGATGTTGAAAAAAGAAACCACAACTCCAGAAGTTGTCTATGAAGTAAACAACATGGCTATGGATCAGGTTAAAAAGGAAAATATGATCTTTTTAAAACTCCATTTTTTTCATTGCTTAATAATAAATGGATATTGTGCATGAAAGTTTTAAGGTTATCTTACAAAACTTTGGGATTGTCTGTACACTATAAGCAGGTGTCAGTATTTCCAGATGGAGAGCTTCATGTCAAGGCAATCAAACAACGCAAGAAAGGGAGATGGTCAAATACAGTACCAAATAGTGGCACTATACGAACACCATCTGTGTTGTCAAACAAACCATCTGGAACTCCTCTTTTTCACACTCCAAGATCCCCTCTCAAGCCTAGAGCACCAAGTCCTCCACTTTCCTACAATAGATATTCTTTCATGTAAAAGAGAGTCACATTGATATATTGTATGATAAGTTGAGGTTGTATTGGAAGCTCAACATGTTCTTAGTAACTATTTAGGAGTCCTATGAGAGGTTAGGTTGATTATCTCTCATTATCACATAAGTTTGTGATAAATGGATTGGATTAACTTAAGAGTTCATTAACTTGAGCTATATATAAGATTTCATCATTGTTGAATATGTAGTTGCTTGCATCAAAAATTGTATCCAAATTTCTTCTTATAGAGTTAGAAACTTTATTCTTGGAGTATATGAATTGTTTTGTTGCTAAAATAATGGAATCCATAAATTTGTAGAAAACAAATATTCATTGTAATCAATGACTTTATGTTGATTGTAGCAAGCATTGAGTTCCTTTGATGTAAAACATAAGAAACTATGACAAATAAATTTGGTAAATGGGAGAGTTTTGGAGTTTGGACTACTTGACTATTGAATCTAATTGATAGTATGGTAAAACCACCCATTCCTAACTAAGGACCCATATCCAACTTGTAGGATGCAACCATTTCCAACCAAAGTTGGAACTAATAAGTTCATGACTTATATTCCAAAATAGTGAGCAAGAAAGTAGGAAGTAGTGAATGAGAAAGCAGTTCTTGAATGATCCAATTGTAAGGCTCTATACATTGGATATGGGTTCAAACCAAATTTTGGCTTCCAAAATTCATAGTAATTTCAATTCAAGGCATAAAATTACCAAAAAAATTACAATTCTCATCATTTATATCTTTCTATACATCAAAAAATTTACTTTGCCTTACACTACTCCTAAACGTGAATGGAATTGCTTAAGTAATTAGCTATGGGTGGTTCTACTATACTTGTTATAGGTTGGTACTCCTATCATCAATTTGATAGATGAATGGGGTGGTTGTAAGAAAGATTGAACAATTTTGGTAGCATTTGTATGTAATTGAATAATTTTGGTACAAATGAGTATTGTACCAAAATTTCTATGCTCTTCTTTCCTATGGTACCTTGTTTTTATAGGTGTATACATTGGATGTCTTTTTTATAATTTTTAAAATTTGTTTTTCTAATTTTAAAGTACTCCCAAAAAAACAAATTTTAAAAATTATAAAAAAGACATCCAATGTATACACCTATAAAAACAAGGTACCATAGGAAAGAAGAGCATAGAAATTTTTCTAAGTAGGAGAATTAGAAAAGTGAAAAATCTCAAGAAAATAGGTACTTTGATGTTTTAATTTGTAAAAAATTAGGAAAATAATTTTTTAAAGAAATTAAAAAATTTCCAATTGGAAGAACTTTATAATGAAGAGACTTCACCAAAAGAATGATCTCAAAACCATCTTCAATATTCAAAAGTTCTCGTGCACGGGAGCCCTATTAGCACGCATGTGGAGGACATAAAATAGTGTTTTTCAAGTTTTTTTTGGTAGGCATATGCATGCCTAGTTTAAGAATAGACCATAGAAATTTCAAGTCCACATCATTATTTTTGGATACTCCACAATACTAAAAAAACACTAAATTGCAAAGTATGACAAATTAGCTAAATTGAAATCTAATTATAAAAGAAATATCAATTTTTTTGAAAAATAAGGAATCTCAACACTTCCAAGCTAGCCATATTTAGTAAAAATTTCAAGTACGTTGGCTTCATTTTTCAAAAGTTATGGCTGGTGACAACTCTATCACTCTAATTGTGACGCAAAATAGGATTGGTCTTTATTGCAATCACCCTATGCACAACTGCATTTTTCTAATTGTATTTAGTGTAAGTATTTTTTGAGCATAATTTAGAGGTCCAAATTTTTTTTTTAGCTTTGAGTATGAGTTACCTTCTTTCCTTTGAAAGTTGGCAATGTCATCATAAATGAAGAGAAAAAGTAAACCTATAGCTTCAAGCAAGAGAGTTAGAAGAAACTACCATATTTGGATAGCAAATTTGGTGTTTAAGTGTGCGAATATTTAATTTAAGTCTAAAACAAAGCGACAACACCTTAAAAAAATTCTTTGAAAAATTCAACATTAAATTACAAAAAATATTTAATATTTGGCATCAATCTCACATAGCTTTAGAAGTCATTTATTGTGAGTTTAAGAAATAACACAAGTTCTTTATACAAGTGTGGGGTGGTAGGAGGTAAAATAATTCATGGGGGGATATGTAAATAAGAATTAGTAAGAGCTCAACTACTCATAGTTAAGTCAAAAGTAGGAATTGTGTTCAAAGTAGAATTTTGTGACCTCATTTAGGTGTAGTAGAATATTTGAATTAAGAGAAGTTGGAAAATCAAGTCAACTTTTGCTTACAAAAACCCGTTCCAGATTTCAAGTCCCCAATCTAAATTTATGGACAAAGTTAAGAGGGAGGTTGGAAGGGACATTTTCTTTGACATTTTCAAACAACCTACTAAATTTTGTCCATAAATATTTTTTGGAGGCTCAAAATCACAAATTGTTTTTGTGAATGAAAGTCAACTTGATTTACCAAACTTTTCTTAGTTCAAAGTTTTTTTGAAAAAATTATTCTATTATGCCAAAATAAGGTCTAAAGTTTTGCTTTGAACAACTATTGTATTTTTGACAATGAGTGGTCAAGCTCTCGTCTTCAAATTGTTCCATACCCATTGAAGATTTATGACAGACAATGGAATTTATTATAAAAACAACTTCTCCACTTTTCATTCTTGCTAAATGTCAATGAAGCAATTCATTCATTTTGCCATCAAAAAGTATCTCAATGGTTGTGAGCCCCAAATTCGTCACTTGGGACTCATAGTTTTCTTTTTTTAATTTGTTGTAAATTAAGACATAAAATAATACAAAATGCCCCCCAAAGAGTGTAGAACCAAAATAGGTATGTCACGTACTAGTATAGCATATGGTCATAAATATCCTTTTACCCTTAGAATACCTACAAACCCCACTTGTATATAGGTTAGAATCCGTAAGTAGTGGGAAACAATAGGGTTACCGGGAACTTACACGAAATAGCCCAAATCCAGTGCATGTGACAGTGATAGGCTAAATTGATCCCAGGAGAGTTAGGAAGATCCCTACATAAATCTCCAAAGATAGGTTCTAGTTTCCCCATTCCATCGACAAAATAGTAGGAACCCCAACTGTTAGCTTGTAGGTGTCACTTTTCCAAAACAGGCCATATGGAGAAATCAACGGCCGCTGGATAGTGCTCTTGGATCTAGAACATGTTAAGGTATCCACAACAAAATCCATTCGCCAAGATTTCCTCACTTGTGAAGGATTCCTTGACTGTCGGAAATTCAAGAGAAGCCAGTTTTTGCCTCGCCACTGACTGTATGCCAGTTTAGCCCAAAACTTGGCACGTGTCTTGAAGGATTCTATGAGAGGTTTCCCAAAAAGTCTCGATTTTTTCTGATCTCCAGAGGATCTTTTTCCGAGCGGTCAACCGCCAAAAGCCATGACGGGATATTCGTATAAATTATCCAAGCTGCGGTAAAATCTCACTAAAAATTAAATTAACATCTTTTATGTTAATAACGTGTCCCGACGAGTTTCACGGTGTTCCGATAGTGGGAGGCAGCCGAATCATCAACATTCCTCCAATTATTAATTATAGCAGGATCTTCGTGGAGTTGACCGGTGTCTCAAGAGCGCACAAAGTCGGGATGAAGACATCAATGAGTCTTTTATTACTCCCTAGAACTGGGAGTAGGGGATCTTTTAGACTAAAAATGGCCTTCTAAAGCCATTGGCGCAATCCGTTTGCAATTCGGAGTTAAACTCCAAAAGTTAGACTTTAGGACCAATGTAAAACCCAAAGAAATAAGCTTACCTCGGTAATTGAGAGGTGAAAATCTCAAAAGATAAGGATGAAAATCCTAAGAGATAGGTTTACCTCGGTATTTGAGAGGAGGTAGACGAGTATAAAAGGGCACTCATTTTCTTCTCAAACTCCCTTCCATTTGGAGAGACTTTGGGTTGGAACCAAAGCTCTCAAGGTTCAGGTTTTGAGTCTTTAGAGTTAGGATCCTTGGGTCCATTCTTGTAAAAGCCTTGGCATTTGGCCAAGCAACTTTGAATAGAGTCTTGTTGAGCCTTTGTTGGCCTCCATTGTTCTTATTTCTCAAGTTTGTAGAGGCCTTGGAGGTCCCTCTACCTTGTGTATCTTAAGGTTCTTTAGAGTGCAAGTCCTTGGAGTCTTTTGGACTCCTCAATAGTCTCTTTTTACACCCTTTTGGAGAGACCTTGGGCTGGAACCAAGGCTCTTAAGTCCCCACCATTGTTGGTCCCCTTGGGACGGCGAAGCCTTCAACCCCCCTCAATTGTCGTTGGGTCTGATGTGTGTGGGTTTTCTTGGTACTTTAGCCAAGACACTTTGCAACGGTGTTTTAGAGCTTTGTTGGCTCCATTGTTGTTACTTCTTGTGTTTGGAGCTTGCTTGGGTCCCACGTTTGAAGGGTAACACTTTTACCCCCATTGTGGTGATAACTTTTGTGTTGAAGCTTGCTTGGGTCCCACGTTTGAAGGGTAGCACTTTTACCCCCATTGTGATGATAGCTTTTTGTGTTGGAGCTTGCTTGGGTCCCGCTTTTGAAGGGTAGCACTTTTACCCCCATTGTGGTGATAGATGGTGTGTTCTTGCTTGCTTGGATCCCACTTTTGAGAGGTGGCCTCTTTACCTCCATTGTGGTGATTGGGTGGTGTATTCTTGCTTGCTTGAGTCCCACCTTTGAGGGGTAGCCTTTTTACCTCCATCATGGTGATAGGGTGGTGTGTTTTTGAGCGAATTGGAGAAGGTTGTACTAACCCTGGAGATACCCCCATCGTACCTTGGCGATGCCGCTTTGGAGGGCCTCTAGTGCTTGATGTGAGTGGGGTCATTTTTTGGTTGTGACTAGTAGGGTTAACCAAACCGTGTCATTGTTGAAGGTGTAAGGTGGTAGTTGAAGCTATCAAAGGGTAGACTTTTCTCCCATTTAGACTTTATAGGTGTCAATTGTTAGTCAAAGTCAAGAGCTAGGTACCATTAGCACTAAAGTCAAGTCGGATTTGATTAAATAAGCTTAGAGTAGATCCTAAAAGGTTTTCAAAAACATAAGACACGTAGAAATCGGAGTTAGGACGCCCAAGATATTGATGGATGAAGTTTAGAGCCCAAAACGGATGAAACTTGGAAGTGTTCATTCAACCAAGTTGAAACTTAGGATTTAGTTAGGACACAGGGAGTCAGGTCCGTAGGTCAAATTTCGCCTTCAATTGAAATTAGAAGCTTATAGAAAACTATGGATGAAGTTTGATAGCCAATCGGACAAAACTTCATCCGCCCATAACGGTTCACTAGAGAGTCCAAATTGAACGAGTCTTAGGTTTTTAAAAATGTCATGAGATAATCTTCTACCTTAGGACAATAGAATAAACTTTAGAAATAGGAAACACAAAAACATAACATAGCAGGATAGTCAACTTAGGAGTCATTTAGAACCACGATTAGAGAGTCACGATTAGGGAAGTAGCAGAAAAGATCCATTGTTTGGAAGGCACAATGGATTGATGCTTAGACACCCATTAGAGTAGAAAACTACCATAGGATTAGAACTAGGTTGTGTTCGCCGATTTACCAAGGGTGGGTAAATAAGCATCTACAATGATAGATGGTCAAATAATAGATTGGTATCTTACTCGATAGATTGTTATTGGAATCTTTGGATTTTTGACAAACTATCATTGCATTTATTTGTAGATTTGGTTGTCTAGTCCCAAAATTAGCGAAAAAATTTGGCATTTTTTTTTCAAATTAATTTAAGTTTAACCTACTAGTTGTGGTAAACTATGTACAAACATGTCAACAAAATACTTACAAAAACCAAGCACAAAATTTGATATGTTACAAATAAGTACCAAATTTTATTTCACATGTTTCCATATTTTTGAAGTTGAGAAAAATATCTTTTGCTTTTAGTTCACATCCCTAGAGAGTTTGCAATACATTAGAAATATCAATAAGGTACTAGAAACATGTCATGCTCAATGTCATGAGGGTGGCGTGAATTCTATAAAGGCTAATGAAATTGAAAACACAATGCAAAAGGTTGAATGCAACCTTTTGCATTCAACTTTGTACTATTTTTTGTTATTTTTTTGTCATGACTATTATAAACCTTTTCAAGTTTTTTTAGTTTTTCAAAATATTTTACTATCTCAATGTTACACTTGTCAATTTATATGTGTGCGGTTATTACTATTTCTAGCCCTCAAAAAATAAATTTGGAGCTCAAATTTGGAAGAATGGTCTTCTAGTAGACTAGTAGCTATTGTTCAAAGGGATTTAAAAAATAGTTAACCCTATGTCGTTTAGAAGTCTACAATGAGCTTTTCTTTGCTACACTTTTTAAACAGGTAAAATATTTCTTTCGATGAATGATCATCTTCATCAAGTTGTTACAAATGGTCTATTTTTATTTTAATCCTATTCTTATACAAGTAATAAACATCAAAACACCTATTTTATTGAGATTTAGCACTCTCTAATTAGTTCTCCTACTTGAAGAATTTTTCTACACTTATCTTCTTAGGGTACAAACTCCTTAAAAGGGACCATATTTTTTTATGTTAAAAATATTGTCTTTGTAATTTTCAAGTATTTTAAAAAAAAGGCACAAGAAGACAACAAAATTAGTACATGTTTCTTTCAATTACCCCAAACTAGCCAAATAATAATAAAATCCATTAAAAGATATAATATCTAAACTTCATTTAACCCTTGAACATTGACACGGACGCCAAACATCCGATGGATGACAAGGAATCTTTGAATGTAGGACAAAAGTGCAACTATTCATCTTTGGAATTGAGTTTGGAAAGGAAAGATCTCCTAAAGTACTTTGACTACCAATAGGTGCTTTTGCTATATCTTTGACCAATGATTCACACGGTAGTACAAAAGGATGATTTGGAGCATCACCCCTTTGATGTTCAAAGGTTAGTCAACAAGACAAACTTAATTGTCATGTCTTCTTATTCTTTACTTTTAACATCTTAGTTTTTCATTCTGAACATCACTTTCAATTTTCTCTACCAAACTTACATCAAACTCTAGATTCTTAGTTTATATCTCTATTATTATAAGGAAAGTTACATTAGTATTAAGAGACAAGAAGGAAGTTGTCATAAGACAAAATCAGCAACTCATAGAAATGCATAAGGTAGGGTACTTTAAAAGTGACTCTGTTCTAAAAACAACCACTAACACAAAGGTACATTTTGCTTTCTTCACTATACCAATAGTGTACATTTCAGGAGGTGGTTGCTTCTAGTGATCACTATGATTCAACTTCAAAAATTTGTAACTAATTCTACAAAGATCCTAAAAAAATATGAAACAACTTGAATTAGATGCTAATTCCATTTTTCTTCCTACAAAAATTTATTGGAAGTTGTTTCAAAGAGTTTAACTTCCATCCAAATGCAATCAGCTTTCAAAAGCATACTACTTTAGTAGAAGTCACTCTAATGCAATTACAATTCAATACTACACAAACTCTTTGGCTTTGCCACCCTTTGTGTATGCAACCCTATGCAACCCTTGAAGCAAATCACATAACATTAGGAGCTAGTGTAGCATTGGTCCCTAGATTAAGATGCAGTTTGAGAAAGAATGGTCCCTTGTCTTCTTGCACTTGGGAGTTAATTCATGGCATTTTGATATGCCGGGGGCCCTTTTATAATTTGCTTGTGTTATGAATGGGGGCTTTGCGCCCCCACCCAGTTGCTTGCGGCTTTTACAGCATTGGTCCCTAGAGTAGTGTTCAAGCTTCCAACAATATAAGCTCAAGAGTCAAGAGCAGGGTTGTTCGCTGCGACAGCGCAACACCGCGACAGACAGACGTCGCGCGACGTCTAGTAGAGCCCGCGCAACGTCACGAAAAGTCAAATTTACCTTTGACTTTACAAGAAATTACCCCCCTCCAGGTGGATGCCACATGGCATCTACTTGGCAAACTAGAGGGCACGTACGGGTAGGAGAGTGCGGGTAGGGGCGACTGCGGGTGGGCGACTGCGGGTTTGGCAGGGAGACCGCGGGTTCAGGAAGTGTTCTTGGGTGGGCGACCACGGGTGCGCAAAAGGTACCTAGACCCGGTGGTGGACCCGAAGTCGCCCAATTTGGAACCGCTGTCTCCTTCTCGAGACCCGCTGTTGCCCACGTCGGACCCGCAGTCGCCCTACCTAGACCCGCAGTCGCCCTACCCAAACCCACAGTCGCCCTACCCTGACCCGCAGTCGCCCTACCCAGATCCGCAGTCGCTGGATACGCAGTTGCCCTATCCGTACTCGCCCCCCTAGACCGAAGTCACTCGCCCTATATAGCCAGTAGCCCATCATCATGCTATCACCTTCATTTTCCATTGAGGCTTTCTGTCTTGCAACCTTTGTTGGCTGCATGCGTGACCCTTTTGGATAATATATATACTATTTTTTGCTATCATTTGGTTCTTAGAATTTTGCGACGTCCGCAAATCTCATGGCAACTAGAGGTAGCAGTGATGGGCCCCTTCCGATTTTTTCCACTGTACGCACTCCTGATGCAATTAGGAAGGCTGCCAAAGACAAGACTAGAAAAAGGAGGGGTAACATTCACAAGAAGCGATGGCATGTGTTGAACAATGATAACCACCTAGCTTTCAAAGGGTGGAACGAGGAGCCAGAGCCTTGGAGTATGCAGGTGTGCGAAGACTACATTGAATGGTGTCACATCGGGAAGTTCTTTCCGGCATGGCGCCATCATCACAACCGACACAATAACAAGGCAAATTTGAAGTATTGTGAAAATCCAACTTTCATACGAAGGTGTTTAGAATTGTGGCAGGTCCTCTACAAAACCCCTTTTGTAGATAGGAATGAGGCCCCTTTGTTCATTGCTAGAGGTGCCTATGCTGAGGTCGCCTTGAACAAACAGGTTGACTGGACCACGATCAAAGAAAGTACCTACGTGGAGCATCCAGAAGTTGGAATAATTCCAAGAGGGGTTCTGAAATTTCCGAAGGGTGGACTTGGGCCTTTTCGAAGTGATCCACAAAACAAAGAAACTCAAGAGGTGGACACGGAAGAATCAGAAGAGGATAATGATTCAGATGGCACACGGATTCCTAAGCTTGTACGAGTGAAGGAGCAGATTATCACCCCCGTCCAAGTTCCAGTTCCAGTTCCAGATCCAAATGTTCAAGCCGCTTCATCATCGCGGGGAAAGAAGATGAAACATCCTGCCAAGGTGCGACGGTCCACCACGAAAATTAGATTGGCATCAGCCTCAACCACAATTGCGACTCCAATCTTGCCACCACAAGACGCCAGCAACGTCTTCGACTTTGCTTTAAGTGACGACTCGCCCGTATGTGCCACAAGTCACATTCCCATTCCACAGTCTGAATCTGATGTTGTTCACAATGCGATGACGTTGGCGAAGGCTCTCGACCTCTTGAAGACCAAGGATGCACAAATTGCAACCTTAGAAGGTGATGTGAAGAAATGGCGGTCTACATGTGAACAAAAAAATGCTCTCATTTCTCAACAATCCAAAGAATTACAAGGCCTTCGAGAAAAAGAGCGTCAGACTTTCACATTGTCGGACATGGACGAAACCTTTGTTGAGCAAGATCCACATCACTTGGACAAGCTTGTTGGGGACCTCACCAGCGATGTCATTCACCTTTCTCCCCCTGCCAAGCGTACGAAGCGTTCTTCAATTCTTCCAATGGCACCACTTCCGTTCGTCTCAAGAGATTCTAGCAATCCGCACGTTGATGGTTTGCAAGGGACTCAGGATTCACTTTCGTTTCCTGCCATTCCACATCTACAATCATCAAAGGAACTTGATTTGGCTGAGGAAAATAGAATGCTTCGAGAGAAGTTGGCAGTGTTGGCAGCGACATACTATCATTGGAAGGTCGCGTGCATTCTCTCCGTGGATTGATCTCAACAAGTTGCGAAAGAGCTAGACAAAGTTTCGAAGAACTTTGTAGCAAATGCCCCTAAATGAGAGAATGGATTGACATCATGGGCATTGATGGAGGACATGTTTCCGGATAACATGTCCATGCTTGACGTGGCGGAAAAAAATGTCATAGACTGGGCACAAAATGGTTGGGACCATGGAAATCAGATGTCTAGTCACTTCAACGAAAAAGACCAAAGTCTATTGTGGCCAAAGCCAGCTCATTTCGTCTTGGATCATACCAAATGCCCCATATGTCTAGAACAATTTGGGCCAGAAGGAGGATGGGCACTTGGATCATGTACACATGTGTACCATCCTCAGTGTCTCATCACTCAATGTCTGATTAGACGACGATGTGTGATTTGTGCAGCACCATTCCATGATCGCTTGTATACCATGTTCAACTTGATGACTTACATGCCACCTTCTTGGGAACACAATAGAGACACGACGGCAGAGACACGATTTTGGGGACGAGACTTGCTTTGGAGTTGGCGAGAAGGCCTACATGATCAAGAAATGGGAGCTGCTGCCTCACAATTGAATTGGGAAACGGACCCACGTGAAATTCTAATAGTGGCATTCAACCTTATGGGAAAAGGAGCTCACAATGCAGGGAAGAGGGCGTTTTTTTTTCAATCCCTTGGTGGATATTTTGATAAGACATCCCAAACCTTCAAGTGGGGTGCTAGGTGGGGTGCTCATCCGGAAGGACACCGTTGGAATTTTGAAGGTGAACAAGGGGCTAATCGTGATGAAAATGCCACTCCAGAAGACTTGAATAGTATGGCTTACCTCGACTCAACATACGGGCCTTATTATCAAAGCCAAGCACTTGATTATCTATTGGAGTTACACTCTCCGCAAACTAAAAGGACACTTGAAGCTCTCAAGAACTCCAATGTCTTGGAATCTATTTTAGAAGCAGATGGACCTGCTTCAAGGACTCGTGCTAAGAAGAAACTCGTTGTTGGAGAGTCCAATGATTACGAACAAGGTGCAACGAGTGGTTCTCAGAACAATCCAATGGACTTGAACTAAATATTTCTATGAGATACTTACTTCAACGGTGGTTCTAGTTAATCGTAGTAGTATACAAGATGTAAGGCCCATAGTATAAGGGCCGTAGTATATCCATACTCGCACACTATAGTACTCTAGCAAAAGTTAGGGTTAAGATGTTGGCTTCTAAAACTATACCGCCTTGGCTGTGTATTGTACTACTATGCTTATGGACAACAACCTTCTATTGCTTTGGTTTTGAAGGTTTGGGCATACTTATACATTTGTAGCCTAAAATGTAATTGGTGAAATGCAAATACATTTGTTGTAATGCCTCGCACAATGATTCCATACACGGTCCCCACAAAATTGTTGTCTTCAAATCTTTTAATGAATTTTTTCCTTTTGGATTTTTTTCTCATACAACATGTTTTTGTTTACATGGAAAAATTTGATTCATTCCATTCAGATTTTTTATGATAAAGTTATGGACCATTTTGTTTGGCGGGCAACTTGAGTCTACAGCTTCTTCTTTTAAAAGTTGCTTGTAGGATTTGTTTCTCCAAGCAATTTCTACAATCTAAAAAAAAATTAGGTCCGGTCACATAGTTAACTTCACTTGATAGCACACTCTCACCATTTTCATTTCATTTTAGAGATATTCATTATCTAAATTTTACAACTACATCTTACCTACTTCTACTCAACAATTTCTTAAAGTATCCAAAATTGTTTTTTTCCCACACATAACCATAGGATCTTACACCTTACTAGTATGAGAATGTGTGGAAAAAATTTCAGAATTTTTCATCTTACAGATTGCAAGATATCCGCATTTAGAGTGAAAAAAACAATTTTTTCAGCACATTGCTGGACTACATTATTTGACTTTTAACATTTTTCACTTTAATTTCTTGCACTACAGAGTTTTGAGCTTTAAACAAATATAGTGGAGAATTGAGTTGAGAGTCTAAATAAAAAAAAGGTTTTCAAAAAAACTTAATTTTCATTCTTAAAAAAATTGTAGAATAGAAGTACATATGAGATTGAATGAAAATCTATTTTCTTTCTAAGATAGAATTAAAATGCACTAATCCCCACAGTCAAATTGTTGTTGCAAGCAAACTAAACCATGTCAAACTTCTTTTCTTGAACAATTGCCAAAATTGCGTTCCTAAATTAATCTTACAAGGTATTTTTCCCACCAGAAGCTCTAATTGCCCAATAAACAAGATTGTCCATAACTTTCTCATAAAATATCCAAATGAAATGAAAAAAAGCTTTCCGGATAGACAAAATTATAATCTATGAGGGAAAAAAACTTAGAAAAATAAATTCAAATGCTTGTCACATTTTTTTGCTGCCCATTCTCCCCTGCTTTGGAGTTTGGACTATATGGGCATAACTTTTGTTCCCGGGCACCGATTGGTATAAAAGTTATATTACCACAAAGGTAATCGTTTTTTCTATCTTCAAATAAAGTTTCAAAAATTCAGTCCCAAATTTCAGCCCGTAGGTACCATCTCTGACATCCATTCTTGCAAAGACACCAAATTCATAGCCCTCGTATTCAAAAATATAATAAAAACATATGTACATTTCAAAAACAAAGGTGTGAATTTCTTTATTCCACAAAAACTTTGGAAATCAAAAATTGGAAGGCCAAATTGTTTTTTTCTACCACACTAGATCCAACCACTAAGCATTTTTTTCACTATTCACAAAGTCACTTTCTTTGGGCTCCTCTCATTCTTTGAAGTTCCGCACGGGTGGCACCTATGCCTTCATAGGCCCACTTGCGCCATTCCTTAAAATAAAGGATGTGGCACTCCAAGTCCAATATGCCCTCGTGCAACAACTCTTGTTTTTTCTCCAGTAGCTTCATGTGAGCCCCAAATTCGTCACTTGGGACTCATTGTTTTCTTTTTTTTAGTTTATTACAAATTAAGGCATAAAGTAGTACAAAAAGCCCAAAAAAGAGTGTAGAACCAAAATAGGTATGTCACGTACCAGTATAGCATTTGGTCATAAATAGCCTTTTATCCATAGATTACCCATAAAACCCACTTGTATATAGGTTAGAACCCGTAGTTAGTGGGAAACAATAGGGCTATTGGGAACTTACCCAAAATAGCCCAAAACCTAGTGCATGTGACCATGATAGGCTAAATTAAGTCTTAGGAGAGTAAGGGAGGTCCCCACGTAAATCTCCAAAGATAGGTTCTAGTTTCCCCATTCCACCGACGAAACATTAGGAATCCAATTTGTTAGCTTGCAGGTGTCACTTGTCCCAGACAGGCCGCATGGAGGAATCCACAGCCGCTGGATGGTGTTCTCGGATCTGGAACATGTCGGGACATCCACGGCAAAACCCATTCGCCCAGATTCCCTCACATGTGAAAGATTCCCTGACTGCCGGTGATTCAACCGAAGTCAGTTTTCACCTCGCCACCAACTGTGTGCTAGAATAGCCTAAGATTTGGCACGTGGCTTGGGGGACTCCATGAGAGGTTCCCCCAAAAGTCTCGGTTTTTTCTGATCTCCAAAGGATCTTTTTCCGAGCGGTCAACCGCCAAAGGCCACGTTGGGAAATTCATAGAAAATACCCAGGCCGCGGTAAAATCTCACTAAAAATTAGACTAGCATCTTTTATGTTAATAACGCGCCCCGACAAAATTCATGGAGTTCCAATAGCGGGAAGCAGCCGAAACTGACAACATCCCCCCAATTAATATTTACAGCAGGATCTTTGCGGGGTTGACCGGCGTCCCGGGAGCGTATGAAGTCGGAACGAAGACATCAAGGAGACTTTTCTTACTCCCTAGAGCCTCCCCAACAACCCTAGCTAGTTATCCAAGCCAAAAGAGGTAAACCCCCAAAGTTAGGTTTTTACCCTTTTAATTGGCTCCAGTTGGCACTAGTTTCCGAGGGGTTTTTTGTGATAGAAATAGGGGTAGGGGGTCCTTTAGGCTAAAAATGGCATTCTGAAGCCATTGGCGCAATCCATTTGCAATTCCGAGCTAAACTCCAAAAGTTAAAAACTAGGACCAGCGTAAAACCCAAGATTAGGTGAAAATCTCAAAGTTGGATGAAAATCCGGATGGATGAGGTTACTCGTCGAGGGGGGGAGTGGGCCCTTGGAAACCTATAAAAGGGGGCCCTTCTCTCTCCCAAAACACCCCCAATACTTGTTTTGGGTCCGTGGGTCCAAGTTATCTTGGAATTTTTGGCGTTTAGGCCAAAAAACCTCTACGATGTTTTTGGAGCACTTTTGGCTCTCGTTGTTGTTCTATTTGCAGCTTTTAAAGGTCCTTGGAGTCCTTCTTCTTGTACGTATGTACTTTGTGTGCTTTCTTTGGCTTTCTTTTGGTCCCATTTGAAGAGTCTTTGGTGAAGTTTATCTTGTGTCGTGCACTAACCCCAGAGTAACCCCCCATCGTACCTTGGCGATGCCGCTTTGGGGGGCCTTTGGTGCATAAAGTCTCTTAACGTTACTACCTTACATGTACATGTGCCTTAGAAGGAGATCTAACCCTAGTAACCCTTTCCCTTGATTGTGTGGACCCCACCCTTCGGGGGACGGCGAAGCTTTGACCTTGTGACCCATTGAGTCCTAAAGAATGTGTTAAAACGAGTCCTAGACGGCGGAGCTTTGAATCCCAAGCCTTGGCAAGTCCTAAAGTCGGTGTTAAAACCGATCCTACGGCGAAGCTTTGGACCCGGGAAGGTCTAAGTTCCAAAAGTTTAGTTCCCAAGATCTTCTTGGGAAAGATTAAAGTTTAGCTCCCAAGATACCCTCTAGTTGGTAGAAAGGCGGAAGAACCCCCATAGGATAGCGGGGCTAACTCTCAGTTTATCCCCTAACGGCGAAGCTCTGCCCTCAAAAACGTCACCTTTAGTCCAGCCCTGTTTTACCCTGACCACAAAAAGTAATATCCAGTTTAGTTTTTAGTTGAGTGGGTTCCCATACGGGAACCCGAGAGGAGGAATTTAGGAAGGAGAGAGAAACCAGCGCCAGACCAGCCACCAGCCACCAGCACCAGTACTGGGGCAGCCCGGCAGCGGGACCGGCAGCAGTACCGGCACAGTATCGGGGGAGCTTGGGTGGGGAGTCGGGGAGTCCAAGGGGCTCGGGCTGGGGAGTCCAGGGGGCTCGGGCTGGGAAGTCCAGGGTGCTTGGGCTGGGGAGTCGGGGAATCCAGGGAGCTTGGGCGGGGAGTCCAGAAAAGGGGGGGGGTGAAAGGAGAAATCCTCACCTCAACTAAATTCAACACTACGGGACGATGCCCTGCGGGGCCCCACCACACCTTTTTTTGGGGTTTTTATTACACTAAGATTGAAACCGGGGTCTAGTGAAAGACTAACGAAAGGTCAACTTAAGGCTAAAGGAAGAAGGGGGGAAGAGAAGTCGCCATCCCATGCGTCCAAACCTGCACAACCTCTCAAAGTCCCTCACCAACAAGCCACCTCACACAATGATGACAAGATTAGGAAGGGGGTAGTTATAGGAGGGGAAGAAGGGAGAGACGATAAATAGTGTTGCGTCATAGGATTAGGTAGGAAATCTCAAAAGCTTCTTACAACCATTAGGAAGGAGATTAGGATGACACCGAAATGACGACGTAAGGGAATAGGTGATTCTTCCATTAGATTAGCGTCATATGGTGTAAGGTCTCATTTAAAGGGTTGGTAGGAATAGTGTTGAAAGAAAAGAAGAAGAGGCAAGGAGGAAGGAAGGAACCATTAAAGGTCTTTAGGGTGTACCACTTCGCCGAGGACTAAGCCGTTGGCATTTTACTACGTCAAAATACGTGTCGACTATGGAATACGAGCACGCGGCTGGAGGTATGGAGGAGGATGCCGCACATGCTAACGGCGATCAGGTGAGTCATTAAACAAATCTCCGGTGTCTTTTTTTTTCCCTTCTAATTTACGTTAGACTCTGCTAGATAGTGAATAATTCTGATTAGCAAATAGGGATTAGGGGGCCTTGAGTTAGACATAGAAGTTTATCAAATAGGACTCGAAGTATCCAAACCCATTTCATACATAGGAGTGGCCCATACAAGCAACTAAGTTAGATAAATTAAATTAGGAGATAAATTAGACAACTTAAATTAGGAGGAAAGATAAATTAAATTAGGAGATAAATTAGACAACTTAAATTAGGAGGAAAGATAAATTAAATTAGGAGATAAATTAGACAACTTAAATTAGGAGGAAAGATAAATTAAATTAGGAGATAAATTAGACAACTTAAATTAGGAGGAAAGATAAATTAAATTAGGAGATAAATTAGACAACTTAAATTAGGAGGAAAGATAAATTAAATTAGGAGATAAATTAGACAACTTAAATTAGGAGATAAATTAGATAAAAGATAAATTAAATTAGGAGATAAATTAGACAACTTAAATTAGGAGATAAATTAGATAAAAGATAAATTAAATTAGAAGATTAAATTAGATAAAAGATAAATTAAATTAGAAGATTAAATTAGATAAAAGATAAATTAAATTAGAAGATTAAATTAGATAAAAGATAAATTAAATTAGAAGATTAAAATAGGAGAAAAGATAAATTAAATTAGAAGATTAAATTAGAAGATAAATTAGATCAATCAAACTAGGGAATTAAATTAGGAAAAAAGATAAATTAAATTAGGAATTAAATTAAGAAATTAAATTAGGAAAAAATGATAAATTAAATTAAGGAAAAAGATAACTTGGATTAGGAAAAGACCCAATTAACTCAGGAAACCATCTAAGGGACTTAGGTAAATCCCTCCCCAGTCTTAAGAAGGGTCAATTAGCCTTAGATTCCCATAGATTAGGAAAGATTTGGTGGTAGTTCGCATAGGCTTCCGTTAGGGGACGGTTAGCCCGAACTATTCCCTCGCCAATTGGGGGCAACTCCATTGTCACCTGCGAAAACTAGGAACTTAGTAAGGAAGATCCATTGCTTGGAAGGCACAATGGACCGACGCTTAGTCACCCGTTAGGTTAGAATTTAGTTAACCCCTAGAACCTGGTTGTGTCCGATTAATTACCAAGGGTGGATAATTAAGCGCCCACACTTCACCAAATAAAAAAGCGTTGCTCTTTCTTCTGTATTGCTACCATAATCCGGAGCTAAAGCCAAGATGCCCTCTTTTTTGGCTTCTTTTAAGGCATCATCATAATATTCCATCTCTAGCTCACGTATTTGAAGATTCAAGCTTCTCTTTTTGCTTTGATGGGACCATTTATCACGTTGCAAAAGATCAAGTTTATTTTGAAGCACCGCTAAATCATCGGAAATGTGTGCTCGCCCGTCTTCGATCTTCTTGAAATAATTTACTCTACTTTTGTTTAATTTAGAGTAAATCTTCTCATTTTCAGCAATGGCGTTTTCAGTCGCCTCTAACTCCTTCAACCCATCCACAACAGCTGGATTCACTGGAAGATGTTGTACCTTCTCTTTCAAATTCATAAGATCCGCTACTGTTGAAGTCAAAGCTGCTCGTGCACTTTCGATCTTAATGCCTAACATCTCCAAATTGTCTTCCGAATCATTGTCACTGCTTCCGCTAGACCCAATGTCTGCACCAGAACGGTCCACATTGATTAGTACATTAACATCTTCACTTTGTTTTTGAATCTTTGACAATGATTGCGGCTCCTCAAGCTTCCTCTTGCCCTTCTTGTCAACTTGAACGTCTTCAGCCGCCTCTTGTTTTTCTTTGCCAATGTCTTCGTCGTCACTTTCAAAAGAATATCCATCGTATTCGTGAGTGTGCTCATCTGAGCTAGAAGTTGAAGACCATTGAACTTGGTCATCACCAACAGCCAACTTGCCAGGCTTTGCCTCTAAAAGCTTCTGATTTGCTTGAAGAAGTTCTTCTTCATCCAGCACTATCGGTCTGTCCGGGCGGTCACCGATAGGAAGCTCCTTCAAGGTTGTCCAATCTACCTTTTTCTTCAATTGAACTTCAACGTACACCATTTGCACAAGATAGAAAGAGAAGTTGTCATTTCGATAAGGCTGGGACTCCAAATAGAGTTGCTGCCATACCTCCAAACACCTTCGCTGGAAGACAACACTCTTGCAGTAAGCCAAATTTGCCTTATTAGACTTCACGTGCAAAGGGTGTCGCCAAAACGGGAACAACTTGTTGATGTGGCACCAATCCACATATTTGTTTATAGTTTCATATGTCCAAGGCTCTGGTTCTACTTCCCATCCCAAAAAGGCCTTCATCTTTGGATGCAACAAGATGGGTACATGCTTCTTGCGAGGTTTGCCGCTCCTTTTACGATCCTTGTCACGAACCGCCTTTTTGTTGAGCCGAAGTCGGTATCTTGACATACCGTGTGGCGGTTGAGAGTCCTCGCCCTCCATAACGATCACTTCGTCTCAAAAGTAGCCAACTAAGTACTATGCGGTTTAGGGTTGCAAGCCTAAACCGTAGGTGTAAAAAATGCTAAACGTAATCCTATCACATTTAACATTTACAAAAATACAATGTTCTCGTGAAACACCCTATGTCATCCAAGCGTGAATAAAATGAGCCGTGCAAAGGGACAAAAATCCCCCCCCACAACTCAAACCCCTAGCTTCTGTGCACGCATTCAGCCACGTCAGCAGGTGAAAGACAGTGCGCAGAATGCCAGGGAAAATTTAATGGCGACTGTGGGTGGAGGAGAACGCTGATGTACCCGAGGTCGCCCCTGGGGCGCGTGCGGGTCCTGAAGTGGGGCAAGTGCGGGTCAGCCCAGTGCTCCAGGGCGACCACGGGTCCGGAAGTGGGGCGACTGCGGGTCAGCGCAAGTGCTCGAGGGCGACCGCGGGTCCTAGAGTGGGGCGACTGCGGGTCTGGACAGGTGCTCCAACGCGACCGCGGATCGAAGGAGCCCGGGCGAGTGGGCGATCGCGAGTCCAGGGCGACTGTGGGTCCTAGGCGACCGCGGGTCCAGGACGACCACGGGTCCACTTTGCGAAGGCGACCGCGGGTCCTGGGCGACAGCGGGTCCCAAGCGACCGCGGGTCCATCTATTAATGCATGGACTTTTCTTTTCTTTCTTAGTACATGTTTATAGATTGTGATATTTTTTTCCATTTTTCCTTGCGCTGGGAAAGTGGCGATACTAAATGTTACGGAGGGTCTCCAAGCTTCAACATTCATCCACGTACTGGATAGAAAATGTGATACTAAGTATCTAAAATTCTATTTTCATTTACATTGTGGCAATTTCATCGAAGACTTTTCTAGAAGTTGAAGTTTTTCTAGCAATTTCATCCAAAATTTTCCTAAAAAATTCCTATAGCTTATAGCTAGCCTAAATTTTTTGTTGCTTTTGAGCACCAAATCTCAAGGGAAAAAAAAAGGATTGTGAGCTCAATCCCATTTGTGTTGCAAAATTTATGGAATACTAGTTTATACTTTATACTATATTTGGGGAGCCATTAGGGTTGAGGTCGGTTGTGGTACAAATGGATTCCTTATTGATTATCTGAACAGAAGTTAAATCTTTGCAATTGTTTTAGAAGAAGTTCTTGTTAACTAATTTTTTTCTTATTAATTAATTTCATTGTTAATTCTTAATTTTATTGTAAATGACTTATTTCATTGTTAATGACTAATTTTATTGTTAATAACTAATTCAATTGTTAATAACCAATGTTATGATTATTAACCATTGCAATTGTAACAATAATGTCTTTGTAATTGTTTTGACATGAGATGTTCATTATGTATTTTTGGATGTAGACTCAAATTACATACTATGTTACACACACTAATTTTGGTAAATTACATGCCTAATAACTAAATTTCTTGTACGGACACAAATCTATAAATGAAAGTCATTGTTGGACTTATATCATACTCCAACCATCTATGAAAGAATGTGTGTTTTTATCAATTTGGATGACATATACCAAAAAAAAGAATATGGTAGGAAAACATTATGCTACTAGGAATAATATATATGGTAAAACCAGATTTACATTTATTATTGAATTCATCCAAGTTTTCTCGAATTGCGTGTTTAATAAATGACAAAGATTATGGCTACATATCTTTTTTGCAATATCCACTCTTGTTTCATTGTCAAAAAAATAAAAAAGGGTCGCAAGAAGTCAATGAACTTCCTTTTTCCAAATAAAATAAATAGGAAGAGAGCGAAAAAGGTTAAATAAATAAATAAAAACATCTCTCATCTATTTTGAAATAGGTAAAGTACGAATAAAAAGGAAAAGTCTAAAAAACTCTAAAATGTATGTTTCCTATATTTGAATTAGAATAAATAGGAAAAAAAAATCAACTTGCTTTTATTTTTGGAAATAGAAAAAATAATAAGAGAATGTAAATGATGTATGACTTACATTTTTTTAGGGATTGAAAAAACAACTATTTGAATTCAATGACCATGAAAGTAAAACTCCTTTCAAGTGCATACTAGCACATTTCATTCAAGAAATAATACAAGTCTTCAACATCAATTACCAACTAATTTATTTTCATTTTCTTATTTTCCTTGCGTCCATTATATACTACGGAATCAAAAAGGACCAAGAACATTTGAATTCAAAAGTTGTTACACTTTGCATAACAATGTGTAAAAGGCCATATTCAATATATACAATTTGACAAATAGCCCATTGAGTAATTGTTTTTCTAAAGACAAGGCGCGTAGCATAAAATTCCTTCATATATTATAGGAAAATATTACAAAGTAAGCAACACATAATTGGCCACCAAGCTCATTGCTTGCAGCACTAAACTCTTGCTCTAGACTATCCTATTACAAAGGTGAGTCTCGGAACACCAATTCGGGGGGCATCATGGACCATGGTGGAGACATAAGGGAATTGGTGATCTCTATACACGTTGGTCTCTTCTTTGGGTCAGTGTTCACGAGTTCACGCAACTTCATTCCAAAGTACATTGATCCCTCGCGGTTCTTGAACAAATCCTTGTCCCAATCGTCCATATCACCAATTCTCATCCATTCGGTCAACTTCCCAATAGAATACGAGTCTGACTGTTGCATATATTTATACCGTTGTTGCATGATCGGTATGCTTGTATCGGAATTTGGAGGTCCATATGCATAAAACAACTCCGGGGCAACCCACCAACGACCTTCTCGGTATTGATCCCTCTCGGCCTCAGATGGCTTTCCAAAATGTGAAGGCGCGTTTTCGTCAAAACGACTTGATATTCCAAAATCACAAATTCCAATGTTGATTATGTCGTTTGAATAATCCGGAAAATGCAACATGATGTTCATGGGAAACAAGTCATTGTGTAGCACGCGGCACTTGTGCATGAGATTTGTCACATATACTAAAGCCCATGCCAACTTTGCCTTGTGCCTTCGGAAGAGACCAAGTTCTTTTTGTTTCTCTTCAGGAAGTCTTGTGGCTTTTTGCATTTCATGCCAGTCAATGGTTGGTGATACAGAACGATCTAAATGCCTCAACTCATTCAAATGGCCCCCATTCCACCACAAAGTGTACGCTTCATTCGTGCGAGAATGAATGGCAAAAAACTTAATGATGCCAGGGTGGTTCAAGGGGCATGCAAGGGCCTCCATGGATCGTTGCGCTCTCCCCTCGCGCGGGTTTATTGCCTTGGATACTTTCCCAGCAAAAGCGATGTAGCTTGGAATTGTATCCATTCCTTCAATGCGTACCTTACGCACTTTTGCATACCCCCCTTCACGTTCAAAAGCACTAAGGGGCACCACTTTCGCCGTATCGGGGATCCACGTGATACACAATCCACCATCTCGTGCAAATGCTGCCTGCACCGCTGCATTTTTCCACTTAAAACCCCTTGCCGAGCCTCTTGCCAATTTCTTCACTGCGCTGGACCACCACTCCATTTTTTGGCGGAATGCCTTGATGTCTTCTGATTCCTCTACTGTCGGAAGTAACGGTCGATGTTCCTCCATCAATTTCTTGGTATTGAACATCACCGCTTTCAATGTGTTATCAAGCCATTCAAATAGTCTCGAAGAATATGTCAAGTCAATGTCTGCGAAATCATCGGATCTCTTTAGCTTGGTTAAAATCCGTGCCTGTAAATCGTTTGGCAAGGCCACACTACCAGTTGTAGGACACCTCAAATAGCTTGCCTCCAAGAATTGTACACTTTTCCCTGCGTACCATTGGAGACACGCTTCGTATGCATATCGGGTATAACTCGGGGGAGGATAGTTGGAGTCCTTGTCATGTGTTGACTTCTGCTTCTTGCCCTTCCGTCGCTCTTGACTCCCTCCTTCATCGTTTTCATTTACAGCTATTGGAACCTCGAAAAAAATTGGATCATCGAGGTCCAGATCCCATAAAGACTTTCTCCTTGTAGTGTTGCCTTCATGTGGAAAAGCCATGTTGTACTTAAAAACAATTCAAAACCGTAGTTCAAAATTCGTAGATTGAAAGGGTAAAAATCCCCCTCCCAATTGAAACTCCAGCCCACGGGCACGCATCCAGCCACCTGAAGGTAGGTGAAAGACAGTGCGCAAGGCTAAAGTAAGGTGAGAATCGGAAGTGGGGCTAACACTTAAGTACCCGAAGTCGCCTCAGGGCGCGTGCATTTGGGTGACTGCGGGTCGGGAGGGGGCGACTGCGGGTTTGAAGTGGGGCGACTGCAGGTCTGAGGAGGGGCGACTGCGGGTCTGAAGACAGCGGGAATGGGCGACTGCGCATTTTTGGAGCGCTGAAATGGGCGACTGCGCATCAAGGGCGACTGCGGATCGTGGGCGACCGCGAGTACCAACTAAACCATCCCGAAACTTGCACACGCGGTCGCCCACAAAGAAGTCTCTTTGACCCGCAGTCGCCCCCTACGTGCAGTCGCCCTGATTCAAACGTGTTTTTTGCTTCGTCGATGACCCGCGGTCGCCCCTGACCCGAGGTCGCCCTAAACCAACAACCAATCTGACCCAACACTAATTAGCATCTGCAGCATATTCTAATTGATTTTTCCTTATCTCACATACTAAATTGGTAATAAATGTTAGGCGTCAGTTCATATCAAAGACATAGCAAGGCAATGGAAGAATTATTCTCACAATGTGAAGGGTTTCCCAAACCCTAAACCCTAGACCCTAGACCTTGGAAAACAATAATACAACTTTTATCTAGAATCAAATCCTTAAACCTACATAAAATACTTACACATCCTACACGAGATGTAGTGTTTTAGACCTAAAACAGAATCATGTCTTTTTTGTCTTGTTGAATTTGTAAACAAAATGGAGGAAGTAACATATGATTAAAGGGAATTAGAAACAATAAGGCAGAGGTCCCCAAAAAAACACCATCTCGTGAATCATGCCCAAATAAATCTAATTACACCTCTCCACTATTAGAATGTACATAAAACTTTCATTTGGAACTTCTTGCCAAAGGAGTGTTGGAGAGCTAATGCAAAACCTAGGATTTGTTTGTCTTGTTGAATTTGTAAACAAAATGGAGGAAGTAACATATGATTAAAGGGAATTAGAAACAATAAGGGAGAGGTCCCCAAAAAAACACCATCTCGTGAATCATGCCCATACCCGCAATCGCCCAAAGTGCAGTCGCCCTAGAACCCCAAGTCTGATTTTGGAAGTGATCTGGGGACTCGCAGTCGCCCCCTACGCGCAGTCGCCCTGATTGAAGGGGGGAGATTGCATTTTGAAATAGTTAGGTTGCTCCCACCTTGACCCGCAGTCGCCCCCTACGCGCAGTTGCCCTGATTGAGGGCGGAAAATTATTTGGTGTCTCCCTCCCCTTCCATATGGGCGACTGTACGTAGGGGGCGACTGCGGGTCAAGGAGTTTGCATTTTCTCCTTGACCCGCAGTCGCCCCCTATGCGCAGTCGCCCTAATGGAGGGGGGATTTTGAAATGTGTTTCCCCCTCGAGGACCCGAGGTCGCCCTTGAAAGACGCGAGGGATCCTTGGACCGGACCCACGGTCGCCCCACGCGTAGTCGCCCCATGCGCTGTCGCCCTAGTATCCGTGTTAGGGTTAGCGCATGCGCCCGTGGCGACCGCGGGTATTTCATGGGCTGTTCCAGCCTGTGGTCCATAATTTTCATAACTGCGCCTTGTAGTTCACCTACCTTGTAGTGGCTGAATGTGGGCCCAATGTTGTGGAGGTCTCGTGGTTTTTTTGGTTTCCCACAAACAGCCAACAATACAACAGACACTTCTTGTATACTTCAATGAACCCAAAATCTTTTCCATTAGTTTAGGATAGTGAGAATATCAAAGCCATTTGATGTAGAGGGCCTTGAAACGGCAATTGCATTCATTGTGGCAAAGTTGTTGAATAATAAGGATGCACACACAAATGGGTGTGAAGTCACCAAAAAAGGGTACACTAAATTCACATTTAAAACAATTAGCAATTCAAATGAAAATGATTCATTTGGTTCTTCATTGATTCTCTTTCATTTTTGGGTGTTATAGTAACGTAGGGGGGCTTCAATTGTTATGTAGCCTATTCAAATTTAATCTTCTTGCATTGCTAATGATTAGTTATTTGGCTCCTTACAGGCTTAATGGCAGGTGTTCAATTTAGCAAGTGCTCAGAGGAAGTCATAATTATTCTCGACCATGAATATTTCCGGTAAAAATTTGTTTAGTTTGCCTTTGACTTCCTTATTGTCATCCACTTGTATTGTAGACAATGTCTTTTTAATAGGTGGGAGAATCACCATGACAATGACTATTCTATTGAAATTGATTTGTGATCTTTGAAATAGGATTAAGGACTTTTGGAAAGGCTACAAATTGTATTGCTTTGCTCATTATGGCCAGTGCAATGAGTCCAAAGGCCATTTCCAAGCCAGCAAAATGGGTGAGTAAAATATTGCCCTTCATTTTGTATAGGTGATTTGAATCCTTGAATAATGAAATGAATATGTATTAATGAACATTTCTAGTTGGATAGTTGGTGGTGAACATTTCATCTCACTATTAGTGCTTATTTGCTGCAGGACGAGTGATGTGTTTGATACAAAACACACGCGATATTGTTTGGGGAGCCAAATTTGATGAGGCCATTAGGGAGGGGTGGGCCATGATGGAAGAATATGTGTGGGTTCGGCAAGGAAAAGATTGCACAAACCTCAGGTTCGGTTGTTCTAGTATAGAACTTGTATTATAAGATTATATGCTAAAAATACCCATATGTAGTTGTTATGTTTTAATATTCATTGATATGGGGGGTCGGGAGATGCAGGGCTTTATTAGAAGAATTTGAGGATGTCGAGAAACTTTCCGAGTCTGAGAATGGATGCTTGTTGTTACAACTCATTAAGGTTAGTGCAATACCACAACACGAGTTAATATACTTGCTAGGTTAATATTGTTTGTACCCCATTCTGTGAATATCATATGTACTAATGACAATTCCACCTTAGGATGATGAGCATGGGACGGAACGCGCATTTACACAATCTTTGAGCATTCAAATCAACACCACGGATATCTTTGAGCGGACCAATAATAGGTTAAACCAAGCTCGCGCAAACTTGGACAACCTTGTGCCACGGGCAAATCGTTCGTGACTAGAGACATTGTTGTGGTGCATCAAACAGCAGCCTTGTACCATGGCATAAGACCCTATTTTGATTTTTGAGTTGGGAGTATAGAAAGAAATAAGTTATTTATGAAGATAATAGTACTAAAGTCATGCTAGACATGTGAAATAGCAATGTGCTTGACAAAGAACTTCATTTTACATTTCTATACTATGATTTTGCTAAACAATGCATGGATTGTTTATCTCAGATGGATGATCATATTTTGCTAAACAGTCCATGGTATATGAATGTTTAATTGGTTAGTGCCCAATACTTTAATGGTTTACATATGTGACCCCTCCCAAAAAATATATACCCATAAATGTGACCCCCCCAATAAAATATATACCCATAAATGTTGTGGCTTGTTATTCTTGGTTCACAAGTTTGAAATCCCCAAATATTGAAAATGTACAAATGTATGCCCTTGATTTAATCCCTTTGTTTGTAAATATGATGGCTACACTTTTAATTAATATGAAACAAGTTTTATTGTTTTGATACCTATGAATGTACAGATAAATAAAATTTGAACAAAACCATGAAAACAACTGGGAAATAGCTATGACAATTAATTGTGACAATTAGTTCCCAGCTACACCTTCACGGTGCTTGATGAAGCACATGATGAAAGTTATATGGGAGCTCATGCTGTCACACCCAATCCTTATGGGATATTTGAACAACCATCTTACTACACCTATCCTATGCATTGTATAATTGATTATATTGAGTTTGGTTCTCTCACGCAATTTATAATGTGTCAATCACACTTGACCATAAATGAATAAAAGGTATTTATCCCTCAATTCCCAAACCCCTTCTTTTGGAGCTCTCCAAAAGTGGTCTACATTGATCAAGAATCCCACATTCTTCATAGTTGGATCTTGTTTTACAATGGATTCACCATACAAATTCAAACTAAACATAATAGAGATTGCATTGGAAAATAAAACGCAACCATGTGAATCATGGATGGTAAATTTCTTATGTTTGATTATTTTCTTATTGAAATTGCAGAAGTGATGTTAGGGTGGGAATCCTCTTTTTGCATGTCAAATCTAATAAGTTGCAACAATAATTAATAAAATGGCTAAAGATGCATAACCCAAATTTTTAAATAAAAGATGAAAAGGTGCAATACATTTTTATGAAGTGCATTGGTAACTAAAATTTATGTCCACAATTTTGTGTAAGAGAACTTCAAAGTGAAAGTCTTAGAGGTTCAGAAATTCAAAATCCCGCCCTGTACCCGCAGTCGCCCACCCGCGGTCGCCCTACCCGCGGTCGCCCCACTGTAGGGGTCCAGAAATTACTCTGTGGTGCCCCACACGCGGTCGCCCTACCCGCAATCGCCCTACCCGCAATCGCCCTACCCGCAGTCGCGCAGGACCCCAGTACTTCTATAGCCATCAACCCGCGGTTGCCCATCCCCAGTAGCCCCAGACCCGCAGTCGCCATCGCAGTCGGCCCCTTAGACCCGCAGTCGCCCTACCCGCGGTCGCTCTCAGACCTGCACGCGCCCCTTCCCGCACTCGCCCCAGGGCGATTGCGGGTTAATTAGCTGTCTCCCCACCCGACTTCGCCACTTTCCCTTCTTGCTGCGTACTGCCTTTCACCTACTTTACAGTGGCTGATTGCGTGCCCAGGAGCTTGGGTTTTGAGTTTCACTTACATGTGGCTCATGTTCTTGATTTTATCCATCACTCACTAATCGCTAGATAATACTTTGTGGTTTAGGGTTAAGTTTAGCTAGATAATACTTTGCGGTTTAGGATTAAGTTTAGATTTCTTGCCCCAAATCTCAAGAGCATCTCCAATGGCGGACCACAAGAAGAAGACCAAGGCAAAAGGAGCCATGCACCCTAGGCAACGACGCATCCTTTTGGACCCAGCGTGTGTGGCCTACCGAGGTTGGGATCGAATTACGGGCCACTAGACCGCCAAGACTTGTAAGTCCTTCGTGGGGTGGTGCTACATCGACAAGTTATTCCCCTATCATCGGCACTACACGAATCGGCGCAACAATACGGCTAGTTTGCATCCATGCCGTAATGATGCATTTGTGCAACGTTGTATCGAAATTTATCGATACTTGTATGGCACATATTCAGTGCCCAGGAGCGAAGTCCCGTATTTCATATGTGCAATGGTGTATGCGGAACTCATTTTGTTTCGAAGTGTGGATTGGAGTTCAATCAAGGGAGTGAAGCATGCTCGCCTTCCACTGACAAAAGACATCCCAAGGGTGGCTCTATCTGCCAATCCACGTGAAGGGCTAGGCCAGAAGAAAAACTTGAAGGAGGGAGTGCCCGATGAGCAGTTTCATTGGACGCCATCTGATTCATCTTCGGGAGAGGAAGACAACCTTGGTGAAGACCCTCCAATGGAGCCCCAAAACATGGCGATGGTGGCTTCTACTTCACAAAATTTACCTCCCCCGAGAATGGAAGAAGAGGGTGAACTAGCTAGGCAACCACAAAATCTTGATATTTTGCCTCTTGCTATGGTGAATCCGATTACAGTCCCTCGCACTGAAGAAGACGAAGTTTTGCAGTATGTGCTTGCATGCATGCAAGAAGCAGAAGATGATGTTTTTTGGACAGAGATGGAAACAGAAGAAGATGTGAAGCCTTCTTTGTTCCAATTGGATTGTGTTGATGACATGTACCGAAGTGAGGAATTCGTTGAAGATGGAACTGTCTCTGACACAGTAATGTTGGACACCAAAGTTGTTTACAAAGCTCAACTCAAGAAGCTTCTAAATGAGTTGGATGAAAAGCATCTAGAATGTGAGAAGCTTCGCAATCAAGAAACGCAAACTTTGAGTGGAGATATTGTAAATAGCTTACGTGCTGAACTTGAAAGTCGGCAAGTTCTTTTGTCAACGCAAATAACAAAGATTTTAGACTTGGAAGCATTTTACCTTAGATTCTCTTCTCGGCATGCTGGAGGATCTAGTTCTTCTAGCAATGAGTTTGCGAACAAACGGCTTGCCAAAATTATGGAAGCATGCAAGCTGGAGGAAGATCAGATAGACTTGGAGAAGCGAGGGGTGGAAGAAGCACGATCAAGATTAAATTCCTTGAAAGCATTAAAGGACAAAGCCCCCCTTGACCGTGTTGTAGAAATGTGTAGTTGGAAAGATGTGGCTACTAAACAAACATTGTCTCTTACGAAAGTAGTTGACTTGAAAAAGAAGCTTGGGGTTTCTTTGTCATTGGATCCAAAATTGGAAGAACATCGGGATGCACTGAAGGCGCTTTTGAAGTTCAAAAAATCATACAAGCAATTTTGGTTGGAAAAGAAGTTGGGGAAGGATGATAGATACCTTAGGAATTTGCAGTTGGAAGGTAGGAAAGTCTTGTATGAGATGGAACGTGAGGCTCATGACCGCAAAGAAAAGGCCAAAATGGATGTTGAATGATTTTCATTTTTAGCACATTTTTGAGGACTATGTATATTCCATCTTATGTATATATAAAAGGATATTATCCATTTTGAACATTCCAATGCAAGCACATTGAATTCTATGTAGTTCCTTGACAAGAGTACATAAATATAGATATGAATTTTTGGTTATTTATGTTTGCAATGTTGTGAAAACTTGAATATTCTAGGAATTTTGGCAGGAAAAATGACCTTGGGAGTTCGGACTTTCGGAATTAAAAGAGAATTAAAAAAAAAGGAAAATTCAAAACTTGCCGGATTGGAAAAGAACTTGTTATTGAAGTTCAGAGCAATTGTCACGGCTAGGGTGAATTGACCTACTCATTGCCACTCCAGGGCAAACACTAGAATTTTTTATTTTCAAGGCTTATTTTTTTAGTGGAAATTCTGAATTCATAGTTTCAATTATAGGCCCCAAATTACCCCAGGGGATGTAAGAATTATCCAAACAAATGGCAGTCGCCCGTTCCTGGACCCGCAGTCGCCTGTTTCTGGACCCGCAGTCGCCCATTACTGGACCCGCAGTTGCCCGTTCCTGACCCGCAGTCGCCCGTTCCTGATCCGCAGTCGCCTGTTTCTGGACCCGCAGTCGCCCATTACTGGACCCGTGGCGCCCACTTCTGGACCCGCTGTCGCCCAATCTTGGACCCGCAGTCGCCCATCACCTGATTGATTTCAAGTTTTTGGACCCGCATTCTCTCATGGGGCGACCGCGGGTCCAAGGAGTTTTCTTGTATAAAGTTCTAGGGGTACCCCTTATTTTATCACCTTGGCTCCGTTGATAAAACTCTTGTCTTGGACCTTCAAAAGAGGCTTCATGCGGACATTTAACTTCTTCGGAGGGCAACAACCGTGTTTAGAAGGGTTTACAAGACCACTCTAAGCGGGTTGCTTTGTCATTACATCTTCCATAGTATTAGTGTGATTATTGTAGTCATTTTCTTTGAAGACCCAGTGTTGATCTACTACATGGCTGGACAAGGTGTTGGGAGGGGGGGGACCATGAATGATACGCGGAGGTCCACAAAGGATTGGGACCCTTGGCTAGTACCGTGTACCCCAATTGATAATTCCCCCCATGCTCGAAAATGTGTGTTTTGTGGGTGGAGCAAAGCATTTGTACGAAAGAGAGCATTGATTCACTTTGGCTATGGCGGCTCGACTACTTCGGAGCGTTGTAAGGAGATCCCTAGAATTGTACAAGAAAAGTTTCGGACTGGCGAGGGGCAAGTTCCAAGGTCCATGAGTTACGAAGAGATGTATGATGCACCGACTAGACATGATGCACCAATTCATGTTGTAGAGTCTATTGTCGCACCTGCGTTGGATGTCGAAGAAGAAGGGTCTCTCAATCCCTTTGAATCAAATGCAAGACCAAATCCTACGCCTGATTCAGTAGATTCTACTGGAACAACGCTTGAGAGAAGGAGGAACATGCCATCTGTTTCTCGGCAAAGAAGCATGGATGAATCATTACAGACGGGCTGCAGACAAGAGTTGGATAGGTTGTGGGCTTCTTTCTTTTACGAGGCGAACATTTCATTTAATATTGTGCACCATCCGGCCTTCGTGAATGCTGTTAAACAAACTGCAGCAGCTAGATTCGTGTACCAACCGCCACCGTATAATGCAATTCGCACGAAAATGATAGATGTTAAGAAGGCATCGATTGAAGCCATGGTCTCGGAGCGGACGAGGGTTTCAATAAGTCAGTATGGAGCGACAATTTGTTCAGATGGTTGGTCCGATACTAATTCGCGGCCGTTACTAAATATGATGTTGGTGTGTCCCGCCGGGGATGTCTTTTTGGGATCAGTGGATAGTACTGGGGAGAAGAAGGATATATCTTACACGACTGAGACGATGGCACAATACATTGAGGAAGTTGGGCCTACCAACGTTGTGCAATTGTGTACGGACAATGCTGCAGTCATGACGGGGGCGATGGCAAGGTTGGAAGAAAGGTACCCTCACATTTATAGGCAGGGTTGTGCGGCACACATTTTGGACTTACTCTTAGAAGACTGGGGAAAGGATCAGAGAGTAAAGGAGTTGGTAAAAAAGGCTTCATCAATTGTGAAGTTCATCAAGAAATACCAACATACTTTGGCGTTGTTTCGGAGATTTTCACCAAACAAAGTGTTGAGACTTCCAAGCAAAACACGTTTTGCCACAAATTTCTTGATGATTGACCGTTTGGTAGACTGCAAGCAAGCAGTGCACAACGTGGCACTAGATGAGACATACATGACGTTCGAGTTGAGTTTGCAAAACCGCAAAAATGGACATTTCATTATGGGCAAGGCCAAACTTGCAAGGCAAGATATCCGTTCAGAAGAGTTCTGGGTTCAGTGCGACAATTTCCTCCATATGGTAGAGCCCGTGCTGCTTTGTCTTCGTCATTTTGATGGAAAAGTCCCGGCAATGCCAAAAGCTTTAGTAATGATGACAGCCTTGAAAGAGCACATTTATTCTCTCAAGAATGCTCCATTTTTCCTTGATCCAGTGGTGGCAACACGATATGAGAAACAATTTGATGCTCGCTGGAAGTTGATGATTACTGACCTACACTATGCGGGGGCACTACTAAATCCATACTTGAGTGACGTGGAGGCTATTCATAACAATGGCTACGCGAAGGGAGCTTTGAATCGAGTCATACGAAAACTGAGCGTACCATTGAACGTGTCAGTGGTGGAAGCAATGCAGGAGCTAACTCAATTTGAAGAGAAGACAGGTGCATTCGATCCTTTACATGAGGCTCCCGATATCATTGAATGTCAATTATTGCCTCATCAATGGTGGAATCGTGTAGGGGGCAATGCTCTTCCAAAAATTGCAAAGCGAATTCTCGGTTTGACGTGCTCTGCATCTTCGTGTGAAAGGAATTGGAGCATGTATTCCTTTGTGCACAATAAAGTGCAAAACCGCTTGGCCACGACAAAGGCGGAGACATTGGTGTATATCTACACGAACAGCAAACTTGAACGTCAAAAACGTGGACACAACCCAGCCATTTTTTACGACCAGATGCTTGCAGATGGAGACGATGAGGACGAGCGTGATGGGCCTTTGTCTTCAGGGGAAGAAGACGACATTGTTCCAGATTTTATGAGAGAACGCGAGAACCGCAGAGATGAAGAGGATCGGTTGCGCAACAATCCTTGGAATGCAATGGTTAGGCCGCCACATAGTCCTCCACGACCAATATACGGGAATACATTTGATTTTAGTGACGATGGGTATGTTTCTCCTGGAAATTCACTTGTACGCAGTCCACCGCAGAACGTCGTGCACAATATGGATGCAATTTCGCCAGCACATGCATCACTGAGGAGGGAAAGCACCCCCGACAACAACGACGAAGGCGTACCTATTCCCATGGCACCCGTAGAGGAAGAAGCTAGATCTCCAATATCAACTAGTTCGCCTCCAAATATGGCCCGCAATTTAAGAAGCAGTGCACAAGTTCCAATGAGAAGAGAACATGAAGAAGAGGCCATCGAAGTCAATGAAGTTGTACACGAGGGAATACCAAATCCCGTTGTATTGAACGCATCTATCCTCGGAACAACTGTTACTACAGATGATGATGATGATGTGCCATTGGCATATGTTATGAATCGAAGTCGGAATGTGCCGTTGAATCCAGAGACGACTACAAATGTGGCAACAGTGAGGAGGTCTACCCCAACCCTTCCAACAAGGCCACCGGTACGTGGAGGTGCTCTACGGACGATTGATGAAGAGGTTCACGACTCAGCTCCACAACCCACTCAACCTTCATCCGTGTCTGGCCCTAGCGAATCATCATTAGGAATCCAGGGGTGCAACAGTAGAGGCCAGAAAAGGCGTATTAGGAGGGTTGACGAGAAGGGACCTCGAAACCCTAAACGACCCACTCAAATTGTCCAACGGTGTACCATTGGAGCGGGATGTTCCACCCAGAATGTTGAACAATCAAGTAGAGGAGGGCGACACCCTGCATCCAATATGGATGGAACTACGGATGCGTTGAGGCTCACGAAACGACCTGTGCAAACTGAAGGGTTCAGTGGTGTAGATACAGAAGTTTGAAATCTGAACTCAGAGGTAGAGCGTGAGGTACAAATCGAAGTAGTAACAAGGGAAGATGATGAAATCGAAAGCTCGGGCGACAACAGGAGCAACGAAGAGTCTTACGAAGATACAGACCCTAATGCTGATGAGGTGCCGAGCGATTCCACATTCACGCCTGGTGACTAGAGTACTAGAGAAGTAAACAATAATTATAATTATAGTTATAGTTATAGTTATAAGGTTTTAGCTTATATGTTAGGTAGCAAATCGGGAGTAGTTCAAGCTTTGAGCCTTCATCTTGATGTGTAAGGATTTTGTAATGCTTCATCAAGCATATGAGCATATTAGAGTGAGGGACAGATTACTGGTTTTAAAATATATGTTGAGTTCTAATTGGTAGGCAGTTAGGTGATGACTGCAACGAGGTTATAAAAGTGCAATGCAAGTATGGCTACATTTGAAGTCCGCCTGAAAGCAATATCGATGACTTATTAATATAATCGTTGTTGACATTATTATTGTGGCGTTATACTGGGTGAATTTTTGGGATTAGAGAAGTTTGTCCAATTTACATTTCATGGGCTCTATTATTTGCACTTGTAAATTGTAAACCCCAATATAACGTAGCACCTAATTCTGCGCTTATAAAACACCTATGTAACGTGTTACTTCAAAGACTGAATATGCCAAACTGAAATCCTAAATTGAACCTGCGGTCGCCCTGGAACACGTGGTTGCTGTCTGTTGCTCCGACCCGCAGTCGCCCTGTAACCCGCAGTCGCCCCTACCTGTCGGACCCGCGGTCACCCTCAGTACCCGAAGCCGCGGTCGCCCCTTCACCCAAAGTCGCCCTAAAGCCCTTGACCCGCAGTCGCCCACTCACCCGCAATCACCTTCAAGCCTAAACCCGCAGTCGCCTCTATTTTTTCCACCCGAGGTCGCCCCTTCACCCGAAGTCGCCCTAGCACCCCAAACCCGCAGTCGCCCCTTCACCCGTAGTCGCCTCAATTTTTCCACCCGAGATCGCCCAAGGCAGACCTGCACGCGCCCACACCCGCAGTCGCCCATGCTGGCTGTCCACGTCAGTTCCGAAGCCCTGCCACGTAAGCAAAATCTATTTACCATGGGGTAAAATTTTTTACCCCTCCGTGACACGATGTCAAGTAAACTCAACACTTCGTGACACACGACACGCGACGTCAGACGTCATATACGACGCCTAAACCCAAAAATATGTCAAACAAGACAACCCTGGTCAAGAGAAGAATCATCTTTAGTGAGAGTTACGAAAAATAATTTGGTCACCTCGTCCTTTTGAAGTTGCATTCTTTCTAGATACATGGATTTCCTTTAATTTAAATGGGAGGCTCATGAACTAGTTAAAACTATCTAGTTTAAATTTTAGATAGTTTTTACTTAGAATTAATGTTTCAATCCAAAAAATTATTATTTTGTTGCCAAACAATGAATGATAATCACTAAATTAAAAATAAAATTCATCAAACTTGAATGATTGAAGTACAAGATGAAAATACAAAGCAATTTCTATCCCCAAATGGCTACGTAGTGGATTTTGTTGTTTCCATTTGTGAGAATATACTAACCCCTAAAAGAACCATTGTCCCTTTGGGGGACAAATGGGATTTCAAATAGGTACCTGCGGGCTGAATTTTTGTCATGATTTTTCAAAACTTTTTTGGAATATAGAAAAATTTATTAGCTTCATGGGAATATAATTTATTTTTAGTTGGTGCTTGGGAACAGAAGTTATGCCCAAATAAGCTCAAAATAAGGGAAAAGGGGCAGCAAAAAAAAAATTCAAAATTCAA
This sequence comes from Rhytidiadelphus loreus, assembly GCA_947034895.1. Taxonomy (NCBI): domain Eukaryota; kingdom Viridiplantae; phylum Streptophyta; class Bryopsida; order Hypnales; family Hylocomiaceae; genus Rhytidiadelphus; species Rhytidiadelphus loreus. The sequence continues at coordinate 46,626,325 of OX344764.1, forward strand.
ATTCAAAATTTATGAACTTTTTTTTCTCATAGATTATATTTTTGTCTACATGGAAAGCTTTGGTTCATTCCATTTGGATTTGTTATGAGAAAGTTATGAACAATCTTGTTTTCTAAGCAATTAAAGCTTCTTGAAAAAATAACTTGTAGGATTCATTTTTTAATGCAATTTTTACAATTTTTCAAGAAAAAAAGTTCCACATAGTTTAGTTTCTTCCTAAAATAATCTCACCATTGGGATTAGTGCATTTTAATTCCATTTTAGAGATATTAATAATTTAGATTTTCCTTCTATCTCATATCTATTTCTACTTAATATATTTTCAAGGAATAAAAATTAAGTTTTTTTGAATTTTTTTTCTAGACTCTTAACTCAATTAACCACAATAAATATTTAAAGCTAAAAACTTTGTAGTGAAAAAAAATTAATTTAAGAAGGTTCAAAGTCAAATAATCTTGCCCTGCAATGTGTTGAAAAACTTATTTCTTTTACTTTAAATGCGGATATCTTGCAATCTGTGTGGTCAAAATTTCTGAAATTTCTTTCACACATTCTCATACAATTTAGGTGTAAGATCCTCACGGGGGGGACACTCTTCGTATTTTCTGGATACCACGTGCGGCGCTGGGGTATTTTTAGGGGGGGTATTTATTTATTTTTTTGAATTTTCAGGCCCCTATAATTACTTATAAACCCCCCTAGAGCCCATATTATCATGCCTATCTTTACTTATAATACGTACATAGGCTGAATTTATTGGAGGCTATTTTCTTTATAAAGAACAAAACTAATTTAACAAGTAATGAGAATTAAAGTGACAAGATATGCCCTGTACACCCACAAGATTCAACTTTAAGGCAAAAAATGGATGTGTTTACATTAGAATGCATACTTGAAGACAAATACATGCACAAATGCTAAATAAAAGCAAGACATTACAAATGACAAAGTAATGAAAGAGTTTAATGTACAAAATGTATTAAAAAACACAAACATTACAAATGAAAAAGTAATGAAAGAGTTTAATGTACTAAAGGTGTTAAAAAACACAACATTACAAATCATTTACAAGAACTATGGCAACAAGCTGCAGTTCTAAGCCATCCAACACATGTGAAAAAAAATTTAGAGTCTATGACACAAATGTCTACTTGTACATGAGACTCATAGTCACCCCAAACCAATTGGAGAAGTGATCAGCTCCTTCACTCCTACAACCATGTTCTGCAAATCCACCAATCATCACATTCCAAGTGATTACACTGCACCCCATAAATCACAAGTCACAAGTCTGATTGACAAAACCAGCAGCCTCTCAGAAAACAGTCATGCATCAAAAAAGATGCCACACTTCCAATACATGTGAACAAGTGCATCCCTCACACACAAATGTGACTGAAGTCCTCCTTTCAGCTCTACTTTCAGCTCTACAAGGCCCCAAGATGTGCACATGCATTCAAAAAAATTGCATAAGGAATAGCATTTGGTTTAGGGCCAACCGGTTGCACTTGAAGAAGCACTTCAACTGGTTTGTGCCCACAGCCATGTTCAGCGACTCCACCAATCCTCACGGTCCATGCAATTCATGCGATCCTCCACAACTCATCCTTCACTTGTGCATCATCCACACTTGGAAGATCTGTCTTCGCCCGCAGCACGCAGGGGCAGCACATAAACATGTCCAGGCATGTCGCTGAAGGATTCCATCCTCTGCGGAACTCTGATTTGATCATCGTTGTCCCAGAATTCGAATGGCCATTCGAGCGCCGCTTTGTCCTCCAGACGCAGCCTCAAAGACGCGTAGGTTTCATCGGCTGAAACCTTCACCTTGCTGTACAGAGTTGCAACACCGAAGTCTTCCTCCATCGTCCATAGCTTGATACAAGTCGCCATCTCGTTCAACAAGTACCGCTGCAAACAACCCTAAACCCAAACAACCCCTCCACAAGCAATAGCAAACACCTTCGTCACGCTGCCGTGCCGTGAACACGAGTCCAGAACAAATCGCAGGCATACAGAACCCCCGCCCGAAGATTCCCCAGCACCGTCGTGAACACACTAGCAGAAAACACACCCGCACAAACAAACACACCCGCACAAACGAACACACGAACAACACCCGCACTCCGTGACGCCGCTGACCTGAACACACCACCACAATTGATCGCGCACAAACGAGCAAGCTAAAACAATCCCGAACACCATCCTCCACGCTGGTGAACCTTGCACACCCCAGCAGAACTGATCGCGCACCCCGCAAAAGCAAACCCCGCACCAGACAGAACTGATCGCGCACACCGCAAGAGCAAACCCCGCACCAGGCAGAACTGATCGCGCACCCCGCAAAAGCAAAACCCCGCACCAGGAATCGGTGATCGCGCACCCCGCAAAAGCAAACCCCGCGCCAGGAATCGGTGATCGCGCACCCCTCAAAAGCAAACCCCGCACCAGGAATCGAGAACACCTTTGTCACGCCGCTGACCCCAAAACAGAATTCCACAACTGATTGCGCACAAACAACTGGTCGCGCACAAACAACTGATCGGGCACAAACAACTGATCGCGCACACACAAGCAAGCGCCCCCGCACAAGGAATCGCCGACCCCTTCGTTCACCTCCTCACCCTAAGCCCACCACCAATCTGATCGCGCACCCACAACCAAGCGCATGCCATCCCCAAGAGCAGCCTCCACGGTTCAGCCGAAGAACTGATCGCGCGAATCGGAAACACCATCTCCACGCTGCCGTCCCTCAACAAGCAGCAGAACTCATCGCGCGATTGACCCTAAACCGCACCCAGATTGCAAACAAATTCGTGAACACACGCTGCCGTCACTCAAGAAGCTGGAGAACTCATCGGGTGATTAACCCTCAACCGCACCCAGATTTGCAAACAAATTCGTGAACACACGCTGCCGCGCCTCCCTCCCAACCTCGAAATTATCGTTCGCGCCTAAACCCTAGCAGTAGTCGTTAAACTTAACAGACAGAACAGATGGAAACTACCCCATTCATCGACTGACTACAAGATATGTTGTAGTTATACTTCAGATTTGTATAGTACCTGTATCTTACTAGTACTGTAGCATAACCATAACTGAACCTAGTAAATAGAATTCCTTGGATCCTATTCTTTGGCCCCTATTTTACATTTAAAAAATAATTAATGGACCATAATTTTCGGGTATCTATTTTACTTATAAAAGACATGTCACTTTTTAAGTCCCCTTCTTTAAATGTAAAATCTTTATAAATTTTACCTATGATGAATTAAATCCACCCTATTTTTCGCCGCAGGTCACTTTGTAAAGCACGGGGAGTGTCCTCCCCTAGAAGATCCTATTGTTAGAAGTGCAAGAAAAAGTAATTTTCAATTTTTTTTAATCTTTGCTATAGAAATGACAGTTTTGATTGTTTTTTGGTAGAAAAATGGCCGTTGGTCCTTTAAGGGTTAAAATCCATAAAGATAACACCATTTAAGAATGTTATAAATGGGCCTTAGCCAATAAAATAACATATGTTAACAGCGTTTGTTTATATATTAAAAAAAAGAAAAAAAAACTCAGATTGTTGTACTAGCTCATGAACCATGGTTTCAAATTTCAAGCAAAAAATTTGTTTTTTCAAAAATCAATACAAATTTTTTGAAGGAAAATTTTCCAATTTTTTCAGTGGAAGGAATTGCTAAATCATTACAAAATCTTTGGATGATATCACTTTCTTGAATAACTTTTATAACATTTTGAATGAATAAATGAATGAATTTTCATCCATGACCATGGATTTAAATAGCTCCACCACTCTTGTAAAGATCACACTTCCTAGAATAAATGAACAAAAAAACTTGTCACTGTGAACTCTTTTTTAGTGTCATATTGTCTAAAATCAACAATCTTTTAATAAATATATTGTAACAAAAGGTAGGTAGTTGTCACATTTAACTACTTCTAAACTTTGGAAAATTCAGAATTAGTAATGGTCATCGGGAGAAAAAAACTGGTCATCAGGAGATCATGCAAAACATCCAAAGATCTAGCAGGAGTTCTATGCAAACATCGGGGGATCCTCCAATGTTATTATTTAGAGATCTCCGAATGTTTTGTTCATAATTCACTAAATAATCCAGAAATAGTTAAATGTGGCATGTACGCCTAATATTGATCTCGTTACAATAATTCTTCCATCTAGATTCCTCCCTTAACTCCTAAAATTCCAATGCCTTTTTATTCATAAAAAAACATTCAAAACTGCCATTTCTATTGCAAAGAGCAAAAAACATTGAAAATTGTTGTTTTTGCATATCTAACCATACTACTATAGGTTCTTGCACTAGACTAGTATAAAAATGTATGGAAGAAATTTAGAAACTTTGACCACATAGATTGCAAAATATTTGTGTTCAAAGTAAAAAAATAAAAAGTTTTACTCATTGTGTGACTTGATAATAAGACTTTGAATCTTCTTCACTTAAATTTTTTACATAGATTGCATGAAAATTGCGTTTAAAATAATTGTAGTTTTTCGTACCTTTTGTGATTAGGTTATGAGACATTGAATCTTCCTAATTTGAAATATTTGTACTAGAGATTTTGATTTTGTCATTATTATTTTAAATAATTGAGTTAAGAATCTAGGAAAAAAATTTATCAAAAAACACTTGATTTTCATTCTTTATAAAATTGATGAGCAAACGCAGGCACAAGATATAAAGAAAAACTAAACCATCAATAGTTTTAAGATGGAATTGAAACAAATTAATCCTAATGGTGAGATTGTTCTAGTAAGAAAATAAAACCTTGTGGAATTCCTTCTTTTTGAGAATTGTAAAAATCAAGTTCAAAACTAATTCCATGCACAATTTTCTCAAAAAGATGTAATGATTGCCTACATAACAAAAGTCTTAATAACTTTCACATCACTAATCCAAATGGAATGAATAAAAGGTTTCCTTGTAGAAAAAAATATAATCTATAAGAAACTATTATTTTTGAGGTTTTGTAGGTTTTTCTGTTGCCCCAAAAAACTCCATTTTAGGCTGAGGATGGCATAACTTTTGTTCGTAGGCACCGATTGAAATTAGCAATATTTTTCTAAAAAGCTAAAGTGATTTTCTATCTTTTAAAAAAATTCAAAAATCACGTCAAAAAAGAACTTGACCAAATTTTCAAGTGTCCTTCGATGGGACACTTGAAACTTTAGGGGTTAAAGAAATATTCAAAATAGGATTTTTTGTGTCTTAATAGTACATTAGTTCAATCCAAGGGAGGCAATTTGATAGAATAAATTCCAACTAGGTTCAAATTAAATTTCTACCTAGTTTTCATTCAACAAACACAAGGCATAGTCAATTCAACTTAGTTGCTATTATGTGAGCCTAGGATCTTGAGCCCATCAATATAGGCTCCTATGTTATAGGCATCTTTCATAGTTATAGGATGTTTATATTATAGGTGTCTATGTTGTAGGTACCTATGTTAAAAGCACCTTCCATGTTTATAGGATGTTTATATTATAGGTGTCTATATTATAGGCACCTTCCATAGTTATAGGATGCATATATTATAAGTATGTATATTAAAGACATCTCCAATAGTTGTAGAGTACCTATATGCTTAGGCTCAAGGCTCATAATTCTAGGCTCACATACTAGCACTAAGTTGGTTTTCTTACAATTCAACAACCAAACAAACCCTATTTACATTGTAACATTCACTCCAACTTAGCAAAATCTTCAAATCAGTACATGAATTTCAACTTCGACATACTCAACAAGTTGCTCATAAATATATATAAATCTACAATATTTAGCAATTTGATAATTCTTAGTTTTTGACTTTTTTTCCTATGGTGTACAAAAAATATGGACTTAGAGAATTTGAGATCATCTTTTCATTTCCAACAAGATCCAACAAAAAATAAGATAATTTGATGATATGAATTATGATCAAATGTTTATTTGGAATATTTTAGGCAAACAATTTTAGGAATAGCTTCCTTACTTTGGATTTTTTTTCAGCAAAAATTTACTCAAAAGAAATATCTTAGTTTTCTAGGAAATATTTAACAATATTAGTCTTTCCTCTTTCTCAATGGATAAAATTACTACATTGCCACAAATTTGAGGGATGGTATTGATTTTTATCATGGATGAAAATTCACACTTTGGGATGAATAAATAAGTTTTCATACATATTCTAATTTTCCATCTATGTCTTTGGCTTCAATAAACACCATCATGTGGTTTCTACACATGGCACAAGGTTCATTCATTATTCCACAACTTTAAAACTTTTTTAGATTACCATTACGAACTTGCAAAATATAAGAGAGACACATTCGAATTTAAATGGACAAATATAGTCCCTATATAAAGACAACAATGAAAAGCTATATATTTTGTTTTGACCTCTTATAATGTCTTTTTCCTCTCAAAAATGAATTGACAAAATGCATAAGAAAAATTCTTTCGATAATTTTCATATTGGCAATTCTAATTCCAAAAAAAATGATAAAATCTAATACGTCAAAATGCATGCAACTACTAAAGGAATAAAGGGATGTCAATGGGCTAGTCAATGGGTCATCCTACCTTAGCTTTTGTCACTACCAAGCCTCCTCGTTAGTGCAAACTCCAAATCCAATATATAAGACTAAAATCTCATAAGAATACTCAAAATACATTCATTTGAGATCATTAAAAAAGACTAAAGTTTAAATATTATAATTTAAAAATCTTATATAGAGAGAAATTCAAACTTAGTAAAGATGTCCAACTATTTATTTTACTTAGATACCTTGAATACATATTCCTTTGACCTTGATTTTGTAACTATAAAAATTAAGATAAAACAAAATGTTCATTTTTTCAATAAACTACATAATTATTTTGTTCTACAAAGAAGTCTTTTTTCAAACCATATCATTCAGAAGAAATTCACCTTGGTATCATTGTTAATAATTTAAGTGTGCATATTCATAATCAATGCTACCCAAAATGAAACATCTACATTTAGACTACAAAGTTCCAATAAAAAATAGACATTGATTATATAAGATGTATTCAATCAAAACATGATAATCTATGAGAGCCTAGTAATATTTCTTTGTATTACAAGGGTTGTACATGCAATTGATAGGGCCATGTGGGACAACCCATAGTAGACTTTGAAAGTCCTTGAGGGACAATGGATGCTCTTGTTGACTTGCCATTTATCTAGGGTCATGTCGTGTCCAAGGGATCTTATCCTTATCCATTCGTTCATTGTCTATTCATCTCTTGCTTGTACATCCTAACTAGTTTGTATTTACTACTAAATACAATAAAAAAAAAATTCCATAGGATTGAAGTTTCAAAGTTAATTTCACATTCAATTTCATGTACCATTTTGCTCATGTAGTTAATGTATAGTTTATTTTAGGAATCTTTTCATGGACATGACATATTTACACTCCGATATCAACCACCAATTGGTCATCAACTAAAGTCTAAAGATGAACACTTTAGCACAACCTAAACGGGCTCTAGAAGATTTTAAGACTTGAGTTATCATGTTAGAAATACCTTGAGACCAAAATAAGTTAGTTTAGTCAATCAAAGTAGTATAAATAGAGAGTCAAGAAACATTATTCCTCACTCTTGTCAACACTAGTTGTACCTACTCTTGTTCTTACCCTTTACTATCAATCTACTCTCATTTCTAGATATCTTACTCCAATTCTTACTTTGAACTTGTATTATGATCATTCTTTTTTGAGGAATCCCCTCAATTTTGATCTTGATTTTCCCAAGAGTTGAGTCTATAATAAATCTCATTACTTCAATAAGCTCTCAAAAATATTACAATTAAATGATAATGTATTGTTTTATCATTCCATAGTTAAAATTGACAATGTTGTCATCTTCTATAAGCTTGTAAATCTCCACATCAAGTGTTTCCAATAGTTGAAGTGAGGAGAGAGTGCAATTTGAAATTTGCATTTGATTGTTGAAGAGGTCATGTAGGTGCAAGACGCTACATAGAGGAAGAAGATTAGAAACTTGGTAAAAGCAAGAAAAAAGAAGCAGTGAAGGGAAAGAAGATGAGAAAGATAGAAGATGGGCAAAAGGAAAAGAGAAACCAAAGTGGAAGAAAAGAAGTTATCATCTTGAGGTCTTTTGGTCATAAAGATTGAAAAGACAATAAAATGACATCACAATAAAGAAGCAAAAAGGTAATAACTACAAATGGATTTATTTGCCTTTATAGGTTGAATTCAAAGAGATTTTCTTGCAATATATGTTTTGTTAGAAAGGAAAGAAAGACAATAGAAAATATGAGATAGAAAAGATAGAGAGCCCAAAGCATTTTTAAGGCATTCATTTATTATTCTAATATATTAATAGATTGGAATTTAATATATCTTTATCTAATGATTATTTTGTTAGAGAGATTGAAATTTTTTTAAAAGGAAAAAAAGACAAAAATATCATTTAAAAGGAAAAAAGACAAAATATCATTTAAAAGGAAAAAAGACAAAAATATCATTTAAAGGAAAAAGACAAAAGTCATCTTTATCACTTTTTTTGAGTTTTGACACAAAATGTTGCAAAGTCTAAATTAATGATAGTAAGTCGAGACACTCTTCCTAGCAAGTAGTATGAAAATAACATAACATTCATATTTGTTAGTGATGTTACCATCATCATGCCTTTAGGCTTTTGCTACTTAGCACATTTATTTAGAAAATCAAACATGTACGTGTTCAATATGTTCATTGTTATAATCTTTGAAAAAAAAATCTTCTTTGTGATTCCAAGTCAACAAGATTATTCACAAGGTAGACATTTATAAAACTCAACTAAATGTATACTATTTTGGAAGAATTGAACATTTACAAAGTTTTGATTCTATTTTTTTTTCTTCTAAATTTATTAATCAAAGAATTCCAATTATCATATTTCAAGTATTTATACTTTGTTTTTTTGCAAGTTAAAGTCATAATCACAATCTAAATCACAAAATGATTGACAAAGAACAAGTCTTAAGTGACAAAGTCAAGATATGAAATCTATAATTTTGACCAATGACATAGAATATGTTAGCTTCTCATATGGAATTGATAAAACATAGATCTTGAAAGGTTAGAGACTCTCAAATAGTTGTACACAAAGACAACACTTTGAAAGTTAATAACTTTTTCATATGGTGTTCAAATAATTCATGTTAAAGTGCATTGGAATCCTCTTTCCATTGCCATTTTGTATTGGCAACAAGAACCAATACAAAACAAATTTACGCTTCATAATAGTAACTATGCTTAGATGTAATTAGTGATGATTACAAGTATGTAGACCTTAACCCTTGAGTGCCTAGTGCATATTTACTAAAATCCAGACCCTTTTGGACTCATTCCAATCAAACTATCACCTAAAAAGAGATTCACATAAATTGACCGTATAGATTGGTAGTATTGGTAGAAGAGACATGTCTGAAGCTCTTGGGAAAGATTATAATAGTCAAACCAAAAAATCTTTCAATTTCGAGAGGCTAGATTTGAGGCACTAGGACTCTCATGGGTTAAGGTAGTATGATCAAAAAGTGCCCATCTTCTTCCAACCACCCCTATTTTTAAGTAGAGAATGGAGATGAGGTGATCTTCAAATGGACCACTTTAGCAATTGAATGCATCGAGAAAAAATTGTTTTTCTATTGCAAGAGCCAATCATTATCTTTGATTTCCATACATCTCCTTAAAAGTTGCAAGTGGATGGATTTGGAGAGACATATGGTCACAAATAGGTGCCTATGCCCCCAATCTTTGAAAATTTATAAGTAATTAAAAAATGCTTGAAAAAAATACAAAACCACTTGTGTTAGGTTCCACATCTATTTTTCTTTCTTTGAAGAACGATCTAAAAATATTTTTGTCCACAGAAGCCTATGAAAAAGGCGGACCAGCCTTTACAGAGCATACTACCTTAGATTCCTTTCCAATCCTAAAAAGTTCTTGGAAATCAAGGGATCCCATCATGTAGCCCTTGGTGACGGAAATTGTCACTACTAAAATCACTGGGAGCGTATTCTTCCCTTTGCGAAGGCACATTCCATTGGCAAAATCTGCCCTGGAATGCAGGATCGACCGCGTGCAAATTCTGAATTCTAGGGCCGATTTTATACGATTGAAATACGCTCCCAGTAATTTTAACCCCAGGGAACGGTCTGCTCAGGGCGGAATCCGCCCTGAGCAGACCGTTCCCTAGTACAGTACGTCAGTCCATGTACGGATTCTGAGTGACGTCCCTCCCAACACAGCTGACGGCAGCAATGAGCTCACTCAGTCGCGCAAATGACAGAATATGGATGCTTAGGAAGTTTACTGAGAAGGACCACTCTTTGGGATTTCGCTATCCACAGGCTTCTCTAATCAGGACGAAAAACTGTTGCTTGGGTCCCAACATATGTGCCAACAAATTTTATGCTTTCTCTACTTGCTTCAAAAGGAAAATTATCTCAGCTTGAGAAAGAGCATTCTGGGTGTTACAGTTTCACGAAATTCATTGCAGGGGAAGGTCGCTGATCGTGTTACTGGTACCATTTCAATCACTATCTCAGATCTCACGGTAGGGTTTGCGTTTTGAGTGCTGGTGCCGTTTCTTTTACAAATTTTGTCATTTTACGCAAAGCCTCTGGCGCAGTATAGCTTTCACTACTTTTAAATTAAAGAGCTCTATACTGCGCCAGAAGCTTTGCAATTAATTGTTGGCGATGATTATTCTTAGACCCATTGTTGCGTAGTCGTGCGTCGTTCATCAATTTCTCCATTAAGCATTTTGCTCTGAATTTTGAGGTGCTACAATTGCTGTTCGGAGAGAGTTTGGTTATTCTTCTTGTTTTCTACAGTTTGCTTGGCTGTTGCTACTGTGCTTTGAATGGTAGAAATGTTTGCTTGTTTCGGGATTTGCATTGTGAGTAGTCGACGGTTTGACTCGAGATTGAGGGAAAAGGTGGAGGTCTACATGGTTCGTTTGCTGGGACCATAATGATGTACTGTGTGCTATCATTCACAAATTTTCAGATGGTGCTCTCAGTTTCTACATCATTGTCATATTCCTGATTAGTAGAGTTTAGGTGGGAAGTAGAAGGTAAAGCCTATTACGTTTCCTTGTGGTGACTTACCTGTGGTTGTGATCTACAGGTTGAAAGGAAGCCACAATTTGGGGGCTAGCTGCTGGACGTGTTTCAATTTGCAATGGAATCTTCCCAGTAAACTGACCTCAACCAAAAACTCTGTGCTAAGGATGATATTGTTGTCTTTCGTAATGTAGTCTGAGATTATTAGTCTGCTGCCTTCCAAATGTAGGTGAATTTGTACTTTAGTGCACCAGAGCGAGTTGTTTAGTTTATATGTCAGTATAATTCTATCCCTGAGGGTAGAAGAAACATCGGATAAAACCTGGTAATTGTTTTCGAAGAGCTAAAGGGACACTGGAAGGACGTGCACGTCGTTGACATTGCAGCACATTAGCGTTTCAAAACACTAATTTCCAGGCTATTTGACTACATTGCAGGATGCGTTTCGTGGTACTTACATTCTGTTACAGGATTAGTAAGGGACTCTAGGGTGTCCTAACAGAAAGGCGAGAGAATATTCCATAAATTGAGATATTTTCTTAACGACCAGTCAATTTTCTCGGGAAGTTGGTGCATTCAGAAGTTCTTTACAGATTGTCTTGGTGGATGCAGATGGTGGTCAAAAGAGACAGTTGCGGTGGTGACTGGTGCCAACAGGGGCATCGGCCATGAGACCGTGCGGCAGCTTGCAAGTAAAGGCATCACAGTCATCCTGGCTAGTCGTGATGAAAAGAAAGGCCGAGCTGCTATGGAAGAGCTCCACAAGAAAGGCCTGAAGACTGTGGATTCCCATGCCTTGGATATTGGAGATCCTGATTCCGTGACAGGGTTCGCTAAGTGGCTGAAGAGCACATACGGTGGCCTTGATATTCTGGTAAACAGTTTCTCTTATGAAATTGAAAGCTCATTCCATATTGTTGCAATTCTGAAATGGTGAAATGAGTCGTCTCATCTAGGGACTTGTCTCCCGAGATTCTTTTGTTTAGGAAATTTTCTGGATTTTTGAGAGCCTTCTTGAAGTTTGGGTAGCTATAGATGAACACTGTCTCAGTTCTGAAACTGGTGGGGTGCAGGTAAACAATGCCGCTGTGGGAAATTTCAAACCATTTACTACAGAACTTGCAATTCGGGATGTCAAGACCAATTACGATGGAACCAAGAATGTGACGGAGACACTGCTGCCGTTGATGAGGCACTCGGATGCAGGCGCACGGATTGTGATTCTGAGCTCGTTGCACGGGAAGCTTGTTGTAAGTATATCAATGAACCTCAGGATGTGTGTGTAAGCTTTGCCAACAGAATGTGAATGATATTGGTCATCATTGACTAAACCATTTATTCTTGTTCACGTATCTAGCTAAAACACGTTGAATGTTTTTAATCGGAGACCTGTTTTTTCCCTGGCGACTTAGAATCTCTTTAATTTGACTACACTGATTCATCCTCGTAATGCATGAGACACTACAATGATTTGTTCTATAACAGTGACGGGGGGAAATTAGAGTCACGTAGAGAATTAGCGTCACCACAAAATTTTGTTCTTTGGAAATTGGTACGATACAGTAATATTTCATCCAGCATTAATTCAAAATAGTGTTACCTTTTGCTGTTACCATCCATCTAATCTTTTTATTCATTCTTCAACCCCAGTACCTGGAAGACCAAGCGTTGAGAGAGCAGCTCACTGATCCCAACAACTTCACTGAAGCCACGCTTGATTCTATAGCGGAGCAATATTACGCAGCATGTAAAGCCGGTCCCAAAGAAGCTGAAAAATTCGCGGAACTCTCCTACCAGATGTCGAAGATCCTGATCACTGCCTACTCGCGTGTCCTGGCCAAGCGCCTGGCCAGCCGACCGGAGGGAGAGAAGGTTTATGTGAATTGCACAGACCCTGGAGTGGTGCTGACGGATGCGTATGATCCCGTGTATGGGCCTGCTATTCCAGTCGACCAAGGCGCTGACACTACTGTTTGGTTGGCCCTTCTCCCCAAGGGAGGGCCTTCAGGAGGCTTCTTCTATCTCAGAAAGGAGACCAGCTTTGTGGGAACGAAGTTCGCCAAAGTGGAGGTATAGGACGGCACATCCGGTCTAAGAAAACACGAAGGAAAATGGCATCGGCATAATCTTAGAAAGTGATATCACGATGTACTGTACATATACTCTGTTTGTTGAGCTTTTATTGCACGTTGAAGAAGTCATTCGTATCTGGCTTTATTCTCAATCCTCTACTACTGATCTGTATCAAAGTAGTAAGAGTCTTTCCCTTACAGAGTCTCTTCATATCATCGTTTTCTAAAGAGCCCTCGGAGGGTTTTGTATTGTAAAGAACTGTGAAAGGATGACCTGGTAGTTGGGGGAATTCAGAATGCCATGATACGAAACTTAGCCTGTAGGAGCCTGGCAGTTAATCGTATGTTGCGGGTTCAATTTCAGTTTCGCTCGAGTGAAGGTACAATGAGGTGAAGATAATGATGATGACTGTTGTGTATAAATGATCTGTAATGAACTTTTCTTATCTTGTGTTTCATTCGATTGAGTTGTTTTCGTTTGCTGAATTGTTGAAATGTGCGCGATTGAATGTCAATTGTAGTGATGAGCCAGGGGTCGTGTCTTTGGGAGTGTCTTTGTAACAGAGCAGAACGGAGATCAAAACTACAAACTTTAGAGTGTACCAGATATAGTTGAAAAATGACTCCAATAGCAACTACAGTACAATGTTTGAGTAGTTTAGTACCCTAAATCCTGATTTATCATGACTTGGGAACTTTCTTAAGAATATCTCTATGAAACTAGTTCAAGATCCTACATTTATTTTCCAACTTCACAAAAAAAAAATTATAACCAAAACAAATCACATTCAATGTAACATTGTAACATTTCGACAACATCGTAACTACATTGTTTATTCTATTTCAGAGTATGATCCACTATATCGTGAATTTATGATATACTACAAACACCATGTATTAATATACCAATTAATAAACACTACTTCAGTAAGCTTTTGGATCTTAGTTTGACTAATTGTTTACTACACTCTTCTTGCTTTAGTAACTATTTGTTCAAAAAATTCTTGGCGGTATACTATTTAACAAAATGATTTCTTTTACATTATGGAAGTTTCATTCCTTGCAACTACCACATGGATGTTATTTGCCAAACCACACTTGTAGTATTGTGAACAAGGCGAGTTCACCACAATACAATTTGAGAGCTAAAATATTTTGTCCTTGACAACACATTGCACCGTATTCTAATTTATGATTCAAAATGGGCCAACATAAATTATCTTTTTCTATATGGATTTGAATGACTCCCTTACTACATCATTGAATGATATTAGGTCAACATATGTTATCAACACCATATTTTCAAACAAAACAAATAACAAATAACAAATAACAAAACAAATAATTCAGTGTATGGTGCCGGGACTATGCACTAGGAGAGGTTTATGCATTTAGAGAGGCCAAATTTATTTAAGTTCTATTGGAGTACTTATTTTATTTCAAGTTTGGAGTATTACTATAGGACAACTCACTTGAAATTGGGCCCACCTAGGATGAAGTTTGACGGCAAAAATGAATGGGAGCACATGAAGAAATTAACTGCAAAGCTACCCCATCTAGACAAAAGCTACCACTTTCTTTTCTGCCCTATGTAGAATACCCAAGTAGCTCCTTCAATATGCACTGGGGTTAAAATCAACTTCTTTTACTTAAGAATTAAAGTTACTATACCTTTATGAAAATGTACTTCAAATTGGACCCACCTACTAACTACATAATTGACAGTTATGCAATAAGAGAGGATGCACTAAGATGAGTTCTACCTGTCTGTTCTATGAGGTTCCGTCCTTGAAGCACAATTGAGCCCACATTTCAAGAAAGCCCTACCCAAACTTCCTCGCATGTAGCTTTACCCAATGCAAAGTCTCCCCCCCTTCCAATAATTAATTTGCTGGGACCATTTTCATTTCGCTTTCAAGACAAGTTGGCATGATTTCTACTCACGAGGAGAACTCATCCACTGGTACACTCGTTTGAATTGACAGAGATAGAGTATTTCAATTGCGCTTGAATCAACAATGGCTACACTGAGTAGTTGTGGTCCAGTGCCACTTGTCATAGGTCAAAAACTACGTGCTGCTGCCTTGAAGACAAAACAACCTGCTCTTTTCAGTGCCACAATCCTCAAACTTGGCGACATCGCTCGGAACATTCTGATATCTTGAAGGATGTGAACACAAGCTGATGCAACCCAAAGAAGAAGAACGCCCACTCACACTCCATAACATTGTATAGTACCAGGCAACTCTCATTCGTCCACCCCTGCTGCAACTGAAATTCAGCAGTGAACCTGTAACTTGGAAATGACACCGGAGGCTCAAAAATTCATGGAATTGCAAACCGTAAATTGGGGTTGGAAGATAATGAAGTCTAGTATCATGGCATACTCATTTATTACATTTGAAATAGTCAAAAAATATAACAATATATAACATTTTGTGGCACACTATCTACCATCTAGTGGTACCACCCCTTGCATTAATTACAGGCTTCATCCGGTGAGGCATGCTAGCAAGGAGAATTTCAAGAGTCTCCATGGATATAGCTTCCCATGCTTGCTCAATGCTTTTGATCAATTCATCTTTGTTGCTTGGCCTGGTCTCCTTTTGTACAAAGTCCTTTAGAATCATCCATACATTCTCTATGGGATTCAAGTCCGGTGAGTTTGCAAGCCATGTAATCTTTCTAATCTTATGAGCTTCTCGCCATTGTGTGTGTAAGTTACTACGATGCACCGGGGCACCGTCCTCCATGAGGAAAAGACTTTGAGGATCATTATGCATATAGAAAAAGCCACTCAATCGACCCTTGTATACAACGTCAACAAAATCAGCACTTGTCCGCTTATCAGGTGGCATAACAACAATGGAGCACTTGCCATAACCTGTGAAAACACCCCAAATCATGACAAATGTACCGTCAGATTTGAAAATGGGTGCCAAGCAATCCAATGAATAACGTTCATATGGTCGTTGCCAAACCTTCACTTGTTGGGAAATTTTTGCCCATCTCAAATGAAGCCTCATCTGTCCATATTACATTCATCCAATCTGACACTTTCCAAGCCTGATATTTTTGGGCAAATGCCAATCTATCAATCTTGTGCTTGTCATTAAGAAATGGCTTTTTCGTTGCAACGCGGTTACGAAATCCTATACGTTTAATCTCCTTCCATAATGTGCGCACACAAACTTTCTGGTTCATCTTTTCTATAATGGAGACAAGTGGAATGCGTCTATTTTGTGTAAGAATACGTCCTAATTCCCTTCTACCTTGATTGGTTAGTTTGCAACGTTGACATACAACCTTACGAGTGACCACTGTTCCATAATTATTGAATTTTTTCAATACATATTCAATAGTGGAACATGGCATGCCTAACTTTGCTGCAATGCTATGTTGTGACATCCCTGAATGACTCATGTCAACTATGACACCTTTTTCCACACAATCAACACACTTAAAAATGCAAATGAACTCAGTCAAAAAATAATGTATGACCTACAAGGAACATCATACCACAATGTTATCAAGACAGGTATTGTAGAATATGATCTATTTGCCAAAAATTAGGCTAATGGATTGCCAAATCATCTTTAGTAATGCATTTTGAATTCTAACCATCAATAATGTAGATACTGATGTGCACACGGACTGAAATTGGCCTAATCTTGCAGCATTCAAGAAATTAAATTAACACTCTCAATATGCAAATCTCCAAATGATGCAAGCATGCTTACCTCTGTAATTCAAGCACTCCAAACTTTGCAAACTCCACTTGAAGACACAAAAGTTAGCCTTTGCATTCAATTTGCTATCATTCACAAGGCTTCAAAACAATTGCATAACAACAAAAGATTTGGATTTGCCTAAAGAGAGAAATAGAGAGAGAAATAGGAACTACAATTCCACACGTTCAACATCTCCTTGAACAAAATTTGTGTTGATTGAGTGCATATATAAGCTTTGTTTGTAGAAAATTTTAGCTGGATTTGAGCAAATGTATAACTTTCATGTGCATCCATATTTCTAAAAGTTGTGTATACGAGTTGCCACCACAATGACACTTGTTTGTTGATTTTGATTTTTTATAAAGAATTTTCTAGTATCTCATTAATTTCTTAATGACACATGTTTAAAGACTAATAATCCTACCTAATGTTTCTAATTAGAGCCCATGATTTGAAGAGGTGGACAATTGGGAGCATTTCAAAGTAGCCAAAGTGCCACATCTCAAAAGCCAGTTTTAGTGTGGTGGACAAATAACTACTATACAACTAGGCAATGGTCCTCCCCATCCTAGGAAGGTATTATGCTCTCCTTCGGGAGGGACTCACCAATTAATTAAAGGATTGGGCTTGGTTGAGGAGCCATATAAGGCAATTTTGTTCACTATAGGGGGCCACCCCTTTTCAAGGATGCAAGAGGGACTCCTACCTCATTGGTAAACAATGTTACGTCTCAATTGCCATATTTTAATTCAAGAGAAAATGACTGGAATTTGGATAAAGGAATAATGTGTGCTCTTAAGTAGGGAAGGTATGTTGGGAGTGAAAAAGAAGAGAACTTTGACCTATAGACAGTGAGATGTTAACTTCAGAAATTCAACTTTAAAGAGCACCAATAATGGACAACAGGGTCCCCCACAAAACAACCTGAAAAGAAATCCAATCAAATGGTGGAATCACATAAAAACTCTTGTTCTACGACTTCTCCAAAGGGCTTTCTTCAAATATGGTTTCCCATGTCTTCCTTCCCAATTCATAATCATGTTTTAGGTGCTTATAATTAGGCAGAGTTGATAATGAGTACTCATGCCTGAAGAGCCCTGAAGGATGCCACCACGTCTGCTTCTTAACAGCTTCAGTAAGCAGCTTAAACAAGGCGGCAAGCTCAAATACAAGGATAAGGAAGAGGTGTTGTATAATACATGTGTTTCAATTACAAGAATCGGCAGGTGAACACGGAGACGGGATTCTCCCCACTACTGAGAGCTTGTCTAACTGAAACAATGACTCCCCTCCAATCGGGGATGTCAAAGAATTCGGCAATAGCCGTTCAACCCAACAACAGCGCACACGATGCTTTCAACTGTGCGCTCGCTAGATGAGGTCTTGCTCTAATTACTCACCCCGGAAGGATGCAACCTCATTAAAAGTGGTCTTAACGCAAATTCATTCAATCTACGGAAGGGAGACTCGAGAGCCTGACTGGTCCCGTTACGGGAGAAAATTGCCAAGCTCTGTCCCAGATGATCGTCCATCCTGTCATATCAATTGGAAACTGCACAAGTCCTGAAGCTCCAGTGAGAAGAAGAGTACTTGTTCACACTAACATCGAGGCCGCCGTAGAAGAAAAAACGACCACTTCTGAGTGACTTAGGAGAAGCGTTTAAAACACAGGCAGCATTTGTAATCTGCACTATCCTCCTCATGCAGCTGTGATCAGCTCACCGCTCCTGCAAGTGCCGACGTGAATGTGCAATACTTTGTCTTCTACTTCTAAAATCTTGGCACATTGTCTCCTCGGTAACTGCCATGATCAAAATTGATAACAATGAAGATCAGAATAGATTATTTAAAAAGTAAAATATCATATCATTGAATAACGTGAATGATTCAGCTTCAACAACAACTGAGGCATTAAACGTCAACATCATATTGACTACACTTCCCAGCTCAAAAAATTGTAAATGAATTAGGTGTAAGCGATTCAACAGAACAGAAAACAGGATCAAAACAAACACCGCTTACCGAGAAAAACTTGTCGGAAACTCTTTCGCTCACAACTCGAATGCTCTGCACTCTAGACGGAGCAAATCCCTTGGACCAGCAGTAGTTCTTCGCCTTCTCCTCGTCAACGCTCGAAAGTCGCCTGTACACACTAACCACTCGAGAACTGCTCACATCAGGCTGCATCTCCTCCATGTAAAACAAGTAAGGACGATTGCACACAGACGAGGCACTTGGTCTCGTGTCGAAGGCGAACTCAAGAGGCTTGTTGTCTCTGTTCCATGCTGTAAAAGTGGTCTCCACACGAGTCAACAATCGCGGAAGAATGATTTCAGGGAACACCTGCACAAACAAGTGCGCTCACACATATTAGGAATCGTCTCGCCATAACCCAAGGGTCGAAAGCCACGTCCACTTCAGCTTCTCGACCAGCATGCAATCCACTCACGGTGGACACTTTCATGGACCACTTCCACACGAGGACCACAAAACCTTCGATCCTATCCCTCAAGCCTAGATCCATACAGCCCTCGCCATACCCCACAATGCTCGTATTCACCACCTGTAATGAGACAGCGACACCACACACTCAGACGACCACTACCTCCACTTCTTGCAATCCAACCGTACCTGGATCACGTAGCCGGTGGAAATCGAGAAAGAAAGACTGCGCTTCTTGTCATAAGCGATCGATTGCTGCAAGAAGCTCCCAGGTTCCGTGCGCATGGCTTTCGTCAGCAATCGCAGGCCTTCCAGGTGGGACATTTGGGGGAACACAGGATCCAACAGCTCCAAGTGATGCATGGACATGAACGGGGTCACGGGGTGAGACGCAAGCAGACCGTGGGCGTCGCCGAACACATCGAACTGCGCACAAAAACAACAAACAACAAACAAGGTCAAATCGCTGATGCGGAAGGACAAATACACAATCCCAAAAAAAACATGGATCTGCTTTCGCAGGTTGACAGCACCTATTCCTGCACATCTTGCAATTCCTCGTCCCAAGTCGGAAAAACTGCTCTTATCCGAACATATCACAAAATCACTCATTGGCTCAACTCCAGGCACCACAGCTCATAATGACCAAATTCACTAGGAACTTATTCATAAATATCCAACAGGTCACAAGCGATGCAGTGCCACCCCAAAGATATTCTCAGAAATGCCACCTAGCTAGACGACACTCCATTTCTACAAAGCAAGCTCAACGACTCAAACGACTCCACAAAACTCTGAAACTCCGTCAAAAATCGCACCTGGTGAAATCCACCTTCTCTCGTCAAAGGAACGCCAAGCTCAGTGATGCAAGCATGGAGACGGTCGTCACTGCCGAAGAGAGAGGGGTAACGCTCAAGACACTCGTCCTGCATAGCCGCCAGGGCCTCCGCCAAAGGGTAACTGATTGCGAAACCGCCGCCACCGTAAGCCATGCTATGACTGAAGTGATCGTTCTGACGGTGACTCTCCGAGTTGCTGCCGATATACCACATCTCAGACGGGTCGTACTTGCTCAAAACACGAACCAGATTGTCCGTGTTGAACAAAGTGTCGTCGTCACCCATCACGAACCAACGCACGTTCGGCAGGCCCAGACGAAATGTCTCACAAACGATCCGGGACAGACGAATTCCCGAAGGATGGCCCAGTGGATGAGTGTAAGAGAACGTGCTCGTGTCTTCGGAGACGTGCACCGGCGGTACATTCTCTCCGTCCTGGATCTTCACAGCTTCTTCCAGCCACACGAAGCCCCGCATTTCCTCACGACGCCACCAAAGCTTGATGAACTCTTTCCGCCTGTCCCATAATTGCGCCGCGCCTGCTATGCCGAACACAATATGATTGATGGCCAGGCCATTGTTCGGCTGGCTGGGGTGCAAGTACGAGGGCGCCGAGAAGGTGGCTTCGTTCGAGAGACCCCCGCTGGAGGAAGGCGGTGACCAGAAAAAGGAAGGGGGTGCTAAATTACTGTGGCTGTCGGCAATGCAGGGTGACCTGTGCGACGAGAACACCAGAGAGAGCCAAACCGTGGTGGCGACCCCTAGAAAAATAGCGAGCAAAAGAAGGGTGCTCCAAAATGCTTTCCGTGCCGTCCCCCTTGGTAATTGATTCCTCGTAAACATGTTGCTCGCGCGACTGTACCATAAAATTTCAAATGACCTTATAAACTGTGCGCAGCAATATTCGCTTTTCCTGGGTTCGAACAAGTAGTCGAGGCTGATTCACCTTCAGCGCGGGCAACTCCACCTATTGAACTCCCAAAACCTCTACACCTGCTTCCTACTACCTCCTGACAAAAAACGGTCAGAACCCTGAACTACGAAGCCACACCTGGATTCCTCTGGCCGATGCAGTCGATTAAAGAGCAGATCGGCACTCCTTCCCCGTAATAGAAGTTGCAAAATTATTAGTGCAATAGTACAGCAAAAGCTTTCCCGGTTCAAAGCCTGTCTCGGGCGAAGCAGCTCTTCGAGTTTAGAAATCCCTCTCGCTAGCGGAATCACTATCGCCACGCATTTCCAGGGACTAGAACAGCGACAACGCAATATTACCGCCAAGCAGAGAAACACATTCAGAAACGAAAGCTTCTGGACTAACACGAACGCACGCCGATCACAAGTACTCAAGATAGTCAGAATCCTGTTCAGCAGACGTAGAAACCAAGGCACCTCAAAGTCACTTACAAAATCACTTCAACCTCCTCGCGCTTCCGCAATAGTGGCAATCTCAACCCCAAAAATCTAAAAATGATAAGCAACATCCCGCTACCATACATTATTTCCAACCAACGTCAAGACTCCGACGAGTTGCCAATCGCTCTCCAACGACGTAATCTCCGCGACTTCCACCACACCGGGTAGTCACCCGTGTTGACAACAGAAACAATCGTCCGGTCCTGTCGCCTCCCCCAGCCCCCCGCCCTGGCTCCCACTCCCCCACTAACTTACGACCGAGTTCTAAAAAAAGAAAACCAAAAAGAAAATCAAAAAGGAAATGAACTGTCCAGCTCCGCACAACTCACGCTCTTCCTCATTGCAGGTGGTCCTTCCTAGCCCAGTAATAATAAGAAACGGACGGTCCCGTTTTGGCTGTAAAAAATCAGGCCATTTGAATTTCAGCACATGCTGGCTAAGGGGATTCCTAGGGAATCGTTCCTGCACAGATTCTTCGCGTCTTCCAGTCCAACCAAACCGCTGGGCCTCGTGCGCCAGGAAAGGAACTTTTTTTCTCAAGGAAACGTCCGGGTCAAGTACGTCCGCTACCGATTAGTAGTAGCTGTAGCGAAACCGCGTGGACTTGATTTCAGATGGAAACTCAACACGCAACAGTAGGAAAACACTGCAATCTCGTCAACGCAAACGTTGCGGAGAGTTGAATCCAAAGGAGGTTTGGCTTCGTGGAAACGGGACAGAGAGAAGCGGGGATTCGGGGGGAGGTTTAGGGTTTTGCTGCTTCGAAGCTCCGACTTCCGACCGACCCTGCGTTGTGGGCGTTGGTTTCGGCGTCAGTCCCGTTGCCGCCAACTGACGGTGCTGGTCGTCGACGCGCGTTGCCGTCTGTCATCGTTATCGTCGACTCCGACGATGACTGTCCCTTTTACACTTTAACGACAGAATCATTGTTTGAATTTGTGCATATTTCCGTTATCTCTTTGTACAAATATACTAGGACAGATTTGGTGGACTATTGTACTCTTACATCTCCATGCTATTCTTGAATGGGAAGGCAACGAAGTCCTACAATAGTGACCTACAATTCATTGTAACAAGAATGTATTTGTGTTACATTGGCCCACAATACATGGACAAGCTTACCTTCAAGATGTTTTAAGGTAGGAGATCCATAAAGCGCCCAATTTAAGAGCTAATAATTAATTTGGGGAGGTGTAACTTGTTGAAATATTTTTCAGTAAATTTTCCTTGAAAAACAAATTGAATTGGCATCTAACCTAAGTTGTTTCATATTTATTGGAACTTTGTGGAATTAGTTATGAATTTTAGAAATTGAAACACCATGGTTACTATGAGCATCTACATCCTACATGTACACTATTTGTACATTGTTGGTGCATTGAAAAAGCAAAATGTACTTTTACATTAGAGAATGCTTTCAGATCCCAAGCACTTTATGGACCTCCTACCTTACAGTGAAAGCAACCTTGATTTGTGAAAAATAAAGGGTCTCCTACTTTGAAGTTCAAGAATGTTATGTCAAGCTTGCTCTTTTAAATAAATTAATGGCTAGCCATGGAAGGACCCCGAGAATATTTGTGTCCTTTGGATGGTCAAACAAGCTTTGTGCATATTAAAGAATGGATGATTTTCATCTAAGTCTTTTTGTGTGCAACTTTATTGATGCTATAGCCACAACATTGAATTAAATTCAAGACATTGAGTTGTTTTTTTATTTTATGTGGGGTCATTTATCAAAAAAATGGTTCACTATCCAATGTATTTCAATACTTTGAGCTTTTTTTCCCTTAAAATTTGATTTTGACATTCAAAATGATTTCTTTTGCTTTGAGCAAAACTCACAAATTGAGGCTTCTAGAGTGCAATTTCTACTCCACTAGAATTTTTTTAATTCATTAAAATAAGCATGTTAGTGAAGTTTGAAGTTGAAGACTTACAACCATGTTTCTAAATATAGAGTGATACAAAAAAAATCTTTATACCAAAATTTTCTACACTATAATGTATTTCTATTCTGAAAATTTTAAATTTTTTGAAAATGATTTATATTCTATATGAATTTTCTTCATTTTTCCTTCCAAAAATTCATAGTAATTTGAAATTTTCACAAAAAAATTGAAAATTTTATGAAAAACATTATACATGTAATTTCATTTTTGAAAAATAAAACTAAAAAACTTCACTCATAAATAGAGAAGAAATAAAGGATACAAAGTGAGGGACTTTCAAGTGTGACCTCATGGTGATAGGCTCTGTCTTTTAGGGGCTAGGGTGGTCTTGAGCTCTTGTGATGGAGCATCCTAACCAATAAGCTTAAGGTTGGGGTCTTTGAAGCTCTTGATTGAGTGTGTTTGAGTCTCTTGTTTGAGTCTATCAATTGCTTAGTTAACCTTTGAAGGACGTTGAGGCTGAAAAGTGTTTGATGGATGACTTAAATTGTTCACTATAGAAATATAGAATGCACCTATTGGGTCAATAATCAAAGCACTTTGGATGACTACCTTGGTCATAGGGATACACCCTTTGAAGGTTAAGCTTATCTAGGATATGGACAATGGATTGTTCATCAATCTAGGTTTTACTTGTACAATCCTTTTATTATAAACTTTAATTACATTTTTGTCAAACCTGCTAAAGCTTTTAGTTTCCTTGTCTCAAATTAGAACAATAAAATATAAAGAAGCATTGAGAACTTCCATTAACTAAGAGCATGACCACCATTATATGTCCAACTTGGCACACTCAAATTTTCCATCTAATTTTGAAGGGCCCTCATCTTTACTCACCAAACATGACCTATAAATAGTTGAATGACCACTCATCAAGAAGAATGAAGGATAAAACAACTGAAGTTAGGATGAATAATAATTTCAAGGGTCATTCCTCAATATGCTAGAATCAAGTGTCAAGAGAATATTGTGAAGGACCCATAGCGCTTTTCATCCGCATTTGAAGAGTGTCAACCCAAAGCATGTAATGTTGTTAATCCAATATTCCTCCCTTAGTAAAAGATAGGGAGAGTAAATAGGTCTATTGTGATCCTCAATAATTAATTATAAATGCTTCAATATTAATCCAATGAATATGTTTAGAGTTACTCTCCCTATCTTTTACTAAGGGAGGAATATTGGGTTAACAAATGTAGAGATGGAAAGAAACACTGAAAAGTGTTAGGAAAGGGCATGTTACTAGATCAAGGGTGGTCCGGGTTTCTTGCCAATCTACCACTTGTTGCATCTCCCCCAATGCAACAACAGGTTGAAGCCCAACAAATACAATGCTACAATTTTTTTTAATTTTCAACTAAATCTCTTGTACTTTCTTATTTCCCTTCAAACACATGGACAATTTCCATTGACATGGGGAAAAAGTACATAGAACTAGAGGAATAAATCCTCAACGGAAATATTTTGGTTTCTCTTGCACTTTTTTAGTGCACTTTGGGTGAGGTGTTTGGATTTGAGTATCATGGCTAGAAAATATGAGCTTTCGGATTATTTTTCCATACTCAACAAATCACATCAAAATGACAAAATGACGAGCAAGGACTCTCATTTGACAAGCAATGATGCTAGAGTGTGAGCAATGAGCAATGAGTGTTGAGCGATGAGCGATTAGATTTGAGCATTCATTGCGAGGATTTTTATTAAAAATAGACATGTCAGAGTAATAAATAGTATTGTTAGACCCCAAAATAGTAATGTCAAAAATCCAAAATAGAAAAAATTGCAAAAAAAATTTGCAAATTATTTATTGAAAATAACCAATGTTGCAATCAAATATTGCATGAAGGAACATCCATTCATCCATGTACAAATGAACTCCATCCATGTCATTGTGGGCGCTTATTTATCCACCCTTGGTAAATCGGCGAACACAACCAGGTTCTAATCATACGGTAGTTTTCTACTCTAATGGGTGTCTAAGCGTCAATCCATTGTGCCTTCCAAGCAATGGAACTTTTTTGCTAATTCCCTAATCGCGACTCTCTAATCGTGGTTCTAAACGACCCCTAAGTCCACTATCTTGCTATGTTATGTTTTCATCCGGTTTGGACTCTAAACTTCATCCGTTGATATCTTTGGCCCCCGAGCTCTGATTTCTACGTGTCTTATCTTTCTGGAAACCCCTAGAGGTATACTCTAAGCCTATCTATTCTAATTTGACCTAACTTGTGTCCTAGTGGCCCCTAGCTCTCGGCCTTCCTATGTCTTAATCCCTAATGGGTTGGTTTTGGGGGAGGAAAAGTTAGGACCTTACCCCAGCTTGAAAGTCCATGCTAGGATTTGTCAAATCTCCCTCTTACCCCATCGCAAGCCACGAGGAAGCCTCCCCCGTTGGCCAATGTGTCTTCCACAATCACAAAAGATTTGCACGCCTTTTCCTTCTTTTTCTCTTTTCTTGTTGTCTTAACAATCATGCCCCCTTGATGGGGAGTGATCGAGATGCCACCTAACTACTTAGCAAGTCAACTTATTAGCTAACTACCACTTACGCCCCTTACTTACGCGTCGGTTTATCCAATGTAGCAGAGGGCTCTCTTGGATTTCCTCTTATCTCTCCCCTCTCCCCTATTAACCCATTAAGGACCGGTTGACCACTTTCTGGTCGATTTCAGTACTTTTTGTCTCCTACAATTTGTAGAACACTTGATTTCCAAAAACTTAAAGAGGAATGCATTTAACCCCTAAAGGACCAAAGTCCCCTCGGGGGACAAAATGGAAATCGGGTAGGCTATCACTACTATAATTTTTTTTCAAATTGATTGAATTTTTTTTAAAAGATAGAGTTTTGTAAGGACAATGTGGGAAATTTTTTTCATGAAAATTGGTTTTGTCATTCAAAAGTTATTGCAAATCTTGTGTAATTTACACATCGGGGGCAACACGGGCACAATTGACTTTCTAAAATTTGATGAAGGGCACGCCGTGAGGGGCAAGGAGGTGCACGGGTGAGGGGCAGGGGGAGGCAGGCCGAAGGGAATGGGAAAAGGGGAGGGGAACGGAGAAAGGGGAAGGGAACGGGGAAAGGGGAGAGAAACATGGAGTGGGGAGAGAGAAACATGCAGGAAAGAGAGGGAGGGGGTGGGAACGGGGAGGGAAGAGGGGAACGTGGGGGAGAGGGGAACATGGAGGAGAACTACAGGGTGGGAGGAATGGAGAGGTGAAGCATGCCAAGGAGTGCAACGGAGAAGGTCGGCACAACTATAATGGATGGCCATGTTGATGAAGTAGATTTTTTGGAAGCATGCCAAAATTCCTAAACAAAGAAGAATGAAAATGAAAATATAAAATGACATCATGATATGCCTTCCAAGTATGTGGGGACGCTTTGGAAGTCATCCTTCACACAATGCACGCACCACATACTTCGGAAGCATGCCAAAATTCATGAACAAAGAAGGATGAAAATAAAAATAAAAATGACGTCATAACGCTTACTCTAATGTATGCCTTCCAAGTATGTGGGGACGCTTTGGAAGTCATCCTTCACACAATGCACACACCACATACTTGGAAAGCATACCAAAATTCCCAAACAAAGAAGGATGAAAATGAAAATAAAAATGACGTCATAACGCTTACTCTAATGATTCCCTCCAAGTATGTGGGGACGCTTTGGAAGTCATCCTTCACACAATGCACACACCACGTACTTGGAAAGCGTGCCAAAATTCCTAAAGCAAACTTAGTATAAACAAATATATAAAGACGAAGACTTCCTGTAAATATAAAGATGAAGACTTCATGTGAATATAAAATGAAACTATGTAAATATAAAGATGAAGACTTCATGTGAATATAAAATGAAACCATGTAAATATGAAGATAAAGACTTCATGTAAATATAAAATGAACATGTATATATATATTATTCATGTGTGTGTATATAAATAAACTAAGTGATAAAACTTTTACTTTGTTATTTTTGGATGTAGAGCCTAAAATTAGTTTACAACTCATATCTAGTACAAGTCGATTCTATTATTCCATACGTGTTTTCTAAAATTTCAAGTGTAAAAAATTGAAGATCCTAACCACTAATAATTGCAAGAAATTTTATTTTGAAGACAATTGTGGTTCCCATTGTTTAGGTGCAAAGATGCATTATGTAAATGTGTTGAATAAGATAATAATAATTTTTACCTTTTTTATAAATCAAAATTGATTTTTCACTTGAATTATTTCATTATTTATTTACTTATATAATAATTATTTATTTGTTTCATTTGTAATTAGAGGGTGGGAGGTGGGGTGGGGGGTTAGAAAATATTGGTAGGCGTACTGAAGATGTGACCAGCATGTAATGGTAGGGTTTGGTGTCATTGCTCCTCCACTACCCCTAGGTCCACGTAGTTAGAGTTCTCCACTAGAAGTTCTTCGTAACTTACAGTTCCTAATGATTGGAACATAGTGGGAACATATCAGGAACAGACCCCAACCCTTTTCCCATGCCATGCCCGAAGCCATAATCCATAATTTCGTCACATTTTGTTTCTAAATTCCATAAGAAATAGAGTTTTTGTTTTTTTCCAAATTTACTTTCTGGAGATTGTAAAGGCACACTATATCTTTCAATCCACCATTTGGATTTTTGAGTTTCAAAATTATGTGGTGAAGAACTTGCTCGAAAATTTATGTGAGGCATTGTGAACTTTCCGACATTGTTGCATTGCAAGATTTATTTGGATGTGTTCCATGTGTTTTTTTTCCTTGAATTTTTTTTGAGACATGCCTAACATGATTTAGAATATGATAAATTTTTAAATTCAACACCCATAGTGGAAAAGTTACCACAATCAATGGTCAAAGGCAGCTGAAGTTGTCGGGCACAGTGAAAAAAAAAAAAACTTTCACTTCAAATGCCTATATCTTTCAATCCGTATGGTCAAATGTGACGAAATTTCTACCATTTCTTCTTCTACAAGTTTAGTAAAAGATCCTACGATTAGATTTGTAAAAATAACATTTTGTTGAAAAATTTGATGAACGCAGCAGTAGGGGCAGTTTTCAGTGGCTTTTGACAGAAAATGGTCTTGGTCCTTTAGGGGTTAAAGTGTCTTCATACGCTCTTAACAAAATCAATTTCAAGATAATATGTGCAAAAATGAGTGAGTTGTACTTGTTCAAACTTGAAATAGCCTAACCCTTTATATTGAGATTTTCAATGAAAAATGCATATTTATTTCAAAGGACAACTATTTATGTGTGTGAAGGAATTAGTTGAAAGGTTTTGGGTCAATTTCCGGACGATTTACGCAAATTTATGCCCAATTGTAGCAAACCCTAGTTTTGCACTAGTGCCAAAGGCTGTTTATGGCACATCAATCTTTGAAGAATTATTACAAAGATGTGAACCATTGGATCACTTTCATTTTTTGTGTGGTTCAAGAACCTATCCCATGGAATTTATCTATTCAATCCGATCTAAAATTACATCTACCAAGGGGGCACAAAATGACACTTTTTTGGAATTGTATATAAAAACCACACCCGCCCCTCAAATCGACCATGGATGTTTATGGGTTAAGCCTCCTCTCTTCCTCCTTTCCTCTCACTTGTGGTGTTTGCTATGGTGGTGGCATTGTTGGATGGTTGTAGGGAGGAGACGCAGTGCTAGTTGGTTGGTGGAGGTGTTCTTTGGTGGGCTCCCCCTCTTGTGCACTTCGGGGCGTTGTATCTTCTTCCTATGCTACGCACCTCTTCTCTTCTATGCTACTTGTCCCTTCCTAAACTATGTTCTTCTTACCTCTATGCTACTTTTTTCCTCCTAAACTATGTTCTTTCTATGCTAAGTGCTCCCTAATTTCTACGCTATTCTATTCTAAATACTTCCTATTGTTGATGTTATTCTATTCTACCCCCTCCTCTATGTAGTATTGATAGTTTTTAGCTTGGGAATCCAAAAAAAAAAACTAAAAGGAATCCAATCCCAAGGCCCAGTTTGTTTCCTCAAAGGGAATGGCCCTGGCTCCCTACTCATGGGCTGCTGCGATGGCCTGGCAGGGCTGTTGCGGTCCCCGCTGGGCCGCTGTGGTGTCCGGCTGGGCTGCTGTAGTGGCCTCGTTAGGCTACTAACGGTGGTTTAATGAACTAGTAAAAGAATGCTTACGGGGGCTCTTACACACAAAGATGATAAAGGAAACCAGCCTAGTTTCCCCTACCCTTGCCTTGTCTACCCCCTATTTTGGACACTAAACTTTGGCTAGTTTCCAACACATTTTGGAAACTAAACTTTGGAGTGGACTTTTTAGGAAGTGTAAAGCTTCACCGTAGATTTGGTTTTAACACCAAATTTAGGACTACTGGCTCCTATGGGTCCAAAGCTCCACTGTTTGGTAGATTTTTAACATACAATTTAGGACTGGAGATTGACTCGGAAAAGTAGAGTTTTGTCACCCCAAGGGAGACCACCCCACTCTTTTCCTAACACAAACAACTACAAGACTCAATGTGACAAAGAAACTTGGGTTAGTACAAGGGTGTGGAAAACAGGAGGTCAAAAACAAGAAAGTTAGTGTGGCAAACAAGACATGGAACTAGAGACCCCCCAAAGCGGCATTGCCAAGGTTTGGTGGCGGGTTGTTCAAGGATTAGTATGTTATCAACAAGAAAGAAAAGAAGGACTATACGGAAGTCACCAGTAGCCAAGGACACGAAGACACACAAAGTTTACAAGGACAAAAGAGCAAGAAGTACCCCCACGGACCTTCAACACAAAGAAAGGTAACAACAAATTGGAAAGTGCTCCGAGAACACCGTAGAGAGTTTTGGCCAAATTGCCAAAACATTCCACGGACCCAAAACAAGTATTGGAGGTGTTTTGGGAGGGAGAATGGCCCCCTTTTATAGGGATCCAAGGGCCCACTCCCCCCCTCAACTTACTACTAGTAACCTCATCCATCCGGATTTTCATCCTTATCTCTTGAGATTTTCACCTAATTTTGGATTTTACGCTGGTCCTAACATCTATCTTTTGGAGTTTAACTCCAAATTGCAAACGGATTGCACCAATGGCTTCAGAAGGCCATTTTTATTCTTTAAGACCCCCATCCCTGTTTCTGTCACGAAAAACCCATCGGAAACTAGCGCCAACTAAAACCAGTTACAGGGGTAAAACCTAATTTTTAGAGTTTACCTTTTTTGGCCTGGGTAACTAGCTAGGGTTGTTGGGGAGACTCTAGGGAGTAAGAAAAGACCCTTTGATATCTCCGTTCCGACTTCGTACGCTCCCGAGACGCCGGTCAACCCCGCAAAGATCCTACCGTAATTAATAACTAGGGAAATGTTGATGATCTTGGCTGCCTCCCGCTATCGGAACACCATGAAATTTGTCGGGGCGCGTTATTAACATAAAATATGCTAATCTAGTTTTTAGTGAGATTTTACCGCAGCCTGGGTAATTTATATGAATTTCTCATCGTGGCTTTTAGCGGTTGACCGCTCGGAAAAAGATCCTCTAGAGATCAGAAAAAACCAAGACTTTTTGAGGAACCTCTCAAGGAATCCCGCAAGCCAAGTGCCAAGTCTTTGGCTAATTTGGCCCACAGTCGGTGGCGAGGCGAAAACTGACTTCATTTGAATTACCGGCAGTTAGGGAATCTTTCACACGTGAGAGAATCTTGGCAAATGGATCTCGCTGTGAGTCTGTGACATGTTCCGGATCTGAGAGCACTCTTCGGCGGCCGTGGATTCCTCCATGTGGCCTGTCTTGGACAAGTGACACCTACAAGCTAACAGTTGAGATTCCTAATATTTCGTCGATGGAATGGGGAAACTAGAACCTATCTTTGGAGATTTATGTGGGGACTCCCCTACTCTTCTAGGACCAATTTAGCCTATCACGGTCACATGCACGGGGGTTGGGCTATTTTGGATAAGTTCTTGGTAGCCCTGTTGTTTCCCTTTATTTACGGGTTCTAACCTATATACAAGTGGGGTTTGTAGGTAATCTACGGGTAAAAGTCTATTTATGACCAAATGCTATACTGGTACGTAACATACCTATTTTGGTTCTACACTCTTTTGGGGGCTTTTTATATAATTTATGCCTTAATTTGCAACAAACTAAAAAAAAAAAAACTATGAGTCCCAAGTGACAAATTTGGGGCTTACAATCATCCATTCATCATCCATTTATCATCCATCCAAGAAAGGCGTGATTTGCACATTATAGTAGAAGTCCTAGAAAATGGAGTGTAATTTTTTAAGAACAAAATTTACAAAAATCATTAAGATTTGCATTCATAGTTGACCACAAAACTTTGTTAACTATTTTGAGGTTGGTTTAATGCTTTTTGGAACCGAATAGCATCTTCAAGGTTCATTTGGAGAAATGTAACAACTAATCCTATATTGCAGTTTGATTGTAGTTTAGGGGTCCTTGGAACCAAAGAATATTGTTAAGGTTCATCTAGAGAAATGTAATAATCAATTCTACAATGGTTCATTAATTTCTTTTTGTGATTTCAAAACCTTTCCTCAAAAAACATTGACTTTACAGACCAATTTTTTTTTCACCACCTTTTCATGAGCCTTAGGCTTCCCTCCATATAATGGGTTTAGTTTGTTTTTTCTTATGATGAGCCTCTTTGGAACCTAACTTTTATTCTATTGAAGATGTTGGTTTATTAATTATTCTCAGAATATGTACGTCCTTGGACAACAATGCTAGAGCAGAGAACAACAAGCAATGAGTGTTGAGCGACAAGTGTTAAATTTGAGCACTCAATAAGATTTTTGTTAATTAAAAACAGACATGTTAGAGTCATAAATATTGATGTCAAATCCAAAAATAATAATGTCAAAATTACTAAAATATAAATTATTAAAAATAGAATTTAAAAAAATCAATTTGTTGTTAAAATACCTTTATTTAAGGTAGTTGATTTAGCATTCAAATGTTGCAGGTAAGTCCAAGAATAATAGTCTAGCCCCTCCTACAACAAAAAATGTACTACCATAGGGATGGTGTGTGAATTAATTTCATACATATCATCCATTTATCATCCATCTAGGGAAGGCCTTATTTACACATTGCAATACATGCCCTAGAATCCTATGATTCTCTCTATCCATTTTTTTGGTGACTCCCATGCACATGGAATGCACAAACCTTTCTACCAAGTGTATATTCATTGTATTGTTCTTTAACCTTTGAAGTCCCATTGTCTCTATAGGGAAAAAATAATTTCAAGTAGGTTTTTTATGAATTCAATTTTTGGTGAATTTTTTTGAAACTTTCTTATAAGGCGGAAAAACTTATTAGCTTTTTGTTAATATGATTTTTATTTCAATTGGATTCTAAAATACATTTTTTATTTATTTCTTGGATGAATGCAATAGAAATGATAGTTTTGAGTGTTTTTTGATAGAAATTGGGCTTAGGAGTTTAGGAGTTAAAAACATTTATGTATTCTTCATTTTAATTTAAATAATAAAATACCAACTACATAAAATCATATCAATGAAAATTCTTATCAAAAGCCCTCACAAAAATTATAAAAAGAATTCCAAACACTCTTTGAATCAATGAATAGAAGAAAAAAAAAAAAACTTGTTCTTGGATTGAATACTATGGAATTTTAAATTATTATGAATTATTTTGGCAAAAGTATTCAGGGGCTCTAAAGACACTTTAGGGTCCCTAGGAACATTGGGACACCTTTCAAGTAATTGAGGAGACATAATCTATAGTATCTTCCCTAAAACTTCCATTGAATTAGGCCCTTTTTTTTTCCAATTTTTATTATAGAGGCTGCAAATATTTGATTGATAAAAGAAAATGTAGTGGAAAATGGACTTTATTCAATCCCTAAAGGTCGGAAGTTGTTTTGGAAGTGAAAAAGTCCAAAACTACCAATTTTTGATGCATTGTCAAAAGTCAAAAGCCTAAACATTTTTTTGAATTCCAACCATTCAAAAGTATACTACATAGGTAAAGCAATGTATGAAAAAGATTTTAGGCCATTTGATTGCATGTATTGAAAGATTATAACATTTGAAGTAAGATCAAAGTTTTTTTTTAATTCTTGCGAAACAAGCTTTGTAGACTTTGAGCCTTCTTGGAGTACAATCTTTTCTCTATTCAAAAATGATTATTTTCACAATTTATAAATATATGATGTTAGATTCATTTATGAAAAATTTCAAAAGCAAATATAGAGTCTACTATAGCTTACTCTAAATCACCCATCATTGCAAGGAGGTTAAGTAAATTGGCAATAAACTAGTCATTTCATAATGATTTCTTGCGCAATTGGGTGAATGCAAGAAACACCGGTACTATTTGGCGTCACAATTGGAATGACGGAGATGCAATTTGCCATATCTTTTGGGAAATGAAGTCTATGTACTTGAAATTTTTATTGGAGATGGCTAACTTGGAAGTCCTCAAATTCCTTACTTTTGAGAAATTTTGAAAAAAAATCCTTTAATTAAATTGTAATTTACCTAATTTGTCACACTTTGCGTTTTAGGGTTTTTTAGTACTGTAGAGCATCCAAAAATGATGATGTACATCTAGGATTGTTGTGGGCTATTGCCACAATAGAAGGGCATGTGCCCACCAAAGGGCATTCAAAAAAACACAATTCTTTGTCTTCAACATGCATGCAAATAGGGGTCCCTTGCCCATAGCGCTCCTAACATTTATGATGGTTTCAATTTTTAGTTTTTGGTGAAATGTAATCACTATCAAGTCTCTACAAATGGCCAATTTTTAGTTTTTTTTTATTCATGATTTTCTAATTATTATTAATTTATACTTAATTTTATCTACTTTCTGTCACAAACTGTCATTTTTTTTAAGTAGTACAATTTCAGTATTATAAAGTACTCAAAAGTACTACTAGCCGTTGATTTTTCGGATCAACAGTTGAGATTGCTCCGTTTTGCAGTACTAGCAGTACTTGTAGTACTGGGCAAAAAAAACACAGTTTTGGCAGAACGCTCCCTAAATCGTTCGGTGTTTCTTGCATCCACCCAATTAGAATTTATTTTAATTTGAAATCCAATTAGTGAAAAGTTAGAGACAAACATTTGAAATATGTAGGAAAAATTTCAAGAACTTTGACATTATAGATTGCAAGGTAAGAGGGCTTGAAGTTTAAAAAAATGTTTTCTCTTGAGACTACCCTAATATAGCTAATAAAGTTTGACTCCTCTTAGAATGTGATTTTAGGACTAAAATTTGAGGGTTTTTTTTGACAATTGTATGCCATATTTTATTGGTTACATACATGCCAAATTTCAAAAGTCGATGAGGGTTTTAGAAAAAGATGCCTCCAAAATGCCCAAATTGCCTAGGCTCTAGGGGAGGACACTCTCACTACATTTGGGGTACCTACGTGCGGCGGTGGAAAAAGTAATACATGTAATTCACCTTGAATAAACTATAATTTCATTCTAAAATTTTGAGCTTTGTTTAACAATGACTAAAGGTTTCTATTGACAAAAAATTCAATTCCAAATAACATAAGATATATTGTCTAGAAAGGGTTGAAAAATGAACTAAAATGGCATGTTCTCCAACTAAAATATTTATAGAGCTCACATGAAGATGACTATTGCATCAATATTCAACCAAAATAAACTTTCAATAGAAAGCTATTCTATATAAAAAAAAATTCATTTTTCAAATTTTTTTTCTTATATAATATAGAGGTGTGAAAGTTATTTTCAGCTTTACAGTGTATCTTTTTTCTTCAAAAATTTATAACTAATTACTATTAGCACAAAAAAATACCAATAATTCAAAACATAAACTTCTAAAGTAGTAAAATCTATCCATAATTTTTTTTTTGAAAAAGAAATTAAATTTTAAGGTGTATTACTTGTTTTACTTTTTCCGCCGCACGTAGGTTGCTAAAACATAGGGAGTGTCCTCCCCGGGCCTAGGCTACAATAAAAGTCAAGGTAGCATAACTTTTGATCTAGGCACCTGATTGGACAAAAATTTATATTACCATTGTCCATACATTTGATTTTTTGTATGTATTCTTTTGATGTTTACAATTTTACAATTGATTTGAGTCATCCTTTGGGTGCCAAATACTACTCCTACCTTGAACTAATTAGTCCAGTAAGGCCTATGTCACCTACTCCAATTGACCATTATTTAACCAACTCTAAACACATGTGTCTTGACTATGAATTGTTAGACGGATATCATTAGGGGAAGAATAGGGTTGGAATAGGGCTAGTAGATCTAGACTACTACTAAATAGTAGATGGCTCCTCAAATATAAGGAGTCAATTTTTGGTGCAAAAAGACCTTCCCTCTATTAATTTGAAGAGTTCATAGAATTTTAATTTTAATTTTTAATTTTTTTTTTTAATTTTTTTTTTTTATGTAAGAAGATGGCTTTTTAGATGGGAAGAGCCATTTTTTGGTGCCCCAAACCCTCTTCCTATTAATTTTGTGGATTATTAGAAATGTGATTTAAATTTTTCTTTCAAATATTTAAAAACTAAGAAAAAAATTATTCATTATACGACTCCTCGGATCTAAAGAGACAATTTTTGGTGCTAAAGGATCTTTTTCTATTTATAGAAAGGATTATTTGAAGATTTTTAATTCATTGTGATTTGTAAGGGTCCCTTCAAGCCAAGAAAAGGCTCTTTAGAACCCTCATGAGTGTCAAGAAGCCCTTCCTTGGTGCCAAAGGCTTTCTCTACATTTCTTTTGTGGCATTAGATAGACCCTTGGTGCCATAGAAAGCTCTTCATATCTAAGGAACAATCTTTTAGTATCAAAGGACTTTCTCACATTTTTTTTTGGTATATCATTATATAGACTCTAAGTGCAATAGAAGGCTCCTCAAGAATCCAAAGAAGATTCCCTCGGATATGAGAAGTCCTTCCTTAGTACCACAACGACTTTTCTAAAGAAGGCTCCACCAAACCCAACGAACGATCCTTGTATCTATAGACACCTTTCTTGTTGGCAAAAGGCTCTCCCAAGAGACTCTCCCAAAAAAGGCTCTTTGAAATCCAAAGCCTCTTCCAAAGAAGGCTCTTTCTGAAGAGGCCTCCTTTGGGTTCTAAGAGCTCACCCAATTAAGGATCTAAAGAACCCTAATAGAATCCTCAAATCCAAAAGCCTTTTTTGGGTGCCAAAGGGATTTTTCAAGGAAGGCTCTTCACATTATGAAGATCCTTCCTTTGGTTCCGAAGACTCCTCGAATCCAAAGAGCGTTTCCTTGGTGTTAAAGGGTTCTTCTAAAGAATGTTCTTGAGAACCCAAGGAACTTTCTTTGGATTTCTAAAAACCCATTTTTGGTGACAAAGGGCTTTCCCAATAAGGAACTTCAAAAGGCTCCTTGAATTTGAGGAGGCTTTCTTTGGTGCCAAAGGATTCATTCAAGGAAGCTCCTTAGAACCTAAGTAAGGCTCCTTAAAACCCAAGGAAGGCTCCTCGGATTTTGAGAAGCCCTCCTTTGGTTCCTAAGGGCTCTCTAATAAAAGCTTTAAAGGCCCCACAAGGCTTCTTGAATTCGAGAAGCCCTTTTTTAGTGTCAAAGGGTTCTTGCAAGGGAGGCTCCTCGATTACAAGGGGCCTTCTTTGGTTCCTAAAGGCTCTCTCAATGAAGGCTTTCGAGGACAAAAAAACTCCTTGGTTCTGAGGAGCCTATTCTTGGTGCCAAAAGGTTCTTGCAAGGGAGGTTCCTCGGAAACTAAGGGAAGCTCTTTGGAATCCAAAGAAGGCTCCTCGGTTTTGAGGAGCCAATTTTTGGTGCCAAAAGGTTCTTGTAAAGGGAGACTCTTCGGAAACCAAGGAAGTCTCCTCGGTTTTGGGGAGCCTTCTTTTGGTTCCCAAAGTCTTCCTCAATGAAGGACAAAAAAGGCTTCTCAAATTTGAGGAGCTTATTTTTGGTGCCAAAGGATTCTTACAAAGAAGCATTAGTTCCAAAATAATGTTCACCATAACAAAAAAATCAACAAAAAAAAATGTCGATGTCATTTGTATCCTCGATCGCGTTGTCTTGGAAAGTACTTAACAAAAAATCGTTGTCCATTTTGTTATCATGGTCAAGTCAAAAAATAAAATAATAATTCACTTATAAATTTGCTCAAAAAATGGCCATCACATGGCAATCCAAAAATCAACCCTGTAGAAAATGCTACATAGGCAAAAACTATCATGTAGACAAGAGAATTAAATTAACTTTAATTAGAATGAAAAAGACAAGATGATTTTAATTTGATGATTGAAGAGAGGTAACTTTGGTGACAGAAGAGAAGAGAAGGCAAGCTCTTTATACAAATGGGGTGGTAGAAGGTAGAACAAACCATATGGGATATATGAATTAAGACTATGAGTGGTTCACATATCCCATATGGTTTGTTCTACCTTCTACCACCCCATTTGTATAAAGAGCTTGTCAAAATGAAGAAGAAATTGTTAGCTTTTTTGTTGATTTGAACGTTGTACTATCTCAATCAACAAAAATTTAGTGACTATTTTGTTAATTTGTATCAAATCAACAAAAAATTGTTGAAATGTTTAATATAGTATGCCAATCAACAAAAAATTGTTAATTTTTTCTTGACTTGGACACCATTTTTTAGTAGTGAAGACTCCTTGAAACCCAGGATGCCTCTTCGATTCCAAAGAGACTATTTTTGGTGCCAAAGGATTCTTGCAAGAGAGGTTCTTCGGAAACCAAGGGAGGCTCCTTGGTTCTGAGGAGCCTTCTTTTGGTTCCCAAAGGCTCTCTCAATGAAGGTTTTCAAGGACAAAAAAGGCTCCTTGGTTTTGAGGAGCTTATTTTTGGTGCCAAAAGATTCTTGTAAAGGAGGCTCCTTGGTTCCAAGGAGCCTTCTCTTGGTTCCCAAAGGCTCTTTCAATGAAGGCTTTCAAGGACAAATAAGGCTCTTCAAATTCGAGGAGCCTATTTTCGGTATCAAAGACTTTTTGTGAGAGAAGCTTCTTGATTTTGAGGAGCCTCTTTTTGGTGCCAAAGAGTTCTTGCAAAGAAGGCTCTTTCAATGAAGGTTGTAAGGGACCTTAATGGCTCCATGGATCCAAGGAGCCTTTCTTTGGTACCAAAGGCTTAAATTTTTTCTTCCATTTATCATTAGATAGACTCTTGGTGTCAAAAAAGGCTTTAGACTTCAAATTTGAGAAGTCATTTCTTAAAACCATTGACTCTCCCTTAATTTATTGGGTATATCATTAGATAGACTTTTGGTGCTCAAAGAGGCTTCTTGGATCCAAGAAGTAATTTTGTTGTCCCAATGCACTCTACGCCTTTTGGAGGGAGGGGCCGAGGGGGGTCATTTGAAGGTTTTTGGATCTTTGTAAAGGTCCCTCTCAACCAACGAAAGGCTTTTTTGAACCCAAATATGACTCATTGGATTCCATAGAAGGTACCTCTTAGCCCAAAGAAGGCTCCAAAAGATCCAAAGAAGGGATCCTCATATATGTAAAGCCCTTGTTTTTTGCAAAAGGGCTCTTCCAAGGAAGGATCTTCATATTCGAAGAGCCCTTCCTTGTTGGCAAAGGGCTCTCCAAAATTAGACTCCTTCAAACCTAAAGATGGCTCTTTCGATCCGAGGAGTCCTTCCTTGGTGCTAAAATTTTTTACCAAGAATATTTTTTCAAGGAACCTAAGGTTTTTCAAATTTGAAGAGTCTTTCTTTGGTGCTAAAGGTCTTTCTTTTAA
This sequence comes from Rhytidiadelphus loreus, assembly GCA_947034895.1. NCBI lineage: Eukaryota > Viridiplantae > Streptophyta > Bryopsida > Hypnales > Hylocomiaceae > Rhytidiadelphus > Rhytidiadelphus loreus. The sequence goes on from OX344764.1 coordinate 46,665,602, forward strand.
TTTTTTGGTATTTCATTCAATAGACCCTTAGTGCTATAGAAGATTCCATACCTTAGATTGAAGAGCTTCTTTTAGAAGAAGTGACTCTCCATTCTTTGGAGGATGTCATTAGATAGACTCTTCCTGCTATAGAAGCTCTTGGAATATGAAGAGTTATTTTTTGCTACCAAGATACTCTCATAATTTTGTTGGGGTGTCATTTGAGAGACTCTTGGTTCTTTTTTAAGGTCTTTTGGTAACATGGGAGGGTCTTTAGGATCCTAAGAATCTCCTTTAGTGCTTAAGGAATCTCTCTTTAAATTTTTTTGGTTGTCCGTACAAGGATGGGAGTGCCATAGAAGAGTCTTTGGGAGTCTAGGAACCTATCCTTGGTACCAAGGGACCTTCCCTCAAAAAAATTGGGGTGTCATTTGAAGAACTCTTAGTTCATAGTGAAGGGTTTGAGGTGGCAAGGGAGAGGCTCTCAAGTCCTAGGGACCCTTTATTGGTGCTATTGGTACTATTTACAAAACACAATTTTGTATTGATTTAATCATTGTTTGTACTTTTTTAAGTACTAAAGTGCAATAGAATAAAAAAATTAAAAAAAAATTAAGGCATACTATTATAAAATGTATCAAATATAAGATTTTATTACACTTTAGTCCTTTAATATATTTAAAGCGAATATTTTATTTTTATATTGCAATTTCTAAATTTGACTTCTTTTTCTAATAAATTACATCTAAAGATATGTTTTTTTATTTTATATGTACAATTTCATTTTCACAATCTTTCAAAATGAATATCACTAAGTTCTTCATTGATGTAAGATGCACAATCTATATTAATTTCATATCAAAAAATATTTTTTCCTACAAAAAAGTATGTTTGAAATTCAAAAGTGCATTCTCTATGTCCCTAAACATGTAAAAATGTTTCTCTTAAATGTCAAAAGTAGAGAACATCCATAGAGGTTGATTTTAAAAAATTTAATCCATAGAAAAAAAAACTAATGAAATTGATAAATGACTTGAAAATGAAATGTTACTAAGGTTTGCCTTCAAATTTTTTTAGTAAATTCTTCACTTAGAGTGGCTTCTTAGATTGTAAACATACCCTCTAAGATCATGCATATTGCTCTTTTTACAATAACAATTCAAATTACTATTAGACAATGCCATTCTTTTGGCAAAATACCTTAAAAAAGGTGATGCGTTGTTGCCTATATCACTATGGCATCCTTCAAATGTCCACTCAAATTCTTTTCTTATTTTATTTAGTATTTAAGCTTCACCTTAGTATTTCAACTACTCTTGTTCTTATCTAAGAATGTTTTGACCTTGTGAGTATTCATTCATCTCCAACTAATGACAAGTTAGTTTAAGTGTGGGTCTTAAAGCTTAGTCTATGCAGACCATGTTTCTACTAGTAATTAACCAATGTCCATGATTTTTATGACAATAAAGAAGAAGACAAAGAGGTTCTAGTAGAAGCTCAATCCAAAAATGAGAAAAATGTAAGAAGAAGTATGAAAAGAAATTTGAAGGCATGTACAAAAAGAGCAAGAAGAAGTTTTGGGTTGTATCATGTAACTTATCACATAAATACACAACTCCCTTAAGGAGTCAAGGATCCTTGAATCTTTATTTCTTCTATAAAAAACTACATTTTTTTATAAGGAGATTATTCTATCATTTAGCTTCTTATATTCTTTTGAAAATAATACTTGAATGTTAGATTTGTATGTGAGGTAAATTTTATTCATTCTTAGTAGTGTTTTAACCTCTAAAGTCCCAAGGCCTTATTTTCATCAAAAAACACTTAGAACTACCATTTCTATTTTGAAGAGCAAAAAAGTTTTTATTTTTATTTTTCATATCTAACTATAAGATATTGCACTAAACTATTATAAAAATCTGTGGAAGAAATTTCAAAAACTTTGATTATGTAGATTGAAAGATATTTGCATTTACAATGAAGAAAGCAAATTTTTTGTTACACTACTCAACTAAAGTTTTTGCCCTTGAATCTTCTTAAATTAAATTTTTGCACTATTGATTTTGAATTTCTAATTTTCTTATGTTGAAAAATCGAGTTAAATGTCTAGGAAAAAATTCCAAGAAAAAAAATAATTAATTTTCACTCATAGGTGAAATTTTTCCTATTCTAAATTCCAAGAGTCTTCCATAGGGACTTTGGAACTTTAGGACTTTAGGGATCAACGCATATGATTGGGGTTCCATATACAATGTGAAAAATTCAAGATTTTAGCTCATAGTTAATGATTGAAATATTTGTAGATTGAATCTACTTCTTTCAACTAGCAACATGCCGGTTCTCTCACATGACAATATGTAATTAGAACTCATAAATGTTGGTGTTAGCATAGGAATAAATTTAACCAAACTTAAACCTTAGTAATGCTTGAAAGGAATTATAAATTTTAAAGGAAAACGATACCTTCCTTCAAGAAGTGAATTTAAATTGCTATGTGAATATAAACCCTTGGTTTCTGAAAGTCTATCTACCTTTGAATTAAGGTACTAGGATATGAATCCTTATCTTAAACAATTGAGTTTTTAGTCCCATTCAACAATCATCTTTTACCTAATGCAATGATCAATATACGTATTTCATTCAACAAAGTCAACTACAAAAAATTCATCTTCATTAAACTCATTTATAGCCATTCTTTTTTACCTTAAACCATGGATATAGGCATCTTATGTTGAAAAGTTTTAAATTTTTTACAATTTTTTCTAAAAACACTCACCACTCACCCTTGTTGCTTAATGTTCAATGCTTGTCATTCCTTGCTCATATTTTAATAACTTTGCATTCTTGGATCCAATGACGAATGAAGGACCATATTTTTTTCTCTTCCCTTCCTTTGAGCATCCCCTAAACCAAGCGATCTTCAATTTCCAAATTGTTAAGATTTTTGCAACTCACTAAGAGCCTCTTTGGAACCGAAGAGGCTTATAGGTCCATAAGCGCTTATGTCTTGCTAGTACAAGAGAGACTCTTCAAAACCAAGGAGGCATTTAGGCCATCTACCTTGCTTTTGAATATCATCTCCATATAAGCCTCCTTAGAATTTGAGGAGGCGTTTAGACCACCCTTGCTCTTTATTATTGTCTCCTACTAAGCCTCCTCGAAATCGAGGAGGCTCATAGGAAACTTTTGTGAATGTGGTATATAAGATGCTTTGACTATCCAATCAATTTGTAGGAGTGTTTGGGAGGGCTTTGCTAACCCAAAGAAAAATGCATCTAAGTTTAGGATTCACTAATTTAATTCAAGCCATCCATGCTTATGATTATTGTCTCCCTAAGAGCATTCTTGGAACCAAAGAGGCTCTTAAGACCCCACATGAGGTTGGTATGTGTACATTACAATGCGAACAATTTACATCACTTGCATCCATATCAAAAGAATGCGCTTTATCCGTCTTTAAATTTGATACTTAACAATGTCAGTGACTTCATTTAATGTAAAAAATTTATAGCCAATTTTTTTCATCCATTAATTTTCATCTACATTCATTCATCATCATCTTCATCCATCCAAAGCAATGGATGAAAAAAGTGACCTACATTCAAAAAAAATTTAAGCTTCAATTCTATATGTAGAATTATTGATAACTATGAAGCCTAAAAAATTTGATAAATAAAAAATTTACTGCTCAAATGCAACCGCTCATTGCTCAACACTCATTGCTCCTTGTAGGTGCTTATTTATCCACCCTTGGTAAATCGGCAAACACAACCAAGTTTTGGTCCTATGGTAAGAATCTATTCTAATGGGTGTCTAAGCGTCAATCCATTGTACCTTTCATGCAATGGATCTTTTTGCTAATTTCCTAATTGGGTCTCTCTAACTGTGGTTCCGGATGACTCTTAAGCTGATTATCATGCTAGGTTATGGTTCTGGATTTCCTACTTCTAAAGTCTACTCTATCATCCTAGGGTAGAATCCTATCTCATGCTATTTCTAAAAACCTAAGACTTGTTCAATTTGGACTCTCTGGCAAACCGCTATGAACGGATGAAGTTTTGGCCATGTGACTATCCAACTTCATCCATAGTTTTCTATAAGCTTCTAATTCCAAATGAAGGTGAGATTTGACCTATAGACCTAAATTCCTCTAATCTATCTAAGTCCTAAGTTTTGACTTGTATGGATGAGAACTCCTAGGTTTCATCCATTTTGGGCTCTAAACTTCATCCATCAATATCTTAGGCGTCCTAACTTTGATTCCTACGTGTTTTATATTTTTGAAAACCTCTCAGGATCTACTCTAAGCCTATCTACTCAAATATGACCTGACTTCCGTCCTAATAGTACCCACCGCTCGGCCTACCTAAGGTTTTGACCCCTAGTGGTTAGTTTTAAGGAAGGGAAGTTAGGATCTTACCCTGGCATGAAGATCCATGATCAAATTTGTTGAGTCCTCCCCTTCTACCATTGCGATTTGTAAAGATGAGCCCACTATTTGACCAAAGTGTTCTTTATCTTTATAGCCCGAAAGATTAGTACTATTTTTCGAAGTTTTATTTCCTTTTCTTTTTCTTTTATCTCAACCTTTGTGCTCCATCGAATGGGAGTAGTTGGATTGTCACCTACTTACTTAGAAAGTCAAAATACAAGCTAACTACTACTTATGCCCAATTTAACTCCCTTAGACCCTTACGCGTCAGTTTACCCTAATGGTGGAAAGAATTTCCCCCCTATCCTTTACCATGGCATCTTTCTTCTATCTAAGCTCATCTTCTTCTCTTCACTCTTGTATTGGAGAAGGTTACTTGTGGTGATGATTGTAGAGAGTGGTGATGTTGAGGTTGTTATGGTGGTGGCGTCCTTTACTTGCTCTTGGTTTCCTGATTCTGATGAGGCCTCTTAGAGGTTCTATGCTAGCCTTCTAGTTCCTAAACTACTTCCCTAACTTCTCTCTTCTTCCCCTAGTTCCTTTCTTCCCTTGGTTTCTTTCCTCTTCCCCTAGTTTCCCCTCCCTTGTTAACCTCTAATTTTTTTCCCAAGTTTCCCACAACATCCAACTACTAAACCCCTCCCAAACTAGACCCACTGCTGGAACCCCTCCCGGATTGGACCCAATGCTGAGCCCCTCTCAAATTGGACCAAACACTAAAACCTTCTGAACGGGACCCTCTACTGAATCCAACCCGACTGGACCCTCTGCTAAATCCCACTCAACCAGAGTACCGATTGGAGCCCATCCGAACTGAACCTAGCCCGAACTGGAACCCCTCCTAATGGACCCAACTACTGAACCCCTCCTGACTAGATCCAACTATTGAACCCCTCCCGACTAGATCCAATTGTTGAACCCCACCCGATGGAGCCCACCCAAACTAAATCCAACCCGAACTAGAACCCCTCCTAATGGATCCACTGCTGAACCCCTCATGACTAGAGCCCGTCCGAGCTGAACTCTTCCTGATGGACCCAACCGTTGAATCCACCCAATAGCTGGCTGGTTGGTTCTAGGGTTGGCTGGTCTTGGAGCTGGCTGACTTTGGAGTTGGCTGGTCTTGAGGCCAAGCTTATTGGCTTTGGGCTGAGCTAGTTGGCCTTGGATTAAGAAAAGATGCCACTCATACTATCAACCGTGCTAATTGGGGCTGTGAACAAAGTATTAACTATTAATGAACTTGAGTGACTTTATTTTTTGAACACTAAACTTTGGTTAGTTTCCAACACGTTTTGGTCTTTTGAAAACTAAACTTTGGAGTGAACTAGGGGGGAGTGCAAGGCTCCGCCGTAGATTTTTAACACCAAATTTAGGACTATCTGCCCCTAAGAGTTCAAAGCTCTACCGTTTGGTGGACTTTTAACACACAATTTAGGACTAGAAATTGACATGGAAAGGTAGAGTTTTGTCACCCCAAGGATAACCACTCCACTCTTTTCCTAACAAAGACAAACAATGAGACTCAATGCAATAAAAAAGACTTTGATTAGTACAAAGATGGAGGGAACATGTGGTTAGTAGAAGGAAGTTAGTATAACAAGGAAAACATGGAGCTAGAGGCCCTCCAAAGCAGCATTGCCAAGGTACGGTGGAGGGTTGCTCTAGGGTTAATACAAGACACACACATAAGGACTAAAAGAACGTTTACTAATAACAAAGAACACAAGGACATACACAAGGGTTACAAGGACTAAAAGAAGGACCCCCACGGACCTTCAAAACTGAAAGTATAACAACAAGAGGAACCAAAAGTGCTCCGAAAACACCATAGGGAGTTTTGGACAAATTGCTAAAACATCCAAGATAGTTTGGACCTACGGACCCAAAACAAGTATTGGGGGTGTTTTGGGAGGGAGAAAGTTCCCCTTTTATACTCTCCCAGGGCGCCCTTTCCCTCCCTTTTTAACCTAAGTAACCTTATCATGTGAGATTTTCATCCTTATCTTTTCGGATTTTCACCACATTTAGTTTTCTTTGTTGGTCCTAAAGTCTAACTTTTGGAATTTAACTCCAAATCGCAAACGGATTGCGACAATGGCTTCAGAAGACCATTTTTTAGTTGAAAGGGCCTTCTATCCCTGTTTTAATCGTGAAAAACTCGTCTAAAACCAACGCCAACTAGAACCAGTAAAAGGGTAAAAATCTAACTTTTGGAGGTTACCTTTTCTGACTTGGGCAACTAGCTAGGGTTGTCGTGAGAGTCCTCGGGAGTAAGAAAAGACCCCTTGATGACTTCATTCCAACTCTGTACGCTCCCGGGACGCTAGTCAACACCACGAAAATCTTGCCATAATCAATAATTGGAGGAATGTTAGTGATTTGGTTGCCTTCCGCTATCGGAACATTGTGAAATTCGTCGGGGCAAATTATTAACATAAAAAATCTAATCTAATTTTTAGTGAGATTTTACCGCAACCTGGGTAATTTATATGAATTTCACGTTGTGGCTTTTGGCGGTTGACTGCTTGGAAAAAGATCCTCTGGAGATCAGAAAAAACCAAGACTTTTGGGGGAACCTCTCATAGAATTCCCCAAGCCACATGCCAAGTCTTGAGTCAGTCTTACCCATAGTCGGTAGAGAGGTAAAAACCGACTTCTCTTGAATTACCAACAATTAGGAAATCTTTCACATGTGAGGAAATCTTGGCAAATTGATTTTGCTGTGGACTCCCTGACATGTTCCTGATCCGAGAGCACTATTCGGCGGCCGTGGATTCCTCCGTGTGGACTGTCTTGGAAAAATGACACCTACATGCTAACAATTGGGGTTCCTAATATTTCATCGATGGAATGGGGAAACTAGAACTTATCTTTGGAGATTTACATAAGGACCTCCCTATCTCTCTTGGAATCAATTTAGCCAAGCATGATCTCATGCAATGGATTTGGGCTATTTTGGATAAGTTCCCTACAAGCCTATTGTTTCCCACTATTTTATGATTCTAACCTATATAGAAGTGGGATTTGTGGGTATTCTAAGGATAAAAGGCTATTTATGACCAAAAGCTATATTGGTATGTGACATACCTATTTTGGTTCTACACTCTTTTTTGGGCTTTTTGTATAATATTATGCCTTAAGCTGCAACAATCTAAAAAAAAACACTATGAGTCCCAAGTGACGAATTTGAGACTCACACTCCCTGCAGACTCCCTGCTTATACTTTAGCAAACCTAATTTGACGAGCCCTCTAAAATACCAATAGCTACAGTTGTTGCATTGGGATGTTGTTTTTTGGGACCTCTCTTTATAGGACCTATTTGCACCATTCGTATGCTTTTGCATTGGGGTCCCGGGGAGGACACTCCCTATGTTTTAGCAAACTACGTGCGGCGGAAAAAGTAAAACAAGTAATACACCTTAAAATTTAATTTCTTTTTCAAAAAAAAAATTATGGATAGATTTTACTACTTTATAAGTTTATGTTTTGAATTATTGGTATTTTTTTGTGCTAATAGTAATTAGTTATAAATTTTTGAAGAAAAAAGATACACTGTAAAGCTGAAAATAACTTTCACACCTCTATATTATATAAGAAAAAAAATTTGAAAAATGAATTTCTTTTTATATAGAATAGCTTTCTATTGAAAGTTTATTTTGGTTGAATATTGATGCAATAGTCATCTTCATGTGAGCTCTATAAATATTTTAGTTGGAGAACATGCCATTTTAGTTCATTTTTCAACCCTTTCTAGACAATATATCTTATGTTATTTGGAATTGAATTTTTTGTCAATAGAAACCTTTAGTCATTGTTAAACAAAGCTCAAAATTTTAAAATGAAATTATAGTTTATTCAAGGTGAATTACATGAATTACTTTTTCCACCGCCGCACGTAGGTACCCCAAATGTAGTGAGAGTGTCCTCCCCTAGATTGGGGTGTTGTTTTGAAGGACTTCTCTTTAGAGGACCTGTTTGCACCATTCCTATGCTTGTAAACATGCTACATTGGAGTTGCTCTAATGCCATTCAAGGACAATACAACCTTGAAAACCAAATGATTCCCAAAGAGGTTCTGAATTTCTGATTTGATGACATGATTTTTCAAAAAAGAGCAATCCAACGTGTCACTGGATACAATACAATTGATATGCAGTACAAAAAATTTAAATATATAGTAAAAGCACCCATAACTAACCAAATAAGTAATTGGGAACATGGTGTAGAGTGTAGTAAGGCAAAGGAAATATTTTCACAGGTGCAAAGATAGAAATGAGGGATTGCCAAAATTTGGTAATTTTTTCGATTGAATTGTAAGCACTATGAATTTTGGAAGGCAGAAGTTGGTCTGGACCTATGTTCAATGTGTAGACTATTCCAAAAACACTCATTTTAGAGACTACTTGTTCACTTTGGCACTCCAAACCAAGCAAATGTGTCATGATAAGAATGGAGGAATTGATGGTAGGAAATAAAAAACTCATGTTTGGAAATTAGTCCCAATGTACCCAAAAGAGGCTGCCAAGGGTATTGGTTGCCCCCCTCCCATCTTTCAAAAAATTTAAAGGCCGTTGATTGTTTGTTTTTTAAAATGCTTACCTTCAAAATCGCTGTTGATTTCTCAAAAAAATCACAAGCCGTTGATTTTGTGAGATTTAATTTGAATTGTCCAAATTTCAATACAAATATTGATACAAAAATGAATACTAGGTACAGCTACAATATCATATACAAATACATAGTGAATATTAAATGTGGATATTGATACAGATACGGCACAATATTGGATATGAATACAAATACAAGTACGGGATATAAGATATAGGATGTTGTTTGTCAATTATTGTTTGTCACATTGCTTTCTCAAAATTACAATAGGGCGGGGCCGAGAGGGAGGAGGGTATGAAAATTTTAAAATTTTAATTTTAATTTTTTTTTTGAGTTCATTGTGACATTGTGTCACAATGAGCTTAGAAGATACAATATCTGCATTAACATTACAAATTCCCAATGTCTCTTGAATGTAAAACATTATATTGATTGTTGATGGGATTATAGTTGGTGATGGGTGGATCTACCTTAGTTTCCAAAAATAACTGCCATAAATTTAACTAGGATTCAAAATATTTGGATACTCTATTCCGTCAGCCCTAGTTGTAAAGTGGGACCATAAACATTCAAAATCCTCAAATAAGCTTAAAGTAGTCTGCTTTCAAAGCGACCATTTAAGAGTTGATTGCCTTCTCAAGAAAGCTAAACTTCTTGAAACAATTTTCAATAATTTTTCAGAAGAAAAAAGAAATTGGCATCTAACCCAAGTTGTTGCATATTTTTTGGACCTTCGAGGAATTAGTTACAAATTTTTGAAGTTGAAACGCAGTGATCACTAAAAGTGACCACCTCTTGAAATGTACATTGCTAGCGTAGCCTACTAACATGGTCGAAAGACTGCCACACTGGCAAATATTTCTTAAATATTTCTTTTTATAAAATGATTTCTTTTTTAAGATTTTTAATTTTTTAATTAATTAATTTTTTCCAAACAACATTGGCTAGTTCCTAGCAATGGAAACCAACCTGAAACGGCCCTCTTGGCAAGCCAAAACACATCTAATGTTTGTGCTTTTGTAATCAAATTTTCTACACCTCTGTTAGCTAGTTTGGGATCTTTGAATGCAAATATGAACTCACAATTTGTAAAAAATTTCAAGCATGGAAAATAAAATGTTCTTGTGTTTTTCCTCAGAGGTAAAACATGGGAGCAAACATAACATAGTATAACCATACAATAGTCCTCCTTATATTGGGAAGATATTATGCTTTACTAGATGCCTCAAGAGGGACTTATTAGTTAATTCAAGGATTGGGGGAGGGGGGTTGAGGAGCCATAGAAGACCATTTTGTTCACTATAAGGGCCTCTTTGCAAGGATCCAAAAGGGCCCTTGCTTTATTGGGAAACAATGTTATGAAAACGGTCCTCACATTTGGCTTATTGCACAACTATAAGCATGACCTTTGTGAGCACACTTGCATTGATTTTTGAGCAAACCATGGTTGAGTTGAAAAACTCAACAATATAAGAGAATGACACCATTTTGCTTCAAGGTCTAAAGTAGACATGTCAATTTCCAAGAAGGTTTGTTATCTAGGTCCTATGGAGAAGTTATTTGTCAATTCAAGTATTTTTTTAGAGGCTGAGAAGTTTCAAAGAAGCTATTTGCAAGTAGAATCAAGACATTCCAACAAGAAATGAGTTTTTTGTGATTTTTGAAAGTTTGAGGGGATGAGATTGGTAAAGCGTGGGTAGATCAATGCTAGACCACATGCTAATGTGTCCCTTCCTAAAGTGCATTGTTGTAATGCTAAAAGGTTGTTAAAATTGTGGTAATGGATGGGTGGCTTACACAAATGGAAGAGTCCAATAGATGTTGAAGTTGGATGATTGATGGCATTGGGTTGTTCTACCTTAATTCATTGTATATGATCTCTAAATTGTCATTTAAATTCAATTCAATTATAAAAAGGACCTCTAATTGATGCATGGGATCCTTGTAAAACTTGATTCAAGTAGACTAGGATATAATTGAGTTTGGATTTGAATTATATAGCTTAGCTATATGGGGCTTGATTTTGAATTTGCAACAAATACAAAGGCCCGAGAGGGCCCTTTTTCAACTCAATTGCCAATATGTGAAGGGCCATAGTACTAAGGAATTGAATTTTTCTATTCTTTTCTTCCCACACACTAATGACTCAACAATATAAAAGGACTTAGGGCCCCTTCACACTTCATCCCAAGCCCTAACTTTCTAAATCTTGGTTCATGGTCAAATCCCAACTTTCTTGAATTGTAGAAGGTGAATAAAAAATATGGGACTTGGGACTCATTGTGTGATGCGTAGAGTCCACTATAAGAAACCCGCGTTTTAGGTGATGTTTTGTAATTTTTTCAGACGGATTTTAGGTGACGTCAAAAACAACAACTTGTGTTTTGTTGTTAATAATCATGTTCAATATAACATCCACATGTTATATTTGACATGATTTTTGACAAAATAACACAAGTTGTTTTTTCTGACGTCACCTAAAATCCATCTGAAAAAATTACAAAACATCACCTAAAACGTGGGTTTCTTATAGTGAGTCCCAACTCTAAGTCCCAACTCTAAGTCCCAACTTGTCTCTTGTATAACATTATATATCAATTATGCGCCTCCAAATGGATAAAAAAATCCCCATTTGAAGGCACTTTTAACATCAAATCTACATTGCATAGATGTGGAGGAAATTTCAGCCCAGTAAAATACCTTATATGGTATTTTTTCCTCTTTTTATATTCAAATTTTTTTATTGGAACTTGGAAGCCCATTAGAAAGTCCATTCTAGCTAAACCCAATTTGGCCTTCAAATCACACTTGGCACCAAATCTCTCCCAAAATGTTGTCATATAGTTGATTTGGAGTCTTGTTTGGAGTGATGTGGGACTTTGGACTTCGGATATAGTATGAAGCCCCATGTTCCAATTTTCAACTTTCTAACAATCAACTTTTGTGAATTCAGAGGGACTTAGGATGTAGTGTAAAATAACCCTTAGAATATAGGATTTTAAAATGTTATTTTGCATTTCTTCCATTATAACATTACTCAAAAATGATACCAACTACATATGCGGCTCATGCTAAAAACATTAATGCATTTACTAACATGGGGAAAATTTTGAGTGAAGAAAGACCATTACAACTAGTGTTAGACTCTATTAGTTTAACCCCTAAAAGACAGAGGCCTTTTTTCTGCCAAAATCCACTTAAAACTTCCATTTCTATAGCAAAGAGTAAAAGAAATTGAATTTTTTTTTGGCACATCCAACCATAGTATCTTACACCTAACTAGTATGGGAATGTGTGGAAAAATTATCAGAATTTTTGACCGCAAAGATTGCAAGACATCTATGTTTAAAGTGGAAAAAAACAAGTTTTTCAGCACATTGTGGTATGTACAAGATTATTTGACTTTGAACCTTCTTAACTTTAATTTCTTGCACTACAAAGTTTTTAGCTTTAAATTTTCATGGTAGAGAATTGAGTTGAGGGTATAGGAATAAATAAATAATAAATAAATAAATAAAAATTTACTTTACAAAAAATTGTTAAATAGAAGTAGGTACAAGGTAGAAAGAAAATCTAAATTATTAATATCTCTAAGATAGAATTGAAATGCATTGATTCCAATGGCGAGATTGTTTTAGCAAATAAAATAAACTATGTGGAGCTTTTTTTCTTGAAAAATTGTAAAAATTGCATTCAAAAATGAATCCTTTAAGTTATTTTTTCAAGAAGATGCTCTAATTGCCCCCAAAACAAGATTGTCCATAACTTTCTCACAACAAATCCAAATGGAATGAATAAAAGCTTCCATGTAGACGAAAATATAATCTATGAGAAAAAAAATTTAATTAAAATTTTTGAATATTTTTTTGTTGCCCTCTCTCTCTCTCTCTCCTATTTTGAGCTTATTTGAGCATAACTTTTGTTCTTGGGCACTAATTTAAAATAATAGTATTTCACAAAGCTAATCAATTTTTCTATCTTAAAAGAAAACTTTAAAAAAATCAAGACAAAAATTGAGAGTATAGGTACTTGCTTGAAATCCCATTTATCCCCTAAGGGGACAATGGTCCTTTATGGGTTAATGCAAATGCTTGTTGGTATACTTCTTAGGCGCATGAAATCAAAACATTGTCTACAAAATATTGTTTTTTCTAATCATTGGCCTCTAACAACTACAAAAAAATTGTCTCAACTTTTTTCTTGTTTAACTCTTAAATTCTCACTGATCCATTGATGAAATTTACAATTCAGTCATTTGATATTCATTTTGACAAAGTTTAAAAAAGAATTGTGTAATATATCAATGGAAAGGAGTGTTTTACATGAATCAATGTTATGGACATTTTGGAAGAATTACACAATTGTATATATTATGTTTATTATTATTTTGTATGATCTATACCTTGAGTTAGGTTGTGTGTTTGTTTTGATTTGTTTAATACATTGAGATCTAAAAAATTGTAAGTCCCCTGGTTGCATCCTTCATACCATTTGAAAGCTCTCTATTAGGAGGGGTGCACGGACTTGATATCGTGGTGTTTGGACCTATGGTGTGAAAGACATTGAATTTTAAAGTTTTTATGAATTAAAAAAATAAAAATTACTTTCACTGGTACATGGCATACTAGTCTATACTTTAAATGAGTTTGTTTTGTTTTGCTTGTTTTGTTTGTTACGGTAAGATCTCTAGAACCATGCATCCCTTGGGTGCGTTCTTGGTACCATCAAAAAGTCTTCTATAAAGAGGTGTGCAAGGACTTTATTTTGTGACATTCCAACTCACAACAAAAAAAGATATTGAATTTCAAAGTTTCTATGAATTGAAAAATTAAAAAAATCATTTAAATTTTTTATTTTATTATACTATCGCAACAGCACATAGCATAGTTATCTATATATATGAAGTTCAAGTGCTTGAGGGTTATTATTACTTATCAAGGGGTCTTTAACCTAGCCAGGGTGAACTGATCCCATCATTGCCCCGTTTTACCCCTGACAAAAACACTGTGAAATTTTTTATATGCAATCAGATGATAAAATTTGCAAATTCTGAATTTAGATTTGCAATGAATGGCCCCTATTTAGCTAGGGGAAGTGTACAGATTAGAAAAATCACAGCAAAAATTAGGGGGCTTTTTTTCACAATAACCCTTGGATGGGACAATGAAGGGGTCAGTTCACCCTGGCCCTTTAACCTTTGCTCAATAATGTTGTGAAATATCACTTTACAAGCCAACCAATCAACAAATATGTCTACTATTTTTTCTGTTTGTACACATAGAGGTTCATAAGTCCCACATGCATAAAATTTTAATTCAAAAAAGTAGTAAATTCTTGTAAAGAAACAATACATATTTATATAGTGTAGAATGTCGAGAAATTAGTGTGGGGCAACCTAATTTCACTACACTCAAAAGGGTATTTAGTGTTGGATTACATTTAGTGTAATTACCACCCTACTTGACCCTACACTAAATGTCAATTTTAGGACGATTAGTGTAGTGCTAAACTTCAATGCGCCGCCTTTGTGTTGTCTTCACTTTTGTCATCTCCTTCCTTGGATTTCTTCCCTGGACTTCTTTTGCAATTTGCTTCTGCGACCTTACCTAATATGTTGCCTTTTGGGCCTCTCTTCCATTCCGACTTGGTTACCTTACCTACAGCTTGGCTTCTTCTCCTCTATTGCTATCCCGCTTCTCCACACTTACAATTCCTTGAGTGAATGAATTTTTTGTGATGGTGGTGGGTTGCGGCAATTTCGGCTTCATCCAGGTTTGTTTTCCCCTATTCATTGATCCGTCAACCTTTTATTTATTTATTTTACTCATCTTCCCAGTGACCTGTCGACATTTTTGCTGATCTTTTGCTTCCATTTTAGGAATCCGCCATAGCCGACACCCCACCGAGCAATTCCACACCCCGACGCTTACAACAAGTTTCTACAATTGCTATTCACAAACGCATCATTACTTGGATGGTTCAACATTGCACACGTTTTCTACATTTTCTACTCCTTCCATCATTTTCCTTGTCTTTAATCTTTTTCTTTCCAAATTTTTTTTACCTTCTAACACTAAATGTAAACCTCTTCATACTTCAAATTTACCATAGATTACTTTTAGTGTTAGAAATTACATTTAGTGTTACTTACTTTAGTAGGATAAATGATATTTAGTGTCATGGTTCGCAAATAGTGTTGCCAACACTAAATACCCTTTTTAGTGTATTGAGTGTATTTAAGTTAACTTACTGCAGTCAATGTATGAAGCCCAATTATTAGTGTGTCCAGTATAATTAGAAAAGGAACAATAAATTGACAGGTGGCAAGGAGCTGGTTCTGGTGAAGTGGGGCAAAAAGGTCACCCAAGTTGCAAAGAAATGGCAAAGGCGGGGGCCCCAAAGGGGAAAGAGGCTGGGATCATGGCGATCAGTTGGACCACGTGCTATGACATGAATAAGGGTTGAGAGTTTGTGACCTAAAAAAACAAAGCCTCAAATGAAATTATATTTGCAGGATAATACAAGAGCATGCATTACAAATGAGATGCAAATATAATAAGAGGTCATCCAGTTTGCAAGGCTAGTAGGCACCCAAAACCTGAAAATAGGGCTAGTTTTGCAAGCTTGTTACATGGCTTGTAAAAAACAAAAAACACACTTGGTTGACTTGTGGTTGATTATTCAGCACATCACTTGGCTTCTTTATCATTCTCTTTTTAGGTTGTTTTTTGAAGTAAGGGGATAATATCCTAAGAGCATCTCCACCGGTGCTCAATATATTAGGCAGCCACATAGTCTATGGCATGCCAATTATGACTCCCATGCCACAATAAAATTTCCGAGACCTACCCAGTCATTCCAATTTGCAAACAAAATCCAAGAACAAGTGAATTTATCGGGAACAAAATTTATGAGGTGATTGAATTCCCCATTTATGAATTCCAATTAGTAGCTTCACATTGGCTGATTCTCACTCAGCTTGGTAGCCATGTTTTTCTTTTAGGTGGGTGGAGGCTTTTGCATTCAAGCTAGACACTGCCCAATGACTCTCACACTTCGAAAACATCATTTTGCCCAGTAGCGTGACCCAAGTCAAATGAATCCAACACTAGAACTTGGCGAGTGGTAATCAAATTTTCTCGAGACTTGCGTTGATAAAATGAAAAACTTGCAACAGGTGAGGCAAAAAAATGAACAAGGCCCAACAAACCACTTCTAGGGGTATTGTGGCATGCCTTCGTGGAGATGCTCTAAGAGGCCACAATATGAATTATAAATGACCCTTTAAAGATGCTAAACTTTGTCCAAAGATCCAACATTGTCCACTAGGTGTGAATTAGGGTCAGAAAGCAAGAAACACCTATTGGATTTTGGTTGTATTTGAGGATAATACTCTCAATATTTGGAGCTTTTGAAAAAAAATATTTTAAAAATAAATAAATAAATGGAAAATTAGTGTAATGCTGTAAATGATATATATTCAAAAATTTGGACCTAAGAAATTTTTATTCCAAAAGATATTGCTCAAATCAAGCTGATGGAAAATTTCACAAAATAGATATTTTGATCATTAAATGTGATTTGGGACAAGGGGAGGGCCGTTTCAAGCCTTTTCTCCCTTGCATGTTTCCCTGCAATGAATGAAACGTCTCATTGTCAAAATTTAAAAATTAATTAATTAAATTTTAATTTTAATTACTTTATTTATAGTTTTTAAATGAAAAAAATTCATTTCATTTTTTTCCAATTTGACATCGTCATGTTAGATTGTTGTAGTGGCATAGTGGCAGCATGCCCCTATTCTCCACAACTTAGGAACTCGCAACCCTCCAAGACCCCCAAATCCCATCTAATGGTTTACATTGTTAAAAAAAAGTAGAAAAATTCAATTCAATTCAATAAAAATAACTCATTCTTGATAACTTGATGGAGATGAGATTTCTTGGAAAAAATGATAGAACGACAATCTTAAATGTATAAAAATTTATGTGCAAGAGAGCCTTCTTTGCATGCATGTGGAGGTTAAGAAACTAATTATTTTTAGATGTCCTCTAGTAAATAGACATAACAAACATATCCTTTGAATATCCAAGTGAGATTCATTTAAAAAAATTCTTGATAGTACAACCCCCCCGTGAAAGCTACTAAACATAACAAATTACGGAAATTAACTTTTTAATAGTACATGATTTTTCAATAATTTAGAAAAAGAATGGATTGTAATTGGGCATATACAATACACTTTCAATATTAATTTCAAATAAATTAGGTAAAAATTTCAAAAGTTATGCTTGCATTTGAGTCGAACACACAAGATACAACAATGATTTAGTACAAGTGTTCTGTACTTTCACCCCAAAGCATTGAGTGACATAGGGAAGGTGAAGTGTGGGCAAATTTTACTATCTTGGTAAAAACGAACATGTAAAAAATGAGTGATTATATTGTGCGAAAGGTGGTGATACAATTCTCCAACAATTTATAGGAGGATTCAAGAGAGATGCAAAAGAATGGTTCAATTTCAAACTCTTTGTGGTTGTTGTAGTTGTCTATCCTGTAATTGATTATAGTTCCTTTTCTATGCTCTTAATGTGCTTCACCATCCAAGGAATCATTGTAGTGTTGATGCAAGGTGTGAAATGTCTAATTGCATGGCCAAGTAATTTTTGGAGGTACTTAGCATGATCTTGGAAGGGTGAAATTCATTTCTATGTCTTGTGGCAAAGTAACTTTAGTGGACAATCAAAGTTGGTTATCTGTGCAAATTAATGCTTGTATAAGGGGTGAACACAATTGCCATTTGTTGCAACTTTCTAGGGTTGTCAATGGATAACCTTATTAAAACGATTGAGTGGGATTATATACACCATGTGGGCCTAATTGAGGATGTTATAGCTTAGAAACTAATTTGTTTTGGAGCTGATGACGCCTCTATATTCTAGGGCTCTCGCCATGGCTTGACTCTTTAGGTAACACATGAATATGTACCTTATGTCATGGAAGTGCATTACATGACTCACTAGACTAACTTGGTTGCAATGGCTCTAAGCGACCTACCAATGGAAAAGTACTTGGAAACTTTATATAACTCCTTGCACACTTGGTTGTATTCTCCTATTTTTATTTCCAATTCTTTTTATAATCTTATGTTTATTTTAGTATTATTTGAACTTTATTTTTAATCTCTATTTATTTTTTAGAGTCCTTTCACCTTCTTATTTTATTTCTTTTCTTCTTACTTGTAATTTTTTTTTTGTGAATTCCAATTTTCATTTAAAAGAATATCATATGCTAAGCAGTGTCTTTAGTCCTCTTTGAATTTTGTAAGTGGTATGAAGATAGTCAAAGCTATGCTATTGTGATGCAATTGCTTAGAATATGCGGTTGGCTACCAAAGATATGATTGTCCAAACTTCATACCCTCGCTAGTATGGCACAATCACTAGCTATGGGTTTGTTAGCAAGGGCAATATAGACATCCCTCATTTATTATTTTAAAGAAGTCAAGGGTACTATAATCTTTAGAACTTTCCCTTTGCAAATGCATACATAAAATTGAAGGAAGGTCAAGACCATCAAGCCTCCACTCAATAGAAATTTGCTTGTGCACAAGTTTGGAAGCTTTGTTTCCATTTTCTATAACTTTTTATCACATAGACTAACTTAGTTGGCAGTAGGTGGAACATCATGCTCTATTGGATAGGACCTTTTTAGGTTGGGATTCAAGTCCCCCATGATGTAATTCAAATGCCAATAAATTATATGAAAATATTAGCAAATGATTTGAGTTTCAAAAACTCATAATCATATTGATCCAAAAATACAAAGTCTAGTAGAGATGGGGCCAAAATCTACATGTTTTAGGCAATCGAAGAGACATTTTAAAACCATGGGTCTTTTTTCAAAAGAGACACGAATTTTTACTCTGAAAATTTGATGGTACTTTAAAACTCATTTACTACCAAAATCATGGGTAGTACAACTAATACTCTTTGGTTTCCAAAATGCCAAGAATGTACTACACCATCAATGTGTCACTAGGTGTTGTGAGGTGCAAGTTGCTTTACCTTTGTCTATTAGAAAAAATGGTATCCCTTACTATCTAGACCTATTCTTGTCCTTGGAGAAAAGTACAATAAATATACATTAATACCATGTTTTGTTCAATTTCATTCCATATGCCATACTTTGAAAATGAGTGTACAAAATCCAAATGAAAAAATCCAAATGTTGTAGTATCCCACATATACTACGATCCAAAAAAACTTGAAGCAAGAAACAATTAGAGTTTGGAAGTAAATGAATATCAAAGCTAACCACCCCTATAGAGTCAATTGTTTGATTGGTCATCAAAATCATTCAAAAAATGGTCAGTGCTTCTTTTTTGAGCCACAATGACTTCAATATTTTATTGCATATTATTGCATATCATTAAAGACCCACCCTCCTTGGTATTGTAAAAAGTTGGTATACATATGCTTAAAAAAAGAAAAAAATCTTGATAAAGTGTAGAAATATTAGTTTTCGATAGAATTTGAAGATTCTTAATGAATCAAAGACTTGAGACCTCATTTACTATTATAGTTGATCTATAGGTTGCAATTTAAAATGTTTTTGCATCCACTTTGAATAGATTTGAAGATATTTGTCTTGTTATACAATTAATACAAATCATTTTAATTTGTATTTAACAACCAAAACTATTTTTTTTTGTCACAATCTTTTTGAATCCAAGATGTTTGCTTGTAAGGGCATTTACACAATACATTTGTTTGGGTTATAGATGTGATTTAATAAGATATGACAACAACCATATGATACCATAGTCATTTTGACAAACATTCTAGACATTGAACATCGTTGTTGGGGAGATTCATGTTTAACCCTTACACGTTGACACAAACGTTTGGCGTCCAATGGATGACATGGAATCCTTCTAGTAGGATAGAGGTGCAACTATTTGTCCTTGGAATTTTGTTGTGAAAAGGAGGTCTTCTACAATCGTTTGACTTCCAATGAGTGCTTTTGCTATTTCTTAAGCCAATGATTCACATGGTAATGAAAAGGGATGATTTCCAAGGTCACCCCTTTGTCCTGTAAGGATTAATTGTACAAGAAATCCATAAAGTAACACTTTTAAGTTTACAAATGGACTTTGTAATTCACATGGTCACTTTTAGCCAATATATTATGAGTCCAATGGACTGTGTATCTTGCCAATGCGAAGACAAGACAAAGGAATTGCTCATTGGAGAGAGACTTCACTCCTGCTGCTCTGCTTTTGCAATTCGGGAAGATTCAGTTCCATGGGCCACGGAGGAGGCTTCAGCAATGTTATTAACTACCGTACTGTACTTCTTGGACAACAAAAGGAAACACGCTTCAATGAAAAAGTTTGGCTCTCCAGCAAGCTAGAAACCTGACAGCTACTGTTCATAGTACCAATGCTCGCATAATGAAAATCAAGGTGGTAAGAGTCTGGTACCTTCGTGTGAGAACCATTGGATGATGACCTCGTAAATTTTCGGGAAGCCTCTAGCTTAGCTCAGCAAATCATCGGCATTAACTTACTCTTCGCGCGACTTTCAGACGACAGAAGTTCCATAATCATTCCAGTCCTCACAAGGCCATGCATAGCTGAGGTCGTTCTCGTCTCCTAAAGTTTTCATTACCATTACCAGAAAGACAAGATACATGACCAACCACAATCGTGGAATTGAAGTCGCTGTACTTTAGAACTACATAGTCCACTCTGGAAAGAAAAACAGTCACTTTGCTCCATACATTACGCTAAAGAAATTCCAAAAAGCACACAACATGATTAAGCTTGCATCAGTTTTCAGAAAAACGCAAAGAGCAAGCTAGGAAATAAAGCTCACAGAAGTCCAGAAGAGATCCTCTGACACGGCACAATCACTCGCTTATTATAAATACTAGGATGCACGGTACCGCTACAAAAGATATCGTAATTCGGTGGTCGTGCAAGGTCGTTCCGCCTCGTGAAGTAAAGAAATATCTGCAGACAAAATAATAAGAGGGAACAAAATTTAGTCACCAAGTATAACAGTACTAAACCATTGAATTCTTAGAGTTTGCAAACTGGCACCGTAAGTGTAAACCACCTCTGAGAGGGTACAGAGGCGAGTTACGTACGTACCTTCAAACTAAGACTTTGCAGGACGGCCGGGCCTTCACTTTTGTGTCACAGACCTTCCATGGTGACATGGCGATTTCGAGAGGTCAACTGTGGATGTCGACTTGGAAGGTATGACGCCATCAGACACCGGTGTTTTGACGTTGCATGCGCGCGTCTTGCGACCTTCAGATGATTTTTTCGTGTCCATGTCCGCTGAGGCAAGGGCCAATTCTTGTTTGAGCTAGAGAGACAGCAATCGCGACCCATCTACTAGTGAGTAGCTTGGAGCGTTTCTCATGGAGCGTCGAATCGGTGGTTGCATGAAGTCATCGTCGTCACTGTCGTCACCACACGCATTTTGGACAGCACCTACTCTCTTAGGACTCTAGTCTTCAGCAGCTGGAGAGTCTGAGCTAATGTTATCGAGTCCCCATCCAAGTTGCCTCGCAACGTCCTTTCTTACACAAAGCAGACCAACATGCATGCAGAGATTTCTGTAAGAGGACAGGCAAGATAATACTCCCTCTGTAGCAAAATGATTTTCCACTTTGAATGTCATGTGTTTTTAAGGTTGTTTTTTATTAGGTAAGAGAAATACTTCCTTGTGGCTAATTCTATTTAGGTTGGAATGAACACATGCAATGTTCTTAATTGATTCTAGTGCTATAAAATTTGGAACCTTTCTTAATTATATTTTTCACAATACGTTCAATGAAATTGGCTCAAAAAAATATCAACAAAATTGTAAACAATCATTTTGGGAAGGAGGAAGTGGCAAGCAAAAAACAGTGGAATAGAGTGGAATAATGCCAACCTTCGATCTTCACTCTTGCAGGTTCAAAAGCCAAGTCTGTCATGCG
Organism: Rhytidiadelphus loreus; assembly: GCA_947034895.1. Taxonomy (NCBI): domain Eukaryota; kingdom Viridiplantae; phylum Streptophyta; class Bryopsida; order Hypnales; family Hylocomiaceae; genus Rhytidiadelphus; species Rhytidiadelphus loreus. The sequence continues at coordinate 46,687,621 of OX344764.1, forward strand.
CGTCATCATCGTCTTCCAAAATTACTGTGTCCAGGGTGAGAGGCGGCAACTTCGATGTAGAGTTCTTGTTCAAAGCACCCGGCCTCTCACCCGCGGTCACCAATGAAATTGTCGGCGTCAAATGGTAATCCTTATCAGCAAAGACTTGTCTGCTGGTGTCGCCAATGCCCCCACTCACAGTTCCCTTTGAGATTGGTCCTTCTCTTTTCTTGGCGCTCGAACCTGCAAAAGACCCATGTGTGGCAAAAGAAGAAGCATTGTCAGCGGGCAAAAGTTCTGTACTACGAGTGCATTGAGGTGTCTCAGATGTACAGTCGGGTACCATAAAGTTACGAACTTTTTCAAAAACTTTATAAAACATATCACTGCATTCCAACTTTGACACCCTCCCGAGGGCTCAAAAATTATTTTTTTTCCATGAAATTTTTTTTGTCAACAGAATCTATGTGTTAATAACATCTGTGAAAATTTTCAAGGCTAAAAGACTTACACAAAAAAAGATATTTGAATTCTACCAATGTGTGTAGATGTGAAAAAACATTCATTGCTGCCAACTTTGACACCCTCCCTAGGAGTGAATTTTTTTTCTTTTGCCATGAAATTTTTGTCATGAGATCAACTCTATGTTAATAACATTTGGACCAAATTTCAAGGTCATAAGATTTACACAAACAAAGGAATTCGAAATCTACCAACATGTGTCATTGAAAGGGACAATTTCACTTAATTGCCAACTTTCGTAAACATATTGGTAGATTTCGAATATCTTTTTTTTTGTGAATCTTTTGAACTTGAAATTTGGCGTACATGTTATCAACATAGATTCAATCTCTTTAAAAAAAATTCATGGCAAAAACAAAAAATTTCAATCCTTGGGAGGATGTCAAAGTTGGCAATAGTGAAACTCTCCCTTACAAAAACACATGTTAGTACATATCATATATCTTTTGGGGGGTAAATATTGAACTTGAAATTTGGCACACATATTATCAATGTAGAGGTGATCTCATAACAAAAATTTCATGGCAAAAGAAAAAGTTTTCAATCCTTGCGAAGGTGGCAAAGTTGGGAGAACTGAAAGTCTACAACTACACATGTTGGTAGACTTTCAATATCTCTTTTTTGGTGAATCTTTTGGCCTTGAAATTTGGCACAGATGTTGTTAACATAGGGATGCGCTTGAAAAAAAAATTCATGAAAAAAACCCCAATTTTTGAGCCTTCAGGAGGGTGTCAAAGTTGGTAGCAAGTTGGCAGGAATGAAAAAAAGTTCGTAACTTTATGGTACCCGACTGTACAGTACAACACATTGCAGAGTTGTGCACATTGTTGCACAAGTGTGCACCCTAAACCACAAGTAATAACACAATTGTGCCCACTACTGCAAATCAACCCAGCAGAATGCACAACTCTGCGTACATGTAGACCCCCACCCCCCACCCCGGTTATGTACCAATTTGTTTCGCAAATGACACTGACTACAGGAGCTCTGTTCATGAGTGTACGCAGCCAAGTGTTCCGTCAATGAAGGGATTGTTTCCGTACTATTGTTGTCCAATGAAACGGTGTGCTTTTTATCACACAACGTTGCATTTGTGGATCGTGGCCAGTGCATTCAGTGTCAATCCGTGCCATGTTGTCCCATATGAGGAAACCTAAATCACTCACTAGTGAGTGTTGGTAATAATCTTGTGACGCATATGGGAGACGGATACCCTGCGAACTATCTCACTGTAACGAATTCTTGGCCTGCATCCCCCCAAAAGAGCAAGGTGGAGATGTCTCCTTTTTCAAAGACCATTTAACTGCAATGACGCGACTTGCAGTACATGACTTCTTTCGAATGGATAAAAGAGCAGGTCCATGACAGATTTCGAAGCAGGTCCATGTCTTCATGCATGTGAAGTACACATTCCATGATTTACAGCGTGAACACCCTAAACCAGATGGGAGATAGTTCGACTCTCGCACTGACCCCTTAATTGTAACCCTAGAATTGGGATAAACCGTGGTTGAGAAATCGGGCGAACAAATTGGCTGCAAAAATGGAGACAGGCAGAGAAGCGAACAACAACTAAAGTCATGTGATCACAGAACTGAAAGCAAGTATTTATTGGGAATATATACTCACCACCAAATGAAGACTTGAACTTCTTAAAATCCTCAGAGTGCTCCATGCCCGGGCAATGTGCAAGAGCCCGCTCCCTGCGCGCGTTGGTCCAGAAATCGCATACGCTCGTCGTCGCAGCTGTGCAAAGCCTCTTTGTCGAACATGACTTCGTCGAATTCACGGAAACTAAAACTCTTTAGCCATTCTGGGACAGCCAATGCTAGACATCGTTGCAAGGTACAACGATCGTCATTATTGAAGTGAATTATTGCACACCAGGGGTGGTATGTGTGCTTCCAAGATGACAACTGAAGATACATCGTTGTGGCTAAATTCGGATTGGCACTACACGCAAACAATTACTTTGAGAGCATAACCGGCGGCGTCTTCGTGTGCAGAGGGGTAGACCATGGGATGGGGTAATAAACCTGCACCAGCATTGGAATTGCTCCTCTAATGTAGAATGAAGCAATTCTTGTAACTCCCGACGCTGCTGCAATCGCCGGAGCGCGTTTGTCTTCTCCTCCAACTCGAACTTAGTGCCCTTGTAAGCACTCTGCAACTTGGATGCCATATTTGAAAGCCACTCGTACCTCACTTTGCACGTCCCCTGATTCGGTGGTACTTCTCGGAATGCCTGTCGACGTTGATTCAAAAGGCAGGAATGCTGAGAGATGGGTCGGCGCAGACCTCTTGAGTAACAACGAACTCTCCAGCTGCAAAGAATGTGTCGCGGGGTGAACCTTCATGACATCGGTTTTTTCTCTGTCGACTATCTCAGTCTGGACTTCTTGCACTTCAAAAACATCCAGTCTCTCTCTCTCGAGCTCTGCATTGGTAGTGACGGAGTCGAGGACAAACATCTCAATTCGGATTTTCTCACCCAATTTCTCGACTTCAAGTTTGGCAAGCTCCGCTTCGTGCCTGGTGGACAAAACGTCCAGAAATTGAGAGACTTCCGTCGCAAGCTTGCGCGCCCACAATGCCGCTATAGTCCCAATTCCTGCAAATCTGTCCACAGAGGACACGCCGGAAATCAATCCACCGAGTTCAATGTGAAGCCAAACGCCTTCTCGATCCCCGAAGAGATCTGTTCGGACACGAAAGAATTGCGAACATTGTGTGGTATTGACATCTTCCCCGTAAGCTGCCCAATTCACCGTCACACCTTTTTCTTCAGCTACTCCACCTATCACAAACTCCATCCCGATCAATCCATGAGAAGCCATCCCTGTCTTGGAGTGCAAAAGTGGCCACAGTTTCTCAACTTTAGTGCAAATCTACCGCTCCTTGCAGACTGTGGAGAGTTCATAACATTGTTTACCAACGAGTCATCCTTGAAAAGGGGACCCTTACAGTGAATGAAATTGTCTTATATGGCTCTTATGAAATTGTCTCAACCCCAATCCTTGAATTAACGGATAAGTCCCTTCCATGCATCTACCAAACCATAATACCTTTTTAGCATGGGGAGGACCATTGCCTGGTTATACATTGTCATGTTGCAAGTGCCAAGCAATTTGAATGTGCAACCCATTTTTGGCAAAGAATTTTATAGCTTGAATGCCATGCTAAAGACAAAAATTGTGGATGAATATAAAACCTCCAAAAAAAAAATCTTGAAATAGAATTGTTGAACATTGGTTATCAAAGTTACAATCCTCTTCTTTAGATACACTACTTGTACTCCAAATGCTCACCAACATTTACTGTGCTGTAGTGTGCACAATCCAAGTACAAAGTCTCTTTTTTTTACCAAGGTATGTAGTCTAGGTGTCACTTGGACCAACTTTTGGGAACCCAATAGGGGATCCTAAATTTACAAATAAACTCTTCATATATGCCAACTACTTAGAGTGGTTGGAGTTATTTCTCTCTCTACTTTCAATAAAGAGAATATTATCTATATTGGTGTCACTTTATACTAATTAACTAAGCATACTTGATATTATTGAATACATTGTATGAATAAATTATAAAATTTCAAAATATTCTTTGTAGGTGTACTAAAAATTGACACTAGACTCTCCTTAGCTCTCATGTTGCAATTGTATACATCTGGTGTCTTCAAAATTTAAGTTTGGGTGTCACTTTTGTTTTAAATATAGGGGTTTGTATTCTAGATAGTGATGATTATAGATGCACATGTGAATTAGAGTATGATTATTGTAGTCATTGTGGACAAGTTATGTTTACCCTTGTTCTTTTTGTAGTGAAGGTCAAGGAACATATACTATTGATACTAAACTACCTTTAATTACACATCCTTGAAATACAAAATGCTTCAACTCTCACTAGTTACCTCAAAAGCTCTACATCTTCCATTGATTACTTTTGAAAATTAGTATTAATTTTTTTTAAAGAGAATTTGTTGAAATTAGATTATTCAGTCAACTTTGAACACCCCTAATTTAGTTGTCTCCAAAGGGAGAGTGCTTCAATAGCATATGCCTACCTTACATGTGAAAATTTGATTAGAAAATTGTACAAAAAACAAATAAGTATTATGGCAATAGAATCATTTGTAGAGCAATTGCTTATTTCAATTGACTCAAAGTTGAAAGTAGAAACAATGCCATACATAAGCCTTATATTTACATTTTTTTTATAGCTTCCCATAAATGCCTATTTAGTCATATGTGTTCATTGAACAAGACCAACTAAAAAAAAGCCTTCTCAAGATTTTCTAAAATATAAGAGTTTATTTAGAGAAGAGATAAGAATTATTGTCCTCTTATTTTATTTTTTAAAAGTAATGAAGAATACCCATGAAATTTGAAGAGATTTTCCACATTAGAAAAATAATGGATTAGAAAAATTAAATTTATCATATGACAAACAATGCCCCTATAGAAATGTTCAAATTAATCTTACATGTAGAAAGGCTCCAACTAAGGTAAACCATCCTATGACAGGCCAACTGTCTAATACAGACATCTACATAACCCCCCCATTACAGTCCATTTCAGATTTTTGCTTCTACAATTTAATTAGGTTGGTTAGTGGCCCACATTAGTGCATTAGGTGATTGTGATAGAATTAGTAATGACTGTCATAGGACTCTTACACATTGTGAGTGTAAACTCATCATAAGAGTTTGTTTTTTATTCCTTTGTGTGATGGCCACATTAAAAATTCTTGTGGTTGTGTTAGAAAATCTGAAGACTGCATTAGGTGGTAAGATGACCATCATGAAGACATATTTTATTGATTTTAGATAGTCTACAGACTGTTTTGGAAAAATACTTAAAAAATTCATAACAAATTCTTACTTTGTCCAAAAACTAAAATTTTAACTGCTTCTTTCATTTCTCAAAGTTGTCTCTGCTAGAAAAAAATCTGATTTTATTTTGCTAATGGCAACATACCAAATCAGTCATTCTGCATGTCATAGGCTGGTTTACCTTAGACATGTTACACTTAGAGCATCTCCATTGCACAACTTGCCAAGGAAGGCAAGTTGCCCTCCACTAAGACAACAAGCCTCTTGAGTAGGGAGCTCACATTCCCTCAACTCATTGAAGAAATGCAAGTGGAAAGAGTTGATTGGATACCAAGACTTCTTAACCAACTCATCAAAGAATCTTGTACTCACCTTTGGAGATGAGTAAGGCTTCTTCCAACTCACCTAAGTCACTCTAAATATTGCAACCCCGTATTTTGTAATAGTCCTGAAAACACTGAAAACACTGTTGAAGACCAAAGTACATATTCGTAGAGAAAGGAATCATTATTTCTGTAAGCAAGGGAAGCTCGGCCTCATCTTCTTGGAGAACATTCTTCCTTACATACTTGGGCTCTCTCCAAGCTAATAGTGGCCCTTATACAACCAGTAAAGACCAGACGCTATATTGTCTGGCATCAAGCCACAGTTTTCTGGTTCACTCTCATATTTTCCCGCCCCCTCTACGGTTTGAAGATCCTATCCCACAATGCCGATGTTTTTTCTTCAACTCTGGCTCACTCCACTCCAAACCACTTTGTGAGCTAGTTTATCCAAGTACACAAACTCCCTTAAAGAAAACCTGCGAAGATGAGAGTTCGAAGTGGTTGTAAAATACATGTGTTTCAATAACAAGAATAAGCAGGTCAACACGTAGACGGGATCCTTCCCTCTACAGAGATTGTCTAACTGAAACAAAGACTCCCCTCCAATCGGGGGTCAAAGAATTCGGCAATAGCCATTCAACCCAACAACAGCGCACACAATGCTTTCAACTGTGCACTCGCTATATGAGGTCTTGCTCTAACTGCTCACCCCGGAAGGATGCACACTCATCAAAGTGGTGGTCAAGTAAACCATCCATTCACCGAAACGCCGCTTCAAGGGCCTGAATAATTCCGTTAGGAGAAAAATTTATCAAGTTGTGCCCTGGATGATCTTGTATGCTGATCACACCACTCCGAAACTGCAAAAGTCCTGAAGCTCCAGTGAGAATGAAGAGCGCTCGTTCACACCCACACATCTGAGGCCAAGGTGGAAAGGAAAACGACCACCCCAGACCAGTGGAAGTACATTATATATAGGCAGGACTTGAGACGTACTGTCCTCATTTAGCAGCAGTGATCAGTTCACCGCTTCTGCAAGCGCCAACATGAATATGTAACACTTGGTGTTTAACTTCCAAAATCTTCGCACATTGTCTCCTGGGTAACTGCCATGATCAAAATTGTGTTAAGACATCTAACGAAAACCATTACTCTGCCACTCCAAATTTATCATTTACGCAGAGTGCAAACTAAAATAATTTTCAAGAAAGCAAACGCTGAAGTGGAATCATAATGCTGAGGCAACTAAAACATATCCAGTACACGCCACCTCACAAATCGAAGATTCAACAAACAAACAAAGCTTACCGAGAAAAACTTGTTGGACACTCTTTCGCTCACAACTCGAATGCTCTGCACTCTAGATGGAGCAAATCCCTTGGACCAGCAGTAGTTCTTCGCCTTCTCCTCGTCAACGCTCGAAAGTCGCCTGTACACGCTAACCACTCGAGAACTGCTCACATCAGGCTGCATCTCCTCCATGTAAAACAAGTAAGGACGATTGCACACAGACGAGGCACTTGGTCTCGTGTCGAAGGCGAACTCAAGAGGCTTGTTGTCTCTGTTCCATGCTGTAAAAGTGGTCTCCACACGAGTCAACAATCGCGGAAGAATGATTTCAGGGAACACCTGCACAAACAAGTGCGCTCACACATATCAGGAATCGTCTCGCCATAACCCAAGGGTCGAAAGCCACGTCCACTTCAGCTTCTCGACCAGCATGCAATCCACTCACGGTGGACACTTTCATGGACCACTTCCACACGAGGACCACAAAACCTTCGATCCTATCCCTCAAGCCTAGATCCATACAGCCCTCGCCATACCCCACAATGCTCGTATTCACCACCTGTAATGAGACAGCGACACCACACACTCAGACGACCACTACCTCCACTTCTTGCAATCCAACCGTACCTGGATCACGTAGCCGGTGGAAATCGAGAAAGAAAGACTGCGCTTCTTGTCATAAGCGATCGATTGCTGCAAGAAGCTCCCAGGTTCCGTGCGCATGGCTTTCGTCAGCAATCGCAGGCCTTCCAGGTGGGACATTTGGGGGAACACAGGATCCAACAGCTCCAAGTGATGCATGGACATGAACGGGGTCACGGGGTGAGACGCAAGCAGACCGTGGGCGTCGCCGAACACATCGAACTGCGCACAAAAACAACAAACAACAAACAAGGTCAAATCGCTGATGCGGAAGGACAAATACACAATCCCAAAAAAAACATGGATCTGCTTTCGCAGGTTGACAGCACCTATTCCTGCACATCTTGCAATTCCTCGTCCCAAGTCGGAAAAACTGCTCTTATCCGAACATATCACAAAATCACTCATTGGCTCAACTCCAGGCACCACAGCTCATAATGACCAAATTCACTAGGAACTTATTCATAAATATCCAACAGGTCACAAGCGATGCAGTGCCACCCCAAAGATATTCTCAGAAATGCCACCTAGCTAGACGACACTCCATTTCTACAAAGCAAGCTCAACGACTCAAACGACTCCACAAAACTCTGAAACTCCGTCAAAAATCGCACCTGGTGAAATCCACCTTCTCTCGTCAAAGGAACGCCAAGCTCAGTGATGCAAGCATGGAGACGGTCGTCACTGCCGAAGAGAGAGGGGTAACGCTCAAGACACTCGTCCTGCATAGCCGCCAGGGCCTCCGCCAAAGGGTAACTGATTGCGAAACCGCCGCCACCGTAAGCCATGCTATGACTGAAGTGATCGTTCTGACGGTGACTCTCCGAGTTGCTGCCGATATACCACATCTCAGACGGGTCGTACTTGCTCAAAACACGAACCAGATTGTCCGTGTTGAACAAAGTGTCGTCGTCACCCATCACGAACCAACGCACGTTCGGCAGGCCCAGACGAAATGTCTCACAAACGATCCGGGACAGACGAATTCCCGAAGGATGGCCCAGTGGATGAGTGTAAGAGAACGTGCTCGTGTCTTCGGAGACGTGCACCGGTGGTACATTCTCTCCGTCCTGGATCTTCACAGCTTCTTCCAGCCACACGAAGCCCCGCATTTCCTCACGACGCCACCAAAGCTTGATGAACTCTTTCCGTCTGTCCCATAATTGCGCCGCGCCTGCTATGCCGAACACAATATGGTTGATGGCCAGGCCATTGTTCGGCTGGCTGGGGTGCATGTACGGGGCCGCCGAGAAGGTGGCTTCGTTCGAGAGACCCCCGCTGATGGAAGGGGTTGACCAGAAGAAGGATGGGGGTGCTAAAATACTGTGGCTGTCGGCAATGCAGGGTGACCTGTGCGACGAGAACACCAGAGAGAGCCAAACCGTGGTGGCGACCCCTAGAAAAATAGCGAGCAAAAGAAGGGTGCTCCAAAACGCCTTCCGTCCCGGACCCCTGACGAATTGATGCCTCGTAAACATCGTGATCGCGGAACATAAATTCAAAGCGACTGAAACGTATGCTTTGCAATTTTCCAAATTTCTAGGATAAAATATCCAGTCCTGCCCGGTTCGCCCTCAGACGAGTCTGGAATCCCAGTACTCGTAATTCCACCACCTAACTCTCAAAACCTCCGTATAGACAACACGATCGGTCAGAACCCTAAACCTGGACGCCAAACCTGGCAGTTTCAAGACAGTGCAGTCGGCCGTTAGCGAGACCGATACTCGTTTCTGGCGCTCCACCAACACACAAGAGCTTCATCAATAGTTTTCAGTTCTGCAGAAGCATCCCCGCTCCAAAGTAAAAAGTAGCTCCTCGGGTTCGGAGATTCACCTCAGTGGCAAAGACCACTATCTCCCGCACATTTCCCGAGATCGAACGCCACTTCATAAACTTTTCAGATAACAGCAACAGTGAAATCCAATGATACCGCCTATCGAGAAATGCACGCAGAAACGAAGTTTCTAGGCCACTGCGCGCGCCAATGGCCTAGAAAACCACGACCACCACGCACGACGATCGTCAGTCAGGGCGTACTCATAGCAGTCAAGAACGTCGCAACAGGACACGTTAACCTAACTCACTAATCGAATCACTTCCCCAGCTCCAACCTCTCCGTACCTTACGGGAATACCAGAAGGATCTAACCTGACCAGCAAGCAACAGCCAAAAAACCGCCGTCCTTTCTCTGCTAAAATCCCACTGCAATCTGCAACTTCAAGCGATCCTTCCACCACCATTCAAATTTGAAGATGGAAGCCTCGCAAATCAATGCGCAACTCCGAGGAACCAATACCTCTCCCTCCCCCGACGTGGTCCCAGCGACTTTCACCACCACGAGTACTGCCCATTCTAAGAAACCGGTAATGTACAGACAACTTCCACCACCACTCACCACCGAGATTTTCAAAAACAATAATAAAATTGTGATTCAAATGTCCAGCTCAGTCTCCACCATTCGCATCGGTTGCAAGTGTTGCAAGTGGGCTTGGTACAGTAGTACTGTTCAAATGTCTAACCCCCGACATCCCGCGTCGGCACAACCGGGGGCCCTGTTCTAATCAAATTATGATTCCACTTGACTCACAACCTCATGACCTTTTCTCTGAAATTGGAATAATTCGGCAACAGATAGAAGATGCTGCCTACACATAGACGTAAATCTTCCCCGCATGCGCCACAGGACCCACTGTTTGGTTTTTTATCATTTGGGAGATCATCATTTTCACCAGAAAAAATGTCCTCTGCAAGGGCTTCTGCTACACCGTTTTTTTTCCAGCTTCAACACAGCCGCGTGGACTCAATTCGAATACGGAACGAAAGAATGCGTTTCGTTGGCTGCATTCAAGGTCAACGTCGATGGTGTACTGTGACGGATTGGATCGGACGAGCAGTCGGCAATGACTTTGCAGAATCAGAATCGTCTGCGAGAGGTGGCGGGGGGATTCGGAAAGGTTTAGGGTTTTGCAGGCAGGTTCGGGCGGGCCCTCGTTTCGGCCGGCGTCAGACGTCGCCGCGTCCATTGTAGGCGCCTGAAGTAGGCTCGCTTGCTGCCGTCGCCTGACGTGGCCGTACTTAGCCGCCGTTGCGCCTATCGCAGCCGCGCGTTGATGAGGGAGGAGACAGTTCTGTATCGCTCCCGCTCCCTAGCATTTATTGCAAGGATGTCAACTCAAATTTTTCACCTGTGGGCAAGGTGAAGGCACCACAAACCGTCAATGTAAGCAATTCAGCATATTTTGGAGGCACATTTTCCTAAAAATGATATTTCGGTAGTAATAGCAGGTGAAAATCACGAATATTAAAAAAAAAAAAGATTTTTCGGATGTGGTATGTAATTTCTATGATTTTTCAAAATACCGGCTCCCTAGACCATTGAAACTGTCACATAGGTGGACTATAAATTGAAATCTGCAAAAAACAGTAGTTAGCAAATCAAAGTTAAATATGTGTCCTTCAAATCTGTCACATTAATGATACATTCATCCCTCTCAACATGATACGTTGATTTCACATAATACAACATCATATATTATATTTTTCTACACTATATTACTATAAAGTCATTGATTTGTTGCACAATCTCATGATACAATCACAAATTTTGTAAGGTGTCTATGTAGTACAATATACTACTAACAATTATAATCAATTTTTGAAGATTAAAACACAAACATAGGTTTGAGTGGTTTGAAATATAGAAACAAACCTGAGCTCTTTAATTGGATTGTTTGTATTGTTGTAATGTTGTAAGCCATTGTTTCTTAGTACCAAGTAACTATCTTTGCAAACTTGCACAACATTTGAACCTTGAAATGCTCAATGAACAATGGTCTCAACATTAAAGTCATACACAATAGTTTTGAAAATCTAAACTACATGCACTTTGTAATTTTCTTGACAAACCCAACTCGTCAAACCTTGGAAACAAAATATATTAGGCTTGCATTGTTGTTTACTTTAAAGATTGTATAGACATTCCAGTAGTAACACAATTTTATAAGGGCCTTGTGGATTGTAGGTTTATAAGGCTTGTTTTCAAACACTAATAGAAAAGTGGTCATCGGGAACCAAGTTACAAGGTAAGCGCATGGTTCCAGAGGTCCATTTGGGCACCAAGCTAGTACCCAAATAAGTCTCTGAAACCATGCTCTCGCACTATAGCTTGGTTCACTAGGACCACCTTTCTACGAGTAGAACCATTGAAGAAAATGTAATTGTCAAGGTGGACAACCCCTCATGATGGCAACATGAGAGAACCCATGAGTTGTTGTTACAATAAGGTAGTATGCTCTAAAAGTGCCCCTCTCCTTCAAACCGCCCCTATTTTTCGCTAGAGGATGGAAATGACGTGAGCCTTAAATGGACCACTTCAGCAATTGAATGAATCAAGGAAAAAAAATGTTTTTCTACTGCGAGAGCCAATCATTGTCTTTGATTTTCACACATCTCTTTAAAAGTTGCAAGTGGATGGATTTTCGGAGACCTGTAGTCACAAATAGGTGCCTATGCTGCCAATTTTTGAAAATTTAGAAGTAATTCAAAAATTCTTGAAAAAATACAAAACCGCTTGTGTTAGGTTCCACATCTATTACTTTCTCTGTAAAATGATGTAAATATTTATTTATTTTCCATGAAAACCCATGAAAAAGACGGACCAGCCCTTCAATGGTTGCTTTTAGAGCCAATACTACCTTAGACCCAAGGGAGATTTCAGAGAAGATACTGGCTCCAACTGATTCCATGGAACACATCACTATATTACAAAAAACTCCGTACAAGAGCTCAAATGTTGTCATGAAGATACTCATCAGATACTCAGATCCAAGTGAAAACTGAAAATGTGATTTTTTGACTGAAAAGAGGATGTGCGGCTTCCTAGAATTCATGTCTGGAACCAGGTGGAATTCAAAGATGCAGACACGGTACTACGAGCTAAGTTATTCTGCTACTTCTTTTGGCTTTGAACTTTGAATTCTTTGTCCTCAATAGTTTGTCAAGATTCCAATTTTCTTTTGTATTTTTGTTTTTTCATGATGACAGAGAGATCAAATTATATTGTATATTGCATGCTAGAGAAGAATCTGGAAGTAGAAAGTAGAGGTGTTTCCGTGATGGATCTGTACAACTTTATGCATTTTCAGCATGCATGCACAAACAAAGTTGTTGGAGCTTATGACAGATGGTGCTCAATTTCGAAGTTAGTAGCGCTTGTCACATGAAGGAGTGATCAATGAGATGGTGGCACTCCGAAATAAGATCGTTGAGTTGAAAAGCAGCAAGTAACTAAGGTAAAACAACCCATTGTGGTCAGAATTAGGAGTCTGCCCTCGTGCCATTTCTGAAATTTTTCAAATTTTTTTCCACATGGAGACAAATGTGAGAAATAATGAGGACATTTGAATTTATATTTTTCAGACAAAGTATGGATTTGTTACAAATTTTTGAAGTGATTAGCCCAAAAGAGTTTGTAGGCTACTCCATAACCAACAAAAATTGAACCCAATATGCTCATCTTACCTACCCAATACAATCACAATATTTTCTAACATGGAATGTCTCAAAATCAATTCTTATAATGAATTTTACACTGAAAAGTTGGAAGTACCTATTGAGGTCATCAATCACTCCATAACTATCATAAAAGACACTGATTTTGGTCTGAAAAACCACCATAGAATCATTAGGTGTCTATTATGGGTCATTTGACTGCAATGGGCTGTTTTACCTTATCTCCTGAAAAGATGCAAACGCCCCTACCAAACAACCCCACCCTGAAAATCCTTGTCCGTCCGATATGGGAAGAAATAAATGAAAGTACCCCATGCCGTCCATTTGCCAAAAATCAATGGCCATCTCTTTGGGATATGGATGTGGATACAGAAGACATATATGGGTACATAATACGAGTATGAGTACAAAATACAAAATACGGATATGACAATACGACAACATATCTATATCGATTGCATCTCAAGTTGCAATTTGAAATTACAAATAAGGTTGGTTGGTTAGTATGGGTTGGGATTTGGGTTGGGAATTTAAAAAATTATATCCTACTACTAGATGCCATTTGTACAACAAGTACCTATAAGTGACAATTCCATTAATTAATTCAAGTATGGCTTTTATTTTTTTATTTTTTTGATACAAATGAAAAGGAATTTCATTGCAGGAGTAAAAATACAAACCATCAGCCACAATTATGGCTTTTAGAGCCTCTGAGTTACTATGCGTTCAAAAGACAAGTACAATTATAATCCCAAGCATTTCATCTTAGTGATCCTATGATGGTTTCCATATCTTCTATGGTCAATACAAAGAACCCAATGATTGAACACTATTCCAAAGAAGTTTGATGGAACGAGATCCAAATTTTGTGGCTTTGTAACTCTATTTTGAACATGCACAACCCTTATTACACCAATAGAGTACCTAAATGGTTCTTGCAAATAATTACTCTTTTATCCAGAGGAGTGTTTGTTTCTTGGTTTACTCCAATAATAGAGATAGTGATTGTGACAAAATGATAGAGACAAAAATGCAAAATTTGAGGCAAGGGTCATACTTTGCATCTATCAATGTTGTTGAATTTTGACAACTCATGTGCTATCTTGAATGGAGTGGTAATGCTTTTATCAACTATTTCTATTACAAATTTAGAAATGATGCGAAGGACTTATTAATCACTCTACCAAAAGTGAATAGTTTGGAAGAGTTTATGATTCATCATAAAAAACTAATGTATTTTCCTATTTTCAATAAAGGTTTCAAAAAATCACATCAAAAATTGAGATCATAGAAACCTATCCAAAATTTGTAGTATCCTGCAAGGAAAAATTTGGTCCTTTAGTTGTTAATAGTTGCAAGACATACAATATTTTTCTAAAAAATCCTTAACCAAAGATCAAAAGGGATGGATATTTGGTCACCGGCTTCAAAAAAAAATTGGATGACTTATGAGCTCATCCTACTTCCTAGTGCTACTAAGCTTGATGTGAGCTTAAATTTAATCCTCAAGTCACGAGGTGATTTTCCATTTATTTGCTCACACTTTCTTGCTTCTACTCTCTAGACGAGCATTCACAACTAGTACTCACTCCTCAACATTTAAAACCATCTTCATGCCCTATAGTCACACCTAACTAGGATTGTTCATCTAGACATGGAAACATGATGTCTAATATGACATGCTAGAAGAGGGTTGTCTTCTAGGTTGTCTTGTACGTTAGACACATGTCTACTTGACATGTATCAAAATATGACAACTTGACAAGAAATCCACAAATTACATTTACTTAGACTAAACAACCTTGCACCTAATCCTCTGCTTGACTTTCAAATTAGAGTTGGCAACCAAATTTAACTAGAACTAGCCAAATTTTGGCAATACTTTATCCATGGTACTTAGAAAAAACTAGCTAATAGAACAACAACAAAGAAATGAAGAAGGACAAAATTGATTCTAATGTGGCTTCTAGCTTTGTCATTGTCAAATAGAGAGAATTTTGCTTTGTGGAAACTTTGAGTCCCGCTTTGGGTTTCTAGCTACAACTACAACAAACCAAGATATGAGGGAATGCAATAGTATGAGTGGTAGGATGTATTGCTTTAAATAAAGTGATTGCATTGTTTGTTGTATAAAATGTCATACAATACAAAGTGTATGCAATTTTGTATATATATGTACATATATGACTTCATATATGTCGCACCCCTTAGTGATGTTGTCCACCTTAAATTCACCCAAAGTACTTCTTGCAGCATTTAACTCCTAATGTCACCAAAGGTCACAATCTCCTAACATTGTACATGCCACCCACCCACAAGTTTAGGTTCCAACTTTAGTCATGAGGTTCTCTATTCCTTCATGACTCCCAATACTTTGCTTCCAACACTTAGCTCCCATAAGACACTAGGCATGTCATTTGATGACATGGGACAAAATTTCTATTGATGCCAAACACTCAGTGGTGGCACTACTCCCCACCAGTGTTTATTGCCCTTGGATGGGATCCAACTAATTCTATTTTAGGATTCACTAATTGGAACTCATACCATAGCCTAGTATGGAGTGGGACACCACCCAGCTGGTATCAAAGAGTGCATAAACACTCTGTAATGTAGATTTTGCTTATTCGACAAAATCCACAAACAAGGGATTCAAGGGTCAATTCTCTTAGGAAAGGTCGATAAGTCTAGTGTTTTGTAACTAAGGTCACTCATTTCATATTGTAGATACTTATCTATGTTGTTTTATGTTTTGTTTTCCAAAAGAAACCCAAGGAATACACCTAATGTCAATTTTTCACAGTCCAAATACCAATGCTATATTATAAACACAAATGTATGGCGTCACAATCCTGTCTAGTTTGTGGCTCATGTCAATTCTCAAGTCAATTTGTCATGAGTAGGTCAATTCGTCTTTATGCATGCTCTAGCTACTTAATAATAATAATAATATATAAATATATTCATAATTACACAAATTTTATTATATCAAGGGAATCTCTTTTTCAATTCTCTTAATTCAATATATTAGTTTTACAATATATTTTATATAAAAATGAATTAATATTTTATCTCAAATTGCTTATATATTAGTCATTGGAAAAGAATTGATTCTTTTTGGTCAATTAGAATTTAGTCTTTATGCTTTTCCCTTTAATTAGCTTCAACCTTTCCAAAGGCGATTTTTATCTTCCTTTGAATTACTTGTTTGGTCAAATAGACACACAACCAACATGCAACCTAAACATAGAATAATGGACCTAAGACCATGACAAAGTCTAGTGGTAGTGACTTAGTCGACTTGCCACCAACCTCCAACTACGCTGTCTACTTGACCTTATCTTATTGGCTTGGCAATTAGAATGAACTCAAAGTAACCAAATAAAATCTCACTACTCTAGATTTTGTATAATAGATTTTAATGCTTTTCATAGATTCCAATTATGTGATTTGTATGCAAATTCAATAAATGGATTTTAATTCATAGTTGAATTTGTCCATTATCTATTCGAACTACTTCTATTGCAATTAGACCAAGTCTATTTGAATGAAGAGTGGGATGTAACTAATACTTCTATCAATTAGATTGAATCAGTCTTGAATTGTACAGACTCTCCTAATTTGAATAAATAAATTAAAGGTCAAATATAACGATTACCACAATTAACAATGCATAATAATTAGACTTTGGTTAATTCTATCAATTGGAACATTGACATACACATTCAGCATATCCATTTAACGCATTAGCACGGCATTCATTTACTCTTATACACATATAAATCACCATTCCATTATTGACATAGTGAATTAGACTTAATGCATTAACACAAACTTACGATTCAACGCAATTTGACATTCACACATTTGTTGAAAATCATACACTAGTCAATTAGCAATGGACACAAGAAGCTCATGAATTTTTAGTAACATCGTCAATTGGACTCAGCCCAAATCGATCCATTTCACAGCTTGACAATTTAATGCACCTATTATACTTTAACATACTCAATCCAATTGATAGACAATACTACGACTAGCTAAATTGGGTTTGTTGATTAGCCAACAATAACTACACATATATTTTCAAAAGCAAACCACAAGTGTCATCAAAATCTCACCTGAGACAAACAAATCGCTTATCTGCTCAGTCATGCCAATTCGACTACCAACAGATTCTTGATTACGCACTGATCCAGTTAAACATGTGAATCTTCATTCACTCAAAATCTCGCTTACAAACAAGTGGACAATGCTTCAAGATTTATCAACTCGACCCTCAGATAACATCATCACTAATATTTATAACATTCCACACATTCCAATGGACAATTTACAACTCTCACTTGCAATCTTTTGTAGTCGACTTGACTTAAATATCCCACTTACGACTGCATCACTCATTCAGTAGACAATCTTATTATCCAAGCAATAAAGTCAGATTGAAATATTTGATTAATTTAGACAATACTATAATTCTTGTCTATATTCAATTACAGCAAGCAGTCAATTACACTTCACCATAAATCATCAATCAAGGGAGTAAGGTATACCAACGTAACTTGACCACAATGATCCAACGTAGTAATTCACCATGCAATTGGACAATTCAATCAATTCCCTTATAGAATAGTTGACACTAGCTTTATTTACAAACTACCACAAACATAATTTATGCAGTCAATTAGACAAGTGATTAATTCAATCAATTACAAATCACACCCACAATCAATTAGCCAACAACTTTACACAAGTCTTTAAGCTAAATTTTACAACAACTTGACCAACACTTACACAATATACAGATTCTAAACAATGCGGTCAATTAGACTAGCAATACTTCTAGCACAATTTAACAAAAACAATTAGACAATTGAGAAGCTGAATATATTTGCAAGTGAGCATTAATACAAGTGAGTCATACAACTGGTATGAACTAAAAACTAAAGCAAATCAACCTTTGGACTTATAGTCCCAAAAATCGTGAAGATTACTCTTTACATGGAGCTACCAAGTCTACTTGACTTTGTTCGAATCCTATCAAATTGCCTCTTTCCAATCCTAAAATCCACCTTTTCCATTCCTATACAATAATCATAAGGCTAATGGACCTACAAGTGGAAATGAGACAACACGTGAACTCTATTTACACTACAAGAGTTGAATAGACCAAGAAATAAAAAAATTGAAGTACGTTACACTCTATAGTAACACAAAGTGGCAGTAAAGGTCCAACACCAACCTCACCACTTGTAGCTACTATGGCTCACTATAGTACCATTTGGCAGGGAGTATGGAGACCACTCCTCTTTATAATACTCTTTGTAGGATTCTACAGACCTCCCTTTCCTATGGGTCTCTGGAAACATTCAAATTACTCCCCATCTTAGAAGACCACCCATTTCCAAGTTGTTTCCTCAAAATTGGGCCCCAAAAGATTTCTGATCTTCCCATCGATATAACTCTTAGCTCTGGACTTCAAATCCAAATTAAGAGTTCATTTTCATGATCTACACTTTTTGCAAATCACCATGGACTATTAATTTTTTTCAATGCAATAAGTATTGAGGAAGTTATGACCCCCCAAAGGTCCAATTCCCTGGGGGAGTACTTTTCTATTACTCCACCTTCTTTGGATGCCCATAAATTTTAACTCTTAGCTCATTTTTTCATGATCCTTAGCATTATAGAAATCTTGTCTTTTAATCTTTCTAATGATATGCAGTATTCCCTATTTGGCTCAAAGGAATCCTCCCAAACCTTGGCTCTTACGTCCCACACCTCAAGATGCGATCAAGACACTGCCAACTTTGAGGAGCCATAATTTTTTACTCCCAACTTTGATCCTTGTGTTCTTTAGTCCTATAGATGCATGCATCTTCTCACAAGATTTCAAAGAATGTGTAGCACGCTATCCAATTCATCCTGAACAGAGTACTACAATGCTAGGCTTGGAGTGAACCTAGTATTTTTTGATTGCCCGGAGAACTTGCCTGTGCCGGGCCTATCATCTCCATCAACGAAGGTGCTGACCTGGAACGCAGATTTGGAGAATGAGGCTCTTCAAATGGCATTTCAATTCGCATTCAAACATTTGCAAGACCATGGATGCATGATAGTATTTTATTCATGGAGCGCCAATGTTAGGGGCGATATTGCAGGATTGTGTGAGGCTTACCGCATGGTGAAGAAGAAGGAGTGGTAGAGAATGAATCGTCTCCGCTTGACCTCGGCATTGGACACTAGGGCTACAGTAAACCAACAACATGAAGTTCTTGAAGTTCGAATTGTCCTTTCCTTTGGATCATATTATATTGGCTTCTCATATATATTTTATTTTTCTAATTGCAAACGCAGAGGTTTGGATTTAGCTTCTTCGTGAAGGACTTCGGAGAGAAAGGAAAATCCAATTTCACTTTCAAGCACACCTTGATGATGAAGAATGTTGGTGTTGACATTGGTCGAGATGACATGTTGATGTACTACACGAAGGAGGATGATATGGCAATGAAAGATGGAAAGCCATGGTGGGGGGCTCGTGAAAAGGATCCCCAACTTTTTCAACTCTTGATTAAAGCTGCAATTGTTGAAGGAGACCTAGTTCTTGATTGCACCGCATCAACAGGTAATTATTCTATTTCTTTCTTTGTCTATTGAAGTAAAAATTCTGTAAATCATTAATTTAACTAATATTTCATATTCCCTTGACTTCAGGTGCATCAATTACAACTTGTTGTGGCATAGGCCGCCACATTGTGGCTTTGGAGGAGAACATTGACATTTTTGATGCCCTCTTCAAACCCATGACGAAGTCTGCTCCAGTCATGGTGAAGGCCCCACCTAAACCACCAACACATCAAGACTCACATGATTCGGATGAAATGCCCATGGTGCCTCGCAAATTTGCTCAAAGGGAAAAATTCAGTAAGTAAGTTTGCATTTTATAAAGTCTTTATCTCTATATAATTCTTTGTATCTTAAAATTTTGACATCGTGCCCTATTTGTTTGTAGCCATCGAGGATTGATGTCATCAGATGCGATGGTGAAGAAACGAAGTCTTTTCAATAGTCCGGAAAAGAGTTTTGGTCTTCCACTATATGCTGAGCATATGGCCACAGCCTTTGCGGACTTTGGTTGCCATAAACCAAAACGCCATAAAGATACATATGCTCTAAATGTTTTATTGTTTATAGATGGATCAACATTGGAGGGTAGAGAGACTTCAGAATCGTCTACCAATGACGATTCTGCGACTGAGTCCACTACAATTTAGACTCATGGGATACAAATATCTCATGAGTCAAACTATTATGTTTAGATTTTATTTATGATTGCATTTTTGTGTTTTATGGCTACATATAAGGTGTTATTTATTTTACTTGTTTTTGGGAATTGCGTGAGGTCATTCAAAATTGATCACTATTGGTTGTTGCAATGAAGTCTCATAACAAAAAGTTTTAATTGACTTGGAATTTTTTTAAAAGAACTCCAATTTCTGGAAAATTACAGTAGCCTACATCCACGCTCATAGGTACCTCACCATTTTTTCTCAACAAAAAATTTGTAGGCTCACAAGCTCACAGGCTCATGCTCACACGCTAGCAACCTTGCTCGACTGCCCGGTTCAACATATCCAACCCACAATAAGATCACTAAGGCTCGGGCATTATGTTGAAAGTTCTTGTATCATTGTTGCTCCACACAAAGTTGTTTTAGTAGTTGAGAAGGTGTAGTTTCTTCTTGTAAATGCTCTTGTAGCACTGTAAGGTTCTACAATTGAAAATATTGATTTAGTAGTTGTGACAAAGAAAGTTCAAACTCAAGCTCTAGTTAAAGTTTTGTGTTTTAAGACTTTATAAAGACCTTCCAATTTGTCATACTAAAATTCAAAAAGTGAAACTAATAATTAATCTCAAAGGCAATGAAATTCTATAATAGAAAAAAATTACTTTAAAGTAATGAGACTCTTGGGTGGTTCTCTTCTCTTAATAGTTTGCTTGTACATGATAGTGATAAGGTGTCACCTTGAAGTCACTCCATATGATGTCATCAATGTGACGTATCTTCCTTTTTATATCATTACAATCAAAATACATCAAAACAACATATAATTTATTTTATTTTATATAATAAATATATTTGCAATGCAGACCCATCTCTATAGTAATTCAAACATTTGAAGGGAGAATAGCCAAGAGAAAGATAGAAGAGATTTAAACTACTAAATAAAAACTTTAGTTTCAAATGAATTTATTCATACATAATTTTTCAATAAGGCAACAAACCCATGACGGAATTTCACACAAGGGCATTAGTACAAGACTCCAAAAATCAAGAAAAATGAAAGAATTTCAACAATGAGTTACAAGACCATAAACATAAAAAAAAAGAGCAAAACAATGTTTTATCATAGAAATTGCTAAGTTTGGTAGGAACCCTATGTCCACCAAACTAAGCACTTACAAAATCTTTAGAAAGTCTCTATTGTAAGAAAATTGAACCACTTATAAAACACTTGACCCAAAGATTAAATCTTTGAGTTAATTTGGCCCAAAAGCATTGTAATGAAAAATCAACAAGGTTCCGAAATGCAAAATGGGGGGTTGAGGAGAGAAGACAAGGCATTTTATACAATTTCAAACACTTCACTCCAATACTTAAATCCCAAGATTTTTTTAGTTTTAATGCTAATTTATTGAAAAACTAAAGGAAATCAAATCTACATTGGTTGACAATTCTAACTTCTGGAGATAAATTCCAAATCAAAACCAATTGTATGAGTGGTTTTAAGATGTCTATAATAGTCTATAAAACCCTTTATTTCCATCTCACCTATCATTGGGATTCGCAAAGTCAACAAAAGTTCAAAATTACAAACCATAAAATCTTAGAATGAAGAATTTATTTTTTTCCAAGATTTTGAAATGCTTTGGTCATTTAAAAGGAATGTTGGAATAAGTAAAGATTCTATATGAACCTTATTTGGATGTTGGATGCTCCTAGAATGTTGGTCA
The DNA here is from genome assembly GCA_947034895.1 of Rhytidiadelphus loreus. Taxonomy (NCBI): domain Eukaryota; kingdom Viridiplantae; phylum Streptophyta; class Bryopsida; order Hypnales; family Hylocomiaceae; genus Rhytidiadelphus; species Rhytidiadelphus loreus. The sequence continues at coordinate 46,709,737 of OX344764.1, forward strand.
ACAACTTGTTCTATTTTAAAAAATTGACTAACAATCATTAGGATTGTCCATTTAGGTCCTTGCTGCTACTAAAATTCCATGAAACTTGTTGAAGCGCATTATTATCACTCAAAACTTTTGTTTTATTTTTTCAAGTTTTTATCGTAATTTTAGGTATTTTCTAAGATTTTATCATAGCTCAGGGGGGTCATCTAGAGTGTCCATTAGAAACCACGTGCGAACAAAACTTTGGACCCCCTATATACTTTTTGAATTTTAAATAAAACAAAATTAAAAAAATATGAATAGATTTTCCTACTTTGAAAGTTTATGTTTTGAATTATTGATATTTTTATTTGTTAATAATAATTAGTTACAAATTTTTGAAGTAAAAAGATACACTGTAGAATTGAAAAATAACTTTCACACCCCTATATTATATAAGAAAAAATTGTCTAAAAAATGAACAAAAAATTCCTAAAAATAATTCATTATTGAAAGCTCATTTTGAGTTGAATATTGACTCAATAGTCATCTAAATGTGTCCTTTATAATTATTTGAGTTGAAAAACATGCCATTTTAGTTCATTTTCAACCTCTTCTAGAAATCATTTCATATTTTATTTGAGTTGGAAATTTTGGCAATAGAAAGCTATAGTCATTATTAAACAATGTTCAAAATTTTAGGTTGAAATTATAGTTTATTAGAAACCACTTGTTTGCACATGGTTTGTTATAGTAGAACTAAGTGCACCCTCCGATTATTATAGTTGGTTGCAACAATTGACTTTTAAGAAGACTAACCTATATTATCCAATAAATCTTGAAACTTTACATGTAATCTCCAAGAGACTCTATATACACAAATACAAGATCATTTTTTTACTTTTCACTTTCAATTGAAGATGCACATGATTCAGTGGTTACATTGACATTGATTGTATTAAGTTGTATAATATCATTAGAGGGGATTTGAGGACAAAAATAGCATGTTTTTGGCTTGTTTCCAATGATATTCCCACTGAAGTAAAAGAGTACAGCGCAGTAAAAAAAAAATTCTAAAATACGAAAAAAAGTTGAAAAAAAAAAGTTTTTTTTTTTTCAAAAAAATGATGTGGCATTGTTGCCACCACATCGGATTGTGCAGTTGACGGCATTCCCAGTGCGGTCAGGACAGATCTCAAAGCCAAGAACTCACAAACTTTTGGAGGCCTCAAATATCTTTTAATGTTTTTGATCAATAGGGAATCTTGACACTTTAATAGCTTTGTTGGGCTTTAGGAGTGTTCTTCAATTGAAGCTAGATGATTCCTTCTAAACTTTTATTTTTTATTTTTTGGGTTGAAGTTGGAATTTCATACAAACATAATTTATTCAATTTCTCAACATGGTTGGTATATTTGCGATACTTCCTAACCTAGGACCTATTGAAGGTATGCTTGGTTTGGAAATGATCCATGGTCACTTGGGACTGCATTTATATCATTTTTAGCCAACCAATCATGTGTACAAGGTTGTTCCTCTACGTAACTATCGATTTGGTCAAGACCTTCTATCTCTTGGATTTAGGCTTTGTTTTAGCACTTTTTCTATTTTGAAGTTTTTGATAAGGTTTTTATAGGTTCTAAATACCATATTGGGGTTTATATATATACTTACCACTTTCCCTTTGAACATTTATTTTTGGATTATTTTCTTCTAAAAGGATACTTTCAAGTGTTAAAACCTAAACAAAAGAAAAATCAAGCCCAAGGTGACAATCTAAGGGTTTACAAAATGTGAACTAAAATTTTATTAATACAAGTATACAACTCTAAAGTCTTCAAGCACTTCTTTGTCAACTACCAAATCTATACAAATTAATTTACTCAAGTTCAAAAAATTGATACAATCCCCGAGTACTTCACTAGCAGTTACTTTAGAAACATCGACATGAGATCTACTATAGGGTACATTTTAAATTTTGGATCTATTAATTTATCAAATTATTTAGGTTACTATAGCATCACTTTTTTGAAGTGTATTGTATTACAACTACTATATAATACATTGTAATGATCCATAGTACATAATTTGTAAATCAACATAAAGGGTAGTCTAAAAAAGAGGGGAAGAACTTGCATGAAGAGCTTCCATTTTCCATCTTCAAATAGAAAAGATAATGAACAATCTCTCATTTTGGGTTGTATATGTATATACTCAGTTTTTCTTTTCAAATAGGAGCTATTGTTGTACTATAATCTGAACTCTAAACTTTGAAACTAATCTACTTGCTAGCACATTTCTACCAATCCTCTAATGGAATATTGGGGTTTCATTATATCAAATAAGGGGATTTCTATAGATGAAAAGAAAATACAATCCATTCTTGAGTAGAGTACTCTAACATCACTTCAAAATGTTCAATGTTTGTATGGATTTACAAAATTCTATAGATTCTTTTTCAAAGATTATTCAAAGATTGTAGCACCATTGACAAAACTTACAAGGAAAAATAAATTCATATGGGACGAAAAAATTGTAAAAACTTTTCAAGCTTCAAAGAAGTATTCACATTTGCTCCCATCCTCATGATCAAATGCATATTTATCCAAACCATTTATTTTAGAATTTGATGCATTTGATTTTACATTTGGCTCAATGCTTTTATAATATGGTAAAAATAGACATTAGGAAAAAAATGAACCCCAAAAGAAGCCACTTTGTAATGCAAAAATTTGAATGGGAAGAGCCTTCTCAACTCACTAGTTGGGCCAAGAATTGGATATTGAACTAAAAAATTCATCATCATTATCCAGTCCGTCTCTATGAAAATTTTTAAATCTCATGATGGTTCCATCATGAAAGATGGAGCAAATGCCATGTGGTGGTTGTAATGAGAATATGGCCACCTTCATATTCATTAAATTAGTATTAAAATTAGTAAAAAAAACTCAAAGCCTCTTTGTGAGTTCAAATTCCTCCTAATGTAACTTCATTCCATTGTATTTTGTTTTTAGAAATTTTCTATTTCTGAGATCAATTACAAAATTTACAGTAAATACATTTTTGACATTCATTGATGCTTTTGAACAGTGGCATCCTCTTTTGGAGGGTGCTCAATATACCATTACAATATACATTGATTACAAAAATCTTGAATATTTTATAAGTGCACAAGTTTTGAATTGGCAACAAGTAAAATGAAGCACGACCTTACCTCAATTTGATCTCATTATCACCTATCATTTTGAGAACCCTAAAAAAAAAGCAAATGCTCTTTCTCAAAGGTCCTACTTTGCACCTACATTGGAGATGAATCTCTAAGCCAACAAGCTTCAATTTTTTTGAAGTCAATAAATCTATAATTGAAATTATTGGCTATGTCTATTGTTGAGAAAGTCTCACATATAGACAACAATCAAGAAACATGGAATGGTGACTTTTTTTGTGGAAACAAGTAAAAGACACTTCCAAAATCAAGAAAATAATATGGATTTTGAGTTTGAGGATTTGTTCTATTTTTGAAGACTTATATATATTCCTCCAAGATCTAACCGATTGAAGATCCTTCAAGCACATCATCACCTTCCTTCTATTGAACATTTTGGTTCTAGACAATGGAATTCATATCAAGGGAATATTGATGGCCTAAATGGAAAAATTGTGAAAGATTTTATGCATTGTATGACACATGTGCTAAAGCCAAGGCAACACAACATCAACCATATAAACTTCAACATCCCTTATTGATTTCAAAGGGTCCATAGTTGTCTTTATCTATATAGATTTCATTGTAGATCTTCCACAAAGCCACAATGTGATGGAAAAGATTCAATTGTTGTAGTGGTGAACCATTTAAGGTAACTCTACCTATGACAGGCAAAACTTGGAACCAACCTAATGTAGGAAAAAAAGAATCATGGGGGAAAAAGTTACCAAACTATTTTTGGACAACATCTATCGCATTCACGAACTTCCTAAAGACATTATATCTAACAAAGGTTCACACCAATGGATAGGAGAGGTCTATTTCAAATACTTGGCATAAAGATCAATCTTTCCACCACTTCATGTAGCTAACCTTACTTCTGGTACTTCTTTATACAATACACTCATCTTGTGAAACTCTTGCAACCTTCTTCACCTTGCCATTCTTTTGGCTTTGAATCTTCTATGATTTGAACTTCGATTCCTTATCCTTCACATTGGACAGCTTATCCACACATATATCAGCCCTAAGCATACATATATTCAGACATCAAATTCTTCTGTCCAAGAGTGTCAAATATACAGAACCATATGTAAGTTGACAATATTAATTCCACATCAGTGTGTTATCTTATTTGAGGGAAACAAAGTATAGCTCATAACTATTATGGTATACCATATGTATTTATTCCAGAAGGAAATGTAGATGAAACAACCTGAGGAGAGTGTCCCATTCGGGTGCATTCCGACGCACTTGTGAGTCAAGGATGAAGTCCAACTACGTGCTTGCATGAGCTAGTCATCTCTTAATTAAACACTTCAAAGCAGCACGTTCTGGAAAAGTCGAGATGTACATTGCACAGGTGAAGAATGAAAGGATTTCTCAAAACGATTTTGAACTCATACGAGACCAGGTGCTCTTTGAATACTTCACAAACATTTGTCTATTGTCCTGGCCACACATGTCCCAAAGAATTAGTGATGGCTACCAATAGCAAATTCAGTGAAGACATGATATTGACAGTTGATGTGCTCACTCACTGACGATGCCATCCTTCCATCTTCCAAAAGAGAAATAAGAAGCAAGATAGAAGATTTTTCCTAAAGAGAAATAAGAAGCAAGACAGAAGCAAAACCATACTTGAACTTACATTTTCAATACCTGTGATGCATCAGCAAGCCGCCTTTTTCATGCTTGCCTCAACCCACGAATGCGGCAATCTTTGCAAAGTCAAAGTCACTTCAGCACGGGATATTCAGTTGCATAAACCCCGCATATCCTCGCAATCAAGTTGAACCCTAAAACTCTAGCCTCAAGAAAAAGAGTCTACAAGCGGAGATGGTGTGAGCAATCATTTCAATCGACAATCAAGTCTGCAGTGACCAATTCGCATCCAAAATGCAGCCTTCCAAGACCAACCTTTACAATAGCGAACTGTCAGTCTCCTTGAACCCCAACCCTAGCTTCCAAAAAAGAGAGTAAATGTGCCGGTACTAAGAGCATCAAATTTGACCTACAAAGCAAGCTATAAAGGAAAATCGAACTCCCAAGTGATCGATTGGCAACCAAGTTGTAGGCTGAGTTTGACAAGAACAACAACCTGAGTAAAAGCTAACTTTGGATTGCACGATGAACCTTCAATCTTCACTCCAAGGATACCCACTATGCCCCTGTATGTACACCACATATGTGGAGTTCTGGAGTCCTGCGAATGATAAAACAATGCGGTTATAATGAAATCCGCAAAAACTCCAAACCCTAAAACCTCAATTTCCAACAAATTTCTTGATTTTCTTATACATATCCCAGCTGCATTAATCGTGTTCAGAGAACTAAAAGCGAAGAAGCTAGGGCAACCAGACACAGTGTGTCACTGTGAATCCTAGTGACGCAGGGAAAATGAATATCTTTCAACACGACCATCGCAACCACAACGGTGTTACAACAGAACGAGGATCAACTCAAGGTTTAAGGCAATATTGCAGCAACCCATACTTGCATAAATTTGCACATGTGATGCTCAACATCGGGAGCGAGCTTCTTAGCCACATCGTCATGAATATTGCTCATTCTGCACATTGAAATGGTTGGTGTACTTTAGAACGATACTCAGCTCGCACAAGGACCCTGGAAGGTTTGCATCTGCTAAAGACAAATTTCTCCATGGAATTCTCTACAACATTCTGAATTTCGAGGCTCTCATGATTGCATTTTGCGATGCAAGAGCGAGAATCAAGCTTGTAATCGAAGACGAAGATGGTAACTGCAAGTTTGAAGATGCTCACCGCAAGTCACCAATACTCACTAATGACTCTAATTTTGAAGGCAACGACGCCGACGACACCGACGGCACCGACTGTAGTTGCATAATTTGATCCAGATAAAACCTCTTTGATATAAATATCATCAACGCAATTAAATTTGGCAATTCATATGGCAATTCAATGAGGGTGAAATGACCCCTCATTGCCCCGCCCACACTTGGATGGAAGTGGGGATAAATGGGATCCCGCAGCTTGTTCTCATATGGTTCTTCAGTTGTTCTTGACGTCTGTTTGGCCAGGAATGCCGTTTTGACTGTCTGGCGCACTTCCGGGCTGTCCAAAATCCATCTGCCCCGGCACTGAATTTCTTTGAGGTTGCCAAGCTGCTCAACTTGGTTCGTGGATCAGGCAGGAGCCAAAGAAAGTCTTCCCGACCTTGCTCAAAATGTGTTAATCTCTCTTCGCTTGTTGTTTGTCTCAAAGCTTATTGATCTTGAGATTGACAAAGAACAGATAACAAGCTTGGTGGAAGAGCAAGAAGGAGATTGGAATTGGGCAGTGGCCGATGCAAGTTTTTTGGTGTGTCAGGAAGCTGGCTCCCTGATGGAATGTTTCACATTATGAGCTGAGTGAATTCATCTTGACTACTGTACTGTCAACAACGAAGGAAGCAACTCCCCGCTTCGCCCCTAAGCTCACTTGCCCAAACTCATCAATCCCCATCAGAAGAACCGAAGTGTAGCAGGAACTTATTAATGTATGAATTCTCAAGTCCTTGCAAGATATGCTTGATGAACGAAGACAAGTGCTTCAGTTTTGGCTTGTTTGGTACCCAAAAAACTCATGTTGCAAGACCTATCTGGAACTCTTTATCAGCAGCTTTGTTAGTGCACATGGCTTTAACCATTGGTGTAATACTTAACTTTATATTGAAGACCCAAAACTCATGTTGCAAGCCCTATTTGTTGTGGCTACAACCATAGCAGGACCTTCCATAATACTTAACTTTATATTGAAGACCAAAAAACCTTGTGAGACAAATTCATGGGCCATGTCCATAAATTTCACACTCAAATGTGTTCATGCAGTAGTGGAGGTTTTGTAGAATGGACTTTCATCAAGACCCAAGCTTCAATATGTCTTGTGCCAAATAATCCAATCTCTATTTCACATTTTGTTGTCTTCTAGAAAGATTCAATGCCCTTGGGGCCTTGAATTGTTGTAGCATAACAAGTTGCCAAGTTTCTAATGGGGCTTTCAATCTACTAAAATCTAGTCCAATCTTCTTCATTTGATTCTATGTAATAGTACATTTCTACAAAATTAACCAACCACAAAATAGAGGATAAATTTTACATTTGTTGGCAAGGTAAAAAGATTAGGGTCAATCCAAACTTGCAATAAATTTAGTTTTTCTACTCTTCTATTTGGTGATTCTTTACCAATATTCAAATTACAAGCACAACCAATGGCAAACTACAATGTTTGCTTCATTTAATAATGACCAACAATAAATCCTAAAGACCCATTGTCCCCTTGGGAGACAAATGGGAATTCAAAGAGGCTCGTATGATCTCAAACTTTGACATAATTTTTTGAAACTTTCTCTTAAGATAGAAAACTAAATTAAGAACATGACTTTTTAGGAATATAATTTCTATTTCACTACGTGCATGAGAACAAAAGTTATGCCACCCTAAACTCAAAATGTAATTCTCTTGGAAGCCCTCCTTCCAAATATAAATATTCAAAACAAATAATTCAATTATTTTTTCTTATAGAATATATTATTGTCTATTGGTATATGGAAAGCTTTTACTCACTTCATTTGGATTAGTGATGAGAAAGTTATGGAACATCTTGTTTTGTAAACAATCAACTAAGTATCTTTTTGAAAAAATAACATATTCAACTTGTTTTTAACTCAATTTTCACAATTTCCCAAGAAAACCCTCCATAAATTTGTTAGAATAATCTCAACACTAGGATTTGCCCCGGGGAGGACACTCCCTATGTTTTAGCAAACTACGTGCGGCGGAAAAAGTAAAACAAGTAATACACCTTAAAATTTAATTTCTTTTTCAAAAAAAAAATTATGGATAGATTTTACTACTTTATAAGTTTATGTTTTGAATTATTGGTATTTTTTTGTGCTAATAGTAATTAGTTATAAATTTTTGAAGAAAAAAGATACACTGTAAAGCTGAAAATAACTTTCACACCTCTATATTATATAAGAAAAAAAATTTGAAAAATGAAAAAAAAATAATATAGAATAGCTTTCTATTGAAAGTTTATTTTGGTTGAATATTGATGCAATAGTCATCTTCATGTGAGCTCTATAAATATTTTAGTTGGAGAACATGCCATTTTAGTTCATTTTTCAACCCTTTCTAGACAATATATCTTATGTTATTTGGAATTGAATTTTTTGTCAATAGAAACCTTTAGTCATTGTTAAACAAAGCTCAAAATTTTAGAATGAAATTATAGTTTATTCAAGGTGAATTACATGAATTACTTTTTCCACCGCCGCACGTAGGTACCCCAAATGTAGTGAGAGTGTCCTCCCCTAGGGATTTGCGTGTTTCAATTCCATCTTAAAACTACTAAAAATTCAAATTTTCTTTCTATCTTTAACATTTTTTTATTTAACATTTTTTAAACAATTAAAAAAATTTAAAGGATTTTTTCCAAAATTCTCAATTCAATTCTTTAGAATTAATTTTCTCAAATTCAAAAACTACTATGCAAAAAATCTAAGTGAAGACAATTCAAAGTCTTATAATCTAATATAGCAGGGTCCTCCCAAATGGGTTTTCTTCACTTCAAAAGCTAATATCATCCAATTGATGCTATTAAACTTCATGAAAATTTTACTATGAAATTGCTACAAAATTGCTCAATATCCAAAAGTTTTATTTTCTTGTTTTCATGCTTCAATGTAGTAGAAATAACAATATTGAGAAGATTTGACTAATAAAAAGGTCTTGGGAACATAGGGGTTAATATACTAGTCATTTTTCATTTTGTGATCATTCAACCAATTCTACACAAAATTATTAGGAGTGTTTTGCATTAACCTTGGTAGTAAGATAAATTTTGCATTACCTTTATCATAAAACAAAAGCAAATCATGACTTGCATGCCATTCTTAAGTAGTGTTAGAAAAAAAACTTGCTATAGTGGTCCTCTACAAAATTCTAAGACTTCAATTGAATTAAAAGTCCTCCCAAAAATCTCATAGGACATTAGATGGAAATTTCCACTGACACAAAGATATACAAAGCACTACTTCATGCATTAGGGGAGATTCTTGCGTTTTAAGAGACTGTGAGTTCCCGGACTGCGGGAACTGTGGGAACGCTGATCTGACGTGGCCAGGAGACGGCCACGTCAGATATTATTTTTTAATATATTTTTTATTTAATTTTTAAAAAAAAAAATATATATATATATATATATATATATATTTTTATTAATTAATTAATTTTTTTTAACTTTAATTTTTTTTAATTATTATTATTATATTCTGACTGTACAGGACTGGTTCCCAGCAATGGGAACAGCTCTGAAACAGTCTCCCAACTAGCTGAAATCTCCCCTATTGAATGTTATGTTTATTCCATTCTCAATCTCAAAGGTCCAACAATCATTTATGATCTTAGAGTGATTTATATGTAAGTTATATAAGATTGAAAAAAACAAATGCTTTTAGATTGAAAATTGCTTTAATCAAGGGTATTCTAGGGAGACTCATTTCATTTGTGGAGAAAAACTTTCAATTGCAGTTTTTCTTATATGAATTAATAAAATTTAAAAATAATACATACTTACAAATATTTTATTTTAATAAAATGTCTAATTAAATAATAAATTAATTTAAAAATTAATTTAAAAAATTAAAAGAAGTTAAATAATTTCATAAATAATTTAAAAATTTATACCTTACAAATTAAAAACTAGGTCACCGTTGCTGTTTGTGCTATTAGTAATGTGGTTTGGGGCTCATTTTGAGGTTGGCAATGAAAAGTTTTATATGGATATTGAAACCCGAAAAACAGTAGATTTCTATTGGAAATCAATTTTTTCATTGATACTCTGAGGCTATTCATTGGTAAATCTATTTGAAATATATAAAATTTTCTGAAATATTGACTAACAACTAAAAAATGAATTTGAAACTATAGATCCTTGATTTTCTAATTTTAGAATGACACAATAAAAAAATCGTTGATTTTCTAACTTAATGTTTATTACTACACCTTGATGTTCTATACTATAATATAAACCTAGGGAGAGATTTTCAAGTTTCTTCAATATATATTGCATTTATATGAATTGTTTCACATTTAATTCAAAAATTTATAATAATTTCAAAATTTCACAAAAAAATATAATTTTATTATTATTAATAGAAGACTTGTTATTACATCTTTGAAAAATAAATACAAAAAATTAAATTCATAGATAGTTGCAAAATGAAATTTCAAAAAATAGTTAATAGGCTCGTCTTTTCAAGGTTACAGTTGGTAACCTTCAATTGACATGGAAGTCTTGACTATAGACCCCACTAGTATAGACTTCATAACATTCTTAATCAATATGTTTTCAACCCCATCGATCAAGTCTCAACTAGGAGAGATATTCCTTTCCAAAATACCTAAGAAAGGGTTTGAGTATAGGCAACATCGACTCACCACTTAGATTTGTGATCGTAGTATATTATTTTTTTATTGTGGCATCTTGCTTTTTAGAAAGGCAAAAGGAACCCTTACAATAGGATTAAGAATGTTATGTTCAATTGAACTTGTTATGCTAGAGTTTAGAGGTGTCGATTACATTCTTCACCTTCATTAGGAGGGTCCTTTAGCCCCTTAACACACGGATGGACCCCCCTCCAATGAAAGTGTAGTATAGCAAGCTTACACAAGAGCTTGATTTAAACTATAGATACCTACAAGGTATTATATATTAGATACCTCTCTTTCCTTGGATCTAAAAGAGGGTTGAGAAACCTCCACTGAAGAATGTCATATATGTTGACTAATAGTCTGCATTGAACCTATATTTGTCAATACAAAATCCCAAAAGATTTAGACTCTATGTTTGCAAAGAGAATCCTACATAACACTCATTTTTTTAATTTCTAGATTTTTTGTTGAAAATTAATTAATTCCAAAGGTTCTCATAGGTTCTTTAGAAAAAAATTTCAACTCACTTAATTGAAAGGACATTAAATTCTCTATGGACTTCAAGTTTTACTTATTTGACTTCAAAATTCCATTATTTTTGTTTTGGCCTCAAAATTATGTTATTTTGGTCTTGGTTTCATTCCACCGTTTTAGTCCTAGCTTCATTTCACCATTTTTTTAGTTGTAACTTCAAACAAACCCATGGGGATGAAGTGAATCCCATATTCATTAATTGTATAAGAATCTTCAAAGGTCACTCCAAAACCATCTAGTTTTGATTTAAAGGTCATTATTGGAATTTAGAAATTCACAAATTCACAAATTTCAAGATTTTATAATTTCAAACAATCAAATGTCATTGATAGTAATATGATGAACATTGAAGACTTAATGTTGAAATAAACCAACCCTTCTATATGTGCAAAACATGTAAAATTCAATTATTTTGAGGGTCTCCGAGGTTCAAGATAACCTTTTAGTCTTCTTTGCACAATTAAAATCCAAGCACTTCTTCCTCAAGCCTCTTTGTCTCTAAGTTGTGGATTTTTGTTATGTCTTGTAGCTAGGTTGATAAAAAGTTTTGACAATTGTGGTTCTCTTTTTTGAATTACAATTTACATTGTTGCATTTAATAATGTCCCCTACCATTCGAAAGTGAGGTTGAAGACTCAATCAAATTCCAACTCAGCCCAATTGAAAAACTAAACCGAGAACTAAACCCAAAATTAGTTCAAAATCAATATCTTGTACAACTCTCCCCATTGTCCATGGAGCCATTTTTTCATGCCTTCAAATTTTTTGATTGTCACTATCTCAATTGTTCATCATTTATATAGAGAGTATTCCTAAGACAATTTAGTAAAACATTTCTAAAATTGAAAGTCAAAGGGAACACATATTGCATACTACAAAAAAATCCGTTTTTTCATAACTGACTTTTAAAATTATTTAATAACAAAACATTTAAAACTATAATGTGGGTGATTGCAAGAAACACCTGTCCTATTTTGTGTCCCCTTGACTTTGGACATGTAGTTTTTTGCTCATAACTTTTGCATCATTTGTCCGTTTTTTATGAAACTTGAATTGAAGGTACATGTGGTAGTTTCAAATGTTGAGTAATTTTTTGGGATTTAAAAAAATAAAATTACTATTTTTAAACAGTCTCCAATTGGATGTCTACCTTGGCCATTTTGGAGGTTTGTAGTACTATTTTTGACCCAAAAATAAGATTTCTAAAAATAGTAAGCTGTCCACCCTCCACATGTGCTCAAAGTGAACTACCTTTGCGCAAGTGCAGAGAACACAATTTTATTTTTTCAAAGATAAAAATGGTTGAGAAGGAGCATCTCTAAGTTAGGAAAATGGATTTCTTTTGGAATTTTTTAAATATTTTCTAAAAATAAAATTCCAAAGTGTCTATTTTCATGGTATTTTCCATCACTCTTTGAGTGTGTATAACTTTTAGAGATAAATTTTTTTTGTCTTAAATTTTCACACTCTTACTTTTTAGAATGCTTTACAAATTATTTTATATTTTATTTTATTTAAACAAATTTATTTCAAAAGTTCACAGTACTTCAGTACTATGGTCGTTCATTAGATGAGATTGGGGGGGGGGGGGGTTGGAAGGCCATTTCGGGCCTGTTCCCAGCTCCGTTCTCCCTGGTCTTCTCGAACTCCGGTGTCAGATTTTTTTTTTCAAAAAAATAAAAATAAAATTTAAGTCTTTAAAATGAAAAACAAAGTTTTTGTTTTTTGTTTTTTTTTCTCGAAAAAACTGACCAGGCAGTCGTTTGGCCAGGTCAGCAAAGGCGGATTTTGGCAGGTTTCGAGTTGGGAACTCACAACCCTCCACAGTAGCCAAAACACATGTAATGTTGAACCAATATCGACAGGTGTTTCTTGCAACAATCCAATGTACACAATTTCATATTTCAAATCCATGGCAAATATCTTATTTAAAAATTACTAAATAATATTCAATTCATCATCAAAGTTATTTTTATAAAATTATTAGAAGAGTCAAAATTAAGAGGGTCAATTTTAAATTCACATATAATTTGAAATTTATAGTGTATTCATACAATGTCCTAAAAATTAAGTTAAGAAAATATGACATCTCCATCAATTTTCAACAAAATCCAATCAAAATTTTAAGAAAAAAAATAAAGCTAATTAATACTCCTTTCAATCTAAAATGGTTTTGAAAAATTTTGGTATCTAAAATGAAGTAACAAATTTTGGATGTTTTCATGGTATTTTTTATAGATTAGGGAAACAAATAAGTTTTTAGGGAACTTAGTTTTTATAAAGATGCGGTTGTTGAAAAAAAAAGTTTTTTTCTTTTTGGAGGCCCCAATTTATACATGGGGAGTGCAACATCATTTTGCTTTAAAAATTTGCATATTTTTTTTTCTAAATTGAGATTCTACTCCAATCTGAAGTCTCCACATCTTTTTTGAAATTTGAGTTATGAAGCTTGAAAGTCCAATGAGATACATTGTCAAAACCCTTGGCAATCTTGAAAATAATACATCTTGCACCACTTTGCAAGCCTTGTTCTTGTATATACAATGCCCTCAAACCCCCAAATTTTTAAATGTGACCCTAATTTTAGTGAAGAATAAGATCCTATGGTTACAATTTCTAAGAAATGAATAAAATTTACTTCATAGCCCTTTTTTGAGTGTTGATTTTTGGCAATTTTATGTGTATTAGCCAATTTCTAACCCATGGATCTTTAGGGGGTAAATAAATGCTTTTTGTATGAGTTGAAATGACAACATGAAAAGAGCAATACAAGGTATGTAAAAAGTAACTTTATTATAATGCCCCTCCTACCAACAAGATGGCATCAATTTTTTCCATGGATTTATTGCACTTTCAAAATCTTTGTGCAATTTCCAATCCACTTAGAAATTATGAAGTCACAAATTCTTAACCACTAAGGTGAGCCCCCCAAAATGCACAGCTCACCCAAAACTACCATCATCACTCTATATACATCTCCAAAATCAATATGTACCTAATTATATATGTAGAAGAAATAATTTTAGAACCTCTACCAAAAAAACTTTGAACCTTCATAACTTTTGCATAACTTTTGCATACAATTTCCAAATGTCACATTCTTTGGTGGTGTGTTGGAACCTCCTTTCACTTGCCATCAAGGAAACATGAAAATTTGATCATTGTAATAATAGTAATTAGGCACAATAGCAAAAGGTCGGGGGGTGGGGGTACCCACCTTACTTTGTTGGACACAATTATACTCAGCATTGTATCATCAGTTTGACCTAAACAAATTTGGACCAACTGGTGCTTCTTCCAATGGCTTACACCTTATGACCCACCTCGTTACTTGGGATTATTAAGAACCTCAAATTGTTTGTTCCTCTTATTTTATCAATCCTAACAAGGATTTAGCACCAATGTATCAAAAGACATATTGCTCTTGGACTAATTGTTTTCTCCCTTGCTTTCTAATTTACACCATCCTTTCAAAAAAAGAGATAAATTGCTCTTTTTAAAAAAAAAGTATGGGATACACACAATATAGTATGATACATTGATATACTCTCAACAAACCTTAAACTATCTCTATTTCAACACAACAAACTAAGTGCACTCTATGGGGTTTGATGAATGAGCCATCCATGTGGAAGTTTGTCTTCCCACAAAAGCAATCTCTAACAAGCGTAGTCCTCTTGGTCATAGACATGGCTTTTTTCTTTTGGCTTTTTGGTGCCAAATTGCACTAGAAAAAAATAATTGGCTAGAAAATAGCAACAAACCATGAAGTTTTTCAAAAGAAAACTTCAAATTAAAAAAAAAATCTTGGATGAAATCTCCATATTGTGGATGAAAACATAATTATGCACATGTGATATGTGCTAATGTGATATTTTCTATCCGATATGTGGATGAATGTTGAAATTTGGAGTACCACTATAACATTTTATATCCCCACTTTGTCACTTCATAAAAAATGAAAAAAGCCCTAACTCATGGATGAAACCATTACTCTTTGACAATGGCCTTTGTCTATTTGCATCGATTCTCAATCAATCCCAAATGAGCACTTTTGCATACTGAGGTCGTTGATGATGACCAATTGACAATTATAGTGGAGCCACCCATAACTAATCAAATAAGCAATTGTAGACTTGATTTGGAGTAGTGCAAGGCGAAGCAAAAATTTCCAAAGGTGCAGAGATAGAAATGATGAGGATTGCCAAAAATTTGGTAATTTTATAACTTGAACTGAAATTATTATGAATTTTGGAAGCCAAAAGTTGTTCTGAATCCATGTCCAATATCTAAAGTCTTCCAATTTTCATCATTCAATAACTACTTTCCCACTCACTAAGGTAGTATGCTCTACAAGCGACCGTCTTTTTCAAACCGCCCTTATTTTGGGGTGAAGAATGGAAATGGGGTGATCTTTAAATGGACCACTTTAGCAATTCACTTGAATGCATCGAGGAAAATTTATTTTTCTATTGCAAGAGCCAATCATTGTCTTTTGATTTCCGCACATCTCTTTACAAGTTGAAAATGGGCAGATTTTGGGAGACAATCACAAATAGGTGCCTATGCTTTGAATCTTTGAAAATTTATAAGTAATTCAAAAATGCTTGAAAAAATACAAAACCACTTGTGTTAGGTTCCACCATCCATTTTTCTTTCTCTGAAAAATGATCTAAAAATAATTCTGTCCACACAAGCCTATACATGAAAAAGGCAAACCAGCCCTTACACGGTCGCTTTTAGAGCATACTACCTTACAGTACTTCCTACGTTCTTGCTCACTACTTTGGGACATATGTCATGACCTTACTAGTCCCAACCTTGAAAAGGAGAAAAACACACTTTCCAAACTTCACTTGGAAATCTGTTCGAGCCTTGGTTGGAAATAACTACAGCCTACAGATTGGATATGGGTCTCTGGTTGGGAATGAGTGGTCCTACGTAAACAAGACTGAAACTGTAGTGAGTATGTAAAATTCATGTCGCCACACGAAATTCACATGTGGTGAATTTTTTCTCTCCAAAATATCCCCTTCGATGGAGTTTGATTAGCCTTGACAGATTTCTGGAAAACATCCTTGATGGCCTCCTGCACCCCATGAGCTCTGAGCAACCTTCCTGAAAGCTCTATCATCACCTTCATTCCTGTGAACAGTCAGCATGATGCCTGTGTAAGGTAGGACGCTCTAAAAGCGACCCTTTAAGAGCTGATTGCATTTTGGAGGAAGCTAACATTCATGAAACAAATTTCAGTAAATTTCCATAAGAAGAAAAATGAAATTGGCATCCAACCCAAGTCGTTTCATATTTTTTGGATCTCTCTGGAATTAGTTATGAATTTTTGAAGTTTGAAATGCAGTGGTTCTAAAAGCGACCCCCTCGTGAAATGTACGTCTTTGGTACATCGAAGAAAGCAGAATGTACCTCTGCAGCCAGATCGCTTTTAGAGACGGGTCTGTTTTAGAGCCACCTACCTTAACATAAAACAGCCCATTGCACTCAGAATTAGGAGTCTGCCCTCATGTCATTGCTGAATTTCTTTTTTTTAATCCCCACATATGGTGGAAGCACCCCAAACCATCAATATAAGAAATTCAACATAGTTGAAGGTACTTTTTCCTAAAAATGATATTTCATAGTATTACCAAGTAAAAATCATGAATATTAAAAAAAAAAATACTCCCCTTGTTTCTTAAAAAGATTCATGTTTCTTTTGTGTTTTACAAAGGAAACATGGGTCTTTTTAAGAAACAAAGGTAGTAGATTTTTCGGATGTGGTATGTAATTTCTATTATTTTTCAAAGTACCAGCTCCCTAGACCACTGAAACTGTCACATAGGTGGACCCTAAATAGAAATTTGCAAAAATCAATAGTCTGCGAATCAAAGTAAAGTACGTGTCTTTCAAATGTGTCAACAAATCAGAGGTAAGCATTTGAAGGACACATAAACTAAAATCTAGGGACACATTTAGTGACAATCTAGGGTACAAGATTAAGAACATGGATGCTTTGGGGTGCCTTTCACCTTAATCCCTAAATGATAGAGGTTATGTTTTCACCAAAAACACTCTAAAACTGCCCTTGCATTTCCAAGCACCAAATTTTAGGTGAAAAACATTTCTAGACACATGTAACCATAGAATCTTGTAGTTAAATAGTTTGAAAAGATGTGGAAAAAATTTCAAAATTTTCCGCCATGTAGATTCCAAGATATTTACGTTTGAAGTGACAAAAATCCTTTTTTTGGCCTTGAGAAAACACGGGCAGCTGCACTTCACAAGGTCACATTTGTATGAAAAAATGTCCAAAATGGTGGTTACTCTTTGGATTCATTCCTCAAGGCAAGTTGGCTACATGCTTCAAAAAATTTAGATCATATGGAATTGCACAACATATAGGAAAAAATAGTAAGTAGAAAGAAGTACAAAGTGATTCAAAACACTAAATTGTTAAGAATTTAATTATAAAATTGAAAATTTTCAATCCCAACAGTGGTAAGGTAGAAATAAACTATATACACCTAATGTTTTTATTTTTTTCCAAAAATATTTAAAATTGAGTTAAATAAAGGACTTTCATGTTTATTTTAGAGTAGAGATTCCATAACTACCCACAAACTAACCCAAACTAAAATTCCTCATAACTTTCATCTCATTAATCAAAATGGAATGATTTAAAACTGATTTTCAAAGAAGTTTTTTTTCTGCCCGGGCTGCCTGCCAAACACTGAAAATTACATATCATGCAATAACTTTTGAACCATGTAGTCAAAAGTTATGAAAACTGTTGTGCCTCAAAGCTACTCCTTGGCACACATTGTGTGAAATTTTCAAAGAAAAATAAATAAAAATTCCATTTGTAGCAAGCTGCCAAAAATTGCTATATTGCCAAAAAATGGTGTTTGGTCTTTTAGGGATTAAAGACAAGGTATTTGTCAGAGTGCAATTGAAATTATTTTTTTTTGACAAAGTATGAATTTGTTATGAATTTTTGAAGTGTGTTGCCCATCATGGCCCCCAAGTTCACAAACTTAAAGTTTTTTTGATCAACCGATCACATTTCAACTTAAATGATAATCAATGAATCTTGTGTTGATACAAAAGAAGTGCACTTTGGACACACATTTAGGTGGAGATGTTAATATTTAGTTGGAAAATCTCTTTTCTTGTTTGTATAATCCTAATAGAAGACTTTGTACCTCGATTATGAGCTCCAAATGTTCTCTTGGAGCATAAAATAATATTTACAATCCTAAAATGGCAAAAGGAGAAATCCAATCAAGGCCAATATAAATAGAAAAATATTTTTGGAAGATGAGAAATATTATGCCATATGTAGTTTGAATAGTCCTATGTACTTTAGTTTTGAATCTTGGGACCTTTGGAAACATAATACACAAGTTATAAGCCTATAACCAAAAATTAAACTCTCCTAAAGGCATAAACTTTTGGACTAAAAAAATAAGTCTTTTATTTTGTCATGGTTTGGGCTCCAGAAAGGGTGACACATATGACGTAGGATAGGTATGGATTTATATTTCTTACACGATCACTCTTGATTGTAGAGAAATTTCAAAAAATCTATCATGGTCATTTGTATGACTCTTAACACTTTATACCATCTATATAAGGGATTTTTCTTGGTATGATTTTCAAACTGACTTAAACTATTTTCAAATGCATAAACCAAATTGTACCTTTGTAATCTAGAAAAATAGGAAAGTTAGCCATTGTAAACTTGATTGTTAAAGTAGACAACTTTAGAATATCCCAATTTAAACATTGACATAAAAATCTGCTACTTCACCTTGGAACTCTAATAACTATGGTATTACATACAATATTCGAATATCAAACTTTTTAGACTTTAAATATCTCAAATATCAATTTTGTCTACCTCTAATGTAAAAAGTCAAACTTCACTTGCCCATGCAAGTGAAGTTCATTCCAAACTAGCTCATTAAGTTTCTCTCCCAATATATATTGGTGTGTGTGTGGAAATTTTGCATTTTGTAACTTGTTTGAGCATGCCAAACTCCATCCTTCCAAAATTGCGTTAGTGTTGTGGAGGCTTGTGACAAGTAAGGTATATCACCTATTTTCAACAATGGTTCCATTTGTGTAATATAGGGTGCCCTATTTTTGTGAATGATGTGGTTGAGCTATTTCATTGTTGTGTGATGAATAACACAGTGACACCTTTTAATAATGCATTTTAGTTTTGTACTTCTCATATATAGGTTTGCCTAAATTTACATTGAAAACAAGTCATAATGCAATCTACACTTCCTTCATTTCTACTAATTCCAAACTTGATGAAAAATTAGCAAAAAAATAGTGCAATCTTCATTATTTATATTCCATGACTGGAGAAAATTATCCCCCCACTATTGCTCAAATGGATGTATGCTAAAACGCTTAAAATTGTTGAAAATATGGTAGAACCACTCATTCCCTACTAGGGACCCATACCCAACTTGTAGGGTGCAACTATTTCCAACCAAGGCTCGAACAAATTTCGATCCAAAGCTTGAAATGTAGTTTTTCTTACTTTTCAAGGTTGGAACTAATAAGGTCATGACACATATCCTCAAGTAGTGAGCAAAAAAGTAGAAAGCAAGGAATGGGAAAGTAATTAGTTCTTGAATGATCAGAATTTGAAGAGTCTATACATTGGGTATGGGTCCAGATCAACTTTTGGCTTCCAAAACTCATAATAATTTCAATTCAAGGCATAAAATTACCCAAAAAATTGCAATCCCTGTAATTTCTATCTTCCTACATGGCATAAAATTTATATTGCCTTACATTGCTCCAAAACATGCTACAAATCGCTTAAGTGTTCAACTATGGGTGGTTGTTCCATACATAGGTGAAATACCTCATTGTTGCCCCAAAAACACAAGCTGACCGATTGTCGTTGAAGTCACTCATGACCATGAAGAAATGATTTTGTCGCGGCCACTGGTTGCAAGTGAGCAGCGTCTTAATGAAACTGAAGCTCACAAAGTTCTAGAAGACACTTGAATGTACAGGTGGATAGAGCAAAGGCCATGAGACCTCATTCATTCAAAAAACCCAGGCTGGAATGAATTTATGATTGATGCATATGCGGTGCTTTTCCCTGCGAGCACTTACATAAATGTTACATAAATGTCAACACAGATTGTCAGGCTGGGCCCGGTAGGTGCGTTTTGCACGGACTTGGCTAAGGGTGGAGTCCCGGGGCACATATATCCATTCATGTACAGTACAGTACAGTATCACACAGCAGGTTACTTTGTAGTGTTGGATCCCAACAACACTATGAGTAGGTGTATTTGAAGCCAAAGTGCTTGTCTATCTGAAAACATTTACCAACGACTGAAGTCAGAGATTCAACAGATGGATCAACAAAGGTAATGTTGCAATGCATTTTGGGGGATCTGGTTGAAGAATTATTTGTCTGCAGGCCTCATCATTCCAGGATGCAGACAAAAACACCTTCCAAAACACCTTTGAAAACACCCTCGAAAACACCTTCAAAAACACCTTTGAAAACACCTTCAGAGCTGAAATCCTTGTGATGATGCTTGGCTTTACTATTGTCTTCATCTTACCAATGTCCACCATTATGTCCATGGTATGCAGTTGAGATATTGGCCTCTTGACCTAAGTTAGTACAGTCCAGTGCAGTAATCTTACAAACTGCCCTATTCTGGCATTCAAAGAATTTTGCAGAATATAGAATACAATTAGCAGTTTTTTTTTGTCAGAGACTGCTACAATTGGCAATTGATGCAATGATACACTTGAATGATTGTCAAAAATTTACTGAAAAACTTCACTGTTGCAGACATTGTACAGTATGAACCAATACATGCGACCACTGGCTGATGATCGACAGCATATTACTTTCCAAATTAAATTAAAATTGAAAAGGAGAGAAACAAAAAAACACTTTGCAACATTGATGAAAACAGAAAGAGAAAAAGAAAAAGAAAAGAAAAGCAGATGGATATCAAAACTCACCTGGGATAGCACTGTACTAGTTCACAGTCTGTCTGTGGGAGCAGTAACAACTGCTGCTGCTACCATAGATACAAAGTACCATACTCCCATATCCCCCCAAATAATCACGTACACATGTACAGTCCATGGGGGTAGAAGAAAGTGTAGAATCTGGGCAGCAAATCACATCCTCCGGGTACAGGAGAATAAATAAGTGACAATGGAAACAACTGAAGGAACTGAGCTGCAACTCTCATTCTAAATAATTAACCAACTGCATGATGATGGCCATTTCCACACCGCAAGTTACATTATAAAAGTTACATTGCAAAAGTTTCAATCGTTAACTTACACCGTGGACTGATAGATTCCCTTGGAGTTAACTGCACATGATTGATCACCACCGGATTGAAAAGAAGAAGTAGGGAATATTCTCAGCAAACTCTCAAGTATGTACTAAGTTTAGAGCGTGGATTCAATCAAGCCGTGGAGGTGAACCATCAACACTTCTACAGGTTCTCACCTTCTTCATCCGGACCTGCGCAAACCATGCCACCCACCTGTCCTTTCAGGACTTCTTCAATTGTAGCAAGTTCCTGTCAACCGACAGACCCAGTCGCAAGTCAGACGATCAGACCTGTACAAGCCTGGTCGAGCGTTCTGCAATGGAGAAGGCAAGGTTGTCATGTACGAAATGACCAGTCAAAAACTGGGACTCTGGGGAGGGGTTTTGACTGGTTGTCTGACACAAATACAATAAAAATGGTGTAAGGTGAATCCTCATTCAATAAAGAGAGGAAGGAAATGAAATGATTGGGATTTGATGTCGTGGATGAAATTTGTATATTAGTTTGCATATCTACTTGCACAACAAAGTAAATGAAAACATCAAAGTGGTGCATGGAATATCGCCAATTTAATGGAATTGGGGTTTTAGTCATAATCCTCTCTTCCAAACTATATCAAGACCATGAAATCTTGGAGAGGGATTAGCTAGATAATGTTTGACACCCAGAACAAGGCTTGAAAGCAACATTTGACATAATGCCAATTTTTTCTACTTGTTATAAACGTTCATATCTCTAATTTTGGACTCATTCTGAAGGATTAGAAAGAGGAGGAAGTTAACTAAGGTTTTTGAGTTCCATGTAACGCTCTTTCTGACTTCCCAATGAGACCGTGACACCACCATCTCCAACACTGGACTTGGCATTTATGTCACTTACTACTCTGAACTCGTCTTTTCTTTTGAATTTCCAGCCATAACTTAACTTACATATGTTACATGTGGTGATGAAAGCAACAGAGGAAGGTGATGAGTCACGAGACCATGACCACCTGCAGTACCTGAGCAAGGCATGGAAACTTACTTACAACACCATGAGTGCAGCTATGATGAGGTGATGAATAGATTTTTTCTCACTTCACATGGTGGGTGTCAGCTTTCAGAATTCAGCCATGTGTGAGCTAGTGTCTGCAGGTTGGCTACCTCAAGCACCAGGCTTATAATTAAAACATCTTCGACCAATTAAATTTGAAGTTTTTGGGTGGTATGGTAGAGGCTGGGGTCATATTCAATGATAAGTGATCGAGATTGGTGTTGTTGGGGAAACGAAGAATGAGGGACCCATTCGATGCGAGTGGCGTCCATACATTCACCGAAAGGGTGACTGAGGGAGGGTCCAACGGGTGAAGATGTATGGCGGTCGGCTAGCTCCCTGATTGCTGCGTGAGTGAGATCTAGAGAATATATGATCGAATCGAATATTCTGATGTCGATCTCTTCCATCGCACAATCTCAGTAAGTTTATTCAATTGCTGCCGCGGCGAGCAGGCTTCGTTTTCATATATTTACCTTTGATATGCGATACGAACTTATACTCGCCACGGACACTGCGTTGAGCACAATGTTCATTATTATTTTTTATTATTAGTTTCTCCTACTCCCAACACCCAGTGTTGAAAGTTTTGTTTGAGTTTTGCTGTAGTTTAGTGTTGACGCTTAGCGACACTGTGACAATTAGAGGCTAGTCAACTCTCGTTCAAATTTCAGAAACTCTTGTTCTACAGTTCTGTGAGTCCCTTTCTAGTGCAAGACGGGATCGAGGTAGAATTTGAAGTTTTCGAGTTTGCGGTTAGTACCAGAATTCCTACAATTCTTGTTGAAAGATTTGAGTTTGTTTCTACTTCCCAATGTTGTGCTAACAACGTTCTTTCAACTTGCATTGGTGTTTGCAATAGTGAAGCGTTGACGAAGCTTGCAAAGATTGTGACGGGTAGGCCGGATGCTTGACTACCTCTTATTCAAATTTACGATTCTCGTTAGATCCACTGCGTTTCCATAGTTGATCGATTTTGATACCCAGTGTTCCTACAATTCGTGTTCAAGAGAAGCTATGATCTTGCCTTTGAATTCGAGACCCGAGTATGAATTTCTTAGGCAATTACCAACAAGCTCAGAAAAAGAGTCGGATCTCCATTTTCATGTAGTTTCAATAATGCACAGACCAGGAAGTGATTAGGAGTTCGCTACAACGCGTTGGCGGTGAAGCTAGAGACACAGAATTGATAGCTACCGATTACTCACTTCAAGAATTTCTCAATTCTAAGAACAGTCACCGAAGACAGAACCGGAGATTGCTCGAAAAGGGGTGCGAAATGGGAGCTCCCCGGCCAGTGGCCATGGCTACAAGCTCTGACTCCGAATTGAAACATAACGCCAAACACGTTAAAGTCTCGGTTCGTATTCCATGCACCCGACTTTGACATTTACGTTAGCTTGTTGTACTTGTTGTGCTTGTTGTGCTTGATGTGCAGACAGAAACCCAAACTAATCCCTTTCCTCCACCACATTGTGCATCTGTCCGCTAGGATTTTCACCCTTCCGTCTCCCTACCACATTGTCTTTCTTCTTTTCTTGATCGAGGCGCCCTGCATTTCAATGGAACTGGGCCCTCATATTTGATGTTGAATGCAGCTAGCTTGAGTTGGCAATCAATTTAATTAATGATTCCGCCAGAATTGCAACCATGAAGCAGACGAGACCGAATTCTAGCTGCAGTGGCGCTCAGCATCCTCGGAGTTGCCAATGGATCGTGTCGTCTCTCTCGTTGTGCTTGGCCGCTGTGCTTGTTCTCACCGTTCTGTACAAGTTGCATTCGTTGGTGCCGGAAGTGGAGCCTCCGACCTTCATCCCCAGCTTGCCCTCTTTGAGTTCCACTCCCGGTTCCACTGTGAAGATGGAGTCTCCGTCGAAGATCGCCTTTCTGTTTTTGGTGCGACACAAGATGCCTCTGGACTTTCTGTGGGAGCATTTCTTCCAGGTACGCACAGTTCCTGCGCATGCTAACAACCACTGACTTCTTTCGTGGTACGAATTAAGAGTAAAGTAAGAATCAGTTTCTTGGTAAGTAGTTCCAAGTTGGTAACAATTTTAGATTAATTTCCAAGCATAAGTTTTGTGAAGTTGAAGTCGGTGGTTGAATGGCAGGGAGCAGGAGGAGATGAGTACACTGTCTACATTCATGCCAGGCCTGGATTTGTGTACACCAAAAATAATACGCAATGCTCGTCTTTCATTGACCGGCAGCTCAAGAATCCCGTTCTGGTTCATATCATCAACTTACTGGATTAATGAATTTGTTGGTTAATTGCAGCTTGGCACACTGAATGCGAAATTAAATGATATGATTTGAACCCACAGTTTGATCGATTTTACATAGCTGAGTCTAAGCAATCGGCCTTTGATAACTGGCAGGTGGAATGGGGGGAGGCCAGCATGTTACAAGCGGAGAGATTACTCCTCCAAGAGGCTCTCAAAGATCCTCTCAACCAGCGCTTCATTTTGCTATCAGACAGGTACTGCACAAACAATCTAAGATCAATGAAGTAATTACGGCATATAAAATCGTCTGAACAAGCATCTAGGCATGGTTCCTATTATGAAATACTCTTAATTTTTGTTGGATCTTATACGTTGGCAATTGAAAGAGGATTGCAGAGTCTCATAGTTTGTATTTTTGGGATACTGTATGAAATAACTACAATTTTTCAAAACTGACAAAAGGCTATCATGTTTAAAAATTTACAGTTTAGATATTAATATTTGGATCTCACTCACATGCTTTGCTCAAGTTATGCAGAAATGGGTTGTTTAACATCTACAACCTCGGTCCTAAGATTGTTCTAATGAATTTGAACTTGGTGTGGGGTGATGTCTGTGGCAGTTGTGTACCATTATACAATTTTCGCTACATCTACAACTACGTTATGTTCTCTCATAAGAGCTTTGTTGATAGGTGCCAATTCAAACCCTCATTTTGTGAACATGTCTCACTAGGAGTTTACCAAGTTGCTCTTCTATGGATATGAAGGTCCACAAGAGTCTTTTCATAGGCATGTCTCAATTAATATTCTATACAACTCTATTCATCTTTAGTTTGTGCAATGTGAATTTCTACCCAATAACCACTTGAATAATGAGTGTGGATTATACAATTGGTATAATTTTATAATTCCATTTATCTAAAGTGTTAGACAAGAAGAAATAGAAGTCAATGCAAGTTGAAACATAATTCTTGAAATAAGGATGAATTAGTTTTACATTTTCAAAGATGAAACATGCAACTTTCTACTTCATATAGGAGGGGGTTATTTTTGTTACAAGCATGTTCATATTGCACCCAAAGATACTAAAATCAACAAGAAAGAATTCATCATTAGACGTTACACATGTCAAAACCAACAAGAGAGAATCTAAAGCACATCTCATAGATGCAAAATGAACAACTATATTGTTTTAGAAATTGAGTAGAGTCATTCACTTTGTTTAGTGTGCAAGTTGGTGATGGTGTAACTACATTTACATTCTTTAGATTCACTTTCTCTATTGTTGTAGAGGGACCTAAAGCACCATGCTTATACAACTAAAATAGAATTGGATTAAATTCAAGAGATGGGTAATGACATTTGGGTCATAACTTCAATGGAACTCATATATGTAGAGTAACAATCACATATTGGATATAGACATCTTCTTATTAAGCACTATGGTGTTGTTTTTGCACCCTTGATTAAGCATGACTTAAACATGAATCAATCATTAAGATATGTCCAAAACTTCGGTAACATGACTTAACATGAAGTTTAGTTATGGAAAGCACATCTGGCCTTGCCACCTCCATAACTGGACATGTTATTTCTTATAACAAGGCTTTACTTTCACATTACCAAGACAGTCCATAATGATAATTTTGGCAGTCCAAGGTGCTGGGACCCCAGTCTAAAGAAAATTTGAGGAACAACTCAACTAAGATTGCAGTAATTGACTCTGTTAAACAGTTTCACCGACGCTCATGACGCTCGATACAACTACAAGATGGCACCAGCCATTTGGAAGGAAGGGTGGCGCAAAGGCTCTCAGGTATCATTCTCAGTACACATGATCTGTGCCCCTATGGCCATTTATGCTTTCATTGTGTACACAACAAGACAAGGATAATTCCACAAAGTAGTTACTAGGCCGGAATGATCATGAGCTGGTGGGATTTGGCAGTGGTTTGTGTTGATCCGCAAGCACGCAGTTGCAGTGGCGAGAGACAACAGCGTATTTCCGGTATTCAAACGTTACTGCAAGGTAAAAGCACTTCCTTCCCATAACTGTAGGATACTAAGACCGTCTCCTATTCTCACCAATAATCAGCAACTTATCTATTCATAAACTCTGGTACACTCTGGTTGGACTCACTATCAAGTAGTGTAAGCATGACTTAGCTAAATGTCTATGGCTGCTGATTCTTTCAATGGAAACGGGATTGTCTACCCTCACTAGATTGGTCTACAACCTCCCTCTTTGAAGCTGCATATCAAATTCATACGTCGTTACAAAAACTTGATCTCAGTAGATTTGGCTCTAGTACCCAAATTGGTCTCTTCACAGCTCTATACATCTTCCAAAAATCACAATCCTACTTATTTTAAAATGCTTGTATTGGCGTAAATATTATCCTCTACCTGAATTAGCGGCGGAGTTGACGTTGCTGTTACTCGTAGAGTACTCTTGTTAGTCCTTGTTTCCTTGAGCCGCTATTTACTGATCTTGTACAGTATCATAATATAGTCCACTTTTTTATCCTTGTGGTTGCAGAGAATGCCGTTGCCAGAATTTTCCGGGTCTGCAGAGGTAAGACAACGTCAATCCGTTTCTTAAGAAGTTCAGCCAATCGACACATGTTTTTTTCTTTGCTAGTATAGATTAAGTTTTTGATGTTCACAAGGTAACTTGGCACCGCTGAGATAATTCCATTCCTTGCAGAACAATTGGAATCACAACTGCATCCCTGACGAGCACTACCTACAAACGCTTTTGGCTGTAAGCGTCCATCCCCCTTTCCATTCATTTCATTGGAATAACATTGACAAGAGGTGAATTCATCTGACTAATTGAACTGCAAGATGACAAGACAGTTATCAACTGCACAATCCAAATTCGATTCCCATTGAAAAACAGGATTTCAGTAAAATTAGACAGTTTCAGGAACTTATAGAGAACATGAAAAAGAGAATCTTTGTCATAATTCATGCGGAGGTCTCCGAATGATCACAGAGATCATGTAGAGACCTCTCTTTTATCATGGGGAGGCCTCCATACAATCACCGTGACCATAGAAAGACCTCCACAATATGAATTATGGTGAAGGTTCTATTCATGATAATGTTTAATTTACTTTACTGAAAACCCACTGAGCTCTTAAGAATGTCAGACACGGAAGAAGCTAATGCAGATTGTGGATGCTGATCAGATGAGGAACTTAGAGAAGGAAATCGAGCGGCGAGGTGTAACTTACAGTCAATGGAAGAGCGCCCACCAACACACGATGGACCGGCGTGGCTGGCATCCCGTCACATTTGACTCAGCCAAAACCACCCTCAAAGCCATCAAAGATATCCAGGTAGAACTTTATGAAATCTTTTTTTCCTTCCGGGTATTACTCCATTTGGTCAGGAATTTAACCCAATGTGTGATTGGGCCTCCCCAGAACGTAAGCGAGATCCATTTCGTGGCAGCGGGACGACGCGAACGGTGTGGCATCGATGGCAAAGCGCTACCGTGCTACTTGTTTGCAAGGAAATTCACCCGAGGTGCCGGGACTTGGCTTCTAGAGCAGGCAGCTGATTATGAGAACCGAGTTTTGCCATACTAATTAGTACTTTTCATACAATCAAGAAAAATAATAAGGGTTTGATATTGAGGCAAAAACCGCGGCGACGTAACTCATGTCTTGAGCGAATTGCACTCCCAGGAGGACCCAGAGGGGCAAAAGATTCTGTTTTATGATGCTAGTGATGCAACGGTTAAAAACTAGCCCCAAAACCAAAGTAGTCTGAGATTATTGATACCAGAGAACTGTGGAAGGTGAGGCAAATGAAGAAGCTCACCTCACATCAAAATCCAACCTGTAAATTGTCGTGTGAAATTGAGAAGTTTGGAGAACTTGTTTCCAGCTCTTGAACGCTGCAAAACACTGCAAGCCTTTGTATGAATCATGGTCGCGTTCTTTACAGAAATCGCAAACATCATGAATGCATCATCCCCCAAACGTAATTATGACATGCGAATAATAAGTAGCCGAAACGATCACGGCAGACTGTATTCAGAATGTTAGTATCAGGATATGAACGATTAGTAAGTAAACATACATAGGGTCATGTTGGGAGATTTGGAAGGTCTCCAGCGAGATCTGGTGAACGCCGGATGCAGACCGACGTCGCGTACCACGACAGTCGAAACGTTTAACAACGCTAGGTCGTAGTCGAGTGAGAGAGAGGCTCTGGTAATCCTTTCCTGGTTGTTGATTGATCAAATGCAGCTGAATACTATACCGAGTTTACAAATTTACACGACATCAGGAATGATGACAATCGTAGAACTACCGATCTATATCCTGCAAGCTCAGCGACGTCGCCACTGAAAACAATCTCTTTCAAGGACGTGCTCAGAAGCTCACCTAAAACGAGCCATATCTCCTTCTCCAGGCATGAAACGGATCACACGAAGCCAAGCTGCTGCTTCGTCAAAGCGTCGCAAGCCCACTGCTACAAGGGCGTCACGAAGCACCATCCAGAAGAGAGCTTCCGGAGGTGGGATTTCGTCTCGAAAAGCTCTTTCCTCGAAGCCGACCTACTTCTCGCTTCTGAAAGATGTGGAGCATGCGCTGAAGCACGAGCACATGGACGGCGCCAGCGTGCGCAAGCTGAAGCGCCACTTGGAGAAGCGGTACGGTGGCAAGCCCTTCGACGGCGAGACGTGCAAAATGCTCCGGTCCGCCGTGGCCCGACTGCACAAGAAAGGCCGCATCAAAAAGCACCCCACTAAGACCCACGTGTATAAGTTCAAGCCTCCCAGTGTCCCTGCCCACCATATCTTTGGCACTCCCGCACAGCGCAGAGCTGGGAGGAGAGCTGCATCCCGAGCTGCCAAGCGATCCAGACCAAGTCGCTCCTCCAGAACCACTCGGAGGACACGATGAAGTGTAAGTGCTCTTCAACACGCTCCACATTTCTCTCTCCTTCTCAAAATCTGGCTTCCCTCGTCTTCAAGTCACTTGAACACTCGATTGAAAGGTCCACCGAAGGCTGGAAACTTGGTTGTTAAAAAGTCCAAATCTGCTCTGGTTGTACCTAACATGGTTTGAATTCTGAAATTTATCTTTTCTTTGAACTGGCAATCAGTTTGTCAAAGCACTATCCTTGGAACGCCCTTCAGCACGCCATTTCCTAACTGAAGAATTATACCAAAGACAAACTTAAAGCCTTGCAAACGATGTTCTCGTTACTCCAATTACCGTAATCAGAATTACCTTAGACTGTCTCTTAGTCCGTCTCCAAAGCCTGTTTGTTCCCGGCATGAATGCCGTCAAACGAGCGTCATGTCCATGATTTTGAGATGAGATCAGGATTATTAAAAGGATTCTTTGGTCTTGTATTGGGGGCTATGGGGGAGGTGCAGGTACAAAAGAAAGTCCCCATGGTGTCCTGTTTTCCGGCTTCAGAAGCAGAGGAGCATGTCATTAGAGGGCTTCAGGACGATTGATCGTCAAATGTGTAGCTATTTCCCATAGCGTCCAAATAGCAATAAAACATGACGAAAGTGAAACTCCCTAGATCATTTCATTTGAATACGTACCTGCTTTCCTCGCTTTAAAGATATTGTTATGGTTACTGTTGTCCAGTTTCGGGACTGCTGGCTTGTCATGTATTCTTTAGCTCTGAATAAAGGCCGCAACAATAGGAGGTAAGAGTGTGTACGAGAGTGCTGTAACCTGCAACACGAAGAAACCGAAGTAAAGCGGTTGAATGTAGTCTTGTAAACAAGAGACGATTGCGAACATGAATACCACGTCACATGTTCTCAACCCAAGCTCAAAGGGATTAAGTTAAATAAGCTGTACTTGCTAGGATCCATGATGGGTACTCTTCCAAATCACTCTCGGAATAAACCCACGTTCTAATTGATCCGTCCAATTCGATTTCCTGACCACTGTAGCATGCACACAAATAATGACCATGATAAAGACGTGCTACCAATCTCAGCGCAATCCTAGAAATTCTTTGCTATTCTAAATTCAGAAATGAACAATCTCAAAGTCAATAATACTGCTAAGCAAACACAAGGCTGAATGGCTCACTCACTCAATATATAAGTCAACCATTACTTTTACTCGGTGAAAGCGCTAGAAGTATATTCAGGCATGACTGTAGTCAATGCTCAAAAGATAAGGAACAAGCTGCCTGAGCAGAGAATTGCAAGCCTGCAGAAGATTTCATGTGCATGCTAGTCCTTCGTGTGAAGATCTTGGGGCCCTCTCGTTGCCGACTACCTCACAAAAATGTCTACCGATATCTGCTTACTACTAAATACTAATTTGCAACTTTCCTGCCTGTACATTGTTCAATGATGTGAGTACCACAATCACTCGACAAGAAAGTGTGACGAAAGCACTAATCAAGAATTGTTCAAAAGCAATCAGAACCAACCAAGACTCTCTTAGAACAACGGCATCAAAGTGCCCAGGCATAGAGCACAACAGGCCACTCTCTTAGATCATCGTCTTAGATCATCGATATCCAAGTGTACATTAAGAGTTTCAACAGTCGCTTAGTAGCTGGTAAGAGTTCATCAAGCAGTGATAATCAAAAACTGAAACGCCTATTCTTTAGATGCGAGGTGTCCCAGAGATATGAGACGTCAGGACTTGAAGAGACACATAATCTCGAGGTCGAAGCGATTAGTGTGGTTGTCGTCCTTGTCATGAAGGAGCAGCATCACGTACCAGATCCAGATGCACAATGCATTGAAGAGCCACAACGGAGAAACGAAGGTCAATCAACGCAAAAGGGATTGATATTTCCGTACGGCAATGAGCTTGAACCACATCTGAACTGTTTCTTTGGAGATATGAAGCGCACTCGGCGGGTAGGGCCGCGGTCGAGGACGAGAAAGGCGCCCCTGCGGGGACCAAAGCGACCAAAGCCCGCTGGGCAGAAGAAGAGGAAACTTAAGGTGCCCAAGATTCCAATAAAGCTGCAGGGATCACCTCTGAGTTATTTTGAACTGTTGCAAGAGGCAGTACAGACGCTGAAAGATATGAGCAAGGGGGCAAGCTTGCCCGAAATCCGACAACACCTGCAACGAAAGTACAGAGGAAGCTTTGACAAGGAAAGCAACGACCTTCTTACCACCGCACTGCAACGCCTCGCCGAGCGAGGAAAGGTTATCCGTAAGGAAGGGTTCAGATACAGATTCAACCAGCCCAATGACGTCTCCAAATCGACTGATACCTCAGCAGCGTCGTCTTTTACCGGCACCAATGGATCCGGAGCCAGCCAATCCTGCGCTAGTAGTGGATACGTTCCCACTGAATCCGGCACCACCGCCGCGTCGTCTTCATTCTCTGACACCAACCACTCGAAGGAATCCGACCAAGGTGAAGCCCCTGAAGATGAAGCCCCCGAAAATTTTGATGATGAAGGCAAGAGTAGCACTGGTGATTTATCCAGCTCTGCTCCATCTGCTTCCTCGACTGCATCTCGTGCTTCTTCCAAACGACGCTGAGTAGTATCTAATGCAACTATCACTCCACTAGTAATCTTCATCACTCCTTCCCTAATTGTTCTAAACTTATTTTTTGAGCGAGCATTGAGTTTGCACATGCTCCTTCCAATATCAGGGGAAAGGCCGTCATCATCATTACTGTAACTTCAGTTTTGCCGCCAAAATTTTGAGCTCTTATATCTAGAGTACCAAGGAACACGCAAGTAGACCACAACATTACAAACAAGGCAAACAATTTTATTCAACAGGTTATGCGTAAGACAAGTAGAAAGTGTCTAGAGATGAAAGTACTTGCAATTGAGTGAGCAGATGCCTCACCTTATAGACCAGAAGGAAATCTCTTTGGCAAGGTAAACTCTCCACTGCAACGATTTTGCATCATACATCTTCATTTGCCCACCATCAGAAGGTAACCGACAATTGCATTTCACACCTGCACATGGGGGTTAGAACGAACAGAATCTGACAAGCCAACCTAATTTTTTGGTTTGTCATGAGTCCTAACACTCCAGAAAATTGCGCAGATGCTATGTCAACTGGTCAAAATGGCGATGCCTGGGACGGTTTCCATAATCTACTAAGTCGCGCCGCCTCAACTTCAACTTTGGAGAAGAATCAATTTTGAATATGATTTGCTCTCGAGTTCCGACAAAAAAAACTCCAGGCAATATTGCCAGAATAACTCAATGCGAAGTTATTGGTTCAATAAATCGTGGAACTCAGTATTCATAGTCACGTCCGAGATAGAAATACAGTTTTAGTCAAATCAAAGGCAATAGCTAGAACTGTTGAATTGGTCTGAATTTTATACTGAAAAAAGTTTGATACACCACGCAAACAACAGCAATGGGCTGTTTAGGCTTCTTTGAATGGCAGTAAGAATAAAAAACTACGATTTACTCTGTATGATCTATGTCCTGGGTTTTTCAAAATTTGTTTTCAACTGGAAATGAGAAAACTGACTTGCTATTATACACTAAAAAAAGGAGATGGTATCGCTTCTTCAAACTGAAAGCGACCACTCGAGCAGACACTACTAAGTTCCATACCAGTCTTCCATGCTTACTGGCACAGAGGGCAGCCCCTAGTTGAAAATTGAACATCACTGTAATCTGAGCTGGTGAAGCCAGAGGTAGCCGATGAGAGCTCTGACCGCATTCATCTTGATTGCCATCAATACAATGTCATCCTGCAACCATGCAAATAAATAGAGATGCGAACATAACTTTGTTACTGATCAGCTTGAGACCAAAGAATATAGTCTAATAAATCAATCTTCAACATGAATAAAAGTCCTACAACAATTCATCATATACCTGAAAATTGACAATGAGCATCCTGAATCTCAAAATAAAAAGGACTGCATGCTGACTACGAAACTAATGCCTCCTTAACGAGGCACTGACTTGCATCGACAAGCGGAAAAATCGTATCCAGAACACCACGACTACTAATTTTTGCTCTTTACATTCAGCTTAACTTTGCAAGAGTATATTATACCAGCCAGTCCCATAATTGCTCATACGAACATTGAACATCCATCTGTCTTCATTGTGCTATTGAACTGTTTGAGTTTTTTAAGCTGATTTCTGCCATGCTCTCACCAACGTTGACTTGATAGGTGGATGTTAGGTTTCTAGTGTCTTCGACAATGATTCTACATGAGCGTCCTCAGCAGCATGAATTGCCGATGATGCCTTCAGAGCATCAAATTTTTCTCCATCTTCGGCTGCGCCTGTGTTACGCAGCATGAGCCTGTACTCCGATGCTTTCGTTGACTGGTGTTCACAAGGACTCTGCAGCCATCGTGAAATATGAAATAGCATTAATTCATATCACGGCAGAGAGAAAAAGAAGTTTGTCTTTTACATGCTCTCCCTCACATAAATTACTCAATAAAGCCCTAGCACACAGCAATCAGTACGTATACATCCATTCTTGCAACGAGCTCTTCACAAAGTATACCCATTTCAATGATACCTTCAAAATCCATGTTGTTCTAGAACCACGCCTTCCAGGTCCTCGTCGTAGAGGACCATATATGGATTGCTTTGGCCGACCTTCAGACACCGCCACACATTTTGTACAGTACCAGTCCTGTTCTGGAATATCCGAATGCTTGTACATCTTCAAGCAGCGTAAGTGAAACCCGGCTCCACATCCATCACATATTAAGACACTCCTTGTACCATTTAATAGTACCTTACAAGTATCACATGTGGTTGGGGAATCTATATATGCACTGGCCGTTTCTGGCAAAGCCTCCATAAAAACTTCCGGCTTGGACAGATGTATTGCAAGTGCAATCTCCTGGTGTACATGACGCTGATCATTTGGAGGCTGAGCAGCCTTTAATGCACGTATCCGTGCAAGAGGTTTTAATCCCTTTACAACTCTTTCTCCAGTTCCAGAAGTCGAACCACTTCGAGTAGCTCTTAAGCGAGTGACGGGGTTCTTGGGAGGCCTTCCCCGTGGTCTAACTGCAGCCTTTGGTATTGTAGGCCTCGCTTTAATCTTTGATCTCGTTCCTATAGGCGAGAGACTAAAGTAAGCAAATTAAATTCTAGATGTTAACATATAGAATGTGGGATTTTCTGCTAAAGGTCAAAAAACGCATTGCCCAATGCCTCCTAATTGAATAAGATTCAGAGCATGAACGTATAAGCGCATAGAGAAAATGTCCATGAAAGGAAAGTACACGTCCACATTCATGGATTCACTTTGTAAGACTATCACAAACAGAACAGTCAGAACGATTACATAAGAAATAGAGAGAACACTTGCCAGATGCTGGTGCTGCTAAAGCTCTCGTGGTGGGAGTTGAAAGATCTTGCACTGGAGTTGGTGTCGATACTAGTGCCGAGGGAGGTTGCTTCAGACCAAAAGATAAATACATCAGAAAAATTAACTCATCCAATAAGAACTCAATTTATCCCATTTCTGCCTTCTTAAATCAGTTCTGCTATTACCTCTGACATGAACCAGCAGAGCGTACAAATCTCCATACAGTCAATTTACCATGAGAATATTCCCTCTTAAGACTCCTCAAAATCTATTCGCGGTTAGGCAAAATTTCAGCTACCACTAGCTGTCGTTCCGGGGTTTCCATTTTCGCCCACTTTTCTCTCGTGTAAGTATTGCATAAGGCAATATACTTGAACGCATACAGAAATTCACAAAAGAGAGCTGGAGTGGTCATGTTAAATCCAATATTATGGGCATACAGGCATACACAAATAGGTTCACATCAAGTTGTAATTAGGCTTCATACCGGTGGCAAGGAAAACTGTTGAATCAGATATTGCAACGACTGCTTGGACACCAGGTCGTGAGGAGCCAAACGTTCCACCAAACCTTCCAAATTTGTATAAGCTTCGACCGCTAGATGGCACTCTACTGGAGTTGGAGGAGCACCACTTCGGAGGGCTGTCATGCCAACCAAGACCATTCCTATTTCTGCAGTCTGCTTCAATATCGTCTCCACTGTCCTGGCTTCCCTCTTCACTTTTTTCGGGGGGGATGGCTCATCAGCTTCCATCCTTTGACATCCAAATTTGTCTCCACCGAAAGCTATTTCATCTGTCCCCATCCCTAGACCGACGCGATGATGAGGATGATCTTGAGCAACCGAGTCTGACAGCGTCGCTGCAGTTGGAATTAGAGTAGGTATTGCCATTTCTACAGTGTGAGATGCCCCTTTACGAAATGAAATCACATCTTCAGGTCAAACTCACTTGGTTTCCATGCCTTACATACATGAAGGCAGGCTTTTTTATCCACTCATTCACGATGACTTCAATCTGCAAATATGTGCGACAACATCAAATACTATGCGACAACACTGTATCCGATTGGCGACAGCTCTGGAATCGTTCTGACAATTTTCAGATTTCCTTCGATGAATCCTGGAGAACACACAATTTTAATTGATCAAATTCAGCTGGCAAACAGGAATTCCTACGTCTACACACAAATTCTAGGTTCTTAATCCACCATCCTCGAACAGCATCTGCAAAATCTTGAATGAAAAGAGTGTAAGATAATTCTGCGATCAAGCTATGAAGGCTTCCTGCAAAGACGACGTAACCTTGAATTGCACTGATCATAATTCCAAGCAGCTAGAATCAATCCTAGCAACGCAGATATTTCCTTAATGCATTCCAAACTGACGTCTCCGTCTTTCTAAGCTCTGAAATTCATCAGATGTGCTGATCATGATAGAAAACTCTCCCGGATACAGCCCATACTCAGCAGAATATCTAACTGCATCCTACAAGTACTCTACAACGTCGCACTCCCTAATCCTTAGTTACTTGAGTACAAAATATTCCCGTCCTCACAATGCTTCGAGTGCGTTCTTGAGTGTCGTACACCGCATTTTTTTCCAGTTCCGCCTCTAAAGACTCTGTACTTCAGCAGTACGAACACATAAAATTATTGAAAAACGTTAAAATTGTCGCTGGATAAGAAACCAGATAACGAGAATATTCCATTTTCAAGCAACAAAGCCCTAAACGCGATCAAATCGTTCCATCCGCGATCTGGTCTATTCACGGTACTCCAAATTCCCACGGAACACCAAAACTCGTACCGCTGGATCCGAATCCGTTCATTTCAACACCTAAAGTCACCATATGATTTCGAAACTCTGCAGCTCGGGACCGTGACTCACACATCCACAGATTTGAATTGAAGCGGCTCAATGCACGCACCTCAACGTCGATTTTGTCTGTCGCGAATTGTAACCATACTAAAAACTCCACGTTGAACTCCGCAACTTGGAGAATAATCCAAATTCTCGGCGCATAGCCACGGTGAATTTCAATCGGTCGAATGCGCAAACATATTAGAGGTGAGCAAACGTTGAATGCGAAATGAACCTCGAAACCTCAAACCCTAATTCGTAGCGAACTCTGTGCTCTCCCCCCTGGACCATGGGGACTGTAAACTTTAATTTTTCTGTAAACTTTTACTTTTACTTTTATGTATACTTTACTCTGATATTCACGGGATTCAAACCAACCTAAGAAGGCGATGGAAATCGTCGTCGGATGAGGGGATGATGACCTGTGGATGACAGCAAACCCAGGTTCGGTCCGAAGCTACCGGTTTCCCCGGTAACCCATTCTCCCGCGCAATCAAATCTTCGGTCCCTTTGGCTTTGAATTTGTACTTCATCCTGTCTTCGTTCTCCACGCAGCTGTCGCCCGCCTGTTTCATGCCCTCCATCGTCATTTTTCTCGCAAGATCAAGCTCCCGCAGTGACCTCTCCGTTCATGCACCCGCCCCTGCTGCGCACCGAACTCCCGCTCCGAACTTTGCCGCGAGCTCAAGCTGAAAACTGTAGCCGCAATTGCTCATGCCCTCGTGCTGAAGCTCCTAACTGCCGCTCGAAGTGAAGCTGCGCCCGCATGCCCAGCCCCCCTTCAAGCTCCGCCCGCAAGCTACCGATCAAAGACCACCGCCACAGCTAGCTCCAGACCTGAACCGCTCCATTACCGCTCTGTTGCAGCTCCAGGTCGCCGCTTTTTCCTCGCCGCAGTTCTTGATCAAGTCACTCGTCGCTCCATTTCCGGACCATTGCTGCCCCTTGGTCGGCCCAGCTCGCCACTAGACCGGCTGCTCGTAACACGTGCTCATGCTCATGCTCTTTGCAGTACTTGTTTTTGCAGATTTATATCCTGTCTGTACATTTTGCATCCACTGCAGATTTGTACTGCAATTGACTTGGACTAGACACGGTGATGGTGGCCTTGATCGGTAGCTTGATCTAATCTCCTTTGTTTTACTAATTCATTTTCAGTTTGGATCAAGAAGGGATCAAATCAGCTTATTTCCAGGGTTCACGGTGCATTGCTTTGGGGTGCTACTTCTGTTCACATGGACAAGACAGGGTTCAAAAACTGCATGTTCTGCGTCACTACTTGTTGCATACCCTCATTTTGGTTTTTGATTCGTTATCACTTCTATTCTTTGTTTCTTTGAGTTTTTATTTCCTTCACCCTCTGTTTTAGATCATCGTCGCTTGTTTCTGTTTTCATTTTTATGATTATCTCAGGTACAAATGGACAGGGCAGGGTTTGGCGAATTCATCATGGAGGCCTCTGGCACTGTAAGACCATATCTGATGATGACAACAACATATGAATGATAGTATATGCATTCATACTTCCGAATATGCTATCCACAAGTTGAAAGATGAGCGCAATATTGCAATGTGGAGTGTTGAACTTCCAAAGGAGTGTTTAAATTCATTCAAAAGATCCAAAAAAAAAGAAGGGAAATTAGCTTGCACCTTTTCAACTTGCAAATTGCAGTTGTGCAAAGTTGTCATATTTCTGAAGAGGAAATTCTTGAAAATAGAGTCCATTTTCCTAAAGTAATTGCATAGCATATGGTATATACAATTGCCTTTATAATAGAAGTGTCTTTATCTTAATTCATAGAAGACTTTAAAGTGTACATGTCTTTAGAGTTGTCAACAATTTTGGAAAGTGCTACATTGAATTTGTTTAGCAATGATGCAATGATTTTGTTCTTAGTATGAGTTTGTTTAGTATTTCATTATTTATTAAGTTAAAGAGTATGTGAGTGCATTCCTAAACTCCTTGAAGTTATTATTGAAAAAACAAGTGAAGAAGAGTGAATGTTTGTTTGGCGATTATTGTAAATAGAATTAAAAAAAGTTGATTGTTATGTATTACATTAAGATGTTCAATTTGTATTTTATTTATTTTTAAATTATACTATAAATTGTGCTAGTTCTCTTACATTTGTAATAGACAAATTTTCAAAAGTTTAATTTGCAATTACTCAAGAGTAGAAGGTATTTGAGTTGAAAAAATATTTATATATACTTTTATAATGTTTATGTGAGAAAATGTATTGCACAACATAAGGTGACCAAATGAAATGATCTAAAAAATATTACCCCCTCCATCTTGAAATGATTATTCACAATTTTGTTGGTATTTTTTTTAGCCAATTTCATTGATCATATTGTGAAAAACATAATAAAGAAAGGTTTCAAATTTTATATCACTAGAATCAATGAAGAACATTCCATGTATTCATTACAACCTAAGTAAAATTATCCACAAGAAAGTCTCTCTATGACCTACTCAAAACAACCTTTAAAGAACATAACATTCAAAATGGACAATCATTTTAGGACAAACTTAAGGTAGTAATACATCGTTGTTGTTTTTAAAAGATTCCAATAATAAAAAATTTATTTGATTCACAATGATTGTAAATTTTGAGTAAATTTTGACATAATTAAAAAAATATGATTAAATTTGTTCTAATAAAATGTATTTAATCTAGTCTATAGACAAAAATCTCATTGTTCATATTTTAAGGGTATTTAATCTAGTCCAAGGGTTTTATTGTAGTTAATAGTACATGTTTATTCAAATTATTTTAGTTGAATGAAAGAGTTTTAGAAACATCATTGCTAACATTTGTATTCTTCTTACCCCCCCAAAGGACCAAATTGCGTTTTTTGGCAATATAGCAATTTTTAGTTTGGGAGCTCACTATAAATGGACTTTTTACTTTGAAATTTTCACACAACATGTGGATAAGGTTTTTCTTTAAGGCCCAATAATTTTCATAATTTTTGACTACATGGATAAAAAATTATTGTATGATATGTAGTTTCTTTTTTGACCTGGGCAGATCGGGCAAATTAGAAAAAATCACTGTTTTGTAAACAAAAATTTGAATTTTTTTCCTCTAGATTTATATATACATGGAAAGCTTTTAATCATTCCATTTTGATTAATGAAATGATATTTATGAGGAGTTTTTAGTTTGTGGCTTGTTATGGATTCTCTATACTAAAATAAACTTTAAAGTCCTTTACTTAATTCAATTTTCAATCTTTTTGAAGAAAAATAAAATCATAGGATGAAGATTGTTTATTACAACACTAAAACCTTTGGGATTTGCATTTTTCAATTCCATAATTAGATTCTTAACAATTTTGTATTTTGAATCATTCTCTACTTCTTTCTACTTACTATTTTTTTTCTATATGTTGTACAATTCCAAATGATTTGAAGATTTTCAAGCATGTAGCCAACTTGCCTTGAAGAATAATCCAAAGAAGCACCAACAATATGGACATTTTTTCATACAAATATAACCTTGTGAAGTGTAGCTGCCCATTTTTTCTTAGGGCAAATAAATATGTATATTTTGATCCCAATTGAGCCCTCACTCAATTGATCAATCTTGAGGATTGAATTACTTGGCACAAACTATCACAATGATAATGACAATGAGCTCAGAAGATGCAATAACTGCATTACTACAACAAAATGTATTGTCTCACTAATCCCCCAAATAAATATCACTTACAACATCAATTTTGTTAAAATGGCAATATTCTCATTGGCATTTTCCTGTGGGACAAAAAGTGAGAAGAGCTGATGGAAAGTTGAAAAAAGTGAATTCGATATATAGATGAATAAAAATTAAAATATTCCACAAGCTTCATTTTTTCCATACAATTTTTGTTTGAAAAAACAATTCTCCAACTACTATATCATTTCTTTTTTTTAACTATTTTTTGCCAACTTTGACCACCATGTAGGATAGTACTAGTGTACACTATTAATATAGATGACCTTCTATATTTGTTACCTTCATAAGCTTTAAAATCTCATATATGTTAAAGAATTTCACCCCCCTTCTAGATCCTTAGAGAGAAATGTTAGATGTTAAATGTTACTAATTCTTCAAAACATCTTTTGTGAATATACTTCACTATATGTAAAAATATCCAAAAATAAAAATGAAAACTTTTTCACATATGAAGAATAGTAAAGTGTGGTTTCAATGTAGCACAAACCTCATCTTTTTTGAAGGGGTATTGAATTTGCCCACTTGTTCCATAGTAGAGAATTAGTTACCCTCACCCAAAACATTTCAATCTCGTGTTTTTTATATTTTTATGCATAATTTTTTGCTAATTGGCTACAACCAAACGATGTTGGTTATTTTTGCAAAGGAAATTTTCATTTTGGAGGGTGAAAATAGCCAAATTTATCTAGGTATCACCTACTTTTGATATACATATCACCAAAAACAAAGACAAAACTATCTTCGTGCATGGTGTCAAGACTATGCACTAAGAGAGGTTTATGCATTTACAAAGGTGTAATCATAGCCACCTAATTAATGTTGAATCTACTTACACACTGATACCTTTCAAAAAAAGTGCTTCGCATTGGGTCCACCTACAAACTACATAATTCACAATCATGCTCAAAGAGAGGTTTGTGCATTTACAAAAGTGTAATAACAACCACCTAATTAATATTGACTCTACTTATACTATTAGTACTTTTCAAAAACAGTGCTTCACATTCAGTCCACCTACAAACTGCATAATTGATGGTTATGCACTCAGAGAGGTTTATGCATTTACAAAGGTGTAATCATAGTCACCTAACTAATGTCGGCTCTACTTACACTTATGGGTACTTTTTCAAAAAAAGTACTTCACATTAGGTCCACCTACAAACTGCATAATTGATAGTTATACACTAAGAGAGTTTTGTGCATTTACAAAAGTGTAATCATAGCCACCTAATCAATATCAACTCTACTTACACTATTAGTGCTTTTCAGAAAAAGTGCTTCGCATTGGGTCCACCTACAAACTACATAATTTATGGTTATGCACTTAGAGAGACTTATGCATTTACAAAGGTGTAATCATAGCCACCTAACTAATGTCGGCTCTACTTACACTTATGGGTACTTTTCAAAAAAAATATTTCACATTGGGTCCACCTACAAACTGCATAATTGATAGTTATACACTAAGAGAGGTTTATGCATTTACAAAAGTGTAACCATAGCCACCTAACTATTGTCGGCTCTACTTACACTTCTGGGTACTTACACTTGTGGGTACTTTTCAGAAACACTCCTTCACATTGGGTCCACCTACAAACTGCATAATTGACTCTTACACTAAGAGAGTTTTTTCCTGTAGCACCGAAGTATCACATGGGTACTAAAGAAATAGCTGTCTACTTCCCCCGAAATGATAAAAAATCACTGAGCCCTTTCGATGCAGTTTGTTGTTCCACAAAGCCCGTGCCATCTGTACACAGAGATTTGGCAATATTTAGCCCCAAATCGAATAGCTCCTTTACGTGTCGGCTCTGCGAACAATAGCATACATTT
Source organism: Rhytidiadelphus loreus (assembly GCA_947034895.1). Classification (NCBI taxonomy): domain Eukaryota; kingdom Viridiplantae; phylum Streptophyta; class Bryopsida; order Hypnales; family Hylocomiaceae; genus Rhytidiadelphus; species Rhytidiadelphus loreus. The sequence continues at coordinate 46,752,205 of OX344764.1, forward strand.
TATATTCCCGCTTTTACAGACGACTTGATCCTCGTCGTCAACTCCTCATCGTTTCACGAATCACGACGCGGAAGGTGTCCTGGAGCTTCCTTCCTTCCCTGAAAGCTCTTCGTCATGCCTGTTCAAGCGCTTGCAGGGCTGCGGCTGGCTGCCCCTTTGCTGCTGCTGCCGCCGCCGCCGCCGCCGCCGCCGCACCAGACACTCTTTTCCCCGCACCCACGTCCTGGCCCGCCACTCTCTTGCGCTTGTCGTCGCACGCACAGCAATCGTTAGTAGTGATCCCCGTGGTGTCGGTTTTCGCGTTGAAACGCCCTGGATTCCGTTGCTGCAGCCGCGACTTCTGAGCTTGGGGTCAAACCGCGTGGGCGATTGGGATTTGGGGCGCGTTCGTTGGGGCAGGGATAAGTGCGAGAGTTTCTTTTGTTTCGGCGGATAAGCAAGAAATTGGGTAGAGTTTTGTTTTTGAAAGAAATTGGGGTTTGGTTGGAGAATTGGAATTCGTAGCGTTTTGCTGAAGAGTCGATTACAAGGGCGGCAGGCTGGTGCGCGCTCGGGGCGTTTGTGTTGGTGGAAGTCGAGAAGCTCGTTTCGTTTGTTGTGGTAGTTTTGGGTTTGGAGATTGGTGGAGACTGTGACTGAAAGGCGACGGTCGAGGGCGTTCTTGGAGTGGTTCTTGACGTGGCTGGAAATTGGAGCAGGTTCTGGAGTTTTGAGGAGAAGAGTTTGGTGGCGTTTCTGATCTGGACGACGTTTTGGGAGGAATTTTTAGGGGTTAGAATTGAGGAGAAGGTGTGTTGGGGCAATTTGTGTGCGTAGAGTGACGGAATGGCAGGGTCGCGGATGATCCACGGTTCTCTCGTTGCGGCCGCAGCAGTGTTAGCGACTGCAGCTGCAACTGTAGACCTTCCCGAGAAGCTGCACTTGAAAGCCACTCCGATTCTCTTTTACGCCATGCCCATTTCCATGCCACTCCCGCCGCTCGCCTCACTCGGGCACATCGACAGCCAACCCTTGTCCCTGTGCCTTCCTCGCGTGTCGCGAGATTCTTCCTCCACCACTTACGCCTCCTCCCCTTTCTCTCTTGCGCAAGGCGCCCCTGCTATTAGTCTTTCAGCCTCGTCTCGCCGCGCGATCTCTCACCTCTTTCCTGTCTACCTGGCCACTTCTGTGGCAGCTCCACAAGTCGCTGCATCTTCGCAGCTCTTTCCTGTCGTAACGCCCCCTGCGCTGGCCCCCTTCTCGTTCTCATCTTCGGCGTTGTACGCTGCACCGGTGACGACGAAGTATATCACGGGATACTCTGCTTACTCTTCTTACCTTTCGCAGGCGCAGGCTGAGAATTACTTGGAATCTCTCCTTGGATCTCTTTCCTATGTGGAATCTGCGGTGGTGAAACCTCCTGCACAGGGGTTGCAATCTCTTCATACTTGGCATAATCCGACCGGAAGATCTCAATATTCGAAGGATGCGCCGATGACCGTGGTGCTGCTAGGATGGTTGGGCGCGCAACAGAAGCATCTCAAGAAGTATGCGGATTGGTACAACGCGAGAGGGATTCAGGCGGTTACTTTCGTGATCCCCATGGCAGATATCTTGAGCTTTCAAGTTGAGAAGAATGCGGAAGAGCATGTGGAGTCTTTGACTCGACAGCTTATCCAGTGGTTACACGAGCAAGGCGAGGAGAAGGGGGACAAGCAGCTCATGTTTCACACTTTCAGCAACACCGGCTGGCTGACGTAAGTAGCCTTTTTCCGAGATGGCTGATGCCAATGAGGGCTCTTCAATTGTTATGTGTGTTTGGAAAGTGATATTTGCAGCGAATCTTTGTAACGGATCAGGCTCAGAAATCAGGGTTTCCAGCTCGGATATTTGGCAGAGATTTGGAGTTAGGGTTTAACCCATGAGGGACTGAGAGTTCAGATTTATTTTAATACCCATTTGATTGATTATATTGTGAATTATATAATTCAGATGGAACTAAATTTAATATCACCAGAATCAGTGAAGAAATTGCAAGGGTTAGTGAGGAGCTAAATGAATGTGGAGAAGTGGAAAACGAGACCGAATTTGGGCTTCATGGTTCTTTAGGGTTAAGGATGTATGTGACTGCCAGTTTCGCTTGAAACTTGGTTTGGAGTCGTTGGAATTTTGAAGAAGTCGCGGATTGCTGACATAGCTTCCCATATGCAGGTATGGAGTTTTTTTAGAGAAGATGCAGAAGCAAGGAGAAGATGTAGTAGGGAGAATTAAAGGTTGCGTAATTGACTCGGCTCCAGTTCCTAATCCAGATGCTCAGGTACTGTGATGTTTCTTATGATGTGTCGATTTTATATAATGTTTTTTCTCTCTGCCTCGAGATTTCTTTGGCGTGTTTAGGTTTTGCCACTTTCAGGTCCGTTTGAATGCCCCGTAAGCATTGTTGTTGACCTTTCTTTTTGGAAAATGTGAATGAACAGGTGTGGGCATCTGGCTTCTCAGCAGCTCTTCTGAAGAAACGAAGTTCTGCGACAAAGCCAGCCTTGTCTGTGGATGAAGTGAAGGAAGGTGTAACAGTGGAAGCTGCATCTCAGGGTGCTGTTGCCATGGGGGGAGCCAATGGCCTTGAAAATGCAGTTCTATCAGTTTTGGAGAAGTTCTTTTCTATCTTTTTGAAGATGCCAGCCATCAACCAGTGAGTGGTCTTAACTTTGTGGTTTTCAATATGAGAATAATTACTCCTTTGTTCTATGTGGCAAATTTGCACGTGTTCAGAATGTATGTTGAATTAGGTGGAGGTTTCTCCACATTTCACGTCACGACCTTCGAACGTTGCAAGCACTGATTCACTTTCTTTGTCCCATTGTGTAGGCGATTATCCGAGGTGGTGACTGTTCTTCAAAAGAAGCAGCCTCCCTGTCCACAGCTTTACATTTACAGTACAGCAGACAAGGTCATACCAGTCAAAGCCGTTGAAGCTTTTATCGAAGAGCAGCGGATGACTGGGCGGGTGGTGAGGTCTTGCAATCTACAAAATTCCCCTCACGTGGACCATTTCCGGAGCCACCCCCACCTCTACAGTGAGCAGCTGAGTGACTTCCTGAAGGAGGTCGTATTACCCTCACCTCACGCACAGGCAGATGCTCTGTAGATTCATCTGCTCGAAGTTTTGACACCTACACAATAACCTCTAATCTTGAGCCTAAACATTGGACTCTTTTGGATGGAGTGTACAACATAGCAAATATATCATTCTTTTCGTAGAAGAGACGAGGTACTATGGAACTGGTATTGACCTGGAGTCTTTCAGGATTGACAAATTGCTTTAGAAGGTTGCGATGAGATGAAAATACATTGTTGCTGTTGGCGCATAGAGAAGCCTCAATGATGTGCTCATTTTGTGAATAGCAACGGGAGAGTAGAGTAGATGACGATGTAGCATTTTTGACACTTGACGCCCTCTATTGAAGGCATGAGGATACTAGTGGTAAAAGTAGATTAGTAATCTTTTAGGCGGAAATGTAAAGAAAGAGTTGAGAGTGGTTCATTCCTTGCGGTCATTCATGATTTAATTTTGAAGTCATGACATTGTTGAACTCATTTTTACCGTTTCTCAATTGAGAACGGGATTAACTTGATAATGAAGAAACTGATTCATACAATTACTGTAACTTCGTGGTGAAACCTTCTGCTTAAGAACTAATCTGGTGCTCATCAGTTTTTGTGACGCATGAGGATTGAAGTATTTATTTTATCAATGCTGTTTCTGGACTTTTCCTCTAGCTTTTTGTTGTCCCATGAGGTTAGCTGTGCCGATGAGGATGTGTGGGTTATCTAAGCTCCGGGCTTTGAACATTTAGGCATACCTTTCTCGGCCTTTTGGCTAAGATCAAGTGTAGTATCTGTTCTTATCAGTTTAATATCTGATACGGGGCTCATCGAATCCCAAGATAATAATCTAATTTTTCAGTGGGTGCGAGTCCATCTGGCAGCTTGCTGCTGGGGCTCGCTCGTGTCGCCTTGGTATTGCACTACCTCCCAGGCTGGCGCACCCCTTCTCCCTCTTCAGGGAACCAAACCAATCTCGAAATTGAACTAAACAACTAATATCTGTTTCATCTATTGCTCCTGAGGAATTTGGGATTTTGGCAACATGGCAAATAATTGAACTTGTCAATAATGTCATACCCTTTAACCCTAGACCGCCCAAGAGGACAAAAAGTGTCCTCACATAGTTTTAAGTTAAATTCAAAGTACTGTAACTTTTGCATCCGATGTCCAAATTCAATCAAACTTGTTGGGAAAGTTGCACCTTTTCTTCTAGTTTGTGTGTTAAAATTTTCAGATCAATCCAAGAAGTAATGATGTTCTGGAAGCCAATCAAAGTTCACAGGCTCAATTTGATTCACCAAAGTGCACTTCATGGCTGCAACTTCAGGGGCTCAATTTGATTCACCAAAGTGCACTTCATGGCTGCAACTTCGGGGGCTTGTATCTCCTTCATCCAATGTTCGATTTCAATGAAATTTGTTGGGTTGTGTTTGCCTTGAATTCTAGTTCTTGTGGTGAAATTTTCATGTCAATACAAGTTGTTTTGAATGTTTGGGAGCAATTCGAAATTCAAAATCCTGCCATTTATGGACTATAGTGAATTTCGGCGGTTTGTATCTTCTTCATAAAATGTCCATTTTCAATAAATAAAAATTGTAAAAGTTGCGCATACTAGTCTAGTTTGTGTGGATAAATTTTCATATCAACACAAGAATTTATGAATGACTGAGAAGCATTTTAGTAGAAGGAGGTTCAGCCCTAGATGTGTTTTTTGCAACTTTTCTTGCCTATTTTTGACATTTGCAAGCCATTTTGCAAACACATTGAGTCAATTGAATGATATTTTTTTTCACCAATGTGTTTGTATTCTGGTTTTGAATCACTTTTTAGTTTAAAGTTTTTTCATTTGATTAGGTTTAGAAATCGAATTTGGCCTCTAAATGTGTTTTTAGGAAAATTTCAGCATTCTTTTTCAACACTAAAACATTATAATCTTGCAATCTACACGGTCAAATGACTTCAAATTTGATCCATGACATCTACAACATGTGTACTACATGATTGTACGGTTAAGATCTTTATTACTCAGTCACATTTAGATTTATAGCACTTCAAAAGCTAGGATATTTTTTACCCAAAACGGCCATGGGCGGTCTAGGGTTAACCCATACACGACGCGGAGGACGTTTTTTGGCCAATGAATGACAAAGAATCTCTCTCCATGTGGGACAGAAGTGCAACTATTCATCCTCCAAATTTTGTGAGAAAAGGGAACTTCTTTTACAGTAGTTTGACTTCCAATGAGAGCTTTTGCATTTTTTTAAGCCAACAATTCACACAGTTCTGAAATAGTTGATTTCCATGGTGACCAACTTGTCGTTTAAGGTTTAAGAATAAGAATGCTTGACATGTACATGATTGGTTCAATTCTTGCAAATCGAATAGAACTCAAAGATCAAATATGCAAACTGCCAAAAAAACACTCAAAACTGCCATTTCTGTAGCAAAGAGTAAAAAATTTTGAAAATTGTTTTTTTTGCACATCTAACCATAGGATCTTACAACTGACTAGTATGAGATTGTGTGTAAAAAAATTCATAAATTTTGACAACACAAATTGCAAGATATTTGCGTTTAAAGTGAAAAAAACAAGTTTTTCAGCACATTGTGGAACTAGATTATTTGACTTTGAATCTTCTTAAATTAATTTTTTTGCACTACAGAGTTTTGAGCTTCAAATCTTTATCATAAGGAATTGAATTGAGAGTCTAGGGGAAAATTAAATAAAATTTTAAACTTAATTTTTATTCTTTAAAAAATTATTAAATAGAAGTAGGTATGATATAGAAGGAAAATCTAAATCATTAATATCTCTAAAATGGAATTAAAATGCACTAATTCCAATAGTGAGATTGTTCTAGCAAGAAAACTAAACCATGTGAAACTTCTTTTTTTTAAATTGTAAAAATTGCTTTTAGAAATGAATCCTACAAGTTATTTTTTCAAGAAGATGCTCTAATTGCTCCCCAAACAAGATTGTCCATAACTTTCTCATAACAAATCCAAATGGAATGAATCAAAGCTTTACATGCAAACAAAAATGTAATCTATGAGGAAAAAAATTCAAAATTCAAAAATTTGAATTTTGAATTTTGAATTTTGTTGCTCCCTCTCTGTTGTTTTGAATTTATTTGGGATATAACTTTTATTCCCAAGCACCAACTCAAAAAAATATTATATTCCCATGAAACTAATCAATTTTCCTATATTTTAAAAAAACTTCAAAAAATCATGATAAAAATGCAGCCCGTAGGTACCCTCCCCAAAATCCCATTTGTCCCCTAAAGAGACAAACGGTCCTTTAGGGATTATATGGAAAGTAAACTAATAATGAAATTAATTGTTACCACACTAATTGATTTGAAAATGCTATAAGTTTTTACTCTTCATGAATACTTTAACCAACATTGCTTATTGTAATCCCCTCAAAAATACTATACTGCAAAACATTGGAAGATGATGTCCCAGATGCTCAACTCTTTGAAGTTGATGTCATCGATCCAGAGTACGGTGATATCTTAGCCTATTTGGTTCACAATAAAATTCCATTAGGGTTTAGGCTACACCAACAAGCTGCTTTAGTTAAAAGATGTGCCCCTTATACCCTGATAGGAGAAACACTTTATAAATTGGGTCATGATAATATATTAAGGCGTTGTATTTATAAAAGTGAGGTACCTACCATATTAGAGGGATGTCATTCCGATGCCTGTGGCGGGCATTTTGCAGGCGATGCTACTGCACGCAAAGTCCTTTTGGCCGGTTATTGGTGGCCTTCATTATTTAAGGATGCACATGCATTTGCCCGTAGGTGTGATCCTTGCCAAAGGGTGGGGAAACCTACACCTTCTACCGCAATGCCACTTGTTCCATTAATTGCATTAGCTCCCTTTGACAAATGGGGAATTGATTTTGTGGGGCCGATTGCCCCTGTAACACATCCCGGTCGGAAGCGATATATTCTTGTTGCAACGGACTATGCCACTAAGTGGGCGGAGGCCGCTGCAACTAGAAATAATGACGCCAAAACCGTTGCTAAGTTTTTATTAGAAAATATAATCTCCCGATTTGGTTGTTCTAAGGAGCTTATTAGTGATAGGGGTACACATTTTCTAAATGAAACTATTAAAGAATTAACCGATAAATATTTAATTAAACATCGGAAAACGGCCCCCTACCATCCCAGAGCCAATGGGCAAACTGAGAAAACAAATGGATTGTTGTGTAAGATAATTATAAAAACTATAAGTGGTACAGGTACTAATTGGGAAGAAAAATTATGGAGTGCCTTATGGGCATATCGCACAGCATATAAGGGAACAACGGGATATACCCCTTTCCAGTTGGTGTACAGACAAGAGGCTATTCTTCCTATAGAATTCGAAATTCCTTCTTTAAGGGTAGCAATTCAAAACCAATTAGGGGATAATGAGAGTCTCCAATATCGGTTGGGTACATTAGAACAATTAGACGAAAACCGGCAAACTGCCTATTTAAATGTTATGGCTACCCCCAAAGAGGCGTAAATCCTATTATGATAGCAAGCTTATTCCAAAAGCTTTTAAAGTTGGCGATTTGGTCCTCTTATACGATAGTAGATTTTTCAAGTTTCCGGGAAAATTTCAAATCCATTGGTTAGGACCTTATGAAATAGTTGATATTAATCCTAATGGGTCAGCACAACTTAAAGATTTTGAAGGCACATTATTACCAACTAGGATTAATGGTTATAGACTTAGGCCCTATTTTTCCTAATGCCGGGGGCGGCATTTTTAAAGGAAGGGGGTAGTGGTCTAAGAGTGATAATCCTTGATAAAAGAACTCCTCCAAATTAATGTTAAAAATACAATAAAATAATAAAAATAAAATAAAAATAAAAATAAAAAAAACAAAAACAAAACAAAACAAAATAAAACAAAAAACAAAAACAAATATATGTAGTTACTTACAAGTATAAATAACAAATATAAACCTATAGAGCTGTCGTAGTAAAGTAAGAATAAATAAGTAAATAAAATAAAAAAAATTACATTAAATACAGGCAACTTAACCCAGTTGGAATAGTAAGAACCGTCATTAATTGCCGAGTGGAAAGGACTAATGGGAGTACCTCTAAGTGGGTAGGGTATCAAGTACCACTAACAAGAATAATAGCGAATCATTTAAAATAACCAAATGGGCATAATAATGTCCTGTGACGGAACCCAACTGGAATTCAAAACTGGCTCGATGTAACAAGATGCAGCAAATGCAAGGCGGCGGAAGAAAAGACCAATTTGGGAATTGTTGAGTGATGGAAGCAGAGGAAGCCTAAGGTGTCAGTGCAAGAAGCAATTTTTTGAGCGAATTGAGTGATAAAATTCTTAGTCAGAGAGTGTGGGAAGAAATCGGCCAAGAAGGAGAGCATTTTCCGAGTTGGAGAGACGAAGAGCAATAAGGAGTGCAATTTGGAGTTGAGACGAATCAAGCTGGAGGAATTGCAGTCAAGTGAGCGTCAAGGTGTGCTGCTGCAAGAGAAGAGTGTGGGGGTCAGTAGAGTTCTTGAATTTGTCCAAATTGGTGTTTTAAGTTAATTATCTGCATTGTTGTGGGGGAGTCTAATTAGGGTTCCGATCGTAGTCTGTGGTCTGCATTGGGTAAGTTTGGGTGGTAATTCCAATTGGGCAATACAACGAACAGATCAAAGTAAGAGCAAGAGGAAGCATCGCCGAGAGATAGTGAGGATTGTGGTCTGCAAGTTCAAATGTCAACGATGGAGGAGACGGAGAATACGGTGATGTTGGGTGTTCACGGTGAAGAACCCGAACACCAAACCGAGAAGAAACCGAGGTTGGGGAGTAACGCAGAGGAGCCGCTGATGCTGACCAACTTGGGAGGAACGTTTGCAAGATTAGAGTAGTTCAAGTCGGACCAGTTCGAAGAAAGGACGAGTAAAGAAGTGCTACAACTATCAGGATTGGAAGAGTACGTCACGGAGATCTCAAAGTGGAAGGAGGTGAATCCTAAATTGGTGGAGTCGTTTGTCCTAGCCTATCAAGCACTGGAGAGGAAGAGCTACATTAGAGGGCATTGTTTGGAGTTATCTGCCGAGGAGATTTCAAGAGTATTTTGTGTACCAAATTCGGGGGTGTCTCTAGCTACGGTGAAGATGGACAAGGCAGTGACAGTGGCGGAATGTTTTCCTATTGGGTACAGCATTGAAGCATTACAGAAGGAGCAACTACCTATTGCGGATGTTTTGCCGAAGTGGAGAGTTTGGGTCGAGTTGGTGCACCGATATTTACAGTTGGGGGTTAAAGACCAGCTGGTAAGTCAAAGAACATTGAAGGCAGCAGTTGCAGTTCAGAGAGGTGCACGTATTAATTGGGCTCTTCCACTTGCACGAGCAATTCATAAATCCATTATAGGATTCAGAGCCAATCAAGGGGAGCTGACGGCAGCCTCATATATTTCAAATCTGGCAGAGGCCGTGTGTCCAAGTGAGTTGATGTTGAGCGCGCAATTGAAGTCTGAACCAGAGTCTCTTTCAGTGTGCAATTCTGCTCCCGGTTCCCAGTTCGGCAAACAAGTAACAAGAAAGGAGATCTTGCGTACCGAATTGGAGAAAGTGATGTCCCAGCTGGATGATCCTTTGGTCAAGCAAGTTGAAGAGTTAGAAGCATCCAATCGGGATTTGTGCACACAAGTAAGTATGTATCAAAACCAGTTGGAGAAAGCCTCCATGTGTTTACAGAAGACCGAGTTGGAAGTCACCGCGTTGAAAGAAGCAGAAGCTAAATCGTTGCAGTTGCTTACAAGTCAGCTTGACGAAATGGCGTCAAAGGCTGCGGAGGTGGAAGGAGAGTTGAATGAATTACAACGTAAGCTGTAGAAGAGTGAGAGTCGCAATACCGAATTGGAGCGGCAATTGGTTGATCTATCGTCCAAATTGGAGAAGCGACCTACATTACAACCTGAGGTTCCGAGACCAAACTGGAGATAGAAGCGGGGATGGAAGCATATGATGAATTATTGCAAGAAGATGAAGCAGCTAGAGTTTCTTTTCAAGTCCCAGGAGTGGAGGATTTGCAGACGTTAAGAGAGCTAGTTCCACCGACAACCAGTTTGGAGCATGCCTATCGGTGGGAGCGTGAGGCATTGTTTCTACAGGCTGGAATAATTCATCGGCAGTATATTACTAGGTCCAGTTTTGCAATATTATGGCACAAAATTACCAAGCTGGGCGGTGAAAATTTGTTCACAGAGGTAATTGTACGGGGAGATGTTTTCTTAGAAGATCCAGTTGGAGCATTTTTCCTGATTGGAGATTATGGAGCAAGAATTTTGTTATTTTACGCAAAAATTGAGGCAGATTTGGCTGCACGAAGGAAAAACCAACTGGAGATCGCTGCTCAACCACGTATGTTGGAAGGGAAGGAATTACAGAAGGGAGTGTCGGCCGCGTTACCAACTTGGGAAAATACAACAGGAAAGGATACCGATACTGCCTTGACAGTCTGGCAACAACAACTACGTGTCCTTTTGGAGAACTTTCAGAGCGAAGAGTGGATTCACAAGTCAGTGGAGTATGCCAAGATGCGAGTTACCTTACGAAGAGCTGTAGACATTCATCCTTCATCCTATCTGCTCTCATTCCAAATTGCAAGACGACGTATTCAAGCGAAGATTGGGGTGCGTACAGTGAAGGAGATGCCCGAATTGGATTTGGAGGAGGAAATGTTGTTTCGAAGACCTTCAAATGATGATCCCCGACGACAATTGGCTCCCCAGTATCGCGAGATAGTGGCGTGGAAACTGCCTGCGCATAAATCTGGAGCAATTGAAAACGAGTACTATTTGGGAAATTGGTCCAATCTTTTTGTAGAGAAGGCTGCCCCTTTTCCTACTTGGGAGGCTATCATGTGGATTGGAGCAGATTATGCAACTATTACACGTGCTCCCCTAGTGTCGCTGGACACTTATGAGAGAATTAACAAGAAGCGACGTTCGATTTTGCCTCCTAAGTCGGTTAGTGTGGATCCACGTTTCTGTCCTTGTCCACGACGTTATTCATGGGATGCAGATGCCAAGTTGGATTCGGTCTGGTACAATTGGCCCATTATTCCAGGCAAGTTCACAACCGCAGGGGAGTGTGCCGATAGTTACCTACAGTTTTCTCAAGAGCATCGGGTTCATCACGATCCGGTTTGTTTCCGTGCGAGCATATTTGCTGCAGTGTTGTCTCATTGGTGTGCAGAGTTCAAGGTGTGCGTGGATTACCGAGTGGGTGGCGAGCGAAGTACCGATATGGCGTTGATGAACAAGATTCACTATCATTCTGCTCGTCGAATTAGGCTATTGGAGTTAATGTGCATCATGCAGTTTCTGCCAGGCGCTCATCAGATTATGATAGGAGATTCGTTCGAGATGGTGGATACCCGCCGTGGGCCAATGTGTGCATTTATGGATCACCAATCGCAGTTCTTGGACGAACAGGCCAAGCTAGGAGCACAGTTGCAAGTGGAAGAAGAGTTACATTTGGATGCGTTTTATGCAGCTATGGCGCGTGAGCGGAAAGGGAAGCAAGCCTAATTGGTAGTTTGCGGGGACGCAAACATTTCAGTCCCGGGCTATGTAGATAGTATAGATTTTTCATTCCAATTTTGGGAAGTTCAATGTACAATTGGGTAATTAAAAACTGAACTTTATACCATTAGGGCTGAATTTAAGTGCTAATTAGTGATGCTTGTGGTGCCAAGTGGGAGTTGAGCTGGTTACTAGTTGGTGCATGTCACGTGAATGTGATTCCGTTGGTTGTTGGTAGTTGGTAAGGATTTCAACAGGTGTCCAAGTTGGTATTTAGCTTTCGTTTTTGCAGGTTCTGCTACCCACTGTTGAAGAGAGCCAGTGAGAGTCCAGCCACCAAGTTGGCTGTTTTTTTTTATTTTGTTGTCGTTGTAGTTGAAGAAGATTGTGAATGCTAATTGAATTAAGTTGTGTATGTGATGAGAAAGAATGAGTGGATCAATTAACTATGAGTTACTGTAATTCTATGGGAATCATGTATGAAGTAAATTGTAAATCTTGCGAAATATAATAGAAGGAACAATTATCAAATTGGAAATTTGTTACTTGTTGTTTGTATGTTATGTTGTGTGTGTAATTGGATTTATTGTCAATCTGCATGTGTAATGGAATGTGTCAAATTGGAATGAATGGTTTGCATTGTTGTATGTCTTAAAAAAAAATGTTATGTTATAAATTGAAAATGTCAGATGAGTGTTTAAAATTATTTTTACTCCAATTTGGAATGTGATTGGGAAGTTGTAGAGTCTTAACGAAATCTGAATTGATTGTATTTTGAAGTGCAGACCTAATGGGATTTTGGTTGTCTGATTGATTGTGATATTGTGTCTTAATATGGGTATGCATGCCTAATGGGAAACATGTTTTATCTGTGATTGTGTCTTAGTCTAAATTGTGTAGAAATGCATGGTTGCTTAAGCCAATTGAAGTTATAATTTATTTTCACTGACTGTGGTCTTTTAAGAGATTTGATTATAAGGAAGAATATCTCAGTTGGAGTATAGTGCCAAATCGTAGATAGTTTAATGGGAGTATCGTGAGAAATTATTGGGTGAAGACTGTGATTGTGTTGAAGCCATTAAGGGATTTGAGAGTGATGTGAATGACATGGGCAATATTAAATAAATCCAAGTTGGTGAGATTAATCTAAAATGGAGCAACAAGGAGCTGGCAGTCTAAACCAAACTGGTGTCGAGCCAATCAAGCCAAGCAGCTGGGAAGATATTGAGCCAAATAGGAGTTGATCCAGTAAAGCTGAAAGCACAAAGAATTTCCAGTTGGTGAAAAGATTATAAAGCGGAAATAATAAAGAAAGTTTAAAGATCCAAATAATAGTTAATGTACTCTATCCTTAATATCTAATGAAGAGAGAAAAATAGCATTGGAATTAGGTCTAATTGGTGAATGTTAAATTCTTAATCTTTAAGTTGTGCACTTGGGTTGATTTTTATCGACTAGTTTGTATAAATCCTATTTGAATTTCTCCCTAGGAACGAATTTAATTTACTACTAGGTGTTTTTCTTTAATTAGCTAAAATACCTATTCTACAACCAACATTGCTTATTGTAATCCCCTCAAAAATACTATATTGCAAAACACAACTAGATAGTCTTCTAAGGGTTAAATCTATGCTCTATCCACATTTACATTTCAAAAAGTATCCATGGGTGGGAAGACAAGTGAGAAGACAAGGTGTCCTAACATGTGATGGTTGGGTTTAAAATCGGTTTTGCGCTAACATGATACAATCCAAGTAAATGCATTCACTATTACATTTTAGAGATAGGACCAACAATTGGAATGACTGAAGCTACATGATATGAGGCAATATAACCACGTACTCTACATTGATATTGAAGAATGTCAGTTTCTTACTGCCATATACAATTCATGAGTTATGAAAGGGCAAGGCAAATCGAGAATTCATGACATATATATATATATATATATATATATATATATATATATATATGTCTCTTGAGTACAAAATGCCTTTTTGGGCTTAGATTAGTGATTTACCCTGGTGTTTCACGATCATTGTATGAATTTGATTCTACTTGCAGTATTTCCTAGTTTCCTATTTGATTCTAAGAATGAAATCTACTCAATCCATTAAAGGAAATCTAGACCATGTTCAAGGTCATTTGACTAGATGAAAATGTGCAATTACAGTAAAAAAAATATCCAAAAAATAAAAAATTATTGAAAGATTATATTTTGGCCCACGCAAGATTGAGACTAAATTTTTTTCTTAAAACAACTTTTTTTCCCCCTTGGATTTGCACATCAGCCAAAAGTCAAACAACCCTCCATAGGGGCTAGATTTTCTCTAATGCATGACATAAAGAAGTGCCAACTCTCCATAGAATTGAGGTCATCCCCAAATAAGGTATTACCAACCAAATCAAATTTAGAACCATAAAAGTTGAAGACAACCTTCGGTGAACCACTTATTCATTAAGGCATTGAAGTAAGGCCATTAGTTGCAATATATCTTTGTGAATCCATAAGATGAGGCATACTATTTTCCCTATCACAACCATAAGAACCAAATCTGAAATTCCAAAGAATAAAAGACACATTGTATATAGAGACATGAATGCTTCAAGATTCCTCAAGGAAGGACAAATAGAGTGTAGTGGGAGTGAATCAACCTCTAGGGCCCTTGAGAACGAGTTTCTAGGGCCTACTTCATTGTTTAGTTTGGGTTGGAAGGGGATGAAGATAACAATGTGAATGGCATTAGGGAATTGAGAAAAGCAAAGAAGAGCCAAATCTTTCATCAACCGAAATCTTGCAACGAAAATTGTAGCAGTTAGTGAGAAAACTTGAAAAAGAGCAAGTTTATTGTAAGTTACTAGAATTGGTGCTCCTCGACTTTGATCACTTGCGATCTCTACATGTTGAAAAAGGGACTACCAAGTGACCACAAGATTTCCAACCAACCAACTTCCGACACCATTTTATAGACAACACTAGGGTGGTGACAAAGGCGTCAATTCTATCTTGACATTCATTGCTTTATCAACGAGGAGGTGTGTCAAATCATCCTTGCAAATCAAGACTATGAAGTAGGGGAAAAACAACATGCTCAAGCTTCTGTACTTTGTAAAGGAAAAATGGGTATATACTCTTGTATTATCTTGCATTGGCATTCCAAGCTAGTTACAATGATACCCTTTACTTTTTTTAAATGGGCCATGGTTTGTGAATGTGACAGTTACCTCTGTTGTGGATGCATTCTACAGTTCATTCACTAAATGACTTGCCTCCTCAAAGGAGAGCTTGGATTGATGTTGGACACTAGCTATTGCAATAGTGAAGCTTTCCCAATAGGCGGATCACAATTGATCTATAGTTACAATCCAACCTAGAACCTCCAAATTATGGTCACATTTCCAACCCTCAATTTAAAAATTCACGTAGTTGCAAAGCGGTTTAACACTCTATGATCCAATATCCCACAGTTGGTACATTGTGGACCCATTACGTTTTTTTGAAGAAAATAGCAACTCTTTCAATGACATTGCACAAATGCAAATAGGTGAAGTAGAAGAAGATTTCAAGGTGTTCCAAAAAAATGAGTTACATGTTGGACTGTTGGACACAATTTAAGTTGTCATGAGTGCTTCTTTGACTCCAATGAAGACAACTCCAATCACTCCACTCTGACCTTAAATAAATTTGTATGGTTGCCTAAAGTCCTATACTTTCATATCTCTCAAGAACTCACATCATTGTTCCAAGCATCCTAAACAAGATCATACAAGGGCAAATGCTTTACAAAGAAGAGACTTTGATGACATCTACAATTGGCAACATGAAATAGATCGTTCTAGGCAACCAAGGGACAAAAGGATAATCTACATGGTGCTAGCTTTGATGGTGGAGAAGAAGAAAAGTCCAGAGAAATGTGTTGTTGCACCAGACCCAATGGTAAAGTATGCTATAATCCTAGAAAGGAAATGCATCCAAATTGGGCCTCCAATTCAAGAGTAAAAAGGGCTAGACTTACAAACCATGGGGACTAGATTGAGAATCAAAACAATCTCTAACCTTGGAGGCAAATGGGGAAAGGCTCTTCAATGGAAACAAGGTCTAGCTTGAGGATGGAAATTTCTTCCATCCCTTTGCTAGTTTTGATATTATGAACAATTCAGAAGCAAACATGACAATGAGTGAAAATGAGGATTTTAATAGGAAAAATGAAGTGGCACATGATGGAGTTCATAGTGGTGATGACGGGAATCCTACCAATCATGATAATGTAAAATATTGTTTTAAAATATTAATGTGGTCCTGCTATAAATTTACATATTCCCCTGAAGCTTGTGAATTAATTTGTAGGCGTGTTGTGCCCTAATACAAATTTCTATAGGATGACATCATTCATTTAATTGTTCTCTTTGTGAAAGATTGTAGTGGAAACTAACCGCTACACAACAATGGTGGATGAGTATGGAATTGCACATGAAGGACCATAGTGGTGGTTGTTTACTATTGCGAGTTTGAAGGCATATATGGCAATGTGCATGTTTATCGACTTTAAGGGACAACCAAACATGAAGACATATTGGTCCAAAAAGATTCTTTCTTCCATTGTCCTCAAATTTTTCAAATTTTTCAAGCACCAAGCTATCACAAGATGTCTTCATGTTATCAATTTAGCTACCTATATGTGTATGAGAGAGTGAACTAATAGCCTATGACAAAAATAGGGCAATCATATTGGCTAGTAAGTGAAATTAGGAATAATTTCAAACTCAATTGAACACCAAGGAAATACCTCATTATAAATGAGATGATGATTAGGTATAAAGGAACCTATTGTTTCACTAGGCAATACGTGCCTCCAAAGTCCCCCAAATGGGGCATCAAGGTGTAGTGCCTAGTCGATTCTATATAAAAGTATGTGTTTAGCTTTGATATTTATTGTGAAGTCAATTTTAATGTAGGACTCAATGAGATGTCATTGGTAGTTTGTAGAAAACTTCAATTTGCCTACAACATGGTCGTGGATTTTAGGATTTAGTACATTAGTACAAGGTCTAAAGGGCAAGGGTCATATTTTTGTCATGGATAATTTCTTCTCTAGTATAGACTTATTCATGGAGTTGGTTGCTATCCACATTTATGTCAGAAGGACAAGGCGGTCTAATCGCTTAGGTTTACCTTTAGAATTGAAGATATTGCAATTGAAAGATTGGAACAACTTCCCACAAGGGACATTTGAATGGAAAATGCATGAGAATAGGGAAATTAATTAGTTTTATCCTTTGGAAAGACAAACAACTTGTGCTTCTAATTTCCACTCTTGCCTATAGGATTTCCTTTGTATCTCGGTTCTTATGGTGCTTTGTAGGAATGGAGTTGTGAAAAATCCCATTCCCACTTCTCTCATGCACTAGGAATAGACTATACATATGAGGGGAGGGGGTCAGATATTGTGGATCAATTGTAGACATCATATTCATGCCAAAGTAGATTATACAAGTGGATTACACTAAGTGTTTTCTTCTTTCCTAGATACATGGGGGGGAATCATGGTGTACCCCATTGAAATAGTCCATTGGTTTCTAACACCTCTCATACCACAATATAAAATAATAAACTACAATAAGAAAAAAGATAAAATAAAACACAAGTTTAGAGTCCTTTGGAGTGCTTCCTTCTAGCCCTCAAAAGAGTTCATTTTTCTTTAATATTAATGAATGGCACACTTTTAATTCAAGATAAATTTGTATGATGTTCTATTACAAAATTGGAGGGGGCATGATTTGGATGTTGAAGAAGAGGATCCAAGACAACATTTGCCAACCTAGAGTTGCATATGCCATCATTGTATGGTTTGTGGTGACCAATCTTGTAGCTTCTATTGTCGTGCACACAATAGGAAATTCCTTTGCTTAAACCTTGGTTGCTTTGAAGAGTTTCACCATGGGCCCCCCAACCACAAAGGTGAATGTTGTCATTGTCAAGCAATCACTTGAGGGTATATTGATTTTTTTCCCACTTGAAGAAACTTGTATTTTTTGTGACATCATATAAAAATGCAACATGTTTTTGTGGAAAGAAGGGTGTTAGTGACTTTGAGGCAATGGGTGGAAAAATTGTGGTGGACATTGTAGAGAACATGTGGATGTCAATGGAAAAACAACTTGATGCTAGAATTGACAACTACGTTGTATAAGACATCCAGAAAAACATAGTCATTTTTTTGGAGATATCCTAGAAAATATAAAAGTGCCAAGTTAATAAGGGCTTACGGTTTGACTGCCGATAAGTTTTTATAAGTTACTGGAGATGAGGTAAAATGATGACCACATTTGAAAAAAATAAAGAAGGGCAGCTATATTGTAGACTTTGCAAGAAAAAATGGAACATGACATTTGATGTGGCATTTGGTATGGCATGAGAGTGATATGAAAACCAACAATGTTGACCTTGAATTCTACATCACCAAAATTTTATAGAGTTTGAAAATTTTTATTCCATTTTTGAGACATCGACTAAGACATTTACATGTTTTTTGAGACATTTTTTGAGATGTCAGCTAAAATGTTCTAATATTTTGTGATATCAATTGAGACATCCAAATGTTTTTTGAGACATCCATTGAGACAATATTGTATTCATTTTAATGTTCATCTCTAAATTTTACATTTAATACAAATAATATGTTTTACATATCCCACATGGTTTGTCATACTATAGTCACACTAATTTTTTTTCCCTTACTAATTGTCTTTTAATTAAGAAAATAGTGGAGTAATCTCTTTTAAATTAGGCAAACGAATGGTTAAGTGAACAATTAGTTAAACTACTATGATTCCCAATATTTCAGCGAACTAGTTATATTCAAAAGAATTGTGGAGATCGGCAGACAGTTATCACTGGTAGTTACAAGTAGTTATTTGTCTCTCTATATAGTCCAACAATTTGTAAATTTGAATCTCTCCCATTCTCTCGGTTTTCTTTCTGGAGATCAGCCGCTTTTTTACTCTTGTATCATGAACTCCTTCAAATGTTAATGCAATTATATTTTTATGAATTGTTATTTGTGTGTGTGTCCAATGAATGGACTTTTAGTAAATGGTGTGTGTGTAATTAATGTTTTTGAGATTTGGTGGCTCTGGTTTGATTAACTGTAAGTAATATTAACAAGTTGTCGTGTCTTGAATTACCTTGGTTGTAAACTTGGTTGTGTTCGGTCCATTATGATTTCTCTTGTTGAAGTTAATTTGAGTGAGTAAGGACTTGAGTTAGTAAGAATGAAGTTGTGAATGGCAACCGACAAATTGTTCGAGCAAGAGGAGGTGATTGGAGGGAGCAGCTTGGGCATGTGTGAGTTGGCAAGTTGAGATTTCGAATATTCGTGATGCCATGACGAAGTCGCAGTAGCCGAACAATTGGTCAAGTTCGCGTGAGTTTGAATAATCACTTGTTCTGGTAAGTATATTATACTATTTGTTGTATATATTTATATATGGTGTGAATTTTGACAACTGGTAATAGTCAGAATTCAACATGGTTGTTCAAATCAGTATCAAAACTCTTTTATTACAACTAGTCAGATTAAAAGTTGAGTAATGTAAAATCAGATTCTGATTAACCAGTAGTTACAATAATGAAAATATACTTATCATTGCAACTAAAACTGTGAACCTTTTATATTAAATTCATATTGTATTAGAATTACTCGTTGATAAAATTTCAGGAATAATTAAATGAATTAACGAATTGAAGTAGAATACCATGGATGTTTGTAATCATCATATCCAAACAAATTGTGTTTTATTGGGTCTATGTTAAGCAAATTGTTTTGGATAAGGTTAAATAGCTTGCCGGATCAAATTGTACTTTGAGGTGTTGTTATTAACCAATTGTTTGTTGTCTGTGACTAATTGTTTCGGTGCGTTATGTGGTAAATTACATGAAATGAACGAGTTGTCAGGGTAGTGATAAAATTGTAATTGAAGGTTTATCCATTAGAGAAATTCTCAGCCCTCCAGAGGGCCGCTCCATAGTGACCAAACCAGTCTATTAATTGCGTAAAAATTAGTAGGGGCATATAGCCGCAGTGCATTGTCAGAGTGGATGAATATTGCGAAAGACGTCAGAACTCCAATAATTAAAGTGTAGTAGAAGTCTGGTTAATAATCAGCCACATGAACATACAAGGTGATCAATTGGGAAATTAAGCAAATTCAATGAAATTAAGCAAAATGAAGTGAATTTTCAAGCTAATTGCCAATAAAATTAGGAAACTCTTACATTTTCCAACTAGCTTTTAAAGTCACCTAGTTTAGGATGTTTAATGATGAGAAGAGAATCTCTTTATATACACATGGTGTGGTAGGAGGAAGAACAATCCATGTGCGATATGTAGTTTAGAATTTGTAGTTTTTCAACCGCTCATAGTTAAGTTTAAAACAGGAATTGTGTTAAAACTAGAATTTCAGACCTCATTTAGGCATAGTAGAATAGTTATTTTTATCAAAAACCTTTGAGCTAAATAAAGCTGGAGAATCAATCTAGTTTTCATGTCCAAAAATCCGTTTGAAGTTTACAGCCTCCAATAAAAAGTTATGGGCAAAATTTGGAGAAGGTTTTCGAAAATGTCAAAGAAAATCTCCCTTTCAACCCCTTTTAGAATTTTGTCCATAACTTTTTATTGGAGGCTCTAAACATCAAATGGATTTTTGGAAATAAAAACTAGTTTGATTTTTCAACTTTTTTTAGTTCAAAGGTTTTTGAAAAAATTCATTTTACTATGCCTAAATGAGGTTTAAAATTCTAGTTTTAACATGATTCCTACTTTAAACTTAACTATGAGCGGTTGAGAAACTACAAATTCTAAACTACATATCCCACATGGGTTGTTCTACCTCCTACCACCCCATGTGTACATAAAGAAATTCTCTTCTCATCATTAAACACCCTAAATTAATTGGCTTTAGAAGCTAGTTGAAAGACGTCAGAGTTTTCTAATTTTTTTGGCAACCAGCTTGAAAATTCATTTTGTTTAATTTTATTGAATTTGCTTAATTTACAATACCTGAACCTTGATTATTTAACTACTTACACTTGAATTTTGAACCACTAACAGTTGTCGGACATCGCGACTTCCGGTGATTGACTATAGGAGAAAAACAAATCATTAAGCAAAGTTAAATGTAATCTTGGGGTCCTTTCAGCTGCTCTGGAGCGGCCCTCCGGAGGACTGAGAATTTCTCTAATGCTTTGCAGTTGTGTATTTATAATGTGTAATTACGGTGTGGAATATTTGTATATGAGATGTTCTGATTTACAAATTACAAGTAGTCAGTTTGTTGTGGAAATTGATAAATGAGATGAAAAAATGCCTAAGCCTTATAATGAATCATCGACTAATTGTTGTATTGGTTTTAGCATTAGTTAATCAGCATACAAATTACTGAAAGTCAATTGATTAATTATAGAATTTGTAATCTTACAAACAGACAAATTATAAAATGAATGGTTTGATCATTTGAATTTATGTAAACCATTTGTTTTAGAATTTGAAACTTAAATCGATTACTGTGTAATTGGTATGCAGACCAATTGTACGAAGATAATATCACTGTGAATAATTTGTCTGTATATTTATGTTTGATTGATGTATGTGAATCATGGTGTGTATGTTTATGTTTGATTGATGTATGTGAATCATGGTGTGTATGTTTATGTTTGATTGATGTATGTGAATCATGGTGTGTATTTGTATTGACAGTTGAATATTATTAATTTATCATGCTAACCAATTGTTGTGGAATCATGTTTAGATAAACTATTTGTTGGTATAGATGAAATTTGTATAGACTTAGATCTTAGATAAGATTGTATGAACAAGTAGTTAAAGTGAATATGATAGATTATGTTTGTGGGATATAGTTGTTGGGAGAAAAGATTTGGTTTAGACATGAGAATTTAGACTCAACAAGTTGTCATGAACATGAGTGTTTTGTGTTAGCTTAATTGAGGCATAATTCCAACCACTTGTTGAGACTTTAAGTGAGAGATTATTAGTGGGTGCTAATTTGAGGGGATACTTTAACAAATAGTTGTAAAAATGTGCAAAATACAATAAGGAGCTTGCATTGCACACTCATGCCCTACATTTAGATAGAAACAAATTGTTGTAGATAGGACTATGACAAGTTTCTTGTGCATCTTAAACTAGCAAATAGGCTAGTAAAATAGTCACTGCAACAAATTGTTTGGTAACGTAATCATTGGTAATTAATGAATGTGTATAAACCTTATTAATATATAAATATATATTTATAATTTTGCATTGCATTAAGTCCTAGAGCATACGCATGACAAATTGTGGTTCATCCCAACTAATTGTTATATCAAAAGCCACACATTAGAATAGACCGAGACTGCATCCATTTGTCTATAGTATCAGTAAAGGACTGGCCATAAAATTCTCACCCTTGGGTATAAAAGTATAAGCAATTGGTAAAGGAAATCGTGTAAATTGTATAAGCAAAATTCATTTTTAATCTAGAATACATGTGACTTTAGCTACAAATACAATAGACTATTTGATCATTCCCAAAGATTGGAACCTCTATACTCTAGTCCTGGGTTTTTGTGAGATAGGCAAAATCTAGACTATACATACCTCCTACCATCCCCACTTATATAAAGAGTTTGTCTTCTCTTCTCTATAGACTCACAATAAATGTTTTTTCAAGTCATGTGATATAGTTGTCAAATACAGTGTAGTCTATATTATATATGGCGACATGTGTATGAACACAATGTTGTCTATTGATGTCTCAGAAAACATTTGGACGTCTTAGAAAACATCTAGATGTCTTAGTTGATGTTGCAAAATGTTTGAGCTAACATCTCAAAAAACATGTAAATGTCTCAAAAAACAATATAAAACTTCTTAAATGGCATGAAACTATGTTGACTAGGCATGCCATGTCATCCTCATTAGATGCTACATCACTTTTCCTAATGCCACATTAGGTGCCACATTAGATGCAACCATCATAGAAGGGACAAATGAAAAACATTCCCATGTAGCACTATCCACCCGATTGGTGTTTACATGATAGCTACATGGTGACCTCTCATAACCTTGGAAGACTATGTTTAGGGAGATGTCAACCAAAATCTTCTTGAAATCAGATTGTATTTTTTGTGATTTTGCACATTTTTGGGGCATATCCATTATACTGCATTTTTTTGGACATCCAAGTGGATGCAACTAACATCCAAAAAAATGTACCTACTCATTATGGGCCTATCCTCCCAAACATGGTTTTTTTCTAGTGTCCTTTCTTTATTTTTTTGTCCCTTGTTTAAATTTTTTAAATATTTTTCCTTATAGGAGAAGTATTTTTTGCTTTTAGAAAATGTGTTACATTTTGCATATAAACTCTAGACTTGCATAGGAGTTGATTTTTGTTTCATTAAATCTTGCATAAACTTCTAGAATGTAGCAAGGACTTCAAAATTCAAAATTCTCTCCTTGGACCACCAATCCTTTTCACAAGACTCAATTTGATGTCACCTAGTCATGAACGCCATAAGATCATGAACCCATGGTTGGGTTCTTGCCTATGAGGTTCTACAAATCTACATAAGATTCATCATCAAGGTGTTTAGCATTTTAACTTGGGAAAAATTCTTGTGGTAGAGGAGACAAATTAGAGGTTATGATCATCATTAGAAGGGATTCAGCCCCTTTGGAGGGCTGTGAGTTCCCCTAGGCTGGAAACAACCCTTCAATAGTTTGCAGGTGCTGCTTGACGTGGCAAGGCGACTGCCACATCAATTTTGAATTTTTTTTTTCAAAAAATATAAAAAAATAAATTCAACTCATTGTTTCATTTTAAAATTAATTTTTTTTTAGATTAAAAAAAAATCTGGCAGCAGTCGTTCTTGGACTGTTGGGGGAACAACGTCGGGAACAAGCCTGAAACGGCCCTCCCAACCCCCCAAATCTCATCTAATGTGATTTCAATTACCAAAAAAAATGTCTTAATAAAGAAGATATGAAATTCTAAAAATTTGCAAGTATATGCCTATTTTTGCAGACCTGTATGCACATTTCAATTTTGTCCTACATGTTGTACAATCTGAAATAACTTGAAATTTTTAGAACATGTAGGTTACATACCGTGAATAATGAATTCAAAGAAGCATAAGTGACATGGACCGTCACAAGGATGAATTTGCCCAACTTTGATTTGTCAAGCACCAAAAAAGGATCTTAGTCAACCTAAACACTAATTTCTTCCAATCCATGCAGTCAAAACTTTTCCCCCAAAATCCATATATTCTTAAAGCACCCTACTACAAGATTCTATAGTTAGATATGGCAAAAAATGATAAAAAAAGAAATTCTCCTTGTAATAGAAATGACAATTTTGGAATAGTTTAGTGAAAGTATGGTGAAAGAATTTTAGGTGTTAACCCCTAAGTGCCCAAGCCTTTCTAAGTGTGTTTTTCCCATAAAAAAAGAACATGGGCTTATAGTTATCTCCATTGAAGCAAATTGATTTTTTTTTCAAAATCTAACCGTATGGATGTTTAAAGAGTTTGCTTATTAGTATGCACACCAATTTTTAGTGCAAAATTGCATAAGAGTTGTGAGATTGTAATAAGAGAAATTTAAGTTTTTTATTTTTAATATGTTATCCCTCCCCACAATGTTTCAAAAATTTGCACATAAAAGTTTTTTGCGATTGGAGGTGACATGAAAAACTACAAATTGTGTTAGCATACTAAAATGCCCTTTCAAAAAACTTAATATCACTTGAAAAGCTATTAAACTCATTACACAATCCACCTTGCAATTGTTGTGATGCAATTTTCTTTTATAAGTATAAATAAAAAATAACTCCAAATCAACACTTTCTTGTTTAAATTTTCAATGATGAAAATCATGAAAACACTTTTACTCTTTCCATTGGGACCATTTTCAAAGCAAATGGAAAAATACAAGTTTTTAGATCTCAAATCAAGTGAAATTGCTCAAAGTTGGAAAATGAAGTAAAATTAGCAAGCTTTACACTTCCACTAATGGACATATATGGCTTTGGAGACCTCTCAACAATCAAATATATACCTATTTCAGTGAAAAATGAAAGTTTTCAATAGTGAACCCTAAAACTGCTTGAATTTTTTTTTAAACCAGTCAAACAAATTTAACTACCCACTGCAAAATGAGCTTGAAATTTTAGATCGACCATATTTGGTTGCCCAGGCATTTAGGGATTAAGAAGCAACACCATCACTTACTTGAATGTTGTCTTTTGTGTCCTGTGTTTTGAGTGGATAGTCAGTCAATGTATCAAAGCATGAATTAATAAAATTAAAACCAAGCACCTTTAGTTGGTCTAATTTTTTAGTTGTTTTCTCACAATTAGGAATTCAAATACTAGTATCAAGTTGTTAACAAAAGATGTGGGATAATCTACATCCTTGTCACAGTAGGTTCCATATCCGCACACATGCATATTTATATTTGTCTAGTTAGAACTGCCACATCATTGGATTTTTAAATTAAAATTTTTGTACTCCAGTTGGTTCGTAAATTTTTGTACCCTCAACGGAACAATGGGCCTTTAGGGGTTAAGATAGTAAAAGAAAAAATAATTCTTTTCTTCCTTACGCAATGCCACCAAACTTGAACACCCATACCTATAAAAACTTATTAAGGAAGTCAAGTTTCCCACTTCCTTCGACAATGCCATCAAACAAGCTTGAATACCCTTTGAAATTAAGAGTTGTTAAGGCAAATAAAGTCTTTACTTCCTTGTGCAATGCAACCAAATTCTAATACAATTATAAATCTAAAGCAATAAATGAAGACCAATTCTCTACTTCCTCATGCACTAATACCAAAGCTTGAACCTTCATATATATTGAAACTTGTCAAGGAATTCAGGTTCCCTCTCTTGTTTGATAATGCTACCAAGCTTGAACACCCTTTTAATTGGAGGGTTGTCAAGGAGGTCAAATTCTCTACTTCCTTGGGCAATGTCGCCAAGCCTGAACACGCTTCCAAATTGAGAGTTGTCAAAAAAGCCAAGTTCCCTACTTCCTTGGGCAATGTTGTCAAGCTTGAACACCCACCAAAACTGAGACTTGTCAAAGAAGTCAAGTTTCCTATCTCGTTCGGCAATGCATTCAAGCTTGAACACCCATCCAAATTGAGAGTTGTCAAAAAGGTCAAGTTTTCAACTTCTTTGGGCAATGTCACCAAACTTGTACACTCTTTTAAATAGAGAGTTGTCAAGGAAGTAAGGTTCCCTACTTCCTTCGGCAATGCCACCAAACTTGAACATGCTTCCAAATGAAAAATTGTCAGGGAGGTTAGGTTGCCTACTTCCATCGGTAATGTTTCCAAACTTGAACACCCACTCAAATGGAATTCTGTCAAGGAAGTCAAATTCCCTATCTCATTTGGCAATGCCACCAAGCTTGAACACGCTTGCAAATCAAGAATTGGCAAGGAAGTCAAGTTCCCTACTTCCTTGGGCAATGCCACTAGTCTTGAACACGCTTCCAAATGGAGAGTTGTCAAGGAAGTCAAGTTCCCTATTTCGTTCGGTAATGCCACCAAGCTTGAACATGCTTCCAAACAGAGAGTTGTCAAGGAAGTCAAGTTCCCTACTTCCTTGGGCAATGCCACCAAGTTCGAACACCCTTTTAAATATAGACTTGTCAATGAAGTCAAGTTTCCTATTTCTTCGGGCAATGTCACCAAGCTTAAACATGCTTCTAAATCAAGAGTTGTCAAGGAAGTCAAGTTCCATACTTCCTTGGGCAATGCCACCAAGTTGGAACACCCATCCAAATTGAGAGTTGTCAAAAAGGTCAAGTTTCCAACTTCTTTGGGCAATGTCACCAAGCTTAAACACTCTTTTAAATAGAGAGTTGTCAAAGAAGTAAGGTTCCCTACTTCCTTTGGCAATGCCACCAAACTTGAACATCCCATTAAACTGAGCCATATCAAGGAGGTCAAGTTCTTGACTTCCTTAGGCAATGTAACCAAGCTTGAACACTCTTTTAAATGAAGAGTTGTCAAGGAAGTAAGGTTCCCTACTTCCTTCGGCAATGCCACCAAACTTGAACATCCCATTAAACTGAGCCATGTCAAGGAAGTCAAGTTTCCCACTTCCTCAGGCAATGTCACCAAGCTTGAACACGCTTCCAAATCAAGAGTTCTCAAGAAATTCAAATTCCCTATCTCGTTTGGCAATGCCACCAAGCTTGAACATCCCATTAAATTGAGCCATGTCAAGGAAGTCAAGTTCTTGACTTCCTTAGGCATTGCCACCAATCTTGAACATGCTTCCAAATTGAGACTTGTCAAGGAGGTCAAGTTCCCTATCTTGCTTGGCAATGCCACCAACCTTAAACACCCTTTTAAACTGAGCCATATCAAGGAAGTCAAGTTTCCCACTTCCTCAAGCAATGTCACCAAGCTTGGACACGATTCCAAATCAAGAGTTCTCAAGGAGGTCAAGTTCCCTATCTCTTTTGGCAATGTTGCCAAGCTTGAACACCCTTTTAAATTGAAAATTGTCAATGAAGTTAAGTTCCCCACTTCCTTTGGCAATGCCGCCAAATTTGAACACCCCTTTAAATTGAGCCATGTCAAGGAAGTCAAGTTTCCTACTTCTTTGGGCAATGCCACTAAGCTTGAACACCCTTTTAAATAAAGAGTTTTCAAGGAAGTCAAGTTCCCTACTGCCATTGGCAATGCTACTAAGCTTGAACAACCATTCAAATAGAGTTCAGTCAAAGAAGTCAAGTTCCCCACTTCCTTCAACAATGTCGCCAAGCTTGAACACTCACCAAAAGTAAGCCATTTCAAAGAAGTCAAGTTCATTATTTCATTTGGCAATGCTGCCAAACTTGAACATCCACCCAAATGGAGTCCTGTCAAAGAAGTCAAGTTCCCTATCTCTTTCGGCAATGTTGCCAAGCTTGAACACTCACCAAAAGTAAGCCATGTCAAAGAAGTCAAGTTCATTATTTCATTTGGCAATGCTGCCAAACTTGAACATCCACCCAAATGGAGTCTTGTCAAAGAAGTCAAGTTCCCTATCTCTTTCGGCAATGTTGCCAAGCTTGAACACCCTTTTAAATAAAGACTTGTCAAGGAAGTCAAGTTCCCCACTTCCTTGGGCAATGCTGTCAAGCTTGAACACGCTTCCAAATTGAGAGTTTTCAAGGAAATCAAGTTCCCCACTTCTTTTGGCAATGCCACCAAGCTTGAACACGCTTTCAAATTGAGTGTGGTCAAAAGACGCAAGTTCCCTAATTCTTTTGGCAATACGGACAATGCATTACAAAGACTTAGATCTAGTCTCAATAGAGTATTGCTTGATGCAAATTTGTTTGGTAATTGTTCAAGGAATCCAAGCCCTATTAGATCAAGAATCTTTAGTGATGCACACGAACTACAAAGATCTAGTATTCTTTGAGTCAAGGTGACTCGAGTGATTGCCATATTTGTGGAAAGGATAAAAGACACTTCAATCAAATTTTGGGAGTTTCCTATTATAATGGCCTCCAATTGAGAACAATGTGAAGCTATTTCAAATAGTAAATCCAAGTTGGCAATATCAACTTCAGAATTGCCCAAAGCACTCCCCAAAATCAACACACGAAGTTTCACAAAATCAAAACTTTGGTTGTGCTTCATCAAAGGCAAATGATGGTTCATAGTCCCTTGCAAAGAAATGCCTTCAAGAACCTCAATATCCTGCATTCAAAGAAGCATTAATTATAATGTATTACATCTTCATACATGTAGAGGCTTTGAATGAATTTTTTTTTTAAATATATTTCAAAACTCATGATTCTTGAAACAATCTAGATTCATATGCTACCTAATTGCTTTCAAATGTATATATCAAAACATGCAATTTTTATATTGTCAATTGTACTAATAGAATATTACCTTGCTTGCAAATCCGCTTTCTGGTATCATAAACACTTTCCAAATTCTTGAATCCTTGGCAATCTTCCGTCCCATGTCACGTAGGTGGTCCTGCATTTCTAGAATGCTACCATCTTCGCTCAACTTCATTAAAGACTTGTCAATCAATCTTTGCAATCTGCCCTTTGGAAGAATGTCATCTTTGGACCACATGTACAACATTGTATCTTTTGATATGCCAAATGGATAAACATCTTTACAAAAGAAACAAGCCACATCCAAAAACATCATCTTTTCCACTTCATCATTCAATTCATCATAGCTTATTTGCAAGGTGTTCCAAATTCTTTCATCACCATACAAACTCCTTCCTTTTACCATCCTTTGTAATGCTCGTTCCCAATTTCGCAACCTTTTCTTATTGTGGAGAACTGCACCCATTACTTTCAAGCTCAAAGGCAAACCACTGCAAGCTTCCACAACATGTTTGCACAAAGCCACAAAGTCCGATGATAATGAAGCTAGATCCCAAGAAAGGTGAGAGGTGAAAAGAGTCGTTGTTGCCTTTTCATCCAACAATTCAACGTCCAACTTCCCATCAATGTCCACTAATGATTTTATGGTATACCATTCACGTGTTGTGATAATTATTGTGGTACCCTTGCTAGTTTGTACGATGTTAGGAGGTACAATATGATGTATTAAGGCTTCATCCTTGACATCATCCAATATTAAAAGAACCTTCTTTTTAACCAAGAGCTCTTTCATCATCTCCTGGGCATCTTTCAAATTTGTGGGTTTCCTATCAATCCCAAGTTTTGGTAATATCTTGCGCAATATGTCTTCTGGACTTTGACCTTTTTCAAGTTGAATAAAGCATGATGCTTGGTATGAAGAATTTGTTGTTGCATCATCAAGAATTGCCTTTGCAAGTGTGGTCTTGCCAATTCCACCCATGCCAACGATGCCCAGGGTTGTTCGCTGCGACAGCGCGACACCGCGACAGACAGACGTCGCGCGACGTCTAGTAGAGCCCGCGCGACGTCACGAAAAGTCAAATTTACCTTTGACTTTACAGAAAATTACCCCCTTCCAGGTGGATGCCACATGGCATCCACTTGGCAAACTGGAGGGCGCGTACGGGTAGGAGAGTGCGGGTAGGGGCGACTGAGGGTGGGCGAGGGCGACTGCGGGTGGACGAGGGCGACTGCGGGTGGGCGAGGGCGACTGCGGATTTCTGAGGGAGACCGCGGGTGGGCGACTGCGGGTTTGGCAGGGAGACCGCAGGTTCAGGAAGTGTTCTTGGGTGGGCGACCGCGGGACCGCCCGATCCGACTTCGGGTTTGAGGAGGGGCGACTGCGGGTCTGAAGACAGCGGGAATGGGCGACTGCGCGTTTTTGGAGCGCTGAAATGGACGACTGCGCATCAAGGGCGACTACGGATCGTGGGCGACCGCGGGTACCAACTAAACCATCCCGAAACTTGGACACGTGGTCGCCCACAAAGAAGTCTCTTCGACCCGCAGTCACCCCCTACGCGCAGTCGCCCCACTGGAGATTGAGTTTGCATTTTCCAGAAAATTAGTCTCCCTCCTTGACCCGCAGTCGCCCCCTACGCGCAGTCGCCCTGATTCAAATGTGTTTTTGCTTCGTCAATGACCCGCGGTCGCCCCTGACCCGAGGTCGCCCTAAACCAACAACCAATCTGACCCAACACTAATTAGCATCTGCAGCATATTCTAATTGATTTTTCCTTATCTCACATCCAAAATTGGTAATAAATGTTAGGCGTCAGTTCATATCAAAGACATAGCAAGGTAATGGAAGAATTATTCTCACAATGTGAAGGGTTTCCCAAACCCTAAACCCTAGACCCTAGACCTTGGAAAACAATAATACAACTTTTATCTAGAATCAAATCCTTAAACCTACATAAAATACTTACACATTCTACACGAGATGTAGTGTTTTAGACCTAAAACAGAATCATGTCTTTTTTGTCTTGTTAAATTTGTAAACAAAATGGAGGAAGTAACATATGATTAAAGGGAGAGGTCCAAAAAAATAAGGGAGAGGTCCAAAAAAAAAAACCCATCTCGTAAAACATGCCCAAATAAATCTAATCATGCCCAAATAAATCTAATTACACCTCCCCACTATTAGAATGTACATAAAACTTTCATTTGGAACTTCTTGCCAAAGGAGTGTTGGAGAGGTAATGCAAAACCTAGGATTTGTTTGTCTTGTTGAATTTGTAAACAAAATGGAGGAAGTAACATATGATTAAAGGGAATTAGAAACAATAAGGGAGAGGGGTCCCAAAAAAAAAATTAATCTTGTGAAACATGCCCATACCCGCAGTCGCCCAAAGCGCAGTCGCCCTAGAACCCCAGGTCTGATTTTGGAAGTGATCTGGGGACCCGCAGTCGCCCTGATGGAAGGGGGGAGATTGCATTTTCGAAATTTCTGGTGTCTCCCACCTTGACCCGCAGTCGCCCCCTACGCGCAGTCGCCCTGATGGAAGGGGGGAGATTGCATTTTCGAAATTTCTGGTGTCTCCCACCTTAACCTGCAGTCACCCCCTACGCGCAGTCGCCCTGATGGAAGGGGGGAGATTGCATTTTCGAAATTTCTGGTGTCTCCCACCTTGACCTGCAGTCGCCCCCTACGCGCAGTTGCCTTGATTGAAGGGGGGAGATTGCATTTTGAAATAGTTAGGTTGCTCCCACCTTGACCCGCAGTTG
Organism: Rhytidiadelphus loreus; assembly: GCA_947034895.1. Lineage (NCBI taxonomy): Eukaryota > Viridiplantae > Streptophyta > Bryopsida > Hypnales > Hylocomiaceae > Rhytidiadelphus > Rhytidiadelphus loreus. The sequence goes on from OX344764.1 coordinate 46,783,547, forward strand.
CCCCTACGCGCAGTCGCCCTGATAGAGGGCGGAAAAGTATTTGGTGTCTCCCTCCCCTTCCATATGGGCGATTGCACGTAGGGGGCGACTGCGGGTCAAGGAGTTTGCATATTCTCCTTGACCTGCAGTCGCCCCCTATGCGCAGTCGCCCTGATGGAGGGGGGATTTTGAAATGTGTTTCCCCCTCGAGGACCCGAGGTCGCCCTGACCCGCGGTCGCCCTGATCCGAGGTCGCCCTTGAAAGACGCGAGGGATCCTTGGACCAGACCCGCGGTCGCCCCACGCGCAGTCGCCCCATGCGCAGTCGCCCTAGTATCCGTGTTAGGATTAGCGCATGCGCCCCTGGCGACCGCGGGTATTTCATGGGCTGTTCCAGCCTGTGGTCCATAATTTTCATAACTGCGCCTTGTAGTTCACCTACCTTGTAGTGGCTGAATGTGGGCCCAATGTTGTGGAGGTCTCGTGGTTTTTTTGGTTTCCCACAAACAGCCAACAATACAACAGACACTTCTTGTATACTTCAATGAACCCAAAATCTTTTCCATTAGTTTAGGATAGTGAGAATATCAAAGCCATTTGATGTAGAGGGCCTTGAAACGGCAATTGCATTCATTGTGGCAAAGTTGTTGAATAATAAGGATGCACACACAAATGGGTGTGAAGTCACCGAAAAAGGGTACACTAAATTCACATTTAAAACAATTAGCAATTCAAATGAAAATGATTCATTTGGTTCTTCATTGATTCTCTTTCATTTTTGGGTGTTATAGTAACGTAGGGGGCCTCAATTGTTATGTAGCCTATTCAAATTTAATCTTCTTGCATTGCTAATGATTAGTTATTTGGCTCCTTACAGGCTTAATGGCAGGTGTTCAATTTAGCAAGTGCTCAGAGGAAGTCATAATTATTCTCGACCATGAATATTTCCGGTAAAAATTTGTTTAGTTTGCCTTTGACTTCCTTATTGTCATCCACTTGTATTGTAGACAATGTCTTTTTAATAGGTGGGAGAATCACCATGACAATGACTATTCTGTTGGAATTGATTTGTGATCTTTGAAATAGGATTAAGGACTTTTGGAAAGGCTACAAATTGTATTGCTTTGCTCATTATGGCCAATGCAATGAGTCCAAAGGCCATTTCCAAGCCAGCAAAATGGGTGAGTAAAATATTGCCCTTCATTTTGTATAGGTGATTTGAATCCTTGAATAATGAAATGAACATGTATTAATGAACATTTCTAGTTGGATAGTTAGTGGTGGACACTTCATCTCACTATTAGTGCTTATTTGCTGCAGGACGAGTGATGTGTTTGATACAAAACACACGCGATATTGTTTGGGGAGCCAAATTTGATGAGGCCATTAGGGAGGGGTGGGCCATGATGGAAGAATATGTGTGGGTTCGGCAAGGAAAAGATTGCACAAACCTCAGGTTCGGTTGTTCTAGTATAGAACTTGTATTATAAGATTATATGCTAAAAATACCCATATGTAGTTGTTATGTTTTAATATTCATTGATATGGGGGGCCGGGAGATGCAGGACTTTATTAGAAGAATTTGAGGATGTCGAGAAACTTTCCGAGTCTGAGAATGGATGCTTGTTGTTACAACTCATTAAGGTTAGTGCAATACCACAACACGAGTTAATATACTTGCTAGGTTAGTATTGTTTGTACCCTATTCTGTGAATATCATATGTACTAATGACAATTCCACCTTAGGATGATGAGCACGGGACGGAACGCGCATTTACACAATCTCTGAGCGTTCAAATCAACACCACGGATATCTTTGAGCAGACCAATAATAGGTTAAACCAAGCTCGCGCAAACTTGGACAACCTTGTGCCACGGGCAAATCGTTCGTGACTAGAGACATTGTTGTGGTGCATCAAACGGCAGCCTTGTACCATGGCATAAGACCCTATTTTGATTTTTGAGTTGGGATCATAAAAAGAAATAAGTTATTTATGAAGATAATAGTACTAAAGTCATGCTAGACATGTGAAATAGCAATGTGCTTGACAAAGAACTTCATTTTACATTTCTATACTATGATTTTGCTAAACAATGCATGGATTGTTTATCTTAGATGGATGATCATATTTTGCTAAACAGTCCATGGTATATGAATGTTTAATTGATTAGTGCCCAATACTTTAATGGTTTACATATGTGACCCCTCCCAAAAAATATATACCCATAAATGTGACCCCCCCAATAAAATATATACCCATAAATGTCGTGGCTTATTATTCTTGGTTCACAAGTTTGAAATCCTCAAATATTGAAAATGTACAAATGTATGCCCTTGATTTAATCCCTTTGTTTGTAAATATGATGGCTACACTTTTAATTAATATGAAACAAGTTTTATTGTTTGGATACCTATGAATGTACAGATAAATAAAATTTGAACAAAACCATGAAATCAGCTGGGAAATAGCTATGACAATTAATTGTGACAATTAGTTCCCAACTACACCTTCACGGTGCTTGATGAAGCACATGATGAAAGTTATATGGGAGCTCATGCTGTCACACCCAATCCTTATGAGATATTTGAACAACCATCTTACTACACCTATCCTATGCATTGTATAATTGATTATATTGAGTTTTGTTCTCTCACGCAATTTATAATGTGTCAATCACACTTAGGTATTAGTTCTAATTGGTAGGCAGTTAGGTGATGACTGCAACGAGGTTATAAAAGTGCAATGCAAGTATGGCTACATTTGAAGTCCGCCTCAAAGCAATATCGATGACTAATTAATATAATCGTTGTTGACATTATTATTGTGGCCTTATACTGGGTGAATTTTTGGGATTAGAGAAGTTTGTCCAATTTACATTTCATGGGCTCTATTATTTGCACTTGTAAATTGTAAACCCCAATATAACGTAGCACCTAATTCTGCGCTTATAAAACACCTATGTGACGTGTTACTTCAAAGACTGAATATGCCAAACTCAAATCCTAAACTGAACCTACGGTCGCCCTGGAACACACGGTCGCTGTCTGCTGCTCCGACCCGCAGTCGCCCTGTAACCCGCAGTCGCCCCTACCTGTCGGACCCGCGGTCGCCCTCAGTACCCGAAGCCGCAGTCGCCCCTTCACCCGAAGTCGCCCTAAAGCCCCTGACCCGCAGTCGCCCACTCACCCGCAGTCGCCTTCAAGCCTAAACCCGCAGTCACCTCTATTTTTTCCACCCGCGGTCGCCCCTTCACCCGAAGTCGCCCTAGCGCCCCAGACCCGCAGTTGCCCCTTCACCCGTAGTCGCCTCAATTTTTCCACCCGAGGTCGCCCAAGGCAGACCTACACGCGCCCACACCCGCAGTCGCCCACGCTGGCTGTCCACGTCAGTTCTGAAGCCCTGCCACGTAGGCAAAATCTATTTACCATGGGGTAAAATTTTTTACCCCTCCGCGACGCGATGTCAAGTAAACTCGACACTTCGTGACACGCGACACGCGACGTCAGACGTCATACACGACGCCTAAACCCAAAAATATGTCAGACAAGACAACCCTGACGATGCCTACATAATTCATTTTCAAAAATCCTTTGGCTTTAGACAATTGTTGATCTAAACCAACCGGAATTTCCTTTGGAGGTGCAATTGGCTCATCTACCTGTACAAACACAAAAGTCAAAATTACTACATCATTTTCATATAAATATGAAACACTTCACGTACAATCAAAAATGTCAATTATCAAGGATATTCATAAAAAGCAAAGATCACTAAAAGGATTTTAGAGTATAATAATTTCATACCTTTGAGACATCATTGACTTCATATCTCTTAACACCCAAGATGGACTTCAAATATCTAGAGGCGCAAGATGAACGAAATTGTGGGACCATCTCATATGAATATGTTCGCTTCAAAAAAGACTTCTTTAAACTTGTCGATCTTTCACAAATGTTGAAAAATGTTGGTCGTTGAAGAGGGTCTTGAGACCAACATTCATGAATTAAGTTTGTCAATTCTTCACAATTGTTGGGTAGGTTTGGTCGCAAGCATTTATTGCTACTACCATATGTATTTGAAATTTGATCATAAAATTCTTTTCGTTTCAAATTAGAATATGGAACCTTCCCAGAAAGAATCTCTGAACATATCATGGCAAATGACCACACATCAGCTTGAAATGGATACAATGGAGTTTTACTTCCCTTTATCATTTCAGGGGACATGTACCCACATGTTCCAATTGTATCCATTGATGGTTTAGGATCCTTTGGATTGCTACAAACTTCCAATTGAGAAGTTCCATAATCGGTGACCTTGAATATGAAACAAGGATCCAAATCCTCTATAAGTATTGAACTTGACAATACATTATCAGGTTTTAAGTCAAGATGAGCAACTTGCATGTCATGTAGGTAATACACCCCCTTTGCAATTTGGTGCATGATGTCAATTGCAAGACGATAGGGTAAAGGTCTTTTTGCTTCCTTCAATATGGACGACAAACTTGTTTCCATGAGTTCCATCACCAAATGCATCTCACTTCTTTCAGACCCTTCATCATTTTCATCAGTTTTTGTGTAAGTCCCACAACCAAAAAATTGGACAAGATTGGGATGGCTCAAGCCTGCCAAGATGCCAGCTTCTTTTCGAGTGTTCATGAGATATTCAAGATCACCTTCCAACACTTTTGAGGCACATGTGAGGTCACACCAATTCGATTTGTATACATTTCCATAACTTCCTTCACCAATTTTTTGGATTTTTTTTGGTATTTTGAAATTATTAGGAATCTCCAAAGCATCCAAGTCTACACCATCAACTCGATCCAAATTTCTAAGTCTCAACAATAGATGTTGTGCTAGTTCATAATCCTTGGGCACTTCTTCTTGACATACAAGTTCAAGCCTCTTCTGAAGTTCTTGTCCATCTTCAAGGACTTGTTCATAGGTAGCCGCATCAAATTGAATCGATGGGATATTAATTAATTGAGTCGGATGGTGGACTGAATATATATCCTGAGTTGCATTGTAACAACACTTCAGATCTAAAAGTAGTTCACGAAAAGTTTCTTTGTTTTGGAGTTGAAAAATAGCCGAATGGCACCATTGGTCTTGAGTAGTGCAGTTTTTTCCCAAAATCTCTACTTTCATTTGAAGAAAACACAATTCTTCAAAAATAGATTGGAACTTGAGATCCTCAGTAGCACTTGACAACATTTGGTTGATCCCTTTCATAACATGTATGAGTTTGCGGAAAAGATGTACACATTGATTTTTGTTCAAGACTTTTGTCTTTGAAGATGCTTCCATATCTTTCAAGCATTTCTCAAGACTTGGTATAACATTGTAGAGTCTTTTACAATGTTCACTTTGCACTTGTAAGAATTCCTTGTCTTTCCTGCAAAATATTTAATATAGATTGTCAATGAGATATTTTGATGGGGTATAAAGAGAGTGATTACCCTACGATATTCAATAAATTAATCAAACATGTTCTACAAATTAAACATCATTGAGCATTGTCAAGTAAGAGAGTGGTCTATCTATTGAAATTAGAATACATGAATTTTAGTTTGAACATATATATAAATGCTTAAAACAATAATCTTTGTAGACCTCAAAGTAATTCAAATAGAAAATTGTAAAAGGAGCTTTGTAATTTGAACAATGTGGTATTCTAACAAACACTTTTCAATCACCTACACATAATAATTAACATATATGCTCACCAAGTGGACCATACAATACCCACGTATTTCCAAAACGTAGTGAAGAAGGTTGTCATCCACATCAGAAAGGGTGCCATTTCATTCAACAAATGATACAATATATATCGAATTGTATAATACCTTCACAACAAATCCAAAGAAAGTAGTTAGAAAATAACATCTAAACCCATTAAAATAGCAAGGTTCTAAAAGGATCTCTATTAACTAAAATATTAAATATCATCTTTTAGAAAGAGCCATTTCAAATCTATCAAGCAATTCCATACAAACCTAATACTAAACACTAGTATAGAAGGTGCACAATACCACATTCTTATCCACAAGATACAAGGCATAATCTAAGAATAATAAATTGTGAATATTACAAGAACAATTTCAATATGTACATTAACCCTTATAAAAAGTATAAAGAACATCATAAGCACAACATTGTACTTGTCTCCTATAATTCAAATTATGTACTAAAATATGGCAAGACCTACACTAGAAGATTGATCATTCTACAATGATCATCTTTCATTTGAATACCATTTCAACAGTCAACATGTAAATGTGATTATGCTCAAATACAACAATATAAAGTTCAAATATGTGACAATTTCAAGTGTATTGGAGGCACAATAACGAATCAAATTGAAAATACTATAAGTGATTGGGACCATATCAAGACATAGATGAATTGTTGTCAACATCATTAGGGGAGATTTCAGGTACTTGAAAGATTGTTTTAAGGTTGTTCCCATTGCTGGGAACCAACCCTATACAATTAGAATATTAAAATATTAAAAAAATATATTTTTAATTTTTAATTTTTAATTTAAATACAAAAAAAAATCATTTTTCTTTATAAGTAATATATTAATTAATTATATCTAAAGTGGTAGTCACCTATCCATGTCAAAGCACTGTTTTTAGAGCGTTCCCAAAGTTCCCATAGTTTGGGAACTCAAAGTCTTCCAAAACGCAAAAATCTCTTCTAATGGATATACTTCAATTTAAGTCAAACATCCCCAAAACACCATATTACTAACATAATTCAAGTGCTCTCTTTCAAGAATTACACTAGAAAAATGATTGATATATTCAAATGCACAATAATGGATGATGGAAATAGCATTTCAAACTATAACAAAAAGGTAAGTCTTCATCATCACATTTAGTATTTTTTGATGCCTTTGATCCAAACTCATGCTTTTGAAATTCTCAAATCATTAATACCATGTTCATTCCATCCATTCACAAAAACCTTATTTAACTCAAACAAAACAAGGTTATTTGCAATCCTTTTCATTAACATCCATGTTTCACCATCACTTAACACAAATAGCATCAAGATTGTTTTACTAACATATATATTCTTTCAAGGCCATCCTACTTGCATACTTTCAAATTCCCCCTTTCAAAACTTGAAACAAAATAAAAAGCATAAGAATTGTCTAATTACTAACCATAACTCATGTTAATGACATCATATCATATTAGTTGATACAAAGTTCCTTCAATAGCTTAAACTATCAATAATTCAAACCAAAGCTTCAACTTATGGAAAGATGTGGGATAAAATAACTATCAATTTAAGAAGGCAACACAACTTTCAATTAACAAGTGGTAGTGTTCTCTCAAATTAATCAAATGTTAAGGACTTTCTACTAAAATGACAAATGCCTCATGACTTGTATTTGAGGATGAGAATTTCTAGAATATACAAACAAAGCTAAAGATGTTTAGTGTTTCATTTCCTTTGTTGAGTTTTTGTTCTAATGCACAAAGTGAACATGATGACAATTAATGCTTGCACATAACATCTCCCAATTGAAAGGCAAAACATATTTCATCCCCTAATCTAAAAAGGTAAGAGACCCTAAAATAAAAGTTCATATTGAATTCTTCAATGGATCAACAAGAAACATTTCAAAGTAGTCAAAATTTGTCATTCCAAATTCAAAAAGTCATAATTATTTTGACAAGTTTGAAAACAAATTAAAAAAAAGTGATATGGATGACTTTCATTTGTATTCCATTATAATGTTAGCTCAATGAATATACTTGAAAGCCATTAACACATGCTTAAATTCAAACCCTAGTTACAAACAAAATCATTTAGTGACAAAAAAACAAGTAGAACAAAGTTAGATGAACAAACATGTTAGTACCAATTGCAACTACAAATTTTTGATGTGTTGTGTCACTTCATTAATTTAACATGAACAAGAAATTTCACTTATGGAAGTTACAATATTGAATTATCATCCAACTCCATTTGTAATAACTCACAATACAACTTATATATGCATTTGAGAAAGGAAAATTTTAGATTTCAAGATGGTTGCAAGATAAAACATGAAACCTTTGGAACAATTTAAATTTGTCCCTCCACCTAGTATAATTTACTAATTAATATAGTCTTCTGAGGTGATGACCACCATCGAACTGCTACAATTGCCCTTTTTCACTCAAATACCAGAATGTATGCACCAAAAAGTGACACTCCAAAAAATTATTGTAAGCAAATCAGTCTATTCCATTTCTTCATAATAAATCATAGTGAAAATTAATGCCCCCAAAAGGTAGTATTTGGATAGTGTACTATAGGGTTCAAAATTTATTAGTAGCTACTGTCAATTGATATGAGAAAAATCAAATAAGACTTTGAACCACAACATTTAAATACATATTGTAAATTTTTGGTTGTATCTACCTTATCCACCTTGTACAAGACGCACTATCCCTAATCTCACAAATATGCACTCAATAAAATTCCATATTCCAAATTCAAATGCAATGCCATATTTTTTGAGAAAACTATAATTGCAATGCTTCAAATATCATAGCTTCCTAGTAACTTGCTCAAACAATAAATAATTATAAAGGTGCCTAAATTTATAAGAAATCATTAACCTAGCTTGTCCAAAAAATTAATTAATTAATTAAAATTTAAAATAAATATATATTACCTAATTTATAGAAATTCAACTTCTTCTACACAATCTTGCATCTCTTCTTTGTCAATGACTATAAACATACTTTGTAAAGTTTTTTGCATTGCCATTTTGACCATTTTAACACTCAATCTCTCACAAACAAAACACCTCTCTTATATGCAATAAACCTTGACACTTAACAAAACTTTGACACAAAGTAGAGAGTTTAGGATTTGGAGGTCAAGCCACAAGGATTTAGGTAAATGCAATCACTTTAGATGAAAGTACTAGCAAACACCTAAAATTTGTAAGAACAACTTGGATGAATGCTTAATTTCTTTTAGTTATATTTTGAAAAATTCAATTTTTAATATATTATTTTTGTAATTGTCTAATTGTTTTATACACTTTAATTTATTATTAGTCAAAAAATTGCTGAAATTGCTAGGAAGCTACAATAGAGTTTTTTAAGACATATCTTACCTTGTAAAAAACAAGACTTTCAATCTCAAACGAATTGTTGCATCATGAGAGACCCAAAGTAAATCAAATTAGATGCTTGACTTTCGCCACTGCTCTTCCCGAGAATTCATAACTAATGCACTGTTCATAGACTAGTCTAATATGAGGTCTAAAGAGCTTAACGAAACTAGGAGCATCTGAAACAGCACTTCCAAAACCCAATATTCACACACGGTATCCCGTACGACTTGCTGAAACGCTTGATCAATTGCTACCTAAACCCCACCAAATCTGAAGCAGGGTAACCCAGGGAACCACGCTCAGACTCACACATGCACTCATTTAAGTTCACATACCTTACTGCTGTGAGAATCCAAGAGCATCAGGGGTCGTCTCTCTCGCTTGCAAGACAACTTCAGCGACGAAATGATGCAGCACAGAAGTACTGCACAGGCAAGAACAACGTCACATGCACGAGAGCAGTGCCTCGTCTTATCCCCCCTTGTGTCCATAAGCTCACAGGACGTAACCGCGGAGACGCCATGATAGCTAGAACTGGCAACAAACAGATCCGCAAAGGACGTACAGAAGTTGTAAGTTCGAGGCTGGGGCCTGGGTTCCTTTTCTGTCTCCTTGAATCAACGACTGTGCGTCTTGAGCATTGACAGAGTGTCAAATTTGGACTTCTTTTCAATCAGTAAATTGAACTTCTGCGTGCAACAGAGCGCCGGTACTCCAATTCGAGCTGCAAGAGGAGCACTCTCATCTGGAGTCTGAGACAGGCCGGCTGCAATACCAACTGAGTTCAGTTAAGGGACAAAACAAGCAGAGCGCGGGGATGCGATGAGGGCCGCCTGGAGCCTGGGACGATGGTGGGGGCAATAATGCACTGGATGTGGGACCTGGTTGCAGCCGCCCCACGTGAAGAAGAATCTTGTTACGTGCACGCCGTGACTCCGTGTGCGCCAGTGAGGACTCGAGCTTATCTGATCCGTTGTGTTAACTTAAGTTACTCCCAGATTTGATTGACCTCAGTTTTCTACGCGCAGGGAGAATTGACCCCCTATTGCCCCGGTCAACTTTGGTTTGAAAAAAAAGCCCCCTATGTTGTGCCAATTTTTTGGTAATTCTTGCATCTTCTTGGAGTAATTTGGGGCCTCTAATTGCAAATATGAATTCAGAATTTCAAAAAATAATTAAACCTTGCAAATAAAAAATTCTAGGGTTTGCCCTGGAGGGGCCATGAGGATCAGGGTGGATTGACCCCTCGCTCGTTCTTACCGGGGGTGCAAGTAAAAAAAATGCCCCCTATTTTGAGCCGTTCTAGGGTATAATCTTGACCTCACCTACTTAATTTGGGGTCTCTGATTGCAGAAATGAATTCAAAATTTGCAAAAAAATTCATGTGCAGAAAATAAATAATTCCAGGGTTTGCCTGCAGGGCCGAGCGAGGGGGTCAATTCACCCTGGCCGTTTTGTACAGAGTAAGTTAATCACTTTCCAATGCAATTCATTGGCACATTCTTTTATTTTTTTATTTGGAACCAATGAGGAACCCACTGCATTGATTTAAGAAGAATCAAAGCAACTCAGCAACGTGCTAAGCACTGGAGGCACCTCACTGGAGTACTTAACTTAGTAACATGCTTTGTTTTTAGCTTCCACCTCTGTCGCTTGCAGGATTCCACCCTGGCTGGGGGCATGATATTTGACCAGTCGTGGCGGCAGCCAAGTCTATAATAACATACGAACTCTTTTTACCTGCATAATATACATGAATGCCAAAATAATTAACAACAGAGACTGAGATCCGATATAAGGTAGAACTGCCCAATTCCGTCAGTGACTTAATTCCGTGGTCTACAACTTTATCTCAATTCCGTCATGAAAACATGCAAATCCATTTCAGATTCTGACAACAATAATTTATTAACGCTATTAAAAGATAACGTGTCAATTAATGATTGGTGAATCTTCAAGTGCTATTAGGTACATTGGAAAGCGGTATTGAGTTGTAAGAGGACGTTCATGAATCCAGTCTAGTGGCGGTTGTGCAGTTTCACTTTAGAAATTCACAGAAATTACAGTTTTTATCAAAAAATTATAATTCCACTTGGGTTTAACTCCTGAAACAAGAGCACACCTCTGAAAAATATGTGTCTTTCCTAAAGTTGGCCCCAATATAGTCAGATTGTGAATCAGGGTGGTAATGGGTAGTTCTACCTTAAGCTTATATTTGTTATCGAAAAGACTTGGTGAAATGCTTTCGACAGAGCCACGTCAACGGCCAGGGTGAACTGACCCCCTCATTGCCCCTCCAGGGCAAACTCTGGAATTTTTTATTTGCAAGGCTTAATTTTTTTTTGAAATTCTGAATTCATATTTGCAATCAGAGGCCCCAAATTACTTCATGAAGATGCAAGAATTACCAAAAAAAATTGGCACAACATAGGGGGCTTTTTTCTCAAACCTAAGTTGACCGAGGCAATGAGGGGGTCAATTCTCCTTGCGCCACGTCAACCCATCTCCATTATTGTCATTTGGTCCTCTAAGAGCATCTCCAGCGGTTCACGCTACAATGACCCTGCAAAGCCTGTGGCGTGACCGGAAGGAGAACTTCGACCCAACGCTTGCAGCCGGAAGCGTTTTTCAACGCCAGGACCACTAAAATTTTGGCTCGACACGGAATGTTGCAGGGGCTCGCACAATTGACTTGGGCCACGCTACTAGCAAACACAATTAATTAGGTGTTGTTTTCGATGGCGCCGGGAGGTGGAGGACGTTCGGGCAGGAAGAGGTATTTTGCATATTATGCACTATATATTGCATTGTTCAAGTCTTCCTAAAAACATTCCACTTATTCCTCAACTCATAAAAGCTCTTCCAAACTTCTTTTTGATTTATTTAGATTTGTTTTCCTATTTGTTCTTTTATATAAAACAACAAGGTAATAACCTTTTTAAATGAGTTAAATATACGTATAGGAAACATACATACATCACATACAAAACAACCCATGCATTGAAAACAAAGTGAAAATAATAGAGGCCCTATACATAAGACATCTTTTAGTATCACAGCCCAAGAATTTTGGGCCTCAAATTTTAATTCTTGGGTCCCAAAATTAAGAATTTATTACTCCAAAGTTTTTCTATTAGAGCCCAAGCATTATGAAATTTTTCAATCCAATCCCAAGCAGTTTAGGGCAAACTCAAAAAAATTGAGCCCCAATGTTTTTCTATTTAAGCCCCCAATTTAAGAAAGTTTGGGCCCAAGGTAAATAAGCTTGGGCCCAAATTGAAGAAGCTTCGGCCCGAAACTGAAGAAATTTGGGCCCAAATTGGAGAAGTTTCGGCCCGAAACTCTAAAAGTTTGGGTCGAAGTTAGAGAAGCTTCGGCCCGAAACTCTAAAAGTTTGGGTCGAAGTTGGAGAAGCTTCGGTCCCAAACTCTAAAAGTTTGGGCCCAAAATAGAGAAGTTTGGATCTCTAATACATCTAGTTTCTATATAAAGATTGTAAACTTGCAGTTCAAATCCTTTTTTTTAATCATTAGAAATCTTACTCAAAGTGATTTCTATAATTAGAATTAGACTACTATTATCAAAAATTTATATTATTCTAGAAATAAAATTGATATATTTATAAATTAATTTTTATTATTACAAATGAAATTCAAATAAATTACACAACGATCTTTTGAACTATGGATCCTTTGGCTACATTCTTGATACCGTTGGAAAGCTCTTCAAAAGGAAGGGCGCATAGATTTAATTTGGTGGTTTTTGGACCTACAAAGTGATAGTTATTGATTTTCAAAATTTTCATTGAATTAAAAAATTAGATAAAATACTTTTACTTTCATTTTAAACCAATCAATTGCTTGATATTGAATTTGTGAGGGATTTATTGCTCTCATTGCACTCAATTTTTTTTCTTCGTAACTGCCCGCCTCTGTCTATCGCAATTAATGGACGGCCTGCACTTACATCTTTTACTTTCCCCAAGACCAGCTCCTCGGGAAGCATGTTCGCGTGCCTAGTTTACAGAGCACCGTTGGCCGGCCGGGAAGGAGAAACGACAGTCAATCACGGTACATGATCTGTGGCGCGCCCCTTTTCCCAGTCGCCGTTGGAGATGCTCTAAGAGCATCCCCAAGGGCACTCAACCAAGGTTTTTTACTTCATTTATTTTAGGCAGTGCAGGAAGCGATGATCAATGCATTCAAACAAAATTACTTTAGGTAACAATTTCCTAAAGATGCAAATTTTTCATCATGAGCTGGGTTGACTTGAAGGTATATACTGTAGACAATAAGGAGATCGTTCTCAGTTTGAAAAGGTGGACAACGATGTTAATCCCTTAATCCCCTTGACTATAAAACGCTCTAAAATTGCCATTTCTAATACAAGTATCAACTTTTAGGAAAAAAATATTGTTGGGCACAAGTAACCATAGGATGATAGGATCTTGTAGTACACTAGTTAAAAAAGATGTGGAAAAAATTTCAGAAATTTCCACCACATGGATTGCAAGATATAAGCATTCAAATTCACTAAAATCATTCTTTGGGCCTTGCAAAAAATAGGGCAGCTATGCTTCACAAGCTCACTTTTCCATGAAAAAATGTCCAAAATAGTGGTACTTCTTTGGATTCATTCTTCAAGGCAAGTTGACTCTACATGCTTAATCCCTAAAGGACCAAGGCCTTCTTTTTGCCAAAAAACACTCAAAATTGTCATTTCTATAGCAAAGAGTAAAAACAATTGATAATTATTTTTTTGCACATCTAACTATAGGATCTTAAACCTAACTAGTATGAAAATGTTTTAGGAAAAAATTCAGAATTTTTGACCGCATAGATTGCAAGATAAAGTGATCAAAACAAGTTTTCCAACACAGAGCGTGACTATATTATTTGACTTTGAACCTTCTTAACTCAAATTTGATTCAAATCTTTATGGTGGAGGATTGAGTTGAGAGTCTAAGGGGGAAAAAATTTAATTTAACTTTTATTCTTTTAAAAATTGTTAAATAGAAGTAGGTACAAGATAGAAAGAAGATCTAAATTATTAATATTTCTAAGATGGAATTAAAACTCACTAATCCCAATGGTGAGATTGTTTTAGAAAGCAAACTAAACCATGTGGAACTTCTTTTTTTAAATTGCAAAAATTGCATTTAGAAATGAATCCTACAAGTTATTTTTTCAATAAGATGCTCTAATTGCCCGAAAAACAAGATTTTCCATAACTTTCTCATAACAAATCCAAGTGGAATGAATCAAAGCTTCCCATGTAGACAAAAATATAATCTATGAAAATAAAAATAAATTTAATTTAAATTCAAATTTTTGAGATGCTTTTTTGCCGCCCACTCTCCCCCTTTCTCCCTTGTTTTTAGCTTATTTGGACATAAGTTTTGTTCCCGGGCACCAATTGAAAAAAAATTATATTCCCATTAAGCTAATCAATTTTTCTATCATCAAAAAAAGTTTTTAAAAACCAGGACAAAAATTCAGCCTGTACGTACCTACTTGAAATTCCATTTGTCTCTTGAAGGGACAAATGGTCTTTTAGGGGTTAAAAAATTTCACATCATTTGGAATTGTACAACATATAGGAAATAAATAGTAAGTAGAAAGATGTATAGAATAATTCAAAATACAAAATTGTTAAGAATTTAGTTATAGAATTGAAAATGTCAATCCCAATGGTTGCAATGTTGTAATAAACAGTATACATCCTATGATTTTATTTTTTTCAAAAAATATTGAAAATTGAGTAAGATGAAGGACTTCAAAGTTTATTTTAGAGTAGAAAATCCATAACTACCTGCAAACTAAAATTCCTTATAACTTTTGACTCATTAATCAAAATAGAATGATTCAAAGCTTTCCACATATAACTTTAGAAAACCAATTACAAATTTTTGTTTCTAAAAAAAGTGATTTTTTTTATCTACCCAAACTGCCTAGCCAGAGAAAAAAGTAACATATTAGGCAATAACTTTTGACTCATATTTCCAAATATCATGAAATATAGTGCATATGAAAGACATTTCCATCCCCACCTTCTAATAAAATTTTAACCTAAAATATGCAAATCTCTAGTCACAAGTACTTACCCAACATTTCTATGTTGCTAAAAAATGCATGCTCATCCATTAGAGATTAATAGATCCATTAAGAAAGAAAACATTTTAATTTGATTTATATTCTTATATTAAATATGCAGATCATTTTTCACTTTTCAAATTCGACATAAGTTACATGACATGACTGTCTTTTAGAAGGACACCCTGGAAATGAATTTGATTTTTATATACCCATGTTCTTTAGGGGGGAGGGGATTTCATAAAGAATTGCACTTCTGGAGCTATTTAATAAGTTTGAATGACAATAGTCTGATTGACCAAGACAACATGTCAGTAGCAGTGGGGGTTTTTCTGGCAATTTGGTGCTCAAAAGCATCAAAAAATTTAGGCCAGCACCAAGTTATAGGAAATTTTTAGTAAAATTTTGGATGAAATCGCCAAAAAAACTTCAAGTTCAAGAAAAATCTTGGATGAAATTTTCACATTGTGAAAGAAAATAGAATTATAGATACGTAGTATCACATTTTCTATCTAGTACATGGATGAATGTTGAAACTTGGACCACCACCGTAACATTTAATATCGCCACTTTGCCATTTCATGGAAAATGAAAAAAGAAAATTGGTCAGTAGGGTGGACCAGAATGGCCATGCCTTGTCACCTAATCACGAGGCGGGTCACCTATAGTTGAGCCTACGGTACCTGTAGTTCAAGTACTAAAGTAGAACTACCTATCACCCCCCTAATTTGCAATCTGAATATCTTGAGGACAATTTCAATAGGGGCACATATGTTTGAGAGGTGTGCGCTTGTTTCAGGAATCAAACCCAAGTGGAATTATAATTTTTTGATTAAAACTGTAATTTATGTAAATTTTTGAAGTAATCAGCTTGAAATTACAAAACTGCCAGTAGACTACAATCATAAACGCCCTGTCAACAATCCATAACTACCCTTCCATGAATCCATTAGAACTTAAATATCCTTCAATTAAGGGCAAACACGGTAGCCCATCTCCACATTAAAGCCATAATCTAATCAATTTAGAATATTTCCTATATAGATTTGGATGGGGCAATGAACAAAATTGGAGCCAAATCATAGGCAACGGAATTGGGAAGGAGATGGTGATGGGCTGATCTACCTTACTATTTTTTTTCTTCAGAATTTCCAATTGCCTATTCTGATTTTTCATCCATTCATTTTTCATCCAAATGAAACCATTTGAGTTTGTTGTCGTGGCACTCTACGTCTTCACTTTGCAAAATCGATTGTGGGCTTTCTTTTTACACTTGTTCTTTCATGTATTCTAGAGTCATGGAGGGTTGAGAAGCGAGTTGTAGCACTCTTAGTTGTTTAGCAAGTGACGAGAAATTCCTTGGTCCTATGGTCATGGAGGTTGCTAATGCATTGGACGAGAGGCATTTGACCCAATCGAGGTGATGGTGTACTTGCAGAGCAATGTAAAGTATGATGACATTTGATTGTAACGATTTTAGGAATGATTGATGGTAAATCGCTCTCTCTCTAATTGGGAGTCCAATTCAATGGTTGTAAATGGTGCATTTTGGAATCAAACTTTCAGCACTTCAGTTTTCTTGATTGATTGAAAATTGAAATATAAGATTTCTAATTTTTGGCCAATGTCATCATCATATGTCTTGTTTTATCATTTTTTCTGTCGAATTGAGGAAGTGGAATCGTATTTCCAAGTATGATGCATTATGGACCCATATGATATAGAATGATTTGAAGAGGTTGAAATTTGCCATCTCACTCCTTGCAATAGAATTAATAAAGAACACAAGCTGAAAAGGATATAGAGCCTAGAACAACGATTGTCTTCATTTGAGTTCAACGAGAAGAACTGAAGAGCAGCATTAGCATGCGATCATCGACCTCCCCCTTCCCCTCTTAGCATCCTTAAATTTTTCCACTATTTCTGACCTTCCTAGGCTTATACAATTACAGTGGATGAGGATGCAACTAAGGTGACACCACCCCTGAAATGTAATGTATACCTGTGATGCATTTTCTCAATAGAATATACACCAAGTGTCACTTGAGTAGTACTCTACTTGCAAAGAGTGTATAGAATTTTTATCTACCGGAATATCAAAATTTGCTTAACATTGCAGAGAATGGAAGACAAACCATTGTCATCTTCCTTTCCAATCTTGAAAATGCCCATACGAGATACTTCTTCATCTTCAAATGCCACCATTGCTACATGTCAAAAGAATGACAAGTGCAATTGTAAAGCAAAGAGTGATTCTGAATCATACCTTGAAATCTTAGAAATGGAGGAAATTGGTGATTTTCCATCTTAGCACATGTTTCAAACTAAAGGTTTGAAAATCAATACTTGACCATTTAGATGAATACGGTTTAGCATTTTGGTTACTAATTTTGGACAACATTGTTGCATGTGACTCCTCCTAGCTCTAATTTGACTTCCAAGAGATACATTTTGTGTCATACCAAGTTGAATGCCAATTTGGAAATGAAATTGATTCGTGGATAGAGCATTGAAAGTTTGTTCAGAGTCATTTTGAAACCCAATTGTTTGAAATTGGTTTCCAAGTCCTAAAACTTTGTTGTCTTTCTTGTACAATACATGAATTATTTAGCTAAACATTGTGTGTCGGCTATTGTTCCAAGCAATGGTGGTGTTTTTAGAACAATTAGATTGGTGTTCCAGTATTTTGATAGGGTTTAGGGAGGTTTGGAAATTTTTGTGGTTTTGTGTGGAGAATTGGATTGATTTTATTTCATTCTGAAGAGAATGTCATGCACATTTTAAAGATTATGAGGCTTGAAAGGAGCAAGATTTCAAGATTAGGAGCAAGCCCAGTTCTAAACATTGGAAGCTAATGCATGATGAATGGCAACGTGAAAGAAATAGAGTGCCACAAGCTAGTACACTGAGATAATTAATTCTTCTTTCAAAATTCCTTATCTGAGATATTGTGGAGTTCTTCAATAAGTCACAAGAAGTTGACTGTGTGCGTATTGTGCATGGTTGAACAATTGAGGACAATTGTTCTTTGAATTCTCTGAATTTCATGTCAAAGTTCTGCATTCCAAAGAAAGATGAACAAACTAGCAAGTAATTCCAATGTGACATTACAACCAATCATATATGAACTGGGCAATCAAAAGAAACGGATCACTCTAAGTGATGCATAAGCAAGACGAGAATAAAAACGAATCCACAAAGAAAAAAACATGATTTATATAAATCTCGTCTTGAGCATGTATAAAGTCTAAGTTGTTCACACTGACTTATGCGATTCATCATTTGAAGCCGCAAAGTGCCAAATTCAAGCAAGTGAAAAATCCTAGTAGGTAGGTGGAAAGTTAAGAAAAAAAATTGAACCACAAGTACCTCAGGCTTAACTATGGGTGACCTACCCTTAACCATAGATAACCCGCCCTTTTCCCCAAGTACCCTGTGCTTGTGAATTTATTATAATGAATGGCCCTTTTGGTATACCCTATATAAGATCTTCCAGTTTCCATATTTTAGGCACCCACACCTTGGCTACCACCTAGTATTGAAACAACACAATTGACTTGATTGTTTGCATGAACAACATTGAATTGTCAATTAAGACTAAAATGGTAGATCAAATCCACATAAGTAGTAGAAATGAATTTCAATTAAGGTAGCAACACCCATAATCGTCAATTTAAAGATTTGGGACATGATGTCTATTAGTAGACATCTAACAAATTATTGGATCCTACTAGCAAGAGAAAAAGAATTCCAATATACTTTCACATGTATTTTTTGGACATCATGAATATAAGTTGTGAATTTTTAGAGAACCAACAAAAAAAAGCACCTAATACCAACACTAGGGGTCTGATATTCTGATATTCAAATGTAGTACATTTTTGTAATTACATCTATTCACTTCCCCCAGATTTTTCAAGATTTTAGAGGAGATGGTTATGGATGGTGCTAATTTACATTGTAAAATTTTGCTATAGTGTGAGCTCCCAATTCGTCACTTGGGACTCATGATTTTCTTTTTTTCAATTTTTGCAAAATTAAGTTAGGTTTTAGGTACAAAAAGCCCAAAAAAGAGTAGAAAGCCAAAATGAGTATGTCACATACCAATACGGTATATGGACATAAATTGAGTGTTTTGGCTTAGTTAGTTCATAAACCCGCTTGTACATAGGTTGAAACCCGGGAAATAGGGCAAACTGTACATATTGAGTAATATTGCCCATAATAGCCTAATCTACCTTGCTTGTGACAAACTATGGCCAATTTGGTTCGAGGGAACCTAGGTGAGAACCCTGAAGTCGATTCCCAAAGAGAGGTTTCAGCTCCAAATTGTTTATCCAATTTAGTAGAAACCCCAATTGTTAGCTTGCAGGTGTTACAAATTCAAGACGGGCCAGTAGAGAGAATCTATGGCCAAGGGATGGTGTTTTGGGGTCTATACCATGTTAGGAGCTCAACGGCGAAGTCGATTCACCAAAATTCTTCTTTATGTGGAAGATTCCCTAGACACCGGTAATTCTAAGAGATGGCATCCTTCGAATCTCCTATGACCATTGTGCAAAGTAAGAATATGAGCTTGCACATGGTTTGTAGAATTCCATGAGAGGTTCCACAAAAAGTCTCGGTTTTTTCTAATCATCAAAGATTTTTTTCCGAGCAGTCAACCGCTCAAATCTACGATGGGAAATTCCTAGAAATTACCCAGATTGCGGTAAAATCTCACTAAAAATTAGGGTAGCTTGTTTTATATTAATAAGATGCTCCAACAAGTTTCAAGACATTCTGATAGTCAGAAGTACCCGAACTTGCAAGATTCTTCTAAGACCGGCAAATTTAAAGATTACCGTGGAGTTGACCGGCGTTTCGGGAGCATACGAAATCGGAATGAGGTCAAAGTTAGGTCTTTTCTTACTCCCTTACACCTACTAAAGAGCCTAGGCCACTTACTTTTTATATAAAAGTCAAACTCCAAAAGTTGAATTTTTATCCTTTTTGGTCGTTAAGTTGGCGTTAGGATTTGTTGAGTTTTTAGTGATAGAAAAGGGGGAGGAGGGTATCCTTAGACTAAAAATGGCCTTCTGAAGCCAATGGCGCAATCTGTTTGTGATGTGGAGCTAAACTCCAAAAGTTAAAAGTTAGGTCCAGCGTAGAAGTGAAAATAGGAAAAATTAGGATGAAAATCCTAAGTGATAGGATTACCGTAGGAAAATGAGAAGAGTTGAGTGCCCTTGGAAATGTATAAAAGGGCACTCATTCTCCTCTCTTCTCACCCCTTCTTGCCATTTTTTAGCAAATTTATACACATGCTCTATTAACGTAGAGTTTTTGGCCATTTTTGAGTCAAAGTTGTCAACGTGTGTTTTTTGAGCATTTCAAGCTCATCTTGTTGTTGTTTTTGCAAGTTTTGAAGGACTTTGGGGGTCCCTTCAAACCTTGTGTTTGATTTGTGTATGTTTTGGGAGTTTTGGACAAGTATTAGTTGTGTTTTTGTTGCTCTAATTTTGCGAGTTGTTTCTTTGGGCAACTTTTGTTGAGTGGATACACTAATCTTTGTATTAATCCTAAAGACCTTCCCCTTGTGATTGGTGATGCCGCTTAGGGGAAATCTTTAGTATGTGTGAGATTTTCTTTTGCTAACACCGTTGTACTAATTTGTGTTTAGTTGTGGGTTTTTTGTACTAACTTGTTTTAGCTTTGGGGTCCATTCACTAACTTTTGGTTTGTCCCATTTTCCTTTGTTCCATCGGGACAACGAAGCTTTGATCCTATAGGTTAGAAATTGTCCTAGGAATTTAGAAGAAATTATAATTTACGGCAAAGCTTTGAACTTCTCTCTTGTATCAATTCCAAGTTAATATTAAGCTTTAGTTTAGAGCCGAGGCCAAGAGTGGAGTCAGAACTTTAGAAAGGGGTGACAATATAAATTTGATTTTAGAATCTGAAAGTAGAAGTTGAGAGCTTTCCTAAAACATAATGCACGTAGAAATCAAGATTGTAATGAGGGAGTTACAAGTGGATGAAGTTTTGAAATACTAATTAGTAGGTAAACTTCATCTATGCATAAGTTTTGCTAGGAAAGTCCAAATTGCAAGTGTCTTATAGTTTCGGAAAGCTTCTAAGAGGCTCTATCCATAAAAAATAACAAACTTCTAAAAATAGTAAGCTGTCAAAAGTCAGATGGAGAGCTAAAGTACTTAGGAAGGAAAAATAGAAGTTTAGCAATTAGAAGAAGAAGTGAAGGAATTAGAAGGAGATTACGAGTTGATTAAAGAGGAAGGTTTAAAAACTAGCTCACCACTCTTTCTCTCTTCTAGCCTAGCATTGAGTTTCCAAACTCCTAAAGTGATTGAAGTGTGAAGTGGGAGTGAAGAATAGGAGTAGTCATACAAAAATTAGAAGTTGATAAGATTGTGAGGAAATCTTAGGGAAGTAATTTAGACCATTAGAAGTTGGATAGAATAATAATTGACTTGTAGGATTTCAAAAGTCCATTATTGTTTAAAATTTTGAAGTAATTATTTGAGAAACCTAAGTCAACTTTTGGGAATCAAATAATGGAGTTTAAATAGTTTAGAAGGAAAAGAGAGAAGAAGAAAGAAAAGGAAGAAGAAGTTTTTAGAAATTAGTTGCAACTTGTATTAAAATCTCATTTTCAAGCGATGAGCACGACAATTAGGAAGGGGGAAACATGGTAAACGAAGTTGAAGTAGGGAACTACTACAACAATGTACAAGATGAGCCAGACCACAAGGTGAGATCCTAAATACTTTGATTTCTATGAATTTTCAAAGTTAAGCTTTTAAAACATAGTGGCCGAACTAGAAGTCTAAGTCAGAGTATTATAGAGATTTCAATTTCAAGTTTTAGAGTTAGAATCTTGTAGAGCTAGAGTAGAGGTTTCCAGAAACATCTTGCACTAAGAAATCAGACTTTAAACAAGGAAGATAGGAACGGATGAAGTTTAGAGTCAAAATTGGATGAGAATTAGTTAGGAACAAAACTTTGGAACAAGTTAAGAGAATTAGGAAGAAAATATTACCCAAAATCCATAACCGAAAGAAAAACTTAATTTCAAATTCTAGATTAGGAGAAATTAATGGATGAAGTTTGAAGAACCAATTAGCGGTCAAACTTCATCCATCAATAATTTTTAGTAGGAAGGTCCGATTAGAAAGTTTAAACCCAATATAGAAAGCTAGAATTAATATCTACAAGAAGAAAACACAAACTTTCCAAAAATGGTAAACTGGCAGAAGTTAGACCGAGAGCCAAAGTACAAAGAAAACAAATGTAGAACTTAGACAAGTAGATTAGAATAACAACTTAGATTTAGAAGCTAATAGAGTGCAATTAGAACCACAAGTGCCACAAACTCTAAGAAAGACTTAACACTTTAGTAGAAATCAAAGGATGAAGTTTGGATGAACTGATTAGCGGTCCAACTTCATCCACCTATAACTTTTGCTAGGAATATCCGATTAGGAAGGTTTTTATAGTTTTGGAAAGGGGACTTAATCCTCTATAAGATAAAGTAGTTAATTTTAGTCTGAATTGATTTTAGCAAAATAAACACAGCGGCTCAATTAGAATAGTTACTTGCTCAAATAACTTATAAACCAAAGTGTGTTTTGGTTGGGGTTTTGCATACTTTGAGAGCATTTAGGACTTAGAAAAGATCCATTGCTTGGAAGGCACAATGGACCAATGCCTAGGCACCCAATAGTAGAAAAACTTAGGAATTACCAAGAACCTGGTTGTGAAGTTGTTTACTGCGAGTGGGTAAATAATCACTCACATATAGCCAAACGGAATTTCATTTGTACACAACTAAAAGAAAAGTTGTTCTATCTAGTATCAAGTCTACGAAGCTAATAACTCACAAGCTAAAGTTAGTATCCAATAAGGTAGGAGGCTCTTAAATCGACCATCTAAGGGATAATGGACCTCTGTAGGAAAATCAATAGAGTATAACGTTTTTTACATATTTTTGGTAGAAAGAGAAAAGAGAAACAGTTCATTGAAAATTTGAATCGTAATTTTTTGACTTAGAATGAATTAACTATGAATTTTCAAAGTTAAAGGTGCATAGGTAGCTATTGGTGCTCATAGATTGAACCAATCTTAATAAAAATCAGCCTTTGAATGGAGCACTTTAGAATTAGGAAGTTTCTACAATTTTGACTCTCAGACAATGATCCACATCATATTGTCATGTATATTTTAGTCAAAGAGATTTAAGAACACAATTAAAAAAACAAAAAGTGCGTTGAAAGGAATTATGATCTATTTTTGAAACTATGTGCACTATTTATGACAGTTCTACTAGGCAATTGTAATTGCCCCTCCAACATTCAAGCCTCCTACTTTATTGGGAATTCAATTTTTGAAACAGATTGATCACCCTCTTCAACTGCCATTGCAAAAGGAAAAGATTTTAAACTTTGGTATTCTATGTACTATTTACCACTTGCAAGACCAAGACACCATGTCTTGCAAGGTCTTAGTGAATAGCTTGAAGCAACAAGCTTGAGATTACAATAAATCCTCCACCTTGATTAGTGCAAAATTTGTATTTAAATTGTTTTATCTTCATAACATTCAGTAGCAGAGGGAAGGACTTCCCTTGGACGGAATTGTATGGAATATTTGACAACATTTTATCCTTGGATGATATGGTGTGAAATATTCCACACCCATTAGTAACTAATGATCTACACATTGCAAATTGAAGCTTGCTCGCCTCAATACCTAACCACAACTGTAGTCAAGTTTAGTAACAATTTCACTTAGTAAAAAACAAAGCACTCACCTAGATTTGTAAACATTTTTGAATATAATTTTCAAGAAAACCGAATTCAACTTATTGAACTAAATGTTTCAATTTCCTCTCTATATCTTAATAACCATTCATGTTTTGTGTTTTTTGAAATGAGAAGACAATTCTTTATATACACATGGGATGGTAGGAGGTAAAATGAACAATGATATATAAATTAGAATTAATAGGAGTTCAACCGCTCATAGTTAAATCAAATTAAAACAAGAATTATATTTGAAGTAAAATTTCAGACCTCATTTAGAAATAGTAGTGTTTTTTTTCAAAAAACTTTGAACTAAAAAAAGTTGTTAAATCAAGTTAAATGTCATCTCCAAAAATCCTTTTGCTATTTAAAACCTCCAATCAAAAGTTATGGACAAATTTTAGAGAGGGGTTGGAAGGGGCATTTCTTTTACATTTTCAAATATCCTCTTTGAAATTTGTTCATGACTTTTGATTGGAGGCTTTAATATCAAACGGATTTTTGAAGATGAAATTTGGATAGGTTTACCAACTTTTTTTAGTCCAAAGTTTTTTTAAGAAAGTTATTCTACAATGACTAAATGAAGTCTGAAATTTTACATCAAACATAATTTTGACAATTTGACAATGAGCAGTGAAGCTCTTATTTTCAATTATTCCATATCCTTTAAAGATTTATGGTAGACAAATGATTTCAATATAAAAATGACATCTCCAACCTTTATTCCCACAAATACCTTCTAAGCAATTCCTTTAGTAGACCATCAAAATTGATTTTTGATGGCAAAAGATTGAATGGCATTAATTTTTTATTCAAAGGATTCTCAAGATTTTTGGCAAATCATCTTAATATTTCTTTGTTGATTTGTTTGGCTTGTTTGAGATTTTGCAAAAAGATAGAGTACACCATTTAATTTATATCTTTGCTACGATCTTGGTACTTAGTACTGAAGCTTATTACTTTAATTCCCCATGTGGATGTTTTTTGGAGGGGATAGTCTCAATAGCATATATGAAATGATTTTTTTTTGTGTGAGATCTTGGAAGAAATTTGAGGGAGATTTAGGTTTGTGGATGTACAATAGAAATTACAAAGTAGGAAATATGTAGATCATTGCTAGGTCGGAAAAATCATTCAAATGCACTTTTAGACATTTGAGAGTGGAAGGTGTTTCACTTAGGTGCTTAGATACAAAAGTCTTCAAGAGTAGATTGAAGTTCAATACTTAGTTAGTGTGACAGTTTTATGAATTTAAAACTAAAGTAGTGCTTTCTTGAACAATACAAGCATTGGAGAAAGAATGGGGCCTCAAGAGGGCCGCCCAAGCTGGACTAGCATCACAAATTAAAAAATTGAGTGCCTCATCATATTGTGGCTCTTTTTAATCAAATGTATATATTTTTTTAAATCATTTTTTTCATTTGCGCTTTTTTGCACTGCTAGTCTCGCTTTGGCAACCATCTTGAGGCCCCATTCATTCTTTCCCTAATGCTTGTATTGTTATAGAAAGCACTACTTTAGATTTAAATTCATAAAATTGTCATACTAACTAAGTATTGAACTTCTATTCTTGATTTTCGGATGTGTTATCGTTAGCCAACTAGAGTGATATAAGAACGAGATCAAGTGAAAGCAAATCTGCAATTCGTTGGAACTAACTTGCTGGCTCACAGAGTCACATATATCTAAGGTAGGAACATCCAATGGCATCAGTTTCTACAGATGCCTGGTAGTAATTTGAGAACTTAAATGTAATTACAACATACTTGGCTTTGCATTGTGGACTTCATTATATATTGGCGACTATTGAAGACAACAAAATCAAACTAGTAATTAATTGTGAGGTGGATTCAAACTATTATATACTGGGAAGAATAGGATTGTATCATCTGAATTTTACATCACTAGACCTCCTAAAATTGTCAGTTGCTCAAGGTGACTTGACTCGAAAAACTATGAATAACTGAACCTTGAAAAACTTAGAGGAAAAAAGTGATCTCAATCAAAATTGTTGCTTTTGGATTTTCTATGAATATTTCTAGTAGTAACTACCTATTAGTATCCCTAATACATGTACTAAAATCATTCTTCAAAAAGTAAGAGAATCCAAGAATTGAAAGTCCTGTCCATCAATATCTTGAAAAGGTAAGTGAACTAACCTTCAATGGAATTGGATTATGAACATGTTGGTATTGGGTCAAAAAATATGTCCATCAATATCTTGAAAAGGTAAGTGAACTAACCTTCAATGGAATTGGATTATGAACATGTTGGTATTGGGTCAAAAAATAGGGTTTGGGAATGGGGGCATTCTACTTTAGTATTTGTTCATATCAATTGAATATCTGATGCAAGATTCATTGAATCCCACGTTATAAATCTCATTTCTAACTTCTTATGTTATAAATTATTGTAGGACAAGAGTATTGCTATTAGATGACATGTACAAAATGGCACTTTCTATCTTTTCAACTTATTACTTTACAACATCCATAAAACTAAAAAAGAACATTATTACCAAAGGGCGTGTTTTGCAAGATTGGTGGTAACCCTTTAATAAATAATACTATTGAATGAGTCACGTGGTCAGTTTAATTGAATTTTCTATACAAGTGGGTGAGTGGACTATTTCTGCAAGATTGCACAAGACACAAATTGAAATCTTCTATTGGTGGTAACTGTTGTTTCACGATCAAAGTCTTCTAGGCCTTCACGTGGGACTCTTAAAGAGATGCTGCAGTTATTTCTCTCGCACTTTCGTCT
Source organism: Rhytidiadelphus loreus (assembly GCA_947034895.1). NCBI lineage: Eukaryota > Viridiplantae > Streptophyta > Bryopsida > Hypnales > Hylocomiaceae > Rhytidiadelphus > Rhytidiadelphus loreus. The sequence goes on from OX344764.1 coordinate 46,810,319, forward strand.
ACAGAACATGAGCATCAAAAAAGTTTATTATAATAGAAGAAAGCGCCACCGCATAATAAAAATTTCGTGTCATGCTGATTATCCTCAGCAATAAAAAATGATACAAGTGGGCAAATTGGCTTATCCTTGCCGACAGATTCCTACTGTAATCATTTTTTTATGTGATTGTTTCTGACTTTGTGGTACGGACCAGTGCCGTGAGTAGATTTCAGAAGTGAGCAAGTTCTCGGAGTCAAATTACAGTATTACACGACGAGAGCTTGACTTCTGTGGATCCATCCGACAGACTGGACTATAAAAGTCTTCGCAACTCAAAGCCAACTGAAGGTCCTACACTCCGACAGACCTGCACATGGATACATTGGTCAGCAAAGACGTGCGTTGGAGCCGGATTTCTGGCATTATGTTGCGGTATTTGCAAAGGGGCGGGCAGTGCATGAAACAAAATCAGGATGGCTACAAATTTTAGTAAAAAGAGTACTGATATTAAGCCATTCAAACAAGATGCACCAGATGTTGTGAACAATGTTCAATGCTCAAAATCGGTATAGAGATAGGTATCAAATGAGAATCTCAATTATTCTATGACAGCAATCAGAAATTCAATTCACAAGTAACTGGATTCTAATGTCTAAATCCAGTCTTCACATTCCACCTACAAACCAAACTGCTTGCGCTATCCTGGCCTCTTGCATTCACTGAAGGACATCAGTGTCAAAAACGGTAACTTACAATAGTGTACAGTTCAATAAATCCTCACCTACTGTTCTATTTTGCATCTCCGTCATACCTTCTTCTGAAGCCATTTTTGTAGTTCCTGAATGCCTCACAAGTGGATACCATGAGGACAAAAACATGGAGACAAAAATCCTGTCACCGAAACCTCTATACACACAACTTTGAAAATTTTCTTCTAGCAAAAACTGATCAATGTTCTCTGTTCTAGTATACATATATATATGCTCCAGAGTTCAAACCGTAAAACCCGAAGCCGTTGCCTCATGAAGCTGCGTTGTAGTTCCTGTAGGAAGAGTCCAACACTTTGTTTCATAATCAGGGGAGCCCTCTCAGTTGTGTCGGTTGTCAAAAGTGTTAAACTCCATTCGACACTGACCAGTTGCCTTCAAGAGTAACCAGGGATGAAGAACCCATTTCTAGTAAGGGTACGTGTGCTGCATATTTCCGCCGTGTTGCACGTAAGGATTATGCATTGGCATTGCACTGTCTGAATCCAAGACAATTTGCTCCGCTGAATCATGAGAAATTTCTTCATCGCAATCAAAATCCGCATCACAAGCGGTCTGCACATTCAAAGACAAATCTACTGCCCGACGCCCTGAGTGTATCGTCTTCTCATCAAGAAGAGATTGCGGGGTCTGGTTGAGAAGAGAACGGTTTAGGGTTTGCCCACCTTGGTGGGTTTCAGCAAACTGCAGAATTGCATTATTCACCACATTGCAAATCACAGCCTCAATGCTTACGTTTGCGTTCTCGAAATTTGCATCCCGCAGCAAGCGGTACTCTCGAAACTCGGTCTTCAGAGCAGGATCAGTGTACCACTGCTTCAATTTATGGCACTGGTTGTCCCTCTGGCTTACATACATTTCCAGCGACGGCACCAGACACGAGTATTTCGCGTTCCGTTTCACAATACGTGACACTAACGCTTGCATGTGAATCGTAAACCCTAAATTGCACCTGTACTTCCAGTTGTAGAATCGCTGATACTCCTTGCAAATCATGTCTCCTTTGTTAACATACAAGACGGGCTTCCAATTCACAAGGCTCCTGAAGTGGAAAAACTCCTCCAGGAGCTTTGCGCGATCGCACAACATGAACGCTAGCGCCAACTTCCCCAAGTGCTTCGTGACGCTCCCCGCGCGGTAAACAGGGGCGAGCATTGCACAACGCTGCAGCCTGTTTTTCATACTCTCATAGAGAGTGAATTTCTGGATGAGCATGATGACGGAGAGCAACGGCGGGTTGAAGCAATGCACGTCGTACCGTTTCCTCTCCTCCTTGGCGAGATCTTTCCCAATTAGAAGTGCGATGGCCGCGCCCAAGGAGTGTCCCGTGATGCAAATCTCTGCCACTTTGCCGTTATAGTTCTTCACAAAAGTGTCGGTGATCCTCTCGATGAGCGCCTGAGTCGCCTTGTAGCGTGCGCTGCAATGGAGAGTGTGGTGGGCGACCTTGATGTCGTCCACAAGGTCGCGCAAGCTGCTAAGCTTGGTGCCTCGCAAGGCGATCACAAGTCGGTATTTGTTGTGGCACTCGTTGTAAAGATTGTTGGGCACTACCTGGAGGTAGTGTTTCAGACCCAGCTTTCGCTCTTCTTCATCAGGAATTTCGACCATGCGCGTCCAGAACCATTTGGTGTACTCCTCGGTTCGTACATCCTCTTTGTACTCTCCCTCCAGTGGGGCGAGCAGAGGGATGTCCATTGCGCCGCGGTCGCGAGAGTACACGCCGTCCACCAGCATGGATAAACACTGACGCAAACTGGCTTGGCGGAAATACTGAAAAATGGCGTCCTTGGTGTAAGCATTTGTCCACGGCCGCGTATGCGCGGGCTCCGGGTCTCTATTAAACTTTTTGATAATCTTCCTCACGACAAGGCCACCCGCTAGGATTCCTAGAGTTGTTGCCGCCATCTCTTCTCCTCTCGCACCTCGGTTAATTAGGCCTGCTACAAAATCCTGCCTTCAAAATCAGGAAGCAAGAGTGATCTCTGCGTTCACTAATTAGATGCCTAGCTACTCGCCTTTTGACCAAGCATACGTATCGTAGCTTGCACGAACGATCTGAATTGTCAAGTTCAAGCCTGCACAACTGGGAATCGAATCCGAGCAACAATTATACATAGGGAGACTGATTAACCTTGTTTCTGTTATGGGATTATCAGATGATTCTGCACTAGGAAGACGGGGTTGGGGGGTTGGGGTGTAAAGGAAACCGGCAATAGTGAAAACGTGCCACTGAATTCTACCATATATATCAAAGGCGAAGCAGACGAAGGACCAAACCCTCGCCAGCGAGAATTCAAGCGTAAATTAAACCTGGGAATGGCACGAGAGATAATCTCTATCTACTACTACACAGTACAACAAGCTTGGAATTTAACACTCTTGAAGACTGTAATGGAATTGCAACGATCTATCAAACAATGCCAACAGTGCGAGTCAGAGGGCTTGAATTGCAATATGCACAAATGCAGCTTCCCAACCAGTTCATATACTCCGTATAAGTTAGACGTTGCAAAAGTGGATCAGGGTCAACATGAACCACTGTACACTCCGTGTTGAGAGCGTTACGGCCAACTCTAGAAAACGTACGGTGAGAACAAATTGTACATACTACTGGAATTAATTTAGTACTGTAATCTTACTTTTCCAGATCATGTTGTACTGCTCGTAGTCTCGTAGGAAAGCGTTGTGACACATAGTCAAAGATTCCATACCGACTATGGGCCACAACGTCCACTTGACTGCAGATTCCTCCCTCTTGCGCGTCATGATCGATGAGGTTGATTGACTTTTTATTTTTATTTTTATTTTTATTACACAAAATAAAGGAGTATCTTTAGTGCAAGGGAAAAATACAAGAGCCTAGCCGCAATGCAACTTCGGAGGTTAGCATACAAAAAAGAAGAAAACGTATACTACAAGGGGAGAAGCCCCCCGCGTGCCGCGGTGGCAGCGCGGGCACCGCGTAGCCAGGTGCATGCCACCCTGCCACGACACGTGAAAATTACGGCAGTTGGAAGACAAATCCGGCCCGAGGGCCAGAAAGAGCCCACCTAGGAGTCCAATCAATCATCTCACAGCAAACAGCAAACACGTTGTTGCGGCACCGTCTCCGCTTGAAGCGACCCCTAGCCACCGCCCAATGGTCGTTGGATTTGGCACGAAGTCTGCAAACCGTCTTCTACTCCAACCTCCCGTAATCGATCACCCCCAACCAGATGCATTGCAAGAGCTTAGAAGGGTGCCATCGCACATCATTGAACGCATCATCGTTGCATTCAATCTACAACTCCCAAAGGATGACAATGCGAAGGGCTGCCCACATACAACTCACTTTGTCAAACTTGCGAGGAGTGCGGTCTGAAAAAATGCCCTGTTTCCATGTAAGTTGGTGACAACATTACAATGATCGAGTGAAAAATCCTATGCGGGCAGTGCAAAAAGTGAGAAGACGGTGAGAAGGTTGAAAGCACTGATCGATATACAGGGTATGTTCAATAAGTAAAGAGTGTCGCTCGAGAGGGTTGATGTTTGAATTCAAGTAGCGCAGGAAAAACAAATGACTTACACAGCCGTGATGTCTCTTGCAATGAAATTTGGTGTGCACGTAGATAGCTGTGAGTCACACAAGTTCTGCACTGACTGAGCCTGATCGATAATTTGTAAAATTTTCAAAAGGATCTTCTGTTCAGCACTTAATTGCCAGCATGGACCTCCAATTCATTTTCGTGTTATTCGATTCATTTGGCTAATGTTGTGATCAGAAATTGTAATTTGCGTACAGAAAGCCTTCAATGTCAGTTCGGTGTCTCAAAGATTCTCCAGTGGGAAGCCAGGATGCCCTCTGACAAGGAACTGAAGTAAGTAAGCAGGCAATAGAGTGAGAGTAAGCAGGCAATAGAGTAAGCAGGCAGTAGAGAGCAACCAATGCTGCTAGAACAAAAAATTCATTCTGGTAAGGTGATTTCAAGCTTATTTCCACTCAGTACTTTTTTTATTTATCAATCAGCAATGGTAGCGCGCTGTTGGGGCCTCTCATCAAAATTTGACAACATCAATTTTTGCTATATTCACGACATTGACACTCTCCAAGGCAGGCGTCTTAAAACCTAAACCTACACCAATTCTAGGTTTCCGAACCCTTGAATGTGCAGTTAGGACTCCAAATTAACGAAATTGCCGAGGGAAAAGAACCAAAATTCTGATTTTCAAGTGCACAGGGCTCAAAAACTATGACTACCTGTAATATATAGATTAAAGAATCCAGTCTGGAAAGTGCTCCTCTTGAAATTTCTCCATAATTTTAACAATTATGTCGATATCGCAAAGCCCTTAGGGATAAACAATGCCAGGATTGTTGCCAGTTTCCACTATCATCAAGCATCGTCGGTGCACTTCGTGATTCGAACTCCAAGAGTGTTACCTCTGCAGAGTAGGAAGCAAATCCTTCGTCATCAGAATCATGACGTCCATTGTTGATAACTTTGCAGATTACTTTAGTTCTTGAGTTCAATACAATTTGCGAGAATTTGACAATCATGTATGTGTCAAGCATTCACATACTCGTGAAGATCCAGAATATATTCGAGATATTCTTGTTACGTAATTCTTGCTGGTTAGTCCAGTTTAGGGTTTGATTTGGATCCCTTGGGTAAGGGAAAAGGGCTGTGCCAGCCTTGGAGGTAGTGCAATACCTAGGCGACACGAGCAAGTCTCAGCAGCAAGCTGCCAGATGGACCCGCACCCGCTGAAAAATTAGATTAATATCATGGGACTCGATGAGCCCCGTATCAGATATTAAACTGATAAGAACAGATACTACACTTGATCTTAGCCAAAAGGCCGAGAAAGGTATGCTATAATTCAAGAAGCCCTGTGTATATATAACCATTGCGTGACCCTCAGTACCGCAAACCTCATGGGATGGCAGTGCTGATTTCACTTTAATGTGGGTTTTTTGACTCCCGCTTGAAGAATCGAAGTGCGTAAGAATTTTCGCTCATCAATGGCCAATCATCTTAGCTTCTAGAGTCAAGACATCTTGCTCAGATTCAAATATCGGTGTAAAATTCATACACAACAATCTCCAATCCCCTGATTGGTTCCGAATTGACAATGAAACTACAGTTTTCATTGTTATGCCTTCAGTATCAATCGCGCCAAGTCAGAATACTATCCAAGTCGTGGATGGTTGTCCAGTTTATAACTGTGCATGCCAAACAATGTAAAGAAAAGTTGTGGGTACATGAGAGAGTTTGCAAACCTGATGCATGAGATTGAAGCATGAATTTCAAGCACAAATATTGTCGGTGGCGATGAAGTACAGGTGAGTGATCCAAGTACCTTAAATCCCTCTAGTGACACTGCTGATCAGTGATCCTAATAGATTTCTAATTGCACTCTCATGACTTGTTCATGACAGGTTCTAATTTCTTGACCAGTAGAATTAAGTTGTCGAATTAATGAGATGTGCAATTTATTTTCAGAGTGTCGTTCGAGTGGGTTCAGTGCAGAGCTAGGATGACAAATGCATGGCTTGCTCAGCCTGAGAATCTGAGGTGTCACTTGCAGTGAAATTCGGTGAGCTCGATCTTATGCACTGCCTTAACTGATCAGTTATAAAAATGAATTTCAAATGGATCATCTGCACAGCACATGCCAGCATGGTCCTCCAATTCTTTTTGGTGAATTTGACAGTGTTTGTGATCGTTAAATTAATGTAAGGTAGTCGACCCATTTCTGATCAGTTAAGCATATTTGCAGTATGGTTATGATGAGGTTAAAATTTCCCTGTCAGAGAAATACATTTAAGAAGCATTATATATTTTTTTACATCAATTTTTTCCTCAAAAAACAAAATTATCATGAATTTTTTTCGTGAAGATTTTGTTCAACCTATTCTTGTTATATAGGTCACCCTATTTCCAACCATAGGCTGGTTACAAAATTGACAATGCTTCAATGTAAGTGATCGATCATTTTGGCTTCCAATGTACACCTCCTCCCCGACATTTCTGCTGCTGCTCTGCATGAGTTGTCGATCACCCAACGAGCGGGAGTCCTATTTCCAATTACAACTGATAGGGCAGCCTAAACTGTAAAAATAGGTGGTGGCTGATCAGAAATGGGTCGGTTACCGTACTTTGCACTCGAACAGAAAAGCTTCAGTTCGGTACGCGGTGTCTCAGTGCAGAGATCCTCCAGCGGATAGCTACTGACAAGGAAGTAGGCAGGCAGGCAATTCGATCAGTAAATGTGACTCTTTTCTGGAATTGAACCAGAGAGAATTCAATCAGTGACAGACTCGATCATTTGACTGAAAATGAATTGAAGGGGAGTCTGCATGGCGGGTTGTTTCTTCAGACTGGAAAAAGTTAAGGTCTGATCATCACTGCAGCTCAGTACGTCAGGCAACACCCACAATTTTTCCACTGAAATGTTTTACTACTTCCCATGCAAAATTATCACGACAAACAAAAATCACATTATTTAATTACCGGATCAAGAGCTAGAGCATTGTGAATGAAAACCAAGCCTACCAAACAAAGACCTTAGTCAAATTAAAGTGCTCCATGTGACACGTTTTCAGTGCGAGAAGGTCACTCCACAATACGTCTGCTTGTTACTGTTGTTAGTCGGAACACCCCAAATGGCTTACCGCTCCACACATTTGTCGACTAGTCTTCCCACAACTCTCTGTTAGCTAGCTAGCTTTGAGATTTACAGTACAAAATGTGCATATTGTCCTGGCATGCTGCTGCCAAGCTAATGTACTGTTAGTACAGTAAGTCTTCATTCACCACCCAGAGCAAGGAGTAAGGAGCAAGGGAGAGCTTGTTCTCTTCATCATACAGGTGAATTTTCGGAGCCTTTCCCAATAACAATCTAGAAACTCACACCATCTTTAAAATTGCATATTTATTCTATGTTAAGGTAGAAAAGAATTGCATAAAAAATAAATGTTGTCAGCACTCAGCAAATTATTGATAAGTGTTTTCACACTATAAGAAAAATCAATGTTCACATGATGTATGGTCAATCGGTTGCCTCTACCATAATGAATGGTAGGGTTAATGGAACCTCTACTTTATTTTCCTGCGATCCATTGCAACTTCCTCCATGGTGACAAGTGCGCTCTTCTTGGGTCTCATGATCGTAATAACATTGCCATACAACCATCGTGGATGAAGAGTTTGTTTGAAATATTTTGTTGTCTCTAGGGCATGCATAGATTAAACAAGGGTTGACCACCATCCTTATCTATATTTGTGGAATGCATTACGTACATTGATTTGTCTATTAGTGAGGAAGAAAAATCAATATCACCTAAAAAATTTGTGTCCTTGAGTGATTGCAAGAAAAACTGAACGATTTTGGTAGCGTTTGGTCAAAAACTGCGTTTTTTTGCCCAATACTAGGAGTATTACAAAATGGAGCAATCTCAGCTGATGATCTGAAAATCAACGGCCAATAGTACTTTTGAGTACTTTATAAAGTGAAATAGTACTACTTAAAAAAAATGACAGTTTGTCACAAAAAGTAGATAAAATTAAGTATAAATTAATAAAAATTAAAAAATCATGAATTAAAAAAAATTAAAAATTGGCCATTTATAAAGATTTGATAGTGATTACATTTCACCAAAAACTATAAGTTGAAACCATCATAAAAGTTTGGAGTGTTATGCACAAGGGACCCCTATTTGCATGCATGTTGAGTACAAAGAATTATGTTTTTTTGAATTCCCTTTGGTGGGCACGTGCCCATCTAACGTGGGAATAGGCCACAAAAAAGTTAAGTGAACATCATGTTTTTTGGATAGTTCACAGTACTAACATTAGATAAAATCACAAGCCTCTGAAGGGTCGCTCCAGAGCACCTCCAAGGACCCCACAAATTGAACTTTATTTGCTTAGGAATTCTTTTTTCCCCTATTCTCGCTCACCTTCTGTCACAACGTCGCATGCCTGTCAGTGGCTCGGAATCCAAGTACAAGGGTTACAATAATCAAGATGAAGGTGTTCAAATGCACCTTAACCCTAATTATTGAATACCTTGCACTCCAACCAAGTTGTGGAAAAGACAATAATGTTAAAGGTAGTCCAACTTTAAATAATGTTGATTATGATAAATAGCTTCCTTTTAAAGCTCTTGAAAACATTCATAATCCATTCAAGGGAAATCAAGACCTTGTAGGTAATTGCACTTTCTAAAACCAACCCCTACAAGCCTACACAATTGTACCTAGCTAGCTAGGATCGCTTTTGGATATAGTTATTTTCAACAATTTGAAAATTCATATTTCATTCATACAGTGTCCAGAAAATGCACGAAAAAGGACCCATCCAAAATTTTGGTGATTTTTTTTATACGAACAGTGCACATGCATTTGAGACGTTTATCTCCTTGGGCAAATAGAGGCCAGGAAGCGACACCTGTCTCAGTGACACTATTCAGTAATATTCACCACTTGCATGCGCCAATAATGTTATGCATAATAATTATTTCGCCTTAAAAAAAATAAAAATAAAACTCATCGCCAGGTCAGTCTCTGGAACTTCCAGGGTCAAATACTCCGTACAAATGAACTACTCCACATGAACTCCGTCTGCTCCCCAAAGAAAAGTCCTTTGTTAAGTTTGTTTCAAAAAGAAAAAGAAAAAAAAGAAAAAGAAAAAAGAAAAGTCCTTTACACGCCCCCCTAATCCAGATTCTCAACCCATCCATTCGCCCATTCTACAACTGATTTCCTCTTCCAGAAGATTCAATCCAGATTCAATGAAAATTCAACTTCGTTGATTGAAGATTCACCACGCGCGAGGAAAACCGCCTCAAGATTCAGTCGTCCGGCCTCGGACGGGGAGAGGCTCCAGTCAACCCCGTTATTGAATCTAGCTCGACAAAAACAAAAACTTTAATAATTCCAGCGTTCAACGAGATTCGAGGAATTCTAGCTCCACAAATCCAAAGTTTCACTACGGGATTCGATCAATTCTAGATGTCAGTGAGAAATCAATTTGCTGTTGCTCGTTTGCAGTTTCGGAATCACTAGGGGATTCGATTCAATCAAGTCTAGCTAGCTGCTGGAATGTGCGTGGTCTCGAATTTGCTGTTAATTACTATGTCGCAGTTTCACAACGAAACTCGATCGATTCTATCAGCAGGAATTTGGTCTAGAAGTTGATCCCGAATTTGTAGGTTGCAGTTCTTGAACGGATTTGCTGTTACTAGCTGACTTTTTGCGGATTGAAAACCCTTGTTACTGTAAGTGCGGTATATGCACAACTTGGGTGCTCCAGGATTCCCTTCGAGTTGCTCGAATTTGCTCTTACTAGCTCGCTCGCAGTTGGGAGATCTATCGACTCCCGTTGTGAGTTTGATGTAATCGTTCTAGCCAGATTAGAGTAGTCCAACCCAGATTGCACTACTCTAATTGATCGACTTGGGGAGAACGTAGCTAGGACTCCCTAGAAGATTGCTTACATGGGCGAAATCGGAGAGTATTTCGACATGGAAGACCACAAAAGCTCCGAACCCATTTGCAAGCCTGATCGATCCCATGACCCCGAGTTCCAGGAGACCCTCCCATCTCGCACCAGCAGCTCCAGTTTCATTCTCGACACATGTTCTCGTTCACATTCCTACCAGTACACCGGACCACCCTCCCCCTTACACTTCCACCACTTAAACTCGCCCAACCCCAGCACCGCCTACTTCATGCCATCCTCTCTCCCCTCCCACAGCAACCCTAAACCCCGTCGCCGACGTCGCTGTGACTTCTTCCCAACTTTCTGTTGTTGCTGCTGCTCCCTTTGCTCGGTATTCATCACGGTAAGCATTCTCTTAGGTCTAACTGCGCTCATCACGTGGTTAATCTTACGACCCATTCACGCGCCACGATACTCTGTGGAGAATGTCGAGTTTCGGACCTTGAATGTCTCTGCACCGAGTTTCAGTTTGACTGCAGACGTGGTGTTCACTATTACTGCTGAGAATCCGAACAAGAGATTGGGTTTCAAGTACGAAAGTATTGGGATTGAGAGCTTCTACGGCGGGCACGCCTTCGGTCATAGCGAAGTGCCGAAATTTTCACTGGGGCACGGGAACGTCACGAAGTTGGAGTCGAGGTTTGTTGTGGAGGATTATGTGTTTACGCCTGGGACGCTAGGAGAGAGGCTCGCGGCGGATGTGAAAGGGGCGAGAGTGGGGATTCATGTGCGTGCGAGTGCTAAGGTGAGGGTGAAAGTGGGGGTGGTGACTTCGTTTGCGGTGAAGGTGTTTGTGGATTGCGAAGTTGGGGTGAAGCCGCCGCACGGGACGGATCCAAGCAGCGTGATTGAGAAAAAGTGCAAGCTCACACGGTGACACAGCAGGGTCGGATTTGTACACAAAGTAGAGCTGGGACACTCTTGAACTGATATACTGGGAGACAGCGTGCTTTCCTTGAGAAATCTCAATAGAGATCACTGGAGAACTCACTGGAGAGATTACTTTGGGTATAACAAGAGCCAAACCCTCTTGAGATCGAATTGAAGGACTAGTAGACAACCTTGAGCATTTTCATTCAATGATCATTGGCTGCAGACATTTAGCCAAGTCATGCTAACACCGAACTTGCTATTGGAGGTTAGGTATATCAATAGATGCGTTGCTATTGGTAACAGGGGTTAGACCGAACTCCACCGTTTTTTTGTTTCAATCGGCATTGAACACAACTGCGGCGGAGGTATATATACATATTTAATTCTTCTGGGGGGATCGATCAGTCGGTTTGGAATTGTCTCTTCCGAGATTGTGATCAATTTTGGTAGGGTGAGAGCCAGAAATTTTGCAGAGCTCGAGCTAATTTCGTACCTGGGGTTGAGACTGATTCGTTGATGCATCATTCTTTGGGATGGCACGAAATGTACCATTTCGTATGAAATGCAATAAAACTGTGTACAGGTTTGTTTCAGAAAATTTGCTTGTAGTTGTTCAAATGTCCAGCTGTGGAATGCTGTAGGATCTATCTCGGACTATGAAATTGGCAAGGCACGTATATGTCGCTGTCAGCTTTGAGTGTCTTTGCTGAACTGATGAGTAGATGAAAACCTGCCAATTGAGTGAAACCGATGTTTCAAGCTTGTTCAGGACTTCTGTTACATGAATGATCTTCCATTTTTAAAATTTTGACCAAAGGTTCCTCAAAGGAAAAAAGCTTGTGATATTGAAGTGCACAGACTCACCGAGCACTAAAGGTACGTCTCTGAGGTTCCAGACAGACGACTGGAAATGAGACAAATTCTCGTACTTTCACCATTTTAGCAAACATGACGATGTGATCCTTCACTTTCTTCGAAATTCATCCGACAATCAAAGTCAGAGGAAAACATTCCCAAGCATGGGGATACCAATCTAAATTGCAAATTCCAAAATATGATTCAATGGTTCAAGTAGAGAGTGTTAGGTAATCGTAAATCTCTCCACTGAATTCAAGGTTGGTTGTGCGTGGTCGATACATGCAAAGACGACTGGCAATAGTTGTACATGCTTTGAAGTCCTGGTAACTTAGAACTTTCCTGAATGGAATCCTATTCAATGCTGTTGAATTTGCAAGCAAAAAGGACTGTAATTTTCCACTCACTGTCCGAGTCTAACCATAACCTGTTCTCATTTTCTTTAAAACATTGTTGCTATCTTGCCGAATTGAGTCAATGTGATAAATGGTGTGTTGTACCAAGTCGTACGAATGACTTGCACGAAGTCGTACAAACGTCCGGCAATTGCACTCGCCACACCATAAAGCATGTTTCTTTAGTTTTATGACAGCAACATTTTGTTCAACTGTCTAACACGGTGTACCTTGGGCAATATTGACTGGAGCTCTAACTTGCAATATTGACCGGAGTGATGAAGCTATTTACATCCATAAATAATTATGTGCTAAGCATTCCATTAAACATCTATTATTCACATGAAATTATGTGCGTTTATATAAATGTGGCAATATCATTCATTCAGATTGAAGAATATCTTGTAAAGTTTTTTGGTCCAAAATCGCAACTCAGTCTGCAAAAAAAACTAAAAAAGGGCACCACAAATGAAATCCCACTGAAGAGATGAGGCCACCACCAAGGTAAATGTATGCAAGTGTTGTTTCATGCTCTGCAAGATTCAGTTGTCGGCCTGGACTGATTCGATAAGCTTCCAAATAATGTTCCTGAAACAATAAAATATAAATATAAATATACATCTTCACATCTTAATGCAGGTGAAAATGAAAATTCTAACTAGAGAAATTCTAACTCTCAACACATGGAAATCACTCATTCCAGTACTCCGAAATTTACAAATATGACCGTAGTGGAAACATAAGTTACATCTGCATAATTTCACAAAATTCACGCATTCATTAGAGAAATTCTCAGCCCTCTGGAGGGCCGCTCCAGAGCAGCTGAAAGGACCCCAAGATTACATTTAACTTTGCTTAATGATTTGTTTTTCCTCAATAGTCAATCACCGGAAGTTGCGATGTCTGACGACTGTCAATGGTTCAAAATTCAAGTATAAGTAGTTAAATAATTAAGGTTCAGGTATTGTAAATTAAAAAAATTCAATGAAATTAAACAAAATGAAGTGAATTTTCAAGCTAATTACCAAAAAAATTAGAAAACTCTAACATTTTCCAACTAACTTCTAAAGCCAATTAATTTAAGGTATTTAATAAAGAGAAAAGAATCTTTTTATGTACACATGGGGTGGTAGGAGGTAGAACAACCCATGTGGGATATGTAATTTAGAATTTGTAGTTTCTCAACCACTCATAGTTAAGTTTAAAGTAGGAATCGTGTTAAAACCAGAATTTTAAACCCCATTCAAGCATAGTAAAATGAATTTTTTTTAAACCTTTGAACTAAATAAAGTTGAAAAAGCAAGCTAGTTTTTATATCCAAGAATTCATTTGATGTTTAGAGCCTCCAATAAAAAGTTACGGACAAAATTCTAGAAGGGGTTGAAAGGGAGATTTTCTTTGACATTTTCAAAAACCTTTTCCAAATTTTGCCCATAACTTTTTATTGGAGTCTCTAAACTTCAAACGGATTTTTGAACATGAAAACTAGCTTGCTTCTCCAACTTTATTTAGTTCAAAGGTTTTTGATAAAAATTATTCTACAATTCCTAAATGAGGTCTGAAATTATAGTTTTAACACAATTCCTATTTTAAACTTAACTATGAGCGGTTGAAAAACTACAAATTCTAAACTACATATCCCACATGGGTTGTTCTACCTCCTACCACCCCATGTGTACATAAAGAGATTCTTTTCTCATCATTAAACATCCTAAACTAAGTGACTTTAAAAGCTAGTTGGAAAATGTAGGAGTTTCCTAATTATTTTGGCAACTAGCTTGAAAATTCACATCATTTTGTTTAATTTCATTGAATTTGCTTAATTTTCCAATTAATCACCTAGTATGTTCATGCGGTTGATTATTAAACAAACTTTTATTACACTTTCATTATTGGAGTTATGACGTCTTTAGCGATATTCACCCACTCTGACAATGCATTGCGGCTATATGCCCCTACTAATTCTTATACGATTAATAGATTGATTTAGTCACTATGGAGCGGCCTTCTAGAGGGCTGAGAATTTCTCTAATGTCAAAAAAGGGCTCTCAATTAGGAAGAGGAGCGGTTATTTGATGCCTCTTTGAAACTGGAGTATTTTTTACTTGTTGAGACACTTTTATTAAATCTCAAAGCTTCGAGGTTTCAGTTGAGCAACTCAGAACATACTAGTAGTACATCCGTTGCAAATTAAAATTTTGCACAACACTCCCTCTGCACATTCATTTTTTGTTTGTAAAAACCTAGCCATGATACTTTCAAGAGTGCTTCCAAAATTTGGCTGTAAAATGTGTGACGCTGAGAACGTGACCATTCTTTGGGAAAAAAACTGGGATGAAAACATGTTAGGATTTCATGACCAAATGCACATACGGTAATACTAGCAATTGCAAATTTGCAATGAATCGTCAGTGCTCACGTTAAGGAAGAACACCCACTCATTGCACTCTAGATTTTTATTGTGAACATTGAATGATATTTCTTTGGGATGAAAAGGTGATGGATTTTGTGAAAGGAGTTGTGACATTGTGTACTTAATATAATAGATGATAGATGAGCACTTGAAAGTACCAATTTTCAATAGTCTCTTGAAAGTCACATTGAGACACAATAGCATGTGTTAGCAAAACAACAAATATGAGGGTAACAAACTTTTGTTTGAGCCACACCCTAACAATCAATCCAACATTCAAAACAAACATTGCTCAAGCTTTTGTTAGAAGAATATATTGGGAATTTCATAAAAATGATGATATTCCATATGCCATTTTCATACTATGTGGTCTAAACCACAATTTAAATGACATCTAGGAAGAGTGACATTTTGGCACAAAAACCGCTCTTAGAAAGAGTCGGCTTTCATGTTGTCTATATGGCATAACACCGTAGTAGTTCACTCCTAGCTAACAAAAATCATTAAATCAATCCTAGTATTGATACAAGATGCAATTGTTGCAGGATTGACATTGACAAAAATCCCATCCATCATTTTTACAATTGCACAAAAGCTCAAGAGGGTGATTGCAAGAAAGACCGAACAGTTTTCATAGCGTGTGGTCAAAAACTGCGTTTTTTTTGCCCAATACTACGAGTACAATGAGTACTACAAAACGGAGCAATCTCAACCGTTGATCTGAAAAATCAACGGCCAATAATACTTTTGAGTACTTAATAATATTGAAACAATACTACTTGAAAAAAATGACAATTTGTCATAGAAAGTAGATAAATATAAATTAATAATAATTAGAAAATCATGAATAAAAAAAAAAATTGGCCATTTGTAAAGACTTGATAGTGATTACATTTCACCAAAAACTAAAAGTTGAAACCATCATGAATGTTTAAAGCATTATGCACAAGGGACCCCTATTCGCATGGATGTTGAGGACAAAGAATTGTGTTTTTTTTAATGCTCTTTGGTGGGCACATGCTCATCTAGTGTGGGAATAGCTCACAAAAAATTCAAGTGAACATCATAATTTTTGGATGCTCCACAATACTAAAAAACCCTAAACCGCAAAGTGTGACAAATTAGCTAAATTGACATTTAATTATAAAATTATTTTTCAAAATTTATGAAAAATAACGAATCTCATGATTTCTTAGTTAGCCATCTTCAATAAAAATTTCAAGTCCATCAGCTTCATTTTCCGAAAGTTATGATTGATGGCAATTCAATCTCTTCAATTGTGACGCCTCATAGGACCGGCCTTTCTTGCAATCACCCAAGAAATATGGGACTATGCCCAATCCATTGTGCATCACATCTAGCTAGGTCTCAACCCATTTTGGGACCACATACTTGGTTTGGCCCTAAGTAGGGTATTTTTGGATTGACACTTTTGAGGAGGTTCTACGAGTTCAAGACAATTTGGTCCCTCCTTTGAGATTCATCCTTGTAGCTTATAATTATCTAGATTTCTCGCAATAATAAGGGTTTTTTTCACTCCCAGTGGCCCTTGGATTTCACCCAACAAGCTCTCTAGAATGCACTCTTAGATTCAAGATGTGTAGATTAATTGAAGGCTTATAACTCGGCTAAGCTTCACCCTCAAAACTTTGATCCCATTAGAGCCAAATTCGACAAACTTTGGCTTCATTCACTATTTCTTGCTTCCTTCACATATTAGTTCTTTTTGTTTTTTTGTTTTTCTCTCCAAATCTCTTCGTATTTCAACCTGTTGGCTTAATTGGTTGAGTTGTATTTGGTTCATTTTTTTAATGCAGTGGGGCTCCCATTAGTTCAAAAGAAAAAAAGTGGCATCTAGGACAAGTATGCATTTCAAACTGCATAGACTAAACCATAAAAGTACCAAAGTTTGCAGAACGGCACCATTTTAACAAAATTCCCCGTATATGCTTACATGCAATTATGATTTCTGGTACACGGATGGTATAACTACAACAAAACACCGCATGATTGTATGCATTTTTCCAATGCTGTTCTATGATGAAGTCCCGTATGAAGGACGTACATGTATATATGTCCCTAGTCTACAAAGCTAGTGATCCCTCCCTCAAATAAACACGGTCCAACCACAATCACTCCACCATGAAGCTCGTGCATGAAACCGCCATGGCAGATCGAAGCTCGTTGACAACTCAAAAGTCCAATGCATCGATCCAGGCCCAAACACTCAAACCAATGTTGAAAACAAACAGCGCTCATTTGTTGAAAGAATATGCAATTGGCAATTCGTATGATTTCTGGTCAGTGGATGGTACAACTACAACAAAACCCTGCTCTATAAGTCCCAGATGAAGGACATGCATGTATGCCCCTATTCTACAAAGCGATCCCTTCCTCAATAAACGCGGTTCAAACATCGTCACTCCATCATGAAGCAAAGGTCGATGAAGCTCATGCATGAAACCGCCATGGCAGATCGAAGCTCGTTGACAAGCTCTAGAATTTTTTTTTAAAGTCCTATGCATCGAGCCATGGCGTCATAAACTCAGGGAATGTGATCGTTACGTCTTGTGATTGTTTCGTTTTGTCATGGATCCATTTTGTGATTGAATTCAAGTGGATGGATCCATGCGATGGGATGCGCTTGATCAGTGCGCGTAAGATTTGAACATGGACAGCCCGGATCGATCCCCCGAATCATTGTCTCCCTCTGGATCCACCTCGCTCGTCGCTCCCGTTTCCCCCCACCTCTCACTCCTCGCATTCAAAGCGAACTTCATGCTCTGTAGATGCAACCCTTGCTCTTGCTCCAACTCCGACCACTCCGCAATGTAGTAATCCTCCTCGGACACCGACTGGTTCGGCGGGAAGAACATCCCCCCCCACATCGGGAAGTACACCAGTCCCACTAACAATGTGCATGCGATGATCATCAACCCCATGTACACTAACCCCACTTCCGTATGATAGCTCGCACTCGTGAAGAACAGTGACTGCGTGACGACAGACCCCAAGTTTCCTCCTGCGGCCGTCATGCCGATAATCCCACCCAAGGACCGCCTGGAGATGAACGGCACTATCCCGAAGGTAGCCCCACACGCTGCTTGCACAAAAATCGAGAAGATGATCATGGTGCTCACGGCTGCCGAGAGGTGGTTCATTTTCCCCAAAGCGACGCAGAAGACGCCGCCCATGGTTTGCACGAACCAGAGATACCATAACCTGCCACGCATCCCCGCGCGGTTGGAGCAAACGTCGGAGAGGTAACCCCCAACAGGACGTGAGAAGATGTTCATGAGTCCCGAAGTCGCGGCGATCACACCCGCCGTGTGAAGATTTAGGTCAAAACGATCGTAGAAATACTGGGCGATGATGTTGTCGACAGTAAGCTCAACCCCAAAGCAGTAACCGTAAAGCACGAAGAAGAGCCAGGCTCGCGGACTCTTCATCGCGAACCAAATCGCTTTCGTCAACGCTTCCTTGATGTCGCCGCCTTGGACGACGCGGACCTGCGAGAAGTTCCCATCGGGCAAGTCTTGTCCGAAGAAAAGGATGAGTAAGCCCATGACGATGTGCATGCATCCCGGGAGGAAGAAGGCGATCCGCCAGGCGGTGAAGTCCGGGTGGTTGAAAGTGTCGCGGATGAGGGAGAAGAAGAGAGGCATGATGATTTGGGTGGCGCCACCGCCGAGGTTTCCCCAGCCTGCGGCGAGGCCGTTAGCCGTGCCGACGATCCTGGTGCTGAACATGGAGCTCACCCAGTACTCGCAGGAGACGAAAGTGGCCAGGGAATAGCCGATGAAGAAGCGGCAGATCATGAAGCCTTGGGGGTCTTCGACGAGAGCCATGCAGAAGACGGCCGGCGCGATCATCATGACGAGGAAGGAGGAGCCGTAGCGGGGGCCGACGACGTCGCAGACAGCGCCCATTACTAAACGCGACAAGATCGAACCTGCAGTCGAGCATCCAAACTCGTCAGCATTCCACATTCAAACGTACTCGACAGCATTCAGCATTCCACATTCAAAATCGGCGGCATTCCAAGTTCGAACTCATCAGTAATCCACATTCGAACTCGCCAGCATTCCACATTCAAACTCGTCAGCCTCTCAAAATCAAAGCTCCAGAACTCGCTACCAGTCAGAAAATTTTCAAACAATCGCCTACAGTCACCGAAATTGGAACTACAGTCAGGCATTGATCAACTGTTGCGATCGCCCAACTCTTCCGCATTCGGAATTCTTCTGAGCATGTAATGTACATCGAATTTAGGGAGGGGACGAGTACATGACACCATAATTCTGGTACATTAATTATTTTCTCATATGCATTCTGATGTCAATGACGTATGATAAAACCGCAGCATTGGAAATAAGGTAAAGCGAGCTTACCCGTCACGGACGCGATGGCGGCTTGCCCAATGTCCGGCTTGGTGAGGTTGAGATTATCCCGAATGACGGGAATCAGCGGTGGTGCCGCGAACGTGGACATGAAGCAAGTGAAAAACGAGATCCACGCCAGATGAAACGCGCGCATGTGGGGTTGCGCAACATTGATGATTTTCACCGCCATCGCCTTATGCTCGGAGTCCACGGGAAGATCAAACGTAGCTGTAACGTCCACCTCGTCATATGCGTCGCTCGCCATCACCACACGCTTCTGAAGCTCCGTCATCGCCACCAACAATTAAAACAGCACCACTTCCGCAACTTCAATCTTTCCCACTTCAAACTTCTTCTTCGTCTTCTTCAACTTCCAAATTCGCATCAGATCAGAAATCATCCAAAACACCAGTCATCGCACTAGCCACAAGACTAGCTAGCCACCGCCATGTCTGAGCATTCCCTTCGCCACAGACACTGGTGGACACAGTACTTGAATCTGACACGTACAACAGTACTTGAATCTGTCCCTGCATCCTGACATAACCTCCTCCATTTGTCCTCCACGACCTGATTTATCAAAAGGAATCAAACGCGGAGTTTCAGGATACTGAAAACTACAGATGCTTCTGCTCCTAGGCGCCGCGGTTCAACTCGCCTGTTGAAGCCTTCCACCGAATACACACTCTTGACATGATGGATCCCGAAAACTGTTGATATGTAGTCCGGAATCTAGATTTGAGGATGTGAAAATGTACAGAAAAAGGCGAATGGTAGGCGTGTGAGATTCTGAGGAGGAGCATCATGTGTGTGTGAAGTGGAGAACCGAAGCCTCAAGAGCTCAGTAGGGAGACACGCTGGGCATCGGCGGTTGATGCACATTCCTGGGAATGGTTTTATATGGACTGGGAGATGGTGTTTTTAGACTGGAGGGCACTAATTCTTTTTGTGGTTTTGTATTTTTTTTTGCAGTTGTGATGCAGTTGGGGCTGTTGGGTTACGTGACGACTCGGTGATGTGATTTGGAGGCACAGGTAACTGCTGGCTGGAGGGTGGTTACTGATGACTTGATCATGTGAAAAAAAGAAAGGACGATGTGGGTCAAAAAAAGAGGAGGGAAAAAAAAGGAGATTTAAGAACTATTTGTGTCGAAAAAGAAATATTAAAAATGATGTGAGAATGAATGACTTTGGATATATATAGTTGGATTGAGCTGAGGGATTGAGTAGTAAGAAATTCGGTTGCTATCACAACCAGCAATGTTGGGTCCAAATTAATTAAAAAGCAATGTTGGAGCTAAAGCAATTATGTGGGTTTTAATGCGCTAGATAGTTGAGTCTTTGATGAGAAGTTGAAGAAGTGTGTTGGACATACTGTAATGTGAAATTCTCCTGTTGAATCAAGAGCTTTCAGTTTTGCATTTTTTGCAATCTGGAGAAGTTTTTTTCTTTGAGAATTGAGAGACTAGAGCTGGAGGGGTTTAAGCATCAATTTTGTTGTATTAGCATAATTTTGAGTGCCAGAAATAGAGGCACTCATTTGCACCTATGTTCTGACCACCAGGACTCGTAATGATTTAGGTTTTGAGGTGTTTGCCACGAAAAGTTCTAATGTTGTGACCATCCGCAAAGATGCTGGAATTGAAGTTGTTATTGTATATGATTGTATGTCTTTGAATCTAAAGCTTTCAGGTGTACACTGACAACTGCACCAATTTGTACCAACACTATAGTGAGGGGGGAATTTACTGTCACCTACAAAATTAGCATCACTTCAAAATTTTGTTACTTTGGAAATTGATACACCAAAATAATATTTCAATCTGTAGTAATTCAAAATAGTGTGGCTTCAACAATTAGCATCACGGTACTAAGAGCAATCTATATGGTCCTTCAAATGTGGTTGCTTGCTTGGAATGTCAATTTGAAGGTCCAACAAGTTTTGCCAAGAAATGGAATCCTCTACCCATCACTTTTAGGCATGCAATCTTGCAAACCTACTAAGTGATTGGTGCACTGTGTGAGCTCTCTTCGGTGAACCCATTTAAAGGTAAAAAAATGTCATGATTGCACACAAGTTGACTCTCTTTCATTGTAGAATTATTCCTTCTACCTTTGTCCATCTTCATTTTGTGGAATGAGGTATTAGCGGCCATGAGCTACCACTGCCAAGGTTTCTCATGCTACTCCTGAGTTTGGAGGGCCACTTTTTTCTTTCTTGAAACACATGGACAATTTCCGTTGATACAGGGAAAAAGTACATAGAACCAGAGGAACAAGTCCTCGGCAGAAATATTAGAGGGACACTTTTCGTCAGTTTGGAGGGCCAAAATTTAAAGGACCAGGACAAATCAGCGTAGTGTACTGTACAGAGGTCTCACAATGAGAGGAGGGGTTATTTATTTAGTGTTAGTTACAAGCAGTCAACAAGGGAGTGAACATGCATTTTGTTCACTTTATAGTAAAGGAGCGAGGCAATTTGTCTCTTCTCACTTCTTAGTTACCTTCTCTTGCCTACTCTCCTTGAATTCCGGTGCAACCAGTGAGATAAATTCCTTTGAGTGGCTCGTCATCTGAAGTGATTTCATGTTTTGGAGCGAGGTTCCAACACATGTATTGAGGATCAGGGTGGATTGACCCCCTCGCTCGTCCTTACCAGGGGTGCATGTAAAAAAAAAGCCCCCTATTTTGGGCCGTTCTAGGGTATTCTCTTGACCTCCCTAGACTAATTTGGGGTCTCTGATCGCAAAAATGAATTAAAATTTTACAAAAAAAATCATGTGCAGAAAATAAATAATTCCAGGGTTTGCCCGCAGGGCCGAGCGAGGGGGTCAGTTCTCCCTGGCCTGTATTGAGTGGCTCTGCTATCAAAAATAGAATGATTCTTCACTACATTGCGTCTTGCATTCCATATTTTCCATGATCTGAAATAACGGGTTACACACATGCTGTGGAAGCCGAGAATTTATGTCAAAACTTACAGTATGAGTGAGACTTGAAAATTTTCTCCTTTCACTGCATGGCGGGTTGCAACTGTCATTGATTCGACGACTCCCGTTTCCCCCTCGAAAATGATAACTTGAGTTTCATCGCATTCCTAACGTTTGTTCAAAAATTTGCAGATGCAACTCAAAATTCACCTCCAGTGAGGCCAACGATTGGTAGATTGGTGGAATTTCTTTTTGGTGGGAATGGAACTTCAATCCTACAAGGGTATTTATTAGCAGACAGGGAGAAATTGGTAAAGTTTTTAACACAAGTCAGCCAATTCAAGTTGTTGCAGTTTTGCTCATGTTTGCAAGTGAATGGAGAGTGATCGAGTGGCGGGATCTGCTAAATATGGACGTACTGTTATAAGAAATAACCATTTCAGAGAATCGTATTGGAAAAATGGACGAGAGAATTGGGCTGTGAATAGTATCATCTAAATCTAAGAAAAGCAGCTGCTCCTAAACTCGGCATTAGAGCAAATACCGTGAACCCTCCAGTCGTCTCAAGTCTGCACGCTTATTAAATTCACTGTGAGAATCGATCTGTCTACCCTAGCCTACGTGCAGCATTCCGGAGTTTTTTTTGAGTTTCACCAACTATTTTCCTTCAATTCCCAAATTGAACCGGTTTCTCAAAATTGAAAGTTTATAGATTTTTTCACTGGGGTTTTGTTGATGTTTTCAAATTCCAACTGTTTTTTTTCCAATTCTACTGCCTAACTTTGAACTAGCCACCAATTCTTCCTGAATATAGCCTACGTGAAGGTCAAATTTGGCATAAATTAAGTCAATTTTTTTTAAAAGTACCTCATGTCATCTTGTGAATGGTGTGAGGTGATGTGACCCCCCTTGAGAATTTGACATAGAAATTCAATTTCGGCAACTGAGTGCCGAATTAGACCTTCACGTATGGTACCATACTCTACTAGTACGTTTGTTAATAATTTTTTTCTTTCAAATGATGCCTAATTTCTTTGGAAATTACAGGTCTTGGATCTTCGAAAAAAATGAAACTAAAACCTAATTATGTAGAAATTGTTGAAATCAAGCCACATATACTAAAATAACTTAAAAAGAAAGCAACTATTTTGAAATCCTTGACATTCAAGCCACATGTGACAAAATGACTCGAATATAAAGTGCTTACAGCTCACATAAGTTCTACAAGCTGGCACAAAGTGCACACAAGGCACTCAAAATGGAGCTGACAATAAGTAAGATATTTGCACGTATTGAAGTAAACAAAATTGTACAAAGCAGGCAACAAAACTGCCTATAACATCTACACAAATCATGCAAAGTAGGCAAGTTATAAATAGGGTCAAAATTTCAAAAGCTAATTCATTTTCTGAGGCATTAGTTCTTCCCTTGCTCATGAAGTCATTAATAATGGAAGTGGTGGCAGTCTTCTTTACAATTGGTTTTGAACAAGAGTGGAGTTTCTTTATTTGTCTTTGTTTGAAGGAGAGATTAAGGAGGTGATTAAGGAGATTAAGGAGGTGTTATGGTCAAAGGTTGAGGAGGTGTTTTGTGGTGATCTGCAAGTATAATTTTGATTTAATATTTTTTAAATATTTTTTTAGTATTACATGTGTGTTTTGAATTAGAAAAAGTAAACAAAATTTTATATTCAATGTAGGTTGTTTGTAACAAGAAGGAACGTACCTCTTTCAAGCTAGGTCTTGAGAGTTAGGTCTCTTAGGATAGAAATGCTTGTTTTTTTGTTCATTGTTACAATCTCCACAACTCTTAATAGAGATTCTTCCGTATAGACTCCATGCAATCTTTTGGATCTATTGTCTTTATTATTGTCTTGTTATGCTTCTATTTGAATGGTATATTTTTGAAGAGTGAATTCTTGATATACCTCCCCATGCCACTTATTTGAAATGTCTTGTTGAATACTTGATGAAGACCTCATTGTAACCATCTACACAATATAATGGTAGGTTGATTGACATATTGCCATGTTTTGAGAAGCCAGACTCAATCAAGACTTTCAATGTTGACATCTTGAAGTCAAGTTTAACATTACAAGTTTACCATCTCTTGAAGTCAAATTTAACTCCTTTTTGTCAAGTTGCTTATCAATGTTGTCTATAGTGTTCTCATCAAATTCTTCACAAAATCCATGCTTGAATGGTCTTTGAAGCATGGTATTTGCAAGTTGGTACACTAAAGTGCATTTCATTGAAACAAAGATAAAAAAAATTTAAATATGCTTCTCTTTAATCTATGACACGAAGTCCTTTGATTTATCACTATTAAAAAATTCAATTATTTTGTTGATTTGGTTGCATTGATTTGGTTCACTTTTCCACTGATTCCTATTCAAATCAACAAATTACTATCCAAATCAATAAAAAAAAAGTGAACCAAATCAACAAAATAATTGAATTTTTTAGTAGTGTATAAACACTCCAATAGTTTAGTAACTAAATCAACTTCATTTCTTTCTCTAAGCTTGATTTTTGTACAATTTTTTGTTTGTACGATTGGAAGATGGTCTTCACGAATTGTTGACAAATTGCTATATTTGACCAATGATTTTTAGAATAAGTCAATTGCCACCTTGCTTCCTCACATTGCATTCATCCAACATTTTGAAGAGGAAGACTCTTGTTTGTCAAGCTTATAAAGACAATTTAAAGGGTAAGAGCATTCCCTATATTAAAGAAAAGACAAAAAGTGTCATTGGGCACTTGTCTTCCATTCCAAAGACGAGAACATACTTAAATCCTTTTTTTTGGTCAAGTTCAAGCTCCTCTTGTTAGAACAAGATGTATGCTGATTTGGTCTGTATTGACAAACATCTTGCTTGGTATGGAATGCACCTTAATGAAAAATGTTTTTCTTTGCACCATTCAAAGTCCTTGTAGTTCCCAATCCTTTGATAACTTTTGAATTGCACTTGTTATTGTTATAAAACTCTAGTCTAATTTGAAGCAGATAAATTCACAAGTTTAGTAGAATGAAATCCTAAATCCAATGGCACTCTTGTTTGCAAGTAAGCTTGGAACACTTTTTTGAATTAAACACGATATTCGTTATTTGGGGAGTTTTCCTATCTCCCAATTTACGTCAGTTTGCGCTGATCTGCACCATAGATTGGGAAACTGGAATTTTCGAATGGCCATAACTTACTCAAATTTTGTCCAAACTGGGCATATGAGGTGTTTTTTGACATCTACAGATTCTTGTTGTAAAGGAGATTGATCGGACTAATCTTGTCATTTGTGAGAGCATTGATGTGTAGAAAGAGAAGGTGGAGTGTCAAGAGGATCAAGATGAGGTGGGGTCTCCAATGGAACTTGAGCACTTCAAGTTGTTGACAAGTCGAATTGTTGGTAAATTGTCGTTCACTGTTGGTTGCCTTAAAGATATTTGAAGATCAATATATAAGTCACTTAGATCATCAGACCAAGTGGATGAACTGTTTTTGTTGAGAGAAGGTGAACTACCACCAGATAATAAATAATCTTTAGAAAAAACAACGTTGCAACTAATAAAGAATCATTGAGTATCTTGATTATATAATTGTCATCCTTTAATGTCATCAAAAATTGTAATGTAGATTTTGCCTATTCGACAGAATCCAAAAACAAAGGATCTAAGGGTTAATTTCCTAAGAAAAGGTCAATAAGTCTAGTGTTTTGTAACTAAGGTCACTAGTTTTGTATTGTAGATACTTATCTGTGTCGTTTTATGTTTCGTTTTCCAAAAGAAACCCAGGAAATGCGCCTAATATCAATTTTTCACAGTCCAAATACCAATGCTATATTATAAATACAAATGTATGGCATCACAGTCCTGTCTAGTGTGTGGCTCATGTCAATTCTCAAGTCAATTTGTCATGGGTAGGTCAATTTGTCTTTATGCATGCTCTAGCCATTTAATAATAATATATAAACATATTTATAGTTACACAAGTCTTATTATATTAAAGGATTTTTTTTTTAATTCCCTTAATTTAATATATTAAATTACAATTTATTTTATAATCAAAATAATTAACATTTTTATCTCACATTATTTATATTTTAATTACTGGAAAAAGAATTATTTATTTTCTGGTGTTTTGTTGATCTCTTTTCGTTAGCCAATTTGCTCCATGTTCTTTAAGTCAATTTGTCTTTATCCTTTTATTTGGACATGGTTGGGTCAATTTGCCTAATTGCCTTACTGCAACCGGCCAAGGATTTCAGTCGAGTTGTCCTTTACACACAGGAAGGTAATTACAAACCTATGGCCGTGTTTATTGACCTATAACCATGGACTATCAATTAGACTACATCGCTCTTTCTATCTATACAACCATATCGACAATTTGGCACGCGTCGTCAAATAGACTATCTTCTATTTGCATTAACTAATTCAATTGCTGTAATTTCTCCTAAGGATCACTTGTCTAATTGCCCTACAATCGCTGCCCACATAGTTGGACTCGATTTATTACAACCTTATCAGTCAATTAGACTTTTGTTGTAAATTTCATGGCCAGACAACTAGACATTGTGTTCACAAAAATTTCATATATACATCTCTCACTCATAACCAGACTTATCCACACGAATTTATCAATTTGACTTAGCAAAATGAATTAATACGAGAGCAAATACTTATCTGTTAATCAATTCGCACTTTGTCGAATTGTCAATTATTTAATGTACAGCTCCCAATATTCTCTATACCAGCAATTTGACAGCATCACTCCAGCAGATTGATCGCAATTTCAATTAGAAGGAAATGCTCTCACCCTTAAACGTCCAGATTTGGAATCAATTTGACCCTATTGATTCTAACTTGTACACTAAGCACTTTGTGCTGTAGCTTTCGTCTATCAATTTGACCACCTAATTCTCTCGTCACACATCAATTGGGCATACGGTTCTCATACCCGATCCATGTGTTAATTTATGCAGACAATTCAATTGCTCAACAATCAGCACAGACGAGTTAGCTATACACACACACTAGAATTCTCGCTAACGTCTGTAAGACTTGATTTTTATTCCATCCATTTGACTCAACTTCTCTACTTCAATGAACACTCACAAGCTCCCTCAATCAATTAGACAATGTACTTACAAACACACCCACACATATAAACGTCATGATTAAGCATGATCGAATGGACGATACTACTATTGCAACGGAATCCTTACAGCCAACTTGACTCTTGTACAACAAGCACAGTCTGTAATATTTAGTCGAGTAGACTAAACTTTAATATACAGGGTATAACTCACGTCATATATTCAATAATTCAATAACTTAATTAATTAGACATTACAGACAATTTATAGTAATAGACTCAATCTCTCAATCTATTAGCCAATAACTCAAATCATCTCACAAATGCTAACAACTTAGTCAATTTACCTACACAACCAATACTCACAATTTCACAATTGTAACAATTGCTCTAACACACATTCAGTCCAATAGACAATATAAATTCAACACATTACTCCGACTTGAGCATTCAATCGATTAGCCTGTTATTTCGATTGTACACCAAATAATAGACTGGCAACAATTAAACATGCAAGAGCAATTATCCTACGCAACAAAGGGACACCAATTTGTTGCTTCAATTCTTCTCATTCGAATCAACCAGACTTCACGCACACACGCCAACTGACTTCTCTAGCCGTCCACATAGTTTGCAAACACTGGCAGTATTTCTCAGCCAAATACACCGCTCACACACACAAGTGCAATTAGACAAATCTTCAATTTAATGCTTGAGAAATTACATTCACAAAAGTGCACACAGGTACATTGTGAATATACAACTTGGTATGAACTGGAAAAAAATCTAACAAACCTTTGGACATATAGTCCCAAAATTTGGTGAAAACAACTCTTCACCGAAAGCTATTAGGGTTATTTGACTCTTTTCATATCTTGTCTAATTGACTCCTTCTAAACCTCAAATTCCAACATTTCCATTTTTATGTGAAATCTACAAGGCTATTGGACTTACAAATGGAAATGAGTCATTCTATTTACTCTTTTTACACTACAAAAGTCAAATGGACAGAAAATTTAAAATTTAAAGGTACAACAAAAATATCGTAGCGAAGAAATATACACTTAATAGTTTTAATGTCAAGTTTCGTTCTTTAATGATTAGGAATATGGGCATAAGCAGAGCAGCCAAAAATACAAAGATTGCTTAAGTTGAATTAAAAACCTGTCTAAAGTTTGTAACGTGTTACATTATTCAAATTTGAAGTATAAGAATAATTTTGCAAGTAACAAGTAGTGGCTATACCTTTGGCCCAGAAAGAATTTGGCAATATAAAGCATACTACAAAGTGTGCTTCAACTAATATTCAGTATTTATGATCAAAAATTCTATTTTGTATAGGATTGTAGAGATCGATAAATTGGCATTAGATGCCATGATTAAGACAATATT
This sequence comes from Rhytidiadelphus loreus, assembly GCA_947034895.1. Taxonomy (NCBI): domain Eukaryota; kingdom Viridiplantae; phylum Streptophyta; class Bryopsida; order Hypnales; family Hylocomiaceae; genus Rhytidiadelphus; species Rhytidiadelphus loreus. The sequence goes on from OX344764.1 coordinate 46,838,887, forward strand.
TATCAAAGGCTTTTGATATAAATTATCCTCCATTATCTTATCTTAAAATGATAATCTTGCTATCTATAAAATGATTTTCCACAAATTTCTTGTATTCCTAAAAATACGCAAAAGCTTCTTATTTTTTTAGACAAAAATTATACAATGGTGAATTTGATGAAGTCATCAATAAATAGAAGAAAATAAACAGTACTACCGAGCGATGGTGTGTGTATAAGTCCACACAAATTTGTGTGAAACAAGGCAAGCGATACAATAGCTCATGTAGCGCCATCAATTGGATAAGATTGTTTTGTTTGTTTGCCAAATAAACAACCATCACAAAATGATAAAATCGATTTTATATTCATTAAACCTATGACTAAATTATGTGAACTCATAAAGTTCAAAAAAAATTTAATGTGTTGAATTCTATAATGTCACTTGAGCGTATTATTATCAAACTTTTGTAAAGTTTGTGATGTACTAGTCAAGTCAATATCAACATTAAGTGTGAATAAAGTCCCATCTTTAGAAATTCAAAACTGAATTTATTCCTTTGAATTTAGTGACTGCATTTTAATAATACATTAACTTTAAGTAAAGGTAAAGGTAGTATTCCTTGTACTCGTAATTTGAAATACAGATATAAGATTTTTGATAAACTTGGACAAATAATACATCATGAATCAATAAAATTTATTGATTGAGTAGTTTTAAAAAGAATTGAACCTAAGCCAATGAACTATTATCATCAAGTAGAATCAATCTTGAAGTATTCAAATATTTATTATTATGAAATAGAGTTTTAGTAGGTGGCATGTGTTGACTCACTCTTGAGTCAATATACTAGGAAGAAGGAAGGTTGGAAGAAACAATAGTTGTCAAAAATAAATAATGAGGTTCTTTACTACTATAATTGTAGAAATAATGCTTAGTGAGTCTAACTTGGTTTTGTTTTGTTTTCCTACAATCTGGGACTTATGACTAGGGTTGTTACAATTGTAACAAACAATAGCTAGTTTAGAAGATTTCCAAGAAGAAAGAGCAAAATTGTGATAAGATAACTTTTGACTATGCATGCTCTTTTCATTCTATGAGCAAAAAGTTGGTTTGTTATTTTAAGAATATTGACTACATGAGAAGGATATGATTTAATAAACTTTTCTTGATATAAAATGCATTGAACTTTGTTGTATCAAATTGATAAATATTAATGGAATTTTGTTAGAATATATTGAAGAGAAGGTCAACAAATATAAGATTGGATAAACTTGAAGATAAACCACCTTGTCTGGTGACAAATGCGCTTCACAATTTAAAGACAGCTACAAGAAAGAGATTAATCTATTGAGCATCAGTGAAAGTGCAGTTGAAAATAGAAGCTTTTTGAAATAAAGTCTGCCAAGATTTTAGAAACACAATGACATTGTCATTGTGAAGCATTGTCATACGACACAATTGTTTGTACAAGTGACCTTATAAAGCCTTATTAGACTTTTCATAAATTTGTTTTAATGCGATTCCAAACTAGTTTTGAAGTTGTTAGTGGTCGCAAAACAATTAATTGTTTTTTCGCACAACGAAGAAGAATGTGTAAGCAAAGTTTGAGTCTTTCAATTGCCAAGCTACAAGACCTACAATGTTGGAAGAAGCAAGAGCAGCTTCCGTGCTGTCAACAATGAACCAAAATTCCAACTAGATTAAAAACATCTCTATTTTTATGCTTTAGGTAGAATAATTTGATGTAGTTAAAGGTGAAATATTGTAAGTTCAATTTGTTGAACTCAATGTGATGACACCATTTTATTATTCAAAATTCTTGATGAAGATATAAAGGCTTAATTACAAAAGGATCTTCTTTAAAATACTAAGAATTGATCTCATCGAACTAACCAAAGTGAGCTATTGAATTAATATAACTTGCATGTGTGTTGAAAATTCTATATGTATGGATTTAGAATTTTACAGTGTTACAAAGATTTGCAAATGTGTTTGAAATAACATTGGACCTTTACTGTGGTAATGCTTTGTATGTAATTATACTATCCCTAGACATCTTAAATATCCATAAATCTACCCTCAAACTTCCTTTTTTTTCCAAATTCTTGTTCTATGATTCCCTCAAAGCCCTAGAAATTACCATACCTATCTTTGTTCTACCACAAAATATAGAAAGTAGTTCCAAAAAACTTGAAATTTTTCTATAATGTAGAAAACTATTTAAATGCTCACATATTAATTTTCATCTTAATCTAAGATATTGTCTAACTTTAGTAGACATTTTACTAATATTGACTTTTCAACACTTCTCAACATACCTTAAAACTACCACATCTAGCTTTAATCTACTATAAAACATGGACGATAGCTTCAAACAGCTTGAAACTTTTCTACAATGTAGATCAACAATCTAAATGTTTACATACCAATTTTCATCTTAATGTAAGATACTTTCCAACTTTAATGGACATTTAACTAATACTGACTTTCTAATCCTTCTCTACCTTCACACCCCGGTTGTATATTATGCATAACTCACAAATCTTGAGCTCATTAAAGCTAAAATTTTGGCATAATATAATAGATAAGACAAAAAAAAATTCATTTAAGTTTCATTGTCATAACATAAAAATGACACTCCTCAATATGCCCTCCCTGGTTGCCTTAGAATTCAAACTTCTCCACTGCAAACTTTCATAATTTTTTTCCATAATAGATCTACACCTAGAATTTGACCTTACTGTGTATCAACTCTCCAAAAATTCAAATATAAAATTTTGCATTCGACTAACACTTATGCAAAATGCCGCACAAAATTCCCTCCAAATCAATATTCTTTTCAATATAAAATCTTAAGAAATACACAACTAGCACCCAAAGTGCCTTCTACACCTCCCAACACACTAAAAACAAGAGAGAGAGAGAGAGAGAGAGACCAAGGACTAACCCTTGCCTCAAGTAGACATCCAAACCTCAAAGCACTAGAAGAAACCCTTGTTTTTTTGTGTTGTTTTAAAACATGTGAAAGTGTGTTATTTTGAATTGAAGGCATGTCAACTCTAAAGTCACCTAAAATCCGTCGAAGGCAGCATTTCTATGAACGGCTAAAATCCTTTAAAACGCGCACTGATGTCTACATGTTTGATGAAAACGGCTGCAAATACCTCATGTTTGCACCCTCCAATCCGCCACATCCATATCATAACAGCCACGCCATTTTTTTTTGTTCGGACAATGTTCATTTAAAAAATAAATAACCACTATAAAAATGTGGCATGTTACATGATTCACTGAAAATACGTGGCATTAATGGTATTAAATTATTTAGAATTAAAATTATTTGTTTATACAAAATAATTATTAAAAAAAAAAGTCAAAGAAAAAAATCAAAAGAAATTATAAAATTCACAAATAATTTATAACCTACCATTTAAAGAACTTCTAATGGAGAAGTCAAGTAATTACATCATTGGTGCTTGTGAAAATGAGGGGAAGAAGGGTCCCTTTTATACCGAAATTCATTGTCCGTCCATGACAAAGGATATGAAATAATTAAAAATTAAAAACTTGACCACATAACATGCAGATGTTTTTTCAAACATTCAATTTTGAACCAAAAAATTGTTTTACATATCCCATACGAATTGCCTTACTTCCTACCAACCCACTAGTATAAAACCTAAAGGACCAAGGCTTCTTTATTGCAAATAAACATCCAAAATTGCCATTTACACAGAAAAGAGTAAAAAAAAACTTAATTGTTTTTTTTGCACATCTAACTGTAGTATCTTACACTTGATTAGTATGAGAATGTGTTGAAAAAATTTCAAAAAATTTGACCACATATATTGCAAGATATCAGAGTTTAAAGTAAAAAAACAAAATTTCAGCACATTATGGAACTAGATTATTTGACTTTGAACCTTCTTAAATTAAATTTTTTGCACTACAGAGTTTTGAGCTTCAAATCTTTATTGTGGGGAATTGAATTGAGAGTCTAGGAAAAAAAGGGACTTCAAAAAAACTTAATTTGTATTCTTTAAAAAATTATTAAGTAAAAATAGGTATGAGATAGAAGGAAAATCTAAATTATTAATATCCTTAAAATAAAATTATAATGCAATGATCCCAATGGTGAGATTGTTTTAGTAAGAAAACTAAACCATTTGGAATTTTTTTTTGAACAATTGTAAAAATGGCATTCAAAAATGAATCTTGCAAGTTATTTTTTCAAAAAGATGCTCTAATTGCCTGAAAAACAAGATTGTCCATAACTTCCTCATAACAAATCCAAATGGAATAAATCAAAGCTTTCCATGTAGACAAAAACATAATCTGTGAGGGATCAAAAATTTAATTTAAATTTTCAAATTTTTGTTTGTTGCCCCCTATCCCCTATTTTGAGCTTATTTGGGCATAACTTTTGTTCTTGAGCACCAGTTGAAAAAAAAATTACATTCACATGAAGCTAATCAGGTTTTTTTATCTTCAAAAAAAGTTTCAAAAAATAATGACAAAAATTCAGCCCATAGGTACTTGCCCAAAATTCCATTTGTTCCCAATGGTCCTTTAGGGGATAAGGAACTCATTATTTCATTCATAATGTACATCTATCTATTTTCCTTTTTATTCAAAGTATGCCATATGACTACCCTTCCTCTATTATTTTATCATCTAGTTCGCGTTTTATCTCATTCCGCTATAACTTACAGAAATTTATTCAAATGAATCTAAAACTTCTAATTGATGTGGTACTTCTATATTTTTAAAGATGTTTTAATAAAGACAACCATGTTTTATTTGATGTCTAGAAAAATATACACATTTTTTGTGTCATCCACCTATTTTTGCTTTGACATCCCCACGTCTTCCCCAACATTAGTAAAAATTTGCCTCCCATAAGCTCAAAATTTGTGACACATTGATGTCAATGAAAACATGGCCCGTTTTTTTGTAACACCATAGAAAACACAGGTTTCTTGTAGTGAAGTCAACTACCTACCAGCTACCCCTAATCTAACTTCACTAACCCTAGTATCAACTACTAACAAATTGGTTATCAACTAGCAACTACAAAGTCAACAACAACAAGCTCCTTACACTAACAACTCTCAGCATTCAATATTAACAACTAACAACACTACCAATGTACAACATTAACAATATTTTTGAAACTAACAAAGATGTCAACTTCAAATACTAGACAGACCACATCACAACAATGAGTTGTTCATCTTCTTCAAGTTCTTGAGGCACTATACCAACTAGGTTAAGATTAAAATTAAAAAATTCATTTATGAGTCATAATTGATTTTTGACCTCAAATCTTTCTTTGTCAACAATGAATGAATTGAATACATCTTTGTTGAAATACTCCGCTCGAGAAATCAGACGAAGCACATGTTGTAGTTTAATTTATATTGAACCTTGATACATTGAACCACATTTGCTCTAATCTCATGTGAAAGACAATACACAAAGTACACATAAATACAAAAAATATAATATATTAATAATGATGATGTATACAACAAGAACAACTTTCTTACAAAAGGAGAAGACACCATTTGAATTAACATAACGGTGTAACATTATGTTTAGCATAATGATTGAATTTACAATCTGTTATTGTACTTATAAAGTCCTTTAATATTTGTCTTTATTGATAGTCATTTTTGTGGTTTCACTTTTGAAGTTAACAACACCATTAGATGGATTTTCGGGCCTTTGAGAGACTATTTGAGGGTTGTTCTCCTTCACTATTCTTCCCGCACTGAAGGATGGCCAACTGTCCAAAAAAAAATTCATTTTAAAAAAAAATTCTTCAAATACAAAAAGAAATTGAAAAAAAAATTCCAAAAATGCTCTGGCAGCCTCTTGGCCGCGTAGGACCGTTGAGGTGTTAGGCCAGCAGTCACGTTCCCGGGGTTCTCACAACAGTAGAACTTGCGGTCTCTTGAAGGCCCCAAAATCCATCTAATGAACCTCTATTTACTTTTTAGGTCTTCCAGCTGGCTGTTTGACAACTTCATTTTGTAATGCATGCTTCATCTTCAATTTGCTACAAAGTATTGTAAAATCTCTTTCTAAACACTCTTCCATCTTTTTTTTGTTAATTGTACAAAACATACAATTTAAAGTATTTTGTTTAGCTATTTGAACTTATCAACACAAAGATTGGTACAAGAAAAAAATGAATAAATTTCTCACAGAACACAACTAGAAGCGAATTGAGAACAAAACAAAATTAAGGTAAGTTTAGGAAAATATTGTATTAGAAATACCTTCAATGAATTTAGGAAGAAACATCTATTTATTTTTTAACAACTACTTGTATGAATGCTAAAATCATCATTAATTATACATTTAGAAGAATTTAAAATAAAAATAATATTATTTTTCTCGCCAAACATTGTTTTCCTACTTTAAATAAATATTTGGTGTTAATGTGACAAACTAGCTAGTAAGGTACAATATTTGTTTCTATAGAAACCTTGTGATAATATTCATATTGAATTTCATTGATACTATAGTAATAATAGTATTTACTATTACTTGCACTACTCGATTTTATAATGCAATTTTTTTTCATTCTTTATGAATATTTTTACAAATTCTCTTAATAAATATCTATACAGCCATAGCTATTGGACAAGGTCAACAAACATTAATTAATTGTAAAAAAAATACCAAAATTTTACGGGAATTATTTTTTCAAAAACAAGAATTTGTATGTTGAGAAAAAAATATTGACCTAAAAAATATATTGTTTTAGCATTTATCAAACTAGAAAAAAAAAGTATTAAGTTTGCCCAACATTTATAGTATTCAAAGAAAATTATCTCTATAAATATAGTTGGTAATAATATTCATTCCAAGAGTACAAACTTATAGCATTATTTAATTGATTTGTGTAGGTAATTCTAAATATCAATATTAATGTACTAGTACACTACTTTTCCAAAATAGCAAGTGATGCTAATTCACCAAAATGATACTATTTTAAATTAATAGTCTAAAAATATATATTACAATATTGAATTTATTCTTCCTAAAATATTATAATAATTTGTTTTATTAGTGGGGGGCTTAAGAGTCAACATAAAATTTTAATTTTGTGAAAATTGGTACAATATATGAATATTTGAACTAATTCAACTAAGTACTCTAATTCAAAGTAGTATGACTTTGATAAATTAACCCTTAAAGGACCGTCACTATACTTTCACCAAAAACGCTCCAAAACTGCCATTTCTAGTACAAGTACCAAAAAAAACTTTTTTTGACATATCTAACCATAGGATCTTATATTATATAGTATAAAAAACATGTGATAAAAATTTCAGACATTTCCACCGGGTGGATTGCAAGATATAAGCATTCAAATTAACTAAAATCATTTTTTTAACCCTGCAAAAAGCAGGGCAAATGCACTTCACAAACTCACATTCCTATGAAAAAATGACCTAAATGGTGGTGCTTCTTTGGATTTGTTTTTCTAGACAAGTTGGCCAAATTCTTGAAAACTTTCAGATCATTTGGAATAGTACAACATATAGGAAAAAAATAGTAAGTAGGTAGATAATGATTAAAAATATTAAATTATTTACAATATAAATATGGAATTGAAAATTTCCAATCCCAATGGTCGAAATGTTGTAATAATGTATCTACATCCTAAGATTTTATTTTTGTCCAAAAATATTGAAAATTGGGTAAGATAAAGGATTTCAAAGTTTATTTTAGAGTAGGAAATCCAAAACTGCCCGCAAAAAAAAAATCCTCATAACTTTTGACTCATTGATCAAAATGGAATGATTCAAAGCTTTTTGTGTATATAAAACTCTAGAAAATCAATTCCAAATTTTTTTTTCTGAAAAAAGTGATTTTTTTTTATCTGCCCGAACTGCCCAATTACAAAAAAAAGTAACATATTAGGCTATAACTTTTGACTCGTATTTCCAAACGTCATGAAATTTGTTGTATATGAAAGATCTTCCTCGCCCCCACATTCTATTAAAATTTCAGCTCCAAATATGAAAATCTTCACTTGTAGGTACCTGCCCAAAATTTATATACAACCAAAAAACACAGTCTGGTGTTTTAGGGATTAATGCCACTAAACTATAAAAAAACAATAATGTAGTCAAGTTGATCCAACTCTCTAAAACCTACTTGCAATATTGGTAATTTTGTGATAAATTTTTTTTTGTAATGAAGATAATTTCATTTCAATTAGCCTAATTATAAAAAATATAAAATAGTCAGAAATGTAAATAATGAAATTTGAAAATTTATTAAATTGAAATAATTATAAATTAATAAATTAATCAAAAATTTACAAATTTGAAAGCTAGTAGATTTAGAAATTCATAAATTTTAAAAAATAGAGCATAAAAAAAATTACTTCATTGGTAGCTCTAATAGCAAGTAAGTTAGTCTTATGTAGAAACAACATTAGATCTTGTAGTCTAAATTTTGTTTATTTCACAAACAAAAAGACCAGTCATATAGGAATTCAAAATTAAAGAAATGCTTGTACATCATTGTCGTTCAACAATAACAAAACAATACAAGCAAGTTGCATGTCAACTCATGTATAGCTTGAAGGCGGACATTCTGCACCCACTTCATAATGTGATCCATGACATGATCTTCCTTCTCCTTTGAGACCATACAAGTGTCTTTTATCATAGTTGTGTGGATCACTTCTCCTTTGAAATCTACCTTACTAATGAAGCATAATTTTACTTTAAGAGTGAACATTGCCAAGGCTAGTACTATGTCTCACACCCAAATGTACATGTCCCGCACCACAGTCTTCTTTATTCTAGAAAAAAAAACGAGAATTGCCTCCATCTATTAAACATGTTGAGGATTGCAATTTGCATCACTTGTACAAAAAACGAATGCTTTAGTTTGTAGACTCTATCCTCGAGTGAACCTCTTCAGCCTCGTCATTCGCAATAAACAAAAATATCAATGAATTAGAATCCTAAGATTGTCGTTACAAAAAAATCGTTCACATAATTCTTAAATTTTTTGTTGTGTAGGAATTAGCCTTACTATCGCGATGCTATGGGATTGGTGTTGTCATGTAGGCCGTCTAATAGGTGAAATGACATCTTTATTTGTTAATAAAAAGGTGTTTATTGTTAAAAATTGTTTGTATTAAATATTGATATAAAGCTTGTTTTATTGTTCTAGTTAGTGGCCGGTTGTCGATTGATAATCAGTTAGTTAGCAATTAATATTAGAGTTAGTAGGAGATTAAGGTTAGGACTAACCAATAGCTAGCCGTCTTGAAGTATGTGGTGGCTATCTAGGTGGCTACTTGAGGCAAAGATTGGTCCCTTGTCTCTTTCTCTCCCTCTTATTTTGGGGTAGTTTGGAGGTGTAGGAGGCACTTGGGGCGCAAACTATGTATTTGTGGTTGAATCTTATATTGAAGAACGCATTCACGTGAAAGGTTTTGTAATGTATTTGAATAAAGTATTGGATTTAGGCAAAATTTTGGATATGAGTTTTTGAGAGATTGATTTACTAAGATGCTAAGTTTGAGATCTACATCCATTATAAAGATGGAAATATAAGGCCGCAAAGTGAAGATGTTTGAAATTTAAGGCAACCAAAGAAGATGCATTGAGGAGCTTAAATCTTATTGAGTTTTTATTTTATGACTATGAAACTTAAATGGTACCTTTCTTCACTTACCTTCTTTTTTGTGTCAAAATTGACTTTTATGGACTTAGGATCTATGAGCAATGCACAAATTTATTGACAAAAATACAACCAAGTATAGAAACCATTACCAAGTAAAGTTAAAGTGGGAAAATGTCTATCAAAATTAGACAATATCTTGGATTAGGATGAAATTTGATATGTGAAGATTTTGTTAGTTGATCTATTGTATAGAATTTTTTTTTTAATTTGAAAATATTTTACATAAGATATACTAAATTAAAGTTAATTATGCTAGTTTAGGGTATCTCAAGAAGGGCAAAAAGTCAATAGTGGAAAATGTCCATCAAAGTTGTTGAATTAGGGTGAAATTTGTTATGTAAAGAGTTGATAAGTTTATCTATTTTGTAGCAAAATTTCTAAACATTGAAGACATTGTCCATAAAATATAGTAGGCCAAAGGTAACTATATTGATTAGTTAATTATAATGAAAATTATAGGATTGGAATTTGAATAAACAAAAGTTTAGAATGAGGTTTATGATTGTTTAGAAACTTGAGGGCATAAAGTGACTCCACACAAAGCATTTTCATAGCAAAGGCTCTATGTTATTCCGAACATACTCCAAAATTATTGTAACAATGCTTCACAAAACATGATACACCTTAGTCAACCTCCGTTGCAACTTCCAAAATAATTGTTTTCATAATTTGTTCCGCATGGTACAATCCAAATAACATAATACAATGTATTTATTATTCATAATTTTTTTTGTTAAAATTTATTTCTAATTTAAATTCTAAAATTTTATTTCTCATTATGCCCCTCATTTATGATAGAAGTTTGAAATCATCGTTTTAGATTTTATAATTCATATAATTTATTTTGTACATTTAGCTTTTGAAAATCATAGTAATTTGATCCCTCCATCAAAATTATTGAAATGAACATTATAAAAAAGAACACAGTGTTCTATAATCCAAAAATCTCACAAGTTTATACATCAATTAAATACAAGGATAATATGTTTTACTAGTAAAATTAGACTATGAGGTCATTGTTGTAGTCATTTTGGTTGCAAACTAAACACTAACTACTTTAAATTTTGTTACTCTATACTTAATTGTTATCCTAAAGCTTCAAAGAACAATTCAAATCATTCATATTATTTTAAATATTTTAATTAAGATTCTTTTTTTTTTCTAGACTTTTTTGTATTCTTTTTATTTTGGAGAATGACATCAAAAGAAAATTGTAATTGTATTATCCTACAACTAGAAATTCAAAAATAAAATCTAAACCTTGAACCACTCAAATTCTTAAGGTAGTCACTAAACCCTATCACCTCTACAAAACACTAGGCAAAATACAAACGTTGTTGAGAAACACAAGGACATGCATGGAAAAGATGGGGCATTATGTATGGGTGGCTCTATGCATCATGGGCATCATCAAAGTAATTCCTTGACAGAATAATATAGGAGGAACATGGACATTAATTGCATGGATTATAAAGGGGGTAAAAAATTAGAGTGTATGAATGTCATTCTCTAAAATTCTACATTCAAAGTAATCAACACAAATATCTAGGGGATAGGAGGGGGCTAACAATGGCCCGAAAGAGCTAGAGTATTAAGTAGCCACAAAAAGGAGGATGAGTTTTAGTGTGCACTGAATACTTTCCTTTCTAGATTCTTGCTTAAAATGTACAACCTCCAAACATGAGAATCTAAGGTTGATTTCAAATGTTTATTTTCAATACTTTGAATACTTTTAGTTTATTTATATAAAATTCAAAAATGAATTTTAAGATAATCTAGAATCCTCTTTTAACTACACTAAAATTAGTAAATAGTGTTTGGTGATAATTAGTGTTGTTCCTTATTTTTTAAGCCGTCAAACTTTGACCTTTCTTTGGAGAACTCTGTTTTTTATCTCCCACTGTCAATCTTTGGCCATCTTTGGAAAAAACTCTATTTTTGCCTCCCTTTCTTTGAGAACTCTTTTTTTCGTTTGTTTCCTTATCCCGCTCTTCCCCGTTCAGTGACCTTGGAGAGATTGTAAAGGGGGGGGGGATATACTCTGTAGTTTTTCACCTCGATTTCAAATGCTCTTAGACCCGTCGCTTAATTTCAAACTTCCGACGCCTATATCTTTTTATTAAGGTATGAGATTGAACATTGGATGACACTATTGGATTTTTTTTGTAGCCAACTATAGACCGCGTCTTTCTTGCCGCGATTCCTCCGCGTACCCCTCCACACCATTTTCAACAAGTTTCTAGCCTTATCACTCATCACTCTGTCACTTCTTGAATGATCGAGGATGTCACCGCTCATGACTTGACTAACCTGGGTTCTCGGTTCATTCAAGCATTTCCAAAATACTTCCGTGGCCAACGCCCTATCAACCTCATGAAAGCCGGCCGTTGGTGGCAACAACATCACCAATTCCATGAAGATGTTACAAGTCAAATCACTCTATTATCTTGTAGCTGAAGCCAATAGGGCAAAAGGAGGCGTCATTCTCCAAAAGTCAAACCAGTTTGAGGCAAAAACAACAACAAATGGGTGCAATATTTGTACCTTATATTACTTGAAGAATTTAACCGCCTCTGCAAATTAGATTTCAAATTTTCCTCACCTACTTCATAAATTGTCCCTTTCCATTCTTGTAGCTCCTAAGTTTATTTTCACAACCCATTCTGTTGATCCCAAAAACGATATTTTGTTGATCAACAAAATCACAATAAATTGGATCAATCAATTAATAGATAACCACAATATAGTCTTTTTATCCCAACATGGTTGTTTAATTTGTAGCCCTAAAAAAGAGCTTCAAATCAAAATGCAAAACGCCTACCATTTGGGGGGCTTGCAAAGGGGATTTTCATTCAGGGAATTCGATGAAAATCTCATGGAAAATCTGCATGAAATGCATTTCATTGCCAATCTTGACAATGGCTGAACTTTAAGGTTTAGGGGAGATACAACTGTCAAATACGTTGAAGTTGTTTCACGTAGGGAGTCCATGACTATGGTGGTTTGCATTTCAGGCTCCCATCGTGCCACAATAGAAGTTTTTATGCTCATTTTCTCAAATGAAAATAGGAGCTATTCTATACGGGGTTTGATTGATAATATTCCTAGGGTTTCTTATAGAACGGTCCCTAAAGGTTGAATGAACCAAATCATCTTCCTCGAATATTTTTTGGAACTTTGTGCATATCAAGTCGATCTTCATCAACGCATGCAGGTCATATGGCTTGATAATTGTAGCGGCCATACTATGACCCCTAGATTGACTGTTGTTCTAGCTACCAAAAACATAATTCAAATTTTTGCCTCCATGTTCTACCCACCTTTATCAACCAGTAGATACATTCCTCATTTCAAAAATCAAAGATGCATGAACAAGACGGTGGAAAGCCAAAAAAATTGAGTTGATAAAACAAAATGCTTGACAAAATGTACCCTGGGCAGATGGACAATGGTCAGGGAAGTTGACAAATCTTAGGAAACGTTTTTTCTACAATTGGTTGTTAATAGTGTAGAAGATGTTAATCGAGAGGTGGATAGTAATAACATGTCCTATGCTAAAAAAACAATGATTTGTTGTGGCTTGGCATTAGGACTTGATGGATCTTGGAGTGTAGGACAATTGTTTCCACATCTCCAAGTGATAATTGTAAAACATTTGCAATACTTCCAAGGGCAAGAAGTGTCTAATTTCAATAGGGCAGTTTAAAAATCCTTTTTGATATTTTACTATTTTTTTCCTTTAATTATTGGCCTACAGCTAAAATTATTATGTTGTGTTTTAGGTTGTTGCTATATTTAGCAACTTATACATAGTTACACTATGAAAATTTTCAACATTTCAACATTCATTGTCTATTTCAACAATTTAGCATTTCATTATTTATTTCAGCATTTCATTGTTTATTTCAACATTTCATTGTCTATTTCAACATTTCATACACCGCTTTTCCCCCACCATTCCAACTTCTATATTTTGTTCCCATCTAACACTAAATGCACTCTCATAAAAATGTTGAAATGACCAAATTTTACTATAGAGCTAAAATAGTGTTAGAATGGATAAATAATGTTCTAATACTAACCTTGCAAATCACAATTAGTGTTATTGTTGACAATTAGTGTAGCCAACACTATTTATCAATTTTGGTGTACCAACAAAATCCAAAAACAAAAAAATTCCGCTTCAATAGTAGAAACCATGTTTGAAAAGCAATTAAGGTAAACCAATATATGATAGATAGAATGATTAGACAATTTGCCTTGCTAACATTGTTGAAATTTTTAAGAAGATTTCCACATAAAGACGAATGGGAGAAATGGGAAGAGCAATGAAATTTTTTTGGTCACAAAATACAAATTTGCTATGGATTTTTGAAGTGTACTGCCCAATTGCCCAAAAGAATCTTTAGACTACCTCCAAACCAACAAAATGTGTATTGATAATGGTCAGTTAGCTCACCTTAAAGGAATAACGATATTACAGTATGAAGGCCTAAAAAGGTCACTTCATGTCATGAATTTATACTCAAAAGGCCAATTGTGGTCCTTTATTACTCCATCACCATCATCCAAGACAATGATTGTGGCCACTAACTCAACCTAATGTAGCCCCAATCTCATTTATTGAAAATGTTTTGTCATGAGTTAATGCAAGACTTTAAGGATGGGTGGTTTTCTAGGTGTCTATGATGGGTCTTTTGTGTGTTATCTTAGGGGCTAGTTTACTTGGGGGGGACAAGGAAGATTGCCCCCTACATTGCCCCAACCAAGGATAAGTATAAAATATTGCCTCCTATTTTGTATGACATTTTTTTGTATTTCTTCACCTTTCTCATCCAATTTTGAACCTCATTGATTGCAAATATGAATTCCAAATTTCCAAATTGTATCATGGGTGGCAAATAAAAAATTCTAATGTTTTCCCCAAGGGTAAAACATAGGGCTATGAGGGTGTCAATTCACCTCGACATGTGTTCCCTAAGTTATTGTAGTTCCTCTGTCCCCCAGTGAAACTTTTCACTTTAAGACTAAACATGTTTGCCTTTGTCATCTTTGAGGGCCAAGGTGGATTGACCCCCTTATTGCCATGTGTTTTACCTTTGGAGCAAACACTGAAATTCTTTATTTGCTACCCATGATGAAATTTGCAAATTCTGAACTCATATTTGCAATCAAAGGCCCTAAATTAGTTGGGAGAGGTGAAGAGATACAAAATTTATGCAGCCCAAAATAGGGTCAATTTTTACATTTAAGGGCAATAAGGGAGTCAATCCTCCCTGGCCGTCCTTGAGTCTTCCTGATCCCCAAGTGAGCCAGTGCAGCTGGTCGCCACCAGGCCCAACAGCAACCAACTGACAACCACGACGCCAGTGTCAGCTGGCATGCCACGGTCACCCACACCCGCGTGCACCCCCCACCCCCACCTATTCCCGCCCCTCGTAGCCTGCCAGTAACCTACAGCAGATGACCAGATGAGCAGAATTGCCAGAGCTCCCAGAATGCATATTCTCACCTCCTTCGCCATCATCACCATCATCGCAAGCGCAACACTGCTCACCATCATCACATTGTCAGTCCCGCTCATCATCTCCATTTGCGTTACCTTCAATCAATGCATTGATTGAATTCCTATCGCAGTCCGCCAGAGTTGGGTTTCAACTTTCAACTCTGCGCAACCTAACGTCAATTCCTCTTCCACTTGGACTCGTGACATGATCATTGCGTTGGAGCTCACTCGCTCGTTCTTATTGCCGCTGATGTTTCCATGGCAGAATTATTGGGGCGCTGGACTGCAGGTGAATCAGGCAGCAGAAGTCTAGGCTATGGGAGCTGACCGGAGGCTTTGGTTTCAGCGTTGCAAGCGCTTTGAGGGAAGCTTTGAGCGGTAGCCGATCGAAGCCCGTTGCCATCAGGTTTGTTGGTCGTCAGTGGGTGCAGGGTGTAGGCAAGCTCTGGAGGGTTAGTGTTCGGGATCAATTGGGGTTGAAGATTTTGGGTTACGATTTAGCAGGGGATCGATGTGATTCAAGGTTACGATTGATTTAGCAGGGCATTCTGGCATTCGATCAGTGATGGAATTTGGGGGTGGATTCAGCATGTAGGATTTGGGAGGTTTGAAATGAAGGTGTCTGCGGATTTTTTTAGTTTGTAGAGTTTTTATTTTGGTTTTGCTGTTGGTGAAGTACAAGGGTTGTTCCTGTGGCATGTTTCTACGAGGCCTTTGTCTTTGAATTGCAAGCACTTTGGGGGAAGCCTTGAGCGGTAGCCGAGCGAGGTCCATTGCCATCACGTTGGTTGGTTGTTAGGGGATGCAGGATGTAGGGAAGCTCTTGAGGGTTAGGGTTCCGGCTTGGGGTTGAAGACTCTGGTTTCGAGTTACAGGTCGGGGATGTGAAGTAGTATTCGGCATTCGATTAGTAATGGAATTTGAGGGTGGATTGAGCATGTAGGATTTTGGAGGTTTTGAAATGCAGGTGTCTTGCGGATTTATTTTCAGTTTGGAGAGTTTTTATTTTGGTTTTGCTGGTGGTGAGTTGCTGGGATTGTTCTTGGAGACCTATTTTGATGGTATGGTTACGTACGTTAAGACCAGATTGAAGGTGTTCTAGGGTTTGCAATTTCCTTGACGATTGTGAAGATCGTAGCGACTGTGGATCCGGGAGGTTCGTTTGTCAATAGTCTTTGCTTGTGAGAATCGACGGCGTCTTCGATCTACGTAAATTGGACGGATTGTTCCTCAGAGTATGTCCTATGGAGAGTATGTTCCACGGGTGGAAATTTTAGGGGTGGTATTCCCTGAGCAGCACTCGCCCTCATGGATTTAGATTTCATAGATTTGATTTTGGCAGGACAGTGGCAATTGTGTCAGATGGGCAATGGGACAAGCAAAGAGGAGCAGCTCTATCAGGCCGTTGTGAATTCAAACCATAACGCTGTCAAGGCCCTTCGCCGTGATGGAGCGTCCTTGGAGGTACGTTTTTGGAAGCTATTGTGAGGTTTATGCAAGTGGCGTGTCAGAGCTCGGCATCATGTTGCAGAATTTCACAATTGGTGGGGTGTATGCATGATGCCATCACCGTTCACTACACAGATTAGTATGATACACTATTTTGTATGTTTAATGCTTTTTTATGACACATTAATAATTGCATGACACTTAACAGAATGAATGGTGTAGCCACGGTTTTGGATCTGCATGTCTCATTATATAATGTGGTCTTGCTTGCTGTTGAAATGTCGTTATGCTGCTTGGAAATGCAGTTTGTGGACAAAGAGGGACGTACACCGCTGATTCTAGCTTGCACACGAGGAGATTTGTTTGAGATGGCCCTGACGCTTCTCAACCTTGGAGCCAACATAAAAGCTTATCGATTTGGTTGGTTTCCCGCTTTATGGTGAAAACTTTCTCAAATCTCTAATTAAAGGAGCTTCATCCTCTATTCAATTTGATCTTTCTCTTTTGGGTCACGAAACGGATGGGGAAGTCTAGTCCTTTGGAGAGTTCTGAAATTGAATAAGTATTTTGATTTACGAGGTTGCAATTAGTTTAGTAGGATACATATCACTATGTTTCTTAATCAACTTGAGAATTTTGATGAGTTCATTATCAACTTGTAACCCCTTATTGAATGCCTGCAACATTTGAGTGGGTTAAACAATTGAGTCTGTACTGGTTCATTTAGTCTAGAGGGGTTTCAGGGTGTACTCAATTGAATCATCAAATGCACTTATTTTGAGGGGTTCAAAGTAATTGAAAACTTATGATGGACATAAGGGATTTCTTTTATTGCCTGCACTTTCTCTTGCTGAGATTTTTCGTAACCTGGATTGACGTTGATCGTGACGCAGGGACTTATGGAGGCTATCCTCTGCACCATGCAGCAAAGCGTGGTCTTGATAAGACAGTACTGCTCCTTTTATCCCGTGGTGGTACGTTGCCAGTTCCTGCCACTATTGAATTGCTAGGATGAAAATTTTGCATTTGTTACGTTACGTTATTCTCATTAAATGGCGCTATTGTGGTGCAGCTGATCCGTTGGCTGTTAATGATGACTCTCTTACACCATTGCACATGGCTCGCAGCCGAGGTCATGTGGCTGTGATTCGCATGATTGAGGTTATCTCCTATGAAGTCTCTTGCTCAATTTTGAGGTTATTATACATCGTGGTTAGTGCACTTAAAAAACACCACTTACTGTGGATATTCAAATGAAGGGGTAAAAGACGTATTTTGCAGCTTCTGAGGTGGGCACAAGCGCCGCACTAAGTTTGAAAATATATATATTATTGTGGCCTCTCGAAATACTGTGATCCATAGTATATGGTGTATTTAGAGTAGTGGATTCTGCTGCAGAATGTACTCTCTGCATGTGGGTCACTTCAGCTGTGGAATTTGCAAGCTTCTGAGGATGTGCGCTGTCCCGAATTTGACAGAGTGATGTGAGTGGCAGGATCGCATTTGTATATTCGGCGGAGTATTGCGGGAGCTGTCTGGACCTGGTTTTTTGGAAGCTATTGCACCGCAGTGGATGACCAAGAAAATGTAAGCCTGATCTGACGTCAGCATCTACTGCCTGCATCTAATTTGCAGCATTGTATTCATATTTGTCCCAGCATCTTTTGACTTCGTGAACATGGGCACTTTGATTGCCTACAATTTGATATGTACAAGAGTAGTGGGACTGATCCCACTACTTGTGGATTTGATAGTTGGGCTGTAATTTTACCGACAGAGACCGATCCGAGACGAGTTCCAAAATTTGAACTGGTTATATACCAGGCACCGAAGGTGAGTTCAAGGGGCTACAATTCATTCTTTGGAATAGCGGGTGAACTGTGTGATGGAGCATGTGGTCTTGGTTAAAATGAGTGCATGAAAATTTTGGATTAATTTAGTCTTGAATTCTAGCCTGGGAGCTAGTTGTGAGGGCCCATCGAAATGCTATGACCGGCATTCGTTAGTGCTGTAGTGATTCAAACTACTTGTAACTGATTAGTTACAAACTCTGGTGTATCACAATAATCTACATATCATTGAGTGTCATCAAGGGATGCAATGACTATGGCCTTAAGTAAAAAATGAACACCAATTTTGGCATTGCGGAAGACCCTCCAGAAGAAGTCTGCAATGTTCGTAGCTGTTTAGGAATATGGTGAGATGATTGGTAAAACACTTGTGCTCGTCGTCCGTAAACATGGAGTCAGAGAATGAGAGAAGTTGTTAGAGAGCGTTAAGGTAAGGTGCAAGACAAGGATATTCAAGGTATCAGTTATTGGGCTAAGAAGGCCTATTTGGTTTCTCCTTGTGCAGGTTCCCTTGCCACGCACAATCATCTCTCTATCAAAGGCTGAAGTGGAGGAACCTAAATTAAGCGTTCCTGACCCAGTTGTAATCATTTTGGATAGAAATACGAGTAAGCTCTCCTTGTGCGTTGAGGCAACTCTAGACGTGCGTACTGAGTTAAATTTTCGGGTTTAAATTATACTTCATGTTGAGCAGCGAGTGACTTCAGATCGTGCTGCGAGTGTTATTGGAGAAATGCCAAAGCCTCCACAAGTCATATGCCTTTAAATGGGCTTATTTAACATCTAATCCGCTGTAAGGATCTCGATGAATGTTTGGTAATTGACACTCTGTATTGCAACAGAATCGAAGTACAAGTTCTTGGCTGAGACGGAAGGTGACAAGGCACAACTGGAACGGTTTTATAAGTCCTGCAAAGGCATCTCGCAGGTATGAATTTCTATCATGTGCAGCAGGTGTTATCTAAATCAACGCCTTGCCTTGTTGATATCCATATTATCTCAACCCCTAGGAAGAAACTAAGCAATGGTTCAAAAATGTAGAAAGTTATTAAACCTAATGAAAAGTAGCTTCTTTTTAAGCAATAGTAGCATGTTGGGTCCCATCATTTTAAAGATTAAATTTCTTATGCCTACCATAATTGCAACATATTGGTGTAGGAATAGTGTCATTCAGAGATTGTCAAATATGATTTTGCGAATTTTCAATATATCAATGAGCGTAATATTGAGGGTTGAACTGACGATTGTATAAGGACCCTATACTGAGGATTGTCCTGAGGATAACAAGGAAAGATAAGTGAAAATTATACGTTTCTTTTTGGTAGTCACTTGAGGTTTGTTGCAAGTTTATATTCTCTTTTTACCATCTTTTAATTGTTGCTGCCGAGGGCTTATGCGCTGTTTTTCGCTCTACAGACTGCCCCTGGCGCAGGTCACGTTCCTCTATCCAAGAAAGCCGTTTTGCAAGACTTTCACTCGAGGTTTTTACAAGCTGCAGCTCAACTTCACACCCATGCGTTTGATGAAGAGCCACCAGGTCCTCCAGCATCCTCTGAAAAGCTCAGGAACCGTAAAGAAGATCTAAATGATGGTAACGCTGCTACGAAGTGTGGGACTGTTAATTCCACTTGTGCCAATGAGGCAGGGCCCAGTCAGATCTCAACAGCATTGCCAGTTCCCGAACCAGTCCCTGAAAGTGAAAAACTCCCTGCACTACCGATGGCTCTCCCTTCTGCTCCTCCCCTTCCTGTTCACTGTCGGTCACAAGAAGAAACAGCATCTACGGGAGAGGAAAAGGGAAGCCAGTGTGTTGTTTGCTGGAATGCCGCGGCACAAGGTGTGTGTATCCCTTGTGGTCATTTGGCTGGTTGCATGGAATGTTTGGGAATGATCAAGACCAAGGGTTGGGGTTGTCCTGTTTGCCGGGCTGCTATTGAGCAAGTCATAAGAGTGTATGCTGTTTAGAAAAATACCGCACTACAAGAAAGGCCAGGAATTGGACGCAAGCTATTGTTCTATAGGAGGAACTGGCTACCATACTAGAGGAATGACAAGAAATATTGAGTTCCTTTATCATTCAGGCATGTTTGGCAATGAAGAAGCATGTAGTCTTCCGGGCACTATTGCTTAGAAGTCCATGCTTTCGGGGGTCCAGTGGAAGTGAGGCTTGCCTGCCTCTTGTAGAGTGGTGAATTGATGTTTGAGTGAATAAGGGAACAGTTAATGGTCGTTCTCACACGGAATCCATCAAAGTAAATGCCGAAGTATCTAAACCACACAAGATTTTGAGTCCATTATAGATTTTCCAGAAGTAGGGTGACATCGTGGTTCAATTTGGCAGAGCCTGGGGAAATTGGAAAAAGAACTCTCGTGACAATTGATGAAGACTCCATTGATCATTTTAGATGTGCAACTTTTGGCTTCATTATTAGTTGACAATGTTTGGGCATCTGCCTAAGAGTGCTCAGACTCCAATATGAGTGGATGAATGGAGTCTGGCTTTTGGCTTAAGAAATTTACTCAGTATATTAGCTGCAATTGTCAGCTGCTAATTTTTCTGTATGAATAACCGAGATGACTGTCATGGACAAATGAGAATTTCTTAACAAAACTATACTTAATTGGGGAAAAAAATAGAATTCCACTTCTATTCTACTCATTTCAAGTGCCTTGAGAGAAACGATTTGTGACTTCTCTAAGTATCACAGTGTGGTCAGATTACATGGTTACACGATATACGTTAATTTTGTAGCACGTAGGAAGCATGGCCACCTTTATCCAATCAATGAACACATTACAATGTTCTCCTAATCCACATGTAGAAAGCGTGGCGCACAATAATTTCCCAGAATCACATGTAAGAAGCATGGCCACTCGAGGCTTATTATAAAATGAATGCAAAGACTATGGTGTCCAATCTAATGCTCTCCCTCATTGGTTATCAAAATACACTCATTGGAGACAAGATGGTAGCTCAGTCCGGTCATCAGTGTAATGTACCCACTCTCATCTTCTCATTACAGTATGCATTACACAAACAAAACCGCAGTTTGCAGACAACAAGAACTTGCTCATTCAAAAAGTGATCACCCTTCCACGCCCCCAAACTCATCCACCATAGAAGTTGATATGTGATATATTACAAACCCTGTTGATCGAACAAAGGTCGTACACAAATGAGCCCCAAATGGATAAAATTACCGGATTACAGACTGGTTCCCCACCGCTGCTCCAACAAAATGTAGCCAAAAATCAAATGACGACGACGAAGAAACAAGCAAAAATTCCTAAAGCAGCGCACCTAACCCTAAAAGAAGATTGACCCCCCTACAAGACCTATCGTAACACATTCCAATAGTGCAGCAATTGAGAATTCTTCATCAAATAATGAAACACCAGTCAGCAGGAAACGAAAGGCACCTAAATAATAGAAAATTCAACCTGTCCCTGCCTCTGCCCTGATTCACGGTCACGGTTACGGTTACGGTTACGGTTTAGGGTTTAGGGTTTTAGCCGTCTCCGTCACCTTCCTTTAGGGTTGACAAGCTGCGAGAACACGGCACTCGCAGATGCATCTTCCAAGTCAATATCGTCGTCGTTCTCAGCCAAGATGTGTCTCTCACTGGAAACCGACGAGTCGTCGTCGTCAAGTGGATGCGACGTCATGGGCTGTGGCATCAGCGACACCATGGGCGCACTGGCGTCCATCAAATTCGGCTGCGGGGAAGCTAAAGAAGCTTCATGTAATTGCAACGCGTGCTCCAAGTTCCACAACACATCGCCCATAGCCGGGCGATCAATCCCTTGTTCCTGCAGACACTTCTCCGCCGTCTCACCAAACTTGCGAATCGAAGCCGGGTTGCACATGTCCACCAGCATGGGATCCATAATAGTTTCAAGCAATCCTTGTTTTTGCTTCTGCAATGCCCATTCTGCGAGGTTGACTTGGTCACGCGAGAGAGCAGGGTTGATTGCGGGACGCGCACACAGAACTTCCATGAGCACAACCCCAAAGGAGTACACGTCTGATTTCTCAGTGAGTTGCTGTCTGCGGAAATACTCTGGATCCAAGTATCCAAAGCTTCCTTTCACAGCCGTGCTGATGTGTGTTTGCTCTAAGCTTGGTCCAGTTTTGGAGAGCCCGAAATCCGCGACTTTCGCGACGAGATTCTCGTCAAGGAGGATGTTGGTAGTTTTGACGTCGCGGTGGATGATGCCTTGCGCGGCGCCCGTGTGTAAGTAGTGGAGCCCGCGCGCGGCGCCGATACATATCTCCAGGCGTTGCTTCCATCCAAGAGCGGGGAGATCGGTGCCGTATAAGTGGCCACGGAGAGGACCTTCCGCCATGTAGTCGTAGACGAGAATCATCTCGCAATGCTCCTCGCAGTAGCCGATCAGGGAGACGAGGTGACGGTGACGGAGCTTTGAGAGAAGCTCAATTTCTGTTTGAAACTCGGTTAAGCCTTGTTCCGAGCATGGGTTGCCTCGTTTAACTGCGACTTTGGTGCCGTCGTCAATCTCGCCTTTGAATACTTTCCCGAAGCCGCCAACACCGAGAATCAGAGACTCGTCGAAGTTGTTGGTGGCTTCTTGAAGCTCCGCGAATGTGAAGTAGCGGCCGAGGTTGGAGCCTTGCACTGTGGACACATAGCTTCCTGTTCCACTCTTTCCCGACGCGGCGGACATCTTGCTGTGATCGGAGTTCGCGTGATGGCCGGGGAGGGGGAGCCACGCTGGGGGTGCGTGTTTGCGGCTCTTGGCAGGGAGGAGCTTGGTTGAGGTTTTTCGCCGGCAGCAGAAGTAGATGAGAACGAGTACCAATGCGACAGCCACGACGCCCGCGACGCCCGCGCCTGCAATGGCGCCAACGCTGAGACCCTCACTCTTGCTGGAGCCGCCATTGGGCTTCACCCCCATGCCGCCACTCAAGCTTCCTTCAGTTGAGTTCAGCTTCCAAATCTCGATCCCATTCAGAATGGCATCGCGTAACGCCGACACAGACGCTGGCGCAGGACCGATTTGCACCCACAGCTTGCTCGCCCCGGTTTCCATATTCACGACGAAGTCCAGGTACTTGGCGAAGTTCGCTTGTCCCGTGAGCTGGATGATGTCCACGCCTGTCTCTGCGGTTTGGTTGTTCACGTAGATGTTGAAAACGCGCTGTCCTATGGCGTTGACGAAAAGCTCACAGAAGTGCAAGCGGACGAGGTACGTGAATCCAAGGTCAATCGGGAAGATCCATGTGATGTTGAAGACAGCGTTCACAGTCACCGAGACGCCCATGGTCCGCGCGGAGTTGTACACACTCTGGGGTGCAATGTAGGGTTCGTTTGGGGGAGGGTATGTGATCGATGCGTCGGGGAGTGTCTGCGCTTGTCCCGTCGTGGCGGCGAAGAGGTAGCCGTCGTCTGCTAGCCAGTTGCGCCACATGCCCGTGGAATCGTCAGCTGGAGCAATGGCGACCCCGCCCACATTCACATGATACATCATCTCCACCGCAGTCGTGGCCGCGCTCAACTGCAGCTCAGTCTCAGACTTGTCAATCGACACCACCAAAGTCGGCACCACGTCATCTGGCATAGACGAGACTTCAATCGCATTGATGAACGCGTACGAACTCGGTGCGGGACTGAAGGTGATCTCCAGGGAGCTTCCAGAAGCATTCAAGGAGTATTCCCGAAACACGAGCGGCCGCGCATCCGTGGAGTACAACGAAGGCCGGAAGTCGTCCAGGAGCATGTACTGATTCGCAGTGACAGAGAACGTCGACATGTTGGGGGTGAAGTTGGTGAAGACGAACGGGAAGAAGTGCAGTCTCAGGAAGTGGCGTCCGGGTGTGACAGAGAATGTGTAGGAGGAGTTCGCAGTGAAGATGCGCGATTGCTGGTAGAGCTTAGGGTTGAGGAGATTCGCGTTAGGGACAGTGGTAGAGGCCAAGACGCCTCCGGGTGCGGACAATTTAGGGTTGGGCAACGCGGTCGACCCGCCATCGCCCACGAACAAGCGGCCCTCGGCGGTCACATTGGAAAGCGAACCGCAGGCTATGAAGAAATTGTCCACCGGGCTCCAGGTCGACTGCGCATGGAGACATGTCCACAATGTCGACAACCCTAGGAGACACAAAGCCACCCGTAGTCCCATCTCGTCTCCGTTACCAATGCCTTCACCCTGAACGACCCGAACGTGAAATGCAGGCCAGCAACGCTTTCATGCCACTAGAATCTCAAGCCGTGCCATTGTTGCACCACTCCTCAGCACATTGAGCTCAACATCATTCCTGAAACATCCAATTCACCATCACACATCAACACTCGGCGCCCAAAACATCACGAAACCCACAAGATCGCCGCCCTCAAAATGCTCTACAAATCAACGACGACTAAACCCGAAATTACACAATGCAACGACGTAGACTCTAAACACGATCGGCCACGAAGACCTAAGCCCCACGCCTGTACTCAAGTTACGGAACCACGGAGTCACGCACGTACCTGCAGAAGAAGGTCCCAATTGCATGTCTTACAAGAGACGAGACCGTTCAGCGCTTCATGATGAGGGCGACGCGCCTCTACCACTAGCAGGTTTAGATCTACTGTACAGACACGGAAATGTAGCCTTCCCTAGCCTTTCCACCGCACGGATTCCATCATAGACTCCACCTCCGACACCTGAACGCTCCTTCGCATGCTGCTCACAACGACGAGCCCCAAGAGCCGCCAAGAAGACCACGAGCTTCGCTATTCTCAACAAGCTTTCACTTCTGTCATCTCCACGAAAAGGTATCAAACAACAACCCGCTAGCTCAGATCTCTTCCCAAACCCGCATTGGAGCCTCCCATTCAGTCAACGCCACTGCACTCGCACTGTCACTGATACAGCTCGCAAGCCAGTCAGCCAGCACGCAAGTCAGTCAGCTTGGGCACCCGTCCCTGCCCGCTGCCCGCTGCCCACTTCCAAGCTCACACAAAACAGCCAAGCTACAAGCGCGCCACCCCACCACCAACTACGCCAAATGCACACAATGCCAAGCCAAAACCACTCCGCATTACACCCAAAGTAGACGTTCGAGACACAGAACCGAAACTTGGGATCCAATGTTTGGGAAACAGAACCAATGTTCGGGATACAAAGCTAATGTTTGAAATGCAGAGTCGCTACAGCTGTTTGGGATGGTTCGGCAAGGACACTACTGCAAGGTCGGCGAAGGAAGCCGAAAAGCGTGAGGCGCGAGAGGTGCAGATCTGGAGGTGCGAGACGGAGGAAGCGCCGAGCTTCCGAGTTAGAAATCGGGAAACATGGCAATCAGGAGATGAGAGAAATTGGGGTGCGTTCGATGAGTTGAATCCCGTGAAAGCAGGAGAAGCTGGGGATGGCGATGGTGGCGATGGTGGGGCTCGCTGGCAGGGCTGCAGCAACTGAAGAGCCGCAAAAAGCTCGATTTGGTCCTCGTCTCCGTCGTCGCGGCCGGGAGGGGGGCGTCAGAAGCGTGTCAGAAGCGCTCGTCGCCTGCGTCCCCTCTGCACTCGCGCCGTGAAGGACGGTGGATGGATGAAGGCATCCACGTGTTGATAGATGGATGTGGAAGCAAACTCAACAGATAATAGATGAATGAATTTGGATGTACAGTACTACGTGGGTAGTGAGTAAGTAGTTGAATTTCCAGGATGCGTATGGATGAATAGTGATTTCCTGAGGATGAAAATTGAATGAATGATGGGTGAAAGGTGAATTTCGGATGAATGTGGGTGGATGTGGGCTGAGTGGGTGTGGATGGATGAGAAGTTGCGTTGTCCTTGGAAGCCGGCTTCCAGGCTGTTGAGAAGCACTTGGCCAAGGACAAGGGCCAACTGGCTTGGGTTGTGTGTTGAAGTGTGATGGGCGGTTGCCAGTCTTAAGGGGCCCTGCCGCATTGGAAAATCAGTTGCGTCAAGGGAAAAAAATATCTGCTCTGTCCAAATGGAAGGACACAGTCAGTACCCCTTCGTGGACTTCATTTGGGATCCTTGAAATCTTCAGGTTTGAAGATCTCAGTCTTCTTTTATGTGCCTTTCATCATGTCTGGGTTATTGTAATGGTTTCCAACTTTATTGATTTATCCTCTCAGTGCATGTGACACTAATTTATCAGAGTAGCACTATTTAATCTCTAAATGTCCAAACTGCAGGGGGTTGGCAACATAGCAATTTTGGGCAGCTCATTGCAAGTGGAATTTTTATTTAATTTTTTTTTGAAACTTTCACTCAACATGTGCCTGAAGAGTAGCTTTAAGATCCAACAATTTTTGTAACTTTCAACTACATAGTTAAAAAGTTCTTGTATGATATGTAGTTTTCATTGCTCGGCGGGCAATCTAGGAAGCAAAAAAAAGCTTCTTTAAGAATCACTTTTTAAAAAATAAAAATTTGAAATTGGTTCCTTGGATTTATATACACATGGAAAGCTTTGAATTGTTCCATTTAGATTAATGAGATGAAAATTATGAAGAGTTTTAGTTTGGGGTAGTTTGTGGGTAGTTATAGAATCTCTATTCTATGACCAACTTTGAAGTCCTTTATTAAACTCAATTTTAAATATTTTTGGAAAACAATAAAAAAAATTAGATGTAGATGGTTTATTACAATATTATAACCATTAAGATTGTCATTTTTCAATTCCATAACTAAATTCCATAACTAAATTCCATAACTAAATTCTTAACAATTTAGTATTTTGAATCATTCCCTACTTCTTTCTACTTACTCTTTTCTTCCTAAATGTTGTACAATTCCAAATGATCTAAAATTTTCAAGCATGTAACCAACTTGCCTTGAAGTAGGAATCCAAAGCATAACCACGATTTTGGACATTTTTTCATACAAATGTGACCTTTTGAAGCTACCTGATTTTTCACATGGCCCCAAAAAATATTTTTGTCACTTCAAACGCTAATATCTTGCTTTTCATAGTGGAAATTTTTGAATTTTTTTCACATCTTCTCAAACTAGTATGCTACAAGATCCTATGGTTACATGTATCTAAAAATGATTTTTTCCTAAAATTTGGTACTTGTCCTAGAAATGAAAGTTTTGGAGTGTTTTTGGTGAAAACATAGTCAAAATCATTTAGGGGTTAAGATTAAATGTCATACTTGATATTGAAATAATAACTAGGACTCTAGTTCTCTCTAATGATCCTAGAAATAATTTATGGAATTTTGTACAATATGCTACCTTCAAGACAAACAGGCATCAACTTTGGCTACCTTGAAAGTCAGTAGTATAAAAAAGATTAAAAAGAAAGGATTTTGCAAGTTGTAAAAGATTATTGGGAATACTATAACACAAAATTGACTAAATAGATGCTAATTTCAATGTGGAGAAAGTTGCAAATTGACTATCAAATTCTATTATTTGTTGTAGTTTTGGCTAAAATATCTCCATCTCGAGGGGTCCACTTAGTTCTACTATAACAAACCACGTGCAAACAAGTGGTTTCTAATAAACTATAATTTCAACCTAAAATTTTGAACATTGTTTAATAATGACTATAACTTTCTATTGCCAAAATTTCCAACTCAAATAAAATATAAAATGATTTCTAGAAGAGGTTGAAAATGAACTAAAATGGCATGTTTTTCAACTTAAATAATTATAGAGGACACATTTAGATGACCATTGAGTCAATATTCAACTCAAAATGAGCTTTCAATAATGAGTTATTTTTAGGAATTTTTTGTTCATTCTTTAGACAATTTTTTCTTATATAATATAGGGGTGTGAAAGTTATTTTTCAGTTCTACAGTGTATCTTTTTACTTCAAAAATTTGTAACTAATTACTATTAACAAATAAAAATATCAATAATTCAAAACATAAACTTTCAAAGTAGGAAAATCTATTCATATTTTATTTATTTATTTTTATTTAAAATTCAAAAAGTATATAGGGGGTCCAAATTTTTGTTCGCATGTGGTCTCCATTGAAGGCCCTTTTTTACAGTGTACTAGTAGCGCAAGGATTTTTTGGATAGAAACTCAACTAGTTTTAACCAATTTAGGAATCATTGGTACTTTGTACATTACCAATGACCCACATTGAGGATTGAAAATTCTAGGGCCCCATTTTCATCTCAAGAGACCTTGGTGGTGGAAATTCGCTTTCTAGAAATATAATTTTTATTTAAATTGATTCCCAAGAATAAAATTATGCCATACATACAAAGTTCAAAATAATTGAGCTTTGGCATAAAAAATAAAATTCAACTTGAATTTTTTTAAATTTCGTATAGATTATATTTCTATCTCTATAAGGAAAGGTTGATTCATTTTGTTTGGATTGGTGTAGTTGTGAAAGTTATGGAGCATCTTCTTTGTAGGCAGTCATAGCTTATTTTGGGAAAAATAATATATTGGATCTATTTTAAATTAAATTAAAAATAAAATTTGCATAAAATTTATCCTACACTCAATCAAATTCATTAAAAAATAATTAAAAAAATAATTAAATATGATATGTAATTAAATTTTCAGAAACTATAACGTAGCATACCATAGTCCCTTATCAAATTCGGCAATAGTTGTCGAATAATTAATAAAATTTCAAATTTTCACTTTTGCAGTAAAAAAATATTTATTGAAAATTTCATCTTACAGCATCATTAAATTCTGCCACATTCGGCAATTGTACTATTTTTCCAACAAATGTTGCAAAAATGATTGTTTTCTTCCACTATCTGTGGCAAGAAATGATTAATATTTTACACTCCTTACAATACAAGGACACTGAGTTGTACTTGAGAATGTGGCACCAAAGGCATCTTATGAAGGAGAATGAGAAGTTGAGAAAGATAAACTCTTTATATAAATTGGATGGTAGGAGGTAAAACAACCCATGTGGGATATGTAAATAATTAGGATTAGAAGGAGCTCAATTGCTCATAGGTAAGTCAAAAGTAAGAATTGTGTTCAAACTAGAATTTTAGACCTCATTTAGATAGTATAGAATAACTTTTTTTGAAACACTTTGAACTAAGTTAATGTGAAAAATCAAGCTAGCTTCATATCCAAAACCCCTTTTGAGATTTAGATACTTCAATTAAAAGTAACAAACAAATTTCAAAGAGAAGTTAAAAGGAACATTTTCTTTGACAATTCAAACATCCCCATTGCATTTTGTCCATAACTTTTATTTGAAGGCTCATACATATTTTTTAAGATTAAATTTAAATTTATTTCTCAACTTTTCATAGTTCAAAGTTTTTGAAAAATGTTACTCCATATTTTACTACACCAAAATGAGGCCTGAAATTCTATTTTGAACACAATTGCTACTTTTTGACAATGAGAGTTCATCTTCAAATTATCCCATATACTTTGAGGGTTTATGACGGACAATGAATTTCATTATAAAAACAACCTCTCCATCTTTAATTCTCACTAAATGTCAAAGAAGAAATTCCTTCAAATAGCCATAAAAGAACTTCTTGATGTGATAGTCCTTGGACTTTACATTGAATTTTCTTACTAAAATTGGACATTTTTTTGGCAATTGGCATTGTCGATTTTTAGGATTTTCTGCATTTATCATTATGACTTCTTGAAATTATGATACCCTCAAAAAGCAATTAGTTTCTACCGAAGTTGAAAAGGGACTATGATAATGGAATAATGTAGAAATATGAATGAAAATAATTTGAATCCTAAAAAAAATGAAAAATAAACCACATATACCAAATAAGCCATGAGTATTGCAGTAAAGCTATGAGGACTATGCTACAAAACATCACAATACATTCAGCAAAGCCTTGAGTATTACAATAAAGTTGTGAATACTAGTAAGGACCGTGCTGCTAAACATCACAAAATATTCTAAATTTTGTGAAACAAAATTCCCAAAACTCTAAATCCTATTAACAAAAGGAAATCCAACCCCAAAGGAAATGATTTTGTATGGGATCTAATGAATTTGACCTCAATGTATGGTAGTTTTCTTGTTAAAACAATCTTAGCTTTGAAATTAGTATGCTTCAAGTCCAACTTAAAACTATTATCGATGTAGTTTTTCCTTCAATATGGTACCCACTTCCACTTAATAATTTTTTGAAGAATAGAAATCAAGCTTATCCTTGAGAATAATTTAAAAAAAAATTCTCAATTCAATTCTTCAATATAAATCATTTTCAATTCAAAATTTGTAGTGCAAAAATTTTAAGTAACAAATGTTCAAAATCTTATAATTTTGCATAACAAGGTACAGAAAACTTGGTTATTCTTTTCAAAAGCAAATATTTTCCAATCTATTTACTCAAAGTTTCCAAAATTTCTTCAACACATTTTCATATAAGTCTAGTGGAAGATCTTACATTTGAATAATCAAATTATTTAGAAATTTTAGTCTTTGCATTGGAAATAGCAATTTTGAGTGCTTTTATGATGAAATGGCCTTTGGACTTTATAGGTGAAGAACATGGGTTTGTTTGTTTTCCAAAAATGGTTATGGATTGAATATTTGTGTATTGCATGGTAATTTTCACACCATAATATTTTCAACAATGACTTAAAACCCTAAAGTTCCAAAGTTCCTACATGGGACTCTTGATATTTCAGGTAGACTTGTGTGATTTTGTGATTCTTAAAAGCATTTTTTGAAGAACAAAAATTAGATTAGCCTTTGGGGGATATAATTTTTATTTCAATCAATGCCTAGGAGCAAAAATTATGCCACCCTAAGTCCAAAGCAACTCGAGGGGGCAACCCAAAAAATATCACAAAAAACTGAATTTTTTTAATTTTTAATTTTTTCCTCAAAAATTATATTTTTCTCTACACCTAAAGTTTGGTTTCATTCAATTTCGACTAGCGATGAGAAAGTTATGGATAATCTTGTTTTTTGGACAATCTAAGCATCTTCTTAAAAAAACAATTTACAAAATTCATTTTTTAATGTAATTTTTATAATTTTTCAAAAGAAATTGTTAAACAGGGTTAAGTAATCTTTCTAAAACAATCTAACTGTTGTGATTATTGTATTTTAATTCCATCTTAGAGCTATCAATAGATTAGTTTTCCCTTCAATCTTGAATCTACTTCTACTTAATAATTTTTAATGAGTGAAAACTAAGTAGGTTTTGTCAGATTTTTTTTATAGATTCTCAATTCAATTCTTCAATATAAAAAATTAGAATACCAAAATCTACTTGAGCAAGATGTAAAATACTTTTTTTCTTCACTTTAAAATGCAAATATCTTGCAATGTATACTATCAAAATTTATGAAATTTCTTCCACATATTTTATACTAGTCTAGTACAAGATTCTAGAATTACATATGTAAATTTTTTTTTTTTTAAGTTTTTGCTCTTTGCAATAGAAATGATAGTTTTTAGTGTTTTTTGATGAAAAAAGGCCTTGGGACTTTAGAGGTTAAACCTTTATTTGGGTGTCATTACGATATTAGCGTAGAGAGAAATACCATTAACAATAAAACAATCTCACCATTGGTAATAAAATACAATATAAAAACCAAACTTATAAATAAATTTTCACCTTAAGTAACTCTTCAACTCTCAAAGGTCAAATTCATTTTTGTTTAATTTTATTAAAATATAATTGTGGATGAAGGGCATACAAATTAATTGAAGCAACAATTGTGGTTGCACTTGCGTGGCTTCACTTCATGATTTTAGTCAATTGGCCTCAAATTTCCATGGTCAAGTCATGTCTACTTCCTCGTCTATTTGTTTCTTCACACCTAGTGCACCCTATATTCATCAAATATATATCACCAACTACTAGCTAAACCAATTCACTAGTAGAAAATCTAAAATTTCTTTTGTTTAGGTCGCATTGATTTGGACAAATTTTGACAGAAATCCATTGAAAACAACAGATTTTTGTCCAAATCAATGCGACCAAAATGACAGAAATTTCAGATTTTCTACTAGTGATTCTAACTTAAAGATTGTCACTAGAATTTTTTTTAAAGGATTTTTGTATTGACGCTAACTTTGCAAGTGGCATTAACTTTTCAATCTCACTAATATGATAAATTAGTGTATTGGTTCATATTTTAATCCAACATATGTCTATGTGACACAGCTAATAGAACAACCCTAACAAAATCTTTATCTAACATAGTATTCAGTACCATCATGGCTCTTTGTATAATGTCAATCAACCATGTTTACACCCAAGATTGTAAAAAGGCCAAAATGCTAAAAAATGAATGGGTTGAGAATAAAGGATGATTTATACTTAAAAAATTATGAATTATAATTCTAGTGAATGATAGGTCTGAACTCTTATATTGTTGTTGTATTACCAACTCACTTACTTTGAAGTTGGATTTTCAAAGTTTAGAAGATCATTTACTATTAATAGAAATAATAGAATATAGCTAAATGTTTTTTGGGTGAATTTGAAGTTACATAATGAAAATTGAAACTTTGACAAAATCGACATAGATTTTATCTATCATGAGTTTGATTTGGTACCACAATTTGTCTTTGGCACCCTCTAGAGTGTATGTTTGAAGTTTGTTGCTTTGATTAGATTGATACAACAATTGTCCAATGTAAGGCTCTACGCATTGTGGAGTCTATATGTAGAATTATTATTTTGTATTGATACGTCGACATCATATAACTTACAACCCAATCTTCAACAACCAAACAATGTTATAAATAGAACCTTTGTATAGAATCTTCATAATTGCATAGTCCATATGCATTATATTCTTGCTTGAAATGTAACTTTAGATCATCTCAATGATGTGTGTTTACAAAAGTGCATCATCAAAGGGACAATTGCCCAATTCTCCAAAACCATTTGTCCTAATGATTCTTTTCATACTTTAATTCCCATATAACAATGCATTGGAAACTTGAGAATTTTAAAACAAAGGTTGAAACCTTCAATTAGTCACCACTACTACCACAAAGAGCAATAAAGCCTAGGTAATTTAAAATACATAAATTTGAATGGTCTATTTAATTCCTAGGATACCTTACGTCGTGTATTGAATTTGAAAAAATTATGGATGACTTGTTTAGAAAGTAAGTTTTTGACAAAGGTGATCATAAAATATGTGATGGATTTGATTATACAAATAAAAATTATTGTATTATAGGTATTGTTCAACACCAATATTTCAGTTTATTAAATCTATTTATTTTAATCCAAAAAAATTAAACAAAATTTAAATTATTCAATTTCGTTAGCAAGATGAAACTTATGAGGACTAGTTTTATTTTACAAGTAATTATAGAATCCCAATTCAAAAATGACATTTGAGTTTTACTTCTAAACTCAAATTTGAACAAATTTTAAGAGAAATTAAAATATTTAGTGTTGATTTCTTATTACAACATTGTCAAGGTTTAGATTGACTATTTGCATTTCTATACTTACCTTATAAGTAGTTTAGTTTTTTTGTCATATTCAACCACTTTATACTTATTATATTATTTAAGAATTGAATTTGATTTTTTTTTAATTTTGTAGAATTAAATTTTCATTTAATATTAAAAATTTTAATTTTTTTTTAATTAAATATTCTATTTTTACCTTATGAGTAATGACATTTTTTAATTTTTGGGTAGCCCTAAAAAAATATGGGTAGTTCAAAAAAAATATAAACAAGTCATTTTTTAGGATTTTAAAATCTTAATTGCCTTTTTTAAGGATTTTTAGCGTAATCACCACTTTTTTAGGGTTTTGAAACCCTAGCCGTTATTTTTTTAGGGTTTTAAAACCCTAGCCGCTCCTTCTCTTCTTCTTCTTCCTTGACTTTTGTTGTCTCTTAGCTCTTATTTGTTGTTACTTATTGTTTTTTGCTTCTTAGTTTTTTTTGTTGCATCTTAAATCTTGTATCTTGTTACTTTTTAGTTTATGCTTCTTGTTTGTTGTTCTTGCATTTTAAGTTTTTATTCTTTTTAGTTATTGTTTTTTGTTTCTTCTTATTGCTTTTTAGTTCTTATTTCTTGTTTCTTCCTGGTGCATCTTAACTTTCATTTCTTGTTGTTTCTTCTTGCATCTTAACTCTTGTTTATTGTTATCTCTTAGCACTTAACACTTTTTTCTTCTTCTTTTTTCCATTACCATTCTTATTCTTCCTACCCTAAACTTGTGCAATATTTTTTGTTGTTGTAAGCCTTTGAAGGTTGAGTTTTGTTGATCATTTACTAAAAATTAACCTCCCATTTCTTTAATTGTATATATAAATGTGAAGATGGCTCTATTGGATTGCAAGTAGACTACAACAACTTTGTTTCAATTTTCAATGCCTATATAAAGAATATAGACCCTATTGACTTGTGTAAATGATTCATTATGATATATATGTTTTTTGTTGGTGACTAATAAATGTCAATGAAGAAAGTTGCATTATTTCTTCCA
Source organism: Rhytidiadelphus loreus (assembly GCA_947034895.1). Classification (NCBI taxonomy): domain Eukaryota; kingdom Viridiplantae; phylum Streptophyta; class Bryopsida; order Hypnales; family Hylocomiaceae; genus Rhytidiadelphus; species Rhytidiadelphus loreus. The sequence goes on from OX344764.1 coordinate 46,873,767, forward strand.
TTATCCCTCTCCAATATGATTGTCTCTTGTATATCTCTAAAATCATGTGTATTCGTTTTTAACTATATGAAGTCTTTTATTCAATCGTAAAATCATCTTGATGTATGATTCCAATGTGTCATACTCATTTAAAATGCATGAAAAATTATTGTGATTTGTAATTAAAGCTATTTTGAATCTCAATCATCCCAATCACAAACTACATACAATTTTGAAAAATGAAATGCTCAATTATCTAGAATATCACTTGCTTTTAGAGTTACATTTCACAATATATATTGGCTAAAATATAACTAGCTATAGTTATATAATGCTTATAATTATGTGTGTCAAAATGTGACCTTACACTTCCCAAAATATGACTACAGTCAGTCATAAAATTACTAATGACATTCATATAAACTACCACGTCAACCAAAATTATGACTTATAAGAGTCATATTTCACATCAATAAATAATATGGTTCAGTAGAGTCATATTTATATTCAACATCATTCAAAAATATAACTCACGAGAGTCATTTTTCACATAGCAGAAAATATTACTCACAAGAGTCATATTCCACATCAACAAAAAATATGACTCATTGTAGCCATATTCCACATCAGCCCAAAAAATGACTATATGGAGTCATGTGCCACGCAGGATTTTTTTTCTTTTGCTTGGGTAGCTCAAGAAAAAGTCAAAATCCCAAGGATAATCAACATATACGCCATGTTGACAAAATATGGCTAATTATACCCTCCAATCTATATGGCTACCAAAATAACTCATGTCCGAAACAACTCATGAGTAATGATTGGATTCAATGGTATCGTGAATCATCTATAATGATTTCTGCGTAAGTCATATTTTTTGATTTAATGATTCACCACAGTTATATTTTGCAGTCATAAAACATTGTTTCTCTGGTAGTGTCTTTTTTCCAATATATTTGAATACACTTCATCTATTTCTTTCCCTACCACGTGAACCTCTTAACCTCTAAATGCCTAGGCAACCATATATAGTTGATCTGAAATTTCAATCTTATTTTGGAGTGGGCAGTTAAATTCGTTTGTTTGGTTTAAAAATAAATTGGGCAGTTTTTAGGGTTAACTATTGAAAACTTTTATTTTTTACTGAAAAAGTTATATATTTGATTGTTGAGAGGTCTTCAAAGCCATATATGTCCATTAGTGAAAGAGTAAGCTTGCTAATTTTACTTCATTTTCCAACTTTGAGCAATTTCGCTTGATTTGAGATCTAAAAACTTGTACTTATCCATTTGCTTTGAAAATGGTCCCAATGGAAAGAGTAAAGTGTTGATTTGGAGTTATTTTTATTTATACTTATAAAAGAAAATTGCATCTCAACAATTGCAAGGTGGGTTGTGTAATGAGTTTAATAGCTTTTCAAGTGATGTTAAGTTTTTTGAAAGGGCATTTTAGTGTGCTAACACAATTTGTAGTTGTTCATGTCATCTCCAATCCAAAAAAACTTTTATATGCAAATTTTTGAAACATTATGGGGAGGGACAACATATTAAAAATAGAAAATGTACATTTTTTTTTGTTATAATCTCACAACTGTTATGCAATTTTGCACTCAAAATTGATGAGCACACTAATAAGCAAGCTCTTTAAACATCCATACGGTTAGATTTTGAAAAAAAAACAATTTGCTTGAATGGGAATAACTATAAGCCTATGCTCTTTTTTCATAGTCAAAACACATTTGAAAAAGCTTGTGCATTTAGGGGTTAAGGACACATAAACCAACCAGTGGAAGCCATGACTTTTAGAAATCGAACAATAAAAAAATGTGAGATCTAAGTGGTAGAACTAAATATGCATTATAGATTTCTTTCAAATTGCATCTCTTATCTACATCCATCCAATAATTATGAAGTGAAAGTTGCTCGTTGTAGTAAAATAATATTTAATTTTTAGGATTATTTTTAAATTTTTTATAGAAAAGTTATAGAAAAGTAGTAGAAAAGTATTAAAATTAGAAGAAAAATAGTATAAAAACACTTGAAAATAAAAAGTAGCTTTAAACTTTTCTAGTGTAAATAGGGTAGTGTGGATGAATAGGGTATGATTTTAGATGATAAAATGTAAAAGGATGAATGGGGTACGAGTGTAGATGAATGGAATGCAAATTTGGATGAAAAACTGAAAATGGATGAATGGGGTGCAAAGTACTGTCGTCGTTGTTTAATAACCTGAAAACCTAAATTTTCAAGTTTAGTGTTTCGGATAGATCACTCATGTACAATTTTATGCTCATAATTCAAAACCGCTTTGTGCAAATTTGTGTGTATGTTTGTATTTCCAACGAGTGAATTGCAAGGAATTTTTTTTTTTGTGTATCTGGGATCGGAATACAGGTTTTGAAAATCGCGGTAGTTGCAGGGTTGAAAAAGCAAAAGCAAAAAACAAAAAACTGCAAACTTCAAATCAAGATAACTTTTGATTCAGGAAGAATTTGAACACACAACTTGACCTTTGGAAAGAGAAGAAAAAATCAGTCAAGATAGGCGCCAAAATTTCTCAAATCAGAGAAAAATTGATCAAGTTAGCAGCCAACGAAGTTCGTGAAGTTGGAAAGTTTGAGCGCCAGGCCAATTTTGACTCAATCTTCCAAATTTCTTCGAATTTGAGGTCTTTGAAGTGTCGCAGGACTATGATCGACCAAATAGAACACAAATTGTGCCGAAATTGTCAATTTAGAGTAGAAATTTGTGATTTCAAGCTGCGGATGCGATTAGGGATTGAACCCGTGGATGCATTCAAAACTTAAAATTTAAACACAAATTGCAATGCAAATGGAAATTGCAACAAGCAGTGAGAATTGAGAATGCAAAATTGAATTTCAAAGCATGCTGTGATCGGAGCTTGGAAGCAATTCGGTGAGGGAGTATAGCACCAGAGCGACACTAGAAGTCGGAGGCGCGGCAGACTGCGGAGCTCCGAGGTGCACACGGCCATAGGGTCCGACGAGTGGTCTTGGGTCTTGTAGTCTATAAAATCAATCTTATAGTGTTAAAATTGGAATTTTGAACTTGAAATTTATATGGAATTTGTGTATTGGCACTTAAATACATATTTTGTATGTTCTAAGAACAACTTATTTTTGTGGTTTTGGACTCGTTGACCTAAGACTTGTTGTCCAAAAACCTAAAGAAAGAGAAAGCTTCAAGATCAAGAATCTGGTACTAGTTCTAAACATTTCATACTTCTGCATACTGAACATGTTGACTACTGTGACAATAACGTTTAGGCAATTTGCATTTAGGTTTGAAAAGCTCATGGAGAACAAATACTGGACATGTTGACCCTAACATAAAAAAGAACAATTAATGGATACTTTGTACTATTTTAAAAGTATTATCTTGTATATATGATTAGGTCATAAAGCATGCATAAATATAAGACTCTTTGACCAACTTGACTTGTTGCCCAAGATTGTTGACATTTCCTTAGAACACTATATAGGATTGTGACGGTTATACCATTGTGTCTACATACATAAGTAATGGACTGCCAACAAAATTAAAAGAACCTGGGAATAAGGGTGGGAAAAGAAAGAGAAAAAGAATAGACAGATAATTTCAGTTATGTTGTTTGAGATTAGTTCACAAATTACTTACATCTACTTGAAAAAGTGATATTAGACACATATAGACTATGTTGGTTTATCTTTGGATGAACCTCTATACTAAAAGTGCTTTGTGGAAAAGTAAAATTTTAAGTTTCAAAAGTACCTTACACTTGTCTATATTTGAAACATAATGTCTACCTCTGAATGGAGGCACTAAAGGTATGTGCAGACCTGACCTTTTGGAGTAGCGGGTGTTGAACAACAAAACACACTAAAGAAAGATAAGTAGGAATATTAAATTGTAGTAGTAAATGCAAAGTTGTTGCTGTAGAGTTGGTGTCAATAGTATATTGTTTAATTTAGCAGTTGTTCGCATTTAATGGTAAAATAATATTGTATGCACAATAAAACAAGGTGTTAGTGTCCACCTAGCACTATGCATTCACACTTGTGGGGTGGTGGTATAGTGTGAGGAAGCTACTGGAATCTTGGCCGTTGGAGTCGTCGTTTGGCTTGTTGTGACGTTGAATATATTTCGCACAAATTTTTTGTAGGTATGCTGTGAAGTTCTTCTACAATCAGACGTCAACTTGTGAGTACAGAGAGTGGGTGACTTTCTTTTAGGTTTTCTTGTTGTGGATGCCATGAAAGTGCTAGCGGAAAGGCTGTCAATACAATTGTAATCACTGTGAGGGGTGGGCGTTGGGGTAGTCATCGAAGAAGGGGGCGCCACTGATTGTGTGAAGTCATTGCGGGAGGACTGCTAGGACTATTGTGCAAGGATTGGCATTAGGCGGTCATTGGAGTTTTGGAGAGCAACTGAATGCGTGGAGTCATCAGTGGAGGAAGGCCGAGACTACTGTGCGAGGAGTGGCGGGAGGCGCAAAAGCGCATTGAGAATGACCATTGCCACTTGGTAAGATCGGAATTCTTTTGTCTCTGCGTACAGCAAAAATATTATATCGACTAACAAAAAAGGTCAAAATCGGAGGTCGACGTTATTTTCAGTTCTAGGGTTTTCCTTGCCGTGCAATATGTATGACTTTATGAAATTAAACATGAGTTTGTGCTTGCCTAATCCGCAACTTAGAGTGTCGTTCTCTCAAGAGTGTCGTTCTGCAGAGGAAACTGCCAACGAATTGTTGATGCTGGTTGTAGCCATCTCCATTATCACAGACGTCTGCAATCGACATACCAAGTTGCTGAAGTCATTTAGTAGGTAATGTTAGTCCAAATCAAGTTTTTATTGCCTTTGTTAGTTGATGCTTTCACTCGTTGTAGGCTATTTCCGTTTTTCATGACTTGCATGGATGATTACAACTCTGTAGTTTTGCGAGTTCTCAAATGTCATTGTGCGTAGGAGCCATTGAAATTGCAAATTTTCGTGTTGTTTTTGACCTTCAAATATAAAAAATGTTTTTGTCGTTTCTCCACTGTAGGCATGGACAGTCTTCCTAATACTGTCGAGTACTTGTCAATGACATTGACCATTTTGCTCATGCTTCTCTGCACTCACTGAGCGTTGTAGTTGGTTGCTGCAAAGGAATGGAACAATGACAATATGAGCGAGGTGCTTCAACTCTCTGAAATCCCAGAGACGTCGACTTCAAAGTCTGAAATAATCACTCATGCTGTGTTGCATTGCTTTCAATTATGGAATAATCCTAACAATATTGATGGTGATTTGAGATTTTGGGTGAAAGTGCGATCCACAATATAGTTCTCATGGTTTCTTCTTGGGTAATGGTTTGCTTTGGGTACCCAAAAATCTTGTTTCAACTACAATGTCAGTCCATTGCACTGTGTCAAACGACTTCAACTTTTAAATATAATAAGGTATGGTTTCACAAAATGTGATTTTGGTTGTCTACACTTGTAATGTATCAAGAAAATCATCACAATCAAAGAATTTTAAGAATTTTTAATGAGTTTTTTAGTTGAAAAAGTAAGTTTTGTCTCAAACACCTAGAATACTCAAAAACAAGCATTTGGAATATCAAATAATTTTATTTTAATATAATTTTTGGATGTGACTTACATTAAGTGGTCCAATACATAAAATAATTAATTCTATTAATAAAAACTTAATAAATTGAGCACTGTGATGCCTTTAAATGCCAAAATTCAGCGATTTTTCTCCCCTCCAAGAAAAGATCCAAAAAAATTCAATATTATTAAAAAAACTCATTAGGAATATACATCTTGATCCTGTTGAGGTGCAAGAATTTTTAATTTTAATTTTAGAGTCTTTTTACTTCATCAAAATGAACAAAATAGATAAATTTTGAAGGTTTAAAACAAAAATAACCTAATTAGTGTGTCCAGAAAGTGATACCCAAAGCAAACCATTATCCTCTTGACCAATATGACAATGACCGTTGGGTGAAAATGTTTTGTTTGACAAAAGCAGTTGTTTTTTCATTGGCTGATGTTCTTAGACCAGCTGTACAACGGAAGGATACCAAATACAGATTTGCAATCCCAACTGTAGTGAGACTTGTTGTTGGGTAGAGAGGCCTTGTTTTGGGAAAACGCGGGGTTCTTGGCTGCAACTAGAATTGATTCAAGATACGGAGGATCTCAAAATCAAATATACCCATAAAAATGCTTAGATAAATCCCATAATTTGTCTCATAATCATGCTCATATAACCCTCATCATAAACCATAAAGATCAAATAAAGTATCACATGTTTTTACAAAAGTGGTGTGAGTTGTGGTGAGCAACCCTTTTTTTTCTGGCGAAATGGTGCCAGACAGCACCAGTTGGAAAAGTCCAGCGAAAAATGATTAAAGAATTTTAAAAAAAAAGGAAATATTGTCGCCAGGTCACGACCTAGAATTCCTGCGGGGTGGCCTGACAACCCCAACCCTAGCCGGACCCATCGCCCGACCTGGAGCAGCATGGCACTTGAATTTTTGAATTGCGCGCCATTTTCCTCCCAGAGCGGCACCTCCGTTGCCCCTGCTGCTGCATACAACTAGACCTCCATCGCCTCTAAAGCTTACTTGTAGGGTTGCTTATCGCCGCCTCAGCTTAGTTGTAGCATTGTTTATCGCCATGAGTGCTCAAGGTACTACAAGATTGTATCGCCAGATCTTATACGTGACATTCCATTTTGTTCTTGCTTTGATTTCCACTCCTCCACTCCTCCTGTGTTAATCGCTGATTTATTCTTTGTGTTAGATTTTGCAGTTGTTGTAGGGGAGGCGCATTTCCTCCCACTCCGTCTAAACGTTACTGCGATGGAAAGTGGAAGCACTTGGAGATGGTTACTGGTTGGTTTAGGGTGGGTGACAGGATGCAAGCATTGGTGGACTATAAGTGCGTATGAGCGAATCCTTACCTTTGTTCATGTTCTTGGCATCTGTTGGCTATGATGAATTCTAGATTGCAATATACTTGCATTGCTCTTTGCTTGTTGTGTGAGTTGTGTTTTTGGTTGTACATTTTGTTGACAACCCCATGGTTTGAAAGAAATTCGCCAAAGGTGGTTGTCAATGTACTTGTGTTTATGTTTTAGGGACCTCCATGGCTTGACAAGCTCGCCAACGGTGGTTCTGTTTCATTGATCTCTTTTCATTTTTTTTCATTTGTGGTTGCTAGACTTTGTAGCATTCTTCTGCGATGGATAGCGAAGAAGACATGTCTGTAGGGCCTGATGTCCAAGAGGTCAACATAATCGAGGTTGCTGTGTCGAAATCAGCAGGTGCTGTTGTGTGGAAATCAATAGGTGCTGCTGTCCCGAAATCAACATATGTTGTTGTCCCGAAATCAGCAGGTGCTGCTGTCCCGAAATCAGCTGGTGCTGTTGTCCCAAAATCAGCAGGTGCTGCTGTACCGCAATCAGTACAGACAGTCCCGAAATCAGCAGGTGCTGCTGTACCGAAATTAGTACAGACAGTCCCGAAATCAGCAAGTGCTGCTGTACCGCAATCAGGACTTTTTATTGATCTTGCTACTTTACCGAAATCAACAGTTCTTACTGATCTTGCTGCTGTACCGCAACCAACAGTTGTTACTGATCTTGCTGCTGCTGTGTTGAAATCAAGAACTGTTACTGATCTTGTCGCAGCTCGCAAGGCAAAGAGAGAAGCTGCTCTTCACCGACGGCAATTGAAGGGAAAGGCGGTTTGTGTAGAAGACAATAAGGGGCGACGGAATGCAAGAGAGGCAGAGATGATTTCAAAGTACTTCACTAGTTCACGAAATCCCAGTAGTTCTAAACCCTTGCATACTATCCATCCTTCTGCCCCTATGATAACTCGATCAACTAGTTCTCCATGTGCTTCGAAATCCACCTCTTTCAACAATGTGTCTTTAGACACAGAGGTGTTGGAGTGTGAAACTATGAACTAGTCACAAAAAGGGAGCAATGTCCAGTTGGAGGTACCAGTAGTAGATGTGTCTACTTACAAAATCCATCGTCAATTGAGGCAAGACATGGTACAAATCTCTGATGAAGAGGAGGACTTGGAGTCTGATGATGATGTGGAAGAGATTCCGCCACCCAAGAAGCCAAAATTGAATTATGACCGAACTCGGCATTTCCAAAATGAGTGGGCAGCAAAGCTCGTGTGGGCGGAACCAATTCGAGGCACTAATGGCCATGTTCACTTGGTGAAGTGCACGGTTTGTTCCACATTTGAGAAGAATCCGAAAATTTTAGGCCCCAAGTGGGACACACTTCAAAAACATGAGGGAAGGAGGAAGGCTACATTTGATATGCCCCAATACAACGTGAAGAAAGGTGAATGGTATGTTTCAAAAACTAGTCGGCATCAAATCAATCTGAGACACTTTGCAGCTAGGCAGCCTGCATCTGTTCTTCAACTAGTGAACACTAGCACTTCAATGGCGCGGTCCAAAAAAATTGTGCAATTTTGTACAATATTTCAGATCCTTTCAGGTGGCCGTCCCATGTTGGAATATGAGGATAGGCAAGCATTGTATGCCTTCCTCAATGTTCCAAACTTGCCAAGAATGCACTGGTCTGACACCTCTGGATGGAAGATGGCTGATTGCATATACCACCAAGTCAAAGAAGCAACCAAGAAAAAATTAAGTGTTGCTCACTTTCTTGCTATCACATGTGATGAGGTAACCACTGTGGATAATGGAAGCTGGATATGCATCCATGCTTATGTGATGGAAAATTACAAGAGGATTCCATACTTGATATCCTTACAACGCTTGGTGGATGGAGCTGGGTCGGACAGCTTGACCTTGATAATTATGAAGTCCTTGGAATGTGCAGGAGATCTCACTATGGACCAAATTTCAAGAAAGCTAATTTGTTTTGGAGCTGATGGCGTTAGTACTTTCCAAGGTGTGCGAAGTGGTGTGACAATACAAATTCAAACCAAATTCGCTCCGTTTTGTATGGGTGTGCATTGTATGGCCCATAGATGCAACCTTGCAGCGAAGTCTCTATCTTCTCTTCCTATCTTTGGTGTTATAGAGCAAGTTGTTCAAAAAATATACTCGTACTTCAGCAAGAGCCCAAAACGACTCTCTGAGTATCAAAAATTAGTGGAAGTCATGGAAACTAAAGGACTAAAACCCCTTCTCCAAGTATCTACTCGGTGGGTGTCATTGCTAGAGCCTTTGAGGAGGCTCCTAGCGGATTACCGCACACTTCTTGCCAAAATGAAGGCTGATCTTGGCAAAAACGAAGCTGCTGAGGTAAGCTAGATTTTTCATTTACACTCTTTTGTTTATTGTTTTGCCACATTTCTTTACTTGTGAAGAACCAACTAAGTTATCATTGTCTGTGCTGTGCAAAGGCGAGGCTACTTTTCTTTAGCTTCTATCTTGTTTTAGTGCTCAATTTTAATTTATTGTAGCCCACAGATCAAGCCCGTTCAATCCAATCGTGGGGTTTCTTTGAGATTTTTTTCTTCACAGAAATGAAAGTACTATTGTTAAATATCAAAATTAGGAGTTGTACCAAAATTAGCAGCTGTCCCGAAATTAGTAGCTGTCCCGAAATCAGCAGACTTTGAATGCAGCCTGTGCTTCAGACTTCAGAAAGAGCCCATGCCTCAGACTTTGGGTTGTATTTTATTGCTTAATATTTTTTCTTTCAATTTTAATGTAGTTGTAATGCAAAAAGATCTCTCCAGTCTACTAGCTATGCAGAAGAAAAAATAAACGTACATAAACTAATGGTATAGTTAGATCCATATGCACTCTAGTTAGATCCTGAATGACAGCTTACATTGAGCTTCATCTGCCTTTCTACTTCATCAGTACTTGCTGACTGCTTGTCCTAGTAGAAAATGGTTGTCTTATTAAGTAGGAAGTGCTATTTAAATGTTTCTAAACAATCTTTGTTTGTTTTTTGTTTTTGCAGAAGTGTCTAAACCTTACGTTAGATCCATATGCACTCTTGGGGATGACAGCACTCATGCCCCTTCTTGAGACAGTGGATATACTAGTGACTTTTGCTCAAAAGCGCGATGTCTACATCTGCGATTTTGTTGCTGCACTAAAAATAGCAGAAGGGCAATTGTACACACTATATGTTGACAAGACCATTGCATTTGTTGCAGATGAATTTTGGGCATTCAAGAATTTACTTGAATGCTCTCATTCACAGATTCACATGAAGTGGGTTTCAGATTTGAACACTGAGTCTGCCCAGCTCGTTTTTGTGACAAATGGTGAGAAGGTGTGGGCAGTCCATCAAGAAGCACCTGTGGACAGAGATGTTTTTGCAACTATTGTCAATATTGTGAAGACAGAGTGCATAGGTATGTTTTGTTGGTATTGGGGCTTCTTGCTTTGTTTTGAGTTGTTATTACAAGTGCATTGTTCAATTTTTGTATACAGGTTGTTTTAGTTGTTCTTATTCCTTGTTTTAGTTGGATTGTTTTTTTTTGTTTAAGTTCTTATGGCTAGTGTATGTTCCATCCTTGTTTAAGTTGTTCTTTGGTTGTATTTAAGCTTTGCTAGCTCTTTTTTTGTAGAAGGCTTTGGATGTTCACTTTATAAGTGGGTTGTCTTATGTTTTAATTGAAGATTTTGAGTTCTTATATTTTACTAGGTTTACCATTGATGTATATTTGTGACTAGAATGCTTATCACCTTATTGTTTTTTATACAGGGGCAGCTCGTCAATTATTGAGGGAATTAGAGGCACGATTTCCCTCTCATTCTATCATGGATGCCTTGGATGTTGTATACCCACAATATTGGTTGCAGAGTGATGCAGAGGAGTGTTTTCCCAAGCAATTATCAATTCTCATGTCATACTACTATGAGCCAAAGTTAGTGGAAGTTGACAAGGTCAAGTGCCTAATCCCCCCTATTTTGGACCGCCACAATCTAGAGACTGAGCAGGGTTTATTTAAGTTGGCCATGGTGAATAATGCTAGGAAGCACATGGAGCCTCCATTTGATTTGAACCCCCTCACCCGTCCATGGCAATATTTGGATGCATGTACTGTTTTGAGAGTAAAAGCATTCCCAGAGTACTACAAATTGGCTGAAGTAGCAATTGTGCAAGTTCTAGGTTCTGTAGAGGATGAGAGGTGCTTTAGTTCTCTAGCATTTCTCAAAAACAAATTACGAAATGCCTTGGACACCCATCTAGAGTGTGTGGTTGGTATGTATTCACAGAAGATTTTTACCTTGGAGACTTTCCCATATGATGAAGCTTACAACCAATGGGCAGAAGGACCAGACCGTCGATATGGGCTTTGAACTCATAGGGTATTGGGTAGTGCTGAAGTTCAAGAGCCAAGCTTGATCTAGGACTTTTTCTTCAATGGATGGACCCCAGCTTGGCCATTTGTGTCCACGGAGACTATTTATTAATGAATTATGTTATACTTGCATCTTGTGTTTATATAGACATGTTTTACAAATGAATTGCTTGTTCTTCATTACCTGCAATGGAATAGGTTGTCTAGAATTATTTAGAGCCTCCTTTAATTTCGCCTTTTTTTCTTTCTTACAAATCTCCTTGGAGCCAAAGCACTTTAGAAGTTTAAAACAATTTCGCCTCTTGAGCTTTGAATTTTTTTTGGTGAGTGCCAAAATTTGCTACAACTTCTTTACAATTTTTGCCAGATACATCATGTGAAAAACAAAAGATCGCCAGTAGGATTCATTGTCACAAATGTAGCCCTCGCCATGTGGCCGATACAAGGTAGCAGGACAATTGCCAGTCTGGCTTTCTTGAAAAAAGGAAAAAAAAAGGGCTGGTGGTGAGTGTTTCTAACTCCACCCTTAAGTCAGAAAGTTACACACGGGCTCTAGCAGCATAAGTAAGTAATTCTTGTGGGTAAATTATAAACTTAGTGTTCTTTGGCCTTCCAAGCAATGAACACTTTGTTTATGATGATTGTAATCTACTTTTAAATGCTTCAAAACACACTAAACGTTAAAAAGTTCAAGACCTTGATGAGTAAGCAAAACCTAATCTAATGTTAAGATCTATTTAAGCTAATTTGTAGAATGCACTTTGCCTTTCCCAAAATGGTATAGCAAGTTGAATTCCGATATTCCTACTAAAAGATATCTAAGGATGAAGTTCGTCCCTAATTCTATCCTAAAAACTTCATCCGTTGACTAAAAATAGCAAATAAGTTCAAAATAAATCTAAATTTTAGGGTTAAGTTTTTAATTAAATTAACTAATGGATTTTTGAGAAAAAACTAGTTTTGACCTATTTTAAGAAATTTTATCCAAATTTAAGCTAAACTTCATCCACACTTTTACTTCTTCAAAATTAAAGTGATTTCAAAGTAAAAGTAGGTTTTAGAATCTTCAAAAGATTCTTTAGTTATTCCTTAAGAATATTCCTAATTGTTCTTTTATTAATCCTAATTCTAAGTTTTTATTTTTAATTTAGTAGTTTTTTGGAATTTTATTGTTTTTATGAAGAAAGTAATAAACTGCCTTTCTACCAAGTTAAAAAGAAAGAATTTTTGACTTTTAGGTAAAAACTTAAAATTCCCCTTAGTTGGATGGAAATCTTTTATTCAATAAGTTTTCTACAGAAGAAAGGGACAAATTAGGTTTTAACTTTATCCAAATATTCTAATATTCTCTAGATTCCTAAATCAAGTTAGATTCCTTTTGAGATTCTTTTGGATGAAATTAATATTTTTTTTCCAAATTAATCCAAAGTTCATCCGTTTATTACTTCCACAATTTAATTAAGTTTTATAAAGGATTTTAGCGATTTCTAAACTTTAACTAGCAAATGGTATTCTAATTGTTAATTGTGATTTTTAAATAAAAAAAAAATTCAAAAGACAAAGTAATAAATCAAATCTCGGTATCAAAAATATCAACGCATCCATCGTTGCAATACACCATTATGATAGTCTCCTTGTGGTCCTCCATTGCCAAATTTTGAGCTTGAGATACTAAGATGCAAGTTTTGGACTGAATTCCAAAGGCGCTGGACTGAATTTCCAAAGGCATTAGACTAAATTTCCAAAGGCTAGACCAAACCACTGCTGGACTGAACCCCGCAAGATTTTTCCAAAGTACCATGTGTCTCGATCTTGTTCATTGATCTTCTGTTTCTTCAGCTGATTTCGTCCGTCTACTTACTATCGATCTAGTCCGTTGATCTGCGCGTTCCCGATACACGTTCCCGTTGCTTGGCTGTAGCAACCTTTTATGGTTGTTCCAACCCTTTTGAACTGAAACTGAATGTTTTGAAACTTCAAATAAGACTAAATTTTTTGGAAATTGAATAAAAACTGAATTTTTTATTAAAATCTCAATTACTCCTAAAAAATAACCAATAGACTAAAAATATAAAGGAAAGTTAGTTTCTATGAATACGGAAAAATCAAAGATAAACTAATTTTTTGTGAATTTTTAAGACAAGGACGAAATCTAACAAATTAAATGAAAACAAAGCAACAAATGTCAAACTTGGAAGCAAAATACCTCTACCACGTGCACAAAATTAAAGAAAGGGAAATCAACGAGCTTAGTCCTTAAATAAATCCCAAAAGAATATTATTTCGTTGATTCTAATTTGGCAAGTCAAAGCTCTGCCGTGCGGGAGCAACCCCAGACAATAGTGAGAAATTTAGATTTAAAAGTACCCGTTTCCATGTTTCAAGGTCAAAGCTCTGCCATGCGGGAGCAACTCCAAGAAAATTTGAACAACTTAAAGTTTCCAAGTACCCATTTCAAAGTCAAAGCTCCACCGTGTGGGAGCAACCCCAGGTAAAATCGAACAAATTAAAGTTTCCAAGTACCCATTTCTAAGTTTCAAAAAGTCAAAACTTCGCCGTGCGGGAGCAACCCCAAGAACAAACGGTATCCATGGACCCAAATTAGTATTTTGAAAGGTTAATTTTAAAAGGAAGTACAAATGACAATGTTTAACCAAACATTAGCAATTAATCAAACCAAATACCCGTTATACAACGAGTTTTGGCACATGGTAATACACAAAACTTTTTGGCAAAGTCTAACCTTGTTGCTTTAAAGTTTTGAGATCACAATCTGTTATCAAATCGCAGAATTGTTTTCTTAGTATTCAAAAGAACCAGAAAATCAATTAGAGCTTGGGGACTATCCCTACTACACTAATAACATAAAAGTTTTGGAGCTTGAAGCGTCCAAATTCAAAAAAGAAATTAAGTTAACTCAAGCAATAATAGAGTTTGGGGGTTTTCTCCTCCTAAACTCTTGAAAATCAAAGTTTTGGGGCTTGAAGCCTCGAAATTCAAACAAGAAAAGTAAATAAATCTTTGAAAGGGGCCCTCCGAACCTTCAAAGTGCAAGAGAAATATAATGAAATAGCCAAATTTTGGCTTAAAAGTGCTCCAATAATGTATCGATAGCACGACAAGAACAACAACAAAAAATAAAATAAGAGATTGAGGGCCACGAACAACCTCGAGGAAGGGCCTTATATACTCGCTCCCGGCCCCTCCCTAATAAGTTGTTTGTAAATATTTTATTACTTTTTATCTAGATATTTTGTTAAATTAATCTAATGTATTTTGTAAATAGTCTTTGTTTAATGGGAAGAAAGGTCGTCAAGCAAGTTCCTTTTAGGCCCTAATTGACCTTGGAATCTTGCCTAAATCAAATTCTAGATTTTTTTCAAAGATATTTTGAAAATCAACCTAATTCACCTAGATATCTTGAGCAAATTCAATCTTTGATTTTCCAAAAGATATTTGTAAAATTATCCTAAATTAATCACAAATTACTATAAAAAAGTCAAACTAAGGGCTGACCCTATCTATCTTTTAAGGGACAATTTGAAATCAAAAACTAATCATACCATTGTGTTCAAAAGACCCCAATTAGCCTTAAGGATCCCTTAGCTCTACCTCCTCAACCGTTTTTAAGCGCAAATTTGAGTCACGATAACTCCAAACAAAAGTCAAAACTCTAACTTTTGGAGTTTGCGATTTGTGATGAAATTTTCTAGCTAGGGTGGCTTAAAATGTTTACAAGAGTAAGAATTGATCCTTGATTCGCTCCATTCGGACACCGTTAGCTCTTGGTGCGCCGGTCAACCCGGCACCAAGTTGTAAATTCTTGTAAAATTCGATGTCGGTCCTAATTTTGGTACTTGGTAATGTTGGAATGTTGGAATGTCTTCAAAATTGACAGGGCTCTTTATTAACACACAAAACACTATCCTAATTTTTAGTGAGATTTTATCGCAAAATTTGTAATTTCTAGGAATTTATTAATGCATTTTTAAGCGGTTGACTTCTCATAGAGTCATCATGGAGTTTTGTAGAATCCCGAAACTTTTGAACATTCTTCTACAAGGTATGCATAAGCTAAGGGCAAAACCAAATCTCCAATAAAGATGTTATTTTTAGCAATTCCTTAATAATTTCCACCCGGGGGAAATTATTCTTGATACCGAGGGAATCTTGAATGATCGGATCTCAATTTGATCTCCTGGCATGCTTTGATCTAGAAAAGCACATCTCTGTATACTCCAATCACCTTTTCCTCCATCTTAGTCTGTAAACGACTTGTATTCTTAAAACTATCTACAAATAACAAACTCAACTTTTTCGAATTGGATTTTAACTTACTATGACTAGATTCTATTATTTAGTCAATTTGTTACATGCGTACTTATAGATGTTGTATCGCATGAACAAGACACTAGAATTGACTAACTCTCATATCTTTTCTTCTCTCGAAATTACTATTTAACCATCTAAACTTACTAATAAAGCTTAGAATTAGTGAAAACATAAAGTTTTACGTGTTTCGCGTCTCTAAAGTCATTCTTCACTACACTAATGATGATAAATAGTGTTGACAACACTATTTACAAAGCTCAACACTAAATGTCAACAATCTTGTTAATGTTACCAACACTAGATTTATCAACATAGACACTAAATGTAAACTATTGGATATAAATTTTTTACAAGTTCACATTTAGTGTTAACTACCTATTATTTCATTAAATTGAAATGAAATAAAAATACTTGAATATACAAATGCTTTTTCAAATGAACACTTTCTTAAATAAAAATTAGAACCTTTGCAAATTAACATTCTCTACTTTCAAAATGCAAAAAAATGACAAAAAAAATCTTAAAAAGGAATTCTTTTCATATGATAAGAATGAATAAAATTAAAAATAGATTAAATATACAATAAATTCATAAGAATAATATTCATTGCAAATATCAAATATTCATATGCAAAACATACAATTTGAATTACAAAATGTATCACAAGAACTAGAATTAAAGGGAAAAATAAAATAAAAATCATATTCATGAACAATGTAAAAATAACAAAACCAATATCTAAATTGGCCTACCATATTGAGCTACATCTTGTCCATCAAAGTACGGTCGATGTTTAGCAACTATTTCCTGAAGATGTAGAAATAATTGATCCAAACTCCAAGAGCCATTAAGACCTAATGCCAAACCACAATGAATCATGGCTTTTTTTAGCATAAAACATGTTATAGCAATCTATTTGTTTGTTGACATTTTCAACACTATCAACTACCAATTGAAGAAAAAATCTCTTATCACGGTTGGTAAGTTTACTAGACCATTGACCATCTCTACGAGCAATATTCTACCAAGCATTGGCTCTAATTAATTCTATCTTCTTGGCTTCCCAACGCTTTGTCTAGGCATTTTTTATCTTTGAAATGATAAATGTATCCGTAGGTTGACAAAAATGTGTTGAGTAAGGTGGCAAATACCTCAAAATTGTTTGCTTTTCAGCCAAAACGGTCCCCAATCTTGCAGTGATGTTGTGACTAGTACAATTATCAACCCAAACTATTTTAGTTTGATGTTGCACATCAGCTTGAAAAGCCCAAGGTTCTTTAAAGTATTGAAGAAACAATGATTGGTCCATCCAACCTTTGGGTCCACTTCTATAAGTTACTCATGGAATGTCATCATCAAGACCTTTAATGAGATAATTACTATTTGCATTAGTAAATATTAGCATAGGAGCTTCTATTATGGCTTTATGTCCTCCAGAGATTCTGAAAACCATAGTCATAGAATCTCCACCTGAAACTACTTCAGCATATTTGATAGAAGTGTCTCCTCGAAATCCCAAAGTACGTCCATTGTCAATGTTGACAACAAAATGAGTCTCATCTATGTTTTCTATGAGGTTTTCATCTAACAAACAAGATTGAAATCCCCTTTGCAAGACACCCAAATGATATGTTGTTTGCATTTCAATGAAATGCTCCTTTTCTACACTATATGTCAATCTACCTAATTTTCTTAGAGTCTTGAGTCACTAATATGCTTAGTGCTAGCTCAATTAGCAAGCCCGAAGAAAATTTCACCCTAGTCTTTTTGAACCTTTCAAATAAATTAAGAAATTTAGGATAAAACCATTGTATCCAATCGGAGCGTTTCTGGCCACGCCCAGAAGTTGCCTTCATCAACAAGCGCTTCCGAATTCCAACACAACTTCGACTACAAGAAAGAGTTAAATTGGAGTCTTCACCATTGTCATTGGTCAATGTATCACGCAACTTCCACCATCGTGATGCTCTCATAAGGTTGACATTTTTTTGTCCTCGAAAGTGTTGTGAAAAAGCTCCAACTATGCGTGAACAAAGGCCTCTAAGACCATGCAATGACTCATCCTCAATCATCCAAGCAATGACAATTTTACGTGTTGCAATAGTAGAAACTTGTTGCAATGCACGTGAAGTGCCAATGTTTGGATTGAGGTCATAAAGAGGAGGAGATCGTGGGATTGCATTGACATCCATGGCAATAGAAGAAGAAAAATCTTGATAAATAAAATGAACAAAATCAAATTTTATAAATAAAAATCATGTGTAAAAAGAGTGGTCCAAACAATGAAAAATAGTGAAATTAGGTTATCCCATATTGATCTCTTCACATTTGACACTATACACATACTTACTAAAACTACAATATATTTCATGAATACTAAATGCAACAAACATTTTTAACAATAAAAATATCAAACAAAAAAAGGAAACAACAATGAATCATATAAAAAATTATTAAATGTTAATAACATACTTTTTTGTGAAGATAAATGTCTTCTAAAGTTGGTGCAAGAGGGAGGGAAGCTGATATGGGAGGAGGACATGTACGACATATAGGTGGAGTAGTCAAGGTGGAGGGAGAGAGTAAGGAAGAAGGGGGAAGGAGGAAAGAGGGGAGACCAAATGTCGTATAGAGAGCGTTTGCCTTGGGAGATCACGAGGATTCTAGCTGCGACCAGAAATGGCTCGGAAATGAAATAAATCGTGACTTGTCGAATCTTCAAGTCTTCAAATCTTCAAACTGCTACTCGTTGTCCTATCATGTTGTGTTTCTAAATAGGCCAAGGGTTAAGGTAAGGTGATAAGAAACCACAGGCTTCGAACGTGTAAAACGGGACGACCAGACCACGAGCGGAACCGTCCGAGGGATTGGATCCTAAATTTCAAACCCACAGTAACCCCCACCAGTGGGAACAACATAAAAGTCTCGACCATGTGGGCAATTGATCCCACTTTGTCGCACCTACAACACAAAATGAGGCTAGTGTTGGTGTAAACCAAACCGCCCGCATCAATAAAATTCAATTTACAAAGCCACAAGCCACACATACACACTCAAGTCTTCAACACCTCCTTCAAACCCAACTCCAATTTTCAAGCTGAACTTTGGATGAGTGTCACTTTTGATCTACAATTTCGAATGAACTAAATGATAGCTTTTCGGAAAGATAATACAATTATCTACTTTTCATTCAAATTTCAAACAATTCTAAAACTCTGTACAACTTCTATGACCATCCAAAGTTTCGGCCTTGAGAAGGGAAAGGCAACAGACCTTCCTTTGCTTCCACACTCACAACTTTCTCATACAAACTCCAAACAAAACTAATGATAGCTTCATGAAAAGTTAACACAATTTCCTACACTCCCTCCAAATTTCATTGCAAAACAAGAACCAATTCGTCTTTTAGGATTGGTCGAAGTCTCTGCCTTTTAATTTTAAAGGCAACAAATCTCCCTCCACTCAAACTAGCACAACTTTTGCTTTACAACTCCAAATCAAGCAAGTGAGATCAATTTGAAAACTACACACCATGATACACAACGCCTCCCAATTTTATTTCAAAATACTTCAAATTCACAACACAATCCCTCCAAACATTCGGGTCCTCCCTAAACTCACAATGGGAGAGAAGATGAATAGTGTTCACCGTTTCTCCACCTTATCTTTACTCTAACCACACAAACAAGTGAGGTCAGCCCTTAATTCACTCCCAAAACTACAACATGAATAATTGAGCACTTATTTGGCCCACAACTATTTCTTTATCTTTAACTTTGAAAGAAATTCACTTTAAGTTCACCTAAAAGATAAACTATTCGAATATTTCCTTCATACTACTTCACAAACACAAATGTATTGTAATAAATCACTCTAACTATGGAATGAAGAACTAAAAATCAACATATATCTAATAGAGGTAAAAAACTAGAACTCCAATCGAAATGTTACTTCATCTGCAAGAATTTGAGGATGCGTTTAACGGTAGCAGCAACGTAATTGACATGATCTGCCTTGGTTAAAGGATTAACTGGCCCTTCCAACCATCGTTGATGATCACGACTTCCTTCGATAGGCCTCATCATGCAATAGTATTGCTCGTCATTTAAGCCTTCAAAACATTCTTCAAATGTGACTTCACGGTTGCCGGGTTCAACACATCCAACCTGCAACAAAATCACCAATGCCCGAGCGTCATGCTGAAGATTACCGTGTCATCGTTTCTCCACGCGAGGTTGTTTTGGTGGTCGAAATGGCCCAGCTTCATCTTCTGGTCGCCCATATAACAATGAAAGATTCAGTGGTAGCTGTGGCTGATCCGATAGTTGCGATACAGAAAATTCGAACTCACGCTCCAGTTGAGATTCTTCATCTTGAGGCTCAAAAAAAACCCTCCAGTTCGACTTAGTATGATCTAAATAAAACACAAAGATGAAGAATATCAAATGAAATGAACCTTTCAAGTAAATCCTTCTCTATATAGTCGGAAAGAGAAGGTGTCACTTTGAAGTCACCTCAAATGACGTCATCTTATTTATAATACTACAAATATTTAAATCTATCTAAATCATGTATATATACGTATTCTATATTATACTTGCATTTGCAACACGACACCGCAACAAAGAGGGTTAGGGAAGAAGGGCAAGGAATAGGGAGCAAGAGGAGGGGGGAGGAGGAGCAAAAGGAGGAAAGAAGCAAAGAGAGAAGAAAGAAGGAGGAGGGACGAGGAGGGGCTAGGACGGAGTAGGGAGATGAGGAGGGCCAAACGAGGAGGGCCACGTGGTGGAGGGGTTGCAGGCATGCGGCGAAGGGGACAGGCTGTGGAGGGGTTGGAGGGGGGATTTAAGGTTTGAACACTATTTGTCAAGTAGTTGAAGATTAGAGTGGACGGGGTAGAAAGCTAGATAACACTATTTGTAACACAACACTATTTATCATCATTAGTGTATCTCTCTGGAAAACTAACACAAAAAACTACAACACCTTCAAATTTTAACTCAAAAGCTCATACTATCCAACTTTTATAGCCGGTCAAAGTTTACTCTCTTCAATTCAAAGGCAGTTCGTTACTATTTTACTTCCAAGGCTATAATTCTCACATAGTAACTTAAAACTAATCATATAATATCTCATTGAAAATCTAACACTTATATCTACATCTCCTCAAAGTTTCACTCAAGCCTAAAATACTGTCCGACTTTTATAGCCGGTCCAAGTTCACCCTCTTTATTTCAAAAGGCAGCTCTTCACTACTTCACCTTCAAGTTTATAACTTTTGTATCTTAACTTCAAAACAAGAGAATGATAGCTTTTTAAAAATCTAACAATTTAATAATCAACCGTGACAAATCTCGAAAGCAAGAACCTCCTAATCAAATAGATATGAGTTTTCAAAAATTCTGTCCTCAAACTTCATGACAAATTTCCCTCTCTCACTTCATCAAGCATAATTTTCACACAAAAACTCCAATTTGAGAGGGTGATAGATTTTCGGAATTATCCAAATAAGATGAACATCCTCTCAAATTTCATAACCAAATTTCCCATGTACAAAGTGCTATCCTCCTCTGAACACACGACTACTTTAAACTAACTTGGAGGTGGAAGAAGAAGAGCCTCCACGGGTGAATGCATGGTTGGGTGGCTCACTTTTTGTGTCACAGGGCTATTTTCAAGGGGTACTTGTATGTAATGATGAAATAGACATAGTTAACTCATTTTATTGAATGCAAAATTTTGTGTATAGATAGGTAACTTTATTATGTTGAAGATTGTGTTTGATTTTTCTAAAGTTCATCTTAAATTTTTAGTAGTTATGGACTTTTGAAGAATGGTTTTTGTGACATACACCTACGTACAAAATCTTATTTGGGAGTTTTTTATAAAGAAAAAGAACATATTTTTCAAATACCAACTTACCATGTGTTGTATTTTAGGTTTAGAAGCCTAGAATTCAATCCCTTTTAATTAAAATCATTTGTAGAAGTGTACTTATGGACTTTTAAAGTGTCTGATTTTAGCCTCTTTTTCCAAAGTTCATATAAAGGTCAAAAAAAGGAGTTTTTTTATTTTTGTTTTAAGAACCCCGTGTAACTAGAAAATCTCTAGGTGGGCTTGATGTTGAAAATTGAGTGGATGAACTTGCCAATGTATGAACATCCACTAACTCATTTTTTGTACTAAAAAACCTATCAATATATGAACTCCTAGTGTCACCTAGTGAGCCACCCAACTATGCATTCACCCCCACCTCATCTGCTATCTCAACCTCCATGCCATTCACTTAAGCAAGTGGATTTTGGCCTCTAAGACCCACATGGACTATCTTTCATCCATTGGCCATCCTTTTATCTCCATATCTCTATCTTTATCTCCTACGTGGACACTTCTAATTCATTTACAATTAAACAAAAGGTAAAATAAGCTTCACTTTTCATTTTTAACAATTCTAACTAAACAAAATAAAGCTTCAAAACATCTCTAAGTATAAGAAAATAAGAACTAGGATTAAGTAGTTATCTAACAGAGGTAAAAAAAATAAGAGTTCAAGAGGATCATCACTCCAAATGTCTCTTGAAACTCCAATGAAAAAAATCCCTCCGCTTTGATACACAATTATAAATTTCATATAGTGTACACATATACGACATGACATCACTTGTACTCTTTTCAAGTTAACTCAGGCTGCAAGTCTATTGATTTGCAGTGAAATGTTTGCAGTAGGTCGAAGCTTTGTGTCAATATTGCTGCGAGATATTGTACATGCTATAAACGTGGTTCTTAGGTTTAAGATCTCATGGCCCCGTAGTGACTATTTGCAAGAAACTTGAAGACAATTTCATCAGTTTTGTGGTCTGCCTAGAGTTGTGGGCGCCATAGACAGTACACACATCACAATGATTTACGAATGCTTAGGAGATTTACTTTGTATCACAAAGCATCTCACAGTGATTTGTGGGATGCACAAGCGTCTTTCCATGACTTTTCACCGTACTTGCTTGGAGACTCTGGTTTCCCATTGCTTCCTTGGTTGATGGTGGTGTCCCATCGATCTATAGGCCGATTGCCTGTTGTGGATGCATTATTCAATAAGAAGCTCCACAAAGGTCATGGTGTAAAAAATTCTTTTGCTCGTCTAAAACAAACTTTTAGGGAGCTCTTAATGAAGAGTGATCTTCATGTCACATTCATTCCCGATGTCATTATCTCTTGCGGCATATTGCACAACATATTGTTTAGGCAATCTCACTATAAAGTGGAGCGCCTGTTTATTGTTTTGTGGACAGAGGGCTTCAACAACAATGACCATGGCAAAGACCCAACTGATGCAAATGCTCAAAAGAATGCGAATGATGATAACATTGTAGAGCAAGGAGTGTTGAAGCGTAGGGATCTAGGAATTTTTCTATCTCTACATATTATTGCGCCGTTCAGAACTGCAAGTATTTCTTGCCCCTTTCTTATCCCTTTATTTTCATTTCGCATTTGTTGCACTTTAATGTACTTTCCATATTTTTGGCTTCCTTTCATTACTTACTATTCTAAATTCTTGTTTTGAGGTTAGATTGAGCATAATGATACACTAAACAAGACAAAGACACTTCTTGAACAGAATTGTAGAAGATGATGCTTACAAAAATTTTGCCGGTGATAATATTTTTTTTTTAAATTAAAATATTTTTTTATAAATTTTTTCAACTGGCCAACGCAACAATGGCTGCTGCTCTATACATGTATAGAAATGTACAGACAAACAACACTTCAAGAACTAGGTACACTGCAGGTCGACATTAGAGGCCTAATTTTTTTTGGCCCCGAACAAAATGAAAGTAAGCAAAATTCTTAGAACTAGCTGTACATATTATCGCTCTTCCATGTGTTGTAATCACTTCTATTTGCATAATATGTGAAGCAAAACACTAGAAACTAACAACTTTTAACATTGCTTTTGAACATAGATTGACCTCAGATGGCAGAAGACATTGGAGGAGGGCGACAGTTAATGGCCATCAATGTTGCCACCTGCTTGCGTTGAAGAAGATGGCGCTTTCTGTAGACAACTACTAGTTCAATTTTGATCACTGGCAGGTCCAAGTGATGTAGTCACAGTTTGCAACAGCATATGTACAGAGGTGGGTAGAGGCAATGAAGGCCCCTGCTCCGATGTAGATGCAGTTTGTTGCTTCATACCAGAACTAAAAACAATAGGAAGGTTTGTCAAGCATTGTACAACTTCATCTTGTTTCAATATAGCTAATCTTGCATTTTCATTAGCAAGTCTTGCATTGTCATAGAGACGATGGTCACGATCTCTTTAGTAATCCATTTGTTCAGCAAAAAGCTTCAACTGCACTTCTATTTTTGCTCTCTCTAGCTCCTTTGATGAATCAACCGTATTCTTCAACTGAGTTGCCATGACGTTGCCTATAGCTTTTGTGACCTCTGCTATCGCTATATGTCCTAATAGATTCTTTTGACGCACACATGTGTTCCCTGGACGTTGTTGCATTGTGTATTCAACAACGTCATTGGAGTTGAGAAGTGAAAACGTGTGTTGTGACCCTTGCTGGTAGGAAAGTAAAGCGACGTGAAGTAGGAGGTGTGCTTTGACTTCGACCAGTAATGGCAACACATGAAAGTAGCCGACTGTAGGTGGGCATTGGAATAGGGGAGAAAGCATTGCGTGTGTCATCTCATCTTTCGTCTACTGCAAATGCTACACCTATTGCATCTTCAATTTCTAAATCACTAGTGCCATTATCTTCTAGTGTGTACTTCTCAGTTGAGTCAGCTCCATAATTTGAGTCGTCAACTGAAAGCAAGTCACGTGAATGCGAGGGGAGCATGGTTGGACGACCTCTGAACCATTCATAGATGCCAAAGAAGACCTCATGTGAGGAAAAATGAAGAAGACCCTTCGCTTTCCGTTTAGCTACACTCATGCTCCAATACTCGAGTCCATTGGTGCTACTTTGTGCAAAAAAATTTGCTACACGCTTATACTCAAATATGAGTTGGTTCCATTTGCTCTTGCAGGCAGGTCTGTCACGTAGATATGTTGAAAAGTCAGCTTTCATAACGTAGACACTAATGCGCACCTATTTGCTGGACTCCGGATTCATAAGGTAGCGACTATCTAGGGTTTGTTCCTCTTCAATGAACAAATGTTATTTGGCTTCAATAAGTGCAGCTACCTCTTGTGCTTGCCAATTTGGGCCTTTGTCCTTTTTTGCTTTTTTGGCAGGGTTTGCGGTGTCTCTTGTCATTGTTGTACTTGCGTTTTTCATGATTGTAGCGCTTCCACTATTCTACCGTGCAGAAGGGCACATTTGCAACAACGACAAATCTGCTTAACACTAGAAGAAAATGAGGGGTTTTGCAACTATAGTGTGCAACTCATTTTGTAGTTGCATAAGATGTTTGCAACTAGGTGACAATGTAGAAACTACAATTGCAATGGACAAGTTTGTGTGAAACACGAGAGTGCAGATGAACACATAAAAAGTATTTTTAATATTATATTTATGAAACCTATTACAAGAGGCTATATATAGGAGATCAAACATCAAGAGTCATGACTGTCTGGTTAGTATAATGGTGCGACTTTTTGTTGCTAGCTGATTAATCTAACTAATCTAGACTTGTAATTACGTTGTAACACTCCCTCTTCAACTATATCAGATAATCAAAAGCAGGTTCAAATATCTTTGTCAAAAAAGTCCAACTTCAATATAATTAATTATAGATCAAGAACTCCTCCTTGATTAAGAGAAGGAGAATGAAGATAATCATGAAGTCCTTGTGCTAAAGTACAAGTACAATGCTTGGACTTGGGTGAGGATTTTGTTTGAATATCAGCCCACATCTCAAGAATAGAGGTAAACTCCAGTGTAAGAAGTTTAGATTCAATTTTTTCACAAAGAAAATGATACTTAATATCAATGTGCTTGGAGCATTTGTGAAATTTAGGATTCTGGGTAAGAGCAATGAAGGATTGGTTATCACAGTAGAAAAGACTTGGAAGTTTGACTAAATATCCCAATTCATTGAGTAAAAATTGAAGCCAAAGAAGCTCCTTCGTGGCAATGGCAGCAACAATATATTCAGCTTTGGTAGAGGACAACGCAACCACAATTTGTTTCTTACTGTACGAAGAAATCAGAGAATCAAAAAGTTTAAAAATATAACTAGACGTCGATCGTCTAGTATCAATATCGCCGGCCCAATCCACATTAGTCCAGCCACAAAGGAAGGGGACAAAGTTGGAATGAGAAGAAGAAGAAGATAAACAATGATAGGTAAGCCCCCAAGTTCGGGTGTGTTGAAGATATCGAAAGATTCGTTTTAAAGCACGCCAATGGATTGGACCTGGTTGAGCCATAAATTGAGCAAGATGATGTACTGAGAACGCTAAATCAAGATGGGTACACGTCACAAGGTATTGAAAACTGCCAATGGCTTGAGCATATGGTATGGAAGCCATAAAAGAGGTTTCTTCAGGAGTCAAGTTGTCAGCTTGAGAGCGGGAATATCAAATATTGGCTTCCATAGGTGTAGCAATGGATTTGCAATTTGTCATATAAAACTTGCCAAGAAGATCAAAAATATATTTATCTTGTGTAAGGATGAGAGTGTGATTGGTAGGATCTCGTCGGATTTGGATTCCAAAAATATATTCTATATCCTTGCTGTCCATCATGAAGAAACGTTGGGCAAACAAAGCCTTATGGGCTATGAGAAACTTTAAATTTGGAGATATTAAAATAAGGTCATCGATATATAGACCAAGAAACATGAAAGTATTGCAAGAGCGCTTGAAATATACATTGGTGTCAGAATAACAACAAATAAAATGTTGGATAAGCAAAAATTGATCGAAAAATTCGTACTAAACTTGTGGTGCCTGTTTAAGGCCATATAAAGATTTTAATAAACGACATACTTGAATTGCATTACTGAGTAAAATAAAACCTTCAGGCTAGATAATATGCATTTCTTCTTGAAGAAGACCATTAAGGAAGGTTGTTGTAACATCCATCTGGTAGATATAGAATTCATAAAGTGTAGCGAAAGCAAGTAAAAGGCATAATGATGTCATTTTAAGAATAGGAAAAAAAGTCTCAGAATAGTCGAGGGCATCTTGCTGGGAAAAACCTTGTGCAACAAAGCAGGCTTTATAGCAAGCCAAAGTGCCGTCAGAATTATATTTCTTTCGGAATATCCGCTTTGTATTGACAATGGACCGATTAAGAAGAGGGTCAACCAATGTCCAAGTATTGTTTTTAACTAAGGAATTGTACTCAGATTCCATAGCTTGACGCCACTAGAAAGCTTCAGGCTGGAAAGAGCTTCGGAAACTAACTGAGGATCTGCAATTTGAGTGAAAAAGGTAGAAGCATAGGAAGCTTCATCATAGAATTTGGTGGAGCACCATTGTCCTTTATTTTTACGAGTGGATTGTCTGGTGGGGAATCCTGAAGAAGAATGAAAGTGACAATGTCAATCAAAGGAATGAGGTTGATTAGGATGGACTGGGAAGGAATTTACAGGTAGGAAAGGGGGTCGAACAAATGCCTTGTCAAGTGGTGATTCGGAGCTGGAAACTGAATCAGAGTTCTTGTGGTCAATAAATGAACTAGATGTATTTGGATCAAGTTGACTAGGATTTAGCTCGTTGAATGAAGGACTGAGCAAGGAATCAGGCACACTATAATCATCGTCAGAGTCCGATATATTGAGAGGTGGAGGTGAAGATAAGGCTCCTCCTTGCAACAAGGAATCTTCATGAAAAATAACATTATGACTGGTAAACAAACGATTAGATGATATATCATGTAGATGATAGCCTTTTATACCGTGAGTTTCGCCATAACCCACAAAAATACATGGAATAGTGTTTGGTGCACTTCTCATCGGGAATGTGAGCGAAAGCTTGACATCCGAAAATTTGAAGGTGACAAAGATCCAGGGTTGTCCTTGTCCCATCAAGTCCGTCCGTCTGGATG
Source organism: Rhytidiadelphus loreus (assembly GCA_947034895.1). Classification (NCBI taxonomy): domain Eukaryota; kingdom Viridiplantae; phylum Streptophyta; class Bryopsida; order Hypnales; family Hylocomiaceae; genus Rhytidiadelphus; species Rhytidiadelphus loreus. The sequence goes on from OX344764.1 coordinate 46,901,402, forward strand.
TTTGGACGGACGTCAGGATTCAACATGGCATCCGTCGGGATTACAAAAAAAAAAAAAAATTCCCTAGATGGTCCGTCCGTCAACCTGGACAGGTAGTCCGTCCACTTGGATGGTCGGGCCGTCACCTAGATGGTCAGATTGTCGACCTAGACTGTGGATGGACTGTTTTTTTTTTTTGACGACCTGTCTATCGACTGGTTTGCTCCAGGGTGACAAACTGGTTGTCAAAAAAAAAAAAAAAATTTTTTTTTTTTTTGGCTGACGGCAATACTGACGCGTCAAGACGCGTCATGACATCCGGACGTGAAAAGCCCACGTCACGTCCGGATAGACAACCCTGCAAAGATCTGGTTTAAGGCCAATCCAAAGTTCAAAGGAGGTAAGCTTATCTAAGGCAGATGTGTAAGAAACATTTGCAAATAGCAGGTAGTGTTTAAGGGCTTCAGTCCAATAAGCATTTGAAAGCTTGGCAGTATGTAACATACTACGAGCAGATTCAACCAATGTTTTGTTTTTACGTTCAGCAACCCCGTTTCGTGATGGGTTATATGGATTTGTAAATTGCCGTTGGATACCATGGTCATGACATAATTGGTTACATTGTTTAGAGGTAAATCCACCGCCATTGTTGGAACAAAAGATCAATATCTTTTGATTTGTGTGATTTTCAACTAAATTCTTGTATTGAAGAAAAACGGAAAACACTTCAGACTTTTTCTTTAAAAAATATATGTGTGTATATCTTGTATAATCATCAATACATATAAGGAAATAATAGGCGCCACCATGTGACGGAGTTTTCATTGGACCACACAAATCTGTGTGAACCAAAGCAAGAGGTACCAAGGCTCGAGTGGCATTATTAATAGGATAAGCTTTCCTATGATGCTTGCCAAAGATACAATGAGTACACAGTGGCATAGTGGATTGCAACGACGGCAAGCCAGTAACCAAGTCTTGAGATTGCATGACACTTAATGATCGACTGTTTAGATGGCCTAATCAATAATGCTATGTTAAAATATCAATTTCAGATTTTGTAGTAGCAACATTGTTGGCCACTAAAGGTAATAGTAGTATTTCTAGTACTTGTTATTTGAGCAACTGAAAGAAAATTCTTAGCGAGTCCAGGTACATAGAGGACATCATTAATTATTAGTGATTCAGAACTCGGAAGTTGAATTAGCACAGAGCCAAAACCAATAGCATTATAAGTACTATTATCACCAAGTAAAATAGTCTTGGATTCATTTAATGGTTGATAATCCCTAAATAAAGACTGGAGAAGAGACATGTATTGACTCGCTCTAGAGTCTAAATACCATGATTCGGATATAAGTGGTATATTTACGAAGGCAGAAAAAAGATATGATGGAGTAGTTGAAGTGGCAATATTGTTGTGGATCTTCGAATGCCCCAAGTCACGCTATTTCTTTCTATAGTCTAGGGCCTTGTGATCCGAAATGCCACAGTAGTGACAAATAATTGGTGCCTTACTCGTTTGTCCCTTCTAGGACGTACTAGGCTTGCTAGTCTTCTGTGCTCCAGTAAAAGGTCTTGATTTTTGAGAACTATTAGTTGAATGTTGAGAGTTGGTGTTGAACTTTTGTGATGACGGTTTAGTAAATTTCCCTTTGACATAGAAAGCACTTGTTTTAAAAGATTCATTTTTGGAAGTATTTATGGCGTTTTGTTGAATGATATTAGAGAATAGTTTAGTAAATGTAAGGTCAGAGATAACGCCTTGTGTTGTGATAAACGCACTCCAAGAATCTAGGAGTGTAGATAATAGCAACATAACTTGTTGAGCATCATCAAAGACACAACCAACAGTAGTAGCTTCTTAAAGAACAGATTGTCAGGTTTTAAGGAAACCTACAACATCATCTGTATCAGACATCAAAAGATGGCATAATTGTTTATGTAAATTAACTTGAGAAGCTTTATTAGGTTGTTGATAAAGTTGTTTTATCCTATCCCATACTTGTTTGGAAGTTTCTAACGGTTGAAGTGAGATTAGTTGTTTCTCACCACAATGCAACAATATATCAGCACGAGCTTTGGAATCTTTTAGCTTCCATGCTGTTAATCCAGCTTGATCACTGGTAGTAGGAGAAATTTCTGATCTGTCAACCACACTCCATAATTCAGAGTATATAAGGAGCATTTGCATTTTTATACCCCATGATGCGTAATTCAAGGCAGTGAGAGGGGGAATATTATATGCTTTGGGAGCCGAACTTGAGGGAGTCGAAGCCATGATTGAACTAAAGAAAGTCTACGCATGCGTTGTCCCCAAAGATAGACAAAGGAGTACTACAACTCTTGATGAATTGATGGAGGCTCAGTAAAAGTTTTCCCATCGTCAAAAAATTGTGGGCTTAATTAATTGATCAAAATAAACTATGTAGCTTGCAGGTGCATTTGCAATCTCATATTTGAGATTCGGAACTTTCAATTGCCGCTCAGTTGTATGATGCTCTTCCTTGATTTCTGGTTCAATTAATGCAATCAGAAGCTGAAAGAACCCATTTATTGTATGTAAGTTGTTTTCTATTTCAAGGCGCTCCTCTTCAACAACCAGCAAGTCGAACACGTCTTCACTTGATCATAATTCGACTCTTGGTGTCACAGGGTAGCACATGATGTTACTTAGTGATTCATCAACGCTCTGATATCATGGATGAAACACGAGAGTGCAGATGAACACATAAAAAATGTTTTTAATATTATATTTATGAAACCTATTACAAGAGGTTATATACAGGAGGAGATCAAACATCAAGAGTCATGATTGTCTAGTTAGTGTAACAATGCGACTATCTATTGCTAGTTGATAAATCTAACTAATCTAGACTTGTAATTGCGTCGTAACAAAGTTGCATTAGTTGCAGTGTAGTCATAAGATTGCATGACCCATTTGCGACTTGTTTGCATCTTGTAGATTTGTAAATTTGTAAAATATTAATCTCAATGATTTGTAGATTTTTAATTTTTAGATCTATCTTTTATCTAGATTTTAGAATTTTAGATCTATCTTTTATATAGATTTTAGAATTTCAAATCTACCTTTTTTTAGATTTTAAAATTTCAGACCTACCTTTTTCTAGATTTCAAAAATTCAAATATTGATATATAATAGATTTCATTGATTTAGGAAAACCTTACAATTTCATAGATTTTAAAATTCTTGGATTTTAAATGTTTTTTTATTTCTATAGATTGTAGAAGTGTAGAAATTGTAGAAATCTACAAACTATAGAAATCTTAGAATGAAATCAACAAAATTCATTGCATAAGACTACAACAACTTACAAGTCTTTTAGGTTCAATCTAATGATACTCTTGACAATTGATATAGGACCATTGTAATTGTTTTCTAGTTGCAGTCTAGTTGCTTCTAAGTTGTAATCTAATTGCTTTTCAAGTTGCTAGTCTAATTGCAATCTAGTTGCTAGTTGCTAGTTGCTTTCTAATACATCCCTCTAATCCTAAACTTCACTTTGCAACTACTTTGCAACTAGAATAACGTATAACTTTATTCATGTCAGATCTGGTGCAATTACAGAGGGCTACAATTGCAGGACAATTATATAGGACACATAGTTGCATTGCAGTCAATTGCAGCGGACACGTTTTTCTTCTAGTGTTAACAGAGACGTGTAATTTGACAATGTATTATTGTTTTCATAGAAATACAATGTCTCAATCACATGGAGCGTTGCTTTCAAGTCATTTGACATTTGGTAAATGCACGACGTTGGAATTAATAGCCAACACTTCTAAAAGATACCTTCTGCTGTTGTTGTAGGAGAATTTGAGATTGGTTGCAACAAAGCTACACACAAAAAGTCAAGAAGCAAACTTTAGAATCATATTTTGTATACACATGAGCATGGGATTGGATTCCCTACTTTAGTGGCCGCTACTGTACAATAATTGTTAAAAGAAGATTCACCTCTCAGTGCCATCAGTGTTGTTCCCAAGCCAACAAGTCGGTTGTTCTGTAAATTGTCCATGTCCATCTCCATCTTCTCACTATGGTACAGTACAAGAGAAAAATTTATCGAACAACATAACGTCACTACTAAAAATGTCAAGCAAAATTAACATGCAAGCCATGTAGAATATACTCACCGTTGCACAAGTCTTCGGAATTGTTGATCTCCTCATCCAAGCGGTCAGTTAGAAAGTAGACATCAATCTCTCACAAGTGCACACACGATTACTTCTCATCAGCTGAATTTCAGGAAGTGTAAGCTACATCGCTGCCACCTTCGCTCTTCGTTCTTCTTCAAAAGCATTGTTGTACATGTATTTAGTGGCGAATTCTTCACTTGATGGTGGCGCTAAAACCTCCCCACTTTTGACAGTTGTAGTTAATGGCCTCCTAGATGCTCCATTAACGTAAGTCTATACTTAATATCCAAAAATCTACATTTGGAGCAAATTTTGGTGCTACTTAAATGCGGTTGTAACTCCCTCTCCTTAAAATATTGCAATGTCCGTCAACTAAGTTACCTTCGTTGTTTCCCTATGCCACCTCAGTTCGGTGTTCATCAATGACCATAAGTGCGAACGCGTGTTCACTTTATCTTCTCCCAGCAATCACAAGTTTGACCCTTAACGCCAGGTCTGGACATCCTATAATGGTAACTTTTTCTAGTTAGACATTAATAGTGAAAATACCCTCGGTAATACTCCATTTAAGATGGTCTTTGGGTCATTGTTGTTTTTACAATTATATCCATTGAACTTTTACATAATGAGCCAATCAGGAGGTGGATCAATTTGATAAAGTGATTGCAAGAGTGATTGTCAACTATGACTGCTTTGTTAACCCCTAAAAGACCAGCCTTGTGTATTTGGCAACATAATTTTTTAGGCAAGTACATATGATCAGAGATTTGACTTATTTAGGCTAATTTTTTTTACAAGGTGTAGACAAAGAATATCTTCTATGAGTGCTAAATTTCATTTCATTTGAGTCTACAAGTGAAAAGTTATGATGCAAAATGTCGTTTGTTTCTCAACTTGAGTAGTTTGGGTAGATTTTGAAAAATCACTTTTTTTAGAAATAAAAATTTGAAAATCGTTTTCTAGATTTATATATACATGGAAAGCTTTGAATCATTCCATTTTGACCAATGAGATGAAGTTACAAGGAGTTTTAGTTTGTATAAAATATCTACTCTAAAATAAACTTTGAAGTTCTTCATTTAACTTAGTTTTAAATATTTTTGAAAAAATAAAATCTTAGGATGTAGATTTTTTATTATAGCATTACAACCATTGGGACTGGCATTTTTCAATTATATAACTAAATTCTTAACAATTTAGTATTTGAATCATTCTCCACTTCTTTCTACTTAGTATTTTTTTCTTATATGTTGTACAATTCCAAATGAGTTGAAAATTTTCAAGCATGAAGCCAACTTGCAAGAATGAATTCAAAGAAGCACCATGATTTTGGACATTTTTACGTACCAATGTGACCTTGTAAAGTGCACTAGGTTTTTGAAGGGCCCAAAAAAGGAATTTTGTCACTTTAAATGCTAATATCTTGCAATCCACATGGTCAAAATTTCTGAAATTTATTCCACATCTTTTCAAACCAACGTACTACAAGATTCTATGGTTACATGTGTCCAAAAATATATTTTTTCTAATTTTTTTTACTTGTATTAGAAATGGCAATTTTGGAGTGTTTTTGGTGAAAACATAGTCAAGGAACTTTAGGAATTAACCCTGTAAGGACGGGCTAGTCACCATGGAAATCATCATTATTGGTATTGTGCGAATCATTTAATTAAAAAAAATTCCAAAACACTCATTAGAGGTCAAACTACTATACAAGACCTTCCCTTTTCACACAAAATTTCTAAATTGAACATTTGTACTTCTGTCTTATATAGAAGGGTTCTTTGTCATTCATCGGACAATAAATGTCCATGGTGTCCTTCTAGGGTTGATGCATACAATTGGAGAAATTACTATCGGCAACTCATTCTTAAATTCTGGGGTTGTAAATTTGTTTGATTCAAACCTAATTTGGATTATTTCATTTTTTCATTACCATATGGTGATAACATTTTGTAACAAGAATTGAGTTTGGGGAAGGGTTACTCATGGATTTGGTTTTGTACAAATCAGTCACCAAAGTCATTGAACTTTGCCACATGTTAGCTCTTGTGCAAGCCATGACCAAGACCAGTTGGAGGAAACTCGACTACAATTGTAATTCTCCTTGTTGTGAAACTAATACCTTAGAATTTTTTCCCATTGATAAATAACACATTGTCTTATGCAACAAAAATATTACATTGAAATTTGAATATAATTTAAAAAGCTAAATTAAGTTTAGAAACAAAGTTTGACCATATGACAATGGAACTGATCCCTTGAGCTTCAAACACAGGCAGAGAAGTCGTCGTGGCATCGCCACGTCGGTAATCCGAGGACGTGGACTTGACCTCGTGGCACGAACCCACCTTCCCGCCATAATTTCCCCGAGCTCATTTCGCCATTCCACAGAACAGACTCCCCATACACAAACTCTTGTTGTGCCTCCTGGTGGAATCGGACCAAGGATTAGTCGCACCATGTATGGAAGGACGGCAGCCCAACTGGTCCGCGAGGTTAACAATGACGATAACCACATTCGCCGCTTCAATGTACTCACACAACACCCTTTCTTGTAATCAATTCATTCTTTTTTTTTTCTTTTTTACTTCTGTGGATTTCTCTCCTATGGTGGGTGTAGGAGATTCCGTGAGCTTAATGGATCGTTTCTGTCTTTCGTTGTATTTGGAATCGTAGCCTTAAGGGATGCACTGCCAACAATTGTGTTTACAGCGATGTCTTTGCACGAGTATGACCTGACCTTTTTCACCCTGACCTCTTTGTTCTGAATGCGTATATCCCCCCCAAATGACTATTATTTAGTTTGAATGTGTGGTAATTGTGCTAGAGTCGGTGATAGACTAAATAGTGTACAGGATGTTCTAGAATGCTGTTTTAGAGAAGGTCTTATTATAGAGGGTGGAGTGTAGTTGACATGGGATTTCTGGGATTTTGAGTTGTTGAGGTTTTTTTATCCTGCTAGTTATTGATAGGGTTGAGATGGAGATGTTTCTGCGTCACTTGATAGTCGCGAGATTTTGACATGTGCGGTTCGATTTCTGGTGGTCCATGGTTAGGGTTTAGAGCAAAATTCTGACTTGTTCTTCGCTGAAGATTGTTTTTGAAGGCTGTTTTTCATTTTTGCTCTGTTACCTGCATGTGAGGATGACAAATGTGGTGGGATTGTGATTTGCAGTATGATTTGTTCGACAAGGTCATTGCGGAAATTCAAGAACACTTCCAGCAAGTGACGTCGATCATGGAGTGAGTATTTGGGTCTCTATGTGCATTGTATGTAGATTCAAGGCTTTCGCAATGTTGTACCGAAATCTGGACTGAAGTGTTTCCATTATATTGTCCTTTTTATTTGGGGGGTTTGAGTTGTCATTGGATTGGTATTTTGCTCAATCTGTTTCCTATTCTTGATGTCGAATTGCACATGATGTTGGTGCAAATTTCAGGTTTGTTTTCTCAAGTTTTGACCTATGCAATCTAAAGCGGCCCTGAGCAGTTTAGTGATTATCCTGACGAGAAGTTCTGGCATTCATGAATACTGAACGTTGCCACAGAAAAATGCAGGAAGACAACGAGGGTAGGGAGATAACGCCAGCAGATGAAAATTACAATGGAGCTCTCATTCATCATCAGAGTATCCTTCGAAACAAGCGATGCCTCTTGGCTTACATGTACGAAACGCTCTTCACGCCATCTTAGTCTGTTGTGTCAAGCAACATTTAGCAGTTCTAATTTTAACTGTACTGTGTCACGTTCTGTGGAACTGTTAACTTAGATGATTATCGAGAAATGTAACTTGTGGTTCTAACACTGGATTGAGGAATTCTACCTAGAGTAATAATAATTCCAGAGGGCTAGCTTGTATTTCAGAGGGCCGGGAGTAGAAAACCCAACGTACTGAAGGGTTTCTTCCCTCCGTTGAAGACCCTTGATCCCAGCTTCAGGTTGCTGTTTGAAGGCCCTCGTAAAACATAAACCCCACGAAGTGGAGCGAGTAGGTTTTGTGATAAAGCTAGAATGGCTTAGGGTCTAATCAGAATTTTACAATTTTTTATTATTGTCTCCTAGGGGTTGATATCATTGATCTTTGATTTTTGTAGATACACTAGAACCCTCTATACTTTGAGTAAGACTTCATCACCTTCAATGCGCCATTGATCGCCGGGTCTGCACAGTGGATCCTCTATACTGCTCCTGTCCCATTCTAGAAATTTTGACGTACAGACTGTGCAAAGGGTAGTTACTGCAATAATCACACATTGCATATATTTTCCACATTTGTTTAAACATTTGGTTGTTCATTTTAGGTTCTAAGGAATCTGGAGTTGCTTTGTTGACCAGGTATCACCGAGCGAATAGGTTGCAGGGCCTTAGATGGCAGCTGGGCGCCGTACTTCCAGAGGATGTGAGAGGTCTCCTGCATCCATCCGAGAAGGAATTTGTGAAAAGCTACTCTGAAGCCTTGAGCTCTTACATGACAAAATTGGACATTGATCTCACAGTGGTAAGCTCACCTCACCAGAGTTCCCGAAATCAGTGTTTTGTGGTTTCAGAACAGGTTTTAGAACACAGTAGAAGACTCGTTTTAATATATGCTCTCGTTTTAAAACATATTAGAACAGTATTAGAACACTTTCTCAGTATTACATTGTTCTAACACATTGTTCTTCTTAGCGTAATTCCTGCGCTTATTCCATGTTTTACTCTGTTCTGTTTTAGTGTTTTAAAACCTGTTCTCGTTCTTCGTAGCCTTGCACACCACTAGCGACTACGGTCTGTGATGCATTAACAATATGCAGTTGAGCAGCTCCGTTAACAGCCCACTTGGATTGAATTGGTTGAGGTCGTTTCTGTTTAGGATATGACACCACCGAAGGACCCTTACATTCAAATTAGAGTATTGGACGACATCGGAGAGGTTCTTTTGGGCGACCAGTCCACATCTTTGTTGCGCAACTCCATCCATTTTGTCAAGCGAAGCGAAGCCGAGACTCTTATTTCTCAGGTACTTTCACATAAACCCTTTCCTGTTGCTTTCATTATCACATGGGGCAGTTCGATTGGAAAACAGGAGGGTCCAGAGTCTTACTCCGGTTCTCCCTGTGCTCCTAGAGGGCTGTCGATCTTCACCCAAGATCGAACGGTTATGATATAGTCCGAAAGAGAGGATTATATCGAATCAATGTCCCAACCGTCGACCAGTTATGTAGTGCATATTTGAATGTACTTATGCAAGTTTCTAGATACTTATTACCATAGCCGTTACAGAATCTGGAATTCTAGGTGCAAGCATCGTCTTGTCTAAGCTCACAAGTGTTCCATTTTGTTCATGAAAGCTTGTCATTGTACTACTCGAGTCTTTCCCTTAAACTGTAGAATAAGGTACGGGTTTACGGAGATTCCATAGTCAACTACACGGAAGCTTTCCTTCAATTCTCTTCTCCACACTCTTACTGACTTGCACATGTGGAATCTTACATTATTCAGGGCCTGTTGGAGGAGTTTACAGGGTGACCCAAGGAATCTGCTTTCGCAAGACCTGTATGCACATCTAATTCCTTCGGGCAACAGATTCATGACCCCTGGTAGACCCCGTTGCAAGGTCTGGTAGAAGCAAGCTTTAGCGCTGTCCAATCTAGCTGACAGAAATCTCTCTCAAGTCTCTACAGAGGGAAACGATGTCGTGCAGAAATACTTGCTACCCCAGCACAGGCATCGGACCCGCCTCCACGTCTTCTGAATCATGCATGGTGGGGCGCATGTCAATCACAATTGGCCTCCACGTCGTTAATATTTCTAGGCACACCATGCGTGGTTCCTACCGAGAGCTTCATATTGTTCGAGTTGGTTTTGCGATCAAGGTAGATGACGGAAGCACTTGAATCTCTTGAAGGTCAAGTTACAACTGAATGCCAAGACGTGAGCGTTACTCTGTCACTTGGGAAGCTTGGACTTCTGACATTCAATCATTGCTATTGGCTGATAACCTTGCTGGATTTTGCAGTAACATTACGCCTCACGTTTCTCTCTTTGAAGTTGTGTCTCACGGTTTACTGAGGGATGAATTATCCAGCTGTGCTACTGTACATTACTAGACACTACGATTACATTGTGTATGCCAGTGCTCGACATCCTAAATTGTGTACTTAGGCAAACTGAGAATATATCCTATCACACTGCACGCAGAAAGTGAGAACTGGACAAGAGAGCTCAATGCATTTAATACTGTAGACAGCAGACGACGTCCAATCGTCCGCTCCATTGCTTGAACAATGCGTGGCCTGGAGCGGTGCAGTAGCAGCGAAATTCTTCTTACAAGTTCAACTGAACCTGGAAAAATTACAGCTATCGATATCCAAAGATGTGCTATCGAGTGTGGCGAATTACATCAGCTCATGGTGCTCTTGTCTTCAGGGAAGCCAGCATGATGATTCTGGATTTCTGGTTCGTTTCTTCTAGGCTTGCTAACCTATGCCCACAGGGTTGGGTACAAAGCTTAGAACGGCTAGAAGAATTGTAAAGAAGGCATCTTATTTGAACTTACTGGTAAGGTAGGAATACCAATAATGGTTACCCTCCCTCTAATGGCAGACTAGGTTGTCCTAAAACCAACAGTAGTTGGCTCTAAAAAATCCTAAAAAGATTTGATTGGTTCAAATTTGATTGGCTCACACTTGATTAGGAACAAGTTCCACAGGTAGCTATTTGAGTTGAACCTATGAAACAAGAATGGGGTCCATATGAAAAATCCACATTTATAATGCATAAAATATTCATTCTTGAAGAAAAAAATTCTTTTTTTTTTGCATTCTTCCTCATTTTTGTTTATGTACATATTGAACTCAATTTCTCAAGAAATTTCCCATATCCTACACGTTGAAATGATTATTTTAACTGTTTATGGTATTCCTACCTTTTGTAGTGGTGATTTTAGGATTCTCATGTACTAGGTGGAGTTGTTGACCCCTAAAAGACCAAGGGGTCTGGACAAAACACTAATGTGTTATAAAATATAAGTTCTATAACTTTTTTGAAATTTACATCTAAGAAGATAATGTAAAGCATGAAAAGTAGAAAGTATTTTTATGGTCAAAATTATAATTTTCTTTTTAGATTCTCTCTAAATGAATTTTGAAGGTATAACTTCAAAAATTTACCAAAATACAATTTCTATTTTTAGCATTTTGATTTTTTTTTCATTGGTCAATATTGTGGTTTCTATTGATTTGTGAAAAAATGCATAAGATCTAGTAATGAGAACACGAACACTTTCTCCAAATAGTAAAATTTTCAACACTAGGCCAATTCTAAACACTTTGTACTATTTCTCTTATAATTTTTATTTGACTGTAGCGATCTTAGTTTTGAATATGAATATTGAAAGACAATCCAATCTTCAAAAAAAAGGTTGAAAAAAAAAAAAAAATAGCCCGAAAATACCGCCCAAAGTCGGGCAGCGACCCCCAAATGGTCGCTTGAGCGCTTGGGTATGCTACAATCTGCTGCAACACTGCTCTGTGAGGTTCTGAAGCTGGGTATGAAAAATATTAATTATCAACAATTCATTATCCCGTCCTCGACGCAGAGTTCATAAATTGGATGGAGGTTGCCGTTTCGGATCATGCTTTTTGGGTACACTGCGGTATAGCTCTTAGATTCGTTAACCAGACTTCATCCGCCATCACTGCTTCCACGTCTTGGTTCCTGTGCCAGCTCCACAGTGCATGGGTAGCATTCACTATCCTGAGCTGTCCGAATCCGAAGCTCGACTCCCGCTTGACTGACCAAGAGGGTTGTGGATTCTTCCAACTGAAGAGAGATGAGAGCTTGGAGGTCTCAGTAAAGAAGAAAAATGCACACTTGTTAACAAGTACAATTGTGTCATTCAATGCACATTCAAGTGTGTCAGAGGCTTACTCTGTTGCAAGCCCCTCTCGGTTGCCGCCGTCGCCAATAGTGATATGCACGATGCCGCAGTCGTTCAAGTTGTTTTGATATACTCGAAGCTATTCAATTTCGCCCACAAGAAACAATCAGTGACCGACAAGAAATTGAAGGTGTCGCCAAAAATCATGGATCACAGTGTAGAGGAGAGAAACAAATATAGACAGTAATTGGGAAGAGTGGCTGAACGCTGCAGCACTGGCCAGATGTATCAGTGACTGACAGCATTCGCATTCGAAGTGTGGAATTTGTGTCATTACCGAGCGTTCGTAGGCATGAACATGACCGGCAAACAAGATATCCACATTCTGTTGGTAGAGTAAGGTCTCCATGGCTGCCATCATGCCTACGCTCTCGCGCTCTCCTTGATGAGCAGTGTTGCTGTTATACCAGGGAGCGTGTAGCATAGCAATCAGCCATGGAGTCTTCGCCCTATCCACTTTCGCCAAATCTGCCTGAGAAACTAGACAGAGAAACATATTAGACATGCATGCCGCTAATTTTAGGACAGACTTCCTAAATGCGAAAACGGATCAAATCGATTCAACACAAAAAGTTTATGCTTTGGATGGCAGGGCTGACTGTTGCTCCACATGTAACAAACTGAACATACTCCTACAGTTTCGGACAATGAAGGGTAGACGACCTGAAGCCATTTGTATTGCGCAGAGTTGCTGCCAAAATCCGTGTAGGAACCAAGCATTAGCACATGGACACCGGCAACTTCAAAAGAGTAGTATAAATTCGAAGTGGAGCCACTCTCGTTGTAGGGCATCTCCCACCGCGTGTTGTACGCGAGAAAACTTTTCAGGAGCAATGGAATCATCTCTTCTTCGTGATTTCCTTGTGTCACCATCCAGGGCTTGTAGTTGGCGTAAGGGGACATCATCTGGCCGAAACTGTCCCATCGGGGCTGGACATAATCTGCATATGAGAGATCGCCAGCAAACAATAGGACGTCGTAGCCATGCGCTGAGACATGCTGCAAGGTTGAAGCAGTCCAGTCTGTTTGCCCTAAATCACCTGTGCTCGAATTACCAAGCAAGCATAGCGTTAGTTTCCAATCACTCGCCATTCCACAAGAAAGAAAGAAAGATCAAGGTCTAATGTAGAAAACAAGGAGCGGAAGAGTGTGCACCTACCAACCACAGCAAATTTAACTGGCACGGAAGGTCCAGAATGAGGAGGCGTGGTGAAATTGAATTCTGGGCCAAATCCGCCGCACTGGTAGAAGTAGGTGGTGGAGTCGAGTAAGGGACCAAGTTTCACATGATGAATTTGGTCCGATCGGTAAGTGAGGAAGGTGTACTTCTTGGACACGCCTGTCGCTGTCTGCCACAGGTTGCCTGATTGAGTACCATACTGCACGGTTGCCGCCACATTTTTGTCCGAAGTCATCCACGACACTTTCATGGAGTTCGGCCCTGCCAATGACACATGCATCTGCGTGCTTTTGTTATTCTTGACAAGACTACATGAATATGGAATCCTCACAATTGTCAATCTGCAACTTCAAGAATTTCCGATAACATGGAATCGAGACATGCAATTTTATGTTCTACTAGAAGAGATTGAGAGGTAATAATACCTGGTCAGGATCAGTAGCGCTCTTCTTGGCAATAGAAATTTTCTGCTGAATGTTGGGCAAAGCAGAGCTGGGAGGGCGCAAGTAAGCAATATCGCTGCAGTGAATGCCCCCAGCCACGACGGTCATGCAGCAAACTAAATAAAACGGGATCAAGATCTCCATTGCAAACACTACCATCTGCGAATGAATACTTCAGTAAAGATTGCGCTAGTTTAATTCTTGATCACGGCTTGGCTGAGAATGTGTTCAAATCGCTTCAAGAACTCCTCGAGCGTAGCAGATGACTCTGTCGAGCAGCATCGACAAGCCTTTCCAAGCTTTACAGAAGACTCAATCGAATAAAGCTTTATAGAAGGTGATTCTATTGAACAAGAATTCAAGAAGCTCAGAAGCTAAGCCTTTCCAAGATTTACAGAAGGTGATCTATTGAACAAGAATTCACAAGCCTTTTAAGCTTTATAGAAGATGACTCTTTCGAAAGGCATTCACAAGCCTTTTCAAGTTTAATTTATACCAGTAAACAATTCACGGCCTTTAGACTCTCATTTATGACAGTCGCGTCACTGAAACGGAACCAATGTACCAGGCAGCTGTGCAATTCGCTTTGGAAGCATGCCTAGCTATCCGCAATTCTTAAGAATCGTAATAACATACCAACGCTAAAAATGCGCGTCTCACTTCCATCTCAAGACGTTTCGAGACTTAAAAGAAATGCATCAAACACGAGACACTCAATCACGCAACGTTTCATGGTCGGCAGAAAGATGGCTTCACTATTCCAACTCTCTATATACACCCAAACCTCTCTAAACTGAACATTACTAATTTAACATTCCCTGTTCTCTCACCAAACCCTACGGAGCGGCTTAACCAATCTGTAGGTCATTATAAAGGATTCCAACAAGAAAAAATGCACTTATGACTGCTCACCACTGACGAGTTTCTAAAGCATGAAGAGGGTTCGAGACATCATTTTTGAATCCTACAATCCTTAAAGTACTTCTTTGATGTCACTTATAAATTAATGCATTAATTGATTGTGACAATATCACACATTATGATGTGCATTCCGGACACCGGCCTAATTAAAGCCGTGACATTAAAGAGAAAAGTACGGGGACTTCCCACCAAATTCACGGCGAGAATGCTACGTATGTCGATTAACTGACATACACGCAACCAGCCGGACTTGCGTCGGTCGGGACCACCGGTTAAGCATCATTCCAAGGAATGTACCATATATACGCCGTGTACAATAATCATCTTCATCACCACGACATGTACAGTAGCGTCTAAGTATCGTCTTTCTTAGTCGATCCACGCACCAGCTGCTGCACCGTAGATCGGACAACGAATTGAAAGCTCCAAAAGGTTACGATGCGCATCATTCAAAGAGCACCTCCAGCATATCCTTACTAACACCTCCGCCAGCTCCTGAATTTTACAAAAGCTGTACTCATCCCGCCTGGCGCTGTCAACTGTGACTCTCACGTATGTCTCTTATTGCTGATGGCGACGTGCAGGTTCAGGGCAGCGAAATTAACAGCATGCAAGTCAAGGAAATTAAAAGAGCGACAGCAATCAGTGTTTGCATCAAAGTACAATTTCTCTGTGTTGCGAAACTTCGAGTTACAGAGATGACTGTCAACTGAGTCCTGCTTCAATGTCTTCGTCAACACCCCTCTTAATAGTTCTAGTCAGAGAGAATCCCTCAATCTGCGGGAATACAGTTGCGGGGTGCTGCTGGAGTTGGGGTTCTCTACCGTGCCCGCAACCTCAATCACCAAGTCATCACCTGTGGCAAGAGATTCAAATGACTTAAAGTAGGAGGCTCTTAAAGTGACCCGTTAAGAGCTGATTGCATTTTCGGGGAAGATAAACTCTTTAAAACAATTTTGAGTAAATTTTGCTAGAGGAAGGAAAATGGAATTGGCATCTAATCCAAGTCGTTTCATATTTTCTGGACCTTTGTGGAATTAGTTAGAAATTTTTGAAGTTGAAACGCAATGGTTTCTAAAAGCAACCCCCTCCTGAAATGTACACTCTTGGTATATTGAAGAAAGTAAAATGTACCTGTGTTAAAAGTTGCTTTTTAGAGCCAGGTCGCTTTTAAAGCCACCTACCTTTAGTTAGTTGGTGCTAACATTCAGTAGCAGCACTGACGTCTGCCCTCCTCCCGATGGAATGATGTGGAATGTTCTACATCATTTCATCCGCCGGATGATGTGGTGCCGAATATTCCACACCATGAGTAGCTAAAGAACAAGTGTCGATATTTGTCAGAGTGTGCCCAGGCAGGCAGTAAGTCGAAAATGCAAAATGGTTATAAAAAACATGGATTAAACATCTGACAATCATAAAACAGCTGAATCTTCGCATCATGTGAACTAAATGGAAAGTCAAACTGTAAACTCAATAACGACTTCATTAAACAATATGGCAATCAATTTACTGAGATCAATATTCTCAATACTTGAATTACCTCACTTTAAGTTTTGGAGCTTTTCATGCATAATTGTTGCCAACTGAGAAGACAATCTCTCTATATTCACATGGGGTAGTAGAAGGTAGAACAACCCATGTGGGATATGTAAATTAGAATTAGTAGTTTCTCAACCGTTCATAGTAAAGTCAAAAGTAGGAATTGTGTTTGAAGTAGAATTTCAGACCTCATTTAGTCACAGTAGAGTATATTTTTTCAAAATTCTTTGAACTAAAAAAAGGTGAGAAATAAAGTTAAATTTTGTATCAAAAAATCCGTTTGAGATTTCAAGTCTCCAATAAAAAGTTATGGACAAATTTCAAAGAGGGGTTGGAAGGGACATTTTCTTTGACATTTCCAAATATCCTCTCAAAAATTTGATCAAAATTTTTTATTGGAGTATTAAAATCTCAAATGGATTATTGGATATGAAATTCAACTTGATTTCTCACCTTATTTTAGTACAATTTTTTTTGAAAAAAACTACTCTACTATGACTAAATGAAGTTTGAAATTCTTCATCAAACATCATTTTGACATTTTGACAATGAGCAGTCAAGCTCTCATTTTCAAATTATCCCATACCCATTGAGGATTCATGGTGAAAATTTGTTTTCAATGTAAAAGTGACATCTCCCATCTTCATTCCAACAAATATTGTTGAAGCAAATCCTTCATAAGGACATGAAGATTTATTTTATATGGCAATAGGTTTAATGTCAATGGTATTTTTTGGCAAAGGATTTTTGGCAAACCATTTTAACATTTCTTTGTTGATTTGATTCTCTGGTCCAAGATTTAGCAAAAGGAAAATAGCACAGCATAGATGTACTGACACGATCCCAGTACCCGATATTGAAGCTTATTTTAATTCCCTATGTAGATGTTTTTTGTGGATGAGGCATGCTAAGAGGAAAAGGCAGCCTCTCCGAAGGCTACTGAATGTTATGCCTTAGAATGAGTGTCGGCACATCTTTTTCCAAATAATTATTTTTTGGGGAGAAAAGTAAGATCCAGATGCATAAGATTTTTTTGTTCTCCATATAACTTATACTAAATAATATCATTCAATTGGATTTTTTTGGGTTGAAATGGCAAAGTTTTTGCACTCATACAAAACTTTTGAATCCTTTAATCCCTAAAGGAGTCATCATACATTAACTTTGTTATTCTAGACTGATGACCTCATTTTTTGCGTAAGCAAAAGTCTATGTACTTCAATAGATGAGAATTGAAGGTGCCATATAATGTGCATTGTAATCTCAAATATTTTTTAAAAATTATTTAATTAGTGTAATCACTTTGCCTTCACTTGAACCTAAATATCAATTCAATCAACACAAATTTCCTAATATATTATGACACTAGTCTATGTAGATAAATTTTGGCCATGACTCTACTTCCTTAATAGATTATAACACTACTTTGTATAGACAAGCCATGAATCCACTTAGCTCAAATCTATTTTTGACTTTATGAATAATTTTGCTTATATCTTAGTACAAATATAATATTTACCTCAAACTAGGCATAAAGTAAGTTAATTTTCCAAAGATTCAAACAATTCTCTATATGATTGAAAAGTTCTATGGACAAAACATCACCTCAACATCCAAAACATTAGGGGAAATTCAGTTGGTGTAGATGGCCACAAGTTCCCTAAGTTCCCTAATTCTATGAACTCAGCCATATGCATAGTCTAATGTGGTCGAAGTTCGGCCACATCAGATTTTAATATTTAATTGTTTTTTATTCTAACTGCGTACGTTTGGTTCACAACCAAGGGAAGAAGCCTGAAACAGACTTCTCCTATCCCAAAATCTCTTCTAATAGATCCTTGCATTCCAAACTAGATGAACCTTAGTCAAAATTGATTGTAAATTTCAAAAAATTCATTTTGGTATTTGTTTTAAAGTAAGAAAATAAAACATAACAAATCTTATTACTATTCTAATTTTTTTTAAATTTAAATTTAAAATTCATATATAATTTGATTTACAATTACACTTATGTTATATGATTTTTCCACCAAAATTGATGAAATAAACAATATCTAAGGAAATATGTTTTTAACATATGATAATTTTATCAAACAATTTAATAGTTTACAGTGTTATAGTGTTAACTTGACTTGAAGATCATTGCCAAGAAAGATTTAGGTATAAAAAAAGTCACTTGAGAAATTTCACATTATTTTTTATTGCTACTTGCACCACTTCAAGAAAATTTCAAATCACTTTGATTATTTCTGTTGATTTAAATTCACTTTTTTCTATAAAATAATAACAAAAACCATTTTTAATAGACTAATATAGGTTTTTATTCTAAAAGATGACATATAGTCTTTTATTATAAAAACATTGTTGGAAACTCAAATACAATTTTAAATTTTAAATTGAGATTAGAAATGATGTTTGACCATATGACAATGGAACTTCACTTTAGACATTATATGACTTTGTTCATCATCCAAAATATGGCTTCTAAAGGTTCTTGAAGGCTAAGTTCAGATTTATAGCTTTTGAATGTTAAACCATTAGATGGGATTTACCTTGTTTGTAGGGTGTCCATGTAGTTCCTAGACTATAAGAATGCATCTACTATTGTAATCTGATGTGACTAGGAGACTGCCACGTCAATTATTTTTTAAATTATTAATTTTAAATATTTGTTAATAATTTTAAATAAAGAATGATTTTTAATTTTGAATAGTAGTGACTAGTTCCAAACAAGGAACCAACCTGAAACGGCCCTCTAGGGGGTTTGAAATACATCTAATGCATTGAGCAAGTCATTTACATAGTTGAAAAATTGCCAATTTATTGGATATTGTAAATATAATTGTAGGCCACAAATATATTGTGAAATTTTAACTATGTTTGAAAGTCATTCCTCAAAGATCCACAAAATTTCATTATATGATACATCTTCACATTATTAGATATTTGGAGTAAAATAAGGTCCTTCATAGATAATTTTTTTTAATCTACCTTAAAATAACATTCAATTTAAGTAGCTTCTAAAGTGAAGAAAATTTCTAAAAGAAAATAAATAAATAAAAATTTAAAATAAATTTAAAATAATATATATGGCTCTAATAAACAATTAAATTTATTAGGGCACATGTCTATTATATATTGTAGGGCGTAGGTGGAATGCTAGTGACAAAGGGAAAAACAAAGAAAGACAAAAAGATGGGAACACGGAGAGATTGGGATTTATGGTTTCATATTTTGTGAATTTGTGAATAACAATATTGAATAAATTTGCATGCAACAAGTTTTTTTGGAATAATACATGCCACAAATCTTCACAACACTGGCACAATTCTAAAAGTACAAAGTTTGACAGAATCAAACTTATTAGAGAGTATAAAACTTTGCCCTTAAAGAACACACTACTTGTAAGGGGTCTGGATTGTTGAGACCAAAGGTGGCATGAGGTTATTACCATTTGGTGGTGCAATGTGGAGTCCAAAGGAAAAAGGTTATATGTAAAAGTAATATCTGGATTTTTTGTTGGAAAACAATCCCACGTAGAATATTCATATATGCAAACTACATGTGTAGGGATGGCCTCTAATCTAAGGGCGACTTCTAGTCTAGGAGCAACTCCTAGTGAGTGACCTCTTTATTGCAATTGTCAAAAAACACTCAAAACTGCCATTTCTAGTGCAAAGAGCAAAAAGTTTTAAAATGGTATTTTTTTTGCATATATAATTGTAGGATCTTGCAATATAATTAGTTGAGAATGTGTGGAAAATTTTCAGACACTTTGACCTCTTGGATTGCAAGATAAATGCATTCAAAGTGAAAAAATCATGTTTTTTGGCACAATGGCAAACTAGTGTAAGAGACTTTGAATCTTTTTAACTTAAAAAGTTTGCACTATAGATCTTGAATTGAAAAATTTTCACCATTCAAAATTGAGTTGAAAATTTAGAAAAAATTAAAATTAAAAAATAATGTGGTTTTCATTCTTTAAAAAATTATTAAGTAGAAGAAGGTACATCATAGAGGGAAAAACTAAATCATAAATAGCTCTAAGATGGAATTAAAACACACTAATTCTAAATGTGAGATTGTTCTAATAGTCAAAATTAATTTTGTAGAACTATTTGTTTTGAATTTTTTTCATGATTTTTTTGAAAATTGAGCCCAAAATCGAATCCTATACATAATTTTTTCAAAATGATACTAGGATTGATTGCACAATAAAATGGTCTATAACCTTTACATCATGAATCCAAATGAAATGAATCAAATATTTTCATGTAGAAAAAAAAATCTATGAGAGAAAAAAATTTTAATTTTAATTTTTTGTTGATTTGTTTTTGCTCACCTAATTTAGATGTAGGCTTATATCACATAATCAGAGCATTATGATGAGGGAAAAGGTAGGTGGACTATATTGTGTAATTTGAGCATTATGCTGGAAATCTCACGAAATAGTGGATTCATTTGTTACACTACTGACACTTTTTATTGTTCAGAATTAAGTTCCTTTCTTATCCATTGTTTTCCTTACCCATGTTGTTTTCCATTACCGATACAATGCATATTTGTATAAATCCACCTTCACAAAAGTAGTCATTCAACTAACATCTAAGTGAGGTGTTCACTAGCTCTACATCTGAAATTGATTTGAAGAGGGCATGTGGAACTTTTTGTGGGCACCTTGTAAAGAAATCTTTCCTCAAATTATTACTTGCTTGAGGTTTGTGTTAAGCAATGTCTCTCATTGTCATGGATTCCACAAATAAAAGTACTTCTTCAACCTCCTCATGGGCATTTTTATTTGCAGAATCTCCGACATTGTCCTTAACTAAATTGGTGATTCACATTTAAAGAGAGGACATGATTTTTCCATTAACTTATGTCAAGGTTTTCATCATTACATCACATCATTGAATGGACACTTGATAAACAAAACATCTATTAGGATCTAACAAAATATATTTTGGATGGCCTATCCATCGACCTTAATGGCACGTCCATTAACTTGGGACAAGCCATCTACACTAATGGATAGGCCTTCTAGGTTGATAGACAAGCTGTCCAAATTTTTTTTAACTTTTTTTTTCTAATATGAATTGTGATGTATCAAGACATGTTCCAACCAACGTTGACGGACATCCTAATGCAAAAGCTAACATTAACGTTAGTATATAAAACCTTCACTTATGTCGGTACATATTTACCAACATGTGCTGAAGTATTATTAATTTTTTTAAGAAAACAGAGTTCAGCAAGACTAGAATGAGTTAATGGCTAGTTGCCAACTCAAAGAGCATACTAAATTAGGGGATTTGCATTTGCAAATAGCACTCATAACAAATGTATAGAATAGAGTATGTGATTGCATTTGCAAGTTTGATTGGCTACACTAATTTCTAGTATTTGTATCTTTTGCCTACATCTTGCATTGATTCCTACATACTAAATTGGGGGATTCACATTTGTAGAGAGCAATTGTGATAAATGTGCAGAATTGAGAACGTTATTGCATTTGCTATTTTGATTGGCTTAACTAATTTCTAGTATGTGTATTGATTCCCTCCCTCTCAATAACGTGCATCGAGGTTTTCTATCTTGATGTGATACTAGATTTTCCCATTAGGATGTCCATTAGTGTTGGTCAGGACAAGTTTTGACATGTCACAATTGCGATTGGATGCCAATGGCCAAAAAAACAATTTAATTAATATTTTATTTTTTTAGTAAAATTGGTGTACTCTAGGATAAAAAAGGTTTGATGAAGTTCATCGAGTCCGCCCTCCAGCCTATCTAATCAATGAACAGTCTGTCAACTAGACATCTTTTCGTCTAGTCCACCTAAAGAATCCATACCTACTCGCAAACTAAAATTCCTCACAACTTTCATCTCATTAATCAAAATGGAATGATTCAAAGCTTTCCACATATATACAAATCTAGAGAACCAATTTCAATTTTTTATTTATTTTAAAAGTGATTTTTAGAGAATTTTTTTGGGTTGTCCAAGTTGTCCACCGATTGTTGAAAATTACATATCATAAAATATCTTTTTAACCATGTAATCAAAAGTTATGAAATTTTTTGGGCCTTAAAGCTACTCTTCAAGCACACATTGTGTGAAATTTCCAAAGAAAAAAAAGAATTTTTTTGTTCATAGTGAGTTGCCCAAAATTGCTATGTTGCCAAAAAACGGTGTTTGGTCCTTTAGGGGTTAAGAAGTTGCTATTGACAAAAGCAAAAATAAAGCTTTACAAAAGGATAGAAACATGGAGAGATTGGGGTTTTCAGTTTCATATTTTTCAAGTTCATGAGTAACATTGTTGAGGGCATCTCTATTGGGGCAAAGAATATTGCCCTCAAGAAGAGGTTTGCTGCATCTACATGTGGCTCCATCACATTAGTTGGAGATTTGGTTGTTTTTCAATGAAGGCCATAGTTAAAGTTTGTTGTCACACTTCAATTTGTAGTGCCTCACATGTGAGTTGTACCACACTATTGTAGAGATAAAGGTTTGGTTTTTTTTTATAGAGTTTGAATGGCTTTCTAGGAAACTACTACTACTTCAACCTATCTCCATATTACTCAAAATCCCAAGTCACCTGCAACCTAGCGCATACAAATCCAGATTGCATAGTGAAAAATGTTTTTCTATTATATATTGGTGGAGAGACAAGAACTTTAGAGTAGTAGGGATACAAGTTTTCAAAACTAACATCATTTTGTTGTTTACTAGTAGAGATGCTTTGAATAAATTTGTAGGCCTACAACGTATGTTTTTGGAATAGTACCTACCACAAGCCTTCACAACACTAATGCAATTTTGGAGGGACAAAGTTTGACATGCTCAAACCTATTAGAGTGTGCAAAATTACACCCCAAAACAAACACATTGCTTGCAAAAAGTTGGATTGTTGAGACCACATGTAGTGAAATGTGAGTAATAGCATGAGGTTATTACCATTTGGTGTTGCGATCTAGAGTCCAAAAGAAGAGAGGTATGTGTAAAAACAACATTGTGGTTAAATAACATCTAATAGTTATTTTTTTGGAAAATAGTCCCATCTAGATTCTCATCTAAAATATACAACCTCCATACATGAGTACCTAGGATTGATTTTACATACACCTATTTTCAACACTTTGAAAATTTTGTAGTTCATTCATCCAAAGTCAAAAAAATGCATTTGAAGTGAATCTAGAATCTCCTTTCAACTACATCCAAAATTTGTTATTTAGTTTGGTTTAAACTATTTATCACAAGATCATACAATTCAATATCAATTGTAGTTGTTGTATTGTAACATTTGTAATGTGTAGGGATGGCAATGTTAGATTGGTCACACTAATTTTCATACTAACTAATTATTCATCCATACTAAATAACCATTTCAATGTACCAACTATACCTTTTGTAGTTAAATAATAGGAACCATGTTCAAAACCTTATTTGGGTGCATTTAGGTGTTGTTATCTTACTCCGTTCACAAATTGACTTTGTGTAATTGGGAAAGCAACATCTCAATGACTATTCCAATGGACAATGAGAACTGACTTTTATATTGTCCCTTTTTTTACCTCAAGGGAAACTACAAAGTTTATTATTTTCCATCAATAATCAAATCTAGAAGAATTAAATTCATAATTACATCACATAAGCTTAGAACAAGGGGATAGATTTACAATCACAAAATTAACTAAGTATAAAATTGGGAAAATATTTACTCCAAATACTTTTCTTCTTAGCTAATGCAATGAAGGGGTCAATTCTACTTAGCCCCAATCCAATAGATCTAATCATTTTCAAATTTTAACCATAAATTGTGGTTTGGAGATCCACTCAGAATGGAGGATTTGCAATGCCATATGCTACACTCTTAAAAAAAAAATTTACCAACTTGCATTGTCTACAATTTTAGGATAAAGTCTAGATTGGCTATAAAATAGGTCTTTTTCAACTTTTGTGCACATTTCATTATAAGAAAAGATGACAACCACAATTTTTTGAATTGGCCAAAACAGTTAAAAGCCTTTACAAGGTTTGTTAAATCAATTTACCTCACTTATTATTTCTATTTTTTGTACTTGATTTTTTTAATGTTAAATTAGAATTGTCAAATTATCAACCTATGATAAAATTAAATGAGCTCTAAATTATCATTATTTGTACCCAAAGTAATAGGTTTTCACTCTGAAGTGTTTTTTTGACAAAATAAACCTTGAATACTTGATTGACATTCAAATCTTAATAATAAGATAATATCATACGGCTTGGTGGCTGGGGTCTATAAAATATATTCCTAAAACTAAATACTAATTTTTTTTGGAATACTCTTTTTTCTTAAACTATATGGAAAAATGAAAATATTTCTATTTTTGTCATATACCATGATAAATTTGTAAACTTTAATTATTTATTCAATAGGAAATGTTGACCCTCACTACTAAATATACACAGTAGCATGACATTTAAAAGAAACCATTGATAATTTCACCGTTGGTGATTTTTTTATGCATTCAAAGAAGTCCATTGCCACCTTCTTCAAAGCTTCTATTTTCATGAAAAATGACTCCAAAGAGAATATATATGCTACAAATATGTAGTCTACAACATTAAAAGGTTAAAGCTTTTTGTAATGAGAAATAGGTTTCTAAAACATGTTGTAGAATAGTCTCGAGAGTGAATCCAATATTTTTAATCCTCAAAGGACATGCCTACGACTATACAAATGAATTTCCAAGTCCTTTCACTTTGGGGACTATTTTTTTGTGTGTTTTATATATTTATTTTTCAGATATGTAATTGCATGTCTTCAAGTCCTAAAGAATTCAGATTTAGTTCAAAACTAGCTCAAAAAAGCTGAAATATTCTCCTCAAGTATATGGAATATCATGGATTAAAATAATTTACTATGTCTTATAATTAGAAAATCTAGAGGTCATAATCCTAGGCCCAAAGTTCAAAATTTCAAATAGGAGTAGAAACTAGACTTCATTAACTTCATTTTAATAGTTGGTTTCAAATTCAAAACAAGAGCATTTTTATAGTTCAAATTCACATCAAGAGCAAGGAGCTTCGAGTAGTCACAATACAACATGGTGATATGTGGATTAAGCATTTTCCTATGAAGAAAAGTCAACAAGACCACAAAAACGGAATTTCCAACACCACCATCTTACAGAAGCATTCAACTAAGTCCCCTAAAAAATTTGGGTGAAAAACAAAACAAAACTCATCTTCAAGAGAGGCTAATAAATGTCATCCAAAGGCCATAATTTGGGATCAGGGTGGATTGACCCCCTCGCTCGTCCTTACCAGTGGTGCATGTAAAAAAAAAGCCCCCTATTTTGGGCCGTTCTAGAGTATACTCTCAACCTCCCTAGACTAATTTGGGATCTCTGATCACAAAAATGAATTAAAATTTTGCAAAAAAATTCATATGCGGAAAATAAATAATTCCAGGGTTTGCTTGCAGGGCCGAGCGAGGGGGTCAGTTCTCCCTGGCCATAATTTGGGGACCTTCCATGCAATTGAAAGTTAACCCTTAAATGTCGACACAAACAATAGGCATTTGATAGATGACGGGGAATCCTTCTAGTAGGACAAAAGTGCAACTATTCATCCTTATAATTTTGTTGTGAAAAGGGGAGGTTTTCTACAATAGTTTGACTTCCAATGAGTACTTTTGCTATTATGGTCAATTTCGTTAAAATGGCGGTATTCCATTAAAATGGCACAAAATAAAACCACTGAAAGAATGAAAACAATGGAAAGATTGTCCGAGGGGAGTGGAAATGCGTGAACTAGGAGTGATTTGAATGTGCTAGGCATAAAATTGGCACATGTATGATCCTATTGTGGCACTCTTATTCTCCATTTGTAGAAGATATTTCATTAAAATGGCATACGGAATACCGCCATTTTAACGAAATTGACCATTATTTCTTAAGCCAATGATTCACACGATAATGAAAACGGATATTTCCAAGGTCACCCATTCGTACTTTAAGGGTCAAAACCCATACAAGATTGTCTTGAATTTTGACTAACATCCAAGATGTCTTTGGTAAAGGCCATGCATTTTTTTTTTACAAAGTACAGAGTACTTATTGTCATTTATTATTATTTTTATTTGAACTTTTACTTTTATATCCAATGCAATTCACGGTTGCACTTTGAACTACTACATGCCAGGTGTCCGGCACTACGATTCTCTACATCAACATTCTTTAGTGATATATAATATAATATGTACCTAGTAGCAAGCATAATACAAGCTATTTTTTTTACCTAGAAGCTACCATATTAATCTATACATAATAATAATAATAATCAACAGATATCATTGTTCTGTGACTTCTGTCCAAATAATGGAACTGTATATTCAGTAACCAGAACAAATAACAGTTGCCATTCACAGTCTGGTAACCAGAACCGGCTTTTAGCTGTGAAACAAACTGAGTTTGGATTCCCTTGATCAATGGGGATCAAAATGGTAGTAAACTGAAATAGAAAAAATCTGTCTGAACAAGTGACAGAATTTGAAAGAAAAAAAAAAATGGCACCAGTGTCCAAGAGGAAGCTGGCATCTAGAAGAAGGTGCACTAACTTCATCTTCCTGTATACCGTAATGAACTAATAAAAAAAACAGTCTCAATTGATGTAAGAGCACGGCTAAGTCAAGCAACAACTTGTCTTCGCTTCGCAATTATATAACAAAAGTTTAAGAGTCATGGCTCCCGTCGTCTGTGTTCGATCGATCGATCGAGCCCCATCGATCATCTTGTACAACCACAGTCCAGTGGAACATCTTCAGGCCATCCGTAATCGTTCAGGAGGATGAGGACCGTACCATTTGTCCAACCAAATCCAGTCTGAGAATTGAGTCACCCACACACAGTTTGTTCAGAAATCGTTGAACTAGTTTCATTCTAAACATCATTCATGCCGCCTACACTGACTTTGAAATAATTCAGCATTGGGTCACAACAATCGATCACCGGGAAAAAGTTGCGAAATGTTGTACAAAGTGAAAAGAGTACAAAGCGAAAAGAGTAAAGAGCCTACCTGGGTGGTATACTCTCCTCCACCACCAACCTCTCCACAGTACCGTGCGTCGTATTTTTCAAGCATGTGGCCGCTGTTTAGGAAAGCCACGTAATTGGATTGCAACCAGGCTCGCGTTATGGCCTTGGCCATGGTTCTTGCTTTCCGCGATCCCGTCATCATCAGGCCCTCAATGATCATGTGCTGGATTGGAGCCCACGCATTTGGGAAGTCCCTGGAAATCAAATCACAGCTTCGAAACCTTAGAAATTTGCTACTGGGCTCCAACATCCGCCAGTCCAAACAATCACTCAAGAAATTTGTTCATGTTTGTGCAATTTGAGCCCCACGTTAACCCGCGAAGTGCTCTGAAAGAATTCCACTTCGTTGTGGAATGGAGTTACCTTCCATATCAGGAAAGAAATGCAGGGTATGGTTTCAGTTTAATTTACTCTATTGGGACAGTTGGTTACCTATCTTGGAAGCTTCCTAAATTATTGATTTCAACTCCTGTAATGTGGGAATGCAGCACTATTGTTCAATTGAGCACTTACTCTGATTAAACGTATAATGTTCATCAACAATGAATAGCATATTTTGGTTTAGTCGGGAGGTACAAACCATTGCTGTCCGGTCTCCATTAACGAAGTTGCTATTCCTGCAGGCAGCACTAGGCCTGAGGTGGAGAATGCCTCCACTACTTGCTCAATTCTTGAGTCTCCTGTAGAGAATTGACACCAGATCTGATGTCAGTAAAGATGTCCAGAAATCTCACTTGTGAAGATCAAGCACAAAGTAATAAACTACCAAGTACAATGAAAGATGAGCCAATTTCTTTTCCTAATATGCCAAGTCGAAAAATGCTGAGCAATGTTTCGGAAAGAAAATGTCTTAAAAAAATAAATGTACACGAAAAAACCAAAACAAATCAATGAGAAACAGTTGATAAAAAAAAGACCATAGGCTGGTTTGGCTCAAATTTTTCATGAACACTGAACAAGAGAATGCAGGAGGCAAGTGACCTGGGGGGAATATGCTGCACCACAAAGGCACAAAGTTTGATGCATACACATTCTGGTTCCACCTGCTGCAGTCCCACACGTACGGGCTCTGCAACAAAGAGAGAATTCCACATAAATTCACCAGAAGAAGCGACGGACGAAAAACCTCATTTGGATGAGATAGCTCAATAAGGTTATCAGAGGTATTGTCAAGCTCTCTGTTATCAAATCTCAATGTGATCACACATCGAGCAGGAGAGTTATGGATTCTAACCAACAAGAAAGTAGACAACATGTTTGCATCAAAACTTGGACTTGACACAACTTTGTGTGAACAAAGAGATCCGTTACCTTTCGCATGTCGGCCTTTTGCAAGGGGAGCCAGTAATCTAACCACTGTCCCATACTTTCGTTCCAGAGGATGGACTCAAAGGCTCGTCTTCGAGCATCCGCAGCCCTGGTGAAGTGCTTTGATACTGAAAAGTTGTTCAATGCTTTGGCCAAGAAGGCAACATCACACTCCATCTGAGGGAGGAAAGGGAGCAACACTATTAGTCAGAGAAGAAACAACAAGCAATCACCGTGCGA
This sequence comes from Rhytidiadelphus loreus, assembly GCA_947034895.1. NCBI lineage: Eukaryota > Viridiplantae > Streptophyta > Bryopsida > Hypnales > Hylocomiaceae > Rhytidiadelphus > Rhytidiadelphus loreus. The sequence goes on from OX344764.1 coordinate 46,930,182, forward strand.
GCATGAGTTATGGTAAGCTCAAAATGAAGCTCAAAGCCGGCAACAATATGATATGATATAAGGTCTGGCGAGGATATATGTATTCAAACATATACTGCAAATTGCGTTCAACATAGTTGATTGTCTTCCATAACGCATTATAAAGTGTATTGTTAGCATACAATAGTCTCTGTCCAGGGAGAAGTCTCGCATACCTGAAGGAGGAATGCATTGAGATCCACTGGAATGATTGAAGACGTCTTCATGGTACACAAATTCTCCTCGTCCCTAGCACACCCAAAACCAGCGATGCCACAAATTTGAAAACGAATGTTCACTTCAAGAGAGATTGATCCTTCAAACATCAATTTCATTAATCTGGTGGAATTCCATGACACTGGCACTTTTCAGGCCTCAAGATTGGAAGCCCATAAATCTATACCAGTCGAGAGCTTTGAGCACATGGATGTCCCGATTCTTTGGTGCCCAGTATCGCACCATTTTAACGAATTAATGGTTTCAATAATGGTCAAAGTGTTTCCCCCCTGCTGAATTATTGTATAAGAAAATTCATACATAGTCTGTGATAAGAAAATTATTTCATGAGATTTTGGCTCTTGAACCCAAAGCGATCTCTCCACAGTTCTATACAAGTTCCAAACATCACACCCCTAAAAATGTGTTTTAAAATGTTTTTAATGCCAGAAATAGCATTCTCTAGCTCAGAGGTTGCAAAATTTCCTCATGAGGAGAAAATTTTCAACAAGCTTCGATCAGTTCAAATGCTTACCCCATCCATCTCGAACTGAAATCCCACCCGGACTCGGCGCCAGTAGCAATCTCACGGTACAGCTGCTGTTGCTTCATCTTACTAAAGCCTTCTGCAATACCTTTATCCTGAACATTCAAGACCCCAACCTTATAAATTAACACGTTCAAATGATCATTGAATCAGGGTTAGAAATATCTGAAATTTCCTGGAATCAGGAGCCTAAAATATCTCATTTCACCTACGTGTGAAGAAATGAACCCCTCCGTGATTAAATGGTCAAAAAGCGGTCAAAGCAGTTGACAGAAATTATTCAGGAAGCTTCAGGAAAAATAACCAACGTCATGCCCTCCATTATATACCTATAAAAATACGTTTTGAAAGCAAAGCTACGTTTCCAAAGCAAAATTTCTATATTTAGCTTAAGCACTTCAAGAGAAATTCCGAATTGTCTAAATGGTCAAAAATGGATGCTTAAATATCTTTATAAGGAGACGAATTTAATCATTTAAGAAACTTCGATAGAAATATGTGCTCTAAGAAAAGAAAGAAGGAACTCTGCTTTTACATTTTTTTAAATTTGTTTTGAAAGTCACTGTAATTGACTAGACTTGTAAAGTAGACTTCCTATTTTTAGTTCATCACTTTGGGTCTTACAATGGTGGAGCATTCCGGTCGAGGCTGGTCCCAATGAGCCCCGTAGCGACTGAGCCGATGCACACGGCCTTGGCCATCTCGAATCACGACTTCATGAGGCTCTGCACAAAAATCAAAACCCAAAGAGAGAAAAAAAAATTACACCAAATTCAGCTTCCCAATTTGAGACTGAAAACCAAACTGACTGGTGTTTAGGGTCAGTAAAAAAGTAGCAACTTACAGCTTCTACTTGTTTTCTCAAGGATAGTTATGTTTCGTTTTTTCAACTAAAACTCGTTCCCTTTTTCAACTAAAGCGCGTTTCCAAACTAAATTCTTCAATCTTTAAAAGTCACAGTTTTTTAAAATACACTGTGAGGTTTAAGGATTAAGGTGTGTAGAGGTCGGCAAAACCTCACTACAGGGAAACATGGCAAAGTCCATTGCACAAAGTTCACCCTAGAGTGTACGATATACAGTGTACGTTATTCAAGGCGGTACCTTGATGTGCGATTTTGCAGAAAGGTTGTACGGAGAACTACGCAATCAACATACGTAATCAACTAACCATGTGCATAGTTTCTTGTCCCTAGTTTGCAAAAGTAATTATCTCCTCTTCATTGTCTGCTAGCCTAGCTCACACGAGAGAAATCCGTAGAATCCACTGTACAACTACGGAATTTCACAGCTTGAGAGTGGAATTTCAGGCTTTATTCAAGAGTTGCACTATGGAATTTTGGTGTATGGATTTTCGAATTTCTCGGATGTCACTTGCGGTGTAGCCCTGGCATGACATTTTAGATCAAAGCTTGTACAGAGCTCGGTACAGGGGAAGGGAAACAATACGAAGGTCGACTCACCCGAGGTCCAGAACTCATATTCTTGTAGCAGAAGCGGCAAAGCCCTAGTCGCCAAACTGAGATCCCCGGTTTCGGCAAAGATTGCGCGCACCATCCTGCTGAGAAATGGAGGCTGGCTACCATCCGCACCAAAAATACACACACAAACACGATTAGACGCCCACATCTCGGGACACAGAACGATGCTCGATCAACCTTCCACCAATTCCCAAAAACTATGTCGAGTACAATTGTTTGTATTGGGAGCCAGGATCCCCCAAGAATGGGGTACAAGACCACTACCAACCTGCGATTCTCGTAATATGTTCTTGTGCCATTCGGAACAAACCCATGTGTTTGCACTATCGATAAGAAATTGTCCACCATTCCCGCTGCTGTCTCCGTCATTTTGCTCGCAAGTAAACCCCTGCTCTCAACCAGGACAGAACAGCCCTCAGACATAACCACAGAATCCGAAGATTGAAATTTCAGAAATTTCATGAAAAGAACTACCTGTCCATTGTGGTGGGAGCAACACGAAGATTGGAAATGAATTGAAATTTCAGAAATTTCAGAAACTTCGCTAAGCACACCTCGATAGCTCCCACTGCAACGTGCAGGCAGCGAAGGAGAGCAAGAACTTTTAGAATGGGTGGGGTGGGGGTGGGGGGTTAGCAACGTTTTCAGCGAAATGTTCCGTATCATTTGGAAAAGCATGTTCCAAAACGTTGCTAACCCCTCAAATTCTAGTTGGCTGAAAACAAGTAATTTCTTTGAAACCTCGTCCCATCATACAATGCAGAACGAAATTGCATAACGCATTGGGTTCTGCATTTTCGATTGTGTGTGAGGAATACAAGCCTTTTAAAGGCGAACCTGTTGAAAACATTAGACGGTACCTGATGACCCAGTAGCTGTCCCAGTAGTAAACCTCCCGGAAGCGCTCCCCGGGCACCACAAACGGGTGCTTGAGGGGCAGCAACGTGTGGCGGTCGGGCTCACGCTCCACATCGGGAGAGACGAGGCGCGTCAGGGACGGCCACAGCGAGTGCACTTGCAGGCCCCAGGTGCGCGCCTCCGCGTTTCTAACTTTCGGAAGAAACTCCGAGGGATCGGCGTCGTAATCCACTGGTGTGTGCGCCACCAAGTCACTCCCCGCTTCGTGAAAATATTCATGGAGAAAACCCTTGAGCTTCTCTGCAACAGCATCAAATATATCAGCCGTCCGATCAGCAAGATCAATGCTCCCCTAGTCCAAAACCTGCACTGGTTCAGCATTCAGAGAGATTTTCGCAACTGCTTCTCTGTACCATCGAATGAGCTCGACTAGCTAGCACGATCATTGCACACTTCCGCAATTCGAAATTACACCATGGAAAAAAAAGCTCAGAAACATTGAGAGATCTCGCAAAAATGCCTTCAGATCTTCTGCAACATCAAATCATATCGACTTGCTACCACGATCACAGCACACCTCCGTAATTTGATATACGTCTCCGCAAATTCTAAACGCCAGGAAACCAGGTTCAGAATATGAGAAATCTCTCAAAAAGAAGCCCTTCGTATTCTCTGCAACGTCAAACTAGTTAGCCTTGTACGATCAATGCAGAACTCAGAAAATCTGAAAACCAGAAAGGCAGGTCCAGAGTTAAGAGACCTTTGCAATTACGGTTTCAAATCAAATCAGTTCGACTAGCTATTGCACACCTCCGCAATTCGAAATACCATGAAAACAGGTTCAGAATCAGAGAGATCACGCCCAAAAAAATTCTGAATCTCTGCAACGCTAAACTAGTTGGTCTAGTACGATCAATGCACACCACCGCGCGCAAATCTTAACCCCAGAAATGCAGGTCCAGAGATGAGAGATCTTCGCAAATACGGATTCGATTCAAATGAGATCAGTTCGACTAAGTTAGCACGATCACTGCACGTTTCTGAAAAATTTTACACACCCCAGGAAAGAAGTTCCGGAGATTTTTCGGTCCCAATATAGCACGGCGTAGTCTACATCGTGAACTACGTCCATCCTGTTCTTCCGTTCCCGGAAGAATGGTGTTTCTAAAAGTGGATGCCTACTGCATTTAATGCCGTCCTAGGGCGCTCCAACTAGAGTCTTGGTTCGCTCTTATCTGCAACGTAAGGACAACCCAGCTGGAGACGCCTCGTGGCAACCGCGAGATAATCTCGCATGCAGTAGCAAGTACCAGACAGCAGAGAATCCAATGGGGGGAGTTGACGATCACTTTCCCAAGCAGTTACACGAGAAATAAGTTCCGGGACTTGCGTAACTGCCGACCGATCGACCGCAATTGCACATTGTACAGATCGATCGAATTCATGACATTGTCCAATCCTTTCTTCTACTCAAATCATAAGTAACCGACTTCGATCATACTCGTACAGCTCCACCATTAGCTAGCTCGACCTTCTGCAACAATCTCGGCAGTGGAAGTAAAAATCGAGAAGCCGCGTATACGGCCCGACTAGTTAGTTGACCTTGAGCAAGCTCGACCAATGACGCCGCACGCTGACTACTGTTGCATCAACGAACTATGAGAAACAGGGCCTCCATGCAAAGGTGGAAAAGGAAAGAAAAAAGAAACGATTCATCAAACGACTAATAACGGACTCTAGAGATCTAGTCTAATATATCACGACCCACTCCTCCGTCAATGCATGGAGATCCATATCTACAGAATTGCTAGCTAGTGGATCCATCAATCGACCTCCACTCCACTCCACTCCACTCCACTAGTGCTATAACATATCAGTACCTCGCTCGCCTCGGAATCTCCGCCCTCCGGCCACGGCCGAACTTGTTATTACTCTGAAGCAAAAATTAAAAATCCTGGCGGCCATATACGACCACGATCGACGCGAAAGTATGTCTATGAATGATTGATTTATATATACCTGGCGACACGGCCCCAGTGCTGGGCGCCCTTGGTAAGGCACGGAACGCCGCCATCGTCACGTCCAAGTTGCCCTTGAGCGGCAAGTCCACATACTCCTTCGGATCGAACTCCGTTCCATCGTGCGTCGTCGTATTACCACTCCCACTCCCATCGTCCACCACGAAGCTCTCCATCGCAGTCGCCTGCAAGTCCATCAGAAAACACAGAAGCTCCCCAGCTCTATCATCGTCCTCATCCTCCACCGCCTCACAATCACTCGTATCCCACTCCTCGTCACAAACCCCACGATGAGGATCCAAGTCCACGACCTTGGACGCGGCGGCGTCTTCGCGCAACCTCTCCGGCAAGCTGAACCCCATGACTACTCCTGCTGCAACTGCTAGCTAGAAAAAACAAACAAAGGTATGGTACGGGTGTATCGACCGATCGATCAACGGTGGGTGAAGCTCATGAACTGGGGTGACGAAACGGAAGAGGGGACGATTGAGGTCGGGGTCGGGGGTTTATATATTACGAGGGCCAAGCGTGGCTGGGTGGCAGGGGCAGCTTAATAAGTTACTAAGTAAGTTAGACTCATGGTCAGGGGGAGGAGCGGAGAATTGTTGGGTCGGTTGTTTTCATTTTAAATTAGCAGTTTTGATCGAGGGGAAGAGAGGAAACTGTTGAAGTTTTGATGTTTTTTGTTTTTTGTTTTTTTGTTTTCGAGAGAAAGAAGAAAATGTGGAAGTTTGCGGAAGGAGCGCGAGACGGAGGGGCATCCGGGTCGGTAATTCCGGGGAATGCGCCGTCGCGGCGCTCGCCGGATTGAAGGGTGGTAACGAACTGCACCCGGCCACCACTTCCCGTCCCGGGGAGGCCGATGGGGGCGGAATCGCGACTGAAGCGCGTCGACAGTGGCCACCGTCGCAAGCGCGGGCATCGGTGACCGTGTCAAAATTGACCCCGAAAGCAGGGGGGTTTCCATTTATTTGGGGCATGAAGCTATTTACAACTATGGGAATGGATGAAACTTGCAATACATGGATGAGATTCATGTATTCATCCAAAATAGTACATCCATCCAAAATAGAGTGTTATTGTCCCAGGATTTGGTAGCAATTTAGTGATTTAATCTATTGTAAAAGGAAGAATATCTCACCAAATCTTCCCTATAAAAAGATTTGCATTGCTTTTTAGCAAAAATTCACTCCCAAAAGAATCCCTACCCATAAGTAGCCATTTTGGAACTTAGCTTTCATTTTATTTGGGGTGGAAATGGAAAGGAGAATTTGACACAAGCTCTAGAGCAAATAGAGTATAGACTAAATGCAACATAGTATATCGAGGAAGTTAATCTTTAACCTTGTAAGGACATTGCAAACCAAAGTGGTCCTATAGATGATATAGAATCTTTTTGTATAAGATGGAAGTGCATATGTTCATCTTTGGAATTTTGTGCAAAAAAGAAAGGTGTTGCATATCAGTTTGACCTCCAATTAATGAGCGTTTCAGTTGTTTTTTAAATATATGGTTCATACTATACCGAATCGAATGATTTCCATGCCAGTGACCAACCCATCCTTACAAGATTAAACAACATTCATTTGCTTAGCAAGCAATCCGCAAGGGAATCCAAAATCTCCTAAAAGTGGGGCATGGGGCTTGTTGCTTGCCCAAAGTCTATGCAGTCATATAGGGTATGCAAAAGTGAACAATGACTCATGTTATGACTTTGCATCCTAAATGTAGTGCTTGGCAAGTCATATTCACTATAGAAATAGATCTTATATATTTAAATATTCCAAAATAATCCAAAAAACATTTTTTGTCAACGATTTTTTCAAAACTAAGCCTAATAGGCTAGACTTGCATGTTGTTTAAGAATTAACCTCGGAATGATGTTAAAGCCCCAAAGTGGTCAGATAGTGGATGACTTTTAAGAATGTTGTAAGTATGAAGAACGCACCTATTGGTCCAAAATTTGATCATGTTTGGCAAATTACTTTGATGATAGGTTTTTTTCTATGAAGTTAAAGAAAGCATAAATTCTTTTGAACAATATGAAAAGAAAACCCATATATAACCTCATAGGAATGTTAATTGCTTTTCACTCAAGTAGGCAAATGAAAGTTGCATACTCTAAAATCTCTAAAGCCTTAGAACCTAGAGGGAGAAGAACTTAAACTAAGTATATTTATGATTGGCTAGAGTATATAAAGAATTTGTCCATACTAAATCCCATGATTGCCTTCAAAGAGACAAGATGAGTGACACTAGTGTTACATATCTTGCCTAGAAGAAAGATTCTATACTACAAGTCTAAGAGCTTAATGAAAAGACAACAAGGGACAAAAGACATATAGAATGAATTGTAGAAGAAAGGTTAGAATACGGATAGAAGCATTAGAGAGATTTGGAGGTAAAGTATGAATAATATATTAGAAAAAGAATTGGGCTTTAGAAAAGTCCACTAGACTCTGGACCAATAGTTTGGCATGGTTGAATAAAAAATATATATATATATATTTTTTATTCAACCACATCAAATTGTTGGTCTAAAGTCTCGCGGCCCCTTTGAGACCCTATTCTTTTTTTTATGATTTGGAAAAGGTGGTATTGGTGGGAGGGGAAGTATTGCATGAAACAAATATCGTAGCATCAATATTTATTGTAAAGAATGCATAATGGTGTTGTTTTCAACTCTAAAAAAAACTATACAAAATACCCTCGGTGTAAAACGCCCCCACGTGGGCATTGTTGAAATACTCTCCTTTTTACAATCAATTCTTCTTTCATATGCTCCCAAAGAAAAATACTAAAATCGTACAATAAGTTACAATAAGTTACACTTTCGCTGGGAATTCTGACTAAGATTACCGTCTATTTTTTTATTCCAGCTTACGGAAGTCTCCATCTCCGTCCCCAAAATCTAACTTATGACATTGCATTCTCAAAAGCAGAATAGATATTATTTAACTTACAGACACTATTCACACGAGGAACTGAAAACTGCAGACTCCGGCTGATTTTTACAGCCAGACTAATTCTGAGGTAACAGTGATTCCCACTTGTGATTGGGTGCTCTCTTCGTGTCAGTCAGTCCGTGTCAGTCGTATTTTCCGCAGGCCGGGGGGTCAGTCAGTCTATTTTGAAAGTTTTTATATTTTTTACGCAGTCTGACTGACTGACCGACTGACAAATGTGTGTCAGTTCCAGGTTCGTGCCAGCCACCGTCCTTGTGTACCGCCCCAGCCAGTCATTCGTTTTAGCAATTGGAATCTGGTGACATTAACTGGCGGAGCTCTGGCAACACTGGAATGTGTGCTGGAATGAAATCAATGAATGTTTGGGGATAAAGTTAGCATGCCGGAATGGTTGGTTTAAGATATTATACAGTTGGAGGATTTGATCGATCGATCGGGCGGAAGAAGGAAGTGCACCGATAATCGATGATCGACACTGATAGCAACTGAGCATGCTTATCATCATTGGAAAAAAACTAATTTCTTTTCATGGGATGTTATGGGCAATTAAATTGGAGGGATTCCAACGCTGTTTTTTTGCAAGCATTATATGGACACCGTGTGAATCATTTCAAAATAATGTGTGTGGATGTATCCAAAATCAGCACGAGGGTCCACCTATGCTCTCACCTTTTGATTGTTTCCATGACACCTAAGTTTGAGTGTTTTGCATTTTTCATGGAAAACCAATAGTTGTCAAATCCAGGGCAGCGATGATTCCGGGGTGCACAAACCTCGCATTGAGGTTCATCGATGAATTTCGTTTTTTGAAGGTTTGGGTCAGTAGATTTGTATGTAATAAGTTATCAGTACTGTACAACATGGTTCCACTTTACGGGGAGTCTCCCTCCTTGCCCCCCCTGCAAGCAAGTCTGCAGTCTGCACCCGATGCTTCGCTTCATTCACGCTGGTCTGGGGGCCCGATCGAATTCTTCCCCGTCTTCTTCTTCAGACGTTTATGACAGCAATAAACAAGTCCCATGAGTGCGGAGGAAAGTAAGTACCCGTAGCATCCAGGAATTGAATGGTTCCAGAGTAGTGATTGAGATGAAGTTACTAATAACTTCACTTCACTTTCCCTGAGACGGAGGACTATAACGTAAGTAACTGCACCTGAAATCCGGTGGTGAACTCAATGGAGGTCCATCACTGACTGACTTGAAGCGCCGAATTTCCTCAACAGACGGTTACTTATACTGAATACGGAGTAATTAATATTAGAAATGACTGCCATGTGTTGGACCTCAGGCACGCCAATGCTGCAAATGCTGCAAAGGACCTGGGATCATTCCCTTCTGCGGGACTGTTCAAGCTACTGTAGGCAGCAGCAGTCGAAAGTCATATTAGAAGAAGAAGAAGAACTGACAAAGGTGCGTGCCGCATTTTTTTCTGTTATTGGGCGTCACCAGTTGCAGGCTACCACCTGTTGTGACTGGGGGGGCTCACTGCACGTCTGGTAGCACTGCTGTGAATGAAACAACGGGAACAGTTGTTGCCAGAATTGAGGAACAGTCAGACGGAGTTTTCATTCTTGCTCTTTTACTGCACCTTGGAGGGCTAAACTGGCAAACACCTTACTTTAGCTCTCCAAGGACGCCGTGGACACTAATAAGTGTTTCGTGGATGATAGAGAATCCTACTATATGCTGAAGGACAAAAGTGCAAATGTTCATCCTTGAAATTTTGTCTGTACAATGAAGGACTTGTACAAGAGTTTGATCTCCAATGAGTGCTCTTGGTGGGGTTTTTAACCCCGGAAGGACCATTGTCCCTTCAAAAGACAAATGGGATTTCAAACAGGTACCTATGAGTTGAATTTTTGTCATGATTTTCTGGAAAAAAAATTGAAGATAGAAAAACTAATTAGCTTCATGGGAATTCATATTTTTTTTTCAATCGGTGTCTAGGAACAAAAGTTATGCCCAAATAAGCCCAAATAAGCTCAAAAACAAGGGAGAGGGGACAATTTTGATTTTGAATTTTTGAATTCTTTTTCCTCGTGGATTATATTTTAGTCTACATGGAAAGTTTTGATTCATTCCGTTAGGATTTGTTGTGAGAAATTTATAGACAATCTTGTTTTTTGGGCAATTAGAGTATCTTCTTGAAAAAATAACTTGTAGGATTCATTTCTGAATGCAATTTTTACAATTTAAGAAAGAAAAAAGTTCCGCATAGTTTAGTTTGTTTCCTAGAACAATTTGACCATTGTGATTAGCGTGTTTTAATTCCATTTTAGAGATATCAATAATTTAGATTTTCCTTCTATGTCATACCTACTTCTAATTAATAATTTAAAGAATAAAAATTAAGTTTTTTTTAATTTTCTTTTCTCCTAGACTCTCAACTCAATTCCCCACAACAAAGACTGAAAGCTCAAAACTTTGTAGTGCAAAAAATTTAATTTAAGAAGGTTCAAAGTTAAATAAACTAGTCCCACAATGTATTGAAAAACTTGTTTTTTCCACTTTAAGCGCATATGTCTTGCAATTTGTATGGTCAAAAAATTTGAATTTTTTTCCACACATTCTCATACTAGTTAAGTGTAAGATCCTACGGTTAGATTTGAAATAACAAAAAAATTCAGTATTTATTTATTTCTGCTCTAGAAATGGTTGTTTTGAGTGTTTTTTGGCACAATAAAGGCTTTGGTCCTTTAGGGGGTAAGTAAATGATTCACCTGGTACATGAAAGGATGACTAGTCCGTCCTTCTAAGATTAACCCCTAATGATTAAGAGTTTTGGATTGGATTTTTAAGAACTTATAATTATGGCAAGTTTCTACGGTGTCAAATTCTACAATCATTTTTTGAAACTTCTTTTGGATGTAAGAAAATGTATTTACTTTCTAGGAATATAATTTTGATTTGATTTTCTACCTATGGAAAAAAAAGGTTACGCCCTCGTAAGCTCAAAATGTTCAATTCCATTGGGGAAAAAACGAAAAAAAAAAAAAAAAATTTAACATTTTAATTTTTTTTCATATAGATTATACTAGAAATTATATTCATGTCTACATAGAAAGCTTTGATTCATTCAGTTTGGATCAATCATGTAAAAGTTATGGAAAGTCTTGTTTTCCATGCAATCAAGGCATCTTCTTCAAAAAAGATTATATGGGATTCATTTCTAAGCTCAATTTTCACATTTCATCAAAACAAAAGGTCCATTAGTTGTAGATTACTTGCTACTACAATCTCACTATTAGGATTGACACATTTCAATTACATTTTAGAACTATTTGTGATTTAATTTTTCCTTCCATCTTGTATCTATTTGTATTTAATAAAAAAATTAAGATTAAAATCTTCTTTTTCTTTGAATTTTTTGTCTTAAATCTAGAATTCAATTTTCCACTATAAAGATTTAAACCTCAAAATTCTATAGTCCAAAAAATTTAAGTTAAGAGGATTCAAAGTTTGAAAACCTATGATTTCTAGGTTCAAAAATAATTTCTATATTTGAATACTAATATCTTATAATCTACATTGTAAAAGTTTCTGAAAAAACTCCACATATTTTAATGCAAGTCTTATGCAAGATCCTATAGTTGGATATGCAAAAAAATAGTTTTTAGCATTGTAGCTCTTTGCACTAGAAATGGCAATTTTGGAGTATTAGTTTATTAAACATAGTCATTAACTTTTGGAATTTAATTGGCCCTAAGTAAGTGCAAACTTGTATCTAGAATCGACCAAGACAAAACAAATAGCAAGATTCTACATAAAAGTGTATAATGATTGCAAGAGAAAAATTGCAATTGTTGGCCAACAAAATTTTAGAAGAAGCCCATGAAAAGGGCGGAGGAAAGTTTCTAACTTCAGAGAAATTGTTTTGACATTTGACTTTAACTCTTTGATTCAACAATCAACAACAAGCCGCATTACTACTAAAGTATAACTTCTCCCTACTCACATGGAAATAAAAACATCATGAAACTCAAGGGAGGCAATCCCAACCGTAGAAACTTCAAAAAAACATTTTCCATTCCAACCCCCCGTGGAAGTTTATCCCCATAGCAATTACATTTAGTGTACAAATGATGAATGTTTTCAAGAGTTTACTATGGGAGTTCTACGAAATGGATGAAGTACATCCATATACATTATAAAAGCTAATTCTATCTATTTTTATCAATGTAAATGACTTGACCACTAGATGTCTCATGAATTTTGTAGAATGTTTTGAATGTACATTTTATCTAAGCATTTGAATTTGTTTAGTGGGATGTAATTCACCTTGTTTTGCATACAAATTTCAAGTTGGATGAACTCATTATCAACTTCTAACTTCCATAGCTCTTTTTATGTACCTTCAATGCTTGAATTGATTAAAAAATCAAATTTGTATAAGTTCAATTAATAAAAAAAATAGAATGTGCTCCATTTGGTGATTTGACCCTTAAAAGGCATTGCAAGCCCCACGGGCATTTTGAAATGTGTGTTCTAATGTAGAAATATAATGAAGTTCGACCAAGGCCAAGTCATGAAATGTTTTTAGGTTCATACACTAAATTATAAAAAGTCAAAAGAAAAACACAACATGAAAACTATAGTTGAACTTAAAAATATAATCAACATCAATCAAATACATTTGTTAACCCTTAAAATTTTGAGCAACCTAAAATGGGTCAATCCATTTGTAGAACTACGTGGCATTTCTTAGACTTAAGAATGTGAACTTGGGCTCATTCTCAAGGGAATCAAGTTAGCTATCAAGTGGTCTATTCAGATTTAGAAGAAAATTCACTATTGAATTTACAAAAAAATTCAAAGCATAGGTGGTATGAGGATGGTAGCAAAGAATCATTGGATGGGGGCGAGGATGGGGAACTTTGGCCAATGAAGTAGAGGCATGTGTTCTTGGGCAATCAAGGTTATAATTGTGCCAACCAATGTTAGCAAGGTTGGGTCAACCTTTGGGATGTGAAAGAGGCAATTGGGATTTTTTGGCGTGCTTTTAGAAGTGATGTGTAGGCTATGAGAAGACTAGTGAGAAGAACATCCTAGGGAAAAAACATTGAAAATTGTATGAAGTGAAAGAGTAATGAAGTTGGATAATGATGCTATTTGGAATTCTAATGGGTTCCTCATCTAGACTATTCATCGCCCTTTTTCAATGAGTTGCCCAATTGTAGATTAGACCTCAAGCGGTTTAGTGCCTTCTAGTTTGTTTTTTCCATTTTTGATAAAGTACCAAAGTGGTGATATAAAATGTTTAGTAGTGCTCTAAATTTACACATTCATCGACATATTGGATAGAATATATCACATTAGCACATATCACGTGTCCATGATTATGTTTTCATCCAAAATCAGGTGATTTTCATTCAAGATTTTTTAAATTCATAGTGTTCAAGTCAAAACCTTCACAATTAATTGCCATTTTTTAGCTAGATTATTTTTTGAGGTACAATATGGCACCAAAAAGCCAAAAAACAATTGTTGCCTTCCTTCTTTTCTTAACTTTGCCCTATTTGTGGGTACAAATAACTATTGGATTGGATTTGTTTTAAAAAAACAAACACTAAACTATTATAAATCTATTCTTGTATTCTTTCACTTTACCATGTTTGATCTTGCATTATGGCTTCATATTTGTGACAAATCTTCCATTTATCTCATAATTTCTGAAATTTAACAATGAAGTGGATACTACTACAAGACCATTTTTTCACTCATTTTTGGTCCTAAAAATACAAAACTTGTTTCCATACATGTGGAACTTGGTACCTTGAGAATGAGCATAGGATGCCAACTTTCTTAAAATGTTATGTATTCAAAAGAACCCACTCAAAACATTGATTTCCTTGAAGTCCCCTACCTTTCATTTTAAAATTATAATCTTGCAATCTATGACTTGGATAAAATTCAAACCAAATTCTACAGAGATGTTAAGGACTTGACTTTCTACAAGATCCTACAATTAATTTTGCCAAAAAATGACTCATCTTACTTTGAGCTTCAATTCTTTGTAACTTAATTGCAAAATCAAGATCCAGAACACCTTGAAAATGGCTTAAAATTTTTAAGAGTTCCTATTGTTTTGCATGTACCACCATTCTTCCTACTATATCGTAGTTTGAACCTAGAATTGATCTTATCTCTTTGTATCATTGAGAGTTGCAAATATTCTTTTGTCTTTGCTTTCAAAGTGCGTCATCATGGTACCCCCTGTGGATGCACGATTAAGTTACGGAATCCTGTTTGAATCAGTGTGTTGACATTTCTAAGTTTGTTTCAGGAGGCACTCTGAGGAAGGACTTGTGGGGAATATTCGGTACTCTTTTGGAGGATGTTGGAAACAGAGTTTAAGTTATATTCAGACTCCAAGAGCCTCTTGGAATGATTGAATGCACGCCCCAAATTGTCTTTGCAAGCACGTCAGCACGCATTAGTTAGTATGAAACTAATTCCATGGGGTCCATTCTGAATATTGTGACTGAAATGGAATAGAAAATGCTTGAGAGCTGGGACATAACTTAATGCCAAGTCTAATAGTTCATAACAGACGTTTGTATCTGGGTTTTTTTACAAATCTAAGGGTGTAGAAAGAGGGGACGTGTTATGAGTTATAACACTTTTTTTGACTATCCAATGGAATGATGACAAATCTGCCTTTAAAATTGAACTTGGCATTATGTTAATCTTGAAAGATTTGGGTGCTCAATTTACTTGTGTCAAAAACAAAAATTGGAGTAAACAAATTGTGGTCAGTTGCAATTTGAGGGTTTTTTTGGTGTGTGTGTGGTATCTCACAATATGATCCAAATTGGAAGTGCCATTTGTATGATTTTCAAATTTTCACGCATAATTAACATCTATTATATATCAAAGAGCGTGGTAGAGTGGATATTAGGGTGGATGGAGTGGGGACCCTAAGACAATTTTACTTGGAATTCCCCACCTACATCCTTCAAAAATTTAAGAAAAAAATGATTAAAACAATTTGAGAAAAAACAAAAACACAAAATATGGAACAAACAATCCAAATGCTTTTGCACTTATTTGTAACATGAATATCATTTTCCCTCCTATTATTTAGCTTTGTTGTTTGTTTTCATATGATCGTAGCCATTGTAGTTTTGCGAATGTCAAAAGATGGTCCTTAGGTCCTTCACAAGACATTCTAATAGAAATGAAGATCTTTGAACACCACGCTACAAGGTTAAGGCTTGGTGCCAAATACCCATATAAATTAGTGTCCATACGGACCTTTTGCATCAAACTTTGACACTCTATCTTAATCTCTAAGTGGTCCACATGATGTATTATGTCTACCCAAAAGTGTGGAACAAATAATGCACTTAGTTTCTGAATGTATTGGCCCAAACCATGAAATTAATGACATCAAAGTGATTGGTTTTTAGGTGATTGCATAAAAAATTTAAGGATCATGCCAAAGTAGTGATGTAAGGTAAGTATACCCAAAATTGCCCCCAATCCAATTATGATCCCTAATATTGGGCCCTTTTGCATTCTAATGCCATTGTGAAAATTAAAAAGGATTGACATTGGACAACTCCATAGTGGAATTGGGGTTGAAAGATTTGAAATTGGGTTGAAATTTCATAGTTTTATAACTCCAAAGAACACCACACATCACTTTAGACACATGGCAAAAGGTTCATTCATTATTGCACAAGTTGAAGGAGTGCTTTGAGATCACCATTGCAATCATGTAGGGAATTCAAAGAACCACATTAGAATCTAAATGGACATGAATATTTTCCCCTAGAGACAACAATAGAAAGCTATATGTTTTTGCTTTGACCACCTATAATGTGTTATTTTATTAAAAAAAAGAAATTGATTGAAATACATTTGAAGAACTCTCTAATTTCAACTAAAAAAATCATAAATCCAATTGGTCTAAATATAGGCAATGATTAAAGGGACGACAATGAATCATCCTACCTTAATTCTTATCTTGTATTGACATATTATAAAGTGTAGAATTTGGTTGTTGATTTCTCAAGTATGATAATGTAGGATTTTGCAAGTAGATACTCCAATATGATAAATTTTGAGTCAAGCCTAAATTTTACATAGTTATTGATTTTAAATGTTTGGAGATTGACAAAAATAACATATTTTTAATAATGTATTTTTAAATTTTCTTAAATTTTTTTACAAAATTATTAAAATTATAATTTTTGTGGCACTATGAAGGTAACATCTTGAAAGCTTAAAATACACCACCTTTGAACTTTTCTATCAAATTTCTCTTGGTGCAAGCTCAAATAGTACACTAATATTCATCACTATGATCATCTCCAATTTTGATTAAAAAATGCATACTATTTAAGAAAAATTGTAATTACTATGATTTTTACAACAAAACTATTTCAAAATTTTATATTAATTTCATTTAATTATGGAAAAATAAAATAAAATTTTGAGCATATATTATTAAATGAGAAAAATATAAAATTCTTGAAATATGTATTTTAATATAGAAAATTGACAATGTTTGACCAAATGGGACATGGAACCTATTATAAATCCTTTCAAGGATTGAAAACTTGTTGTGCATATTAAAAATGTAGAGTTAGACGCACTATTAGTTAGGTAACTACACCTTAAATTGCACAAATAAGCAATTCAACATAGTTTTTATTATTATATTTAATTCTTTTTTTGTGAATTCTTGTTGGTTGTCAAAAGAGGATTAAAATGGATTCTCTTAGAATGCATTTTTTAAACATTGTATGAATAAACTATTAATTTTCAAAGTGCTAAAAATAATTAGGTATTTCCAAAACCAATCATACACTCTCGTGAATAGTGGGAGCACATTTTAGGCACGAATATGTATTGGTCGGTTCTAAAAAACAGTTGCAATTAGGTGTAGTTACCTTAGTGGGTGATTCCAATCATGAGGTTGTCCCTCTCCATTTCTCCCAAGAATGAATGCCCAAAATCGATTGTCTTGCAGTACCAAGGGTACGTCTGACCTGGGGTATGTACATAGGTTGTACATGTTTGGGATTTGTGGGGGTTGTTGAGCTGCATACTTTTTGATGTTTGTAGAAGCATTCATGCTTACTAGAGCATTGCATTCTTGAATTGGAGACTTGTGGTACACATATCCCAAAAGAAATCACAAAATTTGGACACATGGGTGTGTCCTGAAAGTGAGAATGTACATATGATCCCAACATTGGGGGTCATTCCTGACCCTATTAATATTGAATTTCTAAAAACATATGAATAGGTCAAAAAAGATGGACAAAATTTTCCTCAACCTTGGAAGTGATGCCTTCCAGCTACACTAAAAATATCACTCCAACCTGGAGCACTTCTGATGAAATACTTTGTATACAAAATTTGCTGTCATACTTGAAAAGTAAAACGTAATGTGTACCACTTAGATTAATGGTTCAAGACTTCCGTCCTACAAATTCTAATCCCTATAGGGAGCTGAACACATTTGCCCTCCTAATGTAGATTGTGTGTTGGAGGATAACAAAGATGTATTTGAAGGTGTAAGAAAGTTTCAATTGACTTGATTTTTTTGTGAACTTTTAAAGTATGAATGAAAGTGTTGCATAAAATATGTGATATTTTTTGGAAGATGCTGTGCAAATTTACGAAAATGTTGTATTCTCAAACAAGCAAAAATGGTGCAATTTCACATGTGTTGTCACTTCGTCAAAGCATGAATTGTGGAAAGAAGTTCCAAATTGCTTGCAAATTTTTGAGTTGCATAGACTTGTCAAATTTTGTGGGAATGCCCATGCTTTTGCTTTTGTAATGAACATTGAGTAAAAATGTAGTAAATTGTTTATTCATGATTGGGTTTGAAACCACCATACTCAAGGTCCATACAAGGAGAATGGTATGTACAATTGTACATACAAGCATGTCTTCATCACATGTGGGAATAGCTAAATAAATATTGTGGCACTTGCCGGAGGTGACCTTCAATTCCCAAGTGTGGAATCCATTCCCTTTAACTTGTACTTCATTCCTTAGAGAATGACATTTTCATTCTTTATAGAACATGACAACAATGAGTGGATTTAGGGATGGAAGTTGTAAGTAGGTAATGAAACATCCAATGATTGATTACTAATGATGTCGGGCATCCTTTGCAAGTACTGTAACCTTGACCTGCGTATGTGTCCATGTCTTGGTATTTGAATGTACACCCTACCTAATCTCACATACTCCAGTATGAATTATACTATACATTCTCCAAATTACTAATCCAAGTTTCATATAATGAAACCATAGAATACATCTCCAATAGCCTCAAAATTCTCTCCTCCCCAAATCGGATAGTTTTGGCATCAATCCACGATGATGTAACTAATATTCTTTTACATCATGCCAATTTCCCAATACAACCATTTCCCTTATGGAATATGGGTTTCCCCACATTTTGAGGACTCCGTTTGATTCTCCCAAGCGAAGTGGGCTCCCAAATTCTCCCTCCCTCCCTCACGAACTCCACGCCAGCTAGTTTGTGTTTGTGTTTTGAATTTGAATTTGGCTTTCATCCTACGCAATTGAATGAGCCAATGCTGATGCACGGTGGAATCCAACAGACATTCCATTTGCCCCAATTCAACTCCTCTACCTTGGTGGTGACGACGGACTGACCGACCGACTGACCCTGACCCTGACCTGGCTCATTCCGACCAATTCCTCAGTCGATCTCGACCAAGGTCCGCGATGCCAATCCAGAATGTGAGTGCATATTCCCACCTTTCCTGCATGATCGCGCCTGAACCAATTGCCGGAGTTGGGAAAGGGAGCCCCCCCAATGACTGAGTTTGGAGGCCAGCACTCCTCCTCCCAAACGGGAGGCCATAGTTGCAAGAAATGGAACCTGCTGGAGCATCACAGATATTCAAAGGGAATCACACAACAGTGAGACTGATGAGAACAGCGGAATTGAAACAGTTGGATTCATGGGCGGCGCAGGCAGGCAAGCAGAAGTCTGCACACTTCTCCACAGAAACAGGAAGGCTGTCTCAGCAGATCACCTCACCTCACCACCTTGAAGTTGGAGACTGCCTGATGGAGGTGCAGAATATCATAACTTAACTTAGTGTGAAAAGTGAACGACTCCAGAAAACACAAACTCACGACTGAAGAAGGACAGTGACTGAATCTTCTTCTTCTTTTAAATATAAAAATTCAGTACGATAAACATTGAGTTTCTACATATCAAAAAAGGAACTGATGAAGTAGCCATACAGACACTCAGACAGACAAGGAATTGAACAGAAAAAATGAGTATAATTTAACAAGCATTGATAAGTAAGCTTAAGTAGCCTTTGGAACTGTGTTGTAAGAGCAGCTCCAATGTAAAGGCCCTGGCAACAACCTGTCAGGCTCCGGGTCTGTTGCCGGGAGCAGGGGGCAGCGGGCCGTGTTGGGTTGTTTCCAGTGTGCCACTTGCACCCACACCCTTCATGCAGCAATGGATCAGGAACGGGGAACATGTTTTTTTCTGAGGCGCACTATTGGGGTGAGAGCAAACTTTTTCCTATGCAGCCCAGGAACCACCACCACCTGTCCAGAAAATTGCCCCCAAATGCCAAGCAGGGGCTATCATGTGAAGAGCCCTAGAATATGCCATCGGTTACAACAACTGCACTGAGGAGCAAATGTTTGCAGATTAAAGCACATAACAAACCCTGTTGGCATTGTTCCTGTGCTTGTTCCAGTGTTGCATTGGAGTTGCTATAAGTGAGGGAATGGGACCCCCTCTCCAGCTCTCTTTTTCAGTAACCAAATTTTAATTGATGAAGTGACAATGTACTCAAAAGATGCAATAACTGCAATATGAGGTTTCTAAATTAACTGCATTAGTTTAGAAGTTTAGATCTCAAATTAAAGCAACCCCACTTGTTAGTAACCACTAGTCCACTACTCCCTGAACTGATATTAGTAGTAAATGGCCCAAATTGTAAGCCAATGAGGCCGACCATGCCCTTCCCTTCAGGGCATGTCCACAGTAACTTTGGCATATTCACAGTGATTTCCAGCAAACATGACTTTTAGGCACATTCTGTACACACTGTACACTCAGATACACACTGTAAATAAAATAAGACTGAGATACTGAATTCATTTAATATTTTTAACCATAGCTGCATCAGTGTCAGATGATGTGAATATACAAAAAGCCAGTTTCAACATAACAAGTTCATTGGCAGTCTTGGAAGTCAATAGCTGATTGCTGAAATAACTTGAGATCGCAAAAAAATGGCCCGGATTGGTCGAAAGTAGTGCTATGAGCGTTTCAAGGGAGAGGAGTGAGTTTTGTTTTTTTCCCCTCTCCCATGCTTGTTTGGGATGTAAAAATCTGTCCCCTATTTTGTATGGCCAATTTTGCATTTCATCACCTCTAAATTGGGGGGTTTGGGATTCCGAATATGAAGTCAAAATTTTCAGTTTTTATCATGTGATGTAAATAATTTGGTCTTGTATTTTCCATGAGGTAAAAATTTGGAGCAAGAAGGCTTGTAGTATTAGTATAGTGGAATCCAAAGAAACTGTACAAAATATAGACCAAGGTTGGTTGATAGAGAGAGAGGATTCTAACAATCTCAAGAGCAGGTTCTTCAATGAATTGAAGATGGAGACAACTCAAAGCTATTTGTTCAAGAGATGGTGTGAGTATTAGCCTCTAAATGCCTATAGCCATTCTAGGTTTAAAAACATCATTCATTGCTTTAGAAGTGTTAAAGGTCTAAATGTCACTAAGCCATATAGAAATCTCATGTTGTAGAAAACGTGAATCAAATTTGGAGTCATTTGCAAGATTACAATATTATAGTGTTGAAAAAGGATGCTAAAATTTTCCTAACAATACATTTGGAAGTGAAATTTAATTTCTAAACCTACTCAAATGAAAAAACTTTAAATTATGAAAGTGTTTCAAAACCAATATAAAGACTCATTGGTGAAAGAAAATATCATTCAATAGACTCATTGTGTTTGCAAAATGGCTTTGAAATGTCAAAAAGTTGCAAAAAAAAGTTGCAAAAAATACATCTAAGATTGAACATCCTTCTACTAAAATGCTTCTCAGTCACTCGTAACTTCTTGGATTCATATTAAATTTTAACCACACAAACTAGACTAATATGCACAACTTTTTCAAAAGCAATTATTGGAAATGGACACTATATGAAGAAGAAACAAGCCGCCAAAGTTAACTGTAATTCAAAAATGTCTGGATTTTGAACTCCCAAACATTCAAAACACTTGGATTGACATGAAAAATTTACCAAAATAACTAGACTTCAAGGGGAATCTAACCTAATAATTTTTTTTAACTGAAAATGAACACTGGATGAAGGAGATACAAGTCCTCAAAGTTGCAACCATCAAAATGAAATTTAATTTGGTGAACTCAAATTGAATGGTGAACTTCAAATGGCTTCCAAAAACTCAATACATCTTGGATTGATTTGAAAAATTTACCATTCAAATGAGAAGAGAGAATATAGATTTTCCAATAAGTTTTTATTAAATTTGGACATTAGATGCAAAAGTCACAACACTTAAAATTGGACTTTTAGACTATGTGAGGACACTTTTGGTCCCTTGGTCACTTAGGGTTTTAGTGTGAAGGAAGGCCTCTGTCTAAGATTGGTTAGCTTAGTTTGGTTATTTAGTTCTATCCCTAGCTAATTGTTGGGTGTTGTTGATGTTATCCTATTTTTCTCACCTTTGAAATGAGATTTTTTCTCTTTGTGCAAAAAACAAAACAAAAATTCCAACCTATTTTGTAGTTTGGCATAAACTAATAGTTTGTTCATCTTGTGTCGTATGTCAATTTCCAAAGGCCATTAACAAGGCCTCCAATAGGATTTGTTTGGATATTCAAACATGTAGTTAAGTGTCCTCTTAATGCCCAAATCCCCTTTTGAATTTCTACATATTTTCACTTAGCTCCTAAACGTACTATTTGGAAGAATATTTTGGAATTGATATGTAGATGAAAAGCTATAGATTTTGAATTTTAGATTCCATCCATATAGTTAGATTCACCAATGCTATTACCAATATTTATTTTGTAAATTTTGAAAGGAAATTTTCAAATTTCCTTCTAAGTTCAATTATGAGCAAAATATTATCATTTTCTGAGTAAAATTTGTTGGGATGGATTTGAAATGAGGTTCTCTTGATATGGTAATTTTGAGATTTTTATGTTTTTTAATTCTATGACCTCAATTTAACAAATTCAATTTTGAACTAGAGTTAATGCAATATTGGCTTGGTCAACCACTTGATGTACTTCCACATTTGTAATTTTAGAAAAATATGCATTCTAATAACACCAAATCCAACCATTAGATAGGACAATAACTTGACAACATAGACAACAATTATAGATTTTTTCAATGGTCATTTCCCTTGTTCCCATACAAACCATGATTCCAACAGGGTAATTTTTTATAGTTGGAGGCTCTACAATTTTCACGGGCATTTAGAATTGCCCCTGAGAATGGGTCAAAAACAATGCAAATGGTTATTAAAATGAAGTAGATTTTGTGAGGTGAGAAAATCTTATTCCAAGTGCGTGGTTTCAAGACAATGAGCAGTCAATACGAGATGCAAGTACGTGCTGTTTATGACTCATGAATACGTTCTTAAATTGTCTAGATAGGAATTCAAATTTTCGAAGCATCATAGTACTACAACGTTGACTTGCCAGACTTTTTTGGAATAGCCACGGTACACTTGTGTGGTGCTCCATTTTTGGCACTCTTTGGATGCATTGACAAACTTCTATAAACATGCTAAGCCTCTTCTTGATCATTTTTTGGACTCACTTGTTGTATTCAAATGCACATTTGAATTGATGACTGCTGCAATCTATGCGCAACAATAGTGTTCTACACACCTTTTCCTTTGGAAACTTGTAGTTTATTCAATATAACTTAGAAAATTACCCGAAAAGGTATTGAATTGTTTTTCATTTTTGTGTCTACCAAAAAAAATGGAAAGGTTTGGGTAGATTGAATCATCAATAGATGTATTTTTCTCCTTAGATGGGCAATTTATGAGACTCTTACTTTAGTCATTCTAAGATGAACACAACCTCTTATTAATTTACTTATGAACTAGTGTTTTTTAATTAGGCATTTAAAAGCCTAATTACACCCAAAATTGGAGGTCAACATCAAGCCTTTGGAAAATCTTGGGTTTGGAGTGACTTATCAATGCCACATCAACTACATTATGTAGTAAGCACACACCACAAATATGTCATACCAAGCCGACCCACGTCCATCTTGTGCCAACCAAAATTTGCCACTTGCACCCCTTAAAATGTCACCATCACCAAATTTTAGTAGTCTATTAGCTATCAATCTACTCTTGTAGCCCACTGTCTCTTCCTTTGTGATGGATGAGCACCGAGTTTAGGCCACGATTTAGTGTTTTTTTGCCAATCCTTTGTTCATTTTCAAACCTTGAGTGCGTACTTGTGCTTTGTTTATTGGTTGTGTCATCATGGTTGTGTCTTTCATGTTCTTTCTATAGCCAAAATTAGGTCAAAATGAGTATGTTGTGTTTAAGGAAGCACTTACCAGTCATCATTGCCATATCACTTGTCTTCGAGAGCATTGCTTTATTGCCAGAAACTCTTGTTTCATAGTTCAAGGTTGTTCTAGATACATGAACCAGATTGAAAACATGATCTTTAGAAATTGTTGTTTTGTAGTTGAGGGCTTCAGGGTTGCTTTTGGCACATGAGTGAGATTGGAAACTTGATCACTTTAGTTCAAACATTAAATGAGTGTCCGAGGTGGAGGTTACAATCTTGCTATTTGAGGTTTTCTATTTTACTCCAATTGAAAAACACAATGCTACAGTTCGAGGTCAAATCTCTGTATTGACTGCCACACATGAGTCCAAATTTTCTTGTATAACGTCATTATTTCACTCTTGGACAATGCAAATGTTGCTAGATGAGTTCCACATTTTCTTTTTTGTTGTCACATTTTCCACCACCCCAAAAATCCAACATAGACATTCTAGAACTATAGATTTAAGAATTTATACCTCAACGTATATTCAACAAAATCCAAAAAAAAGATTGGTGTAAACTATGTTTCCACTAGTATTAATAGGACAAAAGCACTCTATTCATCATTTGCAAGTTGTGGACATTAAGCCACTTAGGGTTAAAGCTTACAAAGTAAACCTCCCATGACAAGTTCCTAGGGAACTACCCATTAGAGTCTTATATCTACCTATAACAATTTTTTTTAAATAAATGGGATTAGGACTACATTAGGTTGATTTGTAGTCATAATCAATGCCTTGGGAGACGGTCATGGAGTTATTAGTGACTGTAATAGGACACTTACACCTTCCTAGCGTAATTTATCATAAAAAGTTTTTTTTTATTCCTTCATGTCATAGCTATGTTAGGAAATCTTGTAGTCATGTTTGAAAATATAGTGACTACTTTAGGTGGTAAAGATGATCTTCATGGAAACACTTTTTGCTGGTTTTGGGATAATCTACAAACTCTTTCGAGCCAATCTAGCAACACACTTCAAAAATTCATAACAAATTCATACTTTGTCAAAAAAATAAAATTTCAATTGCTCTCTTCATTTCTCACATTTGTCTTTTTTAGGGGGGGGGGGAATTCTGAATATTTTTGCGAATTGCAACAGATCAAACCACTCATTCTGTCTATCATAGTACAAGTTAAGTACCTTGCCAAGTACAAGTTAAATATAAGGTAGCAACATCCATAAAGGTTACTGTACCCAAAACCACCACTTCTAAAATCTTGGAAAATCTTGGAAAGTAAATAGATGTGATTACAAGGGTGTACTACATTTGAATATCAGACCCCTACTATTAATATAAGGTGCATTATTAGTGAGCTCTTTAAAAATTCACAACTTATACTCAAAGTGTTCAAAAAATACATTTGAAAGTACATTGCAATTCTTTTTCTCTTGCTAGTAGGGTCCAATTATTTGTTGGATGTCTATTAATAGACATCATGTCCCAAACCCTTAAATTGATGGTTATGGGTGCTGCTCCCTTACGGAGTACAAGGATTACCTATGCATTCTGGATCCATGTCTGTCAGAAATGAGACCTTGGCTATGAGATGAGTGACTCTGAATTTGATGTCCAGCTGATGATTGGTTTGGGTTATTGAACCCCAGCAGTTGTAATTTCTGGCGGCCATCACGCCTGCCTCAAGCACAGATTTTTTTTAAGATTTTTTTTTTTTTATAATTTTTTTGACACAAATGAAACATCAAGCACAGATTTTAACTTAAGACTTATTAAGACACTTGAATCTGCTGCAAGCTGATGACTGATGACACCCATTTCCATTTCCAAACTTCAATACCACCTCCAACAAGTTGGTCGGTCAGTCGGTCGGTCTCTTGTGAATGATACTTGGAATGACAGCCCATCAGGCCACTTGTGGCTGGTGGTTTGTATTTTTACTCATGCAATGAAATTCCTTTTCATTTGTGTCAAAAAAAAAAAAATACTTGGAATGACGGCTTTCTGGAGGAGGGATGAACTCTTGGAGGTCTTCCACTCTTTCCATTCATCCAAGATGTGAAACATCATACTGTAAAATATATATTCTGTCTGTACCAGAAAATGCTGCTTGTTTAGTTTGCAATTAATGATTCAATGGAATGGGAACAAATAATATGATAGAATTCAATCCAACAGTGATCAAGTTGTGTTCTTGATTTAAACTTAAACTTCATGCTGGTTTAATTAGGAACTGAATGGAATTTTTATATTGACTGACTGAATCATGGCTCTCTGCTTGGCTGGATGTACGGCCAAACAAACGAGGCCTTGACCGGGCTGAATGATTAATATAAACACAATGACAATGAAATTAAGTTAACTTAGTGCAAGCATGGTGAGCGAGCTGTTTTGTGTTTTATTTTTGTTGTTTTATGACAAATATAAACACTGGCTGCACCAGCTGTGGAGTCCAGATTTTAGCTAACTTATAACTTATTGGGCTCCTGCTGCTCCTATAAACAACTGACTGTAGGAGTTATCTCAATTGTGATTGATACACAAGCAAGCAAGTTGGCAATTAATGTTTTTCATTCAGGTTTACGGTATTCATTGAATTTGATTACAATTTCTTTGTTTTTTTGAAACAAACAGCCATTAGAGATGAGGCTTACAATTTTGTCATGCCTGCAGACAGCATGGAGAACACTGACATGATCCAAAATTAACGGCCACTGATAAGTTAAGGACCGCTTTACACCTAGAGGCCAATTGCACAAAATTTCAGCCCCTTTTAGGTTGGAGGCCGTCCTCAACTACCATCCTCATTAGAATAAGATTATAAGAGGGGTCAATTTTCCCATATGTAAGGGCCTTGGGGCCATGAAGCTGGGATGATTCAATAAAACCTAGAAAAGAGAGAAAAAAGGGCTGAAATTTTCAAGGCCACTTTACACCTTGAGGCTGGGCCAATTCCCCTTGAGGCGGATTGCACAACATCCAACGAATTTAATTTGTTGAAAATAATAATATTTTATAATTTTATAAAATAATTCAATTGAAATTGGCCCCTAGGCCAAGAATTGGCCTCCCATTTTTGGTGCATCCAATTCAACAAGTTCAAGCCATGTTAGATCATGTCTTTTTGTAAAGGGGTTGGGACCAATTTTAGGGTTTTGTCCAATCACAAGTGAGGATTCATGGCCTCTAACATAGCAATTTGGCCTAGCCTCTAGGTGTAAAGCAAGGGCCCTAAGTTAGTTCCTTGGGAAACAACTAAAGTGCAAGCCCCATTAAACCTAGATGATCCAAGTGACCATTTTGGGGATGCCACCCCCTCTCCTTTGTGTTGATTGTTCTCAAATTTTCAATTTTTTTCAATCAAAATTATTACTAGAACATAGTCTACATTATCAATCCAATGGAGGTAGCTTCATCAAATTTTGAGTTCAACTCCACCTTGTCGAGTTATTTTAAGTTGAAAGGTGTAATATAGTTCACGACTTGTACTTTTGGGTATAGTTTGGGCATGGATTGAAAAGTTTGCCAACCAATGGAATTGTTGCCCACTTCAAAAATGACAGATCCAAGGAGCTGAAGAAGAAGACAAGTGTGCCCATTCTTGTTTTTCATAAAAGTACAACTCTCATTTCAATGACCACAAATTGTGCATTGTAAGTTCTACCAAAAATTGCAAAATGACCAAAATCTTTTAAAATTTTATCACTTCAAAATATTCTCACTAAGATATGTTCCTTACAAGTGTGATGCCCTATCTTTCCATTGACCCAAATAAAACTTCAAATTTAAATATCCATTAAATTATGTTGTCAAATACTCTGATTTTTTTTTGAAGAGCTCACTCTCAATGATTCTACAAGATTCTATGGTTACATTCTATTTGGTTTCAAGAAAAAATGAGCAAACAAACTGCTCAAGTTTTTGGCAATTTAGGCCCATTTTGAAAGTACACCCCTCTTAGGTCATTAGGGTTTAACCTAAGAAGGACATGCCTAAAGTTGATGATTTCACAATCTTGCACTCTACTTGCTTCCATTTTGCAATTATATAT
Organism: Rhytidiadelphus loreus; assembly: GCA_947034895.1. NCBI lineage: Eukaryota > Viridiplantae > Streptophyta > Bryopsida > Hypnales > Hylocomiaceae > Rhytidiadelphus > Rhytidiadelphus loreus. Next base: position 46,957,890 of record OX344764.1, read on the forward strand.
GAATGAGTTTTTTAATATTTATTTTTCAAATATGAAATCACATGTCTTCTATGAGTCATACAAATTTCAAATTTTTTGGTATAAAATTGAAATTACTTTAATTTTTTTAAAGTGAAGGAAAATCATATCAAATACAAGGTATGCTCAATAAATTTGAAATTTTCACCATTAACCCCTAAAAGACCAAACTATATTTTTTGGCAAAATAGCAATTTGGGGCGATTCACTACAAATGGAATTTTTTTTTCTTTCTTTGAACCATTTTTATTTGGAATGATTCAAAGCTTTCCAACAAACCATGGTCGTAGCCCCAAAGTTCAAATTGCAATAAAACATTGAATTTTCCAAAAGAACTCAATTTTCCAATTGAGGTAAAGTTGAATTTGATAAACTTCATTTCATTAATTGGATCAAATTAAAAAATATATATCATTTTCATGGCTAAAATTTACATTAAGTGCAAAGAACAAGAAGGGGTCAAAATACACTATAAGGATGACCTAGGGATAAGCAACTTCTTCTTTTGAAAGTCAATAATACTATAATGAGGGAATATCTAATACTATTCACTAAAAATGCATTCAAGCAACTCCCTCCCAAAAAATTGGATGAAAAAAAAAAAAAATTCCATCCTATAGCCCTAATTGAAGTCATCTAAAGGACACAAAGCATCCTCAACAATGTTTTTAGGTTAAAGAATTAGGTTACCCCCAAAGTGTCCCCCAATAGTCCATGCATCATGACATATTGTGAAAGTTGTGCATTGTATTGGTCAATTGGGGTACAACAACTAAAGTTGAGGCATAAATAATCACATTAATTTGACTATTTCTCAAACGATATTTGAACTTATTGTCATGTCATATTTTATTGCACTTTCAATGACCATAATTTTATATTGTTGTATATACAATACTCTTGTAATATTGTATATATAATAATCTTATAATCTTGTATATATGATAAAATATTCACTATAAAAGTTGTAAAATAGGACCAATAGATCATTTAGATCAATTGCCACACTAATTAATATTTTCAATAGAATTTGAAACCAAAAATTGAAAATTACTTCTAAAATTGATTATACAAAATGAATATTTGTAATTTTTACAATTCTTTTGTGTTTCTTTAAGCTTAAAATGATAATTTCAAATTATGGTGATTTTCCAAGATTTTTATTTTACTTATTTATTCAAGTCATTTTTGAATTGAAAAAGTTACATTTTGAGGTCAAAACCATTTGTGCTCCTTGAACTATAGAATATTTGCAAAGAAAGATTTTGAAATTTCATAGCATCCAAATGTAAGAAAACTTGCACATGAATCTACAAATATACTTCATGAACTACCCTGCATACTAGAAATCATTATACAATTTTCTCAAAGTTTCACTTTATGAACCACAATACATGCAAAGTTTCTTTCTGTAAATTTTTGTATCAACCTCAATTTGATGAAAGATTGAGAGTGCAAAAAGATATATTGAGGTTATTTTGACACTTTATCTTAGCGTATGTTCACACTCGATGTTAGGGATGATACATGTTTGCAATGTGAATCTGGTCTAGAAGTAGGGCTAAATTTGTTGTGAAGACCCTCACTAACAGCACTCTTTAACACCAAGCGACAACAGACCTTGAGTGGGCCGTATTGAGGTTAAAATATCCTTATTGGTCTCAACGTACTCCAAAGGATAAGTGACAATCTGACAGGACAATGCATCATGGGAACAAGCACCCACAACTCGGCTACTAACCAGTCTAAGTTAATACCCTTTGTTGCAGGTGTGTTTTTCCTTACGAAACCTGCTTACCCTGTTGCATTGTGTCACAGTAAAGGACGTTATCACCCTAATCAGACCATGAAACTAATTAGCAGCCAGAACAGCTCCTTCATCACAAGGAGGATCACAACCCCAGGATGGACCACAACAAGCATCAATTTGCGAAAAAACTTGCACCTGATCTACAACCAATCAGTATGCACTTTATCTCTAATCAAACATGATTGTGAGAATCATGTGACGAATTCAACGAACAAAACATAGGTGTTGGTATCAGGAAGCAATGGGTACCAATTCAACTCCTGCATTCATTTGTTGAATTCTAGCTCTTTCGGTGGAAACCCGAGTTGCGTACTTCACCGTGCTGAGTGAATCGAAGTGCAAGTTGCAAGAGCGGTTGCACAACTACCATCAACAAGCAACAGAAAAATGTCGTTTTCCACAACCCCTTACAATCATTGTCTTTGCATCTTGCTCAGCTCAGCTTGCTCATTCCCAAGTAGATCGAACCAAACCCATATTTTATCATACTGTTTTATCCACGGTTGCATGCACATGACGCATCATGCATCAATCCCCAAGCTAGCAGCGTAGCAAGCAACAACTATAACAGAAGTACTTCTGGGTCCCATTGATCAATCTCCGAAGCTCAACTGTTGTACAATCCCAAGTGCCAATGCAGAGCGATCATTATCATCAATGTCAGGAAGGGAGAGCCATACCACGTGAGGCTTTGCTGCACTCCCAAATCGAAGTTCCGTCATCAAGTCTCCAATTTCCCCCAACTCACGGCTGCCTGAGACTGATTCAAGGGTCAGATTTGAGAGGTAAGTAGTACACATTGAGCTTCAGATGCACAACTGTATGCAAATAAAAAGAGACCATAACAGTCTTGAAAAGGAGCTACAAACACCTTGAAGAAATCAGGGCATACCTGAACTTCTTTATTCTGGACTTCGTACTTAGGGTCCCCCCAAATGACTTTTGACACAGTTTGAATGTTTGACTAGTGTGTTGCAATCAATAATAGTGTGACAAGTTTGTCAGATGTTCTTAAATGTTACTTAAAAAGTCTTCCTAAAAAAGGTTTGAATCTCTGACATCTTTCGTTAGTCCATATCCTCTTACATCGAGAATGAAAAAGCTAACAACCATAAGCAAGCAAGACCAGTTACCTACAACCAGACTGCCTCTGGAGTGAAAAACTTGGGTGGCTAACTCTGATCCAGAATCTTTTAGGAGATGGAGATTGGTGGAAAATGTTTTCTCAGTTCTGAGACGATGTCAGTTTCGTTTTCAGTTACCGAATTATGCTTACGAAAAACCTGCACAAGCACCCAAATCATTTGTTACAAGCAAGGAGCCACTGCTACAATCGTAGGTCTGGTCAGAGCCTTGTCTTTAATCATTTGGAAAAAGTAGTAATAAGATACTCTCGGTGAATAATCAACCGGCACTTGTGTTGAGGTTTTGGATTATTACAAATGCATGGATTAGATCGATGGATTAGAACGAGCAACCTGGTTGTGTTTCGACGAATGGCAAGGGCTCTGGCATGTGAAGCGCACTGTAGTTGCAGCGACAGATGCCAGAGTTGGGTTGCAGATACATTTGGCAGGGATTGAGCTCGTCAACCGTTGGGGCTGTCGAACTCACTACGGGGCGGGGGAGCTGAGAGGGTAAGACTTTGCTCTGGGAAAGGAGGAACTCTGTGCAATGCCAGTTCGTGTATTTTGAGGAGAGATTCTGGGACTCAAAAATCATACAGTGCTGAATTTGAAATTTGACAACAGAGTCCGCAACAGTGCATCAAATTATGTAATATTAACTGGATAGAGTGGTGATTGGGTGCAGTAAATACTAGACAACAGAGACTTTGTGGGTGAAATCTTGAACTGGGACACCCCCTACGGAAGTCAGAGAATCATAATTTACTGCACCCAATCAAATGATACGGATCAACATCATTTGGACATGATTAGCGTCTTGAACAGCCTTATGAGCATTTGTGAAATTCATGTGAACTCTGAACTAGGGCTTAGGATTTCCATCAGTCACAGATGCAATTTGACGATGAGGTCGGGAGTTCCGTTGAAACAACTGAGTTATAGTTCTCACATTACTCCAATGCCACTGCAACTGTGATTGCTGGCATTCCCCCTCATCGATGGGTTCATTACCCTAAACCGCCAGCTTCTTGTTCTTGAGTCTGCTTTAAGTCAGAAGCTGCTGTACCATCAGCCGGCTCCTGTCAATTACGGAGTAGTTCTCACGTTCTTAGAAGGGAAGGGTTAGCAAAGCAGGGCTAGCGTGTTGTACAGAAGATGTACTGTACAGTGAATGCTGGGATTGTAACCTACAGAATTTTGAGTTCATAGAATTCTTGAAACCCTAATTAAGAAAATGAATATACAGAGTGTTCATAACATTCTTAAGTTATTCTATTAATGAGCACACCCATCTTATTGTTCGTGTAACATTTTTTTTCTTCTCTCTCTCTCTCTATAGAAAAAATCGATATGATTTCGATCCAATCAACATGGCTGATAGTGGTTGCTCACAAGTGTCAATCCAAAAGCTCCTATCAAGGGGCACTTAAGTGATTGATGTCAGGCTAGGGGCTTCCTTCTGTGAAGTTCTTGAACTCAAAATGTCAGAGGATCGGAGCATCTTGGATACCTCGAATCTTCCTTGAATTAGCAGATGGACTCAAGGCATTAGGGTCTCCTTTCAACAATGTTATGGTTTATGTTATTCTCCAACGCAAAAATTGGCCGAAAACAATCCAACTCTAGCAGGCAGCAGCATTATAGCATTACAGCTGCTGGCATTGTATCACGACCTTGATATGACTTATATGTTTGTCAAAAAAACGCACCACCGCCAGATTCAAAGTCTGCAGTACCAGCATGTTGAGGGCGTATCACAACCAGACCGATATCGGTCTGGGCATCTGCAAGACATTCTCTCCCTAATCGTAGATGACTCAAACCCTGAACAGAGAGAAGTGAATCAGGGGGTCAATGTGCTAGACTTGGATTTCTCAAGAGGAGTCGAACAGTTATCGTTCTCAATTTTGATCCCTCCAAAAGAGCTTCACATTCCTCACTTGTGGGTGTCGGCCTTGCCGTCAAGAACTGCAAACCCTTCAACTGAAGAAACGGTCATGTCATGGAATTCACTTCAGTTATTTTATGTATTTAGTATGATTTTCTTCTCTTACATTGAAGTGAGCACTTAAAAGCAGTACATACATCTCCTCTTTGTCCTTCGTCAACAAACTGCAGAGGGCAAATATTAACAGCTTAAGAGGACGCCGTGCCCTTGAAAGTAAGCTTACCTCAGTTTTCGCTGGAATCTCGGGTTTCTCAAAGTGTCATATATATTCGTTTCCTTAGTCATATCTGCTGATCTCAGAAGAGGATGAGTCCATGCAATCTGTGCAATGCTCAATAACCATTCAAAACCCTTGTCGAAATCAAACCCAATTGCCACAGAAGTAAAGATGAGATTGCTATAGAAAGCGTTTTCATACGACAAACTGCAAAGCGCTAAAAAGAAAGAACAGATTCTGCATTTCAAAGTATCACAAGCACCGTGTTTTGTTGAACCCTCCAGAAACTGTGATGGTTTCAAGATTGGGACGTGCGCACTCGCCAAAATCCGTTTCATAAACCTTCCATTTTGATCCAAGAAGATAGCTAGGGATATACTTCCTTGCTCTCCTAGAAATCTTACACATAATTATATTGCTTGGCTCATTGCTGCAGGACTCTTGTTGACATCCATGCACATTGCCTGTAGAGTTCCCTTCTACATTGAGTCGATCTCTGCAACCTTGCTTGCAAATACTCACGAAACAATCTCATCGTTCGAAACAACAATTGCAGATCAATTCACGTTCCGCAGTTCCTTATATGCATTCCAATATTGATGCCAACCTTCTGCACGAATTGTCACATTTACGTGTATGCAGAAAGTCACTCCCTGTCGATGTTGGTTTGTAGCAAGCTCCCAATATACCTCAACGGCAACGATGCCGAACATGATGAGAGAAAACCACAGCTGATGGATCACTTCGATTTCATACAAGGCAACAACCCAACTGTACGAGCAAAATTTCTTGCAACAGTAGCCATCTTCAACATCAAAATAGTGCGAAATTGTACCGTTGTTGATCTTCACAGTTTAGGGTTCATACACACAGGCTTTGCCATTCCCCAATCTCGTCAAGAAACCTACGGTATTTTCAGTTCTATTAAATGAAAACCTAATCCGACGAATCCGTGCACAAAACTCTGCATATAAATGCATAAATACTTCCTACTCCCGATATCTGCAAGCGTTTGACATGGCGAAGAAGTAAGAGCTTCACCTAGCAATTTCGAGTTGAGAGTGGAATTTGGCAGAGCGGCCGTAGCTCCCAAGAAAACCCACCACAACTGGAGTAAGTTTTCCAGCCATGGCGATGGAGTTCTTTCGATTTATGGGGTTCAGGAAACGACGAAATTGGTTAGGTTTGTCCGTCTTGTGGAATGAATGAGTGGTAAAGCACCAAATTGATGGGATACATAACGAAACCCCCGATGAAGATGGCGCACGGCAAGCACGCACATAACACCAAAAAACAATGGATTCATTAATCTCAATTAATTACGAAACAATTGCAAGCAAAAGCTTCCGGGTCGGCATGTGGACAGGAAGAAGATATCCTGATTAGAGTGGTGCCGACACGCACAAAAGCTCCAAAACTCAGGCTAGGGTTTGGCCACCTCAAGAATTCTCGCAAGAGGTACACTTATATCTTCTGAGGTCAGGAAGCCGCCAAACCAACATGGGGCCCAGACTTGATGGATCCAGGCATGGGACCAAGCATTCATAGCTGGAATTCTTTTAGCGAATCTTCCTGTAAAATGTGAAATTCTTTAGCAAATCTTCCCGCAAACTGTAAACTTCTTTCTTGCCAAGAGACGGACGAGATCGATTGAAGGCCCTAAAGAAGATATGAATTCATGTGGGGTCGAGTCAGAATCCAAATCATCGCCTGCATTGGCTGCTCCAAAGCCGGGTCAACATTGAACTCTCCACGTGCTTAGCAAACCAGTGCCCCCCGATTTACAAGCGCGCAAGGTGGCGACTGGAGACTCGCTCCGCACGCGCCAGTCGCGGCTGTGGCGCCAGTTGCCACCCCGCCTGACTTGGCACGCCAGTGAATATCTCCAAATATCTCAACCCCAGGTCGTCGCGAACTTGGCGAGACGACAGCGAAGCTTTTATCAGGCATCGCGCACGCTAACCCTCACTGCAGATTCGGCTTTCTGCCTTTGGGGTTTTACATTACCTTAGTGACGTACTGGCGTCCCCACTGGCTGGCCCGCTCCTGCATCCCCTTGCTCACTTGGTAAGCTCACCTGGGCTACATCTGTCGCTTGCTCTGCGACTGCCCCTACAACCTCACTCACTCACTCAGCGAGTGTTCACCCAATGCGGTTCGTTGTGCACATTTAAAGTTGCAGTAAGTAAGGGTCTGAACGTGAAGGAAAGGGATTGAATCAGGAGTGTCGCAACAGTATTGTGGCGAGCGTCTTTTCGATCGTGTGAGGGTTTGAGGGTTTTTTTGGTGAGTGTTTCTTGATTTGTGGTTTGTTTGTTTTGGGTGTGGGATTTGGGTTGCAGCAGGTTTTGAGGTTGCAGTAGGACTTGAAGTATTTGACGGGTGTTGTGGAGGGTTTGTTTCCAGGGGGAGCTTGGGGTAATGAACCAAGGCGGAGCGGCTTCCACACAGATGACATTGGAGTAGCAATGAGAGATGAGACTAGAAAGAAGAATGCAGCAGCAGCAGCGGCGGCGGCGGCAGCAAGGGTGGCGAGGGCCACCACGAGTGTGCGGATGTGGGGCTACTTGCCTGCTGCGTCCCCGCAGCGGGCGCCGCTGTTGCAGCCCACGCCCGTGCCTCTGACGCCGCTCAATGATCCGCTCCAATCGGTCTGCAATGGGGGTTGCGGATTTGGGATTGCCATCTCGGGTACGCACCAGTCGACCTCCGGAAATGCAAACCCTTGAGAAATCACTGTCACTGTGAAAAAACACACATACCTTTGCTGCAAGCTCAAGTTCGCTTGGTTATCTGTCGAATTCTACCTGCGAAATGGGCTGGAAACGTTAACACATCGTGCCAACAACCTAATCTGCCATGACTATTGCAGTCGTATACACACCCTTGTATGGCTTGTTACGGTTGAAATCTTCTTAGTTGAGATTGATGCCGGTTTGAGCTTTGGTTGTGTGCCATCGTGCATGTTTGAATTCAAGTTCAAAACATACAAGGATGAGTTGTGTCCCTGATCTAAACATACAATGAGTTTGTGTCCCTGGAAAGCTCTGTCGAAATCGGTATATATGTTGTTCAGAGATTTGGCAGTAACTGGCTTCTTGTATGATTCTTCGAGTCATACGAATCCGATTTTCCAGTGCCTAGGTTCCGAAGAAATAGTGGAGGGGTTGCAAAATTTCTCTGAAGCGGGGTGATTGCAGTGTAAAGCTAGTTGATGGTTGTGTAAATGCGATGGACGAAACTCTTGACTGTGGCTATTGGTGGTGATATGCAGAATCCGGTAAGCTCAATACATGGGGTTCTACCACAGAGCTGGGACAGTGCTACCTAATCTCTGGCAAACAGCAGGTGAGTGGCATCGTTGGAGCGGTTTTTAATCACTTCGAGATGGATCATTGTGTGTCCGACCCTAGTTTCTACTTTTAGGGGTAATGGTTTCCGGTGAAGGCTTATAAATATATTCTGGGTGTTGGTCTTGCAGCTGCTGCTGGATTGTTTAGAAATGGATAAACAAGAAAGTTGATAGCATGGTATTTAGAGGCGTAGTATGTGACATTACAGTACTACAGGAACCTGCAGACTGTGGAAAGCGTGTGAAAGCAGACTCCAGGGCTAGCAGTAGTATAGCTTCTGATGGTGGTACTTTAGGGATCTATCAGTTGAGACTTGATATACGACCTGGCTCATCTACCCGATTGGTCTTTGGTTACAGTTTCCAGTGCTGCTGCATGCCAACGGCGCAACCATGGAACAAATGAACAAGTCTAAATTGCTGTACACTAAACTCAACACTATTATCAGGGCAAAGATTGTGGTGCAATTAAGCTTTGTGACCATGATCTTCAGTTATTACTGTTGGCATTGTGACGACCGAATGGGTAGAAACTGCACATGGAGATGACTCACATTGCGGTTGTTCATGCCTGCTCAGGAAGTTCCTGAGCCTTATCCACTGCCAACGGAGTCCCCTATTGTTCAAGCGGCTGGAGGTTGGGCACATTGTGCAGCTGTTACAGGTATTTACTCTTCCCTCCTACTTTAGTTTCTAACCGACTTGGTGGGACATTGATGGATCCAAATTCAATTTCCTGCGACCTGTGACTCTTGAGATTACGTTAATTTGAATTAGTAATGTGGAATATGCTTGGCTTGCGTATTTGGGCTGTTTGCTTCATTTTTTTTCCTTTCCCTTCCCTTCATTTTAGGCACTGTTGGCACTGTTGCCTGGAAAATGGATACTATTGTAGTCGGGGCGGATAATGTAAGGAAGATCACGGTTTTCTTGCAGGAATTGAAAACCTGCAAATTGAGTTTTCCTGCTGCCTTTTAAATGCCCTGTGCATATCCAGAGCTGTAGAGTAGCAATCATCTAATCAGGTCAAGATGTCGCTACAAATTCAATGAGAGAAGCTTATTTTCAACGAGGCTAAGTATGTAGGCCGCAAGTTTTACGTACGCCTGATCACATAACTTTGACTTTCAAAGTTAATGGCCTGAGAACAAGATAGTGTGTTTGTGAGGGAGCTCTGGAGTTTACTGAATACGGATTTTCCTGTGCCCCCCTCCTATCAAGGTCTAGGGTGGACAGCTAAGTGTCCCTAGAGTGGAAGAGCCTCTCTCGCTCCCGTGCACTTACTTTGAAGTTTTGAAATATGTATCGCAGCGAGAGATTATCCGTCACTGCAAACTCCTGAATTCAGCTCACCGCGTGGCCTCATTATCTGTGTCTCTGGACGACAGGATGAGCACGGTGGGTGAAGCTGTTACAGATGATGCCTTCTTGATTGTAAGGAGAATAGACAGAGTGAAAAAAGAAATCTATTATGGGTTAGTCGAATCAGTAGGATTACTGCTTTAAATTCACGTACTACTTGTTAATTACAGTGGAGTAGAGTGCGGTGTAAATTTTTAGAGTAATCAGATTTTGTAAGTAATTTGGCGCGATTGGCATGCACTATTAGCTAATGAGAGATTCCGGTGAAGTTCCGGAAACGTTTTTCTCCATACAGCTTTTCTTACAGGGCTCCTTGTGTGCTACCTGATGAACTAAAGCGACTAGCTCGTTACATGGACTTCTTGATCGTTGACTTCTTAGTTACTGTAAGTTATATTCGAAGGGTTTGTCTTTTGTCGTTCCAGGCTCCTTGACTTTTTCTACTGATGCAGCTTCTGCTAGTCCAGCTTTGCCAATTGTCAATGGGTAAAATACTGCACAGGTGACACTCAGCGTGTATTGTATGTAGAGAATGTAACAGGGGTACATTTCAGGGGGGATTCTCAGCTGAGGAGCACTAGCTTGTCTGAGTTTCTTGATATTTTTCTGTTTTTGTGAAGTTCTTTTGGTTTTTGTTACACGGCAATCATAACATGTGTGTACTCTGCCTTGTCGATTATCTATTTGGTAACTGCAGGAACGTTCGGAACACTTGTTGAACACTCTGCTGATCTTGTGCGGTCTGTCTAAAAGATAATATGTAATATAATTTAGGGTGTGTATTTAGTACTCTTGATTGCGAGTCACGTTTTTACTAGCTCTTTGCGTACTTACTCCTCATCTTATAGTGTCTCAAAAGTGCCTGCAGTGCCTGATTATGTTCATGGTTCTCGATGTTCTTCTAGTTTCTAGATAGACTTAGTGAAGTTTAGAGTCTGGCGATCTGGTAATCCATGTAAGGAAGACTTGCTGAGGGCAATCTAGTATTTATTACGGTGCTATCTATATTGACTGCACACTCACAATTAGTGTGAAGTATCTTTCTCAATTAGATGCATTCTCACTACTGAGGGAAGCAAAGATCATAAGAAAATCAGATCCATCAGGTCGTGAATGCATGATATGAAACGTAGTACTGGTGCTAACGAGTAGTTTTAATAAACTGCTTATTAGCACAAGGTCCTTCCAGAATCTTGTGAAGGTTGTGTATGGCATTGTCTTATTTTCAGATCGCTTGACCAATATTGCGTTTGTGGGTGCAGGAGAAGGTGAAGTTTACACTTGGGGCTGGAGCGAGTGCGTTCCCAATGTGAAGCCTAGTCTGGACGAAAGTGAGCAGCAGGGGGACGAAGCAGCATCTGCAGGTGCCCCTAGCACAAGCTTACAGTTATCTCCCAGGAACAACGTGGCTGCAAAACCTTCTTCATCTGCTCCAACATTGCGTACTAGTGGGGGTTTGTTGGCCAAACAGAGTGGACGGCAAAACCATCGGAATCTGACATGTAAAACCACTGACAATAAAGGTGTGGAAGAAATTCTCAAAAAAAGGAAGGTTGTTAGCTTTGAAGATGGAGAATCTCCTGTAAGTCCTACCGCAGCCGAAGAAAATGTTTTTGCACCACCGTGTTTGGTGAATCTGGATCCTGGAATCAGGATCAGTACAGTAGCTGCAGGTGGACGTCACACATTGGCTTTGTCAGGTAAATTTCTTACTTTCAGTATAAATTTTCTAAACTTCCCAAGTCTACAAAATGAACTGTCCGATCTATTAGTAGGAATGTGGTCACCTGTGACACCAGTCTTCGAATTTCTCGTGTATTGCAGTCTGTCTAATATATAATTCTCTTTCTATCGTGGTAGTTGGAACATAATTTTATATGATTTCTTTACATGTTTTAGCATGTGTTATCGAAATGGTACCTAACCTCGGGATGTCTGGCAATAGATGGGGGTCAACTTTGGGGTTGGGGTTATGGGGGCGAGGGTCAACTTGGATTGGGCTCCCGCATGCGGATTGTTTCATCTCCGCAGCATATCTCTTGCTTCAATTTACCAGAGAGCGGTATGGCTAGAAATGGAACTTCTATCCCTGGGAGCTTCATTAAAGCAATCGCTTGTGGAGGCCGCCATAGTGCCGTCGTCACTGGTACAAACACAATCCGCTCATTCCATAGTCTATATCCTCCTACTTAAATTAGTAGAAGTAAACGGCTGTGCAATTGTTCAGTATCTAAATTCCTCTATTTAAAGGGATGAGTGAGTGGTTACCATCTGGTCATGGCACATGTATGCAGCCTACTGTTTACTGGACAAGTCTATATCGGAGAAATTGATGGACTGGTTCTGCATCTGTTCATAGCATTACTTTCATAAATGTGCATTAACAACCTTCCTCTTATTACCAGGATATGTCAATGCATGGAGACCGGTTCTCTTAACATCTGCACTTTTTGGATAAACCTGCAACCTTGAGACGTGAAATTTCTTTACTGACGATGGAAATTGGTAATTGATAACAGATGCGGGAGCTTTGTTAACCTTTGGATGGGGTCTCTATGGTCAGGTTTGTTTCTGAGCTTCCATCCTAGTTATCGCTGTTCCAGCAGGAACAAGAGATCTTTTGAGAAAATTGATCTGTTTCTGTCCTTCCTTGCTGTCAAAGTTGAGTCAATGCTGAGAAAGTACGAAGTTGTATGTTATCGTATATGTTTTTCAGATGACAAGAGGAGACTGTTTTCGAAAATGAAAGCATTTGAATGTTTTTGTTCTCCTACTTTCTTTTTATCGTTGAAGGATATGGACGAAATTCAGAAGATATGAATCAGGCAGTTTGAGGGATAAAGCTGGTATATTACCCTTGTTGGCAGGTTGGTCAAGGCAGTACCGAAGATGAGCTGAGCCCTTGCCCTGTTTCAGCATTGGGTGGACTTAAACTCGTAGGGATAGCAGCAGGCTTATGGCACACTCTCTGCATTACTGATATTGGAGATGTATATGCTTTTGGTGGAAATCAGTTTGGCCAACTTGGCGTAGGTGGAAATACTGCAGAGGTTGCCCTCCTTAGACCTATGATTTCTTCTGCACTCCTCCCATTTAAGTTCCCTTAGCAAAAATATTTCGGTTTCTAATTGTCATACGTTGTAACCCTTTTGATCTTGGAATATGGTCTCGCCTGATATCTCTAGGCTCGTTCCTAGGTCTGTGCTACGAGAGGTTTGCAACACATTTGGTACCTAACTTGTTATAGCTCTTATAGTTCGAGAGTAAAAAAGTTAATCAGAAATTTCATTTGACCGTTCCATGAACGTCGCTGTAGATTCTGAAATAAATTTCGAGTCTGAATCTCGTTAACTGTACCTTTTTTTTAAATTTAGTGTCATGCGACTGAAGCCTTGACTGTAAGCCTTGAAATAGCCATGCATTAGTAATTAGCAAAGGACAGTTTGTTCGTACCCTTTGCACTCTTGCAGGAATTTTATAGAGAATTGCATCGTTTACATACTGTGTTAACTTAGGCTCTTTGCATTGGTTCAGACGGCTCCACGACTAATTGATGCACCACTTTTGGAAGATGAAGCATCTGTGGCGGTTGCATGTGGTGCACGCCATAGTGTTGTGCTAACAGGTATCTTGAAAGGTCCTTTTTTATTGACTTTTGATGATGGTAATTGAGGCCCTTGTTTGGTGATGGTAATTACAGCTCTAAACTAGTGGTTTTATCGTCTGGTTTCAGGATCAGGAAAGATCTTCGCTTGGGGTTGGAACAAATATGGGCAGGTACATTTTACGTCCTGCTAATTTTATTGCATCTTTATGTCTTCTTGTATAGTGACATTTGTTGTGGCGTGGGGGTCTCGTTCCACCATAAGTACAATATTTTAACAGGCGGTAGTTCAAATGTGTGCGTGAGTGTGCGTGAGTGTGCCGGGTATTCTAAAATATCATTTTAGAGGTCTCGAGTGTATAGCCATGTCAGTTCACACTTATTAGCGGGTACATGCTAGCTCCCTAGCTATCAGAGATTGTTGTCCAAGCATATGTGGTTTCTTTTTCTATCTTCCTGATACTTATCATTGTCACATCTTTAGACCCAAGATACGATTTCCTGTCTATGATAAATCTGAAACGAGGAGTTCTTTTTTTAAGATGTTGTCGGAGGTCTCTGATATGTCATTCACTTGCTTGTGCAGTTGGGTTTGGGTGACAGTAACAATAGAGACTTGCCAGTTCAAGTCACGATGAATGATGGTGGGCGTGCAGCCAGTGTTGCCTGTGGATGGTGGCACACACTGGCTTCAGTTCATATTAAGTGATGTCGAAAAGCAGCAGAAAATTGGGCTACTTGTACATGTTTTTCCTCTGTGTTGACATAGAGTTGAAGAAGCGCTTTTTTACTGGCTAGTTCCAGCGGCTAGTATTTCTCTTTTCCAAATAAGCTGTTCACAAGAGAATCGTATAGGCTTTCTCTCAGAAGTATTCATAACAAAGAAGTGAGCACTGTTGGGGTTTCACATGGGTCTTCGATATTCTCGTTCATTTGTGGATTTGTCAACGTTCCAGTGAACATGTTTCGTTTGCAAACTCTAAGCTCATTGTGATGCATGCTACCTTATGTTGTGTTTGAATGTTGTTGCATCCATTTTGCCGTCGTCCCGATAAGCATTTGAGCATGTTTTTGTGTTGCCCAGTGGACTTTGTTGCAGGGTCTGAAAAAGAACTCTCTTAAGGTCAGGTTTGCCGTTTCTAAGAACTGCATTATTTGTCTTTTGGGAGCATGTTTCCAATTATTTAATCATTATTTCCAATTAAATTTTATGTTTGATTCTTGTTGAAAGTCAATAGTGAATTTTAGATTCTTTTAGAATGTATTTTTGGAGCATCGAATGAACAAACAATGAAGTTTCAAAGTACAGAAAAGAAGTGTGCTTTGTAAATTATCCTTACGCTCTCATCTATACATTTTAGGTGGGAATCTAGAAGTGAGTTACAATTAGATATAATTACTTTATACTCTAAACTTCTTACAGTAGCTTCAATATTACACCAAAGGAACCTGTACCTTGGTTTTTGTAAATACTTAACCCTACCAAAATATTTTCTTAGGTATGGTAAAAATTGCAATTTTGTTGGAACATTAAATTTGCTAACATTATTTTTTTCTTCCACAAATAATTTCATTGGATGAGCAATGATGGAGATTTGCTTTGCTTTAAGCTACTAGAAGCTTTATGGGTGATTGGAAGACATTATAGCAAGTTGCATTGACTATACAAACAATAAATTCTTGCAATGAAAGACTGTTCAATAATTTTTAGTGAGGAGCTTTCCTAGACTTTGGTGATGTTCTTCTAATCTACACTTCATAAAAAAGAATTAGTGAAATTAACCCCTAAAGGACCAAAGTCCCCTTGGGGGACAAAATGGAAATCGGGTAGGCTATCACTACTATAATTTTTATTCAAATTAATTGAATTTTTTTTTAAAGATAGAGTTTTGTAAGGACAATGCGGGAAAAAAAATTTCATGGAAATTGGTTTTGTCGTTCAAAAGTTATTGCAAATCTTGTGTAATTTACACATTGGGGGCAGCACGGGCACAATTGACTTTCTAAAATTTGATGAAGGGCACACTGTGAGGGGCAAGGAGGTGCACGGGTGAGGGGCAGCGGGAGGCAGGCCAAGG
This sequence comes from Rhytidiadelphus loreus, assembly GCA_947034895.1. Taxonomy (NCBI): domain Eukaryota; kingdom Viridiplantae; phylum Streptophyta; class Bryopsida; order Hypnales; family Hylocomiaceae; genus Rhytidiadelphus; species Rhytidiadelphus loreus. The sequence continues at coordinate 46,973,406 of OX344764.1, forward strand.
GGAATGGGAAAAGGGGAGGGGAACAGGGAAAGGGGAGGGGAACAAGGAAAGGGGAGGGAAACAGGGAAAGGGGAAAGGAACGGGGAAAGGGGAGAGAGAAACATGCAGGAAAGAAAGGGAGGGAGTGGGAACGGGGAGGGAAGAGGGGAATGTGGGGGAGAGGGGAACATGGAGGAGAACTACGGGGTGGGAGGAATAGAGAGGTGAAGCATGCTAAGGAGTACAACTACAATGGATGGCTATGCCGATGAAGTAGATTTTTTGGAAGCATGCCAAAATTCAAGAACAAAGAAGAATGAAAATGAAAATGTAAAATGACATCATAATATGCCTTCCAAGTATGTGGGGACGCTTTGGAAGTCATCCTTCACACAATGCACGCACCACATACTTCGGAAGCATGCCAAAATTCCTAAACAAAGAAGGATGAAAATAAAAATGACGTCATAATGCTTACTCTAATGTATGCCTTCCAAGTATGTGGGGACGCTTTGGAAGTCATCCTTCACACAATGCACACACCACATACTTGGGAAGCATGCCATAATTCCTAAAGCAAACTTAGTATAAACAAATATATAAAGACAAAGACTTCCTGTAAATATAAAGATGAAGACTTCATGTGAATATAAAATGAAACTATGTAAATATAAAATGAACATATATATATAATTCATGTGTGTGTATATAAATAAACTAAGTGATAAAACTTTTACTTTGTTATTTTTGGATGTAGAGCCTAAAATTAGTTTACAATTCATATCTAGAACAAGTAGATTCTATTATTCTACACGTGTTCTCTAAAAATCCAAGTGTAAAAAATTGAAGATCCTAACTACTAATAATTGCAAGAAAATTTATTTTGAAGACAATTGTGGTTCCCATTGTTTAGGTGCAAAGATGCATTATGTAAATGTGTTCAATAAGATAATAATAATTTTTACCTTTTTTATAAACCAAAATTACTTTTTCACTTGAATTATTTAATTGTTTATTTACCTATATAATAATTATTTATTTGTTTCATTTGTGATTAGAGGGTAGGGGGTTAGAAAATATTGGCAGGCGTACTGAAGATGTGGCCAGCATGTGATGGCAGGGTTGGGTGTCATTGAAGGTGACCCCTCCCCCACGACCCCGGGTCCACGTAGTTAGAGTTAACTTACAGTTCCTAATGATTGGAACATACCGGGAACATAGTGGGAACATATCGGGACACACCCCAACCCTTTTCTCATGCCATGCCCGAAGCCATAATCCATAATTTCTTCACATTTTGTTTCTAAATTCCATAAGAAATAGAGTTTTTGTTTTTTTCCAAGTTTTCTTTTTGGAGATTGTAAAGGCACACTATATCTTTCAATCCACCATTTGGATTTTTGAGTTTCAAAATTATGTGGTGGAGAACTTACTCGAAAATTTATGTGAGGCATTGTGAACTTTCCGACATTGTTGCATTGCAAGATTTATTTGGATGTGTTCCATGTCTTTTTTTTCCTTGAATTTTTTTGGAGACATGCCTAACATGATTCAGAATATGATAAATTTTTAAATTCAGCACCCATAGTGGAAAAAGTTACCACAATCAATGGTCAAAGGCAGCTGAAGTTGTCGGGCACAGTGAAAAAAAACAAAAACTTTCACTTCAAATGCCTATATCTTTCAATCCGTACGGTCAAATGTGACGAAATTTTTACCACTTCTTCTTCTACAAGTTTAGTAAAAGATCCTACGATTAGATTTGTAAAAATAACATTTTGTTGAAAAATTTGATGAATGCAGCAATAGGGGCAGTTTTCAGTGGCTTTTGACAGAAAATGGTCTTGGTCCTTTAGGGGTTAATTTTTAATACATTGTCATCATTACACTTGGGGAATGTTTTTCATATTTCTCATATTTGTGTAAAAATGAAAGAATATGAAAATTGAAAAGTATGAAATTATAAAAACAATTTAAGATAGATATGACTATTTAATTAATAAAAAAAACATTAAAATGATAATATTTAATATTATATTACATTTGATATTATAAATTGTGTATCAAACTATTATAAGTGAAGATTTGGAAAGTTGGATATTTATATTGTTGCATTTTTTGTTGATAATATAATGCTATTAACCATGTTTCCTACATATGTAGTCACCAAAAGTATAAGTATAAAGACTTTTAGCAATAAATTGTTGTTTATAATTTGTAATTTCAATTATATGTTGAAAGATTGATGTGTAATAAGAAGATAACATTCTTCAACTTCAAGGTAGAGGATCTTTTGCTTTCCATGAATCTAAAACTCCTTTCATTGTAAAATCTAATCTAGAGTGCAAGGCTTGTCCATGATTTATAGGTGACTTTATTATAAATATATTTTTGTTACAATGTTCCTATAGATGGATCTTATTGCCTTCCCATTCAACAATGTTATGAAGCTCAACAATAAGTAGAGGCTTTATTCGCTCTAATGCATTTGCAATGTTTTTGGCAAACTTTTCAAGTATTCATTTATTCAAAGTTCTTTACAATCATTGTAAATATAGCTTTGGTTATTCAAGGTCAATTCTCTTTTGGCTTAGAGTCAATAAATAGTAGAGCTATTATTTTTCCAAATTTCTTATATGAATCTCTTATTATGAACAAATCTACAATGTAAACAAATATAATATTGATAGTATTTTTTTAAGGAGGTTAACCTTTTAATGTGTCCAATTTTGTATACATTATTACAAATGTCTCCATCATTGGAAGTAGAAAGGTCTTCATAACTACAAGTTTACATTTCAAAGAAGAAACTTCCATCTTCTTTAAAGGTGATTCAAATTAAAGAATTCACTAAAGTAAAAAAAATTAGTTATATTTAGAAATATTCCATGTATGAGTTCAAGTCTTATTCGAATTTTGATCTTCTACTTGGAGTTGTCTAACTCCAAATCTCAATACACTTGTTTTCATGGCTAGAAGTGTCTAACTCTAGTGCATTGTCTAGTACACAAATCTTCCATCTAGAAATATCTATCTAAGGGTTGTCTATCTCCAATGCAACTATCATCTAAATGGAGTCATCTAATTCGAAAGCACAAACCCACCATTTAGAGATATATATCTTCAAGCAATCTCTACTTAAATGCTAGTGTACATTTCATCATAAATTAGTTCATCCATCACTTGAATTCATCCCAAAAGACTCATTTCAAGTTTCTTATTACCTAACGTAAAATTCTTCACTAAAATTGATAACGTAAAATATGGTCTCACTTACATTCTATTTTTTATAATATGATCAATAAAATTGATCCTTTCATATCTTGTTGTTGGCTAACAAATGAGCTTTATACATTTCAATTAGCAATTCTTAATACACATACCTTACACTGAACTAGCTTTACATAAATAAATAAACAATAGTGAGCTAGTTGGTGCATTTTCTTTGTCATTGATCAAAATCATACCTTGACAATTGCACTTGAAATCATCTAATTAAACATTTGATTGAGCCTCCTAGGTCCCTATTATCAAATTATCTAAATCTTTTTTTAATCTAGTTGGGAATCAAAAAGGGGATTCAAGATTCCCTTTGCATGCATGTTGGACAATCTATGAATAAACTATAAATTTTCAAAATACATAATATAGGTGTATCAAAAATCTATCTTGAAATTTCATATTTGTAGGGTTTACATTTTAAGCAAAATTCTAGGCGAGGCAATTTTGCAAACAAGCCACAATTAAATAGGTGTAGTAACGTTACATGTATCAACTTCTTGAAATTTGTGACTAGCCACAGGTAGAATGAGTGGTGTGATGTGTTGCAATTTGTCAAAAAATTCAGATTTTTTTCCACACAAAGACAAATGTGAAGAATGATGACATCAACTGAAATTATATTTTGTAGACAGGGTATGAAATTTCCTATAAATTTTGAAAGTGTGATGCCCAATTAGCTCAAAAGAGTTTGTAGACTACCCCAAATCAACCAAAAGTGTTTCCATAATGGCCATCTTACACCTAAATCAGTCATAACATTTTCTATCATGGATACAAGATCTCCTAATATGGCCATCACATTGAAGAAATAAAAAAATAACTTTGTTTGACAAGTTTATACTAAAAAGGTGTAAGGTTCCTATGACAGTCTCTAATAACTCCATGACCATCTCCCAAGGCATTGATTTTGGCCACTAACCACCCTAATAAAGTCTTAATGTCATGAATCTAAAATGGGTTGATGTAAGATTGTAATGGGGGTGTTTTTAGATGTCTACATTAGGTAGTTTGCTTGTCATAGGTAGGTTTACTTTACAAAAGAGAGGGATGTTTCAAGTGAGTTTTTTAAGGATAGTTCTAGACATAAGATTACAAGGAACGACCTTTAAGGAGGTTTTTAATTTTAAAAAATTTACTATAAATACATATATGCTTCTAGTAGAATTTTAATGAAAATCTCTTAAAAGGTCATTACTCTTATAATCTTATATATCTAGAACTATCCTTAAAAACTCACACTTAAAACACCCCTTTCTCTTGTAGCAAGCCTATTGAAAAGTTCCCACCCCGACGATTTCCATGAACACAATTTCATGAGCCTCCATCTGCTGTTGCAACAGGCGGCATTTGAAAGTTCACAAACCTCTTAGCAAAATTTAAAACAATACCCAATCGTGCGTGCAATCTAGTCATTCATCTTCTAACTTAATATACTTAACGGTAGCAAAACGGGGTTTCGAGCCACCTAATCCAATCCCCGTCATCAATCGAGGTCAGTCAGCCACATCCAAAAACCATGGTCCCCATGTCTTATCTCATCTTATAAAAACAATTCTCGGAGGGCAGCAGCACTTTACTCCAACGGTAGGCGTTTTTCCGTTCCCCGTTCCGCCTCGGAAGTCGCAGTCAACACAAAGAGGCTTGTTTGTGGGTGATGACACACACACACACATCCACTGAAGCTCCAATGTAGTACAGTACTGTACTGATATCTCCGCCCAAAGGTGCCCATGCACTTGTTTGTCGTTCCAATAACTTAATTCTAGACGGTGTTAAGTTTTTGTTCAAATTTCGGGGGGCCAGAAAATCTCTCTTAACTTAGGGTTCGTCTGTTTGTCTGTTTGTTTTTATTTGTTCAAGACCCCACATGAAAGTTTAGAACAACGACGATGGGAAAAAAGAATATGTGAACTAAGCTTACCGGTACTAGGAAGTCATAACATTCTGGAACTTCAAGGTAGGGGACCCTTGGCTTTCCAATGAATCAAGGTTCCTTTCATCATGAAGAGCTTCTGTCTATGAATTGTGGGTCATTGTTGGAACACGAATATATTCTAGTTATAATGATACTGTAGAAGAAGGAAAAAAAAAAAAAAAAAAACCCTCTTGGCATGGGCTTCCCATTTCAAGAATTGGTTGCGGTAGACTCTATCTTACACTTATAATTAAAGTTAGCATCTATCATCACATTCGATGTTGATCTTGGCCCTACTAAGATAAGGCAATCACAACATTGAAAACTTCACCATTGTATAACTTCTATTTTAATTATAGTAATAGTATTATTATTATTGGAACAATATAGAATTTGTCTTCGGTTCCATTTTTTCGTCACTTTTTTCTTGTCAAACTTGATGTGCGTGTCAAATGAAACCTCTTATTTATGATTGTTGTCTCTTGCAAAGGATAGAGGGTTTTTTTCCCTCCATCAAGAGAGAATGTAGTTTCTAATATCCTACCATTGTTGAGTTGATATTGATGTACATAGGATCTTAAACAAATGCACAATGAATTTGCACTAATTTTAGAAGTTGTTATTTAGTATCAATATTTAGAGGAGCAAGTTTTGCTTTCTTTAAAAGAGAAGTTCTCATCAAAATATAAACTTTCAAAATAAATTATTAAATACTATATAGACTTGAAATTCCATTGAATTCTTTTTCACATTAATTACTAAAACTTTTTTTTCTTGGTAATGGTTAAATTAAAAAAGAATCATAATCATTTTGAATCTCCTATATTCACATAAACTATGGGAAACCAAGTTTTAAGACAATGATTATAAGCTTGATTGCAATACCTAAGACAAAAATTCCTTCAAAATATTGATTTCATCATCATTTTGTACAAAGTTAACCTTAGTACAATGTGACTATGTAAGTTTCATTTTATTAACAATCATTGTGATTAACTTTAAATGTATTATGAGCTTTCACATACAATGATAATTATTTATTGTAGTGTAATTATATTTGACTTCTACAATTTTTTGGATATTGATGATAAGAAAAATGATGTTAAGCAAGATGATTTATTTATCATCATAATTGGTTTATAGAATTCAATGTTAGTAGGACAGATGGAATGCACTTGTGTGACTATGCACCCAAAAGAGGCAGTCACACATTTGGTTTGCCATTAGTTGCCCCCCCCTCTCCCAAAAATGAATAGGCCATTGATTTTTTTGTTTTAATTGCTTCCCCCTCTAGAATGCTGTTGATTCCTCAAAATTTCTTAAGCCGTTGATCTTTCAGATTGAATCTAAGTCATCCATCCAAATACGAATACAAAACCAGGGCATAGATACGGATACGATACGGACACAAAATCAGAATATGATATACGGTATACATATACAAATATAGATATTTGGTATTAGAATACTGTACAATACGGATACGGATACGGAAATGATATACGGGATTTTCATTGTTCCATATTGTTTGTCATGTTAACCTCATTCAAAAAATTACAAGTAGGGGGAGGGAGGATGAAAAATTAAGAAATTAATTTTAATTAAAATTCTTTTTTAAACTCGGGGTGGGGTGTGTGTGGAGTGGAGTTTAAAATTAACTAATTAAAATTTTGAGTGCATAGTGTCACTATGCACCCAAAAATGGCTGTAACAGCCACAATACAATACCTAGAATGCACTTGTGTGACAATGCCTACATCCTCCTATTGTAGAATATGAACAAGGATACACACATAAATATTTATTTTAAAGAGTCCCAATCCTCTTGAATTATTTGAAAAGTAGATATAAGACGAGAAGAAAACTAAAATGCTATTAATTTTAAAAATGAATTGAAATAAGTCAACCCTAGAAGTGAGATTATTGTAGCAAGCAATTTAAATCTTTTGGATTTTTTTTAAATAGTGAAATTTAATTAAAATAATAATTCAATATTTTATTTTTTTCCTTAAGAAAATTAGAATGGTTTACTGTAGGCAACCAAGTTTTTCCTAGAGGTGACATAATTATTTCTACTTAGTCCAATTGAAAAAAAGATTATACTCCTAGAAGGCTAGTTTGTTCCTCCACCTTCAAATAATGTTTCAAAAAATCACACTAAAAATTTGAGATCATAAGTGGATGAATGCACAATTGAATTGCACAATAAACCAATTTTTGTGTCCCACTGGACTAGATGGACAATTTTAAGAAGTAAGAAAACTTGGATAAATATACAATATTAATTTTGGAGTAAAATTAATATTACATGGATGAAAACATTAATCTTGTGTTATTTTCACCAAAAATTTCATAAAATGTTGATTAAGTTTTCAAGAAAACATTAGATCCTTTAATTTGTCAAATTGTGAAAGTGTACCTTGTATTTTATGAAAAAGAGATTATTGATGGAATTCAAGTTATAATTTTTTTCATAAATTCAAAAATCTGAAAATAAACGACCACAAACAAAATTAGGTATTTTTTAAAACTAAATTTTTATAAATTTTATAATTGATTATAATATTTAATTGATTTTAAAAAATTAGGATGTTTTTCAAGAATATGTTTGAAAATTAAAATTTTGCAAGTGAAAATATTCAAATCTAAAATTAATATAGAAAAATAATTCAATCAAAATTTGTATAGAAGTTTGGCAAACCAAAAAGAAAATGGAAGTTTTGAAATTAAAACCATTTAAGACAAATCAATATGGAATCTGATTCAAATGGTTGATGTACTTGATATATATACATTATTTATTACATTTTTCATTGTTCTAATTAGGTATATGTTTTTGAAATTGAAATCAAAACTATAATTTTCATTAAAATGTACAATGAGTACAAAGTATTTTAATTTTTATGGAAGATTTGTTTAATATTTGGTTGATTATACCATACATTTGTGCAAGTATTTATTTTAACGGCCTTTGGGGTAAAATGGATACATAATTTACATTTCTTCAGATATTTTTTAATGTATTTTATTTAAGCCTTAGAAAGAGAACTTTTCACCCCAAGCCTTCCCTTACTTGCCCATAGCCACCTCATTTGTACATTGCATTATCTAATGAAATTTGTTTGGAATCCCTAGTCGTAAATAACTTAAGAGTTAAAGATGTGAAAATTGACCACCTTGAATCTTTTTTTAAATAGAACGCATAACCATTTCCTCTATTCAAATGTGATGCAATGCATGGCCAAATATGTCAAAGACAAAGAGACAATGTTTGAAGTAAAGAAAATTAGTAGCAAAAAACATGTAACAAGATTGAGAAGGTTGTAAGAGTGTCACTCCTAGAAAAGATTTGAGAACTTCATAAGATCCTCGTATTGCATAAGAGATACTATAGCAAAGTTAGCTACAAAAATCCAATTTTGTAATGGCAATATTTGGGTTTCTATCATCTTGCCTTCAATATATATATAATAAATGTGTCTTAAAGTTACTTCAAAAAAGTCAACAATATTCTAAAAGACACCAACAATCCCTATGGGTTATTTGGATGCTTCAACAATTTGCATTCTTATTTTTCAATAATCAATGAAGTGTAGGTTTTAACTAGTCATACAAAATATTATATAAGTCATCTAATCTACTAGAGAGATATATGTGACTTTTTGAGAAAATTTAACTCCAATAAACTATCACATACATCCACACCAACCAAGTCGTGTGATGTATTGATAGTATATACCGTATTAAAGGCAAGATGGAGGAAACCTCAATCTTGCCAACAAAAGTCTTGAACATTGTTGTTAATCTTTATATTATACTATTAAAAAACATCTTTGGGTTCTGTATGTTACATACTCTTATCTTCTTGCATAGTTGTAGGATTTATTGGAAATATTGATAGGTATTGCACACTCAAGGTTTTGTTTTCTTGGGTAGTTTCAAGGTTTATTGATTGGTAGGTATTAAGCATTTTTGTTCTTGTATTACTTTGGATTATTGTGTCCTTAACACCAACTATTCAAAGAAGTCCAATAATCATGAAAAAGATTGGAATTTCTTGAAAGATGAAATAAGGTGTTGTAAATCTTTAACTAAATTCTACATTCATTATTTGTTGACACTATGGTTGTATTCTTGACTTGTTTGTATTTCACATATAAATAATGATTCATAACCTCTACATAGCAATTGTGTTGAGTTCACATAGAAATAGATACATGAGTTGGATGTTCTCTTTAATCAATATGTGCAAACTTGCTCCATTCAAAGTTCCAATGATGACTTTTAGTTACAAAATTCAAAGTTTCATTTTACAAATCCCTTTCTTTTTATGAATTTGATATTTTGAAACTTCAACATCTAAAATTCCAAAATCTTCAATCAATTGTCATTGGTATTTCTAGAAGATGGTTCAAAAGTAACCAATGGAAGTTGAAGTATTAAGTGCTTCAAGTATTCCTTTTAGAAGAGAGTAGTGGCTTGTCCACTTCCATATGCATTCAACTTCTAAAATTCACAAAACATTACCTAAGTATTTGAAAATTATAGAATGCAATGTCATTCCACTATGGAACTTGAATGTACATTCTTTTATCATATTGGTATTGAAGCTCCATAGAAATATCCATTCTCTAATAGCTTTGTTTGTGGTCTTCCAAAAATAACCTAGAATAACAATTTATAGCAAACTATGATATCTATATGAGAACATTTTTAAAAATTAGTCTCTAATGTCTCCAAAGTTCTAGATCTCCAATTTATAGTGTAGAAAGCAACAAAATCATAGTATAAGTTTTGTTTGATGTCAAATAACAAAGCTAAACAATATTTTGTGTTTTTCATAAATAAGTTTATTTGTTTTTTAGAATTTGAATAAAAAATAATTGTTCCTCATACTAACCTTCATTTTTTAATTGAAATTTCAGTTTATTCTAATACGTGTTATAATAAATAAAAATCTACCAAAATGTCTAGAAAAAAATTGTATTAAAAATAAATTTAAGACATCAAAATTCTCAAAAAATCTCAAAAAATCTCAACATTCTTGAGGGTTAAAGGAGAATGTTCAAGTTCTTATATTTTTGGATCAATCAGACATCATTTTATTGCAAACAAATTGTTTACGGACCTTTCTAAGATTTGTCCTAGATTTGAATTTCTTTTTACAAAGTATGAATTTGTTATGAATTTTTGAAATGTACTATCCAATTGGCCCAAAAGAATCTCTAGACTACCCCCAAACCAACAAAAAGCGTATCCATTATGGTCATCTTATTCACCTAAAGCAGGCACAATATTTCTTAACATAGCCACAACATGAAGGCCTGAAAAAAAGCACTTTATGTGATGAATTTACACTCAGAAAGTAGAAGTTCCTATTGCAATCACTAATCACTCCATCACCATCATCCAAGACTTTCATTGTGTGTGGGAGGTGCATGGTTGAGTGGACCAAATGTGTCCGAAGTCCATATCCATAGTAACTCACTACAAGGCTAATTAGGAAAACTTTGCATAATGAAAGTGAACACAATAATCCAAAAAAAGACACATGGTGGGGTTGAATAAACATTGGAGAGGATCTTTTTAGAACCCTACAATGTGTCCCGCTCAAATGTCTAGGAATATTGTCCACTCATTCTTGTACCCTAAATCTTGAAAATGCCAATGGTTCAAAATTGATCCAATCTTTGATGTTTATTTGAAGCCCATTTGCAATTTCTAGTAACATTTAGGATTCTCCCAAAAAAAATTGGGAAAAGACATTGTTTTTATTCTTCTATAGACTTTTGAAAATATGATTTAATTTAGCCTTTTCAAAAGTCTATAGCTAGTATTTTAAGATCAATATCAAGTAAAGCAATATAATTTCTAGATGCCTCAATCTACACTACAACACATAATGAGTCACTAGTACAATAACAAGAATGTTCTCTTCATAAAAAAGACTCTTATAAAATGCTATAAGGAGTTTTTTGAATCCAATTTGCAACTTCAAAAGTCCATAGCTCTTTATCTAAAGAAGACACCTCTTAAATAATTATATAGTTGTCTTTGCATTCAAGTTGAGAATGCGTGTTCAAATTTATAGCTACAACAATGTAGTGAATTATCTACAATGTGGCTTGCAATGCAAAGGTCTTACTAAAAAATACATTGTAACATGAAAAGTGGTTGACTGAACCGTGCACACACATTCGAGTACACATTGTGGCTACTAACTCAATTTAATGTAGCCCAAATCTTGTTTATTGAAACAAGTCTTTAGAGTTCAAGAGATTGATAAGTGTAGAATGAAGGTCTGGAATGCATGAATGCCCCCTACCAATTAGGCATTGATTTGTCCTACTAGTATATTTTGTAACATGCATTTATTAATAGAACAAATCAATGGACCTATTTCATCTAGCCATTTTCCAACAATGCACTCATGTATCCTTATTTAAGATAAATGCATTCAAGAACACCTCTACGACATGAACCACTAGGTGGGTGGTTCAAATGATTCAAGAAAATTTAAAGAATGTTAGATTCTATGATAGATGACCAACTCTAGTCATTTTGTAACTTTTTGACACACACACTATGAATTTCCAAAGTTGAAAGTAAAGAATACCTACTCATGCCATGGCAGACTCCACTTAAACGGACACTCTAAAACAAGAAATGCTTCAATTCCCATTGGTTGCCTCAAAGAACTCTTCAACTTTCATTGGTTATTCTTGAAGATTTGAGAATGTAAGTGGTCATTCAAGGGCCAAACGTAGGTGGCACAAAATTGATTGTGGTGTTTTTGAGTGTACCTTGCCTTAGTGAATATTCAAAATCAATGTCACTTACAAAATTGACATGAACTTGTCAAAAATTTGATGTGAAATTCCATTTAAGCCAAATTTGACCTTCAACTATAGTATGGTAGGAATACCAATAATGGTCCCCCCCCATGTAGTGGCAAAATAGGATGTCCTTGAAATGGACAATAGTTGCCTCTATTGTCGATTTGAAAAGGATTTAATTTACTCACACATGATTGGCTACAAGTTCCAAAAAGTAGCTATCATTTTAGGTGAAAGCTATAATACATGAAAGGGGATCCAAATGAAGAATCCACGTTTACATCGAATAAAATATTCATTCTTGAGGGGAAAAATTCCTTCTTTTTTTTGGCATTCTTCCTCAACCTTTTTCCCACACACATTGAACTCAATTCCTCAAGAAATTCCCCCAATTCTACAGTGCTGAGATGCTTATTTGAACTGTCTATGGTATTACAACTGAAAGTTTAAAAAACCATCTTAAAATTGAAAGAATGATTTCGCACATCATTCTTCAGTTTGTGGGGATTGAAAATCACGGGTGCCTACAGTGCCCCCCCTGGGACCCTTTTATTCCCTACTTTTCTATTCCACATAATATGACTGCTATGACTAGACAAGCATTTTACCGCACCAATAAGTTAATTAATCCCAAATCTGTTCTCCACACACACAAGTTATTCCTTGCCAGGATCTAGGGGTGGGACCACGCCCTCCTGGACGGTGGATTGTGCCCAAATATTCTACTCCCCAAAGTCTTCAACATGGATGGGCAATGGGATATAAAATTCAATTGATGGGCATTCAATTTTAGCCGGGAGCCGGTTTTTTCTTTTTTTGCTAGTATGAAAAAAAAGGACTATCTTAAACAGTGCAATGGGCATCATTTGATCATAGGACAACAACAAGGCGCACCTAGCATGTGAATCCCAAACTCAACTTGTCCGAGTTTGGGAAGAACCTCCGTCGGTCTTGCTATTGATCCGCAGATCTTATTCCCCAGTTAATATGGGGACCTTATATGTCCTCAACATAGAAACCAGATGTCAATTATGGCACTGGTGACGGGGGACTCCTGGTTGGGTATTTGAGACGAGCTAGATCTCACGCAGCTGGTTTTGAGGACCCAGCTCCCCCCCCCCCAAAAAAAAAAAAAATCTCGGACCAAGACGGAGGAACTTAATATTAAATTATCGCAAATGGTGAAATTTGGAAAATTTTGAATTCATATTTGGAATCAAGGATTTTGTATAAGAGCATTGCCATAGGTGGGGCCTTGGCAATTAATTATTGCCCTAATAACGGTATACTAGTGGCCTTGCTATGCTCTATCCATCACCGAAGGCTCTACACCAACACCCCTTCACATAGGTACCCTACGCGAAGGTTAGATTCGGTAGAAATTAAGTCATTTTTGAAAAAAATGTGGCACATGTCATCTTGTGAATGATTTGAGGTGACATTAACCCTTGAGAATCTGATGTGGAAACTTGATTTCAACACTCAAGTGTGAAATGAGACCTTTGTGTATGGTACAAGTTTTGTCATTCCTCCCATCATTCCCACATTTGATCAGCAACAAAGGGCCTGCCTATTTAGAGGGTAATTTTACACTGACGCTAGGTACTTGGTCAACTTTGACTATGGCCTCAATGGAAGTGAATCTGGTTTGAATAGGTAGTTGGTGCACATAATGGAGTGGTGACAATACTCTCACATTTCACATGGCAATAAGTACCTTGCCATTGTTTGTTTGTCATAGTCAATTGTACTGCAACTAGTAGTGATACTCTAACATTGTATAACCATGTAATGGTCCTCCCTGTGTTGGGAAGGTATTATGCTTTGCTAGATGTTTGGCAGATACTTATCAATTAATTCAAGGATCGGGTTGGATTGAGGAGCCATATAAGATAGTATTGTTCATTGTAAGGAGTCCCCTTTTCAAGGATGCAGAAAGGAGCCCTGCCTCATTTGTAAACAATGTTATATGAAGAAAGGTCAAGAGATATCAAAATTAACTAATTAGAAAATAGGAAGCAAAGTTTTATATGTATGCATTTGGGTATTGGCCTTAAAAAAAAAAATTGGAGTTTTTGAATCTTCAATTTCAAATGACCAAATGAGCTCTACACTAGAAGAAACCTGTGTTTTTAGTGGTGTTTTTAAAGATGTGAAAGTATGTTTTTTTCAATTAAAGGTATGTCAACTCTAATGTCACCTAAAATCCGTTGTAGGCGGCATTTCCACAAACGGCTGAAATCTACTATAATGTGCCCTAATGTCTGCATGTTTCATGAAAACAATTGTTGATACCTTGTGTTTTCACTCTCCAAATGCTTGCCACGTAGATGCCACATGGCAGCAGCCACGTCATCTTTTTTTTGGTCGGGCAATGTCTTTTTTTATTAATAAAAAAATCATTGTCATAATACAACAAGTGATGTGCCTCACTGAAAAACACAAATGGCATTAATTGTATGAAATAATTATTTAATAATAATAATAATATTTTTTAAATGAACAAGAAAAATTGTCAAATTCACCAAGAATTCACTATCTACTCAAAAGAATTTTTAATGGCAAAGTTAAGTAAATATTTCATTGGCATTTAGTGAGAATGAAGGGTGGAGAGGTCCCTTTTATACTGAAATTCATCATCCATTCAGGACAAAGGATATGGGATAATTCACAAATGAAAACTTGACTACATTCTATGTGGATGTTGTTTTAAACAAGAGGACGTTTTTTTCGACATCTACATGTTATTTCCGACATCTAGAGGTTGTTTTAAACATGTGGATGTTTATTTAGACATTCAATTTTGAAAAAAAAATTGCTTTACATATCCCATATGGTTTGTCTTACTTCCTACCACTCCACTTGTATAAAGAGATTATTTTTTCATCCATAGTATACATCCATCAATTTTCCTTTTTTTTCAAAGCATGCCACATGGCTACCCTTTCCCAATTTTTTTCACATCCGGTCAGCATTTTACATTAGTCTACAATAACTTGTAAAAATTTATCCAAGTAAATCCCAAAACCTTAGTCGATGTGGCACTTCCATGTTTTTTGGGACGTTCTAGTAAGCGTCACCATGTTTTATTTGATGTTAAGAAAAACATACACATTCCTTGTGTCATCCACCTGTTTTTGCTTTAACATCCCCATGTCTTTTCCAACATTAGCAAAAATTTGCCTTCCATAGGCTTAGAATTTGTAACACATTGATGTCAATGAAAACATGACCCGTTTCTTCATAACACCACAAAAAACACGGGTTTCTTATAGTGTTAGCTTGGTTGTTACCCAATAAGTTCAAAAAAATCAAGCTACTACTTGTAAGTATCTCTATCCAAAATGAAATATGTAATATGCATATATATATTTATATCTTTATATAATCTTTTGTAGAATCCCATGTGCATTTTTTTGCTATTTGAATCTTTTAAATCCTATTTGATAATCATTGAACACTAGTAACCACAAATCATAATTCTATATTATATGCAAAATTAATCCTATAAATGATGGATCCTAACTTTTTACTATAATTGATTTTTATACTTGTTGCTTTTTTAACTTTTTGACTTTCATGTCATTATTTCTATTACCACGTGATTACAAATTTACTAAACATAAGAAGTTTTTCTTTTGAATGATGGTCTCTAATATGCCACTTGCTTTCAATACATGTCACATTTTCATTCAAATCCATCACTTTGAACCTTCTAACCATTGCGCACAATTACTTAATTTACTATTAGAAATAATAAGCGACTAATTGCAATTATCTTTGCGTACATTAAAAATGAAAATTTTTAGTTCTTAAAGATGAAGGCATTGATTGAAATACAAATAATAATTTTATCATGTGTCATTTTTATTTGACCATGAAACTTTTTGACCTAATATTTTAGATTTTTTTTCCAAATTCATTGTCAAAAAGTAACCTTTTGACTTTTACATCACTATTTCTATAACCATATCATTACAATTATTTTAGATAGAAGAAGTACATTCTTTGAAGTATAAGCCCCAAGATGGTTGCAAAATTATATTCAATTTACTAATTTGGTTCTCAGGACAAGCATGTTGGGCAAAAAAGACTTTTTTTTAATATTTGAGTCTTTTTTTCTTGAATATTTTTCATAGATTTGTAATGAAATTTCAAAGAAACTCATTAGTTTATTTACATTTTCCTATATAAAAATTCAAAGAAGAATTGTATATATGCAAAGTGATGTGAAAAAACTTTTCTTCAAAGATTTAAGGTAAATACCATACTATCATTGAGGTTTACACTCTGAAATTTTAACACAATATACTTCAATGAATTAAAAAAAACTAATCAAAATAATTAAAAATTTTAGTTGCTTGGATTGAGACTAAAAATACATTTTATCTCGTAATTCTACAACCACTTAGTCAAGTTGGGAACAATTAGTGTGCTAGGAAGCTAGGAACATGACACATGTTCTCATAAGAAGGGAGTATTGACAATTTAATGCCTCTTCGGAGGGTCACAATACCAAGGTTAGATGCCAAACCAAATGGTGAGGGCCTTGCATAGTTAAGGACTTAATTTGTTGGTTTTCTAATTTTTGAGTCTTTTTAATTTTTAATCAAGAAAATTCAATCTAAAATTTTAGGTTCCAAAGGAGTAGTGCAATTTTCTTGTATATTTTAAGGTGGATACCCCCCAAAACAATTTTTTTCTATTATTCCTAATTACTATTAGCCTAGTCAAATTTTCATATTTTCTTGTTGGCAAGTGAAAGTAGATTCCAATACACCAAAGAATACGACATTTGGATATTGTATGCAACAGTTATACAAGGTCAAAGCTTTTTTGGTTGATGTTCTAAAATCGTTTATTCTTCATAAGTACATATTTATTTTGAAGATGTACACAATGTGATGATGGTAGTTTTAGGAAGAGTGTGCTTTTGGGTGTATTGACCTTAGCATGTGTGTAGGTCACTATAGTAAATTATTCATCATAATTTGAAGTATGTCCCAAGTTGATAAATTTATAGACCAATATTGAAAAATCAAGGAAAATTGTAATTGAATATTTTTCATTCTTTGTCTTTTTGAAACTTGAAATGCCAAAATTACAAGTATTTCAAAACATTCCAAATTAAAATAAAATTGTTGTTTCATAGCTTATGAATTTTGAACCTATAATGACAAACAAAACTACGTATAGATTTGAAACTTTTTCATTCAAACAACCATACCATAAGCATCAATGGACAAAGTCCAAAAGTAGTTATATGAAAGTTGTAGTATGGAACATATAACACATTACTATGGAAGTTTCAAGGAAAAATTAGTTGACTTTGAAAGAAAAAATTAGTTTCAAAGTTAGCTATGTCTAAAACTCAATTTTGTGAGCCATAATTTGGAATTACTTTATATTTTGTCAATTTTCTCTTAGAACTCCCCCCAAAGCTTTTTGTGCCTTGGGGGCATGTTGGTATACATCATTTCAGATTTGTTGTACACAAAATAGGAGAAAGTTGACATTTATAGAATTAAAAATATTTCATTAGATGGGATTCAGCTATCCGGGAGGGCCGTTTCAAGTTGGTTCCTGTTATTGGGAACTAGCTAGTGTTGGCTGGAAAAAAAAAAAAAAAAATTTAACTAAGAACTAAAAACTAAAATTTTCTGAATATTTGCTAATGTGGTCTGAGATGTGGTTGACTCTTGACCATATTAGCAACCTATGTGGCGGCATTCCCAGAACTTGGGAACACAAGGGAACTTGCAGCTTTGTACAATAGCAGAAACTCATCTAATGACAATTTGACAAACATTCAAATGGCATTGGTTCTCACAATATTTGAATATTTTTCTAGAATTGAAAGCATAGAATTGCATTGGCCATTACAATAGAGAAAGTATAAGTTGCTACATGAACCATTGTTACATCTTAACCCCTGAGCGCCCAAGAGGCCAAAATCTGGCCTCTCTATTTTGAAAAACGTTCTTGTCCATCATAATCTTTTGAGTAGTACGGTCAAAGGACAAGTCCTTTTCTCCACACCTCTTGGTCCCTCTTGAATATCAATCGGTATAGTTGGATTATGTGGATCTCTTCTTAGAAGAAAGCTTGAGTGGATTGAAGTGGAAAAGGTATGGATTTTAGTGAATTTGCTCTGGGCGCTCAAGGGTTAATGTCCTTGCATTTGAAATCAATCTGTTGAATTGGATAATGCATCTAATTTATATATTAGAGTTGTATGATGCATTTTTAGGTTCATTTTTTTTGTACAAAGACTAGAGTTTATGACACATAATTGATTCAACCAATCCAAAAAAATGAAATTATCATTATCAATATCATTATAAAGTTCAAAACCAGTAGAAATTACACTAACCAATTTGCCCCTCACTAATTTCTCAACGTTTTACACTATATAAATGTTAATTGTTGTTGTTACAAGGATGCAATAACTTTCATCAATAATCAATTTAGTAAAACATTGACCGATTCAACTTCCTAATATCAAGAGTAAACTTAGTGAGTTCTATGCGCCTCCACATGGACAAGCAATGACTCATAAGGTAACTACTTTTATGGGTAATGCAACTTGATTGTTAAGGCAACCTAATTTCATGATTAAGTTTCCTTTTAAAAGAAGTCTGGCACAAGAAGACAATCGGGGGAATTGTTTTGGTTGTGACTTGTGACCCCATGGGGCCCTTCCACGGAATTTTTTTGAGCAAATTTTCACTCAAAAGCAATGCAATTTTTTTATAGGAAATATTTGACAAGATATTTTTCTTTTTTCAATGGATGAAATCGCCAAATTGTTACCAAATCTTAGGATTGTATCTCTCTATTTTGGATGAATGTACACTCTTTTAGATAAATAAATGACTTTTCATCCATACATTGTAGGTTTCATCCATGCATTGAAGGCTTCATTCATACATTGTAGATATAATCCATTTTAAGTTTCATCCATCCATTCCAAGTTTCATCCAAACATTATAGGTTTCATCCATCCATTCCAAGTTTCATCCTTCCATTGCAGTTTTCATCCATCCATTCCAAGTTTTATCCTTCCATTGCAGTTTTCATTCTTCCATTCCAGTTTTCATCCATCCATTCCAAGTTTTATCCTTCCATTGCAGTTTTCATCCATCCATTGCAGGTTTCATTGCTCCAGTGAATATGGCTTTCCAAAATAAATGAAAAAACCCCACCATGGGTCCTTCCCCAAGCCATGTTGTTGTTTCAGTTGTTTCAGTTGTTGTTTCTTCTGCCCCTGGCTGGCCCAACAACGGCAGCTACATATTCTCCTCAAAACTATCCCTTCCTTTGCCTTCCAGTTGCCCCTTCCAAATGGGGCACTGAATCTAAGCTTCTGCTCCTGTCGAATGCATTGGAATTGCACATGCTATTCTAAACTTAGTCCCGTTAGTAGTAGGCCGGCCCCAGCTGGGACGGGACGGGGGCGGGATGACTCACCAAACAGAGTGATGATGGGATGATGATGAGGAACTGAAGGCCAAGGGCGGGGCCCGGGTGGGGAGTGGATTGCATTCCCCGGTCGGTTTTGGCTTCTACACCAAGTCACCTGGCTGGTGGGCGGGTGGGGCGGGCGGGCTTCATTTGGGAAGAAGCTCCCACAGTCACACCTGGAGGAAGCGTACACATTGGACAAATCCAAGCGTCTCCTTTCATAAATTATTAAGTAGTCTTGGACCCACAATTGGACCCCACAACCCAACCCACTTGATGACTTGGCACAACTTAATACTAACTTTAAGTTGGGTTACTTGGCTTGTGGTCTAACTTACAGCAAGCCAGCCAGTAGCAAGGTTGCTGGTGCAGGAAGGAAGATGGAAAATTGGACGCAGGTAGTAGTAAGATAGTCTGCATTTGACCCAAATATAAGCTGATGGGGGCTATGAAACAACATGAATGGATTAGTTTTCGTAACTAACCTACGTTAGCAATGGCAGCTGCGACGTCCCCGAGACGGACTCGAAACTGCCTGAGTGGTGGTGGCCAGGTTGCACTACTTTACGAGTAGCGGAAATTGGGGCTGCGTAGACTAAGGAAAATGATGAGGAGAAGCCCCTACTAGTGTAGTGAGTGAGTAGGTGAGTTCGTGGCGACGTGGGGTCTTCAGTCTTTGTGTGGCTCATTTCCCTAAGTGTACGCGGCCCAAGTTTGTACTAGTGGAGTTGTGGATTTGTGATGCTTTTTAGTGCAATGGAGATGAAATTCCCATTTTTTCTTTTTAATTGTACGTCATCGCATCCTATCCTCATTGCCACACTTCCACTTCCGTGCGTTGGAGAAAAATGGGTCAAAATAGACTATAATTGTGGATGGCAAAGCATTCACCGACCTTCTAGATGTGAGTGAGACTTAGGTATGCGCACCCATAATCATCACTGTCCAAAATGCAACACGTTTATTTGAATCCCAAAAGTGACACAATATCCTAGATATTATTGATGATGGAAGAGGTACAAAGCTATCAAAATATAGTGAAAGTCTAGCTAGGAGAGCCTAGTGTTGATTATTGGCACACCAAGAGACGCGTGTATAAAAAAAACAATGCATAACTTACTCATGTGCTGTCCCAAAATAATGCATGCTAAAGTGCATAGGAATCTTTTGTCACTTTGCCAAAAAAGAGTTGCTAAAAATAAATTGTGTTCTATAATAATAAGTCTAATATTTTTATTAGTATCAATTATAGGTGCAATTACCTTATTTGGTAAGGAAAGCCCAATGGACTTTGTCGGCCTCACATTAGGAAAGAGCACACGATTCAAGGTATTCTTGTTAGTTGAAAACTTTGTTGACTTTGGTAATTGACTTTGGCTTAAAATAGGGGGATCACCCTTGTTTTGCAACATGCTCTACTTGATACTAGAAATAGTTGCTTAGCTCACAATTGGGCTCATAATATACCATTGGAAAGGATTTGCCATGAGCTCTCTAGTGGTATGATATACATTAATTTCTTAATTAAAAGTCCACTCTTGAGATTTTTTAAAGAATTGACAAAATCACATCGTGACAATCAATGCATTTGAAATTACTTTGACAACAAGGCAATCCTACTCATTTGCTTCACTAGTAGAAATCTAGTAGAAAAAGATCAGAGAAATGGTTCATGGAAAGATCCTTTGGTGGTCTAAGTTTCCATGTAGGTCTTCTCATAGGGTGTTTCTTTGGTCTACATATGACAACTTAGACCATGTTTCTACTAAATAGTATTTATCTCATCCTTCATATAAGTTTACTTTTGCTATTTGGATTTTAATTTACATTTGAGAGTTGTAATATTTCAATTGTAACTTGAAAGCCATGACATCCAAATTGATCTTAGAGGCCATAAAATTGTTTTTTTCCTTCCACTTTATTTTTTTCTAATACAATAATTCACTATTTAGATAGGCCACAAAAATACACTTTCTATTTGTGATTTAGGTCTTTGCATGTACACATCATAAATAAAGAGCACAAGAATGCAAATTAAGCTACAAAATTGAAAGTGGATATTAAAAATTCATTCCTAAGACAATAATCTAGTTTCTTCAATTTTAAATAACAAATGAAGTTTCATGAACTATAACAACTAGCTTAAAAAAATTGTATAACAACAATAAAAGAAAAAATTTCTAGTCCATTTTAAAAACTAGTATGCATTAAGATTCTATTTGTTCAAGATCCTACACTAAAATTTACATCATTAATACATAAACTATGTTTTCCTATTTAGACATTGGACTCGAGAATAGACAAAGGGAATGAAGACATATTACCTCCCCAACATCCAAGGAAGCATCTATACAATTAATGCTTTTCAAATAAAGTTCATTCCTACTTTGAAAATGAGATTGTGTGGTTTTAAATCCAACCATAAAAAAGAACAACATCAAGTCTACTTCATAATTTGCTTTTCAAATATTAAAAATCCCAAATATTGAGCACATCATTCCCATTGCAAATCATTGTGTTCAAGGCTCAAGCCACACCATTGAAATTGTTCACCTTTCAAATTTTGAAATACTTTTTTGGTATGGAAACCATATTACATAGGATCACCTACTAACGTGCATGTCATTCAAACAATTATATATCCTTGAATAAGTTTAGTAATTAATATGAGTTTATAATTATTTTAAATCAATGTAATTTATTCCAAAATGATTTGTGAATTTGAGATGCATTGAAACATATAGTTTCACCCATTAAAAGGATTATAAAAAAATAAAGAAAAAAACATGGAAAAATAATTTTCTAAGATCAAATTATATACAAAAGTGTAGATCGGGAGTGTAGATTGACTTTACTAAAGGTGATTAGAAATGTAGGACATCAACATACTATTGTCCAAGATTTATTTTGCATTAATGAATTCCATAATTGGGTAAGAAATTTTTGGATCTCTTAACCCCTAAAGGACCATTGTCCCTTTGGGAGACAAATGCATTTTTGGGTAGGTACCTACGGGCTGAAATTTTCTCCTAATTTTTTGAAAATTTTTTTGGAGGTAAAAAAGTTGATTAGTTTCGTGGGAACACAATTTTTTTCAAAATCGGTGCCCGGGAACAATAGTTATGACCAAATAAGCTCAAACAAGGGGACGGCGGGCAGCTCGGGCAGCCCAAAAAAATGGACAAAAATTTGAATTTTCTTTTCAATATTATTTTTTCTCATAGATTATATTTTTGTCTATCTTGAAAGCTTTGATTCATTTCATTTGGATATGTTATGAGAAAGTTATAGACATTCTTGTTTTTCGGGTAGTTAGAGCATCTTCTTGAAAAAAATAACTTGTAGGATTCATTTTTGAATGCAATTTTTCCAATTTTCCAATTTTTTTTTTGCATGGTCTGATTTACTTGCTGGAACAATCTCACCATTGGGATTAGTGCATTTTAATTCCATCTAAAATATATGAATATTTTAGATTTTCCTTCTATCTCATACCTACTTCTACTTAACAATTTTTTTAAGAATGATAATTCATTTTTTTTTGAATTTTTTTTTACCTAGACTCTCAACTCAATTCTTCATTTTAAATATTTAAAGCTCAAAACTTTGTAGTGCAAAAATTTTAAGTTAAAAATATTCAAAGTCAAAAAATCTAGTCCCGCGATGTGCTAAAAAACTTGTTTTTTCCACTTTAAACGCAGATATCTTGCAATCTGAGCAGTCAAAAATTTTGAAATATTTTCTACACACTCTCATACTAGTTAGGTATAAGATCCTATGGTTAAATATGGAAAAAAAACAATTTTCAATTTATTTTACTCCTTGCTATAGATATGGCAGTTTTGAGTGTTTTCTGGCAAAAAAAAGGCCTTGGTCCTTTAGGGATTAAGACAACGTGGCTCAAGAGACAACAACTTGTGGACTTGTATCCACAATATTTTTAGAAGTTCCAAAGGCCTAGTTAATACCAAATCAAGAGGTGAAGGGGACCAAATTTTTAAAGATTTTGATTGGTTGGAATTAAGAAGTCCTTCAAAAATAATTTGATACCATGAAAGGAGAGGTCACATGTCTCCAAGAAGGTCACATGATGTTAAGTGCACTCAATTTTCCTACATGGCAACAAAAGTCCTCAATTTTAAATCCTCTAAATTATAGTTAGATTCACTTTAAGGAAGTGGCTCTAATAAAAATTTCAAGAGTCTTCACTAAAAAGCATTATTCTTAAAAACAATTCAAAGATTTTTTTATCATTTCAAATGTTTTGAAATATTTTAACATTTTTAATGTTTTGAAATTTATTTATTTTCTCATTTCATGCCCTCTTCATGGTTAACACCAATTCAAAGGTCATGACATCCAAGTGAGGACTTCTCAATGGCAATTGAAAGGGCTTGGAGAGGAAGGCTTTTCAATTTTCTCACCTTCTTGTTTTGGGTGTAAACTTGGCCTTAGCTAATTTGGTATAATATAGATGCAATCTATTGATTATTTGTAATCCACATCCATATTTGATTTGTCGAATTAGATTAAATGGGTAGAATGCGATCATCACAATTATGTACCAAAGTAATACATGGTACAACAAGGTAGTTTGCTCTAAAAGCGTCCATCTTCTTCAAACTACTCCTACTTTTAGGTGGATAATGGAGATGGGGGATCCTTAAATGAACCTCCTTAGCAATTGAATGCGTTGAACAAAAATTGTTTTTTTTATTGCAAAGAGTCAATTGTTGTCTTTTGATTTCTGCACATCTCTTTACAAGTTGCAAGTGGACAAATTTTAGGAAACCTGTGACCACAAATAGGTGCCTATGTCCTAAATCTTTGAAAATTTATAGGTAATTCAAAAATGCTTGAAATTTAAAAAAAACTAACTTGTGTTAGGTTCCACGTCTATTTTTCTTTCTCTGAAAAATGATCTAGAAATAATTCTATCCATGGAAGCCTATGAAAAGGGCGGACCAGCCCTTAAAATGGTCGCTTTTAGAGCATGCTACCTTAATTCTGCACACTACTTTTCAACTGTTGACATTCATGTCCAACAAGCCTACCCTTGGTTGTTTAATTAAGGTTGGTTGATTTTCATGCCACTTTTCCTTTCTCAAGTTTTGTTTCCTTCCTCAGGTTCAATGCCATGTCTTATAAGTTACTCTTGTTTCAAGCAATGGAATTAAAATGTCCGCTTGGTCTTGAAATTTGAAATCCAAATCCACAAATTGGTCAAAGAGAAGAGATTTATTTACAAAAACTAACAATCAACTTCCAACCGAACTTCATGCCAAGCAGGTGAGCAGCACCCCCTAAGCTTAGAGGTTCCACTGAGCTCCAGCGCAGTGTCCAATTCCAGGCGCCCGCAGAGCCTTGGCGTAAGTAAGCCCATTTAATGCCCAAGTCATGCCCCCAAACGCCCCCAAATGACGGGAAAGCATGACTCCTCCCATCTCAGACTCTCTCTCACGTCGGAATTAACGACTTTCCAAGCTCTTATGCATGCGGCCTTGGAGTCCTACAGTAATGCACATGCCCACTGGCACCCCATTCAGAGCCCACTCACCACTCACTACTCACCACTCACTAATAATAACTTACTAATATTTGGAGTAAGTAAGCTTGTTATTAATCCAGCTGGCCCTCCCATCCTGGTGATCCACCTCCGCAAGTGTGCCCCAACACTCTTTCTTTCTTTCTTTCCCGGGTGGCCCTTGGTTGAATCCAGGTGGCGGCTTGGGATTGCTCGGTTGGTGTAGGGTGTGTAGAGTGGGGGTGGTGTAGGTGTAGGTGCGGTGACAAAGATGGAGGGGATCGGGGATCCCCCCCTTTTCCTTATCAAAAGGGAACTACATTACTGTATTCGTTTTTTTCCTTCTGTTTTTTTGTTTTTCAGTGGGGTTATATACCTGTATTCTGGATGGGAGGGATGATTCCAAGGGAATTTCAAGGTTTCAAGGGGGGCCGGGGATGGGAGTGGCCAATGGGATGTGGAAAATGGTTTGACTTGCCCTTGCTCCTTGCCTTGGGAGCATTTACATTCGCCATGCCAATGATTCCTTCATGATGCAGCTTTCAAAGGGAGCAATATATCCGTCCCCGGGTGTGTGGGTTGAGTTGATTTAAAAGTTACGTAGACCCCGGTGGGACGGCCGGAAGAAAGGGGGGGTGGGGCGGGGAATTACAGATGATTGAGCTCCCTGTTTTGAGCTTGGATTTGGACAACTGTAGTTGCTACAGTGTGTAAGTAAGTGATGTGGGAATATTGGTGGAAAATTCAAACTTTCGGGGAGTTTTCAGTTTGAGAGAAACCTTAGCATTTTCTTCTTCTTGAAACACATGGACAATTTCCATTGATATGGGGGAAAAGTACACAGAACCAAACCAGAGGAACAAGTCTTTGGCAGAAATATTTTGGTTTTTCAAAATCTAAAAAGCATCCAGGTAATGCCAGCAACACAAAGGAAAACTGAGACCAGACACCAAAATTAGAGAGCAGGCCAGTAGTCAAGCCCCCCCAAAAAACTAAAAAAAACTCAGCATTCAGGGCACCCACTTCGGGGGTTTGTTTCAGAAGGATGCATCAATGACAATCACAGGAAACATCAATCTTTTGTGTTAAAAAGGAATTAATTAACAAAGAAAGACAGAAAGAAATTCTCTGTCCCTGTTGTTCTAATAAATAAATTAATATAATATAATATAATATAATGCCATCTACTCATTCAACATTGGTATACACATATGAAACCTCTGTCTTCCTACCAATGAATATTCATAATCCACAACCATACTTGATGTGTTGAATTAGATTCAATGGGTAGATAATAAGAATGTTGTTTTTGCAGTTATGCACCAAAGTAATACCGTATAATTCTGCACAATAATTTTAGCTGTTGACATTTGTGTCCACGAAGCCTTCTCATCTTGTCTTGAAACCATAATTTTGACAAAAGTGCCCTTACTTTGACAAAATAATCAAACTGGATGGACAGGAGCCAGAGCCCTTCCTACAGTCAAACAGCTTTTTGTGGTGTTTTCGTAACATTGTTAACCAACATAAAACATTCCCCTGGAGATTTGGAATAATCCTTCCTTTGAATCTATGGGAGTGAATTTAGTTTAATTTGGAGAGAATCATTGGCTGATTGAGGAGTTGCAATGTTGGGGGAGCTCCCATTTTCAAGGGAGCAAAAGGACCCCCCAAACTTTGGTTAATTAGTGTTATGTTAAATTGGAGTAATTTTACATGTGTGTCAAAAGTGTGGAATGAAGAAATGTTTTTCTGTAATCGACAAGTAGCAGTCAAGACTAATAATAGATACTAATGTTTGCAAACATTTATGTTTACTCTGGCCCTTTAGGAACTGAGCAAATCTTCCTAAAACTATAATGTGTTGTGAAAAATGAGTTCTATAAATTTCTTGAGGTTTTATTACGAGACAAAATGCAAGTTTTGAGGTTGGGGAAATTTTCAAAAACTTTAAGAGTTAAAATTCTATATAAAAATATTTTACAACATGAGTACAATTATAAATTAAACATGTGAAAAAAACAAAGTTGTGTATTCTATTGAATTATTTTTTAAATTGAAATGATTAACTAGAAGAGGTGTTCAAGATAAATTAATCAAGCTCAAAATAGGGGGTCTTTGTCTTTATATGCCCCCTAGAATGACCTAGAAAGATTGAGTGAAGGGCCCAGTTCACTACGACTACTAGGATGTTGATAGGAAAGTGAATCTTGTCACAAGGTAAATCTAACCTTCATTACCAAGCCCCTTGCTATCCCCCACTATTAAAAAGCAATTTTTACCATGTCTTTATTTTCAAAGTGAAGTTATTTGCCCCCTCGTTTTCATGGTGTTATTTTGACCTTCCCAAAGATAAGATTTTTTTTATAGTGTGCATGTATCCTTTGTGTGAACAAACTCTCAACATTTTAGAAGACATTTATCCTTGCATGAGAAATGTTTTAGCAATAAAACACAAGTGTAGCAAAAGAAAAGTGGCTAATGAACGATTTTTAGAAAATGTCTAGAATCAAATTATGCACTTGTTAATCCAAAAACTCAATAGATTTTTTTTTTTTTGACTACCTCAACGATAAGCCTCATCCTCCTGGGATTAAACTCCTCTCGTGATTCCATAAAGTTAAAACATTTATACCCCACCTTCGCATTGCCATGTGAATGCTCTCCCCAAAGGGCGAGAGAACTAATAGTGTGGGCCATTCTACACTCCTCAAAAGCGATGAGAAATAAGCCCAATGATAATTGATCATGCACCGCACAGGGCACAGCGCCCCCTGTCCTTCTACACGTGTGCAATCAAGTCCCCCCCTGCAACCTGCCCCCATCCCCGCGCACAGCCCCAGTGTTTGACCCAGAAGCCTTGACCACGCAGCATCCCCAGCCAACGGCCACCCACGCCCGTGGGCCTCTGGACCCAATCCCACGACCCGGCCCGTGCCCCCTGCCTCCTCACCGACCCGGTATCTTTCCCATCCCTCCATCTTTTCCGCTTGTCGGAAAGAAACCGGGTCGTCTCTCTCTCTCTCCCTCTCCCTACCCCCCCTCTCCCTCAAACTCGCTTCTTCCAGATCTGATGATGCGGTTCGTTGCTTGCTGCTACTTTTTTCAACTCCACCCGTTCTTCGCAAGATTCAGTCTTTTCACTTCCCCGGTTTCCCGTCGCCCTCATTCTAAGCTCATAGTGGGAGTGAGAGAGAGTCTCTTCCAGCTAGGGCTCCAAAACTCACTCACAAACAGGAAAACAAAACGCGCACCTTGGTTGGGGCTCCTGGGGTGGGTGGGGCGCAAGCGAGAATCATTTCACAGACAGAACTCCGAACGTGAAACTTCGAAAGTACGAAACGGACAGAGGCTCGCATGTGTCTATTTGATTGTGGTAAGGTTTCCTGCCTCCCTTTTTCCAACTTACGGGTATGCAGGTTATGGAAGCACGAAGAAAGCAAGGTTTGCTTTGCTTTGGCACTAGGGGAAGGAGGAGAAGAAGAAGGTGTGATGAAGAGGATGCTCTTTTACACATACAGAGGATGTTAGTTTTCGGTTTGGTTCTGTAAGTGAGGGCGCTCGTGTGTGAGTATGTGTTATGCGCATCGGTGTCTGTGTTTTGGAGTTTTTTGTTAGGATGGAGGAGTCTGAAGGTCTGGGTGAGCTTCTTTGACGAGCTTGGTTGTGTAGTGGGGTTAGTAGGAATAGCGAAGGAGTGTTGTGTGAGTGGAGACAAGGGAGTGACGATGTTTTGAGCTTCTGGTGGTTGCTCATTTCCTCAATTGTGTGAAGTTGAGTGGTTGGACGGGTTGTCGTGGTAGTACGGAGGTTATTTGGAGTGCTTCCCAAAGGCTTTGTGGTTTGACAGTATAGTTGTCGTTGGAGTATACTTGGGAGGTTAATCTTGACCGCCTTGCATCAGAGACTTTTGTGGTGCCATGTTTAGGTTCGTGAGCCTCTTAGGGCATTTGATCGCATGGGGACGACAGCCATCTTGAATTTCTGTTATGTCGTTAAGCGCGGACGTGGGCTCGTTTCGTATGTTGTTGCGCACTCGTGGGGTTTCTTGAGCTCTGGATGTTGATGAAGCTGGAGCTTTATTTAGCTCACATGTTCTGGTCTCTTTCGTTGACACTTAACTCAAAACTTGACAGGCAAATAGAGCACAGAAGGAGTACCACCTCGTACGCGACTCCCTTTGGAGCTTTGGAGTCGAAAGCTCCAGAACTCTCTGTTCTTGAAGAAACAAGAGCTTCCCAGTCAAGAGAGAACCTGTGAATGACGCCTTGGAAAGACTCAGTTCCGTGGCTGGCCTGGACTTCTTCTTCGCCATTGTCTAGTCGAGACTTCGCCAGGAGCTTCTCTTGTACTTCAACAGGTCTTCTGACCTGCCACCGATGCACAGGTGTCCATGGGGTCCCGTCAAGACAGCTGAGCAAAATGGGTCCTGGGCTCCACATGCATTGAGCTTGGTTAGTGTTGGAGTGATCCTCGCGTGTGTGCAAGTCCTCTGAAACACAGCATTTGCACAAGATCTCGACAAACCCCTTTTCTCCCCAGATGTAAATCTCCTCTCCAGTGCAGATGCATCTGTCCAGCCCAGGTGGATCTTACGGGTTCCTTTAGCCCTTTGCCCCCTTCCATGCTGTTACCATGATCCAGCGCGAACTTTTAAGGGGAGTACCGTTTGTTTGGGTGGTGTGAAGCAGACAGTCGAAGTCTTTATCTCCTCGCAGGTCGAAGTCTTGGAGTGAACCTCGCGTGTGTTCAAGTGCTCTGATACACGCAGCATTTGCACAAGATCTCGACAACCCTTTTCTCCCTAGATGTGAACAAGAAAGAGTCTCCTCTCCAGTGCAGATGCATCTGTCCAGCCCAGGTGGATCTTACGGTGGATCTTACGGGTTCCTTTAGCCCCCCTTCAAAAGTTCTTCCATGCTATTACCATGATCCATCGAGAACTTCCAAGGGAAGTCCCATTTGTTTGGGTGGTGTGAAGCAGACAGTTGAAGTCTTCCAGCCCAGGTGGATCTTACGAAGGGTTCGATTAGCCCCCCTTCAAAGTGCTTCCATGCTGCTACCATGATCTGGCGCGAACTTTTTAAGGGAAGTGCGAATTCTTTGAGTGGTGTGAAGCAGACAGACAGTTGAAGTCTTCGTCTCCTCATAGTAGTCGAAGTCTTCCAGCCCAGGTGGATCTGACCGTTTCCTTTAGCCCAGGTGAAGTCCTTGTCTATGCTGTGACCATGATCCAGCGAGAGCTTTTAAGGGCAGTGCGAATTCTTTGTTTGGTGTGAAGCAGACTGACAGTCGAAGTCTTGGTTTTGGTCTTGCCCCGAAGTCTTCCAGCCCTGGACTCCTCCGGGGTCTTGGAGGCCGAGATGCCCTCCGTCTTCCCCGACGAGGTTCTCGAGCACGTCCTGGTGTTCCTCACTTCCCACCGAGACCGAAACTCCGTCTCGCTCGTGTGCAAGGCGTGGTACAAGGCGGAGGGATGGAGCCGCAGGAGGGCCTTCATCGGCAACTGCTACGCCGTCTCCCCGGAGATTCTCATCAAGAGGTTCCCCAAGCTCACGTGCCTGGAGATGAAGGGGCGGCCGAGGTTCACCGACTTCGGCATGGTGCCGTCCAACTGGGGGGCATGTATACAACCCTGGATCGAGGCCATGGCGGAGCAGTACCCGTTGCTGGAGGAGCTAAGGTTGAAGAGGATGACGGTGACCGATGAGGATTTGAGGAACGTGGCGGAGGCGTTCGGGAATTTTAGGTGTTTGAGGCTCACCAGTTGTGATGGGTTCAGTACGGATGGGATCACGGAGATCACCAGAAACTGCAGGTAATAATATTATTATAATGTTCTTCATTGGGGAGAAAAATGCAAAAAAATTCCGAATCCTGTGCTGTATATGAGATGGGGTGTGAGGGGTAGCTTACTGGTGGTCTCGCAACTTCATCTGGGGTAGTAATGTAAAGACTCCATTCAACACACAGCAAGGGAGAGGTTCCATTAACCATACAGGTGAACTTTGAGCCTTTCCCTACAACAGCAATCTAGAAACCTGTGTCATCTAAAATTTTGCGCATTTAGTCTGTGTTACGCGCAAAATCAATTGCTGAAAGGTAAATGTCTATAAAGTGTTAACACACTTGCCACAAATCAAAG
This sequence comes from Rhytidiadelphus loreus, assembly GCA_947034895.1. NCBI lineage: Eukaryota > Viridiplantae > Streptophyta > Bryopsida > Hypnales > Hylocomiaceae > Rhytidiadelphus > Rhytidiadelphus loreus. The sequence goes on from OX344764.1 coordinate 47,004,551, forward strand.
CTCACCTGTATGGTTAATGGAGAATCGAATGTACCGTATGGCGAATGGAGCCTCTACTTTCATATGAGATTTTGTGAGATTGGTTTACAGTCCTCTTGAATCATACCTAGTGAGGTGCGAGCTTTTACACTGCATAGTTTGAATGTGGGAGAAAGTGTGAAGATTATTCTAGATGCCATTTTAGAGGTCATAACAAAGAGATTTAGGTGTGCCTGAACCTTTCGAAATGTTCCAAATGTAGGTGTTACATTTTGGGCAGTGTTGATTCTGGGGTACATACGTTACATTGTAGATCTAACTATTCCAATTCTTCCCTGATTGCAGAAACCTCACAGAGCTGGATCTTCACGAAAACGACATCCATGTCCGCAACGGGGACTGGTTAACCGCCTTCCCCGAGTCCCAAACCTCTCTCGAGTGCCTGAACTTTGCCACTGTGAAATCCAAGATCGACGAGAGTGACTTCCAGTCCTTAGAGGCTTTGGTGAGTCGGTGTTCGAATCTGAAGAGGTTGAAACTGAACAGGGAGATCGATCTGGATCAATTGCGGCAGCTTCTGTTGCGAGCTCCGCAATTGGAAGAGCTCGGAACAGGGATTTATAACCAAAACCTCTCCTGGGGGAGACTCAGTGAGCTTCAAGGGTCTCTGGTTAGGTGTAAGAATCTGCGGAGTCTCTCCGGGCTGTGGAATGTAGTCCCTTTGTGCATACCCAGTATGTATCCAGTTTGTCTGGAGTTGACGAGTCTGGATCTCTCGAATGTGCTGCTGTCGACACAAGACTTTTCCAAGCTTATCAGTTACTGCCCCAAGCTGCAACGACTACTGGTGGGTTCCTTTCTTACTTGCTTGCTTTCACTGTAATGACATTCAATCGCACTAGAAAATTTGAAGTTTTGATCGTTCTTCTAAGTGACGATGTTATTCATGAATTTAACCTAAAACCCTCATGCTCTTCACGTATGCCCTACACTATAAAGAGGCACCATGCGCTTCGTTTAAAACATTGAGTTATATGTTTAGCGAAGAACATCCGTAATCTTTCTGCAGGGTATTGATTTGAGCTGGATAGAAGCTTTCCTTACTTAAGGGGCTTTGGTGATGAACTAGCTCTGTATACCCGCAAACCTAACCCTAATTTTGACTAGAATTTAGGCTTCTAAATGTTTGAAACGCCTTGCTTTTTCTGTCGTGATTATCCGTTCTTTGCTACAGTGTTCGTGACCACCCTCTTCATGTTTAGAATGCACTCATTCGTGACAATGTTCTTACCATCTTTTTTTTTTTTTTTGCTCAGGTTCAAGATTACGTGGGTGACAAGGGTTTGCAGGCCGCCGCCACAGTCTGCAAGGACTTGCGCGAGCTTCGCGTGTTCCCCATCACGGACGACGGCCTAGTCACGGAGGAGGGTTTCCTCGCCATCGCCGAGGGCTGCCACGAGTTGCGGAAGATCCTCTACTTCTGCAAGCAGATGACCAACGCCGCCATGTCCATGTTCGCCAGGAACTGCCCCAAAATGACTCACTTCCGCCTCTGTATCATGCCTGTCTACGAGGTCGATTGCGACACCCGGGAGCCTCTGGACGAAGGATTTGGCGCAGTCTGCCTACTATGCAAGGAGCTTCGTCGTCTCTCTCTCTCCGGTCTCCTCACGGACAAGACCTTCGACTACATCGGCCGGTACGCGAAGAAGCTGGAAATGCTATCAGTAGGCTTTGTTGGCGACAGTGATTTAGGGATGCAGTGCGTTCTGGAAGGTTGCCCTAAGCTTCGGAAGTTGGAGGTCAGAGACTGTCCGTTTGGAGATGAAGCGCTCTTGACTGGCATCCACAAATACGAGTCCATGCGGGGGTTGTGGATGTCATCGTGCAAAGTCACAAGAGATGGCTGCCAATTCTTGGCACAGAAGAATCCGTTCCTCAACGTCGAGATTATCACAGACGTGGAGAGGCCGAATGTTTACCCCATTGACGAGCCCGTTGGGAAACTGTACGTATACCGCACTCTTGCAGGGCACCGGAGTGATGCCCCTTCTTTCGTAGATACGCTGTAGTGAGTGAGTGAGTGGAAACCCTCAACCCTCAAATCTCAACCCTAATCCTTTGTTATACTTCCCTTTTTTCCGGTTTTAATACTAGTCGTTTCATTTCCTTCCATTGGATCAACCTTGAGAGAGATACACACACACACACACACACAAGAGGGGCACAAGCGAGAAAAGAGACTACCCCAAAGAGAGAGATCGTGTGCCTGGGCTGGTGTAGTAGTGATGATGGCAAGCCGCCGGTTTGCTATTGATGAGGAAGTTTGGATACTGTACATAATATCTGTTGTAAGTCCCTGCCTAACAGAGAGCGTAGTTAGTATTGCTATAGGAGCATCACCCACCCACCCTCACTTCACTTCACTTCACTTCACTTTGCCGTAGTAGGAGCTAGCTAGCTGTTTTGGGGGCCATCTCATATTGCAGAATGTCGTCCGAATTGGGACTTCCTTCCTTCACCCCAACGGAGCCAGTCCAGTGGATTGCACAGGATGGATGTGGAGGGGCTCTCATGGGGCACTTTGACGAACTTGCCGGGTGACCTTCGAGGTCCCTGTTCAGTAAAAAGAAACTCTTTCGCACATGGACGACTCGGGTGACTCAGTCTCTCTCTTTTTTTGCTCACTTCCTTTGTTTCTTGTTGCCCATTATCTGTAATGCAGTTTGTGGGGAACCTAATCCTAATGTATCATCGAGGTTTTAGGAGAGCTTTTGTTTTGAATACATCTAACATATGTTTTTTGCTCATACTGATGCCTATGATTCCACCATAGTATTGAAGTGAATATCATCTGGTAATCCACAAGTATTTCAGACCCGTGTTTAGTGTTTGGTATTGGTGTTGTGATCCCCACCTTAGTGGTTTTAGATGTGATATCAGGCTTGGTGCACTACTAAGGTCTAGGAGAGCTTTAAAGTTAAATATATGCAAGGTATATTTTGCTAATACTGGTGTATATCTGCCTACGATTCCGCTGTAGTATTGCAGTGAATATCATTTGGTGATACAGTAGGATTTCAGACCAGCGTAAAATGTGTTCGGTGTTGGTATTGGATCCCGACCTTCGTGGTTATCGTTGTGGATATCCGGTCCTGTGGGTTGATTAAGCTTACCAAGTCTTGGAGAGCTTTATATTAATATTTGCAAAGATTCCACCAGAGTATTGCAGTGAGTCTCATCTGGTAATACTCTTGTATTTTGGACTAAGTTAACTTAGCGTATTGGGATCCATTTCTTGGGACTTTCAACTCAGCTCTCATAACACCTGATGGCGTGTCTGGCTGACTGTGCTTAGTCATTTTTGTCAGGACACCCGTCATGTCGGCATTTTCATCAGTGTCGAGCGCCGTGTTTCTGTGATGATTTTGAAATCATAAAAATTGTCTCCAGTGTTTGTGACCTTGATTGTGTTTTGTGCAATCAATTCTGAATTGTGTCTAATACCGGTATGGTTGTTCCTTGTATGCCTGTATTTACATGACTAGAACTCTTTCCTACTGTAGAATATTTCTAATTTGTATTACCTTCTGGCAAAGCAATTATGAGAGTCCATTAGCAAGTTTGACAAACTTTGACCGAATTATTTATTTATTTTTCTTCTGAGAACATTGTTCAGCGAGACTATGATGACCAATCGCCAACTCAAAAGAGACATACGGAAAATATTTATGAGCTCTGATACATCACTGCAGTTGGTGTTTTCCAATTAATTCTTGCTTATTTTTTTCTGAGTTAATAAGCGTTGGGTTTGCTGTAAACCTGATCAAGTTTTGTAAATTGTTCCTAAGGTGGGTACCCCCCAAACTGCCACTTTTAGCTACTGTGCCTAGTTGTTTTTTGTTTTTTGTTTTTTGTTTTACTGTGCCTAGTTACTATTATTTTGATGAAATTTTCATATTTTCTTGTTGGCAAGTGAGAGGAGGTTCCACCTCACCAAAAAAATGTGACATTCCAATACAATATGCAAAAGTTATGAATGAACAAAGTTTGGCCCTAAAATCGTTTCTTTCACATACAGTAGATACATAATTGATTTTGGAGATGTCTTTATGTGTTTCTGTAAAGATGGTGGTTTAGGATTAGTGGTGCATTTGGAGGGGCCACCTTATTTACAATTATAACACATTTAAGGTAAGTGAGCCCATTGTGGGCAAAATGGGAGGCAAGTACTTTGTGGGCAAAATCATATTAGTGGTGTACATTTCAAAACTTGAATATACACCATCATTACTATTTGCTCACAATGGGTTCACTCATCTTAAAAGATGTTAAAAACATTTAGATAGGGATGTAACATTTTTGTATAATGAGGTTTGGGGACCCTTTTAAGAGTGTCAATGTAATAAGGATAATTTCTATTAATCCCTAGTGGTCCGCACATATTAGTGGTGTTAACATAAATGAAATTATAACATAAACGAAAATTTCAAATTATTTTAACATATATTATAATTGATATAATTTCATTTATTTTTTACTTTAAAAATTACAATTATTATTTTTTTCATCAAAATTTCTGAAGTGAAAAATATCAAAATATATATTTGATTTATATAAAAGGATAAATTTAACTTGATAGTGGCATTTGAATTGAAGGTCATTGGCAAGGGTTTTTTGGGTATAAATATAAAATAAATTACTAATAAATCTTCACACCAATCTCCGTCGCTTCTTGTACCTCCTAAAAAATCAAATTTTTCACTAAACAATTTGAATTTTTTCAATGTGATATAAAATATTGGGTATTGAAAATGTAAGATTGATATTTGAACACAATTTTTAAAAGATTGCAATGGATCAAAAGCAAAGGAGCTCAAGAATGTTAAGAATCGTCAAACCTCTAATCATCCCAATCTCTATTTTTTTTTTAATGATAATTGAATTCAAACATATCCCTTACATGCATGGATATTAGTTTAATTCTTCCTAAATTTATATAATCCTTGTGTTCATTTCCTAAGATTTATTCAAATCCTTGTGTTCATTTCCTCTTAGCAAATATATATATAACAGTTCAGTATTTTTTCACCTCAGAATTCTAATTTTCTTTGCTAAATACTTGATTCTTCAAAAGTAACTTCAATAAATATGTAAGACCAAAAATACCAATCCCATTATATAGGACTTTATCACGTCAAATTCACAGTACAAAAAACTTGTGAGAATCATAGTTTATTCATTCACAACTGAATCCATTTTGAAAGAGAAAATTTTGAAATTCTGAGATTCAAACTGTCTTGCTAATAATTTATTAGCAAATGCAATGGTGGTAATTAATTAACTGATCCAACCAACCAACCCAATGGATATGATATCCATAAAAATCTATCAAGTTTCCCAACTTCTGTTTGAAATGAATTATTTAAATCAAAAAAAAAAATTCTTCTTCTCACTTTATAACACACAATATCTTCTGTAAGTTGGTGGTAGATAACATTCAATATAAATTGCAAAAAAAATATGATCTGCCACTCCTGTTTTTTGCGTTCATCACACACCTCTTTCAATCATGCCAACACACTCGTACTGTCTACTTACCATGCCCACCAAACTCCCAAAACAAAAAAAAGACTTCAAAATGCACAAAATGTGCAGATTGAAAATCTTCCATGAGTGTTTCCAAGATTTGCAACCCACAATTGATGCCTAGTTTTATTCATATTTTGCAAGCCAACTGCCAACTGTCAGTATCATTTCCATTTCTTTTGTGTGTGTGTGATTTTTTATTGGTTATTTATTCTTCAAATGATGGGGGAAGCAAAACTATCTTCAGTTCAGTTGCATGATAACTTCTCCCACGCCCAACACATGGTGACACACACACACAACGGGACAATGGGGCAATGGGGGCAAAGTGAAAAATGTAAGTTGGCAGAGAGGAGTCTATGATGATGATGGTGGTGGAGGAGGAAAAATAATAATAATAATGATAAAGATAATAAAGATAATAAAGATAATAAAAATAACAAAAATATGAATATGAATATGAATATGAAATGGAAAATTACGGTAACTTTGCAGTGGTCGCAGCAGCATTGCAGCAACAGGCTTCTCTTGTGTGCGCAAGTGAGTTGGAGTTGGTGTCCTGTGTTCCTGTCAGGGCCAGCTCTCAAGTCTTTACTCCTTGGTTTGTGATGTCCTGCCAAAGCCTGCCTTGGCTCTCCTGATGACACTTGTGTGGACTCCTACTACCACATATACTTGACCAAATCACTTTAATTCTCTCCATCAAGTGGCATCGCTAGCGCTCTCACGCGCTCTCACTCTTGCGATCGCTTGCGTGTGCATGTGTGCGTACGTGGCTCTTTCGTGGCTACGTCACACAAAGAGATAAGAGAAACCAACTTGGGTTGGTGTTTTTATGGGAAGGAATGCAAACTCCATGTGCACCAATGCAGATGATCCATTGTTTGCCTCAGCCGTGGTCAAACCAGTCAAACCTTGGGTGCCTTGAAACTAAATAATTGGCAGATTAAGCTTAAGTTAGTTGCTATGATCTCTCCATTGATAAGCTTAGCTTGTGACTTTGTGCCCTATTTTTTGCTTGTACCCCAGTATGTTTAATTATTGGCGGATAAATCATTGATGCCAAAACTTCATTAAAACCTGTTGATGAATTGATGTTGAGCAAGCATCATCTCTTACACTAGCTAGACTAGTTGAGATGACAACGCAGAAACTGCTCCCATTATGACTGACACGGCTTGGGCTTGGCTTGGGCTTCTACCGTCAATCAGCCGACTTGGCTCATGTCCAAGTTCAAATAACAGATAAGGTACTACGGCGTAGGCTGAACATGCCTCACGCTACATATTAAGCTACATGACTATCAGTTGCCCCGGCTAGTTGTCAACAGGGCTTTTCTTTTTTGGCATTACAGTGCCAGATTGCACCAGGAAGAGAGGGAAAAATTTGGCTACAAAAAATTTCATTAGAGAATTTCAAATTAAATTTATAAAAAAATCTTGGATGAAATCATCATATTGATTGTAGATGAAAACAAAATTAAGGTAGGAGCACCCAATGGTGTTGATGGACCAATGGCGTCAATTTCTACAAATGGTAGTAATTTTAGGACTTAAATGTAGGTGGATTGTAGATGGTTTATTTTTGTTGACCAAAATGATAAGCCATCTATGTTGTACTTACACTTAAATTGTAGAATCATTGCCTTACCTAGAAAGTGATGCCATTAGGTACAGTGATGTCATTGGGTGCTCCTACTGTATAGACATGTGATATGTGCTAATGTGATATGGAGTATTTTCTATCCAATACATGTTATAGTGGTGCTCCAAATTTTAACATTCAAACATTTTATATTGTCACTTTGCCGCTTCATATAAAATTTAAATTTAAAAAGAAAATGTTGTCACCACAAACTTGTAAAATACACTCTTCCATAATAAATAAAAATGAAATCAAAAGAAAGCAATCAACTAGAAAAAGGGTTGTGGTCTTGGGGGCATCCATCAAGAGTAGCTCAGAATATTGGTGCTCAAAGACTAACCACCTTTTAGCCTTTTAGGTATTCAAGATTTAGGTGAATATGAGTGTAAAAAAAAAAAAGAGTCAATTAGAGAATCCAACATCTAAAATCAGAGGCAATATTAACCCATAAATGAAGTTGAGGACATTTTCCAATCGATGAATGATAAAGAATCTCTTCACATGGGATGGAAGTGCAACTATTCATCTTCCAAATTTTGTGTGAAAAGGGAACATCTTTTACAGTAATTTGACTTCTAATGAGTGCTTTTGCATTTTTTTAAGCCAACAATTCACTCATGTTTCCAAAACAACTAATTTTCATAGTGACCAGCTCGTCAATTAAGGGTTAATATAACTTTCTTGAACCCACAATTTTAGATTATAATTTTACTGTTGAGTTTTTCTTGTGTGGCAAGAGAAAAGATACGAAATATTAAAATTTTAAGGGTCCTTGTAGTAGTGTTACAATGAATAGAATGATTCTATCTACAATACAATTGTAGAAGAAAACACTATTATAATTGAAACTAAAGTTTCATTCCCATTATTGCTTGGATGAAAGTCATCTTAATCCCTAAAGTTCCTTGACTACGTTAATACAAAAAATGCTCAAAACTATCATTTCCAATAGAAGTACCAAATTTTTGAAAAATATCATTTTTGGACACATAAAACCATAGGATCTTGTAGTAAGCTAGATTGAATAGATGTGGAAAAAATTTCAGAAATTTCCATTGTGTAGATTGCAAGATATTAGTGTTTGAAGTGACAAAAGTCCTTTCTTTGCCCTGCAAAACCTGGGCAACTACACTTCACAAGGTCACATTTGTACAAAAAAATGTCCAAAATGGTGGTGCTTATTTGGATTCATTCTTCAAGGCAAGTTGGCTACATGCTTGAAAAAATTTAGATCATTTGGAATTGTACAACATATAGGAAAAAAATGGTAAGTAGAGAATGATTCAAAATACTAAATTGTGAAGAATTTTGTTATGGAATTGAAAAATGCCAATCCCAATGGTTGTAATGTTATAATAAACAATCTACACCTAAAGTTTTTATTTTTTCCAAAAATATTAGAGTAAAATAAAGGACTTCAAAGTTTATATTAGAGTACTGAATCCATAATTGTTTGTAAACTCCTCATAACTTTTGATTCATGGATCAAAATAGAATGATTCAAAGCTTTCTATGCATATATAAATCTAGAAAACAAATTTATGAAAAAGGTAACATATTAGGCCATAGCTTTTGACTCATATTTCCAAATGTCTTGAAATTTGGTGTATGTGAAAGATATTCCTTGTCCACACATTCTCTTAAATTTTGGGCCAAAAACATGGAAATCTCTAGTCACATGTACTTGCCTAAAATTTCTATGTTGCCAAAAAATGCAACTTGGTCCTTTAGGGGTTAATTTGTGGAGATACTTTATCAAGTTGTTGTCCTATCTAATGTTTGGATTTGGTGTTACTAGAGTATATGTTTTTCTAAAATTACAAATGTGGAAGTATGTCAAATGGTTGACCAAGCCCAAATTGCACTAACTCTAATTCAAAACTAGATTTGCAAAAATGAGGTCATACAAAAATTATATTAATGGTGTACATTCCAGTTCTGAAATGTGCACCACTAGACTAATTTTGCTTGTGATGGACTCCCTCCCATTTTGCATGTCATAGGTAGAGTTACCTTACATATTCAATGGATTATAAACATTTTGAAGAGCTATGATTACATGAGCTCTTCAAAATGGATGAAGTACATGCAAGTCAGTTGAAATGGAAGTTTTTGTCTATTTTTAGCTACATGAGTGCCTCGCTTGGTGGAAATTTCTGAAATTTTATCTTAGAGTAGAGAATCTATAACTACCCACAACTAAACTCCTCATAACTTTTGACTCATTGATCAAAATGGAACGATTAAAAGATTTCCACATATATCTAATTCTAGAAAATCAATTTCAAATTTTTTTTATGAAAAAAAGTGATTTAAAAAAATCTACCTGGATTGCCCACTTACGAGAAAAACAAAACCATATTAGACCATAACTTTTGATTCATATTTCCAAATGTCCCAAAATTTAATACACATGAAAGATATTCCTTGTCTAGACCTTCTAATAAAGTTTGACCCCAAAACATGGAAATCTTTAGTCACATGTACTTCCCCCAAATTGCCATGTTGCCAAATTCAATAGGGTTGGTCCTTTAGGGGTTATACTCAAATCATAATTTATTTTGTTTGAAATATTCCAGATCGACATTTGTTCTCCTATCCAGCTCTCTCTCTTTTAATAAGGTAGGAGGCTCGAATGTTGGAGGGTCATTTAGAACCGCTCATGTAGACTCACCTGTAATGGACTTGACGTGGTCTTCAAATGGACCTTCTACTGTCATTCAATAAAAAAAATATTGTTTATTGTAAGAGCCAATCATTCGCTTTGTTTTCCCCATTTCTCTCTAAAAGTTGTAAGTGAACAATTTATGGAAGACCTATGGTCAAAAATAGGGACCTATGACTCATCTTGTTTGAAAATTCATAAGTAATTAAAAAATGTTTCAAAAAATACAAAACGACTTGGATTACAATCAGAATCTATTTTTCTTTGTCTGAAAAATGAGCTAAAAATAATCCCATACAAGAAATGACATGAAAAAGGCTAAGCAGCCCTTAAGTGCACGCTTTAAGAGCCTCCTACCTTAGGGCTCAAGACGTTTACCCAAGTAGGCATGTTGACCTCATGTCATCGTAAAAAATTAGTAAGGATCAATCTACAATTGTTTATTAGATTAATTAATGACCTCAATTAGATCTACTTGTGTTAGACAACCACCATGAATGGATTTTGTTGATTGCAATTGAACTACTTAGGGTTGAAAACTGAATGAAAAATGGTCTGAAATGACCCTAAACTACCTGATGATCAAGTGGAAAGGTACCCAAACCAAATGACATATAGTAGAGTCACCCATTCTTGATCAGTAATTAATAACCAACTTGTAGACTGACTTATTTCCAACCATAGATAGAATGGTTTTTTTTTTCTTCTTTTCAAAATTGGGACTAATAGATTCATGACACATGTCCCAAAGTATTGAGTAAGAAAGTAGAAAGTATTGAGTAAAATTGTAGTTTTTGAGTGATCGGAATTGGAAGAGTCTAGAGATTGGCAATGGGTCTAGAACACTTTTTGCCTTTCAAAATTCTTAGTAATTACAATTCAAGTGATAAAATTACCAAAGTTTTTTCAATCCCCGTCATTTCTATCTTTCCACCTCCAAAAATATTTGCTTCACCCTGCACTACACCAGATCATAACCAGAATTGCTTATTTGATCGGTTATAGGTGGCATCGCCATAGTTGCAGATGCAATATCTAATAATGACATCATGTTCATCTAGTGTGAAATCAGACTGCCTACCTGTACTCTTCAACACACTTGTGTCAAAAACTAAATAAAAACTAAATAAAAAAAACTAAATAAAAAACTAAACTAAACTAAACTAAATAAAAAAAACTGAATGAAAGAAAAGGATCAATTTCCCCACCTCCTTTTTCTTTTTCTTTTTCTGCACCCCGGCCGCCTAGCAAGAAACACTGGGGCAGGTGGGTCTCTTTGCCCCACCCCCTGGGGCCTTTTTGTTTGTTTTTCAGTTGTTTTATAAGTTATCACAAGTTATGGCTGATGTGTGTGTGTTGTGTAAGGCCTGCCAATGGCTCCAGTGGAGAACATGCATGGGGAGCAGGTTCCCCTTCCCCCTCATCAAGACGGGAGTCCTGTGTCAAGGAACACATGAAACATGGTGCGACTCATCACGGTGTGGCTTTTTAAATTTCTCCCCCAACCCAAGCCAAGCCAAGCCAAGTGAAGGACCCTCCCTGGTGCAGAGAATGGGAAGCATCAGGTGGCGCCAACTACCGCATGTGCTCCCAACTGAGGGCACTCAGTTTCCTGTCCTGGTCTCCCTCCACCACACAAACACACAAACACAAAAAAAAAAATACAACCCAAAGTTTAACGCCTCTCTCAAGGAAAAAGACACGTCCAGAGGGAGGGAACGGTGCCAAATCCACCAATGAATGAGCACCTCATGGGGCTCAAGCACTGTATGGAAGGAAGGAAGGAAGGAAGGGAATGGGCTTCCAATTCATCCACTCTCAAATCCACACTTGGCAAACAAACGCACACGGTAAGAGATAAAGAAAAAAAAGAAAAAAAAAGAAAAAAGTGAATTTGGTCATTAATTCAACTATCTCTTGAAAAGATGCGAATGCCTTTGCCAAACAACCCACCCCCACCCTGAAAATCCTTGGCCATCCAATGTGGGAAGAAATGAATAAAAGTATGTACCCCCCATGTTGTCCATTTGCCAAAAATCCCACACCATTGATTTACCATATATGAATACACAATATAAACACGGATACGTGATACAGGAAACATGATATAGGATCTCGGGGAGGTCACTTAGTTCTACTACAACAAACCACGTGCGAACAAGTGGTTTCTAATCAACTATAATTTCAATCTAAAATTTTGACCATTGTTTAATTATGACTATAGATTTCTATTGCCAAAATTTCCAACTCAAATCAAATATGAAATGATTTCTAGAAGAGGTTGAAAATGAACTGAAATGGCATGTTTTTCAACTCAAATAATTATAAAGAACACATTTAGATGACCATTGAATCAATATGCAACTCAAAATAAGCTTTCAATAGAGAGTTATTTTTAAGAATTCTTTATTCATTTTTTAGACAATTTTTTCTTATATAATATAGGGGTGTGAAAGTTATTTTTCAGTTCTGCAGTGTATCTTTTTACTTCAAAAATTTGTAACTAATTATTATTAACAAATAAAAATATCAATAATTCAAAACATAAACTTTCAAAGTAGAAAAATCTATTCATATTTTTCTTATTTTGTTTTATTTAAAATTCAAAAAGTATATAGGGGGTCCAAAGTTTTGTTCGCACGTGGTTTCAAATGGACACTCTAAGTGACCTCCCCGAGTATAGGATACATATATGGATACGGCAATACGACAATATATCCCATATCGATTGCATCTCAAGTTGCAATCTGAAATTAGAAATAGGATTGGTTGGTTAATTGGTTTGGTTTGGGGCTTGGGCTTGGGCTTGGATTTGGGGCTTGGATTTTTTTTAAAGAAGTCCTATCACTAGATGCCACGTGTACAACAAGTATCTATAAGTGACAATTCCATTAATTAATTCAAGTAGGGTTTCTGGAACCTCTAAGTCACTATGCGTTCAAAAGATAGGTATACTAGATGAAACAACCTTCGCTAATGCAACTCCTAAACTACCTTTGACGGGCCTCATAAGATGACATTCATCAACCTTTGCTAATTCAAATTATTCAAATCCTTTATTGGGCCTAATATGATGACATTCAACAACCTTTGCTAATTCAACCTATTTAAACCCTTTGTCCTTACTAGTAGGAGCCCACTTTTTTTTTGATAGATTTTTCTAGACATCCACATGTTTTCATGTTAATGGGCAATTTCGTTAAAATGGCGGTATTCCATTGGCATTTGTACATGAAGGAATAGAGACTGAGGTGTATTGAGGCACCTATTCATCTCATATCAAGCATCCATTGTGTCCCATGCTTGCCCAAATTACTACTTGTTTATGTATGACATCGCCCCCACCATCGTCTTCCACAAGATCTCATGCCCTAATTGGTCCCTTGAACCGCCATTTTAATGGAATACTGCCATTTTAATGAAATTGCCCATGTTAACAGTGATGTCAAATGAAACATCGAGATGTTTTATTTGACGTCACTGTTAACATGGAAAACATGGGGATGTCTAGAAAAACATGGGTTTCTACTAGTGCCTAATAAGATGACATTCAACAATCTATGCTAATAATTCAACCTATTAAAACCTTTTGTCCTAGTAAGATGACATTCGACAACCAATTGAAACTCTTTGTCCTAATAAGATGGCATTCAACAAATTATGCTAATTCAACTGAAAACCTTTGTCCTAATAAGATGACATTCATCAACCTTTGTTAATTCAACCGAAATCCTTTGTCTTGGTAGAATGACCTTCAACAACCTATGCAGCTAATTATCCCTAAACTTTGTGAGGTGTAGCTAGTATGAACTACGTTTAACAAACTCTTTATTCATGATGGTCTGTGAACCAAATTGGTTTTGGACTCTTGGAGATGAACTTGGCCATTCTATTAGGCATTGCATATAATGAATAAATGCAAAGGTGATAATAATTAGTCAAGTAGGTGCTTATATTCAACTAGAATTTTGAACTTAAATAGATGAGAGTACATGGTTAAAAAGTTATTGTATGATAATATGTAGTTTTCATTGCTCGGTTGGCAACTTGGACAAGAAAAATAACTTCTTTAAAAAACACTTTTTTAAGAAATATAAATTTGAAATTGGTTCTCTAGATTTATATACACATGGTAAGTTGTGAATCAATCCATTTTGATTAATGAGATGAAAGTTACGAGGAGTTTTAGTTGTGGATAGTTTGTGGGTAGTTATGGGATCTCTACTCTAAGATAAACTTTGAAGTACTTTATTTTACTCAATTTTCAATATTTTTTGAAAAAAATAAAAAAAATAGGTGTAAATTTCTTATTACAACGTTACAACCATTGGAATTGGCATTTTTCAATTCCATAAATAAATTGTTAACAATTTAGTATTTTGAATCATTCTCTACTTCTTTCTATTTATTATTTTTTTCCTATATGTTGTACAATTCCAAATGATCTAAATTTTTTAAACATATATCCAACTTGCCTTGAAGAATGAATTAAAAGAATTACAACCACTTTAGACATTTTTTCATAAAAATGTAACCTTGTGAAGTGCAACTACCTATTTTTTCGCAGGGCCCAAAAAAGGATTTTTGTCACTTCAAACGCTAATATCTTACAATCTACACCATGAAAATTTCTGGATTTTTTCCCAAAACTTCTCAAACCAACGTACTACAAGATCCTCCAGTTACATGTGTGCAAAAATATTTTTTTCTAAAATTTGGTACTTGTACTAGAAATGGCAATTTTGGAACGTTTTTGGTGAAAACATAGTCTGAAACCCAACCATTATGCAGCTCTTCAATTAAATTTGGAAATCTTGTACCCCATAATAGTCAGCCTCTAGAATGTTGAGCAACATTTCCAATGACATTCCAAAACCATTTTGGCAATATGAGAGCCTATAAAATTGCCTGGTATGCATGAATTTCAGTGTGAAGGGAAAACGCTACATAAAAAGAGAAAACGGTGCATAGCTGAAGGCAGACTTTCTCAAAATTACAGCAGACTTTCTTTAACACCTCAATGTAAGGTGTGCGCACCTATAATCGTCACTAATTAGATATAGTTACTATTGTTAACATAAATTATTTTTATTGGATCTTATTGGCAGCTAAATGAGGAATCTTTACATGCTTTAGCATGCATTATTTGGACACCGTATGGTTAAGTTCAAATTTTCAAAGTATCAAAACCAACACTAGACTCTCATAGACATTGTATTGTTATTGTGATGCTCTTTGATCCAAATGTATATGTCCCATTTTGGACAGTGCTGAATATGTGTGTACATAGCTTAAAAGCAAAGCTGATGGCAAAAAAAATTCCAAGTTCCAGATTCATGTATGGAGTACTGGCAATTCACCCACCCTGCAAGAGACGCTTTTCTTGGTAGACCAAAAGTTAAACCCTCTTGTTTATTAACACCTTAGTTAAGTTCCAAAATGCCTGCTAGAGAGTGCAAAGCACTTTAAAACGAGAAAATATCAACTTTAAGGCTAAGTCATTGCAGACTACTGCCAGCTCTTTAGCCCATAGTTCGGTAGCTCCACATGTAAAAGGAGTTTGAGAGCATCTAAGATTCTAAGGGATCAAGAGAGAAGGAGCACTTACTAATGGTCATTGGAAAGAATCAACTAGAGCCTGAAATCTGTACAGCTAGCCTGAAAGATCATTCTGTTAGCTCACAAAACTACGTTTCCTTCTCTAAATATTGTACAAATACAAGGCTAGCTACCAAAGATTCAAACGCCACTTCCTTTTGTTCGGAACATATCGACTGCCACTTACCACAGCAGACTGATGAATAACATTGGCGACAATATCTTGGTGCTCTTTGCATCCAATCTGCTGTAGCTTAGATTCCCAGAATCTCTCTTCAGTCACGTCTTTAGAGACGGGCCTCACGTATGTTTGTTTCAGGGTTGAAACACGACTGCCAGCATCCATCACCCGTTCGTAAGGAATTCGCCCTGATAAAACCTCCTGAACCAACGTGTTCACAACTGCAATTTGCCTTGACATGGTATGTGATACTAGCACCAGGTCCACACCAGCAAGAACTGCCTGAGTGGCCGCTTCTTCAATCGAATACTCCTTAATTATAGCCCCCAACTCCATACAATCTGAAATTACAACTCCTTCAAAGAGAAGAGCGTCTCTTAAGTAGTCTATTGCATCCTTGCACATAGTAGCAGGTTTCGATTCGGACTGTCCATTGAAACAGGACGCATCAATATGGGCCACCATGACGGCTGCCACATCAGCATCCACAGCCTTCTGGAACGGAGGAAACTCAATGTCGATTAGTTGTGTCAAGCTGTGGGGCAGGAGGGGCAGGTGCACATGGCTATCAAGCAACGTGCCTCCATGTCCTGGGTAATGCTTTGCACAAGCAGCCACACCTTCACGCTGTAAGCATCTTATGAAAGCGTATCTGCACACATCCAATTCAAAAACCATCCTCAGAGCTTGATCGATAATCAAATAAGGAAGATGCCTCACGCACACTGCACACAACAGAATACAAGCAGCTACACCACAAGAGGCTCTATCCTTAAAGTTGGTTCACTGGCGAGTAAGGTAGCAACTCAAACTTCGTCGATACAAAGCCTCCTCCCATTCGGTCCAGAGTCAATAAAAGCATTGCATTAGAAGCTAGTAGAGGTGTTTAGAAAACCCAGTCGTGTCACATTAGTCAAGGGTAATGTAAGAAACTATTTTAAATGGCGTCACAATTGGCAGGGTTTAACACGGCCAGGTCTCTAGAACACCTTGGGGGTGGGAGTTCTAGTCAGTGTTGACGTGAGTATGAATTGCGAAAAAAACAAGGTTCATTAGCAACGGAAGTCGGTGTTCATATGTGCGAATGTTGGCTAAACTATGCTGAAAGGCATTCCCTATCTCGAGAGTACAAAACTCTCCTACTCAAAACACAAAAAACAGCAATTGGCAATTGTACATGAACACGGTATGCTACTAACTGATATGTACACAAGCAAACAACAACAGATTCAAAAGCTTAGACATGTCAATGTCAATTACTCTGGATTGACATTGACATGTCTAAGCTTTTGAATATACTCTCCCTGAGATTAAAATGTCAGACACTCACCCAAAGTCAGCAACGGAAGCCGGTGTTCTCGCGAATGACCTCTTGCCAATGACTGTGAAGTCAAGATTCGTATCCACATCCAAGACTGGTGCCAAATTCATGTCGATATTGACTGCTCGAAGCTCCTTTCCTATGACACTTGCTATTGCCCCAGCTGCCTGTGGATCACCAGTGTCCCCAACTACTCTGGCATGGGGTATGACAGTGAACGGAGGCCCCAAACGCTGAACGTACCCCCCTTCTTGATCGACCATTATCAAAAGTGGTCTGTCACCAGCTTCTCTTTTGAGATCGGCACACAAACGTGCAACCTGTAGTGCAAAAAATTCAATCAATTCAAACATGCACAATGGAGCAATCACCATCTCAAGAAAATTGGATCGAAATCCGTTGAAAAGTAGAAAGCATGACCTGCTCAGGGTCCTTGAAGTTTCTGTTGAAAAGGATCACTCCTCCTGCACCTACACCACATACAATCGACTTAAACTCATTAGTAGGAGGAGGTACCTAATTGAGACACATACCAATATGTGACGAGATAAAATCTTGCACAGTGCTTTTGAGAAGATACAAGACCTTAACATAAGAAATTGTGTCAGTTTTCAGGTCATCTGCCTACAAAACTTCTGCAAATGGTATCCAAACACCGCGTTCTTTGGAATTCTCCTTTATTTGCTAACAAGAATACAAATTTGACAATGCTAATAATAGCAACTATGCGCCGAGTTGCTTTTAGTTGTGATTACCTTAGACAAGATGAAAAAACTGATAGCAAGGAGAAAGAGAAGAGGATTAAGGCTGCTAGAAACGGAAAAAGGGAAGAGGATTAAAGCCCTCACCCATCGAAATCATTCTTCTTGCGTGATTATTCAGAGACATCCCATTGAACCCAAACACTAACAATTCAGCCACTGCAGCCCGGATGTTAGCTTCATCAAAAGAAGATGTAGTTGGCTCGAAGAATGGCAGCGGATTTCTGAGATATGAAGACACACCCCTCGGTTCATCCATCTTGGAGTCCCTTTACCAGTCTTTATGAACACTATTTCACTGCTCTTCTTCCTCGGCACCAGGTCCCTCAACTGAATGCAAGCTGTCCTCAAGCAATGCGCAGTACTCTTTGAGCACAAGTGGCTATGGATCAACTCGTCAAGCCCAAAGGACAATATGGTTCACCATGAGGCACTTTTCGCTGCCTCATGGCTAGGCCCCAAACCCTAGAAGTCAAGTCCACGTTAATAGATTGCATGCGACTATGAGTTGTTCTCATCTCCCCACAGCTCAGCCTAAACCCTTAAACCCGAAAGTTGGATAGAATTCAAATACTACTGAAGGAAGAGATACGTATTCAAAAATTGGGGCAATGCACCTTTGTTTACAGGATGACAATTACCTCGTTTTTGAGTATAGAATCGGATGTCCCCACATTCTTCATTGGAACAATTTCGAAAATTTGCAGCAATCTCCGAACTGCATAAATTTACACCTGTGGAACAGAAAGAAGAAAAAAACCCGTGAGTATAACACCGAGTACCCAGATTATTGCAACATGAGCTAGCAGCACATTACAGTTTTAGTCTCACATGCCAAGACATAGGCTATGCATTGAGTTGACTCAGGTTTTTTCGATTGAATTCAGAGGACACCTGAGCAACACATCACTTGGAATAAATTCAGCTAAAATCTCTTCACAAACTACGATTCCTAGCTCTCGTTAGTCATTGACCTAAAACCTGGAATCCAGCTATTGGGTATTCGAGAAAAAATGTGCCACTATCATTCCAAAGAGAGCCATACATAAAACAGAGCATGCTTCCAAGTGGAGCGGAGGAAATACTAAACCCACCGTGAAATCTGCAAAAATTTGTAAAAATTTGAAGTAAAGGAGTGTAGAATTCAACTGATTGCTGGAAATACTCACGCCAATGCCGGAAATATGAGCGAAGAATCAGTGTTGCCAAAAATTTGGGCTTAGATTGTGATGCTCGATTGTAAAGAAAGCGGACTGTACTGTACTGTATTGTTAGATACTAACAGTGTCTGTATTGTAGAGTTTCGACCGCATCGTATTAGATGATCAAGTGGACTTCAAAACTTTCAAATTATGGGAACCCTATTTGTTCTATTAGTGTGTGAGAGGCTAATTTATCAAAATCATTATTGGTAAAAAACATCACAAAAGCACGTGGGAGATTTTAATATGCCCAAAGATTTATTGATATGCGTATAAGGTAGGAATATCATAAATGGCACCCCCCTTCCTAATGGCACAATAGAGTGTTCTAAAACCAACAATAGCTAGCTTTGATGTTGATTTGAAGAAGATTCGATTTGCTGAAATTTGATTGGTTCAGACTTTATTAGGAACAAGTTCCAAGGGAAACCGGTTTAGGTGAAGCTATGAGACAAGAATGGGGTTGAAATGAAGAATCCACATTTATATTCAATAAAATATTCATTTTTGAAGATTTCTTTTTTTTCCTTTTTTCTTTGCATTCGTCCTCATCCTTATTTGTGTACACATTGAGCTGAATTTCTCAATGAATTTCCCATATCTTGTAGGCTGAAATGCTTATTTTAACTGTTTATGGTATTTCTACCTTACATTGAATTTCTTCACAAAATTTTCTTCATTACCAAATTTTCTCACTAAGATTTAGAGGGAAAAACTCCAACCAATAAGTGTTTGACATAATTGAAGATTTCTCCTAAGATTCCATGATTGACTTCAAAAAATCTTTAAAAGTGTCACTTGTGCTACAATCCTTCATTAGAAGGGAGATTTGGCAATCTATGATGTTTTATTTTATAGAACTAAAGGAGAAGGGGGGATCAAGAGAAGTAAGGGATATCAAGTAGAGAATTATCCCTAGAAGGTCAAACCTATCCAAAGGCCATGGTTTTAGGGTTGAATAAAAATTTCTTATAGTTCTTGATGTTAAATGTTTTGGAGCTTAAACTAAGAAATTGTAGTTCCAATATTCTTCTTTTTATCCTTTCTTATTTTCTTACCAAAATTGTTAAAATTGTGATTTTTGTGACGGTTTGAAGGTAGCACTTGAAAAGCTTAAAATAGACCATTTTTGAACTTTTCTATTAAATTTCTCTTAGTGTGAGCTCAAAGAGTACACCAATTATACTATAATTTTTATTACGGTCATCTCCAATTTTGCTAAAAAATTCATACTATTTTTGTAATTATTATAATTTTATAAAATTATGTAATTGAAATTGAATTTTTTTAAGGAGAATAAGTAAAGTTAAATTTTGGATATATATTACTAGATGAAAAAAATATCAAAATTTTGAAAGGTATATTTTAGTATAGAAAACTAATGAAGTTTGACAAACGGGAGCATATAATGACTTTTAAAGGTTAACTAGCATACCTTAAGTGTATGTTCATTTGAGTTCCCATATCAAAATCCTCTAGTAGATATTTAGTGATTGTGATTGGTGTGAAAGTTGTAGAGGGAGACAGGGATATAAATAACCCCTAAGGGACCAAGGCCTTTTTTTGCTAGAAAACATTCAAAACTGCCCTCTCTGTAGCAAGGAGTAAAAGAAATTGAAAATTGTTTTATTTTCATATTTAACCATAGGATCTTACACCTAACTAGTATGAGAGTGTGTGGAAAAAATTTCAGAATTTTTGACCGCTCAGATTGCAAAAAGTGGAGAAAACAAGTTTTTCAGCACATTGCAGGATTAGATTTTTGACTTTGAACATTTTTAACTTAAAATTTTTGCTCTACAAAGTTTTGAGCTTTAAATCTTTATAGTGGAGAATTGAGTTGAGAGTTTAGGTATAAAAATAAATAAATAAAATAAAAAATTATCATTCTTAAAAAAATTGTTAAGTAGAAGTAGGTATGAGATAGAAGGAAAATCTAAAATATTCATATATTTTAGATGGAATTAAAATGCACTAATCCCAATGGTGAGATTGTTCTAGCAAGTAAATTAGACCATGCAAAAAAAAAATTGAAAAATTTGAAAAATTGCATTCAGAAATGAATCCTACAAGTTATTTTTTTCAAGAAGATGCTCTAACTGCCCAAAAAACAAGAATGTCCATAACTTTCTCATAATATATCCAAATGAAATGAATCAAAGCTTTCCAGATAGAAAAAAATATAATATATGAGAAAAAATAAAATTCAAATTCAAATTCTATTTTTTTTCTATTTTTTGGGGGGCTGCCCGAGCTGCCCGCTGTCCCCTCGTTTGAGCTTATTTGGTCATAACTATTGTTCCCGGGCACCGATTTTGAAAAAAGTTATATTCCCACGAAGCTAATCAACTTTTCTACCTCCAAAATAAATTTCAAAATATTAGAAGAAAATTTCAGCCCGTAGGTACCTGCCCAAAAACACATTTGTCCCCCAAAGGGACAATGGTCCTTTAGGGGATAAGGGAGTTGAATGAATTGTTGACTAATTTTTATCACTCATCAATTTGCCATACAAACTTAATTTTGTCAGATGAACATGCCCATATCATTAAGAAAACTATAAGAAGCTTAATAAAACCCTTACATTGTCATAAGGTATAATTTCAACTTACATCAAAGCATTTTTTATTTTATATATATATATATATATATATATATATATAATCCGTTTGATACATTTGGCATGTATATTCATTCATTCCATAGTTGTAGGAAGCTTGGCAAAAAATAATTTTAAAAATAAAAGATAATTTCTATAGAAAATTATTTTTTGATTTACTTTTGTATAGAAAAAAATCAAATTTGTTGAATCCTTCTATTTTTAAACATCTAAAAAACCTTAAATTTTTGAAATCTCAATATCTAAAAAAATTTGAATTTTGAATTTTCTAATCTTGTGAATTTATACAATTAAAATTGATAAATGAATGAATTTAGAAAGTTGAAATTTGTATATTAAATTTGACAATTTCTAAACTTGAAATTTGAAAATTTGAAAATTAATTAGTTAATTACAAACATTCAAAACTGTCATTTCTATTGCAAAGAGTAAAAAACTTTACAATTTCTTTCAGCACATTTAACCATAAGATTTTTCAATATACTAAGGTAGGTGGTTCAAAATCTGCCCCTCTTCTTCAGATTGTCATGTAGGTAGCTGTAGAATGGATGCAAGGTGATCCTCTTTGCTCGGTTAATGAATTCAAGAAGAATTTATTTATTTATTATAAGAGCCAATCATTGGCTGTAATTTTTGCACATTTCTTTATAAGTCACAAGGGGACGGATTTTGGGACACCTATGGTCACAAATAGGTGCCTATGACCTGGATCTTTGAAAATTTATAAGTAATTCAAAAATGCTTGAAAAAATATGAAACTACTTGTGTTGGGTTCCGCATCTATTTTTCTTTCTCTGAAAAATGAACTAAGAATCATTTTGTCCCTGAAAACCTGTGAAAAAGGCAAATCAGCCCTTAAAGTGACGGTTTATGAGCACACTACCTTAGTTTAAGAATGTGGGGAAGAAATTTTAGAAACTTTCACTATTTAAAGTTAGAAAAATGGGTTTCTAAGTACGTTTTTTAACTAGATTATTTGATTTCATATCTTCTTAACTTAAAATTTTTGTATTATATATTTTGATTTAAAAAAAATTACATTGAAGATTTGAGTTAAAAGTCAAGGAATAAAAAATATATATGATTTTAATTCTTTAAAAGATTGTGAAGTAGAAGTTGATATAAGATTGAAGGAAAAACTAAATTGTACCAAGATGGAATTGAAACACACTAATTCCAACAATGAGACTATTCTAGCAAGTGTATTTAGCCTTGTGGAACTTTTTTTTTATATTGTGAAAATTGAGTTCAAAAATGAATTTGGTACATTATTTTTTCAAGAAGTTCCTACAAAACAAGAAGCTCCATAACTTTCACATCACTAATCCAAATGGAATGAATCAAAGCTTTCCATGTAGACAAAAATATAATTTATGGAAAAAAAATTGAATTAAAAATTATTTCAAGATTTTGCGGATTTTTTTTGTTGCTCAACCTCCCTTATTTTAAGCATATTGTAGTATGACTTTTGTTCCTAGGCACTCATTGAAATAAATATTATATTTCTGTAAAAAATAATGTGATTTTCTATCTTAAGATTTATTTTTAAATCACATAAAAATTTGAGGTTACACAAGTCTATCTAAAATTCATTTTGTCCTTTGTAGGTGACAACAATACTATAGGGGGTAAATTGTTTGGTTTTTGTTGGATCTTGTAGAGAATTAGAAAGGAGTTTTAAATTTTCATTGCATGAATTTTCTAGACATATTATGAATAAAATAGAGATTTTAAGGTGTTGAAATTAGGAATATACAAAATCAACACTAAACTTGCACAAATAGAGGTTGTAAATTTTAGGCATAAATAGATAGGGATTTAGTTTTAGAAATGAGTTAGGATTAGGCATAGTTCCTTTACTTCATATTATATTGTTGTACTATACTAGACTCTTACTTCACATAATCATACCAAGTTAATAATATTGAATGATGCATCCATAATAACATGATTAATTTGGAAAAGTATATTAATAATATAAAGGATATAATAACCTAATTTAATGCAAGAAAAAAAGTGTGCAATACCTATCAATCAACAGACCCTACAACTTTTCATAAAAACCCTAAACCATGTGTGCAATACCTATCAACCATAAAACCCATAATTATAGTAGCATCCTAGTAGTTTGGGCAACTTTTTGCCTAATAATTAATTAAAGTGCCCAAAACAATTAGGCAATCCAAAAAATAATATAATAAAATTTAGTAAATTTTAAAATAAAATAAAAATAAAATAGGTATTCATCAAAGTTGTTCTTATAGTTTTTGGATGGTTGTTGCTACTTTTCATCTAAGGTGGATACATTTATGTGAATCCTTGTCTTTACCTTTAAATCCTAAATTCTCTACATTGTGTGTTAGGGGTTTGTTAAATGTCAAGGTTTATTGCATATGAGAGAAATATTTTGTTTGTAAGAGATTGTGCTTTAGAAGGTTCAAAATGGCAATGCAAAAACTTTGCAATATATATTTATAGTTATTGACAAAGAAAAGATGCAACGTTGTGTAGAGTGAGTTGAATTTTCATGAATTGAATCCAAGTTGAATTTCTATGAATATATAGAGAGAGACAAAATAGGTCAATAATTTTCCAAAACTTTAGGCACCCTTTTAATTAGTTATTTATTTGACTAATCTACTAGGAAGCTACATTACGGAGAAGACCAAAATTAGGAGTGTACAACACCTATCAACATTTTTCCAAGCCCAATGAATACAAGTATGCATTACCTATCATTCTCTAAAACCTCACAGCTATTTTAGAGGCCAAGAGTATGTCACACAAAGAACTTGAAAGGTGTTTCATTGATTCTAAGGTATGGTGTAATAAAAGCTTAACAAGAATGCTCCAAGATTTGTGTTGGCAAGATCAAGGTTTCCCCCATCTAGCCTTCAATAGATACTATGACTACAACTTGAAATTTCTTTAAAGAAAACTAGAAATCCAAATGGTTACTAAGAGGTTTGAAGAAGGCACATATCTAGTATAGAAGAGTCACTTGAAGGTTTCAAGTAGACATACAAATATTATAGGAGTCCCCTACAATATTAGGTAGATATACCTATCATTGAAAGAAGGCTTGACTTCTACAAAATCCAATGAAGGTAAAGAGAAGTTATCTAAGTTATTGAAGTTTGAATATTCGTGATAAATACCACCAATAATGAATGTAAGTCAATAGTGCAAAATACTTTAATTGTTTTATATTATATATTTTTTTTTTGTAATAAAATTTATTTATTTAACTCTTTTGATGGATATTAGGAGGAGAGAGGAATGTTTTTTTGCCCTTGAATTGTGATAATTTTTTAAATGACTTTGTATAAATAGATAAATGGAATTACAACATTTTTGAATATGAAGGTTGTGGGTCCTTTTTGTAGTGGTACTAAACATGGACTAATTCAATGCACAATCACTAGAAGAAAAACACGTCCGGCACAACCAACTACTATGCAACTAGTGCCCTATGCAACAGTCATGCAACTAGTTTCTTCTCTATTTGCACCAAATCTAATGTAGTTGTTTTGTGTCATTGTTTTACAACATTCATTCATTGTTTTAGTTGCAAAGTAGTCATTCTATAGTTGCAAAAAAAGACTAGGAAACAACTAGTGTCCTATGCAACTATTATGCAACTGTAAAATGACCATAGTTGTTTCCTAGTTGTATGCTAGTTGTTTCTTAGTTGCACTCTAGTTGTTTCCTAGTTGCTTTCAAAGTTCATTGCCATTTGTGTTATATCAATTGACCCATATCAATTGTAAAGAGTACCATTAGATTGAACATATAAGACTTGTAAGTTGTTATAGTCTTATGTAATGAATTCTTTTGATAGAATTCTAAGATTTCTATAATTTGTGGGTTTCTACAATTTGTAGATTTTGTATATAAGAATTTAAAAAATAATTAAAATTCAAGAAATTTTATAATCTAGGAAATTGAATTTTGAAATCTAGGAAGAAGGTAGATCTGAAATTTTGAAATCTAGGAAGAGGGTAGATTTGAAAATTTGAAATCTAGAAAAAGGTAGATTTGAAATTCAAAATCTAAGAAAAAGGTAGTTATGAAATTCTAAAATCTAGAAAGGAGGTAGATCTGAAAATTTGAAATCTACAAATCATTGAGATTTATATTTTAAAATTTACAAATCTACAAGTTGCAAGCAAGTTGCAAACAAGTTGCACACAAGGATGAAGTTCTTTGTATGGTGTCGGATGACAAAAAACCTTGCAACTAGACTGCAACTAATGCGACTTGTCCACTGCAACTACGGACTCTACATTGTCACCTAGTTGCAAACGTCCTATGCAACTACAAAATGAGTTGCATATTGTAGTTGCAAAACCCCTCATTTTCTTCTAGTGAATGATCTGTAATTCATAGGCAAGCCTGAATTAAAAAATTCCAACAATAAATGGAAACAAAATGTATAGAAAACAAAGACTGAATCCTCAACCTAGAAGTACAAGAATGTCACGATATAAAAAAATTTAGCCCTAAAGGTTAAAGGGTGTTTTTCAAGAGAAATGATTAAATATTATCATTTTTTAATGTGATGCCCAAAATTGGAAAAAATAACTATTTTTTGGACTTTCAACCATACAAAAGTGTAGTAGACTAATATGACAATGTGTAGAAAAAAATTTAGATTGCATGGATTGAAAGATTGTAATGTTCAAAGTGAAAAAAAATTCTTTTCATTCTTGCAAAATAGTTTGAATAACCTTCAAGCCCTCTTGTAGTAAAAAAAATTCTCCACACAAAATTGAGCCTCTACACCATCAACAGTGCTAGTATGTGAGCCCACAAGCCTTGAGCCTAGGCACATAAGTACTCTACAACTATTGGAGATGTCTGTAACATACATACTTATAATATAAACATCCTATAACTTTGGAAGGTGCCTATAACATAAACACCTATAATATAAATATTCTATAACCATGGAAGGTATTTATAACATACAGCCCTATAATATACACATCCTATAACCATTGAAGGTGCTTATAACATAGGTACCTACAACATAGACACCTATAACATAAATATCTTATAACTATGAGAGGTGCCTATAACATAGAACCTAGGCTCCTATGCTCATGGGCTCAATATCCTAGGCTTACATAACAGCAAGTGTGTCTACACCATCAAGTATATATCTTATTAGGTACCATCTAAAATTTTAGAAGCAAACAAAGGGGCTACCAAAATCCAAATCAACTACAATATACTAAAAGGTCAGGTATCAAACAATATATTAGTCATTTTTTGATGATTTCTTGTGTAGTGAGGAATTTTGTTTGTTTGAAATGCAAACAATGTAAACTTAAAGATTAACATTTGAAATGTGTGGAAAAAAATTCAAGAATTTTGCAAGTGTAGGTTCCAAGATAATAGTATTAATTTTGTAATTAGACAATTTTGTTTATATTTCTAACTTGCATTACAAAAAATGACAATTGTATATTATATCACATTAGTTTCATACAAAGTCAAATTTCAAAAGTAGATGAGGAATTTTGCAAAAGATGCCTAAAAATCCCAAACTTCCTCAACTTTTCAAATAGCATAACTTTTAATGCAGGCTTCCAAATGGAATTTTTTTGTCATTTTCACACAGGAGTTGAAGGTCTCTATTGTTTTAAAATTTTCAAAAACATTTGTTCATTTCTTACTTCATTATAACCTTCATGAATTCCAATTGTCCCTTGAATAGACATTTGGACCTTTAGGAGTTAAAGTAACTACACCTAATTTTGATTTCTTTCTAAAACCAATTCCTTTAAATTAATGTCTAAAATATATTGCCTCTAGTTATGAGAACCTAGGAATGCTTTTAAATAAGACTATTTTCACTAGTTTGAAATTTTATAATTTATTCATATATAGTGTCCCAAAAATGCATACAAGAAGAATCTAATCTATTTTTTTGACTTCTAATAAGATCCAACAAAAGATTAGACAATTTTTTTAATAACAAGAGTAATATTCAATTGCCTATTGAGCCATTGTAAGGGTCCTTTTGCATCTTTGAAAAGGAACAAAATTGTCTTAATATATGGTTCCTCCACTAGCCCCAATCCTTGAATTAACTCATAAGTCCTTTCCAAACATCTAACAAAGCATAGTATGGGGAGGACAATTTCATGGTTATACAAATGTTATGCATTTAGGTTGCCTCAATAATTAGATTGCCTTACAATGGAAGCAACCAAAACCGTCAAAATAAGCAATTAAAAATGGTTGGAGGTATTTTTTCTTTAAAATAATATTTTTGTAATATTAGCAATTGAAAATCAAGAATTTAAAAAATGAAAAATAAAATTGGATATGGCATGTAATTTTTATGAATTTTCAAAGTGAAAGCTCTCTAAACCACTAAAACTATCATGTATGTGGATCTAAAATCGAAATGTAACAAAATCTGCAATCAACCAATTGTAGTTAAGCATGGAGATGGTTTAATGACACTTTTCAAAGATACTTTAATCTTTAGAGGACCAATGCCATTTTTTTAGAATCTAACCGTAGGATCTTGTACTTTACTTGTCTGAGATCATGTAGTAAACATTTCATGAAGTTTGACCATACAAATTGGAAGATATTAGCATTCAATGTTAGAAAGAATTTTTTTTTTGAATGCTAACCTGCAATTTCAAACGATTTTAATTGCCATTTGTGAATTTTTTTTGCACTGTAGACTTTGAATTAAAAAAAATTAGTGTTGAAGAATTGAGTAGAAAGTTCAAGAATTTTTTTTCAAAAAACACTCACTTGATTATCATTTTATTTTTAATTATTAAGTGGAAGTAGGTCTAAGATTGAAAGAAAAACTAAATTGATAATAGCTCTAAGATGGCATTGAAATACAATAATTCCAACAAATGAATGAGATTGTTCTAGCAAGCAAAATGAACCTTAAGTTTTCAAACAATATTTTTGAAAAATTGTGAAAATTGCATTTAGAAATGAATCTTATAAGTTATTTTTTCTAAAAGATTCTTAGATTGCTCAAAAACAAGATTGTCCGTAACTTTCACATCACTAATCCAAATGGAATGAATTAAAACTTCATATATAGACAAAAATAATATCTATAGGAAACAATTTCTTTTTAAAATTATTTGAAGTTTTTGTGGATTTCTTTTTCTACATGATAACATGAATATTATGTTTAAGATGGCATAACTTTTGCTCCCAAGCACTGATTGAAATAAAAATTACATTCCCACGAAGCTAATAAGTTTTTCTATCTTATGAGAAAGTTTCAAAAAATTCATCAAAAATTGAGGTTATAGGAATGTGCCCAAACCCCGAAGAGTCTCTTGAGCATAGTCTAGGACATTATGTAGGAAAATCAGTGGATTTCCTACATATTTTCACCCCCCCAATTTTCTTGACATTTATTTGTAAGTGTGCCGAAAGGTGGGAAAAAATTCTAGTCTATTTACTAGAGCTTGATTTTCCTCCCGATGGCATTGCTGCCATTGTCAATTTTCATTTGGAAAATTTGTTTAACTTTGTGAATCTAGTCAATTCTAATTTTTTTTTACTTCTCTTGCTTAAGTTGCTTTGTTTTGCTTTGAGAGGGATTCATTTTCATATTGCAATATCTCTAGCAAGATTTGAACTTGGCTTTTCCCTACTAGTTTAGGGCCAAAGATCCAACCTTCTAAAAATGCACAGATCTAAGAGAAGGTCCATGCATTTTAGGGAGGCTGGTTAGTACGACATGCCCACAGAAAAAACATTCAAGAGAATCAAAACCACATGTGCAGAAAAACAAAATGCAACAATGCCACACAAATCATCACAAGCTATGACAATGGTGTCTCTTGCTGATTTACATTTCTATATGAGGAAGATGCATTACTTGTGCTAGGACCTGTGGCTGCATTAGACAAATAAGTAGATGGGTTAGCTTAAAGAAATTTTCATTTCATTTCATTCTTCCACAAGGGTATGGCATCCGTGAGTATATCATCATACTCCTCCTCGGGTCCCTCCAAAGCAATTCTAAACAATGCTTCTAGGTTTTTACCTTCCAACTTGTTCTTAACATGAGTTTTTATTAAGTTTTGGACGTTGAAAGCTCTCTCACAATTAGCCATTGAGACATATTACACTCTAGTTATTTATGCATAGACAATCAAGCTAGGGTAATGAGTTTGTAGGGTATGATTCTATGTGATCATATCCCACAAATCTTGGAAATTTTTGTCCCCCCATTGAGTTGTACATTGCAATTTGAAGGACAAAAACTCAAACTTACAAGCCTGCACATTAAAAAGAGGGGCGAATGAAAAACCTAAATGTGAACGATTAGCCCCATACAATGCGAGCAAGTTGCCCAACTCGGTGACACCTCAATCCTACAGACCCACTTGTTTAGATGGCATATTAGAAGGTTTCCCTGATTAAGGATTTTGAAACAGGATAACACATGTGTCATTGTCACAAAATCTAGCCTCCATACCTTGACAAATTGCTTCTACAAAAGAACATTGAAACTACAAAGCCTCTTCCAACTCAATTCCTAGCCTACAACGCTGCATTTCAAATCCATGGAATATTTTTTGCCTAATCTCACTTGCAAGCTTCCTCAAATGACTCCCCCAAAGGCCAAATTCAAAAAGTGCATGATGACCTGTGTCTTTGTTGAACATGTCTGCATTAAAATCAGTGGTTTCTACAACAAACAACATTCAAATTTGGGCTATCTCCATGCACACTATACTACCTATGGTAGGCACATTCACAAATTTACATTGAAGCACCTTTGACAACATAGCCAAGGAATGCAAGATGTTAGCAAAAAAATACAAAATATAAATGAATTTGAATTGGGACAACTTCACCAAGATAGTTGTAGCTTGACCCAAATCCTTGACCTGCACATCATGTAAGAAACAAAGCATGGACTCCAACAAATCATAGAGAGTTGCCACTGCTTGCCACCTACTTAGCCATTGTATTTTGTGGTACCATTTCATTTGTTTCTTTGCATTGAACAACTCTTCTTACAAGGAGGGAAGCACATGCTTGCATTTACTAGACTTGTTAAAGAAGCCAACAAATGCATTCAACAAAGAATCAACCTTGAAGGAAATTAACTTACAATCTGGCACCTTTGTGACATTGAAAGCTACCAATTTTTTTGATGTGCAATACAATGACACGCTAGGAGGTATGGATTTACCTATTGCTCCATTTGTGTAGCCACTCCATTGTGAGTGTCCACCATGGCGCTAGTGCCATCACTACCAAAGCCCATAAATTTGCATAAGTCGAGCCCCCAATTGCGAAGGTGTGAAATCAATGTTTTGTAAATCACTGCCACATTTTTCTTTTCCCCTTCTATGTGCAATATACCCAGAAAGACAGTGATAGATAAACCTTCCTCAATTATGGTTGCAAAAACAAAGAGATGACTTGTTACACTAATATTTGTGGATTTGTCAATGATATCACCATAGAATGGTGAATTTCGAACACGGTTAATGATTTTCTTTTGAATCACAATGGAAATGTACCATATTAAGTCAGCAAATGCTTTCTTGTTGTAATATATAGATAGGGTCATTGGAGCTTTGACACTCACCAACAATTTGTATTAAATAGGAAATTTGGAGTAGGGTAAGGATTGCTTCCCTAAAAAGTATGTTGCCTAAAACAATGAAGCTATAGCTTCATCACACACCTTTTGACCTTGGATGATTGCCTTCTCCATCACCTTCCCGCCACTTTGCAATGCCCAAGTAAGACATCTATGTTCATTGGACTGAGCATGGTCTTGGAAAGCACTTACTTCTAAATTCTTGAAGTCCTCTTTGGCATACGTTGAGCAACCCCTCTTATCCTTGCACACCTTGCTGAAAACCTTTCCAATGTCCGAAGAAAAATGGAGCCATTTGAACTGAATACACCATTGCTCCGTTCGTTGACTTTGTGCAATTTGTGCATCTAAAGGGGGAGGCCGTTAAATGCCTGATTCGCCAATTTCAGGACCACAAGAGTTCTCAGATGCTAAGAAGAATATTTTCACAATTTCCACTTCCCTAGACTTTGTAAAGAAATGATCCCTTAAGGAATTCTATCATTTAGCCATCTCTATTGAAGAAGCCCACGCATTTCAAAATTAAAAAATGAATTCAAGTATGAAGAAATGATGTTGATTTAATGAAATAACAATGAATAATGCCATGTTCAAAATCCAAGTGTGATCAAATGCCTCCAAATCTTTGAAATATGGTCTCTCCAACTTCATAAATTTCCATTTCTTTCTCTAAATGCTCCCTCAAGAATACCACGTCTCCACCTCTAATATAGAGCGATGAGGCTTCCAAACTACTATGAAACTAAGAATGCAGGTTTTCCAATCTCCAACCGATCAAAAACTACAACAAAATAACTGCAACACATAATTTCAAGCCATCACATTTTCTTCAAACATTGATCAAATGCCTAAATTCCAAAACACATACTCTCTGATTCACAAAAATTAGAAAGCGCACTCCTGCAAGAGCACTCCGTTTTGACCTCCAACACAAAGAGATTAAAGCTTTAACACAACAAACACATAATCTAGGAGCAAAAATAGCAAACACCACTAAACTCCAAGCTAAATTGTCTGGTGAGTTTGACTATTCTCCGGCAATGCTAATTTTGGCACACTAATCTACAAGTAAGCAATAACTCGGGAATTGGAAGCACAAATTGCAACATAGACATAGAAACAACGAGGGATAGACAACACTAACAAATAGCTTTGAATGAACACTTATGCCATAGCAAGGTGGGGGAGTGCTCACAAAGTCCCATATTGTGCTCATGTGAAACCTCGTGAAGCCCCTTGTCAAAATTTGATTGTCAAAATTGAAGAAGACAAGACCCCTAAATCCATAAAAACAAGAAATTGCAATGTGAGGGGGGACATACCTTGTGGTCAGGAAATCTACCAATTCTTGGCAAAGAAAACAAGAATGCTTCTAGCCAAAAATAGGCAATCCAAAAGTGGACAATCCCGTGATGAATCAAAATAAATCACATCGATGAATCACACTCTAAACCACAAAATGTATGCCAATATAAAGAAGAAGAAGAAGAAGAAGAAGAAGAAGAAGAAGAAGAAGAAGAAGAAGGTGACGAAGGCATAAAGTAGAGTGAACACTTAGCAAATTGATGTGTGAATCCATTTGGCGATAACTTGTAAGAGTGTGAGTTAGCGAGTAACCTTAAACCGTAATAGTAGAAGTGATGATGGATGGGTGGCTACTGGCATTCACTACATCTAGTTACCCAATACCCAATGTCTTTGGTCACGTACTATAGTACCTTGGGAAGTAAAAAAATCTACTAAACTCAATTTTAAATTGGATGACAGTTGTCAATCCTTTATTTCAAACAATAATTTTCCTTCATGATCCCACAAGGACCAACCTAATTGCCAGATTTTCTTTCCCCACCCAGTCCATTTTGGAAAAGCACTTTCTATCGTTTGAACCTCATACTAAACTTTTCTATCTCATTCGGAAATTTTCAAAAAATTCAGACAACTTGTAACTAAATGTCAATTCTCCCTGTTCATTGCCCCTAAGGGGACTCTAGGTCCTTTAGGGGTTAATGACATTTTTCAAGGACACTTTAATGGAAGTTTAGGGATGGTTTAATGAAAATATAGGATACATGATTGGATACAAGGACAAGAATGGGTGTTTTCACCGTACCCCAAGAAAGTTACTTTACAAGTCATCAAAATCAATAGATATTTCCATTTATACACAAAGATGTTCATAAGTCCCGATTACACCAACATCTTATTTAGAAACAATGCATTCTTGTCCAATACCGATATACATCTTCATATAGTGTCAAATATCAAGAAATTAGTGTTGGGTAACCTAATTTCACTATTTAGAGCAGGCAGGCAGTTGAAATGTCTGACTTTTGGTTTTCATCGATTAAAAGAATACCATACCACACCATACCATACCATACCATACCATACCAGATGTATGGCTGAACTTGGTATGACTTGCATGTCATGAGAGTGACTAAGAAGGCCCGACATGGATTTGATTACAAGGCAGGTTGCATTGGCTGTTGGCCATGGAAGCTCTCCGCTGCTCCTGTCGCTGCTCCTGCTGCAGCTTCTAAATTTGGAAGTGGCATGTGCAACTTACTGACTTTGAAAGATTCTCTTGCACTTGCCTCTCCTTCTCTCTCTCTCTTGATGAGCCAGGTTTTTTGTTTCCGTGGCAATGGATATCTATGCGTCCCGCGACAGCAGCTAAGCCAGGGATTCAACCACTCCTGAGTGTTGTTCAGAAATGACACTTCCACATTATTATACAATTGTTGCAACTGCAGCAGCAGCAGCAGCAGCAGGAGGAGGTGAGATCAGAAGGGCCAGAGCCTCGCCAACTCAAGGATGTCCGTCCGGCCATGTCCGGCCATCCAGGGAGTGGCGGGGTCTGAACTGAACGTTTTTGGACTACTGGAATTATAAAAGGTTTATTATAAAACGGAGTTTGAAAACTTCCACACTTCCACGACGGACAACTCACACCCACTCTGAGATCAGTCTGCAAGTCAATCATCACAAAACAGACCCAATCTCCAAGGCCGTGAGCGAGCTTCTCCATGCATTCCCAAGCAAGCCCGGACTCTCCAGAATGTCCTGTTTCTTGGAGACGCAAAACTGATTTTTTGTGTGTAAAAATAGTGTGAATTGAATTGAAACGGTTCCATTGACAGCTAATTGCAACAAAAACGTCAACATGCATGAGGTCTGGACAGGAAAAAACAACAGTCATGCACACAGCTGGACGATCTTAACGTACTGTGCATATCACCTGCTAGCTAGAGCTTGAACACAAACTCAAGCTGGCCATCATTTCAAACAACTCACTCTGGCCAGAGTTTACTTAATCGGCCTCTGTTTCTGACATTCAGCCAAAGATGCAGTCAATTTTATTTTTCTTCTTTCTATTACGAGCATGCAACAAAAAAAAAACTTTGAGGGAATGTGTACTTGCGTTTCAGTTGCGACTGTGGCGTTATTGTCTTATGTCAAGCGGCTTGCAACTTCAGTGGTTGCTGCAGCAGTAGCAGCAGTAGCAGCAGCAGCAGCAGCGAGTTAATAGTTTGTTGTAATGGAGTCTCTGTACTGCTGCTGGCCACAATGTCGACCGAATAAATTTAATTTAATCGCAAGAGACCAGGAGGACAGGGCTGGGACCTTGCTCATTGGGACGTTGTCGCCCAGTTGGGTAATTGAGATAGCATATAAGTCAAGTGAAGGCTTTCTTTCGGGGTTCAGAATGGGCGATGATGCTCAGATTTTCGCACCGCAGAGACGGTCGGGCTTTCCAGGGACACAAACACCAGCTGGCTATGGCATGTTGAAGTCATTTTGACATCGGCCAATGCTTAAGAAACAATTTTTTTTTTTAAAACAGGAGGAAAAAAACACAAAGAAACAATAGCATGTACAAAGAAGAACCAAACCAAAAACTGTAATTGAGAATGAAACTGATTGATTGATTGCCGGTGTGTCAACCTGCTTGGTGGTATTGATTGGTCAGATGATTCAAGTTCTGCAGCGTCTTGGGAATTGACAATCTTCCAATTGATTCCGTACACTCACACACACACCGGCTCTTTGGATCTTATTCTTCAAAACTTACCACCTGGGGGTGCCAACTCTTGCGTGTCACTACAACAAAAGTTTAACAAAGTGTGCTGCAAATCAATGGTGGTGTGACAAGTGTGCCACAATTCATCAATCAACGGTAGTGCGACAAGTGTGTGCACACGATTTTTGATTGCAAGAGAATGTTTCGATTTTGAGAAGCTTGCATATATGTATATATAAGAAAAATAAAGGTTGAGTGCAGGAAAATAGAACGTCTCCTCCGGGCAGCAGCCATTGGACAGGCGTGGAAGGTGGGAGAGGTGCAAAGCTCGAGGCGGGTTGATATCATAGCTAGAAGTGGCGCTATTGATTGAGTGCAAATCAGTGTGAAACTCCAATTTGGAGTTTTGTCTTCACTTCACCTAATCTTTCCCGTTCAGGCCAAATAGTTCACGGTACGGAATCAATTTGGTCGAAGAAAAAAAAATCACTGTAGAAGAAGAAGAAGCTAGGATGCAAACCACCACCACCTCCACCTGATTATTGTGGGAGTGCCAACATGCTAGGCGACATTGATCAATTGATTGGAGGGGGATGACTCATGTGGTCTTGGAATTGTCATCATCGTCATCTTCGTCCCTTGGCTACGTACGCTACAGAGAACTCAAGAAGAAGCCATGATATATATATATTTTTATATATTTTATATTAATCATATTCCGCATCTGTAAGTTAGAATGAAATTTCTTCGAGCTTCCATTCAGGTTGAGCATGAGGAGACCCTGATGAATTGATTATTTGCCATGTGCAGTCATCGTGTGTGTTGACGGAAATAAACGACACTCAGCGTGGACTATGAATTGGGTGGCAGTGGGGTGACTTAATTGAATGGCATGCTGCTCCAATGTTGTCAACTGAAGGAGGAGTCTTCAGCCCTTGGAATGGGAGTTAATAATATATGAATGTTGACTTAATGGCTGTTTCTTAGTGCGTGGAGGGAACAAAAAGATAGGTCATGTGTGGCAACTTTGGAGGTGGTACGGTGTGCGCCTATAATTGTCCTTATTGCAATTGAGCAAAAATGGACTGGAATTTACGTACATGGAGGAATTATAATGCATGAAGTGGAAGTTGTAGTGAAATTTGGCACAAAAGTGAAGAGATATTTGACACTTATTAAGTTCATTTTGGGAAACATTGATTAATGACACTAGGTTTGTCCATAGACCAATCTCAACATTTGTATTTAACCCCTAAAAGACTAAGGCCTTTTTTTTGCCAGAAAACACTCAAAACTGCCATACCTATAGCAAGGAGTAAAAAAAATTGAAAAAATTGTTTTTTTTCATGTCTAGCCGTAGGATCTTACACCTAACTAGTATGAGAGTGTGTGGAAAAAATTTCAGAATTTTTGACCGCTCAGATTGCAAGATATCTGCGTTTAAAGTGGAAAAAACAAGTTTTTCAGCACATTGCGGGACTAGATTTTTTGACTTTGAACATTTTTAACTTAAAATTTTTGCACTACGGAGTTTTGAGCTTTAAATCTTTA
This sequence comes from Rhytidiadelphus loreus, assembly GCA_947034895.1. Lineage (NCBI taxonomy): Eukaryota > Viridiplantae > Streptophyta > Bryopsida > Hypnales > Hylocomiaceae > Rhytidiadelphus > Rhytidiadelphus loreus. Next base: position 47,041,305 of record OX344764.1, read on the forward strand.
TAGTGGGGAATTGAGTTGAGATTCTAGGTTAAAAAAAAAATTATAAAAAAAAATTAAATTATCATTCTTAAAAAAATTGTTAAGTAGAAGTAGGTATGAGATAGAAGGAAAATCTAAAATATTCATATATTTTAGATGGAATTAAAATGCACTAATCCCCATGGTGAGATTGTTCTAGCAAGTAAATCAGACCATGGAAAAAAATAAAAATTGAAAAATTTGAAAAATTGCATTCAGAAATGAATCCTACAAGTTATTTTTTTCAAGAAGATGCTCTAACTGCCCGAAAAACAAGAATGTCCATAACTTTCTCATAACATATCCAAATGAAATGAATAAAAGCTTTCCGGATAGAAAAAAATCTAATCTATGAGAAAAAATAATATTAAAAATAAAATTCAAAATTTTGTCCATTTTTTTCTGGCTGCCCGAGCTGCCCGCCGTCCCCTCGTTTGAACTTATTTGGTCATAACTATTGTTCCCGGGCACTGATTTTGAAAAAAATTATATTCCCACGAAGCTCATCAACTTTTCTACCTCCAAAAAAGAATTCAAAAAATAAGGAGAAAATTTCAGCCCGTAGGTACCTGCCCGAAAACACATTTGTCCCCCGAAGGGACAATGGTCCTTTAGGGGTTAAGAAAGGAATATAATTTAAATACACAGACTGAGTGGATTTGCAGAATGAAACAGTGTTCAATGACTTCTCCCAATGGCTTCTTTTATTAATGGTGTACACTGTCTTTCTTCACTATTCTTTTGCATATTTTAGACAACAAATTGTTGATATTTAGGCAAGGTTGATAGTGGGTGGTCATACCTTAGCTATGATATCATAGATCAAAGAGAATCAAAGTATATAATATAGCATCTTACATGATAGAGTTAAAAACTTTAGGGGTTACTAGGATGTTTTGAGAAGTTACATGCTATTCACAAATTTGTTTTAACCCCTTAGGTTTCTTGACTATGTTTTCATCAAAAATGCTCCAAAAATGCCATTTTTAATTCAAGTACCAACTTTTAGAAGAAAAATAAAATTTGGACACAAATGATTGTAGGATCTTTTAATCGAGCTTGTAGTATACTAGTTAGAAAAGACATGGGAGAAACTTCAGAAATTTCCACCGCTTGGATTGCAAGATATAAGCTTTCAAATTCACTGAAATCATTTTTTTTTGGCCCTATGAAAAACAGGGCAACTGTGCTTCACAAGCTCACTTTTCTATGAAAAAATGCCCCAAGTGTTGATGTTTTTTTTTAGATTCTTTTTCCTAGACAAGTTGGCTACATGTTTAAATTTTTTCACATCATTTGGAATTGTACACCACATAGTAAGAAGATAGTAAGAAGACTAAAATAGAAAATGTTTCAAAATACAAAATTGATAAGAATTGTTAAGAATGATTTCAAATTTTTGTTTCTGAAAAAAGTGATTTTTTATGATTTGCTCGGACTACCTGGCTAGGGAAAAAAATATATAAGGTCATAATTTTTTACTCATATTTCCAGATGTCATGAAATTTAGTGCATATGAAAGATATTCCTTGTCCCCACCTTCTACTAAAATTTCAGCCTAAAATATACAAATCTCTAGTCACAGGTACTTGCCCAAAAAATTTATGTTGCCAAAAAACACATGTTGGTACTTTAGGGGTTAAGAAAGTGGTCATACACTCTCATCAAAAGTGTATAGCTTACACTGCCCTAGTTACACACTTTCATCAAAAGTATATAACTTCCTATAATTACTATGGTGTGGTCATATACTTCATTAAAAGTGTATCACGTAAATTGTTGATGACTTCTCCATAGTAGGTCTTTTTGTGAAGTGACTATGGTATTTTTTGTGTATGCAAGCTACGGATTTGAAACCAAATTCATAGTTTGTCAAAAAAATATGACCCTACTACCTAATGTCAAATTGAAAAAATAACTCCAATTATTTGACAACAATTCTAGGCAGATATGTTCATTTATGGTCCCATGGGTGACTTCGAAAAGTCAACACAAGTGACACTTAGACTACATAATTTTGTTAGAAAGGAAACACTTTTCTAAGAAACATTGTCCTACCACACACCACAACATTCTATCTAACATAACATCTAAGACATCAACAAGAGTTCCCATCTATGAGTCTAATAAGCAAAATTTTAGAATATGCATATAATATTTGGGTATATTCAAACATATTATGCAAGAATGTTTAATACACTTGACAAATGTTCAATATGACACAATTAGACAAATGTTCTACACGACCAACATGGCCTAAAATGTGCTCGGTAAGACATCCTACTTCCAAATAAAGGAACTAATGTTTTATTGTTTTGTACTAATTATTGAGTATTAATTGGATTGTAGGAAAATAATGGAAATTGAGAGAGGTGGACATAGTATGTTGACATTTGATGGTGGAAGTAGTTCACTTGTGGATTTGAAAATGATTTCTTGATTTTTGGTAGTTAGGGAGAGAAGGATGTAGTATATGTTAGGGTCGGTCATATTGTGTGGGTAGAATGTGGTCACTTTGTAGATTAATTCTTTGTAATAAAATATAAGTGAAGTATTTTATTTCCTAAGCCCACTTCATATTATTTTATATGCATTTTTTCCACATGGATGATTGCAAGAAAGGCATCTACTATTTTTTGTCAAACCTTGTGTACATGATTGAGTGTTTTCAAACACAACTTTGATCATAAAATAAGTAACATAAATAAAAAGTTGTCATGTGTCATCTTAACTGCTAAAGGACCTAAGCACATTTGGGGCACAAATTGTGAAAAAATGTCACTTTTTCAAGGTAGAGAGAAAAAAATGATTTCTTTTTTCAAGATTCAACAATAAAAATTTGTACTTGATTACTATGGGAATGTGTAGAAAAAATTTCAGAATCTTTCATCATACGAATTGAAAAATTATAACTTTTGAAGTTAGAAGAAAAAGTTTTTTTTCCGGATCTTGCCCAACAAGACCAACAAACTTTAACTCCTCCTAAAGTGAGATTTATACACTATACATGGTTATCTTTTTTGATATTTTCATCTTGTATCATGTAAGTTACAAACTTGCCAAATTTCAAATTATAAGAGGAGTTTTGCACATGTTGCTCAAAGTTGCCCAAAAGTTGTCTAAAAAGTTTTGGGTAGCATAACTTTCGATCTAGGCACTAGAAAAAAAAAATCATATTCCCACTATAGGGATATATGTTCACACACCTTTTATCAAAATTTGAAGAACATCCATTAAAAAATGACTTCATATGCACCTATCCGATATCACTTGCATATTTTATTCAATGGTGATTAGGTTCTTCAAGGGTTAACATCTTAAGGACCAAACATTCAAATTTTAAACAAAGGATGAATGCAAACACATCCAAAGCACTCAAAAAAGAATTTTTTTATCCATCAATTTTTTTGGAGATTCATGAGCTAGTTTCTCAGCTAGTTTATTTATGTTTGTATGGTATAGATTTGGAAGACTTTGCTTTGCAAATATATTATAATTCAAAGGGTGTTGGAAGGTCTTGCTTCAAAAAGTAAGGTTATCCCCTAAAGTTCTTTCAAGTTTAGAGACCCAAAACTACTTCAAAATACTTGTCTCCAAAGCAAGGCTAAAATCTACATCTATATTTATTTTTAAGCAAATCCAACCATGGGATTCTTTGGTTAACTTATTAAAGTACATTGTTCCAAAATCTTATAGTGATATCTCCACCAATTGCAAGTTCAAATGTGCCTAAACTTTAAAATGTAGTTTTTCCAACCCTTCCAAAAAGTGAAGTTTTATACTACTAATAACTTTTATAAAAAATTGAAAACTTCTAATTCCAACGGTGAGAATGTTTGAGTGAACAATTGGTATCCTTTATTTTTGTTTTTATGTTTTTTCTACCTTCATTGCCAACAAAATAAAACTCCTCATAGTTTTCACCTCATTATTCATAATTGAATGGCCCAAATGTTTTAGAGTAGCAATCAATGCATACAATCCAATAGAATTTGTTAATCTTACTTCAGGATTATTTTTCTTCCTATTTTGACATTGAATTCCAAAAAAATTATAAATTTTGAAATATTAATCAGATGATGTGAATCAAAGCTTCACGTATAGATTTGGATGATAAACATTCATTATAAGAATTTAATGTCAAAATCCAAATCAACAGAGCCTGCCCAAGTAAGAAGTCAAAAGAGACTACCCAAGTTTTCAAAAACCTCAAAGTGTGTTCTTTGTTCCTTCAAGAGTACACTTTTTTTATCTCATAATTTCACCACAACTCAACAAATTTTTCTTTTTTCTTTTTTCTTTTTGCGTTTTTTTTACCTTTTTTCTTTCCTTCGGTTTCTTTTTTTTCTTTTTTTTCCCCCAATCCATGCAATCCATGATCTATAAGGTAGAAAGCTTTGAAATGGAGCGGGCACTAAGAATGGACCCTATAAGTGGCTCTCAAATGGACAAACTATAGTTCATAAATTGACCTCCATAGTCATTGAATGAATCAAGGAAAAACGCGTTATTTATTGTAAGAGCCAATCATTCTCTTTATTTTCCCATTTTTCTTTAGAAGTTGCAAGTGAACAGTTTATGGAAGACCTAGGGACATAAATAGGGACCTATGACACAATTCCTTTGAAAATCCATAAGTAATTCAAAAATCCTTTGAAAAAGAATGAAACCACTTGTGTTAAATTCCTCTTCTATTTTTCTTTGTCTGAGAAATGATCTAAAAATATTTCCATCTAAGAAAATACATGAAAAAGGCAGATCAGCCCTTAGATGAGCCATTTCTGAGCCTCCTACCTTACTGCCTAACAAATCCAACGGAACTGCCTGATCTCCTGTCCCCCGATTATTGAAATCGTGCTCGTGCTAAAACTTCAAAAAAAAAAACAGATTCATTTTTCATTATTCATTTTTTGCATTCTTTTTCCTAATTTTTTTTCCTTCGGTTTCTTTCCTTGTTTCTTTTTTTCTCCCCCAATCCACGCGATCCATGATCCGTACTGCCTAACAAATCCAACGGAACTGCCGGATCTCCCGTCCCCCGATTATTGAAATCGTGCTCTTGCTAAAACTTCAAAAAAAAATCCTGCATGCTCAGTTCCGACAGTGTCGATCGAGGGTTGTGAATCTACAGTGCTGGGGAGGTGCCGTGGTACGATCCAAGCCCTCGCTGAGCCATCAATCAATCAGTTGGCTTTTGGGCAAAGTGAGAACAATGTCCATACCTTGAAATTATTTAACATAAGGCCTGTCTGAGCCCGAGAGAGACGAGGTGAGGTACACCCAGTGATCAGCAGTGGCAGCAGCAGCAGCAGAAGAGGAACCGAAGAATTTGGAATGGAATGGGACCCCCCTCGCCATGACAAAACAAAGCTTGCCTCACGCCCAGGCCAGCCAGCAGCAGCAGCAGCATAATAACAAATGGAAGGCCGTGCACATGGGTTACGTTGGCTTAACCACGACAACGGAGTGGGCTTGCACTTCGCCAAGATTCATAGCTCCTTTTCCACTAGCTGGCTCCTAAAGCAACAGACCTTTTAAGAGCTGATTGCATTTGGGGGGAAGCTAAACTCGTTGAAACAATTTTCAGTCAACTTTTGTAAGAAGGAAAAATGGAATCGGCATCCAACCCAAGTCGTTTCATGTTTTTTGGACCTTCGTGGAATTAGTTACAAATTTTTGAAGTTGAAACATGGTCAGTACTTAATTAAAGCAACAACTAGTACATTGAAGAAAGAAAAATTTACATATGTGTTATTGGTCGCTTTTAGAGCAGGGGCACTTTTAGAATATACTACCTTAATTGCTACTTGGTATGTCTAATTACATAAGACACTTTTGTTTCTAGAACAATTCATGCACCCATCCATTTCTATCAATACTTGTAGTAGTAAAGTAGGTCCCCCCTAGCCCCCCTCATTGCCCCGGCTAGGGATTATTGTGAAAAAAAGACCCCTAATTTTTGCTATGATTTTTCTAATTTCTACACCTCCCCTAGCTAATTAGGGGCCATTGATTGCAAATCTGAATTCAGAATTTGCAAATTTTATCATTTGATTGCAAATAAAAAAATTCTACAATGTTTTTTTCAAGGGTAAAACGAGGTAATGAGGGGGTCAGTTCACCCTAGCCGTCCCCCCACCACAAACTGCTACTTTTTGTTGTTGTGTCTATTAACTATCATTAAACCAATCAAATTTTCATTGATTTTCTTCTTGGAAAGTGAAAGGAGGTTCCAACGCACCAAAGAACCCAACCTTTGGATACCGTATGCAAAAGTTATAAAGGGTCAAAGTTATTTTGGTAGATATTCTAAAATCATTTCTTCTTCATAAGTATATGTATATTATTTTTCAATATGTACACAGAATGATGATGGCAGTTTTAGGCAAGGTGTGATTTGGGGTGTACCCACCTAAGTATATGTTGATTGTAGTAATTCGTCACTCCAAGACCTTTGTATAAAATTCTCTAACACTCAACTTTAGGTAGGTTGTTGTAAAACTAACGGAGACCCAATTTTAGCATAGTTTATGAGAGTATGTCATTATAGAATTGAAATTGAAATGTATTCAACATAGGTTATTCTAGGGCATTTTTGCATTTGTAGACACTTCATTTACGTTGGTGTATTTGGATCTAAAAGGATAAAAAAAAAAGAATAGAAGTATCATTGAGCAAGTGTCAAGAAATAGGGATTTTCACTACATGTAAAATTGTTTAAATTTACAACATAAATTAATTCAAATAGTACAAGACTTTGAATAGTACAAGACTTTGAATAGTACAAGACTTTGAATAGTACAAGACCCCATATATTAATTTGAATGATTGTTGGATGAATATGGTCTAAGTAGTTTGAACATTTGGATGAATTTTAGATGAAGATTGTCATGGATGAACGTAGACAAAATTGGATCAACTTGGATAAAGATTGAATGAAAGTTGAATGGAAATCAAACTAGTTGGATTAGTATAAAAATAGTGTAGACCACATTATATTGATTTTATGTATCTATAATATTGTAAACTACCATATTAGAGCACCTTTTTAATTCACATGAATTTCAAATTAGTGCAAATTAGTGTTATAAATTAGGGCTTACTAATTGAATTAACTTGAATACTAATAATGAAAGGCTAATCTTTTCCTTCTAGCCAATCTTGATTTAATTCCTAAAGATCTTCACATTTAATAAATGGATGCACTTAGGTCAAACTTGATTGTAACTTTTAAAGTATCAAATTCATAATCAAATAGTTGATTTTCATTCAAAATTAGAAAACGAAGACAAATAATTTGTATTTCTACTACATTTATAAACTTTGAGAAAATCAACGAGTCATTATTGTTGAAAGTCTTGTATGCCAAAATCAAAATAGCACAATTATAGAGAATGTATTTCACTTGTATCCCAAATAATTTAATTGTATTTTTTTAAACTTATTTTCAAGCTTAAATTATATATATATATATATATATATATATATATATATATATATATATATATATATATATATATATATATATATATATATCACACTTAAAGAATCACAATAATTTGATTATTCCACCTAATTTTTCTTAAAAAATTATCAAAGTTCTATCAATGAATTTTATGAAGGCTTGATTAATAGATTAATAGCAATGATTTGAATGAAGGTTGTTAACAAGAGTATTTTTGGTGTAAAAAAGGACACAATTACTTGAAAAAATTTCACACTATTTTTCATTGATACTTTTACCTCTTGGAAAAGTTTCAAATTAATCAATTTTTTGGGGTGTATTTACCAATTTATTTTCACTCATAATTTAAAATTTAATAACAATTAAAATTTATTCACAAACTAATAGAGATTTTTTATGTTGATATATGATACCTAGTCTAATGTAACAAAATATCACATTGAAACTCAAACATGACTTAACAAGCTGAATTGAGCTTAGAAAGGAAGTTTGACCATTTGGCAATGAAATTGGTTCCTTAGAGATTGATCCTTAATGGTTCTTGCATACCAAAATGGGATGTTTCTTAGTCAAACTCACTTGTAGCTTTCACAATATCCAATTTTTTAATTTGATATAAAACCTTATATGTCTAGGTTCTATTCTATTTTGAAATTTTGTAAAGCTTAGTTTTTGTTTCATTATAATCTTCATTTTTAGTACCAAAAACACATATCAATTTAATATATATTATAACTAAAATAGTTTCATTTCACATTGTCCTTTAATGTATTTGATTGATTCATTTTTCCAAAAAATGATTATGACAAATCAAAATTTACTAAAATAATGTTTTATTGCATACCAAAGATATATAAAATTATGAGTAAATAATCTAAAGGCTAAATCACATAAATTTAGTTTGATAGTAGTAATTTGATTTAAAGGTCATATCAAAGGGGATTTAGGGTGTATAAAATAAAAGTACTACCAACGACTCTAGCATGTGAGCTCATAAATGTGAGCCTACAAGCCTTGAGCCTAGGTATAAGTAGGTATTCTACAACTATTGAAGGTGTCTATAACATACATACTTATAATATAAGTATTCTATAACCATGGAAGGTGCTTATAATATAGGTACCTATAACATAAACACCTAAAATATAAATATTCTATAACTTAAAGAAAGTGTCTATAATATAAATATTCTATAACTATAGAAAGTGCCTATAATATAGGTACCTATAACATAGGAGTTTAGGCCCCTAGGCTCATGGGCTCAAGATCCTAGGCTCACATACTAGCAACCGTAAAGTACTCCTTCAAAATTTCTTACAATATTTTCATTCTTAGTAGTATTCCAAATAGAAATTTCAAATTAAGTATGATATTTTGGTTATATTTACAATTTTTTTTATTTCTAAAATAAAAAGGATAATATTGCATATGTTTTAATGAAACCAATTGAGATTTTTTCCATTCATAGACAATACATAGTTTCATGGACTAAAAATGAGAAATGAAAAATAAATGTACAACTTAAAAGACCAAATGAAGCTTAATTATGTAACCATGGAGTTGATCATGAAAGGCAATTGATTGATTATTGAGTGTTTATTGCACAATCTTTGATGAAAAGAAAATTCTCTCTCAAATACAAAATCTATTTGGAAAATTTGATAGTATTCATTCAAAAGGAATTTCCTAATTACTTAATTTTACTATTTTTCTTAAGCAAAATGTAATTTTATAAAAATGATGAAAATATCTTACATTTGTAAATGGGAAATATTTTCTTTCAAGATTTGAATAAAATTACAAATTAAAAACTATAGCATAGGTGAAATTGTTATTACACAAGTTAATGCAATAAGTGCAATACATTATCCACTCAAAAAGACGGGTCAGATAGTGTGACATTGATATTATTGTACAAATTTACAACAATTTACACTATGCACCCAAATGATGCAAACACATTGTCCCTACGTGCCACCTCTGACTCAAAAAATCTAGGACTATCAATGTGCTTAAAAAATTTGAGTCTCCCTTCCCATGTCATCGATCTGAGTTGCACAAGAAATAGTTTTGATTGAATCCCCACCATTGATCTCGAATATGATACACTAAATATATACAAATATATAGAATATGTACAAATGTATAATATATGGTATATGGATATATATAGATATATGATATATTGATGTACAAATGCATGTATTAATATGGGATACAATGTTGATATTCCATATCAATTGCAATGACAACATCTTCCAAAAAAAATATGAGTATTGGTGGGGGTACAAAATGAATTTCACAAGCACATTGTGATTGTGAATATAAATTAATAATTGACAGATTGAGTCAATTGGCATGCACCCAAAAGTGTTGTATACTATTGTAAGTAAAGTTTAGGATCCATACATCTCTGCCGAATATTTCATTTTTTCAAGAAAATAATGTTTGGCAATTGCCAATAACATACAAATATTCAAAAAAAAATCCACAAAAAAAGTTTCAAAAAAAAAAATTGGCATTTATTTCTGGAACTATTTTTGCTAAACCTATCCTACAAATGTAGTAATTGTTTTACATTGCATTTTTCAACTAAAAATCATTTCATTTTATTTGTTTAGTGGCTACTAGAAGAAAAAGGGTATGTTGGTATCTTTATTTCCTTGCAAACATTAAAATATTAGGAATGAATTTTATACTAGAAGAAAAATGCAATATAAACAATTGGTGAATCTTGCACTAATTGAATTTAAAATGTGTAATCAAATGACACTTCAAATTCCTAAAAGATGATTAGTGTAATTGAAATCCTAAGAACTATAAATATATCCACGTGAATTGAATCCTTCAAAGCTCTAGGAAGCCCAACCATGGTGCAACGTTAGGGGGGGGGGGAGGGGGGATTTGAAATAGAAGGTATATGAATTGAGATATATAATAATGAGAGATATTTGTTCTCACGCTGAGTTGGATCCAACAACACATGTCTAGACCATGCACATGACATTCTAAATTTTGATCATTATTGCACATCCTATATGTTTGAGAAGCAACAATGAGAACTTATTCCACATGTATCGTGTCATGTTTGAGAATGATATGATTCATAAGTTAACCCCTAAATGCCTAAGGGGGACCTCCCTCCAAAATCACCTCCAAATTGTTGTTTCTGAAATGAAAGTATTTTTTTAGAATAGTTCTTTGAAAAATCTAACTACAAAATCTTGTTTACCATTATCAAAATAGTCTACCCTTCAATTTTCAAAGACAATGATCACATGGATTTTGAAATATCTTCAATCATGTTAATTTTTTTCCCTAGGTAGAATGATTTTGGGGTCTCATATCTCAAATTTTTACAAAAGATGAGCTTGCAATTTTTGACCAAATGCAATTATAAATAGTTAAAAGCACACACTCTGATTTTCACAAGGATTCAAGCAATGGAAGATTGTTCTTGGAGCCTTGCAATCAAGTGAAGTACATTGGGAAAACATAATTTTCACTTGTTTATGCACAAAAACTACATGCTCTAACCTATCAAACCTCACCCACTTGCCCACCTATAGAAATTTTTTCTTTAGGATGGCTCATTGATAGGCTAGGCCTCACTCCCAAGACTATCCAAAACGAGCATTTTGTGGAGTCTTTGACTTTGATAAATCATACAACACAGTATTTTTGTCCAAATCATATGTTTTTTTTTGCTACAAAAAGATAATTTGGCAAACTACATGAAAAAATATATTATTTATTTATTTATTTATTGAACACAATCAACCTTTGAAGTCGAACAACAACCATAAAATGATTGAGTAGGCATTTAGGGTTGAAGTGACATCTATGTAGAAAATGGACTAATCCTTTAATTACCAATCCAATTGTACATCAATTATATTGTATTACATATTTTAGGAATCATGTATGATGCTACATATATGATTCCCTACAATCCTCATATATATTACAAAATACAAACTTTGTCATGATTGGTGAAATCATGAGCAAGGCTTTTTTTGGGGTGGGTGGGTGGTGAAATAGTGCTAGATTACATCCAAAAATAATAATTTGGCTAAAAAATGACAAGTATTTCTCTAAAAAAATTGCAAATTAATCCTTAAAGGATTGTCACTATACTTTCACCCAAAACGCTCCAAAACTGCCATTTCTAGTACAAGTACCAAAATTTTGAATTTTTTTTTTGACATATCTAACCGTAGGATCTTGTATTATATAGTATCAAAAACATGTGGTACAATTTAAATATGAAATAAAAAATTTCCAATCCCAATGGTCGAAAAGTTGTAATAATTTATCTACATCCTACGATTTTATTTTTGTCCAAAAATATTGAAAATTGGGTAAGATAAAGGATTTCAAAGCTTATTTTAGAGTAGAAAATCCAAAACTGCCCGCAAACAAAAAATCCTCATAACTTTTGACTCATTGATCAAAATGGAATGATTCAAAGCTTTTTGTGTATATAAAACTCTAGAAAATCAATTCCAAATTTTTGTTTCTGAAAAAAATTGATTTTTTCTGATCTGCCCGAACTGCCCGGTTGGGGAAAAAAGTAACATATTAGGCTATAACTTTTGACTCGTATTTCCAAATGTGATGAAATTTGGTGCATATGAAAGATCTTCCTCGCCCCCACATTCTATTAAAATTTTAGCCCCAAATATGAAAATCTCCACTCGTAGGTACCTGCCCAAAATTTTTATACAGCCAAAAAACACAATCCGGTCCTTTAGGGGTTAAAAAGAATCTTGGATTAAATTGCCAAATTGTGAATGAAAACATAATTACAAATATATGATATGTGCTAATATGATATTTTCTATCCAATGTGTGGATGAATGTTGAAATTTGGAGCACCACTATAACATGATTTTTTCGCCAATTTGGCACTTCATAAAAATGAGGAAAAACACCAAACTGTTGGTCTTGTGGAAAAAGCACCCGCCTGGTCAAGTTGCCATCATCAAAACGGTGGTTAGGAAACGCATAATTTGCAACTCCTCGATGTTAGCTATTCCATCAGCATCAGGCAATCGTTCAACAACCAGGTATGAGCAGTTTCATTTGGAGCAACAACCAATGATTATTAGGACCGACGCTGATTTTCAAAATAGCAGCAGCCCAATGATTAGGAAAGTTTTCTTATATTGAAAACTTCAGTTGGACCAGGCGGAGGGGATCTGGAAATGGCATCTGATGGTGCGATGGACCGCCGGCTTAAAATCAACACTTCGAGGCCTTCTTTACTCTTGGGAGTGAGAGAGGTGCCGGTGGTCATCAGGTCTAGACTTTCGAGAAATTGGACGGAGCATAAATGATTGTTTACCAATGAGGCATTTTGCATCCTTAGAAAGGGAAACCCGTCTATAGTGAACAAAATGGTATGATATGGCTCCTCAGCCAAACCCAATCCTTTTAATTTAAGTGATAAGTCCCTCCCAGGCATCTAGCAAAATATAATACCTTCCGGAGCATAGGGAGGATCATCAGTTGGTTAGACAATGTTACTCCCTTTGTCTCAAAATAGTATCAATCTTTCCTTTGTAAAATATAAAAGAAACATGGGTATTATTTTAAGACAAAGGGAGTATAGGGTAGCATGAAGTGAAGGGGGCCACAAACTAAGTAGAATGTCTCATTTTTTCATATATTTTCTAAAACAAGGCAATGTATAATGTGAGTTTTTTCTTAAATGATTGGCTATGGACATTTTGGCCCAAGGGTGTCTCAGAATTTGTGTCAAGTTAGCCTACATTTCATGATGGGTTTTCATAAATTTATGTAATTTTGTTTCCATTAGGATAAACGTGTTGTCCACATCATTTTCTCTTCTTTGGGTTCATTTGACCAAAAATTTGTAAAAAGTAACTTTCTTTGGTCTCTCAAATTTTGAAGCACTGAGTGACTAAAATTTTGCTTTCCATGGACTTTTGCCTTTAGTATAAAGAGGACATATGCCAATTTGCATATAATTATTCAATCAAAATGATTGTAATAGTTATTTTTAATTTATTGTCAATTATAGATTATAAATTTTCTTTTAATATATATGAAACTATTTGTAAGTTTTCAAGTGATGACTTGACTTGTGATTTGTAAATGCCTAACAAAATGTCACATAGGTGCATCCTTGAACAATCTTTAAAAACTTAAGATCAACCGCTAGATTGTCAATTACTTTACAACCATATTGCTCCACAAGTAGAGTTGAAAACACCCATCATGACAATTTTGCTTCATATTTGCAACACTTTAAAGGTCTCCAAAATGACATAATTGGAGAGGTAGCGGGATTGTATATTTTTACCATCGTAGTAAATTGGGAATCTATCGACTCAATGCTAAGTTATTGGAATATGGAACATTCTCTGTAATTTGAATATTCTAACATGGAACTCGTGTCGTATTTCCTACATTTTCTTAAAGGTTACCAATCACACAGAGCACTTAAATTACAAGAAAGTAGAATACAAAGAATTGTTTAGGGTAAGTTATGAGAATGAAATATTTTGTTGCTAAATAGAAAATTTATATTTGTACCCAAATAAGCTTGGTAAAATATCAAAATCCAATCTTTTGAGTTCATACTTACAAATGTTTTGTTTTTCCAAATTAGTTTCTATCCCTTGTTCTAGATGTTTTATCGGTGGCTAATTTTTTTATCTTTGTTTTTCAAATAAATGGCAAATCCTATTGCAAAATTAGAACAATCCTAGTAGATTAAAGCCAAAGTATATACCAATCTACTATAAGAACATAAGGTAGGTACACCCAAAATCACACCCTACCTAAAACCAACATCATGATTATATATTACATAGTTAAATATTGATTTTGGACAAATTTCTGTTAGATTTTGTCCAAAACAATGCGTCCAAAATGACAGAAATTTCAGATTTTCTACTAGTGCATATACATCTCTAAAATCAATATTTAACTATGTGGAGGAAACAATTTAGAACATCTACCTCCAAAAAACTTTGACCCTTCATAACTTTTGCATATGGTATTCAAATGTCATGCGTTCGAACCTCCTTTCACTTGCCAACAAGAAAATCAATGATCAATCTAATAATAGTAACTAGGCACAATATCAAAAAGTGGTGGTTTGGGGGGTACCCACCATACCTAGCAAGACACTAAACCCATCCTACAAAGTGGGCCTTGTAGGATGAATTTTGTGTTTTGCAAGGAAATTGTAAAAAGAAAAATCCCCCTATTTTGTGCCATGTTAATTCTATATTCTTCAACTCTACTAGCTAAGGTAGTATGCTATTAAATGGCACCTGACCTTAAAGCGATATCTAGAAGGTTTGTACATTTCGAATTTCAGTTATGTACCTATTTGGATGGAACGCTTTCAGAAATGAACTTTGACCCTTAATAACTTTTGCATACAATATCCAAATGTGGCTTTCTTTGGTGCGTTGGAACCTCCTTTCACTTGCCAACATGAATATGTGAAAATTTGACTAGTTTCATAATAGCAACTAGGCTCAGTAGTAAAAAGTGACAGTTTTGGGTGTACCCACCTTAATTTGGGGCCTCAAATTGCAAATATGAATTCAAAATTTGCAAATTTTATCATGTATGACAAATAATAAATTCTTGTGTTTTCCCTAGGGGTAAATTCACCCTGCAGGGTTCCACTTTGTTGGATGGGTTTGTGTCCTGCCCTTACCCACGAAAATGGAAACTTTGGAGAAAACCCACCAACGGTAAAGAAAAAAATGGGGAAAAGTCAGCGACTTGGTCGCACACGCACACGCACACACCCAGCATGATGGGAGTGTCCGTCCAGGCCCCTTATTTTTAATGGATTCATTTGAGAATTGTGTCCGGACATGGAATTTTTGGAACGTGCCCACTCAGGCTAGCTACTACCGTCGCGTTTTCAGCGGCAGTACGTACGTAACAACAAGGGTTGTAGGCGTGAATGTAAATTGTAATCATATGGCTTCATTCCTGAATCAGAAGTGTTGAAGTCTAGATGGAAATGGAAGAAGAAGAAGTGGTGAGGAAGGTGGTAGGACGACTTTCCTCCTGTGGGTTGGGTTGGGTTGAATGCAGCAACAATCAGAAGCACAATTGATTACATGATTGCCATACATACATTACACCATGTTCGTGGAATCATTTATGATGTGACTGTACACCTGCATTCTTGTCAGAAAATGGATAAAATTTCTTGAATGCTATGAAATAAAATAAAATAAGATATAAGGTAGTCTCTACTCTTAAAGCGACCATTGAAGAGCTGTTTCCCTTTTGGGGGGAAGCTAAACTCCTTAAAATATTTTTTGGTGAATTTTCGCAGGAAGAAAAATGAAATTAGCATCTAACCCAAGTCGTTTCATATTTTTTGGACCTTCGTGGAATTAGTTACAATTTTTTGAAGTTGAAATGTAGGGATCACTAAAAGCGACCATCTCTTGAAATGTACACTGTCGGTACATTGAAGAAAGCAAATTATACCCCTGTTTCATTATTGCTCTTAGAGCATGGGCGCTTTTAGAGCAAACTACCTTAGTTGGACCTTAAAGGTTGGAGGGTGTTTTGGAAGAGGAAAAGTCCCAAATTGCTCATTTTTGATACATTGCCTAAAATAAAAAATTGAATTTCTTTTTTGCAATTCCAACAATACAAAAGTGTGTTTAAACAAATAAGGCAATGTGTGGAAAAAAAATTCAGTCCGTTTGATTGCATGGATTGAAAGATTATCATATTTGAAGCGAGAATTTTTTTTTTTTTTTTTTCATTCCTGCAAAACAAAGTCAGCAAGCTTTGAGCCCCTCTTGGAGTGAAATTTTTGCTCTAAGGTAGTATGCTCTAAAAGCGCCCGCCTTCTTCAAACCGCCCCTATTTTGGGGTGAAGAATGGAGACGGGCTGATCCTTAAATGGACCACTATAGCAATTGAATGCATCGAAAAAAAAATATTTTTCTATTGCAAGAGCCAATCATTGCCTTTGATATATTTCTGCACATCTGTTTACAAATTGCAAGTGGACAGATTTTGGGAGACCTAGCTATGGTCACAAATAGGTGCCTATGCCCTGAATCTTTGAGAATTTACAAGTAATTCAAAAATTCTTGGAAAAATATAAAACCACTTGTGTTAGTTTCCACATCCATTTTTCTTTCTTTGAAAAATGATCTAAAAATAAATTTGTCCACGCAAGCCTATGAAAAAGGCGGACCAGCTCTTAAATGGTCACTTTTAGAGCATACTACCTTACACAACAATTTAGATTTTGACCATTCATAAGTATGTGATGTTAGGTTTACTCATGGAAAAAAAATTAGAAGCAAATATGGAGTTTAGCTTACTTTAAATCACCTTGCAATGCAAGAAAGTTGAGTGAATTGGCAATACATTAGTCAATTTTTGAATGATGATACCTTGTGCAATGAGGGAATTTTTAATTTGAAATCCAAATGGCAAAAAGTTAGAAACGAACATTTGGAATATGTGGGAAAAATTTCATGAACTTTGACTTCATAGATTTCAAGATAATAGGTCTTGAAGTTAGAAGAGAATATTTTTTTTCTTGAAACCGCCCCAATATAGCCAAAAAAGTTTGATTCCTCTTAGAATGTGATTTGAGAACTAAATTTTTTGTGTGTGTTTGTGGAGGTGGGGTAGGGGACAATTGTATGCCATATTTTATTAGTTACATACAAGCCAAATTTCAAAAGTTGATGAGCATTTTTACAAAAGATGTCCAAAAGATGCCCAAATTGTCCGAGGGTGCCAATAAAGTTCAAAGCAACATAACTTTTGATTTGGACATCTGATTGACAAAATATTATATTCCCACAAAGGGGAGACATGTTCTCACCTTGTAACAAAATTTCATGAACATCCAACCAAAATTGACTCCATAGAAACCTACTCAAATTTTCAATTGTTCTTTCAATAGAAAATTGGCCTTTAGGAGTTAAAAAAAATTTTACCTTGAAAATTGATTTGATGGAAAAAAATTCCAGTGGAAAATTATAAGTGATTGAATATTACCTAAAAAGGAATTTGAAAACTAATTATACAAATCATTTAAATATATATAAACAACAAATTTGAGTTGATACTCGGAATTGACCTTCTCATTGACTAACCTTGCACAATGTTTAAATATAACCTAGTCAATGCATTGGATTTGGAGTTGGGAAAGAATTTGAAAAAGATGATTTGGTTACACCCTTCAAAAAATGGAACAAATTTTAGGAAGGAAACATAGTCTACTTTATTTGTGTGCAAAAAACAACATAATTATGTTCAAAATTATAATATACAAATATGTTAATGTCTAAAATTTAATAACCTATATAGTTATGACGCAAATTTGGCATCTTCATCTAAAACCAACCTTGTAAGTATGTTGTAGTTTGTGTTTGATCTTATTGGCTCTTCAATTTTTGAAAGTGCTAATTATAGGAGTATCCAAAATGGACTTTAGGCTCTAATAATTAGTAGGTTTAGATTTAGGCAAGAATTTGTAGTAGTCTCTCTTGCAGCTAGTCACCTTATTTATCAACAAATCTATTTACTAATAAGGTCATGACATTGTTGACAATGAATCATGGTCCCTTTGGGAGTCATTCTAATCTGTAGTTAATTTTGTTGATTTGATCTGTACCCAAATTTATATACAAATTACCAACCAATTGTTGACTTCTATTTTCCTTTCAATTGAGTCTATAGTTTCATAATCTATAAGAACCTATTTAATCTCACTCTGGAAACATGCTTTTTATTAAATAATTTTTGTCACTAACAAAAACTTTGGGTACAATTGCCAGTTATACTGACTTGGAACTGCCTTTTTTTTGGGTACAGTACATGTTGAAGTTGTAAACATCAACTGAGATTACATATTAAATTCTGCCCATCAATCCCACTAACTTACCATCCCAGCTGTTAATTGGTAGCGACCCCTGCCCCCTTGTCAATGCAGATGGATTTCATGTGGGTGTTTAAATTAGGACTAATAAGCTTAAGTGCAGGACTGCTCAATCACGGACGTCTCTATCTCTTCATGTGAAAATTAACAGAATAATAATTTAAGCTTGAGGTTGGACAAACCAAGCTCCGAGCAGCCACTTAAGTTAAGCTTAGCATATTAAAAAAAATAGTAGTTTGCAAATATGTACAAAATAAAAAACACATCACTCTCGTGCATTTGTTTGTGGTAAATGGACTCATTGATTGATACTTTTTCAGTGAATGAGAAAGGGGAGTCAAGGGACCATTGCATGCTCCTAATTTGGATCCCCATTGTACAGTCAGGTCCAGCTCAATTACGAATTCCTGCATTCACAGGGAAAAAAAACATGATTTCCTTCCAACTTTGACGCCCTCCCGAGGGCTGAATTTTTTTTTTTTTTTCACGAATTTTTTTTCACAAAATCCTCTTTATTCTATTAACGTATGTGCCAAATTTCAAGTCCAAATGATTTATACAAAAGAAGATATTCAAACATGTACCAACATGTGTAGTTAAATTTTTTTTTCCACTACCATCAACTTTGACACCCTCCCAAAAATTGAAAAAAAAAGTTTTTGCCATGAAATTTTTGGTGTGAGATCATCTTAGTGTTAATAACTAATGTGCCAAATTTCAAGTTCAAAATTTTTTCTCACAAAGAGTAGTTCAAACTCTACCAACATGTGTAGTTATGAATTTTTTTCCAGAACAACACATGTTGGTAGATTTTGAATATCTTTTTTTTGGTAAATCTTTTGGCCTTGAAATTTGTCACACATATTATCAACATAGATTTTATCTCATGCCAAAAATTCCATGGTAAATAAACAATTTTTCTGCCCTTGGGAGGGTGTCAAAGTTGGGCCGTAGTGAAATTGTTTCTCAGGGCTACAGTTGTCAGTTGGTAAAATTCAAATATCTCTTTGTGGGAAAATCTTTTGAACTTGAAAATTGGAAAATGCGTTATAAACATAGAACTGATCTCACACCAAAAATTTCATGGCCAAAACTTTTTTTTTCAATTTTTGGGAGGGTGTCAAAGTTGATGGTAGTGAAATTTTTTTTTTAACTACACATGTTGGTACATGTTTGAATATCTTCTTTTGTATAAATCATTTGGACTTGAAATTTGGCACATACGTTATTAGAATAAAGAGGATCTTGTGAAAAAAATTTCGTGAAAAAAAAAAAAAATTCAGCCCTCGGGAGGGCATCAAAGTTGGAAGGAAATCATGTTTTTTTTCCCTGTGAATGCAGGAATTCGTAATTGAGCTGGACCTGACTGTACAGTTTGGGTACAGACTCATCCTTTCTGATGAGTTTTCCTTTGCAATAGAAGGGTTTATCTCTAAAAATAATAAGGTAGGGACACCCCAAACTGTCATTTTTTTCTACTGTTATGGACAATTTCTATTATTAGATTAGTCAGTTTTTATATTTTCTCATTGGCAAGTGATAGAAGATTTCAATGCACCAGAGAACACATCATTTGAATGTTGTGTGTAAAAGTTATGAAGGGGGCAAAGGTTAATAATTTACCAATGTGTCATCACTTTATGAAACACATTTTTGGTTGATATTTAAAAACTGTTTTTGCAAGAATAGGTACATATTGATTTTGGAGATCTACACAATATGAGCATCTCATCAAGTGGTGCTTTAAGGCGTGATGTGATTTTGGCAGAATCTACTTTACATATGTTCCTAACATAGACATATAAGGTAAATTACTAACCCAATTCTAGGCCAAATGAAAGCAAGTCCATTGTGGGCAAAATTATGTTTGTGGAGTACTTTCAAGTTTTAAAATGTATACCACTAACATAATTTTGTCCACAATGAATTTGTTCCCATTTGGCATGAAATGGGGTAGTTTACCTTAGTATTATGGTAGGAATACCATAAATGGCGCCCCCCTCTAATGGCATAGTGTGTTCTAAAATTGACAATAGATAGTTCTATTGATAGTTCTATTGTTGATTGAAGATGATTCAATTTGATCAAATTTGATTGGCTCACACTTGATTAGAAACAAGTTTCAAAGGTAGCTATTTTAGGTGAAGCTATGCCACAAAAATGGAGTCCAAATGAAGAATCCATATTTATATAGAAGAAAGTATTAATTTATGAAGAAAAAAAATCATTTTTTTTGCATTCTTCTTCATTTTTATTTTTTTCACACATTGAATTCAATTTTTCAATGAATTTCCAATATCCTATAGGGTGAAATGATTATTTTAACTATTTATGATATTCCTATCTTAGCATCACTCACTCTAACCCAAAAGTCTTTGTCATAAGACTTAATATGAACAAACTCCCAAAAGCATCATCAAAGTTAAAGCACTACTAGGGCACGCTAAGCCAAGTCTGCATGGGGTTATTTGTAGCCCTTGATCTTAGAGAGGAATCTAATGTCTCACAACTCCAAATGCATACACTGTACCCAAAGCCCTAAAGTGGCCATAGTGGACTGATTTCTCCTACGGTGGATTTGAATTGCAAGTCAGGTGCCTCTTCATGAAGCTTTTTCTCAAGTTGTCGACTTCTTGTGCTTCTCTAAGGATTGGAGATGGAGCGGTGTTGAAATGCTCTTTAGATGTCCATTCTTTGAGTAGCTAGAGATTCGGACGAGGAAGCGGATGAATTTTTCATGGCGATTTTTATTGACATCAAAGGAGATTTGGCTAAGACGCCTCACAAATAGAGAAAATCGAGGGAGCAGATTTGGCATGACCTTCATTGACAAAACTGAAGGATCATGGCATGACCACTTGGTTTGGGACTACTTCTTTCCCAATCTTATCTTTAATTGATACCAAATTCAAACTTCAATTGAACATTGTTTTTGTAAATTGCAAAGTATGAGTCAAATAGCTTTGACTCATACTTTGTTCCAAAATACGATGTTGTTGTAAAAACACTAAACAAGCAAAAATAGAAGTTGAGAGTAATCAAGCCATAAACTTTACTAGGCAAAACAGTGTAATATATACACAAGACTAGTAACAATACTAGATGAGATTTGTCGAATGAATGTGCAGTGATGGGATTAATTTCTACATTCGCCCTCTCTCACAACTTCATTTCTCTAATTTGTGAGTGTTGATATCTAAACTCCCCCTTGCTCGTTGCATAGGACCATTAAGATGTTGCGTCGAATGTTTCTACTTGCCGATGTTGTTTAGGAACTGCATGAATATGGGGATGGTTTGTCGCTGGTGAGTTTCATTAGACTGTGATTTTCAAGCCTTGATTGAAGAAGTTATAGATTAATGTTGTGATATTGTAATGTTTTGTAGGTTGGACTGATCTTCATGTTGGTGTGGTTCTTGGCATTTATTTTGCAACGGATTTGCGACAACATACTTGAAGTGTGTTTCCACGTTCTAAGGGTGATACAAGGCAATCAAGGAAATTCTACTGTGGAGAATGTTGACGAAGGTTGCTCAAGTTCTCATGCTAGTACTCATACGTCCTCTGTTGGAAGTAGGATCAACAATGATAGTTCTAGTGAGGCACACTGAAGGCACTACTTTGACAAATCAAGTGGGTGGTGGGATAACAAAGGCTCAAAATAAAACCCTAGAGGTCTAAATTTTAGAGACAAAAAAACTAGATAGGCATTATAGATCGATGGTTGGACTACTCCCAACTGGGTGAAGGTGAGGTTCCAAAATCAGGAAGAAAATGAACGATGCCTATATTTTGTTGATTGGATACAAAGCCGTTGTATGAGAGAGGTATTGTAAGAAAATGAGCTTGTTGCACAAAGGTTGGAACATGAGATACATGTATTGTGCCGGCCTTTGAAGCCTCTCGAATAAAATGGGATTGAATTATCTATGTGTGGTTTGTGAATGCATGATGGGATTTTCTACTAGTTTTATACATGATTGATTGTCACTAAGAAGTGGGGTGGATGCATCTACATTCAAGCCTAGTTCTCCTACATTTTGTGGGAGTAAAAAATATCTTTGGCAACATCAGTAAGTACTCGATATTCAGACTTTATACTAGATAGGGAAATTATGGGTTGTAATTTGCTAGTCCAAAAAATGCTTGATTCCCCTAATTTGTGAATGATCCCCAAGGTTGATTTCCTAGAGTCCAAGTCTTGACTCCAATCAACGTCGACATAGGTATAATACATATTGTCGTTTTTAGAAGGCATGAAGATCCCATAGTTTATAGTTCTACTAAGATACCTTAAAATTTTCTTTGCAACTTGAAAGTGTGCAACCTCAGGTTGCTCCATATACCTAAAGACACAACTTACTACATAACAAATGTCTGGTTTAGTGTGGGATAAGTAAAGTAGACTACCTACGAGAGGTCTATATGCCATCAGATCAACTTTGCTAGTTCCCATATATTTTAGCAATTGGATCTTTGGGTCAATAGGGAGATTGGTTGGATTGTATTTTTGAAGGTCGAATTTTTGCAAAAGCTTTTGTATATAAGCTTTTTGGTTGATAAATATTCTGTTTTTGTACCTGTGAATTTCAGTTAATAATGTCAAAATATTGGTTGGCCTCGTTGAGGTCTGTCATCTTGAACTTGTTTTGCAGTTTGAATTTGAGATGATTGATTTCTTGATGATTATCTCCTGTAATGAGTAAATCATCCATGTATAAAAGTAAAATTGTCAATTTTCCATCTTTTGTTGAAAAATAAAGATTGGAATCATTCTCACTACGAACTAATCCCTGTGTAAAGAGCCATGAATTTTTTCATTCATACCATGCTTTGGGTGTCTATTTAACCCATATAAAGCTTTGTTAATCTTGCAAACCTCAGTCAAATCTCTTGCAAATGGAAATCCAAGAGGTATCTCCATAAAAATTTCTTCATCAAACGTGACATTTAAGAATTTTGTTATAACATCCATCTATAGAAGGGGTCAATTGTTTTTGGCAGCTAAAGCTAGAATGATCAATATAGTAGACCACCTAACAACTGGAGCAAAAATATCATTATAGTCTATTCTTTGTTGTTGCTAAAAGTCGTGTGCTACTATTCTTGCTTTGAGTTTATTAATTCCTCCATGCACATTTCACTTTATTTTGAAGATCCATTTGGCTTTTATAGGCTTCTTGCATTTTGGTCGATCCACAATATTCCACGTTTGATTCTTAATAATAGAATCTATTTTGCTTTGGATGGCACTTTTCTAGTTAGTTTGCTGGCTTGCGGTATGGAAATCAATAGGTTCTTCTAAATACTTTGATACTAACGTGGGAACGTCCAAAAATCCCTTAATTTGACAAGAGGTTTGCAATTGCGGCTTAGGTAACATCTCTCTACATGTCTAGCTTCCCTGCTGATTGGTACAAGTTTTTGGAGTGGTGAGTTCGATGGAAGGTTGCTTTGGTCCATAGGCATTGAACTAGGGGTCAAGTTAGGAGCTAAACTAGAGGTTGAGTTAGGAGCTGAACTAGTTGATGGGTCAATATTCACATGTGATGTGCTGGTTGGATCATGCGAGTTAATGTTGCCTTGTTGTGTGGTTGACTTTGATTCCTGAAATTCAAGCAAGTCAATAGTTTGTGGGATTTGCATGTTTGAGTTTGGAAAACTAATATTGTACATCATCAATGAGATCAGTGGTCTTCAGATATTTATAGCCTACTCTATTTTTTGTCAAAAATAACATCTTGTCTATCGAGTACCTTTTGGCAGATGTGATTATAAAGCCTATAAGCTTTTGATTCCTTGTCAAATCTCCAAAATAGGCATTTTTGAGTTTTTCTATCTAGTTTGTAGCAATGTTCTTTTGGAATATGAACATAAGCAAGGCATCCAAAAATACACAGATTAGAAATTTCAAGTTTTGTACCTTTGTATTTGGCTTCATGAGTTTCTCCGTGATTGGCCCTTGTTGGGCTACAGTTAATTAGATAAGTAGTTGTGGCTATAGCCTCTGTCTAGAGAAAAAGTGGTAGTTGATAGTCATGCGATATACTCCGTACGCATTCCATGATCGTGTGGTTGTGCCTTTTTGAGACTTCGTTTTGTTGAGGTATATGAGCTTGTGTGAGTTCTCTTTGTATTCTAGTGGTAGAAAAATAGTTTGAAAATTCTTTTAATAAGTATTCACCTCTCCAATTAGACCACAATATTTGAATCCTATTACTAGTTTCTAATTTGATTTGTTGCTTGAAATGACAGAACTTTGTAAAGGCTTTACTTTTATGCTTCAAAAAATGTGTCCAACTTTTTTTTGAATAATTGTTTGTAAATATAAGAATATACCATGAACCTCCCAAAAAAAATGTGGCATTGGACCCATAATATTAGTACATGAATTTAGTGTCATGTTCTAAAGGATCATGTTGATGACATACAAGGAAACCTCTCCTTGTGTTGTCTCCCTATAAGACAACAATGGCAAAATTTTCTTTGGGAATTGATAAGTGAAAATCAGATCACGTTCTCTAAGTGAGAGAATAGTTGTAAGCCAGTATGACTTAAGTGACCTATGCGGCGGTGCCATAAATATTTGGTGTTTGTATAATCTATTGCTAATGCGTGAGCTATTGGTTTAAAGCAATATAAACCATTTGACAAGTCACATTGCCTAGATGCCATAATTTGATCGAAAGCATTTACAATCCAACAATGCTAATGTGAAAAAATTACTTGGTAACTAGGGTTGGTAAGAGCACCCACCAAAACCAAGTTCTTTGTCATACTAGGAATATAGCTAGTGAACTTCTTTGAGTTTTATTTCTCTAGAATTTGTACGCATAGTAGCAGTACCAGAGCCCTTCATGACATGGGATTCATCCCCCTCATATTCTAATCTCATTAATCTATAATCTTGATGAATTGGATTGTGGATCTAATTTATAAAGATCTGCATTTACATGCCATGATGTCCCACTATCAAGGTACCACGTTCCATGACCCCAATTGTAATAAGGATCAAAGTATTGTTGAGCAATTTGTGACTCAAAGAATTCAACAGAATTTGCAAAACCCGTACCTCGTGGTGTCATTGTTTCTTGGACCAGTTGTGGATTTGGAGGTGACCTGCAATCTTGTGCGAGATGCTAATTCTTTCCATAGTTGAAGCATACTAGCAGTGGTCAATATAGTTGAAATGGTCATGGATAGTTTCGTCTAGGAAATCCTCTGCCTCTAGAGGCTTGAGGCCACCTTCTTCCGTGTCCCCAATTCAATGTTGTTGGTGCTTGTATTGACACCTTCCTGTTGAAGCTCATCACTAAAGCCTATGTATTGCCAAGTTGTTGATTGCGGTGTTCTCGTCAATGAGACTCCGATAACAAGCTAGCATTGAGTTGCTCGAAAGTCATTAAAGTATTTAGATGTGTCAAAGTTTGAATAGTGCTTTCGAAGGATTGCAACAATCTGTTCAAAATGATTTGATTTACATTTTGATCTGAAAGTTTCTCGCCTATGTTGTTGAGTTTGTTCTTGAACTCTATTGCTTTCTTGATATATTCTTCAGTTGAACTTCCCTCATTCATCTTGAGATTTTGTAGCTGCCTCATCAACGTAATAATCTACAACTAATTCCTAGACTGAAATTGGTCTTTTAGCGCTTTCCATGCTAGTGTTGGATCAAAGTATTCTGCAATCAAATCTACAAGATCATTAGAAATGGATAGTACATTCAGTCTACATGCTAAACCTTCTTTCGTTTTAATTGAGCCTCAGTGAGTGTTTCTCTGCTGATAATTACTGGAAACACGTTATGAATTTGTTCTACTTTAGTAATTGCCCATTGGCCTTTTGCCCTCATTTTGAGAGCCTAGAAGTAGTAGTTGGACAAGCTTTTTAGCTTGTCCCCTTCTCTAATTGTAACGCTAGTATTGTCTGTCATCTTGTCTACAAAGCTTGGAAGCAAGGCTTCACCAAGCTTTATTTCTTTTTGAACTAAATGTCTATACTGCGTCAATTAGATCTTCTACTTCTAAGATCACTCTGATTCCATGTAAAAACACTAACCAAGAAAAAACAGAAGTTGAGATTAATCAAGTGATAAGCTTTATTGGGCAGGACAATGTAATATATATACAAGACTGGTAACAATACTAGATGAGATTTGTCAAATGAATGTGAACAATTATGGAATTAATTTCTACACTCCCCCTCTCTCACGACTTCATTTCTCTAAGCCGTGAGTGTTGATATCTATAGCTGTTGTTGGGAGATTTGGATTATCTTCTTTATAGAAATGAATTGTGGTCTCGCAAATGCTTGTTGGATCCAATGTAACTGTTGACGCTACCGATGAATTGATTGTTGGTTGGAAGATAGCATTGCACATGAAGCATTGGCAAGAGCAATTTGTCGATGCCATCTTATCATTGCTTCCAAGAATTATTATTGAGGAAAACAATACATGTGGACATCACTAGACACAATTGAGCATCAATTCGAGGCGTGGCTTTCCTGGCGTGTTTGCTTCCAAATTTCTTGTTGTCAATGAAATATGAATACTATGTGTGACATTATGCAAGCATGTAACGTAATGTGAAGCATGATATTATAATACGAAAATGGATTGGACATGGAGCTTGTGTTGCAACAAGGAATTGATAAATAGAGAACACATAGTGCTTGCCTCATGCTTGTATTGTTTCTCTTGTGGTCCTTCCCACTAACGAGGTGGGTCTTTAAGTATACTCCAACAATGAATGAAAAATAACAATTTTTAAGTAGGGTGTTTGATCTTGCACAATTTCAGTGTGCATTTGAGAATGTCCTCCAAAGAGGTGCCCAATTTCTTCAATGCCAAAATCACTTTCTATATCCCAACAAATTTCCATAAGTCATGTTTGATTATCACCCACCTATTCTCTAATGACTACACTGGCTTATCTACCCTTTCTAGTGACTTGTGTTCAAGGTAGTGCATATGAATCGTCTTTGAGGACTCTAAAGATTTATACTTGCAATTGTTGCCTTGAATTGGGTCCTATGACACATGAAGAAAGCATCGTACTATTTGAAAATCTTCCCAATAGTGAAATTCTTCCGTTTTTGTACATTTGATACAATGTCTGTCTCAATTATTATGGTGGGGTATTAGATTGACTTCATATAGAGGATAGAATGGAGGCCACACCAAGAAGGCAAAATGTGTTGGTGAGGTAGCCTCAAATGACCAGCCGCCTCCAATTTTTTTTCATGTGCCTATTGGATCCAACTTTGCAAATGGGTCATGGTTTCCACCTAGTAAATTAACAATGGAGTCCCTTTGGAAGTTCAACATTAATGATGCTCTAATGTATATTGATTCTAAAAAACATTATCTAGAGTTATTTCTCTCATTCTTTCTATATGTCCTTGACTTCTTTATAATCTTTGGCTCTTAGCAAGGTTATATAAAATGAAAATGAAAATACTTACAATACCTTAGATAGTGACTTTTTAGTCTATTCTTTCACTTGACATTGCATAAAATTGCATCATAAGAGTTAAAATTAAGGCATATAAATCTAATACTATGAATACTATAAGTATGCATTTGGAAATTGGGAATAAGTGTCATTAAAAGTCTCTTAAGGTTTGATTTTCTTAGTACTATTAAATTTTTATAAAAGATAAAATTTGACTTTGAAATGTTTTAATACATGAATTTGAAATACATTCGTATCTCCTTCATTTCTTATATGAAATTAAAAAAATATCTTAAATAAAAAGAAAATATTACGTGTACATTCAATTTTTTTTCAATTCAAATTTCAATTCAAATTTTTTGGCCTATTTGCCTTTTTTTCCTTGTATTTATGTATTAATAGCCATTTAAAACTTCCATGTGCATTTTATTTTTCCTTAAAATTATAGTGTTGGATTCTTAATTTCAAAGGTACAAAAGTTTTTATGGAGAATTTCGTTAAAATGGCGGTATTCCGTGTGTCATTTTCAAACTACTTAGTCTAAACAATGAAAGTGACATCTAGGACAAATATAGATTTCAGATCTCTTGAACTTACATAGATTTTAGAAATCTAGGATTCTAGGACATATGTAGATTTCAAACCGTGTGGTTTGAATTGTGATAGTGCCATCTATGACTCATGTAGATTTAATACATCTAGGAAAGATATAGATTTAAGAAACCTAGGAAAATTGTACATTTTAGACCGCCTGGTTTCAAATTGTAAAACTGCCAAAGTTGTGAAATTTTGCCATTTTAAAAAAATTGCCCATTTTTAGACTAAATTTAATTTGATGGTAGTTCTAATGATACAAAAATGCATGGTATGATTAAAATTTGACCTTGTAAGAAAGGAAATTTGTACCTAGGAAACAAAACTGTGACATAATCAATCCTTGCCATATAAGAAGTGTCTAAAGTAGACTTTTTGTTTTGTCAATTCATACAAATAACAACACTATAATCCATAAGAAGCTCCAAATGATTATAAGTGTATTAGAAAGATGTAATGAAAGGCAAAAATCACATTAATTTATAAACACCTTTTAATTTCAATCTAAAGATACAATTAAAGAATGCATTGAAGATTCTTGACCCTTCAATTCATATAAGATATGGATTTATAGAGTCAATTACACATAATAACAAATCCAAACCCCACTAATTCACATAGAAAATATACATATCGAAAAACTCATCTATTTGATATCCACATCAATTCATAGTTGAATTACTCCACAAGATGCTTGTTAGAGCAATAAGGTAACCATACCTAAAATATTCCAAATAAGCATTTGAGCATGGTTATAATATGAAGCTAGTATCTAAGTTCCTATTGGATCTTATATTGAGTCAATTGAAGATTCCTAATTCTCTTCTTTAACATTCATTTTTTAGACTCTGCACGAATAAACTATGAATTTCTAAAGTGCTGAAAATAGACGTATCCAAAACTATGAATAAAAGCAGTCCTTTTTATGCCAAATGTGAAGGGGTTGGGTTTTGCAAACATGTCACAATTAAGTGTAGTTATTGTAAGGTAGGTTGTTGAAAACACAACCTTGACCCAATTTTGTGAAAGTGTAACTGATGCATTTGCTCTAAAATGAAACACCAATCTACAACTATCTTTATTATTTCTTATTGAGTGTAAAGAGATGTTGAATGGTGTTAGATTGGCATCCTGCAACGAATGATTTACTCTTCTAGAATCAGTTTGCCGGAGTTGTGTGACTGTTGGTTTTACATGAGCAACCAACTGCCACTGCTCTTTCCAACTGGTTGCAAACCAGTAGACTCATCCAATCTGGACGCCAGATGAAACTGCAACTGCAAGGAGAGAACAACTTCAATCGACCACAGCTTGCCTGAAGTTAAGTAAGATGGGTCTCACATTCAAATGCGTGCTGGCAGACTCGTGATTGTTGCGGTCTCGTTCTATCCTGCGCAGATCGACACCTGCAAGTGAAGAGTGTCTGCAGTGAAAAGAGGTTCAATGGCGTTGTGTGAGGGCAGGAGACCAGCTGCATCATTCTTTCCAAGATGCCTGGCTCGCTCCCCCCTCGATCCCCGAGTCCACTGACTGCCTGTCGCCTCTGTCACGTCGCTCCAGTAGAGCTTCTTCGGCTCCTGTCCCGAGACCCGAGCTTGACGTACAACGCCAGCAACTCCTGCAAGGCGGAGAAAAAATAAAAATGAAACACGGGACTCACCAAGCTACTGTAGCTGCCTGGTGAGGTGAAGTTATTCCTAACAGTGGCAAGAGTAGCTAGCTCTCGCGAGGATCGGAGTAATCGGCCATGGTGAAGCTAACTGAGCTCCAGTAGAAGCTAGTTGCGGAGGGGGGAAATGATCCCAGTTAGCTAGCTAGTAAGAGACAAATTCCTCCGAGAATGGTGCTGAGAGATTATGTCCGACGTACTGCTTGGGGTTGTCTCGATCCCTGAGTGGTGGAGCAGCCTCACGGTAGACTTCTGCAGCCGCAACAACAATTGCCTTGATCGACGCAGAGACTCATGTTGGGAAGGTGCGAGGACATGTTAATTGCTGATAATTCACCAGCTGACTTCTCCAACCGTCGTAGCTAAGCCTAGAGCCGATTGATCAGTGAGGTCAAGGACAGTCACAAAGCTCGTATATTAAGACTACCTTCTCCATTCTAGCTCTCAGTAGCACTCAGTCGTGTTTTCCAAAGCTCAAGGGGATCCAGCTACCTAGTCCACGCTTCCGAGCTAGAGTTTGTGCCTGGGAATTGACTCCAAGGGTCATCCTCTGACGCTGTTGGCTTCTGTTTTTTGGATGCTGGATTTAGTCATAGTCTTGACATTCCACAAGTGAAACTCCTAGCTAGCTTTGGTGACGTGACTGAATTGTGCGGTTAGTATCCATATTCAGCTGAATCTCAGACGGTCGTTAGTCAAGGAGGCCCTTTCTAGTGACCCGCCAGCTGCTTGCTGTTACCGCCACTTTCTTGTCTTGTAGATTTCGCTTCATTTTCTCAGTCGTTGAGCTAGCTAGTCAAGTCATATCACGCAAATTGCGAGGGTGAGTATACTGCAGTGGGTTGACTACAAAGGCGCGCGCGAGAGAGAGAGACTGAAAAAGAATTGAACTTTGACGTGGTAGTGAGGATTACGTGACAAGAAGCTAGCTGCAGCCACCCACCAGTTATTACACTCCGCTGCACGTCTTATTGTGACGTTTGATCGCACATACACAGTCCGGTAGCTAACGACATATATTAGAGAGCTGCAATTGCAAGGCTCTTACTCCTCCATAAGAAGATCGAGAGGCGGAGCCAGTGGAGCCCTGTACGTACTTCTCCACAGATCACTTCGTTCACAGTTCCTCTCTCCATCACCCCTCGCTAGAGCCGTATTGTGTACATGAGTGCAGGCAGCTACTGCAGCAGCCACTCATCACGAGTCACGGCCTGGATTTGACCCGCCTGACATAGCCACGCCTCTTCGCACTGACGCAGTTCCTCAGTTCCTCTTCCCCACCCGGCCCGTCGATCCATCGTTTCTCGAAGCCAATTCGTTGCAGTGTAGGCTAAATTCGCTGCTTTCCGAACGGTACGTACCGTCAGGAGTGGTCTGAGATCGATTTACACACACATTGGAGCTTGCTTGGCCGGCACAGGCGATCATTTGATTTGCTGAGCAGCCTGAGCTCCAAACACAACTTCCCTGTTCGACATATACGCTTGATCAGCTTCGTTGCAGCTCTGAGTATCATTCAGTGAGTGGAAGGTGCAGAGTTGGAAGCTCAAGGAGAGAGAGGAGCACCATGTCGGTCGCTTGCTTGATCAGCGCTCTCATGCTTCTGGTGTTGTTTCCCGCTTCCGTTGTGGCACGCACGGGACCAGCTGGTAATTCGTTCTCTCTTCTTTGCAATTGCTTGATAACATTCACTTCGCCTAATATTAACTGTAGTGAATCTGAATATTTTCCATCCTGTATTAGAGTTCAACTTAATTTCTCTGCCCGTCAGAGGTGTATCACATCACTGCAGGCTTGACAGTTTCTTGCTGGTTTTCCCTTGGCCATGAAGTAGCTGAATCTACAGGCTAAGAAATTTAAAGGAAAGGAGTTAGTATAGTAGTTTCTTCGTTTTTTCCACTTATCTTGTGGCTCAGTAGCGAGATTGTTAGGAATTATGGGATTTCGCTCATCTCTATTTCTGTTCTTGTATTGAAATATTTTGGTTCCCTGTCTTCTAGAATTTACTGTTGAGACAATTAATCTGGTAGATGGGCTTCGCCAAGAAGATCACCTATTTTCTATCATTGTGTTTATTGTGGCCATGCTAGCTCCTTGTCGAGAGGAATTTAGAAGTAGCCAAGGACGTGCACAAGAATAAAAATGTGCTTCTACTCTAATGGATTTGACAAGTCAGTGATATATTGTCGAGATTTATTCTACATTGTTTTTTGTGGATTGATTTGAGGATTTCTTATTTTGTCTTCATTGAAGAAAGCGATACTCACTTCTGTCATTTTTCGATGCGTTACAGGCAGTCTAGCCACGGAGACGATCTCGTATCTGGAGCGAACACCCGGACTAGCAGGCCCGGCTCCCGCCAAGCTGGAAGCCCTCCCGGAAACGGCAGAAGTGAAAGCACATAGCACCGAGGTAATATTTTCAAAACCGCGTCAAATGAATTGCAGCTTTGAAAGAGACCGTGTCAATTAAAAAAAAGGGAAAGAGAAGAGTACAAGGCATTCCGACTCCCGAGGGCGGTTCAGAGGGCAATTGCCGCTAGTTTAGCTAGTTTGCCATTGATGAAAATGATGAAGATATTATCTGGAATCTTTTAATTCCCCTGAATATAATAATAGTACACAATACTGTAACAAACTTGTAAGCTTGGAACTGAAAGTTGGCAGAGCCACGCCAGAATTTTAAGTGTCGTTTTCTACTATTGGTTCATTCTTTACAATAATATTGTCGAACAGAAGTTACACACCACTACGTCAAAGTAGCAGGCATGGAGGACCTGAATCATTGTCCTTGAATTAATCTCATGTTGGCAGTATATAAGTACTCTGAAAGCCGCCTCAGGAACAGCCTGTCTCCCTTCTTTACACCGTCGCCTCATTCAGTGACACTAGAGACAGACAGCAGCCTGATGGGTGGGGGTCCAATTCTATTGACACCAGAACCCATGGAAACTCCCAATTGCGTAGTAACGTACATTTCCAGCTTCAGTGAAATGAATGATTAAACTCCAACAGTACGTGGCAGAAAATCGTGTGAAGGAGACTTATTCCACCTTTTGTATTATATGCCTCGCCTTGGTCACTGAAATTAAAAATCACCTGTGGTGGAATTTCAGGTTGTGGATCATTTGAGAATTGCACCTCAGGACGCCGACTCCATCTTCCATTTCCGCAGAAACGATGGCAGCAGCAGCAGCAGCAGCAGCAGACGAGGCTTGGTGGGGTCGTCTCCCCCCACTTGCAGAGCCAAGTGCGGCACCTGCCAACCTTGCAAGCCAGTGCACATTGCCATCGGCAGCCCACATGGCGTCATCTCCGAGACCGAGTATTACCCTGAGGTTTGGCGATGCCAGTGCGGCAACAGGTACTACATGCCATGAGCAAATTACGGATCGAAATTCTCACTTCCAAGTTCCAATGGTCGCTTGTAAAATACTGGCTTGGTATCCGCATGAGATCATAATATTAACTTCGTGGCTTTGTAATAAGAGACTGAGATCGACAACGCTGACAGCGACAACAAAGTTCAGTAGGATTTTTATATTACCTTACCTTAGTATGAGGCTTGAGCAGCAATTGGGCACGGCTCTGCCGTGGCTCAATGTTACCAGCGCTCGACGGGTACGTATTGATAGTACTTGGTTGAAGATCTTGTTCGCTGTCAGGAATCACTGGTTCATATGATTTTCTGAGGTAGTCGTGTTGCAGTTGCTCTATCGCTCAACAGATTCTCTACTACCTACCTTACCTAGAGCAAGAAATTCAGGTTCATAGGAGATAGCTAGGCTTTTTTTTTTTATTGTTAGGAAGATTAATTAAGTTGGTACATAAGCTACACCGGATTAGATTAGAGCCCCTTAACCAGGGGCGAGAAAGTCCCACATTGAGTTCTGTATAATTGAATCAACTAAGCTTATGGTACCTTACGCTGTATCGAAAGTAAACTTGAAGTGCAAGAAAGTAATTTACAGGGAAACTAAATTCTTGCAACTGTGGAACCTTACTACGTTGAATATCAGTCCATTAAACACACACTCTCCTTTAAATGTGCGTGGCTTGTGAATCAATGTGATCTGGTTGCGGCACGGTTCCCCGTGGGCGAAAGTAAACTATAAAGGATGCTTTGTCATTGCTTGGCGGCAGTAACCCACAGGTTGTCTGTGTCAGGCCTCAGCCAAGACAGCCTGTAAGCTATTGGGATCGTCATGGGCGTATGGTGCCGAACAAGAGTATTATATGTACTAATTGTCTGGAATTGAGACACGTACCTCACTTCGGCATTTTTTTTTCCTGTTTTTTGGAACGCGAAAGGTGAGATTTCATTGCAAATGAAACTTAAATTCGGATACTCTCTGTTGGAAATTGCCCATTTTGCTGCAAAAAACACAAGAATAAAAAACACAGCGTTCCCTCAATGAGCTCTTGGGGTTATTAACTTAAGTTTGTTGCCTGTGTCACTTCCTTTCTGCCGGCCACTAATCAACCGAACCGGGCAGCACAGGCTGGGGCACAATCTAAGACTGTCACAGGGCCACTGACAACGAACATACGATTCACTACAACCCTGACACTAAATATTATAACCGACATGTTAGCTGATAGTCGTAATTACAAAATGGTTCTCTTTCATGATTTTAGTATGGTTTTCAGACTAATTCTACCCAAGCCAGGGCTTATCTCGACTGAGGTTCAATTCTAGTGGAGTGGCATAACTGAACCTGTACGGCGGCAGGGTAAATTGCTGGAAGAGTCGCGACAGTAGACGTTTCCATGATGAATTGAAAGCGTTGAGTTCTAGTTATCAATGACGGTATGTTTTCACAGTACTCTTTACTTTCTAGAAGATGAACTTGGGGATGTGTACTATCTAGTGTAAATGATTTTGCCATTGAGAGTAGGGCCCTAGCCGCCTACACAACCACGAAATAGCAAGAGTGCAAGTTTAAACCGTGTACCTAAGTTATGTGGGAAGTACACAAAGAAGAAGCTCACCCCGGCCTGGCCTTCGAGGACTACCTCGGTTTTGTACACGGCAGTCACTATTGCTACGAGAGCAGACAAGTACCGAAACTTAACAAGCATGAAGAGACAATAATGAAATCATAGATATTCTTGTGAACAAGACTCACATGGTATTGGCCAAGTTGACGATCGTAGCAAGAGAGTCACGCACCCACGCAGACTTCCTTACAGAAAATTAATTCCGAAGAATGAACGCTGATATGCTCCCATCATGTGTTTGGTAGTGAGTTATGCTTGCTCTTCCTGTCAGGTCAGGTCAGGTCAGTTTCATCGCAGTTTTCAGCTTGATTTGTCAGGATGTCCCTGTCAGTTGCTGCTGCCTGGACACCATATTTTCCACAAACAGCTACATCCAATTGTTACCAAACAGGATGTTGTTACAAATCCTTGAGCTGGTGGAGACGACGCATGGCGTGAGAGAATGTATGCCCTTCCGGACGAGCTCGTGCCGGATGACAGTTCACCACAGCAAGCAGCATAGTTTCCGATTTAGATCGCCAGTCACTTCATTCACTTGTATTTATGCAAAAATTCCGGAGGACAGATGAAAGTTTCTGTTACAGAGGTGATCAAATTAGACCAAGTACTAGCTTCGTCACCTTCACTGTTTGAATTCACCGATTGTTAAAAGGTCCGGTTAACGTCAATCAATCTTCGTCCATAAATAATTTTCATCATTGAGTATGGCAGTGTCACTTTGGGAGCCATCTTCGTCCCCGCCACATATGCCTGTCTCTACATAAGAATTTGAGAGCAAGAGGTCGGTTTCTTAATTCATGCCTTATTACTCCAATCATAACTCAACGTCAGGATCACCCAAGTTGGCCGGTACGCGCTTGCATTCAAATCTTCTTAATCAAGCCACCAGTAAAAACAACCCCTGCATATGACGCTGTCGGAATCACGTCGGAATGACGTTTTCAAGGAAAATTAAAGTGACAACCTTTCTGGCATTGAAAGGATCATTCTGCATTATGTAGGCGACGAAATTTTTACTTAGTGATGTGTGACTGAGGCAGCTCGTCATGCAGGTGATCGACTTGATGATAGTTCTGCAGCAATGAGATAAGCAAGCTTGGAGGGGGAAACGACGTCTTCCTCGATCTCCGACCTCTTCCTTTACTAGCTAGCGCATAGGAAACTTACTTCTCTACAGAGTTCCAATTATTTCTAACTGGGATTACCTTACCAATTGCTGACGAATTATCATTGTCACAGGCGGCAGTCAGTAGCTCATTAGGGTAAGGCTGAAGGACTGGAGGAAACTGTGGGTGTCTTGCGTCATCAAATCGGTGGAGGGGGGGGGGGGGGGGAACTAATAACAAGATATATACTGTAGCGCGCAGCAACATGTTAGTAAGTACAGCACAGCCAGCAGCTACTTCTCTCGGTCCTGCTAATATCACGAAGTAGACTGAGCCCAGCTCCATTCAAGATGAGTAGCTAGTACTGCAAGGTGATGATGGCATAGACTTTGGCAATAAGTGAGCAGATAAGAGATGCTGGCTGCTACTGTCTGCTGTACGTACCTACCGATCGATCGAAGCCCTGTCGTAGACGCGCACAATCTCCGAGACGAGGCGCCTTGTTCGAGACATCGTATAACCACCACAGATTTTTTTTGCTCTCCAGACTAACTTATCCCCAAGGGCAGGCCGAGCGAGCGAGCTAGGAAGCTGGTAAGGTACGTACCACTCCCATCATACCAAGCGTGCCTGTAAGAGACAAAACCGATTCTAGCTCTCACACAAGACTTGAAATTTGATGAATGGGAAGGGTCAGCTGAAGCTTCTATGATCTCCCTCTGGCCACGTCCCCAGCTGCTGCGTGCCAAGCAAGTGTTTTGTTTTCTCTTCCGAAACCAGTGTCGTTGGCTGGTAGGGAGTCAAATGATGAATCGATCAAAGCCGTAGAAAATTTTGACTTATATACAATGGGAGAGCCCCACTCACCTGAATGTGTACGTCAACCAATTCAAGCAGCAGCTCCATGCACGGCTCCATATCGTGAATCAATAATAGGTTATTTGATGATCTCAAGACCACAAATTGTCTTTTATACTTGGCAGCTTCAAGAGAAGTCGTTCAAAGGATTCGATCGAGAATCAATTGCAAACTATTACCTCAATTAGTGCAGTTTGCCGGTGAGGTTTATTATATAAGTTAGCTGCAGCACTTGGCCTGGTGCTCTGTCCAGGGAATGCATGGAATCCAAGAGAGGAAAATTAAGAGCTGAAGAAATTATATATGAAGTAAAATTGTGCTACTCTAATTATTTTGACGCAGGATTCGACAGAGTTGATTAGGTGTCTGATCTAGCCAAGGTGTTTTGTGATAAGCTACTTATTTAAGTGCATACTACAGTACCGTATTGTTCTCATCTGAATCAAAACACAACTTGATATCTGCCGTGACTCAGGCCGAAGGAGATCCAGGAGTTAAGCATATATAGGGCTCTAAATTTCGTTCGATTTAAGGAAAGGTAATCATCTCAAGCCGAATTTTAGGGAGAGCCTACATCTCTTAATTTGGATTAGCTGATAGGAATGAAAAGGATCTCTTCGTTCCATAGAAAAGAATAAGATTAAGTGCAGAGTAAATGAGAAATAACGCATCCCTCCATTTGCTGAACTAATCGTTATTATTTACTTGTGTTCTCATACTTTCATTCTGGAAAACGTTATAACCTACATGTCCTTTTGCAACAGACTCTTCTTCCCATTTGCTAACTTACCTTAAAAAACAAAAAACATGAGACAACCAGACAAGCAGCGGTTGAGACAATTATACTGGTCAACGGAACCGAAGCCCCCCAACTGAAATAAATTACTTCAATGTTTAGCTTTTTACGGATTTCTTGTTATTGATTCTTTTCTTTTTAAGATGTTTTATTTTTTTTAAAACGCCCCAGCCCTTTGAGCTTCCCACCAAATTTAATGCTCTGATTGCTGATCTTGTCAGAAATTTCAATGGTCGTTGATATGTTAACCCCTGAAGGACCCAAGGTGTTTTTTTATCATCCAAAAGCACTCAAAACTGTCATTTTTATTGCAAAGTGCAAAATTTTTAAATTTTTAAAAATTCTTTTGCATATCTAATCATAGGATCTTCCACTCAACTAAGGTAGAAGGCTCTGTAATGGTGCATGTAAGGAAAGATAGGCATGTTTGGAGAAGCTAGTGAAACCAAAAGTATGTAATTTTTTTTTTCATGGCTAGAAAAAGAAGAGTTGTTATTCCAATTTTTTTCAGAATTTTTGCAGTGAAAATGAAATTTTGGCAATTTTTACAAGGCAAAAGTGCATCAAGTTGCTCATTATGCACATAGACTGCAGCTGTAAAGAATATAAAAACACCAATGAATGGATCAAATGACAAGTGTTCATGGCACTCTCTAAATCATGCAAAACACATCTTAATTTAGTTTAGTTCCAACTTACAATTAAACATTACTACATCTCATTAACTACACTTCACTTCCAGTGTGAGGTACATCATCATTCATTCATTACTAAATACTATACAACACAATTACCTTTTCCACCCTGAAATTATTCTAGAATGAACCACTTTAGATGTTCTCAACATAAAAAGTCTAATGTAAGAGGTTCATAAACTACTCATAAATTCAAGAGCTGGTCTCCCTTTTCCATGTATTTCTTGAGACAAAAATATTTTTAGTATATTTTTCAATGAAGGAGAAATAGATGAAGAATCTAACGCAAGTCATTTCATATTTTTTGAAGCATTATTGAATTAGTTATGAATTTTCAAACATTGTTTGGCATAGGGCCCATAGTTGTGATTAGTAGGCCTTGTAAACCCATACATTCGCAGTTTGAAAGAAAATCTGGCTTGGTTCAATAACTAGCACTGCTACATGTAAAAAGGAATAGAATTTGTTTCTAAATGCATCCCTTTCTAAAACTGAAATGGATGTTTCAATAAATCATTATTTCAAAAAAATTAACACTTGAGAGAAAGTAGTTCAACAACCAATTCTTATTTTGAATATAATCAGGAGACGCCTATCCACTTAGTTAAGAATAAATCCAATGAGACTCTAAAACCATCCATTCTGAAATTAGTAAAAACCAAGTCTTAGCATGCTTCAATGTAATCTACAATTCATTTTCTTACAATCAACTATCCATTTCAGAGCCTCCTAGTGGATAGGTGCAAAAACCTAAGTGGTTTATGAGCCTTCTCCTATACCATGAAAGAAATTGTGTGGAAGAAGTTTCAGAAACTTTCATAGCGTACATTGCAAGATATTTCTGTTTTTAAGACTTTGAATCTTCTTAACTTGCAAATGCAAAAAAGATTTTGGATGTGTTGAAGAATTGAGTTGAGACTCTTGTGAAAGAAATTCACAAGAAAAAAGATTGATTTTCATTCTCAATAGAATTGTTAAGTAGAAGTAGGTATAAGAAAGAAGGAAAAACTAACTTTTTAATAATTATAAGATGAAATTTGAATTAAGAGTCAAAAGCCCAATATGCAACATTTTCAAAAGCATAGGTGGTCTTTAAAAAAATATTTTGCTCTACTTTGCAAGCTTTGTTCTCACACATACATTATCTTCATGTCCCAAAGTTTTTATATGCAACTCTAGTATTGAGTATTAGTCAAGAATAAGATCCTACAGTTATAAATTTTAAAAATTGAATAAAACTTGATGAATAGCCCATTTTTTAGAGGGTGCTAATTTTTGACAATTTAGTGAAAATATTTGTCAATTTCTTATACATGGATCTTTAGGAGATAAAAAAACATTGACAATTACTTCTGAAAAGCCCTCTCAAGTAATAGGCACAAATATCAAATCTGCAAGTGATCAAATTTGATATTTACAAACAAACATTGGTCTGCTTCAACTTCAATCTAGGTTTAGCCTTTTGGTGTCCCAATAATTTCCAATACAATCTAATTGTCCTATCAAAATTTACAAATATATTATTCACAACTTATTAAGATACTTTTTTCAAAATAAGTCTCCGTTAAATTTTTACAATTTTTTTGGGGAAAAAATGAAACTATAATTCCAAAATTTTACAAATTTTGATTTTTGAATTCGAAATTTTGATTTTTGAATATTGTAGTTGGGCATAGACCCGCGCAAAGAGAACTTGCACGTGCTACAAGATGCTCAATATTTTAAATGACATCTGAAAAAAGAATTTAAAATTGGTCTAGATCAAATTCATTTTCTTCTGTGAACTTAAACCCCAAGTGAACTCATTTTCTCCTAAGAAATGAGGTTTGACAAAATAGCATCCGCTTCCTCAAAGCGTACACAATATTCAAGCAACTTTCTAGAATTAAGTGGTAATAAAATTTCACCCTTAACCCATAAGGACCATACACCATTTTTTGGCAATATAGTGATTTGGAGCACACAAATTTTATTTTATTTTTTCTTTGAAAATTTCACACAATGTGTGCCTGAGGAATAACTTTAAGGCACAACAGTTTTCATAACTTTTGACTACATGGTTCAAAAGTTATTGCATGATATGTAATTTTCAATGTTTGACGGGCAGCCTGGGCAGCCCAAAAAAATACTTTTAAAATCACTTTTAAAAAAAATAAAAATTTGAAATTGTTTTTTTAGATTTATATATACATAAAAGCTTTGAATCATTCCATTTTGATTTACGAGATGAAAGTTATGAGGTGTTCTAGTTTGCGTGTAGATATGGATTCTT
This sequence comes from Rhytidiadelphus loreus, assembly GCA_947034895.1. Classification (NCBI taxonomy): domain Eukaryota; kingdom Viridiplantae; phylum Streptophyta; class Bryopsida; order Hypnales; family Hylocomiaceae; genus Rhytidiadelphus; species Rhytidiadelphus loreus. Next base: position 47,082,154 of record OX344764.1, read on the forward strand.
TACTCAAAAATGAACTTTGGAGTCCTTTATTTAACTCAATTTTTTATATTTTTTGAAAAAAAATATAAAAACATATGATGCAGATTGTGTATTACTACATTACCACCGTTGGGATTGGAATTTTTCAATTTTATAATTAAATTCTTAACAATTTAGTGTTTTGAATCACTTTGTACTTCTTTCTACTTACTATTTTTTTCTTATATGTTGTGCAATTCCAAATGATCTAAACATTCTCAAGCATGTAACCAACTTGACTTCAGGAATGAATCCAAAGAGTAACCACCATTTTGAACATTTTTTTATACAAATGTGACCTTGTGAAGTGCAACTACCTGTATTTTCACAGGGCCCAAAAAATGATTTTTGTCACTTCAAACATTAATATCTTGCAATCTACACAGTGGAAAATTCTGAAATTTTTTCCACAACTTTTCAAACTACTTTACTACAAGATCCTATGGTGATATGTGTCCAGAAATGTTCTTCATCTAAAATTTGGTGCTTGTAAATGCAAGGGCAGTTTTGGAGCGTTTTTGGTGAAAACATAGTCTCTGACCTTTAGGGGTTAACTACAATAGTTTTGAAGAAAGTCAGGAATCATTCATGTCTACATTTGTCTGAGCGCAAGAAAATATTATGCACTGGAGGTCGATTAATCCATCCCCTATAATAAGATGACGGAGGCCATTGATCGAAAGTGCTGGAGAGACCAAAATTGTTACTAAGCTTAACATCCTCTCCAGGTTAATTATACAGCTACAATCTTATGTGTGCAATTACATGCTTTAGTTGAAAATGTAAAATAACGAATGGATCAAAATAATAGTTTAAAATTAAAAAACAAACAGCAAGTTGTATTGAATGAGGTTAGGGCAGGCCTTCCACGCATTAACACGCTCCGGGTGAGGCCGAAGGATGACGGTGGGCAGGCACGAGTGTATGTACGTAGATGGCGGAGTACTTACCAGGGCAAAGGATTCATCGAATGAGGTGAAGAGAAGACTCATGCAAAGCTTGGGCGTTTTCAACTGTGTAGAAGAAAACGGGACATTCTTCACCAAAGGACTAGCTAAGGTAGGCAGCTTTGGTAAGCGAGCTCTCAGTGAGCCTGCAAGTAACCACTGATATGCACAGGACCACAGGAGCAGTGAGGAAAGGAATTGTAAGATAAAGTGGTAGTGAATCATGAGCTGCAGTAAGTTTTGAATGGGATGAATGCTGTGTACTTACATTTGCAGCAATGGCAAGCCAGGCATGTTTTGGGGGTGGCTGCGTCAAAACAGATTAAAAGCTGCTAAGGAAGAACTCTGCGCGCATGCAACTGGCCAACCAGTAGAAGTTTCACGTACGTACATTCTCAGGAAAATGAATATACGTATTGCCTCTATACGTCTGCAAATCACAGGCTTCTCACACGTTGAGATCCTGTCTAAGGTATGCCGCATCGTATTCTCCTCCATATTTGTACTTTGAGGCTACCTGTACCATAATATTGTTTACCAAATGAATGAGGCAGGGGTCCCTTTTGCATCCCTACAGTGGCCAAAATCATATTATATTCCTCGTTGAGACAACCAGGACTCTTGAATTTACAAGTAACTTACACCCCTCCCAAATATCTTCCGAGGGAGGGCTGCATGGTTTACAATGTTATGAATTTGCCAACAACAGACTTCGCAAAAGTTATTACTACACCTTACACACTCATCTTTTCTGCAATTCCCATAAGTACTAAGTTACTGGAAGGCCGCCAAACGCAGAGGAAACTGACAATCATGCATTTCATTAATGTACCGATACAGGGGTCTAGGTAATCTTTTCCAAGGACAATCTTCCAAAATTAACTCACAGCCTCAAGTTTTTCTGCAGCAATGTCCCATCCCCTTTCCTTTTCCCAAAAATTCCATGATTGCAGAAGTACCTCACCTGACTAACGTAATGCTTTCAGTTTCTCTTACAACTGGTGGAAAATCTTAACTGAGGTTACCGTAGTCACTGGCACATTTGTGAAAAACGATGCAAAAATTCATACTGACTGAGTAACTTAAGGTAAGTACACTAAAAAGACACCCAAAAGACTCAGAAATTGGTTACTGCTATTAAATTGTCTTAGTTTTTGTTGGACAATTGTAAGAGGCCAGCATTTTAGATTTTATTAGCATGCATTCCCGGACTGACACCATAGGAGAAAACCAATTTTTTTAAAAGTGCTAGTTGTAAGGTAGTATGCTCTAAAAGCGACCATTTAAGAGCTGGTCCGCCTTTTTCATAGGCTGAAGTAGACTGAATTATTTTTAGATCATTTTTCAGAGAAAGAAGAATGGATGTGGAAACTAACACAAGTGGTTTTGTATTTTTCCAAGTATTTTTGAATTACTTATAAATTTTCAAAGATTCAGGGCATAGGCACCTATTTGTGACCATAGGTTTTCCAAAATCTGTTCTCTTGCAGTTTGTAAATAGATGTGCAGAAATCAAAGGCAGTGATTGGCTCTTGCAATAGAAAAATAATTTTTTCTTGATGCATTCAATTGTTACAGTGGTCCATGTAAGGATCACCTAGTTTCCATTTTTCACCCCAAAATAGGAGCGGTTTGAAGAAGGGGAGCGCTTTTAGAGCATACTACCTTAGGTCTACCAAAAATTGACTCGAGGTTCTCATGTTCAGGTGATGGACATTTTAATCAAGCATTTTTTTTTTTTTCTTGAAACACATGGACAATTTCCATTGATAAGGGAAACAGTACATCGCAACCAGAGGACAAACATTTTCAGGGGGCCATTTTGCAACCAGGTTGTATTTAGTTACCTGAACAAACATTGAAATGATTCTGTGAGAGTACTTTAGCTGCTGCTTCACAAGCCATTCAATCCTTTCCACTTACATTCCGCTATCCCAGTGCTGCAAACAATCTGCCACCTTCATGATTACCAACAAAAATAGATTATCTTGCAAAGAAACCCAGTTCATCTGCAGTCAAAATGCTTTTCCCCGAGCACCCCAAAGTTCATTTTCTAGATGATGAACAAAGTGCTTCACAGTGATAATTCATCCAAATAACTTCTCATTCATGCTTGAATTGAAAAAGACTTCCTATGTGACCCACTCAAAGAAATTGACACAAATAATATATTTGTACTAAAATATAAGGGAATTAGAGATTAGAATTCAAAAAAAGATATAATTCAAAGTTCTCTCATTCAAGGGAACTGTCCTTCGCTGAGGAGGTTTTATTTGCAATGAATTTTCTTTCAATTGCGTTCAAATTTTTTTAAGAATAAATAAATAAACAAGGAAAGCTTTGAGAAATTCCTGACTCATGATGATGTCCAGATAAAAATCTCAGTGATAGCCTCAAATTGGAGTACCCGCCATGAATCGTAGTGCACGGTTTTACTGACCATATTCTCACACTCCCTGCAGAGGGCATCCCGTTACATTCTTTAGTAGAATATCATCCGTCCGTAGCATTGGAATATACATTGCTTTTTACACCACTTTTGGTATGCCACATTCTGCATACCGTATTGCCCAGACGTGACGTGCTAATTTTTGAGAAATGTTTGCCTCCCAGATTAATCACAAGCAAATAACATAACCCACTAGCCTGGTAGTCACAAGAATAATATATTCCGTGAATGGTGAAGCTAAACTCTTGCTGCTTGATCAAGTCATGCCAACCGCAAATTATTATGAATGTGTCTTATCAGTCAGTTCTTTCAGAGCTCATTTGAATGTATTACTATCATGGTCCCTGCACAAGATAAAAAGCTGTGGAGCTTCTAATGTAAAAATTTGTGTACCTGCTCTGATTCCTCGAAGAAATAGTTGCTCTTGCATATGTACTCTTGCAAGATTATCTAAGCTTGTGCACTTGCCACTCGGATATTGTAGATGTGAGCGCCCGATCAATGTGAAACAATTGGTCATACATGTCGCACACCTTCACAATTCCACGCCTAAAATGGTCGATATAACTGAGCTCGTTGGTCGAATCATCACCTGGTGCCAGAACCGCCATTTTCCAGTCTTTATATATGGCCTCATTCAGAGATATTCGATCTTGAACTAGGAATCCTTGATTCAACACCGTAGTTAAGGTTCCAGCTGAAGTCCAACGAAAAAAAGTTCTGAAAAAGTCTGCATTCCTTGGGTGTAAGGAAGTCACTCGGTATGTTCACACTACCAGCTCTAGTCTTCTGGATTACACCCATGGGCTCGCTTGTGTGTCTGAAAAGCATAGAATCTAAAGCTCCAGTCGAACCCCAATACACAGGTCCTACATTCCCATCAGCAAAACTGAACGATTTGATTTACTGTAACAAAGAGATAGCAATGAACAGATCTTTGCTGAAATAGGTTACTGTGGATTCATCTTGACGATATCAAATACACAGAGGAGTGATATTTGGCAACTCTGATCGATGTGAATGACACAGAAAAACGGAAGATGACCGACAACATACCTTGGATCTACATAGAAGAGACGAATCTGCTCATCACAAAATAGCCAATGCTCCTCTTCCTTCACTTGAAGAATACAAAGACTGAAGACGAGCTGCACAGATCATGTTAACAACGAGTCAGAGGACCAGTAGAATTTAGGGATGTCCAGATGTCTTACTACACGTCCTCCAGCCAACGGGAATTGACTGCGTATGTCCACTACCTTAGAAGACACCAATATCATCACTCCAACACGGATACGTGACAAAATAATGGTTCTTTAACAATTTCCTTTAACGAATTTCCAACGCCAGATGTCGCTACTTTAATTCGTGACGACTCACATATCAGCATTGGCTATAGCTATCATCGACCGCCACAGATGGCTATAAAATGGCTATTATAAATTTAAAGATACAATGTTATTAACAAAATCATCAAGTGCATGATCCGATGCACTTACAGAGTTGATTTTCAAGGGAAGAAACTTATAGAAAATCTCCTGTAAGGCAATAAAGCACTCAAAACATCTAGAGGCTCACCTCCAAGATCCCTGACTTGTAAGGAATTTGACCTAAACATTGACCCAGGCTCACAGCTATCCAATCCCCTTCTTCACTGTTATAATTTGGTTATTTCAATTTTTAAAGGTATCATCAATAAAGCGTTTCGAAAACTACTCAACATTCAAATTTAACAAAAAGGAAGACCAAGGAGGCCACAACGCACCTCATTTTATGCTTGTGCCCAGAGCTTTTCTTGAAAAATCACAATGCCGTTCTTGTCCATTAAGTGGCATGTGCAATGCACCCTGGTTCCACTCCAAGTTAAGTACAGCTAGAAAATTTTGTCACCCCTGAACACACAAGGCCAATGTTTCACTGGCACAATTGTAGATCCTCCGTCTATAGTTTCTCTCCCGCTAATCCCTCAAACTCGTCCTGTGTTGAAAGACCTCACCTAGTAAACATCTCCCCTCATTCTTCGCCATGAACAGCAAGCATCGCCATCAGGAAATGGAATGTTCCAATTCTCATCGGTTTTGATTGTCTGTCACCGCGGTTCTTTCAATTCAATTTCTAAAGACTCTGTTCTTAAGTACACATACGAAGATCGAGTTACGTTTCAAGACGTTCAAATTTTGCGGAATTAGAAACTGGAGAGCGGGAATATCCGTTGATCGTGTGATAGAGCCTGTTTTGCAATGAAAGAACAGCCATTTCCTTTAAGCCACTTACGGAGACATCAACGAAATCACACTCTACAGCTTGAAAACCAAATTGGCACATACATGTATTCCTGTTGATCAATCTTCAATAGCAAAATTTCCTCAGTAACAAGCACGCTCTCCAAACCGAAAACATCTCCACGATCCTTATCAGATCATAGAAACCGTGAGCTCAATGAATCAAGCACCATCCAATCTTTGAAAACTTTTATAAAATTGAAACAGAATACTCAATTCTTGCAGCAGAATCTCTCCAAACATACAGATTCGTAAAACCTAATCCTAAACGGCTACCATCGTCAAAATTCCGATCCTCATGATTTCAACATTGCAGCAAATTTGAACCTAAATACACTCTCTACAGGACTTCAATACTGGATTTGAATATTTGAAATTTGCTGGAGACACGCCATAGCCAACGGTCTTCCAATGCCGTCGGTTCTTCAACCCTATCGCCGTGATCAATTTTGTACAAAGGAATCTCTGACGAAGTAGGGTTCTCATCTCCATTTTTTCTCCACCATAAACCTGATGAAAGGAAAGTTGTGAAAAGTTTTATTTAGCTGGCAATCAAGGCATTTCTGTGATCTTTTTTGAATGATTTTGAGTGTCAATAACTCATAGAAAAGTCTTATTATACAAAAATATGAGTCTAAACGTGTAATAATTTATTTTATGGAAATAACGGTTTTAATATACTATGAAATTATAGTGGATAGATTGCTTGTAGATATAGATGAAATAGTAGATATATTGATTGCTTGAAATCAAACAACTAGTCATGTCAAATTTCAATAAATAACCACAACAACGTCCAATGAGCAATGCAATCAAGGTCAAATAAAGAATGTAAAGATTCATTATTCTAACTTCCAAACTTTATCAATACTACATGAGGTGTACATTACATTGATAACCTCCAATGACCCAAAGGGATTGTACTTCAAGATGGACCAAAATTGCCAAGAACTTGTTGAGGGAAATATAATACTTGTGGTATTTAGTGCCTTCAATAGAAATGTTTTGGTCACAAACTGCATGGATAAGTCTAGTTTAGTTCAAAGTTGTTGGAAGGCACCCTAGTTGCAAGGATTGCAAAAATCTGCCCCCCCCCCCCTCCCATTTCCCCCCTATGTTATGGTAGTTGTTGATGATGCATGTGTAAGCATTTCAATACCCACCCCTCACTATACCAAATCCATGTTTTAGGTGACAGATTTTATGTGACATCCAATGCAACAACTCGTGTTTTTATGTTACATTAAACATCGAGATGTCAATAGTGACATCCAACATAACATCTTGATGTTCAACATGACATAAAACTCGGATTGTTACATTGGATGTCACCTAAAATCCATCACCTAAAACACAAATTTCTTATAGTGCCTTGGGTATTTAAACAAAACACAACTAGGTTCTAGGTTTTATGTGAAAATTTGTACTACTAGTGTGCCTAAGTATTGTCCATTGTGCCTTTCAAACAATGAATCTTTTCTATGCTTCTAGTAGACCTAAACTTGCAACATTGGAAGAGATTTGAGGGCATTAGAAGATTGCAAGTTCCAATGCCTTCTAACATTGTTGGAATTGCAGGAACATGCAGGGAATTCCCTATTGATGTGGTCGCGGCTGTACCACCTCGGGAAATAAAAAATTCAAATAAAAAAAATTGTTTCAAAATATATTTTTGACCAACTTTTTTTCTTTTAAATATTGGGTCATTACTACCCTGCCAGCAGTGACTCATATCCCTTAGTTGCAAGGAACGGCCAAGGGAACAAACCTGAAACAGCCCTCCATTGGCCTCAAATATTTTCTAATAAATAACCCACAAAACCTAACTTAAAATACAATTTTTAATCAACCGGCAATCCTAAACAAGATCTCTATGAATTTTGGGTAAAGAATTTATAGTCTAAATTTATCACCCCCAAGTTGAAGATTAATTCATGTGATTTCTAAATACATAAAAGTTATAAAATTTTGACACTCTTAGCAAAAGTTATGACCGGATGAAGTTTAGCCATTAAACAACAATTCAAACTTCATTCATCATTTTCTATTCACTCCTAAATTCAATTAGACTTGGTATTTTTTTCTACAACCTTAGGTTGACACCTACTATCTAAACCCTAAATTTAGACTTGGATGGAAAAAATCTACTTAAATTCATCCATTCTTCATTCCAAACTTCATCCTTCTATATATTTTAGGTTTTTAAGTATTTCTCAAAGTCCAATTTGGTTTTGAACTTCTCTAATCTTCTTCTATGAACTTCTAAATCTACATTTCTTCCTTGATTATCTTCAAAGTTTTTAACTTAACATCTATCTTTCTCCAAGGTGTTGAATTACTTCTATTTAGTTACTATTTTTAGACTTTTAAAATTTATTTCTTAAAGATATTGATTTTACCTATCCAAAATGCTAAATTACTTCAAGGTTGAACTTCTTGAGTGAAAGTTATTGATGGATGAAGTTTGACAGCTAATTAGTTCTTCAAACTTCATTCACTAATTTCATTCAACTTCTCATTCGAAATTAAATTCAAATTTTGAATCTATGGTCTAGATTCTTACTACTACCTAAGTTTCCTTTTTGTTCCTTTTGGATGAAATTTACTAAGTTTCATCCATTTTACCTTCTATACTTCATCTACTTCTAACTTATTTGTTTTGACTCTATTTTCTAAGTTTTATATGTTTTGGGAAACCTCTAAACCTATTCTATAAGATTATATAACTAAACTTGAAATTAAATCTAACCTTAATGGTCTGAATCTAATTTATAATTTGGCCATGGTTTAAGGGTCCTAATTAAGACATTCAAGGGAAAAGTTGGATTTTTATGAACTTACCTCGGTATTGACCTCATCTATGAGGTGATCAAACACTCTTTCAAACGCATCCTCATTTGCCATCTTACTTGTGAACTTTCGCTTATTGCTTATTTTGATACAAGTTTTTGAATGTCAAACTAACTTCTACTTTATACTAAGTCCCCATTCTCTATTCCTACTTTCCCTTCCAAGACTATTCTGTTCAATAATTGATATTCTACTAATTGACTAAGAGAGAGTATATTTGTTCAAACTTCAAGATAATAATTGACAATACATGATTCTTTTCCCCTATCTCATTCAATAATTGTCTAGCCCAACTTCAATGGCTAATTAGAACTCTTATGGATTTTTGCATATCTTCTCGATTATTAATCTTCCAACATCTAAATCATCACCTCCTTCTATTCCTTATTCACTTGCAATTGGAGTTTTAATAGAGAGAATCTCGACACTTGATGTGAACCAAGGTTTAATGCTAGAGGCTAGTGTATTCTAACTTCTAAGCAAATGAAGACTCTCTATAATATTGACCTTTCTAAGATTACCACTCCTCTACTTCTCCCTTCTTCTCTTATGACCTTCTTCCCTTGTTTGTAATGAATTTTGTAGATTAACTCTTGATTTCTCTTGCTCCCCAATTATGATAAACTCTTTTGCTCTTGACACCCCATGACTCCCAATTTTTCAATTGGATTCCTTGAATTCCTAGCTTCCTAACTCCCCATCTCCCTTGGCTACTGACTTCCCACCCCTTTGACTAATCAGCTCGGCTCTAATTTGGTGTTGATTAGTTAAAGTACCAATCTAGCTGGGGTGGACTTGATATTTTTTTGGACACTAAATTGGATTTTTGGATACTAAACTCACTACTCGATCTTACTATAATCTCAAATTTTATTCGTAGATATTTGGAAACTAACACTCTAGAATTTCTAAAATCAAAGCTCTGCCATCTAGGGGGGTTCACAAATATCACCAACACTTCTAAAACTTCTAAACTCAAAACTCCACCATCTATGGTTTCTTTACAAATATCACCAACACTTCTAAAACTTTTAAAGTCAAAGCTCTGCCATTTAGGGGGAAGGAAAACTAAAGGCAAGTGAGTTAATATAATAACAAAGTACAAACACATTAGTGCATACCAATTAATACAAATGGGTTAGTATGCAACACGTGGTACAATACAAATTAATATAAAGGTAGTTAGTACAATCAAGTTAGTGTAAACTGTACCTCATATAATACTAGATGGTCTTCTAAGTGGCATCACCAAGGTACATAGGGGAAGAACTCTAGGATGAGCACAATTTGTAAAAAATGACTCCAAACAACTTGAAGTTAGTGGGAAACAAATACAACTGTGGACAAGAGCAAGCTTTGAAGGGCCCCCAATGTCCTTCAAAGAAAGCTTGGAAAAAAAAATGAGGCACAAAAGCTCCACAAAACACCCGTTTGGTAATTTGACTTAATAATGGCCAAAATCCAATTGAATAGATCCAATGAAGTCAAAATAGCAACTAGGAGTTATGTGGGGTGATTTTGAGAGGGGAATGGGTGCCCTTAAATACTTTCCCAATGGACACCCCCCTCTCTCATTTTTCTACAAGTAAACTTATCAATTAGCATTTTCATCCTAATCCTTTGATTTTCTACTTTTTATGTTGGTTCTAGACTTTAACTTTTGGAGAAAGAATCCAAATCACAAATGGATTGCACCTTTGGCTTCAAATGCCATTTTTAAAATAAGGATCCCCCTCCTCCTTTTCTATCACAAAAACTCATTGAAACCTAGTACCAACTTAAAACTAAAAAGGGTTTAAAATCCAACTTTTGGAATTCAACTTTTTTGAAGAAAGTACCTAGCCTTGGCTCTTTAGTAGCAGTATGAAGGAGTAAATGAAGATCCCATTTCAACCTCATTTTAATTTTGTATGCCCCTAGAATGCCAATCAACTCTACAAACTTCCTTCAATTTTGTTGGTTTTGAAGGATCTTGTTGGTTCGGATTCTTTTGAATGTTGAAATGTCATGAAACTTTTAGGAGCGTATTATTATCATTAAAAAGCTATACTAATTTTTAGTGAGATTTTACCACGACGTGGATAATTTCTAGGAATTTCCTATCGTGATTTTGGGTAGTTGACCATCTAGATGAGGATCTTTTGAGTATTAGAAAATTCTGAATTTTTTTGTAAAACCTCTCGTGGAATTCCACAAAAAAATTGCAATCTCATATTTTTACTTTACACATTGGAGGAAGGAAAATGAAATCCCATTATCTCCTTTAATTACTGGTGAATAAAAAATCTTTTACAGAGAAGAGAATCTTAACAAAATCATTTCATTGTTGATTTCCAAGTGCGATTTCAACCCCTAGTCTTGAGTTTGTCACATCTGTAGGCTAACAATTGGGGGTTCTACTATTTCATGAAATCGAATGGAAAAGTGAATCCTCTCTTCATGAATTGATTTAGAGTTTTCACATGAGTTTCCTTGGACCAATTTAGCCATAATTTGTCACATGCACGGTAGGTTTAGGGAGTTTGGATAATATTCACTTAATATCTACAATTTAAACCAATTTATGGATTTCTACTCTATTCACATGCAGGATTTGAACTAGCTTTAGGTAAAACATTGAATTGAGGACCAAAAATTATATTGGAATGCAACATACCTATTTTGGTTTTACACTCTTTGGGGGACTTTTGTAAATAAATTAGACTTGAATTTGTAAATTAAAAATTAAAAAAATCATGAGTCTTAAGTGACAAATTGGGAGCTCACAACATGTTCCCTTCTCTATCATCGTTGTACGCTACTTGATTGAAGTCATGTCATTCTCCACTATTTTAGAAATAGTGAGTCTAACACTTTTAATGCTTTAGTCCTTTACTTGTGGACTCTCTTTAGTGAATAGAGTATTTGAACTTTTCTTAAATATTGAACAACATTATTCCATCAATTCTTATGACACTCTAAAGTTCAAGTGGCACCACCACATGGTGCCCTAGGCATTTAGGGATTAACTATTTAGTTTTTCTTTCTATTCGGTTCTTACATCTATTTAATAATTTTTTAAAGAAGGATAATTAAGTTAAAAAGATTTTATTTAAATTCAAAACTTTCAGCTCACTTTTTCAACATTGGAAATTAGGTCAAAATTCTAAAATGCAAAGAAGTTTAATTAAAAAAGATTCAAAGTATTAGGGTTGTCAATGTCATGTCATATTTAGACATTAGGATGTCCATTGGAACGTATAGATTCAACTCTAGCATTTGTCAAGGTCATAATTTTTTTTTCCTTAATGGCTCGATCAACTAGTCCATCTAGATTACTAGATAGGTCGGACAAAAAAAAATTGGCTGACATGAATCTTGACGCATCAGGATACATCTTAACTAACATTGATAGACATCATGATGGAAAAAGCCAGTGTCACGTTAGGATAGAAATTCCTACAAAGTATTATTATCTAATATAGCAAGATACAAAAAAAGACATTTATTTTCACTTTCAACTGTAATTTAGATAATAAAAGTTTTTTAATTTCTTCTACACATTCTCATATTATTCTAAACATTTTATTAAACAATTCTTCAACACTGCTTAATTTTCCACTATAGATAGGAATAATAATTTTAAAATGAAGTTCTTACCATTACTTTGGAAAAGAGAATTTTGGAGTAGTTTTAGCTATTAAAACATCAAAAGAACTTTAGAAGGTAAAGAAGTTTGAATGTCAATCATACTTTCATATCTCTAATAACAATTACCAAGTCTCAAAATTAACTCTACATATTCATGTGTAAAATATACACCTTCAGAGCATAAAGAGCCTATACCTATGATTAGTCCTTTGAAAAATGATAGTTTATTCATAGCGTCCAAAAAATACATTTAAAGAGAGTTTTGCAACTTATTTCAATGGCCAATAAAACCCAATAAAAGCTAAAATAATTTAATCCATAAAGGGTTTTTACTATGTTTTTTTATCAAAAATGCTCCAACATTGTCATTTCTAGTACAAGTACCAAATTTCAGAAAAAAAATCATTTTGGGACACATGTAACCTTAGGATCTTGTAGTATATTGGTTTTAGAAGATGAGGAAAAAAATCCAGAAATTTCCACTATGTAGATTGCAAGACATTAATGTTTGAAGTGACAAAAAAAACCTTTTTTAGCCCCACAAAAAATCGAGCAACTACACTTCACAAGGTCACATTTGTATGAAAAAATGTCCATGGTGGTGCTTCTTTAGATTCATTCTTCAAGGCAAAATTGCTACATGCTTGAAAATTTCCAAATCAATTTGGAATTGTACAACATATAGGACAAAAATAATAAGTAGAGAAGTAGAAAGAAGTAGAAAGAAGTAGAGAATGATGCAAAATATTAAATTTATAAGAATTTAGTTATAGAATTGAAAAATTTCAATCCCAATGGTTGTAATGTTGTAATAAACAATCTACATTCTATGATTTTATATTTTTCAAAAGATATTGAAAATTGAATTAAAAAAAGGACTTCATAGTTTATTTTAGAGTAGAGATTCCATAACTACCTGCAAACCAAAACTCCTCATAACTTTCATCTCATTAATCAAAATGGAATTATTCAAATAATTTTGAATACATAAAAATATAGAGAACCAATTTTAAAAAATTATTTCTTGAAAAAAGTGATTTTTAACAATTTTTTTGAGCTACCTAAGTTGCCCCAAGTTCAAAGAAAATTACATATCATACAATATCTTTTTAACCATGTAGTCAAAAATAATGAAAATTGTTGGGCTTAGAAAGCTATTCCTTTGGAACATGTTTTGTGACAATTTCAAAGAAAAAAAATAAAAGTTTCATTCATAGTGAGCTACCCAAAATCACTATGTTGCCAAAAAATGTAGTTTGGTACTTTAGGGGTTAATAATTGGAAACCATGCTCACTTGTTTATACAAATACTTTTGATGTGGATGTTTCACTTCATTCAACCCCAAATTTATGATTACCATAAAAATCATTCTAGAACACACAACACACTAGTGGAAACATATTTTTTAAGGTGGTTACTTTCCTTAAGTCTACTCCAACTTTTATGATCACCATCAAAGTCAAAGTTTGATTTAGGTAACTACTCCTAATTTCTATCGCTTTTTAAAACCACACTCTAGATTCTTGCCTAAAATTCACTTCCACTATTCACAAGAGTCTATGGTCAATTACTCTAAACCATATTTTCAACACTTTAAAAATCCAAAGTTTATTCATACAATGTTCAAATAAATGCATTTCAAGATAATCTCAAATCTCCTTCTGACCACCAACAAGACTCCACAAAAATAAATTCAATATAATATAGGGGTAGTCACACCTTATTCACCAAGCACTTGAAAAATGGAGAATGAGAAGTTGGTGAGGATTTGGAGGAGCCAATGGAAAGCCACGATGGGTGAAGAAGATGTGACCCTCCTAAAAGATGTGTCGACAAATGGAGAATGAAATAAATAGAGAATCCATTTACTTAGACATAAGATTAGATGTAAGGTTGGAAGTAAATCGGCAACAATGAAGGTGAAAGTGGTAGTGGAAAGATGAAAGTGTAGAACACAAAGGAAGATTCTTATTTGGATACATCTTCCACACTCTCAATCTTCACCTCCGGAGGTGAAGACTAAGAGTGCGGAAGATATATCCAAACAAGAATATTCTACTGTGGAGGGCCAACATGAAGCCAACCCCAAGCCGCCACATTCTCCATTCTCCAACTGCCAAGTGAAGAAGGTGTGACTACCCCTAATGGGAACCATACTCTAACTGCTTATTTGTGCAATTTTAGGTGTAATTACCTTACCATCAAAAAAATCAAAAACCATCATAGAACGCACGTTGTTCAGTGGAAAGATGCCACTCATGGTTTTAGGGTTGAGGGGTAGGCGTCGCCAAGCCTGATAGCCACCCATTGGTCGTAGGGGCCAAAGATCCTCTGGATTTCAGCCAAGCCTTCTTTCTTGTCAAGAATCTTGACGCAGTGGACCCTGGCTTTTTGAAGCCAAAAAATCCCCGCATGTGGGACGAACCTTCCAACAACGAAAATCCAGGCATTTCCAGCACTAACACGTAGAGTTGTGAAAACCTAAGCCATTCCTGTCTGGAGAGTGGAGACGGTCAGCCCTCCAGCCGTTCGCCGCCATGAACTAGTCAAAACAAACACCTCCGTCAACTGAATCTGGACCCCCCAAATCTGGACGAGGAAAATTTTCTATTTCAAGTAAAAATTACAAGGAATAGTCGAAGATTGTCAATGAAAAACCCGATTCGCAATAGAAAACTAATCAATGGATACTATGAATAGCTGGGTTACGCTCAAAACTGACTGATCTGGACCCCAACCCACAGACTTGCCCAATGTCCTGCACCCACCCCAGCTTCCTCTTGTCTGTCCTTTCAGAGGATGACATTAAAGTGGAAATTTAGAATACGTAACAAAAAACCCAAAAGTGTGGTGTGCACACGCAAAACTCTCGGCTGCCTGGATGCTGCTTTTGAATCAACTAGAAGTGGAAACAACCCAAGTACTAATCCGTTCCATTTCCACCTCTTGATCATACCTAAAAAACCGTGTGGAAAAGAGAAAACGTCAACTACAAAACTCTCAAATATCTGTTCGGGTACGCTAAGTCTCTCAAAAATCCCGTGAAGCTACTCAGAACACTCATCCTGCCGTTCACGGATCAGCTGTAACAGATCAAATTGTAGCACAAAACTGAAAAGCCTCCAATGACTAAACCTCACATCGATGCATTGTGATCCAAGGAGTATCATGCATGACGTATCTTCAAAAACACGAAGCTACGAGTGCAGACAACTGGGCAAGTCGTGGAGACAGCTCGGTAACAATCCGTTCCATTTATAACTTACGAAACTCTGTAAAAAATAATAGGAAACGTGGACTACACACCTCTCAGTATCTGATCATAAGGAAGTCCCTAATTCCAGGAAACTAACGGTAATCAAAACACTCGTCCTTCACGTAACTTTCACGTATCAGCTGTGACATCGATATGTAACACGAAGCAAAACAGCCTCCAACGACTAAACCTCACACCAATGCTTTGTGGTCCCAGGAGTACTTGACATCACTTTAAACATGAATCGAATAGGACAAACAACTGAGCAATTTGTTGAAACAACTTGAGTCACAATCCGTTCCATTTATAACCTACGAAACCCTGAGAATAGAGGAAACGTGAACTACAACCTCTCCATATCTGTGATCACCCTAAATCCACGAAGCTACTCGTCCTTCCGTGAAGCCTAACATGAACTTTCATGTAAATGTCAGTGTAAACATCAAAGCAAAGGAACCCCACTTGACTGACGCTCGAATGAGAATTACCACAAATATTGCAACGTGAGCCAAGGTGTGCCATTGAAATACCTTCAAACCGGACGTCATATGTCTCGTAGACCACGTCAAGCAGGCACTGACGATATATACATATATATATTGAGACACTGCACCATTGGAGTTCTGTCTAGAGATCATCCTCACCAGCATACCAACTAACCCCTAAGGGAAAATGACCCCTGTCCTGTATGGTCGTATTCAGGGAATACATAAGCTTCCGATCCTGGAAAAAAAACGGCATATCCCTGTGTCGACCCTATCCACCAAAAAATCACCTTAATTGTGTGTGCTTTCTCTACTCTTTTCCATTGCTATTCTACACTGTTGCCGCGGAATTCGGCTGAAAGTGCGCCTCCGAGACCACATTCTGTGTTGCATAGTACATGTGCAAGGCTTTGTTGCGACAAGGTAGGAGCGACGTCGACGGCACGAAGTTATCCAACCCTTGGAACGGACACGGCGGCAGCTTGAGCTCCTCCGACAAATCATCGGCCAACACTTGGAAGCTTTTGTCGTAAAGCAGCAACCCCAGCTCGTCCCTCACCGAGACGCATCGATAGCGAGGGAACTTGGATCCCCACTTTGCGAAGAAGCTCTCAAACAGAACCGCATCCTCGATTTTCTGCTCTTTCGAAGGGTTCAACCTGCAGAAGGAAACTCCCTTGGTACCCTTGCAATCATCTTCCCGAACCACCATGTACACAGTCCCTTTGCATTCCACCACCTGCACCTCAATCTTGCTTCCGGGACAGCGAGGCTCACAGCGGTACAACAGCTTCTCCCGGAACACGCCTTCGTAGATGTCGTAGACCACTAAGCCCATTACTGAGCTCCGCAAGATGCCTTCTTTCGCGACGAAGTAGAAGAAGTTGTCGCAGCAGGCACCCACCTGGGGGTAGTAACTAAGCTTGTACTTCCGCTCGATAACGGATAAGTTGTTATCGACGGACCAGGTTTGTGTGAGAGAGTCGTAAATCTCCATGTGTGCACAGGCTTGGTGGCAAGTACGTTTGGTTAGGACGAGGAGCTTGTACGAGCTGGAGAAGCGGTTGAATATAATGTGCGTTAAGATCCAGGTATTCTGGATCATCGAGTTGCCAATGTGCATGGCAGGGAGCTCTCTGCAGCTCGCGAGGACGGGGTTGTACACAAACAGACTGGCAACGCCTTGGTCGTTCACGTCACGGAAACATAATAAGCCTCCATCGCCTGCACCAGATCAGATACTCGTTTGTCAGCGCAAATGGGAAACATTTGGTAGTATGTGGAAAAGGTTCGAAAATGGGACACGTGTGAGGAGGGGTCAGAGGTAATGGGTTACATGCTAGTCAATTGGAAAGCTTCAGAATGAGATACATGTTTGAGAGCGCAAATGGGATACATGCTAGTCAAGGAAGGAGGTTCGAAATGGTGGGTCAACGAAAACGCTTCTAATGGGATAAATGTGGGTCAGTGGAAATGGGCCACATGCTACTCAAAATGGAAAACCTTCAAAATGGGATACTTAGAAGTCAATGAAGAAGTTTCAAAATGGGATCAGTCGAAATAGGATACATGCTAGTCAACAGAAAGGCTTCAAAATGGGATAAATACTGCTCAGTGAAAATGGGATACATGCAAGTCGATGGAAAAGCTTCAAATGGGATACACAGTACTCGCTAGAAATGGGATACATGCTAGTCAATGAAGAAGCTTCAAAATGGGATCAGTCGAAATAGGATACATGCTAGTCAACATCAAAAAGGGCTTCAAAATGGGATACATACTCCTCGGTGGAAATGAGATACATGCTAGTCAATTTAAAACTTCACAATGGGATGCACGCTAGACAGTGAAAAAAGTTTCACACAGAACGAACTACACCAGATAACGACGAAGCGAGGGAGAGGTCGAACAAAACAACATACAAAGATATCGAACATGATACACAACATAAGAAAAAACTACAAGAAGGACAAGAGCAACAACTCAGACACAGGCTAAAGAACGTGGCAATTGCAGGGAAAAAAACAAGGACATTCTCCAAAAAAATGGCAAGCCTAGTTCTCTTACCAGCGATGCAATCTTTCGCTCTCGGGTCGAGTCCCTTCAATGGCGGCATCCGCAACCACCGATTCGTCCCCGCATCATACGCCGTACACAAATTCTCCCCCTTAATCGTCGCAAATATCAGCAAATACTGCGACTTGCAACAAAGTTCCTCCCACGCTTTCACGCACGCCCTCGCCTCCTGGAACTTCTGGGAGAATACGAAGTCCTTGAGCCGCTTGTTCACCGCTCGGCACCGGAACAAGCCCGGAAACGGCATGTAGGCGGCCACTCGCTCCAGGAGGTCGTCCGGGAGGAAGCGCCACAGAGAAGGGTCGAGAAAGGCTGCCACGGTGGGACAGGGTCTCCGGAGCTTCTTCTGGGGCTCCGAAGGGGACACCATCCAAGTGATGCTCGTGCTGGGGAGCTTGTCCTCCACCGTTGCCGTGCTTGGCGACGGTGGGGATGCGGAATTGAAGCCATGGCTACGGAATCGGCTAGTGCAGGGTTGGTAGTGGCGCACCTGGTGACTCATCCCGTAGGACGCGTCGGGAGAGATGTGGCGGAGCCAGGAGAACAGGGGAGAGGGAAAGAAGGGCGACGTTCGAGAGCTGTCTCCTGCAACTCTCTTGCATGTCAAGCGGAACGCGCGGGATGTAAAGGCCTGGCAACAAACGACGGAAACAAAGCCCTTGCAGCAACTCGGGATACAAGCCCCTCTCAACAAACTCGGGCTACAAACCCCTTTCGATAAACTTGTTCGCCATTCTTAAAACCAAGACACACACACACGTGCACTACGAGACGATTCCAGAGCCCACCAAGGAAGAGCTCACGATGAAGATCAAAACGGTGGAGACCATCGGATAGGCAAACAATCAAACCTCCTCTTTCTCTCTCTCTCTCTCTCACACACACACACACTCACTTGCTCTCAATTCTTCGCGCTCAGATAAATGAGCACCTTGTCACCCACCAATCAAAACCTCAACACAGGAAAGTTTAAGGAAATATCTTAACAGCACCTCACCCCGCAAAAAAACCAAAGAAAAACGGGAGAACGCGATGTGACTAGCCACTATTGCAAACGAGTTTCAGTGCGGGCGAGGACTTCCTCCTTCGACTGGTCGTAGTAAGAGCACATGCGGACCATTTGGGCGACCTAATAACTTATTAATTCAATCATCTCCACTCAATCGTACTCGACCTTCCTTACTAACCCCCCAATTGACTGACCATCATCACATCGTCGTCGTGTGGGTAACCGGGGATTCTCCGAACGCGGACACCGCAAGGAAAGTTCTGTAGAACACACCCAGACAGACACTAACTTTACAGTAGGAAGGGGAGGTTGCGTCCGAAAACCACTACTTTTGCTCCTCAGGTTCAAGCTTCCGACCCTCTGTGGGGAATCAAATCGCGTCTGTCTCCTGTACTGTACATTGGGCCTCAAATCCGACGCGCAGACCTGCCCCACTAATTTAAACTTCACTTATTATTAAGCTTAGTCATCGCCTGATGACCCTGGCTTTGCCCACGCACTCTACAACCCGCCTGCGCCGCAAACTCGAGCTCGTTTAGGCCCAAAATCATGCATTTCTGATCACTCCTTTTCAAGATTTTTTCTGGGTTCTTTTTCTTTTTCTTTTTTTTTCTCTTTAGTTTCGCAAGTTGTATTCCGCCTCAATCTCTTATTACATCAGCTTCGGCTGGCTTATTAGTACGCAGTCAAGTGGTATAATTTGGCTGCCGGAGGTACAGTTGAATCACTGTAACAACGGCGGAGACCGTGTGGAAGGCCGGGAACACGGTCACCGGTCAAGGGGCCGGGTGACTTCGCACCGGGTCGTTTCTTTCCAAGGAGAAAAATTGGAATTACTGTGGGTGGTAGCCAGAGTACCTTACGTGAGGGAGAGGTTGGGTCTTTGGGGGGAGGTTAGGTTAAGTTAAGTTAGTGGTGTCCAAATTGAATTGTAGCATCAGATTTTTTGAAAGGAGCAAGTCAGTTGAATCCAATCTCAAGACAACATGTGGCACTTCTCAACATGACTCATTCAAGGCCTTTGCTTTCTTTTTCTTTTCTCAAAAATCACTCAAAACTGTCATTTTTAGTGCAAAGAGAGAAAAATTTAAAGATGGCATTTTTTTCCCATATCTAGTTGTAGGATTTTGCAGTAGTCTAATAGGAGAATGTGAGGAAAAAATTTTAGACACTTTGGCAACATAGACTGCAAATATAAATGCATTCAAAGTGAAGAAATCATGTTTTGGGGGACCCGTAACAAACTAGATTATGGATTTTGAATCTTCTTAACTTAGAAAATTTTGCACTACGTATTTTGAATTTAAAAAAAATTATCATGAAGAATTGGGTTGCAAGTATAGAAAAAATTTAAAACTTAAAAGTACAATGATTTTCATTCTTTAAAAAATTGTTTAGTGGAAGAAGATACATGATAGAAGGAAAAATTAAATCATTAATAGCTCTAAGATGGAATTAAATCACACTAATCCCAAAGATGAGATTTTCTAACAATCAAAGTGCACCTTGTAGAACTTTTTGTTTTGGAAAAATGTGATGATAAATCCTATACATTACTTTTCAAAAAGATGCTATGATTGTCCACAAAGTAGATGCTCCATAACTTTCATATCACAAATCCAAATGCAACGAATCAAAACTTTCCAAGTAGACAAATATGTAATCTATGAGTAAAAAAATTATTTTTATTTTAAGCTTTGGTAGATTTTTTTTGTCAACCAAGTTTAGTTTTGGACTTATTGCGGTATAACTTTTGCTCTTGGGAACCATTTGAAATAAAAAATTATATTCCAAGAAATATAATAAATTTTTCTATCTTATGAGAAAGTTTCAAAAATCTTCACCAAAAATTGAGCATTCAAAATTCATTAAATAGGATTAAAAGTCTCTTGCACTATTCAACTCTCATATTAATTAAATATTTATAAAATATTTCAATCAATCTCTTGAACCATCAATGTTACTACAAATAAATAAAAATGCAAGCAATGGGAAGTATGGAACATAGCTTACAAGAATGGACACTTAGCATTGGTACTTCATTGGTATGGATTTAAAAAAGTACTTTGCATAATGCATCATAGTAGTACCTTTCAGTCTTGTATGGCAACTATTTATTTTGTAATATTTTTAGATGAAATGCTTAAACTTGTGGGAGTTTTTGCCTTATTTACTAGAGTTGTGCAAAGTCTACAACACAAATGTTTGGGAACTTAAAGACATTGTTAATAATGCTAAACCATTGATGCCATTAACTTTTAATGAATAAGGTTCTTTAAGTTAAAGAATATAGTTCTTAAAGTGTACAAAAATGCTACGGCATATAAATGTTATACATTTTTTATAAATAAGATAGCTTTGTTTTTAATTTATAGGAAATTGTACCTTGCTTTCCAATGACGTAACATTGGAATGGACATCTTTGCATTGTTACTTCATTGTACAAGGCATCATCTAATCATAGATGGTGACTTGTACAAAAGGATCTTAGATTCCTATAACACAGTGAGTGGGACTCCAATGGAAAAGACGAGGGAAAAGATGATAGGGCAAAGTAATGTAGAGCCCAAAAGAAATTATCCTTGGACAAAGAGTGTGGGCATCCTAAGTGCTAGCACCCTACCTTATTTTTACAATAATAATAATAATAATAATAATAACAATATTGGAACCCTTGTATTTATTTAAATGAAAAACACATGATTACTTCAATCCTAAACTAAAAATAATAAAATTGTAACAATTGAATAGATATCATGCTCATAATTTATTTATTTTGCACATGGATTTCCAATACTCTTCTAGTGACTCCCTCAAGTTTCCTTTTTTGTATAAATAAAAGAAGACAAAAAGAAGTAGGTATAAGAGAAGGTTAGCAATCTTTTTGGTAGAAGGTTATTCACTTAACTTTGTAGGTTGTCAACTTTTATCCCCCCTTCTCCTGCATTGCAAAACTTGTCCATAACTTTAAAACAATTTATAACAAGAGTTATAGAGCATGACTCCTAAGGTAGGAGAAGCATGAACTCCCCTTTAGGACATATGTGCTTTGCTTTGAATGTGAGTTAGTCCAAACGCATTACAATGATTTTTCTTAGAGAGAAGAATAGAAGCTTCACTCAGCCATTGCACATTGATTCATAAAATTTGGATGTATAGAAAATTAGATATGATTTTCAAACCTTGCAATTCAAAGCAATATTTTTTTTTTGGGGGGGGGGGACTTTTGGCTCAAATGGTATACAATTTTTTTAAGAATATTTGGCAATATATTTTCCTATTTTCAATGGATGAATTTACTCAATTGCTACAGAATCTAGGGACAATATCACTCTATTCTAGATGAATTTACACACTTTTGGATGAATATCAGTATTTTAATTCACATTTGTATGTCATCAATATTGATTGATAAAAATAGCTTCACTATTTTATTGGAGATTTTTTTTTGCATTTTTTTAAAAGAATGGAAAAAGTCTATTGGCTGGAAGGGGTTGAAGTTTGTTCAAAAGTGAGTTATTTTAGATATTCTACAATAGCATAGAATAAAAATTTTAAATGGGACAAACTAAAAGTAAAGCCCTTATAATACAATAATCGCCTTGCATGGAGCATAGTGTGACTTACAACACAAAGCTATAATATTCAAATTGCAATATGAAACAAATAAAATTTGAATAGTTTAAGTTTTTAATGAAGCTAATCAATAGTCTAAAATGACCCACTTTGGATTATAAAACACTACACCTGGTAACTAATATGACTGTAACCCAACTAAAGTCAAAATAGAATTGTGTCTATGTTGTTAAGTCTAGCTTAGTCAATTAACTCCCTATAAATTGTTGCATGCACTTGCACTATGTACTCTCAAGTGTGGTGCGCATGAAACTCCCATTAGACATTGTTCTATTGTCATTTCTTAAATTCTCACAACATGCTTGAATCCCACTCCTCTTCCATGATCTCTATTTGAGTTGCACATCTAAAACCTCCAATTCATCCACCATGGTATGTATATTTGATATTCTTATGGCAATTGTTCCACCAATGCTCGCTTGGCATCACACTCAAGTCTCTAAATTTGCCTTTCTTAAAATACTCTCCACCCTACTAATACTTGTTGTTCTTCCATTTTTTGTTGTTTGGTATTTGCCTACGCTAAGGAGAAATCTAATTGTTGCCAAAAAATTTAAGTGACGCCTTAATTTCCACACTTAGTATAAACCATCAACTTAAAATAAAAATGGTGAAATGTAAAGTCCAACCATCTTCGTTAAGTGTATTGTTTGATGAAACTAATATATTGTCTATCTTCTTGTTTCTTGATGCATATCTTACAACAACACTTAGACCTCTTAGATACTTTGTTATCTCCATGCAATCCATCTTGAATAGGAATCCTCAACCATTTTTTACCTAAATATTTACCCTTTTGTTTTTCTACGTGGAACATTAGCCTAAAGTCAAGGTTGGAGTTTTTCTCACATTGATCTCCCATATTTCATGCTTCACTCCTCATTGCATTGTCTCTTTAATTTTTTAAGTTCTTCCTATTGTTCTTTGGCTAAATTTTTTCCTAATTTTTCTTTGGCTCTCTTGTATTGTTGACCTCCTCTTCTAAGTTCCTTTATTCTTCTTATACAACCCTTTTTCTCTCTTGAGCCATTTGCTCAAACTTTTGGATATGGTCTTTCTAAGTCACCATAATAGACTTGTGATAAGTTAGTCAATTATTGGTCCAATTGATCATCTCCTAGTAGGGGTCAATTCCACTCTTCAATATTCAACTAATGCAACAAGTCAATGCTAATTTCAATAACCTTATCCTTTGAAGGAAAATATCAACAACTAAAATTTGTCTTATTTATCTCAATCCTCAATGAGGAAGCATCAAAATAATCAATATTTTAAGCAATTCTTCATACTTGACGATAGAATCAACACTTGTAACTATTTCAAAACACCAACAATTGAAAATCATGAATTCGAAAAAATAGATTTTTTTTAATCTATATGAATTTGTAACGAACTTTTTAAGTTCAAGTTCAAATACCTGATGCACCCCACACAACTTTCTACATTTCATGTATGCAATCTTTACATTTTAGACTAATTATATCTTCATATTTTCAAGTTTGGTTTAGGGTGCAAGATTAGTAATGTGCGCTTGTATTTTAGTCACTTATTAGTGGCTTGATAGTAACTTAAAGCAAATTTCCATGTTGTGTTGGAATTGGAAATAAACTCCTAAATTTTCTTGAGTTGGGAATTGTGACTTGGATGAGTTTCACGATGCTTATGAACACTTCTATATGAGTAGGGAGAAATAACATTTTAGTAGTAGCTTTGCTTCCGTCGTTGTCAAACTAAAAGCAACCCAAAAAATTTGAGTCCAATGTTTAATACTAGTTTCAAAGAAGTTTGAAACTTGCCTCCCCAACTTCTCACAAGTTGCCCCCCACAATTTTGCGAGCCATTAATTCTAATTCTCCTCGTGCACCTATTGCAAACTTCTAGCTATATTATAATTAAATTCTTTTATAACTTTCAAGCAAGGTTGGGGGGCAGTGATTCCAGGTGACAGAATGGAAGTCCACCCTTCCTGACTGGACTCCTTCATGTTGACACACCAATATCATCCATTTAATACTATCCAGTCAGACAGTATTTGCCTACACTTTCTCATCCAGTTTGGGTGTGAGTGAAGCCAGGACTTTTCAGTTGGTCAGTTGGATGAATAATTTGGACAGGATATTTTTGTTCATTCATCCTCGGCCTCTTCGGGTGTGGGACCCGCTTCATGAGTGGGTGGAAGCACATGGCTGCGATGTGGAAGCCTCTGTTTCACTCCAACTCCTTTGGCTCAGATTTTTTCTTGGGGGTCTCTGGCCCCCACAAGGCCCCCACTCTCGAAGAGTTGTTGAACCAGGAACTTCAATACTTACAAGCTTTTTATTTTTATTGGCTCTGTTCTTTGGACAAAGACTAGGGCATCAACTCTATGGTTTTTTGAATCTGGGTTTCTAAAATCCTCTCTGCAACGGCATTCCACACTGTACAACGCGGTTAGGGTTTGGTTGGAAGTGGGGATGTGGGGTCCAATTGGACTGAGCCTAGGGCAAAGCCTCACGGTCACAACACAACATGGTTAGGGTTTGGTTGAGGTGGGGTCCGACTGAAGGATAAAGCCTCATCAAGGTCACACCATTCTTGTTTTTATTGGCTCTGTGTCCTTTAGACAAAGACTGTGGCATCAACTCTATGGTTTTTGAATCCAAGTTTCCCAAAACCTATCTACAACTACGTTTCACATTGCACAACATAGTTAAGGTTTGGTTGGAGTGGGGACATGGGGTCCGATTGGACTGAGCCTAGGGACAAAGCCTCACAATCACATCGTTCTTGTTTTTATTGGTTGTGTCCTTCGAACAAAAACTATGGCATCGACTTTATGATTTCTAAATCTGAGTTTCTAATCCTATCTATAGACCCATTCTACATTGTACAATGTGGTTAGGATTTGGTTGGAGTGGGAATGTATCGCTTGATTGGATTGAACCTAAGATAGAGCCTCAGGGTCACATTGTTCTTTGTTTTTTTATTGGCTTTGTCTTTTGGACAAAGACTATAGCATAGACTCTCACATTCTAAAATTTGATTTTTCTAATCCTATCTACAACTGCATTCACACTACACAATGCATTTAGGGATTGGTCGGAAGAGGGATTTGACTAGTTGGATCATCCCCTCTTTGTCTGACTAGTAGGATGGAGGGATCCAATTTTTAATTTAAAAAAAATTAATTTTAATTCTTCTTGCCTATCATTGATTTAATTTTTTCTTTGTTTAATTTCCCCACTTCCCACTATCAATAAACTAACATTGTTATTTACCTAGGACAAAGTTTCATGGTCACACGGTTCTTGTTTCTTTTATAATAAATTATACAAGTGTCTTTTTTAATAATTTATATTCAATACAAGCTTTTAGTCTAGGGTTTATATTGTGGATTTTTAATAATTAATTAGAGAATCCCACCAAGGTGTTCCCTATCTCTATTTGGATAGGGAAGAAAACCCACTACAAAAATCTTGCATCCCTAAAAATTTAGAGGAGGACCCAATTTGGTACAGAGAGCTCACATAAAGAACTTAGAATCACCTATTGAGCAATACTAGTAGACGGAAGAGCACTTTCTACCTTTATAACTACTCCCATAACTACTCCTTCATATAGATAGAGAAGAATTAGTAGGGATGCTTAGTTTTGGCTTGAAATGATCCACATATTATTTTTTTCTAGTTGAGGCATTGATGGACTATTATTTCATGGTAAAACTTTAGAAATAAAAATTTATGTGAAGCTTGTGGATGCAAACCTAAACAATATCCAATTGTATTTACTATGATTTTTCTTTTGTGAATTTTAATAACAACAAGCTACACTAAATTGTCTTATTTGTGTGTGTTACAAAAATGAACTTAAACATGCTTATAAATTTTTACAAGGGAAGAGCATTTTTATTAATGATATTTGTGATGATTCTTCAATATGAATAGCACAAGTATACAACTAATGGTCACAAATATTCCCCCCTTGTAAAAAGTTTTAATTGTATACTAGATCATTTTATAACACGCACTAATATGACAAATCAATGTACTCAACTAGTGGCTTTGTCCATGTAGCACTTGTTTGCATTTATGTGAAGTCTTGTTCAAACTTTTTCACATGTAGCTTTTGTTCAATGCAAAGCATCATCTACTTTGTTTCAGAGCCAATATATATAGTCTATGCATATTGTAGAACATGAAATTAGGAGGTTTTAATTTGTTTAGGAAGACAAATAGGCTAACTTTAAGGAAACATGCCTACAATCACTAAGCTCAACTTCAAAATCCTTTAGTCCATATTTTCCCATTTGGTGACTATTTATAAGTGCAAATACTTATATTTACTTTCTAGAAGTGGAATCACATGACTTCTTTAAATCATATTCTTTTAGATTTGTTTGTGAAATTTTAAAATTTTGGTGACAAAATGAAGAAAAGTCTCATCAAAGACAAGATTAGCTCAAAAAATCTAAAATTCTCATAGGTGTATATAAGTGTATAGAATTTTAAGGTATAAGCCAAATTTTTCTAACTTTCTATAATTAAAAAAATTTAATAGACCATGATTATAGGACCCAAAGTTCAAATTGCAATAAAATATTCAATTTTAAGAATTTTTTAAATTTCAAATTGGAGAAGAAACAAGGCTTGATATGCTTTGTTTCAATAGTTTGGCTCAAATTCAAAAAGATCATTTTGCTGAATAAACACAATAGTTCAAGCAATGTTGAACCTCTTAATTTTACAAACTCTTTTGAAGTGGTCCCATATTGCATTATTTCAAACATGACACTAATTAACCCCTAAATGACCAAATGACCGTTGAATGTACACGAATGATCTCGGATAGGCGCATATGAAGTCATTTTTTAACAAATGTTCTTCAAATTTTGACACAAGGTGTGAACATGCACCCTCCCTTAGTAGAAATATCATTTTTTCTGATTGGATACCCAGGTCAAAAGTTACGTTGCCCTAAATTTTTTGGGCAGCCCGAGCAGCTTCAAGCAACATGTGTAAAACTCCTCCAATAATTTTGAAATTTGGGAAGTATATAACTCACATGACATAAGATGAAAATGTCAAAAAATAATCATGTGTAATGTAAAAATCTCACTTTAGGATGAATTAAAGTTTGTTGACCTTATCAAGGAAGAGTAGAAAAAAACTTTTTCTTCTAACTTTAAAATCTATAATCTTTCAATTTGTGCAATCAAAGTTTCTAAATTTTTTTCCACACATTCTCATAGTAGCCTAGTACAAATTTGTATGGTTGAATTTTGAAAAAGAAAAAAATCATTTTTTTTCTCATTGCCCTAAAAACTAGTAGTTTTTCACAACTTATGCCCAAAATGTGTCTCAGTCCTTTTAAGGGTTAAATAATCAATATATTTAGAGAAAACTAAATTGCATCATGTTGAAGAAGGATAAAGACCAATTTGGAAATTACCCTATTAGTATAATAAGTTCGTTCCAAGGGAGACGGTCAAGTAGGGAATCTATGCTAATAGGTTTAATCTCAAAAACAATTGATACAACTTCAAATCAATACTATCATTTATTTTTCTTGACAACCGAGACATTCAATCGAATTCCAAATTATACTCACATTCTCAACTAGAACTCATCAATCACACTACAACGACATTATACACTCCAATTGGAATTCAGTTCTTGAAATTACTTAACTTCATAAAACTTCCAACTTGATTCCCAATTCATTCGTTTATAGAATCAATCAATCTCATAAACATAAGCATTCACATACAACACACATGAACCAATTTAGCTAAAATTATTTTTTTATTATATTGTCAAATTGGCAAATAATTCATTGTTACAATTTCACAAACTTTCAACAATTAAATCATTCTCATCTCATTTCACATCGTTCTCCATCAATTTGGTCACACACCAATCTCTCATTCAATTATCTTTCTAACACTCATCCCCATACACAAACACACCAAGCAACCTTACACAATTAATCTCATAGACTCTTCCAAAACAAAGAAAAATACACAGCCATCTCTGGGCTGGGACTCTCACTCGTCTCTCACGTCGTGGGTAAAGAAAAATGAAATAAACTTAGGACTTAATAGGCCTTGCATTGACGGTTGCCAACTCGGAGAAGATAACAAACTACCAAAAACTACCAAATTGGAATTTGCACAACTACCTAGTACAAGGTCACATGATTCTAACTTGGAATTGACCACATAGAAAACAAAATCCTTCACTTTCATCTTACATTCAAAACCACATGCCTTCCTGTTTGAAATCTCTACAGACTACTAATCCCAACCTCCAAATTGCTTAAGTATACACTCAAAAACACCAACTTGAACCAAAAAATATTAAAAACATATTACCAATACTTATTAAAAACAAATAAAATCACTCAAAAATGCACAAAATTAATAACCCAACTAGGAATCTACACATCATGAAGAATATATGCACTATTTAGTTTACTACAATAAAACCTCTTTAAAGTAATATAGTGAGATATATAACTATATTACATTAGGGAAGATCATTGCATTAACCCTTAAATGCTCTAACGTCCATATTCTAGACGATGAACAGAGGGCTTGGAGGTGTTGTTTAGTCCAATTAACTTCTCATTCATCTAATGTAACACTTGAATCTTGAAAAGACAACCTTCCTTAATGACTAGTTTTATGAAATCGTGGTAAATGGTATTTTTGTATAAAGATATAAGCAAAAATGTGCCAAAATTCAAAAAAGGATCAAGGTGTTAAGGGGTCAATGACATTTGTGTGCGACTTAAGACGGGATTGGATAATAAATTTTACCTTAGAAAAGTTATTACTTTAGAGAGGTTCTATTGTATCTATACACACTAATGTTTTTGTTGGAAACAAAGCACGGTAGACTTTCATTTTGTTAAACAAAATCCTCATTGATTTTGCAAATTATTGTAGTCTACATTTAATTTATAAAATGTGGATGTTTAGAAGTAGTGTGATCTACACTATTTGAAATAAACAATGCAACTTCATGTTTATCCATGTCACTTGTGCTTAGATGCTACTAGAGAATGACACAATGAGATCAAATGAGTTTCATTTACTTTTTGGATTAATCCCTAATTAAAGTCCTAAGAGTTTTGGGGGAGGTGTAATTCAATTTTCTACGACAACCCAAGGCAATTACCAATTAGGTTCGTTCAAGGGAAAACTCAAATTAGCTTAGTGTTTTAATTAGCTAATGTCACTTTGTAGGTAAATTATGGTATTAATTTTAATATATTAGATTATTTGGTCTATTTCCTACTCTACTTAGAAATGGAAAAAGGAATTCTCTTTCTAATTTCCGTCCAATTATAAATATCAATTTCTAACCACTAAGTCCGTCCCTACCTTAACTCAAAATAAAATATAGAACTAAAGGTATAAACTAAGGGAATCTGCATCCACAAATTTCATACTTGGAATTCACTAAAATATATTACAAAATATTTATTTGCAACTTGCATCTCCGAAGATATATACTTGAACTTTGAATATTCGGTTTAACCGAGAACTCATTCATTATTTTGCACCTATATCATCTCATTGTTTAAATCACTTTAAGCGCTAATATCTCAAATACTTAAAGTAAATGTAATACACACCCTTTTAGAGATAAAAACAACCAAGGATAATGCTTTAAGCAACCATAACAACACACATATGCTTTAAGCAATTCTAAAATTTCCCTTAAGGAATGTATAATAAACTTTGCTAAATTATTTAAGTAATTTCAAATTCTTTCCTTTCCAAGACTCCAATCTTTATTTGACTTTGTATTTTTCTATCTCTAGCTTTATGCTTCCTCCACTTGCATCACCATGATATCTTGGATCTCCTCTTTTCTCCAATTGTGATACTAATTCTAAATTATGCTTTCTAAATTTGCATGACTAAGTATAAATTCTAATAAATAAAATAATATAAATTTGAATACACATTCAAACATTCAAACACATACTCATGTCTTCAATTAGAATGCCATTTATTAATCATATAAATAATCATTCAATGTTTAGAATGTACATCAATTGTTTATAATTGTTCAATGATTTCTATTCACTAGAAATGAAAATTCATGTTCTAATTCAAATTAAATCTCAATTCCTAATTTTGGTTCAAACATACATGTCCATTTGTGACACAAAGACATTCCAATACTTTAAATGAAAATAATTTCCAATCACTAGAATTATTAAGTTAATCACTAACTTAATATTTTGCTCCTCCTTACTTCAAATCTCACTTTAGGCATTGACACAAAAGAAATTCTCTTAAGAGATGGAATATAACCAATAGACAAAATCTTATTCAAAATATAATCAAATTCTCTTAAAGAGATTCTTCTTTTTAAGATGCTCAAGGCAAAGAATACTTATTCATCACTTAAGTGATTATTAAATTATTAAATTTAATTGATTTGACATTCATAAAATACTCAAAGTAAAATATCAACAAAATTCAACTTCATGCTTAAGCAATAATCACTATCACTTGAGTGAATAAAATAACTAAGGATGACACTTATGAAATAATACAACAATGGAAAACATAAAAAACACAACTTCACATCCCGAATGCAAATAAAAAATTAAGGAGAGACAATAATGAAAGAAGAGAAGACTAAATACCACAATCCTTCTTCAAAAACCCCTTCCAATCTCTTGATAAAAACCCGTCAAAATCTACAACCGCTCAAGTCAAAAAGTCTTTTCCCACTTTAACTTCAAATATCATTACATTCACACTTAATTGTTCAAAACTTTAAACATCTAATCCATTTCACACTAAAAAAACGAAATTTATCTAGAAAATAAAATTATCTTAATTACAGGAGGGGACTTTTGGGGGGCTTTTGAAGGTTCAAGTAGGTACCTATGATTTTCAATCTTTTTACCTACACGGAAAACTTTGATTCATTCTATTTGGACTAGTGATGAGAAATTTATGGGGAATCTTGTTTTGGAGGCAATCAAAGCATCTTCTCAAAAAAATAACTTAAAGGATTCATTTTTTAACCCAATTGTCACAATTTTTTTGGAATTTTTTTTTGCACATAGTTTAGATTACTTTCTACAACAATCTCACCATTGGAATTAGCATGTTTCAATTCCATCTTAGAACTATCAACAATTTAGTTTTTCCTTCAAAGTTTTCATTCTTCGAGACATTTTCATACTAGCCTTGTGCAAGATCCTACGGTTAGACTTGCAAAAAAAAAATGTATAAAAAAATTCATTTAAAATGGTAATTTTGAGTGGTTTTTGACCCCCAAAAATGACCTTAGGACTTTAGGGGATAAAGAAGAGGGTCTATAAAGTGCTCAAGCTCTAAAAAATCCTCTAACGCAGAGGTACATTTTTCTTTCTCATTGCACCAACAACATACAAATAGTGTACATTTCTGGAGGTGGGTGTTTTTAGTGACCACTGCATTTGAACTTTAAAAATTCATAACTAACTCCACAAACCTTCAAAAAAATATGAAACGGCTTGTGTTAGATGTTAATTTCATTTTTCTTTCAAGAAAAACTTACTGAAAAATATTTGAAGAAGTTGAAACTCATCAAATTAATTTTCAGCTTTATGAATGGTTGCTTTATGAACCTGCAACTGCCTTGATGGTCCAGCGACCCTTACTGAAAAGTAGGCATTCCTTCCTTCCTTTGCTTGTCATCGAAGCTTTGGTGTATCCATATCATTCCATTATGACTTCAATTGCAAGGAGCCAGGATTGCAGCTCAAGCAATTCAATCAATGAATTCCTCTCCCCTTTTCCCAAACTTCAACTAAAATGGTAAATAAACAATTTGCCCAAGTGGATTTCCCAGAAATTTGGAAAGACCGCAAGCAAAAAGATTTGGTGAAAAAAACAATCTTATTAAAAAGATAATCTTTAGTGCCTTAGCACATGAATCCTTTCTTGAATTTTTGCATATTTTTTTACTTATATTTTTATAAATACATATATAATTTTACCTCAATTTCATCAAATTCATCATACAAAAAGTGATTATTTAAGAGTCAAGCATTGATTTGGATGAATGAGAAGTTTTGTAGTAAAAAAAGTCCCTAGAACCTCTATGATCATTGACACTCAAAATTGCCATTTCTACTGCGTTTGTCCAAAAAAACAAAAATAATACTTTTTTTGGAATTGAATTGTAGGATCTTGAACTTTGCTTGTTTGAGATCATGTGGTAAAATTTTCATGAAGTTTGACTATACAGATTGAGAAATATGAGCATTCAAAGTTGAAAAAACAAGTTTTTTTTAACACTAGCTTGCAATTTCAGACGACTTTGACTATCATTTGTGGAAAAAAATTGCACTATGGAATTTGAATAAAAAATTTATTGCGTTGAAAAATTGAGTTGGCAGTCTAGGATTTTTTTTTTAAAACAATAACTTGATTTTCATACTTCGAAAAATTGTCAAGTAGAAGTAGGTCCAAGATGGGAATAAAAACTAAATTGTTTATAGCTCTTAAATGGGATTGAAATACAATAATCCCAATGGCGACATTATTCTAGTAAGCAAATTTAAAATTTTCAAGAAAAAAATTTGAATTTTGAAATAAATCCTACAAGTTATTTTTTCAAGAAGATACTTAGATTGCCCCCAAAATAAGATTGTTCATAACTTTCACATCACTAATCAAAATGAAATGAATCAAAACTTCACATGTAGAAAAAAAATATGATCTACAAGGAAAAAGTTCAAAAATATAATTCAAGTTTTTTATGGATTTATTTTTCTGCCTGCTGAGTTAAAATTTGGGCTTTTTGTGGTATAATTTTTGCTTCTGGGCACCGATTGAAATAAAAATTACATTCCCACAAAGCTTATAAGTTTTCCTATCTTATGAGAAAGTTTTAAAAGAATTCACTAAAAATTGAGATCATAGGAACTTGCCCAAATTCCAAATTGTCCTCCAAGGAGACAATGGACCTTTAGGGGTTAAGACCATGCAAGAGCAAGTCATTACAAGCCTTCTGTACTAAGCTTGAGAATAGATTGTCTCATGTTGGTGCACTTTACACAAGTGCACTAGAGTCTGCAATAGTTGTAATTGGCTATAGGAATAGGCAATATTTGCCTACACAATTCCAATACATAAGACAATAAGGTAACAAGTTCTGAAATCGTGCAGGCTCTAAAACTGCTTATATCCTCAAATGTACATAGTATGTACATGTTTCTTTTTCATAGCCTTCAATAATGTACAATCAATGTACATTGTAGGAAGTGGGCGATTTTAGAGCCCTATGACATTTCAACTTCAAAATTTTATAACTAATTCCACGAAGCTCCAAAAAATATGAAACAACTTGGGTTAGATGCCAATTCCACTTGTCTTTCAAGGAAAATATACTAAAAATTATTTCAAGAAGATTTGCCTCTCCAAAATTCAGTTTTAGCTCTTAGGTGGGCGATTTCTGGACCTCTTACCTTATAATATTAACCAACCTATGACATGTAAACCACCCATTATAGTCACCTAAGAAATGACCCATTACAGTCTTGCATGAATCCATGACAAATTTGTTTTTCTAATAAACAAGATTTGAGCTACATTAGGTTGAGTTAGTGGCCACAATCAGTGTCTTAGGTGGTGGTGATAGAATTATTAATGACTAGAATAGGAAGTTTCATTTTTTAGTGTAAATTCATCACACTAAGTGACTATTTTATTCCTTCATGTTGTGGCTATGTTAGAAATATTGTAGCCATGTTAAGAAATATTATGATTGTTTGAATGACCATTATTGATACACTTCTTGCTAGTTTTGGGGTAGTCTAGAGACTCTTTTGACACATTTCAACAATTCATAACAAATTCATACTTTGTCAAAAAAAAAATGTCACTTACTCTCTCCATTTCTCACATTTGTCTTTATATGGAATTTATAAAAAAATAATCAACAATGCAAATTTATTCTGCTTGTCATAGGCTGGTTTACGTTAAGCTACACACAGAAGTGCAAAACCCATTTAAAAAGTCATCTTGAATGAGTGAAGGCCACACTTGCCACTTAAAGCAAAGTCTATCTATAATTTATCTCACCAATTTGCTACACAATATAATGATCTGTAAATGAGCTTTACATTTGCAGTACTTTCATTTGTTTGATGGAAGTAGCCCCAAGAACTGAGGATTGTTGAGGGTAAGGTGGGTACACCTAGAATCTCACCATACTTAAAACTGCCATCGTCACTATGTGTACATCTCCATAACCAATAAGTATGTACGTGGAAGAAACGATTGTAGAACATCTACCAAATAAAATTTTGACTTTGCTTCATAACTTCTACATATGGTATCTAAATGTCACATTCTATGGTGCATAGGAATTTCCTTTCATTTGCCAAAAAGAAAATATGAAAATATGAACAATTGAATAATAGTAATTAGGCTTAGTAGTGCATTTTGGGGGGTACCCACCTTAGATTATAGCTTCATTGAATTTCATCTCAAACTTGGTAGGATCGAAGGATTAAATGTTTTTTTATGTAGATTATGTTAAAAGAAGGTATTTCAATTTGTTCAATTTATTTAAAAGTTTACTTATCAAATGTCATAAGTGCAAAAATCAATGCACTATACATGTCATGCACAACATCACAAAACAATTTGGTGTGATTTTGAAATTGTATGTCCAAATAAATTTATTTCTCCATGGGTGAAACAAAACAATCCATCATTCATAGAAGTGATTCAATAGTTCACCTTCCTTCAAAGGATTTCTTATCAATTTCATCAAAATTGCATAAGCATTAATGGATCCAACATATATCCTTCACAAGGTCTTCCAAGTATAAGAGTCCTTTACATAGAAATAGAATACTTCATTTGGCCCTTCTCTCAATGTATATTTTTGGTTGCTTTGGGAATGTCAACAAAACATCATTGTATGCACGTTAATCTCATTTGAGTTGTCTTCACTCTAAATTGAGATTTTGGTCACAAGAGTACAATTCCAAGCCACTAAGTGGTATCAAAAGTAATATTGTACAATTAAGTGTACAAAAACTTTTGACCCCTTCAAGCAAATTGGATTGCAAATTGGATTTGCAAAGATAGGATCAAAACCTCAATTTAAGGAGAAGACAAGTCAATAGGATTTGATTGCATCCATAACATTATGTAACAATGCACAAAGGGCCCAACACTGTTGGTTTCAAGGTCAATCTTTGTTAGTTGATGCCTACATCTCGCATGGCCCTACAACAGACATCATCGTTGATTTAGGGCACCTCCCCCATATGACAACCTAAAAAGTCTGAGGTGATCAAGTTTCGAGCTTCCCAACAATTTACTCCTACAAACAGGAACAAAATCTTGCTGAATCACCGTAGCAGCACAAAATTCTGAAAAGAAAGAGAAAAAGTGTGCTTTCAATTTGACCTAGTATACTGATACAAGAACATGATTCAATGTACAGTACTGTACATGAGCTAACGCCAAGTTCAAACTGACATCCTGTCCTTCAAAGTACATTTTCTCAACTTCACCCCATTATGGATCCAAAATTGAACGCACCAGCAGCCTCGAACAGAGAACCTTAACATGCACTTGGGTTGTGAAATATCCTGGTGCCGTTTGCTAGGAACAGACATGATTCTACCACTACAATTCCAAGTCCCAGTTCTAGGCTTCACCTTTAGCTTCCAGGCTTCCCAGTTCTTCGTCTATTTGCAGCACCTCTCAAACTTGCAGGGTGCTAAGGTTGCAGGACAGCATTGGTCAACACCCAGGCCATAATCTAGCCCTGGATCAATATAAATGGTTCTATGCAATACAGTTTCTAAGAAACATATAAGCTCTTGTGCAACATCTGCTGAAGAATTTAGTAGTAGCCTCAGTAAGTAGACATACCGCAGGCTTCTACTAAATCACCACTGCCTATTTACCCTGAAAACAGAATCAGATCACTCGTTAAGCCATGAGTCCTGCAAAAACATCCCTTCTACTTCTAAACTAGTCAATTAAAATGTTAAAAACAAACATGGTTGAGTTTGAAGGCAAGAAGACCTGCACGAGAAGAAGCTCGGAGCTACTGTCCGACACTGCAACATTTTTCCTTGGCCTGCCCCTTCCTCTTTTCTTGATTACAGAATTCACACCTCTCGGAAGACTTTCACTATTGGAGACCTGGGTCAATTTCTTAGTATGCTGATTCTCTCCCTTTGCACTCTGTTGCTTCTGTGAGACTGAAGGACGTGGGGCTTTGTGTGGTAATGAGGACTCGTCTTCAATCTGAGGACTTGATCTCTGAATGGTCTCGTCAACTGGTTTCCTGTGGGGTCGCCGTCCACGTCTAGACACATTTTTGCCTTTCAATATTTCAATAGCCTTCTCTATAGATAAATTTTCCACTTTAACTCCCTGCAGAAGACATAAGGATTCCCTTAGCCCCTAAATGTCGTGCAAGACACAAATGTCCGATTCATCACATCAAGCATTGCTTTCATACGGTAGAAAACTCCTTAGGAGTCACGTTGGGTGTCGTCACACTCTAAGAATGAGTTGGCTTTCTAATAGTGCAATTTACGGCACCAATAGATGGCCTCTCGAACTATGACAGATCCAAAAACTCAAGTATGTCCATTGTTTATCTTTGTTCATAAAATGATTATTCTCTATTAAGAAAGTTTTAGACTTTGTAACAATAAATGTAACGGAATCTACATTTTTGGAAATTGTAAAGCCAAATGTCTCTACATTGATTTGATAAAGCTCTATGAAGATATCTCTGAGTTGAATAATTTCTTGTCATCATCACGCTTAGCTTCATTTCGAATATCAACTAAAGCGAAGGTGCGGAAGTCATATAGCACATCTAAATTTGTTGTTATAAACCTTGTCGGTATTCATGAGTCAATCTTCGAACAGTCTGGTAAAAGAGATGAACTGTATTTGATAATTATTTTACCGTAGACAACAGAAGACCTCAGTATTGAAGACTAATTTGTATGAGATCTCACCTGGGGAACATTTGCACTAATTGCCCGGTGTCGCAGAAAGAAACCAAACTTTCCAATGCTAATGAAAATGGGCGTCCGTTCTACAGGATGCATCCCCTGTCAAACAGTCATTCAGGAAACGAAAAATAAAAATCTGCAAGGGATCAATACCACGAGCCCAGTAGTCAATTTGATGAAAATGAACGAACCAGAAATACTTACCAACACTCGAGGATAGCTCAATAACTCCAAGGCTTTTGTTAAAGTGACTTCCTCAGCTTTGACACCCTAAAAAAATGAAGAAACACTACACAATCAGGAAAACGTAACCCCTAAAGGAACCATCACTCATGGGTTGAAAATGACCAGAATTAGTGAATAGTATTGCGTGTGCTGGTCGACATACAAATAAAATTCAACAAAAAGGTCTCCATATCGCCTACTGAGAACTGCTGGAAGGCATTTGGGCTTCACTGCCCTTTAGGGGTTACATACTGTATGTTGATACGCAAACAGCTCTTGGAACATAATTCTTCAAACTCAAAACAACATACCTTGGGTATCGTTGTTCGAGGCGGTTTCTGATTTTTGGAAGCTTCTCCAAGTTGCACATATGCCCCATACGGCCCCACCCTCATCACAACCTAAGAATATCAGAAACATTCAGCGTCTAATTACATTTCCGCAGACATCGTTTGCTTCCAAGACTCACTGAAATATTCCCAATAAATGTACCTTCTGTCATGGTCAAACATCATCCTGCACAACTAATTTTCATGTTGCCACAAGCAAAAAGGTCATTGTGGTGTGTACGCCCTCAGAAAAATACCTCCAATTGCGTGGTCGGGTCCACACCAAGAACCTTGGCAGGATGTGCTATAGCAGACCATTGTTCAGATGGTGTTTCAGAGCCTTCATCACTACTTAATTCATCTTCCTCTCCAGATATCATATTGGCTTTGAAACTGTCGTACAGAGATGGGCAAAGTAGACGATATGAGAAAATTAAAACTTAAAGAAGAAAGGTCATTGCATCATATACCTAGTAACATTATTACTAGCCAATAGCTTGTCGACCTACACACAAATTTGTATTGCTTCTGGTGAGACTTTCAATGCTGTATTTGATCTATGAACTATCAAGACAAATTGACTAATTGATGCTCGAGTACTTATCATAATGACTGGCAACACTTTGAAGACAACACAGGAAGCCTATAATTGGCAATAAGTATTGGAAGAGGCGAATACAGGCAATTAGGGTGACGCGAACATCCAAAAAAGTAGCCAGCTCCAAATCGACTCAGTTTTAGAGACACCTTTCCTTCCTTGCAGCTGACACATCAAATTTCAAGAGGAAGGTTACATTGGTCATCAAGACATATAGGGCAAAAGAAATGAATGCTCTCCCTTAAAACTATCGCAGAAATAGAACTAAAAACAATGACTCGAAATCATTGCCTAAAACCTTGTCAGCAATCTACGCTAATAAACAGAGTTGACGTCCACTAGAAGCACCTAAGACTCATCAGGAAGTATAACCAGGTATAAATCACCTTGGACAAACTCTGTCCCCAGT
Organism: Rhytidiadelphus loreus; assembly: GCA_947034895.1. Lineage (NCBI taxonomy): Eukaryota > Viridiplantae > Streptophyta > Bryopsida > Hypnales > Hylocomiaceae > Rhytidiadelphus > Rhytidiadelphus loreus. Next base: position 47,121,351 of record OX344764.1, read on the forward strand.
CCCTGCACTTGTTGACGGAAAGAGCTGTTTGGCTAGCAACTCTTCGAGCAGCACGGCCACCTTCACATTCAAAATGGAATGGCTAATGAAATCATCTGAGGATATCCAAACCATGCAACTGGTAGGAAGAGGTGGAGAGTCAAAGCTTTGGGATAACGGGTTGTACCTTACTAATAGGAACTTTCATGGCATCCATAACATCCTCATGAAATTCAGGCCAGAAATTTCTCAGCACCTCCTTCCACTTTGCATGTCCTGCTGATACTTCATCAAGCTGTCACACAAAACGAATTCTATTTGTGACCACTACAGAAGTTGACGAGCTTTGTCATACAAACAGCTTTAAGCAGACTGATTAAGTCACATCCAACCTCCCGCTCAAGCAGTGAGGCATCAAAACGTGCTTTCTTACTTGGAGAATCAATTGGAACATTAAAAAATTCTCATCCAGCTATCTTGAAATATAGGCATTTTCTAGCACGATCACTAGATAACATGCGCAAGGGTTTGCAACATCAGGGACAAAACACCATATATCATACCTGCCTCTCCATATTGGCAGTAAGAGCAAAGTCTGTAAACTCTGGAAAATAGTGAATGAGGAATGCGGATACCTGCACAGGAAATTTTAGTAGAAGCATCAAAAACAGAAACGCAAATGGGCAGGTCACCAAACTGTGGGAAAAGTCACCTATGAAAGCAAAGTCATGCAGAACATAATTTAGTATGAAAGGTTTGAGAGAAGAGTTTGAACGACAGGTTCTCATAACTTACCATGCGTCCTCGCACTTCAGGAAAAATTCGATGTTCATCAATTCTCATATAATTTCTGACCTGGAAAAATTGGAAGTTTCCTTAGAAGAGAATCCTCTTCTATAATGAGTTGATCTAGAAAAAAATCAGCAAGTGAAACAATTTCCCGGAACCACAAAGGTGCAACCGATATTAGGTACTGATATACAAAAATTAGATGTAACAACCAGAATCTAGATACTTCCAGTCTCCAAGCCATTTCCAGATAATGCCTTTTTTTAATTCTACAGACCATGGATAGAAGAATAATTCTGAATAATTACAAGCAGAGAGGCCACATAACAACCCAATACATTGTCAGGTTAGTCAGAAGATCAAAACCTGCAAAGTACGTAGAGAGGGAGCATATGTTGAAGGACGACCAATGCCTAGCTCTTCCAGTTGCTTCACCTGCAAATTTCCACGTGAGAAAGAGGTTCTATGCTATCTCCAAGACTGTGATCACATTCACACGAATGCATTTGCAGCATGTACATGCTGAGAACAATGCACAATTTGTTTACAAGTCAATGTAAGAGTTTAGAACAGAGAAGGCCACAAAATCCAAAGAGGTGACAGAATATCAATAAACGTTATTATGAGCATTACTTAAACAGATTTGTCAAAGCAACAGCAAAACTTTACATCAAAGTCACAACACACATATAAATTAGGCTCACTTACTAAAGTGCCCTCGGAAAAACGGGGTGGAGGCTCTGTGAAGTGCTGACGTGGTCGAAACTCTAATAGTTTTATACGATCTCCTGGCTTCTCTCCCACAAAACCATTAAATCACTACAACTGCTAATGAAATAATCAACAGACCAACCATTACGAAAAGAGCTCTAAAAGAAATCACATAAAACCGAACACATCTCACCAGTCCCAATTACTAGAAAATTAAAATAATAGCATCCCCGATTCAGAAACAATTGAATGTCTATACAGGACTTGGCTTTCGTCACCTCAAGTTGATTCAAATCTACAGTAGATCCACCGTCGTCTTTATCTTGAAGAATTTCCACTAATTTACCAAGTGCTGCCGTGTCCTGTGTATTGAACCAGCCAAACCCAGGCACTCGATGTGTTACCTCAACCAATCTGAGAGAAAAAAACAAAACTATGACTGTAAGAGGAGCTAAATTTACGTCATCGTTAAAGCTCGAATTTCAATATTTTGATGCCCAAAACTAAAGTTCTGTATCTAAACAGTCCACGTCGAGACGGCAGGGATGCACCCCATCAAATTAGGGAAATGGGCAAGAGCTTCTAACCTTATAGGCGTCAAGAAATCCAGAAAAAGACGTAGCGGAGCTACTAGCACGTAGCTGCACATCATCATCATCATCCACTACGTATACGGAGACCTGCATGTCACTCCAACCAAAGAATTTACACTTCTAAGTACCACGCATAATAAAACATTCCCCATAAAGACTATAAAGTCAGCAGCATATGACATTGTTGATACATCTAAAAGTACAAGAAAGAAGACCTCAACTACTGCTCTCATATTCTAGCTGCTGCCGAGCTTTCAGAAAATATCACATGCCCGAAGAGACCCTTTAGCATACAAAACATGATTAATCACTCATTAATCGACAATAATTGTAAAAGGCGAGTAGCAATGATTTTACATTGCAATTTATAGTCAGCTATGATCTTCGGTCACACCAAGCAAGAAAAGGTTGCCCCCATCATTCCTCTCTGATTAATTGCCTAGATTAACTAAAACACTTGATGGACTGAACTCCATTCACTTTAATATTGAGTATCCAGACCTGGCTGGTTACAGCAGGCTCCATCTGGCACGCCACAGTGCGAGCCCATATAAGGCTATACAGTTGCAAAGCATCTTCCTCCAAAACATCAGCTACGGATGCTACACCCACAATAGAAGTCCTGTTAATCATTCCCTACGTGCCAGAATTCAGAGGTATATCTTGATCACCTAATAAAAACGGAAGTGTGTACCCCATTCATAAAAGGACCTCGACATATGTGTGCATTTCAGTAAACATATGAAACGAATTTGGAATTACAGCATTATTAGCTCTCCAACAACACTAGCATCACGAAGTACTTGATTTCCATGAATTTTTCTCCAAGAATAGAGCACTAAATATACTTGTTCCATCGTAAAGACTCTTACTGAAAGGTTACTTCGAACTCTTCAACGCAACCAATGCTTGATGCACTGACCATAGTTTAAAAGCAGAATGTGAAAACACAGAACACGAAATAAAACAAGCTTACATGGCAGGCGAAATATATCAGTTGGACGAATAGCCTCATGAGCTTCTTGGGCATTTCTCAATTTAGACACCAAAACCCTGCTTTCAGCCGGAACGTAGTCTTGTCCATACCTGTACACGCCATTGTAAGCAGAGCCTCAGAATCCCAATACTTCATTCCATCCATGCCAATCCCAATATAAAGAACCCAAGCTCAGTTGGTTACATTACAAGGGGGATGCATTTGATATCAAGCCTAACCGAACCGTAAAACCACTAGCGAGTTCATTTCTAAATAACATTTAACCTACAAAGGCTAGTCATTACTTACAAAATTTGGTGTAAAATACCCCTAAATGAAGAGCCTAGAGAAATCAAAGAATCTGAAAGGAATGTACAAATGGAAAGAGGTAGGATTTAATGACTCATACCTCGAGCCAACCAGATCCTTTATATTGTCCAATGCCTCTGCAGATATCTGAATTCAAACCCACAATAATTACCAGGTAAAATTAAGGCAAAAGGGACTACAAAAAATGCAGGTACATGCTCGCGCAACTCTCAAAAACCTGTTTTAAATCCTCATCATACGTTCATATGTATGAGGAAATTACTAAAATATAGCACAACGGACCTGAAAACCATCAGTTCGCATGTACGTAATCAGCCCTGCTTGTTCATCATCATTGAGTTTTACTCCCTCGTATAATTGATGAGCTATCTGCAAACAGGATCAAACTCTCTCAGCAAAATAATCTAGAGAATTTGACTATTCGATACCAGTATTCATATTTGTCAAAACTACGAGGGATGAACAAAGTCACAGAGCCCTCAAAACACTCATCCAGCTTCGATAATCTGACTCTGAGAAATAAGCGAGTCACAGCCAGCATCTTTCTGACAAAAACTGTGGAACTAAGATGTAACGAAATGATAACCACTTAATGGACTACTACCCTCGGATTCCTCCTTTTAACTAAAATGATCACATTTGCTACCAATGAAATGAATTTGCACCAAGGGTCTCAGTAATCACATTAAAGCAGCACACAAAAAATGGTCATAAAACCGATCCAAACTTCGCAGAAACTTACCGACATAGTACGGGTGGCCCCAAATCCTAACTTGGCGGAAGCATCCTGTTGTAATGTGGAAGTGATGTAAGGGACTGGAGGCTTGCGACGAATGAGACCCTTTTTCACACTTTCTACACGCAGAATGGCTTCTGAAACTTTTTTGGACGCAGCTTGTGCATCGAAATCATTAGCAATAGAAAACTGACCCAGTTTCACTCCCTTCAAGTGTCTCAAGCGAGCAGAAAACGAAAGTCCATCCTGGGCTCCATCTTTTCTCAGTTGAGTTTCAAAAGTCCAATATTCTCGGCTCCGAAATGCCTCAATCTCCTGCTCACGGTCACAAATCAAGCGAAGAGCAGCTGACTGCACACGCCCGGCTGCCCTGCTACCCGGCAACTTGCGCCACAGAACAGGCGACAGGTTGAAGCCGATTAGATAATCGAGTGCCCGCCGCGCAAGATACGCATCCACCAAGGTCTCACTTACATCTCCGGCGGATTCCATGGCCCTGAGCACTGCTGTCTTCGTAATTTCATGAAACATCACTCGTTTCACTTGGATCTCCTTATTCAAAGCCCCCTCCATCTTCAACATCTCTAAGACGTGCCACGCAATCGCCTCTCCTTCCCTGTCTGGATCGGATGCCAAAACCAAAACCTGCGCTCTAAAAACCCCACAGCACACAGAAACACACACACAGTGCCAAGTTATTAGCAATTTACCTTTGTCTTCAATAAAGGCCCTCTTTTCACTCATTTTTCATTTCAAAAATGCTCAGCACGTGCACTTCTGAACTGATTTAGTCCAAGACTAAACCAATAATCCATTGATCACCACTTCAAATGTCGCAATCCTAAAATGCATGCAGTCAGAGCACTGACACATATGATTTAAGAATGAGATACTACAATTCATTTCCAAAACCTGACGATGTTTTGGTTTCTGGTTCATTGCACTAGAAATTTGAGGGCTTGTTTTTCTTACTGTATTTTTACTTGTTTGATTTAGATTAAAATCCAGCACAAGGTAGTACGAGAAGAGGATGCAGAGGCCAACCGTTTCAGAGCAGCTTTGATAGAATTAATATGAGGACGAGCCGATCCTGGAACCTCCCAGAGCATTTTGAAATCGTCATCTGGTCGCACTGATCCAGCTCTTGAAGCAAGATCCCGAACATGGCCATAACTTGGCAGTACAGTAAAGCTCGGCCCAAGGCACTTGGCTATAGTCTTCGCCTTGCTGGGCGATTCTACGACCACAACAGATTGCAGATTTTCTCGATCGCGTTCTTTCCCTTTAAGCTTCTTCCAATCGTTTGCCTTCTTCTCGACCGGCGGTGGCACTACACTGGTACACATTCTGGCTCCTGAAAATCTTAAACCCTAAACCCTACCAAACATCAGCACCAAAAATTCACCAGCAACTTCCACTCTCTCAATTCCACAACTATCACAACCAATTTTCTAATCAGAATCGAACGCTCACACGCTTCTTAAACCCTAAATATTAAAAAAAACTAAAAACTCGACCCCTTTATATAAACGAAATAATGCAACGTCCGCTAACCTGCAGGACGAAACTGCAATCGAAATTCCACTAACCTTATACTTTAAACCCTACCAAACATCAGCACCAAAAGTTCACCAGCAACATTCATTCTCTCGATTCCAAAACTATCACAACCAATTCTCAAATCACAATCAAACGCTCGCTCTTCTTAAACCCTAATTACTCAAGAGAAACTTAAAATTCAAGCTCACTATAAAAAACACGAAGTAATGCAATGTCCACTGACCTGCAGGACAAAATTGCGAACGAATTTTCGCTCCAGGAAGACGAAACAGCGGCCATAAGAATGGAAATTGGTCACGTATTTGTCCCACATTGCAGCGGGCACGGCGTATCCGCGAATGGCATCCATTTGGGACGACGACACCACCCGCTGGCAGCCCACGATCCAACTCATGAGCACCAGCTCTCTTGCTACTCCTTCACCTCCGTCCCCGTGCAATCTCCTCCATTCCGAACCAGATCCGAACCAGAATCACTGAATCGCTATGTTCTACGAGGGAGTGACGCATTCCTATGCGTCGGTTTTGGGATCACGAGATTGTGCGGAGGACGGGGAGATCGAGGGAAGGCGATTACTTCACTTGAGAGAAATGCAAACTCAGAATCCTTTGCAATGATGTTGCATTCGGCTTAAACCCTGTGATTCTGTGAATGGATTAGGAGGGAGTTCGGGTGGTGTGAAAAGGGTCTTATTCGCGGTCGTGGGGGTACTCTCGGTCTTGGGGACTGTGCGTAGGTTACGTCTTTTAACACCCAAATTTTCTTTTTGGAATTTATTCTTATATCTTTCGTCTCAATATCCTGCATTTCATCAACTTGGTTGAAAAGGAATTTTATAATTTAAAGGTTAAAGACATTATTTTTTATGAAAAAAAATTTATTTGTCAAAGACATTGTCATGAAACACTATGTTTATAATTTAGAATATAGACTTAGGAGCATTTCATCCTATAAGGACAAAAAAACATAGCCCACTTCATGAATAAATCTTCATAGCGCTCAAGTGGTCATTGAACTCATAGTCAACTCTATCATTTGAAGAAGTAGCAAATAAGGTAAAACAGCCCATTGTGGTCATTTCTCCTATTCCGGTCACCTACGGAAGGACCCCATAATGGTTATTCTCAGTTTATGAGATTTTGCGCCACATTCAATGTCTTACATAACTCTAAAGGAATACTTAATAACCACATTAGAACAGGCAAACGACAATACTGTAAGTGGCATAAACCCGGTAAAGTGACCGGGCCCGGTCACTTTACTGCACCACAGCAGGCACGGCCAAATCTACTAAGGTACCGGCCCCTAACTAGCACTCAAAAGAATTCAATCACATTTAAAAATTAATAATTTCAGAATAAATGAAATGTGCATAGGCATTTTTTCATAAATCTAAATTTATATGATAAATGAAATATGAACGTGTTTTGAATTTAGTGAGAAGCTCAATATATACACATACGGTGGTAGGAGGTAAAACAATCCATGTGGTATAATTATAATTAGTAGGAGCTTCACCACTTAAAGTGAAGTTAAATTAACATATCCCACATGGGATGCTCTACCTCCTACTACCCCATGTGTATAAAAGAGCTCCACTTCTCTATTGGAATTTCGGGAAACAACGTCGAAATGTGTTTGAAGTAAGGTGAACTTGTTTTTAATGAATTCAGAGATACAATTTTTATTTTTTTTAAATTAAAAGCAAGGAAAATTCTTTGGATTGCATAATTCATTTGAAGCCTCCTCTTAGCGTGTTGGCTGTGGGGCACATGAGGAGCTTGCCGGCTGCGGGCTTCGAAACCACACTGCAAGCCCCTACCGGCCAGCTGTATTTGCTGCGTCTTCCGTGGGGATGCTCTTAGGAACACCCAACTATTTGAGTGTGTCCCACGGAAATATTGTGACTGCTTTAGAAGAGTAAGGTGACCATTATGGGTACCGTTACACACTGGTTTGGAGTAGTCTATTGACTCTTTTGGGCAGAACACTTCAAAAAATCCTAGTGAATTCATACTTTATTGAAAAAATATAATTTCAATTGCTCTTGCTCTTTCTCACCCTTGTCTACATGTGGAGAAAAAATTGAAAAATTCCAGCATTCACATAAGGTCAAACTCCTAATTCTGACCATAATAGGTTGTTTTACCTTACAAGGTGCCTCATATGGGCAAGGCCAAGCTTACTAGGACATGAATGCTTCCTAATTGCTTGACTTGCCCATGAGGTTGTTCAACACAAGCCAATGCTAACTCAATAGTTGAAATCAATAAATTAAGTTTTTTAGCGGGACAAGAACTATACCTAATTTGGAGGGGTTTGGTAGAATAGAAAGAATATTCATTATATATTCTCAATTCTATACTTTGTAGAAAAATTGATTCCATATGTATTAAAGATAAATTTGAAAAACATAAAAAAGACTTTACTATCCTTGATTCATTCAACCTACAATGTTTTTTATATATAACACTACTAGTCTATTGTCACAATGCTATAAAATTTTAGAATAATCATGTACAAGTAGCATGCCTAGGTCATGACCTCCTACTACAAATTATTCTTGTGTAGTCTGGTCTATCCACTAAGTGGTGTATGTGAAACAATCTTTGTGAATTAATCCTTAAAAGATAAACCCAACCTAAGGGCTTGATTTTTAAAGAATCTTTATGAAAGCTTCTCTCACACTTAACTATAAATAAACTTTTTGGTATCATTTTCTTTGATTTCAAGAGATGCATCTATCAATCTAAATCTTGGGGTTTGAATCACAGTTTGAACTTGTAGTTTTCGCATTAGAAAGTTTAAAAAAAAATCTAATAGTAGCTTTGAAGTTATCCATGACCTTGACAAAGGTGGAAGTTCATCACTAATTGATCATTTGAACAAATAGCATGATGCCTATATAAGAATGATTTTGAAATCCAAGTTTAGGTAACTTTTTCTCAAGAGCTGAAACTTTCTTTAACGCTGAAAAGGGCACATGTTAACAATAGAGAAGCAATTGTAAGAATGCATTGGTTTAAATGGCTTGTCAATTACTCAATGCCAACAAAATTAATAAATAGGGATAAAATTACATAGGTATAGATCCTAATTGCATTTGGAAAGTAAATAAATATGATGACTTTCTCCAACATTGAAATCAACCCCCACATCTTGTATAATTTATCAAAATGAAGATAAAAGGTCCTTATTGGCTAATGACCCCCCCCCCAAGACCGAGGGGTAGTCTGTATTTCCAAAATTGTGAAAATGTATTATAAAATGCAACTTAGAAAAAGAATTTAATGATGACTCTCAAACAATAGTTGTAAAATATGATCCATAGATCATATCCATATGGCTAAATCAATTAGTATACAAACCAATATTTTCAATAATATTTGAAGCCCAAAATTGAGAATTCATCCTAAATCAATTGTAGATTGAATATTTGTAATTTTTACAATAATTTTTTCCCTCCAAGTTCAAATGATAAGTTTTAATCATTTTGAAGATTTTTTATTTTACTTTTTTCATTCAAGTCATATTTAAAGGATCATCTTTTTAGAATTAAAAGAATTATATTCTGAGGTTAAACCTACTAATATCTTTTGAATTATAGAATGTTTTACCAACTTTAAAGAACTAACACAAGAATCCTCAAAAAAATGATGAATGAAAAAATGCATTCTTATGTGTTTGGAATGTGTTTGTGTTCATGTGTTGTTCAAAATTTGAACACATGGTCCTTTAGAGGATCAGGGTGGATTGCCCCCCTTGCTCGTCCTTACTAGGGGTGTACGTAAAAAAAAATCCCCCTATTTTGGGTTGTTCTAAGATATATTTATGACCTCCCTAAACTAATTTGGGGTCTCTAATCGCAAAAATGAATTAAAAATTTGCAAAAAAATTCATGTGCGGAAAATAAATAATTCCAGGGTTTGCCCGCAGGGCCGAGCGAGGGTGTCAGTTCACCCTGGCCCTTCAGAGTTAAGGATCGACTCCAAGGTCACGTATCATTACATTCTTCCTTTTTAACCATATTACCTTATCACCTTTGTTTCAACTGATGTATTAATATCCATGTTTTATATAACAATTTGATTTTTCACCCTTACATTCATCTACAAAAGAACAATTTTATCATCAAGATATTATAGCCATTTTCATTGATTTCATCCATTTTAAAAGAAAAAATGCCAAAAATATCCCTATGCACATTTTTCTTTAAACCAGCCCCTTGCTCAGTATACAATACCCATAGTTTGATCAAAATTTTCAAAATTTTAATTAATAGAAATTTCACAATTTTAATTTACGCTGAGGAACTAGCAATTTTCCATTGATTGAGTAAAATGTCCCAAGTCACTTGAGTTGTCATACTTCTTAGAGCTTGAGTAAACAAAATGCTTCCCTTAATTTGTATTTGTTGATTATTCATTATTTAGCTCTACATTAATCCCAAAAGTTTAATATTAAAGATTTATGAAATTTAGTGAATTATTTATTGCAATTCTAAATTAATTATATTAGAATAATTACACAACGTTTCATGTCTTATGCAAAATCTTTTCAATACTTTAACTTCAAAATGATTGTTTCATATATTTATCTTCATTTAATAATGAAACCTCAAAATATTCTGATATATTTTGTGATAGATACAATTTTGTTACAAACTTGGCTTTAAATTTTTTATAAATAATACCTCTAAACCAAAATATTCAAAATAAATCCAATGACATAGCTAAGAAAAACACTCATTCAAAAATGTCAAAGTTTTACTAGTAAATTGTATGAAATGTATTTTAATTAAATAGTACAAAAGGGGGGGGGGGGGGGGGGGCTTCGAGAATACGATGGGATCCAAATTGAATCATTAATTTATTTCAACAATTTGAGAAATTTCATAAAAGATTTGAAGTGTGTAAAATATATAGCAATTTTTTAAACTTTTCTAAAATTATGTTTCATTTGTATTTGTAATTTGAAAAGCACATATATAAAATTTATTTCACATAAATTAATAACAAGTGGATTCATGTAATGAAAAATTGATATTGAGACTTACATAAAAACAAAGTTGAAATCAAGGTTGATATTGAAGTCCAAATGTAGTATGGAATTTGCATGTAAGGACTTAAGAACTTCATTCAAATTGTGTTAATGCCAAGGTAAATTACAAAAGATTGCTGTAGAGAATAGAGAATCCACTGTGAAATTATTTTTTGGAAGTTTGGGTCTCAAATTTGATTTCAAAATTTTATAAAATTTGGATTCTTAGTTTAGATTGACATGCTTCAAATTCAAGGCCTTTTAGAATACCACACTCTAATTTCTTCTAATGATTTGGATTGTCTTGACCCCATAACATGTAATAAAACTAGTTGTGAGAAACTGAAGAATTATGATGTGTACATTTTAAAAAAGAGTTTGGCACAAGAAAGAGATTTTTATCCATAATTGAGATTAGCCTTATTTGAAATTGCTTGGGTTATATCAATAGATTTAGATTTCCTACAAATATTCACTTTTCAAAGACATTTGGGGATCTAAAAAGGAACAAACTCTTCACACACCTTAACCCTTAAACAACATCAATTGCTTGACTTTAGTGTAAAAACAAAGAATGCACCTATCAGTCTAATAATCCAACCATTTTGGTGCATGCCTTGGTCATGGGGGGTGCATCCTTTAACCCTTAAACCTTAAAGGACGGACCTATAACCACTAATTTTAGACCTCATTGCCCATCACTCAGTTTGTTGCCATTTTTGAACTAGATATGCATGAAAAAATTTATATTTATTTTTCAGAGATGAAATTACATGTTTTCTTTACTTCACGAAAAAATTAGATTTTTTTGAGGAAAATTGATTTTTTTGAGAATTTCTGAAGAAAAAGTGAAGAAAAATCATATCAAATAGAAAATTATTTCAAAAAATCTGAAAATTTCACCATGGGTGTACATTATAGTGACCAACATCATGGTGGAAACTCAAATCCCGTGTCATTCTATATTTAGAATGCAATAGGCATTGAAAATACATCCAAAGTTCAAATTGCAATAAAATATTCAATATTACGAATCTTTTCAAAATTCCAATTGGAGTAGAAACTAGAATACATGACCTTCATTTCAAAAGTTGGTCTAAAATTCAAAAACTATCATTTTTGTGGAGAAATTTTAGATGTAAAGCAAGGAGCAACAACTTCCCAAAATACTCATAAAAATAGCATATTTTGTGATCCATTTTTTTTACTAACTTCTGATTCACGTGAATACAAACACTAGCAAAATTACAAACTCATTGAGGTACTCTTCATAATCCTTTATGAAAGGTTAAGAAGTAAAAAATGGATGAAAAAATGCTTTCACTCTCCGTGCTCACTCGTGCTTGCTCATCACCGCACAGTCATCCAAACGCCAGGAAATGGTGTCCCCGGCGTTTATAATTAAAAAATGAGCGGGGGACCTTGGAAATCATCCTTTTTCATTATTGTGTGAATCGTTGACTTAAGAAATAACAAAAGCACTCATTGGAAGTCAGACTATGTAGGAGTTCTCCTCTTTTCACAACAAAATTATTACTAGAGTGAATAGTTGCACTTTTGTTCTACTATAAGAATTACATATCATCCATCAAAACCCAAATGTCCTCTTCGACATTTACGGGTTAAGGGATAAACCCAAATAGTTGAAGTAAAGTAAAGTTTCCCCTTCTTCTATAGAAATCTTTTCTTGCTTAAATAATAATAATAATTTTTTTTCCTAATTATCACTACGGGCAACGAAGGTGTTTGTATTTTAATTTATTTTCAATAATTAAATTAATTAAAAACAAAACAAAGCTACTTGTGAATTAACGAAAGTTAATGGAAACCACTAAGATACCCTTTGGAAGGAGCCATTTGATGCCAATGGGCCTACCTAGTCTCCTAATAAATGAGGTTACCAAGCAAGCATTGCATGGGCTGAAATTAATGGATTTTTAGCAGCTGACGAATCCGTCAGGGAGGTACAGCAAGGCACTCAATCTGCAAGTGGGGATCCCGTGAGCATTAATAAGTTATTCCATCCATCTGTCTATTTGCCTTAGTGAAAGAGTGAACCAAAAATTATTAACAATTGCCACAATTTTGGAGTGAAAAGTAGATTGTTGGAGCTGCATTTTCTTTGTTAAATTTAACCCTTAAAAGGATATTTCATGTTTGGGCTTTGTTCAATTTCTAAATTAAAATACACATTTCAAAAATTTGATATTTTCAGATATTTTCATAGTAATTTAGATGTCTCATCATATATTACTTCAAAATTGATTTTATATATGTTTTTTTAAGGAAATTTTCATTGTAAAAATCATAGTAATTACAAAAATTCTTTAAGTAGTTTGAATTTTTATTCAAAGAAAAATGGAAATATTAGTGAAAAACATCATGGTGTAATTTATTTACTCCTTGAGTTCATGCCAAAGAGAAGTTCAATAGAAAAAAGTTCAAAAGTAGTGTATTTTGAGCTTTTAAGACACTATCTTCAAAGTGTCACAAAAAAATACAATTTTAACAATTTTGAAAAAAATTCAAATGGAATAAGATGTAGATTATTTGAGCTACAATTTCTCGGTTAACCCCTACGACCAAGGCCTTCTTTCTGCCCAAAACACTCAAAATTGCCATTTCTATAGCAAAAAGTAAAAAAAATTGATTTTCTTTTTTGCACATCTAACCGTAGGATCTTATTACACCTAACTAATATGAGAATGTATAGAAAAAATTTGAGAAATTTTGATCACACGAATTGCAAGATATCTAAGTTTAAAGTGAAAAAAACAAGTTTTTCAACACATTGTGCGACTAGATTATTTGACTTTGAACCTTCTTAAATTAAATTTTTTGCACTACAAAATTTTGAGCTTTAAATCATTATTGTGGGGAATTGAATAGAGAATTAAAAAAAACTTAATTTTTATCCTTTAAAAAATTATTAACTAGAAGTAGGTATGAGATAGAAGGAAAATCTATATTATTAATATCTCTAAAATGAAATTAAAACGCATTAATCCCAATGGTGAGATTGCTCTACAAAACAAATTAAACCATGTAGAACTCTTTTTTTTAAGTTGCAAAAATTGCATTTAGAAATGAATCCTATAAATTATTTCTTCAAGTAGATGCACCAATTGCTCGAAAAACAAGATTGTCCATAATTTTCTCACAACAAATCCAAATGGAATGAATCAAAGCTTTCCATGTAGACAAAAATATAATCTATGAGAGAAAAAAATTCATGATTCAAATTTTGAACTCTTTTTTTGTTGTTGCCTCCTCTTCCTTGTTTTGAGCTTATTTGAGCATAATTTTTGTTCCCAGGCACCAATTGAAAAAAGAATTTATTCCCATGAAGCTAATTAATTTTCCTATCTTCAAAAAAAAGTTTTAAGAAATCATGACAAAAATTCAACTTGTAGGTACTTGCCCAAAATCCCTTTTGTCTCCCAAAGGGATAATGGTCCTTTAGGATTAAGCTTAACAACATTTAACCCTTAATTGCTCAAGGCACTAAATTTTGGTGTCAACGATACTTTGAAGTTAAATAAAACCATACTAAGTTTATATTTTTAGTAGTTTATATTTTTGAATTTTTTTTTGGAGTCTAGTTTTAGCATCAAAAGTTTGATTTTGAAAATGATTGATTACAATTTTTCTATTCAAGATTTTGTGCAAGGGTGTCCATTGTAATCTTGACTTTCCATAGTGTTGAGGTCTCTTGGAAATGAGCCTCAAATACACTAGATCTTAGAGAAAAATTTACATTAGAAATTCATTTCAGAAAATTGTAGAGTAGATTTTGAAAAGTCATAAATTGATTGGGGCTATAAATGTTAGGCCCTTTAACCTCATATTTTTTTGTCACCAACTTCTTAGATTTGACTTGTGAAAAGAAGATTGAAAGAATTCAAATCACTTTCACAGTTTTAACACCTTCATGATTAAACATTATAATCTTTCTATCCATAAGTGATATTGCTGTGTTTTCTTTTCTTAAGTGATCTCTAAAATATCTAATTTGAATTTGTACAGTTAAATTTTTTTTTAAATGATACAACTTATCAAAATGTTGACTTTTTGTTCAATTTTGAGCAAATCCCAAGAAACTCAAAAAATGCCTTGCGCATTTAGGGGTTAAAATCAAGAACTTTGTGCAAATTCAGGTTTTCACTTTCAAAATGCTTGTGGGGCTTGTAGTGTCCTTTAAGGGTTAAATTAATGAAGAATTGAAGGGCAATTTTTATTCCTAAATGCCCAAGGTCTTTTTAGATCTTTTTAGAATTTGCTCTAAACTAGACAAAAGAAACCTCAAATTTTTTAGAAGATTTACCAATTTTTAAGCATTAATAACCATACAAATTCAAACAAGATGTGTTATAAATCACATAGGAAAAGAAAACACAACAGTATCAAGATTATAATGTTTGATCAAGAGGGTGTTAAATTTGTGAAATTGATTTGAAGTCTTCCAATTATTTTTTTACATGTAAAATCTAGAATTTAGGTTTTAAAAAATATAAGGTTAAGAGGAAATAACATGCATAGCCATGATTGATTTATGATTTCTTAAAATCTACTCTAAGATTTTTTAGACTCGTTTCCAATGCAATTCTCCATTCCTCTTATATCTAGTGTATTTAAGGCTCATCTTCAAGATCCTCCAACATTAAAAAATCAAGATTTGCAATGGACATCCTTGCACAAAATCTTCAATAGAAACATCATAAGCAATTTTTTCCAAAATTACTTTAACCCCTAAAGGACCAGAGCCATTTTTCTCTCAAAAACTATTCAAAATTGCCATTTCTGCTGCATTCATCCAAAAAAACAAAACAAAATACTTTTTCTAGAATCCAACCATAGGATCTTGTACTTTACTAGTCAAGGATCATGTGGTAAAAATTTAATGGAGTTTGACTGTACAGATTGGAAGATATCAACATTCCAAGTTGAAAAAAGAAAGTTTTTTTGAATACTAGCCTGCAATTTCAGATGACTTTGAATGCCATTTGTGGAAAAAAATTTACACCATGGACCTTGAATTAAAAAAAAATTGTGTTGAAGAATTGAGTTGAAAGTCTAGAAAAATAAATAAATAAACATGCTTGATTTTCATTCTTTAAAAAATTATTAAGTAGAAGTAGGTCCAAGATTGAAAGAAAAACTAAATTGTTAATAGCTCTAAAATGGGATTGAAACACAATAATCTCAATGATGAGATTGTTCTAAATAGAAAACTCAACCTTATCAAACAATTTTTTTTGAAAAATTGTGAAAATGGCATTCAAAATTGAATCCTATAAGTTATTTTTTCAAGAAGATGCTCAAATTGTTCGAAAAACATAACTTTCACATTACTAATCCAAATGGAATGAATCAAAGCTTCACATGTAGACAAAAATATGATCTTTAAGAAGAAAAAAATTAAAAAATTAATTTCAAATTTTGTAGATTTCATTTTCTGCACAGTGATGTGAAAATTATGTTTAAGATGCCATAACTTTTGCTCCCAAGCACCAATTGAAATAAAATTTATATTCCCATGAAGCTAATAATTTTTTCTATCTTATGAGAAAGTTTCAAAGAGTTTCACTAAAAATTGAGATCTTAGGAACCTGCCCAAAATCCATTTTGTCCCCTTAGGGGACAACGGTCCTTTAGGGATTAAAGAGTATTCAATTTAAAGAGAAAATACATTAGGGAAAATTCAACTGGTGAAGATGGCCGTGAGATCTCTCAATTCCCTAACTCTTTGAACTCATCCACATGCGCAATCTGATGTGGCCGAAGTTTGGCTACATCAGATTTTAATATTTAATTATTATTTTTGTAAATTTTTTATTTTATTTTATTATTATTATTATTTTCTAACTGCGTACGTTTGGTTTACAGCTAGTGGAACAAGCCTAAAACGGCCTTCCCCTCGCCCAAAATCTCTTCTAATGAATAAAATAGCACTTCAATAAGATTTGTATTTAGCTTCAAAATTAAATCAACACCTTAATATGATGCCTTGAGCATTTAGGAGGTAGATTATATAAAAATAACAAACTTTGATTTTGATTTTGAAGCAATTGAGTATATTGCAATTGGAGAAATAAATTGAGGGCTTCAAAAGAGAATTAGAAACTAAAACCTCTTTTAACCCCTAAAGGACAAAGGCCTTTTTTCTGCCAAAGAACACTCAAAACTGTCTACCTATAGCAAGGAGTAAAAACAATTGAAACATTGTTATTTTTCCATATCTAACCACAAGATCTTACACCTAACTTGTATGAGAGTGTGGGAAAAATTTCAGAATTTTTGACCGCTCAGATTGCAAGATATCTGCGTTTAAAGTGGAATAAACAAGTTATTCAGCACATTGCAGGACTAGATTTTTTGACTTTGAACATTTTTAACATAAAATTTATGCACTATATGGTTTTGAGCTTTAAATCTTTATAGTGGATAATTGAGTTGAGAGTCTAGGTAAAAATAATAATTCACAAAAAAATTAATTATCATTCTTAAAAAAATTGTTAAGTAGAAGTAGGTATGAAATAGAAGGAAAATCTAAAATATTCATATAGTTTAGATGGAATTAAAATGCACTAATCCCCATGGTGAGATTGTTCTAACAAGTAAATTAGACCATGCAAAAAAAACAATATTGAAGAATTTGAAAAATTCCATTCAGAAATGAATCCTACAAGTTATTTTTTTCAAGAAGATGCTCTAACTGCCCAAAAAACAAGAATGTCTATAACTTTTTCATAACATATCCAAATGAAATGAATCAAAGCTTTCTAGATAGACAAAAATATAATCTATGAGAAAAATAAATATTAAAAAGAAAATTCAAATTTTTGTCCATTTTTTTTTGGCTGCCCAAGCTGCCCGCCATCCCCTCCTTTGAGCTTATTTGGTCATAACTATTGTTCCCGAGCACCGATTTTGAAAAAAATTATATTCCTATGAAGATAATCAACTTTTCTACCTCCAAAAAAAATTTCAAAAAATTAGGAGAAAGTTTCAGCCCATAGGTACCTGCTCGAAAACGCATTTGTCCCCCGAAGGAACAATGGTCCTTTAGAGGTTAAAATTTGCATGGCTATTACGCAAATTACTCTTATTGCACAAGTTTATTGAAATAGTGTTGTAAGACCTTCTCACACTAATTGCACAATTTTTTTTATAATTGTGGTCTAATTTGTTTGAACATAGAAAGAAATATTGATGAAAGTTGCTTCTGAGTATCTCAAATAGTTAGTGAAATGGTGATGTCACTAATTACAAAAGTTTTTTTATTTTTAATAAAAAGTTTCTACACATTAACCCCTAAACGTCTGGATTCATCTCCAAAATTGACGATTTCAGAAAAACCAATATTAACTACAATTTGGAAGAATATTTTGGAATTGGTATACAAATGAAAGCTACAGATTTTGATTTTTAAATTCTATCCTTACGGTTAGATCTACTAATGCTATCACCAATCTTTTTCTATAAATTTTGAAAAGAAAATTTCAGAATTCCTTCTAAATTCAATTAGAAGTAAAATATTATCATTTTTTGAGTAAAACTTGTTGGAATGGATTTGAAATAAGATTCTCTTCATATGGTGATTTTTTGAAATTTTTGTGACCTTTACATCTTTGACCTTGTTTTTGTACATTTAGTTTTGAACTAAAGTCAATGCAAATTGACCACTTGACATACTTCCACATTTGTAATTTTAGAAATGTACATATATTCTAGTAACACCAAATCCAACCAATGGATAGGACAACAACTTGATAAAATATCACCAAAAATTAAGATGACTTTCATCCAAGCAGGAATGAGATAGAAACAAAGTTCTGAATTTGTTCATCGTCTAGAAAATGGATGTCGAAGCGCTCCAGGGTTAAAAGAAATATAGTCACATTATTATATAGTAACATCTTTATGAGAGATTTTGTAGCATGCACTATTTGAACACATTTGAAATAGTGAGATATTTCAATTCCCCATTCATTTCAAGTTCATTTATGTTCCTAGCATAAAACATACAATAAGTATCTATAATGAAAATTTAAAGCAATTTTTTTTTTTTTTTTTTTTGAAACCAATGAAATGAGGTTCATTGCCATTGAAAAAACAAATTTGGATACTTTGGTGTGGACTCGATATGTGAGACTATTTGAACACACTACAATCAAGAATCATGAATCCCTCCCTCCCTCCAAATATGATTTTTGAAGTTGTATAAATATACTACAGATTTTCCAAAAATCAACTAAAAATATCATTACTCAACATCTAAACATAACAAATGCATATAAGGTAAAGCAACCCATTGTGGTCAGAACAAGGAGTTTGACATCATGTGGTTATTGAAAATTTTCAATTTGTTTCCCACAGTAGTACAAGTGTGAGAAACAATGAGAGCAATTGAAATTATGTTTTTTTTGACAAAGTTTGAATTTGTTATGAATTTTTGAAGTGTTCAATGCATTTTTGCCCATAAGAGTTTGTAGACTACCTTAAAACCAACAAAATCTGAATCCATCGTGCTCATTTGGCTCACCTAAAGCAGTCAAAGTGTTTTGTAACATCTATCCCCCGCCAGGCCACCTGTAGCTGGCGGGCTTTGTCCTTTTTCTTTTCTCTAGCAATGAAACCTTGGTTCCATTTGTTTCAAATAAATAAATAAAGTGTTTTGTAACACGGAAGGTCTAAAAAGTCAATTCTCACTGGAAAATTGAAAGTTCCTAATGAAGTCACTAACTACTTCATTACTGTCATGTAAGACATGCATTAAAGCCAAAGTTTGAAAAAACTGAAAAAAACATAATGGGGTCATACATTTGGTAGGTGACCACTATAGGTCATTTGACCACAATAGGCTAATTTACCTTACAACAACAACAAACCTGACACCTCAAAATACAAAAGTCAATCCTTCACCCCTATAGTACAAAGCTCAATAATCTTCAAACATACCTACTCATTAATTATGTCACAATTATATCACGCCCCAAATCCAAAAAAATATCATAGTAAAATATAATATGGATAATTGTTATATAGATGGTTCATTCATACCAGTCAATCCTATTGGTGAAGATGTGACAACATGATATGAAATTTGCAATATTTATAATAATATAACTATTAGCCTAAAACTCCCCAAACAGCCAAACTTCAGAGTATATTTAGAGCATAACTCACAACAGTACATAAGATGTTAATCCTTAAACACAAAACAATATGAAATCCACCCACGTATTTATAGACAACCTTAACTCACTCTACTTAATAAATAGACAATCCAAATATCCTACACTTTAGAACCACCACCTAAACAAACTAATTTTCATAGAAACAATCAAATTGTTTTCTAGCATCAAAAAGCCCCAATACACCCATATATAAAGTACATCTAGACAAAAACATACAAGGAAATGTAGAAGCTCACAAACTAGCAAAAGAAATAACGACAAAGGATGATGAAAAAATCACAAAAGAAGACAAAAATGTGCACTCAAGTCCTTTTGGTTATATAGAGACATCCCCCAAAATGTAATCAAACAATGAAATCCCCCATTGGAAACCTCCTTAAATATTTAGAAGAAGAAGAAATTGGTAAACAAATATTTGAAGTAGAATAATACAATTACATGAGTAAATAGCTAAACAAAGACAACATAGAAAAAACAAAAGCAAATAATTTTTGTGAAAATCTACAAATAATAGAGAATCAAATCTCTCAATCACTCAAATTTAGTGATGAGGCAACTACTACTTCTTTTGAGCGCATAGTGACATGGATGTCACAATGTGATCAAATCCAATTTTTTTTGTATACCCCCCTAGAAATTTAAATTAAATTATATTAATTTTATCTGAAATCCACCCCCCATCCCACCACTTGCAATTTTAAGGTGAGAGTGGGGGTGACATTCGATGTGGAATAAATCCCATATCCCCATATTGTAATTGTATCCCGTATTGTGACCGTATGTGTACCGATACATGTATCATACATGCCCCCTGCATTTGTATTCGTATCCATATACACTATCATATCTATATTTGTACCTATATTCATATCCGTATCTTGGGGTGTTTTTAAGATCAACGGCATCTGGGGGGAAGATTTATTTTTATTTTTAAATCAACAGCTCTTTTATTTTTCGTTGGGGGGAGGAGGGAGGAAATGGAGGAAACCGAGGTTTCACCTCTTTTTAGCGCATTGTTACATTTGATACATGAAAAATGCTAGAAAACACCTATTCAATCCACTTGAAGCTCCAACATCAATTGCTCACTTTGCAATAACTACAAAACAAATACATGGTCACACCTCTTTTTATTTTATCCAAAAAATAATATACACGATCTAAGAATAAACTCGGGGGGTGCACTTAGTTGTACTATAAGAAACCACGTGCGAACAAGTGGTTTCTAATAAACTATAATTTCAACCTAAAATTTTGAACATTGTTTAATAATGACTATAGCTTTCTATTGCCAAAATTTCCAACTCAAATAAAATATGAAATGATTTCTAGAAGACGTTGAAAATGAACTAAAATGGCATGTTTTTCAACTCAAATAATTATAGAGGACACATTTAGATGACTATTAAGTCAATATCCAACTCAAAATGAGCTTTCAATAATAAGTTATTTTTAGGAATTTTTTTTCATTTTTTAGACAATTTTTTCTTATATAATACAGGTGTGTGAAAGTTATTTTTCAGTTCTATAGTGTATCTTTTTACTTCAAAATTTCGTAAATAATTATTATTAACAAATAAAAATATCAATAATTCAAAACATAAACTTTCAAAGTAGGAAAATCTATTCAAATTTTGTTAATTTTGTTTTACATATAATATAAAAAGTATATAGGGGGTCCAAAATTTGTTCGCACATGGTTTCTAATGGACACTCTAAATGACCCCCCCGAGAGAATAAAATGCCATAATAATGCAATATGGGAATTATACAAACTCTACATGTGTTAGAGAAAATAAGATGCTATAACCTAGTGAATATTGGTAAAAAAAATGACCAACCTCAATATAGTCTTACCATGGTTATTGACTTATAATTGCATAAAAGCTCTATTGTGTAATTGTGGAGCTACACAAAAAACATACATATTTTTACTATTTAACCATTGCAAAGATTACCTACCCCACCCCACCCTTAAACCATCATTATAATACATCTTGCGGAATTGACATATTGTCACAATAAATACACAAGATAAGCCATTTCTTGCAAGAAAATGAATATCAAACACTACTCAATAACATCAAAAATTGGAGATGGAAAGTTGCGTCACTATTAACCATGATAGCTAGGATTACACAAAAAATGCCAAAGTCATTTAAAAACTATAGAACACCTAATATGTAAACAATTTCCTATCACAAGAATAATTAGAGGAATTCGCCACAATGCAATAAAATACCTTCAATACATAATACTCACAAAATAGAGATTGAAAAGTAATCAATCGATGTCAAAATAGAACTCGTCTAGTTTCTTCACACTTAGCTTATAATAGAGACAATGCCCAACAACATAATTAGAAGCCACACAAACATGGGCCTTAAAACCACAAAACATCAACGTATCACAAATATACTCCAACTTAATGGAGTAACAACCAAAAGCAATACCGGTATAACACAATAGGGTTTCAAAAATTGCACTAAAAATTTTAAATAATATATTTTTTTACGAGAACAAAAGATTAAACAATAATCATTGGATACGAGACATTGAACACTCACTAATTAATTTGGTTTATTTGTTACAATCCTAGATTTGTGACATAGAGTCTACCTCACTTTCCATGGCCTTGAGACATAGCTACTTGTACTACTTCCAACAAACTTTTCATTCACAATGGTCTCCGGATTACAATTCTTCTTCTTCTTATGAATTGTTGAAGTTCAATTACATTTATGCCAAACTATTTTTTGCATACATATGTGTATATAAGGTAGAGCAACCCAATGCCATCAACCACCCAATTCAGACATCTACTAGACCCTTCCATAATTTGCATAAGCCCCCCCACCTTAGCCTACTACAATTTTAGCAACCTTTTAGCATCACAACAATGCACTTGGGGAGGAGAGCCAACATCATGGGGTTTAGCATGGGGCTACCCATGCTTTCCCAATTTAGTCTCAACAAACTTTGAAAAAGTATAAAAAATTCATTTTTTGTCGGAATGTCTTGATTCTACTTGCAAATGACTTCTCTCAATCTTTGAAAATATGTGTGAGTTGACAAATGGCTTCTCCAAAGTTCATATATAACAAATCTTTTGTTATAGGCATATTTTCCTTATGCATTTGGGACTACTTGTATCTACATGTTTGGCTTAGGGTGTTTCATTGCGGATGGAGGCTGAACACTTTGTGTAAGGTAGTTTGCTCTAAAAGCAAACATAAATTGGAGGTACATTTTGTTTTCTTCAATGTACCAAATATTGTACATTTCAAAAAGTGGTTGCTTCTAGTGACCACCAAGGTAGGAGGTCCATAAACCGCTCATCTAAGAGCTGAAGCTGACTTTTCGGGAGGTAGAACTTCTTAAAATATTTTTCAGTAAATTTTCTTTGAAAGGCAAGATAAATTGTCATCTAACCCAAGTTGTTTCATATTTTTTGAAGTTTTGTAGAATTAGTTATGAATTTCTGAAGTTGCAGAAAAGTGCATTTTTGTGGGCTCTAAAACCGACCACCTCCTGAAATGCACACCACTTGTACATTGGAAAGTGCAAAATGTACCTCTAGAGCCTGATTGGTTTTAGAACCCGCTCCATTTTAGGACCTCCTACCTTATAATTCACTTTAAAACTTCGTAACTAATTCTACAGATGTCCAAAATGTATGAAATGATTTGGATTAGATGCCATTTCCATTTTTCTTCCTACAATAATTTCCAGAAAATTATTTTTTCAAGGAGTTTAGCTTCTCCAAAAAGACAATCAGCTCTTAATTGGCCACTTTAAGAGCAGACTTTCTTTAAGGCACTTATCCGTGCTCGACAGTGTGTCCCAGACATATGAAATAAAACAAGAATGGCGTGACCATGAAGCTCCAACTAAACCTTAACCATGTTGTGCAGTGTGAATACAATTGTAGATACAATTTGGAAACTCAAGATTCATAAACAAGAGAGTCCATGTCATAGTCTCTGTCCTTTGTACAGATGTGACAGTACTGTTCATGATGCGTCCACAAGACTTTTTGTTGACTGCACTAAATCTAGGATAGTGCTGCACATGATCCAAAAAAAGAGCATCCAGTTCTTATTTCTCAATTTGTTCAAGATCCAGATGCGGCTAGTCTAGTCTACTGTAGTCTATGCAACTGACATTCCAGATAGCATCAAATGCTAACTGAAGCTCGTGGACTGTGGAACACATGCCATCCATTTTTTTTCATTTTTTTTTTTCATTTTTTATGAAAGCGCCAAAGTGGCAATCAGGATGACAACCTACTTCTAACCACTTAAGCAATTGAGCCTATTTGTGGCATGGGGAAGGTCGAGGAAAAAAAAAATTCGTGTAGAGAAATAGATTTAAGAAGGATTTCATAATTTTTTTATTTATTTTTCCTCAAAAACAAAATTATCATGAATTTTTTTATAAAGATTATGTTTATTCTATTCTCAATTTTAAGGTAAAACAATTTCCAACCATAGGGTGCTTACAAAACCGATGTAGGTGATTGTTGTGACTTTTCTAATGTACATGTTGTGATCATTTTATGCTTTCAATGTATTCCTCCTAGACATTTTTGCTGATCTTGTTGGCCATGTTGTACGTGACATGCCACGTACGATACTGTTGATCACAAATGGAAGAGTCTAAGAAGTGAAAATGGGGTGACGAAGAGAAATGGGGTGACTCTTTTATATTAATAAATGTTATGGTAGTGCTCCAAATTTCAACATTCATCCACATATTGGATAGAAAATATGACATTAGCACATATTCACTCTATCTCAAAATAATATTAGTGTTTCCTTAGTAAAATACAATGGAAATACAGGTATTATTTTGAGACAAAGGGAATATCACGTATCTGTAATTATATTTTCATCCACAATCTAGTGATTTCATTCAAGGTTTTTTTAAAGTTGAAGTTTATTGGCAATTTTTTGCCTTGTCAATACTATTTGTGTTCCAAGGGCATGTACATGGCCCATTATTTTGGTGCAAAAATCCAGAAAAAAACCCTCTAATGCCATTCCATCAATATCAAACCCAAATTTAGAGTTGGAGTTTTTAAAATTTCAGTAGTAATAATCCTTCATTGCTCAAGGTAGCATTACATCTAGAGGCTGAACTAATTTTGTGGAATGAATTTTTTATTAAAAAAAACGAGATTTGAAATGGATTGAGCTTATTGAATTGGGTGCACCAAAAATGAGAGGACATTTGACATTTTTGTTGAATGATCGATTGAGGGTCAACTGCTACATGTTAATTCAGGTCAATGTCAAATTTCAATTAGATTTTTTTTTATAAAACATTATTTTTATCAACAAACCGGGTTTGTTGGATTTTGAGCAATTTGTGTCAAGGGGAATTGGCCGAGCATGTAGGTGTAAAGTGAACATGAAGAGGGAGAGGGAGACGGTCTACAATTTTATAGGTTTTATTGGATTCGCCCATACTCATTGAATTGGCCCATATTCTTGGCCTTTAGGTCTTTATGTATGGGAGAATTGACCCCTATTATTCTAATGATCGAGTAGTTGCACTAGAAGAAACCCTCGTTTTTTGTGTTGTTTTAAAAAATGTGAAAGTGTGTTATTTTGAATTGAAGGCATGTCAACTTTGATGTCCCCTAAAATCTATCATAGGCAACATTTCAATGAACGGCTAAAATCTTTTAAAACACGCCTAGATGTCTACATGTTTCATGAAAACAATTGCAAATACCTCATGCTTACAAACTTCAAAAGCCCGCCACGTTGATGCTATGGTAAAAAATGTGAAAGTGTGTTATTTTGAATTGAAGGCATGTCAACTCTGATGTCACCTAAAATCTATCATAGGTAACATTTCAACGAATGGCTAAAATCTTTTAAAACACGCCTAGATGTCTACATGTTTCATGAAAACAGTTGCAGATACCTCATGCTTGCAAACTCCAAAAGCCCACCACGTTGATGCCACATAGCAACCACGCAATTTTTTCCATTCGGACAATGTTCATTTAAAAAATAAATAAATAAATCACTGTGAAAATGTGGCACGTAAAATGATTCACTCAAAAACACGTGGCATTAACGATATTAAATTATTTAGAATTAGAATTATTTTATTATATAAAACAATTATTTGAAAAAAAGTCAAAGAAAAAGAACTCTAAAATCCACAAACAATTTATCACCTACTTCCTACCAACCCACTAGTATAAAACCTAAAGGAACAAGGATTTTTTGTTGCCAATGAACACCCAAAATTGTCATGCATACATAAAAGAGTAAAAAGAAATTTAATTGTTTCTTTTGCACATCTAGCCAAAGTATCTTACACTTGATTAGTATGAAAATGTGTTAAAGAGATTTCAAAAAAATTGACCGTATACATTGCAATATATGAGCATCTAAAGTGAAAAAAACAAAATTTTAGCACATTACGGGACTAGATTATTTGACTTTGAACCTTCTTATATTAAATTTTTTGCACTAAAGATTTTTGATCTTCAAATCTTTATTTTGGGTAATTGAATTGAGAGTCTAGGAAAAAAAAAGACTTCAAAAAAACTTAATTTGTATTCTATAAGAAATTATTAAGTAGAAATAGGTATGAGATAGAAGGAAAATCTAAATGATTAATATCCTTAAAATGGAATTATAATGCAATGATCCCAATGATGAGATTGTTTTAGCAATAAAATTAAACCACGTGGAACTTCTTTTTTTGAACAATTGTAAAAATTGCATTCAAAAATGAATCCTGCAAGTTAATTTTTCAAGAAGATTCTCTAATTGCCCAAAAAACAAGATTGTTCATAACTTTCTCATAACAAATCCAAATGGAATAAATCAAAGCTTTCTATGTAGACAAAAACATAATCTAGTTTTAAATTTTCAAATTTTTGTTTGTTGCCTCCCATCCCCTATTTTGAGCTTATTTCAGCATAACTTTTATTCTTGAGCACTAATTGAAAAAAAAATTACATTCCCATGAAGCTAATCAAGTTTTTTGTCTTCAAAAGAAGTTTAAGAAAATAATGACAAAAATTCAGCCTGTAGGTACTTTGCACAAAATTCCAGGTCCTTTAGGGGATAAGGAGTTCATTGTTTCATTCATAATGTACATCCATCTATTTTCCTTTTTATTCAAAGCATGACACATGACTGCCCTTCCTCTATTTTTTTAACATCTAATTTGCGTTTTATCTCATCCCACCATAACTTATAGAAATGTATTCAAATGAATCTAAAACCTCTAGTTGATGTGGCACTTCTATATTTTTTGGGACATTCTAATAAACATGACTATTTTTTATTTGATGTCCAGAAAAACATACACATTTCTTGTATCATCCACTGTTTTTGCTCTAACATCCTACGTCTTCCCCAACATTAGTAAAAATTTGCCTCCCATAGGCTCAGAATTTGTGACACATTGATGTCAATGAAAACATGGCCTGTTTTTTTGTAACACCACATAAAACATGGAATCCTTATAGTGTTGATTAAAATACACACAACTTTGAATCTTCAACAAAATTACAAATTTTGGTATCATAAGATAAAACTATGAAGTGATCAATATGAATGCAAAATATAACTTAATTTGAGTGTGTTCACATTTATAACATAAATGATATATAGTGAATTTTGTAACAAAATAAATTATTGGATCATGGATTGATTCTTGAAATAAACATTGACATTTTATATTTGATGTTTCCTTCGTGCCTTTAAGAATGTCCATTACTAACTTCATAGATGTTCCTAATTTAGACCAAAAATGACTCTATGGAAAATGAATGCTACTTAAAAGTAATATCCAACAATAAAAAGTTAATCCATTGCATAAAATGATGTATCACAAATGATGCATTCCATAGAAAAAGAAAAATATTGTTAGCACTACTAATTGCAAAGATAGTGACCACTTTTAAAATTTTAACAAAATACTTGTACATTCAACCCTCTTTCATCAAGCGCACTATGTTATGAAATAGTCCAGCATTTGATAAGACTTGTACCGTGGAGGAACTCAAAGCTTTTTCAAGAGCCCGTTCTTTTTTATGATGTTCACATAGAGTATTCAAAGTAAACAACCACTATGATGTATATTGGGTGCATTGGCATAAGATGTAACTTGAACACTTGATTGCAAAAGAGATTTTCATCAGGCCTAACATGGAATGTATAATTGAATAGCTCCTAATATAAAATATCCATAAGATTCAAAAATTTGAAGGCACAAGAAACCTTCTAAATATTATAATTAATTGCAAAGTGAACCCCAATTTCTACAAGGGGTGTCAGAGGAGGGCTTAACTAAGAATAGTACAAAAGAAACACAACACCGAACTCCATCACACCCGTGTTTGGTTGCTTCAAGGAGTTTTGTTTTGTGTTTTTTTCAAACTCTGGCTCATGGTCCCTCGTTGCACACACTTTTACAATTTACTCTATTTTACTATGAATTCAAGAATGAAGAACAAAGAGAGTTAGCCTTTTTCCAAGCCTATAAAAACTTCCAATGGGGAGAGTTCTACTGTTTTATTTGCTAGTTTTGTGATGGGTTCATAAAGGAGATCACCCATTTCTGATCAGCCTCCCATTTTCGCAGCTTAGACTGCTTCATTTCCAATCAGCAAAACTGTAGGTGACAACTCACGTACTATAGGGCCCACGGGAGAGACACAAATGTCTTGGAGGTGTACATTGAGAGCATACAATGATCACAACATGTACATTGATAGCCTTCCATCAATTTTGTAACCATCCTATGGTTGGAAATAGGTTTGCCTACATATCGGGAATGGGACAAATAGAATCTTGACAAAAAAAATTCATAGTAATTTTGTTTTTGAGGAAAAAAATTTAGAAAATTATAAAATCCTATTGAAATGTATTTCCCTACATGGGAAAAATTTCCCTTAAATTCCCGCAAGCTGCAGATAAGCTGAATTGCTTAAGTGATCAGAAATGGGTGATATACCTTACATGCATTTTCTTTTCTTTTTTCTTTGTGGATGATATTTTTCTTTATTTTTAAATAGAACAAAACTATTTTCTTGGATCTTGGAGTGATATCCCGGTAGAGTGAATGTGTGACAAGTGTACAACAGTGAATGATAGTGTGACAAGTATGTAGGATATTTTAGAATGCTGTTTCCAAAGAAGACTGTATATACTATATACTCCGTAATATATAGAGAGGTTTGAGGTTATAGTACTGGAAAGGCACTCATATAAACCAAAAATATATATATTTTATGATTTAAAGATTTTGCAAATGCATATATTATACTCATGGTGGGGTGTGTTTGAACCTCAGTTCAAGCACAGCCAGTTTGCACCTTTTTGGGGGGTACTGACATATTGCTTACAAGTTCCAACACGATCAGTATTTTGCAGTATTTTGCAGCCTGGCTGTTTTGTTGCTCTCAATATCCATAGCTTGCAGGGAAGCTTTTTTTTTTTTTTTTTTTTTTTTTAACTGACATGCAGGAATCTCATGTACAACACTGAGAGATAAATTCTATAACTTTTGAATGGTGACCAGCCTCTTCCAAGGCTGAGCACGAGGCTCACATGTGCTGAAAAATTAATACAGTTTCATGGCATGTAAGGTGGGCATGGACCCCCAAACCAACGTCATCACTCATTGTGTACATCTCCCAAATCAATATGTATAGTGCCTTCTAAGGTAGCCAATCCCTCTCCAATCACTTGAGCAATTTAGCATATCTGCAATATAGTTATGGTGAGGGGGAAATTTTTTCATTTAGAAAAATGGATTTTAGAAGGATTTCATATTTTTTTACAATTTTTTCTTCTTAAAAACAAAATTATCATTAATTTTTTTCACGAAGATTTTGTTTAACCTATTCCTGTCATATAGATCACCGTATTTTCAATCATAGGCTAATCACAAATTTGACAATGCTTCAATTGTGGCTTTCAATGTACATCTTGTGCTTCAATTGTGGTTTCAATGTACACCTTTTAGACATTTGTGGTGCTCTAGTTTTGAGCTACTAGCATAAGCTATCATCACCGCCACAAGTGATTAGAAACATGGCAATCTAACTAGTGAAAATGGATGGTTAGTTGAAAAGAGGTTGGCTACCTTAGAAAGTAAGGTAACCTCTATGAAGTTTTTGCACAAGCAGCTCCTTCAATTTGATGTGTCTAACCACTTTCGGAATATGTAATTGTTATGGTAACTCGAACCACATGTTGTGCTACATTTTGTGAGAAGCTATGGTTTGCACTACCCAAACCATTAGAGTTGTTGAATATAGTTGATAATTTTTGAGCAAGTGAGTCATCGTTACATTCCTCAAAATATCAACTTTCCAAATCCAAAAAAAAACTTCTTTAGGTCACCTTACTAATTTGAACTAGGAGGTAGAATGTGTAAAAATCACCATGCAATATAATCCCAAGGGTCACCTCACTTTCTAGAAGGCATTGTAATCATGTGGAAGAAACGATTGCAGAACCTCTATCAAAAAAACTTTGACCTTTCATAACTTTTGCATATGGTATCCAAATGCAGTGTTCTTTGGTGCGTTGGAATCTCCTCGAAAATACGAAAAATTTGACCAGTCTGATCATTGTAAACAGTAGAAAAAAGTGGAAGTTTGGGGAGGTGCCCACCTTCTTATCTC
The DNA here is from genome assembly GCA_947034895.1 of Rhytidiadelphus loreus. NCBI lineage: Eukaryota > Viridiplantae > Streptophyta > Bryopsida > Hypnales > Hylocomiaceae > Rhytidiadelphus > Rhytidiadelphus loreus. Next base: position 47,151,934 of record OX344764.1, read on the forward strand.
TCCTTCACTTCCAAGGAGCCAGCACTACTCCCAGTAAGAGCAACTTGGGATCACATACAGAAACTGGGCATGTGAATCACAAGGTTAGCACGTTTAGTCTACAATATGTGCAGGTATGCTGTACAGAACTGACCTAATTCCAGAAGAGAAACAAAAAAACAATCAAAGCCATGCCAGAATTCAGCCACCCTCTACCCAACTGGACTCCAACAAATTCTTTTATTCTTGTGAATTTTAGGATTGAAATCAAATTTCATCTTCTTCCAATTAAAAATAACTTTGGTGGGGATCCCATGAATATGCGACTACACTACAAGAGGCTCAGCCAGTCCTTATAACTTTGGCTTCCTTTTTTCGAGTAAGGTAGCTTCTCAAACTTTCTTAGCATAGCTCAGCCGGTCAATGCAAAGCCCCCTCTTTCCACCTTTGGTTAGAACCAACCAACATGCTTTCTTTCATTCACAATCAAGGACACCACACAATTCTATGAATATCTTGGCTTTCTTTCTCTACTCTATCATGAAATTGATAAGATAAAGTCAAGGAATGAGAGGTATCAAAAGTAGCACTTGCAATGTATGTCGTATATAACATAACTACTTATTGCAATACACTTGCCATTCATGTGGGAGAAGCAAAGCCTTTGTTGCAATTCTTGAGGCAATTCTTCAAGGAGAAAAGAAAGAGACACTCAATGCAACAAATGTGCTAGAATCACAAAGTCTTGCTAAGATCATGAAGAAGTGAGTGCAAGCCTGTGAGTGCACAAAAATTAATGTAGGATCTCCCAAATCTTGGAGCATGTTTTCAAAAGTGAGCCCTAGAAAAGACAAAGAATTCAACTTTGGCCTGTTATAAAATAACTTTTGCATATATTATAATCAAATATCATTCTTGAATTTCTCTCAACATTATTGCAAAATCATCTTTACTCGATTAAAAAATTTGAGCTTTCTAACTCTCCATAGTGCTTGTTCAAGAAATTTGCTCACTTTAGGGTGATCCTACCTTAACCTCATCATTCCACATTTGTCTTCACCAATGGTCCCAAATATGATTGTCTAGATCATGCTAAATTTAGCCACATTTGTATCCCTTTGCTAATTTACCCTATTTGTCCTATTGCCAATATACATCTTGCTCTATTATCATTGTCTAAAGTCCAAAGCTGAATATTCTTGTGTCTGTTTTATGCGATTTTTCATGTAGTTATAATAATGGTAATCTCAAATTCTAATTGAACTACACCAATTAAAAAAATGGTGACATATTTTCCAAGCCATTTACTGTCTTGCATTGATGGTGTTTCTAAATTTGGTCTTGACACTATGTAACTCACATTTGGATTGAGAATTCTTCAATTAACATCTTTCATTTGGAGGCCATTTTAATATTTGAACCTAATCATGTTCAGATATGGAACTATACATGTAGAATACATGGTCATTTTGCAACTTCTCATACATGTAGGAGGTGCAATAATGATCTAAATTGGAAGTGCCATGTGTCATTGAATCTAGTTCAATATGAATACAAACTTTTGTAACTATTGTATATGTCAATTCATGCACCTTCTATGTCAAATACTCAAAACACTATTAATACTACAACTTGAATTGGACTTCTTAGACCTTGAATTTAGAAACAATGTTGACTACACAAAGTATATGATGGACGACTTTCTCTATCACTATAGAAATAGAAAATGCATCTATTTGGTCTAAAAAATTGAATCATATTTAGTCTTATGAGAGATTGATTCCTTGCATTAGAACATTGTGAGCTACTCTACTGGGGAGGTGCCACATAGTTGTTTGGAGTTTGGAGTGTGGGCAAGGGTAGATGATTTGCTCTAGAACTCAAAAACAAATTTAGAATGGGCCTTCTATGTTATAAATTGAAGACCTTTTCTTGAGTATGGGTGCTGATGCTCTTATTACCTTCTCCCTTTATTTCACATTCTCACATTTTTTGTAGCTACCTCACACTAATTCCATAATCATAACATTGTTAACCGGGGAAGATACCGACCCCCAGGTGGAGGTATAATTAATCCCAAGATACATGGGGAGATAATTAAGTTTAAATGATGCTCTTACCACCTTCTACCTTTATTTCACATTCTTACATTTTTTGAAGCTACTTTACACTAATCCCATAATCATAATATTGTTATTCGGGGCACGATCCGGGGAAGATACTGCCCTCGAGGTGGAGGTATAATTCCTCCCAAGATATATAGGGAGAGAATTAAGTTTAAATATGATGAATGCCATTGGTTCCTGATGATGCACTGTGAAATTCATTGGTTGCATGTCTTTTTGGGGCTCCCAATTTTTTGGGAAGCAAAAAGGAGACCCCGGGGGAACATTAACAATGTTATGATGGGTTCATGGTAACTAGCCAAATGTTCATTTTTGGAAGATTTTTTTTGAATTTACACTTGAAGGCATGAAGAAATGAAGTAGCAACTGAGCGAAATTTAGTCAGTTTGGGGATCGCTGCTAGTACCGTGGTGACTTTTATTTCAACAGTTTTTCTTTGCTAAATTTAGCCACGCTTGCCCCTCCGCTGACTTGCCCTCCCTTGGCCCTGCTGTCAACCCCCAAGTCCCCAGTTGCTAAATCTGGCCCCTTTTGGCTCCAAGCACTTCCACTCCCGTCCCGTCCCGCTCTCTCGTCCCGCTCTCTCGTCCCGCCTTCCGTCTCTCCTTTCGTTTGGTTCACTTGCTGGCGATGGATGTGCCCATGCCGCAGCAATGGCAGCATCCATGGAGCTCGCATTTCGGGGACACCAGCTTGGCACTGAAGCCAAAAAACTCCCCGAAGAAGGCCCTGAAGAAAGCCATCCCTGATTCCCGGGAGCCAAAACACCGCTGCAAACCACCCCTCGAAATTCACGTGCTTGCAGCCTTTCTTCATCTACCGCTGGCTGCTTAGTTGATGACACTTGATGAGAGTGCATCCTCCCTATCATCGGGGGCTCGCCAGTTTGGGGCGAAGAGAGACGTTGTAGCAACGCTCAGGACGATGCTCTTGCTGGGCTTGCTGGGGGGTAATCAGGCGAGAGCCTGTCCTCGCGAAGGGCCGTGAGAAGCTCCAGGTGGTTGCAGATCTTTGGGGAGTGCGAACGTAAGCACATTCTGATTCGGGGGTGGTGGGGTGGTGGTGGACCAGTGTTCCGTGAGGTCTCCCATTTTGATTGGGGTTGTGGAGGTGAGAGATTCTTGGGGTGGGGAGGGAAATATCGAAGTGAGGAGTGTTAGTGAGCTCTCAAGTTCTTGATTGTGGTGAAAACCTTTGAAGTAGGGAATGGCGAAGTGATCTGTAGGAGTGAGCTTTTGAATTTTCGTCGTAGTTGTGGAGGTGAGAGATTGTGAGTGTATGTGTGAGAGAGAGAGAGAGAGAGAGAGAGAGAGCGCGCATCGAAGTGACGAGTGTTAGCCAGCTCTCACATTCTGATTGTGGTTTTTGAGGTGGGAGATTTGGAGTGGGGAATGGCGAAGTGATCCGTGGTATCGAGGCTTCGAATTTTGGTTGTGGTTGTTGAAGTGAGAGATTTGGGGTGGGGAGTATTGAAGTGACGAGTATTAGTAAGCTCTCAAGTTTTTGATTGGGGTTGTTGAGGTGGAAGATTTGCGGTAGGGAATGGTGAAGTGATCTGTAGCTGCGAGGTTTTGAATTTGGTTGTGGTTGTTGAGGTGAGAGGTTCGGGGGAGGAAGTAGACATCTCTTGATGGGAGGTTTCCCGACATTGCGAAGGTTTGATGTGGCAGTCGTGTTTTGGTTATCAATGTCGCTCTTGCTGGGTGGTAAACCTTTTCAGGGGTTTACGTGCTGTGAAGAGGATTCTAGAACGGAGAGAAAGTGATCTAGCGAGTTTGCAGGAATCGACTGACGTGTGTAAGAATTTTGGTTTGTGATTGTGGATCCAGACAGACATTCTATGTAGAAAGAAATGGTGGAAATGGGGATTCCAAGTGAGAAGGGACAGAACAGTGAGCAGGAGGTGACGATTTCTGGTCGCCGATGTTCTTGCTGTTCGAAGAAAAAGGACTCGCTCGACAAAAGCTCAAGCAGCAGCAGCAGTTCCTCAAGCAGTAGCAGAATCAGCTCCAGTAGCAAAAGGTCTCCCCATCACCATGGCCATCACCACGACAAGCACCTCAACAAGCACCACGACCACCACCACGACAAGCACCACGACAAGCCCCAACACGGGGATGAGGATGAGGTTGTGTCCAAGAACCGCGCTCACGACAATGCTCACTCGCCAATTGTCGAAGAAATCACCGCTCCCGAGGAATTTGCCGAGGAGCCAACGAACAATGGCGCTGTCGAAGAAGAGAGCGACAGTGAGTCATCCGCATCTGAAGAGAAAGATTCAGCCATTGAGGAAGTGGAAGAGGTCGAGCAGACGAAAGGGATTCGTGACGAGAGTGAAGGAGGCGGCGATGGTGCCGTTGAGGAAGCATCGTCGTCAGACGAGTCTGACACGAAGGAATATCACGTGGTTGTGTCGGAGACGAACACCTCGGAACCTGCGTTTGAAGTGGAAATCGAAGCTCCACAGCCCGAGGACGACGTTACGGGGATTGAGATTTCTCCGAAGATTGAGGAAACTGGTGATGCAGAGTTCGTAACGAGTGTATCGGAAGAGGTTGGAGAGTCAGAGCCTGCGGTTGCAGAAGATGTGATTAAAGAAAAAGAAGAACAGAAGGAAGAAGAAAAGGAAGTAGAAGCGCTGGTCGAGAAGCGAGAAACCTCGGATGCTGTAAGCGAGGAAGAAGAGGAGCACGCTGATTCCGTGGACACCGAAGAGGTTGCCGAATCAGAGGATGTAGACGATTCTGCGAAAGACGTGATTAAAGAAGAAGCTGCCTTTGAGAAGCGAGAAACCTCGAATGCTGTAAGCGAGGAAGACGAGAAGCTCGCTGAGTCCGTGGACAAAGAAGAGGTTGCAGAATCAGAGGTTGTAGACGATTCTGCGAAAGACTTGATTGAAGAAGAAACTGTTTTCGAGAAGCGAGAAACCTCGGATGCTGTAAGCGAGGAAGACGAGAAGCACGCTGAGTCCGTGGACAACGAAGAGGTTGCAGAGTCAGAGGTTGTAGACGATTCTGCGAAAGACGTGATTGAAGAAGAAGCTGTTTTCGAGAAGCGAGAGAACTCGGACAGTGTAAGCGAGGAAGACGGGGAGCACGCTGAGTTCGTGGCCACCGAACAGGTTACCGAATCAGAGGTTGTAGACGATTCTGCGAAAGACATGATCGAAGAAGAAGCGCTCGTTGAGAAGCGGGAAACCTCGGATGCTGCTGCGGAGGAGGAAGAGAATCATGTGGTGTCCACGGAGAAAAGTGTGCTTGCGGAAACAGAGCAAGTGTCGCAAAATGCGAATGCTTCCGAACAGCATGTATCCTCAAATTCTCTCGAAATTGAAGGCAAGACTGAACACGACGAGGAACACTTTGAAGGCGAAGAATCGGAGCAAACGCTTCGCAGCCACTTCCCTGACCTAAGCGTGCAGGTCGCGTCCCCCTTGGAGCTCAAAAACCATCTCCTGAAGCCACCTACCACCGCGTCCCCTCCGAAGCGCGAGAATAGCGTGTACAAGATCGTCATGGCCCTAGAGTCCGGCTTACAAGTCGGGGAGAAGTGCATTCACGGGGAAATTGATCACGGCGTGTGCCACCAACGCTACGGCGATAAGAGGTCGTCCTCCCCTGGCTCCTTCTCCCCCACCCTCCGCGACTCCTTTTCCTCCCGCGACTCCTCGACCTCTCCAAGAAACTCATTCCGCGGGGAACCTTCACCCCCAGAAGTTCATCTTAGCAGCGATGGTGCTCGCGAGATCGAAAACGAATGGAGTTTCGTGCAACATGATTCATCAAGCTCGGTCACGCAAGTCGTGTCCGCGTCCACCAAAACTGAAACTTACACCGATACGGTACTGTTTCGGAGAGACGACGGGTTTCTTCCGCGCACTCCGGGACGCAGTCCTCTCTCCCAGGAGTCCATGCGCGCAGTGTTCAGTCAAGTGGAAGGCTCCTCCTCGAACTCCGACACTCCGACGCTGAAGATTGTGCACGAGTTTCCGGCGGAGCTCGAGAGTGAGAGTGTGGTGACGACGACAGTGCGAGAAGGGGAGTCGGAGGTAGAGAGGATTCTTCGGATACAAGAGACGCATGATCTCGTGTGTCCCGTGTGTCGCTCTTGCATTACGAAGCGCGTGATTCTGCGCAAGCGCAAGAGGACGACGACCGTCTCCAGCGTTGAGACGTGGGAGAGGGAAGTCGTGGAGGCGGAGGATGAGAGTTCGGGAGAGGAGGTTGTGGATACCAATGTTGGAGAACAGACTGTTGTGGAAGAGCATGAGAATTACGGATGTTTGAATTGCTTCACTTTCCTATTCCGGAGAGGTAATGCTCATCGCTCCAGCTCGTCCTTCGTCTTCTTCGTCTTCTTCTTCTTCTTCTTCTTCTTCTTCTTCCCTTTCGATCCCTGTAGTCTTGTGTCCTTGAAACTTGAGTCTTGTGGGTCTTGTGGCCGTAAATTTTAGGGTCCCGCGGGTTCTGTGTGGTCTTGGTGCCTGTGAATTGGTGGCATTGTTTTGGCACTCATTTGTCTCTGGATTTTAGAGAGGATTACGCAACGGACTGGAGTGCTTGAGGTACCACGAGTAGCAGAAGAAGCGCCTGGAGCTCCTGTTGTAATCCCAGTAGCTGCGACGGTGCCACCGGCACCGACTGGGGACGATTACGATAATCACTGTCTGCCAATTTTCTTCACTTGGAGAAGGAAGATTGCCACCTCTACGGACTCGGGTAACTAAACGCCAAATTTGAATATACTAGAGATGGACTATAAATTGCGGTTGCTAAAGTAAATGCTGTTGGAATTGGAGGTTTTATCTACTTTGCGATAGATGGAAATAGTTATTGGTTTGGTGCTACAGCTGTGAAAAAGGCCTATTGTGCTCATGGCTCTGCGCTTGTTGGCGCTATTGCTTTGAACGATCAATGGGGTTATTGATAGAGAATGGCGTTGATTGTGGTTACAGAGATTGTGGCGCCTCTTTTGAGTAAAGAGGAGAAAGAAGAGGACTCATCTGATGTGCGCACTGAATCCCGAGATGTGTCTACTGAGGATGTTTTCAAGCAATCGACTTCTGAAAGCAAGGAAATCTTAACTGCTGAAAGCAAGGGAATCTCAGCTGCTGAAATCGAACAAGCTTCAAGTTCTGAGACAGAGCGTCCAGATGCGGGAACCTTGACTCTTCCTCCCGCTCCTGGTGTTGTGGAAGGAGTTCAAATTCCTGTGGTGGTGGTCGAATCTAGTGAGGACCGTCTTTGCTTCCCCTTCTTGTGGAGAAGATCCACCAAATATTCACAAGTACACCCAGGTATGACATCGACAAAGTCTTTAGATAGTCTTCTTACTAAGTGAATTGTAGTGTAATTTAAATTATGTTAGCTGAGTATTAGTGTGATGTTAACGACATTCATATCAACTTGATATTCTATTGACAATCATTGAGTCAACTTTACCTTCACATCAATATAAAATTAGTCTAATTGCCCTCTGATCATGACACTCTTGTTGTCTTGTCTGTAGAGCTTTCGCAACCCTTATTGAAGGAGGATGCCAAGCAAAAAGTTGATGAAGTCGAGCAACAGGCTACAGAAACCAAGGAAGATGTTAAGCAGGAGTCTAAGCAAACTGAAGACTTCAGCCGTATTGAAGATGACTTGTGGATGCGAAGAGAGGTACTTCATGTTCCAGTATCTGTATCACCTGAAGAGGAACCCCAAACTCCGGATTCTTCTTCCCAAACCCCGTCCGTTACCACAGCCCGTGTCACCGAAGAGGAGCGACGAGCGGATTGTCTCTGTTTTCCTTCATGGAGCTCATCTGAAACTACAACAGAACAGACAGGTGAGTGATTGTGCCTCGTCATTACCGAGTATTTTAGGAAACTGTTTGAGCATTTTGATCAATATGTAAGCATATTTGCTATATCACTCAACAGAATTCACTGGAAAGATCACTTTGGGTACTACAAGAGCCAAACTCTCTGAAGATCAAATTGTTTCCTCAGTCAATGTATTGGATGTTTTTGTCCGGAATCATTCAAACTCTGGGAGGCCCTGTCGATCACGAGTAAAGGGATAGTAGAAAACCGTATTTCTATCCAAAGATGAGAGGCCTTGGACATGACTAGCCAAGTCATGCTTAAACCCAATGGTTGCTAATTGAAGGCCAACCAAGTGTCGATTGGAAGAGATGAGTTACTGTCGGTGACGGGTCAGTATCAGTTCTCTAACGGTTTTAGTGTCCTCGACCATACTAAATGTCTTGGGAATTGCAACCTTTAACAAAATTGATACGTAATACTCAGTGGCTATATTTTGGTATGATGTTTCCAGAGATTTCCAGCGAAATCACGAACTTCCCACAAGGGGCGTCGTCAACTTGGACGTCTGTCACCGAGGCCACAGAAAAGCTACAAACTTCTACCTCACAGGGAGTAATAGCTTCTACCGATTTGAAGGAAGTAGTGACAAGTGCCACTGATGGCTCAGAGATAATTTTAAGCTCGCCCTCATTCAAGGGAGCTGTGGCATCTGGCCAAGACAGCGAGGCCCAGAAGGCGGGCCTCAATTGCTTGGAGATTCTAGTTCCTCCCTACCCTTGGGGACCTGCAGGAGGGGAGCGTACGAAAGGTTGGTATTCATAACTCTTGTGTTGCTGATGTTGCTGATGTTGCTGAAACTATTGTAATCTGTATTTACGTTTTGGTGTGGTGATTTTCAGAGGTGACAGAGGATCGCACTGGAATTCCTTCTATGAACTCGTTCCAGTTTAGTACAGTGGGCTACAGTGACGGTGACAATTCGATAATTGTGCCAGTTGCTGGAAGCTCCAAAAAACCTGAGTTCCAACCGAATCAATCGATCGTTGTGGCACAATCTACGGAGAGGAGGGAGGATTCTACTTGCTTTCCTCTCTCGCTACCGGCTCTCTCTTGGAGGCGACAGGAGCTTATTAGCGGAGGTAAATCATGAAGGACCAAGGATTTGGTTTTTGAAAGTTACCAATTTTTATCTTAGATGGGGAGCCAAATGTTATATCACCGAAATCATTGAAGAACACTGCATGCATTGGTAAATAAATAAATAAAATAGGTTGAAAGAAAGCTTATTAATTGACCTTCTGAGATTGTTATTACAAACATGAGGTTTAATTTGGTCAACTTGGTCCATTTGGGGGTAAATCCACGTTTGCAGCTCGGGTGTGTTTTAATGCAGCTTTTCTCTATAAGGGTCTTCAGTAATGGAATCCGATTCTGATGAATGCATGCCTTTCTTCGTGAAACTTGCAGACATTGTGGATGGTTCGTCCAAGACTAAGGCTGCAGAAGTCAAGTCTTCTGAAGACAAATCTACGGTGTCTTCAGAAACCAAGTCCTCCGTGTCTTCAGAATCCAAGTCCTCGACGTCTTCAGAGACGAAGTCATCGGTGACCACAGAAGCGAGGTCATGGGTGACATCAGAAACGAGGACATGGGTGACCTCAGAAACCAAGTCTTCGGCATCAGAAACCAAGTTATCAGAAAGCAAGACAGCAGAAACGGGACGTCCGAAGGGGAAACTACTTGACAGAGAATTCGATTTTGGAGAGATTGAAGTATCTCGGAATCAAAGAGATCAAAACTACGGCAACAGTGCTATAGAGCTTGTGGATGAGGAGGAGGAAGAGCCCTTAGTGCGGAAGCCTCCTGCATCATCAAAGAAGTTAGAACCGGAGCCATTGCCAGCAGAGCCACTGCCAGTGGAAGTGAAGGAACGGGTGACTGTTGTGTCTGAGGAGACGGACGACAATAAGGGCAGCCTTTCAGAAATACCTGATAGAGACCTCAGCTTCTCCCAGGATTTGACCAGGACAGAGAACGTGCTACCAGTTGGTGAAGATGAACCCCAGGAGAATGGAAGCTGGAACTGTTGCTTGCCTTCGTATTCTCAGCTTGCTTATCAACCAATAGGTCAGTGGAGTGCATTTCAGATCCTGAATCCTCGTAAGCGAGTCTCTATTAGTGTATTTGGACACTCTTTCCAGTTTCCAGTTTCTTTTTGAGCACGACTTTTCATTGAGAAAGGGAGTTCATACGTTTCATTCCCGTTTTGTGCTCTGTCTTTGATTATTTATCATCCGGATTCTTTTAATAACAATTAATTCAGTGTAAGGCTACTCATTCTGCTTTGGTTCCCATGTAGACGGGAGGATTTCATTTTTTTTATAACCGTCTGTTTAGCTTTTGATTGTATCTAAATTTTTACATCAATTGGTAGCTGTTATACCTTCAACTTCCTTTGATTTTGCAAGTCCACTTTTTTCGTATCTAGAATGGAAAGTAGTTCTGTCATTGTGAATCTATTGACTTGCCTTTGGTGACAATGAAGGCTCTGACGTTGCAGATAGCGTGACGGTAAATCAAGCAGCAGCTGCTTCTGTGTCTTCTGATGCATTCCCTGGAGCTTCAATTTCTCATGTTTCGGAATCAACTGTCAATGTCGTGGATACGAAGGAGACTGTAATAGAGGAAGAACCCCAGGAGAAGGGAAGCTGGAGCTGTTGCTTGCCGTCGTATACTCAGTTTGCCTATCAACCAATAGATGGTCAGTGGAGTGAATTTGAGATGCTTAAACCTCGTATGCGTGTCATGAGTGTCTTTGGACGCTTTCATTGCAAATCTTAGATGTTGTACCTTCAATTCCATCAGTCGTCTGTACCACAATTATTTCTTATCCAAGAGTTCTTTACCCTTAGAAAGGAACCCAGGATCCAAAGTTATTCAACAACTAATTCTGCCGATCAAATTGTGAAAAATATCAAACACATGGAGCCATAATTTATAAGATCAGATCGGTGAACAGCGTAGAATGTGTAGGTAAAAAATTTATTATATTTGGACAAGAGAGAGTCAGTCTATGACGTACTCTAAACTGTTCACAAATCAAGAGGGGCAATTTGTGATTCTTGGTGCTTTAGCTCTTAATCAAACGACTGAGGAAAGGTTCTGTTGTGCCGATTTTGACCTATGAAGGCTGTGACATTGCAGAGAGAGTGACGGAAACTGATGGAGTATCCGGAGCTTCGATTTCTGACAAGGGCAAATCCACAATGTACCATGAGGAGGTGACAAAGGAGACCACCATCGACGCCCGTATCAAAACCGAAGTGAAGACCACCACATTTTCCACTGACGAGGAGCACGCGGAGTCCATAGACTCCGTCAGGGTGGATACGACTGTGAGCTACGTCCATGGCAAAGTCGAACACGATAATGGTGTTGCAGAAGGGACGCTTCTCCTCGACGACCGTCCCACTCTCACCTTCCACCCAGTGAACTCTGATAGCAAACCAGATACTGGCGATGCAGCGCTTCCTCGTTTCCAGGAAGAGGACGAAGCCGATATTGAAGTGAACGAGAGGGTGGCAGATATGTCATCGCAGGATGTTGGTAAGGAAGAGAGCGTGCATTCTGATGCTGTGACAGAAACTGAGCATGATATTGGTGAAGAGGTTTCTCGAGAGGTTGAACGAGATGGAGCAAGAGGGCGGGTCCTAGAAGAAGAGGAAGATAGATCCTGTTGTGGCCCTAGTTCCAAGTGGTATGGGACCCAGCTTTGGGGAAGGTGGAAATTCACGACAGAAGGTATGGGAACATTCACTGGATGAGATTTTACTTTACCTTTAAATCGTCAATCTTATTTTTCTCATTTTTTAGGGTTATTTTCAACTCGTAGTACTCAACACTCCGCAAATTCTGTTTCTGGAATTTGTAGATTGTGCAATTACTGGAATCTGTTGTCAATGGCTCGATTGCTCAAAGTAGAACAAACAAAACTCTATTCTTAACTTATTTTAGTAGTGCTAACGTATTTTATTTTTTCTTGATTTTGAATGACAAGGTGATTCAACGATTAGATTACATTGAATCAGGCATTTGACAAGCTTAGAAAGGATAACCATGATAATTGAGCCAAATCTCATGAATTTTTGGACAGCCAAGATTTGTTGAAAGCTTCATCATTCAAATGCTCATATCTCACTTGGGTTTGTTTTCATTTTTATGATTGAAGAACTCCAATAGATGAAAAAAAAGGTTTTGATAGGTGTCTTACATTTATGAATGGATTGAAATTGTCATTATGTGACACTGAATTGAGTTTTGACAAACCTGCCTCAGAGCAAGCCAGGGATTAAGGAACCTGTGATTTAAATGGTTTAAAAGGCTTTTGATCATTTGAAATGAGGATTCTAAAACATTCTAAAACATTAATTTGCATATCTAGATTGATGAGTGGGTTGCTCTTGTTGTTGGTCTCTGCAGAAGCCCAGCTGCGGGAGCCTCTCCTTGGAAGTGAATCTGCAAAGTCGACTGTTCTAGAGAGAGACTCTGAAGCGGATTCCCAAGACCCCGCGCATGTAACCATCCAACAAACCCATGAAGTTACGGAAACGAGAACGGGTGAGCATGTAGCAGTTGCTACTGAGGACGACCGATGCCATTGTTTCCCATGGAGCCGCAGAGGTTGGTTGCTCATGAATCCCACACTTGCTTTTAATATTTTTCAATAACCTCTAAATTCCCGAATAAAAAATAACCAGTGTGCATTGGAAGGTAATAGTTCATTTAGTTACTTATCTATAGGAATGAAATAAATTATTTACGGTGCTTCAGCGACGATCACAAAATGTACGGCACTTCGGGGTTAATGAATCATAACATCATCGTTTTAGCAATTTAGCGAAGGTGAAAAAATGTGCCAATAGAAATTATAGATCATACCCTACATTTTTGAACGTCTGAAACATGTTTTGGAAGTTACTGTAGTCAACTATTACCTTCCAAAGTGTATTTGTTATTTTGAGTTGGCCACTTTAAGAATTCCTAACATCATTTAACAATTCAACGATGGTTACAAAATGTGTCGTACCCGACATTATTCTGAAATATTATTGTTCTAACAATTCAGCACTGCGGTGTTTGTGTAACTTCTGGATTATGTAAGTAATACTGAGCCTTCATTCTGTTGCGGAATTGGCAGACAATGTAGGAACGATAGTGACGGTGACAGCAGATGAGACTGTCATTCAAGTGGAGGGCACAGATGCCTCCAGCACTCTTGCAGCTGCAACTCATGCTGCGGAGGATGCCGGAATTGTCATGGAGGAGCCGCTTCTAGAAGGGGGTTATCTGAAGAGTATTGTGTATGGAGGACTTGACGTTTCCCTGACAAGCCTTGGCGTGGTTGCTGCAGCTGCTGGTGGTGATGCCAAAACACGTAAGTCTCTGTCTTCTTGTCCTGAATATGGGTCAAGTGAAGAGCTCAGATTTGCGGAGTTTTTCCCTTCAATTTTGGCGAATTTCGGCTTTAGTCCTACCTGATTACCCTTATACTAGAAAAAGAATCTTCTGGAAATAGGGGATGAAATTGCCGAAAGAATCTCCAAGTATTTTATGGTCCACTAAATTTTGGATAATTATATGGACGTGATCGAGGGTGGATGATTTTTCTGATTTTATCTGCGTTCTAGGGTGTGTTCAGCTACCAACCAGAACCCCTCTCCAAATCACTGGCTTATACTATTGTGCTGTGATTGTTTGTTGCAGGAAATATTCTTGCTCTGGGTCTTTCTAATCTAATATTCGGGTTCCTTACGTTCTTCTACAAGGTAATTTATGCAATTTCTGTTTCTCCTGTCCATACTCGCCTTTCGCCTTAGTCTCAAGATAGTGGCAATGTGAATAATGGCTATGAAACACATGGTAGCTTGTTTGGAATAAAAGCTTGCAATCACTCGTTGAATGCACCTAAATTGTTTCGAAAATTTTGCTCACCAATTAAACATTTATTTCGCTACTGCCTTTATTGTATTTTTAGTGTCATCCATGATTTAACGTCACACTAAAGTAACTTCCCATTGAGAAAATAAATTCTCACTGCTTATCATTCTATCTAGTTTGATGCCCAAGTGGTAAAGCAACCAATACGTTTTCCGGATTACTTCTTGTGTGGTTTGGGCTTTTGTAACATAACTGCACCTAATTTTGACCCTTTTCTAAAACCAACCCCTATAAATTCTAACCTACAATCTACAGCATCCATTCTATAGAACTAAGTGTCTGTTTTGGGTGCACCTATTATCAGCACTTCAAATATTCATAGTTTACTCATTTGGTGTCCAAAAGAATGCGTGCTAAGAGAATTTGGAAACATGCTCAAATATTCATTCAGACGATCTTTGCTGTAGTTACCTTATTTTTGTGATTAGTATGTTGGCTAGTTAACTGTAAACCTGACTGTTTCATTTTGAAAATTTTGTAATTTTTCGTTGTGGTTGCAGCTTCAGGATCTGCACAAGGAACGACCAGCTCGCTTTCACGAGACTGTAGGACCAAGGTTTTTTGTCAACGGTCCCCTGGCAATGCTGTCTTTCCTGTTCTTCGGCGCCCTCCCAGTGCTGGCGTTTGCATTCAGTTTCCGGCACATGAATGACCATGACTACAAAATGGCAGCCACTGTTCTTGCCTCCACCATCGCCGTTATCTTCCTCGGCTGTGGCAAAGTGGCTGCCAAGATGACGGAATTGTCCTACCGGAGAACCTTAACTACATTAATAACAACTGGAATTGTAGCCTCTGTTGCTGCGTTCTACACTGGGGAGTACATCTCAAAGCTACTTACGAAATTCGGTATATTTGATGAGTAATTTACGGCTTTCACAGTGATTATTAAGTATTTGTTTTTTTAGACTTTGGTCCTCTCAAGTCTGTGATCATCGGATGCTAATGTGCATTTCTTGTTTATTACAAATACTGCACTCTCCGACAGCGGAGGTGCCATAAATTGTTTGTACCTATTTGTACGAGATTCCAATAGAATAGGTTGCTATTGTGACCATTTTAAAGTTCCTTCTGCTTGTAAATTACCTGGTTCGTGGATCAGTGGATCTGTTCAGGAGGACAGACATGTCAAATTATCTCTACGGGATACTCTTTAAGCATTGTTAAATTTTTGAGACTTTTAGAACAGGCTTCGAAAACGGAATCAACTTGTGCATACTCAACTAAGAATCGCATGTCGCAAAGCTTTGCTTGTAGTTTCTTCTTCCGTCTACTATGTTATGGGTTTTGTCATGTTTTGCAACTATTTTGTCAAAAGGACTTTTGGTTTTGATTACATTTGCCTGAAGCATTGTATCTTTACTCTATCTTTCAGTGATTGACTCGGTTTTTGAAGTCTCGATGTATGAGCATTGATTCTGCAACATGTCAAACGATTGCGCCTGCTCTACAATGACTCTTTTGCCTACTTTTCTCTAGTGGAAGTACTGAAAGCAGTAAACGCATATTGGAGGTTTACCTGGTGACGGCCTGTTCAGATTGAAACTTTTGTTGAATTTAGAGCAGGTGGGAAATGTGAAATTTCTTTGGAATTTTAGCACTCATGGTTTCTCTACTTTCTAGAGCTTTGAATGCCACAAATTTGAATGTCACAAATTGTGCTTTTGAATGTCACAAATCTTGTGGTCCGAATCATGACAATTTAAGCACGACATGCTTGGAAAATACCTGCAATGCAGTCAATGTGGACAAACTTGTCTATAATGTTATCAAGTCATACAGTTCATGTCAGCACTCGACACTCCTGTAATATCCAGTTCGATTAACTTTCAACCCGAATGAATTCTCATCACTAGCAAGAGCTGCACACCAGATAGAATTAAATTGTATGTGAACATTCCTTATCTACTCAATAGCCACTTTGTTGTCCGTCATTTAAAACAACCTTCGGCACAGTGTAACGCCATCGCTGATGGGCACATGGCTGATCTGAACCCGGGAATCCTTAGCCAGGAAACTGTTGAGCTCCAAAATGTAGGGCTTGTAGTAACGGAGATACTTGGGAAGAGGATCGTTAGGCTCGGCCACAAGGGCACCATTCCAAAGAGTGTTGTCGTAGCCTATCAATCCTCCCACCCTGACCAACTTGATCAGACGCTTGTGGTAGTTGAGGTAATTGTCTTTGTCCGCGTCCACGAAGATGAAGTCAAAGGAGCTGTGATTTGTTTCCTGCATTCGAATAAATGCACCATTAAGTTAATTGATGGGTTAATACTAAAAATGACACGATTTAAGTACCATTTCAATGCTTCATTTCAAACCCTCACAGCGTCGAAATTACGTTCACTCCAAAAAGATTTCCATGATTTTGAAATGACCAAATTGATTGAGCTTAGTGTGAAAAAAAAATTTAGATGGAGATAAGTTTCTATCCACAATATAGGTGAAGAATGCATTGAACAAAAGAAAGTCCCCATGTCACCCTCTCAAAAATGATAATAAAAACAAGAAGTGCAGTAGTTTACATCTTGTAATAGAGCATCTATGCTGTCCATAGCAGGACCCTCCCGAAAGTCGATCTTATGCGTCACACCGGCCTTTTGCATCACGGGCGCTCCAATGTCGTACCACTCTCTGCTGATGTCCAGAGCAATTATCTGCAGCCCCAATTCTCTCCACCACTTAAACATTCGTTTCATGTACCATACATTATTTTTGTTCCTAACTATAATAAACTCCATTAAATAATATTTTTTACAAAAACAAGCAGCTGATTGCAAGTGTAACTACCTCAACTACAAAAATGTTCAACTTTCATATTTGTGTCTTTTAATGCAATCCTCAGCATATGATCCCCTATACAATGGAGCAAGATAGCATAAGTACAGTTGATATCAACCCTGTTGCTAAATTAAAATCGAACAAACTTATCTCTTCATTTTTTAGGTGTGGTTACTAAGATGGGTTTCTGTGTAATGTTGCAATAAAATGTACAGATGTCAAAACGAAAGAAAGAAAGATATGAACATTCATTGTGAGGGGCAAATGCAGCACCAGAAAAGGAGAAAGAGGTCACCTTGCCATCCGGTGGCAGTGCAAGGGCCGTGCACAGAAGAGAATAACCCGTGTACACACCGACCTCCAGAGTCTTCTTTGCATTCATGAGCTTCAGTAGGAGCATCAAAAACTGGCCCTCATCAGGTGGCGTAGCCATCATTTTCCTGAAAATCAACAACGCCCCCATTCAATTCATTGCTAATCACTGCAGGTCCTGTTCTGTAAATGTGAAGAAAAATAAAATCTTGGCCTCCAATCTGCATCCTCTCTAATATCACGCTCTCAGAATCTTTCATGTGTGATCAAATCAAATTCGACACCTTCCACATGCTCCCTAATTGCACATTCTCTAATTGCGCATTTCCACTACGTTCCTAGAATCTCTCATTAGTACAAGCCTAATTCGACACGGACCTTCCACCTGCCAGGTGTACATTTAGAGGTCAGTTACACTCGTCCCTCTCTAATTGCATTCTCGGGAATCGCACGTTTCAAATTAGTTCCCGAGAATCTCTGTGCAAGTCCAATTCTGAAAGCTTGTAAGAAGAATTCAATAGCATTCATGACTGTAGTAGACTACGTTAGTAGGGTACCATGAGTGCTGCTCCGTGAGCTCTCTGAGCTCTTTCAGCACGCCAGCTTCACGAGGGTACACACTGGTCTCTAGAATGTACTGCACAAAGAAGCTCACATCTAATCAAAATAAGGTCTTAACCCCCTGGAGGACTGAGATTTCATGGCTCCAAAAATGACCAATTTGATCAATAATAGAATTCAGATGGAGCTAAATAATAGATCACTAGAATCAGTGAAGAACATTTGCAGGTGTTGGTCAAAAAGTACACACACTTGAACAAAAAGATAGTCTCAAAATGCCCCACTCAAAACTGATAAAAGTTTCAAATCAGGTTTAATGTGGGCCTCCTTATGTACAGTACTGTACTGTACTACCTGGTAAAGAGGGAAGCTCTTGAGGAGGGTCTTGTGACCACTTTCCACATGCCGTCCTTTCACCTGCGTCACAATTTGTTCCTCTTGATCTGAAGGGAGAGCCTCACATTCATCGTACCCCATACTGCTGGCTGCTGAACCGAAAAGTCAATAGACAGTGATAGAATGCTTGAGCACTCACAATAGGATTTTTTGGCTTGTGACCCTGGTGTCCTTTCTCTTCTTGTAGAGGAAGGCCATGGCAGCCAAAACGCATGCGCAACCTGCATCCTGCTTGACTTCCTGAATGAACGACCGAACCCCAATCATGCCGCCCGCGTGAGATAATCCCTGAAAATCCAGTCCCATCAAACTACGTTCAAACAAATGGAAACTTCCTCAAAAATTTGAAAAGCTTGGAGCCTACTGTACAATTTCAAATTTTTAATTTCGAAGGAGCTATGAACTTCTTGGACCCAACTGCAAAGTCAAGAAAGAATCAAGGTATCAAGATGCTTTGCATTATGACTTTTGAAGATCCACTGCACTTGATTGAGGTAGTAGGATCACTCAAAACCACGCGTGTTCCTGAAGGCTTGCGCTACAAAATCCACAGAATAAGTAGATGTTTGTTGCTCAATGTTCAACATGAGAAGATTGAAATTAAGGCATGGTTTTTAGAAAATCTACCAGACGTCACCCAACTTTGGATGCAATTTTCTTTCATATGATTAATTAAATGAGAGCTCCCGGATACAAGAATGGTTGTCAGACAAATTTGCTCGGCTTAAGAGAGACTACCTTGCCCGTAATTATTTGCACTGATGCTAATTCGTTGTTATCAACAAAAGATACATTACGGGTAATTACGGGCAACCTTCCAGAAGTGGCCCTTCAGCAGTTGGCATAATCCATTCCGTCCGCAATGACCTACAGTAAATTCGATGCGGACACTCACTTGACCAGTTTCTATAAGCAGATACTCGAAAATTATGTCATAATTGACAACGTCACATTACAGCTGGAATTGTAAAGCACCGAATTATATCAAAAAGCATACACAGAAGGCATCCGGGCGCACCAAAGTAAATCAAAAGCCATACAACTGAAAGAATTGATGTTTGCAAAATATCAAGGACTCGGTATACATTCAAGGTTTACGCTTCAGATTAGAAGAGTAGAGTACAATTGGAGACCTACGATATTTATACAAATGCAACAGACTAGTCTAAATCTCTCAAAAACCGGTCCTTATAATCAATTGTACGTACACAAGTTCTAATATAATAAATTGAGTAGAATGAAGCCAAATTATATTGCTCTCCACGCAGAGTTGTTGAGCTAGTGTCCTCGCACAATTCCATGAATATATCCACCTGTCATAACCAAAGAGTACAAGGAGACGACTCCTGCAGGGAACACCTTTCCAGTCTCCGAGTACCGTGAGCCCATGACGAACAACAGCAGGCCGGATATTCCTGCCATGGGAAAACACAACGCCAGTTTTTAACAAAAGAGAGTAGTATGCATTTTGCACCCAATTCACTGTAGCACAAAACGAATGAGCACTAAAATAGTAAAGAACTAGCCCACGCTTGAAGCAGTTTATTCCATTGTTAGACGTAAAATCACGTACAGGCAAACATACCAAACAAAGATTGGATAAATAATTCTAATATAAGCCACAACAGCCTTTGCGAAAATAACATGAGCCCAAAGTTGTGCACAAAATGAGCCAAGAATAGGGATCCTCGGGTGATCGAGCAGCTCCTCAAGAATGATATGTTCATCAAACCCTCCCGACTGCCATAAGTAGGGTTAAGCAAAATCCATGGGAATGCCACGCAGGATTGCAAGATCACTTACCAAGACCGATAATTGAAGACATGATCGGCTTTGTCGGTAGGTTCAAAAAGACATAATACAGGATCAAAGTTGATCCTCCACCAGCTAGGAGTGATGTACCGCTGCCACTCTTCACAAATCCCATTATCCCCCCCACTGCCACCATAGAAAACCAATCAACCACAACATTAGAAAATCACCTTGAAAATGTATACTGAAACACACATCTCTCAAACCCTAAATAGAGGGGCATCGGTAGCCAAGCTCATCACACCTCGAATCCACACAAGAACTCAATCTGAAATGCAAAGAACTTTCCCTTCACACAAATTGCAATCCAATCAGCCGAAGCATTACATAAGCACCCTGAAAACTGTATATTAAAAAAAAAAAACATATCTCTTGGACCTTAATATAGAGACATCACAGGCATGTTGGGCCGAATTGATACAAGAGATGACACAAGAACTCAATCTCAAATGCAAAAATTCTACGAATTGAGAAATAGAAAGACTTGGATTCCATTAATCCGAAATGCAAAAGTCCAACAAATTCAGAAACAGAAAGAGATGGATTTCAAAGAACGTAAATCCAAAATGCAAACCCCGTACACGTTCAGAAACAGGAAGAGAGAGATTTTCAAAAAACACAATCCTAATAGCAGAAACCCTTAAAATTCAGAAACAAAAGAGACGGATTCCAATGAACAGGCAGCGGTGCGCCGCGGCGATGGCGATGGCGAAGGCAAGCTCAGAAACGGGAATAGACGGATATCAAAAAACTCTATTTCTAATCCAAAAACTCCACAAATTCAGAAACCCGAAGAGATGAATCCGAAGGAAAAATATCGTCACTCACCACCAATGAGCGCGGCATACGCCAACGTCAACTTCTGCGACAACGACAACCCCGCCAATTTCTTCCCCGCGTCTTCCCCTTCACCACCATCGCCATCGCCACGGCCACCACTGCCACCATCCCCATCCCCATCCCCACCCCCATCCCCTCCAGCGCCGCCCGAATCAAGCTCCGCCTGTTTCACACCATCTCCAACGTCTGATCCGTAAGCTTGCGGTGCGCCATAGCCTCTCGGCGTTCGGTAATTCACGGGAGTGGAATACTCCGCAGGGGCGCCGTATCGCCATTGGAAATCTGCGCGACTGAGGTCGCCGAAGTTGGGATTCGGTATCGTCTCGGACGGGCGAAGGACATCTGCGCCGGGGGTTTGGTAAGGTCGGGGAGAGCCGTAGCTCGGGATGCCATAGCTTGGTAATTGCGCTACTACCACTCGGGAAGTGCGTGATCGAGGTCCTTTCCTCTGAACCAAAAGAGTTGGCAATCCAGGCACCGAGACTGCCGTCGATGCAGCGAGCGCCATAGCCAATCTCAGATTCGAATTGGAACAACCCTCGAAAATTAAACCCTAGTTCGATCCGAGAACAAAACCCTAATTAGAGGCGACTTCGTGGCGATGGATTTGAGTCTTGGACGTGAAATTGTGAGATTGTTGTGGTACTGTAACGTTGATCGCAGCTTTTGATCCGCGTGCATGGATAGAGCCTGTGATCCAAAAGTACTAAAGTACTAAAGAGAATTTCCACGTCAAAAGAAAATCCTATTGCGTGCCAGCACTTGTTGGAGGTTGGTGTTGCCAACCGTCAGATGCTTGCTTCCATGTTGCCATTCCTGGTGCACAAGAATCATGGTTCACGTCGAAAGTCTGCGCCTTGCAAACTACAATGTTGCAAATTGCAGATCTCATGGCTGGCAATCACTTGATCCAGCGGCATTAGGATTGTCAGAGTGCGAGCTTTCTATTCTACCAGGAGGTTATTCTCAGACGCTGTTGAAAACGTTACTCAGGAGAAATAGAGATTTGCGAACACTACACTACACTGAGTGCACATTTTCAATTGCAAGATTCTCTTGCTCCTTCTATTATGAGTCGTATATGATTCTGGGCACCATTGTCGAAGATGTTAGCCCTAAACTAGAGTTTTGATGCCTTGTTTGGGAATCATCTCTTATTGCAGGAAACAAGTCTCACAATTAGGGTTTGTAGTTTCACAAATAGCGAAGTGGAGAAATCTCACACAAGTAGAGAGTTTTGACACCCCTGTTCGTCTTGGTTGTTGCATATGGCTTTGAATCAGAGGAAGGCTGCAAGACGAGTCACGAAAAGGGCTGGAGCTTGTATAAGGTAAGTATATCCAAAACCAACAAACTAAGAAAAATGACGCTATGTATCATAATCCTACAGTTAGGTACATCAAATGTACAGTACAGTACACCAAAGATACATAGAGTTGGTTTGGGGTATAGATGCCTTATTCGTGCTCAGAAAACAGGTAAGACTGCAATATCTGAAAGAAGGAAAAAATGAGTTAATTTACGAAGGAATAAATGTGGGTGTCAATCTGTGAAACGGTAGTGGCTAGTAACGTTCCCCAGTGTACACTTTGAGAGACCCTGTCTGATCATTGCACTCTATGACATACTCAATACGTACGTTTCCCATCTTGATCCCCGCCCCATACATGAGCCCTCTTCCAATCCTTTCCACTAATCTACTCGGTTTGTTCCAGATCGCTCCAAAGTTTTGTAAGCCGGTCAGGGAATCCACGAAGCAGTAACCCTCCATTTGTTGTGGCACAGGGAAACGCACCTCTCCAGCAACCTGGAAAAAAGGAATGCCAGTTGCGCACATTCAGGTGTCAACCACGACAGAGTTCTAGATGAAAGGTACAAAACAATGAAAATTGAAAGGAAATTTTATGCTATAAACTCCTTTGATGCCTCTCGAGACATGAAGCTCAAATATAGAACCACACAATGACAATTTCAATCAATTCATAGAACTGAAACGCTTAAGTTTTTTAAAAGTCATCTCCTGGAGTAGTCCAATCACAAAAAAGAAAAAAATCAAGTGACATGACCGTGTGATAAGTGCAGCTTTCAAAAAGTGAACCGATTCAGATTGTCCGTAAATCCATGAAGCTTTGCTGAATTATGAAGCTTTTTCATCTAAGTATGTCAAATGCATGTTTCTACGTAAGTTATTCAAAACAATCTATAATTTTAAATTCACCTTGTCATCCACAATCATGAAAAACTAAACATAAAAGTTTGAACTTCAATTTTAGATGTCTTAGCTTGAAGCAATGGAAAAAACAATCAATATTCGATTCAACTGATCATAAGTTTAACCCTGGACCAAGTCACACCGAGCCTCTTTGGCTGAAAAGTGTAAATGAAAACTTGTAACGCCAAAGATTTAATATTTGGTTTCATCCGTTACAATCTCTACATTCAAGAATCACATTTTTGTCAAATATGACCTTCAAAAATGAATAAAGTGCATGAAATCAACGGTTATTGTCAGCTACTTCACCTCAATGAAGCGACTGAAACTGGCAAGCTCCCCAATGTTGTTGCCACGGAGCGCGTAGGGACCTCCATTCGAGAAAGACCGATAATTTACAACGTCGCCCAGGCATCCTCCGTATCTGGCGTGCAGGACAACAACAGACGGCAGTTGATCTTCCGGTGTTTCCCTTCGGAGAGGCATATACCTCGTCATCGCCAGCTGATGCCTATTGAACATGGGTGCCCGAGTTCCCAAGCCCACTCCTTGATCAACCTGCAGACAAGAATCGACAGGTTAGAATCACAAAAGCTGTAAATACGAATCATCTTTTAATGCACCTGGTTGGATATTACCAACTTTGCTGAGCTAGTTTGCCAATACCTTCATAAGGTAAGTTCCTGTAACCGAGAAAATAAGGTTCTGATCTATGAGGAGGAATTTATTCTGAGTTCTTTTGGTTGCCGCCAAGGGACATAGGAGCCCAACACACGTTGTTTCGTAATTTTCGGAGCTGCATTGAATTAGTTGTGAATATTCGAAGTGACTGGTGACATGTACCTTAAGTAGCACACTTGAAGTGGGAAAAAAACATTTCAGACTCTAATAGGCGTGTTGCTCAGAGTGTGGTATGGATACAATTTCTTACCTGGAAAATATCCCTTGCGCCAATGAGCCCTGTCTCACCGGGTTTCAAATTGCTACGAGTGATTTTCATCTGCAAGAAAGCGAGGTGTTCGATTCCACAAGAGCCATTACTTCCTCTCCGTTTGCAGATCGTTCCCACATCATCTCTTGTGGCCACCTCTTCGACCACCACTCCATACGCGAGTTTACTTTGCTCTGAGAGTTTCTGCAAAACTTCAGCAATCTTAGGAGAAGACATTGAATAAAATCTCATTTAACCCTTCAAAGGACCCTTGCAAATTTAAGGTACTGTATTCTTCCACTTCAAATATAGAATTTGAGTAACATACTGACAGATAAACTTGAACAAGCATTACTTTCAAATTTCAAACTGTCTTATTAGTTGATTTTACAACGAATCTCTAATAAATTCGGTGAAACTGTGAAAAGGCAGTCACAAGGGCTCCTCTTCAGGAGTTAAGTCAATGCAAATTTCTAACTTATTCTTAACAGGAAAATACGATCCTGTATCAAAGGGGTATCAGAAAAGTTACCTCTATAACAGAAGCCTTGATGCCTGCTCGATCAATCCATATGGCTGGCACTTCCTTAAAGTGATCGGCATCATAGTACGTGGCACTCAGCTTCCGCTTATTGAAGGCAAGAAGCCGTAAAGTATGATTGTGGAGATTTTCAAGTCCCTCTAAACGAGGACGAACGCAAGGAAGGTCCTTCAGAAGAGGATGAACATACTCCAATTTGAAGCGCAGGTCGTCCTACACAGAAAATTGGTGGATTCAGAACAACTTCTCTATACATAAAAAGTTAAGAATATTAAAAGCTGGTATCTTCAAACAACAGACGTTAACACTTAACAGTTGAATAAGCCACTGGAAATACCTCCGGGCGCAGAATGTTGCTGGTGGTTACAGTGCCAGATACAGTTCTATTTAATCCACTGATATTGCGATGTTGTACACACAGGCTACCACCGGGCTGAAGTGTCCTCTGCAACATACGTCAAACCAATCCAATTATGCAGATGCCCCATTTGAAGCTGAGTTATTTACAGTTTATCAGAATCTTACAAATTCTATTTAGCACGACCCCCAATCAGAAACACAAATTCAAAGTAGCCCTTACCCAAGCAAAAAATATTTTAAAAGTTTCGTTTTACAATATGTACCGGATTAGGTCGGCCCGCGTCGTTACAAAGAAAGCTCCACTCAGTACTGACATCCGCAGACTGCCTTGGGCTCTCTTTCAACCGCAAGTGCATTGCAATGCCGGCCTCCCTGTCACCACAATCGGAGTCAGAGGCAGCCAGCTCTAAATTCACTTTGTCAAACAGCCCTAGCTGCTCTACCCTCTTCAATGCCGCCTTCCCTGCCCCTGAGTTCCATTGCAAGCCTTCCCTCACCTGCAGCCCAGCCGTCCTCCCTTTCTTCACCAACAGAAGCATAACTTCACCCTTGGCTAACCCTAATTCTTGCTAACCCTAATTCAAAGCACTGACACCATTGCACCATGTCCCTTTCTTCACCAACAGAAGCATAACTTCGCCCATTGCTAACCCTAATTCAAAGCACTGACACCAATGGACCATGTCAATCAAAAAAATGTCGATCAAAAGGCTCACTTACTGCCTTAGGAAGACTCTCCGAAATGATTTCATTGTTGGTGTGACAAACAATGGGTTGGCCAGCTTCGTCCTCACAGGAAACAGAGATTCGTGAAATCATGCCTTCATCCACATCGCATTCCAAAACCCCTGTCAATTCTGAAGCTCTGAACCCTTTCACTTTGGCAAAGACATAACCTTGGTTATGGTACCAGCTCTCGACCCTGTTTTGAATGTCACTCAAGGTCTGTTTTGTTGCCTTCTCCTTTCGCTGTAGCATGGCGGTGATGTCCCTTTGAATGCTCTTGGGAAGAAGACATCGATTGCCACGAAGTTGGGCTCCATTGATGCATTGGAAGGAAGAAAGGTTGGGGTATATGGCGGTCTCAGTTAGGACTACAAGCTTTATGACATCCTCAGAAGTTGCGACCCAATGTATGTTCACGGTTTTGTACCACCCTGTGGCCATGAGCTTAGCCTTGGCCTCTGAGATGTCAGATTTGGTGAGACGAGTCCCGCGAGTGAATCCTAGAATTTGGTAGGGCGCAAAATCGTCCTCCAACTCCATGCCTGCGACATAACATTCTTGGAATCAGCTCTTCGGCCCATGAGAAATTCAAGAGAGAATCAGGGTATCTACGATCCAATAATCCTTGGACAGTTAGTTCCTTTGACACACTTCTTCTGCTAAAATGTTGAGTTCAACATTGAAAGCAAAAATTCCTTGACTCAAGAGTCAGTGGCTCTAAAGTTGCAAACAAGGCAAATTTGCAAAAAGGTTCTAAAGTTACAATCTTACAAATTTATGACTATTGTCATTACTAATTCTCACACTATTTTTAGTGATCTACTTGTATTCAGTGCTACAACGGAAACGATGCAGCCCAACACACTCAAGAATGTTACAAGAGTTGCACTACTAAACATGAGCAAAACTACAACCCAAAATTCAAGAGATAACAAACTCCCGCTTCAGTGCCTCACCATGTACTTTGATATCAAAAAAACTTCGCATTGCACTTCAATGCAATTCACAAATAACAAAGTTTCTTAATTGAACTGTAAAGAAAACTGCAACAGAAGAGAGCACTTCTAACACAAAAAGAAACACGGCATGTCGCATTGCAAGACCTGAGAACCGTAGCTCACAGTAGCTTCCATGATAGCAAATATCAGCAAAAACCGCACCACAAAACTCATAAGAAACTAAACTACCACTTCAGCAATCATTTCTGCAGTCACTTCCGTAACCACCAATTCACATCTACAAATCCAAAAATTCATGTTCCACTCCACGGAGGTAAAAACTAAACGAATTTTTCTATTCTTTTGGTAAACATCTCGAAGATGTTGTCAACTTTGATACACAAGCTTCCTTTGCACAGACTGGAACGAATGACTGGAACGAATGAAATAGCTGTAACTTAGATGTTCATGCTTTGGAGTTCCTTGCATCAAAGTATGTCATTCAAATATTAAAAAAAACTGCAACAGAAGAGCGCACTCCAAACCCTAAAAGACATTAGAACCAAGCGCTCCAACACTCCAAGAGCAGAGTGGCGAAGCTTACCATACCTTCCACGTTAACAACTCTAATCTCGCAGCATAAATACTCCTTCCTCGCATCAAGGCTCCCCAACGGCGACAATCTTTCCTCACAAACTCCGGATTCATCCCGCGCAAGCTCATCGTCTTCTTCTTCCCGAAACTCAGCAAACTCAACAACAGAATCCACATTCGAATCTCCAGA
Source organism: Rhytidiadelphus loreus (assembly GCA_947034895.1). Classification (NCBI taxonomy): domain Eukaryota; kingdom Viridiplantae; phylum Streptophyta; class Bryopsida; order Hypnales; family Hylocomiaceae; genus Rhytidiadelphus; species Rhytidiadelphus loreus. The sequence goes on from OX344764.1 coordinate 47,179,039, forward strand.
AAAATCACCGCCATCGCCACCGTCACCGCCATCGCCATTACTACCACTACCACTACCACTTCCATTACCACCGCCGAAACCCCGCCCTAGCCAAAAACTCAAAGCTTCCACGCTCCGAACGACAGCAGCGCTCAGCTTCTCCCCTTGCCCTAACGCCACACCCAAAACGCGCCCTCCACCTTGGCCAAAACTCTTGCAAGAAGACGCAAGCTTGCTACCCCCAGCCTCACAAACCACAGCAGGGGAGAACTGAATCCCACATTGAATCCTAAATTGGGGCCCGAATTGGATGCGAGGGGAGGAAATTTCAGAGTTGGGGTTTGTGGAATTGGTGGCGGAGACGAATCGTTTGGTTGTGTGGTGCCACCCGCTGCACTGGTCACAAGCGACCAGTGCGACAGGCGGGGATCGAAGCATCGTGCGCGTTACGGATGCGCGGCGCAAGTATTGCTCATCGTTGACTTCACATTTCTGGGACAAGAGTCGAGATTTCTAAGACAAGAGTTGAGAGATGAGAGTCGCGATTCTGGAACAAGAGTGACGATTTCTGAGAGGAGAGTTCAGATTTGTCCGATGAGAATCACGATTTGTGAGAGAAAATTCCAGATTTCTAATACGCGATTAGCAATTTCTGAGGCAAGAGTCGAGATTTGAGAGACAAGAGTCGAGATTTGAGAGACAAGAGTTGGAATAGTTATGATTCTAGAGCGGTATGGAATGCGCAGCGATCGAGGGGATTTGAGCGTGAGGCTCCGCTGGCGACGAGTGTTCGTGAGGGTTGAGCACTTGAGCGTTTGGGATTCGGGTTGTATGGGTTGCGGTACCCGTGTGTTATCCGGATTTCGCTGCTGCCGGGGTCCGGGCCTGGCGATTAGTAAGTATACAAGTAAATTGAGCTGCACTTTATGTGCTATATTGCACTAATTCCGGAATTATGCGAATTTATGAGGGTCGCCAATATGGTATCTCATGATATATTTTAGATAAAATAATAAAGTGTGGTCTACTCTACTTTCAAAATATATTTCAAATGTTATGATTTTCATTCATTTCGTTGCTTTTCACCTACTTTTATTTAATTTTCATCCAAAGGATTCACACTAATTAGGCTTTATTCATCCAAAAATTATCCAAATTAGTACAAGGAGGCTAACACTATTCAAACTCTTAAACTAATTGAATGAACTTGTGTATCAAGATAAACTAATCCTTTATATAATTTATTGATACAATTTTGATATGTTCAATATGTGAAGAATTGTTGATTTTTTCAAAAAAAAATTGAGAGAAAAATCAAACTATTGGGATTTTAAAAGAATAATGTGTATAGAATTTTTATCAATTAAAATGTATATTAAAATAAAATGACATTTTTACCAAAAATGAAATTTATAACAAAAGAATAATTATTTTTATTTTTATAATACCATTAAATAGGAAATTTGAATGAAAAACACACAACATTGTGTGAGTTAGATTATTACACAAGGAGATTGCAAGTGCAATAATTCTTTGAATATTTCAAACTTCCAAAATAAACTAATGAAGATTTAACTTGTTATTTTTAATTATATTATATTAAAATATAGACATTTTGAAAGCTACGATTGAATTTGACCATGGCTCATAGGAACCAATTGTTGTTCTATACAATATCAATGTGTTTAGTGATATTTATTTTAATTATTTGTAAAAATCAATGAATTTCAATAAAAAAAAATCTCCTAAAATTTGAATTTATTAATCACCTACTTGATGCTAAAAGTTCTATTATAGACAAACATTTGGCCATGGCTCAAGATTGTGACAAATTGACAATGCTTTGTAGGATTGTCCTCTTAAAGGTACTAAAAAAGGAAAAAACATTTGGTCAATTTTCAATGGTTAGTAATCAAGTTTATATAGCTAGACATAATTGTGAGTTACTTCAACTAAAAATTAAGGCCCACATCCAATTTAGAGAAACTTACATGAGAATCTTTTGTGGAAGTGGTGAACATTGTGGAAGTGGTCCACAACATTCTAGCTCTTCCATTAGGTGGCGTTAAAATTGGATTTTGGAAGAGGAGTTTAACCCCTAAAGTCCCATTGTCTCCTCAGGGGACAAATTTTGGAATTCGGGCAAGTTCCTATGGGCTGAAATTTTACCTTAATTTTTTGAAACTTTTTTTGAAGATAGAAAAGCTGATAAGCTTCATGGGAGTATAATTTTTATTTCAATCAGTGCCTGGAAGCAAAAGTTATACCACAAAAAGCACAAATTTTAACTCGGCAAGTAGAAAAATAAATCCATAAAAAATTTGAAATTGTATTTTTCAATTTTTTTTCCTTGAAGATCATATTTTTGTCTTCATGTGAAACTTTGATTCATTCCATTTTGATTAGTGATGTGAAAGTTATGAACAATCTTATTTTTTGGGCAATCCATTAGATGATTTTTCGGGCCTCTAGGAGACCGCGGGTTCTACTACTGTGAGAACCTAGGGAACGAGACTGCTGGCCTAACACCTCATTGGTTCTACGTAGCCGAGAGGCTGCCAACACATTTTTTGAATTTTTTTTTTCCAACTTCTTTTTGAATTTGAAGAATTTAAAATTTTTCTTTTTTTGAATTTTTTTTTCTAATAGCTGACCGTCCTTCATTGCGGGGGGAACAGTGAAAGGGGAACAACCCTCAAACGATCTCTTGGAGGCCTAAAAAACCATCTAATGTAAACATCTTCTTGAAAAAATAACTTATAGGATTCATTTTAAAATGCAATTTTCATTTTCTTTTTTTCAAGTTTAAATTTGCTTGCTAGAACAATTTCACTGTTGGGATTATTGTGTTTCAATCACATATAAGAGCTATTAACAATTTAGTTTTTCTTTCAATCTTGGACCTACTTCTACTTGACAATTTTTTGAAGTATGAAAATCAAGTTTTTATTTTTTGAAAATTTTATCCTAGAATCCCAACTCAATTCTTCAATACAATAAATATTAAATTCAAATTCCATAGTGGAAATTTTTTCGACAAATAGTGGTCAAAGTCATCTGAAATTGTAGGCTAGTGTTAAAAAAAAATTGTTTTTCAACTTTGAATGCCCATATCTCTCAATTTGTATGGTCAAAATTCATGAAATTTTTACCACATGATCTCAAACAAGTAAAGTTGAAGATCCTATGGTTCATTTTTTTGTTTTTTGGACAAATGCAGTAGATGTGGCAGTTTTGAGTGGTTTTTGACAGAAAAATGGCCTTGGGCCTTTAGGGGTTAAAACCAAGCTTGGGGCTTCTTTGAAAGAGAATGTAATAAAATACTAGAAGATCTTTTCAACATTTGAAAGATGCTCAAAATCTAGACAATGGAAATTTGAACAAATGGTGCATAAGGGATTAATGGAAAGTAGCATAATTCTCATTGAAGATAGTATCAATTAAAAACTACATATAAAAAATATCATACAAAATTTCCTCAATAGATCAACCACAATAAAAACATAGGCCAAGTTTTACTTCTTAAGGTAAAAAATGCCTTAATTTTATCTTACCGAAAAAACACAAACTAATGATTCTTGCAATAGTAGTGTTACAACAAAAAAATTCTTGTAGAAAAGTTAGTTCAATATAATGATATTTCAACTTATAATAAGTCAAAATAGAATAAACTTTATAAATTAGCATAACATGTTCTAATAAAATAAACAATTATATTCTTGAAACACAAACTAATTTGTTTTTCAAGTAAAGTAGCTACTTAACCTTCATCAAGGTAGCTTCTATTGGTGCAAAGCCTCCTCTCTTTTAGTCTAGAGGCAACAAATCAATGTACTTTACAATCTATCACTTGTTCAAATTTTGCTCAACTTTACAAAACAAGGATTCTTTTCTATGTTTCTTCACAATTTAAAAGGTTCTTTAGTTGACTTTTTACCATTTTGATTTTACTTTGCTAAGGGTGACAATTTATCCAAACTTCTTCAAGGTAAACTTCTAACAATGCACAATCTCCTTCCTTTTGGTCAAGAGACAATAAATCATGTACTTCAAGCTTTCAATCTAAAATAGGATCACTTTAAATCTAACAAATTTCTTTGACAAACATTACTGAATGTTGGAAGCTCTCAATTTTTAATTACATAAAGACAACTTTACAATAAAATTGGGAGAATTCAAGAACAATGTTTTGATTATTATATGCAAAAGTTCTACAAGGTTAAAGTTAAATTGGTAGATTTTCTAAAATCATGATCTATTTTTAATGTTCACACCTTGAAGAGAGTACAACAAGCACCTACATTTTCTTTGGGGATTTTCTAGAATTCAATTCTAAAAACATATTTACAATTGGATGATGCTCCCTTATGAGTCCCGTTTCATAGATGAACATCTATTGCTAGTAGACGAAATCCTTTGTCCACTTGATTGTCCAACTTGATGTGGAGGAAAATTGCCATGTCATCATTGGTTTTGTTTGTCTAGTGAATGGTTTCACACATGGAATTGGATGTCCACTGAAATTATACTTTAACACATTCATGTCATTGTTTTATGACTACTTCCTTTGAAGTGAAAATGGGACTACCACGACACACAACTTTATTATTGATAAACACTAATTTAGAGTATGTACATTTTATTTTAGAAGAACTTTTTTTGGTTTCCTATATAAGATCACTCTAAAAATACTCTATAAATACTCTATAAATGCTCTTAATATATTCTAAAAATACTTTGACAATATCCAAAAGTTACCCCAAAAATATTCTAACAAACCTCTAAAAATATTGTAAAAAAATTCTAAAAATTCTCTAAAATTTTAATAAAATAATTTTTATTTGGAGTATTGATTTCATTCATCTTTATTTTACTCTTGATTTCATTCATCTTTATTTTAAGTCAACACTTTGAAGCACTCCACGGAATACCTTGCATTGCCAAAGCAATAGATGGAAATCATATTCCAATCATTGCTCCTATAGAGCATGCAATAGATTATTATTGTAGAAAAGGTTTTCATTCAATGTTATTGCAAGGTGTTGTAGATCATTCTCACTAATTCTAGGACTATGATATAAGATGTCGTGGTAGTATACATGACTTCAATCTATTCAATAGGTCTCAGATAGAGAAATATTGTAATAGAGGGCAATTCAATCCATACACTCTACTTCGAGATGTTGCTTATCAACCTCGTCTTTGGATGTTTATATCTTATATTGGCAACAAGAATGGATTCAATCAACAACAAATGCATTGGAATTTCATTCAATCCAGTTCTCGAATGTATATAGAGTGTGCATTTGGAATATTGAAGTTGTAGTGGCAAATTTTCTTGAAATAAATGGATTGTGAACTAGACTGAATGTTACAACATGTTTAATTTGCATAATTTGACTATTATGCACAATGACACGTTTAATGCCACTTAGATTGATGAGGCTCAAACTAAGCTTCAAAGAGATGTGGCAACATCCCAAGAAGTTGTTGCTGCATCCACTACATTATTGGAAGCTCAAATTGTAACAATAATGCCTAGTGAATTCCACAATTATATATCAAAAGAGGTTCAAATTTATAGTTGGAATTCAACTTCATCCTCCATTAGAGAGAAATTTCGTATGCATTGAGATGCCATAGCAAAATAGGAACAACTTATAGATTTAACATGGGACCAAGGTGATATGCACATCAAATTAACTTCATTAGAGTCTAATTGAATTTCTTATTGTAGTAGACCTCCATGATGTAGTAGACATCTCTTTCTTAGAAAATGATGCCCTCAATTTTTTTTGGATTAAATATGTAATTGCTTTCATTTATTTTTCAAAATCTTCTTCTTCTTCTTGGAAGGCAGGGGACATAAAAATATATTTTTTGAAGTGAATTTTTTTAAAGAAGTGTGTTTATAGAAATCTATGACAGAGTACTATATCCATTGTTCTATGTTTCTCCATGGTTATAATTATGTGAAATCTCTACTCAATGTTGTATGTCTTCTTCTATTGAATCTTTAAATTTCTTTGATATTTAAAGGCTAAAAATTGCTTCCATTTTCTATTCTCCAGAACAAGGCTACAATGTCCATCTACATTCATTTTCTATCAAATCCAACTGCAAGATCATGATGCTTACATCTAAAAAATAATATTTTTCAACTCTTTTGGAATGGTTAAATTATATTGTTCAAACTTTTCATCCCAAATTGTGTTAGTACATCTTAAGACTTCAGGACTTAAAACTATCCATGACTTGAAAGTTTACTTAACAATTTTTTAAAGTTTATTTATCAATTCTAATTCCATAATTGTCCACAAATTAGAATTCTTTATGCACTTCATCTTGTTACTAAAAGTGGAATGATTGAAAACTTTGGACATACACACAAATCCAAAAAAACAATTTGAAATACTTGGTTCCTTAAAAAGTGTTTTTTTAGTACATGCCAAAGTTGCCGAGGCTCTAAAAGATAGTGCTTATAATGTTTTGCCCTTAAAAAACATTCCATATTTAGTCTTGGTATAACTTCATTAGATTTCTACATTGAAATATACATTTAAAAAATTTGTCAATTTTCACATGTAGCATTGTATGTCTAAAAGTTACTCTAATTTTTTCTTAATTAAAAACATGAAGCTGAATTCTATATGATTTTTTACAAAAATGTGAGGTACGTAGCATGATTAAGGTTCATGGAGCTCAATAGCAAAAGAATAAAAAGAAATGATTATGAAACTTATGCAAAAATAAGAAAACAAAACTTTGTCGGATGATCAATATTACAGGCTTTACACATCACAAATTCAAATGGAGATTTCAACTGGAATTCAAGATGCAATCATGACATCCTTGGACTTGAAGGTAGACCTTATAAAGGGCAATTTTAAAACAATAGAAGCCCTTTCCCTTAGGAAACCAAAGCAAAGCAAGTTTGCACAAGAAGTCTCCAAATACATCTTGAAAGAAGTTTGCAAACCAACAATATGACAATTTCATTTTCTTGAAAAAAATACATAGTTGCAAGGAACATTCCTCTGTTGAAGCTGCCTAAACTTGAGATAAAAATACAAAGAATTTGAGAGACACATGCATTTTTACAAAGTCATTCATTGTGGCAAGCATTCATTGCAGAAGAATGAGTTTAGTCGCTTTGATTCCTTCATTACATCCGCAAGCTTTTTAAATTGCTCCACCATTTATGCAGTGGCCTCTATGTAGTGAACTTCTTTCTTTTTCCTAATAGGGAGCCTAGTAGGAATTTGAGAAGTACTTGTTGTAAATTCAACAACCCTAACATTGTCATCAAGAGTTTTGTGACCCTCCTACTTGAGACTATTAGGGTCCTCATCTTGAGCCCCAGCATGAACATGCTTCCTTAAAAACATTAGCACAGTCATGCAAGTACCCATCAATTAAAGAATACCACTTGCATTTGGTAGACCTATCATTACTAGATATGTTGCTTGCGATGTACCGGTAGTCAACTTTATAACTATCATAAATTTATTTCCACTTCTTCCAATAGGCATCACTGCTACAATTGAAGTAGGAGTAAGTTTCAACCACGTGAGTATGCAAACGCCCCAATTGTCTATACCTATAAAATAACAATTGATGTAAGAGTTAGTTCATATTTAGGAATTCAAAACAATATGAACAACGGAATACCTCAAACAAAATAAAATAATAGAAATAACAATATTTTAGAAACGTTTGTGCACTTGGAAGATAACCTTGCTTCTTCATGCCATTGAATTTGTCATGCATTATCCCTCTTAAGTAAATGAGGTTGACAATCCAATGCTCCTTCTAATTTGGGCCTTGTTTGGTTCCTTCTTCTTCATTAGAAGTTTCTCCAACGTCATTGGGATTGGTCTTTGAGTTGGATCCACCTTTCTTTTTATTCTTTGCTTTTTGCTTTGAATCATTGGAACTCTTCTTTGGAGGAGCTCTGGGCTCTTCTTCTTCTAAAGAGTCATATTCTATAGGCTATGTTTTGGTAATGTTTGATACAATATTTCCCATTGTCATTCTCCTTATATAACATTTCTAAAAATCTTAGAGGAAATTGGGGGAATTGATTGTCACTCTCATCAGTACGTATCTCAGATGCAACTTGTAGTGAGATGCAACTTGTAGTGCATGATAGAAAACTCGAACAACAAAAAAGGCCCTTGATATAAGTGAAAATTTAATAAACATTACATTATATAAAAATGAGGTCAATTGTGTGTAGAAACCTTTGGAATAGAGTTAAGAAACCTTTAGAATAGAGTTGATTTATTTATATTATTATTTTTTTGAATCTATTAAATTAAAAGTTTGAAGAAGCCTATGATTGAATCATTTTGTATTCTATCCTAAGAACAAGGCAAAATTCAAATTCCATTTGATAATGGACATCGCCCTTAGCCTCGTACCGGCATTGACCCTAGGCTTCCTTAACTCAAAACACAAAATATGTGATTACTCTATCCTAACGTGATGTTGAATTTTCCTGTTGAATTAGAATGTTTGTTAGCATTAATCAAGATGCACCACGATTTATGTCAATTAAATTTTTATTTATTTATTTTAAACAACTTGTCCATTGATTGTCCAAGTTTGTCCATGCCGTCCAAAAAAGAATTAATTAATTTTCTAGGATCATGACGAATGATAGGGATGAATCTTGATGTTTAGTTGGTTAGTCATTTGTCCAAATGTGATGTGATGTTGAAAACCTTGAGATAATTACCAAAAAAGTTCTCAAATTTGAATCAATCAATGTAGAAGGTGCTGTACAAGAACATTGAACCAAAGATATGAAAAGAAAAAAAATCATGAAGTTGCATTTGCTAAAAATGTTGAGAGTGATGTGTTGAAGAAACTTCAAGCTTGATGAGACATTGCGGTGAAAAACTTGAAGGATGAAGAAGACATAGAGGGTTTTATACTTAGTCATGTGGTTATAAAAAGGTTTTAATAAACAAAGTTTAGTGTATGTTTTTTGGAAAGACACTACAATGACTTTGAAATTTCATAGCTAATTCAATAGCACTCCAAAAATTGCAAAACTACATGCATAGGGTTCCATTTTCTCTTTGCAACAACCAAATAATTTCAAAGTTGTTTGTGAAACTTACCTTATAGAATGGTGCATTAGTGTCAAATCATTGATTAGGAATACAAGCTTGATTTTGTTGTGTAGGAACTTTTAAGGGTCCATCTATTCACGATACAATCACTCAAGAATCTAGCGATGCAAGTACCGAAGCCCTTCAAGTAGATGCCACAACTCTAAAACAATAGGACTTTACATTGGAGAACATACTTAGAGCCCACTCTTCTCCTTTACCAAAGCATCTGTCCGTCAAATCATCAACAATGTAGGACTTGTAGTGAAGAAGTTTGGGATCACCTTTGGAGGTGATTTCAAACTTGTCCGCTACAAGTTCCACTTCATCGATAATTTTGGTAGGAGTGCTTGATGAATTGTCTTTTTACCAAAGCGGCCATCAATCAAGTGTAAATACCCCACCTAAAACCTAGCCTTTGACCAATGAAATTGTAGAGATTTTTGTCTACAAGCAGTGGATGTCCATGTATGAAGCAAATCTTACTTTGTTCAAATTCAGCTCATCTTTGCAAACCCCATTGTGGGTAAAAATATTCATCAACAGTAAAAACTTATAACTCTTTTAAATCAATTAGTGTAGGTAACACTATTTATCATCATTAATGTAGCCTACTTTAACTTTTTATACTTTTAACTTTTCGGTTTCCCTTTTGCAAACGGCAACACAGACAAGGATGCCCACTTGGGATGCACATGCGCATTTGCTGTGAAGGCGGATGGGGGCCAAGCTCTCAGTCCTCAAAGGGTGCGTGCAATTGTAATTCGCCAGTTAGGTTTGTAACTTGCAGATGTTGTGTATTTGAGAGTGTTGATCCATTTTTGTGACGAGCGCGACGATTCCACTTGCAGCGCTCCATCGCTCTCTTGCTCTTGCTCAGTCCCTCGTCACCCTCTCGCAAAACTCCTTAACCATCCATCGCCATGGAAGGTCCGTCCACCATGTAGCAACCCTATTCAGACAGATTTGTAAGATACTCAGGATCATGATCAATTGCATGATCAATCGCTTCTTCAATCGCTTGGTCAATCATCTGCTGTCAGTCTAGTATGCTGCTTACAATTCCAGCTTGATTTCTGAATTAGCTTGTGGTTGTTGCTATTGCTGTGAGATTCAGTAGCGATTTTGTTGCTATTCTTTTGTTTTCTTCCATTCGGGTGCTGGTATTTTTGGTTGCATTGAAGCTAATTCTTAGGTCTGATTGTGCGGAGGTTGCTGAATTTCGTCTCTTCGAGCTCGGTCTTAGGAATTGATGCGCTTAATTGCATCCGCTCCAATCGTCTCTAGAAGACCATTTGTCCGTTAGCAACCCTATTCGTACAGATTCGTGAGAGACACAGGATCATGTTGAATTGCATGATCAATCGCTTGTTCAATCATCTGCTGTCAGTCTAGTCTGTTGCGTCCAATTTCAGCTTGATTTCGGAGTTAGGTTGTGGATGCTACAATTCAGTAGCGATTTTGTGGCAGTTTCTTTTGTTTTCTTCCATCGGGTGCTGACAATTTTGGTTGCATTGAAGCTAATTCTTAGGTCTGATAATGCGGAGCTTACTGAATTTCGTCTCTTCGAGATCGGTTGTAGGAATTTATGAGCTTGATTGCATCCGCTCCAATCGTCTCTAGAATACTATGTGTGCTCCGTCCACGACTTAGTGCGATTTTGTTGCAGTTCTTTTGGTTTCTCCCGTTCGGGTGCTGTTTCTAGGGCAATTCTGGTTGCATTTGAAGCAAATTCTTAGGGCTGATTGTGCGGCGCTCGCTGAATTTTGTCTCTTCTAGCTCGGTCGTAGGAATTCATGTGCTTAATTACATCCACTCTAGCTGTCGCTTGAATGCCTTTGATGTAGTTATCTTTTGATTCCCCTTCTTTTTCGTCCAGTTGTAGAGCAGAGGTGCATTGGCGTGTGCCAGCTAGCGTTTGTTCTAGCTCTGATTGTTTTTCAAGTTCCTGATCGTGGTTGCGTGATCATTCTTGTTATGTGTACTTTTAGGTTACTTTCGGTGAATTGACGCGTGCCTTGCGTGTGGTCTAGGCCCCTCTGGACGAAGAGCCATCACGATGCAAGCACCTCGAGAAGTCGAGCTCCTTTACGCTTAAGGTCAGCAAAGTATATTGAAGCATCAAAGGATAACAACCTACCAATAAACAACCTTAGGAGAAGAGTATGGTCTGAATGCGTTCTGCAATGTAAATTCCTACTGTTTCAGAGTTGTGGTATCTACTTGAAGGGCTTCGGCACTTGCATCGCCGGATTCTTGAGCGATTGTACCCTTAAAAGTTCCTACACAACAGCATCAAGCTTGTATCCCTAATCGATGATTTGACACTAATGCACCATTCAGTAAGGTAAGTTCCGCAAACAAGGCTCTGTCCCATGGTAAGAATAACTTTGAAATTATCTGGTTGTTGCAAAGAGCGAATGGAACCCTACGTGTGTAGTTTCGCAATTTTTGGAGTGCTGTTGAATTAGCTATGAAATTTCAAAACCACTATGGTGTGTTTCCAAAAAACATGCACTAGAGTCTAAAATCTTAGCTTGTGGCAATTTCTTCGGGTTAAAGTTGCTACGTGAATGGTATTGAATGAAATTGTAGATGCATGGTTTAAGGAGCCAGGTGGAATTGGGGCATTTTCTTTTCTGAGAAAGCATCCACGTATGACTCTTCGGAAGGATAATTGCGAAGCTCAAAATGAAGGCATAAAGGAGATTGTGATGTTGATGATGATGATGATGCCCTGACGCTGCTGCAGAAGAATCTGGAGAGAGGGATGGAGGAGGTGGAGGTGACACCCATGGAAGAGGATGAAGTGCTGGTGCGCCATTCGTTTGAATGTGATTTGGGTGTTTGTGGAGGTCGGCAGAATATGAACCACGTGCACTCCGAGGAATGCACAGCCAGTACTAGCGGACGGGAACGAATTGACAATCCTTCGGACAGCAGCAGCAGCAGCAGCGATGGTACGCAATAACCCTTCTCTCGGACACTCGTGATTATGGTCTTATTTCATACTTTATTTGTGTGTAAAATCCATTTTACAGTATGTTTGTTCCAATTTGGATATGGTATTGAATATCTGCGCCAACTAGAAAGTTACATGCATATACGTATGTTTACAAAACATTCTACTGTGTGTTTGTTCCGATTTGGACTTTGGATCTCAACAATTCATGTCTAATCAAAATTTTGTTTTTGTATATGTGCAGAAGTGTGCAGCCAAATAGCTGTATGTTTTGAGGGGAGTGGGGGTCGTGAAGTGGAAGCCAGTGGAAGGATCAACCTGAATTGCTCCCGAATGACGATGGGAGAGGACGAGGTCACGAGCATAAGGAAAGACCATGTGGAGTTGGGCAGGTCTTTTCAAATGGCAGTTAGTGTACACGATTGGGCTCTAGCTGAGAGTCTGATACCGCTGGCAGACCCGCAAAGGCTCAACGATGGCTTGTGTATCGCCCTAGACTCCATATGGTTTTTAAGGTGAGCTTCACATTGTGTAGACATGTGTCATTTAGAGTCTCGATCTGACTTAGTTTTTTGATGCTTCATAGTAAAGGTTGTAACTACGTCATTGGTTGGTTTATTTTTTTGATTGAGAGATGAAGTAATTGAGGGTTGTAAGGTCATTGGAAACAATCGATTCTTTGTCTTGGTGATGTGAAGCTATGCTTTGAAGCACTTTAAGTTACTGGGTTTTTCAATTGTATCCTGTTGTGCTTGATTGCCTCTGTTATTAGTTTTGTTGTAGGTTCCAGTTGTGAGTGATTTGAGATAGAATATTCTTAGGAGTAAGAGATTGCATGGTCCAGATGAAGGAAGTAAGCAGAGCCATTTGTGATTTATTTCCAGCACAACACAGGAATTGGAGGCCGCTACCCGGTTAATTGAGAGGTTAATTCTTGCTGGAGCCCACGACTTCACTCGAGCAGCTCTTCGCACTTCTTTCTTAGCTTCTTGCGTATCAGCGTGCCGATCACGGACTATGAGCCTGGCAGACACTGTTACTGTAATGGCACAAAGGTAGGTTTTCCAGTACCTTTTATCCACGTGATTTGTATTTAGCAGTGGGCTTATTAGAAATGCCATAGCTCAACGTCAATTTTACCTTCTTGGGATGCACAAGTAATCGAATCTTGGTTTTTGACAGGTTAAGAGAAAGACTGCAGGAATGTAATGGTGATGAGATTCTGAAGGCTGAAGCCGCAGCTAAAGTTCAGAGATTCACTGAATGGGCTTTGAAATGCATTGGTTCACATTCACGTGGGAAAGGAGCACATCCCGGTGATATAAGCATGGCTATTATACATAGCTCGGCTGTAGAGTCACGGCTTCAGCTTCTGGCTTTCAAGAGATTTCTGGAACTTGCTGGTTCTCGGCTGACTAAAAAAGACTATACAGAAGCATTTGATGCAGCTTGTTTTCCACTCACTCTGTTCTCCAGCGCTATTGATCCTGGATGGGCAACTGGAATAGCAGCAAGTGCTATGCAAGGGCTGCTAGGACTTTTGGTTGAAGGAGGTGCAGATAATGTTAATCAGTGTTTTCTGGAAGCTGCCAGGTTTGGAAGTACAGAGCTTGTGCGAATATTGCTCCAGGTAATGCAATGCACTTTATCGTTCTCATGTGATCAATCTCGATTTTGTTACGTTGATAATATTTCCCGTGCTGTGTTTTCCGCCAGTGTCCCTTGGCTTTTTCGTGATGACTTTATTCTTCCTATAGCTCTTCTGCTTTTGATTTTATATGTTACCTAATGTTCTAAAATGTGAAGGGGAGTTACTTAGTATACTGTATACAAAGTGAAAACATGCTATATCATTTTATCGGAGCTATGAATGCAATTCAGCGTCAATGATATAGCTTGTGCTAGATATGGACGCTGACAGAGGTTTTGGTATTTGCAGATTGCAATAAGGAATGGTGTGGAGTTAGATGTGGACTTAGCACTGGGATTTGCCTCCCACTACTGTAAAATTGGCACTATGGAGTGCCTAGTTGAGGATGGCAAAGCCGATTCTTTTCTGGGACCTCTAATGAGAGCTGCTGAACGGGGTTGCATGGAGGTTAGATCCGTCAATCTATTCGTCTTGATTTTATGCATTGAACCGCGTTTGAGAATAGACGTTTAATAACAGCTGTGTCTCTTTCATACTTTAGTTGAAGGTTAGTGGACGTGTAGAATTTTATTTTTATTTTTATTGTTTGATTCTTGATTGCCTCGCATTTCCTTTGTTTTCACATTCTGCAGTATTAACAGTGTACATATGGTCTATTGTGTGACAGGTTGTTCAATGGTTTGTAGAAAGGGGTTGTAAAGATATGGAGCTATGTCTGGCGCTTACTGCAGCAGCTTCTAGTAGCCGCGTAGAAGTTGCTGCCTTTCTCCTAAGTCATGTTCCTCATCATGTCTTGCAGACTCTTAGCGCCGAGATTCTGAAGGTATTTCTACAATTAACCCCTAAAATACCAATTATTTATGGTTTTAGAATGACCAATTCGATTAATCATATTGTGAAGAATCAAGAATTCAGATGGGACCAAGTGTTATTCACCAGTATCAGAAAAGAACATTGCATATGACTTCGCCAAAGTTTAAACAAATGAAAGTCCCTATATGTCCTACTCAAAACTGTCAAAAAAGCCATGAGATCCAATTCGGGCTTCTTGGTCCAGGAATCCCTTCCATAAATATCATGACTGCTGATTGCTTCTCATGTTCCTATTGTATTCTAAGTTGAGGTCATGTTCTGAGCTCTTGCTTAACTTGCTTGAAGCACAGGCAGCGGGTGAACGCTCGGGTGGATCCTTGAAGGGCATAGCTTTTCTGTTGCAAGCTGACTTTTTGAACAACTCGGAGGCAACATACAGGATAGCGGACACCATCGCCAAATCTGAGGATGAGGCCATCACTTCGGAGCTACGGACATTTTTACTGGAGGAGTGGTCTGAGGAGGCTTTCTTGAGGGGACGTTCATTAGGGGAGGCTCATCACTTGAATGTCATGCGTGCTCTAAAGCGGGGCTCCTCGCCTCTTCATTTGCAGGAGCTTCCTCTGCAATTGCAAGTCACGGTGGCTTATCTTCCGCTCTACAAAGAGTGTCTGGCGTCCAGTGGGATGGTGCTATCGCAGTGGCTGAGAGGGCAGCTTGTGGAAGCAGCGCTGAGGCTCAATCAAGGTGGTCGATGTTCAACAGAGGAGCTCTTTTTGAAGTTCAATAAACACGAGCTTATCTCCGTCCTGGAGTCTCGATTGCCGGGTTTCGTACTAGCTTCTGAAGGCAAGTGAAGAGCAAACAGTTCTACAATGATAATTTTCGCATTTGTGATTCGTATCCAACACTCGGTGCCTGTAATTAGAGCCTTTAAGAAAAGCACCACCTCTGCTTGTGTTCTTTGGACAGCTTAGTTGATAAAGCTGGTTGTCATGGAAAGTACAGGGATTATCATGGGTCACGCTTCAGCAAATAAAGTTGACTGGCATTCCTTAGAGGGCGATAATGATGATGATGATGATGGTGATCATGGTCGTTCTGTTCGTTGTCAACTGGATCAAGCCTTGATTCAATACTATGGTTATGTATTGTTGGGAGACTAGTTTGACAAGTTCTCCACCGACTGGACATGGAGTCCAATGAAGCGGCATTTTACGTTTTGTACAGTACAGTTTGAGACTCTGCTGTGGATGTTGTTTTGTATTACCTTGGAGATTGTTTAATCTGATGGGTACCTTTCTCTGTGAAAGTGTTCCAAAATGTCCCCAATGCAGAACAATTTCAACGAGAAGAGGGGAAGGTGGATTGCGTCCCAGTCCTTTTAGGGAGAAGGTTGTAATTCTAGATGTAGATGATGCGTTACTTGTTTGTAACTATTCTGCATACAAGGAACCATGATATTAAGCACTCCAGCTCAGAGGTTCACACAACTTGGCTTGCATGTGGATGTCTCAAAGCTTGTGTCTTCATGTAATGCAGTACAACGTCAATACAATGAGTTGATGTATTTTGACAGTTTGAAGTCTTCTTGCCCCTAATTCCATGAAATTTGTGTCATAGTAAAGATGACACTACTGTACTGTACATCCCTTGATCAACATTTGGAGATAAAAATGGGCACCTGCTACTTTTTTCCTAAAATGACCGACGCTTGCTCAGTGTTGAGATAGCGTCATTGTCATGTTACATTTAGCTTTGCAATGACTGGAATTTCATGCTGAAGCCCGGTTTAGGTTTCATCATGGGATCAAAAATCTTGGCCCAGTCACCCCTAGTCCAACCGTCATTGGCTTCTTCGACTTTCATTCCATTGATTAGATAGGTGGGTGTGCCAACCAGTCCTCTGGAGCATCCATACTACAACAATTCACAAGCACACATAAATCATGTCGCAGCTTAAGTCACACTAGAGCAAAATCTGGAAATCAGAGTTTTATGTATGTCCTGTCTGCATTTCCTTGGTTTTTGGACGATGGTACTTACTCCAGAGATGCAATCTATTACATCTTTGTCATAAGTTACTATCGTAGGAAAAACGGAGGAAACGAAGGCACGGTGTAAAGTCAGTATGTAATTGGGATTAAATATATTCCATGAGATTTTCTTGCCTTGAAGGAGATGCGAGTGGCTTGGTCGGTAGCGATGTTATTGAAGCCATCTTCAAATAATTTTGGAGATATCCCAAGGTCACTTGCTAAAGAAACCAACCGGCTCACAACATGAGCGGGGGTTTCATTTTGGGTATTGGGGTTGGAGAAAGTCTCCTGCAAGTCATGGACACCGGTACTGGTATTCTTGAACAACTGAGAAGAAATTGCATGTGAAGCAAGAATATAGGGATATGGAAGGAATTAGAAAACCTCTAGGCTCATACTACAAATCTTTCAACCAATCAAATCGTATATGATCTTAATAACATCATTTACTATGGACCACAATAATTAGCAGAAGCCATACTAATGTGCTTTTGACCACCTTGCAAGCTTCAAAGTAGCACCCTTGGACATAACTCTTGTGGCCCACATTAAGTTTTCACCCACTATAACCGAACATCCACAATCTATGGTGTATTTAGTGCAGATTGAAAGAAGCATATTCCTTCCGTGTCTGAGATCTTCAATGCACGAAAAGAAAGCCTTCAAGAATGTTAATGCACATTAGTTTCCGCCAAATGGATATGGGCACCAAACCCAGCAAAATCTCACTGTCGATCTTACACTAGGAATTAATTATAATGCAGATCATAACCAAGGGGAGAGAATCATATTTGAGGCAAAAATCCACATTATTATACCTGGTTCCCGAATATGAGCTCCAAGAGAGGATACACAAGTGAAGCGTTGGTCATTTGTGCAATGTGCAGCGCCCTGGATGCGAAGAAAGAATTATGATGAAACCTGGGGACACACGAAAATCACAATCGCTTCACCATCTCCTTGCAATTGCTCCACCAGAACATTGAAAGAAAGAAACCAAGAATCTCTTCAAACATAATGGACTGGGCAAGGAAAGTCTTGTTTTGAGAATTAACATGCCGAGTCCAGACGCTGCGAGGGCTGTTATATCCATAACGCGGCTGCAATTTCACCTTATTACTGGACACAACCTCAATGGTTGGATCCCTTGGCTAGACCTTGTTCAATCATGCTTCTTCGCATAACGTTCTTGAACGTTAAGGCAGGGAACCCTTTGCTTCCTATGAATCAAGGCTCCTTTCATTTCACTGAAGAAAATCTTGAATGCAAGCTTGCCCATGCATTATGGGCCACAGTAACACGAATTCTTCATCTTACAGTGACAATGTGGAAGGACCCCTGCCTCCTATTCAAGAATTTTATGCAATGGTCTCAAAAGAAAGACACCAAAATACAAAAGAACGACAAAATCATGAGTTAACGTTAACCATGCCACCTTCACAGGAAAAGGTGGTTATGGACAATCAGAGGCGAAAACGAAGTCAGACATGGCCAATCTTACGGAGCAGGGAAGAGATGCACAATGACGTTGAGAAATTCGCCATAGCGCTCCGCCACTTGAATCACAGCCGGCCACCCTTCCTTGCAATGCACGCACAGGGGGTCGATAAACAGTTCCCAAACAATCTTTTCTTCTTGCTCAGGAACACCACCTTTGTACACGAATCCATCATAACGCTCAGGAATTGCAAATTGAGCCCAGGTACTGCACACGATTGAAAACAACAACAAAAGCCCAAATACAATAGCATTACACAACTGCGAGTTGCCCCATACAGACGTCGAAGTACTTGCTCGCATCATTGCCATCTGCGAAGAAATCAGTACAGTCGTGATTGTAAGCTTCCAAAATGACAATCCATCGAGTTTCTCAGTAATATTATACTTCAGTCGCTGTTGCTGGATTGTGAGCTGCAAGGTGCTTTGAGAAATTTGGCAAGGGAGGCGGGAATTGAGAAGAAACGGCGGGCATGCCGCGGGGGATGTCCAACGACAGAGACAACTGAACCCAAGGAGGGACAGGGACAGAGCATTTTTCGTCCATACTGGCACATTCTCGTCCACGTTTCGTCCATCTTTGGACGGATCTCAAGAGGAAGACAGGGGTGGGGTGGGGGGTAAGAAGAAGAGAAGTTTTTTCTAAGTTTCAATGCCACCTCGTTTCGTGTGTTAGTGTTTTATTACATTATTTTTTTTATGGATGGCCTGACTTTGATCTCGACCACTTTTGCATCTGTATTTCTCATGTCTCTCTTTTTTCTTCCGATGTATCGGTTGCTGTGAGAAAAGCAACACGCAAGCACTCTGGCTATGGATATGAACAACATATCACGCATCTTTCAGATGTTCATGGTCAGGTAACTGATTTCGCATCTCTGCACATTTGGATTCAACATGGGTTTTTGTAATTTCTGCACTTTGATGTTCACAAGTCAGGTGCTCATCTACCTCTTTCCGATGGACGCGTATTGCATTCAATTGGTTTGTTTCAGGTTATGATAAGGTAGGAGTATCTAATTGGGACGATGACCTAATTGCGACGCAGAGTATGATGGCACGAAGATGGTAGAATACAAATGAATAGGGTTCTTAGAGGTGTCGCAATTAGGTCAAAATACCTAATGCGTCCATAGTATTTGTAGTTATTTTATGCATTCTTGGATCGGAGTGCTGCTGGCGAGGCACCAATGTATGTTCTTTTGGAGAGAATGTATCAATGGTGTACACTTCTCGGGTTGGTGTACAGCATTCGACCCGTTTGTGTTTTGTTTGCATTCCTTAAGTTTCATGCTTCTGTTGATCTGCCCAAGGGAATCGAAAATGTTGAAAATTATGGTGTTGAATGAGACTGTGAAAAGAGTTCATTACAATTGAGCATGTTGAGGCCTGTCATTTCAAGGAATGAATTTCTTATGTCAAGTAGGATTGTGCCAAGATTTGCTGAATAAGGTTTGTGAATTTTGTGAATTAGTGAGGATAATATAAAAAGAGATATATGAAATTATACACTTCTATGTAACTTGAAATTAGCTGCTTGTTTCTGCTTTCTCATGAGTTCTGCTGGATGTTGAATGGTTTGGAACTAGGGTGATGGCACTGGAGGATATGGCAAAGCGAAGCGGCCAAAACTTGACAATCTTTCAACAAGAGCTTGGTACTGAGCACAATTCTTCATCAAAAGTCTTGCTATTGCTCCCCAGTAAACTTGTCAATCTCAAACTTAGCAACCGAACTCTGCTACTTGCTTGATAATATTCATTAGCCAGTGAAGCATTGCACCCTTTCTATTTACAGATGTTGAGATATTGCACTAACCAAGTGTCGTTCTTGCTTGGTTCTACAAGCACACATCTAGAATATACTCAAATATTCGAGGTTATTTGAGAATATTTGAAGAGGGTTGTCTAATACCCTAGAGACATGTCTAGACAAATATCTAATACAACGTGCCACATAAACGACGCAACACGACGTGTAGTACAAAACTAATGTCGGACAAGACAGACCTAATGCTTGCTTCATATTTTTATTACATCTTCTTGTTGTCGTATGCCTATACAAAGAATGGGAGAATGGGCATCATGATTGTGCAAGATTCTGGGCATCATGACCAATTCCAAGGTGTCATAGGACCTTCTTATTGATTGCTATGTCGATTCATTCGTGTGCTGCTACTCACAGAAATTGATGAAATGCTCATTGTTGTGATGCAGAAATGTTTCAGAGATCACCCCTCAACAACTCAAGCATGTTGGCGCAAGTACTGGCCAGCAATCCCAGTGAGCGACTGAAAGCTTATCAAGAGTCAGGGTATCGTAATTGTCATACCGATCATGCGGTGGTTGTCAAGTGTAAGTGATCACCTGCATTGTAATTTTCTATTCGTGTTTCAAACGTATTCAGGTTGTTTGATTCACACAGTTCTTCCTTGTTCTGTGAAGAATTGACAGTGGACAACGCAGTCAAGGATCTCCAAAACCACGTCCTGCAAGGTACGCAACATTCTTATTCCAATGCATGGTCATATTCTGAGGTAGATTTTATTATATTTGACCTAGGAATGAATCTCTTAGTAATTTATTCTATGAAGTTACAGATGTGATCTTGCACAAACCTTTTGTTTACTTCTGTGACCTTTCTCATAATGCAGCACGGGCAGTCATGGATGAGATTCAAAGATTGTTGGATGAAGCAAATGGAATCATGCATGAGAATTTGAGCACCCGGTTGGGTAACATTGTTTTGACTGAGGGGGCTGGAACTTCTGAAAATACACAAACTGCTGATATTGGGCAATCGATGAATTTTCCTCAAACAGTCGATACTGGGCAAAGAGTTGGATGTGATGAACAGGTACGTACCTTTCCTCGCTTTCAAACTTGATCCTCCATAACATTCCTAAAAGAAGCTCCTAGCACCTCTGTCAATTCTAGGAAGGATTAGGGTTCCAAGATGCTTTGATCCTCTTACATCTTCTTTCTTTGACATGCATCCTCTTACATCTCAAATTCAAAGAATTCTGGAGAAGAAGTCCCTGGACTAGTTACTTATGATTGGTGACTTATGATTGTTCAGCCCTCCATACAAGTAACCTCCCCGAAGACTAAAGTTCGGCAGTTGTTCACACCAGACTATGTGACGATTATGGCAGCTATCTATGGCATGCTACAGCAAGACTTCACCATGCAGGTTTCCTCCAGTTCGCATTTTTCTAAGGAATTGTTCCCGAGTACCAGAGATGTAGATGTTTCTTGCCCTTTCAGAAGCTATTCTCATACATATTTAGCCTTGTTGTTTGACGTCATAGCTTCAACTAAGGTGGGAACACCCATTTGTGTCACAAAAAGCGTTTTCGCTGAGAGAAAGAACGTTGGGAATATTAGTTTTTTCATAAAAGTGACTAAAATTAAGAAATCTCAAAAAAGAAAACATATTTTTGGAACTTGAATTGTATTTTCCGAGAATTTTCAAAATAGAGATGCCCATTGCTTTCATCTAGAGGGCTAATTCCATATTCAATGTTAAACTGTCACCTAATATTGGGTTCTATCTGGTGGAGAGGCCTTGCAATTGGATTTCATGTAATTTTTCATTTTTTTCTTAAGTATTTCATTTTTGCCGGTAGGGACGTAATTCAGGTCAACGGAAATGGGTGTTCCTACCTTACGTCGATGAAACAAACTGTTATAATGGAATTTCAAAAATTATCTAGTAAGACTGAGGGTTGGGTTAAAACAGGAAAGGGTGGTGGGTACTCTTGGACTAGACTTGCCATCTGAGCTTCTACAAAATTACCACATGATGTGGACGTTACGGCCTTTCGTGGACGAAACTGTCGTGGAGGAAGCTCTCAGTTGGACCAGACTAGTCACAGGTTTTTGAGAATTAGGACAAGTGATGGCGCTGATTAATGAAAGGTGGGCGAGTTCAAGCTACTGACATCAACTAGAGTCTTGGGGTAGCAGTATTCACAATCTCTGCCATGAGGACTGATATGATAATGACCCTCATCACTTGGCTTATTTCAACACAAACGGTTTGCAGCTCTGTAACAAAGTTGGTTGTTACCTCGCTACACTCGACATTGGAGAGAATTTGTAAGTACTCTGGTCTGGTCTATGTTCTTGGATTCAAATATTGGTTACTGAGAGTGTTCTCTTCACAACTGAATTAACATTGTTTTGATTCTAGTGATTCTCCCTCTTTGGCCTATAATTTTGTTAAATTGTGTTCATAAAAATATCCGTATGCGAAAACTCCTGGATTGTGCAGGTGGAATGTGCCTGCATCGGGGAGTGCAATCACCCTTTTGAAGATATACATAATAGTGATCCAAGGAACATATTGTTGGGTGTAGTGCTACCTCTGTAGGAGTGCACAAACTCAAGGATATTAGTTGTGAAGCAATGGAAGAGTTGTGAAAGCTTCTTGTTTTTTCCTTTATCAACTTTGTGTATCTATTATCATGCAGCTATGTACCTTCATGTCATTCTTGGTCTTAGTTTGTGTATTGCATAGTGCAAGCTCTGCAATATGCTGCAAAAGCAACAAATGATTGAATTTGTAATGGGAAATAGTTACTTGTTGGAAGCAATATGGTCACGTGGTCTTCAGGGTTGATTTTATGGTCTTGCAAAAACTCACTTGCTCTGCAATATGCCATGAAGGTATCGACACATTTTGGTAATTACACGATGACCTTGTTCTACCATAAAACATTGCAAGAGGTGGGAGAAGTCCAAGATGAATGTTTTAGTTGTGTAGTCTTCATTAAGAATTGATTTTCAGTTGCCATGTCATATTTGGTTTGAATGGAAAGGGATGTAACTTTGATTCATGTTACTTTGCTATTGGAGCCAATATCATTGTTTTCCTTGTAGTACAATCAGGTTGTGTATATGCCCATGCACCATATCACAACTTATCTTAAGAGGATCTTTCTTCTCTATGATAGTCTTTGAAATTCTTTGTTAGATGCATTTCACAATGCATGGTGCCCAAGGTGTTGAGTACTTGTGCATTGGTAGTTTGTGCAAGGAACTTCACTAACTAACACAATCAACATATAAAAAATGTGACCCAAACATGGAGTGGCAACGTACAAAGGAGTCAATGTGCTCACATTCCAATTGTGAAAGAGTGACTTTTGTAAGATTTATTACAATTGTTTAAGAGTTACATGATAAGAGTGTAAGAAGACTAATGACTTCTTATTGATAAAACTTAGTCATTCTTTAGTCTCAAAAATAAACTATTCAATTTCTAATTACTTAGATCAAAATCATTGAGGTCTTGTACAATGCTTTCAACTTTGATTTCAACTCACACTATTAAAGAACATCTAAGTATACCTTCCGTTTTGTGTACAACAAAGGAAAACTAACATTTGGCATCAAAGACATTATTACGAGAGAAGGAAATTCCAATGCATGTAACTCATCTTCTATAATGAGAGTCAATAAAGTATATCCTTCTTCTTAATGCCATATATTTTTTTGATGGATCACTAGTACTTCTTTCTTTGTTTCTATTTCTCTTTTATACTATAAGAAAATGAGGGCATATACAACTTATCCATTATGACTTCACCAACAAAAAGGACTGCAAAAGGATTGCAAAATGAGTTGTTTTGTAGTCATTTTTGTTGGTGAAGTCATAGTGGACAAGTCATATACTTAGGGGGTGCACTTAGTTCTACTACAACAAACCACGTGTAAACAAGTGTTTTTTAATAAACTATAATTTCAATCTAAAATTTTGACCATTCTTTAATAATGACTATAGATTTCTATTGTTGAAATTTCCAACTCAAATAAAATATAAAATGATTTCTAGAAGAGGTTGAATATGAATTAAAATGACATGTTTTTCAACTCAAATAATTATAGAGAATACATTTAAATGACCGTTTCAATAATCAATATTCAACTCAAAATGAGCTTCCAATAGAGAGTTATTTTTAGGAATCTTTTTTTCATTTTTTAGACTATTTTTTCTTATATAATATTTCTTATAAAAAAAAATTCAGTTCTACAATGTATCTTTTTACTTCAAAAATTTGTAAATAATTATTATTAAAAAATAAAAATATCAATAATTCAAAACATAAACTTTCAAAGTAGGAAAATTTATTCATATTTTTTTAATTTTGTTTTATTTAAAATTCAAAAAGTATATAGGGGGTCCAAAGTTTTGTTCGCATGTGGTTTTTAATGGACATTCTAAGTGACCCCCCCGAGTGTATACTCCCTC
Organism: Rhytidiadelphus loreus; assembly: GCA_947034895.1. Taxonomy (NCBI): domain Eukaryota; kingdom Viridiplantae; phylum Streptophyta; class Bryopsida; order Hypnales; family Hylocomiaceae; genus Rhytidiadelphus; species Rhytidiadelphus loreus. The sequence continues at coordinate 47,203,354 of OX344764.1, forward strand.
ATTTTTTTATAGTGCTAGTCATCAAATTCATGTGCATGTTGCAGCAGCTCCTCTACAATGACCACATTGGGTTCACTACAACTCTCTGCTTCACCATTGAAATGTTCCTTTATTTCTACAAATTTGTAGGCATGGCCAATTCCAGCTACCTAGTCCCTTTGTAGGTTTGTTTTCCCAACTATTTTTTTTTTGACACAAGTGTGTTAAGGAAACACACTGCGAGGGTTTTTCTGTGAGGAGGATAGGCTAATTTCATACGAGGTAAAGAACCTGCTGTTTTTCCAACTATTTAGAGTGTTTCAACATCCAAGCCAAGACCACAATAAAAACATCTTATGTACCCTTGATGAACAAAGCGTCCAATAGTGCCATAGCCTAGATAGTTGTAGATAGTCTACGTCAACACCCCTTTTAGTTTGAATTCTCTAAAAGTAGTATTCAAAAGTACATTATAGACTCAAATTCCATTTCATAACTCCAACAACTCTTCTACTAGAAGTTCCAAATACACATTAAATACTATAGATGTGATAGATATTTTTTTTTCGGATTTAGTAGTACCAAGAGCAAAAAAAATTTAGTACACAACTAGGGGGCAAATCAAGCTTGAAGGGCCCTCTTGAAGCTTCATTTTATTTTTTAATGAACATTGAAGATGGTTTTAAGCTCATTCTTTTGCTGAAATCTCATCACCATCAAGTCCTCACATATATTCAATTCTTAGTTTATTTTCACTATTTTTTATTTTTTATTAATTTATACCTCATTGTATCTATTTTTTTTGAAAAAATTGTCTTCTTTTTCACGTAATATATTTTTAGTACTTGCACTTAGTCTATAGAACTTGCAACATTACTTCTAGTCATGGATTTTTCTTCTTAATGGTTGAGATACTTGTGAACATGTATGTCAAAAAAATTGGTTTATAGAATATAGCCAATTAGGCAAAATTGATGTTATTTACAAGTCAATTTAGCAAGTTAGCATTAAAAATCATGCAATGAAAGTCACTAAAATAAAGGGAATAAGACTAAAAGAGACTCAATTGCTTCATGAATAATTCTAGTTGCTTAAATGTACTTAATAATTAATAATATGCCATATTTAACTACGTGTAGACTATTTAGTGAATTTTGAACAAAACATTTGGAAATCTTTACACTTTCTAGATGTTTTAAATGTGACATCAATGGAAGTCCCTTGGGTACGCAACTCCCATATTATATGGCCTTGATTTTAATTACTTGTAATGCATTTTAGTCTAATTTCAAGGGATGTTATTTGTTTTAATTTAGAAAAGTCTTGTAGCCCTTTCAACAAGGAATCCAAAAATATAAATATATCTCGGGGAGATCACTTAGAGTGTCCATTGGAAACTACGTGCGTTAAGATTTTCGACCCCCTATTTTATGTCCTAAAATTTAAATAAAAAGAAAAGAAAAAAATATAAGCAGATTCCTCTACTTTGAAAGTTTATGTTGTGAATTATTGGTATTTTTATTTGTTAATTATAATTAATTACAAATTTTTGAAGAAAAAAGATACACAGTAGAGCTGAAAATAACTTTCACACCCCTATTTTATATAAGAAAAAATTGTCTAAAAAATGAACAAAAAATTGCTAAAAATAACTCTCTATTGAAAGTTAATTATCCTTGAATAATGATGCAATGGTCATCTAAATGTATTCTTTATAAATATTTGAGTTGAAAAACATGCCATTTCAGTTCATTTTTCAACCTCTTCTACAAATCATTTCATAAGTTATTTGAGTTGGGGATTTTTGGCAATGGAAACCTATAGTCATTGTTAAACTATGTTCAAAATTATAGGTTGAAATTGTAGTTTATCAAAAAGTATATAGGGGTTCAAAAAATCACGTTAACACATGTAGTATGTTATAAATACATTAAGTGATCTCCCCGGGAAATATATACATTAAATGAGTATTTTTGAGGATAATAATAGCATTATAAATCTAATTATATGAGTTTTTTTAATACATATATCATGGGACAAGCTACCCAAATTTTGGGTCTTTTTAATAAAATTTTAATATAAATAACATGTGACAAATGAATTTTAATTTTAATTGGAGGAAACTTTTTGTATGAATTTTTTAAAATTATACATAGGCAACTTTAGGTGTGATAGTTGAGCTAGAAGATTGATGATTTATATTGGGATACTGGTTGTTTGGCTGAGATATGTGCTATTAATGACCAAATATGTTTCATTGCATCCAATGCACCTTGAGGGTATGACAATCAACAATATTGAAAACCGGATATCTTAGGGTATTCCAAGGGTATAGGGCAGCAGGTGTATTCTAAATCCTAGTGCCGTTAGTATCTTTGTTTTTAGTTCAGTCTGTTTCCCGTTGTCACTTTCTTCCGCCCAAGCTTTTGTCACTTTCTTCCACCGCTTCTTCCCTCATTTCGCCTCAATCATTCTCTCTCATGTTTTTGTGTACTATTGTTTTCGATTTGGAGGGGTGTAAGAATCAATTTGGACGGGTGTAGCAATGGATTTGGAAGGATGTCACTACAAGAGAAAGGGGTGTTTTAAGTATAGTCCTAGAGATAACATTTTAAGTAATGACCTTTTTAGGAGATTTTCTGTAAGAATTTACAAGATATTTGTGTCTTTCTATTAAAATTTTATTAGAAAGACACAAATATCTTGTAAATTCTTACTGAAAATCTCCTAAAAAGGTCATTACTTAAAATGTTATCTCTAGGACTATACTTAAAACATCCCTTTCTCTTGTAGTGTGTGGCAATATTTTTGGAGGCTTGATTTCATTTGACAATCGTTGTGGAGGATCACATTTGGAGCATTGTTGTAGAGCATCACTGTGAACAACGTGAAGGATCATGTTAGATGATAATTCGTTCATGCTCTTGATTAAGTTCAAAATTTTACATTAAGGTAAGTTACTGTTTCTATGTTTCTATCTTCCTGCTTGGATTAGGATTTGTATTTTCGAGCTAGCTTGTACACCTTTCTTGTCACTTTTGTATTTTCTCTTTGGATCATTGTTTTGAGAGTGATCATGCTTGGCTTTGTTTTTGAACTTTGTTGTTAACCCCTCATCGCCGGAGGGGACAAAAAGTGTCCTCACAGAAAATTCAAAGTGCTGTAACTTTTGCATCTCATGTCCAAATTCAATAAAACTTGTTGGTAAAGTTGCGCTCTTGCATCTAGTTTATGTGGTACAATTTTCAGATCAACACAAGATGTATTGATTTCTTGGAAGTCAATCGAAGTTCACAGGTTCAATTTGAATTCACCAAATTGCATTTGAAGGCTGAAACTTTGGGGGCTTGTATCTCCTTCATCCAATGTTTGTTTTCAATAAAATTGGTTGGGTTATGTTCCCCTTGAAGTCTAGTTATTGTGGTAAAATTTTCAGGTCAATCTAAGTTGTTTTGAATGCTTGGGAGCAATTCGAAGTTCAAAATCTAGACATTTTTGCATTACCTTTGAACCTCGGCGGCTTATAACTTCTTCAGACAAGGTTTGTTTTCAATAATTTTTGTTGGAAAAGTTGCGCATACTAGTCTAGTTCTTGTGGTAAAAATTTCATATCAATCCAAGAAGTTATGATTTACTGAGAAGCATTTTAGTAGAGGTAGGTTTAGCCATAGATGTGTTTTTTTGCTATTTTTTTCCTGAGCTTTTTTCACTGTTTTTTGACATTTCAATACAATTTTGCAAACGCAATGAGTCAATTGCATGATTTTTTTCCCCATCAAAGTGTTTGTCTTTTGTTTCTGAATCACTTTGTAGTTTCAAGTTTTTTCATTTGAATAGGTTAGAAATCGAATTTCACCCCCAAAGGTATTTTTAGGAAAATTTCAGCATTTTTTTTCAACACTAAAACATTATAATCTCTCAATCTATACAGTCAAATGACCCCAAATTTAATTTACACCATCTACAACATGCACACTACAAGATTGTATGGTTGAATGAGATTTTCATACCTTAATCACATTTAAACTTATAACACTTGAAGAGCAAGGTTGTTTTTTGAATGGTTAGGCCTTGGGCGGTGAAGGGTTAATGGTTGGGCTCGTTTAGGCACTACATGTCAATTATGTATTCTCAAGTCTGCCAAATTTGTTTGTTCCAAATGTGGGGCTTGTATGCTCATTTGAGGTTTAGGGATGGAATTTTAATGCTTTTAGGGTCTGGTACTATCTCTAGTTGGTATGAATGTGACCTTGTTTAAACTCCCATTGATACGTATTTCCCAGAAAAGATTACATCTAGTTCAGCTTAGATATACATTTGTTTGTTTTCTTCCAAAAATACCACTAAAACTTAATATGATTCAATATTAGCCATTAGATGGTCAGTTTGTGGACCTCCTACCTTACTCAATGATGTCTCTCATCTGGAAGAACTTATTAGTTCAAGCTTAAACTTAGAGGAAGTGAGATTAATCAACATTATTCTTGATAATTGCACAAGCATGATGGCTGAATGGAGTAGATGTAGTTTTAGTAACTTATATAGAGGTCTAAATTCACCTATTGGATATATTAATTGAGAGTGAAATAGTTAATTAAGTTACCCACTCAATCTTGATAATTTATTAAATTTGCCTTAGTATTATGAGTTGTTTTGTATTTGAAGAAGTACTTGTTATATTTATGTACTTAATTTTCTAAGAGACAGATTCTTGTTGCTTGATGTCTAATTTTGAACATTCAACATATTGGTGTAGTTTTCAACAAGGGTGCATCTTATTATCTACAATTCTAAAGAGTGAAGTATCATAATATTCATCTTCCTTCCATTGTGTTGCATTTATATAGGATCAGAAAGTAGAAAAATTAGAGCTTTATCAATAGTGGCATCAATAAATGTTGATGACCTTCAATCTTTCACATTGTTTAGATTTGATTGTCATCAAAGTTCAAAATTTAAAAGTTGAGCACAAACTGAATTTTTTAGCCAAGTTTGGTGCTTGGTGTTTGTGACATCTTCATAGAGTGGATATTGCAAAGTTGGTGTGGTCCATTTTTCTCTTAAGGCTTGGTAATCCCTATTTGTTGCATTCTTTTATTTCTCTTTTCTACTTGCAGTTTTATAATTCTTGATTTGTTGTAGAATGTAATGAGGATCATGATTAGGAACTTGATTAGGATGTGAATATTGCAATTTTTTGCAGAGTAATTAGTCTTGCATTGAGGAATAGTCAATGGTTTTGTTGTTGCAAGCTCAAATGAATCACATATGACAATGAGATGAATTTTTGTATTTGATCTATACATGCAGGTTTGAAAGTTGTGGCAGATGCCAGATGAAGCTAAAAATGCAGAAGTACAAGGACCTTGTAGTATTAGCAAATACTATTGTGACATCTACTTCTAATACTCCCATTAGGGCTCTACAAGATTAACAAAATAGTTCTTTCAAATTTTCTTCATATACACTACGAAGATTTTCTTTTAATAAATATGCAACCCATAATTTTTTGTAGCTATTTTATTTAATTTTGTCTTCACCCAATATTTTGATCTTTTTAATTTCATTTTATTTTTACAAAAGCCATCCTTTAAGCTGTTTTAGTGCCGATGACCCTCGCATATAATACGGGAGTTGCGTACCCGGGGAAGTTTGAGCCTCATAAGTAACAGCTTCTAGAACACCATGGGCGCTTTCACACGTACTCACAGATCTTACACTATTATGACTTGTACGCGCAATATTCTGAAGGTGGCATATATGTTGAGTCGTGATGATATGCGAAATGAAATTGCGTTTCACAAAACATGCAAATCGACATGGAGAGCTAGAAAGGTTGGCCAGCTTCGACAGAGTAAGTCCAAACAGTTGATCATGCATGTCACGGTTTTATTTATTTATAAAATCCACCTGCCGACTCCACAAAAAATTTCTGTGCTAGCTACAAATTCTAAACTTATTAAGTTCGCAGCATGTACAATCAATCAAGTACTCAAGTTGAAATCCAATCCAAACCACTGGCTTCCAAGTTTCCACTGCCACCCCTTTGGTGACTCTGCGTTCTCTGATTCGTAGCTCGCGATTTCGATAGACCGTCACCATTCTAGTAGTGACATTCAGAGCTCGCTCCTCCAGGGCCACCGAAGAAGAAGTACGTCCCCCAATTGGTATAACTGTTGAACTGCACTTGGATATCATAACAAAGCGGATTATTAAACAGCCTGGCGACTTGCAAGGCTGTCGGATCTGGATCGAAGCCCGTCCCACTGGCATCGAAGTAAGTAATGTTCCTCTGGTAGGCGGCCTTCGGCCAGTCTGCAGACGGAAACGCCCCCGACCCCATCGCCGTCGTGGAGTGCGTCGTCACCCCCGTCTGCACCGTAAACGCGACTTCCCCTCCCCACTGCACCTCATTACACGTCCCTTGCATGTACCCGTTCACGTAGATCGACGCCGGCCAGTACCCGATCGCCTCGTCATCCAGGTACAACCACCAGTTTCCGTCACTGGGGTTGTAGAGGACTTCGATGGTGACTTCGAACTCGGAGTCGGCGTTCTGGGCGAGGGTGGTGTATTGCGGCATAGCGCCCCCAATCACCCAGGAGTTGCTCTGTTGGACGAAGCCCGCGCAGACGAGGTTGTAGCAGGAGCCACCATTGGTGCCGGCGTAGGCGTCTTTCGTCCAGAAGATGAAGAGGTGCGGAGCGTCGGGGTCGTCGTTGGGGTGGAGGACAGGCTGCGTTTGCCAACCGACTTCGATGGTGCTCAGGCTGTTGTCGTCGTAGGAGCCGTCCACGATCCAGAACTGAGAAAGGCTCATCTCAGTCTCAGAGCCCAGGGTGGGACCGTTCACGCTGAAGGTCGATTTCGTTCCAGAGTAGGAGGATGCGGCTTCCGGGATACCTGCAAAAAGATTCGCAACAATTTTCAGATTAAAATTCCAAACTTTGGGACAATTGTGTGCTAAACTGTAGTCAGTTCCAGGCTTGGAAATGTAAAGTCTCCATTCACCAATTATACACGGAGGGGTTGCATGCACCAAACAGGTGAAAACGGATATTTCATTAAAATGGCGGTATTCTTCCGCCATATTACCATTCATTTTCTAGGACTGGTATAAATTTCAGACCACATGGTGTAAACGTAAAAGTGCAAAGGTTGTGAAATGTTGTCATTTTAACGAAATATCCGGTTGAAGTACTTTGTGGCTTTCCCTTACAACAGTCTAACAATCTAGAAACTTACTTGAAACTTGCGGCATCTAAAATTTTGCACTTTTATTTTGTGTTGGGCTAAAATTCTAAAAACGCATTATTTGAAATTGAATGTCAATAGATATGTTAAGCGTTTTCACGCTTAGCAGAAAAATCAAATTAAATTCACCTGCATGCATGGTCAATGAAGCCTGTAATGTATTGTATGGTCAATGGAACCTCTACCTTAATTCTCAATTTCTGGCAATCAGGAACTTGAAAGGAAGAGCATGCCGTCCGTACCTGTGATTGCATACTCATGCTTTGACGTATCCGCTGCCGGGTCTAGATTCTCGACGCTGACGGGACCAGGCGCCCTCCTCCAATACTTGGGCGGGGCCACCTTTTTCATGAAATTGCCGCTGGGGTCGTCTCTGAGCACCGGAATCGTGCCTTCAGGGCATCCCCCGTGCTCCCGTGCAAAGGCCTGAGGATGACTCTCCGAAGGCCTGCGAGGTCCCCGAGACGGCGCCATTTGAATGACGTGGTCTTTCAGAGACGGATGGTGAGCCGCAATTTGGCCTTCAATTGGGATGCAGTCGACCCAACTTCCATCAGACACCAGGAACGACTTCATTGGTGGCGCATGCCGGGCCTCATTGCAGCCGGGATCAAAGTACGCTTGCAAGCGTACCCCCTTGGCACCTTGTTGCTCCTGCAACCGCCTGCTTGCATGGGTTGAACCCACCGACAACATCAAGACCAGTGCAAACCAAAGTTTAGAGGCCGCAACAGTTTCGCACCCCCGTTCACCCCCTGGTCGAGAAGCCATCGCACTTGGACTGTCGATCACTGACAACGGACTGTCGAGATTCTGAATCGAGAAGTGAAGTCCGTACTAACCCGTAAATTAGTACAGGGGTATGCAATCAAGCTTACAACTGAGTCATAATGAAGGATGCCCCCCGAACGAGCGCGCTAGCGCAACGCTGCTATACAGTCTACTCTCACTGACAATGATACTCACAGGACAGATCTATCGATTGGCGACCTGATCGACCAGTTTATGAGATACGTACTTCGGTGTGTTGTTGCTTATATAGCTTTAGTTAGACTAAGTACATATCTTCCTCCTGACGAAAGAACTCCGCTAAAATGACCAGGTCACCTTCCAGCACGCGGAAATGGATTTTCGACCATTCACTGCTGAACAAGTTGCAGTAGAGAAAACTTGGGGCCTCTACAGGGCCGGTTGACTCTGTCTGTACCAGAGTCAAATGGATCTGTACAGACCTCAAATTTTCTCTACTGCTTCCAGGTCATTGTACGCTGTTTCAGTGAGAGAAGTGTTTTGCAGGGTGCTTTAGAGGAGGTTGACAATGTGCGTGTAATTCAGTCGGCAGGAGTCGGTCACTCGGACAATTGGGGTCATGGTAGCGGTGCAACTTCGTGGAGAGGCAACCGAAGCTTTATTAAGCAAATAGGCCACTTGGATGCTCCAACAGTTTACTGACTTTACTCCCCATTTTGGTAATGGGTTTGCGACCGAGTGAGAGTGTCTATCGGAATCACTATTCCTTAATCCTCGTTTCCAGGTTCACTACTGTAGCTTGGTTGCTCAAAAAGTTTTATGGTACTCCGTAACTGGTACTGATTACGGAGTACCAGCGTTGGGGTTATCTTCTGACTTCTGAGTTTTCAGTTACCAACAGTTTTCCTTTGATTGCCATATTGGACCGGATTTTCAAGTACCGAGTCCGGTTTTATCTCTGTTTTTTACTCTGAAATCTGAAAAGAAATTTTAAAGATTTTTTCACCGTTTTCTTTCCCAATTCTGCGGACTAACAATGAACTATTTGCTGGTTCTCCCCGAACATTAATTGGTTTGCTACTCAAACAATTATGTGGTAAGCAAGAGTATCTATCATAATCATAGTTATTTAATCCTTGTTTTCTCATTCAAATGTTCTAACTGCAAGGGAGTTTTAAGAGTTTACCAAAATGGTAATGAAACATTTGCCACTTAGGAGGTGATAATGGTTCAATTGAGATTGAAATTTCAGTTTCATTTCCTTCATGGTAAACTCTTAGATTAATATACCAATATATTACATTTACTTTGATTCATGTTTTAGAAAAAATTGGGGGCTTCTATAGGGTTAGTAGATTCTAGACCAACATTTTCCAAGTCCAATTGTCCAAATAAAAAATTAAGATTTAAAAAAAATATTTTGGCATACATCAAGAATTTGCTCTATTTTAGTAGAATTGTAGAAACATGGATTGCATGGATTTGAAAAACATGCCCCAAAAGATCCACAACTAGTCAAGTTTGTCATAGAGTAGGCCAGTGGGGTCCTCTCATGAGTATTTTATGTACTTTATGCAACCCACATTTCTACTTGCACTTTAGGTTCCTCAATTGTCTTCAAGAAGGTAAAACAAGTGATAGGCTAGTGTTACATAATACATACCATTGTTTGAGGCCTCGAGGAAAGGCTCTTTAATATCTAAGAGTTTATACTTTATAGTTAACAATGAAAAAATTGGGATAGAGTGAATTGTATGTAAACATTAAAATGTGGATGAAAACTTACAATAGATTTGAAAGAGATTTAATTGCACAACAAAAAGTACATCTTCACATAGTATAACGTATGTGCAATGAGCCAATGACTACATTCATGAAAATTGAATAGAATGCTTTGGTATGGGGAGTAGCATGCATCATTGTATAATGTGATGAAAAATAGAAACATGTAGATTTGGAAGAACATGATTGGTCATTGGAATTGTGAGATTGTCAATTGCATAGTTTACATTATCACAACATACTATAATACATGCATATACATGCATGTTGCGTGATTTGCAAGTGGTCAATCCTCTATACCACTATATACATAAATGGAATATAAACTAGAGGTAGCATGTGCCTTGAAGTGGGCCTTTTATTTTTATTTTTTTCCCCATGCAATTTTCAAAGACCGAAGTTCAACTACTTTATTAAACTCTCATTGTCCATTTGAAAATCAAAAACACCCTCTAAAGTCTAAACTCCATGTGATTGGTCAAATCAAATTAATGAAATTGTAGATCACTATTAACACATACTTCATAACTAATGCACCATTGCACCCCATGTGGTTAGAATATTCAATACCTTTAACATCAATAATGTATTTATGATGGATAGGCATATTTCAACAATTTTGGCACTTTCAAACCATGTATTTTGACATATTATTCTATACCTAATTACCTATAATCCTAATTTTTAGAGCTCTGAGTAGAGTTAGGTCACAATTTTGAGCAAATGTAACGAATCAAACGTTCTGTATCCTTGTCCTCTAAAGGAGAGGATAAAAACAAGAGCATTGAAAAGAAGAACCAAAATCGATTAAGGTTTCAAGGTGCTTGCCTTGATTTGAAAATGCCAATGTCATGAACATTCTACAATATAATAAAAAATTTGTTAATTGGAATGCCTAACAGCAATCCCCCAACTCATACATTTTGACCTTCAAACGCTAGGCTAATCACCATGGAAATCATCTAATCTTATTTGGCACCACTAAATCATTTGCTTAAAAGGACTCAAGAGCACTCATTGGAGATCAAACTACTTTGCAAGACCTCCCCTTTTCACACAAAATCTCAAGGTCTTACCGATAGAAAGATTCTCTGTAATCCACTGGACATTTTTAGGCCGCCTTGTCGTTACAGACTTACAGAGTTAATAAGTTCTCAAGCGCAGAGCCACTCACGGTGTTTTAAGGTGCCCGCAAGTTGACTACAGCAGTGCCCACAAGTCCACCACCAAATCACTTGTGTGAAAACGCGTACACCTTGATCAGTACAGTATACATGGGCGCAAGCAAACACATATGGTATTATGGTATAAACAGTAGGGTATCCAAAACCGTGACATCCAAGTGCGAAGACCTCTAAACCCTAAAAGCCAGGACTCCTTTTCAGACAAGTGACGGTTGCAGACATCCTTTTGGAAAACTGCCAACTTGCGAAGTTCTTGACATGTTAATAATAGAATTACATACCACGTCATTATTATAGTAACAATTCAGTGAGGACGGTGCCTGCCGTGGGACTGAAAATCTGGGTGGAATCCATCCCTGGTCCCTGGATCAATGGATGGGATAAGATCGTAAATGTAGGACTTCACCAGCCAGTTCACCAAGTTGATGCTCCGGATTGATGCCTTCGTGAGTATTCCCCAGTCAACAGATACTGGCTCGATCATAAAGGCGTGCAAAACACCCTACTGTTTATCATGTACGCTTCATGTCACCGCTTCATGCCTACCATATATCTCTGATATTATCGATCCTGATCGGTAGATGTCATCTTGCTTCTGTTAAGTTCCCGGGATTCGATCCATCCAATTTCTATCATGTGCCCGGTAACAGAAGTCTTCACACACTTCACAAGTCTGTTGCTAGTGGCATGTATTGAAACATCAGGTCATCGCTTCCACCGATCTGATACAGACTATTATCGATCTTGATGGATCGATTTCATCCAGTATCTATCAAGTTCCCCGGCGGGCGATCCTGATCGATCGAATTCATTCAATTTCTATGAATGTCCGATAATGATGCGGCGGAGAAGTCTACTTACGCAGCATTTGCAAGTCTGTCGCTAGTGTTGCGGTTTCGATCCGCCCCACGACCCCATCGCCTTCGTGGAATGCGCCACCACCCCCGGGCCCCGGCTCCTTCCAATTAAAACGTCACTTCCAACGGATATTTCGTTAAAATGGTGGTATTCTTGAGCCATTTTCACATTCATTTTCTAGGACTGGTATAGATTTTAGACCACAAGGTCTAAAGTCTAGGACCAGTTTACATTTCAGATCACTTGGTCTAATCCTAAAAGTGCCAAGTTTGTGGAATATACGTTTCCCCCTCCCCACTGCACCTGATTACACGTATCTTCTAAGAATTGCAATACTGAGGAACAGCCTAGCTAGACTGGAGTATTACTCGACACGTAGATCTGCGTCTGGATTAGTTTGAGAATTCTGAAACATGTCTACTGATGCTTATGTAGCTTCACTCCGAAGAAACCGCTCGGTAAACCGGCCCAGTCTCTAAGTCTTGAAATTGCTTTTCCGGGTTCGGGGATCAGCCTTAAAAATGTTTTTCGGACTATCACTGTTTGCCGCGTTGTTTAATTTATTGTGTACTGAGAGCATCGCTACCAGTAACAAAACATCAACATTCTAGCTCCCCAGAACAAGCCAGTACTCTCCGTATCGAAAAACTCTCTCTTTCTCCTTTATTTCGAGGAACAGACCTCAGTCGTTGACTTCAGGGAGCACCACGGAGGAATTTCCTTGACTTGGCGCGGTGGCATTTGAATAATGATGGCCAATTCAATTTTAGCAGGTGGTGGGGAGCATTGGGTGTCACTAATTGGTACCGTGGTCAATTGGAGTGCACCTAGTGGCGATGGTACGTGGCGATGGTGGCGATGGTGCATGTGACCGTTGCGCATAGTTTTCAGGAGGGAGTCGTGCTTTCGAGACTATTGGAGAAATTACTGCCGGCAACTACTGTTGTGAGTAGTGATAATTTGCGTCAAGAACCTCGTGGAATTGAAACAGTCGGTAGCACTTACGTACTTGGCATGGGACATAAAGCAACAGGCGTGCCGGCCACTTGGTCTGTCAAAGCAATATCAAACAATTATCACGTGGTATGTGATCAAGAATAGAGAGCAGCATCACTGTTCCCCCGCAAGTGCGCACTACAGTAGTGTTTCCAGCTATTTTTTTCCCAATTACACTTTCAATAAGGGTAATCACACCTTCTCTGAAAAAGAAACCTCTGTGAAGAATGAGAATTTCAAGAGTAAAAATAGGAATCAATAGGGAACCGTTTTGCATGAAGAAGGTGTGACAGTACTCCTTTCCAGTCGATCCTGTGGTTGCAAGAATGAGAATAAAAACTGAAGAGAAGTGTTCACCTGCGGAGGAGGATCAACGCAGTAATTTTTCAGCACCCACACGATTTGTTGCGTCGATGTTCAGCCTCGAATCCTCGATTGCTGAGCAAGGACCTGGGTCAGGACCTGAGCGTCGATGCTGAGCGTATCTGACGCTACAAGAGGAGGTTGCGCCTGTTGCGGCGATCACGTACCGCAACAAGATTGTGGTTACTATTGAATGATATTACTGTTGCAATGGGGTACTTTCCTGGCGATTAGGGTGAACGCAGCACGACTTCAACATGAATCATTAGCACGCAAAATCTTTATCACCATCATTCTTCACCTCCGGAAGAGAAAAATGGTCATTCTCAATCCACGGAGAGCCAACAAGAGAGCGTCACATCCCTATTCTCTGAAGATTGAAGAAGATGTGGCTATCCCTAATGGTTTCAAAGCCACAGAAGATTTCAAATTAAAGTATGACACAAAACATTTTCATCAATTTTGTTATGTTGGTGTGTTTGAGAATGGTGAATTGAAGAACTGCACTACCTCTAACTTAATCCTTGAAGGACAAACTGGTCACTATGGAAATCATCCTTTTGGTTACTATGTGAACCATTTGCTTAAGAAATTGAAAAAACACTCCTTGGAAGTGAAACTACTAGAGAAGACCTCTCTTTTCACAACAAAATTCCAAAGATGAATAGTTGCACTTCTATCCTACTAAAAGGATTCTTTGTCATCCATTGGATAAAAAATGTCCTTGTTAATGTTTAAGGATTAAAGATGAAGATTGGCATAGATTTTGGTTTAAGATGCCTCCTTGAAAAGGATCAAAATTGTGATTTGGATGTAAACATCCACAAACCGTACCACAGGTGCGCATGATTTTAAGGGTATCATTGATCTTATATAGATCCTAAAATTCATCTAATTACAATAAAACTCCTGCTTGAGTTGCTTCATACATGCCGGGGTATCTTTTAGTAGTAGTATTCATTAACCCTTTAATATTATGGATTACATATTTGTAGCATATATCTTCTTCGGAGTCATTTTTTTATGAAAATATAAAAGCTTTGAAGAAAGTGGCAATGGACTTCAAAGGTTGGAATGCACAAAAAAATCACCAATGATAGATTTTCAATGGTTGCTCTTACATGTATACTATTGTATTCAAAAATCATGTTCAATATTCCCTATTGAATAAATAATTAAATTTTGCAAATCTAATATGTTATATGCCTAAAAATATAAATATTTTAATTTTTTTCTATATAATTTTTTTTGAAAAAAGAGTAGTTTAAAATTTTAGTATTTATTTTTAGAAATATTTTTTAGCCACCAAGTATGATATAATTATCTTATTAACCCCTAAAGGAGTGAAGGACCAAGCTACATTTTTAGGCAACATAAAAACTTTGGGCAACTCACTACAAATAGAGATTTTATTTTTTTTCTTTGAAATTTTTACACAACATAGGGAGAAGGAGTAACTTTAAGACCCAAAAATTTCATAACTTTTGACTACATGGTTAAAAAGTTATTGTATAATATGTGTTTTTATTTACTAACTGGGCAGTTCAGGCAAATCAGAAAAAATCACTTTCTTCATAAACAAAAATTTGAAATTTGCTTTTTAGATTATTATATACATAGAAAACTTTGAATCATTCCATTTTGATTAATGAGATGAAAGTAATAAAGAGTATTAGTTTGGGGTAGTTTGTAGGTAGTTATGGATTCTCTACTCTAAAATAAACTTTGAAGTCCTTTATTGAACTCAATTTTCAATATTTTTTGAAAAAAATAAAAACATAGGATGTAGATTGTTTATTACAACATTACAAACATTGGATTTGGCATTTTTCAATTCCATAGAAAAATTCTTAACAATTTAGTATTTTGAATCATTCTCTATTTTTTTCTACTTACTATTTTTTTCCTATATGTTGTATAATTCTAAATGATCTAAAAATTGTCAAGCATGTAGCTAAGTTGACTTGAAGAATGAATCCAAAAAAGAAACACCATTTTGGACATTTTTTCATATAAATGTGACCTTGTGAAGTGCAAGTACTTGGTTTTTCATAGGGCAAAAAAAGAACTTTTGTTACTTCAAAGACTAATATCTTGCAATCTACATGGTGGAAATTTTTGAGATTTTTTTCACAGCTTTTCAAAACAACATACCACAAGATCTTCTAGTTACATATGTCCAAAAAAGTTTTTTTTCTAAAATTTGATACTTGTATTAGAAATGGCATTTTTGGAGCATTTTTGGTGAAAATATAGTCAAAGAACTTAAAAGGGTTAAGATTTGAATTTCAATCAAAGGTCGAAGTTTTTTCTTTGTTAGAAAACCACTTTATAAAAAAAAAATTATTACTTTGAGTACAAATAACTAAAGCTTAGGGCTTATTTTATCTTAAGTTGATTGCTTTATAATTCTATTTTATCATAAAAGAAATCAAGTACAAAAGATAGAAATATTGATTGAGGTAAATTGATTTGACAAAGCTTTGTAAAGAATTTTACAAATTTAATTTTTTTGGCCAATTCTAAAAATCATAATTGTCATCTTTTTTATCAATGAAATGTGTACAAAAGTTGATAAAAACCTATATTATAGGAAATCTAGACTATATCCTAAAATCACAAGCAATGTAGGTTAGTAAATACTTTTTTATGTTAGAAGAGTGTATCACATGGCATAGAAAATTCTTCATTCTAAATGAATCCCCAAATCACAATTTATGGATGCAAATTTGAAAATTATTTGATCTATTAAAATGGGACTAAGTAGAATTGACCCCTAACCTTCATTGCATTAGCTAAAGAGAAAAGTAAAAAATTTCTCCAATTTTATACTTAGTTAATTTTGTGATTGTTGATCTATCTTTCTTGTTATGGACTTATGTGATCTTAATTATGGTTTAATTCCTCTAAATTTGATCATCCATGGAAAATAATAGGCTTTCATGGTAGTTTCCCTTGTAGTAAACAAAAAGATAATGAAAAGGTCAATTTTCATTGTCCATTGGAATGGTCATTTAATTGTTGCTTTTCCTATTACATGGAGTCACTATGTGAACCAAGTAAGATAACACCACCTAAATGCACCCGAATAAGGTTTTGAGAATGGTTCCTATTATTTAACTCTAAAAGCTTTTATTGGTACACTAAAATGGTTCTTTAGTATGGACGAATAATTGGTTATTATGAAAATTAGTGTAAGCAATCTAACATTGCCACCCCTACACACCACAAATGTTACAAAGTCACCAGTCTAACTAATATCGAATAGTATGTCCTCGTGATAAATGTTTAGATATTCCAAAGAACTATGTTGGTGTAGTTGAAAGAGATTCTAGATTCTTTTCAAATGCATTTTTTGGATTTTATATGAACAAACTATGAATTTTCAAAGTGTTGAAAACTAAATAGGTGTACGTCTAGGTTCTAGTTGCACATTTTAGACAAAAATCTTTAAGGGACTATTTCCCAAACAAATCACACTCAGGTGTTGTTACCTTGTTACAATGTTGCTTTAACACATGTCCTACTCCTTTGGATTCCACATTGCAAGACCAAATCATGGTGATAACCTCACATCATCCCTCACATTCCACTACCTATGGTCTCAACAATCCAGCCCTTACAAGTAGCGTATTTTTTGGGAGCAAGATTTTGTACTCTCTAATAGGTTAGAACCTATTAGATTTCGTCCCTCTAGAATTGTGCCAATGTTGTAAAGACTTGTAGTAGGTATTGTTTCAAATCCCCCCACCCACTATTTTCAAGTTTATACAACATTGTTATTCAAAGCATCTCCACCATCAAACAGTGGAATGGTGTTAATTTTCAAAACTTGGTGTGCCTTAAAGCCAAGGAACAAGGAACTGAAGGAAGGGCCTGCGTGTATATCACATCTCCACCAATACAGAATAAAAATCTGAATTCCAAGGTAGGGAATCATGATAGACTTATACTTGGACCGCTTACACTTCTAACTTGTAGCTGTAGCAATGCTCATGGGTTATTTATAGCATCGCCAATGCCAATCCTATCGGTTGTAATTATACAATGGATTTGGACAAGAAAGCTCACCAGTGGCCTCATCCACTCTAACGTTGCACACTCTTCTTGTCTACTTGGTGGCACCATCAAAAACAAAACCCAATCCTTATCTTTACATCAATATTGTGGCACAAGTCAAATGTGCGAGGCATTGCAGCTTGCAATGTAGCAACAAAATTTCGTTGTGGCATGTGTTGATAAACCAACAAGTCTTCAACTAATAGGACAGAAGAAATTAGTGGGACTCAAGAAACCACTTGCCAAGGTAGTATTCTTTCGGAGTTGCTCTCATGAACTTGCAAAATATAAAACTGTAAGTCCCAATCTCTTCATGTTCATGTCCTTTTGTAGTTCTTTGCTTTTGTCTCTATTAGTGACAACCTTCTAAATAAAAAAGTTAGTGGAATTCAATGTAAGATTTTCTTAGTATCCCATGAAATGACTACATAACCAAGTGAAGAGCACTTTTTTTTTTGTCAATAGACCACATTCTTACACAAAAAAATTTATGTATTTTTTGAATTTAATTAATTAACTATTCATGAGAGTGTGGATGGGTGGTTTGGACAAAACTGTCCACAGGTTGGGCTGTCAACCCACCCACCCATGCCCTCTGATATCTAATAGATAAAAAAATTGTTTGTGAAAGACCTTAGTTTAATTTAGTCCAAATTTCTACCAATGTGAAGATGTATCATAAATTGCAATTTTGTGAATCTTTGAGGAATGACTTTCAAACAAAGTTATAATTTCACAAGATCATTATAGCCTATAATGATATTTACAATATCCAATAAATTGACAGTTTTCAATTTGTGTGAATGACTTACTGAAATGGTTTAACTTTCAAAAGCTATAAGTCAAAATTCAATCCTTAAGCACCTTAATAGGTTGTATTTTGGATGATGAACATAGTTATGGTACTTACTGGCAGTTACTGCCACTTCATGATGCATAGTGACAAACTATCACTATGCACCCAAAAGAACCTCTCCTATTTTTTAAATTTAAATTTATTACCCCCCACCTCCTTATTTGATTTTTTTTTTAATTTAAAATTTTAATTTTATTCCCCACCCCCTTATTTGATTTTTTTTTTCAAAATTCAAAATTTTAATTTTGCCCCCCACCCCCCTTCCTATTTGTAATTGTGAGGGAGGTGAAGGAGCTGCAAACAATATGGGATATCCCGTATCTGTACCCCGACTGTATTTGTACCCGAATCTGTACCCCCGCCAATATTTGTATTCATATCTGTATCTCGCCTGTATTTTCACCCGTATTTGTACCCCACCTGTATTTGTATCCATATTTGTTTTTTGTATTTGTATTGTATTCCAAATCGACGGCCTAGATCAATGCTGATTGGACGGCTCAGATGAAATCTTACAAGATCAACAACTTGTGATTTTTTGAGAAATCAACGGCAATTTCAAGGGTCAACATTTAAAAAAAAATCAACGGCCTGTAAATTTTTTGAAAGAGGGGGGGAGCAACTAATGCAAGAGGGGGGTGGCAGACATAACACCATAGATAGTCATTTAATTCCTAAAGTACAGTTCCATTGTTATATGGTCAAACATAATTTTGAAGCTCAATTTAAACTTTTTAATTGTATTTGAGTTTCTATGTTATATTGTTATACCATGAGACTATATATTGTCTTTTAGAGTAAGAATCTACATTAGTCTCCTAAAAAATGGTTATTGTTATTATTTTATAACAAAAAAAAAATTTAATCAACAAAAACATTCAAAATAATTTGAAATATCTTGAAGTGGTGCAAGTAGCAATAATAAATAGCGTGAAACTTCTCACGTGATTATTTTTTACACCTAGATCTCTCTTGGCAATGATCAAGCCAAGTTAGCACTATAATGCTAAATTTAAACTTTGTTTAATTGATTGATAAAATTATGATATTTTTCAAACATTAAAATACATTTCATTAGGTATTGGTTTCTCATCAATTCTAGTGGAAAGATTCTAGTGGAAATTGTAATTGTAAATCAAATTATATATACTTAAGAATAATTTGAGATATTCTACTAAAGATGAAGTTTAGAATGAGAAACTATATTTTTTTTATTTAAACCTAAAATCAGTTTTACAAAAGAAAATGTTAATGTCAAACACATAATCTTGTGTAATGTGCATTTTGAAATATGAATCTTGCAATTGAGTTTTTGTTTTTAAATAGAATAGAAATAAACTTTGTCACGTTTTATTTTCTTACTTTAAAACAAATACTAAAATGAATATTTTGAAATTTACAATCAATCTTGACTAAGGTTCATTTAGTTTGGGACGCAAGGACCTTTGAAGGCTGATGTGATGTTTTGTCCATAAAACTTTTCATTCATAGAAAAAATTGTTTGAATCTTTGAAATCTTTTAAAGCCTTATTTTATGCCCTTTTTGATGAATTGAGGTAAATTTTACATTTATACTAACTTAAAGATATTTGCAAAATTATTCAAAAAGTCAAGAAGATTTGAGTGTTAATCCATAAGTAGACTCATGGCTAGAATTTGTTTACACAAAGTAGTGTCATAATATATTAGGAAAGTTGTGTTGATTGAATTGATATTTAAGTTCAAGTGAGGACAAATTAAAAGAGCTACACTAGTTAAGAGATTTTTGAAAAATATTTGGAATTACGATGCACATTGTATGGTACCTCAATTTTCATCCCAAACCCTCATCTATTGAAGTATGTAGATTTCCATTTATAGCAAAGAAAAAGGTTATTCTAGAATAGCTAAGTAAATGTGTGATGATTCCTTTATGAGTTAAAGGATTCAAAAGTTTTGTACAAGTGCAAAAACTTTCCATTTCAACAAGAATATCTAATTTAATGATATTAGTGTATGTTGTATAGTGAACAAAAAATCTTGTGCATTGATTGAATGTTATTTCTCTCCAAAAAATAATTATTTGGACAAAGATGTGTCAACATCTAACTATTTGAATTTCTTGCCACAATTGAAGAAACAAAGTGATTTGGTGACTGAGATTGCAAGTACAATAGAAAACTCCAACTCAAGCAACCTCCCACAATTATATTCTTGTAGATCAATTGACAAATCCTCTTCGCTTGAACCATAAAGAGGGATTGACAAAAACATTCAAGCAAAAGTTCGCAGTCATCTCTATAGCTTGTAATTTTGCAACACATAAATTGTACACCTACTCAAAATTGACAGGACTACTATAATCTAGATTGGTTTCATAACACTAGTAGCCTTTGTTGCCTTGGGTTTGGACGAATATGCAATCTTGATACTTCCACTATTGGTTGCATAGTTGTTCTTCCTATTAAACTCAAACGAAATTGTGGTCTCACTTCTACTCTTGTTGGATGCAAATATAGCTAATTCTAGCCCCTAAGGCAATGATGCTAGCATGAGCCTAGAAATGCGAACCTACGAGACTTGAGCCTAAGTGTAAGTAGGTACTCTACAACTATTGAAGGTGTCTATAACATATTTATAATATAAGTACCCTATCACCATAGAAGGTGCTTATAATATAGGTACCTACAACATAGACACCTATAATATAAATATCATAAAACTATAGAAGGTGCCTATAATATAGGTACCTATAAAATTGGAGCTTAGGCTCATAGGCTTGCATTTCTAGGCTTACATGCTAGCAATCGTGCACCCCAAGCAAGACCCCAAGCAAGACCCCAAGGCCAAGGGCATTTTTTTGCAACTTCATGGGGAATAGTATATAACTTGCACTACAAGAAAAACAGGGTATAAATGACTGCAAAGAATGACTGCATAGGAGTCATTGTGGACAAAGATGACTGCACTGTGACTTTAGCCCCTAGAGTCATAGTGGACTAGTCATTTTTATAAATGACTGCCATAGTATTATCACCATCCACTGTGAGCTTGGATGGAGTTTTGGATGAAACTTTCAAAGTGGTAAGGAAAAAAGAAGTTTAAGGAAATGACTCCTATGTTGCCACGTGGCGAGTCATTCTGAAGTCATCCTGTAGTCACAAATGACCCCTTTTTTAAATCATTTTCTGAAATCTAGGATTATATTTTGAAATCTAGGAAATGTGAATATTTTTTTTTGAAATCTAGGATTATATTCTGAAATCTACGAAATGTGAATATTTTTCTTCTAAAATCTAGGAAATGTGAATATTATTTTTTGAAATCTAGAATTATATTTTGAAATCTAGAAAATGTGAATATTTTTCTTCTAAAATCTAGGATTGTATTCTAAAATCTAGGAAATGTGAATATTATTTTCTAATATCTAAAAGATTTGAAGATTATTTTTAAGTTGTGGTGAAATGTGCAAAATGAGTACACCATGTACCGAACACCATATATCATACACCATATACATGATTCATACACCATATACAAATACATGATACACAATACACTATATTTTGCATATGTGTCAAATGGATTTTCAAGCCATTTAGTGTGTAAATACAAAGAGTTCAAATAACAAGCATTTTATACAAGTGGGGTGGTAGGGGGCAAGACAAACCATGTGGGATTTGTAAAATGTTGATGCAATAGTAGAGTAGTTACGTGGAAGTCATTATGTAGTTGTGTTAGAGTAAATCACAATCAAAATAGTAGAGTAGTGACACGGAAGTCATTATGTAGTCACCTTAAAGTAAACTGTAGTCAAAATACAATCACATAGTTTACTCACTTTTGACTATGGCCTTCGCAATGAAATTGATTAAGTCCAAATTGGAAGTTTAACAATGTTGTGAACAAAAACCAATGGATGAAACATAGACATTGTAAAAGTTATCAACCTAGTTCTATAAAAATTAGAACCAAAAATTGTTTTTCTATCTCTTAGAGGTGCTAAATGTCATCTAAATTTTAGTTTTTGGCCTTTGCATTGTCAATCTAACTTTATTTTTTTAACTTGTTTTGAAAAAAACATTAGTAAATAGAGAAAAAAATCAAAAGAAAAAATAAGTCTCCAAGAATGCATCATTTTAACCCCTACAGGAGCAAGGCCTTTTTTCTACCAAAGAAACATTGAAAACTGCCATTTCTGTAGCAAAGAGTAAAAAAGAATTTACAATGTCTTTCTTTGACATCTAACCGTAGGATCTTACACCCAACTAGTATTAAAAAGTGTGGAAAAAATTTCAAAATTTTTGACCGCATAGATTGCAAGAAATTTGCATTTAAAGTGGAAAAAACAAGTTTTTCAGCACATTGCGGGACTAGATAAAGACAACACGTTCCGGATGTAAAAATGTGGATGAAGACTCCCTGCTACTAAGTCGTCATCTTGTAGTCGCGAATGTGACTCTAAATTGACTTTAACGATGACAACCCCAATCCCTTGGTGCAATTAGGGAACACGAGTCATATTCAAGTTGTTCCGGACAAGCAGTCATTCTTCTATGGTTACATTTACCCCCATTTCCTTGTAGTGTTGCTTCTGATTCATTTGCGACTTGTGAATAACTTCCAACTTTTCTATGACTTCATTGCGATTTGGATGCAATTGGTGTTTAACTTCATATCAACTTGACTTCGACTACTTTGCAACAAAATTTGGTGTATGTGCAACTTTGGGGCAACTTAATCATCAATAGTTTCATACAAGCCAAAACTATTAAAGTACATAAGCTTGTCATCACCTTGATTAACAATATCTTGGGTCCAACCCCAAGGAGGGCACATATTTTCTCCATATTTGTGTGCTTGTTTCACAAATAAAATCCATTCAAGTGGAGTTTTAGTTTTCCAATTAGAATTGTAATTTCTATGAATGTCTAAAGTAGTCTCCCTAGAAATTACAAAGCCTCTCATACAGAAAAGAGCCATGAACATCCTCTAAACAACCCATAATTGCTCTTCCATGTATCCAATGGCACTTGAATGTTCACCATTAAAGAATTGACATGTTATCACCTTGTTGGCATTAACGCAATGTCTTTTTGACAAAAAAATGAATAGATTTGAATGATTCTCTGGACAAAATTTGGGCCAAAAATATGATGATAAGATTTAACAGTTGGAAAAATTACCTTGAAGGCATTCCATCTAGCACAAGCATCTTGATATTGATCTAGAATGCCACTTGAATGGCATATTTGCAAGGCCTAAGAATTATATAGGAAAGAAACTCAAGTCCACTCCAAAGAAATAAAAAAAAATTTGAAAGTTTTTCTTTTGGAGCTCGGGGAAGAGTGGAGAAGTTTGATTCCTTGAAAAGCCCAAGTTAGGTAGGCTACCCTAAAAAGAAACCACGCTCTTGAAGCAACCACAAAGGTACATTTTGCTTTAATTTCTTCAATGTATCAATAGTGTACATTTTAGGAGGTGATACCTTTATAGTCTATTTTCTTCCTAAAAATCATGAATGAATTACTTTGCTAAAAGATTGACTTAGAAGACATCAAGTTAATGTGTCAAGTTACCTCCTATATTTTGGAAAATAATTAAAGAATATTGGACAAAATGGTCAAATTGTGCAATGGAATTTTTTAATAAAAGGTCCCAAAACGAGGTAGTGTTTATTTTCTGATGGAAATATCTACGCATTAATTCTTGTTCTTACAAAATATCAATCCTACAAAACTCTTTATAATCATGGATAAAGTAGAGTACTAGAGGTTGGCAAAATAGAAAAGGTTTTGAAATGGTTCACCCATTCTACCACCCTCTACTTTACATATGACGCATCCAACACGATTATAAAGTGTCTTAACTCCTAAGTCCCATTGTCTTCTTGAGAGACAATATAGATTTTGGATAGGTTCCCATAGTTGCAATTTTTTCATAATTTTTTGAAACTTGCTTTGAAGATAGGAAAATAAAATAGCTTTGGGGGATAAATTTTTTATTTCAATCACTACCCAAGAGCAAAAGTTATGCAAAAACAAGCCCAAAACAAAACTTCTTAGGCAACACCCTAAAATTCACAAATAGTCAAAATAAAATTTTCAAGATTTTGTTTCACACAAAATATATTTTTGTTTGCATGGAAAGATTTGATTCATGATTCTATATGGACCAATGATGAGAAACTTCTAGACAATCTTGTTTTTTGGACAATCAAAGGTTTTTCATGATAAAATAATGTATAGGATTCATTATTCAACACAATTTCCAAAAAAATTCAAAGAAAAAGAATTTGATGGGATTTCATTTGATTGGTAGGCTAATCTCACCGTTGAAATTATGGTATTTCAATTCCATCATAGACTTATCAACAATTTAGATTTACCTTCAATCTTGTACCTACTTCTACTTAACAATTTTATAGAGAATGAAAATCAAATGAGTGTTTTCTTCAAGAAAATTCACCTAGACTTTCAACTAAATTCTTCAGCATAGAAAAAATAAAATTCAATATTGGTAGTAAAATATTTTGAATTAAAAAGATTCAAAGCCTATAAATATAGTCAAGCAAGGTGGAAAAAAATGGTTTTTTTCATGTCAAACACAAATCGTCATGCAATCCACTTTGTCAAAATTTTGAAATCTCTTCTATACATTCTTATACTAGTGGCTAGTGCAAATCCCTATAGTTGAATATGCAAAATAAACAATTTCTAAGGTTTTTTGCACTTTGCAATAATAAAAATGGCAATTTGAGAGCAATTTGATGATGTAAAGGCCATGGGACATTAGAGATGAAGAGTGTTTTCATGTAGTATAACAATTCATGTATCCAAAATGATGAACCTACATATTCCTTTTCACAAAATAAGTTTCTATAGTGGTGTTAATTGTATATTTGAAAAGGGATCTAAGAATAGATTTTTTATTTTTGTCTACTAAATATCTTTTGGGAAGTAATTAGATATTTTATTTTTTAAACTTTCCATCTTAGAGCAAGTAATACTTTAGTTTTATGTTCAATCTCGTGCAACCTGCTACTTAACACATTTCTAAGAATGAAAAATCAAATTTGACAATTTTGAACAAAAGATATACATCTTAAACCACCTAAAAGTGGCATAAGTGTACCCAAAAAATGTTGAAAAAGTCAAACTTTAACTCTAGATTCATCATTTTGGATTTAAACAAATTCTCAAAAGTCCTCAAAACCATCAAAACCTAAATTGTGAAATATGAACAAATTTTCATACTAAATAGTACTCCGTCCGTCCCAAAATGATCTTCTTGTTGGCCATAAAAAAATTGTCCCTAAATGATCTTCCTCCTGTGACGTGGAGGAAGAGCCTAAGAAATGAAACATAGTTTCGTTGTAAAGAAATTCCACCCTGATGATGAGCGGAGATATATATATATTTTTAAGCTAGAATTAGTCTGAAGTGGGACCAAGGATTGTACACTTTCCTTGAAGCAATTATGAAGTTTCTAGATTTGCAGATTTGGAAGTACTTTGGGAAACACTCGGGGGGGTCATTTAGAGTGTCCATTAGAAACTATGTGTGAACAAAACTTTGGACCCCTATATACTTTTTGAATTTTAAATTAAATTAAATTAAAAAAATACGAATAGATTTTCCTACTTTGAAAGTTTATGTTTTGAATTATTGATATTTTTATTTGTTAACAATAATTAGTTACAAATTTTTGAAGTAAAAAGATACACTGCAGAACTAAAAAATAACTTTCACACCCCTATATTATATAAGAAAAAATTGTCTAAAAAATGAACAAAAAAATCCTAAAAATAACTCATTATTGAAAGCTCATTTTGAGTTGAATATTGACTCAATGGTCATCTAAATGTGTCCTCTATAATTATTTGAGTTGAAAAACATGCCATTTTAGTTCATTTTCAACCTCTCCTAGAAATCATTTCATATTTTATTTGAGTTGGAAATTTTGGCAATAGAAAGCTATAGTTATTATTAAACAATGTTCAAAATTTTAGGTTGAAATTATAGTTTATTAGAAACCACTTGTTTGCATGTGGTTTGTTATAGTAGAACTAAGTGCACCCCCCGAGGGGAAACATGGGCATAACATCGAAAGTACGCATCTAAACTAGGGGCTTCTTAATTAAGCAGGTGAGTTCAAGGGACCGCCTGAGTGTGATGAAGTTTCTAGGTTTGCAAATTTGGAAACACCTCGGGAAGCACGGGCCTAATGTCGAAAGTGCACATCTCTTCTTAATTAAGCAGGTGAGTTCATAAATAGTGCACAGACTTACGGTGGACATGGAAGTCTACGATGGACGTTGGAAATGTAGCTCATACATCGGGAAGAGAAAAAATGACAACAAACAACGCGCGAAGTGTTCAATCGATTGGCCAGCGGTGCTCTTCCCAAAAGGCCCCAAAAAACCATGTTTCAAAGCTCCACAACTCAAATTCAAAAATGAATCTATAGCTCAAATTCAAAGGACAAGAAGAGAGCATAGACCTTTATTTCTAGCTCAAAACGAAATTCAAAAATATTAATTTTTGACCTTAATCTGGACATATAGTCAAATAAGAAGATCATTTTGGGATGGAGGGAGTAATTGATATTTCAAAAGTCCTAAGAAAAAACATTATAGTTGCCATAGAAGGCCAAATCTAACTTCTTTGAAAATTTCATTGGTATTAGTTCATTACTTTCAAAGTCATGGTACAAGAAGAATTAGCTATTAATGCATTGTATGATGCCAAAATGCAACAAGCATTACAAATGTTTTATGCTTTGGTCCTCATGCATCATTCATTCCAATTCAACAAGTTCATATATAATGACATTCTTAAGAACCCACACTTTTGTGAAATATTTTCTTGCCCAAATCCTAATCATCAACTATCAATGGTTCAATTGATTAATCTATGGATGAACCCAATGGATTTAGAATGAGACTTCAAACCACACAAATCATTGGTCTACAACTCAAAAAAATTCAACCATTTGACACAAATGTGACTGATAACAATGTCAAATGATTAACACATCCATTTTCTTCAAAGAAAATATAAAAAAAGCATGATTCTTATTATTTAAGCATTGGGATGCATTTTGAATAAAAAATTGTTTGTACGTCAATATTTGTAGATGAAAGTTGGATGACAATCACATTATTTGTAACTCTATGGAAATAGTGTAGACTACATTAAACTATCTAATGCTACCAAAAATATTGTAAACATTTGTATTAATGTCCATCAAGAATTGGCATAATTATCCAACGTAGTAAGTTTCTAATGATTTAGCTTTAAGATTGATGGGCGCAATGACGTACTCATTGAATTAACTTGAGTATCCAGTAAATGTTGGAACACACATAGTCTCAGTTCAAGGATGGAGCATTGGAGCCATGCCACCCAATCAAGCCACTTGGAATGGTCAATCAAAATCCAAGACTTGGTAGTTGGGAAATTGAATGCAAAGTATAATTGCATGGGCGTTTGTTGGAAGTCTCCCATTTGTAAGTCTCTCATAGTCCCTCATTTAGCCTACCACTTAGACAATATTGTTGTAGTGGAAGGTGCCATATGTGCCTCATTTCAAACCGTATCTTTTTCAAAGATTAGGAAAGTATACAATCCAAAGTCCCCTCAAAGTTCAAACCTATCACATTAACTTGGGTAGATTTCAAGTTGTAAACGGCTTTTAAGGAACCGGACGATATAGAGTAGTGGAGGTGTTACAATTAAGTGTCTTGGCTTTCCAAGTGTTGGAGTGCTCATTATTGGTACGTTGATCACTAAGTCCTTGAGAATGTTTGTAGATATACATATATGGATCATCTTAGCATGAATCCACATCTAGAGATCAACAACAATACCATGAGACCATGCATGATGGATGAAGACACCAATTTTGCCTACGGTGCATTGGGGCCGTATACTAATTCAATAGACAATATAGTTGAATTGCTTCAAAGCCACGATATAGGAGTAGGCTACAGGTCTATTTGCGACGATGGTAAGGAGGGTTGTTGGATCATTACTCAATCCACAAATACGGCTCACATTGCCCACGGACCGTTTCAATTTGACGTAGATGAAATGGTCATGAGCGAGGACAATTGCGCCATTGGCGTTATACGTGGACAGGATAAGCGGTTCATTGCAATAAGAGGACTTGGAAAGTCTTGTTTTGATATTTGGAGTGTAGGGGAGTTTTGGGTGATTAGTAAGGTCGATGATGCAAATGAAGGTCAAGGTATTTGTGCGCCACCAACCATCCTTTCGAGTTGTGATATTGTAGCAGTGGAAGCCAATATTGATCCAACTTTGGGTTTTCATATTCAGGAGGTGAAAGGGCAAGTTTCTCAAGCCCAAGTTGAAGAGGATGCGGGGACTATGTTACTTGAGATTGGTACGTTATGTGAAGGGGGGACCAACAAAAAGATAATAGAGCAAGAATCGGGCCACTTGGCAGACTTTGTTGGTGATGGTACAAGTCTTGGAGCTATTCATGGTGATGAAGGACTTACTCCATTGATGTCAATCACTTGTCTTGAACTTCAACATGCTGATTGTATTTCAGAACCCGCACAAGATGGAGTGTATTTGCATGATGGAGAATTCCAATCTTTAGAACCTCTTCCAAATGATTTGGACACCTCTCCAATTGATGATGTTTTTGCAATGTTTAGAGACTTGTTGGAGAATGACCAAGCATCCATGCTAGGGCCTCTTGGTTGGATGAACCTTATCAATGGTGGTGTAGATTGTGAAGCAACAATTGTGCCAACTAATCACAAAGCGATTGGTACGAGGATGGAAGTTGTGGGCAATAGTAGTGGTAGTGGAGAATTGACTTCTTTGATGCATGTCGATGGTCATGAAACTTTGGAAGATGTGCAATTTGAATTAGATACAACTCATGGACATATTGGAGAATCCCACTATAAGTTGGAGGGACAACAAATGGCACAAGAGACAATGGTCTCTACTCCAAATCTTGAAGACAACAACAACCCTACTAGGAAAAGACCATGGATGGATGAGCCACCTTGTTTTAGTGTGAATAATGACATGATGATGGAGGCAACACCCATTTTTGAACCTATTATTGGTGATGGTGGAAATGGTGAAGCATGTCCGACTATGTCAAAGATGGCACGACTGGCTCAACCTCTATCACCCCGGTCCGTATTACGCTTGAATGCATTGAAAAGGACAACAAGTCCAAATGAAGTGGATTTTGTAGACACATGATCATCTAGCAATGGCAATGGAGACATGGCTCCCTCCATGCTTGGTGGCTTGATGGAGACTCTTGACAGCAATGCTTCACATCCTCTACTTCATCAAGGAACGTCTTTGCCTACAGAATCCCAATGGGTGAGTCCTCTAGGGAATGAGGAAGATAACTCTAAAGGTGGACAAGTGGATGGTCCATTGGTAGAAGGAACGGTTGCAACCACTAGCACAAGTTCTCAAGGGTGTAAGCCCAATAAAAAACAACCAAGGCAATTCAAATTCAAACAATATGGTGTGAAACGGTACGTATTTGGAATTCTTGACCCTTAGTCTTATAATTGCTACCACTCTCTATCCATTGGGTGTCCATTTGCTACACAACAATAACACTCATTTGGCACTAGAGTGTCACAACTTTGAGCTTAAGTTGAATCACCCAAACCACTTCATTGAACTAATAAGAGCATGTAGATGCCAACTTGCTAGCAATACCAATGTCTCACATATGAGCTTCCCAAGACCATAAACGCGTTGGAATGAAAACCTTGGCTATTAGATCTGTGCAACCTTACCATTCTCCTTGCTTTCAATAGGATTTGCTTTTAAATGAGATGGTGCATTATTCATTTTAGCAAGTATATTCATAAGACTCAATCAAGATTGGTGGTGTTGAAAATGTTGAACAGGCGTCAAGGAGGGAGGGAAAGTTTTGTTGCCTACTTTAGGCCCAAAGATCTTTTGGAATCCAACAAAACATTTTTGACTCTTGGTAATTAATAATTTGCATGCCCTCTACAACAATGCACCATTTTTTTTCAACATGAAAATTATATTTGATTTCTAGTTTAGATCATTGAAGTATACTGTCTCTATGATTTCTTGTCCCTGAACAAATAGATTAACAAACTATCATTGCAAAACTTGGATACACAGGAGAATTTTCTAATGAAAGGGAAGCATGGTATGCCTTCAATCTATTTGCATTTGTCCATGAAGGCGAGGAGTCGTGCATTAATATGGTAAGACCATGTTGTTTGCTTTGGGTCGGAAGGGCTTGATTGTGAATACCTTGAATTAGGGAGGACTTGGTTTGGAATGTCGTGTGCTTGTTGTGAGCCACTTGTTGGATTGTTTTTTTGTTTATTCCATCTATTTTATTATTTTAGAACCCTTTTAAATTACTTTGTAAAGAAATATTTACAACAACATCACAATAACTCATATGAAAAAAATTGAACACTAACTTGCTCCAACTCCACATTTTATAAAGTAGAATTTAGTTATGTATTTTTAGGGATTCCTATGAAATGTACTATAGTTTAGATAACAAGAACTTTGATAATTATCAATTATCCTTGTAAAGGAAAAAACAATCCAAGTCCATCCCATTTGTTTTTAATGATTGTGGTAATTATTATTTCCCTAGAGACAATCTAAAGAATTGATTCATTATTGTCATTTGCCATTGTAGGAAGATAGGGACTCCATTGAAATGGATGCGGTGGTTTGGGGAGAACTTCCTCGAGTGGATTTGGTGGCCCATTTGAGGCTCAAGTAAGCCCCCTTTCGTTTCTAAAACTACCTACTTGATTATTATGTTTTTGATTGGAAGCATCAAAACGTGACAATGAAAAGAACTAGGTGTCCATAATTGTATATTCCATGTCCCTAAGTAAGTCCTACTATTTACAATTGTTTGGTTCCATCTAACTATATACTCTCTACAAGGAAAAACAAGTTGACAAGTTTCTTTTGGAAAATTGCGGTTCATTTGAAGGGACAATTTAGAGTGATCTATGTTGTGCAATCTCCTTGTAGATATGAATCAAGGATGAAAGGACATCAATGGATGCCGCCTTGTTGAATTGGTTTCTAAATTATTTGTACTTGACATATTGGAACAGGGGAAGGGGGTACTTTAGAAGTGAAGTTTTGCCTTCCGATTCTTTCATTCCAAGATACAGGAACATCAAATTTAGAAAGTGAGAACATGACCTCTTTCATTCTAGTACATGGAATATGGCCGTGGACTTGATAGAATGATATATCATGGACATGCTTTTTGTTTGTTTGTTTTATTGAATTTGTTGTGCAATCTAGCATACAAACGCCTACTAAAGTTCAAATGAGGAACTCAATTCAAGGTGTTGTGTGCTTGTAGAAATGCTCGAGGGATTGACAAAGGAAAAATCCAGTGGTTTTGCGAATTCCCCTTGCCAAAGGAGTGACAGATCCCAATGTTGGCAATGGCACAAAAGACACATCCACATATGGTACCCAATCTTTGGAACTAGACATACATTGCATGGAGCCAATGCATTCATGATCTTTGCTATATTTGACCATTAAATTCATTGTGTTTGAGTGGATCCATTAAATTGAAACAATTGATCTCATGTAAATGACTTGCTCCCTTGAATATATGAAAGTTGGATTACATGGCTCTAGAGGAGAGTATGACAATATTATATTAGTTGTTCACATGTACTTAATCTCATGAATTGCATTGTGTGTGTATTAGAAACGGCGGAGGAGGCCGCAAAAGAGGCAGATAGGTTGTCAATGCTAAATGAAGGACATATGTCTTGGACCAACTATACTATCACGGACTACATGACAGAGGATGAGAAGGATGAATGGGACCCAATGTGGATCCCATTGCAAGATAATCCCAAGAGATATCTTTCCATTACAAAGTACAATTCCTTGGACTAGAGCCTATTTCTTTATGTGCAAGAGGATAGTTATAGTTGAAGGATGAAAGCTTTAGATGTTGTCATAGGGTGCAATGATGTACCAACATATTTTCATAGCACATCTTGTACGAGACACTAAGAAGATAAAAAAAGAATATCAATTCTTCTCAATAGCTTGTAGTCCAATTTGATGAAGGGTACAAAATTGAGACCTCACCAACTCGTCATTTGTGTATGTTTTGAATACTAAAAACAAAAGGGCTCAAAAATGGACATCTCTTCATTAATAGCAAGTATCATGTGACGGATTACACTTTTTTTTTGTTTTTTGAGACATGTATGAGTTGTGTGCATCACACATGAGTGTGGTGTCTTACATATTTTCTTTAGGAAACTAACTTTGTCTTTTTAATGAGGTTTTTGAGTTTAATAATTTGAGTTATTTATGATAAAGTGCATTGGAATTCCCATTGACTTACTAATAGATTATAGATCCACTAAAAGCAATTCCATGATTTACAATAGTAAGTATGCTAATTTGC
The DNA here is from genome assembly GCA_947034895.1 of Rhytidiadelphus loreus. NCBI lineage: Eukaryota > Viridiplantae > Streptophyta > Bryopsida > Hypnales > Hylocomiaceae > Rhytidiadelphus > Rhytidiadelphus loreus. The sequence continues at coordinate 47,235,889 of OX344764.1, forward strand.
TATGAGTGTTGAATTGTTGAGCATGGCACATTTACCTTGTAAAAGTACATACTTTGACATAGAGTTCATAGGCGGCACCTCTAGCTTCAAGGTATCATCTTTCAAGAAATGAAAGTAGTTAGAGGCATTATTTATGGACCGCAACCCAATTTGGACCTTTAGTCCTAGGTCCAATTTTGCTCTCTTACATCATTCTTCATATAGTAGAAATTACACATAATGGGAAATTGGGGTTCAAAGGGTTGGAATTAGAGCTTCAAGAGTTGGCCTTGATTTTTAAAGTTAACATTTTGGAACTCAACGAGCATCACCATGCAACTTTGAAAATGGCAAAAGGTTCACTCATTTTTTACAACTTGATGGGACACTTTTAGATTGCCTATTGAATTGTTTAGGATAATAAAGAGAAACATATTCATTTGGCATGCAAAAGGGTACGAATACTAATTGTCTTTTTTGGTCAACATTGGAAAGCTATATGATTTTGCTTTGACCATCATTCTTTAATGTGTCTTTCCTTTTTCATCCATAAACCACTTCCTAGATATCACCATGAATTGGCTACGTTTTAAATGTATTTTTCTACTACATTTTTGTTGAACAATCATATTTTTCAACATCTTTTACTTGAGTAAGGCCCTTTGGGTTCATGTCTACAATTGCAATGATAACCACTTTGATGGGACATGTAATTGTTTTGATTAAGGCGCATATGTTCAACAATATATGTTATTGATTGATGAAAATGTAGCATTGTTTGCACCACATTCCCTTACCTGACACAAATAGAGTGTCTCAATTCAAGCTCTGCACCAATTGCTATTTAATCATCCATTTATTAGGGTCTAATGTCAAAGACTTATTGTAGATAGAACATAGCCAACACTACTCTACCTTGCCTTGTTTTTCCGTGGAGAGTTCAATAAATCCGTAAAACAACAATAGAAATTGGAATTCATTAAAAAGTAGTTTATAGATTAGAAACAAAATTCTACTTTATTCAAATTAAAGACCATTTTTAGACAATTGGCAATCAAGCATTATTATAGAAAATATGATTATATCTAATGTTTGTATATCTAATATTGCTTAATCAACGAGTTCTTAAATTTGCCTTGTCCTATTGGCATTGAATGGAGGCACTTGGAATTGAAATGACATAAGCATTCAATTGCGTGGCAAGGGTTATTTAAAGTTGTTGTGGAGAAAACAAGTAAGAACATTTAAACAATCAAAAGTGAGTTTGAGAAAATAAAGTTAAGTCCTAAATGTATTGTTTCATTTCTTGATACATGAAGTCTTGTAAAGATGCATTATATACAACAATTTGAAGAAATAATTTTTGTATTGACACCACTTGTATGATACAATTGGTTCACTAATTTTCATGATTATCTACAATTTTCAAAGCACCATCTATTAAAATATTATTTTGCAATTTTTTTTTTATACAAATAGATTATATATACAGAGTATCATATCATTTTTGGAAAAAAATTGAAATATTGAAAGAAAATTAATTTCCATAGTTTAAATGAGGCATTGAATAAAAGACAAATGGAGTGTTGTAATGTTTCAATTTACTCCAAAATTCAAAAACTTCAAAGAAAAATACGCCGGCTCTATGTTTGTCAATTTTATAAATGAAATTATTAACTATTCAATCTATTTTCCAAAAGAAAGAAAAAATAAAATGAAATCAAGACAATGTTTCAATTATTGTTTTTTTGTGTAGTTGAATTCTTTTTAAATTCATATTATGCATTGTTCAATCCAAGACCTTTTGTATCAATCTTATGTAATATATCCTTCTACTATAGCGTATCAATTTTTGTGTATATATGTATATATATATATATATATATATATATATATATATATATATATATATATATATATATATATATATATTTCTGCTAGGGATTGTTTCCCTTGGTTTTCTTGTACCTTATTGTTTCTTATGTCAATGGAAATTGTCCATGTATTTTGAGAAAAAGAAAAAGAAATTAATGGTAGGAACGTCTTGATTTTTTTATTCAAAGAAAATTACATATCATACCATAACTTTTTAACTATGTAGTCAAAAGTTGTGAAAATTGTTGGGCCTTAAACCTACTCTTTGGACACATTTTGTGTGAAAATTGCAAAGAAAAAAAATATACTCCATTTCCATAAGGTTTAGTGAGCTACCCCAAATTGCTATGTTGCCAAGAAAATGCAGTTTGGGCCTTTAGGGGTTAAATTAGCTCATGGTTGTACTAATGTTGTATTTGACATTGAAATGGAATTTGTGTTGTGTTTTTTGTTGTTAACTTGTGCAAATTGTGTCAAGAGAAGGTGTAACTTAAATTGCAACAATGCTAAAATAAGTATAAACTTTTGTCTATTTGTCCTTCATTGATTTCCCATTTTTTTTCTTATGTTTGATGCTAGGCTTAGGATGTTAGGGGTCTTTTGAGAATTTTCCATTGGCTTCTAGGAGGCAAAGCCAATTAAATGGAAGGAAAAACTAGTTCAAAAATATTGGTGTAGAAAATGAAACTATTGCCGCCGAGGATTTATTCCTTCGGTTTTGTGTAGTGTTTCCTTTTATCAATGGAAATTGTCCATGTGTTTCAAGAAATTAAAAAAAAGAAGCCAATTAAACTATTGTTACAAGGTAGTAACTTACTAACCTTGCTCTGTTTGCTATTCATTCATAAATGCTAAGCTAGTAGCCCTCTTGTTTTACTCTCACTATCATATTCTTTCTATGCATTAAACGATTTGTGTACCTTAGTCAATCTATCAGTTTAAAACTCTTATGATGCTTTCATGACTTGACCGCAATGCGATTAGCTTCAACAACTCACACTCAAACTTGAAATCGTGCTCTGGGAAGCATTCTCAATCCATGCTGGCATCGTTGGGGGGAAGTTATACTATGAAGCTCTGCAAAATCTAACTTACCCGGACAAGGTTGATTTGCTTTGTTTTATTTTAGGTTGTTTGAAAATGTAAAAAACACAGCCAAGGATTTGTTCCCTTGGTTCTTTGTATTGGCTTTCCTTTTATCAATGAAAAAGGTTCACGTGTTTCAAGAAAAAAACAAAAAACAAAATAAAACTTTGATGATGGTTTCACTCTTCTCTTGTAGTGAAGGTCACCTTCCAAATGGAGAGACGCATGCACTTCCAAGTGTGTGCTGTAGTACAGTATTGTAGTTTCTTAATTTGAGCTACTAGCTTGATGTGGCTTGAAATAATGAATTGCCAAATGTCAATTTGCAGATATGGGCATTCGAATTTGTGTCATGCCGTTTTTTGAACATTCAATTGTGAACTCCAACTCAAAAACATTGGTTTCATGATCTTTGAAAACATTGATTACCACTATAATTTCTTATTTGATAAAAGAACAAGTGATGTCATGGAAAGGAAAACTGTCACTGTGTGAATAACAATTCTAAAGAAAAAAACTTCAATCTAACGGGCACATGTTCTGTGTGTCCCGGGCTTCCAAAACCAACGGGCATGCTTGAACAATAAACTTTTCCAAGTGTCTTCCTGTGTGGCACTGTGGCCCCAGCTTGACAAGTACATGGTCCGAGAGTTTCGCATTCTGTTGTGGACTCAACTCAGTTGCTCAATAATCTCATATGTAGTCTTGCTTGAAAGTTGTGAACAATAGATCATGACGACAATGTTGTTGTTTCCCGCAGTCTCTTCCAATCCACCATCGCGTCCTTGAATTCCAAGCTGCTCGCCGCGACTTCGCATAGGGAAACTGCAAATTGGAAATTGGACAAATGCCTTTCTTTGACCAAATTCCATTCCTTGTGTACCCAATTCATCGCTGGACATTGACTATGCAATTCTTCAAAAAATTCCGTAGATGGCCATTTTGGATTTCTCCCGAGTCGTCACCCTTGTTGTGCAAGCTCGTTTGCAACAACTGCAGCTTGCGGAGGAAAAAGCAGCATTGCAGCTCGTCTCGAAGTTATGGCGTGCCTGTTGTCAAGTGTAGTTTGACGAGTGGTGGTGAAGAGCGTTGTCATGGGCACTTTTGTTCGCGACCCTTTCTATGAAGACACTCCGGCTTTCTTTCGGTAACGATCGATTTTGTTTCTCCATTTCAAATTCGCTTCAGTGTGAATGGCTTGTTTTCTGAATTGCAAATTTTCCACACCGAATTGGTATCCCCAGAGATTTCAAATTTAAGGCTCAGGGTTTGAGGATGACGATGCTCCGCTCTTCTTTGGGTAATGGTCGATTTCTGTTTCTCCGTTTGCAAATTTGCAACAGAATGTGAAAGAATTAAATTCTGGATTGTGAGTTTCCCAGGACCGAATTGATATTCTAAAGACTTGAGAGATTTTCACTTTCACTTTTCACTTTAGGGTTTAGTGTTTGGGGCTATGTGTACGCAAAATGGCGATGAAGGAGCGATGCTGGCTGCAACACACCTCATGGCGTGGAATGAGTTTAAATGTGGACACTTGACTGAGGAGGACCTGCTCAAGAAATTCTTTACTGATAGATGAGATCATGACATCCAGGTGTTAAGTACCATCAGCCCTTTGAATTTGCACAAGTTTTACTTCAATCAAATTTGAAATGATAATTTCCTAGTGCTCCCGACGTTTTTGTTTTGATGATGTCCAGGGTTCAAGGACTGTACAGCAAGGGGTACATTTACTTAGAATATGGAGGAGCTTTTTGCAGGTTTCACCATTCACGTATTCTCCAACAATCGTTGTTGGTACACCATGATTGAGGATAACCTGCAGCTCTCCAACTACATCCCTTGGACTTTTGTTTCGTGCCATATGTGTATGACTATTCTTCACCCTAACCTCAATGCAAGCCATTCGGCCGGTAGCTGTGCTTTGGAAAGGGAGGGCATGGGTATATACAGTATCACAATCTTGTTCTTTTTTTGGGATGTTATGATTTAGCTCTTTTCGAGCAAGATCATATGACTCTCATTGAGGTAATTAGTGGAGCTAGTTTGTATTCCTGAGGACCTGGAGGAGGTAACTCAACATACACGACAGTATCTTCCTCCATGTCCGATGCTTCGAAGAATGAAGACCCCTGGCAGAGGAAGATCACAATTTTGGCTTTAGGTTGATCTTTCAAGACCCTCATGAATGACTCTACGGAGCAGAGTGAATTAGGGTTTCTGATATGGTAAGAATGCCTTGCTTGGGGTCGATTGAATCAATTTTTTGGGTCCCCTAGGGGTTGATCGCATGGACATTTAGTTTTAGTAAACTACGCTATGGTCCTTTGTCACCTTCCACACCACATAGAATGCCAGATCTGCTCAGTGCATCTTCTGTTCTACTCCTAGCAATTATGGATATAGTATACGTACAATCAGATGTCTCCAGTAGTATTTTCCAGAAAACTTGCACGTTTGATTGATTGATTACGTCATGTCCTTCTGAGGCTCCTTGCGGATTTGAGGAAGCCTGAATCGGAGATACATCTTGAGGTTGCTCGCCAGCTAAAGCGTTGCCCATCAAGTTTCGTTTTTTCTGATCGAACTAGACTCTGATTTAATCTTGAATCTTTTATTTTATTTGGGTTGCAGAATCAGTGGAAAGCTGCAATTAATTGCAGTGAGAATGAATGGCATTGTGTTTCAAATCTCCACAAGGTTGGAAGAAGACGGCTGGTTGCATTGGGCTGTTCTCTGTGAATAGCATTAAGTTGAGTCACAAAGTTGCTAATCGTTCCTGGATGTTACTTGATGAAATAGAGTGGGACGGACAGTTTGAGACCATGATTCTTATGCTGGTGCAAATGCACTGTTGTAAATTAATGAATTGTATGAACCAAATTGTCGCATGGTTGGATGTAATTGAGGAATGTTTTGATCATACGAAATGATTGAGTTTGTTGTATCTGAATGAATGAATGCGGCCAGGTAGAAGCACCCAAAACCACCACTTTTTTCTGGTCTGAGTAGCTTGGAGTTGAAAATGGTGACTTTTTGAGGTCCAAATGTTAGCTTACTCAAGTTTGAACTTGACCACATGGAGCTTGCAATTACAATAATTCATTGAGTTTCTTTAAAAAATTTAAACTTAATAATGAAGTTGAGAAATAAAAATTGTCAATCTTTATTTTCTTAGTTTATATCACATACCAAAAATGGATATTTTGAAAGTCTCAATTGAGTTTGACATGAAGCATTATATTTTGCATGTGGAGACTTTAGGGATTCAAGAGCTCTTTGTTTGAGGAGTCTCTGTTGACTTAAGGTGGTATATGCCAAAGTTAGATAAAGGATTGTTGGCATTCACTAGTATCTTATTTTGTTGAATGCAACCATGTCAAAGGAGGGCTCAAAACAAAAAAATATAATGATACTTATAAGGTCTTGATGTAAATTTGAGAAATACCAATGCTAAGGCCCCCTAGGGAATGACAAGCTACAACATATTAGTTTTTAGGACAAGCTTTTGTGCATTGTGTGCACTCTTAACACAATGACAATGAGCCCGAAAGATGCAGCTATGCCCCTCCTCCAAAAATTGACAGCCATTGATTTTTTTTTTAAATCCATGCCTCCCTCCAATGTCATTGATCTTGAATATGGGATACCAGATATGGATACGATACAAAAGACAAATACGGATATGAATATGGATGGATTTATCCCATATCAATTGGATTGGGCCAAGTCACTCTCAAATTAGGGGGAGCTGTTGAGGGTTTAGGTGGGATGGGGGGTTGGGAAAGGAAATTGAAATTTCTTCAAAAGATGTGCACTAATAAGGTTGTGTACATTGACACAATTTTCGATTTTCAAACCATTTAAGAAAATGTTTAAAGTGTAATTATTACAAACCTTTGCTTAGATGATTAAATAAATTGTGCTTTGGACGGAGGAATTGAAGGTTTTAAGGCCTCAAACAACTACATAAGATGAAGAGGATATTTAGAGGATTCCAACCCCAAGCAATTGCATGTATGACATATTCTCAAAGAAATAATTGCTTTTAGCAAAATCCACTATATATAATATTACAAAGTGACAACCTCCAAGTGTCCTCAAGTGAAGTTGTTGAGTACATTCATCTCTTAACCTCTAAGTTATCCATTAAATTGGTGATATTCTCACGGCCTAAAATTGTGCCTTAAATCTTCACAAAGGTCTAATTTCAAACCACAAACTAAGACATGTATAGATTTTAGTTTTAGGCTATATGGCTTAAATTGTGTCAAAGTACCGGAATATAGCCAATTTAACAAAACTAACCTTTGAAACAAAAGATCTAAAAGTACAATCAATATTCTACATCAACCAAAGAATGGCAATTCTTTCATTTGTCTACTTAACCCCTTTAGGACAAGATGTTCAAGTTTTGAAAGCAAACACATCCCAAGCACACAAAATTGTGATTTTTCATCCATTTTTTTTTTATAAATTGTTGTGTTAGTTCTTTAACATTTGTACAATATAAATTTTGAAGATTTTGTTTTGCAAATATTCTCTAACTCAAAGGATATGGTATGTTTCACCTTAGAAAATAACTTTTCCAATTCAAAAGATGACTTCAGTAAATAAATAAAATAAAAATCTTTAATAATCACCATAATAAATCACCACAATTAATCACCAATACACAAGCTTAAAAGTTTGAATAAAAATAATAATGTGTAAAGTATAAATATTCAATCTAAAATTAATTTTAGAAGAAATTATGAATTTTTTTACCTAAAATTTTATTGATAAATATTGGTTAGTGTAGTAGTAGATCAAACCATATAGATGTGATCTATGGATTATATTTTACAACTTTAGATTGCAAAACTTCATTAATTTTTATTCTAAGTTGCATTTTGTATTACATCTTCACAATTTTGGAAATTCTACTACCCCTTGATCCTAATGGGGTTGATTACTTAGGAGAATTTTTGAATTCCCAAAATATTTAAGATGTCTTTTAAAAAGATAATTAACCCCTAGAGGACCAAGTGACTACCAACATACGCAAGAAATCTTGGTTAGGTTCACACAAAGTCAATTCTAAGAGGATGTTCACAAATTTTTGGCATAAAGTGTTAAGTGTGAACATGTATTCCCCTGATGGGAATGAATGTTTTTTCCATTCAAAAGTTAGGTTGCTTGAAGTATTTTAGCAACCCTTAGAATTTTTTAATGCCTCCTAAAGACTCTTAGTTTTCTTTGAAGAAACTTCAAAATGTAGTGATAGTATATATTGAAGGCAAGATGGGGAAAACCTCAATCTTGCCAACTCAAGTCTTGGAGCTTTGTTGTTAAGCTTTGTATTATATTATTACAAAATACCTTCAAGTATTTTGTATTACATACTCTTGTCTTTTTTGGTAGTCATGGAGTTTGGGAAAAGCTAATAGATATTGCACCTTCACAATTTTGATCTTCTTGGATAATCATGAGGTTTGTTGATTAGTATTGCGCACTTTAATTCTTGAGTGATTGTGCAATTTAACAAATTGACGATTTTAGACCTAACTTGCAACTTTCCGCCAATCATATCTTGAGATTTGGGTGGGACTTTGGACTTGAGATGTAGTGTGAACTAACCTTTAGTTTTACAATGCCCTCAAAATTGCATAAGTATTCAAAATTTAGTGTTTAACCCCTAAAGGTTTTTGACTATATTTTCACCAAAAATGCTCCAAAGCTGCTATTTCTAGTACAAGTACCAAATTTTAAAGAAAAAATATTTTTGGACACAAGTAACTGTAGGATCTTATACTAAGCTAGTTTGAGAAGATATGGAAAAGAATTCAGAAATCTCCATTTTGTAGATTGCAAGACATTGGTGTTTGAAGTCACAAGAATTCTTTTTTTGGCCCTATGAAAATTTGAGCAACTGCACTTCACAAGCACACATTTGTATGAAAGAATGTCCAAAATGGTGGTGTTTCATTAGATGAGATTGGGGGTGGGGGGCCTGTTTCCAACTCCGTTCGCCCCGGTCTTCTCGAATTCCGGTGTCAGACTTTTTTTTTGGAAAAAATAAAAAATAAAAAATCTAAGTCCTTAAAATGAGAAACAAAGTTTAAATTTTTTTAAAATTTTTAAAATTTTAAATTTCGAAAAAATTGACCTGGCAATCTCTCGGCCAGGTCAGCGCAGGCAGGGAACGGCGGGTTTCGGCGGTTCTGAGGTGGGTTTCGAGTTGGGAACTCACAACCCTCCCCAATAGCCAAAACACATGTAATGCTTTGGATTCATTCTTCAAAGCAAGTTGGCTACATGCTTGAAAAATTCAGATAATTTGGAATCGTACTTTTGGAATTGTACAACATAGTTACAGGAAAAGAATAGTAAATAGAAAGAAATAGAGAATGATTCAAAATACTAAATTGTTAAGAATTTATTTATAGGATTGAAAATGCCAATACCAATGGTTGCAATGTTTTAATATACAATCTACACCTAATGTTTTTATTTTTTTCCAAAAATAATGAAAATTGAGTTAAATAAAGAACTTCAAAGTTTATCTTTGAATAGAGATTCCATAACTACCTACAAACTACCCACAAACTAAAACTCACAGCTGTCATCTCATTAATCAAAATAGAATGATTCAAAGCTTTCCTTGTGTATATAAATCTAGAGAATCAATTTCAAATTTTTGTTTATTAAAAAATTGATTTAAAAAAAAGTATTTTTAGCTACCCGGGTTGTATGAAATCTACATATCATACAATAACTTTTTAATCATGTAGTCAAAAGTTATGAAAATTGTTGGGCCTTAAAGACACTCATTGGGTGCATGTTGTGTACAAATTTCAAAGAAAAAAAAGAAAAATTTCAATTGTATTGAGCTGCCCCAAATTGCTATATTGCCCAAATTGCAGGTTTTGTGCTTTAGGGATTAGAATAGGAAAGAATGATGTTTGTGACTCAAGATATTGTTCATACTAGTATGTGAACTTGAGGTTCACATTGAGAATGGCGGATTATGTGGAAGATGACTGAATAAATGTGAAAAACTATCTCTATTTTGAGGTTAGTAAATTTTGTACTTCTCGATGTCTTCAAGCTATTTGAAGGTCTTTGAATCCAAATCTAAGTTCAAAATTTCCAAATTTGATAATTTGATGGTAGTTAATATGTTTGTGCATTTTCCACTCAATGTGAAATATTTGAGAGTTCACAATACTACTCATACTAATATGTGGGCCAACTTCAAAATTTCCACCAAGAGGGATAAATGTACAAAAGTGCCCCTCTTTGGCGATATGTTAATTTTTTATTCCTCAATTCCTCTTTTATAATAAGAGGTTTATGAATCAACATATTCATGATTTCCAACTTCGAACATGTAGTGGTACAATTAATAAGTTCCTCCATTCCTGAAACATTAGAAGAGAAATGAGGCTTCAAAAGGGCTGTGTGTTATTTACAAGTTCTCAAACTTAGGAACTTCATTGAACTAAAAAAAAAGGTTACACATAGGCAGCTGAGGTGGTGGGGAAATTGCCATGTCATTTGAGAAATAATTTAAAAAATAAAATAAAATAAAACAACCAGCCAAGCTTGGCCGCCTGGCCTGTGCAAGCAGGTTGCTTGCCTGGCTAGCCGCCTGGCCTGCTACGTGGCTGGCCACTTGCTTGGTTGGTCGCCTGGCCAGGGCTTTTTTTAATTTTTTAATTTTTTTTAATTTTTTTTAATTTTTAAAATTTGTGTTCCCGAGAATGGGGAACGAGCTTGAAGAAGTCCCTTTGGGGGCTGAAATTTTTCCTAATGCATGAAACATTCGGAAGTTCTTGTTACAACTATAAATATAGTCCATTTCATTAAAACGATGGCACCAAAAATGATGACAAATATGTATGCAAGTCTGAAATCTAGGACTAATTTGGATTTATGTTTCAAACGCTTGGAATACTAACAAAATTGACATTTAATTCCTAAATCCCGGAGGCATATTTTGGGCAGAATTGTGAAAAACGGCCACTTTTTAGGGCAGTGAGAAAAAAATGAAAAAATAAAGTTTTTTTCAAAATTCATCTATACAAATTTTAACTAGACTACTATGGGAATGTGTGGAAAAAAAATTCAGAAACTTTGACCGCACAAATTAAAAGATTATAACATTTGAAGTTAGAAGAATTTTTTTTTCAACCTTGCCCAACAAAGACAACAACCTTTAATTCCTCCTAGAATAAGATTTTTACACTATACATGGTTATTTTTTTGAGATTTGCATCTTGTTATCATTTAAATTACATGCTTGCCAAATTTCAAAAGTAAAAGAGGAGTTTTGCAGAAGTTGTTCGAAGTTGCCCGAGTTATCAAAAAAGTTTAGGGCAACATAATTTTTGATCAGAGCACCCGGTTGAAAAAAAAAAAAAATTCCGTTAAGAAGGTACATGTTCAAACCTTGTGTCAAAATTTTGCAAACATCCGACCAAAAATAGACTTCGTAGGTACCTACCCAGATTTTCAATTCTCCTTTAGGGATTAAATAGGTAGTTCATTTTTTCTCTAATGTCTCGGGGACCTTCTAAGATGTCACTATACATGGAAAAAAATCCAACTGCAGTGATGTAGGATTCATGGGCAAGTTTGAATTCAAGAGATGAGCCGCAATTCATGGGAAGCGAAGGGTCCGTATATCAACCTTGAAGTTCAAGAATGTTATTATGAAATTCTCGATGCCGAGCCCATACTTGACACATTTTGAGTATCTCCATGAATTGTGAGACTCACAGGAGAAATGCTTTACCTTCAATTTTTCCTCAAGCAAGCTTATACTATGTATACAAACTCAAATTAGCTTCTTTGTTAACTTCTGGTTCAATCTCCTTCCTTCCTTCTCTCATTGTAAACTTAATTAGAGCGGATGCTAGCAACTGTAACATTCCATTCTATGTAACTTCAATGCCAATTTCGTGAAATTGGTGGTATAATTCCAATACTTTGACACTTTTTAGAATGCGCATTTTGAAACCAAAATCCAAAACAGGCTTAGATTTTAGTCAGTTATGTACACATACGTCACAATTTTTTTGGCACTTGAATTGCACCACTAATTTAACAAAATTGGTTAGTAAACATGCGAAGAATCCAGATACATTGATCCTTCGGATTTGTTGCGTCTGGCAGAATTCACATGACTGTGACTGTGAAGTAACTTAAATAAGTTAGTCTCCACGTTCGGCCGACGTACGTACTCTATATCTCCTCAGGGGACGGGTCGAAGACATACAGTAATGTCCTGTTCTGAGCCTGTTGTTCACGTGAAGAGTGACTGGGATCTTCTCCTCGATCCCGCCTGGATTAGTAATTTGAAGATCGGAGTTCCATAGCCTAGTACTGGGATTAAACGACCAGTCCTGTTTTTGATTAATTCAGTGAAGTTTTTTTTTATCATGAAATGTCACTCCCAGCTGCGCAGCTGCTATCCATGAGGGCTGAGGGATGGACACTTTGGACATTGTTCGTCATTCTTTTGATGTCCACCCTTTTCGACATTCTTTCATTTCCAGCATGCAAACTCGCATTCTTGTTAGATTTATAGACGTTTTCCGACACTTTCCGACACTTTTACGCATGTGTTTTTAAATAGATGATTCGCACTCTGTAGCAAAAAGGATGCCGATTTCCACGGTCACCATCCCTTCGTTACAGGCTTAGAAATGATTTAATTTATGGCGATTCTGACTCTCGAGTACTAGGGTATAAGAATCCATTAAAAACAAACAAACTTGGGAAACTTGCAGGATCGTTCGTTCCAAGGGCATCTTCCTCAGGTTGCAAGTTGCTGTTAAATTAAATTCTTCCCCAGTTCTAGGTTACAGCTGTCGATATCCACATTTGCAAAGTCCACATCAGTTCTCCGTAAGGCAGTAGGATCGATTTCTGCATCTTATTAGTGTGCCAGCTCGATCTCCAGGACGTCATTACGGAAGCCATACTATTTGTAAAACGCCCCATTTCCAAGCACCCAAATTGTGTCATTCAAGTGATCCGAGCTCAGAAACTAAGCCAGGAATCAATACGAGATTCCAGATACGCGTCCCAGAAAAGTGCCAATTTCTTGAAAATTCCGCATGAACGTGATTTGCAAGGGCACATTCACTAACGCTTCTCACGGTGTAAATATTACTCCTTAACCCCTAAAGGACGAGCCTATGACACAGGTTCAAAAGCCTCATTGCCTGGAACTCAATTTGTGACCAATTTTGAACTAGAAATGTTTGAAATTTTTTATATTTATTTTTCAGAGATAAAGTTACATGTATTCTTCACCTCACAAAAATTTTAGTTTTTTTGAAGGAAAATTGATTTTTATGAGAATTTTTGAAGAGAAAGTGAAGAAAAAATCACATCAAATAGAAATTTATTTCAAAAAATCTGAAAATTTTACCATGGGTGTACATTGTAGTGAAAACATCATGGTGTAAACTTGAGTACCTTTTCCTTCTATAATTAGAATATAAAAGACATCAAAGTTACATCCAAAGTTCAAATTCTAATAAAATATTCAATATCGCGAATTTTTCTAAAATTCTAATTCGAGTAGAAACTAGAATAGATTAACTTCATTTTTTTAGTTGGGCTCAACTCCAAAAAACATCATTTTCAAGGAGAAATTTCAGATTTTGAGAAAGGAGCAAAATACACTAAAATGGCAAATTTTGCCATCCGTTTTTTTTTCTTATTTCTCATTCATGTGAAGACAAACACTATCATGATTGCAAACTCAAGTGGATACTATTCCCAACCCTCCATGCAAGGTCCACAAACAAAAAGTGAATGAAAAAGCACTTTCAATTTTTCTCCAATTCAGTTTCTGTTCATCCAAAAGCCACAAAATGGCATCCTCGTTGTTCCTGGGTTAAGAATTTTTTAAAAGAAAAAATTCTTCTCTAGATGGACTTGCCTACAATCATCAATTCTGTCCAGAAACCCAAATATATAACCACTATACACTAATATAGGAATTTCCCATGCCATTGGCTGGCTATAGAATCCAGAGCATTGTATAAAGGGGCAATCATCAGGAAATTCAGGGCATGTGAATATGGTGCATTGAAATGCTATCGAGAAAATTTGGTGTCAACTCTTTGATATTGAGTTGGCATGGAGGTTGGCACTGAAATAACTTGTGTTGTCCAAAAGGCATCAAAATAATCTGATATAAATTTTTATGATGATGGTCCTTCTTATGTTGGGAAGGTATTATAACATTTAGTATGTTACCATAGAATACTAAGGTAACTACACCTAAAATCACACGCTTCCTAAAATCACACACTAGAGATTCTTGCCTAAAATGTACTCCCACCAGGTCACTAATCATGAGACTCGATGATCACTTTTAGAAACACCTATTTTTAGCACTTTGAAAATTTGTAGTTTATTCATAAGCTCAGGGGGTGCACGACAAAGGAAGTTCGTGGGTGAGGAGCGGCCAAATTTTGTCCCCCCTATATTATATCCTAATATTTATTTTTTTCTAAAAAAAAATATGAATAGATTTTCCTACTTTGAAAGTTTATGTTCTGAATTATTAGTATTTTTTTTATGTTAATAATAATTAGTTACAAATTTTTGAAGAAAAAAGATACACTATAAAGCTAAAAATAACTTTCACATCCTTATATTATATAAGAAAAAAATTGGAAAATTGGAATTTTTTTTTCTATAAAATAGCTTTCTATTGAAAGTTTATTTTGGCTAAATACTACTCCGTAATACAATAGTCATCTTCATGTGATCTCTATAAATATTTTAGTTGAAAGACATGCCATTTTAGTTCATTTTTCAATTCTTTCTAGACAATATATCACATGTTATTTAGGATTGAAAAATTTGGCACTAGAAACCTATAGACATTATTAAACAAAGCTCAAAATTGTAGGTTGAAATGATAGTCTATTAGAAAGTAATTAGGAAAAGTAGAAATGGATTTTTAGGGTTTGGTTGTGCCTCACCGATGACATTAGAAGAGATTTCAAGATTTTGAGGGCCGTTTCAGGGCCATTCCCGGTGCTGTTCCCCCGGCAATGAAAGAACGCCGTTGTCAGATTCTTTTTTTTTTAAAAAAAAAAAAAAAAAAAAAAAAATTAAATCCTTACAATGAGAAACAAAGTTAGATTTTTTTTATTTTTTATTTTTTTCGAAAAAATTGACCTGGCTGTCTCTTGGCCAGGTCAGCTCAGGTGGGGAACAACGGATTTCGGCGGTTCTCGGGGGGGTTTCGAGTTGGGAACTCGCAGCCCTCCCTGAGAGCCAAAACACATGTAATGACTTCCTTTATAGTGCACCCCTCGGGTTCATAAGGTGTCCAAAAAATGTATTCGAGGAGAATCTAAAATCTCCTTTTCACTACCAACATGACCACACAAAAAAAATTCCAATATAGTAATGGGAACCATGTTGTATTACTTATTTGTGTGATTTAACCGATTTTAAGTGTAGTTACCTTATACTAGCCTTTAGAGACTTTGCCTTGAGTCTTTTCTGACAAATATCATCTAGTAATTCTTTTAATGATACACATTAGAGAAAATCTAGGGTCTCAAAAGGGCTGCTCTGCAGCTTTGGAGGACCTTGAAATTTGTTTTTTTTTGCAAAAAAAATCTTTTTCCCCCTATTTCCGCCCGCTTAAATCTGCAGTAGCAACAACGTAGAAATCAAAATTAATGAATAAAAAATTGACTAAAAAAAAAACCAAAACTTTCCAGGCTGAAATAAATTTTAAAAAATTAAAAATATTTAAAAAAAAATTAAATTTTAAAAACTGACAGATTTTGAGATATTCACCTTGGTTGACACCAAAGGTGCGGCACTTTTCTAGGTGACAGACCAAGCTCAAAATAGCTTGGTCTGTCACCACAAGGCAACCCTCTAGAGACCCCAAAATTTCTCTAATGATATTTTTGAAGTGTCTACTACCATATTTAAATGACACATTCAAGTTTGATTATCAGTGATTGCTTTTGATTATTGCTTTGATTACTAATTGTTTTTTATACCATTCACGATTGTCTTCCTTAATGACACGAACCTTTATAGCTATTGATGGGATGTAGAATATTCCACATCATTTTGTTGGGAGAAGGGCAACATCCCTATAAACTACTAAATATTATAATTATGCTTTTCTAAATGCTTGGGAGGAAATGATCAATTAATGCAAGGATTGAGGTAGGCTAAAGAGCGATATAAGACAATTTTATTCACTTTAGGCCCCCTTTTTTAAAGATGCAAATGAGGCCTCCAGAGGGCTGCTCCAGCCACAGCCGAACAACACTCACATCTTTTTTTTTGGCAAAAAAAGTATTTTTCTCCTATAAAATTGCCCACCTCAAACCTAGAGTTTTCAATGCTACTGGTGGCACAGGATCCCACTTTTATATTTTTTTCTTCTCAAAAAAAAAAATTTAGTCCCAAAAAAAAAAAAAAAAAATAGTTGCCGGGGTTGACTGCTTCAGCAATATTCACCCAACATTAGAAGAAGTTTGAGGGCATTAGAAGACCGTTCTGGACCTGTTCTCACGGCAGCAGCGAATGCAGCAGGCAAACGGGCTGTCAGAATTTTTTTTTAAAGTTCCTAATATATGAAAAAATGTTTATTTTTAATTTTTTTTAATTTTTAAATCTAGCAGGCAGCCTCTTGGCCACATCGGACTGCGCTGCTGGAAACAGTTCCGACGCTGCCGGACCTGTTCCCTGCTACGGGAACCCGAAGCCTTCTAATGGCCTCAAATTTTTTCTAATGGCTAGCTTTTCTTTGCAGCTAGATTCCGACCAGGGACTACTTTGAAAACAATAGCCTTGTTTGGTCACTCTAGAGCAGCCCTCCGGAGACCTCATTTTTTCTTTAATGATTTTTGCATACTTACTGTGAGCGCTTTTTTACCCACCCTTGGTAAAATTGTGAGCACAACCAGGCTCTTAGTTTCTATGGTTAATTTCGACTTTGGGTGACTAGCGGTAATCCATTGTGCCTTCCAAGCAATGGATCTTTTTCCCTAAATTCTACTATTTCCTACTTTGAAATTAACCTTTGAAACCTAGTCAAATTGAAGTGTCTAAATTGCTACTAACTTGGAATTCTTGCTAAGGTCTTGGCTACGGCGGTTTTGGACAAAGTGAAAGAAAGTCTAAATTTAGCTATCCCAAGTTAAATTACATGCTATGCCATTTCTAAAAACATAAAATTCATCGAAATCCAACCTTCCTAGCCAAAGTTATGAGCGGATGAAGTTTTGTCCTAAAAGGACCCTGAAAACTTCATCCAGTGTTTTAAAATACTTCCCTAATTCAATTAATTTTGAAATTTGACCTACTGTCTTAAGTTACTATTTAATATTTATGATTTTAATTTCAAGTCATTTGGATGATTTCTACTCTGTGTCACCCAAATTCTTACCTATTTTTCATCCATTCATAACTTCTTCAATTTTGATCCAAATTAGTCGTATGATACCTTCCTAGAAAGCTATGGACCTAGGCTTTAAGATACTACTCTAAAAATTTGGAATTGAAATAGTCTAGTCTGACTGACTTGATCCTCTAATTCGGTTCCTATGTCTAAATACTACTTTTGAAAGTTAAAAAGGTAATTCAAGAACTCAAATTCATACCTTGGGTTGAAACTCGGCGAGTAGGTGGTCCATCACTCCTACGAATTCTCTGTCATTCGCCATATTTTGAAATAGTTAAGTATTTTTGCCTACAGCTTAAAAAAGTCTGAAAATATAATACTAATGTCCCTAAGTCTTCTCCATCTTTCTCTTCTACTTCCTTTCTTTCCCTTCTACACTATTCAAATTCAATTATTTTTTATTTATTCCATTAATTGACTTGACTTTGGAATAATAATTGAATTCAAATTCCAAGAAAATAATTGACCTTTGAACTCCTAATCCTATCTTGGTCAATTATTATTCTATCCAAATTCTAATGGTTTCTATTGAACTCCTAAGATTTCCACCTAATTTCTTGACAAATCTCAATTCCCCTTCAAAGCCCTACTTGCTCATTTGCAACTTATATTTGGAAGGTGAGATTTCTACTTCACTTGTTCTATTTCTTGCTAGATTGTTTCCTTTGATAGTTTTGCAAAGAGTTTTCTCTACTTTACTCTTCTGTTTGGCTTCTTTTCCTATCCTATTTCTATTCTATTTGCATCACAATTTCTATCCTACTCTAGACATTTATGCAAATCTATAAATTTTTTGGAGTTCTAAAAGTTTTAAAAGTCAGTTTTTTGTAGGAGGAGGGTGAGAAATCGTGATCTAGGGAGGAATCAGTTCGTAAAGGCCCAAAGGCCCCGTTCAGTCAGGAGACCCGCTCAGTCAAGGAGCCCTACTCAATCAAGGAGCTGGTCGGGCCACTGCCTCTCCTTGCTGCCGACCTGCCACATGCGTGGTTGGCCGGCCCGTGCGCCGAAGTGGCAGGGTGAAGTAGCGTGACGTACCCCCCTGTTGGCTCTCCGCTTCTCTGGTCCATCTTGCTGCTCCTCTGGTCCAAGCCCTGTCCAGGCCCTTTCGGAACTCCAAGTTTTTTTGTTTTTTTGTATTTTCTACTCAAATTCTCTCCACACTTTTGTAAACTAAAAATTCACAACTTCTCACACTTTCTTCTACATCTATCAAGGGAGTTTTGACTCTAATTTTGGAGGCTAAACTTGAAATTTCAAACAAGCGTTTGGAGACTAAACTTGATGTGTTGAAAAACACACCCGATTGTGAATTTTGTTCTAAAACTCTAGGGAGATTTTGGAAATAAATGCTAGTGTTTTGGGGGAGATGGCAAAGTTAGAGCTTCGCCGTCTTTCACAAACTCTCAAAAAACTCTAGAAAATCCACAAGGGCCAAAATCAAAGCTTCGCCGTAGTTCACAAAATCCACAAAAACTAAAGAAAATTTACTCTAAGAAAAGTCAAAGCTTCACCGTCCCGAATGGGACAAGGAAATTTGGAAACAACAAAAATAACCTTGTTAGTACAAGAGAAATCACTAGAACATGTGTTAGTGTAATATAAGCCAACAAAACACCAATTTAGTACATGCGTTAGTATAAAACAACTTCAAAAGACACTAGAGGGCTCCCCAAGCGGCATTGCCAATCTTAGGAGGAGCAAGATCTCTAGAATTAGTACAAGTTAGTACAAAAAGACCTCCAAAAACTTTAACAATTCAAGAATCCTTCAAAAAACAACCAAATACAAGAGAAATTCAATCAAAAGATACAAATAAACAAGAGCTTGGCTTGAAGGGGACCCAAAGTCCTTCAAGAAGCTTCAAAAACAACAACAATGGAGCTAAAAATGCTCCAAAACCACAAGAGTTTGGCAACGTGACTGAAAATTAGTCAAAATCCAAATTAATGGACCCAAACGAGAATGGGGCGGCTTCAAATGAGCTTAAGGGTTGGTTTGAGAGGAGAATGGGTGCCCTTATATACTCTTTCAAGGTGGCTCACCCCCTCTCAATTCCTAAGCCGTAATCTTATCAACTAAGATTTTCATCCTAATCTCCAATTTTTGACTTTCTATGCTGGTTCAAAACTTTAACTTTTGGAGAAATGCTCCAAATCACAAACGGATTGCACCAATGGCTTCAAAAGGCCATTGTTAGTTTGAGAGACCCCCCAACCCCTTAATCCTACCTCAAAAACCTAAGGAATTTTAGCGTACAACTTGTACAAAAGATGGGGTAAAAATCCAACTTTTGGAGTTCATTTCTTTTGTGAAAAGTAACTAGCCTAGGCTTCTAAGTAGGTATAAGGGAGTAAGAAAAGACCCTAAGTTGACTTCATTCCGATGTCGCATGCTCCCGATACGCCGGTCAGCTCCGCATTTAATCTTTAATTTCGCCGATTTGGGGAGGATCTTCTTAATTTTGATACTTCCAACTATCAAAATGTCTTGAGACTTGTTGGAGCATATTATTAACATAAAAGAAGCTATGCTAATTTTTAGTGAGATTTTACCGCACTTTGGGTAATTCCCATGAATTTCCCGTTGTAAAAACTAGCGGTTGACTACCCGGAAAAAGATCTTTGGATGATAAAAAAAAACCGAGACTTTTTGGGGAACCTCTCATGGAGTTCCTCAAAAGATGTGCAAGCTTATATTCTTACTTTGCACATTCGAACAAGGAGAATCAAATCCCGCTATCTCCTTTAAATTCCGGTGAACAGGGAATCTTCCACAGAAAGGGGAATCTTGGCGAATCAATTGCGCCGCTGGACTCCTTGCATGATTCCCTCTCCAAATCACCCTACTTATGTTGTAGATGCCCTTCGCCGGTCCATCTTGAGTTTTCTTCACCTGCAGGCTAACATTTGGGGTTTCTACTATTTCGTCGATGGAATGGGAAAACTGAAACCTCTCTTTGGGAATCATTGCTAGGATTCTCACATAGTTCCCTTGGACCAATTTAGCAAGTCTATGCCTCATGCATAGCAGGTTTAGGCAATTTGGGCAATTTCTACATTTTAGGTTTAATATTTACAATTTCTGGGTTTCTATCCTATTTACATGCGGGATTAGGTCGTTATTTGTAGGAAATACTAGAATTATGACCAAATGCTATATTGGCATGTGACATACCTATTTTGGTTCTACACTCTTTTTAGGGTTTTTTGTATATAAAAGTACACTCAAAACAATGAAATTCCAAAAAAAAACAAAGCATGAGTCCCGGGTGACCAAATCGGGACTCACACCTACTTTAGCCAATATCTATATAATTTTGATTAACATTTGCATCTTATATAATGTTGAGGAGGAATTTTGCACATGTTGCCTATAGCTTCATAATTTTTTTTAATGGATTCAGACATTGAATCAAAAATAAACTTAATTCCTAATAAGGGAGTACATGTTCACACCTTGTGTCAAAATTCTATGAACATGTGACCAAAATTGATTTTGTGCAATTGTGCATAACTACCAAACATCTCTTGTGTATAGTCTTGAACAATCACTTGGTGCTTGAGGGGTTAAAGAAATTGATGTACTAAGTAATTTTGTTCCGATAAGTTATGCACCATGATTGCAATGCACACTATGTGTGCCTAACCAAAAATTTGTTAAAATGGTGGTATTCCACAAATGTGGCACTTTTACAATTAGACCATGCGGTCTGAAATGTGCACCAGTCCTCATTAGAGAAATTCTGGGGTCTCTAGAGGGCTGCCTCATAGTGACAGACCAAGCTATTTCGAGCTTGGTCTGTCACCTGGAAAAGTGTCACACCGTTGGTGTTAGCCAAGGTGAATATCTCAAAATCTGCCAGTTTTTAAAATTTAATTTTTCTTTTTAAATTTTTAAATTTAAAAAAAAAAAAAAATAATTTTAAAATTTTAATTTTTTTTTTCAGCCTAAAATTTCTTATTTATTTATTTATTTTTAAGTCTATTTTTTATTCATTAATTTTGATTTTTGCGTTGCTGCCACTACAGATTTAGGCGGGCGAAAATAGGGGAAAAACGATTTTTTTTGCAAAAATAAATAAATATCAAGGTCTTCTCAGGGCTGTTCCGCAACCTTGTTGAGACCCCAGATTTTCTCTAATGAGACTTTAGAGCTAAAGAAGGAAATGAATGAAAAGATGTGATATGGAATACCGCCATTTTAACGAAATTTCGCATCCCTCTTTCCTAATCGGCACTCCCCGAACAGATTGAAGACGTAAGAGAGATCGTTTGACATTGACCAGAAGCCAGAGTTTCACCGAAATTGGATGAATCTACAGTAGCTAGGATCGATATCAGATCGGCGGAAGCCGTGAAACATGCACGCCTGCGTGCACGTGATCTGTTGACTGTGGGATGTCTGCACACAGGCCTCAAAAACAATTTGACACACGTTCTTGTCGAAAATAAAAATAAAAAATAAAAAAATTTGACTCACGTTCCACCAAATTGAGTTGCAAGTGACTCATCGAGCTGGCGTAACTTATCCTGTCCGGCATCCATCGCGGGATAACTTATTAGACCGATTCCACCCAGATTTGCACCGTCTCAATTTTCTTTCTAATATAGCAATTGCATTCGTATCCCCCTCCAGGCTCCCTGCGTACATCATTTCATTTGCTTCGATTCGAATTCTTCAGGGTTCACCTCACCATTTTAATGGAATTAATTGCGCCAGAATGAAATTGACGTCAGTTTTAGCCAGTTCTGGATCGAACCTCAGATCTAACTCTATCCGTCGTAGTTTTTAGGTTTTTGAGCCTGTGCACAGTGCATTGATTAGCTTGAATGTCACAATTTTGGGGTATTGGGAATTCGGGACACCCCCGGCCGGACATTCTCAATGGAGTTTGGGAAAACGAACTGTATAATTCGATCAACTGTACGTTTTTCACACAAGAGTGCAACATGAGCTAGTTGTGCGCCATCGTGCACTCACCTTGACTCTGACTGCACGAACCCCTGCACGGACTTCATATGCCTGAGCCTCTTTTCTGGCCGGGATCGATGTTGCACATCCCAATTAAGATTCACTTTTTGCTATCCTGGCAAAAATTCACAAACCGGGATCACAACAATGGAGTTAATCGTAAACGTCGTCCCCCAGTTCTAACAGTTGTAAGAGCATCGCCACCAGTTGTCTCTGAAGGTCTTCGCAAGGGTACACAGCACTTGCCGTGCTTGGGTAGCGGAAAATGGCTCCACACCAACATCACGTCACGGTACTATTTTTGCCGTTTATTCCGTCACTTCTACATTTGCCCGGCAACGAAGGGCCTTTGTAGAGGGCAATATTACACACGCTAACTTGGTCAACGAAGACTGTGGGCACAGTGGATGTCGACGTGGATGCAATGGAGGATAATGGGGTGTGCGAAGAAGGGGAAGAACTTTTGTGAGGATGAGGACAAGCAACTATGCTCTTTTTTTTAGTAGATGTGCTATTCTATTCATTACATTGATTAAGCAGCTACATATGAAAGACAAATTTTATTTTTATTTTTTAGAGATGGATACAAGTCTAGAAAATTCATATTATTTTGGACATATTAACCCATTAGTATATGTTCATATGGTATTTTTAATCCATTACTATGTGTTCATGTGGGGTACAAGATTAAAATTACACTACAAGAGAAAGGGGTGTTTTAAGTAGTGTCCTAGACATCACGTCTTTTAAGTAACGTCTTTTAAGTAAGTTTTTTAGTAAAATTTTATTTAAAAACTTACTTAAAAGACGTTACTTAAAAGACGTGATGTCTAAGACACTACTTAAAACACCCCTTTCTCTTGTAGTGAAAGTTTTATTTTTAATCCATTACTATGTGTTCATGTGGGGTACAAGATTAAAAGATTTATTTTTAATCCATTACTATGTGTTCATGTGGGGTACAAGATAAAGTTTTTATTTTTAATCCATAGATCCATTGCACTATTCAACAAAAAACTCAATCCTAAAATTTGTAGCTCCAAAAATAAGCCACACTATCCGGTGCCTCAGTGGCACTTGAAAAATTATGCTCAATCCAATTTTAGAGGGTTGTTGGTGGGGATCACTATGTGATCATGACACAACCACATCTCATGGGCCTCCAAAGCCCTCGCCACTTTTGGGTACAGTGGTCATTTGGCGTGCAACTGGTGGTGATGCTCTAAGGGTTGTCCCTAGTGGTGTTGGAGGAAGGTTTAACTAAGAATAGTACAAAAGAAACATAGCACCAAACTTCATTAGACCCCAGTTTGGGTGCTCCACGGAGTTTTGTTTTGTATTTTTCTCAAACTTTGACTCCTGATCTTGAAACTTTGACTCCTAGTCTTGCATTGCACTCACATTTTACGATTAACTCTAATGCCTCCTTAATTTCGAAACCAAAATATACACCAGTCCTCGTCTCTAGAATGAGTGCATATAAATATATATCACCATTTTGAAACTCCACCAATATAACGAAATAGATGTGAATGTTTTGTATGGAAGTATAATTCGAAAACCACTGCCTGGGGAGTGTGACAGTTGAATGTGATCCAAAAAACAACAAAAGCTCCCAGTCACTTCCGCAAGATACTGAAAGTCAGAACACTCGGAGTCTTTTAACCCCTAAAGGACCGGACTGTGTTTTTTGGCTGTATAAATTTTTTGGGCAGGTACCTACGAGCGGAGATTTTCATATTTGGGGCTGAAATTTTAATAGAATGTGGGGGCGAGGAAGATCTTTCATATGCACCAAATTTCATGACATTTGGAAATACGAGTCAAAAGTTATAGCTTAATATGTTACTTTTTTTCCCAACCGGGCAGTTTGGGCAGATCAGAAAAAATCATTTTTTTCAGAAACACAAATTTGGAATTGATTTTCTAGAGTTTTACATACACAAAAAGCTTTGAATCATTCCATTTTGATCAATGAGTCAAAAGTTATGAGGATTTTTTGTTTGCGGGCAGTTTTGGATTTCCTACTCTAAAATAAACTTTGAAATCCTTTATCTTACCCAATTTTAAATATTTTTGGACAAAAATAAAATTTTAGGATGTAGATACATTATTACAACATTTCGACCATTGGGATTGGAAATTTTTAATTCCATATTTAAATTGAAAATAATTTAGTATTTTTAATCATTCTCTAGTACTACCTACTTACTATTTTTTTCCTATATGTTGTACTATTCCAAATGATCTGAAATTTTTCAAGCATGTGGCCAACTTGTCTAAAAAAACAAATCCAAAGAAGCACCATCATTTAGGTCATTTTTTCATAAAAATATGAGCTTGTGAAGTGCAGCTGCCCTGCTTTTCGCAGGGTAAAAAAAATGTTTTTAGTTAATTTGAATGCTTATATCTTGCAATCCGCCCGGCGGAAATGTCTGAAAATTTTACCACATGTTTTCGATACTATATAATACAAGATCCTACGGTTAGATATGTCAAAATAAGTTTTTTTTCCAAAATTTTGGTACTTATACTAGAAATGGCAGTTTTGGAGCGTTTTTGGTGAAAGTATAGTGACGGTCCTTTAAGGGTTAATTTATTGTGATATACAAATTAATGCTTGATTTCATTTCAAATTTTCTACTGTAAAGCAAAGGAATCACATAGATAGAAAATAAAATATTGGTGACTACATGGATACATTGAATGATTTGTTGTCAACATGTATGTAGCAAAAATCAATTTACTTAAATACAACAAACACTTGTAACATGGTGACCCTCCTCTTTATCCATGATGCATCTTTAAAGTCTATGGACTAGACTTGGAAAAAATGTTATTGCAATCTCAATTTTGCTTTTAAGTCTCAAGAGTTTAAGGACATTGTAAAATGACTTCATGTTGTTTTGAGTGACTTAGCCTCTCTCATAGGAGGGTGTGCTAATTGGAATTGTATGCACAATGGTCCACAATTTGGTCATGTGGAGATATCTTTTGACATAATCTACATTCATTATCTAGAGAAAATTTACCATGGGATGAAATGGTTTTGTATTCAATTCATTATGTATTAATTTCAATTAGTATTAACTTTCATACAAATTCAGCACAAAATCATTTCAATCTATGGTAGATTTGTACTAGTAAGTGATTGGAAGAATGAAATGCATAAGATTGGAGCAATTTTAATCCAACAAATGAAATATGAATAGTATCCTCAAAACCTTGAAGTTCTAATTTTAAACCTTGTTCATTAAAAAACAAATCCTTCCATTCAAAATATATTTTTTTAAATGGGCAGATAACTCTATAGTCATAATCAAGCATTTGTATAAAAAATTCTTAGCTTGTTAACAAAAGAAATGGGGCTTAATAGCTTAGTAGATTGAAAATCTTCAAGTTTCAATTGAAAATTGTTCTTGTAAAGAGTAAAACTTCTTATTTGCAAAATAACATAGAGGGTGAATGCAAGAAACACCGGTACTATTTGGCGTCACAATTGGAATGACGGAGATGCAATTTGCCATATCTTTTGGGAAATGAAGTCCATGTACTTGAAATTTTTATTGGAGATGGCTAACTTGGAAGTCCTCAGATTCCTTACTTTTGAGAAATTTTGAAAAAAAATCCTTTAATTAAATTGTAATTTACCTAATTTGTCACACTTTGCGTTTTAGGGGTTTTTAGTACTGTGGAGCATCCAAAAATGATGATGTACGTCTAGGATTGTTGTGGGCTATTGCCACAATAGAAGGGCATGTACCCACCAAAGGGCATTCAAAAAAACACAATTCTTTGTCTTCAACATGCATGCAAATAGGGGTCCTTTGCCCATAGTGCTCCTAACATTTATGATGGTTTCAATTTTTAGTTTTTGGTGAAATGTAATCACTATCAAGTCTCTAAAAATGGCTAATTTTTAGTTTTTTTTAATTCATGATTTTCTAATTATAATTAATTTATAATTAATTTTATCTACTTTCTGTGATAAACTATCATTTTTTTTAAGTAGTACAATTTCAGTATTGTAAAGTACTCAAAAGTACTACTGGCCGTTGATTTTTTGGATCAACGGCTGAGATTGCTCCGTTTTGCAGTACTAGCAGTACTTGTAGTACTGGACAGAAAAAACACAGTTTTGGCAGAACGCTCCCTAAATCGTTCGGTGTTTCTTGCATCCACCCTAGACTTGTGCAATTTCTTGGTATTGAAAAACCAGAAATCAATTCTCAAGACTTGAAGAACTAGCACATCTAGAAATTTACAAACTTATTTCTAGAATGAAGTTTTATGGGATAGGGTTGGAATTGGATGGAATGAGGGATGGAGAGCTCTCTTCATTCCCCTCATTAAGATTTTGACTCTACACAAGCTCTTTTTTAGCTCTTCATCTCCTCCAATACTTGATTGTACTCTATTTCTTAAGTCTTGCTTAGGGTCTTGTTGTATCAAGAAACACCGGTACTTTATTTCATCACATAGAGAATGACAAAGCTATCTTCCACTACAACTTTTGAAGTATGATTCCAATGAACTTGAATTTTTATTTATTAGAGATGGTTGTTGTCTTAATTGCAATTGTTAATTGTATCCCTTATTTTTAGAAATTAAAAAAAATTATATTTAAAATTTATTTTGTTAAATTTTCACATTTTTAAGTTAAGGATTTTTTAGTACTTTTAATTGAGTACCCAAAATTAATGATCTAGAGCTAATTTTTTATCGTCTATTTCCTTAG
Source organism: Rhytidiadelphus loreus (assembly GCA_947034895.1). Classification (NCBI taxonomy): domain Eukaryota; kingdom Viridiplantae; phylum Streptophyta; class Bryopsida; order Hypnales; family Hylocomiaceae; genus Rhytidiadelphus; species Rhytidiadelphus loreus. The sequence goes on from OX344764.1 coordinate 47,262,993, forward strand.
TAGGCGGGCATGCACAACTTTTAATTGTTTGGGGGGGACTCTAAATTTTTTGAAAGATGAACTTAATAACTTGAAGATCCTACAATTGAATTTGTTAAAAAGTAGATGTATGTGAAGATTTTTTCTTTGCTTAGGGGACAAGTATTTTGAAGTAGTTGAGGGTCTCTAAATATAAAAAAATTAACCAAAAAAATCTCACATTCATGTTTTACTATTTTATTAACCAAAAGGTGGTACTTGATGAAAAATAACTATTACAAGGAATTGAGAATTGTTAATTCCAAAGGTGAGAATGTTCAAGTAATAATTGGGATGCCTTCTTCTTGATTTTATTTGAAATTTTTCCAAAATTGAGTTCAAAAAATAACTTTATATGTTTTTTGACTTTTTCTTCTACTTTCATTAATATTGCTTGCAAAATAAAACTCCTTATAACTTTCACCTCATTATTCATAATTGAATGGTTAAAATGTTTTGGAGTAGGTATCAATCTATACAATCCAATAAAATTAATAATAATTTTTTTAGGATATATTTTAGCTGCCTAATGCCTTGATTTGACATGAATTTAGAAAAAATCCTTTTTAATTTTTGCAATATTTATCGGAATAATGTGAAACAAAGATTCACACAGAGATTTGTAGATTTGGATGATTAGCACTCATCCTAAGGATTTCATAAAACAATTCCAAATTATGAAGTCAAAGAAGCCTGCCCAAGTTATGAAAATGGCCATATGGGTGTCAATTCTAGACCCTGACATACCACGTGATACTTGTTTGATACTGCTTGATCAATAGACCAAGTGGCCGGCCTGTTGCGTAAGATATCTTCCAATCACAGCAATTATCCGATGCCCAGAACTACCGACTGTTTCGATCAATTCCACAGAGTTGCCGGTGTTGGCGCACATGATCACTACTCACAACAGTAGTCTGTTGTAGCAAATTAAAGCTCTCTTGAAAGCACGTCTCCCCAAAAAACTGTGCGCAATGATCAGTAAACAACGTGGCAAACAGTGATCGGCCGGAAAACATTTTCAACTGAAGGCTCTTCCCATTTTTGTTCCAAAATCCAAAAAAAGCACTTTCAAGCGCTTGAAGACTGAGCCGATTTACCGAGCGGTTTCGTCGAAGCGCCGCTATATAAGCATCAGTAGACACGTTTCAGAATTCACAAACTGGTCCGGACACAAATCAACCTATCTAATACTCCAGTCTAGGCTAGCTGTTGCGTCAGTATTGCAAGAAAATAACTAGAGGCTGCGAAGTTAGAGAGACAGTACGTGCTACACTACAAGGACTCTAGCTTAGGAGGCCACAATTATCATAGCTCAGTTGTACGTAAGGTCGTATCCGAATCAAGTACGTACATGTCAGTGATCCACTGAGCTGTGATGGCTTCTCGATCAGGGTGTGAAACTGGGGTGCAAACCAGACTCTGGTTTGCACTGCTATTGGTGTTGATGGTAGGCTCAACACAAGCAGGCAGAGAGCTGCCTAAGCAACAACGCTTACAAGCGTACTCTGATCCTGGCTCCAACGAAGCGCGCCATGCGCCGCCAGTCAAATCGTTCCTGGTGTCCGATGGAAGTTGGGTCGACTGCGTCTCAATCGAAGGCCAAATTGCTGCTCACCATCCGTCTCTCAAGAACCATGTCATTCAAAGGCCGCCATCCCTGGGAGCCAGGTCTTCTGAACGCCACCCCCAGCTGTTTGCACAGGAGCACGGGGGGTGCCCTGAAGGCTCGATTCCTGTTCTGAGAGACGACCCCAGCCGCAATCTCATGCCAAGGACGGCCCCTCCCGTGTTCAGGAGGACGCCCGAGAACGACGTCACCGACGAACACATTGAACTCGTAACGCCAACGTCTAAGCATGAGTATGCAGTTACAGGTAAGGCTCTCCGTTTCAAATTTCCGGTAGCGCGCCCAAAACTGAGAACCACGTACAAGTAGGTGGTTCTCCTTTGATAACTATGAGTGTAGCACGTACTGGAATTGATTAAATTTTAGTAACGAAGAGGCTTCACCAACCAGACAGTACATTAGTTCGTCCATTGACCACAGAGGTGAACTTCTGATTTGTGCTAAGTGTACGTGAAAGCACAACCTATTGACATTTTGTTTATGTCAATATATTTTTTGTTCAACAGAAAATAATTATGCAAAATTTTAGATGGCACAAGAATCTGGATTGTTGTAGGAGGGGCTCAAAGTTCGTTGTATGGTGAATATATGGGACCTCTTCCTTTCTGTACGGTGAATGGAGACTTTACGTACATTGCTACCTGTTGTACTAAAGTTTTCCATTTTCACTGAATATTGTTAATGGAGTGGAAATTACCGCAGGTGTTCCGCACTCCCCGCACGCATACTCTGGAACGAAGTCCGTCTTCAGCGTGAACAGCCCCACCCTGGGCTCCCAGAGCGACATGAGTCTTTCCCAGTTCTGGATCGTGGACGGCTCCTACTCCGACAACAGCCTGAGCACGATCGAAGTCGGCTGGCAAACGCAGCCCGTCCTCCACCCCAACGACCAACCCAACGCCCCCCACCTCTTCATCTTCTGGACGAACGACGCCTACGCCACCACGGGCCCAGGTACCTGCTACAACCTCCTGTGCGCGGGTTTCGTGCAACGTTCCAACACCTGGGTGATGGGGGGCGTCATGCCGCAGTACTCTACGACCGACCAGTATGAAGTGACGATCCAAGTGCTCTATTACCCCGCTGGACGATCCTGGTGGTTGTACCTGAATAACGAGGCCATCGGGTACTGGCCGACGTCGATCTACGTGAACGGGTACATGCAAGGGACGTGTAATCAGGTGCAGTGGGGAGGGGAAGTGGCGTTTTTGAAGGAGCCGGGGGTGGTGGCGCATTCCACGACGGCGATGGGGTCGGGGTCGTTTCCGATTGAGAATTGGCCAAAGGCGGCCTACCAGAGGAACATCACTTACTTCGATGCTGGCTTGGTTGCGCGTGATCCGGGGGCGACGGTTTTGAACAGCCAGCGGGTGTTTGATAATCCCACTTGCTATGATATTCAAGTGCAGCTCAGTAGTTATATCAATTGGGGGACGTACTTCTTCTTCGGGGGCTCCGGCGGAGCGAACGCAGCATGCCACTACAAGCTAGTTAGAACGATCGTCGTCTAGCTACTCGATATTATCGCAAAACGACAATCACACGGTTGGAAGCAGAAACTTCGGAAGCGTACCAGTGCTCGAGCATGTGCTTTGGATTGGGGATTTCGTGTTTTAAATTGATTGGAATTGTTGCAAGCTTGACAAGTTCCTGAAGATCAAATCTGTAGCCTTGATGCGCTGTGTGTAGCCGCCAGGTGGATTTTATAAATAAATAAAACGTGGTTGGCTTGTATGAGTTTGGATTAATTTACTTCGATTCGTCGAAACTAGAAAACCTTTCTCTCGATTTCGAAATTCAATGTCTATTGTATCTTAATTTGACGCATAGCATCACGACTCAACATGAAATTTTCAGAATTTCAGAACACGTATGAAATGAAAGATCTATCATTGCGGAATAATTAAATGGCGGAGGAACCGCTTTGCATAATTAATGGAACCGGAAACGTCAAGCTCACTGTGCCGAATGTCAAATCTGAAATGTCTGACTTGAACGGATATTTCGTTAAAATGGCGGTATTCTTCCGCCATTTATCCATTCATTTTCTAGGACTGGTATAAATTTCAGACCACATGGTCTTAACCTAAAAGTGCCAAGTTTGTGGAATATTGCCATTTTAACGAAATATCCGTTTTTGGTGACTCTGCGTTCTCTGATTCGTAGCTCGCGAGATCGACAGACTGCGCATCACCATTCTAGTAGTGACAGCCAGAGCTCGCTCCTCCAGGGCCACCGAAGAAGAAGTACGTTCCCCAATTGGCATAATTTCTGAGCTGCACTTGGATATCATAACAAAGTGGATTACAAGGCGGCTTGCAAGGCTGGCCGCTGGCGGCTTGCAAGGCTGTCGGATCTGGATCGAAGCCCGTCCCACTGGCATCGAAGTAAGTAATGTTCCTCTGGTAGGCGGCCTTCGGCCAGTCTGCAGACGGAAACGCCCCCGACCCCATCGCCGTCGTGGAGTGCGTCGTCTCCCCCGTCGCCACCACAAGCGCGACTTCCCCTCCCCATTGCACCTGATTACACGTCCCTTGCATGTACCCGTTCACGTAGATCGACTTCGGCCAGTACCCGATCGCCTCGTCATCCAGGTACAACCACCAGTTTCCGTCACTGGGGTTGTAGAGGACTTCGATGGTGACTTCGAACTCGGAGTCGACGTTCTGGGTGAGAGTGGTGTAATGCGGCATAGCGCCCCCAATCACCCAGGAGTTGCTCTGTTGGACGAAGCCCGGGCAGAGGAGGTTGTAGCAGGAGCCACCATTGGTGCCGGCGTAGGCGTCTTTCGTCCAGTAGATGAAGAGGTGCGGTGCGTCGGGGTCGTCGTTGGGGTGGAGGACGGGCTGCGTTTGCCAACCGACTTCGATGGTGCTCAGGCTGTTGTCGTCATAGGAGCCGTCCAGGATCCAGAACTGAGAAAGGCTAAACTCGCTCTCGGAGCCCAGGGTGGGACCGTTCACGCTGAAGATCGATTCCGTTCCGGAGTAGGAGGATGCAACTTTCGGGATACCTGCAAAAAAATTCACAACAATTTTCAGTTTAAAATTCCAAACTTTGGGACAATTGTGTGTTAAATTGTAGTCAGTTCCAGGCCTGGAAATGTAAAGTCTCCATTCACCAATTATACATGGAGGGGTTCCATGCACCAAACAGGTGAAGTACTTTGAGGCTTTCCCTTACAACCCTCGCGCCATCTAAAATTTGGCACTTTTATTTTGTGTTGGGCTCAAATTCTAAAAATGAATTACATGAAATTGAATGTCAAGAGATATATTAAGCGTTTTGACACTTAGTAAAAATAAAATAAAATTCACCTGCATGGTCAATGAAGCCTGTAATGTATTTTATGGTCAATGGAACCTATACCTTAATTCTCAATTTCTGGCAATCGGGAACTTGAAAGTAAGAGCATGCCGTACGTACCTGTGACTGCATACTCGTGTTTGTACGTGGTCGCTGCCGTGTCTAGATTCTCGACGCCGACGGGACCAGGCGCCCTCCTCCAATACTTGGGCGGGGCCACCTTTTTCATGAATTTGCCGCTGGGGTCGTCTCTGAGCACCGGAATCGTGCCTTCAGGGCATCCCCCGTGCTCTCGTGCAAAGGCCTGAGGGTGACTCTCCGAAGGCCTGCGAGGTCCCCGAGACGGCGCCATTTGAATGACGTGGTCTTTCAGAGACGGATGGTGAGCCGCAATTTGGCCTTCAATTGGGATGCAGTCGACCCAACTTCCATCAGACACCAGGAACGACTTCACTGGTGGCGCATGCCGGGCCTCGTTGCAGCCGGGATCAAAGTACGCTTGCAAGCGCACCCCCTTGTCGCCTTGTTGCTCCTGCAACCGCCTGCTTGCTTGGGCATAACCCACCATGAACACCAAGACCACTGCAAACCAAAGTTTAGACGCCGCAACAGTTTCGCACCCCCGTTCACCCCCTGGTCGAGAAGCCATCGCGCTTGGACAGTCGATAACTGACAGCGGACTGTTTAGATTCTGAATTGAGAAGTGAAGTCCGTACTAACCCGTTAATTAGTACAGGGGTATGCAATCAAGCTTACAACTGAGTCATACTGATGGATGCCTCCCGAACAAGCGCAACTCTGCTATACAGCTAGTTCACTCTGGCAATACTCACACGACAGATAGATTTGCGACCTGATTGTCCAGTTTATGAGATCTGCAATTCGGTGTGTTGCTGCCTTTATAGCTTCAGTTGGTGCATATCTTCCTTCTGACAAAGAACTCCGCTAAAGTGACCACGTCGCCTCCCAGGACGCGGTAATGGATTTTCGACCATTTGCTGCTGAACAAGATCATTGTACGCTGTTTCTGTGAGAGAAGTCAGTGCTTTGGAGGGTGCTTTGGAGGAGGTTGGCAACGTTCGCCTAGCAGTGCGTGTAATTCAGTCGGTAGGACTCGGTCAGTCTGGCAATTGGGGTAAGGTGCCCACAATGCAAGTCCACCACCAAAGCATGTGATTAATTCGGCTTGTCTGAAAACACGTACACCATGAGTGCAGTAGTACATGGGCCCAAGCAAACACATATAGTATATGGTAAGCAGTAGGGTATTCCAATGCTCCAAATCATAACATCCAAGCACACAAACCTCCAAACCCTAAAAACCAGGACTGATGCAGATCTGACAGTTCCAGACAGACTTTTAGAAAACTGCCAAGTGCGAAGTTCTTTACATTTTAGTATTGAATTATAAGTCACGTCATTAATTATAGTAATAATTCAGTAAGGACGGCAGGCACCGTGGTACTGAAAGTCAGTGGATGGGATGGGTTTGCAAAATAATGTAGGACTTCACCAACTCTCATTCAACTCAAGTTCATGCTCCTGCCGGATTGCTGCCTAATTTGTATGCAGACATTCCCCAGTCAACAGATACTGGCTCTATCATATAAGGCTTATATGAAACACCGCTACCACCAATCTGATATTGTTGATCCTGATCGATCAATGTCATCCAATTTCTGTTAAACCCTAGTTGGTGGAGGGGACGAAAAGTGTCTTCACATAGTTTCAAGTCCAATTCAAAGTGTTGTAACTTTTGCATTCAATGTCCGAATTCAATAAAACTTGTTGGGAAAATTTCTCTCTTCTAATTTATGTGGTAAAATTTCTAGATCAATCCAAGATGTATTGATTTCTTGGAAGCCAATCAAAGTTTACAGGTTCAATTTGGGTTTACCAAACTATATTGAAGCCTGCAACTTTGGGGGCTTGTATCTCCTTCATCCAATATTTTTTTCAATAAAAATTTGTTGGTTTATGTTCCCCTTGAAGTCTAATTATTGTGGTAAAATTTGCATGTCAATCTAGGTTGTTTTGAACGTTTGGGAGCAATTCAAAGTTCAAAATCCCAACATTTTTGGATTACAATGAACTTTGGTGGCTTGTTTCTTCTTCATTGAGTGTTAGTTTTCAATAAATAAAAATTGGAAAAGATGCACATTCTAGTGTAGTTTATGTGGCTAAAATTTCATCTCAATCTAAGAAGTAATGAGTGACTAAGAAGCATTTTAGTAGGAAGAGGTTCAACCTTAGAGGTGTTTTTTGCAACTTTTCTTGCTATTTTTTTGACATTTTGCAAACACAATCAGTCAATTCTATGATATTTTCTTTCACAAATGTGTTTGTATTCTTGTTTTGAATGACTTTATAATTGAAAGTTTTTCCATTTGAGTAGGTTTAGAAATCAAATTTCACCTCCAAATGACCAAATGTGTTTCAAGAAAAATTTCAGTATCCTTTTTCAACACTAAAACATTATAATCTTTCAATCTACGTGGTCAAATGACTCCAAAATTTTATTCAAATCATCTACAACATATATTCTACAAGATTGTACGGTTGAAATTTCTATACCTTATTGACATTTTGAACTACAACACTTCAAAAACAATGATGTTTTTGAACTCAAATAGGCCTCTAGCGATGAGGGGTTAAGCTCCCAATAACAATTCACCACAGAAGTCTTCACACACTTCACAAGTTTGTTGCTAGTGAACATGTAACTATTAAGACATTAGGTCATTGCTTCCACCAATCAAGATCAATTCCATCCAATGTCTATAAACTAACTGTCCATAATTTTGTTTTCATCGACAATCTAATAATTTCATCTAATAATTTTTTTATTTTGAAGTTTTCTAGCTAAAAACTTCATGAATTGTTGCCATCTTTTAGCCAAATTATTTTTCTAGTTCAATCTTGCACTAGGAAGCCAAAAGAAAATTCTACCTCTAACCTCCAACCTTTATAAATCGTCTTTATAAAACATGAGGGTTTGGATGGAATCTTGAGTCTCACTTATTTGAAGAAACAAATAATCTAAATCACTTTTTCTAAAGGTATAAGTGTGAGCTCCCAATTCGTCACTTCGGATTCATAGTTTGTTTGTTTTTATTAGTGCAATTTAAGTCATAATATTATACAAAAAGCCCCCGAAAGAGTGTAGAACCAAAATAGGCATGTCACATGCCAGTATAGCTTTTGGTCACAAGTAGACTTTTACCCTTAGAATACCTCCTAAAGCCACTTGTACATAGGTTAGAACCACGAAGTAGTGAGAATCACCAATTTTATAGGAAATTTATCCAAAATAGCCTAGAATCCAGTACATGTGACCATACTTGGTTAAATTGGTCCTAGAAGAGATAGAGAGATCTTTACGTAAATCTCCAAAAATAGGTTTCAATTTCTCCATTCCATCGACGAAATAGTAAAAATCCCAATTGTTAGCATGTAGGAATCACTTTCTCAAGACAAGCCAACAAAGGAATCTATGGCCACCAGATAGTGCTGTAGGATTGGAAGCATGGCAAAAAGTCAAAAGAGAAATCTATTTGTCAAGATTCTCTTGCATGTCGATAAATCAAAGAAGGTTGATTTTACCTTTCTACTGACCGTGTGCAAGACTGATACAAGACTTGGCACACCCTTTGGAAAACTCTATGAGAGGTTCCCTAAGAAGTTTAAGAAGTTTCAGACTTGCAAAGATACCCTTTTTGGATGGTCAACCGCTTAAACCTACAAGCGAAAATTCATGAGAAATTCCCTAGTTGCGATAAAATCTCACTAAAAATTAGATTAGCTTCTTTTATGTTAATAATGCACCCCCACAAGTTTTGAAGTATTTTGATAGTGTGAGGTGTCCGAATCACTGATATTCCTCCAAATATCAAATACGACGGGATTTACGTGGAGTTGACCGGCATCCCGGGAGCTCATGAAGTTGGAACGAAGTCATAAAGGAGTCTTTCCTTACTCTCTAGATCCCTCCCGACAACCCTAGTTAGTCACCCTTGTCAAAAAAGGTAACCTCCGAAAGTTGGATTTTTATTTTTTTACTGATTTCAATTGGTACTAGTTGTTGATGATTTTTTCACAAAGAAAACAAGGGATTTTGGCTACATAAGACTAAATGGTGCAATCCGTTTGCAATTTGTAGTCAAACTCCAAAAGTTAGAGCTTAAAACCAACGTAAAAACACTAATGAGGTAAAAATCCTAAAAGATAAGGATGAAAATCTAAAGTGATAGGGTTACCTAGGTGTGAGTGTTTCGATCTCTACCCTTGAAATCAACATACACAATCGGGTTCTATTGAATTAATTTCTATGGGTGAGTCGGTCTATAGCAACAAGCTGTTTTCCAAGCAATGGAGCTTTTTGATATTTCTATTCTTTAATGATTTCACCCGCAATTATTTAAGCTTCAAAAGATGCAATTAGTTTGATCCAGTTTGGCTATGATGGTCAAAATTGAATTCTGATAATAGCAAGCAATTGATTGAGTGAATAACTACTTCTTTAAGTTCTTTTTAGGTTCTTTTCTATTTGTGAACTGATTCTTAATTGGTTTGTTTGTTGATCTATTTTTTGTTGAATGTTTCAATCCCGGGGAGGACACTCCCCACATTTTAGCAACCCACATAGCGCGGAAAAAGTAATACATATAATACACCTTAAAATTTAATTTTTTTTTCAAAAAAAAATTATGGATAGATTTTACTACTTTAAAAGTTTATGTTTTGAATTATTGGTATTTTTTTATGCTAATAGTAATTAGTTATAAATTTTTTAAGAAAAAAAATACATTATAAAGCTAAAAATAACTTTCACACCTCTATATTATATAAGAAAAAAAAAATTGAAAAAAAAAAAAAAAAAATTCTATATAATAGCTTTCTATTGAAAGTTTATTTTGGTTGAATATTGGTGCAATAGTCATCTTCATGTGAGCTCTATAAATATTTTAGTTGGAGAACATGTCATTTTAGTTCATTTTTCAACCCTTTCTAGACAATATATGTTATGTTATTTGGAATTGAAATTTTTGTCAATAGAAAACTTTAGTCATTGTTAAACAAAGCTCAAAATTTTAAGATGAAATTATATTTTATTCAAAAGTAAATAGGAGGTCAAAAAATCACTCTGCCACACATGGGTACCCCAAATGTAGTGAGAGTGTCCTCCCCTAGGTTTCAATCTACTTTCCAAGACTCAATTACTATTCCAAGTAAATAAGTCTTTGTAAATCAAAAATATTCTTTTTACTCTACTAACCCGACTTTGTTACTTGGGTAACTTCTTGGTTACTTAGTTAAATTCTTTAGACTCCTTCTACTTATCGTTTTTACCATTTAAGTTTTACTTTTATTCTTAATTGGTTAATTAGAATTTATCTTAATAACTTCTCTTTTTGACGTATGAAGGTGAAAGTATAACTCTCCTTTAACTTCTTGATAAATGTTGTTTATGAACAAATTTTGACCGTTGACCGGTTTTTCAAAATTTGTAAGTAATTCTTGTTTACCTCTGAAGGTTGAAATTTACTTATACTTTGACCTTCATTGACTTCTACTTTTACTTTGGGTCTTTGACTCTATTCTGGATTCTAAGATTCCTACAAAATATTCTTTTGGATGAATATTTATAATTTCATCCAATTTAAAAGTTAATTTTAATTTGTTCATAATTTCTTCAATAATTATCGATTTTTTATGTGTAATGTATGGTTGGAAAGCTAGTAAAATTATCTATTTGATTCTAAATTCTAAATCTAGTATGCAATGATTCTAAAGTCTGATTTAGCAATGACCCCCTAATGGTGTGGTCCTAATTGAGAATTAATGAGAGATTAAGCAACGGGGTTAAGTATTTTAGGAACTAACCTCAAGGTTTATAGACTCCATATTGTTCAACACCACATCCTCTTGATGCACAATTTCTACCTCCATGGATTTCTTTTGGATTTTTTTATTGTAATTTTGGTTAATTCTTGGCTTGAATATCCTCCTTCTTTTTCAAGTTTCTTTCTTTTCTTTCTATTTGTCTATTTTTTGTTTCTTTGTTTTATATTTGTAAGGCTAATTCTACTAAATCCAATCCAATATTGTCTTCTAAATACTTGCTAAATTCTTCAAGAATAAAACAAAGGCTTGAAGACGAATTGTTTTGGATTATCTCACTAACAACTAAATGCTAGAATCTAAAGGTATGTGCACACTTGGCGTTTGCAAACATCATGCATTAAAAGATAAAACTTCCGCATTAAACTTCCAGATTGCGAATCAAGGTGGTAATGGGTATTTCTACCTTACCTGCAGTACACACATGACTCATACTTCTTCAACCGCACACTACAGCCAGAGATCGCCCTCTACGAAAAATAATTAAGATTTCAAAATTTGAATGATTTTGAAAATTAACAAATCATTTTGCTAAATCCAAGGAAGATTAATCACAAGGAAATTCTAAATCTTCGAAATGATATCAACTCAATTTGTTGCCTTCACTGAATGTTGAGTGGAGACATTGTTTTTATAATGGTATCCATTTTTCATCATGAAATCTCAAAGGATATGGGACAATTTAAAGATGAGAGCTTCACTACTCATTGTCAAAATGCAAGAATTATGTTCAATGTAGAACTTTAGATCTCATTTTGTCATAGTAGAATAATTTTTTTTAAGAAATTTTTAACTAAGAAAAGTTGGTAAATCAAGCTAACTTTCATCTCCAAAAATAATTTAGAGATTTAAAGCCTCCAATCGAAAGTTAGGGACAAATTCATAGATGTTTGAAAATGTCAAAGAAAATGTCCCTTTGAACCCCTCTCTGAATTTTGTCCCTAACTTTTGATTGAAGTCTTAAAATCTCTAACAGATTTTTAGTGATCAAAGTTAACTTGATTTAACAACTTTTCTTAGTCCAATATTTCTTAAAATAAATTATTCTACTATGACAAAATGAGATCTGAAGTTCTATATTGAACACAAATCTTGCTTTTGACTTAACTAGGTATGAGTGATTGAACTTCTACTAATCCTAATTTACACATCCCATATGGGTTGTATTACCTCCCATCACCCCACTTGTATAAAGACATTGCCTATACAACCTCATGTTTTTACATTGGTAGAGGGTTCCAAATACACGAGAGGTAACTGTTGAAAAATTTCAATATTTTTTATTTTTCCAAGTGGGGTCCTTTTAATTTCTGCCTTGGGCACCTAGTGCTCTTACGTTAATGGGTTGTTGAGAGCTCCATTTAATAAGAGCGGTCGTCAAGTGTTGAAATCTTCATTTTTAAAAGATTACCAAGATGTTGTTACGGATTACTTTCGCAGTGGTGGGCCAACAATAAAGAAGTGATTAATGGTGTGTAGCGCTGTCAAGTCCATGCCACCTCTGCTGCCCTGTAGGTTCTGTTGATATTTAAGCATTGAGGTTGGAACGCACTACGATTTACAGATGATTTAATGCCTTAACGTCGCTACCATAAGGTCAAGTGTGCACATACCTTAATACAACTATACAAGTCAATATTTTGTAGTTTGTCTTTCCTATTCATCTTTTAATCAAGTCAATCCTTGATCAACGAGATCAAATATTCTCTAATGGAGGGTCCACACTCCAATTTGCCTTCCCTTGCTATCTCAACCTCATAAACTATAAACCTCTATAATTCTAAGCTTGTTTTTTGAGTTTCAATTTGGGTTCGTATGATGTCAATTGAAATCAGAGCTTGAATGAGAAGTTTTTGCAACAGAATGGTGAGCTGGAACTTGTGTCTAGGTCGGGTGGCTGTGCAAGGTCGCTTGCTAGTTGACTTTAGTTGTTCTCCCAGGTCAGGCATGCTTCTTCTTCCCCCCTGCGATCAATTTTCAGCCTTCTCTACTGTAGCTTACTCAAGACTTTCAATCAATTTCCAGCCCTCTCTAGGCTTGCTTAGTACCTCTAATTCAAATTTCAGATCTCTGGCTTATCTAGTACTTCTAATTCAAATTTCAGTCCTTTCTGGCTTACTTAGGACCTCTCTAATCAAATTTCAGATTTCTAGGCTGACTTAGAACCTCTAATTCCAATTTCAGCCCTCTAGGCTGACTTAAGACCTCCTAATCAATTTTCACCCTCTCTGGCTTACTTAGGACCTCTCTAATTCAAATTTCAGATTTCTGGGTTTCCTTAGGATCTCTGTAATCAAATTTCAACCTTCTCTGGCTAACTTAGGACCTCTAAATCAAATTTATAAAATTAGCACTAAACTCTTGTGACCAACGTTTGTCTATGTCAATCTTACGCTCGGTGTTCAAATTTATATAAATAAATAAAAAAGTTGGGACCCAATGGGTATCATCCCAGAATTTGGTCCAAGAACCAAAATGATGTATGCGATGGCTGGTTGATTAGTCTTCCAATTTAATGATAAGTAATCAGTACCAGCTGGTTACTCGAGGCCCCTTGCTGGGTCGGGCTGGCTTCCTATGGGTTGGCCTGGCTTTCTTTGGGTCAGCTGGCTCTCTCCAATCTTTGGCCTTTTGGATTTTTCACGAAATTTGGTAGTTGTGGTTTTTTAAAACCACTTGGGTCTCCTTTTGGGGACCCCTTTAAAATAAACAAAAACCGGATTTTAAAAACCAAAACTTCGTTGTGGGGGAATAACCACGGGCTTTTAGAAGAAACAATAGGAAACCACATGAATACTTAAGCAATAGCTTCGCCATATTAGAGGTTTTAACCTCAAATTCTAGAACAATTTTGCAAGAGTTCCGTTACACTTATGAAATCAAGAGTCTTGGATCCGACCCAAGATCTCTCCAAATGACCAAAAACAATACTATAGGACCACGTATTCCTACGTCAAGGCTTTAGGGGGATTTTCACACACCAAAGGTAGGAAATTCCACACGAGAAGCTCAATGGAATGTTTTATTAGTAAATAAGACAGTTAAAGAACCTTAACAAACATGCAAATTGTTAGCTACAAGGTTTGTAGGGGAGTTCTCCAAGAGATGGGAAATCCCATACAATAAGCTTGCGTGTGATGGGTTAGTACAAAAAATGGCCTTAGAACACAACAAACAAGTACCAAGGTATTCAAACTAACGGCAAAGCTAGAATTTGGTTTGAATATCTTTAGGATTAGTACCAAAGACTTAAAGTAAACCAAATACTTCAAATAATGACTCGAAAACGTAATGATTATCAAGCGTTCCAAAGGGACCCCAACGTCCTTTGAAATAGGCTCAAACACAATAGAACTTAGAATTCAAAGAGCAAAAAGGCTCCACAATGCAATTCAAACAAGTTTTTTTGGCAAATTGCCAAACTTCCAACAATGTGGCTGCGTTTGGCCAAGGCTTACGAAATGAAAAATACGAACAAAGGTCTTGGTCTCCAATGACCAAGGAACAAAATGAAGAAAAGGATTCCAAAGGGAGTTCATGGGAGGCCTTTTATACGTTTGAAAGACCCCTCACTTACTCCCATTTACTCTAAACTACCTAATTAGCTAAAAAATCAAAAACTATTTATTACTACGCCAATTTCTATCCTACTACTGGTCGTGTTCATATCTTTTGGAGAAAAGCTCCAAATGAGAAACGGACTATACCGTTGGCTTTAGAAGACCCAAATTAGCCTAAGGATCCCCTGATCTCCTATTTTCCAACCAATTTCTTCACAAAAGATAGTGTTTTCCATCCCTGTGAAAAGGTGAAAAATCTAACTTTTGGAATGAATGATTTTTGATGATTTTGATTGGCCAAGGTTGTTTAAAAGGTTTGAGAATGTAAGAAAAGAGTCCAAGGTGTCTTAATTTGACCTTCGTATGCTCTTGATTTGTTGGGCATCTTGGGGAATGTTTTGAAATTCCGTTAAAATTTGTCTGTGCCGCCGGTTCGGGTAGTTATCAATGTCCGAATGTCACAAAACTTGATCAAGCACTTATTTATGCTAACAAAAACTATGCTAATTTTTAATGGAATTTTACCATCACCAAAGGAATTTATATGATTTTTTCCCACCCTAGTAAAAATGATTGACTTCCCATGGAGTCATGTTGTGTAATTTGGAAAATTACCAAACTTTTTGGGTGGCTTCTACAAAGTCCCAAAATACTTTGTGCTAAGTTTCACGTCCAACTTGCACTCTATAGTTGAGGAATAAATTTATCTCTCCCAATTTTAATTCCTCCGAGGAGGAATCATTCCAGTATTAGAGAATTCGGGCAAATTGACTCCACCAATATCTTCTAATCATATCTTTCTTGTCGTGAGTTAAACATGTCTTTAACGTGGTGATTTGCTATTTGAATGGTAATTGGCCGATATTCTGACAAACCTTTAACCCCTAAAAGACCGGACTGTGTTTTTTGGTTGTATAGAAATTTTGGGTAGGTAACTATGAGCGGAGATTTTCATATTTGAGGCTGAAATTTTAATAAAATTTGGAAGCAAGGAAGATCTTGCATATGCACCAAATTTCATGACATTTGGAAATACGAGTCAAAGGTTACAGCCTAATATGTTACTTTTTTTCGTAACTGGGTAGTTCAGGCAGTTTAAAAAAATAACTTTTTTCAAAAACAAAAATTTGGAATTGATTTTCTAGAGTTTTACATACACTAAAAGCTTTGAATCATTCCATTTTTATCAATGAGTCAAAAGTTATGAGGATTTTTTGTTTGCGGGCAGTTTTGGATTTCCTACTCTAAAATAAACTTTGAAATCCTTTATCTTACCCAATTTTCAATATTTTTGGACAAAAATAAATTTGTAGGATGTAGATACATTATTACAACATTTCGACCATTGGGATTGGAAATTTTCAATTCCATATTTAAATTATAAGTAATTTAGTATTTTTAATCATTCTCTACTACTACCTACTGACTATTTTTTCCCTATATGTTGTACTATTCCAAATGATCTGAAATTTTTCAAGCATGTGGCCGACTTGTTTAGTAAAACAAATCCAAAGAAGCACCACCATTTAGGTCATTTTTTCATAGAAATGTGAGCTTGTGAAGTGCAGCTGCCCTGCTTTTCGCAGGTTAAAGAAAATGATTTTAGTAAATTTGAATGCTTAAATCTTGCAATCCACCTGGTGGAAATGTCTGAAATTTTTACCACATGTTTTTGATACTATATAATACAAGATCCTACGGTTAGATATGTCAAAATAAGTTTTTTTTCAAAATTTTGGTACTTGTACTAGAAATGGCAGTTTTGGAGCGTTTTTGGTGAAAATATCATTACATGTTTTTTGAGGCCTAGGAGAGCCCGTTTCAAGGCTGTTCCCCGCAATGAAGGACAGCCGACTGTCGGAAAAAAAACTTAAAAAAAAAAAAAAAAAACTTAAAATTCTTCAAATGATAAAAGAAGTTGCATTTTTTTTTTTTTTTTTTTCCCGGAAATGACCTGGTCGCCTTTCGACCACGCAGGACGCTGAGGTGGCAGGCCAGTTGTCCTGTTCCCTGCGTTCTTGCAACAGGGGAACCCGCAGTCTCTTAGAGGCCTCAAAAACCATCTAATGAGTGACGGTCCTTTAAGGGTTAATCGGATTTCAATTCACCATTTTAGTCTTGAATTTGGACATTTGAAGGTATTTAAAGCAATTCCTTGCTTTTCACTAAACCACACTGTTCCGATAGGGACTTCTACCAATTTCAGTGCGAACACTCTTTTTAGGTATTTTTGGTAATAATTACTATAAAAATAAGCAAAAAGTGGAAAAATTTAAATCCTAAGACCCAAGTGCCATCTACAGGACTCACATTAGGTTAGAAAAGAAGGGAGGGTGCCCTGGAAGAATATAAAAGGGCACCTTTCTTCCTCTCAAAACACCCCCTTTTCTTGTACTTGGATTTGTTGGTCCTACTTTGTGTTGAAGATTTTTGTCCTTTTTTAACCAAAATCCTTAAGCAGTGTTTCTAGGCTCTTTTATGAGCCATTTTTAGAGTTTTATTTAGGAGTGTAGAGGACTATGGGAGTCTCTCTACACCTTGTTAATAACGTTGAGTCAAGTGTCTATGTTTTTTGTGTTTACAAGTGTGGCATTTGAACTGGTCATTTACCATTGGGTGTTGGGGTCTTCATGTTGTAATAACCCTAGAGCTCATCTTCTACCATACCTTGGTAATGCTGCTTTGGAGGGCCTCTAGTCTTTTGGTTGCCCTTTATACTAACTACTTGCTACTAACAATTTCCTCACTTTTGTTCTTTGTACTAACATGAGCCTTATATGTGGTGTCATGTCTAGTTCCCCTTGTCTTAGTGAAGAAAAGAGTAGGATGGTTCCTGTTTGGGTCATAAGACTACCTTTCTTTACTAGACCGAGTCCTAAATTGTGTGTTAAAATCTCGAACGGTGGAGCTTCAAACATTAGGATTCGAGAGAACTCCTAAATTTGGTCTTAAAACCAAACTAAATATTTCACCTGGGTTTGCCTAAGGAGTTCACTCCAAAGTTTAGTTTCCAAAATGTGTTAGAAACAAATCAAAGTTTAGTGTCCAAAAACAAACAATACCAAAAAATGGGATAGAAGGGGGATTTTGTCCTTTTTTTTTGCCTCACTTCCTTCCTTAGTGGATTTCGTTGGTTGTATTCTTTTTTTTGGTTATTCTCTTTTCTTTTGCCCTTGGGCTCTAGCAGCACCAAGCTGGTAGCTAGCCTCAACAGTTGCGGACTCCAACGTTGGGTTAGCAGTTGGGCTCAGCCACCAGTGTTGAGTTGAGAGAGTTTGCTTTAAAAAATTACGAGGATTTTGGATGCGACTGAGAGTAGTTTTTCTATGGAGTTCAATCAAATCTTTTAGTCTTTAGTCTTCAATTTTCATACTCATCTACGTTGACCTATCTTGTAGTAGTTCTATAAGGATTTGGGTAAAGGTAGGTGATAAGATCCCATGGCCTCGGACATGTATAACGGGATGGCCAAACCACGAATTGACTGTCCAAAAAATTGGCTCCTAAATTCAAACCCATGATGACCAGCAAGCAAGCTTCACCAATGGGAACAAGTTGCTACAAATACAAAACGGGGCTAATATTGAATCAACACATAGCCTGCAATAAAGTTTACAATATAGAAATGAAAAACAACGAGTCTCCAAAACTAACTAGGAATAACAAGCCACAAGCCACAAGCCACAACACACAATTCTTCATGTCTTCATATCTTGAACTCTTCAAACCTTGAAGTTTTCAAGAAATGTAGAATTAAACTTGAAACTAAATTGTAGTCTAGCTATGTTCATTGATCTATTGCTAAAAACGGCTCCAACCTTCAAATCATAATTGCAAAAACAATTTTGAAAAGCTAATGAGATAATTTAACACCTCTCAAAATTTCAAATTAAGCTAATATATTGTCCAAAAGATATAGACAAGCAAAGTCTCGGCCTTCTTTTTTGAAAGGAAGTAGACCTTTTCTATCTCAAAATCCTACATCTTCTTCAATTTTTACTCAAACCTCAAGTATAATAACTTCTTAGAGAGATAAACTCACAATCTAACTTCTTTTTAAATTTCAAATTGATCTAATATACTGTACAAAAGTTATGGACAAGAAAAATCTTGGCCTTCTCTTTTGAAAGTCAGTAGAGCCCTCCTCCCTTCGAATTCCATAATTCCTTTTATATTTCTTCAAATCTCAAGTGTAATAGCTTCATAGAAATATTTTCTTTCAAAATCTCATTCAAAGATGCTCACTTGAACAAGAGTTATGAGCCTCAAAAATCTTAGTTGCTTTAGTTGAGTAGCCACAAACTCCGTCACCTTTGAACTCCCATAGTTTTTTCAATACAAATTCAAATCAAGCTTTTAAACTCATTTTGGAAAGGCAATCTTGCAAAAAACAACTCCTCCAAATTTCATTGCAAAATCATTGATACAAAAGAAGATATACTTGTAGACTAGTAAAAATTTTAAGTTTAAGTCGAATTGCTTCTCCAGTGTAAAAACCGACAAATTGATGTAATGGATCCATTATAATGGATTAATTAGTATATATAAGTGTAGTGTGAAGGCAATTAGAATTTTGGGATTTTAAAAGGCTCCAGCTAGATTTGAATCAAGGCAACTTGAACGCCTTTCCAGGGAGGCCGTGGGTACTTAATCGAATTGATTTTCATTTCCTCTCTCTCGGTGGAGCATTGTTGAATTTCGTGTCTGTAGTTTTTGCGTGTTCTTAAACTTTCAAATTGTGAAACTATTAATACTTGTAATAAGAATATAATCTTTTCGAATTGCCGTGTACTGTTTTTGTTTGTGAGATTGATTTGGAATTGTGGAAGTGTGAACTGTTGGAAGTCTAATTGCAAATTGCAGGGAGTGCAATTTGGTGTTGAGCGACTGTAATCAATTTGTGTATGAGTGTGCTTGAGTGTATCATCCATTAGTGTGTGTATGTTAAAATTGCAAATTGAGTCTGTGTCTGCGCTGGCATTGGAAGCTGTAACGGAGAAAGCAAATCGAATCGATACTGTGACAGGGAGTTAACTTGTGTTTATTAATTGAATTGTGTTTGTGTTGGAAAAGTTGATCAAATTGTTGAATGAATGTGAGTTACAGTCATGGTCAAATGTACTGATTATATTCAAATTGTTTAAGAAAGATTGTTGATTAAAGATTGTGTTAATATGAGTGTTGTTGTGAGGAAGTCAAATTGAATTGTTTGCAACCGTTTGTGGATGCACGATTAGGATTGATTCCTATATATGAAATGGAGGCAAATTGTAATCAATTGAAACTGATGCAAGGTTGAATTAAATTGATATTGAAAATATATTGTTAAGCTAATTGAGTCGGTCGTGGACTTTTGTTCAAATTGAAGTCTACCGGTTATCATATTGGTTGTATAATTTCAAACAGTGTGAATAAGTGAGCGTATTCAAATTGAAAGCCATTAGACTGTATGGATTAATAATAAGACTGGCTGGTTATACATAAATCCATATCTTAATCTTTATGTCAATTAGATAGTGATGCAAGAATTATTATAATCAAATTGAAATAGTTGAGAGACTATTCATATTCTTGGTTGTACTGAATTTAGCAAATGGAATTAAGTCTGAGAGGAATTTAGAAGCATCGTGTATCTTGAAATTTAATCAAATTAACAAATTGATGTTGTGATCTTTGGTTTGTTGTTTGTTACTAATTGATTTGATGCAGATTTGGTTGGTGATTCTTGATGACATGATGGAGGTCGAATAGCTTGCAAGCAAATTGTAGGATGGGGTACAAATCACGAATTGTTCAGCTTCAGGTTGTGGCTGGAAAAAGGGCGAATTGATTGGTGGAGGTTGGACTACAGCGAGAGGCTGCCAATGAGGTGTTCTAATCGAATTGATTGGTAAATTTACTAACTCACCATGCCACCATTAGTATAGAGACAAATTGACCTAGTTTAGATTTGCTTGAGCATCCTAATTAGCAATTAGGATAGTAATTGTTAGGTCGAAATAAATTGTTAATTGGGTAAAAGAGCTTTATGGTAATTAAAGAAAAAATAAATATCTTAATATTAATATTTATAAATATTATACAATTTGACAATAGGTGATAGTGCATTTTGCATATTCGAATCGAGGTTCATACACGCCAATTTGACAAAGCCAAATTCTATACTAGATAGGACAGTGACGTCATTCATTGGGTCTATACTATAGCATGAGTAATGGACAGAAGCAAATTGATGTAGATACATTTCCTTGGGTTTTCTTTATATAAAAGACCAATAAACTAGAAACAACGTAAGATAAGTATCCCTTTTACAGAAACAAGTGACCTTAGTCACAAAACACTAAACTTATTGACTTTTCTTTAGGAAATTAACCCTTATATCCCCTTGTTTTTAGACTTTGTAGAATAAGCAAAGTTTACATTACAATACTCAATCAAAATTTGAGTTCAAATCCCTCTTTTCTTCCAAATACCTCACAATACAACAACTCCTTTCTCTCCACACAAACACCCCTCAAAACAATGTAGAAGATGTTGATCTACCTTCTTGACCTCTAAGGTAGGAGGAATCACCCTAAGATATCATTCATGGGCCTTCTTACTCCCTCATTGATTCTAGGAAACAACCAAAGGTAAGTTCCTATTCATATTCCAAAACCAATGAACCCCCAAAAGTCTACACCAGTAGGCAAAACACTTTGATTCTTCTATCTTTCAACTTCTTATACAAAAAAATCAACATAAAATTTTAAACTAGCAAAAAAACTACAATTCAGACTAAACAGAAGCCCAAACAGAAGTAAAAACTGAAGTCAAAGAAGAATGCTACTCCATCTATAAGAACTTAAGGATGTGCTTGATAGTGTTTGCCACGTAATTTTTACGTTCAGCCTTTGTTAAAGGATTCACTAACTTTTTCAACCAATGTTGATGGTCAGTGCCTTCTTTGTTTGGCCTCATCGTACAAAAATATTGGTCTTCATTCAAGCTCTCGTAACTTGCCTCAAATGTCATATCTTGAGTGCCCCGTTCAATACATCCTACTTGAAGTAGAATCACCAAAGTATGAGTGTCTCTATTAAGATTTTCATGCCAACGTTGCTCTACACAAGGTTTCTTTAGCGGACGAGAAGGTCCAACTTCATGTTGTGGATAATATGGCAATGGTGAAGAAATCGCCGGCTAAAGTGGTTGACTTGGCAATTTTAACAAGGAAAGCTCTAATTCCATTCCTAGATCTGCCTCTAAATCTTGCGACTCCATAAAACCCCTCCATTTCAACATTGCAAAGTCGAACTTCAAAACTAAATATAGTTTCTATAAAATCGGGAAGAAGTGAAGAACACTTTAGATTATTGAAATTTGTCAAAGGTTTTTGTCCTTTTAATAATTTTAATGGCAACAAGCGTTAGCTTGAAGTCACTCAACATGTCATCTTGATTCTTGAAGCTTTCTTCTCTAGATTCTTAAAATCTCTTCAAAATACACAATATATATATTTAAAATGTTGTACAAATGTACAACACGACAACATGACTTGAAGAAGTAGATGAAACTAGGTGGAAATGTGAATGAAAGAAAATGATAAAAATGATGACAAAATATGGTAGAATGAGTTAAAATGATATGATAGGGCATAAGGCTGTAGATGAAGAAGTCTTGAAGAGTGATTTGAATAATAAGATTACAGTGGATGAACACTTGGGTGAAAAAAGATGAAAATGTAAAGGAAAGTGGCTAAAACAAATTTTCCGAGGGCCTAAAATCAATTGCTACTGACCTAAAGAAATAGGTGACAAGAGGGATAGATATGAATGGAAGTACATAGAAGTCGGGTTTTGAACAATATTGAAATTCTCCATGTCATACTCTCTTGGAGGTTTAGGACATACATTTTTGCAATGGTGGTGTTAAGTACATGATAGATTCACAATTTTTGACCCATAGATCTAGAAATCATCCTACACTAAAGCAACAAACTTTGCAATAAAAAGAAGACTTAAACCATGCATATTAATGAGGATATCAAAAATCAGATAGTGGCCCTTGTAGTTTCTCTACAATATATAATAACATCTATATACACAAATGTTCTAGAAACATGGTGGAAAAAACTAGAAACATCCTTGTTACGATTGTACAATTCACTACATAGTGCTACTACAACCTAATATTTTGCAATCTAGCAATTGGCGGACCTCATTGAAGTTGAATCTTGGAGCATGAATAAATTCATTTGCACTTGAGTCTAAACGGAAAATAACTACAAACAAATAATAAAGATGCTTGCAGTTTGCCCATTGCCCTCTTTTTCTTAATGCTTTGGTTGCCATTTTTTTGAAATTAAGGCAGGAGCATTCTGAAAATGAATCTACAGTCAAAATGTAGTAGCAGAAGTCTGGCTCCACACCAGAGTCCATCTTCACAATGCAGCCAAAGCCAAGATGTGGAATCAATGTCAATTGACAGATAGAGGCTTTCAAAGTGACTGTTGAAGTACAATTATTTGCTTGTTTTTATTGTATATGTACTTGGGTTTTGGCGGATTTTTTTACTTGACCTTGCATTGGGGTATTCAATAGGAAATGGTGGAACTTGGCAGTTTGATACGTACGATTGTCCATCATTGATTCCAAAAAGCCAGTGAGGTGATTTCTGGACGTTGAAGGAGACGGAACCTAACATTCTGAAGTTGTAGTATTTTTGTAGGTGTAAGGTTTGTTCTAGACTTCATTGGCCATATGGTAGGCACATTAGGTCTCGAGAGAATCCACTTCCTCTTTGAACCCTTCACGCATCGCTCAATGTCGTCGATGCAGTAAAAGAATTAGTCCTTCTCAATTTTATTTTTCTTGTAATTGTCCATGTTGCCAGTGTAAGTGGGTGTAGGCATCTCCTTATTGCATTGCACAATTTTAGCAACACCTATCTTCTTTGTGACGAATTGCAAGGCAAAGCATGCCTTTGCTGAATTCTTACACAAGCAAGCAATGTGCCACTCAGTGACTCAGCCTCATCGCATACTATTTCTTTTACATGAATCACTCGAAATGCCTCTAAAGTACTAGTTGCAGTTGCATGTCCAATAGAAGACCCAATCTATACATGTTCTTCGCTCTGGAGTGGGACATCTTCAGAGATGGAATCCAAGTGAATCAATATTGCACTTGTTTAGGTGGTCTTGACTATTGTGCAAGGTCTAGAAAAATTGATTGTCGAGTCGATGTGAATCATGTTGCGATCCTGGCGGTAAATTAGGCATTAAACTTTCAAACCGGAATACTTCTTCACCTTCGAGATGGGGATCCCATGTGCAATAAACACCAACATCCGGGACTGTTGCCATGGCATCGTTTAATCCTTTTGAATTCCCAGTGCGTTGAGTATATCGTTGAGCTACACAAAGGAGCAACTCTTCTCTTCCCGGATCTGTTCTTAGGTTCTCTTTCTTCAAAAATTGATGATATCAAACCATCTTTATGAATGTACTCAGTACTCACATAGTCATCCACAATCGCTACATAGAGGTCATTCCTACAGTTTCTAGACTATTGTAGCCATTTATTGTGAATTGTCTTGGGCCAAGTTGTAAGACAACATCTCGGCCAAGTTACAAGATGACATCTTTGCCGACTCTTCAGTGGATAAATCCTGGGATGTATCACATGTATGAGGATAAATATTCAATAACAAAGTTCTACAAAAAGAGGTGTACATTTCTGAAATTCTTCGAAGACCAACAAAACAATGACAAAATAAGGCTATAAAGAATTAACATTATGTCGTTGAGGGACAAAATAAAGTTAGAATTAGTAGAGGAAAACATATATAAATTCTTGGTTCCCCTTAGAATGTCAATAGATAAACAATAACAACTACTAAAGCTACAGAAAAAGGAAGAAATGCTTGAGATAATGAGGCCTAGTATCGACAATTCCTTGTCATAGTGTGTGTTTGCTTTCAGAGGTCATCTCGACCTCAAGAGGAGCTTGGGATGGGATAACATCGTGTACATCAATACGTAGAGTATACAAGTAACTTTCTATTGTATAGGATAAAGAAGGATCATGACAAGGTAATGTGGTCGTTTTGTTTAGACAAGATAAATACAAATTAAAATATGAGGCATTTATTAAGTGCATAAAACCTCCCCATTGTCTATAACGGTGTTGTATTGTATATACGTACATGGTATAAAAATTTATATTATATGTTATACGAGTAGCTTCAAAGTGACGCCTTCTTGTGGAGTTGTAAATCATCTGTATAAGAAAGAGGATCTACATGAGAGCTGCATCGAGTTGAAATATTGTTGTTTGTTTTTCACTTTAGAATGTCGAATTGAAGGGATTTTTTGAGTCTCAAGATGAAGGGCCTCAACCGAGGCTGAATTTGAGCTTTCATTGTTGCAACTGCCAGATGAGCTGTTTTTAACATGAGATTTAGCATCGCCTTATGTGTATCTATGAGATGAAGTTGGGCCTTTTTTACCACCAAAGCAACCTTGTATAGAGCAATGGTGACACATAAATCTTTAGTGAGATGCTCATGTATTGATAATCTTATTACAAATTGGATGTGTTGAATCCAGTAGTCATAAAGTAACATTTGAAGGGTGATTTGAAGGTTTAAACAACGACCAATACTATTGTATAATCAAGCCAATCAAGAAAAATCGCGGCCATTAACGATGGTAAGGTGATAAGAAACCAAGGACTTTGGACGTGTAAAACGGGACGACCAGACCACGAGCTGAACCGTCCGAGGGATTGGATCCTAAATTTCAAACCCACGGTGACCAACAAACTTGCCTCACCAGTGGGATCAACATAAAAGTCTCGATCATGTGGGCAATTAACCCCACTTCGTCGCATCCACAACACAAAATGAGGTTAGTGTTGGTGTAAGCCAAATCGCCCGCAACAATAAAATTCAATTTACAAAGCCACAAGCCACACACACACACAAGTCTTCAATACCTCCTTCAACTCCAACTCCAACTCCAACTCCAACTCCAACTCCAATTTCCAAGCTGAACTTTGGATGAGTGTTTTTGTTGATCTACAATTCCAAATGAACTAAATAATAGCTTTTCGGAAAGCTAATACAATCATATACTTCTCCTCTACATTTCAAAAAATTCTAAAACTTTGTTCAACTTCTATGGCCATCCAAAGTTTTGGCCTTGAGAAAAGAAAGGCAGCAGACCTTCCTTCGCTTCCACACTCACAACTTTCTCATACAAACTCCAAACAGAATGAATGATAGCTTCATGAAAATCTAACACAATTTCCTACACTCTCTCTAAATTTAATTGCAAAACAAGAACCTGTCCGTCTTTTATGGTCAGTTGAAATCTCTGCATCTCAATTTTAAAGGCAACAAACTTTTCTTCACTCAAACTAGCACAACTTTCGCTTCACAACTCCACATCAAGCAAGTGAGATTAATTTGGAAACTACACGCTATGATATACAACACCTAATTTCATTTCAAAATACTTCAAACTCACAACACATTGAACACAATGGCTCTCCAAACATTCGGGTCCTCCCTAAACTCTCAACGAGAGAGAAAATGAATAGTGTTCACCTTTTTTCCACCTTATCTTCACTCTAACCACACAAACAAGTGGGCTCAGTCCCTAACTCACTTCCAAAACTACAACATGAATAATTGAGCACTTATTTGGCCCCACAACTATTTCTTTATCTTTAACTTTGAAGGAAATTCACTTCAAGTTCACATAAAAGATAAACTATTCGAATATTTCTTTCATACTACTTCACAAACACAAATTTATTGTAATAAATCACTTCAACTATGGAATGAAGAACTAAAAATCAACATATATCTAATAGAGGTAAAAAACTAGAACTCCAATCGAAATGTTACTTCATCTGCAAGAATTTGAAGATGCATTTGACGATAGCAGCAACGTAATCGGCACGATCTGCTTTGGTTAAGGGATTAATTGGCCCTTCCAACCATCGTTGATGACCACGACTCCCTTCGATAGGCTTCACCATACAATAGTATTGCTCGTCATTTAAGCCTTCAAAACATCCTTCAAATGTGACTTCACGGTTGCCGGGTTCAACACATTCAACCTGCAACAAAATCACCAATGCCCGAGCGTCATGCTGAAGATTATCGTGCCATCGTTTCTCCACGCGAGATTGTTTCGGTGGTCGAGATGGCCCAGCTTCATCTTCTGGTCGCCCATGTAACAATGAAAGATTCAGTGGCAGTTGTGGCTGATTCAGCAGTTGCGATAAAGAAAATTCGAATTTACGCTCCGGTTGAGATTCTTCATCTTGAGACTTAGAAAAAACCCTCCAGATCGACATAGTATAATCTAAATAAAACACAAAGAAGAAGAATATCAAATGAGATGAAGTTTTCAAGTAAATCTTTCTCTATATAGTCGGGAAGAGAAGGCGTCACGTTGAAGCCACCTCAAATGACGTCATCTTATTTATAATACTACAAATATTTAAATCTATCTAAATCATGTATATATACATATTCTATATAATGTCTGCATTTGCAGCACGACAACACATTCTCAAGTTTTTGCAAATGGAGTGAAAGTTGTCTTGAAATTCTAGTTTTTTACCTCTAATAGGCATTGGTTTAATGTTAGTACTTATATTCATATTTGAAGTATTTTATAGAATTATTTTGTGTGGTTATAGTTGTGAAAGGAAAAGATGGAAGTAGTTTGCCTTCTAGGTAGATTTTAAAATGATTTTCTTTCTAAGTTAAAAATAAAGAAATAGTTGTGAGGCCAAATATGAAGCCTTAAGAGAAAGTTAAGAGCTCATGTCTACTTGCTTATGTAGTAGAGAGTTGTTAATAAATGATAAGCAAGAAGAAAAGGTAGACATTATTCATCTTCTCTCTCATTGTAATTTTGGGGAACCCAAATATTTGGAGGCCCCTTGTGTATGAAGAATTTTGAAATGAAAATTGGAGGATTTGAGTATCATGGCATTTAGCTTCTAAATTAATTTCACTTGCTTGATTTAGAGTTGTAAAATCAAAAGTTGGACTAGTTTGAGTAGAAGGAGGTCTGTTGCCTCCTATGTAGAGGGGTTGGGGCTGAGAATTTGGCCAACCATAAAAGATGAACAAGTCTTTGGTTTGCAATGAAACTTTGAGGGAGTGTAGGAAGTGTTGTTAGATTTTTAGAAAGATTTCATTCATTCAATTTGGAGTTTATATGAATGAATTGTGAGTGTTGAAATGAAAGAGGGTCTTCTGCCTTCACTTTTAGGGGCTAAAACTTCGAATAACCATAGATATTGGACAGAGTGTTAGAATGAATTGAGATTTAAAGGAAGTATAAAAATTTGTGATAGCTTTCCAAAGAGTTATCATTCAATTCATTTGAAACTTTGATGCAAAGGGGGTATTCAATCAAAGTTCAACCTCAAAATTGGAGTGGGAGTTGAAGATGGAAGAAGACTTATGTATTGTGGCTTGTGGCTTGTCTATCTTTGTAAATTTTGTTGTTGCGAGTGTCATGGTTGAAACCATTGCTTAGCCTCTTTTTGTGTTGTGGATATGATGAAGTGGGGTTCTTCACCCATATAGTCGTACTTTTAATGTTGTTCCCACTAGTGAGGTATGATTGTTGATTACTGTGGTTTGAAATTTAGGAGCCAATTTCTTGGATGGTTCAGCTCATAGTTTGGCCGTCCCATTTTACACGTCCAAAGCCCGCAGTTTCTTATCACTCAATCTTAATCCTTGGGCTTGTTTAAAACCATTACAGGATAGGCCAACGGATAGCAGTCCGAAGATTTGAAGACTCGAAGATTTAAAGATTTAAAGACTTGAAGATCATTTCTCGTCGCAGCCAGAATCCCCGTGATTTCTCGAGGCAAATGCTCTCTACTCGACAACGGAAGTGCCAAAACAATAACCACAAATCTAGCCGTTGAACCTCTTCAAACGTTATTGTTCCAGAAGAATGCCACCAAGCTCATATGGCGTGGTAGCGAATCTTTGAATCACTAGAAAAAGCAGCGTCTTTGTATTGTTTGCACAACTTGCGGTGTTGATCTTGCATGTCAATTCTAATATCTGCTTTTGTATACTTCTCTAAAGATTGAATCTAGTGAAATAGGCATTGCGCTCTCAATTTAGCATGGGTTGTGACGGTTCCATATATTTTCCTGACTGCATTCCAATTTGCTTGTGCACTATCCGCCATGAAACCCTTGAAATAAGGTAAAGCATGACCGTGTCTTGACATCACGACATTTAAATTTGTCTAGAAATGACTTTGAGCGACTATATCCTGAGATTGCATGTCGCACATTGCAACTGTCATCACATGACTATAGATTGAATCATAAACGTGGCACGCAAATGTCGTCCATTGCTTAACTCGCTTCACATTATCAAACATCATCCAAGAGTCTTTCAAGTCACCACTAGGTTGCATTCTAGTTACCATGTCTACACCACTACTTGGACCGACTTTAGACATTTTGAACACGTAAACCTTGTTTGTCTCAAAGCCTGGCCCGGAAATTTGTTCTCTTGTATATAAGCCCAATTGCTGCATCTCCTTATCTTCGTTATGCTGTACATGTACATGAAGCGGCAAAAATACTTGAAGGTCGTCACCTCATTTCTAATGCTAAGGAAACTCATGAACTTGCATTTATCTAAGATTGGCATAAGCTCGTGTGGCCCGAACATTGCTAGTGTTGTTCCTTTAGGTCTAAGGAGCATTTTTCCTACTAATTCTTTACTAGCCTCGAAGACAATAGATGAATTTGTTGTTGTTGGAATTATTTCGACCTGGTCATGAATAAATGATCTAGTTTTGTCTTTGAAATCACGATAGTCACCATCTTTCATCGGGTGAAAGTGTATTCCAAAGTGGACACAAGCACAACACATGTCGCACTTTCCTACAACATAGTATACTCTCATTTGGCAACTTGCAACACATGTTGGAATCTCTAAGCAAATCTTGTAAATGATAGACAAACCAGGAGGAGGGGTACATGAGACCTAAAAGGAAACAAGAGAAGACCCATTCCATTCAGTTTTGTTCACAATCGAAACATGGTTTTGTCGATAGAGGTGATCCACGCATGAAGCTAATCGAAAAGTAAGTCCATCCTTGTTCTTGATATTTGTTGTGTGAGTATTGGCCCAGACATGACCATCGTGGTGTCTCTCCATTCCGCTCAAGAGCTTCGCTTGAGAATCCAAAGTAGACAATCCAAGGGGAGGTAACTCGAATATCACATCATCATTGAATACCGGTAGAACAAAGTTGACATGTTGAATAGGAATACAATTATAATCAACCTTTTTGAAGGGATTCAAAGATCCTTTACTATTGCAGAGTTTGCAAAGAAAAAGAATGATTGATAACCCTACACAATGAGATACCATATTTGAGGCATGAAAAGGCACGAAGGAGGTGCTAGGGGCTCCAGATAAAGGAGACACAATATGTTTCAACAATTTCCTAGGAGGTGAAGAATTGTCTGTCGTCACTCTCGAGTGCTATGATTTCTACCCCGGGCTCAATCTGGACGCAAATAGACAAGCGTTTGAGGGGAGTTGTAGAACTAGGAAATATAGGAATACCTTCTCTACACAACGCCACAGTAGGCAGTTCAAGCAACCCGTAAGGTATATATTTGCTTGTAGCCAATTGCCACTAACAAAGTGAACCTTCCAAAACATGGTCCTGACCATTATATGAATTATGTCACCCGCAACAGAGTCAAACACTTCTTTATCAATATATATAGTCCTCTCCAACAATGAGAACCAAACATTCAATTGGAATGCACTAACCACAACAAATCCTTGGTCACCAACATGAAAAGCTATAGGCACAGTCTCTCTGTCTGCCCTTACCACTACAACCAAATTAAACAACATGATCTTTCCACTCGCAAGAATTAACATAATGAGCGCACTATATTACAACTTCTACATAGAAGACATTATTCTAAATAAGAAAAAATGTTTTCTGATGCAAGAAATGAGTGAAAATAGTATATATAGAATTCAAATGTATGTCATTGACATTGGAAGGTATGAGCTCCCAATTCATCACTTGGGATTTATAGTGTGTTTTTTAGATTATTGCAATTAAAGTCATAATATTACACAAAAAGCCCCCAAAAGAGTGTAGAACCCAAATAGGCATGTTACATGCCAATATAGCCTTTGGTCATAAATAGTGGGAATCAATAAGCTTGTAGAAAATTTATCCAAAATAGCCTAAAAATAGTGCATGTGACCATGCTTGCCTAAATTGGTCCTAAGAGAGATAGAGGGATCCCTACGTAAATCTCCAAAGATAGGTTTCAATTTTCCCATTCCATCGAAGAAATAATAGAAACCTCAATTGTTAACATGCAAATGTCACTTTCTCAAGATAGGTGAAACAGAGGAATCTATGGCCACCGATAGTCCTCTAGGATTGAAAGCATGTCAAGAAGTCAATAGCAAAATCCATTTGTCAAGATTCCCTCGTATGTGGAAGATTCTCTAATTGTCGGTAATTCAAGGAAGGTTGATTTTACCTTTTTGCTGACCATGCGCAAGACTGACACAAGACTTGGCGCACCACTTGGAAAATTCCACGAGAGGTTTTCTAAGAAGTTTCGGAATTTTTTGACTTGTAGAGATACCTTTTTCGAATAGTCAACCGTTTAAATCCACAAGTAGAAATTCATGGGAAATTTTTGGGTTGCGGTAAAATCTCACTAAAAATTAGGATAGCTTCTTTTATATTAATAACACGCCCTAACAACTTTCAAAGTATTATGATAGCGGGAGGTGGCCAAATCATTAACATTCCTCCAAATATCAAATATTGCAAGATATTCGTGGAGTTGACTGGTGTCTCGGGAGCACACAAAGTTAGAACGAAGTCGTCTAGGAGTCTTTCCTTACTCCCTAAATCCCTCCCGACAATCCTAGCTAGTTGTCCTAGTCAGAAAAGGTAAACTCCGAAAGTTAGATTTTTACCCTTTTACTAATACTAGTTGGCATTGGTTGTCAATGTGTTTTTTGCGAGAAAAACAAGAGTTAGGAGATATTTTAGCCTAAAAATGACCTTTTGAAGCCAATGGTGTAGTCCACTTGCGATTTGGAGTTGAACTCCAAAAGTTAGAATTTAGAACCAACGTAAAAATCCTAATGAGGTAAAAATTCTAAAAGATAAAGATGAAAATCTAAAGTGATAGGGTTACATAGGTTAGGAAAAGGGGAGAGAGTGCCTCGAAAGAATATAAAAGGGCATCCTTCTTCCTTTCAAAACAACCTCTTTTCTTGTACTTGGGACTATTCACTACACTAAAAAGGGTATTTAGTGTTGGCAACACTATTTGCAAACCATAACACTAAATATCATTTACTCTACTAAAGTAAGTAACACTAAATGTAATTTCTAACACTAAAAGTACTCTATGGTAAATCTAAAATATGAAGAGGTTTACATTTAGTGTTACATTTCATTTACAAATTTCAGATTTCAGATTTCAGATTTAGTGGGTCAGATTTTAGATTTTAGGTTTTACATTTAGTGTTTACATTTAGTGTTACAAAGGCGGCGCATTGAAGTTTAGCACTACACTAATCGTCCTAAAATTGACATTTAGTGTAGGGTCAAGTAGGGTGGTAATTACACTAAATGTAATCCAACACTAAATACCCTTTTTAGTGTATTGGTCCTACTTTGTGTTGAAGATTTTGGCCTTCTTTGGCCAAAGCCCTTGAGTAGTGTTTTATGGCTTCTTTTGAACCATTGTTTTTTTTTCCAAGGAGTGTAGAGGACTTTGGGGGTCCCTCTACACCTAATTGCTACTTTGATTTTGAGTGTCTATACCTTCTTGCTTATAAGTGTTTTTTGTTGAGTCGATCGTTAACCTTTGTCCCTTTGAATCCTCACATGTACTAACTATAGAGCTCACCCTCCATTGTACCTTGGTGATGTTGCTTTGGATGGCCTATAGTGCTTGGTTGTCTTTCCTACCCTTGTACTAACTACTTGCTACTAATCACCTAGTTGCTTTCATTATTATTACTTACCTAAGTCTTGCACAACGTGTTGGGTCTAGTCCTCCTCATCTTAGTTAGGGAAAGAGTGGGGTAGTCTTTCTTGGGGTGACAAGACTCTACCTTCTTTAGCCGGTCCAAGTCCTAGATTGTGTATTAAACTCTTAAACGGCAAAGCTTTGAACACTAAAAGTCAAGGGAAGTCTTAGATTTGGTGTTAAAACCAATTTAGCGACTTGTCATGGAATTACCTAAAGGGTTTGCTTCAAAGTTTAGTTTCCAAAACGTGTTGAAGACAAGTCAAAAATTAATGTCCCAAAAGATAGAGAGCACCAAGAGTGGAAGGTGAACGAGGGCCTTGTCTTTTTTTCCAACCCCCTTTCTTTGTGTGTTGGGGTCCACTTTGTTTTTCTTCTCCTCCAATTACTACTATCATGTTATTATTTTTCCAACCAATTGGCCCCCAATCAGTTCGCAATTTAACTAGTCAGGGCATTGGCCAGCTAGGGGATCCAACAAGCTCGGGCACCAGCCAACCGTGTGTGAGCCCTCAAATTAGCATTTGGAATTGTAGATCTATTTTTTGCGATTTTTAGTTAGTTTTTAGATTATTTTTATGCAAAAACACATAAAAAGAGAGTTTTGGTAGAAGTTCCTACCAAAGTAGTAAGAAATGGTCTTAGAAACGTGGAACACATAAAATATTATGTTTTCACTCATTCTAAGTCTTATTAGTAAGTTTAAACAAATAGTTAGTTTTGGAGTTTAGTTTTGTAGTAATTAGCGGATGAAGTTTAGGCACTACTAGGAGCAACTTTCATCCATTGATATCTTTTGCTACGGAGGTTGGATGGGCTAGCACTAAGGTAAGAATACCATAAACGGTTAAAATAAGCATTTCAGCCTATAAGATATGGGAAATTTATTGAAAAATTCAGCTCAATGTGTACACAAATGAGGATGAGGAAGAATGCAAAAAAAAAAATCTTCAAAAATGAATATTTTATTGAATATAAATGTAGATTTTTCATACAGACCCCATTCTTGTCTCATAGCTTCACATAAAATAGTTTCCCTTGGAACTTGTTCCTAATCATTAGAGAAAAAGGCAGCCCTCAACTGGGCCGCCTCAAAGTGACAAACCACTCTATTCTTTGATGTCTGAAATTCTAGGGAATCTGTAAGACGTGAGTAGTCAGACACTCTGAATTTCGGCACTTGTCAGACTACTAAAACCAAGGGCAGCCACTGAAGCAAAGAAGAAGGCAATGGAACTCTAATTTCTTTTTTTTCTTAAATTATCATGTATGCTGAAAATGAACACACAATTTTCAATTGGTAAGTGTAACCAATGAAGTGGCTTTTAATTGTATCACATTCAAATTTAAGCCACTTAGTGAAGTGTGTGTATTTGGAAGGGAGAAGAGATGCACTTTATACAAGTGGAGTAATGGTAGGTGAAACAACCCATGTGGGATATGTGAATCAAGACTAGAAGGAGCTCCACCACTCATGGTTATGTGAAAACACAAAATTTGTGTTAAAAGTCAGATTTTAGACCTCATTTAGGCATAGTAGATGAAAAAAATTCAAAAAACTTAAAACTAGTAAAAGTTGTAAAATAAAGTTAAGTTTTATCTGCAAAAATCCGTTTGAAATTTAAAGACTTCACCTTAAAGTTATGAACAAATTTCAAAGAGGGTGTTTGAAAATGTAAAAAAAAATGTCCCTTCTACCCCCTCTTTGAAGTTTGTCCATAACTCTTAGATGGGGATTCAAAATTTGAAACAGATTTTTGGAGATAAAAGTTAGCTTGGTTTTCCAACTTCTTCTAGTTCAATTTTTTTCAAAAATGATACAATACTATGACCAAATTCTATTTGAATTCATTAATGATCTCAAGTTGAAATGTTTCAATCTTAATTTAAGGTTGTTGTCAAGGTTTAAATATTTACATCTAAATTATTCACAAATTTTCAAATAGAATACTTTTAGGGGATTTAATGGGGAAATGACATCCCTTCGCAATTTGTACCTTTCAATCCATTTTGAAATTCTATATGAAAGCAACATTGGGATTTTCAAAATGTTGATGGATATCTTACATCAATTGGTTAGCCCTTGTGTACTGCAAGCATTTGATGATTTATTAATGGTGATAAAAGAAACTTGTCTATATCTAAATTTTTAATACCCAGGAATGCAAAAGAGGCTATTTTTTCTCTCAAGCTAATTATTTTAGGTTCGAACATTGGGTTGTAATGCAAATACTTCTTGTTTACTAGATTTGTATGAGGAAGGTATTGTATACAATAATCCTTTTTGTTGAGTGGGACGTCAAAGCATATTGGGGCTTTTTATCATGAGAAGGTGCCTTAAAAAATGGAATTTCTTATAAGAAGGTATGAAGTTTTGTTTTGGTGCTTCATTTCTTTTTTCATATAAACATTGAGAGTAGTGGCTTGTATGAGAGCAAAATTGAGTGGAATTCAAAGCTCAAATTTCAATACAATATTGATGGACCACTTCACCAATTGTATCAAATATAATCAAAACATATGCAGGAACATTTTCATATAGAAAATCTGACTTTTAACACAAATTTTGTGTTTTCACATAACCATGAGTGGTGGAGCTCCTTCTAGTCTTGATTCACATATCCCACATGGGTTGTTTCACCTACCATTACTCCACTTGTATAAAGTGCATCTCTTCTCCCTTCCAAATACACACACTTCACTAAGTGGCTTAAATTTGAATGTGATACAATTAAAAGCCACTTCATTGGTTACACTTACCAATTGAAAATTGTGTGTTCATTTTCAGCATACATGATAATTTAAGAAAAAAAAGAAATTAGAGTTCCATTGCCTTCTTCTTTGCTTCAGTGGCTGCCCTCGATGATAGGTTGACATTTTTGAAAAATCCAGTGACTGACATCGCAGCCGAGGGTGAACGAAAATAGGGGAAAAAACAAACATTAAGCAAATAAAAACCAAAATGCCAGGGTCCTCGAAGGGCTGCGGAACGGCCCTCCATAGGGCTCAAATTTTCTCTAATGTAAAGTCAAAGCCAATTAAATTTCAGCAAATTGAATCTTTTCAAATCAACATCAAAGCTAGCTATTGTTGATTTTAGAACACCCTCTTGTGCCATTAGGAAGGGGGTTACCATTTATGGTATTCGTACCTTAGGTATCTTTGAAAATGGCATAGAGCGATCTACTACCTTTAGGGGCTTAAATAGGAAGGTCTCCATTTCTCTCTAAAATCACTACCACCATTAGGGTCCAAGTTAGTTCTTAGGAACCCTTGTAGTCAATTAGTGTCTTTTTAGCAACTATAACCAACTAGAAATAGGAAAGATCTATTACTTGGAAGGCACAATGAATTGACACTGGACCCCCGTAGGTAGAAATAGGAACAAGAGCCTGATTGTGTTGATTATTTACCAAGGGTGGATAAATAAGCGCCCACAAGGTAGTTCATCTTTTTCACCTTTGAAAGGAGAATAGAGTTATGGTCTCATTGGATAAGCAATGTCATCCATAAGTTTGCTTGCATTACATCATTCTCTTCCTAATATCTGAATTTTGAAACAAAGTCCAATCATGGCAATGCCCGGCCCATCCAAAATCTTAATCCTATAATCTACAATTGCTATCAAGTAGGATTTATAGGAGGACCATTGATAGATGTATGGCTTTGGACATCAACTGCTCTACTTACATAAGGTAATTTCCTAAGTTCTTCAAACATGGTTGCAATTCTCCTCAAAGTAGTTGCAGATTGTTTCTCAATCACTAATGGTTTTAAAAACTTCTCACCTACTACACAAAACTCCCTAATAATGATAGATAAAATACTTTAGTGAATTCTATAAGTTTCTATAAAATCACATAATGAATTATTAATACTAAGTCTATTCAAAGAAAAAACAAATCAATTTTTAAGAAGAATGGATGCTTTGAATTTTGTATCCAAACAATTTAATGATGAAAATAAGACACTACACAAATAATCAAAAGTTTCTAGAAGTAATATTGTATATTGCTTGAATAACTTAACCCCTAAAGGACCATTGTCCCTTTGGGGGACAAATGCGTTTTTGGGCAAGTACCTACGGGCTGAAATTTTCTCCTAATTTTTTGAAATTTTTTTTGGAGGTAGAAAAGTTGAATAGCTTTGTGGGATTATAATTTTTTTCAAAATTGGTGCCTGGGAACAATAGTTATGACCAAATAAGCTCAAACAAGGGGACGGCGGTCAGCTCGGTCAGCCAAAAAAAAATAGACAAAAATTTGAATTTTCTTTTTAATATCATTTTTTCTCTTAGATATTTTTGTCTATCTGGAAATCTTTGATTCATTTCATTTGGATATGTTATGAAAAAGTTATGGACGTTCTTGTTTTTCGGGCAGTTAGAGCATCTTCTTGAAAAAAATAACTTGTAGGATTCATTTCTGAATGCACTTTTTCAAATTCTTTTTTTGGCATGGTCTTATTTACTTGCTAGAACAATCTCGCCATTGGGATTGGTGCATTTTAATTCCATCTAAAATATATGAATATTATAGATTTTCTTTCTATCTCATATCTACTTCAAGTAGAAGGAAATCCTATATCAACACTTAGTGAGAATGGAGGGTGGAGAGGTGGTTTTTATAATGAAATTTATTGTTGCTTATAAACCTTCAAAGGATATGGGATAATTCAAAGATTAAGCTCCTACTACTCCTAACCCTTAATATATCCCACATGGATTACTTTACCTCCTACCATCCAATTTGTATAAATGTCTTGTCTTCCTCTACATCACACGCACCCAAGCAAGCGATTGTTGAATTTGGATGATGCACTTTTTGGATTAATTCAATATGATGTTGAATTACCAAAATTTAAATTTTAAAGTGCGGATTGTGCCTCTGACCTACGGTGTTGCGACGCGTCTTACTTTTGATGGTTTCAAGACACTCTTGCTCACTCAGAACTCGCCAAAGACGATCTGGCTAAGCTACAGGACTGACTGAACGGGGCCTGAGCAGGGAGGATGGAATGGTTTGGGTAGGAGACTTGCAGGGCCACCCCGGCAAGGCGAAAGCCAGTGGGCCAACCTCACAAGCCCCGCCGATCGGGCACAACTGCATACTGTACCCCCTATTTACTCGATGGGATACTTAACGTCTCCAGTGCACGCATGGCCATGTACTAGGATCAGCTTCTAGAACACCATGGGCGCTTTCACACAGATCTTACACTGTTATGACTTGTACGCCAATATTCTGAAGGTGGCATATATGTTGAGTCGTGATGATATGCGAAATGAAATTGCGTTTCACAAAACATGCAATTCGACATGGAGAGCTAGAAAGGTTGGCCAGCTTCGACAGAGTAAGTCCAAACAGTTGATCATGCATGTCACGGTTTTATTTATTTATAAATTAAAATCCACCTGGCGACTCCACAAAATTCTTCTGTGCCAGCTACAAATTCTAAACTTATCAAGTTCGCAACATGTACAATCAATCAAGTACTCAAGTTTGAATATGAAATCCAATCCAAGCCACTCGCTTCCATATTTCCACTGCCACCCCTTTGGTGACTCTGCGTTCTCTGATTCGTAGCTCCCGAGATCGATAGACGGCGCATCACCATTCTAGTAGTGACAACCAGAACTCGCTCCTCCAGGGCCACCGAAGAAGAAGTACGTTCCCCAATTGGCATAATTGCTGAGCTGCACTTGGATATCATAACAAAGCGGATTGTCAAACTGCCTTGCGGCTTGCAAGGCTGTCGGATCTGGATCGACACTCGTCCCACTGGCATCGAAGTAAGTAATGTTCCTGTGGTAGGCGGCCTTCGGCCAGTCTGCAGACGGAAACGCCCCCGACCCCATCGCCGTCGTGGAGTGCGTCGTCACCCCCGTTGCCACCGCAAGCGCGACTTCCCCACCCCACTGCACCTGATTACACGTCCCTTGCATGTACCTGTTCACGTAGATCGACTTCGGCCAGTACCCGATCGCCTCGTCATCCAGGTACAACCACCAGTTTCCGTCACTGGGGTTGTAGAGGACTTCGATGGTGACTTCGAACTCGGAGTCGGCGTTCTGGGCGAGGGTGGTGTATTGCGGCATAGCACCCCCAATCACCCAGGAATTGCTCTGTTGGACGAAGCCCGGGCAAAGGAGGTTGTAGCAGGAGCCACCATTGGTGCCGGCGTAGGCATCTTTCGTCCAGTAGATGAAGAGGTGCGGAGCGTCGGGGTCGTCGTTTGGGTGGAGGCCAGGCTGCGTTTGCCAACCGACTTCGATGGTGCTCAGGCTGTTGTTGTCGTAGGAGCCGTCCACGATCCAGAACTGAGAAAGGCTAAACTCGCTCTCGGAGCCCAGGGTGGGACCGTTCACGCTGAAGATCGATTTCGTTCCAGAGTAGGAGGACGCTACTTCCGGGATACCTGCAAAAAAATTCGCAACAATTTTCAGCTTAAAATTTCAAACTTTGGGACAATTTTGTGCAATACTGTAGTCAGTTCCAGGCCTGGAAATGTAAAGTCTCCATTCACCAAGTACACACGGAGGGGTTCCATGCACCAAACAGGTGAAGTACTTTCCCTTACAACCCTCTAACAATTAGAAACTTGAAATTTGCGCCATCTAAAATTTTGCACTTTTATTTTGTGTTGGGCTCAAATTCTAAAAATGAAATTGAAGAGATATATTAAGCGTTTTCACACTTAGCACAAATCAAATTAAATTCACCTGCATGGTCAATGAAGCCTGTAATGTATTTTATGGTCAATGGATTAATTCTCAATTTCTGGCAATCGGGAACTTGAAAGGAAGAGCATGCCGTACGTACTTGTGATTGCATACTCATGCTTTGACGTATCCGCTGCCGGGTCTAGATTCTCGACGCCGACGGGACCAGGCGCCCTCCACAACTTGGGCGGGGCCACCTTTTTCATGAATTTGCCGCTGGGGTCGTCTCTGACAACTGGAATCGTGCCTTCAGGGCATCCCCCGTGCTCCCGTGCAAAGGCCTGAGGGTGACTCTCCGAAGGCCTGCGAGGTCCCCGAGACGGCGCCATTTGAATGACGTGGTCTTTCAGAGACGGATGGTGAGCTGCAATTTGGCCTTCAATTGGGATGCAGTCGACCCAACTTCCATCAGACACCAGGAACGACTTCACTGGTGGCGCATGCCGGGCCTCGTTGCAGCCGGGATCAAAGTACGCTTGCAAGCGCACCCCCGTGTCGCCTTGTTTCTCCTGCAACCGCCTGCTTGCTTGGGTATAACCCACCATGAACACCAAGACCACTGCAAACCAAAGTTTAGACGCCGCAACAGTTTCGCACCCCCGTTCACCCCCTGGTCGAGAAGCCATCGCGCTTGGACTGTCGATCACTGACAGCGGACTGTCTAGATTCTGAATTGAGAAGCGAAGTCCGTACTAACCCGTTAATTAGTACAGGCCGGAGTGTGCAATCAAGCTTACAACTGAGTCATACTGATGGATGCCTCCCGAACAAGCGCAACTCTGCTATACAGCTAGTTCACTCTGGCAATACTCACACGACAGATAGATTTGCGACCTGATTGTCCAGTTTATGAGATCTGCAATTCGGTGTGTTGCTGCCTTTATAGCTTCAGTTGGTACATATCTCCACTAAAGTGACCACGTCGCCTCCCAGCACGCGGTAATGGATTTTCGACCATTTGCTGCTGAACAAGATCATTGTACGCTGTTTCTGTGAGAGAAGTCAGTGTTTTGGAGGGTGCTTTGGAGGAGGTTGGCAACGTTCGCCTAGCAGTGCGTGTAATTCAGTCGGTAGGACTCGGCCAGTCTGGCAATTGGGGTGATTGGAAGATAGGGTGCAACTTCGTCGAGAGACAACCGAAGCTTTATTCACTTGGATGCCCAAACAGTGTGTTTGGTAATGGAGGTCATTATTTGGTATTGCGACCAAGCGAGAGGGTCGCGCTTATAGTTGTGCAAACTGCAACGAGACGAATGCGGGGAGCGTTTTTCCCCAGCGTTTTAAGGTAACATGCTCTAAAAGCGCCCATTTACGGGCTGTTCCACCTTTTTCATATGCTTATGGAGCCCGTAAGAATTTTGGATTATTTTTCAGAGAAAGACAAATGAATTTTCCAGAGAACCCAAGTGGTTTCGTAATTTTCCAAGCATTTTTGAATTACTTATGGATTTTCAAAGATTTCAGGCGTAGGCACCTATTTGTGACCATATGTCTCCCAAAATGCGTCCACTTGCAACTTGTAAAGAAATTTGCAGAAATCAAAGACAATGATTGGCTCTTACAATAGAAAAACAATTTTTCTTTGATGCATTCAATTGCTAAAGCAGTCCATTTAAAGATCACCCCATCTCCATTCTACACCTAAAAATAGGGTCGGTTTGAAGAAGATGGGTGCATTTAGAACACACTACCTTACCCTGGTGGAAAAATACACAAACTTTTTATTTGCCATGGATGATCAAATTTGCCAATTTCAAGTTCATATCTGCAATTTGAGGTTCAAAACTTTCAAGGAGAGGTTCCAAAAATAAACTAATCAAGCACAAAGTAGGAGACCTTTTTTTTTACATTCACCTTGGGCTAAACCATGCATTCAACTTGTTGCACAACTATAAGTGTGACTAAGCAAGAGTATCGAATTATTGATCATTGTTCCCTAACGTCCTAATCCTCATTTTTTCATTCATCCAGAATTTTTTTTTGTATGATAATTTGCACACTTTAATAGGTTTGAGCATGTTAAATTTTGTTCCTCTAAAATTGCGCCAATGGTGTGAAGATGTGTCACAATTACTTTAAAAAAAAACTATACTCAACCATTCTAATGGTCTTCTACCAATCTGCTATACTCCATGATCAATGAGTAGAAAAAGCACTAGAAGACATTCAAGTCAAGAAAAGTTCCAAGAATTGTCTTACCAAAGTGGATGATTGGAAAAGCAAGGTTTCAAATTTCACCAAAATCGATAGACAACCCCATTGAGATTGGTCAATCTTTGAGGGAATCAATGCATGTAGAATTCTTACTAGATCCTTGCCCACTGGGTCCACATGATAGTGCAATTACTCGCTTAGACCTTGTAGCTCCCACTCTAAACTTTGCCCACCAGTGGAGCATGGTAGGAAGCTCTGAGAGCAATTTTTAAATTAGATTAGTATATTAGTATACAACATTTACATCAATTCAAGTCCATTTAGGTTGAATTGCGCAAATGAAAGAAGAACTCCAACCATTTATTTATGATTGGAATACATCAAAAATTTACTTTATCACTCCACTATTAGGAACATGGGCTACATAGTAACATGGACTTGAGAAACATACCTCCAAAGATCCACACCTAGTCAAATGTGGGGTCTTCTTATGGGTCATTTATGTAGTCCATGCAACTCACATTTCTATTAGAGCTCTAGGTTCCTTGATTGTCTTCAAAAGAGATACTTAGGACAAGTGACACTAGTGTTATAAGTTACAACTTGCATACCATCATTAGAGGGAAGACTCTTTACTACCTATGAATTTAAAATTGAACACAAAAATTGAGATACACTAAAGAGTGCATAAGTGTGAAATGTAGATAGAAAGGTAGAGAGATTTGAAAGGGATTTAAATATTTAATTGCACAACAAAACTCTAAACTCCACGTGATTGGAAAAACAAGAACACTTGAAAATGAAGACTCAATCAAGGTGCATGCCTTAATCTAAAAATGCCAATGTTATGAACATCCTATAACGTAACAAAATTGTTGTTAATCAGGATGCCTAACATCCATCCTCCATTCCTTCAACTTAAGCAATTTTAACCCTTGAAAGATGTTGAGGACAAAAAAATGTCTGATGGATGACTTTATTGTTTGTTGTCTTGGATACACAACTCCTATATTATATAAGCTGATTATAATCATTTATAATGCATTATAGTTCACTCTCAAAGGATATAATTTGTTTTACAGATGTAGAAAATTCTTGTTGAAAGAAAGAATACGAAATATAAATTTTTTTGAAGACAATAAAAATATTGAAAAACTACTTATATAATTTTTTTTACTACATGTATTATAGGCCAAGCTATACAACTTTTGTGTCTTTTAACTAAAACACAATGAATGAACTTTAATTTTAATTGGAGGGAACTTCTTGTATGGATTTAAGAAAATTATGAATAGGTGTTCAATTCTTCTTCTATATTGTGAACTTCTTTTTAAATAAATATGCAACCTAACATTTTCTACTTCTCATTTAATTTAATTTGGTCTTCAACTAACTCTTTGGTCCTTTTAATTTGATATAATTTTAACAAAAGCAGTCATCTAAGTTGATTTAATGCCAATGACCTCTACTTATAATAAGAGAGTTGCATACCCAAATTCACTTTAATTAGAATCAAAGAATGCATCTATTGATTCAATAATCGGAGCATTTTGGTGATTACCT
The DNA here is from genome assembly GCA_947034895.1 of Rhytidiadelphus loreus. NCBI lineage: Eukaryota > Viridiplantae > Streptophyta > Bryopsida > Hypnales > Hylocomiaceae > Rhytidiadelphus > Rhytidiadelphus loreus. Next base: position 47,305,932 of record OX344764.1, read on the forward strand.
TGGTCATGGGGGCGCATCCTTCAAGGGTTAACCCATAAAGGACAAGCCCGGTCACCGTGGAAGTCATATGTTTGGTTACCGTGGAAATTGTTGGCATAAAAAATAGAAAAGGCACCCACTGGAACACAAACTACTAGAAGACCTTCCCTTTTCGTACAAAATTTTGAAGATGAATAGTTGCACTTTTGTCCTACATGGAGAGATTCTTTGTCATTCATTGGCTAAAAAACGTCCTCCGCATCGTTTATGGGTTAAACTTTAACTGCTAGACTCATCCATGTGGAAATCATCCTTCTTGGTACTATGTGATTGTGTGAATCATTTGCTTAAAAAACCCAAGAATTTTCATTGGAGGTCAAACTACCTTGCAAGACCTCCCCTTTTCACACAAAATTCCAAGAATGAAACATTTACAACCATGTCTTACTTAGAGAGTTCTTAGAGAAACTCTCTGTCATCCAGTGAACACTTTTAGGCAGCCTCGTTGTTAACAGGGTTAAGAAGTTCTCAAGCGCAGAGCCACTGACGGTACTTCAAGGTGCCCACAAGTCCACCACCAAACCATGTGGATTCCTTGTTTGAAAACACGTACACCATGAGTGCAGTAGTACATGGGCCCTCGGCATGGGCCCAAGCAAACACATATGGTATTCCAATGCTCCAATAACCGTGACATTCAAGCGCATAGACCTCTAAACCCTAAAAACCAGGACTGATACAAATCTGACGGTTCCAGACATCCTTTTCGAAAAACAGCCAAATTGCGAAGTTCTTCACATTTTAGTAATAGAATCACATATCACGTCATTGATTATAGTAATAATTCAGTAAGGACGGTGCCTGCCGTGGGACTGAAAGTCAGTGGATGGGATAAGTTCGCAAAGTAATGTAGGACTTCACCAACTCTAATTCAACTGAAGTTCATGACTTCATGTTCCTGCCGGATTGCTGCCTAATTTGTGTACAGACATTCCCCAGTCAACAGATACTTACTGGCTCGATCGTAACAGCGTGTATGAAACGTTTTGTGTCACTGCTACCAGGTGTTTTTTTTTTTCATTTTCTATGAAGTGCCGAAAGTGGCGATATTAAATGTTATAGCGGTGCTCCAAACACATATTATCCAAGATTTTTTTTAGTTTGAAGTTTTCTGGCGATTTGCTGCCCTTTTAGTATCATTTTGTTCCCAAGGGCGTGGTGCTGGGTCCAGCACTTTGGTGCAAATCGCAGACAAATCGCAAAAAACAAAACGAAAAACTCACCGCTACCACCAACCTGATATTGTCGATCCTGATCGATCAATGTCATCCAATTTCTGTTAAGTTCCCGGTAACGATGCACCGCAGAAGTCTTCACACACTTCACAAGTCTGTTGCTAGTGGGCATGTGACTATTGAGACATCAGGTCATTGCTTCCACCAATCAGGATCGATTCCATCCAATGTCTATCGATCAAGTTCCCCGATCCTGATAGATCGAATCCATCCAATTGTAAGTCTGCAAGTCTGTAGCTAGTGGCACGTTAAATCAGTATATTTACACGCATGTTGCGGTTTCGAATCGCCCCACATGGATGGAATATCGGGGAATAATATCGCAGAAATTGTGGGGGAGTGGCACAATTCAAACTTCGGAGTCTAGTAAAACGCGCACGGATTACGGAAAAGTCATGAATCCATCCGGACAGAGTCGGTATTGAGTCGCGTGGATGTCGTGTATATATCTGATCTGAAAAGTCTGTACCAGTGTTTGGGATATTTTTTTTAAGTACAGTAGTCTTTTTCCTTTCAATCCCATCATTAATGCGAAAGGGTAAAGATGGGAAGCTACAGTGAAATGACGGGGACAGGCACTGGTGGACTCCATTGCCCTCCTGGACCCCAGGGACCTGGAGGGGCATAAAAAGAAAAAAAAAATTATCTCAAAGAGGACGTGGAGGCAAAGACGAGGGCGCTCCGCTTGAGACATGCGCTTGAGACAGCGGGATCACCCGACAAAATTCCAAAAATAGGGGGTCCAGGGGAGGGTCCGGCCCCTCCAACCCTGAATGCACGGGCTAGAACGCCCGGAATGCACGGGCTGGAGCCTGGACCTCCAGGCCAGTCTGTTTTCATAATGGAGCCTCTTGGACCCCTCCGAGAATTCAAAATTAGAATTCAAAATTCTTACTACAAAAAATTTGAATTATCCCCTAAAGGACCAAAAAGTTGAGTGTGGGCTTTTCTCGGGACTTTTTGAGAACTCGAGCAATCTTTCTTGATTTTATGATTTTGAGTTTTTAGATGAAATTTTTATGGTGGATGAAATTCATCATAATGTATATGTGAAGCTTTGTTTCATGTCATTCCATTAAATATTGCAGAGGGTAGAATTATTTTTAATTTCAATGTCAAACCAAGTAGCAAAAAATAATATTTAAAAAAAATATTAATTATTTTTTAGAAATTGTATAGATTGATACCTACTCAAAAATATTTGAACCATTCAATTCCAAATAATGAGGTAAAAGTTATGAGGGATTTCATTTTTCAAATAATGAATGTAGAAAGAACATATGAAGTTGTTTCTTGTTCTCTAAAATTAAAATTAAAATTAAAAATATTAATTGTTTAATAGAACATTTTCACCATTGGGATTAACAATTATCAATTTCTCCTTAAAGTTATTAAAAAAATTAGTTTTTTTACTTTACTTAGTACTATCTTACAAGATGAATATGGAAAAAAAATTGGTTACATTTAAAAAAATATGTTTTCAATCCATTTTTCAACATATTGACTAAATTCTCAAGTTATAGAACATACATGATTAAAGTTGAAGTGATTAGAGAGAAGGAATTATTCAAGTAACTTACTTTTGTCGTCGTTGGTTTGAATACGGTAATCTTTAGCACGATGCTCAAGCGTTGGTGATCTTGTTGCAAGTCGGATGTGTTGAACCCGACAATAGAGAAGTGACATTTGTAGGGTGTTTCGAAGGTTTAAACATTGATTAATATTATTATATGATGAAGCATGTGAAGGACAATCGTGGTCATCAATGATAGTTAGTGGGGCCGGTCAATTCTTTTAACGAAAACGAATTATGCAAATTAAGCTTCCGCCATCCTTAAACGCATTTTCAAGTTTTTGCAAATGGAGTGAGGTTTTATACGAACTTTGATTTTTTACCTCTAGTAGACATTCAATATACATTATAGTGTTTTACAATTTTATTTTGTGTGTGTAAAGTCATAGAAGGTTAATATAGAAATTAATAGCTTTCTAATGATTTTAGGATAATTTACTTTCTAGTTAAGAAGGTGAATTTAATAGTTTGGTCAAATATTTGATCAATGGGTGGTATGATAGCCTTAAGGTTAAGTTATGGGCTAATATTCACTTGTTTTTGCATTATTGAATTGTATTATTGAGATGGAAGATAAGATAACACTATTCATCATCTTTCCCGTTATTGGTTTAAGAGGCCAAAATATTTGAAGAGCCATAGTGTGTTGTATTTGGAGAATTTTGAAATGAAAACTGAGGAGGTTGTGTATCATAGATTCATAGTGTGTAGTTTTTAAATTGATCTCACTTGCTTGATTTGGAGTTGTAAATCAAAAGTTATACTAGTTTGAGTGGAGGAGAGGGGGTTGAGACTTCAACCAACCATAAAAAACGCACAAATTTTTTGTTTGCAATGAAACTTTGAAGGAGTGTATGAAATGTTGTTAGCTTTGTAGGAGGCTATTATTTATTCAATTTATAATTCATATGAATGAGTTGTAAATGTTGAAGTGAAGGCCTGCTGCCCCTACTTTTAGAGGCTAAAACTTTGAGTGACTATAGATATTGGATAGAGTGCTAAAATGAATTGAAATGTGAAAGAAGTGTAGATAATTGTGTTAGTTTTCCAATGAGTTATCACTCATTCTATTTGAAGTTTTATATCAAAGATGACACTCATTCAAAGTTCAGCTTTAAAATTGGAGTAGAAGTTGAAAGAAGACTTGTGTGTTGTGGCTTGTAGCTTGTCTTTCTTTATAAAACTGTGTTATTGCGGGCGGCATGGTTGAAACTATTGCTTAGCCTCTTTTTATGTTGTAGATGCGACAAAGTCAAGTTCTTCGTCCATATGGTCGTACTTTTATGTCGTTCCCACTGGTAAAACATAATTGCTGGTCACCGTGGGTTTGAAGTTTAGGAACCAATCCCTCGGATGGTTTAGCTCGTGGTCTGGCCATCCCGTTTTACCCATCCAAAGCTCGTAGTTTCTTATCACCCTACTCTAACCTTTGGGCTTAATTAGAGCCATTACATGATAGGCCAATGGACAGCAGTTTGAAGACTTGAAGATTTGACATAGTTTAGTATCAATCATTTCTTGTCACAACTAGAATCCCCGTGATTTCCCAAGGCAAATCACTCTATACACGACAATGTTCAAAATCGATGATAATAAAAATAAGTTACTAAATTAATTTCTTCCCTTTGATTGCTTCAACTTCAACCTAATTTTTTCTCCTCTAACTATTGCACCGCATAGTTGTTCCAAATTTTGATAAAAGAAACTCATAGAAATATATTTTCATGCCATAGAAAATGAAGCCGCTCTAGAAATTATTGAGTTAGACCTAAACCAGGTGTCAAGCTTACTAGCTACATATTCAAAATTCATTAACTCTCTAATCTCTATACAAACTCCATATTTATGACCTATAGTACTCAACAAATATTTTCAAAGATCACTTGTCCAATATCACTACTTGTAAACAATAGCAGGCCAGGTAAGTAGGGAGGTTTGTGAAGAAGGCCCTCACCAAAAGGTATTCAATCTATTTTCGACCAAGGAAAATATGATGTGGTTTTAGCAACTTTGACAATATGCAACAAATAATACATTGACACCTAATGAAGTTATTAAGATCAATTTTTAGTTTTGCACTTCTCTAAAATAGACTCACCTATACATCAAGAATAGATGGGACTGTAATCTACACTTCCTTAATTTCTACTAATTCCATATTTGATGAAAAATTAGCAAAAAAAAGAGTGCAAGTTTCATTATTTTCTATTCCTTGCTTGGAAAAAATTATCTCCATTACCATCACTCAATCGGACATATGCTAAAATGCCTAATATAGTCAAAAATACATCATGTTCCTTCAACGAAGGAAGGCAATGATGTAGGATCAAGGGCATGTGAGCCCTCAATCCAAAATAGCAGATGCCCAAGATCAAGCCTCATCACAATGACACAATGCTAATCAACAATGCTAATTTTTTGGTCCGTCCTAAAAAATTGACAACACTGTGGAAGAAGAAGGCTACCATTTTAATTTCAGTTGAGGTCTTGAAGTTGGCCCCAAGATATTCAAATTACTACTTTGAATAGTGAAATTAGGTTGTCCCTCACTATTTTCTTGACATTTGATATTGTATAAATATTTTATTGTTCTTGTACATGAATGCACTTCTCTTTAATTAGGTATTTTGTAATTGGAACTCATAAACCTCCATATGTACAAATGAAAATAGAAATATTTCTAGAAATATTTGTTGACTTTGATGGCTTGTAAAGTAATTTTCTCAAGATAAGGCAACCTAATTGATCGGGAAACCTAATTTCACTATTTAGTTATTTAGTATACACAAAATAGTGAAATTAGGTGGTGTTAATAATTGAATTGCCTTATCTCAATAAAGTTATTGTAGAAGCCATCAAAGTCAACAAATATTTCTATAGATATTTCCAATTGTACAAATGGAAGTTTGTGAGTCCTAATCACAACAATACTTAATTCAAAAAAATTGCATTCTTGTACAATAACAATAAATATTTAATGTCAAATGTATAGAAATTAGTAAGGGGCAACCTAAATTCACCTTTTTTGTGTAGTTTGCATAGTAATATGCTTGTTAGCCTTGTCTACCATAGTTACCTTATTAGGTCACACAATAGTGCTTCAAGATTGTTGTCATGAGTTTTTTTTAGTGAAAGAATGCTTTGATATTTGCTCAATTTACAACCCCTAGGAATGCTTTTCACCTACTTGTGCAAAATCAATCTTGCTTGTTTAGGATCAGACCTTCTCATTTTTTCGACATGCATTATGATCTTGTTTTGCAATTTTGGTAACATTTTGTTGCTAAAATGATCAATCTTGGAATCTCCTTCTATAATAGGCATCCAAACCCTTGTCCATTGCCTTTATGTGATTGTGAACAAGCCCATTTTCATTCAAAGATTGGTGACCATGGACAAATTGCCACGTCATATTATATCTAGAACCTAACTAAATTCTCAAATTGCCTAAAGTGAGTTCTTAAAACTTAACAATATAGGACAAACAAAAGTTCACAATTGTTTTTAGAAGAACGAATTTATTGTGTGAATACAATGGCACAATAGTTCATATAGGAATAACTATCCACCTTAAAATGCTTAAAAATAGGTTTGATACATTTTCAATATTTTTCCAACTCCCATTGAAAATTTGATACCAAAAATTCATTCATACAATGTTAGAACTAAAATAGACCAACATGGAAATGATAAACATTCAAAAATTGATGCTTGTATACACTAGTTTAGTCACTTTCAAATTAGTGCAATGCTAAAACATCTCAATGTCAATATGATGGAGTTTTGATACTATGTATTTGCAATTCTAGCATTTATATATACACACCTCTTCTTCAGAATACACCTAACTTTGTTCAAATTCTATGTCAATAAAACACCATTATAACTTTAACAATAAGAAGAGAAAGAATAGTATGATCGTGAAGCTCTATCCTAGGTAAACAAGGTGTTAAAATATTAGTTTATTGATAGTGGATAGTAGGGAAATTAAACAAAGAAATCATTGAATCAATGATACGTAAGTGAATTTTTTTTTTAAAATTAAAAAATTAAAAATTAAACCCTTATGTCTAACCAATTTGAAAGACAAGGGGTCCAACTAGTTGAACACCCTCCTACCAATCCCTAACTGTATTATGCAATGTGAATGAGATTGTAGATAGGATTTAGAAACTTAGATTTGAAAACCAAAGTATATGCAAGAGTCGATGCCATAGCCTCTATCTAAAGGACAAAGACAATAAATATGCTAATAAAATTAAATAAAACATCCTTCTTGTTTGTTGACACTCTTGTAATCTCTAACAATTACAAGCCCTGAACCCTAAACCCTACACAAGCCCTTCAATCCCGAGAAAAAGCATTGGAGTTTTTCTTGCACTAATCCGTATATTGAGGTGAAGGCCAACAAAAGTAAAAGTAAAAGTAAGTGTAGTACTGTGTAGGAGCGGCTCGAAGCGCCATCAGAATCGACTTTTGTTAGCATTTCCATACTATTCAAGCAATCTCGTCAGTTGCGTTCTTTTTACGGCATCTGTAGACCTAAAATCCCTCTGTTGTCACTGACTCTTCCAGTTCTCTGAGGTTGCCAGTGTACTCATCCCGTGCTTGCGACTTCACTAGCAGCATCATCCCCATTTCACAGCCATGTCGGGAAAGCAAGGTAAATTTTACTTCAACACACAATTCTCTGAACGAAATTTCAAGGTCCAGAGTAGGAGATTTTTGGATCATGAATGTCTGTCGGCTTCTCCAGTTTTTTCAGGATTTGTGGCTGGTGTCTTCGCATCGCGAGGGTCGTTTGATTATTCTCTAATTTGTGAAGAATTTTCATGTTCATTTTGTAATTTGACTTGGAGTCTCGTCGCAAGTCTGTGATGCTGAAGGAATGGCTTAACTAGAATTTCTGTCGTTCTTCAATGTGTTTTACTTTTTTCAGTTGAGGATTTGCTTTGAAGTATCTTTTGCAACTGTGTCCGAGTTTTGTGATTTTGTGAATTACTTTCTCTCGAGAATATTAGGGTTATGACTGGCGTTGTTCATTGAATGTGTGCTTCGCGGTGTGGAAACCCTAGTATACGACAAGTGCTTTGTCCTTGGGAGGAAATTAGTAGTAGCGGCAGAATTTGTCGCGCGTCAGTTTGAATTGCTTGGTCTGCTTGTTTGCGTAGACTGTGGTATTAGGGTTCATGGATCGCGGGAGCTCCTCATTTATTTTATTCTTTATAGAGTCATTAGTAAGAATTTTCTCATGGATTATTGTTAACGTCATCTTGATGCAGGTGGAAAGCTTAAGCCCTTGAAGGCTCCGAAGGGCAAGGATAAAGAGTACGATGAGGTACAATTCCGTGACATCTGGTCGTGTGGAAATCACTTTATACCAGATTGTAACCAATTTTCAAGCTGCCTGTAAGAGCTATCTAAGAGTCATTGAATGTATGCTTCCATCTGCTATTGCTTAATAATATTGATCATGGATTTCGGTAACACTGACATTATTATATATGTTTATAAATACAGACGGACCTTGCCAACCTTCAAAAGAAGAAAGAAGAGGAGAAGGTGAGAACTGGAGTGCGATTTGAATCTCTACTTAACTGCGTGAATTTTTAGTGTTGTGGGTACCACATTAACTATTATTAGACTCCAGAACTTGCGTTCTTCATAATCTCTCTGCTTTAATTTCTTTGAGCTTTGACTTCGTCTTGTTATTTTCCTACGTGAATGGAATATCTCATGTGGACAACATTTTCAGTTAAGTTTAGGTTTCAAAACTTGTTAAGAATAATCCTTTTTTTTAATCATAGGGAGGCGGCGATTTTGTTTTTCAGCTTGAATTTTGAATTTTTTTTTGGTCTTGTCTGTCCAGGCTTTGAAGGAACTGAAGACCAAGGCGGCTGGAAAGGGTGCTTTTGGTGGAGCTGGGTTGAAGAAGAGTGGGGGCAAGAAGTAGTACTCTGTAGTATATGAGATGCTTCAATATTGAACCTCTGGCATGGCGTGAAGTCCCAAGGACAAAATCCAGGTCACTGATGATCAACTCAGCGTCTGGAAGCAGTGTGATGGCAGGAAATATATCAGGATATTTTCTATGCAGATCTTTTGTTTTGTTTTAGCAGATCATCCTTCTTCCTTGAGAAAATGAATCTCAAAATCTATCAATTGTTTTTAAGGACTTTCTAAGCTTGTTTCCCTCTTATTTTGAGGTACTTGTAATTGTCTCTTTCATAATTCCTGTGTTGAGACTCCTACTCTTTCCTAGTATTATATTTTGCCTATTTGTCTAGCATGTCGCAATGTATCATAACATTCTTGAACTCCAAGGGCTGGGTCCCTTGGCCTCTCATGCCTCCCATGCATTGCGGCCTCGTCTTATGAAAACTCTAAAATGAATCCTGCAAAAATTTCATCTAAAGTGCTATTGTAGGAGGGACACCCTTGCCTTCATGTTAAGAATGTTACGATAATTATTTAAAACAATTTAAGATTCCGAAGTGTTAATAGAATGAATGATGTAAGTTTAACCAGCCCATTACCGCCACCTTCTCGCTTCCATTCCGTCCTCATGTACCTCTTGTGTACATTTCCTCCATGATTACATGAGGGCGGTAATGGACTGGTTTACCTTATATGGTAGTATCAGATTTTTGACATATGTGATATAAGACTTCAGCAAGGTTTGATGGAGGGAAAAAATACTTTTTCATCCATTTTCTCTTGGGGTGTGTGTGCTTGAACCTTTGGCAAAAAACCATTCTCTATCCTTGGCCATTGAGGCAAACGGACCAAACTCTCTGCACGAGTTGCTTACTCTCATTTGCGTACTATGATTTGTGAGGAGTTGTGGTGGCACTGCTTCCAGTGGTACTGCGATGACCAGTGCATTCGGTAAGTTTGCACGTACGCATCGGATCAGGAAGGGCGTTCTATCTTTTGCAAACGTTACAAAGGTGCATTGGGAACATCATTCTTTTGCAGTCTTTTAAAAATTCTCACCTGAGCACGACGGAGTCTTCGCACGAGTCTAGTTTCTAGCTTCAAAAGGAGAATACAAAATTGTGAACGGCGTCGATCTTCGTGAAGATAAGGTGTGCATTGACAAAAAGATAGCGAGCTGCCAACGTAGCAATCTCGAGGAGTGTTATGTAACTAAGAATTATTAACATTATTCAAAATCGTTTAAAACCAAAAGTGCTCAAAAAAAGATGGAAGTTTGAACTGGTTAGCCCTTCAAAATGATCTTAAAATATGCCCTCGCGTGGTTCGTATTTCCATGCACCCAAAATGATCTTAAAATACGAACCACGCGAATGCCCTCGCTTGGTTCGTATTTCCATGCACCCAAAATTGCACCCTACCTATAACTACCATCATCACTCTGTACACATCTCCAAAACCAATATGCATGTATGTTGAAGAAACGATTTTAGAATCTCTACCAAAAAAAACTTTGACTCTTCATAACTTTTGCTTCCAGTATCCAAATGTTACATTCTTGGTGCATTGAAACCTCCTTTCACTTGCCAACAAGAAAATATGAAAATTTGACCAGTTTAATAATGGTAACTAGGCACAGTAGCAAAAAGTAGTGGTTTGGGGGTACCCCACCTTATGGCATTTCAAGTATGAAATTCACATATTCGGTACATAGTACCATGTGCCCGGATTGAACAGAGGGAATTCAAGTCGTGCTGACTGTGAGGTTGCGTCCATTGTTGACCTTCAGTTGTTGCAGACAACAATAATATCAATAATAATCACGCTTTTGAACAAGTTGTCTGTATCTGAACAAAGTGTGCATCTCAAAAATGCATAAATATGTTCAAAATGAGCCATTGTAATCACAGGCTTGTTCTCTCCAGCAAGGGAGATCGTGCTGTTTCAACATCATGACTCAGATATCCAGCTTTGCAATAGCCACTCTCACCGTGCTGTTGATGTTTTTGATTTTGAGCAGCTCTGTCAATGGTATGTCAATCATTCCATTATCCCCTTTCACAATTCAGTCACACTTTTATTCGGGTATTGGCATCTCAAGAGAGCTCTAGCAATGGGATCATACACAGGGAGATCACCTCTGGTTCCCCATATTGTCATTCTCTGCTTGTAGTAGTGTTTCGAACAGCGCCAATTTGTGCAAAAACAAGTGGGAAACTTCTGAAATTTCAGGAATTGAAGCAAGGATAATGTCTTTATAGATCTGAGTTCAATTGATTGTTGCATATATGATTGTGCAGGTACCTTGATCAACGTGCAAAACAAGTGCGGGCAGGTGCTGACAGCATGTGATGCAGCGGGCGGAGCTGATGGAGAAGGATTCATTCCAACCAGCTGTTACGTTCTGGGGGCCTTTGGAGGCTCTCGCCTGCGAGACTTTGGAAGCAAATGGACTGCGGGTTTGATTTGGGGATTTCCAGGCAGCAACACCGACCCCAGACTGGGCGACCAAGCCAAGACGGTGGCCAACAAAATGGAAATGACCACCAATGGTCCCGGTGGACAAGACTCGTACGACCTCAGCAACGTGGTAACTCGTCCTTCCTTCTTACATTAATCCATTCATTGTTTTCTCTGACTTTTTCACATTCAATTCTCGGCCGAATTTTCATTAGTTTTCCCGATGCACAACTTGCAGACGACCACTAATTCTTCATCAAGTAGTTAGAAATCCATGCTGAATCTAAAAATTGTTGTTATATCAGCAGTAGATTACGACTTCTTTGTGAACCGGAACCTCACACAAGCTTTCTCTCATTTCAATCTCGAATCTCACAACAGAAATTAATGAGCATGCAGAATCCGTGTCTCACAATCACAACATGACACGGACAGCAATTGCAAACTATAAGGAACTCTGGGGTAAATGGAGCCTCTCCTTTAGAGAGGCACCATTGACTATGCAGGTGAACTTTGATTTAAACTTGACTGTGTGAAGTGTGAAAACGCTGATTTCTTTTGACATTTCGTTATTAGCAATTGATTTTCAGCTTGAAACAAAACAAGCATATATTCGAAGTTTTAGAAGGCGCAAGTGTCTAGATAGATTGTAGTAGGGAATCGAAAGGCGTCCGCCCAAGTGAACGGAACCTCTCCCTTACCGTGTGGTGAATGGAGACTTTACATTAATTCAAAAGCATGCATGTCACTAATTTTATGTAATACATGATTGTATGCAATCTGCTGTGTGCAGGATGGGTACAATCTGCCCCTTCTGGTGAACCCCACAAGCGACGTGGACAGGTCGGGTTTTCACTGCGGGACGCCCATTTGCCAAATCCCCAACCTGAACCAAGTGTGCGGGAATCCTAACTTCTTTTCTGGGTTTCCAGCGTTCGGCTGCAAGAACGTGGACGGCGGAGGCTCGGTACCCACTCCGGGCACGCAGTTCTTCAAGAATCCCTGCATGTCGTCCTACTCCTTTTCCTCGGACAATGTTGTCTTCGGATGCGAGACGGGGACCAACTATGAAGTGGTCTTCTGTCCTTAAAACCCTAAACTCCAAAAGAGCAGTCGAGAACAGAGAGCGTGAAGTCCAAGCACAAAATCCAGGTCACTGATGATGATCAACTCAGTGTCTAGAAGCAGAGTGATGGCAGGAAATTTTATGAGTCTTGTACTTTCTATGTAGATCTCTTGTTTTGTTTTTAGCAAATCACTCTTCTTCCTTGGAGAAGATGAATCTCAAAAGCTATCAATTGTCTTTAACCCTTAAACGTCGAGGAGGACATTTGGATGATAGGGAATCCTTGTAGTAGGATAGAAGTGCAACTATTCATCCTTGGAATTTTGTTGTAAAAAGGGCGAGGTCTTCTATAGTACTTTGATTTCCAATGAATGCTTTTACTATTTCTAAAGCCCATGATTCACACGGTAGTGAAAGGGATGATTTCCAAGGTCACCCCTTTGTCCTTTAAGGATTAAGAACTTTCTAAACTTGTTTTCCTCTTATTTTGAAGTAATTGTAATTGACTCTTTCAGAATTATTGTATTGAGATTCCTACCTCTTTTCCACATATTGTAGTTGTAGGCATGGTCATTGCAAGCATTCTTGAACTTCAGGGTCTGGGTTTCCGTTGCATCCCATGCATTTTGGCCTCCTCAAAAATGAATCCTGCGAAAAATTTCACCCCAGTGCTATAATTGGAGGAGGGACATGTTATGTTCATGTTCAACAATTTTATGATAACTCTCTAGAACAATTTGACATTCCTAAGTGTTGTAGAATTGAATGATGTAAATGGTATGTCAGATGTTTGCGGCAAATGTTTAGGGTTTGTTTCTTAGTTTTGAGTTGGACACCCTAATTCATACATAATGATAAACATTAAGGTAGGAAAACCATAAACAGTTCATGAACCTTAAATGGTTAGAATGTACATGCTCTCATCATTTCAAGGTATAAATGTAGCTCTAAAGTACATGTCTTATTTCTCAGAATCCAAAAAATAAGGCATGTACTTTAGAGCTACATTTATGCCTTGAAATGATAGGAGTATGTACATTCTTACCATTTAAGGTTCATGAACCATTTATGGTATTCCTACATTATATTTCAACACATTTTACTATTGTTCCCAAAGATCTCTCTTCATCTCTATATCAATCTCCCCAAAACTACATTCCATAATTATGTTAAAATTCTCAATTTGACACATGTAGTATCTAGTATACCTTCCTACAATAATCTTGACAAAATTCAAAAGAATTCACACGAATTTCTAACCAAAAAATGAGCACCAATAATTATGAGAAGATACATAACATGTTTCCAACTAGGGTCCCATTTGTTAGTGCAAGATAGGGTGACCTATTTTCATGAATGAGGGGAATATAAGCCGACAAAGCCTTCATTATTGTATGACGAATAACACATTGACACCTAATGAACTGATTGTTCAAAATAGGTCGTATTCCTTACACAAAAAGTTCTTGTCATGATTAACCCTGGAATGCCGCTACAGACGTTTTGTATCCTATGAATGACTTTGACAAAGTTTGATGGATGGAAAAGATAGTTTTTCATCCATTTTTTCTTTGAGGGAGTTGCTTGAACCCTCACAAAAGCCCATTCTCTAACCTTGGGAACCACTGACCAAACTCTCTGCGTCTTTCCTTACAGTTCTGGGAACAATGGACCTCGCTGAATACTGTTACGTGGGTGCTTGCTCTCATTTGAATACTACAATTGAGTGCACTTCAGACTTTTTTTTCATTCTTCTTGAGCAAATGAAATAAAATTCATTGCCCAGTGCCCCAAACTTTTCGCAACTGGAACCATGATTTGTGAGGAGTTGTGGTCAGAAAGGGCGTTCTATCTTTTGAAAACGTTACAAAGGTGCAGTGGGGACATCATTCTTTTAGTGTACATTGTGTCACTTTTATAGTCTTTCAAAATTAAAATTCTCACCTGAACACGAGTCTTCGCATGAGTCTAGATTCTTACTTCAAAAGGAGAAGACATAACGTAGTAATTGTGAATGGGGTGAACCTTCACTAAGGTGTCCATTGACAATAGCGAGCTGCCAACGTAGCAACCTCGAGTCTGAGTGACATGTAACATAAAATAATCATCATTATTCAGAAAAGTTTTAAACCAAAAGTGCTCAAAAAAAGATTGAAGTTTGAACTGAAATGCCCTTGAATGTCTTTCCCTCCAAGATTGATTTTAAAATATACTTTGTGAGGTTCCGTCCATTGTTGGCCTTCAGAATACATACACTGTGAGTTTCAATATACACTGGACTGTGAGGTTGCGTCCGTTGTTGGCCTTCAGTTGTTGCAGACAACAATTTAATATCAGCAATGATCACACTTTCGAGCGAGTTGTCTGTATCAGAACAAAGTGTGCATCCCCAACTGCTTAAATATGTTCAAAATGAGTCATAATTATTGTAATCACACGAGATCATTCCAATTTTCCAGTTCATTCCTAGTTCGTCCTCTCTAGATATTGCTATTTCAACATCATGACTCAGATATCCAGCTTTGCAATGGACACTCTCACAGTGCTATCGATGCTTTATATTCTGAGCAGCTCTGTTGATGGTAAGACAATCATCGGCCACTAGACCCTTTCATGTTGAGATGGAATTTGACTTCTCTTCAAAAGATTGGCGATGCATTAGACTTATCGAACGCAAGCAGATTCTTTCACTGACTCCTCCCATGTGGTAAAATCGATCAGCATTTCCGATGCCGATCTCACAGAGCGACTTGCAACATTAATTCCATTGACCCAACAGGGGAAGTCTATGCATTTCCCTCGTAAACACAGAGAGGATTCAATCAAATGAATGTATTCCCCTGATATCTGACACGAAATTCGTATTTTTTTTTCTTTGGATTTCCAGGCTGCAACACCGATCGATCCCCGGGACTGGGCGACCCTCGTCACTAAGGGCTCCCCAGTTGGGGGGGAGCGCGGGCTCTGCCCTGCCCCGATTGAAGCCTGCCCGGGGAGGTCCGCAGCCAGACTCCCGCTCCAGCTCGGGCTCCCTCGCGATCTCCTCCCCAGCGATGGTGCGCCGTTCCCTCCCGTTCCCGTGGTTCATACCCTCCCCCGAGACCCGGGTGCGGGAGAACCTCCTATGTACTCTGAATTTTTTCCCTCTCCTTCATTCAACTGGGAGCATTTCGGGCTCCTCCCCTCTTCTCCTCTCAAAAAAAACTAAGTCCTTTTTTTTTCAAAGCCCTCTTTTCTTCTTATTTCTCTTCAATTTCTACATTTAAGTAAGACCATTTATGTATTATCATAATGAAGAATCATAAGGGAACTCATAATGAAGGATTACACAAAGGCAAAATTACAAAGTGATAACAAAATCAATGAAAAAACTCAAATCATAAACTTTACTTCACAAATATCTCATGGTCACAATTTTTGCAAAAAATAGAATTTGCTCCTCCCTCTATCAATGTTTTTGTAGCACAAATGTCACAAGTGACCTTGGGAAGCTTACGGAAAATCATCCTTTTTTGCTTGGATTGTGAAAGAAGCACATGTGAAGAGCGCTTCAAAGGGGGGCGTGGAGCACTTGTTTCACCAACTTCCGAAATCTTACGTTTCCTCCCATGTCCCATTCTTGTTCGCTTCACGTTCTCTTGAATGGAAGCAATAGAACCTCGGAGGGGAAGAGTAATTGTATTGGGCCTTTCAAAATTTGAAGGCTCCAATAATGTGCCAAAACAAGCTTGAAGGGCTTGAAATTTTCGCTTCACCTCTTCTTCATTGTCACCATAAAGAGTTGCTTGACATAGTGATTCGATTTCACGTACCATGTTGAACGCCTTCTCACGCATGACACCAATCGAAAGAGCCTCCTCCCTTGGTACATCCGGTTGAGTTGGAGTTATAAGCTCCATGTCTTCCATGTTGATTTGTGGAGGCAATGGTTCCTCAACCACTTCATTTTCTTTGAGCCCTTCAAAAAATACCTTCACAATCGATTGGACACCAAATATGTGTTTGCAAGTAGAGACCCTATCGGGACAATCACAATAATGTGATTTCAATGAAACACTATACCATAGGTTAGGAGAAGTCTCACTCTTGACATGAAAGAGGAGATGCTCCTCATCAACAACCTTCAAGACATCCATAGGACAAGATTGGTAAGCCTTCAAAATTCGTTCTCCTCCTTTCAATCGACGTCTATGAGTGTTGTCATTCCCTCTCCTTATGTATCGTTCCGAGTCACCTACAAGTTCAAAAAATAGGTTTGAACTTAGCCTCATGTTCAAAACATATATTTTAAAAAAAAATTGAATACAATAAAATAAACATAGAATAATATACAAAAATGAGGAACTTACTTAAACGTTGAGTCATTCGGAATTGACTCAATAATGTGGGTTGGCCCACACAAGTGCCATCCTTGGCACTACCAACAATTGCTACTATAAGGTCTCAGAGGGACCGGTTCACTTTTCCTTGTAAGAGGGTGTATTTAATCAACTCCCAATGTCTTTCGACATGGTTAGTTGTATCCATACCCCCATAAGCAAATAACCTCCCAAATCGAGGCCACAACCTTCTCCAAGGACAATTAATTCCGGCCCATCCGGAAATCACGTATTTGGCAAAGGTCGGGATGTGTTGAAACTCAACACAAAATCTTCTTAAATTCTCGTCAAAATGGTCCTCATTAGGGCAAAGCATTAAAACATGTAATGCCCTCCACACCCGATCCTTGTCCTCATTAGGAACCTTGGTTAACAAGTTCTCACTCCATGCCTTCATGACATGGAAGTGACACAAGAGAACTTGTCCACCAACTTGTGTTTTGGTACCCTCTTCAAAAGTCCAACAATGAGCATCATTGCTCACAACTCTTTGAATAGCATTCAAAGATGGCTTGTGTTTATCAATGATGATTGCGGAGGGTCTAATCTCTCCTAAAGATTCAAACACATGGGATAATGCTATCTCTATAGCAAGACCCTCATGTCCTTCTTTAACGTCATTGCTACAAAGCATGTAAAAAACCGGAATGCCAATTTCATCTTGGTTTGGTACAATTGCCGCATAAAGCGGCAAACCGTATTGGTTTGTTTTGAATGTAGAATCCAAGGCCCAAGAATTATTACCTGAAAACCGTAGGGCCGATTTTCGCATGAAGTCATCTTGTATAACTACCACAAATGCTCTTTTCTTGGGGTCTTCATTCTTAGGTGCATACGGTTGATAGTACAAAATCTTCCCTTGAGCTTGTAAATTCAAGATCTCAATTTGTGCCGCATCCCAATTGTCTTTCTGAAGTGCATCTACACACATCCAATCAAAAATTTGAATACAAATTAAAACATAAACATGAAGAATTTAAATAAAAATGAGAACATAAACATGAAGAATTGAAGTACAATTTAAATACGCAATGCATTTCATAACTTCACATAAAAAATTAAATATGGAAAAAAAATTAAATACCGTTGATTCTTAAAGAATATGCAAGTATTTGCACTTCTTTTTTGATGACGAAAAATCTATATGTAGCACGTTCCACCTCTGGTACACTTTGTGAAAATCTCTCTTGAGCATCAACCGACGTTGTTTCAATGGCTCTTGGTGAAAGCATGAACTTCAAGTTCTCCATAACCCACGTGATAACATAAGGGTGCATCGGTAGGAAGAAAAGATCGGAATCGGAACCCGGAGTGTGACCACTATGTTTGCTATGAACATAGATTGTAGCTTGAAGCTTACTATGAGGCAAGGTGTTTGAGCACTTTGACACATTGGGCTCCTCAACCTTCATTTGGAATTCACAACTACATAATCTAGAGGTTCTATTCCTTCTAGAGCCCTTGTCATCCATAGGCTTCACATCAACCGTTCTCCTATGAGGATGGTTTTTGTTTCTTCCACGATGACAACGGAAATAAGTCACAGTTTTGGTTTTTCCTACACGGCATTTCAAACGCCTTCTTAGCACAATGTACTTTGTGCAAAGTGCATCTATAGTTGCACTTAAGTTCTCCAATGGAACCTTCACTACCTCATTCCACATTTTCTTCTCTTGGCATACATCACAAGAGTTCATACAATTTTGTATGAATGAAGTTTGAATTCCTCCCACATAGCTATCCGTACTCCATTGAGAATGAATGGCATTTGTTGTCATGGAGATTGACAAATGTTTCCCATTTTTGTCAATGTGTCCTCCATGCACAATGGAACGCCAATACTCTATTGGCGGAATTTGCCTACCCTTTGTGTCATTCAAAGGGGATAAAACAAATCCACTTAAAAGTTCTACAACTTTTAATCTTCCTTGAAGTTTTTGCCACCTCTCAATTGTAAGAGATTCCACATTTTTTTTTGTGGAAGGCCTATGAAGGTTGGAAAGGGGACAAAAAAAAGAATTTGCCTCATGAATTTGTTGATATGAGGGAAAATATCCTCTTCTTATGCAATCAATCATGAGTGCAAGAGATTGGAGATTGAAGTGCACATACTTGGGGAATGTTTCAATGGGAATGTCTTCAAAAATTGATGAAGGTGTTGGACCTCCAATGTTGACATGCTCCACACCCTCCTCTAACACCTCCTCCCAAGGCTCCAAAATCTCCTCACCAACATCCTCCGAATCCGAATCCGACTCTCCATTTGATGACAAGAAATGAGTTTCTTGAAACCCTAAATTTCCTATGTGCACACCTTTAAGAAATTCTTCCACCCCCACCATCTCACTTAAATCGTCTTCAAAGTCGGAGGGATAGAAATTATCATCCTCCATGTAGTCTCCATCTTCTTCCATCTCTCACGCCAATGCTTGACACAAACTCTACAAGTACACCATCTCCAATCTCCATTTAGCACACAATACTCAAATGAAAATATGCTAAACCCTAAATTATTACAATTGCAAAACAATAGACACAAATTTATGTAGAGTTAAAAGAAAGGGGTACATAAAGAATAAGAGTACATAAAGAGTTGTACATACCTTGAGTTGTTGGAGCAACGTGTGATAACCCAAGTGTGGGAGAAGAGGGGAAGAAGAGGGGAGGAGCCCGAAATGCTCCCAGTTGAATGAAGGGGAGGGAAAAAATTCAGAGTACATAGGAGGTTCTCCCGCACCCGGGTTTCGGGGGAGGGTATGAACCATGGGAACGGGAGGGAACGGGAGGGAATGGCGCACCATCGCTGGGGTGGAGATCGCGAGGGAGCCCGAGCTGGAGCGGGAGGCTGGCTGTGGACCTCCCCGGGCAGGCTTCAATCGGGGCAGGGCAGAGCCCGCGCTCCCCCCCAACTAGAGAGCCCTTAGTGACGAGGTTGGGCGACCAAGCCAAGAAGGTGGCCGACCAAATGGAAACGGAAATGGAAATGACCACCAATGGTCACGATGGACAAGACTCGTACAACCTCAACAAAAACCACTAAAACCACTCTTCAAAAAGTAGGAATTCAAGAAATGAAAGTCCGTTGAAAAGGTGAGTGGATTTCTTTGGTGAAGAGGATGGTTTCGGATCAAAAAGTAGGGCTTGGGAATGGGGAATGGGTGTGTTCTATCTTAGTGGGGTTTTTTACTTGTTGGCTACGTATTGAAAGGGAGGAAGCTTTGCAATGATGGAAGCTTCAGGTGAGGAAGTTTGAGTAGGGCCTTACTTGAAAAGGGATTCAATGGTCTAATACTATTGGGATAGAGCCTCTTGTAGTGACACTGGTTTACTAAAGTCACATCATTTTGTATTAGTACAAGTTGGGATATTATTGTGTTGTATGAATTTCCACAAACATAAATTTTTGTAGTGACATTAATCCCTCTCTTCTCTCTTAGAAGACAAATCAATATAGCTACTTGTATTGTTTGAAGAATTTTGTTATGTTGGATTATACTATTACATTTTCTTATTCCATTTCAAATTGACATTTTGTAGTCTTTTTTCATTAGTGTTTGTAAGTTATATTCCTTGAATGATGGAAAGGGTCATATATTTAGTCAAATACTATATTGTATATAACTTTGGGTAGCATTTGGCAATTTTGAGTGTTTGATTAATTGCATGCTTAGGTATTTTTAATTTGTTGTGTATCAATATAGGATATGTATTGTTCTTGTTGTGATGACTATAAGTATTTAGATGTTCCAGCTCATCTTGATATTGTGCATTAGTTTGCATTAGTGATTTGTATTTATTTATTTTTGTTTCTCTTGATGGTGGGAGAGAAGTGAACATTACAATATGTGAATTCTACAAAATGTATTTTATGTTGTTGTCTTGGACAAGTGGTGGTGGATTCAACAATGCTAGTATGTGAGCATGGAAATGCCAATTTACAAGAATTGAACATATGTATAAGTAAATACTCTACAACCATTGAAGGTGTTTATAGTGTAACACCTATAATATAAGCATTAGAGGAGATTTGAAGCCTCCAGAAGACTATGAATTCTCAGATTATAGGAAATGTGAGAACAACGCCAAATCAACAATCTAATGTAGTGAAGAGATAGCTAGGTCAAATAATAATATTTAATTAATTTTAATTAATTAATAATTAATAATTAATAATTAAATTTCCTTATTATTTAATAATTTGCCAACGCTATAGTGGTTCACAACTCCAAAACACTCTTCCGAAGGCTTTAAATCTCTCTTGATGTATTTATAATGTAGGTACCCTATAAGCATGGAGGGTTTAGACTATAATATTGACACCTATAACATAGATTTATAGACTCCTATGCTTGTGTGCTTATGATTCTAAACTTGCATGATAGCAACTCTAGTAGTGGATTGTCAAATTTTGTATTTGATAGACATAGGAAGTCAAAACACATGTTAACATCATAGATACAATTATTTTATGTGTAACAAATACAAAGGTATAACCAAGAGGGGATAGTTTGGTTGGTGTTTTTTCGTCAAATATTCTTACATTCATTAAAGTATAGCATAGCATGGATGTATGTAATAAAAATAGCTTTTGTAATTCTTGAATTGTTTTATTATGTTTGTTTATTCTTAATGCTTTTATATGAGGTTCTATGTACCACAATAGTAAGTACACGTATCCATCTATTTGCTTGGCTCGCATTGCATAAAGAAGAAGTGGTTTGGAAGAAATTCATTTGTTTTAGAATTTATTACATGCTCTCTATAATGTGTGCAAAATTTAGCATTTATTCACTTTGAAGAATTAGAGACCTATTGAATCCATAAAAGTTTGGATAGTATGCCATATGCTAGTTTTTTTTATGTATTTGCATAGAAAGTACATAAATTGAGGTATACAATACTAACAAAAGTTTGTCTCCTTTTGAAGGTAGATCAGATGACACATAGCGTCTCAATTTGTATAATTATTGCTCTTTATATAAGTATGAGAATCTACAAAATGGTAGGTACATGGTGTCCAATTTAAGCATGACAAGGTTTTGAATTTAAAATGACATCCACATGAAAAATATAGTTTGTTGAAATATCAATCCACTAGAAGAAAATTGTGTTGCAGTCAACAAAATTCAGATGACATTTATGCTAACTACAACACAATTTTTAGATATTTGCATTCCAATGAACACGAATTTATGAAAACTGTATTGTAGTTAGCATAAATGTCATCTGGATTTTGTTGACTACAACACAATTTTCTACTAGTGATCCAAAAGTATATGTTTTTTCATATTTTAGTTCATAATTCATATTTTAGTCCAATATCATACAAGTTCTCTGGCTAGAACAGTGAGGGTTGGTTGAAATGAACGTTGTAGATCATAATTGACTATTTTGCCTCATGTGGGGAGCCCTAATCATTATTGGTGCTTTATGATTCTACATGTGAGCCAACATAGGAGTAACCAAGATTGATACTAGGTGCACTTACCTTCATTACCTTAGGACTGTTTATACTTGGGACCAAGTCAAGAAATAATTTTTCTGGATAATTCTCATTAGTCAAACCATATCATACTTTTAAAGCACTTGGCCACTCATGAGGGTGCCTAGGGAATTTTTTTATTTTTTTTGGCCCATGGTTTGTGAAGAAGCAATGAGTTAATTCTAATTGTCAAATAGCCACACATAACCTGGTGGGGAACCCCCCAAAATACCGCCATTTTTTGCTACTATGCCTAATTACTATTATTTTATATTGGTTAGATTTTCATATTTTCTTGTTGGCAAGTGAAAGGAGGTTCTAACACACCCAAGAACGCCATATGCCAAAGTTATAAAGGGTCAAAGTTTCTTTTGGTAGATGTTCTAAACTTGTTTCTTTCACATAGGCACATATTAGTTTTGGAGATATACACTAAACGATGATGGCGGTTTTAGGCATGATGCAATTTTAGATGTATCCACCTTGGTAAAAATTGAATGAGATGGAAAATTTGAATCCAAAACCACAATAACTAAGTTTAAATTATTTGTGTCCATTTGGTCTCTAACTTTGTGGCCCAAGTTGGATTGGCACTCAATGAAGATCAAAAAGAGTTGAATGAACCATTAGATGTTTTTTCCTACTTTGGAGGGTTGTGAGTTCCCAATCTGGAAACTAGTCAAAACTAGCCAAAGCTGGCCAAAGATGCAGTTTGCTACGCTGACGTGGCACAACAACTGCCACATCACTTTTTCTGAAAAAATAAAAAATAAAAATATTGTATTTCATTTTAAGAATTTTAATTTTAATTTTCTGACATCAGCGTTCGATGAGGCTTGGGGGAATGGAGCTGGGAACAAGCCTGAAATGGCCCTCCATCCCCCCCGGCTCTCATCTAATGCAATAACAACCCAAATTCAACACTTTTTCTCATCTTCTCTTAAAGCAACATTTTTAAGAGCTGATTGCATTCGGAGGAAGTTAAACTCCTTGAAACAATTTTCAGTAAATTTTTAGAGGAAGAAAAATAGAATTGGCATCTAATCCAAGTTGTTTCATATTTTTTGGACCTTTTTGGAATTAGTTATGAGTTTTTCAAGTGGAAATGGTCACTAGAAGCGCCTTCTTGAAATGTACGCTATTGGTACATTGAAGAAAGAAAAATGTACTACTTTCTTAGAGGTTGCTTTTAGAACACCATACCTTATCGTATATATGGTAGAACCACCCATTATCAACCAAGGATCCATACCAAACCTGTAGGGTGCAACCATGTCCAACCAAGGCTGGAATAGGTTTCCAACTAAAGTTTGGAATGTGATTTTTTCTCCTTTGCAAGGTTGGGACTATAAAGTGATGACACATGTCTTGATGTAATGAGTAGGAAGTAGTGAGTGGGAAAGTAGTTTTGGAATGATTGGAATTGGAAGACCCTATATATAGGGTATGGGTTGACGCCAACTATTGGCTTCCAAAATTGATAATAATTTAAATGTAAGGAAAAAAATCACAAAAAATTGGCAATGCCCTCATTTCTATCTTTTTATAGGGCAGTAAATTTACTATTGCTCCCAGTGATTTTTTAAGTGGCGAAAAAAGGCCCAATGGCGATTTTTTTTCTATGTGGTTTTAAAATGCTAAAGGGAGTAAGGGCAGGAGACCGGGCGAAGGAGCCAGAAAGTGACCGGTTTTTTTTTTCCAATCGCCGGAAATGGCCACCTGACGTGGCCATGTCGCCTTCTCCTTTCGGCGCAGTTGTCCCCTCAGTAGCCACCTGGCGACAAGTGACATGCACGTCACTTGAAGGTGGGGCCAGCTCCAATGAGCTTCCTCACAGCGCCAGAGTTCCGCCATCATCACGGGGAGTCGCGGATGTCGCCCCACTTTGTTTCATGGAGTTCTTGCTAACGGACAGGCGGTTTAGGTTTCTGCAATCTCGTACGTTTGAGATTTTGCTCGTGATGAATGGGAGTGGAAGCTCAATTCTGGTGAACTCGTACTTGGTGATGGCGAGAGTATGGCGCGAGCTTCGTTGCAGCAGGTGTTTTGGAAGGGCTGTTTTGGAAGATATATGCGTTGTGAGCGTTGGAAGTTTGCGTTTCCTGAACCTGCGCTAACTCCTACTTTGTGCGTTGTGCCTTGTTGTTTCATCTTGGATGTTGTGGTCTTGGTCTTGTGGATGTGGTCGTAATTTCTGCGCACTGTCTAATTGCTTGCACGTTGCGGGGCTGAATTGGTGACAATTTCCCTTGTGCTTGAAATTCATGTTCACGGAAGGCAAATTGTTCTTCAGCTTGTCTGCGATGTCGTGACTCGTGAATTCCTTGCAGTGGAAAGCTGTTTCGGGTCATGTTCATTGACTGTATGTTCAAGAGGGCAATCTGATCTGGTCATCGTTGTATGTTTCGGGAGGGCAACCTGATCGGGTTATGAGTCATGACTGTATGTTGGGAGGGCAACTTGATTGTGTAATTAGCGCAAATTGAAAGTCCATTGCACGTCACTTGTAGTGAAGTTTCGGTTTAGGGAATTACGGTGCTTCAAGTCGAAGTCACAATGGCTCCTTCTGGATCGGCCTTGTTCCGTTACTATAATAGGATTCCGAGCACTGGTTCCTCGTCTTCCTCTTCTGGATTCACTCCACCAGGCCTACAGTCGGCCTCCGCTCCGTCCTCGACTTCCGAATCTATTGTAGCGTGCAGCGGAAGCGTTGGAAATGCGAGTTGCAGTCAGAGTGCGGGTATGTCCGTGTGTGACAATTCTCGCAAGAGGAAGGGTACTTCGTTTCAGATGAATCGACGCAGGTCCAATCCCGTTGTGCCTTTGCTCACTGTTGAGGCCTCGGTACGTGCTGTGTCTTCAGTTTTGCCTTCTGATTCTGTTGTAGAGATCATCGCTTTGTCCTCGGATGGATCTACGTCTATGCAGGGTCTGGAGGCAGCGGAAGCAGCCAGGGCACGTAAAGGTAAGCAGAAGTTGCCGGTAATTGACGAGGTGGACGATCAGTCTGATGAAGATTTTGTTGCAGGTGCCACAGAGAGAGTTCCAAAGAAGAATTATGACGCTACAAGGAAATTCCAGGACTCTTGGGCGGCTTGATTGCCGTGGGCGGAGCTTTTTCGTGGTACTGATGGCTTGTTTCAGTATGTGAAATGCGTTGTTTGCTCTCAGATTACAGGGAAGCCTAAGATTCTTCGTCCGAAATGGGATACTTTGACCAAGCACGGAGGAAAGAGGAAGGCTACCCGAAATATGGCCAATGGAATCAAGAAGGGGCAACATTACATTGCCAAGAACTGCAAGCACCTTCGGTATGAGAGATTGTACGCTGCTAGGGACACCGTAACTGTGGCACAGCAATTGGCCGTGGTGAAAGGAGAAAGAGCAAGGAAGCGGGTGCAGTTTGCAACAGTCTTCCACCTGCTTCAAGAAGGCCGCCCTATGTTGGAATATGCAGCAATTGAACCACTCTTGAACTTCCTCGATGTTCCCAAGCTGCCAAAGCGGCACTGGTCCGATAGTGCAGGATGGGAGCTCGCAGAGTGTCTGTTCCACCAAGTCCAGCGGAAGACAGCAGAGGTCATATCGAAGGCTCGATTTTTTTCAGTAACTTGTGATGAAGTTACGACGTTGGATACTCAGAGTTGGATAAGCATCCATGCTTACGTGTGCGAGAATTGGAGCAGAAAATCGATGTTGCTATCACTAGAGCGGGTCATGGGGGGGAGCGGGAGCAACAACTTGACGGCAATCTTAATCGATGCTATGAAGGCTTTCGGTGGCGTGAAGGAAGCTGAACTCGCCACACGTTTGGCTTCATTTGGCGCAGGTTAGTCGGTGCTTGCATTTCTTGTATTCGCTTGTTGTGTTTTGACTTCAGTGCTTCATTGCTTCTGTGATGGCGGTGCTTAGGATTTTGGTACAACTTGCAGAGTTTTAGGATGCGTCATTGCTTTCTTGAAGTTTGCTTGATGCTTTGCTTAGCGTGTTCTTATTGTGTTCCACTGCTTGTATTTTCTGTGAACGGCATTTGTTCGCAGACGGCGTGAGTACCATCCAAGGAAAGAAGAACGGCGTGGTGAAGCAGTTGAAAGAAAAATTTGCACCCAGACTTATTGGCATCCACTGCATGGTGAGCCACTCATCCTAAACCAGTGATTTGTTCTTAAATTGTTCTTATTAGGGAATGCAATCGCACTTTTCAATTCTAACGTGTCTGACCTCCGTGTCTTGTTGCAGGCTCACATGACAAATCTAGCCGTCCAGACTTTGAGTGATCTTCCGGTGGTAGGGCGAATTGAGGACATGCTGCAGACTTTATACGCCTTCTTCGCACATAGTCCCAAGCGACACCTTGAATTCGTGAAGTTGGCTGAACACATGCAGGCCAAGGGTCTCAAAATCCTGAAGAACGTGAAGACGCGTTGGATCAGCATGCTTTCACCTGCAGTTCGAGTCAAGAGCGAGTACAGGGTGCTCTTAGTGAAGATGTCGCTTGATTCTCAGTGACCATTGGAAGACAACATGGGGAAAAAAGCGAAGGTCGACAAAAAGTGTATGGCGCTGGCTCGTAAAAATCTAAACCACCTCAATGATCTTCAAGTATTACTTGGTTTGTCTGCGTTGTTACCTCTGTTGCGGTGTGTGCATTCATTGATGCAATTTGCCCAAGGCCGCGATGTGTTTGTCTGCGACTACGTGGCGGCCATTCACATCTGCATCGCAGAGGTCACCGCCTTCTACATGAACGACAATACCGCATTTTCCCAGGATGTCTTCTGGGATTTCAAAGCCCTCGTGCAAGTGAGACACGATGCGATACCCATGACTTGGGTGCAGAAGGCGTTTGACTTGAATTCAGATGCTGCCGAGTTACTTCACTTTACTCCAATGGGGTATAGCATCCCAGCTTGTCACAGACATGAGGGCACCGAAGAAGGGGTACCGGTCACTCGGGAGGTTCATGCGTGCATTGTGGACAGTGTGAAAGAGCTTTGCAAAGGTTTGGAACTACCCTTGTACTTTTTGCATCTTGTTCCATTGTTTGATTAGAGTGTATCAATCTAAAGTTTTTGGTGTTTGTGGTAGGTGCGGCTGAGAAACTGATACGGGAATTGGAGGTGAGGTTCCCCTCCGCATCTCTTATGGATGCTTTCGGCTTGGTATATCCGCAGTATTGGATGGGGCCAACTGCCGATGAAGATTTCTAGCGACACTTGGACGTCCTGAAAGAGCACTATGGACACACAAAGGAATTCAACAAAGTGAAGAAAGGGAAACATTTGGTGACTCTTGCTAGCCCTAGGTCGGAGGATGCACCTCTGCCAATATCAGAGATTCCTACTGTGGATACTGAAGACTCCCATGGCAAGCTTGCCGATCCAATCCTGTCAATTGCTAAACTTGATGAGCAGGCTACGATGTTCAAAATTGCTATGAAAGGCAATTGCCATGTCTCCATGCAAGGAGATCTACCATTGAATCCATTGACTCGTTTGTGGCGTCGCATTGAAGCAAACAGTCTGCTTCGGCATAAATTGTCAGAGTACTTCAAGATCGCAGAGTTAGCCGTCGTGACTGTTCTCGGGAGCGTTGAAGACGAAAGGACGTTCAGCACGCTAAGCTTCATGAAGAATAAGTTGCGCAATCGGTTGTCGACTCATCTCCCAGTCGTTGTGGGGATGCACGCCCAAGATTTCTTCGGCTTGTCCGATTTCCCATACGACGCTGCTTACGAGGAGTGGAGGTCGAAGTCTCGGAAAGAAGACTCATGATTTTGGAGGGTCGGAGGAGTGCAAGTCCACAGCGAGGAAAATGTGTGTCTAATTTTGGCGTACTGCAATGTGTATTGTGCAGGTACCCTAAACCGTCGATGACGATAAAGTGCTGGGTTAGTCCGATGGCTGTTGGACTGCCACCAGACGAACCCAGTTCACTAGTCACCTACTCCCGAGTCCTGTGAAAGTTGTCATGCGTCTGGCTTGCCGTCTTGATTTGTGGTCTTGATTTGTGGTTGTTTTCGATTGCCTTGCATGCATTCAGCCGTGGTAGAAGTCTGCATAGAGATAGTTGGTGCATGGTCTGTGCTTCCATGTCCCATGATTGTGCTTCATTTTTCATTTCTTACAATCTTATTATTAGTACATGTGCTTAAGTTATGTAAGTTGGCTTGTATTAGTTAGCATTAGCTGTGGTTTGTGGCTTGCGTGCTTTCACCCCAGGTACCAGAAGCTGAGAAGTAATATTTCCTTGACTACATGTATGGCCTGCAGTTTATTTTGATTGTGCTGGCTCTTTAATGACCACCCTAAATCATGGCAGATTTCTGTGTGCTCGAGTTTGTTATGCAGGCATTGCTTAATCTTTGTGATTTTTGTCTTTATTGTTTTCTGCTTTCATTTGTTACTTACGGAAGAGAGGGCAGGGTGAAGATGGTGAACACGGTGATTGGTGAATTGGGACTGAGACGTATTCCATGCCAATAACGTAGTGTATTATTAGGTTCTATTAGGTTGCATTATTAGATTACAATTTTAAAATTTAGTTTGAATTCTAGCAATGTTAGGACAATTTCAGATGGTGCTTAAAGTTGTACTATTGTAAATGTGTGTAATTGTAATACACTAATACTAAATGTCACTTTACATTTTCCTTTGTTGCCACATTTCTCCCTAGTTTTCATTTACAATCGCCAGTGCTTTTGAAAGCTGTGACTGAAGTGTCGCCTACTATACAAATTTTTTTTGTTTTTTTGTAGCCACATTTCCACTCTGAAAAAATGAGTGGAGCCAATACTATTCGCTGGGCTCTTTTTAAATAAAGCCAGACTTTCGACATGGAAAGTCTATGTGTGGCCACCCACACTCTATTTTTAAAAAAGTAAAAAAAACACTGATTGCTCCATAACATTTGCGGAATTGCTTAAGTGGTTGACTATGGGTGGTTCTAGCATATTGCACTTGAGTTTGGCTACTTCACAGGTTGTACACAGGTTGTACACATGCTGTACACAGGCTTTTTCACATGTATTAATTAATATAAAATGCATGTACAATATATCTTCTGACCATGGATTGGACAAGTTTCACTTTTCATACCACTTGAAAAGCAAGTACCGGTACTACCAATAAAATGAAAACCCAACCAAGGGCAGCCGGGCCAAAGATAGTCCAAGTGTCTGTCTGTAGAGAAAGTTCCAAGTGTGCAAAGAAAGTCCCAAGTAATGAACGGAGAGATCTGGCAGCTAGTGTAAAATCAGGCAAGTGAAATCAGTAAATTACAGACTTAATTTCAGTACTTTAGGTCATATAACTGAACAAAAAACTAGGAGTATAGGAAATGAGGTGTTCATGAAAAAAAAATGTATTTTCATCCTTTCTTGATCAAGAACAAGTGGATTTAATTGCCATTCACAAGCTCCCACCAGCTTCTAATTAAGTAGGCCAAGAAAATAGCTTGTTAAAAGTGGTTCTAATGTTGAAAATTCAAAAGAATCAAAGATATCTGGCAACTATCTCACAAAGCTTCAAAAGCCATTTAATGAGAGTGTCTAGAAATGAGAAAACGAGCTCTTTATACAAGTGGGGTGGTTAGGAGGTAAAACAACCCACGTGGGATATGTAAAATAGGATTAGTAGGAGCTCAATTGCTCATAGTTAAGTCATGCAAAAGCATGAATTGTGTTCAAAGTAGAATTTAAGACCTCATTTGGGCAAAGTAGAATAACCCTTTTTTAAAACCTTTGTACTAGGATAATGTGAAAAATCAAGCTAACTTTCAACTTCAAAAAATTGTTTGAAATTTTTGAGACTCCGATCAAAAGTTATGAACAAAGTTTAGAGAGTGGTTGGAAGGGACTTTTTTTTGACATTTTCAAACATCCTCTCTAAATTTTGTCCATAATTTATTTTTGGAGGCTCAAAATCACAAATGGATTTCTAGAGATGAAATTTATCTTGATTTTCCAACTTTTTTAGTTCAAAGATTTTTAGAAAGAGTTATTCTACTATGCCCAAATGAGATCTAAAGTTCTGCTTTGAACACAATTCTTGTGTTTTTGACAATGAGAAATTAAATTCTCATCTTCAAATTGTCCCATACTCTTTGAGTATTCATGATGGACAATGGATTTCATTACAAAAACAACCTCTCCACTTTTAATTCTTCTTACATGTGAATGAATGAATTTCTTCATTTGCCATCAAATTTTTTCTTAAAGGTACATGGTTTTTTAACTAATTGCTTTTGCATACTTAAGGAAAATGATTGGAATGTCCACCTCCAAATAAGGTTCTTTTACTAGATTAAATGACTTAGTTTAGGCAACAACCAAATGACCAATGATTTCTCTTGATTTACATGTTTTGAAGTCTAGGTGGAGCAACAAATAAACAAACCCTAATCTGTTGAAGCAAACCGCAATGAATCAAATTCCAAACTATAAACTATAGGCATAAGATTTGTAAGCTGAAGAAACCTTAAACTATAGAATTGGCAATTGAAGCCAATGATACTAAAACATACTAGTCACAAACTACAACAAATCAAGCAAAAAAAACCCGATACAGAACTCATCATCTTAAGGTTTAAAGAACAATGTTTGCATGAACATAATTGCAAATAATTCAACATAGTTGAATACAATGATTGTTCAATTGCAATGTCATGGATGATTCATGAACGAAAAAACATAAATTTTGAATTTTCACTCTTCTTTCTACTCAATTTTCTCATTTGAAACTTCAAGACCAAAACACTTGAACAATTACGACTGGTGAAGTTGTAGCTTGACAATACAATTTTAAATCTTTTATATCCTAATTTTGGATCATAGAGATGGCTATTGGATACACACAATACTATTCTCAAGTTAAGGCAATCTCAAAAGCATCTTCAGACAATGCTCTTGATTGAAGCTTTGTTACAGTAGTATGTAAATGAAGTATAGAAAAATAGTAGAATCTGTGGGAAACAAAAACAAAGCAATTTACAATACTATCTTCAAGGCACAATAATCAAGTGGTGACTAAACTACATAATTGAAGTCCTACAAGAGAAATAGGTGAACTCAACCCTTTGGGTCTTTGACATTGAAAGCAGATTGACACAAATAGTACAAAGTTGGAAGAGAAACAATCAAAAGCAATGACTCAATGTCCAATCCTAGCAAAGAAACATGGAGAAATCACATTTGTTCACAAAAAGTGGCACCACCAATGTGGATGAAAGGGAAAGCTCATTCTTGCAATTGGCCAATAGCTAGCTTCTACTATTAGACAGCTACTAAATTTCTAGTGATAAAAATCAAAATTATTACTTTACTTCCCATTGGTAAGAGGACCCAGCCTTGCCATGTCAGTAGAGGGGATTTGAGGTCAAAAATAGCCTATTTCAGGCATGATTCTGATGATGTTCTTGTGGTAGTAAAAATTTGAAAAAAAATTAAAATTAAAATTTATAAAACTTGAAAAAAAGTAGATTCTTTTTTTCAAAAAATGGCGTGGCACTGTCTCCACCACGTCGGATTGTGCAGCAGGTAGTGTTCCCTGCGCGGTGAAGACAGATTTCGAAGCTCGAAACTCACAGGCTTCCAAAGGCCCCAAACATCTTCTAATGTGAATATTGGTTGTTTTTGCCAGTAAGAAAATTATTACAAATGACCATGAAGAACCACCAAATGACATGTGAAAAGAAGGGCAAAAAGCTGAGCCACCCCATAAACTCCCCATTCACTGGTCCAAGTGTCTGCAAAGAAAGCTCGGCAAGTGTTAGCACGAAGCTGTGATGCCACACGTTTTCCAACGTAGTTGCTCGAAGCTGTGATGGCAGCCTGCCTAGCTTAGGAGTACAGCCTTTTTTGTTTGGTTTTTTGAAGCGAATGAATTTCAGTCATTGCAAGGAAACAGACAAAGACAAGCAAGCACGCGGTGAAAACAAGCAGCAGAGTACAGACTGCCGTGCACTATACAATGGTGCTCTTTTATCACAACTTTCATGCGCAATTTGCAATTAGCTTCCTTGACCAGCCTTGACTGTGCAGTGGGCTTTGCAGAGGACTGGATATGGATGGATGTTCCTATCCAAATCCAGGGAGCAAATAGCTGATCTCCAGTGCTGGTCCAAGCAGGCAGATCGATCGATAACAGTGCTTTCATTTTTCAATTGAATCAAGCTTCCGAGTGATCGTTACAGTCATTGCAGGACTTGCTTTTCGATACTAGCAAAACCTCAAATTCAAGTGATAGAGTGTTTGTTCTGTACCTGTGATAAGTGTTGACGGGTAGATCGATTGTGATGACGAAGCTCCTTGCAATTGCTGCTGTTGTTGTCCTTGTGATCTGTGCGCGAGAGATCAAGCAATCAGAAGCTGCACCAAGTTGCTACAATGGTGCGTCGGCCTCCGTGCAGTTCACGCAGTACTGGATCCCCAGGGAAGGCTCCCAGGACGTCAACGACGATGGCGAAGTGATTACTCTGTCTGGACCCAAAACCGAAAGCATCTTAACAGACTCCGGTGAGTTCATTCGAATTATCGCAAATTCAATTGGACTCACACTCAGGGAGACTACCTCTGGTTCCCGGATGGTTATTCCAGGTATACGTACAGTGTTCCCAACAGGGAAGATTTGTGCCCTTGATTTTGGCTATTTGATTCGCTGCTTGCATTGCTGCTTTTGTCGGGACATATATATATTCCTCTGTTCCCAGTGCAAAATCTCCTGGAAAGTTCTGGTCTTTTTTGTAAGGGAAGCAAGGATGATCTTTCTGTGAGAGCATCGCCACGAGCAGCACCAGTCTGTCTAGGGAACGCCACATTTTGCTTGCCGCGCCCAGTTTGAGGAAAACGGCTTGGCACCAACACCACGTCACATTAAAAATTGTGCTGTTCTTGCCGTCACATCTACCGAGCCTTTGAAGCGGGCAATATTACACTCACGTCAACTTGGTTAACTTTGACTGCGGACCAGTCATCGGGTCTTGAGTGCACTACCACATCTCACGAGGCGGCAAGTGCCTTGCCACACCTTCATGACACCTTCATGTGGTGGTCCAATTTTGCGGAACTGGTGGCGATGCTCTGATTTTACTTAAGCTAGGTGATTAAATTTGATTCCTTGCAGGTTCCCTGATTGAGAGCACGGACGAGAACACGTACAGCAAATGTGTGGGAGAAGGAACCTGTTTACTGCTCAACGGTGACCTCGTGAACCTCGCGTCATCCCCAGAGACATTCCAGGTCAGCCTTGCAAATACTCTGAAGTCATCTTTCCCACCAGGCATGAGCAGCAGATTTATTAGTATTTGAATATATCCTGGCCATGGATTTCATGTTTGAATGCCGGCTATGGATGAGCAGGAGATTTAGTTTTCCTGGATTCATGTGCCAATGAATCGGGATCGATTGTGAAGCTGATTCGGCAGTGTCAATAGTAGAGAGGATTATAACATTTTAACCCATGATGCTTGTCCTTCTGAATTCCACTTCCAGAATTTACTTGATTTTGATGATATGCAACCAATGTGCTTCACTGCATGCTAGCACTAGCACATATACTTAGCCAAGTCTTAAATCTTTTTAGCACTTCAGCAGTTTAGCTCACCTTCTCTTCAATTTTCTAGACTTAAACACAACTTCTCCTCTCATCCAAATTCCAAATGAATCAG
Organism: Rhytidiadelphus loreus; assembly: GCA_947034895.1. Classification (NCBI taxonomy): domain Eukaryota; kingdom Viridiplantae; phylum Streptophyta; class Bryopsida; order Hypnales; family Hylocomiaceae; genus Rhytidiadelphus; species Rhytidiadelphus loreus. Next base: position 47,339,767 of record OX344764.1, read on the forward strand.
CTCTCAGTGAATTGCACTAAGTGGAAATTATGGGTGCGAATATCTTTAAGTCCATTAATTTCGTCACTTAAATGCAGTAATCCTGAATGATCTATCAATTGGACGTGTTTTCATTTCAGGTTCTGGACCAGAGCCAATTTCCTTACGGCCAAGGCGCCTCCGGTGGGGCGTTGTCACCCTTCGTGAGCGTGGCGGCCAACGACCTAGACCCGGGCACGACGTTGTTTGTGTCGGAGTTGGAGAATTGGAATCTGCCAAATGGACAGACACACAATGGATGCGTGCGAGTCGACGATCAAGGAAAAGACTTCAGTTGCCACATTGACTGGTTTGTGGTGTCGTATGCCAACGAAGCTCAGTTCAGTAATCTTCCTCAGCAAGCTACTGTGCAAGTCCAAAGCTGCCAAGTTCTCAGCTATGGAGCCTGAATTTAATTCTACCACAAATGGGGATCGATCCATGGTTTAATTAAGACCACCTGATACTCCCGTGTATGAGTCTTAAGCAGTGTCTTCAAGCTGATGAAAATGACACGTCGACAGGAACATCGATCGTGCATGTGTATTGGTTGAATTGATCCAAATGTACGTTTTTGGAAGTTTGGTGCAAGCTCTCTATCGCGGAAACTGCTTGTTGGCCACACACGCTTTTGCATATTTATACGATTTGGGCTACAGTTGAACCTCTATTATGGATAAGCTCAATCATCTATATATGTTAGTTCTGTTTTGTTACTCTGTTTTTCTAGAAAACTGCGAAGGAACTCATTCAGTAATTGACAATCTATACTCTCGCTAGTGTTAAGCTTGTGCGAGTTATGATCTCCCCGAGCAAGCTCCTGTGCAAGTGAGCATTTTCATCTCTCAATGGCTCCTGAGTTTTGCTACCACAAAATGGGGATCATGGTTTTAAGATTGATATCATAGAACACTAGTACCTTTTCAACTTCGGCAGCTCACCCCCACGGTTGCTATTATGTGAGCCTAGGATCTTGAGCCCATGAGCATAAGAGCCTAGACTTCTATGTAATAGGCACTCCCCCACTATTGCTATTATGTGAGCCTAGGATCTTGAGCCCATGAGCATAAGAGCCTAGACTTCTATGTAATAGGCACTGTCCATAGTTATAGGATGTTTATATTATAGGTGCCTAATTATATTATAAGTGTTTATTTTATAAGCACCTTTCATGGTTATAAGATATTTATATTAAAGGTGTCTATGTTATAGGCACCTATATTATAAGCATCTTTGTTTCATAGTTATAGGATGTTTATATTATAAGTATGTATATTGTAGACATCTCTAATAGTTGTAGAGTACCTATGTGCCTAGGCTCAAGGTTTGTAGGCTCACATATTAGCACCATTGAGTTCACCCCTAATGAGGACCATTGTTCTTTCAGGGACAAATGGGATTTCAGGTAGGTACCTACGGGCTGAATTTTTGTCATGACTTCTGAAATTTCTTTTTGAAGATAGAAAAATTGATTAGCTTCATGGGAATATTAATTTTTTTTCAATATGTGCATGAGAACAAAAGTTATGCCCAAAGAAGCTTAAAACAAGGGAGAAAGGGCAACAAAAAAAATTCAAAATTTGAATAGTTAAAATTCTTTTTCTCTCATAGATTACATTTTTGTCTACACTAAAAGTTTTGATTCATTCCATTTGGATTCATTATGAGAAAGTTATGGACAATCTTGTTTTTCAAGCAATTAGGGCATTTTCTAGAAAAAATAACTTGTAGGATTCATTTCTCAATGCAATTTTTACAATTAAAAAAAAAAGTTCCACAAGATTTAGTTTTCTTCCCAAAATAATCTCACCATTGGAATTAATGCATTTAAATTCCATTTTAGAGATATTAATAATTTAGATTTTCCTTCTATCTCATATCTACTTCTACTTAGTTATTTTTTAAAGAATAAAAATTAAGTTTTTTTGAATGTTTTTCTCCTAGACTCTCAATTCAATTCCCCACAACTGAGATTTCAAGCTCAAACTTTGTAGTGCAAAAAATTTAATTTAAGAAGGTTCAAAGTCAAATAATCTAATCTCGCAATGTGATGAAAAACTTATTTTTTCAAATATCTTACAATCTGTGAAGTCAAAAATTTTGATATTTTTTTTCACACATTTTCATGCTAGTTAGGTGTAAGATCCTACCTACAGTTAGATGTGCAATACAAAAACAATTTTCAATTTTTTTGACCCTTTGTTATAGAAATGGCAATTTTGAGTGTTTTTTGGCAAAAAAAAGACCTTGTTTTTTTAAAGGATAGTAAGGAGTTTCAACAATTTTCTTCGTCCAAAATACAAAATTTATAAAGTATTTGACAATTGTTCAAATATTCAATACAACATGTTACTAAGTGCCATATTATTTGTGCTATTCTCGGTGCTATTGTATACTATTGGTATTTGTCAGCCCTGTTATTGTTACCTAGGTCTCAAATTTTTCTTTTTTTTGCTTTATGCTCACTTTTATTAGTATTTCTATTCAAAAAGTCCTAAAAAGTATATTAACATCTTGTTTGGTAGAATTCCCTATTAATATGGTGTTTAGGTCCAAAAAGTCTTGAAGTGCTCTAAATACTTCCATGTGCTAAACTTTATGTCTTAATAGGTGTTTGAAAGGTCATTTGCAAAGTTTAGAATAGAATTGAGCCCTAAATAGTGAAAACACCTAAAGTAGATTTTTGAAGGATTTAACCATAGAAAGAGCACATGATATCCCGAGGATGGGGAAGGAAGAGTTAGGATTTCTATAGGTCCCTTATTGTCTTGAAACCCCTATTAGGAGTTCACAAGAAAGCATAACTCAATTTGCAATAGCTAGGGGACATGCCATCATGTGTGGAATTACAACTTAAATCCACAAATCCCAATTGTGGACAATTGAGGGATGAAAAAAGTTGTTTCTAAATAAAAATATGCCAGGAGCATAACAGTGAAGCTAGATTGCCAAGATTCTCCATTACAGGAATGATTCCTCCTCGAAGGAATTAAAAAACAAGAGATAGAATTTAAATCCTCCAATTATTAGTATTAAGTTTAAATGTAAACTTGCACATAGCTTTAGAGGATTTTTAGGAATTTTCCAAAAAGTTTCATATTTTTTTGGGTTGTAGAAGATGACTTTATGGGAAGTCAACCGTATTTATCGACATTGGGAAATTCATAGAATTACTCAAGTTGTGATAAAATCCCACTAAAAATTGAGATAGTGTGTTTTAGCATAAATAAGCAGCCAACCAAATTTCATGACATTTCGACACCGGCAAGTTTCCCAACCGGCAGCAACAACTTTTAACAAATTTACAAGAATCGTGACAAGTTGATTGGCGTACCAAGACCATACGATGTCCGAATGAGGTAAATTTGGACTCTTTTCTAACTATCTTGAAGCTTCCAAGGCACCTTGGCTAGTCAAAACTCACTAGTAGAAAATGATGTCCAGATCAACAAAAAATCATCAATTTTTTATTAATGTGGGCACGGTATTGACCATTTTCACAATTTTTTGTTGATTTGGCAGGTAACAAAATGGTTAAATTTTTTTGTTAATTTTGGTAGTACAACGTCCAAATCAAAAAAACTATAAACACTTTTTTGTTCATTTTCACAAGTTTTTGTTGATTTGGCACAAGGTAACAAAATAGTTAAATTTTTTTGTTACTTTTGGTAGGTCAACGTCCAAATCAACAAAACAATCAACACTTTTTTGTTTATTTATACTTATAAAAGTTTTAAATAAGTTTATGTCATTGAGGTAAAGTTTTAAATTCCTAAGGTTCAATTCTTACTAGAATTTTAATTTAATTTAACACTTTATTACTCACGATTCTGTGTTTTTTGAACTCAGCAGACTTTGATGACCGTTTGGGTATAGTAAAATATATTTTTTGAAGAAATTTTGAACTAATAAAAGTTAAAAAATTAAGCTAAATTTCACCTCCAAAAATCCGTTTAACATTTTAAGTCTTCAATAAAAAGTTATAAACAAAATTCAGAGCGGGTGTTTAAAAATGTCAACAAAAAGGTCCATTTCAACCCCGCTCTGAATTTTGTTTATAACTTTTGATTGTAGACTTCAAATGTCAAACGGATTTTTGTAAGTGAAATTTAGCTTGATTGTCTAACTTTTATTTGTTCAAAGTTTCTTGAAAAAAATTATTTTACTATGCCCAAACGGTCACCAAAGTCTGCTGAGTTCAAAAAACACAAAATTATTAATTCAAGAACTAAATGTCTATTGTAGAGTTTGAATTACATTTATATTGTTTTTGCAATTTTTTTTTTTTTTTTGGTAAGAACAGCAGGCTTTGGTGACCGTTTTGGCATAGTAAAATATGTTTTTTCAAGAAACTTTGAACTAATAAATGTTAAACAATCAAGCTAAATTTCACCTCCAAAAATCCGTTTAACATTTGAAGTCTCCAATCAAAAGTTATGGACAAAATTCAGAGCGGGGTTGAAATGGACTTTTTCGTTGACATTTTTAAACACCCGCTCTGAATTTTATTCATAACTTTTTATTGGAGACTTAAAATGTCAAACGGATTTTTGGAGGTGAAAGTTAGCTTGATTGTCTAACTTTTCTTAGTTCATAGTTTCCTCAAAAAAAATGTTTTACTATGCCCAAAAGGTCACCAAAGTCTGTTGTTCTTACAAAAAAAATGAAAAACAATATAAAACTAATTCTAATTTTCTTATTAACATGTAGATTACGGGGTGGCTCAATGGTTAGAGCCTTGGACCACAACTGTGAGGTCTAAGGTTCAAACCCCCATGGTGGTGGCCGCCTACGTGGCATTGGTTGCTACGTGGTGCGACCTGCCTTCACCACGTGGCATTTTTAGAAAATTAATTTTTAAAATTTTTAAAATAAAAATAAAAAAATAAAAAAATAAAAAAATGACCAAATCAACAAAAACAATAACAAAAAAATCAACACTTTCTTGTTTCACATTGTCTAAATCAACACGTCCAAAGTAACAGAAAATGAACTAATAAAATCAACACTTTTTTGTCTATTTTTTGCTGATTTGGACGTAGATTTTCTACTAGTGACTTGAAGGAAAAATCATCTCCAACAATTGAGTTTTTAACATGTTTTTACGGCACGCTAAATCATTGTTTTTACGTGCAAAATAGCCTGGAAGTAGGGGATTGGGAGTCTTCTAAACTAATTTGGGTCTTCTTAAGACTATGGCACAATCAGTTTAGTATTTGAAATGTAATTTTTCTCTAAAAGTTATAGAAATCACAACAGTTATAGAATTTGAATTTTGTTAGTTTTTTATTACTTAAGAGTAGATGTAGGTAATTAGAGGGGAGATGGGGGCCTTGGAGTCTTGGACAAGTACAAAAGGCCCCCTCCTCCTCTCTCTTTGCACCCCTTTTCTTTTTGTAAGCTTTGACCCAAATGCGGACACATTGTTGGAATTTGGCCATTTGGCCAAAAAAACTTGTTTTCAAATCACACACAAAAGCTCTACTTCCATTTGTTGTTTTAAGATCTTATTTGTTTACGTTTTTAAGCCCATTCAAAAGACGTTGGGGTCCCTTTGGAGAGATTGGCATTTATTGATGTGTTATGTATTCAACATACTAACAATTTCAAGTTGGTGTGTCTTTTGTCTATAAACAAATTCTTAATCGAGCTTTTTTGGGGAGAGATTTCACAACTTGTAGTAAATCTCCTCTAAAGTCTAGACATTGGAGTTAGTGGTCCGCATGCTTGTTTGAAGTCATTTAGGGAAACTTTGGGTTGGTACCAAAGTTCTCAAAGTCCTCGCATTTACTAACCTTCCCAAATTCTTGTTGAGGGATTTGGTGTCAACTAGCTTACCGCGAAGCTATTGCCAAATTTTGAATATTTTATACTATCTTTGTTATTGTGTTGGAAATTTGAGGTTAACTCCTCAAATATAGCAAAACTATTGCCTTAGTGGTCATAACCAAGTATTGTGTTAACCAAGTCTTTGTCAAATTGCTTTAATTTTTGGGCCTAACCCCCCCCCCCGATGGCAAAGCTATTGTCTATCCTATTATTTTTTAATTGTTTTTATTTGGGCCAACTCCCCTTGACAACGGAGCTTTGCTCTTAGTTTTAAAAATTCGTGTTTTGTTTTAGTTTGAAAGGGTCCCCAAAAGAGATTCAATTTGGTTTTAAAAAACAAACTTTGGCAAACAACCACTAAGATTAATTTTCCAAAGGACTAGCCAAAAGGGCATGTGCCATCATAACAAGGATCCAGACAAACCGTAAGGGGCTAGTTGTAACTTAGCAACAATTCGCTAATCAGTAGTAGATCGCTAATTAGCAGTGGGTGGCTAGATTGACCAGCTCGTCCAATTTCACATACATTATTTGGTCATTGAACCACAAAACCAAGGATGATACCCATTTGGTCCCAAACTTTTGATTTTTCTTGGATATTTTGAACACCAAGCTTAGGACAGTCATAGACAATCCTTTACAAAAAATCCTTGGTGCTAGAGTTAAAGATAAAAATCAAGTTCTGGAAAACTAGAAATAGTAGAAAGGTCTTAGTTAGCTAGTTTAGCCTTTAAAATTCCAGATTTCCCCTTAGAGGTGAAATCTTACCACCTATAGGTTTGAAAATTGAATACAGAGGGTTGTAATTGAATACACTAGACTGAGAGCTGACCTACTGAAGTGGGCTAGGATGAATTGACCCCCTCATTACCCCGTTTTACCCCTAGGGAAAACACTGTGGAATTTTTTATTTGCAATCAGATGATAAAATTCAAAATTTCTGAATTCACATTTGCAATCAATGGCCCCTAATTAGCTAGGAGAGGTGTAGAGATTAGAAAAATCACAACAAAAATTAGGGGGCTTTGTTTTCACAATGACCTCTAGATGAGACAATGAATAGGTCGGTTCACCCTGGCCACTAAAGTGGCTCAATCAAAAGTCACCCCTCCCCTTGTGACTTGGCCTGTTACAAGTCACTCTAGGCTGCAAAAACTTTGGACATTAACTCCTTGCAAGACATACTCATCCAGGCCATACTAAACCCAAACTCTCTTTTAGAAACTTAAATTGCAACTTCATCTTTCACCCGGATCTCACATTAGCATTCCAAAACTTGAAGCACACAACTAATACTAAGTTGGAGCTTTGGGTAGACATAGGAGTTTAGCCATTACAGTATGAGACAACAAAGTCAATACTAGATTACTAACAAGGCATAGTTGACTTTATTAGCCATATTTTATCTAGGATTAGAAGACAAAGGGAAAACAACAAATAAAAGAATCAATGACTTAGGGGACAATTAGCATTGATGAAGATTAATTAAACAACTTTGTTGAGTTGATTTGACTTTGAAAATAAGTTAGGAAAAATTAGAAAAAAATAGATCTATAGGATTTTATTCCTCAAAAAATATCTTAAACCAAAAAAGAAGAATATTGGAAGTAAAAGAAAAGACAATTTGAAGGATGGACATTGGAACACATACAAATCATCAAAGGAGCGTATGACATCCTACAATTAATTGGAATAGAGGTTAAAGGAACATACAACAATGGGAAGGTTGCCGCAAATGAAAAGGAGGAAAGTGGAATCATCAAGTGTCAGGTATGTGTTTGAAATTCTTTTCCATTCCATTGAGTCCCCTCAAAACATCAAATTAGAATATGCAATTAGAATTTAGCTATAGAATTTGATAGGCCATAGGAAGAAAAAATCATAGAATCAAATCCAAAAATTAGTTGGAATTTACCTTAGCTTTAGAATAATAATTACCACAAGAATTATCTTAAATGGATAAAAAAAAACAATAGTTGTGGATGAAATAGTAAAAATCATCCGAAGGAATTTTAAGAAGAATCCTAGGACCCAAATTGAAGTAGAAGTTAACCGACAAAGGTAGAAGTAATTTTTTAATTTGAAAGGTGAAAAAAGAATTACAGAAGGATTTTAGTGAACTGAACAATAGTCAAAATTCATTCATCAATAAATTTCACTAAGGGAATCAAAAGTAACCTTATTTTATCTTTTAGGAGTAAAAATAAATCCTTACAATAGAATTAATTTATCATAGGCAACATTTTCCAAAAGTAGAATTTAATAATCGTAGAAGTGAGTCCAAATTCACCTTTAGTCAAAATTTATCAAAGCAACCAAGAAAAGTAAAAGTAGAATTTCCAAAGGAAAACTCATTAACTTTAAAAGTAGAAGTCACACTCACAATTAACCAAAGTAGTAAGAAATGTTTAACCATTTATCGAATAGGTCAAAAAATATACAAGGAAATGTTAAGGAAAGAATATTGAAGGGAATATTTCCAAAATTCCAAAATTAATTTTACCTTAAAAATTGGATAAAAATCAAAAGACTTAGGATAGTGTCGGAATCCATAATAGTCTAAGACGGATCAAGTAGACTAGAAGAAGGTAAAAGTAGTACAAATTTCAAAAAAATAGGTTAGGAAAAGAGAAATGGAAACAAGTAAATACATAAAAATAGTTTAGACCTAATTCCGGAATTAGTACGGGAACATGACGGAACTTGACATCCGGATAGGACGGATTCAATATCCGGAAAGTGGACGGAATGTTGTCATTAAGACAGTAGCTTATGGCGCTAGACTAGGGTTCCGTTGCGCCCCTCCGTAGCTCACGTTCCCGGTGGAGGGAACTCTAGACCTGCAGGGGTATATATACCCCTCTCTTCCTCATTTCTTGCCCTCTTTCAGTTGCTCCGCATCTGGTTGTTAGTGAGAGAAAGTGTGGTGAGTTAGGGTTACAAAGATAGGAGAGGTGAGATGGATGGCGGTAGTAAGTACATGGTATACGTTAGCAGCCCGGAAGCTAAGTCCGGTGATTCCTATGGATCCGGCCCACTTACGGCAGTTAGAGGACGACTTGAAGGTGATTGGCTGTACAGGTTTTCTAAAGAAGCCTTAGAACGTCCAGAGTGATGAGGTCCTGAGGGAGTTGGCTGAGGGCGCACCGAACCAGTATGATCGGACTGTACGCGGACATCCGGACGAGTAGATGGAGCAAGTCTGGGCAGAAGTTTATGGGTTTTTAGAACACAGAGACAGATTCGCAAGTCGGACGGATCAGTACCACTTGCACAAGTTCTCCAACCCGCCGCACACGAAGGAGGGGTACGCAATCAAGGACTGCCGGGACGAGCGACACAAGCGGCTGCTCCAGTTCCAACTCCCGATCTTGTACCCGGACAAGAGTTCCCGGGTTACGGTCATGATGGCCAACACCATCTTTGGAGAGTTCCAAGATTGGGTCGTGCACTGGAGGAGGGTCATGGCAAGCGTCGTTGGAAGGTGTACCGGGAATCTGGTGAAGAACAAGCCGAACCCGCTTAGCACCTACCTACTCCACATGTACTAGCACCGGGAGCTATTGACAGAAGAGGAGTCGACGGATTACAAAACCGGATTAGTGATGCTGCAGTGCAACTGCTCGGATGACGAAGATCCGGAGACCCAAGAGTCAGAAGATGAGGAGGAGGACAACAAACCGGAAGTGAAGGAGGAAAATGTGGAGCCAAAGGTGAAGGAAGATCGGGAGGAGGCATCCGCAAGTCGGAGATAGAAGTCTACGAATCCGACTTCCTGAGGTAAACTTCCGGGACCCTCCCTCACGTAGGATCTAAAGACCTAGGAAGGACCGCGCTTCTTCAATGCCGGAGAAGAGTGGATCCGGACCGCCAAGATGTACCACGGCTGGCTCGCCGACATCGTGTTGGGGTCGGCGGATGTTATGCAGTGCGATCCAGAGAAGTTGGTGGAAGTGCTCAAAGCGCTACCTCCGGAGACGGAGTGGGACAAAATGAGGACGGAAATCCGGAACCTACACAAGGAATGAGAGGAGTTGACCTCCAAGCTCAACTGGACGGAAGGGGAGCTGCACCAATCCCGACAGGCAGTGCAAAAGGCCTACCGGGCGATGTAAACGTTCCAGAAATGGATCGTGAGCCAGCCGACCTATACAACAAGGCAACCCTATATGATGAGATGAAGAATTCTTCCGCACCACTCACCAACACCAAGATCGTCTGGGTTATGGTGGAAATGGCTGGCCGGATGGAGACATCTCTGAAGGAGTTCCGAGCACTGGCGGCGAATATGGACCCAAACAAGCCCCTTGACTTTGGCGGCTTTCCGGAACTTCCGGACATCATCGGAACCCCAATGCCGCATCCGGAAGTCTCACCAACAAAACGGACGGGTCAGTTTGGGTCACTAATCAACATTGTGACTGGAGGACAGAGCACACCACTTCCGGATACGGGTATACTAGTCCGGAGTAGTCTGGATGCCCAGATTGAACTTGTGCAGAATTCGGCATGCACGCATCCGGAGCAATTCGAGGAAATACATACTCCTCTATCCGATCAATATCCCAAACCGGATTCTATCCACATAGAGATTTCGGAGGAGGTGGAGGAAGATCCGAAATCCTTGGACAAGGCGGACAAATCCCTAGTCCATACGGATGACACGGAGTCGGATAGTCCCCCACCCCAAAAGACCTCGATCATCACCCGGACACCACAAGGGAAGCCAAACACCCAGGGAAAGTTAGGGTTCGATAGTAGTTCCAAGAAATAGCAGAAGGGGAAATAGGTAGTTTAAAGTTAGACTGGTTGTTTTGGCAGTTGTTGATTTTGTAAGACCGGATTCCGGGTCTTCATGCAGAACCCGGATCCCGGATTTCTAGGCTTTTATTTAGTTATCTTATCCTCCTGGATTTTTAGGACAGTTTAGGATTGGACGGAGCATGCTTATCGCGTGATTTTCGGCATGTAGTTTTGTTTTAAAAGGGAGGGCCCACATGTGGTCCCTCATTCCTTTTCTTGCTATTCCGTTTTTATTGAGCAGTAAATATATTTTTGCATTATTTGTCTTTTTACTCATTGTCTGAGTTTTTCATGTGTGTCCTTGCTTTACTTTTCCTTGTGTATATAAGGGTGTTAGGGGCATATTTGAATATTTGGGTTGAAGAGTAAAGAGGTAGTAAGAAGGAATCCAGATTCAGGGTTCTACCGGATCTGTGAACTGTGTGAGTCTAAGGAAGGAATTTAGAATTGTGGAGGAGCTGTGCGTAATCCGGAGTTAGTGGTGTGGGTGCAAGTCCGGAAGGCCGGGGAGGATTCCTTGCGGAGATAAACAATTGCCTGTGGAAAAACCCCGCTCACCCAGAAGGTCTACCGACCTCCAGATCAAGTCCAAGTCCTTATACCAGACCCCCTCTCAGTTTCCGGGTGGTTCTGTATCTGTCGTTGTAGTAAGGAGGGACGGATTGTATTCTGAGTGACCTACTTTTGGAGTATTCCGGGAGTTGTGAGAGTGGACCAGTCCGGACCTTGTTTATAACGGAAAGTATTTGTGTGTCCGTGTCATTAGGAAGTTAAAGTTTGTGTAAAAACAAGGAGTGGTGATGTCCCTACCCCTCGTAAAAGAGCAAGTGAGGACACTATGAGGGTAAAACAAAGGTACAACAAACCGGTTGGGAGTTACGGATCTGGTGACGGATGAGATCTGGATCCGGTAGTGAGTCCGGAAAGTAGTAGAATCCGGGAAAAGGAGTGAGATTTGGAGTGATTTATGTTAAACCGGATAAGGAGTTTAGAACACCCTCTGGGGTTCCCTAGAACGATATTCCGTGTCATCTTACCACATGGTTGTGGCTAAGAGCGCTTACTATTGTACTGCGTGTACGATAGATAGAATGAAGTTTTCAACAAAAATAGAATAGATTTAGATGAAAGTCAATTGGAGTTGACCTACTTAAGTCAAAGTCAAAACTTAGGTAGACGATTAAAAAATAGAAAATAACCAAAAAATTCTCATTTAAATTTGGTAGTTAGATTGATTGATGAAGTTTTAGAAATTAATTTTAGGGTCAAACTTCATCTGCCGTTATCTATTAGGAAATTAGGTCAAATTTGGATTTCTTTATCATTTTTGAGAGGAAAAAATAAACCCTACACACTACATCATTTCACTTATTTGCTTGACTCACTAACCCTAGACCTTAGTTTTGACTTTCATAGTCAAAACAGTCCGAACATACTAATAATTACCTCTTGGATTTTGAAAAGTAATTATAAGTGAAAATTAGGAGTAGGAAACAAGAACATCCATTGCTTGGAAGGCGTGATTGGATTGTACGTATAGACACCCACTAGGATTCATCAACAGCACACAAAGAACTCAATTGTGTACACTTTATTCCAAGGCTGAGAGTAAAGCGCCTACAATATCTTCTGTATATAATGGTGTACTATATTACTAGTATCTTCTTTACATCTCGTAGGAATTTTCAAATTAACCTTTCGCTACTATAATTATATATGGTTTCATTATTCCAAGAATATATAAAGATCAAATAAAGCTTCATTTCATTTTAGTAATTGTAAGAAAATCAAGTTAAATCTATTCATATACCTCAAATTGTGATCAAGTCCATTGAAAGTGTGTTTAAAACAGCCTAAATTTGTTGGATTTTAGCAATAGGTGCTAGTAGTTTTCATTACTATAGGACTCTTTTATACTTGGGACCAAGTCAAGAAAAGAACTCTTTTGGATAATTTTCATTGCTCAAACTATACCATATTTTCTAAGCACTTGGCTACTAATGAGGGTGCCAAGGGAATTTTTTATTTTTTTTGGCCTATGGTTTGTGAAGAAGCAACATTTGAGTTAATTTTGACTATTAAGCAACCACACATAATCTAGTGGATATTCCCCAAAATTGCCACTTTTTGCTACTATGCCTAATTATTATTATTTTGTATTGGTTAGATTTTCATATTTTCTTGTTGGCAAGTAAAAGGAGGTTCTAACACACCAAAAAACACCATATGCCAAAGTTATAAAGGATCAAGGTTTCTTTTGATAGATGTTCTAAAACCATTTCTTCCACATAAGCACATATTGGTTTTGGAGATGTACACAAAGTGATGATGGCAGTTTTAGGCATGGTACAATTTAAGGTGTATCCACCTTAGTAAAAATTGACTAGGGGTGAAAAATGTGAATCCAAAGCCACAATAAATAAGTTATTTGCATCCATTTGGTCTCTAACCTTGTGGCCCAAGTTAGACTATCATTTTGGCTAGCACTCAATGGCGATAAAAAAAGAGTTGAATGAACCAACAACAATCTAAATCTGACACTTTTTCTCATCTTCTCTAAGATAGTGTGTTCTTAAGACCATGGATTGGACAAGTTTCACTTTTCATACCACTTGAAAAGCAAGTACCGGTACTACCAATAAAATGAAAACCCAACCAAGGGCAGCCGGGCCAAAGATAGTCCAAGTGTCTGTCTGTAGAGAAAGTTCCAAGTGTGCAAAGAAAGTCCCAAGTAATGAACGGAGAGATCTGGCAGGTACACTAATAATGGTATTTAGTGTTATGTTACTAATAGTGTTACCTAATTTTTACCAGACCAATTTAGAGTTTTACTTTCTACCTCTTGTGAGCTCATTTCTAATATGAAATTACCTTTAACACTAAATGAAGTCTTGTTAAAAATTTATATCCCAAAAAAATTCAAATAGTTGTCAAATAGTGCCTATATTGACATTTAGTGTTAGTAACACTAATGAAATTGTTGACATTTAGTGTTGTACTTCGTAATTAGTGTTGCCAACATTATATACCATTATTAGTGTAGTGTAAAATCAGGCAAGTGAAATCAATAAATTACAGACTTAATTTCAGTACTTTAGGTCGTATAACTGAACAAAAAACTATGAGTATAGGAAATGAGGTGTTCATTAAAAAAAAGATGTATTTTCATCCTTTCTTCATCAAGAACAAGTGGATTTTAATTGCCATACACAAGCTCTTACCAATTCCTAATTGAGTAGCCTAAGGATATAGTTGGTTATAACTAGTTCTAATATTTGAAATTCAAAAGAATCACAAATTTTTGGCAACTATCTCGTAGAGCTTCAAAGCCATTTATTGATAGTGTCTAGAAATGAGAAAACGAGCTCTTTATACAAGTGGAGTGGTTAGGAGGTAAAACAACCCATGTAGAATATGTAAATTAGGATTGATAGGAGCTCAATTGCTCATAGTTAAGTCATGCAAAAGCATGAATTGTGTTCAAAGTATAATTTCAAACCTCATTTAGGTAGTGTAGAATAACTTTTTTTCCCCTTAAACTATGAACTAGGCTAATGTGGAAATTCAAGCTAACTTTCATCCTGAAAAACCCATTTGAGATTTTGTGACTCTGATAAAAAGTTATCAACAAATTTTAGAGAGTGGTTGGAAGGGACATTTTCTTTGATATTTTTAAACATCCTCTCTAAATTTTGTCCATAATTTTATTCTTGGAGGTTCAAAATTACAAACAGATTTCTAAAAATGAAATTTATCTTGATTTCCTACCTTTTTTTAGTTCAAAAGTTTTAGAAAGAGTTATTCTACTATGTCCAAATGAGGTCTAAAATTCTGCTTTGAACCATTAGATGTTTTTTCGGGCCTCTAGGAGACTGCAGATCTTAATGCTGCAAAAACTTAGGGAACGTGACTACTGGCTTGACACCTCAGCGGTCCTACGTGGCCGAGAGGCCGCCAACTCATATATATTCTTACATTTGAAGAATTTTGAATTTTTTTTTGAATTTTTGAATTTTTTTTACAGTTGGCCGTCCTTCAGTGTGGAAGGAACAGTGAAGGGGAACAAACCTCAAATGGTCTCTTGGAGGCCTGAAAAAACATCTAATGACAATTCTTGCATTTTTAACGAGTTTAACAATGACCAATCAAACTCTCATCTTCAAATTGTCCCATATCCTTTGAGGATTCATGATGGACAATGGATTTGATTATAAAAGCGACCTCTCCACTCCTCATTTTACTAAATGTCAATGAATGAAATTCATCATTTTGCCATCAAAAAAATTCTTAAAAGCAGATAGTTAAATGATACATTGGAATTTGACTTGATGGATTATTATAGGATATATTCTTTGGGATTTTGACAAACCATCTTTACATTTATTTGTATATTCAACCATCTTGTCCCAAAATTAGCAAAAGAAATTAGAACGTTAAAAGAAAAATTTATTTAAGCCATGGCAAAAAACTATTGCAAGCTCAGCATTCTAATCTATAGAACTAAATGAAGCAAACTATAATGAATCAAATTCCAAACTATAAACTACATGTATAAGATTTGTAAGCTCAAGAAACCTTAAACTATAGAATTGCCAATTGAAGTTGATGATACTATTGTAAAACTTACTAGTCACAAACTACAACAAATCAAGCAAAAAAACAAAATGATACAGAACTCATCATTTCAAGGTTTAAAGAGCAATGCTTGCACAAATATAATTTTCAACATAATTGTAAACAATTCACCATAGCTAAATAGAATAATTTTTCAATTGCAATATCATGGATGATTCATGAATGAGAAAATATGAATTTTGAATTTTTGCTCTCCTCCTTCTTCAATTCTCTCATTTCAAATTTCAAGACCAATTTTAAATCTTTTATACCCTAATTTCGGATCTTAAAGATGGCTATAGGATAAACATAGTATTGTTTTCAAGTTAAGGCAATTTCTAAATCATCTTTACACAATGCTCTTGATTGAAGCTTTTTTATGGTAGTATGCAAATGAAATTTAGAATAATAGAAGAATTTGTGGGAAACAAAAACAAAGCAATTTACAATACTATCTTCAAGGCACAACAATCAAGTGGTGACTAAACTACAATAATTGAAGTCCTATAAGAGAAATAGGTGAATTCAATCCTGCATGGCTCTAACATTGAATGTACACTAGTACAAATAGTACAAAGTCGGAAGAGAAACAATCAAAAGCAACAGCTCAATGTGCAAACCCTAGTGAAGAAACGTGGAGAAATCACATTTGTTCACAAGAAAATGTCACCAACAATTTGGGTGAAAGGGAAAGCTCACTCTTGCACTTGGAAATGGAAGCCTCATGATCAGCCGATAGCTAGCTCCCACCATTAGACAACTACCAAATTTCTAGTGATAAAAAATCAAAATTATTACTTTACATCACATTGGTGAGAGGATCTAGCCTTGCTATCTTGAATATTGGTTTTTTTTTGCTAGTAAGAAAATTTGCTACAAATGACCATGTTGAACCACCAAATGACATGGGAAAAGAAGGGCAAAAGGCTGAGTCATGGCCAGGGTGAATTGCCCCCCTCATTGCCCCTAGTACATGCAAACCTTGGAATTTTTTATTTGCAAGGATTAATTTTTTTTTGAAATTCTGAATTTATATTTGCAATAGGAGGCCCCAAATTACTCTAGGAAGATGCAAGAATTACCAAAAAATTGGCACAACATACGGGGCTTCTTTTTCAAACCAAAGTTGACCGGGGCAATGAGGGGGCCAATTCTCCCTGCGCCTGAGTCACCACATAAACTCCCCATTCACTGGTCCAAGTGTCTGCAAAGAAAGTTCCAAATGTCTGTACGAAGCTGTGATGACACGTTTTCCAACGTAGCTGCTCGAAGCTGCTAATTATGGCAGCCTGCTGTAGGAGTACAGCCATTTTTATTTGGTTTTTTGAAGCGAATGAATTTCAGTCATTGCAAGGAAACAGGCAAAGAACATATCACAAAATAGTGAAATTAGGTTGCCCCAGACTATAATTGACCATGTCTGAAAGTGTTAGATATGAGAAATTAGTGTGGGGCAACCTAATTTCACTATTTTGTGTAGACCCAAGCAAGTACGCGGCGAAAACAAGCAGCAGAGTACAGACTTCCGCGCTCTATATAATGGTGCTTTCTTATCACAACTTTCATTCGCAATTTGCAATTAGCTTTCTTGACCAGCCTTGACTGCGCAGTGGGCTTTGCAGAGGACTGGATATGGATGGATGGATGTTCCTATCCAAATCCAGGGAGAAATTAGCTGATCTCCAGTGCTGGTCCAAGCAGGCAGATCGATCGATAACAGTGCTTTCAATTTTGAATTGAATCAAGCTTCCAAGTGATCGTTACAGTCATTGCAGGACTTGCTTTTAGATACTAGCAAAACCTCAAATTCAAGTGATATATAGAGTGTTTGTTCTGTACCTGTACATGTGAGAAGTGTTCACGGGTAGATCGATTGTGATGACGAAGCTCCTTGCAATTGCTGCTGTTGTTGTCCTTGTGATCTGTGCGCGAGAGATCAAGCAATCAGAAGCTGTACCAGATTGCTACAATGGCGCGTCGGCCTCCGTGCAGTTCACGCAGTACTGGATCCCCAGGGAAGGCTCCCAGGACGTCAACGACGATGGCGAAGTGATTACTCTGTCTGGACCCAAAACCGAAAGCATCTTAACAGACTCCGGTGAGTTCATTCGAATTATCGCAAATTCAATTGGACTCACACTCAGGGAGACTACCTCTGTTTGATTCGCTGCTTGCTGCTTTTGTCCGAACATATATTCCCCTGTTCCCAGTGCAAAATCTGCTGGAAAGTTCCGGTCTATTGGTAAGGGACACAACGATGATCTTTCGGTGATTTTATATGAGCTAGTTCAATAAATTAGATTGCCTGCAGGTTCCCTGATTGAGAGCACGGACGAGAACACGTACAGCAAATGCAAGGA
The DNA here is from genome assembly GCA_947034895.1 of Rhytidiadelphus loreus. Taxonomy (NCBI): domain Eukaryota; kingdom Viridiplantae; phylum Streptophyta; class Bryopsida; order Hypnales; family Hylocomiaceae; genus Rhytidiadelphus; species Rhytidiadelphus loreus. The sequence goes on from OX344764.1 coordinate 47,357,391, forward strand.
AGAAGGAACCTGTTTTCTGCTCAACGGTGACCTCGTGAACCTCGCGTCATCCCCAGAGACATTCCAGGTCAGCCTTGCAAATACTCTGAAGTCATCTTTCCCACCAGGCATGAGCAGGAGATTTATTAGTATTTGAATATATCCTGGCCATGGATTTCATGTTTGAATGCCGGCTATGGATGAGCAGGAGATTTAGTTTTCCTGGATTCATGTGCCAATGAATCGGGATCGATTGTGAAGCTGATTCGGCAGTGTCAATAGTAGAGAGGATTATAACATTTTAACCCATGATGCTTGTCCTTCTGAATTCCACTTCCAGAACTTACTTGATTTTGATGATATGCAACCAATGTGCTTCACTGCTAGCACTAGCACATATACTTAGCCAAGTCTTAAATCTTTTTAGCACTTCAGCAGTTTAGCTCACCTTCTCTTCAATTTTCTAGACTTAAACACAACTTCTCCTCTCATCCAAATTCCAAATGAATCAGCTCTCAGTGAATTGCACTAAGTGAAAATTATGGGTGCGAATATCTTCAAGTCCATTAATTTCGTCACTTAAATGCAGTAATCCTGAATGATCTATCAATTGGACGTGTTTTCATTTCAGGTTCTGGACCAGAGCCAATTTCCTTACGGCCAAGGCGCCTCCGGTGGGGCGTTGTCACCCTTCGTGAGCGTGGCGGCCAACGATATAGACCCGGGCACGACGTTGTTTGTGTCGGAGTTGGAGAATTGGAAGCTGCCAAATGGACAGACGCACAATGGATGCGTGCGAGTCGACGACCAGGGAGTCGACTTCAGTTGCCACATTGACTGGTTTGTGGTGTCGTATGCCAACGAAGCTCAGTTCAGTAACCTTCCTGAGCAAGCTACTGTGCAAGTCCAAAGCTGCCAAGTTCTCAGCTATGGAGCCTGAACTGAATTCTACCACAAATGGGGATCCATGGTTTAAGACCAGTTGACACTCCCGTGTATGAGTCTTAAGCAGTGTCTTCAAGCTGATGAAAATGACACGTCGACAGGAACATCGATCGTGCATGTGTATTGGTTGAATTGATCCAAATGTACGTTTTTGGAAGTTTGGTGCAAGCTCTCTATCGCAGAAACTGCTTGTTGGCCACACACGCTTTTGCATATTTATACGATTTGGGCTATAGTTGAACCTCTATTATGGATAAACTCAATCATCTAAAACGTAAACATGCCTATGACACGCAGAATGAGTGGTTTGTTATGTTTCCATTAGCAAAAAAGAATTAGATTTTATTCCATACAAAGACAAATGTGAGAAATGAAGGAAGCAATTGAAATTTTATTTTTTGGACAAAGTATGAATTTGATATGAATTTTTGAATGAGTGGTTTGTTATGTTTCCATTAGCAAAAAAAGAATCAGATTTTATTCCATACAAAGTCAAATGTGAGAAATGAAGGAAGCAATTGAAATTTTATTTTTTGAGCAAAGTATGAATTTGTTATGAATTTTTGAAGTGTAGTGCCCAATTGGTCCACCACACTACCCCAAATCATCAAAAAGTGTTTCCATAATGGTCATCTTACCACCTAAAGCAATCACAACATTTTCTAACATGGCTACAAGATTTCCTAATATGGCCAAGATATGAAAAGAATAAAAAATAACTTTTTATGACAAGTTTACACTAGAAAAATGTAAGTGTCTTATGATAGTCACTAATAACTCCATGACCATCTTCCAAGGCATTGATTATGGCCACCAATCAACTTAATGTAGTCCTAACTCCATTTCTTGAAAAAAATCTATCATAGCTTGTGAGAGTAATGAACTCATGATCTCCTTGAACAAGCTACCCTGTAAGTGAACATTTTCATCTATCGATGGCACCTGAATTTTCTCTACCACTTTAAATGGGGATCATGGTTTAAGACTAATACTGTAGTACACTAGTACCTTTTCAAATTCACCAACCTCTGCCTAATATTTAATTAAATTTAACTTTTCAACTTTGGTAGTTAAAAGGGGATTTCAACAATTTTCTTCATCCAAAATATTGAATTTATTAAATATTTGGTAGTTGTTCAAGTATCCAATGCAACATACTATTAAGTATTGTATTATTTGTGCTATTGTATACTATTGGTATCTTCTTCATATAATCATTTATTTGTGGTGTACTATATTACTAGTATCTTTTTCATGTCTTATAGGGATTGTCAAGTTAACCTTTGGCTACTGTTATGTATGGTTTCATTATTCAAGAAATATATAAAGGATCAAATAAAGCTTCCTTTCATTTTAGTGGTTGTAAGAAAATCAAGTTAAATCTGTTTTCATACCTTGAATTATGATCTAGTTCATTGAAAGTGTGTTCAAAATGGCCTAAATTGGTTGGATGTGAGCAATACATGGTGGAAGTTTCCAAGATTTTTAGCAATTATTATTATAATTTCCTGAAATTACAAATTCTTTCAAAAACATTTATTTTTTGCTAAAATTAGAAAAGTGCTATGGTACTCTAACTTGTGTAAGCATTTGAAGAAGCATGTTAAGTGACTAGATAAGTATTGTCTTTAACATCAATTTTGTTAAAATAGCATAATTTCTTGAAAAAATGATATGAAGAGCCAGAAGAGTAGTACAAAATGGCCTAATTTGGGGAGCTAGAAAGGAATTTTTATTGGAAATTGTAATGAAGGGCTCTGAAATGGAGGCAACGTATGGCCATTTATTTAGTCATTTGCATTTGAATGGCCATGTATAAAACACAAGATGAAATGGATTTGATTGAATGGAGTGTTCATCTTTATTTATTTCAAACTGGAAAAATTAGCACAAGAAAAAAGTCGAGGTGGTTTGTAGGATCTATTACAACAATATTCTACATTGTCATTAATTTTCAATCATTACTACCAAGATCTAGTCGCTCATCTTGCTTATGCACTATAACTATGGAGTGATTCACCTAAATTATATGTGGATCCAATCTATGCCACTTCTATGCCTCCTATAAACATATAAAATGGAAGTTTAATAGTCATTCCAATCCATTCAAAGTATCATACAAACCTAACAAATGCAAAAAACTCAAACATTGCCTACATGGCTCTTTTTAGGGGCAAACTTAAAATCAAATGCATCTAGACTCCAGAGGATATTTGAATCCAATCAATCCACCTATGATAGTTAGTAGCAGATGTGGATGCAAAGCTCTTGTATTGAATTGTGAAGGTCTGCTACTAAATTTACTAGATACAATTCATCCCGGAATTTCCCAAGGACTTCTAATTCATCTTGTGCATTTGTTCCGGAATTTCCATTTGAATGGATTCAAATGTTAGCATTGGCTACAAATCCTCTTCATACCTCAAAATATAATCAATGAATTGGATAACACACCCATACAATTTTTGAGCCATATTTCGGAGGTTACAATGCACCAAAACTTACAAGATGGCTCCACATGCATGAAAGAGGGCAAAAAATCTAAGCCCTTCCCATGAAAGATAAGAAAAAATAGTACTCTATTATGAAATTCACAAACTTTTGCCTTTCAAGTTCACTTGATTGTCCTAATGATCATTTGGTATTTGTGTTCTTTTTACTTTTAAAGAAATGTTTTTATTGTTCTTGTGAAGGCGATAACAAACGTGGTGAATTGTAAACACCTAGTGTATACTCACTAATATCTCATTGGTTTAGCGTCTTTTTGCTTTTTGTTTTTCTAGATTATTAATTCAAGCTAGTATTTGCTTGAAATGTTGTCTAGTACTACTACACATAGCATAGTACATATTAAAGACTAAAAAGAGTTACCTTGACTTAGAAGATTTTTATAATAACCTATTTGGATTTGCTATTATTATCATCCCCTCTTTAATTATGGTATAAAAAATGGGTTTGGCACCCTAGTTTAATTAAACTAATGATTTGATTTGTCTACCTTGGTGTTAAATCTACCACCATTCACTCCAAGCTTAATTACCTCTCATGGTAATTAATCTGACCTCTAATTGCTTATAATATGATTATGATTAGACTATCTTGATATTTAATTTCTTGCTATCAAGTACCGTTAAAATTACCAATGCATGTTAATAATTCTAGTTGTAAATTTCTCCTTCATTGCAAAAAGTTGTTGTTTTAGAGTTTCTAGCTACTTACAATTGAAACTAGTTTTTTTTTACAATGGATTAAGTTCAGGACATGGTTCACTTTGAAGATGGCAACCTCACAATCTTCTACAAATAGTCACTACAAGGGAAACTGTATCCTATTTGACAGTAAATTTGACAGAATTCTGTCAAACGTGCTGTAGATTAGGAGTACTTGATTCGGACACTTAATTGACAGGATTATGTCAATTCGGCTGTCATTTCGGACAAAGATACACGTCATACAACTCTTCCTCTGACTCCTTTGCCACTGTGGATTTCACTTTCCACGTCATTTTGTGCAAGAAATAAATATTTATCCCTTAGCTATTTGTCAGTAACGACGAGTATAGAGGTGTCAGTGACATCTTGTCAGTAATTATAGGTAATCTATTTTACTGGCATTTTCCTCCCTTGCATTCTGACATTTCAGAAATTTAAAACTTTTTCACAGACACTATACAAAATAGAAGATAGCACGTGGATCACTGTGAGCCACAAATTTGGGAAGATTCAAAAAATTTATTTCATGGGGAAAAATGGTATTTTTCAGGGGAGATTCTTGATTCTGGCAGCATTCACATAGGCAAAATGGTATGCACTTCATGTGCATGAAGCCCTATTTGAACCCTCTTTCTCTGGAAACTGCTACCAAGACTTCCCTAGCATGCTAAATACTACCTGTATATGTAGATTTAGCCTTCCATATGCACGAAAACCTATATATCTGTCCCTTGCTTCCTCTAAATATATATCTACAAATCTATCTCCTTATAATGTTGCTACTTACTGCAATTAAAGCAACTTACATATTTTGAAAATTGGCCTTCAAAATTAGTAGCCTGCATGCAACCACATGTAGGTAGACTTTGTTGACGAAATTTTGGTGAAGAATGAGCAATTGTAATTGACTACGGGAGTAAAGCAGAAGTTTTCCGAACGTCATCCTGTAAAAGTGATTGTCCTCTTCTATTTTTAGACTTTTTGCCTTCCTCTTCCTGATGCACTTCCTGAAGTTCAGCGCATAGTAGGCATCCCACCGTTGGTTTTCTAACCATCTGCTACTTTTCAAACATCATCACCGCCTCATGTCAAACGGAAGAAAAAACATTTGCTAATTAAAAACTCACAATTAACTATTACATGACCACTAGACAATAGTGCCATGAAGGCAACTTCCTAAACTGAACAACATCCACGGCATTGGGAGGCAAGAAACAAATGCATATAATGTGTTGTCATCATGGGCTTCCAAGAACAATAGTAGGTCCTTCAAAACTTCACAACATAGTATCAATCACAAATTCCTCACTTACCGCATCCTTTTTAGAGGCCTTGTTGTTTTCGTCTCCTCGCTATTACATCACTTTCTTTCTTGGATGGCCTCTTTTGCGAGCCGGAGGAGCGTTGTAAATTTCTGGCATGCGTTTTCTACTCTGTAGTACATAATTGCATATAATGTGCAGTTAGAAGTAGATGTACCTTCACAGGAGACTTATACTTCCATAGTTAAGTTAGTCTATGCTTTCCTATGAAAATGTGTCCACTCCTATTTCATGAAAGATATCAACCTACAAGACTATATCTGTGCATGATTTAAAAGACTTAGGTTGCAATGCTCATTCTACGTACCTCATCTTCTCCATGCAGGTCTTCAAAAGCAACCAAGGTTGTCGATATTGGTATGCTGATATTCTCCATCGCAAGTACTGCAGTGTCATTTTTCTCTGCTGTGGTAGGTGCGCTTGATGGCAATGGTATACTGCTCTCAGCCTCCGCAGCACCTCGGAAGTTGCTGGTACCTCCTCTTTGCTCCAGTGCTTTTAGTTGTTGTAGGATTCGAATGAATGCTGGGTGTTGAGCAACTTGCTCTTCCGATAATGCTAGTACTTCTGAGGGAATACGTCCATGAGTTTCCCCATCCTGAACACCATCACTACGCTCATGTACTACTCTTTCTGCTGCATGCGTCCCGGCATTTGGAAAATTCCCACTTCCCTCGCTGTAGCCATGGGTGCCACGCCTACTCTCTTCATTGCAGGTTCCATCACCATTTTGCACCATGGCATTATGCACTTCTTTAGGCCGTTTTGACCTTCCTCCATAGCCTTTAGGCCTCCCCATTTCAATCCTGATTTTGTTCGGTGATGGAGACCGATTCAATCTTTTGCGCAACTTATCACGCACTCCTACCTCACTTGATGGTCCTGTCCTCCCAACGTTGATGTGAGATGCATTGGCCTTACGGCAGTTCTCTACCTTTTGCATCATGGGTGGACTATTCAGTTGAAGCTCTAGTGACTTCCATATCATATCATCCATCTCGTCTGGCTTCCCCTGGTTCAGACGCATTCTCTTCCACATCTCAGCGCGCCTTAAACTGACTCCACGAGCTATGACCTCCTTCACAAATTCCCACTTGATGGGCCTACTGTATTGCCACGTATGTTGTATCCATTTGGCAATTTCTTTCACTTTCTCTTGAGGTTGACGATTAATGTTTCCTATGGATGGATCCAAATCCCTGGACAGTAGCATGAGTTCTTTCCGCCAAGCTCCCATGCCTGCACCATATGGCTCTTTTCGGTACTCATCAACTAGGAGGTAGTTTCGAGGTAATCCCTCAGCAAATCGCCTATCACCCTCTCTTACACGTGCTGTTAATGCGTGCCTCCTTTGCCGACGCTTATCAGTCTCCGTCAAATGGAGGTCTACGTTTTCACCTGCTGCATGGTTCTCATCTTGTAAAGTCGGCTCCTCCGAATTCCTTGCGGGTCGTCTATCCTCCTCACTGTTGCCACTTTGTTGACCATCACAATCATCGTCGTAGAACGAATATGACCGTTGTGGAACTTCAGCTCCCTCTCCTAATATGCCCCTTCTATTCTCTTCGTACTCATCGGAATTCAAAATTTGTTCCTACAAAAATAATGACGTTCAGCTTTACATTCTCAATTACACATGCACGTACTAGTGCCTTCCAAACATTAAGACTGCATGCCTACTTTACGTATAAAACATTAGAATGGGAGATTACCAGCTGTGGCTTTAGGACTTCAGGTTCTCTTAATTCCTATGCACTTGAAGGATTTTGGTTCCAAGTTTATCTTCAAAAATATATACATGATCGAGCAAGTCATATGACTCGGAATTAGGGTTGTCTTGTCTGACATATTTTTGGGTTTAGGCGTCGTGTATGACGTCTGACGTCGTGTGTCGCATGTCACAAAGTGTCGAGTTTACTTGACATCGCGTCGCGGAGGGGTAAAAAATTTTACCCCATGGTAAATAGATTTTGCCTACGTGGCAGGGCTTCGGAACTGACGTGGACAGCCAGCATGGGCGACTGCGGGTGTGGGCGCGTGCAGGTCTGCCTTGGGCGACCTCGGGTTGAAAAATTGAGGCGACTACGGGTGAAGGGGCGACTGCGGGTCTGGGGCGTTAGGGCAACTTCGGGTGAAGGGGCGACCTCGGGTGGAAAAAATAGAGGCAACTGCGGGTTTAGGCTTGAAGGCGACTGCGGGTGAGTGGGCAACTGTGGGTCAGGGGCTTTAGGGCGACTTCGGGTGAAGGGGCGACCGCGGCTTTGGGTACTGAGGGCGACCGCGGGTCCGACAAGTAGGGGCAACTGTGGGTTACAGGGCGACTGCGGGTCGGAGCAGCAGACAGCGACCGCGTGTTCCAGGGCGACCGCAGGTTCAGTTTAGGATTTCAGTTTGGCATATTCAGTCTTTGAAGTAACACGTCACATAGGTGTTTTATAAGCGCAGAATTAGGTGCTACGTTATATTGGGGTTTACAATTTACAAGTGCAAATAATAGAGCCCATGAAATGTAAATTGGACAAACTTCTCTAATCCCAAAAATTCACCCAGTATAAGGCCACAATAATAATGTCAACAACGATTATATTAATAAGTCATCGATATTGCTTTCAGGCGGACTTCAAATGTAGCCATACTTGCATTGCACTTTTATAACCTCGTTGCAGTCATCACCTAACTGCCTACCAATTAGAACTCAACATATATTTTAAAACCGGTAATCTGTCCCTCACTCTAATATGCTCATATGCTTCATGAAGCATTACAAAATCCTTACACATCAGGATGAAGGCTCAAAGCTTGAACTACAAAGATTTGCTACCTAACATATAAGCTAAAACCTTATAACTATAATTATAATTATAACTATAATTATAATTATTGTCTACTTCTCTAGTACTCTAGTCACCAGGCGTGAATGTGGAATCGCTCGGCACCTCATCAGCATTAGGGTCTGTATCATCGTAAGACTCTTCGTTGCTCCTGTTGTCGCCCGAGCTTTCGATTTCATCATCTTCCCTTGTTACTACATCGATTTGTACCTCACGCTCTACCTCTGAGTTCAGATTTCGAACTTCTGTATCTACACCACTGAACCCTTCAGTTTGCACAAGTCGTTTCGTGAACCTCAACGCATCCGTAGTTCCATCCATGTTGGATGCAGGGTGTCGCCCTCCTCTACTTGATTGTCCAACATTCTGGGTGGAACATCCCGCTCCAATGGTACACCGTTGGACAATTTGAGTGGGTCGTTTAGGGTTTCGAGGTCCCCTCTCGTCAACCCTCCTAATACGCCTTTTCTGGCCTCTATTGTTGCGCCTCTGGATTCCTAATGATGATTCGCCAGGGCCAGACACGGATGAAGGTTGAGTGGGTTGTGGAGCTGAGCCGTGAACCTCTTCATCAATCGTCCGTAGAGCACCTCCACGCACCAGTGGCCTTGTTGGAAGGGTTGGGATAGACCTCCTCATTGTTGCCACATTTGTAGTCGTCTTTGGATTCAACGGCACATTCCGACTTCGATTCATAACATATGCCAATGGCACATCATCATCATCATTTGTAGTAACAGTTGTTCCGAGGGTAGATGCGTTCAATACAACGGGATTTGGTATTCCCTCGTGTACAACTTCATTGACTTCGATGGCCTCTTCTTCATGTTCGCTTCTCATTGGAACTTGTGCACTGTTTCTTAAATTGCGAGCCATATTTGGAGGCGAACTAGTTGATATTGGAGATCTAGCTTCTTCCTCTACGGGTGCCATGGGAATAGGTACGCCTTCGTCATTGTTGTCGGGGGTGCTTTCCCTCCTCAGTGATGCATGTGCCGGCGAAATTGCATCCATATTGTGCACGACGTTCTGCGGTGGACTGCGTACAGGTGAATTTCCAGGAGAAACATACCCATCGTCACTAAAATCAAATGTATTCCCGTATATTGGTCGTGGAGGACTATGTGGCGGCCTAACCATTGCATTCCAAGGATTGTTGCGCAACCGATCCTCTTCATCCCTGCGGTTCTCACGTTCTCTCATAAAATCTGGAACAACGTCGTCTTCTTCCCCTGAAGACAAAGGCCCATCACGCTTGTCCTCATCGTCTCCATTTGCAAGCATCTAGTCGTAAAAAATGGCTGGGTTGTGTCCACGTTTTTTACGTTCAAGTTTGCTGTTCGCGTAGATATACACCAAGGTCTTCGCCTTTGTCGTGGCCAAGCGGTTTCGCACTTTATTGTGCACAAAGGAATACATGCTCCAATTCCTTTCACACGAAGATGCAGAGCACGTCAAACCGAGAATTCGCTTTGCAATTTTTGGAAGAGCATTGCCCCCCACACGATTTCACCATTGATGAGGCAATAATTGACATTCAATGATATCGGGAGCCTCATGTAAAGGATCGAATGCACCTGTCTTCTCTTCAAATTGAGTTAGCTCCTGCATTGCTTCCACCACTGACATGTTCAATGGTACACTCAGTTTTCATATGACTCGATTCAAAGCTCCCTTTGCGTAGCCATTGTTATGAATAGCCTCCACGTCACTCAAGTATGGATTTAGTAGTGCCCCCGCATAGTGTAGGTCAGTAATCATCAACTTCCAGCGAGCATCAAATTGTTTCTCATATCGTGTTGCCACCATTGGATCAAGGAAAAATGGAGCATTCTTGAGAGAATAAATGTGCTCCTTCAAGGCTGTCATCATTACTAAAGCTTTCGGCATTGCCGGGACTTTTCCATCAAAATGACAAAGACAAAGCAGCACGGGCTCTACCATATGGAGGAAATTGTCGCACTGAACCCAAAACTCTTCGGAACGGATATCTTGCCTTGCAAGTTTGGCCTTGCCCGTAATGAAATGTCCATTTCTGCGGTTTTGCAAACTCAACTCGAACGTCATGTATGTCTCATCCAGTGTCACGTTGTGCACTGCTTGCTTGTAGTCTACCAAACGATCAATCATCAAGAAATTTGTGGCAAAACGTGTTTTGCTTGGAAGTTTCAACACTTTGTTTGGTGAAAATCTCCGAAACAACGCCAAAGTATGTTGGTATTTCTTGATGAACTTCACAATTGATGAAGCCTTTTTTACCAACTCCTTTACTCTCTGATCCTTTCCCCAATCTTCTAAGAGTAAGTCCAAAATGTGTGCCGCACAACCCTGCCTATAAATGTGAGGGTACCTTTCTTCCAACCTTGCCATCGCCCCCGTCATGACTGCAGCATTGTCCGTACACAATTGCACAACGTTGGTAGGCCCAATTTCCTCAATGTATCGTGCCATCGTCTCAGTCGTGTAAGATATATCCTTCTTCTCCCCAGTACTATCCACTGATCCCCAAAAGACATCCCCGGCGGGACACACCAACATCATATTTAGTAACGGCCGCGAATTAGTATCGGACCAACCATCTGAACAAATTGTCGCTCCATACTGACTTATTGAAACCCTCGTCCGCTCTGAGACCATGGCTTCAACCGATGCCTTCTTAACATCTATCATTTTCGTGCGAATCGCATTATACGATGGCGGTTGGTACACGAATCCAGCTGCTGCAGTTTGTTTAACAGCATTCACGAAGGCTAGGTGGCGCACAACATTAAATGAAATGTTCGCCTCGTAAAAGAAAGAAGCCCACAACCTATCCAACTCTTGTCTACGGCCCATCTGTAATGATTCATCCATGCTTCTTTGCCGAGAAACAGATGGCATGTTCCTCCTTCTCTCAAGCGTTGTTCCAGTAGAATCTACTGAATCAGGCGTAGGATTTGGTCTTGCATTTGATTCAAAGGGATTGAGAGACCCTTCTTCTTCGACATCCAACGCAGGTGCGACAATAGACTCTGCAACATTAACTGGTGCATCATGTCTAGTCGGTGCATCATACATCTCTTCGTAACTCATGGACCTTGGAACTTGCCCCTCGCCAGTTCGAAACTTTTCTCGTACAATTCTAGGGATCTCCTTACAATGCTCCAATGTAGTCGAGCCACCATAGCCAAAGTGAATCAATGCTCTCTTTCGTACAAATGCTTTGCTCCACCCACAAAACACGCATTTTCGAGCATGGGGGGAATTATCAATTGGGGTACATGGTACTAGCCAAGGGTCCCAATCCTTTGTGGACCTCCACGTATCATTCATGGTCCCCCCCCTCCCAACACCTTGTCTAGCCATGTAGTAGATCAACACTGGGTCTTCAAAGAAAATGACTACAATAATCACACTAATACTATGGAAGATGTAATGACAAAGCAACCCGCTTAGAGTGGTCTTGTAAACCCTTCTAAACACGGTTGTTGCCCTCCGAAGAAGTTAAACGTCCGCATGAAGCCTCTTTCGAAGGTCCAAGATAAAAGTTTTATCAACGGAGCCAAGGTGATAAAACAAGGGGTACCCCTAGAACTTTATACAAGAAAACTGCTTGGACCCGCGGTCGCCCCATGAGAGAATGCGGGTCCAAAAACCTGAAATCAGTCAGGTGATGGGCGACTGTGGGTCCAAGATTGGACGACAGCGGGTCCAGAAGTGGGCGACTACGGGTCCAGGAGTGGGCGACTGCGGGTCCAGAAGTGGGCGCCACGGGTCCAGTAATGGGCGACTGCGGATCCAGAAACAGGCGACTGCGGGTTAGGAACGGGCGAATGCGGGTCCAATAATGGGCGACTGCAGGTCCAGGATCAGGCGACTGCGGGTTCAGGAACGGGCGACTGCCATTTGTTTGGATAATTCTTGCATCCCCTGGGGTAATTTGGGGCCTATAATTGAAACTATGAATTCAGAATTTCCACTAAAAAAATAAGCCTTGAAAATAAAAAATTCTAGTGTTTGCCTTGGAGTGGCAATGAGTAGGTCAATTCACCCTAGCCATGACAATTGCTCTGAACTTCAATAACAAGTTCTTTTCCAATCCGGCAAGTTTTGAATTTTCCTTTTTTTTTAATTCTCTTTTAATTCCGAAAGTCCGAACTCCCAAGGTCATTTTCCTGCCAAAATTCCTAGAATATTCAAGTTTTTACAACATTGCAAACATAAATAACCAAAAATTCATATCTATATTTATGTACTCTTGTCAAGGAACTACATAGAATTCAATGTGCTTGCATTGGAATGTTCAAAATGGATAATATCCTTTTATATATACATAAGATGGAATATACATAGTCCTCAAAAATGTGCTAAAATTGAAAATCATTCAACATCCATTTTGGCCTTTTCTTTGCGGTCATGAGCCTCACGTTCCATCTCATACAAGACTTTCCTACCTTCCAACTGCAAATTCCTAAGGTATCTATCATCCTTCCCCAACTTCTTTTCCAACCAAAATTGCTTGTATGATTTTTTGAACTTCAAAAGCGCCTTCAGTGCATCCCGATGTTCTTCCAATTTTGGATCCAATGACAAAGAAACCCCAAGCTTCTTTTTCAAGTTAACTACTTCCGTAAGAGACAATGTTTGTTTAGTAGCCACATCTTTCCAACCACACATTTCTGCAACACGGTCAAGGGGGGCTTTGTCCTTTAATGCTTTCAAGGAATTTAATCTTGATCGTGCTTCTTCCACCCCTCGCTTCTCCAAGTCTATCTGATCTTCCTCCAGCTTGCATGCTTCCATAATTTTGGCAAGCCGTTTGTTCGCAAACTCATTGCTAGAAGAACTAGATCCTCCAGCATGCCGAGAAGAGAATCTAAGGTAAAATGCTTCCAAGTCTAAAATCTTTGTTATTTGCGTTGACAAAAGAACTTACCGACTTTCAAGTTCAGCACGTAAGCTATTTACAATATCTCCACTCAAAGTTTGCGTTTCTTGATTGCGAAGCTTCTCACATTCTAGATGCTTTTCATCCAACTCATTTAGAAGCTTCTTGAGTTGAGCTTTGTAAACAACTTTGGTGTCCAACATTACTGTGTCAGAGACAGTTCCATCTTCAACGAATTCCTCACTTCGGTACATGTCATCAACACAATCCAATTGGAACAAAGAAGGCTTCACATCTTCTTCTGTTTCCATCTCTGTCCAAAAAACATCATCTTCTGCTTCTTGCATGCATGCAAGCACATACTGCAAAACTTCGTCTTCTTCAGTGCGAGGGACTGTAATCGGATTCACCATAGCAAGAGGCAAAATATCAAGATTTTGTGGTTGCCTAGCTGGTTCACCCTCTTCTTCCATTCTCGGGGGAGGTAAATTTTGTGAAGTAAAAGCCACCATCGCCATGTTTTGGGGCTCCATTGGAGGGTCTTCACTAAGGTTGTCTTCCTCTCCCGAAGATGAATCAGATGACGTCCAATGAAACTGCTCATCGGGCACTCCCTCCTTCAAGTTTTTCTTCTGGCCTAGCCCTTCACGTGGATTGGCAGATAGAGCCGCCCTTGGGATGTCTTTTGTCGGTGGAAGGCGAGCATGCTTCACTCCCTTGATTGAACTCCAATCCACGCTTCGAAACAAAATGAGTTCCGCATACACCATTGCACATATGAAATATGGGACTTCGCTCCTGGGCACTGAATATGTGCCATACAAGTATCGATAAATTTCGATACAACGTTGCACAAATGCATCATTACGGCATGGATGCAAATTGGCCGTATTGTTGCGCCGATTCGTGTAGTGCCGATGATAGGGGAATAACTTGTCGATGTGGCACCACCCCACGAAGGACTTACAAGTCTTGGCGGTCCAGTGGCCCGTAATTCGATCCCAACCTCGGTAGGCCACACACGCTGGGTCCAAAAGGATGCGTCGTTGCCTAGGGTGCATGGCTCCTTTTGCCTTGGTCTTCTTCTTGTGGTCCACCATTGGAGATGCTCTTGAGATTTGGGGCAAGAAATCTAAACTTAACCCTAAACCGCAAAGTATTATCTAGCTAAACTTAACCCTAAACCACAAAGTATTATCTAGCGATTAGTGAGTGATGGAGTAAAATCAAGAACATGAGCCACATGTAAGTGAAACTCAAAACCCAAGCTCCCGGGCACGCAATCAGCCACTGTAAAGTAGGTGAAAGGCAGTACGCAGCAAGAAGGGAAAGTGGCGAAGTCGGGTGGGGAGACAGCTAATTAACCCGCAATCGCCCTGGAGCGAGTGCAGGAAGGGGCGCTTGCAGGTCTGAGAGCGACCGTGGGTAGGGCGACTGCGGGTCTAAGGGGCCGACTACGGGTAGGGCGACTGCGGGTCTAAGGGGCCGACTGCGAAGGCGACTACGGGTAGGGCAACTGCGGGTCTGGGGCTACTGGGGATGGGCGACCGCGGGTCGATGGCTATAGAAGTACTGGGGTCCTGCGCGACTGCGGGTAGGGCGACTGCGGGTAGGGCGACTGCGGGTCTGGGGCTACTGGGGATGGGCGACCGCGTGTGGGGCACCACAGAGTAATTTCTGGACCCCTACAGTGGGGCAACCGCGGGTAGGGCGACCGCGTGTGGGGCGACCGCAGGTGGGCGACTGCGGGTACAGGGCGGGATTTTGAATTTCTGAACCTCTAAGACTTTCACTTTGAAGTTCTCTTACACAAAATTGTGGACATAAATTTTAGTTACCAATGCACTTCATAAAAATGTATTGCACCTTTTCATCTTTTATTTAAAAATTTGGGTTATGCATCTTTAGCCATTTTATTAATTATTGTTGCAACTTATTAGATTTGACATGCAAAAAGAGGATTCCCACCCTAACATCACTTTTGCAATTTCAATAAGAAAATAATCAAACATAAGAAATTTACCATCCATGATTCACATGGTTGCGTTTTATTTTCCAATGCAATCTCTATTATGTTTAGTTTGAATTTGTATGGTGAATCCATTGTAAAACAAGATCCAACTATGAAGAATGTGGGATTCTTGATCAATGTAGACCACTTTCGGAGAGCTCCAAAAGAAGGGGTTTGGGAATTGAGGGATTAATACCTTTTATTCATTTATGGTCAAGTGTGATTGACACATTATAAATTGCGTGAGAGAACAAAACTCAATATAATCAATTATACAATGTATAGGATAGGTGTAGTAAGATGGTTGTTCAAATATCCCATAAGGATTGGGTGTGACAGCATGAGCTCCCATATAACTTTCATCATGTGCTTCATCAAGCACCGTGAAGGTGTAGCTGGGAACTAATTGTCACAATTAATTGTCATAGCTA
Source organism: Rhytidiadelphus loreus (assembly GCA_947034895.1). Classification (NCBI taxonomy): domain Eukaryota; kingdom Viridiplantae; phylum Streptophyta; class Bryopsida; order Hypnales; family Hylocomiaceae; genus Rhytidiadelphus; species Rhytidiadelphus loreus. The sequence goes on from OX344764.1 coordinate 47,372,989, forward strand.
TTTCCCAGCTGATTTCTTGGTTTTGTTCAAATTTTATTTATCTGTACATTCATAGGTATCCAAACAATAAAACTTGTTTCATATTAATTAAAAGTGTAGCCATCATATTTACAAACAAAGGGATTAAATCAAAGGCATACATTTGTACATTTTCAATATTTGGGGATTTCAAACTTGTGAACTAAGAATAACAAGCCACAACATTTATGGGTATATATTTTATTGGGGGGGTCACATTTATGGGTATATATTTTTTGGGAGGGGTCACATATGTAAACCATTAAAGTATTGGGCACTAATCAATTAAACATTCATATACCATGGACTGTTTAGCAAAATATGATCATCCATCTGAGATAAACAATCCATGCATTGTTTAGCAAAATCGTAGTATAGAAATGTAAAATGAAGTTCTTTGTCAAGCACATTGCTATTTCACATGTCTAGCATGACTTTAGTACTATTATCTTCATAAATAACTTATTTCTTTTTATGATCCCAACTCAAAAATCAAAATAGGGTCTTATGCCATGGTACAAGGCTGCCGTTTGATGCACCACAACAATGTCTCTAGTCACGAACGATTTGCCCGTGGCACAAGGTTGTCCAAGTTTGCGTGAGCTTGGTTTAACCTATTATTGGTCTGCTCAAGGATATCCGTGGTGTTGATTTGAACGCTCAGAGATTGTGTAAATGCGCGTTCCGTCCCGTGCTCATCATCCTAAGGTGGAATTGTCATTAGTACATATGATATTCACAGAATGGGGTACAAACAATATTAACCTAGCAAGTATATTAACTCGTGTTGTGGTATTGCACTAACCTTAATGAGTTGTAACAACAAGCACCCATTCTCAGACTCGGAAAGTTTCTCGACATCCTCAAATTCTTCTAATAAAGCCCTGCATCTCCCGGCCCCCCATATCAATGAATATTAAAACATAACAACTACATATGGGTATTTTTAGTATATAATCTTATAATACAAGTTCTATACTAGAACAACCGAACCTGAGGTTTGTGCAATCTTTTCCTTGCCGAACCCACACATATTCTTCCATCATGGCCCACCCCTCCCTAATGGCCTCATCAAATTTGGCTCCCCAAACAATATCGCGTGTGTTTTGTATCAAACACATCACTCGTCTTGCAGCAAATAAGCACTAATAGTGAGATGAAATGTCCACCACCAACTATCCAACTAGAAATGTTCATTAATACATGTTCATTTCATTATTCAAGGATTCAAATGAACTATACAAAATGAAGGGCAATATTTTACTCACCCATTTTGCTGGCTTGGAAATGGCCTTTGGACTCATTGCACTGGCCATAATGAGCAAAGCAATACAATTTGTAGCCTTTCCAAAAGTCCTTAATCCTATTTCAAAGATCACAAATCAATTCCAATAGAATAGTCATTGTCATGGTGATTCTCCCACCTATTAAAAAGACATTGTCTACAATACAAGTGGATGACAATAAGGAAGTCAAAGGCAAACTAAACAAATTTTTACCGGAAATATTCATGGTCGAGAATAATTATGACTTCCTCTGAGCACTTGCTAAATTGAACACCTGCCATTAAGCCTGTAAGGAGCCAAATAACTAATCATTAGCAATGCAAGAAGATTAAATTTGAATAGGCTACATAACAATTGAGGCCCCCCTACGTTACTATAACACCCAAAAATGAAAGAGAATCAATGAAGAACCAAATGAATCATTTTCATTTGAATTGCTAATTGTTTTAAATGTGAATTTAGTGTACCCTTTTTTGGTGACTTCACACCCATTTGTGTGTGCATCCTTATTATTCAACAACTTTGCCACAATGAATGCAATTGCCGTTTCAAGGCCCTCTACATCAAATGGCTTTGATATTCTCACTATCCTAAACTAATGGAAAAGATTTTGGGTTCATTGAAGTATACAAGAAGTGTCTACTGTATTGTTGGCTGTTTGTGGGAAACCAAAAAAACCACGAGACCTCCACAACATTGGGCCCACATTCAGCCACTACAAGGTAGGTGAACTACAAGGCGCAGTTATGAAAATTATGGACCATAGGCTGGAACAGCCCATGAAATACCCGCGGTCGCCAGGGGCGCATGCGCTAACCCTAACACGGATACTAGGGCGACTGCGCGTGGGGCGACCGCGGGTCCGGTCCAAGGATCCCTCGCGTCTTTCAAGGGCGACCTCGGGTCAGGGCGACCTCGGGTCCTCGAGGGGGAAACACATTTCAAAATCCCCCCTCCATCAGGGCGACTGCGGGTCAAGGAGAAAATGCAAACTCCTTGACCCGCAGTCGCCCCCTACGCGCAGTTGCCCATATGGAAGGGGAGGGAGACACCAAATAATTTTCCGCCCTCAATCAGGGCGACTGCACGTAGGGGGCGACTGCGAGTCAAGGTGGGAGACACCAAAAATTTCAAAAATGCAATCTCCCCCCTTCCATCAGGGCGACTGCGCGTAGGGGGCGACTGCGGGTCAAGGTGGGAGCAACCTAACTATTTCAAAATGCAATCTCCCCCCTTCAATCAGGGCGACTGCGCGTAGGGGGCGACTGCGGGTCAAGGTGGGAGACACCAAAAATTTCGAAAATGCAATCTCCTCCCTTCCATCAGGGCGACTGCGCGTAGGGGGCGACTGCGGGTCAAGGTGGGAGACACCAAAAATTTCGAAAATGCAATCTCCTCCCTTCCATCAGGGCGACTGCGCGTAGGGGGCGACTGCGGGTCAAGGTGGGAGACACCAAAAATTTCGAAAATGCAATCTCCTCCCTTCCATCAGGGCGATTGCGCGTAGGGGGCGACTGCGGGTCCCCAGATCACTTCCAAAATCAGACCTGGGGTTCTAGGGCGACTGCGCTTTGGGCGACTGCGGGTATGGGCATGATTCACGAGATGGTGTTTTTTGGGGGACCTCTCCCTTATTGTTTCTAAACCCCTTTAATCATATGTTACTTCCTCCATTTTGTTTACAAATTCAACAAGACAAACAAATCCTAGGTTTTGCATTAGCTCTCCAACACTCCTTTGGCAAGAAGTTCCAAATGAAAGTTTTATGTACATTCTAATAGTGGGGAGGTGTAATTAGATTTATTTGGGCATGATTAGATTTATTTGGGCATGATTCACGAGATGGTGTTTTTTTGGGGACCTCTCCCTTATTGTTTCTAATTCCCTTTAATCATATGTTACTTCCTCCATTTTGTTTACAAATTCAACAAGACAAAAAAGACATGATTCTGTTTTAGGTCTAAAACACTACATCTCGTGTAGGATGTGTAAGTATTTTATGTAGGTTTAAGGATTTGATTCTAGATAAAAGTTGTATTATTGTTTTCCAAGGTCTAGGGTCTAGGGTTTAGGGTTTGGGAAACCCTTCACATTGTGAGAATAATTCTTCCATTGCCTTGCTATGTCTTTGATATGAACTGACGCCTAACATTTATTACCAATTTAGTATGTGAGATAAGGAAAAATCAATTAGAATATGCTGTAGATGCTAATTAGTGTTGGGTCAGATTGGTTGTTGGTTTAGGGCGACCTCGGGTCAGGGGTGACTGCGGGTCATCGACGAAGCAAAAAACACATTTGAATCAGGGCGACTGCGCGTAGGAGGCGACTGCGGGTCAAGGAGGGAGACTAATTTTTTAGAAAATGCAAACTCAATCTCCAGTAGGGCGACTGCGCGTAGGGGACGACTGCGGGTCAAGGAGGGAGACTGATTTTTTGGAAAATGCAAACTCAATCTCCACTGGGGCGACTGCGCGTAGGGGGCAACTGCGGGTCGAAGAGACTTCTTTGTAGGCGACCGCGTGTGCAAGTTTCGGGATGGTTTAGTTGGTACCCGCGGTCGCCCACGATCCGCAGTCGCCCTTGATGCGCAGTCGCCCATTTCAGCGCTCCAAAAACGCGCAGTCGCCCATTCCCGCTGTCTTCAGACTCGCAGTTGCCCCTCCTCAGACCCGCAGTCGCCCCTCCTCAGACCCGCAGTCGCCCCACTTCAGACCCGGAGTCGCCCCCTCCCGACCCGCAGTCACCCAAACGCACGCGCCCTGAGGCGACTTCGGGTACTTAAGCGTTAGCCCCACTTCCGATTCTCACCTTACTTTAGCCTTGCGCACTGTCTTTCACCTACCTTCAGGTGGCTGGATGCGTGCCCGTGGGCTGGGGTTTCAATTGGGGGGGGAATTTTTACCCTTTCAATCTACGAATTTTGAACTACGGTTTTGAATTGTTTTTAAGTACGACATGGCTTTTCCACATGAAGGCAACACTACAAGGAGAAAGTCTTTATGGGATCTGGACCTCGATGATCCAATTTTTTTCGAGGTTCCGATAGCTGTAAATGAAAACAAAGAAGGAGGGAGTCAAGAGCGCCGGAAGGGCAAGAAGCAGAAGTCAGCACATGACAAGGACTCCAACTATCCTCCCCCGAGTTATACCCGATATGCATACGAAGTGTGTCTCCAGTGGTACGCAGGGAAAAGTGTACAATTCTTGGAGGCAAGCTATTTGAGGTGTCCTACAACTGGTAGTGTGGCCTTGCCAAACGATTTACAGGCACGGATTTTAACCAAGCTAAAGGGATCCGATGATTTCGCAGACATTGACTTGACATATTCTTCGAGACTATTTGAATGGCTTGATAACACATTGAAAGCGGTGATGTTCAATACCAAGAAATTGATGGAGGAACATCGACCGTTACTTCCGATAGTAGAGGAATCAGAAGACATCAAGGCATTCCGCCAAAAAATGGAGTGGTGGTCCAGCGCAGTGAAGAAATTGGCAAGAGGCTCGGCAAGGGGTTTTAAGTGGAAAAATGCAGCGGTGCAGGCAGCATTTGCACGAGATGGTGGATTGTGTATCACGTGGATCCCCGATACGGCGAAAGTGGTGCCCCTTAGTGCTTTTGAACGTGAAGGGGGGTATGCAAAAGTGCGTAAGGTACGCATTGAAGGAATGGATACAATTCCAAGCTACATCGCTTTTGCTGGGAAAGTATCCAAGGCAATAAACCCGCGCGAAGGGAGAGCGCAACGATCCATGGAGGCCCTTGCATGCCCCTTGAACCACCCTGACATCATTAAGTTTTTTACCATTCATTCTCGCACGAATGAAGCGTACACTTTGTGGTGGAATGGGGGCCATTTGAATGAGTTGAGGCATTTAGATCGTTCTGTATCACCAACCATTGACTGGCATGAAATGCAAAAAGCCACAAGACTTCCTGAAGAGAAACAAAAAGAACTTGGTCTCTTCCGAAGGCACAAGGCAAAGTTGGCATGGGCTTTAGTATATGTGACAAATCTCATGCACAAGTGCCGCGTGCTACACAATGACTTGTCTCCCATGAACATCATGTTGCATTTTCCGGATTATTCAAACGACATAATCAACATTGGAATTTGTGATTTTGGAATATCAAGTCGTTTTGACGAAAACGCGCCTTCACATTTTGGAAAGCCATCTGAGGCCGAGAGGGATCAATACCGAGAAGGTCGTTGGTGGGTTGCCCCGGAGTTGTTTTATGCATATGGACCTCCAAATTCCGATACAAGCATACCGATCATGCAACAACGGTATAAATATACGCAACAGTCAGACTCGTATTCTATTGGGAAGTTGACCGAATGGATGAGAATTGGTGATATGGACGATTGGGACAAGGATTTGTTCAAGAACCGCGAGGGATCAATGTACTTTGGAATGAAGTTGCGTGAACTCGTGAACACTGACCCAAAGAAGAGACCAACGTGTATAGAGATCACAAATTCCCTTATGTCTCCACCATGGTCCATGATGCCCCCCGAATTGGTGTTCCGAGACTCACCTTTGTAATAGGATAGTCTAGAGCAAGAGTTTAGTGCTGCAAGCAATGAGCTTGGTGGCCAATTATGTGTTGCTTACTTTGTAATATTTTCCTATAATATATGAAGGAATTTTATGCTACGCGCCTTGTCTTTAGAAAAACAATTACTCAATGGGCTATTTGTCAAATTGTATATATTGAATATGGCCTTTTACACATTGTTATGCAAAGTGTAACAACTTTTGAATTCAAGTGTTCTTGGTCCTTTTTGATTCCGTAGTATATAATGAATGCAAGGAAAATAAGAAAATGAAAATAAATTAGTTGGTAATTGATGTTGAAGACTTGTATTATTTCTTGAATAAAATGTGCTAGTATGCACTTGAAAGGAGTTTTACTTTCATGGTCATTGAATTCAAATAGTTGTTTTTTCAATCCCTAAAAAAATGTAAGTCATACATCATTTACATTCTCTTATTATTTTTTCTATTTCCAAAAATAAAAGCAAGTTTTTTTTTTTTTCCTATTTATTCTAATTCAAATGTAGGAAACATACATTTTAGACTTTTTTAGACTTTTCCTTTTTATTCGTACTTTACCTATTTCAAAATAGATGAGAGATGTTTTTATTTATTTATTTAACCTTTTTTGCTCTCTTCCTATTTATTTTATTTGGAAAAAGGAAGTTCATTGACTTCTTGCGACCCTTTTTTTTTTTGAGACAATGAAACAAGAGTGGATATTGCAAAAAAGATATGTAGCCATAATCTTTGTCATTTATTAAACACGCAATTCGAGAAAACTTGGATGAATTCAATAATAAATGTAAATCTGGTTTTACCATATATATTATTCCTAGTAGCATAATGTTTTCCTACCATATTCTTTTTTTTGGTATATGTCATCCAAATTGATAAAAACACACATTCTTTCATAGATGGTTGGAGTATGATATAAGTCCAACAATGACTTTCATTTATAGATTTGTGTCCGTACAAGAAATTTAGTTATTAGGCATGTAATTTACCAAAATTAGTGTGTGTAACATAGTATGTAATTTGAGTCTACATCCAAAAATACATAATGAACTTCTCATGTCAAAACAATTACAAAGACATTATTGTTACAATTGCAATGGTTAATAATCATAACATTGGTTATTAACAATTGAATTAGTTATTAACAATAAAATTAGTCATTAACAATGAAATAAGTCATTTACAATAAAATTAAGAATTAACAATGAAATTAATTAATAAGAAAAAAATTAGTTAACAAGAACTTCTAAAACAATTGCAAAGATTTAACTTTTGTTCAGATAATCAATAAGGAATCCATTTGTACCACAACCGACCTCAACCCTAATGGCTCCCCAAATATAGTATAAAGTATAAACTAGTATTCCATAAATTTTGCAACACAAATGGGATTGAGCTCACAATCCTTTTTTTCTCCCTTGAGATTTGGTGCTCAAAAGCAACAAAAAATTTAGGCTAGCTATAAGCTATAGGAATTTTTTAGGAAAATTTTGGATGAAATTGCTAAAAAAACTTCAACTTCTAGAAAAGTCTTCGATGAAATCGCCACAATGTAAATGAAAATAGAATTTTAGATACTTAGTATCACATTTTCTATCCAGTACGTGGATGAATGTTGAAGCTTGGAGCCCCTCCGTAACATTTAGTATCGCCACTTTCCCAGCGCAAGGAAAAATGGAAAAAAATATCACAATCTATAAACATGTACTAAGAAAGAAAAGAAAAGTCCATGCATTAATAGATGGACCCGCGGTCGCCTGGGACCCGAGTTCACCCAGGACCCGCGGTCGCCTTCGCAAAGTGGACCCATGCTCGTCCTGGACCCGCGGTCGCCTAGGACCCGCAGTCGCCTTGGATCCGCGGTCGCCCACTCGCCCGGGCTCCTTCGACCCGCGGTCGCCCACTCGCTCGGGCTCCTTCGACCCGCGGTCGCGTTGGAGCACCTGTCCAGACCCGCAGTCGCCCTCGAGCACTTGCGTTGACCCGCAGTTGCCCCACCTCCGGACCCGCACGCGCCCCAGGGGCACTAGGCTGACCCGCACTCGCCCCACTTCAGGACCCGCACGCGCCCCAGGGGCGACCTCGGGTACATCAGCATTCTCCTCCACCCGCAGTCGCCATTAAATTTTCCCTGGCATTCTGCGCACTGTCTTTCACCTGCTGACGTGGTTGAATGCGTACATAGAAGCTAGGGGTTTGAGTTGTGGGGGGGGGATTTTTGTCCCTTTGCACGGCTCATTTTATTCACGCTTGGATGACATAGGGTGTTTCACGAGAACATTGTATTTTTGTAAATGTTAAATGTGATAGGATTACGTTTAGCATTTTTTACACCTACGGTTTAGGCTTGCAATCCTAAACCGCATAGTACTTAGTTGGCTACTTTTGAGACGAAGTGATCGTTATGGAGGGCGAGGACTCTCAACCGCCACACGGTATGTCAAGATACCGACTTCGGCTCAACAAAAAGGCGGTTCGTGACAAGGATCGTAAAAGGAGCGGCAAACCTCGCAAGAAGCGTGTACCCATCTTGTTGCATCCAAAGATGAAGGCCTTTTGGGGATGGGAAGTAGAACCAGAGCCTTGGACATATGAAACTGTAAACAAATATGTGGATTGGTGCCACATCAACAAGTTGTTCCCGTTTTGGCGACACCCTTTGCACATGAAGTCTAATAAGGCAAATTTGGCTTACTGCAAGAGTGTTGTCTTCCAGCGAAGGTGTTTGGAGGTATGGCAGCAACTCTATTTGGAGTCCCAGCCTTATCGAAATGACAACTTCTCTTTCTATCTTGTGCAAATGGTGTACGTTGAAGTTCAATTGAAGAAAAAGGTAGATTGGACAACCTTGAAGGAGCTTCCTATCGGTGACTGCCCGGACACACAGATAGTGCTGGATGAAGAAGGACTTCTTCAAGCAAATCAGAAGCTTTTAGAGGCAAAGCCTGGCAAGTTGGCTGTTGGTGATGACCAAGTTCAATGGTCTTCAACTTCTAGCTCAGATGAGCACACTCACGAATACGATGGATATTCTTTTGAGAGTGACGACGAAGACATTGGCAAAGAAAAACAAGAGGCGGCTGAAGACGTTCAAGTTGACAAGAAGGGCAAGAGGAAGCTTGAGGAGCCGCAATCATTGTCAAAGATTCAAAAACAAAGCGAAGATGTTCATGTACCGATCAATGTGGACCGTTCTAGTGCAGACATTGGGTCTAGCGGAAGCAGTGACAATGATTCGGAAGACAATTTGGAGATGTTGGGCACTAAGATCGAAAGTGCACGAGCAGCTTTGACTTCAACAGTAGCGGATCTTATGAATTTGAAAGAGAAGGTACAACATCTTCCAGTGAATCCAACTGTTGTGGATGGGTTGAAGAAGGAGTTAGAGGCGACTGAAAACACCATTGCTGAAAATGAGAAGATTTACTCTAAGTTAAACAAAAGTAGAGTAAATTATTTCAAGAAGATCGAAGACGGGCGAGTACACATTTCCGATGATTTAGCGGTGCTTCAAAATAAACTTGATCTTTTGCAACGTGATAAATGGTCCCATCAAAGCGAAAAGAGAAGCTTGAATCTTCAAATACGTGAGCTAGAGATGGAATATTATGATGATGCCTTAAAAGAAGCCAAAAAAGAGGGCATCTTGGCTTTAGCTCCGGATTATGGTAGCAATACAGAAGAAAGAGCAACGCTTTTTTATTTGGTGAAGCTACTGGAGAAAAAACAAGAGTTGTTGCACGAGGGCATATTGGACTTGGAGCGCCACATCCTTTATTTTAAGGAATGGCCCAAGTGGGCCTATGAAGGCATAGGTGCCACCCGTGCGGAACTTCAAAGAATGAGACCGGAGCCCAAAGAAAGTGACTTTGTGAATAGTGAAAAAAATGCTTAGTGGTTGGATCTAGTGTGGTAGAAAAAAACAATTTGGCCTTCCAATTTTTGATTTTCCAAAGGTTTTGTGGAATAAAGAAATTCACACCTTTGTTTTTGAAATGTACATATGTTTTTATTATATTTTTGAATACGAGGGCTATGAATTTGGTGTCTTTGCAAGAATGGATGTCAGAGATGGTACCTACGGGCTGAAATTTTGGACTGATTTTTTGAAACTTTATTTGAAGATAGAAAAAACGATTACCTTTGTGGTAATATAACTTTTTTTCCAATCGGTGCCCGGGAACAAAAGTTATGCCCATATAGTCCAAACTCCAAAGCAGGGGAGAATGGGCAGCAAAAAAATGTGACAAGCATTTGAATTTATTTTTCTAAGTTTTTTTCCCTCATAGATTATAATTTTGTCTATCCGGAAAGCTTTTTTTCATTTCATTTGGATATTTTATGAGAAAGTTATGGACAATCTTGTTTATTGGGCAATTAGAGCTTCTGGTGGGAAAAATACCTTGTAAGATTAATTTAGGAACGCAATTTTGGCAATTGTTCAAGAAAAGAAGTTTGACATGGTTTAGTTTGCTTGCAACAACAATTTGACTATGGGGATTAGTGCATTTTAATTCTATCTCAGAAAGAAAATAGATTTTCATTCAATCTCATATGTACTTCTATTCTACAAGTTTTTTAAGAATGAAAATTAAGTTTTTTTGAAAACCTTTTTTTTATTTAGACTCTCAACTCAATTCTCCACTATATTTGTTTAAAGCTCAAAACTCTGTAGTGCAAGAAATTAAAGTGAAAAATGTTAAAAGTCAAATAATGTAGTCCAGCAATGTGCTGAAAAAATTGTTTTTTTCACTCTAAATGCGGATATCTTGCAATCTGTAAGATGAAAAATTCTGAAATTTTTTCCACACATTCTCATACTAGTAAGGTGTAAGATCCTATGGTTATGTGTGGGAAAAAAACAATTTTCAAAAACAATTTTGGATACTTTAAGAAATTGTTGAGTAGAAGTAGGTAAGATGTAGTTGTAAAATTTAAATAATGAATATCTCTAAAATGAAATGAAAATGGTGAGAGTGTGCTATCAAGTGAAGTTAACTATGTGACCGGACCTAATTTTTTTTTAGATTGTAGAAATTGCCTGGAGAAACAAATCCTACAAGCAACTTTTAAAAGAAGAAGCTGTAGACTCAAGTTGCCCGCCAAACAAAATGGTCCATAACTTTATCATAAAAAATCTGAATGGAATGAATCAAATTTTTCCATGTAAACAAAAACATGTTGTATGAGAAAAAAATCCAAAAGGAAAAAATTCATTAAAAGATTTGAAGATAGCAATTTTGTGGGGACCGTGTATGGAATCATTGTGCGAGGCATTACAACAAATGTATTTGCATTTCACCAATTACATTTTAGGCTACAAATGTATAAGTATGCCCAAACCTTCAAAACCAAAGCAATAGAAGGTTGTTGTCCATAGGCATAGTAGTACAATACACAGCCAAGGCGGTATAGTTTTAGAAGCCAACATCTTAACCCTAACTTTTGCTAGAGTACTACAATGTGCGAGTATGGATATACTACGGCCCTTATACTATGGGCCTTACATCTTGTATACTACTACGATTAACTAGAACCACCGTTGAAGTAAGTATCTCATAGAAATATTTAGTTCAAGTCCATTGGATTGTTCTGAGAACCACTCGTTGCACCTTGTTCGTAATCATTGGACTCTCCAACAACGAGTTTCTTCTTAGCACGAGTCCTTGAAGCAGGTCCATCTGCTTCTAAAATAGATTCCAAGACATTGGAGTTCTTGAGAGCTTCAAGTGTCCTTTTAGTTTGCGGAGAGTGTAACTCCAATAGATAATCGAGTGCTTGGCTTTGGTAATAAGGCCCATATGTTGAGTCGAGGTAAGCCATACTATTCAAGTCTTCTAGAGTGGCATTTTCATCACGATTAGCCCCTTGTTCACCTTCAAAATTCCAACGGTGTCCTTCCGGATGAACACCCCACTTGAAGGTTTGGGATGTCTTATCAAAATATCCACCAAGGCATTGAAAAAAAAACGCCCTCTTCCCTGCATTGTGAGCTCCTTTTCCCATAAGGTTGAATGCCACTATTAGAATTTCACGCGGGTCCGTTTCCCAATTCAATTGTGAGGCAGCAGCTCCCATTTCTTGATCATGTAGGCCTTCTTGCCAACTCCAAAGCAAGTCTCGTCCCCAAAATCGTGTCTCTGCCGTCGTGTCTCTATTGTGTTCCCAAGAAGGTGGCATGTAAGTCATCAAGTTGAACATGGTATACAAGCGATCATGGAATGGTGCTGCACAAATCACACATCGTCGTCTAATCAGACATTGAGTGATGAGACACTGAGGATGGTACACATGTGTACATGATCCAAGTGCCCATCCTCCTTCGGGCCCAAATTGTTCTAGACATATGGGGCATTTGGTATGATCCAAGACGAAATGAGCTGGCTTTGGCCACAATAGACTTTGGTCTTTTTCGTTGAAGTGACTAGACATCTGATTTCCATGGTCCCAACCATTTTGTGCCCAGTCTATGACATTTTTTTCCGCCACGTCAAGCATGGACATGTTATCCAGAAACATGTCCTCCATCAATGCCCATGATGTCAATCCATTCTCTCGTTTAGGGGCATTTGCTACAAAGTTCTTCGAAACTTTGTCTAGCTCTTTCGCAACTTGTTGAGATCGATCCATGGAGAGAATGCACGCGACCTTCCAATGATAGTATGTCGCTGCCAACACTGCCAACTTCTCTCGAAGCATTCTATTTTCCTCAGCCAAATCAAGTTCCTTTGATGATTGTAGATGTGGAATGGCAGGAAATGAAAGTGAATCCTGAGTCCCTTGCAAACCATCAACGTGCGGATTGCTAGAATCTCTTGAGACGAACGGAAGCGGTGCCATTGGAAGAATTGAAGAACGCTTCGTACGCTTGGCAGGGGGAGAAAGGTGAATGACATCGCTGGTGAGGTCCCCAACAAGCTTATCCAAGTGATGTGGATCCTGCTCAACAAAGGTTTCGTCCATGTCCGACAATGTGAAAGTCTGATGCTCTTTTTCTCGAAGGCCTTGTAAATTTGTAATTCTTTGGATTGTTGAGAAATGAGAGCATTTTTTTGTTCACATGTAGACCGCCATTTCTTCACATCACCTTCTAAGGTTGCAATTTGTGCATCCTTGGTCTTCAAGAGGTCGAGAGCCTTCGCCAACGTCATCGCATTGTGAACAACATCAGATTCAGACTGTGGAATGGGAATGTGACTTGTGGCACATATGGGCGAGTCGTCACTTAAAGCAAAGTCGAAGACGTTGCTGGCGTCTTGTGGTGGCAAGATTGGAGTCGCAATTGTGGTTGAGGCTGATGCCAATCTAATTTTCGTGGTGGACCGTCGCACCTTGGCAGGATGTTTCATCTTCTTTCCCCGTGATGATGAAGCGGCTTGAACATTTGGATCTGGAACTGGAACTGGAACTTGGACGGGGGTGATAATCTGCTCCTTCACTCGTACAAGCTTAGGAATCCGTGTGCCATCTGAATCATTATCCTCTTCTGATTCTTCCGTGTCCACCTCTTGAGTTTCTTTGTTTTGTGGATCACTTCGAAAAGGCCCAAGTCCACCCTCCGGAAATTTCAGAACCCCTCTTGGAATTATTCCAACTTCTGGACGCTCCACGTAGGTACTTTCTTTTATCGTGGTCCAGTCAACCTGTTTGTTCAAGGCGACCTCAGCATAGGCACCTCTAGCAATGAACAAAGGGGCCTCATTCCTATCTACAAAAGGGGTTTTGTAGAGGACCTGCCACAATTCTAAATACCTTCGTATGAAAGCTGGATTTTCACAATACTTCAAATTTGCCTTGTTATTGTGTCGGTTGTGATGATGGCGCCATGCCGGAAAGAACTTCCCGATGTGACACCATTCAATGTAGTCTTCGCACACCTGCATACTCCAAGGCTCTGGCTCCTCGTTCCACCCTTTGAAAGCTAGGTGGTTATCATTGTTCAACACATGCCATCGCTTCTTGTGAATGTTACCCCTCCTTTTTCTAGTCTTGTCTTTAGCAGCCTTCCTAATTGCACCAGGAGTGCGTACAGTGGAAAAAACCGGAAGGGACCCATCACTGCTACCTCCAGTTGCCATGAGATTTGCGGACGTCGCAAAATTCTAAGAACCAAATGATAGCAAAAAATAGTATATATATTATCCAAAAGGGTCACGCATGCAGCCAACAAAGGTTGCAAGACAGAAAGCCTCAATGGAAAATGAAGGTGATAGCATGATGATGGGCTACTGGCTATATAGGGCGAGTGACTTCGGTCTAGGGGGGCGAGTACGGATAGGGCAACTGCGTATCCAGCGACTGCGGGTCTGGGTAGGGCGACTGCGGGTCCGACGTGGGCAGGGTTGTCACCGTCACGTCTTGTCCGTCCGTCAAGATTCAACCCTGGCGTCCGTCACGATTAAAAAAAAAAAAAAAAAAAAAAAAAAAAAAAAAAAAAAAATTATTTTATTTTATTTAATCCTGACGGACCGTCCGTCGACCTGGACGGGTGGTCTATCCACCTTGACGGGTAGTCCGTCCACTGGGACGGTCGGGCCGTCACCTGGACGGTCAAATTGTCGACCTGAACAGTGGACGGATGGCCGTCCAGGTCGACGGACAGGCCGTCCAAAAAAAAAAAAAAAAAAAAATTTTTTTTTTTTTTTTTTGGGCTGACGGCAATACCGACGCGTCAGGACACGTCAAGACGGACGCGTCATGACATCCGGACGTGAAAAGCCCACGTCACGTCCGGATAGACAACCTTGGACGTGGGCGACAGCAGGTCTCGAGAGGGCGACAGCGGTTCCAAATTGGGCGACTTCGGGTCCACCACCGGGTCTAGGTACCTTTTGCGCACCCGCGGTTGCCCACCCAAGAACACTTCCTGAACCCGCGGTCTCCCTGCCAAACCTGCAGTCGCCCACCCGCGGTCTCCCTCAGAAATCCGCAGTCACCCACCCGCAGTCGCCCTCGCCCACCCGTAGTCGCCCAACCGCAGTCGCCCACCCGCAGTCGCCCCTACCCACACTCTCCTACCCGTACGCGCCCTCCAGTTTGCCAAGTGGATGCCATGTGGCATCCACCTGGAGGGGGGTAATTTCCTGTAAAGTCAAAGGTAAATTTGACTTTTCGTGACGTCGCGCGGGCTCTACTAGACGTCGCGCGACGTCTGTCTGTCGCGGTGTCGCACTGTCGCAGCGAACAACCCTGCTCGGAATGCATTAATGGAATAGGATAGCGCCTGAACATATCATTGTCGTCCCTATTTTCATCCGAATTTTTCCTTAAACTCTGGAGATGCAATTCCTGGACTCCATGAACAGAAGCCCTTTCCACCTACAACACTAGAAAGGCCAAGTACTTCTTTGCAATTGGGAATAGTACTTACGCTCAGCTATACAGAGCATTCATGTATAATGTAATTATCCAAAGAAATGGGTTAGGCGCATAACCTCGATACCATCGTTTTTTCCTTCCTCGAATGTAACAAAAGGTCATGCCTTACCCCTTCACGACGAGATTGCCGCCCCCTTTGTCGACTGTCGTCATGCTCAAAGCCAAATCGAGGAGAGTTCTGAATTATAGGCGGAGGACTTTGTGCATCATCACGATGTGGAATGACATTCCGACGACTACTTTGTCCCTCTCCATGCTGTCGCTCCAAGGAATTGTTGTAGGTTGATTGAGACCTCCTTTCACTTTGTTGGGAAGATGGAAATTGCAATGACCTCATGGACGTCACTGCCGCTGAGGACCTAGACCTCGTACCTAAGACTTGTCGGAATGGCATATTTCTAGGAGGATTTTCACTGCTGCAGGTGGATCCTCTATTTGCCCTCCGAATTTCGCTTGTCTGTACATTAGTTGTATTCAGCCTCTGGTGAATTCTAACAACTGCATTTCCTTCATACAAAAGTTCCATTCATTAGCATTTTCTGCTTCAAACCTTGCAGTTGACACAAGCTGCGAGGACAAGAAGGTAACAAACTTGTCAACAATGTCCACAAGCTTTGTACATTGTGCTATGAACTTAGGCAAACCACACCGAACAGAAGAGCATGTCACTTACCTGTAGTGTTGCACATATTTCTCTCCACTACCGCATCATCATTCTATTGTACCGTGGAAGGATTAAATCTCTGCATTACGTTGGATGCCACAGGCCGAATACCAGTGCTTTCTTTGAAAGCTTGACCATGTCCCCCCTCTTCACCCTCGGACGTCCTTGTTCTACAAGGCATTGCAGAGGAGGGGGATGCTGCATTCTGGTGAGGAAAGTCCACACTCCTATTACGAGAAACGCCATGCATTTCTGATCCACGCTGTGGGGTGCAAAACATTTTGCTATGTGATAGCACCTGGTCCTCGCTCTCCATGGCTCTTCTGTTGACATTGCTACTCAGTGGGCCAGATGATCTACTGTTGCAGTTGTTTTGTAGCGGCATACTCCCAGTATGCCTCCTCTCCTCTGCTCTTGTACTCTGCGACGAAGGGCGCCCACTTTGGTGCTCCGCTTCTCTGACTTGCATGGACGTGGGTTCTCTCCATTGTACGAAAGACTCTTTATGCCTTCTCGAGGAGTTTGTTGGGGCCATACCCTACTTGATTCAGCATGCAATATTAGCAATTGTGAATTCAATTCTTTTTTTAGTTTTAACATCATCTGTGAAATACACCATGACATTAGTAGCGGAAGATAAAAGCAATTCATCATTGATAGTTTGATTCAATGTTGTCGGCAGTACTTGCAGAAACTTATGAATGTAAAAGACCAGTACAAAGCTAGAACCATGTCCTATTTTGTCACTTCTGCAAGCGGCAAGTGTTTCTATATTGCCTTCATCAACAAGGTTCAATGATGTCAAGACCGTGGAAGTGGTGGAACCCACTAACGAAGACTATACTTGTACGACATCAACTGTTTCTGACGTTAAGATGTACACATTTTTATAAACACATACTACAGATACAGGAGACAAACTGACAAACATAACTTGCAAGTAATCTTTACTATTTAGTTTTGAGCAATGTCCGATACTTTAGAAGAAAACACAGAGAAAGAGAATAGAAGATGTCATGAACAACGTATTGGTAAATGGAGCAAACAATCGGTGATACTACAGTGGTTGCATATTTAAGGGAAGAGTCAATGTTTAATTTTGATGTGAGTATTCTCTAGCACATGAGTATTGACACTTTATCTTCTTGAATACAAAATATCTATACTATGTACCGTGCTCTGAGAGTAATACTTACATGGTCCTTAATAGACGGTGTTGATGTCTGCGGGCTTCTACCGAAAAGGCTGTCCACAGGGTTCAGAAGGACCGAGTACTCTTTACAAATAGGAAACAGAGCGCTTTCACCACCGCTTGTATTTTCTACCCAAGTGCCTTCACTTACTTCATATTCCTACATCATCATCAAAAGAACTATCAGTAATTTAGTGTCACTATCCACATTGTTTATGCCTTGCTACTGCATATGGAATGCATAAATAAGCGTTTGGAAAGACTACGAAGTGCACAAAACTAAACTGACTAGCCCAATTCCATTCTATTAGTACTGCACGCGTGTCCATGACCTAGACGGTTATGTTAGGCTCAAAATGCACATCAATGACACAACTACCTGCAGAAAGGAGAAGACATTACCTCGACTTCCACCGATTTAGTGAAAATATTTGGGCACCTATAGACATTTTCAACCTCCCAGTTCACTATGACACTAATTTGTGCCTTTTGTGATGTGGCACCACTTAATTCTGCCTTTGCAAGTGAAGTCACAACCCTAGATTTGATGGACTTCAATGTACAGTGGCTGGATATGCTCCTTTGCTGCTTCGAAGGTGTACGTTTCCATTTGACATTCAAACTAGCGAAATTAATAGTATTGTGGTTTACAATAGGCCTACAATACACTAGAAAACAAAATTTGTACATTTTCTGCCTTCACTTAATGCAAAGAAGAAGCTTGTTCATTAGCCTAATCTCGTAAGTTTAATTACTGCAAAGTACCTGGTATGAAATTCACAAAGCTACGTTTCAATCTTTTGAAAAGAAAAGAAAAACACTAAGTACTTTAGTACTTCCGTACAAATGATGCAATGCTCCGTTTCCTAAGTTCAATGTTCAAGTAAAATTGATGTTCCTATCATTTACAATGCTCTACCTTCTTCATGAAAGTAGAACTCATACTAGAATACAAGCAATGAGGCGTCCTATTCCAACAATCTTCTTAATTATGTACTTCAAACGTCTCTACATTTTGCCAATAAGTTCCTTTATCCCGTCAATCTTGCCAAATCAGTGATATAACGACACCTCACTAACACGGACGGGGCCATCATGGATCTCTATCACTCAATAGTGGGACAACATAGCAAGCCTCTCTGCCTATAGTCAATGAGTTGAAAAAATTTCTTAGAGTGAATGGCATACGAGTTTCATACAACAACGAACTCAGTTTAAAATTGAAGTTTGAGTGCACACTCTTATTGGTGTAAACTATACCTTGCGTTCTACAACCAAAAATAGTGGACAGCCTACAGCAATTGCCGATGAGTTGTGGTAAGAGTTTAGGAAGGATTGTAACGTACTTCTTCTACCTTCCACTTTAAGCTTCTGCTTTGCTTTGCTGCAATGCTTTATTCTCTATAGTAGGAGTCGAACTTTGCTAATTGCTTCTTATAGTTCCTGCCTTCCACGTCATTGACGAACACTTCTACTGCTGTAGATGTTCAGGCACAATCACAACTTACTCTGCATTTCCATACATGTAGTAAAGAAATCTCAGAGCTTGAAATTCTAGTTGTAGGAGCGCTCACCCCAACTGCAAGTCACTTCTTGCTGCTACAAGTATTAGAAGTGCGGTCCCGAGTTCTGTTCTCACCTAATTCTATCTTGCTTTCCACGGACTCAAATGACGATTCCGTTGCATCTACTCCATTCTGTGTTCTCTCTATGCCTGTCCCTCTTCTCGCATTCTTCAAGTTATGGTCGCCGTCGCCAGCATACCTGGAAGGCAACAATGTCTTGGTGAAACTAGGTGGCCTTCAGATCAGAGCAGTGGATTTGTGAGAGAAGCCCTAACACTACAAGGCAGAAACTAGTAAATGACCTCAGAGTTTGTCCCTCTTCATGCACGAATGTTGTCCTAACTTCATCCAATATTATCCTACTCACAAGAATTGTGGACGCTCTCGTCTTTAACAATCGACAGAACTTGTGCACACTATTAAATGATAGATTATGCTTAACAAATGTGGCGCTTGCTGATAGTGGTGCAAGATCGAAAAATTAAAGGGAACTGTTGCCACTCTTAATTAAAGCCTTTGCACTGCCAAAGTTTGTTAACCTACTATAAACGGAACTGACAACAACTACAGCCTGCACAACAGTTTCAAAGTATCGCCATGTAATCTTCTCTGAGCTTCAGCCGAATAGGAGTGCTAACGGACTTACAGTAAAACTTCATTTCCCGATTGACCACCTCCCATTGTGCGAGAGGAAGAGCCGCTCATCTCTCTAATTCTGCTGATGCACTAAACCTTGGCAAACTTGTGTTAACAATGTCTTTGTGATGGTTTCCTTGCCGCAGTTTGCACAACCGATTGAGGTACACAGCTAAAATTACCTTTACTCCATATTGATATGGTTTATTTTTGAGTGTTAGATGCGATCATTCTTAACCCCAACATTCTAAAGGCACCTAAATGTGGTATTTGCAAAACTTTGAAGTTAAATAAAACTTAACTAAATTGCTCTTGTTAGTAGTTCATATTCTTGAAATGTTCTCATTCAAGTGAAGTTGTAGCATCCAGAATTTGCTCTTCAAAATAAATGATATAGATTTGTCTATTCAAAATTTTGTGCAAGGGTACCTACTGCAATTTTGACTTCTTGTACTATTTCGAGCTCTTGGAAATGAGCCTCACATACTGTAGATCCTGGAGAAAAAAGGAGACCCCCAGATGCAGCATTTGGGGCCCCAATTCAAACCCTTGGGACCCCTATTTGAGACCCTTAGCGCCCCTAGGTGTAGCACTTGGGGCCTCTAAGTGTAGTACTTGGGGCCCCAGATAAGACACTTGGGACCCCCAGGTGCAGAATTTGGGGCTCTAGTTGAGACACTTGGGGCCCTCAAGTGTAGTACTTGGGGCCCCAGATGAGACACTTGGGACCCCCAGGTGTAGTATTTGGGGCCCTAGATGAGACACTTGGGACCCCCAGGTGTAGTATTTGGGGCCCCAGATGAGACACTGGGGACCTCCAGGTATAGAACTTGGAACCCCAGTTGAGACACTTGGGGCCCCCAAGTGTAGTACTTGGGGCCCTAGATGAGACATGTCGGAATCCATAATAGCTTAGTACGGACCTTAATAGACTAAGAAAAATTAAAATAGATCAAAATTGAAAAAAATTAGTTTAGGCATAGACTAGTAGAAACAAATAAATACTTAGAATCAGTTTAGACTTCGTTCCGGAACCCTTATGGAAGCATGACGGAACTTGACATCCGGGTGGACGGATTCAGGAGCCGGAACGCAAGAACCCGGAACGCAGGCATTAAATTCAGTAGCTTGCGGCGGTAGACTAGGGATACGTTATGGCGTTCCGTAGCCTGCGTTCCCGTTACAGTGAACGTTGGGCGCAGGATTTCTATATAAACCTAGTTCCTCCTCATTTCTCGCCCTCTTTCAGTTGCTCCGCATCTGGCTGATAGTGAGAGAAAGTGTGGTGAGTTAGGGTTACCGCGATAGGAGAGGTGAGACGGATGGCAGGGGTTAGTACGTGGTATATAGTACCAGCCCGGAAGATCAGTCCGGTATATCCGGAAGATCCGTTGCACTTGCGGCATTTAGAAGACGATTTGGTCGTTTTAGGTTGTGCAGGTTTGCTGAAGAAACCCTGGAACGTCCAGAGTGACCAGGTGCTCCGGGAGTTGGCGGTAGGTGCTCCGAACTAGTACGACCAGACCGTACGTGGGCATCCGGACCAGTGGACGGAGGAGCTGTGGGCGGAAGTGTACGGGTTCTCCCAAACCGGAAGCGGATTCGCTGCCCGGACGGACCAGTACCACCAGCACAAGTTCGTGAACCCACCACACGCGAAGGAGGGCTACGCGATCAAGGACTGCCGGGACGAGAGGCACAGGCGGCTGCTCCGGTTTCTGCTACTGATTCTGTACCCGGATAAGAGTTCCCGGGTTACGGTAACCATGGCCAACACGATCTTCGGGGCATTTCAGGATCGGGTCGTGAACTGGGGCCGGATCGTGGCGAGCGTGGTGGGGCGCTGCACCGGGAACTTGGCGAAGAACAAGCCGAACCCGCTCAACACGTACCTGCTCCACCTGTACCAGCACTGGGAACTGTTGACGGAAGACGAGGCGACGGATTACGAGACCGGGCTCATCATGCTCCAATGCAACTGCTCTGACAACGAGGAGCAGGAGACACAGGAGTCTGAGGATGAGGAGGAAGAAGCCAAGCCGGAAGTCAAGCCGGAGATCAAGGAAGAGAAGCCGGAACCGGAACCCAAGCAGACACAGAGGGAGAAGGAGGAACGGGACCAGCCATCGGGAAGCAAAAGACGGAAGTCTACACTTCTGACTGCTAGAGGTAAATTCCCGGGTCCCTTTCTCATCCAGGATAAACAGGAGTGGGAAGGACCCCGCTTCTTCGAGTGCGGAGAAGAGTGGATCCGGACCGCGAAGGATTACTACGACAGGCTCACGGAGATCGTACTCTGGTCCGCAAAAGTGGTGAAGTGCGAACCGGAAAACCTGGTGGACTCGCTGAAGGCATTACCGGCCGAGTCGGAATGAAACGAGATGAGGACGGAAATCCGGAACCTGAAGACGGAACGGGACGCGCTCAAGGGGAAGCTGATCTGGACGGAAGGAGAGCTGCACCAGTCTCAAGGGGCGACGCAGAAGGCATACCAAGCGTTCCAGACCTTCCAGAAATGGATGGTCAGTCCGGCGGACCTCTATCACAAGGCGGCACTGTATGACAAGATGCAGAAGACGTCCGCAGCCCTCACCAACACGAAGATAGTCCGGGTGATGGTGGAGATGTCTGGAAGAATGGAGGCATCATTGAAAGAGTTCCGATCCATGATGGCGAACATGGATCCGAACAAGCCTCTCGACTTCGGGGGATTTCCGGAAGTTCCGGATGTCATCGCAACTCCGGCAACTCAACCTCCCATCTCGCCCATCAGGCGGATAGGTCAGTTTGGGTCACTGATCCACATTGTCACTCAAGGGGGGCCCTCATCCGGATTTCTGGGTCAGGATATGCCGGTCCGGAGCAGTTTGGATGCCCGGATCGACCTTGTCCAGAATCCGGCACGGACGCATCCGGAGCAGTTCGAGGATATCGAACTGCCTCCACTGATGCCCTTACCTACACCGGATCCCATCGAGATATCGGAGGAGGCGGAGGTAGAGGAAGCGGAAGTAGAAGAAGCAGAAGTGGAGGAGGATCCGAAGTCGTTGGAGAAAGCGGACCGGTCTCTCGTCCATACGGACGAGACGGATTCTGACAGTCCTCCGGTCCGGAAGACGTCGATCATCACCCGGGCGTCCCTCCGTACACCCCAAGGCAAGACTAGCACCCGGGGGCAGTTAGGATTTGACAGTAGTTCGAAGAAACAGCGGAAGGGAAAGTAGATAGTTAGACTGATAGTGTTTTTAGTTATCTTTTTGTTAGACTTAGAGGTCCAGGTCTCAGTCAGAACCCGGATTCCGGATTTTCAGGGGTAAGTTTCAGTTAACTTATCCACCCGGACTTTTAGGGCAGTTTAGGATGGTGTTTAGTGGCACTTTCCGCGGGTTTTACGGCATGTTGTTTTGCTTATAAAAGGAAGGGACCGCTTGTGGTCCTTCATTCCTTTTCTTGCTATTCCTTATTTTGAGCAGTAAATATATGTGTGCATTTTTATTGTCTTTTTACTCATTGCCTTAGTTTTCTTTGTGGGTCCTTGGTTTCCTTTTCCTTGGGAGTTTGAAGGTTGCTTGAGCGCTTGCTTGAAGGTTTTGGCTACAGAGTAGAGAGGTGGTAAGGAGGAGTCCGGATTCAGGGTTTTCCGGGTCTGTGAACTGTGTGTTGTCCAGGGAAGCAGTTTTAGCGTGTGTAGGAAGTGGTACGGAGTCCGGCGTTGGTGGTGTGGGTGCGAGTCCGGAAGGCCAGGGAGGGTTCCGTACGGAGATAAGCAACCGTCTGTGGAAAACCCCTGCTCACCCGGAAAGTTCCGTCCGTATGCAAAACACAAGTTGGAGTGCTAGTATCGGACCCCTTCTCAGTTTCCGGGTAAGTCTTGTATTTGTCGTTGTAGCAAGGGGAGTCGGGTTGTATTCTGAGTGACCTGCTTCTGGAGAAATCCGAAGTTGTGAGGGTCAGCCATTCTATTCCTTGTTTGTGACGGAAAGATCTTTGGGTACGTGTCATTAGGAAGTTAAGTTAATGAAATACAAGGAGTGGTGTTGTCCTTACCCCTCCGGAAAAGACAGTGAGGACCCTCTGAAGGTAAAACAGAGGTATCGAAAACCGTGTGTTAAGTTACGGATCTGGTGTTTGTGATAATCCGGATCCGGTAGAGAGTCCGGATAGAGAAAGAATTCGGGTAGGGAGTGAAATTTGAAGTAGTTACAATAAACCGGATTAGACGGAATTTAGAACACCCTCTGGGGTTCCCTGGGACGATATTCCGTGTCATCTTGTCACTTTGTTGTGGTTAAGAGCGCTTACTACAGTATTACGCGTACGACAAGACACTTGGGAACCCCAGATGTAGGACTTGGGGCTCCAAATCAAGCACTTGGGATCCCCACATGTAGTATTTGGGGCCCGAGATCAAACACTTAGGACCCCCAGGTATAGCACTTGGGACCCTAGATGAGACACTTGGGATCCCTAGGTGTAGCACTTAGGGCCCCAGTTGAGACATTTGGGGCCCCCAAGTGTAGTACTTGGGGCCCTAGATGAAACACTTGGAACCTCCAAATGAGACACTTGGTATCCCCACGGGTAGTATTTGGGGCCCGAAATCAAACACTTAGGACCCCCAGGTATAGCACTTGGGACCCCAGATGAGACACTTGGGATCCCCAGGTGTAGCACTTGGGGCCCCAGTTAAGACATTTGGGGCCCCCAAGTGTAGTACTTGGGGCCCCAGATGAAACACTTGGAACCTCCAGATGAGACACTTGGGACCCCCAGGTGTAGTATTTGGGGCCCCAGATGAGACACTTGGGACCCCCAGATGTAGTACTTGGGGCCCCAGATGAGACATTTGGGACCCCCAAGTGTAGTACTTGGGGCCCCAGATGAAACACTTGGGATCCCCAGGTGTAGCACTTGGGGCCCAGATGAGACACTTGGGACCCCCAGGTGTAGCACTTCGGGCCCCAGTTGAGACATTTGGGGCCTCCAAGTGTAGTACTTGGGGCCCAGATGAAACACTTGGGACCCCCAGGTGTAGCACTTGGAGCCCCAGATGAAACATTTGGGACCCCCAGATGAGACACTTGGGACCCCATGTGTAGCATTTGGGGCCCCAGTTGAGACACTTGGGACCCCCAGGTGTAGCACTTGGAGCCCTAAGGTGAACACGAGATTTTTGTTCTGTAGACCATTAAATTCTTAAAAGGTCATTGTCACCTCGGGGGACAAAATTAATTTTGAGGAACTTGCTATGACTTCAAATTGTATCAACTTTTTATTCATCTTTCTCATAATAAATATAAGTTAAGTATGCATATTGATACTTAACTTTCTCTATTTCCTTATGACAATTTTATCTGAAGCTTCATATGCACTTCATGCAATACAAGCATTCTCATTGTAAGTAAGTTTACCGTAAACAACCATGTCTAACAAAGGTGTAGGATAGCGTTACCTTTTGTATTTGCTAAACAGAAGTTGCATTTTGCGATCATGAACCCCGCTTTGTAGAGCACGCCGGGTCCAAGGGTCAATTGAAAAATGTGCCGTAGTTTTGCCATCTGCAATGCCTAATTGCCTACCTCCACTCACGAGCCACCTCCCCGCCCACATCCCTCACGTATGTCTGCAATGCTAACTTGTGAGAAGAAAATTATGATTTCTAGATTCCTTAGCCTATTCCAAATTAGGTTTAGGGTTCACGTATTGGAAAGGGTTGTCTTCATTTTCAGAGGTCGACATAAGAGCCGGTCTTCATGTTCAAAAACGGTGGAAGGTTTAGGGTCGTAGTTCGTTTAGTTCCGTATCACAATTTCCTTTGCATCGCTTGGTTACACCGCCCCATGGTTGTCTTCATTTCATGGACACTGTTACATGTTGCAGTACAACATTAGCACAATGCAATGGATTTGGCCATCCTTCGTTTGCGGGTCCTATGTACCTAACATTGTTGAGTCTTTTTGGCTATACAGAAGATCCACTCAAAGTTGAAGAACTCCGCACTCGTAAGTCCTTCTTGCCAATTCTGACATGAAATTAGTAGCTCGCACATTTTTTGTTTATCATCTGCCAATTTTGCGCATTTCTAGAATTTTAGATGAATGCATGCAGCAGTGTAAGCACTGAAGCATCTATGATTTATGTTCATTTCTTCTATGTTATTATGGGTGGATGTCTGGGCGATTCTGACTTCTTCCACTCTATAAAATTTGTACAGGGAATTCAAAAGTTCAATTCGGCAATCAAGCAGCACTGACCTAGGAGCAAAAGAGATCACCTTCAGTATCCACCACGAGAAATTCTAGAGCCCTGTGCAGGTGCAACTTTGACAGCCTTGCTCCCTTCTTTTGCATTAGGATCCAGTGTAGATGGATGCATTTGACATGATCCCAACATTTGGTCGTGGAGAATTCATTCCTATTGTGAGTATGGCAACCTCGCCAATACTAAAACCCACTCTCAGTACAGATGGGGACCTTGAAACTTTAAAAAAGATCCTAGACCTTGCGCTGTCGTTTGTGTACGTACTGCGAGAAGTTTGATAATTCTCTGCAAGGGTTATTAATACAGGTAGAGGAGATTTTAGCCACAACCAGGAGAATTTTAGAGGATGGTTGTCTTCAATGCAACGATATGCCAATTTCTGTAGGTCGCCATCCATTCTCTTCTTGTTAAAAGAATTGGACTGTAGCACCACAACCGATTAGCCAACAAGAACTGCAAGACCATACTTCTTGCAAGACCATAGGAAGAAGAGGGAGGCATTGAAAAAAATAATTGAAGCTCTAATAGAGGGAACCCATGCGATTATACAAAAGGCTTGCTTTCTGTGTTTGTAGATAGAGGAAGTAAAAACCATTCCTAGTGTAAATAGAATGTCTTTTAGCTTGTAGTATGTGAAGGGAATTCTTTTTTGTAATAGACCTTCATTAATATAATGGACTTTGTTCTAGTCAGTGTCTGGAATGTCACCATGACTTGTTCAAGTAGCTTGATAATTGTACTGATGGCATGCTTTTTGCTAAAAACAGTAGAAGTGCTTCAAGATAGGAGCTGGTAGAAATGAGACTGGAACAATGGCGGGAAACATACCACATCGAGAGGACTTTAGCGGCTCGTCAAGGCATTTCACGTTATCCTTGTGGTTGTCAACGTTGCCATGGGTTCAAGATTCAGTCTATAAGAACTATCGAGCGTCATCATCAAAGACACGGTCGTGACCAGCACTTGGTCCAGCCTTTACTTGTAAGTTGCTTTGCATCTTGGCTACTTGCTAGGTTTTTAAAGTCAAAGTCTTGTCGTGGTTGGGTATATATAAATTCTTACTTCTTTGTGGCAGAGGAATCCCCGCAATCGTGATGAAGGCAAGGATAATCGTCCAAATGCACAAGCTTCAGGGGACGAAGACCTAGGAGCAGAGGGTGCTCATGTCCTCGACGAAGAGCAGTTCCACGACGCCGAAGATTTTGAGGAATGGGAACCTGCCGTTGCCAATACGAATGTCGATTTCACAGAACTAGCAGGAAATTGTTTTGCCCGCGTGGAGGAGATTCACGGAGGCCATTCTGAAGATGAAGACGTCATACTAGATTTTGATGATCTTTCTTCTGAGGAAGAGGAACCAGACGCAACCCCTATCCTCAAAGAAGTTCTTCATGAGTCCGCATTGCCTTTGTTTCCAGGATCACAAACGAGCAGGCTACAGTTCAGCATCATTCTGATGTCGCTGTGCACATTGTTCTCCGTCAGTCATCATTGTTTAGACGAGATCCTAACTTTCCTAAAGCATGATGTTCTTCCCTCCGAAAATGAGTGTCCCAAAAATTCCTATGAAATGAAGACTATGCTTGGGAAACTAGGACTATCACATGAGGCCATCCAAGGTTGTGATTGCGGTAGGACTCTATATTGGAAAGAGAATGCCAATCTCAGTGAATGCCCCAAATGTGGGAAGTCACGATACATTCAAGGATCCAACTCAGTTCCCCTCAGAGTTTTTAGGTATTTCTCTTTGATAAAGAGATTGCGAAGGATGTATCAATCCCCGGAGATAGCAAAACATATGCGATGGCACTCAACAAATCACTCAGAAGACAACAAGATGCGTTCAGTTGTGGATAGTAAGCAGTGGAAGTTCATAGATGATAAATTTCGTAGCTTTAGTCGTAGTGCCCAAAATGTTAGAATGGGTCTCTCTCTAGATGACCTTAATCCTCACAGCTTCCAGTCTTCCAAGTATTCAGTGTGGCCAGTGATGATGGTGTTCTATAATCTACCACCATACTTAGTCACCAAACGATTCTTCATTTGCTTGACGATGATTATATCGGGACCAAAGTCTCCAACGGAAGAGACAATTGATGTTTTTCTACAGCCTTTGGTATTGGAGTTGAAGAAACTATGGAAGGGAGTAGCGGCATTGGACATGTCCGAACCTCCTGGACGTACTAGAAACTTCAAATTGCGAGGTATGCTTATGTGGAGTATACATGACTTTCCAGCTTACACATTATTGTCAGGACAGGTTGGAAAGGGTTATGCTGGTTGCCCTGTATGTGGTGAAAGTACATTTGCGGAGCACTCTACTGAAGTGCACAAGACAGTTTATCTTGGTCACCGAAGATGGTTAAGGCAGAATCATAGATGGCGAAGTGCGCGAGCAGCCTTCAATAGACAGGTGAACTATGATGGACCACCCCCCCGCCAATGTGGTTTGACTATGGTCCAGCGCAGTGGCTGGAGAGAAGCTTTTCTACAATGTGGAGGTCGACCGAACTCCAAAGATGACCCCGTGAAGAAAACAAGAGTCAAGAGGATTAGCATCTTATTCGAACTACCATACTGGCAGGTGAGTTAATACACCTTCTTTTTCTTTTGTTCTTGAGGGGTGGGAAAGCCTGTACGTAACTTTCGTAGTCCAGAATACGTGTTGTTCCATTTCATCTCATGGGGAAAACACAATACATGGTACTGTTTATTTGACAGTAATGTCCATCATTGTTGCCATATTCGCATGCTTCAAAGTTTTCTACTGCCAAATGATAGTCCTTTAAAATGTCTTGATTAGAAATTTGCACCCAAGTTTGAACTGCTTCCTTCGGGGATGTGAGTATTGCTGTGTTAAGTATTTCAAAAACTAACCATGAGGCTAATGTTCGATTCTTGTTAATGAGAGATCAGCTAGCATGGTAGGTCATGATGATTGAAATAGTATAATTTATCAAGAAGTCCTATAGTCTTTCTAAGCAAAGTAGAATTGCTTGCAAGTTATTGACGTGCGTATACAATTTACATCATCAATTGTATGTGCCAAGCATTCTTTTATGAGATGTTGTAGTAGTGTCTGCCACATGTATATATGTCCACACTGCATGACGTTCAATATAATTTTTTCGTGTCACCGTTGAATTGGATTTGTGGTCTCAGAACTCAGTCTGCAGAGATTGATCGCACAGAATAGGAGGGTGGACCGTTCATGAGTCCACAATTTCTCTTTTGCACTGATTAGTTGATCACTGTGAAGGGAAGTACAAGCCAGAAGAAAAATAATGTCTTCAAGTGCTAAAGTCCCGTATAGAATGTGAGCTTTGTGGACCGACACTGAAGTGGCTTGTTTGTGTGTACAGAGTCTTCCAATCCGCCACACCCTAGATCCCATGCACATTGAGAAGAACGTCTGCGAGAACTTACTCAAAACTTTTTTGGGGGAAACGGATGGCGCCCAATCCAGAGAAGATATGCGTATCCGCCAAATTCGTCCTCACTTGCACTTGCAGCCGAACGTGGATGGCCGTACATATTTCATACCTGATGCCCCATATGTATTGACAAGGGAAGAAAGAGAAGAATTTTTGAGCACGCTTAGGAAATTGAAGTTTCCAACCAATTATATTGGAGCCTTAAGCAAGAGGATCCACGATGGTAAGCTCAGGGGACTAAAAACTCATGATTTCCATATTCTTATGGAGCAAGTCCTACCCCTATGTCTAAGAAATGTCGGGGATCCAAAAGTGGTGGGAGCTGTTATGCGCATGAGCAGACTATTTCGGAAAATTTGTGCAAAGGTGATTGATGTTTCGCAAAAAGAGCAAATGCTAGAGGACGTGGCTGAAACTATATGCTCATTGGAAAAGGAGCTGCCACCATCAATTTTTGTCATAATGATGCATCTACCAATACACTTGGTAGAGGAAATGTTCATATGCGGACCAGTCCATACACGCTGGATGTACCCATTCAAACGGTACATGAAGGGTTTGAAAGGCTTCGTGACAAATTAAGCAAAAGTAGAAGGGAGTATGGCAGCAGCATATTTAAGGGAAGAGTCTATTGGGTTCTTGAATGAGTATCTCTCTACTTATACACCGACAACAAAGCGAGCATGGGACGATAAGGAGGAGCTAGCCATGTATGATGAAATACTGGAGGGTGTAAAGAAGGACCGGCCAATGAGTACAGAATTTCAGAAGTTGATTCATGGATTTGTTCTTGACAACACAACCCACATGGAACCGTATAGAAGGTAATTATTGCCACCATATATGCTTCAGCTATACCATTTTAGTTCCATTAGGTATGTCTAATGGATTCTAGTACTTCCAGAGCCTTCTAGGTCAGCATTCGGACTTAAAGGTATTTGGACCTACTAGTAATGTCAGACGGTGTTGTATGTAGTGAGAATTCATCTCGTACATGAGAAGAAGTGCACGACTTAATGATGGAGGCTTGATTCCCCGAAGAAGTTATATTTTTGCAGTCTATAGTTCTATAGCCATTTCATGAACTCAATGAATGTCCGACACTTCTTTGGAGTTTGCTATGCTGTTCGTTGGCCTTACGATAGTTCATGGCATAATTGGCTAAACCCAAATGAAATGTACCTGTCATGTCTGTAGAAAAGGATGTCACACTTGGGAAATTCACAATGACTTGTGAACTGATTGGAAATGCTGTCCTTGTACAAGTGCAGAGTATCAGCTACAGTTCCTACTAGCGCCAAAGTGTGCTTGACATAATTGAAGGAAGAGGAATTGATAGGAACATCATGGAATGTCCAAGTGTCTTGAGAAAAGGAAGATGAAGTTCTTCCATAAATTTTCCTTAGAAACTGTCAAGCCTTATAGTAGGTCAAGTGTCATAAAATGAAACCTGCCATGTGGTTCTTGTTTTCTAATTCCACCTTGCATATTTTGACTATCAAATTCCACTCCTTTCTCTTTGCAAATGTCATGCAAGAGATACGAAGAGAGTGTGATGGTCCGTGAGCAGGAAAGAAATGAATACCGTCGACTGCAACGTAGAGGAGGCCGCAGAACTCGTTTTGCCTATCCAAGAGAGCTTTGGCCTCTACCGGAATTTTCAGAGTGGATTCTCGACGAAGTGAGGAGGGAGCAACAAGCTGGCGTAGTTGTTGATCTAGAAGTTGTAGACACTGCTAGAGGACCACTACCTGTGGCAACAGCGTATAAAGGTATGTATGCTTTCGGTAACCACTACAGAGTTTTGAGCGCAGAGAGGTCCCTCAAAACTGCCGACAGTGGAGTGGCAGCAACATTCCAGCAAGTTTGCAAAAATGGAATCAGGGATGGAAATCAAGTCAATGCTGAAGTTGAATATGTTGGACACATTGAAGAGATCTTGGAGTTGAATTACAGACGCCATTGTTTGGTAGTTCTAGTCTGTGACTTTGTGAAAGCAAATTATGTTGGTGACAACGCTTCCATTAAAAAAGATAAATGGGGCTTCACGTTAGTTAACTACGGGAGGAGATATGGGAGTGTTAGCCGAGATAGTTTTGCATTTCCTATCCACTGCGAACAAGTCTTCTATTCTGAGGCAGTTGAGGCACCGAGCTGGAGAGTTCTTCTGCGCAAAGAAGTGAGAAGCAGAAGAGTGCTACCGACCCAGGAAGAAGAAGTGCAACCCCAATTGTTTCAGATGGGACGTGACAACGACTTTGAAGGTCTCCGTCCGGAAAGGGAAGTTGGGGAAGACCTACAGCAACCAAGAGAAACAGGTCAAGATGTTTTACTGCAACCCGTAGTTCGACCTCGAAGAAGGAGGGCTACTGTCGCACAAGGACGAGGTCGTGCTGCAGGACGAGGAAGGCGTGGAGGTCGTGGTGACCAGCAAATGCACGGAAGTCTTGCCGTGGAAGAGCACTCAGAAGAGTTCATTGACGAAGAGGATGAACTCTTGGAAGAGGAGATGTTATATAGGAACAATGTAGGCACCAGAATGGCAGGTGAACGGAGACGTAACGTTGGGAGCCCAGGACGTCGCCCGCGGAGAGTGCGTCAGAGACTTCAGGGAGATGGAGTCCATGACGATGAGGACACCTCAGACCATGAAGGCACTAGTGTGAGCCCGTCATCAACGTCAAGTCATGCAACGACATCAGAAGACAGCGAGGATTCTCAGGTAAGCTGAAGAATGCTACGAATTTGAAATAAGTTAGCTACTTCTATGACGAACGTACACATTTGGCTTCCCAAACTTCCATGGTATATCAATTGCATATTCTGAAGTTTATGATTTCTTATAGCATAGGCAATAGGTGTTTTCGTGGACTTTGTTATGCTCTTTGACGTATACTTTGCCTATGTGGAGTATTAGTATTGTGCTTAGAACGGTATTCTTGAGTGTAAGTGCCACCTTCTGAAAATTGTGTTACTGATCTCTGGCTCACGAGAAGAGTAGTTGCCGAAGCATATATTATGTGCATCTTAGAACTACAAAGTATGAGCAAAAAATAGTCTTAAAGAAATCATAAGAAGTAAGGAAATATTTGTTGTCGGTTGAAATGCGCATGTGTACTAAAAAGCAAGTGCTAGGGCCCTGCCTTGTCCAACTATTGTGTGCATGTTTCCTATAGGATGTCGAAGGAGACCAAAGTTCTAGAGGACAACCTTCCGTTTCAACTTGACATATGAAATTCCATTGGAATGGTATTGTCAAACTCCTACTGCTTTTCTCTATACAAAAAGTGCCTTCATTTTATTTTGCTTAGTGGTTCATAATGAGAGAGAGTCTATGAATTCCTTCCTTCTATTAAAGGTAGAGGGGAGCAGTATTGTTGGAAAGTGAAGGTGCAGAGCTTCGGATTACACGCATCATAGAAATTATGTAGTAAAAGAGAAAATGTTGTCATTTAAATGTAGTGCCATTGTAATTGAGCATCAGTGACACGGTTGTCCTGGTCAATTATGAAACAGGCGTATATAGAAATGAATTATGACCTAGTAAGGGAAAAGTCAGGACTTGCAGAAGAAAAAGTTGTCAAACATATTTTGTAGCTACACGGAAATCCGAATTCTGAATTGCATGGGAGGCTGCCAAAAACAGAGCTTCCCATCGAAACATGGTGTTCTGACTGAAGGACGTGTCCCACACCCTCATGCACCAAGAAGTATCATGTTTCAGGGGGCACTAAAGGATCGAAGGACATCGCAGACAGAAGTCAGTCCACTACTGTTTGTCCGGCCCAACCTCTCGATCCTCAAGTTCATTATCTTCAAACAAGATGAAGTACATTTTTTTCATCTTTGACACCGACTTGATTAATGACCATTTGAAACTACTGTGATGACGTCCACAAAAGCATTCGAGGTAAATCCAACTTCTATTTTTTGAGAAATGATTAGTATTCTATCAATGTTGTTATTTTGTCATTTATGTTTGTCATGTTAATTAAGGATACGATTTCTAATGAAAGAGTACGTGTGTCAATTTATATTGTTTCTCATGCCTTTCAGGTGTCTGACAAAGACATATCTAGCATTACGATCCAAGAGTGAGGGGTCCCAAGAGGGCAACTGAAATTGGCAAGCTTTTCAGCTTTACCAAGGCTATCAACATGAGAACACCTACCTCCGCAGCCCTGTATCATCTATAGGTATAGTCTATCTTCTCCTGGTGACTGTTATAACGGAACTTCCCTTGTAGAAATGAGTATATTGTTTCTCTACCTTTGTGACTTACCTTACTATGCCATTAGGTAAGAAGAGGAGCAAGGCAACGAAGATTCAGAGACTTGTGAGTCCCTTGACGTTGCAGACGAAGCATACTAGACTAGCAATCAAAGAAGCTGATGGATGCCAAGACCAAGACCAAAGCAACAGAGTACCAGAAGCTTTTGGCTCTTTGTATTAAGGACCAACTTGATCATCGCACCGGCAGTTTGGCGAAGAAACACGCGTTTCATGCCTCCATTGCAAAGACTGAGATGTGGGTGTGATGTTTGTTCAGCTGTAGCCATAATCTTCCTAGCAGAGTCTCTCCTTCTTATAGGATGCTTCTGTCATGAGTACTTCTCTTGGCAGAACTGAATGTTTTTGAATGGAGATTTTGCCTTTCCAATATAATTCTTCTAAGCTTATTCTGTATGTTTTGTAGTTTTAACGTCTAAAAGGGTGCTCGTGAGTACAAATACTCTTTGCTTCTACTCTCATAGACACTTTCAGTGACCAAATGATGTTAGAAACATCATTATCTCATTAAAAAAAATCCAAATCCCTCGAAGACGGTGGCATTCCAGAAAAAAGATTACGTGGCAAAACAATGACGTGTACACTAGGTAGCCATTAACTGTCCTCTGCTATCCAAAATGACAAAAATTGACAGAAAAATTGACAAGACTTTGACAAAGACTACAATATGCACCACATTGACAGAGTACCAAGTTCCAAAAGTTATGGCTGTCATTTCGGACATTTTTTTGTCAAAAATATTGTCAATTCGGGCCAGTTTCCCTTGTAGTGAGTTAAGTTTTAATTTTGATTTTGATTTTGATTTTTCTTGTACGGACAATTATTTGAAAGTGGTGTTTTAAGTTTTTTCTAGTGACAACAAAACTAAGTGATTGTGGGTTGTAAATACTTGGTGCATCCTCACTAACCTCACTTTTGTGATATGTTTGGAACAAGCATAGGTGAGGACCACATCCTCTGAAAAACACTTTGGAGATTTTTATACAAGAAGTTTTTCCTAACATTCACTAGTCTTTCTTGGAAAGAAGTTTTGTAGTATAAATTTCACTTGGGAACAAAAATCCAAGGAATATCCTAGTGGTGGTTCTTTTATTTGGGGAAAGGTCAAGTAGTCTATCGTTTTGTATCTAAGGTCACTTTTACATAGGATTATCACTCAATTTTGTAAATAAATGTATAAAAGTTCTTTATTAATGTATTTGTGTGTGGTATAATTGTATTCACTGTCCTAACCTATACGAATAATAGTCCATAACCCATAGAAATATCTATAAACTTACAGTTACGGTCTTGTACTAGAGTTTCTAATGTCAAGTAGTCCAAGATATGTCAATTAGTCATGGCTTCTGTTCTATCGACTTAATCACATACATCGTACATATATAGATATATTTTTGGTGTACATAAACACCTTTGTAAATTATTTAATTATTTCTTCATATTTAATTCATTGTCAATTGGTCCAGTCACTGTTTAATTTAGCCTAATTACTACTTATGCAGGGATGCAAATATTAAAGTCTGTAATTGTCAAATTGTCTCAGTATGCAGAGCATGCAAAGGGTGAGAGATGAATCCTTTGATTCAGGTCAAATAGTCTTGTCGATTCTTCTTTTAAACACCTCAGTTCAAAGTATGTCAATTGGACCAAGTTCCACATAACAAGCTTCCTATTATTTCTAAGTTTGTCAAATAGTCATTTGTGAATTGGTCTTTCTATACCCAATTGATTTATCTATCACTAACAAATGGTCAATTCGTCCAAGTTTACAGACAAACAATTACAATTTAACAAGACTAATTGCTAATTGGTCGAATAGTCGTGTGCATGGTCAAATAGTCATATGTCAATTAGACTTGCTTATGCTAACACCACAGGTAAAACATATGTGTGAAGGTAATCAATTTGGCCAATTTCCCACACAAGGTTAGAATATAAACCACACACAAAGATTTTGTACATGACAAATTGTCAAGTTGGCCAAGTTCTCGCATCAATTCACAATGAGGAGCACACATAGATTCTATTCTATATCAGGAAATTGAGCTCCTTATACCTGCACTTGTTGTTCTCACATAACTTTGTCTATTAGCCGCATCAAGTTAAATATAATCAATTGACTATTTGTATTTATTTAATTTTAGTCATAACTGTAAGTTAATTCAATATAAACTTCCACAAACAATTTGACTACAACAACATACAACCATAAATATTTAGTCAATTAGACCTAGTCCCAGCGATAACAATCACAATTCAGGTCATACGTACAAGTCGATTAGTTTTATTCCATGTGAATAATATTTCAGAAATGACTAATAGACTTTCTAACATGTGCTGTTTATACCACTTGACTATTAGACCAACAACCAGGTTTGCTTACTGCCAATCACTAGCTCAGTTTATTTAACAT
This sequence comes from Rhytidiadelphus loreus, assembly GCA_947034895.1. Classification (NCBI taxonomy): domain Eukaryota; kingdom Viridiplantae; phylum Streptophyta; class Bryopsida; order Hypnales; family Hylocomiaceae; genus Rhytidiadelphus; species Rhytidiadelphus loreus. Next base: position 47,408,686 of record OX344764.1, read on the forward strand.
GGTTTTAACATCAATTCCTGGTTATTTAATGCTCAATAATCTTTTTATTTACTTGACTCATAACAAAATCACACAATGTAGATATATTTCACTTACTGTCTAATTGACTTAGACACAACATAATATCCATAACTAACTATTAGACTTTACCATAAGTCTAGATAACCAATCACTGGTATCAAGAAACTTAGCATTTGTCCAATAGACTCAAATTTGCATGGAGCTGAACTTAACGCTTAATACAAGTCATTACCAATCACTGCTTAATTGACCTTACTTAGGATTTTGCCAATCACTGGCTCAACTAGTTGACATACTTAGCATCAATCCCTGGTTGCTAATATTTAAGAATTTATTGTCTATTTGACCAAAGCATAACATAATCCAATCACTAGTTATATGCTTTACTAAACAAGTTTCTTTGACAATTTGACTATCTCCAAAGAATTAATTTACCAATCATTGGCTCAAACTTAATTTATAAATTTAATCTCAAAGTATACCTCTACTTCATAAGCAAGGGAATAGATTTATAACAAATCGACAACTGAACCAAATATAGAATTTCAATCACAAAAGGGGCTAGTTAGTCACACTTATAGTCAATTTGTCTTCTGCTTTTCCCCGCAATCGCAACTCCTGTCGATTAGTCTTTCCGCTCCATCTGCAGACAACTTGACCTTGATCCATTCTCTCCATTGCCATCACAGACAATTTGTCACGCAATTCTTTCCGAACTTTGATCCACACTTCAATTCGTCCTCATGTTTTCTCCTCGTTGCTTACTTGACTTTGGTCAGCTCCAGCAAGTTATCCTTCAGTCTCAATTATGGACCAATTGTCCTCACCCAGCTCCCTCAGTCACAGTCAAATTGTCACTTATAGTTCTTACTGAACCTTGATCTACACTCAGACCAACAAAGTCACTCACTGGCACAAAAGACAATTTGTCACACTTACACAAACATACAAGACCAATTGATAGGCTCTCTCTCTTCTACACAATTGACTTACAAAATAGAAAATCCAAGAAACAACGCCAATCTCTGGCTAACAAATACGGAACAAGAACAAAGATAAAGCCAATCACTGGCTACACAGAGCAATAGACAAATAGACAAAATTTGCATTAAAGCTTGAAGGAATACATCAAGCCTGAGAGAGAGCTGAAAATCAACAGTCGATTAGTCTTTGTACCCTTTCTTGGCTGTAACTACTTACACTAACTGCCTGGTCTATTAGTCTTCAACTGACCGTAACTAATCCTTAACAGGTTGTCTAATTGTCATTTCGATAACTACATGTCTATTTGTCCCAGTTCACACTATGTTCTAATTCTTGATTAACTTTTACTTGTCCAATTGTCTCCTTTTCCAAAAAGTATAAAAGAAAATTAAAAATTCTATCTACAAGTTGTATATGATAAATATTTTGTTACAAAAATAGAACTTGTTATTAAGATGTTCCAGTAGTTCATTTCTTATGCTTGTAAACATGGTTCATTTAAGATAATATATGCATTTAAGTTATATATTTGACTATCTCACTCATTTGTTGGACACCAACTTAGAGTTTAACTCTTAAAAGAAATTTTATAGTTATAATATGAAATCATTGAAATGTGCAAAATTTAGATTTTTTTTAAAAATGACTTGTCTAAGGCTACTATATGGGTGAAATGATAGGATTAGATTGTTGTTCTATTCTAGAAGTATACCCAAAAGATTTATTTTTTTATTTTGTTTTGCTTTTATTTTAATTTCTTTTTCTTTTTTCACATTTTATAGTCAAATTTAAGTGGCTAGATTCACATTTGAGACTTTGTCTACTTCTAATTGTGCTTATAGGAGAGAAAGAAAATTAACATGATGAGTTTCGACAAATACAAAATGTGTATTTGCTCTTATCAACCTAGTTCATATTCTTGCAAAGATGAATTTAAAAAAAAATGTCTCATCAATTCCCACTCTCCTACCTATAGTAGAAATGGAGAGGTTTGAAAAGATTTGTTGTATCTTGAGATTTTTGAACTTAATTGTGCAATAAAACACTAATATCTAAGAGTTTCCATTCATGTATGAAATGGATCTCTTTTGGTAATTAAAATAGAATGTAATGAAATGGTTCAACCTACACTATTAATACTCTCAATAAAATTGATCTATTTTTTATACAGTAATTCTATTGGGATTCAAAGTTGATATGGCAACTTCATCACAATATGATCTATGCATTCAGGTTGATAGATTAGCCAAAAATTTGTAGTATTCTTGAAAATTGTTGATATGATTTTCTATTCTTTGTGAAAGCAATAATATATGTTGGTGGACTAAAGACTCCCATTGTATTTTACTAATTTTACATTGGCTTGTGTTGTTTTGGAAATGGATACAAGTGAAGTCCACAACCTTGTAGAGTATTTTTAAAACTCTTCAAAAAACTTCTATACTACTTTTTCATATCTTAGTCTATATACTTAAGTCCTCCTATGTTTAGAATGGAATGAAAATGAGATACCTTGTGCAAACTAGGGATTGAATAATTCTATTATAGAAAGATGGAAAATATTGATGTTTTGATTGACAAAAATGAACCTATGCTTGTAGAAATACTCTTGTATTTGCAAATTATGTACATGAATCTTGAACTAGTTCAATATCTCTCATTCTTAAGATGTTCAAAAATAAAATAGAGATGAGCACTACTTAGTTCTATAATGATATAAGTCTTGAATTTTACAATTTGAGTAGACAAAATCAGATTAGTGCTTGTTCTAGGAATGCTCCAGAAAAATTACCTTAGGGAAATCACTCCTTGTAATTTGAGGTATACACTTGAGTTAAGAGGGTATTTTGATGTGGGGTTATTTACCTTAATTATTGCATTTGAGATGAATGTATTTTTACATAAAAAGCTAAAAAGGACATATTCCAATACCCTATAGTTTTTATAATTTCATTCATGCAAGTTTTTAAGTGGAGCTATCATACATATAAAATTTTAAGTGTCCAATTTTCTTCCACCCCCATTCTTTTTCACAAATTTCTCTTCCATCTACTACATCTATGTATAGGGTATACATTGTGAAGCCAACAATAATCGATTGAATTCAAGTGACAGGTTACAACCCCTAAAGGCCAATTGTCCATTGAATGAACAATTCAAACTCCAGGTAGGTTCCTGTGAAGTCAATTTTGGTCAGATGTTCATAAAATTTTGATACAAGATGTGAACATGTATCCCCTTAGTGGAAATATAATTTTTTTCGCCCTAAACTTTTGTGGCAGTCCTTGCAATTTGGGCATCTTTGGGACATCTTTTGCAAAAACTCTCATCAACTATTGAAATTTGGCATTTATGTTACTAATAAAATATGGCATACAATTATCAAAAACAATTTAGTTTTCAAATCACATTTTCAAAGGAATCAAACTTTATTAGCTATGTTAGGGTGGCTTTTGAAAAAAACTTTTCTTCTAACCTCGAGCCCTATTATCTTGCAATATGTGGAGTCAAAGTTCTTGAATTTTTTTGTACATATTCTAAATGTTTGTCTTGAATTTTTAACCATTTGGATTTCAAATAAAAAAATATCTCATTGCATAAGAAATCATCAAAAAAAGACTAGTGTATTGCAAATGCACTTAACTTCTTTGCATTGCAAATTAATTCAGATTTTTCATGAATGAGCTTAACATCATATGTTTATGAATAGTCAAAATCCTCATTTTTGTGTAGACCCAAAATTTTACTCTGAGAGATCTTGAAGTTTGTTGATTCTAGTTTGCAAGAATGAAAATAAAGTTTTTTTTCTCACTTCAAACGTTATAATCTTTCAATCCACATGGTCAAATGGGCTGAAATTTTTTACACACATTTCTATAACTATATTAATAATACACTTTTATACAATTGAATTTCTTTTAAATAATTTTTTATTTTAGACAATGCATCAAAAATTGGCAATTTTGGATTTTTCTTCTTCCAAAACACTTGCTAGTCTTTAGGGGTTAATAACATTGAACACTTTAGAATTTCTAATGAAACTATCCCATGAAAATCTCATTCAATATGAGTATGATTAACACATATGGCTTCAAAAATTAGAGTTAAATGGACTATAAATTCTATCCTCATATCGTACAATTTTTAGTTTGTTGAACCCACTAAGGTAAACCTCCCTATTATTACAATGTGACAATTTTGCCACTTTTAGTTGATGTCTTACATTTACATTTCACTTTTTTTTATATATACACTACAAGTACCATGGCACAATTTAAGTTGACCACCTTTCATTATAGATTTTCTTGACTATGTCCATTTTATCATCTATATGAAATTATTTGTCAACATCTAAGGTAAACCAGCCCATGACAGGCCAAGTGCCTAATATAGACACCTACTAAACCCCCCCATTACAATCCATTTCACATTTTTGCTGCTACGACTTAATTAGGTTGGTTAGTGTCCCACATTAGTGTATTAGGTGATTGTGATAGAATTAGTAATGACTGTCTTAGGACACTTACACATTGTGACTTGTGAGTGTAAACTCATCATAAAGAGTTGTTTTTTTATTCCTTTATGTGATGGCCACATTAAAAAATCTTGTGGTTGTGTTAGAAAATCTAAGGACTGCATTAGGTAGTAAGATGACCATCATGGAGACATATTTTGTTGATTTCAGGTAGTCTACAGACTATTTTGGAAAAATACTTAAAAAATTCATAAAAAATTCCTACTTTGTCCAAAAACTAAAAATTTTAACTGCTTCTTTTATTTCTCAAAGTTGTCTCTGCATAGACAAAAATCTGATTTTATTTTGCTAATGGCAACATACCAAATCAATCATTCTGCTTGTCATAGGCTGGTTTTCCTTATACTCATCATACTATGAAAAATTTGCATGGCTTCTATTTGTCAAAACTAACTTATTGGTAAGAATTATCATTATATGATGTTTTTACGTACCCTAATTTATATATATTAGAGTGTATAGCATTTCATGAACCCTATAGTAGTTCTACAAATTATATCCCTTTGAATTAAATGGACCCTATTTTTTAACTCACATAGTTTTCTAAAAACCATGAGTAATCTCCCCAGGATATCATCCAACTTTGGTGGACATTTTTCCACTATTGACTTATTATCAATTCACGCCTTCACACTCCAGTTGTATTTTGTGCATAACTTGTAGGCAACTTTTTTTATACAAGGTAGTAAATAAATTAGAAAGCACCTTCCTATTTTCATAGCCATATCACATAAACTCAATAAGATTGAAACTTCCTAGCACACCCTTCTTGGTCAACTTAGATCTCAAATACCTCTACTTTGAAGTTTCATATCTCCTTCTCTATAATAGATTTAAATTTGAAAATTGGTAACATTATTGATGAACTATCCAAAAACTTAGATTCAAAAATTCATCTTGATACAACACTTTAACAAAAACACAAATCCAAAATTCTTCACATCAATGCTTTTTTCAATATTAAATCACCAACAATCATACAACTTTGCTTCCAAATGCATCTCACACCTCAAATTTATGAAAGAACCAAGAGAAAAGCAAGAGCCTGGTCATTACTTCTATGAATTCAATCACAACTATAGGAAGTTAGCCGCTAGCTAACCCTTACCTTAACATCAACTATTAAGCAACTGGTTATCAACCAACAACTAACAAGAGCAACTATTGTAACAAGAACTTCCAACACTACACACATACTTTAACCTACAAAGACGCCTACTTCAACAAGTTGATGGCCCACATTGTGACGTAATTTGTATTTACTGCCATTGCATATTGATTTGTCTTCATAACAATGTCATATAATATCCATACTAGCCAAAACACCTCGAATTAGAGAATTGATATCTAAGAAAATTTGTCCAAAGCACCTCCAAAATTCCTCAAACTTGGGGTTATAAATAAGGAATTTTTATTACCAATAATAATCTTGATGTACATATTTGATTCTATTCACATCTCCATGATAGCCATCATCATACATGTCTTCTTCTCCCTCCGCACAAAAAACAAGCTTTGGATACTCTTTGTCAAACTTGTTCTTGCTATCATTTGAAATTTGAAATTTTCATATTTTAAACCATGCAAAATTGACCTGCTCACCTTCTTCTCCCATGTTGTGCTCTATCCCATTGCCTTCCAATTTCATCCCATTTCACATTCCAATTCAATCTTTAGTAAACAATATCTAAACAAAAAATGAAAAATGAACAATAGATTCAAGGGCCAATGCTTACCTTCAGGCATGCTATTGTTGGTTGTGAGTTGCAGTTCACACTAATGCTCCCATGTTAGGGATGCACTCCCGGTCACCTCCTCCGGTATCCTCCTCCGGTATCCTCCATCCTAATGTTTGTATTGAGGTTGCATGTACTCCTATTGCAAGTCTTCCATTGCGTTGGTGTTGAGGCAAAGCAAGCTTTCTTCCCTGTCAATTTCCATTGTAGTACAGAGGTCCAATCATGGATGTTGCTTTTACAACTTGCTTTGGGGTTGTATAACAAGTTTGGAGGCTACAACACATCATTGAGACTCTAGATTTATAGAGAGAAATAGAATCCTTCATCACAATATTCCTCATCAAGATCTTAACAATTGAAGTCTCTACCTCCAATTTCCTACTCTTGACTATCTATGAACTTGTGATTCAATTTGCCAATGATGTTGATGTCTTCCTAGAACAAATTTTCTTGAACTTTTTGTAGAATGAAGGTATAAAGAAAGATGCAGGATAATTAAATCTTTCTGTTGATGGAATTGGAGGTATTGGATTCTGAGGTGGAGATTGCAAATTAGTGGAAGCAAGATTATATAATTTGGCTAGCAATCTACAACTAGGATACATTAGAGGGGATTTTGGGGTCTTGAAGGGCCGTTTCAAGCACCTCCCAGTGCCTAGCTCCCAGGAGTCCCTACGAACGCAAGTGCTGCTATGTCACTTTTAAAAAAAATTAAAAATAAATAAATTTACTTCTCAAAATGCAAAAAAAAATTGAAAAAAATTGACGTGGCACTCTCCATGCCACGTCACTGCAATGCGGGAGCGCAGTTTCCGCGTTGGAAACAGGCTGGGAACTTACAGCCCTCCCGCAGCCTGAAATCTCCTCTAATGAAATGGGCTATCCATTCCATGCAACTTAGACAAAATCAAAGAAAATGCAATTTAGAATATGAAAATGCAAATTGAAAATGCCAGCAAAGTAGAGGAGTTAGAGTGTTATATCTCATTGGAAGAGGTGCTAGCCCTCAATCTAGGCATTGCTCTTCTTCCTTCTAACTCCTTCAAAGAATGTACAACCAATGCTCCTTACCACAATAGAAAACTTAGTTCTCAATATACATTTTGAGAGAAGGAGGTGGTTGTAAAATTCTTTGGTGCTTTAGAAAGAAAAAGAAGCTTCAAGAAGGCCTTGAGTTCTCTTCATATTTCCAAGGCCAAGAGCTTTGTTGTAGTTAAATATTTGGAGCACATGTAGGGTGCTGACGTGGCATGGATACTACCACATCAGATAACATTATTTAATTAATTTAAATAAATAAACAATTTAAAATTTTAGTTTTTTAATATTTTGACCAGCAATGCATTGGAATAACCCTAAAACAACCCTCTTCTCGCTTCATTTTTATTCTAATGTTGTTTAGGAAGGAAACTTAATAAATGATATAATTGTCGAGTTCAACCTTCTTTCTTCTATGATGTCCTTAGGAGGTCATGAAGATAACCAAATTGTCAAAGAAATTTAGCTAAATTTTCCTTGATTGCACATGTGAATTTGCCATGAATCAAGAAGTAGGAGCCATCTTAGGGTACAATTCTATAGATAGAGTGCTCTAATTTAGCAAATGTGGTTTGATTTAATTGCCAATGCCTCTATTAGGTGCTACAAAGTGAAATCATGGCTTCATAGTGGTCATGAAGTTGTTTCACTCTTAAGATTTTGGGCTTAGTAGACTCTTTTGATCCAAAAAACAATTGACCTCAATCAAAATTTGTTATCAAATTCCAGGGCGCAATCACTTGTAATAAAAAAATGCTTTGTAGATATAAGAGATTTCACAAATTCCAAAAATTCTAGGAAATGATAATGATTTGAAAAAGTGCTATAGAAGGGTGCAACGGCTAGCTTGCAATGAGCCATCTTGTTGCACCAACAATACCCGTATGGCCAAAAATTGGCTACCCTCCATTTATGACCTCCAGTTGCTTGCTCCCGCATGGCTCCACCTTCTTCACTTGTTGCCTACCTTTGACCTCCAACTTTGTGCCCTTACCCTATCCACTCCAAAGTCAATTAAAATTTGGCAACCCAATCTACCCCTTGAATTTGGTTTTCCTAAAAAATGCATATAATTTTTTCATTGGGCACTTGATTGTAATTAAAATTACATATTCACAAATCTTTTGCATTCTTAAAAAGGTTTTAATTTTTTTTAAATGTAGTATAAATTGAGATAGTAGAAACCAATCTAAACTCCAAATTGTCCTTTGAGGGGCAATGGGACTTTAGGGGTTTAAAATGTTCTTAAAAAAATTAGGAATCTAAGGGATGAAAGTCCATCAAAAGGTGAGTGGTTTTCTTTGGAATTGGATTATAAATAGCTTAATTTTAGATCAAAGAGTAGGGCTTGGAAATGGGGAGGGGGTCGGGAATGGGGTGTTCTATCTTAGTGGAGGCTTTTACTTGTTGGCTATGGAGTGAAAAGGAAGAAGCTTTGCAATGATGGAAGCTTCATGTGACCAAGATGGAGTGGGGCTTTACTCAAAAAGGGATATGATGATCTAGTGTTATAAGAAAAAAGTTTCTTGTAGTAACATTAATTTATCAAAGTCACACTATTTTATATTAGTATAAGTTGGGATATTATTGTATTGTATCAATTTCTACAAATACAAAATTTTGTAGTGATGTTAATCATGCCCCCTTCTAGAAAATCAATATAGCTACTTGTATTTTTTAAGAGTTTTATTATGTTGGATTCGACTATTATACTTTCATGTTCCATATCAAATTGATAGTTTGTAGTCTCTACACATTAGTGTTTGCAAGTTGAATGATGGAAAGGGTCATATGTTTAGTCAAATACCATATCTAACTTTGGCTAGAGTTTCTTGTCCATGACTTCTACAAGAATATATAGTTTATTGTCTCTAGACTAGAGGAGATGAGGCTTTGCATGGACAAAAGCTATTGTGAGGAAGCTAGAGTAGCTATCCTTACTTGAAAAGCAAGCCCCTTCAAAAATTAAGAAAATAAAAAACGAGAGACACCATTTCTTCATCATCATTCACAATTCCATTCTAGTTCCACATATTTAGTGTGATGGGATAGAGATTTTTTTCCATCTACTCATACTTGGCTACTATTACTAGAAAAGGTCACCAATTCCAAATTGGTGTCATCCTTCTGATTCTCACCATTCTACATATACGCTTGACCAATTTGCCTCTGCTTTGAAGTTAGATTGATAAAAGTGGGCCTTATTATATGAAACCTATGTTTTTTGGGATGTCATTGTTAATATAAAAAATTGCTAGATCATTGTGGATGTCACCTAAAATGCATCACGGAAGACACAAATTTCTTATGGTAGGTTGTTGCAAGAAACATCCCTTTTTTTGTAGCATTTGTATAGTACCTATGATTTTTTTCTAGAGTACTTTTAATTTTTTAATTTTTTAATTTTTTTCTTAAAACATGAAAAACATGTCTAATGTAATTATGTATACGCCTTTACAAGGAAGGTATTCTAGGAAGGAACAACTTAGAAAATTTCTCTAAGTAGGAGAACTATAAAAGTGCAAAATCTCAGAAAAATAGGTACTTCAACATTTTAATTTGTAAAAAATAGGAAAAGTAATTTTTCTTAAAACTAAAAATTGTTAATTTGGAAAGAGTTGATGGTGATGAGATTTCACCAAACGAATGATCTTAATACCATCTCCATTGTTCAAAAATTACCCACAATGGGGAGTGTTGTTTGCACTCATGTTCAGGACATAAAATGATATATTTTCAGATTTTCTTTGGTAGAGATATACTCTCCTACTATGCAAATAGACTATGAAAATTTTAGCTCCAAATCATTAAATTTGGGAACTCCTAACGTAGTAAAAAACACTAAACCTCAAAGTGTGACAAATTAACAAAAACGATTTTTAAATATAAAGTGTTTTTTTAATTTCTAAAAAACAAAGGATCTGATTACAATCAAGTTAGATATGTTGAATAGAAATTTCATGTTCATTGGACTTGTGCTTCAAAAGTTATAGTAGATGATAACAACATCACTCCAATTGCAACAAAGAATAGGAACAATGGTTCTTCCAATGATTGTAGTGCCTCTATCAACAAGCTATTTTTTGTAATGGACAAAGGGAATTGGACACATGGGCTCAAATAACATTATTAACCAACTCTAGGGGGGGACATTTTACTCCTCTAGAATCTTGTGTCACTAGTATGGCAACTTTTCAACCAACCAATGACTCTTTGCAACTTTCCAGTTAGTCAATGACACTAGCATTGCAACTTCCCAACCAACTAATGACTCTCGACAAATTAAACTAAATTCACTTCCAGGAACCTAGAGAAGGATTATCCCAATCTCCAAGGAAAAACGGTTATACTATAGCTTCTTGGTTCATCTAGAGGTTGCAGCAATATTAACTTAGCACATGGCTAAAACTTAGGGACATGGGACTAACCTTAAGGCTGATTATTCTAGAAGTCACTCACACAAACCAAGGGGTCATAGTCATTGAATCTCAAAATGTTGTTGATTCTAGTCCCAAACTCTATTTTTTGTTTTAAGATAGAAAGCTTCATTGGGTTGGCATGAATTGAGAGTTCGTTCATCTTGGGTTCTACATGTATCCCAAATGAGCTAGTAGAAATGACACTAAGACTACATACTTCTATTTAGAAGAGAAACCTATCACTACCTAGCTATTGACAAAGTATTTATTTGTTTTGTTTTGTTTGCACTAAGATTGAATGAGTATTTTCAATTTCAAGTAGTTGTTAGGTTATTTTGGTGGGTAGTGTGTTTTATAAATGTTATTTATTCTTAGTTCAAAGTGGGTTAGATATTAGATAATTGAAATGCTATTTATAAGATTTAGTGTTTGATTATTTGCATGCTTGGATATTTTGACATTCTTGTGTAGTATGTTGGAAGATGGGATTTGTGATGTTTTTGTTGTAATGACTATTCAAGGATTTGCATGTTCCACTTGTTATATTGGTGTTTGTATTAGTGATTTTTATTTATTTACTTTTGTTTCTATTGATGGCGAGGAAAAGTGATCATTGTAATATGTGAATTCTATAAATTGTGTTTTATGTTGTGGTGGATTGCCAAATTTTGTATTTGATAGGCATAGCAAGTTAGGATAGAAGTTAGCATCACACTTACAATTATTTTGTGTATGATATATATATATATATATATAGGGGTATAACCAAGAAGGGACATTTTTTTCTGGTGTTTCTTACATTCATTAAAGTGTAGCATTGCATGAATGTATGTGATAGGAATATTTTTCATAATTCTTGAATTACTTTGATATGTTTGTTTATTCTTAGCAATTTTATATGAGGTTCTATGCACCATAATAGTATATGTATCCATGTATCTACTTGACTTAGATTGCATCTTTGCATAAAGGACAAGTGGTTTGGAAGAAATTCGTTTATTTTAGGATTTATTACATGCTCTCTATAATGCATGCACAATTTAGCATGTATTCATTTTGAGGAATTAGAGACCCAAAATTTTGGGTATTATGCCATATGATATTTTTTTGTTGATTTCAATAACATCAAAAGTTGTCAATTTTAAGAAAGTTAGTGTAATCTCTAGCGGTTCTAATTTTTATGATGATATTGAAAATAATGATTTAATCCTTTTGAATTGGTTGAATTTTGGATCGGTTGAATCAATTATGTGTGTCATAAACTCTAGTCTCATTACAAAAAATATGAACCTAAAAATGCATCATATGGCTCTAATATATAAATTGAAAGCATTGTCCTATTCAACAAATATTTCAAATGCAAGGGCATTAAGATGTAACAATGGCTAATGCAATTCCATGCTCTCAATTCCAAAAAAAATACAAATACCTTGAGAACCAACACCATTTGCATGTTTCTCAAATTGTGAATATGTTAAGTTCTATAAATGTCAACTTCCTTCAATTTTCGTGTACAACAATCTAAAGTGATGTATACCAATATGCCAAGGCACAAAAAAGTTTTGCTTTGAGTTCTAAGTAAAAATCGACAAAATGTAAAAGCAATTCCAAATTATGGCACACATAACTAAAAAAAAAACTTTTAAATCACAACTAAATTTTTCTTCAAACTTCCACAATAATGTGTTAAAATGTTGCATTAATACTACGACTTTTGTATATCTAATTTTAGACTTTGCCTATTGATGCTTATGGTTTGGTTGTTTGAATGAAAAAATTTCAACTGTAGTAAAAGTCAACGACAGTGGAAAATATAAGTGCAAACTCCAAATGCACGATCTTTGCCTCCATTCGGTCCTTGTGGCCCAACAGTCGTCCGGACCATAGAGTTGAATGAACCGACAGCAGCCCATATCCGACACTTTTTTTCATCTTCTCTACAGTTCCATATATACTGGTATTGCACAGTTCGAGTTTGGCTATTTCACTTGTACACAGTTGTTTTCACATGCATTAATTCTGTATTACAAAATGCATCTACAGTATGTCTTCAGACCATGGATTCGACAAGCTTGACTTTTCATACCAACTTGAATAGCAAGTACCGGTACGAATTAAATGAAAAACCCATCCAAGGGCAGCCGGGCCAACGGAAGCCCCGAGTGACAGTAAGGAGAGTCAAAGTCCCAACTGTCTGTACGAAGCTGTGATGTCAGCCTGGCGTAGGAGTAGAGCCCTTTTTTTTTTTGGTTTTTTGAAGCAAATAAATTTCAGTCATTGCAAGGAAACAGACAAAGAATATTCGGCGAAAACAAGCAGCAGAGTAGACTTCCGTGCTCTATATAATGGTGCATTTTTATCCCAACTTTCATGTGCAATTTCCAATTAGCTTTCTTGACCAGCCTTGACTGGGCAGTGGGCTTTGCAGAGGACTGGATATGGATGGATGTTCCTATCCAAATCCAGGGAGCAATTAGCTGATCTCCAGGGCTGGTTCAAGCAGGCAGACCGATCACAGTGCTTTCATTTTTCAATTGAATCAAGCTTCCGAGTGATCGTTACAGTCATTGCAGGACTTGCTTTTGGATACTAGCAAAACCTCAAATTCAAGTGATAGAGAGTGTGTTTTGTACCAGTCCTCTGATAAGTGTTCACGGGTAGATCGAATGTGATGACGAAGCTCCTTGCAATTGCTGCTGTTGTCCTCCTTGCGATCTGTGTGCGAGAGATCAAGCAATCAGAAGCTGCACCAAGTTGCTACAATGGCGCGTCGGTCTCCGTGCAGTTCACGCAGTACTGGATCCCCAGGGAAGGCTCCAAGGACGTCAATGACGATGGCGAAGTGATAACTCTGTCTGGACCTAAAACCAAAAGCATCTTAACAGACTCCGGTGAGTTCATTCGAATTATCGCAAATTCAATTGTGCTCACAGGGAGACTACCTCTGGTTCCCGGATGGTTATTCCAGGTTTACGTACAGTGTTCCCAACAGGGAAGATTTGTGCCCTTGATTTTGGCTATTTGATTCGCTGCTTGCATTGCTGCTTTTGTCGGGACATATATTCCTCTGTTCCCAGTGCAAAATCTCCTGGAAAGTTCTGGTCTTTTCTGTAAGGGAAGCAAGGATGATCTTTCGGTGATTTTACTTGAGCTAGTTGAATAAATTTGGTTGCCTGCAGGTTCCCTGATTGAGAGAACGGACAAGAACACGTACAGCAAATGCGTGGAAGAAGGAACCTGTTTACTGCTCAACGGTGACCTCGTGAACCTCGCGTCATCCCCAGAGACATTCCAGGTCAGCCTTGCAAATACTCTGAAGTCATCTTTCCCACCAGGCAATCAGGCATGAGCAGGAGATTTACTAGTATTTGAATATATCTTGGCCATGAATTTCTGGATATATGCCGGCTATGGATGAGCACGAGATTTAGATTTCCTGGATTCATGTGCCAATGAATCAGGATCGATTGTGAAGCTGATTCGGCAGTGTCGATAGTAGAGAGGATTCTAATATTAAAGACCATGATGCTTGTCCATCTGAATTCCACTTCCAAAACTTGATTCTGAAGATATGCAACCAATGTGCTTCACTGCTAGCACTAGCATATATACTTTGCCAAGTCTTAAATTTGTTTAGCACTTCAGCTCACCTTATCTTCAATTTTCTAGACTTAAAGCATGACTTCTTCTCTCAACCAAATTCTAATCAGCTTTCAGGTGTGAATAGCACTGAGTGGCGATTATGGGTGCGAATATCTTAAGCCCATTTCGTCAATTATAGCAGTAATCCTGATCGATCAATTGGACGTGTTTTTATTTCAGGTTCTGGACAAGAGCAAATTTCCTTACGGCCAAGGATCCTCCGGTAGGGCATTGCAACCCTTCGTGAGCGTGGCGGCCAACGACCTGGCCCAAGGCACGAAGCTATTTGTGTCGGAGTTGAAGAATTGGAAGTTGCCGAATGGACAGACGCACAACGGATGCGTGCGAGTCGACGACCAGGGAGTCGACTTCGGTTGCCACATTGACTGGTTTGTGGTGTCGTATGCCAACGAGGCGAAGTTGAGTAATCTTCCTGAGCAAGCTACTGTGCAAGTCAGAAACTGCCAAGTTCTCAGTTACAGTGCCTGAATTGAATTCTACCACAAATGGGAATCCATGGTTTAAGACCAGTTGACACTCCCGTGTATGAGTCTTAAGAAGTATCTATAAGCTAATAAAAATTACACGACAGGAACATCGATCCTGCATGTGTATTGGTTGAATTGATGCAAATGTACGTTTCTGGAAGTTTGGTGCAAGCTCTCTATCGCAGAAACTGATTGTTGGCCACACAGTTTTGCACATTCATACAATTTAAGCTACAGTGGAACCTCTATTATGGATATGCTCAATGATCTATATATGTTAGATCTGTTTTTGTCACTTAGTTTCTAGACAACTGCAAAGGAGCTAGTTCAGTGTTTGATAGTCTTTACTCTCGCTAGTGTTAAGTTTGTTCGAGTAATGATCTCCCCGAGCAAGCTAACTTGTCCCTCTGAATTCCACTTTAGTAGGTGTCAGATTTTCACCTATGGCGCCTGAATTTTCACTACGATACCACAAATGGGGATCGATCATGGTTTAATGGTTTAAGACTTATATCCTGAGTCGTGTTGAAAAAGGCTGGGGGAGCCAGAAGAGCGGCACGAAACAGTCCGATTCGGGGCCGGAAAGGAGTGTTGACCGGAAATCGTAATTTAGGGCTCCGACATGGAGGCGATGTATGGCCATTTGCTCGGTCACTTGCATATGAATGGCCATGTACGAAACCCAAGATGAAGATGAATCGATTGAATGGAGTATCCATCTTTAGATCTTTATTTATTTCAGGTTGGAAAAGTTGTCACATCAAAAAAAGTGGAGGTGGTTTGTAGGATCCATCACAACTGTATCCTACATTGACATTAATTTTCAGTCACCACTACTTATTCTAGTCCTCCTATCTCATAGCTTGAATTATTGAAAACTTTTATGAGAATTTTTGCAATCTTAAGAGGAATTCAATCCAAGTAATTGGATGCCTTCGTCGTCCATCTCGTCGACATGAGGAACAAAAGTGGGGATGTGCAATGTGGGAGAAACCCGTTCGAGGGTAGAAACTTTACTCATAAAAAACGCCCGAAGGCAGTACACGCCCGAGGGCAGGGTGGAGGAAGAAATGCCAAAGGCGGGGTTGGGCCGAGGGCCCAGCAATAACACATCAAAGCGGGGTTGAGCCGGGACTGAGAAGGGGGGGGGAACACCCCTAGGGCGGGATTGAGAGAGCAGGTGGAACAGAGCGAGTTTACGCCCAGCAGGCGGGGATGAACGTGGGCACAAAGCAAAGTCAACGCTACACGACCCGATCTAACTCCCACAGAGCAGAGAACCGAAAGCAAAACAAATAGGGCAAGCTAGAAAGAGACGAGAGCGGGGGAGAGGAGATTAGTCATTACTCATCCGCAATGTACCTATAAATTTGGCTAAAGGTCTCTTGAAGGTCAAGATCCACCTCAGATTTCGTAACTTGGGTCTCCTGGTAGTGAGGCTGGACGACGGTTTGGGGCTCGCCTTCTTGGGCTAGGTCTTGGATGATTTGCTGTAGAATGAGGCCCGCATGCTGAGATGCAAGCCTCCTCCTTTCACGTGTGGACGGGTCACTCTCCTGGTCGCTCCATTCGTTGTGGGGATCGTTGAAGTTGATGTTGTCCCTTGAATTCCCTCGATCATCTGTACAGCTCCTTGGGCTCATGTTGCTCGTGGTGTTTGAGACCTCTCCCTCCTCTCTTGTAAATGTCATCGACGGGCTGGGGGCCAAGCGGGGGATCTGCGGTCTCCTAGCTTGTGATCTCGATGGTCTCGAGGCGAGATCCTGTGGTAGGAGAGCATCATCGGGGAGGAAGTTCCATACCAGTTTGTCTTCAAAAGTACAGAAGGCCTGGGATGCAGTCCAGACGTCTTTGAATGCAGCGGTACGCTGAATGGCTGTTTGGGGAGCCTTCCAGATATTCCTCCAGGATGCGATTCCGATTTGAATGAGCGTCCGCCAAGACCTATGGATTATTGTTCCCAAATGAAAGCTTTCATTTTTCATGACCTTGTTGCATCGCTGGCACCAAATATTCCAGAGCAGAAGGCATCTGAGCAGATCCCATGGAGTTTCCTTGGTGACCCTGCATGTGTTGCTGTAGCAGAGTGTCGGGATGCCTGCGTGCGATAATGTCGCTCCTTCTAAAATATCCTCCGGTGTGAAGTGTAACCTTGGTAGGTTGTGAGTGTCTCGTAGTTTGTTATACTGCTTCCATGCTCGATGGACCTCTGGACAATCAATGAATAAATGACGAGCTGTTTCTATAGGGCCAGTTGAGCAGAGTTGGCATGACCCATCAATATTCATCCTTGCCAGCCAGCTGCCTATGGGCAATCCTTCATTGTGTAAGAGCCATTGAAACGAGCTCACCCGTCTTGGAAGCCACTGATGCCACATTCTGGCGTAAACTTGCTTGCGCTCCACATCCGTGCATCCCCTTGTCTTAAGCTTTGTCTCGTATTTGGATACTTGTACGCGGTTTTGTATCCCCACTCTATATCCTTTTTTAGTGTGGTACCCGAAGAGTGGTGTTGCCGTTGTGCTCCCCGTTGCTTTCCAGCTCCACTCCATTGGATCCCACTGGAGGTCTTGCACTCTGTGTGGGTGGTGCAGCCAAATCGAGTCTTGTGGTGTAATGGGACACTGGGGGTTGAAACTGATGAGCTCCTTCCGATTTCTGTGCTGCACTCGAACGTCCTGCATGCCTTGAGTGTGGAGATTCACCCTATCGGAACCGATGAAGTGTAGCTCTGATGAGGCGTCGTTGGTTTTGTAAATATCCACTGTACATGTGTCCCCCATTATGGCGTTTATGCGGTAAACGCATATTGGGGGCGGTTCGCCTTCGTGTACCTGTTCGTTTGGCATTATCCAGTTGCCGGCCTTCATGCAGTTTCCTTGACTCGGATTTTTGGGGATGTAGTCGATAATTTCCTGCCGTAGCTGATTGGTCTTCTATGATCGAGTGATGCGAAGCAATTCCAGGGCTGATTTCCAGTCTTGCTCCTCCACGCTCCAAATGTGTTTGATGAGGTGCAGTCCCTTTGTAGCCCAATTTGAGAACCTGTTCCCCTGTTGCAATCCTAATGGTACTCCCTCTGTGTCCGTTATTCAAGCATTGCCAAATAATGGTTGCCTCATTATTTCGTGCCATGTTTGTGGCTCCATTTGGGTGATGCCAGCTCGTATGTTGCACCAGGAGATCCAAATCGCCCCCCAAAGCGTCGATCCACCTCTCTTGATCTAGGTTCCTGTCATCAACCAATTTCTGCTGGGAGGCCAATTTCCTGCTCCTGCCGGCCGAATTGTGTTGACCCTGTGTTGTAGTAGGGCTCGCCATGCTCCATCCCCCTCCTGAAGCCCTCTGATTAAAAATTTAACTAGTAAGGCTTGTGTTTGTGTGATAGGGTCAATAATTTTTAAGCCTCCAAGCGCTAGGGGCGTTAATGTCGCCCCCCATGCAACTCTGGCGCGCGTCCTTCCTTCTTTACGTCCCGACCACAAGTAGTCACGGACTAGACCCTGCGCTATTCCTAGTGTCTTGAGTCCGATATCAGTGGTTGATGCCAAGTACCATAGTGACGCTAGTATCACTTGGTTGGCCACGAGCAACCTTCCTGCTTGGGATAAAGATTTGGCGCTCCAGTAGATTAGTGCGTCCCTCACTAATGTCAGAATCTTCTCGTTTCTCACCTTCTGTGGGACCCTAAATCCCATGGGTACGCCTAAATAACGACAACTTTGGCCTGTGAGGAGCCAATCGGCGCCTAGTTCTTCCTCCCAGGTCCATGATCTCTGCTTCAGCGAAGCCCAGATTAGAAAGGTTTTTCGCCAGTTTACTTTACTCCCTAACGCCTTGCAGTAAAGAGCAATGACGCGCATGGCTCGATCTAAATTGTCCTTAGTACCGTAGAGAGAGAGGGACGTATCGTCCGCGAAAAGCATCTCCACGCTTGTTTTCCCATTCGGCAGCTTTAGCCCTTGGATCCCATATTGCGGATCCTGCATCATGTATCCTAGCACATCAGCAACTAGGAGATACATATATGGTGCCGTGGGCAGCCTTGATGCACCGCTCGGCCAAGAGAAAATGCCTCACTGGCTTCTCCATTCACTACAACTGTTGAGGCTGCCCCTTGATAAAGCGAAGCAATCCAGTTTATGAATGTCTCATCGAAGCCAAGCTTAGACATAACTGCTCGAAGAAAGGTCCAGCTGACTCGATTGAAAGCCTTTTCATAATCAAGAAGCATGAGAACTAAGTCCTGTTTCGATTCCACTGCCCATTCCATTGATTCTTTAGCTGCGAAGATATTATCCAATATGCTGCGCCCGGGAACGAAGCCAGTCTGGGATGGGCGGATGATGGACGGGAGTAGGGGTTTTAGCCTAGATGCGATGAGCTTTGCCTGGACTTTATACGCTGTATTCAACAATGTGATAGGTCAGTAGTTAGACACTTGTTGGATGTTCCCTGGCTTGGGAATCAATACCACTTTCCCCCTCTTGATGGTGCTATGTAATTGCCCTGTGGCCTTCATTTCTTTGGCAAGCTCGGCCAGGCTGGAGCTGGTGAGATCTGAAAATTCATGAAAGAACTCAGTTGGGAGCCTGTCCTCCCCTGGGGCTTTGTGGGACGGTAGCTGCTGGATAGCTTGTTTGATTTCTTCTTGGGTTACATCCTTCATAAGCTCCCGATTATGCTCGCTAGTGATAATGGTGGACACGCTTGCCAAGCATCTGTCCCGTGCGATCACGTTGGCCTCTACTTCGTCATCCTGTTTGTATAAGTCTGTGTAGTATGACATCATAGCCCGCCGAATTGCTTGGGGATCGCTCGTTCTGCCTTCGTCCGTGTGTAGTTCCTTGATATGGTTTCGTGATCTGTGAGGCGAGTGAAACTCAAAAAATTCACGAGAACATGTGTCCCCTACCGTGTTCCAGCGTAGGTCCATCTCCGTCTTCCATCAGTCTTATTGCTCCATTCTTAACTGATGCAACACTTGTTGGACTTGACTTAGTGCCTGCCGAGCTTGTTGGTCGTTCCAGTTTTGTTGTAGGGCTAATTCTGCTTCCGTGACCGCCTTGAACTGCTCCTTGTACGTGGCCTTTTTTGCTAAAGCATCCCTTCGCTTGTTGAGGTCGCTACATCTCATCGTGAATTTGATGGCCTCGGCAATCCTGTCTGACCATGTGCCTGTAAGGTTTTCTTTCAAGCCCTCAGACCAGGCAGCTTGGAGTCTTGCATGTCCCTCTGGAGTCTGTAGCAGAGGTTTGTGAAATACCGCTTTGTTCTTTGGTAGCCGGACCACCTTATTGATGAGGCAGTGTACAGGGGCGTGGTCTGAAATATTTGCCAGGGTGGGCCATGCTGCCGTGCTTCCCCCTAGGGCATGTATCCCTTGGCTCGCATAGAAGCGGTCAATTCGTGAAAAAATGGGTCCTTCTTTGTTGGATCCTTGCCATGTGAAATGCTTGGGTGTCATTTTGTGAAAGTCATCCGAGTTGTATATGTCCGTGAGGCCGTGCTCCATCATCAACGTGCTCCATGCTACTCTCTCTATCCTTGTGATGGTTGAACCTGTAAAAGTTGTTGACCTGTCGGCTTCTTCTTCCACCATATTCCAATCACCTCCCCAGATCCAGTCCGCTTGAGGTAGGTCAGCTTGGGCTAACTTCCGCCACATCCGAGCCCTAGCTAGTGGCTGATTGTATCCGTAAATGTTAACAAACCCAATCGTGATTGTAGGTGAGAATTTGAACGTGATAAACTGGGCTCTACTACTTACTAAGATCCCGTGGTCCTGTATAAACGGGACTAATCGCTCTGCTACCATGATTCCCGTCCCCCCGTTGTATTTGCCTGTAGCTCCGGAGTACTTGGATTCGTTCCAAAAGGCTCTCCCGCCCTTGAATTGAAGCTGAGTTGTACTGTGTATACAGTCTCGCAGCCCCATATGTACTTCCTGTAGAAGTAACAAATCCGGCTTTGGGTCTACGTTCCGTATGTAGTTTCTTATGTCACATCTTTTTCGGGCTCCCTGATTCCCTTGTCCGAGACTTCGAACATTATAGGTGAGGCTGGTTATTGGTGTCATCATAGCTCAAAGTTCAGAGCTTCGGTGAACTGGCCTTGCGCCCGCTCTTCTGCATGGTCTTTAGTGAGTTGTTCTTCTGTGAAGACCTCCGTGTGGATGGAGTGATTGTGGCCTTTGGTCTTCTTTCGCGGCGGCTTAATCGGCGAAGCTCCCGTCTCCATTACTCCACTGTGAATGAGCTCTTCCGTGTATGTCTCGTTTAATTCATAGTATAGTAAGGCGCCTTTTTGAACTTGCTCCGCCATTTTCTCCAGGGGTCCCGACACCTTGAGCCACGCATAATTCGTTGGGCATTGAACTTTTATGTCATCCTGGCCTATTTCCACGTATGGCAGAAGTAAACAGCACTCCTGCTTCACGCTCCACGTGTAAAACCAAGTCGCATCTATCCAAGATCTCAGGGGGTTGTATTTGGTTGCATGCAGCATAACCGCCGTAAGTTCCTCTGTTGTCTGATCAATTATGTGTCCCTTGGTCCGGTGTGTGCTCCAGCTGTCTGTAGTGCCATGGTAGGATATTGTTACTACTCTAACTGCCTGCCTTTTGACCGTCGCCACGTCGGCAAGGTAGTATGAGACATACCCCTTGTATCCATGCCGGGGGCTTGGGACCCTGCATACAAAGATCGGGAGAACTTTGCAGCTGCCTGAATTGGTCGAACACGAGATGGGGATTGACAATGCTTGGAAGAATTCATCTGGCATTTTGCGTTTCTGATAGTCGACGCTGGATATCGAGCGATGCTTGGTGATTGGTATCCCTAGCTGAAGAAGTTTCTTCTTTTTCTTGCTTCTGCACTCTTGCCAAACGAAACTGTCTACTTCATCTTCTGAGTGGGCATCCTCTGGGTGGGAGTCTGCTTTTAGACTGGAGGGGGCTCCTTCTTTCTTGCGAAGGTCTGCTGACGGAGTCCGGTTTGATGCTTGGCCGTGGTATTGACTTTCGCAGGCAGAATAGTTAACTGTGTGATATACTTCGAGATCCAGAAGGCCGGCTGCATCGTGGGTTGGTGTTGGTGATCCTTGATCGCCAATGTGTCTGACCTCCATCGGCAGTGACCTGTCTGGCCCATTGGAGAAATTTTCTAAGCCCAGATCGACATCTTCCGCGCTCCACACTCGTGTTTGAAGCGTAGTGGGTGGAGCTGTTTCCGCTGCTTGTCTGGATCTGCCTTCAGTTTGGCTAGCCTGTCTCTTCTCTTCTGTCTTGCCACTGACTTGGTGGTCCGCTTTCTTCGGGGAAGAGACAGCTGCTCTATCTGGGACCTCCCTTGTTATTTGTACTGATGGGATACTTTCCACTTGTTTGTCGCTTCTTCTAATCCATTGGGGGGTCGGTGTTGCTGTCCGATGTTGAGGTTGGGCCTACAAATTTATGTTCTTGCTCCAGGTTCCTTTCATTGGTCTTCTTGCGTCTTCCTTCGGCTCGTGTGCAACCCTGTCTGGAGGTTGGGTCTTGTCTGCTGCTTCTTGGTGTCGTCTGGCCCCTTCCTGATTCCCTCCTTTCGGTTCTTGTGACCTTACTCTCTCGGGAGTATTCTTCGTGGCCGCCACTGTATTCTGCTTTGTGGGCCTTGCGGTGGTGGCTTGATATGTCCATCCATCTTTGTGATTCTTTGGCTTATCGCAGTGTTTTGCTAAATGGCCAAACTTCCTACATCTCCTACATTGGTCTGGTAAGCCACTGAATAGCAGCCCATGTTCCGTTTGTTCTCCTTCTTTCTCCCCTGGAATGACTATGGACGTAGGTAGATCGTGAATGTTCCCTCTCAAGATTTTCACTCTGTATCCGGCCGTCTTGGCCTTGTATGACTCTAGGGTTTCGACTTTCAGAACTTGCCCTAGTTTAGCTGCTAAGATCGGGAGACACACTACATTACGTAGGTGTTTTCCAAGGCCCAAGATCTGAATCCAAACTAGATATCGTAAGTCTGCTGTTGTCTCTACTTGTTCAGAGGAGAACCGGGGGGACCATTTAGCCAGAATGACCTCGCTTGTTCCCATGAAGTATTTCCCATCGAGGGCGTGTAAGCTGCATGTTGGGGAAGTGAAGGTAGCTTCGAAATAACCATTCCCCAGCAGTACTATTCCTTCTAGCGAGTTGTGCAGCGTTTCTATGGCCCAAGAATTGATATCCCTGAATGACGGAGATCTACCAACTACTTGTCCTATCACAGTTACATTCCTTGCCGCGTCTCTGTAAGTTTGGATTATGCTGCGCTCTTCCTCAGTGAACTCTACTATCAATCGCTCAACTTGACTAGTCTGTCCGGCATCTACTCCCTCAGTAGCGCGTACCTTGGTGAGTGGTGCATTGACATAGCTACCTTGCTGACTTGTTTCTTCCTCGGGCAGTGCTCCAGCGATTGCAGTAGGCGTGGCATCGCTGGCGTGAAGATTGAGGTCCGGCAGCGTCTGCATCTGTCCCCCACCTTGCCGCACGTCCTCGCCATTACTGCTACCGCTCCGTGCTAGCATTTGAACGTCCTCTCGTCCAGGCGTTACACGTTTTTCCTGCCTTCCTTCCATAATTGCTTCGTGCGAGTTTGCTTTGGATTGAAGATGAAAAAGTCTTACACAAGACAGTGGTCTAAGTATCTAAGCGTACTGTATCTTGCATTATCGTGGCATCCAAGAAAACCCTAACCCTAATCCGCCGCTTCCGCTGCGTCTCCCGCGACTCTCATCGAGCCCCCGTTACAAATCCTTTTGGGAATAAGGACCCACTATCCAAATCTTCTCGCTCGTAGATCGACTTTTTTCTACAAGTCGTGGCAAAACCTCAGACCGGGGATGTGCAATGTGATGCACCATCTACAAACCGTTAGTCACTCTCAAAATGACCTCAAAATTCATTCTCTGTAACTGTCCTTTTCATCTTTGACGTCAATGTCCAAATACAATATCCGGTTTCTTTAGAATTGAGTTTTCAATTATAGAAAGTGTTGAACTCCTGCAAGATAGAGACAGGAAAAGACCAATGAATTTACAGAGAACTGTTGTACAGTAGCCACAATGACTGATTAGAAACTACCACTTAGAGACCATTACACAAATAAGACTCATGTACTCAACTAAGCTATCATGGGTACGAGCTTTGACACAGGTTCTCGGTCCACTTCCGATGACCGACACCGAAAGAGTTGGGTCGTCCCACTCCGTTACCCGCCTGGTGAACATCCATGCCTACAAAAACAACACTGGAATTAGGACACCATCGGGAACTCTTCTAGTTCACGCCGCGCGGCCTGAAGTCACAATAAAATCAAGAGTTCTAATCAACCCCTCCGTCAGAAAATCAAGAATAGTCGAGAAGATTCACGGATTATCACGAGCACACTCACCGGCGGTGTCGCCCATAGCGAAGTAGCGGAGCTCACTTCCCCCTCGCCATCGCCCGCAAGTCCGTCACCGTCCTAGGAGCCCACTCCCTCCGAGAGATTCACTCGCCTCTTGTATCCAGAGTTACTTCCGCAATTTCCCCTCCAGCTTGCCCCGCTTGCACTCGAGCCTCGATGTCCACACAGGGACCACTGGACGAGCAACTCGGCGACGACGAGCAACATGGGTGCGGACGCAGTCGAATCCAATGCAGCCAAACAATTTTGGTATTTTTGATTTATTGACGAAGTGGCGTACATCGCCGCACGCAACTATCCTCTACAGAATAGCGGTACTTAACTTTGTACAAATGTTGTCATCTGGCAAGCTCTGAATAAAGTTATAAAAGGTTCCAGAAAGATCCCAGACGTTGCGATTGGCGAGGGCCGGGGTTATCCGACAGGAGTTCCGCATGTTTTCTAAAACCGACACGGAAAACCAGCGTCCGCTCTGCTCACTTGGCCTGCCACGGGAAAATGTCAAAGCGGAGTATCGCCATTTTAACGAAATTGACGTTCCTTCAAGAAGAACGATCCTGCGGAAATTTGGAGCAAGCTCTCTGTGCAGTAAGTTGATTTGTGGCTACTCGGTTTTGCACATTCGTACGATATAAGCTACAGTCGGACCTCAATAATGGATAAACTAAATCATCTACTGTATGGTAGTTACGTCTTTGTTACTCCCTGGAAAATTACAAAAGAGATTGTTAAGTGAACATTTGTCATTCACAAATGTTGTGCACATTCATACGATCTGAGCTACACCATGTTCGACGTACCAATAGATATTTTCTTATTTTTGGAAATTTTCTCATTTCCTCTCTGGTTGATTTCAGCAGTTTTTCTTGGCAATTATGAAATGTTGTCCTCCTACCCTGCCCCTGTATCCAAAGAGTCAGCTTCATGAAACACCTCCTATGCAAAGCTCCGCTCCTGTTACACCGACTTGGATGTATTGCAGATCAATGGACTAAGACTTGGAAGTCAGTGATGGAATTTAGTAAGGAAACCTTGGCACCAAGTTTTGCAATTCTCAACGATTGCTTCAGTGACATCACCATTGAAACTAGTATAGAACCCACGCTCTCGTAAGCTGGACAATGGCTTTGGTTAAATCTTGAGAACAGGTTTCCAATAGTTCCCTTCCTCACGGCAACCAATTCAGAACTGTAATTCAAAAGTTGTGGTAAATTGTGAGCTTGCTAATAACCTCTTCTTATGTTCAATAGAATTCTCCTTATTTTTGTTCATTTCGTAAGTCAACGATTTCGGTGTTTCTTACACGTTTCGGTCTGTTGATTCACAACGTGGACAACGTGGACACTAATAGCAAGAGCAGTTCATACATAGCCATAAGAACAACAAAAAATGCTGCTGTACTTCGAATTAAGCTTTCAACACGTCATTGATGGAAGAGGGAAAAAAGTTTTCACTCCCCTCGTGAACACGGTTCCTTCTATACACGTCTGTAAGAAAAAACTAAGAAATCTACTGTGACTCAAAATCTATCATTTAAACTCTGCATCACCGTCTCACTATTGTAAAACTTGGCGGCCATAGTCAGGCCAAGCTCAAGCTCAAGAGATAGTGATTACTAGGACTAAGAACCTGCTGTCAATACCAGAACTTAAGTTTCCGTCGCCACCGATTCAGATCACTGACATAATACTGTACACTAAACAAAATTAATGCAAGTGGATCTCTTCACATGGATCTCATTCATTCCTCATGTGCAGATGGCTGCTTCAATTCTCTTTCAACTTGCTTGAATCTCCTTTCTTCGTAGATTTCTCCCACCCTTGAAACCCAGTAAATTTGATAAACACACGTTTCTTATAGAACTCTTCAAAATCAGGTGACACTCTTCGTTCATTCCACAAATGTAGCCTGTGCAGCTGGCTTCTCATGCAATTTGCTAGAATCTCCTTTCTTCGTAGATTTCTTCCACCCAACAAACCTTGCAACTTTGATGGACACCCGTTTCTTGTGCAGGTGAAGCTCTTTCCTTTCCGGCATAGTGCATTGCGGCTGACTGTCCAAGCTCTCAGTTTCCGAGATTTCATCCACATCGGAAAGAGGTTTGGGAAAGTACCGCTTCTCCAAGGAATGGGGATACTCCACTTGAACCCCATCGCGAACCCTCCTGTCTGTTTTCCAAAGAATTTGAGCGCGTGTTTCAAGATGCTTGTCGGTGTCGTCTTTGGGCCAATGGTTGGATGCCACGCCTCCAGGCCATCCTGGTAATGTGCAAACTGCGTTACAATGCCTGCCTTCCGCTAGAGTTGCTGATCCATTGCAATATTGGTTCGTGGGCAGGCGGTTGGGAGAGGTTTGCAGAAGTGAAACCATGGCGTTGGCGACGTCGGTTTCTTGACTGGAGAGACGTGGAAGGTTTTGCGATTCTTCAGTAGTGTAGTTATCTTCTTTAGGATCGAACAGGCTCTCCTCGGACTGGTGCTTGACCGTCAGCTTTCGGAGTAAGGCTCCCCATAAGCCCTTTGGTCTTTCAGCACCTTCATTATCTCTTGCAAACAACTCCTGAACGAGAGAACAGCGCAACAATTAGGTTATAGGGCTCATGTTCCTGTGTTTCAAGGGCCAAGTCCCTTACTTGTGCAAACCCCCTATTGAAACATATTGATGTGAAAGCATAACATCCAAAATACAGCATTGAAATTTTCCAAATGTTGTTTCGTATACTGTTGTTTCAGTATAGCGTTTGCTATCATGTCTTTCTTCTTACTTCTATGATCAATAACTGAATATGCTGTTACATTGATGATATGTCAGTTCAAACAATATAACAAGAAATTTTGTATTTTGCCTCTAGAGTATATCTGTCCCTGAAAGCAAGGGCATACTCTTTAGTGCAAACCCTCTGTTGAAACACATGTTGGAAACCCCCCATCAAAATAACCAAATTGTTTAAAGCTCCTGGTTAGTTAAAACAACATCACAATGTCTAATTTTGTAATGTGTTTCAATAGAGGTAGCACTAGTGTCTGTTTTTCGCTTCTATGATCAACAGCTCAATGTACTTCGAGATTCTCCATGTAAGCGCAGGTTTTAACTTTCTTGCATGCAATAAAGCCAAAGAAAACTGTTGCATTCCTTTAGTAGCTTCATAACCAACTATATTTGGAACGGCCGAGTCTCTCACAATTGCAACCCCCTTGGTAAAACTTGTCGATAAAGCACAACGTCATAATAACAACGTTGGGATAATGTTTCGAATTCTCGGTTGGTTGAAACAACACCTAGACCTACTATTGAATTTATTGATGATGCTTCAAAGAAATTGCTTGTTATTACAATCAATATCTGTGAGATTCTCCGTTTGGTGCAGTTATACGCATACGAAAAATATCAATGCAAAAATTTCAAGCAAAAAATATTGCATTATTTTCTCATGAGCTAGAAGTGTGATCTGTGACTTTGTACCTGATGACTCGCACGTTCCAGACTCTCACGCATAGCTGCAACACTGATATGGGACAATGCAGGGGAGACTGTTTGCAGGGCAGTGTCGCGACCAGGAGACGAGCATGTCGACTCGACGTCCTTGAACAGCAGCACTTGGAGCCACTTGTCCAGATTCGACTTTCCAATTTCTTTCAGTTTCTCATCATCCACATCGGCGCTTTGGTCCTTCTGCCTGGCATCCTTTCTCCGAATGTTGTCTAGGTGGTTCCTCAATGCCTGCAAACCTTCTCCCCGTCAGACAATGCTTACGAAATATCACAGATATATAAACTTCAAAAAAAATTCACTAGGAACAGAAGGAAGCCTCGTGCCAAGATCGCACAGGCTTCAGAGACGGACTGCCATATAAAACCTGAATTTGGTAATCCGAGAAAGCAGTTTTCAAGGTAGTAGGTTTTCTGTCATGATTTTCCAATTAGGAACTCTTGGGCTCTCTTGCGTCCCAAAGATTAACATGACTGGCACATAAGAAACTAACTGCACTCAATCTATTTCAGTGCAAATAGAGCAGGCCTGGCTAGTCCTTCTAAATTTTCCTACTTTTACAACATTGTCAGCCAGTCAGTTTTCCAGCTATTTGTGGCCTGGACTCCAGAAGCGTTTTCCAGAGTTGCCAAATGTGACATCTACGAGGTGAAAATACTCCCATAGAAGACTTTCTATTTTATCAAAAAACGATTATGATCCAGAAAGCTTGTGCTTTTACTGATGGTGACTAGAGAATCATCCTATTGCACTCAAGACATTACACTCAGTTCCGAAATAGAGAGCCCTAATTCAGAAGATCCGAAGAAAGAGAGAGACGAACCTGCTCTAGAAGCGCATCAAGGTGTCCTTCAGACAAAAATGGAGGCCCAGTCTCCTCCGTAGCAACCTCTGAGGTCGGTATCTGAAACCGAATTTGCTGAAGAAGCTCATCCAAATACTCTTGCTTATACAAAGCCGCAGTGTCGGTGGATTTCATTTCCTTGGTGCTTTCGGTCTGCTGCACCATGATGACATCTTTCTGCACTTCCTGCTTGGAGTGGTCAGACCTCAATGACTCACTTGTCGAAGTTGTGTCATTGGCGGGTTCTGATGCAGGAGATTGGCCATGTTCGAAGCCATTGTAAAGGACCATGGTGAGATCATTGTCACCAGATGGTTTGGAGTTTCGAGAGCAATAGCTGGACGTCGGTTCTTCATGAAACTCGGTCTCCAACATGTTGTCATCTCTGGAGAGGCGAAGGGCAGGGCTCATCTCGTCATCGGCGAAGTCGCTGTTGCATTCACTTTCTGCCATGTGTCCATATGAAATGAGGACCTTCACATGGTTATTACATAGGTCCAATAGAGGATAATATATTTGACGGATTAGGAAAAACAGCTTAATCGCTAGAGTGTAAGCTAGACTTGACGTTCAATGAGGTTTTCTGCTATACAAATTGTTATTTTATTAAATCCCTAAACGACTGAGACTCCATGGTTTTAATATGATTGGTCATATCTTGAAAATTCAACAAGTCAGACGGGGTAAAAATTTATATCACTAGAATTCGTGAAAATCATTGCAGGAGTATGTCCAAAAGTGAACAAATTTGAACAAAAGAAAACACCCATACGGCCCACTGAGAAGTGCTAAGAGAAACATTAGGTCCAATTTGGGCCTCTTTGTCCTTAAGATGTAAGCCATGGTACCTGACGTTTCGCTGTCAGTATCGTATAGTTGGTGTATTTGAGGCATCTGTTCAATCTCCCTCACTCCTTCTCTGGAGTCGGTTATGCGATCCAAAGCTTGAATAGGACGTGGAGGTTTTGCTAAACCACTGGGTACCTCCCAAAGCGATAATTCACCTGCTTCTTTCGTATCTTCAACCTGCATCGCAACTGCAATGGACGCTCAGTCCAGTATTTTTCTAATCTCACAGCTGCTGTACATCCGTAAAGGACCAGAAGGCCAGAATTGGAACCCATTATTTCATCTAAATTTCTGAGTAAGTCATAAAGGAACTATTATTTGGACGAATTAGGAAACATGAAACATTCTTCCTGATTCTAGTAATATCAATTTTTACACCAGCTAGGACATTGATTCTTCACAATATGATCAATCCACTGGACAGTTACTGCCATTAATCCCAGGTTCTTCAGAGAGTCAACCATGAAAACATAAAGAACTTATGCTCGAAGAACAAAAAAACGTCTTGAGTGGTGCCTCTTTGCTGAAAACCATCGCATAGCCACAAACCTGAGACCCGGCAAAGTGTTGTAATATTGACAAATTATACGAAGCAATACCTTAGTCATCCCAAAAACTCTGAGTTCCCTGACTTCAAAATTCACAACCTCAAGGGAAACTTTTACTCGCCTTGATGAAAGATGTTATGAAGTGATGAATATCTTGTTGCGACGTAAAGCTAGACTCTACATCCTGATAAGAGTATGGATATTTGACACATGGATGTCGACTATCTGAAAACTAATTGGAACTCAGGAACCAAATGCGCAAAGTCTCACATAATATGCAAAATAATTCCCAGTGATGGTCACGCCATAGTTACAGGAATAGATACCTTTGATTGCATGCCTGACGAGTGACTTTCTAGCAGCAGCTTGCTGCTGATGCTCACGCCGAAGGATGTAAACTGCATCTTCTCCTTCATCATCTTCAGACTCACTTTCCCACAACTGATTCGCAGTCATGACGAGCTTCTCTTCCTCCTCGTCCTCTTCAGCGCCGGTGGCACGAAGGGAGACGCAGCTGCTCACGTCCACAATGTCCCTGCCCTGGGTGGCCAGCTTCTTCAGCATGCGGTCCTGAGCGTTGCCTCCAGCAGCAGCTTCCAAAATCTCCCTCTGGGAGTGCCTCTGCAGAAGCTCATGTTCCATGGCCTCACACGAAGCCTTCTGGGAATCCAGGCGGGCAATGAGGACGTTGCATGCTTCTCGAGTTAATCGCGCCTGCTCCTTATATGACATGGTCCTTCGAAAGATCCAGGCAAGACCAGACCAAAAATCACTCAGAGAATTACTACAAAAGATGGTGACTACTCAACCTCGGCACCTCAACTGACTCAACAAATTACAAGCTCCACCCCTAGCGCACAACAGATAGCTCCAGTCCCTCAAAATGACGAGAAACCACAAAATCTAAGGAAAAGTATGTGGGACACTGCAAAAAATGTGCAACAAGAGCAAGTTCCTGATTGATGTTTCTGTGAGGGAGTTTTGTAGGATACTTCTGTTGCCTAAATCTGATTCCTTGGTGACATTAAAATCGATATATCTCCTGGGAAAATGGCCAACTATGTTTTTGAAAAAGCCCGAACTGAGCAGAGCAATTACAGACCAATATTTGATGCTAAGAATCGAACCAGATGTGAGCACTAGCTAATAGGGTCCATAGTAAGAATGAGAGGCTCTAGTTGGGTAAAGATAGTTTGCATATTGGTTGCAAAAAATGTTCATAGGCGTATATGTCACACATGAATGACTGGAATCCTACTACCTACTATCTGAACGACCATAATCTCCGGATTCCTTACGATAGTAAGGAATGTTATGATAATCTAAGTCGTACGAAGGCTACATAAGTAGAGGGAGGGACTGAGAGCCAGATTGAGGGGGATTTATTAGAAAGGATATTGATAGAACTTCAGGGAGAGAGGGAGAGAGCATACTCATGCATGGTATCACGAAGCACTCGTTCCAAGCAGAGACGGTACGACGACTGGCTCTCAGCCCATTTCCGCTGTTTTTCCAAACGGTGCTTATGTTTTTTAAGCAAGGACTCAAGGTCCGCCGCTTTCAGTCTTTCTTTCTCATTTTCATGCTTCAGCTTCATCACGGTGTCCTCCAACTTGGCTAGCTCTTCCTCTCTCTCCCGTCTTTCTTCTTCTCTCATAATCTTCACACGAAGCTCCTGCAAAAAGGATAATTACATATCCTATGTCAAACCCCGTATATGAAGGCATGTCTGGACTCTCAAGTCATTGAATGGAAGGTAATAAGTTATATGAGAGTATGATGGTTGTACCTTTTGCAATGCAGTTGTAGCTGCAGACTGGCGTCCCGAAAGACCATTTTTGCCTACAGCATTGCTCTCCCGGGCTCCGCTCCGTGAGACCCCTCTCATCAACCGAAACTGCACAGAACACAAAAAATGTCTTGTTGGGATGATGATGTTGAAAGAAAGTGTCGTTAGACGTAGGTCAATAGTTTCCTGAATACTGGCATTCCTATCTCGTTCTGTGCGATTTCGACAGACATTTTAGTCTTAAGGTAAAGATACTAAAGCCGTCTTCTATATTGACATCTCTTACTGGAAGTAACTCATCTCTTCCGATATACTCCATGGGTCTTCAATTCGCAAGTTGCGTGTAAACATGACTTGGACAAATGACTGGCCAATGATCTTTGAATGGAAATGGGATTCTCTACTCTCCCTTCAAAGAGATCTACAACCTCCCAGCGTCTGAATGATTGGATAAGAAATCATCAACTACACTGAGTGAGAAAGCAATTTGATCTGAAGAGATACTGGATTCTGTAGTACCCAAAATGATCTCTCAGCAAGCTCCGTTGAGTGATCTCCCAAAGAATGTACATTCCTATATACAGCTTAAAATGCTTAAAGAAAACTAAACAGTATCGTCATTCCATAAATAGTTTACTGGCTCACCTTCTCCTTTATCTGGGCCACAGATCGATTGGCAAGGGTGACATCATCTTCTTTGATTTCTTTCCAGCTTCCAGGTCCAAACTTATTCACTCCCCGCTTCAGAGCCTCTTCTTCTTCGGCACTCCAAGGTCGTTTCGATGAAGTTCCTGGAGTCGCAAGGAGACACACTAGATTTCAGTGCACAAAAAGTTGCAATGGCCAAGTTCCGAAAGCAGATTAAACACAATGCCCTTAATAGAGTTGAAAAGAAAAGATAAACACGCTCGTACTCTACATTTACAACTGAACAGAATGCCAAACGAATTGTAAACCTCATTGAAATTTGCATAATGTTGAACACAGGTTATAAACTGAAGGAAAATGATACCTAGAATTGCACCATACGGATAGGCACCCAAAATTCGAGAAACATCAGAGCTGGTAGGATCTTTGGAAGGTCCGCCCATTTCACTGGCAGAGTCCATAATTCTGTACTTTGAGACACTCACAATGGCTGCTGCAGCCAATCCACAGAGTGCCTTTTTCTCACGGAACTGCTGAGGCCACGGACGGCATTCACCAACGTGCTCTCTGGCCACTGCTTCGTCCTCTCCTCCTGCAAAGAATAACGCGAACGACCGCTTCCTGCAGAGATATGTTCAAGCTTTAAAGATTTTAAAGGTCCCTCTACTACGCTAAAATTGCAGAATCTCAAAAACAGAGATATGTTCAAGCTTTAGAAAGATGTACTTAAAGAAACTGTAAGAGATGTCGATCTTTTGTAAGGTGTTTGAAGTTCTAGAAACCCAGTTGCATTACCTAGCTCTTCAAAATATCCCTATGATGATATGGAGAACTTGCACGATTGTTGAGCAAATGGGAGTGAAATGTTTTATTATCCAAACACTTAGAATGTATGCGATCATTGTAGGCAGACATGTAAGTACCTGAAATCCGCATTCTTTGCAGCGAAGGCAGACAGAAACTGATTGATGGAGCATCCATGTTGCAAATCCCACCATGGCACTAAGAACTCCAGGCGATTTCTTTTCCGTAAACATGCTTGCCATTGCACTATTCGTAGATTTGGCAATATTGTTTTCCCCCCTCCTGAAATTCCACAGCAACGAAAATCCCTCATTCAAAGCGTCGAATGCTCTACACTAAAATTTGCAATCACTTTGACCCAATCTAATTCTAAAATGGTTCTCTTCGATTCAGGTGTAATTTTGTATTAAAAGTGCCCTTTCGAACCTCAAAGTGCGCAAGTGGCCGAAAGTCTTTGCTTCTGTATCTATAAGAATTAAAATAAATCATATAGAGAGCTTCAAGGAACGTTAAATAATGTATCAATTGAAGATGACATGATACCTTCATCGTAGGTCGATAGAAGTATTTTTTGAAAGCTACTATAATAGACTATTAGCTTCCAGATTGGACTTCCCATTATTAACTTGGACACTAAGTCAAATTAGTTGAAGTTTCAAATTAACTGGAATAGATTCAGTTCTTCTATGATGTTGTCCTTGATACATGTAAAAACCAATGTAACCGAGCGTAATTGTAGTTTCTGATTTAATCTACTGTAGTGATTTAAGAGCCACTAATCATAGAGAATCAACAACAGAGAAGAGGGGGAGTTTTGAAGTACTGATGGCTTACGAGGGACTGGGAACCAGTGATCAATATCCCACGCTAGTGGTGATGAGGTATCAGCGTTCCAGTACACAACATTCCCATACGGGTCGACTCTAAATTTGGCTGGATCAAAGCCTGCGTTCCTGCACTCCATTGTGGAAATTAAATTAGTTGCCATAGAGTGTGAACTCAGAACAAATCAATAAATCATACTCTCAAAACGCAAGCAAAACTCTAAGAGTCTCAGTACTCAATGTTGCCTTCAGGTGTTGGGACGTCATTGGATGGCTATTACAGTACCATGGCTTACCACTTCTTGTCAACAGTTTCTACACTAAACCGTAAGGTTATACGTTCCAAAATTGCACTAGGAGTATGAAACATGCAGGGATTTTTTTGCATTTGCACGTACCCGAGGTGGTCCAGCTGCTGCCATAACTCCTCGGCATATTTCCGAGTATTCGACGAGTCTTTCTCCCTTTCAGCAATGACAGGAAACACATTATCCCAGTCTTTCAAATGTACAAACTGCTCCACAATACAAGAAACACACACACACACACACACACACACACAGATCAAACCTTAGTACACGACCTCGTTGATGCGGAACATTGGATTCTCTTCTAAGGGTATAATACCATACTAATTCCAAATCAGGCTACTAAGTACATTGCACGAGAATGAGAACCTCAAGTCAGTGTGCTCCAAAACTACCCCTGATTTGTCTCAGACGGCTATTCCCTTCCTCATTCTACCTCGTGCACAACCAAACTACTTGCATTCTAAAGTCTCATCCCCGAAAGACGATATCCTAACTGCAAGAACGTCAGCTAACGCAGTACTTGTACTCATCAATGGAAGTTTTCCAAGAAAGAAGGAAGGTCTATCCTAGTTGTAGCGAACCCAAATAAATTTTAGCCTTCCAACGTTTTATGAGATCTTTGAACCTACAACATTCTTACTACATAGTTTTCAAGAATTCCGCAATGCAATCTTTCTTTCTCAAAACAAACACTCCAGCACTCCATACCTCACTCAAGCCAACCATCTATATGATGAACTGTTCCCACAATACAGTACTTATCACAAGATTTTGAGCTCTCCGGTGAAATTGGAGAAGTTACAAAAAAAAATGGCGGAAACAGAGAAACAAGGTGAGAAAGGGTACTAAGTGTTGTTACATCTTCCGCTTGAGGCGAGTAGGGCAGAAACCGTTGCGGTGCGCCTTCGGTGAACGGCATGGGCAATTCCACGGCCATCGCATGGCGACACAGCTTGGCATACACAGGCGGGTAGCCTAGCTGCAAGTCCACCTCACTATCCTCCACAGCAAACATCTCCACCATCGCTCCAAAATAAAAATAAAGAAATAAACTCTTCTACTCTACTCTCTCAAGCCTCAACGAACTCCCCCAAGCCCTCTCACTGCAGTCCGCATTACATGGCTCAACAATCACGTGCAGCAGCCAAAACCAAGCCAAGCCAAAGCCCAAGTAAACTCCCAGTACAACTTCACCGTCACCAAAACCTCATCAACCACCCTCTCCCCAACAAGCTCGATGAGTTCTCAACGGAAGAGAAGAGATGCGAACACGAAGGCTATGGACAAAGAGGAGAACCGGAGCGAGGAGGAGGAGGAAAGGGAGGAGACTGTGGTGGCTGCTGCAGCAGCAGCTTTTGCTATGGGTGCAGCTCCCTGGCTTTGGCTGGTCATTGTCCCTGATGATGATCAGTAGCTTAGCCCCCCCATTTACGACGTCCTGACGCCTCCCTTCAACGAACTTCGTTTGATCAAATGGACAGCGTCACGACCATTCACGAAAGCCGATCACTCCCAGCAGCACCAGCACCTTTGTCATGCTGCTGCTATAAGTGCGATCTCCATTTACAGGGGCTAAGTTATTACACAAAAACCCTTCCAAGTTTAAAAGCCCTGGCTGTGGGTTTTGCTTTTCCACTGCACACTGATTGAGTGCTCTCAAGCAACGTCATTCAATGGGTGCTGTGCACTTGTTTAGGTGCTCACTGCTAAGCTTAGAGTTTGAGCCTCATGCTAGATTTTACTTTAGGATCATGTGTTTAGCCAGATTTGAAGGGCTGGGGAGGGTGGGGATGGGATTAGTGTGTCTTGATCTGTCTGTCAAGGAGAGAATGTGTCATGTTTGTTTTCTTCCTTGGCCTCAGCCTTGGTTTCGGTATGATGATCTTCAGGGATTGGATATCTGCAGGTTTTTCTGTTTGGAGCAGAAATGGATATGTACAAATTTGATGGAATATTTGGTAATACATGATGTTTCTCCTTTTTTCAGGGGATGATGTACAGTAGCCGCTAAATTGCAACAAAATCTTGTGATGGTTGGTACCGGTATAATTGCAATGAATCCACACACATGTTTTGTTGGGGATGAATAGAATAGAATGATGAGTTTTCATTCATATTGGGGCATGTTTCTTTCATCCACGCAAATTATTAGTGTTGTCACTTCAGTGAAGGTCCGTCGCTTTCTGCACTGTTGGAAATACCGGTAACAATGACCCCCCTCATTGGATGGATGGATGGATGCCAGGATGCATTTGAATTCCATGTACAACATCCACGGAAGAAGGGGGGAACTTACAGAATGTTGTTGTTTTTTGCTTTCTACTTTTTTTTCCTAGCATGAGGTACTGTACCCCGAATAAGGTAAAATCAAATTCAGGCATTTTGAATTTCACATGCAAGGCATTCCCACAGTCCACATTGGAAGTCGCTCCAGGATGATGGGCTGAAGCTGGAATTGTGTGCTTTAGGAGCCTACCCATACCTGATCACTTAAGCAATTACGCATATTTGGAGCGCAGCTTTTTTAGTGTCAAATTTTTCCGATGTACATAAATATGATTTGGAAGGATTGCATATTTTTCCAGAATTTTATTACACAAAATGTAATTATTATGAATTTTTTTAGTGAAAGGTTCTCTTCAACCTACAATGGTGATATAGACCTTTGTATTTTCTAACCATAGTCTCATTGCAAAATCGACAAAGGGTTGGTTGCAATAGTGATAGCTTTGTAGCCAATCATAATGTGCGAAAATTGCTCCTCAAACTATGCAACAACTTCACAGAACTACAACAATCTATGGTTGATAATACAACAGTCTATAGGTTGGGTATAGGAGGTGATCAAGTATGGGTTGGCTACCATAAGCTTAGCTCTTCAACGACGAGCTGGTCATTGTAGAAACCAGTTGTTTTGGAACCATGTGAATTGTTGGTTTAAAAAAATGCAAAAGCACTCATTAGAAGTCAAACTATTGTAAAAGACGGTTCCCTTTTCACACAAAATTTGGAAGATGAATAGTTGCACTTCTATCCCACATGGAGAGATTTTTTGTCATTCATCGGCTGAAAAACATCCTCCGCGTCGTTTATGGGTTAAGGTAGGGTGATGGGTTTGTTTTGAAGATTGTTTTGGAAATGCGAATGATTGAGTGAATTTCATCCATTGAACAAAAGCATTTTTTTTGGGGGGGGGACAGGCATAACTAAGCATATTGAACTTCCTGAACACTAAACACTTACAATTGCAGGGAAGTGTTCAGTTATATATATATGCATTGATATACATTAAAGAGAAACATATTTATATTAAACTTTATATATTATAATACAAAACTAATAAGAATGGTATGTTTGAGTACTATGTCAGTTTATGTCCTGTCTCGAAATTAGCGAGCTGGGGATTTGCAGCTAAGCTTTAGGGTAAGTTACATGATTGCTTAATCAATCAGCAGCAGGTGGCTGGCACAGCCCTCATTCTTTTTATTTGCTTTGGGAAACTGACAGAGAACACAGCCCTCATTCTTGAGTTTCATCAGTCTGGACAACTCCGTCTGAGACTAATAAGACTATACTAAGGTAGACGTCAAAAATAATGCAAAAAGCTGTGCTCAAATTTGGAAATGAACTGCAGGCTTTTGCATCGTCAAATGCAAAAAAATTACAGGTTGGGCCAAACTATGTGTCTGCAGGGCAACATCAACTTCGTTAAATTGGCATATTTCCACAAACTTGGCACTTTTACATTTGGATTGTGCGTTTTGAAATCTATACCAGTCCTAGACTTTAGAGCTTTGTGCAAATGAATTACAATTTTTGGCGCACTAAATCATGACAATTTAATGAAATTGTCCATCAATGGTTTTTTCATGTTTGGGTTTTCAATGAGGGGATGTGAATAACTTGATTGAGGTTCCTAATTTTCTAAGATTGGGTATGACATTTTGTTATTTAGGTACTTCAATATAAGTTTTTTGAGGTTTACAAAAAAGATATTGAAATCTTGCTAAATAATCACATTTTCTCCTTTGATTCTTTATAGACTTCCTAGCAAACCTTAACCCCTAACTGTCCGAAACACCGGATTCTAGTGTTTCAAAAATTTTGAAGTTAAGCAAAACCAAACCAAATTGCTATTTTGAGTAGTTTATATTTTTGGAGAACTATTTTTGAAGTCTAGTTTTAGGATCAAAAAGTCGATCTTAAAAATGAAGGATTATGATTTTTCTATTCAAGATTTTGTGGAAGGATACCCATTGCAATCTTGACTTCCCGTAGTGTTGAGGGCTCTTGGAAATGAGCATCAAATACACTAGATCTTGGAGAAAGATCACATTATAAATTCATTAAAAAAAAATTCACAGTTTTAACACTCTTATGATCAAACATTACAATCTTTCAATTTGTAAGTGATATTGTTATGTTTTCTTTTCCTATGTGATCTCTAACATGTCTAGTTTGAATTTGTACTATTACAATTCAAAAGAAATATGTACAACTTGTGAAATTATTGACTTTTTGTTGAATTTAGAACAAATTTCAAGAAGCTCAAAACAGGCCTTAGGCATTTAGGGGTTTACATCCAAACATCAATTCTTAGTCATTTGATTGTTTGGGTGAAATCTATTTTTTTCAAACTCATCAACAAATTATGCATAAAATAAGAATTACTAATAGCATATATTATATTTCCAAATTACACTTCATACTCATGCTAGATTTTGACCTTGAATTTCAAGTGATTCTTGTAACATTTAACCCCTAAAGGTTTAAACATCCCCAAAGTGGATGCGCCTTAGTCAACCATGATTTTAACTTTCAAAACATCCATTTGGGGGGGAACTCAATTCAAACTAATAAAATGAAGCCTAACAAGTTTTGGTTCTATTCCATCTTAAAATTTTGAAAAAATTCAAAAATTCAACAAATTCTTGCAATTACAAGCTCCAAGTGTTAAAATCCAAATTACACAATATTTTGTATTTTTCATTTGTATTTTCTTCTTTCAAAATGTTTTTTAAACTTAGATTAAAAAATCATGTTTTAAGAGCTTAAGTTTTATTAGAGATCACATACAACTTCAAATACCAAGATACTTTTGATTGGTGATGTAAAGAGCTAATTTCGTTATTATGTTGTGAGTACAAGGGGCAAAGAAGTCATTATTGATAGTGAAGTTCATTGTTCTTCATCAATCCTCCAATATATGGACTAGATAGTGATTACCACTTTTGGGTGCATAGAGACAAATTGTCACCATGCACCCAAATTTTTTTTAATTTAAAATAATAATAATAAATTAATAATCCCCCTTCTCTTCCCAATTTTCAAATTTTAATTTAATTAATTAACTCCCTCCTCTCCCTCCCCTCGGCTACTTGTAATTTTTAGAAACCAAACTCACTACAATCAATATGGGACAAACTTCCCTGTATCCGTACTAGTATCCCATGTATGTGTGTCTGTAGCTTTTGCCGTATTCTATGCCTATAGATTGTATATTTATTTGTATCTATATTCTTTGTATCTGTATTTGTATGATGTATCTATATATGTGTCTCGTGTATCCATATTCATACCATATATTTGTATTCTTTGTATCTGTATTTATATCATGTATTGTATCCTCTATCCATAGATTGTATTTGATGGACACCAATGGCTTGTGATCTTTCAAAAAATCGACGGTAGGGGGGGGGGCATTTTATTTTTAAAACAAATCAACAACTCTTGATTATTTTTCACATAGGGATGTGGTTACTAAATCGCAAACCAAAAGTGACAGCCTCTTTGGGGTGCATAGTGAAGTTCATTATTCTTCATCAATCCTCCAAGGTTATGGGATATATGAAACTATGGGAACTCAAAAATCCCCACCCACAAATTATTGTGTCTACACTAAAACTTCAAACTTCATTTAAGCATTATAAATCAATTTTTTTCAAAACATGGTCAACTCAAGAAATGTGAAAAAATCAAGTATATTTTCACTTCCATAAAATCTATTTGTAATTTTAAGTCTCCAATAGCCAAAAAAAACTATACGGGATTGAAGTGCAATTGTGCAATGAAATCAAATGAAAGTCTTTAATCCTTAAAGGACAAAGGGGTGACCTTGGAAAATGTCCCTTTTCATTACCATGTGAGTCATGGGCTTTAGAAATAGCAAAAGCACTCATTGTGAGTCAAA
This sequence comes from Rhytidiadelphus loreus, assembly GCA_947034895.1. NCBI lineage: Eukaryota > Viridiplantae > Streptophyta > Bryopsida > Hypnales > Hylocomiaceae > Rhytidiadelphus > Rhytidiadelphus loreus. Next base: position 47,449,285 of record OX344764.1, read on the forward strand.
CTATTGTAGAAGACCTCCCCTTTTCACAACAAATTTTTGAGGATGAATAGTTGCACTTTTGTCCTATTGCCATCCGCCAAACATCCTCCTCAGCTTTCAAGGATTAAGGTAGAACCATCCATTCCCAACTAGGAAGCCATATCTAACATGTAGAGTGCAACTATTTCCAACCAAGGCTAGAACAAATTTATAACCCAAGTGTGAAATGTGAATATTTATTGATTTCAAGGTTGGGACTAATAAAGTCATGACACATGTCCCAAATTGTCATAAAGTGTGAGGGAAGCATTGATCAAGAAAGTAGTCTCAACTGATCAAAATTGGAAGACTCTACACATTGGCTATAAGTTTAGAACACTTTTGGGCTCCCAAAATTCATAGTAATTTCAATTTTGGAAATAAAATTACGAAAAATTCACAATCTGGATGTTTTTTTTTATCTTTCTACATAAAAAAAATTTCCATTGCCTTCCATTGCTTCTCATGTTTTTTGAAATCGCTTAAATAATTGTATATATGTGGTTATACCTTAACCCCTAAAGAACCAAGTTGCGTTTTGGAGCCACATAGAAATTTTGGGCAACTCACTACAAATGTAGATTTTTTTTTTCTTGGAATTTTACACAACATGAGGATGAGGAGTAGCTTTAAGGCCCAACAATTTTCATAACTTTCAACCACATGATTAAAAAATTATTGTATGATATGTAGTTTTTTTTATCAATTGGATATTTTAGGGAAATTTGGAAAAATCACTTATTTTAGAAACAAAAACTTTAAATTGGTATATTAGATTTACATATATGTGAAAAACTTTGAATCATTCCATTTTGATTAATGAGGTGAAAGTTATGAGGAGTTATAGTTCGTAAGTAGTTATGGATTCTCTACTCTAAAATAAACTTTGAAGTCCTTTATTTAACTCAATTTTCAATATTTTTGAAAAAAATAAAATCATAGGATGTAGATTGTTTATTACAACATTACAACCATTGGGATTGACATTTTTCAATTCCATAACTAAATTCTTGACAATTTAGTATTTTGAATCATTCTCTACTTCTTTTTACTTACTATTTTTTTCCTATATGTTGTACAACTCTAAATGATTTTAAAATTTTCAAGCATGCAACAAACTTGATTTGAAGAATGAATCCAAAAAAGCATCACCATTTTGGACATTTTTCATACAAATGTGACCATGTGAAGTGTAGCTGCCTAATTTTTTGAAGGGCCTCCAAAAGGATTTTTGTCACTTCAAACGCTATTATCTTGCAATCTACTTGGTGTAAATTTCTGAATTTTTTTTAACATTTTCTAAAATGAACAGAATTCAAGATCCCATAATTACATGCGTCCAAAAATGTTTTTTTTTCTAAAATATGGTACTTGTACTAGAAATGATAGTTTTGGAACGTTTTTGTTGAAAACATAGTCAAGGAACTTAAGGGATTAATGGGTTAGTCAGAATTTTGAGACTTTCTAAAATGTGAGTGATTTCTTCTCTTTTTTGTTGAGTCACTCACTCAGTGGGTGAATAATCATTAAGGTAGGAGGCTGTAAAACGGAACAGGCATTAAAATGGAACATGACTCAGAGGTACATTTTGTTTTCTTCAATGTACCACCTATGCACGTTTCAGGAGGTGATCCATTTTGATGACCACAAATGACCACTTTCTTCCAACTTCAAAAATTCGTAACTAATTCCACAAAGGTCCAAAAAATATGAAACGACTTGGGTTAGATTTCAATTCCACTTGTGTTTCATGGAAAATTTACTGAAAAATATTTCAAGATGTTCTAGCTCCCCAAAATTCAGTTTCAGCCCTTGGATGCTCCATTTCTGGACCTCCTACCTTACTATTACCACTACTACTAATAAATGGTAACAGAGAATTTTTTTTTCTATTTCTCAGCCTTTGTTTGTAACTACAAATTAGGGCTAAGTTAACCATGACCGATGTGATTTATTTCAAACTGACTAGGGAGTACAATTGTTGTACTGCTCTTCATCACTCCTCTCCCCTCCATAATGCTGTTGAACAATATATTAAAGCAATTCCTCAATACTGTATGACAATCATGTACATTTAATAGGGATCAAAATCTGGACTTGCATAATTCAACAAATATTGGGAAAAATTATTAATGTTCAGTTGCTCTTCTCAAAACAACTAATAAAATTCAGTACTGCTGTACTATCATGATTTTTCAAAAGTTATACAGATCCTAAATTTATCTTACATCAAAATCAAGTCATTCTGCTCTTGATGAAGTTCAGAGAATTCAACTGAATTCCAAGAGTACAGACAGTTTGTGATTTATTGAGATTTTTGTAGATTTTGCAATCTTGAAATGAACAATGATGTTCAATCAACACAGCAGGAAGTGGGGTGCCATAAGCTACACTAAATACGGTAGGAGGTCAATAAATTGCTCACTTAAGAGCTGAAACTGAATTTTTGGGGAGGTGAAGCTTCTTGAATTATTTCTCAGTAAATTTTGCTTGAAAGACAAGTGGAATTGGCATCTAACCCAAGTCGTTTCATGTTTTTTGGAGCTTTGTGGAATTAGTTGTGAAAATTTGAAGTTGAAATGGCATAGGGCTCTAAAATCGTCCACCTCCTCAAATGTACACTGTTTGTACATTTCTAAAGGCTACAAAAAAGCTTTATGTATGAAAAGTGTACATTTGAGGAGGTAGATGATTTTAGAACTAATTTCTTGACATTTGACACAATATGAATATTTCTTGTTATTGTACAAGAATGCACTACTTTTGAAGTAGGTTTTGTTGTAATTGCCACTTATGAACCTCTATGTGTACAAATGAAAATATCTGTAAAAGTATTTGTTGACTTTGATGGCTTGCAAAGGAACTTTCTTGGGATAAGGCAACCTAATTGTTAAGGCAACTAAATTTCACTATTTAGTGTAAGAAAAACAGTTTAGCTTGTATCGATGACATATTTATTGAAACACTAAGGTGAGTACCCTCCAAACACTTTTGGCCACTATGCATAATTGCTATTATTATTAGACTAATCAAATTTTCATATTTTATTGTTGGTAAATAAAACAAGGTTTCAATGGACCAAAGAAAGTGACATTTGGATGCTAACATAGCCTTCTTGGTTCCTAATGAAGAAAGAGGTTAGAAACATGGATGGGGTACAAAGCTAGTGCATATTGCAGATATTGTATCTTCCAATGACCATTTCAAATCTGATTTCAGCCCTTGAGAGTAGACCCTGACAATGAATGCGTATATGAATGTGATCTAGGGAAAAATAGGGAAGTGCAAATAACTTTTGGAGATTTCAAGCTGTACCTTCAAATCTTAAATATTAAAAAAATATTAATTCAACCAAAAAAGAATCACATGATATTTGTTAATATTTGAAATTTAACAAAGTATTACAATGTTCCATTTCAAGCTTTTATATACTTTTTACTTTGAAGGGCCCCAAAGAAATAATGAATAAAGCAATAAATCAATTTTGAGAATGCATTAATAATATGCCTCTATTTAGAACAAATTTGAAATTTGGTAAAATATCTATCATTATTTTGACCTAATTTAGTACACAACTACACTAGCATGTGAGCCTAAAAATGTGAGCCTATGAGCCTTGAGTTTAAGTTTGGTGAACCAAGAGTTTGTGGAAAAAAACCGAAATGAAATTTTAAAAAATTTCTTTGAAATTTTTTAAAGTGATGGGGGGTAGAAAAAAATCAATGTTTCAAAAAGTATGGTACCTATAACTATAGATGTAGGTACCCTATAACTATGAAAGATAATTTGAATCACCAAATTTGAAAAGTTTCAAAGTATTAAAGTAAATCATTCAAACATGTTATAGAAGGAAACTACTGGGATCAAAAGTATAGAGCCTATGATTGGAAAATGATGCACTATACTTTTGTGAGGCATTCGTATAATGTACACTAACGATCTATTTTGCGTTCTTTAACCGTAAATTTTGAAAGTTTCTAAACCACAATCTTAGGTCCTAAACCACAGTCATGGATAAAAAATAAAAAATAATTACTTCAAAAAATAGAGACTCACAAGCTCCTAAACTCACACCTCTAGGCTCACAAATTAGCACACTTGAACTTAATGGATATACTTCATTGAAACTAATGATAATGTGTTTGATGCCCTAATAAAAATCCTTGCACTAATGAATTTGACAAGAAAAAAAAGAATATATGTACAATTGTAGGAAAAATATATATACTTAAGTATGCATATGTTTTATTCTATAAATAAATACATGCTTCATGTATTTTTAGATAGATATTTGTTACTTATAGCATGCATTATGTGTTTCAATGGACCTTCAGGAATTTTTACAAATTAAATAAGTTGTACAAACCTAGAGATAAAATAACACCTCTCTATATATTTTATTCATCACATGCATGAATAATATTCCTTCAATTCACCTATGGTTACTTGGAGACGAGGGTTGCTATTATGAGAACCTATGAACTTAGAAGACTATACATTTATGTTATAGATGTTAATATTGAAAAATCTTCCATGATTATAGTGTACCACTATATTATAGATACCTATATTATAGGTATTTATAATATAAGCACCTTCAATGATTATATATATATATATATATATATATATACATATATATATATATACATATATATATATATATACATATATATATATATACATATATATATATATACATATATATATATATATACATATATATACATATATATATTTTTTTATTTTTTTTCTCAAGACTTACATGCTTGCATTTTCATGCTTATTGAATAGCATCATTGACTTGAATACATTGAGTGTACTCTCAAATTACCAATTGAAATATCATTAGCTAAACTTGTACATATTTATGTAATTATAGAATGATTGATATCATTTAATGTTTTATATATTTTTTGATAATTAGAAGAAAATTTGGATTCAATGTTGCATTTTACTATTGTAAATGTGATCTCTTTTATCATACTATTAAAACCAAAAATCAATTTCATTTTGAAAAAAAAAATGACCAATATATGAACCTTCAAAAACATAATATTCTAAGAAGATTAAATACAGAATAATTCTCTAAATAGGAGAACTGTGAAAGCAGGAAATCTCAAGAAAATAGTTACTTTGTCAATTTGATATTTAAGTAAAATAAAAAAATCATTTTTTTAAATGAAAAAATTGTTCATTTGTAACAACTCTATGAAGTTGGTCATACATGAGATGAAGAAATCAAAATAATAAATTTCATATTTCAAAATGCATGTAAACAAAATTCACTTTGAAAACATATATACCATATAGAATGAATTATCTATACAATTATGTCATACAATCGAGTCTTGTCTATTAGAGAAATAGGCGCTAAAGATTAGCTTCAAATATCTTAGAATGGGTTCTGAAGCACTCTAGACCCCTAAAATCATTGGTGTGACATATGTTTATAAATCATTAATCCCTAATAAATAATGATGTTATATAAATAAATTTGAAATAAATAAATAATTGTTCTATCTATCATTCTACAAATTTCAGCAGCATTAGATCATTATTCTCAATCTTGTGCATGAAAAAAACTCTAGGTTGAAATGCGTGACAAAAAATAATGCAAGGTAGTATATTCTAAAAGCGCCCATCTTCTTCAAACTGCCCCTATTATTGGGTGGAGAATGGAGATGGGGTGATCCTTAAATGGACCACTACAACAATTGAATGCATCGAGGAAAAATTATTTTTCTATTGCAAGAGCCAATTATTGCCTTTGATTTCTTCACATCTTTCTACAAGTTGCAAGTGGATGGATTTTGGAAGACCTATGGTCACAAACAGGTGTCTATGCCTTGAATCTTTAAAAATTTATAAGTAATTCAAAAATGTTTGAAAAAATACAAAATCACTTGTGTTAGGTTCCACATCCATTTTTCTTTCTCTAGAAAATGATCAACAAATAATTTTGTCTACGGAAGCCATAAATTGAAGTCATCTAATATTTAATCGATTCTTGCTAAATTAATCTTTAAATTTTGATAAAAACAAGTTTGATTGGCATTCTCAATAAGTTTGTTGAATGACTTCCAATAATAATAGTAGATTAAAGGTCTTAGAAATGTGCATTGAAATAAAATGTGATAAAATCCTCGATGGTTAATCACACCATTCATCAACAAAATAACTTTAGATAATGATTAATATAGGTGATTTTAAAACATTGTTGATTGATATGTATTGAAAAATGATGCTAATGAACCACACATGTCCAATCATAGCATTTCATTGCCAATTTAACTTTAGAATCTTATATGAAAATTATTTTAAGAAAATTTAATATTGTAATCTTTTGGTTAGTTCTAAGTAGTATAGGACAAATCTCTATTTAATTCTACGATATTTAATTCTATGATGGAAGAGAGAAAGAATGCAATTAGCATTTAATTCTAAGAAATTTGCTTTTCAAGAAGTAATTTAAAGGTCCCCATGGTACGTATGAAACATGATTGATCGATTTATTCCAGTAAATGCAAAAATTTATAGAATGTATTTCTTTTAACTATATATATTTATACATACACACACATATATTTTTGTGTGTGTGTATTTGTATATTGTATAGTAGAAGAAATTGAAAAATATTAATAAATTTGACATACAACAAAATGAATCTTCCAAGCAAGTAATAAAATGTGAACAAAAAAGTGTCATTGCTACATTACAAGTATATTATTTACCTTTGAAATTTGACTCAATGTGGAAGTCCTATTATTTTAGAAAATATAAAACTTGTTATTATAAGACAAAAATAAGCTCAACACACTTTGATCAATATTTACTTGACTTAGAAAATAAAGTTTTCCGAATTGAAAATATTTCTAAAATAGACTTTTTTTCCATAATTTTTTCAAAATTTGAAAAGTAATTTCCAAAGAATTTAGCACCTATTTATTGCAAATCCTTCCTTTACAGTATGATAATATAGTATAAACACAATTGAATATATCAATATTCATCATGATTTGGAATGTTTAATGTAAATAAAATTGTCCAAGGTCTTCTTTGCACTAGAGGCAAGAAGTTGTAGAGAATAGATTTTCAACTAATAAGAATATATAAAATTGATAAGACCAAAAAATGTCATTCATGTGCACTTGAAATTTCTAGTTCAAGAAACTTCAAGAAGAGATGATGATTTGAACAATTTATCCTTTCATTCCTTTGTTGCAATAAAAGTGCACCATTTTTGAGGTAGTCAAAATTTGAGTCAAATCCACTAAGAAGAATTAGTTATGACATATATTCCAAAGACCTCTATTTCCAAAATGCCTATAGCCAAACATTTAAAGAATTCACATTATCAATTGTCCCATTTTATATCTTAAAATAAAATAAATGTAGATAGAACATTTTGTGGCCCCCCTCCACTCTACAGGGTGAAAGTATGAAACACTTGATGATTTTATTGTATTTGGAGGCAGTGCATGTACTACAAACTTTTGGAAATTAAATTCTAAAAAGAAAAGAAAAGAAAAGAAGATTAGAATACTAGAAATATTGTATTTGCAAAATTCTAGGCATAAGAAAAAAATTCTCTCACAATTATGCACAAAACAAAGAAAAAATAGATGTTTTGATGCTTTAATTGTTAAAAAATAGTAAAATTATTCAAGAAAATAAAAAATAAAACTCTTAATAACTTGATAGAGACAAGATTCCACCAAAGAAATGACAAATATGCATTTTCAAATGTCTAGAAATATACACATTTGAGAGCCTTTTCTATACACATGACAAAGATAAGGAATTGACTGTATGTAGACAAGCTTTAAAAAAGAGTTGTAATCCTAGTAGATGATCATGCCCTTACAATTTTGAGGTGAGATTGATTGTTTTGAGTTCTTAATATACTATACTAAAAACCATGTAATTGTAAATTGCCACAAATTACGAAAATTGACTTCTTAATAGTATGATTTTTTCAACAATTTCATAAATATGGATTATAGTTGGAAATTTAGAACACACTTCTGACATTGCCTCGATATCCCAATAGTTATGTTTGAATTTGAGTTGACATGCATCATAGGACACTAAAATAGTACTAGCATTTCATCACTTTCATGCTTTTACTCTACACTACCTCCAAAGGTTTGTCTTTAAAGGATAAGCCAAGAATCTTTGAGAGTTTTTTTGCAAGGACTCTCAATCCAAGCACCAAAGAAAAATGGATTGTTGGTTTTGTCTTTAGAACAAAGGCAATCATGGCATCAAGTATGGTTTTTGAATCCAAGTTTTCAAATCCTATCTACAATCTCATTCACACTACATAACATGGTTAGAGTTAGGGTTTGGGATATGGTTTTTGATTGGATAGAGACTCGTGGTCGCATCGTTCTTGTTTAGATTATAAAGTGGGCCCCCCTAAATGCACCAACCCTAAACCAACATCTTCACTCTGTATACATCTCCCAAATCAATTATGTATCTATGTAAAAGAAATTGTTTTAGAACCAAACTTTGTTTTTTCATAACTTTTGCATATAGTAGAATTTCTTTAAAGTAAACTTATCTAAAGCGATGACCTCTCTAAAGTATTGATGTACATGATTCAAATGTCGTGTTCTCCAGTGCATTGGAACCTCCTTCTATTTGCCAGTGAGAAATCCATGAAAATTTGTCCACTCTAATAACTTAATAGTAAATTAACTGGTCCATAAAGCACTCAGGCTCTAAAATCGCCCACCTCCTGAAATGTACACTACTTTTACATGTTGCTTTTTCATGGTATCAGCAAATAGTATACATTTCAGGAGGTGGGCGATTTTAAAGCCCATTGCATTTGAACTTCAAAAATTCATGACTAATTCCAGAAAACTCCAAAACATATGAAATAACTTGGGCTACATGCCAATTCCACTTGCCTTTCAAGGATAATTTACTGAAAAATCAATTTCAAGAAGTTTCACCTCCCCAAAGTTTCACCTTCCAGCTCTTAACCCTAGACCGCCCATGGCCGTTTTGGGTAAAAAACATCCTAGCTTTTGAAATGCTATAAATCTAAATGTGACTAAGTAATAACGATCTTAACTGTACAATCATGTAGTACACATGTTGTAGATGTCATGGATCAAATTTGAAGTCATTTGACAGTGTAGATTGCAAGATTATAATGTTTTAGTGTTGAAAAAGAATGCTGAAATTTTCCTAAAAACACATTTAGAGGCCAAATTTGATTTCTAAACCTAATCAAATGAAAAAACTTTAAACTACAAAGTGATTCAAAACCAGGATACAAACACATTGGTGGAAAAAAATATCATTCAATTGATTGCAAATGTCAAAAATAGGCAAGAAAAGTTGCAAAAAACACATCTAGGGCTGAACCTCCTTCTACTAAAATGCTTCTCAGTCATTCATAAATTCTTGTATTGATATGAAAATTTATTCACACAAACTAGACTAGTATGCGCAACTTTTACAAAAACATTTATTGAAAACGGACATTTTATGAAGAAGATACAAGACGCCGAAGTTCACTATAGTCCATAAATGGCGGGATTTTGAATTTTGAATTGCTCCCAAACATTCAAAACAACTTGGATTGACATGAAAATTTCACTACAATAACTAGAATTCAAGGGAAACACAACCCAACAAATTTTTATTGAAATCGAACATTGGATGAAGGAGATACAAGCCCCCAAAGTTGCAGCCATGAAGTGCACTTTGGTGAAACAAATTGAGCCTGTGAACTTTGATTGGCTTCCAGAAAATCACCACCTCTTGGATTGATCTGAAAATTTTAACACACAAACTAGAAGAAAAGGCGCAACTTTCCCAACAAGTTTGATTGAATTTGGACATCGGATGCAAAAGTTACAGTACTTTGAATTTAACTTAAAACTATGTGAGGACACTTTTGTCCTCTTGGGCGGTATAGGGTTAAATGGTTGATTTATGGACCTGTTACCTTAATAGTACTGAACTAGGCACATTAGCAAAAATTGGCGGTTTGGGAGGGACTCACCTTTGAACCAATTGTGGTCCATTTCCATTGTCTTCTTTCTTATGGTCCATTTCCATTGTCTACCCAGACCATGTTTTCCTTAGAGCAGGAACTGAATGTCGTCAGTGAAGCTGAAGTCAGAGGGCTGCTGTGGCTTTTCCATTGTCCATCTTCAAGGGGTCTGGCAGAGATGATCAATTGATCAGTCCCATCCCCACCGTACTAAAGCACATTCAGCTCGTGAGAGGGCAGCGGGTTCCATAAAGAGAGCGGCACTCCCCGCAAGTTGTAAGTTATATCGCATTAATAATACGTTTCTCTCCATGCCACAATTTTGAAACCTCACTCATCAGACCCCGCCTGCTGCTGCCCCCCCGGTGGGGGTCCCGGCCAGAGGGGGGTGGGTTTTAAATTTTAAATGGATCCGGTCCGTCCATCAGGGCCTCACTCCCTTCTGTGAGTTCTGTCCATCCCCCTTCCAAGCATGTGACCTGCACTTATGGAAGCCATGAGCAGCATCAATGTGTGGGATCAGACCCCCAAGTCACCCCAACTAACTTTTACACAACACTCAGTAGCGGATTTCATTTTCACATTAATTATTTAACTTACTGATGATGATCTGGCAACTGAAGTTAGGCATGATTAATTTTCTCATTCAAGTATAGGGTAATTGAAGAAAAAGTGACCCACTATGATTTCTTTTTTCTTCTTTTTGAAACAACTGGGACAAACAAGTAAGACAATTGCATATGTTTGAGATAACCCAGGACCCTAACTGATTTTAAATTTTTCTTACATTTGTTTAACACTGGAACACTGGAAAGGCCAAAAATCATTGTATAAGGGGAGGCCTCGCATCCAAAGGCGTCTCTCAATGTGAGAGTCCCGACGGAGGGAGGCATGAGATGATTTTCAACTGCATTGGAGGGTTGTTTCAAGTCAGTTACTTATGTTGAGAACCAATCACTACTGATCAAATTAAATGATAATAATAATTTAAAAATATATATTATTTGATGTGATAGTTGTTCGGCCATGTCAAATTGTTGTTGTGGTCAGGTTCCCATGGTTGGGGCACTTGGGAGAACTTGCTACCCTATAAAGAAGTTAAATCTCATCTAATGCATTGAATCGAGCAATGGGCAATCAAGGAGAAATTGTGCCATTTTGTGGAAGATAAATCTTACAGTGCTTAGCATTGTAAGTAATGCTGAGCAACATAACATGGATCATTCTACCATATAATTGAGGGATATTTCTCTATATACATGAGATCAACAACTTAGTGCTTAATGGTTAATGGATGACTTTTTGAGTGCTTATAGGATGGAAAATGAATATTTTAATCTATTTGTTTGGAAAGAGTTTTTGAAAGTCATGTGTAAGGGTAACCAACCTATGATAGGGTAGAATGATTAGTTTGCCTTGTTGACATTATTTGATTTTATATTTTTTTTTTTCCATATAAAGACAAATGTGAGAAATTGAGATAATAATTAAAATTTTACTTTTTTGACAAAGTATGAATTTGTTATTGATTTTTGAAGTGTGTTGCCCAAGTGGCCCCAAAGAGTCTATAGACTACTAGCCAAAACCACCCAAAAGTGTACCCATAATGGTCGTCTTACCATTTAAAGCAATCACAATATTTCCTAACATGGCCATGACATGAAGGAATAAAAAAGTTACTTCTTGTGAAGAATTTATACTAAAAAGGTGAAAGTTCCTATTGTAGTCACCGAAAGTATTGACTGTGGTCACTAATTCAACCTTATAGCTCAAATCTCATTTATTGCAAAAAGTTGTCATGGTTGAAGTACGATTGTAATGAGACATTTCCTAGGTGTTTGCATTGGGCTCTTTGCCCGTTATAGGTTGGTTTACCTTAGTAGATGCTATTGGAAAATCACTCATGGTGTTATAGTTGATTTTTTTTGTTGAAGGAGATGTTTGATTCACAATAAACCTTGTATTGTATTGAAGACTTTTCTACTTCCTTTTTTTTAATCTAGGTTTGAACCATGTAAGTGATCATTCTTTAATTTGAACTCAAAACTTCTGAATTCTAGTTTCTTCTAAATTTTAAATATTCTTAAAATTCTTAACCCCTAAATGCCCAAACTACCCTTTTTTGGCAACATAGCAATTTTGGGTAGCTCACTACGAATGGAGTTTCTATTTTATTTCTTTGAAATTTTCACACAACGTGTGCCCAAGGAGTAAATTTAAGGCTTAGTAATTTTCATAACTTTTGCCTACGTGGTTAAAAATTTATAATATGTCGTTTTCATTGCTTGATAAGCAGCCCAAGCAACAAAAAAGACTTCTTTAAAAATCATTTTTTTAAGAAATAAAAATTTGAAATTGGTTTTCTAGATTTATATATACGTGGAAAGCTTTTAATCATTCCATTTTGATTAATGAGATGAAAGTTATGAGGAATTTTAGTAGATTAGTTGTAGGTAATTATGGAATCTCTACTCTAAGACAAAACTTTGAAGTCCTTTATTTAACTCAATTTTCAATATTTTGGGAAAGAAATAAAAACATTAGATGCAGATTGTTTATTACAACATTACAACCCTTGGGATTAGCATTTTTCAGTTCCACAAATAAATTGTTAACAATTTAGTATTTTGAATCATTCTCTATTTCTTTCTACTTATTGTTATTTTCCTATATGTTGTACAATTCCAAATTATTTGAATTTTTTCAAGCATGTAGCCTACTTGCCTTGAAGAATGAAATTAAAGAATAATCAGTATTTTGGAAATTTTTCATACAAATGTGACCTTGTGAAGTGCAACTACCTAGGGTTTTGTAGGGCCAAAGAAAGGATTTTTGTCTCTTCAAATGCTAATATATTGCAATCTATACGGTGCAAATTTAAAATTTTTTTTTTGCATCTTCTCAAACCAACATACTACAAGATCCTATGGTTACATATGACCAATTTTATTTTTTGTAAGATTTGGTATTTGTACTAGAAATGGCAATTTTGGAGTGTTTTTGGTGAAAACATAATCCAAAACATTTAGGGATTAAGATCACAATAGCCTAACCAAATTGTCAAGTGTCCTCTCACTATTGACAAATTATTACAATTGCCCCAAGTGTTTCACATCTAAAAGAAAATGGGTTTAAAGTGCAAAAGTTAGCAATTTTAATAGTTTGGGGCCAACTTAGGCCAAAACTCTAGACTTAAGATATGAAGATGACTAAAATCAAGTTTTAATGCACCCAAGTTTTGGATCATGTTCTTCCTATTCCAAAATGGTAAAAAACTTTGAAATTTGACACTTCTAGCAAAAATTATGGTGGATGAAGTTTTCCTATCCATTTGTTCTTCGATACTTCATCCATCAACTTCTCCTAGTCTATAAGCTAAAATTAACATTCAATTTTACTTTCGGGCTTTAATTCTCTATGATCTCTTAAAGTTCTTTTACCCTTATTAGATGAATTTTGATAGTTGCCATCAAGAACTAAATTTCCTAACTGTCAAACTTCATCCTACATTATGTTATTTAATTTTTTGTTTTATTTTCTAAATGTGATATGGTTATAGAAACCTTTAGATATTCTTTAAATGATTTTAACTTCAAGTCATTCCTTAGTTGTTTTCAAAAGATGTTCATCGGCAATCTACTCAATGTATATGACTTTAGACTTTAAATTTGAACTTATTATTTTTAAATTTTAAATATTTCGGTTGATAAATCATAAAATTAAATACCTAAAATGCTAAGACACTTAAATTATGGACTCTCCTATCAAAAGTTATGGATATATGAAGTTTGGTTGTTGATTGACACTCTAAAACTTCATCCAACATTTTCTACTAGCCTATGACTCCAAATGAACTTTTCTTTTTGGAAGTGGGTGGGGTGGATTTATGAATTTATTTGATCCCAAATATTCTAATTTTACTTGATTTGGATGATTTCCAGCATATTTAATTTAAAACTTCCTTCTTTGATTACAAAACTTCATTCTAAATGATCTTTCTTGACTTTTGTCTTTTTTTTAAGTGTGATATGTTTTTGGAAAGCTCTAAAGATTTTATACAAGAATCTGAATCAAGACTTGTGTTTTGGAATGTTCTTAGTGATTTGACTCGAGTATCTAACTCCTACTTTGCATTTCAAATTTGGAAAGCAAAAATGAAGTGAAATAATCATTTTAAACACTTACTTCAGAGTTGATAGTTTTGTCATCCATTACTTGAATCCAAATTGGTTTTTGTGGTCCATTTTACTCCATCTTGTTGATTTTTTCATATTTTTTTTTATAGGTTATTGCTTAACCCTTAAAAGACCAAGGCTTTTTTTCTGTGAAAAAACACTCAAAACTGCCATTTCTATAGCAAAGAGTAAAAGAATTTGAAAATTGTTTTTTGGCACATTTTATTTCAAAATCTTGCACCTAACTATTATGAGAACGTGTGGAAAAAATTTCAAATTTTTTAACTGCATAACTCGCATTTAAGGTGAAAAAAACAAGTTTTTAAACAAATTGAAGGACTAGATTATTTGACTTTGAACCTTCTTAACTATAATTTTTTGCACTATAGAGTTTTGAGTTTTAAATATTTATGGTGGAAGATTGAGTTGAATGTCTAGTAAAAAAAGAAGTATAAAATGCCTTAATTTTTATTCTTTAAAAAATTATTAAATAGAAATAGATACAAGATAGAAGGAAAATCTAAATTATTAACATCTCTAAGATGGGATTAAAATGCACTAATTCCAATGGTGAGATTGTTCTAGAAAGAAAACTAAACTACGTGCAACTTTTTTTCTTGAAAAATTGTAAGAATTGCATTTAGAAATGAATCCTACAAGTTATTTTTTTAAAAAGATGCTTAAATTGCCCCCTCCAAAAAGATTGTCCATAACTTTCTCATAACAAATCCAATTGGAATGAATCAAAATTTCCTATGTAGAAAAAAATATAATCTATGAAAAAAAAGGATTTAAAATTCAAATTTTTCAAATTTATTTTGGTTGCTCCCTCTCCCTTATTTTGAGCTTATTTGGGCATAACTTTTGTTCTTGGGCACCAATTGAAAAAAAAATGATATTCTTACGAAGCTAATCAATATTTCTATCTTCAAAAAAAGTTTCAAAAAATCAGGACAAAAATTGAGATTGTAAGTACCTATCCAAAATCCCATTTGTCCCTTGAAGGAAAAATGGTCCTTTAAGGGTTAATTGAGAGATTTTACAAGGAAAAATGTATTCTTTGTTCAAATGTGAATCTATCTATTTTTTTTGTTTGATTTTACTTTTTCTTTCTTCTATTTTGCTTTGGTTTTCTTTTGCATCTTTGTTTGACTTTGAGTAATGGTAAATAAATGTCAAGGCTTAGACTAGACAATTCCAATTTCTAATAAAACTATAGTCAACTATTTTTTTTTCCAATTTCTAATAAAACTATAGATTCAACTATTTCTTTTTGGGTTTTTATTTTCTTTGGTACTCAAAAGTCAATTGCTAATTGGAATTGACTTCTTGTTGCTCTCCTTCAACTTCACTTCTAATTATAAGCTTTGTAGTTTTTTTGACTACGCTCTTTCCTCCTCCCACACATGCATGCTCCACTCTTATCAATTATTTGAGTGGTCATGGCTCAACATTAGTATACAATTTTGTGAGCCATAGTGCCCATCTTTATGTTAAGTATGGCTTAAAGCTAGACAACAAGTTCTATGCTCCCCTCCCTCGGCCATTGACCTCCTTTTGACCAATAACCTTCTTCTTTTGGCCAATAGTCTCCCTCCTTTGACTAATGACCTTCATCTTTGATTAGGGCCAATTGAGATTTTTCTTTCACTAGGATATCTCAACATGTTATAAGCAAGGATATATCAAGGGTCTTATCCAAAGGTATAGCTGGGTATCTTGGCTAGGATTATTGGAGTCCTCTAGGGTTTTCTCTTGGGTGCTTTCTCTCACTAGACTTATTGGTTGGAGTCCTCTAGGGTTTTATTTTCAATGGATTTCTCGGATTGGAATCTCTCCAGGGTTTTATTCTTATTGGCCCTCTTAATGGGATATAATTGGATGTATATCAAGGTTATAGACGGGTATCTTGGTTGTTGGGGCATTTTTTTCTCATTGGGTCTCTATGTTGGTGTCCTCTTGGGTATGTTTTGTTCATTGGATTTCTTGGACTAGGATTTCTTTGGGATTTGTTTTCATTGGCTTTTTCAACTAGATTCACTAGAAGAAAATTGTGTTACAATCCCTGAAAACATGTCACCTTGTTTTCTTGAAGTTCTCGTTTCAAAACGCAGTCAAAGCGCAGAAAAACGCTTTTTCTGTGTTTTTCTACGTTTTGACTGTGTTTTGAAACAAGAACTTAACGAAAACAAGGTGACATGTTTTCAGGGATTGTAACATAGTTTTCTTCTAGTGACTCTTATATGGTGTATTTTATCAATTGGTTTTCTCATACTTGGGTTTGTTCTCATTGATTTTAACTAGAGATATAGCTTAACCGGAGATATGACTTGGTATCTTGGATGAAGTTCCCTTTAGGGTGTTTTTTCTCACTAGATTTGTAGTTAAATCTGATTAAAAAATCCAAATCCTAGTGAAGTTCACTCAAGGAGACTATTTCAAATAGGTTGCCTTCAAGACAATCATATTAGGCAATTACAACACATGGAATGTCACACCCCTTAGTGACACTTACCACTTTAAATTCACCTTCAAATGCTTTTTGTAGCACTTAACTCCTAGTGACACCAAGGATCACAATCTCTTAAAATTGCACATGCCACATACATGCAACATTAGGTTCCAACTCTAGTCATGGGTTTTTTCAATCCTCCGTGACTTCCAATTATTCACTTCTAACATTTAACTCCTACAAGACACTAGGCATGTCATTTGATGACATCAGACGGAACTTCTATTGATGTCCAAGCACTCAGTGGTGGCACTACTCCTCACCAATGTTAACCGTCCTTTAATGGTACTCAACTCCCCATTAGGCTCAATCCACCTTACTTCATGACTCACCTTGGAATTCATTCACCACAACTCAACAATCGGGACTCACCAAGCAAGAATCATAGTATAGCCTAGTGTGGAGTGCAACCAATATCAAGTAGTACAAAAGTACTCCATGGTAACACACAAGTGCTGGTAAGCTCCAACACCAATCTCACCACCCATGACCACTATGACTTACCATAGCACCCCTCCTGATAGTACTCTCTATGGAATTTGTCCCCCCCTCCTAGGGATCTCCGAAAACATCCAAGACATTCCCCACCTTGGAAAGCCACCCATTGTTGTTTCTCAAAAGTTGTTTCTTGAAAATAGACCTCTAAAGACTCCTGATCTTTCCATTGGTATAATTTTAAGCTCTAGATTCCAAATTTAGGGTGCAAGCCTATTTTGTGATCTATTCTTTCTGTAAATAACTGTTGACTACTTATTTCCTCAAATGCAACAAGTGTTGAGGAAGTTATGTCCATCCAAAGGTTTGAATCCCTTAACCCCTTTAGGATGTTAGCAAGTGTACGCTTTTGTATACTACGTCGTAAAATATAGTCTGGCTCACATTAAAGTCTGAAATCTGAAAATGTGATAGTGTACAAGTTTCCTTCAGTAGATTAATAATTTTATCCAAAATTTTGCACTTCTGGCTCACATCCCAAGACTTGAATTGAATTTCAGCAATTAATGAGAAGAATCACATGTTGAAAAAAAGGAGAGAAGCAATGAGCCATCCACTTACATTTGCCCACTTCAAACCATACAATAAAACACATCAAAGCTCACTACACATTTAATGGAAAGCGAAAACATTGGAAAGAGGACCCAATTAAGGCAAGGCATACTGTATTGTATAAAAATTCGTAGGCCAATTTGGGCTACTAACATCCTAAAGGGATTAAGAGAGTAGTTCTCCAAGGATGCCCATAACTTTTAGCACACATCTCATCTCTTTATGAGCTTGAGCATTTTAAAAATCTTGTCTTTTTATCTTTTAAAGAATATATAGCATGCCCTATTTGGCTCAAAGGAATCTTTCCAAACTTTGACTTCCATGTACCATACTTTGAAACGAGGCCAAGGCACTGCCAACTTTGAAGAGCCATAACTTTTGACTCACGACTCGGATCCTTGTGTTCTTAGGACCCATGGATGTGTCTTCTCACAATCTTTCCATGAATATGCAACACGCCATTCAATTTATCCTAAGAAAATCCCTACAATGATCTGATCACTTAGGACTCCTAATTCCTTACACCTCATCTCTTGGAAGGCTTGGGGAGTCACCACCAATGTCCCTCTTCCTCACCCAAGTGGCACGTGTATGCCTCAAGATGATGGTCATAACATGGAAAGGATCCACCTTCAAATTGGTATCAATCCCAACACTTTAATTCATCAACCCCTACACCAATCTCCACAACAATTTACACAACTCCAAATGAATTCAACTTAGACTCACACACACAACATCCAATTTGGACTACAATGACATTTCAACTTGCATATACAATCTAAAACATCCAATTTGCACATGGGTCAGCTTGATTCACATACCCATATTGCACATATTGAACCCAATTAGACTTGAAATTTCACCATATTAATCTAAATAGTAAACATCTCATTGAATCACCATCAATTTTCTTACTCAACACTAGATCCTCTACATCTCATCGCTCAATATTCATTTCTTCAACTTCAAAAAGAAAGATACACAACCTACTTGGGCTAGGACTCGCATTTGCTTCTCTTGCATTGAGTACCTTCTAAATGAGAGTTCCAAAGCCTAATAGGAGTTGGGCAAACAGTTGCCAAATCAAATCGGCCTTGGCCTTTCAATTCCCAACTAGCAACTACTCAACCAACCAATTGGGTTTCACACAATCTAATGCTTATTAGGATTAATCATATATTTTCCTCGATCTTTTCACACTACTTAGCATCCAATTAGCAAACTAATCAATCCAACTAGGAAAAACAAGAACAAAATATGAAAATCAAGATCTCAAGGCCAATTACTATTCTACATAGCTTACTTTATTAGATTCTTTTTAGGATATTTTTCCTCACTAGATCTCTTGATTAGGTTCTTTCTAGGATGTTTTCTCTAACTAGGCCTCTTTGTTGAGGTCTTTGACTCAAAAGGGTTGTAATTTTCTTTTCAAGCAAGATTTATAGAATGAAAAAAGAAAAGGTTCCCCCCTAAGGATAAATTGATAAAGATAATGCTACAATTTGACCATTCTATTACAATCAAAACTTTGTCATCTAATATATTAATGAAGTTGAGAAAGTAAATGACAAGGCTTGGGGCAAATAAAACAAGAAGGGAGGGTTACCTTTGTCATTTACCATTTATTCTAGAAAGATAGAGCAATTTTAATCACAACGTTTAAGCTAATACCTTCCATATACATTCATAAAGTAACAAACAACAAGATTAGCCATGACAATTCCAAATCCACTATTCAAGGGGAATTATCAATTGAAGGAATCCCAATTAAAAGTTTATGTGAGATTTGGTAAACAAAATACAAACAAGTTAGAGTATTCCCACTAACAACATTGCGAGGGTCTGATGGGAATGGTCTCTAAAATTAATACCAAATAACTAAAAAGCCAACAAAACAAGTCAAATAAAGACTACAAGCAAAGTTTGAAGGGATCCCAATGTCCTTCTAACCCCTTAAGTTTGTTCACTATGTTTTCACCAAAAACACTCTACAAGTACCAACTTTTAGAAAAAAACAAAAACATTTTTGGACACAAGTAATTGTAGGATCTCGTAGCATGTTGGTAAAAAATGATGTGGAAAAAATTTCAAAATTTTTCATTGCATAGATTACAACGGTGCTAGTATATGAGCCTAGAAATGTGAGCCTAGGCACATAGGTACTCTATAACTATTAGAGATGTCTATAACATACATACTTATAATGTAAACATCCTATAACTATAAAAGATGTCTATAATATAGGTGCTTATAACATAGACACCTATAATATAAACATCCTATAACCATAGAAGGTGCTTATAACATAGGTACCTACACTAGAAGAAAAACACGTCCGGCACAACCAACTACTATGCAACTAGTGCCTATGCAACTGTCATGCAACTAGTTTCCTCTCTATTTGCACCAAATCTAATGTAGTTGTTTTGTGTCATTGTTTTACAACATTCATTCATTGTTTTAGTTGCAAAGTAGTCATTCTGTAGTTGCAAAAAAAGACTAGGAAACAACTAGTGTCCTATGCTACTATTATGCAACTGTAAAATGACCATAGTTGTTTCCTAGTTGCACTCTAGTTGTTTCTTAGTTGCACTCTAGTTGTTTCCTAGTTGCTTTCAAAGTTCATTCCCATTCGTGTTATATCAATTGACCCATATCAATTGTAAAGAGTACCATTAGATTGAACATATAAGACTTGTAAGTTGTTATAGTCTTATGTAATGAATTCTTTTGATAGAATTCTAAGATTTCTATAATTTGTGAGTTTCTACAATTTGTAGATTTTGTATATAAGAATTTAAAAAATAATTAAAATTCAAGAATTTTTATAATCTAGGAAATTGAATTTTGAAATCTAGGAAGAAGGTAGATCTGAAATTTTGAAATCTAGGAAGAGGGTAGATTTGAAATTTTGAAATCTAGAAAAAGGTAGATTTGAAATTCAAAAATCTAAGAAAAAGGTAGTTCTGAAATTCTAAAATCTAGAAAGGAGGTAGATCTGAAAATTTGAAATCTACAAATCATTGAGATTTATATTTTAAAATTTACAAATCTACAAGTTGCAAGCAAGTTGCAAACAAGTTGCACACAAGGATGAAGTTCTTTGTATGGTGTCGGATGACAAAAAACCTTGCAACTAGACTGCAACTAATGCGACTTGTCCACTGCAACTACGGACTCTACATTGTCACCTAGTTGCAAACGTCCTATGCAACTACAAAATGAGTTGCATACTGTAGTTGCAAAACCCCTCATTTTCTTCTAGTGCTACAACATAGACATCTATAATATAAATATCCTATAACCATGGAAGGTGTTTACAACATAGGTACCTATAACATAGACACCTATAATATAAATATCCTATAACTATGGAAGATGTTGCACCTATAATATAATTAGGCACTTATAATGAAAACATCTTATAACCATAGCAGGTGCTGCACCTATAATATAATTAGGCACTTATAATGAAAACATCTTATAACCATGGATGGTGCTTATGACATAGGTACCTACAACATAGATACTTAAAATATAACATCCTACAACTATGAAAGGTGCCTATAACATAGGATCCTAGGATCCTATGTTCATGGGCAAAGATCCTAGTCTCACATAATTGCACCCGTGGCATGGATTATAAGATATAAGCATTCAAATTCACTCAAATCATTTTTTGCCCCTACAAAAAACAAGGCAATTGTGCTTTATAAGCTCACTTTTCATAGAAGGCAATTGCCTTGTTACAAGCTCACTTTTCTATGAAAAAAAATCCAAAATGGTGGTGCTTCTTTGGATTTTTTTTTCCCTAAACAAGTTGGCTAAATGCTTAAAAAATTTCACATCATTTGTAATTGTACAATATATAGGAAAAAAGTGGTAAGTAAAGAAAAGTAGAGAATGATTCAAGATACAAAACTATTAACAATTTCGTTATGGAATTGAAAAATGCCAATCCAAATGGTTGCAATGTTATAAAAAACAATCTTCATCCTATGATTTTATTTTTTTCAAAAAATATTGAAAATTGAGTAAGATAAAGGATTTCAAAGTTAATTTTAGAGTAGAGATTCTATAACTTCCTGCAAACCAAAATTCCTTGTAACTTTTTACTCATTGATCAAAATGGAATGATTCAAAGCCTTCTACCTTTATATAACTCAAGAAATCCAATTTCGGATTTTTGTTTATAAAAAAAGTAATTTTTCTGATTTGCCTGGATTGTTCAAACATGGAGAAAGTAACATATTAGGCCATAACTTTTGACTTATACTTCCAAATGTCATGAAATTTAGTGCATATGTAAGATATTCTTTGTCCTCACCTTCAATTAAAATTTCAGCCCAAAATTTCTATGTTGCCAAGAAACGCATGTTGATCCTTCAGGGGCTAAACAAGCTTGAAAAATAACAACAAAATGAGCACAATGACTCTAAAAACATTGAGTTAACAAGGTTGGTCAAATTGACCCAAATGATGACCTTTTATACATTTTCCAAAGACCCCCTCTTGTGAGCCTCGTAAATGGCACTTGGATCTTAGGATTTAAATTTTTTTGCTTTTTGCTTATTTTTATAGTAATTATTATGAAAAAGACATAAAAAGAGTGTTTGCACTAAAGTTGGTAGAAGTCCCTATCAAAATAGTCCGGTTTTGTGGAAAGCATGGAAATGCTTAAAATACCTTCAAGTGTCAAAATTTAAGGATAAAATGTTGAATTGGAATCCGATTAAGGGTTTGTCCTAATTAACATTCCGATAGCAAATCACCACGTTAAAGATAAGGTTGATTCACGGCAATTGACCACGACAAGAAGGACATGAGTAGAAGATATTGGTGGAATTAGTTTGCTCGGATTCCCTAATACGGGAATGATTCCTCCCCGGAGGAATTAAAATTGGGATAAATAAATTTATTTCTTATTTATAAAAGTGCAAGTTGGACTTGGAACTTAGCACAAAGGAGTTTAGAACTTTGTAGAAGCCACCCAAAAAGTTTGGTAATCTTCCAAATTACACAACATGATTCCATGGAAAGTCAATCATTTTACTAGGGTGGGAAAAAATCATATAAATTCCTCTAATGATGGTAAAATCCCACTAAAAATTAGGATAGTGTGTGTTAGCATAAATAAGCGCCTAATCAAGTTTCATGACATTCAAATATTGATAACTACCCAAACTGGCGGCGCAGACAAGTTTTAACGAAATTTCAAAACAATCCGCAAGATGCCCAACAAATGAAGAGCATACGAAGGCCAAATTAAGACATCTTGGATTCTTTTAAAAAAATATCAAAGCTTCCAAACAACTCTAACCAATTAAAATTATCAAAAACCATTAACTCCAAGAGTTAGATTTTTCACCTTTTCACTAGGTTGGAAAACACTAACTTTTGTGAAGAAATTGGTTGGGAAGTAGGGGATTACAAGGTCTTGTAGGCTAATTTGGGTCTTCTAGAGCCAATAGCATAGTCCGTTTTTCATTTGGAGTTTTTCTCCAAAAGTTATGAGCACAATCAGCAGTAGGATAAAAATTGGCATAGTAATAAGTAGTTTTATATTTTTTAGCTAATTAGGTAGTTTAGAGTAAATGGGGGTAAGTGAGGGGTCTTGGAAACATATAAAAGTCCTTTCATTGACTCCCTTTGCACCCCTTTTCTTCATTTTGTGCCTACGCCAAAACGTTGGCGATTGTTTGATTTTGGGCCACTTTGCTAAAACACTTGTTTTGTTGATTGTTTGTAGAGCATTTCTTGCTCTATTTTGCTTAAGTGTTAATCTTCATTCA
This sequence comes from Rhytidiadelphus loreus, assembly GCA_947034895.1. Lineage (NCBI taxonomy): Eukaryota > Viridiplantae > Streptophyta > Bryopsida > Hypnales > Hylocomiaceae > Rhytidiadelphus > Rhytidiadelphus loreus. The sequence continues at coordinate 47,472,850 of OX344764.1, forward strand.
AAGGACGTTGGGGTCCCTTTGACAAGCTTGTTTTCATTGCATTCCAAATCTTTTTACACCAAATCTTTGTGTCCTTGCTTCCGTGTCTTTGCACTAACCCGTTTAAGTTATTGTTCAAGTATTTTTGTATTAACACTCACACAAATAATTATGTAGGATTTCCCAACTTTGTATTAGAGAAAATCCCCTGTGGTTTGTTGCTAATTTTTCTGTTCTAAGTGTTTGTGTGGGATCTCATGACTCTAAGTTGTTGAAAATCCCCCTACCACCTTGATGTTGGAAATACGTGGTTCTCGTGTTGTTTGTGTCTTTTGAAAGAAAAGTTGGGTGGGAACCAACTCTCAAAAGTCCTTATTCGTTTTTGTCACTAATTTCGTGTGCCACGTGATGGCAAAGCTATTGCCATATTTTTTAGATCTTTTCTTTAAATTCGGGTGTAAACCCCTTAGATAGCGAAGCTATTGCCTAAGTATTTTTATCATTTAATTTTGTTTTTTCTAAAAACCCTTGGTTATCCCACATGGCGAAGCTTTGTTTTTTGGTTTTAAAATTTGTGTTTGTTTAGTTTAAGGGGTCCCTAAAGGGAGACCCAAGTGGTTTTAAAAAACTGGTGTGGCAACAACCACCAAATTTCGTAAAAAATCCAGAGGGCCAAAGCATTAGATGGGATTCGGGGGGCTGGAGGGCCGTTTCAGGGTTGTTCCCAGCTCCGTTCCCCCAGGGCTCCATCGAATGCAGATGTCAAATTTTTTTTCTTTCAAAAAACAAAAACAAAACAAAATTAATTCTTTAAATGAAAAACAAAGTTAAATTTTTTATTTTTTTTATTTTTTTTATTTTTATTTTGAAAAAAATGATGTGGCAGTCTCTCGGCTAGGTCAGTAGAGCTCGCGAACAACCAGTTTCGGGGGGTTTCCACTTGGAAACTCACAGCCCTCTCCAGTAGGTAAATCACATATAATGGGCTAAAGGAAGCCAACTGATCTAGAAGGGAGCTAGAGCAACCCAAAAGGAGCTCGGTGGACCCAACAATTGGCTTTGGGTGATCTAGCCAATTACTAATTACTTATCATTAACCCCTAAAGTCCCATTGTCCCCTTGGAGGACAATTTGGAACTCAAGCAGGTTCCTACAGGCTGAAATTTTACCCTAATTTTTTGAAACTTTTTTTGAAAATAGAAAATCTGATAAGCTTTGTGGGAATATAATTTTTTATTTCAATCGGTGACTGGAAGCAAAAGTTATACCACAAAAAGCCTAGAATTGAACTCGGCGGGTAGCACAAAAAATATTGCAAAAATTCAAAATAAAAGTTTAAATTTTTTTCCTTCAAAGATTATGTTTTTGTCTACATCTGAAGCTTTGATTCACTCCATTTTGATTAGTGATGTGAAAGTTATGAACAATCTTATTTTTCAAGCAATTGAAGCATCTTTTTGAAAAAATAACTTACAGGACTTATTTCAAAATGCCATTTTCAAATTTTTTCAATTTTTTTTTTTTGAAAAGGTTAAGTTTGCTTGCTCGAACAATCTCACTGTTGGGATTATTGTATTTCAATGCCATCCAAGAGCTATTAACAATTTAGTTTTTCTTTCAATCTTGGACCTACTTCTACTTAACAATTTTTTGAAGTATGAAAATCAAGTTTTTATTTTTTGAAATTTTTTTCCTAGACTCCCAACTCAATTATTCAACAAAATGAATTTTAAATTCAAATTCCATAGTGCACATTTTTTCCACAAATAGAGATCAAAGTCATCTGAAATTGCAGTCTAGTGTTCAAAAAAACTTGTTTTTCTAACTGTGAATGCTCATATCTTTCAATCTGTACAGTCAAACTTAATGAATTTTTTACCACGTAATCTCAAACAAGTAAAGTTCAAGATCCTACGGATTAGAAATGACAGTTTTGAGTGGTTTTTGACAGAAAAATGGCCTTGGGACTATAGGGGTTAACCAGCCATCCACATGCATCATCTTAGTTCTTGGATCAAATTCAAGGATGATACCCATAGGGTCCCAACTTTTTTATTTATTTTTATGAATCTGAACACCAAGTTTAAGACTGACATAAAGAAACTTTGGTCACAATTGCTTAGTGCTAATTTTATAGAACTCGATTACTGAGGTCCTAGTGAGCCAAGAGGGGACTGAAATTTGATCATAGAGGTCGAGAAGGAGCTTGAGGCTGACCTGTGAGAACAAGCTGAAGTCAACCAGCAAGTGACCTTGCAAAGCCACCCCACCTGGACACAAGTTCCGGTTCACCATTCTGTTGCAAAAATTTCTCATTCAAGCTCTGATTTCACTTGACAGCATACGGAACCCATTTTGAAACTCAAAAAACAAGCTTAGAGTCATAGAGGTTTAGAATTTATGAAATTGATATAGCAAGGGAACGCAAGTTGGAGTGTGAACCCTCCATTAGAGAATATTTTATCTCATTGATCAAAGATTGACTTGATTAAAAGACGAATAGAAAAGACAAATTAGAGAATATTGACTTGTATTAAATTCTAGCATTTAGTTATTAGGGAGATAATCCAAAACAATTTGTCTTCAAGCCTTTGTTTTATTCTTGAAGAATTTAGCAAGTATTTAGAAGAGAATATTGGATTAGATTTAGTAGGATTAGCCCTACAAATATACCCCCCAAAAAACAAAAAACAAAAACAAACAAATAGAAAGAAACGAAAGAACTTGAAGGGAAAGAAGGAGGATATTCAAGCCCAAGAATTAACCAAAGTTACAAAAAAAAAAAACCAAAGAAATACATGGAGGTGAAAATTGTGCATCAAGAGGACGTGGTGTTGAATAACATGGAGTCTACAAATCTTGAGGTTAGTTCCTATGTACTTAACCCCTAAAGGACCAAGGCCATTCTTCTGTCAAAAACTACTCAAAACTGCCAATTCTGTTGCATTCATCCAAAAAAACAAAACAATACTTTTTTTTTAGAATCTAATCGTAGGATCTTGTACTTTACTAGTTGAGGATCATGTGATAAAAATTTCATGGAGTTTGACCATACAGATTGGAAGATATTAGCATTCAAAGTTGAAAAAAGAAAGTTTTTTTGAACACTAGCTTGCAATTTCAGATGACTTGAATGCCATTTGTGGAAAAAATTTGCACCATAAACCTTGAATTAAAAAAAAATTGTGTTGAAGAATTGAGTTTAAAGTCTAGAAAAAAAAATTAAAAGAAGAACACGATTGATTTTCATTCTTTAAAAAATTGTTCAATAGAAGTAGGTCCAAGATTGAAAGAAAAACTAAATTGCTAATAGCTCTAAAATGGTATTGAAACACAATAATCTCAGCGGTGAGATTGTTCTAAATAGAAAACTTAACCTTGTCAAACAATTTCTTTTGAAAAATTGTGAAAATTGCATTCAAAATTGCATTCTATAAGTTCTTTTTTCAAGAAGATGCTCAAATTGCCCGAAAAACAAGATTGTTCATAACTTTCACATTACTAATCCAAATGGAATGAATCAAAGCTTCACATGTAGACAAAAATTTGATCTTCAAGAAAAAAGAAGTTATAAAAATTAATTTCAAATTTTTGTAGATTTATTTTTCTGCCCGGTGACGTGAAAATTATGTTTAAGATGCCATAACTTTTGTTCTTGGGCACCAATTGAAATAAAATTTATATTCCCACGAAGCTCATAAGTTTTCCTATCTTATGAGAAAGTTTCAAAAAGTTTAACTAAAAATTGAGATCATAGGAACCTGCCCGAATCCATTTTGTCCCCCGAGGGGACAATGGTCCTTTAGGGGTTAATTCCACTGCTTAATCTCTCATTAATTCTCAATTAGGACCATACCATTAGGGGGTCGTTGCTACATCAAACTTTAGAATCATTGCATACCAAAATTTAGAATTTAGAATCGGATAGCTAATTTTATTAGCTTTCCAACCATACGTTACACATAAAAAAAACCGATAACTATTGAAGTTACAAATGAATTAAAATTAACTTTTAAAATGGATGAAATTATAAATATTCATCCAAAAGAATATTCTATAGGAATTTCAAAATCTAGGATTAGAGTCAAATCCCCCAAGTAAAAGTAAAAAAGGTCAAAGTATAAGTAAATTTCAACCTTCAAAGGTAAACAAGAATTACTTACAAATTTTGGAAAACCGGTCAACGGTCAAAATTTGTTCATGAATAACATTTACCAAGAAGTTAAAGGATATTTATGCTTTCGCCTTCATACATTAAAAAGAGAAGTTACCAAGATAAATTATGATTAACCAATCAAGAATAAAAGTAAAACTTGAATGGTAAAAACAATAAGTAGATGGAGTCTAAAGAATTTAACTAAGTAACCAAGAAGTTATCCAAGTAACAAAGTAGGGTTAGCATATTAAAAAGAATATTTTTTATTTACAAAGACCTATTTACTTGGAATATTAATTGAGTCTTGGAAAGTAGATTGAAACATTCAACAAAAATAGATTAATAAACGAACCAATAAAGAATCAATTCACAAATAGGAAAGAGCCTAAAAAGAACTTAAAGAAATAGTATTCACTCAATCATTTGCTTGCTATTATTGGGATTCGGTTTTGATCATCATAACCAAACTGGATCAAACTAATTGCATCTTTTGAAGCTTAGCAATTGCGTGTGAAATCATTAAAGAATAGGAATAACAAAAAGCTCCATTGCTTGGAAGGCAGCTTGTTGCTGTAGACCAACTCACCCATAGAAATTAATTCAATAGAACCTAGTTGTGCATGTTGGTCTCAAGGGTGGAGATCAAAACACTCACACCCCTCTCTCCTTTAATTCCAAGATTTTTCTAAAACTAATCACTAACTACTAAAACAAGTCAAATTTACTATTGAATTAATCTACCTAATGAAGTTTTGCTTACATTAATTAGAAAAAAACTTCATTAGGTAGGTTGATGGCTCAAAACAGTCTGTAGACTATTGTAATTCATTACATGAACTAACTTTTTTTATTCCTTTATGTCATGTCCATGTTAGAAAATATTTCAACCATGTTAGGAAATATTGTAACTGCATTGGGTGGTTTGATGACCACCATGGGTATAGTTTTTGATGGTTGTGGGATAGTCTACAGACTGTTTTGAGCCATTTGTCCAGTTCACTTCAAAAATCTGTAACAAATTCATACTTTGTCAAAAAAAAAAAATTCAATTGTTCTACCAATTTTTCATGTTTGCCTTTATATGAAAAAAAATTCAAAATTTCAAATATGTCAACAAGGCAAACCAAGCAATCTGCCTGTCATAGGCTAGTTTACCTTACTTGAATTCTTTACATGCATGGCTAACAAGTTGACTTCTATTTTGTTTTGGGAATGACTAGTTACTTTGGTTTTTGTCCCTCACAAGTATATCTAAGCTTAAAGGGGATTTACACTTATTTAAGCTAGGATTTGTTACATACACTCGTAGGTTTGGTCATAGCTTGGGTAAGTATTTACCCTGGATTCTACCAACTTGGCTTTTGTATTTGGGGCATCTGACCAATCTACAAACAAGATGTTGGAGTATTTTAGGTACTCTAGGATTTTATGGACAAAAAAATTACAATGGTGAGAACTTCACCTATTACGGTTTAACACTCTTCTTAGAAATTTTGACTTATAAAACCTAACAATAAATGTAAAATTGAAACAAGAAAACCCCCCTCTAAATCCCAAATAATGAATTGGAGACTCATACAACCATACTAAAACAACATCAATACCAAAAGAAATTGGCATACTCTTTTCATATTCTTTATTCATAGTGCTCAACCTTCAACGTAGTTTGACAAATCCTCCCTAACAAATGCCTCATACTTTTTTGGTTCATGTCCTATAAGCATTGCAACAAAATCTACCATCCATTGAATAAATCACTCTCCTAAAAAATGCCTTTGCAAATTCATCAATAATAGGACTTGAATCCATTTTTGTAATAGTCATTTTATTCACTCATTGCATATCTTAAATGAACCTCAATGTTCTATTTTTCTTGAATATTAGAAATGACTAATTAGAATATGGTGCAATAGAAGGCTCTAAAATCCCCATTTTGATCTTCTCGTCAAGCAATTCCACTAAATTTGACAAATAAACCTTTGGTACTAAGATAGGCCTCAAATTCCAAGGTACATGTGAAATTGTGAAAATAACTATAGGTGTCACAATGCTTTGATCAACACATCCAATCTCTTGCTACTCAAAAGCAAATGCCTTGTCATAAGGTGAACAAAACTTTTCAAACATTTTCTCTCGTTATGCATCAAAAAATCTTCACATTCAATGTTTCATCCGTAAATTCATGGCCTATCTTCCTTGGGTCCTTCAAATTTGGTTGCATAGATTTTTCAATGCTCTTTTCAAATCCAATGGAAGTGGTAATGACATTGGTTTAAACTTCTTTGCTACAGTCTTGTATTTAGTCTCCACTATTGCATTTTGCATCTCTATCAATCTCTTTATCTCAGCATAAAAATCTGTTGATTGCATCTTTACCATATTGTCATTACCACCAAAATCCAACTTCAATAGCAAATGTAACTCTTCCATTGTATCATTAGATTGAATATGATTCTTCAAATTTATCTGATATATATTTGTAATTGTTGAGCTCACCATTCTTCTTAAATTCATGCTCAAGATTATTAATACAAAGCTTGGCTACACTTTCTTCACTTTTTAAAAGAATTTAAACAAAATAGACCCATCCCATGATAACCTACCTCCTCCAATATGGCCTCATCAATTTTTCTACTAGATGGCAAGCAACCACCCCTTTTACCATTGCAATCCCACCTTACAATAGCATGTGGTGATTGCTCACCTTTGACAAGGTTGAGCCTTTAGTGTATTCCGATTTCCTTTGTGATTTGCATGAATAGTCAAAATTGGACAACCTTCTTCTGAGTCTTCTTCCCATTTGAAGGGTGCTATTGTGTGAGCCTAGGAACATGAATCCATGGGCCTAAAAGACTATTTACACCTATATTATAGGTGTTTATATTATATAAACCTTCCATGATTTTAGTGTAATTGTATCATAGATGCCTAAATTATAGATGTCTATATTATGGTGTATTTATATTATAGGTATTTATGTTATAAGCACCTTCAATGATTGTAGGATATCTAATTATATATATGCTTTAGGTTCACATGCTCGCATTTTTATGCTCACACACTAGTATCATTGTTCCCATCACAACTTCTAACCCATACAAATGGTGATCCATTGTCTATAACCTTTGTCTCCATCCACATAGATGTAATGTATGGTACACCAAGAATAAATGGATATGTAAAGAAACCGTGGATAGAAAAAACTTTGTTCATCATTTACATCCCCTATCATCACCTCCACATTTGAACAAGTTCCATATATTAATTTCCTTATAAATGGTTTGTTGCATGAATTAGCCATTTGTGATTAGTATCAATAGGCCAATTTTCCTTTTCATCTAATTCCTTTGATATCACATTGATCTCTAAACCATGGTCAATCAATGCAAAATGAGGTGCCACTTGTAATATTTGTGATGCTTGGTGGAAGAAGACCTTAGATTTATTTACAGCACATACTAAGGTAAACCAACCTATGACAGGCAAATTGCCTGGTTTGCCTTGTTGACATTTTTGAAATTTTGAAATTTTTTTTTCATATAAAGGCAAACATGAAAAATTGGTAGAACAATTGAAATTTTAATTTTTTTGTCAAAGTATGAATTTGTTACAGATTTTTGAAGTGAACTAGCCAAATGGCTCAAAACAGTCTATAGACTATCCTACAACCATCAAAAACTATACCCATGGTGGTCATCAAACCACCCAATGCAGTTACAATATTTCCTAACATGGTTGAAATATTTTCTAACATGGACATGACATAAAGGAATAAAAAAAGTTAGTTCATGTAATGAATTACACTAGAAAGGGACCAGTTCCTAAAACAGTTTCTAACTTCTCCATCACCATCATACAAAACATTGATTTCAGCCATCAACCTACCTAATGAAGTTTTGCTTACATTAATTAAAAAAAAACTGGCACAGATTGATGGAAAACTGTAATGGATCATCTTATAGATGTTTGTATTAGGCACTTGGCCTGTCATAGGTTGGTTTACCTTAAGTTAACTTACTTAACTTAGACTACGGTTCACACAAGTGCTTTGTTGTTTTCAGGGGTCGTTAGAGGCATGTGAAGGGTTTAGGGTTTAGTGAATTTCACTTGTAAATATGTGATTTATCATTATAATCCAATTTTTTTCAATTGGAAGCTTCTTGACTTTGTAATTTCTATCTCTGAAAAGTATTTGTGACAGGTAAAAACTTGTCCCTGGTATTTGGATGGCTTACCCCCGAAGCGCCCCAACGTCCAATTTTTGGATGATGAACAGATCGAAACTCTTGTTTTTTTTCTCATTCTGCTTGGATGAATATTATCCTAATTTGGGTGGAGATACTTTATCAAGTTGTTGTCCTATCTTATGGTTGGATTTGATGTTGTTAGAGTACATATTTTTCTAAAATTACAAAAGTGGAAGAATATCAAGTGGTTGACCAAGCCAAAATTGCATTGACTTTAGTTCAAAACTAGATTTGCAAAAATGAGGTCATAGATTTTAAGAACACAAAAATTTCAAAAAATCACCATGTCAAGAGAATCTCATTTTAAATACATTCCAACAAATTTTACTCAAAAAATGATAATATTTTGCTTGTAATCGAATTTAGAAGGAATTTTGAAATTTCTCTTTCAAAATTTATAAAAAAATATTAGTGGCAACATTGGTGAATCTAACCATACGGATGGAATCTAAAACTCAAAACCTACAACTTTTATTTGTATATGAATTCCTAAATATTCTTCCAAATAGTACTTTATGATGATTTTTCTCAAATCTTCAATTCTGGAGAAGGATCTACACGTTTCGGGGTTGAAAGCATGGAAATAGGCACTTCTACCTCAGTTAAAATGGTTAAAAAGTTTTTAAAAAAAACAAAAACTTTTATGCAAGGACTTGAATGACACATCCAGACTCCATAATTGATGAATGTTGCTGTGTACAGTACTGTAGAGGACATGTCGAATGCTGCGTCACAGTAGTATCACAAGAATTTGCTGAAATGTACTCTACTCCGTATTTCTTAACAGGATCCCTTGTCTGCCATGGCCAACCCTATACCATAGTCCCTTTGTACTTTGCCGTGTATATTTGACAAATTACCATCATACCACACTGTCAAGCAACAACAATGGATAATACAAAAGGTAGGCTGCTCTTAAAGCGACCTCTAAATGATTTGATTCGGACTATGCTTTCACCAAAACCACTCCAAAACTGTGATTTCTAGGACAAGTATCAAATTTTAGAAGAAAAAAAACATTTTTAGATACATGTAACTGTAGGATCTTGTAGTGTGCTCGTTTGACAAGATGTAGAAATATTTTTAGAAGTTTCCATTGTGTAGATTGTAGGATCCTAGCATTTGAAGTAACTAAATTTCTTTTAGGGGCCTTGCAAAAAACCAAGGCAACTGCACTTCACAAGGTCACATTTGCATGAAAAAATGTCCAAAATGGTTGTTATTCTTTAGATTCATTCTTCAAGGCAAGTTGACTACATGCTTGAAAAAATTCAAATCATTTGGAATTGTACAACATATAGGAAAAAAAATACTAACTAAAAAGAAGTTTGTAGAGAATGATTAAAAATATTAAATTGTTAACAATTTATTAAAGAATTGAAAAATGCCAATTACAATGTTTGTAATGCTGTAATAAACAATCTACACTTAATGTTTTTATTTTTTTTCAAAAATATTGAAAATGGAGTTAAATGGAGGACTTCAAAGTTTATTTTAGAGTAGAGATTCCATAACTACCTACAAACTACCCCAAACTAGAACTCCTCATAATTTTCATCTCATTAATCAAAATGGAATGATTCAAAGCTTTCCACTTATATATAAATCTAGAGAACCAATTTCAAATTTGTATTTCTTAAGAAAATGATTTTCAAAGAAGTTTTTTTTGTTGCCCATATCATATAATAACTTTTTAACTATGTAGTTGAAAGTTATGAAATTGTCTGGGCCTCAAAGCTACTCCTCGGGCACATGTTGTGTGAAAATTTAAAAGATAAAAAATAAAAAGTCTATTCGTAGTGAGCTGCCCAAAATCGCTATGTTGCCAAAAAACGTAGTTTGGGCATTTAGAGCTAATTGTGAAACTCTTTGAAACAATTTCCAATGAATTTTTGTAGGAAGAAAAATGGAATTGCCATTGAACCCAAGTTGTTTCATATGTTGGGGACTTTTATGGAATTAGTTATGAATTTTTGAATTTGAAATGCAGTTGGGACTAGAAGCAACTACCTCCTGAAATGTACACTATTCGTACATTGAAGAAAGCAAAATGTACCTTTGTGTCATGATTTCTTTTAGAGCATACCACCTTGAAGTAAACTACCCCATTCTAGACCAAATGGGAGTAAGCCCATTGTGGGCTATATTATGTTAGTAGTGTACATTGAAGTTCTGGAAAATATACACCACTGACATAATGTAACCCACAATGGGCTTACTCCCATTTGGTCTATAATGCGGTATGTATGAGGATATGTAGTTTACCTTATATTAACCCATTAGCTATTGAGAAGTCCAATTTGGGTTGCAATATCATTTTTTTTTTGTATTTGACATACAATGTGTAGAAACTAATATATATATATATATATATATAAATTCACAAAAATCTCTATTCATGCTTAGACAAATGCAATAACACGTATATGACATTTTCAATTGAATTAGATCATTATTGCACCTCCTAAGGTGGATAACCTCCAAACCACCACTTTTTGCTATTGTGCCTAGTAACTATTATTAGACTAGTCAAAATTTAATATTTTCTTGTTAGAAAATGAAAGGAGGTTCCAATGCACCAAAGAGCTTGACATTTGGATAATGTATGCAAAAACTATAAAGAATCAAATCTCTTGTAGGTAGATGCTTTAAAATCATTTCTTCCTCATTGGTACGTATTGACTTTAGAAATGTACACAACATGATGAATGATGGCAGTTATGGGCTAGGACAATTTTAGGTGCACCCACCTTATATATCTAAGAAGTTGCAAAATGGCCATGCATTCTAAATTTACAGTGTAATATTTGAAAATTATAAGGTTTAGATGTTCTAATGACCTCCAAATGAAAGATGTTAGTTGTTGAGTTTTCAATCCAATAATGTATTTCTTGCCATATTTTAGTAGATATTTTGTATTTTGAGAATAAAATATATGACTTTATAATTATATGGTCCCCAACAACCTTTAAGGATTAAACTATACAATCTCAAAGTCCTTTAATTCAATCTATAGTATATAATAAATAGTTTACGTGTTATCATTTTGGAAGTCAAATACTCCCTCGTCCCATAATACTAGTCTCTTTTGATTTTTTTCATTTGTTCTAAATTACTTGTCCTTTTATGTCAGACCTAATTTTAGGATTGAAGATGATTTTGATTGTTTTTGACGTTAAGTAATGAAATAAAGCACAAGAAATCTTGTTCATTATCCAATTTACAAATCAAGAAAATCCTTTAAATTGAATTTTGTACAATAATTTGAAGTTGATTGGATCAAGACTAAAAGACATTGAACTTTTCATTGAATATATTGAATTCCAAACCATTCTTGTGCAAATCTAAATACATAGAGAAGGCAAGGTAGTTGCATAGGAAGTCTTCCTTCTTAGATATAAAGCCTATCCTTATTTATGTGTAACACTTTGTATCTATTGTAACCTCCTACTTTTTCTTTTTCTTTTTATCTTTCCTTGATTGGAATTAAACCCTAAAGAACCAAATGTGCCCTTAGAAGGACATTGCAAGGTTCAAGTAAGTTCCTATAATCTCAAATTTTGATGTGATTTTTCTGATTTTTTTACTTAAAGATAGGAACACATATTAGCATTTAAAAATGGACACTTTGTTTGTTTTAAGTGTTATCAATTTTTTTATAATTCCTATGAGAATTTCAAAAAATGTTGTTCCAATTCTTCCACACAATGTTGTTTTTGTAAAACTTTGAAAAAAATTGTTTGGACTTTGTCCTTATCTAAAAAACATTTTAAAAATCATCCATTTGAAATAGGCCCATGTTGATGTGGCATGCCACAACATCTATTTCACTTTGCTTCAAAAGCCATTTATGGATGATTTGTGGTATGAGTTGAAAAGACAACTTATTATATACACACAGGGTGGTACAAAGAATGTGGAATATGTAAATAAGTTCATAGTTAAAAGAAGACTCTAAAAAACTAAACCACCGCCCTAAACCCTAAACCCGCCGCTTTGTGTAGGACGTGAATGGTAGTGGTTGTCCTTAGGTTTTCCAAAATTGTTGTCTTGCGGGCTGTGGTCCTACATTTGTGTCTACTCCCTGCCTCCGCATGCTTGGCCGGGTCCCATTACCCAAACTGGGACCTAGATAGGCCAAGTCGGACTAGGCCCACCTTTGTACGAATGATTTAATGTTGCGCAAAAAGACTAGTATCAAGGTATAACAATCTCATCTAACATGTGGTTTTATTTCAATATTAAATGAGATTTGGGTGCAGCCTTAATAATGTATGAGGTGATAACATTGAAATGACTAGTGATCCCATTGGGAACTTCTACATTTTTAGTGTAAATTCATTGTAGGAAGTGACATTTTTAGGCCTTCTACATTAGAAAATATTGTGCCTGTTTTAAGTGAATAAGATGAGCATTATAGATAGTTTTTTTTTGTTGGTTTGGAGTTACTCTAGAGATTCTTTTGGACAACACACTTCAAAAATTCATAACAAATTCATACTTTATCAAAAAATAAATATATAATTGCAATTGCTCTCACCGTTTTTCACACTTGTCTTTATGTGTCAAGAAAATTTTATAATTTTAAGCAATAACATGAGGGCAACTAACTCCTAATTCTAACCACAATGGTGCATTTTACCTAACATGATGGAGGAAGTAATAAGCATACAAAATAACTGCCAAGCACCTACAACAGTACATACAATATACAATCTATATATCCTTTAAAACAAGATTGTTTGTTTTGTTTTGTTTGTCACGATGAGATCCGTGAAACCATGTCTCCTACGGTCACATTCTTGGTAGCATTGGAAAGCTGCCTACAAGGAGGGATGCATGAGCTTTGTTTGGGTCTACAATGTGAATTTCAAAGTTTCCATGAATTTAATTTTTTCAAATTTACGTATAGGGAACGGTCTGCTGAGGGCAGATTCTGCCCCTGTAAGGCGAGCATTATGGAATGACTGCGCAAAGGGGGAATCTGCCCTGAGCAAGCAGACCGTTCATTGGCGTTAAAATTACTGGGAGTGTATGCTGACCGTATAAAATCAGCCTTGGAATTCCGAATTTGCACACAGGACTGATTCTGCCAATGGAATGTACCTTTGCAAAGGGAAGAATACGCTCCCCGTGCAGTGATTTTAACTTTTATTTTGACTCTCCCATAGGCACAGGGCACACTACAGTAGTATATATATATACTGTTGGCAAGTTAGTATAGTTGGTCAGATGTGCATGGCAACGCCAATTATAACGTAGTGTTCGTAGTGTCAGTTGCCTGCAACTTCATGAGAATCTGAGTAACTTAACCTCACCTCGCCAGTTCTTGCCAATGATTTCGTCACTGGACGCTGGCAGTGACGGAGTGGCTGTAAATTAATAAGTTAATGCACTCACTCTTTCAGTTTTCAACATTCAAGCAACAAGTTTCGTCGTCAATTAATAAATGGTGTGCAGTAAAACTTGTCTGAAGTGACCGCAAACTAAATACTTTCTTGTATGTTTTTGTTGTCTGTTCTGGGTGGGTTGGGTGTCTAGACATGCACCAGAGGTTTTAAATCTGGGTTAAGTTAGTGTGAGAGTTAATAATGTAAGTTAACCCTAGAATGCCTAAGGAACCTGAGTGTGACTTTTGGATAAAAAAAACAAGATTGCTTGGAAGATGTGATAAGTTACAACAAGCTTCTTTGGAAGATGCGATACAACAAGATTGTTGGAAGATGCAAAACAAGTTTGTTTGAAAGATGCAATACAACAAGTTTGCTTGGAGAATACAATAGAACAAGATTGCTGGAAGATGCGATACAACAAGATTGTTGGAAGATGCAAAACAAGTTTGTTGGAGGATGTAATACAACAAGTTTTCATCCAACTTTTTTTATGGTTGACATAAAAGATTCACTTTGCATAACACATACAGGAACATCCTTATAAGGGTATCAAAGAATTTGCTGAAAATGAAGAAGTGTGTGTCATGGATCACAAAAGATGTCCTTCTAGTGTACTTTGGCAATTCCTACCTCCATCCTCTTGATTTGAATGTGAGACATGCAAATGAACATTTTGGAATTTGAACCCAACTAATGAAATGAAGCTTGTTGAGTCTAGTTCTAACCCCAATTTGACACTTTCAATTTTTTTGAAATTGAACATTGGTCTATTGATTTTCTATTATAGTATGACATAGAAATTGTGTTTGTACTATAATATTCTCCATTGTAATACAAAACTCTTTTCCTAAAGATTTATTGAGCTAATTTTGAATTAGGTACAATTTTTTTTAAACTTTTTCTACAAAAAATCATGGTAATTTGAAATCATTATAGATAAATTCAAAAACTTTATAACTTGTAGAAGACATGTGATGTCATCTTTGAAAAGTATAGAGCAAACACATCATGATTTGTTGAAGTATATTCACTATTAGAAAATTTTGCCCAATGTGTTGTTTTGGTCGCGTTGATCATCAACAAATTTTTGTTGATCAACAAAAATTTGTTGATGATCAACGCGACCAAAACAACACATTGGGCAAAATTTTCTAATAGTGATTATACAGCCATGAGCTTTGTCCTTCCAAGGTTAAGGTAGAAGTTGACCTTAAAATTGAAGGGCAACCTTTGTAAAGTCTAGCCTTAAAACTTGTCCTTCAAATGGCATTCTAGCCAACACTTTGTTTTTTCCAGGATTAAAGGCACCAACAAATCTTGCATTTTTCAATTTGAATTCTATTAATCCCTTAAGGACCAAGGCACATTTCAAGCAAAAATTGTCAAAACTCCCATTTTTTATTAGGATAGTGAGGAAAAAATGAAAAACAAAAGTTTAAAAAGTAAATCTAACCATATGAATTTGTACTCAAATAATATGAAAATGTATGGGAAAATTTTCAATTTTTTTACTAGACATATTGAAAGATTATAACATTTGAAGTTAAAAGGATTTTTTTTCTAATCTTGCCCAACATGGTAGAACTTAATACCTCCTAGAGTGAACTTTTAGGACTACACATGGTTAATTTTTGGACATTTGCATTCTATATCATGTTAGTTGCATAGTTGCCAAATTTCAAAAGGAGAAAAGGAATTTTGCACATGTCTCCTAAGCTACATGAAAAAATTAAGGAAATATAACTTTTAATCTAGGCACCTAATCAATTTTTTTATCAGTTCTCACCAAAGGGATACATGTTCAAACCTTGAATCAAATTTTATGAACATTTGACCAAAATTGACTTCGTGCACAACCACTCAAGATTTATTGCACACATTGAATGGTCACTTGGTCCTTCAAGGGTTAAATATAAATAACTACTAAGAATTGGTATGTATAAAGTACAACCTAAACATTCTCTTGACAAGATTATGCGTCTTAAAACCTTTACGAGGGATTCAAGACCCAAAATTTGGTGAGGCATGTTCACCTTGCTTCCAACCTTCATGATGACCCTTTTATTTATTTTTACCTTCTTTTACTTTGAAAGTGCCAAATGCAAGTCAATTTTAACACTTCTAAACCTCCTTGAAGCGGGGCATGGGGCTTGTTGCTTGCCCAAAATTTGTTCAATCAATGCATGCAAAAGTGGATAGTGAATAGTGCTTTGACCTTGCAAACTAAATGCCATACTTGGCGAGTCATATTCTCTATATAAGTGGGTTTGATAGGTTAAAACATACCAAAAAGAAAGAAAGAAAAATGGCTTTTGTGAAAGATTCATTCAAAACCAAACCTAAGGGGCTTGTAGATGTTGTTTAAGAGGTAAGAGCATCCCTACCAACGTGTTTTGTATCCCTAAAAATTTAGGGAGAGGACCTTAGATGGGAATGGGGATACAGAAGCTTGCGCACACTGGTCTCGAAACAAGATCTCTACCCCAAATTTATAGAGAACTCGGTAAAAGTTGGGCCCAATTCCCTATATTCAAGCTCATATAGAGAACTCGCGAGGTCTCATCTCTATAAAGTCAAGGTTGACTAGTTTGAGGTCCCAAGTTTGGGGATAGAGAACACGTTGGTGGGGATGCTCTAAGGCATGCTTTTGGGTAGGACTTTATTCTCACCTGTTAGAAATTTTTGGTGTGAAAACTCTTGTAGTAAATTTGAAAATCTTAGGCTACATAGGAAGTGGAAAATGATTGACTTTCACATAAAGAATCTCACACAAAAATAGACAAATCTGATTCGGTATATGAATGAAAAAAGATATTTCATCCATAACTTTTATTTTCATGAATGCAAATGACTTCATAACTTCAAGTATCATAACAAATTTAGTTACAATAATTTGTTCTATTAACTCCAAAGGCCTTTTATTTCATCAAGAACCACTTAAAACTACTATTTTTATTATGAAGTGCAAAACCTTTTTTTTTGGTTGCATATCCAACCATAGAATCTTGTAGTAGACTAGTGTAAGAATGTAAAAGAAATTTCAGAGACTTGAATTGTGTAGATTGCAAGATATTTGCATTTAAAGTGAAGAAAATAAGTTGTTTTGCACCTTGCTTGGCTATAATTTTTTTTACTTTGAATCTTCTTAAATTCAAATTTTTGCACCGATCATTTTGAATTTCTAATTTTTTTATGTTAAAGAATTGAATTGAGGGTTTATGATTTTTTTTAAATCCTTCATTTACACTCATTAAAAAATTGTTAAATAGAAGAAGGTTCAAGATTGAAAAGTAAACCGTTAATAGCTTTAAGATGGAATTGAAACACAAAAATCTCAATGGCCAGATTGTTCTAGCAAGAGATCTTAACCTCGTGAATCCTTTTTTCTATGAAAAATTATGAAAATTGAATTAAAAAAGGAATCCTAAAAATTATTTTTTTCAAAAAGATGGTCTAAGTGCCCCAAAATCAAGATTGTCCATAACTTTTACATCACTACACTAAAGATGATATTTAGTGTCTTGTACACCAAATACGAAGGCATACACTAAAAGCCAATTACCCTATGAAAGTAAGTAACATTAAATGTCAATTCAAACACTAAATGTGAACCAGAGTTGTCATATCAGACGGAATATCACTGTTCACCGACGGAATCGGACCGATTAGGGCTAGCCGGCTGCAAACTTCAGAGCCTTGTAACTTTTGCAAAAATTCTTCAAATAAGGAAAATGAGATGTTTTTCGGCATCTACAAAAAATTGTAGATGCCAAAAAACATCTCATTTTCCTTATTTGAAGAATTTTTGCAAAAGTTACAAGGCTCTGAAGTTTGCAGCCGGCACATTCAAGTCTAACACTAATTGTGGACAAGTTCAGATTTAGTGTTGTAGCTAGTAGGGGGGTAAAAACACTAAATGTCACTCAACACTAAATATCATCTTTAGTGTAGTCCAAATCGTATGAATCAAAGCTCCGATGTAGATAAAAATACAACCTATCAAAACAATTTTTTTTATATTTTAATTTTAAATGTTCACATGTTTTTTTTGTTTTTTTGCTCATTGAACTAAATTTTGGGTTGATTGTGCCATAACTTTTGCTCTCAGGCATTGATCAAAATAAAAGTCGTATTCCTCCAAAGCTAAAGTATTTTCCCACCTTCACAAAAAGTTTCATAAAATCATGACAAATATTGAGATCATATGAGCCTACCCCAATTCCACATTGTCCGCAAGGAGACAAAGGGACTTTCAGGGTTAACAGGAAGGTGCAAAAGTAATGTCACCTAAAAATTCAGTGTCTGTGGAGCATATCACTTACTTATGCAGAAAATGGTACAATAGAATAAATATTGCAGCTTACAATAATTTAATTCGTTTACTAAGAAAATGACTTTGGTAAAAATACCTATAAACACAGCCAAAGAGGACAAATCGGTGTACCTTGGAATTTGAAAATGAATTTAATTGGTTTTTTAATTCTCCCCCTCCCCCCAACACAAAAAATAAATAAAATTTAATAAAAACTGATTTCCACATTCAATATGTCACTATTTCTTGAAAGCCCCAGTGCAGGCAGCCAGGCACCCAACCTAAATTGTAGTTCACCATATTAAATCTTGTGCATAAACTTACTAAAGGTCCATTCCCACCTGGTGTTTGCAAACTCCCTGGGTTTAACCCTTAACCCTTTAGGGCCGAGCATGCCAAATTTGGCCGTTTTAAACTGAATTTTGGAAATTAGAACACTTTCCTAACCTCATTCGACTGTGAGGTGTAAACGAGATGTGAGGGCACGGGAATTTCGCTTCCAATGAGCCATTGGCCATCAAATTTGGAGCAATAATGAGTTATTTATGGCAATTTGAAGTTGGGATTTCTAAAGTTTCAAAATACACTGTGGGACATGTTTCTCTATCAAATTTATTTGTATATAACGAAAGGGAGCATGAAAACTTCACCATAATGTTCATTATAATTTTTCCTATTTTCTATAAAAATTTCATTGTAAAGTGAGCTCTTTTGTAATTACTACGATTTTTCAAAGATAGAAACTCTAGAAAATCTTATAAATTTCATTTTTTTCCCAAAAAATATTAAAAATTCAGATCTGATAGAAGACATGAATGGTTATTTGTGAAAAATAATAACTTAAATTAAATGATAAAATTTTGATATGAAAATTTGATTCCAAAAGAATTCAAGAGTTTGCTTGGGGCTCCTTAGGCCTTAAAGGGTTAAGTGCTGCGATGTCCATATTTTGGATGATGAACAGTGGGCTTGGACGCGTTGTTTACTGTAGTACAACAAAAATTTCATTCATCCAATGTAACACTTGAACTTTAAAAAGACAACCTTCTTTAATGACCAATTTCATGAAATTGTGGTGAATGATATTTTTGTAGAAAGATATAAGCAAAAATGTGCCAAAATCTGAAAAAGGATTGAGGCGTTAAGGGGTTAAAAATAAAACCTGCGCGTAAGAAGGAAATAGTCTTTTTTATTGGACTTCAGGTCCGAAACTGCTGTAATTGTTTTTTAACTAGGGGAAATTCTCACGTGGCTCAGAAGTTACTTTCTTCACCCATCCCAAGGGACCTCCCTTGCACATCCAATTACCGTAGCTAGAGGTGAAACTTGAGTGAAAATAACTTGATGATTTTGAAAATTAACAAGCCACCTTCCCAAATCCAAGGACAAGTAATTGTAAAGAAAATCCAAATATTGGAAGGGATTTCATTACAATTCAATGCCAACCAATATCTACTAAACGATGGTTGGAGTGATCATTTTTATAACGGAATTCATTGTCCATCATGAATTCTCAAAGGGTGTGGGATAATTTGAAAAGGAGAGCTTGATCACTAATTGTGAAGACGCATGAATTGTGTTTAATGTAGAACTTCATACCTCATTTATGCATAGTAAAAGAACATTTAAAAAAACTTTTTGAACTAAGAAAAGTTAGTAAGCCAATCTAACTTTCATCTCCAAATTTTTTTTTTTGTAATTTGGAGCCTCCAATCAAAAGTCACGAACAAAATCAGAGAGGGGTTGGAAGGGGCATTTTATTTGACATTTCAAACATCCTCTCTGAATTTTCTCCATAACTTTTGATTGGAGGATCCAAATTGAGGTTTGAAATTTAGTTTGTTTTTCTACTTTCACCACAATTCCTATTTGCGCACTTAATTATGAGCAGTTGAATTCCTACTCATCCAAATTAACAAGGCTTCCTATTCTTTGTACGGTACTTTCTCGACTAGTGGAATTCTTGGGTATTTACATCAAATTTTCTTGAAACTTTGAACCAAATTTTCGATAATTTAAATATTTTTTATTTTCCACATTGGTCTTGCTAATTTTTGCATTCAAAAGCCATTGCTCTTACGTAATGGGCCATCCAGAGCTCCGTTTCATAGGAGTGGTACTTAGATGTTGAAATCTTCATATTCAAAAGATAGCCTAGTTTTAATTACACAATACTTCTGTAGTGGTGGGCCAACAATAAAAAAAATGATTATTGGCTATAACAACAATGTTTAGTCCAGGCCACCACGGCTGTCATCTAGGTTCGGTGGTTCACAAAGGACTTAGGTGGGAATGCACCACCATTTTTAGCTCGTTTTATACCTTAACAGTGCCCCCTAAGGTCAAGTGGAAATGGGCCTTAAGGGTAGTTTGTTCTTAAAGCAACCATTTAAGAGTTGATCCCCTTTGGTGGGAAGCTAAACTCCTCAAAACAATTTCCAGTAAATTTTCATAGGAAGAAAAAATGGACTTGGCATCTAACCCAAGTGGTTTCATATTTTTGGGACCTTCATGGAATTAGTTATGAAAATTTTGAAGTTGGACCACAATGGTCAGTAAAAGCAACCCACTTCCTGAAATGTACACATTTCGTACATGGAAGAAACCAAAATGTACCTCTGCATCATGATCACTTTTAGAGCACATGACCTCAAATTAATCCTTGTCCCCCGGCCAGGGTGAATTGCCCCCCTCATTGCCCTCTAGGGCAAACCCTGGAATTTTTTATTTGTAAGGCTTTATTTTTTTTTTGAAATTCTGAATTCATATTTGCAATTAGAGGCCCCAAATTACTTCATGGAGGTGCAAGAATTACCAAAAAATTGACACAACATATTTTTTTTTTTTTTCAAACCAAAGTTGACCGGGGCAATGAGGGGGCCAATTCTCTTTGCACTTGTCCCCCCCCTCCAGTTTCAAATTTTGAGCATCTTTTCTTCCTTATAGTTAACCCCTAAGTGCCTAAGCCTTTCCAAGTGTGTTTTTCCCATGAAAAAAGAACATGGGCTTATAGTTATCTCTATTGAAGCAAAAAAAAAATTCAAAATCTAACCGTATGGATGTTTAAAGAGCTTGCTTATTAGTATGCACACCAATTTTGAGTACAAAATTGCATGAGTTCTGAGATTATAATAAGAGAAATGTACGTTTTCTATTTTTAATATGTTGTCCCTGTCTACAATGTTTCAGAAATTTGCACATAAAAGCTTTTTGGGATTGGAGGTGACATGAACAACTACAAATTGTGTTAGCACACTAAAATACCCTTTCAAAAAACTTAATATCACTTGAAAAGCTATTAAACTCATTACACAATCCACCTTGCAATTGTTGAGATGCAATTTTCTTTTATAAGTATAAATCACTAATAACTCCAAATCAACACTTTTTTTGTTTAAATTTTCAATGGTGAAAATCATGAAAGCACTTAACTCTTTCCATTGGGACCATTTTCAAAGCAAACAGATAAATACAAGTTTTTAGATCTCAAATCAAGTGAAATTGCTCAAAGTTGGAAAATAAAGTAAAATTAGCAAGCTTTACTCTTCCACTAATGGACATATATGGCTTTGGAGACCTCTCAACAATCAAATATGTACCTTTTTCAGTGAAAAATGAAAGTTTTCAATAGTTAACCCTATAAACTGCCCCCTTTTTTTTAAACCGGTCAAACAAATTGAACTGCCCGCTGCAAAATGAGCCTGAAATTTCAGATCGACCATATTTGGTTGCCCAGGCATTTAGGGGTTAATAAGCACCATTCTCCCATTTTTGAAACGCTCCCTCCCTGCAGACACAGTGCAATGTGTGCATTTGACGTCTCACCTAAAGCTTACATTACATTAAGGTAACAGGTCCATAAATCAACCATTTAAGAGCTGGACCTGATTTGGGGGGACTGAGGTGAAACTTCTTGAAATTGATTTTTCAGTAAATTATCCATGAAAGACAAAGTGAAATTGGCATCTAACCCAAGTTGTTTCATATGTTTTGGAGCTTTCTGGAATTAGTTATGAATTTTCGAAGTTCAAAAGTAGTGGGCTCTAATTTGTACATTGCTGATTCCATGAAAAAATCAACATGTACAAATAGTGTACATTTCAGGAGGTGGGCGATTTTAGAGCCTGAGAGCGCTTTATCGACCTGTTACCTTGCTATACGATACGATCAATCCCTTCCCGCCTGCCCTCCTCCCTTCACTCATTCAAGTCACTGTTTAGCGCCATAACTATCGTCTAGCAAGACACAAAGTTGCGTGCAAGGAGATGCGTCCAAGTTAAGATGCAGACGACTAATTACCACATGCGAGGACAGACAAGAGTGTCAATATGAAAATAATAATAATAGTAATAGTAATTGTAGGTCGCAGGAAAGAATGAAAGTGAAGGACTGAAGAGATGGAGACAGACAGACAGACAGACATGTTTTTGTCATATTTTTTTTTATGATTGCTTCAGATCCAACTTAACTTAACATAACAGTCCTGTGTCTGTTTTGGTTCAGAGGTTTTTTTTTCCGCATGGCTGACAAAGATTCTGCAGCTTCTCTGCTCGAATTGGGAAAGAAAGGCAGGCAAGCAATGATATCTCCGTCTGTCTGTCTGTCTGTCTTTCTGTTTGTCTGTGTAATTTAAAACGAAACCCAAACTAACAAATAATGTAAAGCTTAACAACCTGTTTCCATGGCGATATTCAGTCACTTCCATGACCATATAATCCAATCCATGACCTGAACTTACGGCGTAGAGTACCTTACTGCACTGCAGCAGGTTCAGGTTGGATTTAAGTTAACGCTCTGCTTTTGAAATTCAAATTTGGATGTGGCATTAATTTTCAATGAGAGCTTGCAAACAAATACTAACTGTACAAGATGACATGTGACCCCCTTTTTTTTGAAATGGAGTAAGAGTAATTCATTGTTTGGAAGGTCGGAATCTGACCTCAATTATAAGGATAGCTACCCCCTCTAAGAAGAACGTACCACTTACTTGGAAAACCTGTCTTTTCAGTGGATAATGAGGCAGAGGTGCATTTCAACTAATGCACCCCCCTTCCATCCACTCAAAAGACCCCCATTAAAAAAATATACATTTTAATTATTAACCCCCTCCTCAATGTTTGTGATTAAAACTTAAATTAAAAATAATAATAATAACCTCCCTCTCAATTTTCGGGATTAAAAATTTCTTTTTGAAATATTTTTTTACCTCCCCCTTCTCCCATTTTGTGATTAAATTTTTTATTTTTTATTCTCCCACCCCCCTTGTCCTATTTGAATTTGAAGGAGCACTTCACAGTTCCAAACAATATGGGACATGTCCATTTGACCGTATCCCATATCCCATATGTGTACCGTATACATATCTTGTACATATATTTGTATCCAGGACACGTATTCATATCCATATTTATTATTTTCAAGATCAATGGTATCAGAAGGGAGAAAAATCATTTTCTCGAAATCAACGGCTCTCATTTTTTTCCAATGAGAGTTCTGGAACCCTAATGGCCTAATAAGGAAGAGAGCCAGCTAGGGGTTCAGAAGAACTTACTTTCAATTTTTGTTTAGATCGACGGTAGGGGAGGTGGTAATTTGTTTCGTTTTCCTATAATCAACGATGGGGGATTCTCTTGGAGGGGAGGAAGACGCCGCCAAACCATGTGATCATGTAATCACAATAGATAGTTACCCCCAACTGAACTTGTTTTTGGGACATACTCCCTTGCTCCAATGATTTTCATGTTAAGGTAGGAGGTTCATAAATTGTCCATTTAAGAGCTGAATATGAATTTTGGGGAGGTGAATCTTTTTGAAATACTTTTCAGTAAAATTTCCTTGAAAGACAAGAGGAATTGGCATCTAACCCTCATCGTTACATATTTTTTTGAGCTTTGTAGAAGTAATTATGAAATTTTGAAGTTGAAATGACATAGGGCTCTCAAATCACCCACCTCCTAAAATGTACATTGGTTGCAGATTGCTGAAGGCTATGAAAGAACAACATGTACAAATAGTGTACATTTGAAGGGATGGACAATTTTAGAGCTTGTGTGCTTTTAGAACCTCCTACCTTATATAGCTTACTTTTTTCTACGACTTGAATTGTTTTTGGTTATTAAAGTCAAAAACTGCCTTAAAAGGTTTCTATCCTCAAACATTGTTAGATCTTTTGTCTTCATTAATTTTGTTATAGATCCAATTGTTGGATCTTTTAGATATATAAGAGCATTGTCACCGGGGCTCAGTATACCCTTATAGGATTTTACAGTCCAGGTCCAAGAGCCAAAACAACCTCCACCGTTGTCCTGTAGAGAGCGTTTGCCTCCGAAAATCACGAGGATTCTGGCTACGACCAGAAATGACTCGGGAATGACAGAAATTGTAAGATGATATAAATCAACAAATGAATTGATAACTTGTAGAAACTTTGAATCTTCAAGTCTTCAAATCTTCAAGTCTTCAAATCTTCAAGTCTTCAAATCTTCGAGTCTTCAAATCTTCAAACTGCTACTCATTGTCCTATCCTATTGTGTTTCTAAATAGGCCAAGGGTTAAGGTAGGGTGATTAGAAACCACGAGCTTCGGACGTGTAAAACGGGACGGCCAGATCACGAGCTGAGTTGTCCGAGGAATTGGATCCTAAATTTCAAACCCACGGTGACCAACAAACTTGCCTCACCAACGAGAACAACATAAAAGTCTCAACCATGTGGGCAATTAACCCCACTTCGTCGCATCCACAACACAAAATGAGGCTAGTGTTGGTGTAAACCAAACCGCCCGCAACAATAAAATAAATTTTACAAAGCCACAAGCCACACACACAAACACACAAGTCTTCAAAGCTCCTTCAACTTCAACTCCAACTCCACTTTTCAAGATGAACTTTGGATGAGTGTCACTCTTGATCTACAACTCCAAATGAACTAAATGATAGCTTTTCGGAAAGCTAGTACAATCATCTACTTCTCCTTCAAATTTCAAACAATTCTAAAACTCTGTCCAACTTCTATGGCCATCCAAAGTTTCGGCCTTGAGAAGGGAAAGGCAACAGACCTTCCTTCGCTTCCACACTCACAACTTTCTCATACAAACTCCAAATAGAACGAATGATAGCTTCATGAAAAGCTAACACAATTTACTACACTCCCTTCAAATTTATTGCAAAATAAGAACCTGTCCGTCTTTTATGGTCGGTCAAAGTCTCTACCTCTTAATTTTAAAGGCAACAAACCTCCTTCCACTCAAACTAGCACAACTTTTGCTTCACAACTCCAAATCAAGCAAGTGAGATCAATTTGAAAACTACACACCATGATACACATTACCTCCCAATTTCATTTCAAAATACTTCAAACTCACAACACAATGGCCCTCCAAACATTCGGGTTCTCCTTAAACTTCCAACGAGAGAGAAGATGAATAGTATTCACATTTTCTCCACCTTATCTTCACTCTAACCACACAAACAAGTGGGGTCAGCTCCTAACTCACTTCCAAAACTACAACATGAATAATTGAGCACTTATTTGGCCCTACAACTATTTCTTTATCTTTAACTTTGAAGGAAATTCACTTCAAATTCACCTAGAAGGCAAACTATTTGTACATTTCCATCATACTACTTCACAAACACAAATTTATATTTCATAAACACAAAAAATTCACTCCAACTACGGAATGAAGAACTAAAATCCAACATACATTCAGTGGAGGTAAAAAATTAGAGCTCCAATCGAAATGTCACTCCATCTGCAAGAATTTGAGGATGCGTTTGATGGTAGCAGCAACGTATTCGGCACGATTCGCCTTGGTTAAAGGATTGACTGGCCCTTCCAACCATTGTTGATGACCACGACTCCCTTCGATAGGCCTCACCATGCAAAAGTACTGATCTTCGTTTAAGCCTTCAAAACATCCTTTAAATGTTACTTCTCGGCTGCCGGGTTCAACACATCCAACCTGCAATAAAATCACCATTGTTTGAGCGTCACGATCAAGGTTACCGTGCCATTGTTTCTCCACGCGAGGTTGTTTTGGTGGTCGAGACGGCCCAGCTTCGTTTTCTGGTCGCCCATGTAGCAAAGAAAGATCCAATGGCAATTGTGGCTGATCCGGCAGTTGCGATAAAGAAAATTCAAACTTACGCTCTGGTTGAGATTCTTCATCTTGAAATTCAGAAAAAACTCTCCAGTTCGACATAATGTAATCTAAATGAAACACGAAGAAGAATATCAAATAAGATGAAGCTTTCAAGTGAATCTTTCTCCTTATAGTCGAAGAGAGAAGGCGTCACCTTGAAGCCACCTCAAATGACGTCATCTTCTTTAAATGCTACAAATATTTAAATCTAATTAAAACATATGTATATACATATTTTACATAATGTCTGCCTTTGCAACACGACACCGTGACTTTGGGCATGGTTACTAAAATATTAGGTATGCCAAGTTTTCTTCTTTTATCCTCAGCTTCACATGGATGGTGAACTTTTAACAACGCCCCGAGTTGAATATCTTTTTAAGACTTTTCTTTGTTTTTGTTCCCTAGCTTCACTGTCCTTGAGCCCTACAGCTTGTTACATGAAGAAGCTTGTTAGATGGAGCTTCTAGCAATAGCAAAAATTTGGAGTTTGATGTTTTTTAATAAAATAAAACACAATAGCCATAATGGGGAGTACAAAATGTAGGGATGGGGCAGGGCGTTTTAGCCAGCCCATATCGTAGACTTACGGACCCGTAAGGTAGGTACACCCAAATGTGCCACTGACCTCAAAGCACCATCTTCACTATGTGGAAGAAATGTTTTTAGAATCAAACTTTGTTCCTTGATAACTTTTGCATACAATATGGTGGTGTCACGTTCTCTGGTGCATTGGAACTTCCTTTCACTTGCCAAGAAGAACATGTGAAAATCTGACTAGTCTAATAATAGTAGATAGGCTTAGTAGCAAAAAGTAGCGGTTTTGGGTGTACCTACCTTAGTACTCGGGCTACAAGAAATGCCTAGCCTCTAAGTGTTGTTTTCTATAGGGATTTGACCACCCAAAGGTGGTGATGCTCTAATTTGTTGAAGGATATCCTCAAAAATTTCAAGACTAAAAAGCTTCACCAATTTTAGGATCATAATGCTTGAATTTAAAAAATAAGTTTTTTCTCAATCCATCCTAAAGGCGAAGTTTCATTTTTCAAACTCTTTATAGAAAGATGGATATGTCCTACAACTTGAGGTATAAAAATCTTATGTTGGAGAATTAAGTTGATAATACTTGATAAGAAGAATATGAGAGAAAATGCTTCATAGTCAATCCTTGATTTATTTTTGTTAGTAGACGGCTATACATATTGATGGCAAATACTAAATTGCTAATAAATTAAAGAAATATTTTTCCACTACTTGGGTCATTGTAATAAGCATGGTTGTCCCTTTTGAAAGAATAGTCATTTAAAAGACCTCCCAACTTTCAAACCCTTATTTATATATATTGAAGGATATAGGATATGTATTTGCTAACATTATATATATCCATTGTACACCTATTGTATTTCCAAATTCATTTCTATATCTTTGTAAATCATACACCGTATCCATATTCCCATATTTTTATCTACCATATACTAAATCCATATCCATATGTCTAATGTGAATCGAATTTTCCATTATTTATTTCTGGAGGGGTTGGTGTTTAAATGGAGGACAGGGCTACACCTTTCGAGTGGATAGTAATAAGCAGTTTGTTATCAAAGCATTCTATTATGTATTTTCTTAAACTACTGAAAATTGAATTCAAGAAAGAACTTTAAATATTTTTCTTTAGAAGAGATGCAATGGTTTTCTACAATATGAAACTTGTCATAATTTTCATTTCATAAATCGAAACATAATGATTGAAATCTTTCTAAGTAGATATATTCATAGTGCAAATCCAAAAAAATTAATAACAAAAACAAATAAAATTTATTTTCTAATTGGACTTGTTGAGTTTGCTACCAAAATAACAAAATTGACCTTTAACTTTTTACAATACTTATTTAAAATTACAAAATAGAAGAAGATGGTCAATTGAGTGCTCCACTAAAAATATCAAAAGACTAATAAAAATTCGACTTTATGAGGGCTTGCCTAAAATGCATAAATCCATTTTAGCAAATGAAAGGCTTTGGGATTCTTACATTTTTTATCAAGATGTAATGACTTCAAATTTATATTTGTATTTAGATTTTAGATTTTTTTTTTATTGTAGGTCGAAATCATCATTTTACCTCATTGTCTTAGGGTATGTTCCCAGTTCCCACCGGCCCCCTCGCTTGTCCCTGAAGGAAAACCCTGAAATTTTTTATTTCCCACACATGATAAAATTTTCAATTTTTGAATTCATATTTGCAATCAGAGGTCCCAAATTAACTAGGAGTGGTGTATAGCGTACATTTTCTAGGCACAAAATAGGGGGCCTTTTTTTTACTTGCACCCCCTGGACTCACTGGGGGACGAGTGAGGGGGGTAGTTCACCCCGACCGTTTCCACCTGGCCTTACGGTGGCATTAGATCAGCTGTAAATTGCTCTTATCAACATGCTTGGTCGACCACCCATTAGGTCGAAATTAGCAGGACCCAACTAGGAAAAATCAAAAGCATTGGCATTCCTAGTAATCACCTCACATAGATTTGTAAGCCTTGATTGGAGTGAGTGTGTATATGCAATATGTTTATACAAGTGGGGTAATGGGAAGTAAAACAATTCATGTGGAATATGTAAATTAGGATTAGTAGAAGCTCAACCACTCATACCTAGTTAAGTCAAACGTAGGAATTGTGTTAGATGTAGAACTTCAGATCTCATGTAGGCATAGTAGAATAATTGTTTTTAAGAAACTTTGAACTAAAAAAAGTTGGTAAATCAAATTAACTTTCATCTCCAAAAATCTGTTTGAGATTCCAAGCCTCCAATCAAAAGTTAGGGACAAAATTCAAAGAGGGGTTGGGAAGAACATTTTCTTTGACTTTGTGCAATAAGAAGTGCAATTCAATTCATTAATTCATCTACAAAATACACTTTTTTGGAATCTTTAATCCTAGAAAGAGGAAACTTATCACCAAGGTACTTTGTCAAAAATGATTTAATTTATGAACCAATAGGTACATTCTTCATGTCAACAGTGATGTAGAAAGTCATCCATTGGTCACTTTTGGATTGTCTAGCATTTAAAGGTTAATAAAAATTGTGATTTGCTATAAGATTTTTAAATTTTTAAATTTTAAATTTTAGATGTAAGTAATGAGAAGAGAATTCTACTAGAAAAGGACAGTACAAAGAAGACTAAGGCAAGAGTATTTTATAGTTTTAACCTACAAGCAAAGGAAGGGACCAAAAGAATAAACTATAGTACTTGGAAGGCAAATCCAATGTTCCCTATTGAATAATGATTTCCCCCCTACAATTCCATGACTACGATTTCATCAAAAATGCTCAAAAACTACCATTTTTAGTACAAGTACCAGTTTTTTTTTTAAATAACCCTTTTTAACATAAGAAACCATAGGATCTTGTAGTATGCTGACTTGAAAACATGTGGTAAAAATTTTAGACATTTCCACTGTGTACAAGACCGTGTGGTTTGCAAGATACAAGCATTCAAATTCACTCAAATCATTTTTTTTGCCCTACAAAAAGTAGAGCAGCTGCACTTCACAAGCTCACTTTTCTATGAAAAAAGGTCCAAAATGATGGTGCTTCTTTGGATTCTTTTTCCTAGACAAGTTGGCCACATACTTAAAAAAATTTAGATCATTTGGAATTGTACAATATATAGGAAAACATAGTAAGTAAATAGTAGTAGAGAATGATTTAAAATACTAACCAAGCTACTATTTCAATAGTTTCTATTTTTGAGATTTTTTTGGAAGTCCAATTCTACTATTATGAAAATCTAATTATGAAAATGAATGATTATGAATTTTCTATTAAATATTTTGTGCAAAGGTGTATATTGCAAATCTTGATTTCTAGTATTAAAGGCTCTCACATACACTAAATCTCAAGGAAAAAATTACATAAGAAATTCATTTAGAAAAATAAAAGAATTGATTTTGAAAAGCTATAAATTGATTAGGGTCATGCATATTCTACCCTTTAACCCTCGTATTTTTTTGGTGACCCATTTTCAAATTGGACATGTGAAAAAAGGATTGAAAGGCTTCAAATTGGTTTCATAGTTTTAACTCCGACATGATCAAACATTGTAGTCTTCTAATTCATAAGTGATATTATTCATTTTCATTTTTCCATTTGATACTTAACAAGTTTGGTTTGCATTTGTATGGTTATAATTAAAAAAAAATTGATAAAACTTATCAAAATGGTGGCTTTTTGTTCTATTTAGAGGAAGTTTCAAGAATCTCAAAAAAGGCCTTGGGCATTAAGGGGTTAATATGCAATGAAACTTTAGAGGTTTGTCCCAACCCCTCTTTGAATTTTGTCCCTAACTTTTGATTGGAGTATTGGAATCCCAAACAGATTTTTAGAGATGAAAGTTAGTTTGATTTATCCACTTTTCTTAGTTCAAAGTTTCTTGAAAAAAATTATTCTACTATGCGTACATGAGGTTTGAAGTTCTACATTGCATACAATTCTTGTGTTTTGACAATGAGTGGTCAAGCTCTCATCATCAAATTGTCCCATACCCTTTGAAGATTCATGATGCACAATAAATTTCATTATAAAAACAATCTCTCCACCCCTTATTCAATGCACATGAGTTGGCATAGAATTGTATTGATTGTCTTCTCCAATATTTGGGATTTCTTTACAATTTCTTGGATTTGAGAAGGTCACTCCTTTATTTTCAAAATTTTAAATTTTGATTATGTATGGTCATTGTATTAAAATCGGTAATCAAATGTGCGGGGTACACGAGTTCCCTAACTACTGAATAAAGCACCAACCATGTGGGAACTGCACCTCATTAACAAACAATCTGTACAGTTCCGAACTTGAAGTCCGTAAAAAAAAATATTTTCTTTTAATGTTAAAGTTTTATCTTTAAGCACATGGTGTTTGCAAACGCCAGGTGGGAACATACCCTCAACAAGCTAGTATCAGTAGTTCGGATTCAAAGCTTAAGATAGTCGACCTCATTCCGACCATATAAGCAATTTAGTATAGTTCCAGTATGAATTTGGTGAGGAGAAAAATCCCCCATGTAGAGAAATAGATTTAAAGAGGGTTCCAGAATTTTTTCCTTTTTTTCCCTCAAAAATAAAATAATTATGAATTTTTTTTGTAAAGATTCCTTTCAAGCCATTTTTGTTATATAGGATACTACATTTCCAACCATAGGCTGATTACAAAATCGACCATACTTCAAAGTAGGTGATAATTGCGGCTTCAAATGTACATCTCATGATCATTGTATGAATTCAATGTACACCTCCTTGACATTTGTGCTACATGAACTGTCACCTAATCATGTGAGTTGTCACAAGTGATCGAAAATAAAACAGTCTAACTAGCAAAAATAGGTCAGTGGTTGGAGAGAGGTTGGCTACTTCAAAAACCCAAAAGACTTTGAGATAGTTTAAGTTTTGAAGATGTGCTATTAATTGAAACTCATAAGAATAATATAGTAGTTTAAAGACATGTTTATTGATAAAATTTGAAACAACAAATTCAAAACTAGACCTATAATATGTTTTGTATTGAATATTACTTGATATAGACAAGAATTTTCTTGCTCCAACTTCAAAGTATAATCTATTTAAAAATCCATACAAGTGTTTCATTACTAACAAAAATCTAAGAAAAATTGAACTTGGATGAAATTCAATGTTTCCATTGCATATTATAAACAGTTTCTTTGGTTATATAGGTATCTATGTTATAGGTACCTACATTATAGACTCTTTCCATGCTTACTTATAGTGTGCTTATGTTAGAGGTGCATATGTTATAAACACCTTCAAATGGTTGGAGGTACATACCTACAACTAGATTCAAGGCTCATAGGCAAATGTCTATGCTCACGTGCTAGCATCATTGTGATCATTTTAGAATACAAAGATGTATTTGAAAGTGTGAAAAAGTTCTAACTGACTTGAATTTTTTCATAAGCTCAAGAGCTACATGTTTTATTTTAAGTTTTTTGGACTTTGCCATGCAATTTTTATAAAATGTTGTACATACAAAACATTAAAAAAATGGAACAATTCAACACATATTGTCACTTTGTTAGGATGTGAATTATGGAAGGAAGTCCAAATTACGTGATGATTTTTGCATTGCATAAACATGTCTATTATAAGGGTGGCAATGCATCTTTTCTATAATAAACATCACTAGGAAAGTAGTAAATACTTTATACAAGACTGTTGGGGTTGAAGACACCATACAATTGGTTCATATAAGGAAGATTATCTACTGTGATTACAAGCAAATTGGTTTGGCCTCTTCCCACCTCCAAGACACAACCAGAGCTTTTGATCTCGTTCAAAAAAAATCTCACCCCCACCCCCTATTGTAGATTGGAATCAGATTCATTTTCAGATTCGTCTGATTGTAAAATTACCATGACACACCTGATTTCAATTAACACACACACTCCTCACTAAACCCCCCTCTCGTCATTGAATCCCCCCTTCTCATTGGAAAAAAATGAGAACCGTTGATTCTAAGAAAATAAATTTTCCTCTTCCCTCTGACATCATTGATCTTGAAAATTAAAAAATATAGATATTAATACGGTATGGGATTAGGATACGGTACAAAGATGAATGCAGGTATATACAAGAAATATGAATATGAAATACATGAGCCATTAACCCATATCGTTTGCCCGTACATGTTGGTTTGGTTCGGAAAATATAAGTATGGTTGGAGGGGTGTATATATATAAAAGTTAATTACATTCTGAATTAATCATTGAATTAATTCAAAATGAACACTATATGAGTCAAAATCAGTCACTATCCACTCAAATCATTTGGGATTGTACAACATATAGCAAAAAAAAAAAAAAGTAAAAAAAAATAGAGAGTGATTCAAAATACTAAATTGTTAAAAATTTATTTATATAATTGAAAAATGCCAATTCCATTGGTTGCAATGTTGTAATAAACAATATGCACCTAAGGTTTCTATTTTTTTCCAAAAATATTTAAAATAGAGTTAAATAAAGGACTTCAAAGTTTGTCTTAGAGTAGAGATTCTATAACTACATGCAAACTACCCACAACTAAAACTCTTCATAACTTTAATCTCATTAATAAAAATGGAATGATTTTTCAAATTTTTATTTTTTAAGAAAGTGTATTTTAAAGAAGATGTTTTTGTTGCATGGGTTGCCTACCAAGCAATGAAAACTACTTATATCATACAATAACTTTTTAACCAAGTAGTCAAAAGTTATGGAAATTGTTGGGTCTTAAAGCTACTCTTCAAGCACATGTTGTGTGAAAATTTCAAAGCATGTAGCCAACTTGCCTTCAAAAACGAATCCGAAGAAGCACTACCATTTTGGACATTTTTTCATACAAATGTGACCTTGTGAAGTGCAACTCTCTAGTTATTTGTAGGATCCCCCAAAGGATTTTTTTTCACTTCAAGCGCTAATATCTTTCAATCTATATAGTGAAAATTTGTGAAATTTTTTCCACATCTTCTCAATCCAACGTACTACAAGATTCTACGGTTACATGTATCTAAAAATGTTTTTGTTTTTTTTTCCCTCTAAAATTTGGTACTTGTCCTAGAAATGGCAGTTTAGAGTGTTTTTGGTGAAGACATAGTCCAAGTCGTTTAGGGATTTGGTACTTATCCTAGAAATGGCAGTTTAGGAGCGTTTTTGGTGAAGGCATAGTCCAAATCATTTAGGGGTTAATCATCTTCGCCCTGAGGAGACCCCATTCAAGAAATACTGTAGCGTCGAAGCAGGGTTTGCATAAGTGCACACACCGAGCACAAAGAACCAAATGGCACCAGCTTCACGAACCCAACTCAAGCACATAGCTGCAGGTTCTCCTAACAAAACCAAAGATTCATCATCAATCAAATTATCCACAAACCACCACCTAAAATTTGCACATCAGAGGCTATTTCAACATTTCCGGGGCCTTAAAAACCAAAGCAATCAAAACTGAAAACCAAGTATCTGACTTCATAGTAATCGCTCAAACTCACTCACTCGTAACAACAGAAATTTGGATGACGAGCAATATCCATTGGGAAGAACTACTGTAGCGCTTCATCACAGTAGTGTGGTGACCAGTGTTTGTAAAACTGGCTAAAAATCGCTCCTGTTCTACCAAAAAAAAAGGGCTGCTAAATCCCTTTGTTAAAATTTTTGATTTAAATTTAAATTTGAGCAAATTTTGGTATTCATCCAATTGTGGTTTCGCAGAACTTGGTATTCATCACGATGAGGTTTCGCATTCATCCGCTAGGGTTTGGGGGTCCCGGTAGTCGTGGCGCGACTTTAGCCCTTCAGATGGAGCTAAGTCGGCGACATCTGGGCCTTCCATTTCGCAGAGGGTTTAGGGTTTTGAGCGTGGAGGAGCTCCTCCAGCTTACCTGTGTTAGCTTGCTGCAGTTAATGCAGTACCTGCAGTCCTATACTTCCAATATTCGCTTGTTAGCATTCATGTTTCCGTATCTTGTATTCCTGTGAGGCTGTGATCCTGTCTTCATCTCTTCGAGTGTATTTGTGATTTCGTGGTTGGCTGGTTGCATCGCGCCATCGCGGCCTTCAGTCCTTCATTTCATGAGCTCTGGAGATTTGTGCCTTGATTGTAATATTGTAATGTTTTCATTTCTGCCAATTCGATTTTTGCCGTTCTCCTGCGCCACTTTCAAGCTGCTTTGAAAATCTTGGAGGCGCGCAATCACCTGGGCGTCCTGGCATTCACTGCGATTGGAAAATGGTGGCTGGGAAATGGGAAGCTGATTTGGTACAATTGGAAAGGCAGCGCAACGGGATTCATCGCCCGATCGCCTCATCGCCGTCGTCGCCTCGTTTAGGACTCCAGATTCATCGTTGCCAGTTTTCCACTTGCTTGCCAGTTGCCACTTGTTTGTGAAATGTGCATATAATGCCGGCGCTTGGGGTTCGTTTTCATCTGCGCCTGTCTTGTACTCCCTAAGTCCCTGCCTTCTACCGCTCTTGGATTTATTCAATTCACTTGCAAGTTCTGGACTTCTGGTTTACTCGCTTCCCCCCTTTTGATTTAGTCGCTGAGTCGCTGCGCTTTGGTTTAGGGTATCGTGCCTTCTTGGTTATTCTTGTGGCTTTTGTACTGTTCGTTTTCTGTGCTGTGGTGTTGCGCAGCAGTTGAATTCGCTATGGTGCTGCGACTGAAGTTACTTGAAAATTTCCGTGTTCGATGCTTTGGTTCTAGCCGGAATACCAATGGTGTTGTGAAGTATTTGGTGAGTAGTCCGATCACTCCAATGGCGGCACTGGGTTCCGTGCCGATGGACGTTGAGGTCACCCATGTTTCGGAGACGCGCTTGTCACAGTCGCGCTCCCGATCACTTGGCCTCGATCCTCCTTCTGAAGTCACTGTAGTGTCCCCTGTGGATACTGATTCGGTGAGCAAGGAAGGACGGGTTGGGAATGCACGCAAGAGACGAAAGACGGCTCCTAGCACGATCACGCGACGTTGGCAAGAAGTTTGGGCTTGCAAATTTGCTTGGGCGGAGGGCGAGTTTGATGCCAACGGAGATCTTACTGCGGTGGTGTGCTTGAGTTGCACGACAATTACGGGTAGGAGGAAGCTCATGGTCCCCAAACTTGACAACTTAGAGAAACATGAAGGTAAGAGGGTGTGTCGGGAAGATGGGGTGCCCTTGCCACATCTCAAGAAGGGTGATACATTTCACAAGTCTGATTGCAAGCACGTGAAGCTGTGCAAGCTGTGGGCTGCTCACAAGCAAGGGGACACCATCGCCGATCAATTGAGCGCCGGTTTGGAGGGTGAGTTGAAGAGGAAAGGGGTACAATTCGCAACCCTTTTTCAAGTTCTTACTCATGGCCGTCCTATGTGCGATTATGAAAGGCACCAGTATTTGCTGCGACACTTGAAAGTAAAGAGTTTGCCTAGAAAGCATTGGTCGGAAAGCACTGGCTGGGAAATGAGTGAACACATTCACGGTTCAGTTCTAACAGCTTTGAAGAATGTTGTGCAGTCAGCGAGAGTCCTCTCCATCAGTGCCGACGAGGTCACTGCAGTGGACCAAACTTGTTGGGTTGGTGTGCATGTTTACGCCATGGACAATTGGGAACGGATCCCACACTTGTTGCATTTGTCTTGTGTGGTAGATGGTGGCACTACGGATAACTTGACCAATGTTATCATGAATGCTTTGATTGATGAAGGTGGTCTGATGCGTGAAGAAATTGCTTCTAAACTTGTTTGTTTTGGTGCTGATGGTGTTAGTACCTTTCAGGGAGCCAAAAACGGAGTTACGACACAGATTCGGGAGAAATGGGCTCCCTTCACGCTCGGAGCCAGTTGTGTGAGCCATAGAATTAACCTAGTCGTGGAGACTCTCTCCAAATATCCGATGGTGTCGAGGCTTGAGGGCTTGTTCCAGTCGGTGTATTCCTACTTCTGCCGCAATAACAGAAGGCACGCTGAGTTGCAGAAGTTGGCAAATCTCATGGAAACTAAGGGCAATAAAATGCTCCGTAATGTAGAGACGTGATGGATTTCCATGCGCAGTCCTGCACAGCGTGTAATGTCCGAGTTTACACCACTTCTAGTGAAGATGGGGGTAGACATGACGGGAGGCCTTGGGCACAAATCAGTTGCTGGTGCTGGTGATATCTTTGACCTTCTCTCTGATCTCGAAGTGTTGTTGTCTTTGGCCTGTTTCATTCTACTAGTGAATGCGGTTCATTGCTTGATAAAGCTTTCTCAAGCAAGAGACATCTTTATTTGTGACTTTCTGCAAGCTGTGAAGGTCTGCCAGCAGGAATTAGCGAGGCTTTTCATTGATGGAACCACTGCTTACAATAAGCAGGACTTCCCCCGATACAATGACCTCATTTCACTGCAGTGCGGTGACATTCCTCTGAAGTGGAATCAGGTTCCGGGTGACTCTGGAATTGCACACTTGGTGATGGAGCTCTCCGTAACCACTGTGTACGCACGCTGTCACAACAAGCAAACCGGCGAGCACATCTTTGTGACGCAGCAGGATTTC
The DNA here is from genome assembly GCA_947034895.1 of Rhytidiadelphus loreus. Classification (NCBI taxonomy): domain Eukaryota; kingdom Viridiplantae; phylum Streptophyta; class Bryopsida; order Hypnales; family Hylocomiaceae; genus Rhytidiadelphus; species Rhytidiadelphus loreus. The sequence goes on from OX344764.1 coordinate 47,510,132, forward strand.
CATTGTCTGCAAGATAATATTGAGAGGCAGTTTTCAGGTTTGCATTTTTTTGGCTTTGCATTTTTTTTCTTTTTCTTTTTCTTTGCTTTGCTTTTTTTTTTGTCTGTCTTTTGCAGGTTTTGGGTCTTTGCTGTGCATGTTCTTCGTCTTTGCTTTGCATTTTTTTTGGTCTTCTCTTGGTTTTAAGCTTTCCAATTGTTTTTCTTTGCAGGTTTTTGGGCCTGTGGTTCTTTACTTAGACTACTCTACACTTTCAATTACTGTATACTTTGAAGTGCTTGCTTGTGATCTTTACATCTTTTTGTCCGCTGGTTTGTTTGTTTCCATTTGTACGCTGCTTTGTTTGTTTGTTCACGTAGCTGGTTTGTTTCCTTTTTGTACACTGGTATGCTTCTTCGTTAACGTAGCTAGTTTGGTCTACTTGAGTTTACGGTGGAAAGGAACTCAGTTTCTCAGTTACTCATTTTGAGTTCTGACTTGGTTGGTTTGGGCTCTGGACTGAGGGCGCAGACATTGCACAATCTTTGTCCGATGAGCTAGACCGCCGCTTTCCACAACATGAACTTCTAGATGCCTTTGGCATAATCTACCCTCAGTATTGGAGGCAAGAGGGGGCCGAGGCAAGCTTTGCCCATCACTTGGCTGTCTTAAAAAGCTTCTACAGCCATGATAAGTCTGTGAATGGGGGGATTGGGGGCCAACCTTTGTACGAAGGTGGACTGTCCCATACCGTCCCGGAAATGCTCTTCGCTTCAGCTCTGGAGTTGCAGCAGGGTTTGTTCAAAATTACGATGCAAGCTAATTGCGAAGCAGCCTGTGGCCCTCCATTGAATGTGAATCCGGTCATCAAATTGCGGCGTAAACTTTCCCAGTCACGCCACTTGAGTAAGCTAATTTCAGAATACTTCAAGCTTGCAGAGATCGGGACTTGTTTGGTTCTTGGGTCCGTGGAGGATGAGAGGTGCTTTTCCACTTTGAAATTCTTGAAGTCTTGCCACAGAAACAGATTGGGGAAGCACCTACCCCTTGTTGTCCGTATGTTTGGTCAGCAGTATTTTTCCTTAGAGGATTTTCCTTACAAGGAAGCTATAAATTCTTGGAAAAGTGCTGTCAAAGTTGTCCGCCAAGGGGATTTGTGAAATAACCGCAACTGAATGGTATCCTTTACTCAGTGAGTATCCTAGCCACTGAATTGTATTCCTTAGTTTTCATGAGGTTTTGCCACCTTTGCAACTCAAACATACATGTTTCCTTGACAAACATAATCTGCTCCACGGGACTTGCTGTGACTTCTTCGGCTTGGAGTCAAATTGGGGCTGCTGTGGGCGGATTGGCGAACTGGAGCTGCCAGTGACTTTTTTTGGAAACTCTAACCTTTAAAACTAATGTGGTTTGTATGGCTTGTGTGCAGAACACTAACACTGCAGTGGGCAGTCTTGCATTGTGCAAGTTGGGTTCAACTCCCTTGTTAGTGACATTCAGGAAAATCTTGTTCACAAATACTATTCACCAAAAGTCTTGCAATCATACAATTTAACATTTAGCATTTGTGCACAACACTTATACTAAAAAATCTTCCAATGTTTCACATTTCCACATATCACTTAGCAATTTCACAGATTAAAAAACACTACAATTAGCGATATTGAACTCCAAAGTTCTCTCCAGAATCGCAGTTTTCACACTAGTACCAAAAAAATTTGTAGACAAATTGCCCCTTTTTTTTCCCACTTTTATCTGCCCTTTTTCACCGAAAAAAATAAATGGTCGCGGAAATAGCCCCTCCTTTCACACGGTTATAGCTTTGCCACGAAATCTAATAAAGGGGTTCTGGAATCGCTGGTGGTGACTTATATCAGAGCAACAGTTCTGGAGTATGCCCTGGGAAATTATCCAAAGTAATCGGTTATTTGTGAGTGACACCAGTTGATCCCCATGCAACTCGGTGTCAGTGAGTCAACCCTTCGCAGTACAAAAGTTGATGAGATCCAATCCAACTAAAGCTGAGATTTAGAGGTTCACCTGCACTACCGGCAGTATCTTTTTCATATCTTTGCGACGTAGCCACAGAAGTTCCTATGCTACAAAATTCAGCTGTAGGCTCTGCAAATCAGAACAGTACAACGACTAGCTTAGTCGAAGGGAATTAAAATTCAGCTGTAGCCCCTGTGCGCCAGGCCACTTGTGGCTGGTTGTCCTGTTTTTTCTCTCTGTGCAATGAAATTCCTTTTCATTTGTGTCAAAAAAAATAAAAAAATTCAGCTGTAGGCTCTGCAAATCAGAACAGTACAACGAGTCAACGACTAGCTTAGTCGAAGGGAATTAAAAACCAGCTTGGCCTCATCATGCTGGACTGTGCACTATACTGCAGCGTGTACTCCAACCTATCAACCTGTTGATGGGAAGGTCAACAACTATTCTAATGACCCAGCCGTTGAACAAAAACAATCACACCTGAAATCATTTACAATTATTCCGTACGGTAGTTCTAATTGTCTAAGATTCATATGGGTGGCCGAAATTAACTGTAATGTGAAACAAAAATTCTTAGGACCAAGAGTCGAGGTTAATTTCTAGCGGCTCAACATGCAAGCATTCTGTACCTTTCCATAAACAAATAACTAGAAACCAGTGATATTAGCTTCTTCACCAACAAGAGACTGCTGCAGCAAAGCAGAGAGTCGGTAAGTATGCAAAGCAGAGAAAAATAGAAGAAAACTCCCTACTTCTGTAAATTTCTAGAGCATAAAGTTATAAAAAACGTGCAGCTGCATCGCATTCTAGATCATTACATTCTTGGATTCCAAGTCAGAGCCGTCTATGACTACACCAACACGATGTCGCTTGCCAAGAGAACATCTCTTGAACGTCTTAAAAATATCGGGTTACAATGTCAGGCCGGCAATGAACCAAGATATCTCGGAAACTTATGAACACTTACAGGAACCGGGCTAATTGTACACCATGTACTTGGGTGTCGCACTAAACTTCTGGTAACCTTTAATGACCTTATTGACAGCCTCCAAGAAATCCTTCTCCGTCACAGTTTTCCTACGTGCACGAATTGCGTACATGCCTGCCTCTGTACACACACTCCGAATATCGGCACCTGACAACACAGTACTTGTATCAGTTTTGTAATTTCAGGGTACCATTGATTTAAAAGACCGATCTTCACAATTCTTCGCCCACTTCTATCAAGCCTCTTTGTGCCATAGCCTCGTGATACTCCAATCCTCTCCTTTAACGTTTCCTTCACTGTCCTCAGGTAACATTCAACTAACCAACAAAAACCAACCAAAGATGATCCCAAACAATTCATTTTTCACAAGCATACAGACATACTAAACTTCTAATAAATCTACAGATACGATTTATGAAAGGGCTTACATCCAAATATTAAGGAGCAAAAATCTTGGGACCACAAGGATCTACGTTAAAAATGAGCAGATATGAAAGAATTGGATTAATCCTAACGTTAGAATACAGTGAACCAGTCAACTTTTAAGAGAGAGCAACCAAGTCCAGGATAATAAAGATAGAAACCTGTGGAATTGGGGCAAAGGCGGGCAAGAAGCTCAAATCGAATGTCACGCTCTATATTCATAGTTCGCGTATGGATCTTGAATATCTGGGATCGACTTTCGAGATCGGGCAACCCAAATTCCACCTTGCGATCCAACCGGCCTGGTCGTAGAAGCGCTGGATCTAGCGTATCAGGTCTGAACAAACAACAATTATTTTTAGTATCACTGGAATGCACCCATTTAGTTGTCTACATTAACGATACAATCTTGCTCTCACAAATTTTGGATTTTATGAATCAATCAGTAACTCTTTATCTTGCAAAGGTGAAGCTCTTTCATGTTTGCTTGCAGAGTGAGTATAACTTGTTACGATAATCCTTCCTCAATGCATATCTACAAGTGCTACAGCTACTTTACAGAAGCACCATGATCCTTGCAGCAAATAAAACCTTTAATAAAAGAGAGAATTTTACCTGTTGGTTGCCATCAACACTTTAATGTTTCCACGAGCATCAAAACCATCAAGCTGGTTGACTATCTCAAGCATCGTCCTTTGGACCTCATTGTCACCACCCGAACCATCGTCAAACCGAGCGCCTCCAATGGCATCTACCTCGTCAAAAAAGACAATGCAAGCCTTCTTCGAACGAGCCATCTGCTCACGCGTACCATAACAAGAGAAACATGTAAGTGAGTTAAAAGAAGACATGACTCTACAGCAAAATTTAAAAAAAAACGTTGAAATTTGTACTAAACGATTACACATGTGGGATTCAGACACGACAGACTCCAATCAACGAGTAAGTTTGACCATCTGCAATGCAAATGTTGTCGTAGCAGGTAAATGGCAGAAAACCTTTTTCAATACCAACCAATACCGATCCTAAAAGATATAGAAAGATCGGCAAAATTACCTGAAAAAGCTCACGGACCATTCGTGCTCCCTCTCCTACATATTTCTGAACAAGCTCGCTGCCAATAACACGAATGAAGCAAGCATCCGTTCTATTTGCAACGGCTCTGGCTAACAAAGTCTTGCCAGTTCCAGGAGGGCCATAGCAGAGAACTCCTTTAGGCGGATCAATTCCCAGTTTTACAAACTTCTCAGGATGCAACATTGGCAACTCCACCACCTAGTGAAGAGAACAACGGATTTCCGTGTATCAGAACTAAGTGCGGAAACAATACAAGTAATGAATGAAGCCCATGACATCATCCGTATTCCACCGAACACATTAAACAATTCTACACCCCAACAGCAGCATTAACCTTGTCAAAATCCCACAAGTACCTTTTTAGCAATATCAAGTATAGATCTAATCAATCCCAAAACAAAAATTGAAACGTATTAGAACACATCTACAACATCTCTAGAGGTTACATGACAAAAACACTGACCTCACGCATCTTTTCTATTTGTTCTTTACAGCCACCAATATCATTGTAGGTGACATCTGGTTTTTCCTCCACTGTCATCATTGTGACACTGGGGTCAATCTTCGGCGGCAAGGGAATCTGAATTTGATACTTGTTTCGGTCTACCCTGAAAATGTCAATTGCTAAAAATTAAGTGAGATCTTAACCAGAATACCAGCGTTGAAGCGTCATCACCTAACTTAATTAGAGCAGTAGATACAAAATTATCAGGGATGTGCCTGGAAGGAACGTAGTAATAATAACTTGATCAATGTGTCTAGCAATGGCTGAAAAGGCTGGAACGAAACGTAGAGAAAACTTACCCAACACGCATACCCTCCTCTATGTCTGTTGGAGACACCTTCTCACCCAATCCAACGACAAACTGCCAATTCCACCAATAATGACTCAGTGATCAAGTGTTGAGCGGATTCACAAAATGGTGGAACCCCAACAATGTATCAATTGATCGATTCAATAACCACAACTTGCATCACCAGTTCATGATGGAATTCCAAGACCATGTCATGAAATAAAGTCAATGAAGCAGCTCAAATGACTGAAAACTAAGTCTTTGAGACCTTATTGTGACTAGCCAATGATGAGAATATAATCATTGACTTCAAGAAGTTATTCTTTTACTAGTTAAATAAACAAAAGATGAACCCAGATTCATATTGTTAGGTTGCAGTTGCTTGTGATACCTTAGCAATCTGCTTCACATTGATGACATACTTGGAATCATCGGTGTTGGCGTTGATAATCTTTGTGCACCTAGCAACCTGCCAAAAGCAGAAAACTGAGACACTACCATCCAAGTGTTACATATGATAAAACACAAGACCTTGCAAAATTGAAATGCAACTAAGCATGCTTAGGGCTGCGTACTATATTTACCTGCAATGGTTGTTCCTCTTGCATCATCTGTTTATCTGAAACAAGATCCCATTGACTAGGCACTGCCAAACCGGTGTCTGATTCCTTAATTCCTGCTCAGACGATGATACCGTTGACAGTCAGAAACGGGATAATGTGCGGCAACATCTCAGAAAATATGGTCATGAAGAGATCTTCTCAATAAGTACAAGTGCAGAATACTATTTAACAGTGGGTACATCATTGAGGAAAGCAGTCTCATTCAGATTTTCCACTTTTCACGAAGAGAATCCATGGACATTCCATTGTAATGTTATAATGCAACAGCTCGCACATGTTCAATACCGGTAATCACGGTTTTCGAATGATATAACAGGGTATGGGGAAAATAAGCCTACCACACAAGTCATTGACCTTCTTAGCCATCTCTTTGATGTCCTTCTCAGTTTTCTTAATAAGGTTGGCATATGGTCCCAAGCCCTGCAATAGCAAACGTCCACATCATTACTAATAAATAAAAATAAAAATTTCAGAGTCATTTCCAAACAGGCCAGAACCTCAACAATGAGCTGAAAATTAAACCTCAGGAAAACCCTGCACAACAAGAGATAGAAATACAGTCCTATATAATTGCTTCGCAGATTTGTTTCGGCACAAGAAATCCAGAGAAATATCCAGCATACGATGAACAATTTTCGCACTGTAGGTTTCTTTTGTACGCAATGACAATATTACGCACAATTCTCACTCAATCATAAGAAGCAAAGTGCACTATGGTAGAGTGTACTATTCGCGTCTCTTTAAGTATTGGAACACATATAAGAGTGTAATATTTGGGAGATGAATGGAGCAGTGGAGGTCATTGCGTACAAAAGACACCTATATTGAGATCAAGTTTTTATCACTATATATGAATTCTAATGCAATTTCAAATTGGGAGTTACGGTAGTAGACCACTGTGATTGACAGCAGACAACCCCCATTTCCATTCAAAGATCAGTGACCACAAACATTTAAAAAGTCGCGTTTATTAGCCCAACCAAGTGTACGAGTAGATGAGTTGCAGTTGGTAACAGGGGTCACTGTAGGCGACGGGATCAGGTCCCCAACAGTTTAGTGTCCCCTACTTAGAAAAAACTCTAACAGTCATTTCAACTCCAAATTATAATACGATACTTACGTGCCGAACACATGAAATAGTCATCTCTCACCGAACTATTGTGAGAAGCAAACGAATCTTTACACAGCATGGCCACCAAGCTAAATCACCAGAATCGGTAATGAGATGTAGAAATAAAAACGTCTAAAGCTTGAACAACTGCCGAAAGATAAGAGTGCAAACAACTCGCGTGCAATCTAAAACATTCACAAGCGCTTGCCCTACTCGAATTGAAACCACCACGTACCCCAAAGTCGATTCAATACCGGATCTACCAAGGGTTACAAATTTCGTTGTCCCACCAATTGCCATTGGAAATAAACAAGTGCATGGACACCTAACGATCGCTCTGTAACCTCAGCTCAATGGCACCACGAAGAAACGAAATCACAAGCATGTGGACACCGAGCAGTGCTGCGTAATAAATGATTTTCGGTCGACTCTCTAATGCCATTATAAGGGTAGCATCTACACAAGACCAGGAAAGCGATCCTTAGACTACCAAACTCAAAATCATTGCGAAAATTCCACTAGTTTTAAATTGCACGCAAATTGTTAACACTCTATTGTTCGGCAGTCGTTTGCGGTACAGAATTCTTCTTTTCACATTTCAAGGGTTGGTTCTAGAATTTGAATTTGCGGCCACGTCGTACCGAACACTCAGGGTGCCCGAGCTACCATTAACCGGAAAGCCGATTCAACACCGGCTCTAATTAGGGTTACAAAATTAGTTGTTACACCAATTATGTCCATTCGAAGTAACCAAGCACCGACACCAGAAACGAACGAACGATCACTCAAGACTCCATAACCCTAGCTCAATGCCACCGCGAAGAAACGACAGCACAAGCACATGAACACCAAGCAGTGCAAGACTTCAACCGATTCTTTGGTGCCATCACAAAAGGTAGCATAGAGCACCAAGACCAGGCAAACGTAAAATTCGCGAAACAGGGAAAATCAAAGAAGGATGTGAAATGGAGACGTACATAGGTTTTGAGGAGGGCGATGTCGTCCTCGTCGAGCGGAGGCGGGTTCTTCTCCTTGAGGAGATCGTCGGCAATGTCCGCCATGGTGCGCAGAGCTCAAAGGAAAACGGCTATGGCGTTGCCGAGCAAAGGTGATGAAATGGGGTTAGGGTTTCCGGCGCGGAACAGAAAACAGAGCAGTACTACTGTCTGGCGTTCAAAGCTTTGCGGGTGCTTCGTCCTGAATGACGAGCGTGACGAAGACGAAGACGGTGACGAAGCATTTGGAAGGTTTCTCAAAATCAATGTGAATACCTTATGATTTGCTCAATCATCCATTGGGACGATGAAAGTTTTGAAAAGCACGAGTCATCCATCTAATTTTCATGAGGAAGCTTCAAAAGAAATTGTGTAAATTTTTGTTGATTGTATTGGAAAGAAGAAAGAAAGAATGACGTTCTATATGAATTTCATCCAATTGATATTCATTAAAGAACTCAAGCTCTTAGAAAAGTTGGGTAATATTTCACACGAAAAAAGAAATAAAGTTCTACATAAACTTCATTCATTTAATTTTCATTGAGGAAGGCTCTAAAATAAATTGAATATTATATTAGTGAATAGAAGAAAGAATGCTTGATGATTGATATAGATATTTTAGGTAAACCAGAATGATTTTTAATCAATTTTATTATTTATAGTTTGAACACTTACTAGTTCACTCCCTAAATATTCCAATGTCCATATTCTAAATAACAAACAATGGGCATCTCTTGTTACACTATCAAATTAGATTATTTTTGTTGACAAAGGTGTATTACAATTATGTAAATGGTGAATGGTACTTCTACTATCCCAATGATGATGGTTGATTGATTGTGAATTTGTGATATGGTATTGATTCTTACGTGGAACATTCTAAAATAAGTTGAATTCATCTTGTTTAATTATAGATTGTAAGATTCATCCCAATTAAAGGGAAGTTGAGAATTCATTGCATTGTTCATGTTGATTAAATAGTCTATTTTAAAATAAGTCTATCACTTTGTTTATAGATTTGAATAAGTGAATCTAAAAACATTGAACATTTAAATTGTAGAGAGATGAAGTTGAAAAAAAATTGTTAACACAAACATGAGATATTTATTTTTACTACTACAGCTATGGGGTAGGTTTGGCATGATATATTTCTCAAAATCAAGCTCAAAATAGATGCCAAATTTTTGGAATTGTTGTGTTTCATCTAAAAAATTGTGAAGAACAAAAATGTTACAAATGAAGATTGTGTTTTTGGCAACTATAGGATTTTGAAAACTTAAATACTTCAATGTACAAATGCATATTTTTTTAAATTGTGAATGTTTGAATATTTTAGTTTATGTCTTTGAGAATTAATTAGATACTACAATTAACACCAAATTCTTAATTATAATCAAATTGATAGAATGATAAAGTAAAAAAAAAAATCAATTTAACACCAAAAGTGCTAATCTATGTTGCATATATGATACCAATAGTTGCTAGGTGTTGTATGTTTACATTTTTCTTTATAAACAATAGTTAAAATTTGGCCATAATTGTTGCAAGAGAATCATTTATTGTATTGTGTCACATTAAAAACTGTTTATATTATAAGTTCATTTATAAGAAGAAATTTGAATTAAAATTCTATTAGCTTAAATTAATTAGAATTCTATTAGTAATAATAAACTCCTGTAATAAGATTTTGAACCAAATTCTTAATCCAACAAAAACAATAGGCTGAAAGCTTATTAAAATCCACATATTTAGATCTACTATTGGTTTGAATAATTATTGAAATTGTATACCATTAATTCCTTATAAATTAACTTTTAAATCAAATATTAACAATTCCACATTTCAACTCATTATAATTAGTTGCAATGTAGAATCCTAAAAGTTGTGGAATTTAATATTTTTATTCCACATAATTATTTAAGATAATTCTAAAGGATTTTTAAAATTTAGAAATGCCAAATTCTAAAGTCAAATGTATTTGCACTTTTTAATATTTCCTTAAATTTGTGATACACAATAAGAAATAGTGGACTTGCTTCTAATGAATGATATAAATATTGATCTCATATATAGCAAATGATGGCAATATTCGAATCTGTAATGCAAAGACCAATATCTTTGGAGAAGTTGTCTCTATGAACGTATAATGTAAAGACAAATTATTTATAGACATGCTAGCTTTCTTTGAACATACTCACCTCTACAATTGAATGGAAGAACTCGTTATTCAAACTCCTAGGATTTCATTTCAAAGCTCATATTTTGTTTGCTTAATTTTTAAGAGCTTTCTTGTATAATACATTTAAGAACTTACTTGTATTTTGGCTTTTTACTACTTCTTACCTTCTTGCATGTGCCGACTTTTTTGTAACTTTAGACATTGAGGGTGTAGATGTTGATCTCTATTGCTATCAGAAAGCATTCAATGCTAAACCATTATAGATGAAATTTAGAAAATTATTGGAGATTTGGAGTTTCCTAGAGGACCAAGTAGTAGTTGAACAACTAATATAAAATTTGGGTAGGTTCCTACAAAATCAATTTTAAATGAATGTTTCTGAATTTTTGAAAGAAGATGTAGATGTGTACCCATTTGGTGGAAATATCATTTTTCCAATTGAGGGCCTAAATCAAAAATTATATTGCCTAAAATTTTTTAGGCAAGTTGGGCAACTTCAAACAACATATGAAAAATTACTCTTCTACCTTTGAACTTTGGTGGGTATGTAGATAATATGATATAGGACACATCTATAAAAAAAACCCATGTATAGTGCAAAAATTTCACTCTAGGATGAGTTAAAGGTTGTTGGCTTAATTGGGTCCAATAGGGAAAAAAATCCTTCTAAATTCAAACATGTGCACTTTCATTTTTCAATCTATGTGGTCAAAGTTTCTGAAATCTTTTCCTCACATTCCTATAGTTGTTTAGTACAAAATTGTAAAGTTGAATTTTGAAAGAAAAAATAAAATAAAAATTCTCACTGTTCTAAAAAGTTTTTTTTTAACAAGTTCTATTTGAAATGTGCCTTGGTCCTTTAGGAATTAACCTTAAAGTACTTATCAAGTACTTAGAACTATAAACATTATTAGATTTTACATTCTAATACTTACAAAATGATTGCCAACATAACAAATGCAACAGTTTTGTACAAAAATGCTAGTTTACCTTGCATCTTTTAAGTCATAGAGTTGTTTTGGCCAAAACAAATATATAGATAGAATCTTTAACAGATGTACTTAATGTAGGATATTGAGGATAGCGGAATCAAAGTGAAAAAATAACTATACCAAATTGGAAGATGAATGATTACTAAAGGTTATGTAAAGCATTAGAACAATCCACCATTGGTATTGTGAGAATTTGGTAGTGTATACAACGTTGTTGACATCAACATATTGTTTTCCATTCCAAAAAGGCCTTGAGATTTTGTGGGTTGAATTATAAGATATTGTTTTCCATTCCATTCATCATTTTTGAAAAAATCATAGATTATCCTAATACATATCATTGAGACGTTATTATTTATTCACTACCCGATCAAAAATCACAATAATTGTAATTCCCTACCAAACTTTTGAACAAATCAAGATAAAGAGAAAAAAATATTTTTTCACTTATGAAAAACATGAAATTTTATCAATCAATAATGTGAAGGTTAAATTTAGGTGGAAATTGATCATTTGACTTGGAAATCAACACCAAAGGTGATAAAAATAAAACAATACTTGAGAAGTTTTTACATTATTTTTCTTGGCTACCTATAATACCTTATGAAGAAATTTCAAATCAATTGGATTATAAATTTGTTATCAAATCCACTATAAGATATGACAAAGTTGGTGATCTAAAGACAAAGAGAAAGAAGTTGTACAAAGAGGTATGAAAGTTATTTTAAACCTCAAAGGCCACGATAACATCCAATTTCTAAAAGTTTTGCATGCAAAAAAGGCTTCACTAATACTAGGCATCATTTTTCTTTGTACTACTATCAATGACATCTAATTGTTTGAAATTATAAAATCTTGAAATGAATAAACAACTATTATCAACTTATAATTATGAAATTTCAAAATATTAGAGATTTCTATATAAATTGGTTTTGAAATCTCAAAATCTATAGAATTCTTGGATTTTGTAATCACTAAATTTCAAAATTTATAGTTGATAAATAATACAATTAAAATTTAAAAAATTGGACCTTTAGATTTTCTAATTTTCTAATTCTCTAATTAATAAATTTCATTGCATTTGTTGATGTGTAATATTTTGAGATTTGATTATAAACTTTGAAGGTAATTGAAACAAACTAGTTTTTTTTACTACATTTTAATTGTTTACCAAACTATTGACAATACAAACATAAATATTTTTTGACCATGTGGCAACAAAATTTGTCTTTTAGAGGTTTAAGCTAATCAAAACCTTGGTTTTTTGTCTTGTTAAGAAGATGTTCTAAAAAGTTGAAAAGTGTATAGGAAATTAAGGGATTATATTTTGCCTAGATATTCTATAACTATTTTAAAATAGTTGGACAAAGCAAAGGACCTAATGGAACCTAAAATTAGGATCTAAAATGAAATAAATGAATTGTAACTTGCCAAAGGAATATTAATAGAAACATGGTCCACTTAGACTAGAGAAATGACTTACAAGAAGAGGTCCCACATGAAAATTTTGACTACAAGTGGGTCTTTTTGTAGTGATTCTCTAGTCCACGTAGACCATGTTTCTACTTGGAAAAAACTCTATTGATAATATGAATTCAAAGGTCCGCTACACAAGCTTCCCATTAACTAATTAATTAAATTCTATTCAACTATGTGAAGAATGTTTTACTCCCCATTGAACTTAGTCCCGTATCCCTTTTCACCCTTTTCATTTTTCAGATGTTTCATATTTTTTAAATTGCTTTGTTACCATCTTGGATGTAATGCAAGAAAAAAGAAAGTGTACAATACTAACAATTTCTATTAGGTTGTAATGGTTAGAATTTAAAATATTTACAAGAGGCTTTTTTGTAAATTGTTCAATTTTGTGGGCATTGAAAACTTGTACAACAAATATGATCTTCAAAATACCCCCCCGAAATTGAACAATATGCACAAAAAGACTCTTGTTAAAAATTAAAAATTCTAAGTTCTTCTAGAATTGTTGCCTATGCAAAGTCATTGCAAAAAACATTTTACAATTTTCTTCCAAATGAGGTATTATTATCAAAATCACTTTAAGCTTGTGAAAAAACAAAATTTCAAACAAAACAAAATATTGAAACTTAGTAGTAAACTTCAAACAATGTACTCCAAAAAACTTATCCCTAGGAAAACTCTCTTCAAGAGTTATGTTAAGATATGTGCATGGAAATATTAAAGAAAATAGATGGTTAGAAATTTTTATTGCTAGAAAATTGTAAGAAATTCTTCCAACCTATATGAGGCCCAAGTCAACTAATTATGCTTCTTTTATCCATGTGTTAATGCAAATAAAGTTCACTTTGGAAATTGTACTATCTATTTGAAATATCTTTGCCAATATGTATAATCTTAGTACATAACTTCAAATTTCATATTTTAGCTATAAATAAATTCTCTTTCGGCACTTCTAATCCTACTTTTGAGGCTCAAATCAAATTAAAAATTCCACAACACAGCAAAATAGATAAATAGAGGTTGATTATAGGTAATAAAGTAATTTTAGAAACTATAAGAAAATTATGCAAATTGCAAAGTATATAATAGTACTACATACCTTAATTATGAATCTCATGTGGTTTGGAGGTATAATGCAAAAGTTAGAAAGATCATAAAAATAACTTCATTAGTAGGGAGGGATACTAAAAGGGGCAAGTGTTTCTTGAATGGGCATGGATCTGGTTTAACTATCATAGACCTTTTACACTCTTAGTTGAAATTTTTGCAAATCTTTTTCTTTTGCATCAAAGGTTGTAATATAACCAAGTCCATATCAAAAAAGAAAATGCAATAGAGAGTCAAAACCCTTGGAATTACACCGTCTATTGCCTTGTTTTGACTTGATAATGTAACACCATTGAAATTATTCCATCTATTGAATAAGACCAAAAGTGTTGTTTAGTTAGGTTTATAAAATATCATCGACACCTTAAGTATCGTAAAATAAAGAGTCCACTTGAAATTGATTTGATGAGTCATTTTTGCATCCCTAATCATTTTGTCAAAAGGCAACTTGTAGCAGTATCAATAACAAAAACAAAAACTTAAAAATCAATATAAACTAGAGGTGAAAAGTTACAAAGAATAAACTTAAGAAAACAAAAACACAATGTCACAAAGCAAAAGTAAGTACTTTTGCCTCCATGAAGTGAGTGACTAGGGATAATCTGCAACCAAAGAAATTCAAATGCAACACTTGAACCCCACATAAGAGGCATTTAGTTTTGAATTCTATTTTTTTTTGTAAATTTTGCATATAAATATCCTACTTCATTAAAGTATGTGCTCACTAACAAATTTTTTTATTTTCACAAATTGTAAAAGTGGCACAAATGCACATAAAAATAAATATACAACTATACAACCAAGTTGTCTTGGTCATAGCTTCATACAATCCCTTCAAAAGATGCTGCAAAACCTGGCCAAAATCCCTCCTTTATAGCTGTTGATGAAGCCAAAGGCCTTTTCCTACCGTCGATCTTCCCAACAAGATAAAAAGAGAGCCATTGATGGAGCAAGTGGTTGATGTCCACAACCATTGATCTTAGGGTTTTTTACAACCGTTGATCCAAGCTCCAAGGTTGGCGTTGCATTTGAATTGTCAAATGAATACGTATGTATACGGCAGAATACAAATTAATCCCATAATGTTTGCATCTCTCCACCCCCCCTGAAAATTATAAGAGCGGAGGGGGAGGTCCGGGGGACGTGGGCTGAAAAAAATAATTAATTAAAAAAATAATGATTTTTAATTCAACCCCCCTCCCCCCCAAAATTAAAATTTTAAATTTTTTTGGGAAGGGGGTGGGTGGGCGTGAATTAAAAACTAAATTTCTTATAATTAAGTTTTTTTGTCATGGTGCATAGTTTGTCACTATGCACTCAAGAGACGCAGCACAATCTATACATTTGTGCATAGTATGTACATTTGTACCTACTATGTACAAATGAATAAGTGCATGAGTGTTGTCATAATACTCAAATATATATTAGTTGTAATAGTGACATATCAACAATTAAAAGTTATTCACCCAAACAATCATCTTCATGCCACCAGGGCAATGACTAGGAATTCCTCTAAGTTAAATAGTATTGCGCATTTCCAAGGACTAGCACACTCCAACCTTGTTCATCGTTGGATTGGACAAAGAATTGGCTAGTATCACAAGCATCGTAAGCTACCTTACTCACAATCATGACACTCTCACCAATTGGATAATTGAACATTGCACATTCGACACAATATTCAACTCATTGTTGGATCATACATGCATATATTAATTATGTTGTGGAAAAACAATTTTATTAGATTGCAAGATGAAAATAATTAAAAATTAAAGCTTCAAGTTTTTCTAAATTTTTAGGTACATGGACACACAAATGAAGATTTTCTTACCAAAGAGGTCATTGTTGCAAAATAAGGAATGTTGCTCTACATCCAATCTTGGTAGAATGTATTAGGGATGTTTACATGTGCCAAGGCACTGTTGCTATTATGTGAACCTAGGATCTTGAGCCTATGAAAATGTTATAGGCACCTTCAATGGTTATAGGATATTTATATTATAGGTGTCTATGTTATAGACACCTTTCATAGTTATAGGATAATTATATTATAAGTATGTATGTTCTAAACATCTCCAATAGTTGTAGAGTACTTATGTCATTAGATGAGATTTGCCTATCGGGAAGGGCCGCGAGTTCCCAAGAAGAAAACTGGACGAAACTGACGAAACTGGACGAAAGTCACCGTTCGCAGGGCCTGCTGACCTGGCCGAGCGACTGCCAAGTCGATATTTTCAAAAAAAATAAAAAAATAAAAAAACTTTGTTTTCCATTTTAAGAACTTTAAATTTTTATTTTTATTTTTTGGAAAAAACAACAATTGTCAGCCGCGTTCGATGGGGCCCGGGGAATGGATGGGGGAACGGAGCTGGGAACAGCCTGAAACGGCCCTCTAGGCCCCCCGAATCACATCTAATGGCCTAGGCTTAAGGCTCATAGGCTCACATTTCTAGGCTCACATTTCTAGGCTCACATACTAGCACCATTGGAGGTCCTATAAGAGGACAATGAACAATTTGGTGTAACTAAGCTCATTCCTTACAAAGATAATCCTTATCAACCACATATTTTCTTCCAAAATCTTAACAAGTTTGATTACCAACACATCAAGATAGAAGTGTAGATACCTCCCATTGGCCTTGAGAGGACCCATGCTACTACAAGATAGTAATTCTTATCAACGATTTTTTTTCTTCTAAAATCTAAACAAATTCAATAACAATGCATCAAAAGAAAATTATTGATATTTTCATATTAGCCCGGAGAGGAGCGACATTGCTATAGGATAGTGATCAACCAATATTTTATACAAACTTATTTTCATCTCCATTCATCTTTCACATCAATTAAGTTCATCATTTTCAACATCTATACTTCTAATATTTTAGACAACACTGAAAATTATAATTTTCATGTGAATTTTACATAACTACGATAATAGATTCACAATAATAGGTCCACAATAATAGGTTAGGTACTAAAATTTACTAAAAATAGTATATTTTGGCCAAAATTTTTAGATGAAGTCTATTATTAAAAATATTATTAAGTTTTCTTGTGCTTCTTCAAATTTCTAAGCTCAACACTCACATAATCCTTCCTCAATGCTCATAGGCTCATGTTCACAAGCTCACAAAATAGCACCAATGATAGGATTTCCAAGGGTCCAACTCTCTATTTATTGATCAAATGGTTGTTTGGTTAATCACTCCCCTTTTTCTGCTTGGGTCCCCTCGACGTTGAGGGGAGCTCCCTTGCAGCAAAAATAAAATAAAAATTATTATTATTAATTTTTTTTTTGTACTACAAAAGAGCTCCTCTTGGCGCCAAGAGGACCCAACCAATAAGAGGGGAGTGATTATAATCTCAATGGAACAACCTCATTTGATTTCAAACAAATCTTAATTAATAACCAATTTTTTTTCTTCTTAAAATCTAGCAAAGTCTAATAAGTAGCACATCAAGGTTGTTCAAGGGACCATGGTAATAGGTTCATGGTAATAGTTACTAAAACTTACCAAAAATAATAAATTTTGACTAGATGAAATCTCTAAAAAATTATATACTCAGATGCTCACAAGCTCACACTCACAGGTTGACAAAATAACAATCTTCATTGAGAAAGTAATGAATTAGATTCATTTTTCATCTCAATTTTTCAAATTAAAAAAAGGGTTTCCAAAGGTTTGGTTTGGTTTGTAGAACAATCTTACCATTTGGATTAGTGAATTTCAATTCCATTAGACAATTTAGTTTTTCCTTCTATCTCATACCTACGTCTAGATAATATTATTTTTTAAAATGAAAATGAAATGCTCTATATTTTAATTTTTTTTCCTAGATTCTTGACTCAATTATTCATGATAAATTTTTTTTAATTCAAACTCTATAGTAAAAAAGAATCAAGTTAAGAAGATTCAAAGTCAAATAATCTAGTCATGCAAGGTGTAAAAAACTTGATTTCTTTACTTTAAATACAAATAATTTGCAATCTATAATGCCAAAGTCTTTGAAGTTTCTTCCACATATTTTTTTTCACTAGTCTAGTGCAAGATCCTATAGTTAGATATGCCAAAAAATAATCTATTCTCACAACTTCTTACTCTTTGCAACATAAATGGCAAATTTGAGTGTTTTTTGGCACAAATAAGGTTGAGGTCTTTTAGGACATTAAAAATGACATACTCATATTTTTGAATATTTTTAAGTGGTTAGGTGGTTCAATTTTGACTATTTCACACACTCAAATTTGAAGATGTATAATACCTTAAGATATGGTATATTTTTTGTTTCATTTTTAAGCCCTAAAGGACTAGGCTACATTTTAGGGCAGCTCACTACAGATGGAGATTTTTATTTTCTTTGAAATTTTTATACAACATGGAGATGAGGAATATACTTGAGGCCCAACAATTTTCATAATTTTTGACTACATGGTTTAAAAGTCAATGTATGATATGTAGTTTTCTTCATCGTCGGGCAACCCGAGAAAATCGGAAGAAATCGCTTTTTTCATAAACCAAAATTTGAAATTGGTTTTCAAGATATTTATATATATGTGGAAAGCTTTGAATTGTTCCATAAAGTGAAAGTTATGAGGAGTTTTAGTTTGCAGGCAATTATAGAATCTCTATTCTAAAATAAATTTTGAAATCCTTTATTTTACTCAATTTTCAAGGTTTTTTGAAAAAAATAAAAGCAAAGGATTTAGATTGTTTATTACAACATTACAACCATTGCAATTGGCATTTTTTTAATTCTATAACTAAATTCTTAACAATTTCATATTTTGAATCATATTCTACTTTCTACTTACTATTTTTTTCCTATACGTTGTACAATTCTAAATGATCTGAAAATTTTCAAGCATGCAACCAACTTGACTTAAAGAATGAATTCAAATAAGCACCACCATTTTGGACATTTTTTCATACAAATGCGACCTTGTGAAGTGCCTACTTTTTCGTAGGGCCAAAAATGGATTTTTGTTACTTCAAATACTAATATCTTGCAATCTACATATTTGAAATTTTTGAAATTTTTTCCATATCTTCTCAAACCATTGTACTAGAAGATCCTAAATTTATATTTGTCCAAAAGTTGTTTTTTTCCTAATATATTGTACTTGTACTATACTGGAAATGATAGTTTGGGAGTGTTTTTGGTGAAAACATAGTCAAGGAACTTAAGGGGTTAAACTTCTAAAAGGAATGCTACTTACTCTATATTCTAATCCAATTTGTGTTTTGATTCTTATTTTTTGCTCAAATCTTCTTTCTAAAAAATTAAGTCACTTTCTTTACCTAAAAAGTGATTGAGTAAAGTTGTAATCTACAAATCCAAATGTCTTTATTTTGTAGAATTAATTACATGCATTCTATATAGACAAATTTCTACTTTCATATGGTTATAATTTAAACATTTATGCACATATATTTGTGTAAAAAATATTCAAAATGAGTAGATTCATTTACAACCAACATTTTCAAGACATTGATAGTCCTTGAGGAAAAAAATTTACATATTTAATAAGACTATAATCTTAGATTTAATGTGCAAAGTTAGGACATGAAGACATCAATCACTCTTGAACTTCCAACCCTTTTGGATACCAACAAACACTATCAAATTTCAATCCACTTGTATAATCAAATTGTTTTCTATTCTCATTGATCTACAAAATTTTTAATTTAAGACCTAAGATTAAATTACAATTGAAATGAAGTTCTTAACACCCTCAAGGTTCCTACATTTCCAAAGTGGATTTGTCTTTGTCAAACATAATTGTAGTTTCAAAATTTTCATTTTTGGTATCTCAATTAAAAAACATGAATCTTGATTTTTTCTTGTTTCTACTCCATCTTGAATATCTAAAAAAGTCCTAAAATTCAAAACAATTGCAAGCACTAAATGATAGAAATTACACAATATTGTATGTTTTTCATTTGTATTTTTATATTAAATTTGGTTCTAAATTTTACTTTTAAAGTCCCATTTTCCCAGAAGGGATAAAATGAATTTTAGGTAGGCTCTTATAGTCTCAATATTAGTTGTGATTTTCTGAAACTTTTCGTGAAAGTAGAAAAACACATTAGCTTTCTAGGAATATAATTTTTATTTCAATCAATGCATGAGAGCAAAAGTTATGGCACATTAAGTCCAAGTTTTAGTTTGGTGGGAAGAAAAAAATCCACAAAATATTTAAAATTTTATTTCTTATAGATTTTATTTTTATTTACATAGGAAGCTTTGATTCATTCCATTTGGATTGGTGATGTAAAAGTTTTGGACAATCTTGTGTTTTGGGCAATTGTAACATCTTCTTGAAAAAATAACTTATAGGATTCATTTCTAAATTCAATTTTTACAATTTTCTAAAAGATATGTTTCACTAGGTTGAAATTTTTTGCTAGAACAATCTCACAGTTGAGATTAGTGTGTTTCAAATTCATCTTAGAGCTAATAACAATTTAGTTTTCCCTTCAATCTTGAACCTACTTCTACTTAACAAATTTTTGAATGAATGAAAATTAAGTGTTTATTTTTATTTTTAAATTCCTTTTATTCTCAACTCAATTATTCAACATAGAAAATTCAAAATTCAAAATCAATAATGCAAAAATTTTAGGCTCAAAAGATTTAAACTCAAAAGCTCTAGTCAAGCAAGGTGCAAAAAACTTATTGTGTTCAATTTAAATGCAAATATCTTGCAATCTACTTGATAAAAGTATGTGAAATTTCTTCCACACATTCTTCCACTAGTCTAGTGCAAGATCCTAGATTATATATGCAAAACTCAAATAAATAAATAATTTAAAATTTAAAAAAAAAATTGCTCTTCATAATAGAAATGGCAATTCCAAGTGGTTAATGGAAAATGCACATGTATAGTTTTGCAACACTAGCAACCTTACAAAAGAATCACTTCAAGGACCTTTGGATTTGATAAACATTGCTTCCATGATTCATACAAGCAATCAACATTGTAAAATACACCATCTATAGATGTGTGAAAAGACATAATTAATACAAGAAATACTCCACATGGACATATACAAAAAAGTCTACTCAAATTGACACAAATTTAAAAGTGGTGTATTATAAGCTTTCAAAGTACTGTCTTCAAAATGTCACAAAAGTTACAATTTTCAGTGCTTCAATAAAAAATTTGACAAGAATAAAAAATAGAGTAAAATATAGATTATTGGAGCTCCATTCTCTTCATTAAGCCTAAAAACATTTAAAATCAAGAACAATGTGAAAAATTCACATTTTGACCTCCAAAAATGCCCATAGGGCTTGCAATGTGCTTTAAGGGTTAAGGGTTAACAGTATCAACTCTGTTTGAGACCCTCTTCTGTAAATGAGCTGTGGAAACAATCACCCAGCTACTTCCAATGTACATGAAGTCCAAGCTCAAAGAAGTATCCTAGCAATTCTCGAGAAAAAATGCTCTACGCCAGAAAGGTCAGTCCCTGTTTCCAAGAACAGACTCCTTCCACTGTCAAAATTGTGTCCTGATGCAATCAATCACGTCTCCACATCAATTTGGTCGTGAAGTGCAATCCACTGCCATGATCTATGCTCCGCTAAGGTTCTAAGATGGTCTCACAGTTTGTGAGAAACCGTAATGCCAAGTTCAACTTTCAAGGCAACTGTGGCACTCTCTTGTTGACTGGTCAGAAGACGGAAAATAACCAGTAACTCTTCTATTCAATCTCTTCTCTTCAATGCAAGTCCTAGGATCAACAAAAAAGCAAAAGTATGGATTCAAGGAAACAACATTATGTCCACCCAGTTCTTGAAGGGTATTGAGTCCATTAATCAAAATAGTCATCATCATCATCATATTCATATTCACGACGGATGTTGATGACTTGCTGAACCTCACCATAAGTTTCAAGCTCTGAAACATCGGCGCGGCTACCAAGGAACAAGGACAGTCGTTGATGCAGATGTGTGGGTTGAATTTCCAAAATCCGACGCCTCCCGTCTATAGCCCGTCCACCACCGTTTTCCACTAAGAAACTGAGGGCATTTGCTTCATGTATGAGGTGCAGGTGTGCACGAGGGTTCATGGCAATGCCACCGTATAAGATTGTTCGATGAAGGTCAGCGACTAAGGAAGAGATATACTTGGCAGAGTAACGTCGGGCATTCTGACCGCGTCCTTGCCGAATGGTGTCTACATATTGGCGTAAACCTTCGGGCCAATCGAAATACCTTCCATCGTTAATAGAGTACACGTTGCCTGAAACCATACACCAATGAATCAAGGGTGTCAAATCACATGGTTGTTGACAGGGTACTATGCGAAGACTTCGTAGGGAGATATATTTACACATAATGATGTTCCATGATACAAGAGAACTACAAGACTTAGAAGGAAATTGCACTTTCGTGAGAACGCAGACACTTCAACGAACACAAATATTCAGTACTGGTTGGCAGGGTTGAAAGAGAAACCTCGTTCAGGAATTCGAATATCCGGGTGGGTCAAGACAAACTCCCCAAAATCGCTGTCCAAAGTGAATCCATGTAAGCCCGTCCCAACAGAGAAACACATCATGGTCGCTGAAGAGTAGATACCATAACCAGCTGCCACGAGCCTCTCCCCTCGTTGCATCACATTGATGGCCGCTTTCTGTCCCAAGGGGAGATGATCGGCTTCCCGCAGCCGGTAGTAGATGCTAAACATGGTGCCTGTGGGAGTGAGCTCATCGAAGTCTTGCGACCCATCCAAGGGGTCGAACACTACAACGTAAGGGCCGTCGCCAAACCATATAGGTGCCTCATCCTCTTCCGAAGAGATGGCTGCCACTTTGCCTGAGCTTCTGAGAGCCATTTGAAGTATGTTGTTCTGCCTGCCAGCAAAGTGTGAGCATTATTAGTTCAACGAGCTCCCGTTTTCCAATTGTTGAATTTTCACACAAATTTCCTATGTTATGATCCACCCTGGATTCCAGTCTGACCTCTCCACCACAACACACATAACAATTGCAACTGCTTCTGCAATGGAATTCGACTGTTTAGGGAACTTTTGGACAGCATCATAAAGAGAGTCTTCTCCATGATTCATAGAGAGCCTCCATACGGTCACAATGATTATACAGAAACTGACTTCTGTAAAATTACTCTGTGCATAAGAGAAACCTCCAATAATTCATGTGAAAGACTCTCATTGTGATGCTGTCCAAAAGCCCCCGAATCAGCTTAATTCCACCGAAGAAGCTGTTGAAATTGTCATGAGGTGGTGAAGACGTCAGACTGGAATCTACGGTGTATCATAACACTAAACAAATTGTTATATGCCACAGGGAAAATTGAAACTCTACCAACAATAACGGTGAATGAGTGAGCAGAAGGAAAGCAACGCACCGAAAGAATCCGCAGCGACCGCGGATCCTCCCGTTCCCGACCTCCAACAGCAGACTCATAAGCCGAAGCGGAAGACGTCAATTGCTTCGGTGACGACAGAACCACTCCAATATGCTTACACGCCGCTTGAATATGCGCCATAAGCACCACCATGTCCACATCCACATTGGAGCCTTCCGTCCCCAGAAACGCCGTCAGCGTGATCACGCCCTCCGCGTTCCGAGCCGCAGCATACGAACTCAGAGGCGCCCTTCGATAATACGTCTGCTTCGGTGGTGGTGCCGCCCGTCGAGCTCTCGTGGGAGCGGAGTTGCTGAACCAGCGGGAAACAGGGGAAGGTCGGTGGGGCACCGTCACCACGGGCGGGGAAGCGAAGTAGGTATACTCGGAGCTCGCAGGCGGTGGCTTCCGGAGTGGCATTTTCTTTGAAGGTCGTCGGATGAGGTAGGCCAAGAGCCTGTACAGAAGCGATGACGATGGTAGGGGAGGAGGAGGGGGAGGGGGAGGAGGGGATGGGGGAGATTCTTGGGGTTTGGAGAAGAGGGATGCAGCGGGTTCAGTTCTTGCATTATAGCGGTGGGTAGCCAAGGGGACGAAGCAGATTAGGAAGAGGACTAAGTAGGCGTTCATGGAGAAGGCTGGAAAAAATTCTCATCCAACCCCTCCCAATGCTATGTCGGCACGGCACTCGTAATCTCTAGACTGTTAGTATGGTACAAGGCCTCGAATGCTTCCAGCAAGTGCAAATGGCGACCTCATCCACTGGCTCCCACGCTCTCGTCGCTGCCTCGTCCAGTCTCGACTGCCATCGCTCCTTGCACTTCGCCATTCAACCGATACTCACAAGATCCCCATTCGTACCGGCAGTTGAGCCTTTCAGAAGCCCCGATGAACTTAACTCGCAGCTTCATCGATACTCCACAAGAGTATTATTACCGAGAGCTGAAATTTCACATTGCTAGCAATATTCTTGAAGCGCGACTTTGAGATTGCTTGTGGCGCAATGTCAGCGCATATGCACTCTTCTACTCCAACATCCTCAAAAAAATTCCTTCTCGCCAAGCTCTCTCTGAAAAAACAAAAAGAGCAATCGCACTAGAGATTAGCTACAACAATCAAACCCCTACTAGAAACCACCACACTAGCTTCTCCGTCCACCGCCTTTCCCTTCCAAGCTTTCACGCCACTTCAGCTACGCATCCCAAACTGACAAGAACCATCACTAGCACTCTCTGTTTTCTCCTAATGCCCAAAACCATCACTAGCATCAACTCACAACTCAAAATTCACAGAAATCCTTCCGTCATGCTTCAAACGCAACAAGCATTGCAAAGAACTCACAGTCATTCAAGGACTTCCTGTAAGAATTTTCACAGCTTCTTCGACCTAGTGCTATTTCCGTTCTTCCGCTCCTGAATCTCCTGAAAAACAGTCTTGAAAGCAGTGAATGATGCTCCAATCTCCAATGAATTGATGCAAGCCGTGGCCGACCTCAATGATGTAGAAATATTCGTCTCGGTGATGGCGAAGAAGAAGAGGCTGAAGACTCATTACAGGGTGACACTCCTTGTACTCAGTCGTCGTCTGTCTGTCTGTGCTGGAAGGGGGGATATTCGTCCAACGAAATGCAAACGAGGATGGTGAGTTTGGACGGAAGTGGAAGGAAGTTGTTGAAGTTTCAAGTTCAAATCCAAATTACGGCGCTGGTTTCTGAATGGCATTAGCTGACACCATTTGTGAATCCAAAACAAAATTTCGACAGAGGGTCGTGGGTCAAATCAATGGCAGCTGTAGTTATGGCGGGCTAGTACCCTGACTGGTACCCTGACTGGTACCCGTACTGCAAGAGGGGTATCAAAGGTTCACCTGAACAAACAAAACCTGCGGTTCTTTTTGGGAAATTGTGTGAATATGGCAGGGTTGCAGAACACCGATCTTGTCCCTACAAGCGTGCCCTAGAAAATCTAACGACAAAAATAGATGCTTGTTGCACACTCTTCAAGATGTGGATCGATTGAGCCCTTTTTTTTTTAATACTTTTTGAGAAAGTATTGGGATGGCAATCACTTGAAATTTTTTGGTGAAGCATTGTATTTCTATATTCATCCATCTTTAGAACCAAAAAAACACTTTTCAATTTATATTCATATACTCTTCCATCCAAATTTGGCAACTTCATCCACATTTTAAATAGAAATGAAAAAAATAATTGACGAAAAAAATAATACTTTAATCTGGAAAAAATATATATATTATTTTGAAATAGTGCAATTTGACCTCATGGTGCCTCCCTCCAAAGTATTGATATGGATAGTGAAATCAAGGAAAAAAATTTGAAAATTTATCAATTCAACTTCAAACTCATGTAATGTTTGCTAGTTATATGCAAATGTCAGTCTTAGACTTCACCCAACTTTAGTTGCAATTAGTCTTTAAGTATTTTAAGAATGAGAGCTCAACAACAAACGATAATGGTTGTAATGCAAATTTACTTTGTTTCAAGTGATACTACCTAATCCCTTAGAACATATTGCAAATCCAAGGGGCATTTGGAAAACCAAACCTCCATTTTAAAGCTTAACTAAGAAAATATGACTTTAATAATCTACTTTGTACAACAATCTAATTTTTTTCAAAATTTTCAAAATTTTAGTTTTCATAACATTTTGAAGGTAGAGTTTTGAAAGCTTAATACACTTCTCTAATTTTGAGCTTTTTCTATCAAATATTTCTTAGTATAAGCTCAAAGTACAATAATTACACAATAGTGCTTATTATTATAATCTTCAATTTTCTTAAAACTTTATATTTTTTAAAGCATTTTTGTAATTAGTATGTTTTTTGCAAATAAATTACTTTTAAAAAATCATATAATTTTAATTTTAATTTTTTTAATTATGAAAATTGAAAATAAACTTTAGATACTCAATTTTTTTTAAATATACATTTTAATATTTACATTAAAAGAAGTTTAACCAAGAAGGAAGTTGATTTGTATTTTGAGAATTAAAGTTTGTTTATTGCTTTAGAACCAAAAGGAAGGAGGTTTCACATTGACAAAAGTTACATGTTAGTAAGTTTTAGTAGGGTCTTATTGAATAAATGAGCTAGAATTGTGGAACAAAGCCTCTTGTAGGGCACCTCCTTATTTGACACCACACTCTAACTATTGTCCCAAATCATGTGAGATAGAAGGGAAATCATCCTATTTGTATTGCAATTCAATTGTAACCTATTTATGCCATTATATATTAGTAGTGCACATTTTGAATTGAAGAACAATTCTATGAGATCTTTAAGAAAATAGAAGCTCATAGGAATCATGTGAATGAATATGGTATAATTCCAATTTGGTCAACTGATCATATACCATATTACAAAGTGCTATCCAAGACTTAAAATGATTGAAAATCATGAATTAAGTATATAATTTGCGATTTTTGAGTATGTAAATACAATTTTCATGCAAAAACTACTTACACTGTAAAATTAATAGGTCATCTAGGAATATTAATGAGGTTCTATACCTTTAATTCCCTTCAAAATCTTTAGATGTCATCTACAACAATATCATATTAATTTTATTGAATTCTATTAGTTTTTGAAGTGTATGGATGAGAATTTTTACAATGTTGATGGAGATGGATCTTCATGATTTACAACAACATGCATCATTCATAGAAGTTGTGAATTGCAAAAAAAGAATGCAACTTTATTATGCTTCCATTAGAGAGCAATTATAACAATTTTTCAAATGGGTGCTTTAAAAATTGACATATTTTTCAAAGTGGGATTACAATGTGCTCTAAATTTTTGTAGGATTGTGTAGAACATTGTATTGTTTGTATATTACAAACTTTATTTTTTGCAAATTTACATTTTATTGTTTGTACTCATGGATGAAAATGTTACAAACTCGAGATAAATTGGTTATGACAATACAATGTATATTGTAAGTAAATCAAGGATAAAGTTGACACACCTTGCTCATATTTAAAGAAAAGTTCAGTGCAATAGATACCTAGGTCATAAATATATCAGGAGATTCTTTTGTAACCGAAGACAAAAGATTAAAGATTTTATCATGACCATTATAATTGTTCATATTGCAAAAAAAAATTATTTAATTAAACCCCAAATATAAATGTTGGAGAACATTGAAGAATTTAATTATTTTAGTGAAGAACATTGCATGTGTTGGTTCAGAAAAATAATTATGTAAACAAATATAAATCCCTTCTAAACTCTTCAAAACTACTAAAAATATTTTAAGGTTCAACATGGGCTTCTTTGTCCTCAAAGGATTAATCCAAAAGGATCAAGTGGGCATTGAATAACCAATTGGAAGTTTTTGACACAAGATGTAAACATATACCCAATTGGCCAAAATATATATTTTTTCCCCAATTAGATGTTTGGATCAAAAGTATACTTTGTGCACTTTTTAAAGTAAGATAGGAAGCTTAAAGTAGTATGTACAAACCTCTTCTACTTCTCAAATTTGGTATACACATAAAAATATGATATAGAATGCACATGTCAATTACAAGAAACCATGTCTAGTACAAAATTTTCACTCCACAAGAAATTAAAGTATATTGCCCTTAATAGACATGATTAGAAAGAATTTTCTTTTTCAAACTTCAAGTGCTACAATCTCTTAATATCCATGGTTATAGTTTCTTAAAGAACAAAATCTATGCATTCTCATAGTAGTCTCGTACAAATTTGTAGTATTGAAGTTTTTTTTAAATAAAAATTTAGAGGAGATATTTAGGTAAAAATTGTCACTTTGGAACAATGTTGTGCCACTTTTTGTTTGAAATGTTTCCCAATCCTTCAAGGGGTAATTAAATACAAAATTGATTTTGGAAGAATAATTTTTCAAAAGAGTACAACTCTATTTTTAGAATTATTATCTACCAACCCTAACTTATCCCATGGGGAGTGTAAAAAGAAAGGAAAAAGAATAAATCTTAGAGCATCCTCAACGTTCCACCAGTAACTAGGCACTAGTACCACGGTATATGCCATTTGCATTCAAGTCCCTTTTTTTTTAACTGTATCTCTTCCCATCGCACAAACCTCAACATGACAACATTACTTGAAATCCTAAATGACTCAACAACAATGTAGGAGTTGTTGACTGGATGGTGGTGGAAGGTGAAATGAATGGTTTCACTAGCAAAATTCTTTCCCTTTTGCAACCTTTGAGACTCCATCGTCGCCATCATACCTTCTTGACTAAGGAGACCCTTGAGTGCTGAGGTGCTTGAAAGGTACATCAAAAGACCAATTCTTGCCATGCCTAGAGCCAAGAAATGCCGCGCTCAGAAAATAATGAGGAAAGTGACATTAACATTAGGACAAGTTTTCCATTGCTATTTTGGGACTCACACAAAACTTACCATTGTTGTGCCTCTCTTTACAAGCCACCGGATTGAGGATGCTCTTATTAGTCCTCTTCCTCATCAGTCCAGGTGTCCTTCTCCTTCAGTCTGTCCCTCTCTCTTCCCATTGAATTGAGCACCACTCTTTTTCAAAATTAAGTGACACTGCTGAGTGGATGGCGGCACGCTGCAAGTCAGTATCATTTTGAAGCAAAAGTCAGAGAGACATCTATCTTACGTGCCACCATATGGCAATAATAACTTAAGTGACATGCCTAATGAGGAGTCTAATATGTTAAGCTTTAGTATATAATAAGTTAAATTTATGTCATACCCGGTGGCACACACAAACTGTCAACATTAAATCTCTCGAATGCTATCTTATTGCCGGTCATGCTTTGCAGACCCACGAGCATTTGAATGAGAGAATCGCACCATTGCAGGCGAAAAATCCACACCATGTGTTCACATCTGTAAGGTAGGAATACTGTAATCAGATGGATAATTGAAGTATTCAGCCTGTAGGATACAGGGGAATTCGGTCATTGAGAAATTGAGCTCAATGTGTGTTAAAATAAGGGTGAGGAAGGATTTTTAAAATGAATATATTTTATTCAATATAAATGTGGACTTTTTCATGTGTCGATCTTCTCTCATAGCTTCACCTAAAACGGCTACCTTTGGAACTTGTTCCTGATCAAGTGTGAACCAATCAAGTATGAGCAAATTGAATCTTTTTCAATCAACAATAGAGACACCCTTATAGGGTAAATATTGCTCGTTTTAGGACACACTATAGTGTGCCATTAGAGGGGGTCTTTTTTTGTTAAAAAGGACATTTGAGGTCCTTGGAGGGCTACCCAAACTTGGATTTAAGAATCTTTCTTGAATGGGCATATCATGTAGCTTGTTCAAATGACCAATGAATGATGAGCCTCCGCCCTCCCCAAGGCCATGGGCAACCTCAAATGCCACTATTCAAACTTTATTTAACACACTTTCTAATGCAAAAACTATAAGTTTAAATTGTGATTCAAAATCTAGGTTTAGATTGATAGATGCATCTTGTGAAGACAAAAAAAATGATACTAAGGAAGTTCACATGCAATTGAGTACAAGAGGAGTTTTTTTGAAGATTCTTTCAAAACTCAACCCTTTGAGTGTGGGATATGTTGTTTAAGGGCCAAGGTACCTAACACCAAGTTAATTAGCACATAACGTATCATTTGAAGCTGCATAAACTTAACTTGTATTGACAATAGTTCACATATCGACTTGCATGCTTTTTAGCTGTATCCTTAAATTATTTTTTTACTTTCTTATTTCATGTTTTGCTACAAAGAGATTGAAAAAATAAATTATTACATGGAAAGTATTGATATAAAAAAAATTAGATTATTTGCACAAGGATATACTAATAAAAAAATTAAATTGAATAGGAACAAAAAGATAGAATAAAGAGTTTGTTCTCAAATACAACACTATGTAGACCACCTAGGCCTAAATATAGTATATTACATTACAACTTTTTTGTGGCAATAGATTAGATCATATCTCCAAATGTAAGGCAAGAGAGATGTTGTAAGTATTGCCAAGTATTAAATTTTTCCGGAAAATGAGTTTTGACCAATGCAAAAATATAATTTTTGCAAGATTCTTTTTTTTCATTAAAAAAATTCTCAAGTTTTTTTTCCAAAGTTTTGGCATCTATACTTAAAATTATTTTCTATCAAAGTTGCCCTATAAAGTACTCTAAGTTTTTAGTTTTTCCATTAGGGAATTAAATGCAAGAACTCTAAAAGAGCATCCAAAATTAAATCTTTAGAATAATTACCACATTGAGATGACAACCCTTCAATGTTTATTCCAATGTCAAAAGGACTCAATGTCAATACTATTTATTATGCAAATGTCACAAACAAATAACTTGCTTCACCTTGAATAATTTTTCCTAAATTGATTACCTCCTAAAGGACCAAATCCATTGCAAAATAGTCAAACATCACATCTAAGTTAATTTTTTCCTTTTAGCCCCTGAAGGACCAAATTGCATTTTGGGGCAACATAAATTTTTTGGGTAGCTCACTACGAATGAAGATTTTTTCTTTGAATTTTTCACACAAAATGGAGACAAGAAGTGTCTTTAAGGCCCAACAATTTTCATAACTTTTGACTACATGGTTCAAAAGTTATTGTATGATATGTAGGTTTTTTCTCCACCTCGGTAGTCCGGGTAGATAAAAAAAATTCATGTTTTTCAAAAATAAAATTTGAAATTGTTTTTCTAGATTTTATATATATGTGTTAAACTTTGAATCATTCCATTTGATTTGGATCATTGTTTGGATTGTTGTTTCACTTTATTCTATGTAAAAATTTAAACATTCAAATTTTTTCTCATCATGGATTAGTTTTAGTTAATTTTTCCACCAATTTTAAGATGACAACATCTTATTGAGATCTCTTTTTAAAGCTAAACTCTATATATTCTAGTTCCAAATGTACAACCTTTGTTCTTGAGAGCCTAGAGTCAATTGTAGGTATGCCTATATTCAACACTTTGAATTTCATAATTCATCTATGTAGTGTTTGAAAACGTACAATAAGAGAATTTAGAATCCTCTTTTGATTTTTAAGAAGATCTAATAAAAAATAGGCAATTTAAAGGGTGCTTCACAATACATACCAAGTCCCAATTCTAAGTCCTAGTTTAAGCCAAATTTCAACTTCCTTAGGTTGTAGAAGTTGAATAAAAAATATCAAATGTGGGACTTAGTGATTTCATTTTATGAAGGTCAAAGTCCCAACTTGTCTCTTGTATAGCATTTTATAGCAATTAAGTGCCTAAAAATGGATCAAAAAGTCAACAACATGTTTTTAGGGTACTTTTGATAGATTTGGACAGGATTTAAACCATTGAAATGGTTTATATATCTCTCTCTATATATGTAGATAGATACATATAACTATGGTTAGGACTTAGAGGCCAAGTTGGATTTCCATATTTGCTAAATCCAATTTGGCCTTCAAGTCCCACTTCCTTGGCACCAAAACTCTCAAAAAGTACCGCTATGGCGCTATGTAGATGTTTTGGAATGATGTAGAACTTGGGACGTATTGTGAAGCCCCAAGTCCCAATTTCCAACCCTCCTCCAATTAGATTTTAAGAATTTTGTGAAACTTGGGACTAAGGACGCAATGTGAAGTTCCAATTTCCAATCCTCCACCAAATCAGATTTTGAGAATTCAATGGAACTTGGGACTTGGAACATAGTGTGAAGTGGTCCAAGTAATAGAAACCATGCTCAATTGCTTCCTTAAATGCATTTAAGGTAGTATGCTCTAAAAGTGCCCTTCTCCTTCTAATCACCCCTATTTTTAGTTGGAGAATGGAGATGAGGTGATCCTTAAATGAACTACTTTAGCAATTGAATGAATAAGAGAAAAATTGTTTTTTCTATTGCTACAAGAGCCAATCATTGTCTTTGATTTCCACACATTTCTTTACAAGTTGCAAGTGGACAGATTTGGGGAGACCTATGGTTACAAGTAGGTGCCTATGCTCCAAATCTTTGAAAATTTGTAAGTAATTCAAAAATGATTGAAAAATTACAAAACCAATTGTGTTAGGTTCCACATCTATTTTTCTTTCTCTAAAAAAAGATCTAAAAACATTTTTGTCCACACAATAACCTATGAAAAAGGCAGACCAGCCCTTAAAATGGTCGCTTCCAGAGCATACTACCTTACCTGAGGTGTAATTACCAGATGTCCTTCCCTTTCAAATTCAACCAAATTTTGGACCATTCCCACTGGCTTCCTTGTTACTCTGTATTTTATATTTTATATTTTAAATTTGAAACAAATGACACTGACTTCCTTGTTCAGTTCATCGAACATTCGAATCCGCGCCAAAGTCCACAGTAGTAAATCTCATCTCCTAATAATCCAATCCACTGACCGCTGGGAGGTGCACTTGGCGACTGCAAGGACAGGTTTTCACTTTTCAGTCGGCTTGTGTCATACTGTATGATACACTTAATAAGGTTTGAAATCTGTGTTGGTTGTAAAATTAATAGTACAGACGCAGGATTCATGTGTCCTTGCGGAGGGCGAGCAGTCAATCTTAGGAGAGGTCAGCAATCAATCACTTAACTTAAGTTGATGTACTTCTGAATTTTGACGTAAGTTAAAAGGTACCTTCTAAAATCTCGCCAAACGGTCCTTCTAAGAGCATCTCCTGCAGCCCGCTCAAACACCCCCTGTGAGCGAAGTTTTGAGCGGCCGAGGGAATTGCAATCCCCAACAGCACTGTAGACCGGGATTTTGAGGTGCAGGGCCTCTTGATTTTGGCTCTACTCCGCTAGAATTTCCAATTCTACAGGGGACTTCTCCGGCCCCTCTTGGTCATTGGATTACGGGTTTTGGTAAGTCAAAGGCTAAATTAATGAGAAATTTGCCACCGTGGTAGTCGCAAGCTTTCTCCATGACTGCCACATCGTCTTTGAACTTTCCCTCTACCATCTTTGCAATGGCAAATATACGGGCGATAGGGCAAAAATGGCAACCCCAACACAAGAATGTAAGAAATAGAACACAATCGACAAGATTTAGTTGTATCAATCTTCTTTATGTATTTTAAAAATCCTATAGTTGATATTCAACAAAAATATGGGAATTTTGGGGAATTCACAATTGCCTGAATCTCCCTAATCACATGCCTTCTCCAATTTGAAATTGTCCCCAAACTTCCCAATCCTTGAAGCAAGTCCCCAATAATCACCTTCGGAAAAAAAAAGTCCAACTATATTCATTTTGAAATAAAGAGCTAAACCAATCAAAAAATTGTAGGAAAATACCAAAGTGTCCAATGCTCCTAGAAAGTTCCACATAGGTGCTTCTTATTGTCTACCACACATGCAAAAAATCTTGCAAAATTTTGCAAACACACTCAAAAGTTGTGTCCAATTTAGTTGGTTGTTACTAATGTAACTAATACCCTTGAAGGGCATTAGTCACATTAGTCACAAATTGCCCAAATCTCCCTCATTATGTGCCTTCTCCAATTTGAAATTTCCTAAAAACTTCCCAATACTTGAAACAAGTCCCCAATAAGCACCTTAGGAAAAAAAATTGGAAAAATCAAAGCTTGGCTATTTTCAATCTGAAATAAAGGGGATAAACCAACTAAACAATTATGAAAAAATCCTCAAGTGTTTAATGCTCTCAAAAACTTCTATATAGATGCTTCTTACTATCTACAATACATATAAAAAGTCTTGCAAAATTTCACACACCTAATCAAAAGTTGTGCCCAATTTAGTCAATTGTGACTAATGTAACTAATGCCCTTTAGGGTTTGTTAGTCACATTAGTCACAACCAACTAAATTGGGCACAACTTTTGAGTATGTTTGTGAAATTTTTCAAGATTTTTTACGTGTATTGTAGATAGTAAGAATCACCTGTGTGGAAATTTATAGGAGCATTGGAAACTTGGGCATTTTTTCACAATTTTTTGATTGGTTTATCCCTTAATTTCAAATTGAAAATAGTCAGACTTGGATTTTTCCAATTTTTTTCCTAAGGTGCTTATTAGGGACTTGTTTTAATGATTGGGAAATTTTTAGGAAATTTCAAATTGGAGAAGGCACGTAATGAGAGAGATTTGGGCAATTTGTGACTAATGTGACTAATGCCCCTCAAGGGTATTAGTCACATTAGTCACAACCAACTAAATTGGGCATAACTTTTGAGTGTGTTTCCAAAATTTTGCAAGATTTTTTATGTGTGTTGTAGATAGTAAGAAGCACCTATGTAGAAATTTATAGGAGCATTGGAAACTTGGGCATTTTCCTACAATTTTTTGATTGGTTGATCTCTTTATTTCAAATTGAAAATAGCCGGAATTGGATTTTTCCAATTTTTTTTCTAGGGTGCTTATTTGGGACTTGTTTCAAGGATTGTTTCAGTTGTTGCTGAAGACGTCGTTTGCCGGCCTTCTTACTCTCTGCCGCAGGAGAGTTTCTAGCCCCTTCCACTTCAAAATTGCTTGACCCCGCCACTCTCCCCTGGGAAACCCATCTAGCGAGGAGGGCTGCAGGAGATGCTCTAAGGTATAGCCGACCTCTTTTTTCCGACCACTTTTGACCTATTTTTCGCTTTGTTTCCTATCACTTGTGACAAATCACATGGTTAGGTTACAGCTCATGCAAGACAAATGTCAGAGAAGTGTACATTGAGTTCACTCAATGATCACAAAATGTACATTTGGAGCTACAATTATCACCTAGTACTTTGAAGCATGGTTGATTTTGTAAATCAGTCTACGGTTGGAAATGCAGTGCCATGTAAGGTAGAACTGCCCAATTCCGTCAGTGATTCAATTCCGTGGTTTACAACTTTATCCCAATTTCGTCATAAAAACATGCAAATCCACTTCAGATTCTGACAACAATAATTTATTAATGCTATTAAGAGATAACGTGTCAATTAATGATTGGTGAATCTTCAAGTGCTATTAAGTACATTGGAAAGCGATATTGGGTTGTAAGAGGACGTTTATGAATCTAGTCTAGTAGTGGTTGTGCAGTTTCACTTGAGAAATTCACAAAAATTACATTTTTTATCAAAAAATTATAATTCCACTTGGGTTTGACTCCTGAAACAAGAGCAGACCTTTGAAAAATATATGTCTTTCCTAAAGTTGGCCCCAATATAGTCAGATTGTGAATCAGGGTGGTAATGGGTAGTTCTACCTTATATAACAAGAATGGATTGAAAGGAATTTTTATGAAAAAAATTCATAAATATTTCATTGTTTTTGGGGGAAAAAAGGAAAAAAAATTGGAACCCTCCTCAAATCTATTTCTCTACCAGTTTTCTGTTTTTTTTCTCTTCACCAAATGCATACTGGAAACTATGCTAAATTGCTTACGTGGTTGGAATGAGGTCAGCTACTTGCACAAGGCAAATCATAATCTCACCATCCATTCCAATCTCATACTGTAGCAGACCTCATCAGGCTCATAACAAAGTTTTAAAAGGAATAAAATATTATGCGTGCACATCAGTCTGTGCCCTTGAAAATCGGGATCCAATGCTCACAAAAAAAAATTCAGTACTTTGGGATCCAAGGTAAACATGCCCTATTACTACCAAGTCGATTTGTTATCTAGTACCAGAGAGAGAGAAAACTAAGGTAGTAGGCTCTTAAACCCACTATTTAAGCCTACTTCACTCATCATACCTAACTCATCATTGATATTTCAAGCAACATGTCACCCATTCCTAAATGGGGGTCATTTCTTTTGCAATGAAATTTCGTTTCATTTGTTTAAAAAAAATAAAAAATAAAAAAAATAAAAAATGGGGGTCACATTTAGAACATGGTTGCTTTTAGAGTAGACTACCTTATTTGTCAACTCCACCGTAGGTTTCAGAAATTGGGAAGTTTGAGAGTCAAACAACCATTTGGAAGTGGAATCATGGTTGCTTTTAGAGTAGACTACCTTATTTGTCAACTCCACCGTAGGTTTCAGAAATTGGGAAGTTTGAGAGTCAAACAACCATTTGCAAGTGGAATCACGGTTGCTTTTAGAGTAGACTACCTTATTTGTCAAGTCCACCGTAGGTTCAGAAATTGGGAAGTTTGAGAGTCAAACAACCATTTGCAAGTGGAATCAAGACGTTCTGATTGGAAGTGAATTTTCTGTGATTTTTCAAAGTTTGGTGGGACTAAATTGGCAAAGTATGATTGGGTAGACCCATGCTAAGTTAGAGCATCTGCAATGCACCCGGTTCATCCATCTGTATCGGCATTGTGCCGAGTGTTAGATGAGTGCCGAGTGTTAAATAAAATGTGGGGGCTGGCTATGTACAACCACTTTTGAGTGCATAGTGACACATTGTGTCGAGTGTTAAATGTGACACTATGCACTCAAAAGACCCCTTCCTATTTCTTTTATTTAAATTTATTTACCCCCACCCCCTTATTTGATTTTTTTGTTTAAATTCAAAATTTTAATTTTGCCCCCCACCCCCCTCCTATTTGTAATTGTGAGGAAGGTGAAGGAGCTGCAAACTATATGGGATATCCTATTATGGGTATTTACTTCTTGTATTTGTATCCATATTTGTACCCATATTCTGTATTATATCTTGTATCTGTATCCGCCTATATTCGTACCCATACCCGTATTCTGTACTATATCCCATATTTGTACCCCCGCTTGTATTCGTACATGTACCTGTATTTTGTACTGTATCCCATATCTGTACCCTGCCTGTATTCGTACCCGTATCTGTTTTCTATATTCGTATTGTATTCCAAATTGGTGACCCAGATCAATGCTGATTGGATGGCTCAAATTAAATCTCACAAGATCAACAGTTTGTGATTTTTTGAGAAATCAACGGCAATTTCAAGGGTCATCATTTTTTTTAAAACAATCAACGGCATGTAAATTTTTTGAAAGAGGGGGGGCAATTAATGCAAACCAGGGTTGTATGCCTCTTTTCACTGGATTATGCCGAGTGTTAGATCATTTTGAATTAATTTTGCACTCCAATGCAACTGGTATGATTCTCGGCAATTCCCCGGTCTTGGTATGCGCCCCCCCC
Source organism: Rhytidiadelphus loreus (assembly GCA_947034895.1). NCBI lineage: Eukaryota > Viridiplantae > Streptophyta > Bryopsida > Hypnales > Hylocomiaceae > Rhytidiadelphus > Rhytidiadelphus loreus. The sequence goes on from OX344764.1 coordinate 47,547,263, forward strand.
GGAATCGGCAAATTTCCAAAATATGAAGGGCCCGCATTTGTCTTGGTACACTAAAATTTATTATTATCATAGCTTTTCCAACATTGTTATATGTGCCATTCAATGCAACATTCCCTTGATTCCATGAAAAGCCTTTTTTTAATGTAGATTTTTTTTTTCCCTTTTTATAATGTGGAAAAGTCCCATTGATGTTGGAATTGCCGGTGTTGCATTGGATCGAATTGTTCTAAAAAAAACCCGACACTACGCGGACCTCATGGAATGCCCCTCTATATGCCGATACATGGATTGTTTTAACTGGGTGCACTGCAGATGCCCTTAACCCTTAAACGCTCAGTACTTAGCATACAGTTTTCAAATTACGGAGTACAATACCATATGCCTAGCAATAAAGAGAATGAATTGAAAGCCTTACAATGTACAAATTTCCACCCATTGACTATTGATTGATTCTACAATTTTGTGTTTTTATCCCATATCCCAAGGGTGATTAGATTTAATGAAGGTCCAAATGAGTAAGTGAAGGAATGAGCCATTTATTCAAAATTGGCCAACTCGAACCATGGTACAAAAACTACATTAATCTTACTACACAACTAATGAACAACCCAAAAGCTAAACACTGAATTTCATTAAGAAATTGTATGGTATCAGAAATCGTAGGCCATTTTGGGTTGCTCCAAGCGTTTAAGGGTTAAACCACATGCTGAGTGATTGTGTCCCTTCTCTAAGTGCATTGTCATGATGCAAAAGGGGTGCTAAGATTGTGGTAACAAATTGAGGTGAATTAAGGTAGCAACATCCATAAGCGTGAGTGTACCTTGATACCAACTGTAGAGTTCCCTAAAAATGCTCCCAAAAGTTTCTTGAAACCATGTCCATGCTTAACTGCGGTTGGTGGTCCCTGATTTTTTTAGATTTTTGTACTAGAATCGAGGCAGATTTATTAGAGTGCGGTATAGGGTGCCCTAGGGAGTTCAACTTTGAAAATTTGTAGAAATTAGATGCCTTGTCCAAAAATTCTAATTTTTTTTTTGAAAATTCATGATTTTCAATTGCTAACATTGAAAAAATATTTTTTTTTGAAAAATTTGCCTCCAACTATGCTGAATTGCTTAATTTGACGGTTATGGGTGTTCCTACCTTACAACGCAAATGGGAGGCTTCAATAGATGTTGAAATTGGATGATTAATGACATTAGGTTGTTCTACCTTAGTTTCTTGATTGTGCTACTCATACATGGATTGCTTGATTCTAATGCTTTAAGGATTAGTATTCTTCACAAAATTGAAAAAAAAGGTTAAATGACCAGACTGTGGAAAATGAAAGAGAGTTGTATTTGGAAATTCTTTTGTGTGGTGTTTAGATGAATAAATTCACTGTTTTTATTTGCCTTGGAAAATATGAAGAAGATCCACCATCATAATTGGATAGAATAAAGTTCCAAATCATGTTGAATGTGTTTTTATACGGGATATGTATTTCCCATACTATTCTTTGTAGCTAAATCCAATTTCGTTGTCAAGTCTCATGATAAGGTAGCAATACCTATTCTTGGTAATTTAACTCCTAAAAAACCAGCATGTAGTATTTGGCAACATAGAAATTTTGGGCAGGTACCTATGACTAGAGATTTGCATATTTTAGGCTAAAATTGTAGTAGACGGTGGGAATGAGGAATATCTTTCATATGCTGTAAATTTCATGACATTTGGAAATATGAGTAAAAAGTTATGTCCCGATATGTTATTTTTTTTCTCTATAAATGGACAGTCTGTCTAGATAAAAAAAATCACTTTTTTCATAAACAAAAATCAAAAATTGGTTTTCTAGAGTTATATATACACAAAAAGCTTTGAATCATTTCATTTTGATCAATGAGTCAAAAGTTATGAGGAGTTTTAGTTTGCAAGCAAATATGAAATCTTTGCTCTAAAATAAACTTTGAAGTCCTTTATCTTACTTAGTTTTCAATATTTTCTGAAAAAAAAAAAAAAAATATGATGTAGATTGTTTCTTAAAACATTGCAACCATTGGGGTTGACATTTTTCAATTCCATAAATAAATTGTTAACAATTTAGCATTTTGAATCATTCTCTACTTCTTTCTACTTACTATTTTTTTCTTATATGTTGTACAATTCCAAATGATTAGAACAAATTTAAGCATATAGCCAACTTGTCTTGAAAGAAGAATCCAACAAAGCACTAACATTTTGGACATTTTTTCATAAAAAAGTGAGCCTCCAAAGGGTAGCTTCCCTATTTTTTGTGGTGCCCAGAAAATGATTTTGAATGCTTATATCTTGCAATCCACATAGTGGAAATTTTGAAAAAATTTCCACGTCTTTTCTAACTAGTGTACTACAAGATCATACAGTTATTTATATGTCCAAAAATATTTTTTTTCTTCTAAAAGTTGGTACTTGTACTAAAAATGATAATTTTGGAGCATTACTTTTTGGTGACAACATAGTCAAGGAACTTAAGTGGTTAAGCATTTTAGCTCGTGCAACATGGAAAATTTGTTGAGAAACAAAGCTCAATATGTGCAGACATAAAGATGAGGAAGAAGATTTTCTTTCCCCTAAGAATGAATATTTAATTCTATATAATTGTGAAATTTTCTTTTGGACCCATTCCGGTTTCATAAACTCACCTATTCCAGTTAGCTTGTGCACTTCTCCCTATGCTAGGAGGAAAGAGAGATAAGTGAATGAGAAGGTACAACCAAAGAATCTTTCTCAATAAATTGTGCATCTAACTATTGTCTACAATAGGTCATCCTAAAAGCCATGATAGGGGGCTATTTGAAATAGGTACTTCTACTATATTCTACTAATTGTTCTTTTCACAACCCAAAATAGATATGTGGGCTTTAGGAGGTTAAGGTGAAAGTATATACTTAAATCCATTTAAAATAAAACTATTTTAAAACATTAATTCAAGATGATGTGTATAGATAAATTGAAAATTACAATTAGAGTTTATTTTTTACTTGTAGACAAATGAAAATCATAATCTTACAACAACAATGCTAGTGTGTGAACATGGAAATGCAACCATGTGAACAACCATTGAAGGTGCTTGTATCATAAACACCTATATATAGGTATCTATAACATAGTTACATTATAATCATAAAAAGGTTTTCATAATATAGACACCTACAACATAGGTATATAGTCTTCTAGGCTAATAGGCTCATGTTTCTAGGCTCATATAATAGCAACCTTTGGCATTACAATGAGCTACTAATCCTTGTCCTTGATGACCTTCTTACTCACATGTTGATATTAGGGTTTTCAACATGAGACCTATGTTCATCTTCATAGTCTTTGTTACATTGATAAGGAAATTCTTGAAGCAATGAAGGCGTCTCGATGGAGGGTACTACAATCAATAGCCAATCTCTATTCTCACCAATCTTTATTGAGTAAAATATGTTGGAAGCATTGAAAAAACTATTTGTTTTCAATACATCTCGTAGTCCCCTGAGTACTGTACATTGCCATCAAGGTAGATGTACAATAACATATCTATACTCAAAGTTGTGAGGTCAAAAATTTGAGCACCTAATTATTGTCAATAATAATGAAATAATTATAAGCTTTTTTTTCCTACATAATTTCCCTTACATCTCCTATATGTATTACTTGATGAACATGTTATTCTTGTGTTGATTGAATTAATCCCATTGCCTTCAAAGTTATTAGGATTATTTTGCAATCGTTTATCACTTGTTTTAGAGATTAAACAAAAACATCTACTTATGTTCCATTATGGACATTTTGAATGTTCCAATTTAAGCATGTTCCAATTTATGTAAATGACCAGCAAAAAATCTAAAATTTTGGTACCATCTTGTCTTTCTCAAACATTATTTCTTTAATTGCAATGATGAATCATGATAAAATTTTGCACACATGTTCTATTGCAGGAATATAATCTATTTCAATAGGGAGTTTTTAAACACTACATTATGTAACAATGAACCTTTTGGACTAGCAAGAAATTTGACCAAGCTTAGGCAATTTGGAAAATAAACCATTAGTGTAGAATGTTTTCAACTTTTTACGTACTTCAACTTGGTTGCAAAATATTATAGCCTTCAAGGTAACTCAACCTATAATAGGCCAAGTTTAGAGCAACCTAATGCAAGCCCAAAAATTCTTCAGATGTACATGTGTCTTGTGAAATATATTTTATAAGAATTTTTTGGACTGTATCAGGTTGCTCTAAATTTGGCTTGTCATAGGTTGAGTTAGCTTAGTTGGTGCTTTTGAATCTTCATATTTGAGATATGGAGGGCAAATGTCAAATTATACTCAAATACAACACCATATAGGTAGAACATATGACCATTTGTAACAGTCTCTTAAAAATTACTATCACTAGGATTTTAATTTTTTTAAATGGATATAATATAATATTTTTTCAACTTACACTAATTTAAATTAGCAATTTAAAAAATGTGTGACTTTGATAAATTAGTGGACATTGAATATTTTCATTAGCTTGCCTTTCTAATTAGTTTGCCTATCTATCATATATATAAGTGATGGAACTATAGATTTCAAAATCTACGACATGGATACATAAGAGAAGTCCAAAGTGTCTTATTTACTTGGTGTAGTGAAGAAATGGACGGAATCCATCGATGATGCAAGATCATTCGTCCACAATGGATGATATTTAATCCAATGGAAATGGATAGCTGCTCTGCTCCAACTGGATAGCTCGCTTCCTTCAACAGAGCTCTCGCTGGATTTGGACAATTGGCGAGGACTTCAAATTTCGTGAAAGTGGCGATTCACTGAAGAATGCAAGCGTCCTGTGTGAAAATTTCACGAAGCGCGTAATCCAACGAGCTTTTTCTCTCGAATTTTTGCCATTTTCTGCTTCAGTTTGAGGATTTTCTAGATTCTGAAGTTTGTTCATTAAGCCAGAATTGGCCATGGCGCTGCAGTTGCTTCACATTGCTGCTGCGTTCTCGACTTCTTCGTCTCCACCGAGAATTTCAAGCCATTTCATATCTCGTGAGTGCCTGTGAATTTTTTGAGTATATGTTTGTAATATCATGGAGGTTTCATGTGTTATGAGTACGCGTGAAATTCTCAGAACGTCTGTATGTGAATGAGTTGAGCAGGTGCACAAAGTGGTTCAATTAGGGTTTCGTTGAGTTATCGGAGCAGCTCGCTTGCTACCACATCGAGCTTAGAATCGGAAAAGAAGTCAAATTCGGCAACCAGGAGTAAACCGTTTCTGCAATGCAGTCGACGTCAATGCATTTCGTTATGTGCTGCGTCCATTTTATTAGCGATGAGGCCTGACTCTATGTTAGCCGAGGAGAATGTGAAGAAGGAAGAGGGCGGTTCGTTTGTGGACGGGGTGCTTGAGCTTCTGGACCCTGACCAGGTCACCAAGACAGGAAAGAAGCTGCCCAAGAAGTATGTGAAGAGTGTACGGGAGGTCGTGAAGAACTTGAAGGAGTCCTTCGCTCAGGATTCCAACGACGGGGCGAAGTTCAGGCGGAATGCGGATTCAGCCAAGGAGGCCATCCGGGAGTATCTGCAAGATTGGAGAGGCTCAAAAATTGTGGAGACAGAGGTGAGTTTGCGGTTACCTTTGAAACCCTAATCATTTCCATTCGGCACATGAAGACTTGAAGTGCTTGCATGTAGTCTACTGCATTCATTTTTGTAGTTAAGGTAGATGATAGCAATCTGCGTCATTTCAAGCATGTCAATCAAGATGTATGAATGTGCTTTCATTGGGAGATCACTATAAAGCTGTGGTGAGACCACTTTGGGTATAGAGCCAAACTCTCTTGTGGTCAAATTTTATCTCACTGTGTCATTTTCTTACGCAATCATTCCAATTGGGAGATTGAAGAGCACTGTGGAAGGGGCATGAGACAACCTCATTTCCATTCAAACATCTGTGGCCATAGGCATGCTACGCCTCGTACTAATTTTCTTATTTTTTTCCATCCGTTCTATTGAATACGGTACAAAGTCATGAACATACCAGTATTTAAGATAGAGGATACTCTTTCCATCACTTTAAGCATTAAATCAATATATAGGAGCGTGCTTTTATGGATCACTCAGTAGAGCGCACTGTAAGAGATCACTGGGATACTGTTACAGCCAAAGTCTCTTGGGATTGAGTTATTATTACTCAATGTATGATAATTCTTATGCAATCATTCAAAGTGGGAGGTTGTAGCAAGAGGGACAGGAGATGACAACCCCAATTTAAAAAAAAGATAGTGGTTATAGAGATTTAGCCAAGTCTTGCTTACACCCAACTTGCTACTGCCGTTGAGGCCAACCAAGTGTTCGAATGGGTGAGTTGCTATTGGTAACGGGCCTGGTGAAGGAGTCTGGGTATGGCCCCTCAGGGTTTAGTATCCTCTACTTTACATTCTGGTGGTGAATTTTTTTTTTTTTTTGCAGGATTCATACAAAGCTCTTGAGCGAGCGTTTCGTGAGTTGGGCAAGTTCTACTCTTCAAAGGGGCCTCAAGCTGCCTTGCCAGAAGACATAAGGAACCGTGTACTAGAAGATCTTAATAAAGCAGACGATTCTATTTAACTGTGTCGTGCCTATGGTGGGGCTACATGGGGTCGGGTCATGTCAGTGATTGCCTCTCTGGACTTGTCGTTTGTGTTCCTTTAGTCTTGGCATTTGTCTGAGTGCTCTTGAACAGGTCTTTCGTTTTCTTGTATGATCTTTGAATTGCTTTTAGAAATCCAACTTGTTGAGAATGTATATCTCCTACAGTGACATTAGGATATCATGTTGCAGGATTTTTGTATACGAGCTTTGGCGTTTGTCAATAGTCTACTTCCAGCACAAACTTATGGACATGGATATTGCATGATATGGACTAATAATATTGGGGCTTCACCTAATACTATTAGGCTATTTTCACCTGAATATATCAGGTCTTTGTTGGTGTTGTGTTTCCACATTGCAGGAGTTGCTGAACCGTTTCAATCATTGATCCGAAAAACTTTGTTAGGAAAGAGGGTTTAGGTAATCAACAGTTGAACTTCTCACTCTACCTCTGTAACCTCCGTCTTCCAATTCAAGCTTTGGATTTTACTCCGCTTATTAGCACTCTTTCTGAAAGGTAGGCAATGGATCCACAAATCTTCGAATAGACTATAAGCAGTAATTCTTGCCAGGTCAACGATGCGTGACACCCACTCATGAAACCTACACCCTACATTCTAAACCCAACCAAATCTGTCAGACATGACAAATCCGTGACAAAATCGAAACACTCTCAAGGCAAGTCCTAGGATTTCTGAAGGCGTAGAAAAATATCCATCCTCACCAGGGTGTTGTAAGTGCTCTCTTGACTTCCAGTGTGAGAAAATTGAGATTTCGCCATTTCTTAGTATGTGCCCCAGAATCTTGCCGAAGAAATACCCCTGCCTTTTAGAATTACGGAACAGAAAGCTCGTCAGTCTGACACCCGCTACTGCAGCTCACAAGTGTAGACGTAAATTTGAGGCATAATGGTTCGTATTCTCGCGATCTCTTACAGTGCATGAAGCATGAACAGAAATGAGATACAATGTCCTAGCCAATTCAAACCCTAAATCTGTCAACTAAAGCATACTTTCCCCATGCGGTAAACTCCAGTCTGCACTCCGCCCCTACCAATTCATCCGCCCACTTGACTCTGCAGATTCAAGCAAGATTTGTCTTCGAGAACTCAGCGAGTGGTTTGTCATAGCATGGAAATCGCGAGTGATCAGTAATTTGTTGCATATGTTGCATAATGTTGTATAATGTTGCATAATGCTGCATATTCGAGTGATTTGAGCACGGAATCATGAAGGAGGTGGACGCTGTATGATCGTTAGTCTGACTCGGGGTTTTGCAATGCAGGCGGAGTCGGCGCTCATAGTAGTTTACCGGAATTCAGAAATGATGGCAAGGGAAGATTCAGAGTAAGAAATTGGGTTCTAATGGCTACTGTACCGACGGTTTTGCCGTTGAATGTCAACTTCACGGCTTATCAAGTGCTCCTGCCTGTCAAGGTCTGTCTTCTTCTTCGCAACCCTCATTACTTTCGTTTCTCAAAATTTCTGCAACTTGCATTCAGGGTTTAGGGTTTAGGGTTTAGCTCCATTTGCCCAAATAGAAGATTTGCGTAGGGCATATGGGAACTTTGTTTAGTCCATTGTTCTTGTTTTGGCCAACGCATCGAATACTCTTCGTTGATTCTGGGGATATAATCTTTTGCAAGATGATCAATTGAATTGATCATTTTCAAACTATGAATTCTTGGTCCGTAAGCTTTAGGGTTTAGCTAGGTGTGTGATGAAAGCGAAGTCGTGGGTCGGGTTTGATCTCGCCCTGGACTTTTGAATATTCTTGATGGTGTGTGCAGGGTAAGGAATTTGTAGTGGGAGTTCACAATGTGGAGACTGGGAAGTCTCTCAGTACTGCGAAGCTCGATTGTTGTAGTGAGCTCCGCAGGTTGCTGACGGGGTTCGAGCATATCATACAAGAGGTGGTGTATGATATTTTGCAATTGTCTTTCACATATAGTATTGTTATATGTCTCTTTTTATATGATCCTCAAGTATAATCCTCAGTGTAATCCTCTTTGATTGGAAATTTGAAAGATCATGTCCAACAGTAATAGGATGCCATTATTTCTTTAACTGCATGTAACTTTTGTGTCAGACGTAGGAAATTTGTTCGTTGGAACTATGGTGCCCAACACGCTCCTATGCCTTAATCTCATTTTCATTGGGCACCAGAACTTTCATATTTTTGAACCATTGCTTAGTCTCTTCCTCTTCGTAGAGGGCTCTACATACTGATGCAGAGTGTGGGGACAACTGTGACAATATTTTCTCCTTTGGTGACCACCACAGAGACTGAACCAAAGTTCGGACGTGACAACATTCGTGGAAGAGCTCAAGGATGTTCTGGTATGTATAATCATGCCTTCGGTCGTTTTTCCAGCATGGCTTTTGTTTCCTGTTGCGATTTTGTTGCTGAATATATAGATTTTTGGAACAGGAACATATCTTGCTTGCTCAGCCTCAGGTCAAGTTACCCTCATCGGCGTTTTATGGACGGATTTATTCTGAAGTAAGTCACAATCTGATATCTTTAGAGACTGATCTTGATTTTTGTGTTTACCGTGGCTCTTTCTCTTCCAAGTTAATTTCTTTAGCCGGGAATGAATTTACAGTAGTCAACCTTACGTTCGCAGATAGAGGAGGTTGGTTGGGAACACGTTGCATGGATTGCTCCAAGTTTTATGTCCATCCATCTTCGGTTCTTGTGAGTTCGTAAGGCCCATCATTAAATTGACTTTTGCACTCTGTACCTTTGTTAATAAGTCCAAGCAAGTGTATGGATATATGAGTTTTTGTTTGAAATAGGGATTATTATTTGGTCCCTAATGGTTTTAGAATCCTCTATCTCATCTCCAAAAGAACGGCTGTACACTGATGGCTTCTCTGTCATCCTTATAAGAAGGTCACTGACTTGGAAATTTCGTCTTATTTGGCTCTAGTGACCAAGCGATACGGGAGCATCTCGTGCAAATACAATTATCACCAGACTACCCAGAAAGGGAGCCTTCATGCAATGCTGTGAGTCCTTGCTGTGATAGCTTTTGTCAAATTACTCTACTACTTGGCTAAGATTGTCGTTTACCCGGATAAATATTTGCTGCCATAGACGCTTGTATGAGGAAGATTATTTTGTTGGGCAGTAAGTTTAGCATCTTCATTGCCTTGCACAATTTTCTTTTGATTTAAAGTTTTCCAATTTTATCATTGTTTGGCTTACTATCTAGCTTCAGAGACTCTTGTTTGCTCAGCTCTGATTTTAATGCTCCTGAGGCTCCTTTTAGATCGCGTCTTCAACGCTATTGACTTACATGCCATACGAGAAGCAGATATAAGTGATCAATTGTTATGGCCCTAGATTGCAGGACCTCCCTATTGCGGTGGAGATACAATGGCGAGCTGGAGGTCGATTAAGAGATATTTTCTCTCAGTTTGAGCAGGTAATTAGGAAACCCATTCCCGTAGCTTTCAGCTGTTTTGAGTGGATTCTCTACTTAGAATGGAAATTTAAACATCTGGTTCTTGTTCCCATTGTCAAGGGGATTCCAATGCATTAATATTAGTATCTATATAGTATGAATATCTTATGAATTTATAAAATTTTGCTCATAGGGTTGACTCTTCCCAGCAACATGTGCTGAAATTTTGGCTTACCCACAAAGAGCTCCCACGAGAAAGGGTTCACTCTCTTAATTACTTCAGTTTGCCACTCTTCTATGTTAGATTGAAATTATATGTTTTCTTAATCTCTAACGTCCACCCTATCAGGTCTCCAATTTTGACATGTCATAGCAGTTGTGTTGTTCATCGAAATTACCCATAGAATGGCTCGACAGAAAGCCCTACATGTGGGCTACAGTTTTGTAGTTAATCATTTTCATCAAAAATCCTTAATTCAACGACTTTTGTGCCCTGAATTTGGAGTAAATGTTGGGTGGACGTTAGAGGGTCAATGAGTTTATCTCTTCAATGTCATATGAAGAAATACGCATCAATGACTTACAGATGTCATTTACGCCTCAAAGTTACAAATACTCAGTATTGGTGCATGTAGGCTGCGGAGAAGTATCAAGACTTCTGGACCGTAATAGAGGACATTGATAAGCATGTGTGGGTGATGGAGCCAGAACATCCTTCACGCTCAAATTGCTTCCGCCGCATTGCTCTTGGTAGGGAGAACAAGTCATGAGCTTGCTTCTGAACCTTAAAATCTGGTCTATCAATAGCTTGTGCTCTCTTTTAGAAGAAACTTCCATAGTCATGTGGTCCCTTAGACTAAGAGTGCCTCGCATTCACTATTGCACAACCCTTAGAATACTTTGGTTTCGGATAATGACAGACGTACTAAGTCGACAAATTAGCCTTGCTGACATAAACTCTGAATCTGGATAACTCTATAATCGTGATAAGTGTAAATTTTTTTGATACATGGATGGACAACTACTTGGGAACTGAATGGAACTCAGGAAGAAAATCTGCAAAATAAACTGATAAGATTTTCGTTCATTATTCATGGCTTGGGGGTTGGTGCAATTCTGTGCAGGTGGCCACTGCTCATTGTGCATCACTGTTGAACCGTTTTCACCCCGAACGCTGCCAGAGTAAGTATAGCTTGCGCTACTTTGTCAGTCAAATTATTAGCGTATTACCTACTGCAGCTTTGTCGAATCCTTTCAGAAGTGCCAGACAGCGTCTTGAGATCAGTAGGATTTTCCTGTTCGAATACCCCCTGAGTGTCCAAATGGCCAGATGTAGCTGCTTCCTTATCTACAGGAGTAAATTATTTAGGACCCTTCAAAATCTACGAATAGAAAGAAGAAATTATGCCGTATTTTTCTGACTTGTAGTTCAAGATTTTGCTAATTCTTTCTATTTGTGATCCTGCGGAATTTTGACAAAATCTCGTCCCAGAATAGTACCCCATGTGTACAATTTTTGAATACGGTTTAAGCATTGCCTCTTCTCTTAGAGCATAAAGCTCGTACTCCGACACTCCTTGATAGAATTTATTTGGGAAGGTACTGTAATAGAATATTAGTTTCCAAAATGAACTTTTATGTTTAGTTTGGGCATTTAAAGGTTAAAGTTTCTGAGATGTTTGATGCACATGTGGCGCCTGTAGACATCTCACTAGTCAAATGCTCTAGTTTGCTCTTACTAGTCTTGTTGAGCTGTTTTCCCAGGTACAGGTTTTTTGGGTCTGACACAGCAGTTGGCCCACTTCGATTACGAATGGCCAGCAATATGGATTGCTGGTACTGGCACCAAATCATTATCTTTCATGGTCATATTTGTTAAAGTGACTTGTTTCAGAGTGCCGAAATTGTGACATTTAAGTACACAAAGCTCTAAAACCTATGACTGGTATAGATCTGAGGTTCCAGATTGGCGCTCTGAAAAGAGCCAATCTCTTTGAAATTTAGCCATTTTCACTGACACGACTATCCTGTGCTTTGTTTTTTTGTCAATCGTTGTTGACAACATGTCCAGAGCTTGGTTGCTGACCTTAAGACCTGCACAAACCACATTTGCAGGAAGATGGAGAGGCTGGTGAGAGAGAATCTGGAGGATGTTTTGGGTGTCACCTTCCCATCTCCACAGGATTCTGACCGTGATGATGTCAGCTCAGAGTGCATCATTTGCTACAGCTATCGGTTACTGGATGGTATTGTCCTCAAAATTCTCACTGAAATATAACCCTCTCACGTTGTTTTCATTGTCACATTGCACATTGCAGTGGGAAAGAAGGGTCCAAAGTCATAACATAACCCTTTCCCCTACCTTGCGCTCTCCCAGAGTCGTAGATTGCCAAAATTTGATGGTCTTGATTTAGACAAAAGGAGAAGGTTATGTTTGATAACCGACCCCGGGCTTCCCGGCCCTGTTATATAATGTCCAAGTCTCTTGCTAAATTATAGGCTCTTACTTTCTCGGCATATTTTCCACGTCAAAGGGACTCGTGTCTATTAGTGCTGCTACTGTCAGATGTGCCTTAGGAACATATACAAGCAATACGTGTTTATTCATTTAATGGCATCTCAACCAATTGTGTGTGGCCTTAGTTTCAATAAAAGGCACAAGCTTCAACTATTGACATATTGAAACTCAAATTATGTGGTCAGGCAAGGAAGGGGCAAGCGAAAAAGGCAGTGTGCCGGACCGTGTTTGTGACAATGGGAGCTGTGGCCGGCCATTCCATACCTCATGTCTGGCTGAGTGGCTTCGCTCTTTACCGACCACACGCCAGTACGTCTGCTTCAGTCTTATTTTTTTGTCTTTCGAAATTGGTGGGAGACTGGGCATACAGAACAATTCTCAACAAGCCTCCTGCTGAGATGACTAGTTTCTATTAGATATATCTACTCCAGAGTTGTATTCCACAATTAATTGTTCATTATTTGTCTCTATCAAAAGTCGTGAAATCTTCCAAATAACTATAACTCCGTCCATCTACATGCAAGTTATACGAATCAACTCAACACAATCTCTGTTTCGTTACCAATGATTATAAGGAATAGTCTTGTCTATTCCCAATGACCCTGTCTACTCTTGCCTGTATACCTAAGAGTGTTATTGCCCAATTGTGTCTCTGTATACACAAATTTAATATTTCTGCCCAGAAACCTTGAGAAATCGTGTGGCCAGGGGTCGTTTAGGGTATTCAGACCTAGTCAGTAGCATTTTCGGTGTCTGTTTGGAAAGGTTGTTGATTGTTTCTGAAACTTGTAACTTAACTGAGATTCTGCTTGTTGTGGTGACTTGCAGGTCCTTTGACGTGCTGTTTGGGGCTTGTCCTCATTGCTCACATCCAGTCATTGTGAAATGTGCTCTCTCTTGACACCGTCTTATTGCTAGCAGAAGGGCTTTATGGCAGTTTTTTTATTAGGCTACATCACAATTTCTATATGAAGATATCACCGAGCTTTTGGAAGATTCATGTACTTTGCTTTGTGTGTAGATAGAGACAGTGTTTTTCCCATATTACCCTCAAATCATCGACATTTCAGAATCTTGAGGAATTGAGGGATCATTGTTCTCCGGAGGCAGCAACTCTCCCAGAAAACTCACGAGGTTTGTCAGCAGTGATTATTTATTGTATTTGTGTGGTGGGGGAGGAGGTTCATAATGTGCTCTTTTAATTATTTCAGAAAATATGGGAATGATAGAGCAAAATAAAGTTATGTAAGCAATAAATAAGGCAATTTCAGATAAACAAAGAGGGCAATTGAGTTTGTAGTTTTTGGAGTCTACATGAATATGCTGAAAAGTACAATATAGACATATTTATTTTACAAGATTTAGATGCACAACATTCTCATATCGAATGGACTTTTATAATCAACTATTATGTAAAGTAATGAAATGATATTTCGTTTGCCAAAAATAATTTTTTTTTTCTGGAAGTGAAACTTGATATGATTAATTGTGATTGTATAAAAATTTAATGTTTATTAGGTATTGCAATGAATGACAATTGTGTTTTACTTGTGAAATTCTTTTGTGGTACGATAAGCAATATGTATCTTCATATTTTGATTGTATACATCTTGAGTATTCAATACCGAGGGAAACATGACACTTTTGTTCTAAATGTAGATGTCACATTTTGGGCAGTGTTGATTATAGATGTGACATGTCTTAGGATTTCAAATTCTATAGTAGATATGAATCATACTCAATCAATTCTTGAGAATTTGAATGAATTTGCAGATGGAATGCTTTTGCTAAAGATTTGTTTTCACAATTGCATATAAAGGAGGAGATTCACAAAGCTACCAGTTACCAATTGATCATGATTTTGGTTGTTAGACTTCTTGATTTTCTTTCTAGTGAATTTTATTTGAAAGGCAAATGGAATTGGCATCTAATCTAAGTTGTTTCATATTTTTGGACCTCTATATAAGGAATTAGTTATGAATTTTGAAGTTGAAATCACATAGGGCATTATAATCATCCACCCTTGATATATTCATTGTTGGTACAACGAGAAAGTGAAATGTACCTTTTGTGTTAGAGAATCACTTTAGATCTTGGTCACGTTATGGACCTCTTAGCTTATTGGACTTACTAACTCCTATATACAAAATAGAAGAAAATAGAGACAAAACTTTAAAAATTCATCTTGCAACATCATCAATATTAAAGAGACAAAAGTGAGTAACCCTAACCATTTCTATTGGTTGGGGTGAATTAAGAGTATTCCTTTTGGGTTGGATTCTATATTCAATCTCTCTAACGGCATGAGTAAGTGACCAAATCTACATGAAAGTTGTTGACCAATGATTTTTGTGCTAATCCTTTAATGCTTGAATTCTATTTTGTATTTCTGCATTTTTTAGCTTATATCTTTAAACAAATATATTATTTATCTTAATTTCATTTCATTGGCTTTAAAGAAAGGTTGTCTTTCAAAGATTCAAGAGTTATTTTATTAAAATAGACAAGAAGTTATTTGAATACAAGATTGCCTTACAGCGATCTATTCATTGTCTAGAATCAAGAATATGAACTTTGGTTTTGCACTTAGCAAGCAAGTAACACAATAATATTCTGAGTAGAATGACAATTGACTTGAGTACAATTGCCATGATGAAGAGTCACAATAGAAGATGTGGTCTTCAATGAGTTTGATTAATATTTCTTACTTTGCCTTTAGGATGAGTATGATTATTGTTAGCAAGTTTGCTAAAGTTCTCTCCACTACAAGCCCTACTCTACAAGGTGTTTTGTCAACACATTAGATTATGAGATTCTAGCCATTGTGACTCTCCATGTTAGAGCATTGCCACCCTTTCCCTCCCTCCCTAGGCTAGAAAAATGGAGTAACCCAAGCCTTGCACCTCCCAAGCTCTTTTTGTCCATTAGACATTCCAATCATCTTCGCCCTCAAAACATGCCAAAAATAGTCATTTTCACACTTTAATGATTTGGTAGATTGATGAACAAATCAATATGCCAATTGATTAAAAAAATTGCAAGAAATGAAGTCTTGTGGCCTACAAACCAACAAGATCAAGCAATAATCAACAGGCATGGTAGAGATGTTGTCCTATTGTTTAGAGAGAGAATTTTGGTGTGATTAGACTCCCTCCATCTTTGGAATCATGGACTGTTGTAGATGGGTGTTACAATTAGGAGAGTGTATCTTTTAGGTGCACATACCTTAATTGTTTTTGAAACTACACAACAATGACAATTAATCAACATTTGGAAATCTCTCTTTTTCTTCAGACTATTGTATCTTCAATAGCAACAGAATATGCATTCATAGCTCACTCACCAAGTCCTCTAAGGTAACTACATCTAAAATCACACAAATAAGTAATTCATGGTTTCCATTATTATATGGAAATTTTTTGTAGGGCATTATTGGGTCAAATGGAGATTCTAGATTTTCCTTAAATGCATTTTTTAGACATTATATGAATAAACTACAAATTTTTCAAAGTACTGAAAAATAGATGTTTCCAAAACCAACCATAGATTCTCGTGAATAGTAGGAGTACATTTTATACAAGAATGTATAGTGGTCTCTTTTAAAAAGCAATTGAAATTAGGTGTCAAATTACCTTTGCATCTAACTTCAATTTCTTAGGGCAAAAGTTGTACATCATTTTAAAATTTTAATTCTAAACTACAACTTTGCATTGTTTCCATCTACACTCTACTAGTGTCAATGTTATTGTCTTTGATAGAAGATTTTGGAATGTTGATATTACATTGAAATACTTAGTAAGTTTAAAGTTGTCTCCAACTTTTGCATTGCAACTAACTAGGCAACTAGCAATGTAATCAATGTTGAAAATTCAACCCTATACTTTGTATTTGCAAACACATCTTTCCATATAGGAAAAAATTGAGATTTCAATGTACCTTGGCCTTCCTATTGGTCTTCCTATTATTCTTCTTGAGGGAAAAAAATTTAAAAACCTACTTCTGGACCTTTGGTTTTGTATTTCATGACTTTGCCTCTACATTTCGAGGTCTCTAATTCCAATAATGAATTTTCAATTTTTTTAGATTTTATCATCTATAAAAAATAAATTGTTCCAACGATTTACTTGAGGTAAAAATTTAGAGCTCTAAAAAAAGAAGATTTGATTTGATTTAAAAGACTAGCATGAATGGCTCAACTATCTATTGTAAGCCTAATGGACCTAGATGACAAATTCCATCCTCATGTCTCTATTAGGAGGTAGATTCTATGAAGAACTGACATGAATTCTTTCTCCCAAGAAATTCTCAAGTTCATATATGATGACAAAGTTATTTGACCCCTTGCCATAATTGATGGACCATAGTGGGTTCATATATGAGGACAAAGTTATTTGACCCCGGCCATGGTTGAGTGGACCATAGTGGTAAGCATCGTACTAATACTTGGATTTGAACTCATGGTTGAGTGGACCATAGTGGTAAGCATCGTACTAATACGTGGATTTGAACTCATGGTTGAGTGGACCATAGTGGTAAGCATCGTACTAATACTTGGATTTGAACTCATGGTTGAGTGGACCACATGTGTTTTACTTGGAGTTGCAACCCACTTTGTCCTTATAAAGAAGGCTTGTAGCACTAGTACAACAACCATCATCTAGGAGTCTTGTAGTCTTTTTTACCATGGTGGATGAAAGGGGGGATAAATATAAGAATTTGTCCTTTATTTTAGGCCTATAATTTGTATTTTGTAGCTTTTTCAATGAAGTTAGGGTCTTTGATTTTAAGTATGAATTCAAAATTTCCCAAATTTGATCATCTAGTGGTAAATGATAAGTTTTTGTGTTTTTTGTGCCAAAAATGATTTGATTTTGAGACCAACGTGTGCATTCTTCATTTCTACGATACTCTTGAAAATCATCCATCAGCCACTTTTTGAACTCATTGTCCTTCAAAAAGTTCACCAAATTTTGGATGAAGTTTAGTTTAGATAATTTTACATGATGGATGTCTGAATGAATGATTTTTCTGCCTTGCCAGGGAGCGTGACGCTCGAGCTCTACGAACAAAACAAAACCACTGATCGTGACGGACGAGATGCCGCAACTTCGCAGAACCCAGCGCCACCCCAATTTTTTTTGGATAAGAGAACGCGTTTTCCCTTGCAATCGAGTTCTCAAAATTTCAAAATTGTACAATAAATCGGATAAAACGAACGAAAAAATACCCCCCAAAATTCCGCACAGCTTGCCAGAAATTCCATGTACTCGTACCGACTCCTCAAATGGGAAGCACCCGAGCTGGGCCACGCACTTTCCTCAAGTCTCCTGGCAACGCGTATTCCTTACCGCTGAGGACAGTCCTTGCTGGCCTGATTTGTACTTGCAGTATTGTACAATACCAGTCGTTGACAAAACGATCCGCACCCTCTATTCAAGGCTTTTTTTCTTTACGAGTTTGTCGCGTTTTGCAATGTGGAGACGTTTTTTTATAAGAGAAACAGAGCACCCAGTTTTCCTCGCACAAACTCTCCAGGATTCGATTTTGGGCATCATCGATTGGAAAGGGAGAGGATTTTGGAGAAGAGCACGATCGGTCGAGTGTCGGGTCGAGGAGTTTGAACTTTGGAGACGAGTGAGATCAGGCATTGGAGTCTGGAGAATTTGAGTTTGAGTTTGAAGCGCGATTCGAGTTTTATTGAAGGCTTTGCGTTTTGAAGCACTATGGCGTGCTCGTTGCAGCAATTCGTGGCCGACACGCGCGACCAGCAGCAGAAGCAGGCCTCCATCTTCGAAGTGGAGAAGATGTGCTTCCTCCAAGTGAACCTCGGCATACCATCCTCCACCGGCGCCCCCCTCAACCACGTCTGGATCAAGACCGGTTCCATGGTGGCCTACCAAGGCGACTGCAAGTTCGAGCGCGAGGGCATGATGGACCATGGCTTCAGCAATATGTTGAAGAAGCAGCTCACCGGCGAAGGCGCCTCTCTCACGAAAGCCTCCACGAGAAACCGCGCGCAGCTGTACCTCGCGGACAACAGCAAGCGCGTCACGGTGCTCTATCTTCAAGGCGAGTCCATCGTCGTGAACGGCGACGACCTCCTGGCGTTCGAGCCCAGTATTTCGCACAAGATCACGATGATGAAGAAGCTCTCGTCGATTGTGTCTGGCGGGCTGTTCAACGTCAAGCTGCAAGGGCAAGGGTTTGTGGCGATTCTGAGTCACGGTCAGCCGCTCACTCTCATTGTTGCGCCGGGGTACCCACCTGTGTACACGGATCCGCAAGCGACGGTGTCGTGGTCGGGGGAGCTCGTTCCCGACTTCAAGACGGACGTGGGGTTGAAGACGTTTATTGGTAGAGGGAGCGGGGAGTCTTTTCAGATGAAGTTTGATGGGAGTCGTGGACAAGGATTTGTAGTAGTGCAACCGCATGAAGAAATTCCTTAAAGATCCAAGCGTTTTGGACAAATGGACAAAACTCAAATGTGTTTTATAAAATTAAGTTCTATAACTTTTTTGGAAGTCTGAATCAAAGGAGACAATGTGAGAGTAGAAAGTATCCGTAGGGACAAAATTTGAAAACAATTTTAGATTTGCTTCAAAGGAGTTGTGAAGGACTAACTTGTAAAATCCACCAAAACTACACAGCATTTGAAACTTTACATGATTGGTCAAGATTGCAGTGTCAACTGATTTGTGAAGGAAGGCATTAAATTTAACCTTTTCAGGACGACATTGTTTTGGCCCGCCAACACCAAAAAAGAGGGTATACAGTGTTACAGAAGTTGCACATTTCCTGCTCAGTTGCTCCATTTGAAAATCGACACCGTGGGTTGGTTTGCAGACTTCGGGCAGAAATTAAAGGTGTCGTGCTTGCTTTGATGGACACCGTTTTCGACTTGCGTGCACAATGCGTCAGAATATAATAGTGCGATGGGCCAGAGGCAGAAAACGCATACGTACGTTCTTTCCGGAAATACAATCTTTGAATGTTTGTGCTTATCTTTCGAAGGTTATAGAGCTCCAGAGGGTGGTCGCGGAAGCTCTGCGGATGTTCAAGAGCAGTTTGCATTCCCACGTTTCATCGAATCCAGTCAGTCATGACAGGAAGTGCAGTATCAGTCATACGTTACCCGTGTCTGTATCGATCTGTAGACGAGGGGCTCATCTTTTCGACATTCTTTCCAGCTGTATGGCCGAAAAACGATTGTAGTTCTCGAATTCACGACGTGATGCGGCCTCAATTTCTGTATCGAATTTCTGCATTGGATGCGGGAGATGAAGCCGCATCTCCGCTGCGACAAGCGCGGAGGCAAACGACGCCCTTAAGAAGGTCCAGGGATCCAAAAATGGAGCCCATTGATCACTTATTGGTGTCCTCGTCCTTAACCCCTAAATGCCCGAGGCACCACAATATGGTGTTTATAAAACTTTGAAGTTAAATAAATCCTAGCCAATTTGCTATTTTTAGTAGTTTATATTTTTTAAATGTTCTTCTTGAAGTCTAGTTTTGCCTCCAAAAGTCCGATCTTGAAAATAAATGACAATGATTTTTCTATAAGAGATTTTGTGTACGGGTACCCTATGCAATCTTGACTTTCCATAAACATAGAATTCATAATTTTTGCACTTGGCCGTTTAAAATTGCACTTATGAAGCATTCGGACAAAAGTGACCTCATCTCCAAAAGGGGTGGGGGGGTCATTTTCCAATTATTGATTTTTTGTACAATACAAAAACGTAGAATGAAACAAAAATTCTTCTCCATGCAAATGATTGTATTTTTATCACATTCTTTGCATTCATAGTGCAAAATACAAGTTTTTTTTAAGAATCCACGACTTCACAAATGCTTTTCAATACTCACTTTGAAAATTTATAGAGCAATATTACAATTCTCCAAGAAAGTACAAATATGCTCATACTGTACTAGGTCAAGCTGCAGTTCAGAATTGCAATGCTTGTGCACTACATGTACAACTACTACAAATCCTCCTATATGTAATGACATGCTTCA
Source organism: Rhytidiadelphus loreus (assembly GCA_947034895.1). Lineage (NCBI taxonomy): Eukaryota > Viridiplantae > Streptophyta > Bryopsida > Hypnales > Hylocomiaceae > Rhytidiadelphus > Rhytidiadelphus loreus. The sequence goes on from OX344764.1 coordinate 47,567,830, forward strand.
ATATGCATGTATGTCATTCTCCAATCGTTCATTGTCCAACTCCTCCATCTGCATTGCAATATATTCCAACAAATGAGGTTTTGCTAATGTCGGAATATTGACTTCCTTCTCTGTAACCTCTCCATGAACTAGTACATTGTTCCGTACCACAAACCCACTTCTTGATTTTGTAGGTATATCTTCCCATGAGAATATAGCTGCTTCTTTCTCCACCCATCCATGTCTCTCACGGGACGGCTCCCAAGATCCTTCCAAACAATTAGCATACCGTTCTTTGCTTGAACGTCCTCCTATACTAACTCTGGCACTCAGAATTGGCCAGTACCATATCACTTTCATCTTGGTTGCCCACTTCCGTTGACCGAATTCCAAAATCTTCCCAAGATAAAATGGCACGCCTTCTTTTACTTCAGTTGGCTCCACAGTGAGGGCTATGAACTGTCCAACTCGTAGGTCTTTCTCTGGTTCAAACACTGGAAATGGATCCCCTTCTTCATTAGTGCTCCGAGCTGCATTTGTACTTGTCCCTTCATTTATCCTTCTTCTTCTTGGAGCCCTTGTTCCAAGAGCTTGTTTCGTTTTGTTCCTTCGCGGACCAAAGTAGCCTCGTGCTTCTGGATTTGGCATTGTTGCCATGATTGAATCCACTGCTGCTGACATCATGTTTGACTCTTCACCTGTAGTTGAAATAGTATTGAACTCTGTATTCTCCCCTTCATTCACTTCAGTTGTTGATGGCCAGAAAGGTAGTTCGCTTTGTACTATTCTATCCATATTGGGAAATTCTCTGAGGTGCTTCATGAACTCTTCTGTGTCCTTCATCGCTTGAAGGTTCTTCTCCACATTTATTCCCCTCTCCACACATTTTTCCTTGTACACAATGAAATCTTCCAACGCCTTGAGCTCTCTCTCATCCGCTGCAAATACCTCTACTAGAGCTGGTTTCTCCATTGGAGTAGGTAAAGATTGCAAACACATGTGCCCCTCTGTCGGACCCCACGCATCTTTGCTGAAGTGCTTGTGCTGAACTCTGGGCATTCCATTTTCCATGTAGAACCTCATGTGGTGTGGAAATGTTATCCCTGTTAATTGGTCCCCTCCCCTCAAAAGGTGTGGTGTGATAAAGGACTTCCAATCTCGAACGTTCTCAAGTTTTCGTGCACTCACAAAAGACTTTGTATATGATGTTCCTTTCTCAACCAAAGATAACATCTCGTCAAGAGAGTCAATATTGGTCCTCTTCAAAGTATTTGAAATAATACTGAATCGTTGGTCTATGTCTTCATGGGTGTGCCCAACGATGAGAAAACATAATTGCACCTCCTGGAAGTAACCCATGCCCACTAATGCTGCACATAATGCAAACATGTATATGTTCTTGTTCTCGCGAGTTGTGTTGTCTGCTTGGATTCTTAAAGTTGGTGGTAGCTTTCCCTTCCGTCTTCGGACATCAGATATCACATGCATTATTGTGGTTATCACTTGATTGCTGTCATGCTTGTGGTGCGCGTCAATCCACACATCTGCATACAATCCAATCCCATGCACTAGTACTCCACATAGATGAGTTTTCACAAACCGAGACTCTATGTTCTTCACAGTTTGCCTCATCTTCGGAACCATCGTCGTATTCTGGTCCATACCATCCACTATCAAACACATATATAAGTCCGGTGTAATCATTGTTGACCTCTTGAACAACCAATAATCGCGTCTCTCTTCCATTTGATGATGAATGTGTATAATATACCACTTCTTTATCTCCGCACGCGCTGCTGCATTTGTTGTACCTTCCATTCCACACTTATATTCCCAACAATGGTAACACTTTGAAAATCGGGAGTAAGGTGGAATCTGTACGTGTGAAAATTCCTTGCGCCACAATCGATGAAAAGAAGCGAGCGACAATGGCTCTCCATCTACCATCTTCTTCACTTCTTCATTGACATAGTGAAATACATCCACCTTTGTTGTGTTCATGGGTAACAATACCAAAGGCACTATGCTGTTGTCAACCTTCCTTTGTACTTGCCGGTGAGGTTGAGTGCATCCAGCTTCTTTCACAAATTCTTCAAAGCTCTGACGTGCTGCAGACATTTTTGTTCCTTCTCTCAAATGACATGTGTTTCCGTGTACCGCAGACACTCTTCCATAAACTTGTTGTGATTGCTTCAACTGCTTGAACCGCCGTTGCGAATAACCCAATGCTACTGCATAGCAAGCATTGCAAACATGGATGCCATCCAATTTAGTCTCATATTTGTCCCTCTTCCCTCCTTCTTCTCTTTTGTAGAAAGCACTCAACATTTGTAGCATCCATGTTGATCGAACCTCATACTTCTGCCCCCATGCCATATATCTTTGATTCAAAATGTACTTTTCGTCTATCTTTGTCAAGCAGTTCTGTTTGCATCCGCCTTCATTTTTGGTTGTTAGTACACTTTGCAAAGTCATTTTCTGAGTCAATGATTCTCCTCTTAAACATGGTCCTCGTTCTCTTCTTCTACGGGTACCCATTGAATAACTTCGGGTACTTCTGCATTCCGGTAACCCATCCCTCACTTCTCCACTATCTCCAGAATTGTTCAGTCGTTCAATTCTTGAAGATCTTTCATGATGGGTGCTACTAGTACCGGGAGTATTGTGAGATATCTCTGATGAACTGGGACTATTGTTGCTCTCGTGGAACTCGAACTCCAGTGTTGCTACTGGAGAAAAGGTAAAATTGTGTCCTCCTCCTGCTTGCATGTTAATTGGCCTTCCCCCTCCTTTGGTACGAATTCTTGATTTTTTCCAACGAATCACCAACCCCAGACACTGCCCGAGATGCTCCCCTACCAATTCTCCAGTCCACATAGTTCTATCCACAACATGCAACACTCACACAACAACTTCATGAGGGAACAATTTAACATGATGCAACTCCATCCCACAAACAATACTCTCCTCGATGAGTCCTGTTCCAACAATTGCTCCCAACTCTGAGATGAGTTCTACGGTGTCTTCCCTCATCCGTGTTGCCACTTCATGCCTTTCAACATCACTGTCTCCAAATAGAATTGCTCGACGAGCTCGGACTATTCTATGCCCAACACTTCCTGGGGTAGGCCCTCCTATTGTTGCATTTGTTGGTAAGGCCACTGGACTACCGAAACCTCGAGCATCCATATTCGTCATTTCTTTCGCCCAAAATTTCTCCTACAATACCATTTACATGTAAGATTCACAGTACCACGAAAAACAATTCAAAAAATAAAAACTTCATTTTCATACTTCAGAAACTTGTCAAGTAGTAGTAAAACCAAGATTGTAAGAAACACTTCATTGTTAAGTGCCTTTAGATGGGATTGAAAGAATATAATTCCAACGATGTGATTGTTCTAGCAAGCACACTGAACCATTTAAAAAAAAATGGATTTTTTTTTCAATATTACATTCTGCAATGAATCATATAAGTTCTTTTTCCAAAAAAATGCTTACATTGCCCAATAAATAAGATTGTTCACAACTTTCACATCACTAATCCAAATGGAATGAATCAAAACTTCAGATGTAGACAAAACATAATCTTCTACAAGAAAAAGCAAAAAAAAAAAAAATTAATTTTTTTTCAATATTTTTTGTGCTGCCATCCGAGTTCAATTCTTGCCTTTTTTTGGTATAACTGTTGTACCAAGCACCGATGGGAATAAAAAATGTATTCCCACAAAGCTTATTTGCTTCTCTGTCTTCAATAAAAGTTTCAAAACATTCAAAAATTATCTCACAAGGAGACAATGGAAGTTCAAGGGTTCACTAAAGATATTAGCATGTAAAGTCAGTTCATGTGTGTTTTTACCAATTCTAATTGCATATTAAATTGTATGTCCATCAATCAACCACTTAAGAGTTGGATTTGAATATTTGGCTAGTAAAACTTATCAAAAGTTTGTTTAGTAAATTTACATTTGAGGCATTCAAGTGGAATTGACATGTATGCTTCGGTTATTCATATTTTGTGAAGCTACTAATAATTCATTATGAATCATTAGTTATGACCTCCTGCCATGTATTCCCTCTGCCCCAAAACGATTTTCTTCTATTTTGTTGACATTTATTTTATGCCAATTTCATTAATCATATTGAGAAAGCTTCCTAATTTTATATCACTAGAATCAATAAAGAACATTTCATGTATTCATTTCATCCTACATGAAAAAAGCCACAAGGAAGTGTCCACATGACTTACTCAAAACCCTTAAAAGAACATGAAGTCTTGCATGAATTTCAAATTGAACTATCATTCATTCATAATTTGACTTGTAATGCTTTTATTATTCATGGTTTCCAGCTCATAACTCATTTCGTGCTATTGTTGAATCTCCAAAACAATTGCCAGAAGATTACTAATGAATACAAAGCACGCTCACCGTCCATCAAAAAACAATATTTAAGGGAAAAAATTCGAATTCAAAATAATATTTTTGGTACTCTAGTAGGTTATCTAGGAATTCTATAATGAATTTAATTTGAAATCTGTTTGATATTTCAAAAACAAACATGCCAGTAACCACAAACATGAGTGGTCCTACTTTGGTAACAAAGCTACGCTAATGAAGTAGGTTGCAAGTTTTGCCCAACAAGGCAGAAGCCATTGTAACGAACGCCTCGAGCCTTCAAGGTCACTCCTTAGCACAAATATTTTGTGATGTATTGGACAGTCACATAAAAAAATTCTTTTTGTAATGCAATTGAAGATTCAAGAATGTGCTCAATTAGGTTCTAATTATAATATAAAACTTAATAAGTTCACTAAGTGTCACATTGCATCAATTATATGATTTATATCTCAATATTGCTCTTACTGAAGGTTCAAAAATACATTTACTTTTGTGTCCATTATTTTGATTTCAGCATTATATTGTAGCAAGCCAAATTACACTTAGAACAATAGCTACACAAGTTCATAGACTCTCGTAAAGCATTTTTTCCCACTTCATGCACTAACTTTGTAGAGGTAGAGGTAAGTTTACTTTCTTAACCCTTAAAGGACCGTCACTATACTTTCACCAAAAACACTCCAAAACTGCCATTTCTAGTACAAGTATCAAAATTTTGAAAAAGAACTTTTTTGATATATCTAACCGTAGGATCTTGTATTATATAGTATCAGAAACATGTGGTAAAAATTTCAGACATTTACACCGGGTGGATTGCAAGATATAAACATTTAAGTTAACTAAAATCATTTTTTTGACCCTGTGAAAAGCACGGCAGCTACACTTCACAAGCTCACATTTCTATGAAAAAATGACGTAGATGGTGGTGCTTCTTTGGATTTGTTTTCCTAGACAAGTTGGCCACATGCTTGAAAAATTTCAGATCATTTGGAATAGTACAACATATAGGAAAAAAATAGTAAGTAGGTAATAGTAGAGAATGATTAAAAATACTAAATTATTTACAATTTGAATATGGAATTGAAAATTTCCAATCCCAATGGTCAAAATGTTGTAATACTGTATCTTCATTCTACGATTTTATTTTTGTCCAAAAATATTGAAAATTGGGTAAGATAAAGGATTTCAAAGTTTATTTTAGAGTAGGAAATCCAAAACTGCCCAAAAACAAAAAGTTCTCATAACTTTTGACTCATTGATCAAAATGGCATGATTCAAAGCTTTTCGTGTATATAAAACTCTAGAAAATCAATTCCAAATTTTTGTTTCTGAAAAAAGTGATTTTTTCTGATCTGCTGTGAGTGTTTCTAACTCCACCCTTAAGTCAGAAAGTTGCACACAGGTTCTAGCGGCATAAGTTAATGGTTTAATTGGGTGAATGGTAAACTTAGTGTTCTTTGGCCTTCCAAGCAATGGACACTTTGTTATGTTGATTTTTACCTACTTTAAGTACTTCAAAACACTCTAATAGTTAAGAAATAAAGGTTGTTAAGGGTTAGTTAATTGTGATTTAAACTTCTAACTAAAATAAAATTCTACCTAAACTAAATCAAAGAATACAATTTGCCCTTTCCAAAATGGTAAAGCAAGTTGGATTTTGATATTCCTAATGAAAGTTATGTGTGGATGAAATTCGTACCTAATTCTATCCTAAAAACTTCATCCGTCAACTAAAAATAGCAAATTAATGTAAAATAAATCTAAATTTCAGGGTTGAAAGGTTAATTAAGTTATCTAACGGAATTTTTAGAGAAAACCTAATTTTGACCTATTTTAAGATTTTTCATCCAAAATTAGGTCAAATCTTCATCCACTCTTTTATCCTTCAAATTAAAGTAATTTTAAAAGTAAAAGGTGAATTTGGAATCTTCAAAAGATTCTTTAAAAGATTATGGTTTCAAAAGATTCCCTAGTCATGCTTTGAGAATATTCCTAATTGTTCTTTAATTAATCCTAAGTCTAAGTTATTATTCTAATTTTAGTGAATTTTTAGGGTTTTATGGTTTTTATGAGTAAAGTGATTAATTAAATTCTTGTTAAAATAAAAAGTAAGAATTTAGAACTTTTAGGTGAAAACTTTTAAATGGATGAAATCCCCCTTGGTTGGATGGAATTCCTTCCTTTAATAATTTTCAAGAGAATAAGTAGATAAATTAGGTTTTGACTTTCCCTAATTATTCTAATATTCCCTAAGTTCCTAAATTAAATTAGATTCCTTTTGAGATTCTTTTGGATGAGATTACTATTTCGTTTTCCAAATGAATTCAAAGTTATTCTAATTATTACCTTACGATTTTAGTTAAATTTTCAAAGGTTTTCTAACAATTTAAATTCTACTAGCTATTGGATTTGTAATGGTTAGTTTTGTTAGTTTTAATTTTCTAATCTAATTCTTTAAAGAATGAAAGCAAAAGAAAAGACAAAAGATAGAATTTGAAATCATACCTTGGTGTCGAGAATGTCAATCGTCCCATCATCGCAAAACACCATCATAATCGTCTCCTCGAAATTCTCCATTGTCTTTCATGAATTTGGAAGAAATCTTAGTATTCTTGTTTTTAAAACCTATCTAAAAAGTCCAAATTTGTTAGTTTTGGCAATTTAAAACTAATCCTTTGATTTTAGGAATTTAAATTAAATGATAAATTTAATTCATATTTCCTAAGTTTTCAATGAATAGTAGTTTTATTCGATTGCCAATTTTTAATAGTTGTTTTGTTAAATATTCCAAGATATTAGTTGTTGTTTGTTTTTATTGTTTTGGCTTATTAGGCCTAATAAAACAAATTCCCCAAACTACAAACAAACAACTAATTTGGCTTTGGAATCCTAATTAATAACTAAAACCAAATGAATGAATAGTATTCTAATAAAATAATCTTAAATAATCTAAAACAAATCTATCAATGAATAGTAAAAGGAATAAAAGGATGAACGACAATCCAAATGAATAGTAAAAAGAATATAACAATCCAAACAATTCCAACCTCAATAGTAAGATGCCAATCAAAACAATAAAATAATCAATCAATTTAATTAGGAAGATTCTCACCTTGATCCTTCGTTCTCCTTGGCTAACTTCTTATAATCCTTCCCCTTTCTTCACTTGTTGTTTTTGTTGTGTTGTTGTTGATGGGGAGCTATGGTGGTTTATAACACTCATGTGTTGGAAGCGAATTCTTGGTGTTTGATTTTTCTCCCAAAAATCAAAAATTTGGTGCGTGGCAACAACCGCCTATGCTTGATTATTTAGATTTTTGCTTCTAGGAGTTATTTGTTTCCTTAACCCCTAATGACCCCTGGACCTCCAATCCCACTGAACTGAATTTCGATCAAGGGCTTGCCTGACAACCCCCCAGTGCAACCCAGCAGTGTCGTGGCACTACCCAACAGAACCCCCGATCAACCAGAACCCCCGATCAACAGGACCCCCGATCGCAGCCAGCAGAGTTCCCTCCTCCCCCCGGCGTCAGACTGCGGCGCCCTTGGTTTCGGTGGCAACCTGCGGCAGGCAGTCTGTGAGCCTGACTGGAGGCTACGACCCGGCTGGTCAGTCCGTAAGACCCACAGCGGAGGACACAACCCCAACTGGTCAGTCCGTAAGCCTCACTGGCTATACTGTTTTAATCACCCAACTGGGTGGTGGGTTATTATACCTTCCCAATTGGTTTTCAGCAATCGTGATGGGTTAATCCCAATTTTTGGGGTTAATTTTCCAACTACAGATTCTGACCAAAATTAACTACAAGCAATCTAATAAATTGAAATAACGATGACAACAACTAAACTAATTTCTTTGAAGTAGGAAATTTTCACTAAGCATCTAGACTAATTTAATATCTTTCTTCAATGATGCAAGTGACAAGTTCCAAATACTAAAGAAAAGAATTCCTCTACAAGGAGTATGACACCGGATTACTTCAAGTTCTTCGGTAAAGGTTTGAATTTTAAAATTTCACCGTACGTATGGCTTAATTTTAATATTTCAAAGTCAAAGCTCCGCCGTGCGGGAGCAACCCCAGGAATTAACAGTCAAATCAAAGTTTCAAGTACCCGTTTCCAGGTTTCAAAATCAAAGCTCCGCCGTGCGGGAGCAACCCCAGGAATTAACAGTCAAATCAAAGTTTCAAGTACCCGTTTCCAGGTTTCAAAGTTAAAGCTCCGCCGTACGGGAGCAACCCCAGGAATTAACAGTCAAATCAAAGTTTCAAGTACCCGTTTCCAGGTTTCAAAGTTAAAGCTCCGCCGTACGGGAGCAACCCCAGGAATTAACAGTCAAATCAAAGTTTCAAGTACCCGTTTTCAGGTTTCAGAGTCAAAGCTCCGCCGTACAGGAGCAACCCCAGGAATTAACAGTATCCAAGGATCCAAACTAGTATTTTGAAAACTTAATTCTTAAAGGAGGTACACATGACAGTGTTTAACCGAACATTAAAAACTAATTTCCAAAATTCAAGCAAAGTTTTAAGTTTAATCACTAAAGGAGGTACACATGACAGTGTTTAACCGAACATTAGCAACTATTCAAACCAAACACCCGTTATACAACGAGTTTTGGCACGTGGTGATGCTCAAAACCTTTTGGCAAAGTCTGGCTTTGCCGCTTTAAAGTTTTAAGTTCACAGACTATTATCAATTCACACAAATGGTTGATTAGTATCAAAAGAACAACAAAATCAAAGTAGAGTTTGGGAACGACTCCCACAACTCCCCAAATGTCAAAGTTTTGGGGCTTGAAGCCTCCAAATTCAAGAAATAAGTTGGTTAACACAAACAATACTAGAGTTAGGGGATTTCCTCCACCTAAACTCTTGAAAATCAAAGTTTTGGGGCTTGAAGCCTCCAAATTCAAACAAGAAAAGAAAACAAAGCTTTGAAGGGGCCCTCCGGACCTTCAAAGTACAAGAGAGAACAAGAAAATAGAAGAAAATAGCCAAAATTTGGCTTAGAAAGTGCTCCGACAAGTGTCGGTAGCACGACAAGAGCAACAACAAGAATGAAACAAAGAATGAGGGCCACGAACAACCTCGAGGAAGGGCCTTATATACTCGCTCCAGGCCCCCCCCCCGGTAAGTTGTTCGTAAATTATCTTTTACTTTCAATCTAGATATTTTGCTAAACTACCTAAACGTATTTTCAAAATAATCTTTGTTTAATGGGAAGGAAGGTTCTCAAGCGAGTTCCTTCTAGGCCCTAAATGGCCTTAGAATCTTTTCCCAAATCAAATATTTGATTTTCCCAAAGATATTTTGAAAATCTACCTAATTAACCAAGATATTTTGTGTTTTAATCTAGGGTTAGTTCTAAATTGTCTTTCTTTAGTCCAAAAGATGGCTTCTTACGGAAGACAAGTATCTTGGGCAAATCCAATCTTCGATTTTACAAGAGATATTTGCAAAATCAACCCAGATTAATCAAAAATTACCTTTTAAAAGTCAAACTAAGGGCTGACCCTCTCTATCTTTTGAGGGACAACTCGAAACTGAAAACAAACTGCGCCATCGCGTTCAGGAGACCCCAATTAGCCTAAGGGACCCCTAACCCCTACCTCTCCAGCCGTTTTAAGGCGCAAATTTGAGTCACGGTAACTCAGAACAAAAGTTAAAAAGCTAACTTTTGGAGTTTGCGTCTTTTGATGAAACTGTCGGTCCTGGGTGGTTTAGAATATTCGTGGGAGTAAGAATTGACCCTTGAAACACTCCATTCGGACACCGCTAGCTCCTGGTTCGTCGGTCAACCCGCCGCCAAGTTGTAAATTCTTGTAAAATTCACTGTCGGTTCTGATTCTGGTAGTTGGGAATGTCGGAATGTCTTCAAACTTGACAGGGCTCTTTATTGGCACACAAAACACTATCCTAATTTTTAGTGAGATTTTACCGCAACATTGGTAATTTCTAGGAATTTACGAATGCATTTTTAAGCGGTTGACTTCTCATGGAGTCATCGTGGAGTTTTGTAAAATCCCGAAACTTTTGGGCAACCTTCTACAAGATGTCCATCAACTAAGGGCAAAACCAAATCTCCAATAAGAATGCTATTTTTAGCAATTCTTTAATAATTTCCACCCGGGGGGGAAATTATTCTTGATACCAGGGGAATCTTGGATGATCGGGCTTCTATTTGACCTCCTGGCATGCTTTGACCTAGAAAAGCACCTCTCTGTATGTTCCAATCATCATCTCCTCCATCTTGATCTGCGAATGACTGTATTTCTCAAAATTACCTGCAAACAATAAATCTAACTCTTTCGAGTTGGATTTGGACTGACTCGGACTAGACTCGGACTAGACTCTAACTTTTAACCAGTTTGTTACATGTATACTTATAGCTATTTGTATTACATGAACAAGACACTAGGACTGGTTAACTCTCAAATTCTCACATCGCTCGGAATTACTAACTTAACTACTTATTTCTACTAATAAGACCTAAATTTAGTGAAAATGTAACGTCTTACGTATTTCACGCATTTAAGGCCATGACACACCTCTTTGGTAAGGACTTCTACCAAAACCCACAATAATTGTATTTTTATATGTTTTTTCCTATTTTCCACTTAAAAATTAACTAAAAATCGCGAAAAATAAGTTCAGAGTTCCAAGTGTCAACTTGAGGGCTCACATATGGCGGCCATCTGCGGTACGATTGAAAATCGTGAGAACCCAACTCTTGCTAACGCAATATTCATGGGCACACGGTCAATCTCCCGTTGATTCTTGATCATATCAGAGATCTAATCAAGTTGCTACTCACATGTGAATGTATGTAACCACCAAATTGTATTGGAATCTGAATGACACACCCTTATAAGGTTCCAGAGTTGAAATAAGACACAGATTTCCAATCATGAATTACCAATTAACAAGCATAGATGTTATTGGTCCTAACCTAAATTCATGTTGGACATTTGAGAACATGTAGAACAAGATGAAAATGTGAAATTTCACATTCCCAGAATCCCAACATCATTACTGATGTGGTTGCATTGTAAAATAACTTTATTAAAAAGTCACAAATGCACGGTATATGGGTTTAAGACAAGTCTAAGGACCCATTTTCCTATGTGGACTTTTGATGTAAATCTAAAAGATCTAACACCAGACTCTATGACTCTAAGCATGGTTCATTAATTTATCTTGATAATTTTCTTGTTATGATCCGCCTCAATCGGAGTTGATTTGGATTTAAAGTATAAAGAAGAGAAAGAGAAAAGAAAGAGAAAACAAAACAAGTAGTCAGGAGGCTTCAATGCTTTGGAGTTCATTTTTGGAAAAATGTCTCCAGCCGCCTTCAGTCTCAATTTCTGACTTCTCATCTTGTCACTAGCTCAGGGGTAGGCGGCGCCTCGACGACGGTCCAAAGTTCAAACCGTCGTCGCCGGTTTGTTATTCTAACGACCGATGCCTTGCCACGGCGATCGGCCCCAACGGCTTGGAGACGACTGTCTTTTGGCCGGGGTGGTATAAATGTAGAAAGAAGAGAAAGAGAAAAGAAAGAGAAAAGAAAGAGAAAAACAAGACAAGTGGTCAGGAGGCTTCAATGCTCTAGAGTTCATTTTTGGAAAAATGTCTCCAGCCGCCTTCAGTCTCAATTTTTGACCTCTCATCTTGTCACTAGCTCAGGGGTAGGTGGCGCCCCGGCGACGGTCCAAAGTTCGAACCCTCGTCGCCAAGTTGTTATTCGAAAGACCGATGCCCTGCCACAGCGATCGGCCCCGACGGCTTGGAGACGACTGTCTTTTGGCCGGGGTGGTATAAATACCCCTTCCGCCTATCGACTGAACTTATAAAATGAAAAAACACGGCTAACCTATTCCGAAAAAAGATGTGAGCTGCCCCATCACTTCTAAGATAAAAATAGGCCACCGTTCTCGGGGTAGAATGCGAAGAGGGCCACGAACTGTAAGTACTTGTCCGCCTTCCACCGACTCCCGCGTGATGTTGATAACTTCTGCAAGATTTGCAAACTGGCCTTCAAACATGACATCGTTGCCAGGCTGCAAAATCTCCATGTTTTCGAGGTAAATCAATAGTGATCTAGCCCTGGGTGGCCAGGGCTCTTGGTTCTCCGGACTTGGGGAAATTCTCTCCAACGGTATGTCGCGGCCGGGTTGTGATTCCTCGTCCCGCGGTCGTCTTCGAGTATTTGGTAACTGAGATAACTGCATCGGTTCTTGAATAGTTGAATCTGGGATGGGCTCTCGCGCTCGCTCCTCCACAGACTCATTCCTTGGCATAGTAACTAAGTTTGGACCCAAGAAGAGCTCTCGCACTCGCTCTTCTAAAGATTCCGTCATTGATTGTTGAAGTGGCTCTGATGATGATGATAGTATCGGAAATTGAAAAGTTGGTGGTGAATTTGAATCTTGTAAGCTTGCTGACGTACTTGGTAACTGGTCTTGGGGCATCGATTGGCCCATAATTCTAATCTAAACTACTCCTACTGATTGATGAATGTTTGATGATGAAATTGTTGATGATGATGATGAATGTTGATGATGATGATGAATGTTGATGATGATGAATGTTGATGATGTAAAATTTTCCTAGACTAAAATGATAATAAAAATGCCTGCCTGTACTAACATAGACTGAGGCTTGGACTGGTCTAGACTAGTATGCATAGGAGGCGTAAGTCCCTCACCTGTTCGCATGAATGCTGACACTAAGGATTGAACTCTTAACCTGTCCATACTAGTTTTGACTCAGAACAATGACCTGTCTATGCAGACACAAGCTAAGGCTTGACCTGTCTGCATTAGTGTGCATAGAAGGCGTAAGTCCCTCACCTGTTCGCACGGATGCTGACACTAAGGATTGAACTCATAACCTGTCCACACTAATGCTGAGACTGAGGTCAATAATAAGCTGACGAAATCCTGTCTATGCAGGGCATCAGACTTGAAATATATGACTTGGATTCAACCGGGTTCACGACTGGATTCAACCGGATTCACGCCATGAAATAAAATGAAATTGAAAATAAAACTAATCTAAAATTTTTGGCTTGGATTCAACCGGGTTCACGCCAATACAATGAAAATGAAAATAAAATCTAATCTAAAATTTTTTAAGTAACCAAAAAAGAGAGAGAAGAAACTCAAGATTGAAAATCTTGAGCCAAGTGACTATGATTTAGGCATTCCTACGAAAAACTCTCGCGCTTGCTTTTCGAAGGATACCGTTATAGTTTCAAGTGACTGTGAAGAAAGGTGAAACAAGTGACCGTAACGAAATGTAAACCTAATAAGAGCTCTCGCGCTCACTCTTCTAAGAATACCGTCACGGATTCCAAAAGTAACTAAAACAAACAACTTCTAGTGGCCAAACAAGAATGGGCGCTTACTTTATACTAGAGTTGGAACACAAAGAAGAAGAGAAAGAAGAAGAAGATGGATTAACACTGCTGCCCCAGTGTCTTTTCTTTTACAGAAAATCTAGCTAACAATAGGATTGGTTAGTAGCTTCATGAAGAAGATTGTCACTTTCTTGCCTCAGGGAATCTAGCGGCTTCACTTGAAGACTTCCACTAAATTTGGACCAAGGAATCGGGTGGCTTCATCGTGAAGATCAAATCAATCATACTATAGCTAAAAACTGCAACCGACGAAGATTAGTAGTTGGATTAGTATCGCTGCCCCGATACCTTTTCTTTTACGCTAATTCATCCAATAATGGAAATAATCTAGAGAAGCTTCTTGAACAAGACAGAGGTCCCAACATCGTTGGAGATTAGGTGGCTACACTTGTAGACTTCCACCTAATCTTCCAGTGGGAATTGGCAGCTTGTCCAAGAAGAAAGAATCTAAATGATTCTCATCACAAATAAAAGTTGCAACCAAACTTATCCAACAAAACAAATGAAATATATGTGCTAAATGCACCAAAACTATAAGAGAAATATAAAGGTTAGAATATACTTACCCTGGTTGGATTAACATTGCTGCCCCAATGTCTTTTCTTTTACGTTAGTTCAAATGAAGTTAGTAGGTATTTAACAGTTTCATATCTTTTTGAGACTTACTTCCTAACGTTTGCCTTGGGAGACCAGAACGCTTCTCATTGAAGTCTAACATCCATGAAACAAGCCAAGGGAACTGGAATGCTTACTATGAAGCTATGAAATTGACAAATATCCACAAACTCTAATTGAATTCACAACCAAGAAAAGGGTAATAACAAACAAGAGAAGAACAGAGAAGAAAAAGACAAAAGAAGATAAAATAAAATAAAAAGAGAAAGGTTAGAAGAGTAAAGGTTAGAAAGATAAAGGTTTAAAGTTAAAAGTTAGAAGTTAAAAGTTAGAAGTTGCTTACCTGGTTGTTTTGGAATAACATTGCTGCCCCAATGTTATTATTTTTACTTGAACCTAATTTAAATAATTATATATTTTCCCCCTTTCTTGGTTAAAACCAAGAGATATATACTTATTTAATTTAGATTCAAAACCAAAACACAGGTAAATAACCCAATAGAAAGAAAATGATAAATAGTAAAAGCAAAGAAAAAATGAAAATAAAAACGTACCTGAATAAAAGTTGTTGTGGCGTTGATGCTCCCAGTTTGTGGACGCACCAAAAATCGTACTTGTTGACGCACCAAAGTATCAAAGTTGACTTACCATTGTTGTAATTTTAAGGATGCAATTCCAAAATCGGTTGTTGTGACTTAAAAGTTGACGCACCAAAATATTGTTTGAATGTTGATGCCCGAAATTGTTGTTTAAAGATTGACGCACCAAAAATGTTTATTTTTGACGCACCAAAATTTAAAATTAAAGTTTAAATTTAAAGTATTGGGCCCGAATTTAGACCTCAATGTCAATGAAATGAAAATGGAAGGTAATTATGCCTTCAAATACTTGACCATTAAGTCAAGGTTAGAAACTTGGTGTATACCAAGTAAATGAAAAATTGAATTTTTCATGTATCGCATTATTAGGAATTTTTTAATATTTTTAAATTTTTAGGGATTTTTAAATTTTTTATGAAAAGCAAAGAAAATCAAACGAAAAGAAAAGAAAAGAAAAAGAAAAGGAAAAAGAAAAGAAAAAGAAAAGAAAAAGTCTGTACAGAATCATAGTCCCTTGGCCGTCCGGTGAAGGAGGAACCAATAGAATATGCTTAGTTTAGGGCATGGTAGGTACTAAGAAACCCTTATTTTTACATGATTTCCAAGAGTGGGCAAACTTAAGTACTTCATGAAGAAGTTAAATCTTTTCAAATCAAATGCCCAAACGGTTGTATAGAATTTAAATTTCCAATGACCTATTGAAATATTCAAATTCTACTGGAAATCACAACCAAGTGATTACCAGTTTCAACCTTTTGAAAATCACAACCAAG
Source organism: Rhytidiadelphus loreus (assembly GCA_947034895.1). Classification (NCBI taxonomy): domain Eukaryota; kingdom Viridiplantae; phylum Streptophyta; class Bryopsida; order Hypnales; family Hylocomiaceae; genus Rhytidiadelphus; species Rhytidiadelphus loreus. The sequence goes on from OX344764.1 coordinate 47,583,613, forward strand.
TGATTCCCACTCTTGAAAGCCACAACCATGTTAAAGCTAAATACTATGATTCTAGGAAACTTTTTAAAGAAAATTCAAGCACTCTGTTTTTGTATTTTTAAATTTTTTGTTGTTTTTGGTTTTATGAAAGAAAGCAAATAAATGAAAGCAAATAAATGAAAAGAAAGAAAACAAATAACAAATAAAAAGAAAAGAAAAGCAAAGCAAATAAAAGCAAATAGCAGAAAATGAAAAGGGCAGGCATGAAATTCAAGTGTTTGAATATTCAAGCCTGAAACTGTGGAAGCAACCACAGAAAAGTTTGTTAGAGGACTTACCAATTCACACGCGATATTCTTTGCATCGACTTCCATTAGTTCGTGTTGGAAACTCCGATCCATCCAGGTTTTTGAGCTGCACTGAATTGTTGAGAAAGGTTTCTTGGACAATGTAAGGACCAGTCCATAAAGCATCGAATTTCCCGGGAAATTCTAATTTCCGGGCATCTTGGACCATGACCCACATTCCTGGTTGGAGGGTACGTATCTTGTTGCGTTTGTCGAATGCTGCTTTTCGCCGTCTTTGAATGGTCTCCACATGTTGAGATGCTAATCGTCGAGACTCGCTCAACGCTTCTAGATGGTATAATCTGTCTTTTAATGACTGGGTGTCATCCAAACGTGTGTCAATCGTGATACGTAATGATTGTACTTCGAATTCTATAGGCAGTATCGCTTCAATTCCATACATTAGGGCAAAAGGAGTAGTTCTTGTTGTTACTTTGTAAGTAGTGCGATATGCCCATAATGCTGAAGATAATTTCACATCCCAATCTCTTTTGTTGTCAGAAACAGTCTTACGGAGAATGTGTACCAATGTTTGATTCACTCTTTCAGTATGACCATTAGTTTGGGGGTGATACGGGGTCGTCTTCCGATGATTGATTTGGAACATGTCCGTTAGTATTTCTATGGTTTCGTTAAGGAAGTGAGACCCTCTGTCACTAACCAATACTTTGGGACATCCAAATCGTGATATAATGTTTTCATAGAGAAAAATAGCGGTCTGCTTGGCATCCGCAGTTTTTACTGCTTTGGCCTCAGCCCACTTGGTCAAATATTCGGTGGCGACGATAACATATTGATTTCGTCGTGATGATATTGGGACAAATGGTCCGACATAATCAATGCCCCATTTTTCCAAGGGGGCAAGTGGTAAAGATGGATGTAAAGGTAGATCCATCCGCATATCATTGCGTGCATATCGTTGACATGCATCGCATCCTTTTGTATGTTCTTCTGCATCTGAGAACATGGTCGGCCAAAAATATCCTGCCCGTAAGATTTTTTGAGCAGTCAAACGCCCTGAAAAGTGTCCTCCGCATGCGCTTCCATGACAAGCTTCCAATATGGCTGACACTTCATCATATGACACGCATCTTCGTAAAATTCCATCGACACTTCGGCGATAGAGTTTGCCTGCTACTAATGCAAAATGGGTACTATTGACCCGAATTTTTCTCCGTTCGTTCTTATCCAATCCCTCTGGATATTTTTGTGAGCTTAAGAATTGAGCAATATGTTCGTACCAAGTAGGGACTGAGCGTATGGCAAAGAGCTGGTCATCAGGAAATTCATCATCAATGTCTTCGGTTCCTAAGTCCGTGGATAACCGGGACAAATGATCAGCTCTCAAATGTTTCTTTCCAGGTTTGAATTCTACTGTGTAGTCAAATTCTGAGAGTAGTAGAACCCATCGAGCCAATCTACCACTTAGATCTGGCTTATTTATCAAGTACTTAATAGCCATGTGATCGACAAAGAAGACTACTTGATTCATTAGAAGATAATGTCGAAATTTCTTCACTGAGAATATCATTGCGAGACATTATCTTTCGGTGGTTGTATAATTGCGTTCTGCGGAGGTGAGTTGTCGACTTGCGAAAACAATTGGATGTTCTTGGCCGGTGTCCTCTGCTACTTGGCATAACGTACTTCCTACTGCCACAGCAGAAGCGTCACAATAGATGTGAAATGGCCGACTCCAATCCGGTGCTCTCAATACGGGGGCGGTCGTTAACTTCTCCTTGAGCCCATCGTAACTTTGTTGACATTCTGGTGTCCAATCAAATTTAACCGTCTTTTTGGTTAAATTGGTAAGTGGTAGTGCTTGTGTGGCGTAGTCTTCGATAACATCACAGTAATATCCGGTATGACCTAAGACTCGTTGCACTCCTTTTACATCGGTAGGAGCAGGGAGTTTAGAAATAACTTCCACCTTCTCAGGGTCAGCCATCTTCCCATCCTTTGAGACAACATAACCCAGTAAAACTCCCCTCTTGACTCCTAAAAATAACTTGGTTGGGTTGAGTGCAATGCCTGTTCGACGACACCTTATTAGGCATTCTCGAACCAATGTTAGATGATCTTTGCTAGTAGACTGAGTACTAAAATCATCAATATAGACCGTCATTGATTTATGAAGTAGGTCTGAAAATGCGTAACTCATAACCCTTTGAAATGCTGATGGAGCATTGCAAAGACCAAATGGCATTACTTTATAGATGAATGTCCCCCACGGGGTGATAAAGGCTGTCTTTGACCAGTCTTCTGGAGCAATTGCAATTTGATTATAGCCTGAATATCCATCCATAAAAGTAAAAAGTTCATTTCCTGCTACCTCATCTACAATAGTGTTAATAAAAGGTAGAGGAAAATGATCCTTCCGTGTGTGCTTGTTTAATTGCCGATAATCCACACACACTCGTAACTTGCCATTTTTCTTTCTGACTAGCACCATGGGTGATACCCAGTCAGTGATCTCGACCGGTACAATGAATTGGGCTTGTAATAATCGTTCTATCTCTGCTTTGACTACGAGTTGCAGAGATGGATTCATCCGCCTTTGTCTTTGTCTGATTGGTACAGTTCCTGAATGTACCGGAATAATATGTTGAGCTATGCTTGGGGGAACTCCTCTAAGATCTAGATACGACCATGCAAACACATCCCGAAACTCCATTATCAAAGATCGGTACTTTTCGAGTTCTTCTCTTTCGAGATGTGTTCCTACTTTAATGAGCTTAGTTTCTTCCCCTGGAAAGGATACGTCTATCTCTTTCCAATCATTCGTTTGTACGTGAACAGGATTGGTGGGACCGTGATACCAGTCGTTTGGTACTGATGGATATGTGACCACATCTGATCCTACTTGCAATCCTTCTGAAGTTTTGCGAACATGTAATGGCGGCATGAGGGCTTCTTCTGGTAAGATGGAATCCCAATCCATGGTTTGAGTACCATCGATTTCCAACAAACAAGCATCTTCCAGAGAAATTTCATCCACAATTGTTGCTAATCCGGGTTCATTTTCGTCCTCCAATATTTCCCAAGTTCCTTCCATTATTGTTGGAGTAACTTCGGATGGACCCGCCTCATGGGTATGTAAAGAAGGTGGAATTCTCTTTGAAAGAGGAATATTCCCTTCTTGTGGTGATGGAATTGAGTGATTATCTTCAGGTAATAAAAGACTCAATCCCACCCTGCTTGGTGGTGATACAATGGTATGTGATCCATGATCACTCAATTGTTGAATATAATAGAAAGGATTAAACTGAGAATCTACCTCTCTGCCAATGTGAACTTTAGGGAGTGCTAATGAACTACCAATCCCTAATGCAGAATATCTATTCTTCAATTCTACGCTCCATGTTGTTGTCGGCTTTAGCCATTGTTGTAGAAGATCTGATCCCATCCGAATATGCCAGCTACTTGCCATTGCATTGTTGTAACTGACGTCCTTTTGCAAGGCTTGACGTTTCTTGTCTCGTTCAACTTACCAGTGCGGATGTCGATCTTCAACTTAGTAAAATGCCTAGGTAGTGAAATAGTTAAACTATTCACTCCCGGCAGACGCACAAAAAATGTGAGTGTTTCTAACTCCACCCTTAAGTCAGAAAGTTGCACATAGGTTCTAGCGGCATAAGTTAATGGTTTAATTGGGTGAATGGTAAACTTAGTGTTCTTTGGCCTTCCAAGCAATGGACACTTTGTTATGTTGATTTTTACCTACTTTAAGTACTTCAAAACACTCTAATAGTTAAGAAATAAAGGTTGTTAAGGGTTAGTTAATTATGATTTAAACTTCTAACTAAAATAAAATTCTACCTAAACTAAATCAAAGAATACAATTTGCCCTTTCCAAAATGGTAAAGCAAGTTGGATTTTGATATTCCTAATGAAAGTTATGTGTGGATGAAATTCGTACCTAATTCTATCCTAAAAACTTCATCCGTCAACTAAAAATAGCAAATTAATGTAAAATAAATCTAAATTTCAGGGTTGAAAGGTTAATTAAGTTATCTAACGGAATTTTTAGAGAAAACCTAATTTTGACCTATTTTAAGATTTTTCATCCAAAATTAGGTCAAATCTTCATCCACTCTTTTATCCTTCAAATTAAAGTAATTTTAAAAGTAAAAGGTGAATTTGGAATCTTCAAAAGATTCTTTAAAAGATTATGGTTTCAAAAGATTCCCTAGTCATGCTTTGAGAATATTCCTAATTGTTCTTTAATTAATCCTAAGTCTAAGTTATTATTCTAATTTTAGTGAATTTTTAGGGTTTTATGGTTTTTATGAGTAAAGTGATTAATTAAATTCTTGTTAAAATAAAAAGTAAGAATTTAGAACTTTTAGGTGAAAACTTTTAAATGGATGAAATCCCCCTTGGTTGGATGGAATTCCTTCCTTTAATAATTTTCAAGAGAATAAGTAGATAAATTAGGTTTTGACTTTCCCTAATTATTCTAATATTCCCTAAGTTCCTAAATTAAATTAGATTCCTTTTGAGATTCTTTTGGATGAGATTACTATTTCGTTTTCCAAATGAATTCAAAGTTATTCTAATTATTACCTTACGATTTTAGTTAAATTTTCAAAGGTTTTCTAACAATTTAAATTCTACTAGCTATTGGATTTGTAATGGTTAGTTTTGTTAGTTTTAATTTTCTAATCTAATTCTTTAAAGAATGAAAGCAAAAGAAAAGACAAAAGATAGAATTTGAAATCATACCTTGGTGTCGAGAATGTCAATCGTCCCATCATCGCAAAACACCATCATAATCGTCTCCTCGAAATTCTCCATTGTCTTTCATGAATTTGGAAGAAATCTTAGTATTCTTGTTTTTAAAACCTATCTAAAAAGTCCAAATTTGTTAGTTTTGGCAATTTAAAACTAATCCTTTGATTTTAGGAATTTAAATTAAATGATAAATTTAATTCATATTTCCTAAGTTTTCAATGAATAGTAGTTTTATTCGATTGCCAATTTTTAATAGTTGTTTTGTTAAATATTCCAAGATATTAGTTGTTGTTTGTTTTTATTGTTTTGGCTTATTAGGCCTAATAAAACAAATTCCCCAAACTACAAACAAACAACTAATTTGGCTTTGGAATCCTAATTAATAACTAAAACCAAATGAATGAATAGTATTCTAATAAAATAATCTTAAATAATCTAAAACAAATCTATCAATGAATAGTAAAAGGAATAAAAGGATGAACGACAATCCAAATGAATAGTAAAAAGAATATAACAATCCAAACAATTCCAACCTCAATAGTAAGATGCCAATCAAAACAATAAAATAATCAATCAATTTAATTAGGAAGATTCTCACCTTGATCCTTCGTTCTCCTTGGCTAACTTCTTATAATCCTTCCCCTTTCTTCACTTGTTGTTTTTGTTGTGTTGTTGTTGATGGGGAGCTATGGTGGTTTATAACACTCATGTGTTGGAAGCGAATTCTTGGTGTTTGATTTTTCTCCCAAAAATCAAAAATTTGGTGCGTGGCAACAACCGCCTATGCTTGATTATTTAGATTTTTGCTTCTAGGAGTTATTTGTTTCCTTAACCCCTAATGACCCCTGGACCTCCAATCCCACTGAACTGAATTTCGATCAAGGGCTTGCCTGACAACCCCCCAGTGCAACCCAGCAGTGTCGTGGCACTACCCAACAGAACCCCCGATCAACCAGAACCCCCGATCAACAGGACCCCCGATCGCAGCCAGCAGAGTTCCCTCCTCCCCCCGGCGTCAGACTGCGGCGCCCTTGGTTTCGGTGGCAACCTGCGGCAGGCAGTCTGTGAGCCTGACTGGAGGCTACGACCCGGCTGGTCAGTCCGTAAGACCCACAGCGGAGGACACAACCCCAACTGGTCAGTCCGTAAGCCTCACTGGCTATACTGTTTTAATCACCCAACTGGGTGGTGGGTTATTATACCTTCCCAATTGGTTTTCAGCAATCGTGATGGGTTAATCCCAATTTTTGGGGTTAATTTTCCAACTACAGATTCTGACCAAAATTAACTACAAGCAATCTAATAAATTGAAATAACGATGACAACAACTAAACTAATTTCTTTGAAGTAGGAAATTTTCACTAAGCATCTAGACTAATTTAATATCTTTCTTCAATGATGCAAGTGACAAGTTCCAAATACTAAAGAAAAGAATTCCTCTACAAGGAGTATGACACCGGATTACTTCAAGTTCTTCGGTAAAGGTTTGAATTTTAAAATTTCACCGTACGTATGGCTTAATTTTAATATTTCAAAGTCAAAGCTCCGCCGTGCGGGAGCAACCCCAGGAATTAACAGTCAAATCAAAGTTTCAAGTACCCGTTTCCAGGTTTCAAAATCAAAGCTCCGCCGTGCGGGAGCAACCCCAGGAATTAACAGTCAAATCAAAGTTTCAAGTACCCGTTTCCAGGTTTCAAAGTTAAAGCTCCGCCGTACGGGAGCAACCCCAGGAATTAACAGTCAAATCAAAGTTTCAAGTACCCGTTTCCAGGTTTCAAAGTTAAAGCTCCGCCGTACGGGAGCAACCCCAGGAATTAACAGTCAAATCAAAGTTTCAAGTACCCGTTTTCAGGTTTCAGAGTCAAAGCTCCGCCGTACAGGAGCAACCCCAGGAATTAACAGTATCCAAGGATCCAAACTAGTATTTTGAAAACTTAATTCTTAAAGGAGGTACACATGACAGTGTTTAACCGAACATTAAAAACTAATTTCCAAAATTCAAGCAAAGTTTTAAGTTTAATCACTAAAGGAGGTACACATGACAGTGTTTAACCGAACATTAGCAACTATTCAAACCAAACACCCGTTATACAACGAGTTTTGGCACGTGGTGATGCTCAAAACCTTTTGGCAAAGTCTGGCTTTGCCGCTTTAAAGTTTTAAGTTCACAGACTATTATCAATTCACACAAATGGTTGATTAGTATCAAAAGAACAACAAAATCAAAGTAGAGTTTGGGAACGACTCCCACAACTCCCCAAATGTCAAAGTTTTGGGGCTTGAAGCCTCCAAATTCAAGAAATAAGTTGGTTAACACAAACAATACTAGAGTTAGGGGATTTCCTCCACCTAAACTCTTGAAAATCAAAGTTTTGGGGCTTGAAGCCTCCAAATTCAAACAAGAAAAGAAAACAAAGCTTTGAAGGGGCCCTCCGGACCTTCAAAGTACAAGAGAGAACAAGAAAATAGAAGAAAATAGCCAAAATTTGGCTTAGAAAGTGCTCCGACAAGTGTCGGTAGCACGACAAGAGCAACAACAAGAATGAAACAAAGAATGAGGGCCACGAACAACCTCGAGGAAGGGCCTTATATACTCGCTCCAGGCCCCCCCCCCGGTAAGTTGTTCGTAAATTATCTTTTACTTTCAATCTAGATATTTTGCTAAACTACCTAAACGTATTTTCAAAATAATCTTTGTTTAATGGGAAGGAAGGTTCTCAAGCGAGTTCCTTCTAGGCCCTAAATGGCCTTAGAATCTTTTCCCAAATCAAATATTTGATTTTCCCAAAGATATTTTGAAAATCTACCTAATTAACCAAGATATTTTGTGTTTTAATCTAGGGTTAGTTCTAAATTGTCTTTCTTTAGTCCAAAAGATGGCTTCTTACGGAAGACAAGTATCTTGGGCAAATCCAATCTTCGATTTTACAAGAGATATTTGCAAAATCAACCCAGATTAATCAAAAATTACCTTTTAAAAGTCAAACTAAGGGCTGACCCTCTCTATCTTTTGAGGGACAACTCGAAACTGAAAACAAACTGCGCCATCGCGTTCAGGAGACCCCAATTAGCCTAAGGGACCCCTAACCCCTACCTCTCCAGCCGTTTTAAGGCGCAAATTTGAGTCACGGTAACTCAGAACAAAAGTTAAAAAGCTAACTTTTGGAGTTTGCGTCTTTTGATGAAACTGTCGGTCCTGGGTGGTTTAGAATATTCGTGGGAGTAAGAATTGACCCTTGAAACACTCCATTCGGACACCGCTAGCTCCTGGTTCGTCGGTCAACCCGCCGCCAAGTTGTAAATTCTTGTAAAATTCACTGTCGGTTCTGATTCTGGTAGTTGGGAATGTCGGAATGTCTTCAAACTTGACAGGGCTCTTTATTGGCACACAAAACACTATCCTAATTTTTAGTGAGATTTTACCGCAACATTGGTAATTTCTAGGAATTTACGAATGCATTTTTAAGCGGTTGACTTCTCATGGAGTCATCGTGGAGTTTTGTAAAATCCCGAAACTTTTGGGCAACCTTCTACAAGATGTCCATCAACTAAGGGCAAAACCAAATCTCCAATAAGAATGCTATTTTTAGCAATTCTTTAATAATTTCCACCCGGGGGGGAAATTATTCTTGATACCAGGGGAATCTTGGATGATCGGGCTTCTATTTGACCTCCTGGCATGCTTTGACCTAGAAAAGCACCTCTCTGTATGTTCCAATCATCATCTCCTCCATCTTGATCTGCGAATGACTGTATTTCTCAAAATTACCTGCAAACAATAAATCTAACTCTTTCGAGTTGGATTTGGACTGACTCGGACTAGACTCGGACTAGACTCTAACTTTTAACCAGTTTGTTACATGTATACTTATAGCTATTTGTATTACATGAACAAGACACTAGGACTGGTTAACTCTCAAATTCTCACATCGCTCGGAATTACTAACTTAACTACTTATTTCTACTAATAAGACCTAAATTTAGTGAAAATGTAACGTCTTACGTATTTCACGCATTTAAGGCCATGACACACCTCTTTGGTAAGGACTTCTACCAAAACCCACAATAATTGTATTTTTATATGTTTTTTCCTATTTTCCACTTAAAAATTAACTAAAAATCGCGAAAAATAAGTTCAGAGTTCCAAGTGTCAACTTGAGGGCTCACATCTGCCCGAACTGCCCAGCTGGGAAAAAAAGTAACATATTAGGCTATAACTTTTGACTCGTATTTCCAAATGTCGTGAAATTCAGTGCATATGAGAGATCTTCATTGCCCCCACATTATATTAAAATTTAAGCCCGAAATATGAAAATCTTCGCTTGTAGGTACCTGCCCAAAATTTCTATACAGCCAAAAAACACAGTCCGGTCCTTTAGGGGTTAAATACGAACCACATGGCTCTCTAGCAAAATTGTATTACTCCATTATAAATTTCAAATTTGTGAAGGAGGAGAAAGTTTTTTATTACCCCGACATAAAACACTGTTCTTTTGGGTATGTACAACCATAATCAACAATGCCCCAAATGTTACACATACACTTGGTTAAAAAAAATGTCAACATCATGGAGATTTCGGTTACAAAACATGTACACAATCAAACTAGGAGAGTTTCACATGGTGCCTACTGCTGTTTCTTGATTCACCTATAAACAACATTTTGAAAATTCATAACTTATTCATATGGAGTCTGTCTAAATTTTACTTGTTATGATTTCTCTTCAAAGTGCCAATCATATGCAATGTTTTTTTTTAACGTTTTTCATGTCATTCAAAATCTTAAATGTTTTGGTGGTGCTCTCAGTTTCAACAGTCATCCACGTACTGAAAAGAAAATGTGATATTACGTATCTATGATTCTATTTTCATTCGCAATGTGGTGATTTCATCCAAGATGTGGTGCTTCTAAGCACGAAATTGCCAGAAAAAAAAAAATGATCATATCCATTAAATAATGAATATAAGTAAAATAAAAGTAACAAGGGAAGATAAATGCAGCCTCATGGTGAATGACTCTCTATTTTAATCTTTACTGATGGACATTGCTTAATTGTTAACTTGCTTAAAATTGGTAGAAGAATTAGCCCTAGAATGCCTGGAATGTCATTCTTTGGCGTTCGGAGGGCAATCGTATGAACTTCTTCATCCGTTCTAAAGCTCCGTGTTTCTAATTGTACTCTAATTTCTACTCCATTTTCTACTCCATTTTCAATTTCGTAGGTATTTTCAATGTCTATTGCCTCCAAGGCCAAGTCCAATTAACAATTAACAATTAACAAAGGAGGGAGGGTCCAGACCCCGCGCAGCTGCGCGGGGTCGACAACACGAGACGACGAGTATACCTGTGACGAGTATACGAGTATACCTGCGAACAGAGGGTCCGTCGGCGCTCTTCTCCGCTCTTGCGATCTCTTGTCTTTCCTCGTTTGCTATTGCCGACGCGGGTCCTCGTTCGCGGGTTGCTAGTCGCCGCTCCGTCTGCTGCAGTTCGAGGTTGCTGTTGTGCTACTCTCCTCCGCTGGGCCGCCACTGACTGACTGTATGCGGCACTAACCTCGTGCTGCAACATGTAGTGTGCAAATTTTAGGGTTGAGGGTCTGTTTTTCCTTTCGTTTTTGTTGTTCGGATTTGCTTGCGTTGTTGCAGTTGTTTAGCTGGGGTTTTTTTTGGCATCGTCGTTCTTCTTTTGTTCCATCTGCTTGTCACCTCGGAGATGCTGTTTTGTTCTTCACAGTCCGCCTGGTTTCGTTGAATATTGCAGTGCCGCCTGGTTCCGTTGAGTATCGATCTGCAGCGTGTGCTTCCGCTGAAGATCTAGAGCGTCGACGCAGCGCCGCTGAAGATTTGCAGCATCGAGCCTGTTCTGTTAAGGATCTGCAGGTGTTTTTGTTTTTCTGCGGGAGCCTTGCTGTCATCATCAACTGATTCTTCTGGAAATCTGGGCCTCCTCGGGAAAATCTCTTCTTCAACTGCGCTTCCAGATAACCTGATTTCCCTGCAACTCAGGAGCGCTTTGCAGCAACAAGGAAAGCTTAGCGGTGCAATTTCAAAGAAGAGTGGTAGGTGTAGGACTTGTTGTAGGTGTACTGTAGTGCAGACTGGCGCATGGTCACTTGTTCCACAGCCAACTAAGTGAAATGAATTTGCAAATATTTGGGAATCGACGTTGCAATGCAGTTTTCTGCTTCCAGATTCTACAAGTGTTTGGTTCGGATGTTGAACCTGGCTTCTTTTATTGTGGGTTAATTGGCTGCGTTTTTTGTTGTTCTGTATACAAAGGAATCTTCTGGGGCATTCCCAAACTGTTGTTTGAAAAAGGAGAGGAGGAGGACAAGGATCAGTAATTTCATAGAGCTTGCAAGATGTTATGAACATCTAGGGAAATTGCTGTAAGTTATGCTTATCATCTCGTTCTTCTCTTTCATACACCTTCTCCTGATTTTTGTGCCACAACTCAGCACAACAGGAATTGAATGCAGAAATTGTCTTCCCATTCAAAGTCCTTCATTTCCATTTCTAGAGGCTGTTCACTATGTTCATCGTTATTAATAGGGTTTTAGCTTGTATTGTCGCTCCTCGGTCCTGTTGTTTTGGGATTCTACGATTCCCTGTTTTTTGATTGTTGTGCACGTAGTTGGCGCGGTCATTTCCAGGATATTGTGAATTGCTTGAACGATTTTGTGGTTGACCGTGCTCTTGTGTTGGAACTCGTGTGCATTACATTTCTGATCTGGCGTTTCTGTATGCAAAATTCCGAGTTTCATGACTACATTCTGAGCTCATATGAAGGACATAATTGAGATAGTAAAAGAATACCATTACCTTAGATATCTAAATTGAACAAAAAGTCAACAGTAACCACAAAAATTCAAACTAGACATGATTGAGACCACATTGGAAAAGAAAACACAACAATATTACTCATAGATCGAATGATTATAACTTGAATTGTAATGATTGATCATGAGGATGTTAACTCTATAGAACTATTTGATGTCTTTCAATTGTATTTTCACTTGTCAAATTTAAAATATTGGTCACCAAAAACATTTGAGTTCGTAGCTTATAACATGCATAACTCCAATCAATTTACAACTTCTTAAAACCTATTTTTTTATTTAAAATAAATGAATTTTTAATGTGATTTTTCCTCCAAGATTTGGTGTATTTGAGGCTCATTTCCAAGAACTCTCAACACTTAAAAAATAAAGATTTGCAATGGACACCCTTGCATAAAATCTTGAATAGAAAAATAACATTCAATATTTTTAGAATTGGACTTTTGATTCTAAAACTATACTTTAAAGAATGTTATTCAAAAATATGAACTACTAGAAAAAGAAACTTGGTTAGGTTTTATTTAGCTTCAAAGTATTGTCGACACCAGAATTTTGTGCCTAAAGCATTCAGGGGTTAAATCCTTAATGCCTCAATCCTTTTTCAAATTTTGAAACATTTTTTATTATATCTTTGTAAAGTAATATCATTTACCAAAATTTCATGAAATTGGGCATAAAAAGAAGTTGTCTTTTCAAGATTCAAGTGTTACATTGGATGAATGAGAAGGTAGTTGGATGAAATAGCGCCTACAAGCCCTCTGCTCATCGTCCTGAATATGGATGTCGAAGCGCTTAAGGGTTAAAGTGTTGAAAGTCAACATAATATAGAGAGAGAAACAAATGAAACAGATAATAGAACATCAACGCTCATAGAGACAAAGACATCAAGTGACGGAAGTTACACTAAAATGCATCCAATTGAATCTGGAACCAAATACATAGGATAAGACTATATTTCTAGAACAATTTGAAATACCCAAATAAAATAGGGGAGGCTTTGTCTGTTTGTAGTGAACAACACAGGTACAACACGGTACTCCGTGTATAGAGTGCGTAGCCCCCAAATCACCATCTTTTTCTACTGTGTCCAGTAGCTATTATTAAAAGTGGGCAAATTTTCATATTTTCTTATTGACGATTGACAAGTGAAAGAAGGTTCCAATGCATCAAAGAACACAAGTAAAAGAATTTTCTTTTCATTAACCATGTACGGAATCTTCATAATTATAGAATTTTCTTATTAAAAGTTATAGTAAAAGGTAAGTTGCAAAATTAGGTTTGCAAGGAATCCTATAAATTCAGTCAGTAATACTTGGAACATTTAGTAGTAATAAACCAAAATATAATTTGATTTTGGATTCATTGTTTGTGTGTTAGAAGAAATATGTTGTATTTGAATATTCCATTCAATTTTGTATTTTTGAATATAAAAAATGTCACATGTATGACAGAAGTATTGCTCACTAAATAGAAGAAGGTAATATTATGAATTCATATGAATTTTTCATGTAATATGACTTGAATAGATAAGGTATGGTACAACATGGTTGATTTCTATTGTTTTAATGGAGTTTTTGTAGTTCAAAGTTTAAAAGCTCATTCTTTATGCAATGTTTTTTAGATTTTGTGGTATAAGAAAATTTTATATAATTATTATAAGTGAGTGCAATGCGTATGCCTTATGTGGTTTGTGAAGAAACTTTCTTACAATCAGGCTTCTTTTTTGTAGTCAAATGTTGTTTATTTTTTGTGTAGTAGATTTTCTTTTAAAGTAGAAGATCTAAATTGTACTAATGACTTCTGAATGTGAAGTATGTGGGAAATAAAAAATTTCTTTTGAGGATCAATGAACTGACTTTCTACATATATTAAGGAAATAGTATGCATTCCACACATGCATGTACTAGTGTACATAATAATTTTATATGCACATGCGATGGAAAATGAATTTGTGAATTTCAAAAATGAAGGCACCCAGAAGGCATTTTTTGCTTTCCAAAGACTCTTAGCAGTGTATTCTTCAAAATATAAGAGACAATCATTGCTTTGTTCTTGTACTTATACTTTTGTATTTGATGATGATTACCAACAGAACCATTATGGCTATCAAAACATACAATGAATGGGTTAAACACGGATGGTGGCTTGTGGCAATTGACACACCAATGGACGCAGCAACAAGCACTCCGACAGGAATGTTGTGGATCACAGAGCACCCTATGTGGGAAGGGAGGCATTGGACAACTTTGGGCATGGAACGTGGAAAACTGACATCTATTTCCACTGCACCTGACGATTTCATATTTTTGAATGTTCAAATGGAAGTAGGCAACAATGCAAGGTACAAGCTACAGAGGAATTTGATGATGGCACCAATTCCACCTTCTTGTTTGGAGGTAGAGCAACCCATGAGGGTCATACGAAAACTTGTAGAGCATTGGAATATTATGCCAGAATTGCTTCAGAATGCACGTAGTGAAGCAGTGCAAAGGATTATGAAATTGAGTCCAGAAGATGTTTTAAGAGGGAGGCGATATGTGGTGGATGCCTTGGCTTATGAAGAGATGCAGACTACAGATCCTTCCAATGTCAGAGATAAAACTCCACCACGTGAACCTGAAGAAATGGATCCTATATACAGGATACTTGCAGCTCCGTTAAACGTGCACTGGTTGCCTGTTCAAGACCGTGGTAGAAGGCGTTCACCACCAGGAGTAGTTCAAGAGAATGAGTCCTCTCCTATTTCCGTTGAGCAACGAAGAGCAGGGTTGTCTTGTCGGACAGAATTTCGAGTTTTTGTGTCTAATAGACGTCGCATGTCGCATGTCGAATTGTCGAGTTGTCGAGTAAGGGCAGTTTTTGTTGTCGTGTATGGATTTTGGATTTCAAATTTTTTTACCCCTTGGTAAAACGGACTGTCCTACGTGGCTGTGACGTGGCGTGCTTCCTGAGGGGCGACCGCGGGTAGGGGCGACCACGGGTAGGGGCGACCGCGGGTAGGGGGGCGACCGCGGGTAGGGGGGCGACCACGGGTAGGGGGCGACCGCGGGTAGGGGGGCGACCACGGGTAGGGCGACCTTGGGTCCAAAATCCTGGGCGACTGCGGGTCCGAATCCAGGGCGACCGCGGGTCCTACTTCATGGGCTACAAGTCTGGGGCCCCCACAACATTTTTTTTCCAATATTTATTCTTCAACAACACATTCCACGGCAAATCGGCAATATATAAGCATTGAATTATATGCTCGATACGTACCAAAGCAAATGAACATGCATTATGTAATGATATATCATGGGACAATCAATTCATAAGCCTAAAACATAATAATAATAAAAACCTTGGACAATAATCATATTAATTTAAATGGAACTGCGTACATACATAGGGATGATCTTCACAATTGAGTACCAAGACCACTCCTGTTTGAAATTGCACACTTATTTGCAAAAAATACGAATACCTTCATTAATCATCATCGTCAACACCAAAGTACCTTTTACAATCTTCCTGACTTTGTGAAGCCAAGTGATGGACTACACAAAATTCAAAATCTACCTATTTCATTACAAGCTTTGGCAACAAATCTTCACTACAAGGCATTGATGTTAAATCCTTATAGTACTATTTGAAGGCCTCCACATCTATAATGCAACACATTACATTGTGAAGGTAGAATCGCTTTCCGCTTCATCTGCATTGGGGTCGGTGTCTTCATGTGGCCCACTACTGTCACTAGCTCCTGAGACCTTGTTTTCATCATCCTCTCTGCTTGTAGGTTGAAGGATCACCTCACGTTCCACCTCAGAGTTCAAATTTCGCACTTGCGTTTCTAAACCACCAACAACTTCGGCTAGCACTAATCGCTTTGTCGGCCTCGATGCATCAGTGGTTCCATTGATAATAGGGCCTGTCGGTCGCTCAAGCACCTACTGCCCAACATGTTGACGCTCTGCTCTCGCTGCTGCGCTTGATGGCCAAGGATTACGAGTGGAATTTCGTTCTCCAATGACAAATGGATGGATCGCATGGTTTTGACGCTTGGGGTTCCATGTCAGTCTGTCTTGCGTCTTGCGGGTTCGTTTATTTCCTGATTTGGAGTGTTCACGCGATCGCCTGGATGATTCTCCAGGGCCTGACATCAACGAGGCTGGAGTAGGTTGTGGAGCTGAGCCATGCACTCCTTCATCAACGATTTGTCGTAGATCATTATGTGTCGGCGACCTTGTTAGAGGAGTTGGTAGTATCCTCGATGTTGTGGCAATGTCTACACTTGCAGGGCGATTGGACCCACGGGTACAGGTCTCGTTGAATACCACTTGCAATGGCGCATCTAAATCGTACACCCTAGTTTCTGTTGCAGTGTTGTTGGTCGGTGCTAAACTTGGACGAACTGCAGGTACCTCTTCAATATGCGACACCTCTTCTTGCCTTTCACCCTGTACATTAACTCGTGCACCACTTCGGAGGTTCATTGGCATACTAGGCGGCAGACATGTGGCAATTGGAGACCTTACAAGCTCCACTTCATCTGCCACTGGAATATCTGCACCGTCATTGTTGTCATCAGGAGTTCTTTCCCTCGTTGGGTCTGCATTGATTACCGGAAATGCATCCCAAGCCGACACATGAGGGGCTTCGTCTCTGCGGTGGTGCGACGCCTCTGGAGAGCTCAATCCATCATCATCATCCACGAAAGTGTTGTGGTATCGTCCTCGTGGAGGACTACCTACACGGGGCACCATACCAGCCCACCTATTTCCACGGAGGCGTTCTTCTACTACCACACGTCTCTGTTCTTCTCTCAAATCTCTAAACCTAACTTCATCTTCGTCCCCCGAAGAATATGGTTCCTCATTCTCTTCATCTGTATCTCCATCTACAAGGTACTTTTCGTAGAATAGTGCTGGATTGTGTCCTTGTTTTTCACGTTCCAATTTGCTGTTGGTGTAAATATACACCAACATCTCAGCCTTCTTTGTGGCTAGGCGATTACGCACTTTATCGTGTACAAACGAATACATGCTCCAGTTTCTTTCACAAGATGATGCTGAGCATGTCAGAGACAAAACTCTCCTTGCTATTTTTGGAAGAGCGTTCCCACCCACACGATTCCACCATTGATGAGGCAACAAGTTACATCGAGTAACATCTGGAGCCTCTTGTAATGGATCAAAGGGACCCGACTTCTCTTCAAATTCCGTCAACTCAGCAATTGCTTCATCTTCATCCACATTCAATGGTCCGCTCAATTTTCTGATGACTCGATTCAATGCCCGCTTTGCCTCTCCATTATTATGAAGCTCTTCCACATCTGTCAAATACGGGTTCAACAATGCCCATGTATAATGGAGGTCCGTGCGCATCAACTTCCAACGAGCATCAAATTGTTTTAGGAACTTCGTCGCGGTCTGCTCATCAAGAAAGAACGGAGCCTCCTTTAAAGTGCACACGTGCTGACGAAGGCTACTCATTATTATCCAAGCTTTCGGCATCGCCGGTATTTTGCCATCGAACTAGCGCAGAGCAAGAATCACTGGAAGAACCATGTGCTGGAAATTACCGCATTCCACCCAAAACACTTCCGAAACTATGTCCTCTCGCGCTTTACGAGCCTGCTCTCTTGTAATGAGTCCGTTTGTTCTGCTGACCAAACTATTCTCAAATGGCATATACGTCTCGTCCCCCACCACGAATTGAAGAGCTTGTTTGCACTCTACCAAACGGTCTATCATGAGAAAATGCACTGCGAAGCGTGTGGCCGCAGGAAGTCTCAATGACTTCTTCGGCGAGTACTTACGGAAAAGACCCAAAGTCAAGTGGTATTTCTTTATAAACTTCACAATTGCCCTGGCCTTATCCACTAGATCTTTGATCCTTTTTTCCTTTCCCCAGTCTTCCAAAAGTAAGTCCAATATATGTGCGGCACATCCTTGCGTATACATGTGGGGATACCTTGCTTGCAACTCGCGCATTGACCCTGTCATTACGGAAGCATTGTCTGTACACAATTGGACAATATTTCCTGGTCCCACCTGCTCTATGTAGGTAGCCATTGTATTCACCGTATACGCCATGTCTTTCCTCTCTCCTGTGGTGTCAACCGATCCCAGGAAGACATCACCCGCAGGGCAAACGAGCATCATATTCAACAAGGGACGGTGATTCGTATCTGACCATCCATCTGAACAGATAGTGGCTCCATATTGGGTAATAGAACTCTTTGTTCGACTACTGACCATTTTCGTAACAGCCTCCTTCTTCACATCAAGTAGTTTAGTGCGCACCGCATTGTACGATGGCGGGGAATATGGAAATCCACATGTCGAAGTTGCATTCACAACATTCACAAAGGCTGGGTGCCGCACCACATTGAATGCAATGTTAGCCTCATAAAAGAAAGAAGCCCATAGTCTGTCCAAGTTTTGTCTTTCATTGACCCGGAATGATTCATCCATGCTTTGTTGACGAGAAATCGAGGTTGAGCGCATCCTTCTCACCGTCACAGGAGTAGAATTCGTTGAATCTGGATTACGAGGCGGTGCATTAGGTGCTTTTGTCCTGTCGCTTGGGTCCACAGACCCTTCCACTGATGCATCCACAGTATACCCTGCAACGGACTCAACAACAACATCAACCTCAAGATCTACTCCATGCATCTCCTCCAAATTCATTTCTTTTGGTACAATCCCTTCACAGTTTCTGAATAATTCGAGGACTACGGATGGAATACGTTTACAACGTTCCACTGTTGATGTACGGGGGTAACCAAAGTGACCAAATGCCCGCTTCCGCACGAAAACTTTGTTCCAACCACAAAAAATACAAGTCCTCGTATTTGCGGAACGAGCGGGGTTTGTTTCAATAACCAACCAGGGATCCCACTCCTTTGTGGCTCTTCGAGTATCATTTATGTTCGTCCTCCTCCCCGCTCCTCGGTTTGCCATATTGTTTATCTGATATGCGTTATTCCAAACCGAAACGTATATGTACCCAAGTGCTTCGGAAAAAAAAATTATGACAAAGCCACCGCTTCGAGTAGTTTTCTAACCACTCAAAGCAAGGTTGTTGCCCTCTGAAGAATATAACATTGCATGAAGCCTCTTGAGAAGATCCAAGCCATTTGTTCATCAACAGAGGAATGGAAATCCAATGTTGTTCCTCTACATTTATAGTGCTTTCGGTCTTCCCTCCACACGCTCCAAGGATGGTTTTAGGGCGCCGCTACCAAACTCTATTACACCCGAGGTCGCCCTACTCGACCGCTGGTCCACCTCCAGGCATATGGAGGCGCGCGCCTTTGCAGTAGTCGACTTCGGGTCACATGGTGCGAACGCGGGTTCCGGCAGGCGACTTCTGGTCCGAAATAGGGCGAACGCGGGTCCAGGTCGGGCGACTTCGGGTCCAGGGGGGCGACTTCGGGTCCAGGGAGGGCGACTTCGGGTCCCGAATGGGCGACTTCGGGTCTCAGATGGGCGACTTCGGGTCCCACATGGGCGACTTCGGGTTTCATGGGAGACTTCGAGTGCCATGGGCGACCTCGGGGGAAAGAAGGGCGACTTCATGTGCATAAAGATTAACTTAACCCCTAAAGGACCATTGTCCCCTCAAGGAACAATATGGATTTTGGGCAGGTTCCTATGATCTCAATTTTTAATGAATTTTTTGGAAACTATCTCATAATATACAAGAGCTTATTACCTTTATGGGAATATAAATTTTGTTGCAATTGGTACCTGGGATTCCGGGAACAAAAGTTATGGCATCTTTAACATAATTTGTAAGGAACGTCTCAGGGTAGAAAAAGAAATCTACAATAATTTGAAATTAATTTTTTAATTTTTTTCTTCTTAAAGGTCATATTTTTGTCTACATGTGTAGCTTTGATTCATTCCATTTCGATTAGTAATGTGAAAGTTATGAACAATATTGTTTGGCAAGCAATCAAAATGAAATGATTCAAAGTTTTTCACATAGATATAAATCATAAGAAATTAAGAACCAATTTCAATATCAATTTTTTTATTGGAAATGCCTTGTCATTTGTGAAGAATATCATTAATTTTTCGGGGGACCAACTGAATGCTAAGTATTGAAAACTACTTATCATACAAAAACATTTGAACCACGTAGTGAGAAGTTCTAAAATTTGGTAGGCTTCGAATTTAATCCTTTAAAAAATGTTGTGCCAAAGGAGATACTACAAATTCTATTCATGTTTCCCTTCTAAATATCACTATGATGCCAAAACAAACTATTTCACTCCTTACGGGTTTAGGATTTAGGAATATCTTCAAATCTATAGTAAACTTTATTTATTTTCACATCGTAGGAAGATCTTGCAATTGATGTACATGGCAAACTAGAAATTGTATGAAGTTGTTCAAATATAAATAATTGTTTGGATGTTCGGTATGAATTTCTTAAAAAGACAATGGTATTATTACATTGTTGGTATTTTTTGTAAATGAAAGCACAAAAGTCTACGTAGAAAACTGACCTACAACACATGCAATAAATGTATTTGACATGTGTCTAATCATCAAGAATTAGATCTTCAAAACACATAAAGGCTAATTCATATAGGAATATTTATATATCTTTATTGAAGAAACAAAACATGGACCCCATTGTACAACATGAGGTGGTTCTAAAGGTCAAAGCAACCCTTCCGATACACACAAGTTTAGAAAAACAACTACCTATTAGTCTATTATTTACTAGAAGACTACCTCTAGCCCAAAATCATGCAACATCCATATTGGCCTCCTCTTCCCTTTTCTTCTTCATGACTTCAAACTCATGGGCCGCAATTCTATAAGCACTTTTCAAAAGGGGTAGGTCATGGTTCCACATCTTGTTTTTGATCCAAAAATTCTTGAACGTTCTCGCATAACCAATGTGTGCAGTCCGGAAATCTATGTGCTTCTGAAACTGGTGTTCAAGCTTCTTCAAAGAAACTAACTTCTGCTTCAAGGAAGCTACCTCTGATGTCAGCACACAATGCTCTTCATCTACTAATAATGCATCCAAAGCCATTGGAAGGTCAATGGGGCCTACAACCGTGGTTTCTTTTAGGTCATTCAACCTTGACTGCGCCTCTTCCACAGCTTTCCTTTCGGTATTCAATCGGTTTTCTTCTGCCAAACACTCTTCCATTATTTTGGCCATTCGTTTATCCAAGAACGGGGTGGAATTTGAGGTAGAGCCTCCATCTTTGCCTTTATTGAATTTCAAATAAAATTGCTCCAGCTCGTCCATTTCCTTCTGTTGAACTGACAAACGAACTTTCCCGCTTATGATTAGTGCTTCAAGGGTGTGCTCATCGTTGTCTTCAATGTCACCACCAGTGCGTTCACGCTGCCTTTCACATTCCATTCCTATTTCTACCAGTCTACCAAGAATAGCCTTGAACTGGGCTTTATAAGCTTCTTTTCCTTGCCTCCTCGTGTCTTCAAGATATAATACTTCCCTTCCTGCTTCTTGAAGAGGTAGTTCTTCACATGAATCAAAAATCACCAATGCTTGTTCAGCATCTCGTTGCAACCCGATTTCGCCCTCCTCCTTGTCTTCCTCCATTTCTCGCATGTGTGCATATACATGTTGAAGAACTTCGTCTTCCTCAGGATGACGGAAGTGCATTGGCTCCAACGATCTAAGAGGCGCGACATGCAATACTACTGCCCCTTCTGAGTCTCCAACAAAAGGTACCACCGCTGCCATATTTTCTTCAAGTATTGGATCTTCATTTGGGGGCATAGGGTCTGCAATGTCTTCTTCATCCGAGTCGGTGGAGGTGGACGACTGGCCCCAATCGTAGTCTTCATCCGACACTTCTTCTTTGAAATGTTTTTTGGGCCCTAATCCATCCCTCGGATTATTTGATGGATCCGCCCTTGGAATGTCTTTGGTAGTGGGAACTATGCTATTGGGGGTTTTCTTAATGGTCCTCCAATCCACAGTTCGTCGCAATTGTAGCTCTGCATAGACCATTTGGCATATACCCAATGAAACTTGACTCCCCTTCACTGTTGGTTTTTGATATAATGTCCGGTAAACTTCAATGCACCGTTGCACAAATGCATCATCTCTGCAGTAGTGAAGATTAGCATTGTTTTGGTTGATATGGACATCGTGCCGGAAGTAAGGGAATAGCTTATCGATATGGCACCACCCTACGTAGGCATTGCAAGTGTTGAACGTCCAATCCGATTGCACGTTTTGCCAATTTGGAAATGCCCTTGCTGTTGGGTCCAAAAGGATGGCTACATTCCGACTATGGCGCTCTCCTTTCTTCTTTGCCTTCTTAAAGGGGGGGGCCATGGTGAATATAGGATGTGTTGGTATCCTCCAAGTGCTCAGAAAGTATGGTCTTCCACAATCGACGACAACACAAAAAGTGTCCTAGACACAAGATTCCAGTGCACGAACACGCATCCAGACGCTTGAAAGCATATGGAAGCCGATGCACAGCACTGGAAAAGAAAGTGGCAGCTCGCGTCCGTGGCGACCGCATTTGTACCCGAAGTCGCCCTGGGCGCGTGCGGGATCAGGGTTTAGGGGGGCGAGTGCGTTAAGTGGGGCGACCGCGGATACAGGGAATTCTAGACGACCGCGGGTCCAAGAAGGGCGCGTGCGGCTTCAGGGCGACCGCAGGTCCAGGGAAAGGTAGCAGACTCAGGAAATGCAGAGGGAGAATTGACCCCCTCATTGCCCCCGTCAACTTAGATTTAAAAAAAAAAAAACCTATATTCTGCCAACTTTTGGGTAATTCTTGCATCTCCTAGAAGTAATTTGGGGCCTCTGATTGCAAATATGATTTCAGAATTCCCCCAAAAATTAAGCAGTGCAAATAATAAATTCTAGGGCAAGCTCTGGATGGGCAATGAGGGAGTCAATTCACCCTGGCCCTCACAAATGGCTCATCTCAAGACTGATCTCCCTTTTTCATGTATTTACTTCAATGAAAATATTTTTAGATCATTTTTCAGACAAAGAAAAATAAAAGAGGAATCTAACACAAGTGATTTCATTTTTTTTAAGTATTTTTTAATTAATTGTAAATTTCCAAAGGACTTGTGTCATAGGTCCCTACTTATGCCCCTAGGTCTCCCGTAAAACGTTCACTTGCAACTTCTAAAGAAAAATGGGGAAGTAAAGAGAATGAATTGGCTTTTACAATTGATAATTTTTTTTTCTCGAATCATTTAATGATTATGGAGGTCAATTTATGAACTACAGTTTGTCCATTTCAAAGCCACTTATAGAGTCCATTTTTAATGCCCACTCCATTTTAGAGCCTTCTACCTTATATTTACTTTCACATCCTCACAAATGGAGAAAGGAAGTACAATTTATGTATCAATGAATAGGTGGTAGTAAAATCGTGGGCCACCGCAATTAAAAATATTCCCAACATGTAATGAGTTTAATAGCTTTTTCAAGTGATATTAAGTTTTGGAAGAGAACATTTTAGTGTGCCAATATAATTTGTAGTTCTTCATTTCAACTCCAATCCCAAATTTATTTTTATAAGCAATACACTCAACCATGAAAAAGTAAATTTGGTAGGTTATCATCTCACAACTCTTATCCAATATTGCACCTTCATGAAACGTGCATACTAATACACAAGCTAATTAAACATTCCTATGGTTAGGTTCTTGTTTCATAAAACTTGCTTCAATGGAAATAACTATAAGTCCATGCTCTTTTTATAAAGGAAAAATACAGTTGGAAAGGCATAGGCACTTAGGGGGTCATTAGTAATGCATTCTAATTGTTAAGCTAAACTTATCTTTTGACTCTAAATAGATTCTGCAAACACCCCTCTTCTAAAATCAAATTTCATTCGCAAGTACATCTTCGTCATTGTCCATCATGACGAACAATTCTAATTAAATAATGATTTAGCACAAGTGAATTCTAAAATACTGTATATCATTACAAATTCGTTACTTTAAAGTTTCAAAAAATCCCGTGAAGACCTCGGTCTAGGTCAGGTGTCGTGCTTCGAGGATTGGGCCAAGGACAACTTCGAATTTAGAAGTGCGATGTTTTCTATCTCACTGCGGAGGTCGAAGAGGTCCTTGACCGAACCCATAAGCCCAAACTAGAACCTCGTACATCATGTACACCGGGTTGGGAATCGGACCATAGACCTCCCAGACTCCACTTGAATTCGAAGAAGTCGACCTTTGTCTGAGAATCCCTTCCACTACTTCACCTTCTCGTTGGTCACATCGGGAATCACCTTCGATGCACCACTCTTTGTCCATCCCATCTTTATTCATTTTTTTCTTTGATTCTACGGGGCTTCAAAATACCATCAGCCGCCCGACAAAAATTAGTCTCCCCGTTTTGGACCCGAAGTCGCCCCACCCGAAGTCGCCCAAGTCCCAGAAAAGAGGAAAGCAAAAATGCGTGAGTTTTTCCCTCCTCTCTGGACCCGTAGTCGCCCTACCCGCGGTCGCCCCACCCGAAGTCGCCCCAACACCGCTGAAGGAAGTCCCCAATTTCCCCCTTCTCTGGACCCGCGGTCGCCCCACCCGCGGTCGCCCCTACATCAGTATTTGAAAGAGTCACTTAGAGAACATTGCTGTCATCAATGGTAGGTGAGATCATAGAATATTTTCTACATAGCTTACAATTATAACACATGATCATTTTATTAAATGGTCCCTAACAAGGCTTCAATATCCTCAAGCCCTACAGTCATAAACTCCAAACCCTACAAAGCCCTCGCAAACTAGAACCCATACCCAAACCTAGACCCTTGAATGCCCAACCCATTTTAGGATGTTTTATGAATGTGCTTTAACATCAACAAGAAGCCAACATTTTGAATTATAGAATCAATTTCTTTGTACTTTTTCATTTTTCCTCCAATGCCAAAAAACTTTATTTGTGCAAATTATCAAATTGTTGTGGAGGGGGATAATACACTTGAAGTAAGAAATGTACATTTCTCTTATTCTCTTGTTATAATCTTACAACACTTACGCAATTTTGCACTCAAAATTAACGTGCACACTAACAAGCAAGTTGTTTAAACATTCATACGGTTAGATTCAAAAATAAATAGGAAACTTGCTTCAATCCCAATTACTGTAAGTCCATGCTTTTTTTTAATAGGACAAATACAAGAGGGAAAGGCTTAGGCACGTAGGGCCTAATTAGTAATGCACTCTAATAGTTAAGTTAAATTTATCTTTTGACACTAAATAGATTATGCAAACACCCCTCTTGTAAAATCAAATTTCATTTTCAAGTATTTATTCGTCATTGTCCATAATGACGAACAATTCTAATTAAAGAAAGATTTTAGTACAATTGAATTCTAAAATACTCTATATCATTACAAATTAGTTGCTTTAAAGTTTCAAAAAATCCCGTAAAGACCTCGGTATACGCCACGTGACATGCTTCGAAGGTTTGACCAGGAGCCTCTTCGAACTCCACTATGAGCTGTTTCTTATCTCATAGCGGAGTTCGAAGAGGTCCCTGACCGAACCCAGAAGCCCAAACCAGAACCTCGTACATCATGTACACCGGGTTGGGAATCGAACCGTAGACCTCCCAGACTCCACTTGAGTTTGAAGAAGTCGACCCTCGTGTGAGAATCCCTTCCACTACTTCACCTTCCCATTGGTCACACCGGGAATCACCTTTGATGCACCACTTCTTGTCCATCCAATTTTTATTCTTTTTTTTTCTTTGATTGTACGGGTCTTCAAAACAACATGAGCCGCCCAACACAAATTAATCTCCCAGTTTTGGACCCGAAGTTGCCCCACCCAAAGTCGCCCAAGTCCCAGAAAAGAGGGAATTTCAAATGCGTGAGTTTTTCCCTCCTCTCTGGACCCGCGGTCGCCCCACCCGAAGTCGCCCCACCCGAGGTCGCCCCAGCACCGCAGAAAGAAGTCCCCAATTTCCCCCTTCTCTGGACCCGTAGTCGCCCTACCCGTGGTCGCCCCACACGAAGTCGCCCCACCCGAGGTCGCCCCAGCACTGCTGAAGGAAGTCCCCAATTTCCCCCTTCTCTGGACCCGCGGTCGCCCCTACATCAGTATTTGAAAGAGTCACTTAGAGAACATTGCTGTCATGGTAGGTGAGATCATAGAATATTTTCTACATAGCTTACAATTATATCACATGATCATTTTATTAAATGGTCCCTCACAAGGCTTCAATATTTTGAAGCCCTACAATCATGAACCGAAAACCCGACAAAGCCCTCGCAAAGTAGAACCCTAGGATCCAAACCGTAACCCTCAAATGCCCAATGCATTTTAGGATGTTTTATGAATTTGCTTTAAATTGTACAAGAAGTCAACATTATATGTGCCTACTAACAAGCAAGTTGTTTAAACATTCATACGGTTAGATTCAAAAATAAATAGGAAACTTGCTTCAATCCCAATTACTGTAAGTCCATGCTTTTTTTTCATAGGAAAAATACAAGAGGGAAAGGCTTAGGCACATAGGGCTTAATAATTAATGCACTCTTATTGTAATGCACTTCAAGATTTTTTCTCAAAGTAGCCAAAGTGACGGTTTTTAGTGGTTCTGAACCTATAATGGCCTTCGAACTTCAGGGGTTAAATTCACATCTAAAGAAACTTTTATTAGTTTTCGATTATGGCTCAAACATATAGATCTTGCAAGAATATTTTGACCTTGTATTCAAAAGTAATGAACCTGGAAGAAGCCTTCAAGGTACTCTTTGTAAAAATGTTTTGTGAAACATTAAAAGGCAAATTCAAAATTTAATTTTTAATTTGTAGACCAAAATGGTTTTGTTGAGAGAAAACGTAATTTCTACATATAAAGGTGAAATTAATTTCACCTAAAAATCGTGTATTGCATTTAACCCTTATGTTCCCATTTTTTCTGGCCCATTCAAACCAATTGATAAATGTTGTTTTTATTGCCAAAAACCTATTAAGATTACAAGAAAGTCATCCTTTTTTGCCGGATGAACCAATACAAGTGCCGATTGTCAATGCTTTTTAGAAGGAAAATGGGCTCCATTATTCCAAGGCTATATATCTTACTGTAGGATATCTTACTGGAACATTGAGCCTATTTAATTCATTCATTGCAGCAAAATACAAACATTGATATGAGAGATTCAATACAACATACCATGAAGAATAGATCCACAATATTGCCAATTTGGGGAAAATGGCACTTCATATTAAAATTTGATTACATGTACTAGAAGTACTACTCCAAAATGATACTATGGTATTCTTCTATCACACTACAACACGGAGTCCCGAAAAACTAATTCTGGAGGCTTCATATTCCAGGGTGGAAGCATGAGTGAAGCTACCACCTCAGAGCATGTGAGTCTCGTCTGTAAGTCAAGATCCATAAGCGCACGTAACTTCATTGTAAAGAACTTTCCCGACTCAAGGTTTTTGAATAGTTCCCTGTCATATTCACCCATATAACCAATTTTCATGTTCCAAATCAATTTACCAATAGAAAACGAATCAGACTTAACCGTATACTTGTGCCTGGCTTGCATCTTGTCAAGGCTCGTTTCTGAACCCTTTGGCCCAAACACATAGAACAACTCTGGAGCCACCCACCATCTGCCTTTCAACATGTCATCCCTCTCTTTCGTGGTTTTGTATCCAAAATGTGAGGGAGCTCCCTCTTGTATACGACTGGCAATTCCCCAATCGCAAATACCAATGTTTATAACATCATCCGAGTACGGCGGATAATGGATTAATATGTTGTTGGGAGACAAATCATTGTGTAGAACACCTTCATTGTGTACAAGACTTGTCACATAAACAAGGGCCCATGCTAACTTCGCCTTGTGCCTTCGAAAGAGGCTAATTTGCTTCACCTGCTCTTGTTGAAGTTCCTTCACCAACTTGATTTCGTGCCAATTGGCATGTGGCACGACCTTCTCATTCAAGCGAACAAGTTTGTTCAAATTACCACCATTCCACCACAACGTGTAGGCCTCCATTGTATTGGTGTGGATAGCCACAAATTTAACAATGGCTGGGTGATTTAAAGGACACACCAAGGCCTCAATGGATCGTTCATATCTCGCATCACGCGTGTTTGTTTGCTTTGACACCTTCCCCGCAAAATGTACATGCTTGGGTATTGTAGACATGCCATCAATGTATACCTTACGCACCTTTCCATACCCCCCTTGTTGGTCATATCCACTAAGCGGAACCACTTTTGCACTAGAATTGATCCACATGAGAGACGATCCACTGTTTTGAGAAAGAGCAGCCGTCAATGCGTCCAACTGCCACCCCATCGCCCTAGATACAGTCTTCGATAGTCTAGACGCCGCTTTCTGCCACCATGCCATTTTTGCGTGGAATTCGATGGTCTCCTTATTTTCACACCCAGGGACTATAGGTCGGTGCTCTACAATGATTTTTTTGGTATTGAAAATGATTTCCATGAGCACGTTCTCCATCCACTTCTCATAGTTGCCAAAGTACGTTTCATCCACGTCAGCATATTTCGGGGATTCTTTGCACTTTTTTAGAATAAAAGTGTTCAAATCTCTCTTCAACTTAATGATGCCTGATTCTTTATGCCTCAAGTATGTAGACTCTAGGAATTCCACAGTGCGTCCCTCGTACCATTCGAAACACACTCGCTGTGCAAATATTGAATAATCACGTGGAGGATAAGTTGGGTCCTTATCATGTGCTGTCTTTGACTTCTTCGACTTTGATGATGACTCTCCACCCGTTGACTCGTATGAGTCAATAGTCACTTGGAACTCCGCGGGATTGTCAAGGTCGGTGCCCCTTACATATTTCCTTGTAGCATTCTCCCATTCCCGGGGGTCATCGTGGTTAATATCCCATAGAGACGGACGCATTGTACTACTCCCTTCTCCTGGATTAGACATAGCTCTTCCTTCACAAAGTTACCTACATTCGATGAATAAATAGAGTCGTGGAAAAAAAGGGCAACAAGTCCACCCCCCAATCACCGCCTTGGCCCACAAGCTCGCATTCAGCCACTACAAGGTGGATGAAAGCCGTAGCACAGGACCAAGACTGGCGAATGCGGGTGGGGCGACCGCTTAAGTACCCGCGGTCGCCATAGGGGCGCGTGCGGGTGACAGGGCGCGTGCGGGTAAGGGTGACCGCGGGTACCAAAGCGGTCCTGAAACCTGAACCCGAGGTCGCCCCCTACACCCGAGGTCGCCCTGGAACTTGGGACTTCCAGCTTTTTTGGTGCTGGGGCGACCTCGACTGGGGCGACTTCGGGTGGGCGACTTCGGGTGGGGCGACTTCGGGTAGGGCGACTTCGGGTGGGGCTATGGAGCCGTGGGGCGACTGGGAGACTATTTTGTGTTGGGCGACTTCGGGTATTTTGAAGCCAATAGAATCAAAGAAAAAAAGGAATAAAAATGGGATGGACAAGGAGTGGTGCATCAAAGGTGATTCCCGATGTGACCAACAGGAAGGTGAAGTAGTGGAAGGGATTCTCACACAAGGGTCAACTTCTTTGAACTCAAGTGGAGTCTGGGAGGTCTGCGGTTCGATTCCCAACTTCGTGTGCATGATGTAGGAGGTTATAGTTGGGTCTTACGGGTTTGGTCAAGGGGCACTTTGAATTTCGCACTGAGATGAAAAACATTTTAGTGCGAAATTCGAAGTGCCCCTTGGCTCAATCCTCGAAGCACGTCGCGTGGCCTATACCGAGGTCTTCACGGGATTTTTTGAAACTTTAAAGTATCTAATTCGTAATGATATAGAGTATTTTAGAATTCAATTGTGCTAAATCTTTATTTAATTAGAATTGTTCGTCATTAGGGACAATGACAAATAAATACTTGTGAATGAAATTTGATTTTACAATACGGGGTGTTTGCTTTATCTATGTAGGGTCAAAAGATAAGTTTAACTTAACAATTAGAGTGCATTACTAATGAACCCCTAAGAGCCTATGCCTTTCCAAGTGTAAGGTAGGAGGCTCAGAAATGGTGCACCTAAGGGCTGGTCTGCCTTTTTCGTGTATTTCTTTGGACGGGAATATTTTTAGCTCATTTTTCAGACAAAGAGAAATTGATGAGGAATCTAACCCAAGTGGTTTCATATTTTTCCAAAGATTTTTGAATTACTTATGAATTTTCAAACGAGTTGGGTCATAGGTCCCTATTTGTGACCCTAGATCTTTCATGAATGGTTCACTTGCAATTCTAAATAAAAATGGAGAAAACACAAAGAATGATTGGCTCTTTCAATTAATAATGTTTTCTTCCTTGGTTCATTCAATGAATGTATTGGTCAATTTCAGAACTTTAGATGCACCATTCCACAACCATTTATAGGAGCCATTCTTAATGCCCGCACTCTTTCACAGCCTCCTACCTTAGTTTTTCTGTTCTGAAAAGAGCATGGACTTGTAGTTATTCCCATTGAAGCAAGTTTCCTATTTATTTTTTAATCTAAACGTATGAATGTTTAAACAACTTGCTTGTTAGTATGCACATTCATTTTGAGTGCAAAATTGCGGAAGAGTTTTAAGATTATAACAAGAGAAATGTACATTCTTCACTTCGAGTGTATTACCCCTCTCCACAACAATTTTAAAGTTTGCAGAAAAAAAGTTTCTTGGGATTGGAGGAAAAATGAAGAAGTATACAGAAATTGATTCTATAATTCAAGATGTTGGCTTCTTGTTCAAGTGAACCCCTAAGTGACCCCGAGGACAAGATGGGTCCTCAACCAGTTTCCTAAGTTAAACAAAACCTTACCAAATTACTATATGTAGTAATTCATATTTTTGGAAAATTCTTTTTGAAGTTTAGTTTTAGCTTCAAAAATCTGATTTTGAAAATGATTGATTATGATTTTTCTATTTAAGATTTTGTGCATGGGTGTACACTTGCAATCTTGACTTTTTGTAGTGTTGAGGGCTCTTAGGAATGAGCCTCAAACACACTAAATCTTTGAGAAAATATCACATTACAAATGAAATTAAAAAAAATGATAAAGTAGATTTTGAGAAGTTATAAATTGATTGGGTTTATGCACCTTAGGCCCTTTAAGCTCATATTTTTTAGGTGACGAACTTTTTAGATTTCACATTTGAAAAGAGGATTGAAATACTTCAAATCACTTTCACAGATTTAACACCCTCATGATAAAACATTATAATCTTTCAATAAATTAGAGGTATTGTTGTGTTTTCTTTTCTAATGTGATCTCTAATACGTCTAGTTTGAATTTACATGGTTACAATTCAAAAATAATGGATAGAACGTATCAAAATGTTGGATTTTTGTTCAATTTAGAGCAAATTCTAGAAGCTTAGCAAATTCCAGGGTCATTTTGGGGTTCAAGCAAATTCATAAACCATCCTAAAATGCGTTGGGCATTTGAGGGTTTAGGTTTGCGTTTATGGTTCTAGTTTGCGAGGGCTTTGTAGGGTTTTGGGTTCATCATTGTAGGGCTTGAGGATATTGAAGCCTTGTTAGGGACCATTTAATAAAATAATCATGTGATATAATTGTAAGCTATCTAGAGATTATTCTATGATCTCACCTACCATGACAGCAGTCTTCTGTAAGTCACTCTTTCAAATACCGATGTAGGGGCGACTGCGGGTCCAGAAAAGGGGGAAACTGGGGACTTCTTTCTGCGGTGCTGGGGCGACCTCAAGTGGGGCGACTGCGGGTAGGGCGACCGCGAGTAGGGAAGAGAGGAGGGAAGAACTCACTCATTTTTTCTTCCCTCTTTTCTAGGACTTGGGCGACCTCGGGTAGGGCGACTTCGGGTGAGGCGACTTCGGGTCCAGAACGGGGAGACTATTTCGTGTTAGGCAGCTGATGGTATTTTGAAGCCCCATAGAATCAAAGAAAAAAAAGAATAAAGATGGGATGGACAAGGAGTGGTGCATCAAAGGTGATTCCCGATGTGACCAACAGGAAGGTGAAGTAATGGAAGGGATTCTCACACAAGGGTCAACTTCTTTGAACTCAAGTGGAGTCTGGGAGGTCTACGGTTCGATTCCCAACTCCGTGTGCATGATGTAGGAGGTTATGGTTGGATCTTACGGATTTGGTCAAGGACGACTTCGAGTTCCGAACCGAGATGAAAAACATTTCGGTTCGAAACTCGAAGTTATCCTTGGCCCAATCCTCGAAGCATGTCACGTGGCCTATACCGAGGTCTTCACGGGATTTTTTGAAACTTTAAAGTAACTAATTTGTAATGATATAGAGTATTTTAGAATTCAATTGTGGTAAATCATTATTTAATTAGATTTGTTCGTCATTATGGAGAATGACAAATAAATATTTCTGAATGAAATTTGATTTTACAAGACGGGTGTTTGCTTAATCTATGTAGGGTCAAAAGATAAGTTTAACTTAACAATTAGAGTGCATTACTAATAAAGTCCTAAGTGCCTTAAGCCTTTCCCTCTTGTATTTTTCCTATGAAAATTGAGCATGGACTTATAGTAATTGCCATTGAAGCAAGTTTTATAACCCGAAAATCTAACCGTATGAATGTTTAATTAGCTTGTGTAGTTGTGTATTAGTATGCACGTTTCCTTTGAGTGCAAATTGGATAAGAGTTGTGAGATGATAACCAAGAAAATTTTCATTTTCTTTATTGATTGTATTGCTTATAAAAGAAAATTGGGATTGAAGGTGAAATGAAGAACTACAAATTATATTGGCACTCTAAAATGTTCTCTTCCAAAACTTAATATCACTTGAATAGCTATTAAACTCATTACAGGTTGGGAATATTTTTAATTCTGGTGGCCCACGATTTCACTACCACCTATTCATTGATACATAAATTTTTTTGCTCAAGCAAGGGTGTGCATTGAAGCATTTGACACTCAAGGAAACACTATTGTAAATATTTTTTTAGTTTGGGAGTTTCTCCAAATCCGACGTCCATTGGATTTTAAAGAGGGTTCCTTTCTCCATTTGTGTGGATGTGAAAGTAAAGATAAGGTAGAAGACTTTGAAATGGAGCGGGCATTAATAATGGACTCTATAAGTGGCTTTGAAATGGACAATCTGTAGTTCATAAATTGACCTCCATAATCATTAAATGATTCGAGAAAAAAAAATTATGAATTGTAAGAGCCAATCCATTATCTTTACTTTCCCATTTATGTTTAGAAGTCGCAAGTGAACATTTTGCAGAAGACCTAGGGGCATAAATAGGGACCTATGACAGAAGTCCTTTGGAAATTTATAAGTAATTATAAAATACTTCCAAAAATATAAACCACTTATGTTAGATTCCTCTTTTATTTGTCTTTGTCTGAAAAATCACCCGAAGTCGCCCAGGGACCCGCACCCGAGGTCGCCCAGGGACCCGCACCCGAAGTCGCCCAGGGACCCGCACCCGAAGTCGCCCAGGGATCCGCACCCGCGGTCGCCTTGTGGATCCGTGGTCGCCTGGGTACCCGCAGTCGCCCTTGTTCGGTCGGGGGACCCGCACTCGCCCTACTTGGAGGACCCACACTCGCCCTCCCGCAACCGCTAGTCCCAGTACAAATGGGGTGGGGTGGACTTGCGGTCGTCAGTTCCCCTGCTTCTGTGCAAAGGCTGTCATCCACCTTGAAGTGGCTGACTGCATGTGCGTGAGGCAGGGATTGGGGAATGAAGGAATTTCATTCTTCTCATTCCATGCATGTCTAAACCGCGGTGTTTCGTAAGCTTGACCCTATCCGCTACGATCTTTGAACCTTGAACATCTACTTCTGCTTCAATATTTGTAAATGTGTCACACGTATGATTACTAGTTTCACTTAGTTAGAGTAAGTATTTTGGCATTGAGACTTTTATATAGTATATATTGCTTAGTTATACATACGTTGTTAAAACATGGAGCGTACGACCTCGCCATCTCCTCCTACCATACCTACTCCATTAACTCCGCAAGAGAAAAGGGCAATGAAGGACAAGGGTCAAAAACGGTCAGGCAAGAAGCACAAGAAGCGCGTGGCCATATTACTTCATCCGAAGATTAAGGCTTTTAAGGGTTGGAGGGATGAACTAGAGCCTTGGAGTTACCGGACTGTTGCGAAGTATGTGGATTGGTGCCACATCAGCAAGTTATTTCCGTTGGGTCGTCACCCTTTGCACGTTCAAAACCAAAAGGTTAACCTTGCGTATGCTACGGACACAAGGTTCATGCGTAGATGCTGCGAAGTATGGACCCTTCTATATTTGGAGACCAAGGTGTACAGAAATGATAATTTCAGTTTCTTTCTTGTACGAAGGGTGTATGCCGAAGTTGTTTTGAAGAAGGTAGTCGATTGGACAACACTCCCAGAAATGCCTATTGCGGTCCGTCCGGACCAAAAAGAGTGGGAGGAAGCCTCCAACTTGTGGGCAAAGTATCCTCTTGATATAAGCAAGATGATGACACCGATTAAGCGTGGAGCATCATTTGTTGCTGATGAAGAAGTAGTTTGGTCTTCCACTTCTTCCTCGGACGAGTACACCCATGAGTACAACGGATATTCCTTCTCTAGCGATGATGAAGATGTTTTTGTAACCGAGTCCAAGAAGTCTTTGGATGTGGGCCTTCAGAAGAAGAATGATTGTGGAAAAGAGCCCATTACCTCAACCAGCCATGAAGAAGTCTTGGAAAAAGTTGACCCCATAGAAGTGGAGGACTTTTCCACAGAGGAGTGTGCGATGCTAGAAGGTGATAGTGATTCATCAAACAATGAGGAGACCTTGATTGCCAAAATCGAGAGTGCACGTTTATCATTGAGTACAAAAAGTGAGGAACTGAAGAATTTGAAGGAACACGAAGTGTCTTCTCCCACTGAAGCTTATTTGAAGCAACAATTGAGGTCTCTCAACCAAATACTCAAAGAGAGAGATGACGATTTTGTTGCTTTTAAGAAGAATGGAGACCAGTATTTAACTAAGCAGAGCACCGGGAAATTGTCGCAAGCTGACCATTGTTTATTGTGGGAATCAAAATTAGAAACCCTGCAACGCAGACGTAGGAAAGCACAGAATGAGCGGCGAGCACTGCGTGTTCAAATTACCGAAGAAGAAAAGAAATATTACGAAGCGGCCAAAAAACATGTCAAGGAGGTGGACGTTTTGGCAACGGCCTCGACATACGGTAATCTACTAGAGGAGTTAGAAATGCTTCGGAATTTGGTGAAGTTCCATGAGACTAGAGTACAAGTGTTGGAAGACGAGTTTGTGGATCTGAGAGCCGAAAGCGAGTATTATACGCAGTGGATGAAGTGGATGAAGGATACAACGGGAAAGAGAGGTGAAGAATACGAGAAAGTGGGTCCTCCTCCTAATATGAGTGACTTCCTAAACCAAAAAGAGGTTTTTAGAAAGTAGTGTACCGCATTTTGGTGAACAATATTGTAAATTTGTAAGTAAGACCCAGTTCTGGATATTGTGGCTCTCTCGTGATTTAGTAAAGAATATGCTACAATTTTTTTGGCATTCAAAGTTCACGTGGTTTTTTAATAATTATTGTACACTTTGTAATGTGTATTGCAGATTTCTGAACTTAGTGTATTCGCGAAATATTTAGTCACAGCTTTTGAAACCAATGTAGTACAAGAACAGAAGACCTAATGTTGCTCAAATCAGTTTTGTTATGTCATTTTATTCTGGATTTGTACTAGAAATGTTTATCTTGATATTTATTGGGTGAAAACATAGCCCTAAAGACCTAACCCTCTACAGTTAAAATAACCAATTGCTTCATTTTCTAGCTAATTTCCATTGCTACTTACATGGCTTGGTGAATTTTCAAATGATTCCAATAGTTTTTTTCCATTTTCAGTGTTTTTCTAAACCCATAAAGTCCAAAGGCCATTTTTAGGTGAAGAAAAAATCAAAACTGTCATTTCTATAATTCTATTGTGTTTGTCCAAAGAAAAAACTAAACTTTTGTGGAACTGAAGCTGAGGATCTTGAACTTCACTTGTTTAAGATTTTGTGGTTAAAATTGTACGATGTTTGACTGTACATATTTAGAGATATGAGCATTCAAAGTTGAAGAACAATTTTTTTGCAACACTGGACTACACTTTCAGACGACTGTGATTGCTATTTCTTCCAAAAATGTGCACTATGGAATTTGAATTTAAAATTTATTGTGTTGAAGAATTGAGTTGGGAGTGTAGGAAAAAAAATTCAAAAAATAATAACTTCCTTTTCATACTTCAAAAAATTGTCAAGTAGAAGTAGATCCAAGGTTAAAAGAAAAACTAAATTGATAATAGCTCTTACATGGGATTGGAACACAATAATCCGTTAGTCCCAACGGTGAGATTGTTGTAGGAAGCAAACTTTTCCTTTAAAATAAACTAATTAGAGAAAATTTGAAAATTGCATTTTCAAATGAATTCTATAAGTTATTTTTTGAAATATTTGTTTACATTGCCTTAAAAAGAACAGGGTTCTTAACTTGCACATCACTAATGAAAATGGAATGAATCAAATCTTTTTATGTAGACAAAAACATAATGTTAGCAAAAACATGAACAAAATTAAATCTATTTTGGATTTTTGCAATGTTTTTTGTACTGCCTGCCGAGTTTAGTTCTAGGTATTTTGTGGCGTAACTTTTGCTTCCGGAAACCAATTGAAATAAAAATTATATTCCCTCAAAGCTTATCAGATTTTCTCTTTTCACAAAAAAATTCAAAAAATTAGGGTACAATTTCAACCCATAGAAACTTGCCCAAATTCCAAATTGTCTCTAGAGGGGACAATGGGACTTAAGGGGTTCATCATGTTCACTTTTTCTGTTTATGGAACTAAAATGATAACAATTACAATCTTCCATGAAATGAATTGAGATAATGAGATTGCTTACAATGATATACAATTTTGAATTCTAAGTAATAAAATTTAAAGTTTACAGTTGAATTAATTTTAGAAGCTTAAATGTCAATGCAAATGACAATGTCAAAGTGAACTTCAACTTTAATAGCTCTTTGATAATAAGCTTCATACAATCAGTTGTACCACATATTTGATTTTGTTCGAACATAGTGAAGTCTTTGGAGTAGAAAATAATGTAGAATATGTTTCAAAAATGAAGGCACTGTAATATTCTCGGTAATATTGCAATACAAATGTGTAGCATACAATCATAGAAGGCTCGAAGTTGGCCTATGTGGAACAAAACAAAAAGACTGAGAGCTACACGCTTCTACCATATATAATACGCTTCTATATACTAGGGGTTTGACATTATATATCCTTGAACGTAAACCAAGTAACCAAAGGAGAAATGAAGTCCATCATTAAATTCTCAGACGTCAAATCCATTTGGATTGTTTTTACTTCTTAGAAGAACTTGCTTCACCATGTGAAGGTTGAAGTGCCTCTTGAAGGACTATCTTCTTCTTTGCACGAGTTCGTGAAGCTGGCCCTTCCGCATTCAAAATGAATTCCAGGATGTTGGAATCTTGGAGAGCTTGTAGGGTCCTTGTGGTTTGTGGAGAATGTGCTTCCAAAAGATAGTCCAATGCTTGACTTTGGTAATAAGGTCCATACGTAGAGTCCATGCAAGCCATGTTAGTCATGTCTTCAAGAGAGGCAAATTGATTGCGATCGGGTCCCCTTTTACCTTCATTATCCCAACGGTGTCCTTCCGGATGAGGACCCCATTTGAATTCTCCCGAGCTCTTCTCGAAGTATCCACCAAGGCATTGGTAGAAGAATGCCCTTCTCCCTTCATTGTGTGGACCTTTTCCCATCAACTTCGGTGCCACTTTGACAATCTCCGCCGGGTCAGTTTCCCAGTTCAATTGAGAGCTACTAGGTGCCTTTTCATCATCATGTAGCCCTTGACGCCAGCTCCAAACGAGGTCACGACCCCACAGTGTCGTATTAGTCGTCGTTTCAACGCTATGTTCCCAAGAAGGTGGCATGTACGTCATCAAGTTGAACATGGCATACAAGCGATCATGGAATGGTGCTGAACAAAGTACACAACGTCGTCTAATGAGGCATCCCATAAGGAGGCATTGAGGATGGTACACATGTGCACATGACCTGAGAGCCCAACCACCTTCAGGGCCAAATTGCTCTTGACAAATGGGGCATTTTGTATGGTCGAGTACGAAAGCTGCAGGTTGTGGCCATAGTAGCTTTTGGTCCTTCACCTCCATGTGACTAGACATTTGCTTTGCATGGTCCCAGCCCTATTGTGTCCAATCTATAATATTTGTGTTTGGCAACATTGGCATGTTTTCAGGAAACATGTCATCTAAGAGTGCCCAGGATGTGAGTCCATTCTCACGTTTAGGTAAAGCTGCAACAAAATTCTTTGAAACCTTATCTAATTCCTTGGCTATTTGCTGCAATCTGTCCACGGAGAGAATGCACGCCACCTTCCAATGGTAGTGCGTGGCAACCAATTGATCCAACCGTTGTTGAAGCTTTTCGTTCTGCTTTTCAAGGTCTCTTTCTTTGTCACTCTGCCTTGATTGTTGAACTGTTGGAAATGAGAGTGAATCTTGGGTCCCATGAATATCGTTCGTGTCAGTGGTCGTGTCTCCGCCAATCGTAGTGAGGAACGCACTTCGATTATTTTGCAAAACCTTAGCACGCTTGGAAGGTGGTGGATGGCAAGGAACATCGTCGGTAAGGTCCCCCACAACTTTGTCTAGATGATGTGGATCAT
Organism: Rhytidiadelphus loreus; assembly: GCA_947034895.1. Taxonomy (NCBI): domain Eukaryota; kingdom Viridiplantae; phylum Streptophyta; class Bryopsida; order Hypnales; family Hylocomiaceae; genus Rhytidiadelphus; species Rhytidiadelphus loreus. The sequence goes on from OX344764.1 coordinate 47,622,177, forward strand.
GGTCAACAAAAGCCTCATCCATATCTGACAAAGTGAAAGCGCCAGCCTGATTTTCTCACAGGGCTTGAAGCTCGGTAGATTGTCGTGCAATGAGAGCATCTTTCAATTGGCACTGTCCTTGCAATTTCTTCAAGTCACTTTCCAATGAAGCAATCTTGTTGTCTTTGATCTGTATGAGGTTTTGAGCCTTTGCTAGGGTCAGAGTGTTGTGACCTACATCCACTCGGGATTGAAGAGTTGGTGCACCAACAATTGTTTCACTGGGCCCTTCATCGTTGCAACTGAATTCGAAGACATCACTTGGGTTCTGTGCAGGCAATGGTGGATTCGAAGCTGATGGAGAAGCCCCTTGTGGTCCAATTCGTATAGTGGAACGTCGCACTCTTGATGATTGTCCCGATTTACGTCCCCGTGATGTTCCGACGCCGTGGACAATTTCATTCTGATTTGGGGGGAGGCCGATAGGTAGTTCCGTGGCTCGTTCTACCCGAAGCACCCGCGTACCATCTGAATTGTCATCCTCTTCTGATGACTCTGTGTCAATTTCAACCTGGGCCTGATTCCTAGGAACACTTCAAAAAGGACCCAATCCACCCTCTGGAAAAAGGAGAATTCCTTTTGGTATGTACCCGTCCTCTGGACGTTTTACGTGAGGACTGCATTTGATCGTGCTCCAATCGACTTCTTTCTTCAATGCCACTTCAGCATAGGCTCCTCTGGCAAGGAAAAGAGGGGCCTCATTCCTTTCTACAGAGACCATATTGTAGAGAGCTTGCCACAATTCAATGCACCTGTTCACGAATATTTCATTCTCACAGAACTTCAAGTTCGCCTTGTTGGTGTGTCAATGATGATGATGACGCCATGTTGGAAAGAACTTGCTGATGTGGCACCACTCAATGTAATCTTCGCAAGTTTGTATTGACCATGGCTCAGGCTTCTCGTTCCACCCCTTGAAAGCAATGTGGTCAACACTATTCAACACATGCAATCGCTTTCGGTGACAAGTACCCCTACGCTTCCGTTCCTTGTCTTTTTGAATCTTTCGCAATCCCAAACCACGACGTAGACGTGGAGCCGGTGGAGGGGCTTCAGCAAGAAATTCTCCAGTGGTATTGTCTCCACTAGCCATGGTGGGTTGTTGAAATGAAGGTCCTAAAAAATGTAGAGGGATTGTTGAAATCAAACCACTAGAAAAAGAACCTTGGATGAAAGTAGTCAATAGTAAATTTTCAACACCAAATGCTTATGCATGTAGCCAGAAAGGGATACAAGCCAAGAAGCCTTAGTGATGAACATGGGAGAATGAAGATTCGGCGACTTCATATATAGGCGAACCCGGGTGTGGATGCAAAATGGGCGCATGCGGGTCACGTAGGCGACCAGCGGTTCTGGAGGGGCGACCAGCGGTCCTGGGGGGGCGACTGCGGGTCCTGGGGGGGGCGACTGCGGGTCCTGGGGGGGCGACCGCGGGTCTTGGGGGGCGACCATAGGTCCTGGGGGGGCGCGTGCAAGTGACGAAGGGCGAGTGCGGATCTTGGATGAGGGCAAGTGCGCCGACGGGTGCGGGTATCGGCGACCGCGACCTAGTACCCGTGTTCGCCTAAGACCTGTAGTCGCCCCATACCCGCAGTCGCCCCTACCCGAAGTCGCCCCGGACCCGCGGTCGCCTCACACCCGAAGTCGCCCCCACCCGAAGTCGCCCCACCCGAAGTCGCCTTCACCCGAGGTCGCCCCACCCGAAGTCGCCCCCTACCCGAAGTCGCCCTCACCCGAGGTCGCCCTACATTTGCCACGCGGCTGCCACATGGCAACCAAGTAAGCCTAGGTAAATGGGGGGTAAATTCCAGAAAAGTCAAAGGGTAAAGTTGACTCTATTAGACGGACGGGCCCCTCTACTAGACGTCTTCGACGTCGAGTTTGTCGAGTTGTCGAGTTGTCCGGGTAGACAACCCTGACGAAGAGTGAGAACCAAGCATGAGAAGAGTCCATACGGTGGAACAAAAGGGAGGTCATCATCTAGTGCAGGCACATCTAGGGGTGCTATTGAACATGGTGGTTTAATCTCACCACGTGTTGGACCGAGCACAGTGATGTCTACAGGTGCAGCTATCAACACCTTTCCAGTTTTAGCATCCACAAGAGGAGAGTCATCCAAAAGAGCTGCCCAGCAGAAGAAAGGACCACAAGGTTCTAAAGCATCCAGAGTCGTTAATCCACGTGGAAGAGGAAGAGGAAGAGGAACTGTGAGACAAGTACATACTCAAATGCCACCAAGCACCGAACATGGTATAGGAGAAAGGAGTACACGCGCAATAGAAGAGCATGTCGAACACGATGAAACATTTGAAATTGTGGAAGAATCCGGAGAAGAAGAAGAAGAAGAAGAAGAAAAAGAAGAAGAAGAAGAGACCCATAGAACTCACGTGTTTGCAAGTGTTGGTCCACTTGTAAGATTTCCTTCGAATGATGAATTTCTGGCTGGATACATATGGGGTATGGGCTTGGTTTTCAATGCAAGGATTGAAAACATCCGAGCTGTTGAATACGTGGAGACGAATCACCAAGCTTTGACTGATAGGCGTGTCTCAACCACGTATAAGCGACTTTGTGGAAGGGAAGAGCCTAATATGTCACCTCTAACTTTACGTCCAATTGCTTATATTGTGGAAGGAGTGAACATGGAAGGTGTTGCCCAACAAAGGGAGATCCCATTTTCAGACACTGATGCAGTGAAAGAGTTTGACGCTGCATACCTACATAATGCTCGAGCTGTTCCAGAAAATCCCGACATGTCGAAGATCAATTGGTTGGAGAACAACATCATTTGGGAGCCAGTTGATGGTCAACATGTGGTTGCAGCTTGCAAACAAGGTGAAAGGCAACACATAGCAGGGTTGTTGGAGGATGAGGAGTACTTGAACATATTTGCCAGAAGGAAAGCACGATTTGTTGTGTACAATGATTCGAAGGTGTATATCGAAGCGTCTGTGCGAATAAATGCTAAAGAATTTGAGAGAGAGTTCTACACAACAATGGAAAAAGATCTGGTGAAACTACGAGCAATTTGGGAAGCTTGTGGGAGACCTAATCCACAATCACGAGCAGATGATGCACAACGAGCTAGAGCAGTAACGATGGCAGCAAGTGCGTTGCATTGGACGAGGTCAAATGTACAGAATGTATCGTTGGGGGGTATTTCTAAGAGGATGGCACAATACACCCGCCATGCATGGAGGAAGACGAAGTTGCGTATGAAGCTGTTCTACAAGTTTGCCGGGATTATGAAGAAGGACTACTTTGGTATAGCAAAGATGATTTGAAGAAGTGGAAGAAGTATGCAGATCAGAAGTCGTTGGATGCAAATGTTGATGTGAGGGAAAACAGAAAGAAGATGGAGAGGCTTTGGCTGAGGCCACTGGTGAGGGTTCCTAAAGTACATTACTTGCGGTTGGCAAAAGAAATGTCTGCTAAACCTCTTGTTGATGGTGAACGTCCACAACAAAGATTTTTCTTCAACAATGCTAGCAGCAACACTCCAACGAAGGGTACTTTGGCTTGGGCAACTGAGCGTATTCAACGAAGGGAAGCAGTGCGGAACGCAATACACTGGTTGATGGTCGAATCAGGGCAAACACATCCGAAGACTATGGACAGTTTTTTCCTTATAAATGTGCGAAAATTTGAAGGACATGACCGCAAGCAGTTGCAAGTGCTTGCTGAAGTAGTTGACAAGAAAATGAAGATAGCTTGGTCATCTCCAACAGTGAAGACTATCGAAGCGTTGCGGAGGTTTGAAGCTCTAATACCTCCAATGATCAAAGATCATTATGTGAATATCGAACGTGGTGGATCAGGGTACCACGGGTATAACAGAGATGTGACGAACTTGGATGAGGCGAGCTGGGATTGGCAGTTGACTGTACCGTGTAATACACATGAAGTGAATGTTGGAGGTGTTTCAATTCGATGCGGAGGATGTTTTTTTACAAAAGGTGTTGTGGAATTGGGAATGCCTTGTTTGTGGATTTTTGATTGTAGACGGTGCGGGGCAAAAGGAGAGGATGAAGCTTGGACAGACGTTGAATACAATATTGCATTGCAAATAGTGCAACAGTGGATGACAGGCATTCACAAGTGGACAGCAATATTTTTGTTTCCACCAGGAACGTATTTTGAGGAGAAGATGAGAGAGAATATGGTATTGCCATCAGAGTGTACATGGCGGAAAGGAGTTTGGGTGTTTCAACCACAAACAATGTCAACATATGTATATGACCTACGACACGAAGGCCAAGCTGATCGGAGTGTACAAGCGGTGGGTGACATTGCAATTGTAATGGTACATCCTAATGCATCGAGGGTGGCAGACAACGTACGAGGAGGTCTTGACCAAGTACCTGTAGTATTTATAGATGCATGGAGCGAAGGAAGGATGCCTTCTACTGTGGATCCAGTGGAGAGGACCCCTATGGAGTTGCAAAGGTTGGTTGCATCATATCTACCTGAGAAATGGGGGCTTGTTACAGTGGGCATTACATCAGCCATACCAAGTATACTGCAGTCAGCTTTTGTGGGTACGGAACTGATAGTATTGGATGGTTCAATAGATCAAACACGTTTTCTATACAACACATTGCAGGAACAATTTCATGCAGGAATCCAAATGCGACAAGCTGCAATGCTAGTGAATAAAAATGCAGAGATAGGAGACCCTCAAATTAGTAGTGCACCATCTATGCAACGTTCTACAACGCATGTACAACAATCTATGGCAGAAGAGGAGGAGGAAGAGAGTCTTGGAGATGAGGAAGAGGATGTCGAAGATGGGGAAGATTTGCATTCAGAAGATACGCCGATACGAGAAGGATATGAAGTAAGGCAACCTCAAAGCCCAAATGATCCAGAGTATGTCGAAGGGGAGGAGGAAGAAGACGAGGATGAGGTAGAGTATGACAGTGAAGAGGATACAGAAGAGACATGTACCTCAGATGACGAATCATCAGATGAGTCTTCTGATTCATCAGAGGAAGGAGAAGAGGAAGTACATAAAGTTGTCCTTGAAGAGAAGAGAATGAAAAGTATTGAGAAGACAACAGAGGTTCCTAATGCATCAGAGGAGTTAGAGACTACGAGGACACTACAACATGATGCTGCTCAAAACATTGTCTCTTCAATGCCAGAAATTCAAAAAGAGGATGGGTCCTCAAATCATGCAGTTCATGAGGGAGAGACTGTTACACAAGAAGAAGTTCTGAAAGACGTGGACATAGAAGAAGTACAAGAAAGTCTTCATATTACAGGAAACGAAGGAAGTGAAGGCACTCATGGAGGAATGCACGAGATGCGAAGTGAACTTGGAGTACCTGCAGAAGTGGTGACATCTATTGAAGAAGAAGCAATAGAAAAAGAGAGGACCATATCAGAGGCAAGGACTCCAATTCATGCAATGGAAGAGGTGGATACAGAGATGGAGGATGCGGTGAAAGAATCATGTGAAGAGGTTTTGGCTTCAGCATCTGCTACTACAACTTCGCAAGGTACAACAGTGATTGGTTTGACAAATGAAACGCATTTGAGTATTATGTCTTTTGCGTGGGCCTCTCAAGAGCAAGCGATGACGGAAGGAGCGGATGGACTTTATTACGATCAAGAGGGTATTAGATATCATCGTAGTGGAACTGAGGGAGAATATAGATTTGAGCAAGTAACATCAGTTTTGGAGGAGACAGTGCACATGGACGAAGAACCTTCTCTAAGAGCTCAAGTTGTGGTCGATACGACTTTGGATTACGATGAAGTACAAATTCCAGATGAGGTTCATGCAATACTCACTACACGATTTATAAATAGTACAAGTGGTGAAACACTTGGAAGTCAATCTCCGAGGGTCATTGCAGAGACACCAGAGCCATTAGAGTAGTATATTGACAAAGTTCATATGGAGAATGTTGTTTAGTTTGACAAGAACAAAGTTGGACATCTTGTATGAGGATTCCTTTGTTCTACTGTAATACTTCAATGATAATAAATGGATGGTGTGCTTTTTCTTTCCAAGTAAGGACTAATGTTTTAGAATATAATGAAAATGATTGTTTAAAAATGAAGTGAACAAGGAACATCAAGTGTGTTGTATGTATCAACAATTGAGCTTTTGAATGATTCCATATTGGAAAATTACAAATTTGTACAATTAGTTCGGGCGTTTTTAAATAACTATTGTATACAAGTGTACTATAGGTAGTAGAAATGGAAGGTTAATATCGTACAATGAACAAGGAAAAAAATTGAAAATTACTTGTGAAAATGGTGTACCATTTTGTTAAAAGTGAAGAAAATGCATCTATTTTGCGGTACAATTAGTGCACTTGGCCAAGTGCAAAAATTACGAATTCTGTGTTCATAGTGTTAAGAGCTCTTGGAAATGAGCCTCAAATACACTAGATCTTGGAGAAAAAATCACATTCTAAATTCATTTTAAAAAGTTGTAGAGTGAATTTTGAGAAGTCGTAAATTGATTTGGGTTCTTCAAGTTAGGCTTGTTAACCTCATATTTTTTTGGTTGTCAACTTTTTAGATTTGACTTGCAAAAAAGACTTCAATTCTTTTTTGCAATTTTAGCACCCTCATAATCAAACGTTATAATCTTTCACTTCATAAGTGATATTGTTGTGCTTTCTTTTCCTATGCAATCTCTAACAAGTCTAGTTTGAATTTGTACGGTTACAATTTCAGAAAAATTGAAACATCTTATCAAAATGTTGGCATTCTGTTCAATTTAGAGCAGTTTTCAAGAAGCTGAAAACATGCCTTGGGCATTTAGGGGTTAACCTCTAAATGCTTGAGGCACCAAAATTTTGGTGCCCATAATACTTTGAAGCTAAATAAAACCTAACTATGTTGCTATTTTTAGTAGTTTCTATTTTTGAAAAATTCTTTTTGGTTTTAGCATCCAAAATCTGATTTTGAAAAATGATTGATTATGATTTTTCTATTCAAGATTTTGTGCAAGGGAGTCCATTGCAATCTTGACTTTCCATAATGTTGAGGGCTCCTAGAAATAAGCCTCAAATACACTAGCTAGATCTTGGAGAAAAAATCACATTAGAAATTCATTTAGAAAAATTGTAGAGTAGATTTTGAGAAGTCATATATTGATTGGAGTTATACATGTTAGGTTGTTTAACCTCATCTTTTTTGGTGACCAAATTTTTAGACTTGACATGTGAAAAGAGGATTGAAAGACTTCAAATCACTTTTGCAATTTCTAAATCCTCATAATCAAACAATATAAGCTTTCAATCCATAAGTGATATTATTGTGTTTTCTTTTCCTATGTGATCTCTGGTATCTCTAATTTGAATTTGTAAGGTTACAATTCCAAAAAATTGATACAACTTATCAAAATGTTGACTTTTTATTCAATTTCAAGAAAATTTCAAGAAGCTCAAAAAAGGCCTTGGGCATTTAGAGGTTAAAAGGTTAATGATGAAAGTATCATTAACTTTTCCAAATAGTAAATTTTTCAACATTGAGCAAATAAAAAGGGTTGATTTATGTCAAGATCAAGTCTTTGTGAATTGTGGTCACTTGAATTTTGTGCCATGTGATTGGTAGATAAGTAAGAAGTAGTCCACTTTCAATTTATACAAGGCTTATAGCCCAAAGAAAATTTGGTAGATGATAAGTCTACATGGCATCCTACAAGGACCTTGAAGGCAATGGTGTTATGGTTTTGGGGTGAGAGATTGCTAACCACCTTCTAAGAACTAGGCCTAATGAAGTCATTAATAGTATCTAGTAGCTTGATACTTCAAAAGCTTGCTCACAAGGCTACTTTACAAGTTCAAGGTACTTCACAAGGTGGGTCAATGATCAAACAATCCATATCCAAATTAGTTCATATTCAAGCTATTATCACTACAAAAAAACAAGGGTAAACATGACTTGTCTACGATGACTGTAGAAGTTATTTCTTGTCCACAATCATTTTGTAGTCATGTTGTGCTTGCAGTCATTGTGGACAAGTGTCATGTATACCCTTGTTTTTTTGTAGTGTATGTTGTATTTAAGCTAGTCTATTGTTGGTAGTTTATATCCAAAGCTAATCAATATTCTTTTTTTATCCTTATTAAAGCTATGTTTTTGCTTGTGTACAATGGAAGGCCATTCTCTAAGGAGAAAGTTCTCTCAAACAAGAATGGAGCTAGGAGTGAATGTTGCAATGTCACAACCTTAGAATTATGGACTTCATTGTATACATCAACGAGTAGTGGATTTTTGTTAGTAGGTCTTAACCTCAATCTCCATATCCATATGTGAAATTGCCATATTGTAATGAAGATGTGAAGAAATTAGATGTAGCATCCCTTGATGGTTTACTTGAGAATTTTGGCACTCTACATGATAGAACTAGGTGGTTGATGAAGGTGAAGAAAAAAATCCTATTGCCATGGGTTTGGAAAAGAACACTCTGTAAGAACCCTGTGTCTTAGGTGACGGTTTGTAGCAAGAAACACTTGTCCTTCTTTGTCCCCTTGGCCTCAAACGAATGGGGTTTTGCTCATAATTTTTGCATCATATACTGGTTTTGTATGAAATTTGAAATCAAGGTACATATAGTATTTTTAGACGTTGAGTAATTTTTTACAATTAAAAAAAATTATTTTACTATTTTTGAACAACCCTTGATTGGATGTCTACCTTTGCCATTCTTTTTTTGGAGGGAGTAGTACTATTTTTTACTTAAAAATGAGAATGTGAAGGTTAAAATCAGGAGACAAGGACTTCTACTAAAGTTACACAAGATTGTGAATTTTTTTTTTAAAATAGTACAGTGTCCACCTTTCACATGTGCTCAGAGTGCTTTACCTTTGCACAAGTGTAGAGAACACATTATTTTTTCCAAAGATGCAAATTGTTGCAAAAGAATATCTTCAAGTTAAAAAAAATGGAACTTTTTAGTTTTAAAAAAAAAATTCTTACCATTTTCTAGAAATCAAACATCAAAGTATCTATTTTCTTAGCATTTTATGTGCATAATTTTTTAAAGATAAATTTTTCTAGGCCTGAATTTTCACACATACTATTTTGAATGCTTTTCAAATTATCCATATTTTATTTCATTTCAATTTTTTAATTCCAAAGTCACAATACTCACTGAAGTAGGCCATTTTGACACAAAAACGATAGGTGTTTCTAGCAATGATCCTTAGGTCCAAATATTTCTTTTGCAAAAGAAATTTGAGAGTTACGGGGCTCAAAAGCCACATTGTCAAAAATTTGGGCAACTTTCTTTCCAATTACACATTGCCTTCAAATCCCAATTTTTTTTAATGATGTGAACCTAATTGTAGTAAAAAATAAGAACTTAAAAACAAATTTGAAAATATAAATAGAATTTTCTGTCTTTAGAAAGTGATAGAAAGTTTTCAATTTTGTCAAATTTCTACGTTTGTTATAATTAATATTATCCAAATACTATCAAAGGGTCAAGAAAAGGGATTAATGCAATGATTTGGCCTCTATTTTGGATCTTTAACTTCATAAGCTATCTTCAAAACAAGGGGCTCTAATTCTATATATAAATTTAAATTTTGCAAATTTGTTCATCTAGTGATAAATAATAAACTCTTGTTAAGGAAAAAAGATCTCAAGTCCATATGGACTTTAGCACTCACCTAACATAAACAAATCCTCTACATTCTATCCAATTCTCTATAGCTTATCTTGTCTAAAAAGGCCATATTCGTTAAATCGAGACTTTTTGCAGATTTTGAGACAAAATGCTAGTTATTGAAAAATTCATTAAAATAAAAGTAATTGAAATCAAAAAATAATAATGCTCAAATAGTGATTCTATAATGAAATTCTAAAAGTTGGTGTTGTTACTTTTTATAAAAAATACTAGTAAAGAGATAAAGTGGTTTATCCTTGAGTCGAGGATAAATATGAGACTGCGAAAAGTCTCAATATAATAAATATGACCTTTAAAAGATCTTTTTATCTTGTGGATAAATACATGACCTTATTATTTACTACTAGAAAGTCAAATTCAAAAAATTTGAATTCATTTTTGGAATCAGAGACTCTGAATTAGCTACATACAATTACAAAATATACAAAAATACTGACCAAAAATAAGGGAAAACAGTTGAAGCTACATAATGCATAGGTGTATTGGTCAGCACTAGGCTTGCCAAAATAATTATTCAAATTTGTGAAAACATAGCCATAGATCCCTCATCAAAGAAGAGAAAATTGATTTTTTGAAGATTCAAGATGTTTTTGTCATAAATTAGACTAAGTAAATGCATGAAGGCAAGTTCAAATACCCTATGCAAAGTTGAGATTCGTCAAAAAATTAAGTCATTTTTGTAAAAAAGTGCCACAAGTCATCTTGTGAGTGGTATGAGGTGACATGAACCCTTGAGAATTTTGATATGGAAATCCAATTTTGGCACTCAAATGCCAAATCAGACCTTTACATACAATAGATTGACATTGAGGATTAAAAAATTGTGTGCTTGAGACATAATGGATGGCAATTATATCTATACTGAGGATTGGAAGTTGTCCATCTAGTTTATGCATGCAAAATTGTTAAAATCATACTTAGAATATGAAATATTGCATGATACGTTGGATGGATAATTACATTGAATGAATGAAACTACAACCAATGGATGAATATGAATATAATGATCTTGATAAATGCATATACAATATAACTTTTCTAAAGCAACACTATGTAAAGTAATAACTAAACCTCTCTAAAGTAATATTGATTGTCGGTCCCAAACGAGGTTGCATACAAAACATCATGAACACAAATGACCTTCCCTAATGTAATAACCTCTCTAGTGTAATGTATTAGACTGGTCCCAATCCTATTGCTTTATAGAAGTTTTACTATTAATAGATGCACACAATTTGAATGAAAATAGTGAATGCATATATAGAGAGATAGAAAATATCTATTCAAAATTTGATTATTAAGTAGCCTACCCAAATTTTCAAGTGTCCCATTGAAAGACAATTGTCTTTTAAGTAATAATTATCATATTTAAAATAAATAGGCATTTGAAAAGAAATTTTAAAAAGAAGAAGTTAATAAGGTAGTACCATTTCATTATATAAAAGTATAAAGATATCATTTCTACTTGTCTTTCTTTTATTGATAAATAAATCCAACATTTCTTATTTAACAATTTGTAAACACCACTATTTTTATAACTGAATACTTCTCATAAGTCTACTAGACTCAATGAATTCATTATTTGGAAGGATGTATCCAAATTGTATTCAACACATGTGTCATTTCATTTACACCACAATTTTCTATTTTATAAAATTATTGTTTATTCTCTCTTTTTACAGTAGAGATACTTAATGATAGTGGTAGAATGGCATTTTGGAAAGAAAGAAGTGTTAAAACTAATTAGGCTCCAAAACTCTCTCATAACATTTGTAGTGATGCATTTTGCTTTCTTCATTGCACCATCAATGTACTACAATATTTAGTAATGTACATTTCAAGAGTTGGATGCTTTTAATGACTACTACTCTTTAGTCTTTATCTTCAAAAAATTGTAACTATTTCTACAAAGGTCCAAAAAATATGAAACAATATGGATTAGATGCCAATTCTATTTTTCTCTGTAAGAAAATTTACTAAAAATTATTTCAAAAACTTTAGCTTCCTCTATTATGCAATCAACTCTTGTAAGCCCACTTTTGAAACCTCCTACCTTACATTCATTGCAAAATTTGCAACACTATTTGGTATACAAAGAGAATGTCAAGTTGAATCAAATATGGATGATTCTTTAAAATGTGAATGAAAGCTTGTTCATTGGGTGAAAATGTGACCATCCAATGGATGAATTGTGATAGTCAATGTGACACTATACACTTAATATAAAAGGTTTCCATTATCTATTGCAAATAATGAAGAAATATTGTTTAATATTGTGTACATGATTGTATTGAAACTAAGTAGCCAATGAATACTCAAATCTCACCTCATATTTCTTCCATAGTAGTAGGTTACCTTGCTATGATGAATAATTGAAAGAATGAACATGTGTAAGTATATATATTGATGTATTTATATACTAAATTTTATATGTATGTATGACTTTTTTGGATGAACATTTATTTGCATATACAAGTGGAGTATAAGGCAAAGCACATATTCTATGTAATATGGATAGATGAAATATACTTGGATGATCAACTAGATACAATGTATAAAATATTTTGATTTTGATTCATATTTCAACGATGGATGGTTATTTTATATTTAGATGACTGTTCTTTCACCCATTATTGGTCTTGATGATGAATTTGTGGTATTTTAATTGGTCAATCCAAGATTTATTTGACACTTTCATGTTTTTGTTCATTTCCTATTTTCGAAGTAAATTAGTCATTTCTTTCTATAAAAGGTGAATGAATGTTCTCTCTTATATTTTAAATTATGTTATGGATACATTTTGTATCATTCCCCTTTGTGTGTTTTTTGCATCCATTAGTCATTTTTAGGTATCTTTGATTTTATGTGTATAATCAATCAAAAAAAATTTGGCAAGTTTTTTCTACAATTTTACCTAATTTTGGCACTAGCTCCTTTAAAACTAAGGAAAAAATGTTTGAAAAATGGATGAAATCACTAAACCTTTCATTAAAAAAATGACTAGATCCACCCATATTTGAATGAAGGCTACTATAATAATAGATGATTTTATGGATGAATGTACATGTCGATGCTCCTTTACATTTTTTTTAATACTATTTAGGGTTGCCAATCACTCTACCACCCTCCAAAAATAAAAAAATTGGCTCCATATGATGTATTCCCTTTCATCAGCCCAAGGTTAAAAGACAAACCTCAAGAAGGTCATGGAGGATTGCCCGATGTATTGCCCCATGTTTTACCCCTACATAAAACAAGGAAATTTTTATTTGCCATAGATGATAAAATTTGAAAATTCTAAATTCAAATTTGCAACTGTAGGCCTCCAATTAAGGTGGTTTGTTCTAAAAGCGACCATGTTCTAAATGCGACTCCTATCTAGGAATGGGTGACATGTTACTTGAAATATCTATTACTATCAATGATGAATTAGGTAGGCTTAAATGCTTTAAGAGTAGCCCACCTTAACTAGGAGACTTGAAGAAATACAAAATTTAACCCTTGAACATGGAGGTGGATGTTTGACGTCCAATGGATGACAATGAATACTTGTAATAGGACAGAAGTGTAACTATTCATCTTTTGAATTTTGTTGTGAAGAGGGGAGGTCTTCTACAATTGTTTGACTTCCAATGAGTACTTTTGCTATTTCTTAAGCCAATGATTCCCATGGGAATGAAAAGGGATAATTTCCAAAGTCACCTCTTTGTCCTTTAAATGTTAAGGAACCTAAAATAGGGGACAATTTTTACATTTATCTTTGGATGGGGCAATACATATCCCTGGCCCCTCAAGAAGGCCAGGGAGAACTGACCCCCTCGCTCGGCCCTGTGGGCAACCCCTGGAATTGTTTATTTTCCACACATGAATTTTTTTGCAAAATTTTAATTCATTTTTGTGATCTAAGACCCCAAATTAGTCTAGGGAGGTCGAGAGTATACCCTAGAACGGCCCAAAATAGGGGGCTTTTTTTTCACATGCACCCCTGGTAAGGACAAGCGAGGGGGTCAATCCACCCTGATCCTCAAGAATGAGTCAAGACCAGCTTGTGTCAGGATTTCTTAACGAATTTCATCTATTAAAGTAGAACTTCAGTTCATCGTGAGTTCGTGACGGATGAGATGCCGTCCCCGCAACTTCGTAGAACCCGGCGCCACCCCAGTTCGCGCCTGCCGCGCTCTCCCCGCCTCCCCCGCCGATTTCCTCACAAAGTCTTCGATCTCACCGTTTTTCCCTTGCAATCGAGTTCTCAAAATCTCAAACTGTACAAAAAAAACAAAATCGTACACGGAAAATAACCCAAAAATTCCGCCCACCTGACCAGAAATTCCACATACCGACTCCACAAATCGGAAGCAACCCAGCTGGACCCCGCACCTCAGTCATCCTCAACTTGCAACGCGCATTCTGACCGCCGAGGACAGTCCCCGATGGCCTGATCGGTACTTGCAGTACTGTACACCAGTCGTTGACATAGCTATCCACCGTCGATTTCAGGCATTTCATCGAAATTATCGCGTTTTGCCCTACAGGACGGTTTTCTATAAGAGAAACAAAGCTCCCAGTTTCCAGCGCACAAACAGGTCTGGGATCTCGATTTGCTGAGGTTTGGGGCATCATCGATCGAAGGCGGAGAGGAATTTGGAGAACAGTGCGATCGATTGACTGTAAGCTCGAGGAGTTTGGAGACGAGTGCGATCACAGGGATTCCAGTTTGAAGCTAGCGCGATTCGAGTTCGAAGAATTTGAGGGTGAAGGATTTGAGGTTGAATCGCCATGGCGTGCTCATTGCAGCAATTCGTGGCTGACACGCGCGACCAGCAGCAGAAGCAGGCCTCCATCTTCGAAGTGGAGAAGATGTGCTTCCTCCAAGTGAACCTCGGCATGCCGTCCTCCACCGGCGCCCCACTCAGCCACGTCTGGATCAAGACCGGTTCCATGGTGGCCTACCAAGGCGACTGCAAGTTCGAGCGCGAGGGCATGATGGACCACGGCTTCAGCAACATGTTGAAGAAGCAGTTCACCGGCGAAGGCGCCTCTCTCACGAAAGCCTCCACGAAAGGCCGCGCGCAGCTGTACCTCGCGGACAACAGCAAGCGCGTCACGGTGCTCTATCTTCAAGGCGAGTCCATCGTCGTGAACGGCGACGACCTCCTGGCGTTCGAGCCCAGTATTTCGCACAAGATCACGATGATGAAGAAGCTCTCGTCGATTGTGTCCGGCGGTCTGTTTAATGTGAGGTTGCAAGGGCAAGGGTTTGTGTCGATTCTGAGCCACGGTCAGCCGCTCACTCTCATTGTTGCGCCGGGTTATCCGCCTGTGTACACGGATCCGCAAGCGACGGTGGCGTGGTCGGGGGAGCTCGTTCCCGACTTCAAGACGGACATGGGGTTGAAGACGTTTATTGGTAGAGGGAGCGGGGAGTCTTTTCAGATGAAGTTCGATGGGAGTCGTGGCCAAGGGTTTGTGGTGGTGCAACCGCATGAAGAAATTCCTGCGCCGACGTCTGGCGGTTCCTCGGGTGGCTCGGGACTCTCCAATATTCTCATGGCTGGCTAACTCTGGTTTTAGTCTCTGTCTCCTTTCTTCCAGTTCTTCTGAGGGTTTGTATGCCATTTGCGTAGCTCTGTTGCAATGGCAATTTGATGGTAGTCGTGGACAGGGAATTGTAATTGCGCAGCCGGATGAAGAAATTTCGGCGCCGACCTCCGGTGGCTCGGGTCTCTCCAACCTCCTCGTGTAGTCTAGCTAAATCTGGTGTTAGTCTGTATCACCTTTTCCAGTTCGTCTGAGGATTTGTATGCCATTTGGGGATCTCTTTTGCAAATGTTGGCCGTGATACTTGCATTGTTATTGTAGTCGCGGACAGGGGTTTGTACTTGTGCAGCCGCATGAAGAAATTCCTGCCGCTTCTCCAATGGCTCAGGGATTCCAATCTCAAGTAATCTTATAGCTCAGTGATTGTATAGCCGTTTCTTCTTTAGAGACTTGAGTATGGCATGTGTGTAGCGCTTGCAAATGGTGATCGTGATACCGGCAATGGAATCGTTGAACGCAGAATTTGTGAGCATATTGACAACATTTCCGTTAATGGAATCGATTCACGTTTGGTTGTGGGGTAGATGAGAGTGACCAATGTTGCACTGGAGTTGCGTTTTGATGAAAGTGTTCGTAAATCTGGTCGTGTTACAGTAACAAACCAGAGAATGTTCGGTGATTTCTTGCTCGGTTTCATGTAATGTGTACACTTTTATGTCACAGCCTAGGCACCTATGATGTATGTGCAATTATACGGAGTTTGTAACATCATGACGTCGATTGAATCTGTGCTGCAGTCAATGCTTGTGCTAGTCTGTAGCCATTCTTCCGCTTCCAGAAAGGATTTATGGCATGTGAGTTTGGCTCTTGCAAATGGAGGTCTTGTTCCTGGAAACTAGTCTACATGGCATCCTACACGGACCTTGAAGACAGTGGTGCCATGGTTGTGGGGTGAGATATTCCTCACCACCTCTGAGAGGTAGGGCTAACAACATCACCTAGGACCGTGACAAAAATAAAATGAAAGCCTTAAAATATTACTCCCTCTGTTTCTGAAAAGACTTGTGTTTCCTTTGTATTTTACAAAGGAAACATGGGTCTCTTTCAAAAATAGAGGTAGTATTATTTTAGTAACAGTCCTTTGGATAAGGAAGGGGAAGGGTCCCATGGAATGTTATTGTTGAAGTCATTAATAGTGGCTAGTAGAGTAGTACTTTAGAAGCTCGCTCAAAAGGTTGATTCCTTTGCTAGTCCATGTTCAAGCTCTTAAAAAGAAATTGTTCTCTCTTTTGCTTGTGCACAATGGAAGGTAATTGACATGGGAAAAGTTTCTCTTAGACAAGAGTGTGGAGTGAGGAGTCTCTATGGATCTTGAGTGTTGCAATGTCACAACCTCGTAATCATGGACCTTCATAGTGTTCATGAGGGGTAGTGAATTTCTGTTAGCAGATCAAATTCTGAACCTCCATGTCTATATGGGAGATTGCCATAATGTAATGAAGATGTGTAAGAATTAAAAACTTCCCAGGAAACTATTCTTGCAACTTGACAACTCCGCAAAAGACAATAAAAATAGGTTCCTCATGGCTTTCTGCTCATTGCTCACTGCCAGGCGAATATTCAAAGAAGTTACTGTCGGATTTCTCATTGTTGGGCACACGCACGAAGACATTGACGTGCACTTCAGTTATCTTTCGAAACTAATCAAAAGGAGAAACACCTACGTCCTAGCTGATCTCATGAAGGCGTTCATGGATTCACAAAAGACTGTTGCCTTCATTCCGGAGTTCGTGCAGGAAGTGGCGGACTTCAAATCATACCTCAAGGGCTTCTATCATGATGGGGTGAACAAGATCATCGGGCTAGGAGACAAACACCTCTTCAAATTCTACGTCGTCAAGGCAGGAGATGATAGAGGATGGCCGGTCATGAGGTACAAAATAAGGACCATGGATTCATCATGGCTGCCTCCAGGGCCGCCAGTCAAAATGTGGACCGCGGACAAAGATGGGAGACCCAACATTCCACAGGGGGACCCACAATCGGTGCCATTTAAGGCACTTTGGGGAAATGTGGACATTAATCCTAGAAGGCGAAATGTAGAGAAAGAAGTCGCCAGGGCTAGCGAATGCAATGAAAAACAAAACTTCGTCAAAAATGGAATCGCTAAATACATTGAATTTTGGAAATCCGGAATGGCAAGAAACAAGCGATACGCAGAGGAAATGGCAGGTTGTGTTGCTTACTGGGAAAGAATTCTATTGGAGATTAATTCGCCGCTGCCACAAACTCCAACATTGCTTCAAGAGGGATTGTGGCCGCTCTCTGACTGGACAAGGGATCACGGAACTGCTTTCACACAAGACAGGGCGGATCCTAATAATCCACTGGACACCACACCGGAGGACGAATCTGAGCCAATTCCATACTTCGGTCCTGCCAAAGACAGACCGAGGTTGACGTTCAATCCATTCAAGGATGTCCTGCTTGGAGACTTTGTTCTTTGCCGACCATGTCAAAACAACTACCTGCCGGTTTGGCTGGGAAGAGTACTCGAGTGTGTGGACATGATTCTAGGGCCAACGTATAGAAATTTCAAGATAGAGTGGTGGACTCCAATGAAAGCCAAGAGGGAGGGAAAAGCGCTTGTGGCGAGGGAATGCTCGACACGGAGGTGGCACAAGGAACTCTGTCTGCCGTAGATGGTTCATGTCAACATTGTCCTGTACTCACATAGAATGCCCTCGCATGCGAAGAAAGGACCTCCGACATCTCATGTTATCCCGGAGGCCTCGGTTGCTGCTGCGATTGCAAATCTAGAGGCCGCAGGTGCGACTTTGGACAAAGATGCAGACGATGAGGGAGATGATTAACTCCACGACCCTTCTCTATCCTATTGGATGCCAGCCGATACGACACTTTCAAGTCACGGTGGTCTTGCATCATCACTCCGCTGCTCGGATACAGGACTCCGGTGCAGCTGTCGGCTGCCAACCAATACAACGGACTTCTCTGCATACTGATCATTATGTTCTATCAACAAGATAATATTCTTTGGGGATGATTTCACTGTTCTGCACATTGCTTTTTCTCATTTTCGGGCAGGATGGGAGTAGCTTCATTTCTGAAATCTATTCAGTATGGACTTTGATATCTACAATATGTATTGGCTGCTCGCCGACAAAATTAACTTCCGTCAGTAGAGCAATTATGTAGACGATATTTTTAGTCATTCGCCTTGAAAGTGCTCTTTTCATGTTGGAATTGCATCGGATATGTATGTCTCGGTTTTCAATTTATAAATTTATATCAACCTCCTCTGGGGATGAATTTCCAACTCACTCTCTTCAGTACGCTCGAGGATTCATGAATTTTCGACCATGAATGCTTACTGTCGTCTTTACTTATGGCTGCGATCGTTAACTACCTTTTCTTATCGACTGCAAGCCGATACATGTCATGGGTCCGAGATGGAATCATCGGAATCAGATTGGGATTTGCCGGGATTTGGGTTGCATGGTTATAGGCGTCTCTTCTACTATCACATTCTCTTGTTTGCAAAATCAATAATCTACTATGTTTCTTTTCAAAGCGAATTGTCTGCCATTAAAACATTTTGTTAGTATTGCAATTCTCTTGAACATTGTGTGGGTGGCCAATCGACACTTTTGCATCATTTCAATCATATTATTATATTTTTAAGGTGATTATGGACTATGAATTTGTCCATAATTCATCAATTTGTCCATAAATAGTTAAATATGGGTTCTATGGTGAATAATTATGCAGGTTAGAAAAAGATAGGAAGAGAAAAAAACAAGAAGGCAAGAAAAGGACAAGGGAAAAAGGAGTTGAAAAAGAAGAAGAATTCAAAGTTATATTAGGATAGTGACATAAGTCCTTATTACCTCCATGTCCCATAGTCATAGCTTGGAAATTCTTTTTAGGTGGTCACTTTTCAATTAAAACCAAGACCATTAATTGATAGGGACCTTACTTTCATTTTTGATGGGCCCTTAGATAGTGGTAATATTCTCATCCAACTAATGGGATACCACTTAGTGGAAGTATCTTTGGGACTTAATCTTGGTGTAAACTAGTCTTAACTACTTTGCACTACTTTCCTTACAATTTTGTTAGACTAGAGAGATTTGAATATAAAATAGAAATGCAATTCCATCTAATTTGCATTATAAAAATAATTATTAAAAATAAAAATTTGCATACTTTTTCTAACTTGAAGCTTTGATCAAGTCCAAATATCTTCTTTGCAAAGGAAGTTTGAGTTATTAGGCTCAAAAGCCTAGCAAAGCAACATTGTCAAAAGCCTGGGCAACTTTGTTTTCACTATACATTGTCCTTGAATTCCAATTTTTTTAATGATGTGAACCTAATTCTAGAAAAAAAATAAGAACTTAAGAATATTTTTTAAAACAAAGTCTATATGACTATATCCTCATCAAGAGTTTGTCAGAAGATTCATGTCCCCTAGGACGCCCTATGAACGATTGGGATTTGATACTATAGCACTCAATAGAATTTTCCTCTTTAGAAAGTGCTAGAAAGTTTCCAAATTTGTCAAAATTTCAAGTTTATTATTAAACATTATCCAAATACAATCGGAAGGATAAAAAAAGGAATTAATGTAACGATTTGGCCTCTATTTTGGATCATTAACTTCACAAGCTCTCTTAAAAAAAAGGTTCTTGGGAAGGTTCTCTAAATCAAGATATGAATTCTAAATTTTCTAAATTTGATCATGTAGTGTTAATTAATAAATTCTTGGTAAGGAAAAAAGGCATCCAAAGTCTATAACTATGAACCCCGGGGAGGACACTCCCTATGTTTTAGCAACCTACGTGCGGCGGAAAAAGTAAAACAAGTAATACACCTTAAAATTTAATTTCTTTTTCAAAAAAAAAATTATGGATAGATTTTACTACTTTAGAAGTTTATGTTTTGAATTATTGGTATTTTTTTGTGCTAATAGTAATTAGTTATAAATTTTTGAAGAAAAAAGATACACTGTAAAGCTGAAAATAACTTTCACACCTCTATATTATATAAGAAAAAAATTTTGAAAAATGAAAAAAAAATTATATAGAATAGCTTTCTATTGAAAGTTTATTTTGGTTGAATATTGATGCAATAGTCATCTTCATGTGAACTCTATAAATATTTTAGTTGGAGAACATGCCATTTTAGTTCATTTTTCAACCCTTTCTAGACAATATATCTTATGTTATTTGGAATTGAATTTTTTGTCAATAGAAACCTTTAGTCATTGTTAAACAAAGCTCAAAATTTTAGAATGAAATTATAGTTTATTCAAGGTGAATTACATGTTTTACTTTTTCCACCGCCGCACGTGGGTACCCCAAATGTAGTGAGAGTGTCCTCCCCTAGCTATGAACTTTAGCAATTCCCGGATACAAAAAAGTCCTCAATACTCTGTACAAGGGTAGAACTCATCTTTTCTAGAGATCTTCCTATCTTAAGGAAAAACCCAAGAACTTACTATTTATTGCTAGAAAGTCAAATTTGAAAAATTGAATTCATTTTCAAAATCAAATCCCAAATTAGTTGCATGCGATCACAAAATATACAAAAATAATGGTCCAAAATATTTAAGATGTTTTCAATGTAATAAAGTTGGATTGAATAAATTTATGAAGGTAAGTTCAAAAAGAGTGTGTGCTCAAGATAGAATAGATGGCAATCATCTCTATATCGAGGATCATCCATCTAGTTCATACATGCATTACGAGTATCATACATAGAATTGGAATAACACTAGAAGAAACTTGCTTTTTTTAGGGTGTCCGACCTTAAATGTGGATGTCTCAATAGACATCAACATGTTCAGAGATGGGTGGCCAAAATGGTTGATTTTCATGGATGTTGTGGAACATTGACAAATTTGTGTAAAAACATGTTGATGCTATCATGGACAAAATCACAATGATGTTTTTTTAATGTTAAGAAAAACATAGTATTTCCATGTTAGTAAAAGACCCATTTTCACCCATTTTTACTTTGGATAATTATGAGGAAGTTGTTGTGAAAGGTTGACCAAATGTGAAAAAGAGGGGAAGGGCTTCCATTTGATTGCCCTTTACAAAGAAAAATTGATGTGTATATGACGTGGATGGTGACATGGCATCCCACAAGGCTGATGTGTCATGCCACATTATTACACCTTCTCGTTGCCTAATGATTTTTGTAAATTTATTATAACTCAAACATTACAATATTTTCTGAGACATCAATGAAGACAACTATATATTCATATTGATGCTCATATCAATGCATGTACTGTGCTATTTGATGTTCAATTCATCATGTTCAGAAGATGTTGCAATGTTTACTAAGCAATATACAACGACGCTAGCGTGCGAGCTTGGAGCGGTGAGCTTGTGAGCTGCGAGCATGGAGCTTGTGAGCGTGGAGCCTAAAAAAAAAAAATGAATTTTCTCACCATATATATATATATATATATATAAATTTTTTTTTAAGAGAATAAAACTTCCTATTTTTAGTAAGCTTTAGGACCTATGACCAATGATCCTATTACCGTGGTTTTCAAAAAAAAATTTGACATGACTTACCACTTGACATTTCAAACTAG
Organism: Rhytidiadelphus loreus; assembly: GCA_947034895.1. Lineage (NCBI taxonomy): Eukaryota > Viridiplantae > Streptophyta > Bryopsida > Hypnales > Hylocomiaceae > Rhytidiadelphus > Rhytidiadelphus loreus. The sequence continues at coordinate 47,644,040 of OX344764.1, forward strand.
AATGAAATCTAAAACATTGGTATGTAATTATGTAGTTCTACATTCAATTCACCAACTACAATTCTCATGTCTATCCACTCAAAGGTAGTTAGATAGACAACATAAAATGATCTGCAAATGAATCTCATAGTAAGAATGGTGGATCTGACATAGTTTCCATTAATGGCATTCTACAACCTCGCTTTGCTATGACCTCATATTACATATGGCGCTCTTCAGCATAATTCGGAGTCTCATATGATTTGGCCGTAGACCACCATGGTCAAGTGTCATGGACCTACACCACCATGGTCAAGTGTCATGGACCTACACCACCATGCTCCAACCTCATGGAGTGACCATCACTCTTTACAAGTCTATATGTAAATGTCTGAAGGCATTTTCCCAAATAATTCGGAAAAAATTGGAGAAAAAGGGAAAAAAAGAAGTTAAATAAAGAAATAAAATAAAATAGATGATTTAGGGAAAAAATGTAAAGGACAGAAAATATTAGAATATACATTGGAGAATGAAAGTCAAAAATACAAGAACATAGTATAATGTAATGGACATAAAAAGGAAGAGAGAAGGGTAGAAAAGGAAAATTCTATTAAAAAATATAAGAAATAAAAAGGGAGAGGCCAAAGAATAATGAAAGTCAAAACTACGTTCAAATTTGTATGCCCTTTCACAATTGTACTTCACAATTATAGCACTTAGCCATTCATACTTTGTATTCAAATATTGAACTTTGAAAACATACTACCATTCTCTAAGGATGCATAAACATGTTTCATTTCTTCAGCTTCATATCATTTCACTCGGATCAAATGTAAATTAAATAAATATAAATGAAGTACATAGAAAGATGTGGCCATGACTACTCTAAAACTGTAATGATCCCAGCTTTAATTAAAAGAAGCTTCAACTCACTGAAGCTATAACTTGGAGCGTGAATGAACTTATCCTCATTGATGTCCATCTTGCAGAAGTACCGGTATAAGTAATACAAATGCTTGCAGTTGACGTATTGTTGACGACCTCCAATGGCTGAAATAGCCATATTTGTAAAGTCCGGGCATGTGCACGATGGATACATACCTACTGTAATTCGATACACATTTCTATTATGGTCAGACCCAGTCTCTAGTGACACAATTGCACCTAGACCTGGAAACGGCAACAATGTTACTCCCAATATTTCTCCTTTGATATTTCCAGCACTCTCCCACTTGTTTCGTTGTTCAGTAGTTGGTGCATTTGCAATTCGCCGTATGGTTTTGTTGTTCCGGACTGTTGGATACACACTTGCATCTTTTGGAGGCGGTTGATCATATAATACAGTCTTGAATATCTTAGACATACTGAATAGTTGACGAGGGGACAATGTAGGCTGCTCTTGGAGACGGAAGCCAGCATGTTGGAGAAGTAATGTCTCATCTCGGCTGAGGTTTGTCCCAGTCAGAATCGGCCAAATCTCTGGTACCTCTGGCCAATCTATAACCCACTTGCGCTTGCTTCCTTTTACACATCGTTCAATGTCATCACTGCAAAACCAGAAATCTGCAAGCACCTCCCGCTTAGTACCGTAGTCTTCTTTTCTCCCGCAATACGTGGGAGCAGGGGTTCCCTTTCGTCCCTTTGCAATTTTTGCTATGCACTTCATATTCGAGCCTCGCTGCTGAGCAGAACATTTTGCATTCGATTTGTGGTTGATCCTCGCTATATGCCATTTTGAAGTGTCGCAATCACTTTCAAATGCAATCGTAACATGTGGAGACGTGTTCACCTCATGTACTTTACCTTTCTCCACTAAAGGTTCATCAGAAGTTGTTTTGGATTGCGTCTGAACCCGAGGTTGAGAAAAATTCAATTTATCTGGTCTGTGTGAGTCTCCGGCATCGCCAATAGGTATGTCCAACTTCCTTTTTGTACTTCCAAATATCTCTTCTCCTTCCAAATGAGGTATGCGACTTCCAACGCCTTCAGCTCCAAGTAAGTTGTTTAATGCCTCTGCAATTTTCTTAGGGTCCCCGCTTCGTCTTGCAGCTCTCAACTTCAACTCTCCCTTCGATGGACCAGATCCACTTGCATGTCCCATCAAGTAAGCACGATAGTTTGTCATTTGCATCCAAGCACGAATACTATCGTCGCAAGTCGCGTCAAACAAATTGTTTCCTCGGTTTCCGGACATCTGAAGCCACTTATTATGAACGGTTTCAGACAAGTTGCACGAGGGCATGTCCGCCATCTCCTCCAAACTCAAACCCTATAATTTTGTCAAAAAAAAACATACAACTTTTTAGATTTCATTTCATATGTTACATACAAGAACAGCTTGTCATTGAAAACAATTAAGTGCAAAATAATACTCGTCCTCTGACATCTAACACATTCAAAGATAATAAAATAATCATCCAAAACAACTGGAGATTAACACATTTTGCAAAGTTGTTATAGTAGACATGTACTATTAATTTTCAATTTCTAGAGAACATTCTAATGGTCAAACCCAAAAAGGGGGTAATGCAAGGCAAAACAAAAACAACTGTCGAGTCCAACGGTTGTTCCTAGCCTCCTTTCTGGTACCCCCGTTTCCAGATTCTTTATATCCCACCAAAAAAAAAAAAAATGTTTTCAAATATACTCTATCATATTCCATAGATACATACTTCAATCCATAATAAAAAAAATATTACAACTCTTATATGTGAATACCCACAAAAAAATTATGTGAATGCAAATGTGCTTACCATTTGCATAAAGCCTCCCCATTGTCTGTACCGGAAATGCCAAAATGCGAGCCAATGGTCCAAATGATGAAGTGCATCTTCAGTGGCAGCTCCAGAAGATAACCACCATGACCGAATTGCAAGATATTGGGTTTCCGCCTCCCCCATAGTTTTTGCATCTTTGTATTGTTTACAAAGTACATTGTGTTGTTGTTGGAATGCTTCCTTGATGTATTTTTGTGTGTGTTTTTGGAGAGAAGTACTCCAATGTAATAAGCACGTCCTCTCTCGATTATCCATCTTCTCATTTGCAACACCACTTCCATACACTATGCGAACTGCATTCCAATTGGCCATAGCACTGTCTGCCATGAATCCTTTGAAGTTTGGGTGATCAACTCCATGCCGTGACATGACAGCATTCAAGCACTTCCAAAATTGCACTTGGATCCCCGTATCTTCAGATTGCATATCACATGTTGCAATGGTCATAACTTTCTTGTATATAGGATCATATACATGGCAAGCCATTGTAGTCCAATCCTTCACACGCTTCACATGGTCAAACATTATCCATCCATTCTGAAGATCACCTCCAATTTGCATGCGTTTCACAAGGTCCACTCCACTTCCATGTCCTTCGGTCAACATCTTGAAAATATAAACCTTCTCTTTGCCTTGGCCAGGGAAGACACTATCGTGAATATATTCAAACTTTGACTCCTTCTTCATAGTCATGATATTGTCAATAACTCCTCCACGGTTGTTTGAGCGAAATGAAGAGATTACATTACGGATGTTTGGACTGCTCAAATACTGAAAACGATCCATGACCTCCTCCAGTTCCTCGCCCTTGAGCATCTCTTTTTCTCCCTCTCCATTATGAAATAAGTAGCCAGTTAGAAAGTCTTTACTAGCAGAAAGAGCTATAGCAGAGTTGGTGGCCGTCGGTGATTTTGCCACTTGCTCTGCAATGAGTCCGCAAATTTTATCTGCTGAATCTCTATACATGCCTTTTGCTACTGGGTGTCTATGAACACCAAAGTGAATAGCAGCTCTTGTGATTTTTGGATTGTCACTATAGCAATAGTAAATCCGTGAATCGCATGTGCTATGACACTTTGGTGTTGTTTTGCAAACCTTGCAAACTAGAGTACAATCATTGACAGGACTATCACCTACTACAAAAGGAAAAGTTGTATAGCCAGTCCACTCTGTTTTGTTTCGTTTCTGAGTCCTCTTCAAGTAATCGCACTCTGGATTTTCACAAGCTAGATGACCAGTACAATATGACTTACGGAATTTGAGGTTGTCGGAATTGTGAATGTTTGTTGTCACCAACTTGCACCATGGATGTCCGTCATAACGCTTGTCCATTCCTTCCAAATTGCGGGCTGATGAGGACGTTGAAGATGAGCGACATGGAGGCAACTCGAAGATGACATCACCGTTGAACACTGCTGGAAGATACTGCACGTGATGGTGCTTCATATTGTTGAGGTCCATTGTCGACAACTCATTCCTGGAGCGATGCATGCTACTAAGTCTCTTCAAACACTCCATTATACTCACTCGATCGACTATATTTGGATGCAATGGAGGACGGGACAATAGAGATTGCGTAGGACTATGTGATGGTGGGCAAGATATGGAACGACCCAGACCATTTCCGCCTGATGGACTTTGAGTAGAGTATGCTTTCTTCGGAAGCGTTAAATCAAGAGACTCTCTTTCCGAATCACTAGACAACTCTATGATAGGATCTAATCTCTCTACCTTCACAGTTCGAAGAACTCCATTGTCAGGAAGAATAGGGATCCCTTTGCGAAGTGGACTAGGCAACAGGGTATGAGAGATGTATGGCATATCCACAGTAGAATTCTCTGATTGTCGACTTCGGATCTCAGTTGAAGCAGATAGCACGGGTAATGGAAGTCCGTAAGCTCTATAGCTTCCACTAGCAAGGTACCAACAATGTCCTCCTTCTTCCATAGACCTTACTACGGGAACAGACTGCTGCAACTCACCTGATTCTGACTTTTTCTCTTCTTCAACATAGATAGAGGACTCCACAAATCTAAAGCGGACATGTAGAAGATGACTCTCTACTCTGGCATGTCCATCTTCATTCAATGGAAACACAAGGGGAACTTCATGTCCATCAACACGAATGGAAGCCATGATAATAACTATCAAATCCAAGAAGAAAGGAAATGTTGGAAGTGCATACTTCTACCAGGTGATTGACGAATGATCTTTAAATATTTCTCCATACGTTACATGTGTATCATCTTTTAGTGTTCATAATATTCAGATGAAAATAGGGGAGGCCTCATTTAGGATCAATTAATTAGTGCAGCATCTATGAAGCCACCTTTGCAACTCTCCCAAGAAATTTCCTTTTAGAAAAACATTAAATGAAAACAACTTGAATTGTCAGTCATATTTGAATTCCATAAGCTTCAAATACATGCGCCGCAATAATCATTCATATCAAGACTTTCTTGTCAAAGCAAATAATAGATAAAGTGAGTGTCTTCAAATTTTTATATGTTTAGTGCATTCATTAATCAATGGGCAGCGCATTTGAATAGTACTTAGGCATTTTTTAGTAAGCATACATTCTATAAAGTCAGTGTCAGAGTACTACTTATTTATCTTTGTGCATTGGTTAATTTAGCAGTCGGCGCTTTAAAAGACTTTATAAGTGCCTCTGTACCTACTTCTTGAGAAGGAGTCTGTAATCAACCAACTCTAAGATGCTCCGCTATACATTGAATGTCATGGCCGTTATAAAAAAAAGTGATGTCAACATCATGAAAACCTCCTTCTCTTCTATGCCGCCCTAAGCAACATGTTCTTTAAATTCATAGTGAAACCTATTATAAAGTTGGATTTTTCTTTGAGCCCCTAGACCTTTATAGCTCTCCAATTTTAATTTCAAGGAAATCAAAATTGCAGAGGACGCATATTTCTCTTGATTTTCCATTCTAAAAGATATCTAAAATAACTAAATTAAAGACAATTTTGTCCAAGACTAGTGACAACATCACAAAGGAACTTAAGGAAAGCACTTCGATTTAGAAGAGGAGGTACTGACATAGATTAAGATGGTATGGAGTAGAGTTTGGATTCTTTACAAGCCATGCCTCATCGTATGGTAATTTAGATTTCCGGTTTTTGGGCCAATGTTATAGACTTCAGGTCTTCACAATCCATTTAGACAAAAGAGCGCTCTTCGATTTGAGCCACAGTTACGAGGACTGTGGGGCACAGCCAAATTGTACAGGATCCTATAAGCCACTAATTGCACCAAGTCCGTTATCTTGGGAATACTTTATTTTCGTGAAATTCCTTGAAGTAAAATTCTTCAGCAAGTATTCATTAAGTTCTTCATTTGATTTATAGGTTTGGAGTACAGTTTTCTTATTTTGGATGATGTTGTGCTCAATACTTCATGAGAATATTTTATTTTCAAATTTAGTACCTCCATGGAATAGCAGTTAAGGAGGTAAAAAGAGAAGGCTAGGAATTGGGCCTGAAAAGACGCTATTCGGAATATCATAAATATTAGAAGTATAGTTGGAATTCGTATCAAAATTGATTGGCAAGTGAAAAATCTAATTGTGCAATACAAATGGAGTAGGATGCTTCTCTGTAAGCAGGAAGTCGCAAAGTTTAAAGGAAGAACAACAAAAAAATCCGCAAAACCTGTGAAGAAAGAAAAAATAACATGATTCTTAACTAAATCAGCGGTTACTCTAAGTAGACCACATGTACTTGTCATGAGAAAATGACATTCACTCAAAAGCACTTTTGAAGGAGGCCCAATTATTGCACTAAGTCAAAGGCTTGGCATCCTCATGGTTCACCCTTGTGCATGCACCGAATCTGGATACTTCTTTTTCTGGCTTGGGCTTCGTGGAATTCCTTGAGATCCACGTATCTCTTCAGTGGAGATATTGCTCACCTACTGCCGCCGAGTTACTGCCGACCTACTCCTGAAAAGGTCCATCTCCAGCTGCTGCTCTGGTGCTACGGGCATCAAAAGCATCTTGCTACAGCTCGTTAGCTCCCGACTGTCAAAAAGGTAGGGAAACAAAAAATTAGACGTCAATTCTGTCTTCACTGACTAGTAGCAGAGATTAGTAATGGAATCATTAAGTGGGACATCGTGCTACCAAATATTCGAAATTCAACGAAATCTAATCAATTCTGTTTGTCTCACATTCAGGTATCGGTTGGCTTCTAATAACGGCAGTAGCTGCCATATTCTGCGGAAGGAAATACCTGGCAGCCTGGTTAACGACATGCATATAACGCCACTTCATCTTCCCATCCTTCATCAACATTTTCTTGTTCTCAAACCTGTAAGTGATCTGCAGCTCAATCGCCTCACAATGGTCAGATTCATAAGGCGCACCGCACGTGATGAAGTTATACAGCCCGGGGTGGGAGATCATGATGCGGAATCTCAAGACATCTCCGGAGACAATACTGAGGTTCGAGAATGTGATCCTGTCTGACCTCTTCTTAGTTTACATTTTGCTTTCCCTGTTCTACAGCTTCTAGTGTGCAGCACTGTTGAGAGTCACAGATCCACAGTCGTTAAGGAGGAATCTGACTACAGTTATATAGCAGTAGTGTTGGATTTTCTTGACTCATGGAAGATAGATATGCGTGTGTTCTTTATGTTTATTTATTTTTAATTCTCGTTTAGTTGATATGATTGCAATGGTTTTTAATGGTTTTTGATCATACTATTGTGGTCCCGTTTGATTTTTTCGTTTGTTGATCATCATATTCTGTTAGGTTCTGTTCTTCAGTTGCCTTCATCTTAATTTCTTGTTCGCTTCTTTTTTAGAATACATTAAGATGTCGCAGCTTGAGAATACGAAACCGCACCTTTAGAATCTGGACTTCTGAACAATGCCGCATCTGAATTTCTTGTTCGCTGCTTGTTTAGAATACATTATTCGCAGCTTGAGAAAACGAAACGTTAAACCGCACCTTTAGTATCTCGACTTCTGAATGATGCCGCAGTTTGAGACTTCTGATCGAGTCTTCAGCTTGAACAGTTTAACAATACCAGTACATGCACGTAGTTTTTGTTACCCCTACCAGTCATCTTCTCTGAGCCATTCCTTAGCCGACTCTGTGAAGTCAAAGCAACGCACAGAAATTAGATGACGTCAACCCCATGATATGGCCAGCATGTCATGCTAAGTGTATTCATAATGAATCTGAAATTTCCTTGTCTCTCGAAATCCAACAACCGTTGTGATGCAGGGTTAGTGGCCGATTTATTGATCTTAGTGCAGCTCTAATCATCGAATGAGAAAAAAAAAGATAATTTTAGAGATCTGGTTCGTGGAGCATACTATCTTTGGAGGAAGAAAACATCCGCTGAAAATTGTGTGCAGCCCGCCGAATCTTCTTCACCGAGTTTTCCAAATCTTCGCTGACGTCAGCTGATGATTTCTCGTTGAGTCCTGAATTCTATCCTTCGCCGCGTGACGCTGTGGCCTGTCCTCTCCCCTCGCCGGATCTGCCACATGCTTCGCCGGTGGGCCCTGCCTCACGCCTTTCTTCACGAACCGGATCCCTCGCTGCAGCACTTGGCCATTCCCCTCGACGGATCTCCTCCGCCGCTGGGCCCCGTCCTCTCGCCCTTCCAGATATGCCAAATCCTTCGCCGCAGCACCCGCGCACTTTCCTCGACGGATCTCCCGCTCATTCGCCGCTGCGCCCGGTCGTCACTTCCTTGCCAGGTCTCCCCGCACCTGATTTCGTTTAGGGTTTTCCTGCGGACATTCAATCAGCCCGCACCATTTGTTTCAATTATCACCCGCTCTTCTCCGAGGCTCACGCGTGACGGTGGGCTCGGTCTTTGGGCCCTTCAAGGACGTCCTTCAAACTTCGCCGCTGCGCCTAGTCGTTGTCCCCTTGCCGGATCTCGCTAACCCAACGAGGGTACGCCCAGTCGTTGACCCCTTGCTGACTGTCGCGGCTTCAACGACGATCTTGACAATCTTCTGCCGACTTGTACGCCGCTCGACCGTGCGCTTGCAGAATCCTTCAGTCTTCTCCGCTTCTCGTGAAGTCTTCATCAACCTCAGCCACCCTTCTCTAAACAGACGCTGAATCTTCAAGCAGATGCGGGTGGACGTTCGGCAGAAACCTAAACCTCCCTTCGCCGATCGCTGATGCCGTGATGCGGCGCCTGGGAAGAAGAACTGGCCTCTTCTGAGAGATTCGCGCGAGCTTCTGTGTCGATGGGACCCCTGGATCCCGAGTTGTTGGATGAAACCTAAAACGCGTGAGTGCGTGATCGATTCTCGGGGTACCGCAAGGTGCCCGAAAACAACCGTCGGACCCGACAGTGTTTTTTGGGTACCTCGCGGTACCCCAAGAATCGGTCACGGAGACCGATAATTTGAACTTTTTGTTTTTTATTTTCTTTAACCGTTAATGAATGAAAATAACTAATTCTATATTTGATTATTTTGATGTAATTTATACTGAACAGTAGAAAAGAGAAGGTTTAATATATTACATTTGTTTTTAAGGTATTTTGAACCTTCGTTGATAGTGCATTTTGGTATATTTATAATTAAGAAATGTGTAATATGACAACGTCAATTTATTGATATATTTAGAAAGGGAAGTAATTGAACTTATATATTAATTAAATCCATTGCATTTCCTCAGTCATTATTTGTCATTGATATTTATATTTGTTATTATATATATACTTTAGAAATTCCTTTGTCGTCAAGATTATGAAAGATTGATTATCCTTAAGTCAAAAAAGATATTCTATAGGCTTCATAAGATACAGAAAATAGTATATCAATTAGAGCGTTTTTAAAAATTCTAATTCAAGATTTTTTAGGGTTTATCGTATTTATTATTCTAGGGTTCGAATTTTTTATTTTGAAAATGTTTATGAAATTATATCTTCAAAATCTGACACTGAGAAAGTTAGAATTTATTATACCAACTAACTGAAACAAATTTCATTGTGCAGGTGGAACATGTAGAAGTGCAGAAGGATCTTGCTTCTACCTCCATAATCCCTTTAGCAATGGACGAGGAAGAAAACTTGGCGGACCAATTCATTCCAGAGAGTCCAGAAACCACAAAAGTTAACCTCGGCAATGAGACTTTGCTGGAGGAAGAGATCAATGTGGTAAGTCTTGGAGATATCCTAGATGCATGTGACCGAGCTGTAGATCAATTTGAACAGCTAGTTTATAGTCGTGTTACTGACCCAAAAATACGAGCGCAATATACTAGTTGTATGAGTGATCGAAAGTCACGAAAGCGAAAGCTTCCTGTTTTCTCAGACGAGAGTTCAGAGACGGAGTATAGTTCTGACTCGCAATCCTCAATGTCCATCTCTAGTCCAATGTTTGTAGATATCTGTGATAGTGCTACTAGTGGATATATAGGAATTCATGACGTAGTGCTTCTTCACCGGAGTTCCGACTCAGAGTGCAATGTAGACATTGATTCAATTTAAATTCAATACATTGCACTTGAATCATTATTGTATTTTTGCAATTTCATTTGAAAGATAGCATAAAATATTTATTGTTGTTTGCCCAAAGCAATAATGGAACAGTAAGCTGTGCTTCTATATAACTAAATATTCTTTTGTGATGATAACTGTTTAGGTTGATATTCTAAGTCTAAATTCTTTTATGAATTGATGGGATAGTTTTGAAACTTTTTTGCAGATGGAGGAGTCTTCTCTCCTTTTGTCGCAACCGGATGTAGGTGTTGTTACTCGACCAATTGAAGGAGTGACCCAACCAGAAATTGGCAGTGAAGAGGAGTGTGATTTTGAAATGGAAGACGTCGATGATGCTGAGGAGGAAAGAGAGCTATTGGAGGATGAGTTGAGACGTCTGCAGAAGGTTGACTCCGTGGCAACCATTGCAAGCTTAAAGATGAAACCAGAGAGGTACTGTCGGCTTCGAATTCCGCTTTGTAGACTTGTGGCTATGCCAATGGTGAGGCCAACACTCTCTTCAGACCTTAAGAAGCTTGAGGAAGAGTTTGTTCATGGATATCGAGATGGTGCAGCTGTCTTTTATGTCTCGACTACAAATGAGGCAGGAGCAAGTTTTCAGTTTACAGATGATGAAGTGAACAGTTGGGACGATTGGTGGAAGCACGTGAATGCTGACTTCAATGCCTACATAGAATCATTATCGGAGGTCAATTTTACAAAGAACATGAAGTTCTTCGTATGCGATGGCAATCACCATCGTCTGGTGTGGATGAATCACATTACCAGGCTCTATTCTACAAACCCGAATTGGCACATCTCAGTTGATTGCATTATACTTGAAACAAAGGGCAAAATTGAACTGGTCATGCAAGTGATGCATGACATTAACAAGTGAGTGACGTTTTTAAACTTGTGATTCATTTTTATTTACTTATGTGTGATTTTAAAAAAAATTCTCAAAATTATATATGGGAGTTGTGTGATGTTTTACATTGTTTACTCAAATGTCAGGTCCACGGAGGACTCGCATGTGAAGACGAATTTGGTGCATACATTGTATCGTGTGCAAAAATATGGTCTTCAACCGCTTGATAAGTTTCTGGAAATGTTGAGACCATCAGAGCGAAAACGGTGTGTTGCGCAGCCTGGGAGGAGGCATTGGTACTCTATGCCACTAGACGTTTTCACCGCATTTGTTTTTCGGGTGAGAACTGTAATACTTTGAATTGTTTATACTTAATTCATTTGTATTGGTGATTTTTCAGTTTTACTTTTCTAGGGGCAAATGTTATGTTATAAACATACGCTTTTACTATTGCAGCAAGAGATATCAAATGCAGCTGACTCGGCAGCTCGGAAGTATACTGAGGTTACTCCCTTTGAAGAGAAGAGTAACGAAGGCGTTGCGAATGCCATGAGGGTAGGGGCAAAAGAGAAGGTTGCAAAGTTGATTGCCAAAATGGGGAAGTTACTTGCAGTGGCAAACCCTGCTCACGGACCTGGATTTCTTGAAGAGGTATTGTTTACATTCATTTTTGAAATAATTTTTACAATTATTTCCCTGCATTTCATTTTTCATAATAACATTATACTATGAATTGTGCAGGTTGAAAAGCATTGGACCACAAACGAGGTCTCCGAGATGACACTAGAGAAATTGCAGATGATTGCAATATGCAATATATCGCCATTGCAGAAGATCAAATTTCTGAAGTGGTGGAACTCATCTTTGCCTTCACGAGAGGCTAGGAAGTTTCCTCCGAAGCCCGTCTCTGAAGAGAAGCTAGGCCCTTTCCTGAACAAGTGTGTTTGGTGGGCGGGGGTAAGTTGTAATTTGTATTCATCAATTTTATTTTAAAAGTGAAAATTTGATAGGTGAATACATAATATATTTGAATTTTAATTACATCTTAATTTTGTTGTGAATATGAAGTACGAAGTTATATGAATATTGTGATGTTTCAGATAGAAGAAGCTGCGGTCGAGTATTTTGACAACGTGGTAAAGAAAGACAACTTGCAACTGAATATGAAAGCACCACTTGAGCCAGAGTCACTTCCGGAGTACATTGAAGGCTGGAGGAGAAAGATATGGGATCAAGGCTTTGGTCCGAATTTGAAAGGAGCAAATGCATTCAAGAAATCCGATGCGTTCTTGACCTATGAAGGTTCAGAATTGGCTGTAAAAAGAGTTCTTTTTCGGTAAGTTTGTATCGGCAAATTGATTTGTAAATGATTCATTGAATGTGTATCATAATTGAATTTGAAGGGTGAATATTTTTTGAAGTAAATTTAAAATGATTTATGTGTAGAAAACTAATAAACGTACGACTTTGGGTACTAAGAGTACCTCCAGAATCTAGTATCGGGTCCAACGGTTTTTTTGCATTTCCTTACAGTAGAACGTCTTTTTTTTTCAATGAATGCCTTTTTTGTTTAGTAGATAGTTGGTTAATGTTTGAGTGGTTTTTGGTTTTTGATGTTTTGTATTGGTGTGAAATTAATAGAGTTCTTATTTTAGTTTATAATGACAATCCGCCTTCATAGCAATGTTGCATTCAATTTTATTATTTAGACTTCAACCCTAAATTTAAAACTTATGAATGATTATGATTCTTTGCACAGGTACTTCAAGCATGAGCTTCTAGCCAAAAACGCCATCACTTGGGAGGATCTTCCTCCATTCCTGTCCTCATGGATTGATAGGAGTTCTAACGAATGTATGTATACACCAAGTCAAATGCGGACATTCACTACGGCAAATCTAACTGGAGGAGGATGGTACTTGGATTGTCCGGTGACTTTTGTTCACCCTTCAGAGGCAGAGCTTCGCAAGTCTCTTGATGGACTTGGAGTGATTGACTTGGAGGTTCCGGAGTTTAAAGATCTGAGTGACATACAAAAGAAGAGGGCCATTGCGAGGAGAACTGTTGCAGACAAGAAGAAGGAAGGAAAGGAACTTGAAATTCGGGCTGCAAAGGAGAAGAAAGAGTTAGAGTGTTTGGCAAAATTGGCTGAGGCAGAGAAAGAGGGCAAGGTGAAGGGCAAAGGCAAGAAGAAAGTAGAAGGCATAGATCAAGTTCCAGCATCTTCGACAGTTGATCAAGGCTCTCAAATGGAATCCGGATCACGAAGTGGAGTGAAAAGGAAAGTTGTATTAAAGGAGCTCACTGAAGATATGATCACCCAAGGTACACAGGTCATTATTATTGGTGATGAGGAGGAGGTGACGTCGGAGGAGTTAATACTAAACATCTCCATCATTGATTTCTTGGAGAACGAAAACAAAGAGGGGAAGACATGTTACAAGGAAGTCATGGATTTCTTACAGAAGGTAATTTTGCAATATTTTGAATATGAAATGTAATAATTTTTTTGGATGGACAGAATGTAATTTATAGCAACAATTAATTTTTTTTTTTTTTGCTTGCAGTTGTCGACTGGAAAGGTTCGTTCATTTGGTGGTAAAGTGACTCGCCAAGAAGGAGTGGACCTGATTTTCTTTGATTGCCAAGAAAATTTACCTGTCCCAGGGGTGTCTTTTCCAGTTGATCATGTACCACAGTGGAATGCCGACAAGGAGTATGAGGCAATTCAACATGCATTCGATTTTGCAGATAGGTATTTACAAGACCATGGCTGCATTGTGGTATTCCATTCTTGGAGTGGTGTTGCAAAAGGCGTAATTGCTGGACTCTGTGAGGTGTATCCAATCATAAAGAAGAAAGAGTGGTTGGGAATCAACCGTGTGCACTTGACTTCGGGTGTTGACCCTTCAAACACGGTATGATTTTGTGATGTTTTTTGTATTAGATCTTCATTGTGCAATGATTATTGTGAATTTCCCTTCTAATAAATTTTTTGATTAAATTTTTGTAGACTTTGAAGTTTGGGATAACCCTCTTGGTGAAAAACCTGAGACATGGAAGCAAATCAAAATTTGCTTTCCATCTCAGTGAATCTATGAAGAAGGCAAAAGTTGATCTCCGACGGGATGACACCTTGATCAACTACACGACGGAGGATACAATGGTGATGAATGGCAAGGATCCTTGGCGTGGGCCTCGTGAGAAAGATGCAAGGTTCTTACAATTCCTCATCGAAGGGACAACAATTGAAGGAGATGTAGTTCTTGACTGCACGGCAAGTACTGGTAAGTTTGGAATTACATGATTATGTATTTGAATAATTATTCACATATTCATGATTTATTTAATGAATGATATGTTGTTGGTAATAGGTGCATCAATTACGGCTTGTCGTGGCACGGGGCGTCACATTTTGGCTTTGGAAGAAGATAAAGAAATCTTCAATGCCATTCTTTTACCCATGCGAAGGAACTCTATGGCTCTAATAACAACGGAACTCCCAAAGGAGGTTGCAGCATCTCAAGATCCGGATGCCATGAACATAGTTGTTCACAAGTTTGCTCGGAAAACTAAACCTAGTAAGTAAGTTTCTGACAATATGAATTTTACGTAAGTGAAAAAAAAATCATGTTTCATATATTTAACAATGTGTCATTTGTTTTTGCAGCCGTCAAGGGTTGATGTTGGCGAAATCAACAATGAAGAAACAAAAGTTTCTCTTGAGTCCAGAGAAATCTTTCAATTTACCAGTTTATGTGGAGCAGTTGGCATCAGCGTTTGTAGAGTTTGGTTGCTCTAAACCAAAAAAGCGTAAAGATAATTACGCTTTGAATGTATTGGAGTTCTTAGATGTTAGTGCATCGGAGGGTAGAGAGACTTCAGAGTCGTCTACCAATGAGGATTCTGCGACTGAATCAACTGCGACTTAGACTGTCTAGATAGATATATTGTGTATTGATTTGATTATGAGTGGATTTGTGTGTTTTATAACTAAATGTTGGTTATCATTTATTTTGCTTTACATTTTTTCTTTCTATAATATCATCATTTCGCCCTAAAATTCAATCATGGTTTTTTTATTATATATATTTTTTTGGTGTTGCCACCACTTTTTAGATTTTAGGTGTTGAATTCGGAATTTTTTTCGGGATGTGTAGATGAGGAGTACATTCTTCGGTCAATGATTTTTGTATCTATGTATTCTCAGTTTGAAATTTTTTTTTGTTGATAGACCCTAAACCCTAAACACCCACTAAAACTAGGATTGAAAATTTAGAATCATGCTCAAAAGGCAACATGAAGAGCTTAGGCCAATATGCGAACAACACATACAGATAGATGTCCATTCTTAAATATCAGGCTAGATCTAGCATCCTTCAAATTATTAGGTTTTCATTTTGCAAATCTCATGCCAAACTTGTAGTTATCTCCTAAATAAAAATTGAATAATAAGGCTTGCTCTACTTTAAACCTTCCAAATGTGCGGAGACACTTTCGAAGCCTTCCTTTCCATTATGCACCCCACCTACTCAAGAAGTGTGCCAAAAGTTCAAAAATAAAAAGGGAAGAATTGAAAACAAAAAATGATTTCATCTTGCTTGTTATAATGTATGCCTTTCAAGTATGTGGGACGCTTTGAAAGTCACCATTCTCACAATGCACATAAAATTCCTAAAGATAATTTAGTATAATGAAACATAAAAAGTTGAAGACCTCAAATAAATATAAAATGAAACTATATACATGCATTTATATATATATTAACTAAGTGTTCAAACTTTTATTTTAAATCCCTTTGTTCAAGAACATATTCTTCTAAAACTTCCCCCGACCTTTATAGATTTAACTTTCTACGATTGGGTGTTGAAACAAATATGTTTGAAAAAAACATTGTAAGTGAGATTAATTTTAAAGATATATAATGACATTTTGCAATAAATTAATTTAAGTATATCCACGGTCATAGGTCCTTCACGGAATTTTTTTGAAAAAAAACTTCCCGCTCACAGGCTCACAGGCTCGCACGCTAGCAACCCTGAGCAATATAGGACATCTTTTTAGATGTGTAGTAAAATTTCACAACTTTATAGACATCTTCTATGACATTGACAACTACTTCTTTCCTTTTTCATATATGCTTTAAACAATGAGGATGGATGAAATTCAAAGAGAATGTTAGAAAATGTCAAAGAAAGTGTACCTTCTAATCCTTCTTTGAAATATGTCCATAAGTTTTGATTGGAGGCTTCAAATCTCAAATGGATTTTTGGAAATGAAACTTAGTGTGATTTGTCAAAAAATCTAAGTTAATTTTAAAAAATAAAATTTATTCTACTATGCCTAAACGAGGTTTGAAATTTTATTTGAAAAAAATTCCTATGTTTTACATAGCTATAAGCAATTGAGGTCCTACTAAGTTTTTGAAACTTTCACTTAGATGTCTAAATATTTTATTAGATGTTTTCCAAAGATGTCAACTTAGATGTGCAAGACAATTTATTAGACATTTACTAAAACATCAACTTAAATGTGTAGATGTTTTAAGACGTTAAATCAAACATATACAATTGAGCTCCTACTAATCCTAATTTACATATCCCACATGGTTTGTCTTCTCTCCTACTACACAACTTGTACAAAGAACTTATCTCTTCATCTCTTCATATTCATAGTAAGTGGCTTTTGAAGTCACTTGACATATTTGCCAAATATGGTGTATTGTATGTATATGGCATATTGTATATGGTGTATTACATTGGATGTTATGAAATGCACATATGCATCATGCAAAATACATGTGATTGTCTATAATAATGTCATGTCAAATAATGCATTCAATCACATTAATGTCAAAGGTGACATCATAGTGTTCACCTAAATTGTATTGGATGTTTGAAGAGGCATTTATAATGAAACATGTACATCTAAGTTAACTTTTCAAAACATCTAGACATATTAAAATATTAAAAAAATATTAAAATTCTTAAACAGCAAGAGAGTGTGTTGACTTCGCATGCCATGTCATAGATGGTCCGGATGAAAAAAATTCCCTCATGGCTTTTGTCACCTACGTGGCACTCACATGGTACTAAAGTGGTAGGTACATGACAAGATTTTAGTACCCCTTTGATTCATATCTCTAGACATTAACTCAAAAATATGTAATGTCTAGGCATCAAGTTCGATGTTTTTGCCATGTCAATCTTAACATGATTTTTTAGAGCAAACATCACCCATGACATCCACTTGCAGATTTTGGAAACCCCAAAAGAAATTGGTTTCTTCTAGTGTGATGTCAGCAAATGCATGTAGGGGAATACAATTTGGATGAAATTAGTGAATGATTGTATATATATATATATATATATATATATATATATATATATATATAATATTAAGTATGCAATGTCATGACCCCTATCACAACTCTTGTCATAAAATCTGTCACATTTTCATGCCCGAAAACATCATCCGATTATTTCATATAATATTCATGATGAAAACCTAGGGTGAGATGAGCATTCTTGTGATTTGTCATGCACAAATTTTTCTTGTCTCTTCCCCTATCCCTATATATAGATTTGGCTAGTGTATATATATATATACATCATATTATTACATTCTCTATATGAAATATATTTGCCAAACATACATTATCCAAGCATCTAGTCAAGAAAAAATCTCGCAAAGGGTGTATGTCAAATTTTCTAAATTGATTTTTAAGGAACCTACCCAAATTTCCAAGTGTCCCATTGAAGGACAATTGTCCTTTAATCCCTCAAGGCCAACAACTATTTGAAAATGGAGGTTTTCAATAAATTGTTCTACTTTGATATTTTTTGTACATGGATGTACTTGAAAATTTTAATTTTAACCATAAAAAAGAAAAGACTACTTTGTCTATTATGCATAGATCTAATTATGGAAAATTTTGATCATTGGATTTTAAGATTATAACAATTTTGATCAACTTTATAGGCAAAAAAACACAACTTTTGGAGCAGAAAAATTATAAGAGGATGAATAATGTTTTTTTATTCAACAATTTTCTTTTTATTGGAATCTAAGGCAAATGTAGTATTTTTTTAATTTAAAACATTGAGAAATAAAAAACTCTCTCAAATTTGTTTACATTTTCAAACAGAAAGAATAAAAAGCCTAAATTGGATCCTAAATTTTAAAAAAAAATTATATATACATCAAATTTTGAAATTTAATAATTAATATTATTAGCATATTGTTTGGAACAACTTCAAAAATTTTGGATTCATTCATTCTAATTATTTTTTGTTCTTAATTACACTAGATTGAACCTTTTATTTTTTAAATTTCTAAAAATAAAAATTTGAAAAATAAATTCTCCAAATCTAAATTGAATTTATGCAAAGTAAAGACTAGAAATGTCCAAGAAAATATTTTTTTTCATCCCTACTATTCCCTTCATTGGAAAAACATTTTGTTTGTTCCTTTTTTTCTATTAGACTACATTTCCTAAATAAATTTTAAAATACTTTTCACATTCAAATTTTGAAAATAAAAAAATGCAACAAGTATGTAAACTTATTACTTTACAAGAGTCTAGTTTACAAAATATTGAGAGTTGTTTCACCCTATTGAGAATTTGCCATTGAAAATTTGAAAAGGATGCATTGTGTCCTCTTGGTCCTTAAGGGGTTAAGCAATAATTATAATATTTAAAATAAATAAGAATTTAAAAAGAAATTTATTTTCTATAAAGTTAATAAGGTAGTACCATTCATCAGATAAAAACATAAGGAATCAAATTACTACTTGTCCTTCTTTCATTGACTAATAAATTCAAAATTTCTTATTGAATAATTTGAATACACCATTATTCTTATAACTAAACTCATCTTGTAGTTCTCCTACACTTCATGAATTCATTATTTGGAAGGATGTACCAAAATTGTTTTTAACCCCACTAACCCAAGTGACTATTTTGTTGTTGTTGTCTAGCCCTTTTTTTTGGGCAAAATGGAGCCAGAAAGCACCATTTCATAGTGAAAATCTTTTTTTCGCCAAAAAAGTTTCAATCCAATTAAATAAATATATGAAATTGTCAAATTTGGATGAAAAAGTGTATGAATTTGATTGAAAAGTGTTTTATCATATAAAAGATGGATATACAAAGAAATAAAATGCTTCACCAAATTTTAAGTGATCGCCATCCTGGAACTTTTTCAAAAACAAAAACAAAAGCGTTGTTGTTGCCCCTTTTATTTGAGCTTCCTGTTCTCAAATTTTGAATTTTTTACAATAAAAATTATTTCTAAAAAATAGAGTGAGTTATAAATTCAATGGTGGTAGTTTCATCAAATTCCAAGTTAAAATCTCCCTTGTGGAATTTTTAAAGTTGAGTGGTATAGTCTAGTTTATAGCTCACGTTTTTGGGTTCAATTTGGGCATGGACTAAATAGTCAACCAACCAATGCAATTGTTGCCCACATCGAGAAGGGCAAATCCAAGGAGCTCAAGGAGAAGACAAGTGTGCCCATTCTTGTTTTTCTTACAAATTATACTCTCATTTCAGTGATCACTGTGCACAATGTTCTGAAATTTTAGCTGAGCATTCTCAACTCTTTTGTCTTTCATTGAGCACAAAAAGGTCATCATTTCAAAATATTCTTAGTAAGATATGCGCCTTCAAAGTGTGTTGTCTTGTTTTTCCATTGATCCAAAAAAACTTCAAACTTAAACATCTACTAAATTGTGTGGTCAAATAATTTGACTTTTTTGAGGTGATTACTCTAAATGTGGATTAGAAGATCCTATGGTCACATTCTATCTTATTTCAAGAAAAAACAAGCAAACAATTTGCTCAAGTTCTTGGCAGTTTTGGTTCATTTTGAAAGTACACCCCCTTTGGATCATTAGAAGATAATACAAGTCTGATTTCATTTACACCATGATTTTCCATTTTACAA
The DNA here is from genome assembly GCA_947034895.1 of Rhytidiadelphus loreus. Lineage (NCBI taxonomy): Eukaryota > Viridiplantae > Streptophyta > Bryopsida > Hypnales > Hylocomiaceae > Rhytidiadelphus > Rhytidiadelphus loreus. The sequence goes on from OX344764.1 coordinate 47,664,083, forward strand.
AATTATTTTTTGTTCTGTCTTTTTATAGTAGTGATACCTTATGATAGTGGTAGTATGGCATTTGAAATTATTATTAATTAGTAGTAAGAAAAGAAATCCTAAAAATGTTCTATAACATAAAGCTCTAAAACTAGGCTTTAGAAATGTCATATAACATAAAGCTTGAATTTTGCTTTATTCAAAGTCCCATCAATGTACTAGAAATATAAATTTAAGAAAGTGGATGTTTTTAGTAACTATTGCGCTTCATCTTCAAAAATTTGTAACAAGTCCCAAAAATGTAATGACACAAGTATGATGCCAATTCCATTTCTCTTTCTATGAAAATTTATTGAAAAACATTCCAAAAAGTTCAACTTCCACCAAAATTCAATCAATTCTTAAAGGCACACTTTCTGGAACTCCTATCTTATATCCATTGCATAAGTTGCAATATTGTCTTGTACACAAAGAGAATGCTAGTCTAGTTAAATCATGGATGATTCTCTAGAAGGTGCATGGAAACTTGTTCATTGGATGAAAATGTGATCATCCAATGGATGAAATTGTAATAGTAGACATGACAATATCCACTCAATATACAAGGGTTTCAATATCTATTGCAAAGAATGAAGAAATATTGTAAAATATTGTACACATGTATTGTAAGTGAATGGCCAATGCATCCTCTTATCTCACCTCATATTTCTCCCACAGTTGTAGGGTACTTGCTCTCAAAAATAATTGGATGAATAAATATTTGTAAGTGTGTATATTCATGCATGTTTTAACTTTTGTATGTGTAGATGTAGCAAAGTATGAGGCAAAGCACACATTCTATATAATATGGATGGATGATTGGATGAAATATAGTTGGATGATAAACTAGATACAATGTAGGAAATATTATGATTTTTATTCATATTTTAGCAATGGGTGGTTATCTCATATTTAGATGAATGTTCTTTCATCCATTATTAATCTTGTGGATGAACTTGAGGTATTTTAATTGGACAACTTAAGATTTACATGACACTTTCATTCTTCATTATATGTTTCTCGGGGGGTGCACTTAGTTCTACTACAACAAACCAGGGTTGCTATTTTGTGAGCTTGTGAGCGTGAGCCTAGGAACCTGTGAGCGTGAGTGTGTGAGCTTGAGAGCATGTGAGCGTAAATTTTTGCGGTTTTAAAATTGATGGAGTACCCATGACCGCGGACTTTATAATAATGAAGTGACCTAAAAAATGTAAGGTAGGAAAAATGGATACATAATTATGGATATAATTATGTATAAAAAACGGTAATTTAGAAAAATAGATTGAACTTTGAATACATCAACGTATATTATCTACAATGCCGATGACTATGGGTTAGAAAACAGCGTATCATAGACCATAAAATGAAAGTCAAAAAATGTAATGCAACAACAGAGAGAATCAAGTAGAAGATGTTGACATAGACTCGGAGTTACCACTACTATTGGACGATGATGGCTCATCATCTGATCCCAAGGCTATGTCATCTACAAATTGCAACACTCGTGGCTCCATCGAATTAGAATTTGTCCGTGTAGGATGAGATGATTGGCATGCAAATGTTGAAGCTAAAGCCTCCGCATACGACGGCAATACGAAGGACTTCTCCGGGCTTGGAAAAAACCCAAGTAGAGTAAAGAAAGGGCGATGACCAGACTTGTTTGAAATCATGCTGCAATCAAAAAACATAATTTAGAAATGACATGTAAGTCCATTGTATGATGTTAAAGGAAATGAACATAATTTGAAGGGGACTTGAAAAAATGCTTAAGATGTACGCATATAGATTTGAGAAAAATTGTAGTTTCGGATAGACTTACTTACAGAAACGGGATTTCTTCACGATGTGGGGAACTTCAACTTCCAATTCGTCCTCATCATCTGAATGTATAGGCACTACTGCGGCTGAGGTAGGAACACTTGGAGATACGCAAATCATAGGGGCCAAAATTTCATCAAAAATGGCTTTGTCTTCCTCAAGTGCAACAATGTGCCGACTCAAAATCCGGCAAGCGTGGATGGAGGCCCCTATTAGCAACACCATTACAAGAACAACGTACTTAGTCTACAATATTAAAAAGATCAAAGCAAAAAAAGAAATAGGGTTGCAAAAACTAGTTAGTAAAGGTATCTCATCTTACCTGTTGCAGCAGTGCAGTCTAGAACAACATCATTTGGGAGCGAACATGCTTCAATCAGCATTTGAAGAAATCGAGGATCCTTATCTCGCGCCCCTCTCCAAAGCTTCGAGTTCTTGTCCATAGTCAAAGTCTCTACCTTTGTGAAATTCTGTAGGACATCGTCAAGGGCTACATCCACCCCCAATTTCTTCAACGTGGGGCACAATTGAAATTTGAACTTAGAAGGTCCAACTCCAGGCAGGTTCTTCACCAACAACGCGATTCCAAATTGTTGTGTCTGCATGAATGTGATCACTTAAGAGTTAGGCAAACAACAGGTCCATATATCAACCATAATTCAAATTAATAAACATCATTTAAAACAAGAGGTAACTGAAATACATACAGAGCATGCAATTCCAAAACTAGATGTATACGGCCATGAAACTTCATTACAATTGCAAACTAGAATTAGACAAGACAAATTAAATGTCCCAAACCTCTTAGATATAGTAAAAAAGGAAATGGAAAATGAATATACCGTTCTTGAAGTAGAAACCGGAGAGGCCAAATGTAGCCAATTCATACCCCACCAATCCTTCATCTTCTCAAAAGAGTAAGTAGTGCCATACTTCATAATAGTGGCTTTTGTAATAGCCTTGAGAGGGTAGATAATGATAAGGCCTCCATCGTCATGTAGGTGGCCATCAGCGAATTCAAACACTGCCTCTAGCCAAACACTACTAGAAAAATAGTGCCCAAATTAACAAAACATTAACAATTTTTTGTTAATTTGGGTACTACAACGTCCACTTTCACAAATTTTTGTTAATTGTGCCCTAATTAACAAATTTTTTTGTTGATTTGGATAGTGCAATTACCACATCAACAAAATTTTGTTAATTTTTTGGGAATCTTTTGGAATCTTTTAGAATCTTTTGAAATTTTTTAGAAATCTTAGAAATCTTCAAAAATCTTTAAGAATCTTCAATATACAATGTAGATTTAAGAACAAAATAAGCACACAATTCGGTGTTTATTAAAGTCAGCAGACTTTAGGGGCAATTTTCACCTTGAAAAATTATTTTTTTCAAGAAACTTAGGACTAATGAAAGTTGTAAAATTGATATATCTTTCACCTCAAATTTTTTTTTTGAGATTTAGATCTTCTAATCAAAAGTTATGAACAAAAATCAGAGAGGGGTAAAAATGGACATTCTTTTTTATATTTTGAAACACCTTCTCTGATTTTTGTCCATAACTTTTAATTTAAAGATTTAAATCTTAAACGGATTGTTGGAGGTGAAAGATGTTTTCATCTTAAAACTTTCATTAGTTCAAAGGATGTTTTGAAAAGTTTATCTTCTAGGACAAAATTGCCACCAAAGTCTACTGACTTTTAATGGGAAAAACATTAAAGAATAAAGTAAATAAAATTATATACCTCAACTCCAAATTCAAATATAAGTATATTTTAAATCTTTTTTTTCTTTAGAAGCATTTGGAGTCTTAATTTTACAATGTAGATTTAAAAAAAAAATTAAGTCATCACAAATCGATTTTCTAAAAAGTCAGCAGACTTAAAAGGCGATTCAGACCCAGTAAAAGAACTTTTTTGGAAAAACTTTGAACTTAAAAAAGTTGAAAAATTAAGTTATCTTTTGCCTCCAACAATTTTTTTGAGATTCGGACCTACCAATAAAAAGTTATGGACGAAAATCAGAGAGGGAGTTTAAAAATTTTAAAAATAAATATTCATTTTCATCCCTCTCTGATTTTTGTTCATAACTTTTTATTGGTAGGTCCAAATCTCAAAAAAATTGTTGGAGGTGAAAGATAACTGGATTTGTCAACGTTTTCTAGTCTGAAGTTTTTCCAAAAAATGTCTTTTACTGGGTCTGAATTGCTCCTAAAGTCTGCTGACTTTAAAAAAGAATGAAAAAAATCCGAAAAAACTATCTAAATGGATTTCTATTCCCTAAGTAATCAAACAACTTGAAAGGTTGGTGCCTTGGCAAGAGCCTTGGCCTCTAACCATGAGGTCCCGGGTTTAAACCCTGGTGGCTTCATTTCCATGGTAGCCATTGCCATGTGGCAATTGTCTAGGTTGCCACGTCGTAGTTGGATTGCCGGCCATGTGGCACTACCCTAGATGTCAAAAAATATATTTTATGAATTTTTAAAAAAATATTTCAAAAAAAATGTCCAAATTAACAAAAAAATCAACACTTTTTTGTTAAGATTCATCATTGTTTTGTTAAAAAATCAACACTTTTGTGTTCAAATCAACACGTCCAAATTAACAAAAAAAATCAACACTTTTGTGTTGAGTTTTGTTAATTTGGTCACTGTTTTTTTCTACTAGTGAAAGGGGGGCGTCCATGTTCTACTTAGGAACGTTGGTTGCTGGCACTAACAAATCAGGAATAGGTAAACCCTCAGGCATGTCCACAAGAATAAGGTCGATGCGTGGTTTTAGGCTCTTCACTCCTTTATAAAAACGATGCTTGTCCCCTTTGTGCTGCAACCAATATCAGAGAAGGTAAGATAATAGTATCTTGTTAAAAACATTAATCCAATGAAGATAAAGAAGTGAAGAAAAAATGCTAACCTTTTCAATAAAATTCATAATATCGTGGTATACTTGGGGTAGTGGATTAGCCAACACTTGTGTAAGAGAGAAATTAACAATGAACTCATCGATGGAAATCTTTGAGTCATTGAGGAACTCCACAGCTGAAGGACCATGCACCATGCCACCATTGCTAAGTGAGACATACTCAACATCACGTTTGGTGCCTCGTGATGCAGAGCGCTAGTGTTGGGAGCCCTCGTCATTAGTGACAGAGGGCGCAGTCTGTTGCTTAACCTTCCTACCCTTCGTCTGCTTAGCCATAGATGCCTCCCCGGTCCCTGCAACTTTTAAAACTTTTTTAGCAATTCTCTCCTTTGCCTTCTCCACAGCTTCTAAATTCTTCAACGCTATCTTCTTGTCTGCTTCTTCTCTCGTCTTCATAGCCCTTGCTTTTGCATCATCATCAAGGCCGGCGAATTCATCAACGTCTACTACAACCTCCAAAGAATCAATGGATTGTTTGAGTTGCACTTCCGGGAGCGGTATGAACTCTGGTGGACAATCCAAAAACCAAGCACCAGACTTCAAATGCGAACTTGTCCACCACTTTAACTATGAAGCAGAGAACATGCAATGCTCGGAAGAGACATCCAACCACATCCCCAAGAATGGTGGCAAATCTCTCTTCAAGATGGCCCCTTTAGGAAAGAGCTCATATCGGAAGTAACTGCAAAGAAAAGAAAAAATCAATTACAAGAAAATGGAATTCTCAAATTCAAGATAACTTCAATCATCAATGGCGAGTACAAATCTGAAATAGGATTTATACCGATAGATAACGCGTTTGACAACTAGATCGCTGTCCTTGCGTTTTCTGAAGTCATCAGACTTTCTAAAAACGTCTTGTCCCCTAAAATTTCCCAAGAATGCCTTATCCCACACTCTAATTCTCCATCCTTCAATGTAATCTCCAAAAGTCTCCGGCTCTTTGGGAGAATCTATAGACAATGCCAACTGGTCTCTTTTGACAATGTCATCGAACATTTCTAGCCCTATGTCTTCAATCTGCGCAAATGGTAGACATCAATTATCCTCCAATGAAATATTGGCATACAAGATTTCAAATATAAGGCACCAAAACAAATACCAAAAATGTTCATAAGAATCTAAATTGATGAGGAGCACGTACCCCTACATACCAGTAAGCCTTCGTCAAGAACGACCTTAAATCATTCTCACCGACTGGCTTAAGAGGAAACCTTCGTGCCTCTTGCGTTTGAACAGAAGAATTCCATCATCGTAGCCACTTCACCTTGTGCTCATTCTTCACGTTGCCAGTAGCAATCATCTGTAGCTTATCCAAAGTCATTTCCAGAGATATATTCGAGCTCTAATGACGCTCAATCTGTACCCAAATATCGGACTATTAGAACAAATCCAGAAATGCTAAACCAAAAAAATAATGGAAATCATTTGCAATAGGTTCATACCTCTCTAAGCCACTCACTCCCAAGATTGGGATTTGCAACCACCGTTAATTTTCCCAGTTTCTGGATCAATTTTGAGGTTTTTTCCTTAGTACCAAATCGCATAGCAGCTAAAATTCCTTCTTCTGACTGATCCTCTTCTGCGGTCACTTCCTTGTACTTCCTAACTGCCATATCTGCAGCAGCTGCAATCTTGTACTGCACAATTCCTTAAGAATTAGCATTGTCTTTGACAGACACTGAAGAAAAAGTAAACAAACTGCATTGGTTTAATTGAGTCTCTTACCCGAAAAATAAACGAAGTGAAGACCTCCAATGACATTGAGTACCAACTCTTCCGTGTGTTTTGTTGGCACTGTGACATTTCATAAGTACTCAAGTGCTCGGCAAACTTCTCTAGAGGTAGAATTCCGTATTTTTGGACACGATATAACGTGTGCACGAGACTGGTTTTAATAAACGAATTCTCCGTATGCCTTCAAAACAAACCCATGGGATCAATACAAGTGAACAATACATATGAATAATTGAAAAACACTAATACACAAAGACTGGAAGCACGTACTTGTTAATATCATGCATGGCATGCATGACTTCTCCAATTTTGCCTTTTGTCTCCAGCAGTATAGAATCCACGGAAATGTGCCAGTCTTTGTTAGAGGAATGGTGTTTTGAAATGTACGATGACCACGTAAGTAGCCTGTGGTTACCATCGCACACAAAAAACTTCGATCCAACATAATTGCACATCTCCGGTATTGCGCTTAGTCTTGCATTGAATTCATCATTCTCAGCATTCCACAGAGGTCCCCATGCGTCCTTGTCGGCATCAGACACCTCTTCAGTCTCTCCTTGCTCATTTGTAACAGACACATAAAACACGGAAGATCCATCTCTGTAACCGTGCACGAATTCTTGTTCCAGTCTTGTAAGATCACATTGTAGAGTGGGACGGACCATCGGTATTTGAGCAAGTTGACAAAGAGGAATTCTCAATCAAGATATTGAATTTGGTTTTAATCTCAACGAGTCTATGGATGCCACAGAATTTACTTTCTGCGATTTTCGGAAAGCATCCTCAGAGGTAAAGTCAATCTTAGACTTCTCCAATTCATCTTCAGATGCGCTGCCATGTTCATTTTCATTGCCCACAACTCCATCACCCACACAGACTCCATTTTAGTTGAAACAGTAATAGTTTCCTGAGACAATATCATTATTAGGATTCCGAGATATCGCAAACTTCTCCCAGTCAAACACCCCCACATACTTCCCCTCAGCCCCGAGGGCTTCCTCAGGGACCCGACCCCCCCCACAGACAGCCAGAAATCAACCCACCCACCCTGACATTCAGCTTTCCCTCCCACCCTGCCAACCCCACAAACAGCCAAAAATCAACCCACCCACCCCGACATTCAGCTTTCCCTCCCACCCTGCCAACCCCACAAACAGCCAAAAATCAACCCCGCACCCCAACATTCGAATTCCATACCCACCCTGCCCACCCCACAAACAGCCAAAAATCAACCCCGCACCCCAACATTCGAATTCCATACCCACCCTGCCCACCCCACAAACAGCCAGAAATCAACCCCGCACCCCAACATTCGAATTCCACACCCACCCTGTCCACCCCACAGGTATCCCCTCGGCCCCGAAGGCTTTCTGGGGGACCCGAATCCCACCCCACTCAGACAGCCAAAGACAACGAGAAATCAACCCTGCACCCCAACATTCAAATTCCCCTCCCACCTTGCCCACCCCACAGGTATCCCCTCAGCCCCGAGGGCTTCCCCGGGGACCCGAATCCCACCCCACTCAGACAACCATAGACAGCCAGAAATCAACCCCCAAACCCTGACATTCAGCTTTCCCTCCCACCCTACCCACCCCACAGGTATCCCCTCGGCCCCGAGGGCTTCCCCGGGGACCCGAATTCCACTCCACTCAGACAGCCATAGACAGCCAAAAATCAACCCCCAAACCCCGACATTCCCATTCTCCACCCACCCTGCCAACCCTACAGGTATCCCCTCGGCCCCGAAGGCATCCCCGGGGACCCGAATCCCACCCCACTCAGACAGCCATAGACAGCCATAAATCAACCTCCAAACCCCGACATTCCCATTCTCCACCCACCCTGCCAACCCCACAAGTATCCCCTCGGCCCCGAGGGCTTTTTCGGGGACCCGAATCCCATCCACTCAGACAGCCATAGATAGCCAGAAATCAAACCACCCACCCCGACATTCAACTTTCCCTCCCACCCTGCCCACCCCACAGGTATCCCCTCGGCCCCGAAGGCTTCCCCGGGGACCCGAATCCCACCCCACTCAGACAACCAAAGACAACGAGAAATCAACCCCGCACCCCAACATTCAAATTCCCCTCCCACCCTGCCCACCCCACAGGTATCCCCTCGGCCCCAAGGGCTTTCCCGGGGACCCGAATCCCATCCACTCAGATAGCCATAGACAGCCAGAAATTAAACCACCCACCCCGACATTCAGCTTTCCCTTCCACCCTGCCAACCCCACAGGTATCCCCTCGGCCCCGAAGGCTTCCCCGAGGATCCAAATCCCACCCCACTCAGATAGCCAGAAATCAAACCACCCACCCCGACATTCTGATTTCCCTCCCTCTGCGCACCCGCACAACCATTCCCTCGGCGTCGAGGGCTTCCCCGGGGACCCGACTCCCACCCCACTCAAACAGCCACAGATAGACAGAAATCAAACCCTCGCACCCCGACATTCAGCTTCCCCTACCTCTGCGCACCCGCACAACCATGCCCTTGGCCTCGAGGTCTTTCATCGTGGACCCGTAACCCTAGCAACTGCGATGACAGCAGGCAGACAACCAAAAAAATCCCTTCAAGATTGAGAACCACCCCGACACTTGAGCCCTCTTAGCTATTCAAAATCAGAGGGATTTGCGATCTTACGAGGTTCAATGCTTGGACGTCCTCTATGGTCGCATCTCCACCACTTTTGATAGGGCTTCACCGCGCATCTCCAACACCTTGTTGGTCTCCCGCTACGGCACTTCTGGTCGCTGGTCTCCTCCCCATGATCTTCACTTTCTGGAACTACGACACCGTGTTCAGTAGAAGGTTGGCCAGTTAAGATACGAGAGAAACAGGGTATGGTGGATTCGGATGTCGACAAGGGATTGGGACTGAAGGACCTGAAACGTGGTTTCCAGCATCGGGTGGATGGGTGGAGGTCGGTGAGAATATGTCATCGCGGGGACAGGGGTAGGGGAAGGGGAATTGATAACGGGAGAATGGGATTCAATGATATGTGCCGGCTAATGGATGAAGGAGGAAGGAAGACATAGGAAGTGGAATAGGACTAGAAGAAGGTGGAAGTGAAATGCTAGGGTCATAGAATTTGGACCTCCATGAAATCGATATTCGATTATAGTTACGTCATATGTAATTCAAAAGTTGAATAGCCAAATTTATACATTATCTATGTCACTCTACTTGTTCACATACTTTCACATTGCAACCCTACTAATACTTTACACATACGTAATCAATACGTATGAAGATATTTGACTCTAAACCAAATGATTCACGGATCTCAATCAACACTATGCGCTGATGTATTGAGGATCAAGTTTAGTACATATCAAACTTGAAGTATCTTACCTTCCTGTCACTTGCTCTTGTGTTTGATGTCCCTCTATCTCCGCAATGTGAAATCGGTTGAATCTCAACACTTGGTCCTTTTAGGAAACTTCCTCGTATATCCTCATGAATGGTCTCATTTTCATCAAAATATATGTTGCAAGATCCTCCTAGACATGGCATACTCTTTGCTGCAACTATCCTACCTCTACTCCTACACCTTCTCAACTCCTTCGGCGATGAGTAAAACAGTTTGCCTCTCTTCTTCCTCTTCCTGAAACTAATATGTGACGCATTCTCGGTAATACTTGATGCAACCTGCATGAGACTACTTGAACATATACAAGACGCTTAATGGTGGCTTATTTGAGTCTATGCTATTCTCGAAGTACATGTTCTAATGTATGGCTTATATGAACTCACGAAGACAACTCCTACTGTTTTCACTATAGTTGTACTGAATTCCCACTGGTTTTGTATTGTGAGTTCACTATTCGTACTTAGTATTGGAATTTAAGTATGCAATAATGCGACGCCAAGGATGAAAATCCTGGTATCTTATTTTGTACAGGTCATTTTCGTCATTTATCCTACTATGGCTAAGGCCGTTTGACGGTCTACCTATAGCCTCTTCTTTCATTGCCCTATATGAATGCCTTCATTTGTACAATCCCTTTGGTGTGCTACTTAAATTTCATAATATTCAAAATTGTTATGATTTTAAGTCATCTGGATAGTTATGGGGGCCTAACCCATGAACTATTTGAATGTTCTAGATCCCTTTTCCTCGTTATATGTTCTCTTATACTTCTGCCTCTAATATTTAACCATCGAAAATTAATTCGTGCTCCTTACCTAATCTTCATGTGCCTCAAATCATAAAAAAGATTGGATGTTCCAAGTATTGTGCTCTGATGAAATTTATGACGTCCTTTTTTTTTATAAAACAAATGAAGGGAGGTTCATCGTCATTAAGAGAGGAAATCAACAGAGATTTAGGATGTACAAAAATGGGGCCACTGACAACGTTGCATTAATTGTCATCATCTATGTACACTTTGTGCACAAAATTTTATATCCGTTGAGAGCTCCACTAGATGCTTATAAATTATATACCTCAGAACCTCTTCTAGTCATTTAGTATCAAACCCCCGGTTGATTACAATCATCATATTGTTTTTGATACACATCATGATTAGCTGTTTAGGATGTGAATGGCTTCCATTCGAGCGGATGGCCATGAGATTCCACTTGTTCTTCCTGTTGGGGAGGAAGGGTACGCTACAGTGTCTCTACACCTACTTTACGTCCGATTCGGTTTTGTGCAGTCTAGTGTATATGTTGAGGAAGAGGTCATGTCCGATTCTGGGCACGTGAAGGAGTTTGTCCACATTCTAAAGTTAGAACTTCCACAAGGTCCTGTTTGGCACCTTCGTGCAGGGCGCTACAGAGCGTATGGCTTGTCCTCTCTAATGATGGGGACTTCCACTGAGATCATACCTCGCCATTCTGACCTCTCTACCGTAGATATGCCACCTCCTCGCCGTGAAATTCGTACTTCCACAGATTGGGAGCAAGTCACAATTGCAAGTACTCCAGTAGTCCTTCTACATGTGAAACAAGAACCTCATAACCCTATCATAGAGTTATCCAGTGAGTCTAAGGGAGAGTCCCCTAGTCAGTCTACTCAGAGAGCAAACCTTGTGTGAGCCCCAAATTCGTCACTTGGGACTCATTGTTTTTTTTTTTTTTTAGTTTATTACAAATTAAGGCATAAAGTACTACAAAAAGCCCAAAAAAGAGTGTAGAACCAAAATAGGTATGTCACGTACCAGTATAGCATTTGGTCATAAATAGCCTTTTATCATAGATTACCCATAAAACCCACTTGTATATAGGTTAGAACCCGTAATTAGTGGGAAACAATAGGGCTACTGGGAACTTACCCAAAATAGCCCAAACCTAGTGCATGTGACCATGATAGGCTAAATTAAGTCGTAGGAGAGTGAGGGAGGTCCCCACATAAATCTCCAAAGATAGGTTCTAGTTTCCCCATTCCACCGACGAAACATTAGGAATCCAAATTGTTAGCTTACAGGTGTTACTTGTCCCAGACAGGCCGCATGGAGGAATCCACAGCCGCCGGATAGTGTTCTCGGATCTGGAGCATGTCGGGATGTCCACGGCAAAACCCATTCGCCAAGATTCCCTCACATGTGAAAGATTCCCTGACTGCCAATGATTCAACCGAAGTCAGTTTTCACCTCGCCACCAATTGTGTGCCAGAATAGCCTAAGACTTGGCACGTGGCTTGGGGGACTCCATGAGAGGTTCCCCAAAAAGTCTCGGTTTTTTCTGATCTCCAAAGGATCTTTTTCCGAGTAGTCAACCGCCAAAGGCCACGTTGGGAAATTCATGGAAAATACCCAGGCCGCGGTAAAATCTCACTAAAAATTAGACTAGCATCTTTTATGTTAATAACGCGCCCCGACAAATTTCATGGTGTTCCAATAGCGGGAAGCAGCCGAAACTGACAACATCCCCCCAATTAATAATTACGGCAAGATCTTTGCGGGGTTGACCGGCGTCCCGGGAGCATACGAAGTCGGAACGAAGACATCAAGGAGCCTTTTCTTACTCCCTAGAGCCTCCCCAACAACCCTAGCTAGTTACCCAAGCCAAAAGAGGTAAACCCCCAAAGTTAGTTTTTTACCCTTTTAATTGGCTCTAGTTGGCACTAGTTTCCGATGGGTTTTTTGTGATAGAAATAGGGGGTAAGGGGTCTCTTAGGCTAAAAATGGCATTTTGAAGCCATTGGCGCAATCCATTTGCAATTCCGAGCTAAACTCCAAAAGTTAGAGGCTAGGACCAGCGTAAAACCCAAAATTAGGTGAAAATCTCAAATTTGGATGAAAATCCGGATGGATGAGGTTACTCGTCGAGGGGGGGAGTGGGCCCTTGGAAACCTATAAAAGGGGGCCCTTCTCTCTCCCAAAACACCCCCAATACTTATTTTGGGTCTGTGGGTCCAAGTTATCTTGGAATTTTTGGCGTTTCAAGCCAAAAAACCTCTACGGTGTTTTTGGAGCACTTTTGGCTCCCGTTGTTGTTCTATTTCAAGCTTTCGAAGGTCCCTTTGGGCCCTTCTATCTTACCTTGTACCTTGTTGTGGGTTGAGTGAGTTTCACTTACGCTTGCGTGTCCTCGTTGTACCTTGTACTAATCCTAAAGTCACCTCCCACCGTACCTTGGCGATGCCGCTTTGGGGGGCCTTTAGTATGTAAGTCTGGCCTTATTTATGCACTTTGTGGGCACGATTGCCTTGTATTTCAGTCCTAACCATAGTCAACCTTCCGTGTTGTTTGTGTGTGGGCCCCACTGCCCTGAAGGCGGCGAAGCTTTGAACCTATAAACTACCCTAGTCTTAGAGTGTGTGTCAAAAACAGGCCTTAGACGGCGAAGCTTTGGACCCAGGGGCATCCCAAGTCTTAGAGTTGGTGTCAAAACCAATTTGACGGCGAAGCTTTGCACCCCATACATTTTTTGGCTCCAAAGTTTAGTTCCCAAGATCTTCTTGGGAAAAGCCAAAGTTTAGCCCCCAAGAATTGCCCTAGGTTGTAGGAAAGTAGCAGCCCTCCCCGTCACGAGATAGCAGGATTAAGAGTCACAAAGTCCAAGTTTAACCCCCACGACGAAGCTTTGACCTTGACCCTAGACAAACGGCATCCAGTTTAATTTTGTGTAAGTGGGTTCCCATACGGGAACCCGAGGGTGAGGAATTTTGGGGCTAAGCCAAGCCAGCCAGCCCGCCAGTCCAGCGACCGGTACACAGCGCCGGTCCAGCAGCTGGTTGCTCTCACAAACTGGTTGCTCAAGACCAAACGGGACGATGCCCTGCGGGGCCCCAATCTCCTTTTTTTTTGGATTTTTACCCCAACAGGACTGAAAACTGGGGGTCCAGTTAGTGGGTATAAAAAAAAGCTTATCAATCCTAAGAGCAAACAAAGGGAGGAGGGAGGAAAAGAAGTCGCCATTCGCACGCCCGACCTGTACATGCAACCAAACGCTCTCACATCCCTCCAACAAGACAAAACAAACAATGGAGCGAGATTAGAGAGGGACATGACTAAGTAGGGGAGAAAGGAGAGAGAAGATCAATAGTAAAGTAGGCTTAGGAGTGTAAGGGAATCCCCAAAAGGGCCTCTCCAACCATTAGAGGAAGGATGAGAATGACGCGGAACATGACAACGTAAGAGGGTAGTTAGGCTCGCAAGAAGTTAGCGTCATAGTTGTAAGATTCCATTAAGAGTTTGGTAGGAATAGTGTGGAAGTAAAAGAGGGGGAGACAAAGAGAAAGAAAGGGACTATTAAGGGTCGTTAGAGTGTACTACTTCGCCAAAGACTAAGCCGTAGGCATTTGACCGCTTCAAAATACGTGTCTACTATGGAATACAAGCACGCGGCCGGAGGTACGGAGGAAAATGTCGCGCATACCAACAACGATCAGGTGAGTCAATAAACTAACCCCCTGTGCTTTTCCTTGAATTTACACTAAACTCTGTTAATTAGTGATTAATTTTGATTAGCAAATAGGAAGTAAGGGGGGACCTTAAGTTTAGACATAGAAGTTTATCGATAGGACTAGAAGTATCCAAACCCATCTCATACATAGAACTTGACCATAAAAGCAACCAAATTAGACTAAGATAGGATAGGACTAGGAATTAGTAGGCGTTAAGGTCAGAACTCAACCAAGAAGTAAACATTAGATTAGGACAAAATAATCCAATTAGGGATTAGGGTTAAATTAGCAAATCAAAAATTGCTTTAGGTAATGAAGACTTAGGGTAGGAAGTAAAAGATAAATTAGATTAGAAGATAAATTAGAAAAAAAGATAAATTAGATTAGAAGGTAAGATAACCTAGGAAAAAAGATAAATTAGATTAGAAGATAAATTAGGAAAAAAGATAAATTAAATTAGAAGATAAATTAGGAAAGAAGATAAATTAAATTAGGAAAAAATTAAATTAAATTAGAAAATAAATTTGGTAAAAAGATAAATTAAATTAGGAAAAAAGATAAATTAAATTAGAAAATAAATTAGGAAAAAAGATAAATTAAATTAGAAAATAAATTAGGAAAAAAGATAAATTAAATTAGAAAATAAATTAGGAAAAAAGATAAATTAAATTAGAAAATAAATTAGGAAAAAAGATAATTTAAATTAGGAGATAATTAGCGAAACGATAAATTAAATTAGAGGAAGATAACTCAGATTAGGAAAAAACCCAATCAACTTAGGAAACCATGGAGGGGACTTAGGTAATCCTTCCTCGGTCTTAGGGGAGGTCATTTAGCCTCAGACTCCCATAGATTAGGATAGATTCGGTGGTAGTTCGCATAGGTTGTTGTTAGGGGACGGTTAGCCCGAACTAATCCCTCGCCAATTGGGGCAACTCCGTTGTCACCTGCAGAAACTGGGAACTTAGTAAAGAAGATCCATTGCTTGGAAGGCACAATGGACCTACGCTTAGCCACCCGTTAGGTTAGAATTTAGTTAACCCCTAGAACCTGGTTGTGTCTGATTAATTACCAAGGGTGGGTAATTAAGCGCCCACACCTTGCTAGTCCAATATTCGATGATGTCCCGAAGTCTACCTCTGCTATAAACCGCACCCCATCTAGTAGTCTTCCTCTTCCGACTTATTCTCGTCCACCAACATATCCAAATAGTACTGGAACGATTAGTATAGTTGGATGCCTAAGGAATCTTGCATCAGTTCGGGGATCTAGGAACGAGGTTGCTGCATTAGATTACAATTCACTAATCCACCACAAAGTGCAGTATCTTCCGGCAGACTTTGATGGCGACGTAGTATTTGAATTGCCATCACTTCGTGTTTCATCTTTGTCATCGAGTGGTGGAAATCTACAGGGCATGGATAAGCGATATGATGGTCATCCTTGGTGCCGTACCATGACATCCAATATCTACAACCAAGATGGACTGAAGTTTAGGAAGTCCACTTGTGCAGGACATCTCGTATGTAGTAATTCTGAGTGTGAGTACTTCAAGCGATACTCCAAGCAAAACGAGTCAGAGTGGTGTGGATATACTACTGGTCCATTCCAAGTTGGCACTTATCCCCCAAAGGACTCAAGTCTTGTCTGTAAGATATGCAAATCTCCGCCCAAGTGTGTTAGTATGTGTAACGCTAGAATATATTATGTTTATAGCGACACCGCAGTGATGACTAGAGCATGCATTCATTTAAGGAATCACCTGCATCTTGTAGCTACTGGAGTTTGTAGAGAGTCTGTAGATACTATTTCCGGTCTTATTGCTACCGAGGTTGCTAGAACTCCGACTGCCACTAACTCAGCCATTGCCCTCGCAGCTAGTAAGCTATTTCTAGACAGTCACTTGATCCACAGTGGTGAAGGGCCAAAGGAACTATTGCAAGGAAAATCATTAGAGGATGTCATGGACAAGTTCCACAGACTCAGTTCCCCTAACATCCGTAATATCATTACTTCCTTCCGTAGCACTGGCAAGGATGGGGTTATTGACAGTATTATGAATATGAAGCGAAATTTGAAATTTGACTACATCCATGACAGTGTCTTCCCTAGACAAGGGAAGGAGAAGGTCTATTTGTTTAAGATGTTGGTAGAAGGTCCTGGTAGTGGAGTTGACTTGGTGAGGCGCATGTAGTCTAGTGGAGATTTAGAGAACGCCTGGCTCATGTTTGACCACGTCAAACGCGTGAAGGATTGGACAACTATGGCTTGCCATGTCTATGACACAGATTGCAAGAAGGTCATGACAATTGCTGTGTGTGACATGCAATCCGAAGACACTGAGGTTCAAAGCATAATGTGGAGGTGCTTGAACGAGGTCATGAGACGCAATGGAGTGATAAATACCAACTTCAAGGGATTCATGGTTGATAGTGCACAAGCGAATTGGAATGCCGTTCGTATTGTATATGGTACGGGGGATTCTAAAATAGAGATGGTGAACCGTGAACGTACGTGTCTCCTGCATTGGAGTACTTCGTTGCACCGCCATACATAGAAGCTCATCAAACCAGACATGCAACATCAGCACAATCATCTTTGCAAACAATATAAGGATTCTAAGACTATGGAGGAAGCAGAGACGCGATACTTGGCGATTCGCTCTTGGTGGCTCTCATCTGGAGCAGCCTCAGAAGAGGGTTTGCGTGAATTGGAGTTGTAGCTTGCGTTTTGGCACTTTCGATATCGTCAGTGGGGCGGATTTATGCAAATGGTACTTTTATGGACGTCCTTTCTTAGTCTATGTATGTGTTTCTTATAGAACCTTTAGCATCTCATCTTTCCATTTCTATATAACCCCTTCCATGTGATTATTAATTTTCTTCCGACCTGAAACATGTAGTTTAACTTTATATGAAACTGTGACCACTACAAGGAGTGGGGGACGGATCCCTCGGCGTCGAGGGGACCCTTCACCTCGTACTGGAAATGTGAATATTGAAGTACTCTACGAATATTGACTTTCCGGTGGATTTTTTTTTCAAATGTCTGTATCCAAGGCCTAACTATTTTGTTTTTTTTCTTGTAGGGGTTGAGTCTCGAAGAAATAGCAAACATGCCATCATGCAACTTATCAGAAACAGTTCACAATAAGTGGTTGCAGCAATCCGGTAACCGAGGTAATGATTTGTTTGCAGCCACTTGTGATGACTGCATTCGAGCCTTCATGCAAATGACCAATTATCGAGCATTTCTGAACGGTACGACATCAAGGTCAGAGCCATCAAAAGTGGAATTGAAGTTAAGAGGCGCTAGACGAAGCAGCGACCCAAAGAAGATTGCGGAGGCTTTGAATGAGTTGCCTGACCCAAATGATCTTGGAACACTGTGAGTGTTTCTAACTCCACCCTTAAGTTAGAAAGTTGCACATAGGTTCTAGCAGCATAAGTTAGTAAATTGTACGGGTGAAATGTAAACTTAGTGTTCTTTGGCCTTTTAAGCAATGGACACTTTGTTATGTTGATTTTTACCTAATCTAAGTACTTCAAAACACTCTAATAGTTAAGAAATAAAGGTTGTTGAGGGTTAGTTAATTGTGATTAAACTTCTAGCTAAACTAAAATTCTACCTAAACTAAATCAAAGAATACAATTTGCCCTTTCCGAAATGGTAGAGCAAGTTGGATTCTAATGTTCCTAGTGAAAGTTATGTGTGGATGAAATTCGTACCTAATTCTATCCTAAAAACTTCATCCGTCAACTAAAAATAGCAAAATAATGTGAAATAATTCTAAATTTCAAGGTTGAAAGGTTAATTAAGTTAACTAATGGAATTTTTAGAGAAAACCTAATTTTGACCTATTTTAGGAATTTTCATCCAAATTAAGGTCAGATTTTCAACCACACTTTTGTCCTTCCAAATTAAAGTAATTTTAAAAGTAAAAGGTGAATTTGGAATCTTCAAAAGATTCTCTAAAAGATTATGGTTTCAAAAGATTCCCTAGTCGTGCCTTGAGAATATTCCTAATTGTTCTGTAATTAATCCTAATTCTAAATTATTATTCAAATTTTAGTGATTCTTTAGGGTTTTATGATTTTTATGGTTAAAATGATAAATTATCTTCCTATTAAGGTTAAAAGTAAGAATTTAAGACTTTTAGGTGAAAACTTTTAAATGGATGAAAATTCCCTTTAGTTGGATGGAATTCGTTCCTTTAATAATTTTCAAGGGAATAAGGAGATAAATTAGGTTTTGACTTTCCCTAATTCTTCTATTATTTCCTAAGTTTCTAAATTAAATTAGATTCCTTTTGAGATTCTTTTGGATTAGATTACTATTTCGTTCTCCAAATTAATTCAAAATTAGGCTAATTATTGCCTTCACAATTTTTAGTTAAATTTCAAATGTTTTCTAACAATTTAAATTCTACTAGCTATCGGATTCTTAATTGTTAATTTTGTTAGTTAAGTTTTCTAATCTAAATTTTAAAAGAATGAAAGCAAAAGAAAAGACAAAAGATAAATTTTGAAATCATACCTCAGTGTCAAGAATGTCGATCGTCCTGTCATCGCAAAACACCATCATAATTGTCTCCTCGAAATTCTCCATTGTCTTTCATGAATTTGAAAAGTTTTAGTATTATTGTTTCTAAACCTATCTAAAAAGTCCAAGTTTGTTAGTTTTGGCAATTTAAAACTAATCCTTTGATTTTAGGAAATTAAATTAAATGATAAATTTAATTCATTTTTCCCAAATTTTCAACGAATAGTAGTTTTATTCGTTTGCCAATTTTTTAATAGTTTTTAGTTTAATATTCCAAAGATATTAGTTGTCTTTTGTTTTTATCTATTTGGCTTATCAGCGGTGCTAAATTGTGAGCCTGCGAGCATGAGCCTGCAAGCGCTGAGCGGGGATTATGTGAGCATAGAATTCTGAAATTTGAAAATCTCTAGAAAAGTCAATAATATTTCTACAAATAGTCAATATTTTTAAAATTACAGTAAATTTTTGAAAAGAATAAATTTGACTATCTATTACCGTAGATCTATTACCGTGGACCTATTACCGTGGACCTATATCCGTGATTATATATAATCACAGTACATTTTATAGTTCAGGGTACTTTTTAAAATTGTAGAAGTATGTATCAAGAAGGCAAAGACCTAGAGTGTAGAATATTTGAAACTAAGATTGAAAATAGGCTGTATTGAATACTCCAAAACATCATAGTACATGGCCAAATAGAAAATGATACTTCTTTAGCTATATATATATCTAGATGCACTCTATAGTCTTCCAACCTCAAAAGTGAATCTTTGAAAGCTTCATCATGTTCTACCTATGTTGAAGACTTTCATTCTAAACCTTGATGATACCGGCCCTCATGAGAAGGAGCTTCACTTCATTGAAGCTGAAGCTTGGAGAATGTATAAATTTATCGTCTACCGGGTCCATCTTGCAAAAGTATCGGAATAAGTAGTACAGATGTTTGCAACTGACGTATTGATGGCGGCCACCAATTGCTGAGACGGCCATGTCAACAAAATCAGGGCAAGTGCACTCGGAGTACATGCCAAGTGTAATTCGATAAACCTTTTGTGTGGGCTCGGTTCCAGATTGAAGGGAGATTATAGCTCCAAGTCCAAGCAAGGGGAGCATGGTTACTCCCAAGATCATTCCTTTGACATTACCAGTACTCTCCCATTTATTACGATGCTCTGTAGTAGGAGCATTTGCAATACGTCGAATGCCCTTGCTCCTTCGAGTTGTTGGATATGAATCCGCATGTATAGGACTAGGCTGATCGTAAAGGATAGCCTCAAAAACATTTGACATGGTGAATAAACGTCGAGGTAACATAGGTGGTCGCTCTTGGAGTTGAAAACCAGCCTCTTACAATAGTAGAGTTTCTTGGCGAGTTAAACTGGTGTTAGTTAGTACAGGCCACACGTCTGGTACTTGGGGCCAGTCAATTACCCAATTGCGTTTAGAACCACGCACACATCGTTCAATGTCATCTGGACAGAACCAGAAGTCGGTCATGATCTCCTTGTTTCCACCATATTGTTTCTTTCGACCACGGTACGTCGGGGCTGGAGTGCCTTTAGATCCCTTTGCGATTTTGGCAACACAGCGGATGTTCGATCCTCTCTGTTGGGCATGACATTTGCAACTCGATTTATGGGACAGTCTTGCAATATGCCACTGTGAAGTATCACAATCACTCTCCATTGCAATCGTGACGTGCAGCACATGTACAGAGTTTGCAAGCGCCTCTGGTTCATTGGAAGCCACCGTCGGTGTACAAGTAAAACGGGTTTGCACTCGTGGCTGAGAGAAGTTGACCTTATCCGGACGATGAGAGTCACCATCCGAACCAATTGGGAGGTCAAGCTTACGCTTACTACTACCAAACACCTCCTCGCCTTCTAAATGTGGAATACGTGTTCCAATATGATTTGAGCCAGGAAGGTCATTTAAGGCCTCTGCAATCTTCTTGGGGTCGCCACTGCGTCTAGCACCTCTTAACTTCAACTCTTCTTTCGAGGGCCCTGACCTTGATGTTGTCCCGCTCAAGAATGCACGATAATTTGTCATTTGCATGAAGGCTCGAATGCAGTCGTCACAAGTGGCAGCAAACAAATCATTACCTCGATTACCCGATTGCTACAACCATTTGTTATGAACTGTTTTGGATAGGTTGCACGAAGGCATGTCTGCCATCTCTTCGAGACATAACTCTTGAAAGAAAAAAAAGGCGTACGTAAGTCCGAATTAGAGTCATAATTTTTTTTTAATACATGTTCAATACCGTAGTATATTTTAATCTTGATCACTACAGTAGGAGGCAAATTCTCCCCTCGGCGCCGAGGGGAGAATCGCCCACTGCTTGTAGGAGGCAAAGTCTCCCTTCGGTGCCGAGGGAAGACTCACCCAATGATTGTATTGATCAAAAATCAGTCTGTCGGAACGAGTTTACTTATTGGGATAGATACCAAGAAATGCAAATGGTTCTCTACAGCTTATATTATCAAATGCAAGTTGTTCTAAAAGCAAGACATAAGGTGAGAAATGACATAGATTAAAATACCATTTGCATGAATCCGCCCTATTGGCAATATCGGAAGTGCCAGAACGCAAGCCACAACTCCAATTCACGTAGGGCCTCCTCTGAGGCTGCTCCGGATGATAGCCACCAAGAACGAATCGCTAAGTACCGCATCTCAGCTTCCTCCATGGTCTTGGAATCTTTATATTGCTTGCACAGACGAGTATGTTGGTGTTGCATGTCGGATTTGATGAGCTTCTGTGTATGGCGATGCAACGAGGTACTCCAATGCAGAAGACATGTTCGCTCTCGATTCACCATCTCTATTTTGGAATCCCCACTACCATAAACAATGCGAACAGCATTCCAATTTGCTTGTGCACTATCGGCCATGAAACCCTTGAAGTTTGTATTCTACACGCCATTGCGTCTCATGACATCATTCAATAACTTCCACATGATGGCTTGAATCTCGGTGTCTTCGGATTGCATGTCGCAGACGGCAATTGTCATGACCTTTCTGCAACCTATGTCATATACATGGCATGCCATGGTTGTCCAATCCTTCACGCGTTTGACATGGTCAAACATAAGCCATGCATTCTCCAGATCTCCACCTCGTTGCATGCGCCGAACTAAGTCCACTCCACTACCAGGCCCCTCTACCAACATTTTAAACAAGTATACCTTCTCCTTTCTTTGTCCAGGGAACACACTCTCATGGATGTATTCAAATTTCAAATTCCGTTTCATATTCATGATGCTATCTATGACCCCACCTTTGCCTGTACTACGGAAGGAGGAAATAATGTTACGGATGTTAGGAGAATTGAGTCTTTGGAACCTATCCATAACATCCTCTAACGACTTTCCTTGCAACATCTCCTTAAGGCCTTCACCGTTGTGTATAAGATGGTTGTCTAGAAATTGCTTACTAGTTGCGAGGGCGATAGCTGAGTTAGTGGCAGTAGGGGTTTTCTCAACTTGGGTTGCAATAAGACCTGAAATAGTATCTACAGACTCTCTACATGTTCCAGAGGCCACAGGATGCGTATGGTTACCTAAATGAATGCATGCTCGGGTCATGAATGCAGTATCACTAAAAACATAATATATTCGAGCATCACAAATACCAACACACTCTGGCGGACATTTGCATATCTTGCAAAGAATAGTAGAATCCTTTGGAGGATTAGCGCCAACATAGAAAGGAACACTAGTATAACCACACCACTCTGTCTCGTTCCGTTTCGAGGATCGCTTCAAGTAGTCACACTCCAAGTTATTACATACTAGATGGCCTGCACAAGAAGACTTCCTAAACTTCAAGCCATCTTGGTTGTGGATATTGGATGTCATTGTCCGACACCAAGCATGACCATCATATCGTTTATCCATACCTTGGAGATTTCCACCAGCAGAAGAGGATGATGAGACACGAAGTGAAGGCAACTCAAATACTACATCTCCATCGAAGTCCGCAGGAAGATACTGCACTTTGTGGTGGATTAGTGAATCGTAGTGTAATGCAGCAATTTCGTTCCTAGAGCCACGAATGGAAGCCAAATTCCTTAGACAGTCAACGATACTAACC
Source organism: Rhytidiadelphus loreus (assembly GCA_947034895.1). Lineage (NCBI taxonomy): Eukaryota > Viridiplantae > Streptophyta > Bryopsida > Hypnales > Hylocomiaceae > Rhytidiadelphus > Rhytidiadelphus loreus. Next base: position 47,687,080 of record OX344764.1, read on the forward strand.
GGCCCTATGCTAGTTGGATACGTTGGTGGATGGGAATGAGTTGACAAAGCAGGACTACCTGATGGTGTGTGGTACACACCGGATGTTGTCTTGAGGATATCGTCTAGAACTCTAGTAGGAAGCGCTGTTTGAAAACTTGGTTGACTAGGGGACTCTCCCTCTGACTCACTAGATATATCTATGACGGGGTCAGGGACTTCTTGCTTTACACGCAGAAGTTGAATGGGAGTACTAGCAACATCGATAGGCTGATGTTCCATAGAATTCCTAATATCACGCCGAACAGGAGGCATATCTACGGTAGAATGGTCTGATTGCCTAGGTAAGACCTCTGTGGATGCACCCAACATGAGAGATGACAATCCATAAGCTCTATAGCGACCTGGACGAAGGTGCCAGACGTGACCGCCCAAGTGTTCTAACTTCAGCATATAGACATACTCTTGCACGTGGCCAGAATCGGACATTACCTCTTCTTCAATATATATACTAGATTGGACAAAACCAAATCGGACATGGAGAAGGTGTAAAGACACTATAGCGTAGCCATCTTCAGAAAGGGGGACTACAAGTGGAATCTCGTGGCCATCCGCACGAATGGAGGCCATTGATAGACTAATTCGACACCGTACGAATGGGAGTACTGAGCTGAAACCTTGTATTTCTGAAAAGACTAAGAGATTGAATTGGCTTCTCTTATATAAGCACTATAGATGCAATAAACGGGTATGAATCATCGTTTGAATGCTGAGTCACCAATTGGTGACAATGAATGCAATATTGTCAGTGGCTTCCAATTTTGAAGATCTATAACCAAATCTAAAATGTGTATTCAAATTGGATTCTCTGAAAGCATTGGAGTCTAGTACAGAACTAATAAATAAGATTCGGGATGCATTTAAATTGTGCTTGCCAAATATGCTAGGTCTGGGTGAAAGTACCAATCCTTTCTTTGTAGCCATAAATGTATTTTGAAATTCTAGTAGCCGTACCTAGACATCCATCGAAATGTCTTTGGAAAGTATCAATAAACGGTATCATACTAGAGATTTGGGGGGCTACCTCCAACTATATTGAATTCTATATTTAGACGGTTAGATGTACTGGCATTGTACAATAATGCTCCAAACAAATTGTAGAGCATTTAACCATTTCTCCAATTAAGGTGAAGTTGTCATGTCATTCAAAATATCTAGTAGTAGGCAGAGTATTTAATTTTGATTTTTGAATATTTTAGCTTATTTTTGACGTACCGTACCTTGCCGTAAAGAAATACTTGAGAATAATGACCCGTCAAATATTGAACAATATAATTACCAAGGTTGGCAAAGACTATTTGAAAATCAAATTCCGTTAACACCTACATCAAATGATACTATAACATTACGTTTGAAGTCACTGTCCTGCAATTCATTTGAACACAGTGAGAGCTGGATTTAGAAGTTCATGTGAAGGCTTGACATTACAGTGAAGTGCACAGTTGAATATGCACTTCCTTTGTAACTGTGACTAGTATTCATTTCCTATAGAGTCATATCGACATATATTCTATAGTCTCATGCATGCTATAGAAGTTATATCTGAAAGTAGTTCCCAGCATACCTATAGGAAGAGGAGAAAGAGGGGCAAACTACTGTATTCGTTTGTGAAGGAGTTGAAGCGATCTAGGAGACAAAACAAAACAGTTCGAGGAACAAAAACGCCACCTCTAAGGAGAAGTTGTACTTTTGGTGTCCAAGAAGATTCTGGTGTTGCTGAGAAGAAGACCGCAATCTTCCATGCGGTATCGAACGTGGAAGACGATCCGCTGAAGTTGAACACCGTAATAGCAGCGTCACATTCATACGTAAGTTACTCTCCTTGTGATTGACTTCAATATCCTTATTTCGTAAAATAGGTATCACTTGAATTGGATTATACTAATGAGAAACATGGAATAGACGTGTATAATTGTCAAATTCGACATATAAAATCACTCTAGTCTAAAAATAAATTGAACTATAGGATTTTTGAATATGAATTGTAACTCATTATTATTTGTTAAGATTCGTAACTCGTAGTTCATACAAAAAATATCTGTTCCCTTCCAAAATCGGCATAGTCCATTTAGAGAGATGCAAGTGTGCGTACAGAAAGTTGCTCTTAATACGACCATTTTAGAGTTGACTGCCTTTTAGGGAATGCTTAAGTCCTTCAGACGATTAAAAGTTAATTTTTGTAAGAAGAAAGTAGGAGTTGACATCTAATCCAAGATGTTCCATATTTTATAGACCATTGTTGAATTATTTACCAATTTTTCAAGTTCAAACATGTAGGCAATGAAAAGTGTCCACCACCTGAAATGTTTAGTGTTGGTACATTTGAGGGATCGAAAATGTATTCCTGCATCATGACCACTTTCACAGCATGAGAGCTTTAAGAGAAGGTAACCTTAATTCCAAATCCAAATCAAATTTACAGTCCTTAGGGTCTGGTAACACTTGGTGTTAGAGGTGTTGTTTGGAATATGAATTTGGTTCAGAAGTATGTCTAAGTTCATTCCTAAGACCCTCGATAACAATGCCTTTAACACCAAGTGTGAACATACCTTTAGTATGGAAAAAATTAAGTCCAAGATGCACATTAGCAAAATCAATATTATGCAAACCTCTTAATGACTTACTTATACATACGAGAAAACAAATCTTTTGTTACGAATCTCTTTACTTCATCATGCATATTTCCTTCTACAAAATATGACGCTGTATAATGAGTTGGTGGAAAATACCAAGGGGATATTTGTTGGTTAATTAAATGATAATAGTATAACTTAATGATGTTTTAAAAATAAACTGGTAATGTTCATAGACTATGGGAAAAATACCAGAAGAGTTATAACAAATTTCAAGAAGATATTTATGAATTACTGAAGAAATTATTTGTAATTCGGTTATCCACACGGTCAATGGGCTAGAGAGGACGTTGACCAAATCCAACGGGTCAGCACCTTACCTCTTCCGTCAACTCCAGGGGTTCATTCCTCGCCGTTCTCCGTCCACGCAAGACCTTAGGGTCTAGGGTTTCAGTTAATGTCCACCTCTTTCGCCTTGTGCCATTGCTTCCGCTCCATAGTGAAACTGGGCAAGAAGACTGAACTTGGTAAGAAATTCTGGCTGTATGACCCTGCAATGAGTGTGGCTTCAATATTTGGAGGAAGAGCTTATTCAATCTTGGGTTTCTGTTCTCTTTGACCATCTTGTAGGGAGAAAGTGAAATGCCGCGGAAACCATCGACCCGTAGCATGGCTCACGGAGCGAGACAAAATGAATCTGACAGTACTAAGATCAACGAGGAGACGGGTGTGGACGTTCAAGCTGGAGGCGAGGCCGCAAAATCAACATCCTCTGTGAGTTCTCATGTCCAGATCCTCTCACTCCTCTGTTCCTATGATTCATTCAGCCCGTATGTGAGATGGTCTTGATGATCTGTATTCTCGGAGCATTCAGTTCGTAGGAGTCATATTCTCCACAGACGGCCTGTAGCGAAGGCCTATAGCGCTAAAGTCAAAGCAGAATCGTGCAGTAGTAAGCTCGAAGTTACTTGCTGAATCGTGATCTTCAGTTAGGGTATAGGGTCAATACAGCTCCGATGAAGTACCCTTGGCGTTGAGGGGAAGAATGGTGAGCTGAGCGGCATGTCCTGGAGCTTGCGGCATCTGAATCGGTCCTCTGTCTATCTAGGGATTAGGGGCATCGAATTTCAAAAAACGGAAGTAGATCCTACTGTCGCACCGGTGGTTTTCTTTCGTCAACTGCGAACTTTTTGAACAGAGAACATTTCTTGAGGCTTGCCCTCTTGACAATCCGCTTCACCGAGCCGCGAGATGGAGTACCCGGCGAGTACCCTCGGCGCCAATAGATGTCTGGCTCAGTTTCTATCACTGATTTCGACCAGGAAATGTTACGTCATTCACGATTTCTGAACTCCGCAGGGGTACAAGCCGCGTGACTGCCTCAGTTGTGGGGGAGCAACAGAATGCCCTGGAGAGTACCCTCGGCGCCGATGGTTCTTGGACAGAGTCCCTGCTGATGACACTCCCGAGATATCTTGTCTACTTTCCTGGCGTTTTGATTGTTTTTTCAGGGATTGTTCAGGAACAGTTTTACTTGAGAGGGTACTGAAAGGATGCCCGAGATGATCGATAGGCAGGTCGGCAAATTATTTCCATGTCCACAGTGAAGCATATCGTGCATACAATGCTGCCTTATCATAAATTTTTCATCACCAGGTAGTTCGTGGTTTTTGAAGCATAACGAAGACCTTTATTACCTTCACCGCAGTGAGAGTGTAAGAGAGAGCACCAAGCTGCCACACCGGCCAAACAGAAAGTACCAAAATCTGGGTAAAAGCTTCGGAGAGGACAAGATCGACATATTGGACATACAGTCTTGGCTTTTTTGGCTCGGTCTTACACAAGACTACCCGTCTTAACGAAGACTCCATTCACACTCCAGAATGTGGAGCGATTCGTCTCATTCCTTCCACACTAGTGTAGTCTGTTCTTAACCCCTAACTGAGGTCCAGCTATTTCCCTGCCTCCATGCTGAAGATTTCGGGGTAGATGGAGAGGGTGGCTACCTGATTCGGAACGGAAGTTCAGTCGACCAGTACAGGAAGCCGGAATGGATAGTTGTGCTCGAAGACTATTAGGGTCTTTAGAATTGTAGTATCCTCAATCCTCGGACATTTCCTTACGGTTATGTATACTGCGGGTCGACAGTGTTTGGAAGTATCCTGAGATATAGGATGGATTCTCGTGCTAAATTCCACGATGAGAAGTCTCATATTATCCTTCATGATTCTGGTGGTTTCCATGATGACGGACGAGAGGTGCATGAGCCGTGGCTCTGCAAAAGTCCATGTTCACCTTCGTTCTTTGATAGCTAGTACCGAGAGCAGTGAAAACATGAATCCCTCAATCCGGCCAACTGCCCTCGGCGCCGAGGGCAAAGCCTAGTCTCTGATCCATGGGCTCCGATCCACTAGCTGACCAGAAATCTGTGTTCTCCGTCCTGCATTATTAGAGTATGGAGCTTCCGTAATATTGATGGAGATTAGAATCCATCAATCCTGTCAATTACCCTCGGCGCCGAGGGCAAGGCTCACTCATAGTTACATAAGTCACTCGCAGTTGCATAAGTCAGATCTGGTGATTAGGAATCGTATGGTTCACCTTGTTGCAATTTTTGACAACCAACCTCGATGTCACATATGATCAAGGTTGTACACTGCGACACCGCGACACTGCGACAGATAGACGTTGCGCGACGTCTAGTAGAGCCCACGCGACGTCAAGTTGACTTTAAAAAAAATCCTCCTTTGTTTACGATTTTGACATATTCAAGTCTTATTCTTATAAAGTGTCTCAATTTAATAAATACACATAACATTTTAAATTCAGGTTCATAATTATAGTGAGATTTCAAAGTTTTTTTGGCTGTGAAAATGGCCCTACTCGACAACATGTCTAGTAAACTCGACACTTCGTGACACGCGACATGCGACGTCAGACGTCATACACGACACCAAAACTCAAAAATATGTCAGACAAGACAACCCTGCATATGATATGATCCGATGATTTTATATGCTGTAATATAGTATGGAACTGTCCTCATAGGTACCCTCGGCGCCGATGGAAGATTGAAAGGCTCAGATGATTTAGACGCTTCCTAAATGTACCTTTCATTTGATGTTTAGGTCAGAAATTTACGAACGAAATTCATGACAACATCCAATATTGATTAGATTAAGTCCAGGGAGTTTCTGCCATCAGCGCCGATGGAAGATTCCGCCCTTGAGTTCTGATCCTTACATTAGTTTTCCTCGACGCCGATGGAAAGGATCCTCAATATAACTTGAATGCATAGTGTCCTATAATTTATTAAAGGTCTAGTCGTTGTGATCTAATAGGATTGTCTAGGATTCTAATCTTGATATTTTATTTCTAGTATGTATCAAAGTCGAATGACTCCAGAATCTGCCCTCGGCGTTGAGGGGAGTATTATGAACATTAGAGTAACACTTCATCCCATATTCTTCATTGCTGAGAGAACCATTTATTTTTGCTAAGGTTTGTCTGATATTCAATTTCTCATGTTGTATCTTTACTACTGTTGGACTCCAACAGTTGCCCTCGGCGCCGAGGGGAGGATCGTGGACCTATTACTATGAAATCGTCACTAGTGATTAACCAACGTCCAAGTCAATTCATTCTAGAGATGACTGTCTTGTAAGACATAATGCTAATATTTTCCCTACTATATATGTAATGAGTGGGAGTTGAAGGACTGCCCTCGGCGTCGATGGGAGGTTATTGATCATCCGAATTGATCAATTCCATCTTCATGGTTTGGAATATCACTTATGCTCATGGGTTGTTTGTTGTCAACTAATTTCACTAGACGGTGCTCGTAATATAATTTTTTGTAACCTGTTCATTTCATTTGATCTAATTTCTATCTATCGATGCAGGAGGTGGTTGCTAATTCAGTCACACCGCAACCTGTAGCGGTGGATCCCAATCAGGGAGGTGGTGATGGCGGCAAGGAGGTCAGCACCGTGAAAGAAAATGAAGTGAACATTGGTATGGAGTTCACCTCTGAGGACACCTTTTAGAGATCCCAAAAAGTTAACTCGGTATCCTCCATTTCCGCGTTGAGATTGAAACCTCATTCGATTTCACGTTTGAGGATTCCTTTATGTCGGCTTACTATGATGCCCATGGTCCGCCTAGCGCTCCAATGTGATATTACCAGACTGCAAGAGGAGTTTGTACATGGTTACATAGATGGATTCTCTGTGTTCTACGTCTCAGCCACTAACGAGCAAGGAGAGACAGAGAAAGTTTCTGACGCTGAGAGAGATGCCTGGGGACCACTTTGGCAAGCTGAGAATGACGCCTTCAACGCTAAGCTTCGTGCAACGCCTGGTTTTGGAGCATTTTCAGGACTCCAAATTCTTTGTATGCGATGGCAACCACAGACTGCTTGCATGGTCATCATACATATCCAAGCACCACAACCTCGACAAGATGTGGCACTATTCAGTCGATTCTATAATTCTCGTAACTAAGGGGAAAATCAGTCAGGTCATGCATGCAATGCATGATATTAATAAGTAAGTGAATCATATCTTCAACTTCTGTATTTGTTTTTTGTTAGGAATATCACATTTAACATCTTCATTCCATGTTTCAGGCATACAGAGAATTCGTTTATCAAGACCAGTCTGGTGCACACACTATATTGTGTCCAGAAGTACGGAGTTCTTCCACTGGATAAATTTGCAGAGCACTTGAGTCTTTCAGAGATGACACAGTGCCAACAAAACACACAAAGGAGTTGGTATACTATGTCAGTTGAAGTGTTTACTTCATTTATATTTCGGGTAATTATTCTCCGAGATCCAAAGCATGTACTTATTTCATTCTTCTTGATTTTTCTAGACCATTACTTATTTTTGGATTTTTGTATAGTTTGAGATAGCGGCAGCGGCGGACAGTGCAGTCTGAAAATACAAAGAAGACACGGAAGAGAAGGATCAGACACAGGAAGGGGTCTTGACTGCCATGAGATTGGCTACTAAAGATCAGACATCTAAATTGATTCAGAAATTGGGCAAGTTAACCGCGGTTGCTAATCCCAATTTGGGGAGTTACTGGCTTAAGGAGGTATGACCTCATTACCAATTACAAGTCACTCTGTATTCTCTTAATCTTCAGATTTTGCTATTGAGTTGTTCTAATTACCTGTTTTGAATGACATAGATTGAGCGCCATTGGAGTTCGAATATCACACCGGAGATGACATTGGACAAGTTGCAAATGATTGCAACTTGTAATGTCAGCAGTGAGCACAAGGTGAGGTGGCTCAAGTGGTGGAATTCTTCTACCCAAACAAGAGAGTCAAGAAGGTTTCCTTTGAAGCCGGTTGGTGAAAATGACCTAAAGTCTTTTCTAGAGTCTTTTTTGGCGAAGGCTTGTTGGTATGCAGGGGTAAGTTCTTTTGACGTACATATTATAATTTTAGCACGTCATTTGTTTTTGAAAGTTCTTACAGTGTATCATCAATTGAACAAGTTTGTTTTCATCTAAGCTTTGCATTTTTTTCTTGGACAAATTGAGGACGTGGGGTTTGAAATGTTTGATGACATTGTCAAGAAGGACCAACTGCCCTTGACAATGGATTCTCTTAAGGAGCCTCAGACCTTCCAAGACTACATTGAGGATTAGAGAATCCGAGTTTGGGAGAAGGTGTTCTTGGGTAATTTCAAAGGGCAAGATGTCTTTAAGAAGTCAGACGACTTCAAAAAGCGCAAGGGCAGCGATTTGGTTGTCAAATGTGTGATTTATCGGTACGCGTTTCCATTTCTTAGTGATATTATTTCATGAGTAGGTGACTTTGGTAGTCAGTGGTTTTATAATATAATTTCTTTTTCTTAACATTTTTTTGGTCATACAGGTATTTCATATATGAGCTGGTACCTAAGGAGGGCATTACTAAGTGTAATCTGCCTCCTTTTCTGGGATCGTGGTTGGAGGTATCTTCAGAGCACTGCATGTTTATACCAACGCAGTTGAAGTTGTGGACCAGCTTGCATCTGAAGACTGGCGCCTGGTATTTGGATTGCACTCCAGATTTCACACCGCCACCTGAGGTGTCACTTAAGCTCGCAGTAGATTCACAGAAACTTTCAGAGGACATCCCCGAATTCGCTAATTTGGATGTCGATGCTAAGGCAAAAGCTCTGAAGAAGCAAGAGGAGGTTGATAGGAAGATTGCATTGAAGAACTTAGAGGCTGTTGAGAAAGCCAAGGAGAAAATGACGAAGAAGGCCTTGAAACTCGGGGAGACTGCTGAGGCTTCAGCAGCTAAAAAGACAAAGGGAAAAAGCTCGAAGCAGGAAATTCCACCCTCGTCCACTAAAGATGAAGGTTCCCAGCACCAACGCTGTACTTCACGGGGGATCAAGCGTGATGCTGAGTACATTTTACTTAGCGATGCTGGCATGGTCCACGGTCCACCTCCTGGAGAGTTTCTAAATGACTCAGAGATTTCTATCTCTGAGTTCATTTTGAATTATTCACTTGTACATGTCTTGGCTGATCCACTACCACAAGTGTACCACGACATCATCAGTTTCATTGATAAGGTATGCGTTTTCGTTTTTGTTCATGTACATTTCTGGATATAACTTTCTCTATTATTTTTTTGACCGTTAAAATTCGTTTGCAGCACAAAGGGGAGAAACAACGTTTCTTCAAAGGAGTTAAGAGTATTAAGCCCCGCATTGACCTTATCGTTGCGGATATGCCAGAGGGATTGCCTGTCCCTGACTTGTCTGTGCCAGCATCTAGCATTCCAAAGTGGAATGCAGACAATCCTCTGTGGCTTGAGGTAGTATTTGAGTTTGCAGATGGTCATCTACATGACGATGGAGCACTAATCCTTTTTTATCCTCTACGGGCCGTCACGAAGGCGACCATTACGACATATAGCACTACTTATTCTTTTGAAAAGATGAAGGATTGGTGGGGAATGAATTGGTTACACCTAGCCTCGCCTGTTTCGCCATCAAGAACGGTAAAGTCTTCTTTATTTCAATTTTTATTAGAATGGATTGTGAATTTACATCATGCAATCAAATCAAAACCCCTGAAATGGTGTGTCTGGTGGTTGTTAAGTTAGTTTTTATTTGTAATTATACATTTTATATAAACTTAACATCTTCAAATCTCTTCATTTTTACAGACACAGCGCTTTGGAATTGCATTGTTGGTGAGGAACTTGCCTGGCGTTGGCCCTTCCAAGTTCAAATTCCAAATTTGTCCAAGCTTGAAGAAATTAGGGGTGGATGTTGCCCGCGATGACGTCCTTCAGAATTTCACGAAGTTGGAGACCTTGACTACAGATCCCCAATCCAAGCCTTGGAGAGGGGCACGAGAGAAGGATCCTCGCTTCATGCAAATGTTGATTCAAGCGTGCTCCCTTCCCAATGATGTAGTTGTGGACTGCACTGCTGCAACAGGTAAAAGCAAATGCCTTCTGAATCCAGTACTTGTAATTTTCATTTCAATTTTTTCTTTTAACCTTCCAAGTGTTTCTCTCACAATTCGATTTCTGTATTCTTCGTGGTATTAGGGGCCTCCATCCACGCTTGCAGGATTCTAAGCAGGCACATAGTTGCACTTGAGGAAAACAAAGCGATCTTTGATGCAATTCTGGCTCCAATGATTCGGGTTGTACCAAGTGTTCCATCCTCAACTGCAACAGTTCACTTACACTCTGACGATGAGGATGCTTTGGAAGTCGAAGTTGCCCCAGTTGTGAAGAAATCTTGTTTCAGTAAGTAAGTCTACCCTCATTTTTCATTTTTTTCAAACCACGTTTCAAATCTGTATGTGTAGCTCTTCACCGTTCTTTGAATTCGGTTTAAATTCCTATTGTATATTAGTTACATCATGCGAGGAATTGTCTAATCATTTGTTTTCTATTCCAGCGTGATGTTTGAGGAGGTAGTTCATCGGCCATTTTTCACTTTGCCACCCTTTTTTCCAAGCCCCGAAAAATCCTACGTATTGCCGTCTTATGCTGAGGCTTTAGCTTCAACATTTGCATCTCAAGGAAATTTTCCTCAACGGAAGAAGTCTAGTTCTATAGATCCTAGAGTTTTGCAATTTCTAGATGTGTCCGCCTTAGAATCTGACATGGATACATCATCAGCTGATAGTAGTGGCCACTCTCAGTCGATGTCTACATCTTCTTAGTGATTCTTGTTTTTGTTGTATTGCACTTGGTGGATTTCATTTTATCGTATGTTATACGTTATTTTCTATACTTGAATTATTAGTTTTCTATATACCTCAAATTGTTTAGTTTCGTACTTCTTCTTATTTTTGATCATCGGTGGATAATTTGTATTCACAATCTTGTATCCATCTTGAAATGTGAAGTTTATTTCATCTTTGTATGGATTAGGAAGAACCTATGACCTGTGATTCCGTAAACCTATATTCTGAAATCCTATTTGTGTCCATTTTAGAACTCCAAATGATTAAAAAAAGTGTTCATTAATTGGAGATGAAATTATTTGCCTACAACAAATCGTAATATTTTAAATTTTTTAATAGTAGAAATTAAAATTAATATGCCTCGTAAACAAACGAAATGAATAATTTTTGGATCAAATATAAAAAATTAGAGGTCTCTTCCCACAAAAAAATTTCTATTGTCACTTTTCATGGTAATCACGAAGCAAACTTAACTTATCATTCTCTAAATTCACTCCACTAGAAATGGCTATTGGGTCACCTTTGTATATTGTCAATTTGGCAGTATTTAACTTTAAAATCTCTTCTAAATTATGAATTCTGGTCTAAGTTGCATTTTCTAAGCTACATCTTATTAGTTGGCCAAACGTTAAAAAGGCAACATTCTAACAAATGAAATTAATATCATCAGTAAATCTCCTTTACTGATGCAAAAGGTGATTCATCGATCAAGTGTCTTAAATTTTTTAATTAACCCAAACTATAATAAAGGTTTTTTCAATCAATTTATCAAGAAATGATCTAAAACACCTTCATAGAACCAAAATTAATTATTTTTTTTTTCGCGTCCTTCATTTTGTACCAAAGTCATTAATCTTCAATCCACGGTCATAGGTACTTGATCAATTTTAAACATCCAAAAATTTAAACTCACAGGCTCGTAGGCTCACATATTCAGGCTCACAGGCTCACAGGCTCACGCTCACAAGCTCACAAAATAGCAACCCTGTTTGGCTTATTAGGCCTAATAAAACAAATTCCAAACCAACGATGCTAGCGTGCGAGCTTGGAGCCGTGAGCTTGTGAGCCTGGAGCCTGGAGCCTGTGAGCCTAGAGCCTAGAACCAAAAAATTCCCATTTTTATACCAAAAAAATCAAAAAGTTGAATTTTATTTGCTATTAATGGTAAATTTGGGACCTATAATCGTGTATCCTATTACCGTGGGTCAGTAAATATTTTATGTAGTGTTCGAATTCTTTGTAGTACAAATAATCTACCAGATAGTGAGACCAGGAGTCATTTCTTGTTGAGGCAAAGGTTTAGGAGAAACCTTAGTTAAAAAAAATATTAGAAAAGGGAGGTGGTGCCCGCGGTGTTGTCCAAAAAAAAATTAGAAACAGAAATGAGGGGTCAACTTGAGGGTGGGAGTCATGGCTCATTGATGCTAAGGGTTTAGGATCTGATCAATCTTATAGTGGCGTATTCCAAAATGCCAATCATTTTGGGACACATGGATAGGAACTTAGAGCATTGGACTTCTACATTTTCAGCACTTATAAGCACTTATCACTCACGTACTAACATTGTTGCGTGCAACATATCCCATACCGGTTGCAGTTGGCTACGTGAGATGCTATAAAAGGACTGAGTTGAAATCAGCATACATCTACATAACCAATGGGAAGTTGACTATCACAATTCAGTGCATCCATTGGGCCTTGATAATGAATTGTGATTGGAGCTTTCCATTGGCCATGTAGTTTTAATATGGTAAAATTTACCTAATTCAAATCAATGTCATCATCATACAAATACAATCACATGTTTATCATTATTGCATAAATGATTAGGGTGACATGATTATTTTAAATCATAGTGGTAAGCAGGTTACTGTCATCTTCAAGTGCATTCCTTCACCTGTTGTTATTGGATTTTAAAATAACTAAGAGGTGCATTTTATGAGTTTCATTAGTGTAATGGGTTGGCTATTTTTAATATTCTAGAAGACCTTGTAGAAAATAAAATGAGTAAATAGTCAAACATGGCCTACATCTCCAAAGACAAATGAAGAAAAGGTAGGCAGTGGTTTAGCCATAATGAAGAATAAAAGTGGACCTTCAAAATGGAGAGTATTACGGAGAAAATGGACAAAATGGGTACCCGACTGGAAATGGAAATGGAACTTAAATGAGAAAATATGCATCAAATCATTTCAATTGTAATATATAAAAATGAGTGCATTACAATTGAAGTGCATTGGAAAATGTGTCCATGCCTATTTTGGAAGTGTGATCATTCCAGCTCGAACTAGTAGTAGCTTCAACTCATTGAAGCTATAACTTGGTGCATGAATGAAATTATCTTTGTTGACATCCATCTTGCAAAAGTACCTGTACAAATAGTACAAGTGTTTGCAATTCACGTACTGCTGTCGACCTCCAATAGCAGAAATTGCCATATTCACGAAGTCTGGGCATGTGCACGCTGAGAATTGGCCTATTGTAACTTGATATGCATTTTTGTTTGGCTCTGACCCTGTCTCTAACTCCACTATTGCACCAAGGCCTGGGAAAGGGAGCAGGGTTACTCCTAAAATTTGCCCTCTCACATTACCTGCACTTTCCCACTTGTTCCGTTGTTCTGCAGAAGGTGCGTTTGCAATCCTTCGAATGGCTCTACTATTCCTCACAGTTGGATACACATCTGTGTTCTTCGATGGAGGGTGGTCATACAAAGTGGGTTTGAAAATCTTTGACATGTTGAACAATTGACGTGGCAACAGTATTGGTCGTTCTTGGAGGCAAAATCCTGCATGCTGCAATAACAATGTCTCTTCTCGGTTTAGGTTAGTTCCAGACAAAACAGGCCAAACCTCTGGTACCTCCAGCCAATCGAGAACCCACTTCCGTTTTGTACCTTTCACGCATCGTTCGATGTCATCCCAACAAAACCAAAAATCTACCACCACCTGTTGCTTACTCCCATACTCTTCTTTTCTACCGCGGTAGGTAGGGGCTGGAGTTCCCTTCTTCCCTTTTGCAATCTTGCTGGTGCACTTGATGTTTGATCTTTGTTGTTGAGCTTGACATTTGGCGGCAGATCTGTGGCTGATTCTCGCAATGTGCCATTTTGATGTATCACAATCGCTTTCAAATGCTACCGTAACATGTCCCAAAGTATTTTCTTGAGAGTATTTACCTTTGTCTCTAGAAGATTCAGAAACACTTGTATTGGACCTCGTTCTCACACAAGGTTGAAAAAAGTTGATTTTGTCCGGCCTATGTGAATCTCCTGCATCACCAATGGGCACGTCCAACTTCCTCTTTGTACTGCCAAAAATTTCTTCTCCTTCCAAATGTGGTACTCTGGTTCCCACCCCCTCTGCTCCAGGCAATGTGTTTAGCGCCTTTGCAATCTTTTTGGGATCTCCACTTCTTCTAGCAGCTCTCAGTCTCAGCTCCCCTTTGGACGGACCTGATCCCGATGCGTATCCTTTCAGGTATGCACGATAGTTTGTCATTTGCATCCAAACACGGATACTGTCATCACATGTGGCATCAAACAAGTTGTTTCCTCGCTTTCCAGACATTTGTAGCCACTTGTTGTGCACCGTTTCGGATAAATTGCACGATGGCAAGTCCAACATCTCTTCCAAATTCAATTTCTAAATATTTCAAACAGGACCATAAAATAATTAGTAATGGACGTTCACAGAAGTAGTAATTGGCAACTTATAAATAATTTATCTTCATTCACTATATAGTTTCATAAGAAGAAGGACTTCCAATGATTCCTATTGCTACTCCATAAATTCTTATCTATTGAAAAAATTAGTGACGTTTAAGATTCTGTACTACCAACATTGGATATTTTTCATCCAAGAACAAAAATCAGGGGGTCATGTTGACAACAGAAATACATCAGTCGGATCCGAGGCATGTTATTATAGCGTTCTGAGGACCCCTCATTTTTGGTACCACAGAGATTAAAAGGGCCCAATACATTTTTAAAAATTAAAAATTAAAATCAAGGAAGTTCAACTTCTAATTACAATATGAGTCTTACAACTTAAAATACTTTTACTAATTCAATTTCAAGATTCACTCACCATGTCCATGAAGCCTCCCCATTGGCGATACCGGAAATGCCAGAAAGCTAGCCAGTGTTGTAAGTGATGTAGAGCTTCTTCGTTGGCAGCTCCAGATGACAACCACCAAGACTGTATTCCCGGGGAGGACACTCCCTATGTTTTAGCAACCTACGTGCGGCGGAAAAAGTAAAACAAGTAATACACCTTAAAATTTAATTTCTTTTTAAAAAAAAAAATTATGGATAGATTTTTCTACTTTAGAAGTTTATGTTTTGAATTATTGGTATTTTTTTGTGCTAATAGTAATTAGTTATAAATTTTTGAAGAAAAAAGATACACTGTAAAGCTGAAAATAACTTTCACACCTCTATATTATATAAGAAAAAAAATTTGAAAAATGAAAAAAAAATTATATAGAATAGCTTTCTATTGAAAGTTTATTTTGGTTGAATATTGATGCAATAGTCATCTTCATGTGAGCTCTATAAATATTTTAGTTGGAGAACATGCCATTTTAGTTCATTTTTCAACCCTTTCTAGACAATATATCTTATGTTATTTGGAATTGAATTTTTTGTCAATAGAAACCTTTAGTCATTGTTAAACAAAGCTCAAAATTTTAGAATGAAATTATAGTTTATTCAAGGTGAATTACATGTATTACTTTTTCCACCGCCACACGTGGGTACCCCAAATGTAGTGAGAGTGTCCTCCCCTAGACTGTATTGCAAGGTAACGAACCTCCACTTGGTCCATATTCTTTGAATCTTTATATTGCTTACACAAAGTAATATGTTGCTGTTGAAATGCTTCTTTGATGTATTTTTGTGTATGCTTGTGAAGAGAGGTACTCCAATGCAACAAACAGGTCCTCTCGCGATTCTCCATTTCAACATTGGCAGAACCACTTCCGTAGACGATGCGGACCGCATTCCAATTGGCCATAGCGCTGTCTGCCATAAATCCTTTAAAGTTAGGGTTTCCCACTCCGTGGCGATGCATGACTGCATTTAAGCTTCGCCAAAATTGTACTTGAACTTCGGTATCTTCAGATTGCATGTCGCACATTGCAATAGTCATTACCTTCTTGTATTCGGTATCATACACGTGGCAAGCCATTGTGGTCCACTCCTTCACGCGCTTCACGTGGTCGAACATCAACCACGCATTCTGCAGATCCCCTTCCAATTGCATTCGCTTTACAAGGTCGACTCCACTTCCTGGTCCCTCAGTAAGCATCTTGAAAATGTATACCTTTTCCTTGCCTTGACTCGGGAAGACGCTGTCATGTATGAATTCAAACTTTGACTCTTTCTTCATGGTCATAATGTTGTCGATTATTCCTCCTCGGTTGTTAGACCGGAAAGAGGAGATGACGTTACGAATACTTGGACTACTCAAATATTGGAAGCGGTCCATGACCTCCTCCATTTCTTCCGCTTTTAGCATCTCTTTCTCTCCCTCTCCATCGTGAAATAGGAAGCTTGCCAGGAAGTCTTTACTAGCAGAGAGAGTGATTGCGGAGTTCGTGGCCATGGGTGTTTTGGCCACTTGTTCCGCAATGAGTCCACAAATCATTTCAGTAGAATCTCTATACATGCCTTTAGCAACAGGGTGGCCATGCTCTCCAAAGTGAATAGCGGCCCTAGTCATTTCTGGGTTATCAGTGTACACAAAGTATATCCTAGCCTTGCATGTGTCAAGACACGTTGGTGCCATCTTGCAAACCTTGCAAACTAGGGTACATTCTTTTGGGGGACACCCACCAGCAGTAAAACGAAACACAGTATAGCCACTCCACTCAGTTTCGTTTCGCTTTGAAGATCTCTTTAAATACTCACAATTGTCATTTTGACAAGCAAGATGGCCAGCACAGTACGACTTACGGATTTTGAGGTTGTCCGAGTTGTGAATGTTTGTGGTCATTAGCTTGCACCACGGATGTCCATCATAGCGCTTGTCCATTCCTTCCAAGTTCTTGGCCGCCGATGAAGATGAAGATGACCCACAAAGAGGCAATTCGAAGATGATATCCCCGTTGAATACAGGAGGAAGAAATGGAACCCGCTGGTGCTTCACGGTGCTTAGATCCATTGACGACAATTCGTTCCGAGAATGATGCATAGTGGCAAGTCTCTTTAGACAATCCATTATGCTTTCTTTCGCTACTACATCTTGTTGCAGTAGGGATAGAGACTTTGAGGAATTAGAGAGACTTATAGACGGGCCCTTATAAGATTTCGATTTCATAATATCTGTCGCGCCAGATGCAATCTGGGAAGAAGAACTTTGCTTTTCAGCATTGACATTGGGAGACTCTCCTTCTGATTCGGTAGACAACTCGATAATAGGGTCTAATCTCTCCTCTTTCACGATAGAAAGTATTGTAGACATCTGTAGGACCGGCAGAGCAACTCTAGGTGTATTGGGTGACATGGCATGAGGACTACACGGCATATCCACCGTGGAACCATCAGATTGGCGACTCTGGATTTCTGTACATGCACCTAGCATAGAGAGTGGAAGCCCATATGCTCTATAGTTCCCAGGACCAAGGTACCAGCAATGCGTTCCATCCTCCACTGACCTCGGAACTGGGACAGATTGTAGCCCTTCCCCTAATTCCATCTTTTTCTCTTCCTCGACATAGATGGAGGTTTCTACAAATCTAAAACGAACGTGCAGAAGGTGACAAGGAACTCTAGCGCGTCCACCGTCTACTACCGAGAATACAAGAGGAATGTCATGACCATCAACTCTAAGACTAGCCATCCCTGAACCCTATGGAGACACTTCAACAACATTGACAATTCAATCCAACATAAGAGACCAGGTAAAGAACCAAACATTGGGTCTTGTAAGGATAGGGTTCCTCTTGGCCTTTTATTTGTTCAGTTCTATGTATTCATTGTTCATCCAATATTCCAATACAAAGCGCCGAATTTCATGTGTGAATATCTTTATTGCATAGATACTGCAATTGCTATGAAAACAATAATATCATTCTCGAAACTAAATTGAATTTATTATATGACAATAGAAGATAATTAGCCCTCCCTCAACATTAGTGATTCACAGAATAATTCTTTATAGGAGATTAATTCTAATGGTGGATTAGGTATTTCTATCTACAATATTCTCAATTAATGTGAATGCTTATTACATGGGCAAATGAAAACTACGCATGACTTCAATAGATAGGAACACATCCATAGGATTCCATTCCATATTTTAGGACATGACCTATACGATTTTTTCTAATAATTTTGTAGAATTCCATTATGGTATATCAAAGTAAATTAGTTGCAACATTCATAAACATGCAATTGCTATTATTGTATTTGATTGATCATCAAGTAAGAATCATTAATGTGAGTCTGTTTTTGTAATATGTGATTCTTCTTTCTTGAAATAATAGTGAGTTAAACAAACCCTCAATTAATGCAGGGCTGCAACATTCAATTTTGTTACATCGTTTACGACATTTCAACACGCGGCACTTTCAATGAGCATTGGTAACTGCGAATCTTGGTACTTGAAAATGCATGACACAACGTATCCACAACAATTCCTTGACTTCAAGACGAGGGTACATTTGAAAAAACCGTCATAGCCTCCAATGTCAGATCCGCTCGCGGGGATATTATTTTGACGGCACACCTATGAACCTGTCAGAAGTAGGCACTATTCAAAATCGCGAGGTGCATCTCATCAATGGTGGATTAAATAAGACGGCTCTTCCTTGACCTAATCTGCCTATTATAGAAAGGGCCACTTGTGTCCATTATCCTCATTCTCATGGTTTCACTTCATTTTTCATGCCGTAGTAGAGAGCATTGATTCTTATGCGTTTTTTTCTACCTTTATGCTTGTAGACAACGTTGCTGTAGATTTGATTAGTTTGAATCCAAGTCGGAAAGGAAGAAGGCGTCGGTCGTTGTATTTTTCATCTTCCAAAGCGTTGAAACAATCTAGGATGACAAGAGGAGGGAGAGTGCCGCCAAAGACTGCTCCAATACCTCCAGATCTCCAGCGAGTTCTCCGTTATGAAACTGGGAGCACTGTCGGAGAGGAGGATGCCCCTGCTGACAATGTTGGTGCAACTCAAGACGCGGCGACGGGATCCAGAAGTTCGAAGCGTGGCACAAGGGCAGCGGACGTCCCAATTGTAAGCAAATTTTAGATCGCTCTTCAAAGATTGTGTAGTCTTCATTTGTAATCAACTAGAGTGAATGTCTATTCATCTTGAGCGTCAAACATACAGAGGTCCATAGAGCATTGAGCGGTGTGCATTAATAGTTTAGTTTTAGAGTGCCTTATTGACATGGAAGATTAAAACCAGTCATTCTGTGCTTAAGAAGAGCGCATATCATGGCAGCTAGGTACACGGGTTTAGGGGCAGCCTAGCTTCTTTCTTTGTCAATTGGAACTTCCAATAGTACTTTCATTGGATTCCAAGAGGACAGGAAATGGAAACCATGTAAATTGCGGAATGGTTAGTCCTTGTATTTTTCCCTAGTTTATTCCTTTCGAATTAGGGAAATATCTAGATCATTTTGTAATCAAGAAAATTCCGCCCACTTAGAATCCTAAATCCTTAAATTTCAGCCTACGTAGAATTTTAAATCCTTGGAGTGTACATTCGCCGATTAGGAAAATTATAGAGCCCATTTGAACTTTGGAAATTCATTTTTAATTTAAGAAAGCTTCAGAAAACATTGAACATTTTGGATTAGCTGCCAATTAAACTTGTCTTAGACGGATAATTCAATAAAGTTTGGTTCACTAGATTTCATGCACTTATTAATGAGTTGTAGATTTGAAATGGCCGATTATTTTACCTGTCACCTTCCGTTGGACGAGAGATGTCATCGGCACCTACAAAACGGATAATAAAAACCAAATCAGATATGTGTGAGGAAAATGGAACTACCACTCCGTTCACAAGTGACTTTTCCTCATGAGTTTAGAACCAAGCAGATCATACACCGTCAGATTGCATTTTCATATTTCTATAATCAACAAGTTCTTGAGTAGGTGGGGTACGACGTCACAAACGTGAGCTTGAACGTGACCAGCATGAACTTGCATAGCTGAACGTGAGTATTCACACGTGAGTATGTAAAGAAGCAGATGGCTTTAAACTGAATGCTTCCCTTCTTTCACTCAATCCTGGTCTCCAAATCAGAAAGCTTCACTGATAGTACATGGAATGCCTAAAACCGAAAGTTGCCTAAGGGAAATCTCAAAGTATCCATTTCAGTTAACTAAGTTTCACCAGTGCTTCAAGATCCATCTACCAGTGTATGCCAATCGAAAATCTGAGAACAGCCAGTCGCAGCTGGAGAAGACACACTTCTGCATGTCGATCTCCCCCCCGCAACACGTGTCAAGCAACAGAAAAAGGAATCTAGAACTCCCGCCGAGCGCTGCAACATGAGTTAACATCGGAGATAAAATTATCCACGCAAAGGCGAGCTCTCCGGATAGATCCCACCGAGAAATTCGTGAAGCCTCCCGTCTGGAAAGTAGTCTCCCCTTCAACCCTGAACCTTAGCCGCAATCTCCAGCTTCTAGATTGCACACCGCACGACTCATGAACGGGTCCATTCACTCACACATTCAATTTCCAACCTTGCAGGGTACAATGACCAGGAGTACGCGAAGCCATGGCCGGGGAGGCACGCAAGATCCAGCGGCTCTTCCAACACGCCCTCGTGCACTCTTGCAGGTACAATTTTCTCAGAAGACCACCCATCTCTCCTATTATAATTTCGAAAATGTTGGTCGCGCCTCCACGGCGTTGGCTGTGAGGGCGTCGCGAGTAAGTCGTGACGCTCCAGTCGCGGGTGCTTTCTCGGCTCCAGTCCAGGGTGCTAGCGAGGTTCCAGCGGTCCGGCTAGTGCGTGCTTGTGTGCCCGCCATCCACCCAGCCCACGCTACGGGTGAGGCCCCGCGGGATTGGCACCCCGGGCCTTGCGCATTGTTATAATTTTTTTTTTCTTTTGGGGGGTCCAGCGTTTAGTTCACAGTAGTGTCTCGGATCCGAGGGTGTACGGGGACCCCAATGGTGGACCTGCCCGAATCCCAGTCAGTCTTGGGGTGGATTCACCATATGAAGCCCGCCTCTCAATGTTTTAGAAAAAATAATGATGTTGGTCGCGCCTCCATGCCTCCACGGCGTTGGCTGTGAGGGCGTCGCGAGTGAGTCGTGGCGCACCAGTGCAGGGTGCTTGCTCGGCTACAGTCAAGGTGCTTGCGAGGCTCTAGTCCAGGGTGCTTGCGAGGATCCAGTCTAGGGTGCTAGCGAGGCTCCAGTGGGTCCGGCTGGTGCGTGCTTGTGTGCCCGCCACCCTTAACCCAGCCCACGCTATGGGTGAGGCCCCGCGGGATTGGCACCCCGGGCCTTGCGCATTGTTATAATTTTTTTTTTCTTTTGGGGGGTCCAGCGTTTAGTTCACAGTGGTGTCTCGGATCCGAGGGTGTACGCGGACCCCAGTGGTGGACCTGCCCGAATCCCAGTCAGTCTTAGGGTGGGTTCACCATGTGAAGCCCGCCTCTCAATGTTTTAGAAAAAATAATGATGTTGGTCGCGCCTCCATGCCTCCACGGCGTTGGCTGTGAGGGCGTCGCGAGTGAGTCGTGGCGCACCAGTGCAGGGTGCTAGCTCGGCTCCAGTCCAAGGTGCTTGCTGGGCTCCAGTCCAGGGTGCTAGCGAGGCTCCAGCGGTCCGGCTGGTGTGTGCTTGTGTGCCCGCCATCCACCCAGCCCACGCTACGGGTGAGGCCTTGCGGGATTGGCACCCCGGGCCTTGCGCATTGTTATAATTTTTTTTTTCTTTTGGGGGGTCCAACGTTTAGTTCACAGTGGTGTCTCGGATCCGAGGGTGTACGGGGACCCCAGTGGTGGACCTGCCCGAATCCCAGTCAGTCTTGGGGTGGGTTCACCATGTGAAGCCCGCCTCAATGTTTTAAAAAAAAAATCAAGTTGGTCGCGCCTCCACGCCTCCACGGCGTTGGCTGTGAGGGCGTCGCGAGTGAGTCGTGGCGCTCCAGTCCAGGGTGCTTGCTCGGCTACAGTCAGGGTGCTTGCTCGGCTCTAGTCCAGGGTGCTTGCGAGGATCCAGTCCAGGGTGCTTGCGAGGCTCCAATGGGTCCGGCTGGTGGGTGCTTGTGTGCCCGCTACCCTTAACCCAGCCCAGGCTACGGGTGAGGCCCCGCGGGATTGGCACCCCGGGCCTTGAATGGGTGCACTTGATGTTTGAATCATAGGCGTCCTCTCTTGCACTTACGATTGGTGTCTTGGAACCGATACTGTATAAGTTTTATTCCATTTTGATTTTGAAATTGTAAGGGTCGGCAATGGTGTATCGAGTTGTGTACAGATTTGCTAGATTCAGTCAATTGGAACCCACTAGTTGGTGGGATCTAGTTGAGTTCACCCATTTCTTATTTTATCAATGTTTCATTTTTTTAGAGAGCAAGACGCGGTCAAGATGTTTCATCGCCAACGCTCACACCTCCTAATATCCTTGGAACTCATGAGGCTGGTACATCAGAGCCTCTAACACCACTGGATGCAAATATGGAGGTGTCCAAAGATTACGAGGAAGAGGGAGGCGCTGAAGATGAGGAAGCTGATGAAGCTCTACTTGTAAGTTTTGATGATGTGATGAACGCTGCTGATCAAGCCGTAGATGCGTTTGAGAGCTCTGTGCTAAGTCGAGTCAGTGACACACGAGCACAAAAGTGTACTCGTTACTATACGCCTGCATTAAAACGTAGACGTCTTGATTTAATCATTAGTGGGGCTATAGAGAGACCAGTCGTATTCATGTCTCCCGAGAGTTCAGACACAGAGTACACCTCAGACACACACATGTCCATCACCATTGACGGTCCATTGATGGAGGAGACATGTGATTGTGCACGTAGCTCACTGCAGGGATTAGGAGAACCCATCTTCATTCACTTGAGCTCTGACTCAGAGGAAGATGTAGATATTGACTAATTCCATTGTACTGGATTTGTTTTGAGGATATATTGCTTGAGAGCATAGTGTATGGCCGACATACATTTTGAACCAAGTTCTTTGCCTTCGAGTGCTTCATTCTTCTTTTGTTCATTTATATATGGTTTACCGTTATGTTATTATTTATATGTTAGTGGGCATTTGCGGATGCATGTCCCTCTATATAGATTAATTTTATAATCTAAACTTGCAGATGGATGGGACTCCCACAAACCTTTGGCTTGAAGAAACCATTCAAGAAACTCCAAACACCGGAGAGTCAAATCAACCGCCCATTGCAGGGGAAGGGGATGGAGAAGGGGATGAAGACATGATGGAAGAAGAGGAGGCCAATGATGTCTTGGAGGCAGATGACAAGGACTTCTTAGAAGATGATCTCCGACAATACCATAAGGTAGACTCGGTGAATACCATTGCATCACTGAGGATGAAGCCGGATCACCTTTTCCGGCTCCAGATCCCGCTTTGCCGAATGGTGCCTATGCCCATGGTAAGGCCGACACTCTCATGCGATCTTGATTTTCTAGAGCACGAATTTAGTAAGGGTTATCGGGATGGAGCAGCAGTTTTCTACGTTACCACGACGGATGAGGCCGGAGAGAGCTCACAATTCACGGATGAGGAGATGGAGAAGTGGGATCCACTATGGAAGGAAAAGAATGACACCTTCAACGCTAGTGTGGAATCCGTACCAGATCTGAGGTTCTTGAAGAACCTCAAGTTCTATGTTTGTGATGGTAATCACAGACTCATCTCGTGGATGAACTTCATCAACAAAAAACACTCCAAGGAGAAGGAGTGGCATTATGAGGTGGACTCGATTGTACTTGATACAAAGGGCAAGATCAAGCTTGTCATGCATGTCATGCATGACATAAACAAGTAAGTATCTTGCTTACCCCATTAAAAAAGTCACTTTCCATTTGTTTACATTGATTAAAAAATGTTGCCTTGTCTTAGGAAAAAACTCATTCAAAATTGTTTCTATATTCTCTAGATCCACCGAAGACTCGCATGTGAAGACCAATTTGGTCCACACATTGTACAGGGTTCAAAAATATGGACGCCTCCCCATAGAGAGGTTCAAGGAGATGTTGAGGCCATCGGAGCTCCGATTGTGTGGAGCACATAAGACTAAGAAAACTTGGTATTCTATGCCATTGCAAGTCTTCACTTCGTTTGTCTTCCGGGTGAGGATCTATACAAATGTACTTCCCATTTTATTTATTATATTTGTTGAGGATTTTTTTTAACAAACGATTTCATGTCATTTACATCCTACTTTTGCAGCAAGAGATTGCTCAGTCCGCTGATGCAGCGGTTCGGAGGTACAATGAAACCACGCCGGAGGATGACAAAACTCCAGAGGAACTTGCACATGCAATGAGGACTGGAGCAAATGAAAAGACCATCAAATTGAATGTGAAAATGTCAAAGTTGGTTGCCGTGGCCCATCCAGCTAATAAGCCAGGATTTCTAGTGGAGGTGAAATTGTAACCCTTATTGTCAATGTTTGCCATTCATATTGTTGTGAAAGTGAATTTTAATTTATTTTTATTTTTATTTTTGTAAAGATTGAGGAGCACTGGAGCTCCAATGAGGTCCCAGAGATGACTCTGGAAAAGCTTCAAATGGTGGCCACTTGCAATACCACAGCAGATCACAAAATCAAGTTCCTGAAGTGGTGGAACTCATCTACACCATCACGTGATGCCAAACGATTTCCACCTAGGCCAGTATCAGAGACATTGCTCGGTCCTTTCTTGAACCGTTGTGTTTGGTACGTTGGGGTAAGTGCATATCTTTGCAATTTTTTTTATTTTGATAGCCATCAAAATTGGTATTCAAAGACATATAGAATTTTCAAATTCTTGCATTTCAATATGTAATCAAGGATTTCTAATATGTATTTCCTTTTCACAGATCAAAGATGGAGTTGTGCAATACTTTGAGGAAGTTGTCAAACAGGACAACATCATCATCGACATGAACGTTCCACTACATCCAGAGACATTAACAAAATACCTGGAAGGCTGGAGGAGAAAAATTTGGGATCAAGGTTTTTTGGCGCATTTGAGAGGAGCTAATTACTTCAAGAAAAGCGACAACTTCAACGCGTATGAGGGATCCCAACAAGCCGTGAAGAGGGTGCTTTTCCGGTATGACCCTAAAACCCTAAGCTATTCATCATACTTTGAAAATTTCAACGCCCTCTTATTTATCATGTACTTCTATATGGCAGTATTCCAAAGTTCATCAACTATTAGATTACATGTGTGAATGTGAGAATATGAATGTAATATGTCATTTTTGAGGGGCTATGAATCATAATCTTGAAGAAAAAATCCTTTACAAAATCCTGAACTAAAGCACTGTAGGGGGTCCCTGTACAACGTCTAGAACATGCCTCGGATCCGAGGCATGTCGTAAGAGTTGAACAGGGACCCCCGTGTTGCCCCCTCAAAGATGTAGAATAAAAATCTTTGACCTCAATTTTTTCCAATACGTTTGAATCCTTGATTTGTAATTTGGAGAACATGGGCTTCCAATTTTCTTTTGTTTTACTTGATTTTTTCAGTTCTTCCTTAATGTTTTTGGTAATTCACGCTGTAGATATTTCAAGTTTGAACTTGAAGGAAAAGGAGCAATCCAGAGGGTAGACCTTCCTCCATTCCTTTCGGTCTTTCTAGATCGCACTTCTGCCAGTTGCATGTACACACCGAATCAACTTCGAACGTTTACAACCGCTCATCTCAATGGCGGTGGATGGTACATTGACTGCCCCATTTCGTACACGCATCCGCTGGAGGTAGAACTCCGAAATTCCTTGGAGGGCATTGGAGCGGTTGATCTAGATGTGGACGAGTTTGCAGGCCTCACCGACGAGCAAAGGAAGAAGGCAATTGCCAAAAGGGACCAAGCTGACAAAAAGAAAGCGGCCCGTCTCCAAATGGCTTTGGACAACAAGCAGAAGAAGGAGACAGAGCGTCTCGCAAAGCTGGAGGAGAAGGAGAAGGAGAAGCAACTGGAGAAGGAGGAGAAAGCGAAGGCAAAGGGGAAAAAAAATGAAGATGGTGATACCGGCATTTCAACATCATCAGCGGTGGATCAGAGCTCGCAGTTGGTTGAGGGAACTCAGAGCGGGATGAAGAGGAAGGCCGTTCTTGCAGAGTGGACGGAGGAAATGGTAACGCAAGGTACGCAGGTTGTTGTACTAGACGATGATGATGTGAAATTGAAGGAGTTGATTTTGAACGTATCCATTGTTGACATCATGGACAATTTGGAGAGTTCAGCACCAAATTGCTATACTGAAGTCATGGACTTCATTCAAAAGGTATGCCTAATCTTCAAGTTCAATTTATAATTTCAATTCTTATTTGGAAGAAAGTTGTTACAATTTGAGTTCTCTAGTAACATGAACAATCACTTGATTGTAGATGAATGCAGGAAAAGCTCGCTCGTTTGATGGTAGGGTCAGCCGGGAGCCTTTGGTGGATCTCATTATTTTTGACTGCCAGGAGAACCTCCCTGTGCCACTCATCTCTGAAAAGCGTGTTCCGCCATGGAACTCGGACCCAACCTGTGCGGGAATGCAAAATGCATTTCACTTTGCCGAGGAAAACTTACAAGACAATGGCTGTATTCTTGTATTTCACTCGTACAGCCTTCAGTCGCGCCGTATGTTTGCAAGATTACGAAATGTTTTCAAGAAATTGGTGATGAAGAAGGAGTGGTTGGCATTCAACCAATTGGACCTAGCATCGGGTATTAACCCTGGACAAACGGTAAGTTTGTTAAAATTTGCAATGTGAATGTCAATTATTCTGGAAACATTCATTTTTGTACTTAACATTTTGTTTTCATTTTGGCAGACTGTGAAGTTCAGAGTTACCCTTCTCGTCAAGGACCTAGGTGAGAAAGGGCAAACAGATTTCAAGTTTAGGCAGACGAGGGCCATGACGAAAGCAAAGTGGAATCTGCAGAAGAAAGACATGGTCATCAATTATATCACGGAGGAGACAATGTTGGTCGAGAAGGAATCCAAAATGCCTTGGCGCGGACCGCGAGAGAAAGATGCAAGGTTTCTACAATTCTTCATTGAAGGCTGCACCGACGAAGAGGATGTAGTTCTCGATTGCACCGCAGCTACAGGTTAGTTCATGCTTTCAAATGATAGTTTTGATGCGAAATGTTTATTCGTGAACAACCTTACCATGTACCTCACATGTTGCCTTCACATATTGAAGTTATAATCTTCACATGATCTGTTGCAGGAGCATCGATTACTGCATGTCGTGGCACAGGGCGGCATATCGTGGCTTTGGAGAAGGATGAGAATATCTTCAATGGGATTCTCCTGCCGATGAAGAAAGTCACTCGAATGGAAGGGGTGACACGAGCTCCAGAAGAAGTTTTTGCCGCTCTTGATTTAGATTCTGTGCATGTGGAGCCAATGGTGTTTACGCGCAACATTAGACCCAGTAAGTAAGTTTTGTATTCAAAACTGACTTGTGTGTTTTTGTATTCAATATGTCTAGCATTTCATGAATTCCAAGGATTTAACATTGAGATCTTTGTATTTGAAGGAACGAACGAGTGACGGACGGACATCGTATGAAGAAGATACGAAGACTTATTTTGAGTCCGGAAAAGTCTTACGATCTTCCAGTGTATGCCGAGAAGATGGCATCACAGTATGAACGAAATGGTTGTAGAGAACCAAAACCTCGCTTACCCAAATATGCTGCAAATGTGGTTCATTTTTTAGATGTTTCAGCTTCTGAGGGAGAAGAGACTCCAGAGTCATCTTCGGGTGAGGTTTCTATGATAGAGTCCACAGCGACGTAGACTCATAAGATTGACACATCTTATGAGTTGAACTATGTGTATTCATTTTTATGTTGATTTGATTGGTGTGTTTTATGGCTACAAGTTCGGTGCAATGTGTTTGATGTTTGATATTTCTCTTACATTAAAAAAATGTAATGAAAAAATATCTCCAAAGAAACAGACTAATTAGTGGACAAATGTGGAGAATGAACCCTTACACCCTATACCTTAAGGGTATAAGGATAAGGATAAGTATTGGGTATAAGGATAAGTATTTAGTATTGGAACAAAATTGGAGAAAACGAGGTACAATCAATGCTATATACAATGCATAGGATGGATGTAGGAAGATGGTTGTTCAAATATCCCATAAGGATTGGATGTGAAAGCATGAGCTCCCATATAACTTTCATCATGTGCTTCATCAAGCACCGTGAAGGTGCTCCTGGGAACTAATTGTCATAGTTATTTCCCAGCTGTTTTCATGGTTTTGCAAAGTACTAAGTAGTGGAACAATAAAAATAAAAATATAAAAGAATTAAAAAAGAACCCCAATGGTAAATTATCAATAGTAGTATGGAAAGGAGTGCATACATCTTAGGGTCATTTCTTTACCTTCCTATTCCTACAACCCTAGCTAAATCCCTGAACACACTAAAAGCCAGTTTATATTAGACATGTTCTCAACCAAAAATGGAAGTGCCTCTAAATGTGCACAAATGATCCTAAATTTGGTGGACCTCAAATGTTTTCTAAATCCACGGTCATAGAACTTCAGTTGTCCCAAAGTCCACGGTCATGGGTTCATCACAGCTTTTTTGATCAAATACAAATTTCGACACAAAATTTTCCATCACAAAAATTTCCCGCTCCTAGGCTCACAGGCTCACAAGCTCCCGCTCCTAGGCTCGCACAATAGCAACCTTGAATTCCAAACTACAAACAAACAACTAATTTGGCTTTGGAATCCTAATTAATAACTAAAACCAAGTGAATGAATAGTTTCCTAATAAAATAATAAAAAACAATAAAAAACAATCTATTGATGAATAGTAGGAAGAATAACTTGAATAAACAAATCAAAACAATTAGTCAAATGAATAGTTAGATTCTCACCTTAATAGTTTTTTAATGCTTGAACTTGCTCACATTTCTTAATTCCTTCTCCATTTATTCTTCCTTCTTCATCAAATGGTTCATTTGATTGTTGCAATCTTAAGGTTGGCTATGGAGAGTTTGATGAAAGAGACTAGTGTGAATTTCTTCTCATAGTTTCAATGTTTCAAAAGTTTGGGGTTTGTGTGGCAAGCAACCGCCTTCCTCGTTTTTGTTAAGTAGGAACTCAACTTTTAGATGAGAATTTTGAAACAACACTTGTATTCACCGTACCGTTTTAAAGTCTGTGTTCCGAATGCCCTTGAATTGGAGGATCCAGCAATCAGCCTTAGACTACTGGCAAACCCAACCCTTGTCTTGACACCCCCAACTGGAACCCCGAAGCCCCTAACTGGCAATCCCGACTGGCAACCCCGAAGCCCCTGATTGGCAACCCCGAAGCCTCCGACTAGAACCCCGAAGCCCCTGACTGGCCACCCCAAAACCCCGATTGGCGACCCTCCGACGACAGCTGCGACCTTGGCTGGTGTCCCCGCGAACAAACTGGCGGTAGCCCGCGACCCTGGCTGGTGTCCCCATGGACAGACCGACAGCAGCCCGCGGCCACTGGAGTCCCCCGACGACAATTGGTGGCAACCAACAGCCTGCAACCCCCCGATAGCACCCCTTGCAAGCAATGAACTAGTACTGAGCGATTTTCTTCAGTCAAGCAATCAGGGGGTTATTATACCCTCCTAACCTGGTTTTAACAATTAATATGGGTTAATTCCAATTTTGGAGTTTAACCTCCAATTAAGACTTTTTAACAAAAACTAATTGTTAACAAATCAAAGAAACAAAACATTCTTAATTTAAAGAAAAGATCATAAAAAATGAATTCTCTATTAAGGTTATAGACTACTTTTAATGATCTCACTAACAATGCAAATGACAAGTTCCAAGTAAAACTAACAATAATTCTTTTTCAAGGATTTTTATGCTTGATCTTTTAATTTTCCTTGGAAGAGAATATAATTCATCCACATTAAAGCTTCACTAGAATGGAATTTTTTTCAAGTGATAGAGTAAATATTGAACGTACCTAATTTTTAATTTGCCCAAAGTCAAAGCTCCGCCGTGTGGGAGCAATCCTAAGAAACAACAGACAAATTTAACTTTTAAATATCTGTTTCCAAGTTTTCAAAGTCAAAGCTCCGCCGTGCGGGAGCAACCCCAGGAAATTAACTGACAACTTTAAGTTTCAAGTACCCATTTCGAGGTTTCAAAGTCAAAGCTTCGCCGTGCGGGAGCAACCCTAGGAATAACCAGGATCCAAGGATCCAAACTAGTATTTTGAAAACTTAATTCTTAAAGGAGGTACATATGACAATGTTTAACCGAACATTAAAAACTAATTTCCAAAATTCAAAGCAAAGTTTTAAGTTTAATCACTAAAGGAGGTACACATGATAGTGTTTAACCGAACATTAGCAATTATTCAAACCAAACACCCGTTATACAACGAGTTTTGGCGCGTGGTGATGTTCAAAACCTTTTGGCAAAGTCTAGCTTTGCCGCTTTAAAGTTTTAAGTTCACAGACTAGTATCAATTCGCACAAATAGTTGATTAGTATTCAAAAGAACAATAAGATCAATTTAGAGTTTGGGAACTACTCCCACAACTCCCAAAATATCAAAGTTTTGGGGCTTGAAGCCTCCAAATTCAAGAAATAAGTTAGTTAACTCAAACAACACCAGAGGTAGGGGATTTCCTCCACCTAAACTCTTGACAAGCAAAGTTTTGGGGCTTGAAGTCTCCAAATTCAAACAAGAAAAGAAAAGAAAGCTTTGAAGGGGCCCTCTGGACCTTCAAAGTACAAGAGAATAGAAAAATAGAAGAAAATAGCCAAAACTTGGCTTAAAAAGTGCTCCGACAAGTGTCGGTAGCACGACAAGAGCAACAACAAGAATGAAACAAGAGAATGAGGGCCACGAACAACCTCGAGGAAGGGCCTTATATACTCGCTCCCAGCCCCCCCCCCCCGATAAGTTGTTCGTAATATTTTCTTTACTTTCACTCTAGATATTTTGCTAAACTACCTAAACGCGTTTTCTAAATAATCTTTGTTTAATGGGAAGGAAGGTTCTCAAGCGAGTTCCTTTTAGGCCCTAAATGGCCTTAGAATCTTTTCCCAAATCAAATATTTGATTTTCCCAAAGATATTTTGAAAACCTACCTAATTAACCGAGATATTTTGCATTTTAATCTAGGGTTAGTTCTAAATTGGCTTTCTTTAGTCCCAAAGATGGCTTCTTACGCAAGACAAGTATCTTGGGCAAATCCAATCTTCGATTTTACAAGAGATATTTGCAAAATCAATCCAGATTAATCCAAAATTACCTTTTAAAAGTCAAACTAAGGGCTGACCCTCTCTATCTTTTGAGGGACAACTCAAAACTGAAAACAAACTGCGCCATCGCGTTCAGAAGACCCCAATTAGCCTAGAGGACCCCTTACCCTTACCTCTCCAGCCGTTTTAAAGCGCAAATTTGAGTCACGGTAATTCATAACAAAAGTTTAAAACCTAACTTTTGGAGTTTGCATTTTTTGATGAAACTATCAGTCCTGGGTGGTTTAGAATATTCGTGGGAGTAAGAATTGACCCTTGAAACGCTCCATTCGGACACCACTAGCTCCTGGTTTGCCGGTCAACCCGCCGCCAAGTTGTAAATTTTTGTAAAATCCGTTGTCGGTCCTAATTTTGGTACTTGGGAATGTTGG
The DNA here is from genome assembly GCA_947034895.1 of Rhytidiadelphus loreus. Classification (NCBI taxonomy): domain Eukaryota; kingdom Viridiplantae; phylum Streptophyta; class Bryopsida; order Hypnales; family Hylocomiaceae; genus Rhytidiadelphus; species Rhytidiadelphus loreus. The sequence continues at coordinate 47,718,722 of OX344764.1, forward strand.
AATGTCTTCAAACTTGACAGGGCTCTTTATTGGCACACAAAACACTATCCTAATTTTTAGTGAGATTTTACCGCAACATTGGTAATTTCTAGGAATTTACGAATGCAGTTTTAAGCGGTTCACTTCCTATGGAGTCATCGCGGAGTTTTGTAAAATCCCGAAACTTTTGGGCAATCTTCTACAAGATGTCCATCAACTAAGGGCAAAACCAAATCTCCAATAAGAATGCTATTTTTAGCAATTCTTTAATAATTTCCACCCAGGGGGAAAATTATTCTTGATACCGGGGGAATCTTGGATGATCGGGCTTCTATTTGACCTCCTGGCATGCTTTGACCTAAAAAAGCACCTCTCTGTATGTTCCAATCATCATTTCCTCCATCTTGGTCTGTGAATGACTGTATTTCTCAAAATTACCTGCAAACAACAAATTAACTCTTTCAAGTTGGATTTGGACTGACTCGGACTAGACTCTAACTTTTAACCAATTTGTTACATGTATACTTATAGCTGTTGTATTACATGAACAAGACACTAGGACTGGCTAATACTCAAATCCTCACTTCGCTCGGAATTACTAATTTAACTACCTAATTCTACTAATAAGACCTAAAACTAGTGAAAATGTAACGTCTTACGTGTTTCACGCATTTAAGGCCATTACACACCACTTTGGTAGGGACTTCTACCAAAATCCTCAATAATTGTATTTTTATATGTTTTTTCCCATTTTTCACTCAAAAATTAACTAAAAATTGCGAAAAATAAGTTTAGAGTTCCAAGAGCCAACTTGAGGGCTCACAAACACGTATTCCACATTTGGAAGGTGAAGAAGTGTTTGGTAGTAGCAAACGTAAACTCGACCTACCTGTCGGTTCGGATGGGGACTCTCATCGTCCAAACAAGGTAAACTTTTCTCAACCACGAGTACAAATTCGATCTACATGTACACCGACAGTGGGTTCTAATGAACCAATCCCAGTTGCTGCCTTGGCACATGTACCGCACGTCTCGACTACAATGGAGAGTGATTGTGACACTTCACAATGGCACATTGCAAGATTGTCACATAAATCCAACTGTAAATGTCACGCCCAACAGAGAGGGTCAAACATTCGGTGCACTGCAAAAATTGCGAAGGGATCTAAAGGTACTCCTACCCCAACGTACCGTGGTCGCAAGAAACAATATGGTGGAACCAAGGAGATCATGACTGACTTCTGGTTTTGTCCAGATGACATTGATCGATGTGTAAGAGGCTCCAAACGTCCTTGGGTTATTGATTGGCCGCAAGTACCAGATGTATGGCCAGTACTCACTAACACCAATTTGACTCGGCAAGAAACTCTACTATTGCAAGAAGCAGGCTTTAAACTTCAGAAGCAACCACTTATGTCACCTCGGCGGTTGTTTACAATGTCTAATGTGTTCTCCGCAACTATATACGATGAAGCTAGCCCGGCAAATGCGGATACATATCCAACAACTCGAAGGAGCAAGGCCATTCGCCGTATTGCAAATGCTCCGACCACAGAGCATCGCAATAAATAGGAGAGTGCTGGTAATGTCAAAGGATTCATTTTGGGAGTTACCATGCTACCTCTACCTGGACTTGGAGCCATTATCACCCTTCAATCTGGTGTAGAGCCCATGCAAAAGATTTATCGAATCACACTTGGCATGTATTCTGAGTGCACTTGTCCTGATTTTGTAGACATGGCCGTCTCCGCAATTGGTGGCCGTCATCAATACGTGAGTTGCAAACATCTTTACTACTTATTCCATTACTTTTGCAAAATGAATCCAGTGGAGGACAAGTTTATACACTCTCCAAGCTTCAGCTTCAATGAAGTCAAGTTGCTTCTCATTAGAGCTGACATCATCAAGGTTTCAAGTGACAATCGTGAACATGTGTAGAAGAGCAATTGCACTGGAGCGATTGGCTTATCTGATCTGCTGATTCTAGATTGAAATTAGAGATATAGCCTCAAGATTATCACCTTCTGTCTTGGAAAATATTGTCATTTGAAAACATACTCAATACATACTATTTCCAATCTCATTTTCAATTTCACTAAATTCCAATTCTTTGTCTCCCTCATGTGTACTCTACTATGTTCTAAAACATAGAAAAAATTTAAAATTCATAAATTTACTCAAAATCAGAATTACATGTCCCTAGTAATAGGTTTGTTGTTGTTGCTACACTATAACTGGTCCACGGGTATGGGTCCTTATTAATAAACATCCTAATTATTAAGAATACAAATTTGAAGCAAAATTTTGAAATTATTATCTATTTTTAGAAAAAAATGGCCTTTTTAAAATATTTTTCCAATTCTGGAATTTAGTGCTCACATAATCCCTGCTCACCGCTCTTAGGCTCGTGCTCGTAGGCTCATAATCTAGCACCGCTGTACAACAAACCATGTGCAAACAAGTGGTTTCTAATAAACTATAATTTCAATCTAAATTTTTGACGATTGTTTAATAATGACTATAGATTTCTATTGCCAAAATTTCCAACTCAAATCAAATATGAAATGATTTCTAGAAGACGTTGAAAATGAACTAAAATGGCATGTTCTTCAACTGAAATAATTATAGAGAACACATTTAGATGACCATTGAATCAATATTCAACTCAAAATGAGCTTTCAATATAGAGTTATTTTTAAGAATTTTTTGTTCATTTTTTAGACAATTTTTTCTTATATAATATAGGGGTGTGAAAATTATTTTTCAGTTCTGCAGTGTATCTTTTTACTTCAAAAATTTGTAACTAATTATTATTAACAAATAAAAATATCAATAATTCAAAACATAAACTCTCAAAGTAGAAAAATCTATTCATATTTTTCTTATTTTGTTTTATTTAAAATTCAAAAAGTATATAGGGGGTCCAAAGTTTTGTTTGCACGTGGTTTCAAATGGACACTCTTAGTGCCCCCCCCCCCCCCCCGAGATTTGTTTTTATTGATTCCTATTTTTCAAGAGAATTAGACTTTTATTTGTTTTCCAAGAGAGTTAGTCATTTTTTCTATCAAATGTGAATGAATATTCTCTCTTATCTCCTCAAGGATCAAGACCTTTTTTCTGCGAAAAAACACTCAAAATTGCCATTTCTATAGCAAAAAGTAAAAAAAATTGAAAATTGTTTCCCTCCATCTAACCATAGGATCTTACACCTAAATAGTATGAGAATGTGTGGAAAACATTTCATAATTTTTGACCGCATAGATTGCAAGATATCTACATTTGAAGTGAAAAAACAAATTCTACAAGACATTGTGGGACTAGATTTTTTAACTTTGAACATTTTTAACTTAAATTTTTTGCACTACAAAGTTTTGAGCTTTAAATCTTTATAGTGAATAATTGAGTTGAGAGTCTAGGAAGAAAAAGAGAAATTAAAAAAAACTTAATTTTCATTCTTAAAAAAATTGATAGGCAAAAGTAGGTATGAGATAGAAGGAAAATCTAAAATATTAATATCTTTTAGATGGAATTAAAATGCAATAATCCCAGTGAACACAACATTTGGATACCGTATGCACAAGTTGTGAAGGGTCAGATTTTTTTTAGTAGATGTTCTAAGATTGTTTCTTTTACAGTTCTACATAACATACATACATATTGATTTTGGAGATGTACACAGAATGATGATGGCAGTTGTAGGCACAATGAGATTTTGAGTGTACCGACCTTATCCTCCTTCCAAGGTCAAAATAGACCTCAAAACCAGATGAACTCTAGCCCTGGCCTTATACAGTGGAACCTCTCTAAAGCCTCCCTCTATAAACAAATAAACCTCTGTAAAAATACCCCCACAATTCCGCGCAATCCATCGCGCTCTCGCATCCGTCGCGCTCTCACACCCATCGCGCTCTCGCATCCCCCGCGCTCTTGCATCCCCCAAAATTCCCCCAAAGTCTTTCGTTCTCGCCGTTTTGCAATCGATTTCTCAGAATCTCAAACTTGTACAAAACAACGAAAGCCAGCCGAGAAACACCCCCAAAATTCCGCCCAACTCGCCAGAAATTCCACATACCGACTCCACAAATCGGTGGCACCCGAGCTGAGCCCCGCACCTCCGTCTTCTTCAACTCGCAAGTCTCCCTCGCAACGCGCATTTGGACCGCCGAGAGGACAGTCCCTGATGGCCTGATCAGTACTCGCAGAACTGTACAGCACCAGTCGTTGATATAGCTATCCACCGTCTGTTCCAGGCATTTCTTGTCGAAATCGTCGCGTTTTGCAATGTGCAGACGTTTTTTTCAATAAAGAAGCAGAGCACCCCGATTTCATCGCGCAAACGGCTCTAGGATTTCGATTTGCTGATCGAGGTTTGGGGTATCATCGATCGAAGGCGGGGAGGAATTCGGTAATCAGTGCGATCGACCGAGTGTAAGCCCGAGGAGTTTGGAGACGAGTGCGATCACAGGGATTCCAGTTTGAAGCTAGCGCGATTCGAGTTTGAAGGATTTGAGGGTGAAGGATTTGAGGTTGAATCGCCATGGCGTGCTCGCTGCAGCAATTCGTGGTCGACAAGCGTGAACAGCAGCAGAAGCAGGCCTGCATCTTCGAAGTGGAGAAGATGTGCTTCCTCAAAGTGAACCTCGGCATGTCGTCCTCCACAGACGCCCCACTCAACCACGTCTGGATCAAGACCGGTTCCATGGTGGCCTACCAAGGCGATTGCAAGTTCGAGCGCGAGGGCATGATGGACCACGGCTTCAGCAACATGTTGAAGAAGCAGTTCACTGGCGAAGGCGCCTATCTCACGAAAGCCTCCACGAAAGGCCGCGCGTACCTGTACCTCGCGGACAACAGCAAGCGCGTCACGGTGCTCTATCTTCAAGGCGAGTCCATCGTCGTGAACGGCGACGACCTCCTGGCGTTCGAGTCCAGCATTTCGCACAAGATCACGATGATGAAGAAGCTCTCATCGATTGTGTCCGGTGGGCTGTTCAATGTGAGGTTGCAAGGGCAAGGGTTTGTGGCGATTCTGAGCCACGGTCAGCCGCTCACTCTCATTGTTGCGCCGGGGTATCCGCCTGTGTATACGGATCCGCAAGCGACGGTGGCGTGGTCCGGGGAGCTCGTTCCCGACTTCAAGACGGACGTGGGATTGAAGACGTTTATTGGTAGAGGGAGCGGGGAGTCTTTTCAGATGAAGTTCGATGTGAATCGTGGCCAAGGATTTGTGGTGGTGCAACCGCATGAAGAAATTCCTGCGCCGACGTCTGGCGGTTCCTCGGGTGGTTCGGAACTCTCTGGCTGGCTAACTCTCATGGCTGGCTAACTCTGGTTTTAGTCTCTGTCTCCTTTCTTCCAGTTCTTCTGAGGGTTTGTATGCCATTTGCGTAGCTCTGTTGCAATGGCAATTTGATGGTAGTCGTGGACAGGGAATTGTAATTGCGCAGCCGGATGAAGAGATTTCGGCGCCGACCTCCGGTAGCTCCGGGCTCTCCAACCTCCTCGTGTAGTCTAGCTAAATCTGGTGTTAGTCTATATCACCTTTCTTTCAGTTCTTCTTAGGATTTGTATGTCATTTTAGGATCTCTTTTGCAAATAGTGACCGTAATACCTGCACTTTTATTGTAGTCGTGGACACGGGTTTGTAGTTGTGCAGTCGCATGAAGAAATTCTTGCTGCTTCTCCAATGGCTCAGGCGTGCGTTTCTAACCTCATGTAGTCTTATAGCTCAGTGATTGTATAGCCGTTTCTTCTCGCGTTTCTTCTTTAGGGAATTGAGTATGGCATGTGTGTAGCGCTTGCAAATGGTGATCGTGATACCGGCAATGGAATCGTTGAACGCAGAATTTGTGAGCATATTGATAACATTTCCGTGAGTGGAATCGATTCACGTTTTTTTGTGGGGCAGCCAATGTTGCACTGGAGTTTCCTTTTGATGAAAGTGTTCGTAAATCTGTTTGTGTTACGGTAACAAACGAGAGAGTGTTCAGTGATTTATTTCTCGTTTTTTTTGTAATGTGAACATCCAGAGCTCTTTAATGTCACTCTCTCTCCTCTGTAATGTCGCTCCCCCTTAGGTGCACGTGATTTTATTAGACTTCTGTACACTGGTGACGATACCTTGAACTCATCTTTGCATCAGTACTTAAATTTTCCTTGTGGCATAACAAAGCGAGATATTGAGTTTTCAAAGTGAGCTTCGAATTAGAAAAACCTATTCCCAGGATATGAGAGGACAAAGGATGTGATATTAGAGACGAGGCTTGCGTGCACTGTATTTTTTTCTTTTTCTTTTTTGGCTCAGGAAAGGGTCTTGTGATTGCCCAGTTCCTTTCCCCTCGTGTCCTACTTTGTAAATTTTCTTGCTGAAGATCTTTGAACGATCTTGTCAAATATCAAGTAAATTTTGGTAGAAAATGCAAGTCAAAGCTTTGTATGAACTCTTCACAAAGCCATTGGGGGTAATCACACCTTCTCCGAGAAGCAAAATTCTATGAAGAATGAGAGAAAAGAGGAGCCAATGGGGCGTTGTTCTGCATGAAGGTGTGACCCCCCTTTTGTGTTGTTCCGAGAGTGGGAATAGAAATTTGGAAGAATTTTTCACTTGCAAAAAAAGACCACTACAGTTACTTCTCACCTGTGTGCATCAATGTAGCGGCTGATACAACGGTCAACTTTTAATTTGGAGCTCCGATGTAATGTTGATGCAATAAAATATTTTCCAATTCATCCATGCAGTGGTCGATTTCTCTTAGCACTACTTTATTGAAGCGACTACAGTGAAAGTAGGGGTGAAAGTGACACAAAAGATAAACAAGTGAGATTTAAAAATTCTCCAAGAAATTTCCTTCACACCCATTCTAGGCCTCTAGAGGAGAAGAATGGAATAGCCAACAAGAAATTAGGGTGAAGAAGGGGTGACTACTCCTATTAGAGGTAGTCACACTTTCTTCACTTGGCACTAAAGATTGAGAATGAGAAGTTGGTGAGGGTTTGGAGGAGCCAATGGAAAGCCATAATGGGTGAAGGAAGTGTGACAACCCTAAAAGATGTGTTGAGAGTGGAGAATGAAAAAAGTGGAGAATTCATTCACCTAAACATTAGATTAGATGTCAAATAGGAGAGAAATTGCCAACAACAAAGGTAAAAGTGACAATGAAAAGGTAAAAGTGTAGAACACAATGAAATATTCTTATGTGGATATGTCTTCTGCACTGCCAATCTTCACCTCCAGAGGACTGTGGAAGATATATCCAACTAAGTATATTCTACCAACATGAAGCCAACCCAAAGCCGCCACATTTCCATTCTCCATTCTCCAAGTGCCAAGTGAAGAAGGTGTGACTACCGCTATTGTAAGAGTCCCTACTTTACAGGGGCAAGGGAGAACCAATCCATATGCCCAGCCATAGTAAAAACGCTAAAAATTTGTTGGCTCGGGAGCACAGGGGAGGTGGCTTTGCATCGACAGAAGCTACATGTGGGAAGTGTACAGTAGTGTAGCTACTTGTTATTTATCGAGAATTGAATTTTTTGAGTTCAGGATATCTCACTGTGTAGGATTCTAAATAAAATGAGTTTTGTATCATTTGTGTGGAATTAGACCTTGACATCACTACAACTGGAAGCCCATCCAAAGCCCCTTAAAATAGACACAAGAACACCCAAATTTAGAATTTCAGATGACCAAAATAAGCTAAAAGAGAAAAAATTATAGAGGCCTCAGGCCTTAGCAAATTATGCTTAACAGAAAATCATGCAAAATGGCATGGGAAAATGCATATCGCAATTAATGGAAACCTCAACGCCTATCCATTGGTGAGATTGAGAGCAACGGATGTTTTTTTGAGTGATGTATCACGCAGTCCGACAGGTTTTGAGCAATCTGGCAAGATGCCTCCAATTTCATGAATGCGAGCTTGCCAGTTACTCTTCCCCTTAAAAATGGCTAATTGAGAGTCACTACTCTGGTACAGTACAGTACAACTTAAGCTTCCGTAGCCCATATTTGTGGGAGGCAAAAGGGACCCCACCAGGTCTGTCCTATAACTGAATGTTCTAGTATAAAGCAATCACGCTGTGAGAGGCTCCTTGCAGTACCTACCTGTCTGTGTCGATAAGCTTTTTTTGAGCATCGCCATCCTGCACCAAGTCAGACACTAGGTGGAGAAGGCATCAGATCTACGTATCATAAATCCTTCGCACAGTCCGGATTGTTTGCCGACATATAGGGCACCTGCTGGAGTCTTCTCTTCGTATCCTGCAATCATGGCAGACCGCTCAGCACACACCCCTGAAATGGATTCAAGCTAAGCCTCTATTAAGTACAATAGCACTGGACTCCCATACTTCTAGATGAACCGCCAAGGTGGAGGCACATAGAAAACAGGGAATCTAATATCCAGCAGAATAAATAGAAACCCAGAAGAATAAAACTAAACTTTATCGATAAAAGATGATCACCTCATTCCACAAGCGTAACAAGTGCAACGATGGCCACAAGGATCAAAGAAACTGTCCTTCGGAGCATCCAAGCATATAGAGCAAATCTGAGTCGGGGGAATCCATCCTTTCTCATTTTTATCGGTTTCGTCTACGGGGTAAGCTGCGCGTGAGTGTGCAGAATGGGAATCATCTTCTGGTATCATAGGAGCATATTCCTGCGGTGTGGAATTTTGTAGAGTGGCGTGCTTTAGTTGGTAAGCTCGTGTGTAAAGCAAACCCGCAGCAACCAGACCTGTGTGATACATAAGCGATTGCAATTTCGTCACCAGTTCGACACTCTCTCAGGAAGATTTGTAGCATGAGTACCTACTCCATGGAACTTCCAATCAATAAGGGGTTGCGATAATGCATACATTTTCACTTAAATGACTTCAATGAACATCGGCTTCTGATAAATTGCACGAGCAACAATCCTGAACCGGGAATTATTGGGACAGATAGAATTCTAGAGAACCGCCAATTTAATCATTCCAACTGAATATGCTTGGATGAAAATGAAAGTCGACCAAAATCACTACCCACGGCGCGTTTCAAGAGAATGTCATCATGACTTACCCCACAGAAAAATATAAGTGATCCAGCGGGGTACATATGATAGTTCGCTGTGCCAAACCGACACTTTATGCTGCAAGTATGACAGTCAATTATATTGGTAAGAATCAACGTTATGTCGTTGGGCTCACCTTTGATTGATTTGATTCTCCGAAAGCTTCCAGTTCAGTTGTATTGGGTTGCTACGGGTATATAGGAGATTATTTTCAACTTCTTTACTATACAGGAATTTAAGCCTGTGCAAAAGATGAACAATTCAAACCCGTTGGCACACAGAAGAGAATAAAGGACCACAATTTACGCGTTAAGCGAATGAATATTGAGAGCACGATTGCGTACCAGATTAACCAATGGAGAAGAGAGCAATATATATGTATATTGTCCAAGCGCAACAGGGAACGTGCAAGTGTCGGTAACTTCAGAAGAACACGCAAGATCTGCACTTTCCTTGGAATGAAGAACATAGCGCAATTCCAGCTTGAAGGACAACTGCATCACAAGAAACAGTGAATCGTGAGGAGAAACGTCATCTCGTTCAGAAAAATGAAGCCAAGTGTTATGATACAGCAACGAATTGAGCAAAAAGATTTGTACAAATACAAAACTGTGCGGCAGTACGTACAGGACAGAAATTTCCTCAATTAAGACTCCACTTTCTCAGTGTAATACTCACAATATTTCCATTAATTCTAACAAAAGTATGGGGTTTATCACTGGAAACTATGAACTTCATAAAAAAGATTATTAATCACAACCATAAGTAGACATAGAGCGTACACCTGGGTAAGAAGTACTTACATCTGCACTAAATTGACTCATGAACAAAAAAGCATCCTATATAATCACTAAGACGAGACTTGGGATGTTATAACTCACAGTGATCTTGTGACTGTTCAGATTGCCAAAGACTACAGAATAGTCATTGTCGTCTTCCACCTTCAAACTCAATGATCCTTTGTCTACACATCAACGTAACCACCACGTTGAAAGTATCACTGCCTCTGAACATCTATCTAGCACACTGTCCATTGAAACACACATTGGCATCGTACAACAATATGAAGTTTGAGAATAATCAGACAGAAAACACAGATACACACCATGAACACGTTTCCACCTCAGAGCAAAACTAGGATTATCTGGATTCTCTTTCCAATCCTGAAACCCATTTTCACCTACACACGACATAGGATTGCCACGTTATCATCAGGACATAACTAAAACAAAATCAGAAGCGAATCAGTTGCATCAAACAAATCCAGCGACTTGCTACTCAAATAATTGCTGTCTCACAGCACATCGTCAAGGTATATTGAACTCAGGGTCATTGAGATTTGAGATTTCATAATATGTCCAGCAGGAAAACTCGAAACAAATTCCCACTGCAAGTACCGTTATGCATCTTACCAACGTTGGGAGAGCATCAATAATTGCAAGAGCAACTTGATTATAAAACAGTTGGTGGTAGGAGATCGCACCTTTCACAATAGCAACAATCAAGCTATCTGTTCTAGAGCCAGAATCTTTCAAGCAGCATGATAGCTCAAGATACGAGCCCACGTTTAACCAATACGTGAATCTCTGCAAAAATAGAATTCACGCGCGTGAATTCTTGGAAAAGCCTTGCCTTCAAGCGACTCGCAACGCAACCGAACAGAGAACAGAAATGAATAGAAGCTTATCTGGAAAAAGCGGCTAATATTCGTACCTTTTGCCACCTTGGATCAACGACAAGATCCTCCATTTCCTGTTTGTCAGAAACAGGAGAATCCAGTCCAGGCCTGGTAGAAAACGAATACATAGATGGGCCTCTTTCCTTGAGATTTTGTACCTGATTTGGCCCAGCAATTGGCATGAGTACAAATAAATTGTTAATGCAAGGTGCAAAGAAGAAACGATTCTCCCTAAAATTTATTATGAGTCTAGAAACCAGCGACATTTGCAACAGAAGATTCTACTTTGACACAAGTACACACAAAGAATCTCACCTGAATTTGCTTCACAAAGAAGCCGTTAGCTTTTATCACCCGCGAATAGCACATACCCATCTCCAGCTGTTGATTTCCATAGAGACCAAATAACAGCCATATCGACACTGGACCCAGCATCATGGGGAACCCGCACCAAATGTCAAATGAGCAAATTTCCAAGTAGGTGGCACTGATTTCTTCATGAGAGAGACTCATGATCCATCATTAATGATAAATGATCAGAACCATATTCGATATCACCAACGTTCCACTGGTCTTAAGATACAACTTTTCAAGCTGACCATCTCAGAAACAGAACAAAAAGCTCCGCTGGTGGTAAAACTACTTGCCAACGCCGGAGGTGAGACTGAAAAAGGCAAACGACGATAGTTACAGACACTGTATGTTAGAGAAGTTCCGCTCAGCTCAGCTGCCTATCTTTCTTTAAAGTAGGAGGGCATGAACCCCAGAGTCGGATAATTCTCGACCGAAATTTATCCATTTGCGAACCATCCTAAAATATATGTTTAAATTTATCCAGGTAATAAAGACAAGATCCAATTTAGTCCTGATGCACATGAACACTTACTAAAAATTGCCAAAGATGAAAACACGGCAAAGCAGCCATAGCCAGCTCGCAGACTCCTCCGTTGGTGATCTTCTTCAGTGCTCCAAGTCCTCTGGTTACTAGAATAAGAACGATTCCAATACGAGTCATAGTATTTTTGCCTTCCACCCTCGTCCATTGACCCCCTCCGACGAGGTAGATCATTTATGTATGTATCAGCCGATTCCCCCAAACCACCTGAACTGAAGGCAGATGTTATCCCTGCTCCACCACTGGATGGTCCCATGCGACTACCCCTTTGTCCTGCACGTTCCTCCACATTTCCTAAATATTGAGCAGAGACATATCACCAATGTCGTATGCGTGAGTGGTCAATAATTCAACTTCGTGAGTTCGATCAAAATACCGACTAATATGGATACACTTAGCCAGAACTTATACGTCTTTCACATCTCTCTTTGTTGCATCTTTTTTACTCAATCCTTGATAACCTGGTCCTATCATTCGGCGTAAAATGAACAGAGTGAATCTTGAAAGATAAATTCCTTCTCACTAAAACCACCTCGATTGGCTCTATTCTGGCTCTATTCTGGCCTTCCAATGATTTAAAAGAAATTGTCAACCCTATGTGCTTGAAAAAGGACATATCCCCAGCCTTTGCATTCAAATTCATCATCTGCAAGGAGAGAATGCTTTGACGTCTCTACCTGGGGTCCGACGCAGGTTTAAGGTCATAATGTTTTTATGTTGAACACCAGCCTGCTTCATGGAATACCAAACAGAGACTACGATGTTGTTGTCGCAATACAGACTCGTTGTAGTCCAGACACCTTCGCAGAACTTCGATTCTTTGCCCTGAAACAACAATACGGCCAAAATTCAGTACAAACGTGATCATGCCTCTAAACTAAAATGAGACAGTCTAGCATGAAACCTGACTTATTAAGAGACTAATTGCGCATCTCTAATTGTGCCAATATTTGACCCACCCGTATAGGGCGCCATTCATTGATAGCGAACCAAAAAAATTGTGCATTAATACAGTTAGCACGATAGCTTACATGTTCTCGATCAACATTCTAATAACGTATTCTGCATATTTTTACCCCCAGCACAATCGCACAAAATTATTCTTCAACACAATTGCTCTATGAAAGTATAAAAAGTTCAGCCTCGTCGAGTTCGAACTCCAATGTAAGTATCAAAATTTATTCACTCGCCAATTGATGAGCTCCAAGATTCCCACACACTACCTACAACCATCAGCTACCGATTTTGATCACTCCTGACCAAATCTGTTCGCGTTGAACTAAAAATTGGAGAACAGAGTAAAACTGTCTTGTTCTGTTTTCCTGAAAGGAATGTCAGCAAACTTCAAAACCAACTCCATTTCACTTCAAAATCACAGCACTCCATTACTAACATGAGATGCTGCCAGTACTCACCTAATCAAAATCTCCCACTGCTATCCCATTAGCACCACTAAATTCTCTCAACCTCGCCGTAAAAGTTGGCAAAACGAAAAATCCGCAGAAAATTGTCTACTACCAAAGCATTCTTCAAAACCAGAAACTTAATCTTCTTCAAAACATACTCTCGATCTCTTCGAAATTACAGAACTCCATTACTATCTGACAACGATATTCAAGAAAACACCTGAGAAACAGCCATAAGTTAACTCACCTGATAGAAACTAAGACGTGCAATCCCCTTAACACCATTGAAAGGTTCTCAACCTCGCCGTAAAAATTGACAAAACGCAAAAATCTGTAGAAAATTGTCAATTAGTTACAAAGCACGTCACCAACTCAACCTTTCTTCAAAAACCTAACCGATCCCCATCGAAATCACAAAAACTCCATTACTAACCTACTCGATCATCAAGAAACACATTAAAGAAACAGTCATAACTCACCTCATTAAAAACTCCGACGTGCCATCCCGTTTGCGCAGCTGAAATGGACTCTCAACCCCGCCGCCAAAGTGCACCAAGCCCAAAGTCGGCAGAAAATAACTCCACGAAGGATCCGAAAGCGACTAAGCTTAAAAAGAGGTCAAAAAAATTTTGCAAAAATATGTGAATCTGAGTCTGAGAAATCAATGCTGGAAAACACAGTTGTTGAAATTCTCGCCTCAAGGTTTCTGAAACTGACCCTCTTCATCACACAGGATCTAAGGTCGTATCGCTAAAAGGGCATTCAAGAAGACGCCACGTGTTACCATGGGAACTTTTGGGCGGGGTGGAATCGAAGTTCTGACACGTGTCAGACCGTGCTTGACCATGCAGGCTTTCAGCGTTCCCATTGGCTTCTGCGTTGCTTCCTCTGACCTACACAGCGAATAGGAGAGGGCCACGAGGCCGCGATCCACCAATCCGCTGTGAATATCTGATTCTCTATCGCAAAAAGCAAAAAATATCCAGGGGCACTAAATTGCCATTAACGAGGTTGCCATTAACGAGGAAAGTTCAGTTCGAAAGTTGCACTTTGCACGTTTAAAATACTGTAGAAACTCAAAAAGAGTGAGCAACATCTGATACGCAACGCGCTTCCTTGAAATGTTGCTCTTCGTGCCATGGCAGCTGCGCTTTGAGAACTCCCCCAAACTCGAACCCTAATAAGTTGCCTTGAACTGAAGCTTTTTGGCTTATACTGACCTCTGCAATTTGGATGTCGCCAGTACGCACTGCGGGTTAAAGAAACCGCGAACAATCCTCATCAGCGCGCTTCCCGATTCCGTCTCGCAACCATTGCAAATCTCCAGCTGCAGCTAGAGTGTCGCCCCTAGCAAATTAAAAGACAATTGTCGGTACAGCAAAATCGATCCACAACAAGCCTCCTCCCTTTTGTTTAGACGTGCGGGAGCTGGGCCACGGTAGCAGATACATGGGCACTTCACAAGCAGCTGGAGCACTGCTGAGAACGGAGGCTTGGAAATTTCCAAGCAGGCACTGGAATCACTAGAAAAACACAACAGCCACGCTGGTCGGTGATCTACTTAAGGTACACCTGGACGAATGCAGTATGGGGTTGCCACTTGGAGATTCCAAATCTGGAGGTTCTTCCATTTCCAATGTCTGCCAAAAATGCGTTTGAAAAGCAAGGTCAACAATGCGTGCATGATGAACTCGATCTGAGATGAGTGGAACCTGGCTGAGTTGCCGATGTTTTGGTCCAGGCCAGGCTACCCCTAGCTCGGTCACCGACATCATCAGCATGCGGCGTAAGGTTATTGATCGACAATGATTTATTCTGCTGAAGCTCGATAGAAAATCTCAGTCTTTCATCGCTGTCGGAGTCGGAGTCGCTGTCAACACCACCCGCCATACCAGCAACGACATAATTGATTGTTCAAATACTCCCTTTGTCCCTCTTAACCCGTAAAGTCCCATTGTCCCCTCGGGGACAATTTGGAATTCGGGCAGGTTCCTATGGGCTGAAATTTTACCCTAATTTTTTGAAACTTTTTTTGAAGATAGAAAATCTGATAAGCTTTGTGGGAATATAATTTTTATTTCAATCGGTGCTTGGAAGCAAAAGTTATACCACAAAAAGCCTGAAATTGAACTCGGCGGGCAGCACAAAAAATATTGCAAAAATTCAAAATTAATTTTTAAAATTTTTTTTCCTCAAAGATAATGTTTTTGTCTACATCTGAAGCTTTGATTCATTCCACTTTGATTAGTGATGTGAAAGTTATGAACAATCTTATTTTTTGGGCAATCTAAGCATCTTTTTGGAAAAAAAAACTTGTAGGATTCATCTCAGAATGCAATTTTCTAATTTTTTCTAATTTTTTTTTTTTTAAAGGTTAAATTTGCTTGTTAGAACAATCTCACCGTTGGGATTATTGTATTTCAATTCCATCTAAGAGCTATTATCAATTTAGTTTTTCTTTCAATCTTGGACCTACTTCTACTTGACAATTTTTTGAAGTATGAAAATCAAGTTTTTATTTTTTGAAATTTTTTTCCTAGACTCCCAACTCAATTCTTCAATACAATAAATTTTAAATTTAAACTCCACAGTGTAATTTTTCTCCACAAATAGAGATCAAAGTCATCTAAAATTGCAGTCCAGTGTTCCAAAAAAATTGTTTTTTCAACTTTGAATGCTCATATCTCTCAATCTGTACGGTCAAACTTCATGAAATTTTTACCACATGATCTAAAACAAGTAAAGTTTAAGATCCTACGGTTCAGTTCCAAAAAAAGTTTTTTTTTTGTTTTCTTTTTACTAACGCAATAGAAATGGCAGTTTTGAGTGGTTTTTGACAGAAAAATGGCCTTAGGACTTTAGGGGTTAAAAAAACTCCCAAAACCTTCCCCATGACATTCAAGCACCCAAAATCAATGCGAAAAGTATCATATTTGAGCATTGTAGCATCAACTTTCGCGAACTGAATATGGGATCCTGAAACACTCTTCGCTGAAGCGTTTCGCATTGAAGCCAGTACAGAATGTGGGCTTCCGGTAGAAGTAACAGTGCGGCATCCACGAAGCAATCTTGCATTTGGATTCATCACTGCATTCACAGGAACAAGCAAGGTGAGGATAAACCATATGAATAAGGAGAGACTGAAAACGTGCAACAACAAGAAGCCAGATTCAATAATTTGGTCATTACATCAGATAAACACATCGATTTTGACATCTAGTTGTTTTTATGTTTTTCATGATGTTCATTGGATGTTATTGTTGACATAAAAATAGCTTGAGCTAGATGTCAACATAGATGTCAAAATAAATCCGTTTCGAAAAATCCAATATCGTCACCTAAGGCTAAGGCCACATGGAAGGCCATCTTGATTTGCCTTCAATCCGGCCCCAATTCACTACTAAGGCCCAAGATAATGTAAAATGTTGAGGATGAATTCTAAAGCTGAGTTCCAATTCATCACTTCATCACTAGATAATGTAAAGTATTGAGGCCCGATTCTAGGGACGAATTTTCAATTAATGTGCTCTTGGATTTTCTTAATGCTTGATTTAAAAAATACAAAACACTCATCTTTTCCTTTCTCTTCCTATTTTTCCTATTTCAAAAATAAAAGAAAGGTTTCTTTTTTCTTTTTTTCTTTTTTCCTTTCTCTTCCTATATTTTCTATTACAAAAATAAAATAAAGGTTTCTTTTTTCTTTTTTTCTGTTTTCCTTTCTCTTCCTATTTTTTCTATTTCAAAAATAAAATAAAATAATTTATTTTAAAACTTTTTTTGAACCTTTTCCTTTATCTTCCTATTTTTTCTATTTGGAAAAATAGAGGGAGTTCTTTCACTTCTTTAGAACCTTTTCCCTTCTCTTGACATTGAAACTAGAGTTGAAACTAAAGTTGTAGCCCCATAATAGTTATCATTTATTTTCATAAGAATTTCAAATAATAAAGAATTTTGGTCTTGTCACTTCTATATAGGAGTTTGCAAATAATCACACAAATAAACACACCATTTACAAAAATATCTTTTTTTTAATCTCTTTTTTAAATATATATTTTTAGTTCTATTCTTATAAATAATAATAAATAATAATAATGAGAATTTAAATGAATTAAATGATAAATGTAAACTATAAACAAATAAGACTGACGTGTAACTAAGACTCTAAAACGAGTGAACAAAAATGCTAACACCCTCCTTGCTCACGATCCAAATTGTAAAATGAGAGACGATAAAGAGAAAGCACAGTTGTGCAGATTGAGTGATGTTTTGTCATGAGTGGATGCCAGAGGAAACTCTGAGTGTATTTTGGAAGCATTGCGAGTCACTATTGTTTGTAAAATTAGAACCTTGAAAATTTGATTTGCCAAAAAAATTGGTGGAGAATGTACAAAGTAGGATTTCGGTACAAGAATGTTGAAGGATGTTCTGCTTGGTGTAGATGGAGATTGTGGTGATGTAGTTCTAGTCGTGGTTCTTAATCATTCAACAAGGAAGTGAGTTGATCCTTTATTGAATTTTCTTCTAGGTGACAAGTTTTGTACGAGGGTAACAAGCTTCTTGGGGAAATGAAGACTCGGAGCATAGGCTGTAGTAGTGGAGCACAATGTGGAAGGGAGGCATTGGTGGAAGTTCTTCGAAAATCCGAGCATATGATGGGACACCCATAATGTCAAGAGAAATCCATGAGCACCAAACTTCAAACACAAGGTGACGAAACAAACTCTATGGATTGATAGGTGGAGTACTCTGAAGTGGATGAAGGTTAGGTTTGAGAAGAATTTGAGGATTTTATAATTTAGAGTAGCATGGGTATAGGCGTGATTCATATTCTATATTTGTTCATATTGAAGGCAAGGAGAATTACAGGTTTGGTGAGAAAATCCGCCTGCTAGTGGATAGTGGGTACATAGTTGACAACAATGTCCTTGTTTTGTACCTTTTTGCAAATAAAGGGATTTTAGATTGTAATGTGCTTTGTACGTGAATGAAGAACTGGATTGTTGATGAGGCGAAGACAGGGTTCGTTGTCACTAGAAATTATAATTGATTGGTCAGTGAATTCTACATGTTCAGTAAGAAATTGTTTTAGGTATACTCTATCTTTTGCTAGTTTAGAGAAAATACGATACTCAGCTTTGATGGTTGATAGAGAAATCGTAGGCTGTAGTTTGTTCAACTAGTGTACACTTGAGTCTCCTAGTTTATAGAGTAGTCTTTAAGTTGATCGTCTTGTCTCTAAGTTGTGGCCCCAATTTGAATCAGTATACATACGTAAATTAGTTGAATGATTTTGTGGAAAGAAAGGCCATAGTCCATTGTACTGCTCAAATATCGTAAAATATGTTTTGTTGCTTGTAGGTGTGCTTGTTGAGGTCTTTCCATGTGTCTATTTACAATACTAACTGAGTAACAAATATGTAGGTGTGTAACTAAGACTCTATAGGGAGTGAGCAAAAATGCTAACATAAATTGCACATATCAATGTTTTTAGCAAAATATTATTATGAAAAAAGGAAGATGTTCCACTTGATAATTGCCAAATATTATTTGGAATAGATCTGTCTTTTATGTGAAGGACATATTGAAGTGGACTGATTGTAGGTGCAACACAAAATTAACATTTTTAGCTATTGATTCAACAAAAGCCTCACATTCTAGAATTGGGTGCTTAACAAGACAACTTTGCATTACACTCATGCGGAATTAAAAGTTGACATCCATGAAAAGACAATCCACAATTGACAAGAGATCTTAGTCACTACAACTTGTGAACCTAAGTTAATAGCTTTCCACATTCCAATTTTACCAAAAAGATAAAACAAAAGAAAAAATTCATTAAGACCAACTCAAAATTGTGAAACTGTAAGAGAGAACCACATTAGGCCTATTGGTCCTTGAGACATAGACTTATGAAGGACCCCCCTACCACCACATACTACACCCCCCTAAAAAATATCCATCCTTAACCCCTAATTGTTAAAACATTGGCCATCACTAACTCTTTCAACCATAGCCTAGCATTATACATTCCATTTATATTTTTCCATGAAATATATACTCAGACACAAATTACAAATTTGTAGCTTGTTCAATTGTTTGATGTTGTGGCCAACATTAATTGCACATTGCCATCTTCTATAATAGCTTTCAAAATATCAACAATATTCTAATCTAGACCTTTTTAGCATAGCATCAAGATACATATCACAATTCACAATCAAGAAAAATGCCAATTGGAAGATGTCCAAGCTCTTTCTCTTCCCATTCACCCTCCTTCCAAGCAAACCAAGAGTCTAGATTGCTAAGAAAGGATCTTTGATGCCTTAGAACCTTCTGTCTATCACAATCCAACTTGATTGTCCCCTCAATTTTTGATGTAGCAAAGCATAGAGGGTGCAACAAAGGCAATATGGCCAACACTTGAATGTCTTCCTCATAAAGCTTTAGTGCAAAACAATCGTCAAGATAGAGGTCTTCAATACTCCTTGGCTTACTCAAGTCTAGCAACTGCTCTAAAGAAAACAATGGTATAGATTAAGGGTTTGCAATGCTAGCAAGTCACCCATTCCAAACAATCGAATCATATTCAAAATTTGTAAATGCTTGAATCCATTTCAATTTGATGCCTCAATAGATTCTAAGATTGAATAATAAAGTTCCTACTCCTCATAAGGAATGCAAAGTTTAGGGAACCTTGTATACCCAACTAATTTCAAAGA
The DNA here is from genome assembly GCA_947034895.1 of Rhytidiadelphus loreus. NCBI lineage: Eukaryota > Viridiplantae > Streptophyta > Bryopsida > Hypnales > Hylocomiaceae > Rhytidiadelphus > Rhytidiadelphus loreus. The sequence continues at coordinate 47,738,451 of OX344764.1, forward strand.
TTGCAATATGGTCAAAGTCACCAAAATAGGTGGCTCAATAAAATTGCAATCTTCTAAGTGTGGATACTCTAGACCAAGAACTTGATTTAACCTTCGAATAACAACTGAAAAAACAAAAAAATATAAAGGGACTTTAGTTTAGATGTCTCACTTGTACAAAGTATTAATACAATTTGTTGCATTGGACGAAAATGAAATTTCACACTATCCAAAGATGAACAACTATTCAAATCCAATACCTCTCTTACATCCACGCTATAGAGTGACAATTTGCAAAAGAGGTTGCACCAAACAAGCATATTTGGCTCTGATACTACACACTTCCCTAATATACTTAGAAACTGAGATGTTGATAAATGCCCTATAAAATATGTCATCCTTGTTTCATCCAACAATGATAAATCCATCATCCACTCAAAAATCTTGAAGTTTGTCAATCCTAAAAAGCCTTGAAGACTATCAAGGGACTCTAAAAAGTATAGTTTCAAGATTCGTAAATACTTCAGGCACTTCAAGTTCAATGTTTTATATTTGTCAAACCATCGAGGCACAACATCAAAAGTCAAAACATTTGAAAAGTATTGCCACTCAATGGGCACATGCGCAATGGATGTAATACAGTGACTCCAAAAACCGAGTCTATACATCAAGTATACAAAATCAAATGACAATGTTGCAAACATGAATGATCAAAATCAAAAGTTATAAAAACAAAAATTGTAAAGTATAAGGTACTACACAACACCATAATGAAAAAAAGATGAATTGAATTACAACAAATTAGACAAAGATGTTGAAGCAAAGTATATACATTACTCGGTTTTTGCACTACACTTCAAAAATCACTTAAAAATTTGTCCACCGTCCTTTAGCAACCAAAACAACTGCAATTCAATCAGACATGCTAGCATACAATCTCTTACACTCTTCTAAACTAATAGAAAAGAAAACATCTTGCACTCGCTGCCATAATTGAAGGATACCATTAGGGAGAGTAGAATAAGAATTCAATCGCTATTTGAGAGAAGCCCATACATGTTCAATAGGATTTAGTTCAGGGGATTGTGCAAGCCACTCTAAAACGTAGAATGGTTGCTTCCCAAACCAATTTTGAACAATCTTCGCAATATGCACGCCAGCATTGTCTTGTTGAAAAATGACTTCTTCAAGATTGAACCCAAATGCATGCAATGTAGTGTACAAATCTTGCTCTAAAATTGCAATGTAGCCTCTAGCATTCAAAAGCCCTTGTATATTGTGCAATGCCCCCAATCCTCTACAAGTCAAACAACTCCAAAGCATTATGCCACCTCCACCATGTTTAATAGTTTGGTTTACAACACACACAGGAATGTTTTCTTTATCCTCTAACCAACACCACGTCCTCCCATCTAAGTTGAAACGACTTATTTTTGTTTCATCACTAAACACCACATGCTCTCAGTCACTCACTGTCCAATCTTTGTAGATTTAGGAAAAAAGAAATTTATCTTTCATGTTCTTCTGACTCAACAAAGGCTTTTCAACCTTTGTAAAAGAAGACAATCCTTGTTCTCTCAATGCATTCCTCAAGGTATTGTCACACATTTTCACTCCCATCTCTTACCTAAGTACTTTTGTTGATTTTGTTGCAATTCCTAAACCACCAACAGTAACTAAGCGTGAAGCATACTGCTTCTCCCACTCTGTAAAGACCTTAGGACAATCTGCTTTAGACAATTCTAAGTTGTAAGAAAGTCTCTTTCTCATTCTATTAACTGTAGATTGAGATAAACCCACACTCTCTACGATCTCGCTACTGTTCCTCCCCTTTTCTATCAAGGCTACAATCTTTTGTTCTTTCTCTCGAGAAATCGGACTCATCTTCCCTCACAACCTCTACAAACCACAAGAAGTACTCAAGACAATCTTATACAAACCCTCCAAAAAAATGACCAAATTTGACGAAGAAACAAGAACATACAAGTCGCCAAGGAAGGTAGCAAAGAACGCCACAAAAACTGAGTCTATGCATTCCCGACATCTTTACTCTCACAAAAACCCTACTGGAGTTGATGATGTCATCATGACATCATCTCAAAGTCAACTTGTAGTTCTTTTACATACACATTTTACATCTTCTAAATTTGCCATTATCTCTTTATTAAGTGGTTGTGAAAGTGCACATTTTACATCTTCTAAATTTGCCATTATCTCTTTATTAAGTGGTTGTGAAAGTGCTTGTTTGATGTATAGACTCAGTTTTTGGAGTCACTGTATATATGTTTCAGTATAAGATGGTTCAATCCTGTGATTTAGAAGTATTTTCTTTCAAACATGCTAATCAACTACTTTATATTGACTCTCTTAGTAAATATTTGTAAACATCATACAAAAAAACTATAATGAATCCAATATAACAAGTCAGTTCTCATGCGTACAACGTACTCGCTTGGGGAGACAATCTTACCAATCGATCGAGTTTCCATTTCAACAAGACACAACGGGTGCTACACAGGGCCTCGTAGAATAACAATAATAATACACTCAAGATAAGAGGCTAACCCAAGAACCCACTAGATTCAAAACATTCAAACACGATACCAAAAACTATCATTGCACAGGCCAAGGGCGCAAATGGAGTAAATTGTATACACAAAATATGTACAAAATGGACATCAAGTGAACCCGAGCAGGAAGCACTCTCACCACAATGGCTACACTATTTTCATTTTTAACTTTTTTAACTTTTTACATTTTCAGATGTCTCTTCGTTCATCTTCAAAGTAAAAACCTACACTTTCATAATCAGGAACGTTTGCCTCCCAACCAGCTTATTCAACATTCAATTACCTCAGATACCTTCCTGTAGTAGGGCGTACTGTTAGATTCGTTCCTCCCAGATATCCCCTACACCATCATTATGAACCGAGGAAGGGGGCTGGCTTGGCGGCTCCACTTATTTTACAACCAGTCAAAATAACAAATACCTTCGAATAATGTCGCCAGTATGCAGAGCCAAAACGCTGAAAACTCACGCTTCATCTGGATTCCTCCATCTGGAATTCAACGCCAGATCGGAGAGTCCCACCCGTCAGGCTTGCGCTGGAGCAGTTCTCCACATAGGAGTCGTTGGCAACCTTGAAATAGAGGCGCCTCATGTCGTTCGATAATGCAGTACCACATGTAGTCTACGAGGTCCCAACCTGCATTCTTGGCCTCAAAAAAGGCGTACAGCCTGCAAAGTCCAAGTGCAATTTCTCATGGAAGGCGTGAACCTCCACACAGGACAGGGGAGTGGCCAGGGCACTCTTAAATACTCGAGCCTGGTCCCATCAATAAGCAGGCCGCGAAGGGAAAACATCCCCCAAGCCTAGCAATCTGCGAAAATCACAAACAACGAATACCAATTGGTACAAGAATCCAAAACCGCACAACCACTCTCAAAGGGACATAAACAGAGAGCATTTCAAACTCAAAAACGAAAGATACAAAGAAACCACAAACTACAGTCAACAAACACCACCAAAAATTTCCAATAAAGGAACCCTCCCACAGGGAATAAACATCACGAAAAGTAATCCAAGGAAAACGACAAAAGGAAAGAGAAGAAAACATTCCAAAAGAGAAATCACCAAATGGACAAAGGTCAACGCGCAGCAGAAGTCAAACTCACCTTCTTCACAAAAGGGAAACATCGAACCCTCCCAGACGTCATCCCCGCGCTCCGCAGTCTCATTCTCCTCGCTCTTACTGCGACCTCCCTCCGTATCCTCACTCTCCGCATCCTCAGCCGCCGCACCCACGACTCCGTCACCCGGACTACTGTCCAAAGGACTGTCGATCACAACACCGCCGCTTCCACGAAGTCCACAATCGTCCACAACAAACGCACCCTCGCAGTCCGGGGTAGAAACGCACGGAGCCGTTGGCGTGCCCGAAGAATGCTTCAGAGACCCATTCGACACAAACGGACCACTTGGCATCAGGGCCCACCGGCTATTCCCATTCGCGGGAAACGGAACCCCGGAACGCTTCGCACTACTGTCGTGCAAAACTAAATCCTGCAAGTCTCGAGACACGGAAACGTCGCTCCCTGGCGTCGCGAGTGGAGGAATGGACGGACCGATCTGGCCATCCGAGGAACCTGCACCGACACTGCCACCGTCATGGACGGCGCTGTCACTCCCGCCAGAATTGGGGAACCCAGAACCTGCAGATACGCCGGGCTTCGTGTACTTGTGGAACATGTCCCTCGTTTCTACACGGGGGATATTGATGGGAGAACCCATCACACCCACAACCGGGTCCACGAGGGGATGGAAACTCTCCTGGTACGACTCAAAACCACCAGACTTCGAACGCAACAGAGGACCAGGATCTCGGACTGTCACCGCCGCCGCGGACCCTGGCTGGGGATGATGGAAATACGGAGGAGATCCAAAAGACGACGGAGGAGTGTCTGCAGGGACCGAATCTGCAGCCAAAGAAAATCTCAAAAACACTCCCCAAAACCTCACTCTAATACCAGAAACATGTAGAGGAAAACCAAGCTAAGCCTTACAATGAAAGCATTCGATACCTCTAGGCTCCGTTACATACGCTTGCTTTACCGACGGAAATGCACATGGAATGGTAGCGAACCTTGGTAGCCACGATGGTAACCGTTCACACCACCTCCGCTACCAGCCAACGGAGCACCCTCGGAACCAAAGCTACTGCAGCTGCTGGTCCGGCGGATGGGCAGGCCTCGCAAACCAGCGATCCATCTTCCAGACCCATCTTGCACACCGTCGTCTCCCAGAAGCTGCTCATGAGCATTCGATACCCCTGGCAAAGGATCCGGCACCAGAACTTCCCTGCACACACGGCCATTGGAAAGTCATTCACCACTCCAGGCACACCTCACTCCAACTCCTCGACTGGATTTAGAAAACAAAACACCAGCAAGCTTTCCGTGAAAAGAACCAGAGCCATACAAACCAGGCCAGAAAATGGACGCCAAGAAACAGTCAAGGCGAAAGACGAATCCAAGCCTAAACATCTCGCCATCGAGCCTAAACAATCAAAAGACACGACCGACGGAAAGATGGAATCCTCACCGGGAACCCTGAACTTTCTTAAACTTCTCCAGCCTTTCAATGACAGGAACCAGATCTTTCCGACGAACTTCCACAATCCGAGTAGGAATTCTCTCGATCTCGATCTCTCCGAACCCGTCGTCTCCAGAGACGTCGCCGTCAGACTCGGACGACGTGGCTGGCCCACTCAACATCAAATGGAATTGGATCTGGAAACGAGAAACAACACGGGGGGACTCCGGCATCAGGGATCAACTGCAGAAGCTCCAGTGGCTAAATGCCACCCTCATGACACAAGTCCAAAAACCCCAGGAAATACGAAATTCATCAAAACAACGGAACTCCGCAAAGGACAGGAGCCGCACAAATACACGAATGGCAAACAGGCGAAATAGCGAGTACCTTCGACTTCGCCCAAATGGGAACAGGCCTGGCCTGATGCATCTGAACTTCAGCATTGGACATGAACCAACGTTGCATCTCTTCAGTCGTCGTACCTTCCTTAGCTAAAGACCCAGAACACACACACGGGACGGACGACACTCCCACTCCGGCGACTTCGTGACCCGCACCCTGGGAATCCACTCGCTCTTCCCGTTCCACCCAGTTCGGACGACGAGAAACGTCCCACCTCTCCACGGGCTCCACAACGACCTTCAGCTCCGCAGACAAACCGGGACTCCCCGGGGAAACCATGCCGGCCATTTGCGGCAAACCGTTCGGGTAAACACCGTCTCCTCCCGCAGAGGGACGTAGCAAATAACGAAGAAGATGACCCGTCGGACACATCACCCACAGTTGGTCCTTCAACGTACCCACACCCACCTCAGACTCCACGCCGGCACCACCACCGTCGTGAAACACGGCAGCCACGGAACCGGCAAGCACGTTCGGACGACCCGTCGCCGTCACAGCCGCACTCGTCACCGTGCCACGCCACCCGCCAGTCCCATTCTTGATTCGACTCACCACATTCAGAGTGATGGCAGAAGGAGGAGGGTTCACGGCTTGCGGATTCGAACTCAGGGATCCGGGACTCGACCACCACGGGAACACGGGAGAAGATGTCAACGTCGGACCAATCAGGCCATCCACAGGCACCGTTCCGTGCGTTTGCGGACCCACTGGGCCACCGAACGGAGATATCGCGAACAAGTGCTGGGTTCCCCTGGAAGAGCTCACAGCAATCCAATGGCTGTCGGCACTGAAACTGATGTCCTGAATCACCTGGCACAATCCAACGAGAAACACGAATAAGGTCCGCGACCTCATCACATCTCCTGCACTGCACGACCCACTCGTACACACACTGAGTTGCACTGACTGAAAATTTGGACAGCAGTCATCCCCGAATGAAAACGGGGTCGTCTACAGTCACTTCTCGTGGTCGACAACCTCCTACTTTCAAGTTGGGTAAGAAATGCAGACACACTGATAAGAAAACAGTCTCATCTTGCACCAATAACGATCTTTCAGCGCCTGATGCTGACCACACTCTTACACGAGTTCAAATGATTCAAGGGACACAACCAGTAGGATTCACCCGAAGACCCACATGCATACTCTTCGCAATATCGAAGCGCTTGCGAAGAAACGACAAAACTGTGCACCACTTACCGCATTCGTCACACCACGAGACAGCTTGTAAAGATGCACGTGAGTCATACTGGAATCGCCAGCACCAGGAACACCGCTGCTCGACGACGGAGGGGTCAGACGAAACACGTTCAGGTTGTGACCATACACAGACGCCGTCACCAGGAGAGTGCCGCTCGGATCGAAGGACACAGCGGACAAAGGGCTCGTGTGCGCACGGAATTGGGCCACCACGCTCTTGCTCACGATGTCGCGAATAATCACCTGAAATCCAGACCACATCACGAATCTCAGAAAAACTCCGCATGCACGTCTCCAACCATCACGGCAGTGCTGCAGACAATACCACACTCCCAAGCGGGATGCATAAATGGGTTACGGGGATCACCGTTCCAGAAAATTCAGGCTCAGCAACAGACCCGCCTTGCCAAGGACTGGGACCGTTCGAACCATTCTTCCAAATGGGACTACCCACGCCGGGAGAACCAGTGACACCATCCGGCATCAGCTCCGAGTAGTAACTTTTCGTCGTCTTGTACACCATGTCACCCAAGGTCACCACTCCGGCCACGAGATGCTTGCTCGACTCCTTCGCATAATGAGCCACGAAGCTGCCATTGGCTGGCGAAGACGACGGACTCACACCGGGAGACGGGGTCAGGTGCTGGGGGGCCACACGACCGGTCGTCGCCACAAGAGGCTGGTTCGCGGCATACGCCAACCAACGGGGACCGACTGCCATGGCGCCGAACCCATAGTGACTCGACCCGGGGGAGGAAGTCGGGGACGGATAAGTAAGCACACTAAATATATTCTGAAGGCTACCTGCATCGAAACAATAGATCTGCACACCCACGAGAACAAGAAAACTCCATCAAAGCGCCGTTTTCATCTTCTCAAAAGCGTTCTAACAACGACGAAAAGGCTGGTCGCAATGACGACTACCACAAAATGGGGCCTGAACCCTAACGCAGACCTGCAAGTCCCAGGAGCAACTGCTACTCCACGCCCGTCACAAAGCAGTAGGGATAAAGAAACACTACCAAACAGGGAAGGACACGGAAAACCTTGAGCAAGCAAAACAGGAGAAGTCCAAGTACCTGGGTGGCCAGAGCAACTGCAATCACACGAGAGCTACAGCGCACTGCGTGAATGCCAGTGCGGAATCGTAAGGTATGCACATAAGAATGAGTACGAAGCGAATAAAATTTCACCACCGTCGGCACGAAGTGGGACCCGGTCACGCCCACATTGCCACCGCCGCTACCAACACCGTAGCCACCCGGGAAACCTCCGCCGCCTGGGCTCCCGGAACCGGATGTGTCGGAAGTCACAACTAACAGCAGAGGACGAGATCCCTTAAAACTAGAACCTCCATCCACGGGGTCTGGAGTTATCGGTTTCGGGGCCAAACGAAGGAACGCCACGGGACCGTCACGGCGGGACACCAACTCATGCACGTTGCTCGCGTCTTGGACATCCCACACTTGGAATCCATTCAAATAAGTCAAAAGGAGCACTCGTCGAATCTCGCCCGAACTGAGCTCGAGCTTGTCAAAGTTCGACCACTGCACCTGCAAATGCACACAATACAAAGGATTCAAAGCAGTGGCCGCGAAAATCAACGAAGGAGTCGGCCCCGAGGGGACTCCGCCGTGTGTAAGGCTGAGGCTCGACGTTGACCGCAATGCCGCAACAAACCAAGTGCAAAACCCTAAAATAACGAACAAAAATCTAGGTGCGGTCGCCTGCATCAATGTATGACTCCTCACGCCTTCACACACAATCCTATCAGCAAGGAAAGAGTTACTTTCCAACCGAACTTGGAATGCATGCAGCCAATGGAATGGAACTCAGCCTCCAAATGTCTGAATTGGAATGACGCAATATCCCACAGAAACCAGCAAGGGGGAAAATGATTCACACAAAACCTGGAGGGACTACAAAACGAAAAGAGCGACCTCAAGTCTCGGATTGGAGGAGCAAGAGTGGGACCGAACCCCCAATTGCGGGAAGCAATTTGAAAAGAGAGAATGAGCAACTACGAGTGGTTGGCATCCCAATGAAATACAAACTACGAAGATACAAGCTTGCCAAACAAGGGCCAGGCGCTCAAGGGACACAACAACAGACACCAAAGTCTCCAGTACCTGTTCACGCTGACGATCATCTTCATGATTCAATGAACCGCTGGAAGCGGCCGACACAGCAGCCTGACGAACGGTGGACGCAGCGATGCTACTCGCGTTCGCAGACACGCTCCGAAGATAGTTGGATATAGTGCGAAAGGAGGAAGGCAGCGAGCTGAATTTGCCCCCACGGGGACTACGCACATGATAGTCGGCATCGTTCCTCATCCCACTCAATGCCTTGCCTTGCAAAGATTGTCGAACCTTCTAAGCGCATGCCCACGCTGCGGTTCCTGTGCACCCACCAAGTGCCATCAACACCCAATGCTTCACAGTGGCCAACAACTAGGACCCAATCCACATGACAAAGCTTCTCAACCCCAGAAAACCCACTGCTGCTGGCCTTGGAATCTCAGGGCCACAAACCAGGCGGCAGAGTGCGCCCCAAGAGACACTCTGTGCCTGTTCTACGCAGAAAATGGCCAGGAGGAGTCATCGCGTCACCTCAGTCGCGCTCATCCCAAGAACATCGACAATAAAATCCCGTGCCGTGATGCGAATTACCGACGGACGTCAGAAATAGCTTGCAAAACGTTGCAACACCACATCACGGAACGCGGAGCACGCATCGGAGACCCAACCAAACAGCTCAAAACAAACAGTGCTTGCCGGATTCGTTTCGTCTCCAACTCAGTGCTGGCGAACCGCGGCTACGCCTATCAACTCGAACACCCTCAATACACGATTGCACAGACGAAAAACAAAACGTGCAACGATCCTTCCCAATACATGCAACAGGATTGGACTCGATCGAATTTGGGTTCAGACCACATACCTGGCAACGACTGACGACTTGTGTCAGCCCATTGCCTCCTTAAAATGCTACAGCCATGATTGCAACTTCGATTCTCGCTCCAGGTCCCACCACTCGGATGCCTCGACAACCGACCTTCAACAACGGAATTCACAACCGATTGATCGAGGATGGGGGAGTCTCCTCAACCTGCACGTCCCAAACACACAAAATCATCCACCATTCTCGAACTCAGACAAGAGCGTTTCCGCACCAGGAAAACCCTCTCGAACCAACAATCCGAACCCAGACAAGGCGAGTATTCGATGCGCACTTCCCGATGAGAACAAAGCATCGAGACGTTTCCGGCTCTGGATCGGAAAACCTGCAAAATAACCTCTCCGAATTCAACTCGTCGACGATTCAGGGGAAAGTTTGCGCGCGCGCGCACACACACACACAGGTGTCGACGTGCACGTCACGAAAGAGAAAGCATTGGAGAATTGGACGCGATCGCCGCCCATGCACTTCCGGAAGACCGAAGGAACGATACTACTCTTGACCAAATTCATACAGCACGCGATCATCGCCAGACAGCATGGCGGCATGCGCACGCCTCCAGGCGGCGTACAGCACACAACATCACTACTGAGATCACGAAATCCATCACCAATCGACCCTCCAACACAAACCCTCTGTGCCCTGACAGTCAATATTAAAACCCTAACCACGCGCCCTCAAAATTCCTCCGAATGACACACCGGAATTCCAAAAAGAAAAGCGACGGAACGCTTCCTCGCGTCCTCACCTTGCAAGTCATGTCACGCTCACAATTCCCTCCGCACTCCTACCCCGCGAGCGTTTCTTTGGACACCAACCGCTGCGACGCATGAGAGGAGTATGCATCCGCACCATCTAATTAACTTTTTACCACTGCGTCATCACCATCATCACCATTGAATGGATCGCCGAAGGCCGAAAGCTCAATCGCGACAACCGCGGCATCCCCGATGAACGGAGGGACAAAGACATAGAATACGGAACTTGAGCTTGGAAAAGGGAATCAAGTGGCCAGCGGAAGAAGAAACCAAACAACCGAACAAACAAAAAGAAAAAGACAAAGAAAATACAAACCATGGACAAGGATAGGCTGACCGAGAATTGCAGGGCGGAAGCTGGTTGGAGTGTGCGAGCGAGCGAGTGAGCGAGCGGCACAAGAGTCCTCGTGATCCCCAGCAAAGGGTTCGCGAAGCAACGCTCGACGTCGATCTTGCGCGTAAGTTACTCCATTCTCCCGCAAGATCGCCACGCTCCTTACAAAACGCAATCCCAGAAGCTGAGGAGTTAATGTAAAGTGATTGAAGAAGAAAAGGAAGGGGAAAAGAAAAAGAAAGAAAAGGAAAAGATCTTAAAATAGCAAAATTAGCATGAATGTGGACACACATACATGTATGTATGAATGTGCATGCATGTATTCAACTATTGATATAAGGTATTATTGGTGAACAAGACACTTAGTAGCTAAAGAGCATGAATTTTCAAGTATTTTTACTACGAGCTAGGATATTTATTAATCATTGAAGTTATGGAGCATCTATTACAGACATTAAAAAAAAAATAGAGAATGATTGTAGAGTCCAGGGTAAATCTATGGCACAAAGATGTGCATAGATTATCAAAGTTCATGACGTTGTTGTGAATATTGATTCAACAAGCACTGATCTTCTTCGTACGTTGAGAGCATGGAGGTAGTAAATAAAAAGTTCTTAGACTGTCCACATCCATGTCTGTGGTGTTAACGACAGGAGGCATATTATTGTTCACTCGAATTGTATAAGTCTTAGGTACACGCGAGGGTACACATCTTGGTTATCTTGGAATCTTGGAAGGGTCAACACCATGATCCTGACCACCATTGAATGATGAAAAAAAGAATGTTTGGTACTTGAAATTCAATTGGTTAGTATGTATTTGGCATTCAACCAATAGTCCACAACAAATGTATATAAAGAATTTGTAAACACCGTCATAGCACATGGTATGACCTTTCAAAGCAATCTCTTTACAGTGACATCTTTGCCAACTATCAAAATAAATTAAGTTACAACAAACCAATGGATGATTTGGCTTATTGACTATTGGAATATGTACATCAAATAAGGAATTTGGAAGATCAATGAAGATGAATCACCCTCAAATTCATATTCTTTATATTCCAACCAATTATACTAATATCAATTAACCTTTCAAATAAACAATTGGTATCATTCAACAATGTCCTTTTAGGTAATGGTAGACAAGTAGCTAAATTAACCCTGAAGAGATTAGACCTTCTCTAAGAAATTTTGCCAAAAACTGCATGATTTTTGAACCAATAAGTGTATTTTTCATGTGTACAATAAAGTTGAAAGTCATTCATTAGCAATTGTTTAGCCTTTGCATCCTTTCAGAGTAGCATTAGATGTTTTTTAGCTACTTTGGAAGGCCATTTTTAGGTTCGTTTCCATGCTCCAAAACAACCATAGCTAAATAGAATTAAAAATGATTAAAAAATGAATAAATGAATGAATAAAAAAAGGAAAAAATATATATTTAAAAAATATTTTTTTTTACTATTTTTTTAAAATCATTTATTACTATCTGATATAGTAATCACCATGCCACATCAATACACTCATGTGGCAGAGTTCCTAAAGTTTGGGAACTCAAGGGAATGTAGAGAAACTCGCAGCCTTGTACACCAGTTGAAACTCATCTAATGATTAAAGAAGAAAGGAGGAAGAAAGAAAAGAAAAGAAAGAAAAGAAATCTTAAATTTTTTTCATAAAATAGAAAAATTAGCATATACTTTCAAGTATATATAGAGAGATTATTTTTATTTTTTACTTGCATTAAAAAAGATAAATTTTGTGGTCAAATGCTGGGCTTTATGGTTGTAAAATTATATTAAAAAATTTCTCTCAATAGAGTTAGAGTTTTTTCAAGAGTTTTTTTTCTTGGCTAAGATTTTTATTTTTTCTAGAATTCACTACCTAGTGTAAGTCTCTTGATTTACACTAGATGAGGCCTTTAAAACTAATTTTCAAAAAAGATTTTGGTTTAGATACAAAATTTATACTTGTCATCATCCCATTCCCCTCTTAATAAAATTAAAATATGATAACTTAATTTTGGTATATTCAGTTGTGACCTATAGCAAAAATGATATGTGGGGCTAATCCCCTATAGTCCCAAAGAGTCTCTATGGAGGGACTCTTGGGATTTTAGGTAGGCTTGTGTGATTTCAAATTTTGACATGATTTTTTAAAACTTTTTTTGAAGATAGGAAATCAAATTAGCTTTCCGGGAATATAATTTTTTTTCAATTATACTTCTACTTAATCATTTTTTAATAAGTGAAAATTAAATATTCTTTTGTTTATTTATTTTTCTTATATTTTCAACTCAATTATTCATCATAAAAAATTAGAAAAAAAAATTAGTAGTACAAAATTTACAATTAATAAGATTTAAAGTCAAAGAATATAGTTGAGCAATGGGTACAAAATTTGTTTTCTTCACTTTAAATGCAAATATCTTGTAGAAAAAAATAATGTTTAAAGTTTTCTTCTCTTTGCAATAGAGTTTTTGAGTGTTTTTGAGTGACAATTTTGAGTGTTTTTTGGTGGAAATAAGGCCTTGGGACTTTAGGGGTTAACTAAAAGCTACTTGAAGCTCAACCTAAGATAGTTGCTAACCACACCTTTTAAATTATTGATTCGTGAGTCTAATTTGGGCTCTATTTGAACTTCCTAGATTAGCTTCAATCAAGATGAGCTCAATGTGTATCAATGAAGAGTTTCTCAGTAGTATTTGAAGTTACAAAGTTTAACAAAAATAATTCATTTAAAGCTTATTTTATATACTTGCTTTGGGATGGATGGAAGCGCCAATTAGCCTCAAGCTAGCTCTAGTTCAACACTCTAGCCTTAGTTAATGTAAAGTGTTGAAGCCCAATTTTAGGGCCCAATTTTCCTAATGCTCAATCAAAAAAATATAAAAGTATGCATCTTTCTTTTTCTTTTTCTTTTTCTATTTCAAAAAAATAAAAGAGAAGTTTTTGTTTTTGTTTTTGTTTTTCCTTTTTCTTCCTATTTATTTTATTTCAAAAATAGAAAAGATAGATTTTGGACTTTTTTCAAGCATTTTCTTTTTATTCCTATTTTTTATATTTCAAAATAAGAAGAGGGAGTTTTTTTAATTTTATTTGATCCTTTTCATTTCTCTTCTTATTTCTTGTCAACATTTTGATTAATTGTTAATGACTTATATGGGGTGGCTTATTGAAATTGAATGAGGATCTACTAATGTTCAATTCCAAAAAATATAAAAGTACACACAAAAAAATCCAAAAAGTACTAAGAAAAAAACAACTTGTTGTTAATTGTTAAAGAAAGAAACGGCCTCATTCATCTTTATAACAACAATAGATTTCTTGGACAAAACAGGTTTATGTATACTCTTTAGTATTGCAAAAAATTCATATGCTAACACCAATCCACCCATTAAGACTGTTTGTTTGTTTGTTTATTTGTTTGATATGGTGAGATCTCCTAACCCGTTTGTTTCCCAGTTATGTGCTTGGTACCATCAGAAAGCCTTCGGCAAGGAGGGGTGCACAGGCTTTGTTTCGTGGTGTTTGGACCTATAGTGTGAAAGTTATGAAATTTCAAAGTTTTTATAAGTAAGAAAATTAGAAAATTAATTTTCTTTTGTCCGTGACAATGGCACAGGGCACACTAAGCTTAGTCACCATGAAAACAATGTAGACATGACATGGCAAGCATATCTCTTTGCAAGCACAAAAACATTTCCTTTCACTGCTTCTGCCATGTCCCCCTCGTGCTTTGATTCTCTCTAGAAGATTGTGTGAGCCCTTGAAAGCAGCCTAAGTTAACCCTAGACCGCCCAAGAGGACAAAAAGTGTCCTCACATAGTTTTAAGTTAAATTCAAAGTACTGTAACTTTTGCATCCAATGTCCACATTCAATAAAACTTGTTGGGAAAGTTGTGCCTTTTCTTCTAGTTTGTGTGTTAAAAATTTCAGATCAATCCAAGAGGTAATGATTTTCTGGAAGCCAATCAAAGTTCACAGGCTCGATTTGTTTCACCAAAGTGCACTTCATGGCTGCAACTTCGGGGGCTTGTATCTCCTTCATCCAATGTTCGATTTCAATAAAACTTGTTGGGTTGTGTTTCCCTTGAATTCTAGTTACTGTGGTGAAATTTTCGTGTCAATCCAAGTTGTTTTGAATGTTTGGGAGCAATTCAAAATTCAGAATTCCGCCATTTATGGACTATAGTGAACTTTGGCGGCTTGTATCTTCTTCATAAAATGTCCATTTTCAATAAATGTTTTTGAAAAAGTTGCGTATACTAGTCTAGTTTGTGTGGATAAATTTTCATATCAATACAAGAATTTATGAAAAACAAAGAAGCATTTTAGTAGAAGGAGGTTCAGCCCTAGATGTGTTTTTTGCAACTTTTCTTGCCTATTTTTGACATTTACAAGCCATTTTGCAAACACATTGAGTCAATTGATTGATATTTTTTTTCGCCAATGTGTTTGTATCCTAGTTTTGAATCACTTTGTAGTTTAAAGTTTTTTCATTTGATTAGGTTTAGAAATCAAATTTGGCCTCTAAATGTGTTTTTAGGAAAATTCTAGCATTCTTTTTCAACACTAAAACATTATAATCTTGCAATCTACACAGTCAAATGACTTCAAATTTGATCCATGACATCTACAACATGTGTACTACATGATTGTACGGTTAAGATCTTTATTGCTTAGTCACATTTATATTTATAGCACTTCAAAAACTAGGATGTTTTTTTACCCAAAATGGCCATGGGCGGTCTAGGGTTAACCCCTTTAGGATGTTAGCAAGTGTACGCTTTTGTATACTACGTCGTAAAATACAGTCTGACTCACATTAAAGTTTGAAATCTGAAAATGTGATAGTGCACAAGTTTCCGTCAGTAGATTAATAATTTTATCCAAAATTTTGCACTTTTGTCTCACATCCCAAGACTTGAATTGAATTTCAACAATTAATGAGAAGAATCACATGTTGAAAAAAAGGAGAGAAGCAATGAGCCATCCACTTACATTTGCCCACCTCAAACCATACAACAAAACACATTAAAGCTCACTACACATTTAATGGAAAGCGAAAACATTGGAAAGAGGACCCAATTAAAGGCAAGGCATACTGTATTGTATAAAAATTCGTAGGCCAGTTTGGGCTGCTAACATCCTAAAGGGGGTAACTTACCAACCGATTGCTCAGGTAGTTGTAAACTACAACAAGCCTTTTTCCAAAGTCCGGAGCTATGCCAGCACACAATTTTATTAATTTTTAAACTGTGCTTCATACATGGTAGCTAATGTGCCTAGTTACTATTATTAGACTAGTGAAATTTTTTAATTTACTTGTTGGCAAGTGAAAGGAAGTTCCAACGTACCAAAGAATATGGCATTTGGATACTATATGCAAAAATTATGAAGGGTCAAAGTTTAATAAAATAATAACTTTCATTGATTAACAATAGAGATGTTCATGATCCAATCAGCCCTAGATGGGAATTAAGGCCACCCAAAACCTCATCCTCAATTCTTCCCTTGGGTCTAGAAGGGTTGGTGCTAAAACTAGAATACATAAGATGAGTTGTAGTTCTAGCTTGGCCCTAGTATAAAGCCTTGGGACAGATTTGGAGAAATTGAGTGATCCTATTGGTTCAAACTTAGAGAGTTCGGGACAACTTTCAATATGATCCTAAGTATAAATTGGGCCTAACTTTATTTTACAATATTTGGTACTATATCAAAGCTTAGATAACAATAAGCAAAACAAATAGTGTATCTATATGATTGTCCGTCACCTTATCAATGACAAAAATATTGTGCACATGGCGTAATGTTTTCATCTTCAAATTGAGTGTATCTTTGGATTTAATTTAATTAAATGCAGATTAATGTTGTTCTGTACCAAATTGTTCCTAGCTATAATTATAATATTGTCAATCAAGTTGACAACATCTCAATTACTTTTCACTACTACCTTTGGGTGTCCTTCCAATTTCCATCTACAATATCTACATTTTATATTCTAGGTTTATCCATTATCCAAGTTGGTAAATAACAAAAGTTTTTAGAGAAAATGATCATACATCTCTAGATCTTATACATTGAGGCAAACTAAACAAAGTTATGCAAGGTTCACACTATCAAGGATTATATATATAGCGTCAATGTCTTCTTAGGCTTCTAGGGGTCAAGAGACTTACTAATTTCCAACCTCCATGAATCAATTCTCCTACTAAGGACATCTACAATATGGAAAAAGATGTGCAAAACTATCTCCTAGTTAACCCCTAAAGGACCATTGTCCTTTCAGGGGACAAATGGGATTTCAAGCAGGTACCTATGGAATGAATTTTTGTCATGATTTTTTGAAACTTTTTTTGAAGATAGAAAAATTTATTAGCTTCATGGGAATATATATATATATATATATTTCTTTTTCAATCGGTGCCTAGGAACAAAAGTTATACCCAAATAAGCTCAAAATAGGGGAGAAGAGGCAACAAAAATAAAATTCAAAATTTGAATTTTTCATATTTGAATTTTTTAACTCATAGATTATATTTTTGTCTACATGGAAAGCTTTGATTCATTCCATTTGGATATGTTATGAGAAAGTTATCGACAATCTTGTTTTGGGGGCAATTACATTTTGAAAAAATAACTTGTAGAATTCATTCTGCATGCAAGTTTTACAATTTTTCAAGAAAAAAAGATCCATATGGTTTATTTTTCTTCCTAAAACAATCTCACCATTGGGATTAGTGCATTTTAATTTTGTTTTAGAGATATTAATAATATAGATTTTCTATCTCATATTTACTCATACTTAACAATTTTTTAAAGAATCAAAATTAAGTTTTTTTTATTTTTTTCTCCCTAAACCCTCAACTCAATTCCCTAACATGAAGATTTAAAGCTCAAAATTTTGTGGTGCAAAAAATTTGATTTAAGAAGGTTCAAAGTCAAATAATCTAGTTTCGCAATGTGCTGGAAAATTTGTTTTTTTCACTTCAAATGCAGATATCTTGCAATCTAAGTGGTCAAAATTTCTGAATTTTTTTCCACATATTCTCATACTAGTTAGGTGTAAGATCCTACAATTAGATGTGCAAAAAAAATTCAATTTTTTTCATTCTTTTCTATAGAAACAACAGTTTTGAGTGTTTTTTGGTAGAAATAAGACCTTAATCTTTGAAGGATGCATTTGAGTTCATAAAATATCATAAACCATCTAGACTAGGTATCACAAAGCTAGCTAGATTGTAAAGAATAAACATAGGTAAGGATCATTAGTTGCAAGGGAGATAGTTACCTTCCTATGATTGTTCATCATAACTTCACTTGCATTTTCATTACATAACATAATCTCAATGTTGGAAAGTTTGAATAATTCCATTGCTTTGAGATCTCAAAGCCATCACACATGAAATAGCAAACTGCAACTCCATTATTACAACTTTATGTCATTATGTGCATACGTAATGTTGTTGTGCACATTGTAAGTTTCACTGCCCAAACTCTAGTTTTGTTGATTTTAATTTGACTTTCAAATTTTCATGAATTGGAAGTAACTTTATATTGTAGCTTCTTAGTAGCTTGATTAGAATATAAATAATTAAAAAGGTGCCTATATTTTTGGGAATATTGACAAAAATTGTAAACATACATTGTAAAGTTTTTGCCTTGCCGTTTCAACCATTTCTACAACACAATCTCTCACACTCAACAAACCCAAACACTTAACAAAACCTTGATACACAAAGAAAAGAGTTTAAGATTTAAAGGTCAAGATAAGAATTTAGGTAAATGCAACTGCCTTAAATGAAAGTAGTAGCAATCATTTAGAAATTGTAAGAACAACTTGGATGAATGCCTATCTTGTTTTAATTATATTTTGAAATTGTACAATTTTGATATATTATTTTTTGGGCTACCCAACTATTTTGTGCACTTTAATAATTACCAAGCAAAAAGTTGCTCAAGCTATACGAAGCTATAGTAATATGAATGTAGAAAAGTAAGCTTAACCAATTAATGCCTTGATCTTTTTTCTAATTTTGGCACATTTTTGCTTTATCTTTCTATAGAAATATCATTTATCGCAATTTCATGAAATTGATCATTAAGAAAGATTGTCTTTTTAAGTGTTACATTGGGTGAATGAAAAGTTAGTTGGACAAAACAGTGCCTCAAAGCCCTCTGTTCATTGTCCAAAATATGGACGTCGAAATGCTTAAGGGATAAATCTTAAGGCCTACAATAAATAAATAAAATGTTGAATTTATTTAGCAAGACAAGTTGATCAGCAAGCTGAGACAACGTCTATAGAGAATGGCAAATTTTTCTTGCCATGTTTAGTATTTTACTTTGGGCCTCCAAGTTCAAAACTCATTTGATGTTTTTTCGGGCCTCCGGGAGACCATTTTAGGCCTGTTGCCTTCATTGTTTTCCCTGCAGTGAAGGAACAACTGGCTATTACAAGAAAAAAATTCAAATTTTAAAAAAAAATTCTTCAAATGCAAAAAAGAGTAGGAAAAAAAATTGAAAAATTAGCTGGCAGCCTCTCAGCCACGTAGGACCATTGCGGTGTCACTACAACAATCACGTTCTCTGGTTATCACAGCATTATAACTCGTAGTCTCTTGGAGGCTCAAAAAAACATCTAATGATACTAGTTATATTCATGTGCCTAACCTCAAGATTTAAGGACAAACATTTCTTAGGAAAAAAATACAACTCCTCTAATTTTATTACTGTGCACCCAAAAGAGGCAGTCACACATTTGGTTTGCCATTAGTCCCCCCCCTCTCCCAAAATGAATAGGCCATTGATTTTTTTTTAAATGCTTCCCCCTCCAGAGTGCTGTTGATTTCTCAAAATTTCTTAAGCCGTTGATCTTTGAGATTGAATCTAAGCCATCCATCCAAATACGGATATGGATACAAAATCAGAATATGGATACAATACAGATATGGTACCAAAATATGGATACATATACTTGATATTGGAATATTGTACAATACGGATATGAGATATGAGATATGGATACGAGATACGGGATTTTCATTATCCCATATTGTTTGTCATGTTAACCTCATTCAAAAAATTACAAGTAGGGGGAAGGGGGATGAAAAATTAAGAAATTAATTTTAATTAAATTTCTTTTTTAAATCCGGGGTGGCCGGATGAGGGTGGAGGGGAGTTTTAAATTAACTAATTAAAATTTTGAGTGCATAGTGACACTATGCACCCAAAAGTGGTTGTAACAGCCACAATCCATTTCATGTATCATACATAGGGGTTAGTTTCATTAGATTCCATATAAAATCATTTCTTTGGGGGTTGAGTATCTTTTCATTAACTCGAATTAATAAATTTTGAGATTTCATTTCACAAGATTTAGAATATTTTGTTTATGACCTTTAGCAAGGTCCTCACAACTTTTCCATGGTATGCATGGCTTTATGAATCTTTCGTGACCTTTAGTAGTAGAGTCTTCCTAGCTTAGAGTTGTCTGAAACTATTATACATACATGATGGAGGAAAGCAAATGATAGAAACACCCATTAGTAGCAACTTGCAATTGTGAAAGACTACAATGATCATTTGCACAACTATGAATTTTGTCCAACATGACGTTTGCAAATTGAATCACCATTTCTACCATGAAAGGACCTTACAAGTTAGTAGTAAGAGTCTACAAAAAATTGATGTTTTTACTCACAAGTGAAATGTTTGTAGAGATTATAATATCATTTTTATTATATATTGTAAGATGTTTCCAAGTTACACACTTTATTTTAAAAGACATTATCTATATAATACAAACAATATAGACATTATACTATACAAATGCAATATATATAAGTATTCAACATTCAACTACTAGAAATTCAATTTTTTGGTTGATTTGGTTAACTTGTCTATTGATTTCTGTCCAAATCAACAAAAAAGTGAACTAAATTAATGCAACCAAATTAATGCAATCAAATCAACAAAAAAACTAAATTTTCTAGTAGTGCTTCCATTAGTATACTAGTTTACTTGAACTCATTTAAAATTTTCTTCATCCATTCATTTCGACAATCTTCATTTGCTTTTAGTTTTCACAAACTTTAGGTTTTGAAATTCTTGTTTTGTGCCATTGTTTCCAACATTTATGTGAGCTTCTTCTCAAACGTGATAGACTATTGGTTTGAGTTGTTGTCTCCATCATTTTGTTCTTTGAGGTTTAGATATATTGTGAGAACTTGTAACTTGTAGGTAGCTTACTCAAGTTCTTGTTTAATGTTGTAAATCAATCGAGTCACTTTTGATTATATTGAAGTGTTTGGTTTAGGGTGATAAACAAATGTTTTATTGCAGTGATTATTTGTTGAAAATGGCAACTTGAATTTGGAGTGTCTTTAAGTTTGATGTTGTCCACATTGTTGACTCGGTTGTTGATAACAATAATTGTGTTGCTTATAAGATCTGAGAATAGAATCAAATTGAATCAACATTATTCCTTTTCAATTTTTATTTGTTTTATATTGAATGTATCTTTTATAAGGTTGATTATATCTTATGATTTGTTTTTGATGATCAATACCTAATTGAGATTTAATCTTTCAAGAATGATCACATTAATGAATCTTGAATAATGGACAAATTTGTTGCCTAATATTTTTCCCACTCCTAGAGGAATCAAGGTGAAGTGAGATCTAAATGATTGTGGCTAAAGAATTTAAGAATGGTACAAGAAATTTATGAAATGATGAAGGACAACAATAAATATAATTAGAAGACATAAGTGAGATGTGTGTATTTGGTATTGAAAAAGTGGAGTGTAAGTTACTAAAGCATAAATTTTAGGGATATTTGAATGATATGGGCATTAGTAGGACACCCTATTGTAATGGCCTTTCATTGTGTGAGGACCTGCCATGAGGCCTAGGACAAAGCTTCAAGTTGATGGGTGGGGCAATCACACAACAAGAGGCCCTTATGGTGGGGTATTATGATGTGTTACGCAAGCATGATTGCCATGGTAATAGTGCTTGGCTATGTAATAGATGCATTCTACCCTACAATTTAGGAGATTTGTTAAGGGACCTAATTGAATAGTGTTTAATAGGGTATCAAATACATACTAAGCTTGGTCATGAATTGATTGTGTTTTCCTTGAAGTAAAGATTTAGTTAAGATATCAGTTGTCATGTTAGAAGTTGAAATATGGTACAATTGAATTTCTTTGGCAAGAATCTTTTCTTTTGTGAAATGATATTAGGTATCCATATGCACTATAATAAAGCATGGTAAAAAAATGCACTCAAAATTGAGTGACATTCTTTTGACCACAATTTTGTGTAGGCCCACTACAAGTGCAATCAACTTCTTTTGCAATTTTGGACTACAATTTTGGGAATTTTGGAGAATGTAATATACCGTTGAAAATGTATCTTGTATATCACATGCTCCAAAATTCTCCAAATTGCAGTCTAAAATTGCAAAAAAAGTTGATTGCACTCATAGTAGGCTTGTACAAAATTATGGTAAAAAAAACCGCATTTGATTTTGAGTTCAATATTTTTATACCATGTTTTGTTATAGTGATGCTCGCTTCGGGAATGATATTTAGGATTTTGCATAGAGCAATAACACTTGGGCTATTGGAATAAATTATGGTAGGATTTGATTATGGGAAACCTAATTCACTTAATAAATGTCATAGCCAAAGCCATATATTTTGATTTGTTGATGAAAAAGCAATTGATTGTTGTTTTTTACTATGCCAAGAAATAAGGCCACTAGCTATAAGAAAGAAATTTTTGGAGGTGGAATGACGAGTATCTTTATCACCAGCCTAATCTACTTTGGAAAAGCCATGTAAGATTTCCCCATTCTCTTGTTTTTGATATTTAATGCCAAATAAAAGTGTTCCTTTAATATATCTTAAAGTGCATTTTAAAGTTTGGATGTGATTGTTATCAAGGTTGGAAAGATATTGTACTAAGCTACATATTGCATAAGGACAATTTAATTTGGAATTGATGATGGCATACATTAAACTCCCAACAATATTGAAGTAAGGATATGGTTGGGTAAGGTTTTGTTCATCTTGAGTTTCAAGACAATAGTCTTTGCTTAATCGTACACCGGATGATATTGGAGTACTTAATGGATTATATTTTAATATATTATATTCTTGAAGTTTAGAAATTAAATAATTTTATTGATGTATTAGCAGCCATCCTTCTTGTTGATTGCTTAATATGGTATTTTTCAATATGTAATGGATTTCACCATCATCTGACATATCAAATTCCTTTTGAAGAGTATATATAACCCCTCAATGTTCAAACACCATTTTTTTGACAACATAGCGATTTTGAGGCAGCTCACTATAGACAACAAAATTCTTTTTTTTCTTTCAAGATTTCACACAATTGTGTGCCCAAAGAGTAGATTTAAGGCCCTGGGGGGTGTACTTAGTTCTACTACAACAAACCATGTGTGAACAAGTAATTTCTAATAAACTATAATTTCAATCTAAAATTTTGACCATTGTTTACTAATGACTATAGGTTTCTATTGCCAAAATTTACAATTCAAATAAAATATGAAATGATTTCTAGAAGAGGTTGAAAATGAACTGAAATGGCATGTTTTTCAACTCAAATAATTATAGAGAACACATTTAGATGACCATTGAATCAATATTCAACTCAAAATGAACTTTCAACAAAGAGTTATTTTTAGGATTTTTTAGACAATTTTTTAGACAATTTTTTCTTATATAATATAGGGGTGTGAAAGTTATTTTTCAATTCAACAATGTATCAATTTACTTCAAAAATTTGTAACTAATTATTATTAACAAATAAAAAAATCAATAATTCAAAATATAAACTTTCAAAGTATGATAATCTATTCATTTTTTTTTTAAATTATTTAAAATTCAAAAAGTATATAGGGGGTTCAAAGTTTTGTTCACATGTGGTTTCTAATGGACACTCTCAGCGCCCCCCTGAGTTTAAGGCACAACAATTTTCATAACTTTTGACTACATTGTTCAAAAGTTATTGCATGACATGTAACTTTTAGTGTTTGGCGGGCAAAACGGGCAAAAAAAAACTTTTATATATATATGGGGGGGGTAAGCCTTTAATCATTCCATTTAGATTAATGAGATGAAAGTTATGAGGAATTTTAGTTTGGGTTAGTTTGTGGATAGTTATGGAATCTCTACTCTAAAATAATCTTTGAAGTCCTTTATTTAATTCAATTTTAAATATTTTGGAAAAAAATAAAAACATTAGGTGTATATTGTTAATTATTACATTACCACCGTTGGGATTGGAATTTTTCAATTTTATAATTAATTCTTAATAGTTTAGTGTTTTGAATCACTTTGTACTTCTTTCTACTTACTATTTTTTTCCTATATGTTATGCAATTCCAAATTATCTAAATTTTTCCAAGCATATAGCCAACTTGACTTGAAGAATGAATCCAAAAAGTAACCACCATTTTGGACATTTTTTCATACAACGGTGACCTTGTGAAGTGCAACTGCCCGTGTTTTCATAGGGCCCAAAAAAACAATTGCCACTTTAAACGTTAATATCTTGGAATCTACACGGCAAAAAAAATTTGAAATTTTTTCCACATCTTTTTTAACTATTTTACTACAAGATCCTATGGTTTTACATGTGTCCAAAAATGTTTTCCATCTAAAATTTGGTGCTTGTAAATGCAAGGGCAGTTTTGGAGCTTTTTTTGGTTAAAACATAGTTAGGGGTTAAAAGTATTGAATGATAGAAGTTTTGTTACTCATCAAAATACAATCATCTACATAAATGCTTAATATTAAAAACCAATTGGTGTTATCTTTTTGTACATAGATGTTTGCATCATAGATTAGTTTGCAATTGATAAATCCATACATAAGTAGAAAATAGTCAATGTTGTAGTACTATTGGCAAGAGGATTGTTTAACCCCAAAGTGACATTCAATTTCTCGGGTTCAAAAACATCATTGCTTTGAAGCTTTATGGGTCTAAATGTCTTCAAGTTATACAAATCTCAACCGTACAATCTTGTAGTGTACATGTTGTAGATGACATGTACAAAATTTGAAGTCATTTGGCCACATAGATTGCAAAGATCATATGTTTTAGTGTTGAAAATGGATGCTGAAATTTTCCCAAAAACACATTTGGAGGTGAAGTTTGATTTCTAAACCTACTCAAATGAAAGAACTTTATACTACAAAAAGATTCAAAACTAGTATACAAACACATTGGTGAAAAAAAATTCATTCAATTGAATCATTGTGTCTACAAAACGGCTTTGAAATGTCAAAAATCAGCAAGAAAAATTGCAAAAAACACATCTAAAGTTGAATCTCCTTCTACTAGAATGCCTCATTAATTCTTAGATTAACATGAAATTTTATCTGCAAAAACTAGACTAGCATGCGCAACTTTTCATAAAGAATTATTGAAAATGGACTTTGTATGAAGAAGAAATAAGCCTCGAAAGTTCACTACACTCCAAAATGGCAAGATTTTGAACTTCGAATTGCTCCCAAACATTCAAAACAATTTGGATTGGCATGAAAACTTTAACACAATAAGTATACTTCAAGTGAAACATAATCCAAAAAAATTATTGAAAATGAGCAATGAATGAAGGAGATACAAGGCCCCGAAGTTACAACCCTAAAATGCAATTTGGTGAACTCAAATTGAAGTTGTGAACTTAGATTGGCTTCCAAAAAATCAATACATCTTTGATTGATCTCAAAATTTTACCATACAAACTAGAAGGGAGAATGCAACTTTTCCAACAAGTCTTATTGAATTTGGACATTGAATGCAAAATTTACAACACTTTGAACTGGACTTCAAACTCTATGAGGACACTTTCTGTCCTCTTTGTCACTTTGGAGTAAGCAAACTAATTTAGGCTTCAATTGAAATTATGATGTAAATGTTTTCGAATAAACTTCTAATCCTTCAAGAAGACTCATGTAAATTTCCTCATTTCATATGCCATACAAAAGGCAATTGTTACATCTAATTAATGGACTTGTACATTATGTTGTGTAGCTAATGCTAATATTAGTTAAACTAAATTAAGTTTGACAATTGGAGAAATTATTTTTGTAGGATTTAACCTTTTTATTTGAGTGAAACCCTTGGCCACTAATCTAGCATATATTTATCTATACTACCATCAATATGGGTTTTGATTTTAAGAACCCATCACTAGAAGAAACCTGTGTTTTAGGTTACGTTTTGTAATTTTTTAAAACGGATTTTAGGTGACGTCTATTGCAGCATGCCCATGTTTTTATGTCAACATTGATGTTATGTTGAACGTATTTTTGACATAAAAACATGGGTATGTTGCAATGGACGTCACCTAAAATTCATTTTAAAATATAACAAAACGTAACCTAGAACACGGGTTTCTTATAGTGCATTTACAACTAATTAGTGTGCTTTTGGTAGGAAGCAAGGTTAATTTTCAAGTTTTATTCATTAATGAATTGAATTCTACATCGACAGGGGCTTGCCATTCTCTAGCATCTTTTCTTTCTAAAGCTTCACCTAGTGTATTTGGAGCTTGTAATGAAATAAATGCTATATTTGTTTGATGTTTTCTTTGATGGTAAGAACAAAGCCATTTAAGTAGAAGCCTACTTTGAATTGATTCATCAATTGTTTAGGTGGTCAAATTTTCTTGAAGGTTGAGAAGAGCTTGGAAGAAAACCCTAGATGTTGAGTTGTCATGTGTGGCTTTTTGAACTAAATTTGTGCCTTATTCCCAAAAAATTTAAAATAAGATAAATTTGGTTGTTGCCCATACCATAATTCAAAATGTGTTTTGTTTTTTGGAATAGCTTTTGTTGAACTTCTATTTTGAAGGTAATTTGTAGTTATAATTGCTTCGCCTTAAAATACTTTGAGTAGTTTAGCATATGACAACATTGCTAAAATTACCTTTATTAAAGTTCTATTTTTTTCTCTTAAATACACCAATGCCACATTTAAATACTTTTGAACTATTCAATGAATTTTTGACAAAACATCCAAAGATCTACGGCTAATAACATTAGGAGATCTATGGATGTTTTATATAGATCTGTGGATGTTTTGTACTAATCTCACAATGTTTTGCATTGATCTCTTGATGTTTTGCAGTATCTCCTAATGGCCATTTTTTTTCTCTTTGATGACCATTATTAATTTTGGACTTTCAAAAGTACAAAAGTAGTTAAATGTGGCATACCATTTTGTTGTGGTGTATAGGTTCTTGTGAACTCCTTTTTAATCCTTTCTTTGGAACAAAGGATATAAAAGTTTTAGAAATATACTCCCCTCTACAATTAGAATCATGAGAGTTTAATATTTTAATTTGATTATTTGTTTGTTTTTCTACAAAAAATTTATAATGTTTAAACTTGTCAAGGGCTTTAGATTTTTGTCACATAAGGTAAACATAACAATATTTGGATAAGTCATCTATGAATGTAATTAAATATCTAAAACCTACATGTGTCCTAATTTGCATTGGACTACACATATCAGAGTGTACAAGTCTTATTGTTTGTTCTTTTAAAAAATTGAATGAATTTGTTCTAGTCTTTGTTGATTTACATGACCTAGTCTAAGATGCCATAGCTCATCTTTTTGCAAATTTGTTGTGGTTGGTGGAACAACTATTTTCTTATTAGGAATTATTATATCACCTAATTTGTACAAGTCATTACATAATTTGCATTTTGCAATTGCATAAATTAATTAATCTAACGATGTTGAAATCCCTGAACTTTATTTGAATTTCTAACTCCCCCTAGCTTTATCTAATTGTTTAGTTGAAAATTAATTATTTGCAAGTCTAGGAATGTATAGCACATCAATATCATTCTCTCCATACCATTTAAAAGTCTTATTGTGACTTTGCCATGTCCTTTGATTTTATAAGATGTCAAGTCGTCTCTTAGATAAACAACTTGTTGATTTTCATACTGCTCGTAATTAGTAAAAGCATTTCATTCATGACATATGTGTTGTGTAGCTCCAAAATCTACATACCATGTAGAGATAGATTCTTCTTTTGTTGTCAAAGCAACCACATATATACAATCTACGATAGAGGTTTTGTAACAATATTAGTTTCTTTAGTTTCATTTTCACTTGCTATTCTAATTCTACAATCTTTGATAACATGTCCCGATTTTTTGCAATAAAAACACTTTTTGATAGCATTCAAATCCTTTTTTTCTCAAAAAGTTTAAAGCTATTTTCACCATTTGGATTTGAAAACTTTTAAAAGTTCTTACTAAAAAAATGCTTTTGCCATTAATAGAAAAACATTCCTACATCTTTCTTAGATACTTTCACATGTAGAACCTACGTCTTTCATCAAAAGTTTTATTGATATAGTATAAGTATCCAACAATATTCTGCACATATGTCGACGAAAGAGGTTCCTTTGTGTGCTCTTCCATTACTTTGTCTCTCGCTTTGTCTTCTTTGAAAGTGCTCCAAGTATAATTGCCAAGATTTATCTGAAGCACAACAACCTTCACAAGGGCATGTAAGGTATGTGCATCTAAAATTGACACTCTTCTAATTGCAACACCTATCTATAACTACCCAAGATTTCAAGCAATTAGGAGACTGACACTTTTAAGTGCATATACCTTAAGTGGTCTTAGAAAAAAACATCACCAATGAGTGACATCCATTTTTCACACACATCAATTGCGTTTTGTGAGGCCTAAATTCAAGGTTTGGAACAGTCAAGTCTTCAATTGAATGTATGCATTGCGTGTACATCAATTTTGCTCCTCTCAACCCTAAAGTTTACCCTTGGAGCATCCCGGATGCTCTTGTCTACGCTGACTTCAGTTGCCAAAATGATGTGGAGCAGAAAATTGCACTTTTTCAAGGGGAAGGAGAAAAAGAAAAGGAAAAGTTGTGAGTTATCACTAAAAAAAACCTTCGGTGTTCACAATGACTGCAACAGAACAATGACTGCAAATTGAATGTTTGTGAACAAGAAATGACTAACTTACTATAGTCATTTATACCCTCGTTGTGTTGTAGTGTATCTTGGGATGGGGGACAGGAAGCCATACTCTTAAAGAAGCCAGCAAAGTTATTGCAAACAGAGTTGGTCTACATAAGTGAAAGCCTCCAGGTAACGTAGATTCTTCTTCATATGTACATTAATAACAACAAAGCATCTCCCCATGTAGATTAATGCCATATGCATTGCATCGTCTAGGACTCATGTCTGGAGTTGCAGTAAACTTAAACTTACTTTCTATCAAGTTGCAAAAATATTATACAACATAGTCGGGGGTTAAGACTGAATTTAAGGATCTCATAAATGAATTTGAACAGCCTCACCTACTCGCAGACTAAGGTAGAAGTACAAAACCAATCTGGTGAAGAATGAAACAACAACACAAAACAAGAAGTCCCGAGGTGCATTTGTCTTCGACCCTCAAGGTAGGAACACCATAAACGGTTAAAATAAGCATTTCAACCTCTAGGATATGGGAAATTTCTTGAGAAATTGAGCTCAACATGTGCAAAAACAAGGATGAGGATGAATGCAAAAAAAAAAATGAATATGAAAACTTGAAATGTACACCAACAACATTACAATTTTGCCCACAATGGGCTTGCTCCCATTCTATCCGTAATGGGATACTTTACCTTACCTTACTAGCTTGTAGAGTATTTATTGTTGTTGTTTAGCATAGCTTCTTTTTGAAACTTTGGTACACAAAAAATGAGAGTAGTCCACACTTCTCCCATTGTCTTTTTTTTAGGGGTTGGGTGGGTCACCATATCTTATTTGTTTAAGACATGCATCCACTGAACAGATAATCACAAACATAATTTGAGCTTCAACATAACATTTGAAAATCAACTTTGACATCTTCACCATCATTAAGGTAGGCAAGCCTATCACCACCCTGATTTGGAATCTCGATATCTTAGGACCAATTCCAAGAAGGGGCGCATATTTTTTTAGAGGTGTGCACTTGTTCCACATATCAAATCCAAGTGGAATTCTAATTTTCTAATTAAAATTGTAATTTTTGTGAATTTTTGAAGTGGTCAATTCTGAAATTACAAAACTGCCTATAGAGTGGAGTCATAAACACACCATAAACACACCATAACCGCCTTTTCATGTCTCTATTGACATTTAAGCTCCCACCAATCAAAGGTTGACATAAAGCCCATTTTGACTATAAGTTACTGAAGTTGTTAGAATCTTAAAGTGATTTGCATATTTTTTGGGCAGATTTGGATGAAGCAATGGATGGAATTGGGGTCAAAACTAGCTTATAGAATTAGGCAATAGACGAAATTGGGTTGGTCTACTTTAGATTGGCTAGTGATGAACATACCTCTTAATCCCTAAATGTCTTAATTCAAGGAAGAATTACAATGTCACCTACAAAGTGGTAAAGTTATATCAACTAATATAATATTTTTTTCTTTTTAATGTGGAGGATCATTTGTAAAATGTGTTGTAGGGTGACAGTATGATATACTTGTACTATTTGGATGTTACCACATTTCACTTTACACGCCCAATACGAAATTGAGAATAACTTTTAGGGATTTTGCTCACTACACTTGAAAATCCATTAGAGAAAATCAAGACTCTATGGAGGACCATTTGACTTTTGACCAATGTGCAAATCCAAGGGTATTGGTTTTTGTTTTTTGTTTTTGTTTTTTTAATTAAATTTTTTTTAAATTTCTTTTAGTCTCTTAGTCCTATGTGACACAACAGGTAATTGCATGGGCCAAAAAAAGTTTTTTTTATTAATTTTTTTTCTTCTGTAATTGAACATTTTTATGTAGCCAAATGGCCCCGTGCAAGGTCCAGATTTCTTCTAATGCATATTGGAGGTGAAAGGTACATTCCTTAAAGGAAATCTATATTTTAGTATGACATCTTTAAAAGATTTACTAGATTCAATATTCAATTTTCAATTTGTTACACTTTAGATTTTAGGGGTTCTAATATTGTAATGAGTCCAAACAAATATTTTCACTTTGAAATTTAGAAGGAATGATCCTCCATTAGGTTTGAAAATATTTGCCCAACAAATTTTTAAAAACAAAAATTCTTTATTTCTCACACAGATGCAAAAAGGCTTTGTACACATTTTTAGACATTTAGAACACTCTTTCAATATAAAGTCTTTGGTGAAATCTCATGTCCAAGGTATACAATTTTTTAATTTTTTTAATTTTTTAATCAAAATAGCTAATAAGTAACGTTTTGGTAAATCTAAAAAATGTTCATGATAATTGCACATTGAACTTGAATAGGAGAAAAATTTTAGGGAGGAAAGGGCCACCTTGGCTACATGACCCCAAAAAATAGTCTAATAAAAACTTCAAATGCTCCAATTGAAAAACTTGTACTAAAAGGCACTTTGTCTTATTACATTGTGCACACTAAATTTAGAAATCTCAATGAGAATTATTGAGATAATTTTTAGTTTTTTAAAGTTAGTATTTACAATTGAAAGAATTATTTTTTTCAAATTCGTACTATTTAAGGATTTATTTGAATTTCTATATTCAACTTTGAAGCTCAAATTCTTAAATTAAAATTTAAGGTTTCAAAAAATCATATTTTTTATCTTTTAATGTTCATTTTATACAAATTATGAGGGCAAGTATAGTTTTGGGTGCAAATATCAAATTTCTTTGCAAACTACTATAGTTGTAGGATTGGTAGAAAATTATTCTAAAAATAGATGCCAAAATTTTTGGAATCTATTTGCATAGTAAAAAAAAGAACATTGGCAAAAAATTCTTTTTTTACCATTTGTCAAACCTAATATTTTGGAAATAAATAAATATTTAGCAAAGAGGTGTTGATCCTACACCATACTCGTAGTAATACAGATCGAGCATTTCTATGCCTGTCAAGTGCAAAATGGGACTTTATATATTTTAGTGAGTAGTTACCCAAGTAATATATTAGAAAATTGAGGTTCTTTGTTGTAGTAAATTGTTCATTGCAGTTGTATGTCCTACATGTTATTCTAATAGTCATAGTTGCAATATGTCAATACTTTGTATCCTTCAAAGTATTTTACTAAGTGTACAACATTTGTTTCTTTTACAACATTTTATGAACACCTACCCCAAATTTCTTTATAAATGATAATGTTTACGAACTATAAGGATTCAAGATATTGTCCTTGTTGTAACTTTTATGCATTTAGAGGTTACACTTGTTGTTTAAAAGTATGAAAGGACATTGAACCAATTGGTTAATTGATGCAAGTATAATCGGTTGGAATATAAAGAATATAAATTTGTAAATGATATGGCTTTATTCCTCTCCCAAATTTTGTGTTGATGTGCATACTCCAATAGACAGTCAATAAATCAAATCATCTATTGGGTTGTTGTCACTTTATCTCTTTTGTCAGTTGACAAAAGACGGTTCTCTCATGAGATTGATTTGAAAGGTCATACCACGTACTAGGATAGTACTTACAAATTCTTTACATATATATGTTGTGGACCAATGGTTAAATGTCAGATACCAACTACAGTCTCCACGTTGACTTTTACTATCATTGAATGGTGGTAAGGATCAGGGGGTCAAACCTTCAAAGATTCAAAGATAACTAAGATAGGTACCTAAAACTTGTACAGTTGCCACCCAACAATAAAATGCCTTCCATTCTTAGGACAAGAGACATGGACGTGGACATTCCAAGGAACTTTTGATTTCCCACCTCCTTTCTCCTAACGTACGAAGAAGATCATACCCGTTGGATCAGTATTCACAATAAGCTCGTGAACTTTGATTGTCCATACACATCTTAGTGCCATAATTCTACCTAGAACTCAGTAATTCCAATTAGCGTTGATGATTTTCCTAATCCTTGAAAGTTGCGAATGTGATTCCCTAATAGTAGCTTAAATCACCAAGCTGAATATATGCATGCATGCACATTTGTCCATGCATCTAATTTTGCTATTTCAAAAAATCTTTTGCAAGATAATTTTCCAATTTTCCCCTCTTTTTTTCTTTTTCTTTTTTCTTTTTTCCCTTTTTTTTCCCTTATTCCCTTTCCCTTAATTCCTGACCTTCTGGGATTGCGTTAGCTATAATCTTTGCGGGAGAGGGGAGTAACTTGCGCTCAAGATCGACGTCGAGCGTTGCTTCGCGAACCCTTCCAGCCCTTTGCTGGAGATCACGAGGACTCTTGTGTCGCTCGCTCACTCGCTCGCACACTCCAACCAGCTTCCGTCCGGCAATTCTCGGTCAGCCCCGCCTCCTATCCTTGTCCATGGTGTGTGCGTGTGCATGTGTGTGTTACTTGTCTTTTCTTTATGTTTGTTTGCTTGGAACAAGAGAATCAAGTGGACAGTGGAGGAAGAAAACAAAACGCCCCGTATTCGGTGTCTGTGTCCCTCCACTCATCGAGAATGCCGCGGTTGTCGAGGTTGAGCTTTCGGCCTTGGCGATTTGTTCAACGGAGATGCCGATGACGCAGTGGTAAGTTAATTAGATGGTGCGGATGCATACTCCTCTCATGCGTCGCAGCGGTTGGTGTCCAAAGAAACGCTCGCGGAGTAGAAGCGCGGAGAGGGAATTGTGTGTGTGACGTGACTTGCAAGGTGAGGATGCGAGGTGGCGTTCTACAGATTTTGTTGGAATTCCGGTGTTCCATTCGGGGGAATTCCGCGCCGGGTTGCGGGTGCGTGGTTGTTAGGGTTTTAATTTCGACTGTCAGGGCACAGAGGGTTTGTGTTGGAGGGTCAATTAGTGATGGATTTCTGGTTCTCAGTAGTGATGTTGTGTGCTGTACGCCGCCTGGAGGCGTGCGAATGCCGTCACGCGGTCTGCCGATGATCACGCGCTCTATGAATTTGGTGCGCTGAAGAGGAGTTTCGTTCCTTCGGTCTTCCGGAAGTGCATGGGCGGCGATCGCGTCCAATTCTCCAATGCTTTCTCTTTCGTGACGTGCACGTCGACACCTGTGTGTGTGTGTGCGCGCGCGCGCGCAAACTTTCCCCTGAATCGTCGACGAGTTGAATTCGGAGAGGTTATTTTGCAGGTTTTCCGATCCAGAGCCGGAAACGTGTCGATGCTTTGTTCTCATCGGGAAGTGCGCATCGAATACTCGCCTTGTCTGGGTTCGAATTGTTGGTTCGAGAGGGTTTTCCTGGTGCGGAAATGCTCTTGTCTGAGTTCGAGAATGGTGGATGATTTTGTGTGTTTGGGACGTGCAGGTTGAGGAGACTCCCCCATCCTCGATCAATCGGTTGTGAATTCCGTTGTTGAAGGTCGGTTGTCGAGGCATCCGAGTGGTGGGACCTGGAGCGAGAATCGAAGTTGCAATCATGGCTGTAGCATTTTAAGGAGGCAATGGGCTGACACAAGTCGTCAGTCGTTGCCAGGTATGTGGTCTGAACCCAAATTCGATCGAGTCCAATCCTGTTGCATGTATTGGGAAGGATCGTTGCACGTTTTGTTTTTCGTCTGTGCAATCGTGTATTGAGGGTGTTCGAGTTGATAGGCGTAGCCGCGGTTCGCCAGCACTGAGTTGGAGACGAAACGAATCCGGCAAGCACTGTTTGTTTTGAGCTGTTTGGTTGGGTCTCCGATGCGTGCTCCGCGTTCCGTGATGTGGTGTTGCAACGTTTTGCAAGCTATTTCTGACGTCCGTCGGTAATTCGCATCACGGCACGGGATTTTATTGTCGATGTTCTTGGGATGAGCGCGACTGAGGTGACGCGATGACTCCTCCTGGCCATTTTCTGCGTAGAACAGGCACAGAGTGTCTCTTGGGGCGCACTCTGCCGCCTGGTTTGTGGCCCTGAGATTCCAAGGCCAGCAGCAGTGGGTTTTCTGGGGTTGAGAAGCTTTGTCATGTGGATTGGGTCCTAGTTGTTGGCCACTGTGAAGCATTGGGTGTTGATGGCACTTGGTGGGTGCACAGGAACCGCAGCGTGGGCATGCGCTTAGAAGGTTCGACAATCTTTGCAAGGCAAGGCATTGAGTGGGATGAGGAACGATGCCGACTATCATGTGCGTAGTCCCCGTGGGGGCAAATTCAGCTCGCTGCCTTCCTCCTTTCGCACTATATCCAACTATCTTCGGAGCGTGTCTGCGAACGCGAGTAGCATCGCTGCGTCCACCGTTCGTCAGGCTGCTGTGTCGGCCGCTTCCAGCGGTTCATTGAATCATGAAGATGATCGTCAGCGTGAACAGGTACTGGAGACTTTGGTGTCTGTTGTTGTGTCCCTTGAGCGCCTGGCCCTTGTTTGGCAAGCTTGTATCTTCGTAGTTTGTATTTCATTGGGATGCCAACCACTCGTAGTTGCTCATTCTCTCTTTTCAAATTGCTTCCCGCAATTGGGGGTTCGGTCCCACTCTTGCTCCTCCAATCCGAGACTTGAGGTCGCTCTTTTCGTTTTGTAGTCCCTCCAGGTTTTGTGTGAATCATTTTCCCCCTTGCTGGTTTCTGTGGGATATTGCGTCATTCCAATTCAGACATTTGGAGGCTGAGTTCCATTCCATTGGCTGCATGCATTCCAAGTTCGGTTGGAAAGTAACTCTTTCCTTGCTGATAGGATTGTGTGTGAAGGCGTGAGGAGTCATACATTGATGCAGGCGACCGCACCTAGATTTTTGTTCGTTATTTTAGGGTTTTGCACTTGGTTTGTTGCGGCATTGCGGTCAACGTCGAGCCTCAGCCTTACACACGGCGGAGTCCCCTCGGGGCCGACTCCTTCGTTGATTTTCGCGGCCACTGCTTTGAATCCTTTGTATTGTGTGCATTTGCAGGTGCAGTGGTCGAACTTTGACAAGCTCGAGCTCAGTTCGGGCGAGATTCGACGAGTGCTCCTTTTGACTTATTTGAATGGATTCCAAGTGTGGGATGTCCAAGACGCGAGCAACGTGCATGAGTTGGTGTCCCGCCGTGACGGTCCCGTGGCGTTCCTTCGTTTGGCCCCGAAACCGATAACTCCAGACCCCGTGGATGGAGGTTCTAGTTTTAAGGGATCTCGTCCTCTGCTGTTAGTTGTGACTTCCGACACATCCGGTTCCGGGAGCCCAGGCGGCGGAGGTTTCCCGGGTGGCTACGGTGTTGGTAGCGGCGGTGGCAATGTGGGCGTGACCGGGTCCCACTTCGTGCCGACGGTGGTGAAATTTTATTCGCTTCGTACTCATTCTTATGTGCATACCTTACGATTCCGCACTGGCATTCACGCAGTGCGCTGTAGCTCTCGTGTGATTGCAGTTGCTCTGGCCACCCAGGTACTTGGACTTCTCCTGTTTTGCTTGCTCAAGGTTTTCCGTGTCCTTCCCTGTTTGGTAGTGTTTCTTTATCCCTACTGCTTTGTGACGGGCGTGGAGTAGCAGTTGCTCCTGGGACTTGCAGGTCTGCGTTAGGGTTCAGGCCCCATTTTGTGGTAGTCGTCATTGCGACCAGCCTTTTCGTCGTTGTTAGAACGCTTTTGAGAAGATGAAAACGGCGCTTTGATGGAGTTTTCTTGTTCTCGTGGGTGTGCAGATCTATTGTTTCGATGCAGGTAGCCTTCAGAATATATTTAGTGTGCTTACTTATCCGTCCCCGACTTCCTCCCCCGGGTCGAGTCACTATGGGTTCGGCGCCATGGCAGTCGGTCCCCGTTGGTTGGCGTATGCCGCGAACCAGCCTCTTGTGGCGACGACCGGTCGTGTGGCCCCCCAGCACCTGACCCCGTCTCCCGGTGTGAGTCCGTCGTCTTCGCCAGCCAATGGCAGCTTCGTGGCTCATTATGCGAAGGAGTCGAGCAAGCATCTCGTGGCCGGAGTGGTGACCTTGGGTGACATGGTGTACAAGACGACGAAAAGTTACTACTCGGAGCTGATGCCGGATGGTGTCACTGGTTCTCCCGGCGTGGGTAGTCCCATTTGGAAGAATGGTTCGAACGGTCCCAGTCCTTGGCAAGGCGGGTCTGTTGCTGAGCCTGAATTTGCTGGAACGGTGATCCCCGTAACCCATTTATGCATCCCGCTTGGGAGTGTGGTATTGTCTGCAGCACTGCCGTGATGGTTGGAGACGTGCATGCGGAGTTTTTCTGAGATTCGTGATGTGGTCTGGATTTCAGGTGATTATTCGCGACATCGTGAGCAAGAGCGTGGTGGCCCAATTCCGTGCGCACACGAGCCCTTTGTCCGCTGTGTCCTTCGATCCGAGCGGCACTCTCCTGGTGACGGCGTCTGTGTATGGTCACAACCTGAACGTGTTTCGTCTGACCCCTCCGTCGTCGAGCAGCGGTGTTCCTGGTGCTGGCGATTCCAGTATGACTCACGTGCATCTTTACAAGCTGTCTCGTGGTGTGACGAATGCGGTAAGTGGTGCACAGTTTTGTCGTTTCTTCGCAAGCGCTTCGATATTGCGAAGAGTATGCATGTGGGTCTTCGGGTGAATCCTACTGGTTGTGTCCCTTGAATCATTTGAACTCGTGTAAGAGTGTGGTCAGCATCAGGCGCTGAAAGATCGTTATTGGTGCAAGATGAGACTGTTTTCTTATCAGTGTGTCTGCATTTCTTACCCAACTTGAAAGTAGGAGGTTGTCGACCACGAGAAGTGACTGTAGACGACCCCGTTTTCATTCGGGGATGACTGCTGTCCAAATTTTCAGTCAGTGCAACTCAGTGTGTGTACGAGTGGGTCGTGCAGTGCAGGAGATGTGATGAGGTCGCGGACCTTATTCGTGTTTCTCGTTGGATTGTGCCAGGTGATTCAGGACATCAGTTTCAGTGCCGACAGCCATTGGATTGCTGTGAGCTCTTCCAGGGGAACCCAGCACTTGTTCGCGATATCTCCGTTCGGTGGCCCAGTGGGTCCGCAAACGCACGGAACGGTGCCTGTGGATGGCCTGATTGGTCCGACGTTGACATCTTCTCCCGTGTTCCCGTGGTGGTCGAGTCCCGGATCCCTGAGTTCGAATCCGCAAGCCGTGAACCCTCCTCCTTCTGCCATCACTCTGAATGTGGTGAGTCGAATCAAGAATGGGACTGGCGGGTGGCGTGGCACGGTGACGAGTGCGGCTGTGACGGCGACGGGTCGTCCGAACGTGCTTGCCGGTTCCGTGGCTGCCGTGTTTCACGACGGTGGTGGTGCCGGCGTGGAGTCTGAGGTGGGTGTGGGTACGTTGAAGGACCAACTGTGGGTGATGTGTCCGACGGGTCATCTTCTTCGTTATTTGCTACGTCCCTCTGCGGGAGGAGACGGTGTTTACCCGAACGGTTTGCCGCAAATGGCCGGCATGGTTTCCCCGGGGAGTCCCGGTTTGTCTGCGGAGCTGAAGGTCGTTGTGGAGCCCGTGGAGAGGTGGGACGTTTCTCGTCGTCCGAACTGGGTGGAACGGGAAGAGCGAGTGGATTCCCAGGGTGCGGGTCACGAAGTCGCCGGAGTGGGAGTGTCGTCCGTCCCGTGTGTGTGTTCTGGGTCTTTAGCTAAGGAAGGTACGACGACTGAAGAGATGCAACGTTGGTTCATGTCCAATGCTGAAGTTCAGATGCATCAGGCCAGGCCTGTTCCCATTTGGGCGAAGTCGAAGGTACTCGCTATTTCGCCTGTTTGCCATTCGTGTATTTGTGCGGCTCCTGTCCTTTGCGGAGTTCCGTTGTTTTGATGAATTTCGTATTTCCTGGGGTTTTTGGACTTGTGTCATGAGGGTGGCATTTAGCCACTGGAGCTTCTGCAGTTGATCCCTGATGCCGGAGTCCCCCCGTGTTGTTTCTCGTTTCCAGATCCAATTCCATTTGATGTTGAGTGGGCCAGCCACGTCGTCCGAGTCTGACGGCGACGTCTCTGGAGACGACGGGTTCGGAGAGATCGAGATCGAGAGAATTCCTACTCGGATTGTGGAAGTTCGTCGGAAAGATCTGGTTCCTGTCATTGAAAGGCTGGAGAAGTTTAAGAAAGTTCAGGGTTCCCGGTGAGGATTCCATCTTTCCGTCGGTCGTGTCTTTTGATTGTTTAGGCTCGATGGCGAGATGTTTAGGCTTGGATTCGTCTTTCGCCTTGACTGTTTCTTGGCGTCCATTTTCTGGCCTGGTTTGTATGGCTCTGGTTCTTTTCACGGAAAGCTTGCTGGTGTTTTGTTTTCTAAATCCAGTCGAGGAGTTGGAGTGAGGTGTGCCTGGAGTGGTGAATGACTTTCCAATGGCCGTGTGTGCAGGGAAGTTCTGGTGCCGGATCCTTTGCCAGGGGTATCGAATGCTCATGAGCAGCTTCTGGGAGACGACGGTGTGCAAGATGGGTCTGGAAGATGGATCGCTGGTTTGCGAGGCCTGCCCATCCGCCGGACCAGCAGCTGCAGTAGCTTTGGTTCCGAGGGTGCTCCGTTGGCTGGTAGCGGAGGTGGTGTGAACGGTTACCATCGTGGCTACCAAGGTTCGCTACCATTCCATGTGCATTTCCGTCGGTAAAGCAAGCGTATGTAACGGAGCCTAGAGGTATCGAATGCTTTCATTGTAAGGCTTAGCTTGGTTTTCCTCTACATGTTTCTGGTATTAGAGTGAGGTTTTGGGGAGTGTTTTTGAGATTTTCTTTGGCTGCAGATTCGGTCCCTGCAGACACTCCTCCGTCGTCTTTTGGATCTCCTCCGTATTTCCATCATCCCCAGCCAGGGTCCGCGGCGGCGGTGACAGTCCGAGATCCTGGTCCTCTGTTGCGTTCGAAGTCTGGTGGTTTTGAGTCGTACCAGGAGAGTTTCCATCCCCTCGTGGACCCGGTTGTGGGTGTGATGGGTTCTCCCATCAATATCCCCCGTGTAGAAACGAGGGACATGTTCCACAAGTACACGAAGCCCGGCGTATCTGCAGGTTCTGGGTTCCCCAATTCTGGCGGGAGTGACAGCGCCGTCCATGACGGTGGCAGTGTCGGTGCAGGTTCCTCGGATGGCCAGATCGGTCCGTCCATTCCTCCACTCGCGACGCCAGGGAGCGACGTTTCCGTGTCTCGAGACTTGCAGGATTTAGTTTTGCACGACAGTAGTGCGAAGCGTTCCGGGGTTCCGTTTCCCGCGAATGGGAATAGCCGGTGGGCCCTGATGCCAAGTGGTCCGTTTGTGTCGAATGGGTCTCTGAAGCATTCTTCGGGCACGCCAACGGCTCCGTGCGTTTCTACCCCGGACTGCGAGGGTGCGTTTGTTGTGGACGATTGTGGACTTCGTGGAAGCGGCGGTGTTGTGATCGACAGTCCTTTGGACAGTAGTCCGGGTGACGGAGTCGTGGGTGCGGCGGCTGAGGATGCGGAGAGTGAGGATACGGAGGGAGGTCGCAGTAAGAGCGAGGAGAATGAGACTGCGGAGCGCGGGGATGACGTCTGGGAGGGTTCGATGTTTCCCTTTTGTGAAGAAGGTGAGTTTGACTTCTGCTGCGCGTTGACCTTTGTCCATTTGGTGATTTCTCTTTTGGAATGTTTTCTTCTCTTTCCTTTTGTCGTTTTCCTTGGATTACTTTTCGTGATGTTTATTCCCTGTGGGAGGGTTCCTTTATTGGAAATTTTTGGTGGTGTTTGTTGACTGTAGTTTGTGGTTTCTTTGTATCTTTCGTTTTTGAGTTTGAAATGCTCTCTGTTTATGTCCCTTTGAGAGTGGTTGTGCGGTTTTGGATTCTTGTACCAATTGGTATTCGTTGTTTGTGATTTTCGCAGATTGCTAGGCTTGGGGGATGTTTTCCCTTCGCGGCCTGCTTATTGATGGGACCAGGCTCGAGTATTTAAGAGTGCCCTGGCCACTCCCCTGTCCTGTGTGGAGGTTCACGCCTTCCATGAGAAATTGCACTTGGACTTTGCAGGCTGTACGCCTTTTTTGAGGCCAAGAATGCAGGTTGGGACCTCGTAGACTACATGTGGTACTGCATTATCGAACGACATGAGGCGCCTCTATTTCAAGGTTGCCAACGACTCCTATGTGGAGAACTGCTCCAGCGCAAGCCTGACGGGTGGGACTCTCCGATCTGGCGTTGAATTCCAGATGGAGGAATCCAGATGAAGCGTGAGTTTTCAGCGTTTTGGCTCTGCATACTGGCGACATTATTCGAAGGTATTTGTTATTTTGACTGGTTGTAAAATAAGTGGAGCCGCCAAGCCAGCCCCCTTCCTCGGTTCATAATGATGGTGTAGGGGATATCTGGGAGGAACGAATCTAACAGTACGCCCTACTACAGGAAGGTATCTGAGGTAATTGAATGTTGAATAAGCTGGTTGGG
Source organism: Rhytidiadelphus loreus (assembly GCA_947034895.1). Classification (NCBI taxonomy): domain Eukaryota; kingdom Viridiplantae; phylum Streptophyta; class Bryopsida; order Hypnales; family Hylocomiaceae; genus Rhytidiadelphus; species Rhytidiadelphus loreus. The sequence goes on from OX344764.1 coordinate 47,779,440, forward strand.
AGGCAAACGTTCCTGATTATGAAAGTGTAGGTTTTTACTTTGAAGATGAACGAAGAGACATCTGAAAATGTAAAAAGTTAAAAAAGTTAAAAATGAAAATAGTGTAGCCATTGTGGTGAGAGTGCTTCCTGCTCGGGTTCACTTGATGTCCATTTTGTACATATTTTGTGTATACAATTTACTCCATTTGCGCCCTTGGCCTGTGCAATGATAGTTTTTGGTATCGTGTTTGAATGTTTTGAATCTAGTGGGTTCTTGGGTTAGCCTCTTATCTTGAGTGTATTATTATTGTTATTCTACGAGGCCCTGTGTAGCACCCGTTGTGTCTTGTTGAAATGGAAACTCGATCGATTGGTAAGATTGTCTCCCCAAGCGAGTACGTTGTACGCATGAGAACTGACTTGTTATATTGGATTCATTATAGTTTTTTTGTATGATGTTTACAAATATTTACTGAGAGAGTTCATACAAAGTAGTTGATTAGCATGTTTGAAAGAAAATACTTCTAAATCACAGGATTGAACCATCTTATACTGAAAGATATATTGTGCTACAAATTCAAATAGTGAACTATCTCAAGAAACTAGTGATTTCATTTTTTTAGTATTGTCTAATTTGAAATTACGTAAGTACCACTAGTGGCACCTCCTCAGTAAGGGGATTAACAGGAAGTACTATTGCCTTTGTTGGAAAGGTGTCTTTGGTATATGATACATGTTAAAAAACGTAGTTTCTAATGTGAACGCTCACCATAATGGCGAGTGACACGTGTCATGAGGATTAGATGAATTCCTCATGACCAATAGGAGAAGACAACTATTCATTGTCTTTCTCCTTTCTTCATTGTATATACTTCAAAGCTCCCTAATGAAGTTTAGTATTCTTGGAGTGTATTTTGTGTGTCTTAGTTGCTGTGCGATTTTGTTTCATATTTTATTCTCAACACGTTATCGGCACACTCTCATACTTTAGTCTTAGATTTCCTTAAGTCTTGTACTTCCAATTTAGATTTCATTTTCCAGAGGGAGCTTCTATGCCCCCCTTCCCATTTGTTCCTCCAACTTCTTCCCCTGCAGACTCTTCTCCCTCCTCTGGCTTCCCTTCCGCCTTCACTCTCTCCACCTAGTTTGTCTGCTCCCCCGCCCATCCTGGCTCCCATTTCGCCCAGGCCCAGGCTCTCCCCTCTTTCCGCAGGCTCTCCCCTCTCCCGCAGGCTCTCCCCTCTCTCACACCACAGCTCTCCCCTCCCCCGACATTCCTTCCTCCCTGCTTCACTTCCCTCCAGCCCAACTGCTCCCCTCCAGCAGCCTGCTCAGCCCCCCCCACCAAACCCCAGTTCCCAATTTTTATTTTTATTTATTTTTTTATTTTTATTTTTATTTTTAATATTTATTTTTAATTCTTTTAATATTTTTCTAAGTCATTTTCATTTAGATTATATAAATATATTTCTTTATCCTTCTCTTCTTTATTTCTTTATCTTTCTGTTTTCTTTTTCTTTATCTTGATCAATTCTTTATCTTTATCTTATCTTCTTACTTTACCATTAACTATATTATATTTTTACTTTTATTTTTACTTTTATTTTTATTTTATCTTCTCTTTTCTTTATCTTCATCTTCCATCTTTATCTTTTATTTCTTTCAAAACCCTAATATTATCAAAACCCTAATTTTTTCCAAAACCCTAATTTTCTTTTTCAACCCTAATTTCTCCACGAAGCCATTTTCATTCTACATCATGACTACTTCGACATCTTCTGTCGCTACATCTACGACTATTCCGGTGGCTGCTACTATTATTGAGCCACCAAGGCTTCAACCTCTTCTTTTTACACAACTAGTAGCTGATGGCAGCAATTATCTATTATGGGCGAGGACGGTTAAAGCACATATATTTGCCGAGGGACTATCAGACGTTATTAACTTTGACACTATTCCCACTGTAAGTGTCACTGCTCCTACTATCACAGGTTCCACTGTTCCTGCTACCACTGTTTCCGCTTCCACTTCTTGGAAAGCTTTACTTTTGCTTCGTCGCCATGTTGTTCCTGCATTACAACATCAGTATTTAGAGATAGAAAAACCAGATGAGCTTTGGCAGAAGCTCGAGTCTCGTTTTGACCATCAGAAAACGATGTTCCTTCCTAGAGCTCTCCACGATTGGACGCATTTACGAGTGTTGGATTTTCCAACGCTTGTTGCTTTTAACAATGAATTGTACCGCATCAGATCGCAATTACGGTTGTGTGGTCAATCCATTACCGAACAGGAAATGATTGAGAAAACTCTCTCAACATTTCCACCGGTTTCTGCTGTACTTGCCCAGCAGTATAGAAACATGAAATTTGAAAATCACTTAGATCTCATGTCTCTATTACTTCTTGCTGAAAAGCAAAATGAGATCCTTCTGCGCAATGCAGAAACCCGCCCTATTGGGACTACAGTACCAGAGTCTCATGTTGTCAAGGTTTCTCATTTCAAACCTAAGTCACACAAGTTTAAGAAACATCGTCATAAACAGTCCAGTGGTTATGGTCAGAGTCATGTGCACAAGAAGAATACCAATTCTTCTTCTCAAAACCATGGTAAGCGTCCATCAGAGACGCGTACTTGCCACAAATGTGGTAGAGTTGGCCATTTGGCCAATGTTTGCCGTACATCAGACTATTTTGTCAAGATGTCCAAGAAAACAAGAAACTTCGAGCTCAGGGTCGTGAAACTCATACCATGGATGCGTCTATGGACCCGTATGGAGCTGAAGATTTTGAAACACATGTTGCTGAGGATACCTCCACTGGTGAGTCTTGTGATGCACTCCTTGACTCTGCAACCACACATACTATTTTGCAAAATAAACAATTTTTTGATTTTGATAATCTTTCAACTTGGCAAACCAGAAATTTAATAACTATGGCTGGATCGAATGTGTTTCGTTTCCAGGAGGGACCAGCAAAGGTGATTTTGCCTGAGGGCACCACCATAACATGCATGCGTGCTATGTTTTCTCCCTCTGCGCCTCGAAGCCTGATCAGCTATCGAGATATCCGCACCAATGGTTTTCACCTCTCGACCAAAAATCTAGATAGGCGAGAGGCTCTGGTTTTTGTACAAAATAATAAAATAGTGGAAACAGCCTTTGCTGCGGCTAGTGGCTTGTATCGGATTCCAATCCGACCACCATCTGTATCTAGTTTTGCTTTATCTTCTAAAGATAATAAAATTTCATTGTGGCATGGAAGACTTGGTCATCCAGGCTCCACTTTATTTCGGAAAATTCTTCCATGTGTTCTTGGTCATAATTTACAGCCCACTGATGTAAATTCCATGACACTATGTCAAGCATGTGTCCAAGGCAAATTAATTGTCAGACCATCTCTATGGAAGCTGCCCAATGAATTACCACCAATGCTTTCGAGATTGCATGGTGATATTTGTGGTCCTATAACACCAATGTCTGGACCATTTCGATATTTTTTGGTTTTGGTTGATGCATCAGGCAGACAATCTCATGTCTCCTTACTATCAACCAGAAATTTGGCTTTTGCCAACTTACTTTCTATGCTTATCCGGTTCAAGGCTCATTTTCATGATTATCCAATCAAAACGCTTCGGATGGATAATGCTCAAGAATTTCGATCCAAATCTTTCGAAGATTATTGTATTGCTACTGGAATTGATCTGACATATTCAATTCCGTATGAACATGCTCAAAATGGATTGGCGGAGTCTTTCATCAAGCGAATTCAACTTATTACGAGGCCTTTGCTTTTACATGCAAATTTGCCCGCCTACATGTGGGGACATGTAGTTCTACATGCTGCAACTTTGATTCGACTTCGTCCTTCATCTGTAGAGATCGCTTCATCACAAGAACTTCTTTCAGGACGAGTTCCCAATGTATCACATTTGCGACTATTCAGATGCCGTGTTTGGGTTCCAATTGCGGAACCTCAACGTCATACTATTGGCGCTCATCGCCAAGAAGGCATCTATGTTGGATTTGACTCTTCCAGCATTATTCGATACATTAATCCTTCAACTGGTACATTACTTCGTGCACGTTTCGTCAACTGTCGGTTTGAAGAAGACGTATTTCCATCTCTAAGAGGAGGAGCATTTATTCCAGAGACTTCTCCTGGTATTACATTTCAAGCACTTCAAACACTTACATCAAATCCTGATCCACGATCATCCTTGATTGAAACTAAAGTTGCCAAAATTTTGCATTTGCAAAAGATTGCGGATCAGACTCCTGATGGTTTTAATGATGCACCACGGATTACAAAAACTCCATTGAATGAAGCCCGAAATCTTCCTGCTCGAGTTTTTGTACCAGATACTACAACTATTTCTACTCCTCAATCTTTGGCCAAACGGACTCGTGGACCAGATAAGCACCCACGTAAATGCAAGACAATCTCTGATGTTGCTAATCCTTCTCTATCTATAGCAACAACTTCCGATTTTATTCATTCATCTTCTTCTAAAGAAGATGTATCTCACTTGAACACAGAATTATCTGTGATGTACTGCGGTACTGGCCACATATGGGATAGAGAAAGTATTGACATGGATGAAAATTTCATTTCTATGGTTGTAGAACATCTTTCTTGCGAAAAAGATGATCCCGAGCCACGTACTATTGAAGAAGCGATGAATCGCTCTGATTGGCTTAAGTGGAAAGCTGCTATTGAGGAGGAATATGAATCTTTGCGCAAGAGACAAGTCTTTGGACCTATCGTGAATAATCTTAACTCACGACCTCTTGGATACAAACTTGTTTTTGTACGCAAACGAAATGACAAAGGTCAGATTATTCGCTACAAAGTTCGTCTTGTTGCTCAAGGATTTACACAAAAATTTGGCATTGATTACGATATCACGTATTCACCAGTTATGGATACTATTACCTTCCGATATCTTCTCGGAATGGCAGTTCATGCCATTCTTGAGATGAGACTTATGGATGTTGTTACCGCTTATCTATATGGCTCACTTCATACTAATATTTACATGCGAGTCCCACCAGGCCTTGAATCTACAAATTCAAGTGCAACTATTTCAGGCAAATTTCGTGGCGTTAAATTACAACGTGCATTATATGGTCTCAAACAATCTGGACGCATGTGGTATCAACGCCTACGACAATTTCTCATTGAGAATCATTTTATTAATGATGCATTGCTTCCATGTCTCTTTATCAAAAGAGACAAAGATCATTTTGTCATCATTGTTGTTTATGTTGATGATTTGAACCTTATAGGTACCAAACCTGCATGCATTGCAGCTACTCAGCTTCTTGTTCGTGAATTTGAAATGAAAGTACTTGGCAAAACTACTTTTTGTATTGGATTACAAGTTCTTCATTTGAAAGATGGTAGTATTTTTCTTTCTCAAACGACGTATATCAACCGAATCTTGAAAAGATTCAACATGCTTGATGCATATCCTCTATCATCACCTATAGTAGGTCGAAGTTCAAAGGGTGAAGATCCTTACCGTCCTTGCGAGGAGGAGGAGGCAACATTGGGTGAAAACTATCCATACCTCGTTGCGGTCGGAGCACTTTTATACTTAGCTACGTCTACAAGGCCTGATATTGCATTTGCAGTTAGTGTTCTTGCAAGACATAGTGCTCGTCCTACACTTCGACATTGGAATGGCATCAAACACATTTTTCGTTATTTGACAGGAACTGAAGATTTGGGACTACACTATACTCGATCACGAGATCCAACATTGGTTGGATATGCTGATGCTGGATATAGATTAGATCTGCAACATCAAAATCTCAAACAGGCTATGTTTTCTTGCGACATGGAGCTGCAATATCTTGGAAATCAGTAAAGCAAACTATCACCGCAACATCATCGAATCATGCAGAAATTATTGCTTTACATGAAGCATCTCGAGAATGCATCTGGTTAAGATCGATTGACAGGTTCATTCGAACAAATTGTGGATTATTTTATGATAATTCTCCGACTGTTTTATACGAAGACAATAGTGCTTGTGTTACTCAAATGCAAGCAGGTTTTATTAAAGGTGATCGCACAAAGCATATAGATCCAAAATATTTCACCTATACTAATGATTTGATTGCAGACAAAGTACTTGAGATCAAGAAAATTGCATCAGCAAATAATCTAGCTGATCTTTTTACCAAGGCTCTTCCAGCATCTACCCATCGTCGACTTGTCCATGATATTGGAATGCGGTGATTTAGTATTTTAGAACAAGAAATTCAATAGATTTCCATTATGAAATTTATTGATCCTTTTGATATCCTTCCATAGATTTTTTCCCACAGGGTTTTACTATGAGAATGGATTGATAAAGGAGTTGTACTCTTTTTCCTTCATCTGTGGTTTTATCCTTGAATATAACCAAGGTTTTCCCAGATAAGGTTTTAATGAGGCAACAAACATAAAATCTTATATCGAATAGAAAAAGGTGGGGTCGTGGTGAGAACCACGGTTTGGAGTTCAACGCTGGAGCTTGTTAACCATCTTGGGGTGCCCTGCATCTTGTCACATCACAGCTCAGGGGTAGGATAGCGGGTCGGCTGTTTATTCCTGCCTCACTAACAATGCCAAGCCGTGAGTTTCCCAAATCAATCGACGAGGCCGACGAGTATCCAACCTCGGACCGATTGGTTGACCACCGACTTACGAAACCAGCCGACCAAGTCCACGACTTGGCGACAACGACTAGTTTTCGATTGATTTTATACATACCATTGGCTAGTTTATATTAGATTATTATTTTATAATATTTTACTTATATTATGCTGAGCGAGGAGGAGTGTTAAGAAACGTAGTTTCTAATGTGAACGCTCACCATAATGGTGAGTGACACGTGTCATGAGGATTAGATGAATTCCTCATGACCAATAGGAGAAGACAACTATTCATTGTCTCTCTCCTTTCTTCATTGTATATACTTCAAAACTCCCTAATGAAGTTTAGTATTCTTGGAGTGTATTTTGTGTGTCTTAGTTGCTCTGCGATTTTGTTTCGTATTTTATTCTCAACAATACAAGGGCCATTGTGTCAAATTTGTAGAAGTTTCATTGTTGCCTATTTCGAACATCGAAAAAAATACTCTTCCTATGAAAATGTAGAAAAAGTCTTACAATTTTGCATGAATAAGAAACTCAATAAGTTGAACAATTTGGAAGACTAACTTGCCAAAAGCCTTTATAGGGTATAAATGTTGAATTCCCCAAATTAAATGATTTCAACATATGAGTGTTGAATTTGACTTGAATATACAGTGAGAACCTCAACTACTTATCCATACCTTAAGAATTGTTGAAATCCCAAGATTAAATTATTTCAACACCTCAGTGCCTTGAATATATAGTAAGAATCTTAACCACATATCTTAAGTTAGGTTGTTTGTTTTGTTTTGATTGTTTATTATTGTAAGATCTCTTAGATTGTGCATTTTTTAGTGGTGTTTTTGGTACTATCAGAAAACTCTATATAAAGAGGGATGCAAAGGCTTTATTTTACTATGGCATAAAAGTTACAGATTTTTGAGTTATTTTCAAATTAAGAACTTGATTGTATTTATCTTTTATTTTGAAAATACCATAACTTTCACATCACACGCCCTAGTATCTTGAAACAAAGTCTTTGCACTCTGTTGTGCATGAGTTTCAAAGTTTTTAAAAATTAGAAGATTAAAAACTTATTTTTATTTTTATTTTTTTTGTAGCAACAACATTAGTCTATTTTGTTTTTATTGAATCTTGTTGGCAATTGATAAAAGATTAATGGAGCTTCTCTACAACAATTATGTTTTCAATGAGTCATAAAATCAAGAATATGACTGACACACAAATCACTATAAATGATTTGCAATATGATTGAATCGAGTCATGATTGATGAGTTGCTTTAGACATGAGTCATAAATCACTATAGATGATTTGCGATATGATTGAATCTAGTTATTATTGAATGAGTTGCTTCAGACAAAAGTTATATTAGCAGTCATATGGGTTGGAGGTATAATTAGCCATAATTAGTCATATTTTGTAAATGTGGCATATATGTTGATTATCTTTAGGAGCTTGATTTTTTCTTGAGCTACCTGGGCAAAAAAAAAATATTGTGTGGCTTATGACTCCATGTAGCCATATTTTGGCTAATGTGGAATATAACTACAATAAGTCATATTTTTTGTTGATGTGGAATATGACTGCAGTGAGTCATATTTTTTTTGTTGATGTAGAATATGAATTTTGTGAATCATATTTTCTTGCTATGTGGCAATGACTCTCATGAGTCATATTTTTGGATAATGTGGAATATGAACATGATTCTTATAAGTCATATTCTTTACTGATGTGAAATATGACTCTTGTGAGACATATTTTTGGTTGACGTGGTAGTTCATGTGGATGTCATTAGTAATTTTATGATTAACTACACTCATATTTTGGAAAGTGCAAGGTTACACTTTGACACACATACCTATGAGCATTATACTACTATAGCTAGATATATTTTAACAAATATATATGTGAAATGTAATTTAAGCAAGTGATATTCGAGATGATTGAGAGTTATATTTTCTTTGATATTTTCTAAATTTGTGTGTAATTTGTGATCAAGTGATTGAGGTCCAAAATAGCTTTAATTACAAACTACAATCACATTTTTAATGAACATGACACATTGCAATCATACATCCAGATGATTTAACAATTGAATAAAAGATTTCATGTAGTTAAAAACAAATACAGTTAATACACAAGTTTTTAGGAATATACAAAAGATAATCATATTGGAGAGGGAGAATGCAAGAAGGAATGCAACTATTTTCTTTGACATTTATTAGTTAACAATACAAAACATATATATCACAATGAATCATTCACACAATCCAATAGGGCCTATATTCTTTACAATAATGTGAAGTTGACTTTATTGAGTTGCAAGTAGCTTCCAACGACTTTGTTTCAATTTTCGGTGCCTACATATACAATTAAAGAAATGGGAGTTTAGTTTTTAGTGAATGAAAAACAGAGCTCACCCTTCAAAAGCTTACAACAACACAAAATATGTAGCACAAGTTTATGGTAAGAAGAATAAGAATGGTGATGGAGGAAACAAGAAGAAAAAAGCTAAAAGTGCTAAGAGATAACAACAAACAAGAGTTAAAATGCAACAAGAAACAACAAGAAATGAGAGTTACGATGCAACAAGAAACAACAAGAAATGAGAGTTACAATGCATCAAGAAAAAAATAAGAAGCAATGAGAAGAAACAAAAAGAAAGAACTAAGAAGAAGAAAGAATTAAAATGCAACAAGAAGAAAGAGTGTAGATGCAACAAGAAAAAAAGAAGCAAGAACTAAAAAGAAATAAGAAGAAACTAAAAGCAAGAACTAACTATGAAGAAGAAAGAGTAAAAATTCAAGAAGAAACAAGAAACATAAACTAAAAAGAAATAAGAAGTGTATGTTGAATTTTTTTGCTATCCTAAGGCCCAAACCCAAGGTTACAAGTATAGGGATTCTTTTCAAAAAAAGTTCTATTTGTCTATTGTTTAGGTATCTAAGGTCACTTTTAAAGTAGGTTATAGTAGAAAATGTATTTATTTTCCAATTAGTGCTAGCAATTATCTAAATCAACTTTCCAATTGGAAAGAACCGCCTACTATGACACAATTCACAAACTTCTCACCTTCACTGTCAACTAGACTACGCATAGTGCGTTACTCAATTACACAACTAGTCAAAATTGGACTCTATTGATTTCTAAATCACTAGCCAATTGGACACAATCATGAGGCTCATCATTGATACCACAAGTAGAATTGATCCAATTTATAACTAGCAATATCTCTTTTAATATCAACACTATTTGCCTCACTATGCATTATCAAATTGCTAGAATTGAATCATTGGTTAGTTGTTAAGTCTAATAACCCGCAAGTCGGTTCACAAGTTCAACTAGCTTGGTTTTCAACCTCTATCAACTAGACTCAATGCTCTACGTAACCATCAATTTGATAATTTCTGAGAACCATTAGACTCTATGATTGTTGTAGACAAATCCCAAGCTATTAGTTCATCTAAGACCTATTCACAATAAGCCAACAATGCCAACACATACAATCATAAATAAATAAAAATGGCCATTAAACTTATTACAAACTCAAATCTTCTTCAATCATTCTTAAATAACAAGCAACTTATTTTGTTGCCAATTTGACTTCTATGCCTACCCAATTCCTTTATCCACCACTCCACCTGGCAAGTCCACTTCTCAGTCCCACTTAGACTCTCTATTCTCCAAGACAACAACTTAATTTGCTAGATCAATTTGCCTCTTGAACTTCTCAACTAACTAAAGTGCTAGACTACACTAACGCTCTCCAAACAACTTTTACTCAATTTGGCGGCGCTTACACAATTAATTGACGATTTCAAAACAACATGGAGCTTTACATTCAACAATTACACGCTCAACTCACAACATCCATCACACACAAGGCAATTTGTTATCTCACAATTACACCTTATACAATTTTGAAAATACGAATCAATTGAAGGAATATATTAATATAACAAAATTGTCAATGAGCCATACATGTTGAATAAGCTTGAATATGAACTGAAAAACAAAAACTAATGGACCTAGCTATATAGCCAAAGGTTACAATATGACTTGTCCAATGTTTGATTTAAAGAGTCATTGAGCCATCTAGCCACCCTTCTAAACTTGACAATTTACCCTTTTCAAATCTACAACAAGACCTTTTTATATTAGCATGGATTAGTTGGCAACTTGTCTCTTCACAATTGAAGAGAAACAACTTGACCTTTACATAAAACATTAAAAAGACAAATTGACATATTGTTTAAACTACAAGAAGCAAGAGTTAAGGTGCAACAAGAAGCAACAACTTAGAAGCAAAAAATAAGAAGTAACAAATAAAGCTAAGAGACAACAAAAGGCAACAACTAAGAAGCAAAAAATAAGAAATAACAAGTAACAGCTAAGAGACAACAAAAAGCAACAACTAAGAAGCCAAAAAAAGAAGTAACAAGTAAAAGCTAAAAGACAACAAAAAGGAACAACTAAGCAACAAAAAAATAAGAGATAACAAATAAAAACTAAGACACAACAAAAAGCAAGGAAGAAGAACCAAGAAAAGTGTCGACTAGGATTTTGAAATCCTAAAAAACTAACGGCTAAGGTTTCAAAACTCTAAAAAAGTGGTGATTAGGTTTGAAAATCCAAAAAGAAAGGTGATGAAGATTTCAATATCTTAAATAATGACTTGCCAATATTTTTTTGGATTGCCCGTATTTTTCTTGGGCTCCCCCAAAATAAAGAAATGTCATTACCCTGGAAATGTGACTAGCAATATGAATTAACATGCCCCAAACATATTTTGTGCATTCTCTATGAAGTACTTCGTTGCTCCCAATGGACGTATAGTACATGCCCGTGAAGTACAAGGCCCAAAAATGACTAGCTGTCATATTTTGTAGTTATATTTCTCCCCAAGGTATTGGCCTTCAAGAATATGACTTTGAGCAGTTGCCAATCATTCTTAGTCATATTTTTTGCAGTTATAAAATACCCATTTTCTTGTAGTACATGGACAACAAAAGACTTACCACATCAAAGGTAAATAACTCTTATATTTTAGAAAATTGAATACACCTCTTTGAATATTCTTAGAAGTCTTTTGCTTTCCTTTATAAATTTTTAGTTTTGAAAATTGATTTCCTAATTGCCAACCTCTGCTAACGGTGGGCATACAATCCCTAAAGTCCCAAAGTCTTATTTTCATCAAAAGATCTCAAAAAGTGCCATTTTTGGAGCAAAATATTAAAATAGATTTTTTTTTCATATTTAACCGCAGAAATTTGCAATATTGTTGTATGAGAATTTTAGAAACTTTGATTGCATGGATTGCAAAGTATTTGCATTCAAAGTGAAAAGTGCATGATTTTTGGCACCATGGCAAACTAGGTTTTCAGACTTTGAATTGTATAAATTTAAATATTTTACATTTCAGATGCATGTTTAGATGTTGAGTTTTAAAAAAAATTCATAAAAAATTGAGTTTAGGAAAAAGATTTTTTTTAAATTAATATGATTTTCATTCTTTAAAGGGTTTTTAAACTCTTCAAAGATACTGAGCACTAATAGTATCCAATGGATGACTTCATTTTTTCCTATAGAAAAAATGTACCTATTGGTCCAATAATCAAAGCAATTTCAATAACTACCTTCTGAGGGTTTATTATTTCCCTCTATCTTGTACCTATTTCTACTAGAAGAGGGAAATAATAAATTGTTAATAACTTGAAGATGAAATCAAAAATAATATTCCCAATGGTAAGGTCCCGGGTAAGGTTGTTCTAATTAACAATTAAAGTTTAATTAAATGGTCTAAAAAATATTTTCTTACTAAAAAATGAATGGTTTTAATCCAATTTTTTGGAGAGTTTTTTGTGTGTTTTTGGAGTGCTTAGTGATCAAAAGTCCCTCATCTCTACCCTATAGAATTTCTACATTTGAAGATGCTAACTCCATGGATAGTAAATGATGCTTTTTCAATGTATTTGGCAAATCTCACATCCTTGCTCTTGAACTAAATTTTAGCCATTCAAATGATATTTTGTGAATTTTAGCCCAACTAAAGAAATGTAGTATCTGTCCAATTCAAAATTTTGAAAAATTTCCAAAATAAAATATTTGATTGCCATTTCCACTTTCAGCCTATAACCATGGGGTGCTAAAATTTTAATTATAGAATGACAATAATGATATGAATATTTGATTTGGAGCACAGTGTTTAAAAAAATAATATACACTTATGATCAATTCAGATTTTAAAGCTTATCTTGTGTTTGATATGATTTATTTCACTTTCTCTTCAAAAATTCACAATAATTTAAAAATTTTGGACTTACTCAAGTTATGTGATTTCATCTCTTAAAAATAAGAGTGAAATATTCTTTCAAATTCAATTTCAAAATAGACCATATGCTTTGAAGTTTGATCACATGGACAACAACCTCCTCCTTTAACCCCTAAATGCTCCAACGTCTAATTACTTACTGTCCAAGAACAATTTGAAGTGAAAACTTTAGATTGATATACAAATTTCATCCATTCACTTTTGGGGTGCTTTTTGATGTGTTCAAGAACGTATAAATAGAGTTTATGTAAAGGTAACATCACCTAAAAGCTACATCCTTGAAGCACAAAATGTCTCAACTTTCATTGGTTGCTTTTGAATTGTGGTGATTTGAAGTCTTAGAAATGTTCATTCTAGATCATTTTTTAGGTATTAGAGAACAAAATGTGTTGTACTTAGGTGTTTCTACCTTATGTTTAGATGTCATGAGTAAATGATTTATTGGAAGTGCTAAGATTCAAATTTATCAGAATTTGATGAAATTTTTTGGGTGTCCTTCACAATTATTGAAAGCTGAGGGAAGTTGAAGAACAAAAATACTGCTGCGGGGACTTGTTCCTTTGGTTTTGTGTACTTTTTCCCTTATCAATGGAAATTGTACATGTGTTTTAAGAAAGAAAAGAAAAAAGTCAAGGAAAGTTATTGTATTTTTCTCTATGATTGAGTAGATTTTCCAAACTAGTGTAAAGTGTGCAAGTGTTTCAAAGAAATTATTTGGTGAATTTTTTGGAATTTTTCTTTGTGGACTCAATAACCATTTCAAGATCCTAACAATGATCTAAGGTAGCCGACCTCTTTCTAACCATGACCTATTTTTGCTAGTGATAGCTCACGCAATACAAATGTGGGGGAGGTGTACATTGAATGCATACAATGATCACATGATTTACATTTGAAGCCACAATTATCACCTACTTTGAAGCATGGTTGATTTTGTAATTAGCCTATGGTTGGAATTGTGATGCTTAATATAACAAGAATGGATTGAAGGGAATCTTTACAAAAAAAATTCATAATTATTTCATTTTTGAGGGAAAAAAAAAGAACAATTTCTATAACCCTCCTCAAATCTATTTCTCTAAAGGGGGATTTTTCTCCTCACCAAATGCATATTGGAAATACAGTAAATTTCTTAAGTGGTCAGAATGAGGTCGGCTACTTTAGAATTCACAACTAGGCAATTGAAAAGTTCCTCATTTATGTTAATAGATTGAAAGATTACAAGCTTTGACCATAATCTTTCAATCCATGAACATGTTCTCCAAATTTCTTTTGTACTCCCTCTAACTCAAAATAAATTTGTTGTACTCCCACAATTCCCTACAAGAAACCACGGATTTATTTTGAGACAAAGGGAGTAATAATGTAAAAGAATTCTTTCACATCTTACTATGACATTCATAAGCATGGATAGAAAAGCACAAATTATTTTTGCTTATCACTTCCCCTATTTTGAAGTCTCTTTTTTGCCAAACAATAATCCTACATCAACGGTGTTATTTTGTGAGCATGTGAGCATGAGCCTATGAATGTTGAGCAGGGATTATGTGAGCATTGAGCTTAGAAATTTGAAGAAATAAAAGAAAATTTAATAATATTTCTAGTAATAGATTTCATTTAAAAATTTGGCAAAAATTTACTATTTCAGTATATTTTAGTACCTATTACTATGGACCTATTACTATGTTTATGTAGAATTTAGATGAAAATTATAATTTTCAATGTTGTCTAAAATATTAGAAGTGTACATTATGAAAATGATGAATTAATTGATATGAGAGATGAATGAAGATGGAAATAAGTTTATATAGAATATTGGTTGATCATTGTTTTATAGCAGTGTGGGTCCTTTCGGGGCTAATAGAAAAATACCAATAATTTTTTTTTGATGCATTGTTATAGAACTTGTTTAGATTTTAGAAAAAAAAAATCGTTGATAAGAACTACTATCTTGTAGTAGTGCAGGTCCTCTCAAGGGTGGTATCTACACTTCAGCCTTGATATGTTGGTAATTGGACTTGTTAAGATTTTGGAAGAAAATATTTGGTTGATAGGGATTATTTTTGTAAGGAATGAGCTCAATTACACCAAATTGTTGATTAGTTGATCATTGTCCTCTTATAGGACCTCCGAGGGTTTAACTCTTCTATTTTTGATCAAATGGTCGTTTGGTTAATCACTCCCCTCTTGTTGCTTGGGCCCCCTTAGTGCCAAGGAGAGCCCCTTTATAGCAAAGAATTTCTTTTTTTTAAGTTTTTTTTTTCTGGAGGATTTTTCCACTACAAGTGGCTCCTCTTGGCACTAAGGGGTCCCAAGCAACAAGAAGGGAGTGATCATAATCTCAATGGAGCAACTTCAATTGATTTCAAATAAATCTTAATTAATAATTGATTTCAAATAAATAGTACATCAAGGTTGTTCAAGGGACCACGGTAATAGGTTCATGGTAATAGGTCCACGATAATAGTTACTAAAATTTACCAAATATAATAAATTTTGACCAAAATTTTTAGATGGAATTTCTAAAAAATTATATGCTAATATGCTCACAAACTCACAAACTCATGCTCACACGCTTAGACACTTACAAAATAGCAACCTTGATCCTACATTAACCCATAAATGACATTCCCTTGCTTGACGGGCAACCCAAAAGAGAATTTAAAAAATCCTTGAAGTTGGGGTATAGGTCTTGTTGCTTGTCCAAAATTTGGTTGGTCAAGCGATACAAAAGTGAATAGTTAATAGTATTTTATCTTTATAATCTAAATGTAGTGCTTGACAAATCATACTCACAATAGAAGTGGATCCTGTGGGTTGAAACATTCCAAATAAATAAATAATGTAAAAAAACACTTTTTGTCAACAATGCTCACAAAACCAAACCCCAGAGGCTTAACTTATAGTTTAAAGGTTAACCCTTGAACAATGCGCATTACAATAAGTGTTCGATAAATGACTTTGAAGCTTTGTGAAAGGAAGAGAAGTGCACATTTTCATCCAATTGTATTTTGGGGAAACACTAGGAGTGTTAGGGATTGGTGGACAAGCATTTTGGCTCATTGACTTCCACTCTTTTTCCTGCATGTGAAGATTCCAAAAAAGTTGTAGGGACTAGTGAGCATCAAGAGCCTAGCATTGAGTCATTGTGTTGTAGCACAAAATCAAGTTTGTAGGCATCTTCATTTCCACTATGTCAATCACTAGAGCTCTTCTTCTTCAATTTTTTGCTATAAGAGAATGAAGCAAGTAAGGTAACTATACCTAAAATTGCACAAATAAGCAATTCAACATGGTTCCCATTAATATATTGAATTTTGGGGGGAATCTTGTTGGTAGTCAAAAAAAGATTTTAGATTCTCTTAGAATGTATTTTTGGACACTGTATGAATAAACTTCAAATTTCCAAAGTGCTGAAAATAGGTATTTTCTAAAATTGACCATAGATTCTCCTGAATAGTAGGACTACATTTAAAGTAAGAATTTAGAGTGGTTGATTTTAGAAAGTAGTTGAAATTAGGTGTTACCTTAGTGAGAATGGATTGGATTGAAAAAACTGACACTGACATGCTCTGAAAACAAGGTTCATTTACTTCATTACTGCTAAATGAGTTTGACTTTTCTAATGCCATAGCTGTTTGCATTGCATTGCCCACTACTATTAAGGTAGAACTACCTATCACCCCCCGATTTGCAATCTGACTATCTTGGGATTAATTTCAAGAAGGGCACATATTTTTCAGAGGTGTGTTTTGTTTCATGAATTAAACCCAAATGGAATTATAATTTTCCCATTAAAATTGTAATTTTTGTGAATTTTTGAAGTGGTCAGCCCTGACCACTTGTAGAATGAGGTCGAAATTGTCTCCTAAACAACCCATTACCTCCTAATCAAGTACTAGATATTCTCTATTAATGGAGTGACATGTAAACCCTTGTTGTCATAAAATCCCTAATTCTGTCATAGAATTCTCTGATTTTGTCATAAAAAGAAGGGAATTGGAGGGGATTTTAGGTGGAATTGGGGCCAAAGTTGGTGATGGAATTGAGCTGATCTATTGATGGAATTAGGCTGCAGAACGGTAATGGGTGTTTTGACCTTATCAGAAAATTACACATGGTGTATAATTTCCCATGGAACCTACTGAACATTTCACTGGTGTCAATGTTACTAATGCATTCAGTGTAATCTTGGCAACTACTCAGCTACAAGATTTATTCATTAACCCATCAAGAAATGTCCCATTCATTTTGCAAGAGGATTATTTCCCTTAATCTCCTCCTAGCATGTGAAATCCACATAAATAGTGATTATGAAAGTTTCATTCATCAATCACATATTTCATCCATTTCTAGATGGAAATTTATGTTGGGCAATCTCCTTATCATCAAGAATTTTGCAAAAACATAGGCATTCCTCGTTGGACTTGACCCTCTTCCTCAACTTTCTTTTTTAGAATTCCCTCTAACTTGATGATTGCCCTAGATACAAAACCATTTGATTAAACAACAGTCACCTTCCCTACATTCCAGAATTACAGAAGTGCAACTATTCATCTTCCAAATTTTGATGATTTCTATAGTGATCAACTCGTTATTTAAAGGTTAAAGCTAAGCATTGCATTCTTCTTTTGACTTTGTAACATTGTAGCGAGCACTAAGTGTCCAATGGATGACTTCACCTCAAATTGTAGGATGGAAAAAATATGTTTTCATCCAATTTATTATGGTTGAAGGTACCTACGTACATATTCAAAGAATAGTATTGTCAATTTTCCCATTATAGTATTATTTACTTTTCAAAGATACATAATCCATAGATAACTCTTGTAGTGTATTTTGGCCATTTTCTTGCTATTTATTCTTAACGTGAATTTCAAACATCAAAGTGATATTTTTTAACTTTGTTAGTCCAACTAATGAAATGAATCTTCTCAAGATTACATAGGAAAAAACAACATCACAATCATTGAAAGATTGAAAGATTATAATGTTTGATCTTGAAGGTGTTAAATCTATGAAGTCTTCCCTATTCTATTCACATGTCAAATCTAAAATTGAAGTCACCAAAATAATCTGAAGTCAAAGAACACAACATACATAACCCTTACTAATTCATGGCTTTTCAAAATGTGATTTTTTTCTCCAAGAACTACACTAAAAAGGATATTTAGTGTTGGAATACATTTAGTGTACTACCACCCTACTCCACACAACATTAAATATGAACTTTGCGGGAATTAGTGTAATATTAGACTTCAATGCATACCATAGAATACATTTAGATTTACCAAATTTCAGATTTTAGATTTACCATAGAGTACAAATTTCAGATTTACCATAGAATACATTTAGTGTTAAAAATTAGATTTAATGTTACTTACTTTAGTAGGGTTAATGATATTTAATGTCGAGGTTCATAAATAGTGTTGCTAACACTAAATATCCTTTTTAGTGTAGTGAAGCTCATTTCCAAAAGCCTTCAGCACTAGAAAATCAAGATTTGCAATGGACACCCTTGCACAAAATCTTGAAAAGAATAATCAGTCATTGATTTTCAAAATGAGATTATTGATGCTATACTTAAAAAAGACTGTCATAAAAATAAAAATCTACTAACATAGTAACTTGGCAAGGTTTTATTTAACTTCTAAGTTCTGTGACGACACCAAAAATTTGGTGCCTCAGGCATTTACGGGTTAAAACAACCGATGCATCGAGGAGGACATGCAGGACGGCAGCTTTGAGGTGCAAATGCCATCGTATGATGTCGAGTGTCATGACCATCTGATTAGGTTGGAAATACACGATTGCAGATACCGTCACGTAAAATTTACAGTAGTTAAGACGAGAGAACTAGCGAATTGAAATGTTCTTACTCCTGCACCATATCTACAATAGCAGCGATCCCATACTTCCTCCAAACTGCCACAAATTATGAAATCCTTGGATCCGAAGCAGCACATTCATGTTAAGGCGCAGGTACATTAGACAGGAGGACAAGCTACAGGATGTGACCCACGAACGAACCTATATGACTCACAGAAGTTCTAACAAAAAAAATCACCACTGATGCTGTGCAACAAAATGCCGAAAACAGCACTACTAACTCCGCCCTAAATCATGCAAATAACTGTAAGGATTATTACTAGGTAGTAACACTCAAAATGGTCTTGAAAGTGGATCCAGACAGACTGTTCATTGCCAGAACGCCCATGAACCGAATTGGTCATCATGAAGGTGATTTACAAGAAGGCGTCCTTCTCCAACAGTTTGAGCACTTCCGACTGGTTGTTAAGCTTAGCAACATCAATGGGCGTCTTCCCATCCAAATTTTGCAAAGTCCTGCAACAAAATATCACGCGCAGAGTTAGCCGTTCTGTTGTCATACTGGAACTTCAGAATGGAAGACAGCCCAGAGATGATTCAGATTCTGTGTGGGGACTAGGGTAGAGGTATGAGTCAAAAAAAGGTCCAACAATGTGCTCATGACGAAAATTAAAAGCGATGTAGTCAACGCAAGAAAACACTCCAATGATTGGAGACTTACACAGCAGCTCCATTCTTCAAAAGCAGCTCCACACATTCGTCACGGCCATAACCAGCAGCATAATGAAGAGCAGTGTTGTTATTTTTGTCAAGTGCGTCCACTCCTGCTCCAGCTTCAAGCAACACCTCGGCACATTTCACCTGCCACATAGTTTGGAGGTCAGTGAAAGATCCAATCCACAAGCTATGCACATGCAATACAGCAATCACGGAGGAAATGACCGGAATAAACAATTCTAAAGATAGTAGAACCCTAAATACAAAACATCTAAAGCTATATACGAATATTATTGCAGATGCAGAACTTCAAAACAGTTAAAAGGGGGGTCAAAATTCACTTCCACGTGCACTATATAAAACATACACGGAAAGAACCACAACACAAAATGAAACATGACAAACCTCTCCATAACCAGATGCGAAATGCAAGGCAGTCCTGCCCTCGGCATCCTTTTCATCCTTGTCTGCACCCTCTTGTAGAAGAATTTTCAAACCCTGCCAGCATGTGTGAAAAATCAAAAGAAGTCCGTCACTCATACCTTAAAGTCAGTCATCCTGAATTGGCTAACCCTCAAGAATGTGACAAGGTAACGCGTATCATCAGGAAGGAAAGTGCTTCAACTCTGCCAAGGTTTTCACTAGTTGTTTGTATGAAAGAATGGATACAGAGAACTTGAGGAATTCGCTTCAGTTCAGAGTCCCTCCCATACCTCGACATCACCAGTGCTGGCAGTGTGATGTACGGTCAACTCCTCGTCTTCCTCGTCAGCTTCTTCGTCATCCTCGTCATTAGCAGATTCACCAGGTACATGTAGGCCTCCCTCTCCAGGAACACCCACACCCATAGCTTGCCCAAGCTTGCTGAGGACTGCTGGGTCATTCCAGTACCTGCAAGAAGAGATAGAAAAAACTTACTAAACACTGCCTTCAGCCTCAAATATGTATCACGGAAAAATGAAGAATAATCAAACAGCTCACTTCATCATTGCGGCAGGTCCACCATTCTCGATCTCATCCAAGACAGGCTTTAAGGTAGGATCCTCTCGCACTGCAGCCATGCGTTGCTCCAGTTGCTCCTTGTGGGCCGGGTTTGTGAGGTTTGAAAGCATGCCAGACATGGCAGGATCCTAGAATCCAGAGAAAATAAAAGTAATGAGCAGAGAAAGACTACCAATTTTACAAATTCAAAATTGTTATACCAACAAGAAGACCTTCAACTGCATACAAATTCCTTAAAAAATGCATCCCCACACCACAATCGGGAAGATATTGACATGCGAATTGATTTTCCGAACATACACAATGATGGATAAGTCCTAGCCACTGACGGGTTCAAAGCATCAGGTAAAATAAAAAATATTGCACCTGCATGAGGGCGTTGCCAAGTCGCTCGGCCATAGTCATAAACTGAGGATTTTGCATCACTTGCTGCATAGCGTTAATGTACTGGTTAGTATCCAATTGTGGAGGTCCCTCGGTTCCAACAGTTTGGACACTGCGCTGCAATTGTTGAGCCATCTGGTTGAAGGCAGGATCCTTTGCAATCTGCTCTGCCATCTCCTTGATGCTGGGATCCTGGAAACGAAAGGATAGCGTGAGAGAAAGCTTACGGATGAAAGACTGACCGTTAAGAAGCTTATAGAGACTTCAGTGTAGAACAAGATGATTGCATACCTCAACCAAACCTACTTAGGGATGTGATTTTAAAGCTACGTTTTATTCCAGCCACTGTTAAGTAGAAAAGTTGAATCCGCTCTCACCCAAATATACAAGTGCATCAGGGCAGTACGTTGAGCCGGCAATACAGAAGCATATGTCGAAGATAATGTAGCTGCTAATACTCCATCAATGATGTGATATATTATAAAATTTTGAAGTAGTGGTTACTAAACATTAATTAGCTCTTAACTTACTTTAAGAAATGTATCCCAGGCACCACTGAATGAATTCCAGCTTTCCTGGGAACCCGCACATGAGGGGCATTACACATGGACCTCAATTTTTTATGAGATAAGTGCGTTTCGTGATTCTTATTATGAAGTTTCATGTACTGCTACTTGAGCAAAATTAGAGACAATGATATTCCAGACCACAACTGCAGTTTCATTCAGACTTCTCTGAAAAAAGCAGTCAAATGGCTGTTGAGACTGAACCTAACATTCAAACTTTCTGATCCGCCACTCAATCCGTTAACTTAACTCAGCATGTAAATCTTTAGACCAGAAGAAAACAGCGAGAAGTTTGCACTACTTAGTAGATGCAAAATTTGTTTGCAAAAGAGGATAACCCAATCTAGAGAATGATAATCAGGTTAAGCTAGTGAAGATGGGATAAACAAGAAACCGCATATAGTGAAAATGACGTACATTCAAGAGACCCGACATTGCTGAGAAATCGAATGGGTTGGCTCCGGCAGCATCGTCGCCAAGTCCGGCACTGGATGCGGTCGCAGGTTTGTCTTCGGCAGCGGGGGGGGCTGGAGCTTTCTTCTCTTCCACATCTCCAACCTTGCCTGAAACAGAGAATTCACGAGAATCAGCTACGACCCGGAATCATTGACGAATACCGGTATTTCCCGCAAATCAAGTTCAGTGAATCCCAAATTGTGTCGCTATTTCAATCCCACGTGCATGCTGTCGGTCAGTATCAAGGAAAAATATCATCAGTTCAGGGACTCCTTGCTACAGTTCTCAGAAATTAGAATAGACTGAGGCATAGTCCCCTAGAAGCCTTCTTCAATTTACATGCAACCCCGGGCCAAATCACAACCTTAACCCTAGAAGGACGCCAACCTATGACCAAGGTAGTCACTCAAAAATGATCTGATTTTTCGGACCAATAGGTGCATTCTTCATTTATACTCATTTATACAGTGATCTTGAAAGTCTTCGGACACTTTTTTGGCTGCAGCGTCCTAACAGGGTTCTGAACTTCAATAAAAAAAAAACGTTCTATTCTCTGTATTTTTTAATTTCATAAAACAAAATAATTGAAAAGGTATCCCAAAAGTAATGATGCTGTACAGAAGTCAAAAAAATCAATGTGATTACCATCACAGAAATGAAAAAAGGTAGAGAAGAAGCTAGTCAACAAGATCGTATCCTCAAATACAATCTGCCTTCCCACTCAAATAACCTGACCCAAGGGCATACTCTGAATACATCGGAAAAAAAAATGTTTCCGTAGGCGAAATCATACTGAAATTATTATCCAAAAAATTCAAAGTTACATTCATAGTCTCTAAATCATATCCAATAATTGGGACCCAGGAAAATGAGAATTGTAAGTTCAACATATCCAGCCACATATTCAAACCAGCGAAACCAAAAACCTAGTCCAGTATCATAACCCTAATCGGCTGCGTGGATTCTGCCAGAGGTTTAACAAGGAAGACGGAATCTCGAAGAGCACGGAAATAATTAGGTGCAGAGAAAATATTTAAAACAGTAACACATAAATAAAATGTAATCCAAAATTATTCCAAAGAGTTCCAAGAATTATTACTAATAAAAACGATGACACTATTCCTGCAGAATACTGAGCTCAGTTAATCTCCCAGAAATTGGCAATAAGATAGGTACCTCCGCAAAATAATTACGGTGTAGGTTAAGAGAGTCGAAGGACTATTCACGGCTACTGTAACCTAAAGAATCTGAAAGATGCCTACCTTCAAGGTTTTCAAATGATTCCTAATATCCAACACAACTAGGAAAATAATCGGAGTTGAGAAAGAGTAACCATTCAACAAAAACTACCAAACCGCAACATCTCACGACCAATTAGGACAACAAATTGTATAAGCATACTGAATAGGATTTTTCCACAAAATCAATTAGAAGAAACGCCAGAGCGGCCGAGAAAGGTCATCTTTCGATAAACCGATTTTCAACCACAAGTCACCACACTACCATATCATGGATGGAATAAAATGAAACACAAACACTAGACCGCAAAGATCTCGTTCCCGACATGTTCCCTCATCGACCTCGCAACCTCTTTTGCAAAACATTCAACTAAGCATTGTCGGTGCAAGAACGTACCAGCGGGAGCGGCCATTTTGCCGAAAGACGCACAAGCGAGGCCTGCGCGCGCCGGGCGTCGAGGATCAGGCTGCTCTCCTCAAGAAGAACGATACACACAAAAGACCGCAGCGTAAGCGAGAGCACTGAAGACGCAGAGATGCAGAGGGAGAGAAAGGCTGTGGCCTCAGCCCCTCACGCCTCTTAAAGCAATCCACCATCCTTCGGAAACTCACTTCTACTGAAGGTCGCCCAATGATCTAGTCGCGACCGACCCTCAGTCGACGACTTATCTCCTATCATTTCGTCCCGTCCCATGGTCGTCCAGTACTTTCCCACCGCCGACCTCGGGACGCTTACTTGCCCTACCGCAGAGACCGGCTCGTCGCCGTGATGAGCACTGAACTGGAAAAAGTGATTGAACGACTGATGGTCGGAACACTAGGTCCGGACGGGATTAGATTTCGAAGATTTTGTAACCAGCGACCACAGGTCGTAGTAAAACATTATCTGCTGAAAATCCATAACGCAGCCCGCTTTTCCCCCAATATCATCATTTCGGGCAGGCTCAGACGGGCAGACCATGGGGGGAAAAAACTTTTATCCATTGGGAAGAGGTTTGCAGGGCGGTTGTGGAGCAGGCATGTGTCAGGAGCTGGGCTCGACTCGTTCCACATGCACCGCCCTTCAGAAAAAACCTTAAGGTAAAAAGTCAAACCAGCCAATGACAGGCAGAATGACTGGTTTGCCTGTTGCAAAAAAATTAGAAAAACGAAAAACTATATATATATTTATATTCAGAAATTTTACATAGACAAATGTGAGTAATGAAGAGAGAAATCGAAATTTTGTTCTTTTGACAAAGTATGAATTTGTTATGAATTTTTTAAGTGTGTTGTCCAATTGGTCTAAAAGAAAGTCTCTAGACTACCCCAAAACCAACAAAAAGTGTATTCATAATGGTCATCTTACGGGCAGGGTGGATTGCCCCCCTCGCTCAGCCCTTCGGGCAAACCCTGAAATTATTTACTTTCCGCACATGAATTTTTTGGCAAATTTTTAATTCATGTTTGCAATCAAAAACCTCAAATTAGTTAAGAGAGGTCAAGAGTATACCGTAGAACGGCCTGAAATAGGGGGCTTTTTTTTACATGCACCCCTAGTAAGGCCAAGCAAGGGGGTCAATCCACCCTTATCCATCTTACCACCTAAAGTAATCCCAATATTTCCTAACATGGCTACAACATTTTCTAACATGACCAAAATATGAAGGAATTAAAAAAATCACTTCTTGTGATGAATTTACATTGAACAGATAAAAGTTCCTAATGTAGTCACTAATAACTCCATCACATGCATTGATTTTGGCCACTAACCAATATAATGTAGTCGTTAGCTCATTTATTAAAAATATTCAGTCATGGATTGATGTAAGACTTTAATAGGTCATTCCCCAAGTGCTTAATATGGGTGCTTTGCTTATCAAAGGTTGGTTTATCTTAATCCCTTAGTGCCTAAATCCTTTCTTGAATTTTTGCTTGATTTTCTTATATCTTTATAAATATATACTATTTACCTCGATTTCATCAAAATAATGGTATTTAGTCATAGAGTGTTCATTCAAGTGACCATTTTTTAAATGTTCAAGAGCAAAGGATGTCACAATTGGATGTGCTTACATTAGAAAACAATGCATTTTGAATATTAAAAAATAAGATGTTTGTACAATTGGTTATGATTTTTTGAAGTTGGATGCTAGCATTGAAATTCATGATGCTCAAAAAGCATTCTTACTACTAGACTAACCAATATTTTTTCAATAATATTGAAATTAAAAAATTGAAATTTTCATCTAATATGACTATAGATAGAATATTTGTAATTTCTTGAAGAATTAATTATTTTTTGAGTTCAAAGTGCTCAAATCCTCTTTTATTGCCATTTCTCATAGTTCTCCTTATGAATTTGATCAATTACATTATTTACCTCGATTTCATCAAATTGATCATTTTAATAATGTTCTTTTATAAAGATTTAATCATTCTATTGGATGAACAATAAATGATTCAAACATTACATTGCCTTGAAGCACTCTCTTCTTCATTTAGATATAGACTTTGGAGCACTTAGCGTTAATAAATGATGAATGAAAATCAATCAATTTTATTTGAGAGTACAGAGGGCTAATTCTCACTAGGGTCTTAAGTCTCAAATTATTGTAAATTTTCAAAATCTAATTGGTGGAAAGCTAAAAATTATAACTAAAGACTTTACACTAGTTAAAGCCCAAAGAGCCAAGTATTGTGCTCAAAAATATTGTTAAAGATTTTCATTGGAAGGAATTTATGCTCAACGGAAGAAAAATCATATCAACAAAAATTCTTATTGAAAGCCCTATAAAATATTGGAAAAACAATACCAAACACTTTGTCAATCAATTAATAAAAAATAAAAAACTTTCTCCCAGGCTATATAATTATATTGGAATTTCAAATTATTATAAATAAAAGCTGAGATTTTGGTTAAAGTCTTAGGGTCCTCCAAAGATGCTTTAGAACCTTAAGACACCTTTCAAAGAATTTTGCAGAAATAATCCATAATATCTTCCCTTAAACTTCGATTGAATTAGACCCTATTTTTTCCCAATTTTTGTTATAGCAGTTACAAATATTAGACCAATAAATAAAGCTAGGGAAGATGAGTTTCATTTAAATCACCAAAAAAAGTGGAAAAAATTAATAGGAATTTTATAAACATCTTTTAAAAAATTGAAGGAGATTTTCTATTTCTTTTAAATGGATGTTTCATAATATTACTAAAAATTTGCATTTTTGTCCAATAGACTTCATTCATTCATTTAACATTGGTTTAGGGTCCTTCAAAACCAAGAACACCTTTACGATAACTTTCTAGAAATGAAGCATTCAATTTTAGAGCAATGACGCTAGAATTTGAGTGTTGAGCATTGAACATTGAGTGGGAAGACAATGAGGATTTTCTTGCCTACTTTTAGGGGAAAAAAACTTATTATAAAGAGACATACTCAAGTCAAAAAAATTAGATATTTCTGATAATAAAATTTTGAATTTCAATTTTGCAATGCATATTATTTTTGAAATATGGTAATGTGTTTTGAAAAGATGACATTTAAAACCTATCAAGGTTGTTTAAATTGATTTTAAACAGCCCAATATTCTCTAAATATTTTACAAATTTGGTTTTATCATGTCTGTTCTTAATAAATTTCATTCATCTACTGATTTGTCTAGATTCATCTACATTCATTTGAGAGATTTAAATTGAAACTTAAGGAGCAAAAATCCTCCATCACTTTGTTATTGATGTGTTGTTGTAAAAGGTTATTTCAAGTTAGGGTCCTAAAAACCATGGGACCTTTTCCAATATTATGTCTACAAATGCAATTGTCTCTTTGAAGGATTTAAAATATATAAGTGATTTCATTTTTATTTTTTAAGGCAATTTATTTATTGAATGAAAAGGAAACTTTGAAACCAGTAGTGCTAGAGTGTGAGCTTGGGAGTGAGAAGTGACAAATGACGATTGTGCATCGTTCATAATAAAAATATCCTATGCCAAAAAATCAAAATTTTACATGATCATTTTGACAAATTTATGTTAAAATCCATTACATAAATCCATTTCAAGATATTTCACAAAGTCTATTGCAAAAATGTCAAAGAAATCCTAGATTAACATGGTTACGTAGTAATCTAAAAGATGGTAGTATACCATTGTCTACTTCTAGTAACGAGGGTTGCTATTATGTGAGCCTAGGAGCACGAGCACATGAGCCTAAAAAAATATGCACCTATGTTATAAGTGTCTATATTATAGAAACTTTCCATGATTATAAAGTAACTACAATATAGGTACCCATATTATAGGTGTTTATATTATAAGCACCTTTAATGGTCATTGTATACCTTCTTATATAATTATATGCTCAAAGCTCACTTGCATTTTCATGCTCACATATTAGCATTATTGTTCTAGTAACTTTCTCATGATTATTGTGTCAATCCCCAATCCATGACAATCATCATTTGTAAGGTAGTCAAAGTACTTTCATAAAGAATCATCAACTTCCTTCTTTATTCCAAGGGTAGTTTCTATCACATTCGGAGCCAAAGTGAGAGCCAATGATGCTAGCATGTGAGCATAGAAATGTGAGCATATGAGCCTTGAATATATGTATAAGGAGATATCCTACAACCATTGAAGGTCATTAGATGAGATTCGGTGTGTATGGAGGGCCGTTTTAGGCCTATTCCCAACTCCGTTCCCCCTGGCCTCATCAAACGTTGATGCCAAAAAAAAAATTCTTTCAAAAAATTTAAATTTAAAAATCCTTAAAATGAAAAACAAATTATTATTATTATTATTATTATTTATTATTATTATTATTATTTTATTTTAAAGTGACGTGGCAGTTGTTGTGCCACTTCAATATAGCTCGCAAACTATAGTTTTGGCCAATTTCAGTTGATTCCCAGATTAGGAACTCATAGTCCTCCAAAGTAGGAAAGAAACATCTAATGGTTTCTAACATAATAACCCATAATATAGGTATTTATAGCATAGATAACCTATCATCGTGGAGGATTTCTATAATATAGATGTTTGGACTCAAATGCTCAATTACTCATGATCTTAGGCTCACATAATAGCAATTGTGAGGTGAGAGCCACGTACTTCTTTACTTTATTGAAAATCTCAATTTCCATTGTTATGAGGATCTTCAAATGTTCAATCTCATGAAGCTAGAAGCCCATCATTGGAAAGATTTTTTTATGGTCATCATCGACTTCAATTCTTGGATCTTCACCTTCATCTTTGAGTTCTGTATAAAAACGTTTGTTGATTCCTATAACACTTTTCTTGCATATCTTGAATTTTTAGTCACCTAGTTGGCCAAGTTTACAACCATTACAATAAATTATGCTTAAGTCTCTTCTATTTAAGAAATTCTCATATAACAAATGCCAACATTTATGCAAAAGTTGTCTAGACCCTTAATGTTTGTTCAAAGTAGATGCAAATATGACTTCTTGGACATCCTATCGCAAGTAGAAAATTTGTATTTTATGAAAAGGATGAATTGTCATTTGCCATCTTTGTATGTTGTCTACCTCTACTAGAAAAATGTCATAACTTGTACACATTTGCCATCAGCTGCCCACTCATGATCACCTTTTTTACTTCTTTTGCTTTCTGTACATCTCCCAAAGTTGTTTGTAGACCACCAAAGTTTGTTCTGTATAAACAAAGATAATTTTTGTCCACCAAAATCATTCTCCGACAACCAAAGGTTGTCAACTCAAGTTGTTTTTTATCCACCACAGAGAAAATCTTCTTTTATCCTAGGATACAAATGGGAGGTTGCCTACCTTGTCTCAACAGACATCTTCTTAAAGTTTTTTCTTTTAAAAAGAAGTTTAGGTGCACAACTATATTTTATGTTGAGCAAATTTGAACTTTTAGCCATACCAAAACTGTTCATGTAACTTTGTAGAGAACTTAAACTTGCACCTCATACCAATTTAAAGACTCATCAACATTTTGTATCTAAAATTTTCAATTGTAATTTTTTACATTCTCCATCAAAATAAAAGCATGCTCTTCTACATTATTTCTAAAATAAATGTACAAATTAATAGGTATTTTTAAAGTCAATTGGAAGACTGTAAATGAACCGAGAAATGAACCAACTCTTTACATATGCCAATTAAAACAATAGAGTTGGAGGATTTTTTTCTATTTAAAATAAAAACATCAAGTATTTTTCTAAAGGTAAACCAAATAGAAAAAAAATCTAAGATGCAAGCTTGAAATGAAAAAACACATTCACTAACAATTCAAGCATAAATCCACATCAACCCAAATATAAACTAGAGTTATTTCTTTCTATACCTCAAATCTGTACTAGGAAACTCAAATCTAAAGTATAGTAGCAAGAAAAGTGTTTTATTTGTCCTTTGTATATATCAACATATACTCCATATATTACTATTCTTCATGATAAAGTCCAAATTTGAATCAACTAATGTATAGAATATGGAGTTTTTCTAATACAAACAAAGCCCTTGCGCTCCTTTGAGCATAAAACTTTCTATTTGTACTAAGAACACAACCTCTCACATTGCAACAATGCCCTTGCACTCTTTGTGGATGAAAGACATTGAATCTCAAAAAATTTACAAATTAGAAAATTAGAAAATTATTTTTATTTTTATTTTGGTTGTGGCAATGCCACAAGGCACACGAGTAGGACTCTGAAATCGCCTACCTCTTCAAATATACATTGTTTTACATTGTTGATGTTAAAAAAAATGACATCTACAAACAATGTACATTTGAGGAGGTGGGCGATTTTAGAGCTCGAGTGCTTTAAGCACCTCCTACCTTAGTGACCCACTTGGGTCCAGGGTATGTATAATTTCGTCAATACACATCAGAAAATTTAGGGTTTCACCGAGGCAGAAAAAGATGCTGGGTTCGGCACCGAGTCACGGTACCGATGCGGGAGGCTCGGTTAGGGTTTGGAGCCCGAAGGCTGAGGGGGTCAAGGCACACAGCGGCGGTAGAACTCTCCCTTTTCGTCTCTCGCGAGCCCTGCTGCTTGGCCTGAGAGATTTATTTTTGCATACCCCAATTCCTTCCCAAGCAGTTGTTGCCATGTCGGAGCGCGGAGGAGAGCGTGGCGGTTTTGGCCGCGGCTTCGGCCGTGGCGACCGAGGTGACCGAGGCGGTCGTGGGGACAGAGGCCGTGGCGATCGACGCGGGGGACGCCGCGGCGCCAAGCGCGACGAGGAGGAGAAATGGGTGCCAGTCACCAAGCTCGGACGCCTCGTGAAGGACGGCAAGATCAAGTCCCTGGAGCATATCTACCTCTTCTCCCTGCCTATCAAGGAACACCAGATCGTGGAGTTTTTCCTCGGGTCCGCCTTGAAGGATGAGGTCATGAAGATCATGCCCGTGCAGAAGCAGACGCGCGCAGGGCAGCGCACCAGGTTCAAAGCATTTGTGGTCGTGGGGGATACCAACGGCCATGTTGGTTTGGGGGTCAAGTGCAGCAAGGAAGTGGCGACCGCCATCAGGGGGGCCATCATCTTGGCCAAGCTATCCGTTATCCCGGTTCGGAGGGGGTACTGGGGTAACAAGATTGGGAAGCCGCACACAGTTCCTTGCAAGGTCACTGGAAAGTGTGGCTCCGTCACGGTGAGGTTGGTTCCAGCTCCCCGGGGTTCCGGTATTGTCGCTGCGCGTGTGCCCAAGAAGGTCTTGCAGTTCGCCGGTATTGACGATGTGTTCACGTCTTCTCGCGGTTCCACCAAGACCCTCGGCAACTTCGTGAAGGTGCGTTGGTGTTTTTTGTTTTCAATTCGTGTGCTTCTTTACTATTTAAACCTAATATTTTGTAGGTTTAATCAGCGGTACTTAGAGGGCATATTTCTGCTGAGAAACTTTCCCCGGTTTCGTTTCATGTCCTTGTATTCTTCCCGCATCTAATTACACTCGAAACCACATCTCGCAACCAATAATACTCAGAAACAACATTCGACGATACTATCAATGAAATGTAGTGAGTGGTATATTTTTATAGGTATCACCGTATATTTAGCAGTCTTCTGTTTAAACCTAATTTTTTTTATTACTCCGCACCGTTTTTGGTTCTGTGCCTTATTGCCAGTGCCAATATGCGAGGCAGAGGGTATTTAGTATGTCATGGGTATTAATTCTGCCAAAGTTCTTGTGTGATTTGCACACTTGTCCCCGAATTTACCTCTGCTACATATGCGCAGTCTCTTTTGAAAAGAATATTTACATTCTAGGCATTTACCTTGGTAGAACTAAAATCCATGCCACTTTTAGAACTCTCTACTCTAACCATTCTGGAATTACGTCCGCCGTTATGTGATTGTCATTCCCGGTTACGAATATTGCACATGGGTGAGAAGTCTAGACTGGAATGTTATAAATCTGAGTCACTTCAGATCGGAAACGAAGACACTGTGTCTGTGCAGTTCGTGCTCCTAACTGGAACTATGATGTGCAGGCCACTTTCGAGTGTCTTCTGAAGACCTACGCTTTCTTGACCCCTGATCTTTGGAGGGAAACCCGCTTCTCCAAGTCTCCATTCCAGGAATTTACTGACTTCCTTGCTAAGCCTCACAAGATTAGCGTTCTGGAAGATGTAGAGAAGACCCCAGTGTATTGAGAGAGCTGCTAGATGATACTAATTGTGCCGGGGTCCTGTCTTTACAGGAATGCCTTTCCCTGTGGGGTGGCACATTTTGGAAAGTAAAGCCACAGTTTTGAAACAGTTTGTCATTAACATTAAAAAAAAATTCAACAACTGTCTGATTACTTGTATGCATTTGTAAAGAGTTAGAGCGGTACTCCTACTGGGATTACATTACATGTTCTGCAGTGACCTGTCTTAACGGTTCTGGATGTGCCGTGTTTCTTAATGAGTACCCTGCTGATATATTATCAGTTTCATCATGTAGATGGCCCTCATGTGACGCTCGCATGTATACATTCCAGCTTGTTTTCGGTGGTGGTTCCAGGTCTCAATTTGAATCTCGTCTTCACTGAAAGCGTGTTTTAGGGCAGGTCACATTTCTCGGGGTTTGCTCTCGGTTATCATATTTTTTCATAGACATAAGGCTTTCTGGTATTAAAAAACTACAGTTCATGGATTTTCTGGTGTTTTTCACTGTCTTTTTTATTCTGTTTCAAAATTGATGGTTTCTTTTCCTGATCAATCTGCTTGTGTAATTGCTTTAGGGTTTCCCTCTCAAGTTCTAGTAGAAAAGTAAGTGAGGCTGTAGGTGGAATGGTTGGAACTAGTAACTTAAAAAAGTCCAGAGACTATTTTAGAGAACATCGCTTTCTGGGCCTAGCCAGGGCCATCAGGTCCAGAAATTGTAGTATAAGCCTACGTCAAATATATTCGGGCAGAAACAACTGAGCTTCTTGTTGAATTCGAACTTGGACTGAACTGAAGAATAGGAATATCTAGAATATATCTGCAAACCTGAAATGATTCAGGAATTTCATCTGGCAAGGAGGCATTTTTTGGATAGGTATAGATCTTTGGCTTGTTAAAAATCTATATAGCTTTCATCTCATTAATTAAAATGCAATGATTCAAAGCTAATCGTGTATATATAAATCTACTTCAAATTTTTATTTAAAGAAGTTTATTGGGCTGATCACTGAAAATTACATATCATGCAATAACTTTTTAACCATGTAGTCAAAAGTTGTGAAAATTGTTGCGTCTTAAAGTTACTCTGTGGGTACATATTGTGGAAAATTTGCAAAAAACAATCAAAAATCAAATTTCTCGAAATTGCAAAGAGCATTATAACGGTACTAAGAATGTTGCCGGAGGCCTCATGATTTTTTAGATCTCAACATATCAAACAATCAAAACAAATATCATAATCTAAGGTATAAAAGTATAGAATCTAAGGATGAACAATTGCATATACTTCTATCTTACATTTTGTGTCATCCATTAGACACTTGTGACATTTAAGGATAGCCGACATGTAAGCTTGATGGGCAAGCTCTATGCTAATTGAAGCAATAAGACAAAATATGCTTCACCAATTGTCTTGTCAGGGTGGGCAAGCGGGAAAGGAGTTGATGTTTCACTAATATTGGTGGACAACCTCACTAGTGAAGACTAGTCAATCTTGGAAGAATCTAATTTGTAATTTAAGGCATGCACTTAAGTTAAGAGAATATTTGATGTAGGGCTATTTACCTTAATTATTTCATTTAAGATGACCATATTTTTACATAAAAATCTACGAAGGGCATATTTCCATATCCTATGTTTTTTGTAAATTTACTCATGCTTCTTTCTAAATAGGGCTATCTTATGTATAAAATTTAAGTGTTCAATTTTTTTTTTGACCCCCTACTTCTTCACAAATTTTCCCATACCTCTAATACATACATCTATAGGAAATACACCATGAAACCAATAACAAT
The DNA here is from genome assembly GCA_947034895.1 of Rhytidiadelphus loreus. Classification (NCBI taxonomy): domain Eukaryota; kingdom Viridiplantae; phylum Streptophyta; class Bryopsida; order Hypnales; family Hylocomiaceae; genus Rhytidiadelphus; species Rhytidiadelphus loreus. The sequence goes on from OX344764.1 coordinate 47,812,993, forward strand.
CAATTCAATTTCAAGTGCCATTGACCACATGGCAGTTTTTTACCCCTAAAGGTCAATTGTTCTTTGAATGGACAATTTAAAATCCGGGTAACTTCCAATGAAGTCAATTTTGGTCTAATGTTTATAAGATTTTGACATGAGGTGAAAATGTACTCCTTTAGTAGAAATATAATTTCTTGATTAGGAGCCCGAATCAAAAGTTATGCTACCTTGAACTTTTTTGGCAACCAGGGCAATTTAGGCATCTTTTGTAAAAATACTCATTAACTTTTGAAATTTGGCATGTATGTATTTAATAAAATAAGGCATAGAATTGTCAAAAAATAAAATTTAATTCTCGAATCACATTCTAAGTGTAGTCAAACTTTATAAGTTATATTGCTAGCTATATTGGGGTGGATTAAAAAAAAACATTTTCTTCTAACTTCAAGCCTACTATCTTGGAATCTATGAAGTCAAAGTTCTTGAAACTTTTCCCACATATTCCAAATGTCTGTCTTTAATATTTTACCATTTGGATTTCAAATTAAAAAATTCCTCATTGCATGAGAAATCATCAAACAATGACTAGGGTATTGCCAATGCTCCTAACCTCCATGCATTACAAGGTGATTTAGAGTTAGCTAGAGTCTATATTTGATTTTGAAATTTATCATGAATGAACTTGACATCATATACTTATAAATGGTCAAAATCTTCATTTTTGTATGGATAAAAAAATTTACTCCAAGAGGAGCTCAAAGTTTGTTGACCCTACATCTTAGGAATGAGAAAAAGGGTTTTTTCTTACTTCAAATGTTATAATTGTTCAATCCACGTAGTCAAATGGACTGAAATTTTTTCCAAACATTAATTTACTAGTTCAACAGAGTTTTGTATGTTTGGATTTCAAAAGAAAATTCATTTGTTATTTTGGACAATGCATCAAAAATTGGCAATTCTAAACTTTTCTTCTTCCAAAATACCTTCAAGCTTTCACGGGTACCATCTATTGTGATTATAAGCAAATTGGATAGGCCTTCTCCCACCCCCAAGCCACAACTAGAGCCTTCAATCTTGTTCAAAAAAATCCCACCCCCACTCCCTACCATAGGTTTGAATCAGATTCATTTTTTAGATTTGTATGATTGCAAAACCACTGTGACATACCTGGTTTCAATTAACACCCCACCCCCCTCACTAGAAAAAAGTGAGAGTTGTTGATCTGAGAAAATAATTGCCCCTCCCCCCTCTGACACCATTGATCTTGAAAATTGAGAGATATGGATACAGGTATGGTATAGAGACAGATATGGGTATAGTATAGAGATAGATATGGGTACATACAAGACATACGGATACAAAATATATGAGCCATTAACCCATATCGTTTGCCCATACAATTTAGTCTGGAAAATATAAGTATGATTGAAAGGGGGATATTTAAATAAAAATTAACTACATTCTGAATTAATTCAAAATGAATTACTATCCACCCAAAGTACCAAATTGCCTTCTAGCTTCTAGGGGTATATAATAAGTTCATCATTGAACACTTCATAATCTTTATTGAAACTATGAAAATTATGTTTAAGATGCCATGAGAAATTTTTAAAAAAAATCACTGAAAATTGAGACCATAGGAACTTGCCTGAAATCCATTTTGTCCCCCGAGGGGACCATGGTCCTTTCGGGGTTAAAAAAGAATCCCATGGAGCAATTATCTCTTTAAATTCATTGTTGAACATGTAACCAAAAGAATACAACTTGTAACTTGAATTAAAAAAGAATCCCTAGTACCAATTATCCCCCCAAATTCATCCTTGAACATCAATCTAAAAGAATATAACTTGCAACTTCAATTTAAAAAGAATCCCTTGTACTAACAATCCAAAAAAATTCAACCTCCGTCATGTATTCAAAAGAATATAACTTGTAACCTCAATTAAAAAAGAATCCTATGTAGCAATTATCCTCCTAAACTCTAAACCCTAAACCCTAAAATCCTACACCCAAAATAATGATCCGCTCTAGTGGAGAAAAAATATGAACATCAAAGAATTTTGTGTTCAAAGTTTCTATACTTCCCAAGGTTTAGTTTTTTTTTGTTCGTACTAGATTTCAAGTGTTTGAAGAAGTAAAGAATGAGAAGTTCCGCCACAAGAAAGAAAAAATGTTATTCCATGAAGTCAAGTGCAAATTTTAAAAGGTAGAGCTCTTAATGTAGGCATTTGACTTCCATGCACTTGAAGATTTTCTCCGAATTGATAATAACAGCTTGCTTTAATTAATGATTTCCCCCTCTCCATAGAAAGGAAGAATCCCATGCCCAAGTGCATTTGAAAGGCCCGCCTACTTTGTTGAATGACTAAGGTTCATGCTCTGACCTTAAGTCCGATGTCATATTGTACATTTGTTCATAGTATAAAAACATATTATAATATGTATTATTGAGTAGCTTCATGGTGATGCTATTTTGTTGAATACGATTAAAATGACGTTTCGTGGAGGTACATGCTATCTATTTAAAATGACGGTTTTGCTTTAGAGTTTTATTGAAATCCATTAGTGATATTTGTTTTCCACTTTATAGTCAGAACGTCGAACTGGAGGGTTTTTTCAGAGTCCCAAAAGGAAGAAGCAGAATTGGAGCCTGGATTTGAATTTTGATTGTCACAACTACCGGATCAACCTCTTCTGCCGCTAAGTCTTGGGCCGTCGCATGAGCGTTGCACGGGAATCTTCAACGTGACGCTCGGACAGTGGTGATTTTGTTGCAGGTTGGATGTGTTGAGCCCGACAGCCGAGATGTGACATTTGAAGGATGTTTTGAAGGTCTCAATGTCGATCAGTATTATTGCATGATGAAGCCTATTGAAAGAAGTCATGGTCACCATCGTTGGTTAGAAAGGCCAATGAATCCTTTAATGAAGGCGGGTTGTGTTGATTACATCACTGCGACTATCAGGCGCATTCTCAAATTCTTGCAAATGGAGTAAAATTAGTTTTGGAATTCTAGTTTTTTTACCTCTAATAGGCATTGGTTTTATATTAGTACTTCAATTCATATTTGAAGTATTTTGTTGAAATTATTTTGTTTGGTTATAGTTGTAGAAGGAAAGAATGGAAATAGTTTGAACTTTGAAGTGATTTTCCTTCTAAGTTAAAGATAAAGATATAGATGTGGGGCCAAATATGAAGGCCATTAGGTGTAAGATGGCTTTAGAAGGGAGTTAAGGGTGATGTACACTTGTTGTAGGAAAAAGTGTTGAAAAGGGGAGGAAAAAATGGACACTATTTATTTTCTCTCTCAACATTGTTTTGGGGGAACCGAGTGTTTGGAAGCTCATCGTATATTGGATATTGGAATTTGATAATGAAAATTGGAGGAGTCATTTATCATACTGTTAGCTTTTCAAATTGTTCTCATTTGCTTTATTTGAAGTTGTGAGTTCAGATTTGTGCTTGTTTGAGTGGAAGGAGGTTTGCTGCCTCCTATGAAGAGGGGCTGAGACTTTGACCGACCATAGAAAATGGACAGGTCTTTTGTTTGAAATGAAACTTTTTGATGGAGTGTATTAAATGTTGTAAGCTTTTTATAAAGCTATTATTCATTCAATTTGGAGCATTTATGAGTGAGTTGTGAGTGTGGGAAGCAAGAGTGATAGGAAATTTTGTTAGCTCTCAGAAAAGCTATCAATCTTTTAATTTGAAAAAGAAATGCAAAAGTTATGAGTATGAAAGCATAGAAAGGTCTGTTGCCTTCTTTTTTTGAGTGGAGTTTAGGTAGTTTGAGGGTGAAGTTGGAGTTCCTTTAGAGTTTTGAAGATATTTTTGAAGATGTAAAGGCGTAAAGACTTGAAAATGAAGATTTGAAGAGCTTTGAGGGTCTCCAGTGTGTTGTGGCTTGTGATTCGTTTTCATTTCTGTTATTCCCAACTGGTTTTGGAGGCTAGTTGCAATTTAATTTTTGCATTGTAAACCTGTTGCAAGCCGTGGTTATCCAGTAAGCGCTTCATTTCGTATTTGTGGCAACAAAGTGGGGTTAATGGCCCACATGGTCGATTTTATTTGTTGTTCCCACCGGTGAAAGGTGCTTCTTGGTCATCGTGGGTTTGAAATTTAGGAGCCAATCTTTCGAACAGTCAGCTTGTGGTTTGGCCGTCTCGTTTTACCTGTCCGAGGCCTTGTTTCTTATCACACACCTTTACCCTTGGCCCTATAGAACCACGACATGATAGGTCAACAGAAGATTGAAGTGAAGATCAAGCAAAGATTGAAGAGAAGATTAAGTGAAGATTCGAGTTTTGTTACTTGCCTTTCATCTACACTCACAACCTGCAGCCAGACACTCTGTGTGTTCCTTAAGCGCGCTCCTCTCTACCCGACACCGCACCTTGACAGATTTAAGTCCCCGCCATGACAGGTTTAAATCCCCACCCTGACAAGTTTAAATCCCGCCCTGAAAAGTTTAAGTCTCCGCCCTAACAAGTTTAAGTCTCCGCCCTGACAAGTTTAAGTCCCCGACTTGACAAGTTTAAATCCCCGCCCTGACAGGTTTAAGTCCCTGCCCTAACAAGTTTAACTCCACGCCCTGACTTTAAGTCCGTGCCCTAATGTCCCTCATTCAGGTGTGCGCTTTGGAGTTCTTGAAGGGTGAATTGTCACTCCTCGCGTCCACGCCCTGACGGACCTTATTTAGGACTGTCAACCATTTTTTCCCCAAAAGATTTTCATGACAATGTGTTCTTATCTCTCTAGAAATAACATGAATCCATGAACATTTATGATGAATCTATAAAAACATGCTTTACATATGCATAAAAAAAATATAATTTTAAAGTTGAATTAAAAAAAAGAATCCCATGTAGCAATAAATTCTTTAAATTGAACATGTATCCAAAAGAATACAACTTGTAACTTCAATTAAAAAAGAATTCCATGTAGCAGTTATTGAGAAAATTCAACCTTCAACATGTATACAAAAGAATACAACTTGTAACTTGAATTAAAAAAGAATCCCTTGTACCAATCATCCCCCAAAATTCACCCTTGATCATGTATCCAAAAGAATACAAATTGTCACTTGAATTAAAAAAGAATACCTTGTAGCAATTATCCAAAAAAAATTCACCCTTTATCACAAATCCAAGAAAATATAACTTGTAACTTCAATTAAGAAAGAATCCCTTGTATCAATTATCTAAAAGAATTCACCCTTGAACATCAATCTAAAAGAATATCACTTGTAACTTCAATTTAAAAAGAATCCCTTGTACTAATGATCCAAAAAAATTCAACCTCCTTCATGTATCCAAAAGAATATAACTTGTAACTTCAATTAAAAAAGAATCCTATGTAGCAATTATCCCCCTAAATCCTAAACCCTAAACCCTCAGTCATAGTTTGTGGGTTTTATAATTTTCTAAAGGCTATGATGGAAAATTTTCTTTTTGGAAAAATGGATTGTATTTATTAGGTGGTTTGTTTGGCCCTAATAATATCCCAAAATGAATTACTAGCCTATGTGTTAAGGGCTAGTAGATTTTTGCTAATAACGGGTGGTGTTTTGGTTTTTGATTTGTACCCCCATCCAAGTTTTTTGTTGCCTAAATTACTAGGCTTTATTTTCAATTTAAAAGACTTTGGTTGAGTTAATTTTGTTTACCATCAATGGCCTAATAGTCCCTCCCTCCCTCGCGTCCTAAAAATCTATCTTCTTCTTAGATTAAAAGCCCTTATGTTTCTTTCCAGTCTTTAGGAATATTGGTACCAATTTATGTAATTTGTCTTTCATTGGTTACCATACTTATAACTTAATTTGGTGTTATAATGCAGCAATGTACCATGGTCAGTTTGTTTATTCATGGTGTAAATTAAATTAAATTAATTTCTCACCACTGGAATGACAATGTGGGGCTTAGAGGTTAATATGACTAGACCTACATTAATGATAGTCAAAAAGTGACATAGTGGGGACATCACATGTCTACCATTCCATATTTGTGGTTGATGGCTATGATGTGGAAGTTAATAGAGTTTGTATGCACATGGGTTATGTTGGGACCATGCATGATGGACACCTAGACCCATACTAATTATGAGGGCCTTATGGAACATGAGGATTTGACTTAATCCTGTCCTTGATATCCGAGGCATGTCCCCTTGATCTAAAATTAGGGTTTCTGGAGTTCAAGGTATGTTCCCTTGGTTCCCTAAGTTTTTTTCCTTGGTTCCCAATGAGTTCTTGCTTGGCTCCCAAGGCAAGCAAGCAGTATAAAGATCTTGCTATTAAATTGCCTCAGCTTCTTACATCTTCTTATTGTGATTGGTGAGCTGATTGGCACAAGGTTTTTTGGAAGTGATTGTGTGTGTGAGGAGGGATGGCGTCTTCACAGGTTTTTATAACCTGAGATTTTAAGAGTTTGTTGATTTGATAGCTTTACTTTGAAAGTTCCTATCTTATAAGTACAATTTGGAAATCTTTAGTCATGTTTAATCTATGGTTTCCTTGATAGAATTTTGGCTTGATTGATTTGATGGTGATACTTAGGAAGTACCTATCTTATCAAATCTCATATGGAAATTATTAGTCCTATTATGTCTATGATTTCCTTGGAAACTTTTAAGAACCTTATTGATTTGTTGGTTTAAGTTGAGATAAAGTACCTACATGATCAATTAAGGTAGAGAAATGATTAGTCTATGATTTCTTTGAAATTTTAAGGGCCTTGTTGATTTGATAGTTGGAAGTTCCTATCTTATCATTAACTCTGGAAATCATTAGTTTTATTTTATCTATGATTTCTTTAGATGTTTTAATGGCTTTGTTGATTTAATGGCTTTACTTAGGCAATGCCTAATTTATCAATTATATTTTAAAAATTAGTAGTACTATTATGACTATGATTTCTCTTGGTATTTTTAGAGCCTTATTGATCTTGTGGTTTAAACTTGTAAAAGTAACCATCTTATCAATTATTTGAAAATCATTAATATATGATTTCTTTGAGAGTTTTGACGCCTCTAAGATTTGATAGCTTTACTTAATAGTATCTATCTAATCAATTGGAAATCATTAGTCATGTATTCTCTGTGATTTCTTTGATTATCTGATGGCTCTATTGATCTATAGGCTTAACTTGGATAGTGCTTGTACGTTCAATTACAATTTGGAAATTATTAGTACTATTAAGTCTATGATTTCTTTGGGAAGTTTGTTGATGTGGAGGTTTAACTTATAAAAGTACCTATCTTATCAACAAAAGTTTGGTAATTACTTACCTATGATGATTTTTTAAAGAGCCGTGATTTGATGGGATTTATTTGGAAGTACCATCAATTAAAATTTGAAAATCAGTAGTCATGTATAATCTATGATTTTCTTATAAATTTTATGGCTTGGTTGATCTGATTGGCTTAAACCTGGGAGGTGCCTTTCTTATTGATCATTGTTTGAAAATTATTAGTCATAAAAATTTATGGTTTGGAAATTTATAGGAAGAACCCTACATAGGGATGTTCCTCCCACCTACCCAAGTCTACCATCCGCTCTAGTGGAGAAAAAATATGAACATCAAAGAATTTCTGTGTTCAAAGTTTCCATCATTTAATATATTTTAACGAATGAACTTCCCAAGTTTTTATTTTATTTTTTGTTCGGACTAAATTTCAAGTGTTTGAGAAAGTAAAGAATGAGAAGTTCCGCCACAAGAAAGGGAAAATGTTGTTCCATGAAGTCAAGTGCAAATTTTAAAAGGTAAAGCTCTTCATGTAGGCATTTGACTTCCATGCACTTGAAGATATTCTCCAAATTGATAATAACAGCTTGCTTTCATTAATGGTTTCTCCTTCTCCATAGAAAGGAAGAATCCCATGTCCAAGTGCATTTGAAAGGTCCGCCTAGTTTGTTGAATGACTAAGGTGCGTGCCCTAATAAGTTTAAGTCTCCTCCCTAACAGGTTTAAGTCCCCGCCCTGACAAGTTTAAGTCTCCACCCTAACAGGTTTAAGTCCACGCCCTGATCAATAGGTTTAAGTCCACGCCTTAACAAGTTTAAGTCCACGCCGTGACAAGTTTAAGTCCCTGCCATGACAGGTTTAAGTTCGTGCCCTGACCGTTTGCGTCCATGCCTTGACGATTCGCGTCCACACCCTGACTATTCGCGTCCGCGCCCTGCTCTAACATCCCCACCCTGACTTTCACGTTTGCGCCCTGATTCTAGCATGGACAGGTAGTGTGGAAGCGACTTGTCACTTGGAAAATTTCTGTGGCTTCAAAAATGAAAGGCATCCGGAGTGTCCGGGCCGTCCATCCGTCCGGTCCAATCACTCCAACCCGTTCGTTATGACAACCCTATTTCAAACTAGTTTCCTAAAAGATCCTACAGTTACATGTGTTCAAAAATTATTTTTTTCTAAAATTTAGTACTTCTACGAGAAATAGCAATTTTGACTTTTGAAGTATTTTTGGTGAAAACATAGTAAAAAACCTTTAGTGGCTTAAATGGATTATAAACTCTATCCTTGTATTGTGTAGTTTTTAATTTGTTTAACCTATTAAGTTAAACTTTTTCATTTGTGCAATACTACAATGTGACAATTTCTACCACTTGTGGTCAATGTCTTGCATTTACACTTAATTTCTTTTGTATATATACACGATTAGTATTGTACATGGCACAATTTTACTCAACCACCCTTCATAGATCCTTAAGGACACCTACGTTGAATCTTGACGTTTCAATTGTTTAACGAAAGTCTAGATGTGATGTGATGCTAAAAATCCTAGTCTACATCTAAAAAGGGCTTATTCGTTAATTTGAGACAAGTTGGGGTCTCATTTTAATACATTCTATATTTAGAATGAAATTAGTATTCAATAAATTGAGACTCTTCAATAAATTAAGACTTCAAAATGTTAAAATACTTTTTTATAGATTTTTCTAGTTCTTCAAAAAGTAGCTCCAACCAACAATTTACTATTTCATTTCTTAATTTTATTCATTAATATCTACATACAATAGACCATGAAGTTATAAATTGAGACATTTCTTTAAATTGAGACTACCTTAAATCTTAAAAACTAATCCCTATAGTCTATTGTTTTCCTACTTATGTATCATAGGTGGTAAAAAGACTATCTCACTGTATCTTTTCATGCTAAGCATATTCTAAGGCTTTGTGTATCTTTTCTCAAAGGAGCAAGGTCACATTTCCAAGAAGTACAAAGCACACATATTTCTCCTATTGAAATACCATGTATCAACATCTTCATTACTTTTGGAACTATTTTAAAAATAGACAAGTCTCCAAAAGTTCTTCCATAGCAAAAAAAATGGAGAGAAAGTACTTGCAAGAGTATGGAACACTAATGTAACACAAGGTACAAAGTAATGATCCAAAGAAACTCCAAAGAAAGTACTACAATAGGGTAGCAAAAAAACTGTCATTTTTTATTCAACTCCAAGAGGCTTGGGACCTCACCTATACCCGTCCCAAAAACAAACCAAACCAATGCAATGTTAGTGAGGTGTACGAGGTGTCTTTAGTCCATAAGCACGTGCTATAGTTTTCACAAAGAGAATAATAATTGTATAGAGCAAACCCATGTTTAACATCATCAAAATAGACAAGTAAGACAAAACCTAAGAACAGTTAGCACGCCATGAAGACTCCATGTCTGCTTATGCACTACCAATCAGCACTTTGCCTTGCTCTAGGGAGAACTGAAGCAAAAAGATAATGCCAACATGTAAACTCCAGCGCATACTCACACTTGTTGGCATCTTTTTTATTAAGCAGTTAAGGTTCCTCAACCACCTTGCTCATTAACTAATGTTTTCATTTGCTGTCTCCACCCAAAAATAAGAAACGGCCAAATGGGTCATTTTTTGACATATGCAATCATGGTGTCAGGGATTTGAGAATGAAGCCTGCTGGTTGTTATCATTCACTCACCTCGTCCTGACAAGCCTCAAATCATACAAGAATTGGATCTCCACAGATCTCATTGGTATTAACCAGCTTTTGATATTAACCTACTTTGGTTATTTTTGACGTCTCCTGCTCTTACTTTCCGATTGAAAATATTTTTCATTCCCTCTGTTCAAGTCTTAGTAAAATACAATGGCACCAACTGTAAATACATATGCATTTAAGCTGACATGTGTCAAGGTATAAAAAGATGTAAGAACCAGAATACATCCTTTATGAATACTAATTTTCATTCAGTTGTCAGGTCTGAATTTCAAGAAATTCTTACGAGCTTTTTTTTAGAACCAAAGAGTTCTGAAACTAGAATATGAAAGCTTGAAAAAAAGAAAAAAAGAAAAAAGAAAAAATTAAGTTCTTAAAATGAAAAACAAAGTTAAATTTATTTCTTATTTTATTTTTATTTTTTGAAAAAACTGACCTAGTAGTCACTTGGCCAAGTCAGCGCAGGTGGGGAATGGCGGGTTTCAGGTGGGTTTCAAGTTGGGAACTTGTAGCGCTCCACAGCAGCCAAAACACATGTAATGTAGGAATGATAGTAAAGCTATTGAATTTGGTGAGATTCCTATTTTGCATTCTAGTTGACAAATAGGCTATCCATTTCAATAGAGAAGCCCTCTAGATGATGGACACAGAAGACAGATTTAACAAACTTCATTGGTGCTTTTTATTCAAAGGTAAATCTTGGATAAAAAATTATAAAAAATTAAATATTATGTGTTCGTCGAGTTGGACGACATGTTCATTGCTCTAGACAACCTTAGATATTGTCAAGTCATTTTGTCAAACAATCTTGTCCATCTAGATGGCAACTATTTTGATCTACATTCTATTTTAACATACATTGGAATTCAATGTTGACTTCATGACATATATACTAATGTGGTGACGTGACACAAACAACCTTAATCTTGTTTCAAATACTAGTGCATGTGAAATCCATGCAAAGTTTGTATTCCACAAATTTTGCTTAATTGACTTTCATCTATTGTTTACAAAGATGCATACTCAAGTCAAGGTTATTTTGAGGTGCCATTTTGCGTTGTTATCTCAAGGCAAAATTTAAAGAAAATCTAAATTTTAGTAATTGAAGAAAAGATGTAATTATTTCTCTAAAAAACATCAATAAAAATATTTATTGATAAAGTGTCACTAAATAGAAATGCAAAGAGTGGTGGATTTTTTGAACTTCAATTTTGAGGTCATAGGCTTGTCTTTTCAAGGTCATTATGAATTCTTTATCTTTTACTTTAAAAATTACAAATATTCTTTAATATAATATTTTTTAAATAATTTCGACTTTTCTACAACTAAAAAGAAATTCTTGATAATAATTTTGACTATATTTATGTAAATCAATTTAATCACTAACGTACATTCACATTACAGGTGTCAAAAAGGCAAAGCATGAATTGTAATTTCAAGGGGCTAACAAGTTAGAGTTTGAAATATAAGCAATATGAAAATAAATATCACTCCCAACATTGAGGGTTAGTTTATATGAAGAGCATAAATTGTAATCTCAAAAGACTAATAAAATTTTAAAATATAAACAATGTGAGGACAAATATCCCTTCCAATATTGAATATTAGTGTTTTATAAAGGAAGAAATATAAACCTTGAATAGAGAATCAAGAACAAAATGACTTACATTGGCTATAAGGTTTAAATACCTACATTGTTTTCTTCCAACTTCTAAATATTTTGAATGTATTAATCCCATGGGTACAAATCACAACCTTCGACAAGATATGACTTTATTATGTCATGTACCACATTGGATTAGGGAGAGATTTTGCCCCATTAGTAGCATCAATTGAATTTGCTTTCTATATTTCCTCCCCTTATACTTCCTTCCCTTAGGTGAATCTACCAAAAAAGATTACAATGTCTCCTTGGAGGAAAGTGAAAGTTTGGGCAAATTCTTTTGCTCTCAAATTTGTGTGCAATTCTTTCAAACTTATTTCAAATATAGGAAAAAAAAATCAAATTTCTAAGGATTTCATATTTGTTCCAATTCATGCCCAACATTAAAAGTCATGCCATCTTAAATCTAAATTTCATAAGGAAATTGTTCCACCTAATTTTGCATTGTAATTTGCTCATATTTTTCATCTGTAAAAGGTAAGTACATTAATCCCTTAAGTCCCAAGGCCATTTTCCTATCAAAAATCACTCAAAACTGCTATTTCTGCTGCATTCACCCACGAAAGTTGGAAAAAACATTTTTTTAAGAATCTAACCATAGGATCTTGTACTTCACTTGTCTAAGATCATGTGGTAAAAATTTCATCAAATTTGACCGTATGGATTGGAAGATATTAGCATTCAAAGTTGGACAAAAAGTTTTTTTTTAAGAACATGCTTAGATTCCCCAAAAAACAAGATTGTTCATAACTTTCTCATAACTAGTTCAAATGGAATGAATCAAATATTCAGATGAAGATAAAAACATATTCTTTGAGATTTAAAAATAAATAAATATTATTTTGAATAATTACAATTTTTTTTGTACCTGCCCGCCGAGTTTAATTCTAGGCTTTTTTTGGTATAACTTTTGCTCCTAGGCATCAATAGAAATAAAAATTATATTCCCATAAAGCTAATCAATTTTTCTATCTAATTAGAAAGTTTGAAAAAGTTTCACCAAAAATTGAGGTCATAGGAACTTGCCCAAAATTTAGTTTGTCCCCCGAGGGGACAATGGGACTTTAGGGGTTAATGGGTTAAAATTGTTAGTCTAAGATAACCACACCTAATGATAATCTATTTCTAAAATTGATCCTTGTAGCCTTTCAACAAAAAGTATTTCATATTCATACTTAAGAAAATAATAATAAATAGAAAGAGGTAGAATAACATTTTAAAATACTAAATTATCAAGAATTTAGTTATGGAATTGAAAAATTCCAATCCCAATGGTTGTAATGTTATAATAAACAATCTACGTTCAATGCTTTTATTTATTTTTCAAAATATTGAAAATTGAGTTAAATAAAGTCCTTCAAAGTTTATTTTATAGTAGAGATTCCATAAGTGCCTAGAAACTAAAACTCCTCATAACTTTCATCTTGTAAATCAAAACAAAATGATTCAAAGCTTTCTAGGTATACATAAATTTAGGAAATCAAGTTCAAATTTTTATTTCTTAAAAAAGTGATTTTTTTGAGCTGCCCAAGCTGCCCGTTGAGCATTAAAAATTACATATCAAGCAATAACTTTTAACCATGAAATCAAAAGTTATGAATTTTTTTGCACTTTAAAGCTACTCCTCGGGCACATTTGTGTGAAAATTTTAGTGAAAAAAATAAAAATTCCTTACATAGTGAGCTGCCCAAAATTGCTATGTTTCCAAAAAAACATAGTTTAGGCCTTTTTAGGGGTTAATCATAAACTACCCAAAAAATGCATGCTATGAGAATTTTGGAATCCACTTCTAACTCCAAACAAGAACTTACACATCATAATAATTGAAACCATTCTCAAAATGCTTTTTCATATGATTTCAGGTGTAGTTACTTTGAGTTGAGTGCAGTAGGACATCCAACACCAGTGTTCATTACATTAGAGTCTTTCATAACGATGGACCACACTAAATTCGGAGACTCTGTAACTGAAATTTACAAGCAATATCAAACCGCGGTTCCAGAACTGCTTGATAGTTGTCACTCTTGTTCGTGACCAGCCCACGCAATAACGTACCGGTATATGAATTATACTGTACATTACTTCTGGATTCACACTACGATGTCAGTGCACAGATTACAAGACATGCTGTCATGTTTTACTGATTCTACAAGTGGAAAATGCGAGGAAGAGAGAAAGGAATCTGCCGCCAAATGCAGGATGCGTTCGCTGACGTACCTCAGTTCACTGACTTCACTCTAGACCAACAAGGACGCGGTGAAAGTAGTGAATACCGGAATCCTGACTCATTTTATTATTCCTTTGTAGGTTAGAGAAAACAGAACTTTGAGTGCTACGTCTTGCAACTCCCACCACGTATGAGGTACTTGAGCCTGTCACAAAACTTACAGCGGCAGCGAGGTTAACAACATCAATGCCGGGCTCATTAATTGCAAAAAGAGAAGAAAAAACAAAATCTTGACAACAGGCAGAGTGCAAGGCAAGCCCCACTAATTTAATGGCAATGGCAATGCCCACAGACACATGCCAACTCGAACCTGATCACATCTTGCTGCAGCTGCTGCACCAGGCGGGGTTATTCATCAATTATGTACAGCTATTTCGCCTCCTTCACTTTTGCAGCGCGTTCAGAAACCAGAGAACCCCGGGGTGGGTCCTCCAATGAACTACCTTCGAGAGAACGGTTGTGCTCATTGCCCAAAGTGCAGAATTAAATTTCTGTTACCTACGAGAGAAATGACTCTTCTGTGGAGAGCGGTTGGGAGGGGACTTGAGTGCTTTGGTACGAGCAGGAGAGGGATTCTCCCTATCACCGTGTCCCTTGGGAATCGACTGCCGAGGTGGTGATGTCTTGGCTCTTGGTGACGAAGCTCGTTGATCGTCAGCTTCGTTGCCTGCAGTTCGACCGGCAGGCTCACCACCAGCAGTCGGAACACGACCGCCTGGGCCGCTTCGATCACCAGCGGGCATCAAAGGCGTTGACTGCTGCCCCTGCCCCGAAGGAGACTGCTGATTTGGAGATGGAGGTTGAGAGCCGTTACTCTGGGATCCATCTGCTGCAGCAAGATTGCTGTTCGACCTACCGATTGCTATTGCACTTTTTGTAAGATTTGAGTATCCGGACCTGCGTAGTCAAAGAGACAAGTATGAAAGAAGTTTCGCGAATTTGCTGAATATGTTGCACTACTTCTGATCCACTGAGCGGCGTAACCATGGCGGTATGGCCAAATAGAGGACAGTCGTCGTCGTCTTGTCTGACACTGGAGCAAATGTAATAGATTCTCAAAAGTTCCCGTATTAGACTCACAAAGTAATTAATGGAAAATTAATGATCATCTAGTAGATCATTGGACCAGTACTAAAATGACACTAGATTGATGTCTAGTTAATATTGACTTAACAGTTGCCGATGCCATATCAAGCTAATGTCGATGACACTGACAACACACTAAGTCGACACCATTTTCCTTATTGACATTAAATCACCATCAACTCATCATGAGGACTACATGAATCTAATGTCTATTATCTCAATATTAAGAGCATTGGCAATCCAATGGGAGTCTTTTGTGATGAGAATCATAGAAAGCGAAAACCTTACGATTGGCTTCAGAATGCTGACCTGTCTGCGAATGAAAGTTGAGGCCGGGGTAGTAGATTTTGCTTCGATCCCCAAGAACTAGGATCCTCCCATGAGTTTAGCAATGGAGCTCCATCCATGGGGGCCTGCCCCCCTGTGTAAGAAGACAGGTTAGCGGAGCCTGCAACTGCCGAGGTAGCTGTCATCCCTTTCGGCTTGTAGTGGATTTTTTGAGCTGCCTGTACGGCAATTTTGGTAACTGGTACATACATGGAGCGCTGGCTCCCTGCCAAGGACGGATTCGTGTTGAAAACTCCTAAGCCACTTTGATGCAACCCTCCTGGCTGAGGCTTGACCTGGAGAGAGGGAATGCCTGTAATGGGTGTAGCTGAGGAAGACAAATAAGGAGAAGACATAGGAAACTGGTTCTTGAATGCTGTAGATCCGGAATTTGCACCACCCAAAGAACTGCTGGAGGATAGAGGAGTCGTAGCTTCGCCAGGTCTGTTGGTCGACGTGAGGCAGGAATATGCCAGGCCACTTGTGTTGGGTCGGGTGAATGTGCTAAAACGGGAGGAAACTGGACCACCTGGCAGCTTCCCTAATTGAGCCTCAGTCAACTGCTGATTCAACCATCTGCGTTCATAAAAGTATGCATCATCATGTGAGTTGACTCGGGAAGATTCGAATTCTCTAGATATGACCCCTCACGTCAGAGAGACCTAAGTTAGGACGAAAATATAAGAGACGAACTGCAATGAAAGGATGAGCCACTTACTGAATCATTTGTTGGTTGGATTGCTGTAGGTTCTGTGCTTCATCTAGTTTGGTAGTGATCTCCTCCATCTGAACACTCATAACGTAGTCTTGGATATGAGAAATGAGAAATGTTGGGACCCTTGAAAACTGAAATCAGTATTAAACATGAAAAAAATAAATTAGAATCAACAGCGAGGACGTTATTAGTTTTTTACTATCGGTACAAGGGATTCACCTTCTTCTTTTTATCCTCCATATCGGCTTTGATGGTTGTCAACTCATGTCGCAAAGTTGCATTCTCCGCTTCAGCCTTCTCAATAGCAGCCTGCCGTTCGTTGAGCAGATTGTCCTGCTGATTTGTGACCTGGCCTTTGAGCTTCACTTTTTGTTTTGAAGCACGCAACTCAACCTGTATGAACAAGGAAAAGAGGAAGATTTATGTAAAAGCTAATTATATGTACCATACTGTGTCTAATTGGCAAGTTCCAAAATTTCCAAAAACCGGCAATAGAAGAATACCATATTGTCGTATCGAACCTGAAGTTTCTCAATAATTTGATAGCACTTGCTAAGTTCGGTGGCATTAGCAGTTGCTCGCTCCTCTGCACGGTCAGCTGCCGCCTGCGCCTCTTTCCGCGACGCTTCTAATTCTGACCTGAGCTTGCATAATGGCACTAAAAGTCAATTTTGAAGTCGTGTATACAGTGCGTATTGGTGGGTAGCAAGCAACCGATCGGAAAATAAATATGCCGTACATAATTTAGGAAATTCCATCCAAATTCACAAATTTAAAGCAGAACATGGGCTGCCAAACCATGTACCTCTGGGAAGTCTGTGCTTCGAGCTGCGTCGTCATTTTAGAAAGTGACTCATTTTTATCAGAAACCTGGATCCATACATAAACATGGTCTTAATAATAGTCAAAAGTCATCACTCACTACTCTACCATCCAATGCACAACAATAAAATAGTGAGATGGGAAATTACCTCCTGATCCAAGGCACTCAGGCGAATGAGATGTCGATTGGATTCTCTTTCTGCATCAGTCTTATATGCTTCCAAGTTACGCATCTCCTTTCTTAAACGGTCACCTTCCTTTATTCAGAACCCCAGAATCACAATGCATAGAGGTTCGCATTAATTTAAAAGGATAAAAGGTGACTAACAGGAAAGAAAAAATCAAGGAGATGATTTAAATTGTAGGCCACTCTAATCTCTCGAGTCTATTGCCAGTGGAGGAGCCTCGTTAAAAAAATTCTCCCCTCGAGCAATTGGACGTACCTGGGTTTTGTCCTCCAAATTTCTTTCGAGAGAGCTGCACTTATTTTTCAGCTCTGTAATAATATTATCAGTTGTGTACTTCGCATCCATTAATGAGCGCACCTGTACTTTCAAACAAAATAGAGAATTTAGATTCCACAACAATTCTGTACATCTATCGAGCAAAAATTAGACTCAGTAATTTTCACGAACATGGAAAACTCTTTGACATGAATTATCGAGTAATGAACCTGTCTATCTAAATCAGAAGCACGTTGTTGCTGTTGATCAACTTGCAGTCGGAGACGACTCTCCAACTCCATGCGTTCCTTGTCAAGCCTGTCCTTGAGCTCAGTGGTCTCTTGCATGACCTGTTGAAGAAAACCACAGATAATCAGTTCTCGGATTTTTACGTTCATCAGCTTTTTACTTGACTGCAACAGACTTGACATCCAAGTTACTTGTTCTGCCATTATTTTGCCTTGTCAGTGCTCTGCGGCTGCCCGGTTCTCGTCTTACATGTTCCTTCGTGGAGAAAATGCCAGGCTTTTGAAGCCTTCGTAGACCTTGAATAGGAGCAGACGTCAAAAGATAATATTAAGACAACTTACAACAACCACATTTCTATAAATATTAGAATCTCTTAACGTATCATGCTTCCTTTTATGACAAACCTTTTCCTTTTCATGAGCGAGCTCCAGGGTGAATTCAGCTTTCAGCTCACTGATGTTTCTGCACTGGTTCTCCTTCAGCTCACCAAGTTCGCTGCATTTATGGATAAACAGCATAAAATGCATGACTTAGCATTGCTGTATTCTAGAGACTACAGGTGTTACTGTTGTGCTTATTTGATCTTCTGCTTAGACCTACTTTAATGGCGAAGAGAGCCAGTTGCTCAAGATAAGGAAAGGCTGTCTCCTTCGTATTTGACCGTTAGACATGGATGATGATTCTCTGACGAGTGAGATGTTCACTTCTAAAGCGCAGTTCTTAATGACTTCGTATCCTTCAAGGCCTACCCCTGAAACTCAGTGACCTTTGAATGAAAAAAATAGATGCCAGTAGGTAGTGACTTAGATGGACTCGTCTCAAAAATTATGCCAGCTTAAGAAACGTACAAAACAATGCGAGTGATGAACAAATATTTGGAAACAGAGTTAGAACTGCATTCGCGTGTCCAATGACAGGTTTTGAGTCAATCCTTGAACATGACTATCTTCATACCCTCTACACATCCAAAGTAACCTAGAACACGCCAATTGACGCTCCACAGAAGAATAAGTTGACAAAGAAACATTTAAGATAAACGGAGTTTCCAGCGAAGACTAACTACTAACGAAGCATAGTTTTATCGTGAAGGAGATTAGAGGTAATCGTACCTGCTTAAGTTATTGGCATCACGAAGAGCTTTTTCTAAAGAGTGCAGCGTTCTCCGCAATTTCTCATGCATGTCACTATTGATAGCCTGCCCCGCCACAGTAATTCTGAGCATTTACGAGAAACTGTGAAAGACATCCACAATGAGGTAAAAACTTATCAACCGAAGGGACATCTAGTGCATTTATATTAGTGCAGACCGCACAACATTCCCTTCGTTTACCTTGTACTCAGACAGTCTGCCTGCGAGAAATTGTTTGATGACAGTGTCATTTCCCTGCCGAAAAACAAGTGATAGATGGCTAAGATGCTTAAACTGGTTTGTCTCCACCACAGTTAAAGTAGCATCCCCAGTTCGTAGGTGCAATACCGCGAGAAACCTGCCAGTACCCCTGCTTTTAAAATTACAGGACAACATCATTATCTCAAACGATGCAAACGCTAGCGGCCATCACACATACATACAAGGTAGAGAAAACCAGAAAGTCATATTAAACATGTGAGCGAGATATCGTAAGTAAAGGCCACGTTACAAACCTCGGATTATCAGTACACGAGGAAACAATACACTGCTCAAGCAACTCAATGAACTTGTAAGGAAACGTCGCAAAATCCACCAATATGCATTGTTCCACTTTAAGGCTCTGAAAGTCGTCTTCATTGACTTCCAAAGAGTAGAAGAAAAAAGGATCCAATTCGTTGGTAATTTGCACTTGAAGAACCTGATACATGAACTACTTTATAAGCCTCCAGAATTGCTTATCTGTTTCGTTAGGTAGTAAGTATTCTCGCAGTCTGATTTGAAACGAAATGACGCTTAACAATCAGACCCTGTAGAATTAATATGTATTTCATTTCATCTCATGATAATGCTTTGAACATTTAACTGTTTGACATATGACAAACCAAACCATAGACAGCCGGTACCTTAGTGGAGCGATGTACTTTACTCAGCCCCATTATGAACCTTGCAGTGAGATCCATGTGCCGATCTTCCGCATTGGCCTTCGTTACTCGAACAGGAACAACTTTCTCAAATAAAGTGGAGGTGCTCTCCATCCCCCCACCCAGTTTGCCATAGTCCTCGGTCTCAAAACCCATCCAGCTTCTTCCCTGATCAAATGAATAGAGAACTCAATCGCAACTTATGGTGAGCACTGCAATCTCAATACCAACAGACAAGCACATCAAGTAAATGATGTCTCTGCCAGATAGTAAGAGCATGGTCATGAAAGTAATACGATCCTGGTGTAACATCTAAAGTTGGTACTGAGAGGCTAGTGACCTCGAAGGACTTCGGGGAATAGTCACAGCATAGGTTCAGCTCCTGTTCGGATAATCCTTCATCCTTGAACTTTTTCTTCCTCACTTTCGAATGCTGATGGAACATCCGAGCATGCTCAAACGGTTGTTTTGGGTCCTGCTATAAACCTGAACCGAAAATGGTGAGTACAGGAGACAGGGCAAATTTCGGTAAATGAAAGGGGGCACGTTCAAACGTATCGACATGACAGTGAACTTCAAAAGCAGTTAATTGCCGGTGTTTACATTTCATCATGCCACTTCACACAATCAAATGGGCTTCACTACATCATCAAAGGCCACTCATAACCATAAACATCCCAAATTCATCGGGATCAGTACATTAACCATAAGTAGCATGCCTGATCAATACCTGAGTGCACCATATAAAATATGCATTACATGACGCTCTACATCTTCCACATAGCCAAAGGCTGTAAGGGATGACGAAGGATACCTGAAAACGGGAACACAAATCTGTCATCGAACAGACGAAATTTTTTCTCCGTCAACTTACAAATAATGGCAGTAAGTATTTGCCTGGAAAACAGGATCATCAGGCGGCACTTCTTACTAATCTGCAAACTTGTGGATTTAAACCCTCTGTTATACTCCTAATCGTCAGAAAAAAATGTTAAATAAAAACTGAGTCAACGTGTAAATCCTTCAGAAACTGTAATTCTATAGCATTAGTACTGCAGTATGGTATGCCTTCAATTAGTCGAGCGTTGTATAGGGATGCAGGATCAACGACAGCTACGCAGACAGCAGTTTCGAGAATATAACAGAATCTGAGATAAAGTTCAAAAAGTGGCGGTGGAAGAGCATTCACGAATAGGAATAATGCATACCGAACATAGCCAATTCATACCCACTAGTTGCGTTTGAATAGAGTCCTCAACCTTTCGAGAAACTCTGCCCGGAGCGAGTTGCAAAAGACGAATACGATGGAAATACTAATTTTCAAGTCCTATTCGTTGTCCTACAATCTACAAATACAAAGCACCAAAAAAACATCTCTCGGGGAAAATGGCCGAAACAGCGGTAAGAACAACAGAAAACAACATATCCAGTAAAATAAAACAATTGAACAATTCACGCATCTAAAAATCTCAAGAATTTCAAGGGCATTGTACCTAATTCCAGAATAAACGCAGAGCAGGATCACGACACAAGTACGAAACTTATAACCAGCGCCAGTGCATATGCGTTGCCTTGAACGATTGCAAAAAATACGAGAAGAACGCGATAAATTGGTAGCATACAGTGACAAGAACTGCCAACTTCGACTCGATTCTTAAATTTCGTGAACAGAGCTAGCTATGGAGGAGTGAGCAAATTCAAGTGTAATTTTAAATGAATCAGGATAAGGAAAGTACCAGGACAATGCAGTGGCGAAGGAGAAAAATCGCAGACTGTCCTAATTGCGGCAAACTCGCAAAGATTGGCAATCGGCGTTACAATTTCAATAGCCTGACAGAGTTGATGTTGCGATGAAGAGCAGCACTGAGCCGAATGAATCTCCAAGGAAGGTCGATCGATCGAGAGGAGGGAGGAGAGAGGGGTTCCAGAGAAAGAGGATAAAGAGACGGCGGGAAACAAGGGAAGAAGCGGCAGTTAAGGCACGCTTAGCATGTTCCACTTCGAAATGTTCTTGCGCTATTGAAAGCGAGTAGGCTACCAAGCCTTGTAACTGTTCTCCATTGCAGTTCCGACTCGCCAGTTTCAAACGCAAACGGTCGTGCCCTGATTCAGCTTGGATATCACTACTGTGAGCTTCGCCGAACATCTTCTTGCCTCCAAATGCCGACTTCTCTGTCGCAACTTGAAATTGTTTGCTTTTCGATATAAACAAACCGATTCGCGACAAAACCTGTGTCCAGCTACAAAATCAAGAGAGCTAAGAGAGGCTATGATTTCATGGTGCCATGGCCTATATGAACTTTAAGATTTTGGACAAAGCAATAAAAATTCCCCTAAAGAATGTACTCTACTTTACTCAAGAATGCTATCGCTTGTAGTTGGACTGTGAATTGCTATGTTGACAAAGAGTTGAATGAACTCAAACTGAAATAAAATGATTTTTCAGTAATCCCAACCTTTTGTAATAATACGATCCCTGTGTGTCCTAAGAATCTCTCTCATCGTGTACAAATCTGTTTAAATTCCTTCCACTTGTCTACATTGTCTACATTGTGAACACAAGTCGAGTTGTGAACAAAATGTTATTCTGCATTTAGAAGTTCATTTCTCCCGAGGCAGCGCCACTAGCAATTAGAGAGGATTGAGTATCACAACCGTAGTATATAAGAAGCTATTCATACTGTCACTACAATGTAGACCTTGCTTGTGTTAAAACAATGCCTCCTCCCCTTCGGTTCAAGGTCAACAGGCTGATTGCAACTCAAATCGACTGACCATAAGATGAACTCAGAACTTTGCAAACGTAGAAAACTTTAGCCTTACTCGTCATGATGTTGTGCTACTACAGTATATGGTAGTCTGCTCTTAAAGCGCCCGTTTAAGGGCTGGTCGGCCTTTCCGATGGTTCCTAGATGCACGAAATTATTTTTCCTTATTTTTCACTTTTTTCACTTGAAGAAAAATTGATGTGGAATCTAATCCAAGTGGTTTCATATTTTTTGGAGAATTTTTGAATTACTTATGGATTTCTAAAGAATTCTGCCGTAGGTAACTATTTTTTGATCATAGGCCTTACAAAACCTACACATGCGGAGTCTGAAAAAAGATATGGCTTCACCAAAAACAGGCATTGTGGCATGCAAAAAGTAATAGACAAAGTTCCAAAATACATCCTCTTTTTTTGACAAAAATCACTAGAAATTACCAATTTGGCAGCCTTCAGCCCTTCATCAAAGGAAAAACAAAATTAAAAATTAAAAAATCTAACCATAGGATCTTGTACTATACTTGGATGAGATCATGTGATAAAAATTTCATGAAGTTTGACCATATAGATTGGAAGATACTAACATTCAAAGTTGTAGGGGAAAAACTTTTTTGAATTCAAATAAACATTTCAGAAATGGATCCACCTTCGCTCTTATTCCATCCACTTAACCACTCTGATAACATTGACAAAACATTCAATGCTTACAACATATCCATTTTCCAACCTCTTAATGTCCATTTCAGACCCTGGCTAAGGATGGTCTTAAGAACAGGGTCAGAATTACAGCAGACTACCATACCTTTTTTTAACTTGCAAGACAGACTCAAAGAACAGCACTGCTCAGAAAGGAAGAACGCAGTCAGAACTAAACTGCCTCACCAAGAAGTATATTCCTAAAATCACAGAGAGCTGGAAAAAGGCGCTTCCACATGTATTTTACGAAGTCCAACTTCATGCATCATAACAACAGAGCAAGGGCTGAATGGAGAACGGAATCCGTGCAGCCAAAGACTCATGCAGCTTTTCACCAATTATGGGATAGAACTCAACACATATTAACTTAAAAAAAGATACCAAACGCAAGTTGCAAAAGTCATGTGTGATTTTCAGTCCCCATCATTAACTGGACAGAAATTGCAAATTACTAAGATCTCGACAGAAAACGAGGAGAGTTCTTCATTACTGATGTATTGGTACAAACAGCTTCAGCACAAGAATGACTTCTACTGCGAAACACCATGATTAGCTCAGTCAAGCCTTTCTACGACATAAACGCATGCAGGTCCGCAAACGTCGAATCAAACTTAAGCAGTCAGAATAACTGCTCCTCCAGCCTCCTTAATCTTCTTCTCAGCGAGCTTCGAAAAGAATTTAGCCTTAACTACCATAGGTTGAGTTGGGAGGTCTCCCTTTCCGAGCACCTGAAAAAAGAAGTGAGGATGCCACATTAGGACTACCAAGAAAACTACAGGAAAACAGAATCGATATCTTCTGAATAAGAATTTATATTAATAAGATTCAGGAGATGA
This sequence comes from Rhytidiadelphus loreus, assembly GCA_947034895.1. Taxonomy (NCBI): domain Eukaryota; kingdom Viridiplantae; phylum Streptophyta; class Bryopsida; order Hypnales; family Hylocomiaceae; genus Rhytidiadelphus; species Rhytidiadelphus loreus. The sequence continues at coordinate 47,836,832 of OX344764.1, forward strand.
CACATTGAAAACTCAATGATGCATGCAATAACAGACAAAATGAAAAATAAAAGGGACCAGGCAATTGCCTATATTCAAAGATATCAGATTCCTCACACTCAATCCTGCAGTTGAGTAAATTTAATTGTCGTCAAGGTTTGAACAAACATAACAGACCCTCCCATGCTTACAAAACACAAAGATTTGCTTGGACAGAATCGAAAACTGTAAACCCTAATTTGCACGCTATTGAAACTTCTGCATGTTCACCAAAAATCGCCAGGGACCCAAAGTGCCCCTTGTCAACTGTTCAAGTGGTGAATATTCCCATAATCAACCTAAACCTAGTCTCGAAGAGGCAAATTTAGAAGACCTAACAAAAAAACTTCGACCTTCATAACTTTTGCATATGATATCAAAATACCGCAATCTCAAGTACTTTTTAAATTCTATTTCATCATCCATAAAGAAAAGAAAAGAAAAATTCAACAGTCTACTGATAGTAACGAAGTTTATCAGCAAAAGTACCGATATTTAGGTTTCCGAGTCTCATAAACCCTAAAAGACCATGCACACTCAATTGAAGGTAAGAAAATAAGGAACCGAAGTGCACAAAGCTCGGGAGAAGCTAAATAACCTTGAAAAAGCCGTGTTGCGTCACGTCCAACAGCGGGGCCGACTTCCCACCATCAGTCCTCTCCTTCACCGCCTCCGGCACGAGAGACCACAACTTGTCCACATTGACGATCGGGCAGTGGAACTTGTTCATGGTTTTGTGGAAGTAGCGCATTCCGACCTTACCGAAGTAGCCCGGATGGTACTTGTCGAACAGAATGCGGTGGTGGTGCATGCCTCCGGCGTTACCCCGACCTCCGGGATGCTTGCGGTGCTTGCCCACACGGCCGTGACCTGCACTGACATGGCCTCTTTTCTTGCGGTTCTTCTTCAGCCGGGTCGTCATGGCTGCCGCTCGCACGAAGAACTCGGCAAACGAGAAGGAAAGAGGAACGGCTCGGGTGCCCGCCGCGGGGTTTACACCAAACCCTAACTCACGGATGAACTTGGTGATCGAACATAATGGATGAAATTTGTGGATGAAACTGAATCAATTAAAAATTTGGATGAAACTTCGTATGATCTTGATTAACTTATATGGAGTTTTGGATTTGGTATAATAAAGGTAAGTTCAGACCTGGCATTGAGCAGTGTAAGAAGAATAAGGTAAGGTACCTAAACCTAAAATTGCATGTTTCCTAAAATTGCACACTAGAGATTCTTGCCTGAAGTGTACTCCCACTATTCATGAGACTCTATGATCGTCTTTAAGGACACCTATTTTCAACACTTTGAAAATTTGTAGTTTATTCATACGGTGTTCAAAAAATGCATTCTAAGAGAATTTAGAATCCCCTTTTCACTACCAACACAAACCCACAAAAAAAATTCAATGTAATACTAGGAGCCATGCTAAATTGCTAATTTGTATGATTGAAGGTGTAGTTACCTTATAAGTACCTATTCCTAATAACTTAAGCATTTCAACCTATGCAATACAGGAAATTTGTTGAGAAACTCAACTCAATGTGTGCAAACATAAAGAAGAGGAAGATTGCAGAAAAAATAAAAGGAATTTTTTTCCCAAAGAATTCATAATTTATTCAGTATAAATGTGGATTTTCTAATAGGAGCCATACCCGTTTCATAGACTCACCTATTCTGATTAGCTTTGGCACTTTTCCCTAAGTTAGGAGGGAAGATTGATAAATGGACAAGAAGGTACAAACAAATAATCTTCTTTAATGAATAATGCTTCCAACTATTCTCCACAATAGGTTAGTCTAAAAAGCCATGATAAGGGGGGCTATTTGAAATAAGTACTTCTACTTTAATTTCGTGTGAGTTTCCACTTGTGGTTGTTTGAAAATGTCGAGCCTAACTGAACACCCACCTAGCACCAATAAAAGCAATGGTTAGTAGCAACTTAAAGTCCACTATTTTAGCAATTACAACATTTTCTAATAGGTTTTAAGAACAAAGATTTGAGATATTTGCGGCTAGTTATAGCTAACAATACTCACAAGAGCAAATTAACAAAGAACAACACTTGTGCTAAAGCCAAAGAACCCCCAAGTTTCAATTAATACCGTACAAAATCTGGAAATACGAAAATCAATGACGACAATGAGATACATCTAACTCCTACCAAAAAGGTTGCAAGTGTTTCACATTATTAGTGTATATTGAATAAAGAAATACAAAAACAAGCATAGCTATAAAGTTCCAATACTTGTGTTGGCAAGATTGAAGGTTCTTTCATCTTACTTAAACTTTTAATATATATTATTATTATCTCTTAAAAAAACTAAGATCTTTTACGGGACAATAAGTACTCATAGGATTTATTAAAATACTTTGAAAACCCACATTCATAGTTTAGAAGAGATATTTGAAGGTTTCAAGTAGCTACATAAAGTATTCTAGAAGTCATTTAAGTAATATGCTATTCACATATACCTAAGAAAATGGCCTTTAAAGAAAATGGTAAAAGCGTTTGGCTCATTCTAGTGTGGCCATATATTACTATCAAAAATACATGTGGCTCATGTTGCTTGGGCCATATATGTTCATAAGAAGTATATGGCATCATATAGTCACATTAGTATGGTCATACACTTCTATCAAAAGTGTATTGCTTCAATTGTTGAAGACTTCTTCAAATTGTGTGTCCGTCATAGGTGCCTTGCTTGTAGGGCCTAGGAAAAAGGAAAAAATTGCCATAGCAGAGAAGAGATTCATTACAACCTTTGTAGTGAAAACCACCATAGAGGTCTCATGATGTCGTTTTTTTTCAACTATACCTAACTCCATCGTCCAATTATTTATTTTAGAAGAAGGTAGGGGATACCTTTACTCTTTTTTATAAACCATTGTAATAAAATTCCCCATTGAAAAGGCAAGTGGATTATGTAGCATAATTAGGATATTTTGTGGGATATAACTAATAATTGGTGGATGTTTTTTTTTCATTCATTACTTTTATATATCTCTTAATCATCAATATACTTTTGTATCATCCACGATTATCTTTATCTCTTTGTTCATAAAAACACAACATTAATATTCAAATTGCACCTAGTATTTATAGGATAAATCCTATATTGTTTGTCATTTATGAAAATTGTGTATTTCAATGGTTGTGAAATGTATATTAGAGGAAAATAATCTTTGCATCATTAATTTTGCTATGGTAAACTATGCCAAGTAGTCCATGCAAAAAATAGATTTATACTAAAAAATTTGAGTGTTCCTCATCAAGCTCCACTCTCCTCATCACTCTATTTTTTTTTTAGCATAATCATTTCTTTGGCATCGATTACCCATAAGGTAGACAAGCCTAATACCACTCTGATTTGGAATCTAGATATCTTGAGGCCAATTCCAAGAGGGACACATGTTTTTCAAAGGTGCGTATTTATTTCATGGATCAAACCCAAGTGGAGTTATGATTTTTCCATTAAAATTATAATTTCTATCAATTTTTGAAGTGGTCACCTCTCAAATTATAAAACTGCCCATAGAGTGAAGTCATAACCACCCCATAACCACCCTTTTGTGTATCTATTGGCACTTAAGTTCCCACCAATCAAGGATTGACACATTATCCATTTTGGCATTAATTTACTGATTTTGTTAGAATCTTGAAAGAATTTGCATATTTTTTGAGTAGATTTGGATGTTTGAAGAAACGGAATTAGACAATGGACAAAATTAGGTTGGTCTACCTTTTACTAACTTACATGTTTTGAAATGTACACTACTATTACAATTTTGTCCACGATGGGTTTGCTCCCATTTTGCCCATAATGATCGTATAATAAGAACCTCGGAGTCTTGGTTGAGTCACATCTACGTGGAAAACGCTACGTCACCAAGTACCAACGTACGAACGAACGAACGTGACCGTCGCTCCCAACGACCGAGACAGCGACGAAACGTCCGACCACCCACCAGTGGTGCCCCTCTGAATCCCTGAGGCCGGCCAACGCGACCGCTTCTCTTTGTTGCTTCAGTGGCAAAATTCCCTTCTGCTCTCTGTCACCCACACGCCCACTCCCTCGTCTCGTCCTTGCCCGATCCCAATTGCACTCAAACCCCCGCTGCAATTCCATCCCCTTCGCAATTTCATCGGAGCTTGGCTGAATGGAAATCCGTGGTGCCTAACCTTTCTCCACTTCATCAGGTAAGTTATCGTGGTTGCTCTTCTTTCACTTCGAAATGGCATGCTTATTATTGCTTTTCCGAGTCTGGGCAAGTGCTCAAGGTTTGCGTACAGAGATCTGATGAAAGCTTTCCTGCTTGGTGGGAGGTTTGGAAGTTCCAAAGGAAGTGGTCTGCTTCGAAATTGTGGGATGTCGTTTTAGAGCGGTCACCGGATTTCTCTGACACATAGTGGATCCAGTTTGAATTGTGAAATTCACGATTTGAGGATGTGATTAGGGGTCGCGAATCTTGTCATGGATGGTATTATTGTATCCAGTGGTTGTATTTAACTGATTGACCTACGTTTGGGATTGGTGTGCTTCCTCTGTTCTCTGATAACTGATATTGAGGTTTGGAAGTAGTGCGACGAAGTGTTATGTGGTGATATACCTTTTATGTGAGAAATTTTGGGTGAGTTTTGTAATGTGAGTGCTTAATTGTATGCTTAGGATCGCAAGGATTGTGGGTTCGGTTTGAGGGTAATGTTAGCACACAATGCTGATCTTGTGTGCATTCTAGCGTGATTTCTTGATTTGAAGGAAATCGTTAATTTCAAGGAAATCGTTAATTCCATTTACTTTCCGAATTGGGTAATGGGGGAGTGGATGTAAAACACGGTTCCCTGTCATATAAGCTCAAGGAAGTTAGTGCTGAAACATTGGATTTGGTTATCTGGTGGTGCATCTTCATTCGAGAACACTGTTGATATGATGGTAGTGAGGTTCGTATGCTGAAATCATGCACAAGTGAAAGTTATTTCATATGGTACACGAATGCATGAGGTCTGCAAAGCTGACATCCAAGTGTTTATCAGTCTCCCGTACCGGTAAGCTTTGAGGTCACACAGTAATTACATCCGCTCCGGAGATGAAAGATTTTCAGTGTAACTATTCTTTATTCAATTCTCTTTCTTTCCTTTGTGCATCTTTGCGCATCTTTGGTACTTGGTGTTTCGTTTACAATTGTTCGATCGGTCAATTATATTGATTATATGGAGGCCTCCTCATGACACGATGCTTGGGATTTTAGGGATACGTCCCCTTGAATTTTGGGGAAAATTCTCTTTATTATGTTCCTGAAGCAATTATCAGTTGATTGTGATTCTTCATGATATTGTATGATCGTTTGATTATGTGTTCACATCACTGAATGTTTTGTGGTGCAGAGAAGGGGCGTCCATTCAGCGAGTAACAGGCAGTGCAATTGCAATAATCAGAAATGGGGTCCGAAGCTCCGGAGTTGGTTGAGTTTCACGTGACTGGGTTCAAGAAATTCCATGGAGTGGCAGACAATCCAACTGAGATTTTAGTCGCGAAGATCGAAGAGTACATGAGGACGCATGGGATGCCTTCTGGGGCTCAGCTCGGGAGTTGCACAATCCTTGAAACGGCGGGCGAGGGTGCACTGGCCCCTTTACTGCAGTTGCTAAACGCACCTCACGAAGGGATTGAACGACCCTTGATCATGAGTACAACTGGAGATTCACAAGGTGTACAACTGAGTAGGGGTTTATTGTCAGTTCCTCACAAGCGCATTGTCTGGGTAAGCGATATACACCCTGACCTTTCTAACAAAAATGACTATGACATAGTTTGAAATGTGTGCTACTGTCAATCATAGTGTGACATTGTGTGCAAGTTATTGCAGGATGTCGGTTTAGTGGTCATATTAGAATGAGTTCTGTATTTGCTATGACTTTGATTGCATTCCCCCCAAAATGACTATTGCGTAGTGTGCATGTGTGACAAGTGTACTTCTAAAATTTCTGGAAAGTAGAGGATAGATTCGTTTTAAAGAATAATCTGGATGGAGTTGGAGTGAAATCTTTTCTGGTAAACTTGCAGATCATACAATTTATTTGATTTGTTTCTCTGTTCTCAGGTTCATTTTGGTGTGAATAGTGTTTCCAATAACTTCGCCGTAGAACGGCGTGCCGTGAATGAAGCCACATTTCGTTGCCCCGATGAGCTGGGTTGGCAGCCTCAGGTTTGCCTATTACTGAAAACCAGCTAAAAGCTCCTGTGAATTTGTACTTTTGTGGTGACAGAATAATCCTTGAATTTTTTGAAATTTGTAGCTATGCTTTGTCGTTTCATGCTTCTCTCTTGACAGGGTGTCGTCATAATTTCAGTTGTGTGTTTGTTGCCTGCAGCGAGAGCCGATTGTTCTTGAAGATGGTCCTACATCCTTTATTCGTGAGGTATCAATCTTTGATTTTCCTCACCATATCTTGCAAATCAGCCTCTGAACATTTCAGTATTTCAGTACACATAACGCCAAGTTAAGAACTAGTCAAGAACAATACTCTGTTAGTACAATATCTGAGCAGTCTACCTTTGAAAGAAGCCACCTATGGTAGCACTTGCTGTCTGCGTCCATGTGATGTGGTTAGTAGAACTACCCCAATAGACTCTGCATTCACTTTAGTCTTGGAACCAAAGTTCTTCGTCGGCACATCTAGAAGTACAGTGCTTAAATGGCTAAAGAATGTTATGCTCTACAGCTCCTTCCGGTTCAAAAATTTATTTTTTCCATAGGCTGAAGACGTATGCTGATGTGAATTTGCAGACAACGATCCCAGTAAGGGACATTGTGGGTCATTTAAAGAAGGAAGGGTTTGACGTGATGGAGTCTTACGATGCGGGCCGGTTTGTATGCAACTACGTCTATTACCACTCCTTGCACCAAGCACAGAAGAATGGCGTGAAGAGCATCTTCGTGCATGTGCCCATGTTCATGGTGATCAACGAGGAGCGTCAGCTGCAGTTTCTTGCTGCTCTACTCAAGGTGTTAGCCACTTTCTGCTGAAGGATTTGTGCACCCTGATTCAAGATTTCCAAATTTGACTGTTGAATGTATGTATTGAGCACCTTCAAAAGCCTGTAAAAATTTGAGTACAACATTGCTCATGGAGGCTAGGATTAGGATTTGTACTCATTTCAAGAAGTGCTATTTTAGTTTTTTCGAAAAGAATATAACACGTTGGATTTTCCGAATCTTGGACATGCAGCTCATTATGGTATCTGTGAGCAGCCTTGTTTAGAACTGTTGCATGTAATGGTACAGTATGGTTCTCTTGTGCCTCAAATTTATAAGGTAGGGATATTCAAAATCACTACTTTTGGCACTGAGCATAGTGCCTACTATTAGAGTGCTCAAATTCTTACGTGTTCTTGGTAGCAAATGAAAGAGGGTTCCAATGCATTAAACAGTGCGTTATTTGGATACCGGTTTCAAAAGTTGTGATGTTTTTTTTGATAGATGACCTATAATTGATAATTGATACTTGAACATATATTTTTGTGAACATCAATATGTACGTACTCGTTGTGGGAGGTTTTAGGGTGGCAAGCTTTGGGTGTTCCAATCTTCTCAGTGATTGACTTAGAGCCTGACAACCCCGTTCTACTGGGGTCTGCCAAAACTATCAAATGTGCCGTTATATTGCTCTTGCTTCCTTGCTCTTGCTTCCTTGCTCTTGCTTTGATGAAATAGTGTTCGCAATGTAAGGTGATTGTTCAGAAATTGTGCCTATGATGTTAACAATAACTACTTGGTCATCCCGTAGGAATTTTGAACTTGAGAGGATAATCATGCTCTACCCTACGTGAGGTCAGATTCATATAATTTTATCAAAAATAGGTAAATCTGTGTAGTATTTTTGACTTTCTATTCTTGAATCTCGATTTGGACATTCAAAATGATTTGTTTCAATTTTGAACTAACTCACAGAATAAAGCTTCTAATGTTTAGATTCTTCGAAGCTTGAAAACTGTGAATTTTTTTCTAAAATTGAATGTTTACATGGAAGTTGACATTTTACAATTACATTTCTAAAGTAATATAGAATGACAAAAGAATTTTCTTTTTTGCTTTAATGTTCTCCACAGTAATATATATCAATGGTGAATTTTTTTATTTTTAATCATGTTTTTTATTTTATTTGAATTTTCTTTACTTTTTCTTCAGAGGAATTTCAAAATTTCACAAAAAAATATTAATTTTCTTTTACTAATGGAACACATGTGTATGGTTTATATTTTAAGGTTATCCCTATTGGGAGGACCACTTATATTCCACTCATATTTTAAAGAGTGCCACTTCTTCCAAAATAAAGGAATGTGAGTGGTCTTCTTGACCCCAAAGTAACATAGGATTTTTTTTCATTCATTTAGGTGTTCATTTTTTAATTTTTTTGTATTCAAATCTATTGTTTTTCAAGTAAATCCAACCATAGAAAGAAAAATGACATTAGTGCATAGGTCACTAGAATTTTTTTGAACCATTGATTCTCTTATTTAGTATGGTTTTGTACATGGGAAAATGCTTTCAACAATGAAGAAATAGTAGGTTCAAATGGGGTTCAAATGGGTAGCCTAATATGTCAAGTAAATTTACAAATTTGTGGTAGACCTCTAATTTTCAATGTTTATAATTGTATTATATTTGATGTACTTTAGGCAAATAGGTTAGAGACATGAATAGGAGGACTATTTCTTTCAAAAATTTGGCAAAATAAGTGCAATGGGAACCACTAAGGTCTGAGCAACCAAAAGCATCCATATACTTCATGAAAGTTTGTGAAAAAAATTAGGTGATTTCATCGTCCAAATCTTCAGCAAGGCAAGCTTGAACAATCATCAACCATGCAGCAATTGCCCCCTCATTTCTTTGTTGAATCGAGGAACTTCCAGTAGGTTTGGATTTGTAGAACAATATAGAAATCTCAATACATTATCAAATTTCTTGTATTTGGTGTTGTTGGATAGGTCTAGTAGAATCCTTCTAAACTTTTTTGTTGCATTTTTCTATCTAAGTTTGGTAAATGATTGCAAATTGGGGTTGAAAAACGTTGAGGACACTTTCTGTCCTCAATGATGTTTTGTAGGTCAATATGGGTATCACTCAAAACAAAAACTTGGGATACATTATTGGCTCATCATAAAAGTTGGCTCATCATAAAAGTTAAGAACTCTTTTTGTTTTTTGGAACTTTATTTATTTAAAAAATTCTCAAATGAATGAGTAATAGAAATAAGTCTAAAGTAAGAATTAATTATAAATAATCTTTATAAACTTACTAGATAGAGCGCTCAACATACCAAAATCTATTCTAAAAATTTGGGATGGAAATGAATGTCATGATTACTATATATATAATTTTTTTTTAAATTACTAATATTTAACCCCTAAAGTCTCAAAAGTTCCCTCAAAGGACTCTTGAAGGTTTGGGCAAGTATCTATAATCTCAATTTTTGGCAAGAGCATTAGACGAGGTTTAAGGCCTCTAGGAGCCTATGAGTTTCCGGATGAATTTGTCTCGACTACATTGGAACCATTGTCAACTATGCTGTCCAACGTGGTGGAAATAGTGCCACACCATTTTTTGAAAGAAAAATATTTTTTTTTTCAACTTTTTTTTGTATTTTAGAAATTTTAATTTAATTTAATTTAATTTTTAAAATTTGGCTACGCCGCGTTCTTTTACTACCGCATGAACATCATTGAGAACAGGCTTGAAACGGGCTGTTTTTGCCCTCAAATCCACTCTAATGTTTTTGAAACCTTTGTACTAAGATATGAAAATTGATTAGCTTCCTAAGAATCTAATTGTTATTTCAATTGGTGCATGGGAGAAAAAGTTATGCCATAGTTAGCAAGATAGATAGTAAAAAAAAAACAGAAATTTGAAATAAAAATGATTTCACATACATAGATTATAATTTTTTTCTATGTGGAAAGGTTTGATTTGTTCCATTTGATAAGTTATGTGAGAGTTATAAAGCTTCTTGTTTTGTGGGCAATCTTCAAAAAAAATTGAGAATAAATAAAAAGAAAATATCTTTTTTTTAATACATTTAAATAATGTATTGGATTTGTTTTTTTAACTCAATTTTAGCAATTTAAAAAAAAAATGGAAATGGTTTAGTTTGCTTTTAAGAACAGTCTCACTATTGAAATTAGTAAGCGTCCATTCCATCTTAGAGCTATTTACAATTTAATTTTTTAAAGAATGAAAATTATAAGAAGGAATTGAATTTTTTTCTTTGAACTTTGAACTTAATTCTTCAACATAAAAAGAAATTATTTGAGAATTTGTAGTACAAATTTTTTTAATGAAGAGGATTCAAAGCCTATAATCTTATCAAGTTAGGAACCAAAAATACTTATTTTCTTCACTTTAAACACTTATATCCTATAATCAATATAATTTAAGTTTCTGAAATTTCTTCTAAATATTCTCATACTAGTCTAAATATGGCAAAAAACACAAAGTGAATTCAAACAATGACTCAAATTGTAACCTAAGATTCTTTACAATAGTCAATAAGACCATGTACACCCTTCTATATACATTTCAAACATGCAAAATGACTTAGATTTATCATGTATTACACACAATAAATTAGTAATAACTTCTTCCTCTTAAGCTTTGATGTAAGAATTTTTGTCAATTCAAACACTAATATCTTGCAATCTACACAATGGAAATTTTGAATTTTTTTTCCACATCTTCTCAAATCAGTTTATTGCAAGATCCTAAGGTTATATGTGTCTATAAATGTTGTTTTTTCTCTAAAATTTAGTACTTGTAGTAGAAATGGCACTTTCGGAACACTTTTAGTGAAAACATAGTCAAAAACATTTAGGGATTAACACTATTTTTGAAGACGTCAACTAAAACATCAACTGAGACATCTTGTAAAACATTTAGATGTTTTTTGCGATGTCAACTGGCACGTCAACTGAGACATCTTAGAGGATGTCTACATATTTTTTGCAATGTCAACTAACGCGTCAATTGAGATGTCCAAATGTTTTCTCATAAAATACAATCTCTAAGTTTCACATATCCCATATGCTTTGTCTTTGCTCCTATCACCACACTTGTATAAGTACCTTGTCTTGTCATGTCAATATTCTTATAATAAGTGGCTTTTTAGGCCATAATACATAATTGCCAATACGGTGTATGGTATACAATATATTGTATATTATATATGGTGTACAATGTATGACATATTGTGTATGATGTATAGTATATTATGTATGGTGTATAATATATGTCGAAAAGTATTGTATATGATGTATAATATATTATGTATGGCCTATTTTGTATTGCGTATGATGTACAATGTATTCTATATGGTATATTTTATATGTCATTTTTTGTATGGTGTACTGTGTAAAGTGTATATCTAAGCTGACGTTTAAAAAAACGTCTCAAAAAGACTTTTGGACGTCTAAGTGGACATTGCAAAAAACAATATTATATTTCTTATAGATATATTTGTTGATGTTGTTGAAAATAATATTAATTTTTTCAAACGGTGTGACGTTAGGTGCTACATTATCATTAGGTTAAGTGTAAGAAATTCCATAGGGCATTGCTCGCTTGCGTAGCGCTTATGTGGCTGCCACATGGTACACTTCTAGCTCCTTTTTTTACCATGTTTGTTGTGACGTTGCTTTAAAAACGGGGCACATTTTTTTAAATTTCCTCATGTTTTTGTCCTGTCAATTTTGATGGATTTTCCTAGACATCCACAATAGACATGCTTGATATTAAACTAAACATCTAACATTAGATGTGATTTCCCTATTGGGAAGGGTCGTGAGTTCCCTAGTGAGGAACCCCCTGAAACTGGTTGAAACTAGCCATTTGCGAGCTCTGCTAACCTGGCCGAGCGACTGCCACGTCTTTTTTTTCAAAAAAAATATTAAAAAATTAAACTTTGTTTTTCATTTTAAGAACTTAAATTTTATTTTATTTTTTGAAAAGAAAAGAAAATCTGGCATTCGCGTTCAATGGGAACTGGGGGAACGGAGGGGGGAATGAAGTTGGGAACAGCCTGAAACGGCCCTCTAGCCCCCCCAAATCCCATCCAATGCCATGTTCTTTGGCTTGTCAAAAAAACATAGGTTTCTTCTAGTGTTTGTTCTTTGAGCAAGGTAGCCTCTAAACAAGTTGCTTCTTTTGAGTTCCTTGTCCGGTAGTTGGTTGGACTTCTTGATGATTGCCAAAAAAGGAATTCCTTTGATTTTTGCATCAAAGGAATTATGTTCACTTACCCCTTGGATCCTTTTGGATCAGTTCACTTATCCTTAGATCTTTTTGTTGTTGTTGTGGATTTAGAGTGTACGTAGGTGACAAATTCACTTACCCCCCGATCTTTTGTTGTTGTTGTGGGTTTAGTTGGTAGGTGACGAGTTCACTTACCCCTGGATCTTTTTGTTTTTGTTGTTGTGGGTTGAATTGGTAGGTGACGAGTTCACTTACCCCCTAGATCCTTTAGGGGCTATTGTTGTGGGTTAATTGGTAGGTGAGGAGTTCACTTACCTTTGAATTCTTTTGTTGTTGTTGTGAGTTTTAGGATTTAAATGAAGACACTATAAGAAACCCGCATTTTAGTTGGTGTTTTGTAATTTTTTTAGACGAATTTTAGGTGACGTCGGGAAAAATAATTTGTGTTTTTTCACGTCCAAGTTGACATTCAGATGTTATATTGGACGTAAAAAAACACACAAGTTGTTTTTCCCAATGTCACCTAAAATCCGTCCGAAAAAATTACAAAATGCCAACTAAAATGCAAGTTTCTTATAGTGAACCGAGGCTTTGGATTATGCTCAGTTCATGCTCCATCATCAACAAGTGTTGGGTCCCCATTTCCGATTTGGCCACACTTTATGTATTTTTGGATCGACCCTTCCACGAAAATTTCTTAGTGTACGAGTCATTTAGTCTATCCTTCATGGGGTCTTCCCTTTGGCTTATCTAAATAGCTTGCAAAAACAAAGTTTTCACTCAAAACCAATGGCCACGAGGCGTCATTCAACAAGCTCTTTGGGACGCCCTTTTAGATTTAGGCCGTGCTGCTCAACTCAAAGCGCAGACTACTGTCTTCCACCACCCGCATCTTGCCCCCATCATCTGGACTAAGTTTGACAAGATTTGGCTCTAGTCTCAACTTTTAGCTTACTATAAGGGTGACTTAATTAGGTGGCACAAGTGCTCTCTTACCATTTGCCTTTTCATATAGGCTTGCTCTTTTTTCTTTCTGGCCTCTTTTTGGTTTTGGTTTTGCCTGTTTTCTCTTCATTTGTCCAGCCTTCGGGCTTGGCTATTGTTTTTAGTTCCTTTTTTAATGCAATGGATTTCCCATTTGTTCAAAAAAAAAAAACTTTATTATTTTTTAAATACTTTATTATTTTGACAACATATTGTTAATTCACAAGGTAAAATAGCTTGAAATGGCCTTTTTCTTGCTTCAAATCTCTTCTGATAGGACAAAATTGTAAAATTAATCCTTATTATAATGCAATGTTTTAATATTCAAAATCAGTTCAAAATACTCATTTCTAAAGTATGGTTGAGATCTGTATTTTTTAATAGTTTTTTGATGAATTCAATCCTAGGAACTTTTATTCAACTTACTTTCACATTTTGACAACATGTTGGAAAATGAATTGAAGAATACACAAGAAAAAAATAATTCAAAAGAATCTAATAACTATCTTTTCTTTTCCAACCAAGTGGAAGAAAGAAAAATATGGAAAGAAAAAACTAAATTGCTAATAAATTTAACTTGAAATTGTGAATTTTCAATTCCAATGGTGAATTTTTTTTAATAAATAAGGCATATTCAACGTAGGGGGAGTCATTATAAATTTCAAATATTGATTTAAAAAAAACATCAAAGGTATTTTTACCTTCATTGTGTCCAAAATAAAGAACTTTATAATTTCCAGTTCATTAACCTTAAAGGTTTGTAGGTGATTGGTACTATATTTAACCCTAAGAATATGAGTATGACCTAAAATATGGTAGGATGTACATCAGTGGATTGAAAATTCAACAATGAACCTAGTTCATTTGGATGTCATTTTAGCATCTATGTCTTATTACGCTCAAATATGAAAACTTCTTAGATGTTGAATATGTGGCCATTTTGCAACTTTTTAGAGGTGGTTTACACTAGGGCCAAACCATGGATTGGAAGCACTTGAGGGTATGGATCCCACTTTTTTAGATGTGAGTCATGTGACCATTCAAAGCAAGAGCCTAAGATAGAAAATAGTAATGGCACTTTGCATGGTTTGGGTATAAATCCAAGAGAGATCATAGCCGAGCCATATTTATTTATTATTAGATTTGACATTATCAACCGCAAGATCAATTAAATAAACAAAATCTATAGTTGTGAGGTTCTCAATTTCCATGGTCTCCTAAAAATCTATTAGGCCTACCTCAAATAAGTGGTCAAGAAAAAACTTTGTGAAACCAAAAAAACATTATCTACTTTGGCTATGTAAGATTTCCAAATGGACTTCTCATTTAGAATAAATGACGTGGGCCTTGGCCAAATTGCAAATCCAACTTGAACCACGCCTATTTCTCCACCAATCCTTGCTTTGATAATTCAAGAAGGCCTTTGGTCTAGCCCTAGTATAAACTGGCCCTTAGATGTATAGGATGTGCAATAATTATCCAAATTGGGAGTGCCAAGTGTCATTGGACCCGGTTCCATATGACTACAAACTTTTCTCAGTGCAGCTCGTTGAACAAAAAGGCCAAAGCTCCAATTTAAAAAAGCCGCCGGGGGGAAAAAGCAAACGTTCAAATCACTATCATGAGACTTCACTTTTCCCGTCAGTGTCTTTATCTCGTAAACCAGTAGCAAAATGCTCTCACGCTATTTCTGCGTTCACCGCACGGAAAGCTGCCGTGATCCGTGCTGTTCATCATAAGGTGAAGGCATTCATTCTTAATCGTGCCATTTTGGCGTAGTTTTTCATTCACCTTCATGATGGAGTACCGACTTTCTTCGCAATTTCAGGCGATATGTCCAGCTTTGAGTCCCGATTCTATGGATGCAGTTTGTTTGCTTTTTGTAAGTTAATTTTCCTTTTTTTTTTGAGACTCCAATGAAAAAAAATGCAATGCGCAGTGATGCTGTTCTTTTTAAATTTCTTAAAACTGAAAATTCTATTCTACTGCGGAAATAACGTGTTTGGGAGCACGACAGCTTCGAATCGAAGAAGCTTTTGGACGAAAACGACGACTAATTTTTGCGAATCTGTGAATGGGCGCGAGTTTTGAGGCAGTCACTACTTCTACATGAAATTTTGTGCAAAAGTAAGTTAAGATGCGGGCGCTTTTTGTAGGATACCGATGTAGGAAATCATGTATTTGTATCCACGCCCTGCCGGCTGTGGGACCGAAGAGCAAGTTACGGCACCCGATGAGGTGACCTGTGATTGCACGGGATGGGAGCAATCGCTGCAAGTCTGGGAGTATCTTGGCATCGAGTAAGTTTATGTGACGAAGGGCTATCTTGTGCTACCGTGTCGTTCTGCAATGGCGACATGTGACGACGTGACGACCTACTTGAGGTGCCGTTGTCGTTTTGGATCGTCCTGGAGTGAGCGTTTCTCGAGTTCTTTTCCGATCTGATGAGTCTTTGTTTTTATTTTTTTTGGATTTGGTCGGAGGACAAAAGCACGTGCAGGTTTTGTCTTCCTCCGAGGTCATCGACGGCTTTCGTCTCTTCAGGTGCGTGTATCGTTGTCCAAGGAGAAACGTACTGCTTGACGGAATGGCCTTTGTTAGGTGGAGATTCTTATTTCTAGAGAAGTGAGAGAGATGCTAGACAAGATTCGGCGTCTTGTTCTCGGTCAGCACTACCTGACGCAGTCAAGGTGTCTACCTTTTCGGTTTTGAATAAGTTTCAGTAAATCTTGTGTAGTGTCCTCCTTTTCGGGCTGTGCAGAGCTGATGTTTCTTGTTTGATGTCCTGAAGCAGATGCAGGATGGTTTTACCTTGCCGTGAAGGACGTTAAGTCTGGAGGAGCTGCATTATTCGAGTGCAGTGGACATGGTGGGAGTCTTCGCGAAGTCCCCGCGTGGGCGCGCTAATGCGCTCCGCTCGAAGTACTTCTCGGTTAGTTTCGCCACACCTTCGTGATTGACATCCCTCCCGTGTTTCATTATCGATTCTTTCAAGTGACGAGTGAGGCCACGTCAAGTGGGGGCGTTGAAACCCGGTCATGTTTGTGTTGGTTCTCACTTCATCTGCTTTCTTGATAAATAAGTCACGCAGTGTTTTTTCTTTGTTTATTTCCTTCGTGCTCACTACACACGTTCCAACGTGGAATGCACCTCAACCTGGATAGCGAAAATCGATGTCTCCATAGTAGAGAGAGGGGATCTTTATAACTACACGATTTGACTTGACTCGGAAAGAAGAAAATACAAGTTTTGATTTAGGCTTGACTCGTCCAATTAGCTACTGATATCCGACACTACGAGATTTGCCTCGTATGATAAACCAAGATCATGACGACGTTCTTTTAGTACATGGACATTTACTGGCGAGTAGGTCTGAAGGGATGTTTTAGAAGCTTCTCGGAGCTCTGCAACGTAGAATGAGTGAAAGAGAGTTTTGTAGAATTTTGAATCGTTCGTCTCTGTCGAGATCTGCACTCAATTTGACGATCGAATTCTCCAGGCCTTCGCTTCGGTGCTTCTTATCTGATACCCCTCCCCACCCTGTCTACTGTGGCTTTGATGGCCGTTGCAGAGCTCGTAATTCATCTAGTGTTATGCGAATCTACCGAGGGGAAATGGATTTCCTGCGCAATAGATTTTGGCAAGTTGAGTTTGTTGTTGGTTGCAAGTGTCTTAAACGTCGCAGTTTTCAAAATACACTGAAAAGTCAGTCTGAGGGGGCTTGGTGTGAAATTAAGAGTTCAGATAGACGGGGCTGGTTTTGAATGGGAAGTAATCTAAGAGCTCTAGTTGCAGCCTGAAGAATGACTAAACTCAATATGTTCATCCGCCTCTCCTTACATGCACCTCTCTAATTGTCTCGATTGCTGTCTGAAATATGTGACAATTTTTCGATCGTCTTATTAATTGACATGACATGGCGTGATCAATGTGCAGGATGATAGAGTCGGTATGACGAGGATTAGTCCTGCAGCGTCACTGCAGAGTGAGGCAGTTTTTGACTCCTTTCAACCTGCTGAAGTGCTCCGAGAGCCCTTCGAGCTTGACCAGCCTATTCAGTGTCCGTCGCCCGAGTCAAGTATCATGGAGGTAACTCCTGAAGTTACTTGCAGACTCGTCAATATGCCATTCAAACTGAATCATTGAATCTGTTTTTCTCTGTTGCCACACCTCACTGTTAGCGGCTGTTCTAAATGCTTTATTTCTAGACTATCATTATTATTTGTTTACTTTGTGATGGTACCTCGGATCTCTGCGACCGCTGGGTTACGGGCGTGCTTGGTAGTTGGTACCATTGGGAAGCCCTCGGGGAGGAGGTTTGAGCATTAGTTTCTTGCCATTCCGACCCACTGAGTGGAAGATATCCAAGAGTTTCAGGAAATTCTCACTCAAAATTGCAGAATCTAGAAAAAAGAGAATCAAGGTTTCTTGGAAAATTTTCAACCTTATCTTGAAAAGAACATGGGTCGCTGTGACTTACAGGCGAAGCTCACAGGTCATAGTCAAACGTCGATAAGTGGATTACTTGGTCATACTTTCACTCAATTTTGACCTATGAAATGGATGATACTTAAATTTAGACTATTTTTGTCCTAATCAAGTCTAGGAATTAGGAGAACCAAATAGTGGATTTCGCAGACCATACATTGAGATAGATGGAAGAATTTGTAATATAATTAGAAAGCCCTCACAAAAGGGGTTGTCATGTTTGTAGTTTTATGAACCTAGGACTCAGCAGACAGGAAAGATCCTAAATAGCTAAAAAAATAAGAAATTGACGTGAGGTATGTTAAGCATGGATTAAGCTGGAATAATTGTGGGGAGGACACAGTAGTAGTATATATGAACTCTAATTACCACAATTTCATTGCAGGAAGGCATATTATGGAGGCCAAGGATACTTGAAAACCTTCGCCGCAGAAATGACATTTGGTCTGCATCAATACAGCAGGAGTCTATTTTGCGTGGAGGGATCATTCCAAACAGGCGTTCCTTGGAGCATTTTCTATTCGCAGGACACGGCGCACCTGAATACGAATTTAGAAAAATTGCTTGAGTGAATTCAAAACTTATGAGAACCTTCGATCTCTCGAGGTGCAGGTCGCATAGATGCATTTGTAAAATACTCTTTTCTTGTCCTTCAAGTTCCAGTTCCACTAGTTACTGTAGTGCAATGCTATGACGTAATAACGGTAGAAGCAGAAGTTTTCACCGGCATTTAGAAGTCGCAATCCAGTGTACCTGCTTGGAAGCAGAGTGTAACCAGAAGTAGCTGTATTCCGCTTAATCTAACCATTCTGTTTTACTTCCTCTGGAATAATTTTACCTATTGAAATCTTTACTTCTATCCCCTAGCATTGCTTCATAAAGATCGTGATTGATCTCTACAGAATTGAAATCGACACTCAACACGGGAAGGACAATCGCCAGAGGTAAGCGCCATAATT
The DNA here is from genome assembly GCA_947034895.1 of Rhytidiadelphus loreus. Taxonomy (NCBI): domain Eukaryota; kingdom Viridiplantae; phylum Streptophyta; class Bryopsida; order Hypnales; family Hylocomiaceae; genus Rhytidiadelphus; species Rhytidiadelphus loreus. Next base: position 47,855,527 of record OX344764.1, read on the forward strand.
TACAAATGCTTACACAATGTTGGGATTTGGGGCAAACCCGCTTAAGCTCTACGGTACTCATCCCCACAATCCCCGATCATATCTTGCAAATCCCTTCCTCTGCTAGTAACGCTCTTAATCCTATTGTAGTCGTCCTCATCCAGCTGCAGCTTGAAAATGGCTTGAGAATCTTTGATATGCTCTTTGAGTCCTAATCTGACGCCAATCATAGAGCCCGCCACCGCAGGTTGGTCGAGAATGTACCTTACAGCCACAGTGGCCATGGACACCCCATGCTTCTTCGACACCGTCTTCACCTCCCTCAGAAGCTCCTGAAACAGGTTCCATCCACCCCAAGCGTCCACCATTCGCTTGTACTTGTTAAGGGACGGAGTGTCCAGAGGTGGACCAGCAAAAGGAACGGAGATGTTGGCATCCAGAAATTTCTCCGATAACAAGCCGCCCATCACGGTCCCATATGTGATCAATTTCACTCCCATCGTGTTGCAAAGATCCGCCATGTGAGCCTGCGGACGCATGTCTACCAGGGAATGCTGCACTTGGTTGCTCACGATCGGGATTTGATTCTCCAGAATCAGCTGCAAGCGCTTGGTGTCGAAATTAGTCAACGCCAACGTCTTGATCTTGCCCTCCTCTTTTAAATCTGCCAAGTGCTTTAAAGCGTCGAGATAACCCTTGTCCGCGTAGTCCCACCAATGGAACTGCAGCATGTCCAAGGCCTTCACGTCCATGCGTTTCCGGGAGCGGTCTATGTTGGATTCTACGTACGCTCGAGTCATCTTCACTGGCGGGGGCACCCATTTGGTTAGCCCGCGCACTTGCGATGCAGGCTCGTCTCCCCGCTCCCGCCTCACCCTATTAATGAAGAGCCCGTATAAGTCTTCGGCTGGCCCGTCTGCGACATCATCAAGCCACAAGAACCAAGGCAATGAGCACATGACAGGTCCGCAAATTCGTCCAAGCTTCTGCAAATTCAACAGTTCAGAATTAAATCGAAATAACCTACAAACGTGACTTCAAAGTTCAAAATCGAACTGAACTGTCAGATTTATGCTTGCCCGTGTAATTAGCTGCAGCACAGTCTTTTTGAAAAATTGTGAAGTGTCCCTAAAGTCAAGTATCAAGATCTCCATAGCCAGGTTCCTGTACAGTCATGTTTCATAGAGCTCCAAAGCCAGATTCACGCCAAGTAGAGATATTACTCCCCGTCATTGTTTAAGAATGCAGAGATACAGGGACATTCAAAATTGGAGGGGGAATCTGGTAGAGGAAGAAATGACTTACAATGATCGGCCATGTCGAAAGTATCAAAGCCGGCATTCACATGGCGCAGCATGGCGTCGACAGCATCGTCTCGCTCAATTCTGCCCCACCCACCGCTGGTCTGCCACATTCCATTAATCACCCGGCAAATCTCCAGTCGATCATCGCCACTGGAAACCACGGCGTGATCTGCTCGCTGCTGCTCTGCAGTGTTGACGTCCGCAACAACGGTGGTGGCCAATCTCCTCCCCACCCTACACCTGAAACTCACAGCGCTCCGGTGAACCAACTTCGCTCCTGAAAGCACTGCCACGGACGACGCCATGGGGTGCCGGGAAAGAGTGGAGGCCGACGCCATGGCTCTCACCTCTCCCAATTTCAATTACAACAAAAATTTCAGCTCTGACTGATTCGAAATGGCCAGTGCGTGCACCACTCTCCAAACACATGAGTCAATTCTTGGATATTAAGCTAAATCTAACGCTATCAAGCGCGAATTTGGTCTTCAGGTCTGAAATGCGAGCTGCTAACTTTGTTCTTGCTAACTCTAGGTTTTGTGGAAGCTCGCATCCCTTGCACACATTCAAAACGGGGAAAGGTGTGTAACAAAAGCTCCGAGGGACGGTTGTCTGCGGGCAAGGGATTGAATGCTTGCTGCAAAGAAAGCTGTGGTCTCGGAGGACGAGGATAGAATCCAGTGGATTGTGAGCATCCCCACCGGTCATGAACTTGGAGGGCTATTTAGGGCATCTGCATCTGCTCTCAAATTGTGATTTGAAACTTTATGTAAGTTAGAAGCTTAATTAGATACCAGAAGCTCAGGAATCAATACAGTTCGTCTTACCAATTCTGTTGTATGAGTCTTTTTGAAACTTTACAACGTTATACAGACTACACTAAAAATGGTAAATAGTGTTGGCTACACTAATTATCAACACTAACACTAATTGTGATTTGCAAGGTTAGTGTTAAAACATTATTTACCCATTCTAACACTATTTTAGTTCTATGGTAAACTGCTAAACTGCTAAAGTGAACTGAATTGTTGAATTGCTGAATTGAAATGCTGAATTGCACTACTGAACTGCTAAATTGAATTGCACTGCTGAAATGTTGTACTGCTGACCAAAATGTATTAGAGTTTGACGGTGGGAGTTAAGAGCCCAACACTATATACACTTAAGTTGGAAAATAATGTTGGGAGGACCAACACTAATTATCACCCACCACTATTTACCATTTTTAGTGTAGTGTGCCCTTTGCCATTGCCACATTATAATAAAATGAAAGTTAAAAGTAATTTTCTAATTTTTAATTCATATAAACTTGGAAATTAAATGTCTTTCACAATGTAGGTCCAAACGTCACAAAACAAAGTTTGTGCATCCCTCCTCATTTAGGGTCAAGATACCAAAAATGCAACTGGGGGACGCGCAGTCCTAGAGATCTCAAATTCCATATCTAGTGGTTAAGGTCAACAAAAAAGTATCTCTAAAAACAATTTGGAAATATTCTTTTTTGTGGAGGAAATACAAATCTTTCTATTTTCAAGCATTTGCCAAATCACATTGCCAACTTCACTACAAGAGAAAGGGGTGTTTTAAGTAGTGTCCTAGACATCCCGTCTTTTAAGTAATGTCCTTTAAGTAAGTTTTTAAGTAAAATTTTACTAAAAAGATTGTCTTTTTAGTAAAATTTTATTTCAAACAAAATTGATTAATATTTCTCGTCACTATACACTAGTCACTACTTACTCAAACTTTACAATTCTTTATTTTGTATGCAACTATCAATTTGTAACTAAATATGAATTCAAAATTTCAATATATTTTTCAGAGATTGAAGCATGTCTTCCAATAAATCATTATTTTCTAACTGTAAATTTGAAATTACCATGATTTTTTTTTAATTGAAAAAAATCATATGGAATATGGAATATGGAATATGCTTGAAAAATCTGAAAATTTTACTATAGATGTACATAAATAGGAAGTCGTATTGTGCACCAAAATTCTCTTGTCATTCTAAAATTGGAACATCAATGTACAAGGTCTAAAGTTCAAATTGCAAAATAATATTGCGCATTAAGAATTTTCCAAATCCTCCAATTGGAATAGAAACGAAACTTGATAAATCTCATTCTAGGAATTGGAGATGAAATTCCAAAGAGACCATTTGTATGGATAAAATTCAAATCAAGGGTAAAGACCAAGAAGTGGCAAAAATAAATTATAGAAGTGATTCATGTATTTAATCCCTAAAGGTCCTAACATCCCCCAATTAGATGAGCCTTGGTCAAACTTGATTATAAAATTAGAAATTTGATTTTTTATTTTGATTGAAACTTAGAGAATGAATTCTAATAATTTTTCTTTCTACTCCATTTCGAAACTTTAAAAAACTTTGAAAAAATTCAAAAATTCAAAGAATTATTGCAATTGGAACTACTCTTTGTGTTGGAATCCAAATATCCAAATATCATGAAATTAAGGTTTTCAAGAAAATGTTTCTTCATTCAAAAATTGTCAAAATTTTAAAATAAAATAAAAATTGTTAGTTGAAAAGTTCATTTACTATTCTTTGTGGCTATTTTTACCTCATTAAAAAATTTCACACAAATTAAATTGTTTTTTGTATTTATCAAAAAATTATTATTAATTTAAAAATTATAACAATTATAATCTTTTACAAAATTAATAGAGTTTTTCACATTTATTTATAAATCATACATAGTCTCATGTATGTAACAAAAATATTAAATTGATATTTGAATATGATTTGAAAGGCTGAATTAAAATCAAAAGCAAAGTTTGATCATGTGGCAATACAACTTTGTATTGGGGTTAACTTGTAAACGCCTCAATCCTTTTCTGAAATTTTGCACATTTTTGCTTATATCTTTCTACAAAAATATCATTTATTGAAATTTCATGAATTTGGTCATTAAAAATGAATGATTATTGAGCAGGGAAAGGCTCATTTTTGTTGGTAAATAACTAATAATTACCAAAATTATTGTTTTTTAACAAATGAGGCTTTCTAACCATATCACAACACTTCTGATTGTTGTTCATATGTGGTGATTCTTATTTGAAAGTATTTTAATAATAATGTAGTGATTTTTAAATTATTTCCATTGCAATGTTTATTATTTTTAAATTTGATGTATCAAAATTCTAAGTTTTGTGATTGTGATTCTAATCATTTTGAGTGATTATGTTGGTCTTGTAGGAATTAGGGGGAGTAATTTAGAATCTAGAATAATTGCCCTTAGTATTAAGAAATTCAATTCTACCTTGTTTATATTGATAGAGACCAATATCTATCCTCTATTTATCTTCTATTTATAGGATTCAAAATATCAATTATCTTTCCAATTCTTAAAACTACCAAACATTCTTATTTGATATATCTTCAATATTATCAAAAATTTATAGGAGCTAATATTTAAAGAACATCATTTTTAAAGCAACCAAGTTTTTTCCATAAATGATTTAATTTCAATATCTACTAAAAACAATATCTAATAAAAAAATTAGAAAATATAATTATTTGAATATTATGTGTAAATTCATCTATGTTGAAAGCTATGAGATATCTCATCTATGTTGAAAGCTCTTTTAGCAAATCAAACTCTCTATGACAATTTTGAGATGTCACTAGAATATTTGATAAGATATATTGAATTACACTAATTTTGAATTTCAAGACAAATTCATTTAATTCATTAATTAGCAAAATGAATACAGTAACAATTGCAATGTTCTTTGTGAGTGATTTGAAAGAAATAATTAATGATCAATTACTTTACTATGTAAATTGTTAATAATATTAATAGGATTATAGGTTCTCAATATTGAAAGAAATATTATTGTTGTTTTTAGTATTTTTGAGGCAATAGTGAAGAGACCATGCAAGATAAAAAGAGCTAGTTTGGTTACTATCACCACTACAAGAGAAAGGGGTGTTTTAAGTGTGTTTTTAAATATAGCCTTTAGTAAAAATCTACATAAAGGTCATTACTTAATATCTTATCTCTAGGACTATACTTAAAAACACACTTAAAATACCCCTAATTCATAGTTTGGAAGTTCTAAGTGATATATGATAAACACCGTGCCCCAATGTATTCATATCCACGTAGCCATATCTATATGGGACATGGTTGGCACAAATGACATTTTTGTTTTTTATATTTTAATCCCTGAACAACCTTAAAATGTTGTCCCTAGTGTTTTTGAAGGGATATATATAGTTTGTGAATATTGTCAAACACAAACATTAAAAATTATTGAGTTTCTAGTATGTCAAAATCTTTAAATTATTAGTTTGTATCAAATTTACAATTAATGGAAATCAAATGAGTCATTTTGTAGAATAAGACTTTTATAGTGCATTAATTTGTATTCTTAAGATTGGTGGAAGTTATCACCCATTTCAAAGGGTTAATATTAGTTTTTAATGCTACTAAAACCTTATCTTCATGATTTAAAGAATGAAGATTCATCTTATCTGGTTAGAATATTGAAAGAAGATAAAAATATGAGTATCTACTAATAGTACTTCTTTCTATTAGTTCCCCATCACTACAATAAAACGGGTGTTTTATGACCAGGAAAATATGAATGGAGATGATTATTGACTACCAGCAGCTACATTCTTGGAGGCCAATATCTTGATGAAAAATATGAATGCTAGTCATATTTTGGCCTTATATTTGATTAGCATATAGTATACCCCCTATGCAAACACCAAAATGCTTCATATAGAATGCTTAGTCATATTTGTCAGTCATATTTTTGCATGAAATTTTGTGCACTCATATTCCATAGTCAAATTTTTTTATTAGGCAACTGTTGAATAGGATATTTGACTAATTAAAGAGAAACACCCAATAGTATATTAAATTCGTTCCTAAGGAGAATTTCAAATAGGATTTACAAACTAGTAGATCAAACCAACCCGAGTGCACAACTTAAAGATGAAGGATTTAAAACTCACCAACTAGACCTAATTTCAATGCTACTTTTCACTCTTATAGCTTTCACCAACTGGATATTCTTTTCTTCAATCGCGTCAAGACATTACAGCTTCCAATCTGGTCTGGAATCTTCACACATATATTTTCCAAACCAGGCTTGTAGGACATTTCACCAACTAGGCTGGATCAATCTTTAAGACCACAAGGATTTATCACTTCCGATTTGGCCTTAAGTTTTCACAGCAACCGTCTTGATATTTTTTTCACCTCTTGTAAATCTTGCATGTAGAACCAACCAACTTGGAATCTCCAGTTCAATTTTTTTATACTCTCAGCAATTAAGACAGGTTTCAATATCACTCCAATTAGGCTAATAATCTCTCATTCAATTATCTCATAATTACTTCCATACTTAATGAGATGAAACTATCAAACTCATTAAATCACAGATCTCGCACATTCATATTAAATTATTTTATACAAACAATTCCAATTTGTAATTTACAGATGCTTTTCTAATTAGGATTTAATCTTCCAATCTAACATAATTGAATCATAACCAAACACACAGACTACAACTACATCAAACCAATAGGCATTCATGCATAATAATTATAACAATTCAACCCAAATACATAACCAGACAATTGGAATAGCCCGACTTGGAATCAAAGACATAACTCAATTAATTATACACAACAGTAACACCAACTTGGACTCAAACAGAACATACACAATCAACTATTTAATTAAGTCAAATCTTCCAATTGGTAATCACAGTCAACACATTCACCATTACTCACATACAGATCTCATACTTCCAATCTAGCAATTTAACACATGCACATGATTCAGAAAACATCAACTCCACATAACACACATTTTGGCACACAACAAACATACAAAACTCACAAAGTACACAACATCAATTAGGCAATATAACCCGATTCGTATTAATTGCAACACAAAATTACACAACAAAAACAACCAATTCGGTAGGCTAGACTCGAGGTTGGACTAGCACTTGCTTCTCTTGCAGTGGGTGTTAGAACTTTCACAACAGGAAGCTAAATACCAACTAGGACACCCTTCTGAATCCCTACCAATAATCACCAATCCAACATGTGAGATCACATCCAATTTTACTAGTAACCAGCTTATAACTCCAAGCTAACTCCAACTTGGCACTCCAAAATCAACCAATTAGCACTCAAATTCAGCTTCTATTGCTTAAAGTTCAGCTTATAATCTACCAATTTGCAAATTGAACCTCTCAAAATCGGGACCAAAAATATAGACTATCTACAGCAACCCAAGAAAAATGTGGACAAAATATTGTTTAAGATTTTGAAACCCTAACCCCCAATTCTTTAAGGTTTTGAAAACCTAACCACCACTTCAATTGCCTCTTTTTTCTCGTCTTTTGTTGCCTTCTAACTCTTACTACTTGTTGCCTCTTCTTACTTCTTATCTTTCTTTTCCTTTTTCTTTTTCTGTTGCCTTTTATTGTTGACACTTGTTGCATCTTGATTCTTATTTTTTGTTTCTTTAGTTATTGCTTTTGAGTTGTTGCTTCTTGTTGCCTCTTGTTGTACTTACCACTTTTTGCCTCTTATTCCCTCCATCATCATTGTTATTCTTTCTTCTTGTTTTTTTGTGATTTCTAGAGATACAGTTGATTTGGTTTTTTCTTACCCTAAACGTGTGCTACAAATTTTTTGTTGCCATAAACCTTTGAAGGTTAAACTTTGTTGTTCATTCACTAAAAATTAACCTCCTTGATTGTATATATAAGCATTGGAAGTTGAAACAAAGTCATTGGAGGCTACTTGTAGCTCAATGGAGTCAAGATCTTCACATTATTGTAATGAATATAGCCCCTCACTAGAAGAAACCTGCGTTTTTTTGGACATTAGCAACAAACAAGGATGTTTTTCAAAACATGAGCACAAAGATGGGATTGCAGCTGTAGGAGGTAGGATTTAGTTGGATGTTTCAAAAAACATTTGGATGTCAAAGGTGGAACAAGTTGATGTCCTATGCAATGGTGATGTTCTAGAAGACATTAAGAAAAACATAGTTGTGTTTTATACAACATCCAAGAAAATATAGAAATGCCACGTTGGCAAGAGTTTTTGGATAAATTAGAGAAAGTTACAATGGATTGAGGTAAAACCCTGACCAAATGTTAAGGGAAAAAAAATAATTAATTTTAAAAAAAAATAATTAATTAATTTAATTTTAAAATTTTAAAAACTAAAAATTTAGAAATTGCCAATTGATGTGGCATTTGATTGACATGGATGGCATTCAACAAGGATGATGTGGCATGCCACATCAACACACTTGGATGCCATTTGAAAATTTGAACAATGTTTTTTTAGACATCAATTGAGACGTCAACTTCGACGTCTAGATGTTTTTTGCGATATCAACTGAGACGTCAAGTAAAATGTCAACTTTGACAATTTTGTTTAATTTTAAAAATTTACATATCCCATATGATTTGTCATGCCTCCTATTGCCCCACTTGTATAAATAGTATGTCTTTTCATGTCTATTTACACACAATAATTGGATTTTAAGTCATGTGGCATAAATACCAAATACGGTGTATGGCATATTGTGTATAATGTGTGGTGTATTTTGTACAATGTATTGTGTATTATGTATGGGCTATTTTGTACGGTGTATGTCAAAGTTGATGTTGCAAAATGTTTCGATGTCAAAGCTAACATTTCAAAAAATGTCTCAAAAGACATCTAAATAGATGTCACCAAAAATAATATCAAAATTCTTCTTGACATCTAAGTTGATGTTGCTTAAAACAATACTAATCTTCTCAGACAATATGCAACGTTAGCTGCCACATCATCTCCGGGCGGGTGAAAAAAATCCAATGTGGTACTGCCCACCCATGTGATGCTTACATGGAGGTGACTTGGATGCCACATGGCACAATTTCTCCAAATTTTTTGTCCATGTTTGTCACAATGTTGTTGTGAAAACATGGCATGTTCTACTTGATTTTACCATGTTTTTGGCACATCAATGTTGACAGATTTTTTTGGACATCGACAGAGGCATGCCTAACGTTAGAAAAAATACACCTTCATGTTTTTCAACTTGTTGCAGAAAACAAGGTTTTCTTATAGTGCCTACAAGCATGTGTGAATATTCAATCATAGAGTGACTCATTGTAATATGTTTTGTGTTAGTCACTAATAAATGTCATAGAAGAGAGTTACATTCTTTTTTCATTTTTCTTCTCCAATATGACTATCTCTTGTGCAACTAGTAAATCATATATGCTCATTTTTAATTGCGTGAACTCTTTTATTTAGTTGCTTAACTATATTGATGCATGAATGCAACACATCAAATTCATTTAAATGTATTTGAAATGTGAAAATGTATGATTGAAGCTACTTAGAACTTCAATCATCCCTATCACAATTATACATATAAATCTAAAAAATGTGACTCTCCAACATCATAAATATCACTAGTTTGAGTCATATTTTATAATATAAATTGACCAAAATATGATTTTTTGTAGTCACTTAATGCTTACAGTCATGCCAAAAATGTGACTCTATGCTTCCAAAAACATGACTACATTCATTTATAAAATTACCAATGACATTTACATGAACTGCCACGTTAGCCAAAAGTACAATTTAGTGGAGTCATATTCCACATCAACAAAGAATATAACTCAAAATCTTGAGTCATATTCTACATTAGCAAAAAAATATGATTGCATAGAGTCATATGCCACATTAGCTAATAATGACATTCCATTGTATTGCAATGTCAATAAAAAATGTGACTCATTGTAGTCATATTCCACGTCAAGTGGTTGCCCTTTTACAACTTGACAATTTTTTTTTTTAAATTTAAAAAAAATAAAATTTAAAAGTACCAACTGATGTGGCATTTGATTGAAATGGCATCCAAAAGATGAGGTGGCATGCCACATCAACACACTTGGACACCATTTAAAATTTTTGAACAATGTTCTTTTAGGCCTCAACTGAGACGTCTAGATGTTTTTTGCAATATCAACTCAAACGTCAATTGAGACATCAACTTTGACAACTTTTTATAATTTTGAAAATTTACATATCCCATATGATTTGTCATGACTCCTAGTGTTCCATTTGTATAAATAGTATGTCTTTTCATGACAATTTACACATAATAATTGGATTTCAAGTCATGTGACATAAATACCAATTATGATGTATGGTGTATTTTGTACAATTTATGGTGTATGTCAAAGTTGATGTCAATTGCAAAATGTTTGAATGTCAAAGTTGACATCTCAAAAAATGTCTTGAAAGACATTTGAATTGATGTTGCCAAAAATAGTATCAAAATTCTTGTTGACATCTAAGTTGATGTTGCTCAAAACAACATTAAATAATCTTCTCAAACAATGTGACATCAAATGTGACATTAGTTGCCACATCATTTCCAGGTCGGGTGAAAAAAATCCCATGTGGCACTGCCCACCCACGTGGCGCTTACATGGAGGTGAAGTTGCTGCCACATGGTGCATTTGGGTACTTTCTTTGACCATATTTGTTCAGACATCACAACTAAAACATGGCATGTTTTCTTAGATTTTCACATGTTTTTGCCGTATCATTTCAAACAGATTTTGTTGGACATGCTTAACGTTGAAAAAAAGGTGTCACCACATTTTTTGGCACATCCAAAAAAACAAGGATTTCTTGTAGTGCAAAACAAAGGCATGACAACTTAGGCTTTACTTAGTGATTTGGTAGGGGTCCCTTCACAAGAGGATATTGACAAAGGCATATGTAGAATATAAACAAGCCAAATATCCCAATGGTAGGTGGTAGAAGTGACATCAAGAAAGGCAACAATAATGTGGAGCTGGTAATGTTGGCATTCATTTATTATACTGCAAAAATGACAACTTCTTGAGGGGATGGTTGTTAGTAAAGTTGCTTTTAGTTGAACCTCTTCCTTAGAAATCGTCTTGACATTATTTATAAATATCTTTTTTTGGTGGATATATGATAGATGTTGAATTTGTCAAAATTACATTTAGAAGCTCTTACAACCTTCACCTTTGAAAATTGTGCAACCACTTGCATTTTGCTTCATTTAAATGCACCAATACAAAAATTATTATTGTTTTTTTTATTATATATCTATTGTGCCACAAGCCTTTTTGGATGGTTTAGATTGTGGTTACCTAAATAGATATGTTCAATTCATTGAAATGAAATAACTATTTAGAATTTCATTATTAAACCCTTGTAAAATATCAATAAAGAATTGAAACTTTGAGCCCTTGCAAGGCGGTGAAAAACAAACTAGGTAAAGTATCTTAGTTTACATGTCACTTGTCCAAATCATAATGAACTTGATCCATTGAATGTGTAATTCTAGTGTACAAATTTAATCCTTAAGATTATAGAATCCTGATTCACTGTTGGGGTCTTATAGTGCAAAACAAAGGCATGACACTTAAAGCTTCACTTGATTTAGACGTGGTGGGGTCCTTGTATAGGACATCCTAGAGAAAGGCATGGCAACTTAAGCCTCACTTAGTGTTTGGTAGGGGTGTCTTTTTTACTAGACTCCCTTAACAAAGGCATAACAACTTAAATTTCACTTGGTGTTAGATGGTGGTAGGATCTTTTTCATAGGGCATCCTAAAAAAAGGTATGACAACTTAAGTCTCCCTTAACAATTTGGTGGGGTCCCTTTCGCAAGACGCCCTTAATATAGGCATGACAACTTAAGCCTCACTTAGTGATTGGTAGGGGGTCCTTTTTGCATGAAGACCCTGATAAAAGTATGACAACTTAACCCTCACTTAGAGCATCACCACCCGTCTTGCAAAAAGGAGGTGGTGATTTGGCCTGCATTTTGTATAACCATCTCCTTTGCAAGCCGGGTGGTGAGCTGCGCCCCACCCGCAGCCTGTTAAGAGGTGGAGCTGATGAGGTAGTTGGCAGACATGGTAAATTCTGAGGTGATTGTGAAGTAAATACATGGTAATAACAAATAGTACAAGAGGGAGTACCGGTTGAGTAAGCCCACCCGTGGTCAAATGACCGCAAGCTCATACCTTTTTAAATAGTTCATAGTTCATAGTTCATATTTATGAATTTATGAATTTAGTTATTAAATATTTATGAATTTATGAATTTAATTATTAAATATTTATGAATTTATCTATTGAATAATTATGAATTTATGAATTTTGCTATTAGATGATTATGAATTCATGATTTTTGCTATAAGATAATTATGAATTTAGCTATTAAATAGTTCAAAATTCATAACTTTAAACTATGAATTTAGCTATTACAAATAAACTCTTGTTTATTTGAAAAATGCCAAAGGTTTTAATAATTTAGGAAAAAGGTTGAAACTACCAATACATACTAAATACTATGAGTAATTTTTCTTTTCTTTTCAAAGTTGTCATAATATTATAGTCACAACTTGAAAGCATAAAGGATGTGGCCTCTCACAACCAAAGTAGGCCCCAAAATGCTCCAACTATTGGAGCTAAAACCTTTCAATTAATTTGAAATTATTTCAAAAGGTACGAACAACAATGGAATGGAGATTAGTGTGAAAGTTTCTCAATTACTTGTTTTATTTTGTACATCCGAAACACCCTTGACATTGGCCTTTAAGTCAAATTTCACTATCAAGCTAAATTTATCCTATTATATAATTGATATTTACAATTCTGATAATTTTCATGTGTGAAAAAGTGTATTTTCTATTGGTATTGATTTGTCAACATCTTTCATGGAAAAATTAAATAATTGTAATTTTTGTAAGTAAAAGATGGAAATGAAATTATATCAATTACAATACTTCATCAAATTTAAATCGACATGGAAAGCTTTGAATCATTCCATTTTGATTAATGAGATGAAAGTTACAAGGAGTTTTAGTTGTGGGTAGTTTGAGGATAGTTATGGAATATCTACTTTGATACAAACTTTCAAGTCCTTTATTTAACTATTTTTTCAATATTTCTGAAAAAAAATAAAATCATACAATGTAGATTGTTTATTACAACATTTCAACCATTGGAATTGGCTTTTTTCAATTTGTAAATAAATCGCTAACAATTTTGTATTTTGAATCAATCTCTACTTCTTTCTACTTACTATTTTTTTCCTATATATTGTACAATTCCAAAATTAATTATCTAAATATTTTTAAGCATATAGCCAACTTGCCTTGAAGAATGGTTCCAAAGAATTACCTACATTTTGGATTTTTTTGACATTTTTTTCATACAAATGTGACCTTGTGAAGTGCAACTACCCAAGTTTTCACAGGGCCAAAAAAAGTTTTTTTGTCACTTCAAACACTAATATCTTGCAATCTACATCGAGAAAAATTCTAAAAAAATTCCACATATTTTCAAAATAGCATAAATACAAGATCCCATGGTTACATGTGTCCAAAAAATGTTTTTTTTTCTAAAAATTGGTAATTAACTTATACTAGAAATGGCAATTTTGAAGCGGTTTTGGTGAAAACATAGTCAAAAACCTTTAGAGGTTAAGAATGCAACCTCTCATACCACAACAAAGCTTGAAAATGTTTAACATTCCAATGACATTAAGAAATAGATTACACCTAATTTTAGCATGATTTTCTACATGATTTGGCTGAAATTTGTAGATTACAATTTTAGCAAGATAGCAACATTGAAGAAAGAAAAGACTCTACCTTTGATTGTGCCCAATTTGGTAAAAAATTTGCTAATTGCAATGGAAGACATCCATATTCCATGAAATGTTTTAACCAAAGTTCAAATATTGTCTTGCACATCTTGCCATGACCAAAAGCATCTCTAGTGCACCAAGGAAAAAACTACATCAGCAACTACTTTTCGATGTGTTCGATGTTAATCAATTCCATCATTCTCTATACAAATGTGGCCAACACTGAATGCTACCAAATCATTCACCTATTAGCCCGTTGACATGAATTTCTAGTGTACTAGACTGTTGGATGTAAAACAACAAGTTGCTTAATTTTGTTGTGATTGTTTGAGGATGAGCTTGGTTCTAGTGAACATACAGATGCTCGGTGTTTTGGAAGTGCGATGCAAATGCCTTTCTTTTTTTCTTTTTTTTAAACGATGTAGACACCTTTCAAAGCCAAAAGGTGTATTGGATAATTATGAATGCTCGATAATATTCAGACTATCTAGAATAGAATCAGTCAATGGAATTTCATAGGCTCAACAAGAGTCAATTCAGTTACTCCCAAAACTACCTGCCTGGCTACCTTTTAATTTTAGAATGGAAGAATCAGTTGATGGAATTTCACCCCGGCCCCTTATATAGTAGGACTCCAAATAACTTCACTCCACAGTATCAACACCAAGGTGAAATATCAATGCCAAAGCGAAAAACTTGAAAACATGTAAAACCATTTGGCGTCAAAGTTGCAGAAAGGCGGCCCACAGCTTGTCGCTTTTGTTATGCAGGCCACGACAAACACCACCTTGCAACGTGTAAAATCTCAAGATATGCCAACTTCTCACACTTTGCAAGCTGCTCCATAAACCCGCTCATCCATTTTGCAAGACAGGTGGGGCAGATTTGCAGCTTCCTCCCCACTGGTCTTCTGTTTTGCAAGACGAGTGGGGATGCTCTTAGTGATTAGTGAGGGGTCAATTTTGTAGGATGTCCCTGGCACATGCAATATAATTTAAACTTCATTTAGTATTTGGTGGTGGAGGTTCCTGTTACCACATGTCTTGGACAAAGACATTACAACTTAATCCTTAAATGCTCTAACTCCCTCATTGTCAATAATGGATGGAGGTCTTTAAATCACTATTTTGTCCAATAAACTTGTCATTTATCCAATACAATATTTGAATTTTAAAATGACAATATTTCTTTATGACCAATTTTGTGAAATTGTGGTAAATGATATGTCTATATAAAGATATATAAGTAAAATGTGCAATAATTCAAAAAATGATTGAGGCTTTAAGATGTTAAGCTTCATTCAATGTTTGGTGGTGATAAGTTCTTTTCACATGATGCCCCTATCATAAGCATTTTAACTTGAGCCCTACATAGTGTTTTGAAAGGAGTCTTGCGAGTAGACAAAAATTTTGAAAAATTTGAAAAATTTGATTGTACATTGGTATATTTTTTTTAGTATTTTTTAGGCTTATTCCAAAGTTTAGATTCCAATTTGGTAATTTTGTAGTTGTTTAATCAAATTGCGAGTACAATTTTTGGTTTAATTGGATGTGATGTTAAAGCATATTTCAAGTGGGTGCCCTATTAAGGGGTTATAATTTCCAATTCGGGTTTTGATGACCAAAGTCAATGGCAAGGGTTTTATCCTAGTTGGCAACAGTCGAAATGTCTAATCGGTGTTGGAGTGTGTGCAAAGGTTGTTACGCTTGCTGGAGTGTGTTCCAATTTCAGTGGTTACTAGTGGTTAGTTGTCTCTCTTAAGTTGGATAATTGCTAGGTTTCCAGTGTCTTATTAGGCTTGTTTTTCTTCTTATTTTCTTTTACCTACCGTTGAAAGTATAGTGTGAATCCTAGCCATGTTGAGCCGTATATTTTTGTTTTGTGTGTGAGTTTGATGGTGAATGAGTGTAAATTATGTATGTCGATATACTTGCGGAGTGATGTAAGTATGTGTGTCCTAGTTGGTAAGATTCTATAGTAATGTGATTGAGGTTTAAGTTCCAAATTGGATTGTCTATGAGTGTTCAATGGTGATGGCTGTGGGTGAAAATGTTGATGAGATAGAGAGATAATTTGTGTCCTAATTGAAAAAATGTGTGAGATAGAGATAAGAACTATGTGAATGTTGTAAGGAAGATGTAGAGAATATGTCTAATCTATAAGTTGGAAGTGCTAGTTGGACAATATGACTAAGTTGTCCTAATTGCAATAGTGGTTGTAGTAAGTGGAAGCTAGTTGAATGAGCCAATGTGTGAATAATTTGCAACTGTGATTTGATCACCAATTTCAATTAATAAAATAAATGTTTCAGTTGAATTGGTGTCTTAAGTGATGAAATACTATGCTTAATAATGAGAATATGTAATTGAAAAATTATGAAGTTGAATTGGAATTGGTTTAAGATAATGCAATGATTGTTTAATGTGAATGTGGAAATACATGTTGTGAGCCTAATTGGAAGTTTATGAGAGTGTGCCCGATTGTTTAGTAACAACCAAGTTGGAATTAATTGATGCTTCGAAGCATGTCTGTCATTTCGAGTTGAATGTGTTTTGAAAATCTTAAGAGTCTAATAGCAATGAAATAAATTGAGGAAGTGTTTGGTTATTATTTGTAATAAAGAGGTGTAGTTCTATTAAGAGATCCATGATTTATGAAAATAATGTTGGTTGTTATTTGATGCTATCATGTTTGAGTGTATGTGCTGATCTAAGTTGAGATGTATGGCATTTGTAATTGTAATAGTCCAAATTGGGATATATTTAAAGTCTAAATCATAATATTAAAGGATTTGAAGTTAATTAAGTAGACAGAGTGATGTATATGTCGTGGAGGAAATTTTATGTCTCTGAAAATTAAGTGTTTAAAATCCTAATTGGAAGATCATCTCGGAGCAATTAATGAAGGTGAAGTTTAAAAGAAGTTAATTCCAAGTTGGTGGTTAGAAATCTAGTTGTTTCCAAATTGGAGGCAAGTCAAGCATGTGCAGTTCCAATCTAAGTTGGAAGCCCAAGAGGTGTAACAAGTTGTAGCTAAGTCAAGATCAAGTTAAAAGCCCAAAAGCCAAGCTTGTAGTAGTGGAACAATAGTGTTCTGATTTGAAATAAAAAAATTATCCAAGTTGATAAAGAATAAAAAGAAAATTAATTAGGAGATTACTTTATCTCTTGTGGCCTTTAAAAGTGGAGGGATCAAATTTGGTAATTTGAAGTATTTTGTGAAGAATTCACGCATGTATGTAAAATTAAAGAATATTTCTATCTTGTGTTTGGTTGCAATGGCCAAGTAGGTTTAATTAGGAGCAAATCCTATTTAAATTGCCTCCATTGAAATAAACTACACTATTAGCTTAGTTTTTATCGAATAGGATCTAAGCATATCTACAAGTCTTTTATACATGACGCCTATGACAAAGGCATGACAACTTACACCTCACTCATTGATTTAATTAAGGGAGTTCTTTTCCTTGAATGCTCAAGATAAAGGCATGACAACTTAAGTCTCAATCATTGATTTGATAGTGGGGTCTCTTTCATAGGACACCTAAGATAAAAGTATGAGATATTAAGCCTCACTTAGTGATTTGCTTGTTAGGAAGTTTGACCTCAAAATAGAACATAATTGAACAAAATCAATTGCCTCCACTTAAAATCAACTAACACTAGAAGAAACCCGCGGCAAAATTGACGGATTTTCACTATTAGAATTTTTTTGTTGTTGTTGATTTGGACGTGCTGATTTGGACAAAAATCAACAATTTTTTGTCCGAATCAACACTTTACTGTTGATTTATGTCCAAATCAACACATCCAAATCAACAAAAAAACAAAATTTTCTAGTAGTGTTTGTTGGACATCCAATGTAACAATCGATGCTTTTATGTCAACAATAATGTCCACTATAACATCTTCATGTTACATGGACGTCATTGTTGACATGAAAACAAGGTTTGTTACATGGGATGTCTAACAAAATCTATCAACTTTGACATAAGAAAACAAAAGAAAACACGGGATCCTTCTAGTGTAAGCAGAGGTATCAAATGTGTAATAATAATATCGCATATTAATAAGTAAGAGATGCCATCAATATTGAAACTTACGTAGTCATATATATATATATATATTTTTTGTATTGTAAACCATAGGTCAACTTTGGCATCAAACATCCTAAAGGAATTAAACCTCATTTAGTGATTTGGTAAAGTTTTTTTTATAGGACACCTACGATAAATGCATGAAAAGTTAAGCATGTACTACAACAAAAGCAATGTTTTATGACTGCAAAAATATGATTGAGGATGCCTAGCGAGTGCTCACAGTCATATTTTTAGAAGTCAATATCTTGAGAAGAAATATGACTACAAAATATGACTTCTAGTCATTTTTGAACCTTGTACTTCATGTGCGTAAAATATACATCTATTGGAAACATCGAAGTACTTCATAGAGAACGTAGGGAACATGTTTGGGGAACGTTAAGTCATATTGTCAATCATATTTTTATAGTAGTGACATTTTTTTAGTTTCGGGTAGCCCAAGAAAAATATGGGCAGTCCAAAAAAAATGGGAAAGCCATTGTTTAGGATTTTGAAATCCTAGCCACCTCTTTTTAGGATTTTCAAATTTAATCACTACTTTTTTAGAATTTTGAAACTTTAGCTGTCATTTTTTAAGGTTTTGAAACCTTAGCTGCCACTTCTCGTGGCTCTTTTTCCTTGCCTTTTTGTTATCTCTTAGCTCTTATTTGTTATTTGTTTTTTTTGCTTCTTAGTTGTTGGTTTTTGTTGCATCTTAACTTTTGTTTCTTGTTGCTTTTTAGTTTATACTTCTTATTTCTTCTTCTTGCATTTTAACTCTTTCTTCTTCTTAGTTCTTGCTTTTTGTTTCCTCTTATTGCTTTTTAGTTTTAGTTTCTTGTTTCTTCTTGTTGCATCTTAACTCTCATTTCTTGTTGTTTCTTGTTTCTTCTTAAGTTGTTGCTTCTTTTGTTTCTTATTGCATCTTAATTCTTGTTTGTTGTTATCTCTTAGCACTTATTGCTTTTTTCTTCTTGTTTCCTTCTTTACCATTCTTATTCTTCTTACTCTAAACTTGTGTTACATATTTTGTGTTGTTATAAGCCTTTGAAGGTTGAGCTTTGTTGTTCATTTACTAAAAATTAACCTCCCATTTCTTTAATTGTATATGCAAGCTCCAAAAGTTGAAACAAAGTTGTTGGAGGTTATTTGCAACCCAATAGAGCCATCTTCACATTATTGTAAAGAATATAAGCCCTACTTAATTGTGTAAATGATTCATTATGATGTATATGTTTTGTATTGGTGACTAATAAATGTCAATGAAGAAAGTTGCATTTTTTCTTACATTCTCCCTTTTTAACGTGATTGTCTCTTGTATATCTCTAAAATCATGTATATTTGTTTTTAACTACATGAAGTGTTTTATTCAATTGTTAAATCATCTTGATGAATGATAAAAACTAAAATTGGAATGTTGTAATAATATTGATAGTACTAGTCTCTAGAAATAAGAAAACAAAAAAATAATATAAGTGAGCAGTTTTTACTAAAGTTGCTTTCAATTTAATCTCTTGCTTGGAAATCAGTTTGATATTAAGAATGTGCAATGTATCATGTCTATTTAAAATGCATGGAAAGTGTGATTATAGTTTGTAATTAAAGCTATATTGAACTCAATCATCCCAATCATAAACTACACACAAATTTTTTAAATGTGGTTCTCAATCATCCAAAATATCATTTGCTTGAGTTACATTTCACAATATATATGGGCCAAAATATAACTAGCTATAGTCATATAATGCCCATTAGTTATGTGTGTCCAAATGTGACCTTGCACTTCCTAAAATATAATTGCAGTTAGTCATAAAATTACAAATGACATCTATATGAACTACCATGTCAACCCAAAATATCTCACAAAAGTCATATTTCACATCAATAAAAATTATGACTCATGAAAGTCATTTTTCATATAGCAGAAAATATAATTCACAAGAGTCACATTTGACATCAACAAAAAATATGACTCACTGTAGTCATATTTCACGTTAGCAAAAAATATGACTACACAGAGTCATATGCCACGTAAGATATTTTTTTCTTTGCCCAAGTAGCTCAAGAAAAAGACAAGCCCTCAAGGATAGTCAACGTATACACCATGTTAGCAAAATATGGCTAATTATACCTTCCAACCCATATAACTGTGAATTGATTCATGTCCAAAGCGACTCGTTGGTAATGACTGGATCCACTTATATTGCGAATCACCTATAGTGATTTTTGCGTCAATCATATTTTTTGATTTTATGACTCATTGCATTCATATTTTTGTAGTCATAAAACATTGCATTTGTTATAGTGTTGGCTCACTGATTTGATAGGGATGTCTTTTAGCTTCTACAAGATACCTAGGACAAAAGCATGACAATTTAAACCTCACTCAATGTGTATATATGGGGGGCTTTTCACATGATGCTCTAGACAAAGGCATGACAAATTAAACTTCACCTAGTGATTTGGTGAGGGTGTTTCTTTTGTAGGATGCCATGGACAAAGGCATGACAAATTAAGCTTCATTTAGTGATTTTTTGATTTTTTTTAATAGGACACCTTAGACAAAGGCATAATAAATTAAGCATCATGTGGTACTTATGCTTATCAAGAAACATGATCAATTTGATATAGAAAGACTAAACTTTAGGTGGCACATAGTAAAGATAATTTTCACTAGCTATCAATTTTGGAAGCCCAATGATAGATATAGCTACCTTTGTAAGTCCACTAATTAATAAAAGTAATCACCTAAAATGATTTTTCAAGGAACAAGGCCAACAATCCCATGTTATGTAAAGTAGAGCTTAATTACATCTTGAAAAGTAGAGTAGCTTCACCCATGAGTACATATAAATGTAAAATAGGAGAAATATTTGTTGGCCAAATTACTTGACTCACTTGTGAGTATCTAAAAACACCTTAAGTTATCACCACCCAAAATATCCCACCATCCTCTTCTAGGGACAATTTTATGCATTCTATTGCAAAACTAAAATGTAGGAAATTCTTAAAGCAATTAGGCTCTAAAATTGCCACCTACTCAAATGTACACTATTTGTACATGTTGCTTTTTTGTTGTACCAATAATGTACAAACAATGTACATTTGAGATTTTGATGAGGTGGACAATTTTAGAGCACTATGCCATTTTAACTCCACAAATTAATAACTAATTCTAATAAGCTCCAAAAAACATGAAACGACTTGGGTTAGATTCCAATTCCTCTTGTCTTTCAAAGAAATTTTATTGACAAATATTTGTCAAGAAGTTCCGCTTCCCCAAATTCAGTTTCAGCTCTTAAATGGTCTCTTTGCGAACCTCCTACCCACTAGTAGATTTGAAATTTTTACAGCCCCCAATACATTTCTGGCCCAGTAAATTTGAAGTCCACACTACTTAACTACTTTTAGGACCCCTAAAATGGGTTCCGTGAATATCCAATTGCCTTTATTCCAACTGGAAACATTTCTAGAGCCTATAAAGCAGCTTGAAATCCGGAAGAAATCTAATTATGTACCCCAAAAGACAAAAAGGCAAAAGGTAAAAAAAGGTAAAAAGAAAAGAAAAAGGGTAGCCCACCACTGAGAGTTGAGCTGTAATGTACGGTATAAGTAGGTATAAATTCGAATTTTTCGTTTAAATAGTATGGGCATTGACCCTCTTCTTATTAGTCTTATTATTATTGTATTGTATTTGAATGAATGCATTGGCCGGGTATTCTACTACTGGTCTGTTACTAATTACAGCACTGCATGGTAGGTGGTTCAAACTTCAAACCACGGCACCCACGGCGTTAATGGTGTGCCTCCCTACAATCTACCAATATTCAGATCTACGAATATCTTCAGTTGATCAACCCATATATCAACATCACGAAACTGTTCGTCGAGGCTTCTTCAAAAAAACCTAGATAACTAAAATGTTGCGAACCTTCAGTTATTTTTTAAATAATCTAACAATCGCGAGAAATATTAGAGGCTATATAGATTTGAGCTCCTGAATATTTTGTCTACTGCGAGGGTACATTTTTAGGATGCGTGAATCTAGGAGAAGCGCGATTTGTGTGCGAGAGTACGGTTGGAGAATCATGTAACTAAGGTGTACATTTTGTCTTGATACGAGGATCTAGGAATAGGTTGATTTGAGGAAGGGTGAAGGGCGTGAGGGGGGGCTGGCTATGGCAGAGGGCTTGGAGTTTTGTGCCGGTTTGATGCATTGTTGCGGATGGCGCTCTTGTAGTGTTGCTCGATTTTGTTGCTCGCACGAGTAGAAGAGGCTTGGATAGAGTTTTCAGGGAATGTTTTCATTGTCAGAACTGTAATGTTCTTCGCGTTGTGAACTAGGTTGACGATTTTTTTTCCGGCGGAAGGATCGTGAGGGAGGCGCGGAGGTTGCGGTTCGGGAGTGCGGAAAGAGTAAACTGAAGGAGGAGGCTCTTTTTGAGCCGTAGAGACGGCAAAGGGAATAGCTGATGGATGCGTTGGATGCGGAATGAGGGAGGGCTTGGGGAGATGGAGAGGCGAGGTTTCGAATGCTGAGGGTCTAGAAGTAGTTGGAGAGTGTATTTGGCGTCTGGAAAGTGTAAGCTAGGAAAAGATGTAGTGGAAGATATGGAACAATGAGGAGTTACCATTTTGCATTTTGAGTTGGTGGTAACTTCATGTGGAATCGAGGAAGTATGCTGATTGACGAAGATCACCACCGCGTCCGCAATGCATCGGGCTGTACATCCCGTTCCTCAGGTAAGACAGCCAGAAGTTGTAGTGTTGTAGTCCTTTGCATCTTTGCTTATCAATACATTTCGTTTGTGGACATGGTTTGAAGTTATAAATGCTTCTTTATTGACAAGAGAAAGTCCCGTGAGTGTTAGCAACAGCAGGACGAGGTCTGAGACGTTGAAGAGGTTCTGTATGCTTGAATAGTTTCTTTTGCGATTTAGAGCGTTGCTGTCTTTGTTTCTTTTCTGGAAGGAGATGGAACCAGAGTTGCTCTCATATTTTCTGAACAATCACTGGTCTGGTAAGCGAGTCTTTTAGGAATAATGCTAATATCTACCGCTTTAATTAATGTATTACGGCGGTCATGAAGACCTTGCTGCTTTTCGGTTCTCGACATTGGCTGACCCATAATGATGCCGTGTAACTGTAAACCGTGAATGTGAGTGCTCTCCAACTGTAGCAGCAATAGATCCAATTATTTCAGAACTCACTGTTTGCAATTGGATTTTCACGAGAGTATTAATCAGTTCCACAATCCAACCCGTCACTGATCGGGTTTTGAAGGTTGTCTTACAAATGAAGATTAATCGGAGACATATTGGATGTCAAGTAGCTCGCATAAGATGGGGAGCATTGTTTTGGATCGATTTTTTAATTCATATGACAGGGCTTTAGACTCAATTGTATTCAATTGCCGAAAGAGAGCTGGATTCGTTTGAATTTAGTGCGCTCTCTTTGAACCATTGGTGCCTAATTTTTTGTATATATGTGGAGGTGCATGATAGTGATTTTATCGTAGAGATGCATGATGGTGAGCATTGTATGTCTTGGAGAATGTACAATATCAACACCGTGTAACCCATCAGCCTGATACTCATTGGCCTGGATATTCTCTGCATTCCAATGTGAGAGGTGATAGTAGTGTATATGCACTTCTTTAATTTCTTGCTTTCCTGATTCGATCGATTCTTGCACAATCATGGCTGAATTTGGACTTCCAGGTTGAGACCGCAGCATGTTACTGTGGGGGAGTAGACGCAGGTCTGTCTGTGGGTGGGAGAAGATTTGTACCAGGTAGAACAGTAGGTCACTGCGTCAGACCAGACATCAAACCTACTATTACCCTGCCAAAGAAGCCAACGCGAGGTGAAAGACGTATTCCTTCTGAATTGCTACCGGGGCTTCCAGACGACCTTGCAATTGCTTGCCTCATCCGAGTACCAAGATTTTACCACCGAAAACTACGTGTTGTCTGTAAAAGATGGGATCGGCTTCTTGCTGGCAACTTCTTCTATTCCCTTCGACGACGGCTGGGTATGGCTGAAGAATGGGTCTATGTTATAAAGCGGGATCGTGAAGGCCGTATCTCTTGGCATGCTTTCGACCCTAGGTACTAATCTTCCATGGTCTTGGACATTGTATTGCGCCTGAATATATGGAGAGTCTTTAGTTCCTGCACACTACACTTGTATGCACCTAGTAGTTATAACCTTTTGAAATATTTATGAATTGTTTCGGAGCCTCTGTGAGGTATGTTCGAGTCTTTAATGCTCATGTGCTTTGGAAGATGTCTCGGCTTTGGTTTCTGCGTCTGTATGTCCGTAATTTTAGGTATGATTTACTGGAAACTTGTAGCACACAGTTTATGCTGTATCATGTATTCTTGTTTTTCTTATCAGTACCCTCTCTGGATGCTACAGGTATCAGCTGTGGCAGCCTCTGCCTCCTGTCCCAGTTGAGTATTCAGAAGCACTTGGCTTTGGTTGTGCTGTTTTGAGTGGATGCCACTTATACCTTTTTGGTGGGAAGGATCCTTTGAAAGGTTCCATGCGCCGCGTTGTCTATTATAGTGCACGAACAAACAAATGGCACCGTGCACCGAATATGCAGAGGAAGCGACACTTCTTTGGCTTCTGTGTTATAAACAACTGTCTTTATGTGGCTGGAGGGGAGTGTGAGGGAATTCAAAGATCTCTAAGGTCTGCGGAAATGTATGATCCAAATAGAAACAAGTGGTGTTCCATCTCTGATATGAGCACTGCCATGGTTCCCTTCATCGGGGTGGTATATGGTGGAAGGTTAGTTCCATTTCCCTACTAGAAGCACACATCTTCTATATCATTCCTACTTGTATGTAGTTTCTATATTCATCTGATTTCAGAAGGTCACGATACTATACACAAAAGTTTCACTGATTCTCAAGACAATAGGTTGTACTTGGTTTAAAAGGCTTTAGTACGCTGGTGATTTTGTGATTGTGCACCACCTGCTGTGAATTTAGACACGGTAGTGAATTAATGCGTGGTGCTTATAGCTTCTACTTGAGAACTACACTTTGATTTTTAATATTGTAGTGTCCTCTTCATTAGTTCCCTTTGGATGATTGGTTGAGATACGATGGTGCATATGCTGAGAATCTGAGCTGAAGGTTTCTAGTAGAGCTGCAAAATTCTTGGTTTGAGATTTAGCTAGACCTCAGACCTGCATCCAGAATTCTGAGGTTTAATTTCGCTACCTGTGTTTTGAACAAGAACTGCTGAGCTTCAATGTGTTGAACTGACAGAGTTGTACATGAATTTCCAGGTGGTTTCTCAAGGGTCTAGGATCACAGAGGCAGGTGATGAGTGAGGTCTATGTGCCAGCAGCAAATCACTGGTCTCCTATCATGAATGGAATGGTGTCAGGTTGGCGAAACCCATGTGTCGAGCTTCATGGTAATTTATATGCTTTGGATTGTCGTGACGGATGCAAGTTACGGATGTATGATCGAGATAGTGATGCATGGAGTCGATCTGTTGACAGCCGACTCCATCTGGGAGGCTCACGAGCCATGGAGGCTGTTGCTTTGGTGCCCTTAGGAGGGAAACTTTGCATTATTCGAAACAACATGAGTATTACTCTGGTCGATGTAGCCAGTGCGGATATACCTGAAAAGCAGGGACAACTATGGGAAACCATCTCTGGAAAAGGTCAATTCAAGTCATTTGTGACCAACCTCTGGTCCAATCTTGCAGGCCGAAACCGGCTGAAATCGCACATTGTGCACTGCCAAGTGCTGCAAGCCTGAGCTCCAGCTGAGTAAGGGCACCGCTTGGGTGTATCATTCTTGTTATTCATTTTACTGGTCTCTCGTTTCCTTCCATTAAGTTACAAACCTCAGAACCAGAGTATTCCTTAGAAGACTCTTGGGATAGATGTAGCAGCTACCATTCTGACAATAGAAAGTGTCTGTTGCTTTGGTCCCTCACTTGGTTTCTTGAATTTGGGAAGAAATAAGCATAGCAATCTACAGTTAGATTTACTCCATTTCAAACTGAAGTCTGGCAGAAATGATGCCAGACTGTTCACCAATGTTTCTGGTATTCCACCTAGAATTCTTTTGAATCAGCTGGTTTGATGTTTACTGACACTTCACTTTATTGGTTGTTACAGTTGATGTCGTGTGATATTTGTTGTTTATGTCACGCACATCTTATAAAACAGGATGTGGAAACAATCTTGGCTTTGCAGCAGGAACCTGCTCTGCCTTCGTGAACCTTAAATTCCAACTACAAGTTGGTCCTCTTTTTTGTAAGCAACGTCGTGGCTACGGCATTAGTGTGGATCTGGAGTTTCTAGTTGGTCTGCATCGGTGGGTGGTACGCGATCCTATCCCAAATTTGAAATGTGCACTCTTGCTACATATTGGCACAAATAGGTGGAACTGAATTGGTGGCACAAATTGATTACCTTACATGCTTTAGTTACTGCTTTTGATCTGTGGCCATGTTTTACTGATTACTCTGATTGCACTAAAGGTGTATTCTATGGACTCTGTTTTTCCCTAATCTATCCACCTATGTTGAGTTACTGTAGCATGACATGTCTTTTTTTACTACGTTTGTTTTACATATTCTACAATGTTCTTATTTTAGGCCCATATTTTGTTGATAAAAATTGACATGTTGGGTAAATTTTTATTGCATTGTGTGACTCGGCAGCTTTAAGCCGAAAGGCCTAGCTTACCGGTAAATAAGGACTAGGGTGTCGCAACTGAGAACTAGGAGTGAGGTCGCCATGCTTTTAGCCTAGTTTAATGTACTTGAATCAATTACTCGAGCTACAGTAAGAATGAAGTACAGAGATGCCACAGATGTGTCAGCAGTAAAGGTACTTTGAATCCCCGGACGATGGACCGTATGACCGTGCAGTCAAATTTCAATGCTCCATTTCGCTACAGTATTAGAGTTGAGGCTGTTGAGAGATAAATAATACGGAGTATCATATTTTTACTGTTCAGAAATGATATCACACATGCGAGTGGAAGTCAGATGATTTGCAGAATTTTTGCCAATTAGAATTCATTTTCAACCCCTAAATGCACAAAGGCCTTTTTCGAGCTTCTTAGGAATTTTTCTAAATTGAATGAAAAGCCAACATTTTGATTAATTTCATCAATTTTTTCTGAATTGTAACTTTACAAATTCAAACTACACATGGTAGAGATGTGGTATACCATCAATATTACTTATGGATTGAAAGAATATAATGTTTGATCATGAAGGTGTCAAAATTGTGAAAGTGACTTCAAGTCTTTCAATCTTCTTTTTATATGTCAAATCTAAAAAATTAGTCACCCAAAAAATATGAGGTTAAAGGGTATAACATGCATAATTTTAATTAATTTATAGCTTCTCAAAATCTATTCTACAACTTTTTCAAATGAAATTTTAATGTGATTTTTTTTCCAAGATCTATTGTGATTGAGGTTCATTTCTAATAAACCTCAATACTAGAAAATCAAGATTTGCACAAGGCACCTTTGTACAAAATCTTGAATAGAAAAATCATATTCATTCACTTTCAAAATCATATTTTTGATGCTAAAAATAGTAACTTGATTAGGTTTTATTTAACTTCAAAGTATTGTTGACACAAAAATTTGGTGCCTTGGGCATTTAGGGAATTGAATATTTCCTCATTGTGGTATATTTTGACTTTTCTAAATGAGAAGTTGTTCAATCCATGGATCATTTTGTAACTTAGTATATTTTGGCAACTCCAAGCTTCTTGTTCTTGATATGAATTTGAATCATAAAAATGATATTTTTAAATTTTTAGTTCAATTAATGAAATGAAGTTAATGAAGTGAAGTTTCTACTCCAACTAGGAAAATTCCTAAAATTGAATATTTTATTGCAATTTGAACTTTGGATTTGCAACCATGGACCCTTGATTTTGTGTTGTGATAATTAGTTTTACTTCATGGTATTCTTTACACCCATGGAGAGATTTTCAGATTTTTTTAGCACATTTTGAATTTGATATGATTCATCTTCACTTATCCTTCAAATACTCACAAAACCTTTTAGTTATCACAAAAAAGCTAAAACATTTCATGACTTATAGAAGATATTTGTTTTCATCTCTAAGAAATAAATGTGACAAATTCAAGTATAAATAGTTACAAAATGGGAACATAAAGTGGAAAGGATTTTAAAATTCGACTTCTTGTTCATAGGCATGCTTCCATCATACATTCACTTGCTTGTCCATCATAATAAGAACTAGCATGTTGATGAATCGTTACGCGAATTATAAAATCTGATATAAAGAATTGTATGAATTGTACAAGCATTTTTGATTTTGTATACAGCTATAAAAATAAAATAATAAAATATGTGTTGAAAAATATAGGTTTATTTCAATAAATTATTTTTTAATATAATTAACTATTTTAAATTTTATAAACCATTTTTCTTATGTTAAATACTATCATGGTTCTATCCTTTCAAGATTTAATTAACCCTAGATGGATATGGCCCTATCACCAAGGTAAAAAAGTAAAAAATTACCAAAATTCAAGATGAATAAGTACATTCATTCTTTCTACAATTTCCATTAAAGTCCTCAAGGTCCTTAATTATAGAGTTAATATACTTCTTAGAAAAGGTAAGAATAATTGCCCATGCTATCTTTTAAAGGAACCTTTGGCTATATAGTTAAACTTCAAAAATTCTTCAATGTGTATAGTCCATTTGCAACTAAATTTGAATGAAAGTTTTATTTTTTTATTTTTCATAGATGAAATCATATATCCTCAGTTATGTTCCTTCCTCTAAAAAATTCTCAAATTTCAATATGACGACAAGATCATTTGAAGACTATAGTGGTAATTAAGCACTTCACGAATGGATGAATTTGAATTCACAACCACCTCATTAGTGTGCTAAAGGTGATTTGTCCTCAATACGTCATGAAAGGTTTAGATTTTTATAATTATCTTAAATTTTTGAAGAATAAGTGAAAGAAACACATCTCAAATATAAAATAAGATTTAAAAATCTGAAAAAATCACAATATGTATATATTTTGGTGTAAAACATCATGTGCTAGTCTATAATTTTAAACTCAATAGATCTTGTTTGTAGGCCCAAAGCTAAAATAGGAATAAATATTTAATTTGGGCAATTTTTCAAAATTTCAATAAGACACAACATTAGACTTGTAAAATATTTATGCTTAGTATTAACATAATTGGTGTATGAGCCTAAGGCCACAAAATTTAAGTAAAAATTTAAACCAATTCAATATCTTGCCAATCCATATTTATCAATCTTGTAAGAAAAAATAGTTGGATTGAGTTTAAGAATAGATTATTTTCAACCTATATTTAATACCCAACTACATGACAAATTTTTTTATGAGCACTTATTTGAAGTTTCCTACCAAGTTTATTATCCTACTAGGCCTTACAACTCTTTTAAAATCTATAGTTTCCTAAAACCTTGGATAACCCCATGTCTAAAGTCTCTATTTCCCCAAATACCAATTGTAAATTTTCCATTAGTAAATTTCTTTTCATTGTTGGGGTCAAATTTTTTTTTAACATTTTTATAACTAAAATTTATATCAAGAACAAAGAAGTAGGAATTGCCCAATATACTAGAAAGGCATCTTTTGTGATCCATGGATTTAGCATCTTCTTCTCAAGAAAATTAATTATATAACTCTTCTATCAATGAAGGGCTTTCCTATACAAAGTATTGTAAGGAACTCTCCAAAAGAATTTGAATATCCATTGATTTGAATATGCTAATTTGATATGAATAGTCATATAAATATTAATATGAATACGGATACAAATTGATTATTTTATCCATACTTTACGTTAGGCTGTTTGTTTAGGGTATTATAGTGAGATCTTTGGCACTCTGCAAACCTCATCACATGCTTAGTACCATTGGAAGGCCCTTAGTGAGGAAGGGTGCACGGGCTTTGTTTCATGGCATATGGATGTATAGTATGAAAGTTATTGAATTTCAAAGTTTTTATGAATTAATTTATTACTTTTACTAACATTTTGATTTTGGCAACAATATAGGGTGCATTAGTTTATTTTAAGATAGGTTGTTTTGTTTTGTTTTATTTTTTTCATTACAATGAGATCTCTAAAATCATATATCCTCTGGTTGCGTTATTGGTAGTGATGGAAAACCCTCAACGAGGAGGGATGCACTTCATGGTGTTCCAACTCATGGAAGAAAGATATTGAATTTCAAATTTTTTTGTGAATTTTAAATTTAAAAAAATACTTTTCCTTTTAGCAACAACAACAAAACACTAGTTAATATCAATATGGATACAAATAATGGTATCCCATTTCCTTTGATAATCATCTCAATTACATTACATGTGCATTCAAACATCAAAGTAGACAAGCAACACTCTCAAAGTGGATCACAAGAATTTTTTTTTATTGCAATTTATTGATGAAACTCAAGGTACACTTCACTTCAAAGTGCGTGTCCGGACACCATGATCCTCACCATTGATAGCATCACTTCAAGCTTCCCCCATCGAACTATCTACTTAGGAGCAAACCAAGCAGTCCATACAATTTTTGTTGTTCAGTGAACTAAATAAAACCCTTTTAAGAGCTTAACATCTGATTGCATTTAGGGGAAGTTAAACTCCTTGAAACAATTTTCAGTGAATTTTCAAAGGAAGAAAAATGGAATTGACATCCAACCCAAGTTGTTGAAATATAGTAGTCACTGAAAGCAACCACGTCTTGAAATGTACACTATTGAAGAAAGTTAAAGAAAGTAAAATATACTTCTTTGTTCGTGGTCACTTTTAGAGCACCCTACCTTACCTATCTTTCAAGCTTGTCCAACACTGCAAAAGAAAAAAAGCATGGAGTTTGATGTCTTCTACCCTTGATTCAATTTGGGGACCTTGAGCACAAAAACACCATACATTAAGGTGGGTAATCTCCAAATTGTCACCATTTTCTCCTTTGCTTATTTATTATAATTAGACTAGTCAAATTTTTATATTTTCTTGTTGGCAAGTGAATGGAGGTTTCAACGCACCAAAGAACACAACATTTGGACATAGTACGCAAAAGTTACGAAGGGTTCAACTTTATTTTGCCGGATGTTTTAAAATAATTTCTTCAATATATGTACATATTGATTTTGGAGATGTACGCAGAGTGAAGATGGCGGTTTTAGACAGGGTGCGATTTAAAAATATCCACCGTGTGACCATCCAAGCCTTCCTTACACTTGATATTTCAATCAACTGTTGATTTATAACTGTTGTCTTGGCTATCAAGATTTTTTCAGATGCCATAAAGGAATCTTCTCTAAAATTTAGTGGGAAATTTTTATGGTTACAATGATGAGTGATCACAAGGGCAAAGTCCAAGATATTATACTGTATTTCCAAAAATTGAAGTCCAAATTAATTTACTTCAAAAGTTATGTATAATAGACCTGACAGTTTATAGTGTTCTATTAATTGTCCATATTTTTTTCAAAGGCTTGTAGTATAGTGAGTACTATCTCCAAATGCAACATAATTAGTACATGTTTCATGCTTTTACCCTTCATTACATTAGAAGAAACCCATGTTTTTTGTGACGAGCCTTGATTTTTTCTGACTTATTTTTTTTTATGTCTAAGTTGACATTTAATTGTTTTTATGTTTTTCATGACATCCAAATGATCTAATGAACATCATTAAGAACATAAAAATAGATAAATGTGAACTTAGACATAAAAAAAAATGCGTTAGAAAAAATTAGGGCTCATCACAAAAAACATGGGTTTCTTCTAGTGTTAGATTTACACAGACCTTATTTTTTCCATTAAAACAAGATAAATACACACATTTTGACTAACTTTTAGGATTACTCTAATGATCATGAAATGATCTACACTTGGATTTAGGCATTGACAAGAGGTAGTAATATATTTGAACACTTTTTGTTCAAGAATGTTCAGGCCTAGTTTAGACTTGAACTAGCTATTGTAGAGGACAAAACACTTTATCCATTGCATCATTTGCCTTAGTGTGGAGGAAAATTGCAATTTCATCATTCATTTTGTCTATTTGATGAATGATTTCACACTAGGAATTGGATGGCTATTGAAATTATATTTTAATTAGCACTTGCATGTCATTATTTTATAATTACCACATATCATTGCTTTATTTTAGCATTATTTTTGTCATTATTTTAGCATTGACAAAAGTTTGTATTCACACTAACTAAGGTAGATCCAATGACGCATGACACTTCCAATTTGAATCATTGTTGTACCTCCTTGACTTCATGTCTCAAAAGCTACAAAATGGTCATGTATTGTAAGTGTATGGTGCCATATTTCAATGTTAAAATGACATGTAAATGAAAGGTGCAACTTGCCTTGAATTATCAATCTACCAAAGTATTGCCATGTCTTACAATGTTTTAGTACATGATTTGCATTCTAAAGTCAAATATGATACTATACATACAATTTTCCACAAGATAATACTGTACCCTCGGGTTACATCCATTAGGCCCAATACAAAATGAATTACTTTTAATGGTATTTTTCATTTAGCAAGTGAAATAGTATTTTCTTCAAATTTCATTTTTTGTGATATTTAATATTTCATTGTCACTTTTGAACCTAAGCTCTATTTTTTACATGTCTTTGAGTTTTTCATTGTTAAAATTTTTGGACATGAATATAGCAAAAGATGATTACATTCTCTTCCTTTTTTGCAATTTGTGATAATTATTTTGATGGAAAGTATTGTAATTTGTACTTGGAATTGTTATTTGCGGAAAACTTGAATTTTTATGAACCTAGATTATTTTTATCAATATTTTCTACACTATTCAATTATACCACCTTATAATTTCTGAACATTTCAATAGATGCCATTTTGAATTATTATTTAATGAAAATGACCATAGTATAGGGTAAGCCATGTAAATGAGGGTTAGACTTTCACACAATAGAACCACCTATACCCGATCATTTAAGCAATTTTAGAAGAGATGAGGAACGATGTACAACAATGGAAATTTTTCTCATGTAGGATAATTAGAAATATTAGGACTTTGAATTTTTGGTGATTTTATTCTCCAAATTAAAATTTCTATGAATTTTGGAAGCCAAAAAGTGTTCTGAATCCGTAGCCAATGTCTAAAGTCTTCCAATCCCAATCAATCAAGAGACTACTTTCTCAATTGGTACTTACCACACACTTTATGACAATTTGGGAGATGTGTCATGATTTTATTAGTTCCAACCTAGAAAAGGAGAAAAAAAACATTTCACGCTTGAGTTGTAAATCTGTTCCAGCCTTGGTTGGAAGTAAGGCGAAAATACATATTCTTAATAACTTAAGCATTTAAGCATGTGCGACATGGGGGAATTTGTTGAGAAACTGAGCTCAATGTGTACAAACATAAGGATGAGAAAGAATGGAAAAAAAATAAAAAAATCCCCAAGAATGAATATTTTATTTAATGTAAATGTGGATTTTTCATTTGAACCCATTTTAGTTTCATAGACTCACCTATTTTGGATAGCTTTGGCACTTTTTCCCTATGCAAGGAGGGGAAGATAGATGAGTGGACGAGAAGGTACAAACAAAAGAATCTTTCTCAATGAATAACCCCTAAAGTCCCAAGGCCATTTTTTTGCCAAAACCACTCAAAACTACCACTTTTTCTATGTTCACCTATGAAATAATTTTTAGAATCTAACCGTAGGATCTTGTTCTACATTTGCCTTAGATCATGTGATAAATTTTTTGTAATGTTTGACTGTGTAGATTGAAAGATATTAGCACTCAAAGTGGAAGAAAAAAAATTCTTTCAAGAAGTTGCTATGATTGCCCACAAAACAAGAAACTCCATAACTTTCACATCACTAATCCAAATGGAATGAATCAAAGCTTCCCACTTAGAAGAAAATATAATCTACAAGAATAAAAAATATTAAAATTTTTATTTCAATTTTTGTGAATTTTTTTTGCTGCCCGGTCTCTCCCATTTTGAAGTTAT
Source organism: Rhytidiadelphus loreus (assembly GCA_947034895.1). Taxonomy (NCBI): domain Eukaryota; kingdom Viridiplantae; phylum Streptophyta; class Bryopsida; order Hypnales; family Hylocomiaceae; genus Rhytidiadelphus; species Rhytidiadelphus loreus. Next base: position 47,889,645 of record OX344764.1, read on the forward strand.
TGCAGCATAACTTTTGCTTCCGGGCACCGATTGGAATAAAAACTATATTTCCAGAAAGATCATAAGTTTATCTGTCTTATGAGAAAGTTTCAAAAAAATTCAGTAAAAATTGAGATCATAGGAGCCTGCCCAAAATCCAATTTGTTCCCCGTAGGGACAATGGGACTTTAGGGGTTAATTAGTGCATCCAACTATTGTTCACAATAAGGTAGTATGCTGTTAAATGGCACCTGACCTTAAAGCGCCATCTAGAAGGCTTGTACATTTCGAATTTTAGTTATGTACCTATTTGGATGGAGCGCTTTCAGAAACGAACTTTGACCCTTAATAACTTTTGCATACAATATCCAAATGAGACGTTCTTTGGTGCGTTGGAACCTCCTTTCACTTGCCAACATGAATATGTGAAAATTTGACCAGATTCATAATAGCAACTAGGTTCAGTAAGGTAGGAGGCTCTTAAAGCGTGCACTTAAGGGTTGGTTCACCTTTTTCATGTCGTTTCTTGTATGGGATTATTTTTAGTTCATTTTTCAAACAAAGAAAAATAGATTTTGATTGTAACTCAAATCGTTTTGTATTTTTTGAAGCATTTTTGAATTACTTATGAATTTTCAAACAAGATGAGTCATAGGGCCCTATTTCTAACCATAGGTCTTCCATAAATCATTCACTTACAGCTTTTAGAGAGAAATGGAGAAAGCAAAGCAAATGATTGGCTCTTACAATATATAACATTTTTTTTATTGATCCATTCAATGACAGTAGAAGGTCCATTTGAAGACCACCTCAAGTCCATTACAGGTGAGCCTACATGATCGGTTTAAATGACCCTCCAACACTAGAGCCTCCTACCTTAGTAAAAAGTGACGGTTTTGGGTGTACCCACCTTAGGTGGGCTTACAAAGTCACCATAGTTGCACCATACTGTTGGGTATGGCTCCGTGATTGGGAATGGGTGGTGTCTACCTTACCTCTCTTGAAGAAAGGGCCTCGGGTTTCCCTGAAGAATGCTTCTGATGAATGCCTTCCCCCCGACTTCACTCAGCGCACTGCTCTCACTTCAATTGCGGAGCCTGCAATCCCTTCACTGTAGCACAGATCACCAGTTTTGGGGCCTCGATGTTCGGAACTCCCTCATCGCGTTTCACTTGCGTTGCATTCAGTCAACATCATCGACGATCACGCACTTCTTTATCCCGCTCCAATGCACGCAGACTGATCGTGACTTGCTGTGGTGTGAGAAAACAAATAATGAATCCCTACTCCATCTTATCTCGTTGCCCTTACCTTAGCGCGAGTTTTTGCAGCTCAGCTATACAAGTTAGCTAGCCCGAGATTGCTTCGTGATCTTTTTTGAGTCTTGGTCGAATTGAAGAAACGCCAGGATAAACGAATCATTCCCGGTCTCGTGATCTGTTCTAGCATTCTCAGAAGCATTCCATACAATTGTTCTGTAGCAAATCAAATGTCGTCATGTAGGATGTATGTAGGAATCATGTCTCCGGGCTATGTGGACATTTGAGTTTGCTATTAGGTTTGTTTTTTAGGGTCTTGGTGCTGTTTCCTCCTCGTCGTTACACCAGCAAATTATAGATTCTGTATTTGGTGTGAAGCCTTGGTGGATTACTTGCTAGTGTTGGAGCATGAAGGCTGAGTGAGCTCTAGATCTGAGATTTGGAGTAGTTGAAAAATCGATTTTCAAGTAATTTGTGATGATGCTTGTGCAGTTCTAGGAAATATTTTGACCGAGATTTCATAGAGCAGTAATCAATGATGACGGTCTTGGATCAAGCGACGAGGCGACGAGCAGTACAATCTTTCTTCTTACTTTTGCTCCTCACATTTTTTTCCTACGCATTAGCCTCCAATACTCCAATTTCCGGCAACGTCAAGTCACGCAGGTGTTCTCCAGATGTCAAGGCGCACAATCGCACGGAGAGGAAGCTAGCTGCGGTACCAGCACCTGAGCCGGCTGTCTCTAGAAATGCTTCAGCACCAAGCCCTTCGAATCCTCGGCCTCCCACGCCGCCTCCTAATTCGCGACCGGCACTAATTTCTCCTAGTGATGATACGCCTGGGACAGACTTGCCACCGAGGATACTTTCGCCATCTCCTGCATCTGAGGCGCCAATATCCTCTCCGATTCTCGCGTCGAAGAAATCAAAAGTGGCGGTGATTCTTGGAGTCGCCTTAGGAGTGCTCGTGTTTTTGTTAGTTTCTTTGTCAGCAGCGGCGTATTTGAAACCGGAATGGCTGCCGTGCTGCTGCCAACCACGTAGAAGTCAGTTGATTCAGTACGAACGTCATGTGTCTACTTAGGTTAAATCACATACTGGAGTGACCGGTTGCATCCGCATGAAGGTTTCTTGCCAGTGAGCAAATCTTTTGTAATCCATGACAGGGAGCAGATGGAGACGGTTCCCTTCTTTGAAGCTAGCATCTCGTCAAGATTTTCGCGAACTGGAGGTACAATCTTGATTTGAATTTTGACCTGAAGATCAAACCTGACTGGGCTGTTGATTTTTCCACGGATTCTGGTTCTTGACATCAGGCTGCGTCGCATTTAGTGCAACGCTGAGGTCACGTAAATGTCTGGTAAAGCTTCAATACAAGTATGTAGTATCTTGATGACAGAACGTGAAAAAGCTTAGGTGTTTTTCTTTACAATCGCCTGGAAGGATCGAAAGCAGGTACAAGTTGAAAGTAGAGAGTGTTGTTTAGGCATTGCCGGAATTGATATCCAGAGGTGAAGACTGAAATGCTTCAGACTATGATAAAATTGCCATCAGCAAAGCACTGATATTCAAGCTAGATCGATTTTGTAAAATCTTGGAGATCTACAACTCTCTCAAAGAGTGTGGAGGATGGTGTTATGAGTTTAAACTTATTTGCTTGTTTTAGAATAAGGTAGTATGCTCTGAAAGCAACCATTGAACGGTTGGTATGCCTTTTTCATAGGCTTCTGTGGACAGAATTATTTTTAGATCATCCTTTAGAGAAGGAAAAATAGATGGGGAACCTAAAACAAGTGGTTTTGTATTTTTCCAAGCATTTTTGAATTACTTAAAAAATTTCAAAGATTCAAGACATAAACACCTATTTGTGACCATAGGTCTCCCCAAATCCATTAACTTGCAACTTGTAAAGAGATGTGCGGAAATCAAAGACAATGATTGGCTCTTGCAATAAAAAAAACAATTTTTCCTTGATGCATTCAATTGCTAAAGTGGTCCATTTAAGGATCACCCCATCTCCATTCTCCACCTAAAAATTGGGGCAGTTTGAAGAAGAATGGCACTTTTAGAGTATACTACCTTACATAGTTGGTACTTGGTGTTGGGATGATTTCAAGAAACACTTGAACTACTTATGTCACACATTTGGGTTTAGATACATAACTTTTGGAGTTCTAATCTGATTGCCATGAAATTCTTACCAAGAATGCACAAGTAGAATGTGGTTCTACCTATATTTCTTTGGTATTTTTTATAAAGAGAATGATTGTAGGATAGTATTCCCAAAGGTTTGTTATACTTGACATTTTGGGGGTGTCAATAATCCATACTTTTGAGTACCTTTTTTTTGGGTTACAACCTCAAAAATTTTAGAACCTTATTTCGTGATCCCCTCACTCTTGTGGAAGGGTTTCAAGAAAAAATATTGCAAATGTCTTAGACTCTTGCTCAGCTCTTGCTTGAAGAGGTCTATAGTCTAAAGTCCCTAGTGGTTCATGAATTATTGCAAATTCAACTTTTCTTTTATACATGCCTTTTTAGGAAAGTCAGTCACAACAATGGACACTAAAGAAATTAAATCATAAATAGTAACCCCATTTTTATAAAAAAATTCCAACTAGTGCATACCATTTCTATAGAAATTTGTTGAAATAAAATTGTAGTACAATTCTAAGTACTTCGAAGTACTCAACAATACCCACCAAGTACATCTTAGAAAAGAGGAAGGATGAAAAATAAATTTCATTTGTTTGCATGGACAAATGGAGAAGACATAGATGCCTATGTTGTTGAAAATCAAGGAAAAGTAGATGGTTCAAATTCTCCAAACTCAATCAAATAATAGAACTAAGATGTAGTATTGATTTCCAAAAATTGAAAAATGCAACAAATAGTATAAGTGTTTTTTGCAATCACCCGTTGATTGCAATAATATATTTTAGTAGGAAATTTAATTTATACATGAAGTTTTCTTCCAATGCATTCCTTAGATTAGTGTTGTGAAATTGAATCATTAAGATCCCTTTAACTTCTAAATAATATAGTGACCATTTTTTAGTGCAAGATTAACTGAAAAATCAATTTGAATTTTTTTTTTCCCAACATAATAAATCAAAGTTTTATTATTATTATTTCTAACTTATAGATTAAAATTTGTTATTGTTATTTCTATTTCTATTTGCATTGTTATGGTCTTTTAATGAGCAAAAGAGTATAAATTATCAAATATGAAGTAAGTATTAGATCATTTTAATTTGAAAAAAGAGATAAGGTTATAGATATCAACTATTTTGTTGTTTTCTACTAAAAAAATATAAATGTCAATTTTATCAGTTATTAAATTTTTTTTTGAATTTCCTGCCTTAATTATCTTCTTTTCACACAAATTTCAAACAAAGTTGAAGATGCAATATTTAGGGGTTGATGTCTAAAATTTTTTTTGAAATTATGCTTGTTAAATATACAAATGTGTTAACTACCACAATGAAAGGTAATGTTCATCATTCAAAAAATGGAATTCAAATCGTTTGTGAGTTAAATTATGAGTGAAAGGACTTCACGCACACACACAAAAAATAAGATTGATAACAAGTAACCAGAATTGAATTATTCACGACTTCATAGTCATTATGTCATTACTATAATTAATGATTTATTCTAATCTACATGTAATTTTGAATTTGTATTTAAAAAAATAAAAAACTGTTTTCTCTACTACAAAAGGCCCATTCCCACCTAGCATTTGTAGACACCATGTGTTGAAAGATAAAAACCTCCGCATTAAAAGGAAATAATCTTTTTTTACAAGGGTTCATGTTTGAAATAATCTTTTTTAACTCCTAAGTGCCTAAGCCTTTTCAAGTGTATTTTTCTAATGAAAAAGAGCATGGGCTTATAGTTAACCCTAATGAAACAAATTTTTATTTTTTTCAAAATCTAATTGTACAAATGTCTAAAGATCTTGGTTATTAGTATGCTTCCCAATTTTGAGTGTGAAATTGCATAGGAGTTGTGAAATTATCATAAGAGAATTATACACACACTACAAGAAAAACAATGTATAAATGACTGTAGAGAATGACTACATAGGAGTCATTGTGGACAAAAATGACTGCACTGTGATTTTGGTCCTTGGAGTCATAGTGGACTAGTCATTTTTATAAATGACTGCCATAGTATTATTTGTGAGCTTGGATGGGGTTTTGGATGAAACTTCTAAAGTAGTAAATCTAGGAAATTTGAATATTATTTTTTGAAATCTAGGATTATATTCTGAAATCTAGGAAATGTGAATATTTTTCTTCTGAAATTCAGGATTGTATTCTAAAATCTAGGAAATGTGAATATTATTTTTTGAAATCTAGGATTATATTCTAAAATCTAGGAAATTTAAATATTTTTCTTCTGAAATCTAGGATTGTATTCTAATATCTAGGAAATGTGAATATTATTTTCTAATATCTAAAAGATCTGAAGATTATTTTCGAGTTGTGGTGAAATGTGCAAAATGAGTACATTATACATCATATACATGATTCATATATTATATACCATATACATGATTCATTCATCATACACCATATACAAATACATGATACACAATACACTATATTTTGCATATGTGTCAAATGGATTTTCAAGCCATTTAGTGTGTGAATACAAAGAGTTCAAGTAACAAGCCTTTTATACAAGTGACGTGGTAAGAGACAAGACAAACCATGTGGGATTTGTAAAATGTTGATGCAATAATAGAGTAGTGATGTGGAAGTCATTATGTAGTTGTGTTAGAGTAGTAGGGATACTATTCTAACACAACTACATAATGACTTCCACATCACTACTCTATTATTGCATCAACATTTTACAAATCCCACATGGTTTGTCTTGTCTCTTACCACGCCACTTGTATAAAAGGCTTGTTACTTGAACTCTTTGTATTCACACACTAAATGGCTTGAAAATAATCTTCAAATCTTTTAGATATTAGAAAATAATATTCACATTTCCTAGATTTTAGAAAATAATATTCACATCATTTAAAATGGAAAAAACAAGTTTTTCAGCACATTGCGGGACTAGATAAAGACAGCATGTCTAGATGTAAAAATGTGGATGAAGACTCCCTACTGCTAAGTCGTCATCCTCTAGTCGCGAATGTGACTCTGAATTGACTCTAACGATGACAATCCCAAACCTTTGGTGCAATTAGGGAACATGAGTCATATTCAAGTCGTTCCGGACAAACAGTCATTCTTCTATGGTTACATTTACCCCCATTTTCTTGTAGTGACATCCTATTTTTAGTATGTTGCTCCTTTCCACAATGTTTCAAAAATTTGAATATAAATTTTTTAAGGGATGGAAGGTGACATGAACAACTACAAATAGTGTTAGTACAATAAAATATACTTTCAAAAAAGTTAATTTCACATGAAAAGCTATCAAGTTCATTACACAATCCACCTTGCAATTGTTGAAATGCAATTTTATTTGATAATTTGAAATTGCACAGAATTCCAAATCAACACTTATATATTTATATTTTTAAATGGTGAAAATCACGAAAACACTTTACTCTTTCCATTAGGACCATTTTCAAAGCAAATGGATAAGTAAAAAAATTTAGATCTCAAATCAAGTGAAAAGGGCAAACTTTGCTCAAAACTAGGAAATGAAGTAAAATTGACAAGCTTACTCTTTACTAATGGTACATATATGTGTGTGAGGACCTCTCAAAAACCAAATATCTACCTTTTTAGTGAAAAATGAAAGCTTTCAATAGTTAACCTTCAAAACTACCTATAAAAATTTTTAGATAGTCAAAAGAATTTAACTGCCCACAACAAAATGAGCTTGAAATTTCAGATTGACCATATATGGTTGATTAGGTAGTTAGGGATTAACTAGGTGCAATTCTCATGTGGCTCGTACTTTATTCAACTATCTTGAGAGACCTCATGTCCTCTACACATCCAATTATAAGAGGGGACTTTTATTGTGAACCTCTTCTTCAAACAACCCTATAAAGAGTTCTAAAATGGATTGCTAGGAATGTGAGAGCATAATTAAGATTTGTCAATGGATGGAATAAGAAAGGGAGGTTCCATTTCAAAGCTAGGGTGTGTCCACTTAATTTTTCTAAATTAGAAGTGATTGCCCAATTGCCTTCTTACAAATGTTAAAAAAATTTAGAGTATGTTTAAGTTCAGTAATGGTCGCATTTAGGAACCTTGTGTATTACTTTTTGAATGTTGTAGTGCTTGTTTTTGGTCAAGCCATATTTTTTTTCACATTGTACATGTGTGGGTTTTGTATGGCGTATGATCAAGAATAGGTGCCTATCACAAAATTCTTTGGAAATTCATGAGTATTTCATAAATGCTTCAAAAAATATGAAACCACTTGTATTAGATTTTGCATCAATTTTTCTTCAAGTGAAAAATAAGGAAAAATATTTTCTTGCATTTGAAAACCATCAAAAAGGCCCAATAGCCCTTAAAGTGACAATTTATGAGCGCACTATGGTCTTACTATAGCTAAAAGTCACACTTAGCAAAAATAATCAAAATTTCAAACTTTAAATGATTTTGAAAACTAAAAATTAAAGTGATCTTGCCAGATCCAAGAAAAGTGAATTGTAAAGAAAATCCAAGTACTAGAAAATATTTCATTACAACTCAATGCCATCACACGTCCAATGAACAATGGACGGAGGGATTGTTTTTACAATGAAATCCATTATCCATCATGAATCCTCAAAGGATATGGGACAATTTGAAGATGAGAGCTTGACCTCTCATTGTGAAAATGTAGAAACCGTGTTCAATGTAGAACTTCAGAAAGGTAAAATAATTTTTTTTAAGAAACTTTGGACTAAAAAAATTAGTAAATTAAGCTAAATTTCATCTCCAAAAATCTTTTTGAGATTTCAAGACTCCAATCAAAAGTTAGGGACAAAATTCAGAAAGGATGTTTGAAAATGTTAAAGAAAATGTTCCTAACTTTTGATAGGAGGCTCGAAATATCAAAATGATTTTTGGAGATGAAATTTAGCTTGGTTAACAACTTATTTTAGTCCAAAGTTTTTTTGAAAAAAATTATTCTACTATGCCTACATAAAGTCTAAAGTTCTACATTGAACACAATTTTTGTTCTTGACTTAACTAGGTATGAGCAATTGAGCTTCTACTAATCCTAATTCACATATCCAACATGGGTTGTTTTACCTCCCATCATCCCACAAGATTGCCTATACATCCTTATACACTCACATGAAAAGAGACTTCCAAATTTATGTAAGGTAGTTTTTGAAAAATTTAAATATTTTTTATTTTTTCAAGATGGATCCTACTAATTTCTGCCTTGGGGAACCACTACTCTTATGTATGGGCTATCAACCACTCCACTTTATAAGAGTGTCTATCAAATGTTGAAATCTTCATTTTCAAAAGATTGCTAAGTTTTTGTTACATACTACTTTCGGAGTGGTTGGCCAATAAAACAAAAGTGATTAATGGCCATAGTAGCATTGTCAAATCCATGCCACCTCGATTGCCATGTAAGTTTGGTAGATAGCTAAGCACTCAATTGGAAATACGCTATGATTCATAGCTCATTAAATGCCTTATCATTGCCACGATGAGGCTAGGTGGGAACATATCTTTCACATATTGTGCTAATGGAAAGGTTCAGCATTTACTTATGTAATCAAAATCAAAATTGATCATAACAATTTAGATTGCTTAGAACTCATTTTCAAAATCTTAGCAATTATTAACATATGAGTGTCCTTATAGAAGTATTGAGATCATATGTTTTAATGTTCCAAACTCGTTTCATCCAAATTAGTAAAGTTAACATCCATGTAGATATGATTTCAACTTGGGGTATTGATGTATTTTAAATCAATTTTGAAGAAATCAAATTTAAAAGAATTTAAAAGCCATTTATAAAAAATGATGCTAGATTATTTTTGTAATTTTTCAAGTTACTCATTAGAAAAAAAATGAGGCTTCGGAAGGGTTGTAAGTTCTCTACACGATCCCAAGGTCAAGAGTTTTATTGCAATTAAATATTTGTAGCACACATAAGTTGATGATGTGGCGTAGACACTACCATGTTAGATAATATTGTTTAATTATTATTATTTTAAAACAATATTATTATTATTAAAAAAAACAATTATTAAATTGTTTTTTAAGTATTTAATATTCTGACTAATAGAACAGTGGTTTATAGTTTGGAAAACAATCATAAAATAGCCCTCCCATAGCTTCATTTCTCTTCTAATGAATTCTTGCTTAATATTTTTCTTACAACATTCTAAGTAAGCCTACTTTCTACACCAATTTGAAAATTTGAAAATTTCTTAAATTATCAATATTTATTGCAATTTGAACTTTGAGCATGTAACCATGGACTATTGATTTTCAAATTATACAATGATGAGGAACTTTTGTTTATGTAATGCTATTCACACTATAATATATACATGTAGTAAAATATTCAAAAATTTAAAGCATATATAATTTTAGATTATATGAATTTTCTTCAATAATTCACCATAATTTCACCATTTAAAAAATATATATAATTTCATCTCTGAAAAATATTAAAAAATAATTTTTTCTCATATTTAGTGACAAAGTATATCAAACTTCAAAGCAAAAATATTGAGGTTGTTCACTTAGTCAAAGGCTTTGTCATTTAAGGGTTTAACTCTAGAAGGGTGATGAGTTCTAAAAGTCATTGGTGGATGACTTGAATCCAAGATTAGTGTAGATTTGAAGAATGCACCATTTGGTTCAAAAATTGGATCTCATCCTTTCATGGTTATCTTTTTGAGGACAACAATGAATGACTATCCATATTACCAAAATGAAGAAGACATATTGATCCAAAAATCAGACCGTTTTTGACAAAATACAAGGGTAATAGGTTTTGTTCTTTGAGGATTAAATTCCTGGATATAGGTTCACTTACATAAGGTCGTGAGCAATGAACATAGTAGAATTAAAGGGACTCATATTTTATTTCTCTTCCCAAACTCCTCTCCCCAAACTTGTCAAAGATTTGAATGTGGTAGGCTCACAAACAAGCACGTCAATGGTTTGAGTTCGCTTCATTTTCCTCTGCTTGTGAATAGAGCTTCATCAAACTTGTTGAAATTCTTGATATTGTTCAAAAGTGTATTATGACTCTATATCAACCGCTAATATTGGAATTTGTATCTTAAGTCATGAACTTAGTGACTTTGGGGTAGTCGAGGTTAAGTAATGTGAAAGCCCACATGTTCATTGGAAATTAGTGAATTGCTACTATAGTCCCCTAATTCATTTACAAAGAGCAATTTTGGTACTGCGACCCTCCTTATAAATACCAACAATGCTAATGCGTAAATGTAGAGACATGAACCTATGAGCCTTGAGCCTTGAGCCTACAACCATTTGAAAGTGTTTAATATAATGTAAGTACCTATAACCAACGATGCTAGTGTGTGAGTAGAGATGCAAGTATATGAGTCTTGAACCTAGGTGTAAGTAGATATCCTCCAACTCTTGAAGGTGCTTATAACATAAATACCTATAATATATGTATGCTATAATCATGGAAGATGTTTATAATATAAACACTTATACATAAATCTCTAAACTCCTAAACTCATGGGCTCATGATCCTAGAGTAAATAAAGATCGTAACACACAACAAATCAAGTGATATAAACCTACATCAAATAGAAAGCGAAATCCAAATGTGTCATTGAGGTTGGGAAATTTGAATCTTTTTTTCTGGTTAAGTTTTGCTTGTAGAGAAAAGAAAGGTGTTGCTAAGTACTATGTTATTGTATAACTAGTGCCAATGTGATTGGCATATGGCATGTTTGACTCCGCCCTTATTGACTATGTCTTTAGGGGATTGAATTTGCTCTCATTGTTAAAGGTCTTTAGGTCATGCTCCATCTCCAAACTAGCATCGAAGAAGTCCAAGAGGACAAACACTTATGTTTATGATGACATCATTGTCATTTGAGTTAAATAGGTACTAGATGTACAGTGCACAAGGCTAGAATTAAGAGTGATATTGATACTAAGATCGAGATTAAGATTTGACATCAACAAAAAAATTATCAAAGGCAATTAAGGCATTTCCACAAGCAATGATGGTAGTGTACATTTACAAGCTCATCACAATAGATCCACTATTAGATTGGCCATGCACGATTACCTTTATCATTTGGTTTGACAGATGTTCTTTTAGTAATTAGGCTCCAAGCTACTTTATCTTCGAGAAGTGGAGATACTGTTTTGAAGGATATTAAACAAATCTTAGATCATAAGATTTTGCAAAGGCCTATCTTCTCTCATTTAGAGTTGATGGCACCAAGCTTTAAGCTTATAGGAGTTTTTCATTTGGTTGGGGCTATGTTAGAGGGTACAACAAATTTTCCAACTCTATAAGTCTCTCAAGGTGTTATTGAGGTGGTTTTGGTTGAGGATGTTGAGGAATTAACCAAATTACAAATTAAACTTCCAACTAAGGTTGTTCTTGAGTTTGAAGAGTAAAGTGACATCTAGTCTTCAACATATTCATTTCTAAACACATCACTTGCGGCATCAACAACTTATTTTGCATATATTTCTATAATATCCACTTGGGAGCATTAAAGTTTGCAACTTGGAGTTGTTTGCTTGGTGAATGACAATGCTATTTTTGTTGTTTCCTTCATGGATAGTCATACTAAATGTGTTACATTGTTGAGAGTTATGATGGACTCAAATGCACAACTAACAACATAATGAAACTTTTGGTCTAATAGATGTAGACTTAGAACTTTGTCTATTTACTATTTTGACTTTTGTAGGAGGCACAAGGCATGTTACATGTTATACCAAAAAGCCTTTGTGTTTGATTTTCCATGTAGGTGCAAGACCTACTTATTCACATTTTTCTCTAAGATGTGCGGTCATAGGAGCTTCTAACTATGATATATTAGTTGGTCCACAAGACTTTTACCTCTTGGTTTTGGTTTGGACAACCAAATTGAGGAGGCATGGATTAGACTAGCTTATCTACAAGTGATGGGAGAAAGCAATTGATTCCTATAGTATTTGCAACAGCCGCCACGATTATGTTCGTAGAGACTATATTTAGTTGTAGTGTCTTAACAACAAACTTGCTTTGCGCACAAGTCTATTGGAAGAGACATTTGCTTTTATAAGCAATGTCGTAGAACACCATGATTCTCCACCATTAGAGATTCCTCTACAACATTCCAAGGATTCATTTCCACCTTGGAATACATGCATAGAGTTGTCTAAAAAATGTTGAGATATTGTGTCTTCACTAGATTTTATAGACATACTCATTCCTTCATCTTTATCCACCTATCCATTAGCATCTACTAGCAAAAGATATTGGTACCGATTTAGTGGCAGTGTTGGAGGTTGGGCTCAAGGTTAGGCAGTACATTCATGTGGATTCTAGATTTGTGGCCAACCAAGAAGTACCACATCACTTGACATATTCAAAGTCTTTTGTATTTCAAGTACAAAGGCCTTTGTACTTGGAATTCCCACTCTCAAATTCATGGAGAACCAATTACTAATTAGTGAGACCAAGCTATAAGATTTTTGACTTGTACTACACTTGTTCATGACCTCATAAAAGGTCAATGATGCTTTGTTTTGGCACAAACTATGAATCTCAACATTCTAATATGGAGCATTGGCACATATCTTTTTGTACAAGAACATTGTGGTGTCCACTTGCCATCTTTGAGGTCAGAAGGCAATGGTTGGGGGTAGTGCAAGAAAAATCCAAATGTAACATTGAGGTTGGAGAATTTGAGTCACTTTCTCGATTAAGTTTTGTTTGTAGAGAAAAGAAAAGTGTGGGTACTATGTTATTGTGTGACTAGTGCGAACGTGGTTGGCATATAGCATACTTGATTCCACCTTTATTGACTCTGTCTCTAGAGGATTGGATTTGCCCTTGTTGTTGGAGGTCTCCAGGTCATGCTCCATCTTCAAACAAGCGTTGAAGAAGTCCAAAGAGGACAAAACACTTTTGTTCATGATGACATCATTGCCATTTGAGTTAACTAGGTGCTAGATGCATAATATACAAGGCTAGAGTTAGGAATAATATTGAGATTCAACATTAGCAAAAAAATTGTCAAAGGTAATTAAGCATTTGCACCTAGTGTGCAATTTCTTGTCATGTTGAAATGAACTCACTTTTGCACACATTAGAGAATCCATGACTTTGACTTAGATGTGGAGAAATGTTCTATATAGTTCTTTCAGGGTGACATTGACAACTAGGGAGGCACTTGAAAGTGTTGATTTTATGTATTTTTGTTTGGATTTTGTTTTTTGATTTAGGTGATTCTTTGCCAAGTGATTGGATACAAGATCTGCAAAAAAAATGAAGTTTTACTAAAAGGCGAATACCATAGCTAAACAAACTTCTACAACAATATGTCTCCCTCTCAAAACACCTACACTAAATAGTGAAATTAGGTTGCCCCATACTAATTTCTTGACATTCTACACTATATAAATATGTATTGTTTCTTTACAAGAATTTACTACTTTTTTGAATTAAAAATTTATGCATGTGGGACTTATGAGCCTCTATGTGTACAAACAAACAAAATAGTAGACATATTTGCTGATTGGTTGGCTTGTAAAGTGATTTTCTTGAAGTAAGGCAACCTAATTGTTAAGGCAACCTAATTTCACTATTTAGTGTAGACGACTTGACTTGGCAAAGAATGTCAAGTCTTTGGCCAAGTCAAGGGAGCCTCAACGCTTAAATCCCCCAAACCCTAGTTGACAAGAATAAAGAGTTACCTTCTATAACTCTACGTGAAGTAAAAGTCAACTTCTACTATGTGTAATTTTACATGAAATAAAAATTAACTTCTGTAATTCTATCTGAAGTAAAAGTTAATTTACTGCTACCTACGATGAAGTCTCAAAATAGGATAAGTTTCCCAAATAAGATTAATCTACATTCATTTGACATGGTGTCACACTTGATGCCGTGTTACATAACACCTTACATAATAGCAACCCTTACTTGTAATATAGACATCCATAATTGTAGAAGGTATTTACAATATAAACTCCTAATCTCATGGACTTATAGATTTTAAGCTCACATGCTAGCACTCCCCCTACTGATACCATGACTCTTCTTCCAATTTTGTACACATCACTAAAGTTTCCTCCAACGTTTAATAAAAATTGTTTACTAGTTCAAAGTTAGCCATTAGAATTGGGAAAAAATTCATTTGCAATTTGAAAACATTAGTAAAAAGCTGATGAAAAAATCTACAAAAAATTCTACTTAGAAAGTAAAAAATAGAGAAAATAACCAGAAAAACAGGTTCAATATGGGAATTAAGGAAAATAACTGGTAAATTTGAAAAATATCCCGACCGCTGGTTTCCACCATTATTCGAGGACCTTCCTCGAAACGGAGTTGCGCAAGCAACTGACAGATGGCATCCATCGACGACCCCAGATGCTTCCCTCCGACGAATCGTTGCCGTCAGATGTTCACTAGAGTTCCAGATGAATTTCATCCACATGGATGTATTTCATCTCAATCAGGCTTGGATTCCCCCTCGTCTCCGGCTTTCCGGAGGTTCTGCCCTGTTCTCAGGAAATATGCCTTTGACGCTTACCGTACTTCCTTACGATCGAGCCACGCTGAATTTCGACCCTTGCTGCAGTCGCACTTCTCCTTGAGTGCGCTCCGTCTCGATCTCTCAAAGGTACTGTGAATTGTTTGCAAGGCTTTGCTTGGAGGTCTGGTTTTCTGCAGAGTCTTTGTTTTGTTTTATGTTACTTTGCGTTTATTCCTCTTCGGTGCGTGTGAATTACGGAAGTTCGATTCGTTGCGAATCCTCGTTGCGAATCGGCTTTGAAATTGTTTTAAGTATGTGAATTCCTGTGTTATGGAGGTTTTAGTGTGTGCGCCTTGCTTATTGCTATGAGAGCTTTTCATGTGGTCCATTATTTCGTCGCGCTTCTTCTCTGACACTCGTAAGTGGAGTGATGCCTTGGTGCCAGCTGCGGAAATGTCGTTGTGGATGTTATGTTTGTGGATTTCTGTGCTGTAAAAGTTTTAGTGTGTGTATTTTCTTAAGATTTCGATGAGAGAAGTTTTTGCTTGGTTCACTTGATGAAAGTTTTTTCTTTTTTGTCTCGTGAGTTGGATGATGCCTGCTTGAAAAGACTGTGAAATTGGATGTTGGATATCTGTACTGTGGAGGTTGTAGAGCGTGCGTTTTGGTGGTTTCCGAGAAAAGAATTTTTTATTGGTTCATTTCGTCGCGAGCGCTTCTTTACAGTCTTAAGTCGGAATTATTTTTTGTTGCCAGCGGGAAATAGTTTTGAAATTGTTGTTACTGTTTAAGTTTGTGGCTTTCTATACTGCGGAAGTTTTAGTGTTTTTCTTGCTGGATTCGTTGAGTGAATCTTTTGGGGAGTTCATTTCGATGAGAGAATATTTTATGCTCGTGTGTTGATTGATGGTAAGGATAATTGGTCACTGTTGGAATGATAATATAAGATGGAGCCTGAGCCTTCTCATTTTGTTATGATCGTTCTGAGGATTATTGTTGCTCGTGTGGAGGGGGAAATGAGTCTGGAATTTACAACGCGTTTTCGTGCTGTGAAGGTTGAACTTGCATCGGGAAGGATTCAAGGCTTGTGAAGATGAACGGGGAGAGGTATATCGGGGTGGCACTCGATTACTCGCCAAGCAGCAAGTATGCTTTGAAGTGGACCCTAGAGAATATTCTACGCCCGAACGACCACCTTATCGTTGTGGTGGTGAACAAGGAGATGCTTCTCGAGGGAGGGACTGGAGTTCTGTGGGAAAAGACTGGCACCCGTAAGTTTTTCGCCGTTGGCCCGCTTGAAATTCGTAGATTGTGGCTGGTAATACTGCTTTGGGAACAGCCGCCACTTGCGTCGTACCGATTAATTCTCCGGTTCACGGGATTTGTCTCTGATTTGTGAGACATGATAGTGTTGGACGCAGTGAACCCGTAGCTGTTCCCAAGGTATAAATAGAGGTGACTCCTGCTATTTGTGTGTGATTTCTCAGGTTTTGCTATCGTCGCATTTGTAATTCCCCTATCCAGCACTAATAGGGACGGGCGATTGTGTACAAACGAAGTCTATTCTATGCATCATACTCACACATTTAATCGTTCACACATGTAATCTTTCCAGCACATTCCATTTGAATGTGTGTAAGGCTTTGCCTCATCGGTCGATATCTGTCCGTCCGTCTCAATACTGTATTGGCAAGTTATTCGAAAATGATGTAGTATCTTTGTTGGTTTGCAGCTTTGATTCCATTGGCCGCCACAGAGGATGCACGCACTCAGCACTCGTACCAACTGAAGATAGACGAGGATGTCACGAAGATTCTACGTGAAGCTGCGGCCAAGAATGTACACCTTCGCTTCTCATTGAAGTTGTATTATGCAGGAGTTTCAAACTTATTCTCGCTTTTGTTTTAGAAGAACCGTGTTTCCCTCCGAATTCTCTATTCAGGTCTATCATATCCATATCTGATTTGTATGCCCCATCACACTGTGAGGAGATGACTTTGAGAAACTATTATCAGCAGCTAACAGAATGTTGTTTGTGCATGCAGATTACAGTGGTCTATAAGGTTTACTGGGGAGACCCGAAGGAGAAGATCAGCAGTGCTGTTGTGGATGCGCCACTTGATAACCTCGTCATGGGATGCCGAGGTCTTAGCGCCCTCAAAAGGTATATTTGCTGAGAGCTCATCGGATGGTCGTTTTCCAGTCGTCATGCTCTAAATTTGAGTTTGACAGACAATTGTTTCTGTTTGAGGGTTGCCATCGCACTTTTTGATGCTTCATTGTTCTTCCAATTATGATGTCATGTGAAGAAGGGATTATTTTCTTCATAATTTTTTTTTATTGCGCATCTTGGTTTGTAAATACAGTTCAGATGAAATTTATGCTGGTGAGATTTCTACGTTTTGTACTTGGAAGCAAGAAAACATACAATAATCTCTATAACATCGTTATGGCAGGACCTTCATGGGGAGTGTAAGCAACTACGTAACGAACAACGTCCCCTGCCCTGTCACCATAGTGAAGTTGCCTCCCAGCTTGTAAGTGGAAGACAGCTGATGCTATCGGGAAGGCAGAGGTCATACTTTTGCTCGATATTGACCTTGTATTGTGTTTTGTTGCTTTTCCGAGTTGGTAGAATTGAAGTGCATAAGTTATGGCAGGTTGTTACTGCCGTTCATTCACCTGTCCATAGTCTACTGATAGTGATGTTCACACCTCTATGTATTCAATAACATAATGCCAAGTCCAGTTTTCAAGGCAGATTTTTCACCATTCTATTGGATAGTCAGAAAAGCGTTATAATTCATAACACAGACCCTCTTTTTACACCCTTAGATTTGTGAAAAGTACAGATACAGATGTCTGTGATGAACTATTAGAGTTGGCATTATGTCCCATAATGCTCTTGAGCTTCCCGGCTCTCAAGCATTATCTAGACCATTATCCTCATGTGCCAAGGTCATGAAATCCTTGATGGCAGAACCAGTGGTAATTCTCCGTGTTTACTCACCATTTTGGAATCCTATTTGATTCGTGTTACTGTCAAATGTTGCTCCTAAGAGGCTGTCTGCATGTTGAAGAGATGCTGCACACCTGCGAGTGTGTTTACAATATCGGTTTATGTATGTTTGCACATCTGATTGCAGAACACTTGTGTATTTTCCATACAAAAGCAGTTTTCTTTGAAAAAGGAATTTCCAAAAATTTTGGCATGTATTTTCAACCCTGTAATGCTGTAGCTGCCAACTTTTGACTGATGGATGACTTTGTGAAGACTTGCAGGATGAAAAAATGAAAATTTTCATCCAATTATTTTATGCTTGAACAAATATTTTGAGAATGGTTTTGAATTGATTGCCTCCTTGAATGTGTGTTTTGACTTCTTTTAGGTCCATGCTTTTGATGTGAATTTGAATCATGAAACAATATTTTTTGAATTTGAGTCCAACAAATTTAATAAAGCTTCTTAACCCTAAAGTGTTTTGATGTCCAATTTTTGGATGACTAAAAAATTGAAACTCAAGTATTATTTTTAGTATTTTTTGGATGAAAGTCATCCTAATTTGTGAAGATACTTTATCAAGTTGTTGTCCAATCTAATGGTTGAATTTTGTGTTACTAGAGTACATATTTTTCTAAAATTACAAATGTAGAAGTATGTCAATGGTTGACCAAGCTAAAATTACATTGATTCTAGTTCAAAATTGGATTTGCAAAAATAATTGAAGTCATAGATCTTGAAAATTTCAAAAAATCAATGTTTAAAGAGAACCTCATTTCAAATCCATTCCAACAAATTGTACTCATAAAATGATAATATTTGTTATAGCATTGGTGAATCTAACTATCTAAAACTCGAAATCTAAAACTTTTCTTTTTTATATGAATTCCAAAATATTCTTCCAAATGCTACTTTATAATGATTTTTCTCAAATTGTGAATTCTAGAGAAGACTTTGGATGTTTAGGGGTTTAGGATCAATATGTTGGAAAATGGATTGAAAACATATGAAAAAATTTAACCAAAAAAACTTTCATATTCATTTAAAAAAATTGTAAAGTGGAAGGTGTTATTAAATGAAAGATAAAACCAATATGCTAATAACTTTTGGAAGAATTTGAGAATTGTTAATCCCAATGGTGAGAATGTTCTAGTAAACAATTGATGTCTTTTCTTTTCTTTTTATTTGAAAATTTTAGAAATTGAGAGCCAAAGATGACTTTATATGTTTTTTCTATCTTCATTGTCCCGCATAACTTTTATTTCGTTATTTGGAATTGAATGGTTCAAATGTTTTTGAGTAGGAATCAATCTATACAATTCCCAAAAAACAATTAGTGTTTTTTTAGAATATATTTTTGGCCCCATGTTTGACATTGAAATTGGAAAAATTGCCCCTTCTAACTTTTGCAATATTTATCAGAATGACATGAAACAAAGCTTCACACGTAAATTATGACAAGTAGCATCCATCCTAAAAATTCATACAAAAATTTCAAATCATGAAGTCAACAAAAGACCATTGAGTTTTTAGAAAGCCCAAAGTGGGATCTTTGGTCTTTTAGGGGGTTAAAAGCGATACCTTCCTTGTCCAAAAGCATACTTGCCTCTAGCAACCTAGGTATTAGGCTTGAGTTTGAAATCACAAGGGGCCAAAATCTGACAATTTCATGAAAATGGTGACTACATATCCACCTTTTATTTTTGCACACGAGCCAGTCCTCCCAATTTCTTTGTCCAATACTGGATCCTCCATTTTCATACTCCAACCCGTTACTCAACCGGTTATTTTCCCAAAGTCACCGGCTAACCATCAACTAACCGGTGATTCTTCCCGATTCTTCCCAAACATTGCTTTGCTGTTACTCACCTCATGTTGAACCGATCGCCGGCTGCCGAGAATTCCAAACACACTTGGGGAGAGTCTTGAGTCTTGACGTTCTTTCGCTTTCTGTGTTGGATCTGGTTCTTTCGGTAAGGAGCTCAGGGTTTGCCGATCGTGTGCTTCATGAGATCCTGGATTTCTGGATCCCCTGTTGTTCTGATTGATCATGGTTAAGAGTTTTGTTGTAGGATGTTTGAATTTCTTAAAGGAATTGAGGTGTTGGAGGATTTCGAGCAAGAGGATTTCATAATTTCGCAGTAAACGCAATTAGGTCGGAATCGATTTGGAGCTTTTGACAGGAATGGTGAAGTTAGGGTTAGGTGAAGGAAACAGGGGTCAGTCTTTTGATATTTTCTGGGGTTTGAAATTCGGGGGCGAGTCTCTTTTCTTTTGTATATCTCTTACCGTTCCTTATAAACTGACGATCACTTGCTGGTTTTGCCATCAATCAGGATATTGTTCGCTTGAAGGTTGTGGTTAGAAAACATGGTGGTCATTGAGCTTGCTGAAGAAGATGCTCCTGAATATGAGCAGCAGAAGCAGAAGCAGAAGAAGTCGGCTTCTCCCATTACCGAAGCAGCAGTTCCTCTTAGAACAGACAGTCCACCAGGAGAAAGCACGGGCCCCTCTGTTCAACCTAGCGCCAGAAACCCTAAATCCAAACAAAAGGGAGACTCACATGCTGCTGGTGAAGGAGATGGATGGGAGACTGCAAGTGAAGGAAGTGATGACGACTCTGAGACAGCGGCTACCACGACAGGAAACATTGAGGAGCATTTTGAGGACGCGTTGACAGAGGAGGAGCTCCGGGCGGTGAGTAGTAGCCCACAACTGTATTCTCTTCGTGTGTGATCGATTATTTACTTACAAATCCTTTTCAGCATTTTTTTTTAATTTGTAGGAACTGATGAAGAGTATGTGCGGTACAGAAAGCTTTATCATTAGCAAATGCATCGAAGTCACAGGGCAATACGTTATACGCTGCTGGAAAGTACTCAGAGGCTTTGGAGTGCTATGCTAGCGCATTGGAAAGTGTCGCCAACGATCCAAATGCAAACGAGCTCCGTGCACAGTGCTACTCAAATCGAGCTATCTGCGAGATTAACCTGGTAAATTACGAATTGATGCTAAGTAAATACGAGCATGTGTTGGTTACACTCAATGATGTACTCAGGTTTTCTCTTGTCAAAGCTGTCTGTTATGATTGTTTGCAGTGTTCTTACACTCGGATTTGAGTAATTCGAAACAATACTATTGTCTAGAAATAACATATGTCGAATGTCATTGAGTCATTGGGCAGTCAATGTTCTTAAACTGCCATCGACGTGATTTTTGGCCAGGAATAATATAATATTATATGAAATTAAACTTGAGCAAGGATTGACAACTTGATCGATGGTTCAGATTTAACGATATAGTCTAGATTTAATGAAATACTATAGAATTAGTTAAATTTTTGTTCTCGGTGGCGTTTGTTTGAACTATGCTTTCACATCCCTCTTATTTACGATTAGAATATGAAGCTTCGAGAAGGATAAAGCTTTGTGCATTGAATAGGACTGGAATTGTACTGATATTTACACACCATGCTTTGAAATAAGTTTCTCCAGCGATTTCTTTCTTACATGAATTTTTCATTTTACAGAAAAACTACTCAGCTTCAGTGACAGAGAGCACAAAAGCTTTAGAACTTGACCCCAACTATGTGAAAGCTCTTATGAGGCGTTCCCAGGCTTATGAGAACCTTGACAAGTTTGAGGAAGCTCTTACTGGTACGGATTGGGTGCCAATGTCGTGTGTTGTTTTATTATCAGTGATGCAGATCTGTCCTCAAGCAGTTTGATGCAGAGTGCAGCTGAAAGTAATTTGAGTTGTTCTGTTGCAGACATGAAGAAAGCCCTTGAGCTAGACCCCTCCAACAAAGCAGCCCGAGCGTCCATTATCAGACTGGAACCAATTGTTGCGAAGAAGAGAGAGGAACTTAAGGATGAAATGATTGGTAAGATGGATTCCCAATTCACGAGTGATCTGCTTTGTCTTAGTCTTGCCGATTTTTTTTTAGTTTATGATGCTACTCTGGATAAATTTATTACCCAATTTTAGTGGTAGAGTCCATGTGAATTTTGTTTGAGCGTAGAAATTTACTCCTGCACTTTTTTTGGGAGCAGGTAAGTTGAAGGAACTTGGTAACAGTGTCCTTGGGAAATTTGGCATGAGCGTGGACGATTTTAAGGCAGTGAAGGATCCCAACACTGGCAGCTATTCCCTATCTTTTGGCAAAAGTTAAAGCTCAGACGACATTTCGCCTCCGTTCTCCACAATTTGGCACTTGCAGATTCTCATCCAAGCTGCCCTGCTTCATACACCTACAAGTATATCAGTAGAATGTCGTTCTGAAGTTCTGCTCCTGTATAGCTCTTAACAAATTTGTACCTTGAAGTTGGATTGCTGCTGAAAAATATGCAGTGACAGCTATTGTTTTTTTCCGTTCTGGGGAACAGATTTCTGTCACCTCAGGGGGATGGACTCTTATTCATGCACTTTACCTTGAACTACTTGGAGTCGGTTTATAAATGATTCATCTCTTCGTTTACTGTTGCTGAACATAGTAGGGCCTTGGGGATGTCAGTCATTATAGTTATCCTAAGAGTCTTGAAAGTCATCCTTGAACTCTTTGGTCCTTCGTTTGCTTTTAATCCAAGATTGCATTTGAATTTTTAATCAACTTGCATTTTTATGGAATGACATCAAGGCATGATTACTTGCAATTCAATCACATTGGGTTCTCTTCTTCCTTCCTACATAGAGACATAGAGATTTAGCTCCCACCCTTGCAAATAGAGAGGATCAAAAGTTATTTTTTGCACCCTATGAGGTTATAATTTTTGTTTAATTCCAAAATCTGAGGTCTTTCCAATGGTGGAAGTCTTGCTCACAAACAAAGCTCAAAGAGTTGCACTACACCCCCAAAGACTTTGTGACATGATTTTTCCCTGTTTCCTTTTTAAAATTACTTGGGGTCTTGTACATTGGAAGGGGGACGTACTTCCCTTTGTTCCTCTTCCAAGGCATTTCTTCAAAAGAATTGCACTACTAGTCTTTGACAAATTCTTCATTCTTTACACTGTGGTTGCCTATCTTTTTTGTGTACCATCATTCATGCTTACGTGTTTAATCCTCTCCATTCACTTTTTGCTAGGTATGTATGGAACCAGAAAAAGTGTCAGACCTTTTTTTATTTGGGACTTTTTTTTTATATATTTTTCGATGCTTTAGATGATGCTTGTTGACTTGTTCCCAACTGAAAAGATGATGCTCTCGTGAATGAAGGCAGTTTCATCCATCCACCGTCCACTGCGACCTGCTCTGCATTTTGGAGCTACAGTGAGAGTAGTACGATGGACAAGACAGCATCCTTCTCACCAACAACCCTCGAACATTCCGCCTCCTTCTAAGCTTAGATTCCATCGCCCGCTTGCGCTCCTCTCATTGCTAAACAGATCCACCGCTCTCTTCTATGTAAAGCAAATGAAATGGATTTCAATCTTTGCTACCATAGCCTGCTCTCGACTCCAGAACAGGGAGAATCATCTCCTTGATCCCATCCCCTCACACAGAACATTCAACTGAGTACCCGTAGACTAGCCAAAGATTAGAGCCATTTCCATTGGGAGCTCCCTCTTTCTTTCTTTTTTCGGAATTTGGTCGATTTGTAGGTTGCCATGGAGGCCGTGTTGTCCAAGAGCACCTTCACTCCTGGGTTCGCTGCTGTGCTCGATTTGGATTCAGTTCGAGTTTCCGCTGCCACTTCTTCGAGGACGGGGTGCTTGAAAGTGATGAATCGGCAGCGAAGTTTCGGAGGATTGATACGGCGGAAGCCCAATGAGGGCGATGCTGCGCGATCTGTGAGTGTTCGAGCTGCGGGGCTGCTGCGGGGCTTGGGGGGGTCCCTGAAGGAGGGGTACGTGCTGCGCAACCATGGCATCGTGGATGAGCACACGGCAGTGGAGAGTACCGGGGATGTGATTGAGAAGCTGAAGAAAGGCTTTAAGAATTTCAAGACGACGCAGTACAAGTAAGCTGGTTTGAACTCCTTCTTTTGTACTGTGATTTAGAATTTTTGAGCGATGTGCGTGGTTTCTATTATTAGATTAGATGACTTGTATATATGCTCTTGTTAGCAAGTGAAAGAGGATTCAGAAACCCTAAAAGAAAGGGTTTAAGAATTCCAAGAAGACTCAGTACTAGTGAGATTCTTGGAAACCCCTGTTTCTGACTGTGATGAACGAGGTTTGAGTGATGAGCGTAGGTACTGTTTGTTATTAGTGCGCTTCTTTGAAACCCCTATTTCCTATTTTGATCAAGTAGTTTGAGCGATGAGTGTAAGTTTTGGAATTAGATTAGATGAATTATTTATGCATTCTTATAAGTTGTTCTTAGCAAAATGAAAGAGGATTCCGAACTGACGAAGAATTTGGATACCGTATGCTAAAGCTATGAAGGTTCAAAGTTTGATGCATAGATTAAATTTAAGGCAGTGTCATCGAACGATTTTAGGATTTTAGGGTAACCTATGAAATTGCGTATTTTTCAAGAATTATGTCCCATTACAACTAGTCCATTGTGACTGAAACGGCCCAAATTGACTTGGATTTTGGGCCATTTAAGTCGCAAGAGACCAATTCTGAAAGACCATAAGCCAACCAGCTTATGAATGAATTCTGGCTTGTGTAGTGCTCGTTTATGAGTACCAATTAAATATTAATTCAATGCTTCATTTGCGCAGCCAGAAGCCTGAACTGTACGCCAAGCTTGCAGAAGGTCAGGAACCAAAGGTATTTCCATTCGGTCTTGAAATGATATGTTCCTCCATGACTCCGGGGTTTTAGGGTTTAGGGTTCATCTCTCTGCCCATTAATATTATGCATGTACAGTATAATCATTTTCAGTTCTGATGTGTGTAGTTTGCCTTCGGTTTTGGTGTTCAGGTCATGATGATCACATGTGCAGACTCGCGGGTGTGCCCAACCATGCTGCATGGTCTGGAGGCTGGAGAGGCTTTCATAGTCCGGAATGTTGCCAATTTGGTTCCCCCTTGCGAAGGATCGGTATGTGAACATGTGTTACTAGCCTGCCTTGTTCTCTTTGGCATATTTTTATCTAGGGCCTTCACTGGGATTCATGGTCTGAAAATGTCCAATTCCATGGATCATATTTTGAAACTTATAATTGAGATGGAGCCAAATTTATTGTCACAAGAATCACATTGAAAGAGTACTGTGCGAATTTGGTCCAAAGCAGTTCAGCGTCCATTCGTCAAAAGGTTATTTCCTTATCAAGATTCAAAGTCTGCCAGTAGAATAGTTAAAAAAAAGAAACTTAATCGCGGAGTGCATTTGTCTTTGTGCAAAACCAAAGTTCTTTAGGGGATTTTGCATTAGTGATACGAAGAGTTTTCGTGGGCCAAATGGCTATGGAATTTCTTCTATATTGATGAAGAACGTCCAGAAAGAGAGGAAAAAAATCGGACAATAGAGAGCCCCTCTGGGAAGTACTAAAAGCAATGACGCCCAATTTGGGCTTCTTGGTCCTTTAGGTATTAATGCACCCTTATTTGATGATGAGCAATATTGAGTGTTCAGGGTGAGCATCATGGTACAAGCGCTGCTATAGAGTTTGCTGTGACAGTTCTTCAGGTATGTAACAAAACAAATGCAGTGCTACTAGCCCCTCGTTACTATGTATTTATCGTGTTCTTAGGAGGTTATCATGTTTTCTCTTGTAAGTGGGTTGTTTCAACTACTTTCATAACGTTCTTTAGCCGTTGTGAGAAGTCGCCCTTCTCCACTCTAGATAGCAATTGGAAAAAATCGAAGTTCTGACATTTATTGTAGAGAGCATACATGGTGCATGCACCGTGTATGCTCCTGTAACTTTGGGTGCCAAAGTTGTGCACAAAAGAACTTGGGTTCCTTTCTTAGGGTGTGGAGTCAACTCAACAATGTTTTTTTTTCTTTATTGTCCTCTGGCAGAGGTGCAGATTTTCAGTTTCATTACTTTATTGTCGCTGAGATTTCATCCACGCTGTGCAGGTGGAACGTATTGTAGTTATGGGTCATAGCAACTGTGGAGGCATCAGAGCGCTTATGACTCGAGATACCTATTCAGGGTACACTCTAACCTCATTTATTTGACTACTTGGGTGACCTCTTTAGTAACTACGAGATAGTTGAATGTGATAATTGTGCTACAGTCAATAAGTCAAAGATAATGTGGAAAGTGTTAATTTTGAAAGATCAGATTAAGAGGTTTGAGTGTATTTTGTGATCCCTGTGACTTGTCCTAAACCTTGTCACTATATTTTGTTTCCGAATTTCAGAAGTTCAGTCTTCTCATGTTCTTTTTATCTTGCAGTGACTTTGTCGGAAGCTGGGTTAGAATTGGACTACCTGCCAAAAAGAAGACACTGTCATTGATGTCAGGGAAGCCGTTCCAAGACCAGTGTACTTTTTGTGAGCAGGTATGAATTCTTCCCTTTCATTTTATAATATGCGATTCTGTGCAATTATTGTGAGGTAGGAATTAATGGGGTTCAATCATATTGTGGGTTGACATATCTTGAATGATATGAACATGTTGAACTCATGCGGACCACAACTTTTAGAATTATCGTTGTGCACAGTAATTGCTCGGAAATGGGTAGTTCATAAAAAGAACCTTTGTTACAGGCAGCGCTTCTTCTGACGCTGAATCCTCTAATGTATAAGTTTGGAGGCTTACAAGATTGGAATTGTTGATGTTCTATACACATAAAGGTAACTACACCTAATTGTAACCCTTACTTTAAAGTAAACCCTACAATTTCTTTGCCTAAAATGTGCGCAGTCTGATCATAAGAGCCAGGGATGCTTTTTGGGCTACACCTTTAGTCAATTTTTTTGAAAATTTCCCATTTTGGTTATGTATGTCCAGAAAAATGTGTTGGAATCATTGCTCAGTTACCAACAGGACCAATTACCAATTAATATGGTAGCAATAATTGTGCTCTTATATTTATCTTGACGCTTTTATCTTATCTCCAAATCAACTAAAATCAACGTGAAAATTTCTCTGTCTAGTGGCACTTTAGATCTGCTAATTGAGGGGACATGCTTCTATTATCCTACGCATGTAATTGCTCTTATTTAGGATACCAAGGTACAATTGTTCTATTTAGTGTCATCCATGATGTAATTTAACACTGAAATAGCATGCCATAGAGTAAATGAATTCCATTTGTTAAAATCTGTACCTTGGGGGACCACCATCAAGAAAATCTTTTTAGTGAATAGTCACTCTTAAGAGTTGACCAGTTAGCGTGGTGTGCAACTTGAGATCCAAGCTCAATAAATGGTGTTTATCGATAGGTACAACAGTTCATGGTGTTTCTAGCATATTACGTTCCCACAGAATGGTGGATCATACCAAAAAAATATAGCAATTGGTATAGCTCGTAGGAATGGTGAGCAGGCATTGCAGTTTCGAGGTGCATAGAGCAGATACTACTCCGGTAGACCCTTGTCAATTCTCATGACCAATCACAACTCTTGCAGACCTTGGTGCACATCCGCAGAGCACACTTGGAGAAGACAACCACATGGTGACTGTTTTTTAACCAAAATGATATGCTTGTTTGGTTTGCAGGAAGCAGTAAATGTATCTTTGGCTAATTTGCTGACCTTTCCGTTTATTGAGGAGCGTGTCAAGGCTGGCCAATTGCATATTTACGGAATGCACTATGATTTTATTGAAGGGCAGTTGACAAGCTGGGAAATTGAGCGTGAGGAGGTTCCTGTTCATGCTTAGAATATTTGAATAGTTTGTGGAAAATTTTGCACTTCTTCACCTTACATGTCTTAGAAACTTCAGCATTCTGGTCAAGCTTGAAGTTCAGTGAGTTGCACGGACCAACGTCACCTTAGTTAGCAAGAACTACATGTGATTGGTCTGCATTGACCAGTTTATGATTGATTCTGCTCGAGGGTTTTGAGTCTCGACACAAGGTAGGGACTCCCAAATGCGCCACTTTTTCTATTAAGCATATTAAGTATTATCAATCATAGTTATTATTATTAGACTTATCAAATTTTTACACTTTGCTAAATAATGTTATGAGAACATCAGTTCCATTTGGGAGTCTAGTAATCATAGTTACTATTATTAGTCTCATCAAATTTTATGTATTGAAAACAATAATTGAAGTATAGTTTGACCTATTGATCCATTGTGATTCTTCACTTTTTTTGTAACAATATTATTTTATCCTGTGTATTGATTTTTTCTTCATTGTTGATGCATTTGTTGAATTTTCAGTTTCTTACAATGACATAATATTCTATCTCTTGGATTGTATTTTGGGCAGCAGGTGCACTTGTTGTGTGATTCAATTGGGTAATTGAGATTTGGTTGATTATTCGTTTGGGTTTATGATTTGGGATGCCCCTTCAAGTTCAGTATTACAGCACATTCAATGTTTTTATTAACTTTGCTTCAATGCTTGTTTTGGTCTTCAAAAAAGTTGACAATACTGAATATTTTTCCCTTTTCCTTTTGCCTCTTGGACGAATTTTTTTTGGATGCATGTAGAGGCTTTCCGGCCCAACAAATTCTTCCAAGAGGTTAAAGTCTATTTTTAACCCCCAAGCTGTTGATGTTCTCGTATTCAAATCTACTCACGAGTTTACCATGGAACCAGTTTTGTTTTGGTTCATAGCATTTGGGATTGGCCGTTTTACTGTGTATAATATGAAATATAATAGTTTCACACACTAATTCAAAATTATTGAAGACTTGAAAAAAAGATGAGTTCCTCTAGGGGTTAGGCTTTATCGAGTAGCGATTTGGGAACCCAGGGAAAGTGGTCGGGAAATTTTCACAGGGGTACCTCATTTTTCTTCTTTCTATCCTTACCTTGATGGAATTGATTTGAACATGTCTCATTTCCATTTGGCCATCTGACCTTTTGATGTCCAAGTCAGTACTCCTAGAAAATTTACTTGCACGATGGGCACCTATTGTACATGCCACTATTGCATCTTCACATATCTCATTTTCTTTTTCACCACTTTTGAACCATTGCGCACAATTGCTAAGTTTCCTCCTACGTATAGAGAGGAAGAAGAACAAGCAGCTTTACCCCCAATGCTTGTAGCACTAACGCATTTCTCACTTCTTGAGTATGGCCTGACCGGAACTTCCTTACATGTAGCTTTTGACAATGCAATAGCCTTTGGTCCATAGCCAATAAATTACTTAAAAATAAATTTTCTTATTTATGGTACCGGAAGCATTTAAAATTAATATATCTACCAACATGCAAAGATTTTCTAGCTATTTCTCTTGCAAGCGTGAGGACCTATTTCGTCCTTGAAACAACTTGCACCTACCACTGAAATACTTAAAGCGATATACTCAAGAACAGTATGTGCCCTCCCCCTCGTTTGAGTAAATCTCATCTACTGAGTATAATCAATTAGATTAAAAAGGGCTTACTTTGCGGGCAAGTTGCAAGAGAAATTCTGGAACAAGTCGCCGACGGGAATAAGCATACTTCACATCGTCTGCTCTCGCTTCCTCGTCATTAGCATGAACTACAGCTAGAATGTCCGCCAACAATTCATCTTTCCCACCTCGCATGGGGTCCTACATCCAGCATACATGAATCACTTGACAGAAAATAGACGAGTGAAATTCCAATCTTCAAGAATAAGGATTGAAAAGGCATCAAATACAACAAACAAAACTGCAACTGACAGTGGGCGAACATTCAGATTCGAACCATCACTGTCAGATACAAATTAGCATCTAGTGAAGGAGTGGGTGAACATCAAGATTCAAATCCAGAATCTCAACAAATTTACACAAACGTCACACAAAACCTCGGTTCAGAGAAATCTAGTAATTGCAGATATCAGACTCGACATATACACAATCTGAACGCTAAATACCTGTCCAGATGTATTTTAACAGAAATTTACTAGGTACAGGAAAATGTGAACCTGAAGAAACAAGTCGGTGTGTGTCTTTTCAGGGTAAAAGACCGTGTTAACCCGTGCACCCACCGATTGCAACGCAATCGCAAACGCTACACTGTGCACGTAAAAACCCCAACACTTAACCGCAATGCGCCAACTCCAATAGAAGTAGAACTACTCAAGAAAATAAATAATCTACTCTTAAATAATTCCAAAACTGGTATAGTATTGAAAATTAGCATGTTCGACCTTCACTCGAGAAATGTCCTCAGAGTCAACGAATGTGAAAAATATTCTGACTAAATTGATATCACAAATCCTCGAACTTAAAAAAGCAGAAATACCTGGCGTCGTGAGGAATCGAGTAATCTCCTGTTCCATGGAACAAAGTGATTGGAGGTAGCGAAGAGACAGCTTTTTTAAAGGTTGGTGTTTGAACCATGAACTCTGGAGAATAGGTTGGCAGTGACTTCTCTCCCTCCATTACACTAAACTCGTACAAACACAAAAATTAGCAACAACTTGTAAAACCTCAACATCACTACTCCCTAGGAAAGTTTGAATCTATCGATTTCAACATTAACGTCGATACACATTATTACACTTCATCCATCGAATATTTCCATTGACACCCTTCCCAACAGATATCGATAGATGCTTCAGCGGCTAAAAAGGTAGGAGAGTACCTCAACATAATCGATTTATAAAGACCCCTAGTATGGAAATACTCGACAAGCTTTGTCAAGTTGTATCTGCATCATTTGAAAAACCAACCTCAGATATCCTGTTTCGATGGATTTCGAATGAGCACTACTTCCATGTCACTTAACCAGAGAACTTATGCTCCACAAATACGAACATTTCAAGAACAGTTAAATGATAGGCACATCAAATCCGTGAACCTAAACTGTGAAGATGTATTAATGAATGCAGCTTAGAAGAAAAATTTAATGGTGACTTTTAAACAGAAGTTGTAAAATGTAATCCATTAGATCATACTCATACAGCCAGATTTATTACTACACTAAATTGGAAAAATAAAATTTTGTCACGAAACATATTTGTACCTCTTGAACAATAGAATATTTGCAAAGAAAAGATCTGAAAATCTATATCATACAAATGTAAGAGAACTAACACAAGGATCTAAAAACATTAGGTGAATGAAAAAAACAAGATTTGATGTGCTTGGGACATGAATGTGTTCATTTGTTGTTTGAAATTTAAAAGTTTGGTACTTAACCCCTAAAAGCCCAAGGGGTTTGGACAAACACAAATGAGTTATAAAATATAAGTTCTATAACTTTTTTGAAATTAGCATCAAAGAAGATAATGTGAAACATGAAAAGTAGAAAGCATCCACTTGTAAAAATATTTTTAGATTTTCTTCAAATGAATATTGAAGATATAACTTCAAAAATTCACCAAAAATATAATTTTTATCTTTTGGATTTGAATTTTTTTTTATTGGTCAAAATTGTGGTTTCTATTCACTTATAAAAAAATTGCATAAGATCTACTAATGAAAACACCAACACTTTCCCCAAATAGTAAGTTTTTCAACACTAGGCCAATTCTAAACACTTTGTACTATTTCTCTTATAGTTTTTGTTTGACCATGGCAATCTTAGTTTTGAATATATATATATATATATATATATATATATATATATATATATATATATATATATATATATATATATATATATATATATATATATATATATGTATTGAAAGACAATCCAATCTTGAAAAAAAAAATTGATTTTTTTTTTACTGACTGAAAATTCTGCCCGAAGTCGGGCAGCGACCAAAAAATGGTCGCTTGAGCGCTTAGGGATTAAGGATTAAGGGGTTAAGAGATGAAAAGAAGTGTTAAGAAGCCAAACCACAGTAAAAAAAGTATGCAGTAAACAACCAAATAGTGAAAACCCACCAAAATTGAACTTCATACGATCTATTTTCCACGGAGACACAGAAAGAAGAACTTCTAACGTTTATTAACCCTTTACCACCTGAATCCTTTTTTAAATTTCTGCACTTTTTTGCTTATATCTTGGAACGAATATATCATTTACCTCAATTCCATCAAATTGGTCTGAAGATTCAAATACTACATGGGATGAATGAGAAACTATGTGGACAAAACATTGCCCAGTAGCGCTCTGTTCATCATCCAGAATATGGACTTTAGAGTGAATTGGAGCGCTTAGGGGTTAAATGCACAGTTGATTATGTTACACATGATTTCATGAGAGTGTTGGTTGCTGCATAAAAACACCAGACAAATGAGTGGACTAAAGAAACAAAAGGAACTGGAGATAATAGCTCCTTACTTTAGAATAGAAGTAAATAACTCACCCGCCTGAGATGGCCAGATATGCTTTGATTTGAGATGACCTCCAAGCAAGCTCTGATGGGTCATTATTTACCTCTTTCTCTGCTTGTATCAACAAGGCACACGCAGCGAGATGCGCTCCAGCAGATTGACCTGCTAAGTACACCCTACTCCATATTGCAGGAGTCAAAATATCATGTAAAGAACAAAAATAACTTGGGTAAAACCCATTCAGTAGACCATAGAAGAGCTCCATATAAGATGCCAAGAGAGGTCTAGAATTCGAGTTCCATATCTGAAGAGCGTAGACTGAGAAAATAAGCCCCTTAAGCATAGTCTGACTCACATGTCTGGATCACCACCAAAGCTCTCCACATTCTGATATACATAACCAATCCCCGTCGACACATCGGAAATCATATCACTGACGCAGCCTTGAGGGAAATTTCTGCAATGACCACACCAACGTCAAACAATGAGCAAATTACTGTACATCACTACTGCAAAGAAAGCGACAACTAAAAGTCCTTCCAAAATCCAACTCAAACCATCATACGAAACGATCTCATCAAAAATTGGACAAAAATCCATCATCATAACAAAATGACCAAAAGGCATCGAAAAAAAACTGTGCTTTTCTTTTCGTCCTTCCTGCTTCCAATTTTTCTTACCTCGCAGATATTCATGTTAAAAAATGGAATGTAGACGCATGCGGTCACAAGCAATGAAAGTACATGATCCTTGACGGTCAATAAAAAACAAGCTTTGAGGTCGCACCTGTAATCAAGGCAGGCTACGATAACGTCCCGTTCTACAAGCTGCTGCGCTAATAAAGATCCCCACGCCTTGTAACTGAGGTAGGAAAAGAATTAGTCAAAACACAAAGCAAGCGAGCGAACTATAAAAATCAGGAAGTACGAAACAACACCTAAATAATAAAATGTGCGTACCCGATGATCCAAGCTCCACCCGTTACAAATATAACTACTGGCTTTGGTTTGTCACTGTCGGGTGGTAAATACAAGTCCAACCTGACCATCATTATCAATGGCAAAATTATTAGGCAGAAAGCACCAGCAACAGATGAGAATGAATACTACCAAACGACTAAATGAAAGGAGTAACGAAGTATTAGACTCCTGACAAGTCATATACTGAAACCGCAACGAAAATAAGCTCTCTAACCTGTTTCGAGGTTGATCTCCATATACAACACTTCGATGTATACGCGGGTCAAAATAATAAAAGTATCCCACTGCAATTATGAGGAGGTCCGTTTGAGATTAATCAAAGCTCAGGAACATAGTGTAGTGAAGTGCCTCCTTACAACGCGACAGGAAATAGCCAACCCCATAGAGAGAGCACGTGTTTTGAAGTGCTTCGTTGACAAACAACACAATGCCCCCAGCAGACTCAGGATACATATACTTCCTACCACCAACACTTTCTAACCATGGTCAGAACAAGAAGCAGTACTACACTGTTCAGTCCACTTCGTGTAAGCCACACTAATTCCAACTCAGAGAGTTGCGGGTCAATCATCTAGTGCACACATATTTAGAAGTGAATCACTTCATCAAACACTTCTCTATGTTTGAGTGACACAATGCTCCTCCACATTATTTTGGAGATGACACTGAATATAGTTAACAAGAAAGTTTGATAGTAAGGTCCTCATAGGATTCATGCAACCACCGACATTGGAGAATTCGGAGGCCCAAAAGGTTGAGAATGGACCAATAAGTAAGAGCAAAGTTGGCAAATTCACCCTGAATAAAGCCTGGCATAAGAAAGCCTGCGTAAAGACTGAGTCGGATGAACTTGCTAAACCATCGCGTTCCAATTCTGTTACATGAGACCAAGCCATCATTATCGCATACTAAATGAAAGAGACACAAAGGAGACAACAACAATACAAAGTTAATCGTCAAAACCTTCCAAATCAACTGACAATAGAGTTATCGTTCAGACCATCCCTTGTATTCCACCTTGTGTTTTTCCTTTCATGTCTTAAAGAGTTTAAGTATGTGTAAATCGTTCACGGATCAAAACTCCCGACATCAAGCTCAAAGGACAACAAAATTACTGAAACTTGTTCGTAATTTTGTGCAGAAATAAAGTAGTCAACCGATTGAGAAAAAGTCGCAAAAATTTTAGGAACATAAAAGAAAGGGGAAGATTCTGAAGAGAAGCCTACTCACCCGAGCAACTTCAATAGCGTGATAGCTAATCGGGTAATCAAGAAGGTCTCAGACGCTGCTTTATGCGTAAACTCCCTCAGAGAACCTTGACGATGAGGACCATTGCCATCAATTTTACTAAAGTCCGAAATGGTCCTGCGCCGCCGGTACTCTGTTCCAGCTCTAGGATTCTGCTCAAGCATTTACGTGATCGCCAAAACTTCAATGACAGCGAGAAAGAAGACAGGTTTCACAGAATGAAATAAATAAATGAAAGAAGACATCAAGTGTGCGAGGATTCGTCCCCCACCCATTCCAATACAATGGATGACGACGTTTACTGCCCTACCCCAGGTACACTCGCTGTCAACCTTGGTCTTCCAGAGACTTCACAATGCATAGCGTTCCGTTCGGATGACGTCGAACTAAAATCCGGAGAGCTAATCGCGATTGTGATGTAATAGCTACTATCCAACCTGTTAAATTAGGAACGTTACGCAGTTCAGAGGAAGTTAGAGCAACGACGATCCCTAATAACGTGGACCAGACGTAGGCGCTTCCCTTTCAATTAAAACATAAAAACTTCATGAGCATACTCATGCACTTCACGGCGATCTACAAAACGGAAATCGTCACATTAGCAATCCCTATTAGGCTTAATAGAGAAGAAATTAGTTGTTAATCTGAATACGCTCTCTGTAGATCCTGCGATCTTCGCGGTAATCTTTGAAATTTCCTTCTAAACCAGAAATCCCAAATTATCAAGAACTGCCGACGCCGTCTGTCTATTCATTCTAATAACGCCCTCACTAACGCGCTCATCATGCAAAATTATCTGACTACACCGCCTCAGGATTATTCTTTTCTCTTCACTTCCGAGAATGTGCTTCTCCAGTTGATCGCTTCAACAATTATTCCAAGGCATTATTCCTAACCGTCACTACGAAGGTCAAGACAGACTAATACCACAAGCTCCATAGCTATCGAATGCTGCATCTTGCGAGTGCCTCCAGTCGCAGATCTTTTCAAGACAGCATGTCCAGGAACGATGCTAAACTACACGACCACGACAGCTTGCTCTGTCCTGAGAATTGATTTTCCCTACACTTTTAAAAATGCGTCAACATTCCCTCCAAAGGCATCATTCCTCGCCGTTACTAACGAAAGCTAATGCGACTCACCATTGAATGCTACACTTTGCGAATGCTTCCATCGGCAGGTCTTCGCAAAAAGAGCGTGTCCACGAGCTAAGCACTACTGTTAAGCTTACGATCCTAAACGACATGACCAAACAGTTTGCTCTGTCCTCCCGATTCTTTTTCTCTTTCCCTTTAAGGAATGTGTCAACATTACCTCCAAAGAAATTGCGTGTCCAGGAACAAAGCAGCAACAATTCAAACTGCACTGCATTAGCATACCCGTTGCGACACCAGTCTCGGCGTGGCTCCAGTAGCAGCAACATCCGACTTAAACCGCGCTGCTGCTGCCAACTTGTGTCTGCTCACGAACAACTCCCCGCCATACTGATGCAACAACTTGTGGCTGCTCCCCGCCAGCACCTCCCGCTGCTCCATGTCCACCGCCACACTCCCTCCTCCTCCATGCAGCATCGTCAAAAACTCCTCTCCGAGAGGCATCCCCACAGCAACCAAATCCTCCTCCTCCTCCTCCTCATACAACAACTCCTCTTCCTTCACCAACACTCTCACGTCATTCCCAATTCGAAACCCAACCTCCGCGACCGCTTCCACGCCGACGCCGACGCGTCGCCCGTGTCCCACGCCGGCACCGCTCGCCTCGCGACACCACAGCCGCACCGAAGCACGTCGACTGCTCCCGGCAGCAGGGCCCTCGGGTGATCCGCCATGCTCCTGCTTCGGGGACGTCGCTGCACCGCGAAACTGTCCGGGGGAGGTGACGACACGGCAGTTAGGGTTTCCAGGGTGCAAGCACGACGGGTTCCATGAAGAAACGGTCCTACGGACCAATTCAGGCCACCACTGGGGACCAACAAACTGGGGACCGAACTGGGAACCGAACCGGGGACCAACCTGCGGACGTCTAATGGCCAGAGATTTCCACATGGTATATGACTGGGGCTTCGCTAATCTTGTTTCCCAGTGTCTTGATTAGGAAGGACTTCTGCGGACCATACTTACTTGGACCTTGGACCACAGAGTGTCTGCGCTGCGGTTTTTTGAGAACTGGGGGTTGTTTCAGTGAAAGCAAGTGACTCAGTGTGTAGGATGTTGATGGAGTTATGGTGTAAAGGACATGCCAGGAGACGACATGTGGCTCAGAGGTAAAGGGACCAATGAAACAGAAAGTTATGGCCACACAAATTTGGGAAGGTCCATCGTGGGCAAAGAGATCATTGCCATCAACATTTTTCAACACAATGGCCAGGACAGTAAAGTGGTCTTTCAAAGTCTGCGTTTTGACCCCCTCGTGGAAAAATGTTCATAGGAATTTTTTATGATAAAATTTGGAATTTTTTTAATTCAAATTTGGATTCGGAGGCTCCAAATTGGTTAGAGGGGTGAATAAGAGAGGTGAAAAATGTAGGACATTGAGCAACCACAAAATAGAGGTAATTTTTTTATATATACTCTTAGTTGGGGGAAGAAAGACAAACAAATTTACCCTTACTTTAGCTAGATTTGGATTTTAGATTTTATTTTTTCTTGAATGGGCATCATGTAGCTTGTTCAAATGGTCAAACAATGATGAGCTTCTACCTTTCGTCCTCCTCATGGCCAAAGTCAACCTCAAAGCCACTATTCAAAAAAATTATCTAACTCTTTGACTATTTCTTGTCATCATATAATTCCTTCGTATTGGTAGTTTTTGCCTTCCATTGCTATAATTGTATCCATGCTATATTGTGTCCAATGTGAACATGTTATTTTTTTGCTTGCACAAGCCTTCATTTTAGCATCCTCACTCTTTGTGGTACCATGTTAAGAACAAGGGATAACATCACTGCTACAACTAACAAGGAAGGGAACTAGGTTCAGGCCCCTTCAGTTGGTAGAGATGTCTCGTCGTTGGTTGCATCTCAGTTGGCCTTACTGACTTGCCTATCCTATATGCATGGACCGTCGTAGAGCACCCCGTTCTTTTCATCTACCAAGCACACTTTAGTAGTCTCCAACAACTTGTAGCGTTGTTTTTCCTTGCAGCTCCTATAAACCTCCTTCCCTCGCTTGTCGAGTTAGTACTCTCTTGATGGCAATGTTGGGGTTGCTTGGCATGTGTAGATTTTTGCATTGGAGATGTGTTACAACCAAAATTTTCTTGGAATTTCTTCTACCTACTAGTGCACTTCCACTACGCTTATTGATCTTATTGCATTTTATGGCTACAAGGTGTAGTGTGAAGGCTTGCAAGAATAGGTGAAATACTTCAAAAATCACTCCATGCATGATATCCTTTGCATTACTTAACAAACAATGTGTGACCACTAGTGGTTCGTACCCATATGGAGGTAATGAAGCAAATCTCTTTTCCCTATTTCTCCACTTCATAGGCGTGTCACTTTGAACTTTAGTGCATGTAGTTTTTGTGTACATGGATGGTGCCACAAGGGTTCTTGTAGGGCTTGTTTATGGTTGTCATCTTTGTCTTTCATTGCCACTTGTGTTGTTAATATCTTGTGTTATTGCAACATGATTGTTATCTTTGAGTATATCTTTGTTGGTGTGTTCGTGGTGTACTTGTCGTTGATTGTGTTGTTATTGACCGTAGCTAAGATGTTGTAAGACTTCCATGTCATTGTCCACATTGAAGAGCTTGGTGCCATTGTTAATATGGAAGAGGTTGGTACCGCCATGAAGTTTAAAGATGTTGATGCCATTGTAGTCCAAGGTGAAGTTGTGGCATCTCTCATCATCAAACTGAGCATTAACATATTTCCACTTAAAATTTATGAAAGATCATAGCATCGGACCGAATACCAAGAATATTCAACTATGAATTTGTGACCTATAGCATGTTACTAATTTAGAACTACGTCATCAATCAACCTTCATGCCAATTTGATCTTGTTTGGCAGATGTTGTTGTGTTGCAAATACACGCATTATCTAAAATATGTATTTATATATTATTTGGTTGGATTTTGATTATAATAATATAGTGCAAAAGATGACATTACTTGGAGAGGCTTCAAGATATGACACCTTCTCACTAGTATCACAAACTATAAAGAGGAGGGAACCACCCTTAAGCCGTATCAATTTGATGTAGTTCTCTTTATTTTTTTGCTTTGAATTTAGTATGTCAAACTGGAGGGGGGGTTTTGAGTCTCAAGATGAAGAACCTCAACTAGAGCCTGAATTTAAATTCTCTTTGTTTCAACTGCCAAATCAATCTCTTCTACCACTAGGTCTTGCACTGCCACATGAGGCCTTCTTACCTACCTAAGCAATTTTGTACAGAGCAATGATAGTACAAGAATCTTCAACATGACACTTTAACATTGATAATCTTGTTGCAAGTTATGTGTGTCTTGAACTTGGTAGTAGAGAAGTAACATTTCACGAATGTTTTGAAGGCCTAAACAATGGCTAGTATTATTGTATGGTTTGAGTGACCTACTAAAAGAAGTTGTGGCCATCAACGTTGATTATGTAGTTTTTTCTCTAATTGGGCAATCCGGATAGATAAAAAAAAATCATTTTTTTAAAGAAAAAAATAATAATTTTTTTTTTTAGATTTATATATATGTGGAAAACTTTGAATCATTCCATTTTGATTAATATGATGAAAGTTATGAGGAGTTTTAGTTTGCAAGCAGTTATGGATTCTCTACTCTAAAATAAACTTTGAAGTCCTTTCATTAGGTGAGATTTGGGGTCTCCGGAAGACTGTTTTAGGCATGTTCCCTTCACTATTCCCCTGCAGTGAAGGAATGGCCAACTATTAAGAAAAAAAATTAAAAAAAATTGAGAAATGAAGTGGTAGCCTCCCATCCATGTAGGACTGCTACAGTTGTCACTACAATAGTCAAGTTCCATGGTTATCACCGCATCATAACTTGTAGTCTTCTAGAGGCCCCAAATCTCACCTATTGATTTAACTCAATCTTCAATATTTTTAGAAAAAAAAAATCCTAGGATGTAGATTGTTTATTATAACATTACAAGCATTGGATTGACATTTTTCAATTCCATAACTAAATTCTTAACAACTTAGTATTTTGAATCATTCTCTACTTCTTTTTACTTACTATTTTTTCCTATATGTTGTACAATTCCAAATGATTTGAAATTTTTCAAGCAAGTATCCAACTTGACTTGAAGAATGAATCCAAAGAATCACCACCATTTGGAACATATTTTCATACAAATGCAACCTTGTGGAGTGCAATTGCCCAATTTTTTGCAAGGCCAAAAAAAGGATTTTTGTCAATTCAAACGCTAATATCTTGCAACCTACACTATGGAAATTTTTGAAATTTTTTCCACATCTTCTGAAACCAACATACTACACGATCCTATGCTTAAATGTGTCCAAATTTTTTTTTCCTAAAATGTGATACTTGTACTAGAAATGACAACAGTCAAGGAACTTGAGGGGTTAACACCACAAATGCTACAATGCCACCATTACAACCAATGTTGAATAGTATGTTCTTGTGATAAATAGTCTGAATCATATATACTAAACAATCATTTTGATGTTCTAGTACCACTAGCTAGTGTAAGATGAATCATCAATTCATTTCTTTTCCTCAAATGCCAATTCAAATAAAAGGTTTAGACAAATCGAAAACCAATATTTCAAAAAAAGGTCTATTTCAAGTAAAATTTCACAAAATAACCATCATAGTAGTGAAAATTGATTAATAATTATTGAAAAGTAAAGATATATTTCAAATTTAACTCAGATTCTTCCTAGCCCTAATCTTTGCATAATGAGGTGGGATAAGGTGGGCCCCCCCAAATGCACCATTGACCGAAAACTGCCATCATCACTCTTGTGTACATCTCCAAAATCAATATATACCTATATGGAAGAAACAATTTCAGAACTTCTACAGAAAAAAACTTCAACCCTTCATAACTTTTGCATATGGTATGCAAATTGGTTGCGTTCTTTGGTCTGTTGGAACCTCCATTCACTTGCCAATAAAAACATAAGGTAATTTGACCAGTCTAATAATATTAACTAGGTACAATAGCAATAAGTGGTGTTTTGGGGGGGTGCTCACTAGGGCTTTCTTTTTCATTTTTTAAGAAATGCCAAAGTGGCAATATAAAACGTTATCCCAATTTCAACATTCATCCACATATTGGATAGAAAATATCACATTAACACATAATTATCACATGGCATGTCTATAATTTAGTTTTCATCCACAATTTGGTGATTTCATCCAAGATTTTTTTATAAAATTTGAAGTTTCTTGATGAGTCCATCCAAGCTTTTTGGCATTTTCTGGAAGATTTTTTTCCCCTGGTGCAATCTGGCACTAGAAAGAAAAAGAAAAAGCCCTGGTGCCCATGTTAAGGAGTCCACAGAAGTCAAGGAAAGATGCTGCTCCTGCTTTCTATATGAGTTTGGTGTGGTGGATGCATCCATGAACAAACTTGTCTCGATTGAAAGCCAGATTTGCAGACTCGAGAATTGCAAAAAATCACATGAAGATCAGCTGCTCTGACTTGCGTTTAAAATTCAGTGGGTGTTTTGGTATGATGGATGCATCCATGAACATGCACATTTGGGTTGAAAAGCCAAAGTTTTGAAAATTTGTGATAAAAAAAGAATTTTTTTGCTATT
Organism: Rhytidiadelphus loreus; assembly: GCA_947034895.1. Classification (NCBI taxonomy): domain Eukaryota; kingdom Viridiplantae; phylum Streptophyta; class Bryopsida; order Hypnales; family Hylocomiaceae; genus Rhytidiadelphus; species Rhytidiadelphus loreus. The sequence continues at coordinate 47,930,717 of OX344764.1, forward strand.
TTAGGAGGTCAAAAGTCAAAACCCTCACAAAAAAATTAATCCAATGAGTAGAAAGCAATGGTCAGTTCAGAGCAAGGTTTGTACCCTCTAGACTGTACTGGTAAAGTATCCACCCAGACTGGGTTTCAACAACCCTCTAGACTGTACTCATGTACAAAAAATGACTTTGGGATGTTAAATTCTTTAGTATAAAGTATAATGGTAAATTTTCTGAGAACTTTTGTGCAGAGTTATATTGTTTTGCATTTTTAACAAGACTCTCCGTACTTGCTATGGACCAAGTTTTTGCTATACTCAAAATGTATTCAAAATGTAGTGTAAATTTTGATTGGGGAATTTTGAAAGGTGATGTAATGGATAGGGTTCTATAGAAATTGATATAGATAGTTGGCATTCAATAGTTAGGAGGCATGATTTAGTTAGAAGTAATTTGTAAATTGATTCTTCTAGTCGTATTGGGGGTGGAGGGAGGTTTTCATTTTAAAGTAGAAATTTATGAAGAATTTAAACTTTTTGTTTTGAATTATAATCTTATTCTTAAGAAGGACAATACATTTGTAGTACAAAGCAAATAGGACCCACTTCAAGAATGTAGCTGTTACAAGAATCAATATCAAGTGTCACACAAAGTAGACAAATGTCCTTGCTCTTTTTGAGAATTTTATAACACATGAGAAAGGTGATGATTTGAAATCCTATTATGATTTAATAGATATTCTCAATATCATAGTTCATGTGTTTGGTGTTCAAAAAAGCAACATGCTAGAATGCATTGAAATCATTTTTCACTTGTCCAAAAAAAAAGTGAAGGTAGGTAATAATAAAAACCATCATCACTACTTATTTGGACACTTAAAACACTCTTCATAACATGAGCACTTGTTTTATTTTGTCTTTGATTTCTAACACACTTAAACTCATAACCTCAATGGACCCAATTTGCATACAAATGATGGTCTCTTGTTGGATGGGGAGAGGCATGTTATTTTTCATAAGGTGGGACTACTTAAGCATTATAAAGCCCTTCTTTCAGACCCTAAATAGTTGCATAGTTGACCAAGATCCAACTATTCAACCATTGAGGTTATATCTAGTCATGTGAAAGTAGAGCCTTGTTGTGAGAAATAACATTCCTAGCCATTTCTGAGGTTCATCATGCTATTTCTCGTAACAAGACTACTTTCACATTACGTTAGACACACCAAAAATGCTAAGTTAACCAATCAACACAATTCTAAAACCTTCAATTTTCTATCAGAAGAGAATTGGTGTCTCACGAGGTGCAATCATGAACGCACTCAAGGCCACGAATCTATTCTTCAAGCACGCTGTGAAGCTGCTAAACTTGGAATTCAAAGTGGAGCAGGGCTTGCTCATACCTCACCAGTAGCACTGATAATTCACTTGATGGAAAATAACATGAACATAACCTCTGTTGTGCAATTGAAGACAAATAGATGAATCTTAGGAATAGAATCTCCCCACAAAAGCCTTGGATGGAAGTAGAAACCCATGTTTTATTGTGATCATCAACTAAGTCTTGAAAATGCAGCCAAGTTCAACATTGATCAATTGATTTAGTTACTACTAGTACTGTACAACACTGGCGGAGGCCACTGCCTTGTGAAATCCATTCAGTGAAAACCGATCCATTCTATGGCCAGCAGGAATTGTTTCTATCAGAACAATAATCACATAATAGCACGAACTGTTATGTGAAGGGTATTATCAGCAAACCAATCGTACATGTTAGGCAGTTCGTTGTCCACGCGCTCCCTGAATCTAGCAAGAGCTCTAGGAATACTGGTCAAAAAGTGCACAAGCGTCACCCCCGACTTGAATCCTCTGTAGTGATCTGACCGATTACCTGTCGGTAGGAGCACACAAGAATATAAGACAACAATACGAATGCTCAATCATCTGTTGATACCGACGCTTAAATTTGTCATTGCGGACCTCCAAGCACAGATAATGAATAGACAAAACTCATGGCACGCCTCAGGCAAGTTGAAAAATCGTAGGTCTACAAAGTTCCTAATAAAACACAAAGCACTTGAAAATTTGAGAGCGAAATCGTACCATCCTTAGAGGCATTGAAGTAATAATTGTCAAGATTTTCTCGCCGGAACGCATCAAGAACAGCTCGTACACTATCGCAATGGTCACTGTTAGGTTTCCTAGTAGTGACTGGAAGGGTGAGACTAATCTCCGTCGACATGAGTGTTTGTTCAAGGCAGCAGTTGGCATAAAGAACGAGTGAGAGTTCCTTCACTTCAACTGGTGGGGTTGTGGATATCAAGTTCGAATTTTCTTCACTGCAAGAAAGGTGAAACAGTAGGCTCAGACATTCACTATGTCGACATTTCTATAAAACCAAAAAATCACAATCTGGTAATGTATACAACATGGCAAGGACCAAATCTAGTAAGTCAACTAGTAAGTCAACTAATGTACACCCAACTGCCAAATACATGAGATAGTAAGCTTTGTAAGACTTGATGCAAGTTGAGAAACCTTGAGGCTTGTCATTGTTATTTGATAATTAGTGGTGAGATCAAGTAAGCACTACCTGCAAATATTACGGAGCTTTTCAAGATCTTCTCTATTGAGACGTTTGTTGTCACGAAGGCAACCAATGCTTGTTTTGGGCCACTTTGATCCGGGATACTCCTTCACTAAACCAGGGTACAAATCTGCAATGTGACTTTTGAGCTAATCAACAATTTCAGACAAAAAATAAGATAGTGTCAAAACCCCTCCACAATGTCATGGCCCTAATTATGAATCCATTTCCTCAAAGGCATACATACAAGTATCAACATGATTTTTCACAACCTTATCCCTTATAACAATGTTTCCAATAAAATTAGATGGTTTTAAGAATATTTAGACAACATCACCTATAAGGAGGCCATTGAATGATCACTTTGACCATACATAGAGAGGCCTTCCCATAAACTACAAAACAACATTGTCCAAAGGACACGAAATGTCCAATATCAATTTGTGAAGTGACAATATTTTCTTTATCATGTTGTCTAAAAGTTCCTGGAACAATCTAATTTTTAGTGACTGTTTTTTCCACCTAATGCAATCAAAGATACACATTGAAAGCTTTAAACCCTTATATAATTTGTATCCACCTTTCACAAGACCTTGAAGAAAGGGACAAATGTAAATAAAAGTAGGCCTCGAATTCCAAACACATAGCTACCAAATGAGCTCCATGACCTCAAAATCATGCTCAAATCCACTATTTCCTATTGCTAAACAATTTAACACAAAGGAGTTCCTAAATTACCTTTGAAAATTAGAGAAGGTTTAGATTTATGTCATGTGCACCAGCTCAAATTTTTCCCCAAATCACAGAAAGAATATTGTGCTCAGATCTTTACCTCCAGAAGAGCATCTGGAAATCCCGTGTATGCAATCGTCAGAACCCCTTGCCAGCTTACAAAGAACTCGGCGACCTCAAACATGCACGCCGGAGTACTAGCCACCAAGGATGCCAAGCCACCGGAAGTAAACGTGGCAGCGGCCATTGTTTGCATTGTTTGCATTGTTTGCATTGTGGATTAGGGTTTCAAAGAAAGCTCATCTTCCAGGGACAGCAATCAAAGGCTCCTCCTGAGCACACAGACGAACGTGAGCAGGGACTTTGTGCAGCAAAACTCAACAAAGGAAGAACCAGATACAAACACACTTTGACAGATTCAGTTTCAGGTTTTGCGGAGGCACAATTCAAATTGACCTATTCGCTAATTAAGGATTTTATAGAGACAATCCAATGCGAGAGTGTGTACCCTATTCCCTAGACGCAACAAAAATCTTGGGTCAATAGAGAATGTGCAGCAATTGAAACACTGGATCTTGTGTTGGTTTTCGATCCTCCACTAATAAACTTTGAATCCTCATAACTTTTGCATACGGTATCCAAAATGATCCATACTTCTGTCTTTGGATTCGCCTTACCAAGCTCCAATTCAAATTTGATCATTCCTGCACAGGTACCTAATATAAGATCACAGCCAAATCGTGACGGGTTTGCGATCTCGTGCCTTACCTTGCGATACTGGTCAATCCGTCAAAGCTTCCAAAACGCTTTGCAATCCGAAACCGAATCAAATCGGTGACACGAGCAGACCATTGAATGCACGGAATAAATCTAAGCTTTAGAGCTCGAGCTCGAGATGGCTAAGGAAAAAGACACAGGAAATGCTCTTCAGGAGTGTTTGACCTAATTTCAAGGTCATTCAGTGAGTTTCGCAAAATTTGAATCCTGTACAAAATTTTATAAATTTGTAGACCAATATGCGTAGAACAAATTTTTTTTATTGGAAGATCTTTAGTTTATATTGAAATCCAAAAGACTACAAAAAGAAACTTTTCAAATAAGTTTAAAATTAAAAACAATATTTCTTGCAATTTGATTTCCAAATTAAACCATTAGTGTTGAAATTGACCTAAGGTATAGTTTTCACCATTTTTGTCTTGAAGTAAGTATACCTATAATCGCCCTAACAAGGTTTTTTAGCATGGTTAATTTTTTTGTTTAGTCTTATTGATGGTTAATAAAAGGGCAATCCAAATTATCTCAATCCCTAAAGTACTAAAGTCCTTTTTCATCAAAAATCACTCAAAATTGACATTTTTATTGCAATGAGCAAAAAACTTTACAAATTGATTTTTTGTGTATCTAACCATAAGATCTTGCACTAAATTGGTATAAGAATGTAGGGAAGAAATTTCAGAACCTTTCACTACATAGATTGTAAGATATTTGTGTTTAAAGTGAAGAAAGGTTAGTTTTTAAGCATGCTCCTTGAGTGCAAGGGTCAGAAAGGCAATCTAAAGTTTCTTGGAATGCATTTTTAGACACACCATGAATAAATTATGAATGTTCAAAGATTGTAAAAAAGTTGTATTCAAAATCACCCCTAGTTTTTCATAAATAGCGTCTTTACATTTTTACCATAAGCAAATATTTATAGGATTTGATTGTAGAAATAGGTTAAAGTTAGGTGCAATTGATTTAACTTGTTTTTAGGTGGGGAACCATCAACAAAAAAAGAATTTTATTTTTGTGGAATTCTTCAATTTGAAATAAAATTTCATGTTGTACCATATTGAACAAAAATTTCTCCAAAACTTTTATTAGTATTAAAAAAAATTAATATAGGTAACACTAGAAATCATTATGAGTGTAATATAGGATCATCTTGAATTGAGTAAATTTCTTTAACAAGCATTATTGAGTGTCGGAAAGCTCTCATTTTTTAATCATATAAAAAACAATTTTACAATAAAGTTGGAGGAAATCCAAAAACAATATTTGATTATAATATGCAAAAAGTTGTAAGTGGCCAAAGTTGAATTTGTAAATTTTCAAGAACCATGTTCAATTTTCAATGTTCACACCTTGAAGGGAGTGCAATAAGCGTTTATTTTTTAGGACTCGCTTTTGGAAACATGCTTGGATTTGGGTGATCCTACCTTAGTGGAAGGAGAAGTCGAACGAGAATCAAACAAGAATCAAACGAAATTTCGACGAGAGTCGAACGACCGTCCAACGAGAAATCCGAAGTCCCCCACGCGACCTTCCCCCAAAGCCGCCAGTTCCCCGAGAGAGACTCCAGTACCGCCGCCACGATGCTCCCGATCACTGGCTCCCTCCGTATTAGCACTAGTCTCCCAAATGAATTTCAAGCTTCAGTTGTTATTAGATTAACTTACTCCCAATTCCACCCCCTGCATCTCCAGGTCTCCAGGACTCCCACAAATCCCAAGCTCGCCATCTGGATAACCATGGCCGACGCGACGACAACAGACAACGATGACAAGGGCTCCATGCTGACGGACGGGCCCATACGTACAGTCATGTTTATCCGATCCAGTCCAGACGGCCTTGGGCAATCAATTAATCTCGTCGTCGTTCTTCCTAAGTTAGTGCAGTGAGTCCTGGGGTTTCAAAGCTCCAAATCAGGGGAGAGTTTCTGCTTATCCGAATTGGAGCTCGGATTGGAGCTCGGATTAGAGTGACTGGTGGTGGGGCGAATTCTGAAGTGGGTTCTTGCTGAGGTGCGTTTGGAGATGGAATCGATGGTCAAGTGCAGCATTTCATTGGAGTTAATTGGGTTGCATTGTTGGATCCACCTTCAGTTTCGTGGTTGTACAGGCCGCATGTTTTGTTGCATAGGAAAAATCCAAAATGTTCATCTATGGAATTTTGGAAGAGTTTTATAGGCAACGTCCAGTGATGGTAGAATAGCATACACCGCATGTTGCACAGGGAGAATCCAAAAGGGTCGTCAATGGAATATTTGAAGAATTTCATAGGCAATGTCCAGTGATGGTAGAAGAGGATACACTAGGATATGTACACGAGAACTGGAATTTGGACTCAACAGGACATGGTTCCAATTAATTTCCATATTGGAATTCTCCTGTGTTGGTGTGCTTCTCTTGTGCGATCGATGTCTGGCTCCGCCATGTAGCTGTTCTCTGTCTCGTTCCTGGTTCACATTCCTGTTTTTTCAAAGCTCAAAAGTTAGGGTAGGGTTGTAGTGATTGGTTATTGGGGTAACTCTGGAGTGGGGAGCTGGATCGTTTCTTGCTAAGGTGCGTTCGGGGAGTGGAATTGATGATCAAGTGCAGCACTGGAGATTTAGGGTTGCATTGTTGGGTTTTGCCCTTCTGTTTCATCTTCCAACTGCTGTGCAATGTCAATTTGGAGTTTGGAAAGGTGCAGTTAATTGTGACACGAAATCAAATGCATTATATCGTTTTAAGAGGTTGAAATGATTTTCCTCTTCAAACTCTGTATCTCTTGTTGTGAACCTCCTACACTTTGTCTGATTGAAAATTCGAAATTGTAGGGATGCGATTAGTGTCGTGGAGTAGGGTGTACTCCATTGAGTTTTGGAGAGTTCAAAGTGAAACACAATGTGAAAAGTGGAAGTCTGTAAGTCTTAACGATATTATCGTTATTTGTTAGTTAGGATTTAGGGTTGTGGTCTTTTGTGTTTCGTAGGTGGGGTAATCGGTCGATCTTGTTGTAGATGATCGCCTCGATGAAAACTTCGAGTTTATCAGATGGTTGGCTTTTATGGTCTCGGAGCTGTACGAGCACTTTGTTACTCCGCCTTGCTTGCATGTTGGATCCATCGAGCGTGTCACATCTACTGTCTCGGTTTGAATCTTGAGGAGTTTTTTTGATGAAGTTCTTGGTTTTCTGATATTGTTGTTGAGCGATTGGAGGCGCTTGGGGTTAATATTATTGAGCTTGCAGCAGTTATATTTTCAAATTGGTGTGTCAAGACGCGCAACATCATGAATGCGTTGAAGGGACAGGCAGTCATGAACGCGCTGGAGGCCACGAATCTGTACTTCAAGCGCGCTGTGAAGCTGCTGAAGTTGGATTCCAGAGTGGAGCGGAGCTTGCTCATCCCGTACCGTGAAATCAAGGTACGACAATTTCGTTCTACCAAACCCTCTGAGATTGCAATTAAACAATTAAGTCGTCCTTCCTTAGTCAAGTACTCCGTAGCAAATTTAGCCAACTGGAATTAGTTACCGAATGCCTGCACTGCCCAAGTTGCGCCAGTTAGCAAATTGGTGCTAATTCTTGCTTACTAACTTGCAATTTGAAATTTACATTGTCTTGAGATCAATCAACTCATCTGTACAATAGGCTAGTTCGCTTCCAGCCTAGGTGGGGCGTCCAGCAAGTGCCCTTCTAAGTGCTGATCCCGATTCTCGCACACCTCAAAACTTCGAGTGCCAATTTCCCCTTCAAAGATGAATAGAAGTTTGATACATAGTTTTTTGAACTTCGATAATTTAGTTCAGAATTATTGAAGTTGGAATGGGGATGCTTTAATAGAGTCCCTACCCTAAAATTTCTCTACGGATACCTTGAAAACTCTCTAATATGTACCTGTGTAAGAGATTGCTTTTACAGCTGGGTAGTTTTAGCAGCCCCCACCCTAGGTTAAAACCTCAGTTATCCAATTGACACTACATCACATTGGATGGACCATTGTGTAGGTTGAGTGCACAATACCGAGAGACGATGGAACGCTGTCATCGTATGTTGGATTCCGAGTCCAGCACGACAACTCCCGGGGCCCAATGAAGGGCGGCATTCGGTACCATCCAGAGGTAACTACTCCTGCCTTTAAGCTCTGTGAGGAATTTGGGTTGGAAGTACTTGAATGGGAAAATTGAGAACTCAATTGTTAGCGAATCAGAGAGAGCCCTGGGAATTGAGATCAGCTCTTTTTTATTCAAATTGAGTGAGTCATTTGTTGTCAAAGTTTGTGGGTCTTGCACGAACATAGTCATCAAAGAATGCCATGTTGTGTGATGTAGTATAGCATAATATAGCATTTCACTTAAGACCAAGTGGCCAAACTGAAAATAGAAAATTCTCTTTGGTATCTGATAGTCAATTAAAAATAGAAAGTTCACTTTGAAAGCTGATAGAGTGATAGTCAATTCCAGTAACTTTCTAAACATTGATTTACATCATTCAAAATGTAGGGCATGATTTCTTCTTCTGTTGGTACATCTAATTTGTTACTTTCCTTGAAACTTCGGAAATGATTTTTTTCAGCTATTGTAGGCATGGAAGCGGCATGTTTGGTCATTTAACCACTTACTAGTCCTCCTTGCACCCAATACTGTCATTTTTGAAATCCAAATTTTCATTTTCACTGTGAATGGTGATTTCAAATCCGTTCTCTGTCAATTCATACCTCAATCACAGTTGTAGCAGTGAGGGTCGTGTCGTAATGAGGGACTGTTAATGAGAGTATCCTCAACCTGTTTAGGGTATTGCAGGTGGAGCTGGATGAGGTGAATGCCTTGGCACAGCTCATGACATGGAAATCGGCCGTTGCGAATATCCCTTACGGAGGAGCCAAGGGAGGCATTGGGTGTGACCCTCGGGACTTGAGTGCCACGGAGCTCGAGCGATTGACGCGTGTGTTCACGCAAAAGATTCATGATGTCATCGGTCCGAATCTTGACATCCCGGCTCCGGATATGGGTACCTCAGCTCAGGTATGGTTCTCCTTCATATAGACTACCCCTCTTCTGTTTTTCCAGCATGATAGTTCTCTTGATTATGTCCGATTTAAGGAAGCAGTTGATGCTCATGTTTTAAAGTAAGGTAGAACTTAGTAGAACCGCTAGAGACCTGGTTCTGTCTACTTTAGCGACCCCTGTTTGCATCTGCTCATCTCTTCCAATTCACTTGGTTGACCTTCAATCAGCAACCAATGGTTGTATCCAAGACTTGATGCTCATGTTTGAAAGCAAAGTAGGAGACAGTAATTCAGCTAGGGACCCTGGTTCTGTCTATGGCCATTGATCTTGGAATGGAAATGGGTTGGTGGTTTTCTACTACCTCCCAGTGTTTGAGTGAGTGCATAAGAAATCATCAAATAAATTGAGTGATAAAAACAATTTGATCTCAAGAGAGTTTGGTTCCTGTTCCCAAAGTGATCTCTCCACTGAGGATCTATTTCGATCCTCTTCCTTAGGGGCTGGGCTGGAAACGTGGAGCTGTTGTTTACATACACAATCCACTTCTTCATGTGTAATTAACATGTTTTTTGTGCAGACTATGGCTTGGATATTGGACGAGTACGCAAAGTTTCATGGATACACTCCAGGCGTTGTGACTGGCAAGCCTGTGGTAAGCATACTGCAAATCCCCTCCTTGATCTGTATCAATAAGCTTATGACATACCTGAGTTTTTGGACAGTCCAAAGCACTACGTCTCAAAATATCTCCAATTAGATAGACAAAGTTATTATGGTAATTAACGTTAATCTAATAGAACATTAGGTCAATATTAAGATAATGTTTAAATTCATGTCAAGTTAATGTTGGTTTAATGTTAACTTTATAGTTGCTAGTATGATATCAAGTTGATGCCGATGACACTAGCATTAAGCTAACACCATTTGCATTATACAAACGTTAACAAGACATGAGGGCTATTTGAGTCGAATGCCTATTAACTTAATATTAAAAACTTTGTGAATCTAACGGGGATTATGTGTACTTATGAAGTAGAATTCCGTAGTGGAGTTGGATAGTAGCATTCCATTAGCTCAAGGTGTCTTCTAAGTTCCATGAAAAAAATTCTGTATTCATTGCTTCGTCTGTTGAAGTTGCTGTCAGTGTGATGCGTGTCTTATATGATTGTGAAGGATTTGGGAGGCTCTCTTGGTAGGGAAGCAGCCACTGGGCGAGGTGTGTTGTTTGCAACCGAGGCTCTTCTTAAGGATCATAACCTCAGCATCCGAGACCAGACATTTGTTGTCCAGGTAATTGAGGTCGCTCTTTATTTATTTGGAGTTATTATTTGATTTGGCAAAGTGTTGGCCTTAATCTTTGACAGTCACAGCACAATAGGGGTGTCAGATCTGGCACGCAGAAGAAGGCAATTTCAGAGTCGTCTTCCAAATATCTTAAAACTAACTTTGTAGTTTGAGGGATTTATTATTGCTCTGTGCTTCTTTTTGGTGACAGCACTGTAAGTCGGGAGGTCTGACACCCCTAGTTGAGAAATTCATGACATAATTATATTTCCACCTACCTATTATGGGAGTTTGTTTCATTGTTTTGCCTTGGTTGGCAGGGTTTTGGCAATGTGGGGTCTTGGGCATCGAATCTCATACACGAACAGGGAGGAAAAGTGAAGGCCGTCAGTGATGTTACTGGTGCCATCAAGAACAACTCCGGCTTAGACATCCCCGCATTGAATGCACATGTGCGGAGAACAGGGGGAGTGAAGGGTTTTGAAAGGGCTGAAGCTCTGGATTCAGCAGCCCTGCTGGCGGAAGATTGTGATGTTCTCATTCCTGCAGCTCTCGGTGGTGTACTCAATGCGTAAGCGAAGCCTTGGGTCAACCTTTCAACTCATTTATTTCTGGGTTTTAGAGTAGTTTAGGAGGCAAAATGTTCAATTCTAGACCTTTTAACGTTGGAATGAGAGGACCGATAGGAGGGTGGTTAATGTGAAGAAACCTCATCTTCTCAATTTTCTAATAAGTCTCCATTGTTGGAAGCATGAAGATGAGTCTTCAATCCCAACTGAAGCACGAAAATGAATTCGCAACATTGAAAATTGGTACTCACCTCGTTGAGGTTCGTGGCAATTTCCAAGTGTTATTTCATATAGGCAAGCGGCTCTTGCTTATTAAGTAGATGGCATTTTCTTATTAAGTAGGTGCCACCTGCTTTTGGTAGCCAAGAAAGAACACTATGTTTACCTTTGGAAGTGTTTTTGAAGAATGTGTCTGTGCTACATGACACCTTCTACCCAAGGATGAGAACCTCCAACTGTGGAATTGACTACCCTGTACTTGCTCATCTACTCCCAATCGTTACCTGTGATCTCATATGATGGGTTTGCCATGTAAACTGTGTAGATACGGCGCTACTTGACCTAGTCTGGAGTTCCAAGTATTGGACCATCGTACGCATCTACATGTTCAGTTGGATTTCGAGCCTGGGTTACTTATAAGTTGTCCTGTGTTGCAGTGAAACGGCTAAGGATGTTAGAGCCAAATTCATTGTGGAAGCAGCAAACCATCCGACTGATCCTGTGGCAGATGAGGTAACCTGCGTTCGTGCAAATTTTCAAGCTAAAAATAGAAAGTTCCCCTTTTAAAGCTATATAGTAACTTTCTAAGCATATTTCTTTTGTCCAAAAGTGTAGGGAATGATATCTTCTTTCTATTGTTACATGTCATTTTCTCTGAAAATTCCTAAATGATTTGCTTTAACTTGCATTGATATGGAAATGGTCAATTTTGGCCACATAGGAACTTATGGGTTACGCACCTGAGTTGCAGAAGTTTTCTTGGTAGGTTGATTAACTCTTGAGAGATGTGATTTTCAGATTCTGGAGAAGAGAGGAGTGATTATCTTGCCTGATATCTATGCGAATTGCGGTGGAGTGACAGTCAGCTACTTCGAATGGGTTCAGGTGAGACACTAGATATCTCTTTCGGCAAAAGGGGGGAGGCATTCCTCGCATTGCATTCATATAAGGCTCACAATTCCATCTTTTCCAGTGCCAAAATGTAATTTTCACATGGGATTCGAGTGGGTCCCAATCAATGTAGGAACGACACATGGTAGAGTTTAAGACAGAAATAATTAATTTCTGCTGAAATACAGTTGCATCGGTTATATCATAGCTTTGAGGAATTTGTGAGTTTTGCATTCGAACATTCGAACACCATAAGCTGGTAGCTGATTAGTGTTCCTTTACGTCGGGTTCTGCGTTTCAGAATATACAGGGATTCCCTTGGGAGGAGAAGACGGTGAACGCTAATTTGAAGAAATACATGGAGAATGCATACATCGGCATCAAGGACCTCTGCAACACTCACAACTGCAGTCCACGGATGGGTGCATTCACTCTTGGAGTTCAACGCGTCGCCAGGGCTACTCTCCTGCGTGGCTGGGAAGCTTGATTTTTGTACTAAATAACCGGACGACGGCTGTGAAGGTCCAAGTCTGTTATCGGACATAATCCTCCCCTCGTAAGTAAAACAAGACAATCAAACCTTGGAGATCTACCGATCCCTCAAAGAGTGTGAGGAAGATGGAGTTATGGCTCTAAACAACCTTAGTTTCCCAAATCGAACTGCATTGGGTCATATGGCAATGAAGGTGATAGAAGAGGGTTCTGTACATATGGATAACTTGCTGATGGTATAGGGTTTTCGGGTTTTCGGGTTTGAAAAGAATACAGGATCAGCGACATAGCAACAACTGTTAAAAGTGTAAGAAGCATGAACAAGTTTAGTTTGGAAGTCCTTGGGTTTACTGAAGGCAGGACTGGTGAGGAAGTTGTGGTTACTAAATGTTTGCAATGCCTCACAGACCTTCAGCAAGAATGGCATTCAAGGATATCTGGAAAGCAGGTATCTGATCTTCGAAAAGAATGGTGGTTGAGAAAAAGAATATTAAGAGGAATAGTGCCAGTGCTCATGACAAAAGAACTGTTCATGAAACATTTGTTCATGAAATTAGATGAGATGGCCATGTCAAGTACACTCTCCACTAATAACAAAAATGTAGAAAAACTTTTTCAATTCTTGTTGTGTAATAATAATAGCATTCTTTAAGTGGAAGGCATCACTACGGAGGAGAATAATGGCTCTTTGAGAAGAAAGTGTTAATCTTGAGAAGAAAAGTGATTGAGGGAAATAGTGGCACTATTAAAGAAACAATGGGAAAGTCTAGTTGGAGGAGGTCATTTCAATTGGCACATATATGGTACAAATATATGGCACAAATGCATAACAAACTTTTGTGGTTTGTGCCATGTTACTAGTATTAACATTGTTTAAATGAGAAAAGTTGTTAGTAGTATTGTATAAGTGAGAAAAAGTGTCACTATTAAGAATTACAAAAAGTGAAACGTAAAACAAGTAATAGCATTGTTTAAATGAAAAAAAGTGTCACTATCAAAAATAACAAAAAGTAAAATCTAACATTTCTGAGAAGGAGAAATTAAGAGGATATTCTAATTCTAATTGATGTTGTTTTGTGTAGATAGTGAATGTGTTTTAAATAAATGTTTCTTTAGTGATTTATCTAATTCATCTATTGACCAAACCAAAATTAGAGTCAATATTCATTCCACGGCATAATGTTCAATTCATGTATTGTGCCCATTGTTAGCATGGTGGTTGTTGATACAACAGTTATTGATGAGGCTCTAGGCACTACGATTAAAGAATAATTAACCTTGATGCCTCCAATATTGAATTTTTTAATAGAAATCTATTGATATCTTTGTATCCTTAAATTAATTTTTGGAAGCATGGATGTTACCTAACCTTAGAATGCCAAGTCCTCCAGTCAACCCAACCCCAACATATATTGCTACAAAAAAGTTCATTTGGTCATTGTCCCCCATCTCACTATAAGAAACCTATGTTTTAAGTGACATTTTCATCATTTCTGTGACGGGTTTTAGCGGATGTTCAATAAAACAATTTGTGTTTTTATGTCAATAGTAATGTTCAATGTAACATTCAAATTCCTCTCGAGAAATTCCTTATACATTTTGAAATGTTCCCAAATTCAAAGAAGATCATTTTTATAGCTCAAACTCACATCAAGAACAAGGAGCTTGAAGTTGCCAAAATACACTACATGGAGAACAATGGATTAAGCATGTACCTAAAGAGAAAAGTCAACAATAATATAGAGAAGATTTACAACAACACTTTCTTGCAAAAGTTCTGAATGAGTCCCCTTAAAAAAATTGAATAAATAGGTCATGTGTAGTAATTGTAGTTAAATTATTTTAGGTTTAATTAAAATTAATTATAGTTTTTAAATTCTTTCGCAGGTTGTAAAATAGATTTCCATTGGAATCCTAAAAATTACAAAAAGAAAAATCCAATCGGCTAAGTACAACATTTACACTATGGAACTTAAATCTCAATTGTTAAATCCGCATTCACACCACAAAATTGGCCAATTGAGAAACTTTGGAAAATAAAATAAGACTTCACATGTTTTCCCAATTTTCTAGACAACCTATATATCATCCAAAAATCATTTTTTGACCTCCAAGGCAATTAAGAGTTAACCTTCTAAAGACAAGACCTATCACCAAGGTACTTTGCCCAATCGGATTTGATTTATGAACACTATAACAAAAGCAGAGTTCTATGACTATAGATATATGACTGAGGATAATTGACAACTGCTCAAAGTCATATTTTTAAAGATCAAGACCTTGGGGAGAAATATGACTGCAAAATATGATTGCTAGTCATTATCGAGCCTTCTACTTCATGGGAGTATACTAAATATCCATTGGGAACAACAAAATACTTCATAGAGAATGTAGAGAACATGTTTGGAGAACATTGAGTCATATTGTTAGTTATATATTCAAAGTAGTGATATTTTTTTATTTTCGGGTAGCCCAAGAAAAATATGGGTAGTCTAAAAAAAATATTTGCAAGCCATTGTTTAAGATTTTGAAATCCTAGCCACTTCTTTTCAGAAATTTCAAACCTAACCACCAATTTTTTAGAGTTTTGAAATCCTAGTTGTTATTTTTTTAGGGTTTTGAAACCCTAGCTACTACTTTTCTTGGCTCTTCTTCCTTGTCTTTTGTTGTCTCTTAGCTCTTACTTGTTGTACTTCTTATTTTTTGCTTCTTAGTTGTTGCCTTTTATTGCATCTTAACTCTTATTTCTTGTTGCTTTTTAGTTTATACTTCTTGTTTCTTCTTCTTGTATTTTAACTCATTTTTCTTCTTAGTTCTTGTTTTTTGTTTCTTCTTATTGCTTTTTAGTTCTTGCTTCTTATTTCTTCTTGTTGCATCTTAACTCTCATTTCTTGTTACCTCTTAGTTATTGCTTCTTGTTGTTTTGTGTTGCATCTTAACTCTTGTTTGTTGTTATCACTTGCCACTTTTTTCTTCTTGTTTCTTCCATCACCATTCTTATTCTTCCTACCCTAAATTTGTACTATAGATTTTTGTATTGTTATAAGCATTTGAAGGTTGAGCTTTGTTGTTCATTCACTAAAAATTAACCTCCCATTTCTTTAATTGTATATGCAAGCACTGAAAGTTGAAACAAAGTCATTGGAGGCTACTACAGGGTTAAAAGTCTCCATTATCTATCCATTTAAAGTACATCAACCCGATTCTGTCATCCTACGTACTTTTGTCCCCAATTCCATCCCCCCAAACATCCAAATTCATTTGTTTTCTAACAAAATTATTATACTAACGCCTAATTGTCCAATCGACCATATATAGTTGATCTAAAATTTCAAGCTCATTTTGGTATTGGCAGTTAAATTCCTTTGACCATTTAAATTTTTTTTATAGGTAGTTTTGAAGATTAATCCCTAACTACCTAAGCGACCATATGTGGTCAATCTGAAATTTCAACCTCATTTTGCAGTGGGCAATTAAATTCTTTTGTCCATTTTAAATTCTTTTATAAATAGTGTTGAGGGTTAACAATTAAAAGCTTTCATTTTTCACTGAAAAAGGTTAATATTTGATTTTTATAGAGGTCCTCTTAGGAGGTAACTATTAAAAACTTTCATTTTTCAATGAAAAAGGTAAGTATTTGATTTTGAGAGGTCCTCAAACATATATAAGTACCATTAGTGAAGAATAAGGCTTGTCAATTTTACTTCATTAGATGTTTTTTCAAGCCCTAAAAGACCGCGAGTTCCTTGGAGTCTATAGACTCTAGGAACTTGGCTGCAATTGTAGTCTGATACAATTTGACGTGGCTGAGAGACTCCCACATTAGATAACATTAATTCATTAAATTTTAAATTTTTTTATTTATTTATAAAATTAAAATTAAAATTAAAAAATTAATTTAAATTTAAATTTTACACTATTATTATTATTTAATAATTTGACTATCCTATCGTGATTCAAAATATGGAGAACAACCAAATAGTCTCTTTGAGACCCCCAAAAAACATCTAATGCATTTCCTCACTTTGAGCAAAGTTTGCCAATTACACTTGATTTGAAATCTAAAAAATTGTACATATCCATTTGTTTTGAATATGGTCCCAATAGAAAGAGTAATGTGTTTTCATGATTTTCACCGTTGAAAATTTAAACATGTAATTGTTGATTTGGAGTTATTTGCAATTTCTACTCATAAAAAAAAATTGCATTTCAACAAGGGTAGTTGTAAGAAACACCTACCGGTTTTTGTTCAAAACGGCCATTTCACTCTTGTTCATGAATTTTGGAATAATTTTTTTTAAAATAAAATAAAACATGGATAATGTGTAAAGCATTAAAAAAATGATATGTGCAAAAATTCAGACCTAAAATTTTTTATCTCTAAGAGTTATGCACGGTCAAAGAAGGTTGAAAAATGCAAGAAAATAGACAGTTTGAAATTTAATTCTTAAAAAATAGTAAAAAATTCAAAAAATTCTCAAAAAAAAATACATTACTGCTAACTTATAGATACTCCTTTTCACCAATTTTCACTATTGGAAAAATAAAATTGTGTTTTCTACACTTGCGCAAAGGTAGTGCACTTTGAGCACATGTGGAAGATGGAAAATTAACTATTTTTGGAAAATCTTTGGTGAGCTTGTGTAACTTTAGTAGAAGTCCTAATATACCAATTTTGAGCTTCAAATTCGTATTTTTGGATGAAAAATAGTACTAAAAACCTTCAAAATGGCCAAGGTAGACATCCAATCGGGGGCAGTTTAAAAATAGTAGAATAATTTTTAAAAAACCCAAAAAATTACTCAACATCTGAAACTACCACATGTACAGTCATTTTAAGTTTCATAGAAGATGGACACACGATGCAAAAGTTATGAGAAAAAAACCACCTGTCTAAGGTTAAGGGGACAAAAAAAATGTGAAGTGTTTCTTGCAATCACCCACAATTGCAAGGTGGATTGTGGATTATGAATTTGATAGCTCTTCATTTGAACTTAAGGTTTTTGGAAGTGCATTTTAGTGTGCTAACACAATTTCTAGTTGTTCATGTCACACCTCCCAAACCTTGTATGAAAATTTCTCAAACATTGTGGGGAGTGGAAATGTTGATACTAAAAATTAAATAGGATAATTACATTTCTCTTGTCATAATCTCACAATTCTTATGTAATTTCACACTTAGAATTGGAATATTCACTTATAAGCAAACTCTTTAAACATCTATACGGTTAGATTTTGGAAAATAAATAAATTTCTTCGTGTTCTTTTTTCATAGGAAAAACACACTTGGAAAGGCTTGAACATTTAGGGGTTAAGGACAATAAGGATAATAAATGTGTCACTCCTTTAATGGTGAATACTTTAAGTAGCATTGAACACATGAAAAGGTAGTTATGGGTTGTTCATAGGACATTTATGACTCCACTCTATCAGAGAAGCGTTTTGTAATTTCAAGGGCAGACCACTTCAAAAGTTCACAGAAATCACAATTTGAATTAGAAAATTATAATTCCACTTGGGTTTGATTCATCAAACTAGTGCACATCTTTCTTTGAACTATATATGTGCCCCTCTTGGAATTTGCCCGGCCCCAAGATATGCAGATTGCGAATAAGGGTGGTAATAAATAGGCTTGTCTACCTTCTAACAAACAAGAAAATCAAACATAGCTTACCGACTCTCTCCCCAGCAGTGCTTCTTCGTGCTTCCCCAGAACGTACTACGAGCGGTTCTCCGGTTGAAGACCCCCCAGCAGAAACCAAGCCCCCGCGAGACACACCCAAGCCAAGCCAAGTACTCACTCTGACTGTTCTACAGCTGCTACAGGAACGACCTGCCTGCCTGCCTGCCTGCCTGCCATTCAGTCGGTTACTTCCATCTTCGTTGTGTTGGCCGCCAGTGCCGGAATCATCGAAAGATCAGGCGCAGATTCGGCGGGGGAGACCCAACCGAAGTTAAGGACGCGACGCGGGGCTGGCCCCCAAACCCGGACGGCGACGGATCGGAGGACGTACTACTGACGCTCCAGCCATTAGCTTCCTTCGTCCTGGACTCTTCAGTCACGACTTACTTGCTTCCCATCAATAGCACGTCGTTGATGGCGACCAAAACTGAACATCATTACAGTAGTAAATTTAGTTCGATTCAGTTGATGATTTCCATCTGATATATCGTCCCAACGGCGTCCTGTGCTCTAGCTAGCGAGCCAGCCAGCCCAGTGGACGGTCGGGACGCAGACTTGCTTTCGCCGAGGCCGCTACAGCCCAGCCCAGGGACCGGAGCCCACTCCTGGTGCCCCAGCAAACCGAAGCTTCTATTTAACGCACTCCACTCGAGGACCCCAAGGTTTTGAGCGACGCGGGAGACAGGCACAGCTGGGTAACTCACTACTGGTTGCTGCTTGCTGGTCGTCAATGGACGGATCCACACAATACAGGCACTAGCTCCTGGTGTTGAGTCTATCGATGCGGAGTACGTTAGTAGTAGTAGTCTCTTTCGCTCTTACTAGAACTTTGACAGTCAAATACTTCTTGGTATTGAATCTAGCTATTGTTGCGGATTCATCTCTCACTCTCTAAAACTTGGGGTATTGAATCTATCTGTACGTGCGGAGCAATCTCTCTGTCTCACTAGAACTTCAGGGACTTCTCGATACGTGATGAATATTTTGGATGCGAAGTGAGCTCTCACTCTCTGGAGCTTCAGGGACTTCCTGGTGTTGAACTGAATCTATCGATCGATACGGAGTAAGCTCACACTGTGTTACTAGGGGTACGTGCCTGGTGCCCCGGGATTCAGCGAACGGTGAGGCAATGGAAGGGGGAAGCCAGGGGTGGCGGATAAAGAGGGTGGACACAGAGCTAGAAGCACAGTTGGTGAAGGGAGGGTGGGCATTTATTATATACTGCGCTTTCGAATAATTTGGAAGGCGCAGTCGATCGCCGGGAAACAGGACGACGAGGCGTTGGTGAGGGGATGGTGCATACATTGTGTTGATGGGGAGCAGGGGCTTGAGATTAGGCATGGACAGTGGGCACAGATTGACAACGACAAGCGCTACCGCAGGTCAAGGTCCTCTCGTCCTGGAACCGATCATGTAGAAGTGTAGTTCAAGTGGATACAAGCGTGCAATGATAGTGTAGAAGCGAGTGGATCTTCTTCTTCTTCTTACTTAAATCTTGAGGGGTAGCCGAGGTTTGCTGAGGTGGGGGAATGGTGCATACAGGGCGATGGAGGGACAGGTCATGGCAACTGCTAGTAGTGGTAATGGCGCTGCTCTGGGGCTTGCCTTTGTGTGCAGCCACTCCTGAAGGTAAGAGGCTCGCGTATCCTTTGTTCTGAGCTTCTCTTGCTTTTTGGTACTACAATGCCGTAATGGGATTTGTTCTGGGTTGAATTGTAGAGCTCTGGTACATTACATTCTCTCCATAGACTAGTTTTTTTTTTTTTTTTTTTGAAACCATAGACTAGGTTTCACTTGAGGAGCTTCTACCTTCATATCATCCCTTTCTCTCATCCTCCAGTGAATGCTTAGGTTCCCAAATTCAAATTCAGACAGACTCTGTTGATATCTTCGTGTCAGTCAATCCATTAGAGAAATGGAAAGATCCCACAATAGGAGCCCGAACGTTCAGCGCGGGCTGTCTACTTGCTGAGCCTCCGACAGAGTAAAGTGCAAGGTGAAATGCGTGCAGTGCATTTCGCCGTGTTTCCTGTGTTGTAGGATTTTGCCGGAGATAAGCGAAATTCTGTAGTCATTTGGCTCCCGAGTCTCTTAGTTCCTTGTATCCACTATGGCACAATCCCTAGATAACTTTGGATTTGAACAATGACAGTGAAGTCTACAGGTCAATGCCGTTTTGAGATTCATTCTCCTTATCAATATCCCATATTCTCGGCCTCGAGTCCTGACTGTGTTAATAATTTGGTCTTGTCAATTCTTTATAAGAGATTCTATTCAGTCGGTCCTCCAGTTAGTTCCCGGCCTGTATTCACTCTTTGCACAACCCCTGGAGAATTTTGGTTTTGCATGATGACGAACAATACTTTGCTCACAGAGACTCCAAATCTTGATAAGGGTAACTATCAATTTTGAACTCATACTAGCTAGATGGTCAAGTCCTTAAGAATTGAATGGAATTCAGGAACCAAACTCTGCATAGATTCTTCAAAGTTCCTTCCGTCTTCAAAGCAGCTACTCTGTCTCAAACCTACACTACATGAGGTAACTTAGAATTGCTCTGTGCAGCTGATGCACTGTTGAGCTTGGCGGCGTCATGGGGGCGGACGTTTCCGACATGGATGGGGTCCAATCCTTGCGTGAATTGGGAAGGGGTGACTTGCTCGGTAGGGCTAGTCGTTGCATTGTAAGTACTCCACTTGCAGGTTTTTTACTGTCATTTGACTCATTTCCAGAGAATGACCCCTGTACTAACATATTTATATTGGATTGGACCTCTTGATTCGGAGTTTTTATCATTTATTTGTCAATCAATTCTGAAAATTAAGTGATCCGAATCAACAAAGACATATTAATTCAAGGTGCATTATCTGAAAACCGTTTCATAATGCTAAGTTCAGTACTATCCGCTGTTGGCATTGCAAAAGTTGTTTTCTTTGGTTGAAGGCGTTTATGACAGTAACGCTACATTCAGCATGCACCTTGTGATGAACAAAGAAATACATTCTCGGAAGTTCTTGAGTCAAAATTACAACTTAGCATTATGCCTTCTCTTAAACCTTTCAAAGGTTATCTTAGTCCATTTCAAATATGGTTATCCTTGCAGCTGCACTTTTTTCATTCTAAGATAGTCGCAGTATCTTAGCAGACTTGGCACTTGGCACTTGGCTTGCCGAATTGAATTCGCATCAGCCTTTCATGGTTGTTGACCAATCTATTGACTATTTTTTGATACACTAGTCTGATGCCATAATTGGATTTGTATGTGTGAAACAGGAACCTGACTTCCTCTCAGTTGACTGGATCTATGTCTCCTGCAATTGGGCAACTGACCTCATTGGTTCAACTGGATCTCAGCAACAATGCCATCAGCGGACCCTTCCCTCCAGAATTGGCTCGTCTACAAAGTCTCCAAGTTCTGTAAGTGCTTGCTTCTTTTGATCGACAGCGAAGAGAATTCTGAATATTATTAAACGGTCATATTTGTTAAAATGGCTAGTTCTTAAAGTGCCAAAATTGTGACATTCAAGTGCACAGAGCTCTTGAAACTAGGATTGATTCAGATCCGAGGTTCCTGGAAGGCGCGCGTCTGAGAGTTCTTGCAATTGATTGCCACTTTAACAAAGTATGGTGCTGTTGATTGTTGTAGGTATTAAATGCTAGAATCTTACAATTTATTACTTTCTGTTGGATACTACTGGTCTTATTATAGGCTTCAGTATAGAATGACTGTTGCATAATTTCGTCTCTATGCTTAATAAGTTTTGTTGCTGTTTGTTGCAGGAACTTTAACCGAAATCCATTGAATGCACCGTTCTCTATGGAAATCTGTGAACTGAAGAACTTGATTGAGCTGTAATGATTCCCATTCACCTGTACCCATATCTTCATCTTTATATTGCTTATTGTTGGATTTTTGTGGGGTGTGGGGGTGTGGGGTAAGGTGCGTTACAGGCAGTAAATTGTACACCTGAAACTACCTCTCCTGTTTCAGACATTCATAGGCTGTTGCAAAGAAACAGGTGTAGTTTTTGTTGAGATTTGGTGATTTTCACTTCCATTGCGTGAACACTCCAATTGTAGTGTTAAATAAGGCAGATCATGCAATGTGTGATACAAAATAGTGTTATTGTTTCTTGCAAACACAAAATAGTAGGAGTGTTTCGTGTTATTACACTTCAATCTGAGAATATTCCACGATTGTATTGTAGACATACTGGGAATCTCACACCACCTTTGAAAGGTATGAATCAGCTGACAACCGTTAGTTGTTATAAATTATCTATTGCAGGAGGTACGACGTTGCAGGTCTTTATGGTACGATTCCAGATGAAATTTCAAATCTGCAGAAACTACAAATCTTGTAAGTGACTGGCCATCTGAAAAATTTAGTTCAGATTTTATCACTGTTTGGTCAAGCTTTGAAGTGCCACCGTTTCTCTTCTTTTCAGTATATTGACTCTTCTGTCATATGCCCCCATGCTTCTTTCGTAATTTTCATTATCCAATTTTAGTGGGATCCTTTTCGAGAGGAAAGAGGAAAATTGAGACCCTTTCAGAGAGGTAACAGTGTGCACTTTTATCAGAATCCCTTCCCAAAAATCTTTGGGAAAGATATTCCACCATTTGGTGAGGTGTCACCGAAGATCCAAGGGAGTGGATTTTAAGTTATAGAATCTTATGGTTTTAGTCTAGAAAAAAACTGTCATCTTTGCGCAGCACCACTCAGCCTGGATGTTGCACTGTTGCCGTGTGCACAGGTTTCTTGGAAACAATTCATTTGTTGGACCGTTGCCAGCCAAGGCTATTGGATCAATTGTAACCCTACAACAGCTGTAAGCTTGGATATTATCAGATTTACAAAGTCCTATCAATGTCTTTCCTACTGATCTTTTGAAGCTGTTTCTAGATTTTTTTTTAAAACTAGGCCTAACTGGTTTTGAGTATCGTTATCTGCATCGCTGGCTTGAACTTTGAAGCGATCCCTCTTACGATGGTTCTGGTTGTTGCAGGACTTTGTGGGGCAGCCAATACAAATCCCCAATCCCTACTGAGTTTGGCAATTTGGTGAACCTGCAGTATTTGTAAGTAATGGAGCATCTTAAATGTGCTATTATTCTTGAATGTGTGATTGTTTTATATTTATTTTATCGAGAGGTCTATCACACGTCTCGATTATCCAGTCGTAAAAATGGTGGATTTTAAGAGCTCCAGAAATGTGAAATTCTAGTTCTAAAAAATCTGGAAACTCATTTTTTTCAAAAAAATATCTCATTTTGCAGGAACATGCATACTTGCACCCTCTGGGGTGGGCTCCCGTCATCGTGGGCAAATATGAGGAATATAAGCAAACTGTAAGTTTGAGTGACAGTTTTAATAATTTGTGATTAGGAGCCAAATTATTAGTTTAGTCGTTGGTGTTTCATTCTAGTTTTCCAAATTGCGTCTGAGCTTTGGCTTTTGTTCAGGTTGATTTACAACAATGACCTCACCGGATTTATTCCATCCAGTTGGCAGGCAATGACGACCTTAAAGCAGTTGTAAGACATTGTCATAGCAAATTGTTTCCTACTATGCCTTAGTGCACTGTTCTTTATTTTGGTGACATTCTTAACCAATTCTACCCACGTTTCCTTGCCTTACAAAAAATAGGACCTTCCAATCAATGCACCGAGTGAGGTGTTGTTAGTGATCAGTTTCATGAAAATCCTCTCTTCAAGAATCTTGGAGGAGAGATAATTATTCAATCTTTTTTTGGTGAGTTCTTATAGGAGGTCGAAGGAAATCTCTAGATTATAAAATGCTCCAACATAACAATTGCTTAACAACACCAAGGTGTGTATGGAAGACCTGTACACACAAAAGTGGTGGTGATCTAGTTATACTGTGCACGAGAGTCAAATGCGGGTTTATGTATCGATTCTTGAATTTGACTCTCTGTCTATGTATGCAGGCACATTGGCCAAAATACTATCTCTGGCTTCTTCCCACAATGGATAGTGAATATCCCCATTGAACTTCTGTAAGTTTTTTGCTTTTTTTTGTTTTACAAAACCGATACTCACGAGGTAGGTTATACCCAATATTTCTTCGCAATGTATGACAATGGTATTGGCAAATTTGTACACAACCCTATGCTCAGACAGTTTTGGATATATCTTATTGGACAGGGATATGTCAAGAAACTCACTTCAAGGCTCACTTCCTGATTTAAATCCAAGTCTTCCTTTGGTTGCTGCAACTAGCACCAATATGAGCCTGTACGTTCCTCATCACGCTGCCGACTGTTCTAAAATTCTTATGCTGCTTTCACCTCCAATTTGGATTTTTGAACGTATTTGTGAAAGAGTCGTTTGGATTTTCTTTCCTGTGCAGATATTGCAACTATTTCAATGGAAGTTTTCCTACTTTCCAACTTGGAAACCTTGTGTAAGCTCTTGACACCTTCAGTCACTTTTGCATTCACCGTCTTTCAGCTTAACCCGTAAGAGGTCCCTTGGAGACCGAATGTCTATTCAAACATATAATGTCCCATAGAATCCCCATGATGGTACATATTGGTATGTGATTTTCTATTTTTATTTACTGTTTACAATGGAATGAAGGTGCACTTAAATATAATAAATAATGTAGTCAAATTTGATAGTATAAAAATTCAAACACAGATTTAAATTCAAGCAAAAACATGTGGCTGGAAAAGTTCTCAGAGACCTTATAAAGGGTTAACCAAGGCTCTTCTCACATGAAGTTTTGCCCTGAATTGTTCTTGTTTTTACAGAAATATTACAGGTAACTGTTTCACCAATGAGTCAACGAGGGATGCAGACAATTCCAGGAATACTTGTAATCGACCATTTTTCTGCAGAGATTTCTTCATGAGGTTGGAAGACGGTACGTAATTAAAATGTTACCAATGCAAACCTTTCTTGAGGCTTATTTTGTCATGTGATCTTCCTTTTCCCTTTTTCAATTCATTCTCCTAGCATTCTAGAGCAGTGTTGATCATCCATCCTGTTTCATTGTTGTTGCATCTCCATTAGCTTACAATATTTGGTTGAGTCTGAACGCTTTCAACGCAAGAGGGATTGTGTGCCCCAAAGAAGATGTTCAAGAATGTTTTGCAGTTTCATTAAACCTCATTTTGGCTTATTGTGATGTGTAGGCTGTGCTCCCTGTCCTGCTGGAAATTACATATACGACAACAAAACGATATGCACTTGCAAGCCTGCCGATTATGGTAAGTTTGAGAATGCCTCCTCTTGTTGACCCGACTTCATCTCCTCTGCTTTTCCTCCTTTCAGATGGTTGCTTATCAATGCATTTTCCCTTGAAAACATTCAGATTTGCTTGTTTACTGCTTTACATTTCAAAACAGTAGATCCAAATTTTGTGAGCATCATAACCTCAAAGAGACGTGACACCTACGCATTGGATTTGAAAAGTATGGTTATTGTTCATAGTTTTGTCCTTCTGTAGCGTTGTAGCGCTACGGACTAGTTAACGGGAAATTACAGTCTTGTTATGAGAATTAATGGCAGAAATATTATATCTTCATAACAAGTTTAAATTTTCACATTGCTGGACGTAACCTTACACAAGACGTTGTAATGCTCAAGAAGGATAAGATTGTGAGATATAATCATGTTCTCTATACCCAATGTTTGGTTTGCCACCTTTACAAAATGCGCTCCATGGAGGTTTCGATGTCATTCTATTGAGACCCTTGATTGAGCATGATTGAAAAAGATTATGTTAGGTAATGTGAAACTACAACGTTGTTTAAGAAACAACATTCACTGCCTCTTCTATAGGTTGGCATGTTATTTCTCACAACAAGGGCTCTACTTTCACGTTCCCTGGTCCAGATATGGCAGGAATTTCAAGTAGCGCAGTTTGAACTAAACCATGATGACTTGTTATTTATTAGACGTTGGCGGTGGAGGTGGAGGGTTTCCATATGGAGAAGTCATTGGCGGTATAGTCGGATCGCTTGTGCTGGTTATTGCGCTTGTGGCTCTTTGTAAATGGGAACCCATTCATAAGCGTCTTCCTTTTGACCCGTTCTTAATATTCAGTACCAACGACGACGGTAAGCTTTCTCCACCTTCTCCCGGTCCCCAAAACCGCTTGCTTATCCCAATTTGGCAATTGGAAAACTGCCAATTTAAAGAGAATTGTTTTCTTTGGGGGTGTTGTGAAATGTTAGATCTGTTAGATGAGTGAAATCTTTTGACTCAGTTGTAGAATTTTCTCATTTTTTTCATTCTATTTACGGAAGCTCTGTGGATGATACAGATGAGGATTGGGAGGTTCCGGAAGGCGTGCACAGATTCACCATGGCAGAACTGACCAAGGCAACTGGGAATTTCAACAGAGAGCATGAAATAGGGTCGGGTGGGTTTGGGAAAGTGTTTTTCGGAACCTTGGCGGATGGGAAGATGGTGGCCATTAAAAGGGCTTCCACCACAAGTTTACAAGGCCAGATTGAGTTTCGAAATGAAGTGAATCTGCTCAGTCGGTTGCACCATCGCCACCTTGTACGCTTGGAGGGGTTCTGTGAAGACCAGGACCTTCAGATTCTGGTTTATGAGTTCATGAAGAACGGGAACTTGAGCGAGCACATTTATCGTAAGCCGATGCATCGTATTGCTGTCAGTTGATGCTTCTTTACTTGTCAGGTTCATCACGGACAGCATAAGTGAAAATCCCATGGCTGTTTTGTAATGTTGTTTCAACAGGGGGTTTAGTGACCGATACTATCATTCTTTTTCCTATGTGACTGCTTTCAATTTTAGTCACCACACGCTTTGCGTATTGAAGGATTTTCATATTTTGGATCTTTTTATGCATGTTGTGGGGCTTTTTCTGATGGTTGGATCGACCACATGTAGGAGCAAGAGGAATGAAGGTGCTGAGGTGGTACAAGCGTCTGGAAATTGCTGTTGGAGTTGCGCAAGGCCTGGATTACCTTCACTCATTTGCGGTGTGTCACTCACAACTAGTTTTTTTTTTACCTGATCTGTAGTGACAGACATCTTTCACTTTCGAGAGGAAGGCCAAGAAAACTAAGACCTTGATTAAATGGATTTATGAAAAGAAATTCCAGGGTCATTTGGCCACCAAGTTTCTTATGTTCAGTACTACACAAACTTTGATTTTGCATGATGATAGATGTACTGCCTGCCTGACTTGTCACATACTCTTGATCTTGATAGTAAGTGTGTGAGTTGGGACACATGGATGGTTCAGTGCTTGGGAATTGGATGGAGTTGAGGGACCCAATCTTCAAAGTTTTCTAATGGTGAATTTCTTCTGATGCAGGACCCTCCAGTGATTCATCGAGACATAAAGCCCACCAATATCCTCCTTGACGAGCACATGTTGGCCAAAGTGGCGGACTTCGGCATTTCCAAGGCAACGTTGGATTTCAATACTCATGTTTCCACAAGGCCTGCTGGCACTGCTGGGTAGGGTCTTACATTCTTTGTTTCGCATTCCTTTCTTTTTGACAATTACAGAAATTGGTGCATTTTGAGAACCAATTTTAACCCTTTAGGTCTCCTTCGTAGATAATTAGGTCACGAAGTCTTGATGTAAGTAAGCATTTCAGTGTTGTACTGGCTACAAAATCTTTAAATTTCTCCTGGCATTTCCTTGACTGTTTTTTAACTGGTTACTATTGGACAGGTATTTGGACCCAGAATACTTTCTGAGACGGCAGTTAACCACTGCAAGTGATGTTTACGGGTATGGTGTTTTGTTGCTGGAGATCATTACTGGCCAACAGGCTATCGATCACAGCAGGAAGGAAGAGTTCAATCTGATTGAATGGGTAAGTAAATGATGTAGAGCTTCATGTCGTCTTGCATTAAGACTTCAACACGTTCTTTGGATAATCTATTTTCGTATCGCCCAATTGCGGAGTAACAATATGTGGGGCGGCACTAAATAATGCCTATTGCTACACAACTGGATCAAAAAGAATTTTCATTTCGTGGATATATATGACATAGCAGTTTGCAATTGTCAATTTGTTTGAATACCGGTCGGTGATTTTCTGCATGTAGGAGCTCTGAGGTTGTTGAAAATGTTTTGTTTTGTTTTGTTTTGGTGATGTTGAAGGTGAGACCAAGGTTCCGTGAGATGGGTGTTGAAAGCATTGTGGACGTGGCATTGGATGGGGACTACGACAAGGAAGTGTTCACCGACATGACGAATGTTGCATTGATGTGCGCATCGTTCAACAAAAATGATAGGCCGGCCATGAAGGTACGCTTCGCTACTCAGAAAATCCTACTTCTCTAAAAAAACACTCTTGGTAATGGATGCTATAATCCTGAATTGGTCTCTGAATAAGACAATCTTATTTTTGAAGTATTCCTCACTGTCGCTATAATGCAAACCCCTGTTGAAACAAGATTAAAGAAACAACAATGGAATATTTCAACTGACCAGGAGGCGGAAACAACTTACATCTCCATATGGTCATACTTGCAAAAACGACATGTTTCAGAGTGTCTAAATTGTGAAACTGAAGTGCCCAAACTCTCAAGAGTAGGCTTATAAAGTATCCTGAACTCTTTAAACCAGGACTGGTGCAGCAGATACCTAGTTTCAGTCCGGCGATTGTAACTAATGTCAATTTCGATAAATTGGTAGAAATTCAGTATGCCCATCTGGAAACTTAGATCTATACCATTCCTAGTTTTCAGAGCTTTGTGCAATCTATTGTTGATGTTTTGGTTCTATGAATCGTGCCAATTTTTTAACAAATTTGACCATAACTGTGCCAATTTCACTAAATCTTCCATTTTGACAAGTATGGGGTTTTTTTGGGTTTTTTTATTATTGAATGTTGTGTTTTTTATGTTGATTTCTCAACAAATTGTAGAGTTTACACTAGTGTGAGACTTACCTCGATATTCTGCTAGTGCTTTGTCCATACGCGATTCATTTGCCATTCTTTTTGCTCTTTTTGTGTTTCTGCAGGATGTTGTGAGCTATTTGGTGCCCCATGTACGTGCCTTCCAATCTTTGAGTGGCGGCAGCACGGAAATGTTCCCATCAGGAAGAAGTTTGATGCGGGGGAGCGACATGGAAAGATTGACGAGACAAAATCCGGAGGACTTGCTAAGAAGCATGCAATTCATGACGGTGCCATTGCACACGGCTGGTGTAAGTTCTAGTATCAGTTCCAGTAGCACAGAAACGGAGTTTCATACTACGACGTCCACGTTACTTCCCAGATAACACAATATATATATATTCATGGACTCAGCAGTTTTTCAACTGCCAAAATTGAGATAGACTTCCTTTCAAAATTAGAACAGGTTTAGATTCTAGTTGTACAACACTCTGCCAATATTATAACGAAGATTTACCAATGTAGTGAAATCACAGTAGATTCATGATGTTCTGCTAACTTTCAATGGAAATAAAATGCAGTGGGGTCTGCTTTCAGTGAAATTCATATGAAAAGCTAGCAAACGCTTCTCATCTCTTTTAATTCTGCAACTCAACCTAGTAACCTATCTACAATTTGTGTCCAAGTCTGAGTGATCGTCTGTGACGTACGTAACAATCAGATGCATTGTATCATGTTAGGGTGAGTCTCTTTGGTTGTGGTCCTGTATGTTTCGTATGATGAAAAACACATGTCTGCTGGAGCCAAATATATATGGAGTTGAATTTTGTACTGCGTAACTTACTGTATGTACGAATCATTTGTTCAGCTTTTAAATGGTTTGTTATTTTGTCTAGTATAGTGTTCAGTTTGGTGCTTTTATGCCAAAATTAGTTTGTGGTCTTGGAGATTGACAGGTGTGTAGCACAGCTTATAACACTCTTAGCGCTGATATGTTTTCAGGTTGATTTCAGTCCCTTCAACAACGTCAAGAGACCCGAGACTATTTGAGCTGGAACTCCATAACATTCTTGAGGAGCTTCCTCAACAACACCCTTGGGGGACAGGAATCCAAACTCTTTTTGTGCACAATCTTGACCTCATCTCTGGTGGAAGATACCAGAAGAAGACCAGCATTGGCCACTGACTTCCTGAGCACCGTGCAAGCTCTCTAAAGTGAATGTCAAATTCTTGAGTCTTTTTCTTGGATTTCCATCTGCAGTGAAAAAGGGTGATTCTCACAACTGCTAAAGAATGTTATGAAAGGCGAGCTTTTTGCTTTGGGGGAGCAAGTTTTCAGACTGAGGTGTTCTCCCGGTATGTCAAATCCCTACAAGGATCACTCTATTTAGCAGGCATGGCAGGATGCGAGCTGGATCAAGGACTTCAGTTACGAAGATCTGAACAATTTTGGGTAAGCATAGGATCTGATTCTACTTGTCATTTCATTTCTGATTTCTGATTTCTGGGGTTAAGTTAAGTGGTTATAAAACTCATTTTTTAACTTGCTATGTTCATTTTTGCTGTGCATTCATCACTGGTGATTGGGAATGGTGTTAAAATATCAACCTTGCATTAATATACATAGACAGGTTTCAATAAAATTGGGACAACTTGCAGATCATATCCAACACCATTGATGATGATGTATCGTCTTGTAGCTCTTGTTTCGTCCTCATGTCCTCACTCACAATGTTTATATAAATTTTGAAATTTCTGAAACCCATGATTCTGATTCTTAGAGTAATTCTGATGGCTCAGATGTTGCCAAGCTTTCTGATTGAAGGATTTTATGATCTTTCTGCAGGTTGTGTTTTAGGCATGCCTAAATCCATTGTTTCTAGCTGAGGCAGAGCAAATGCTTTCATGGGGATGCACTGTCCAATCACTGACGGACACGTGTATTGAACCCACTTTGGGACACCAATTCTATTTCTGTTGCCGGAGGGTCCTTGTAAGGTAGTATGCTCTAAAAGCGCCCATCTTCTTCAAACCGCCCCTATTTTTGGGTGGAGAATGGAGATGGGGTGATCCTTAAATGGGCCACTTTAGCAATTGAATGCATCGAGGAAAAATTATTTTTCTATTGCAAGAGCCAATCATTGCCTTTGATTTTTGCACATCTCTTTACAAGTTGCAAGTGCACAAACTCTGGGAGACCTATGGTTACAAATAGGTGCCTATGCCCCAAATCTTTGAAAATTTATAAGTAATTCAAAAATGCTTGGAAAAGTAGGTTCCACATCTATTTCTCTTTCTCTGAAAAATGATCTAAAAGTAATTTTGTCCACTAAAGTCTATGAAAAAGGTGGGCCAACCCTTAAATGGTTGCTCTCAAAGCATACTACCTTAGAACATTGTAGAGTACCCAAGTATCTGGAGGAGAGAATGATGAGGCGTATAGCTCACACAAGGGATAATTTGTTTATGCCTACCTTTATTCTTATGATTTTCTACAGAGATTTTGGGACCCATGATCACTAATAGTAGTAAATGTTATGTTTGTTATTTTGGAGAAATGAGAAATTATTTTGTAACTTAAGCACCATTTGGTTGTAGAATTTTTGAAGTGTAACGATATAAGGTAGGGGACATTCAAAACCGCCACTTTGACTGTTGTGGACTACAATGGTTTTTTTACTGTAGAACTTGTGTTATTGGTAGCATCCCATTGCATTAAATTTGGAGGGACATCAAGGTACTTGTTCTTTTCTTTCAGAATTGGCGATATTTTGACCAAAAAAAACGTTGTAACGGAGTGTGAATAATTTACTCCGTATATTATAAGAAAAGTAAAATTTTATTTCTTCTCATTGGCAAGTGAAGAGATTTCAATGCACCAAAAAATGCATCATTTGGATATTGTATATAAAAGTTATAAAGGATCAAAGTTTTTTGGTAGATGTTCTAAAACCATTTCTTCTAGAATAGGTACATATTGATTTACAAGATGAACACACTATCAATGACCATTTCATCAAGTGGCACTTTACTTCTAAAGTCCCCTTGTAGGACACTTGACTTGACATTCAGGTAGGCTCTTGTGATTTTAAATCTTAAACATAGTATCTTCAAACTTCTTTTCAAAATAAAAAAATAGATAAGCTTTCTAAAAAATTAATTTTTATATCAATCAATGGTTGGAAGCAAAAGTTATTCCACACACTATTCAAAATAGTTGAGAGTGACAACCAAAAAAAATTTGAAATAATTTTTTTCTTAATTTTTATAGAATGATTTTTTTTTTAATCTATATAGAAAGATTTGATTTGTTTAATTTTAATAAGTCATTCTTCTTGAAAAAAACAATGTATTGGGTTCATTTTTAGCCCAATCACATCTCCAAAATGATTCCATAGGGTTAAATTTAGTTTTTAGAACAATCTCAACAATGGGATAATGTGTTTCAATTCCATCTTAGAACTATCAACAATTTAGTTTTCCCTCTATCTAGTACTTAATTGCTTCTAGCTTTCTACTTAACAATGTTTTAAAGCTTGAAAATCAAGTATTGTTTTTATGAATTCTTTTCCTAAACTCTCAATTCAAATCTACATGATACAATTTTTTTAATTCAAATCTAAAATCCAAAAATTTCAAGTTCAAAGTATTCAAAGTCATGGGGCCCCAAACCATATTTTCTTGTAACATATGTGGTCAAAGTCTTTTAAATTTCTTACATAAATTTTCATACTAATATATAACAAGATCCTACAGTTATATATGCCTAAAAGAAAATTGATTAAGCTTTTGCTGCTTGCACTAGAAATGACAATTTGAGCAATTTTTTACCCTTATAAAAAAGACCTTGGGATCTTATCTTAGAAATTGTTTACAATGTGATTAATATGGATCAAGGCATTTTTTTGCCTCCTTGTGCTAGTTTGAATCAAGTGGTCAAAGCTAGCAAATGACCATAAAGCTTTTTTCAAAAATAAAATACCCACGTCACTACCTAGGTGGTAGGAGATGACCCTCTGCGACCAAGTCAACACGTGTCCCTTCATGGCTGTGTCGCCAATGGGATTAGGGTTGGGCGCCCATGATTGCATTGTTATCATCTCACCCTCCCCACTTTCTTATTCATTTATTTTAATGCTTAAACCTTTGTCACCATTTGATCTTCTTATCTTACGTTCCAATCATCAACCGCGGTACTAGAGGCTATAGTAATGTCACCAATTCTGCTTCATAGTGGTCTTCATTTCGCCATGTACTAGTGAGACTTGTACACTTAAGATCGCCAATTACCTAAGAGAGTGGGGTTTATACTTTACCTTGTGGAGACATAGCTTGCTCGTAATTTCTAGGGTGTACTCATGCGGGGACATCTCAAAGGGTGTTTTCCACCATTCTTTTATGATTTCCATATTTTGAAACTTTCATTGCTTGATATTTAATGTCAAATGCAAAGGAGGCATTTAGCATTCATGAGTGCAAGAGATGTAATACTTTCGTTCTAAAAAATTGTCGTCACCACATAGTTTTATGTGAAAGACGTTTGTTGCTTGAAAAGTATTGTGTTTGTTGTCTTACTTTGCCTTAGTTTGGATGGATGGGTACAATCACTAAGAGAGTTTGTTGTCACTAAGTAATCAAGATGAGATCTATTGTTCCCCATCTAGTGTTGAGGATTTGGAAGATGATGTCACTTGAAAAGCAATACAGGCCATTTCTCTCGAAAGATCAATAAAGAAGAAGGTTGAAAAAGTGACAATGGAGAACTTCGCATTGGTGCTGAAGGAGTGGAAGCAACAAGGAAGACTATGTGGAGTTACTTCCAATCTACTCGTAGAGTTGCAGTGCATGCGGGGAATAACCTTTCTCCATGGTTTTTTTGTTGGAGGTCCTTGAAGCATAGCCCAATTTTGTAGAAGATTACTCCAGTCTCGATTCCAGTTAGTGCTTGGGGCATGAAGTATTTTCTGTTGAAATCAGAGCAATTGATTGGTTTGTCATCCACCTCCAATGACACAAGAATCTTGACATTGAAGTTTCTTCTCATAACTTTGTCTTTAGAGTCTAAGAATGCAAACAACAAAGACTTACATGACGAAAGGGTCTAATGACTTTGATTTTCAATTGCCCCATGTGAAATGAGATATCACAAATTGGGGTAAAGCGGAGATGAAGAAATTAGAGGCATAGAAGAGGTATGACCATGTGAGCTTCCAATTCGTCACTTGGGACTCATTGTTTTCTTTATTTTAGATTATTGCATTTAAAGTCATAATATTACATAAAAGCCCCCCAAAAATGTAGAACCAAAATAGGCATGTCACATGCCAATATAGCCTTTGGTCATAAATAGCCTTTTATCCTTACAATACCCCCCAAACCCACTTGTATATAGGTTAGAACCACAAAATAGTAGGAATCACCAGGTTTGTAGAGAATTTATCTAAAATAGCCTTAAATCCAATGCATGTGACCATGTTTGGCTAAATTGGTCCCAAAAGAGATAGGGAGATCCTTATGTAAATCTTTAAAGATAGGTTCCAGTTTCCCCATCCCATCAACGAGATATTAAGAATCCCAATTGTTAGCATGCAAGTGTTATTTTTTCAAGACAAGCCACACGGAGGAATCTACGACCACCAGATGTTTCTATAGGATTGGAAACATGTTAGAAAGTCAACAACAAAATCAATTCACCAAGATTTCTTCGCATGTGGAAGATTCTTTGACTGTCGATAGAAGAAGGAGGGTCGGTTTTGGGGAATGCTGGTACGTGAGCGGGGAGTGGCGAGCGGCGAGCAGGGAGCAGGGATTGGTGAGCAGGGTTAGACTATTTTGAAATTTCTGATCAAATAGATAAGAAAAAATGGATGATAATTGGAACAAAAGTTAAGGAAAATTTGTATGAAAGTTAAAAAATTTCTATGAATGAACAAAAGTTTTGGGTTTAGGATTGAAGGTAAACTAATGAAAGTGCTTAAGAAAATGGGTGCACGAAGTTTAAAAAAATGGATGAAAGTGGATGAAAAAAATGAATGGATGTAGATGATGAAAGTGGATGAAAAAAATGGATGAATGTAGATGATGAAAGTGGATGAAGGACATGGATGTAACTTGGGGAAGTGGATGAAAATAATGGATGATATTGGATGCATGAAATCAATCTAGGGTCTTCTAACGAGATTAAAAGCATGCATAAGTGACGCTAAATAATACAAATAAAATCACAGAGAATTCCTCCGTGAAGAAAAGCATACACCATAATCATGAATAGCACATTGTAGAAAACCCAACAGGAACTCCATGTCCAACAGAGAACTGTGTGTAGAGAATGAAGGCTACATCATAAGAAAACACTGCGTAGGACTATACAATACGTGCCCTTGGAATTTATTAAATAGGTAGGTTTTGAAACCCGAACTACATGTCTTTGAACTTCCAAGATTCAACAAATTTCAAAAGATTTGAATATAAGTACAATGTAGAATTGAAATCGTATTGAAATCTTTAAGCTCACCATGTTATAACATTCATCATACACTTTCTTCGCCATATATCAATATTGGCTATTATTACTCTTGAACTAATGAATTGAAGAAGAGATAGATCACAAAACGAATTCTGTGCAAATTTTTTGGAAACGAAGTCGAAATCAAGCGAGTTGGGATCTATATCGAACTATAATTCAAAAATTCAAAAGTTGTAATGGACAATATTGTCATCTGGCTGAAAAAAATGCATGATGAATGTTAGAAGATGGTGTTTTTGTATGATATTTTGCCTCTCTAGCAACACATGTAACTTATATAGTCAGTTTGTAAGCTGGAGCGGACCAAGAACTTGGACAAGCAAGTAACGTGAATAAGCATTGCTAGGAATACGTTCATGTACATGTAATTGAGCTTCAGTTACTCTATATTGAACTGCTGTATTTGGATCCTACTTCAAGATCATATTGTGCAATACCAAGTAATTGAAGACCAAGGCAAGTATTTAGCAAATGGGGAATATAACTCACAGGGGAGAAATATCCGGGTGTATCTCTATACCGTATCGCAATAGCAAAATCATTGTAGTTGGGCATACAAAGACCTATGCTTTGGCAAGCCCTATGCAACTGAGACATTGCTCGAACACTGCTCCGACTCCATAAACATGAAAATCAAATCTTAGATAATAAGATGTATACACTGTGAACGTAGTCGGCTTGACAGGATGCAAGAAAAAAGGGACATACTGGTTAAAGATGACTTCAGAATACATACAATGGGTATGTGGTGTCATCTAGATATATAGTCTGAAAAGCAGGCCACACAAATTCTATTGATAAACTACAGCCAATCAGTCCCCGCGGATCGATCACAGCTTTGAAGATAACCTTATCCATTCTAGGAGCTACAACATTGCAACACGTGGCACGAGGAGCATCAATGAAGGGACCCACATTCACCGAGAACAAGAATAATGAAAACTGAAGCACATGGGCGGTTAAGATCCGATGATTCTATTCTGCTTCAGTTTTTAATAGATTACAATATCGCATTGTCTTGTAATCTATTAAGGCGTGAAGCAGGATTTGGAGAACAAATATCACTATCCTTATCTTCTCGTTAGAACTACTTATCGACTCGAGTCATTGAAGAAATTTCGGAAGATTTATTCTCTTTAATGTAATCTATTAAAAACTGAAGCAGAATAGAATCGTCGGCTCCTAACCGCGCATGTCGAACTTGCAGATTTTATCGACCCAAATCATTCGAGAAATTTCAGAAGATTTATTCTCTTTACTGTAATCTATTAAAAGCTGAAGTAGAATATAATCGTTGGCTTCTAAACCCGCGGAGTTAGCACAACCTTCCGCGAGGGGCTGCCTCGACCCCGTGAGGGGCTGTCGCATGGCAGCGTATTCCCCCCCGTGAGAGGCTACCCCAAGGCAGTACAGACACCCCGCGAGGGGTTGCCGTGGGGCAGCACAGATCCCACCAGGGGCTGCCCCGGGGTAGCAAAGATCCCACCACGGGCTGCCTTTGAATAGAAATAACCCCGCGGCAGCACGTTCCCCATGGGGTGCTTCCCCAAGGCACCACAGTCCCCGCGAGGGTCTGCCGCGGGGCAGCACAGACCCCGCGCGGCGTTGCCCCTAAGCAGCACAAGTCCCCGCGAGGCGCTATCCCAAGCCAGCACAGGTCCTGTGAGGGGCTACCGCGGGGCAGCGCCGTCCTTGCGAGGGGCTGCCCTAGGGCAGTACAGACCCCGCGCGGCGCTGCCCTAGGGCAACACAGACCCCGCGCGGCGCTGCCGTAGGGCAGCACCGTCCCCGCGAGGCGCTGTTCCAAGCCAGCACAGGTCCCGCGAGGGGCTGCCACGGGGCAGCGCCGTCCCTGCGAGGGGCTGCCCCAGGGCGGCACAGATCTCGCGCGGTGTTGTCGCAGGGCAGCACCGTCCCCGCGAGGGGTTGGCCCAAAGCAGCACAAACCCCGCGAGGCATTGCCCCAAGGCAGCACAGACCCCTCGAGGCGCTGCTCCAAAGCACCAAAAACCTCGCGAGGCACTACCTGAAGCCAACACAGACTCCGGGAGGCACTGCCTCAAGGCAGCACAGACCCCGCGAGGCGTTGCCTGAGAGCAGCACAGACCTCGCGAGGCGCTGCCCGAGAGCAGCACAGACCCCGCGAGGGGATGCCTTGGGCAGTGTCGTCCCTGCGAGGCACTGCCCCAAAGCAGTACAGACCCCGCGAGGGACTGCAGTGGGCAGCGCCGTCCCCGCAAGGCGCTGCCCAAAGGCAGCACAGAACCGCGAGGGGCATCGCCGTCCCCGCGAGCCGTTGCCCATGGAAGGCAGCCCAGACCCCGCGTGAGCTGCCCCAAGGTAGCACAGACCTCGCGAGGGACTGCAGTGGGGGCAGCGTCATCCTGCGAGGGGTGGCCGCGGGGCAGTGCCGCCCCCCCCGACACAGTGCCGCCCCCCCCGACGCAGTGCCTGAAGGCAGCACGGCCTCGGGAGGGGCTGTTGCTGGGCAGCGAAAACTCGCAGAGGGCTGCCCCAAGGCACCACAAACCCGCGAGTTTGTGCTGCGGGGCAGCCAACCCCGCGAGGGGTGCTTGGGGGCAGCAGAATCCCCGGGAGGGGCTGCGCAACCTCCCTGGGAATAACTGCCGCGGACAGCACTAACCTCTGGCTGTGCTGCCGTAGGGCTGTACAAACCCCGCGAGGGGATACTACGCCACAGCACACTCCCTGCTGAGCGGGGTAACTGTGGGCAGCTTAGAGCCTCGAATAGAACTGCGAGGGGGGGAGCAAAGACCCTTGGCAATGCTGTTTTAGGTCAGCATATATTCCTGAGCCCGGTTGGAGTGTGTAGATGGGGGTGGAGAGTGGGAGTGGAAACATAGGAAGGGGTTAATCTGGGGTTATCTAAACCCTCAACCGCCCCGACGAGGCAGCATAGACACTGTAGAGCTACATCGGAGCAACCCAGGAACACCGATATTAGGAAGGGAATAAGATGGACATGTGAAACGAGAAGTGGATAACCACACACATGACCGAAGAGATAAGGGTTTGCATGATAGTTGGATCATTCTAGAGTACTCCAATAATGGAATAATGCTAAAACTATAGCGTAGGCTAGTGTGCATGATTACACGTTTACTACTTATAAAAAATATCGGAATATCATGAATATCTGAATAT
The DNA here is from genome assembly GCA_947034895.1 of Rhytidiadelphus loreus. Classification (NCBI taxonomy): domain Eukaryota; kingdom Viridiplantae; phylum Streptophyta; class Bryopsida; order Hypnales; family Hylocomiaceae; genus Rhytidiadelphus; species Rhytidiadelphus loreus. The sequence continues at coordinate 47,969,455 of OX344764.1, forward strand.
GATATTCATGAAGCACAATATGCTTTTAGAAGATAAATAATTACGATAGTAATACTATTTGTCATTGTGTAGTCGATGAGTTCACATTGAAGGGCAAGATCTTATTAGTGAAGAAAATCAAGTATAACCTTGGAAATTGTTGTTTGGGGCAGACTATGTTCAGGGAATGATCACCTCTCGGGACCGAGACCAGTGATTCAACTGCATTCGTCCTGCACAGTCTAATCAACCATTAATTAATGGGTACAGAAATTAGAAAACTAGAAATTGACAAAACGGTTCGTAGACTATGGTCGGCAAATTCTGAACCCCGCAAAGGACTCAAGTATCATCTGAAATTTCAGAATCTGCCATAACCCCCCCTATTCCACAAATGAAAGAAGCCAGAGATTACTAGAGTTTGTCAAATTAATGAAGAATGCATCAGTGAATCAGTGATATTCAAAGAGACTGCAAAAGTGACATTGACAGTTTCAAATTTTAATTAGGGTTGTATCTCATTGAATTGTTTTGTTACATAACGTAATGAACAAGTTGGAGATAATAAGTGAAAACCGAGATATAGGTCGTAGAGTGTATGGTAAGGCGGATAACCGGGTAAATAATAATTAGAGCTTGAACCACAAAGATGTAATGCCTGTTCAATCATGCAACTACAGAGTACCTTTGAGGTGAACCTGTAGATAATACAGATTTAATACATGGAAATAGTAAAATGCATCACCAAAATAAAAACGGTAATGTGAAGTAATGACTTCAACATTAGTCAGATGATAAGGAACTTCCCTCATTGTCTGATGTGTCCATATCTGACTCGACAGCGGAGTCATCAATAAACTGAAGAACACGAGGATCAACAAGATTAGCCCTATAACTAGGCCTAGGGTTTAGGGCAACATAATCCCTAGAAAGAGTTTCCGCGTATTCGGGAAGTAGAAACGGTTTTGGTGGACTGGGAAAAAACGCAGGGTTTCCAAAGAATGGAATGTGTGAGCCAGGTCTCACTTTTGCCGCTTGCCTATGCAATCAAGTAAACCATAGATTAGAGGAAGGGTAAATGATATCCAAAGAAATATGTCAATGAGGAAGTTGAATTGGTGTGACTTACTTACTGAAAAATGAAGTTTTCACAATCTGCTGTGCTGGCACTTCTTCCTCATCCAAATCAATTGCAGCATCAACACCGACTGTGACTGTGGTCGGAAGAAACGGAACTTGACGAATGACTGGTTTGATGAGGGCCTCAAAGATAGCCTCATCTTCCTCGAAGGCTAGAACATGACGTCCAGTAGCTCGGCATGCTAAAATGCTAGTACCTACATATCCGTCACAATTATGAGATGTCATCTGAATGATAGAAACTGAAGGTGATTGCAGAATGAATTTAGTACTCATGAAGATGTACCTGTAGCTGCCGTACAGTCGACGACAACGGAGCCAGGTTCGCAACATCCTTCCACGAGCATCGCCATGAAACCTGACGCCTTCTCTCTAGGACCGCGCCATGGTTTGTCACCATTCATGGTGACCTCTTCGGCAAAGCATAGGTTCCTGAGACAGTCATCCTTGCCTACGGTGACGCCAACCTTCGCATGAGAAGGAACATGCTGGAATGGGAAATCGTCCTCCGTTTTTGGTCCAGACTTCTTGACCACAAGAGAGATTGAAAACCTCTGGGTCTGGAACAAGAAATGATCATTGATTAGTCAATGGTTAAGGTGAATCTCAAGAAAAGACAAAAAAGAATATGAAATGGCTATTACCGTCTTCTTGGGATCAATTGCCGATGTCAAGTGAAGATGGTTCATACCCCACCAATCTACGAGAATCTTAAATCCATATTCCTTGCAGCATCCTAGAAGCTGGCTCCTGTGCGCCTTCGAGGAGGACGGGTACATCACAATAAGTGCTCCATTGTCGTGTAAATAACCAACTGCAAAGTCGAAGACTGGAATCAACCAGTCATCTAAGAAGTGGTTCCATGTCGGAATAGGTGCAGGAGGAGTAGATATGGTAGGCACATGGAGTCCTTCTGGAACATCAACAAGAATCAAGTCCACCGCAGACTCTGTAGTCAGGACTCCGTCAAAATAGCGTTGCTTGTCACTAGCATGCTGCATGAAAACATTCAAAGGAGAATAAGAATTACGAAAATTTCATAAAAGGATACAAAGGGAGATTAAAATAATTGAACAACTAATGAACAAAACAAGTAACGAAATAGACATGTAGCATATTCATGTTCCATGAAGTATTGAATTCAATAGAAAATAAGGCACACAACCAAAATACCATGGATAAGAAGCCTTCGACGGCTTCAAGGGCCTTCTTGTCACGAGTCAGACCCCTCAACGAAATATTCAGAATGCATTCGTCAATAGCAGGGTCAGAATCCAAGTGATGAACAGGTGGCGTGAGACCATGAACCAGGCGATCCTGAGTCAGCGAGAAGCTGGAAGACGTGTCCTTCACGTCTGCGGCACTAGTTGCTGGCTCCTGCAAGGGAGTCTCGGCCTTCCTCTTCTTGCCCTTCTTTTTTGCCTTCTCTTGTTCCTTCTCGGCCTTTGCAGCCAGTCTCTTCAGTTTTATGTCCTCCGTCTTCTTCTTTGCCTCCTCCAGCCTCTCCACCTTCTTCTTGTCAAACGCATCCCGTTTAGCAATGGCTTTGGATCGGGCTTCTGGATCAAGTCCAGCGAACTCATCGAATTCAGGCTCCACAACCGGTGTTTCCTTCAATGTCTTGAACAAAGGTACCTCTTCTGGTGGAATGGATCCCAAGTTGCACTCGATGTACCAGGGACAGGCTTGAAGATGTGGAGTGGTCCAGTTTCGAAGCTGCCATGCTGAGAACATGCAGTCATCCTTTGATCTATCCAGCCAAGTTGTCAGGAATGGTGGCAAGTCAGCCTTGGCTATGGCCTTCTTGGTATACAACTCAAACTTGAAATACCTGTGCAATAGAAAAGGAAGATGACAATGATGGAACATGTCAGTTACAAATGCTTGCTTGGATTAATCACACCAATTTGTAGACATCTCATCGAATTTAGTGAAGCATACAAAGCACGTACTGTGAAGCTTAGTTAAATGAACCAAGAACGAGGAACAGAATGAGAGTATAAAGAATGAAATCCAGTTTTAGCAAACAGACCATGTTGCAAGATTGAAGCCCTAATTTAAGGACCCTAAGCATGCACATACGAGGAGAATCGGTAAAACTAGTACATGAAAAAAGGATTGCAAAATACCTATAGATGACACGATGAACCGCAAGCATTGCCCCTTTGTAGTCTTTGAAGTTGTCTGATTTCTTGTAAGCGTCTCCTCCCCTGAACATACCCGTGTAGGCAATATCCCATACCTTCATTCTCCACCCCTCAATATATTCCTTCAGTGTTTCCGGCTCACTTGGAACGGACATGTTCACAGGAACATTATCTGCCCGCATTACAGAGTCGAACAATTCGGAAGCCGCCTCTTCCAACTACCACACACAATATCACGAAAGTTAGATGTACAATCTAAATTTTTGTAAGAGGAAAATGACTTAAGCAAATAGTGATGGAAAATAGAAAAAAAAATTCATAGAATGCATACCCCCGAGTACCAGCACGCCCTAGCCAGAAACAATGCCAATTTCTCCTCGTTAACGGGACGAGGTGGAAATCGACGTGCCTCTCTAGTTGGTCTGGATGCATTCATCCACTTTAGCCATTTCACTTTGGACTCCGCAGTAGCATTTGCAGTGGCCATCATTTGTAGCTTCTCCAGAGTTAACTCTGGAACTGAAAATAGATTCCAATGTCGCTCGATCTGCATGAATAGGGGAAGAAGTGATTAATCACCGTATATCACTCAGAGTATTAGCAAGTGAACAATGAAAGACGGAATACAGCATACCTCCAAAAGCCAATCAGGTCCTAGTGCGGGATTGGCGACTGCCACTATCTTTGATAATTTCTTCTGGTACTTCTCATTTGAGTCTTTGATGGAGACCCTCATAGCCGTGGAAACTCCGTCTGGCGTCACCTCCTCGGCTAAAATGTCCTCCTTATATTTACGAATGGCCACCTCCGCCGCCGCCGAAATCTCTTGCTGAGACAGTGCATATCATCCATGAACAATGAGAAAGAAAATCAAATACACTACCTTGGTACGTGAATCTAGTAGTCACAATTGCTCACCTTGAAGATGAATGAAGTGAAGACCTCTAATGGCACCGTATACCATTTCGATCGAGTATTGTTCTGACAGATCTTGAACTCTTCGGGGGATAGCAACTCAGTGAACTTGTCGAGTTCCATAGTCCCGTATTTCTGGACTCGAAAAAGGGTGTGCATGAGATTGGTCTTGACATGATAGCTCTCTGTATGCCTGGATCTCAAAAGACAACACAATTAGCTTCGGAAAATAATAAATTGATATATTGGAGTTTAAAATCAAAACATAATTGTGATATAAATGCAAAACGGCAAGCTCACTTGTTGATGTCGTGCATAGCTTGCATGGCAACCCCAATACGTCCTCGTGTATCCAATACGATAGAGTCGACGTTAATGTGCCAACTCCTGTCCGTGGCATGTAGCCGAGTAATGTGGTTCATCCACGCAATTCTCCGGTGGTTTCCATCACAAATGAAAAACTTCTGATCCACTAAATGTTTGAGCACAGGGTCAGACCTCAAGAAGTTGTTGAATTCATCATTAATGGAATTCCACAACACTCCCCATTCAATCTTCTCTACATCAGAGAACACCTCACCGTCCCCATCTTCATTTGAGATGGAAACATAAAACACTCGGGCGCCTTCTTCATACCCCCCCGTGAACTGATGCTCCAACAATGTCAAGTCGCATGCCAGAGTTGGACGCACAATTGGCATAGGCACCAGCCTGCACAATGGGATCTTCATTCGTGATGCCTCCGTGGATGTCAATCTCAAACCGTGAAGAATTGAAACAGTATCCAGTTTTTGGGACTTCCTGATGTCATCCTCCATCGCATCCTTCCCCACTCCAGGAATATCCATGTCATCATCTTCTGATTCAGAAATAATTTCGGGATTTTTCTCATCCTCCAGCATTGCAGAACTATCAACAGCAGGGGGCTTCAACATTGTCTTCGACCTCATGCTCTCTTGCAACACGGTAGGAATGTCATACATGATTATTATAGTGTAACGAGTACGTGCAAGGACAAGTGTCATTTCACACTTCCTCATGAAATTGTGCAAATATGTCTCAACAAAATAAAAACATTTATATCAGATCTTAATTCAAATGCCACAGTCGCATTTGACGTTCAATGGTCTATAATGTCCACAACACCAGATCAAGATATCGGCATCCGTATCAACTGCGGATGTCACCTCTAATTCTGCGTGATCACATGTACAATACTCAATAGTCTCATGAGTTACAGAATTTGAATCACTATCGTTTGTTGATCCAATAGATGAACTCTTGGACCTAGCTCCATCCACACGCCGCACAATGCCTCTACCACCCCCTTCAAATCGTATTCCATGCTGCCTCGCAGAACTTACTAGTGGTTGTGATGGAATCTGCACTTGGTCACCGGCCTTCGTCTCCGTGTTCTGAAGGAGCTCGACATTCAACTCTAGTGGCTCCAGAAAGGCATCCACCTCCACTAGATCCACCTCGCCCTCCACCACTAGTTCTTGAACATGAGTATCTTCATGCGTGGGAATTTCCAAGGGAACCTCTAACTGCGGTGCCATCTCAGACGAGACTAGCCCAACCTGATCACCAACGCATCAAAACTGAAGTTAACCCAGATAATATCAACATGCCACCCCGCAAGCCCACCCTTGTGGTCATGCGGCCCACGAGGGGCCGGGAGGTCTGGGTGCTGGCCTGCCTCGCTGCACCTTTAAATAAAAAATTGAAATGGGAAGCCGGTCTCCTCGGAGCCCGCGAGCAAGCACTATGGCCTGGACAGGGAGCCCTCGGGGCCGAGAGCACTGGGTGCTGGCCTGCAAGGCTGCACCCTTAGAAAAGAATTGAAATGGGAAGCCAAACTCCACAGAGCCCGCGAGCAAGCACTGAGGCGTCTCCAAGGAGCCCTCGGGGCCGAGAGCACTGAGTGCTGGCCTGCAAGGCTGCACCCTTAGATAAAATTGAAATGGGAAGCTGGTCTCCTCGGAGCCCGCGAGCAAGCACTAAGGCCTGGACAAGGAGCCCTCGGGGCCGAGAGCACTGGGTGCTGGCCTGCAAGGCTGCACCCTTAGAGAAAATTGAAATGGGAGGCCGAACTCCACGGAGCTCGCGAGCAATCACTATGGCCTGGACAGGGAGCCCGCGAGTAAGCATTGAGGTGTCTCTAGGGAGCCCTCGGGGCCGAGAGCACTGGGTGCTGGCTTGCAAGGCTGCACCCTTAGAGAAAATTGAAATGGGAAGCCGGTCACCTCGGAGCCCGAGAGCAAGCACTAAGGCTTGGACAGGGAGCCCACGAGCAAGCACTATGGCCTGGACAGGGAGCCCTCGGGGCCGAGAGCACTGGGTGCTGGCCTGCAAGGCTGCACCCTTAGAAAAGAATTGAAATGGGAAGCCAAACTCCACGGAGCCCGCGAGCAAGCACTAAGTCCTGGACAGGGAGCCCTCAGGGCCGAGAGCCTCGGTGCTAGCCTGCAAGGCTGCACCTTTAGATTAAATTGAAATGGAAAGCCGGTCTCCTCGAAGCCCGCGAGCAAGCACTAAGGCTTGGACAGGGAGCCCGCGAGCAAGCACTACGGCCTGGACAGGGAGCCCTCGGGGCCGAGAGCACTGGGTGCTGGCTTGCAAGGCTGCACCCTTAGAGAAAATTGAAATGGGAAGACGGTCTCCTCGGAGCCCGCGAGCAAGCACTAAGGCTTGGACAGGGAGCCCGCGAGCAAGCACTACGGCCTGGACAGGGAGCCCTCGGGGCCGAGAGCACTGGGTGCTGGCCTGCAAGGCTGCACCCTTAGAGAAAATTGAAATGGGAAGCCGAACTCCACGGAGCCCGAGAGCAAGCACGAAGGCTTGAACAGGGAGCCCGCGAGCAAGCACTAAGTCCTGGACAGGGAGCCCTCGGGGCCGAGAGCACTCGGTGCTGGCCTGCAAGGCTGCACCCTTAGAGAAAATTGAAATGGGAAGCCGGTCTCCTCGGAGCCCGCGAGCAAGCACTACGGCCTGGACAGGGAGCCCTCGGGGCCGAGAGCACTCGGTGCTGGCCTGCAAGGCTGCACCCCTAGATAAAATTGAAATGGGAATCCGGTCTCCTCGGAGCCCGAGAGCGAGCACTAAGGCTTGGACAGGGAGCCCTCGGGGCCGAGAGCACTCGGTGCTGGCCTGCAAGGCTGCACCCTTAGATAAAATTGAAATGGAAAGCCGGTCTCCTCGGAGCCCACGAGCAAGCAGTAAGGCCTGGACAGGGAGCCCTCGGGGCCGAGAGCACTCGGTGCTGGCCTGCAAGGCTGCACCCTTAGAAAAAATTGAAATGGGAAGCCGAACTCCACGGAGCCCACGAGCAATCACTATGGCCTGGACAGGGAGCCCGCGAGCAAGCACTGAGGCGTCTCTAGGGAGCCCTCGGGGCCGAGAGCACTGGGTGCTGGCCTGCAAGGCTGCACCTCTAGATAAAATTGAAATGGGAATCCGGTCTCCTCGGAGCCCGAGAGCAAGCACTAAGGCTTGGACAGGGAGCCCGCAAGCAAGCACTACGGCCTGGACAGGGAGCCCTCGGGGCCGAGAGCACTGGGTGCTGGCCTGCAAGGCTGCACCCTTAGAGAAATTTAAATGGGAAGCCGGTCTCCTCGGAGCCCGCGAGCAAGCACTAAGGCTTGGACAGGGAGCCCGCGAGCAAGCACTATGGCCTGGACAGGGAGCCCTCGGGGCCGAGAGCACTCGGTGCTGGCCTGCAAGGCTGCACCCTTAGAGAAAATTGAAATGGGAAGCCGGTCTCCTTGGAGCCCGAGAGCAAGCACTAAGGCTTGGATAGGGAGCCCGCGAGCAAGCACTATGGCCTGGACAGGGAGCCCTCGGGGCCGAGAGCACTAGGTGCTGGCCTGCAAGGCTGCACCCTTAGAAAAGAATTGAAATGGGAAGCCGGTCTTCTCGGAGCCCGCGAGCAAGCACTAAGGCGTCTTTAGGGAGCCCTCGGGGCCGAGAGCACAGAGTACTGGCCTGCAAGGCTGCACCCTTAGATAAAATTGAAATGGAAAGCCGGTCTCCTCGGAGCCCGCGAGCAAGCACTAAGGCCTGGACAGGGAGCCCTCGGGGCCGAGAGCACTCGGTGCTGGCCTGCAAGGCTGCACCCTTAGAAAAAATTGAAATGGGAAGCCGAACTCCACGGAGCCCGCGAGCAATCACTATGGTCTGGACAGGGAGCCCGCGAGCAAGCACTGAGGCGTCTCTAGGGAGCCCTCGGGGCCGAGAGCACTGGGTGCTGGCCTGCAAGGCTGCACCCCTAGATAAAATTGAAATGGGAATCCGGTCTCCTCAGAGCCCGAGAGCAAGCACTAAGGCTTGGACAGGGAGCCCGCGAGCAAGCACTACGGCCTGGACAGGGAGCCCTCGGGGCCGAGAGCACTGGGTGCTGGTCTGCAAGGCTGCACCCTTAGAGAAAATTGAAATGGGAAGCCGGTCTCCTCGGAGCCCGAGAGCAAGCACTAAGGCTTGGACAGGGAGCCCGCGAGCAAGCACTATGGCCTGGACAGGGAGCCCTCGGGCCGAGAGCACTTGGTGCTGGCCTGCAAGGCTGCACCCTTAGAGAAAATTGAAATGGGAAGCCGAACTCCACGGAGCCCGAGAGCAAGCACGAAGGCTTGAACAGGGAGCCCGCGAGCAAGCACTAAGTCCTGGACAGGGAGCCCTCGGGGCCGAGAGCACTCGATGCTGGCCTGCAAGGCTGCACCCTTAGAGAAAATTGAAATGGGAATCCGGTCTCCTCGGAGCCCGAGAACAAGCACTAAGGCTTGGACAGGGAGCCCGCGAGCAAGCACTACGGCCTGGACAGGGAGCCGTCGGGGCCGAGAGCACTAGGTACTGGCCTGCAAGGCTGCACACTTAGAAAAAATTGAAATGGGAAGCCGGTCTTCTCGGAGCCCGCGAGCAAGCACTGAGGCGTCTCCAGGGAGCCCTCGGGGCCGAGAGCAATGGGTGCTGGCTTGCAAGGCTGCACCCTTAGAAAAAATTGAAATGGGAAGCCGGTCTCCTTGGAGCCCGCGAGCAAGCACTAATGCCTGGACAGGGAGCCCGCGAGCAAGCACTATGGCTTGGACAGGGAGTCCTCGGGGCCGAGAGCACTGGGTGCTGGCCTGCAAGGCTGCACCCTTAGAAAAAATTGAAATGGGAAGCCGAACTCCACGGAGCCCGCGAGCAATCACTATAGCCTGGACAGGGAGCCCGCGAGCAAGCACTTAGGCGTCTCTAGGGAGCCCTCGGGGCCGAGAGCACTGGGTGCTGGCCTGCAAGGCTGCACACTAAACAATGAACAAATTGCCAACTCGATGTCGATTTGCAATAAACATGGACATTTCAGCAAGGCTTTGAGCACGAGATCATACCTCTCTATTGCGGGTGGATGCCTCGCGTCCTGTTTCCGCAATTCCTCCGACTCCATGGTGTCCCCTCTTCGACCGCAAGTTCCGATCCGCCATGACAAAGATTGTACAACTTGATACAAGCGCCGTGATTGCCCAGTTATGCATACACTCCACTCCGAATGCTCAAGGATTCGACGAAGAGAACGGCAGATGAGAGTCAAAGAGATGGTGGCGGCGGCACTTTGGATCCTTAGGGTACACATGCGGAATGTCGACCCCTGTGCGTGGACATGGGACGGCAGGAAAGGACATCCTGGATGATATCCATTCTCTCCGAGATGGCCTCCGCGATATTAAACGGTGGAATAATCTTGTTTCTCTCGGGTTTGGAATTATCTGGTGACGGTAGCTAGGATGACATATCGAGAATATTTGGGGAGCAGGGTCTCATGGTACTTTAATATCATGTGGAATTTTCGTCGACGTATAGTATTTAAGTTTTACAGTCTGTAATCGATTTAGGGTTAATGGGATATACTATAAGGTACGAGGTCCAGATGTGGAGCATCTTAGTACTAAAATGGAATTATGGGGAAATGAATCATTTGGAAATACTTTTTAGTGTATTTATATTATTTCCTAGTGGATTCAAAATCTGACTCAGTTCGTTTCATAATGATTGGAAATTTGTGGTATTAGTTACAAATGCTTGAAGGTTCTAGAATGTGGTCTTCCGTCGTTATCAAAATGGACCACCTCCTAGAATGTTTGTACATTGTACATTGAAAAAATAAAAATGTACCTCTGAGTGATGTTCCATTTCAATTCCCCCTCCGTTTTACAATCTTCGACCTTACCGGAAATTAATCTAAACTGAGGATACATTCAATTCTTCCTGTAAAATATACTTTTCCGTATTTCATTAACTGCATGTTTTAGACTATGTGGGATTCAGTTCTAGAATTTTATCATTGGTAACTTCATCTCTTTTAGATACCCTCCTCATGCCTTACTGTATTAAACTTTACTTGTCATTGTCATTTGATACTATGGTCATGGATTCCAATAAGCCGATAGGGTTTGAAGTGTCATCATATCATGCAATCGATTTTGAATAGACTCTTTATAGGTTATGCCGTTTCCCTATGACATTCCTTCTTGTGGATTGAATGCATGTTGGCTTCACTTAGTTCATTCATTGATCACCATATTCCTTCTACCTTTATATCTCCCTTGTGCGTCTAATATTAGAAAGATGTGTAAAGGGTGTTCATCACCCCACTTTGCCACAACGCTTATATGTGTGATCTCAATTGTACATACCTTGTCCATAGAAAATATGTAGTATCAATTGGTTGAAATCATATCTTCAGGGGGCTATGTTATTGGCGGTCTGATGACAGTAAAATTTTGTTATTTAATACATGTCGCTCTAGTGCATTTACACATCAAGAATACTCTTAGATGAAGGACAGATAATATACGTGTCCTCATTATGAGTATCAATGCTTGTCGCCGCCATTTGATGAGGACGTCCTCTCATCAACAATTATGCAGATAAACTGTATTATGTGTTATGAGGTATTGGGTTCATATAACCGTCACAAACATTCAGTTTATGCAGATATATAAATGCTGTTGTATTCCTTCATCCTTCTTTTCATGTGCCAGCATGCTTCTATTCCTCTATTGATGTTCTTCTCGGACTTCGAACTCCAGATTCAGTTCATTGCAAAACCTACCTTGGACTCCTTCTTCTCCCTTTTTTTATTCAGTTTCTCTAACATGGAGGACTATACCCATATGGTGGTAATCCGAGCTGACGATGAAGGTGTGCCTGTGATTTTCCCAGTAGGAGCTAACGGACTTGCCGATGTTTCGGCTTTAAGATTATCTCTAAGATTTCACTTTATGCTTGATTCCATTCATGTAGATCAAGACGTGTTTGATATTGAGTCAGGTACCCTACTTCACACTGTTGGTCAAATGCCGACAACTACTGCTCAGAATAGGTTGTGGTACTTGAAACCTGGAAGTTATCGAGCCTATGGAGTGCCTATTGTCATTGAGTCCAAGCCTACGGCCACGGGAAGTTTTCCTGGGTCCTCCGCTTCTAGATTTCATACTCCGCCTTCGACCAATGTCAAGCTAGAAACTTTTGCAGACATGGTCACCAATTTGAACTCTGATGGTCTTTCTCCAGTACCTCGTTTCACTTTGAAGACTCCATCTTCGGTAGAGTCATTGCCACCTTCTTCAGTATTGAAGTCAATCGACTCTCCAGACTTAGGTTCATCAAATGAGTCAAAAACATCTGTGGTTAATTGCTTGAAGGGCCTGCGTACATTGAAAGGATGTAGGAACGTCTTGTCTAAACTGGACTATGATAATATTGAAGTTCATAAAGTTCCAGTATTGCCTCCGTCGTTTAATGGCGATGTCATATTTGAATTGCTAGCTCTTGAAAACAGTAGTACCGTCTCTTCAGCGAGACAAATGTCGGGGATGGACAAGCGTTACGATGGACACGTCTGGTCAAAGACTGTGACCACGAATATAGTCAATCCTATGGGCTTGTCGTTCCGCAAATCGGTTTGCGTGGGTCATCTTCGTTGTGTGAATACTGAATGCGACTTCCTTCATCGAGTTCACAGAATGAGAGATGTAAACGAATTAGAGTGGGAAGGACTATCTCCGCTACCACTAGATGTTGGACAACCACATCCGCCTGGTTCCACGCTTGTATGCAAGATTTGTAAGGAGCCTCCTGCTTGTGTGGCGCGTTGTAATGTGCACGTGTATTACGTTGCAGGCAAGTGCACTTTCAGTAGGGCATACGTCCATCTTGGTCATCACGAGCATCCGGTTAAGGATGGTGAACTCAGAGATATGAAATCCATATCACGAACTCTTATTGGAGAGCAATTGGAAAGGACTCCTTCTGCTACGAATTCCGCTATAGTCCTAGAAGCAACAAAGGAGTTGTTAGGAGGTCTTCTTCTATGTCCTGAGGGAATGCAACCGAAGAGTATGGACCTTGCCTCCCTTGTTCCTGTACTCAACAAATGCAAATACTTAAGCTCTCCGAGCATAAGGAATGAGGTAACTTCCTTCAAGTTCTTGCGTAAATTTGGAGTGCTAGATAGCATTACTAGGTTGAGGGGGTCAAGCACATGGGCTTTTGTGCAGGAGAGCAAATTCCCAGGTCAAGGGACCGACATAGATAAGGTATTCCTTTTCAAAATGTCTGAACTGGGGCTAGGGAGTGGAGTCGATTTGGTGAAGCAAATGCAAACTGGAGGAGACCTTGAGGAAGCATGGATCATGTTTGATCACGTGAAGCGTGTTAAAGATTGGACGACCATGGCGTGTCACGTTTATGACTCCGGATTCTGTCGGGTGATGACAATCGCCTGTTGTGACATGCAATCTGAGGATTGCGCAGCACAGGTTCTTTTTTGGACAAACCTCAATTCAGTTGAAGAACGACATGGTGTGGCAAGGACTCAATTCAAAGGCTTCATGGCAGACAGCGCGCAAGTAAACTAGAATGCGGTGAGGACGGTGTATGGATCGGGGGATATTTCCGTACCAATGCTCAACCGTGAAAGGACATGCCTTTTTCACTGGACTCAATCCATGGAAAAGCATACAAAGGCAGATATTCGAGGAGACTTGCAGGATCAACATCGTCTGCTATGTAAGCAGTACAAGAACGCCACTTCAACGCATCAATCCGAGGAACGGTACTAGGCCATCAGGGCGTGGTGCTTGTCATCAGGTGCCACCACGGTGGAAGGATTGCGCAAACTAGAGTTGTGGCTTTCGTTCTAGCATTTCCGTTATCGCCAATGGGGAGGCTTCATGGAACTTGTAATTTCCTCATTGTTTTCTCCTTCATTTGTAACAATGTTTGTTATGCTTTATGTCAAATTAGTTATGCTGTTACACTGTCAAATATTCCACTTTGGTTAGATGTGGTGCAGACGTAGGTTCCCTATAACAAACGTCTCGGTCCCGAGACGATGGTCAGTAACCTCAACGGTCTGCACCGTTGACTACTTCAAACTCTAGTTTTCCCATGTCATATGTGGTCATAGTCTACAGCCTCCTCTGGTCTCTGTCAAATATATTTATGCTTCCGCTTGGCATCCTCGAAAGACTCACATGCAGAGCTGACACATGTATATACCCCCTGTGATTTCAGGATCTAACTGCATCCGAGAAAGCTGAAATGCCGTCTTGCAACCTTGCGGAAACTGTGCACAATAAGTGGCTTCAGCAATCTGGGAAGCGTGGAAACGACTTATATGTTGCTACGGTCGATGACTTTGTCAGAGCATTCATGCAAATGGTCAAATATCACCAATATCTAAAGGGAAATGAAGGAGGGACGGGACCAGGGAAGGAAGAGTTATTGTTACGAGTTGCCCAACGTTCGGCAAAGCGAACTGGTAACCCGAAATCACTCACTGAAGCACTGTCGTCTATTCCAAGTGTTGAAGCTTTCATCAACAGAGAGCCTCATCTCGAAGGTCAAGAAGTTTTTGGATCACAGAAGAGGAAAGCAGACATGCCACTTGGATGCGAGTACGACTCACACCGACTGGACAAAGTGAACTTCTCACATCCTCGTCGGCAAACGAGATCCTTCAGAGCGAGTTCAAGTGTTCAAAATTTGAACACAATAGTGGAGGACATTACTCCAAGTGAAGATGTTGAAGTTCCAGACGCATTTTCAGTGGAGGTGAATTTGAGGCAAACTACAATTCCAAATTCGACTCATGTATCAGCAGTTCAAGAAACCATGTGTGATGAGATGCAGTGGCACATTTCACGACTACCAAAGACATCAGCAAAGGCGTGCTTTGCTCTTCAGGCAATGACAAAGAAAAAATGCACAGCTCTAATAGTGCAAAACAGCATTGCAACAGCGGCTCCGACATACACAGGTATGATGGTCAATTACAAGCAAAATCGTAATGATCGTATGCAATTTTTTTTTGCAATGACGACATTGAACGATGTGTCAAAGGATCACGGCGGAAATGGGTGCTCTCTGTACCACCTGTTCCTGTTATTTGGCCGGTGAAATTAGGCACCCAATTGACGGTGGCCAAGATTTTAGCACTTGAAGCGGCCGGTTTCCAACTTCCACAACGCCACCTCATTTCCCCAAGGAGGTTGTTTGGTGGAGAAGCGGGCATTGAAATTGTGCGTAATTATCACATTCCAGATTCAGCTGATGAACATCCTACAACTCGGACTGAGAAGGTCGTTCGTCGAAATCCAAAGGCACCCACAACAAAACACCAAAACAACTGTGCATCGGCCTTAACTCTGAATGCCCGCATTGTAAGCGTAACTATGGTCCCCCACCCAGGTTTTGGATGCATAGTAGCAATGGACTCGGGAATAGAGCCCCGGATTGAGAAGTACATGCTTACTATTTCCTTGTTTCCGGACTGCACCTGCCCTTATTTCAAGGAAATGAAGCTGAAGTGCTTGGGGAAGCGTGGAGCTTGGTCAAATTGCAAGCATCTGTACTTTGTTCTCAATGTCATCTGCAACCTTCAGTCTTCCACGGATGTCTTCATCCATGCCTCAACCTTCAGTTTCAATGAGGTCAAACGAGTGCTTCTTAGCGGAATCCTAAACCATTTGAGATCGAATTAGGATTATTTGGAGCAGTCCAACTGTTGTCAATCTGTTGATTTTGTTTTTCACATACATGAATCAAAATGTAGTGAGACTACAAGGGCCACTACTTCGATACACTGAGCTTGCATTCTATTCGCTTTTTGCATGTTGTTAATGTATACATGTTCATAGTCATCTTCTGATTTCCTACATGTTCTGACATCCATCCATTTCTCTAATAAATTCAGTGATATCTGAAATGACTGTGGTACCTTCAAACGGGATCTTCATTGTTAGTGTGCTTGGCAATGTCTCAAGTAGTTCGGTGAATTACATTGGAAATAAGTCTTTTGCAGTTTTCCTGAAATGTAGCTGCCACTCTGCAATCTGCCATGCCACCACGGTTATAGGGTACTTACTGTAAGCAATTATAGATCATCCATTACAAGTGTAGACTTTTTGCAGTGGTACCTTCTTCCTCCATTGGATTCGAAATATTCATATATTGTCGTAGAGATGTGAAGGTACTCTAAATCCTTTGTGCTATGCAAACCGCCTTAATGTAGGCCATTATTCACCCTAATCTTTGATGGATTCTTAATTTATTTTGGAACTACTTTCATCCAATTCTGTAATTTAGTTCCATCGTAAACGAGTACTTCCGTCCTAAACTTTTTCAAAGTACTTTCTTTGTAACGAGGAGGTAATGTCATCCATTTTATTAATCAAATTTCAACATGATCATAGATTCCTAAACCCTTAAACTTTTATCATTTCCGTTTATCTTCATTATGCACTACTTCCATCCAAAATGTACATCCAATACATAAACCTAAATTTTTCGTCCATTTTTTCCATCCGAATCCATAATTCCAAAATTTTCATCCAACTTTTTCATCCAATTGTCTGTTTTGTATTTTTCATCCAAATTTTTCATCCTAATTCAATATTTCAATATTTTCATCCAAAATTTTCATCCATCTACCTCTTTCACGATTTCTCATCCAAATGTTTCATCCTAAATTTTCATCTACTTTCATCTCAATAGTGAACAACTTTCATCCATTTCTATCATATGCTTTCATCCCCGCCTACTCTACTTCCATCTACTTTTGGCATGGTATTTTTCCTATTTTTTTTCCTTTGCCTCTATTTATTTTCATCCATCTTATCATTGAACTTATTTTTAATTTACGCTAACTTGCATCCAAATTTCACAAAATATACTCAAATTCTATGTCATATTTCCCATTTTTTTCATTAATTATTTCCTATTCTTTCTTAAATCCCCGCTCCCCGCTCTACGCTCACGCGCTAGCAACGTTGGGTCGGTTTTGACCTTTCTACCTATTGTGCACAAGGTTGACACAAGACTTGGTGCACCTCTTGGAAAATTCCATGAGAGGTTCCCCAAGAAGTTTCGGAATTTTCTGACTTGCAAGGATGCCCTTTCCGGACGGTCAACCGTATAAACCCATGAGTGGAAATTCAAGGAAAATTTCCGGATTGTGGTAAAATCTCACTAAAAATTAGGTTAGCTTCTTATATGTTAATAGCGCACCTCAACAAATTTCGAAGTATTCTGATTGCGGGAGGCAGCCAAATCACCAACATTCCTCCAAATATCAAATACGGCGGACTTTTTGTGGAGTTGACCGGCATACCAGGAGCATATGATGTCGGAACAAAGTCATCAAGGAGTCTTTTCTTACTTCCTAGATCCCTCCTGACAACCCTAGCTAGTCTCCCTAGTCAGAAAAGATAACCTCCGAAAGTTATATTTTTACCCTTTTACTAATCCTAATTGGCATTGGTTGTCGATGAGTTTTTTGCAGGAGAAACAAGGGGTAGGGCATTCTCTAGACTAAAAATGGACTTTTAAAGCCAATGGCACAATCCATTTGTAATTTGGAGTTGAACTCCAAAAGTTAAAATTTAGGACCAACGTAAAACCCTAATGTGGTGAAAATCCTAAAAGATAAGGATAAAAATCTAAAGTGATAGAGTTACCTAGGTTAGAAAGAAAGGGGGAGAGTTCCCCGGAAGAATATAAAAGGGCACCCTTTTTCTTCTCAAACCACCACCATTTGTATTCACTTGGGTCTGTTGGGTCTAATTTATGTTGGATCTCCTTGACCTTTTGGCTAAGAAACCTTAACAGTGTTTTGGGGGCACCTTTCTTCCTCCATTGTTTGTGTTTTTTAAGCTCTTGAAGGTCCTTGGGGGTCCCTTCTAAGTAACTTATGTGTGTTGAGTTACCTTGGCTCTAAGTTCTTTTACTCTTTTGTCTCTTGGCTTCAAGCATTGTTCCTAATAGTGGCCTTGGTGGTGGAAGTTTGAGGTAGTTTAACCCCTAAACGTCCAAACAACGTTTTTTGGCAACATAGCAGTTTTGGGCAGCTCACTACAAACGGAGTTTTCTTTTTTTCTTTAAAAATTTCACACAATGTGTGCCTAAGGAGTAGCTTTAAGGCCCAACAATTTTCATAACTTTTGACTATATGGTTCAAAAGTTATTGCATGATATGTAATTTTCAGTGTTTAGCGGGCAACCCAGGCAAGAAAAAAAAACTTCTTTGAAAATCACTTTTTAAAAAAATAAAAATTTGAAATTGTTTCTTTAGATTATTATATATGTGGTAAGCTTTGAATCATTCCATTTTGATTAATGAGATGAAAGTTATGAGGAATTTTAGTTTGAGTTAGTTTGTCGGTAGTTATAGATTCTCTACTCTAAAATAAACTTTGAAGTCCTTTATTTAACTCAATTTTAAATACTTTTGGAAAAAAATAAAAACATTAGGTGTATATTATTTATCACAACATTACGAACATTGGAATTGTCATTTTTCAATTCTATAACTAAATTGTTAACAATTTAGTATTTTTAATCATTTTCTACTTCTTTCTACTTACTATTTTTTCCCTATATGTTGTACAATTCCAAATGATCTAAAAATTTTCAAGCATGTAGCCAACTTGACTTGAGGAATGAATCCAAAGAGTAAACACGATTTTGGACATTTTTTCATACAAATGTGACCTTGTGAAATGCAGCTGCCCGTGTTTTCACAGGGCCAAAAAAAAAATCTTTGTCACTTCAAACGTTAATATCTTGCAATCTACGTGTGGAAACTTCTGAAATTTTTTCCACATCTTTTCAAACTATTTTACTTCAAGATCATATGGTTACATGTGTCCTATAATGTTTTTCATCTAAAATTTGGAGCTTGTAAATGCAAAGGTAGTTTTGGAGCGTTTTTGGTGAAAACATAGTCTCTAACCTTTAGGGGTTAAAGTATTGTCAAAGGTTGTAGGTAGCAAAGGCAAATGCAAGCACAAACATGTAAAGCCCTTTTTTTACTAATTATTTAATGACATGAAAATTTTGTTTATCCTATGATGAACTAGTCAATACACATATGGTTAATTTTTTGGATTTTTAAAGCATGTTTTGTATTTGATATGACTTTTTTGCACTTTCTTTTCAAGAATTTATGAAAATTTCAAATTATAACAAAAGAAATTGATTATTTAATCACTTATAGAAGACATGTGATTTCATATTTGAAAAATCAAATCAAATAACTTTCACTCATCCTTGGTGGAAAAATAGAGCATACAAAAGAATATGGTGTAATTATTGTTCATATAATAATTACACAATCATAGATAGGGATTGCTCTATGATATGTAATTATTCTTCATATCTTATCAATTACACAATCATAGACTCTATCCTTTTTCTTCCAAAAAAATCACATTAAATTCAAATCATCACCAATAAATCTAAAGTTTTTATAGCTTATAGAAGACATGTGATTTCATCTTTAAAAAAATATAACTAACATAGTAAAGGATTTTGAGGTTTGATTGTGTGATCATAAGTTTTTTCTTTACATAGATGTTGGAAAAGAGGAACCTATAAGGGATATTGGAGATAACTCAATATATTTTCATTTTAAAATATTATTTGCTTCTACATCTTAGATTTTAGAAGGAACCCCAATTGATATAGAATATAATGGATTCCTTGCTAAGAAAATAAACAAAATCAAAATGAACTTTAAATTCTCAAAAAGTGTATTGAATTTATTTTTTGTGCAAATTTTAGTTTGTCAACTAAAAGAAATTTCTTTTGACTAATTTCATTTAAGAAGCATTTGGAGGCATCTAGCCCAATTGCTACTAATTTGTAGCAAATAAAATAACAATAGCCAAATATGTAGCAAATATAGCAAATTGCTACATGTCTATCAAAGGATATTTTAATTCTAAATCATAGGTCTATTCTATGGCATAGCATTTAATTACTATGTTATTGAAAATTTGAATTGAAGCTAATTGTTTTTTCTATTATATGAATAAGAATATTCTATAAAATGGCTATAAAAAATAAGAGTAGAATTTTTTGAAAATATTGAAAAAACATTAACAAATCATTGATAAAACATTGGATGTTTTTTCGGACCTTCGAGAGACTACTTGAGAACTATTTCCCTTCATTGTTTCCCCTATAGTGAAGGACGGCCAACTGTCAGGAAAAAAATAAATTTAAAGATTAAAAGAAAGTTCTAGAAATGCATTGGCAACCTCTTGGCCACGTAGGACCACTGAGGTGTTAGGCCAACAATCATGTTCTCTGAGTTCTCACAGCATTAGAACCTACAATCTCTCAAAGGCCCGAAAAAACATCTAATGTACGAAATGGCAATAAAATCTAGTACCACATTTACTCTAGAAATCTCTCTCAATTTGCCAAAAATATTGCAAAGAGAATTTCTAGTACTCTCAATGAAATCTATAATCAATTGTCCTAAATGCTCAATAGATATACATGAAAGCAACAAGTACCTAAAATGAACACCTATTTTTTGCCTCATAGCAAACTACCAAGTCTCCTACTTAGAACTTGAGTAGATTACCAAATTGATAGTTCACAGGTGCCTCTTTTCATACATTACTCTATTGTTTCCAAATGACTCTATGACCCATTGAAAATTAAAAAAATATTCCCAAGTAGCAGAAAATTCAGATTCTACTGGCAACACCTCACACTACAATTTGCTAATCTGTGGCCACACACAAGATACAAACTCTTATATTGTCGCTATAAGGCGCTGCTACCTTAGTAGCCAAGTAGGGAGAGGGTACTATGCTACTACTGGCCTCACAGATCTACAGAATGGTTCAAGCTCCGCAAGTCTTGACTACCGAAATTATGGTTTCTAGTCCATAAGTTGAACAAGTCTCTTTACAAGAACCACCAACTTGGTGCAACTCTCCGAACCCACAAACGAAAACTATTCAACTGGAATACCTGACCAGCTAAACGGTCTGTCATAAGGAATGGCTGAAAGCGCGTCCAGATGGATGTAAGAATTTCGAGTGGAACACCAATGATTGGCTGGTGTAGATCAATTAATAAAACATCACAAAACTCAAAAGGAGTTCTGCAAGGCACTTTACAAAAGAAGAATGCGCATTAGGGATGCTAGTGTCTTTGGCATGAGCTGAGACTTCCTCTCGACTGCAAATCACAACTCAAAAGCTGCCTAGTATCTGCGGTTTTCTTCTTGGGAGTAAATTTGATTGGATTAGTCTCAGAACACAAACAATCCGGTAGAGGATTTGTATAGAAAGCTTCTTCAGTCCTAAAACGGTCCCTTCCTTTCGTCCCTGTTATAGGACCTTTCCTTTTCCGTGGCGCACCTTGCCTGCAAAAACAGCTCCCAAAGGCTCAGAATCATTTCATGATGGTGTCAAATAGTTTTAACCATTTGTAAGATTGGTTGTACTGAAGAGGAAGAGGAAGAGGAAACTCAGCATGCTGTTAGGGATCCTTCCTCTAGACCCAATGCTTTGAAGACCTTCACAGATGAAGGACCCCAATACTAGATTCAGGAGGCTCTAGGAACACCCTCGAAGATACAAACCCTACATAATGGAGCGAGTGGGGTTTGAGTTAAGACTGGAACGGCAGCTAGGCCATTTTCCTTGGGAATACCGAAAGGGTGGTCTCATTGACCTTTGTTTTCATAATGCACTGGGGTCCTCGATACTTCGGATAAGACTTCATCCCTTCCATATCCTATAGAAAGCTGGGACTGCACAGCGGGTCCTCTGTGCTACTCGAGTCCTTCATTTATATGTGACAAGTGAACACCCTTTATAGGAAAGGGCTGAACTGTACGTTGATTTTCACAGCACCTTTACACCATTTGACCTTAACATCAACGCTAAACATCAGATGTAGTAAACTCATTACCTCTGTCTATGGGTGTCTGTAATCAACTCTGCAAGCTTTGAGCCTTCGGTAAGCTCTCCAGTATCAAGCTTGTCAAAGAGAGCTACAAGCTCCTTCCTGTACGAACCAGAATGGGCCGTGTCAAAATACAAGAGAACATGAGGAACAGCATAAGACTTCCAGTTTTGAAAGACGCTTTGATTGAACTAGGTAGCAATAATAAATAAAGCACATACATCACGGAGACTGAAATGCACGGTTCCGTGAAAACAGACCTGTCTGGGGTAATGGTCTTGCGGTGCTCAAGATACCGCCGATGCCCTTCTACAGCTCTTGCCATGTTCCCAGAGTAAGAAGGTACGAACACATCACTTTCGATCGAAACGATGTAGTCCAGTGCAGCCATTTGAGAGGAGTGATTGACGAATGGTGCAAGCTCCTCTGCGGTTGCGACAGTCTCCTGCATGCACTCACATTCATGTTCAGGACCATCCAGAATTTGTACATATACTGACAATCAGCACAAAAATGCAATGGCCTAAAGCAGCTCAAGAATGAAGTTTTAAATAAAAGAATCACATGAGTAGCACTCAAGTTCATAGCAGGACATAAAGTTCCAAACTTATCAGAACATACAAGCTTCCACTGTTTCTTTCATTAGTCCGGCACTCTGAATGGTTAATGAATACGCTCACCTTTCGCAAGACATTTGGAAAACGAGATAAAAGACCCGACATTCGTTCATCACCACCATAAATCTCTCCAGCAGCAATGTAAATTGGAGTAGTTTTCGGATAGCCCAAGGCCATCAAGAAAATTCCGACTTCAGTTGGTGTCAGCGGGCAATAACCTTTAACCCTTTGGTCGGTAGAGTTGATGTCCTTCACCTTCCAATGAGCTGTCTGCTTTCTGAAAAAGCATAACAAGAATGCATTAAGGTAGTGCATAATCGCAATAAACAAACAGTATAATGGATGAATTCAATAAAGGCGTCAATACACACACACACACACACAGATATATATATATATATATATATATATATATATATATATATATATATATATATATATATATATATATATATATATATATTTAACGACCCATCAATGTGGAACGGGATACCAAAAATTTCTTATTCAAAGGACACATTTTCTATCCAGAAAATTCTATAGAAGTAGCTGACATTTGCAAGAGACCACTGAAAGATAGAGAAAGAAGATCCAATGGAAATTCCAAACCTTATCTTGGTCAATTCATCAGCTTCATGAGTTGTAAGACCATAGCTGCAGCCACTGAAGGCCAACATATCCTTTTCATACCGGAGGTGCAGAGCAATATAGGGTCCATTTGTCCTTATTTTCTCAACAAGTCTCTGGAAAGGAAAGAGAAGATTCAGAGAGAATATGCCAATGTCACGACAAAAATTCGAAAGGAAATGACGTGACCAGTGCTAGGGACTGCAAAATATCGCGAACTATGTATTGGATAGGTAAACCAATAACAAATGCTAATGAAAAAACAAGGTTGACAAATTGATGATGGACTTTAAGACAAAAGCAGAATAGTACCTTTCCAAATTCCTCAATGGCATGCGAAAATCGAAGAGCATCATAATGCACTCGACATCGCAACCTTTGAATGTCTTCAGGCAAGTCATTATTCGCCAAGCGTTGATCAGACTTTGAGGCACGTATGACCTGCACGAAATCAAAATTGCCACCAAACTCTTAAAAATTCCATGACCAATAAAACATTATTGAGTAGAACATACTCCAAATCCTATACATAGAGGTATAGCGCACAAAACAGGGAAAAACAGCAACTAACCACAGGTCCACACGAAAAATGTTGAGAGAATTGTATGCTAGAAAACTAAACAGAGGGTTAAAATAAACAAAAAAACGTCTGACACTAGAGTTCTTGTAGAAATCACCCTTCCATGTCCCTCATTTGGCCCCTCTTTCATTTCTAGTTTGTAATTGAATTTTTATTTGAATAATGTTCTTGTTGGCATGACTGCATGCACCGTAATCACATTGACATTCTTCTTCCTAAATTGAGGTTTTGACCCCACTTTTCACACTAAGCCGCAAGAGAGGAACCCAAATTTTTCTGCTACCATTTGAGAGGCAAAGAACTTTTTAACCCTCCCTTGAGGCAGGAATTGCAAGGGTGATACCAAAACCTCAATTTAGGAATAAGACAACTAAATGTAATTAGATTGCATGCAATCATGCCTTCTTGTCATTCCAAGAAGAATATAATTCCAATAAAAATTTAAATGCAATCTAGATTAGGAATTGAAAATTGAAAGAGAGGCCAAATGAAGGGCACCATTTTGTGACCTCTACGATAACTCTAATCTAAAAGAAATTTCTGGCATCTTTAGAACTTACAAACGGGCCTACAAGGTAAGTTCAAGTTACCTTGTAATCTTTCCAGACAGGGGCAATGACTTCCTCATAGTATCTAACATGGGACCAGCTTTGAAACTGTTTCCCAGCTTTGGGTGCCGATAAATATTCTGGCGGAAGTGACTTCACCACATGAACGTCACCTTCTAAAGCCTCAATAAAATGGTCCACATCAAATATGTCCGAAAAGTTGCTGCACAGTCAAGTGGAACATGCAAGTAAGCAGAGGGTCAAAATGAATGATATTACCCAGACATTGCCGGACAACATAACTTTTATGAGGATTACATCAACCTACTGCCCTAAGTTCACTCAAACCATGACATCCTCAAACTAGAAAAGAATGTAGTACAACTTCAGCAATATACCAAATTATCAAATGAGGCACCGACCTTCTAGGAAGCACGCCCACAGGATATCAACACTAAAAAGAGATAACTATAAATGACTAGTTCCAAGGGATAATCGAAATTTCCATAGATTAGTTTTTAATAAGGCCTACTTGTGTAAGCGTGATGCATCACAATACGGAAGGAACCTATTTAATCACCGCAGCTGGATTTTTGTTTCAGTAACGTAAGTCGTGTCTAACCATGCTGAAAAAACCCTTACCTAGAATCCTGCCAAAATGATCGTTTATCAAGCTCTGGAACAACCAATGTAGCATTTAATATGCGTGCAACCGCCACCATATCACAAATCTGCCACAAGTAAAAGTAGTTTCACAAACCACTTGGCAGGTAATATTCAACCTCCTTACACATGAAACTGGAAGATTTGTATAGACGGATATTCTTTTGAAACCATCATATAGGAGATAAAATTATAAAAACTGGAGATTCGAAGTTTTATGCAAATTGAGAACCTAAGGATAGAAATCAAAGAAGATAAACAATCAAGTAGTTTCCTTTGATAGACAATACAACATAAAATCAACTACACATTGCACATGATCATGACAACAAAAATGATTTTCCATGTGAAGCATACTTGATTTCCTTTAACATGCTGCAAATACAGGGGGAACAAACCATCTGAAGCCATATTGCCACAAATAATTCATAATCAACGAAGAGTCTTATGCAGCAATACAATCAAACTGGCGGAGTTTAGGTTATGACGAAACCATACCCCAGCACGCATCTGATTCAGACCTCCATTACTTTGCACCACAAGAAACCCTCTAGATTTAGCTGGACCTGCTTTCCAATTCAGAAATCCCATGGCAAAGTAATATAATGATCACGATTTGATTGAGTTAAGTCAAGTCTAGGTATTGAAGGAAAAACACGAACAAGGGAAATATAGAAAAAGTTCACTTAACAAAAAGTTTAGATCTATTATCAAGAACACAACCTGCTCACAAAGCTACCAAACTGATGCTCTAAAGTCAACCGTATTTCAAGCCTAACACCTCTAAAATCAGGTAAAAGTCTTTTTTATACAGATGCTTTGATACAGGTGCAGGAAATAGAGTATTAAGAAAAGGAGTCTCCAGGCTTCCTATGGCTGGAATAAATAATTTGAACAATAAGATGAAAAATATACATAAAAAGATTCACCTGAGTAAGACTTGCTAGGCTCAACGCAAGGATGATATCCTCGGTTGGGAGGAGGCTTCCAAAGTTTCTTGAACTCCACCGACTGTATCACGGATATAAAAGGTCATCCTCACGACATATAAAGCTGGCAGATTAGGATAAAGCTAATTAAGAAACTAGCACTCGTTTGTCATTTATTCTCTTCAGACCTATCGCCAAAAATTCTCTTCCAGTTTCCAATTGGGAAGAGGCTAAGTAAGTAGCAAAAAGAAAACAAACTGATAGACATATCAGATCTAAAAGGATCAATACCTACAAAGCATGATAATAGGATTATCACACAAAATACTGCGATACCATGACAGGAAGACTTGTATGAAGAAAAGCAACATGAATCAGAACCCTTCGACTAGAGCAAAAGCCCATAGTCACTTCCACAGTATTCATAACACTGACAACTATCAAGGTCTGTGGTCACGCTTCACACTGGAGGTTGCGATGCGTCTCAAATACCCTTTAGTATGTTCTCGACATAAACAATGAACAAGATCTCACCTCTACATCCGCACTTGGCAATTGGGATAACTGGAGGGGGACAGGCGCTTGCTGCACACTCAATTCACTAGCTCTAGGTTGTACTCCATAATCACCCGGCTGAAATAGAAGGAAAGAGATACCGTCAAAAATGAAACTGAAGTGAGAGGTTAAAAGGGGTCAGGGTCTCCTCATTCTCTACAACCATTGTAAACGACAATACAACAATCGAGGTAATACCAGCTAAATTCACTGTCAGGTAATAAGAGCCACCAAGAGACTTATTTTGATCAAAAAACCCGTCATCCGTAATCGTTAATGAGGCCGTGCCAGGGAAAAAGAACTGCACTTTGAGAAGTGCAACGTGTCAAATTTTAAGGAATGAGAGTCTATCCTTCAACCGTATGAGGACGTCTTGCATTCTGCAAATCGAGCGAGCCCAATAATTCCTCGACAATGACTAAAAGCTCCTTAATTATGTCTACGCCTCCATTGAACATCATTTATAACACAAGGGACACAAATTTCACGGGAATAGAGGAACCACGAGAGAATTTAAAATCCAGATCTCCTCCGAAAGTGAACCTGGACGCCAAGCAAAATGATTGCAAGTAGTACGAAGGTAATCGGAGAAATACCTGAGAAATTATATAAGGCGAAACAGCCTCTCTTTGAGACCGCAAGATGGAAAGCACATCAGGATAGAAGAATGTCGAAAATAACGCTCCTAGTCCAACACTAAGATACCCCAGCATCCATAAGAATCGAACAATACTAGCTCCAGATCGACCTCTTTGCCGTCGTGTCTGACCTGAAGTTATTCCCTGTCGGTGCATAATGCTCCTCCCTGAAAGCGACCCAAAGTTTATTAGCTTACTCATGCTTATAATCATTGCCTCATGAAACCATGGACCCTCACTCCGCAGCACCAGTAAAACCCCAGAAACTACTACTTTTATTGGCGTACCAACACTAACCAATTGTGACAGCCCAACGCAGCATGACTACTGGCCACAGTAGCGTCCATCCAACATAATGTGCATCATTAGTTGAAAGGTCAGTAATTTTCTGAAATAACTCATGATTCAACAGTTACTCGTTTAAATGTACATTGTGATTTATTGTTTCAACGTCCAGAAATATAGTTCATTTCCTCAACACACAGGAAACGGCTAAGAAGCAGAATTGATTACATATGTTCTTGAGAAGTAAGCTCATGAATATCAAACCAGCGTCTTTCAGAGAACCCTCTCACGTCCAAAAACATTTGTTGCATCTCCAAAACCTGCTTAAAGGTCCTGGTGTTTGAGAAACAGGAGTTTCAGGTGAGGATCGATCGTCGGCAAGAAGCACCGTTTGGTTGTACACACATACACGACTTCGAATCAGTCTCACTAAAACTAAGCTTGTCGTAAATTATGTCCGTCAACCATAAGCCCTACTGACTAAGCCAAATATGCTCCAAAAATAAGGAGCTCAGACTCCATTATGAAACCTTAGTCATTTCCAGGCACTTAAAACCCACCACAAGGCCCAGGATGTATGTCCTTGTTCAAACACCACGTACCTTTTTAATACGGAGAGCAACTGATAAAAACTCCTTGCCGCGGGCAAGCTTGACAAGTCATAAAGAGGCCGCTCCACATTCAAAAGGATGACACAACAGTCTAACAATTAAAGTTCTCTTGTTGTGTAGCACATAATGTAGCCGAGGAAGGAGAGCATTCTGGACAGCACAATGCTCTGTCTGAACCGTAGTAACAGTTGCAAACTTTCATAAGTGGCCAGTGCAACTAGTTCAGTTGATCCTACATTATTGATATTATCTCCAACTCCGCAGTTATACCACAATCTTCTCTAGTTTTTAGTCTCATGTAGTTGCTCCCTGAAACATCACGAATGTAAACTGAGGTCAAAGTTCTCTCCTCAGCCTTTCCATCCATTACCATAATGACAAAAAAGAAAACCAGAACAATAATTTACAGAAAATCAAAACTAGTCGCACCGAGCTCTAAACAAAGGCTGCTCAGGACAATTTTTAGCCCAACCATTTCAAATTTGATACTCTTCAACCTAAACAACAGCCTCTGTCAGAACAGGATCATCCTCTCTATACATTAAGTGAACCTCGTAGGATCAAACCTAAGCATCGATACTAATAAAAAAGCATTCACATTTTATAATAGTAGAATCCCCTACTCTAATTCCTCCCGCCTGTCGAAAGCAACGCAAATCAAAATGTCCCAAACCCTATACCTCTCTGTAAGACGAATTTGCTTCCAAAAATGATACGCCTCAGTCTAGAAGCTCAGACAACCCGAATGGCAGATACACAGAGGCTCTAAACTCTTCAAAGCTTACCACAAAATAAGCTATAGCATAACTCTTCCGAAAAATTCCTTCCAACCTAAACAGGTAAAAATACTCTACATCTCGTCTTCTAAAAACATCGCGAGATCACAGCCATAATGCCGCCCCAACAGTGAACAGTCCAGTATCTGCATCCAAGCTCCTCATTCCCAACCTCGACACCTCCAAAAGTGATTCTAAACTCCGCACCCCGAAATGCCTCGTAATTATATTTACCAACACTAAACCTCAGAGTTGCGAAAACGACTTATGTGACGTCAAATCTATCGCACACGACGAGCTCTAAAACGAATCAAGAGTAAACTCTCCAGAGTGGACGTCCAATCCCTATTACTCTCAGTCGGAAGAATTTGATTCCACGGAGGATGTGCCTTCAGTAGAGGAGTTCACGGACAACGTGCAGATACAGAGGCTCCGAGCTTTCTCACGGCTTACCGCAAAATGAGCTAGAGCATCACTCTACCCGAAACTTCTTCCAACTCAAAGAGACAAAATGGTCTCATAGCTCGTCTAGAAACGTCGCGAGATCACACAGTCACACTGCCGGCCCTGCAATGACCAATCTCTCCATCTGAGCTCCTCATTCCCAATCTCCAAAAGCGACATAAACTCTGCCCAACGAAATGATCTCTCCACACTTGTTTTCAGCAACACTAACCCTCCAACCTCGGACACCACAAACGGCTTTGAATCACGTCAGAGCGATCGCAAACAACGAGCTCTAAACCGAATCCAGAGTAAACTCCACGATCGGCGTCAGTTCCTAACTAAATGATCCAAGCTCAAAATTATACATCCAATCCGAGCTGAACGCTTCGTCGACAACCTCGCTAAGAGCGGACAGCAGGTGAGGCGAAAACCGAGGGGCAGGGAGGGAAGTAACGACGTGAAACACGCAACGCAAAAAGCACCTCCAATTCAAAAATCACTACCGAAAAAAACGAAAAAAACGAAAAACTGGCAGCAACAAGCAGCTGAAGCTCTTGAAACATTCACCTAGACGATGCTCTCCACGGCCATCGCTACGGAACCTGTCGATGAATTCCTTCGACGCGCCATAGCAGCACCATGACAAGTGAGCTCGTCGTTGTCGAAGCCGAGGCCGCTTGCCGCAATAAAGTGGATCTGCCAGTACATCTGCGTGCAGATCTGTCGATGGATGGGACGAATATGCGAAAAGAGATGGATCTCGGAGTGTCGCCCGGATCATGGAAATTCGGGCGATACAAAGGCTCCCTCCCGCTCACTACTTGATTTTAGGGTTGCGTCCAGGCTTCCGCTGTGGGGAAGACGACGACGGACTCTGATTGCTTCATTCGTCATCTGGATGGATTGTGGTGGATGAATAAATCTCGCCACCTCAGTCCTTTGTGTTGTGTTGTACGGGGTTCGTAAAAGCAAATGGCCGGGGTGAGTTGAAGGCTTCAGTTGTTCCCATCTGCTGGACCAACGACCAAAGAACAAGGAACTTAACTTATTGGCTGTGGACCGAACCGGAGGACCACTCCCATTGCATTGACGAAAGCTGCATGTGAAGAAGATAAGAAGATTGAGTAACTGTAAAAATTTTAAAAATTAAAAGACGGTTGAGGAAGGTAATTGCACCCAATCGTAACCCTTTTCCAAATTCAGCTCCTTGTTTGAAATTTATTTATTTTTAGAATTTTGCAACTAGAGGAAGAAGGCATATAATTTCCCAAGATACCCAAGGGAGTCTTCAATTTAAGGGGTTAGTGGAAATACCCATTTTTAGCACCTTGAATTTTTTATTATTATTTGTACAATGTCCAAAAGATGCATAAAAAGAGAATCTAGAACACTCTTTAAGACCCCACAAAAAATTAAGCAATTTAATGATAGGAACATTGTTAAGTTGTTTATCTAAATGCACTTAGGCATGGTCACATTAGGGCATTATTCAAAAAACAAACTACTACTACACATATAGGCCCATTGTTGCATACTTACTTGTTTTATTTATTTTGGATAGTGCAAAAAGTGATATAGATGTTCAATAGAGTGTGGAAAATATCTTCATCCATAGGTGTGTATTCATCCCCCCCACAGTGATATCACCTTGAATTTTATAGCAATGTAGCAATTTCATCCTCAAAGAATTACAAATCTATATTTTAATATTTTTCAAAAAAATTGTATAGCTTTTTAGCAAGAAACTACACTAAAAATGATATTCAGTGTTAGCAACACTATTTACGAACCTTGACACTAAATATCATTAACCCTACTAAAGTAAGTAACATTAAATCTAATTTCTAACACTAAATGTACTCTTTGGTAAATCTAAATGTACTCTATGGTATGCATTGAAGTCTAATATTACACAAAGTTCAGATTCAGTGTTGTGTGGAGTAGGGTGGTAAGTACACCAAATGTAACCCAACACTAAATATCATTTTTAGTGTAGTATAAGCCCAAATGATTGTCTCCTAGTGGACTCACTAAAGCTTAAGGTGTTGAATCCATTCTAGGCAAAATGTATGTTTTATTCCATTTGAATGGTTGAAATATAAATTATTTTTTTCTACATATACATAAGTGCAAGCCACCGACATTAGCAAATGAGCCTAGAAATGCAAGCCTACAAGCCTTGAGTCTAGGTATAAGTAGGTCCCTTACAACCATTGAAGGTACCTATAATATATGTATTTATAATATAGATATCATATAACCATAGAAAGTGCCTATAATATAGGCACCTATAACCATGGAAAGTATCCTATAACATAGATACCTACAATATAGGCACCCTATATTACAAAAGGTGTAGTTAACATAGGTGCCTAGGCTTCTAATCTAATGGACTTGAGATCCTTATCCATGCTAGCACCCTTGAAATGTAAATGATAGAGATAACAATTAATATTATATTTTTCCAATAAATTATGAATTTTTTATAAAAAAATTTGAAGTGCCATGTCCAAATATCACTAATAAAAGAGTCACTTGAACCTCCAAACTCAATAAAAATGCACCCATAACAGTCATGTAACTCACTTAAAATGGCCAACGTAGCTTCCAATCCTCTAAAGGACTACATACGGGTCCGTACGTCAAAGAGTTCTTCCCAAGGATCACAGGAGCTTATCCAAACTACAAATGAAGACGTCGGAGCTTGACATACGGAAGAACAACTTCCAAAAGTGTTGCAAGCTCAAATGCATTAGAAGAGATTTCAGGATTTTGAGGGCCGTTTCAGCGCCGTTCCCGGCGTTGTTCCCCCGGCACTGAAAGAACGCCGCTGTCAGATCTTTTTGTTTTGAAAAAAAAAAAAAAAAAAAAAAAATTTAAGTCCTTAAAATGAGAAACAAAGTTTTTTTTTATTTTTTTTATTTTTTTTTATTTTTTATTTTTCGAAAAAAATGACCTAGCCGTCTCTCGGCCAGGTCAGCACAGGCGGGGAACAACGGATTTCGGCAATTCTCAAGGGGGTTTCGAGTTGGGAACTCGTAGCCCTCCCCAAGAGCCAAAACACATGTAATGCTACCAGACGTTTCCCTAGGAGGATACAAGAACGAAAGTTCTTCACTTGCACATTCAAGACAAGGAGGGAGATGGCCTAGCCAAGGAGTACATATATGAGATTTTTCCATGGCCTACTGCACAAAATGGAAGGCTTTTAAATGGCTCCTATATAATAGAGATTAAATATTTGAAATACCAAGATCTCAAACTAATTCAATGAAATGAATTAGAAGTTTGTTACATGTAGAGTAAACCTTTCTGGGATAGCCTTTTATCGAAGTTCTAAGTGTAAATTGAATGTTCCAAGTCTATTGGACTAAAAGAGAATAAGAAAAGAAAATATATATTAACGTCAAATTAAACTTAGATTAGCTTGAAACAATGTGTTTATGGAAGTAAGAGGACATAAAGGTTCATGAAGAAGCTTGTCTTCTTCACACAACATTATTAGAAGCTAGTGTCACTTATGTGCAAGTTCTTATGTGATAATTCTATGTATAAACTTTGTGTTCTTGTAGCTATGTCTTCCTTATTTGGTTGTAGTTTTTTGTCTTTGAATTCTTGTGTTTGAGTTTATTTGATGCATGTGTGAGAAGGAGATGGCTTAAGCCAATATCGATGTGATTTAGTCAAGTTGAACCTTAAGGAATTTATGTCTATAGACCTATTGTACTGAACATTGGCACTTGAAAATTAACTTATCAAAATTGTGAAGATATTATGTAGTTAACAATTGTCAAATAACCATGGAAATCATGGATATGTACAAGAGAGATTAAATGCAGTTAAGTAAACAAAACATGTGAGGAATTTCTAATTATTTTAGGCTTGGAGTTTGTATATAATCTTATTCACCATTTTTGTTTTGTTTCATGTACAAATAAAGGTTATCACTAGAATATTGCACAATTGTAATAAATGAATTTTGTCTTATATGAGTGATGTGAGAAAAGTGAAAGTTAAGTATATCAAATTAGAAACACATGCATGTATGGAATAGCAAGAGTGATGGACAACATAGTATAAATCTATTTGACAAGTAGTGTCCATTAATAATACGGCATAGAGTAATTCTTTGGAGTCCATTATTAATAGAGTAATTCTTGGAGTTTTATTGTGAAAAAAAATGGTTTCAACTACAACCTCCGTAACATTGCATAACAGTGAAGACTCTTCTTCCCTGGATCCTAGAGGGAAAGGGAATAATTCCTACCTAGGATATCAAAGACTTTAAAGTTCAAATCTACAATAGAGTTGCAATGTCCTTTAAAAGGTTAAAAGAGTTGCATGCACCTCCACATGGTGAAGCAATGAGTGGCGAGGTAACTTTGGGGGGCATGATAATGCAACCAAATCTAGTTGTTAAAACAACCTAATTTTGCTACTTTGTGTTATATTATGTGTAAGTTATTAGATAGTTTTGCATCTGTTTCTTCCATTAAAGCAACTACACCTAATTTCAACCCCTTTCTAAAACCAACCTCTACATATTCTTGTCTAAAACGTACTCCCACTATATATATGAGAGTCTAGGGTCAATTTTAGAAACACCAATTTTCAACACTTTGAATATTCATAGTTTGTTCATATGATGTCCAAAATATGCATTTGAAGAGAATCTAGAATTTGCTTTTGACTACCCACAAGACCCCACCCAAAGTTTTCCAATGTAATAATGGGAACCATGCTCAATTACTTATTGGGTTGATTTTAAGTGTTGTTAGTTCTAGGGTTCCTTTTTTTTCATTTTCTAAGAAGTGCCAAAGTGGCAATATAAAATGCTATAGTGGTGCTCTAAATTTCAACATTCATCCACATATTGGATTAAAAAAATATCAAATTAGCACATATCACATGTCTATAATTTGGCACATATCACATGTCTACAATAGTTCATGTGATATGTGACATCTTGGATGAACTCGCAATTTGTGTTTTTTGGCGATTTCATCCATTTTTTCTGGGCATTTGCTGCCATTTTTTTTAGCCAGATTATTCTTTTTGGTGCAATCTGGCACCTGAAAGCCAAGAATAAAAAAGCCCTGGTTAGTTCCCTTATCTTATCATTCTGTCTCCTCCGTCCCCATTGTCTCTAAATTAAGTGTGCTGCACAAAGAAGTACGAATAACTTAACTTATTTGGTGATTCTCCCTGGAACTGAAGGTGGAAATCGTTGGCGTGTCCAGTGCAAAAGTAATAAATATTAAATTAAGGGATGATGACCCGACCCCCAGGCAGGCAGGCCCCAGGCAGGGCCCAGGGTGAGTGGGACCCAAATTCAGTTCAGTGGGTGAAAGGCTACTTTCCATGAAGTGATGAACTCAGTCTCTACTTCAGTTAACTTACTGATGATGATTGTATGGGGGTGCCCCATGGCCCCATTCAGTTGCCCCATTTGTTGCCCCATTGCATGACAAGTGTTTTTGAGTTTGTGTGTAAGTTAAAAAAGGGGATCTTCAGTGAGGGTCCCTTTCCACAATAATGGCAGAAAAAAAAGACGGAAACCCCGGACGGACCCAGCAGCAGCTGCAGCAGTTGGAAGGATGGATGGATGGATGGATGTCATCTTCCTTCCGTTCCCATCACTAAAGTACTACAGTACTGTAGTGTGGGTGCCCTGTTCCATTGCCACAACCAAAGTAAAAATGAAAATGAAAATAATTTCCTAATTTTCTAATTAATAAAAACTTCAAACTTCTTCTGTGAAACACCATGAAGCGAAGCCTGTGCACCCCCTCCGGCAAAAAAACAGCCTAATGGCAACTTAAGAAGAGAAGTCAGTTCCATGGACACCAATCCCTTCCCTTAGGTGGGCAAAAGAGGTGTGGAAATCATGGTGTGATGGGGTTTTAAGAAAAAAGTCACTGTGCTGGGGCATGGGACAAAGTTCCAAGAAGTGCCTTGCTGGCAAAATGGATTGGAGGGTAGTTCTAACTTATTTACAATTTTTTTTTTTAAATGACCATGATGGTTTCGAGAATATTTTTATCTACCATGGATTGAACAGCCAGGCACACTCACCCCTCTCTTATTCTCTTAGGGCCTCCTTACATGTATTGATCATCAAGGGAACTTCCATAGTGGGGGGTATAGGAAAAAATAGTCATTGCACTTTCATGTGGACCCCGTGGGTGGGGAGGGATACAATAGGAAATTTACACGTAATAGATTCTCTTAACCCCTAAAATACCAAGGCATTTTCTGGCTCCGAAACCACTGAAAACTGCCATTTCTGCTGCAATCACCCAAGAAACCAAAAAAAACATTTGTTTTAGGATCTAACCATAGGATCTTGTAATTAACTTGTCTTGTATCATGTGGTAAAAATTTCATGAAGTTTGACCATACGGATTAGAAGATATATTAGCATTTGAAGTTGGAAAAAAAAGTTTTTTGAATGCTGGCCTGCAATTTCAGATGACTTTGACTGCCATTTGTGGATTTTTTTTTGCACTACACACCGTAAAGTTAAATTTTTTTATGTTGAGTATTTGAGTTGAGAGTTGTGGATAAAAATTTCAGAATGTCAAAACTTGATTTTCACATATAAATAAATTGTTAAGTAGAAGTAGGTCCAAAATGGAACAAAACTCTAAATTGTTAATAGCTCTAAGATGGAATTGAAATATCATAATCCCAACAGTGAGACTATTC
This sequence comes from Rhytidiadelphus loreus, assembly GCA_947034895.1. Taxonomy (NCBI): domain Eukaryota; kingdom Viridiplantae; phylum Streptophyta; class Bryopsida; order Hypnales; family Hylocomiaceae; genus Rhytidiadelphus; species Rhytidiadelphus loreus. The sequence continues at coordinate 48,004,867 of OX344764.1, forward strand.
TTGCAAGCAAACTTTACTCTACCAAAAAAAATTGAAAAAAACTAAAAATTACATTCAGAAATGAATTCTAAAAGGGTCTTTTTCTGAAGATGAGTAGATTGCCCGAAAAATGAGATTGTCCATAACTTTCTCATTATTAGTCCAAATAGAATGAATCAAAGCTTCAAATGTAGACAAAAACATAATCTTTCAAAAAAAAATTAAAAATTAAGAAAAATATTTTTTTGGTGATTTTTTTATTTCTACCTGGCGAATTGCTTTTTAAACTTTGGGCGACATAACTTTTGCTCCCAGGCACCAATTGGAAAAAAAATTATATTTTTAGAAAGTTGATCTGATTTCCTATCTTCAAAAAAAGTTTGAAAAAATCAAGTCAAAATTTGAGGTCACATGAGCCTGCCCGAAATCCCAAGTGTCCCCCGAGGGGACTTTGGTACTTTAGGGGTTAAGATTGATTAGTCTCCACCAATGTGGTTGTTGACCGATATCGGTGAAACTTCTACTCCTCCTTTCCCGCTTGCCTACCCCGGCCAGGCCATTAGTGGAGCCACTTTTGTTTTCTTGCTTGAATTAGTGGTAAACTTGACCACTGGACTCACATGTAAGCTGATCCTTAGTACCGAGTACATTGCTAGACATAAAAATGTTCATTTAAATTCCATATTAGCCAAATACTAAATTAAGCGCGGAAAGTTCTTTAACTGTAGAAGGATGGGTTGGTCACCATAGAAATTAACCTTTGAAGGGATAATGTATGAACCATTTGCTTGAAAAAGAAAAAGAGTTCTCAATTGCTTCAACAAGAAGCTTAAATTAAACCTTACTAAGTTACTAATTTTAACCCCTTAAGTTCCTTGACTAAGTTTTCACCAAAAATGCTTAAAAATTGTCGTTTCTAATACAAATACCAACTTTTAGAAGGAAAAAAACACATTTTGAACACAAGTAACCATAGAATCTTGTAGTACGCCGGTTAGAAAAGATGAAAAAAATTCAGAATTTTTCATCGTGTATATTGCAAGATATAAGCATTCAAATTCACTAAAATCATTTTTTTGGCCCTGCAAAAAAGAGGGCAGCTACACTTCATGAGCTCACTTTTCTATGAAAAAATGCCTATAGTAAAATGGTGGTGCTTCTTTGAATTCTTTTTCCTAGACAAGTTGGCTACATGCTTGAAAATTTTAAGACCATTCGGAATTGTACCACATATAGGGAAAAAATAATAAGTAGAAAAAGTAAAGGATGAATCAAAATACAAAATTGTTAAGAATTTAGTTATGGAATAGAAAAATACCAATCCCAGTGGGTGCAATGTTGTAATAAACAATCTACATCCCATGATTTTATTTTTTTCAAAGAATATTGAAAATTGAATAAGATAAATGACTCCAAAGTTTATTTCAAAGTAGAGATTCCACAATTGCCTGCAAACTAAAATTCCTCATAACTTTTAACTCATTGATAAAAATGGAATGATTCAAAACTTTCTGTGTATGTATCACTCTAGAAAACCAATTTCAAATCCTTGTTTTGAAAAAAGTAATTTCTGTTATCTGCCCGGACTACCTACCTAGGGAAAAAGTAACATATTAGGCCATAACTTTCGACTCATATTTCCAAACGTCATGAAATTTAGTGCATGTGAAAGATATTCCTTTTCCCCACATTCTATTAAAATTTCAGCCTAAAATACGCAAATCTCTAGGCACAAGTACCTGCCCAAAATTTCTATGTCACTAAGAAACGCATGCTGGTCCTTTAGGAGTTAAGAGGATTCTTTTCAGAAAAATTCTTTTAGAAGTCTAGTTTTAGCATAAAAAATTCAATTCTGAAAATGAATGATGATGATTTTTCTATTCAAGATTTTGTGCAAGGGGGGCATTGCAAATCTTTATTTTCTAGTGTTCAGGGCTATTGGAAACAAGTCTCAAATATACTAGAAAAAATCACATTAGAAATTTTCTTAAAAGAATCGTAAAATAGATTTTTAGAAACTATAAATTGATCGGATTTATACATGTTATACCCTTTAACCTCATATTTTTTTGGTAACCAATTTTTTAGATTTGACATGTGAAAAGAGGATTGAAAAACTTCAAATCACTTTTATAATTTTAACTTACACCCTCATGATCAAACATTATAATCTTTCTATCCATAAGTGATATTGTTGTGTTTTCTTTTTCTATGTAATCTCTAACATGTCTAGCTTGAATTTGTATGGTTACAATTTTTTTTTTAAACTTGATAAAACTTATCAAAATGCTAACAATTTGTTCAATTTAGAACAAATTCCAAGAAGCTCAAAAAAGCTTTGAGCATTGAGGGGTTCAAATCATCACTGAGACCTAGTGCAAGCTATGTTCCAGGTATAACTCACTCAACACCAAACAAAGACGGGAAATTATATTTTTTTGATTTTCAATTGTGAAGATGCATACCAAATGTATGTTATTTACTTGTCATTTTTAGTGACACTTCTCGAGCCCTAAGGGGGGCGGGGGCTAGCTTTTGACCCTTGCAATCGGTGGAGTGTCTGTACCGTATGATTACAAAATGACTGTGAAGCCCACCAAGATCTCAAATTCTTTCCATCTTACTCATTCCAAAAATTCAGTTCAGTTACCCTTTTCTATATCCTCCCAATTGATCATCATGAGAATCTGTAGAAGGTGGGCAGCCCCGCAAACCGCCACTTTTTGCTCCACTGTGCCTACTTACTATTATTACACTGGTCAAATTTTTATATTTTCCTTGTTGGGAAGTGAAACAAGGTTCCAACACACCAAAGAAGGCAACATTTGGATACCATACGCAAAAGTTACAAAGGGTCAAAGTTTTTTTGATAGAGGTTCTAAAATTGTTTCTTCCACATAGGTACATATTGATCTTTTAGATGTACATAGTGTGATGATGACAATTTGGGATCAATGGGACATTTGAGGGGGGTTACCTTAGTTTGGATCCTAGACATTGATGCCTAAACCTATTTGTTTCAATCCAATGATGTAAAAGTTAACCATTAGATGAGATCTGGGGGTCTGGAGGGTTTTTTGAGGCCTGTTCCCAACTCCGTTTTCCTAGGTTTCATTGAACACCGATGTCAAAATTTAAAAAAATAAAAAAAATAAAAAAATAAAAAAAATAAAAAAATAAAAAATAAAAAATCTTAAAATGAAAAACAAAGTTCAATTTTTATTTTTTTAAATTTAAAAGTGACGTGGTAGCTGTTGTGTCATATAATCATTGCTCATGAACTGCAGTTTCGGACAGTTTCGGCTAGTTTTTAGATTGGAAACTCACAACTTTCCAAAGTAGGAAAAAAACATGTAATGTATGATATACTTTAACCCCTAAACGTCCAAACAACGTTTTTTGACAACATAGCGATTTCGGGTAGCTCACTACAGACGGGATTTTTATTTATTTTTCTTTGAAATTTTCACACAATGTGTGCCCAAGGAGTAGCTTTAAGGCCCAACAATTTTCATAACTTTTGACTACATTGTTAAAAAATTATTGCATGATATGTAATTTTCAGAGTTCAGTGGGCATCCCAAGCAGAAAAAAAACTTCTTTGAAAATCACTTCTTAAAAAAATAAAAATTTGAAATTGGTTCTCTAGATTTATATATACGCGGTAAGCTTTGAATCATTTCATTTTGATTAATGAGATGAAAGTTGTGAGGAATTTTAGTTTGATTTAGTTTGTGGGTAGTTATGGAATCTCTACTCTAAAATAAACTTTTAAGTCCTTTATTTAACTTAACTCTAAATATTTTTGTAAAAAAATAAAGACTTTAGATGTATATTGTTTATTGCTACATTACAACCATTGGGATTGGCATTTTTCAATTTCATAAATAAATTGTTAACAATTTAGTATTTTTAATCATTCTCTACTTCTTTCAACTTACTATTTTTTTTTCTATATGTTGTACAATTCCAAATGATTTAAAATTTTTCAAGCATGTAGCCAACTTGACTTGAGAAATGAATCCAAAGAGTAACTACGATTTTGGACATTTTTTCATACAAATGTGACCTTGTGAAGTACAGTTATCCTTATTTTCATAGGGCCAAAAAAAGGATTTTTGTCACTTCAAACGTTAATATCTTACAATCTACATGATGAAAAATTTTGAAATTTTTTCCACATCTTTTCAAACTATTTTACTACAAGATCCTATGGTTACATGTGTTCTATAATGTTTTTCATCTAAAATTTGGTGCTTGTAAATGCAAGGGCAGTTTTGGAGCAGTTTTGGTGAAAACATAGTCTTTGGCATTTAGGGGTTAAGATATGAGCACCTATTATCGTTACTAATTACAACTAAACATATTTTTTATTTATTAAATCTTCTTGACATTTATTAAAAAAGATTTCAATACCTTTTAACATTTATTATTTGAAAATTGTATGAATTAGTTATGAACTTTCAAAGTATTGTCTTTAGGTACTGTCATGCTTAGATTGTGTACTTTTTGCATAATCAATATCTAACTAAAAGTTTCACTTTGCGGTCCAAGTAAAGGTGTCGCATTTGGGGCAGTGTTAATCATGGGTGTACCGTGTACGTACCGTACAAATGAATGGTGCCCAAGTTGCTTCCTTGCAAATGAATAACTTAGAATTGATCAACAAAGAACCAGCTTGATGAAACTTTGCATGATAACATTCTTCTTCCAACCCACTTGGCAACAGTGGATGAGGTTTCAATTTCAAAGTAACTGAAGTTAATGGAGAAATGTATCCTGGTGAAGTACTGTGTGATGGAAAAGGATCATTGTAGGGTCGAGATTGCACGCAAAAATTGGGATGATGTCTGTCTTGGTGTAGTAATAATGGCCAATCTTGGTTCATTTCTGTGAAAAAAACTCACCACCAACCATACAACGATGTTTAATTTGCATGAGTCTGTCCTCACAAAAAAGAGATCAGTCCAAATGAAAAAGTGAGCATGCCGTGAATTTTAATCTTGAAGAGTGTAGACATGGTCAAAAGTGGAAACTTCCGTATTTACAAGGCAAAGGTTGATTGAACGAATGAATTATTGGAGAAGTTGCAAGGAAAAGGAACCCAAGGGAAGAAGATATGCTATAAAAAAAAAACATGTTTTTGTATTCTCAAATAGGTAATCCTGAGTGGCAGAATTAAAAAAATGACCTTATTCTTTTTTATAATAAATAATGAAAATTCATTTATAATGCAACCACGCCATTTGGTTTGGGTATCTTTCCACCATCATCTGGTAGTTTAGGGTCATCTCAAACTCCAGACCTCAGACTTAACTTAACCCTACTTGAGTTAACTTAACTTACGTGCTCACTTGCAGACTCACCAAGTGACTTGCTGACTCAAGTTCAGTTCCAGAAATTTGACAAACTTCATCTTGGGTGGACCTGGAAGCAGCAAATAAGTTGCTGTCCCGGCCTGCTTTGGGTTCTTCTGGAGGGTAATACTAATAACAAAATTAGTGTAGAACGGGGCTTTTCTTTTTGGATTTCTGCTACGAGATTGCAACAGAAAAAAATAATCTGGGAAAAAAATGGCAAAAAACTTGGATGAAATTGCGAGATTGTGGCTGAAAACCAAATTACAGACATGTGATATGTGCCAATGTGATATTTTCTATCCAATGTGTATATGAATGTTGAAATCTGGAGCACCACTATAACATTTTATATCACCACTTTGGCACTTCTTAAAAAATGAAAAAACAATAACAACCTAGTGTAGAAATCTCTCATTGCACATTTCCATTTCCAAAAGAAAAAGAAGAAGGGTAATTTTTTGTCTTAAAGAATGGTGTGAATGGTGTGTCAAGTGTTGGGGAATGGCTCACCTATCTAAGGTAAGTGGGTCATTCACCCCACACAACATAAAACTGGACACTCACCACACAAGGACTCCATAGTTCTTGAAAATTGAGAACAATGTCAATAACAACAGGAATGCACTTGGATGAATCTTTCATTCATACCAATGAACTCTTGTGAGAGTCGATGATCTTTTTGGATGGAAGTTGCATTCATACTATAGATGCAGAACTGAATGACTCTTTATTGCAATTGATGAAACGCTACATAAAACCCCTATTCTGAGTGTGGAAGCATTTTGAACATTGGATTGGAGGATGCAGACAAAGGTGTAGGCGCTATAGAGAGAGGCACTAAGGAGAGTTATGTAAAGCTGTAAAGTGGCACATCAATTTACAAAAACAAGGTATTTACATTTCAAATTTATACAACTTCAACATTTTTCAACTTCAAACCCTACACTTTTCAATCCAATGCTTTTCATTTACTATGCCTCTATGTGCGTAGATGAGGCCTCTTGCTAAGAGAGTATGACAACATTTGCATACCAATGTAAATGTACCTAAGAGGCTAAGGAGTGGACCAGTTGCAAAAGAACCAAGAAATGATCTTCAAGACTTGAACTTACAATAATCAAGAAGAAAACAAACAAGAAGAAGGGTCAGTGGTCAGAATGTGACATTGCAACTAAAAAAATGTCAATAAGGCAAGTTGGAGAATATTATGGGATACCACCCTCAAGCATTCAAGATTGGAAGAAAAGAAAAACAACTTCTAAAATTGTGGCCATCAAACCTACCTATCAAAAATAGAAGAATTGGCACTAGTCCAATGGTGCTTTTCAATGCAACAAGTAGCCTTACGTATTACTCTAAATATGCTAAAGTTCACTATCAAAAGTATCTTGGAAAATTCACCAAGAAAACATCCCTTCAAAAAAAGAGTTCCTAGTGCTAAATGGTGGGTTCTATTCAAGCAAAGGCATCTAGAAATTTGCCTAAGGTGTCTAGATGGGTTGGAAGTTAGAAGAGCTTTAGGGTTTACAAAACAAAAACATCAACCTTCTACAACAAGTTTACAAAACCGAAGACTACCACTCTAGTTGCATATGGAATTCAAATGAAATAGGCGTGAGTGTAGGGGATGGGAATTCAACTATCAAAGTTGTTTGCTTATGCAAACAATAGGGAGTGGATGTCCATCATGACATATGTGAACGTTGCTAGTTGTCATATCCCAAACCTATACATCTTCAAAAGAAAAAACAGGCCATAAATTTATTATATTAGAAATTGTGAAGTAGGTGCAAAAATGACATTCTAAGAAAATGGATATATGACTTCTGAAATCTTCCTAGAATGGTTAGGTCATTTCAAAAACAACATTCGAAGTAGAATGTCAAAGGAGAACAAGCATTTGTTAATATTGGATGGTCATACAAGCCATGTTACTAATGAGGCTATTGGGTTTGGAAGAGAGAATGGATTGGACATTCTTACCCTTCCTTCTCATTGCTCCTATGAGCTTCAACCACTAGATGTAGCAATCTTCCACCCATTCAAACTAAATTTGGATGTGGAAAAAATGAATTAGATGAGAAATAATCCGCAATGGGCACAAGGAGCTACAATGAAGTCCATGCTTATTGAGATGTCTTCAAGAGCTTTAGCAAGGCTCTTAAACTAGATAATATAAAATTTGGCTTTGCTACTATAGGAATATATCCTATTAATATTACATCTATGGATTCAAAGTTCAGTCTTGATACTATACATGAAGGAGAGAGGACACTAGAAGGAGAACAAAATGCCCAAGCTAATTCCATTATACCAAGAATTTTCTCACAAATAAATCCTCCTCCTATGCTATATACATGTACCTAATCTATTCCTAGAGCTAGATGTGTGCATACTTGGCCTATCTTCTCAAAGTGTAGTTGAAACTCTTGATGAAATCATCGAATCCCTTTCTCAATTGTCTTTCTCAATGGTAGCTAATTTAGAGACTCAAAGGATGTCTCCTATTCATGTTGCAACCAATTACCTGGCAAGATTAGGTTGACTAACCTTTATAACATAAACATTCCAATCATGTAGCATCTCTATATAACAAATGTTGTTTCAATTATATAACTAGAACAATTCACACAATGTCATGTTTATATGTTCAACTTCAACTAAGATGAAGTTGAGGAAGAAGATGCAATTTTACCTAAATGACGAGATCCCAATTGAATACCAAGGATGGCATTGTTGCCACATAGAAGAAGGAAAATATGAATCAATCAAACCTCCAACAAGAGTTCCTTTTCATGAGCTGGTGCAATTTACAATATATGTTGCTTCCATACAACATGTTGTCGATGGTATAGTTGTTGCACCAATTTAACATCATAAACCATGTGAGATTTCTAAACAAAGCAAAACAACACTTTTACAAATCCTTATAGTTCCACACATTTGTGCAGGCAAAGAGGAGAACTATTGCTTTGTATAGTCACAATAAGCTTATTACAAGTAAATCATTTGTTGCCGAGATCAAATAAAAGGAAGACAAAGAAGCTAACATTAAAACTAGCCCTTCAAATGAAAAGAAAGGCAAAGCAAGAAGAATCATATAGAAAAAAGCAGGAAAAAGAAAAGAAAAAATAGACTGACAACATGGTCAAAAAATGGATAAAAGAAATGGAAAAGAAGGTTGACTAAAGAGCATGTCAATGGCAGGTCTACACACAAGTGTGATAATTAACAATAACTAGTTTGATATGAAGAGCAATTAGAGTTAGCTTTGCTTTGGTTATTAACCTATAATCCTTCATGTATAAGCTTCTTTAGAAGTTAAATTTGTCAATTGAATGCATTTATATTTTTGAACTGGTTATGATCATTGCCCTAATAATAATTATTGAACTCAATGATCAAGTTTCTAAGGTTCAAGCATTAGTCGTCTGTCTCTGACCTTACTACTTTCTCATTTGATTAGGGTTCAAAATTAGGATTTAAGATTAGGATTTAGGATTAGGGTTTAATAATAGTTAGGGCTTAATTAGGATTCAAAATATATTTAATATAGGGTTCAAGTTTAGGATTAGGGTTCAAGTTAGGGTTCAAAATAATAATTAGGGCTCAAATTACTATTTAAATTAGGATATAAATAAATAATTAGGGTTAAATTAGGGTTCAAATGTGTCAACCATCTAATTCTTGTAGCACCTAAAAATTTGCAATAGAGAAAATTGAAACGAAGGATCATGTTGCAATAGAGGGAAATGAAAAGTCTTCTAAAAATAATCAATTAATGGTTAATCCCTAATTGTCATGTCTTTGACAAATTGAGAGTGAAAAATCATTCTCAAAGGAAAAAAGCTCATTTCAGCCACTTGAATCCAATGCCACAAACAAAAGACATGATTTTTTTATTTGATGGCATATTATAAAGTAAGAAACAAGGTAATATTTATTCTAACTTCTCTTTAACCCCTAAAGTCCCATTGTCCCCTCGGGGGACAATTTGGAATTTGGGCAGGTTCCTATGGACTGAAATTTTACCCTAATTTTTTGAAACTTTTTCAGGACATGTAGTTTTCCAAGAGGTTTGAGAAAATATAATTTTCATTTGAATCCAATGCCGGATGAAAAAGTTATAGGTTTTTTTTAGTGAAACTAAACTCGAAGGGCAGACTGGGCAGGCAATTCTTCCTTGACTTTGGAAGAGGGCAAGGTTTAGAGTGCAAACCGGACCCTGGAAGTGGGCAACGGGTGAAATAGCACAGGCCGGGCGACCACAGGGCATACAGACAGGCCCCAGGCCCAGACTGGACAGGAGGCCCCTGCTCTGCAACAGACATGGAGGTCCGGTGGGAGACAGCGGGAGGTCTGGTGGGGGAGGATGGCCTTCTAACAAGTGACCTTCTGTGAAGGAGGCGAGCTCCGGCGTTCCCAATGTCGGGAACTTCATCGGGAACTCAGATGAGAACTTGCAGGGTTTTACAGGGAACACAATGGGACCCGTTTTTAGAATTGCCCAATGCCATTTTGCATTTACCTAATATCATACGCATTTGAAATTGCATACACTTTAGGGAATGTTTTTTTTTCCAATTTTTTTTTGGATCTTGTAAATAATGATTTCATCTTTCAATCTACCGTTCGGATTTGTGAGATTTGAAAAAAATTGGGTTGAAAATCTCATAGCAAAATAAAGGTTTGTATTGTCATTTTTCACAACATACTTGCATTGCAAGATTTTTTTGGGAGTGTTGTAAGTCTCCAAATCATTTGAAAATTTGTGTATGTCTTCCTAAGATGATTTAGAATATGGTAGATTTTTAAATTCAAAGTCCGTAGTGCAAAAAAATTCAACCAATGGCAGTCAAAGTCATCTGAAATTTCAGGGCAGCGCCCAAAAAAACTTTTCCCCAAACTTTGGATGCAATTATCTTCCAATCCGTACGGTCAAACTCGATGAAAATTTTACCGCATCATCTTTGTCAAGTTAAGTACAACATCTTACGGTTAGATTTTTGAAAAAAATAAAATTCTGGGTTTTTGGCTGAACGTAACAGAAATGACAGTTTTCACTGGTTTCTGGCCAGAAAATGGCCTTGGGACTTTAGGGGTTAAGCTAGTGAATGCTCACTTCATTTATGCAAATTCACTCATGCATGATCTCATTTTGTGCCGTAACCTTTAAATTTGTCAACCATTTTCAAGGTGTTTTGAATTTTGATTCTGTAAGTTAAAAAGAGTTGAAGCTCAAAGTAAGATGAGTCATTTTAAGGCAGAATTAATTGTAGGATCTTGTAGAAAGTCAAGTCCTTATCATCTCTACAAAGTTTGGTTTCAATCCAAGTTATAGATTAGAAGATTAAACCTAAAAGAAAACAATACTACAAAGAAATCAATGTTTTGGTGTAGCTGAAATATTGCTTTGATTGGCTCTTTTGGACACATAACATTTTAGAAACTTGACATACCCACACATCAAACAAAGTTGAAAAAGGGGGAGGGTAGTGCTGCTCCAAGTATAATCTACTATTGAATAGCTCATTGAAAAAGGGCCATGAATGGTTTAGGCTAGGAACCCATTAGAATTTCAATCATCATCATTGTCCAACTTCATTATTCTTCCACTTGAGATGGTTTTCAACATTTGTCTTTAGGATATTCCTCACATAATTTGCCACACATTACTTCTAAAAAGTGCACCAAAAGTCTCCAACTACCTCTCTCCCATCCCAAAGGTTGGACCCAACCTTACTAACACCAAGCAACATAATTATGACCTTGCCCGCCTACCTCCACCTCAATACTTCATAAGTTGTATATACCTTAGAAATTGTTTAGACACATAGAAGAGATGTGTATCTCTTCTTAGGGGATAATGAACTTCCATTCATTTATAGGTGTAACTTATCTATGATTGACAAGGCCACCAATTTTGTTGTGTGTTCATTTTTCTTATTTTTGAAATGTGCAAAAGTAATAAGAAGCACGCAATCAAACATGAAAGAAAAACTACTCGTACCACCTAAGATAGGATAGCCTACTATTGTCCCATCATATTATTGCACATAGTCAAGAAATATTCTTACATGTGTATTCTAAATCAATTCATTTTTGGAAAAAATAAAAAATTATAGGTGGTGAATTTTTTAGAAAACGGGGCAAACCCTATAAAGTTGAACTCAATTTCATAGCCCATGATTTTAATCTGGGAATCTCAAAGGGATCTGAACTGCACCTTAGGGTTGACATAGAAGTATGCAAAATTTGTCATCATTGTGTTTGTCAGAATACAAGTACCATATTACCCGTACATGAGGTTTAAAATTAGTCAAATTAGTAGAGCTCTTGACACAGATTGACCGTGGAAAACAATACAATACACTGAAAAATAGCCAATCTAGACAAATTTCCAGTCACAACTGTAGTTCACAGATTAGATGCCCACCTTCACCTATAAGCCCACCCGTTAAGCACAAATCCTTCCACTTTGCTGAGTTTCAATGGCTGAAGTTTCATATCCTCAAAATGGTCTTCAAAATTGACTGAGCTGACAAAGTTGAACATCAAATCTTCAATTCTTGCAAGATGATAATTCATGATTGGAACTGTGACAGTAGATAGTGGCACCTAGTCACAATTAAATTTCACATGTACAATTGTTGCTTGATATGCTACATCACCTACATGATGCACCAAACTGTGGTTTGTCAAGTTAGAACCAATAAAAGCGAACCATCAAATACATTGACACCAAACTAATTTGTAAGTATGAAAATGAGATAATCAAGAAATGACTTATGATTGAAAGCATTTGAATATTCATCAAGCCTCAAGTTGCACTATCAATGGTTTCTTCTTATACGCGAAATCACCATCGTGAAGATTTCTTCAGAACAGCATCTTCAAAGTTATGCAGCAAAGCTATGTATCTGCTGAAACCAACTTACAGCCCCATTTATTGGAATCTGTGACATTTGATGATTGTACAAATGCTGTCTGTAATGTGAACTTCGATTTTTGTACAAAAAACTCTTGAACAACAACCTGAATGACAACCAAAAAAACCGCGGGACAGCCGCTGGTCCACTTGATACCTAGAAACGCCCACCTGTAGCCATTCTTTCTATCTGAAAAAACTCCAGCTGCAAAAATTCGGCCCAATGCTATTGCACTTCAATCCTGGAATCTCTCTCTGTCTCTACTTTCACATGTTTAGCCTCATGCGATTCATTGGTCTCTACCACTTGATCACTCGAGTCCTGCAGATGGAGCACTTCATTTCGCTGTGTAAGGTTGGATTCTACGCTGGCATAGTCGATCTTTTTGTGGACCTTGCCATGCAATATGTCGTCAATAATGGTACTAGCAGAAGTCAGTTGAGGAGAAAATCGCTCCAATTGCAAAATATCAGCTGAGTCGGCCAACCGCTCCAACGTCAAAGGTGACCTACAGAGATGCTCATAAGCATGATACGGAGCTGCTCGAAAACTTGAAGGAATCGAGTCAGAAATACGGGGTCCCTGCATCAACCTAAAAAATTGAAGCAAGTGACAAGGATCTCTGAAATGCAAAAAAGCTGAACTATCGTCCACAATTGTGACATTCACAGGTGGGAATTTTCGTTCAGCGTTGAAAACTCTCTGCACAAGCAATCTTACTTCAGCCTCATTACTCCAAGAAGGAAACCCCCATACGAGTGCAACTGTGGAATGTTCTGGATGGCGATCCGCAGAGACTGATGTGGGTTCCCTTAGAGCTTTCACACCAGTGGCCTCTTTCCCAGTTGCGAGGTCTAACACCATGTTGCCAATCCATCCTAATGCCAACAAGTTTGCATAACTTGCAAAGCCCTGTTCTCCGGCATTCACAGCCTCCGGCAGTTTTTTAACAGTTGCAGCATCAACTTGAAGCAGGTGACAAGCCTGAGCAAACACAGAACCTGGATCGGACAATACGGCAGGCAATGTAAGATGGATACAAACAAATCACTTGCAGTACGCTGATTTGTACTAAAAGTGAGGCGGGGAAATAGTGTCACTGCAGAATTATATTTTTGTGGAAGTTGGTATAATAATAGTACTATTTGGGCACTATCAACATGCACTAATTCAAAATAGTGGGACTACGGTAAATTAGTTTCACACGCACTAATTGGACAAACCAATGCAGTTCATTTGTCTTGAAACCGTCAAACGAAAAGAGTGTTTGAAAAACAAACGTGGCCTACAAAGAGAAGGTGTACCTGTCATGTAGGCATCGAAGCCCGCTTCATGTTTTAATCCGGTGTCTTTCGCGCCTCCATAGCCTTGAAACTCTTCCGCCACTTCAACCGCCACTTTCGTGAACGCAGTGTTAAGAATCTTCCCCTTTCCAAAATAGAACCTGCCAGAGGCCACTGCCTTATCTGCAAATCCCTGACAAATATGAGTGAACACCACGGCTAAAGAAGTGCTTCGGCTGGCTAAGATACCCCGCAACGTCGGCTCCGCTCTGAGAAGATACTTCGTGTCAACAACACATGGAAATTGCTGCCGCAAGGAAGAAGAAAAATCAGTCGCTGTCGTAGGCAAAGCGCCAACAAATTTGGAATAAATGTGTGCCATGTCCAGAATGCAGTTGTGACCCACAACAGGAAGGCCCGACGCCGCAATCGCATCCAACACTTTGCGAAACCCCACAGCATGTGACACACGGGCCTCTAACGCCCCCCGCTCTTCATCTGCTAACTCTTGAAGAAACTTGGCCATGTCTTCATTTGGGGAGACGTAGATTATGCGAATCCGGCTTCGTTCAGGTGGACCGTGGCCTCCCTTCGCAGTCACCACGGGGACGAGGTCGGGAAAATGTGTTCGAATTACCTGTTCAATGCAAAACAATTGCACGAATTTTAGCCAAAAGGGTAGAATTCTTGGCCAACTCCATTAATCCTCTGTGGACCAAGGACCAAGGACCCATTTGATCATATTGATCAGATGAGATGAAATTTCAGATCACTAGAACCAGTGAAGAACATTGCACGTGTTGGGTCAAAAAATACTTGAAATTGAACAAAAGAAGGAAGGTCCTATACGACCTCCTACTCAAAACTGCAAAAAGGACATGAAGACTAATTTAGGGGTTAAATTAGGTTTGATCCTTCAGGAATTAGGACATGAGGGAAAATTCTCCAAGAACTTAGGATTAAAGGAGCTTTTAGATATGTAAGATTTGCTACTAAAAAAATGTCAAAATGAGGAAAATACACATCAACTATGCCAGTAGTCAGTTCTTCAAGATTACAGAAAGACTCAGAAATTCCTACCGAATGTCGCTACCAAAGGCTGAAGAAATTTTGAAAAAACATGACAACACGACTGCACCTGCTTGACGAGCCGCGCCTGGTGGTGGCTTATCACATCAATCGTCAACGAGGGGCGTAAGCTTCCCAAAGAGAATCCCATGTTGAAATCCTTGACTGAATTCTCCAAATCAGGAGAGGATCCACTAGGGTTTAACAACTTCTCATTCGTCACCTGCCACTTCTGACGATTGAACAGCAGCTCGTCACGCCATTTCCCAATCTGCGAACGAATCTTCTCAAAAAAGGCGATATCCCCTGCTCTCGTCAACGGATAATCAGAATCCTGTTGTACTGAAATTGACTGCTTGTCGGGGGCTAAACCCACCAATACCCTCGCAGTAGCTTCCTGTTCATGCGAAAGATACGAAATCCCGTCATAAATGCACGTATTGAAATCAAACCGATGCTTGGTCAAAAACTCCAGGGAGTTTGTCTGTGCAAAGAAACTCCTGGCAGGAAGCTCCAAATGCAGTTCGTTTCGAGGAAACACGAAGAAATTGTAAGGGTAAGCGATCCACTTTTTCTCTAGTTCGTTCCACTTGAATGGACACACCCCGCACTGCCACACTGCAAATTTCTCAGCCGAGTGCTTCAGATTCTGATACCTGGTTTCGTAGCTATCGAGCTCCAAGTTACGTCTCCACTTCGTGCTCTCCACACCCGTCATCTCCAAATCAACTGCAACGAAATCGGCCCCTGCCAGATGCAATTTCAGCTGCTCCAGCGACTCTACAAAATTGCGTCGCGTCACATTGGCCATGGATATCAGTCCTGCCGCACCCTTTCCCCCTCCTCGTCCTCCTCCCCCTCCTCCTGCCCTCCCAGAAAGCCCTCTCCCCTGCCCTTGAACCCTAACCCTAATTCCAACATCACCTCCATCGCTGCGACTTCCAACTCCCCTCCGACTCGAAATTCCGTCCCAGTTGCCTCCTCTGAACTCCGGGAACGATCTGCCGTCAAGCCAGCGACACTGCACGAAATGGCGCGCCTGTACACTCGTTGGAATATCGCAAAAGACTGAATGGCGAAGGACACGCGGGAGGGCGGAGAGCGTGCCTGGCCGCAGCCACGGCCTCAGGCACATCCTGAACCCTCACCACCCTCGCATTCTCCGAAAACGTGACAAATCTGGCTCCGTCACAAAAATTTCACGCACAAATTTCAGAACTCAGAAGTTAGGGTTCAAAGAACAGACAATCGTTAACGCTGATAAGGCTCCGGGGGAACTTTTTTCGTTCACACTCGGGCCCGTTCAAAGAACAATGAAGGCAAGAAACCCATATAAAGTCATTGTTTGAAGTCCATTTAACTTATATCAATTAGAAAATATATTAGAATAATCTGGAATTTTTACCATAAATGAAGTTTTTCATTCTAAACTTCACTTTATAATTCAAATTGAAAATTAATTTTAAAAGGAGAAAATACCAACAAAAAATAGCATATTGTGTTATTTGGATTCTAACACATGGAGCTTGCAATAGCAATAATTCTTTCAATTTTTAAATTTTATCAAAATTTCAAAATTAATTAGAAAGACATATTCATTTTCTTAGTTCAAATCAAATACCAAAAATGGTTATATTGAAAATTAAAATCAAAGTTGACCAAGGTGCATCTATTTCAAGGGTTAAAGGATAAATAAAGATAAAGATTTAAGCCTTATTTTTAATAGAAACATTTTGAAGTTTTTTGGGACTTAAATCACTATAAAACTTTATGGATTTTCTCCTAAAGGACTAAGGTACATTTCAGGCAAAAATTATCAAAAATTGTCACTTTGGAGGGCAATGAAAAAAAATGAAAAAGAAAGTTATTTTTGAAATTGAACCATACCTTTTTGTACTAGACTACTATGGGGATGTGTGAAAAAAAATTCAAAAACTAGGTTGCATAAGGTAGTAGCACCCATAATTGTCAATTTAAGGATTTGAGATATGATGTCTATTAATAGACATCCAAAAAATTATTAGATTCTACTAGCAAGAGAAAAAAAAAATTCAATGCACTTTCAAATGTATTTTTTTGACACTTAGGGTCTGATATTCACATGTAGTACATCCTTGTAATCACATCTATTTACTTCCCAAGATTTTAGAAGTGACGCTTACGGGTGTTGCTATCTTAAATTGAAAGATTATAATGTTTGAAGTTAGAAGAAAAAGCTTGCTTGATATGATCAATAGACTTTAACTTTTCATAGAGTGAGATCTTTTTTGGCATTTGCATCCTATATCATGTTAGTCTCATACTTGCCAAATTCTAGAAGTAGAAGAGGTTTTTGCACATGTTATCTAAAATTGCCCAAACTACCTCTAAAATTTAGGATAGCATAATTTTTTTATCTAGGCACCTAATTAGAAAAAATATATTATATTCCCACCAAGGGGTATACATTCACACCTTGTATCAAATTTTTGAGAAACATCTAACCAAAATTGACTTCTTGTACAACTACCCAAAACTTCTTGCATACATTGAATAGTCACTTGGTCCTTTAGGGGTTAAAGGATGCTTTGGGATTACCATTCCATCCATGTAAGAAATTAACCCTAGAGCGCTCCAACATCCATTTTACGAATGATGAACAAATTCAGATCCCTGTTTCTGTCTCATTCCTGCTTAGATGAAAGTCATCCTAATTTTTGGTGATACTTTATCAAGTTGTTGTCCTATCCATTGGTTGGATTTTGTGTTATTAGAATATAGACATTTCTAAAATTACAAATGTGGAAATATGTCAAGTGGTCAATTTGATTGACTTTAGTTCAAAACTAGATGTGCAAAAATGAGGTCAAAGATGTAAAGGTCACAAAAATTTCAAAAAATCACTATATGAAGAGAACCTTATTTCAAATCCATTCCAACAAGTTTTACTCAAAAAATGATAATATTTTACTTGTAATTGAATTTAGTAGGAATTCTGATATTTTCTTTTCAAACTTTATAGAAAAAGATTGGTGATAGCATTAGTAGATCTAACCATACGGATAGAATTTTAAAATCAAAATCTACAACTTTCATTCGTATACGAATTCCAAAATATTCTTCCAAATTGTAGTTTATAATGTTTTTTTTCAAATTGTCAATTTTGGAGATGAATCCAGACGTTTAGGTGTTAATAGAGCTACATCAACATCCAAATAGATGAGAATAGATACTCCTTAGGAACATTAATGGAAAAAAATATTTTTTACTTTGCCCACCTCTAATGTATATTTTGTAAAAAATAATTATAAATCCAACAAAGAATATTATATATGCAATGACAAAAAGATGACACTAGACTTTTTACCTAATGTTGAAAGAAGGCACTAGCATACTCACACATTAGGTGAGATTTTGGGCCTCCGAAAGACCGTTTTAGGCATGTTCCCTTCATTGTTCATAAATAAAAATAAAAATAATTTTAAATTCTTAAAATGAAAAAAAAAAGTTGGAATTTTAAAAAAAAATTGAGAAATGAAGTGGCAACCTCTTGGCCACTTAAGACTACTATGGTGTCACCGCAACAGTCAAGTTCGTTGGTTATCAATGTGTGAAAATTGGCGGTCTTCTGGATGCCCCAAATTTCACCTAATGATACATGAGATTCATTAAAAAACAATTCCAACAATGTAAATAAATAAAATTGAAAATCATCAATGATGAAAACATGAAATTTACAAAACTTTATTTTTTCATATGATAATTTATAAGATTATTTTTTTGACATTTGATTAAACATATATATAGAGAGAGAAATATAATAATGTACTTGTCATTTGTGCAATAATATATTATTCTAACTAAATATCATCATATTCTAAGAAATACTTTCTTTTGAACTATAAATCTTATAAAAATTAAAGAAGAATGTGTATTTGATTACTAAATAGAATTTTTTATGAAAATATGAACATGAGAATGGAAGAAAACTTATATGAGCCAAAAATGATTACATCTTGGCAAATTAAGATATTGATATAAACAAAGATTACTATACTAATTGAAGAATATCCTATTCAAGAGAGTTGATTACATCTAATGGAACATTGAAACCATTAGTTGTACAAATGTAAGATTATTTGAATACTTTATCCACAAACTAAGTTCAGTGACCATTATGAAAAGACCAAACTAACAAATATGTAGGATTGATAATTAAATATCTATAATAGGCTCATCTACCTTGTATTGTTTCTAACCTCTAAGTGTCTTCATATATGTGCCAATGAATTGGTCTACATTCAAAAAATGTACATGGATAGTGGAAATAGAAAAATGAAAAGATCAAATGAAGCAAAAGTTTTGGCAAGTTGGATGGATGTGGTTGGCATTTTATTAAAAAATAAATTGTGTATAAATTTATTTGTATAAATAATGAAGCATGTTAGGATCATGAGTTTGTAAAAAAATACATATATATATGTTGATTGAAGTCTTGTTTCAAAATAACTTGATTGTGAATAAAATGATGACTAATACATTAGAATTAAATGAACATCAATTAGCTTGATGCTATATAATTTACTTAAAAGTTTAGATTAGGTTGAATCCATGTTGTACTAAAACTACATTGTATTTCATTCTTTAGGATCCCAAAGTTCTTTCTACAATTTATTTTCTTTCCCAACAAACATTTCAAACTACCTTCAATTTACTTGCATCAATACTAAATTCATATTGGCAATCACAGCTATTGAAATGCAATCCAACAATCTTGCCAAGGTAGGCAAGGACAATCCAAATTAGTTGATGGATCACAATCTTGAATTGGATGTGGGATTGGAATTGGGAATATGCAATCACTTGATGGATCACAATCCAATATCAGAAATGGGAATGGATGAGGAAATAGGCCTTGTTTGTCCCAGTCAAGTGGGGTCACAACAACATTGTGTTGTGATTTGGACACATCGGAGCTTGTTGGTACTGTAGGCGGAATTGCAATTGGAGTAGGCAACGGGATTAGATAGAGTTCTAAAGAACCATTGGATGTTTTTGAAGCACAATAGACTAGTACAAAAATGTGGTAAAGAAATTTAAGAAACTTTGACTTCATGGATTGTAAGATATTTGCATTTAAAGTAAAGAAAACAAGTTTTTTGCACCTTGCGTGACTAGATTTTTTTACTTTGAATCTTCTTAACTTAAAATTTTTGCACTCATTCAAGGGAAAGCTCTATAGCTTGGGCTTGGGTGTGACCAACAAGGAAAAAGTAGTCCACTACGGACCTAGCTAAGGACAAAAGGAGCCCGACCATGGCACAATTTTCTTTTTAAACACTAGGAAAGTGTACCCACCATGCTTGTTGACTCATGCTTTATCTTGTCCATTTGTTGATTTGTGGGTCATTTCTTACATTTTCTTTAATCAATTGGCATGTTGGTTGGCTCTTGATTCTACCAACTCATTAACCTCTAAAGGACCATTTGTCCCTTTGAGTGACAAGTGGGATTTTGGGAAAGTACCTATGGGAGGGCATCAAAAAAAAATTCAAAAATTTGAATTATATTAAAAAAAATAAAATTCCTCATATCATATTTTTTACTACATGGAAAGCTTTTGATTCATTCCATTTGGATTTGTTATGAGAAAGTTATCGACAATCTTGTTTTTCAGGCAATTAGAGCATCTTCTCAAAAGAATAACTTGTAGAATTCATTTCTAAATGCAATTTTGACAATTTTGAAAAAAAGAAGATCCACATGGTTTAATTTTCTTTCTAAAACAATCTCACAATTGGGATTAGAGCATTTTAATTCCATCTCAGAGATATTAATAATTTAGATTTTCCTTTTTTTTTCATACCTACTTCTACTCAACAATTTTTAAAGAATAAGAATTATTATTATTATTATTTTCAACCACATGGTTTAATTTTCTTTCTAAAACAATCTCACAATTGGGATTAGAGCATTTTAATTCCATCTCAGAGATATTAATAATTTAGATTTTCCTTTTTTTTTCATACCTACTTCTACTCAACAATTTTTAAAGAATAAGAATTATTATTATTATTATTTTCAAGACTCTCAACTCAATTTTCCACATTAAAAATTTAAAGTTCAAAACTATGTAGTGCATAAAATTTAAGTTAAGAAGGTTCAAAGTCAAATAATCTAGTCCCGCAATGTGCTGAAAAACTTGTTTTTTTACTTTAAACGTAGATATCTTGCAATCTGTGTGGTCAAAAATTCTGAAATTTTTTCTACACATTTTCATACTAGTTAGGTGTAAGATCCTATAGTTAGATAAGCAAAAATAATAATTTTCAATTTTTTTTACTCTTTGCTACAGAAATGGCAGTTTTTACCCCTAATTGCCTAAGTGACCATATATGGTCAACCTGAAATTTTAGGCTCATTTCGCAATGGGCAGTTTAATTTGTTTGACCATTAAATAAGAAAATTCGGGCAGTTTTTAGGGTTAACTATTGAAAACTTTCATTTTTCACTGAAAAAGGTACATATTTGATTGTTGAGAGCTCTCTAAAGCCATATATGTCCACTAGTGGAAGAGTAAAGCTTGCTAATTTTACTTCATTTTCTAACTTTGAGCAATTTCACTTGATTTGAGATCTAAAGACTTGTACTTATACATTTGCTTTGAAAATAATCCCAATAGAAAGAGTAAAGCGTTTTCATGATTTTCACCATTGAAAATTTAAACAAGCAAGTGTTGAATATGTAGAGTTATTTGTGATTTATACTTATAAAAAGAATTGCATTTCAACAATTGCAAGGTTGATTGTGTAATGAGTTTAATAGCTTTTCAAGTGATATTATGTTTTTTGAAAGGGCATTTTAGTGTGCTATCACAATTTGTAGTTGTTCATGTCAACTCCAATCCCAAAAAACTTTTTATGTGCAAATTTTTGAAACATTATGGGAAGGGGCAACATACTAAATAGAAGATGTACATTCCTCTTGTTATAATCTTACAACTCTTATGGAATTTTGCACTCAAAATTTGTGTGCATACTAATAAGCAAGCTCTTTAAACATCCATACGGTTGGATTTTGAAAAAAAAATCAATTTGCTTCAATGGGAAAAACTGTAAGCCCATGTTCTTTTTTCATAGTCAAAACAAACTCGAAATGGCTTGGGCATTTAAGGGTTAAGTTTTTTTTGGCAGAAAAAAGGCCTTGGTCCTATAGGGATTAACCCTTAAACATCAAGGAGGACGTTTGGTGTCAGATGGTTGATAGTGAATCCTTATAAAAGGACCGAAGTGCAACCATTCATAGTGGAAATTTTGTTGTGAAAAAGGGAGATCTTCTATAGTAGTTTGACTTCGAATGAGTGCTATTGCTAGTTCTAAAGCCCACGCTTCACACGATAATGGAAAGTGGTGATTTCCAAGGTCACCCCTTCGTCACTCTTCTTGAGTTTGAGGACCTGAGTGTAATTAATAGCATTACTTGGTACAAGGAAATAAAGAGCTACTAAGGTCAAAACACCCATTACCGTTCTGCAGTCCATTTCCATCAAGTAGACCAGCCCAATTCTGTCACCAACTTTGGCCCCAATTCCGCCTAAAATCCCCTCCAATTCCCTTCCTTTTATGACAAAACCAGAGAATTCTATGACAGAATTAGGGATTTTTATGACAACAAGGGTTACGTGTCACTCCATTAATAGAGAATATCTAGTACTTGATTAGGCGGTAATGGGTTGTTTATGGAACAATTTTGACCCCACTCTATAAATGGTTTTGTAATTTCAGGACTGACCACTTCAAAAATTCATAGAAATTACAATTTTAATGGGAAAATTATAATTCCACTTGGGTTTGATCCGTGAAACAAAAACACACCTCTGAAAAATATGTGCCCTTCTTGAAATCAACCCCAAAATAGTCAGATTGCAAATCAGGGGGGTGATAGGTAGTTCTACCTTAATGCCCTATTGATAGAAACAGTCACATCCTCGCGCACGCACTGGGCAGTCTGGCACCTCCCAGGAATAGCTCGTGCTTTTTCACACCCCTTCGAAAGAGCAGCTGACTTCATTTCGTGTGCCACTGTGCCTCCTCAAAACAAAAAACAACACTAAAGGAAATCATCAGACAGTCAGCCAAGCTTGTAAATAGTTGACAAAAGCATGTCTTCAAAAATTAATTTGTAGCATCCACGTGACTTCCAATCACCTCGGACTCGTGTTCGGCACAGGGCAGAATTAATTGCACCTGGTTTGTGCTGTTTTGGCCCACCTGCCTTTTGGTTGTGAGATGCAAAATTTAAATATGTCTCCACCTAGATCGTGAGGTAGTTTCTGTGTGTCGATCTGCTTTTCACACACAAAATACAAAAGACACAATACTGATTACTTTCAGTGTTACTTGCTCAAGTGGTAGACACTGCAGCTGTGAACCGGCAATCATCTACTTAAAGAAGATTACAAGGACGTCGTATTCATGTGAAAAATGCAATGTAGATTGTCTAGCAGAAGACCCATTTTGGAGGCATTTTGGAGGCACCAAGAGTAACACTTCGTGTTGATCATTCACCCACGGGATGCAAGAAGCGCAAGTCGAAGAAGTACTTCCAGCAGACTCTTCATTCAAGCAGGGCTTTGGGCGTATTATGCTTCAGGCCTAACCTTGCGTCCATATTTGTCTACTTGGGAGTTATAGTCAGCTGGATTAGAGCTTGTACGTTGTCGCATTGGAGGACACATACATAGGGAGGGAGCAGGATGATGTTGTTGAGACTGGCAGGAATGGATGGAGCTCTGCTATGCTTGTTGGTTTTCCTGATCACTCTCTTTGCAGTGAGCACAGAATGTTTGGATGTAGGATTTTACAAAACAAACTGCCCAGCTAATGCTAATGTGGAAGGGGTGATTAAAGCTGTGGTACAAGCCAAGTATCAGAATGACAAGACTATTGTTCCCGGTCTCTTGCGGATGTATTTCCACGATTGTTTTGTTCAGGTATGTAAGCCCAATAGTGTCCTTCACCTGGTCAATGAAGGGAGCCATCCGGGAGGATGCGAGGTTTTTGATAATTAGATATGATGCCTCTTCAACAGTTCCGTGAAATGATTTGTCTTAGACTATGTAAGCAATGGGTCGTTGGGGCTGAATCAGACTCACAAAGAAGCTCCAAGAATTTCTTTTAGAAGCTGAATCTCCGGAAACACTAAAGTGGACTGCCAATTCCATTTACGCAATTATATATGGGAGGTTGAATGCTACGCTTGCTTCAATTCTAGATTTGTAGTCGTCTTTGGCATGTCTTAATGTGTGATAATAATCTCACAATGGAGCATTGGATATGAATAGCATGGTGATATCTAATAATGTTGTCCTTTAGCGGTATGGTGTCATTCTGAGACTTTTGATTGGGCAAGATCTAACAAGACCCAATGATTTACGTTATGTTTGGGAACCTGAAAGTTCAACATTGTCTTGAAAATAAGACCCCTGGACACCTCCATAGGTCAGCTTGTTATTCCTCATAACAAGGCTTGTCAAAATCTTAGGATGGGGAATGTGCCGGTACATCACACGGTACAACCGGCTGGGTACATGGCCATATGCGCGCTGTGCACACGACAAATTACACTGCTTGTACAATGCAACTTTGCCATGTACCTCTCGTCACAGGATTTTGCACAAGACTCTGACTACATTTGCGTTAGCTAGTGCACACTGATGCTGTATTAATCTTCCCTTCAGGCTCTTGTAAGACGGTCATTCTATTGAATGAATTTTATTACTATCTGTTCAGGGGTGTGATGCGTCGTTGTTGCTGAATACCGGCTCTGGAAACGAAGAGAGGGACTCTGTGCCCAACCAAACAATTCATGGCATTGACGTGATTGACGCTGCCAAGCTTGAAGTGGAAAAAGTTTGCAAGGGTGTCGTATCGTGTGCTGATATCATTGCTCTGGCCACCAGGGACGCAGTTGAACTGGTATGCATACAAATAAAACACCCTTGTTGCAATGTTAAACAAATTCTCATTCTAGTTTGAGTTGAAGACCATAACGTTATTCAGCAATGGAGCGAGGGTGTCATTTGAGTCTATTTTGAAAAAGAAAATTTTCAGTTGGTCCATATTCTAGCATAGAGTAAAATATGGTTAAACTTGCTGCCAATCTTCTCTTTGATTTCTTCATCAATCTTGGCATGTTTGCTGAATTTTTTGCACCTGAAAACAATATAATAGTCTACCTCCTAGATTGTATTGTGGAGATCTTGAGGCCTTGTTTAATAAAGCTTTGGCAATCCTGCATCCAGGACTGAACTGCTAGACTAATCACTGAATTGGCAGGCTGGTGGTCTGCATTACGACGTGCCTTGTGGTCGTTCGGACGGACTTGTCTCCTCTAAAGCAGCGGCAGACGCAGGTCTTCCAGGTCCTACTTCAAGCGTGATGGCAGCTACAAGTCTATTTCGAGCTAGAGGCCTCAGCAAAACCGACATGGTTACCCTTCTAGGTGAAATTGAGAGTCTCGTACCCATGAGCACTAACCATAACATTCTTGAGCAGATGCCCGGGCACCCGTACAAAGATAAATCCGAACTCTTTTTGCACTTCATCTGGAGCTCAAAGTATAAAGTTTTGCCAATCTACAGAGTTTTCTTCAACTCAATTCGCTCAATAATCGTTTGGCATTTGAAATAAAACGATTTGATAAGTGTGGTGGTGCACTCTTTGCTACAATGATTTTTCTCTAAAACATACCCAAGCGTAGAATTCACCATACCAAATTAACAAATGAATCTAGTATGATAACCAATTGTGAGCAGTAGAGACAGTGCAGCTTATGAACAAAGTCATCAAATATGGGAAATGCATCCCATGGGTTTCACTTAGATGACATTGAGATTGGTGAATTTGATGCTATTAGTATATATATGTCGGTGTTTCAATGCAGGTGCACACACAGTTGGAGTTTCGCACTGTGTCTTCTTCAGGGACCGGTTATACAACGGCAAACCAGGAGGAGGCCCTGCCCCGAACATGAACCAAACCTTGGTGGACAGACTGACCAAAATATGTCCAGCTACTGATACCTCCCAACTGGAACCAACAGCCCCTAAAGCGGACCTGGACGGCACGACCCCAGAAACGATTGACAACGTGTACTTCAAAGAGCTCCAACAGAACAACGGCGTTTTGCAGCTGGATCAAGCTCTCACCCAGGATTTGGCTGCCAGTCAGGTCGTGAACTCCTTGGCCAGCATGGACTCGACCTTCTTCAATGTCCAGTTCGGGCAAGCTCTCGTCAAGCTTGGCAACATTGGCTCACCTCCGACAACTCTCGGTCGATCGGTACGCCAACTTTGTACCAAACCCAATGTTTGAGTCGTCAGAACAGTCACCCAGGGATTGCAAGAAACACTAGCTGATTGCGGGAGTATGTAAGTCTGAGCTTTTAGAAAAAAATATTCGAAGCTAAAAGAAGAGATGAATAATTTGTAGAACACTACAAATATAGAAAAAGGCCCAAAAATTTAGGTTTAACCCCTAAATGCCCAAGGCACCAAAATATGGTGTTTGCAAAACTTTGAAGTTAAATAAATCCTAGCCAATTTGCTATTTTTAGTATTTTATATTTTTTAAATGTTCTTCTTGAAGTCTAGTTTTGCCTCCAAAAGTCCGATCTTGAAAATAAATGACAATGATTTTTCTATAAGAGATTTTGTGCACAGGTACCTTGTGCAATCTTGACTTTCTATAGTGTTAAGAGCTCTTGGAAATGAGCCTCAAATACACTAGATCTTGGAGAAAAAATCACATTCTAAATTCATTTAAAAAAGTTGTAGAGTGAATTTTGAGAAGTTGTAAATTGATTTGGATTCTTCAAGTTAGGCCCATTAACCTCATATTTTTTTGGTCATCAACTTTTTAAATTTGACTTGCAAAAAAGACTTCAATTCGTTTTTGCAATTTTAGCACCCTCATAATCAAACATTATAATCTTTCACTTCATAAGTGATATTGTTGTGCTTTCTTTTCCTATGCAATCTCTAACAAGTCTAGTTTGAATTTGTACGGTTACAATTTCAGAAAAATCAAAACATCTTATCAAAATGTTGGCATTTTGTTCAATTTAGAGCAGTTTTCAGGAAGCTAAAAACATGCCTTGGGCATTTAGGGGTTAAAGACAAAAAAATTCTCCAGAAACTTAAGTTGTAGGATGATATTGAGATATTCTTGATATTCTTGAATATTTAGATATGTAATTTGGGCTTCATTGTAAGACTCACGTTGAGTAGCAGAAAGGTTTTGTACTAAATAATTGAACAACGGTTGCGAGACCCGAGTTGGCTGTTGAACATTATCTTCTCTTCCATTCCAAACTACATTGTAACCATTTAGATTTTTGAGATCTGAGTTGAGATCTATGTTTGTTTCAAAAGTGTGCACAGCATAGGATTGTGAGTCTCAACTATCTTCCCGCTTGTTTTACAATCACCTTGTACTGTATAGCAATGAAAAGGAAGAGAGAGGGTTATGGACTAGGTAACCTTCGAGCTGTAGGAGGCGGTGAGTTGGTTAGAAGATGTAACCAACTCTGTCCCCGGATGAAAACTCATGTAATTGTTGTCTTCTTGGATGAATATTGCTTGGTTACGAATGAATTGACCTACTCGTAGATGAAATACTGTCAAGTAGCCAAATTTACACAATCAAAGTTGGTTACAAATTATTTTTTACTTTGCAAGGTAATATATATTTTTTTAATATATTGATGTGTTAGAAGTAACTATAAAGGGTGATTTTTTATCCCATTATGAGAATTAAGAAGGAAAGAGGGAAAATTGGAATCAAAGTTTCTAAAGGCAATATGTAAGGGCCGCTTTACACCTAGAGACTGGGCCAATTTTTCTTGAGGCCAATTGCACAAAATTTCAGCCCCTTTTTGGGCTGGAGCCGGGCCAGCCTCAACTATTCATTATAATAAGATTATACTGGGGGTTGATTCTCCCATATGTAAAGGCCTTCGGGCCAAGAAGCTGGGCCAATTCAATAAATCTAGTAAATTTCAGCCCCTCTCTCTTTCTTTCTATTGCCATTTGTACAAGATGGATGAACAAAGACAAAAGGTCTTGGTGGCTCTTGTGCCCTTCATGATTGTGCGATATGTCATGGCAATTTTGCAAAAACTTGCTTCGCATTAACATTATGTTGCTATGACAATGGATTTTGTTGTGATGGTCGGAGAGGGTAGTGCTTCTAGAAGGACACAAAGCATTTGGATCTATGAGTAGAGTAATCTTTTGTGGATAGATAATTATTTGGATGTTACTCAATTAAGTTATTCAAGCAACATACAAGCTTACTTCTGGGAATTGTTGATTATTTGTGTGGTGTCTTATCTCAGCTTCAACCAAGTATCTACATCAGCTCATCACATGTAGAGGCTGAAATCATAGTAGCAAAGGTGATTCAGGCTTGATAAGGCCTCTAAACAATGAATAAATTGTTAATTCCAGCAAAAAAGGTGATTCAGGCTTAATCCCTAAGTGCCTAAGCCTTTCCAAGTGTGTTTTTTCCATGAAAAAAGAGCATGGGCTTATAATTATCCCCATTGAAGCAAATTGATTTTTTTTCAAAATCTAACCATATGGATGTTTAAAGAGCTTGCTTAGTATGCTCACCAATTTTGAGTGCAAAATTGCATAAGAGTTGTCGGATTGTAACAAGAGAAATGTACATTTTCTATTTTTAGTATGTTGTCCCTCCCCACAATGTTTCAAAAATTTGTACATAAAAGTTTTTGGGGATTGGAGGTGACATGAACAACTACAAATTGTGTTAGCATACTAAAATGCCCTTTCAAAAAACTTAATATCACTTGAAAAGCTATTAAATTCATTACACAATTCACCTTGCAATTGTTGAGATGCAAATTTTTTTATAAGCATAAATCACAAATAACTTCAAATGAAGACTTTCTTGTTTAAATTTTCAATGGTGAAAATCATGAAAACACTTTACTCTTTTGATTGGGACCATTTTCAAAGCAAATGGATAAGTGGAAGTTTTTAGATCTCAAATCAAGTGAAATTGCTCAAAGTTGAAAAATGAAGTAAAATTAGCAAGCTTTACTCTCCTACTAACGGACATAAATGGCTTTGGAGACCTCTCAACAATCAAATATGTACCTTTTTCAGTGAAAAATGAAAGTTTTTAATAGTTAACCCTAAAAACTGCCCAATTTTTTTTTTTAAACGGGCAAACGAATTTAACTACCCACTTCAAAATGAGCCTGAAATTTCAGATCGACCATATATGGTCAATGGGGCAGTTAGGGGTTAATAAGGCCTCTAAACAGAGAACAAGCTGTAAATTACAGCAATAAATTCTTGTATAAGAATGTCATCTTGTTTGAAATCCGACATTGGCCCCTAGGCCAAGAATTGGCCCTCCATTTTTGGTGCACCCAATTCAACAAGCTCAGACCATATTAGGTCATGCCTTTTTCAATTAAAACTATCCATCCATCAAATTGGCTTGGCCTCAAGGTATTAAGGGGTTCAAGCCAATTTTAACATGTTACCAATTACAAATGAGGATTTATGGCCTTTTACACAAAAAATTGGCCCAACCTCTAGATGTAAGTTAGAGTCATTTTAGAAACAATTTGCCTAAAAACTCTTAGTTGCCATATAGATCCTCTAAAATTGTGTTAAAACTTGTCTATAATGGCCATTTCTATTGTGTATAAGTTGATTATTGCTTAACAAGTCTAAAATTGCCAATTATCTAAACAACCACGTATAAGTTATTTATTAGTGATTTTTAAACATTGATTTCCATCAACATCATATTAAAATTGGTTACTATCCACACTAGTCTTTTTTTATCTTGAAACAATGTTAGGATGAGTTGCTAGAAATGAGGCCCTATCAACATTACTGCAATAGTCAAATGACACAATTAGAATGCTTTACTTTATGACTTATTGAGCCCTCTTGCATCTGGTATCAATAAAAGACAATATCAAAGTAAATGTTAGAATATATTCATCATCCAAATAATAGATGTTCAAGAGAATTTTTTGAAAAAATTAGGTTGAAGTTAAATAAAAGCAAATGTTGAATTAAAGTTAAATTAAAGCTATATAAAATTTATAAAATAAAGTGAATTTAGAACTATATTAAAGCAAAAGCTAGTTTAAAGTTGAATCAAAGTGAAACTTGTGTAATCTATATTGATAAAAAAATAAGGTTAAAGCTTGATAAAGAAGAAGCTAGGTTACAACTAGATAAAGAAAAGCTAGGTGAAATATAGATAAAAGTAAAACCTATGTAAAAAGTTGATCAAAGTTGAGGAAGGTAAAAACTAAAGAAAAGTAAAAGCTAAATGAAAACTACATCAAAGCAAAAGGTGAGAGAAAATTAGATCAAAGTAAAAGGTAGGAGGTTCTATAAAAATTGAGCCCTCCCATCTAACTTTACATGTCTTTGCTTCTATGTATTTGTATGTCTTGTCTTTTGTTGCACTTCAAAATGGAGACAATCAAAATGATAGATGGGCAGTTTCGTTAAAATGGCGGTATTCCATTAAAATGGTGGTTCACACTAGAAGAAACCCATGTTTTTTATGACGAGCCTTGATTTTCTTTTATGTCTAAGTTGACATTTAGCTGTTTTATGTTTTTTAATGATGTTCATTAGATCATTTGGATGTCATGAAAACATAAAACCAGCTAAATGTCAACCTAGACATAAAAAAAATCCGACAGAAATAATCAAGGCTTGTCACAAAAAACATGGGTTTCTTCTAGTGTCAAGGGACCAACTAGGGCATGAGATCTTGCAGAAGACAACGGTAGGGGCGATGCCATACATAAACGAGTGGTGATTTGGGCATGCATGGAACACAATCGATGCTTGATATGAGATGAATAGGTGCCTCAGTACACCTCAGTCTCTGTTCTTTCATGTACAAATGTTGATGGAATACCACCATTTTAACGAAATTGTCCATATAGACTTATATACTAAAGGCAAACAATTGGAGGAAGGCACTGTTGACATCATATATTGATGCACCAAAATTACAACATGCCAATGCTATGCATGCAAATGCATTAAAAAAAATGCAACCTTGTCTCACAAAAATAACATAAAACTCTACAACTTGAAGTTGTTATTTTTAGATTGATCAATGTTAGAAGACAACCAAATATAGTGTCTTTCAAAGATGTTTTTGAAAATGACCATTACATATACATAGTCATGGAGCTATGTTAAGGAAAGATGGTCCATCACATGATTGAAAATGATACAACTTTTAAAGAACCAAGAGCCGCAAAAATGATGAAAGAAATTGCTTGTGCTATCGAGGCATGCGATAGCCTTGATATTATTCATAGGGATTTGAAGCTTGAAATCTTGTTGCTCTAAACCAAAGATAAAGATTTGCCACTCAAATTATTGATTTTGGATTGGCCCATTTCTTTGAGCGTACTGAAGAATTGACTGGTGTTGTAGGAAGTTCATCCTATATAGCCTCGGTATATAACTCCTGAAGTCGTGGAAGGCCACCATGGACCTAAAGCGGACATTTGAAGTGCCGGGTGACCCTATATTCTCTCTTAGTAGGGTCCTATATATCTTTTTTTTTGCCAACACGCTTGTGGAAACATACAAAGAGGTCATGACAGGGTCGCATGACTTGTTTGATGAGGATCCATAGCCAAACATCTTGAAGTGTGCAAAAAATCTCATTAGAAAAATGTTGACATGTAATCACTATAAGAAACTCGCGTTTTAGATTACGTTTTGTAATTTTTTTAAACAGATTTTAGATGACGTCCATTGCAACATACCCATGTTTTTATGTCAACAATAAGTTCAACATAACATCAATGTTGACATAAAAACATGGGCATGTTGCAATAGACGTCACCTAAAATCCGTTTTAAAAAATTACAAAATGTAACCTAAAACACGGGTTTCTTCTAGTGAATGTCAATGAGTGTTTAAGTGTATTGGAGTTTTTAAAGCACCTTGAATTTTAGAAAATGACAAGTAAGTTAGATGAATGTAGATGGTAGTGTACTCATGATAAGTGGATAAAGTGTAGTTTACAAATATTTATATTAATGTTCAAGTGTTTGTATATGAATAGTTTATAGTAATATACTCATTCAATGTGATTTAATTTCTTTCTTTCTACCAATATTTATGTACAAAATAAATTAGTCCCACATTTTTAGTTATTTAATAACAATAAAAAAAATTTGCTTATTGAATTAACCAAAGGCTCTAGTCTTTACCTTATTCTAGTATATTTTATGAAACAAGGAGACTTGACTTCAATTGTTTGTTGTACTTGGTTGAGAGCTAACTAAGGCTTTGAATTGCTAAGCTATTGAGCTCATTGGGTCGTGATTTTATGTGAACTCTCAATGTTGTCCACTCTTTTTTACTAAGTGTTGAGCTCGAAGCATATTTTATCCAAGTTTAGCATCACTTCAATGTTGTAGTCAAGGCAAAAAGCTATTTTTTTTCCCCTTGAAACAAATCAAGCACACTTCCATATATAAGCTTACCAACATTTCTAAAGGTAAGTCTTGCACATATGTTCTTGTTTTCAAATTGGTTATGAGGTTCAGTTAGAATTTTTGTAAGGTAGTAGTACTTCAATTCAGCTTCCAAACTTGGCATAGTGCATGCCTTTGCATATAGTACACATTTCTAGGCTTGATGTTACAAAGCAAAAAACTAATTGTATTTTGTGCAACATAAGTTATCAAATATTAGGAAATAGATTCCAAGCGATTAGAATTAGAATAAGTGAAGAAGCTCAATCAAAAACTTTCTAATCGCTTGGAATCAAACACTTTCTAATTCAAACTGAATAGCAACAACCAACTCATGATGAATGATGAGCATTGGGAAGCTACTACTTAGTCCTAATATTGCAACTAAGTAGAATGCATCCTGAGTGTACCAATCTCTTAGAATCAGTAAGTGAAGTTTTATTGAAGTAGTTCAACCACAACTACTTTTCTTGAAATCCCTTTAAGTAGGTGAGATTCTGCACTTGAAGCATATTTGCAAGTTGTGGGTAGCTTGGTTCAACAACTATTTGCCACTAATGTTGGAGTTTCATAATTCAATCCAAATAATCATCTCATATATAAATATCATTGATGAAATTAAAAATTAAGTTTTAGCTAGGTTAAAGCAAAAGCTACATAAAAGCTAGATCAAACCTCTAAGTAATTACATATTGACAAATAAAACTTAAGGAAGATACAAGGGCAAAGCTAAATTAAAGTATTAGCTATGGAAAAAATAGATCAAGTTAAAATTAGATTAAATTAAAGGCAAAATGAAAATTAGATCAAAATAAAAGCTAAATGAAAATAGAGCATAGTAAAAGCTAAATGAAAACTAGGTCAAAATAAAAGATAGATAGAAAATAGATTAAAGTAAAAGATTGGTTTTTCAATAAATACCAAGGCTTTGCATCTAATATTCTTGTGTCTTGCTTCCAGGGCCTTGTCTATTGTTGCTTAGATTCAAAATGAAGACAATCAAAATGATGGACTTATATAATAAAGGCAAGCAATTGGGAGAAAGTAGTTTTGGTGTAATATATTTGTGCATCGAAATTGCAACTAGCAGACACTATGCATGCAAATGCCTACCTAAGTGCAACTTTATCTCACAAGAAGAATGTAAATTGGTACAACGTGAAATTGACATCTTAAGGTCAGGGTTGTCCCCATCACGTCACATCTGGACGTTCGGATTCATCCCAACGTCCGTCGGGATTAAAAAACGGTCCATCCGTCAACTTGGACGGTCGAGCCATCAATTGGACGGTCAGGTTGTCGACCTCGATA
The DNA here is from genome assembly GCA_947034895.1 of Rhytidiadelphus loreus. Classification (NCBI taxonomy): domain Eukaryota; kingdom Viridiplantae; phylum Streptophyta; class Bryopsida; order Hypnales; family Hylocomiaceae; genus Rhytidiadelphus; species Rhytidiadelphus loreus. The sequence goes on from OX344764.1 coordinate 48,038,347, forward strand.
GTAGACGGACTGGTCGTCCAAGTTGACGGACAGGCCGTCCACTTTTTTATTTTTTTGACGACATGTCTGTCGCCTAGTTTACTCCAGGGTGACGATCTGGCCGTAAAAAAAATAAAAAATATTCTTTTGGACTGACAGCAATACCGACGCGTCAGGACGCATCATGACATCCAGACGTGAAAAGTCCACGTCGCGTCTGGATAGACAACCCTGCTTAAGGTTGATCAGTCTTAAAGAGCATCCAAATATAGTGGTACTCAAAGACATTTTGGAAGATGATGATGATGTATATATAGTGATGGAGCTATGTGAAGGAGAGACGGTTTATGATCATATGGATAAATATGGTACTTTTGATTAGCCAAGAGCCACTCAAATGATCAAGGAAATTGCTAGTGCAATGGAGGCTTGCCATACATGTGGCATTGTTCATAGGGACTTGAAGCTTGAAAACTTGTTGTTTCAAACCAAAGACAAAGGTTCAGTACTCAAAGTGATTGATTTTGGGTTGGCCCAATTCTTTAAGTATGATGAGGTACTGAGTGATGTTGTTGGGACTCCACCATATGTAGCTCCTGAAGTCATGGAACTTGCCCATGGACCCAAAGTGGACATTTGGAGCCTTGGGGTGGTACTATATGCTCTCTTAGCAGGATTTGCTCCTTTCAATGGTTGTACACTTGCAGATATATATGAAGATATCATGAAGTGCCATGACTTGTTTGCTAAAGATCCATGGCCATACATCTCGAAGGGTGCAAAAGATCTCATTCAAAAAATGTTGACGTATAATGTCAATGACCGTTTGAGTGCATCGGAGGTTTTAAAGCATTCTTGGATTTTAGAAATGTCAAGTAGATTAGAAGAAAGTGGGTTGAATTATACTCACTACACATGGATAAAAGTGTAGTTTACAGATGTTTACATTCATAGTTTGTGAAAATATACTCATTCAATGTCATTTAAGTGATTGATTCATCTACTATCCTAATTGCTTTGGCATCATCCTAGATATCATTTTGCATTAAGGAATGTTGGGAATATGAACTTGAACATATATTGCAAGTATTTGCAAATAGCTACAACATTCAAAGCAATTGGATTTAGGTGTGACTAGCTTGGACCATACACAATCTTTTTAAAGTATACAACCAAGTTGGGTTAGTGAAAGTGTATAATCATGAGGGAGAACATAGAACACATTGGATTGGTCCGCTATTACTTTTTGGTACATAATATTTAAACCCTTGTAGCTCAAAAAGGAATTATTGATGAAAAGTTCTTTTAAACCATTATCAATGCATTGTACATGTATACTTCTATAAGTTTTCAAAAAGTGAGAAATGACATGAAATTAAATTTTCATCTCACTTGCATCTTTGAAATACTACCTCTAATGTTTTTTTAATGGCAACATCAACTCATCAAGCAACTTCTAGGAAAAAAAAGAATCTTCTTTGTCTTCTATGTTTACTATAGAAATCAATCAAGAATCAAATGGTTGTTTGCTTGGGTCAAGCAAATTAAAAGAAAATCATCTTCACGGATGTCATCGAAAAAAACACATTGTAATTGCACATGTTTAGTGCAATTTAGCCTTGGAGATACTAACAACTTCAAAACAACCTAAATAGTTGTAGCAACTTTGAATGTGATGCCAACATTTTGCATTCAAAATGCATATGCCAAAAAAAATCAAGGTCCCAAAATACTCCAATTTTCAACCTGTTTTTTTGGCATATAAATTCTTACATCTTAAATCTTAAAGGACGAGACATATCACCGAGGAATATTAATTTGCCAAAATGATCTGATTTTTGGACTAGTAGGTGCATTCTTCATTTTTACAATTATCTAAAAAGTCATTCATTAGCCACTTTTTGAGTGCACTATCCTTGTAGGGTTAAGAATGAAATCGCAAGCAATCAATCAATTATCATATGCATTTAAAATTATTTTCAACTACAAGTTTCTTCTATAGATTTGACATAGTTTCGCCAACTCACAAAAACGTGACAATCTATATACTGAAGTTGATCAAGACAAACATCCAAAGTTATTGAATAATGTTATAGAATAAAGCTCTTGAACAAGTCACAATTAAACAAACAAGCTTTAAAGTGTTTATGCCTTAAGATGGGGAATTTTATTAAAATTGTGCTATTCAACAACTTTTGGCACTTTTGCATTTCAGAATGGGTTGTCTAAAATGTACACCAATCTTAGATGTTTGAAATCTATAAACGTCCTAGATATTACTTTTGTAGTTCACACCAGGCAATTTGAAATCTATACTAGTCCTAGATTTATGAGATCTATAAGTGTCCAAGATGTCTAAAATCTATACTTGTCCTAAATGTCACTTTCACAGTTTAGATTAGCCAATTTGAAAATGGCACATGGAATATGCCATTTCAATGAAATTTCCTATTAAGATGCAACTATTTGGTTGGGTATCTTACATTGAATGTGAGGAAGTTTGTGTAGCCACTACCTTCAAAAGCAAGCTTGTGCTATAGAAAATGAACCTTTTGTAATTGACACTGTAATTGCTTGTTATTTTTGAAAAAAATTATATTCAACATCTGTCAAATGTATAAATACTACTAGTTTCAATTTCATTTTTTTCATAAAAATTAATTTATTTTGAAAAAAATTGAAAACCTTGGCAACCACTCTAAAAATTGTTTGTCATAATCAAGCATTGAATGTATCATATTCATTATGAAATTGGTCATAAAATCAATTTGTAACCAAATGTTCAAAGAATTTTATTTGAAGATTGAAAAGGTACTAGAAAGAAACAACGTCTTGTAGCACTCTATTCAATGTCTTAAATTTTGACATTCGAGCATTTAGGGGTTAAGGATGTTTTAACCCTAAATTCTAAAGAGTCTACTTTGAGCATTTTGAGAACTTGGGTAGGCACTTCTAACTTCAAATTTGGTATTTTGTTTGAAATTCGTAGATAGCTTCTAATCATCATGCTCTACTTGTAAAACTCTATTTCATGTCATTCCAATTTCCAAAATATATTTTCAAAGTTATAAGGATTTTTGTAATTTCAATGTCAAAGCTAGCATCTAAAAATATAAATGTTTATAAAATTAAAAAATTACATTTGCTTGCATTGAATGACAGCTATACTAAGAAAATTATACCATCATATTCCAACAAATGTGATGAAAATTATGAGGACTTTTATTTTTTAGGCAATAAAAGAAAAAACATAATTTCATTTCATAAGTCTTTCTTTGAAGTCAATTAGAAGAATTTTCAAATAGCTAAAATGACATTGGATATGTGTTGTTTAGTAGATCCTTTCCACCATTGGGATTGTCAAATCTTAATTTCATTCATGAGCAATTTCGTTAGAATGGCACCATTTCACTACTTTGGCAATTTTTTTGGTTCAGACTCGGTGGTCTGAAATGTACAACCATCCTAGATGTTTGAAGTCTATATCTTTATTAGATGTTTGAAATCTATATTTTTATTAGATGGTTGAAATCTACACCAGTCTTAGATGTCACTTTTATAATTCAAACTACATGGTTTGAAATCTATATTGGTCCTAGATTTCTCAAATTTATCACTTGTCCTAGTTGTCAATTTCATAATTCAAACTAGGTAGTCTAAAAATGGCACATGGAATACCACCATTTTAACGAAATTGCCCATATTCCAAAATTATTTGTAATATACGTTTATCTTTTATCATTACCACCTTCCATTTAGTAATATAATTTAAGAAAAATAGGAGATTATTTTTTAGTCAAATTTTTATTCATGTGTTTTCAACCCAATTTTCAATATGCAAACTAAAATGCACAAAAAATGGGGCACAAATGTTTTTTTCTAAAAATATTGAAACTTCACCTTTGGTAAGGGATAGAAAAATGTAGTTTATGAAGTTTAGGCATCATAATCTTGAAATCAATAGTGATTTGCACTCTTGAATTTGAAAAGATACACTTGAACAAGTTTAAAAGAAAGATTATGAGGCTCAATTCATAGCAAAATATAAAATAATGAAGATTTTAGCCTTGCTTTGCCAAAGAGAATTTTGAGCTTGTTTTGGCCTCTAAACATCAAAAGAACCTTTAGGGGTTAAAGGCCAAGACTCAATAGTTATGCTACTTGTAGACATATAGAGGAAAAATTCAACATAAAAGAGCGAGAGGATTGAATGTCTCATGTTTTTGTAAATACATATATTTGACTTTCTAGAAAATGATTCAATCCTACTGGTCACTTTTTTTCACATCAATTTGCATTGCCTTTTCTATAGATTTTTTTGTTCATAAGCATGATTTGTTGCGAGGCAATATTTTTTTGTCTTTTAGCTTTTTTTTCCAATGGGCTCTATTTCAGTTGTCCAATATTCAAGTCCAAATTCTATTGTATCTAGTTTTAAAGGTTTTATTTGTGCTTCCAATGATAGTAATCACATGCTCTAATTTTATACCAATCAAAAGATAGTTATATATTTAGAGTCTTTTTGAGTGTGTCATTCATAATGTTGTAAAAGTAGCTTCAATACAACACTAAAACAAGCACATTAATGGTGGCAACCGGGTTTATAAAACGCTTTTGTAAAAATCCACTCTCCAATGCAGTTGTTATTACCAACAAATTTTCCAAGGTTCTTCAAATAGGCATTTTGGAGCAATTTGTTGAGCATGAAAGAGCACACATGAAGCTTAGATTCTCTAATAGGTGGTAGTGGTTCTCTAGCTCAATAGATGGTGGTGGTGGTCCCAAAAGCACGCTCTTACCAAAAGTGGAAGAAATTCACTCAAAAAATTATGTTTGTTGAGCCATGATCCATTGCTGCATTAGAGCACAGTCGCAAATTACATTCTATATATAGTGTTGGCCCACCCTGTTCTAGCAACAAACCTAGTCTAGATAGGATCCCGTGCTTATTCCTGGATCAACAATAGAGCTACTCTAAGTGATACACCTTGCATAGCACTTTGCCATGTGCCCATTAGGCTATAACTTACTGAGTGTAGGATAGTAAGGGCATTCCGAACTAGGATTCTACATTTTTGAGTTGTCAACAATTTGAGTGTCATCAAGCATACTCTTCACAAGTTGTGCAACTTCTCTACAACATATCATTCCTCTTCTCGATCAATTAATTTATCCCCCTTCTACATGATTGCTCTCTCCTTGCACTCAATGGCATTCGATCATTTTGTATTCTATTCCCTTTTCTAGATTTTCCTAAATAAAACAACCTACTAGAGTATTGAAGGCCTCTTAGCATCTCTCAAGATTGACATTGTCTAGTTGTTTACTTTGCAACTGCAACCGGAACTTCAAAACCAACAAGATTCTTCACCATTGGCAAAATTTCTTCCTATAAGAAGCTAGGATTCCCCCGAGGATTCTTGGTATCAACTTGGTGATTTGAGGTGAATCAACAGTTGAGATGGCTATCCAAGTCACAATATAACGGTCATTGTGAACCAAACAAAATTTGTGTTGATCATCAACATGGAAACCCATTGCCTAATGAGCTTGAAAGTGGGTGGTGAGTACAAGATCCAAGTAGATGTAAACTAGACCTTCTAAGAGTTTGTGTTGGAAGTGGATAGTATGGATTACAATGCTATGGAACTGAGTGTGAATTCCGATGACTACTATGATTATTGGTGCATCACTATCACCTAAGTGGATGGCAAATTGGATGCTCTTTGAGAACCTCGGCAATTGAGTGCCAATGCAAATTCTCAAGTGTTAGTACCATACACAACTTGCTAGCAAAGTCAAGTTGGAAGATATAGTGATGGCTAAAGAAGTTCAACATCCATAAATAGAGTGGCATTTCAATAAGCACTTGATGATGTAATAGGCGGAGCACTAGGTAGCCCTATTTTGGAGCCTAGTTGTGGAAAATATTACAATTTGAAGTACATCATTTGAAATGGTGAGCGTTGGATTTGGTTTACCTACTGTAGCTACCATAGCTTTGATGGACATATTATGATCTTGGAAAATTGTGTGTCAAAATAGAGATTAAAAAGAGTGCAGTACGTAATTATGGCTTAAAATTCAACTCTACTTCTTGAGCAGATGCTTGTTAGGTTGTCACCTTTCGATTTTCAACTAAGACTTCATAGAGATTAGGGTTATACAACATTTGAACTCAAAAAAGTCTCAATGTTTCTTTTTCAAGTTCAATAATCAATATATTTGTAAAATCATGGATCATGGAGAATCTTCCTTTTGTATATGAATCATCATTTTCATTATGTTGCTATTATTCAGAACTCCAAAATAGTGGCATTCAAGTGAGCAAAGTTGACACAACTAAAGACCAAGGTTTGAGGTTTCAAGATTGTAAATATTGTAAAATTAACACAATTTTTCAAGAGTTTGGGCCCCCCACATTGTGACACTCTTCTACACAAATTAAAGCTCTAATTACAAAAAATAGGTAATTAAATGTCTTGAAAAATGGGAAGAGATGTTGGAGAATTCTTTTCATTCTTCATGACAAAATTGTGACATTCATCTTTACAAATGAAGCTCTAAAAACTAATGTGAATTTATGTTCTAACAACTTAGACTGCTATGGTTCATGTTCCAACTCCCAAGCACACATCTTGAAAATGGTTAGATTATTGAATTTTGCCAATTTATAGAAATTGAGATTATTATAAAGATAAATTTCCAATACCTCTTTGTTTTGAAACAATCCAATATTCAAGAATAGTCATGAATATAACAATTTTAAAACTTTAATATGTTTTTGAAATGTTTATTAGCACATTGGATGGGATTCGGGGGGGCTGGAAGGCTGTTTTAGGCATGTTCCCAGCTCCATTTCCCCGGCCCCCATCGAACGTGGGTGTCAGAATTTTTTTTTTCAAAAAAATAAAAAAATAAATTTAAAGTTCTTAAAATGAAAAACAAGGTTAAAATTTTTATTTTTTTATTTTTTTTCAAAAAATCTGACCTGGCAGTCGCTTGGCCAGGTCAGCACAGGCGGGTTTTGGCGGGTTTTGGCAGATTTCGACTGGGTTTCAGCTAGGGAACTCACAGCCCTCCCCGATGGCTGAATTCCATCTAATGCAAAATTTTCTTCAATGGTTCATCTTTACTAATATCTCACTCTATCTTTGTCAAGCATTCTCAACATATAGATCTATTTTAGATGCAGCACTATAAGCCTAGGATGACTAATTTCTAGCCCAATTTCAAAATTACCAAAATCAATCAACAAGAGTGCTTAGATCATTAAATTAGGCTATAAACCAAGTCATAGGCTTTGCATTGACATTTGGATTGATTCTTTTTTTCATCCCAAGGCTACTTATGTAGCACTTATGTGAGAGTGTTTCCACACTAAAAATTTGGGCCCAAGTTTGGGCCTAGTTGCAAGTAATTCACTAACCATGTATCCTTGACCCAATTTTTTTCATTTGGCTTTTTTTTAGTTGAAGGATATATAGGGACCCAATATTTGAGTTGGCTTCATGGATTGTACATTGAATCAATTTCAAATCAGACCTACACCCTAATATAAAGTGGCCCTCATTGAGACTATGTTGAGGGGTCTAACTCTTCTTTGTAACAAATGTCGCATGCATCAATTCCAAATGTTTTTGTCAATCCTATTAACTCTCCACACACTTTCAATTCCTTTAGCAATTTTCTTAATCATGTTTTCAATCCTATCAATTTTTCCTATATATCCTTCAACTAACAATGGTGAATCAAATTCAGATCCTCTTTCATAAAAATCAATGGTTCAATTCATTCATCATTTGCCACAAAGATTCATCTCCACTTGTTGAGTATGTGGAAAAGCATTTATAATTTAACAAACAAAAATTGCACAATCCAAGATGTATAATTCAATAAAGTCTTCTAATTTAGAGCCACCCAAAACTCCTCACAAAACATTACTAAGTCCTTCACAATAACATAACAATTTGGAAGGAGTTCCTAACACATTGAGTTTTGAACTTCTAATTCAAGGATGAATCAAGCTACTTCTACATACTCCAATCTTGACATCTTTATCTGATCAACACCTTGAGTTCAAGAAACAAATACTTATCAACAATCATTTAAATAACTCCTTGGCGAGTGACAACAGCTCCTAGTCCTCCTAGATTATCTATGTGCAAGAAGAAATAACACATCATTCTCAACCACATGAACTGAATCCAAATCATATCATGTTTCTTTAATTTATACAATATCATATGAGTACTAAGATGGTAACATCAATTTCATTGAATTGGCAATATTTCCATCACTATGGTGCAATTCAGACCGCTAGACGAAACCATAATCTATACCTATCCTAGTATGTGGCCTGAAATTAGACTTACTGACCTTTGTGAAGATATATGTCCCATTTTGGTTTAGGGTTTGCCAATTTGATGAAATTGACGTTTGGTGCAGTTGTAGAACCTAAGTATATGAAACATAGATTGGCAGTGGCAAAAAAATGTCCAACTCTATTGCAACGCATTAATTCTAAAGTAGAATGTTTCCCGAAACGTCCCCTCTAAAACCTCACCTGCCAATAAGTCTTCAACACCAGATGCGCAACATACTCCCACTGACTGATTCACAGCAATGGTTGGCCTCCGGGATCAGCACATAATTCTCCAAACTTCAGCAAAACCTCATATTCGCCAAAATGACAACATTCCATGAAACTGGTGTCAAAAGTAAAGGCTGAGTTTCAAGGAACTGGAGCAGATAATTTATATCGCCCAATTGATCCCCAACTGAAAGTCAACCGAACCACACATCGATACGATCCATCCTAAGTATTTAAATTTTTGAGGTCTCAGTTGACCACTTCCAAACCCAATTGAGCACTAGAAATCCTAGTTTTCAAAGTTCTAGTCACCTCCTCAAGTATTAGTTTTCAGAGTATTGGGCATTAATCGCCTTCTAAATCAATGGTAATTGTTGAAGTAGTCATTGACTCAGAAATAGAATAGTAGATACTATTTCTAGATGACGCTAGAATAGAAGGTTCTATCTATATAGAGCGATCTACTAGTTACTTTAACTTTTACTTTAATTTTTACACACCTGTATTGGATAGTATATAAAGACCTTCCCCATGCTATGGGAGGATATATTTCTCTTGTTCAATTGTGTTGTTTGTTATGCTTAATGTTTGTGCCTTCACCTTAACACGTTATCAGCACGAGACTCTCCCTGATCTCTCAACTTTTATTTTAGTTTTCATTCTCTCTTGTTTTTAGAGCCTTTGCCGTCGGCCGTCCTAGTTTTCTCTATCGATGGCAATGCTTGTAGCAAAACGTCCCAAGGGAGAAAAAGGACGAGTTCAACCTTTACTTTTTGAGGCGTTGGAAGCTGACGGGAGCAATTACTTGGAGTGGAGCATCGATGCCAAATCCTATCTGTGTGCGGAGGAGTTGGATGGTACTTTGACGGCAGAAAGGGGCGATCATTTGCATTTGGAACCATCATCTTTCAAGTGGAAGGCGCTTCTTATTCTGAGACGGCACTTAGACTTCTCCCTTCGGCAACAATACATTCAAGTTGATCATCCTGCCGAATTGTGGAAGCAGCTCGAGGCCAGATTTCACCATGAGAAGACAATTTTTCTTCCTCAAGCCCGCAACGACTGGATTCATTTGCGTGTCCTGGATTTTTCTTACCTCTTGGCATTCAACGCAGAGCTGCACCGAATCACCGCCCAGTTGCGCTTGTGTGGAGAGACAATCACCGATAAGGAACTCATTGATAAGACTCTCTCCACCTTCCCTCCTGCTTTTGCTCTTTTAGCTCAACAGTACCGAAATATGAGGTTTAAAACTCACTCTTGGTTGATGTCTTATCTTTTGCTTGCGGAAAAGCAACAACAACTTCTATTGAAGAATGCTGAGTCCAAGCCTGCCAAAGAAGTGCACACAGTGGAGATACCAACACGTAGGCCAAGGGACATGAAGACACAGCAGCGGTGGAAGCAACATCAAAAGCAACCGTCTTCATCAAAACCTAGAGATAAGTCTAAAATCTCTGACAAACCCTACTCATCTAATTCAAAGTCTCAGGATACCCGTACATGTCACAAGTGTGGTAGGGTAGGGCATATTGCTAAAGACTGTAGAGCTTCTGATTACCTTTCTAAAATGTATAAGGAGTTGCAGCAGCTTAAGGCTGGGTAGAGAGAGGCCCATACCCTTGATGCCCCCTCAATAGAGGAGACAGATGTAGAGAATTATATGGTGAGCACCGTACAGTCCGTAGATCAACCTGATGTTGCTCTCTTAGATAGTGCTACCATACATACGATCTTGCGAGATCAAAAGTATTTTGACTTTTCCGGCCTAGCCGAGTCCTGGCAAAAATGTGGTATTACAACCATTGCAGGAAAACGGGACATGATGTTCCGTGAGGGCCAGGCAACACTGATTTTGCCTGGAGGGACCCCCCTCCAAATTGCGAAAGCAATGTATGCTCCATCTGCCCCCCGGAGCCTGATCAGCTACCGGGACCTACGGGCAAACGGAGTCCACATTCTCACTGCAGTGAGGAATGGTGAAGAGGTTCTAGAGCTCAAGCAAGGACAAAGATTCCTAGCCACTGCACGTGCAGGAGCCAATGGCCTATATGCAATTCACATCAGCGGTACTACCGGACCGGCTCTGATGCTTCCAGCTACTGGAATTAAGCAACCTACGGGCTCTGCTTTCTCTGTCATGTTTCCAGCCAAGATTGGATTATGGCACAGCAGGTTGGGGCACCCTGGAACTACAATGTTCAGGCGTATGTTGCCGTTGCTAGCAGGCCATAACATCTGCCCCAGCGACACTGACAAGGTGGGGGAGTGCGCTGCTTGTTCCCAAGGAAAGCTTATCAAGCGCCCCTCAAGGTGGAAACTACCAACGGAGCTTCCACCAAAGCTACAACGCTTACAAGGTGATGTTTGCGGACCCATTAATCCTATTTCTGGACCTTTCAAATATTTTCTAGTCCTTGTAGATGCGTCCGGGACTCATTCTGAGGTATCATTGCTTAGCACTAGAAATATGGTCTTTTCCAAGCTATTAGCTATGTTAATCAAGTACCGGGCTCATTACCCGGACTACCTTGTGAAAACTCTTAGGATGGATAATGTCCAGGAGTTTAGGTCACGACACTTTGAAGATTATTGTATAGCCTCTGGGATTACCTTGACCTATTCAGTTCCATATGAACACTCCCAAAATGGTTTAGCTGAAGCATTCATTAAGAAAATTCAGCTAATTACACGGCCGCTTTTGCTGCATGCAAAGCTATCCCCTACTTTCTGGGGCCATGCCGTTCTTCATGCCGCTACTCTCCTTAGATTCCGCCCTACTCTCCTTAATGATCATTCCCCTTTAGAGTTACTTTCGGGACAGGTTCCTAACGTTTCTCATTTTAGAACTTTTGGGTGTAGAGTATGGGTTCCCATAGCTGAACCACATAGGAAAACCATTGGTAACCACCGGCAGGAAGGAATATACGTAGGTTTTGATTCTCCTAGTATCATTCGCTACATCTCCCCTTCTAGTGGAACTCTGCAAAGAGCCCGGTTTCAAAACTGTCACTTTGAAGAAACCCATTTTCCTCTGATCTCTAACTCCAAATCTAATTCTGCTTTGGACTTTCAGTCACCTGAAACGTTCACTCTTAATCCAGACCCTAGAACTGCCCTAGTAGACTCAGAAGTTCAGAAACTTCTTAACCTAAAATCCTTAGCTGAAAAGCTTCCGGATGGTTTCACTAATACTGCGAGGATTACTCGTAATCCACTTCCTGGAGCCGGCCAGCCATCAATTAGTGTTCTTCCCGAGAAGAGAAAACCTACTCAGTTAACATCTTCCTCCAAACAGTCAAAACTTGATCCCCTTAGCCTTCATAATGATTTTTCTTCTGATTCTCATCCGGATCCATTGTTCCCTTGTACCCCAAGTGAAACAACCTTTGTAAATACCTTTATCACTCGGATTCTCACCTCAGATTCTGATCCAATCACCTTAGCTGACGCAAAATCTAGATCTGATTGGCCTCAATGGTCTGATGCCTTACAAGCCGAGTACTCATCTCTCAAGAAACACAAAGTCTTTGGGCCCCTAGATACAAAGCTTCATACTAAACCCATCGGTTTCAAGTTAATCTTCACTAAAAAGAGGAATGCTCAGGGACATGTTGTTAGATACAAAGTCCGATTAGTTGCCCAAGGTTTTAACCAACGCCCTGGTGTTGATTATGACTTTACGTATTCTCCTGTTATGGATTCTGCAACATTTAGATATTTGCTAGGGATGGCTGTTCAACTTGGATTAGAAACCCGTTTGCTAGATATTGTTACAACCTACCTCTACGGTCCCCTAGATGCCACCATCTATATTAGACCACCACCTGATTTTCTTGACAATACCCCACCGGATGACAATCCGGGATCCTATTCTGGTCTGAAAATTCAGAAAGCTCTTTACGGCCTTAAACAAGCAGGTAGAATGTGGTACAAACACCTTCGGGATTTCTTACTCCACCATGGGTTCAAACATGATCCATCCCTACCTTGCATTTTTACACTTAAGAATGATACAGGTTTTGTAGTGATTGCTGTTTATGTAGATGATCTCAATCTAGTAGGCACCCCATCCACTTGTAGTCATGCTATAAGTCTCCTAACCTCTCAGTTTGAGATGAAGTTACTAGGTCAGACTTCTTTATGTCTTGGCCTTGAGGTGACTCACTTACCAGATGGAAGTATTTTTCTCCATCAAACCGGCTATACCCAAAGACTTCTCAAGAAGTTTCAAATGGACCAAGCTAGTCCTCTTTCCGCTCCCATGATGGGACGAAGTTGAATTATGGATGACCCCTACTGTCCTTGCGAGGAGGAGGAGGAGGAGTTTTGTGACAAAACCCGGTACCTCGCAGCAGTAGGAGCTCTCCTTTACTTGTCCACAAATACCAGGCCTGACATTTCTTTTGCTACAAGTGTGTTAGCTCGTCATAGCCAGAGACTGGCAGCTCGTCATTGGAATGGTGTCAAACACTTATTCCGATACCTCCAGGGGACTGAAGACTTGGGACTCTGTTATTCCAAAGAAAGGACCTCAGATATCATAGGTTATGCTGATGCCGGATTCAAATCCGACGAGAGTACTGGGAAGTCACAAACTGGATACATATTTTTGAAGAATAACTCTCCTATTTCGTGGAAATCAGTGAAGCAGACGGTTACTGCTACTTCCTCAAACCACTCTGAACTTATTGCTTTCCATGAAGCAACTCGGGAAGCAGTATGGTTGAGGAACATGAACAAGATCATCATGGAGCAATGCGAAATTACTCAAGAATTCAAGCCGACTATCATCTTTGAGGACAACTCTGCATGTATAGCTCAAGTGGCGTCTGGCTTCATCAAAATTGACCGCACCAAACACATTTCTCCACAGATATTTGGCTTCACCCAAGACCTCATTCAATCTGGGCAAATAGAAGTCAAGAAGATCAAATCGGCGCACAACATTGCAGACATGTTGACCAAAGCTCTTCCGGCCATACTCATAGGAGATTAGTACAAGAGGCCGGCATGCGTTTGTTGCATGAGATAGTTCCTCAATAGAAGTTACACTCTTTTCTGTCTGTGGGATTTTTCCTAATTTAGGTTTTATCACAGATCAGTTTTTAATGAGGTAACTATAGATCGAGGAGGAGTGTTGAAGTAGTCATTGACTCAGAAATAGAATAGTAGATACTATTTCTAGATGACGCTAGAATAGAAGGTTCTATCTATATAGAGCGATCTACTAGTTACTTTTACTTTTACTTTAACTTTTACACACATGTATTGGATAATATATAAAGACCTTCCCCATGCTATGGGAGGATATATTTCTCTTGTTCAATTGTGTTGTTTGTTATGCTTAATGTTTGTGCCTTCACCTTAACAGTAATCATATGTAGATATTGTCCTAATCATCTCACCCATTCCTAGATGGGGACGTTCTCGGAACACAGGCAGCTAGCTCAGAATGCCACATTTTCGGTGCTTGAGAATCCGCCATTCTAACCATCAAACTTTCGGACAGATCAGAATTTTACAGGCCGGTCGATCACGGAGGTCCTTCAAATCCAACTCTCACAGCGGGAAGCACGCATATGGTTCCAATCCGCAACAAATCCGAACAGATAGCGTCTGCTTAATTGCCGTACGCTTGATACTGAATCTTCAGCAGTTTCCAGACTAGGGCTGTTTCAGAATAGAAACGATCCCAAGTTCATGAGCGCCTTGAATTCCCGAAAGTTCACCATCCGGTCTCCGTCATCGTCTACGCACTGAATCATACTTCGGCAATCTTCCACCGACACCGTCTCGTCACCGAAGCCCACCAGCACGCCGTGCAGCTCCTCTGCGGAGATGAAGCCATTCTTGTCCAAATCGAAGACATTGAACGCCGATTGCAACATGGCCGCGTCCCCGGCACTTGACCCCAACTCGAGGTCTTCCACGGGCCGCGGGGACAGGACCATCGCCCGCGTGTTCAAGTCCATAAACTCTTGGAAGTCGATGAAGCCGTCGCCGTTCCCGTCCACCTCGCGCATCAGCTGCTCGATCTCGACGTCGCTAACCTTCTGCCCCAGCGAACGCACCACCGCGCCCAGCTCTTCCTTGCTGATGCGGCCGTCGCCGTTCTGGTCGAAGAAGCGAAACGAATCCGTGAGCTCTTGCACCAGCTGAGGAGGCAGGTTCAGGTCGATGCGCGGGCCCATGGAACCCGTCCTCGCGTACTCCATCACCCAAACCCACACAGAACGGATCCAAATCCACACAGACACCAGTACGCAAATCTGCACACAGACTATTACATAAATCGACAGACACTACACAATGTGCACAGAAACCAACACGCAAATTTGCAACAGAGACTAGTCATGCGCGCGCGCTCCACTAATTTCAGTGAACCTCAGTACCTCTCTTTCAAGAATGTGCCGTTCTCGATTTGAGTTTTGGCTTCCCGCATCTCGGATCTTATGCACTGGCTCATTCGTAATCCCAGGTAGAAGACTGACCCCAGTGCTATTAATTTCGTGGAAGAATTTCGCTTCGGGTCTGGGCGATAACACGCTAATCCGAGCGAGCTTATTGCGGCGGCAGTGGGGACCGCCGATCTGGGGTTTGGAGCTCTTGACTGCCTGCTCTCTTCTCCGGAGCCAGTGAGTGTGGAAACGTTTTTTGCGCTGCAGACCGTTTTCGTCAAACTCTAAAGATAGTCGTGATTGACTAATGGGGATCCGATTCAATGATACCCCAGGGCTTTTCATTTGTCAAGAGGTCTTGTTTCCTGGGGCAGCTGGAAGTTAGAGAAAGTGGACTACGACTCGATGAGTAGCTAATAATGGAATCATTGACACGTTGGTGGGGACTGAGGACTGAAGAGGTGTCGCCACTCGCGGGGGAGCAGTGGAGCACTTGCTGAAGGCCGAATTATCGGTGGAGGACGCGTTTCTCGCCTTCCTGCTTGGGTCAAACTTCGCCGGTGCCGCCAGCAGAAGAATTAGATGGCGTCTACGTTGATCAAGTTGCGGCAGTTGCACTCTAGGGCAGAGAAAAAAGAAAGCGGGTGGGACTCCGGTGAGTATTGACTAAAGGGCCATTTACACAAGCGTTAAGTTCGCTGAAGCAATTGGCTAAAAGCTATGTTCACACTTGGTGTTAAAAAAGTGTTCTTACTGAGGGTCATAAGAACAAATTTAGACCTACTTTTAGAACAAATGCACATTAGGGGTAATCACACCTTCTTCACTTTGCACTTGGAGAATGGAGAATGAGAAGTTGGTGAGGCCAATGAGAAGCCGTGGTGAGTGAAGGAGGTGTGACACCCCTAAAAGATGTGTTGAGAGTGGAGAATGAAAAAAGTGGAGAAGCAACTTACCTAAACCTAAGATTAGATGTAAAGTTGGAGGAAAATCAACAACAACAAAGGTAAAGCGGCAATGAAAGGTAAAAGTGTAGAGCACAAAAGAATCTTCTTAAGTGCTTAAATCTTCCACACTCCCAACCTTCACCTCAAGAGGTGAAGACTAGGAGTGTGGAAGATATAAGCACTTAAGTATATTCTACCAACATGAAGCCAACCCTAAGCCGCCACCTTTCCATTCTCCATTCTCCAAGTGCAACGTGAAGAAGGTGTGACTACCCCTATTGCAAACATCACTCCTAACATCAAGTGTGAAATTACCTTTTTAGATAGGAAAACCCAAAAGGACCACTTTGTTAACTAATGTATAACTACTATTGTTAGATGTTCAAGTTTAATTTCATATTTCCTTGTTGTTGGCAAATGACAACGAAAGGAGGTTTCAATGCACAAAAGAATGTGACATTTGTGTATGCAAATGTTATGAAGGGTCAAAGTTCTTTTTTTTTAATCATTTCTTTTAACATAGACACATATTGATTTTGGAGATGTAGACAATGTGATGATGGTAGTTTTAGATAAGGTGCAATTTTGGGTGTACACACATTATTTTGTTTCCTATGAAAGAACTTTTTCTCAATCACAATTGCATACTTTTGAAGGCCCTAAAACATTTTTGCTTTCAATTTTTGCTTGTGCTTTCTATTCCTAGTGGAAGCAAGTCAATTCAGTGTGCCTACATTCATGACAAAAAATAAATAATGGCAATTACAATAGTAAGGAATTTTTCCACTCTCGCTAGCATTGTTGGTTGTGTCATAATATGATATATTAACCCCTAAATGCATGGGCGACCAAATATGGTTGATCTGAAATTTTAGTAGCGGGCAGTTAAATTCGTTTGACTGGTTTAAAAAAAAATCGGGCAGTTTTTAGGGTTAACTATTAAAAACTTTCAGTTTTCACTGAAAAAGATACATATTTGATTGTTGAGAGGTCTCCAAAGCCATATATGTCCATTAGTGGAAGAATAAAGCTTGCTAATTTTACTTCATTTTCCAACTTTGAGCAATTTCACTTGATTTGAGATCTAAAAACTTGTACTTATTCATTTGTTTTGAAAATGATCCCAGTGGAAAGAATAAAGTGTTTTCATGATTTTCACCATTGAAAATTTAAACAAGAAAGTCTTCATTTGGAGTTATTTGTGATTTATGCTTATAAAAAAATTTGCATCTCAACAATTGCAAGGTGAATTGTGTAATGAATTTAATAGCTTTTCAAGTGATATTAAGTTTTTTGAAAGGCAATTTTAGTTTGCTAACACAATTTGTAGTTGTTCATGTCACCTCAAATCCCCCAAAAAATTTATGTACAAATTTCTGAAACATTGTGGGGAAGGGCAACATACTAAAAATAGAAAATATACATTTTTCTTGTTATAATTTGACAACTCTTATGCAATTTTGCACTCAAAATTGGTGTGCATACTAATAAGCAAGCTCTTTAAACATCCATACGGTTAGATTTTGAAAAAAAATTAATTTGCTTCAATGGGGATAACTATAAGCCCATGCTCTTTTTTCATGGGAAAAACACACTTGGAAAGGCTTAGGCACTTAGGGGTTAAGATAACTACACCTAATTGTGATCCCTAAAATGTACTCCCTTTATTCATGAGAATTTAGAGTTGATTCTAGAAACACCTATTTTCAACACAATGAAATTCATGGTTTATTCATTTGGTATCCAATAAATGCATAAGAAGATAATTGAAAATATTCTTTTGACTTCCAATAAGATTCAACCAAAAATTAGACAATTTAATAATAGGAACAATACTCAATTGCTTATTCACATACATTGAGGTGTAATTACTTTGTGGTGGTTGTAGAAACAATCCATTCCATAAATCATACTATATAAAAAATAGGATTCCAATGGGGGTTAGATTTTATGTCAACTTTTATGTCAACTTTCAACTTTAAGAGCATTGAATGTGTTGGTCAAAATTAAATGAATTTAGACTTTAAAAAATTCATTTATGTCTTACTTCAAATTGCTAAAAAAAACATGAGGTCCGATTTGGGATTCTTATGAGACGTTGGTTAATATTTAAATACAATGCATTCTACATAAAACACCTATGGACTGTGTAGGTCTCTTTATTGGTATTGGTTTCATACAAGTTAACCCTTAAAGAACATTTCATGCCTTGTCTTCATCAAACTTCAATAGATTTGTACATTAAAACACGCATTTCAAAATTTTGATATTTTTCACATCTAATAAATTTTATTCTTGTTTTTCACAACTAAAAAAATCAAATTGGATTTGATAAGGGTTTTGAAAAGAAATTTCTTTGTAAAAATCATAGTAATTACAAAATGCTAAAAATCTAGTATGAAATTTATGAAATTGATAGTGACAAACATCATGGTGCAATTGGTGTAGTCCTTGAGGTCATTCTAGGAAAAAGTTTACAAGTGGTGTATTTTGAGCTTTCAAGATGCTATCTTCAAAGTGTCCAAAAAAGAATTTAATCATTTTGAAAGAAAAAAAAATGAAGTACAAAGTAGATTATTTTGCAATTATATTTTCTTAGTTAAATTGAAAAACATTTAAAACCAATAACTATGTGAATATTCAGGTTTTGACTTTCAAAATGCTCATTAAGCTTGCAAGGTCCTTCAAGGGTCAAGAAAGTATTGACATTGACTTTAGGAAGAGCAAGATGCTGTGAACCAATCAAAACTTTGAAGAGAGAAGTTTTAATGGTTTGAAGGCAAGGATTGTAACTAGGATTTTTAGCACTAGTGAAAAACATTACTCACCCCTTAGGCTGAGGACAATATTCTTCATCAAGTTTGCTGAAGTCTTCCAAGTTATCCACTCTTCTAATTCCATGTGCAATTTTTAAGTGAGTTGGGAAAAAGAAGACTTCCTACTATGACTCCTCCTAATCAATTGTATCGTAGAGAGGGATTACCATGAGCAATCACTATAAGAAATCCATGTTCTTTTTACACAATTTTTGGTGACATCCACTTGTCACTATGTTGACAATAATGTCAAATGTAACATCTTGTGTGGTGTTAAAAACAAGTGGATGTCACCTAAAATCGTGTACTAAAAAAATACACAAGGTTCTCGTAGTGATTGCTTTGTCTAGCACATAGTTACGTCATGCTTTGCAATCATTAGGTTTTTACCATATTCCTTCCCTAGGATGCAATTACATTGTATTGTACAATGAATGCCCTTGTTAAAATGACAATTGGGGAGTTGATACTTTAGTTTGTTGTTTCCCATCTCTCTCCCACTTAAGTCATGGCCAAGACTTTTTATTTTTTATGAAGTGCCAAAGTAGCAATATAAAAGATTATAGTGATGCTCCAAATTTCAACATTCATCCACATATTGGATAGAAAATATCACATTAGCACACATCACATATCCATAATTCTGTTTTCATCTACAATCTAACAATTATATCCCAATTTCCTTCTTAACCCTTGAACGTTGAAGGGGTGATGCTCAAAATCATCCTTTTTGTATTACTGTGTGAATCATTGGTCAAAGAAATAGCAAAAGCATCTATTGGAAGTCAAAGTACTGTAAGAGATCTTCCCTTTCCAAACCCAATTCCAAGGATGAATAGTTGCACTTTCGTCCTACACTCCAAGATTCCTTGTCATCCATCAGACGTTTGGCGTCCGTGTCAACGTTCAAGGGTTAAATTTGAAATCTTCCGGCAAAAGAAACTTCACAGTTTGTCGTCATTTTTTAGTCCAATTATTTTTTTTACAGTGCAATCTGACACTATTTCACCCAGAAAAAAAAAGGTCCTGGTCCTGGCATAGATTTGAAGTGAAGCATCTCTCCTGTTGCTTATCATTTCCGTGGGGCCCTAATTCTCTTGTTAACGATGGTTCTCTTCTCTTCTGGCCCGCCTGGTTGGGGTCCTCAAAGTCTAATAAGATCAGTCCATAGCAAACTTGATGTAGTTCTCTTTCAACACCCATTCCGCAAAGTATCCGTAGAAGAAATGTGATTTTCAAATGTCACCAGTCACCTTTTTGAATGACCAAGGAACTGCAAACACAAGACATCCTTGGTCATTCAAAATTTGGTGAAGACAAAGCTTAACCCCTCACCGCTCAAGGGACCAAAAGTGTCCTCACACAATCTAACAGTCAACTTCAAAGTGCTGTAACATTTGCATCCAATGACCAAATTCAGTAAAAACTTGTTGGGCAAGTTGCGCATACTACTCTATTTTTGGTGGTAAAATTTTAAGATATATTCAAGATATACTGAGTTTTTGAAAGCCATTCGAAGTTCGCAGGTTCAATTTGAGTTTACCGCACTGTATTGAGATGGCTGCAACTTTGGGGGCTTGTATCTTTTTCATCAAATGTTAGTTTTCAATCAAATTTGTTGGGTTTTGTTCCCCATAAAGTCTAATTATTGTGGTAAAATTTTCATGTCAATACAAGTTGTTTTGAATGCTTGGGAGCAATTCGAAGTTTAAAATCCAGACATTTTTGCATTACAATGAACTTCGGCGGCTTATAACTTCTTCTGAAAGGGTTTGTTTTCAATAATTCTTGTTGGAAAAGTTGCGCATACTAGCTTAGTTCTTGTGATAAAAGTTTCATATCAATCCAAAAAGTTATGATTGACTGAGAATCATTTTAGTAGAGGTAGGTTCAGCCATAGATGTGTTTTTTTGCTCCTTTTTTCATTTGTTTTGACATTTCAAAACAATTTTGCAAACACAATGAGTCAATTGAATGGGTTTTTTTCCCACCAAAGTGTTTGTCTTTTGGTTTTGAATCAATTTGTAGTTTAAAGTTTTTTCATTTGAGTAGGTTTAGAAATCAAATTTCACCTCCAAATGCTTTTTTAGGAAAATTTCAGCATCTTTTTTCAACACTAGAACATTATAATCTTTCAGTCTATGTGGTCAAATGACTCCAAATTTGATTTAAACCATCTACAACATGCACACTACAAGATTGTACGGTTGAGATTTTCATACTTACTCACATTTAGACTTATAACACTTGAAAAGCAAGGTTGTTTTTTGACATGGTTAGGCCTTGGGTTGTGAGGGATTTAGGTAGGAGGTCCTGAAATGGAGCAGGCTCTAAAATGGACCACTTCTTTAAATGTACACTATTTGTACATGTTTATTTTTCATAGCCTTCAACAATGTACAAACAATGTTCATTTTAGGAGGTGAGCCATTTTAGAGCCCTATGCCATTTCAACTTCAAAATTTTATAACTAATTCCAAAAAGCTCCAAAATATATGAAATAACTTGGGTTAGATGTCAATTCCACTTGTCTTTCAAGGAAAATTTACAAAAAATATTTCAAGATGTTTCACCTCCCCAAATTTTAGTTCCAGCCCTTAGATGGTCCATTTATGGACCTCCTACCTTACTATTGTTTAGCAAAATCAAGGCACTCTATGGAAGTTTGTCTTGGAGGCTCTTTTCTCTTCATGGATGTTGAAGTGGCCGGGGTGAACTGACCCCTCGCTTGTCCTCCTGAAGTCTTCGATTTTTTCCCTAAGGGTGGATGTTAAAAAAAGACTCCCTATTCGGTGCTTCATTAATCTATTTTCTACACCAGAATGAACTCATTTGGGACCTCTAATTGCACTTATGAATTCAAAATTTCCAAATTCTATCATGCGTGACAATAAAAAGGTCCTAAATTTAAAATGAAAGACAAGCAAGGGGAGTAGTTCACCCCACCCATTCAAGTGTGCCTCTTAGGGCGCTTGGCTTCTATGTTTCATAATTTGTTTTGCAATGGAATTCCATTCGCTTTAAAAATGAATAGATAAAAATTCATGAATAGCCTATAGTGTCTACATAATCTACATTTGGGACGAAGAGCTCTCTCCACACATCCTTGGGTTCAACTATTAATCCCTTGATTTAGGACTAGGGATAGACCAAATTTCCAAAATTGTGAAGAAATATTAGAGAATGTAACTTAGAAAGAAGAATTTAATGATGACTCTCAAACATTGATCTTGTACATATCCACGTAGTAAGGTCATCTTGTACCCAAACCAATATTTTTCAATAAAATTGGAAGTCAAATATTAGAAATTCTTTCTAAGGTTGATTGTAGATTGAATATTTGTAATTTTTACAAGAATTTTTTTTCCTTTAATTTAAAATTCTAATCACAACAATTTTTGAACATTTTTATTTTATTTTTTTATTCAAATGAGATTTGAAGGTTCATTTTTTGAACTATGAAAATTAATTTTTGAAGTTAGACTTACTAATACCCTTTGAATCTTAGAATATTTTCAAAGCAAAAGTCTTCAAAATCCATCCCATACAAATGCTAAAGAACTAACACTAGAATCTTCAAAAAAAATGAAGGATGCAAAAATGTATTTTTTTGTATTTAGAATGTGTTTGCATCCATCTATTGTTCAAAATTTGAACACTTAGTCCTTAACCCCTAAAGTCCCAAGGCCTTGTTTTTGTCAAAAAACACTTGAATGCTATTTTTAGTACACAAAAAAAATTGTATATTTGCATTGAGATCTTGTAGTAGACTAGTATGAGAATGTGTGGAAAAATTCCAAACACTTTGATTGCAAAGGTTTTAAGATAAATGCGTTCAAAGTGAAGATAATTATCATATTTTGTGGCACCCTAGCATAGGGGTGCTATTTTGTGAGTCTAGGAGTATGAGCACATGAGCCTAGAAGACTATACACCTTTGTTATAGGTGTCTATATTTTAGAAACTTTCCATGATTGTAGTATAACTACAATATAGGTACCTATATTATAGGTGTTTACATTATAAGCACCTTCAATGGTTGTAGTATATCTACTTATATATATGCTCAAAGCTCGCATGCTTGCATGCTTGCATTTTCATGCTCATATACTAGCACTATTGATAAAATTATTAAGTAGAAAAAGGTACATGGTAGAGGAAAAAACAAAATCATTAATAATTCTAAGATGGAATTAAAACACACTAATCCCAATTATGAGATTATTCTACCAAATATAAATATCCATGTGAAACTATTTTTTGAAAAATCCAAAAATTTAGTCAAAAATGAATCCAATACATTTTTTTTCAAAAATAGGTGTTCTAATTGCGTGCAAAACAAGATGCTCCATAACTTTCACATCAAAAATCCAAATGGAATGAATCAAAGCTTTCCATATAGAGAGTTTAGCCTTGGACTTATTGTAGTATAACTTTTACTCCTAGGTAATTAAAATAAAACTTATATTCTTCCAAAAAAAAAAAAATTGTACTATATTATAAGGGGTTAATGGATTAAAGATGAATCAATGTATCCAAGATGCTTTGATGTTCTAACATCTAATATATCTCATGCCTTGAATTCAAGAATGAAAATGTTGAGCAATCAATTACATAAATTCTTGAATGAAATGGAAGATTATCCTTTTAGAAGAAGTCATGTGTAAGTTTAAGTAAACATATTTGACTGATAGAGAGAATAGTAGAAAATATGATGAAAGAATCAAATGCTCTTGGAGATTACCTAGTGTATGTGTATATATCTATAGATATAAAATTTGAAAATTCATAATTTTAATTATAATTAGTTTAAAAAAAACTTAATATATTTAAAAACAATTTTCAACTTTATCATATATAAAAGACTAGAATGTCTTAAAAATGAAAGAAACATAACTAACTCTATATTTATTGTTAGTTTATCACAAATATTAATGCAATGGTCATCTAAATATATTCTCTGTAAATATTTGAAATGAGAAAAATACTATTTTATTTTATTTTCACCTATATTGGGATCATTTCAAATTTTACTTGAGTTGGGAGTTTGGGGTATATTAGGTATTTGTTGTCATGACCAAATAAAAATAAAAATTATGGAATGAAATGAAATTTTATTAAAATGTATGTTGCAAGGGGGGAGAAAAAGGCAATTACACTCATATGGATATACTTAAGTGACCTCCTCAAGATCAAATGGCTACAAGAAAATGGAGTGGAATCATTAAGGGAGAAATGAGGCCTATGAGAGACCTTCCGGCCATGGTTCCCCATGCTGCGAACTATGGCCGGACAATCTGATTAATTAGTTATTAAAAAAATTAAAAATTAAAAATTAAAATTAAAAAAAAAAATTAAAATTAAAATTAAAATTTTAAAATAATAATAATTATTTATACAAATAATTAAAAAAATAATTAAAAAATAATTCATTAATGCAATCCGACCTAGCAGTCTCTGTGCTAGGTCAGATTGCTAATTCTGCAACGTTCCCACAGTCCGGGAACGTTACAGAACTCGAGGTCTTTCAATGGCCTGAAAACTCTTCTAATGTTATAAGAACTAGTAAAATATTAATATCTCCATAGAAAAAGAAAGATATAGTTGTATGTTGTAAAGATTCTTCTAGATGATTAATGGCATTTTATTCAACCCTTAAAGCATGAAATTATTTTTAGACTTTTTTCACATTTTTGCTTATATCTTTGTATGAATATATTATCTATCTCTATTTTGTCAAATAGGTCATAAAGAAGGGGTATCCTCTACATATCTAAAAATCACTTTGGATGAATGAGAATGTGCTTGGACATTACTTTACTTTGAAATACTATGTTCATCATCCTAAATATGGATGTTAGAGCGTTTAGGGATTAAGATCTATATTACATACAAATGATAAGACACAAACAACCTATATCATTCCTATCCTAGGTATAATGTAATGGATATGCCAAATTGATAGTAATGCATCCAATGTGAAATAGTGAGTACCAAAAATTATTGCTAGAATAGCACAACAGTGAATCCCAAGATTCTATAGTCAAACCTCAAAATCCTTCTCAATGTATCCACTATTTGCAACTATTTACAGGCGATTTATTTGTTTTAATTTTCATAGATGAAATCACATATCTAATATATGTCACAAAAAATTAGATTTCATTTAAAAATTCAAATTACTGTGAATTTGTAAAAACAAAGTATTGAAAATTCATATCAAGTTCAAAACATGCTTAATAAATCTGAAAATTTTACAATAGAAGTACATTGTAGTATAAAGAAAATTGTTGTGTAGTGGTTAGAAATGTGGTTATGGATCTTCAACTTCAAACTTCAATAAAATGCTCATTTTTTTAAGAATATTTCAAAAAAATTAGTAGAGTATGAGCTAGACATCAAATAAATTATTTCTTAAACCTTTTTCAAGGTAAAAAAAATCATTTTGGATGCCAGAATCAAGTTTAAAAGGGGAAAAGCTCATAATACTAAAACACTTTGTATTGGTATACTATTCAATTGTTGATAAACTATCCTTCATAAAAAATCTTTAAAAACTAATGGAACTTCAATTTAACTCAATGATGTGGGTATAGCATTAATAAAGTTATACACAAAAAAATTTGGATGGAATCTACTATTTCTTTAATATAAAAATATTTTTTGACCATTCATAGGGTATTTTTTGTCCCAATGTTCTTATAGGGTTAATCCTTTAGATTTAAATCTATTTACAAAATAGTATTATTTGTCAAAACGTAGAATTCTACATGTAGATTCTAACTATAGAAAGTGGAAGTGTACTTGGTGGTATTATGGAATGTATAATTTGGAATACATCCAACTGTACAATATACAATTGTTTTTATGTATTGCAATGCAAACATTCTTGTGTAAAAGTTTACATTGTAGTATATTACTATATTACTAGCATATTATTGGTGTATATGGTATTTGGAGAGTTTCTTCAACTTCAAGTAGAGCATTTTTATACCATTTAAAGGATTTCAAGATTTTTAAAATACATCTAGTCTGCACAACGTTATAGATCTCAACAAAATTCATATTATTGAAAATACATGTTTAGAGTGACTACTTTTGGCTACTTTGGGATGTAAAGGGTTCATTGCCTTCACAAAATTGGCAATGCCAAACCAACCATAATGTGTTGAGTCTAAACATTCAATATAATTGTTTACTTAGACCTATATATGATTTCTTCTAACTATTTTAGAATTTTGTAATCCATGGATGACGTATTTGAAGGGCATTCTTGAAGGACCATCCTTATGGATTGAAAATCACCAATCCAATTTATTACATTGTGAAAATGATACACTCTACATGAGGTCAAATTTAGATATAAATTAAGTGTTTTCTGAAATGTTAGAAGTTGTGAAATATTATAAGCAAAATGTCCAAATATTGCAAAAGATATAAACATTTTCCTTATGATATTTCACAAATTCTAACATTGCAAAAATAAATTCTACTATATTGCATAATTTTTGGAATATTTTAAAATTTTGTAAAAACTTTCAAAGGATAACATTTCCAAGTATAAAACTTTAAAATATTATTCAATGATTATCATCAATTTGACAAAACAACTAAGAAAAGACATAGCAACCAAAAACTAATCATCAAATTGCCTCTACTAAACCACAATGTATTTTGGCACTTGTCAAAAATCCTATCCTTAATCTTCACACACCAAGCTTTGAAAACTCATTCCAGTCAAATTCTAAGAGATGCAAAAGATCAAGATAAAACACTTGATTGGATTTTGTCACAAAGGATAACCACAAAAAAAACAAAAACTAATACTATAGATGACTATAGCTACACAATTTTATGTACAACATAATCTTTTAATGCCAAATATATTGTTTTTCAAACATATGTCCACAATATTATTACAACTCTTCCAAGAATTCCAAGATTTGATAGTGCCTAGTTGCTTAACCCTTGAATGTTGGGCCGATTACCATGGAAAATATTTATTTTGTCACTGTGTGAATTGTTGACTTAAAAAAATGAAAAAGTACTCATTGGAAGACAACCTACTGTAGATGATCTTCCCTTTCCATACAAAATTGGAAAATGAATAGTTGCATTTATATCCTACACGGAGAGATTCTTTGTCATTCATCAGTCGAAAAAAAGTTGTCCACGTTGTTTATGCATTGAAATGTGCCGCTCACAAAACTCTGTTGGAATTCGTAATTTACAAATGCAAATCATGCCATTCAAGTATCAAACATCAACGAGAGATGGCAAAGCGATGGAGAAATTGATTTCTTGATCCCTGTATAGAGCTATGGCAAGAAACTTCACTACCTGGGAGGAGTGTGAACTTCTTCACTCTTTGCAACCGCGGCTTTTGCTTCTAATCCTCCATCATTCATCAAGGCTTCAAACTCATCCAAGCTCATCACGTGATCGCCATTTTCGTCCACGCTCTTGATCATGCACCAACACTCTTCCAAAGAGTATCTGTCTTCCCCGAATGTGGCCAAGGCGCAATGCAGTTCCTTAGAGGAGATGAAGCCGTTTTTGTCGGCATTGAACTTGTTGAAGGCTTCGACGAGGGCGTGGTTTTCGGCTTCTTTTGACTCCGCCGGGCTGCAACTAGCTTGCATGTTCAAATCAATGAACTCGGAGAGATTCAGATGGCCATCACTGTCATTGTCCACCCACTTGTTTAGCTACTGCAAATCCTCCTCCGTCACCTCTTCCCCTAAGGATTGTACCACGGTACGTAACTCTTTGAGCGACAACTTTCCATCGCTATTCAAATCAAAAAACTCAAATGCTTCCGAAAGCTCTTTCACAAATTCTTGCAATGGTTTCCTGTTTGCCA
Source organism: Rhytidiadelphus loreus (assembly GCA_947034895.1). Lineage (NCBI taxonomy): Eukaryota > Viridiplantae > Streptophyta > Bryopsida > Hypnales > Hylocomiaceae > Rhytidiadelphus > Rhytidiadelphus loreus. The sequence goes on from OX344764.1 coordinate 48,065,946, forward strand.
TTTCACAATCTACCATGAGTGCTATAGCCACTCACCCGAAACCGAGATTAAAGCCACATACAAATACTTCTCAAACTCAAGATCACAAGCAATTTGTACATGACATAGTAATCTTTGTGCAAATAAATTTAACAATTAATTTTAAGTAGTCTTGTTGTAGATTTTCATACAACATATAATTAATTATTTTTAGAATTCCTTTGAGTAGTAGTTGTTATGGTACAGTCACACTTGGCTTTAGCAAAGACCTAGTCCTAAAAAATAAAACAAGTGGAATAAAAATAGACTACCCATTTTAAGGCAGGTTTTACTATCGAGCCACCTCCTACATTCATGGACAAAGAGCAGGTAAGGTTAGGGCAGTGTGGTTCACATATGCCCTAGAATTTTTATTTTTTTAATGCCACGTCAGATTTGACAACAAGTTTAGCTCTGAGCAGTCACACTTGAAATGACTGGTTTCTAAAGTTTGAAGATGTGGGCCCTACTTTCAGTCACCTTTCTCCTACAAGTAACGATTGATTTCAACTTGGTTCTTCTTGTAGCACTCCTTTTTCTTGCTTGTGTTTTTTGTGTCTGGGCCTTTGCGGAATTTATAAGACGGTCGAGTTAGATAATGATTTCAGCGTAATTCTTGTCTACCATTCCACCATTTTTGGCTTCGAAGGTATGTTTTTGTTGATGCCCTCTCTTTGCTTTCGTCATCTGGTTTGCGCCATTCTTTGTTTGAATTTCACTGTTTTGAAAAAAATATTGGCGCATTTGTATGCCAACGAAGAAGGAGTGCAACCTTCTTTGTTGTTGTTGTGTAGGTTTTACCTTCCCTTGTCGATCTAATTTCCATTTCTCACATTGTGTAGTGCAGAACTCCAAATTACCGCTCTCCACTCGTTTTTCCATTCGGGAATCCGTGAAGGAGGTGGCACTATGCCAGAATTTTGTTGTCTTCATCTCCACAGCTTGCCGCACCAACGTCAGGTGACTTCAATTTTTTGTTTCCCCTTCATTTCATTTTCACATTCATGCGTGCTTTGAGAATTCTTTATGTCGAAAACAAATGCAAGACTCATACAATTGTCCTCCAATCTTTTTTAGGGTTTCCTTTTCATGTAATTAATTTTTGAATGCTTTCTTTTGCAGCCAACAAAGACGGTGACATGGATTTATTGACAAGTCCTTCGAAGATTATGGCCATTGCGTCCACTCTTCTACTCCTGCTTATGGCTAGTAACAAAGCTTTTGATGTCCTTCTTGTTCATGACAATGAGGAGGATACCAACACTACAACAAAAGTAGTGTTTTATAACTGCAAAAAACGACTGCAATCAGTCGTAAAATGAAAAAATATGACTGGCGCAGAAATCATTGTAGATAACTCGGAGTATGACTGCAGCAGTTGTTTAGAAGCAATCGTTTCAGACATCAGTCATATTGGCAGTCATATAAGTTGAGGGGTATAAATATCCATAATTAGCCATAGTATGCCAACAAGGCGTATATTTTGGCTTTCTTTGACTTTTTCTTGAGCTGCCCGGGTAAATGAAAAAATCCTACATGGAATATGACTGCGTTGAGTCATATTTTTTGATGACGTGGAATATGATTGGTCAGTCATATTTTGTGGAATATGACTGCGTTGAGTCATATTTTTTGATGACGTGGAATATGACTACTCGGTCATATTTTGTGGAATATGACTGCGTTGAGTCATATTTTGTGGAATATGACTGCGTTGAGTCATATTTTGTGGAATATGACTGCGTTGAGTCATATTTTGTGGAATATGACTGCGTTGAGTCATATTTTTTGATGACGTGAAATATAACTGTGGTTAGTCATATTTTGCAGTCATGTGGAATATGACTGCGGTGAGTCATATTTTTTGATGATTTGTAAAACGACTCTTCTCAGTCATATTTTTTGATGATTTGTAAAACGACTCTTCTCAGTCATATTTTTCAGTTATATTGAGAGCATCTAGTCATTTTTTGGAAATTATTATAATCATTTTGTGACTCCAAGTAGTCATTTTTTTGTTGATATATATTTTGAACTATGAATTGAACAAATCATACAACGATTGTAGGATACCTAAGCATATTTGCAATCATACATTAAAATGATTTAACAATTGAATAAAAGATTTCATGTAGTTAAAAACAAATACATATGATTTTAAAGATATACAAGAAACAATTATATTGGAGAAGGAATATATAAAAAGGAATGTGACTCCTTTCAATGACATTTATAATTTATTAGTCACAAATACAAAATATGTATATCACAATGAATTATTTAAACAAGCCAATAGAGACTATATTTCTTACAATAATATGAAGTGAGTTGTAAATAGCCTCCAACGACTTTGTTCCAATTTTGTTGCCTGCATATACAATTAAAGAAATAGGAGGTTAATTTTTAATGAACATACAACAAAGCTCAATCTTCAAAAGTTTACAACAATAGAAAATATGTAATACAAATTTAGGGTAAGAAGAAAAACAATGGTGATGCAAGGAACAAGAAGAAAAAAAGGCAACAAATGCTAAAAGATAACAACAAATACAAGTTAAGATGCAGAAAAAACAATAAGGAGCAACTACTAAGAGGTAACAAGAAACAACAAAAAAGAGTTAAGATGCAACAAAAAGAAAGAAGAAACAAAAAGAGAAAACAAAAAAGAGACTAAGACTGAACATCCCAGAACTGGGCTTCATCTTGTCATCATCTAACTGTAACTAAATCAAGGCATAATTTTTACAAACCAAGATATGAACAAGCTTTCCACAGATAGAATAAAAATAGTATCAAAATGAGATACTTTTTAAGTGGAACCAATATAGTATTAAGTCTGAAGTAACATCCTAAAAGAAGGAAACCAAGTACAAATATCCATAAAAATATCCTTTAGAGAGCACATCACTATAAGAAGTTTAAAGTGCTTGATAAGATGTCTTCTTCCATGAAATCCAGAAAAGGAACTCAAGATCTGAAGGCTCAGCCTCACCTGTACCCATCCCAATGCACACAACAAACCAATGTAGTGTTAGTGAGGTTGTAACAGGTGTCTACAACTGAAGGCCAATTGTTATCTATGTCACAGATCACAAATGCTTTTGTCAAAAAAATCAAGAAAAATCAAGAGGTCATACATCACAAGGCTAAAGCAAACAAATTGATCAAAACATAAAAACCAACTACTGCCCAAAGAGACCTTTGCCATTCTATAAGAAGCTCAAGAGTTGCACAGACAAGAATCCTCCCAAAACACCACTACATGGAACTGTCACAAGCAAGATGGTGAGTTTGGCAAAAGAAAGCCATCATATAGTTACTAATTTGGTGGGAAAAAACTCATAGAGGTATTAATGAGGTAGTTTGAAAAAACTAGGCATAGAATAGGAGGGAGCCAAATAATTGTCCACCCATAGTGGGTGGGTGGGTGGTACTAATGACTAGTCAAGCTTATGAAATCCCATGTGACTATTTTTGTACAACCACTACATTGGTTGAACTGGGGTATTATAATTATAACTCAAGGCATGGAATATTTCTCTTTTTATTTTAAAGAATATAAAAAACATCAATTTCAAAAGAAATGATTTTGCAAAAGAGAAAAGAATAGAAGAATGGGCACATATATTTATTTTGGTGAATTTCTATTTGGAAATTTAATACCAAAAAAGGTCTTAAGGATTTTTTGGGCAATACTTCAAAAAGGCTAAGTGTAAATAAATTAGGGTAATAAACCTAATTTTTACATTTTATAGGTATGTACACCACGATAGCTGAAGAAGAGACTAAGACTGAACATCCCTGTAACAGGGCCTCATCTTTTCAAAACCTAACTTTGTTGCCAAAAAACGAATCAAAGCAGTATATATAATAGACCATAAAAATCTCAAGCAAAAACCAAAACAGTGTCAAGGTAGGACACTTTTTAGAATTTTGGTACAATGGTAAAATCCTACATATGTCTCCTCAAGTGTTTGTGCATCAAAATATCTATGTGACTAAAAAAGATGACAAGATGTCCCATTGCTTGTAAAAGAATATGCTCCAAGTGATCCAAAAAAGGAACTTGTAGACCTGAAGGCTCAACCTCACCTGTACCCATCCCAATGCACACAACAAACCAATGTAGTGTTAGTGAGGTTGTAACAGGTGTCTGCAGCTGAAGGCCAATTGCTATCTATGTCGCAGGTCAACAAAAACCATGAATAAGAGCAAAACATTGCAAATCAAAGAGCAAACTTGGTGAGTAAGTAAAGCAAGATCCTAAGCCAAGTATAAAATCCCAAAGACCTTTGCCATTCCTGTGAGTTACAAAAACTTGAAGCTGAAGAGACGCCCACAACAAAAACACTATGCCACCAAAACTCAACCGCCACGGTGAAAGATGAAACACAAGGGCAAAGAAGCCACTATATGCAAACTCACTAATTTGAATTTGGGAGGGAAGTTTCATAGGAGTGGTCATAAAGTGGTAGCCAGACTTAATTATTAGGCCACATGTAGTGGTTTTTAAGTCACTTAGAAAAAATCACCCTTAGTGGGTGGGTAGGTGGTCTGTTCCACAAAACAAGCTAGTTAATTTAAAAGAATCCAAATACCTTTTTAGGTAAACACATCTAGTAATAGATGTTTAATGGATTAAAAAAACCATGACATAATTAGATATATGTGACCCATGTATTTGGGTTTCTAAAATATTTTTGAATGCCTGGTGTGGTCATGGAATTTAAAATAGAAGCATTATTTTGGTAACCATAGACCATGTGGGGTTTTAAAATTTAAATTTAAAGAAATGAAAAAGAAATGTGAACAAAACGGGAGTTTTATTAAAAACTAAAAGGCAAAAATTGATGTCTTTAAATTTCCTTGATCTTCCACAAAAATGTGGGATTTTACAAACTAGGAAAAATAATTAAATCAGGTCAAAAGGGCCTACTTCACATAATTTAGCCATTGAATGGATTAAAATTTATGAACTAGAATTGTTCAGAGGCTAAAGAAGAGACTAAGACATAACATCCCTGAAACAGGGCCTCAACTTTCCAAAACCTAACTATTTAGCCATCAAGATCAAGGCATAAAGTAGTGTTCACTATTCTCAATCAGATCCATCCCAAGTGCAAAAAATAGGTACAATATTTTCTAAGCCATTCCTATGTGTCAAAGTGCTAGTCAAAAAATATCCATGTAAATTTGGGCAAAACCAAGTTGTCCAAATGCCAGCATAAACTTGCTCCAAAATACTCCAAAAAATGGGAGATTTGACCTGAAGGCTCAGCCTCACCTGTACCCGTCCCAATACACACAACAAGCCAATGTTATGTTAGTGAGGTTGTAACAGGTGTCTGCAGCTGTAGCCAATTGCTATCTATGTCACAGGTCAACAAAAACCACAAAAGAGTATAAGAAATTAGCAGATTTGTAAGTAAAGCATGGTCCTAAGCATGATGTGAAAGCCCAAACACCTTTGCCATTTCCTTGAGGTGCAAGTCCTTGGAAGTTCAGAGGTTGCACCCAAGTAAAATCAACACACCAAAAAATAGCCGTCACAGTGAAAGAGGAAAACTTAGAGGCAAGAAAGCCACTTATAAGTTAACTATTTTGAAATTTGGGAGGGAAAGCCACACAAATGGTCATAATGGAGTAGCTGGACCCACTCACAAAGCCCATAGTAGTGGATGTAAGTCAATTAATTACTCACCCTTAGTGGGTGGGTGGGTGGTATTTCCCACCAAAAAGGTATTGTGATTAAAAAAACCATGTACTGTTGAAAGGGCTACAACATGAAATTGTACAAGGATTTTTTAAGGCTAATGGTTTGTCTCAAAAAAGGACTAATGTGTCTAAAATCAGATCCATATGGATGTGAATTACCCCCAAATAAAAATATTTTACTAAAAAAGTAAACTAACAGGTTTAGAATTACTGGATGTGATTTAGCATAGATGGGAAATAAATCAAGAATTGAGTTTTCTTTAAAAACAAAGAAGGTATTGATTATAGTCCTTAAGGAAATTTCCGTGTGAATTTTCCATGACTAAGAGCTATAAAATTAAATAAATGAAGGGCTATTTTCACATATAATCATAAGCCATAAAATGAATTCAAATACAAGTAAATTGTACTATGGCTAAGGAAGAAGACTAAGACTGGACATCCCTTAACAGGGCTCCATCTTTCCAAAACCTCACTTTGTGACCAGATAAGAATCCCAACATATTTCTACAAATATATAGAGTGGTACAAAGCCGTCTCAATCAATCCTAAAAAGTGTCCTCATCTCATCTGATTGTCTCTAAAAAGCAAACTCCATCCAAATAGAATATACTATAATCCTTGTTTGAAGAGCATAGTAACATATCCCATGTGCCAGAAAAACTTTGCTTCATATTCTCCAAAAAATTGGAAATTTAGATCTGAAGGCTGCGCCTCACCTGTGCCCGTCCCAAACACAAACACAAGTCAATGTGAAGTTAGTGAGGTTGCATCAGGTGTCTTAAGCGTCAGCCAATTGCTATCTATGTCATAGATCTGCAAAAACCAAAAGGGAGCCAAAGTTTCAAATCAAATAAGCAAAAACATGTGAACAATATCTCAAATGCAGTCCCATCCAAAGAACCTTTGCCATTCTTGTGAAAATGTAAGCACTGGAAGTTGAAGAGCCGCCCACACAAGCACACAAAGTTTGCTAGTATTCCAACCGTTACAGTGAAAGAGGGAGAAACTATGTCAAAGCAATCACTTTATGTTCACTAACTTGAACTTGTGGAAGCGAGGGAAACTACATGGGATGGTCCTTACTATTTTGAATTTTAGGAGGGAGAACCCATGGTAGTGGTCATAAAGGAGTATTATGACAACTTGCTACCTGTGACTACTAAATCATGCACATGTAGTGGTGACTATAGCCTACTAACTCACCCTTAGTGGGTGGGTGGGTGGTTTTATTCCTCCCACCAGCATGGTTGTTGTGCAATTAGGATTCCCAATTTTTGTCAAGTGAATCACCTCGTGATCTGGTGATGTTACTCCATGTGTAGAAATTCCCTATAAATAAAATAAACCTTTGTGCCTATGAGACTACTATATGGGGCTCTTATACTATATGAAAAAAACCAAGTTGGAAAAATATATCCACATCTATGGCTAGATCTTGGTGAGTTTAGATTTGATTAATTCCATTGAATTGAATGCTTTTCAAATATCCATGGCATGGTCAAAAAAAGTTTACTTTACACACATATATGAATACATTTCTTAGCCTAAGGATACTTTGAATTAAAATAAATAAATAGTTCAAAGGCTGAAGAAGAAGAAGAAGAAGAAGAAGAAGAAGAAGAAGACCCTCCACCCCCCCTGGTGATGCTACCTTTATAGAAGTTTGGCACTGGTATGCCACACTCCTATAGAGGTGCATACCAGGCTCAAACTTCAAGGTAATTCTTACATGCTTCTTAAGAATCCATAAAATATTCCATAAATTAATGGGAGAAACTTACAGGGAAGCTATGATATTCTGGATGTTGATTCGGACCGCTGGGAAGGGTCCATTGCTTAGGAATCTGCAAATACTTTTCAATAAGCGTTCACGCTTGAATCCATTGTTGGTCATGGTTTGGATAATCATTTGTATCTCCTCTGTAGCAGCTGAATCGGTGCTGGAGATGTATAAAACAGGAAGCACTTGAGAGATGGCAATATTGTATGCTTGGTGGATTGGTCGATTGGAACGGAATTTAATATACTGCGTATATTTGAAAGGTAAGTTTCGTCTCTTGTCATACTTTCTGAAAGTGTAGGCTTGCGGGTCGGAGTCATGAACTGAGATTTCCACGTTCATAAAATGCGCTACAATACCACGTTCCGGATTGCTTGGGGAAAAAAGGCTAGTTTCCTCTTTAATTGTGAGAATATCCAATGGATAAATCCAGAATGGATTAGCTTCAATACGGGGTTGCTCTGGAGACAGAAAATTTCTGGGGTTACCAACATTGATCACTAGTAGAAAATTGTGTCCAAATCAACAGAAAATCATCAAAAACTTGTTGATTTGAATACTGCATTGACCGTTTTTACATTTTTTTGTTGATTTGAGCCCAAGCTAACACAATGGTTAACAAATTTTTGTTGATTTGAGCACAAGTTAACAAAATGGTTTAACAAATTTTTGTTCATGTGAATAGTGCAACAACCAAATCAACATGTTTTTGTTCAATGTTTTAGGGTTGTGTTGGGGTTGTTTTAGGGTTGTTTTAGGCTTGTTTTGAGGTTGTTTTGGGGGTTGTTTTGAGGTTGTTTTGGGGGTTGTTTTGGGGTTGTTTTGAGGTTGTTTTGGGGTTGTTTTGGGGGTTGTTTTGGGGGTTGTTTTGGGGTTGTTTGGGAGTTGTTTGAGGGTTGTTTGAGGGTTGTTTGGAGGTTGTTTGGGGGGTTGTTTGGGGGTTATTTTGAGGTTGTTTGGGAGTTGTTTGGGAGTTGTTTGGGAGTTGTTTGGGGGTTGTTTGGGAGTTGTTTGGGGGTTGTTTTGGAGGTTGTTTGAGGGTTGTTTGGGGGGTTGTTTTGGGGTTGTTTGAGATTGATTTGGGGGTTGTTTGGGGGGTTGATTTGGAGGTTGTTTTGAGGTTGATTTTGGAGTTGTTTTTGGATTGATTTGGGGAGGTTTGAGGAGGTGTGGGGAGGGGGGAGGATTTGGATTTTTTGAGGTTGTTTTTGGAGTTGTTTTTGGATTGTTTGTGGAATGTTTTTGAAATCATTAAGAATTTTTCAAAAATTATGAATTTAGAGTTCAAATCGTATTTTATTTTCAATTATATTTTGAATTTGATTGAAGTTCTAATTAAATTCATAATGTAATTCAACTTTGTTTGTATCAAGGTTTTTAACATATGAAAGGCCCGTAATTGCTTCTAAATATTAGTCTTCAAAGAAGGCTTAAATCTTCATTTATATTTATTTTTTCAATAGATTTAACTAAATGATCTAACTTATATTTATTTTGACCTATTTTCCATCTTGAAATTGTAAAATAAAAAACTTCACCAATTGCAACATCAAGATGCTTGGATTTAAAAAAAATAATGTTTCATTCATACCAAATGATTATATTTCATTTTTCCAAAATTTTATTTGAAAAATTTAGATACATATCAATTCTACAATTTGTAATTTTCCATCATATGCTAAAAAAATATGTTAAAGAATGTATATTAAAAATTGCAACAAAAAATATTTTATATTCATGCTTGGAGAAAATAATAAGTGGATATAAATAGAGATTGATTTACAACATTCAATGAAAAGAATTATAGTAATGAAACTAAAGATTTCCAAACCTAATGGTTGTAATGTACTAATGTACATGTTGTAGTCAAAAATTTGCATCCTATTTTTGAAATTTAAAAAATATATATTTGAAATTGCATTCAATAAAGAAACTTAAAATTTACTATACAGTGCAATTTCTACTTTAAATTGGAAATTGAAATTCTTCATGAGTTTCACCTCCCTAATCTATATAGAACAATCCAAAAATTCTCACAAGATTAATATTTTAGAAACTAATTTGAAATTCCTATTTATTTGAAAAATACATTCAAATCTACTTGGCTAACATGCATACATATCTAGAAAATCTATACATCATACAATAACTTTCTCATGATGTAATCAAAAGTTATAAAAATTGTGAGTCCTTCAAACTATCCCTTCACCACATGTTGTGTAAAATTTTAAAGGAAAAAAAAGGGAATTAAATTTCTAAATACATGAATAAAAACACTAGAAATATTGTCAAAAAATTCTACTTTGTTCTTTAGAGGTTTAAATTTAAATTTAAATTTTTCTGACCCCTAAAGGACCATTGTCCCCTCGGTGGACAAAATGGATTTCGGGCAAGTTTGTATGATCTTAATTTTTAGTTAAACTTTTTGAAACCTCCTCATAAGATAGAAAAATTTATTAGCTACGTGGTAATATAGATTTTATTTCAGTTGGTGCTTGGGAGCAAAAGTTATGGCATCTTAACCACAAATTTCACGTCACTAGGCAGAATAAGAAATGTACAGAAATTTGAAATTAATTTTTTAATTTTTTCCTTCTTGAAAATCATATTTTTGTCTACATGTGAAGCTTTTATTCATTCCATTTGATTAGTACTATGAAAGTTAAAAACAATTTTGTGTCCAAACGGGCAATTTGAACATCTTCTTCAAAAAATAACTTATTGGATGCAATTTTGGATGCAATTCTCACAATTTTTCAAAAAAAAATGTTTAACAACTTTAAGTTTCCTATTTAGAACAATCTCACCGTTGACATTATTGTATTTCAATTCCATTTTAGAGCTATTAATGCTTTAGTTTTTCTTTCAATCTTGAACTTGCTTCTACTTAATAATTTAAAAAAAAATGAAAATCAAGAGTGTTTTTAAAAGAACAAAATTTAATTCTAAACTTTCAACACAATTCTTGAACACAAAATTTTTTAAATATTTAAATTCTAGATGAGCAATTTCCAAATTCTAATTTAGAGCTATTCAAATTGTATGTTCTACATTACAAAAAACTTGAATAGGAATTGTGTCCAAACCACCTCCTAGTAAAATGTTTGCCAAATAATTAAAATATCTTTAATTGAATTGAAGTTTTTAACACTAAAATTTCATGTGGAAAATTTTTAAACCACCAAGTTTGACATTGTATAAGCAATAGAAATATTTTCTATTAACTACTTAACTCACAATTCAGTCTTTTTTCAATTCAGCAGACTTTGGAGGCTGTTTTTGCATAGTACAGTCTTTTTTTTCAAAAAACTTCAAACTAGTAAAAGTTGGAAGATCAAGTAAAATTTCATCTCCAAAAATCCGTTTGTGATTTTGAGTCTTCAATAAAAAGTTATGGGCAAAATTCAGAGAGAGTGTTTGTAGATATCAAAAAATAATTTCATTCCAAACCCTCTCTGAATTTTGCTCATAACTTTTTACTGAAAACTCAAAATCACAAACGGATTTTTGGAGATGAAAGTTTAATTGATCTTCCAAATTTTACTAGTTTGAAGTTTTTTGAAAAAAGGTACTATACTATGAGAAATTAGCCTCCAAAGTCTGCTGAATTGAACCAAAAATGACCAAAATTTGAAAACCGAAATAAATAACTTTTTTTTCCCATTATGGTCATGTAATTTTCCACATGGTGCAATGGATAAGACCTAGCACCCCTAGCCAAGGGGTGCAAGGTTCAAACCCCATTGCACCCCGCCCGCGTGGGGTGCCACCTAGGCGCTGCCCGCGTGGCGGTGCCACCTAGGTGCTGCCTGCGTGGCGGTGCCACCTAGGCGCTGCCCGTGTGGCGGGTGCCACGGGGCGCTCGCAGGGCAGTTTTTAAATTTTTTTTTTTCAAAATTAAAAAATTGAAAAAAAATTAACAAATTTTTGTTGAAAATTATGTATAAATCAACAAGTTTTAGTTGCAATTTTTGTCCAAATCAACAAGTTTTAGCTAGAATTTTGTCCAAATCAACAAGAACTTGTTGATTTTTGTCCAAATCAACAGGTCCAAATCAACACAAACTATTTTGTCCGAATCAACACTTTTTTGTGAAGTTGGACGCTGAATTTTCTACTAGTGGATCAAGCACAAGTCATCGATGTAACGGAAAGCAGTTTTGAACTGGGCCAGTATATCTCGTCGTCCCAGTTTAGCGATACGTTGGATAAACTTTATCTCAAAGGCTAACAAATACATATTGCACCAAACTGGTGAGCAGGAAAAACCCATAGGTATGCCCATACATTGGCGCCAGACCCGATCTCCCAAAGTCAAAAAGCAGTGGCTTGTGAGCCAGGCATGGAGTTGTAAGAGACGTTTGGTGTCAAACGGGATCCAATTTGCACTTGAGGGCTGCGAGGTGGCCCATTTGGCTGCAGCAGGTACCCCGTCCTTGTTTATGCGGATCCACATCGAGGTGGTTGCGCGGGGGTGTAAGCTACTGGCGTGTTGAGCGGCCTTATGAGTAATAAAAGTGATGGCGTCGAGTAAGTTGTCAGTTCCCTGCAACGGGATCGACTCATAGCAACAGGTGATATCCCCGACAAAAATGTCGAAGATCTTGTTTGGCAAGTTCAGAGTAGCGTCCTGTACTGATTCGATGCTCTAGAACATGCTAGTTTTGGTGCGAAGGAAGTTTTCGTATCCATTTTCAGTAACTGCTGCCCACTGCTTGATGGTTTCAAGCACTACATTGGACGCCAAGGTTAGCAAAGTAGCTATGTTAGAAAAGACAGTTCTGAAAGCATTCGTGAGCCATCTGTACTTTGCTTTGTGTTGCTTATAACATGCCATAAGATACGGGAGTGATTGGAATATGGGAGGGCATTCCGGTAATAGCTGAATGAGCTCGGTATTGAGCTCATCGAGAATGTAAGTTGGTAAAGTCCAGATGTTATTTGTTTTGCAGGGGGTGAAATCCTTACAACTTAATCGTGACAAAGCTTGTAAACGAATGTGCTTGATGCACAAGAAGCAAGCGTTGTTGGCTGCTTTGTCGATTCCAGAGCAGTATAAATGCTGCAACAACCAGTTTACTTCGTTCTGTACCGCGGGGACGCTCAGTACAGGAGGACCGGAGTTCCTCAGGCCGTATTTATTGATTTTTGAAGCTTGGTTGAGGGTGTTCATGCAATGTGTGTGCAGCCATGCCCGCGCTTCATCAAGAGGAAACTCGAAAGAATCCAAATGCAGAATGGGGACCAATTGTTCGTATGCGTCAAGAATCGTTGCAAGAGCATGCGAAATGTTGGTTGGTAGTAACGGAATGTGGTTTAAGCCTTGTGTAATTGCCTCACGTAGGCCTTTATGTTGGATGATGGACAGATCCATGGTCCTAACGTGCAAGGCAGGTTTTGTAAAATCTGAAACCTCATTTATAGTGAGCGGATCAATGAATCTACGGAATCGGGCAGTAGAGGTGCAAATGCAATGATTTGAATCATCCAGTAGATTGACAAAGGAAAAGTGTTTGAACACTGAAGACGGTTTGTATAACACCGTAGCTATATTCCCGATATATGACCATGCAAAAACAACGTCCTCAAGGATGGGACAGAGATGATCAAATTGAAAAAAGATCAAGAGTTCACGAAAGATCTGCCTAAAATTTAACCATTCGAGGGTGCGGTTGCAGTATCGCAGTTTCACAAAGCTAGTCTTTTTGCCTGTTGCAGAACGTTGGACCTTGCGGCGGCCGTAGCTGTCGGTGACAAGAGTCCGTCCGTCTTCTGTAAAAAAGTAAAAGAATCACATGTTATCCCAGTTAAGTATCCGTCCTTGGAAGGGAGCGGATCGGGGCTTAGGGTTGCTGTTGATCTGGTTCGAGGGAGAAGGGGTTTGTTCGATCCTGAGAAACTTGGATCTGCCTGTCGTAGCAGGTGAAGACTCCTGGCGCCGTTGGTTCCCTCCAAAAAATTGGAAACCGCCTGGTGTCTTGTAGTTTCGGTTGTAGCTGCCGCGACCTCCATTGGTTCTGCCCGAAGACCGACCACCACCGTGGCTTAGATAAGTTGGAGGTGTACGCTGCTGAAGCATTGGCGTGTCAGAAGCAGACACATTCATGTTGAGCCGACGCTGTTTCTGGGGTGGGGTCGGAGCTACATCGACGGAGAAGGAGGCCGGCTTGAACAGCCTCTCGATCTTTCGTGCCCCGGGAGCTTCGTAGTTTTTAGTTAGAAGTCGTTGAGAAGGGTCCGTGGCGAATTCCAAAGCTGCTGTCTCCATGAGCCTCCGCACTGCTGTAAAAGTGATTTGGGTTCTCACCGCAAATCTGGCGGCACTCTTCATCCAGGTCAAAAAAGCTCCGTATTTAGATGGAAGAGATGGGTAAGTGCTATCGGGAATTTTTTTTGCTAAGTTATTGATCATGAACCAAATACTGTGGTCAAACCATAGCATGTTGCCCTTGCATCCTGCCTTGGCGTTCTGGCTACATTTACATCTAATGTAGGGACGTTGGCAGTTCCACAATTGTGACGTGAACTTGGGGTTCCTGGGAGCACAGGTGAGCACATCCAGTTTCACATGGACATTGATCGCTGTGGTAGTACATTTATGATGGTCATACAATGCAATCGGGAAGGCATTGACTAGTTCGACCGGCTTCTCGTGGAGGCCTGTACAACTCAGGGCTTTTTCCTCGCAGGCTTTGACCTCCTGATCGGATAAGTCTGCCCAGAGCTTCCACATGTGGACAGTAATGGGGGCCAACAAGTTAATATTCGACAAGCACCAAGTGCGGTGGGAACGAGAGGATAACTGATCCTCCACTGCTCGTGGTGGAAGAAAGGGAATAGATGGTCCCTTGCCTGCTGCGTCCAAAGTCGACATCTCCTTTTCGGACTAAGTTGTCTGGATGGAATCCGACAAATCTTCGATAGCAGCTTTATGAGCCGGAGCAATGTTCAGTTTCGACAGTAGCGGATTAGGCGAGTTAGATAGCGTATTTGACCCAGTTTGTGAGAGATCCACCGGGGGTGGAACATCCGCCCATTCTTCATGGGGGTTGGCAGCTCGAAGTGCACTCTCCACTCTCCTAGTATTCCCCGCAGCTTCAACAAATTCTAATTCATCCCGTTCAAGAAGCTGCCCTAAAGCTTGATGTGCCTCCTACAGGCGTTCTAAACCCTTATCCTTATCCCCGATTGCTGCTAACATGATAGTTGTCCAATGAGACAAGTCAAGAGTGGTCAACAGCAGAGGAGCATGCTCACCCTCTTCGTCGCGGTCGAGAAGAGCTGCGTTGTCAGCAGCGTGGATGAAGAAATAGACCTCAGATTCAGCAATAGTAGAGATTACTGATTGCACAGCAGGTGATGGGGCTGGAAGTGGGTCTTTGTAGCCTAGGGCTACAAGATCCTGTAACCAACCATTCTGTGATTCCTATAGACATCCAAAGAGCTCTTTAGAAAAGTGGAGTGCCAGTTTCAAACACGGCTAATATTTTAGGTTAAATAAAGGTGAGGACAGGTGCTCACCACATCTGTCTGGTTGGAGTACAAAGAAGAGACTAAGACATAACATCCCTAAAACAGGGCCTCAACTTTCCAAAACCTAACTATTTAGCCATCAAGATCAAGGCATAAAGTAGTGTTCACTATTCTCAATCAGATCCATCCCAAGTGCAAAAAATAGGTACAATATTTTCTAAGCCATTCCTATGTGTCAAAGTGCTAGTCAAAAAATATCCATGTAAATTTGGGCAAAACCAAGTTGTCCAAATGCCAGCATAAACTTGCTCCAAAATACTCCAAAAAATGGGAGATTTGACCTGAAGGCTCAGCCTCACCTGTACCCGTCCCAATACACACAACAAGCCAATGTTATGTTAGTGAGGTTGTAACAGGTGTCTGCAGCTGTAGCCAATTGCTATCTATGTCACAGGTCAACAAAAACCACAAAAGAGTATAAGAAATTAGCAGATTTGTAAGTAAAGCATGGTCCTAAGCATGATGTGAAAGCCCAAACACCTTTGCCATTTCCTTGAGGTGCAAGTCCTTGGAAGTTCAGAGGTTGCACCCAAGTAAAATCAACACACCAAAAAATAGCCGTCACAGTGAAAGAGGAAAACTTAGAGGCAAGAAAGCCACTTATAAGTTAACTATTTTGAAATTTGGGAGGGAAAGCCACACAAATGGTCATAATGGAGTAGCTGGACCCACTCACAAAGCCCATAGTAGTGGATGTAAGTCAATTAATTACTCACCCTTAGTGGGTGGGTGGGTGGTATTTCCCACCAAAAAGGTATTGTGATTAAAAAAACCATGTACTGTTGAAAGGGCTACAACATGAAATTGTACAAGGATTTTTTAAGGCTAATGGTTTGTCTCAAAAAAGGACTAATGTGTCTAAAATCAGATCCATATGGATGTGAATTACCCCCAAATAAAAATATTTTACTAAAAAAGTAAACTAACAGGTTTAGAATTACTGGATGTGATTTAGCATAGATGGGAAATAAATCAAGAATTGAGTTTTCTTTAAAAACAAAGAAGGTATTGATTATAGTCCTTAAGGAAATTTCCGTGTGAATTTTCCATGACTAAGAGCTATAAAATTAAATAAATGAAGGGCTATTTTCACATATAATCATAAGCCATAAAATGAATTCAAATACAAGTAAATTGTACTATGGCTAAGGAAGAAGAGACTAAGACTGAAACACCCCTGAAACAGGGCTTCACTTTTATCAAAACTACACATAATGCTTTACTGTAACTTAACTTACAAATGAATACATCACAAAGTTCAAGTATCCCAAGTTCTACACTTAGGGATTTCAAATCATAATAAAATATCATAAAAAGTGTTGTATCCCATCCCTGTCTATTCACAAGAAAAAACAAGCATAGGATAGAAAATATATATTCTCCATCAAAGTAATTCCATATGCTTGACAGTAAACAACTTGCACCAATTCCATGTTGTAGAAAACTGGATTTGAAGGCTGTGCCTCACCTGTGCCCGTCCCAAACACAAACACAAGTCAATGTGAAGTCAGTGAGGATGCACCAGGTGTCTTAAGCATCAGCCAATTGCTATCTATGTCCCAAATCCAACAAAAATCAAAACAAAACAGGAGCAAGTAAAAAAGGTCAATAGGTAAACTGCATCACTATCACAGCAAAAATCCCCAAACAATCTACTAAGTCTATAAAGCAAGGAGACCTTTGCCATTCTTTCCACAAGGTGGAAGCCCAAGAGCCAAACACACTCCAAGAAAAACACAACGCCAAGGTAAGTCGCCTCAGTCCAAGCTCAAAGATGTGAGACACAGGATGGGAGGCAGTTACAAATACCACAAAACTTGGAGGGAAGAAGCTCCATAGTGGTCATAATTGATAATTTGAAAATCACCACCTGTCAAAGGTGGGTTTGCTAGTAATTAAGACTACACCCATAGTGGGTGGGTGGATGGTTTCCCATCATCAAGTTTATTATGTGTCTAATTTGCAATGTCTATGTTAGATATGATCTCAATCATAGACTAAATAGACATAAAAAATCTCATGTATAAAAAATTCCATAGTAGATGGGCTCTTTTTTAAAAAAAGAAAACCAAGGAATTTTAATTAATTGTATAAACCATTGGCCTTTTTCTGGTGTAATTTTTTAGTCCATAAATGTAACTAAAAAACTAACAAAATTAAATTAAATCCATACTATGTAATGTGCAAAAAATAGAAAAAATTGAAAGTGGCTTAATATTTTGGGATTTATGACATTCTATGAGGGATTATAATCATTCCCCATTGTAAGGGCACAAAGCTTTTTTAATTTCACAAGGCAAAATGTAGAATCCAAGTGTGTACTTGAATTTTTGAAAATTACTACATGATAATTTGCTAAAGAAGATGAAGAAGAAGAAGAAGAAGACCCTCCACCACCCCTGGTGATGTTACCACTATAGAAGTGAGGCACTGGTATGCCACACTCCTATAGAGGTGCATACCAGGCTTAAACTTCATGGTAATTCTTTCAAACTTCTATTGTGAAGTAATAGAGACTTACAGTGAGTCACGTATGTGCTGTAGATTGATTTTGACCTCAGGAAAAGGTCCATTGTTTAGGAAGTTGTGGATGCTTTTGACCAAGCGCTCACGCTTGAAGCCATTGTTGACCATAGTATTGATGACTTGTTGAATTTCGACAATTGCTGCATTATCCGTGTTGGAGATGTATAAGATGGGAAGCACTTGTGATATGGCAATATTATAAGCCTGTTGAATCGGTCTATTCGACCTGAACTTGATGTACTGTGTGTAAGGGAACGGTAAGCTTCTCCGCTTGTCATATTTCTGAAACTTGTATTTCTCAGGGAAGGCTTCATTGACCAATAGCTCTACATTCATAAAGTGTGCATGTATTCCTCGTGAAGGATCAGTTTCAGAGAATTTGGCTGTTTCTTCCTTGATTTTTAGGATATCCAGCGGGTAGATCCAAAAGGGGTTGGATTCCGTCCTGGGCTGGTCCTGAGTTAGAAACTGACGAGGGTTGCCAACATTAAGGAGGCAAAGATCGTCTATGTACCGAAATGCACTTTGGAATTGTGTCAAAATATCTTTTCGCCCTAGTTTGGCCAAACGCTGAATAAATTTAATCTCATAAGACATGAGATAAATGTTACACCACACGGGTGAACAAGAAAATCCCATTGGAATACCCATGGTTTGGCGCCATACGCGATCTCCTAGTGTGATAACACAGTTTTTCATGAGCCAATCATGCAGATTGATGAGGCGATCAGCATTCAACGAAATCCAGTTTGCATAGGATGGTCGTGTGGTAGCCCATTTTGCTGCTGCAGGGACCCCAGTTTGATCAAGTCGTACCCACATAGTCGTGGTAGCTCGAGGATGGAGCTTACTGGAGTGTCGGAATGCAATCCGTGTGATGAAGGAAATAGCTTCCAGAAGATTGTCTGAGCCTGTTAAAGGAATCGATTCATAACATTGGGTGATATCTGCCACGAACACATCGTGAATTGTGGAGGGTAGATTCAAAGTGGCTTCCAACACAGAGTCAATGCTCCAATACATGGAGGTGTTGGCGTGTAGAAAATTGGAATAGCCATTTTCTGTGATTGCCGCCCATTGTTGTATCGTTTCTAAAATTGCATTGGAAGTCAGGGTTAGTAACGTGGTGATATTCGAGAAGACTGTGCGGTATGCATTCGTCAGCCAGCGATACTTATTTTTATGCTGTTTGAACGTTGCCATGAGATAAGGGAGCGCTTGAAAAATAGGGGGACATTCGGGTAATATCTGTAACAATTTTGCTTGTACGTTGTCCAGTATACTAGTAGGTAAAGCCCAGATGCCATTATCTTTACAGGGAGTGAAATCTGCTCCGTTTAATCGTTCCAAAGCTTGGAGACGGATGTGCTTGATGCACATGAAGCAAGCGTTGTTGTTAGCCTTGTCAAGACCTGATATGTATAAATGCTTGGTAATCCATTGAAGTTCATTCTGAACTGTGGGGATATCCAGGATCATGGTACCATTCATGCGCAGTCCATATTTGTTCGACCTTGCTGCTTGTCTGAGTAAGTCTGAACAAATATCACGTAACCGTGAGTGCGCAGCATCAATCGGAAAGTTGGTGGATTGAAGTTGTAATATGGGAACCAGTTGTTCGAACACATCTAGTGCTGTCGCGACAGCGTGCGTGACGTTGGTAGGCCTCACAGGTATGTGGTTTAACCCTTGGCTAATTGTATCTCTCAGTCCTGGGTGTTGGATGATTGCCAGATCCATAGTCCGGACGTACATTGAGCTTTTACAGTATGCGGTAGTTTCGTTTTGAGTTAGCGGATCAAGGAATTTATGAAATCTTTTTGCGGATAGGCATGCACATTGAGCAGTTGGATCTAACAACTGAATGAACGAAAAGTGCTTGAACACCGCAGAAGGTTTATATAGCTTGGTTGCGATGTTATCCACGTAAGACCACACAAATACAATGTTGTCCAGAGTTGGACATAGGTGGTCGAAATTATAATAAATCAATAGATCATGAAACAATCTTTGTAGATTGATCCACTCAAGAGCTCGGTTACAATACTTGAGTTTTATGAAGCCAGATTTTTTGCTGGAAGCGTTTCGTTTAACTTTAATGCGACCATAGCCGTTTGTGATAACAACTCTTCCGGAATCTGTATGATGGGACACATATAGCAATGTAAATATAGATAGTATTGTATAAAGATTTGGGCTACTTATAGGTGGTCCCAATAGCAAATACAAAAAATAGATCAGATGGACAAGTTAACAAAGCCAAACTGAGATCCTCTCAGGGCCTGAAAACAGTCCAGATCGCTAGCTGTGTAACTGCCGTAAGTACATGCGATGACTGAAGAATATCAAAAGATACTCTTACTAGCTACTGGGAGTAGAACGATCTGTGCTTTAGGATGTCACTATAAAAAATGACGAGTAAAAGCTGGAAAAAAGTAAATCAGCCAAGCGGTAGCTTAAACTGACCGAAGTAGACCATATCGATCGATCAGGAACTGAGCACACAGATGCACAGTTGTGATGGAGAGAACTTTAAATGTTATCCCAGTTCAGGATCCTTCCTTGAATGGGGGGTCGAGGTTTAGGTCGAGCGTCACCAGAGTGGTGAGCTGTAGTGTCACTGCGATGATATTCAGAGCGTACCGACGTAGGAGTATTATCCAGGCGTGGTATATGCGCATCAAAGATTTGAAATCCACCCGGCGAGCGATAATTCCTGTTGTAATTGCCACGTCCTGCATTGGGACGTCCTCCGCTGCGCCCTCCATTCCGATATTGGTGATTGACAGAAGTGCGATGTTGAGCCTGCTGCGGATCGGGATTAGCTGATACATTCATATTCAGTCTTCGACGTTTTTGCGGTGGAGTGGGCGCTACCTCAATCGAGAAGGATGCTGGTTTGAATAACCTCTCCACTTTTCTGGCACCCGGGGCATCATAATGTTTTGCTAGCAGCTTCTGGGAAGCATCGCTAGCAAACTCCACTGCCGCAGTATGCATAAGATTTCTCACCGTAATAAACGTGATCTGTTGTTTCACTGCAAATCTAACCGCTCCCTTCATCCACGTTAAGAAAGCACCGTACTTGGCTTGTAGCGATGGATATGTATTATCCGGAAAAAACTTTGGTAGATTATTGATCAAGAACCAAATGCTATGATCAAACCACAGCATGTTTCCTTTGCAGCCAGTTTTAGCGTTTTGACTACACTTACATCTGATGTAAGGTCTCTGGCAATTCCAAAGTTGTGAAGTGAACTTGGGACTCCTTGGAGCACAAGTAAGCACATCCAACTTGGTATGGACATTAATCGCTGTAGTAGTGTACTTATGGTGGTCATACAACGCTATAGGAAAAGCATTGACCATTTCTATAGGTTTTTCAATGAGACCAGTGCAACTCAGTGCTTTTTCCTCACACAGCTGAACCTCTTTGTCACTCAAATCGGCCCAAACTTTCCACATATGGACAGATATAGGAGACAACAGGTTTATATTGGGTAAGCACCAGGTGCGGTGACCCTTGCCAGCTAATTGCTCTTCTACAATGCGTGGAGGGAGAAACGGAATAGTAGGACCCTTACCAGCAGTATCCAATGAAGACAATTCTTTTTCCGATTGTGTTGTAATAATAGACTCGGAAAGATCTTCGATCGCTGCTTTATGAGCAGGTGCGATGTTGAGCTTCGCAAGTAGCGGGTGTAGCCCCGGAGATTCCGTTGTACCAGGCTGTGATAAGTCCACCGGTGGGGGCAGGTCCGCCCATTCCTCATGGGGATTAGCCAAACGAAGTGCAGCCTCGACGCGTCGAGTGTTCCCGGCAGCTTCCAGAAATTCTAGTTCATCGCGCTCCAACAGGGGTCCCAGCGCTTGATGCGCCTCGCGTAACCGCTCTAAACCTTTGTTCTTGTCGATAATGGCCGCCATCATAACTGCTGTCCAATGCGATAAATCAAGCGTGGTGAGGAGCAAAGGCGCATGCTCACCATCCTCATCTCTGTCCAGTAGTGCTGCATTGTCTGTTGCTTGAATATAAGAATGAATCTCTTCATCGGCAATTGTGCAAATCACATATTGTACTGCTGGCGAAGGGCAAGGGAGTGGATCATTGTATCCCAAAGTCGTAAGTTCCTTTGCCCATGAAATATGTGATTCCTACATGACAGTATCGTAAGAGCATAAAGTCAGATTAGTCCATTGGTATAAATAAAGGCATGTAGTGTAGTAAATTCAAAAGTAGAGACAGGTGCTCACCACACCTGTGTGATTGGATAAACCAAAGAAGAGACTAAGACTGAAACACCCCTGAAACAGGGCTTCACTTTTATCAAAACTACACATAATGCTTTACTGTAACTTAACTTACAAATGAATACATCACAAAGTTCAAGTATCCCAAGTTCTACACTTAGGGATTTCAAATCATAATAAAATATCATAAAAAGTGTTGTATCCCATCCCTGTCTATTCACAAGAAAAAACAAGCATAGGATAGAAAATATATATTCTCCATCAAAGTAATTCCATATGCTTGACAGTAAACAACTTGCACCAATTCCATGTTGTAGAAAACTGGATTTGAAGGCTGTGCCTCACCTGTGCCCGTCCCAAACACAAACACAAGTCAATGTGAAGTCAGTGAGGATGCACCAGGTGTCTTAAGCATCAGCCAATTGCTATCTATGTCCCAAATCCAACAAAAATCAAAACAAAACAGGAGCAAGTAAAAAAGGTCAATAGGTAAACTGCATCACTATCACAGCAAAAATCCCCAAACAATCTACTAAGTCTATAAAGCAAGGAGACCTTTGCCATTCTTTCCACAAGGTGGAAGCCCAAGAGCCAAACACACTCCAAGAAAAACACAACGCCAAGGTAAGTCGCCTCAGTCCAAGCTCAAAGATGTGAGACACAGGATGGGAGGCAGTTACAAATACCACAAAACTTGGAGGGAAGAAGCTCCATAGTGGTCATAATTGATAATTTGAAAATCACCACCTGTCAAAGGTGGGTTTGCTAGTAATTAAGACTACACCCATAGTGGGTGGGTGGATGGTTTCCCATCATCAAGTTTATTATGTGTCTAATTTGCAATGTCTATGTTAGATATGATCTCAATCATAGACTAAATAGACATAAAAAATCTCATGTATAAAAAATTCCATAGTAGATGGGCTCTTTTTTAAAAAAAGAAAACCAAGGAATTTTAATTAATTGTATAAACCATTGGCCTTTTTCTGGTGTAATTTTTTAGTCCATAAATGTAACTAAAAAACTAACAAAATTAAATTAAATCCATACTATGTAATGTGCAAAAAATAGAAAAAATTGAAAGTGGCTTAATATTTTGGGATTTATGACATTCTATGAGGGATTATAATCATTCCCCATTGTAAGGGCACAAAGCTTTTTTAATTTCACAAGGCAAAATGTAGAATCCAAGTGTGTACTTGAATTTTTGAAAATTACTACATGATAATTTGCTAAAGAAGAAGAAGAAGAAGAAGAAGAAGAAGAAGAAAGAACTAAGATGCAAGAAAAGAAAAACAAGAAGCAAGAGTGAAGATGCAACAAAAGACAACAACTCTAAGAAGTAAGAGTAATTCAAGATGCAACAAAAGACAACAACTAGGAAGCAAGAGTGAATTCAAGATGCAACAAAACACAACAACTAAGAAACAAGAGTGAACTCAAGATGCAACAAAACACAACAATTAAGAAACAAGAGTGAATTCAAAATGCAACAAAACACAACAACTAAGAAACAAGAGTGAACTCAAAGAGACAAGAGACAAGAGACAACAAAAGGTAAGGAAGAAGAGTCAAAAGAAGTAGTGGCTAGGGTTTCAAAACCCTAAAAAAATGATGGCTAGGGTTTCAAAACCCTAAAAAGTGGTGGCTAGGGTTTCAAAACCCTTAAAAAGTGGTGATTAGGTTTCAAAATTTTAAACAATGGCTTGTCTATATTTTTTTTGATTGCCCATGTTTTTTTTAGGTTGCCCAAAAACAAAAAAATGTTACTACCATGAAAATATGACCAATAATATAACTCAATGTTCTCAAACGAGTTCCCTACCGTTCCCTATAAAATACTTTGGTGTTCCCAATGGACATATAATATACGCCCGTGAAGTACAAGACCCAAAAACGACCAGCAGTCATATTTTGCAGTCATATTTCTCCCCAAGGTATTGACCTCCAAGAATATGAGTGCGTGTAGTCGCCAATCATCCTCAATCATATTTATGCAGTCATAAAACACTGCCGTTGTTGTAGTGCAAGGATCCATTCCACAACATCACAAAGGGGCCACCTGAATTGTCTTTTGATGTAAAAACTATAACACAAGCTGCCCTGTACAACTTTCGACTAAGCAATGTGTACTCCCTCTTGGACAACGATCTCGAATTCAGGATGAAGCCTAGATCCATGGCTTGGTTCTCTCGCTTTCTTTTGGACCATCATGATGATGAGCGCTGGGTAATTATGTTCCGCATGACTAAACCAGTCGTGTAGAACTTGGCAGCACTTTTGAAACCCACTGTGCAAAAGAAGAACACCAAATACCACTTGGCCATCCCGGTCCTAGTTAGGGTTTGTTGTACATTGTTTAAACTTACTAACGTGCAAGTTTGTTTATTTGCAGTGAGATGTTTGCTATAGGGAGGAGTACAATATCCTTGGTGCTACGTGATGTCGTGCACTCGTGCAAGCGATCAACGTGACTCTAAGATCTGAACACTAAACAATCAAAATACAACTAGTTTACAACTACAAGAAGACAAGTTATGCAACTAGGAAACAACTACATTTCAAGTAGAAAACGACTAAGAAATCATTGGAAGATTAATATAGAATAACTATAGACAACCAGAAGACTATAAAACAATTATAGTCAGATTTGTTACTTGAAATGTTACTTGAAATGCTATGGAACTTGCTTCAAGTTCACAATTTGTTCTTTTGTTACATGAGTTATAAATGAATCATTGCCCTATATAAAGCTCATATCGGTTGAAAACAACACTTCAAAATATAGCTCATAATGGCTTGTACAACTTTATGATAAAATTGGCTCAAGGGCTTCTATGGAACAGAGGATTTCTAGTTGACTCTTTCTTTTACAAAATATAATACATTTATATATGAATTTTCTTTGAACTAAAGAACAATACAAAGATAGTTTCAAACTTGAGAATAACAAAATGGATTGCAAAAATTTCAATATCTTGCAAATGTTAAGAGATTGTCTTCGGATAACTCTATGACTCCAACCAAAGATGGAACAGGAGGAAGAAGTGGCACATCTTTTGAAATAGTCAAACTAGAAGTTTAAATAATGATGTTGACAAACACATTTGATGTGTTTACAAATCTCTATCGAGCACAAGTTTCTTTTAAGTAATACTACTTTTCAACCTTCTTTCTTTGCATCATCTAGAAAATAATATTTTTATAACATATTTTTATATTCACCATGTACAATGACGATGGACAAATTTAAAGAAGATATAAGAAAAATGTCAAAGAATTTTTTTTTTCTAATTTGTCTTTGAAAATTTGTTTATAAATTTTGATTAAGGACTTGAAATATTAAATGGATTTTTTGAAATAAAAGGTTGTTTGTTTTTTCAACTTTTCAAAGTTTGAAGTTTTCAAAAGAAAAACAGTCTACTATTTTTAAATGCGGTCTGAAAACAACTATAGAACAACTAGAAAACAACTAGAAAACAACCAAAATACAACTAATTTACAACTACAAAACAACTACAAGAAGACAAGTTTACTTTAATATAATTCGTGCATTTTATATATCCCATATCATTTGTCATACCTACTGCCACCCCACTTGTATAAATAACTCGTCTTCTTAACACTCTAAAATCACAATAAGTGGCCTTTGGAGCTACCTAACATATTTGTCCAGTATGGTGAGTATTATATGATATATGGTGTATATTGTATGGTATACTATATGTGTTGTATTATGTACGGTATATTGTGTATAATATGTTGTATATTGTATTATGAGTATACTAGTTGACCATCAATTGCAAATGAGTTGTAAAACACTTGTATGCAATCGATTACAAGTTGCATAAATGTATCATCAAGATGCATAGTAGTTGCAAATAAATTGTACTCATGATTCATGAGTCACAAAAAAATTACAAAAAAGTTGTACATATTCTATAAAGTAATCACAGTAGTTATAGAAAAGTCATTGCCTAGTTGCAAACTAGTTGGTAAAAAGTGGCAAACATGTCGTAAATGAGTTGCAAACTGCTTACATTGTCCCATAATCATTGTCCCATAATCAAATATATACCTAAAACAATTGCGAAGTAGTTGAAATGAAGTAGCAGACCAATCGCATCAAAGTTGCAATGAAGTTACAAACAAGTTGCAACTTAGTTACCAACCTCAAACAACAGTGAATACCACGTAGGCAACCACGTCATAAAGCGCATCGATGAAGTTCCACGTAAGCTACAGAATGCGGGACTAAAACGTTTTGCCTTGCAACTACGGTGCAACTAGAAAACTTGTCCATAGCAACTGGGGCCCTCCAATTCTCACCAGTTGCAAATGTCCGGTGCAACTAAAAACTAATTGCTCTTTGTAATTGCAAAACCCTTCATTTTCTTCTAGTGGAAATTGCTTGGCCAATTGGCCAGAAGATGCTTGAAACAGAAGTTGCATTCCATGAACTTTCCGGCCTTCCAGAGGTTCTCAGGGCTATTGATGGTACATATGTGTCTATTAATAAACCTCATTTCAACTCTGCTGACTATTTCTATTTTAAATCGGGGGGCTATACTCTGAATTGTCAAACTATAGTAGATAGTAACAAGCGCTTCCTGGATTTGTTTCTGGGAATGCCTGGGTAAACAAATGATTCACGTGTGCTTCGTAGATCAACCTTGTATCAAAAGGGAATGCATGCAACATTGTGGGATGTTGGAGTGTCTTTTGAGGGCTTCTCCCCATACTTGCTTGCAGATTTGGAATATCCGCTATTACCTTGGTTAATGGTGCCACACAGAGGGTAAGGAAACATGTTTGTAGCAGATACCTTGTTTAACGAGAAGTTACGCCAAGGTTGATGCGTTGTTGAAAACGCCTTCGGCATCCTCAAGCAAACTTTCCGTGAGCTGTTGGAGAAGTTGGACTTGCAGGTAACATTTGTACCTGATGTCATAACCTGTTGTGCTATTCTTCACAATGTGCTACTCGGCTAGTCTCATGGAGATGTAGAGAGACTTCTCCAAGTGCTACGCACTGAAGAATTGAATGACGAAGTTGAAGAAGAGCACAGGGGTATGAATGACACTGTGGAGGTCATTAGAGATTGGTACCCTGTCCCCAAGGGCACTAACAAACGTCGGGAGCTTGGCGTTTTCCTCGCATTACAGCGAGGTGTGGGCATTTGACATGTGCATGTATTTTTTTTCCTTCTTCAAATGCATATGTCATGTCCTTTAATTGTAATTGTCATTTCCATTTGTTGTCACATGCATTCAGTAGAGATGATACATTGTTCACAAGACAAAAGTTAATTGTCATTTCACATCACCTTAGAAATGCATGAATGTATATTAGAGAAGGTACATGGACCTGTTCTATTGCCTAATGCCTACAGCAACTTCTGAAAAGTAAAATAAAATACATTCTAAGTAACTAATCGTGGTCCCTGTCTATGCAGGCTCACAATGGACGACACTAGTGTCGAGAAGGATGATCAGTAGTAGCATCTCCATTCTCGGGATCATCACTAGCCACTTCTGATGCTACCATTGTCTTTTCTTTTAGAAAAGGCAGGCACCTGGGGGTGACTTTAGTTCTACTATAACAAACCACGTGCGAACAAGTGATTTCTAACAAACTATAATTTCAACCTAAACTTTTGAACATTGTTTAATAATGACTATAGCTTTCTATTGCCAAAATTTCCAACTCAAATAAAATATGAAATGATTTCTAGAAGAGGTTGAAAATGAACTAAAATGGCATGTTTTTCAACTCAAATAATTATAGAGGAGATATTTAAATGACCATTGAGTCAATATTCAACTTAAAATGAGCTTTCAATAATGAGTTATTTTTAGGAATTTTTTGTTCATTTTTAGACAATTTTTTCTTATATAATATAGGGGTGTGAAAGTTATTTTTCAGTTCTACAGTGTATCTTTTTACTTCAAAAATTTGTAACTAATTATTATTGACAAATAAAAATATCAATAATTCAAAACATAAACTTTCAAAGTAGGAAAATCTATTTATATTTTTTAATTTTGTTTTATTTAAAATTCAAAAAGTATATAGGGGGTCCAAAGTTTTGTTTGCATGTGGTTTCTAATGGACACTCTAAATGACACCCTTGAGGGAGGGGCCACCTATGGCTCTATTCCTACGTCACTTCCGTTTTGGAGGTGCAGTCGTCTATTTAACACGGATGACAATGCAACTGCTCTCATGAAGACGACAATCTTTTTTGCGTTGATACTCCATTTATTTTGCAAATAATTTTAACTGGACCTCTATCATGGATCACTTGAGGTCCCTACTTGCTTCCGCCATTTGTCGCATTTGTGTAGCCATGACATCACCACTTGTGCATGTTGCTTGAGCAATGAGGTTGTGTGTGGATAAACTCTTTTTTTTTACTGCTGTGTTGCCAAGCCGCCAGTCACCGTTGCACTCCAATGCTTCACTTGAACTTATGATGACGGGTGTGACACCAAGTGGAAGCAAAGGTCGTTGCCTTAAGTGGGTGTGGCACCTTTGCCCGATTTGGGCGCTCATGATGTCGTATCACTACTCTGCCGATGTAGAACTGATGGTGTATGAGGGCTAGTATCGGTTGTTCCTTCCGCTTCTGCAGCAATGTCCATGGGATCCTCAGAGACTAGATCATTGTCTTGTACTTCTTTATCTTTTGTGGTCCGTTGTATTCAAATGTTGAAATTCCCGTCTTCATGAGAAAAGAGATCTCGAGTATGTGGTGGCTGCATACTTGACCGACTCCCGAACCATTCATGAAAAACAACTCTCTCTTAGCGCTCACTAAGGCGTCGACCTCTTGGGGCAACCAATTAGGCCCCCGATCTCTTCTGATACGCTTGCACTAGAAGAAAATGAGGGGTTTTGCAACTACAGTATGCAACTCATTTTGTAGTTGCATAGGACGTTTGCAACTAGGTGACAATGTAGAGTCCGTAGTTGCAGTGGACAAGTCGCATTAGTTGCAATCTAGTTGCAAGGTTTTTTGTCATCCGACACCATACAAAGAACTTCATCCTTGTGTGCAACTTGTTTGCAACTTGTAGATTTGTAAATTTTAAAATATAAATCTCAATGATTTGTAGATTTCAAATTTTCAGATCTACCTCCTTTCTAGATTTTAGAATTTCAGAACTATCTTTTTCTTAGATTTTTGAATTTCAAATCTACCTTTTTCTAGATTTCAAAATTTCAAATCTACCCTCTTCCTAGATTTCAAAATTTCAGATCTACCTTCTTCCTAGATTTCAAAATTCAATTTCCTAGATTATAAAATTTCTTGAATTTTAATTATTTTTTAAATTCTTATATACAAAATCTACAAATTGTAGAAACCCACAAATTATAGAAATCTTAGAATTCTATCAAAAGAATTCATTACATAAGACTATAACAACTTACAAGTCTTATATGTTCAATCTAATGGTACTCTTTACAATTGATATGGGTCAATTGATTTAACACGAATGGGAATGAACTTTGAAAGCAACTAGGAAACAACTAGAGTGCAACTAAGAAACAACTAGCGTACAACTAGGAAACAACTATGGTCATTTTACAGTTGCATAATAGTTGCATAGGACACTAGTTGTTTCCTAGTCTTTTTTTGCAACTACAGAATGACTACTTTGCAACTAAAACAATGAATGAATGTTGTAAAACAATGACACAAAACAACTACATTAGATTTGGTGCAAATAGAGAGGAAACTAGTTGCATGACAGTTGCATAGGGCACTAGTTGCATAGTAGTTGGTTGTACCGGACGTGTTTTTCTTCTAGTGTTGGGAGGATGTGATTGACCTACTGCAGTTGAAGACGGATTCAGGTGAGGTGGTCGACCTGCTGGTCTTGTAGGAAGTACAATCGCTTGGATTCCTACAATGACGGTACATTCACAAACACAACTTATCAAAGTCATGAATTTCTGGTCATCATAAATTCATTGTAGCATCGGAGTGTGTGTATTGTTTGTGCAGGTCAAGGTCTTCTTAGAAACGCAATTTCAGAACATGAATTGAAGATTAAACTTACCTTTGGGTGGGGCACTACAACCTCCAATTGTTGTGCCGTATGTAGCAACCTCCAACAAATTCTCCATGATTTGCTTCCTACATTGCTAATGGCACCCAAATCAAGTCACCGCATTGAAGAAGACAATGTCAATCTCAAAGGAATGGACTATAGCTTTACTGGAGTGCAGCAAGACGATCAACACAAACCTGATCAATGTTGCAAACATAGTTGACATAGTTGTTGTAGTGTTGGGAAGGCGATGTTGTACATGGGCATGTGTCTATCAGTTTACACCCGAAGGTCCCATGCATCTTGCCATCATAATTCATTTCATTTTTTCCAAATTTAGTGATCTATCAGTCCGGAATGTCGGGGCTTCCAACTTTGCAGGTGATAGTTAGGTAAAATGAGGCGCCGCTCTTTGCTAATCGTCCATCTCTAGTGCCATTAATTAAAAGCAGTCTCAAATCTCTCAAATCTCTGTTTTCTCTGGTTTTTAGTCTTACATATAAACCGCCACAAACAACGTAATAGCTGGGACATTAAACTCCAACTCTCTCTTAACCACCGTTCTTACTACATGCCAGGTGGGCGTCCACATATGTTTGGGGTTTACAAGTGGTGCAAGTGGGAACAGTCAAGGTCTTATCCTCCCTCGACCGCCCTAAAATTGCAGCACTACAACCAGGTGTGAACGTACCTTTAGCCTATTAGAGTTCCATCTCTTCCAAATTTATTTTTGGATTAAAAATAGAAAAATTCTTTTCCAAATTAGCAAGTGTGATATTCATTAGGAATTTACTTTGGATAGTAAATTTTTTTTATATGGAAAAATAATAATTAAGATATATAATAGTCACCTATAAATCTTGACCAAATTCTAAAATGTTTGTTCAATGATTATTATCAATTTGAAAAGATAAAACAACCATGAAAAGACATAGCAATCAAAAACAAATCAATTAAGAAAATAAGAAAAGTCCTTCCAACCAAATAATAATAGTTGTAATAGATGAAAACTAAAAAAATGAATAGCTAAGAGTGACAAAATTTTGAAATGTGAATCCCAACATGCCAATAGCATTCAACACTAGAAAGGACAGTATTCCTAGCAATTGTCACATATGGTAATTTAGATGAGACCAAATTTTATTTTTACGAGATTCAAAGATGGAAATTACATGTGCTGATTTAGAAAAAGAAAAAGAAAATTTCTGTAGGGGCTACTCAAAATATGAAGCCCAATCAAATTGGATTATATGCCATGTTGGCACTTGTCAAAATCTCATCCTTAATCTTTGCATGCCAAACTTTAAAAAATAATTTCAATCAACTTCTCAAGAGATGAGGAAGATAAAGACAAAGCACTTCATTGAATTTTGTCACATAAGATTATCACAAAAGAAAACAATAGCACTATAGATACTATAATTATTTTGTGTACAAACAATATAACATTTTAATGTCAATTATGTTGGTTTTCAAAAATATGTCCACAATGTTATTACAACTCTTCATGTTTTTAGTTTCTTATACCCTTATCTTGACCTTCAACCCCTCAAGGTTCAAATGTTCAAATTTCAAACAATGAATGAATTCTAATTAACTTCTAATAAAAAAAATGTTCTTTCACACTTATATAACTAACTAAATTAGAATGCCTCATATAATCTTGTTTTTGTCATTCCTAATAATGATAAGAATAAAAAATACAACAACAATGATGGTTCAAAGACCATCATGAATGAAAGGTTTAACCATCAAAGTATTGAACATAGTTTGACTTTTCATATTTCAAGGGGACATGGATAGCAAGGTATACTCTTATTGCCTCTTTTATGCAAATCAAAGCATTTTCTAACAAATTTTCAGGGAAAGAAGACAAGAAGACACATCCATTACAATTTGATTCATAATTTTTGGACTTAAATTGAATTAGATAAGGTTTTCTAAAGCTCACAATTGAAGTCCATAGGTAGTGCCATTAAATGTCAAAGAGTTGTTCAACAATGGTGCAAATGGAATCCAAAAATGAATGCATGCAAACCTTAAACTTCAACAATATGGTGCATGTAATTGCCTAGGATGGCACAAAGTGTCCCACCACTCATAACTCCACATTATTTACACTGAAATTGTGTTTACTTCCAAATCAAACTCAATCCTCAACCACTCATAAAATTGTGCACCAAAATCCCAAATTGACACCAATTCATCACTAGACAATTTTTCATTCCTATAGTAACAATTCATGGTACAAAAATAGGAGTAGTTCTTGAAGCATGGGCAAAATATGGATAAACTACCTTACTTCCAATTAGAGTAACAGACTCTGAAGGATAAACCTCTCACTTGAGCAATGTGTTGATACCATGAATGTTTTTTATTCTAAGCATCACCAGGGGAATTTGGATTCACCTAATTTACAACCCCTGGCACCCCAAGTTTACAAGAACACTTCTAGAAATACAGCACCTTAAATGATAGGTGAATCAAGAAGTAAACCAAAGAAACAAATGAAACTTTCAAGCAATCTCAATTTGTACTGTATGCATTGTCATTTGAAGTATGACTCCACAAGTCCAACTTTCAAGACCAACTTTCAATAATTTTGCACTCTACATCAAACCACTGTTTTAACTAGCAAAGCTTACTTTCTGTCCTAGCATATGGCACAATGAGTTTTGTAAACCCAGGTGGCAAAACAATTATTTCCCAAGGAGTTAAGTAGTACTGTCATGGCCCTAAAATGAACCTGATCCATTTCTACTATCACCTGGTATTAACTTATGAGCATGATTCCTAAGACTACAGAGCTTCATTTCATCACCATCCTTATTACCATATCAGTATAACCATTTCAGCATACAAAGAATGACCCTAACCACCAGGAACATAAGGGAAGTTAGGAAGTGAACATGGAGATGGATAGCCATTCAAGGAAATAAAGGAGATTATGGATCATGCCTGGTCCAAAGTTATGTAAATTCATTGATGGATGAATCAAATATTGAGTTCATGAGTACTGGTATGTGTATCAGTGCATGGTTATTGACTTTCTGCATCACTACTAATACTCTCAGACATTGGTAACGCCACTTTAAAAATGTAGATATGATAGGTTTGAATTAATTATGCACAAAATTGACTGTAACACAGGTTAGTAAAGAAAGCTTCAAGAGAATGCTCTCTAAATCAACCCTAGAGAGAGGCCTTGATCTCCCCTTACCTTTAAAGTTATGACATCAAGCCACAGATCGCACAAAGGAGGAAGAATGCCACATCCAAATACAGCGACGTATTTAGAAGACAAATTCTTGCATTCGTGTCCAACACATTAACAGTCATGAAGAATTCCAAGATTTGACGCTAGGTTTCAGTGCCTAACTGCTTGAAACGTGCCGCTGACAAAACTCTATTGGAACTCGTAATTTACAAATGCAAATCCATGCCATCCAAGTATCAAACATCAACGGAAGATGGCAATGAAAGCGATGGAGAAACTGATTTCTTGATCCCTGTACAGAGCTATGGCAAGAAACTTCACTACCTGCGAGGAGTATGAACTTCTTCACTCTTCGCGGCCGCGGCTTTTGCTACTAATCCTCCATCATTCATCAAGGCTTCAAACTCGTCCAAGCTCATCACGTGGTCGCCGTTTTCGTCCACGCTCTTGATCATGCACCGACACTCCTCCAAAGAGTATCTGTCTTCCCCAAATGCGGCCAAGACGCGGTGCAGCTCCTCAGAGGAGATGAAGCCGTTTTTGTCGGCGTCGAACTTGTTGAAGGCTTCGACGAGGGCGTGGTTTTCGGCTTCTTCCGACTCTGCCGGGCTGCAACTGGCTTGCGTGTTCAAATCAATGAACTCGGAGAAATTCAGATGGCCATCGCCGTCGCTGTCCACGCGCTTGATCAGCTGCTGCAGATCCTCCTCCGTCACCTCTTCCCCTAAGGATCGTACCACGGTACGTAACTCTTTGAGCGACAGCTTTCCATCGCTGTTCAAATCAAAAAACTCGAATGCTTCCGACAGCTCTTTCACAAACTCCTGCGACGGTTTCCTGTCTGCCGTTTCACAATCTACCACGAGCGCCATAGCCACACCCCAAACCGAGATGAAAGCCTCACTCCAAGTTCCACGTACAAATACTTCTCAAACCCAAGATCGCAAGCAATCCTGTCGACAGAGTAATCTTTGTGCACATAAATTTAACAATTAATTATAACCAGTCGACAGGAACGTTCTGTCGTCGCCGAGAGTAGATTCTGAAAGACTTGATCTAATTTGGAAAGTGGAGGCCCTAAATTATTTCCAAAAACTTCAAAACCTGCATTTCAAACGAAAAGAAACATAACATAATTGCAACTCAAAAGTGAATGCTCCTCTTATCCTTCCAAACCACGCGTCTGAATTCGCCCTCCAAGCTATCTATCACCGTGGAGTTTACCATGACCTACACCTCGCCCGTGCGATTGATGCCTTCGGTCCCAGGGTAGCTTCAACTCGCATGGAAGGAAACAACCAAGGAAAGGCGATTGACCTGAGAATATTCTGACTACCGTTTGGTAGACTCGCAATTTCCTTTAAAATAACGTGCCAACTAGTCGTCTTCTAGAAAGAGTATACTTGGAGATCTGTGACGTCCATCTCGTGCTGCAATCGTCAAACATTGCGCAATCAAACATATATGCCAGCAGAAACAATACTGCCTGTGCTTGTGCCGACGGTCTTAAGGACTTGTGCAGTAACGTGAAAGTAGAGCATTGCCTGTGTAGAGCACCCTGGATGAGAGTCTCTACATCGACACTTCAAAGTAAGAAGGAGAAGGAGGATATCTCTGGTCTGAAGAACAGCATGAATGAAGCGTTTGTTGGGAATGGCTCATGAGGAGGAGGTCCATAAGGAGGTCCATCAGTGGACCATCTAAGGGCTGGAACTGAATTTTAGGGAGGTGAAACACCTTGAAATATTTTTCAATAAATTTTCCTTGAAATACAAGGAGGATTGACATCTAACCCAAGTCGTTTCATATTTTTTGAAGCTTCATGGAATTAGTTATGAAATTTTGAAGTCAAAACACCATAGGGCTCTAAAAGCGACCACCCCCTGAAATGTACACCGTTGGTACATTTTGATAAATTGAAGAAAGCAGAATGTACCTCTGAGGCATGTTCCATTCAAAATGCCCGATCCGAGTTCAAGCCTCCTACCGTCTACCTTGTAAAGAACCGACATATTCCTTCCCCAAAGAAATTCTCAAGTCCCCATTTGCTGAAAAGGTCATTTGTCATAATTGGATGGACTATGGTGGTAACGTTTCATCCAAATATCAATTTCAAGGGACCAAATCACAATCTCTATATGCATGTGATAAATAGTTATGGACTGATCTTATTTGCATGCTACAGTTTAGGTTATGGAAGAAAAAAGGATATACAATTAGGTGGGGTCACAATCAGGGGTATTTACATTAATCACACACCACTTGCACAAATATGTCATTGCAAGAAGTGTTTGTTCATAATGTATGAAAGTCAATTACTTAACTCTAATATGCCTTAGTCAAACTTGATTGAAACTCTTACAATATTCGTTTTTTTGTTTAGAATTAAACTTAGAAAATGAAGCTTAGAGAAAGAGATTCTATTTCAAAACTTTGGGAAAAATCCAAAAATTCAATGAGTTATTGCACAATTTCTTTACAAGGTTAATGTGCAAAAAGTGCACATTTACATCAATTGTGGATTGTTCAAGACTTTATCACATGTCCAACTTTTTGTTCTAAACCCAAATAATACTAACTTTATGTCATGTGATAGGATATTTATTATTAAATTTTCATTTTTTTTTCCCAAAGAATGCCACATAGCATCATTTTACTAGCCAACATCCATTGAATATTTGATTAATTTGCTTTTAATTTAAGATGTGTATGATTCTTAATCCACATTTCTTGTGGAAAATTAGGTTTCAAAGTTCCAAAGAGTTTCAAACCATTTAACACGATTTAAAATTTGCTAAGCCAATCAAAATTTGGGAAATGAGATCAAGGTAGGGACACATCGAACCAACATTTTTTCCAATGTGGATTTTTTCTATTATTAGATTGGTAAATTTTATATTTTTTCATTGGAAAGTGATCCGAGATTCAGCACATTAAATAACGCATCATTTGGATATTGTGTGCAAAAATTATGAAGAGTCAAAGTTATTTTGGTAGATGTTCAAAAACCATTTCTTCAAGAATAGGTACATATTAGTTTAGGAGACATACATAGTGTGAGCATGTTATGAAGAGTCACTTTTAGGCACCTTGGTGCATTTGGGTGTATTTTGGTGCATTTAGGCACCTTAATAAGAAGGAAAAACACCAACCAGATTCTACCATAGAAGAACCTACTTATCTTTATTGAAAGTTTAAACTTCATTACATAAGAATCCTTCACCTTCAAATAGAGCAAATGTAAGTTTTAATCAGTTCCTTCATTCTCTTCTACTTTTCCATTTTTGGTATGGGCTTTAATATTAATTTATGAATATATGGACTAAGCATTGAGAGAGAGAAAAGAGAGATTCTAATCTTATTATGAGATTGATGTAAATTAAGAGCTTGGTCATCTTGTGTTACACATAGTGCTATCTAAGATCTTACACTCACCAACTTTGCATTTACATAAAACATGAAAAAGGGACTCCATAGTTTTTTTTCATCTTTGACAAAAGCTTCTTCTTATGAACATGGTCTTGAATGCTATATCTACATGTAGATCAAAGTGTGTCACAAAAAATAGGTATTGATTGCACAAGTTGTAAACAATCAAAACATGAGATTCTATGAGAACCTTGTGTTGGATTTTGATACATCTAGAGATGTTTAAAAAGAAATTCATAACTTATTCATATGGTGTTCAAATAATGCATACTAAACTACATTTAAATCTTCTTTTAGTTGCCAATAAGATTCATTAAAATGATTTAAAAAATAATAATAGTAACTATATTTAGTTGTGACAATTCAAGATACACATAGTTACCTTAATATCTTTGCATCTTTAATGGTGAAATAGTTTCACTTTCAAATTCTCTTCAATATTAGCATAGAATTATTAAAATTGCAGTCTGCTGTAAAATACAATGTCAAGATACCATACAATTGAAGAAATGGTTATACAGTCAATTCAATGGTCTTAACCTTTAAATGCTCAACCAACCATTTGATGATGAATGCTTTGAAAACTAAATTTCATTTCATTAATATTAATCAAAGATGATTCAAGAAAAAACATATAACAAATCATTGGAAAGAAGAATTAACAACATGAATCAAGGATAAAGGTATTATGGAGAATTGCAGTAGTTACAATTACTCATTATGATTATTTTTCAAAAGTTGTCTTACTATCTTTAGTTTGAGCTCTTAGGGGTAATGGAGACTTTGTGAAAAACACAAGAACAATCTCTTTGGTGGTGATTTCCTCTTTGATTCCTTATATACCTTGGTGGTCTTATTTTGTGTACAATTAAGGTAAGTACTTCTAATTGTAATCCCTTTCTAACACACACCTAAATATTCTTGTAATCCCACTATTTATAGGAGTCTAAAATTGGTTTTAGAAACACCTATTTTTAGCACTTTAAAAATTCACACTTTATTCCTCTTGTCACCAAAACTGCATAAGAAGAGGATCTTTTGAATTCTAACAAGATCCAACCAAATTATATGGCAATTTGATAATAGGAACAATTGGATACATTTTAGGTGTAGTCATCTTAATTCCATTTGAACTAAGGTAACTGACTACCCCATTACGGGCAAAATGGGAGCAAGCCCATTGTGGACAAAATTGTAATGGTGGTGTACATTTTAGAACTGGAATGTACACCACATTACAATTTTGCCCACAATAGACTTGCTCCCATTTTGCCCATAACGAGGTAGTTTACCTCATAAGCTTTGCTTTTGCTACAACTGTTAATCTCTTTCTTTTTCTTACAGTTTTTTCCTGTCTACATCTGAGTTGTTGTATTCACACGCTCCCTTCAATTTGTAAGACTTGGTCTCTCAAGTAGGCAAAGTTCTTCCAGTGCTCTCACTGTCCTTCAATCCCACTTTGACAAGAAGTCGACAATTCTACTTTGGAAAAATTGGATGATTTTTCGTCCAGACAAATTTTAAGATGGAATTATTTCGCATAATCAGACTCCAATAGTTTCCTCCAAAATCACCTTCCTGTGAAAAATCAGCACAAATGAAATCCCTCCATCAACCAAACAACTCTCATCAATGAATTTGTGCTCTTGTCCTTCTCTCCAATCCATACCTTAAGTTAGGTTGTTTGTTTGTTTTGTTTGTTACATTGAGATCTTTGGGACTTTGCGTGCCCCAATCACGTTCTTGGTCCTATTAGAAAGCTCTTTGCAAGGAGGGGTGCATGGACTTTGTTTCGTGGTGTTTGGACCAACGGTGTGAAAGTCGGTTATTGAATTTCGAAGTCTCTTATAAATAAAAAAGTTACTTGTACTTTTTAGTTGGATTGCGGCAACAACACAGGCAGCATGGGCACAGCACATGGGTACACTAATAAGCTTACTA
Organism: Rhytidiadelphus loreus; assembly: GCA_947034895.1. Classification (NCBI taxonomy): domain Eukaryota; kingdom Viridiplantae; phylum Streptophyta; class Bryopsida; order Hypnales; family Hylocomiaceae; genus Rhytidiadelphus; species Rhytidiadelphus loreus. The sequence goes on from OX344764.1 coordinate 48,104,416, forward strand.
CTGTAGTTATTGGAGAAAGAAGCTTCCCTGGCCGACTGACGGAGCTTCTGAGTGAATTTCAATGCAAACAGTGTCTGTCTGTGACGTGATACCACCACCTTGAACTTATCAAGTCCGTCTCTGCTAACGTAACTCAACGGAGTAGTAACGAGGCCGCCTCAGCCAGGCACTGTGGCGGGGGCAGCAGTCAAATATTCAATCCAATCAATTCAGTTTGCTGTTGCAATGCCCACTTCAACTCATAACATTGCTGAACCAGTTGACGGACCTCCCATGAGGTGGAGGTATAATTCCTCCCAAGATACTTTGGGGGAGAATTGAGTTATAATATTGGAAATTTGATTGGTTGGGCTCATCTGTAGATTCCTTGTGTTGTCAGACTACAGAATATCATTGGATGGGGAGCTCCTAATTAGGGGGGGGGGGGCAAAAGGGACCCCCAACAAAGGTGAACAATGTTATGGGCAACTGATTGACTCTAGTAGCACTGTGCTCTCATTTACCCTAATCCGTCTACATGTACAATACTCGGCCCATGAAGTTAACTACACCCAAAATCACACAAATAAGCAATTCCCATTATATTGGAATTTTCAGTTTGTGGGGTCTTCTTGGTAATGAAAATGAGATTTTGCATTCTCTTTAAATGCATTTTTTGGACACCGTATGAATAAACTACAAATTTTCAAAGTGCTAAAAATAGGTGTTTTTAAAAACAATCATAGACCCTCATGAATAGTGGGAGTACATTTTAGGCAAGAATCTCTAGTGTGCGATTTTAGGTGTAGTTATCTTAGGGCCTGTGACGCTAATTTACTAAAGCTACACTCATGACATAGAAGCATATTGAACTAAGTGCATGTTGAAAATATTATTGGAAAATACTTTGCTCTAAAAGTGGCCATCATTAGAAGAAATTCAGTTGTTGTAGAAGGTGGTGAGTTCCCCGAGTTTCTAAACTCTAGGAACTTGGATACATGCGCAATCTGATGTGGCTAAAGTTTGGTCACGTCAGATAATAATATTTAGCTATTTCTATTTTTTCTATTTTTTCTATTTAAATATTCTTAAATTTTATTTATTTTATTTTTTAGATTAATTAATCTTTTAAAGTTTTTTGTTTTTTTTAAATTTAATTCTTTCTTCAAATTTAATTTTTTTCTTCAAATTTAATTTTTTCTTCAAACTTAAATTTTTCTTCAATTTTTTTTTTTTTTAATTTATTTATTTATGTCATAGGTACAGTACAATTTGTAACCACATGTCTTCCAAAATTTGTTCCCTTGCAACTTGTAAAGAAATATGGGAATTTAACCAAGGAGAATTATTGGTTCTTGCAACAAATAACACTATATCCTTAATAAACTCAATGGCTAATTAACCCCTAAAGTTAGAGACTATATTTTCACCAAAATTTCTTCCAAACTACCCTTGCATTTAGAAGCACCAAATTTTAGATGAAAAGCATTTTTGTACACATGTAACCATAAAATTTTGTAGTAAAATAGTTTGAAAAGATGTGGAAAAAATTTCAAAATTTTCCACTGTGTAGATTGCAAGATATTAACATTTGAAGTGACAAAAATCCTTTTTTTGGCCCTGTGAAAATACGGGCAACTGCACTTCACAAGGTCACATTTGTATGAAAAAATGTCCAAAATGGTGGTTACTCTTTGGATTCATCCTCAAGTCAAGTTGGCTACATGCTTTAAAAAGTTTAGATCATTTGAAATTGTACAACATATAGGAAAAAAATAGTGAATAGAAAGACGTAGAGAATGATTAAAAATTCTAAATTGTTAACAATTTATTTATAGAATTGAAAAATGCCAATTCCAATGGTTGTAATGTTGTAATAAACAATATACATCTAATGTTTTTATTTTTTTTCAAAAATATTTAAAATTGAGTTAAATAAAGGACTTCAAAGTTTATTTTAGAATAGAGATTCCATAACTACCCACAAACTAACCCAAACTAAAATTCCTCATAACTTTCATCTCATTAATCAAAATGGAATGATTCAAAGCTTACCTCATATATAAAAATCTAGAGAATCAATTTCAAATTTTAGTTTTTTTTAAAAGTGATTTTCAAAGAAGTTTTTTTTTTGCCTGGGCTGCCCGCCGAACACTAAAAATTACATATCATGCAATAACTTTTGAACCATGTAGTCAAAAGTTATGAAAATTGTTGGGCCTTAAAGCTACTCCTCGTCCCCATGTTGCGTGAAATTTAAAAAAAAGAAAGATTATGTCTATAGTGAGCTACCCCAAATTGCTATGTTGCCAAAAAATGTTGTTTGGACGTTTAGGGGTTAAAGAAGTTGATTTAAGGACTACCTCATATCCATTCTAGAGCTAATTATAGGATAGATTTGAAAAAAAAGTTATTTTTAGGATAGACTATCTTATTCAGTGTAATCAATGACTTTCAAACGTTTAAATATAATACTGCATTCAATATTTTTTGGGAATGACACTGATTTTGCATCCTCACCAATAGGATACATCAATGTAGATTCATTTCACTTGCTAGAAGTGGAAATGATTGATGAGAAGAAGAATACAAAAAAATTATCCTATTAATAGGTGTGATACTAATTTACCAAATTAAGTTACACTACATGTAGGTTATTGCAAATTCAAATATTATACCAATTTTCACAATTAATGAATTTTTATTTATTAGGTGATACTAATTTTGTTCCCTCACTAAATAGGACAAATCAATGTAGTTGAAAAGAATAATAGTACAAACTTGTCTCAAACCACACCACATCGAGAAAATACTTTGGGTAACTACTTTACAATGGCTTGGTAGGATTGCCCCCCCCCCCTTTTGCCCCACAATTTATCCCTAGGAAAAACATTGGAAATTTTTATTTGCAACTCATGATAAAATTTGCAAATTTTGAATTCATGTTTGGAATTAGAGGCTCCATATTAATGATGAGAGGTGAAGAAATAAAAAATTAACACGACACAAAATAGGGGAGATTTTTACATTTATTGGGACAATAAGAAGGTCAATCCTCCCTGTCTGTTTACAACACGGGTACCTCAGTATTTCCCCTTGAAAAATTGCAAAGGTAATCTCAAGACTCAGTACAAAAATAACCCCTTAGATCTAGGGGATATTGTACTCCTGGGTCATTTTGAACATTGGTATGTTGAAATGGAATAATTTCGGAATTAAACCTATGCAAAATGTCGTTTTAAAATTTTAAAATTATTTTTAAAATTTATATTTCTAGCAATTTAGATTTCAAAATGCATTAAAGACGTACAAATAAAAATAAATAAATTTGCACTAATTAATAATGTTTAATTTTTAAAACCAAAAATTGAAAATTCCTCCACAAATAAATTTCAAATCAAATATGTGTAATTTTTATATTAAAAAAAACTCTTTAAGTTCTAGTTATGGTGATTTTTAAGTATTTTTATTTATTTATTTATTTATTTATTTATTCAAGTTGCTTTTGATAGATCACTTTTTGAACTAGGATAGTTATTTCTTGAGGTCCAACATACTCAAATCCAATGAACTATAAAATATTTGTAAAGAGTTTTTTTGAGAATCTACACCGTAGAAGTGTAAGAGAATTAACACAAGAATTTACAAATAATTAGATGGATGGAAAACCAATTCAATTTTTGGTACCTAGAACATGTTTCCATCCATTTGTTTGGAACATGCTTTGAATTTGAATTTGTGGTTCTTAAGGGGTAAACTTAGAGGCATCTACTCCTAAACCAGTTTTAGAATTATGTAAATTGAAAGTTTTCTTAACCTTGGAACAACGTTGGCCCAAGTGCATTCTTCAATTCTATAGTAATTTGGAAAGTCATCCATTGGCTACTTTTGGGTTGCAAGGTTCTTTGTAGGATTCATTCACATGTGTAAAACATGTGATTGAATGACAAAAATGGTTTGGGGTGTTCATTGAAATCTCATTTTGATAAAGCATATTTGTTTGTTGGCACCTAGGAAATTCATTTTTCTTTGGCCACCACCTTTAATTGTAATTGAAGGTCCACATGTCGCCTTTACAATGACCCCCCCCAGGTGCCTGCACTTTACAAATTAGGAACATTATTATTGGTATTCATTTGTGGCCCGCCAGACCTCCGGCCCCTCTTGGAAATAAAGCCCACCTCCATAAAGCCTAACTTACCTTGGCAACGGCTACAGTGTTGAGAACCGTTGCAGCACACAACGCCCCCTCCTGTAGTCTGCTTCGTTCCGTTGCACCAAGTTACTGCTTCCATTTTTATTGTGGGCTTTCTTGCAGGAATTTCATCCCTCATAATGAACTAACTTAAGTTGTATGACCGTCACACAGACCTCGGATTCATGAAATGGACTACACATGTCAGTATTAACCCTGGAAGATAGAGGCTCCAACAGTAGCATTTTTTTCATAAGGAAAAAATGGATGATTTTTACTTTGTTTATTTGTGTACATTTCTTATTGGGATACAGGTATCCACATAATTGAGTAAAATTTATGACACTTCAGCTTTTATTTGCTGAATTAGAGGGATTTGTTTCAGAAAAAAGAACGCCAGTGTCGGTTCAGTTGCACTGTTGGCTTTTTAAGACTTAATTTTGACAACCATGATCTCTTTTGCTTTTTGAAGAAAACAAACAAAATGAAGCTTACTGAATCTAGGTTCTACTTGGTCGGAAAACTCCGATGCTTACCCTTCACACAATAACATGATCCAACATGCACAACAAGAATCTTACTTTTTCGGTTTGACAAGTAGGAGAAGGATTGTAGGCAGAATCCAGCTACTTATAAATCTTCTAATCAACCAAAGAGTGAGATCTCATCTTCCACATTGCACACATATCAACCATTTACGTCTAACAACAATCTCTAACCTCAACTCTCGACCTGTTATCGGTAACACATAACAAGAGATGAAGGAGCACATGAGGAACCAAGCATCACAATTTTAACAACAATTTAAAGTCAACAAAAACAGACAACAATACAATGCCTTGGGATAGATAACCCAGTGACACAATGCCTTGAGATAGAACAATGATAACACAATGTTACAATGCCTTGACGTAAGTCACACTTTAGCCCTCTAATAGGAACTACTCTAGAATGACATCCTACACACTTTTTACACAACCAAATATATTCTTTTGGACCCCGCTACAATAGGCACACATTCAAATATTTTCTTTTTGCACCCCAATCAGTCAACTCAAAGAGGTGACGGTATATGTGTGGACCACTATTGATACGAGTGGTCGAATATTGATACAAAGAATCACAATTGTACATAAGAGAGGGGACAAAAAAAACTGGTGCCGTTGCTCAACGGCCAGTTGAACCCCAGCAGAGTACACTATAGCAGTGACCACACTTCAGTGCGCTCCAGCAGCTCCAGCAGCAGCAGCTTCTTCCGCATCGCTGCGTGCCGATCGATCCCAAGTGACACAAATCTGCTTCTACCAACGCAGACTAATGACTCTTCCTCTGGCACAAGCTTGTAAGCACTCTTTCAAGAGCAGCGTCGTCTCGCAGATCCGTAAAGTCGGAAGCTCTATTTCTGTAGAGGTGAAATATTGTAACAATGAAGTATCGGAGGATGCCGACAGTCTGTGATCCTGCACTGCAAAGGATATATGACGGCAAAAATGTTGTACACTTGAAAACTTGTTGCAGCATTGCATCCTCCGACGATCACCAGTTCTTTAACACAAATGGTGAAATCTGACAGTCTTGGTGAGCGTTGAAAACCGCTCGTAGCGCTCAACAGAGTCTCATGGTACATTGCCGAGGAAGACGATGACGGTAGTGGGGAAGATAAACCCTTCAACCCTAGCTTTCGTCCTCGAACTGGACTTCTTCCATGAACCCAAGCGCCTCCATGGAAACATAGTCCTGGTTTCGGAACTTGCAAATGAACTGCACCACCCGGTAAGCATCTTCAAAATTCGACATCGGACCAAGCGACACTTGCACGCAGTTGAACTTCGGCGTCTGCTCGAAAACTCCAACGCTTTTCACTCTCTCCTTGGGACCTCCAAGCAAATTCGCAACTCCAGGATTACTAAACGATCCCACGGCGAGAGTGATCTGGTTCTTGGCCGCCAATCGCTGCACCAAGGACGGCATGACAACCTCACCAGTACTATCAAGCACGTTAAAGGAAATGATGTTCCCTCGATTCTCCGCCATGTAAGGACTGTACACATTCACCAAGCTCCAGTCATCGGGGTCAATATGGCGCAATCCCTTGAGTTTTTGCACCATCCAAGTCGCGAGCGCCATCACGCGCGTGTTGATCACGTCGAGACCCACCGCCTGCAAGTGCTGTAACCCTAGATCAAGCCCGGCGAACGACAGCTTCGAGAGGCTCTCGTCTTCTGCAACGATGTGGAGATCCTTCGCATTGATAGGCGACGGCTTCGGTGTTAAGGTAATGGCATTCGAATGCGACGAGACGGTGAAGCTCGCTCTTCGAATAAGCAGAAATCCCATTCCCGAGGGATACCCGACGATGTTTTGAAAGGATCCAAGGACGAAGTCTGGTTGGTTTTGCGTCAAGTCGAGAGTCCCCGTTGGCAGCAACGTCGACGCATCTAGCAGCACATGCCAGCCGGAGTTTCGGGCCTTTCCGATCCAATGCATAGAGTGTCGTATCCCCGTGATGCTCGACTGCGCGGGGTACACGAACAAGCTGCCGCTGGGTTGGAAGAGATGCCGTTTCATCAATGGCCGGATGGACGATTTCGACATAGACAGATCCGATTCCTCCAAAGGCGCCATCACAGGCTTCCCTCCCACTTTCAACGCCGCGGCCACGAGCTGATTCACCGCGTCGTGATTATCTTGGCACAGCAAAAGCGGGCTATTCTTTTGAAACGGATACGCATTCGCCACCAAGCGATACGAAGCTTTGAGTCCCGTTGTGAAGACCGTAGTGTACACCGAACGATTCGTGTTAAGCATTTTCAGCAACCTACCTTGCGCCATAGTCGCGTATTCCACCAGGGAGCTGGATTTCGTTCCGAACATGTGCCCTTCCGCCATCACGATCCGCATGTGCTCTTCCATTTGGAACCGCGACGAGAGCGCCAAGCTTGCGTGATCCATGTAAACGTGGCGGTGCAGCGCCAGCTTCGGATACTGGTCGCGCCGCACATTTTCGAGCGCGAGCGTTTCAAAAAACGCCGTGTTCGCTTGCAGAAACTTCTCCTCCGCATCGGCATACTCCGCCGCTTCGTCGGCGCCATCCTCCGCCTCCGATTGGTACGAGGCCGCGGACATGGACCGATCGAGGTGCTCGTCTTCGTCGGTGGACGACGACTCGCACGTCCAGCTGCGGCCCGAGTGGTCGCGTCGGCTATCGCTGTTGCGGGGGCGCGAGCTCAATACGGGCTCGCAGCTCTTGCGCCGACTGTCGTCATTGGAGTGAAACGCTCTCTCCACTTCAGCTGTCCAGCATTTCCTCTGGGCCTGCTCCTTGATGACTTCCACGCTCTTCCTGCTGGCGAACGAAACAGGGCTCCGCGCAGACAACACCACTTCATGCGCGGAGGGAATCAGCGTCGTGTCGATGGTGTACTTGCTCCGATGCGCCTTCTTCGTCGCCGCCACGGGCGTCGTCGCGGGCACGCGGTAAAAACTCTCGGAGGCATACCCCGGATCTTCACCTCTCAGAATCCCTCGGATCGTCTGCTTCTTGGTGCCCAAATGCGGAGACCACACAGTGCGCTCATTGTCACTCTCGGCCTGAAATTCCATCACAACGTACCATAAATCTCCTTGCCCAAACCCCAAACCCTCAGGAACAAAGAATCCACCACAAAATAACCACCTTCTTGACCTAACAAACAAACACGCACTAAGATTGACACAATGCCGAGAGCTCGAGTCACACCAACACACGAGATTGCATTCCACACACACTCGATTCCAAACATACCTGAGGGTGAGCGCGTGACCCGGATCGCAGCTTGCTAAACTTTTGAAACATGATCCCTCGCTCGTTTCACTGCCCCTCTCCTCCGAATTCCAGCATCGGCCACTTGCAACACTACCACCACAATCTCTTTCACAATCCTTGCGCAATCCTCCACTCCCCTGTCCGATTCTTCACACACTCAACACCCAGAATCCCATCCTCCTCACAAGCTCGCCCCCACTCTCCCTCGAATCCCCCCACCCTTGCACCCAGCGAATTGACAACGGACTCAACCCAGTTCCGAGACTTTTGAACCTAAACTGAAGAATTGCAAGCGGTGTTGGAGGATGTGAAAATGCAGCCCCTAGGTGCCGATGAAAAGGCGGTTGATGACTTGGGGAGAATTTGGGGGAGAGGTTGGTGCAGGGGTGATGAAGTGAACTGGAGCTCAGCAGTCAAGCTGGGGTGTGCTGAAGTAGAAAGGTACTGAATTGCGAGAGGGAGGAGGGTGCGGAGACTGCGGACGCCGGGGACGCGGAGCTGGGCTGGCTTTCAAACCGAAGGAGGCTAAACTGGGGCTGTGGGCAGGAGCACGCTTTGATTGCCTGTGCTTTTTATAGCGGGGCCTCGAAATGCTCGCAATCCCGGCAGCGGGGCTGCCTCGTGAAGGGTGAATCAGCCCGCCTGTTGCCCTATGCCCCACGCGCAGACGCGCTGCATACCGCATCTCTACCAACTGTCCTCCTGTCCTGGCCTTCGGGCCTGGGGTACTGGAGCCTGGGGCCTGGGGCACTGGGGCCCGGAGGTGGGGCGGAGGAGCAGTCGTACCGGTACATGCCGTCGCGCCTTCCCTTTTTATTATTTTTTATTTGTCGTCGTGTCTGGCGTCAGTCACGACGGGCTCGCTTCGGCTGCTTTCTTATTCATTTGGGTTTGGAGTGTTGCGCCTGCGTGAGGAAAAGACGAAAACAATCAGTCCCCTCGCGCATTAATCCCGAAAAGACGGAAGTCTACAGTGGCTCTGGCTCTCATAAGCAGTGTTCCGGAAATTTTTGGAGCTCCTTCAGCTGATTTCCTACTCTCAAATAATGACCGGGTCTATCTATAACGAATTCTCATTCCACATGCTAAATTTTTTTTAAAAAGAAATTTCTTGCATGAACAGTTGTTTTCACCTAACAAATTCGATTAAATTAATAAAAAATAAAAAATATACTTTATGCAAATTTGGTACTTTTACCACAACATGTCTAAAGTCTCTAATTCCTCAATTACCTATGGCAATGTATGTCAATTTTTGTAAGTGTATAAAACATTGTGAAAGCTTCTAAGGTGGTGTGTTCACAAACCGTCACTTTAAGGGTTGTTGGGCCTTTCTGATGGTTTTTAGATGCCCGAAAAATATTTTCCCTGAATTTTCACTTGAAGGAAAATTGATGTGGAATCTAACACAAGTGGTTTCATATTTTTCAAAGCATTTATGAATTATTTATGAATTTCCAAAGAATTATGCGGTAGGCACCTCTTCTTGATCATGTAGGCCTTGCAAAATCCACACACACAGTCTGAAAACAGATATGGCTTGACCAAAAACAAGCACTACAACATTCGAAAAGTAATACACAAGGTTCCTACATGCTACCATTACTAAACTAAAACATACCCTAAATTTTTTTTTTACATTTGGAAGAAGGCAAATGGACAATCAATTCTCATTTAGAAAAATGAAATGGACACATCTGGGCTTTGAAATGGACCTTCCCTTGCTCTTATTCCATCCATTGACAATTCTTAATTACGCTCTCACATTGTTGGCAATTCATTTTAAAACCACTTACTATCCATTCAGAGCTCCCTATGCAATTGTTTGAAGAAGAGGGTTGCAATAAGAGCCCCCTCCTATATAACTTTTGTAATGTCTAATGTCACAAATTTTTGCCCTAAATCAGCTCAAGCCGGTCAACGATCATAAACATAAAAACACCATTTTAATTTATTTTAAAAACTGACACAAGATAATAAATCCCCTCGTGTACAAATTAGGGAACAAGTTTATTTTCATTTTTAGGAAACTGCAGATATTTAATTTTTTAACCTTTATATTCTATTTCATGTTGATTCCATTGGACTGGCTGGCAACGAAGCCACGCCTGAGTTTCAATGTTCGGTTGTGACCGAAATGGAACACATATTTTCTATGTTTATAACTGTGCTGGGTACTCGGTTTCCATTCCTGCTTGGGCCAATTTCTGATAGCCAGTGATGTTTTCACACCTGTGCTGCCCATTGGAATAATTCACACGGTTTTTGCTGGAATTTTTTTTCTTTTTGTTTTTAGCAAATGACGAATTGGGGAGAATCTGCTCCGTCTGGCTTTGTTTAATTTTTCGGAGACAACTGGACTTGAAATCCATTGATTCTCTTCCGGTGGAACCTTGACTTCTTATTTTAGCGCTGTATATTTTCCCATACGAGTGTGATAGAGCACACAAGAAGGGAGAAAATCAAGACACCGAATTGCTCAGCCTGCGGTTGAGGTTTGACCGTTGTCACTAATAAATCTTCTCTGCAATAGAAATTAATGAAGCATCCATTGTTTTGGAAAAAAAATCATTTCATTGGAAAAAGGGCATTGAACGTTGCCGATTATAATCTACTGTAGTAATTTAGCACTTCGCAGCGAGTGATGAGTCACCCAGCTCGTGGTGGTGAAATATAATAAGCTTTACATTCCGACTGAGAGAAGGATGATACCTCGTAGTCATAGTTACAGTAATGCTTTGTTTTATTCATCGTGTTTTGTTGGAAAGAATCGGCAATTCCAAATTTGGCAGCTGTGTCTGCAGGATTTGGAGTTTTGCACGCGAATTTCTGAAGTTCGATGAGGCAGCCACAAACGCAACAGTGAAAAAACTCCTCCTGTTACTGTAATTTGATATGCGATATTTTTGACAAATATTGTGAACTTTGCGGATGTGCTATGTATAGAAGTTCAAGCCCACCTTCTGACCTTCAACAAAGCTATTCCAGATTTCAAGGGAGCCGCAATCTACACTCATGGATTTCATGTGAATTGATAATAAGTTTGCGTTTTGTGTAAAGTCTCAAATCACGTCGATATGTCAATATATGGGGCACTGTGAGAACTTGCTATGGTGTTCCCGCTTTGTTTCTCATTGTTCAGAATGGCTGGTCTTCTGACACTGATTGTCGTAGCGACAGTGGTGGTGGAGGTGGAGGATTAGCATCACCTTGAACAGGAGTGTCACCACAAAATTTCATTTTTGTGAAAATTGGTATAATACAGTAACATTTCATCCTGCTGTGCATTCATGCAATTGGGTAAAATGGGGTCACACGCACTAGTAGGACAAATTAGTGTAGCTCACAATGTGGTTTCCAAGGTTTTTGAATATTGTGAACTTCTAGCTCCTGAGCAAAATCCTCAGCGAGATACATAAATTGTGAAGCAAAAGATAAGATGTATAATTCAGTGGAGGTTATGATACAAGCTACAGGAGAGAGATCCTCTATATTGGAGGGAATGCCACAAAGTGTTTCTCTTGTAGGCTGTATCCCCCAATGCCTCTTAGTAAATCAAAGCTGGAAATGTCAAAAACCTTGTCTCCATGAAGTGTACCCCCAAAAAAACTACTAATAGAACTAAGGTAAATCAGTCTATAATAAGGAGAATTATTGTTTTGCTATGTTGTCATTGTTAAACAAATTTTTATTTTTTTTCCACATAAATTGAGTCAAATGTGAGAAATGGAGAGAAGTTTTATTCTTTTGACAAAGTATGAATTTGTTATGAATTTTAGGAGTGTGTTATGCAATTGACCCAAAAGAGTCTCTAGACTATCCCAAAACCAACAAAAAGTGTAGCCATAATGGTCATCTTACTCACCTAAAGTAGTCACAATACTTCCTAATATGGCCTCAACATGAAGGCCTAAAAAAGTCACTCCTTGTCATGAATTTACACTCAAAAGTTAGAAGTTCCTATTGTAGTCACTAATCACTCCAATACCATCGTCCAAGACATAGATTGTGGACACTTATTCAATCTAATGTAGCTCAAATCTCAATTTTCTTTTAAAGTTTGTAATTGATTGATGCAAGATTTTAACCCCTAAAGGACTTGACTGTGTTTTTTGGTTGTATAAATTTTTTGGGCAGGTACCTACGAGCGGAGATTTTCATATTTGGGGCTGAAATTTTAATAGAATGTGGGGGCGAGGAAGATCTTTCATATGCACCAAATTTCATGACATTTGGAAATACGAGTCAAAAGTTATAGCCTAATATGTTACTTTTTTTTCCAACCGGGCACTTCGGGGAGATATGAAAAAATCACTTTTTTCAGAAACAAAAATTTGGAATTGATTTTCTAGGGTTTTATATACTCAAAAAGCTTTGAATCGTTCCATTTTGATCAATAAGTCAAAAGTTATGAGGATTTTTTGTTTGCGGGCAGTTTTGGATTTCCTACTCTAAAATAAACTTTGAAATCCTTTATCTTACCCAATTTTCAATATTTTTGGACAAAAATAAAATCGTAGGATGTAGATAGATTATTACAACATTTCGACCATTGGGATTGGAAAATTTTAATTCCATATTTAAATTGTAAATAATTTAGTATTTTTAATCATTCTCTACTACAACCTAATTACTATTCTTTTCCTAATTGTTGTACTAATCCAAATGATCTGAAATTTTTCAAGCATGTGGCCAACTTGTCTAGGAAAACAAATCCAAAGAAGCACCACCGTTTAGGTCATTTTTTCATAAAAATGTGAGCTTGTGAAGTGCAGCTGCCCTGCTTTTTGCAGGGTCAAAAAAATGATTTTAGTTAATTTGAATGCTTATATCTTGCAATCCACCCGGTGGAAATGTCTGAAATTTTTACCACATGTTTTTTATACAATATAATACAAGATCCTACGGTTAGATATGTCAAAAAAAAATTCAAAATTTTGGTACTTGTACTAGAAATGGCAGTTTTGGAGCGTTTTTGGTGAAAGTATAGAGTCGGTCCTTTAAGGGTTAATGGGTCATTCTCTAGGTATTTGTGAAGGGTCTTTTGCATGTCATAAGTTAGTTTACTTTACATTGATTTGTCCTATTAGTGAGGAGGGAATTAGCATCACTACAAACTTTTGTTTTTGTGGAGATTGGTCCAATAAAATAATGTTTCAACCTTTACTAATTCAAAATAGTGTGACTATTACAATAGTATCATGTACACTTATGGTCAATTTTGTTAAAATGGCGGTATTCCATTAAAATGGCACAAAATGAAACCACTGAAAGAATGAAAACAATGGAAAGATTGTCCAAAGGGAGTGGAAATGCATGAACTAGGAGTGATTTGAATGTGCTAGGCATAAAATTGGCACATATATGACCCTATCGTGACACACTCATTCTCCATTTGTAGAAGATATTCCATTAAAATGGCATGCGGAATACCGCCATTTTAACGAAATTGACCATACTTGCTATAAGGACAAATCAATATAGATGTTTAGGGTTCAAATAAGGTAACTACATTTAAAACCAATCTTAGAATTTTTTGCCTAAAATATATTTCCACTATTCATGAGAGTCTAGGGTCAATTTTAGAAACACCTATTTGAGCACTTTGAAAATTAATAGTTTATTCATCTAATGACCCAAAAATGCATTCTAAAAGAATCTATAATCCCCTTTCAACTACCAGTAAGACCCCACAAAATATTTTTAATATAATAATGGGAACCATGCTTAATTGTTTATTCAATTATTTTGAGGTGTGGTTACCTCGTAGTTACCCCCTAAAGTCCCATTGTCCCAACTAAGGACAAAATGAATTTCAAATAGGCTTGTCTAACTTGGAAAGCTTTGATTCATTCCATTTGGACTAGTAAGTGCAAGTCATGGATCTTCTTGTTTTTGCAAGCATGCAATTATAGCATCTTCTTGAAAAAATTAATGTACAAGATTCATTTTTGAACTAAATTTGCAAAATTATTAAAAAAATAATAATTTTAAAGGCTAATTATGCTTGCTAGAACAATGTCACTATTGGGATTAGTGTGTTTCAATTCCACCTTTAGTTAGAGCTATTTATCCTTCAATCTCATACCGACTTCTAATTAACAATTTTTTAAAGACAAATACTCTAGTCAAGGAATATGATCAAAACCACACTTTCTTCACTTTAAATGCAAATATCTCACAATCTACATAGTGAAAGTTTCCAAAATTTTCTCCCCTACATTTTTGTACTAGTTTAGTGGAAGATCCATTAGAAGAGATTTGAGGGCAAAAAAAAATTGTGAGTTCCCAAGCGTTCCTGAACAACAAGGAACATTGGAAACTCTGCGACAACAATGATCTAATGCAGCCACACCTATGCCACATCAAATAATATTAATTCATTAATTAATATTTTCAATATTGTTTCAATAAAAAATTAATTAATTAATTTTTAATAATGTAAAAATGTTTTAATATTTTGACTGGCTCCCAGGGTGGGGAACAAGCTTGAAACGGACCTCAAATCTCTATGCTCAAATCCCTTGCCCTAATATTTCATCTAAGAACATCCCCACCCGTCTTGCAAAACGGATGGCCTCTTAAGAGGAGCGGACTCCAAAGGGTCTCCTCCGGCCTCCAAAACGAGTTCCTTTTGCAGGCCGGTTCCTGCTCTGCAAAACATAAAGAGACAAAACGCGCTTTCCCCTCCTCCAACCGGCTTCTTGTTTTCACCTCATAGCTTGCTGCTTTCACCTCGCATGAATGAGGCGCTTGGCTTCTAAACCACTTGGCCTTTAAAAAAACAGACCCAAACTCGCTTGCAAAATGCAGGACGGGTGGGCATGCTCTAATGTTATAGTTAGATATGCTAAAATAATAACTTGTAAAGGTTTTTGCTCTTTACAATAAAAATGGCAGCTTTTGAGTGTGTTTTTTTGGACAGAAAAGGGCCTTGGAACCTCAAGGGTTAACTCCTCAAGCCCATAGGCATATTTTGGGCAGAAATTGTGGAAAACTACAACTTTTTAGGGTAGTGAGAAAAAAATGAAAAAAAAAGTTTTTTTCCAAAATTCAATCGTACAAATTTGTACTAAACTACTATGGAAATGTGTAGAAAAACATTTTAGAAACTTTGACCGCACGGATTGAAAGATTATAATGTTTGAAGTTAGAAGAAAAAGTTTTTTTTTTACCTTGCCTCACAGGGCCAACAGTCTTTAACTCCTCCTAGGGTGAGATTTTTACACTACACATGGTTATTTTTTTTGACATTTGCATCTTGTATCGTGTAAGTTGCATACCTTCCAAATTTCAGAACTAAAGGAGGAGTTTTGCAAAAGCTGCCCATTAAAAGAAAAAAAGTTTAGGGCAATATAACTTTTGATCCAGGCACCTGATTCGAAAAAAAATGATATTCCCACTAAGGGGGTACATGTGTACACCTTGTGTCAAAACCTTTGTGGACATCCAACTAAAATTGACTCCATAAGAATCCAATTTTCAATTGTCCTTTCTTTTCCTTAAGGGTTAAATAAAATAAGATCCACCACCATCATATGATCAGGGTGGATTGACCCCCTCGCTCGGCCTTACCAGGGGTGCATGTAAAAAAAAAGCCCCCTATTTTGGGTTGTTCTAGGGTATATTCTTGACCTCTCTAGACAAATTTGGGGTCTTTGATCGCAAAAATGAATTAAAATTTTGCAAAAAAATTCAGATGCAGAAAATAAATAATTCCAGGGTTTGCCCGCTTCGAATACTGTAGGCTCCTCCTCCTTTTCTAGCTAGACCTTGAGTCAGTCATTTCCCCCGAATTGACCTTACTTTGTTTGTCTTTTAGTTTGGCAGAGCTATGGACTTGTTCCATCTTGAGAAGTGAAGCTCCTGAATCTACATAAGCTAAGTTAAGCTTCCCTAATGCAATAAGTTATCCAAGTTTCCATGGCGAGGGTGAACTGACCCCCTCATTACCCTGTTCCCCCCTGGGGAAAACACTGTGGAATTTTTTATTTGCAATCAGATGATAAAATTTGCAAATTCTGGATTCAGGTTTGCAATCAATGGCCCCTGATTAGCTACTGGAGGTGTAGAGATTAGAAAAATCACAGCAAAAATTA
The DNA here is from genome assembly GCA_947034895.1 of Rhytidiadelphus loreus. Taxonomy (NCBI): domain Eukaryota; kingdom Viridiplantae; phylum Streptophyta; class Bryopsida; order Hypnales; family Hylocomiaceae; genus Rhytidiadelphus; species Rhytidiadelphus loreus. The sequence continues at coordinate 48,120,494 of OX344764.1, forward strand.
ATTAATTTTTTTCACAATAACCCTTGGACGGGGCAATGAGGGGGGCAGTTCACCCTGGCCAGTTTCCCCTGCGTCTCTGCTGGCCAAAGTGAACTGCCCCCCTCATTGCCCCTCCAGGGCAAACCTTGGAATTTTTTTATTTGCAAGGCTTAATTTTTTGGAAATTATGAATTCATATTTGCAATCAGAGGCCCAAAATTACTCTCGGGAGATGCAAGAATTACCAAAAAATTGGCACAACATAGGGGGCTTTTTTTTCAAGCCAAAGTTGACCGGGGCAATGAGGGGTCGGGGTGAACTGATCCCCTCGCTCGTCCCCCACAAGTCAATCCAGGGGTGCAAATAAAAAAAAGACCCCCCTATTTTGTGCCCAGAAAATCTATGTTCTACATCTCTCCTAGCTAATTTGGGGCCTCTTATTGCAAATATGAATTCAAAAATTGCAAATTTTATCATGCGTGGGAAATAAAAAAATTTAGGATTTTACTTCGGGGACAAGCGAGGGGGTCAATTCACCGGCCAGGGTGAATTGACCCCCTCATAGCCCCTCATAGCCCCTCCAAGGCAAACCTTGGAATTTTTTATTTGCAAGGTTTTATTTATTTTTTAATTTTAAATTCATATTTGCAATCAGAGGCCTCAAATTACTCTAGGGGATGCAAGAATTACCAAAAAATTGGCACAACATAGGGGACTTTTTTTTCAAACCAAAGTTGACCGGGGCAATGAGGGGTCAATTCTCCTTGTGCTCGGTTCACCCCGGCCCAATGGCCAGGGAGAACTGACCCCCTCACTCAGCCCTGCAGGCAAATCCTGGAATTATTTATTTTCTGCACATGATTTTTTTTGCAAATTTTGAATTCATTTTTGCGATCAGAGACCCTGAATTAGCTAGGTGAAGTCAAGAATATACCCTAGAATGGCCCAAAATAGGGGTCATTTTTTTTACTTGCACCCCTGGTAAGGCCGAGCGAGGGGGTCAATCTGGCCAGGGTGAATTGACCCCCTCATTGCCCCTCCAGGGCAAACCCTGGAATTTTTTATTTGCAAGGATTAATCTTTTTTTGAAATTCTGAATTCATATTTGCAATCAGAGGCCCCTAATTACTCTTGGGAGATGCAAGCATTACCAAAAAATTGGCACAACATAGGGGGCTTTTTTTTCAAACCAACGTTGACCGGGGGCAATGAGGGGGTCAATTCACCCTGACCCCAATGAGGGATCAGGGTGGATTGACCCCCTCGCTCGTCCTTACCAAGGGTGCATGTAAAAAAAAAGCCCCCTATTTTGGGCCGTTCTAGGGTATACTCTCGACCTCCCTTGACTAATTTGTGGTCTCTGATCACAAAAATGAATTAAAATTTTGCAAAAAAATTCATGTGCGAAAAATAAATAATTCCAGGGTTTGCTCACAGGCCCGAGCAAGGGGGTCAGTTCTCCCTGGCCCAATGAGGGGTCCAATTCTCCCTGTGCGTCTCTATCCATAATAACTTATGGTACGATCACACTTGGGCTTAGGAAGGACCCGTTGCTAAAAGATAATAGTGGAGGACTAAAAATAGGGTTCCCATTTTTTGGATCGGGATTCTGTCGAACCAGCTGAAAAAATACGGACAAAGAACGCTGATGCTGGAAAACGTTGTTGTTCACACATAGTTTTTGCTTTTAATTTTTTGAGTGCCACGACGAATTGGACAACTCCGTCCTCACCAGGCGGTCACACTTGAAAGGACCTATTGCTGAAGTAATCGGACGTCGGCCCTCATGCACTCGTCTCCGTTGCACAACTGAGAATCACTGCTCAGTTTTCACCTTCGTTATCGCTCTCTTTTCTTGCTTCTTGTGATTGTGCTCGTGAAATTAATGAACCGCTTGAGGTTCAAAAGTTGTTGTGACTGCTTGCTTTGTGCGTGCTGGAGCGTGGGTTGTGTTCCCTGGAATGACTAGTTGATGAATTGATGGTGTGCGTCTTCCTCCTTCGTCTTGCTTGGCAGCAGAAGCATGCTTGTTGGTGCGTTGGCGCATAGTGGTTGTCAAATGCACTGTGATTCTCAAACCCTAGCCAACTTCACTCGCCCCTATACCTGCGACAGAGGTAGTGCTGTGTCTTCAGTCTGATTAGTTCTTCTTGGCCTCTTCCATTGAAAGTCTGCAAAGCAATTGAGGAAGAGGAAGTGCGCATCGCAGCGACGCAGATTTGCGGTGTATAAGAACTGACCTTGCGCGTCATCCATTTCTGTGTCTATATTTTTGGCCGCTCTTTGCTAATCGTCCCTCTTGGGTCTCATTAACTAAAACTGGTCGCAAATCTCTCCAATCTTCGTTTCCTCAAGTTTCGAGTGTTACGTAAAAATCTGCACAAACACCGTAACAACCGGGGAAGTGTACTCAAAGTCGCTCCTAAACGCTGCTCTTATTTCGTGCCAGGTGGGCATCCACGTAGGCTTGGGATTTACAGAGGAACTCAAGTGCGAACAGCCATGGTTTTAATCTTCCTTAACTGCCCACTTATCTCACGTTTAACGCCAGGTGCGAATGTACCCTTATTAACTTATGGTTCAGTGACTTGGGTTCATGCATCCGTCCTCCCTAACTTAAGTTCATTCAGTTGTGGGATGCCATGGTTTTGTGCTTTTATCATGAGTTAGGTGAGCCATGGGGCCCCCTCATTTAAGACAATGGGACATGAGTGGAACTGCCAATTGGCTGGGTCGTGCCTACCATACCCCCATCCCTTTAGGCTGGATGGGGTAGGGTTTGCTTTTGCTTTTGCCCTTTACTTGCCCTTCTTTGCCCTTTTCCTTATTTGTCCCCTTTTGGATCCCTTGGAATCATCTTGGCTAATGGGCTAATGACAAAGGGACCTAATAAGTAAAGTTAAGCATAGTGGCTGAGGCATATTATTATGTGGCTGAGGCATATTATTATGTTGTTATTATGCCCACATTGGTCCTTCCGACTTCCGAGCTGCTGCACAGGTAAGGTATTGGTGGACACCCGGACAGGACTCCACAGAACTTAACTTAAAAAGAAAAGAAGGGAAGGGAAGGAGAGAAAAGAAGGGAAGGGAAACAACTGAAGAGCAGTCGGTTCCTCAGGAAGGAAGGAGCTATCATGATGGACAGACGGAGTTCTCTGCAAATGTTCAGTCATTGGGAAAAAATGGTTGTTCTATGCAGTATTGTTAGGGATTACTTTCAATACTGTTGCAAGGGCTTAACAATCTAATATTGTCGCAGTATTCAAACAATATTGAAAATTACACAAATGAATGCAATATTGCAACTTTACCAAATAAATACTAATAATTAGTGCAGTATGTAGTATTGCAACGAAGATGTAAACTTAATACTTGAATATTGCAATACCCTATGTTATTTAAAAGAATAATAAGAAAATTAATTTAAAAATAAATAAACTCCCCGCCGCCGTGGCAGGCAACCCACCATTCACCCACCACCCAGACAGGCAATGTGCAGTTGGGCATCGCCACCAATGAGGTTCAAACCTTGGACTTCATTGGTGAGGTCCTCAGGTCCTATTACCAATAAACCACACGAAACATTACACAAACATACTAAGTGTACAATTCTATTTAATTGTTTTTTCTAATTGTTTTTCATTTGCTTTGTAAAATCAATAGACTTTGGAGGCTTTTTTGGCATAGTAGAACAACTTTTTTCAAAAATATTTTAGCTAACAAAAGTTGTCGAAAAAATCAAATTTCATATCCAAAAATCCGTTTGACATTTTCAGACTCCAATTAAAATTTATAAACAAAACTCAGAGAGGATGTTTAAAAATGTCCCAAAAATGTCCTTTTTAACCTCTCTTTGAACTTTGCCCGTACCTTTTGATTGGAGGCTCAAAATCTCAAACGGATTTTTGAAGATGAAAGCTAGCTTGACCTTACAACTTTTCATAGTTTAAATTTTTTTGAAAAAAGTTGTGTCCCTATGCCAATGTGTCCGCCAAACTCTATTGAATTTAAAAAACACCGAATTGTGAATGATTAAGTTTAAACCCAAAAATTCCATTGCTTAATACCCTCTAAGAAGTCTTGCAACCCCACTATAAAGTCTATTAAAAAATTTGTCCAAAAAAACTCTCAAAATTATAATTAGGTTTGCAAACCTATTGAACCATCATGTTCAAACGTATAGAAGTAGTCATAATACAAGGATTTATTAGTAAAATAAGATTATAATTTAGAAAAATCTATTTAATAAAATTTGGGAAGGCAACACTATGATATTGAATTCTTTCTAGTGTAAATTTTTTCTTAGGTACTATGAATTTTTTTTCACAAAGTTTCTTGAAAACTAATCACATTGATATTTCTTAATTGTTTCCACAATAAAATATGAAAAATCCATCACCAACATTTTTCAATCAATTATTATGTAACACAACGAAGAGCACACAAAACAATTTATCATAAATTGAAGTTTTCTTTTTTGAATTTGAAATTTGGTGTGTTGATCAAGATTGCATAAATAATAAATTTAATAGGATAATTTTGATAGAGTATTCTTAAATTGATACAAAGTACCATTTTCTTCATGACAACCAACAACCTTTATAAGAAGTACAAACGGAAAATGGTAGCAGAGAAAATGAATAATTGAAGGGTGAGATTTGGACAATTGTAGTACTTATAGAATATTGTTTCAATATAAACTTGTTATTTCAAATTGTACAATTTCAATATATTAAAAAAATTCTCATTTAATAATATTAATTGTTGCAATATGGCAACATTGCCAAATTTTCCAATATTGTATAGGTATATTTTTAGTATTGCATCAATATTGTAAAATATTAGGATTGCATTAGTATTGCAATAGTTTTAATAGTTGCAATATAGCAACAACAGACTAATTTCTCATAATTGAATAGATATACAATTTGTATTGAATCCAAACTGCAAGAATAATCTTTGTTGTGTTTTCCCCAGGCCACCTGTGGCTGGGGCTATGTTTCTCCTTCCTTGCAATGAAATTTCGTTTCATTTGTGTCAAAAACAAACAAACAAACTGCAAGAATAACTAATTTTCTAGTATTGACTATGTATGTAGTGCGTACTATATCAGTACTGCATCAATCAATATTGTATAGTTTAGAAACTGCATCAGTATTGATACAATACTGTTGCAATGGGTTTGTTTTTGCCTGATGCAGTTCTCTCCGTCTGTCTCTCTAGATTCAGTCGGACGGGCAAGCAACTCTTTTTTTGGACAAAATGGAGCCAGAAAGCACCATTTCATAGTGTAAATCTTCTTTTTGCCAAAAAAGTTTAAATCCAATTTAAAATATGGATGAAATTGTCAAATTTGGATGAAGAAGTGTATGAATTTGATTGAAAACTGTTTTATAGTACAAAAGATGGATGTACAAAGAAATAAAATGCTTCACCAAATTTTAAGTGATCGCCATCCTGGCACTTTTTCAAAAACCAAAAAAAAGGACTAGATGCAAGTCAAGTTAGATTGAGGGCTAGGATGGATCGATCAAACAATCCAACGCTAGATCAACTTGGTAGTCAACTACTCAACTTCGGGAGGGACTTGGCCCACTAACTATGCACCCTAAAGAGGCAGTCATACATCAAGTTTGCCATTAGTTGCCCCCCCCTCCCAAAAATGAATAGGCCGTTGATTTTTTTTTAAATGCTTCTCCCTCCATAATGCCGTTGATTCCTCAAAATTTCTTAAGCCGTTGATCTTTGAGATTGAATCTAAGCCATCCATCCAAATATGAATACAATTTTAGAATCATGATACATATACGGATACAACACAAAAATATGGATACGAATATTTGATATTGAAATATTATACAATATGGATACGGATACGATATACGATATATTGGAGTAGTGTGCCTTGGGTGATTGCCACTATCAAAATAAAATAAAATAAAATATTCTAATTTTCTAATTCATAAAAAAAATTGAAATTTAATAACTGACTATCACACTATAGGACCAAATGCCACAAACAAAGCCTCTGCACCCCTCCTTCGTAGAGAGTTTTTTGATAGTACTAGGAGCATGATTGGAAGATGGATAGTTTAAAATATCTCACAGTAACAAACAAAACAAAACAAACAACCTAATCTCCCCCCTAAAGGACCGGCCTGTTGAATTTGGCAACATAGCAATTTTAGGTAGGTATGTACGACTAGAAATTTCCATGTTTTTTACCCAAACTTTAATAGAAGGTGAGGACAAGGAATATCTTTCATATGCACTAAATTTCATGACATTTGGAAATATGAGTCAAAAGTTATGGCCTAATATGTTACGTTTTTAGTAAATGGGCAGTCTGGGCAAATCATAAAAAATTTGCTTTTCTTAGAAACAAAAATTTGAAATTGATTTTCTAGATTTATATATACATGGAAAGCTTTGAATCATTCCATTTTGATCAATGAGTCAAAAGTTATGAGGAGTTTTAATTTGCTGGTGGTTATAAATTCTCTACTCTAAAATGAACTTTGAAGTCCTTTATTTTATTCAATTTTTAATGTTTTTTGAAAAAAAGAAATCATAAGATGTAGATTGTCTATTAAAACATTGCAACCATTGGGATTGGCATTTTTCAATTCTATAACTAAATTCTTAACAATTTTGTATTTTGAATAATTCTCTACTTCTTTCTACTTACTATTTTTTCTTGTATTTTGTACAATTCCAAATGATCTACCTTAAGTTAAACCATAACGTTTGCAGGCATCACTTCTTCAAACGAGTATAATAACCCAACGTCTTGTTCATGTAAGCATCAGGCCGGGTGCTCAGCACAGAGCGAACTATTCTTTCGCCTTTTACTAAAGAATACCGTGCGTTGGGTACACGTACCGGCATACCCTTTTTTTTGGACTGCCCCTCACGGGGCCCAACAAACAAACCAAATCGTATATCTACTAAATCCAGGTAAGTCCCCGAATCTAATACAGTTTACTTCCTTCATTTTAATAACTGTACATTTCAGGAGGGGTCAGCTTACTTTCTTCAATTCACTAACGGTGTACATTTCAGAAAGGGGTCGGTTTGCTTTCTTGAATCTAGTAATTGTGTACATTTCATGAGGATCGGGGTGGATTAACCCAGGGGTGCATGTAAATAAAAAATAAAAAATAAAAAAATAAAAAAATAAAAAAAATAAAAAAATAAAAAAGCCTATTTTGGGCCGTTCTAGGGTATCTTGACATCTGTCAACTCATTTGGGGTCTCAAAATTTGCAAAAAAATTCATATGTGGAAAATAAATAATTCCAGGGTTTGCACGCAGGGCCGAGCAAGGGGGTCAATCCACCCCGCCCATTTCAGGAGGGGTCACTTTACTTTCTTCAATTTACTATTTGTGTACATTTGAGGAAAGGGTCAGCTCACTTTCTTCAATTTACTAACTGTGTACATTTCAGGAGGGGGTCGGTTCACTTTCTTCAATGTACTAATTGTGTACATTTCAGGAAGGGGTCAGTTTACTTTCTTGAATCTAGTAATTGTGTACATTTCAAGATGGGGTCACTTTTAGAAACTACTGTGTTTCAACTTCAAATATTTGTAAATAATTCCACGAATGTCTAAAACATTGAGCAAAACAAAAGAAACGGCTTGGACTAAAGGCCAATTTCAATTTTCTTCCTACCATAATTTACTAAAAATTGTTTAAAGGAGTTTGGCTTCCCCAAAACTGCAATGAGCTTCTAAAGGGTCGCTTTAAAAGCCTCCTACCTTACCAAGCATAACTTTGAAATTTTAGGAAGGGTTGTAGGATTGAAAAATAACAGTTTTTAGTCCCAAATAGTTCTTCCTCACATTTTTCAAGCATGCAACCAAGTTGACTTGAAGAGTGAATCTAAAGAAGCATCACTATTTGGAACATTTTTTCATACAAATGTGAACTTGTGAAGTGCAGTTGACCGGTTTTTCGCAAGGCCCAAAAAATGATTTTTGTGAATTCAAAAGTTAATATCTTGCAACCCCGTTGTGGAAATTTCTGAAATTTTGTCTACATGTTTTCAAGTTGGCATACTACAAGATCCTACAGTTATAGGTGTCTCAAAATGTTTTTTTTCCAAGATTTGATACTTGTACTAAAAACAACAATTTGGGAGCATTTTTGGTGAAAACATAGGCAAAGAACTTAAGGTTCTCTTCATGCTGGACAAATATTATGCCTCCCTACATACTTGGGAGAGATTCTCACTTGATTTTAGGTTTGGAGATGGCTAACACTATAAGGAGCCATATAAAACAATTTGGTTTATTGGAGGAGGCCTCTTTTCAAGGATGCAAATGGGACCCTTCCCTCATTGGTGAAGAATGTTATGACATGGCTATGTGGTGTAATAATTTTCCATGCAATAGTATATTATTTAAAAAGGCATTTTCTTAAACTACTAGAAGGTGCTTTAATAGGCTTGCTAAGGTAGCCTTGCTTGTGATTTGCCCAAATTTATGACTTTCAAATTGACTTCCCTTCTATGGCGGCTACAAAATCAAAATACTAAATTAAATTGATATTGTCCCAAAGTCATTCACTTCCAAATATGCGCAAACACCTCATGAATATCCTCAAATTGTCAATGTTTAAGTCAAAATTTTCTACTAGTAGCTAAACATTACTCACCTTTGATTAAAGTGGAATAAGAATTTAAGAATATTATCATTAGAAATGCATCAAAATTATTTGAAATTGACACTTGAAATTTTGAAGTATTCATGCTCTATATCTATTGGAGATAAAACTTGTATACAATAGTGGCTTGGTGACAATAAGTTGGTGGTGATAGGTGGTGATATAATTACTTGGATATTTCCTTTTATGGAGGCTTTTCGAAGTGTTTTAGACCTTCAAGAGACTCTTTTGAATTAAATATGTGACTTCTCTAAGTCCCGTGGTAACCCCTAAGATTTTTTAGTGCTTCCTAGAGGCTTTTAGTTTTCTTTGAAAAAACTTTTAGATATAGTGATAGTATATATTGAATGCAAGATGATGGAAACCCCAATCTTGCCAATACAAGTCTTAGAGCATTGTTGCTAAACTTTGTATTACATTATTAAAAAACACCTTTGAGTTCTTTGTCTTACATACTCTTGTCCTCTTAGATAGTGGTGAGGTTTATTGAAAAAGTTGATAGGTATTGCACACTCATGGTCTTAGTCTTCTTGGATAGTCATGGGATTTATTGGTTGATACACGCTCACAAATTTGGTCTTTTTGGATAGTTGTGGGGTTTATTAGCTGATAGGTATTGCATACTCACTTTCTTTGCCTTCTAAAGTAGTCGAGAGGGTTGTTGATTGTTACATGTTACATGCTTTTGTTTGTGTGTGACATTGGATTATGATTGTGTCCTTGGAATCGATGGTAGTTGATGTTCCATCCTTAATCTGCATTGGTATTATGTTTATTATAAACTTTTGTCATCTAAAGGCATAAACAAGCCATGATTAATGATGCCATTGAGGTATTAAGTATGCATTTGGCTGCTTCAAAATGTGTCTGCTTAAGTGCGTCCACGTAGCAAGTTATGCAACTTACTGCTTAACAGACATCAGGCATGGCGTGGTGTATGTCAGATAAGTTAGATAAGGTTTCCTACAAATGGCCGATCATCGGTTGTGGGTCGATTTTTGTTGTTTCAGTGTGTTTCTGAAGTTTCAATTGCAGGTCCATAGGCTGGTTGATATGTTGAGTTGCATTCCTGAAGTTTGAATTTTCTTGGAAGTCATTTGATGTAAGCTTAGCTGTAGCTGCGTTGATGGATGAACAATCCGATTTTTGTTGACGTCTTTCAATCTCAGTGTCAAGATCTATCATTTCGAACTTGTCCCTCTGCTCTAATTCACTCCCCTTACAAAATCAAGCCCTTCAGCTTGTCTGTTTCTCGAAATGTACGCTGTGTTCGAGCCTTCCCCGAGGCCTTCCCCCATTAAGCTTACTCTTGCTTTTGATTTTCCCTCTCACTAGACTTTTTTTAAAATTTCTTTTAAAGAAATGGGAAAACCACTGCATTAAAAAAAAGGGAACCAAGTTCACATCAGCCAAGGCTCAACAGCTGGACAATGAAGAGATTGTGAGCAAAATGACAAATGAAAGTAACACGAAAAAACAGAACGACTACGTGAACGAGCTCATCGAGGGACCCTCTCGATCTATTCCAGCAAATAATGCCGTTCTTCCTGCTAGCAAGTACGGGTGAATGGAGTCAGATCATATCGAACTTGGCCCAAACTTTTATGAGCTTGTTGGGGACGTTGTTGGCGAGCTCCTCCCTGTGCTTTGAGCTGTGCCGCCCTACCCTAGCGCTTCCCAAAGAGCTTTCTGAGCAGGTTCCCTAGGCCATAGCTAGGTACGTGTTGAGTGAAAACCTTACTGTTTCTCGAAATCCAAATGATTCACAATGCGGAACTTCTTAGCAGGGTCCAGATGGTCCAGATGGCGGAGAAACCTACGGGGGATAATTGGAGCTCCAAATATGCAATGAGTTGAACTAAATCTAGTATATATGGTCCTGGGTTCGATTGATCACCCTGCATGTGATGGAGAATAGACTGTGCATATTCCCAAACCTCTTGAGCTCTCGGGCAGAGTTTCTGCATCGTTGGTTGTGCAAAAGTTGCATCTAACATCGATACCGGGATTGATGCGAGCTCTCCAAGAGTGTACAACGACCGCGTTATGCCAAACAGACCACATAAAAGTCTTTTTTTTTGGAACGGATCTTATGCCAAAGATCTCTCCAATCTGGCAAAAAACTGGGAGAAAGGTTCCCTGCCACTTTAATATAATGGAGCGTTTAAGTTGGCGTTGTTTTGTGAGTAGGTGTCTGCTCGTGGATGTAGTGTATGACGTCAATGAGTTTCCATTGTCCCACATCCATCTACCGGGTCGAAAGCCAAAGACTGGATGTCCCCTGATAAAAGAAGGACTGGGACTCCATTGCTACTCTTTGGCCGTTCCAGAATCGAATTCTCGTTCGACGAACAAATCCCCTGTAAACTGCTACGTCATGGGAAGGCGGCGTAATTGAAAGTTGCCTGGACATCTGCCCGACTGTCGCTCTGGTGATAGTAGCCGGCAAGGAAATGCTCTGAAATTGTAACGGAACAAACCTAGTCTCAGGGCCGCTGATCTGCCATACTACGATGGGAAGTTCGTCATCCACGTTGGAGTAGATACCCACCCATTGACCTTCCTGGGCTTGGTTGTATTGGCTTGTAAGGAATGACATCCACTCATGAGGGATGTGTGAGATTAGATACCTCCACTGCCTGTACATGGATTTGTTACCTGCCAGGTTGAAAGTCGTTGCTACTTCGTCCCACGATCTGAAGTCACAGCGCTCCGTATTCCAGAGAGTCTCCAATCGTTTTGAGGCCTTGCTGAGCTAATTCCATGGCCCTGTCCTGTGGAAAATGGAAATTTGATTCTACGTAGCTCGTGGACCACCACAACCTCTCACTAGACTTTCACAGTAGGAACTAAGCGACTTCACTACTTCAGATCCAGGAGCACAACTTCACGGAATTGTTTTCTAGACAACGGAACAACCTTGTCGCTCGCTCTAATACCATGTTGAACTCAATACGCAGTCACACTGTAATCTTAACTAATAAGCACAAACGATCATTACAGTAAGTATCGATTGTAAGTTATATTGCAAGGGAGAAGTCCTGGACTTAATTATACAAGAGTAACAATCTAAACTAAGTAATAACGAATGTTCCCATATTGAAAGGGATGAAACAGTGAATGAAACCTATTGAGCGAATAAGATACGGGAAAACACCGTGTGAGCGGAGTTTTCAACAGAGAGAAGACCTCATCGAGAATAAGCTAGAGTGAAAGCATGCAAAGATCATTTGGGGTAAAATAGAGAGTCCTTTCAGAACACTCCTGCCATTGAGACACAGAGATTATGTTCTCCTTTTGAGTGACAAAATTACGCTCATCACAATACTACAATGAATGATATTAATTACGTCTAGCCATACCCGAGTACATACTTAGTATCAGACCACACAAGTGAGCAAAATTGGTAGGAATTCGTGACCGTGTTTTCAAAAATTAAATTTGTCACAACGTGTTCACAACGATCACAACAAATTTGCCAAAAGCAAAGATATTCGGAAAACGTTGAATGCAAAGTCAACAATCAACAATGTGTTTGTTAGAGCAGTAGCCCCTGCAACAATGTCTTTCTGGGGTGCGATGCCGGTGATGATCTCCCTCGAGGATAATCGAGCACTAATCTCTAGACCAATGTGAATGCCTTTGATGCCGCGTGAGAAATGTCTTGCACATTCACAGGAAACTCATATTGGGTTCCTGCGGGGAACACACCGAGAAACGTGAGACACTCAAGGAAAGTGTGCAAGCTTACCTGTGACTTGCCTATGCAAACTTCCCCAAGATAGCTCCTCTTGATGCAAAACCTCACTCTTCCCATTGGATACAAAGTCAATAAACTAAACTTGGTGTATAGTATGAGTGAGTTTCATATTATAAAAAAGAGTATATTACTATATTGAATTACAAAGAAAATCTTTAACTACTAAATGCCCAATGCATCACATTTTGGTGTTGACATAATGTTGAAGTTAAATAAAATCTTGCCAAATTAAGGAGTACTTGTTTTAGTTTAGTTTTTTAAGGTGAATATCTTTAAAAGTCTATTTGTAGCATCAAAAATACAATTTTAAAACAATTATTCTATTCAAGATTTTGTGCAAGGGCATCCATTGTAGATCATGATTTTTTTTAGTATTAAGGGATCTCGGTAATGAGAAAAATCTTGGAAAAAAATCACATTAAAAATTCATTAAAAGAAATGGTAAAGCAAATTTTGAAAATTCATAAATGGATTGCAGTTATACATGTTGTCTCTTTTAACCTCATTTTTTCTTCATGACATCATTTTTTAGATTTGATATGTAAAAAGAAGGTTGATAGATTTCAAATCACTTTCATTGTTTCACCACCCTCATGATAAAACATTATAATCTTTTAATTCATAAGTGATATTGTTGTGTTTTCTTTTCCTATGTGATCCATAACATGTCTATTTGAATTCGTAAATTTATGAGTCAATAAAAATGGATGAAACTTTTCGTTGGCCTGTTAGGCCCAATAGGCTCAGATATTTGCCTTCTGTAGTTTTGCTGTGGATTTAATTGAATTTCCCTTCCTTCAAAAAAAACATTTGATGAAACTTCAATCAAAACATGGACTTGAACTTTTAGTTTGATTTTGAGCAAGCTCCAAGAAGATCGAAAATGGCCTTGCGCATTTAGTAAGGAAGTGAACTGAAGTTAATTCTTTTCCGTAGTTTGTAGGAGTCGTAGAGCTTTGGGCAATCCAACGTCACAATGTTGGCGCTCTGATGAAGCATGCCATTGAACAAGTAAGCTTTAAGTTACGACATTTCCTAAGCTTATACTCACGTGTGATTCACAGTCAATGGAGTTTCGTTTTCGCCAAATCCGTCTGAGCAAGGGTCAGGGCATCGCCATGGTATCCTTAATATAGTAATCCATAAAACCCAAATGGATAAATTTAGAAAATACTACTTGAAAAAGAGCCTGAACAAGTGTCCCAATTACACTTGATCGCCTCATTGGCGATCTGTGGAAATCCAAAAAATTGACGCTGGTCCCAACAGTTGTCTTGGACATATGTTCTCAACGAGTCTGCTCAAGTTAAACTGGACAGATCTGGATTGTCTCGGATCTACAGAAGCGGATACGGCAGATACTACGGACTCACCCGAATGAATATTGAGCGATTCTGTCTGGGACGAGGCTATTTGAAAAAGGCAAAAGAAAATGACACCGAGATCAGTAAGGAATTCTCTGAATAGAAAAAAAACTAAAAAAAAAAAATCATTTAGTAAATAAGCCGCACAAAATTCAGTTCTTTTCCACGCCACCAAAAATACCCAAGCGTATGCAATCGTGCACTGTGTGGTTTGTGCAGTTCTGAATCGCTCGATCGCTACAGTCACTGCCAATTTCGATATGTTGGTGCGACTCAGATGGGCTAAATTGTAACATTCAATAACACAAAGGTCTAAAATCTAGGAGGGGTATAGATTTATGTTTTTAACCCCTAAATGCCCAAGGCACCACAATATGGTGTTTGCAAAACTTTGAAGTTAAATAAATCCTATCCAATTTGCTATTTTTAGTAGTTTATATTTTTTAAATGTTCTTCTTGAAATCTAGTTTTGCCTCCAAAAGTCCGATCTTGAAAATAAATGACAATGATTTTTCTATAAGAAATTTTGTTCATGGGTACTTGTGCAATCTTGACTTTCCATAGTGTTAAGAGCTCTTGGAAATGAGCCTCAAATACACTAGATCTTGGAGAAAAAATCACATTCTAAATTCATTTAAAAAAATTTTAGAGTGAATTTTGAGAAGTCGTAAATTGATTTGAGTTCTTCAAGTTAGGCCCGTTAACCTCATATTTTTTTGGTTGTCAACTTTTTAGATTTGACTTGCAAAAAAGACTTCAATTCCTTTTTGCAATTTTAGCACCCTCATAATCAAACGTTATAATCTTTCACTTCATAAGTGATATTGTTGTGCTTTGTTTTCCTATGCAATCTCTAACAAGTCTAGTTTGAATTTGTACGGTTACAATTTCAAAAAAATTGAAACATCTTATCAAAATGTTGGCATTTTGTTCAATTTAGAGCAGTTTTCAGGAAGCTGAAAACATGCCTTGGGCATTTAGGGGTTAAGTGCCCACTTGACAAAATACCGAACTGCCAATGTCGTGAATTTCCGCCATTATGAGGAAATTGATGTTGACAACTTCGTTTGTGCAACCATGTTACCGATGGAGATCGAGCAATTTTGGCTTTCACTTGTAGTGTATTCTTGTTCAACTGATTCTCAATAGTAGCTCGTAGAGAAATTTGATTACTCTTGCATTTAATTTGCTCTCAGGACTGCAGAATTTGCCTGCGATGTAAAGTGGAAGGTTACCGTTCTCTTTTGCCCCTCTTAGTGTTGCAGCATCACTAGATCGATAAGCGTAGAGGATACTAGAAACACTAGGAATCAGATAGCGTTTTTTTTATTGGCCTAGCTCTAGTATCAACAACAACTCAAATGCGCTTAGTCGGGATAATAATTAGCAAGTGGTATTTAGAAGCATGAAATGGCAAGTTGGCTATGGCCTTTGATATTTCTACGGTCAATTGTAGTGCTTTACGTTCAACCTCCCATATTGAAATTGCTTATAACAAATTCTCATATAGTCATAGAAATTTGATCTGAACAAATTTTGGGTCCTGTTCCCAAGATCTATCACATCCCCCAACCAACATAGGTTGAAAGTTAGAATACTCTAATTGATGCGAATAATCCCTTAAACGAAAGAACAAGTTCTAGCAAACACACCACGTACCAAATGAGTATGTACACAACCCTAGCTGCACATTCTCTTCGCCACGAGGATGTTTTCCTCCGAAGTCGAAAGGTGCCGTCTGCTAGCAGCTGTTGCCATAGCCATGAAGGCCTGCACGCCAATCTTAGCCCACAGGTTGAATCACGAAGGTTTCTTTACATTTGCAGCACTGCTGGTTTCGCTACTGGACTCCCGCGGTTGTCGCAGCAGTTCGAGCTTGCCATCGGCCATTTCCTGGATGGTGATGCATTGGAACTCACAGCAGTCGTCGGAAGTCACAATTTCCTTCTTGCTCGATCCATCTAGACAGACCACAAACTCCTTGTAAGTGTCGTTCATGTTCACGTTCAACTTGTACTCTCCGCCCTCTTCGATGCTGGCCAGGGAGGAGAAGTGCTGGTTGTTGCCTACTTGCAACTTCACCACGTGACTGGATTTGTTCACAAACACCGTCGTCGTAGTACTGGCGCCCATTGGTGCAATAGCTCAGGATAGAAAATGTGTGACAGCGAGTGGAACAATGAAAAGAAGTGGAAGTTGGAGATAGAAGTGGTGGAAATGGCACAAGAATGCTGCCTAGAGCATGCAACTTAACGACCTGTCTGCAAGGAGCTGGAAGAAAAAGGACCAGAGATCACTCAGAAAAAGCTAGGAGCGACGATCAATGAGAAGTTGCAAGACAGACTTAGAGAGACAGCTCTGAAGATGATCACCCCGGAGTGACTGTAATTATATATACATTTTAGCATTTGTCGGATCCTGGCGAAAGTAGAGCCTGTTTCCATGTAGAGCCCCCTGCTTGGAAATGACGGGGACGCATGTGGCTGCACTCTTATTAGTTTCCTTCAGTTACCGATTGTGTCCTAGGGAAGGAGTACCCAAAATTGCTGGTGCGCATATATTGTATTATTGAACTGGTTAAATTTACATATATATTCTTGGTGGTAAATGAAGTATGGATTCCAATGCATCAAGAAATGTTTTTTAATTTTTTTTTGAAACACATGGACAATTTCCATTGCATCAAGAAATGTTTTAGTACGATACCCTGCGCAAAAGTTGGCGAAAAGTCAACGATATTCTGTAAAAGAAACTTATCATATGTCCAAGATATGTACTGTACCTATCGTGTAATAAGATTCTAGGGTGTCCCTCCTGACAAGGTTATCTAATTTCAGTTTCTGCCGACTGCAATGATAGGTTAGTTGCAATCGATCAGTAGGGAGGGAAAGAAGGAAAAGGTATGGTACGCCACGATGTCTGACACGACGGCCACTTGCAGACATTTCTCCGAGCAACGTGTACCATCTATTGTTTCAAGTCGCAAAGTGGTTTGAAAGCACCTCGAGCCTTCGGGGAGGAACAGAGACGAAGTATGTTTCAGTAGTTTCACCACCAAGTCAAGCGACTGGAGAATAAAAAATTAGGTCAAATCCTGGTGCCAGGTTATAAATTCTCCATTGCGGCAACGATAGAGATGGGGACTACTTAAACAAAAGTTACGACCCTCTTGCAACATTTGCGTCGACTTTCCTGAGGATGTCCACTCGATCGCGGTCCAGAATTGAACCGGAAGTTGTCACACGTGTATCGAGTAGTGCAGTTGGTGGCTTGTGACGTCTGTGACGACGGCCCTGGGTATGCATGAGCAGACTTCATGTGCAGGCGTAATCAGCCAAATCCACGACTTCTAAAAACTTAAACGCCCACCGAAATTCACTCCGTAGACATCTTTGGAAGGAACGATATTTGACTCCCCAAATTTTTTTACCTACAGTACAATTGGGGCAGATCAACCAAAGCACTTGCGGACTCTTCATCCAAAGACAAAATCTGAAAACTTTTGTGAACACAATTTTGGAAGAAAGGTTAGGGTTTGAAGGAGTTGTGTGAATGTTCTCTTTTTGTGGACTTTGAGGAACAGTAGGCCACCATTATTGCTAGTGTGCATGCTTGCTGCAATCATGGCTTGTTCACACAACTCCCATTTGTGGTAAGACTTACTGACGGTACGATGAACAAAATAATTAAAGTTTTTTACAGAGATTTGCCTGGGATCGATCTCTTCTCATTTAGGGAATGCAGTCACAACTTTGCATTTTCGGCACAGTTGTGACTGCATTCCCTAATTAAAATTATGCATGTTCAGAACACTTGTGAGTGCGTTCACTAAATTATTCTGTCTTATATTTATTCCGTCACCCCTTGAATTGATTGATTTCCAACAAAGCTACTTCACAGCCGCTGGCACATACAAATTCAACAAGCCTCTTCATTCATTTGGATGACATGGCTCAAAGCTGCCCTATCGGGGTGTTTCAGTTCAAGGTCAAATCTAAACTTCCTTGGGTTATAGAAGGTGGATAAAAAATAAAAATGTGGAAATTGGGACTCAGTGTTTGAAGGCCAAAGTCTCAAATTCTAAGTCCCAACTTGTCTCTTCCAAAATATGATGTAGAAATTACTTGCCCCAAAAATGAATCAAATAGTCAAAAATTTATTTTGGGGCACTTTTGGCATCAAATCTAAATTGAATAGATTAGGAAAAAATTCCAACCCACGTTAGCATCCTACATGTGCTTTAGATATTTAACCACAATAAAGCTCTTGATCTTGGAAACATGTGAAGAACTTATGACCCTTTCTAAACCATTAGAGAAAAAATGAGGCCTCCAGAGGGTTGCCTCGTGGTGACAGACCAAGCTATTTTGAGCTTGGTCTGTCACCTTGAAAAGTGTTGCACCTTTGGTATCAGCCAAGGTAAATATCTTAAAATCTGCTAGCTTTTGCGATTTAAAAAAAAAAATTTAAAGTTTATTTCAACTTGGAATTTTGATTTTTTTTTAAAGCAATTTTTTATTCATTAATTTCGATTTCTGCATTGCTGCCACTGCAGATTCAGGCGGGTGGAAATAGGGGAAAAACGATTTCTTTTTCAAAAGAAAACCAAATTTCAAGGCCCCTTAGAGGTTGTTGAAGCAGCCCTCTCGAGGCCTCATTTTTTCTTTCATTAGAGAAAATTCGGGGCCTCCAGAGGGCCGCTCCGCTGTGACAAACACAGCTATTAAAAGTAGGGAGCCTATGGAATACGTCGAATCTGTAGTGTCAGCGTGGGTGAATATCACGAATGTTGTCAGACCAAACTAATTAACAATTACTAAGGCAGCAATGTATACGGCAATAAGTATAGTTATTGCCAATTAAGCAAGTTTTTTTTTTTTTTGACACAAGTAATAATCGAGCAAGTTTTCTATCATTTACTTTATTTCGTAACACCAACTACAATGAGCTATTTACTTGATTTAAGTGTGGAAGATGGTGAGGAGAGAAGGTCTTTATACAAGTGGGGAAGTGGTAGGTACAACAACCCATGTGGGATATGTGAATTAGGACTAAAATGAGGAACTTCACCGCTCATAGTTATATGAAAACGCAGAAAATGTGTTAAAAAATAAATTTTAGACCTCATTTAAGCATAGAAGAGTATCTTTTTTCAAAAAGTTTTGGTCTAAAAAAAGTTGGTAAATCAAGTCAAATTTTATTTCCAAAAATACGTTTCAAGTTTTGGCACTTCACATAAAAGTTATGGAAACATTTCAAAGAGGGTGTTTGAAAATGTTCAAAAAAATGACCCTTCCAACCCCTCTTTGAAATGTTTCAATAACTTTTATGTGAAGTGCCAAAACTTGAAGTGGATTTTTGGAAATAAAACTTTACTTGATTTACCAACTTCTTTTAGACCAAATCTTTTTGAAAAAAGATACTCTTCTAGGCCTAAATAAGGTTTAAAATTTGTTTTTCAACACATTTTCTGCATTTTTACATAACTATAAGCGGTGAAGCTCCTCATTTTAGTCCTAATTCACATATCCTACATGGGTTGTTGTACCTACCACTTCCCCACTTGTATAAAGACCTTCTCTCCTCACCATCTTCCACATGAAAATGGTAATGAAGTGTATCATTAGTATGTCATCCAAGAAAAAACTTGCATGGTAGATGGTCAATGGACTACCTTTAACATTATTGTGTTTTCCACAACTTAGTTGGAGTGCAAGGTATTCAATAATTAGGGTTAAGGTGCATTTGAACACCTTCATCTTGATTATTGTAACCCTTGTACTTGGATTCCGAGCCACTAATAAGCATGTGACGTTGTGGCAGAAGGTGAGCGAGAATAGGGGAAAAAAGAATTCCTAAGCAAATAAAGTTCAATCTGCAGGATCTTTGGAGGGCTTTGGAGTGGCCCTCTAGAGGCCTGCGATTTTCTTTAATGTAATGCTTCATTTTCTTTCTAATGAGGAAGAAACAAGAACAATTTCATTAAAATGGCGCCATTCCGCTACTTTGGCAATTTTTACGGTGTAGACTAGGCAGTCTAAAATGTCACTTCTATAGTTCAAGTTGTATGGTCTGAAATTTGTACTAGTCCTAGATTTCAGAACTCTATTGCAAATCAAAGATATCTCAAACCTGTACCCGTCCCAAATGTCACTTTCACAATTCAAACTAGGTAGTCTAAAAATGGCACATAGAATACTGATATTCTAACAGAATTGCCCATAAACCAAATAGGAGAGAAATAAGAACTATTGACTTCCTATTTTGGTTAAAAAAAAAAGCACCATTAAAATTGAAAGACCTTGCCACACATTTTTGAAGGGCCCACACTATAAAAATATCCATCAAGAGATTATGGATTGGAAAAATAAAAGTGAAAATGTGAGTGAACTTGACTCTACAAAAATGTAGGGTTGGAATTACATAGAAACAAGCTTAGTTTGACTCTAAAGGTGATGAATTGTCTATTTTTTTTTTCATGCATACAAAGAAATACTAGAATCTTCAAAGAGCAATCTATTCTTGTAAGCAATTTGATGAAATTGAAGTGATGTGTGTTGGAATGTGCATAAAGATATTAGCAAAAATACACAAAAAAATCCTAAATAAGATTGGATCAATGAAAGGTAATTAATAAATTAAAGTGAATAGAACATCAATGAACAATCTAAAACAATCTCTTTTTGAAAGTTCTTGACATCACTTGAGGACATCCCAGTCTTTCCATTGTTTTCTTCTATTCTCATGGAATCATCGATGACAACACTTTTCCAAAGTTCTTCAGAAAATTTGTAAGAGCATCGCCAATGCAAATTGGAATTTGCTCCTCCAATTAAACTTCTAACTTTTCACTTGTTTATAGTTAGAAATTGAAATTTTTGTAATTAGAAGCACATTCAAAAGTACTTTGAATAGGTAAAAGAAAAAACTCAAAATTTAGGCATTGGACAACGAAAATAAACTGCTTCAAGCCTTCAAAAACACACTAAAATATAAAAATTATAGAAGTGTTGACAAATCATGGTTACCAATGCACTTTGCACTCTAAAAATTTAAAGTTCTAATTATAAACAAGTGAAAAGTTAGAAGTTTATTTGGAGGGCCAAATTCCGGTCTACATTGCCGATGCCGAAAGAGGCCCTGAAGTGCAATTTGCCGCGTGCAGTGCATATTACCGTGTCCACAGCAGACTATACCGGGCGCGGTATAGGGCAACAGGGATTTCGCACTTTCTGCCGACATAGTTACGCTTACAAGTTACCGACGACTTGGGCATACCGGCTCTTCAGAAGTGCATTAGCTTCAGCCACAAGCTGTTCACCTCTCTATCATATATCCTCTCCTTGATTTGAAGATTTCTCTCTCCTCGCATTCAATTGCATTCGATCAGTCATTTGAAATTCTATTCCATTTTCTTGAATTTTTCTAACGATTTACCTGAGTATTCCTAGCTCTCAGAGTCTCTCAAGATTGCCACTGTCCATTTGCAAATTTCGCTTTCAACTGCAACCCAAACTTCAAAACCAACGAGATTCTTGATTCTTCACCATTGGCAGAATTTCTTGCTGCAAGAGGCTAGGATTCCCCAGAGGATTTTTGGTATCAACTTGGTGATTTTGAGGTGAATCGACAGTTGAGATGGCCACCAAAGTCACAACGGTTATCGCGAACCAAACGAAATATGTGCTGATCATCAACGTGGGAACCCATTGCCTGGCGAGCTTGAAAGCGGGTGGTGAGTACAAGATCCAAGTGGATGTAAACTGGACCTTCCAAGAGTTTGTGCTAGAAGTGGACAGCACGGATCACAACGCTATGAAACTGAGTTTGAATTCTGATGACTGCTGTGATTACCGGTGCATCACTGTCACCGAAGTGGATGGCAAGCTGGATGCTCTTCGAGAACCTCGGCAACAGAGTGCCGATGCAAATTCTCAAGCAGCGGTGGAGGCGGTTACCTCAAGATGGGGTCCAAGTTTGAATGGCATACACAACTTGCTGGCAAAGTTAAGTTGGAAGATATGGTGATGAGTGAGGAGGTTCAGCATCCCTAAACAGAGTGGCGTTTCAATAAGCCTTCGATGATGCACCAGGCGGGGCACTACGTAGCCCTATTCCGGAGCCTGGTTGTGGAAAATACTGTAATTTGAGGTGCATCATCTGAAATGGTGAGCGCTGGATTTGGGTTATCTAGCTAGCATCATCTTGGGAAACTGTGTGTCGAAATAGAAATTAAAAAGAGTTCGTAGCTATGGCTTGAAATTTAGCTCCTCTTCTTGAATGGGTTCTTGTCACGTGTAGATTGGTTATTAGCTAAGGCCTCTTTGAGATTAGGGTTAGCATTTGAACTCTCAATGCTTATTTCTTTTCATTTCAAGAATCTGTATATTTGTAATTAATTCGTGGATTGTAGCGGAATCTTCACTTTGCATTTGAATCATCATTTTCATTATGTTGCCTGTATTCAGAGCCTCAAAATTGTGAAATTCAAATCAGCAAAGCTGTAAACAACTGAGTCTGGCATAGATTAAGGTTTCAAGATTGTCACTATTGTAAAATTGGTGCAAATATTCAAAATTTAGGGCCCCAAAATTTGTGGCGCTTTCCTCTCTCTGCACAAAGCTCTAATTATATAAAAACTAGAGTGAATCTACGTTTAAGATCTCAACCCCTAAAAAGTGCCAAGTAGTGGAATTGCACCAATCTTACAAAATTGACGTTCAGGTGCTGTGAATATCCGTCAAGATAACGAACTTGAAATTCAACGTTACTTCGAACAGTCTAGACCAAATGTACAATATATACACCTTAAACCTTAAAGGACATTATGGATCTTTGAGAGGCTAGTTAAAATTGGGTTTCAAAATCTTTATGACGAGGGCATTATGAAGCTTGCTCAAAACGCCAATCAATGATGAGCTTCAGCCTTCCATAAGGCAATAGGCATCCTCAAAGTTACTATTGCAAAATTATGACAAACTTTCCAATGTAAGAAACACACATTTAAATTGTGATTTGAAATCCAAAACTTAGCTTGGTAGATGCATCTCTTGGAGACAAAGAAAATGATAATAAGAAATAGGTATGTAGCTAAGTATTGGAGATGCTATTGTAAAGATTCTCTAAAAAACAAGCCCTCGAGTTGGGTCTGTCCTTTAAGGGTTAAAAATTATACTGAGGATTACTGCCATTGCATCCCAAATGACAAGGCATGCGCTAGTTTTGTTTTTTTTGAATATCACAGAAACGATCACAGAATGTTGTGAATTTCACCAAAATGACAAAAACTGTGTGCCTCTCCTTGAAATAAGTCACTTAATTTGCAATGTGTAGATTTGTGTCACGATTTCTGGGGCAGGATCACGCCACTTTAACCTACTTGACGAAATTGACGAAATCTTCAGTCCAATGACATTCAATTTGGCTGCAAAGCGAACAAATATATGGTCTACGTACAGCTTGTGAACCGAAATGCGTACCGACAAAACACATGTAGCGCCTCCGTACTTTGTTCTTAGGAGAAAATGATAGACTGAAGCTCTAACTTCACAAGCCTCTAAATGCATCAAAATGGTCTGTATGTTGAACCGAAATGCATGATCCTTCCGTCTTCTACATTCTCTAACAATGTCCATGTCGGAAAGAGGAACTGTCGGTAATACATTCAAAGCGTCGCACTTAGCAGAACATTGCTTCTTGTTTAAATCACCAAAAATGTGTCACTCGCTCATGAAGTACATTCATCTGCATGGTCACTTGCAAAAATATATAACCCAGTCTTCAGTTCAATTACACTCAATTTGGCTGTAATTCACAGATAGATATGCGCATTTAGTCTAAGGCACACTGCGTACCGACCCCAGTACCGACAATCAAGACTTGTGCACACTGTACCGACAACACACACAAATAGTGGCACCGTAAATATTTATGAGGAGAGAACGAAGGACTCGCACTAAGAAGTCACCCCCGCATCATCGAAGAAGCACATTGAACATTAACGACCCCTCGATCTTCAACCACTATAAACCCATGAAATGTTATACCGACACTTCACAATCTTATTCTCGCTAGCTAGCTGGCTACTTGGACGCCCACAGTTGTCGAATCCAACCGAACCAAGTGAGTTTATTGGAGCTGTTGGGCAGCTCCCAAGGAGAGATTGGCGGCACCTGCCCGTGGCTGCGAGCATTCTGCTGACGACGCTGAACTCGGTGAACTTCGAACTTGCCATCGGTGGCTTCCTTGATGGTGATGCATTCGTTGTCGCAGCAATCGTCGGAGGACACGATGACGACGTTGGTGCCACTGGGATGTTGCAGGCGGAACTCGCGGTACGTCTCGTTCACGTTCACGTGCAGATCCCACTGCCCTCCTTTGTCGATGCTGGCCACTTCGGCGTTGTGTTGGTGGCCCCCCGCCATCACCTTGAGCACATCGTTCGTGCTGTTCACGATCACCGTCTTCGTCTTCATGGGAGCTGATCGGTCTCACGTAGACTGCGTGAGTTGCGAAAATAATGAAATGTCCCACGAACGCAAATGCGAGTGTCTAGCTAGGTGTGAGGGTGAGTGGACTGTCACTACTAGCTAGCTAGCAAGTGACGACAAACAATCGACTGATCGATGAGATCGAGCATACACTGAATAATACTAGCGAGAGAATATATATTGCAATTGGGTAGCATCCGATCCAGAAGTTTCAGTCTTATAAGCATTTTCCAGTCTGACACTTTCAGTCGGCACCCACCCGGCCCTAGGCTAACAAGCAGGTGGCAGGGTCCACACAAGCTTTACCAGCTGGTTGAATGAAATGATCGAAGAAGAATGATGAAATTGAGGTACTCTACATTGGAAATTCAATCCATACTGAGGATAAGTGTAATGAAAAACTAATCATTTGCCCGCTTTTTTAACTGCTTATCAGTCCAGTTTATTTGACTTGTGTTGCTGGGTCTTTGAAAATGTATGTGAAAGGCAGTGCACTGATTGCAGGCCATTGGTCAGATTGTATGCCACGAGTCCAGAAAGGGACAACCTAATGACTGTAGTCATTACCAACCTTAAGAGTCTAAGATCTCTTATTGTTGTTAAACTTACCCCAAATACACAATATATCATAGACCACGACGTACTAATTCGAGGAGGCCAATATACATTTTTTCAAATGCAGGGAGACACTTTTGACACGACTGTAAGTTGCAAAGTAACTTACAACTTTCCTTGGACATAATTGTTGTAGGCCCCATTTACTTTTTTAACACACTTCATTTGAAGAAAAGAAGGACGTTTGGTGGAAAGGACGACGGAGATGGTGTGAGTGTGTGACCAGCTCACCAGCTAACTTAAGTACTTGGAACGGCATCCGAAGTTCTGCAGACCGTCCGTGACTGTAAGTAGCACGTTACTTACATTGATCACTGTCGGTTTTTTTAGTCGGCAGGCTCTTGAATTTTTTATTTTATTTTTACTCCAAGTTTCTACCTCATTGGTGCCTCAGAGAGGGTGTTCACTCATGCTCACAAGAGACTCAAGTGACTTGACCAACAAATATTTTCCATTTACACAATCATACTCATGAGTGAAGTTACTCAACTTTTCGAGATGTAGTAAGCTTCACTTCACATAGCATGGCCATGCAACGTTTGCTAAGCAATTGTAAAAGCAGTCATAGACTAATCTCGTAGTGTAGCGTAGTGCAGATAAGTAGTAGAGCAATCATGAACCACACTATGTTGGATTTGGCAATGTGATTGATGCATGCTCCTTTCATCTGAACCTATAGAAAATGGTTGGTAAGAATTTCTTCTCTTTTATTTTGAATTTCAGAAACCCTAAGCTGCCTTCCAAGTATAACACCTTCTACATGTTCTTGTCTTTGTCTTTTGATGCCATCAACTATTCTTACACAACTTTGAGGTTCTTTGTCCTTGCATGTTGTGAATTTGTGATTGCTAGAGTCTTGGTTGATCTTGTCTCTTGATGTTGTTGTTTGCTATTGCAAGATTGTGCTTTTTCACTTCCTTTTCTAGGTCTTGTAGATAGTTTCTTTTACAATTGTAGTGACTTTTTGTTTGATGGGAAGCTAGAAATATTTAGTGATGGAGACTTGTGAATCATTCATTATACCATGAAAACTATACCTTTTTCTCAAGGTTATCTATTCTAATGTGACTTGGAGTTTTCACGTTGTGATGTCATGTCACTTCCATCATGACTCAATGACTCATCATGATTCCATTTAGATTTCATCAAAATTTTGACAATCTTTAGTCCTATATTGATAATTTTGTCAATATATGTAAAAACTAAAAGAAAACAAAAATTGAAGGAACACATCCTTAATAAAAGACAACAAGCATGAAGGGACAAGTTTTTATTGAAGTACAAAAATTGTGGTAGTACAAGTTAGAATTTTTGTTCAAAGTAGACTTATTTATTGATGTAGTATGTATTGTATAAATATTAGTATTAGAAAAGGGGGAAAGAAGGTTTATTACTTGAGAAAGTTAAACTATTTGTTGTAGTTGTGCACAAAGCATGGCAACTCTGTACACAACTACCACAAAATAGACCTTGATAAAGGACAACAAGCATGAGGGGCAGACTTGTAGTTGCAGCTTTGCCAATACGGTGAATACAAGATGTTATAGGGTAGATGCAAGAAACACTTAACGATTTAGGGAGCGTTCTGCCAAAACTATGATTTTTTGCACTCAGTACTACAAAACGGAGCAATCTCAGTTGTTGATCTGAAAAATCAACGGCCAATAGTACTTTTGAGTACTTAATAATACTGAAACAGTACTATTTGAAAAAAATGAGAGTTTGTCACAAAAAGTAAATAAAATTAAGTATAAACTAATAATAATTAGAAAATCATGAATTAAAAAAAACTAAAAATTGGCCATTTGTAAAGACTTGATAGTGATTACATTTCACCAAAAACTAAAAGTTGAAACCATCATGAATGTTTGGAGCACTATGGGCAAGGGACCCCTATTTGCATGCATGTTGAGGACAAAGAATTGTGTTTTTTTTAATGCCCTTTGGTGGGCACGTGCTCATCTAGTGTGGGAATAGACTACAAAAAATTCAAGTGAACATCATAATTTTTGAATGCTCCACAGTACTAAAAACCCCTAAACCGCAAAGTGTGACAAATTAGCTAAACTAGAATTTAATTAAAGGATTTTTTTTCAAAATTTCTCAAAAATAAGGAATTTGAGGACTTCGTCAATAAATGAGCCATCTCTAATCAAAATTCCAATTGTGACGCAAAATAATACCAGTATTTCTTCCATTCACCCTATATTCTTTTATAAAAAGTTGTACAAATGATTGTACAACAATTGCATTATTTTCACATTAATCTTCAATCTTAAGTCAGTAATTATTGTAAGAGTTGTTGTACAATAATATTAGTAGCCAATGATTGTGAAACAACTATTAGTAAGTCATTGCAAGTCTCAAAACCAAGCTCAAAATGTAACTAAACCTATTTGCATCAATGAGTATATCCATGTGAACAAATCAATTTCAACACATGTACGACTCCAACAATCATTGTGCAACAAATATAAACAACTACTACAACAGGTGTTTAGAAATTATTATATGGGCAATTTCGTTAAAATGGCGGTATTCCATTAAAATGGTGGTTCAGGGGATCAACTAGGGCATGAGATCTTACAGAAGAAAATGGTGGGGTCGATGTCATACGTAAATGAGTAGTGATATGGACACACATGGGATTCAATCGATGCTTGATATGAGATGAATAGACGCCTCAATACACCTCAGTCTCCGTTCCTTTATGTACAAATGCCAATGGTATACCACCATTTTAACAAAATTGCCCATTTATATATAATTTTCTTAAAGATACAATTGATAAACCTCGGGTAAAAAAGACAACAATGTCAACCATATATCTTTTAAAGACAATACAATAGTTTACTACTTTATAGCAATTTGAAGTACTACTCATTGCAGTCACATTGCAATGGCAATTGTTAAGTGGGCTTATTGAGGCAATATAATATGCCACATTGACATCTACATGTACAAACTTGATTGATGAAGTTTCATGTAAGCTAATGGATGATTGAGACTAATAACCCTTTTGTCTTAAATGCCTTACTTTTCAAATACAACTTGTCCATATTGACTACAAGGTCCTCTAATTTGCACTAGTCATATATGTCATGTGCAACTAAAAAGGCAATCGTAAAACCAATCATACAAACCCTTGTTTTCTTCTAGCTAAGTGACCTTGTTTCTACTGGTGTAGGTAAGGATTGCAATTAGGTGTACTTACCTTATTTTCATCTCCACTAATAACCATAATGCTTTTCCAAGAGGCCAAGAAGTCGATCTTGAATGAAGAGTCTACTGAGGTAGTTCATTGGCTATGCCTTAGTGGGCTCAAAAGTAAAATGATTAGTTTTGGTTTGTAGAGTAAACTTGCCAATCACCATATAGACAAATTCAAATCCTTATCGACATAAATATAGAGACTTGATGTCATTATTAAATGTCATGTTAAGATTCACCTTTAAAAATTGAATGCAAAAATATTTCTTGCTACAAATTTTATTGCAATTTATAGGCGATGAAGATGAAATCTAGTTAAAAATTCCTTGCAACCCTTCGCTTGACAATGTACAATCCGTCATTGGGGTGGTGATATAAATTTTTGTTCCCATCACAATTGAATTGGTAGTTGAATCTTGCAATTACTATTTAGTAAATGGTTATTGATTGTTGTCTATTTTGAGAATATGTGCAGTAAATGGTAGGTTTACTGTAGATGCCTTTCAAATGCTATTGATTCTATGAATGGATGGTCAAATTCATTAAATTGACATATTTGGAAGCCATAAAACAATGTTTGCGATTGTGACATTCAATCTAAAAGAATTAAGATTAGTAGCCTTTCCATCCATTACAAAAAAATTTAAGGTTTCAAGAAGGTTGTTATAGAAATGTTTAAATTCCGGCTGTGTTGCAATTACAAGGAATTAAAAAATTAATTACTTAATTTTAATTTTTTTGAAAAAAAGAAAAGAATTTATTTTTTTATTTTTTTATTTTTAAAATTTGCCAACCTGACATGGTGCTAACGTGGGCTAATGCAAGGTTCTGGATAGTCAGGTGCTTGGAAAAACTGCCAAATAAACCCCTTAAAGGACATTGGAAGTCCCATGGGCATTTTAAAAGTCAATTTGAGTTTTCACATAGTTCTTGATTTTAAATGTTTTTAAGCTTAACTGTACAAAAAAGTAACTCCAATAATCTACTTTTTACTCCATTTTCATTTTTTTCAAATTTTTTGAAACTATAATTTTTGTGACAATTTGAAGATAGTATCATGAAAGCTCAAAATACACCACTTTTAAACTTTTTCTACTGAATTTCTCTTGGTGTGAGCTCAAGAAGAACATCAACCACACCATGTCACCATGATATTTGTCACTGTTATTTCCATTTTTCTAAAAAAAATTATATTATTTTAAGCATTTTAAAAATTACTATAATTTTTACTAAGAAACTTCTTTAAAAAATCATATAAAATTCAATTTGGTATTTTTAATTAAAAAAAATGAAATGAAACTTTAGACATGTATTACTACATGTGAAAAATATCAAATTTTTGAAATGTGTGTTCTGATGTAAAAATCTGCTAAAGTTTGACTAAGCCCAAACACAAAATGTTCTTTTAAGAGTTAAAGTAATGAATGAAATATTTTCAGATCTAGTTTCTATTCCATTCTATAAATTTGAAAATTTTCAAAAATTTAGTAAATTATTGCAATTGTAAACCTTATACGCTATCATCCAAATTACAAACAATTTTCTTGTTTTTCTTTGAATTTTGAATTTTTGGAATACTATTGTGATTGAAAACTTAAAATTGTAATTGATTTTCACAAGGGCCTTCATTTTTGGTGGAATATTCAAATTATTCAAATGTAATTTGTAGCTAATACAAATTTTCTGTATGTGTGACACTTTTATTAACAAAATCACGACTCTTTTATTTTTCACCAAAAATTCAAAATAAAATAAATAACATCAATTCTAACAAGGCTAGTTTAAGCGTGAAACTGGAGATTTACTTCCAGGTCATCAGAAAGGGCAAACAAATAAAATTGTTACTCTTCAAATATCAAAACCCTATTTTTCATTGCTACTTTTGCACAAAATGAAGAAAATTCGAGTTTACTTAGTTTACTTAGTTTTGATTGTATTTGCAAACTTGTATCTCTATCTTTGAATATATGAATTATATGTTTTTTCCAGAAGTGCTTTGAAAGATTCCAGTAAAGTTAACATCATATAATCTCATGTGGTAAAAATATGAAATTGAAACATAACTTAAAAGACTGAATTGAACTTGGAAATGAACCTGGAAATCAGATGTTTCAATTGATAATGTGACCACGAAACCATTCTTTGAGGGCCACTAACAAATTTGATGTCACCGAGAAAAAACTTGCAAAAAGTCTGCAGTGTACGTACTGTACAAAGAAGAAGGTTCAAACCTTCTGTAGACGTCTTCTACGTCGGTTTGGGTTGACAAGTTCAACCCATGATCTTTCTACTCCTTGAGTTGCCTGAATAATCAAAATCCTCGAAAACGGAACTCCCGACTGTGAATCACACATGATTATAAGCTTAGGAAATGTTGTAACTCTTACTTGTTCAATGGCGTGTTTCATCAGAGCGCCAACCTTGTGACGTTGGATTGCCCAAAGCTCTACGACTCCTACAAACTACGGAATAGAATTAACTTCAGTTCACTTCCTTCTTTTCGAAACGCGGGGTGTAATATAAAGAAGGGGGGTCGGGTTGATAAGTTCTCTTCCTTATTATCTACTGTAGTGAATCTGCAACAAGTTGAGGTTATAAATTATTTCAGGAACTTCCTAAAATAGTCCAATTTGAACGAAACACCCTGTTCTACTTTCCATTTGCATAACAAGAGTTGACTTTTGATACCAAAAAAAGATTGAACGTGGGACTCTTGGGACGTGCCCTGACGCCAAGAAATCTTTTAAAATGAGACCTCTAACATGTGGATATGTAGTGGTTTTCAAGGTCATGATGTCACCTCATACTCTGTTCTGTATGTTCATGTTTTTCCAAAACATTGAAATTTATTTCAACTGCGAAAAATTGCGGACCACACCGAAGCTGAAGTCACCTCGAGGCCCTCATTATCTGGTACGTGACCCACATGCGAGCCTTTATCAAAGTGTTTTGCCGACTGAAATACAGAAGCAAAATCCATCACTGATCCTGGCTGTCCTGGGTTTCTGAACAATTTTAGGAGGTAACTTAATTAAGATCCGTTGTAAGGCACACTCACTGTAATGCTGGCAATGGTGACAGCAGTTAAAAGATTGCCGACTTAAACAACTCCCAACTAATTGCCTAGTGTGATGAGAAGAGAAATGTAAACTTTGACCCGTCACTTTCATACCTACTGCAAAAAAAGAGGAAGATTTTTCTCTAGTCCCTTACACCTGTTACCGTTGTTAACGTCAGTGGCGGTATGACATTAAGGTTGCCGACTGGACACTATATAGCT
Organism: Rhytidiadelphus loreus; assembly: GCA_947034895.1. Classification (NCBI taxonomy): domain Eukaryota; kingdom Viridiplantae; phylum Streptophyta; class Bryopsida; order Hypnales; family Hylocomiaceae; genus Rhytidiadelphus; species Rhytidiadelphus loreus. The sequence continues at coordinate 48,151,861 of OX344764.1, forward strand.
ATATAGCTCCAAGTCTACATTACTGTAGTTGTCAGAAGCAATTCAAAATGATCTCAGCGAAAAGGTTGAACTGATTCTCATCTCAGTCACGTTTACGCTTACTACTGTAGCTAAATGGTACATCCCTTTGAAAATCGTATTTCGAGGGTGCATGTACCTTTGGCCGGAACGATCCGGATTATACTCTCGTGATTATACTGGTCCTGTTGATCTTGATTGGTTGTGGGTCCACTTTGGAGCCATTAACAACTATTCTTTGATGTAAAGATTTGGGAGTGCATATTAACAATTATTGCTTGCTATTGTGTGAAAGATTAGTTGTGAGTGAGAGAGAGAGAGACTAGCTAGAGATCGTTCTTATACAAAACCATTGATGAGGTAGAGAGGGAGCCGATCGATAGAGATTGAGAGATTGAGAGATTGAGAGAGGTGGCAATGGCTATGGCGGACCTTCCCAGCACGGTGATCGTGAACAACACGAGGAAGGATCTGGACATGAAGGTCGGCAACCACCAGCACTTCGCAGATTTCACGAGCGTGCGCAGTGGCGCCAAGCACACCATGCGCATCGACTACAACGACACTTACCAGGAGTTTCTGATCGGAGTAGCCGAGGAGGGCAAGCGACTGATCGTCACGTCTGACGACTGCTGCGACTACAAGAGCATCACCATCACGGAAGTCGACGGACACTTCAACGTCCACAAAGTCCCCCGAAGACGGACGCCCAAGCCCGCCACGCCAGACGTCGGGAAACGACGACCTGCGAAGCCACTCCAGTTGCGGAAAGTGCCGGTGAAGAAAATGAAGGTGCTGTTCAATTGGGGGTTGATGTGTCAGTAGGGCGGGTCCAAAGTATGTATAGGGTCTTTTTTTTCATTGTTTTGAGCATCAGAAGTACATAGTTTTCTACTGACATCAATTGGTTATCAGAGTTGGAGAAGACCGACGCAGAATGACTCGAACCTAGTATTGAACATGTTAAGAGAAGAAGAGGTAGTGCCAATATTGGTCTGCAGGCAGATTGAATGATTGTGTAGTGGTTCTTCTAGGCTGGATATTGAACTGGATTGCCCCATCTAGATTCATTCACTTCACAATATGATGTGTCTTGTCACCTATTGACACATGAGTGCAGTTGCAATGAAACGAGTTCTCTGGATTTGGGGGGTAATGGGGTCCAAATGGTTTCAAATGGGGTCCGTGCTTTTAGTTTACCAGTTGTTGTACCCAGCTTAGGAGATTCAAGCAGTGCTTTCACTTCACCAAATCATTCTCTCCTACTTTGCACATTTGCCTAGTTGACCAATTTAGGGAAACGCTTTTCAAGTGTTTTCCATTCCTTGATTTATTCACCTGCAAAAACCCTTGTTGAACACGTCAAAAAACACGGCATCAGAGAAATAGGTGGATGTTGTTTCAACCTCCCAACTGGTTGAAACAACCCAGTGTTGTGATATCTGTTGTTTCGACATTCAAGGGTTTGCATTTCTCTAAGCCATCTCCGCTGAATTGGAAGCAACCATGTGGACTATGAAGGTACGGTGTAAACTTTGTCAAATATTAATAAGCTAATCATCACATTCTTTGAACACCTAATTAGCAATACATACACATCACAAGAGTATGCACATGTTGATTTACCGCAAGAGCGCAACCCTGAAGTTTTGAAAGCCCTGGCCACTAACTCTCTCGCCAGCCTTCTGAATAGAAACTTTAGGTTGCTGCTTGGCAATCTGATAGCCGGTAACCTAGGGAACTGCTCCATAGACACTGAAAACTGTTTCATTGTCTCTCAGTGAGAAGTTGGCTATTGCATATGGACTGATGCACACATAAAGCACAGCCAGTACACTCAACCCTCTCTAATTGCACTGCCTCGGGGTGACAAATGGGCGCAACATGACAGGATATACCACTGGGAATGTGCAATTATAGAGAGTTAGGTGAACACGACGTGATTCTTTATGAGTAGTAGCCCGTCCATAACCAACAGCCAGCTTCCCACTGTGAGAGAAAAGAGACAGCACATTCCTTCTCCTCAGCAACACGACGCTGGCTTGATCGTGTGAATGCAACCGTAATCCGCGTTCAAGTCACTACCGTAGCACAAACCCTTCGTGAAAAAATTTAAGAAAACAACATCGGGAGGTTGAAATGACAATAGCTGTATTCAGTGACCTAAGCTTGACCTCGACGCCCCCCTACTGAGCCTCTATTCCTAGTTCATAATCCCTGTTGAGACAACATAATATCGATAAAAACAATATTGGAATGTTGAATCAACATCCAAACAATGGGTCCTATTCCAGTAATTAATTCAGAGTTGCACAGCAAATTTTCACATCAGGGGAACGTGCGGTGCAGCGTGGGTGCGTAGCGATATACGCAACAGTGTACACTGCACTCGGTAAAATGCAATTCAATCCCTCTATGCTTAGGGGTGTAACCTTAGAGCTCCGAGGTTCTAAGCTGCCTCTAGTAGTTTAAGCGTACTGCTTCGACTCTTAAGAATCAATGCACAAATGAAGTTTCGAGGTCACAATCTTGCGTCATAAACAAATCCTGGTGACGATCAAAGCATCGTCACGTAACGAGTACATCATACAAGCACCTCAACCCAAAAGAATTCCCAACAAGAAAAAACAAAACCCAAAAGCTTATGCTGACCACCATCAACCAATTTCATCTCAAAATGGTTCCTGCAAGTACTAATCCCATCCTTCGAATCGGAGTTCCGATTGATTCTTACAACCAAGGGCACAAGGCCCAGAAAAATCACAAATCGCACAAGTGTGCGCAGGAAAGCCCCAGACTAAACGCTCGCGAGCCATGCTGCAGGTTTGTGCAACTTCCGTTTTTCACCATCAATCAGTCAGAGGCAAGAATACCCCAGTAACGGCTCCGTAACTGTCGATGAACGCGTTGTAAGTTGGTTCTCATCCGTTTGATGAAGGCAGGAGCCCACTATTTTTGCACAAACTAAGGACTAGACCGAAATGCGTCCAAGTAAGCATTTAAGAACGGTTGGTGTTGCTGTCTGTACTCTCTTAGTTTTGATTGCCTATGGTTACGAGTGAAACTAAATGAGAACTCTTGACCGTGGTCGATTACAAAGTTGAACACAAAGACTCAAACATTACGGAAAGTGACAACGCAGAAACAAAATTAATAGCGCACAGACAAACACAGGTGTCGTGAATAAGAGCCCTTGTTGTAGCAGTGTGTACATTGTTACAGAGAGGGACTACAAAATTGATGCTGCCAAACTACTTACTCTATGGCTTTTCCAAGATCTCAACATAAATGATCACAATGTAACTAAGGGTCTAACCCAGGTGTCTGTTCCGAGCCTGCACCGTTCCCTCTAGTAGGATTTATGCCATCATTCTTTTGTACACTCAATTCCTGGTACATTTATGACAGGTGCCTAGCTGCACAATACTCTATTCATACGTCTGTGAATAAATGAAACAGTGTTCTGTAATAAATCATGTATCCCAACTGTGCAACTTTTCAGCAAGCAAATTGGTCACTAAGTAGTTCAAAAAATGTCTCGAAAGTATCCACAAAGAAGCAGTTTCAGTGTTTCAAGGCAGAAAAAGCTCAACATCAATACCTGTTTGCCCTGGTATTCCTACGTTTCAAAGCTGCCAACTTTCACAGAGACTTCAACACCGGTTCCTATATCACTGCTTTCAACATCCAGGTCCGCTTCCTCTGCCATCTTTAATTCCGATAACTCATCACATGCTTCAGGCGCATTGTTACCTCTTGTGTTGACCTCCATATCCGGCCTCAAGAGGTCCTTCAACTCGTCCAGAATATGAGGTTCCATGAGCCTCCAAACCCACGCAGCCGACTCGTTCTTAAAAATGAGAACCCTCCCAGACTTCCTCTTCTTTATCACGCAATCAACAGTGCGGGCTTTCAGAGCTTTCACGACCAGGGTGAGCTCTTTCGAGGTATATTGACAAGCATTCAAGATCATACCTCCAGTCTTCGTACACTTCTCACCCTCATACATGTACCAATATGCGAGCGACAGCGGGTTCAACCACCTGTGGATTAATCTAGGAATCACTGGCTGACCCTCAGGTCGGTACTGGTGCGCATAAAACCGGAGTGAGCCATGACTGACTGTGGAAAATCGGTGGATCTTGACAAGGTCATCATCTACGTCCGTGCGTGGTGCTTGCTGTGCCCAGTCAGCAAACATATCGTACAAGTGGTTGATCAAAATTGAACCCGCCTCCTGGGGTCGATCACCAAGTTCAAAAGTGATTTCGTACGTGCGATTGTGGTCATGAGAAGCTATCGTTGCACCTCCCAACAGCACCCCAACCAGCATCTCTCTTTGCTCCGGGATCAACTTCTTGGGTTTGGCTTTCTCCTGAACTTTCTTCTCTCCTACAATCTCTGCAACATTAGCCATTACTTCGTCTGGGAGTTTCAGTTTCCGTTCTGTAAGATACTCGTAAACCTCCTTCACTTTCTCTGGAACTCCAGCTCTCAAGAATGCTTCTATCATCAGGCTGCATGTTTGTACGTTAGGGTGAAATCCTTGAAGAGTCTTCAGTTCCTCGTAAATTCCCTCAGCCTGATCCAGTTGTCCCTGGAGAATATACGAGTCGATGAGGTTGTTGTAAGACTGGAGATTAGGTCGACATTTCTTTCCCTTCATGCGATTGAAGATATCTTCAACCTCAAGCAGCATGTCCTTGCTTTTGTACCATTCCATCAGAAGGTTATAAGAAGCGTGCAACACATTGGCAAACTTCTCTTCAGCCTTTTCAAGTGCAGCACGTGCTCCTTCAATATCTCCGGCCTTGGTCAAGGCTTCTACCACTGCTTCGAATGTGTTCAGATTTACATGAACACCCTCAGCTTCCATTTCATTGAAAGTAGATTGCACTTTCCCCGAAAGACCTGCAACGCCGTAGGTCTGAATGAGGGCAACATAAGCCCGCCAATCCGGTTTGTGACCAGCAGCAATTAGCTCCTTGAAAACACTCTCAGCTTCCGCTGTGTTCGCGTCCTTTGCACAAACTCGTATCAAGGCAGCATAACAGTCCGGATGTAAACTCAGCGAGGCTTCTCGCATATCTGCAACCAAAGAACGAACTCTTTCTCCGTTGCCATTAACACTGTGCATGTGTATCAATGCGGTATACATTGCCCTCCACTGATCAGGAGTCAGGCCCATACACCACGCAGTGCCTTTCTTCTTAATGCTCTCAAATAGAGCATCTGCTTGGTGAAGATGCCGCAAATGTGCACCACCTGCGCGGTCCGTGAAGGCCTGGAACAGGGAAAACGCCACTGCTGCCGGCTGTTGGTAACCCCCAAGCTGCTCCATCTGATTGTATATCGTGTAAGCTTCATCAACAGACTCGGATGCTTCATCTGCAATGTAAGCCTTCACCAATATCACGTACGTGGAAATGTCTGGAACCTTTCCAGTTGCGATGATAGTGTCAAAGAGCTCACGCATGCGTGTGAGCTTTCTATTGCTGCCAAGATTGTTTGCCATTTTCGTGTTCAGATCGAAGTCATTCTCGTACCACGGTTGCTGCATGGTCCATTTCAGAACCTTCACATGCAAATCACGAAATACAGGTCAGACAGAATTCCACATACCAAAAAACAACGGCATGAGGCTCAAGTCAGGCCGTTTGGTCCTTTACGGGTTCAGCATTACCCTATAACCTTAGGCTATTATATACCAGTTTTGAGTAGGTCCAATGAGGACTTCCTTTTTTTGGCCAACACATGCAATGTTCTTCATTGATTCTGGTGATGTGGAATTTGGCCCCATCTAAACTATAATTTAGCACAATTGAATTACCCAATTGTAATAGTCATTTCAAGCCTTGGTCCTTTAGGGGTTAAGTTTGTATGAGGATATACAACTTCAGTTGTAAGTTGCCAATAAAACTACATGAAAGAGAAAAATACTCATTTCAACCAAAATAACTTCGAAATAGTCACGAGAGAAACAAACCCTGTGGGCACGCAGGATTTCATTGCGACGCATCAAAGTCTCCATCACTTCCTTTGTGTCAACAGCTTGAATCCATCTCCGCTGTGAATTCAGCATCGTCACAATGCCAGTGGGTCTCAAAACGGGAATCTCTTTGCACAACCAGGCAATCTTCTTCCGTCTCCAGATTTCCACACCTCCTTCTTGCAAGCCTTCCTCAGCTTCACTTTCTTCTTCCGGGTCCTCGGCATCCGGTTGAGGATAACGCTGCCCGCCCTCCTCGGGATCATCATCATCTTCGGAGTCCTCACGAGCGTAGCTTTGCTTGGCCTTCTTCTCCCTCACCTTCCTCTGCCATTTCTCTTCGCCTTCGAACAGCTGCCCACGCCGTGGACTTGAAGGAGCATTCTCGTGAACGCGATCCATCTCAAAAGATCCCCCTGTTATACGCACAAAGTTATTAATGATAACTAATAGAACAATTAATTGATGGGTAGATAATGTTAAACTAATGTCAAGTTAATTTTGACTTAAGATAGTACTTGGCGATCAAGCTAATGCCAATGATACTAACATCACACTAACATTAAGTTAAATCCGTTTGCGCCACATTAATATGAACTCAACACCAACACAACACGTGAACAAAATGAAATCTAATTCGTATCAAGTTAACATTAAGATCAAATCTCATAGAGGGGGTCTTCTGCGATGAGTCGTCCTCACCAAGTCTCCTGTCTCCGAAGTTGCTCGAAGAACGCCCTCTTGCAGAGGAAGAACCTCTGCCTCCTCGGGCAGTCCTACCCCCTCTGCTACCCCTGAAACTTCCACGCCCACCTCGCGGACTCTGCGCTGGATCCCAGCGTTTGGATGTATCAGTCTTGGAGTTGGAATCCCTATAATAAGGACTTGGTGATCGGCTGGCACCTTGTGCATCCCTGAAACTCCCTCTCCCTCCCCTCATAACACCAAAACTGCCTCTGCCTCTGCCCCTGCCCCTGCCCCTGAAGCTCTCCCTATCCCTTTCACCACCATTACCAAAACTTCCTCTACCCCTGGAGCTCTCCCTGTCTCCTTCACCACCTGGAATACGAAACGGCTCTCTCTGGGAACCATAGCCAAAATTTTCTCTACCTCTGGAGCTCTCCCTGTCTCCTTCACCACCTGGAATACGAAATGGCTCTCTCTGGGAACCGTTGCCAAAATTTCCTCTACCTCTGCCTCTTCCCCGTCCTCGAAAACTTGCCATATCACCACCAAATTGCTCCCTCTGCCCTCCATTGTCTCTACCTCGGAAACTTTCCCTATCCTCGGAGCCTCTACCTGGGCTACTAAACCGCTCCCTCTGTCCACCATTGCCAGACCTTCCTCGCCCTCGTCCCCTTCCCCTGAAACCCTCCACGTTCCGAAATTCTGTGAGCAGCTGATTAAACTCTACTCAGCTTGAATCAAGTTAGTATAGATTAGGACATAAAGTTTGGCAGCCACGAGTATAAATTATGTAATCTGAATACATTCAGATATGTATTACCTTGTGTCCATAAATCCCTCCCTCTGTCCACCATCGCTGGAGAAGAATCTCCTCTGACCCTCTTCTGACCTATCAAACGAAGGTCGAAAGCTTCCCCTTCCGGTGCCTCCGCGACCTCTCCCACTGCCGCCTCGACCACCACGGCCCCGTCCTCGGAACGTCTCCGAAAAAGTCTCCTTCACTCCACCATTGCCAGAGTAGGAATCGCCATCTACTTCCGTACCACTGCAGATAAGGCCACCCTTACCAAGAGGTAATACATTGTTGGAGGCGAGGAGCCTCCCCTGCTGCAACTCCCCGGTCCTCGCACCTCCACTCACCCATTGACTGAGGCTGCTTCCGATGCCAAATTTGCCTAAAATGCCTGACGCTGCGGTGACTTTGCTTCCCGGGAGAGAATGCTGTGAAAGCCACAAGAATTGCTGCTTGACGTGAAAACAGAGTCTGCCAGGAGCGACCATTGTGCTACCAGAAGCAGGAGCGGAGGCCGAGAATGGACATCGCCAAATGTGTCTGCTGGGCAGCAATTTCATCATCCCTCCTCCCTCTGCAACCAAAATCAAATGAGAGTGAAGAAGCGAAACCTTACACCCTACACCCCTAAACCCTGAAAGATAAATACTCTGGCGTCACCACAACAGCCGTTTTCCGGGAAGAAGGAAACTGGATAAGGTTTCCATTGCTTGATCGCGATATTCCTATGGATAGAACCCTACGCAATAATTCAAAACTTCAATCCTGTGTCAATTAACAACCTGGACGGCTAATTCTAACCAAATGCCGGTAACGTCGCAATGGAGTAAAGTGAGGGACTCATAAAAACAGACCTACGAAAATACTCCACAAAGAGGCCACATTCAAATGCTATAACAAATTCACAAGCTCACAACACCAAACCAAAACCGCGCGACCTTTGCGACATTCAAAATGTTGTAATTAGTATATTACTTACTAGCATCAAATTCATAGCTCATCCAGTATTAACATTGCTTGGCATATTAAAAACCATCTATCTGTTAAATTGACCATTACTCCATGAAGGTCAAGATTCACCTCCAGCATGTATTTATAAATCTATCAATGAGACATGAGACACACTCTTGCACCATTAATTGTGTGAATTTTCATCTGACTTCTTCCCAAAACGCACCTTAAAACCTCCAATACCAGGAGGAGATGATGCGGGCGCTCCCAGGCCTTAAACCCTAAACCCTAAACCTTGAGCAAAGACTCTACCTACGTCACCTGGATGGATAATCCTACGCAGCTGCAACCAAATGCCGGTCACGTCGCTAAGGAGTAAAGCGCGTCACTCACAAAACAGAGTAACTCCTCACACTCCTCACACTCACACTCCAAATGTGGACCACCAATTCAGAGCTTGTGCCTGGCAGAGAGTAACAAGCTCACAACACCAAGGAAATCCCACATGACGTTTGAATCCAACTGCGACCTTCAGAACGCACCTTAAAGCTCCAATTGTGCGGTGGAGCGCCTGCCCCGGCAGCTGTGAGGATGAGAGCGACACCACCGCATAAGTCCCGAGAATTGGATCCGGAGAAGAGGCCCTGATGCGTGCGAAGGTGGGCAATTGGGGGAGGCGAAGTACGCGAGAAGGGTGCGAGGGGCATTTGCAGGGGAATTGGGAACTGAGAGGTGGAGGAGCAAACTGAAGAGATCGAGGCGGGACGGAGGCTTGCAAAACAGGATAACTAACTTCATTGTCCCTGAGGCGGGGCCTATGAGCGTGGTCAGGCTGATCCGGATCTGGCGTTTTCCTAGATGTGGGAGGAGGAGCCTCGGTTTTCTGAAGAGCCTTGCATCATAGAAAGCGAAGGTGGAAGACCCTACAAATGTACTATTGACATTCGGAGTAGGAAATAGTCAAATAGTGGCATGGAAAAAAAAAAAAAAAAAAAACTCAAAAAGTTATCTTATTGGTCCTCTCAACGCCTTTCTCTTGCAGGGCATGTCACTATAGTTAATGCGGTTCTTCTTTCCACTCTATATTATTTTATTGCTATCTGGAGCAGATCCCTCCAATGTATACGTAATATATGTGGTAACCTTAGGAACTTTTTCTAGAGTGGGACGGAACACACTTCTTGAGCCCGTGTCTCTTGGGATGACTGTTGCCTACCTACAGAAGTTGGTGGATTAAAGTTATTCAACCCTAAGGTATCCTTTATAATCCTATTGGCTAAATGGATCATATTTGCAATTGAACCTGGTATATCCAACCTCAAAACCCTTCTCAGATATAGGATTCATAGAATATAAGATATAGGATTCATATGGATTCAGATATAGACCATAAGCCTTCTGCTTCTCATGGGTCTAGGATATGGAATAGAATCACATCCGCTTGGAGACAACTTGTCAAAAATATCAACCTCTTGCCACAGACGAAGTCCTTACTACTAGTATTTGGTGGTCTACCAGCTTCATTGGCTTTAACTTCAACTTTTTGGCTGACAGAGCTAGAGTCCTAGCTCAGAGTGGTATGCGAACACTTACAGATCTATGGAATCCATTATCGCTTGACTTCATACCATGAAAAGTGTTAGTGACTAAGTTTCTTTTATCCACTCTCGAACAACACCATTGGTTTTTTCTTATTTCTAGTATTCCACAAGAATGGTTAACATTTCTTAAAGTTCAAGGTGAACGAGTAGAGGTGGCAGAATGGATAGGCATATTCTCCCATTTAGATGACCCTATTCCATGTGTAGTATGGCAAAACCCAATTTCCAACAATCACCTTTTATTCACCAATGCCTAGTCTCTCTAGTTGGCTAGGAATGTTCCTAGAGCAACTGTCGACGTTTCTTTGAGGCAACTTTCTCTCATTCCAGAAACGATGGAGGTCATCTTGCTCTCAAGCTTTGTTCGAAGAGTCTATATCTGTCAAATAAAAAAAGGACACCTCAACACCCATACCTTCTTTATGTCGGTGCAGTGAATTCATTGCCATTTGATCCTGGGAGGTGGAATTGGGGAAATGGGTCTCACCTTATGGACTATACTACTTCCATAGGACATAAACTCCTCAACAATAATTGCCTCTTTAAGTGTTCAATTCCGTCTAAGTAGGTTGGTTACCTTCCTACTACTTTCCGTCCCGACTAGAAGGAACTATGGCACAAAACTAGATCTATAAAAGAAGCTACCTTCATGTGGTCAGTTTGGCATAATGCAGTTGTTGTTCATACTTGGAGAGCTAGGATTACCTTTGGCACTGACACGAATTGTAACTGTTGTAGCTTAGCAACTGAAGAATTTCCATTCCATAGGTTTTATGTTTGTCCACGAGTACTAGAAGTTTGGGACTATACCCAATTCATTATCTATCATCTCAAAGGGGTGCTACCTATTGTTGGGCCGCATAATTGTCTTGACTTTTTTCAATGTGTCTTTGGCTCATCTACCCCTAGACAGTTCCATGAGTTTAAAACCATTTGGAACTTGCTCTGTGGCTCTTCGCTCTGGATTATTTGGATCTCTCAGAACAGCAAGGTGTTTCCTCAGAAGCAATGGCCTTTGGATTTTATTTGCTCCATGATTTGGGACACTCTCCTCGACTCGAGCCGTGCGGCCTATCTCAAGACTCAACTCAAAGTTCGTCAACGACCACTAGCTGTTGCTAATATTTGGGCCAAATTTGATTATAGTTGGCTTAAATCTCCTATCCTGGCTAGCAAGATTGGTACTAGTGTTACTTGGAACACGAAAGGCCCCCCTTTGTGTTTATTTTTCTGGTCTCTCTTTCTCTTCTTTTCTTTTCCTTTTTGCTCTTATCTCTTCAATTGTCCAGCCTTTGTGGCTTGGTTGTTTTGTGTTCCATTTTTTTTAATGCAATGGTTCACGCCATTTGTTCAAAAAAAAAAAAAAAAATAGTGGCATGGATAGTCTGTCAAATGCTGGTACAAAAGGCTCCTATGTGATTTATATGTGAGAAAATTTATATGTGATTTATATGTGAGAAGATTTGTATGTGAGAAAATATGAGGAGGATGTTACTTAAAAACTAAGCAAGTGTAATATATAGTAGTCTTTCGTATATTTATTTATTTTAGTTTTTTTTTCTTTAGAAATAAATGAATGTTTTTAAGAGGTTATTGTCGGAGTTACAAGAAACAAACTAAAGTGCATCTCAAGTATGTTAAAGCAACAATTTTTGTCTACTCTTCAATGATGCAACTAGCTAGCATCTTCACCCAATGTTTCATGATTGTTATCCAAAGTTCATAATGAGTTCATATAGGAGTAGAAAGAAGTCTATATTCTAATCATACTATATGATATTTTGTCAAAAAAACTCAACATCTATCATCCTTCTAGGTACTCTTAGGGGATAAGGTAAGGTAGAATAGCTAATTCCAAAACAAGTTTGGTCAAGCCAATTGAAGCTAAATTTTTCCTTGTGATGTATGTATTAGACCATACATGTACATTATAAGAAGAAAAAATTTGCAAAGAATTTTTTTGCAAAGATTCTTGTCAAATGTATGTTCAAAATGAGTTCTTCACCAACAACGGTGAGTTAATTATCCTTGTAAGCTGATAAAAAATTGGGATTTTTATAATTTATATAATAGAGGATGAAAATAATTTTGTACATATAATGTAAAAATCTACTTAATCTGAAAGGAGCAAGTAATCTAATTAATTGCAATCAAAATATTACACATTAAATAATTTCAAGCAATTATTTTATTGTTTTCACCTAAATACTTCTACTAGTGAATTTCAAGCCAAATTGTCACTATCATGCTAAATTTGGCTTTTACACAATCAAATAATTAAATTTTTAAGTCTACATGTGAATCTTTTTTTTACATCATTCCAATAAAATATTACAAAGTCATGAGTCATTTCAAATTGGATAGGTAAAAAAATACTTTAATAAAAAAATTAATTATCTGTATTTAACTATATAGGTTGATACCTACTCATAAACATTTGAACCATTCAATTCCAAATAATGAGGTGGAAGTTATGGAGAGTTTTTTTTGCAAGACAATGAAATTAGAAAAAACATTTAAAGTTGTCTTTTGAATAAATTTTGAAAATTTTGAAATAAAAACAAAAATAAAGCAAATTTATTGTTTACTAGAACATTGTTATCATTGGGATTGATGATTCTTAATTTCCTATAAAATTTACTAGTAGTTTCATTTCCTCTTTCATCCAATATTACCTAGGTCATTGCAAGAAACACCTTTCATTTGTTGTAGTGTTTTGGCAAAATTAGCATTTCAGCCTTGAAGTACTATGAGTACTATGTAGTAGAACAATCTTAGTCATTGATTGTAAAAATCAAGAGCTAAAATTATTGTTGCAATTACTATGGACCACTTGCAAGTATTAAAACAATACTATGGGAAAAAAGACAAATTGTCACAGAAAAATAGAAACAATGAATTAGAAATAAATAATAAATAGAAAAATCATGAACAAAAAAAATTAAAAATTATCCATTTGAAAAGACTTGATGGTGATCAAATTCCACCAAAAAATGAAGTTCACACTATCTTCAATGTTCAAGAATGCTTGTGCAAGGGAGTCCTATTTGCATGGACCTAAAGGATATAAAATAATATATTTTTAAATTTCCCTTGGTAGGCATATGCCTGCCTAGTGCAAGAATAGACCGTGAAAATTTCAACTCTAGATCATTCAATTTGGGTACATTCCTAAATGCAACAGGCACCAAATTCTGGTGTCAAAAATACTTTGAAGTTGAATAAAACTAAATGAGTTATTATTTTTAGTAGTTTATATTTTTGAAAAATTCTTGTTGAAGTCTTGTTTTTGCATCAAAAATCCGATTTTGAAAATGAATTATTATGATTTTTCTATTTAAGATTTTGTACAAGGGTGCTCACTGCAAATCTTGATTTTTTTAGTGTTGAAGGCTCTTGAAAATGAGCCTCTAATACACTAGTTCTTGGAAGAAAAATCACATTTGAAATTCATTTAAAAAAATTGTAGAGTAGATTTTGAGAAGCTATAAGTTGATTAGGGTATGCATGTTATGTCCTTTAACCTTGTATGTTTTTGGTGACCAATTTTTTAGATTTGATATGTGAAAAGAGGATTGAAAGACTTTAAATCACTTTCACATTTTTAACACCCTCGTGATCAAACATTATAATCTTTCAATCTATGAGTGATATTGTTGTGTTTTCTTTTCCCGTGTAATCTTTGATATGTCTAATTTGAATTTGTACAATTACAATTCAAATAAAACTAATCAAAGTGTTGTTTTTTGTTCAATGTGGATAAAGCTCAAAAAAAGCCTTAGGCATTTAGGAGTTAAAACAAAATTAAAAAAATAGTTTTTTTTATACACTATATCAAATGAATCGCTATTGACAATGGCAAACTTGAGTCCACCAGTAGGCAAAAAAAAAGTTTACTTACTAATGCTGAAAAAGGGAAAACTCCAAGGGATTTGTTCCCTTGTGGTCAAAGAGGGAATTTGTCAAGATTTGGTTCATATAGTAAGCTTAGACTTGAGGAGGATATCCTCCATTCAAAATGGGACCAGCAGTGTGAATTTACCCTAGGGAAAACACAAGAATTTTTTATTTGCCACACATGATAGAATTTTGAATTCATATTTGCAATAAGAAAAACCCAAATTAATTAGGAGAGGTCAAAAATATTCTCCAAAATATAGAAGGCAAGAATTTTTATCCTACTGGTCCCACTTTGAATGGAGGATTTAGTGTCTTGTAAGCTTAATTAGATGGTTTGCAGAACCAACTGAGTTAAAAATTCAAATATTGAGGTGTCTCTACAAGGGATGTAACTTCTTGTATGCTAGCTTGGAATTATCCTACGCTATGATGAGATTTGTTAGAAAATAATTCAAAAAATAATTCAAAAAATAATTCAAAATGGCATCTACTAAAATGTTTAGAAATTACAAGGTCCATGGTATAATTGAATCAAGAATTGAATAGTGTAGAAAATATTAATGAAAATAATCTAAATGCATAAAAATTCAAGATTTTTGCAAACAACATTCCCAAGTACAATTTACAACATTTTTCATCAAGAAAAATCATAAAGGCCCAACAACTTTTTGATAATGGAGTTTTTTAATGAATTGTCCCACTTTGATATTTTTTTGCACATGGATGTGCTTGAAATTCTTAATTTTAACCATAAAAAAATAATGACTATTTTGTCTAGTATGTATGGAATTAATGGTGGAAAATATTGATTGTTGGATTTTTAAATTATAACAATTTTGGATGATCAACTTTATTGGCAAAAAAAGCAACTTTGAGGAAAGAAAAATTACAAAAAGATGAATAATGCTTTTTTAACACGCACACACCTCTTGAATTTTTTTTTGTTGGAATCTTAGGCAAATGTAGTATTTCTTAATTTAAAAAATTGAGGAATAAAAAACTCTTCAAATTTATACACATTTTCAAACAGAAGGAGTAGAAAGCCAAAATTGACCAAATTGGATCCTATAAAATTTTAAGAAATTTATATATGCGTCGATTTTTGAAATTTAACAATTGATATTATTAGCATATTGTTTGGAACATCTTCAAAAAATTTGGAATCATTCTAATTATTTTGTATTCTTAATCACAATAGATTGAACCTTGTATTTTAAAATTGCTAAAACTAAAAATTTGAAAAAGAATTCACCAAGCCTAGTTTTTTGTAAAGTAAAGACTACAAATGTACAAAAAAATGTTTTTTTCATCCCTACTAATCCTTTCATTGAAAAAATATTATGTTTGCTTCCTTTTTTTATAGACTACATTTCCTAAATAAAATTTTAAAATACTTCTCGCATTGAAATTGGAGAATATGACAAGTATGTCAACTTGTTACTCTACAGGATCTTAGTTTACAAAATATTGAAATTTGAAATATGCTCTTGAGTTCATAGATTCTATGCTCACATGCTAGCACTCCTTGTTGAAATACTCCGTTTCTAAGCACTGTGGGCTGCATTTGACACAAATTTGAACCTTCGCAGCAAAAATTAAGCCAGCATGTGCCCAACCATGAACTTCTTCGTTTCATATTCTCCAGGGTCACAATTGAGCTTTTGAAGATTTTTATTGAGTTTTTAGGGTTCAGGGTTCGGATTTTCCAGTTTCTGCTCTGATTCGCATTTGAGGAGTAGGATCGCGAGGTTGTTTTACTAATATCTTCGCACGAGTTACTTGAAATCTTTCGACTGTTCAATTTTTCATTGCATGTTCTCTGGGAACGAAATTGAGCTCGTGTAGTAAATTTGGGAAGGTTTTTGGGTTTAGGGTTCGGGTGGAGGATGCTTCAGTTTCCGCTCTCTTGTTGCAGTTGACGAGGAAGATTGAGAGCCATGGGGAAGTCGTCCAAGGATAAACGTGACATTTATTACCGGAAGGCGAAGGAGGAAGGGTGGAGGGCTCGTTCGGCGTTCAAGCTCTTGCAAATCGATGAAGAGTTCGGCATTTTGGAAGGCGCGAAGCGTGTGGTGGACTTGTGCGCTGCGCCTGGGAGTTGGTCGCAAGTCTTAAGTCGAAAGCTCTATCAACCCGCTGTGGCAGCCGGGGAGCCTCACCCTCTCATCGTCGCCATCGACCTCCAACCCATGGCTCCCATCGACGGCGTCTTGCAAATCCAGGGCGACATCACGAGTGCTAAAACCGCGGAGCTCGTGATCCGGCATTTCGACGGAGGCAAGGCCGACTTGGTGGTGTGCGACGGCGCGCCGGACGTGACAGGGCTTCACGACATGGACGAATTCGTGCAGTCGCAGCTCATTCTTGCGGCGTTGACGATCGTGACGCACGTCCTTCGCCCCGGGGGTAACTTCGTTGCTAAAATCTTCAGAGGAAAGGATATAAGCCTCTTGTATACGCAGTTGAAAATTTTCTTTCCAATTGTAACATGTGCGAAACCTAAGAGCAGTAGAAACTCCAGCATTGAAGCTTTTGTGGTTTGCGAGGGGTATAGGCCTCCGGAGGGATTTGATTATAAAGATTTGTACAAGCTTCTAGAGCGGGCGAGCAGCAGGTCGGCGGATATGGATTGTTCCAGCGCTTGGCTTGAAGGGTCTAGTAAGCTTATCGTTCCCTTCTTAGCTTGTGGGGATCTAAGTGGCTACGATGCTGATCAGTCCTATCCTCTTGATACACTGCAAAGCTTAGCGCCTGTGCAGCCTCCTATTGCTCCTCCATATCGTACAGCTATGGAACTAGAAGGCCAAGCGCATAGAGCTGGCGCAGCATAGAATGTAGGGCTTTGCTTAGAGTTTTCACAAGGAATTGTTGTAGAATGGTTATCCAAATTTGTCCACCATTACTCTAATCGGTTTGAGTGACTTGAGAGATTTTATGTCGGATGCTATCGTCCAAGGAAGTCCACGATCTATGGATGAGGAATAAGACATGGTCCTTGCCTTGACATCAGTGACAGAGCCCGTAACGCGTAAACTGGAACGGCGGGTTTTCTGACGTATTTGAAAACCTAGCCAGCAAATTTCAATTGGTCGCTGCTTTGGTAATGACTTGCTGAAAGCACATTCTTCATAGGTTTCCAAGAAGCTATCCCGCACATGGTTTGACCTAGAATGAGCAAGAAATCTTAGTAAAGATGTAACTGCTTGTTTGCTTTTTTTGCTGTCATATTCGATGCGCTTCTTTGATTTCTTGTTGTGATCTCAATTCTTCAAGTTAGAAGGTGTGTCATAGCTCATTAGAAGTGCATAAGGGGTCAATATCTTTCTAGCAAGATATCACTTGAAACATTGGGTTGAGAATTGAGCATGAATTGGACTCCCTGGTTTAATTGTCACGGTGAAATTTTGTGGTATTCAGTTTCCTTTATGCATCTGTTTTAGATCAATTTTTTTTTTTAAACTCGTGGACAAACTTCAGTGCATTTAATGTGCCCTCCACATCTTGTCATACCGGCTGTATACTTAATTAAATCCGGACTAGTTCGTCTGAAAGGAGCTTGTCTCTGGCGATGACCTGTGATGAAACTGAATAATGTTAGTGTTGCAACTCGAGTTGTAAAAGCTGTTTCAGCCGAGCAGTAGGGAAGATTTTTAACCCGGTTCAAGTCTCCGTTGGAATTTCTGTGTAAGCACTGGTTTTCTGTTTGGTCCAAAGGGGATGCTTGTAGCTGGTGGTGATTTGCAGGCCGTGATGATGCACAGCATCAGGGGAAATGACGATGCAGCGTCAGGGTAACCTGTAGCAGTATCTCAACCCTCTAATTACCCTCTGTAATTGCGTATTCTGTGTATTTCCCAGAATCTGTCCTGTTGTGTGCGCATGTGATTGATTCCACATGTGAGTTCATTTAGAAGCTCATTTAGAAGCGTTGTCATTAGAGAGGTTTGAGTGTGTAGGGAAGCAGTACAAGAGAACCTACAAGTTGCATGGCAAGGCCGAATTCACGCAGAGCTCACAACTGTCGAAGCTAAGGCAACGCCTTTAGCACAGTTTTGAGTGCAAAATTTGGGGGAGTACGACTCAGTCGAACAGTTCAAGTGGATGTGCATTGTCAACTGAATTTGATGTTCCCACTTCATCCTTCACGATGCATGTCACTAGCACTGAAGACTCACAGTGACTTGGTCCCATGGAGTAGCAGGAAAGAATTTAGTAAGTTCATGACCCCAAAATTCTTCCCACTTGTGAAGTCATTATTGTTTTGCAGCCAATGTACTTGACGTGATTTCGTAGAGGCAGCCGTGTCGGATATGGGTCAAGAACAAAATAATGTCTGCACTCCGGCACTGGTCGGTGGTGTCAGCGTTGGGGTTCCAGTACTGTACTGAATTGTCTTCTATTTTCATTTTTCTCGTGAATGACTCAGTCCAAGATTTGGTAGCGTCTGGCAAGTCTGGCAAATTTTTGTGTTATTTTGGACACAACATTACAATATCCGCTCGAAATTGGGCTAAAGAATTGTGCTTTCTTTCTTAACCACTAAAGGCCAATTGAAAATCCAGGTAGGCTCCAATGAATTTCATGTCAATTTTGGTTAGATGTTTGTGAAATTTTGACACAAGGTGTACCCCTTAGTGGAGATATAATTTTTTTTTCCCTATTGGGTGTTTGGATCAAAAGTTATGTTGTCCTAAATTTTTTTTTGCAACCTTAGCAATTGGGGCATCTTTTGCTAAAACCCTCATCAGCTTTCAAAAGTTGGCATGTATATAACTAATAAAATATGCCTTCCATTGTTTAATGAAAAACAAATTTTAGTCCTCAAATCACATGTTAGCTATGTTAGGTCAGTTTCAAGAACAAAATATTTTCTTTTAACTTCAAGTCCTATTATCTTGCAATCTATGCAGTTAAAATTTTTGAAATTTTTCACACATATTTCAAATGTTTGTTTCTAACTTCAAGTCCTATTATCTTGCAATCTATGAAGTTAAAATTTTTGAAATTTTTCACACATATTTCAAATGTTTGTTTCTAACTAGTCATCGTTTGGATTTCAAATAAAAAAATTTCCTCATTGCACAAGAAATCATCAAAAAATTTCCTCATTGCTTTTGAAATTTTTTCACAAGTGAGCCTAACATCCTCTCAAAGTATCACTTCTATACAATCATTGTCTAGAGCAAATTTTTTATTCAAATCCTCAAAGTGTCATTGTGTAGAGCAAAATTTTTACTCAAAGAATGCTTGAAGTTTGTTGACCCTCTTTTCATATAGTTGGAATTCAAAAAAAAGTTATAATTTTGATTTTGGACAATGTATCTAACATTTTATCTTCCAAAACATCCTCCAACTTTTAAGGTTTCCAAAACACCCTCCAACTTTTAAGGTAGCTTACCTCTTTTCTGAGCATGACCTATTTTCACTAGTTGGATTGCTTTGTTTCTAATCAGTTGTGATAGTTCATGTGGTTAGGTGATAGCTCACGCAGTACAAGCTCATGTGGTTAGGTGAGCTCACGCAGTACAAATGTTGGGGAGATGTACATTGAATGCATACAATGATCACAAGATGTACATTTGAAACCACAATTATCACCTACTTTGAAGCATGGGTGATTTTGTAATTAGGCTATGGTTGGAAATGTGGTGCCCTTGTATAACAAGAATGGGTTGAGCAGAATCTTTACAAATAAATTCATAATTATGTTGTTTTAGAGGGAAAAAAGGAACAATTTTTGAAACCCTCCTCAAATTTATTCCCTCACATGGGGGGATTTTCTCCTCACCAAATGTTCACCGGAAATACAATAAATTGCTTAGAGCATCCCCACCCGTCTGGCAAAATTTGGCTGGCATTTTGCCAGTCCATCCACTTTTGCAAGCCGGGTGAGGATGGACTACCCCACCCATGAGGCCATGTCCTGTTAACAGGTCGAGTGAATTGAGCAACAAGGGAAGAGATAAAAAACTTTAGGTGAAAAACTTTTGAAATGTTCTAAATTGTGAAGTAGCGAATTGTTCTGAATGTAAATGATTGAAGGTTCAAAAATGTACTAATTGATTTTATTTTCAATTCCGATCAATTTCAATGTGAATTTGTACTAATCGATTTCAATTTCAATTTGTACTGATTAATTTTAATTTTAATCTCTGATCAATCAATTTTCAATGGGGCAATTCCAATTAATTTCAATTTCAATTTGTATCAATTGATTTCGATTTCAATTTTAATTTGTACTGATCAATTTCAATTTGAATCTTTGATCAGTGGGGCAATTCCAATCAATTTCAATTTGATCAAATCTGATCAATTCTATTCAATTCCGTCCCTTGTTGAATTTCAATTCCGAGCAATTTCAATTCTGATAAGTTTAATTCCAATCCGTTTCAATTCTGATCAATTTAATTTTGTTCAATTTCAATTTTGATGAATTCCAATTCCGAGCAATTTCAATTCTAATAAGCTTGATTCCAATCTGTTTTAATTCCGATCAGTTTAATTTTGATCAATTTCAATTCATTTCCGACCAATTTAATTTGATCAATTTCAATTTAATCTTCATACTTTATTCTTACCCTGCCAATCCGACTTGGAAATTCAATAAAACATTGAAGGGAGATGAACCGAGGTGTCACGCAGGTGAAAAACAATTGTCGCGTACGTGAAAAACAGTTGCCGCGCAGTTTACGGAAAGACAAAACATTTCGTCGCTTGTTGTTTTGCAGACCAAGTTCCAGCCTGCAAAACCACCCAATTTGCAAGCCAAGCCCGACCTGCAAGCCCTCCCTTCTTAACAAGTCATCCATTTTGCAAGACGGGTGGGGCGCTTTTGCAAGCCACTCTTAAGAAGTCATCCGTTTTGCAAGACGGGTGGGGATGCTCTTAAGTAGTCGGAATGGGGTCGGCTACCTTCAAGGTTACAATTCCTACATGTTGTAGTTAGAGTCAACAAATTAGTTGAATTCTAGTGATTGAACTCGGAACGAGTGGTTGGCCCAATCAAAGTTCCCACAATTTGCACAGTTCACGGCACACTAATCTGGAGTTTTCATGTCGGTGGAGCTTTTCTATTGGACCCACTCACAGTGTCACTTCCACGCAATGCTGTAAAAGCATCCAGTGGTTACGATGTTCTATACTGTAGTGACTCCAAAAATTCAGTCTATAACTGAATGTTTTGGTTGAGTTTCAATTCATGCACCATACTTTGAAAATCATGCGCCATGCTTTGAAAATGAATGGGCAAAATTCAAATGAGTGAACACTAATGTTGTAGTATCCTAAGTAACTACAATCTTAAAATAACTTGAAGCTATAAGTAAAATTTACAAGTTGTAAGTAAATGAATTTCAAAACTAATCACTCACAGAGATTCACTAATTGATTGTTTTAGTGGAACCATATTACTTTCAATGTTTTAATGCATGTTGTTGTACATCATTTAAGACTCATTGATCCACCCCTATTGGATTTGTAAAAAGTTGACATACTTAATTATGCTTCAAATAAAAAATAGAGAGAGAGAAGTGTAGATAATATTATTAGAATGAAATTTGAAGATTCTTAATGAATCAAAGACTTGAGACCTTATTTACCTTCATAGATGATCTATAGGTTGTAATTTGAAATCTTGTTGTATACACTTTGAAGAGATTTGAAGATATTGTCCTATTATACAATTAAATCAAATCATTGCAATTTGTAATTAGCAACCAAACCTATTTTTTCACTACAGTCTTTTTCAAATCAAGATGTTTGTTTGCTAAGGCATTTATATAGGGATTATACTTGATTTAATATGATATGACATCAACCATGCAATTACTAAATTTTGAGTTACTTAGTAGTACTTCCAATTCAAGTATTGTAATTGTTGAATAATGTCATAATACTTTAGTGTGAATTTCAAAAAATGGACACATGGGTTTTATAAAGTTTATCTTCTACATATCCTAAGCAACATAAAACTCATACCAAAGATAAGGAGAAGCTATGTCCAATCATCACACATTATTATAAAATGGTAAGGTGAAAGGACCTAATTTTGTTCCCAATCCCAATATTGTTTTAAAAAAAGTACATTCAAAATGTTCCAACCAAATCCTTTCCCTTCAAATGCATCAATAGTTAATTTTCTTTAAATTTGCAAGATTATGGAGTCAAAAATTGTAATATATATGTATGTTTATATATTTCAGAATGTGCAATTTGAAAAGGTGCCAAAGTATTGGAATATTTTTAATTTAATGAAATTAGTGATATTGCAAAATGTGCATTTTGAAAGTTGCCCAAATATTCAAATATTGTCAATTTAATGAAATTGATGTTATTGACCAATCAAATTCTGGATTTATACACTCTACGTACCCAAAGATTTGGTTCAAAGTGTGCATTCAAGTCATTGTTTTAAATTTTGTTTTGGTGAAAGATTGAAAGTCAATCATTTCTAATTTCATACATTGCGTAAATTTTCAAATTTAATACATCAATTTTTTTCCTCAAAATCCTTTAGGTACATCCACACCAAAGAGGAATATCTAAACCTTTGGGATGGACAAAATAATCCCATTTAGATCAAAAGATCAAAATAACTCCATTATATTCTTTTCTAATTTTGATTATCCATCATCAATATAGGAAATTATTTTTTCCCTACTTAGATATGTTCCTTTTATGTAAATACATCCTTAAAAGGTTGAAATATGATCCCTTTACTGAAGAGAAAAAATGAGGCTTCTAAAGGGCTGCTTTGGAGGGACCAAACAAGTCTATTGTTTTCAAAGTAGTCCCTGGCTGGAATCTAGCTGTAGAGGAAAGTCAACTTGGGTGAATATTGCTGGAGCAATTAGCCTCGGTGAATTAAACAAATTATTTATTTAATTTTAGTTTTTTTCCTGCGACTAAATTTAAAAATAAAATAAAATGTAAAACTAGGTTCCTATGCCATCAGCAACATTGAAAGCTATAGGTTTGAGGTGGGTGATTTTAGGGGAATTTTTTTTTTTGCCAAAAAAAAAAGATAGGAAGGTAGTTCAGTTGTTGCTAGAGTAGCCCTCCGAAAGCCTCATTTTTTCTCTAATGACTAAATGTCATCCTAAAGATTTCATTTTCAAATTTTTATGGTAGTGCAATTTACAATCTTGAATTAAGTGAGGAAGCTATTTCATCAACATATGAATTATAAATGAAACATCATTTGTACATCTAATTTGGTGATATTATCTTACTTTGGAAAAAAATAGACAATATTTGGTGATTTCGTTCATAGACAATATTTTATAATATATTCCAACTTTTTTCCAACATTGCAATTATATTCAACAACAAAATGACTAGGATAATAATAAGGTGCCAATCCAATATGTGTTGCTTTGTGAGTTTGTGGCTTGACTTCTAGCCTCAATACTAAGATAGAGGCACTCAAAACCACTACTTTATCTATTCCTCTTGGATGGTTTGTTCAAATGATGTTTTTTTATAGAGTGAATATTATTTAGCGACTTTGAGAGGAATCAATCCAAGTCAATTATTTCACAATTTTTTGTCTCTCATACAATAATCTATAAATTTTCAAAGTTGAAAACATAGGATACCTACTTATGCTACTAGACTCTCTTAAAATTGCACAAGCTCTTGTTCAAAGTAATAAATGCTTTTTGAAACTCCCATTGGTTTCTTCAAAAAACTCTTCAACTTGCTCTTGAGAGTTTGTAGTGGTTTTCAATAAACTAGGGTGGCTATTCAAGGTCCAAATGTAGGTGGTGTAAAACATTCTATGGTGTTTTTTGGTGAGCAAACATGCATCCTTTAAGTCTTCTTTAAAAAAAAGAAGGCACCTATGCTTGGGTTGTGCAATCCAATTAAATAAATAAATTCAAGAGTACCTACTTGCCCTTTTGAAACCTTGTGGCAATTGATTTACTCAATACTATAACACTTACTTGTGCCTCACTCTTGAGACTAGTGACTCTATTTGATGCCTAATGATTTTATTCTTTAACACTCTAGCATCTAAATACTTCTTGAGATTTTGCACATTTTTTCTTATGTCTTTATTTATACATATTATTTCTTTCAAATTCATCACAAAAGAAGGTTGACATTTAAATTTTGAAGTGTTGTTTTGGATGAATGAGAAGTTCTTTGGAAGGAATATTGCTATAGTATTTGGGATTACCACATGAAATTTGTGGGTAGGTTCATTTTTCCCTTATTAAAATCATGCATTTCACGTTTAAAAACGGTTTTGCCGTTTTTAGAGAGAATGGTTACGCGGGTCACTACCGCATCACTGCCCCCCACACCCGTGGTGCCTCTTTCTCCGACGCTGCAACTACAGTACGTACTTTCTCGGGATAAGGAATCTTTACTGGAGCTCCAGCCTCCAACGCTCTGGAAACCGACATAACAAATCCGTCTTCAGTTACTTACCATCAGCTGCATTGTCACGGAATCCATCCATGCATGGCATTTCTGCCTTCACTTGCTTTGCACTTTCCGATATACCCGTAACATCCGTCACAATATCAACCTTCACCAGCTAGGTAAGTGAAATGTACGCAGGTTACTTCTAGACACATTTGCCTGCGTGCATCCAATATACACTCTCAGTTCCACAATGCACGCGGACGTGAGATCAAGCAGCCTGATCGATCTGGCGTCGCGGCTACCACCGTGTTCTCCAGTTTGCTTGTTTGCCCTCACTGCAAGGAGATCTTTAATTTTCCGTCAGTAACTAGAGGTACACAAGCATGGATATCGATGACTAAGTTGTCCACTTCAGTGTTGCGCCATGGCTGCTTGATCGATCGATCAGGTCGAATTGGTTCACTCGTTTCTAAAGAGCTCAGGATCGATTGAAGGTCTCGATGCTCATTCACACGTACTCATTTCCAGTCTTAAGTCTTGCCCTGGTCAAAACGTGCAGTGACTCCATATCTGTTTTTCTGTGGGATTT
This sequence comes from Rhytidiadelphus loreus, assembly GCA_947034895.1. Classification (NCBI taxonomy): domain Eukaryota; kingdom Viridiplantae; phylum Streptophyta; class Bryopsida; order Hypnales; family Hylocomiaceae; genus Rhytidiadelphus; species Rhytidiadelphus loreus. Next base: position 48,176,760 of record OX344764.1, read on the forward strand.
ATTTTGGTTCGGAGACCTGGACGGTGATGCAAGCCAGCTTGCAAATCTTCATGCATATGCCCCTCCGGGCTATGTATTCACCCATATCCTTGTAGGAACCTGTCCGACTTGCGAGAGTTTTCAAAGTCTGCAAGTCACTGACTGCACTCGCAGATTCAGGAGGTCCCTGTTTCTGGAATGAAACAACCAGATGCACTCTCGCGCTCATTGAGCTAGTTTAAATGTACCATACTTTACATTCAGGCAACCTGAACTTAAACTACTCGAACTTCTCAGCAAGTGGTCGGTGATTCGATACATTTCCTATCGTGGTCGCCTTAGCTTACGTCTTGTCTCCGTAATTGATAATTGATATATATAGAGAGAGAGAGAGAGAGAGAGAGAGAGAGAGAGAGAGAGAGTTCGAATTCACAGTGATCCTCTGTAATACCTTCGGGAATAGCCAGAATTGGATGGATTATCTAGAATCCAGTGTTTGCAGCAGCACTTACCCAAGTGATGTAACGATCACAGCGGAGATTGTGAACCAGACGCATCAGGTGCTCGACATGAAAGTAGGCAACAGCGTGTACTTCGTGCACATGGCCCATCTCGCACGAGGCGCCACGCACACCGTGCTGGTGGATTACAGTGACACCTATCAGGAGTACAAATTCTCTCCCCTGAGGTCCAGTACTGGAGGCGGCAGCAGCAGCAATCTCGTGGTGACTTCTGATGAATGTTGCGATTACAAGCGTATCACCATCACGGAAGTGGACGGTCAGTTGGCAGTCCAGCGAGAGCCCCGCGTGTCCTCTGGAGAATGGAATTTGCAGAATATTTCGACCGCAGCAGCTCCTTCTCCTCCTCCTCCCCCTCCCCCTGAAGCTCCCAACAGGGACTGTAGGAGCGACGTCGGAGATTCCAACTGGAGGTGGTGGATTCGGCTTCGCCTCTATTGAGAATTAAGCTTACTTCCGTCGGCAACAGAGATTATATATAGCTCATTGTAGACCCAAGAGTTAGTGATTTCACTGATCTCATTATTTTGTGGGTACCGCATATAAGTATGTAGCAGTGATCGTGAGCCAGGGCTGTCTTTGAGAGTCACTAATCAAGGTCTGTAGCTAAGTTTGTTGATATCGGTATGACCTACGTACTCTCCTGCCATCGTAATGTAAAGTTTTAGAAGTGGGGAAGCGAGTCTCTCTATTAACCTTAATTGGAAACCCAATTGTTGGCGTTTTAATTAGTCACTCACAGGGTAGAATATTGTATCTCTTGTGGAGCCTTTCACTCTAGATCTTGGGGCACATTTTGAGGGTACATAATGCTATTCAGCCACTGGTATATACAAGAATTAGTGCAACTAGCAACTTTTTTGTGACTGGAAAAAAAGAGGATTAGTGCTACAAGTAAACACCGTCTTCTTTGTAGTCGCATACGGTGGATGAGTTCCCTAGGAATAGAGTCTAGGCTCATTTGTTAGTCTTGAGTAACATATCAGTGACCGGTACCATACGGGCACTTGAGAGATTAGACACTAATCCAGATGTTAACAGTGTGATAAATCAGTTAGTAGTGGTATTTAAAGTTTTAGACAAAACGTTAAGCCTTTGTTTGTTACTCACTGGAGTGTATATATGTATTCCAGGCCCTCCTCGCACAGGCAAGTGAGTTGGGTTTAGGCATTTACTGGAAATTTGTAACCAAGTCCCATACATACTGGCAGGAGTGACGCTTCTTATCTCTAATTTATTTCAAAACCATCAATTTACAAATATATCATCACAATTAAAAATCTTTTTTAATTTTGATCCAAAATAAATGAATATGATATAGTTTGAATGTGTGATGATTGTGATGGAATCAGTGAAAGTGTGACAGACTAACAGTTGAATGTGTAAGATATTCTAGAATGTTGTGTTAGAAAAAGTTGTGTTTGGGAGTTTTGAGTGTAGTTTTGTTGTAGTGTAATTTTGTTGAGGTGTTTTGAAGCCCAAAATACTCATCCCCAAAGCAAGTCTAAAATCTTCATCTACATTTATTTTTAACAAATTCAATTGTAGGATTTTTCAGTTAACTTGTTCAAGTATAGCCTCCTAGATTTTGAAGTGAAAATTTAAAACTTCTAGATTAATTTTAAGTTCAATGTGCCTAAACTTCAAAAGTGAAGTTTTGTTTTTCAACATTTTTAGAAAAAAAATATTTATGTCCCATAACTTGACTATGCATTTTAGTCAATATGTTGGAAAGTGGGTTGAAATATATTAAAAAATTTAATAAAAAATAATTTCATATTCATCTTTGAAAAAGTGGATCATTGCAAGAAACACTTGTCATATTTTTCGTCACAATTGGAGTGATGTTATTACCATCCGCTATAACTTTTGAAGCACAAGTCCAATGACCATGAAATTTTTATTGGAGATCTCTAACTTGATGATAATTAGATCACTTATTTTTTAGAAATTAAAAAAATCATCTTGTCTTTAAAAGATGGGCAATTTCGTTAAAATGGTGCCATTCCACTATTTTGGCAGTTTTCACAGTTCAGACCGGGCGGTCTGAAATGTACAACTGTCCTAGATGTTTGAAATCTATACCTTTTCTAGATTTCTGAAATCTACTCATGTCCTAGATGTCACTTTAAAATTCCAGACCCTGAAATCTATATATGTCTTAGATCTCTGAAATCTATATAAACCAAAGATTTCTAAAATCTACACATGTACTAGATGTTACTTTTACACTTCAAACTGGGCGATCTGAAAATGGCACATGGAATACCGCCATTTTAACGAAATTGCCCATAAAGACAATTTTGTTAATTTGTCACACTTTGAGGTTTAGGGGTTTTCACTATGCCGCTCGACCCAATTTAAAAGAAATACCCTATCCTAATTTCCATTTGCATAAAAAGAATTGAATTTTGATACCAAAAAAGAGATTGAACTTGGAATTCTTGGAACATGCCTTGATGTCAAGAAAATTTTAAAAATGAAATCTCTAACATGTGGATATACCAATTAATCCTAAATGCCTTAGGCCTTTTTTCTGAATCACTTGGACAATTTCCATCGATGGGAAAAAATACATAGAACTAGGGGAGGACACTCTCACTACATTTGGGGTAACTACGTGCGGCGGTGGAAAAAGTAATTCATGTAATTCACCTTGAATAAACTATAATTTCATTCTAAAATTTTGAGCTTTGTTTAACAATGACTAAAGGTTTCTATTGACAAAAAATTCAATTCCAAATAACATAAGATATATTGTCTAGAAAGGGTTGAAAAATGAACTAAAATGGCATGTTCTCCAACTAAAATATTTATAGAGCTCACATGAAGATGACTATTGCATCAATATTCAACCAAAATAAACTTTCAATAGAAAGCTATTCTATATAATTTTTTTTTCATTTTTCAAATTTTTTTTCTTATATAATATAGAGGTGTGAAAGTTATTTTCAGCTTTACAGTGTATCTTTTTTCTTCAAAAATTTATAACTAATTACTATTAGCACAAAAAAATACCAATAATTCAAAACATAAACTTATAAAGTAGTAAAATCTATCCATAATTTTTTTTTTGAAAAAGAAATTAAATTTTAAGGTGTATTACTTGTTTTACTTTTTCCGCCGCACGTAGTTTGCTAAAACATAGGGAGTGTCCTCCCCGGGACATAGAATCAAGGGATGTAGTCCCCGGTGGAGGACATAAGGCCTTTTTTGAGCTTCTTGGAATTTGCTCTAAATTGAACAAAAAGACAACACTTTGATTAGTTTTATTAATTTTTAAAAATTGTAACCACACAAATTCAAATTAGACTTGTTAGAGATCACATGGGAAAAGAAAAGAAAACAATATCACTTATGGATAGAAAGATTACACTGTTTGATCATGGGGGTGTTAAAACTTATGAAAGTGATTTGAAGTCTTTCAATCCTCTTTTCACATGTCAAATCTAAAAAATTAGTCACCAAAAAGCATGAGGTTCAAGAAGATAACATGCATAACTCCAATCAATTTATAACTTCTCAAAATCTATTCTATACTTTTTTTAAATGAATTTCAAATGTGATTTTTCCTTCAAGAACTAGTGTATTTGAGGCTCATTTTCAAAAGTCCTCAACCCCCTAAAATCAAGATTTGTAATGGACTACCTTGCACAAAATCTTGAATAGAAAAATCATAATCCTTCATTATCAAAATTAGATTTTTGATGCTAAAATTAGGCTTCAATAAGAAATTTTCAAAAATATAAACTACTAAAATAATAACAAGTTTGGTTAGGTTTATTTAACTTCAAACTATTTTGACACCAAAATTTGGGGCCTCAGCATTTAGGGGTTAACCGGTATATAGTGGTCATGATGTCACATCATACTTTGTTCTATATTTCATTAAGGTAAAACAACCCATTGTGGTTAGAATTAGGAGTTTGGCCTCATGCCATTGTTGAAATTTTTCAATTTTTTTCCCACATAAAAGGAAGTGTGAGAAACAATGAGAGCAATTGAAATTATATATTTTTTGACAAAATATGAATTTGCTATGAATTTTTGAAGTGTTCAGTGCAAAAGAGTTTGTAGACTACCTCCAAACCAACAAAATCAAAATCTATGATGCTCATCTTGCTCACCTAAAGTAGTCATAATATTTTCTAACATAGAAGGCTTAAAAAGTCAATTTCTACAATGAATTCACTGGAAAGTTGGAGGTTCCTAATGTGATTTCTCATCACTCCATTACTGTCATGTAACACACGTGTTGTGGTCAAAACTCACATACTGAAAAAACCCATAATGGGATCATTCCCTAAGTGTGCACTATGGGTCATCTGACCACAATGGGCTGTTTTACGGCTTTTACCTTATTGGCTTCAAAACATTGAAATTTATTCCGAATTGCGAAAATGTGAGGAGGCCCTCATTCTGGCCAGGGTGAACTGACCCCCTAGCTCGGCCCTGTGGGCAAACCCTGGAATTATTTATTTTCAGCTCATGAATTTTTTTGCAAAACTTTAATTCATTTTTGCGATCAGAGACCCCAAATTAGTTTGGAGAGGTCAAGAGTTTACCCTAGAACGGCCCAAAATAGGGGGGCTTTTTTTTTACATGCACTCCTGGTAAGGCCAAGCGAGGGGGTCAATCCACCCTGATCCTCATTCTCTGGTACGTGACCCCACATGCGTGCAAACTTTATCAAAAAATTTGCCGACCGAAATACAGATGCATACCCTTCGATAGATTCCAAGGGATGAGCTTGTTATTAAGACTGTCCCTGGCTACCATTTTAGAAAGTTCTTTTCTCTTTCCTTTCGGCACATGCAAAAAGTTTATTTTATTTCAGCGGCGGAAATAGCGGAACACATAAGTTTTTATAAAGGTTCATTTTTACTGCCACAAACCACTTCATTCGTGCTACGCAATTGTTGCTGCACAGGAACTTTGTCATCTTGCTGCTTCTCAACCTCACGGAGGGCGTTGCCCATCTCGGTGAGCTAGCAATGCCTCTGACAATTGCAACGTTCATGTTCTCTAGCATTGCGCAGACTCGATCGATTTGCCAGCTTACTCTACCCTCCCGCAATTGTTCACGCCCTGCTGCTGATCGATCACCAGTGCAGACTTTGTTAGTTTGTTTGAACGATAATTTGTAGAGAAAGATGTCAATATTTGCTGTACTAGGTGTCATTATTCTTACTTCACTAGTTTGGCTGTATTGCAATTGTTCAATCTCTAAAACTCATTTCTTTTTGTCACGATTTCATTTATTTGACAATTTTCACTCACTATGATTGATTTTCACAATGGTGACTTGGTGAGCTTGTAAAACCATTTACTGATGAGCTTGTACAAATTATTTTATCACTTGCTACTCTAGCTGCACTGCAAAACTTGTAGAAAAGGACAACGTTATGCAATTGCTACAAGTCAGGGTCCTTTTCGGGTGCCTATCCCATTCTGTGTGTGAGAATAAATTAATATTATACTTGCATGAGGTGATGATGAGATTGTTTGATATTCATTTTTGGCACACATGTATTGAAGTTAATGGTGAGATTTTGTTCTTGCAGAACAAGAAGTCGAGTGCAATTGAATCAGCGGGGTACATAATTAATACAAGCAAGAGTCAAAATCAACGATGGAGGAAGAGAATGCTGACGACGTAGCCCGAGGGGTAGGCGCAAACGAAGCTTTGATGATTCCGAATGCCGCAGCAGGTGCCGCGCCCGACGCGGGGCAACTCGCGGCAGCGACTGGTCAAGGAGCTACCAACTTGGCAGACCCAGTCATTCTTGCCGATGTGGTGGGAGAGCTTCTGCCTCGTGGTCCCGTGTAGCCACTTTTTGACATCGAAACTGTTCTGCTGGGTCCTCAGCCCACGAACACCAACAAGGGCTGCACAATCCTTGCCAAGATTACTACAGAAACCATGCCCTGAATGCAACCATTGGGAGTGTTCAGTTCCCCATGAAGGCAGGAGCAGAAGAATCAACCCCTTTTGTTTTTTGTAAATACACTAGATGGAATGATTGTTTTTTGATTTGTTTATTCCCACAAATGAAAAGAAGATTTGATTGCAAACGAAAGAATACAACCGCGGTCACAGCAGGAGCGGGAGCAGGAGTCTTTTACCCGAGGGTTGGCAGGAATGATTAGTTTGATCCCAAATTAACTTGAAATGATCTTCTTTTCCTGTTGGCTGTTGCCTAGACTGCTTGAACCTTAAGAAGATATGATTACATATGTGTGAACTGTAAATATATACATTACTCTGTGCTAAAGGGACAATTTAGGGTATGGTAACCTATTTCAGCAGGAATTGTGAAAAATATAAAATAAGTAGGTCTTGACAAGGTTACCAATTGTGACATCCATCACTATATCTTCCAGCTTGAATTTGCCAGCAAGTTGCGCATGCCATTCACACGTGGACTCCGTCTCATAGTCACCTCCTCCACCATTGCATGAGAATTTGTATCGACACTCTGTTGCCGAGGTTCTCGAAGAGTATCAAGCTTGCCATCCACTTCCGTGACAGTGATGCGCCGGTAATCACAGTAGTCATCGGAATTGACACTCAGTTTCATGGAGGCGTGATCCGTGCTGTCCACTTCCAGCACAAACTCTTGGTACGTCCAGTTCCCATCCACTTGCATCTTGTACTCGCCGCCCGCTTTCACGCTCGCCAGTCTGCGATAGGTACCCACCGTGATGATCAACCCGTATTTCGTTTGGTTCACGATGATCGTCGTAACTTTGGTGGCCATCTCACCTGTCGAGCCTCAATTGCCCAATCACGGGTAACAATTCTTTTGCAAAAACAAGTTAACCTCTATCAGTGGTGCACTCTGTCCGGAATTTCCAATGGCAAGGATTCTAGACAACGCAAAGACAGACGCCAACAAAGATTGAAGACGCAGTAAGCGAGAAAAGAAGATTCGGTCTCTGCTTATGTACGTGCAATCGATCCTTCGAATGCCAGAATATGAAAGCGAGATAAATTGAGCGGTCGAGGAGGGGATGACTCTGACGAATAAGGTAATCCACAGCTAGCTTCGTATGTACTTCTTCGTGAAGAGCCGGCACTAGTGCAAAAGGGTGGCTTAAATGACATGTTGAAATGACATTTTTTGAAAAATGTCATTTCAACCATGTTATGGAGAATTGTCATTTCAACACCCATGTTGAAATGACATTTTTACCGTTTTTGGTAGATTTTAGAAGAATAATTGATCTCATTATGTTTGTTTCAATTAAGAATGAAACTAATGTCATTTCAACCAAAAAATTTGATAGATTTTAGAAGAAAACATTATCCCATAACAATTGCCATGGAGAAGACAACTGGTAGAGATAAATAATGTGAATAGGAAAAATTATCTAAGACCTACATTTCTTCTTCAAAATAAGGAATGTGAAGGAATGTACCTATGTACAAAATACATAGATTTTTAAAGTAAAGAAGTCTACATTTTTTGAAGATTTCAAAAAATAAATCTACACTCTTTTGAAGATTTTGAAGGGTAAAAACTATATTTTTGAAGATTTGAAAAAAACAATCTACATTTTTGAAGATTTTGAAAAGTAAAATCTACATTTTTGAAGATTTGAAAAAAACAATCTACATTTTTTGAAGATTTTGAAAAGTAAAATCTACATAATAGTAAGATATCAAAAAGTGATATCTACATCATAAATAGATTTTGAAATCTAAAATTTCTTTTTTAATATGATTTCAAAGACCTAAAATGTACATTAAGTAGGTTTTAAAATTTACATATTAGAATGTCATTTCAACCTCAATGTTTTAGTGACATCAAAAATATGACATTTTAAATGACATTTGGATGTCATTTCAACCACCCTTGGAGGGTGGTTCAAATGACATCCAAATGTCATTTAAAATGTCACTAAAACCACCCTTTTGCACTAGTGCGGTGTGCCGGTGTCGGAAACTCCTACCATAGCTAGCTAGGCCGGCACAAATTGGCTGCAAGATAGTCTGCAAGTCTGGTTTCGACCAACCATGTTAATATGACGTTATGGATCGACTCACCCGCTATCAAACGCCACCAAACTTCTCACAATCTGTCTTCAAGCAACCGACTGTGATCTTAATGTCGTGTGACCGATACGCAGGATGGACAAAAGTCACAAAACCAGTCTACTAGAAAGCGGCATCCTTAACTCCACTTGACCTAATTTTCTACTCTCCAGTCTGTTGACTTCGTCAGAGTCCTTACCTCCAAACGTCCGACTAAACTTAGATCCTGAGGCAGAGTGCCCGTGCATTTTGAATGGTCCTTTATTTGTGTTGAGAATAAAATACGAAACAAATTCGCAAAGCAACTAAGACACACAAAATACACTCAAAGAATTATAAACTTCATTAGGGAGTTTTGAAGTATATACAATGAAGAAAGGAGAGAGACAATGAATAGTTGTCTTCTCCTATTGGTCATGAGGAATTCACCCAATCCTCATGACACGTGTCACTCACCATTATGGTGAGCGTTCACATTAGAAATTACGTTTCTTAACACTCCTCCTTGCTCAACATAATATGAGTAAAATATTATAAAATAATAATCTATATAAACTAGCTGATGGTATGTATAAAATCAATCAAAAATCAGTCATTGTCGCCAAGTCGTGGACTTGGTCGGCTGGTTTCGTAAGTCGGTGGTCAACCGATCGGTCCGAGGTTCGATACTCGTCGGCTTCGTCGACTGATTTGGGAAACTCACGGCTTGGTATTGCTAGTGAGGCAGGAATAAATAGCCGACCTGCTACCCTACCCCTGAGTTGTAATGTGACAAGATGCAGGGCACCCCAAGATGGTTAACAAGCTCCAGCATTGATCGTAAACCGTGGTTCTCACCACGACCCCCACCTTTTGTATGTAATTTCCGTAATCTCATGAGTTTACGGTTGTTGCCTCATTAAAACCTTATTTGGGAAAACCTTGATTATAATCAAGGAAAAAACCACAGATGAAGGAAAAAGAGTACAACACCTTTATTAATCCATTCTCATAGTAAAACCCAATGGGAAAAAACTATGGAACGATATCAAAAAGGTTTACAAATTTTCAGAAAGAAAACTTATTGAATCTCTTGCTCTAAAATATTAAGTCGCCGCATACCAATGCCATGAATAAGTCGGCGATGAACAAATAATGGAAGAGCCTTAGTAAAGAGATTAACAAGATTATCAGCTGATGACACTTTCTTGATTTCCAGGGCCTTGTTAGTAATCAAATCATGTGTAAAACTGAAATACTTCGGATCAATATATTTTGTTCGGTCACCTTTAACAAAACCTACTTGCATTTGTGCAACATAAGCACTGTTGTCTTCATATAAGACAGTTGGAGAATCATCATATGACAACCCACAATTTGTTAGAATAAACTTGTCAATTGATCGTAGCCAAATACACTCTCGAGATGCTTCATGTAAAGCGATAATTTTTGCGTGGTTAGAAGATGTAGCAGTAATGGTTTGCTTCACTGATTTCCAAGAAATTGCAGCTCCATGTCGTAAGAAAACATAACCCGTTTGTGATTTGGATGTTGCTGGATCAGATCTATATCCAGCATCAGCATATCCAACCAATGTTGGATTTGCAGATCGAGTGTAATGAAGTCCCAAATCTTCAGTTCCTTTCAAGTAACGGAAAAGGTGTTTGATTCTATTCCAATGGAAAAGTGTCGGTTGAGAACTATGCCTTACAAGGACACTAACTGCAATTGCAATATCAGGCCTTGTGGATGTAGCCAAATACAAGAGTGCTCCGACCGCTGCGAGGTATGGATATTGTTCACCCAATGTTTCCTCCTCCTCCTCGCAAGGGCAATACAGATCACCATCTTTGATATTTCGACTAACCATAGGTGTAGATAAAGGATAAGCGTCAATCATATTGAATCTTTTAAGGATTCGATTGGTATAAGTAGATTGAGATAGAAAAATGCTACCATCTTGCATATGTAGAACTTGTAAACCAATGCAAAAAAAAGTTTTTCCAAGTAATTTCATTTCAAACTCGCGAATAAGAAGCTAAGTAGCAGCAGCACATGCAGATTTGGTACCCACAAGGTTCAAATCATCAATGTAGACAACAATAATTACAAATCCATTTTTGTCTCTTTTGATAAAGAGACATGGAAGTAATGCATCATTTATGAAATGATGTTCAATAAGAAATTGTCACAGTCGTTGATACCACATACGTCCAGACTGTTTAAGACCATACAATGCGCGTTGTAATTTCACGCCACGATGTTTGCTAGAGATAGGTGGATTTGGGCTGATGGTTTCAAGACCAAGAGGAATTTTCATATAAATATTTGCATGAAGTGAGCCATAAAGATAGGCTGTAACAACATCCATAAGGTACATTTCAAGAATGGCATGAACTGCCATTCCAAGAAGATATCGGAAGGTAATAGTATCCATAATTGGTGAATACGTAATATCGTAATCAATTCCAAATTTTTGTGTAAATCCTTGAGCAACAAAACAAACTTTGTAGCGAATAATCTTACCTTTGTCATTTCATTTGCGTACAAAAACAAGTTTGTATCCAAGAGGTCGTGAGTTAAGATTATTCACGATAGGTCCAAAGACTTGTCTCTTGCGCAAAGATTCATACTTCTTCTCAATAGTAGCTTTCCATTTGAGCCAGTCAAAGCAATTCATTACTTCTTCAATAGTTCGTGGCTCGGGATCATCTTTCTCGCAAGAAAGATATTCTACAATCATAGAAATGAAATTTTCATTCATGTCAATACTTGCTCTATCCCATATGTGGCCAGTACCACAGTACATCACAGATAATTCTGTGTTCAAGTGAGATACATCTTCTTTAGAAATAGATGAATGAATAAAATCGGAAGTGGTTGCTATAGATAGAGAAGGATTAGCAGCATCAGAGATTGTCTTGCGTTTGCGTAGTTGCTTATCTGGGCCACGAGTCCGTTTGCTCAAAGATTGAGGATTATAAATAGTTGTAATATCTGGTACAATAACTCGAGCAGGAAGATTTTGGGCTTCATTCAATGGAGTTTTTGTAATTTGTGGCGCATCATTAAAACCATCAGGAGTTTGATCCGCAATCTTTTGCAAATGCAAAATTTTGGCAATTTCAGTTTCAGTCAAAGATGATCGTGGATCAGGATTTGATGTAAGTGTTTGAGGTGCTTGAAATGTAATACCAAAAGAAGTCTCTGGAATAAATGCTCCTCCTCTTAAAGATGGAAATACTTCTTCTTCAAACTGACAGTTGGCGAAACGCGCACGAAGTAATGTACCAGTTGAAGGATTAATGTATTGAATAATGCTGGGAGAGTCAAATCCAACATAGATGCCTTCTTGGCGATGAGCGACAATAGTATGACGTTGAGGTTCCGCAATTGGAACCCAAACACAGCATCCAAATACTCGCAAATGAGAGGCATTGGGAACTCGTCCTGAAAGAAGTTCTTGTGATGAAGCGATCTCTACAGATGAAGGACGAAGTCGAATCAAAGTTGCAGCATGTAGAACTGCATGTCCCCACATGTATGCGGGCAAATTTGCATGTAAAAGCAAAGGCCTCGTAATAAATTGAATTCGCTTGATGAAAGACTCCGCCAATCCATTTTGAGCATGTTCATACGGAACTGAATATGTCAGATCAATTCCAGTAGCAATACAATAATCTTCGAAAGATTTGGATCGAAATTCTTTAGCATTATCCATCCAAAGCGTTTTGATTGGATAATCAGGAAAATGAGCCTTGAACCGGATAAGCATAGAAAGTAAGTTGGCAAAAGCCAAATTTCTAGTTGATAGTAAAGAGACATGAGATTGTCTGCCTGATGCATCAACCAAAACCAAAAAATATCGAAATGGTCCAGACATGGGTGTTATAGGACCACAAATATCACCATGCAATCTCGAAAGCATTGGTGGTAATTCACTGGGCAGCTTCCATATAGATGGTCTGGCAATTAATTTGCCTTATACACATGCTTGACATAGTGTCATTGAATTTACATCAGTGGGCTGTAAGTTATGACCAAGAACACATGAAGAATTTTCCGAAATAAAGTGGAGCCTGGATGACCAAGTCTTCCTTGCCACAGTGAAATTTTATTATCTTTAGAAGATAAAGCAAAACTAGATACAGATGGTGGTCGGATTGGAATCCGATACAAGCCACTAGCCGTAGCAAAGCTTGTTTCCACTACTTTATTATTTTGTACAAAAACCAGAGCCTCTCGCCTATCTAAATTTTTGGTCGAGAGGTGAAAACCATTGGTGTGGATATCTCGATAGCTGATCAGGCTTCGAGGCGCAGAGGGAGAAAACATAGCACGCATGCATATTATGGTGGTGCCCTCAAGCAAAATCACCTTTGCTGGTCCCTCCTGAAAACGAAACACATTCGATCCAGCCATAGTTATTAAATTTCTGGTTTGTCAAGTTGAAAGATTATCAACATCAAAAAATTGTTTATGTTGCAAAATAATATGTGTGGTTGCAGAGTCAAGGAGCGCATCACAAGACTCACTAGTGGAGGTATCCTCAGCAACATGTGTTTCAAAATCTTCAGCTCCATATGGGTCCATAGACGCATCCATGGTATGAGTTTCACGACCCTGAGCTCGAAGTTTCTTGTTTTGTTGAAACATCTTGACAAAATAGTCTGATGTACGGCAAACATTGGCCAAATGGCCAACTCTACCACATTTGTGGCAAGTACGCGTCTCTGACAGACGCTTACCATGGTTTTGAGAAGAAAAATTGGTATTCTTCTTGTACACATGACTCTAACCATAACCACTGGACTGTTTATGACAATGTTTCTTAAACTTTTGTGACTTAGGTTTGAAATGAGAAACCTTGACAGCATGAGCCTCTGGTACTGTAGTCCCAATAGGGCGGGCTTCTGCATTACACAGAAGGATCTCGTTTTGCTTTTCAGCAAGAAGTAATAGAGACATGAGATCTGAGTGATTTTCAAATTTCATGTTTCTATACTGCTGGGCAAGTACAGCAGAAACCGATGGAAATGTTGAGAGAGTTTTCTCAATCATTTCTTGTTCAGTAATGGATTGACCACACAATCGTAATTGTGATATGATGCGGTACAATTCATTGTTAAAAGCAACAAGTGTTGGAAAATCCAACACTCGTAAATGCGTCCAATCATGAAGAGCTCTAGGAAGGAACATCGTTTTCTGATGGTCAAAACGAGACTTGAGCTTCTGCCAAAGCTCATCTGGTTTTTCTATCTCTAAATACTGATGTTGTAATGCAGGAACAACATGGCGACGAAGCAAAAGTAAAGCTTTCCAGGAAGTGGAAGCGGAAACAGTGGTAGCAGGAATAGTGGAACCTGAAGGAATAGTGGAACCTGTGATAGTAGGAGCAGTGACACTTACAGTGGGAATAATGTCAAAATTAATAGCATCTGATAGTCCCTCAGCAAATATATGTGCTTTGACCGTCCTCGCCTATAATAGATAATTGCTGCCGTCAACTGCCAGTTGTGTAAAAAGAAGAGGTTGAAGCCTTGGTGGCTCAATAATAGTAGCAGCCACCGGAATAGTCGTAGATGTAGCAACTGAAGAGGTCGAAGTAGTCATGATGTAGAAAGAAAATAACTTTGGAGAGAAATTAGGGTTTGAGAAAAAAAAATAGGTTGAATAGAAAATTAGGGTTTGGAGAAAAAATTAGGGTTTAAGTAGGAAGATGAAGATAAAGATAAAGATGAAATTGAAGATAAAAATAAAGATAAAATAAAGATAAAGATGAAATTAAATTTTAAAATTTTAAAAAAAATTTTAAAAAATTTTAAAAAAAGATAAACTAGTAAATAGTAAATAGTAAGTAGTAAGTAGTAAGTAGTAAGTAGTAAGTAGTAAAAATAAAATATAAAGTAAAATAAAGATAAAGATAAAAAGTGAGATAAAGATAAAGAAAATATAAAAATATAAAAATATAAAAAATATATATATATAATTTAAAATAAATAAAATAGAATTAAAATGAAAAATACTTGGGGTTTGGAGAGACAACCAAGAGTTCTTGAGGCGAAGGGGTGGGAGGGAGAGATGAAGAGATGGATAAACTTTGAAGGAAAAGAAAAAAAATTGAACCCCACAAAAAGATACAAAGAAGAGGTGGGATGCGGAAGGGCGGAAGAGCTTGTGTGGGGTGGGAGGCCGAAGGGCCTGTACGATTGGAAAGCAGGGGTCGGCAGAGGAGGGAGTCGGAAGGATAGGAGGCTAACGGCCTGTGATGGAAGAGGGGTACAGGGACGGAGCGGCCTGGGTTGGGCTGGGAGGAGCGGAAGGGGAGGCTGGAGGGGAGGCGGAAGGGTGGGAGGGAGTTGGAGGCTGGGCGGGGAGGAGGGCCGGCAGGGAGGAAGGAGGGCCGCAGGGAGAGAGCGCAGGGGAGAGATGAAGAGGTTGGAAGTCCTTCTCCTACAAAAAAATATCAAACCGGAAACTAGAATAATTAAAAAAAATTGAGAGCGTACGAGCAAACAAGCATAAGAGCGTGCTGATAACGTGTTGAGAATAAAATACGAAACAAAATCGCAAAGCAACTAAGACACACAAAATACACTCAAAGAATCATAAACTTCATTAGGGAGTTTTGAAGTATATACAATGAAGAAAGGAGAGAGACAATGAATAGTTGTCTTCTCCTATTGGTCATGAGGAATTCACCTAATCCTCATGACACATGTCACTCACCATTATGGTGAGCGTTCACATTAGGAACTACGTTTCTTAACAATTTGCTTGGCATTGAATGTGTCCTTTATAAGGTCTAGTATATCTTATAATTTGTTTTAGATGATCAATATCTGATTGAGATTTATTCTTTGAAAAATTATCACATGGATGAGTCTACAGGGATAATTGAAATTTTTTATCCCTAGTGTATCATTGATTATGGAAATCTTCATATATACCACAAGGATAATTGACAAATTTGTTGTTTAATATTTCTCCCACTTTGAGAGGAATCAAGCCGAGGAGAGGTTTGAATGGTTGTGGCAAAAGAATTTAAGAATGGTACAAGGTTTGAATGGTACAAGGAATTTATCAAATGGTGAGGGACAACAATAATTGCATTTGGAAGATTGCCTCCTACATAAGCTAAGAGACAACAAGATATTTTCTTCTCATCATTAAACACCTTAAATTAATTGACTTTAGAAGCTAGTTGTAAAATGTCAGAGTTTTCTAATTTTTTTGGCAACTAGCTTGAAAATTCACTTCATTTTACTTAATTTCATTGAATTTGCTTAATTTACAATACCTGAATCTTGATTATTTAACTACTTATACTTGAATTTTGAACCACTGACAGTTGTCGGACATTGCAACTTCCAATGATTGACTATAGGGGAAAAACAAATCATTAAGCAAAGTTAAATGTAATATTAGGGTCCTTTCAGTTGCTCTGGAGCGGCCCTCCAGAGGGCTACGAATTTCTCTAATGGAACAAAATTAGATTATGGCAACTGTTGTCAATCCTTAGTCTCTATTCTCTAATGCTTGAATGGGAAATTCATTAAAATGGAAATATTTTATATGCCATTTTTCCATTCCATTCTTTCTTTAGATATAAAATTTAGGATTGGTATAGATTTTAGAACACATGGTCTACTAAAAATAAAAGAGCTAAGTTTGTGGAATATTGCCATTTTAATGAAATTGGTATTTTGTGTAGGCTTGGTGTACAATGAAGTTTTTATTGCTTTTGGAAAGTTGCCTTTTGTTAGTCATTTTATCATGAGGAGTTAGAAAGGCAAATTTTTATTTTATAATCCTGTGTTATGCAAATGGTACTTGAGTGATATTAGAATCAATGGGCCAATGAACAAATAGAATTGGTGGCTAATGTAAAATGTGTTGATTTATTTCCCTAAAAATTCAATTGCAAATTAAAATGTTAGATAAATTGTTTATTGAGAAATATTTTGAAAATTTATGTTTCATGCAAAATTACAAAAGTATTCAAAACAATCAATTTTTCCCTAGACAAATATTTTTTTGACTATTGGTTGTAATGTTGAATCACAAATTTGACAATTGTTTCTAAGAAATCTCACTTTTTCTACTTGTCAACTTCTTTTTTTCATTTATTCTTGGTTTGACGCTATGGTGGTGTGCATCTCTCTTCTACAATGGACTTGCTAATATTGTTTGGAGTAAAATATTGCAAGTACTTGTAACTTTATCCTTCCAAAATCCTTGTTTGGCTACATCCATGACTAAATTTGACTAAATTTTCTAACACCCAATCCTATGTCTTTATTATGGATATTTTAGTTCATTTCTTGGTGGTAGAAATAATAATAAAAATTGCAACTTTAACTCAAGAAGGACAAAACCTATTACCAAGAAAACTAGTTAAAAATTATCATACTCCTAGGTGGACATGACTATTCTTTGTCCTTTGATTATCAAACAAATTGTAGCCTTTGTTGCCAATGGAATTTTTCTTAAGATAAAAATTCCAAAATCTAACTTAGACTAGAATTCAACAACATGAATTTAGGAATTTTGAGCTGAGGGATAAGTCTCCAATTCCATCTCCAATTTTTTTTATAAAAATAAATGAATAACCCAAATGGATTAAATTAATTAAAAATAGACACAATTACCAATTTAGTTAAAAAAAAACATAATTAAGTGTCTTCATCTTGCACTTATCGTCACATGAGCGATCTGGAAAAAAAGAAAAGGAAACTAGGGATCAAAAAGTACGAAGGGACCAACCAAGGTCACAGAGCCAAAAGCGCATGGGGCCAACTCTTTTTCCAGGCAACTTCCATTCCCCAGCGAGCCCAAGTGCTGCTGGTCGTTTGCTTGAGCGTGATGGAACATTCTTCGTCACTGATACTCACGGAATGTTTCACAGTCCGACACTCCCCCACGGACTATTCCACGAAATTCCCGAAGTTCTGCCCGAAGCATCGACCGCTGTGCACACTGTCTGCGAACTTCTACCGCCCGATTGCCGACTAGCAGCTACCGACTGCAACTGAACTGGCAGACATTAACCATATTTTGGCGTGCAGACAAAAACATCAATACGACGACTCCACGTACGTACTTTCAGTCTTTCCATCTCCATCTCCGCAGCTTTCAAACCACGATTCTCAAAAACGCTCACCCAGATTGAACGTGTTGAACGTGTTGTCCGACTCTGCTTTGAATTGAAATGTCGACCCCGCACGAAGCCCATTTTGTCGGAAAAATGCTTCAAAACGAATGAGTATAAAACCGCATGCAAGCATGGAGTGATCTTCATCAGTGTTGATCACCAACTCGTTCTTGCATCTTCTCCTCAGCCGTCTAGATCTCTCTCTCACAGATCTCTCGCCCTCTCAATTCTTTAGCTTCTCTCCAGCGCCGGGCTTGCACGGACACAGATCCATCTTTGCATGCATGCCCTAGACTCAATTCTTTATTGTGCCATTCGTACCACTTCTAATTCCAACTTCCACTTCTTTTTCCATCCTGACCCTATCCACCAGCTGAGAAGATTCAATTTGCGACAATGGTTGCCAGTACTGCCACGACGGTGTTCGTGAACAAAACCGGCCACGTGGTGAGGATGAAAGTGGGCAACAACCAGCACTTCTCCTACCTGGCCAGCATCAAGGACGGCGGAGAGTACAAGATGCACGTGAACATGAACGACACTTATCGGGAGTTTGCGGTCTGTGTAGACGAATCGAGCAAGAAGGAGATTGTGAGCTCAGACGACTGCTGTGAGTTCCAATGCATCACCATCCAGGAAATGACCGACGGTAGGATCGAACTGCTGCGACAACCGCGGGAATCGAGTAGCGGCACTAGCAGTGCTGCAAATGTAAAGAAACCGTCGTGGTTCAGCCGGTGGATGTAGACTGACTGACCAGGAAATTTCCAAAAGATTCACCTGTGGTATGTATGAAGATTTCTATAGTCAATGCCTAGTGATGGTAGGATAGCGTACACTAGAATACACTGGGAATAAAATTGGACACAGAAGGACATCTATCCAATTTCCATTGACACAAAACGACATTTGTCCAATTTCTCTACTGGATTTCGATCTCTTGTGCAGTTAATAATGTTTGTGTCAACTGGGCATGCATCCATTCCTCAGTTTTCATCATTGTGTGGTCACAGAAAATGACTGAATTTCACCTCCAAGCTTGTCAATCTTGCAACACTTTCAAAATTGACTTCAGCCTGCAAAACCAGGGACTCTCTGTTTTAGTAAAACTATCACATGAAGTGGTCAACGTGTTCTGAACTTCAATTTAGTTCATTTGGCGCATTCCACTACTATGGCGCATTCAGACCTGAAACTTACTCTTTATCTAGACCTTATTATTAGAGTTAATTAATTGTGTATAGGTCACAATTTTTTTACCCTGTCCAATTTAACAAAATAGACAATTCAGGCTATTATTATTATTATTATTATTATTATTATTATTATTATTATTATTATTTTCTTACTCCCAAATTGACATTGCCAGCTGTAGAATCTTTGGTACCGACCCGCGTGAGTCCCTATCAAATAATCAGCAATGGGAAGGATTGAAGGAAGGTAGTTTTGGTTTATTTTTTGCTTGGCACACACTGAAACTTGATTCAATGGCGAAAAAATGATACAACACGTACCCCACCTGGAGGCAGAGCCAGGGGAGAGACGGACACCACAACAAAGGTCTGCGAGGACAAGATCTAACCCAAGTAACCTTAGTGTCATCTCTAGCGCAAATAGTCTTGCTTTGGCCTTCCTTCGAGGTCAAAGTCAGGTAACACAGTACTGTCGTGAATGGTAGGGTCCTTTTTAATCCTATTAAGAGATTTTCCCTCGCAATGCGTGCGTGCATAGTTGGTGAGGCCCAGTCCAAATGAATTGCTCGGTCTTCTCTGAACCATTTTTGACGATTGAAGACAAAATCATTTCGAGAGATCGATCCACAAAGTCCAAAGCGAGATTCCTCGGAGCAGCAACCACTTCCTAGCTAGCTAGGCTGCTAACCTGATGAGGAGGTTAGGAGGGTAGTTTCTACTGCATGTAAATTAAGTCTGTTGCGAACCCAGTAGATCGAAATTGAAGGTGCCATCACTGCGTGCAATTCATGATCGATCGAGCGCCAGGATATTAATTATTTGCGGGGATGAAGTGATTAATTAATTAGTATCGAGGAGAGGATGACAATTAAACGATTTGGTGTAATCCACAGCTTGATGGATGAGACATTGAAATTGATTCCTGCTGAAGACTGATTGAATCGGTGTGCTGGATCGGAGTCGGGCACTCTCAACTCCAGCAAGCTAAGGTCGTCGGGACAAAATGGCAGTTATGTCTGCAAGTCTACTTTCGATCTACGGATCCGCTCACCCGACATTCGAATCCGGCGAATCAATGTTCACAAAATGTGGCGAAGTGCAGCTAAACTTCTACAAAGAAAAGTGTACGTTCGGCTAAAAAAATGGGAATACCAGTGTTTCAGTTGAAATTTTAAAATATTTGATTTTCAATTGAAGTGGCACAATTTGGATGCCAAAAATTGCAACATACAATATATGTACATAAAGGTTTAAAATCTAGGACATGTATGTGGATTTATATTTCAAAACAAGTGTAATGAAAGATGTCACATTTAACTATTTTTAGACTATTCAGTGGATTCTAGACTAAACATCTAGAGATCTTTGAATAATAACATCGTGAGATCCCCCGATGTTTGTATAGATTTCTTGATGTTTTGCATAGATCTCCCGATGTTTTGCATAGATCTCCCGATGTTTTAGATTAATTTTTGATGACCATTTCTTTTCTCCCAATGACCATTATTAATTATGGACTTTCAAAAGTCCAAAAGTAGTTAAATGTGGCATAAAGGTGCCAAAGACCCAAAGTATTGAAATAATGCCAATTTAATTCAAATTCATGTTTTCCAAATTCATGATTGCTCGGTATTGTTCCAATTTGGTTTGATTGAGGTATAATACCCATATATATTACCTTGCCTACTTGTTTGGTTGTCAATGTCTCAGTGAGGCTTTACTTCACTAGGATTCATGCTCATGTGTCTGCATTTTATTCCTTTTCTCCGACAATGCAACAATGGGGAATTTTGTTAAAATTTTTGTTAATGGCAATATCCTATGTGCTAAGTTCAATTCAAAACACTTGGTCTATATTGTAAAGGTTCCATCTAGGCTAGTTTTACATTTCAAACCCAAGATATGAGTTGTAAAAACTGTTGAAGTTATAGAATGGTGCCATTTGAATGAAATTGCCCATAATGGTGCCTCATTCAATTTGTCCAAAAATTAAAAATTATATTAATAAAAAAATGGTTTGAACAAGTATGTCTAGCTTTAACCAAATTAAAATACTTAATTCTTTTATGATTCTTTTCATATCAATCATATGGTCTATATAATCATTGATTGAAAATTTATAAATTTGTACCTTACAATCTTAGGATGCTACTAACAATTCCTATAATCATGGTACTACACATTACAATTCTAATAAACATAAGAATTTATTCTCATGAATGATGGGTTTAAACATTCTATTTTTTATTTTGGTTAGGGTCTGGGTGCCAAAGTTATAGAGTGGTGCCAAAAATATCCAAGGACCATTCTATAACTTCATTTTAATTTGTCCTTGGATATTTTTTACTTCATGGCACTATCCATTGAAAAGAAAAGAACACTTCCTACTCAATTAATTAGCCCTCCCTCCCCCAAAAAATTAGTAGCCATTGATCGTTTTTGAAAAAAAATTAAAACACCCCCTTCCCTACCCTTGATCCTAATACAAATATTATGATACCGTATGTATACCGTATGTATACAGATACGGAAAATGGATACGGATTAGCCCATATCAATTGTCAAACAACTTTGTTTTCAAAAATACAAGACTGAGGGGAGATACTGGGATTTTGAGATTTTTCAATCAAATTATTTTCAAGACCCCCCCCCCCTCAAAAAAAAATGAAGGGTTTTGAAAAATAATTTGATTTGGAACTTGTTCCTCACTATCCATTCAAAAAACAACACTTTGAAATTTGGAACTTGATGGCACTATTACTATAATCACATTCATAGTTGCAATTCTATTGGAATGGGATGTTTATTCTTTTGAATAATGGTCCCCCATGTCATCCTAGTATTTCTTTCATCTCATGTCTCACTTTCATTTATCTTTATAGTTTTTGAACTTTCAAATCATCAATACATACCAATATTTAACCATATAGAAATGAAGTCTATAACTAGTCAACCTTTAAAACTAGGGTTGTTTTTTGTTTTTTGGAGAAATGTTGAAGAGGCAGTATACAAAAAAATAATATAGCCAAATATTTTGGTATTCATCTATACCAAATGTCTTTTGGATATAAATGTCTTTTCATTCACATATTTGGATGAATTTCATTTTAAAATGGCAATTTCATCCAATTTTTTCCAAAAATTGGAACAACTTGGCCTCATCATCTAATTTTTTTTCAAATTCTCCTATAGGTTTGATGCTCTTCAACTATTTTTGGTGATTTTAGGCATTTAAATGACTAAAAAAAACCCTGCTTTAAACTTGTTACTTTGGATTCCATTTTTCCATTCTATATAAATAAAATAAAATAATTTTAAAGATAAAATGACAAATCTTTTGTGTCATAAAATTTCAGATTTTTTTTGAAGTTTAGGAATACTGTGGAATTTTGATTAATAAGTGGTGAAAACTCATATCAAATAAAAAATATTCGTAAAAAATCAAAAAATCACCTTAGGTGTCTATTATAGTCTAAATTTGGTATTGCATACCAAAGTTCCACATTATTCTCTTGCATTTATTCTACATATAGAAATTTGGATTAAAAATCTCAACTTCAAAGTAACTATACTTATATTGTATGTATGTATATATAAATATATGAATTCCATATTTATATATATGAATTTTTATAAGTTTACAAACAAAGCGGAATTAGATTTAAAAAGCTTTGCTTTGTGATTTTTGCTCAATAGTGAAAAATGAATTGAAGTTGGTTCAAAGATATGTATGTACTATGGAAACCAAAAAACTTGTCTACAACAAAAGTGGGATGAAGATTATCTGTTGTCAAGTCTGTTTTTGAAACAGGGTTGCTAGCGTGTGAGCCTGTGAGCATGAGCCTGTGAGCTTGTGAGCAGGAATTTTTTTTTGTAGTATAAACAAGTTGGGACCTATGACCGTGGGTTTATTACATTATAAATTTCAGGAAATGTGAAGTCATTTTAATGAAATTTGACGCACTTGCAAATGTATTTTGAAGATATTTTTTGCCACAAGCAAATGCAGTTATTTTTTATAGACATTATGATGAAAAAAATCCAAATGAAAATAGCAAATGTCCAAAATGTAGCCTTAAAATACACAAATCCACTCATAATTCTAAAATCCACACATTATAGTTTGACTCAAGAGATATGTCAATCTCAAGAGTCTAAGTCGTAGTGGATTTGGTTATAGAACCTTCAATTGTTGATGGCTTTAAAGTCTCTCTACCCTTGGAGGCACTGCCATCTATAAATCCAAAATTTTCAAAGCATAAGTATCTTTATGGCGTTTTGGTTTAGAGCAGCCAAAGTTCGCAAATGTTGATGCCATTTGCTCGATAGACACAAGAAGGTGAAAATTCTTCTCTAGACTGAAGAAAAGACTCTGTGACTTTATCATCCTATCTACTGATGTCAATTCCATACGGCTAAAAACAGATGTAAAACAATGTTAAACTTACAAGCTTAAAACTTGATTTGAAGAAAAATGATATGAAAAATTACTAGCTTACTTGCAAAATTTTGACTTCTAAGCAAACTTAAGAGGTGCCATAGTCGTAGTGTCTAGATCTTGGAATATCACAACTAATAGTGACGGTCATGTTATTGCTACAACTGAGGTGCATTTCTTCATGCGTTTGACAATGGTGTAAAAAAGGTCCTTGTCCTCTTCCAATGCTACAAAGTGGTAGCCTATGCCATAACAAACAATAATAGATACACTTGAAATTAATATTATATACATTAGTTCAAAGATTCACTTTGCGAATTAGACTTAAAATCCATAATAATTGAATTCAATAGTCACCTATAGTTGCGATGCAGTCTAAAATTCTAAAGTGTGTGTGTGCCTCTTCTAAGAACTCAAGACCGTGAGCAAAGTTATCCACCATGACTAACTTGATCATCTTCAAGTACAACTTGGTGGACTTTTGCTTAGCTCCCAATCTCATGGCATTTGCAATGATGAGTTTAGGGTTCTTTTTGAAACGGGATTGTCTCATTACACTTTCATTTTGTAGCATCCGTTGCAAGTACAATATGTTGTTGCACGATTCAAGTGACTTTTCAATTAGAAAATAATATAAATTAATCAAACCACAAAATACAAAATAATAATTTGAAAAACAACAATCCTACATAATCTAAATCTCACCTGGAACATGAAAGTTAGAAAAATATCAATTGGCATCCAGTGTCAAGTTTTTCTAGATGTATGGAAAACATATTTCTTCACATCTAATGTCCTCAACATCTTTATAAACTTGGACAAGGATAGAAGATTGTACCTTTGCACTCAATATAATATGTGAACCAATTTGGTCTTTATATGGAAGTCCTCAATGGATTTGAATTTCAATGTGGTGATGAAAAATATTTTTATATACCTTGAATAACAAATAAATTGTAGACGAGTAAAATCCAAATGGGTTTGCAAAAGAAGTCACTCACTTGTTTATGCCATGCATAACCTGCATGATCAATTTGATCTTGTCTTTGGTATTGAGAACAATACAATTCACTGTAATAGGCCAAGACATCTTTGTTGGATGAAGCCTAGAAATATGACTCATTCACGCCAATAGACAATGAATTTTGTTCCATACAAAGAACTTCGACTTCTTCAAAGAATAGAATGGAACATGACTTCAGTAGCTTTCTTAGTTGACTTGTTACTAGATATCTCGATGTTTGCATTTGTCAAAGTCATTGTTATAATGGACTTGCCACATCCGCAGCAAGAACTATGTTATGATGCACCTTTGAGGTTGAAGCTTGACCCACATCTCCTCATTGCACTTGAACAATTGAATCTACACAAGACAACAAGACAATGTTAACAATTGAACTCTAGACAAGAAAAAAAAAATTCTTACAAAGTACAAAATGAAATGTATAATTTTTAAGAAGAAAATTAAAATAATTTATAAAACAAAATCTCTAAGCTATGTTTCTCATCAAATAATCTTGGTTTAATATACAGTCACTATAAAGATCATCAATAATATATGTAAAGATGTCACATTAAATGAATTTAAGAAAATCCGAGAATTAATCAATGTCAACAAAAACTATCTTAGTACCAGAAACTTCTCAAATTTGCATATAACTAGAAAAAATTAATGAATGAAACCATCCTTGGCCCACAAAAGTATCACTAAATAGTAATGGCCCAAAAAAAACTAAATTCAAATTCAAAAGCATGACGCACCACATGTGTGATGTACCATGCTTATAGCCCCCCCGCCATGTCTTGCCAATTGATTCCAACATTGAAAATTCCTAAATTCTTGAAACAGGAATCAATTCTAGGAGATTTAGCAAAGGCTTGTCCAAAATTAGTCGGAGGCGATTGACCTAAGAAGAGACTACAAAGCCCCCCTAAGAATCGGTAACTAATTGGTTTTTATTTAAATTTCATCCATCCATTACATTTCATTTTCAAAAACATATTAAACTTTAATCCAAAGTTACTAAACTTCATACTCTTCAATCCAAACCACATTCACTAATTTGAACTAAAATTTAAAACTAGTAATTCAAATTCCACTAGCCTTGAAGCAAAACAAAGAGGCATTTCTTTCTTTTTTTGACCAAAAATAGGGGGTCCAGCTAGTAGCTCAAAAACCTCAGTCGGACCCGACAAGGTTCTTCGAGCTACCTAGTGCTACCCCCGCTTTTGGTACTCGAAAAAAAAAATTCCCAAAAAAAAAGAAATTTTTTTTTTTTTTTTTTGACCGATAATAGGGGGTCCGGCTGGTAGCTCAAAAACCTCAGTTGGACCTGACAGGGTTCCTTGAGCTACCTGGTGCTACCCCCGTTTTTGGTACGAAAAAAAAAAATTAAAAAAAAAAAAAAAAAAATTATTTTATTTTATTTTATTTGACCAAAAACGGGGGTAGCACCAGGTAGCTCGAAGAACCCCGTCGGACCCGACGGGGTTCTTCGAGCTACCTGGTGCTACCCCCGTTTTTGGTACTCGAAAAAAAAAAAAAAATTTAAAAAAAAAAAAATTTTTTTTTTTTTTTTTTTTTTTTTTGACCGAAAATAAGGGGTCCGGCTGGTAGCTCGAAAACCTCAGTCGGACCCGACGGGGTTCTTCGAGCTACCTGGTGCTACCCCCGTTTTTGGTACTCGAAAAAAAATAAAAAAAATAAAAAAATAAAAATATAAAAAAAAAATCTTTTTATTTTTTGACCGAAAATAGAGATCCCGGCTGGTAGCGCGAAAACCTTAGTCGGACCCGACGGGGTTCCTCGAGCTACCTGGTGCTACCCCCATTTATGGTACTCGAAAAAAAAATTAAAAAAAAGATTGGAAAATAATAATAATATATATATATATATATATATATATATATATATATATATATATATATATATATATATATATATATATATATATATATATATATATTTTTTTTTATTTTTTTTTTTTTTTTTTATTTTTTATTTTTTTTTATTTTTTTTTTTTTAATTTTAACGAAAAAATAGGTGGTCCTGCTAGGAGCTCAAAAAACTCAGTCGAGTGTAAGGTAGCAATGTTTAAATCAAGTTTGTTTGTCTATGCTAAATGGGTTGTTTGTTTTGGGTAGAATGACAAACTACAACCTTTTTCCATCTCTACAGATTGTGTGTGAACAATAGTGCTATATCTTTTAATCTTCATAATCTCACTTCTCAAAATTTGAATATTTCATTCTACTTTGAGCTATTGTATTTCAATGTCTTGATATAAGTCTTCACCTTAAGTTTGATTGCCCTCTCTCAATTTAACTTTAGTACTCATTGAGAACCATCCAACTTTCTTTCAAGATATTGTATGTTGCCTCCGACTTTTCGTGCTCATCATAGCCTTTAGAAATTTCAATAGCTTATTTATGAATCAACAATGCAATAGTGATTTGCAGAAAAATATTGTTAACCCATTATAGAATTCAAACAATAGAAAGAATCCAAATTTACACACATGGAAAACTATAATAAGTAAATACGAAAACCTACCTTCATCATTTATTCCAGTATTGCCTTTGCAACTCTCTAGAACTCTATTTGGAGTTGTACTACCTTATTTGCATTTTCTTTTAATTATTGTATTCGTACAACAATCAACCATGTTAAATTTTAATTCAAGTAAATTGTTTGTGATTTTTATACTCTACTTCTATGGCTCTATACATTTAATTTTACTTATAGCAATCACAAGAATCTCATTTTCAATTTCAGCAACATTCCAAACTAGATGTAAATCACTTTGCAATACCTAGTAATGAAAAAGTTTGTTAAAAAAATCACAAGACCTAGCGCTACTTGGCATAACCTTTATGACTTTTTTATTACCATTGCTTTCATATTACAAAAGCTAATTCCGCATCGTTGAAATGTTAGGTAATTTAGCCTATGACAGGCCAACTTTGGACCAACCTAATATAGGTGAAAAAAAATTTGTGAAGTAAATTTCAGAAGATACATGTATAGCTAAAGAATTTTTGGACCTGCAATAAGGTGATCAAAAATTGGCTTGTCAGAGGTTGAGTTATCTTACAACGACTATGGTTGCCACCCAAAGTTGTTATATCCCCATTAGTAGATTTGGATGCCGAAATATGAGTTGTTGCACTTGATAAGTTTTTTCTAAAGTGGTTGTCCAAGCTCTCAATGTCTAATTAACCTTCTTCTTTTCACATTTGTAATGTAGCCCTTCACCAACCAAACAACAAATTCATCATTGGTAACCTACTTAGATCCATAAATTTTAGAGTATAACAGTACAAGAGTACAACTATATGAAAACAAAATTTGCATTGGGATTCAACAATGTATAGGTTGTGCTTGGTTTGGAGCACTTTCCAAACACGTCCTCAATATTTGCGTCACTGATGAAAGCAATACTTTTAGCAAACGTAGGATTAGGTTCATTACTACTCAATGGTGCTAGTATGTGAGCTTATAAGCCTTGGGTCTAGACACATAGGTACTCTACAACTATTGGAGATGTCTATAACATACATATTTATAATATAAACATCCTTAAACTATAGAAAGTGCGTATAACATAGACACCTATAATATAATTAGGCATCTATAATGTAAATATTCTATAACCATAAAAGGTGCTTATAACATAAGTACCTACAACATTGACACCTATAATATAAACATCCTATAACTATGAAAGATGCTTAAAACATAGGAGTCTAGGCTTCTATATTCATGGACTCAAGCTCCCTAGGTTCACAAAATAGCAAACGTGATCTACTACCTATTGTAACCCCCCCTTTTTTTTTTAAAACCTCTTTGTTTGTGCGCTGTGAAAGGCAATCTCTTCTTCACATTGATTGGGACAAATCTTAGTTGACATGAGACATTAGTACATTACTATTACAACATGTTGGCTTATGTCTGCAAGAATACCTTACTTTGTCCCCATATCGAGTTTTCAATATGATTAACATATTCAAGAATGTGTTGTATATTCAACCACCTCTACATGATGCAAATGTGTATCTAACGGTCTGAAACAATCAAACCATATGGCAAATTGCAAATGCACCAACTACAAAACAACATAACAAGTGGGAGAGTGCTGGCTATATCAAAAAAAAAATACTAGGAGTAACATTGTTGCCTTTCCTAGGACTAGGTACAATTGTTTAACTAGAGATTGGATTTGACCTTAATAAAAACGTGTATTGAATTACAGTGTGTACATAATTCTCATGCACATGCTCAAACTTTACAAACATGACAATTTTAGCCATTAGAGGTCGTCAAAAATACATTAATTGCAAGCACACATACTACCTATACTGGTACTTCTGCAAAATGGACATCTATGAAGATAAATTCATTCATGCACCAAATTATAGCTTCAACAAGGTGAAGTTTCTTTTAGTTAAAGTAGGAATCATCACAATTTTAGAGTAGTCTTGGCCATATTTTTTTATGTACTTCTTTTGTATTGTATTAAAATTTAGTACGATTGAAATGATTTAAAGTGTATAGAATGCAACAATCCTATGCATCCTTGTTTGTTTCTATTCTTTTTCTTTTATTCCTTTAAAAATCATTATTTTTCATTTTCATTTTCATTTTTTTTTACTGTGCTCTCATTTTTTCCCTTCATTCTCCAATTTATGAGACATAATTATTTTTAATAATGATTCAGATCTTACAATCCACTGCTTAGTCATTATTTTTTTTATTAGTCTATTATTTGTATTCCAATTTTTTTCTATTTTTTGAGAAAGATGCCTTTTTCCATTTATATATATTTTTCCTTAAATAATGGTCACTACATTAGATTGGAATACATTTGTGAGAGGTTCATGAGACTTGAATGTGGTGACTGAGGTTTGAATCCTATGAGGCCCCAAATTATACTGGTGCATACAATATCTATAATGAGTTGCAAGCAAAGCGTTGATGTAGAGTAGCATTAGTGAATGCTAGGTTATACTTATTATTGTGTTTGTGAGTCACATTAGCCTAATATATTCTATTGTATTCTCAAAATAACTTGTGAGTACCTCGACATAAAAATTGTAGTAGTTGAATTGAATACTGAATTGTGTACCACAATATAAAGTTGTTTTTTGCTAGAAATGAATAGTGACAATTTTTGAAAAAAAATATTGAAATCCACAGTTATAGGAATAACGGTCATAGGTCCTAAAATTTACTAAAAATAGTATATTTTCTTCTCCATTAAAATTATTTTTCCAAAAAAAATACTTTTTGGTAAAAAAGTTGAAAAAAATAAATTTCAAGGCTCCCCGCTCACAAGCTTCCCGCTCACAGCTCACAAGCTTCCTGCTCCCCGCTCACACGCTAGCGTCGTTGGTTTTTGAAAGCAAAAATGTGCAATTTGATCATTAATTTATAATCTACTTTTTGACCTTTAACCTTGTAGGATTCATTTTGGGATATGTAGAGATAATAATCTAAAAAATCAATCACAAAATTAAAGGATAAAAAAAAAAAATTGAGTGGCTAGGACACAAATACTATTGAAAAACATATAATTTACTTGCCTTGCCTAACTACACATGGACAAATTTTAAAATCTTTAAATTCATATATGAAATCATAAACTCTTAATAATCTAATTAGCTAGAAGCCCTACAATAGGTCAAAAAATACAAAATTAACAAGATATCAAATATGATAAGAAGGGCCATGTCTATAACTTTTCTTTTGAAAGTGACTTCAATATTTGTTTGGTGTATCAATGTAGGGAGGTTGTTGCAAGAATCACTTGGTCATTTTGTTGCATTTTTACAATACTCATGCTTATTTTTTTTGGAATACTTTAATATTGGAAATTTTTTTTTAATAAAATTTTAAAATTATGGCCAATGTATACACCGTTAATGAGATTATATAGTTGTACTCTATGAAGATAAAGCATAGAAAAATTCTTTAAGTAGGAAAACTAAAAAAGCATTAAATCTCAAGAAAATAGATATTTTGTTGTTTTAATTTGTAAAAATAGGAAAAACAATTAATTAATTTTCTTAAATTGGCAATTTGTAACAACTCTATAAAGATGATCATTTACCAAAAGAACCACTAAAATAATATTTTACATGTTTTGAAATGCAAGCAAAAAGAAGTTCACTTTGTGGACTTCCATACAATGTAAAGTTAACTATTTTTAGAATTCCTTTGAACAACATCTACAAATCTACCAACAAAGCATTTCTTCTAAGTTCTAGCTCCAAATTTGTTTTTTAGGATGCTAAATAGTACTAATATCCCCCAAATTGGCAAGTGAGACAAAATTGGGGGCTATTTTGGATAGTAAAACATTTTTGAAATTAAAAAAAAGAAATCCAAGATGTACTTTAAGGGAGATTTGGGGCCTCCAAGAGACTATTTTGGATCTATTCTCAGGTCTAAGAACCACTGTAGCGTTGGTAGAGTATTATAAAATTATAAAATTAGTTAATTAATATTATCTAACGTAGTAGTCTCTCGACCACGTCAAATTGTTGTTGTGGCCAAGTTTCCATAGTCCGGGAACTCACAATCTTTTAAAGGTTCTGAAAAATCTTCTAATGATAATAGTCAAGAGTATCTAATTTAAGAATCTTGAATCATTTGGAGCCAAAACACAAAAGTTATGGCCAAAAAACAAATCAACAAGCAAAGTGTGATAGAAAATAGTACAGGTGTTTCTTGCAATCACCTAAGGGTTTTTTTAATCTTTAAAATGTACATATTACAATATAATAAAAACCACAAAACATTGTAGACAAATAAAAAAGGTGGTTTGCTTGCACTTTTTTTTCAACCCCCAATCTATTATCTTCTAAAAATCAATGGCATAACCACTATACAAACTCTCCAATTCTAAAACATATTGAAAGGTTGGAACACATTAGATATAACACTGCAAAGGAACATCAATCTCAATACATGCAATTTGCACAACCACTAAGAAAGATAAAAGGAATAGGTGTAGAATAAAGAAAGAGGCAACTCTTGAGTACAAAGAACATAACAAGATTTCACAAATCAAATGAGATGAGCACGCAACTATCGGCAATGAAAGGAAAATCTAATGCAATTTACCTTGCATTTTGTGGATACCATACGTATGGTTACGTTATAGAATTTCAATGTACTATTGATAGGTGCAGCATAAATTTATACTAGATTATGATAATTAGACTTTTGTATGTATTCAAAATTAACATCATCAAGTTAGGTAAAATGGTACATAGTTTTGGGTCAAAGATGATTTGAATTTCTTTACCTTACATTCTTATAACCAAAAAATACTGTGCTACTATGAAAATGTTGAAACTTAACTTCTCAAGTCCGAAGAGTCCCCAAAAGAACTCTTGAAGGTTGAGGTAGGTACCTATGATCTCAATTTTTTTCTATATATTTTTTAAACTTCTTTTAGATAGGAAATCTGATTTTTCTTTTTGAAGAGATACTTTTCGTTTCAATTGGTGCTCGAGAGCAAAAGTTATGTGACAATAAACCCAAAATAGGCAAACTCAACTACTCAAGGTGGGCAACAAAAATAAATAAAAATTGAAATCATTATATTTCTTTGTATTTCATATAGATTATTATTTTGTCTATGTAGAAAGATTTGATCCATTCTATTTGGATAAGCGATGTGAAAGTTATGAAGCTTCTTGTTGGGATTAGTGACTATGTTTCAATTCCATCTTTAGTTAGAGCTAGTTTTTCCTTCTATCCCATACCTACTTTGACTTAACAATTTTTTAAAGAATGAAAATGAGGGGAGTTGGGATTTTTCTCCCAAACCCTCAACTGCATTTTCCAACATAAATTTTTTTAATTCACAATATGTAGTACAAAATTTTAAGTTACGAGGATTCAAAGTCTTATAATCTAGTCATGCTAGGAGCAAGAAAACTCATTTGTTTCCTTTAAACACTTATATCTTAAATTAATACTGTCAAAGTTTCTAAAATTTCTTCCAAACATTGTCACATTAGACTAGTGCATGATTTGATGGTTAGATATGCAAAAGAAATAAAAAATTTAAATATTTTATTGTTTGAATTGAATTATCGAAAATGACAATTTTAAGTATTTTTTGATAGAAAAATGACCTTGGGATTTCAAAAGTTAGTATTAGGATTGTAGTTGAGGTCAATTTTGTATGTTGAGGCAATACAACCCATCGCAAAGGACACTTTAGACCACATAGTAAAGTAGATATTTTTACATTTATAATAATAGGTCCCCCCAATCCAAAGATTAGCAAATAAGGCAAGTTCTTCCAAGCCGAGCCCAAATGAGTACTAGTCTAAAAGTACATTGATTTGTCGTATTAGTAAAAGGGTATTATAATTAACATCAATTAGAAAATTAGTGTCACCTCAAAATTTTATTTTTGTGAAAATTTGTACAATATAATAATATTTGTGACTGTACTAATTCAAAATAGTGTAACTTTAGTAAATTAGTACTTCCTCTATCCCCAAATGATCTTCATGTTGGACAAAATGTTCCCAATTGAGGTTGAAAATAACATTTCAAAAACACATTTTGCCATTGTAAGTAGAGTTTGGTGCACTCCTAGAATCCTATAAACTTTGGGTTTTGGAACCCTTTTCAAAGTGTAGTTTTGGAGTATGAAAAAGTGAAATTTTGGGGGCATTTTCAAGGAGCACCAATAGGCACTTAATTTTTTAGTATGAAGTGTCATTTTGTAGGTAGTTAGTAAGGGCCTAAGACCACCTTGATTCTCTAAAAGCTTCATCTCTTTCAATTGGAAAAAAAGAGACACAAAAAGTAAGAACAAACAATGTTGATTGACCCCTTCAATCATTTCATTTGTCTTTTGATTGATGATTGGAGGAAGCCAGGGAGGGAGAACTCTTGCTTGGAATTATTTTGTTGGTCTTGATAGCAATCAAAAGCTGAATTTGACCAATTTTCAACATCACAAAGTACAACAAGAAGATTATTGTAGGACAAAAAATTGAAATCACTAAGAAGATCATTTTAGGATGGAAGGAGTTTAACACACTATTAAGACAAATAAGTGTAATGGGGTTGCAAAGCTTGTTCTGTATAACTAAGATATGTGCACCCAAAAGTGACACTCTTCTAATTGTGACACCTACACTAAATCAGGGCTGGCTTATACTTGGGACCAAATTGAAGGCCGGCTAGAACTCTTCAAGTCTAAACCAATAGGATCACTCAATTTCTCCAAATCTAGCCCAAGAGCTTTATACTAGGGCCAAATTGAAATCCCCGTTGAAACCACAACTCATACCTTAGGTAGCATGGGTTGGTGCCAAACCATCCGGCCATAATAGAGCAATTGGGACAAGGTTTCGGGTGGCCCAATTTCCCATCAAAAGTTGGATTGAGGCCAGATTGGGCTCCTCCGTTGGATTGTACAAATCTCCACCGTCAATGAAGAGTTTTTTTTTCCTGTTGTATAGTATCTGATTAATGAAATTCCACTATATACAACAATGCTCAATTATCCATTACTCAATGTCGATTACCTCACGAGATGACATCTAGTGTTATTGCTCTTCTTTTCAAAGAAGGTAGCCGGGCTAATCTATCCACTTGGCGCCTAATTACTCTACTCAACATCTCATACAAAGTTTTGGCCAAAACTCTTCAGCTTAGACTTTAAGGTCTATTCTAGGAGGTTATCAACCTTGATCAATTTGCATTTTTATCCCTAAGGTATATCCTAGATAATGTATTACTACAATATGAACAATCAAATGGGCCAAGGAATCTCACCAAGACCTTATCTTCCTTAAACTTGACTTCACTAAAGCCTATGACATGGTCTCTTGGGATTTTTCATTCAGTGTTATGAGCAAAATGGACATCCCCAAGGCCTTCATTCATCTAGTTTGAATGCTACTTCAAGATGCATCTACTTCAGTTATAATTAATGGTAAAACCACTAGTTCTTTTTCCATTCAACAAGGAGTTCACCAGGGTTGCCCTTTAGCACCGTATCTATTTTTGTTGGTGGAGGAAGCGTTTAATATGGCCACCAAGGAAGATCAATGCCTTGGAAAATCTAGGGTATCCGACTTCCGGAGAATGATGATCATCAACTCCTCTCCCAATATGTAAACGACATTGGGTTTTCCATCATAGGGTGGGAGGAGGTCTTAAAAAATACCGTAGACTTAATACATCAATTTGGCTTTGCCTCGGGTCTCATCATCAATTGGACCAAAAGCATTGGATTCTGGTTCTCCGCTATTTTTCCACTTGATTGGCTTCAGAATTATGGCATTATTTGGGCCCCCTAAGCTCTCTCACCAAACTATTAGGTGTACCTTCCGGCATCTCTCTTGAGACCGCCAATGTGGATAAATTCTTCCATCAAAAGATTTCTAAAAAACTCTCATATTGGTCTATACAACACCTTTTTCTTGTAGGAAGAGTCCTAGTCATAAATGCTATCTTCTTGTCCTCGATCAATTACTTCATAGCAATTTGGAGTGGCTCGCTACAAGCCATCCAATCCATTCTAGGCAGCTTACATAATTACTTGTGGAGTAGTTTTGAGCACTTATCCTACACTAGGGTTAATTGGAAGGATTGTTGCTTGCCTAAGGAAGTCGGGGGTCTTCAACTTCTTGACCCAGAAGTTTCTTTGCATGTTTTACTTGCAAAATGGGTTCTATATGCAATTGAACTAGGGATATCGAGACTCAAAATCCTACTTCGCTATTGCATCCACCGCATGAAGCCTCATCCAAAGACAAGATATTAGTATCTTTCTTCTGCTTGGCTAATGGTTCATAGACCATTTGCTTCAAAAAGTTCAAGGGTGTGGAATTGAATCATTTCTACATGGAAAAGGATGGTTAAACACATCGAGCTCATCCCTCCATCAATATTAATGAGGTTCTTTCCACCAATATATGGTGGGCTACTACCTTCATAGGATCCAATTTCAATTTTTCGATTGACAGGGCTAGAATTTTGGCAAGATTTGGACTACAAACAATTCGAGACTTATCGGATCTTAATATCTATGAATTTAAGCCATGGAACGCAATCTTAGCTAAGTTCCCCCTTCCTTTGATGGAACGCCACCATTGGTTCTTCCTCATATCCCAGATTTCTCAGAACTGGTTACAACTCCTCAAAGAACAACATGAGCAAGCATCCCTAGTTGAATGGATCAGAATCTTTTCACATCCTAATGACATTCTCTCGGAGATCACCTAGCGGATCAATACTCCAAATCTATACCTATTACAAACTCACGCTTAGACTCTCTCTGTTTGTAGAGGCTCACAAGAGCTACAATTGGCCATACCTCCCGGCAGTTATCTTTCCTCCTAGCCTCATCTGATACCATGGTATATACAGGCTTTGTTCACAGGATACGCGTAGTTGTAGCCAAGAAAGGCCGTGGTCGCCACCCCCACCTATTATTTGCTGGTAACATGGAATCTCTCACCTTTGATCCAAGGAGATGGCGATGGAGCTATGGTCAAGTATTACTAGACTATATTGCTTCCGCCGAGCATAAATTTCTTAATTGCTTGACTCAACTGAAGCAATCCATTCCTTCCAAGTGTCTAGTCCTTCTCCTAGAATTTTTCTCTCCATCATGGAAAGACATTTGGGTAAAGGTCTGCCCTTAGAATGACGTAGCTTTCTTATGATCTATCTGGCACAATGTGGTCACGGTTAACCCATGGCGTGCGAAGATAGTTCCTGGCATCGACACTACCTGCATTTATTGTTCTACAGGGGAACCAAAGACCTCCATCCATAGATTTTTTATATGCCCAAGAGCCTGAGAAATTTGGG
Organism: Rhytidiadelphus loreus; assembly: GCA_947034895.1. Lineage (NCBI taxonomy): Eukaryota > Viridiplantae > Streptophyta > Bryopsida > Hypnales > Hylocomiaceae > Rhytidiadelphus > Rhytidiadelphus loreus. The sequence continues at coordinate 48,212,918 of OX344764.1, forward strand.
ATTATGCACAATCCATTTTACATCATATACGTGGCTCAGCTCCAATTTTGGATCCCCACCATAGATTCGATGTTCTTCAATGTATTTTTGGGATGCCAATTCCTAAGATTTTTTATACACTCCGTACTATTTGGTCACTCGTTAGAAGGGCTGCACTCTGGCTTTGTTGGATCTCACAGAATCACCTCGTCTTTGCTCAAGACCGCTAGCCCTACTCAACATTTCCAACAAGCCTTGTGGAATGCACTGTTAAATTTTGGACGGGTTGTTCTTCTTAGGAAAGTGATTGCCGCTAGGCGTAGTCGTCAACACTCTACAAATATTTGGTCTAAGTTTGATTGTATTTGGCTCTTGATTTGTCCCCACTCTTTAGTTGTTTCTAGTAGGGTATATGGCTCTATTAGCTGGAGCAAAGAGGGTCCTCCCTCTTGCTTCTTTCTCTAGCTTGTTCCTCTTCTTATTGCTCATTCTCTCTTCATTTGTCCAGTCTTTTGGCTTGGCTGTTAATTTGGTTCCTTCTTAATGTAATGGTTCTCCATTTGTTATAAATTCCACCATATCTTAATAAATAAAAAATGGATTTCTATTGATTTCATATAGACTACATTCACCTCATTAGTAACCCCGGTGAGCTGTTAAGTTACATATGTTTGTTTCTAACTTTTTCCTATTGTGCCTAAGTTACTTGATGGCAAGAGTTACTATTAGTGGTTTGTTCATAATTTTTTATTTTATTGTTGACTTTTGAAAGAAAGTTCCAATGTGCCAAAAAACGTGGCATGCAGCATTCTGGTGTCAACAATACTTTGAAGTTAAATAAAACCTTATTAAATTTTATTTTTAGTAGTTTATATTTTTGAAAAGTTATTTTTGAAGTGTAGTTTTAGAATCAAAAATCCAATTTTGAAAATGAATGATTATGATAGTTCTATTCAAGATTTGGTGCAAGGGTGTCCAATTGCACATCTTGATTTTCTAGTGCTGAGGATTTATGGAAATGAGCCTCAAATACACTAGATCTTAGAGAAAGAATCACATTAGAAATTCATTTAAGAAAATTGTAGAGTAGATTTTGAGAAGCTGTAAACTAATTGGGGTTATGCATGTCATACACTTTAATCTCTTATTAAATTGGTGGCCAAATTTTTAGATTTTGATATGTGAAAAGAGGATTGAAAGACTTTAAGTCATTTTCATAGTTTTAACACCCTCGTGATCAAACATTATAATCTTTCAATCTATAAGTAATATTATTGTGTTTTCTTTTCCTATGTGATCTCTAACATCTCTAATTTGACTTTGTACAATTACAATTCAAATTTTTTAGATAAAACTTATCAAAATGTTGGCATTTGGTTCAATTTAGAGAAAATTTTAAGAAACTCAAAAAACTCGTTGGGCATTTAGGGGTTAAGAGTTGATTGCCTTTTGGAGAAGCTTAACTCTTTGAAACAATTTTAAGTAAATTTTAGTAGGAATAAAAATGGAATTGGCATGTAATCCAAGTCATTTTATATTTTCTGAACCTTCATGTTATTAGTTGCAGATTTTTGAAGTTGAAACGCAATGGTCACTAAAAACAATAACCTCTTAAAATGTAAATTGTTGATTTATTAAAGAAAGCAAAATGCATTCCTCTGTCAATGATTGCTTTCAGAGATAAGCGCTCTTAGAGCAAACTACCTTATGCATTCATTGATTTTAGGTGCATTTTTTATATTTTTTGAAATTGAGTAGTAGTAGACCCTCATACAAATTTAGGAGTCAAACCTATAGAAGTCACTAAAAAACTATCCAAATGTTTAAGAAGCATTATCATCTATGTGACTACAATAAGTTACATATGTGTTCGCATGAAGCATGTTGTTTACAAATTTAGGTCTATATAAATGGCAAACAAAAAATTAAAATGGCCATGTATATCAAATCATATGTGCTACAAAATGAACTATATTTTCTATGTTTGAAATAGAATAAATAGGAAGAAAAAGAAACATAAGAAGAGATTTGGGGGGTCGGGAAGGTTGTTTCAGGACTGTTCCCCCAACAATCTGGAAACGGCCGTTGCTAGATTTTTTTATTTTTATTTTTTTGAAAATTTTAAAATGAAACAATAAGTTGAATTTTTTTTCTTGAAATTTTTGAATTTAAAAAAAAAATTGATGTGGCAGTCACCTTGCCACGTGTCCACGTCAGGCAGGAGCTATGGATTGTTGCGGGGCTATTTTCGGCTGTTCTCAGACCAAGGAACTCACAGCCCTCCAAAGGAACTGAATCTCCTCTAATGAAAGAAAAGAAAATCTCTCTTTCATTTTATGAAATTGAAAAAATAGGAAGAGAAAGGAAAAAATGCATATTTTATATGTTTTTAAATGAATATTAAAAAATCTAAGGGCACATTAATTGAAAATTCAACCCTAGAATTGGGCCTCAACACTTTACATTCTCTAATGCCAGAATGATGAATTGGAATTTGGCCCTAAAATTCGACCTCAACACTTTACATTATCTGGGCCGGAGTGATGAATTGGGGCTAGATTGAAGGCAAATCGGGTTGGCCTTCCATCTGGCCCTAGGGCGAGTATAGTAGGGGTAGTCACACCTTCTTCACTTTGCACTTGAAAAATGGATAATGGAAAGGTGGCGGCTTCATGTTGGTAGAATATACTTGGTTGGATATATCTTCTGCACTCCTAGTCTTCACCTCTTGAGGTGAAGATTGGGAGTGCAGAAGATATATCCACATAAGAAGATTCCTTTGTGCTCTACACTTTTACCTTTCATTGTCGCTTTACCTTTGTTGTTGCCGATTTCCCTCCAACTTTATGTCTAATCTTAGGGTTAGGTAAGTTGCTTTTCCACTTTTTTCATTCTCCACTCTCAAGGGTGTCACACCTTCTTCACTCACCACGGCTTCCCATTGGCTCCTCCAAACCCTCACCAACTTCTCATATTCCATTCTCCAAATGCAAAGTGAAGAAGGTGTGACTACCCCTAATAAACCGGGCCTGATGAATAGGGGTATTAAAGGGAAGAAGTTCAATCTCCCTGCCTTCGAATGTTCGAGGAAATTCCGAACCATTGGACGCAGTGTACCAGCTGTTTCAGTTTGTGCATACCGACCGCTACCCAACCGTACTGGAGGTGAACTACTAGTGCCGCTTGCTTTCCGAATGTCTACAACTCTGCAAGAGCGCAAATCCGCAACTGAATTGGCGGATATGAGGACTAAAGCAAGCATCTCTCTTTGTAGGCTCAACAGACAGTTTTCCGATCCGCCAAGTCTTCCTGGTCAAATCCATGATGGAATTTACGTTTTGTCAGTAGAAATTGCTCCAGCAGAGTGAACAGACTCGTTCTCCGAGGGACGACCCAGGTCATTCCCCATTTAACCGACGATCGCTACTCAGAATCATACAACCGCATGCAAGCAGCCACGGAGTGATCTTCATCAGTACTGTTGGTCACCAACTCGTTCTTGCATCTTCTCCTCAGCCGTCTAGATCTCTCTCTCACAGATCTCTCGCCCTCTTCTTTAGCTTCTCTCCAGCGCCGGGCTTGCACGGACACAGATCCATCTTTGCATGCATGCCCTTGACTCAATTCTTTATTGTGCCATTCGCACCACTTCTAATTCCAACTTCCACTTCTAGTCATTATTCACACGTACTTTTTCCATCCTGACACTATCCACCAGCTGAGAAGATTCAATTTGCGACAATGGTTGCCAGTACTGCCACGACGGTGTTCGTGAACAAAACCGGCCACGTGGTGAGGATGAAAGTGGGTAACGACCAGCACTTCTCCTACCTGGCCAGAATCAAAGATGGCGGAGAATACAAGATGCACGTGAACATGAACGACACTTATCGGGAGTTTGCGGTCTGTGTAGACGAATCGAGTAAGAAGGAGATTGTGAGCTCGGACGATTGCTGTGAGTTCCAATGCATCACCATCCAGGAAATAGCCGACGGTAGGATCGAACTGCTGCGACAACCGGGAATCGAGTAGTGGCACCATTAGCGTGTCGAAGAAATCGCCATGGGTCGGCCTCTGGACCTAGACGGCTAAACTGACAAGCTTGAGTATCCATGGCCATGGCAACTTCTGCAGTCAAGCGGCACCATGCGACATCGGGGGAGACCTGAAGCTTAAAACTTATGTATTGGCTATTAACTTATGTATTGGTCATGAGCTGGAGTTTAATGTTGTACATACAGTCTAGTGTCGCAACGCATTATCCGAGGCATTAATTATCTTACTGTGAGGAGAGTGATTCCAGAGATTTTGTAATGAAGCATTTTTTTTATAAAGGATCGATTCTTATTCATGGTATGATCGAGTCAATGCGAATTCTAGCCTAGTAACCTTCACATTCAGTAAACACACTGTCTTGCGGGCATCCTTTTCAAAACCAGTTTTAGTAAGACTATCAATCTCTAGTCAGTAGTCTGGTTCAATTGTCTACTGCTTCATTTGCAAGCTGGTAGTGGTTTCCCGCAAAGTCCAGGGTTGCCAGGCCGGAAAACTTCGACACGCATATTACTCAGAGTTGCCGGAATTGGACCTGCACCACCACCATCCAAGTTTGTGAGAGTTTGTAAGCATGTCGTTCAGAGGCCTCGACAGAGTGACGGAGCGTCAGAATTTAGGTTTAGGGTTTCCGAGTACATTAGTTTGAATTGCTGTTAGACTGGCATTACTTTATGGGTGAACACAATTTCAGATCATGATGAGGGAGATCATGCGTTACCTGTAAACATGTTGCCGCTGAAGTCCGTGCTGAGTTCATCCTCTTCGAAGGGGCCGTAGTTTGCAGGGATGGTTCCCGTGAGCTTGTTGTGGCCGACGTCAAACTCGGTTAGTAACGGCAGGTCGCCGATAGAAGGAGGCAGAGTTCCCGTCAACTGGTTCTGCTTAACGGAAATCCTCTGCAGTTTTTTCAACTTCCCGAGCTCCGCCGGCAATTTGCCTGCAATCTTGTTGTCGAAGAGGACCAGGTCCGTTAGGGATGCACAGTTGCCGATTTGCGGGGGAATAGCGGTCACCTGGTTCAGGTACAGGTAGATGATTTTGAGCCCCCTTATGTTGCAAAGCTCCCCGGGGATGGGGCCTGAGAATCGGTTCTGACCGAGGTCGATGGAGCCTGAAAGTGAGAGCTGGCCGAACCAAGTGGGGATGGGCCCGGACAGCAAGTTGGAGTTGATGTCGAAGCTCTCCAGCTTCTTCAGCAATGTGATGCGCTGAGAGCCGACTTTTCGCATCTGGTTGGCGCCGAGACCCAACAACTTCAACGCCTGCAGATCTCCGAAGGCATCCTGTCCACGATGGCACGGTCACCATTATTCACAATTCTAGCTAGCTAGACCAGCTCAATATCCAAGGTCACGTGCTGCACTAGCCAAAACGAATTGAAACATCGGACGAATTGCATCCGTTATCTCGGTTGCGCGTATTCTTCTTGGGTACTAATGGATCACATGGGAGAGTTATCACAAGTGAGCAGAAATCCTAATTATCAATAGCGTCAATATAATCAATAGAGTACATATAAAGAGTCAGATTCGTGTTTATTATGCCAACACACAAAATGGAGACAACGGAGGACCGGGATTAGTCAGAGGGGGGGATGGATCGAGTGATGGATCGAGCAACTTACAGGAATTCCATCCGGGAATCTATTGCCGTTAATGTTCATTTGCTGCAACGTTTTCAGCTTGCCGAGCTCTGCCGGGATAGGACCACTAAACTGCGTTCCGAAGAGGTAAAGCGACACAAGCGCTGGCAGGGATCCGAGCTGCGGCGGAATCGGATAAGCGTATCCGAACACCACATTGGTGAACTTCAGCTCTTTCAGAGCTTTCAAGCTCCCCAGCGATGCACCTGCTCCATACAACCCCGGTTTCACCTTTAGCACGGCGCCGAAGGGAGCATTGGGAAATGCGTCATAACTGAGGAGGCTGAGTACCGTCACTCGCCCTGCTGAATTGCACTCGACTCCCTGCAAATAATCCATGCCAGAACTTATCCCTCAACGGCATGTCCCATCACTTAATGGAGTAGGAATCGATCTCAAAGAGAAAATTAGGATGGAGTGTAATGGTGGTCCCAGATTAATTGTGGTAAACTTGTCCACATCTAATCAATCCGATCTTCAAGAACTTTCGAAACACTTCGCGGTAGTCAAATGTTAACTACTGATATATGCATCGATAAATCTGCCAACCAAACCAAGGAAGGATCACAAGATCAATGTATTTGAAACCTCGAAGAGAATGAAATCTTATGATGTGACTTACAGGCCATGTGCAGCAGTTGGTGGTTGCCTTCCATGGAGCCAGGTAGTTTCCGTTGTCAACCAGCTCGCTCTGGAATTGAAGAAGCGCTTGCTTGTCGCCTGTATAGCAAACTGCAGTTGCGGAGCTTCCCCTGCAAAGAGTGAGGCAGAGCGTCACCAGAAGAAAGGCCCACGTCGTCATGCTTGTTGAGCCTGTCATCACTGAACCCGTTACGCAACAATTGAAAATTGGGCAGTGGACTAAGTGGAGGCTCTAAAACAGGAAGTAGAATTGATTGAGAAAATGTGGCGGATCGACGCTGCTTTTGTAGCCTTGGGATCATTTGCACATCTGTCAAAGTTCCCCGAACAAGTTGCACTTTGACTTATTTCTTGACGGTGAGAGTTGACTTTAGTGCACTGTCGAGATCGATGCGAATCTTATCGCGCCAGCAGTTTTTTAGTGTCTCCAAAGTCATGCTTAGCTCGTGCCACCACTGCCCGCTGTCACAACGGACAATTTCAATTTATTCACAGGGGTCGCGAAGGAGAGGGGTTCTTCTTCTTTTGTTTGTCACCACAGTAGAAAAACTGAACAAGATGAAAAGCAACTTTGATGCTAATGATTTGTCTGCTGGCGTAGTTCTACGAACTACATCACATGCTTGGATGCAGAGAGCAAGTGTTACACTCGGGGGCTCCTTTCCGGGGTGGACAATGTCACAGGAAGGTTATTGCATTCCCATGTGTGTGGAACTCAACATTTCTTGCTTGACCTCACACTGAGAGGATTTGCAACATTTCAACAATCTTTGGGGGGAAAGAGAGACCATATGGGATTTGAGTATCCTCCCTTACAATTAATCACAGAAGAGATTCATATATCCTCACATGTTGTCACAGGGGACTTATATGAATTCCCTTGTTTCACTTTCAGCAGTGTCACTCACTCATTTACAATAATCTCTTTAACTTTCTGGAGTTTTGTTTTGCAGATTGCTAGTAAGATCGAGTGTGTCCCTAACTCCTTTGATTGCTAGACAAGGTCGAAGATTGATCACCAAGCAGGCGTTGTGTGCAGTGCAGTGCGTGAAATTACGTCCTAGATTCAAAAACATTTCAATGCAGTACGTAGGTCGACTAGCCCACTTCAGTTTCGCAGTCATAAATGAGGGCCAGGGAGTTTATTTCTAGTCCCGGGCGTAAGTGACTGTTAAATTCAGCGTTTCCTTCTCACAGGAGAAATGTAGCATTTCCTTGATTCTCCAGGGAAAAGTGAGACCACACGAGATTTGGGTCACCCCCCTGTGATCACGCAAGAGATTTATTTGTACTCCTTTTTACAAAAGTACTTAAGGGCTGTGTTTGTCTTCCTTGGTCTCACTTTCCCCGTTGCTTATAAGTTGACTTGTCTTTTAGAAGGAAAGTCAACTTGTACCGTGAATGCAGAACTCGTAATAAATTTTGGCCATGTGAGAACCATATCTTGTGGTCGACGACGTTTGATGTTACTAAAATAAGAAATCCGTCAGTTATGCTTACTTGTGGAAATTGGTGTTGGCAGAACTTTTTCGCGGGAACAACTCGAGCAGACGAATCTCGTGAATGAGTTGGCCAGGGCTAAACCTCATCTGGTCCTGTAGTTTGCAGGGTGCAAAAACTCCAAATTTCTCACCAGGCAAATAAATGTAAACATCTGTAAATATCTTCTCCTTATTGTGGAGCAGTCAATTTTGTATGTTGTGACCTCTCCTCACTACTTTGGAGTCCTTGATTCCAAACATGATTTCAAAATTTCCAAACCTATATCATCTACAATAAGTTTAAGAAATCCTTAAGTTTTTCTTAGGATAAGAACTCCACATGACCAGGTGAGGTCTAGCCCTAGCTGTTAGCAACGGGGGACTAGCGGCGCAACTCACTACCCTTGAAAATTGTGTTTTGAAGGCAAATAAATTTAGTTCTCCAAGATAACATCACTACAGATTAACCTACTTGCAATGTTTTCTTTGCAATGCTTTTCTCACTGGTTAATGTTTGAGGAAAAAGACATCATTCAGCCAGTCTAGGCCTTCTTCATGCAAGCCTTCCCCAGAGATGCTGCAACAGCCTTGCACGAACCATTGCCGTCCGCGCATGGCGATCAACCCCAGCTTCTCCGTCACCTCCGCCACATTCATGGCCTGCGGCAGATCCTGCTTGTTCGCGAACATCAGCACCTTCACAGCCTGGAGTTCCGGGTTGTTCAGCAGTCTCTGAAGCTCATCTCGCGATTCCGTGATCCGCTCGCGGTCGTTGCAGTCCACCACGAAGATCAGACCCTGGGCGTTTTCGAAGTAGTTTTTCCCAAAGAAGACGGATCTTGGTTTGGCCTCCCACATCTCACACCGTGAAGTTCACGTTGCGGTACTGAATGGAGTCCACGTTGAAGCCGATGGTGGGCACGGTGTCGACCCGCTCCCCGATCTTCAATTTGTACAACAAGGTCGTCTTGCCTGCCAAACCCACATTCCAACACAACGTGTTCATTTCAGAGGACTCATGATTCACAAATGACCAATTCGGGACCAGATTTTATATCACCAATATCAGTGAAGAACATTTATATATTCCATGAATTGGTCAAAACATATATACACTTGAACAAAATTAGGAAAATCCCCATAATTATGACAGAGAGCCCAATTTGGGCCTCTTTGTCCATTGGAACAGGTTTACATTGCTAGCAATTGTTATTTCCAAAGAAAACAGGAAAGCACTCGCCAGCATTCCAGGGAAGAACTCCATACCAGCGTTATCAAGTCCCAGTATGGGAATTACCAGCTTCTTGTCTCCCCAGCTGATGCTGGAGAGAAGCTTCGCAACAATCTGCCCCATTCTAGCTTGAAACTCTAATTCAGTGAATGTCGCCCTTCTAGTTTCTGTTCACAGATAGCTGATCGAATAGGGGGTCCAAAATCTGAATAATGGAAGCGAAGGAAGATCGAAATGTACCAGAGATTGCAACTGAAAACTGAGCTGCGGAAAAACAGACTCGAAAGACCTAATTCTCTGATTGCTGTCAAAGTGTGTCATAGTAGTGCATTGATGCTCGATTGATTTGTATAATTCGAATGCAATGCACAACGTAGCCTCCAAGCCATAGCATTGGTGACGCCGAAACGCCAATGGCATTGATCTCCAGCCAGCGTTTGATGCAAGGACGTACACTGGACGAGAAGCTTGCGTCGCACGCCGAGCTAGCATTACCATCTGGAAACCCATTTCCGATTTTCCGGAAGTCAAGTGCATGCAACGCAGTCAGTTTGACAAGAAATTTGCACAAAGGTTGATTGATGAGTCAGGGACTAGCGGCATGTTTAAGCAAGTAGAAGCTTCGCCTCTGGTTGACGAAGAAGACAGCAGTTGCGGAGGTGGTCGTCGACTCGTCGCGGCAGGGTTGAAGGTAGGTGCGTGATGCAAATGATGGTTTTCTTTTGGGAGAATGTTAGCCTCTTTGAAAGAAATTCAACCCAAGTTGTTTCATCATTTTCTCACACTCACGTAATGTTTTATGAATTTTCAAAGTCAAACATATAGGGTATCTAACTACTTATGCTAGTAAACTTCCCTTATCTCTAAGTGCTTCAACAACCATATTTTGGATGAACATAGCACTTTATGTTAAATTTTTGTTCAAAGGCAAAAGCATGACCTTTCATTCATTCAAAGCAAAAGATGACATTTCATTCATTCAAAGTAAAAGATGACCTTTCTTTATGACCAATTTGATGAAATTGAAGTAAATAGTATAAGAAAAAATATGCATAAATTCAAAGAAAATTAGGTGTTAAAGGAATAAACTTAACACCTTAATTTGAAGCATGAAATGGCTTCAATTCCATTATTTGCCTATTTTCAAATTCCACTTTCATTGGTTGCTTTTGAAAACTTGTAGTGGTTTTGGGTGAATGAAGGTAGTCATTCAAAGCCCAAATATAAGTTAAATGATCACATGATTTTTTTCTTAAAAATTTCACTTGTCTTGTAGCTAGACCAAAATAAATATAGAAATCAAGTCATATTCAAAAAAGGATGGATAATCCTAGCCCTTCACTATAAAATTCCACTAAAAAATTTGACCATCAAAAGGACATTTTTAAACCTAAGTAGTCCTTATATATAGCACAACTTAAATAAACATGATAAAATCTAATATTTCAAACTTCATTTGACACTCCCAAAGTGAATGGGAAGAAAATAAATTTGTGTCTTCTTTGAAGAGTGTAAGTGCCCTAAAGGACCAAAATTGTCCCTACATAGTCTCGAGGTCCAATTTGAAGTGTTGTAAATTTTGCATCTGACATCCAAATTTAATAACCCTTGTTGAAAAATTTGTGCTCTCTCTTCTAGTTTATGTGGTAAAATTTTCAAATCAATCCAAGATATATAATAATTTTTTGCCCCGATACACAATTCTTATATTATACTCGAGGGTTGTCAGAATTAAAATGGCTTAGAAGACAGCTTTTGTAAAAATTAAATCAAATTAAAAGGACCAAAAAGTTATGTGAAGACCAAATTATTTAAAAAATGAGGTATAGAAAATTTTGGGTTGCATATTTATTAAAAAAAATTACAATACATATGAAGAATTGAAATACTCATGCATAATTTTCAAAAATATATACAAGAAGTTCCCTCCAATTAAAATTAAAACTCATTCATAGTATTTTATTTATAATAAAAAAATCTTAAACTTTTATTACAAAGCCCCCAAAGTTGGGTAGCTTATCCCACAATTCATATTTTTTTTAAAACTTGTATAATTAGATTTTAATGCTATTATTGTCCTTGAAGAATATTCATTTCATGTATATAATTATATTTTTGGATTCCTTATTAAAAAATATAAGAGTTTTCTATTCCCTCCGTCTTGTAATAAATCTAGAGTTTCTAAATATACATGTCCCAAATTAAATTCAACATTGGCTCTCCATAACTTGATGGACAAAGATTGAAACTAGTTCAAACACCCTGAAGCAAAAGAATTAGAAGATGTCATGTTCCAAAGATTACATAGCAATTCAACCCCTACAAAAATAAACAAAATACAACTTCTAACCAATCAATGGTGAAGAATTCATCTCAAAAATATACAAAATCTACTACTTACAAATTTTTTATAGAGCATATCTTTGAATTGAATCACAAGACATTGTTGAAATTGAATATAAAGAGCATCAATGAACTTCATTGCATTGATGATGCTCAAAGAATGATCAAAATTAATATCACTAGAGCAATTTCAAAAAGGGCAAAAAAAATCCACCTTTATTGCCTAATATTGGTATGTGCCAATTCACTATTCACTTCCATTTTTTCACACCTAGCAAAGTTTAGTAGAAGTTATAGTACCAATGCAATTAGTTGAAAATAAGAGCAATTTATGCATTATTCTAGCCATTTCTAAGAAATTCTTGATTTATTACAGGACGGAGGTAGTACATTAAAACAAATTAAATCCCTTGAGATTGGACAAAAATTCATTATAAGTAATAATAATCAGGGCCATGTTATATGGGAGTTGTGTACCTGGGATTTTTTGAAAGTCATTCAAAGTTTACGGGTTCAATTTGAGTTCATCAAACTACATTTTGATGGTTGCAACTTTAGAGGCTTGTACCTCCTTCATCCAATGCTAGTTTTCAATAAAATTTATTGGATTATATTCCTCTTGAAGTCTAGTTATTGTGGTAAAATTTTCATGTCAATATAAGTTGTTTTGAAATTTTGGGAGCAATTCAAAGTTCAAAATCTAGACATTTTTTGGATTAGAATTAACTTTGGTAGCTTGTTTCTTCTTCATACAGTGCCCGTTTCAAATTAATTTTTTTTGAAGAAAGTTGCACACATTAGTCTAGTTTGTGTGGTTAAAATTTCATATCAATTCAAGAAGTTATGAGTGTCTAAGAAGCATTTTAATAGAAAGAAGTTCAACCTCAAATGTGTTTTTTGTAACTTCTTTTCCTATTTATTGACATTTCAAAGTCACTTTGCAAACACAATGAGTCAATTGATTGATGTCTTCTTTCACCAATGTGTTTGTATGCTGGTTTTGAAGCAATTTATAGTTTAAAGTTTCTTCATTTGAATAGGTTCAGAAATCAAATTTCACCTCTAAATGTGAGGAAAATCTCATCATCCTTTTTCAACACTAAAACATTATAATCTTACAATCTATATGACCAAATGACTCCAAATTTGATTCCCATTATTTACAACGGGTATACTATAAGATTGTATAGTTGAGAATTCTATAGCTTAGTGATATTTAGACCTATAGCACTTCAAAAACAATGATGTTTTAACCCCTAAATGACTATTGTTTCTTCATGGAACAAATGGAATTTCAAGTAGGTACCTATGGGCTAATTTTTTTCATGATTTGATTCCATTTTAGAGAATATTAATAATTTAGATTTACCTTCTATCTCATACCTAGTTCTATTTAATAATATATTAAAGAATAAAAAATAAATTTCTTTTGAATTTTACTTTCTAGTAGACTCTGAACTCAATTTTCCACGACCAAGATTTAAAGCTCAAAATTCTACAGTGCAAAAAATTTAATTTAAGAAGGTTCAAAGTCAAATAATCTAGTCCTGCAATGTGCTGAAAAACTTGTTTTTCACTTTAAATGCAGATATCTTGCAATCTGTGCGGTCAAAAATTTTGAAATTTTTTTGAAAAGTTTTCATACTAGTTAGGTGTTAGATGTGCAAAAAAATTGATTTTCAAATTTTTTTACTCTTTGCTATAAAAATGGAAGTTTTGAGTGTTTTAGGGCAAGAAAAAGGCCTTGGTCCTTTAGGAATTAAATTCAAAAAGCCCTTGGGCTTTCTGGGGGTTAACCCCTAAACTCCCTAAACCTTTATTCCATCAAAAACCACTCAAAACTACCATTTCTATTGCAAAGAGAAAGAAAACTTTAAAAAAAAAAATTTAGGGCCTATCTAACAATAGGATCTTAGAGTAGACTAGTGTATGAATGTGAGGAATTAATTTTAGAAACTCTAACCTCGTAGATTGAAAGGTATATTCATTTCAAGTGAAGAAAATAAATTGTTTGGAACTTTTTTGACTAATTTTTTACTTTGAATTGGTGAGATTATTGTTAAAATCTAACATGTGACAAATAATTGGTCTTCAATCTATATAACAAATAATTGGTCCCAATTTAAGTTTGGAACATCAAGATCCTATAATTATGATTATCACTAGACAATCTAATGTTTTGATATTCAATGATTTAAGTACTTTTAATATTTTAACAAGATATTTGCACACTAAAATTCTTCACAGAGAGTTATAATCTAAGTTTTGCTACTTCTGCAAATATCCAGAGAACTAGTCTAGGGATCCAAAATCCATGGAATAGTCAAATAGTCTAACGTCTTGTGATGAGGGTCACTTGTATTTTAGATTGGAATGAGATTTACTATAATATTTCACAAACATCCAAAAAATATACATACACAATTACACACTCTTATACCCACAAGTATAATTTGGTTGTTAGTCCTTTAAATAATGCTATGAACACGTGAAATGCAATCCCAATCCTGCCTAGTGTTCTAGGGGAGTTTTTCAACAATTTGTCATGCTCATGATCTACTACTAGAAAAATGAAAACATAATAATTAGTTGTATACAGGTTCTTTAATTATTGGTGATTTGTATTACCAAGATAATTTGTCTTGTTACTATTTAACTAGCTTGATTACTAGTTAGATGAGTGGAAACTAGTCCCAATCCTACAACAATTTGTCTCTATCTAATGCAAGGGGCATGTGTGTATGCAATCACCAAGCTTAGTGTTATAGGCACATTCATAAATCATTTGTCAAAGTACACAATTCATCCAACCCATATAACATTCAAAGGCTCTAGATCTAACTACTAGCCTTTTCAATTCAAGCTAATTCCCAAACCAATTGTCATTACTCTCCTTGTATTTGTAAACCAGTTTAAAGCTCTAAGTCTCTAATCCAAAACCAATTTGTAGCTACCTTGAAGCTATCCCCGGTATCATCCAGGAAAGACAATTAGTCAATCAAGGTTCTTACTGTGGTAGTATACTATTCTATTATTTGAAATTTACATATTCACTATGATATTTGAATCAATTGATTACTAATTCACTACACCACTTCAGACTTAGAACCTTTGACAATTTGTCTATCTCTCCAATCATAGCTATTCAAATCTATATACCAATTTGTTAATCTCATTCAAACCAGGGACTGGATTATTAACAACTTAGAAATCACCACAACCTATTTGATAACATCTCCTTGTACAAAATCATACAATTCAATTCACACACACAACAAGTGAATTCAAAATCTCTCGATGCTTAGCCTACATAAGCCAGAATGAGACAATCATTCACAATTTCATTTAATTACAACGACAATTCGTCCGCAACCGACTTGGCCTTCTCTTTCTTTGAGAATATCACAACGTAATTAATACACCCATAAGCATGTCTATTAGTGCAAGTCAAAAATCATTGAATCACACAATTTCCATTTGTTTCCAATACTTTAACAGTTTCACACCCAAAGCTTTTATCTTTTTTTATAAAAATCCATAGACTTAATTATTTCAACCATGGCTCATGCATAATTCCAATTGGATTTTTATATCACTTAAACTCAACTATGGCAACGACAAATTGTCTACAACTCACTTCTTCCCATTTGTTGGCTTAACAATCTAAGATCCCAACATTCTTACGATATCATTGTAAATAAATAAATAAACCACATTTATGTGGACAATTTGTCTTTCAAAACTCCTTACAACCAAACACTTTTAAACAATTGATTTACTATCAGTTTCCACATAATTCTCCAACTATATATTCCAGTTTAAGTGCATTGACAACTAGTCCCACAATTATATAATCAATTTTGCAAACAAAGACAATTAATTATGAATCAACTTATTAGATTTAGGTTGATCTCTGTTGGTACTTCACGTTCCTGCACCCGCCTGATTCCTACTTGCAATCTACAAACACTTCATTCTTCCGCTTCCTCCAACTCCTCGATTAACAAATTGTTGAGCATGAAACTAGGTTCCAGTCTTCCAGACTCACATGACCAATAGTTACAAACAAACACTATCCCCTAATTCAATATCAAGTCTTAATGGCAGATTTACCATTCAATGGACTAAAATTATTCAACTCAATACACACAACAATTAGTCACACAACCTCGCACACAACACAATTAAAATATCTAGCTAAATCATCCAAAAACACAATTACATGCACAAAGATACACTTCACAACTTGTGACATCCACACACACATGGTTAAAGATTCCAAAATCAACTCGTCAATTTGTTACAATCACGCAATCAAATGATCCAATCACTGGATCAGTTTCACAAATTCAAGCACAATTTGTTACAAACCACATATTCAATAAATTCCAGGCAAAAAGATCCAATCGTTGGATCACATTAATGTACAAAAGCACTAGTGGGCTAGACAATTGGTTTAAAAGACGATTTTTATTATAATATTGAAGGAGTTGACAATATACAGAACAAATTGAAAACTTAAGACACGAGAGAATTAACAAGAGAGAGAGAAATTGACAAATTGTCTAACTTAAGCTACTGGAAAGGTGCAGATCTTTAATATCAACTAATGCTAAGACAATTTGTCACCCTTCCTATCTAGCCTATTCACAACTTTCAAGATCTTTTGTCTATTTGTACATTATCATTCATTTCCCTTTTTCTTTCTGAATACAAGTAGTAAGTAATTGCTTATATACTACCAATGACAATTAGTCAAAAAAACAAAATTTCTCAACGCTTACAAGAGCCAAGATACAAAGTCTATGAGGGGTATCCAAAATATTTTTTAACATGTTTTTTCCCTTCTTTAGGATACTATTATTTTTTCAATCATTCCTACAAGCTGTTTTTATATATATTTTCAAGTGTTTGTGGTCATGCATAGTATTAGGGAAGGATCAAATGCATGTCAATTTTATGACATGCAAATGTGACCTACATTGAATATTGCATATGGTGAGTGCATGTCAAACTAATTTGTAGAACAATGAGGTAGTAATATTTGTCTAAACATGTGTTTATCACAAGTCATAGCACATTGCATGTAGTATTGAATTTAGCATAGCCAATGACAAAAATGGCAATAGATGAAAACCAATGCACAATAGAGTTATTCGTAAAGTACCCCAAACCGGGGTTTAAACCCACAAGTTTTGTGAAAAAGCCGGTTGAGTTAAAAAAGTCGAAATAAAAGTGGGTATGAAACTTATTTTTCCATCAAAATGGTGCCTAAAAAAGTTTGGTCCCCACTTTTGAAGTCGTGTGACATAAGTATCTTGCAAAAAAGTTTGACGCTTCAACTATAGTTGCCTTTTCAACTTCAAAAAAAGTCATGCCCAAAGTGGGGGGACTTTACAAATAACTCAAATATGTTGTATAATTTATTGAGTATAAAGCAAATAAAGGTTTGCCCTATATATATGCTTTTCAAAATTTTGAGTTGACTATATACTCTATAGCCACTTGTATTTTTGTAAGAACGTATGTAGCATATGCTCATCAAATACAATATGTAGCACACTTCTTTGGATTTGTTTCAATTGCTTGCTAAATTGAGTATTATTTGTGGTGTGTTGACTATAGTTTGTGATGGATACATGTTATTAAGTCATTGCTTTGCAACTTATGTAACATGCATTCACTATCTATAGACACTCACGGGGAGGACACTCCCTATGTTTTAGCAAACTACGTGCGGCGGAAAAAGTAAAACAAGTAATACACCTTAAAATTTAATTTCTTTTTCAAAAAAAAAATTATGGATAGATTTTACTACTTTATAAGTTTATGTTTTGAATTATTGGTATTTTTTTGTGCTAATAGTAATTAGTTATAAATTTTTGAAGAAAAAAGATACACTGTAAAGCTGAAAATAACTTTCACACCTCTATATTATATAAGAAAAAAAATTTGAAAAATGAAAAAAAAATTATATAGAATAGCTTTCTATTGAAAGTTTATTTTGGTTGAATATTGATGCAATAGTCATCTTCATGTGAGCTCTATAAATATTTTAGTTGGAGAACATGCCATTTTAGTTCATTTTTCAACCCTTTCTAGACAATATATCTTATGTTATTTGGAATTGAATTTTTTGTCAATAGAAACCTTTAGTCATTGTTAAACAAAGCTCAAAATTTTAGAATGAAATTATAGTTTATTCAAGGTGAATTACATGAATTACTTTTTCCACCGCCGCACGTAGTTACCCCAAATGTAGTGAGAGTGTCCTCCCCTAGTAGACACTACAAAGAATACTCCATCTAAATTGTAGAGTGATTCTCAAAAATACTTGTCCTATTTTCTAACCCTCATCACTAGAGAGTGTTTTTTAACCTCTAAAGGATTGACGGTGTTTATCATGAGAAATCGTCAAAAACTACCGTTTTTTAGTGCATTGGCCAAAATCGAAAATAAAAACTTGTTTTTGAATTTCAACCATACAAGAGTGTAATAAACTATTGGTATTATAACAATATGTGTAAAAAATTCCACCTTTTTGAGCACATGGATTGAAAGATTATTTCCCAATGTTTTTTTCTTCTAAATTTACATTTTTGAGCTAAAAATATTACTAAATCCACAAAAAAAATCTTCATCATTCATTGTTTTTAAGTAATAAATCATTTTTTAAATATAATTTTTTTTATGCAAGGTGTATAGTAGCTTGTTTATCTAAAGTCACCTCAGATCACCTACTAAGATTACAAAAATTGAAAAAATATTTTTTAGATAGTAGATTTTTGGTATATACAGTTGCACTTGCATTCAAACTTTCAAAGTGCACTCTTTTTATATAAGGACAAGGATTATAAGAAAATATCCAAAAAGATGTAACCTGTTAATCAAAATATTGTTTACATTGAAATAATAATCAATTATTTGGGTTTTTTAAATTATTTTTACTATTACTAAAAATACAAACATTGAAGCATTTAATTGCTTGAAATTTTCCGTAGGCGTCATTTTGTGCACATACTAACTACACTTTTGGAGAATTTTCTTCATACCAAAATCTAAAAAATATATATTTTCTAGTATTGTGCTAATTTTCTATATTCTATTTTATATAATAGATTCCAAAAGCTCAAAGTGCCATGAGTAAAAAACCCTTTGTAAATCTAAATATACATATACGGGATGGAATTCAATTTTCAATATCCTTTTGTGATGGAATTCTCTAAATCTTCAAATAATCTCCAAGATAAAATCCAATAATAAATATGTATAAATACCCTTATTAGCAATTTTCCTATTAATTTGCAAGGTTAAAGGTATTTCAAAAAGAATGTAACATAGAAATTTGAAGAAGCACACTTTAATTAATACTTCTATTATTATTTTTGAGTTCTTTTTCTTAATTCATTTTTTAAAATTGTTAAAGAAAATAAGACAAACTATGATTCTTGACTAGGGCACACACAATAGGTACTTCAAAACCAAAATATGCATATAGATATCCCTAAAACATCCATGAGTACAAAAGTTATACATACATTTACAAAAAGGTTTGTGAAGTTTACAACTACCGGGACAACTCCCTCATCTAACAAGCTTCAATTTTTATGAAAATTTAATATACTCATAAGGCACTTGTCTGATTCCAACACATCAAAGAATGCATCAACCATATATCACATACAAAAAAACAGAAAGAATCATAAAAAATCAAAATAAATTGTATATTTCATCAAATGTTATATATTGGTGCACATCATTTTAATCAATATGCTTTCTAAGATTTTATGATGAACTTCTAATGGTTAGTCTAGATTCCTATCAATATATTGTATCAAGTATTATATAAGAGTATCAATTATTTTTTTAATTTTTAAGATATTTTCATTAAATGCAATACTTAGTGTACATCCTCTTAACATGTACATATCTTCTGAAAATTTTAGGTGGCCATTTTAGGTCAAAGGCCATGTCCTCAACAATGTCACTCTAAGTATGATACAAGAGTTTATGATAACCAAAGTTCTTTCATGATGTTTTTATCAAAACCCATTCCCAAACTATCATTTCTTTTGCAAAATAAAGAATGCATTGGTGAATTCTTGGATGAAACCAATTCTTCTACAACCATTGGTGAATGCACTAGACTTATATAAAAACTTGTAGAAGAATTTCAAGAACTTTAACAATGTGAAATGCAAGATATTTACATTTAAAGTCAATTTTTTTCTTCTATAGTATATTATAAGGCTTTGAATCCTACATTATAACTTGAAATTTTACATTAGGGAGTTTTGAGGTAATATATCTCTATAGAGGAGAATTGAATTTAAATTCTAGAGAAAATTGATTTTCATTTAAGAAAAATTACTAACTAGAAGTAGGTACAAGATAGGAAGAAATGTAAATTGTTCAATAATGCTAAGATGGAATTAAAAGACATCAATTCTAATAGTAGGCTTGTTCTAGCAAGCAATGTAAACTCCATGGACCTTTTTTTTTTTATTATCTTGGAAGATGGTGAAAATTGTGTTAAAAAACAAATCCTAAAAGTTATTTTTTCAAGAAAATGCTATGATTACCCCTAAAATAAGACCCTTCATAAATTTCACATCAATAATTAAAACCAAATAAAATAAGCCTTTCCATGTTATTCTATGGTTATTCTATGGTAAACAAATATATTCTATGATTTGTTTCTTTTTGTTTCTTTTCTAAAATATGTTTTTGTGACTTTTTTTAATTATCTAAGCTCTTGACTATTTTTACTTCGGGTGGCATAACGTTTGCTCCTAGGCAATAATTTAATTAGAAATTATATTGTCAAAATATTGATGTGTTCTTCTTTAAAAAATTCAAAAATCATGCCAAAAATTGAGATTGTAAGTACCTTTTAGATGATAAACAATGTCTTTATCAATAATACTATGGAGAGTATAGCACAAAAATATCTTAACTATAGACTTCTATTAGAGTTGAGATATACTAAGATTGGATTAAAATAACCTTAAACTTCAAAGGGCATTGCCATTGAATCCCTAAATACTCAACCATCTAGTGGTTGGATGATGAATGTTTTGAAAGTAAACTCCATCCAATTAGTAGTTTAGTACTCATTGAGGAAGCTTCAAAAATATCACGTTATGTATTAATGGAAAGAAGAAAGAATGCTCTACTTGAACCAACAATATAGATATTTTGGAAGAGTTACAATTAATCCACTATGATGTTTAAAAAGCCATCTTACTATCTTTAGTTTGACCATGTGGGGATTTAGATATTTGTTCTATTAAGGTAAGTGCACCTAATCATCATGTGTTTCTAAAATCAATCCATGCCAATTCTTGTTTGAAATGTGCAACATGTATTCATAAGAGCCTAGCTAGAATTGATTTTCAATATCTTAGTTTTCACACTTTAAAAACTCATAGATTCTTCATACGATGTCCAAAAAATGAATCCTGATCAATCCAATAGAATTTGAAATCCCCTCTGGACTCTCTAGAAGATCCAACACAAAATTTACAAAATTCCATAATAACTAAGTTAAGTTATGCCGAGGTGAGGGTTTTAAACTTTTAATCCCTAAGCGTCCAAACTCATCTCTAAAATTGACAATTTCGGAAAAATCATCATAAAGTACTATTTGGAAGAATATTTTGGAATTGAGATGCAAATAGAAGCTGTAGAGTTTTAGTTTTAGATTCTATCCATATGGTTAGATTCACCAATGCTATCACTAATATTTTTTTATAAATTTTGAAAGGGAAAATTCAAAATTCCTTCAAAATTCAATTACAAGCAAAATATTATCATTTTTGAGGTAAATTTTGTTGGAAAGGATTTGAAATGAGGTTCTCTTGACATGGAATTTTTTTGGAATTTTTTTTATCTTTGAGTCTATGACCTCATTTTTGCAATTCCAAGTTTGAACTAGAGTCAACGCAAGTCAGCCACTTGACATACTTCCACATTTGTAATTTTTGAAAAATATATGTGCTCTAGTAACACCAAATCCAACCCTTGGACAAGACTACAACTTCATAAAGTATCTCTAAAAATTAGGATGACTTCATCCAAATTGTAATGAGAAAGAAGCCTAATTTTGAATTTGTACATCGTCCAGAAATTGGACGTCAGAGCACTACAAGGTTAAGAGGTTAAACCTTCATTACACCTAAGGTATGTCAGGGATGAATGTTCCATGCTGTCATCCGTCCTCTTTCAGTTCCAACTAAATGAAGGTGCCAGGTTGGATGATCCTTCTGTAGTAAATTACACTCAATACTGTACTGGCTACTCTAGGCCAGGGTGAACTAACCCCCTCGCTCGTCCCCGAAGTAAATCCCTGAATTTTTTTATTTCCCACGCATGATAAAATTTGCAATTTTTGAATTCATATTTGCAATCAGAAGCTCCAAATTAGCTAGGAGAGATGAAGAGCATACATTTTCTAGGCACAAAATAGTTTTTTTTTTTTTTTTTCTTGCACCCCCTGGACTGACTTGAGGGGGACGAGCGAGGGGGTCAGTTCCCCCCGACCCTACTCTGGCTATTGACTGTCAGTCCTGCCTAGTCTAGAGTCATTTTTTCCATTCATTGAACTAATCAGCTTGCCGTCCGTCCGTCTAGAATTCAACTGAAGATTTTGCCAGCCGTGCCTCCCATAAGTTAGTTCAGTTGGTGATGACCGTGGCCGTTCGGGGGGCTGAGGTGAAGGAAGGAAGGAAGTGCTGATAACCAGGCTAGCCCCCAGCAATGGCCCCCAGCCAATGGCATGACCGCCTTATCCCCAGTCCGACCAATGGCGGGCTGCGAACGGTGGTCACACTCTGCCCACGCTCAATCTCATCGCCAGGGCGACCTTTCTCGCTTGCCTTGGGTGTGCCTCCCACACTCCCCTTCCAATCTCTCTTCTCGGACTTCAGGCACCTCGCACCGCGCGCAGCTCCCAAGCCCTTAGGAACACTTGCAGCAGCCGCAGCCGCAGCCGCTCGTTGCACGCTTGCACGCCGTCGCAGCGATGGCCGCCCACGCAGCCACTTCCGCGGCCTGCGTCGCCGTGACCGCGCCCGCAGCCTCCTGCAGCCTCGCCACCACCAGCCGAAGCAGCGTCCACCTGCGCGTCTCCAGCCTCCAGGTACGCCAAGGACACATGGGTCCCGAGGGAGTTTCGAATGGGTGGATTGGGTGGGAAGATGGCGGGATGGGGGATGGGGGGAGTTTAGTCAAGGTTAGAGGGGATTGGAGTGGTTGGAATGGTGGGATGATTTGCTGAGTGGGGATTTGCGGATTTGGGGGTGTGTTGTAGGGTCAGAAGCTCGCTGTGGTGTGCAATGGCGCCCGAGTGGTGATGGCGGAGACGGCCGAGGCTCCCAAGGGATTCTCGCCCCCGACCTTGAATGCTGACACTCCGGCTCCCATCTTCGGCGGAAGTACCGGGGGACTTCTTCGGAAGGCGCAGGTGGAGGAGTTTTACGTGATCACGTGGGAGTCGCCCAAGGAGCAGATCTTCGAAATGCCCACCGGTTAGTCTTTTTGGCCTCTTTGCAATGACATTGTATCAATTGCAGCATTAGGCTTCAGACTACTACCGAATATAGTGGCTACTAGGGCAGGGATGAAGGATCCGTTCATGGATGCAGAAAGATTGCTATCTAAGTAGTGGTTATGGTCGCGGATGACTACTTGAGCTCTAATTGTTGAAGCCCATGGCGGTGCGCACGAGGATTTATTAACATTTCGTTTTCACTAGTTGCTATTTAACATAGTCCTCTGGGTGATGGATGAGTATGCATCATAAAGATGGCTATCGACATAGTAATTATGTTTATGGGATGATCAAATGGGCTGTTCAAATGGGCTGTGTTTTGTGTCTTTAGTGTATGGGAGGATGGGTTTCTTCTGTGAAATCAATGCAGATTTTGAAATTGAAAGAACAGGAGTAGAACACGTGATTCTCAAGCTTGCAATTGCATATCGGGGGGGACTGAAAGAGAAAGATTGCTGTACAGGTGGAGCTGCGATCATGAGATCGGGACCCAACCTCCTGAAACTGGCAAGGAAGGAGCAGTGCCTAGCGCTGGGCTCCAGATTGAGGACCAAGTTCAAAATCCAGTACCAGTTCTACCGCGTCTTCCCCAACGGCGAGGTGCAATACCTCCACCCCAAGGACGGCGTGTACCCCGAGAAGGTAAACGCCGGCCGAACCGCCGTGGGAGTCAACAACCGAACCATCGGCAAGAACGCCAACCCCGCCGAAATCAAGTTCGCCGGCAAGCAAGCATATGATTTGTAGACAAAACTTCTCGAAATTTCCAACTGTACAACAGAATGAAACCTGCTTTGTAATCCCGATGATTTCTCAGCCTTGGCATTGCAATGTTTGTCGAAACCTGCGTTTTTATTGATATTCCTACTTTGACTAGTATAAGCATGAAGTAGTGATACGGCATGTCTCTTTGAGTTTGAGGTCTCGATCAACATTGGGTTAGTATGTATCAACGTTGTTGGAAGATCTTAAAATCTGGATTTGCTGGAATTGTCATATCTTTTGTGGATGTGGATGACCTCTATAATACGACCTGTGCTGAAACGACATTCTGGAAAATGTTGTGAAACTATCAGTGACTGTAGTACTGTACACTCGTCACACTGTAACCTCTGGCAGGTAGATTTAAGAGGTCAGGGAGTAGTAGATTCCATTTGGGCTTTGAGTGTTTTTTGGCGACATTTTCTTTGAGTATGAATGTATCGGTGAGATGTGTTACCATATGTATCTTTGAAAGCACATGTGGGATCTGTACCAATAGTGTGTTCGATAGTAGTTTAGGAGTCAAAATGTTCTACGTCAGCAACCAGTGGAATGGGAGGATGAGGATGGGACGAGGGAAAGTGGTGGTTACTTACTTTCATTTCCTGTCTGTTCTCAATTCTCTTATTAGAGGAAGATGATCATCCATTTGTGCGAGCAATACAACTAGTCTCCAATCACATTGCATAATGAGTTTTCAATGTTTAAAATTGTGACCTACCACTTTGACTACTAACTAGTATTGGGAAGAGTTGTTGAAGACTACCACATTCTAAGTCCAAGCCTTAACTTAGATGAGAACTTCCAACAATGATGGAAGTGGTACTAATTTTTGCAGTACGAGTGGAGATATGCAGAAGTAAACTGCTGGTGAAGCATCCTCGACCAGAATTGTATTTTTGGAACTGTCTGATTACATTCTCTCTGCTAATTTGAGTGACTGCAGTCAGTTTATTTGTTTGTTGTTTGTTTTTCCCATTTCTGGACTTGAAATACTGTAGAAAACTGGCTATTTTGACCCCAAAATGAAAATTTCCTTTACAAAAAAATAGTTAACATGTTTTGGTTGTAACCAATTGGCAAAAAAATGTGCATGAAAAAAACACCAACCGTAGTGGTTGATGGGATTAGTATGGGTCATCACTAATCAAATTTAGAGGTTAGAGGTCCTCTAGTTGATTTCTTCCTTCCATGATTATGGATTGGTTCTTTTCCAATGGTCATTGGTTGGAGCCTCTTAATCACGAAAGTACTAGTTTATTTCCTACAATATTAATTACTCATTGTCCAATTTTTTGCAAATTGAAATTGGCATCGACTAAATTGCTAAATTTTTGTAATGTAACAAAGAATTCCACAATGAATATACTAATTAACCCATAAATGACGTTGTGGAAGTATTGTATCTAATGAATGACAAACAATCCTTCTGTGTAGGATAGAAGTGCTCTTGTTCATCCTCAGAATTTTGTTGTGAAAGGGAGAGGTCTTCTAAAGTAGTTTGTCTTCTAATGAGTGATTTTGTATTTTTTTCAAGCCATGATATCCAAAGGGATGATTTCCATGGTCACTAGTAAGTCCATTAAGGGTTAATAATGCATCCTTGGTAAGAATTGAACCTAGCAAAGCCCTTCACTATTTGAAGACCAAGGATCCCTCAACCCATGGAATTGAGCATAGTTATGAAAAGCTTGCATGAAATCAAAAGAATTTAGGAATCACCTTCTTCAATTGGTTCATATATTGTCCTTATAAGGTTCGTACCACTCATGATTGGTATATAAGTGGCAAAACTTATAAGAATTCTTCCACATGATCTAGAATGTTGTGGCAGTCATTGACTAGTCCTTCCAAGGCCAATCACATAGCACTATCCAAATTTGATGTTGTCATGCCATTTTAAGGCTTTTGCTTGATGTTGTTTTGCATAGAAAAAAACCTTTTACATGTTGCGGTGCCCACACATTGACACTTAGGTAAGGTGGCCCTAACCCCTTCCTCCCATTTCTTTTCATGTTTTTTCTATAATTTTAGGTATCAATTTCCTAGTAGCCCTACAAATTTCTTTCTAGTTTTGCATCCTTCATTTTCAAAATGCAACTAGATTTTTTCCCACCTCCACATGCTAACTTTGAACTAGCTACTAGTTTTTCCAATCATTGCAACTGGTGTTCTCTCCATTAATATTTCAATTTTGAATATAAATTCAATCTATTTCTTTAATCAAGAACTCTTATTTTACTCATATAAGACACACTAAATATTGAAAAACAGGCTAGTGAAAATTTTCAAATGGGAATTTTGAACTCATTTTGCAACCAAATGATTACGCTATTATCTTCTTAGATGTCTAATGAGATACAATATGCCTCTTTATTTACAATATTCAGATCATAACAAACAACTAAATCGGCACAAAAAACAAAATAGTATACAACATAGATAACCAACACTTTGTACATCAAATCATATGAGTGATATCTTGTAGGAAACTAAGGTGACTGTTCTTAATATTGGGCGAATAAGCATTTGAGCTTGGTTAACCTTTGTAATGCCGTTGTGGACATTAAATATCCAATGGATGTATGTGGATAGTTCTATAGAGGATAGAAGTGTAAATATACATCCAATTTAATTTTTTGGCAATAGTAGGGATAGCGGAGAACAAAATATGGGTACATTTTGGCTCATTAAATAAGGGCCTTAATTTATTTATGTCAGTGGTGATTCTTAAAAATGGCAAGAGGAATCTATAGAATGATAGTAGACCATCATGCCCCATCCAAAATTTGCGTATATAGGCATTTTCTTTTTACAAAAAAAATTCTCCAAATTTGGATTATTATCAAAGGACAAGTCATTTACATTAGTAGCTGGGCAATTCCTCTAGGAAGGAAAAAATGAAGCAATTGGAGTGACAAAAATAGAGGATGACTTCAAGT
The DNA here is from genome assembly GCA_947034895.1 of Rhytidiadelphus loreus. Taxonomy (NCBI): domain Eukaryota; kingdom Viridiplantae; phylum Streptophyta; class Bryopsida; order Hypnales; family Hylocomiaceae; genus Rhytidiadelphus; species Rhytidiadelphus loreus. The sequence goes on from OX344764.1 coordinate 48,239,547, forward strand.
AGTTTACAGGATCACAAATATGGGCAAAATGGCATACATTTACTTCCAATGTCGGCTACTAAAATTGACACCTTCTTTGCAAAGCAAGAAGCAAGCTAAGCTTATTGATGCATTGTTGCAATAAGAAAGAAAGTATACCAAACCCTACTTACAATTATACTATCCCAATGCCTCATCACATATTTGCATTTCTTTATCTCCCTCCTCCCTACATTCCTTCATGATGTGTTTTAGAGTCAGATGAAATTGTCAACCACTTGTAGAGTGTATACAATAATATTGAACCTTGGCAAATTGATGTCATTTTAGGTTGTCCACCAAGAGTTATCTTGTCACTTTGCCAAGGCTAAAAAATGACAAACATGATTGCTTAGATAGGAGCCATGTGAGTCTATGATGGCTTTTCTACAATTAAATAGCTAAGATACTATGATGGATGGATCAACGAAGTGAAGGGGATGTGAACAAGTTTTTGCCCAACTTTTACAGTGTCATTTGTGAAGTAGTCTAATCTTGGCTCCAAAGATTGATAGAGAAAAAGAATTGTAGGTACTTCCTATAGCTAAGAGAGTGATCTCAAGAAACACCTCCAAATTCATTTAAAGTAAATATTCATCATCTTCAAACATTTCTTATGCCCTTGGAATTTTGGAAAGACCTCAATTACAAGGTGATTGCAAGAAAGACTAGTCCTTTTTCTATGAGCCCAAACCCAACTCTAACAATTTTTGCAGGGTCCGTTTTCCAATTCAATTGTAAGGCAACAAGTCCCATTTCTTGATCATGTTATCATGTAGGCCTTCTTGCCACTCCAAAGCAAGTCTCATCCCTAGATTTTGGTCTCTATAGTCGTACCACTATTGTATTCCTAAGAAGGTGGCATGTAAGTCATCACATTGAAAATGGCATACAAGCAATTACGGAATGGTACTAAACAAATCACACGTCATTTGATCAAACATTGTCTAATGAGACATTGAGGATGATATATATGTGTACAAGATCCAAGTGCCTAACCTCCTTTAAGGCCAAATGGGTCAAGGCATATGGGGCATTTCGTAAGGTTGAAGACAAAGGATGCAAGCTTCAACTATAGTAGCTTTTGTTTCTTTTCTTCGATGTGGCTAGACATACAATTTTCATGGTCCCAACCATTTCATGCCCAATCTATGACATTCTTTTCCACCACGTCCAACATAGGCATGTCCACAAGATACATGTCCTCCATCAATGCCCATGACGCGAGTCCATTCTCTCATTTAGGGGCATTTGCTACAAAGTTCTTTGAAACTTTGTCCAACCCCTTTGTGACTTGTTGAGATTAGTCCATGGAGAATGCATGTGACCTTCTAATGATAGTATGTGGCCACCAACAATGATAACTTCACCCAAAGCATTCTATTTTCTTCATCCAAATCTAGTTTCTTCACCAAAACCCAAAATGAAATGTATAAATTTTAATAAGAAAAATAAAATAAATTATAAAACAAAATCTCTAAGCTATGGTTCTCATCAAATAATATTGTTTTAATATACATTCACTATAAAGATCATCAATAATATATGTAAAGATGTTACATTAAATGAATTTTAGAAAATCCAAGAATAATCAATGTCAACAAAAACTATCTTAGTACCACAAACTTCTCAAATTTGTTTATGACTAGAAAAAATTAGTGAATGAAATCATCCTTGGCCCACAAAAGTATCACTGAATACTAATGGTTCCAAAAATCTAAATTAAAATTTGAAAGCATGATGCACCACGCTTATAGCAACCCTACCACGCCTTGCCAATTGACTCCAACATTGAAAATTCTTAAATTCTTGAAAAAGGTATCAAATTCTTAGGGAATCTAGCAAAGGTTCGTCCAAAGTTAGCCGGATCCGATTGACCTAGGAAGAGACTTCAATGCACCCCCAAGAATCGGTAACTGATTGGTTTTTGTTTAAATTTTCATACATCCATTACATTTCATTTTCAAAAAAATATTAAACTTTAATCCAAAATTGCCAAACTCCTTACTCTTCAATCCAAATCACAATCACTAATTTGAACTAAAATTTGAAACTAGAAATTCAAATTCCAATAGCCTAGAAGCAAAACAAAGAGGCATCCTTATTATTTTATTCTCTTAACCATAGCTTGGAGATCTACAACAAGGATACCAAACCTTAATCCAATTCTAAGAAGTCCAAAATAGACTCTTCTAAGGCCAATAGGACCCAATCAACCTTACAAAAGTCTCTCCTTGACCTTGTGGAATCAAGTTAAATTAAAGTTTGATTAAGAAATGAAATATGAAATGCAATATCTCATTTACATTCATTTTAAACATAGGAATCCTTGCATTACTCAAAATACCCCTCTTAAAACTAGGAATCGAGAAAAGACCTTTCCAAGTGTTTTTTGTTTCTTTTCCAAATACCAAAAATGGGAGGTCTGATTGGTACCTCCAAGACCTCAATCGATTTCGATTGAGGTTTTTGGATGCCTAATCGTACCCCTGTTTTCGGTGCTTACAATTTTTATTTTTTCATAAAAATAGGCCGTCTAGCTGGTAGCTCTAGAACCCTAGTCGGATCCAACTGAGGTTTTTGGACTACTTGGTGGTAACCTCATTTTGGGTACCCAAAATAAAAATTTGAGAAAAATTCTTGTGAAGTAAATTTCAAAAGATATATATATAGCTAAAGAATTTTTGGGCCTGCATTAGGCTGATCCAAAGTTAACTTGTCATAGGCTAAGTTATCTTACAACGACTATGGTTGCCACCCTAAGTTGTTGTATCCCTATTAGTGAATTTGAAAGCCAAAACACGAGTTGTTGCACTTGATAAGTTTTTTCTAAAGTGGTTTTCCAAGCTACCTTCTTCTTCTTTTCACATTTGTAATGTAGCCCTTCACCAACCAAACAACAAATTTGTCGTTGATAACCTACTTAGATCCATAAATTTTAGAGTATAACAATACAATTGTACAACTATATGGAAACAAAATTTGCATCGGGATTCAACAATGTATATTGTATAGATTATGCTCAATTTGGAGCAGTTTCCAAACACGTCCTCAACATTTGCGTCGGTGATGAAGGTAATATTTTTAGCAAAGGTAGCATTAAATCCTCTACTACCCAACGATGCTAGTATGTGAGCCTAGAAATGTGAGCCTATAAGCCTTGAGCCTAGGCACATAGGTACTCTACAACTATTGGAGATGTCTATAACATACATACTTATAATATAAACATCTTATAACTATAGATGGTGCCTATAATATAGAAACTTATAACAGACACTTATAATATAAATATCCTATAACCATAGAAGGTACTTATAACATAGATACATATAATATAATTAGGCACCTATAATATAAACATCCTATAATCATAAAAGGTGCTTATAACATAGGTACCTACAACATGGACACCTTCAATGTAGGTGCCTATAACATAGACACCTATAATATAATTACGCACCTATGATGTAAACATCTTATAACCCTAAAAGGTGCTTATAACATAGGTACCTACAACATAGACACCTATAATATAAACATCCTATAACTATGAAAGGTACCTAAAATATAGGAGCCTAGGCTTCTATACTCATGGGCTCGAGATCCCTAGGCTCACATAATAGCAACCGTGCTCTACTATCTATTGTAACCCCCTTTCTTCTTAAAAAAAACTTCTTTGTCTGTGTGTTGTGAAAGGCAATCTCCTCTTCACATTGATTGCACTAGAAGAAACCCACGTTTTAGGTGATGTTTTGAAATTTTTTAAACGGATTTTAGGTGACGTCCATTGCAGCAAGCCCATGTTTTTATGTCAACAATACGTCCAAGGTAACATCAATGTTGACATAAAAACATGGGCTTGTTTCAATGGACGTCACCTAAAATCCGTTTAAAAAAATTACAAAACATCACCTAAAACATGGATTTCTTATAGTGTTGGGACAAACCTGAGTTGAGATGAGACATTACTACTGCAACATATTGGCTTATGTCTACAAGAATACCTTACTTTGTCTCCACGTTGAGTGTTCAATATGTCTAACACATTCAAGAGTGTATTGTATGATCAACCACCTCTACATGATGCAAATGTGTATCTAATGGTTCAAAACAATTGAACCAAATGGAAAATGGAAAATGCATCAACTACAAAACAACATAATAAGTGGGAGAGTGCTAGCAATTCAAAGGAAAAATACTAGAAATAACATTGTTGCTTTTCCTAGGAAGAGATTGGATTTGACCTTAATAAAAATGTATACTAAATTACAGTAGGTACATAACCCTCATGCACATGCTCAAACTTTACAAACATGGCAATTTTAGCCATTGGAGGTTGTCAACAATACATTAATTGCAACCACTTATACTGCCTATACTGGTACTTCTACAAGATGGACATCCATGAAAATAAATTCATTCATGCACCAAATTATAGCTTCAACGAGGTGAAGCTTCTTTTAGTTAAAGTAGGAATCATCACAATTTTAGAGTAGTCTTGGCCACATCTTTTTAGTTACTTCTTTCGTATTGTATTAAAATTTAATACAATTGAAATAATTTAACCCCTAAACGTCAGAGACTATGTTTTCACCAAACTTGCTCTACAACTACCCTTGCATTTACAAGCACCAAATTTTAGATGAAAAAAAATTTTGGACACATATAACCGTAGGATCTTGTAGTAAAATAGTTAGAGAAGATGTGGAAATTTTTTCAGAATTTTCCACCGTTTAGATTGAAAGATATTAACGTTTGAAGTGACAAAAATCCTTTTTTGGGCCCTGTAAAAATACGGGCAGCTGCATTTCTGAAGGTCACATTTGTATGATGAAATGTCCAAAATGGTGGTTACTCTTTGGATTCATTCCTCAAGTCAAGTTGGCTACATTCCTAAAAAAATTTAGATCATTTGGAATTGTACAACATATAGGAAAAAAATAGTATGTAGGAAGAAGTAGAGAATGATTAAAAATACTAAATTGTTAAAATTTTATTTATAGAATTGAATTCCAATCCCAATGGTTTTAATGTTGTAATAAATAGTATACACCTAATGTTTTTATTTTTTTCCAAAAATATTTAAAATTGAGTTAAATAAAGGACTTCAAAGTTTATTTTAGAGTAGAGATTCCATAACTACCCTCAAACTAATCCAAACTAAAATTCCTCATAACTTTCATCTCATTAATCAAAATGGAATGATTCAAAGCTTACCACATATATAAAAATTTAGAGAATAGTTTTTTTTTTAAATTAAAAAAAAAGTGAATTTCAAAGATTTTTTTTTTCTTGCCCGGTTTGCCCTCTAAACACTAAAAATTACATATCATGGAATAACTTTTGAACCATGTGGTCAAAAGTTATGAAAATTGTTGGGCCTTAAAGTTACTCCTTGTACCCATATTGTGTGAAATTTTCAAAGAAAAAAAATAAAAATTCCATTTGTAGTGAACTGCTTAAAATCGCTATGTTGCCAAAAAATGTTGTTTGGACGTTTAGGGGTTAAAGCACATGGAATGCAACAATCCTATGCATCTTTAAAATGTAGAAGTGTGTTTACAAAGTTAAATGTTTTTAAAGAAGAAGTTATGAATGGCTAAGGCCTATAATTGGGAGCCCTAATCTGAATAGGACACACGCTAGCATCATTGCCTCTATGCTCTACAGCACCATGGATCCTTCCACTACACACCTCAAATTTTTGTGATTTCTTAGATCAAGGTGTTGCGTTTGATGTCATTGTTAACATAAAAACAGTTGGATCACTACGGATGTCATCTAAAATGTGTCATCAAAAGCATAGGTTTTTTCTAGTGTTTCAATTATTGACAAAATATTTACATCTCACTAATCTGGCCATATATATAAATGAGAGAAATGTCTCAAGATATGATAAGATGGGACTTAATTGGTTGCTTAATCACATGAGGGATGTTGCAAGAGGTCATATCATGTAGGAAAATTTTCCACATTGGATGAGATGGCAATATGATACAAAGGATCATATTGTCCTTTATGGCAATATATGCCCCCAAAACACAAATATATCGGGAAAGGTTTGGTGTTTGGGGGACTCAAATACCAAATTCATTTCAAACTTTGATGTTTATTGCAGGAAGTGTCAAGTAGTAGATAGTGAGGCAATCATGTCTAAGAGGGAGTTCAATTTAGTGCATGAAATGGTGGTAAATTTATTGGATGGATAGAGAGGAAGGGACATGTTGTGGCGATGGATAAATATTTCACTACCATCATCCTTTTCAAGGAAGTTTTGGGTAAGGGATTTTATTACATTGGGACATTCAGTCCAATGAGGTTGGTATTCCATTGGTGGTAGAAAACACCAAGGCCTTCAACAAAAGTGTGCAAGGAACACTCAAATGGAGAATGCACAAATTGAGGAAAACGAGTGCTATAGTATGGAAAGATAAATGTCTAGTTCTAATTTCACCTTAACATACCTAATTGGTTCAACATTCCATTGAATTTCCCATTCTCACTATGTCTTGGAGGAATGATGTAGTTTGAGAATAATTTTAGACATTTCCCATTCATCATGAGTGCATATAGTATATGAAAGATATTGATGTGGTAGACCAACTATGAGCATCTTAGTTTTGCTAGAATGGTGGCATTGCATATTTTCTTTCCTTTTAGACATGTTCATAATTTATGTAGGCAAATGAAAAATGGAGAAGTCATACATAGACCAATGAGGAAATGATACATTTGCAGTTCTACACAAAATTATATAGACAACTTTTAGAAGGGGGACACCAAAATAGTAAAAAAGTCCACCCTAGCGGCTCTTAGAGAATGGCTATTGTTTCCCCTCTGTTAAAGGCACAAAAATTAAATATAGTATGCAACCACTGGAAGAAAGTGGTCACAAATATGACTTCAATATATGACTGCCCCGCAGTCATTCCGGACACATGTGACTACAGAATGACTTGGGGGCCTTGGAGTCATAGTGGACAAGTCATTTATATATGACTTCTACTTTTATTATCACCAACGAACGAAAAAGTGAATATAGAAATGGATGAAGGCTTTAGGGACTTCCAAAGTGGTAAAGAAAAAAGAAGTTTAAGGAAATGACTCCTATGTTGCCACGTGGCCATTCATTCTGAAGTCATCCCATAGTCACAAATGATCCCTTTTTTTAATCCTTTTCTGAAATCTAGGATTATATTTTGAAATCTAGGAAATTTGGTTATTATTTTTTGAAATCTAAGATTATATTTAGAAATCTAGGAAATTTGGATATTATTTTTTGAAATCTAGGATTATATTTAGAAATCTAGAAAATGTGAATATTTTTCTTCTAAAATCTAGGATTGTATTCTAAAATCTAGGAAATGTGAATATTATTTTTTGAAATCTAGGATTATATTCTGAAATCTAGGAAATTTGAATATTATTTTCTGAAATTTAGGATTATATTCTAAAATCTAGGAAATGTGAATATTAATTTCTGAAATCTAGGAAATGTCTATTATTTTTTGAAATCTAGGATTGTACTCTAAAATCTAGGAAATGTGAATATTATTTTCTAAAATCTAGGATTATATTCTAAAATCTAGGAAATGTGAGTATTATTTTCTAATATCTAAAAGATTTGAAGATTATTTTCAAGTTGTGGTGAAATGTGCAAAATGAGTATACTATATACCAAACACCATACATCATATACATGATTCATACATCATATATATGATTCATACACCATATACATGATTCATACACCATATACATGATTCATACATCATACACCATATACAAATACATGATACACAATACACTATATTTTGTATATGTGTCAAATGGATTTTCAAGCCATTTAGTGTGTGAATATAAAGAGTTCAAATAACAAGCCTTTTATACAAGTGGGGTGGTAGGAGGCAAGACAAACCATGTGGGATTTGTAAAATGTTGATGCAATAGTAGAGTAGTGACGTGGAAGTCATTACGTAGTCGTGTTAGAGTAAATCGCAATCAAAATAGTAGAGTAGTGACACGGAAGTCATTATGTAGTCACCTTAGAGTAAATTGTAGTCAAAATACAGTCATACAGTTTACTCACTTTTGACTATGGCCTTCACAATGGAATTGATTAAGTCCAAATTAGAAGTTTAACAATGTTGTGAACAAAAACCAATGGATGAAACATAGACATTGTAAAAGTTATCAACCTAGTTCTATAAAAATTAGAACCAAAAATTGTTTTTCTATCTCTTAGAGGTGCTAAATGTCATCTAAATTTTAGTTTTTGGCCTTTGCATTATCAATCTAACTTTATTTTTTTAGTTTGTTTTGAAAAAAAACATTAGTAAATAGTGAAAAAAATCAATAGAAAAATAAGTCTCCAAGAATGCATCATTTTAATCCCTACAGGAGCAAGGCCTTTTTTCTACCAAAGAAACACTGAAAACTGCCAATTCTATAGCAAAGAGTAAAAAAGAATTTAAAATGTTTTTTTTTTGACATCTAACCGTAGGATCTTACACCCAACTAGTATTTAAAAGTGTGGAAAAAAATTCAGAATTTTTGACCACATAGATTGCAAGATATTTGCATTTAAAGTGGAAAAAACAAGTTTTTCAGCACATTGCGGGACTAGATAAAGACAAGAGTTACTGAAAATAATATGAACTCCAAAAAAGTAGGGATAATACCACAGAGAAGATTATGGGTAATAAAAAAAATAGAGAAGACGAACCAAAAATAGGGATCGTGAAAAAAAAAATCCATGCATGGGAAAAAATAAGAGAAAAAGAGACAGGGGTAATAAAAGGAAGATGACTTGTGGCACTCTTCAGACTTGAGAGGACGGTACAAGTAGGAATAATAATCACACAAAAAAAGAAAAAAATTTAGAAGAAGAAAATATATAAGGAAAACTCTTCATTTAGAATATATAAAATGAAAAGAGTAGGGTTCATGAATGAAAAGATGTAGTGAAAAAACCTAGTGATGGAGAATAAAAAATAGGGATAAAAATTACGCTTTTGGGTTTTGGAGGTATGTACATTCTTCTTCTACATTTTAGTCATTTAAAAGACTTAATTAAACTAAAGATGAAGTAAAATTTTGTGCTCAATGCAAATTCAAGGAAGAATAAAAAGTAACATAAGACCTAAACATAGAAGTCCAAGTCAAAAAACAAATACTACAAGAGGAATTCGTGAATTTCCAAAAATACTTTTACAATTTCTGTCTTAAATGGAAGAGGAAACTCATACCACAGTAAAAAAAAGAGTACATTAAAAGAAATAAAGCACCCCGTCTTTAAGGAAATGTCCAAGTAAGTTGTCAAATCATGCTAAAGTCATTGGGAAGTGATTATGTAGTCACAAACAAGTGACTTGTAGTGACAATGTATGACTCCTTGAAACCGCTCGTCTCGCAGTCACGTCCGTGACTCCCGAATGACTCGAAAGTTGTGGAGCCAGAAAATCCAGTGCAATTAGGGAGCTGCAGTCATTGTTTAGTCGCATCGGATATGCAATCATTCTTCCACAGTCGCGAAATAGCCCAATTTCTTGTAGTAAAAGATGGTGTCCCTAGGCCAAGAACTTTTTGCCAAAACTATGATAATAAACACATGTGCTAGAAAAAAAGGTGCTTTGAAGCTTATCATGACAATCTTGAAAGGTGATAGAAGGTAAGAACTTTAGAGCATGCTAGGATAGTAATTTTGGTAATTTTTTGGTACTCATATTATATGTATTAGACAATTTTTATTGCTACATACAAAGACTTACTTGCAACACACTTTGAAATGGGAATTTTATTGCTTGCCAATTATATATATTGTCTAGTTTTTATTGAAATATATTAGTAGTACAGTACCCAGAAGAAAGTATTTCAACCCTATGACCTTTGAGCACATAGTAGAATACACTGTAGAGAAGAAACAATTGAAGGTGATTCAATTTTGTAATACCTTGAAAATATAAGATATCAACAAAACGCTAATCTAATTGAGATTGTATTAGATAAAAAATCATTGACTAAATCTCTTTCTTTGTTGCATAATTTGAACTAAAATTAAATATCACTACCAACAAGTGCTTCCACCTTGGGCTTCCACCACAACCTTCATTCGACTTGGCATGGATAGAATAAAAGATTGTAAAATTTCTTGAGGTATATCCTCCCAACTTGCATTGACGTGATCCCACATTTCATCCTTACTCTTAGGTCGAGTCATGTTTTGAACTCGATCTTTACAAACCTTCAACAAGTTCTCTATGGGATTGAGATTAGGTGAATTAGTTGGCCACTGAAGCTTCTGTAATCCAATTTGTTCCCTCCAATTTGCTGTAAGACTACTACTATGGACTGGTGCACCATCCCCATCAAAATCAAGTTCTCAAAATTTTCATCATGATAATAGAAAGGTTCCAAAGCTGATTCATACACTACTTCAACAAAATCAAGAGCCTTGCGTTTCTCAGGAGGAATTAACACCAAATAGTACTTGGTAAAAGCAATGAATGCTCCCCATACCATTATCGATGTCCTTCCTGATTTGAATGTAGGTGCTATGCAGTTGTAGTGATAACATTCATAAGCCTTTCTCCATACTTGTATTTGACGGGAGTTCTTTCCAATCTCGAATGTTGACTTGTTTGTCCACATGACTCGGCTCTAGTCATGAAACGTCCAATGCAAGTGTCTTTTAGCAAATGCTAATCTATCTACTTTGTGCTTAGGATTTAAAAACGGTTTTTTTACTTCTACACAATTATTCATCCTGAAGTTGTGCACCTCTTTGCAAAGAGTTCTAACAATCACAAGAATTGGAAGATTTTTTGCGAAAGTGGACAAAGGTACTCGACGATTTCTCACAATCTCACGTACAAGTACCCTCCTACTATATTCGTTCAACTTCTTTAGCCTCCCTAACTTCTCTGCAATCTTTACTTCACCACAATCACTAAATCTCTTGATGACCTTTGATATAGTGCTTTTTGGTCTTCCAACTTCATCTGAAATCTCACTCAAAGAACAACCTCCTTTACTCATCCCACTATCATGGATTGTTCTGAAGTAGTCAAATACTTGGAATGTGCCATATCACTAGCTACAATACACAATTCTAACTATATGTTGCACTTTTGTGAAGAAACTCACAGATAGAACCACTAGGAAAACAAGACAATCTCCTAGAAATTAATGTAAGCATGTGTTGCAACAACATTTCAAAATCAATTGTTTCTACTCTACAAGATCAATTGCAACACAAATCTGTATAGCTCTAATTGCCACAAGTGATTCCTATCACTAATTTGAAATCTATAAGTATTCTCAATATACTAACTACACTACTAATTTTAATTGCCTCTTCACATGTGTCAATTTCTGAATTAGATGAGTCACCACTATATTGTTTAATATCTCACCTATTTATATCTAAAAAATCCTTTATAGATTATATTTTTATATTGAGTTTTTTCATGGAAATTTGACACTTGTTTGTAATGTACTTATGTAAGGTTGAATTACTTTCTTCCGGGTATTGTACACATTTTTCCAAGGCATTTCCAATTTTGGTAGTGACATGACCCATATCTTAGGCCTACACAACTCCCCAATTAGCCTCAAAGACCTCCCCTTGCCTTGACTGATTTCTTAGGCACAAGGGGAGGTCTTTGAAGCTAACTAGGGAGTTGTAGAAGCTCATGCCCCCTTCTAATACATATTGGTGTAGGTTGGCAAAAGCAACCCAGAGCAATCCCAAGCTCCGTTGACAAGGAGGGGTTTGCAATGTTAGGGAAAGGAGGCAAAGCAAGGACCAGCCATGAAGGTAGGTCAAGGTCTTGGGTTTGAGGTAGCAAGTCTTCAAGGCTAAGGAGATCTTTGAGACTATGATAGGGGAAGAAGGGCTCAAGCTTTGAAGGGGTAAATCCATCCATTGCAATTGTTAGCTTGTTTGGGGAGGGCCATCCAAAAGCTAGATCTAACATTTTTTTGGCTAGCACTTCCCATAATATAGCATAACTTTGTAAGATTTGAGTTTTTTTCCCAAAAAATAAATTAGAATTTTTGTGAACACATGTCTTTCTATTCATTGTTGGGATTGTGCATTGCACCAATTGGTTGGTCAGAAAAAATATATAAAAAAAATTACCAATGTATAGTCTAATTTTATTATATCATACTTTTGCAAAAAAATTGAAGTATGATACACTAATTGGAGCACTTTGAAAATTAGCATTGAAGTACCTAACATAATATAATACATAATAGGCTCACTTTGAATATTGGCATCTTGCAATCTATATAGTCAAAGTTTCTAAAAAATTTACTAAATATAGGCATACTAGTTTACATTGAAATTGTATAGTCGAAAGTATGGAATTTTTTTTTGAAATTTTAGGTCTAGGAAACTAAAAAGGGTAATTTTGTCCCCTTTTGCATAGCATAGTGAAAGATAACTCATCTACATTATTGTTGGATCTTTTGAGAAGGCAAAAGGCAAAAAAAGGGCAAGACAAATAAGTCCCACTATGTGCCACCCTAACCTCCATATTTGAAGCTTGCCAAAGATTCTCCTACAATCCAAACTCAATCTAGCCCAAATTTCAAATTCTTGTAGAAGAAGAGAAGTTGAACAAAGATCTCCACTATTTGGTTCTTATTTTAAAATTTCTATGAAAAAAAATGAAATTCCTAAAATTAGTACAAATTAGGCTTTTTTTGGCAACTTTATCAACACATTGCATTTTTTTTCCTATATGTTGTACAATTCCAAATGATTTGAAAATTTTCAAGCATGTAGTAACTTAGTTTGAAGAATGAATCTGAAGACATACCACCTACACAAACATTTTTTTATACAAATGTGACCTTGTAAAGTGCAACTACCTACTTTGGGGCAAGGCTAAAAAAATGATTTTTGTCAATTCAAACCTTAATATCTTTGGGAATTTAGGTACTATGACAAATTTTAAGCATTTTTGATGAAAACATAATGATGGACTGTTGATTTTCTAGATTTTGATTTTACGCCCAAGCTATGTGACAATTTCAATGGCCTAGGAAGCTTTCCACTTTGAAAATTTTAGTAATAACATGGCTTGTCTAAATATTTTACCTTTTTTTTAGAGAGGGGGTTTACTTTTTTTTGGTGGAATTCATAATTTTCAATTGCTAATAGTACAAAACGTTTTTTTTCTTGAAAAACGTGTTTTGGGGGTGTTTTCAACTTACAAGGAAACTTTCCCATTGACCAATCAATCTGATTGGCGGATCAGAGCGCTCAGAATTTTACTTTTTTCTTGGCTTTGTACAATTGTACCTTTTTTTCCCGCGCTTTCAGAAAACAGAGGTAGCTGTACCAAGTGCATTACTTAGTGCAGGAGAGCAACAGTTGTTCAAAACAGGTCGGTGCACAGGTCCCCACAAAGCTTATTCAGGTGCACTCACCTTACTGCAGCATGTGTTCCAAAACAGGTCAATGTAAGATATCAGTGTCTGTCATTGGCAAGGTCTAATCGACAAGTTCTAACAATTTAAGAATTCCAAATCTGTGTCGTTTTCAGCACCAATAAAATGACCCCAATAGAGATATTTTAGATTGGTATGAGAGCTGCAACATCCTACTTAAACCGCAAGCTCCTGGATATGTACCCACTACCCAGATCTAGGTAGGAAAACTGTACAGCATGACATTGACGAACAAAACCTCATAAATCCAACCCAAGAGCAGTTAAGTACCAACAGAAACTGTAATTTTAAACTTCCCAGCAATGATTGTGAGGTGATGCATGTAGAACACATGAGACATAATGATATTATCACTGACAAGCCAAACTGGTCGCAAGTGAGTATTTATTCTGAACATAATTGTATCTTGTCAATGATGTGGCTGAAGCACTTTGTAGTCTCGATCAATAGAAGTAGCTACCTCTGTTTTCTAAAAGGAGGAAAAAAGCGGGGCGGGGGGAGGGGGAGGGAAAAAAAAAAAAGTAGAAAATTACAAAGGGTAATATCCTATCAGGGACTATACCGGAAAAGGGAAAGTGCTGTAAAGGGGGGGGGGAGGTTGAACGATTTTACAGGCTTACGTCTGTGTCAAGTGGACTCTCGCTCTCTCTCTCTCTCTGTCATGAGGTTCCTTCCTCCAAAATGTTTCTAGCGTTTCTACTACTTCCCTAACGAAAGAGTGTGACCCATGTACCTGTATTTTACCACAAAAACACAGAAAATTATATTCCACAAGGGAAGCTCATCATCCTTTGTCTACCAAGCGCAATTTCATAACGATAGCTGCTGTGTCACCACCCAGTCCTGCCGGGTCCTCTCACGGAGGCCCGTTCTCCTCAAAGAGATCCAAGAGCTCCACAGCCTGCCAGTGCACAAGTGCCACACACCCAGTGTTATCAAACCATGTGCCACGTGAACCCACATGTGCATATTATCCTAGAATATTTCGAAGAGTAGACTTCAGCATCAAAACTGAAAAACGTAACCTTCATGCCAACGTCAATGCCAAACTGAAAAAAGTCAGATTAAAACTCAGTTCTCATCAATAAGAGAACCTATTCGCTACGTTACCTCGGGGACAGAGAGCTGGAGACGAAACTTGGGACCATCATAATGGTGCAGCACAGGTCTGAACGAGTCCTCTTCCAAAGGCTTGCACAGCTTGCGAACACGAGTGCGCACCTAAATACAAGTGAGACAGTATATTAGATTAGCAATTCTTCGAGAAGCACTTAAAATCCTACCATAGTGATACACTGAGTTTAACCTTCAGTGTAAATCTGCATCCTTTCAAACTCATGGTGAAAAATATGATCCAGGACAGATAGCACTGACTATTTCAATCGTCAAAATTAACAGCCAACCTGAGCAGGAAATCTTGATTCTCCTCGACATTTTTTGTCTTCCCAAGCGGTAGGATCTATATTTGAACCTCCAAAACTCGCAGCCTGTCATACAAACACTTTGAATGAATACCCCACACCTGAAATTCTTCGTAAAACCTCATGGACGGCAACGCCTACGTTCCGTACATCTTATTCCCCAGTGCCTATTACTTACCGACAGTATAAAACTAAATTTCCTTAAACTAAGAACCAGAACTATAGTTAAGACCAACACTAACAGATCATTCGGGAGAAGCCATAAAACAGCCGACTCACCTCAAAGATCCCATGGAGCTGGTGAGTAGTATAATTGTACAGAAAAAGCGGAAGCCCTGGTTGAATCGTGCGCACGGAGTCCCGGTAACGTTGTGGTAATCCTGCAACAGAAAACTCTCAGATTAATCACTCCAGTTTAACCCTTCATATCTGAGTGCTACCACAAGTTTAAGAAACACCAACTCTATGCCATTAATCATCCTATGACATTTTAAATTTGACAGAAAATTCAAGCGCGCCCCCGCCCCCCCCCCACACACACACACACACAAGAGATCGAAATGCACACAACAAACAGAAAAATCTAGAACCTCCCGGATATTGGAATCACCGAAATCCCCTACAAGTCCATGGTCCTTAGAAAACTAAACCCTCCCATGCAATTATGACGCTGTCCACAAGGATCATGAAGATTCCGTACTACCACCTACTTGCTACAACCTCTCATCAATTCTCTTCAGCACAAAAGAACCGAACGGAGGACAGTAGCTGGGACGTACCAAAGAGCTGGCGTTTAAGATCCTCCTGCATGGTGTCATTATTGCAAACGAATATGTAACCTCCCAGTGTAACATTGCGGGGGAGGACTTCAGCTGACGGGAGCGACTTGAACCGCTTCTCATGACTGTTGGCGGTGACCTGGAACTGTTGTGAGGAATTGTTGTTGTTGTTGTTGTTGTTGTTGTTGATGCTGTTGTTGCCGTTGTTTCCATTGGAGACACTGCCAGTCTTGGAAGCTGCAGGAGCCGCGACTTGTAGTTGCTTCTGCTCCAATTGCTTCGACTCCGCGAGCGCGGCTTTGCTGTTCTCCTTGGATCCCCGTCGGCCCTCGCCGACAGTGCGCTTGAACTCCTTGGCCGGCGGGGGAGATTGCCGCTCCAGTTGCTGCGGCTGTTGGCGGTCATAATACGGCGCCGCAGCCGCGACCAGGCTCCAGTTTTGGTCCGTCGTCTGGGGGGGATGCGACCAGCTGTGGTTGTTGGCCACCCAATTCCGCTCCTTGGTCGTGTCGCCGGAACCCCCAATTCCGTCCCAAAGCCATAGTGAGTACTGGCTCGCCAGCGGTGCCGAATGAATTAACCCCGCAATCTTTGCCGCTTTGGGGCCGCACGAAGCCGCCCACTCAACTAGTCTATGAAAAAAATCGGCACTAGTTTCAGCTTAACCCACCTACTGAACCCACCACCCCTCTTTCCTCTTTCGGACTTTTAGGTGTTCCCCCCCGACCAAGCCGGTTGGCTGTTTCTCTAATTAAATTCTAAGCACAGTTGAGCTCCTGAGGCAGAAACCCAATCAATGAAAACCTCACAAAATCGCTGTATGTCCGATTCCTAGAGACCCTAAAAAGTGTGTATGCAGGGACACCAATTAGTGTCCCTTCGGGGAAAAAAAGGGGGAAAAAGAGAACCAGATAAGCGGCCCAAACCTCAGGTTTCTGGGCTCAACACCTAACGAGCCTTGACGAGGTCGCCTTCACCTCTCCCCGGAAATTTTCGTTTTCCTATATGGTAGTATACACGACGGCAAAACTCCTGATGAGAGGACGACGAGGAGGGTTGAGCTCCGGTGACCGCCGTGGCGTCAGCCTCCCAGTAGACAGATGAAGTGTATGAGTGTGCCCATGGCAGAGTTTTTTCACCACAAGATGGGGCGGGAGAAGTTCCGACGGCGATGGCGCGCGATGTTGCAACTGGGTCACCAGGAAAGACAAGCAAATCATACAAACAGTGGGTCTCCTATGGAGTCAAGATTTCACGGTTCCAGCAGTAGTACCTCCCTGCATCACAAAATACGCTTCCCCTCAGCCAAAAAATAATAATTACGAAAATAAAATGAAGTCCGCACAGATATATTCCGCCGCCGGCAGCCTGCATGAGTTCCTCCCCCTCTCGTCCCCACACCTGCTTCACTACTTCAGAAGCCTAAAAGTAGCACACAACTAAGTCTTCAAAGCGGCACTAAACTGACCAAAAAGAAAACCCCGCTACACGGACTAGTACAATTCTTCGCGTGATCGTCACTCGCTACGACTAAGTCCGCAACAAGAAAATAGCACTGGCATCCTATTTTCAGGAGCTTCCGTCTCTAGGTTTCTCTAAGCTGCTGCCACCCAAAAGACCCGCCGAAATGAGTGAGAGAATAGAAACGGAGGGCGGGAATGAGACCTTGAGGTTCCCCAGCGACTTTCACAGCAATGGCCGGAAAAAAAATTCCACATACAGGGCGACGACGAACGAACGAACGCACACACGCACGCACGCAAGCAACCCCTTTGCGCTCGCTCGCTCACTCGCTCCGCGGCAACAGTAGCAGTAGCAATAGCAGCAGCAGCTCGGAATCCCAGATACAAGAAACGGCCCCGGAGGCACCACCCCCGCTCTAGAACAAGCTTGCTAGGCAAGGAACAAAAGCTGGGGCGACGCGTAGTGGAGGGACCCAGCAGCTGCTGCGACACCCGACTTCCTGAAAATTCTTCCCCACAATACAGACAACCCACTCGCACATCCCCTGCGTAGCTCTCTCCAGGCCACGCCCTACGACGCACGGTCACACCACACCACGCCCACCCACACCAAAACCTCCACCTCCACCATTCCGATCACCACACTGGAAACCACGAAACCTCAAGATTGCACGACCTCTCCTCTCCTCTCCTCCCCTTAATAAAAAAATAAAAATACCACCCCCGACGAAACTCCTCCACACACGCCCTCCACGGAACTAAAACCTTTGTAACTCCCTCCCGCAAGCTCTCGTGCTGCTGCTCTCGTCACCACAGCGCCATTCCTACCCCTCAGGTCCAGACACAACACGGCATGCACACCGCAAAGCCGATCAAGCGCACGAAACCACTAAACCAGCTCCACTGGCCGAACCCCGCTCTTTCTCCTCCTAGTCTGTGAACGACGACGCGAGAAGCAAGCCCAAGCGAGCAGTGTGTTTGCGATGGTGGGGAGACTGATGAGAAGAAGAAAATGCTGCGACCCCTCCAAATACAAAAGCAGCCCAAGGGTGAAGTGCAGGGGAATGGCCGTGGGCAGCAGCCAAGGCGCGCGGGGAGCAAGGCAAGCAGACACGCCGTAGTCCCGCTCGGCCGTCGCAGCAGGCACGTCCTCGGACACACTAGAAGCTCGTACTCGTAACTTCACTTACGATTCCGTCTGTCGTGGCCAGTAACGTTTACTCGGCTGCTTTTACCCGGAAAAGTGCAGGCAGGGAGGGATTTACGCCCCCCCTGGTATTTGGTATCACGGGGGCGACAGTATCTACGGGGGGCACTGTAGACTACGGTCGCACGGGGGCCGGGCGGGGCCGGAAGGAAGGCTGGCGTGGCTGGCTGGGGTAAAAAGTTGGTGGGGTGGACATTTACTAAAGGGACTGAAGTGCAAAGTGCATGACAGACATCTTTCTGTTGCATTGAGGGGGACCTTCGCTCTCTTAGGGATCGTGGATGGAAGATTCAAAAGCGTCAACCCATTTCATCCCAATTCATCCATGTAGGATGACCCACTACCTTGACTAGATTTTATTGAAAATGCATGGTTTTAGAAAGTCGTGGAAGGTTGGAATGTGAAAATAATCCAATAGGATGCATGATTAGTTCATTTCTATTAAATACACATGGTTTGGGGCTATGACATTGTATTATATATCATGGCTTTCAAGGTTTTGTGCATCATGTCAAAACTTGCAATAGCTCGTTGAAGAATTGTTTGTTTTTTCCTAATAATGTTTTACATGTTTTGCTACAAGTGGTGTTTTGTGCATAAAATTGAAATTCAATTGTTGCTGAAACTTAATATTATAATTTTGTACAAGTACAAAATTTACAAAGTTCTTTTGTGGCCAGATGGATGAGAATCCCTTTCGAAAAATATAGCATAAAATTCCTAGTTTTCTTAGTCTTGTAGAATGACATATCAGTAAATGAAAATTGGAATGAAATATTTTATATTATTTTTATTCTATCCCAAATTCTCCAAAATATAATATTGATCAAGTTTGAAGGTAAATGACTACTCCATTAAACCTTGTAAAATGAAATTCATTCATTATCAAATACTTTGCCTATTCAATGTCAATCTATGGATATAATTCCAAACACCAAAGATACTTTAAGAAATAGAGTCAAGTATTTGAATTGTGTCAAGTGCCAAAAGTTCAAATACTAACTATCATGAAATTGTTTATTACTCTATACATTTTAGTTGAACCAGCAACCATCCTTCATCAATCTCATTTTAATGTTTTACTTTATAGAAATCATTGTATGTATACCTTATACTAATAAATCCTATACTTGTGACCAACTTTGATTAATTGTATCATACAACCACCCACGTGTATATTAAATATCATTTTCTATACAAATTTAGGACAAAAAGATGACTTGAGCCTTAATTTAGCAAGAGTTGCTTTTTCATATCACTTACTAACTCGAAGCAGCTAACCACCCTCACAACCTACCTCACTTGGCTATTGTTTTTTTATATAGCTAACAATACTTGTTCCAACAATATTTTAAAATTAATATGAATTTTGCCGAAATTAATGAGTCAGGAAACACAATATCAACCTTGACATAACAAGCAACAAATCTTATGTTTCATTTGGTAAATACTTTGCACACTTGTTAAACTTAATTTAAGTTCAACATTATTACAATACAAGATATAAGAATACTTAGCCAATAAATTAGTATCCCTACCATCACTCTAACCTCTAAAGCTTTGTGAAAATTATTTTTAATTTATTTTTAAGTAGTGTATTTAGGTTGTAAATCCTTTTTAATTTAAAATATTTCTTTAAATAAAAAACAATATTTAATTTTGACTATATAAATTTTAAAATAAAATTTAAATTAAGCAAATTGTTCAAAGAGACAACTTTTAAGAAACATTTTCATAAAATATTTCATTGAAAGGATGATGTGTAGCAACATTTTTGTGAAGGCATATGAAGTAGGATAATTTACAAAGTCAAAACATGAATCAATGGCAATCATGTTAGTTAACCCCTAAAGGACCAAGGTCTTGTTTCTGCCAAAAAACACTCAAAACTGCCATACCTATAGCAAAGAGTAAAAAAATTGAAACATTGTTTTTTTTCCACATCTAACCATAGGATCTTACTCCTAACTAGTATGATAGTGGAATAAATTTCAGAATTTTTGACCGCTCAGATTGCAAGATATCTGTGTTTAAAGTGGAAAAAACAAGTTTTTCAGCACATTGTGGGACTAGATTTTTTGACTTTGAACTTTTTTAACTTAAAATTTTTACACTACAGAGTTTTGAGCCTTAAATCTTTATAGTGGATAATTGAGTTGAGAGTCTAGGTAAGAAAAAAAAATTCAAAAAAAAATTAATTATCATTCTTAAAAAAATTGTTAAGTAGAAGTAGGTATGAGATAGAAGGAAAATCTAAAATATTCATATATTCTAGATGAAATTAAAATGCACTAATCCCAATGGTGAGATTATTGTAGCAAGTAAATCAGACCATGCAAAAAAAAGAAAATTTGAAAAATTTGAAAAATTGCATTCAGAAATGAATCCTACAAGTTATTTTTTTCAATAAGATGCTCTAACTACCCGAAAAACAAGAATGTCTATAACTTTCTCATAACATATCCAAATGAAATGAATAAAAGATTTCCAGATAGAAAAAAATATAATCTATCAGAAAAAATAATATTAAAAAGAAAATTCAAAATTTTGTCTAATTTTTTTGGCCGCCTGAGCTGCCCGCCGTCCCCTCGTTTGAGCTTATTTGGTCATAACTATTGTTCCCAGGCACCAATTTTGAAAAAAATTATATTCCCACGAAGCTAATCAACTTTTCTACCTCCAAATAAAATTTCAAAAAATTAAGAGAAAATTTCAGCCCATAGGTACTTGCCCAAAAACGCATTTGCCCCTTAAAGGGACAATGGTCCTTTAGGGGTTAAAACGTAATAGCCGTATCTTTTAACCCCTAAACGTTCAAACAACATTTTTTGGCAACATAGCAATTTTGGGCAGCTCACTACAAACGGAATATTTTTTTTTTCTTTGAAATTTCACACAATGTGTGCCTAAGGAGTAACTTTAAGGCCCAACAATTTTCATAACTTTTGACTACATGGTTAAAAAGTTATTACATGATATGTAATTTTTAGTATTCGACGGGCAGCCCGGGCAAAAGAAACTTCTTTGAAAATCACTTTTAAAAAATAAAAAATTTAAAATTGATTCTCTAGATTTTTATATATGTGGTAAGCTTTGAATCATTCCATTTTGATTAATGAGATCAAAGTTATGAGGAAATTTAGTTTGGGTTAGTTTGTGGGTAGTTATGGAATCTCTACTCTAAAATAAATTTTGAAGTCCTTTATTTAACTCAATTTAAATACTTTTGGAAAAAAAATAAAAACTTTAGGTGTATATTGTTTATTACAACATTACAACTATTGGGATTGGTATTTTTCAATTCTATAAATAAATTGTTAACAATTTAGTATTTTTAATCATTTTCTATGTCTTTCTACTTACTATTTTTTTTCTATATGTTGTACAATTTCAAATGATCTAAAATTTTTCAAGCATGTAGCCAACTTGACTTGAGGAATAAATCCAAAGAGAAACCACCATTTTGGACATTTCTTAATACAAGTGTGACCTTGTGAAGTGCAACTGCCCATATTTTTACAAGGCCAAAAAAAGGATTTATGTCACTTCAAACGTTAATATCTTGCAATCTACATGGTGGAAAATTTTGAAATTCTTCCACATCTTTTCAAACTATTTTACTACAAGATCCTACTATTACATGTGTCCATAAATGTTTTTCATCTAAAAATTGTTGCTTATAAATGCAAGGGCAGTTTTGGTGAAAACATAGTCTCTAACATTTAGGGTTTAAGGTAGGAACACCCATAAGCGTCCCATAACCACCACCTCTAAAATCTTGAAAAATCTTGGGAAGTAAATAGATCTGATAACAAGGATATACTACATCTGAATATCAAATCTTAGTGTTGGTATTAGGTGCATTTGTAGTGGGCTCTTTAAAATTTCATAACTTATATTTAGAGTGTCCAAAAAAAACATTTAAAAGTGCATTAGAATTCTTTTTCTCTTGCTAGTAGGATCCAATAATTTTTTGGATGTTTGTTGATAGACATCATATCCAAAACCCTTAAATTGACGGTTATAGGTGTTGCTACCTTAAATATTGATTTTTTAATTTGATTTTCTTAGACAAATTAGCTTTTAGCATGAAAATTTTGAATGGCACATATTGCTAAATATTTAATTTTTTATGAGAATGTGGTTTGACAAATGCTATAAATAAATATAACACAAAAATTCATGCAAAAATTAAAAAAAATTAAGTTCCTCAAATTTTTGCATTTATTTTTTGAATCATTTTCAATAAAATCTAAACTACATTTATGCTAGCTTAGTCACTTTAAAGTTAGGATTTGTTTCTCAACACTTTCTTTGATATTTTTGTGTTATTGCCTCATTGTTTGCATGATTTTATGAATAACCCTATTTGGTCCAAAACCGTTACATCCTTTTGGAAAATTGTAGCAAATCACAATATGCTACTTGTTTTTTGAACTATACATAGTTTTTATTTTTTTAATATTTTAACTTTCTTTCTACATCACGTTGGTTAGTACTTGCCAAATTTTAGAACTAAAAAAGGATATTGTAGAATTTTCCTAATGTTGCCTATCCTATCTAAAAATCTTTGGGCATTATAACTTTCAATCTAGGTACTTAATAAAAAAAATACACATATTTTCCAAATATATACACACTTTTGCTCTTTGGGTCAAACTTCTAAGAACATCCATCCAAAATTGACTTTATAAGAACCTACTCAACCCTAGAGCATCTAAGTGGACACAAAATATCCTTTGGATGAATGAAAATCATGATTTCATCCATTATTTGTTTAGATACTGTCAACATTGTTACAAAGTTTGAGAATACTTCACAGTGAATCTCTTGGAGCACCTCATGTAGAGGTTGAATACTTTTTGGAAGAATCCAAATGAGAAAAAATAGTGGAGTTGCTTGAATCCATGGATCATTGAGTAGTGTATTTTTGCAATTGTATTCTTCGCATTGAATCTTAATTTAAGCCAAAAAGGTGATCTTTTTAGAATTTGAGGTCAATTAGTGAAATGAAGCTTATCATCTCTAGTCTCTAGTCTAATTCAAAATTTGAAAAATTCCTAAACTTGAATATTTTATTGCAATTTGAACTTTGGTCCTATTACCATGGAATGTTGATTTTATAATTTTTAAATGACATGATAAACAAAAATCACCATGGTATTCTACAATGTAACATGCACCTATGGGAAAAATTTAGATTTTGTAACCTCTAAAGGACCTAGACCTTTTATTTGCCAAAAAACAATCAAAACTACTCTTCTATTGCAAAGAGTAGAAAAAATTGAATTTTTTTTGGACATCTAACTGTAAGATCTTACACCAAACAAGTTTGAGAATGTGTGGAGTAAATTTCAAAAAAATTGACTACACAAATTGCAAGATACTTGTGTTTCAAGTGAAGAAAACAAGTTTTTTTGCACTACAAAGTTTTGAGGTTTAAATCTTTAAGGTAGGCAATTGAGTTGAGAGTCTAGGGGAAAAAATTCAAAAAAACTTAATTTTCATTCATAAAAAAAGTATTATATAGAAGTAGGTACAAGATAGAAGGAAAATCTAAATTATTAATATCTCTGAGATGGAATTAAAACGCACTAATTTCAATGTTGAGATTGTTTTACAAGCAAACTAAACCATGTGGAACCTCTTTTTTTTAATTGTAAAAATTGCATTAAAAAATGAATCCTATAAGCTATTTTTTCAAGAAGATACTTAGATTGCCCAAAAAATAAGCTTGTCCGTAACTTTCACATCACTTTTCCAAATGAAATGAATCAAATATTTCCACGTAGACAAAATGGAATCTATGACAAAAAAAAATTTGAATTTTTTTTGTTGCGTAGTCTCCCTTATTTTGAGCTTATTTGGGCATAACTTTTGTTTTAGGGTACTAATTGAAAAAAATTATATTTCCTCAAGGATAATCAATTTACTTATCTTCAAAAAAAGTTTCAAAAAATAATGACAAAAATTGAGACCGTAGGTACTTGTTCAAATTCCAATTTGTCCCTTGAAGGGACAATGGTCCTTTAGGGGTTAAGAATCTTTTGTATTTGATATGAACTTTTTTTTAATTTTACACCAAAATTCATCCAAAAATTTGAAATTTTTACAACTTGTTGGAGACATGTAATTCCATCTTTGAAAAATACAATAATCCATTTTTGTTTTTATTCACATATAGTTGTAGAATGAAAGCATACATCTATACCCTAAATTAGGTTGTTTGCTTTGTTTGATGTATTGAGCTCTAAGAAACCATGAGTCCCCCAAGTGGTGTTCTTGGTACAGTTGGAAAGCTCTCCATGAGGAGGTGCACGGTCTTTGTTTTATGACATTTGGACCTATGGTGTGAAAGTTTTTGAATTTCAATTTTTTTGTGAATTAGAAAATTGAAATAGATTATCTTTTATTTTGGAAAATCCATAACTTTCACATTGTATGTCCAAATGCCACAAATCAAAGCCCTTACATTCCTTCATGCATAAAACTTTCTAATTGTGTGAAAAACACAACCTCTCATACCGCAACAAAGCCCTCTGATGTGAAATTTTAATGAATTTCAAAGTTTTTATGAGTTCATTTTTTTTGAAAATTACTTTAACTTTTATTTTGATTGTAGCAATGGCACAAGGCACACTAATCCATACCTTAAACTAGGTTGTTTGTTTTGTTTGTTACATTGAGATCTCTTGGACTGTGTGTCCCCTGGTTGCATTCTTGGTACTGTTGAAAATCTCTTTGCGAGGAGGGGTGCACAGGCTTTGTTTCATGGTGTTCCAACCTATAGTGTGAAATTTATTGAGTTTCAAAGTTTTTATGGGTTAAAAAATTTTGAAAATTACTTTTCCTTTTATTCTGATTGTGGCAAGGGCTCCAACCCCCACATTTGAATTCTCACGAAAAGGTTCGAGAGAGGGGAACCTCCAGGTTTGGAAAAGTGGTCCTAGGCCTAGCCCAGAGCTCCATGCCCAGAGGCCGGGTTCCCCTCCTGTTGGTGGGGCCACCCCCTCCCCTTTCCGTTCCCCATCCGTTCCCCAGGGTTGGGCTGGGCTGGGCTTGACTTGATCCCTCCCTCCCCCAGTCCTCCGAAAACGAAGTTGACTCCAATGCAGCAGCAGTTTGCGTCCCTACGCCACTTGACTTGGAAGACCGACTGGGGAATGAAACTGGCTCCAGGTGCGGAATTAAAGAACTGAACTGAACTTCCGTGGGCAGCTTATCTGGGAGCCAGACGGAGTTGTAAACAACTTACGTTACCCACCTTCGTGTCGCATATAATGCACTTGGAAACATTTCTCTTCATTAACCCCTAAAGGACCATTGTCCCTTCGGGGGACAAATGCGTTTTTGGGCGGATATCTATAGGCTGAAATTATCTCCTAGTTTTTTGAATTTTTTTTTGGAGTTAGAAAAGTTGATTAGCTTCGTGGGAATATAATTTTTTTCACAATCGGTGCCCGGGAACAATAGTTACAACCAAAAAAGCTCAAACGAGGGGACAATGGGCAGCTTGGGCAGCCAAAAAAATGGAAAAAAATTTGAATTTTCTTTTTAATGTTATTTTTTCTCATAGATTATATATTTTTCTATCTAGAAAGCTTTGATTCATTTCATTTGGATATGTTATGAGAAAGTTATGGACATTCTTGTTTTGGGGGCAGTTAGAGCATCTTTTTGAAAAAAATAATTTGTGGGATTCATTTCTGAATGCAATTTTTCAAATTTTTCAATTTTTTGTTTTGCATGGTCTGATTTACTTGCTAGAACAATCTCATCATTGGGATTAGTGCATTTTAATTCCATCTAAAATATATGAATATTTTAGATTTTCCTTCTATTGCATACCTACTTCTACTTAACAAATTTTTTAAGAATGATAATTAATTTTTTTTTTGAATTTTTTTTCCTCACATAGACTCTCAACTCAATTCTCCACTATAAAGATTTAAGGCTCAAAACTTTGTAGTGCAAAAATTTTAAGTTAAAAATGTTCAAAGTCAAAAAATCTATTCCCACAATGTGCTGAAAAACTTGATTTTTCCATTTTAAACGCAGATATCTTGCAATCTGAGCGGTCAAAAATTCTGAAATTTTTTCCACACACTCTCATACTAGTTAGGTGTAAGATCATATGGTTAGATATGGAAGGAAAAAACAATTCAATTTTTGAATGTTTTCTAGCAGAAAAAAGGCCTTGGTCCTTTAGGGGTTAATATTTGCTTCTTCCATAGTGGAATCTCATCATTCACAAGGGAGGGCATTAACACCGGCGGAATGCATTGTTCAACATGGTGGAATGCACCATAGAAATTTCTTTATCTTTTGGTCCTCAATGTATCTTTCAGAAGCAGAAAGCACCCTCACACAGAAGCAGACAGCACCCTCGCATAGAAGCAAAAAGCACCCTGACACATTCACACACCAATTGGAAAGAAATCAAAGGAAGTTGGAAAGAAAATTTTCACATGTATTATCCAGGGGAAGCCCTCTCAAATCGGGGGTCCGTGCATTTTCGGGCACGACCTCGGTCTAATGCCTTCAATCGAGTGCCCTTAAATGCAGGAGACCCCTCCCCTTGACACCTTCCTCTATACACACACACACAGTGAGAACAATCCGAATCATGATTCAGTTGAAATGAGGAAGTCCTTAAATTACTTACTTAAACCCCTTATTAACCCTAGACCGCCCATGGCCGTTTTGGATTAAAAAAACATCCTAGCTTTTGAAGTGCTATAAATCTAAATGTGACTAAGTAATAAAGATCTTAACCGTACAATCATGTAGTACACATGTTGTAGATGTCATGGATCAAATTTGAAGTCATTTGACCATACAGATTGCAAGATTATAATGTTTTAGTGTTGAAAAAGAATACTGAAATTTTCCTAAAAACACATTTAGAGGCCAAATTTGATTTCTAAACCTAATCAAATGAAAAAACTTTAAACTACAAAGTGATTCAAAACCAGGATACAAACACATTGGTGAAAAAAAATATCATTCAATTGACTCAATGGGTTTGCAAAATGGCTTGCAAATGTCAAAAATAGGCAAGAAAAGTTGCAAAAAACACATCTAGGGTTGAACCTACTTCTACTAAAATGCTTCTCAATCATTCATAAATTCCTTTATTGATATGAAAATTTCCCCACACAAACTAGACTAGTATGCCAACTTTTACAATTTTTATTTATTGAAAACGGACATTTTATGAAGAAGATATAAGCCGCCAAAGTTCACTATAGTCCGTAAATGGCGGGATTTTGAATTTTGAATTGCTCCCAAACAT
Source organism: Rhytidiadelphus loreus (assembly GCA_947034895.1). Lineage (NCBI taxonomy): Eukaryota > Viridiplantae > Streptophyta > Bryopsida > Hypnales > Hylocomiaceae > Rhytidiadelphus > Rhytidiadelphus loreus. The sequence goes on from OX344764.1 coordinate 48,267,194, forward strand.
TCAAACAACTTGGATTGACATGAAAATTTCACCACAATAACTAGAATTCAAGGAAAACACAACCCAAGAAATTTTATTGAAATCAAACATTGGATGAAGGAGATACAAGCCCCCGAAGTTGCAGCCATGAAGTGCACTTTGGTGAATCAAATTGAACTTGTGAACTTTGATTGGCTTCCAGAAAATCATTGCCTCTTGGATTGATCTGAAAATTTGAACACACAAACTAGAAGAAAAGGCGCAACTTTTCCAACAAGTTTTATTGAATTTGGACATTAGATGCAAAAGTTACAGTACTTTGAATTTAACTTAAAACTATGTGAGGACACTTTTTGTCCTCTTGGGCGGTCTAGGGTTAAGAATACTTTCCATGTCGGGTCGGGTAATTAATAATGATGGGAGGGCATTGGAAAGGGCTTTTCGTTGGTTCCCAGCAAGACAAGCCAACCGGCTCCTCCGAAGTTCGCTGCTCATCAGCTCCGGGCCGGGCTGGTCCATCAGAAAGGCAGGCCAGGTCGGGCGTGGGAACTGAAGGGAAAAGGGAATCTCTGTCTGTCTGGACTGTGGACTGTGGACACAAGCCAAGGGGGGATTGGGGGATCCCCTTGGCGAAGTAGTCCGTCTTGGATATCATTCATACACGCAGCCAGAGCAGAGGCAGCAGTGCAGACTGCAGAGCAGCCCTTCCCTTCCCTTGGATCCGGGTGGATTGACCCCTCGCTCGGCCTTACCAGGGGTGCATGCCAAAAAAAAGCCCCCTATTTTGGGCCGTTCTAGGGGATACTCTTTGACCTCTGAATTACAAATTTGAAAAAAAAATCATGTGCGAAAAATAAATAATTCCAGGGTTTGCTCACAGGGCTGAGCGAGGGCCAGGGTGAATTGACTCCCTCATTGCCCCTCCAGGGCAAACCCTGGAATTTTTTATTTGCAAGGCTTAATTTTTTTTTGAAATTCTGAATTCATATTTGCAATCAGAGGCCCCACATTACTCTTGGGAGATGCAAGAATTACCAAAAAATCGGCACAACATAGGGGGCTTTTTTTTCAAACCAATGTTGACCGGGGCAATGAGGGGGTCAATTCTCCCTGCGCCTGAGCGAGGGGGTCAAATCCACCCCACCCTTCCCTTGGGGGATGAACTTAACTTACCCTCACTTACAAGACCGTTTCATTTGTTTTTCTAGCCACTCAGTTGCCCTTTTCTCATTCATTCAATTCTTGGCTTGGCTGATTCGCTGCTTCCAGAATCTAGCGTTGTTCGCTCCCGGCAGGCAGGTTGGTAAGGTCCGCCACGGAAGAAAGGGATCATCCCCACCCGTCTTGCAAAACGGATGAACATGTTTAGAGGCCAAGCAAAAAACTTTGGGTGGCTTGCAAAATGGGGGGGGGTTGCAAGCCAAAGCATGGCTTGCAAACCGGCTTGCAAATTGGATAGCTTGGCGTTTTGCAAGCCAAACCACCCCGCATTTTGCAAGACAGGTGGTGATGCTTTAGTTAATAATGGCATACAATTATTTGGTAGGGGGCTTCAAACTGACTCCTAAACCTTTTCTCGGGGGGCGAGGCCTTGAGGGTGAAAAAATGTAAGTCACAAACGAACTTGGACCCCGACATAAAATGGGACCTCATGGAATTGGAGATTAAACTTTGGAAAGTGTTAAAAAAATGGACATTTTTTTCTCCATATTTTTACTTCAAAAATATGTTTTAACCTTGAAAGGACAATTTAAAATCCAAGGAGGTTCCTATGAAGTCAATTTGGGTAGGATGTTCATGAAATTTGATATAAGGTACCCCCTTAAAGGGAATATAGTTTTTTTTCCAATCATGTGTCTAGATCAAAAGTTTTGTTGCCTTTAACTTTTTAGATAGCCTGGGCAATTTGGGCATCTTTTGCTAAAATCCTTCATTGACTATTGAAATTAGGCATGTATGCAACTAATAAAATATGGCATAGAATTGTCCCTAAAAAAAAATTGAGTTCTCAAATCACATTCTAGGGAGAGTCAAATTTTGTTAGCTTAAGTAAAGTTTTGGAAAAAAAACATTTTCTTTTAACTTAAAGCTTTATTACCTTGCAATTTGTAAAGCCAAAGTTCTTGAAATTTGTCCCATATGTTACAAATGTTTGTCTCTAACTTTTCACCATTTGGATTTCAAATAAAAAATTTCCTCATTGCACAAGAAATCATCAAAAAATGACCAATGTATTGCCAATTTCCTTAACCTCCTTGCATTGTAAGTGATTTAGAGTAAGCTAGACTCTATAGTTGCTTTTGAATTTTTCCATACGTGAACCTAACACCATAACATTATGAATCATGACAAAAATCCTCATTTGTATGTAGAGAAAAATGTTTATTCCAAGAATGCTCAAAGTCTATTGACTCTATTTTGCAAGAATGAAAAAAAGTTGTTTTTTACATTTCCAATGTTATAATCTTTCAATTCACATAGTCAAATGGGCTGAAATTTGTTCTACACGTTGCTTTACTTGTTTATTATACTTTTGAATGGTTGAAATTCAAAAAATATATATTATTTTTTATTTTTGACAATGCATTGAAAATTGGTAGTTTTAGAGATTTCCTCTTTCAAAAGATTCTCTGTCCTTTAGGAATTAAATATGTGCAACAAAAATGTGACAAAATTGAACCAATAACTACCTTTTGAGGAATAGTTGTAGTGAAGGACAAGCTTCTTGAATTTGCTTGGGCCCATGAGCTTTGTCATTCAATTCTTACTAGTCTTCAACAAGTTAAGCTTAATCATCGTGCTTGATACAAAAAGAAAACTCTCCCAAGGTGGTGTCCTAAGGAAAATGCCACAACAAATTTTGTCCACGTCAAAGTGTGCTTGTTCAGTTTTTTTATGGTGTGGCCATGGCAACTAACCAAGCTAGCCAAACATGTATGCCCAAAAGAAAAAAATGAAATGTGATGGAACATTTATACTTGAGCAAAACAATAGGTACACCTTTATAGTGGTATTGATGGACCCTAATCATAAAAACAATCTAATTATCAATTAATTTTCTAGTGTTGAGTGTATATCCCTTACAATTTTAATGGGACCAAATTCTTAAGTTTTTCTCTATTGATTGAGCAATAGACTTTTTCATTAAATTCATTTGTCTTTCACCTAATTGAGTTTCCAAAGCTATAAAAATATTTGAAGCAAGTCTAGTGTTTTTAAGGGATAGTAGTAAGGAGACTATATAAGATGAAAAGAGGTTGTTTAGTTACCATGATATCTATATCTATGTATATGATTTTTGAAATGATCAATTTTTTCAAGTATGCCTCAAGTATATATTTATAATATGATTTAGAGTTTGGAAATTTTAAGTGATATAGGATAATGACATACCATGATGTATTTGAATTTGTAGATCCATATCCATGTAGATCCATATCCATGTAGATCCATATCCATGTAGATCCATATCCATATATAGGATGCGGTTGGCATTTTTATTTTAATATTTTAACTCCACACAACCTTTTTGAAATGTTTTATTTAGTAGTAATGAGGGGATAGTCATGGCTTTCAATTTTGTCTAGTAGAATGTATAATTTTCTCAAGATGCAAAAGCCTTTGCTATAGGGTGAAGTAGATTTGGACCTTGATGGACAAGTTTTATTTCATATTAACCCCTAAATGCCCGAGGCACCCAAACCTGGTGTTTACAAAACTTTAAAGTTCAATAAAATCTAATAAAGTTGCTAATTTTAGTAGCTTATATTTTTGAAAAGTTCTTCTTGAAGTCTAGTTTTAGCATCAAAAATTTGATCTTGAAAATAAATTATAGTGATTTTTCTATTTAAGATTTTGTGCAAGGGTACCCATTGCAATCTTGACTTCTCATAGTGTTGAGAGTTCTTAGAAATGAGCCTCAAATACACTAAATGTTGGAGAAAAATCACATTCAAAATTCATTTAAAAAAATTATAGAGTAGATTTTGATCGAGAAGCCACAAATTGGTTGGGTTATACATATTAGGCCCTTCAACCTCATATTTTTTTGGTCACAAACTTTTTAGATTTGACATGTGGAAAGAATATTGAAAGACTTCAAATCACTTTTGCAATTTTAACACCCTCATGATCAAACATTATAATATTTCAAACTACAAGTGATATTGTTATGTTTTCTTTTCCTATGAAATCTCTAACATGTCTAGTTTGAATTTGTATGGTTACAGTTCAAAAAAAATTGAAACAACTTATCAAAATGTTGGCATTTTGTTCAATTTAGAACAAATTTCAAGAAGCTCATACCAGGCCTTAGGCATTAAGGGTTAAATTAAAAAAGAATCCTAATCCAATTTGTAAAAACATTTATCATTTTTGAATAAAAACTCAATTTTGTTAAACTCAATTAACTTGAAAATTAGTCATTTTATTTTAAAGGATTAAAATAAAAAATTGTGAAGTTTTTATAATGATCAAAAGATGTTATGGCAAATGGAAGTTTAGAAGAACTAAAATGCTTCAAAATACTAGTCTTGAATGCAAGGTTAAAGTCTTCACCTATATTTATTTTTTAACAAATCCAATTGTAGGATCCTTTAGTTAACTTGTTAGAATACACCCTCCTAAAATTTCAAAATAAAAAAACTTACCAATTGCAAAATCATAATATTCTGAAGAAATAAGTTGGGAATGCATAAAAATATTTCAACAAAAAAATTAGTAAGTTGAAAGTAGTAGGAAATAATTTAAAATACTTAATTGTTGAGAATTTAGTTATGGAATTGAAAAATGCCAATTCCAATGGTTGTATGTTGTAATAAACAATCCACATCCTATAATTTTGTTTTTTTCCTGAAGTATTGAAAATCGAGGTAAATAAAGAACTTCAAAGTTTATTTTAGAGAGTTGCCTGCAAACTAAAATTCTTCATAATTTTCATCTCGATGTGTGCGTGTATAAATTTAAAAAACCAATTTCAAATTTTTGTTTTAAAAAAAATTGATTTTTTTTTAGCTCTGAGTGTTGCCCAGATCCAAAAAAACTACATATCATTCAATAACTTTTAAACCATGTAGTCAAAAGTTATAAAAATTGTTGCACCTTCAAGATACTCCACAACCACATATTGTGAGAAAATTTCAAAGAAAAATGAAAATTTAGTTCATAATAGATGACCAAAAATGCTATATTACAAAATATTACTTGGACCTTTAGGAGTTAAATATTCATTTAAATAATATAAATGATTTTTAAATATTTTTTCAACACTTTTGTTCAAACTATAATTTCAATATAATTTTATGTTTTAAGAATAAAGAATAATTGTATTAATAAACTTGCTCTATTTAAATGTGTAATCAATTATTAAAGTTTAATTTATGTATTAAAATATAATATAAATAATTTCATTTTGAATTCTTGAATGTACTTTTTTGTAGAGTATGATAATTTCTTATTTTATTTCTTAAATACAATAGATATAATTTGATAGTTAGTTACTAATTCCATGTGTTTGTATAAAAAAAACTTATCTATCTTATTTATATCGCAAAACTATAATAGAATACAATTTTTAATTGTACAATTACAAAATATTTAAATTTTTTTGTTTTTAAGAAGATTATGTCATTTGAAAGTCAATGGCCACTACTTTCAAGAATATACAAAAAGTTAAGAAAATCATAGTTTCAAAATTGTGAAAGTTCGATATATGGAAAAGACAACTCAATGTGGTTTGAACAGATGCTATTATGTCTTATTGTCATTCCCTAAAATTATAAAGTTGCATCAAAAGTCAAATACAAAGGGTTTTCGCGAGAGCGGCCAAAAATAAGAACTTAAATGAGAGGTCACATGAAGGGCAATGTTTCAATGACTTCAAGGATAACTCCAACGTTCTTAGTATTTGAAAAAATGTGTTTTCAATTCAAATATCATTACTTAGAATCATTACCCTTCTAAATGTTTCTTTGTCAAAATATTAATTTTGAGTCTTTACAAAAAATTTAATATACAAATTTAAGCCTAATTTAAATATTGGTATTGTCATTCTTTTTAAACTAATAAGGCCTTGACCATGAGGGCTATATACACTTATCTACATTTTGTAGTTGTATGAACAAAATCATGGATATTTTCAATTATTTTGTCAAGTTGTAGGTATTAGTAAATTATAGAGTGCGTAGCTACTTTGTTATCAATCAATGCCTATGTTTTTTATTGAATGAAATTCAATGAAACATATGTGAGTAGAAAATTGTTGTCAAATTATATTAATTTAACAATCACATTGACATCCATGTGAGTTTGTCAAAATTTACCTCCTAAAAGTGCACTCTATATTTTTGAGATTTTTTATACTTTATATATGATAATTGGTAAAGAAATCGATTAGTAGTACCATTCAAATTTTAAAAAATATGATGTACTTTTTTCAATCCTCAACTTGTTATTCATTCTTATTATGGAAAATTTTATAGTCACAATCATTATTATGTAAACTTTGATGTGGTACAATGAATTAGGCAAGGAATAAACAAACTTTTAAGTTACTTCAATCATAATATTATTCAATTTAGCTATTTTTCTTAATCTCTTATATATTTGGTACATACAAAAACAATTAAAAAATGCATACATACAAAAATGTTCTTAATCTTTTCATGATTAAATTAATGTTGTTAGAATTTAGCCAACATGTTTGTTATCTAAGATTGTTATCTAAGCTTGTTGTTGTGTTTTGATTAGCCAATAAACTTATAAAGTGACATAAAATCAATCACTATATAAACTTCTTGTCATAAATTAGTTTCAACAAAAAATGAGGCCAATACATAGGACAACTATGACTTATTAGTCAATTATTAAAGTTGTTTATTTCTCCAACATAATTTAGAATTTTAGCAAGTGATAGCCAACATGACGTCATCTAGTAACCAACTATCACTTATCACTCAATTGTCAAAGTTGTCTATTTCTCCAAAAAAACATTAGAATTTTAGCAAGTAACAACCAACATGACATCATCTAATAACCAATGAAGGTGTCTTTGGAATTCATGAAGGCTTGTACATAGTTCATTTTTTTGACTTGTAAAGAATGACCATGCAACCAACCTTCTATATTCTTTAGTATTATAATAAAGAGTCTCTTTGCGCCAGACCCAATAGGTGAGTTGAACAAGCGAAGAGAGAATTTCTATTTGCTAAAACAAATAAATGAGTTGTATGAAAAAAATATAGGAAGAATTATGAAGAGATCTCTATTCACATTGATAGTACAATTATCCAATGGATGATGATGACATTCAATGAAGATCTTTCAGACATTGAAGAAGATATCATAATGTCTATAAACACCAATCCCTATAAAAATGTAGAAGGGTGTATTAAATCACTTATATATGTGTTTTCTAATCTTCTTATAACATAGTTTTAAAGCCTTTAAAAGCCAACTTTGCTAATTTTTGAAACTTGTTTGTTGAGATACTTAACCATTAGCAAATTAAAAGCAAATATTGGAGTATTTTGCCCATTTTTGTTTTTTTGGATAAAATAGGCCTAGCTAAATAATGATAAGATGAATTTATTATGATAATTCAAAAGCAATTGTATCCTAATACAATTCTTCATTGGACGAGTATATGTCACTATATTTTTCAAAATAGTAAATATAAATCTCCATTCATATAAATTTTTACAATAAAAATAACCTCTAAGAAAACCGAGAAGAAAACCAAGAAGAAAACCAAGTGTTTTATTAGTGTTTGGGTAGGTTCCATAATCTCAATTTTTGGCATGGTTTAAAAAAAATTTAAGATAGAAAAAAATATAATAAATTTTGGAAATGTAACTTTTTTTCTTTGAATCAATGTCCAAGAGCAAAAATTATGCCACACTAAATCCAAAACAATTAACTTTAGGTTGCAAGGAAACCCATAAAAACTCAAAATAATAATTTAAAAAAAAAATTGTTTCTAATAGGTAATATAGTTTTGTCTACATGGGAGGCCATTTGATTCATTTTATTTAGATTTGTGATGAGAAAGTTATGGAGCATCTCGTTTTGTGTAGCAACTAGAGCATCTTTCAAAATAACTAATGTATTCAATTCGTTTTTTAACTCAATTTTCACAATATATGAAAAAAAGTTCCGCATGGTTTAGTTTCCTAACTTTTCTTGCTAGAATAATTTCACCATTGAGATTAGTGTATTTCAAATCCATCTAAGAACTACTAACAATTTAGTGTTTCCTTCTATTTGGTACCTAATTCTATTTAATAATTTTTTAGTAATGAAAATCAAGTGTTTTTATTTATTTTTTAAATCCAAAATCCTCAACTCAATTCTTAAAGATTTAAAAAAAATTCACAATATATACTTTAGTAAAAAGAATTTAAGTTAAAAAGATTCAAAGCCTTGTATACTCTAGTTAAACAAGGTGCATGAAAAAATGTTTTATTAACTTTAAACGCAAATATCTTGCAATCTATGTAGTCAAAGTTTCTAAAATTTCTTCCACACATTTTAAAGCTAGTTTAGTGCAAGATTCTATGGTTAGATATGCAATAAAAAAAACCATTTTTTAACCCCTAAAATGCCTGAGGCACCAAATTCTGGTGTTGATAATACTTTGAAGTTAAATAAAACCTAACCAAATTACCATTTTTAGTAGTTTAATATTTTAGAAAAATACTTTTTGAAGTCTATTTTTAGCATCAAAAATCCAATTTTGAAAATGAATGATTATGATTTTCCTATTCAAGATTTTGCGCAAGAATGTCTATATGCAAATCTTGATTTTCTAGTGTCAAGGGCTCTTGGAAATAAGCCTCAAATACACTAGATGTTGGAGAAAAATTCATGTTAGAAATTCATTAAAAAAAATTTGTCAAGTAGATTTTGAGAAGCTTGTAAATTAATTGGGGTTATGCATGTTATGTCCTTTAACCTCATATTTTTTTTGGTGACCTCAATTTTAGATTTGATATGTGAAAAGAACATTAAAAGACTTCAAATCACTTTTGCAATTTTAACACACTCATGATCAAACATTATAATATTTCAACCTACAAGTGATGTTGTGTTTTCTTTTCCTATGTGATCTCTAACATGTCTAGTTTGAATTTGTACAGAAAAATTTCTATTTGAAAAAAGTATTTATGTTTTCCATAATTTAATCTTGTTTCTTTTTTGATAATTCAATTATTAACTGAAATTTTTACCAATGAAATAAACTTATAAATGAAAAAAATTAAAATTAAATTTTTTGGTGAAATTCTAAAATAAAATCTCCACTTTATTTGATTCAAATATGTAAATTAAAAAAAAAAATTGAATGATACGGATATTTCGTTGTTGATGATGATAAAAATTGTCAACTTTAATGCAAACTTCAAAAAAGTGATCAAAATATATTTTATAATGCATTTAAAAAAACACTCTTGGATCTTTGTAAGTCAATTTTTCTTTGATATTTTATTTTGGTTATTCTTCTCTAGATGGCCCCAATGTAAAATGAAATGGGCATTTGGTTTACTCTGTGATGTTTTATACTACAATGTTTGCTTATAGATGGATATTTTAGTTTTTTTTTAAGGTATTTTGTATTGGATATGAAGTTTTGGGTGAATGCAAGAAACACTGGTACTATTTGGCGTCACAATTGGAATGACGGAGTTGCCATTCGCCATATCTTTTGGGAAATGAAGTCCATGTACTTGAAATTTTTATTGGAGATGGCTAACTTGGAAGTCCTCAGAATCCTTATTTTTGAGAAATTTTGAAAAAAAATCCTTTAATTAAATTGTAATTTACCTAATTTGTCACACTTTGCGTTTTAGGGTTTTTTAGTACTGTGGAGCATCCAAAAATGATGATGTACGTCTAGGATTGTTGTGGGCTATTTCCACAATAGAAGGGCATGTGCCCACCAAAGGGCATTCAAAAAAACACAATTCTTTGTCCTCAACATGCATGCAAATAGGGGTCCTTTGCCTATAGCGCTCCAAACATTCATGATGGTTTCAACTTTTAGTTTTTGGTGAAATGTAATCACTATCAAGTCTTTACAAATGGCCAATTTTTAGTTTTTTTTATTCATGATTTTATAATTATTATTAATTTATACTTAATTTTATCTACTTTCTGTAACAAACTGTCATTTTTTTAAGTAGTATTGTTTCAGTATTATAAAGTACTCAAAAGTACTATTGGCCGTTGATTTTGGGATCAATGGCTGAGATTGCTCCGTTTTGCAGTACTAGTAGTACTGGGCAGAAAAAACGCAGTTTTGGCAGAACGCTCCCTAAATCGTTCAGTGTTTCTTGCATCCACCCTTTTAAAACATCTTCCTAAAAAATTCATAAGATTTTCAAATTTTGAAGTCTTCACAATCAAGTATGAAAAGTTAATGACTTATGAATATTGAAAAAGTGGTCTTCGGGCACCAAACTATGATATGAAGTTAGATGGCCCTAAAACCACCTTTCTAAAGTGCATAAAAGATACTTGATTTCATCTTTAAATCATAGATTTTAATTAATTAATTAATATATAGTAATAAAACTAAGTACACATTATTTAAAATCATACAATTTCTACATTCAAGTAAGCTTTCTTTCACCTTTTGTAATCCAATTTGATTGCCTAGAGGTCACTCCATTACCATCTCAAAAAAATTGTTTTGCATACCTCAAAAATGATTGACATGAGGACATGTTGGTGGGCCACTTAGGATGACCTATCCAAGATTTATCAAAATGCATGAGTTGCCAAATAGTTTCTCCAATGTACCTTGGTAGCGAGTGAGATTGGTAGTAGGCATTTCTTAGATAAGAATGACTAGAATCCATTGCCACATGTCTTATTTGTCATTGAATCCCTACTTGACTCCACTTTTTAGTGCAATTACTATATGGGCCTAATGATTCCAAAGAAAATACTTTCCTCAATTTCAAACCAACAATAAGAGTAGTATATCTAATGCTTTTGTTGATTTTTAAATTTATAATATATTTAGATATCATTGGTTATTTTCCAAAGGTAAAGCAATTGCACTATATATGTAGTAATTTAACCTTTGATCCCATGTTCTCAACCTTGCAAGGGCTACTTTGACCAAGAAAAGTGCTTAATATTCTTCTTCTTAAGAGTTTTGTGATAGTTTTCTAGTACTTGTATATTAGGGGGACAAAATGTTTGGCATTTTTAAATTTGAGGAGAAAATAAAATCAATTTTATAATCTTGAAAATGGTGGCAAAGGCACACAAATTGCCCCATGTTCACCAAATCTAGAATATAGATTTTTTTTAGAAGTTGATTACTTGTCTACTAAGTTTCTTGTCCTAAAAATTTACCAAAATGAATTTATTACTAATTAACCAACTAGTAAGTTTTTCAAGATTATTTAGAAGTTACATTATGAGTATTGAGGAGAATTAGACACTTCATTTTTTTAAAATTCAAAATCTAATCATACATACTCTTTTAACAAGGATACTTTAATAATTCTCAAAAATATCATCTATTTGTCATATAGAAGCTTTCTACTTATCTTATGAGCATTTGAAGTCTAAGTTTGGAAATGGCATAAGCATTTGGTTCCATAAGCAACATCATCATTGCATTTTAAAGCACAACAATGTTAAAAGTTGGCATGAATTGAGTTAGCAGTATGGGCCAAGAGTGTTATTGTATAGATAGTGAGGTGGTGAGGTGAGTGTTTTAGTGAGGTGGTGAAGGTGGTAAGAATTTGGAGGATCATAGATGCTCCAATGGGTTGATTGAATATAGAGATTTGTTTGTTGAAAGTGGTGAGAATTTAGAAGATCACATATGTTGCAGTGATTTGATTGTTGCAGGTGGTGAGAATTTAGAAGATCACATATGTTGCAGTGATTTGATTGTTGAAGGTGGTGGGAATTTAGAAGATGACAGACCTTGTTGTGATTCGATTGTTGAAGGTGGTAAGAATTTAGAGGATCACAAATGTTGTAGTGATTTAATTTTTGAAGGTGGTGAGAATTTAGAGGATCATAGATGTTGTAGTGATTTGATTGTTGAAGGTGGTGAGAATTTAGAGGATCACTGTTGTAGTGATTTGATTGTTGAAGGTGGTGAAAAATTAGGTGATTACAAATGTTGTAGTAAGTTGATTGGACACAATGATTTGATTGTTGAAGGTGGTGAGAACTTAGGTGATCACAATTGTTGTTGTGAATTGATTGGTAAAGGCGGTGAGAATTTAGAGGATCACAGATATTGTTGTGATTTGATTGGTAAAGGTGGTGAGAATTTAGAGGATCATAGATGTTTCTGTGATTAGATTGTTGAAGGTGGTGAGAATTTAGAGGATCATAGATGTTTTTGTGATTTGATTGGTAAAGGTGGTGAGAATTTAGAGGGTCTTAAATGTTGTAGTGATTTGATTGTTGAAGGTGGTGAGAATTTGGGTGATCACAAATATTGCAGTGAATTGATTGATAAAGGTGGTGAAAACATTAGATGGTTTTTCAAACATAACTATTAGCTTGACACCTCAGCAGTCCTACATGTCCAAGAGGTTGCCAACACATTTTTTTTTTTAAAATTTCAACTTATTTTTACATTTGAAGAATTAAATTTTTTTTTTTAATTTTTAATTTTTTTTTTGGAACAAGTACCTGCGGGGGGAACATTGGAGGCATGAAATAATATATAATGATTTAGAAGGTCTTAGACGTTGCAGTGATTTAATTGGTGAAGGTGGTGAAAAATTAGGTGATTATAGATGTTGTAGTGAGTTGATTGAACACAGTGATTTGATTGTTGAAGGGGGTGAAAATTTATAGAATCACAGACATTGTAGTGATTTGATTGTTGAAGGTGGTGAGAATTTAGGTGATCACAGATGTTATAATGATTTGATTGATGAAGGTGGTGAGAATTTAGAGGATCATAGATGTTCCTATGATTTGATTGTTGAAGGTGGTGAGAACTTATGCCATCATAGATATTGTAGTGAGTTGATTGAACATAGTGATTTGATTGTTGATGGTGGTGAAAATTTAGAAGATCATAGATGTTGTAGTAAGTTGATTGAGCCTAGTGACTTGATTGGTAAAGTGGTGAGAATTTGGGTGATTACAGATGTTGTAGTGAGTTGATCGAGCCTAATGATTTGATTGGTGAAGGTGGTGAGAATTTAGAAGATCACAGATGCTTTAGTGAGTTGATTGAGCCTAGTAATTTGATTGGTGAAGGCGGTGAGAATTTAGAGGATCATAAATGTTGTAGTAAGTTGATTGAACACAGTGATTTGATTTGTGAAGATGGTGAGAATTTTGGGTGATTACAGATGTTGTAGTGAGTTGATTGGTGAAGGTGGTGAGAATCTAGGTGATCACAAATGCTATAGTGAGTTGTTTGAGCCCGATGATTTGATTGGTGAAGGTGGTGAGAATTTGGGTGATTACAGATGTTGCAGTGAGTTGTTTGAGCCCAATGATTTGATTGAACCAAGTAGGTTGAACAAAGTGAGTTGAGCATACTTGATCATTGTTTTTGCTATAAAAGTGGTAGCAAGTTGACTAGTTATTGTTTGTACTCTAAAATCATGACAAGTTCAAATGAAATTTGTGTTTGCATTTGGAAATGTGTAAAGGGGAAAGAAAGGTATGAAGGCATTAGAGTGCCTACAAGGACAATGCAAACAATTATCAAGCAATTTAAAGATGGTAGAATTTACAAGGTACACACAAGAACTAGAAGGCCTTAGAAGCTTAGTGAGAGAGATCTTTGTAGAATTTTATTATTCTCAAGAACTCATTGTAGATCAATGCTTTAAGATATTACTAATGATTGTCCTGTAGAAGTATGTGTTAGGATAGCTCATTGTGCTTTGCACAACCAAAACATTTTCAATAGAATTGTAGTAAAAAAAACTTTTTTGACACCTCTTCACATGTCTTGACAATTGGATTTGCAAGATGGTATTCTAGATTAAGTGTGAAGATTGGGAGTGTGTTTATTGGACAAACAAATCCACCTTTGAAATTGGCAAAAGCTTAAGACAAGTTCATGTTTGGAAAATGGTATATGAACGATATTCATAAACTTATGTAGTTGATACTTTTAAAAGTAGGACATTTCTTATGATTTGGAGTGGCTTTGTAGAAGATAAAAAAACTAGAGTTTGTTTTCATGTCAAAGGATTGACACAAAACTACTAATTTTGTTGAATTAGTCTACAACGTCCAAGTGCTTCGATTTATGGGCAAAATTTCACGTGCTATATGTATGGAAGATGGCGCACTAGTACATCAAAGTAGAGCACCTAAAGAATGGAGGAAACTACGCCTTATAGATAAGCTTAAATGACTTGCAAATAGTCATGATCTCAATCCACTAGAGAACATTTGGAAGTTTCTCGAAGATGTAGTCCAATGTGGTCAATCATGCTCCAAAATCTAAGAGAAGGTGAAGGTAACTTTAGAAAGAGAGAAGACATTAATTAGTAATGCCAAGCTTCATACCACTTGCTAGATTGCTAGATTACAATCAATGATTGAAGCTAAAGGAGAACATAAGGGTTGGTAAATTTAAAAAATATATTCATTTATGAATTAATTACATGTATTGACAATTTATTTACCTTTGAGAGGCCTTCAAATGTCAAGTGTTATGCTTACAATTGACAATGTTTGGAATCTTTTCTAAATTGTCATTCAAATGGTACTAAATGCTTTATGAAGTCAAACCAATTGAGTATAATATTAGAAAGATAATAAAGTTCAAATATTTGGTGTCAAACTTCTTAGTTCTTGTCATTATATGCTAGGTTAAAATTAGTGATTGAGGATAAAAAAACTAATTAGTTAATCATTAATAATTCTATTTTTACAAACTTGTAGGCTATGAAAGAAGTAATCAAATCATGAAAGAATATATATTCCAAATTTGGTAGACATGGAATAATTTATGTGACTTTGGCACCATTTCAAAATTCATAGACTTGATTTTTTTTAATATCGGAATGTAAAAATGCCAAACATTTTGTCCCCCTACTATACAATACAATTTTGTAAACTTGTTTTGGAATTATTATGTACTTTAAAGAATGTGATTTATTTCAATAATTGATCCTTTATAAATCCTTCAATATATAGATAATATCAAAATATCAATAATGTAATTTTTTTTATAAATTCATATAAAGAACTAACAAAAATATTGATGAACTATCTTCTAAGTTGCATTTGTAAAGTAGAGCATGCATAAACCATCTCTTTAAACTTAGGTAGTCTATACCAAGAACAAACGGGCCAAAAATTTGAGAAGTCTCCCTCTCTAAGCCCCCTCATTTGTAGGGAGTGCTAGCATGTGAGCATAGAATCTATGAGCCCATAAGCTTAGGAGTCTATATTATAGATACCTTCTGTGGTTGTAGGTGTCTATATTATAGGAACTTATATTATATACTCTTTCAATGTTATAGGTACATATGTTATAAACACCTTCAAATGGTGGTAGGTAGGTTTAAGGCTCATAGATTCACGCACTAGCATCGTTCCTTGTTTGCCATTGAGAAATTCTCCTTCGGTGGTCATGAACTTTGGATTAGTGTAAATTGTCAAAATGCATGAAATGGCAAAATAAAATAATAATAGTAATAATAGTAATAATAATAATAATAATAGTGTTTTTTAGCAAGGACTTTTGGAATTTTAGACGGGCCTATTTCATCAATGTAGATCTAACTATAATTCCATAAGGGCTCAAAATTTGAGGACTTTGGGTGCTACATAGGAAAAAAAGTGCACTCTTGATCCTACTTAGAGACCCACAACTTCTAATTTCATGGTGTAAATCCATTTTTCAAAAACTTCTCAATTTTAGCCAATCAAAACCTTCAAAACTTTGGCCCCCTGATTTCTAGATTTGGGATAAATTGGGCATTACTTACTTGGTCAAATAAAGATCATAAATAAGACAATCATTATATCATCCTTCAAAAATAGAAAATGCATTTAGAGGCCTAACAACTTTGCACCCAATACCTTAACCCTTAAGAGGTTCAAAGTCTTAGAATGCAATTTATAAAATTTAGAGTAGCTTATTGTTGTTATAGATATTTATATTATTTTGGAAACTTATAAGAAGATAGATCTTATAAATCAATATTTAATGCACAATCAAGTTTTGTATAATTCTACCTCATGAATAAAATGTTTTATTTCTATTTAACAATTCCAATTTTTTCTTTTAAAAAGAAGAAAACCAAGCAATAATTTTCATTTATTTATTTGTGTTTTTTTAGATAGCATTAGGTTCAATGACGCTAGCATGTGAGTCTAGAAATGCAAGCCTACAAGCTTTGAGCCTAAGTGTAAGTGGGTACTCTACAACTATTGATGGTGCTTATAACCATTGAAGGTGCTAATAATATAGGTACCTATAACATAAATACTTATAATATAGACACCTATAACATATGAACCCTATAACTATGGAAGGTGCCTATAACATACAAGCCTAGGCTCTTAGGCTCACATGCTAGCAATCCTCTAGTTGGTTTGATTCTATATACATAGAAAGCATTTATTCATTCTTTATCTATTCCATTAGTACAAGGCAAATGTATAATATGGTCATCCTACTTTGTCCAAAAAAATTCGTCCAATGTTAGTACAATTTGGTAAATAAAGTACTCCCTCCACTAAAAAACTCCAAATCAAGCATAATTCTTATCCCACTAAAAAAAACTTTGTTCATTGATTTTGATCATTGAATAAGCATTGGTTGTGTTGAATGATCTCATGGAGACAAGTCAAGTAATGAGAGAGCATTCCTTTCCTAGTAAGCTTAGCCTTGTCTATATGAAGTACCTTGTACTTGTTGCTTCCTTAGACAATAGTGTTGACGATGGATTTGGTGACCACTTGGTCGCTATGAAGATTTGTTCACAAAGTGGGCTACATTTTCTTATTGTTGGTATTTAGGTTGGGTAGATATTTTTAAAATCCCATTGTTGCCAACAACCTTTAAATCATCAAGAATAATGAGTCAACAACATTCACGAACTATGTTCAAATATGATTCTATCTACATAGATTTTGGATGCCTAAACAATGTCACCTAAGCAAAAGATTTGCATAGCTTTGAAGGATGGATTACTGGTATTTGAATGCATGTATCATTGGCACAAAGACTAAAAATACACTTAATTCCTCATGGAAAAATTTATGGAGTTTTTTAGTGAGACAAAGGGAGTAATTCACTATAAGAAATGTTTTTTTTTTTTTTTTTGAACAAATGGGAGGTCCATTGCATTAAAAAGAAACCAGAGTGACAACAAGTCAAGCCAAAAACGGCTGACCAATGAAGAGAAAATGAGCAAAAGGAACAATGAAAGGAACACCTAAAAACCTCAAATAAAAGAACAAACTGGAGGGCCGGCTTGATTCCAATGAATCATCCTATTTTCCTTCCTACAAGCAAGAATTGGGGACTGGAGCCAGATGCGGTTGAAGTTATCAGAAAGTTTGTTTGAATGTTGAGGGTTGAGTCGAGTCCCATTAAACATCTTCATTTGGGCCGCCCGCCCTGCATCCAAGAGTGCCATCCATAGCGCCTTGTGAAGGTTGTCCAAGAAATCTGTATTTTAGGTGACGGATTTTAGGTGATGTTTACTATGACAACCCATGTTTTTATGTCAACTATAACATCTGAAGTAACATCAAGATGTTAACATGACATCAACTATAACATCTTGATGTTAAGTTGGATGTTATAGTTGACATAAAAACATGAGTTGTTACAATAAGCATCACCTAAAATCCGTCACCTAAGACACTAGTTAGACACGGATTTCTAATAATGTTTTTTAAATCCATTTAAAAAAATATATGGCATGATCACAATGAAAAATAAATCAAATTGTACGTATCCATCAACTATAAATCAACAACAGAGTCAAATTTCCATTTGACTGAATCATTATTTCTTACAAATATTGAATTTCAAAACTCCCATCTTAATGTTATAGACATCAATTCCTATCCAAACTTTGATTGTAAAATTGAACTTATTTGATTTAGATCTGAAGATTCATAAAATTTAATATCTAAAGAATCTCATTGTGAAGCACATTTAAAAAATTCCATATTTATTTTCTTAAATAGACATATTTTAAAAATAAGATAGTAATATTTTGTAATTTAATTTATAAACTAAGCTAGTTTTCAAAATACTCAATATTTTAAAGTTTTTTTATTTTCACTTACACGCATCAATATTTAAAATATTTATTAATTCAAAATATCATCAAAAACTCTCATTTTTATGAAATTTTAGGTGCACCATGACATGGGACATGCAATTTTGTTCAAGAATCTAATGTATTTGAAAGAATAAAATGACTATTTAATGAATTTTTGGTCATAATATAACAACATTAACATTCCAAAACTACCTAAAATTAAATTTATACCAAGATTATTTTTCAACATTTGTCCATTCATGATTTTTTTTAAATCTCAAAATTGCCCTTTTATTGCCCTAAGACACAAATGAAGGATGATCCTATTGTGCAATCACCGTAAGGTGAAAAATATGAAGGTTTTAATTTGAAGGCAAGTAATTTACTCCCAACAAAAAACAACATTGATATGAAAAAAATTCCAATGCCTTGGATTTTCCACATAAAGAGGAGGATGTTGCTTTTCATAAAGTAATCTTGTTGTAATCTTTATATTGACTATTTGTATCAACATGCTATGAAAAAATGAGTTCATCAAAAGTCACATCAATGTGTATTGAGAGGTTTTTGCACTTCTTTTTATTGCAAGCTTTAAAAAATATTCACATTAAGAGGAATCAAAGTCTATTATTCTTATAGGGCATCTAGCCAAAATAATATTCTTTTTTTCACTTAAAATACTTCTACCTCACAATCCATTGGAGGGGGGAATCCTCAAAATTTTATATATTATATAGAAAATCTTATAGTTTAAGGGAAAAAAAAACATTTTCAAATTTTAGTTGCCCATTTTCTTTACTTTACACTAAGGATGACAGTTTTGATGGAATTTTTAAACAAAACAAAGTCATTAAACCTTAACCCTTAACTCCTAAAGTCCCAAGGCCATTTTTCTGTCAGAAACCACTCAAAATTGTCATTTCTACTGCATTCACTCACGGAAGCTGAAAAACACTTTTTTAAGAATCTAACCATAGGATCTTGTACTTCACTTGTCAGAGATCATGTGGTAAAAATTTCATCAAATTTGACCATATAGGATGGAAGATATTAGCATTCAAAGTTGGACAAAAAGTGTTTTTTAAGAACATGCTTAGATTGCCCTAAAAACAAGATTGTCCATAACTTTCTCATAACTAAGGTAGGTGGCTTGAATTGCAACCCGCTTCTTGGAACGGTCCCTATAGGAGGCTCTGAAATGGACACTAAGCAATTTTGAAATGGACACAAAGCAATTTTGAATTGGGCTTTTGATAATGTGAGAGCTTAATAAGGTTTGTTAGATGTTGGTTTATACTTCACATATGGTGTAATAAGAGCCAGGGTGGGTCGATTTTGAACTAAGAGTGGATACAAGACATGTGTCCGCTTCATTTTTGCAAGAAACAAATTTATGGCTGAACATCCTTTCACTAAAATGATTCCCAGTCACTCATTAATTCTTGTATTGATATGAAATTTTAGCCACACAAACTAGAATATTAGGCGCAACTTTTCCAACAAAAAATATTGAAAACGGACCTTGTATGAAGAAGTTATAAGCCGCCGAAGTTCACTGTGATCGAAGAATGTCGGGATTTAGAACTTCGAATTGCTCCCAAACATTCAAAACAACTTGAATTGACATGAAAATTTTACCACGATAACTAGACTTCAAGGGGAACATAACCCAACAAATTTTACTGAAAAAAAACTTAGAATGAAAGAGATAGAAGCCCCCGAAGCTGCAGCCAGCAAATGCAGTTTGGTGAACTTAAATTGAACTTGTGAACTTCGATTGACTCCCAAAAAATCAGTATAACTTGGATTGATCTGAAAATTTTATCTCACAAACTAGAAGAGAGAGCGCAGATTTAACAAGTTTTATTGAAATTGGAAATTGGATGCAAAAGTTAGAGCACTTTGAATTCGACTTGAAAGTATGTGAAGACAATATTGGGTTCTTGGCTTCAGTTTAGTAAAGGTCACATTTAGGAACCTTAAGTATTACTTGTTCAATGCTTCATTGCTTGTTTTTGGTCACACCATATCTTTTTTCAGACCGCGCATGTGCGGGTTTTGCAAGGCCGAGGATCACAAATAGGTGCCTATGGCAGAATTCTTTGGAAATTCATAAGTAATTCATAAATGCTCAAAAAAATATGAAACCACTTGGGTTGCATCCCGTATCAACTTCTCTTCAAGTGAAAAATAAGTGAAAATATTTTTAGGCATCTGAAACCCATTGAAAAGGCCCAACAGCTCTTAAAGTGACGGTTTATGAACACACTACCTTTGTCCAAATGGAACAAATCAAAGCTTCAGATGTAGATAAAAACATAATCTTTGAGGGAAAAAAATTTAAAATTTATATTTTAAATCTTTGCAATTTTTTTTGTGCTACCCGCCGAGTTCAGTTCTAGGCTTTTTGTGGGTATAACTTTTGCTCCTAGGCCTTGATAGAAATAAACATTATATTTCCATAAAGCTAATCAATTTTTCTATCTTATGAGAAGGTTTCACAAAGTTTCCCCAAAAATTGAGATCATAGGAACCTATCCGAAATTCACTTCGTTCCCCAAGGAGACAGTGAGACTTTAGGGATTAAAGGACAAATTATGTTCCTGCTTGGTGAAACTTCATTGTTTTTTTATACTAAATCAGTCATTTTACAATTTTACAATTTTTTTCATACAGTAGTATATATCAAAAATCTACATTGATTTTTTTATAATTGAAAATATAAAAATAAAATTTACATAGTTTCAAATTTTATTTCTTTACAAAAATCATAGTAATTATAAAAATGTTTAAATTAGTATGGCATTTTAAAGAAAAATAGAGATAATAGTGATAAAAAAATGTGTAATTGGTGTATTCCTTGATATCACGCTACAAGAAATTCAATAGAAAAGTTCAAAAAGTGTTGTATTTCAAGCTTTCAAGATGCTACCTTCAAATTGTTACAAAATTTCAATTTTTTAATTATTTTGGAAAAAAACTAAATGGAATGAAAATTAGATCATTCAAACTACATTTTCACAATTAAGCTTGAAATCATTTAAACCAAAAACTATATGAAAATTTAAGTTTGACTTTCAAAATGCCCTTGGGGCTTGCAATGTTCATTATGGGTTAATCCCTAAAGGACCAAGGGTGTTTAAGCATAGCTCTTGTTACCTTGACTAGCTCTTGTAACAAGCATAATTCCTCATTTGTGTGAAATAATTTTGATGATCACTACCATTGAAATTAAACACTTGTGTAGCTTTTCTATGAAAAAAGATTGACAAAAATCACACAATTTTTGTGAAAATGCCATTATTGACAAGATTGATGAAAGATGTTTGGTTAGGCAATAGTTTGTACATATGCTGAAATCAGAATGCTCAAAAGTGCTCCAAAAACTCTGATTTTTTTCCCACACGTACATATCATCATGATTTTGATGTGTAATTTTTTTTAAATCATTTTGAGGTATGGAAAAAAAGACATGAGGATGTGAAGTGATGGCCCAAAGCGCCTTCCCCATTCTCAAAAAATTCACCAAAATTCACGCACTCAATCATTTCTTGATCCGCCTGCATTGTCGGATTTAGTGGAGGAAATTGTCTAATGTCTCCTAGATGTTTAGTGATTTTTGATGAGTTTCTCATTTCAAACTTTATACAAATGTAGTTGCCAAAGCCACTTGGTGGCCTTATGGCCCTTCAAGGTTCCCACATCTTCCCATTTTTGGAATCTTCATGATCTTCTAATGGTTGGCCTACTGGCCTCAATGACCTTGACATGTTAACTACACTAAAAAGTATATTTAGTGTTGGATTACATTTAGTGTACTTACCACCCTACTCCACACAACATTAAATTTGAACTTTGTGGGAATTAGTGTTATATTAGACTTCAATGCGTACCATAGAGTACATTTAGATTTACCAAATTTCAGATTTTCAGATTTGCCATAGAGTACAAATTTCAGATCTACCATAGAGTACATTTAGTGTTAGAAATTAGATTCAATGTTACTTACTTTAGTAGGGTTAATGATATTTAGTGTCAAGGTTCGTAAATAGTGTTGCTAACACTATATATACTTTTTAGTGTAGTGAATAAACTTAACCCCTAAAGTCCCAAGGTCATTTTTCTGTCAAAAACCACTCAAAACTGCCATTTCTACTGCGTTTGTCCAAAAAAACAAAAAAAATACTATTTTTGGAATTGAACCGTAGGATCTTGAACTTTACTTGTTTGAGATTATGTGGTAAAATTTTCATGAAGTTTGACTTTACAGATTGAGAGATATGAGCATTCAAAGTTGAAAAAACAAGTTTTTATGAACACTGTACTGCAATTTTAGATGACTTTGATCTCTATTTGTGGAAAAAAATTACACTGAGGAGTTTGAATTTAAAATTTATTGTGTTGAAGAATTGAGTTGGGAGTTTAGGAAAAAAAATTCAAAAAATAAAAACTTCATTTTCATATTTAAAAAAAAATTCAAGTAGATGTAGGTCCAAGATTGAAAGAAAAACTAAATTGTTAATAGCTCTTAGATGGGATTGAAATACAATAATCCCAACGGTGAGATTGTTCTAACAAGCAAATTTAACCTTTTCAAAAAAAAAAGTTGAAAAAATTTGAAAATTGCATTTTGAGATGAATCCTACAAGTTTTTTTCCAAAAAGATGCTTAGATTGCCCGAAAAATAAGATTGTTCATAACTTTCACATCACTAATCAAAGTGGAATGAATCAAAACTTTAGACGTAGACAAAAACATTATCTTTGAGAAAAAAAAAAAATTTTAATTATTTTGAATTTTTGCAATATTTTTTGTGCTGCCCACCGAGTTCAGTTTCAGGCTTTTTGTGGTATAACTTTTGCTTCTGGGCACCAATTGAAATAAAAATTATATTCCCACAAAGCTTATCAGATTTCTATCTTCAAAAAAAGTTTCAAAAAATTAGAGTAAAATTTCAGCCCATAGGAACCTGCCCGAATTCCAAATTGTCCCCTGAGGGGACAATGGGACTTTAGGGGTTAACGTTACTGACTGGACCGTACATTCATTTTCTGCTGCAAGAAATCAACATCTCTGGAGTCTGTCTGGAAGACCTGCCTGCCTGCTCGCCCGCACATTCCATTCCAGAGTGTGTCATCCCTGGTAAGTTATGATGCAAGTTAATAAGTTGGGGACACTCCTGTGGACTCTGGAATGAAAGAATGAATAATTGTGTGTCTTCCAGTGCCATGGTTCTTTTTCTCAGCCAGAGCTCAGCTTAACTTCTGTCCAGAGCCATTCCGAAAGGAGACCTTGCACACTCAGCAAGCTCTGTGATGTGAAATGCTGCCCATTTGGGTGGCCAAGGAGCTGTGTTGTGGAGGACGGGACGAGACAAGACGATGGAAACAAACACACACACATGTAAGGTAAGTTAGGGCAAGTTGGGTACCTTGGAATGGACAAGTTAATGGGCAGTAGCCATCGGCAAATTAATAGACAGTGGCCATCACAGTCACAGTGACTGACCTGCCTCAAATGCAACCTTGATTGCATTGACAACTTACCATGGCTGGCTCATCATTGTGGCAATGTGGCCCCCAACACCAGCACCAGCTGGCAGCCACCCCACCCCAATGGAATGGAATGGAATTCGACCGGCCAGCCGGCAACTGATTACAACAGGAAACGGTCATTTCATCATTAAAAACAACGATGATGGTGATGATATTAATATGGATGAATGGGAAGTCCAGGGACACTGAGTGAAGCCAGCTGGCTTCAGTGATAAGGAAAAATGTGTTACACCCACACACTGAGTGATACAGTTAGCTATTCTATTTCGTACCAGTGAATGATCAAAACAGGTACAGAATAGAATGACAATTGACAATCAACACTGGTCCAGTGATATTGGTATAAGCTTACATTAACTGAGTTGGGGGAGAGTAGCCTAACTTAAAGCAATGTAACATAAGAAGCCCAAAGGCTAATTTCATAGTTTAGTGATTCCTTGGGTTGTACCAAATGAGGCTTGGTGTTACAGCATTGTCACTGTTGTCCGGCATCTAATAACTTAACTTACAGTATAATGCAAATGCAATCTCGCACCTTAGATTACTGGCTTACCATGGGTTGCAAGTTCAGGAAGGAACAAAAGATCCTCAAACGTAGCAATATTTTCAAGACATGACTGCCACCAAAAGAAGGGAATACAGCCACAATGGGCTAAAAAACTCCATACAAGCAAGGAGTTGTGCCATGGTGGGTGTCCACAAGAAGGCAAATCCCTCTCTTGCCATGACACAATCCCCTCATTGTCATTGTCATTGTCATACAATGGTAATGCTCTAAAAAATCTTTCATATCCCACAATTAAAACTCAAATTTCAAACTCAAATTTACTCTACAAAATAATATATCTTTTTTTCTTAGATTTATCTAACTCAAATCCATTGTCCAATGCACTTGTCATGATTTTGGAGTTATCTAACTCTAGTGCATTGTCTAGTGTATTTATCATTATCTAGCAATTATCTAACTCCAATGCATTATCTAGCGCATATATTGTAATTTGATAATTGTCTAATTCCAATGCATTATCTAGTACACATGTTATGATCTAAGAGTTGTCTAACTCCAATGCAATTGTTATCTAATTCCCATGCACAAAATTTTCATATGGAGATATCTATCTCTAAGCGATCTCTTCTTGAACACTTACCATAATCAAGTATAGATAGCATACATTCCATCATGAATTAAACCATCTACTAATGAATTCATTCATAAATTTATAATCTAGACTCATGACACTTGGGGGTGATATTTAGGTCATGTTTCAAGGGTAGTCAAGTGAAATTGGAGCCAAGTTAGCAAAATTTAATCTTCAAAGAATATGATTAAAACTCATAGAGTCCTACTACATGATCATCACTACAAAGATTTAATTCATGATGGAACTACAAATTGTTGAAATATATTACCTACACAAAATAGTGAATTTAGGTTGCCTTCACAATTATGTTGCCTTACTCCAAGAAAGTTACTTTACAAGCCATCAAAGTCAACAAATATTTCTACAAATGTTTCCATTTGTACACATAGAGGTTCACGAGTCCCAATTACAACAATACCTTATTCAAAAGTAGTGCATTCTTGTACATGAGCAATAAATATTTATCTAGTATCAATGTCAAGAAATTAATATGAGGCAACCTAATTTCACTATTTTGTATAGCTATCTACAACAACATTTGAAGCCTTAAATCTTGAGGTTACTATACAATTTGCTCTTCCACTGCCTATTGCCATTGTGTAGCTTCAATAAGTCTTTAAGAAGTTCTACTAGAATTGATATCAAATCACTACAAGAAAACAAGTATTTTATGATTGCAAAAATATGATTGGGGATGACTGGCAACTACTCACAGTCATATTCTTGAAGGCTAATACCTTGGGGAGAAATATGATTGCAAATCATTTTTGGGCCTTGTACTTTACGTACATATACTATACGCTCAGCGGAAACACCAAAGTACTTTGTAGAGATCGCATGGAACATGTTTGGAGAATGTTGAGTCATATTTCCATAGTAGTGACATTATTATTTTCTAGATAGCCCTAGAAAAATATGGGCAGTCCAAAAAATATATAGGCAAGCCATTGTTTAGGATTTTGAAATCCTAGCCTCCTCTTTTTTAGGATTTTCAAACCTAATCACTACTTTTTTAGAGTTTCAAAACCCTAGCTGTCACTTTTTTAGGATTTTGAAACCCTAGCCGCCACTTATTTTGGCTTTTCTTCCTTGCCTTTTGTTGTCTTTTAGCTCTTACTTGTTACTTCTTATTTTTTGTTTCTTAGTTGTTGCCTTTTGTTGTCTCTTGGCTCTTACTTGTTGTTACTTCTTATTTTTTGCTTCTTAGTTGTTGTTTTTTGTTGCATTTTAACTCTTGCTTCTTGTTGCTTTTTAGTTTATGCTTCTTGCATTTTAAGTCTTTCTTCTTTTTAGTTATTGCTTTTGGATCCTTCTTATTGTTTTTTAGTTCTTGCTTCTTGTTTCTTCTTGTTGCAAATTAACTCTTTCTTTTTCTTAATTCTTGCTTCTTGTTTCGTCTTGGTGCATCTTAACTCTCATTTCTTGTTGTTTCTTGTTTGCCTCTTAGTTGTTGCTTGTTGTTGCTTGTTGCATCGTAATTCTTGTTTGTTGTTATCTCTTAGTACTTATTGCTTTTTTCTTCTTTTTTCTTCCATTATCATTCTTATTCTTCCTATCCTAAATTTGTGCTACATAATTTTTTTTGTAAGCCTTTGAAGGTTGAGCTTTATTGTCCATTCACTAAAAATTAACCTCCCATTTCTTTAATTGTGTATGCAGGCACTGAGAGTTGAAACAAAGTTGTTAGAGGCTACTTGCAGCCCAATAGAGCCATCTTCACATTATTGTAAGGAATATAGACCCTATTGGCTTGTGTGAATGATTCATTGTGATATATATGATTCGTCTTGGTGACTAATAAATGTCAATGAAGAGAGTTGCATTCCTTCTTGCATTCTCCCTCTCCGATATGATTGTTTATATATATCTAAAATCATGTGTATTTGTTTTTAACTATACAAAGTCTTTCATTCAATTATTAAATCATCTTGATGTATAATTGCAATGTGACATGTCCATTTAAAATGCATGGAAAGTGTGATTGTAATTTGTAATTAAAGTTATTTTGGACCTCAATCATCCCAATCACAAACTATACACAAGTTTTAAAAATGTGACTTTCAATTAATAGGAACATCACTTGCTTGAGTTACATTTCATAATATATATTGGCAAAAATATAACTAGCTATAGTTATATAATGCTCATAATTATGCATGTTAAAATATGACCTTGCACTTCCCAAAATATGATTGTTGTAGTCACTCATAAAATTATGAATGACATCCACATTAATTACGAGGTCAATCAAATATATGACTCACAAGAGTCATATTTTACATCAAGAATGAATATGATTCACAAGAGTCATATTCATATTCCACATCAATAAAAAATTTGACTCATGAAAGTCATTTTTTACATAGTAGAAAATATGACTTACAAGACTCATATTCTATATCAACAAAAAATATGACTCACCGTAGTCATATTCCACGTTAGCCAAAATATGACTCATTGCAATCATATTCCACTTCAACCAAAATATGACTCATTGTAGTCATATTCCACATTAGCCAAAAGTATGATTACATAGAGTGATATGCCACGTTTTGTTTTTTACCCGGTTAGCTCAAAAAAAAGTCACCCCCACAAGGATAGTCAACATATATGCTACATTGGCTAATTATACCCCCTAGACCCATATGACTGCTAATATGACTCATGTCCAAAGTGACTTGTCGATAATGATTGGATTCAATCATATCGCCAATCATTTACAGTGATTTCTGCGTCAGTCATATTTTTTTATTTTATGACTCACTGCAGTTATATTTTGTAGTCATAAAAGACTGTTTTTGTTGTAGTGAATAGAAGTTTCTTTTACAATATGAACTCCAGAAGCCTAATGAGGAACCCAATGAAGAATTTGACATAGAAGAGACCTGCCACACTAGACTATATTTCTTAAATGGCCTAACATAGACATAGGAATAGTAAAGCAAATACAATTTACACCAAAATTTGGTGACAAACAATACAATCAATGATATAAAATCAAATAATCTAGTAATTTAATTTCAAATGTGTAGGACAACACCTTGTTTTCCAATGGGTTCTAATTGAGTGCAATGAAGAGTTATCTTTTTCAAACCCTTTGGAGATAAAGACTTACACAATGGCATGAAATGGTTGCTTCTAAAGTGTCCCACTTGTGTATGCAACAACAAATTAGTCTACCAAGTCCATTGTATCATTCAATTTTTTTATATTTTTAAGCTTGCACTATCCATACACAAAATGGAAACCAAAAGCCTAAAATAAACAAGGCATATAGTTTAAATGTTAACCTATAAAGGACCAAAGCCTTTTTTGCTTAAAAACACTCAAAATTAAACGCCATTTCTATAATAGTAGAGTAAAAAAATTGAATATTGTTTTATTCACACATGTGTGAAAAAAATTTAGAAATTTTGATTGCATGGATTGCAAGATATTTGCATTTAAAGTGAAAAAAACAAGTTTTTCAACACACCACAAGACTAATTATTTGACTTTGAACCTTCTTAAATTAAATTTTTTGCACTACAAAGTTTTGAGATTTAAATCTGTATTTTGGGAAATTGAATTGCAAGTCTAGGGGGGAAAATTCAAAAAACTTAATTCTTATTCTTTAAAAAATTATTAAGTAGATGTAGGTATTAGATAGAAAGAAAATCTAAATTATTAATATTTCTAAAATGGAATTGAAAACACACTAATCCCAATGGTGAGATTGTTCTAACAAGCAAACTAGACCATGTGGAACTTCTTCTTTTTTAATTGTAAAAAATGCATTTAGAAATTCTTCTAATTTCAAATGTTATAATAATTCAATCTATGCAGACAGAGCTTCTAAATTTGTTTCCTCACATTCCCATAGTACTCTAGTACAAATTTGAACTTTTGAATTTGAAAAAAATAATAATCATTTTTTCTCACTATTATAAATTGAAGTGACAATTTTTATAATTTTTGCCCAAAATGTAAGTCAATCCATTAGGGGTTAAAATGAATTCAAGCAACTCTTCTCAAGAAATTCAGATAAATTTTTTATATTTTCCACCTAATATACCTCCCCCAAATCTTCTAAAGGACATTAAATATCTTTTTTAGAGTTACAAGGTTATTTCATGCCAACCTTAAAAATAGATTAGAGTTCTTTATCATTTGCAAAAGGAAACATAAGGTAAATATGCCTAAGACCAAGAAAATTTGTTAACTAGTTATCAGAACTTCTAAAGAACTAGACAATATTTTTTAACAACATAGCAATTTTGAGTAGTTCACTATGAGTGAAAATATTCACTATATTTTCAGAATTTTTTGGGGATGTAGGGACAAGGAGTACCTTGGCACTCCGCCAAAAACTCTTACAATGCCATTTTTTTATGGACAGAGGGCAACATGGATAGGGTTATTTATGTGAGCAAAATTTGCAATGCCCAAAGGAGCTTGGGAAACCTGTGACTTTTGGTTCAAATTAGGGTACTTCTCTGACATTTTCTAGACTCATACATTCATCACAATGTATAGGAGGCAGGTTATTTATAGCTTCTCTTGGCCTAATGGGGTAGTTACTCCTAATTGTCACATTTGAACTTAGAAAAATTCAAATGCCCAAAGAATCCATTGAGTCAAATACCAATTTATCATTTGACAACCTACCATCAAGAATTTTTTTGATGCCAAAATGCAAAGATTGCTTTGTTGACACCCATGGGAATGAAGGGTAGAGAGGTTGTTTTTATAATGAAATCAATTGTCCATCATAAATCCTCAAAGGGTATGGGATAATTTGAAGACAAGAGCTTGATTGCTCATTGTCAAAACGTAGGAATTGTATTAAAATTAAAATTTTAGGCCCCATTTTGGATAGTAGAATAACTTTTTCCAAAGAAAGTTGAACTAAGAAAAGTTGAAAAATCATACTAACTTTCATCTCCAAAAATTCATTTGTGATTTTGAGCCCCCATAAAAAAAGTTATGAACAAAATTTTGAGGGGATGTTTGAAAATGTCAAAGAAAATGTCCCTTCTAAACCTTCTTTGAAATTTGTCCATAACTTTTGATTGGAGAATTGAAATCTCAAACGTTTTTTTAGAGTTGAATTTAGCTTAATTTTGCCAAATATTTTCAGTTCAAAGTTTCTTGGAAAAAGTTGTTCTACTATGCTAAAATGAGGCCTAAAATTCTAATTTGAACATAATTCCTACTTTTCATTTAAATATGAGTGGTTGATTTCCTAATAATTCTAATTTACATATCCCACAAGTGTTGTTTTACCTCCTACCACCCCACTTGTATAAAGATCTTCTCCTGTCATCTTCATGTTCATGAAATAAGTTGCTTCAAAAAGCTATACAAGATAGTTGCAAAAAAAAATTTATACCTTTGATTATTTTCCAAGTTTTCTAAAATTATAATTCTTGGAGCATGGAAACATCTTCAAAATCAAGGAGAACGTGATTTAGTATTAGTTGTTCATGTTGAGTCAAGCTTAGCTAATAAAAATAAAACCACTTCAAAGTCCAAGCCCAATATATCCAATTGCCCTTTACTTCAGCCTAGACATAGATTGGTTAAGCTTACCAAAGCTTGAATTTTTTTTTTTAAATGCACTTGGAAAGAGGACATGCCAACATGTGGTTTAGCATGAGTCTATCCATGCTCTATCAATTTGATTCCAACACTCTGAGAAGGTCTCAATTCTATTTGCAAATGTCTTCTCTCAAATTTCTCAATCGTTAAGAAATATGTGAATTAACAAATAGTTTCTTTAACCTCTAAAAGTTCTTTGACTATATTTCACCAAAAAACACTCAAAATGGGTTGTTATGTTCCCCCTGATGCTAAAAGATTGTTAAGATTGTGATAAGATCGTGGGGAGATTGTAGTAATGGGTGTGTAACTGACTCGAATGTGAGAGTTCAATAGATGTTGAAAGTGTGTCACTGAGAACATTCTGGTTTCTGTATAAGGTAGTATGCTCTAAAAGCGCCCGCCTTCTTCAAACCGCCCCTATTTTGGGGTGAAGAATGGAGACTGGCTGATCCTTAAATGGACCACTCAAGCAATTGAATGCATCAAAAAAAAATTATTTTTCTATTGCAAGAGCCAATCATTGCCTTTGATTTCTGCACATCTGTTTACAAATTGCAAGTGAACAGATTTTGGGAGACCTATGGTCACAAATAGGTGCCTATGCCCTGAATCTTTGAAAATTTATAAGTAATTCAAAAATGCTTGGAAAAATATAAAACCACTTGTGTTAGTTTCCGCATCCATTTTTCTTTCTCTGAAAAATGATCTAAAAATAATTCTGTCCACATAAGCCTATGAAAAAGGCATACCAGCTCTTAAATGGTCGCTTCTAGAGCATACTACCTTAGTACTTTCACACTTTTAGAGGATTTTGAAGTTTGACTGCATGGTCATATAATTTCCAAGGATTAATTTTAAGCAGTGCATGTTATGTGAATATCATGTCTTGAACATAACCAAAACTATGTTGTAACATAGTTCAAGTTGTGGAATATGCGTTCCTTCCACCTATGCCCTCCTCTGTATGATCAGTTTCTTGGAATAAGAGTAGGACGGAAGAATGTACAAGTATTGGGGACCACATGAATAATAAGCTTCAGTTCAGTTGGGGAACACACAGTCTGCAGATTCTTTGCTCCTTTGTAGTAACTTAGTAGGTACAGTATTAGAAACCTTATTAAGCTTAAACTTATATTTCTTTTTTTTTTTTTTTTTGAAACAAATGAAACGGAATTTCATTGCAAACGGAGCCAGAATACAAGGCCGCCAGCCACAAGTGGCCTGGCGGAAGACAAAGCAGGGGGGATATTTCTTTCTTTGGAAAGGGGGGAAGTTGTCCCCAGACCCTACTAACTTGTAGGCTCCCTGCCAACACTCAAAAGAGATAATTCAATGGAATAACTTTAGTTAGTGCTGCACTGTACTGTACAAGATGACAATTCATTACATGTGCATCGACAACATAAAGTAAGTGAGTGAGATCTTATACCCCTGCCATGCCATTGATGTTTGGGAAGGAAAGTTTCTGTTCATTTGCTCCAAATCAAACAAGTTTTAGGGGGGGGGCCTCTAGAGCATTTCATGAAACAAAATGGGTTGGCAGGTATACCCTCAGGAATACAATTGGGGATAGCATTTTTTGAAACTCTTGTGTAGAGTAGGGAGTTCTATTAGCTTTTCAAAACACCAATATGAAAATATGAAAGAATAAAAGTAAGTTTGGGATTGGGGATTAAAGAAATAACAAAAGTGACTCTCCTAAAAAATAGATCCCATATCTACAAGGAAAACTTCTTTCATTCGATTAGTAACGTGATTTTTATTAAAAAAAATCTTTTGTAGGTTAATTAGTTACACTAGTAGAAAGGGGGATCTTGGAGCACCAAGCTACATTGTCAAAACTTTAGTGCTCTAAGACCACAAGTACTAAATTGGTTATCATATGGTCCTTTAACATCAAGTCGAGCATCAAGTTCTAACATTGTAGTTTGGTGCTCTAAGACACTCTTCCCACTGGCACTATAGAATCTCATAGAAAAATATCACAAGAGGTTCATTTTTTTTAACTCAATTTTTACAAAAATTTTGAAGTCTTGAAAGTGCACATAGTTCAAAAAAAATTCTACAACATTCCTACCATTGGGAATGACATGTTTCATATCTATATTAGACTTTTTAGCAATGTTATTCATCATCTTGTAATTTTAGCCACATAATGATTATTTAAAGGATGAGAATCAAGTATGATTTTAAAAAGAATTTAATTCTATAGATTTTTAATTCAATTTGTCGGTAGAACATAAAATTCTTCAAGTTGTAGATGACATAAAAAAATTCTTAGAAAGTTTGAAAGTCAAACCTTTTCCTTTAATAAGGATTAAAGAATATTAGTTGCATTATTTTGAACTTTATGGTCTTAGAGACGCTTCAAGATGAGTCTTTGAAAATTGGTGGAAAAGTAAATGTATCAATTTGATACAAGATTCTATATCACAATCTTCAAAAGAAATTACAATTATATTCACCCTACCCCCCACCCCTTTTTTTTAAAGATGTATTGTCTTGTGTGACTTTTGCTCAAAACACAAGAAATGCTTTATGGAACAATCTCAAATTATTATACATAATTGACCGAGAACAAAGTGCACAAGCCCACAAGGATCTCTGCCTAAGTCAATTTATAAATAGGATCTAGGCTAGAATATTGTATGAATAGGTTTGCTTGCAATAGCCATATTCTCACATGAAGTAGGCCCCCTAATGCATCACTCACCCAAAATTGTCATCATCACTCTATGCACATCTCCAAAATCAATATGTATCGTATATATGTGGAATAAACAATTTTAGAACCTTCTACCCAATATCCTCGGACCATTCATAACTTTTGCATATGGTATTCCAATGTCATATTCGTTGGTGCATTGGAACATCCTTTCACTTAGCAACAAGAAAATATGAAAATTCGACCGGAACCTGGCTCCCAATTGCGTAATTGCATTTGTTCTCCCCTCCCTGTTGTTGGCTCCATTGTATTGGTTTGATTCACCTCATGTAGCACTTAGACTTACTTTTAACAGAACTGATTCGCTCCAGGTTGACTCCTCTTGCTTTTCCCCTATCAATGGAAATTGTCCATGTGTTTAAAAAAAATGAATGAAAATTTGACCTGTCTAATAATAATAGCCATTTTACTTGTGTCCCAATGAAGGTACTGTTCTGCAGAGAGTGGAATAAGTTAATCAGTTCTGGTAAAAAGTCCCATTTGGTGTTGAGGGATGGGCTTGACAATCCAAAGTCCCAAAGACAAAACATGCACAATTTCTGCTTGCTCTTTTGGGCCAGGGTGAACTGACCCCCTCACTCAGCCCTGCGGGCAAACCCTGGAATTATTTATTTTCTGCACATGAATTTTTTTGCAAAATTTTAATTCATTTTTGTGATCAGAGATACCAAATTAGTCAGATGAGGTCAAGAGTATACCCTAAAACGGCCCAAAATAGGGGGCGTTTTTTTTTACATGCACCCCTAGTAAGGCTGAGCGAGGGGGTCAATCCACCCTGATCATGCTTGAGTGGGTTGCCACCCAAACTAGTTCAGTTGGGCCCAGAAGAAGATCCGGGTGGATTGATCCCCTCGCTCAGTCTGCATGTAAAGAAAAGCCCCCCATTTTGGGCCGTTCTAGGGTATACTCTTGACCTCATTTGACTAATTTGGGATCTCTGATCACAAAAATGAATTAAAATTTTGCAAAAAAAATTCATGTGCAGAAAATAAATAATTCCAGGGTTTGCCCGCAGGGCCGAGCGAGGGGGTCAGTTCACCCTGGCCCTCAAGCATGGCCATGGACGGCCAGGGAGAACTGACCCCCTCGCTCGGCCTTGCGGGCAATCCCTGGAATTATTTATTTTTTGCACATGAATTTTTTTGCAAATTTTGAATTCATTTTTGTGATCAGAGACCCCGAATTAGCTAGGTGAAGCCAAGATTATACCCTAGAATGGTCCAAAATAGGGGGCATTTTTTTTACTTGCACCCCTGGTAAGGACGAGCGAGGGGGTCAATCCACCCTGATCGCCATGGACCAACTTAACTTATTAGGGGTAGTTACACCTTCTTCACTTGGCACTTGGAGAATGGGGAATGAGAAGTTGGGGAGGGTTTGGAGGAGCCAATGGGAAGTCATGGTGAGTGAAGAAGGTGTGACACCCCTAAAGAATGTGTTGAGAATGGAGAATGAAAAAAATGGAGAAATTATGTACCTTCTAGAGTGAAACTAGAGTGACGAAGGGAAAAGTGCCGGTTCAAAAAGGAAAAAGGAGAGCATAAAGGAATATACTTAAGTACGTATATCTTCCGCACTCCCAATCTTCACCTCCGGAGGTGAAGAGTGGGAGTGCGGAAGATATACGTACTTAAGTATATTCTCTCTTGAAAGGACAAGTTCAACCGAATCCCAAACCGCCACATACGTGTTCTCCATTCTTCAACTGCGGAGTGAAGGTGTGACTACCCCTATTACTTCTGAGAAGTGATCCAACTGTTGTTTAAGTTAACCCTGCCCAGTCAGCGCAATCCCATTGGGTCCAAAGAAACCAACTGAACTGAAGCCAGCTCCAGTCCCACTGCATTTGTAATAAGATAAGCTTGCTACAATATCCTATTCTAGATATGGAATGAGAGAATCGAGGCTTGAGTCTCTCTGTGGCCATGTAAACTTATTAATTATACTTCCTAGTGAAACCCAACTCAAACATTACATGGGATTCAGCCCTGAGGGAGGGTCGTTTCAAACTAGTGTTGTATGAAAAATTAAATTAAAATTAATTAATTTTTTAATATTAAAGTAATATAAAATAAAATAAAATAAAAACACATTTTTTTTCATAATTTTTTTGTTGATGTAGCAATCTTTCGACCATGTTAGCAGCCTGCGTGGCAGAGTTCTCAAAGTTTGAGAATGTAGGGGAATTCACAGACTTGTACAACAAGTGAAACTCATCTAATGCATTCTTCACTTTGTGTGCTCAATTTGGACAGTACCTTACACAGAAATGGAATTTATTTATTTATATTACACAAATAAAGGTTTACCTTTATTGCAATGAGGAAAAAGATGAAAATTTTGTTTCAATTTGTGGGAGTAGAGAGCACATGTCTTAGATGACTTGATTGCCATTTGTGGAAATGTTTTGCACTGTGAACTTTGGATTAAAAGAAATTGTAGTGAAGAATTGAGTTGAGAGTCTAGTTTTTTTTTCTTAAAATGACACTTAATTTTCATTCTTTAGAAAATTGTTAACTAGAAGTGGGTAGAAGATAGACAAAAAGTCTAAATTATTAATATACCTAAGATGGAATTAAAATGCACTAATTCCGATGCTAGGAGATTGTTTGAGCAAGCAAACTAAACCATGTGGGACTTTTTTTTAATTTAAAAAATTGCATTTAGAAATGAATCTTTCAAGAAATTGCATTTAGAAATGAATTCTTTTAAGAAGATGCTTAGATTGCCCGAAAAACAAGATTGTCCATAACTTTCACAATCACTTATCCAAATGGAATGAACCCAAGCTTTACATGTAGACAAAAAATATAATCTATGAGAAAAAACAATTTAATTCAAATTTTTGAATATTTTTTGGTTGCCTAGTCTCCCTTGTTTTGAACTTATTTAAGCATATCTTTTTCCTTGGCACCAATTGAAAAAAATTATATTCCTATTCAAGTACCTGCCCAAAATCCAATTTGCCCCTCGAACAAACAATGATCATTTACGGGTTAATGTGTTAATAATACTTAAGAAAATTGGAGAACTTCATCATAATGTACATGTGTATTATAGTCTAGAGTATTGTCATATAACTAAAATTGAGTTATATCAATATATTGTGGCAAGAAACTCTTACACAGAAAAATATACATCCCATGACTTCAATTTATTTTTGGTCATTTATATTAAAGAAATTCAATACAAGTTACCCCTTCAACAACAAGTTGGTTACCGTGGAAATCAATTGCTTTGGAACTGTGTAAATTGTTAGCTTAACCTTAAAGGACCGTCACTATACTTTCACCAAAAATGCTCCAAAAATGCCATTTCTAGTACAAGTACCAAAATTTTGAAAAAAAACATTTTTTGACATATCTAACCGTAGGATCTTGTATTATATAGTATCAAAAACATATGGTAAAATTTTTAGACATTTCCACCTGGTGGATTGCATTCAAATTAACTAAAATCATTTTTTGGACCCTGCAAAAAGCAAGGCAGCTGCACTTCACAAGCTCACATTTCTATGAAAAAATGACCTAAACGGTGGTGCTTCTTTGGATTTGTTTTCCTAGACAAGTTGGCCACATGCTTGAAAAATTTCAGATCATTTGGAATAGTACAACATATAAGAAAAAAATAGCAAGTAGGTAGTAGTCGAGAATGATTAAAAATACTAAATTATTTACAATTTAAATATGGAATTGAAAATTTCCAATCCCAATGGTCGAAATGTTGTAATAATGTATCTACATCCTATGATTTTGTTTTTGTCCAAAAATGTTGAAAATTGGGTGAGATAAAGGATTTCAAAGTTTATTTTAGAGTAGGAAATCCAAAACTGCCCACAAACAAAAAATCCTCATAACTTTTGACTCATTGATCAAAATGGAATGATTCAAATCTTTTTGTGTATATAAAACTCTAGAAACTCAATTCCAAATTTTTGTTTCTGAAAAAAGTGATTTTTTCTGATCTGCCCAAACTGCCCTGTCGGTGAAAAAAGTCACATATTGGGCCATAACTTTTGACTCGTATTTCCAAATGTCATGCAATTTGGTGCGTATGAAAGATCTTCCTTCACCCTACATTCTATTAAAATTTCAGATCCAAATATGAAAAATCTATGCTCGTAGGTACCTGCCCAAAATTTCTATACAGCCAAAAAACACAGTCCGGTCCTTTAGGGGTTAAAAAAATGCAAAAGCACTCGTTGGAAGTAAAACTACTGTAGAAGATGTTCCCTTTTCACACAAAGTTTGGAGGATGAATAGTTGCACTTCTATTCCACATGGAGAGATTTTTTGTCATTCATTGGCCAGAAAATGTCCTCAATGTTGTTCATGGGAGTTAAGAGGAGTGATGTGATATGCCCTTGAATTGTCATTTTTCATTCATTGTTTGCATTGTAAAAATGGTTGCCATATGAATCAGAAGAAGGCTTACTTTGTTTTCTATATTACAAATCAATGAAATACTTTATTTTCTACATCTCGGGGCAAACAAATGCCACTGCCATAGCTAGAATTGTATATTGTACAATATAGTTATTCCTATATTGTACAATATAGTTATTCCTATATTGTACAATATAGTTATTCCTATATTGTACAATATAGGAGTAACTAGTAAAACTTTGTATATATTTTTTAATTTCATGAAAGAAGTTGCCACTTCCGTCTTAGTAGTAGAAAAAAACATTTAGTAGAAAGTAAATTTGTTCCCTACTTGCTTCTCCCTGCTCTCCGTTCCCCATTCCTCTCTATATACTTGTTTACCATTTTTTCACACTTATTGTAAGTAAGACAAGTATTTTTTTCATCAGTAGTGTCAAGAATGTCACAGTTTTTTGGCTTTCTCTAAGGTAGAATGTTCTAAAAGCAATTGTTTCTTTCAAAGTGATCCTATAATTAATTAGCTCAAAAGTGGACAGGAGGTGGTCCTAAAATGGATCTAAGATAGCCATTGAATGAACCAAGGATAAAGTGAAAGCGCATTGAAGTTTGTTAGATATTGGTTTAGGGTTGACCTATGGATGGAAAAAACTATGTAGAATCCGCAAAATTGATCTAATACAAGCATGGTCACATTTAGGACCTTTGCTTGTTATTTATTGCAAGTCCCCATGTTTCTTTTTGGTTTCTCCATCTTTCTTTACAAGTTGCATGTGTATGCATTTTGCTAGACCTATAGTTATGAATAGGTGCCTACAACATAAATTTTTGAAAATATGAAATCACTTATGTTATATTCCACGTCTATTTCTCTTTGTCTCAAAAATGAGCTAAAAATCTTTCTGTCTACTAAAAACCATGAAAAATGTAGACCAACCTTTAAATGGTTGCTTTTGGAGTAGACCACCTCATAGGTGTTGGAATTTCGTCACGGATCCTTATAGTCTCAACTTGCCTCTGCTCTCGAATTGACGTGGTTAATGGTGTCAAAAATTGTGACATTTATAAAAGCAATATCTAAAAAATAGGATAGATATAGATTTATATTTTAAGCCATACCCTCCTAAAAAATATCAAAATTGTGCATTTTTGCCAATGTAACAAATTTGATGCTAAAGCAATATACACATCATCCAAAAGTTTCTAATCAAAGCATTGACAATCCCACAAATCCTTTAACAAAACACAAAATCAAATAGAAGTGAAATCTTAAACAAAATGAAAGAGATATTTTTGCTTGACTCAAAAAATAAAATATATAGATACAAATTTATATGCAATGGAAAAAACAACATATAATATCACAACAACAAGACGAAATCGTTAAAAAGCAACAAAAGCAACATCTCTACCCAAATCACATTTTTGTAATACAACAAAACAAATGCTTAAAGATAAAAGCAACTTTTAATCAAACATGGTGGCAACAAATGCAAAATAACAAAAGCCATATTACTACGTATACAACATGGCGAACATGAACATTTCAAAATGCCTATAGGGTAATTAATTTTTTGAATATGGTTATTTTGGTGCTTAGAGGTTCATTACAAACACAATGCCTTCTCAACACACTTGCAATACTCATAAACTAACTTGTTTTAGTGAGCTGAAATTTTTTTAAGTTGATCTCAAAGATGAGATGAGAGATGAGCATCATGTATTTCCTTCCAAGTAAAATGCTTACAATTTGTCTCCTTGACAAAACTAAATCCTTTGAATCCTTGAAATTAGATTCCTTGAATAGATGAATTATAGTAGACAATATTAGAGTAAATATTGGAACAAATTCATCATCCATATAATAAATGTTGTGGTGCTTGTAGATTAAAGTAAAAATTAGAATAAAGCTAATTCAAAATAAAAATTACATTAAAACTAAATCAAAGTAAAAGCATATAAAACAAGAAGAATAAAACATAGATTATAACAAAACAAGATAAAAGTTAGATAAAAGTAGAAGCTATCTAGACAAAAGATAGACCAACAAACTATTTAAATAAATATAAGTAACTATTCAAAGAACTAAAGGTAAAATGAACTAAAGAATGTCAAAGTTAAATAAACTATAAAAGACAAGTTTAGAACTAGATCAAGGCAATAGCTATATACAAAGTAGATTAAAATAAAAACCATATGAAAAGTCAAGTAAAAAATAAAAACTATGAAAAACTATGAAAAATCTAGGTGAAAAATAGATTAATATAAAAACCAAGTGGAAAAATAGATTAAAATAAAAGCTAGGTGTAAGCTAGTTCAAAGTAAAAGATATGTAGTTCTTTCAATATGGAGGCCTCTCATCTAATATTCTCATGTCCTTATTTATTTCCACGTCCTTGTCTATTTTAGGTCTTCAAAATGAAGACAATCAACATAATGGACTTCTATACTCAAGGCAAGCAATTGGGGGAAGGCAATTTTAGCGTTACATATTTGTGCATTGAAATTGCAATAGGCCAACACTATGCCTGCAAATGTATTCAAAAGAGCACCCTCATCTCATGAAAACACTTTAAAATGGTCCAATGTGAAATTGACATTCTAAAGTTGATCAATCTTAAGGAACATCCAAATATAATACCCATCAAAGATGTGTTTCACGATGATATTCATGTGTACATAATGATGGAGCTATGTGAAGGAGGAACACTTGTTGATCATATGATTGAAAATCGTAAAACTTTTGGAGAGTTGAGAGTTGCTCAATTGATCAAGGAAGTTGTTTGTGCTATAGAAGCATGCAATAGCCTTGGCATTGTTCATAGGGACTTGAAGCTTGAAAACTTGTTGTTCCAAACCAAAGACAAAGATTCACCACTCAAAGTAATTGATTTTGGATTTGCCTAAATTTTTAAGTGTCGTAAAGTATTGATTGATGTTGTTGGGGGACCCTATCTTATGTGGCTCCTGAAGTTGTGGAATGCCATTATGGATTCAAAGCGGACATTTGGAGTCCTGGGGTGGTACTATATGTGCTCTTAGTGGGGTTCTTTCCTTTTGACGGCAACACGGTTGAGGAATCGTACAAAGAGGTTATGAAGGGACATGATTTGTTTTTTAAGAATCCATGGCCAAACATATCAAAAGGTGCAAAAGATCTCATTAAAAAAATGCTAATATATAATGTCAACGAGCGTTTGAGTGCATCAAAAGTTTTGAAGCATCCTTGGATTCTAAAAAATGTTAAGTAGATTTGAAAAAAAAAGTTGAAATTGTACTCTCGAGTGGATTAAAAGTGTAGCTTACAAATCTTTATATTTATAATTTGTAGAAATGCATTCATTTCTTTGCATTGGAATAAATAATTTCCTCTTGTGACAAAAAATAAAATAAATAAATGTGTTCATTCCATGTAATTTAAGTGATTGCTTCATCTATTGTTCAATTGGTTCATCATTCCTTGAGGTATTTGGCATTTTGTTATTTACTACGAGATTGGAGTTTGATTTGACTACAGTAGCTTGGATCATCCTATTTTTTTTAACTCCGTCCCCTCCATCATTTGTTTGTTGTTCCTATCAATTTGAAATGATATTTTTGTCATTTTTTTGAATAAAAATAAAAATATATTAAAAATATGATTTAGAGCCACGTAAACCCTGGGCTCCTTGGTCTTGGAGGGGTTAGGGCATGCCCACCCGACATGAAAAACGGATGACTGGTGGGGAGCAAGCTGCAAAACTATCCCACCTATCTTGTAAAATGGATGATTGGCTCTACAAGCAGCTAGTAAATGTGCAAACAAAGGTCATTTTGTAGGTTGGAAGGTGACCTCCTCGTGGCTTGTAGAACAACATGCGACAAAATTAAAACGCCTTTCCAAAACTTTATAACTATAGCAAGTTGTTGTACTATTTATAGAACATAGAATCAATACTTTATCTTAGTTTTTATCTACATGTCCTTCCAAGTTAACCTCTTAGGAGGTTATAGGTGAGGTAGTCCTGCAAAATTTGACTTGCAAAATGGATGGCCCTCCATTTTGCAAGATAGATTTGGTAAGGCGGGTAGTGATACTCTTAATGCGGATATACCAAGAGTCCAACCGGTTTTGA
The DNA here is from genome assembly GCA_947034895.1 of Rhytidiadelphus loreus. Taxonomy (NCBI): domain Eukaryota; kingdom Viridiplantae; phylum Streptophyta; class Bryopsida; order Hypnales; family Hylocomiaceae; genus Rhytidiadelphus; species Rhytidiadelphus loreus. The sequence goes on from OX344764.1 coordinate 48,308,914, forward strand.
ACCCGCTCTAGGCCAATCAATCATTTATAGAAATGAATGGAACTTGTTTGGTCAGTCTACCCATCCTATTGTTTAAGTAACTTATCTGGTATTGTAGCAGGGTAGGCACTTCCATGCAAATGGTGCCTAAAAGCATCACCACCCGTCTTACAAATTGTAGTGGATTTTTGGTTTGCAAAATGCAGAACCATCGACTTTGCAAGCTGGGTGGTGAGCTACACCCTATCCATTCACTCTTTAGAAGTTGAAGAAGCCAATCTAGCCAATCCAAGTATACAAGCTAATCCAATCAATTATCACCACCCGTCTTCAATGCATTTTGCAAGTCTCTTCCTCCTCTAAACTTGTCTGCAAGAAGTCGTCGCTTGTCGGGATAGTTGATTTGCAGGCTACGGAGAGTGGCTTGCAAAAGCACCCAATTTTACAAGCCACAGGTGGTTTTCAAGCGGGACTTCTTAACATGTATCTGTTATGCAAGATGGGTGGGACAGATTTGGCAGCCTCTCTTAAGAAGTCATCCGTTTTGCATGACGGGTGGGCATGCTCTAAAAATAAGTTAACCCCTGAAGTCCCATTGTCCCCTTGGGGGACAATTTTGAATTCGGGCAGGTTCCTTTGGGCTGAAATTTTACCCAAATTTTTTGAATTTTCTTTTGAAGATAGAAAAGTTGATAAGCTTTGTGGGAATATAATTTTTATTTCAATCGGGGCCTGGAAGCAAAAGTTATACCACAAAAAGCCCAAATTTTAATTTGGCGGGCAGAAAAATAAATCCACAAAAAACTTGAAATTATATTTTTCAATTTTTTTTTCCTTGTAGAGTTGTAGATCTTTTTTTTTTTTCTTCATGTGAAGCTTTGATTCATTCCATTTTGATTAGTGATGTGAAAGTTACAAACAATCTTATTTTTCAGGCAATCTAAGCATTTTCTTGAAAAAATAACTTATAGGATTCATTTCAAAATGCAACTTTCAATTTTTTTTTGAAAAGGTTAATTTTGCTTGCTAGAACAATCTCATTGTTGGGATTATTGTATTTCAATCCCATCTAAGAGCTATCAATAATTTTTATTTCAATCTTGAATTTACTTCTACTTGACAATTTTTTGAAATATGAAAATCAAGTTTTTATTTTTTGAAATTTTTTTCCTAGACTTCCAACTCAATTCTTCAACACAGTAAATTTTAAATTCAAATTCCATAGTGCAAAAATTTTCCACAAATAGCGGTCAAAGTCATCTGAAATTGCAGTTTTAGTGTTCAAAAGAACTTGTTTTTTCAACTTTGAATGTTCATATCTCTCAATCTATAAGGTCAAACTTCATAAAATTCTTACCACATGATCTCAAACAAGTAAAGTTCAAGATCCTATGGTTCAATTCAAAAAAAAAAAAATTGTTTTTTTGGGTAAATGCAGCAGAAATGGTGGTTTTGAGTGTTTTTTCACAGGAAAATGGCCTTGAGCCTTTAGGGGTTAAGAGAGAAGTTAAAGTTCGTTTCTTGCCAATGTGTAAGTTAATTAAGTTAAGTTCCTTGACGAGTGAAACTTGACTTTCCTAAGTTAAGTTACCGACAGCTGGAACTGCACCCCAGTAATAAGTGAAGTGAAGTTATATTAGTATAGGAGAGGGCTCTAAAACAGTGCGGGCATTTTCAACTATCCAGTAGGAGGTTGTAAAATGGATACCTCATTGTGAGAAAATGGACTCTTGATTACATCAGAGCATGATATGATTTGGTTTATACTTCTTCAATGGATGATTTAAGAGCCACAATGGGTTCTTTCCTAACTAATTGGATAGGTGTCTATTAGTTTTATTCAAAATAAGAATTGGTTGTTCAACTACCTTCTTACAAAGGTTAAAAAATCTGAAATAATGATTGATTCAAGCATTCATTTCAGTTTTAGAAAAGGTCGCTTATAGAAACCATATTTGTTACTTTTCACATATTGCAATGCTAGTTTTTGAACAAAACCATATTTTTTTCGAAACCAAGCATGTGTGTTTTTTCAAGACCTAGGAATCACAAATAGGGACCTATGCCAGATTTCGTTTGAAAATTCATAACTAATTCCACAAAGCTCTGAAAAATATGAAACGACTTTGATTAGATGCCAATTCTACTTGTCTATGAATGAAAATTCACTGAAAAATATTTTGAGAAGTTTCACCTGCCTAAAATTCAGTTCCAGGGCTTAGATGGTTGGTTTCTGGACCTTCTACCTTAGAAGTGAACAGGCCTCACTGCTTTGCTTTGCTTCATTCAGTTGTTTTCTTCAGTTGGCAATGGCGGGAAATGACTCCCACAGCAGGAAGTGAAAGCCTTCTTTAAAATAATCAAAAAATAATCAAAAAGAAAAAGAAAAAGAAGCGTAACTTAAGTAAAAGTAAGACCCCCCGCCTCCCTCCTGGAACTGAACAGTATCACCAGATGCCGGGATCCAATGGGGGAGAGAGGTGGCCTTTGACCCGGCCCTTCCCCTTCAGTTCTCCAGAAAAGCATATTGCCTGATGACGGAGCTCCGGCGTCACCCTCAACTCCCTCCTTAACTCCCTCCTTAACTCCCTCCTCCCTCCCTTCATCATCAAAATATTGTCCCTTCCCTTTAATAAGCTTCGGTTTCCCACGGACCCTGATAGCGGACCCTGATGACGGTCCCTGATGACGGTCCCTGATGACGGACCCTGACGACGGTCCCTGACGACGGACCTGGCCATGGCATGCAGGGACTTGGAATCAGTCCATGGAGGGTGGACCATTTCACGGACCACATTGGGCCCTGTCTTGGAGGAACTCTGCTACTGAGAGCCACTCTCCATTGGCAAATCGGACGTCCGATTGCCGGACCCCCCCCGGACCTCCAGGTCGGAGGCGCCGGACCCCTCCGGGTGGTCTCCATTGGGGTCCTGGAGGCCGGGACGTGGAGGGAACTTTTCCGAAATAGATTTTGAGGGGGGACCCAGCCTGGCAGATTTTGAGGGAGGATTAGCCCGGCTCCAATGAACTGGCGACAAAGAACGAGCTACAGTTCCGGGTACAAAGATTCTATCTGTAAATAGGGGGTCCGGGGGAGGGTCCGGCCCCTCCAGCCCCGCGTGGCCGGAATGCGCGGGCTGGAGCCTGGACCTCCAGCCCAGACCTCCAGGCCGGAAGGCCATTTCAATGGAGGGGTCCTGGACCCTCCGATCCTGGAGGTCCAGGACCCCAATGGAGAGGCGCTTTGAGTGAATGGGGGCGGGTTTGGATTTCATTTTTGAAAGTAATTGAAGGAAAGGTAACCTACTGCATTCAGTCCAAAAGAGGAAATGAATGGTGTGTTTCAAAAAAAGAAAAGGGAAAAAAAAAGGGAAAAAAAGGAAAAAAAAAAGGAAAAAAGAGAAAAGAAAAGAAAAAAGGCTAGGGCCTAGAAAGATAATATGGACACCTCAAGCTACTCATTTCTATTGGAAACTTACTGTACTGTACTCTATTGTACTGTATATTCATTGAGTAGAGAGAGCTGGTGCAGTGGGTCTGTCTTTCCATTTTCTCCTTCGGGGAGTCTTTCCATTTTTAACTGCTTATGGAAAACCACAACTGACAAACTTTGGCTTCATTCGCTGGTTCTTGCATCACGCAAGGACACGCAGATTCTTTGGAACAAAGGCGGCCCACCTTTCTGCCCCTTCACTTACCTTAGTTCTTCTTATGTTTCTTTGTTTTCTTTTGCTCTTCATGTTACGTTGGCTTGGCCGCTTTGTAATGGTTCATTTTTTTAACCCCTCATCGCCGGAGGGGACGAAAAGTGTCCTCACATAAAATTCAAAGTGCTGTAACTTTTGCATCTGATGTCCAAATTCAATAAAACTTGTTGGTAAAGTTGCGCTCTCTCTTCTAGTTTATGTGGTACAATTTTCAGATCAATCCAAGCTGTATTGATTTCTTGAAAGCCAATCGAAGGTCACAGGTTCAATTTGAATTCACCAAATTACATTTGAGCGCTAAAACTTAGGGGGCTTGTATCTCCTTCATCTAATGTTTGTTAACAATAAAAATAAGTTGGGTTATGTTCCCCTTGAATTCTAGTCATTGTGGTAAAATTTCAGGTCAATCCAAGTTGTTTTGAATGCTTGGGAGCAATTCGAAGTTTAAAATCCAGACATTTTTGCATTACAGTGAACTTCGGCGGCTTATAACTTCTTCAGACAGGGTTTATTTTCAATAATTTTTGTTGGAAAAGTTGCGCATACTAGTCTATTTCTTGTGGTAAAAATTTCATATCAATCCAAGAATTTATGATTGACTGAGAAGCATTTTATTAGAGGTAGGTTTAGCCATAGATGTGTTTTTTTGCTACTTTTTTCACTGTTTTTTGACATTTCAATACAATTTTGCAAACGCAATGAGTCAATTGAATGATTTTTTTCTCATCAAAGTGTTTGTATTTTGTTTCTAAATCACTTTGTAGTTTCAAGCTTTTTCATTTGAATAGGTTTAGAAATCAAATTTCACCTCCAAAGGTGTTTTTAGGAAAATCCAGCATCTTTTTTCAACACTAAAACATTCTAATCTCTCAATCTATTCGTTCAAATGACCCCAAATTTGATTTACACCATCTACAACATGCACACTACAAGATTGTACGGTTGAGATCTCTATAACTTAACGGAATTTACATCTATAACACTTCGAAATCAATGATGTTTTTGAACTCAAATGGACCTTAGGCAATGAGGGGTTAATGCAGTGGGCCTCCCATTTGTTCAAAAAACAAAAACAAAAACTACAATTGAAGTTTTGCTTTGTATTCTAGCTGCCTCTGTGTCATTACAAGAAGTTTGAGCCTTAACCCAAAAGTGACATGGGATTTTTTTCCTTTCAAAATTGCTTGTACTGGTGTCCATTTTTGAATTTTCCTCCGAGCAAATTAGTTGCTTTCAAAGTAAATCCAAGCGTAGAAAGGGAAACTATAGTGGTCTACAAATGAGCTCAAAATTTGTAAACCAATGATTATCTTATTTAGTATATTTTTTGCATGGAGAAATGCTGTCAATAGACAAAAAGTAGCAGGTTCAAATGGTGTTCTTCTTGCTTTGGCTGCCTAGTACAACTAGCAAACTTCCAAATAAGCCACAAACTTCTACTACAAAATTTTAGCTTAAAAAACAAACTACTACCTCCACTTTGTAAAATCAGAAAAGCTCAAAAAACCTAATGTACTTGATGTTTTTTACACAAGTAGGGCCGGCACTTCAAATGGAGGACCATTTCTTTCAAAAAATTAGCAAAATTTGTAAAATGACAACCAGACAAATCCGAGTTTGCAAAAGAATCCATACATTGAATGAAAGCTATACAATTTTTGGGGGGCGATTTCAACAACTAGGTCTTTGGCAAGACAAGAACAAAGATCTTCAGCCTTAGCTGTCGTTTCTTTGCAACATTCAAAGACTTTTGGCTAATCTAAAACTTTGGATTAAAAATCACAGTCTTTTCTCAAATTCCTTGTGTTTGGTGTTGTTGGGTAGGTTTTCAAGAATCCTACAAATGCTCTTTGTTTCATTTTTCTATCCAAATTTAGCAAATGACGCCAAATTGGGGTTGAAATACTTTGAGGACACTTTTTGTCCTCAATGTCACTTTGGTGTTAAAGAGGGACGTTGGTTCCCCAACAATAGGAAATATTGGCCGAGAAAATGAAAAAATTGATATATTAATATATATTTTTTAATAATTTTAATCTCAAAATTACAAAATAAATAAAATAATCACAATCTGATATGGCACTACTAGTGATTATTATATTATTTAATATTAATATTTTATTATTTATACTTTTAGAATACTTTTAAAATATTAAATTATTAATTATTATTAAATAATCTAGCTAGTACTATGCAAATTTGCAACTTGGGGACCTTTTCTTAACATTACAAAAAATCTGAGGCATACAAAGGGCTATGAGTTCCCCCCCTCCGGTGCAATCAAGGATTTTTTTTTTCCGGATCTGACGTGGCACTATTGGTGCTACGTTAATACCATGTCAGATTGACAACTTTTTAAATATTTATTATTATTATTTTAATATTAAAAAGAATTTTTTTTTAAATATATTTTTATATTTTTGTATTTGCACTATGGGGATGCCAAAAATAAAAAACTGGCAACCTCTTTCAAGCCTCAAACTTTTCCTAATGCTTTCCTTTCAAGGCTTTAAAATTTTTCAAATGCTCTTCCGAGCAGGCCACATATGGCTGGAGCATTGTATTTTATTTTCTTGCAATAAAGGTTAACCCTTTAACGCCTCAATCTTTTTTCAAATTTTCACACATTTTTGCTTATATCTTTGTAGAGTAATACCATTTACCAAAATTTCATGAAGTTGGACATAAAAGAAGGTTGTCTTTTCAAGATTCAAGTGTTACATTGGATGAATTGAGAAGGTAGTTGGATGAAACAACACCTGCAAGCCCTCTGTTCATTGTCTAGATTATGGACGTCGGAGCGCTTAGGGTTAAGCCTTTATTTGTGTCAAAAAAACAAAAAAAAACACTACTAAAGGCAAGAGGTCAATCATGGCCTTAGTTCATCATTCCGTTCCTCCATCAATGGAAAGGAAAGGAGAACTCCATCTGCCTAGGGCAATAACTTAAGGGAAAAATTCCATTTCAAATCACCCCCCATTGTAGCAATGTAGTCCGCTCTCTTTCTACACAGGAAGATATGAACAATGATTAATTATGGCATAGTTCTTGGTGCAATTGTGGCACATTGTGATTGTTCTATAAGACTCCCAACATTGCAACCAACCCTTGTGAATTTTGCAACCAATGCTTGGTCGGAAATATGAAGGTCTATATGATCAGAGTGAAAGAAATAGAATCTTCCACTCAAAGATTCATAGTAATTATTTTTTGAGAAATAAAAATGTGAAAAATTATAGAAACCTTCCAAATTCTATTTCTACACACTAGAAAATTTCCTCACTAATGGAACCTGACCTATAGATATGTGGAATTGCTTAAGTAGTTACGAATGGGAAATCTCCCTTAAGTAAGTTATTAATTTCATTTACTCTTTACATTGACTAAGGTAAAACCGTCCATTGTGGTCAGAATTAGGAGTTTGACCGCATGTCGTTGCTGAAAATTTTCAATTTTTTTCTCCCACTAGTACAAGTGTGATAAAAAAAAAGTAAGAACAATTGAAATTATATTTTTTTGACAAAATATGGGATTTGCTATGAATTTTTGAAGTGTTCAATGCATCATGGCCCAAAAGAGTCTATAGACTACCTTAGAACGAAAAAAATCTGAATCCATCATGCTCATGTTCACCTAAAGCAGTCAAAGTCTTTTCTAGCATAGAAGGCCTAAAAAGTAAATTCTCACAATGAATTCTTACTGAAAAATTGGAAGTACCTAATCTAGTCATTAACTACTTCATTACCGTCATGTAAGACATGCATTGAAGTCAAAATCTGAAAAAACTGAAAAAATCATAATGGGGTCATGCCACTATGGGCTGATTTACCTTAATGGTATGTTCTCATCTAAGGGAGAAATCCCATTCCTGACCACTTAAGCAATTCCACATATCTACAGATCAGATTTCACCAGTGAGGAAATTTTCCAATGTGCAAAAATAGAGTTTGGAAGGTTTCCATAATTTTTCAGATTTTTATTCCTCAAAAAATAATTACTATGATTTTTTGAGTCAAAGATTCCCTCCCTCCCACTGTGGTCATATAGACCTTCCTATTTCCGACCAAGGGTTGATTGCAAAATTCACAAGGGTTGGTTGCAATATTGGGAGTCTTATAGAACAATCACAATGTGCCACAACTACACTGGGAAATGTGCCATAATAAATCACTATTTATCTCCTCCTGTGCGGAAAGAGAGCAATCTACATTGCCAGAATGGGTGTGTGATCTGAAATGGTATTTCTCCCTTAGCATTTTTTTTTTGACACAAGTGTGTTTAACAACACACTGCAAGAGTTTCTGTCAGGTAGAGAGTTTGATTTCATGCCAAATAGTCATGTGGTGTTTGCTAATAGCAATAAAAAAACATAATACCTCTGATAGAAATGAAGAGCTGCAGGTTTTATAGGGAAAAAGAATTTAGGTGGTTTGGCATTGGTTCGGCATAATTGGGTAAATTTTAAGTTAGCAGTTGTTCAAACTTGGAGCATACCTTAACATTTAGAAGTCTTCAAAGAAGCGACCTTTTCCTCTCCGCAATCCTCATCCAAAAAAATTCATCCACAAATTGTGGAGAATAAAGTGAGCATCAATACCAATGACACTTGACCACTTGGAACAAATAAATAATTTTTAAGGCAATGTGAAGTGAACATGTCACTGATTATAGAGTGCTCAAATGGTAGGAACTTCATTTTTATAGTGAAATTCATAGTCTATTATAAACCTTCAAAGGGTATGGGATAATTTGAAGATGAGAGCTTGAGCGCTCATTGTCAAAAAGCAGAAATTGCATGTGGAGTAGAATTTTAGACCTCATTTGGGCATAGTAGAATAACTTATTTAAAAAAAAATTGAATTAAGAGAAGTTGTTAAATCAATTTAAATTTCATCTCCAGAAGTTCGTTTGTAATTTTAAGTCTCCAATAAAAAATTATGAACAAATTTCAAAGAGGGGTTGAAAGGGATATTTTCTTTAACATTTTCAAACACTTTCCTCTGAAATTTGTTCATAACTTTTGATTGGAGGTTCAAAATTACAAACAAATTTTTGGAGATGAAATTTAGATTGATTTAACAACTTTTCTTAATTCAATTTTTTTAAATAATTTATTCTATTATGCCTAAATGAGGTCTAAAATTCTACTCCAAATATAATTTTTGCTTTTGACTAAACTATAAGTGGTTGAATCCTTACTAATTCTCAATTACATATCCCACATGTGTTGTTTAACTTCCTACCAACCCATATGTATATTAAGAGCTTCTTTATTCAATTCAAAACTGAAATTGTGAGTAGCCCTTGAATTCTAGTTGTGCTACTTTTGTGCAAAAAGCCCTCGTTGATAGTTAATTGTCCATCTGTAGCTCCATTAACTAATTGCCCTTAACAATCTGAAATCTATGTTTCCTATTGATTGAGGTGTTGTGTAACATTGGTTGTAATTTATGTAACTACGTGAACAGTGTCCTCTTCTATTGACATTAGAGGAGTTTTCGGGGTCGGGGAGGGCTGCTTGTTCCCCTGGCTGCCAGCAGCGGGGGAATAGCAGCGGCAGCTGTTCCCTGGCCTGGGTGACGTGGATTGGAGACTGCCACGTCACCCACCCAAAAAAAAAAAAAAATCTGTTTTTTTTTGCATTTCAAACGTAAAAAAAAAAAATTTAAAAATTTAAAAAAAATTTAAAAATTTTAAAAAAATTTAAAAAGAAATAAAATCTGACAGCGCCTGTTCCCGCGATCTGCCAGCGGGACAAGGTCGGGGGAACAGGCCTGAAACGGCCCTCCTGAACCCCAAAACTCCTCTAATGGCTTGACTGTTTTTTTCCCTTGCCAACTTGCTGTCCAACTAGGATTGGCATTTACTAAAGAGCAGAAGTGTAAACACACAATTTTCTTTCTAATAGCGCCCAAAAGACTAGACCTTAATGCTAGGTGAGGACATACCATAAGCTATCTAAGCTGATAAGGGTATGTGCACACTTGGTCTTATGGTGGCGATGTTAACCCTTGAGCACCCAACCCATGTTCACAAAAATCCAAACCTTTCATACTCATTCCAATTAAACTATCACCTAAAAAAAGATCTACACTAATTGACCGTATCGATTGATAGTAGAGATATGTCCAAAGATACATGGAGGGGGATGCGTCTTTTGACCGTACCATTGAAAAGATTATAAGAGTCAAACAAGAACATCTTTCAAAAATGGAAAGGCCATATTTTGGCCCCTTAGGCCCTTGGGCGCTTACACTATAAGAAACCCATGTTTTCTGTGGTGTTATGAAGAAATGGGTCATGTTTTCATTGACATCAATGCATTACAAATTCTGAGCCTATGGGAGGCAGATTTTTGCTAATGTTAGAAAAGACATGGAGATGTTAGAACAAAAACATATGGATGACACAAGGGACGTGTATGTTTTTTTGAACATCAAATAAAACATGGTGACGTTTATTAGAACATTCCAAAAAACATGGAAGTGCCATGTCAACTAGGGTTTTGGAATTCACTTGGGTAAATTTTTATAAGTTATTGTAGGCTAATGTAAAATGCTGACCGGATGTGAAAAAAATTGGGAAAGGGTAGCCATGTGGCATGCTTTGAAGAAAAAAGAAAATGGATGGATGTATACTATGGATGAAAAAAGAATCTCTTTATACAAGTAGGGTAGTAGGAAGTAAGACAAACCATATGGGATATGTAAAATAAAAATTTTGTTCAAAATTAAATGTCTAAATAAACATCCATATGTTTAAAACAACCTCCAGATGTCGGAAATAACATGTAGATTTAAAAAAAAACGTCCTCATGTTTGAAACAACATCCACATACAATATTGTCTAGTTATCATTTGTGAATTATCCCATGTCTTTTGTCGTGGATGGATAACGAATTTCAGTATAAAAGAGACCTCTCCACCCTCCATTTTTACTAAATGCCAATGAAATAATTACTTGACTTTGCCATTAAAGATTCTTTTGATGGTAGATAGTAAATTCTTGGTGAATTTGACAATTTCACTTGTTCATTTCTTTTGGAATTTAAAAATAATAATAATTTCATGTAATTAAATTATTTTTATTTTTATATAATTATATATATATATATATATTTTTTTTTTAAAATAATTATTTCATACAATTAATACCATTTGTGATTTTCAGTGAGCCATGTCATGTGCTGTATTGTCATGATGATTTTTTTATTAATAAAAAAGGACATTGCCCAAACAAAAAAAGATGATGTGGCAGCCATGTGGCATCTACGTGGCAAGCTTTTGGAGGGTGAAAACACAAGGTATCAACAACCATTTTCATGAAACATGTAGACATTTGAGCACGTTATAGTAGATTTCAACCGTTTAGGGAAACACCGCCTACAACAGATTTTAGGTGACATTAGAGTTGACATACCTTTAATTGAAAAAAACATACTTTTACATCTTTAAAAACACCATAGAAAACATAGGTTTCTTCTAGTGTTAGGGCATTAAATAATCTATAAATTGTAGCGCGTTCCAACTTGAGTGCTTAAATATCAACCAAACCTACATGGTAGCCAAGGTGCCATGGACTTGACAACTCTACCTCACCATTAAGGTAACAGGCTCGAAAACCGTTCAGGCTTTAAAACCGTGCCCTATTTTGAATTTGCATGGGTTGTACATGTTTCTTTTCATTGGCTTCAGTTATGTACAAGTGGTGAACATTTCAGTTAGGGCACGGTTTAAGAGCACTGTGCCCTTTTGACTTCAAAATTTGATAATTCCTCATAGCTCTAAAAAATATGAAACGACTTGGGTTAGGTGAAAATTCTACTTATCTTTCAAGGAAAATATGCTCAAATGTATTTCAAGGTGTTTCACCTTCTCGGAATTCAGTTTCAGCCCTTAGATGGGTGGTTTCTGAGCCTGTTACCTTAATCACTTCTTTATTGTTAGCACACCACTGCGAAAGTAGTCTGCCACAACAACTTGGTAATCTCCTAAAAATGAAGATTTCAGCTCTTGACGACCGCTCTTATCAAATGGAACTCTTGACAGCCCATTAATGTAAGAACACTCGGTGCCCCAGCCAAAAATTAAAAGGACCCTACTTGGAAAAATAAAAAATATTGCAATTTTCCAACAACTACCTCACATGTGTTAGGAATCCTCTACCAGTATGAGAACACGGGATTGTATAGGCAATGTCTTTATACAAGTGGGTTGATGGGAGGTAATACAATCCATATGGGATGTGTAATTAGGGTTAGTAGAAGTTCAATCACTCATACCTAGTTAAGTCAAAAGCAAGAATTTGTGTTCAATGTAGAACTTCAGATCTCATTTTTTCATAGTAGAATCATTTTTTTAAAGAAATTTTTTACTAAGAAAAGTTGTTAAATCAAGCTAAATTTGATCTCCAAAAATCCGTTAGAGATTTCAAGCCTCCAATCACAAGTTAGGGACAAAATTCAGAGAGGGGTTCAAAGGGACATTTTCAAGCATCTTCTTTGAATTTTGTCCCTAAATTTTTATTGGAGGCTTGAAATCTCTAAAGGATTTTTGGAGATGAAAGTTAGCTTGATTTACCAACTTTTCTTAGTTAAAACTTTCTTAAAAAAAATTATTCTACTATGATAAAATGAGATCTAAAGTTCTACATTGAACATAATTCTTGCATTTTGACAATAAGTGGTCAAGCTCTCATCTTCAAATTGTCCCATATCCTTTAAGAATTCATGATGAAAAATGGATACCATTATAAAAACAATCTCTCCACTTAACCTCTAACGTCCCAAGGCCATTTTTCTGTCAAAAACCACCCAAAACTGCCATTTCTACTGCGTTTGTCCAAAAAAACAAAAACAAAACTTTTTTGGAACTTAACCATAGGATCTTCAATTTTACTTGTTTGAGATTATGTGGTAAAATTTTCATGAAGTTTGACCGTACAGATTGAGAGATAGGAGCATTCAAAGTTGAAAAAACAAGTTTTTTTGAACACTAGACTGCAATTTTAGATGACTTTGATCTCAATTTGTGGAAAAAATGTGCACTATGGAATTTGAATTTAAAGTTTATTGTGTTGAAAAATTGAGTTGGGAGTCTAGGAAAAAAAATTCAAAAAATAAAAACTTCATTTTCATACTTCAAAAATTGTCAAGTAGAAGTAGGTCCAAGATTGAAAGAAAAACTAAATTGTTAATAGCTCTTAGATGGGATTGAAACACAATAATCCCAACGGTGAGATTGTTCTAGCAAGCAAACTTAACCTTTTCAAAAAATAAAATTTCAAAAAATTTCAAAATTGCATTCTGAAATGAATCCTACAAGTTATTTTTTGAAAAAGATGCTTAGATTGCCCAAAAAACAAGATTGTTGATAACTTTCACATCACTAATCAAAATGGAATGAATCAAAGCTTTAGATGTACACAAAAACATAATCTTTGAGGAAAATTATTTAAAAAAATTATTTTGAATTTTTGCAATATTTTTTGTGTTGCCCACCAAGTTCAGTTCTAGGCTTTTTGTGGTATAACTTTTGCTTCCGGGCATCGATTGAAATACAAATTATATTCCCACAAAGCTTATCAAATTTTCTATCTTCAAAAAAGGTTTAAAAAAATTAGGGTAAAATTTCAGTCCATAGGGACCTGCCCAAATTCCAAATTGTCCCCCGAGGGGACAATGGGACTTTAGGAGTTAATATTTAGTGAAGGTAACAAATTGAGTTGACATCATTGCGAGGACTTAGAATTTCCTTGTGATTATTCTTCCTTGGATTTAGCAAGATGATTTGTTAATTTTCAAAATCATTCAGTTTTTGAAATTTTTAGTTATTTTCGCGGAGGGTGATCTCTGGCTGTAGTGTGCGGTTGAAAAAGTATGAATCATGTGTGAACTGCAGATAGTTAAAATTTTTTGATAGTAGTTCCGAACCTAAGCTCCATAAAAAAAGATTATTTCCTTCTTTTGTAGAAGTTTTATGTTTTAACGCATGGTGTTTGCAAACGCCAAGTGTGCACATACCTTAAGCAAAGCATAATAACTTAAGTGAGTTGGTAATTGGGTTTTGCCTTGCTAGCAAAGCAAAGCTGGTGTTAGTCCTTCCATTCCAAAGAGGGGCCATAACATTCAATAGCCTTCAGAGAGGTTGCGTTTCCCTCTCTCGAGGTCTCATCTACAAAAAACATCCACATGTAGAATTCAAGTAAGCTTTAGAACCGGGTACCAAGATTGTGGCAGGAGATTTATGGTGTAAGCGTACACTATTCTTTTTGCTAAATCGGCCCACCAACCAAACAAGAAATGTTAAGATAATTTGCAAGAAATCTTAAGAATACTTTTAATCAAAGAGGGAGCCAGCCTTCAGTTCGACTAATTGATGCACTGGGTTTTCGCTCTTGTTCTTGCCCAAATGGGATCTCTTATTTAAGCTAAGCTTAGGGTCGGTCTCCATTGCACTTCTGGACCTCTAAGAGCTGGAGACCCCCGAACCTCCAGGTAGCCTCCAGCCGGTTTCCATTGCACATAGAGGCCCAATATAAACTGTTTTTCCGGAGATCCGACCGAAACAAACTTTATTGTTGTTCCACAACAACCTTTACACAAAAAAATCTCGAAATAGGGGGTACAGGGGAGGATCCAACCCCTCCAGTCCTACGCGCCCTAAATGCGCGGGCTGGAGCCTAGACCTCCAAGCCGGCCATCCTCCGCAATGGAGCCCCCAAACCCCTTTGATCCTGAAGGTCCAGAAGGACAATGGAGACGCGCTCTTAGGGCGTGTCTCTATTGGGAAGCTGGACCTCCAACAACTAGATAGGGCCTGGACCTCCGATTGGAGTTTGATCTTGTATCTGAGCTTTCCATTACACCCTGGACGCCCGGAAGTCAGGAAGCAGGAAGGATACATGGCACCACGCTCATCACTGCATCTCTTTTGGGACAAAATTTTTAGTAAGTTTACTTTGTTGTGTACTTAAAAAAGGGAGTCCGGTTCACCCTCCAGGCCTGCATTTTCGTTTTTCATGGACTGGAGGCCGGAGGGGTGGCTAGACCTTTGAATTGGAAGCCATCTCAAATGGAGATCGGGTGGAGGGTTGGCTGGACCTCCAATCAGCTCCTCAACGGAGACTGGCCCTTAGTTAGTCTAATTTAGTTGGCTCCAATTGGAAAAGGGTCATCTCTCTATTCTTGGTGGGACAAGTGCACCTAAACAAGTGCACTGTAGGAAAGGGATGTGAACTAGGAAAGAGTGTAACAGGTAGTGAAAGTGTAACACGTAGAGGATACCCAAGTATTTTTAAATTTTCTTTATTAAAATCCGTAGCTACCTCTAACCCCAATTATCAAAGCCCCTCCTCTTATGTAATTTCCAAATGTAATGTGAAGACCAAACAATATGGGTTAATGCTTTTGTATTATATTTTTGTATCGATATCCGTATTTGTATATACATATGTACGTATCATATAACTCAAAGTATTTCAATCAATGGTAGGCGAAGGAGGTTCCTTTTTTTTCCAAAATTAATGCAGCATTTTTTCAGTGGATAGTGAGGAAAAGTGAATTTTTATTTATATTGACGGTAGGGGAGGTGCTTATTTGTTTCATTTTCCTATAATCAATGGTGGGGGATTTTCTTGGAGGGGAGAAGGAGGCCAAACCACGTGATCTTGTAATCACAATAGATAGTGAACTAGGATTGTACCCTACCTATTGGAGCATACAATATATGTAGAATACTCATAAAACAGAAATACACAATCTTACGGGGGGGGAGCAAAAAAGGCCTAGGTGGCATAAATAACTACATTTCCAAAAGAAGAGAGATGGAGGCAAAGAAATAGGGCTTCTCCAAATGGATACGTATGGATTGCAGTTTGGGATGCACAATGATATAATGGTTTGGCTTCTCTAATATTTAAAATCCTTAACCCTTAAATGTCGACACGGACATTTGGCGACTGGTTGATGACATGGAATCCTTTTAGTACAACTATTCATCTTTAGAATTTTGTTGTGAAAAGGGGAGGTCTTCTACAATAGTTTGGCTTCCAATGAGTGCTTTTACTATTTTTTAAGTCAATGATTCACACAGTAATGAAAAGGGATGATTTTCAAGGTCATCCGTTCATCCTTTGAGGGTTAAAAAACAATGCAAGCCCCACGGGCATTTTGAAAGTCAAAACTTGAATTTTCTCATAGTTCTTGTTTTTAAATGGTTTTAAGCTTAACTAAGAAAATTTAGTTACAATAATCTAATTTTTACTCCACTTGAATTCTTTTTAAAATTGTTAAACTTGTAATTTTTGTGACATTTTCAAGATAGCATCTTGAAAGTTCAAAAATACAGCACTTCAGGGCTTTTTCTATTGAATTTCTCTTGGTGTGAGAGACACCATGACATTTTTCACTATTATTTTCATTTTCTTTAAAAATTTCATTCTATTTTAAGTATTTTTGTAGTTACTATGATTTTTGCAAAGAAATTTCTTTAAAAGAATCATATAAAATTCAATTCAATATTTTCAATCATGAATAAATGCGATTAAACTTTAGACATATATGATTACTTGTAAAAAATATCAAAATTTTGAAATGTGTATTTTAATGTAGAAATCTAATGAAGTTTGACCAAGCCCGGACATGAATAGTCCTTTAAGGGTTAAGGTTTTATGATCACCATGGATACATGTTCTTGTACGTTTGGATTATTTTCAACAACAACATAGAACTTATTATCAATTCAAGAGGAAGATTTTCTATATGCTAATCACAAGTGGTTTTTATATGATGCTTGTATTTTTTAATGCATATGTTGTATTTTCAACTATCGATTACCTCAGTATAAACTTCATGTCCATGGCTTATGAATCTAGATGTTTTCAATCTCACCTTCTATATCATTTCATGGCAGTGGAGCCATGTATTTCAATATTTCTTGTATTGACATGCTTTGCCTCTTTTATATACTCACTTGCATCTCATTTTCATGTCCATGCCAACAGTAGATCATGCTTATTTGTTGCACATAGTTTCCTTCTCACTTAGTTGTAAGCTTTGAACAATTATATTCTCTACTTTAGGTTTGTGTACTTCAAAATCCTTGTTTTTATTTAAATTTTCTTTCAATAATCTCACCCTCTTCCACACAACGCTGGGACTTAAAGGATTAATACAATAGTTAAACAACAACTTGTTGGAAAAATATTTTTGAATTGTAGATGGTTGTTGAAACTATTTGAAAATTATCTTTCAAAAAAATTGCATTTAAAATTTTTTTGAGGAAAATTCTAAGAGGTAAACTCCATCTTTTGGAAAAATATGAATAATTTCCGTAATTACTCTCCAAAAGGGTAATGAATATGTTGTCCGTCTATAGTAATGCATGATAAATTTATTATCACTTCTTATCTTCATGGGATGAATTTAGAAAATTCTTTCACTAATTATTGTTTAATTTTTTTGATTTGAACCACCTCAAGTTCTCCAATGTGCATTCATATGTGAAAAAGAAATATTTACAATGCAAACAAGAAAACTTGGAAGAAAAAACTTACATACTTGACTCCTATGTCAAGGGCCCTAAATTTGTGATGCATATTAGTTTCAAAAACATTCCTCCATGACACAAATTTCAACATCCAATATAATACAACATGCCTTCACGTGCACAAAATTTTACAAAGGAATCTAGAAAAATTCAATCAACAATTTACCCTCCTCCTCCCTAAAAATATATTGCAAATGGTGGTTGCAAAGATAGTAGGGAATTTTTGTTGAATGTTATTTAGTTTGTACTAGAGGTACATAAAAATTAGGTACAAAAATGACAATTCAAACCCTTCGATTGTTTGATTACAAATAAATGATATAAAGTGTATGCTATACCTATGCTAAATTGGAGAATGACTACAAAATGGTCAAACATCTTTTGTCATTGGCTAGTACAACTTCATTCTGAATTAGATTTTGGAAATATACAAGACAAGTATTTTATAAATATTCTCATTTCAAAAATAAAAATGAGTGTATTCAATGATAATATACCTAGCATTTTGGATGCTTGCCACATAATGAATCAATTTTTTTTAGATTGTATATAGAACAACATCAAATTATGGTCAATTGAAGGTGCCATAGAATGTTCACCATATTACTTAATATTGCTTCCACTTTTGTAGTTGTACAATGGGGTCCCAATCAAAATGGCCTTTTTGAAATTGCAGTGAAGGAAATTTCAATGCTGCCCTTGGGAGGGTGTCAAAGTTGATAATAAAGAAATGGTTTCTCAAAGCTATCCATGTTGGTAGATTTTTAGTATTTTTTTTTGTAAGACTTTTTGTCCTTGAGATGTGCCATACATGTTATCAACATAGAGAAGATTGTGTGACAATAATTTCATGGTAAATAGATTTTTCAACCCTTGGGAGGCTGTCAAAGTTGGTAGTAGTGAAATGGTTTCCACAAGTGTTTCTCAAAACAACACATGTTGGTAGATTGTGAATATCTTCTTTTGTATTGGTCTTTTGGCCTTAAAATTTGGAAAATTAGTTATTAATATTGTTCCAAAAATTTCATGGCAAATTGTTTATTTCAATCCTTGGAAGGCTGTCAAAGTTGGTAGTAGTGAAATTTTTTCCATAGCTACCCATGTTGGTAGATTTTGAATACATTTTTTTTGGTGAACCTTTTGGCCTTGAAATTTGGTATACGTGTTATTAACATAAAGATAATGCTATGATAATAATTTTGTAGTAAAACACCAATTTTTCAGCTAATGGGAGTCTATCAAAGTTGATAGCATTGGACTTTCCTTCATTGCGATTTCAAAAACGCCATTTTGATTGGACCCCCACTGTACAATAGGGTACCAATCAAAATGGCGTTTTTGTATTCCCATAGAAAGAACTTTCATTGTTGCCAATTTTCACTGTTGCCAACTTTGACACCCTCCCAAGGGCTAAAAAATTGTTCTTTGACCGTAAAATTTTGGCACAACATCAACTTTATGTTAATAACATGTGTGCCAAATTTTTAAGGTCAAAAGATTTATGAAAAAAAAGATATTTGAAATCTATCAACATGTGTAGCCTTGGAAAAAAATTCACTACCGCCGACTTTGACACCCTCCCAAGGATTGAAAATTGTTTTTCCCATGAAATTTTTGTCATTAGAACATTTATACGTTGATTACATGTATGAAAAATTTCAAATTCAAAAAATCCACACAAAAAAATATATTCAAAATCTACCAACATGTGTTGTTGTGAGAAACAGTCGGGGAAACCATTTCACTATTGCCAACTTTGACACCCTCTCTAGGATTGAAAAATAGTTAATTTACCATGAAATTTTTTCCACAAGATCATTTTTATGTTGATGATATGTGCAACAAATTTCAAGGCTAGAATATGAATATAAAAAAAGATACTCAAAATCTACTGACATGTATAACTATGAGAAACAATTTTAAGGACATACTGAAAATGTTGCAATATCTTTAACACCTCATGCTTTTGCATTGAAATTATCCATCTGATGCAATCTTTAAAGAGAAATGCTTCTAAAAAAATGAGTAACAAATAAATCTAGAAGTGTGTAGTTGTCGCATCTACAAGAATCTACTTACATATAAATTGTGTATCATACACACTTGAAGAAGCTTTCTCCTATGAATATCAATAGTTGCATTTTCAATTGAACATTATAGAGAGTGTGATTTATGATGAACAAAAAGATTGGATAATGAATAAGTGCATGAGGACGAGTTACTGAGATTTTTAAGTGGGTGTGAGTTCCCAATTCATCACTTGGGACTCATAGTTTTCTTTTTTCTATTATTGCAATTTAAAGTCATAATATTACACAAAAAATCCAAAAAAGAGTATAGAACTAAAATAGGCATGTCACATGCTAGTATAGCCTTTGTTCATAAATAGACTTTTATCTTTAGAATACCTCCCAAGCCTACTTGTACATATTAGGTTAGAACCATGAAGTAGTGGAAATCAACAAGTTTGTAGGGAACTTACCTGAAATAGCCTAAATTCCAGTGCACTATGCTTGGCTAAATTGGTCCTAAGAAAGATCCCTACGTAAATCTCCAAAGATAGGTTTGAATTTTTCCATCCCATCGACGAAATATTAGAAACCCCAATTGTTAGCTTGCAAGTGTCTCTTTTTCAAGACATGCCAAGTAGAGGAATCTATGGCCACCGGATGGTGCTTCCAGGATTGGAAGCATGTCAAGAAGTCAACAAAATCCATTCGTTAAGATTTCCTCGCATGTGGAAGATTTCCTAACTGCCCATAAATTAAGAAAGATCGGTTTTATCTTTCTATCAATCATATGCAAGACTGACACAAGACTTAGCGTATCCCTTGGAAAATTCCATAAGAGGTTCCCCAAAAAGTTTCAAATTTTTTTGACTTGCAAAGATACCTATTCTGGACGGTCAACCGTTTAAACCCACGAACAGAAATTCATGGGAAATTTTTGAGTTGCGGTAAAATCTCACTAAAATTTATTTTAGCTTTTTAATATTAATAACACACCTTGACAAGTTTCAAAGTATTTTGATAGTGGGAGGTGGATGAATGACCAAACATTCCTCCAATTATCAAATACAACGGGATTTTCATGGAGTTGACCGGCGTCCCGGGAGCACATGAAGTTGGAACGAAGTCATCAAGGAGTCTTTTCTTACTCCCTTGAGCCCTTCTGACAACCCTAGCTAGTCGCCCTAGTTAGAAAAGGTAAACTCCAAAACTTAGATTTTTACCCTTTATTTGATTCTAGTTGGCACTGGTTGTTGATGAGTTTTTCACGAGAGAAATATAGGGTAGAGGGTCTTCTAGATTAAAAATGGCCTTCTTAAACCAATGGAGCAATCCGTTTGCAATTTGGAGTTGAAATCCAAAAGTTATAAATTAGGACCAACGTAAAAACCCTAAAGAGGTGAAAATCCTAAAAGATAAGGATGAAAATCTAAAGGAATAGGGTTGCTTGGATTGCACTCCAAGTCTTTTTTGACTTTGACTTTGAAGGACTAGGGGAAGGTATATAAGGCCTCCCCTCGTCTCACTTCAACACCTCTTCTTCTTTCTTGTGGAACTCATGGTATACTAAGTTCTAGTCCTCTAGGACCATATTTTGTGTTCTCTTTTGGAGTTTCCTCTGTTCTTTTTTTATTTTTGTCATTGGAGAAGTTTTAGTTGGAATATAACTCTCAAGGTCCAATTATCAACTAGTTTTGTGATTCTGTCTTGAAATTTGAGGTTAATCCCTCCATACGGCGAAGCTATCATCTTATCACTAATTTTAGGTGTCTTATTTTTATTAGTTCTTGAGGAACTAAAGTTGAAAATTAAACAAGAGTTGTTTAACAAGCCATTGTTGATATTTTGTAGCATATACAAACTTGATAGCATGAGAGATCTATGTATTAGTCTTAGAAGGTAGGTGACATGTGTTAGTCTCAGAAGAGGGTCTTATTTGTACTTGTTTAACCAAAACAAGCTATTTAATCTACTTTCAAGGTTTGAATGTTGTTTTGAATGCTTATTGAATGTTTGTGTTGGATGCTTGTGTATCTATAGGTCTTATTTTACAACTGTAAGACATTTTAGGGCACTTAGAAAAGATCCATTGCTTGGAAGTCACAATGGACCGACGTTAGACACCCATAGATAGAATTAGAACCCCAAAATACTAAGAGCTTGGTTGTGCTCGATTATTTACCAAAGGTGGATAAATAAGCGCTCACAGTGGGTGATGTGAGTGCATTAAGGCTAGTTATTGAAATTTTAGGATTTAATTTGTATTGTGAAAGAGAGTGGATGATGGCAATTTAAAAAAAAATTGTGCTTGCATTATAGGTTTGAGTGAGGTAGGGACTTTAGGATTTCACATTGCATCCATTGTTAGAAATCCTGTTAGAACAATTTAGAGGTTAGTGAAGGAATTAAAAGAAGATAGAACTTACAAGAGCAAACCTTGTGGTGGAAGTCACACTAAGAAGCTTAGTAATAGAGATGTTTGTACTATTGTGCGGTACTCAAAAACTCATCATTGCTCATCACTTTTAGAGATTACCAATACATGTCCTACTCAAATGAGTAGAAGTACTATTCAAAAAATCCTAGAAACAATCTTACATAAAAGTAGCATTTTTAGTCGAATTGCAATCAAAAAAACTTTCTTGATACCTCGTCATATGTCTTAGCGATTGACATTTGCTCAGAACTACTATGGATGGAGTACCAAAGAGTGGGAGCGTATTGTTTGGATAGATGAATCTACCTTTGAAGTTGAAAAAAATTATAGACATATTCATGCTTCGAGAACTACATATGAGCACTACTCATGAAGTTGTATAGTTCCTACTTTCAAAAGTGGATGGACTTCTTTGATGATTTGGGGCGCATTCATTGGAGGGCAAAAGTAAGAACTTGTCTTTATGCCTCAAAATTGAGTTTAGCTAAGGATTTTGTGGAAGTGGTCTATGATGGTGAATTACTTCATTTTATGAGTAAAATTCCACAAGGATTGCTCATGGAAGATGGTGCACCTATCCATCGTAGCAAACTATGTGAAGAATGGAGACAAACACACCTTTTAGATAAGTTCAATTTGCTTGCAAACTCTCCTAATCTCAATCCACTCAAGAAACTTTGGAAGATTCTAAAAGATGTTGTGCAACATGGCAAGGCATGCCCTAAAAACTTAGATGAGTTAAAGGTGGTTATTGAAAGAGAGTGGAGGTCAATCAATGGTACAAAGCTCCTTCAACTATGTCATTCTATGTCCTCTAGGTTACAAGTAGTGATTGAAGCTCATAAAAGACACATGTTGGTAGATTTTGAGTATCTTTTTTTGTATTCATCTTCTAGCCTTGAAATTTAGCACACATGTTATCAACATAGAGATGATATTGTGGCAAAAATTTCATGGTAAAGGAACTATTTTTAGACCTAGGAAGGGTGTCAAAATTGGTAGTAATGACATGGTTTTCCCAATATTTTTCACAACACATGTTGGTAGATTTTGAATATCTTTTCTTTGGTGAATCTTTTGTACTTAATATTTTTCACACATGTAATAAACATAGAGATGGTCTCATGCCAAAAATTTCATGGGAATTTTTTTTTTCAATCCTTGGGAAGGTGTCAAAGTTGGCAACAATGAAAGTTCTTTCGCTAGGAATGCAAAAATGCCATTTTGATTTGTACCCTACTATACACAAAAACCAATGCATTACACCACTTTTTCAACCAGTCATTTTGCATAGACAAATTTGTCCACATAGACACTCAAAGTTTAATCTAAGTTTGTGAATTCAATACGGATTAAATGTGGCTCAACTTGCTATTGGTCTTTTCTTTGATGTTTTTTAGTTGTATTAACCTATCAACGTTGATACATCCTCATTCTCAAATTTTCAATACTTTAAAAGGAAAAAATTATTCTCCTTCTTGGATTGTAATATGAATAGAAATTTTGCACTAGTCTAATAATTTTATGACCCACAACAATTACATCATAATGGTAATAATATTGTATGCCTCAAAGTCAAAGATTCTTGAGAAGCTCCCAACCACATTTGGTTGCACATTGTTTTAAAACTCCGCATCCACAAACCAAGTAATTTGCAAAGAGTCCCACTAGAAGTTTAATATATGGAAAAAAATTCTAGTCTCTTCAAACTCAACCTCAAAAAGCGAAAGTCAAGGGCTTGTGAGCATCCCAATGTGCCCCAAAGGTGGTGAGTCCTTATTTGATAGATTTGGGAAGTGAAGCTATAATGTTGTGCCTTGTATGTCATTAGATGTTTTGGGGTCTCTAAGAGATTGCGAGTTATAATGCTGTGATAACTAGGGAACATGACTGCTGCAGTGACATCCGCAATGGTTCTATGTGGTTGAGAGGCTGCTATCTCATTTCTCAAAAAAAAAATTCAATTTTTTTTTGCATTTAAAGAATTAAAAAAATTCTTTTCTTTGAATTTTTTTCCTGACAGTCGGCCGTCTCGGGGGGGTCATTTAGAGTGTCCATTAGAAACCACGTGCAAACAAAACTTTGGACCCCCTATATACTTTTTGAATTTTAAATAAAACAAAATTAAAAAAATATGAATAGATTTTCCTACTTTGAAATTTTATGTTTTGAATTATTGATATTTTTATTTGTTAATAATAATTAGTTACAAATTTTTGAAGTAAAAAGATACACTGTAGAACTGAAAAACAACTTTCACACCCCTATATTATATAAGAAAAAATTGTCTAAAAAATGAATAAAAATTTCCTAAAAATAACTCTCTATTGAAAACTCATTTTGAGTTGAATATTGACTCAATGGTCATCTAAATGTGTCCTCTATAATTATTTGAGTTGAAAAACATGCCATTTTAGTTCATTTTCAACCTCTTCTAGAAATCATTTCATATTTTATTTGAGTTGGAAATTTTGGCAATAGAAAGCTATAGTCATTATTAAACAATATTCAAAATTTTAGGTTGAAATTATAGTTTATTAGAAACCACTTGTTCGCATGTGGTTTGTTATAGTAGAACTAAGTGCACCCCCCAAGCCGGTTGTTCCTTCACTGTGGGGGGAACAATGAAGGAAACAAGTCTGAAACGGTCTTCTAGATGCCCAAAATCACATATTATGGTAAAGGTAACTTGTTTCTTTTTCATTGTGAACAAGACAAAGTGGATATAAGATGTGTAAGTGCGGAGGAACTTAAGAGCATTGCTCAACCAAGCTTTGCTTGAAGAGACCTCCCTATTTGAAGTGCACTAGAGGAGATGCTCTTAGGGCATCCTTATAGTATGATATAATTGGTATGCTAAATATAACTCTCTATCTTAAAGACATTGTTTTTTTAATTAGAAGTTGAAATTTATGTCATGGGAAGCGCATTCAAAAGTACTTTGAATAGGTAGAATAAATTTATAATTTAGACATTAGATGATGAAAATAAACATCTGCATTAAAAGCACATTAAATGACAAAATTATAGAGGTGTTGGCATAACACACTTATCAATGCAAAATTTGACCAAATTTTGCATTGGTTAATGTACTATGCCAACACCTCTACAATTTTGTCATTTAATGTGCTTTTAATGCAGATGTTTATTTTCATCATCTAATGTCTAAATTATAAATTTATTCTACCTATTCAAAGTACTTTTGAATGCGCTTCCCATGACATAAATTTCAACTTCTAATTAAAAAGAAGTGAAAAGATAGAGACATATTTGGCTGGTCTATTTCTGGGTTCCATTAAGGATGCCCTTAGAGCATCCACACCTATGCTCCAAAACTTGAGGTTTTGGCGTTTGTCCCAAGGTCCAAAGAGGTCCCCACCTATAACCTTGTAACAATCAAAAAGTGAGTGAATCCTTTAGAAATTGAGTAGGTCCACTCAATGGTTGAGGGCCCACAAGTTTGCTATGTGGAGTTTAGATTTAGGAGAATATATCATCTAACCGAAGATAATTGGCTCATAAATTAGCTCTCTTTTGGTTGGAAGGCATAGGCTCTCACAAGGGAGATGCAAGAATGACACATGTCTAATCTTGAGCCTCCGTTGTATCCAAGGTTGAGATACCAAAGTTGGCCCTTCTATTTGCATCTTGCTTGGGCCTTCTAAAGGTCAGCTTGCATGTGAGTCCGATGGGCAAGGTTATAGCCAATTCAAAAAAGAAGACCAAATTGGCTCCACTAGTTGTATTGCTGTGGTGGGCAAGTAGAAAAGGATGAGTCAAAATTTTGCTCGTATCAATGAACAACTTCATTAGTGGAGACTTGTAGCATCCATTGTGAAAATTTTCCCATGACCAATACATGTAAGAGCATCACCACCCATCTTACAAAATGTGATGGATTTTTGGCTTGCAAAATGCAGAGCCATCCACTTTGCAAGTCGGGTGGTGAGTTGCGCCCCACCCATTCACTCTTCAGAAGTCGATCTAGCTAATCTAGATGTACAAGCTGATTCAATCAGCTGCCACTACCCGTCTTGAGTGCACATTGCAAGTCCCTTTCTCCCCCAAACTTACCTATAGAAAGTCATTGCTTGTCGGGAAAGTTGATTTGCATGCCATGGAAAGTGGCTTGCAAAAGCACCCCATTTTGCAAGCTACATGTGGTTTTCAGGTGGGACTTCTTAACAAGCCATCTGTTATGCAAGATGGGCAAGGCAAATTTGGCAACCTCTTTTAACCCCTAAAGTCCCATTGTCCCCTTGGGGGACAATTTGGAATTCGGGCAGGTTCCTATGGGCTGAAATTTTACCCTAATTTTTTGAAACTTTTTTTGAAGATAGAAAATCTGATAAGCTTTGTGGGAATATAATTTTTATTTCAATCAGTGCCCGGAAGCAAAAGCTATACCACAAAAAGCCTGAAACTGAACTCGGCGGGCAGCACAAAAAATATTGCAAAAATTCAAAATAAATTTTAAAATTTTTTTTCTTCTCAAAGATAATGTTTTTGTCTACATCTGAAGCTTTGATTCATTCCACTTTGATTAGTGATGTGAAAGTTATGAACAATCTTATTTTTCGGGCAATCTAAGCATCTTTTTGGAAGAAAAAACTTGTAGGATTCATCTCAGAATGCAATTTTCAAATTTTTTCAAATTTTTTTATTAAAAAGGTTAAATTTTCTTGTTAGAACAATCTCACCGTTGGGATTATTGTATTTCAATCCCATCTAAGAGCTATTCTCAATTTAGTTTTTCTTTCAATCTTGGACCTACTTCTACTTGACAATTTTTTGAAGTATGAAAATCAAGTTTTTATTTTTTGAATTTTTTTTCCTAGACTCCCAACTCAATTCTTCAACACAAAAAAATTTAAATTCAAACTCCACAGTGTAATTTTTTTCCACAGATAGAGATCAAAGTCATCTAAAATTGCAGTCTAGTGTTAAAAAAAACTTGTTTTTTCAACTTTGAATGCTCATATCTCTCAATCTGTACGGTCAAACTTCATGAAATTTTTACCACATGATCTAAAACAAGTAAAGTTTAAGATCCTACGGTTCAGTTCCAAAAAAAGTTTTTGTTTTGTTTTTTTGGACTAACGCAGTAGAAATGGCAGTTTTAAGTGGTTTTTGACAGAAAAATGGTCTTGGGACTTTAGGGGTTAAGAAGTCATCCGTTTTGCATGATGGGTGGGCATGATCTTAGAGCATCACTACCCGTCTTGCAAAATGCGGGGGCCTTCCAATTTGCAAGCCAAACTACCCCACCTATGGCATGCTATAACCGCATTTTGCAAGATGGATAAGTTTCCAAATTTGGCTTGCTTTGCAAGGTCCATCCAATGGGCTATAGCACTAAAGGTCCGTACTTTCGGGGAAAGTATTGGTTTGCGAGCCATGCTTTTGCTTGCAAAATCCCCCATTTTGCAAGCTACCCAAGGCTTTTTGCCCGGCCTCTTAACAAGTTCATCCGTTTTGCAAGACGGATGGGGCACTTTTGAAAGCCTCTTTGGACAAGTCATCCATTTTGCAAGACATTTGGGGATGCTTTACGTAGTTGAGGCCCTCCAACTAACTTACTTTTGTGTGTCATTTTTGTTGCGGAACTGCAAAGATTCAGACTCCAACCTGCAGTGGGGAGCCTACAGTAAAACTAAACTACTATAAGTTAACCCCTTTAGGATGTTAGTAGCCCAAATTGGCCTACGAATTTTTATACAATACAGTATGCCTTGCCTTAATTGGGTCCTCTTTCCAATGTTTTTGCTTTCCATTAAATGTGTAGTGAGCTTTAATGTGTTTTGTTGTATGGTTTGAGATGGGCAAATGTAAGTGGATGGCTCATTGCTTCTCTCCTTTTTTTCAACATGTGATTCTTCTCATTAATTGCTGAAATTCAATTCAAGTCTTGGGATGTGAGACAAAAGTGCAAAATTGTGGATAAAATTATTAATCTACTCATGGAAACTTGTGCACTATCATATTTTCAGATTTCAGACTTTAATGTGAGTCAGACTGTATTTTACGACGTAGTATACAAAAGCGTACACTTGCTAACATCCTAAAGGGGTTAAGCATATTGTCCGTCTGTTCAGCCGCAGTGCTGAGTGCTGAGTGGAGTTGACTTGAATCCTACCCGTCCGTCTAGAAGTGGATTCCTGTTTCCAATTGGTCCCCACTCCCCACACTGGGGATGATTCCAGTTCGTCCAGTGGGGGTCGACCGGTGGTTGGGCCTTGGGAGAGTCCGTCCGGGCAGCTGGACGACATTCTCATCATCAGGCAAAGTGGCCGGGGGACCCAACGAAGGAAGGGAAGGGAAGGGAAGGGGGGGAGGGCGATGGAGCCTGCCCTGCCTGCCCGCCCAAACCGGCCGACGGAAGTCCGGTCAGAGGGCGGGCCTGCCCGACCGACCGACCGACCGATAGGTAAGCTGACCCTAATAAGTTCAGTTCGGTGAGAGCTGAGGAGGATCTTGGTCCCTCCCTCTTTTAATTCAATACAACTTTTGTTAACTTACTTGCAGTTCTGCCGTCCAGTCCCCCTGCCTCCCTCCCTCCAGCTAAGCTTGGTACTCCGCTAACTTTTCATGAGTGGGCCACATGACTTGCTGCCACTTCTCTGCGGCCTGCCTGCCTGCCTGCCTGATGAGAGCGAGCGAGTTCCCTTTCCTTCCCTTGCCTTCCCTTGCCTTGCCTTCGTCTGCCGGCAGCCCTGGAAGAATCCCTGTTGGCAGAGCTGCAGAATCCCTTCCATGTGCCCCCCCAACCAGCGGAGCAGCCTGCCTGCAACCACGGCAGGACCGCCTGGGAACAAACCAACGACGCAAACCAAGTTACCCCCAAAGCCTGCACTCTCCTCTGGGCCCACTCGAGGGGAGGGGGAAGGGACTGAGGAGAAAGCAACGGAGTCAGCTTCACTTGTTCTCAAGAGGACTGAAACGACATGATGACACAAGGGAAGGGAAGGGAAGGGAAGGGAAGGGAGGGGAGGACGACTGGTGCAATGCCTGGCGTCAAGCACCCAATTCCGACATCTACTGGACCCTCTCATTTGTGTCAGTCACCTACCCATTACCACAATCTTAGCAACCCTTTCGCATCATGACAATCGGCACTTGAAGAGGAGACATGTCAGCTTGGGGTGTAGCATGGGGCTACCCATGCTTTACTTTACCAAATGTAAGCTTAGTCCCAACAAAATTTGAAAAAACAACATAAAATTCATTTCTTATCTAAATGTACTTGTAAATAAATGACTTCTCTCCAACTTTCCAATCTCTGAAAAATATGATATGTGAGTTGACAAATAGCTTCTCCAAGGTACCGAGTGGTGATGTGCTAATCTACCTTTATATGGATGGATGTCTCTTGCAATGGAATGGAAAGGGATAGGAATTAGTGTAAACAAAATTCTC
The DNA here is from genome assembly GCA_947034895.1 of Rhytidiadelphus loreus. Taxonomy (NCBI): domain Eukaryota; kingdom Viridiplantae; phylum Streptophyta; class Bryopsida; order Hypnales; family Hylocomiaceae; genus Rhytidiadelphus; species Rhytidiadelphus loreus. The sequence goes on from OX344764.1 coordinate 48,338,009, forward strand.
ATGTCATTGGGCATTGTCAATGTGTTTTGACATCTTTGGTTAATTTTCAACCCTGCAGTGAAACCAGTGTGCATTAACTTACAGTGAAGATCAGCCTGTTTTGATGAGTCCTCTTCATTTCGTTCCCAAAAGATGCCAATATACAGCCTAGTCCTCTTATTGGATCCAGTACTGCGTGCAGTGTAGCGTCAGTAGTGTACTGTACACTTCCATCTGTGAGTCTTTGGCTTGCAATTGCTGGAGGTTGCAGTATTCAGTTGTTATTACAATTCATGACATGTTTCATTGTTGGGGACAGACATTCATTATGAACTGAACTGTACTACATAATAACATCGAACTCCAGAAGTTAGAGTTTCCTGTCCAACTCCAGTAACTTAACCCCTCATCGCCTTAGGGGACGAAAAGTGTCCTCATGTGTAATTCAAAGTGCTGTAACTTTTGCATCCAATATCCGAATTCAATCAAACTTGTTGGTAAAGTTGCGCTCTCTTTTCTAGTTTGTGTGGTAAAATTTTCAGATCAATACAAGATTTAAAAATTAAATGGGAGCCAATCAAAGTTCACAGGTTCAATTTGAATTCACCAAACTACATTTGATGGCTGAAACTTCGAGGGGGTGTATCTCCTTCATACAATGTTCGTTTTCAATAAAATTTGTTGGGTTATGTTCCCCTTTTAGTCTAGTTATTGTGGTAAAATTTTCATGTCAATACAAGCTTCTTTGAATATTTGGAAGCAATTCAAAATTTAAAATCCAGCCATTTTCGGATTACAGTGAAATTCGGCGGCTTGTAACTTCTTCATACAGTGTCCATTTTCAATAATTTCTTTTGTGAAAGTTGCACATACTAGTCTAGTTTGTGTGGATAAAATTTCACATGAATCCCAAAAGTAATGAATGACTGAGATGCTTTTTAGTGGAGGAGGTTTAGCCTTATATGGTGTTTTTTGCAACTTTTCATGCTATTTTTTGACATTTCAAATCTGTTTTGCAGACACATTGAGTCAATTGAATGATATTTTTTTTCACCAATGTATTTATATGTTGATTTTGAATCACTTTATAGTCTCAAGTTTTTTCATTTGAGTAGGTTTAGAAGTCGAATTTCACCTCCAAATGTGTTTTTTGGAAAATTTCAGCATCTTTTTTTAACACTAAAACATTCTAACTTTTCAATCCATGCGGTCAAATGGCTTCAATTTTTTCTGTGTCGTCTACAACATGTTCACTACAATATTGTACGGTTAAGATTTCTATAACTTAGCAACATCTAAATTTACAACACTTCAAAAGCAACGCTGTTTTTTACCTTGTTTGGACTTCAGGCGATGAGGGGTTAAGCTTAACTTAAATGCCTAAGCTGTAGGGGTAGCAATATAGCGATTTTGGGCAGCTCTCTATAAATGGAGTTATTATTATTTTTCCTTAAAAAATTTCACACAACATGTGCCTAAGGAGTAGCTTTTAGGATCAACAAATTTCATAACTTTCGACTACATGGTTAAAAAGTTATTGTATGATGTATAGTTTTCATTGATCGGTGGTAAGACCAGGCAACAAAAAAACTTATTTAAAAATCACTTTTAAAAAGAAGAAGTTTAAATTGGTTCTTTAGATCTATACATGGAAAGCTTTGAATAATTCCATTTTAATTAATGAGATGAAAGTTATGAGGAGTTTTAGTTTGAGGTAGTTTGTGGATAGTTATGGAATCTCTACTCTAAGACAAACTTTGAAGTCCTATATTTAACTCAATTTTCAATATTTTTGGAAAAAAAACAAAACATTAGATGTTTATTTTTTATTACAACATTACAACAATTGAGATTGGCATTTTCAATTCCATAAATAAATTGTTAACAATTTAGTATTTTGAATCATTCTCTACTTCTTTCTACTTTTTTATTTTTTTGCTATATATTGTACAATTCCAAATTATCTAAAATTTTTCAAGCATGTAGCCAACTTGCCTTGAAGAAGGAATTCAAAGAGTAACCACTACTTTGGACATTTTTCATACAAATGTGACCTTGTGAAGTGCAGCTGCCCATTTTTTTGCAGGGCCCCCCAAAAGATTCATGTCACTTCAAACACTTATATCTTGCAATTTACATGGTAGAAATTTCTGAAATTTTTTCCATATCTTCTCAAACTAGCGCACTATAAAATCCTATGGTTATATGTATCTAAAAATGAATATTTTATAAAATTTAGTACTTGTATTAGAAATGGGAATTTAAGAGCGATTTGGATGAAAGCATAGTCCAAATCATTTAGGGGTTAAGTTAGCTGATTTCTAAAACTATCTCTCAAAATATTCTATGAACTTCCTTGAGGTCATGACCACACTAAGATTTGCAGCTACAAATTTCAACCTCCTCTTTAGTTTTAGTCAAATTACGGTATTGGAACTCAAGTTGATAAGGTACACATACCCATTTCCATCCCTTTAACCTTAAAAATGCCCAAGGCACCAAATTCTAGTGTAGACAATACTTTGAAGTTAAATTAAACCTAACCAAGTTATTATTTTTAGTAGTTTAAATATTTTGAAAATTTCTCTTTGAAGTCTAGTTGTAGCATAAAAAAATTGATTTTGAAAATGATTGATTATGATTTTTCTGTACAAGATTTTGTGCACGGGGAGCCATTGCAAATCTTGATTTTCTAATGTTGAAGGCTTTTGGAAATGAGCCTCAAATACCCTACATATTGGAGAAAAAATTACATTAGAAATTCATTTAAAAAAATTGTCAAGTATATTTTGAGAAGACATCCTGGAAGCCATAAATTGATTGTAAATATGTATGCTATGTCCTGAAATCAACAATAGCCGGCTCTGAAAAATCTTGAAAATATTTGATTTGCTTAAATTTGATTGGCTCACACTTGATTAGAAACAAGTTCCAAAGGTAGCCATTTTAGATGAATCTATGAAACAAGAATGGGGGCCATATGAAAAATCCACATTTATATTGCAAAAAATATTCATTTTTGGAGAAAAAGATTTCATTTTTTTTGCATTGTTCCTCATCCTTGTTTTTGCACATATTGAGCTCAATTTCTCAAGAAATTTCCCATATCCTACATGTTGAAATGCTTATTTTAACCGTTTATGGTGTTCCTACTTTAACATCCTTATGATCAAATATTGTAATCATTTAGGGATTAAGAATTAATCTCTCGTGTACCAATGGTGTATTTTTTTTAGAATGTATTCCATTGATACATAGGACACAATTGAGTGTAGAAGTAGAAATGGGTATTTCTACCTCAGGGGTGTTAGTGTTTGGTGTTGGTGGATGATTTAATAGCTGATTTCCAAGAAAAAGATGTGATATGAGAAATATTTTATTTGTAGCTAAAGGACTTATTTGTTAAATTGACTAATTGAGACAATTTGACACTTTTGAGACTTTGAAAATAGGGGTGCAAAGTTACACTAAAGTAATATTTGTTGAACCCAAAGATAAATAGAGACTGGGCTACAAAAATAGTAGACAATATTGAATATGTTTAACAAAATGATTGGAAACAATAGAGGGGAATTCCATCCATTGATAAGATGATGTGAAACACTCATTCAGTTAACGTGACAAAAAGTGAGTGGTAAATATAAAAGCAATTGAATTTACATTCAATAATAAGTTCACTATACTCAAGAATTTCAATACCCAAAGACAATATTCAAGAGTTCACTATACTCATCGTGTCACCTGAATTGAATAAATTATAAAATGTTGAATTTATAAAATCTGTGTAGAAACAAAGAGGCTCATTGTACATTAAGCTTTCAACTTTTCTAAATATTTCTTTTGTATTTTATTTTCTATGCTTTTAATAGTAAATGATGCTCAAAAGTCGATGGCTTCAAAAACTTTTCTCACATTCCTAAACATCGCTATTGCCTGTACAAATGCTCTTGGCTGCTTCTAACGCTTTTAGCTGTGCTAGCCCCTGCAGATATCCTTGCATCAAGAAGGATAATGGGGCCCATTTCCACCATCCATTGCATCAGCACAGCCAATGCTCTAAAAACCACTCTCCTTCCGCTTACAGGTGCTTGGAAGAACCTTTGAAATGGAAAGAGATCTTGACCCTTGAGGAAGTAGCCTTAATAGCTTTGTATTGACATTGTTTATATATGGAAGTCCAAATCTAGTTGATTTTGAGTCTAGAAAGCACCGTTGGTCTTTGATAATCCTCTGACAAAAAAATGAGTTAATTGAAGGTAATTGTCTCCCTCCTATAGACAGTGAAGGTCAAGAACAACTATCCTCGAGCCAAGGAAAACGAGTTCTTGTTTGCAAAAAAAGAGAAATGAATGGATGTGCACCATGGATGAAAAGAGATGGTCTTTATACCAAAGATGAAACAATTCATATGGGATATGTAAAGCAAAAATTGTGTTTGACGAAAAATGTTTGAAACAACATGATCCAGATGTTTGAAACAACATGATCCAGATGTTTGAAACAACATCTAGACGTCTAAAACAACGTTGAGATTTACAATGGTCAAGTTCCCATATTCTAATTATCCCATATCTTTTGTCTTACCATGGAAGAGAATGGATATAAATATGATTCTCTACCTTTCATTCTTCTTCTTTTTTTCAACAAAGGAATCCCTTCATTTTGCCATCAAAAATTCTCTTGATGGTAGATGGTAAGTTTTCTTTAATTTGATTGTTCATTTATTTTATTTTTTAATTTATTTCAAATAATTATTTTTTGTTGATCTTGCCTTGTAGGTAGAAAATGTATCAGAAATCAAAGGGATCCAAGTCACAATCCACATCATTCATTGGATGGATGAAAAAATATCCTATTTAGCATTGCTAATTGATGTTGTGCTTATGTGGCGGTGACTTGTCCGACACGTGGCGCATTTTGGAGAGCTTCAAAGACTATGTTTTCTATAACGCTAGAAATAAAACCCCTAAAATCTTGCATGTTTCTTGTGATTTTTGCATGTTTTTTCTTTGTCAATTATAACAAATTTTAGAAGACATCTTTGTTGATCACTTAACCATCAAATTCAACATCTTCTCTTATTTTTAAGACGTAAAAGAAAACTCAATTGTCTTATAGTGCTCGCTTGAACTTGGCGTCGTTCATCAGTAGTCTACTAAAAAATGATGGCTTCAGATTGAATAGGAGGAAATCCCACATCGAGGTTGAGAAATGGTGCTTCTTCTTCCATAACCTCTAGACATCAAGGTTTGTGTCGTTGGACTCATCACACAACTTGAGACTGGATTTGATTGCCATCAGCTCTTTGTAGATGACTTCTTTTTTCTTTCTTCTCTCAACCCAGTCATTTGTTGCTTGGTTGTGTGGCACCAAAAATTTCCATTTGCTAACAGATAACTTTGGATACCTCCTGCTATGATCTAGAGTCTCATATAGGAAGTGCAGTGCAAACATTTCCAGATCCCAATCCATGAAGTGACCCAAATGCTTGAAGAATTCTCTCTTCAAGGAAAACGACTTTCGACTAAAGTCGTAGAAGTCATGGAAGAACCTTCAAGTGTACGGCTCAATAAGTTCTCGAATAAGCTCACCTTTAGAGTACATGGTGAGGAAGTCCTTCTAGTACTTCCACATCTCATCACATAGCATGATGATCTTGATCTCACTCTTGAGATCGTTGAGAAGCTTGATTGTTTTGCCTTCCTTCTCTGGATTAATGTTCTAGAATTTTTTTACAACGACATCCATGAAATTCTGTTAGACCAGGGGCATAATAATATCAATTCAAATGCAAGCACATTTATCTTTGCCTCGAAGAAAATGCAGTAAGCGATAGTATTCATAGGATAGTTGACAAAAATTATAGGAAAATATGCACTACAACACTTGACTAGCCTAACTACAAAATCAAATTATTATTTTCAAGTCGAGGATAATGGTTTAGTAGAAAACCTTACCTTCTAGTGCCCTTTGTTGAGAACAAATGCATTTCTCCAGCTCACTAGTTCTTCTATCACAATTGTCAGACAAAGGCATTTGATCTAGACGTTTCAGGAGCTTATGATCTACCTCCCCCACATTTACTACGTGTAGTCCAAGTGATTTGTGGAGTTGTAGAATTGGGAGATATTCATCAACTTCAATGAATCCAAGGTCCACACAATGTAGGCTTTCCATGTTCTAAGTTCAATCCTACAATGTTCACAACACTTCTTTTTTTGGAGATCCTTGGAAGCTTGGACATTGTATTGACTGTTGATGATTAAGAACTTCCTATTTTTGATCTCCTTCCATTTTTGAGGCAACTCTTTCAACAATTTGTTGTAATTGTCAACTAAAGTGAGATAGAGTTGTTGACACTCTCTAATGTGGCCAAGTGCAAAGAGATTGCACTTCATGGATTTCAAGATTTTGTCCTCCATTCCACAAACTATATAATTGTCTCTAGTAGGAATGCACTACTTAATGTTGACAACTTTGGAATCATGTCCTAATACATAGCAGGCCTTGGACTCAGCCTAGATTTTTTACTAAATGAGACTAAATTTATCAATGTCATCTTTTGGAGACTCTGATCTATGGGTTGGGCAACATTTGTGAGAGCCAAATCTGAACTGCTAGTAGAAACTACTGAGGAAGCCGCTTTTGTCTTCCAACTCTTGGAGTTCGATTCCCCAATTGCAAGGGCCTCTTCAAATTGGAACTTGGAATGTTTTTGGGATTTCGATCGAACCTAAATCTGTTTGATTGCTCCACTACCCAACACAAAGGGAGTTGAGCCACTTACTCCTCCTTCAAGATGTTGTCGTTGCTTCTTCTTCTTTTGTAGGCCTATTTATGATTGAGGCTTTACTTACTTTTGTGTATGCTTGTATATCAATTTCCACATGTTAAGGAGCCTATGGCCATTTATTGTTGCTGATTTGTCAACCTAAGGCAAGTATTTGGCACTCTTGAACGTTTAGATCAGATAGTCGATAAAGGTATTTCCAAGAAAAGATTGTACTTCCTGCATATCAAACTTTGTCCATGGGTGGTTAACATTCATCACTATCGAGTGAATGGGCTCTCCATCATTGTTGTCTTGTAGAGCCTCTTGTAGCACGATGACGATGTAGTTGTCGTGGATGGCTTCAATGTTTGTCAACTTTTCTTGAAGGTGCCATGGAAAAAATAGTCTATTGCTAAATCTGGTACCAAAGGTAGATGAAGTCCTAAAATTGGTTTACACCGAAGGACTATGCAATGACATGTGCTTTAAATTGCCAAAACTTCTCAAATCCCAAAGCACTCAAGCATTTCTTCAATGAATGATTCATTCCCAAATGGATTGACAAATGGCTCCATGAAGGGCAGGGTGATGGAATAGTTATAGTTGTCAACTTCTGCCATCTTGATATAATGACAAGTACTGCAATCGTGTAGACGGATGTTAGTTTATCTTCAACTCAAAGATAATGTTCAGATGTTGTGAAGTAATAAACAATGTCATGTACATTATTTTCATATGCATGGATATTTAACTAGGTAAATGTTATCTTTGACTCAAAGATAAGTAGGTCAATGTAATCTTTGGTTGGAGTGATTAACTAGGTCAGCGTTATCTTCAACTCAAAGATAATTTTATAGCATCAATGTATCAAGTGTTTCTACATTTCAAATGAGCTCTACGAGGTGAATCAAAATTATAAAAGAGCTTTGGGTGATTGCAAGAAAGACCAAACGATTTTGGTAGCGTTTGGTCAAAAACTGCGTTATTTTTGCCCAGTACTAGGAGTATTAGGAGTACTATAAAATGGAGCAATCTCAACCGTTGATCTAAAAAATCAACGGCCAATAGTACTTTTGAGTACTTTGTAATACTGAAACAATACTACTTAAAAAAAATGACAGTGTGTCACAGAAAATAGATAAAATTAAGTATAAATTAATAAAAATTAGAAAATCATGAATAAAAAACCCCAAAGAAATTGGCCATTTATAAAGACTTGATAGTGATTACATTTCATCAAAAACTAGAAGTTGAAACCATCATGAAAGTTTGAAGTGCTATGCACAAGGGATCCCTATTTGCATGCATGTTGAGGACAAAGAATTGTGTTTTTTTTAATTCCCTTTGGTGGGCATATACCCATCTAGTGTGGGAATAGGCCACAAAAAAGTCAAGTGAGCATCATGTTTTTTGGATACTTCACAGTACTAAAAATCCCTAAACCGCAAAGCTCAGGGGGTGCATTTAGTTCTACTATAATAAACCACGTATGAACAAGTGGTTTCTAATAAACTATAATTTCAACCTAAAATTTTGAACATTGTTTAATAATGACTATAGCTTTCTATTGCCAAAATTTCCAACTCAAATAAAATATGAAATAATTTCTAGAAGAGATTGAAAATGAACTAAAATGGCATGTTTTTCAACTCAAATAATTATAGAGGACACATTTAGATGACCATTGAGTCAATATTCAACTCAAAATGAACTTTCAATAATGAGTTATTTTTAGGAATTTTTTGTTCAGTTTTTAGACAATTTTTTCTTATATAATATAGGGGTGTGAAAGTTATTTTTCAGTTCTACAGTGTATCTTTTTACTTCAAAAATTTGTAACTAATTATTATTAACAAATAAAAATATCAATAATTCAAAACATAAACTTTCAAAGTAGGAATTTTTTTATATTTTTTAAATTTTGTTTTATTTAAAATTCAAAAAGTATATAGGGGGTCCAAAGTTTTGTTCGCACATGGTTTCTGATGGACACTCTAAATGACACCGCAACCACCCCCTGAGACCTCAAAGTGTGACAAATTAGCTAAATTGATATTTAATTATAAAACTATTTTTCAAGTTTTTTGAAAAATAATAAATCTCATGTTTTCTAAATTAGCACTCTTCTATAAAAATTTCAAGTCCATTGGCTTCAATTTCCCAAAGTTATGGCCAAAACCAACTCCATTACTTCAATTGTGACTCCTCATAGGACCGGTCTTTCTTGCAATCACCCGTTTATGTATCTTTGACTCGAAGATAGATCTAATACTATTATTAGATATAAGAGTTGCACCATAGTACCCCTAGTATTTGAAATCAATTTAGTGACAATTATAGATGACTAAAAGATTGTCAGACATAATATGCTATGCGGGGTTTTGGTTTAGCATTCATGATTAGTTTGCGTTATGTTCAGATTGGTGATAATCATTTATCCTACATGTAATCAATAAACTATCTTTCAAATTAATTTGTTTTTATTTTGATGCTTTAATTGGTTTGATAGCTCTTCAATTAATGTAAGTTTACATCCTTTTTTACGCTAGTTCGTATCTTTGACTCAAGGATAATTTTTTATCTATTATATGTCATGTCCGTTTAAAAGGTGAAGTACTTGCATGTATATGCACACAATTATTGCATTATCTTTGGGTCAAAGATAATCAAGTTCGGGAGAAATGAAGTTTGGTAGAGGAGTGCTATTGTGTATTATATGATTTCAAGAGACTACAATGCTAGTATCTTTGTATTGTTTTTTACATGTAGATAATCAAGTTTGGGACAACATGGTCTGGAAAAGGGCATTACTAGTCTAAATAATACCTCCATTAGTGCATTCTATTTATCTTCCAGTCTAGGATAATTATCCTTGACTCAAAGGCATTTTCTTTCTTACTATTAAAGACAAAATTTAGTGAATATTAGATAACAATTGTGCAAATTTTAATTCTTAAACCTTGAACCCCATATTATGTTTGGTAGAATTTGATACTTAGAAATTTAAGTCATTGCATAGTTGTTGAAAGTTTTTTTGAATTTAAATTGCAAATGCTTAAGGTAGAACAAGAGACCTACGATTGTAGAAAGACATGGTTAGTGCTTTCTAAAGGCAGACAACCACTATAAGAAACATGAGCTTTTTAAAATGTCGAGAAAAAAGTAAACAGGCGTTCCATTTGATGGAGAGTTGCTAGTCAGGATGTCTCCTAAAATTTGTTAAAACTGACACGCCAAAAACTCACTATAATCACGTAAAACATGATCCATTTGTGCTCGTTTTTTTTTTACATCACAGAAGACGTGATCTTCTAAACTCTCTACAACATGGCATGTGGACACTACGTAAGCACCACACAAGCAAAGACAATTTTGTGAATTTTTTCATCACTAGTAGAAAACGCAGGAATTTTGACACAATTTTGTTGATTTGGTCGCGTTGTTCCAATTAATTTTTAATAGAATTCTATAAAAATCAACAAAACAGTGACCGGAACATCACGACCAAATCAATAGAATTCTATCAAAATTCCTGCGTTTTCTACTAGTGCATCCAACCTGTTCTTGACATGGCGGCTAGAAAAGTGATGTGGTAACCAACAAGGGTGATGTGGCATGCCAACCATGCTTAGTCAGCATACTTTTATGCCATTTAAGAATTTTAATATTGTTTTTTGAAATGTCAACTTAGATGTCTAGACATTTTTTAAGACATTAATTGATGCACATTGTATCTATAGGGCAAAATCAACAAAAAAAAAATATATTTTTTAAAATGAACAAGAAAAATTGTTGAATTCATCAAGAATCAAAGAAAACTTACCATCTACCACCACAAGAATTTTTGATGGCAAATGAAGAAGTTCCTTCATTGAAAGTTAATAAACAAAAAAGGTGGAAAGGATGTATTTATATTGAAATCCATCCTTTGTCCAAACAAAAGGTATGGGATAAATTGAATATGAGAGCTTAACTTTCGAACATGTGGATGTTGTTTTAGACATATGGTCATCGTTTCAGACATCTAGTTGTCATTTCAGACATGGAGACATTATTTCAAACATTTTACATAGAATCCAATTCTGACTTTACATATCCCATATGGGTTGTTTCACTTCCTACCACTCTACTTGTATAAAGACCTTCCCTTTTCATCCATGACATCCATCCATGCATTTCCTATTTTTTGCAAAGCATGCCACATGGTTGCCCTTCTCCTTAATTTTTCACATTTGGTCAAGCTTTTACCTTAAACCGTAGTAATTTTCACTAATTTATCCACAGTCAAAATGAACATGCTTGTTCAAAATGAATCCAGTGGCTGATGTGGACTTATAGTGTTCATAGAGACATTTTTTGAAAATGTGCACTTGTTTTCTAGAACATCACAAACAACATATCCGTCTTGAACAATATGACCATGTTTTCTAAAAAAACATATATCTGTTTCTCATGACATCACAAAATTTAGGCTCCCTAAACCACTTACCACCACCAAACATGTTGACTTCTCAAAGAATGGAACATATTTTTCTTTGACGACATCAAAAACGTTTTTTTTTATATTGAACATAGCTACATGTATGAATCAAGACATTGAATGAAGACAACAATTCCAAAATCCTATTCTTCAAGCTCGTCTTCAAGTAGAAAGATCAAAACCTAAAACATAAGGATTTAATGAATTTGTATTTCAAAACCCTATTCTTTAAACGGTTTTAGAATATCAAAAGCAACAACTATAGTTTTTAATGAATTTGAATTCCAAAACGATATTTCACAAATGCTAAGAAAACTAAAAACTAAATAATCTATGAATAGAATTTCATAGACCTAAACCTAAACAATGCAAAAAAAATTGCACTTGCTAAGGAGAATAATCAACATTTTGCACTTGCTTAGTAAAACATCAATTGCACTCAATGCTAAAGTGAAACCTTAAAGAAAAGTTGCTCACAATGTTGAAAACATACTTATAAAGGAAACTATCACAAAATTGAAAGCAATAGTGACACCAAAATGAAATGTTGACGGAAGTTGTCCAAAACTACAAGAAAAGCAAAACCTAGCTCAAACAAGAAGAAGCAAACCGGGCTAAAAACATAGCTCAAAAGAAAGGAAGCATACATAGAACGACAAAATCCACAACTCTATTAAAGAATTGTTTTGCAACTCCATGACACTAGAAGACTTCAACACCACAACTCCAAAAATTGTGCAAGTACACAATTCAACTCATATAAAGGCCAAAGTTCAAATTCAGAAAACCCAAAGCGCAGAGCAATAAACAAACACTATAAGTTCTCCAAAAAAATAGTGCAACTACAAAACTGGAAGTCCACAACTTCTACTCTACTAATGTCACAAATGAATCACTAAACTCCCAATGCTCAAAATCCTATGTACCACTCAAACATTGATAGCATTTGGAACCACAAGAACCTCCATTCACAAAGCAACAATCACAAAACAATCAAGAAAACAAGAAGCAAGTGTAGGAAGGAAGGATAGAAAGAAAACAAACTAGCATACCATAGCACAAGGAGGAAGATGAACTCTTGAAGCATACTTGAGTTGCCAATGCAACCTCGGAAACCACTGAACCACCAAATCACCAAACTAGCAGACCACCCAAACCATCCAAACCATTGAATCCGAACCTCAACCAAGCCTCCATCACCACCAAACCAAGCTTTGTGTGTTTGGTACTTCATTCCATTATGACTATCAGTAATTAATTCTACTTCATTACACTATGAATAATGATTTGCAATACATTACACATTGAGCAATAATTTCTAATACATTACACTAATCATGAGTAATAATGTCTACTTCATTACCTTAATATGACTAATATTTATATGTCAATATACTAATATGAGTAATCATTTTTATGATTTTAAATGAGAAATAATATCCTTCTATATTTTGTCAAATTATTCACACAAATTCCATGATTTCTTTCTTTCATTTAAAGTTCAAAAAATTACGGCATTCGCCTGCTTCAATTATTTTTCTATTCTCATTAGAAGCCAAGGAAAAAATAGCATAAAATTCATATGCTTAGAATGTTTTTTTCTCTCCTAGAATGTCTTCACATGAATTCCACAACTTTTTCAATGCGAGTTCTTTGAAGTACATCTCAAAATTTTTTTTTTTTTTTTCACCCAAAATTTCAAAACCAATTTTAAATCTCCTAAATATTTACAACTTCAACATATTGTTTTCCTCTTCATTGTCACACAAATTTCAAGACATTGGAGATTCGGGTTTTGTAAACTACAAGGCATGGCCCATGATTTTCATGCACTACATCGAAAATAAAAATAATAGGGGGTTAAATTGAATTTGGTCATGAGTTTTACATGTCCTAAATACTTACATCTTCTACATGTTTTTTTCTTGTTCATTGTCATGCAAATTTCAAGACATTGAAGATATAGGAGGGATAAACGTAATACAGGGCTTATGATTTTTATGCTATGTGTAAGTCAAAAATGAAAAATAATAGGGGATAAAATATAATTTGGTCATGAATTGTAAATCTTCTACATATTTACAACTTACTTATAATTTTTCTCTCCATTCCTCTAGGTTCAGATTTTCTTTGGTTCCTTGTTTTAAATTTTTTTTATTGTAAGTCCTAAAAAATTACTAAAATTTAAGATGCTCATAAATTTTAAGTCTTTTAAATAAAAAATATTCAACAACCACAAAGTTATCTGAAGACCAAATTTAATGGAATGGGATCATGTAGAACACATTAGGTTATTAATTATGAACCTGTATAAAACTTGGCAAGTGCCACATGCATTAAAAAATATAAATAAGCATGTTCATAGTGTTTGTAATGAATAATGCTTTTGAGTTGTACTTGAATTTTTTAGCTCTATTAATGTACTACCTAATTGATTTTTTAATACTCTAACCAGATCTTTACTCATTTTCCTTTATAAATCATAAACCCTACACCTTTCGTCTTCCAACCTCCCTGAACGCGTTCCGGCCTGGAGGTGCCCCGCTGTTGTGTTTGGCCGCCGGGTGTTCCCCGGCTGCGCTGGCTCCTACTGCGGTGTCTGTCCTTCTCAGTCCGGTCCTGTCTTGTATTTTGTCCTGTCCCGCCAGGCCACCTGTGGCTGGTGTCTGTATTTTACTTCCTTGCAATGAAATTCCGTTTCATTTGTTCCAAAAAAAAAAAAAAAAACCCTACACCTTAACATTGTATAACCCTATATCACCCAATATTCTTTATTGAAAGGTATGACAAGAATACTCCACTAAATCCTTCCATTGCAGATTTTATGGTCGAAGCCTTATTTTTTGCAATAAAAAAATCGTACCTACAATCCATTAGAAGGTATATGTTACTTATAAAGTGAACTTCAAAGTTCAATTCCTTGAATCCCCATAACTTTTGCAAAGTCTCAACAAATATGGTTCTACAAAAAGGCTAGTTGCCTTCACAATGTTGTTATTTTAAAGGTATCCACTAAATTTATCGCAATTACTGCTCAATTCCGCAATAGATGTTGTTGCTAAGCAACATCTTTGTTTGCTTTTGCCAGAAACATGGATTGACATTCTGACAAGGTATGCTAATGGTTGTAAAATAGGATCAAATTTGAAATCAGTAGTTGTGCCTTCCACTCGATTTGTCTTCCACCTTTGTCTTGTCAACTTTGTATTCATATTGCAACATGTGTCCCCTTTGGATTGTGAAAGCCACTCCATCATTCCTCATTTCATCTAGGAAGTTCTTGATTTCAAGCGATTTGTGTAGGGGTAGTTGGGCATAGGTAAGGACTTCTTGGAAGGTCATTCTACGGCTCAACAATTTAAGTTCTATATGGATTCCAATGGATAGCCCTAAATATTTATATACAAATAAAAATTGACTTCCAAAGCATAGAAGAAGAATTTGCTTGTGGTCGGAGACTGAGGACGGGCTTCCCAAAATGCCAAGCAATAGTCTACTACCTTTGGCTCCACAACATATGCGTTCACTCGTTGAAATCAAAAAGGATTTGAATGGTTTCATTGCACATTGGAGTATAATGGTAGACGACAAATGATTTGGAGATTTTAGGTGGAAGATTGGGCCTATAAAAATTTATTGGAAAAGTGTGAGATCTGCTCTCAATGCCTTTTTCTTGGTGCATGAGACATTACAAGATGGATTTGGGTTGACTTCTAGGATTATCCTTGAACCAGAAGACCAAATGTGGAAAGATGGTACATGGCGTGAAAAGTTTGTGTGGGATGCACCCTTTGTTGGACATAGGCGTTGTCGGGTAGAGAGGAGTACGCTTTGAGAATACATAGGGTATTTGGCTGCGACTGGGAATAGTCCGCTATGAAGCTCAGTCAAATCTTCTAATCTTCAATCTTTTGTCTTTTGTCTTCAATTATTCCGTCTTCAAACTTGTCCCCATTGGCCTATCTTGTAGTGGCTCTATAGGGATAAGGGTAAAGGTGTGTGATAAGAAACAAAACTTTGGACGAGTAGAACGGGACAGCCAATTCATGATTTGGCCGTCCAAAAATTGGATCCTAAACCTCAAACCTACGGTGATCAAGAAACGCCTTTCACTAGTAGGAACCAGGGTTGTTCGCTGCGACAGCGCGACACCGCGACAGACAGACGTCGCGCGACGTCACGAAAAGTCAAATTTACCTTTGACTTTTTATAAAATTACCCCCCTCCAGCTGGATGCCATGTGGCATCTACATGGCAAACTCAAGGGGCGCATACGGGTACTAGGCGACTGCATGTAGGGGCAACTGGAGGTAGGGGCGAGTGGAGGTAGGGGCGACCTCTTGTAGGAGTGATTTGTAGTGCAATTCAAAACTGCCACTTCTGCTGCAGTCATTCAAGAAAATAGAAAAAATATTTTTTGGAGAATCTAACCGTAAGATCTTGTACTTAAGTTGTCTAAGATCATGTGGTAAAAATTTCATAAAGTTTGGCCATATAGATTGGAAGATATTAGCATTCAAAGTTGGAAAAAAAAATTGAACTTTGGCTTGCAATTTCAGATGACTTTGACCACCATTTGTGGAAAAAAATTGCACTATAAACTCTAAATTTTAAAAAATTATGTTGAAAAATTGAATTGAAAGTTTAAGCAAAAAATTTCAATAGAAACACACTTGATTTTCATTCTTTAAGAAATTGTTGAATAGAAGTTGGTCTATGATTGAATGAAAAACTAAATTGTTAATAGCTCTAAGTTGGAATTGAAACACAATAAGCACAATGGTGAGATTGTTCTAGTAGACAAACTTAACTATATTAAACAATTTTCAAAAAAGTTGTATAAATTGCATTCAAAAATATATCATATAAGATGTTTTTTCAAAAAATTGTTTAGATTGTCTAAAAGACAAGATTGTCCATAATTTTTTCATTGCTAGTCAAAATGGAATGAATCAAAGCTTCACATGTAGACAAAAATATAATATTTGAGGGAAAAAAATTTAATATTAATTGACTTATTGTAATTCTTTTGTTGCTTGCTGACCTCTATTTTCAGCTTAGGGTGGCATAAATTTTGCTTTTGGACACCAATTGAAGAAAAAATTTATATTCTTACAAAGATGATGTACTCTTCTATCCTCCAAAAAAGTTCAAAAAATGAAAATGAAAATTGAGACTATATGCACCTACTTGAACTCTTTAAAGTCCTTCAAAAGGACTCAAGTTGGTCCTTTAGGGGTTAAAACTCAACTTTATTTTTGTACACTTTACACACATTAGTTTAGAAGCAAATAAATTAAAGTACATTGTTTGGAAAAAAATTACAAAATATTTGCACAAAAGAATTCAAATTCAAGATTCAATACATAGACCTTGGCACTTAGCGTTTTGAATATTTAATATTTTTTCTAAATGGCACATCATATAAAAAGTGGTTAATATATTTACTTTCCTTTTCAAAATTTAGAAGCATGAAATGTGACCTATGTTTTTATTTGTACTAACATAATAACAACATACCCTATTACAAAACAGCAATGCGATAAACAACTTCAGGGGCTTTATCAACCATGAGTAGCTTTACCACCTATCTACATATTAGTTGCTTCTTTGAATCAGGTTCAATGACTATACCCAACTTCCTCACAAAGTACCTCATTACTAATGTGTTTTCAAATATTTCATTGTCATATTTGAGTAGTTGCGTGGATTAGTGTCTCTATAGTAGCACCTGCGGCCTTACTATAGGTAACTAAAATCAAAAGAGTCCTTTTATTAATGACTACATCGTCAAATATTTGTTTCTACTAAGGATCTCTCATTAAAAAGCGTATAATCTCTGTCCTCACTTGTTGGTGACCAACTTTGAATTAGAAGCACATGTCATTATGTCACCATATGCTTAGTGATGTCAATTTTAGTTGCCCCTAGAAACCCCCAAACGGCCCATATTTGTCAATTTTTGGACAAAAGGAAGGCCATTCTTTCCACCTCCACCCGCACTCGCTCCTTACCCGAGGTCGCCCTTAAGCACTCGCCTTGACCCGCGTTCTCCTCCATGAGAGGTCGCCCAAGACCCGAAGTCGCCCCTAGAAACCCCCAAACGGCCCAAATTTGCCAATTTTTGGACAAAAGGAAGGTCATTATTTCCACCTCCACCCGCGGTCGCCCCTTACCCGAGGTCGCCCTTAAGCACTCGCCTTGACCCGCATTCTCCTCCATGAGAGGTCGCCCAAGACCCGAAGTCGCCCCTAGAACCCCCCAAACGGCCCAAATTTGCCAATTTTTGGACAAAAGGAAGGCCATTCTTTCCACCTCCACCCGCACTCGCCCCTTACCCGAGGTCGCCTTTAAGCACTCGCCCTGACCCGCGTTCTCCTCCATGAGAGGTCGCCCAAGACCCGAAGTCGCCCCTAGAACCCCCCAAATGGCCCAAATTTGTCAATTTTTGGACAAAAGGAGGGCCATTCTTTCCACCTCCACCCGCGGTCGCCCCTTACCCGAGGTCGCCCTTAAGCACTCGCCCTGACCCGCGTTCTCCTCCATGAGAGGTCCGGCAAGACTCAAAGTTACTTGAAAAACTCATTGGATTGCAATTTTTGGGTGATGAAAGTAGAAATTGACAACTTCATTATAGTCAATTACTTTTGTTTTAGTTTGCTAGGTACATTAGTGGACGTACCTTGTTAGGTGAGCTAAGTAAATGGGCCTTGATGAGATCAGATTTCATAGCTTTGACACCTAATCTCATTTATTAGAAATGAAAGCTCTTCTAAAAATCTAGTTGCTTTGGATTCTCTATAGTACTACTTGTATTTGATAATATCTTGTTTGATCTATTAATTAGCTCTAGTATATAAATTTTATGGTAAGATGTCATCTTCTATTGAACACTCAAGTTTTGCAAATATGCAATTTTGTTAAATATATATCAATGGTTCATTTTCATTTATTCGGTTGGGATTATATGATATGAAATAAATCAAATAAGAAAGATCATACATATCTCTCCATCTATTTTTTTGTATTTTAGAAATCATTTGATAAATTATATGCTTATAGAATGACTATTTGAGATTTGTTTAAATCCGTAGGGGAAATTTTCATTTAAATCTCTTCCCCATTAATTTAGAAGTGAATATGGTAAATAATTCATAAGTACAAAGATGTTTGGAGAATCAAGAAAATTAAATGGGGAAGGTATTGCAAATATTTTCATGCATTATTTTGTATTTTGAAATACACTTCATAAATTATAGACCCCTTTAGTAGGATAATTCGTTGAAATTTACATAAATTAAATCAAAAGGGGAAGTTTTCATTTAAATTCCTTCCCCACTAATTTTTTAAGTTAGAGATAAATGTGGTAAATAATTCATAAGTAGTTGAGTACAAAGAAGCTTGGAGAATCAAGAAAATTAAATGGGGAAGGTATTGCAAATATCTTCATGCATTATTTTGTATCTTGAAAAACAATCTATAAATAATACACCCATAGGATAAGTCTTTGAGATTTGCATAAATCAAAAGGGGAAGTTTTAATTCAAATCTCTTCCTTCTAATTTTTAAGTTAGAGATAAATGTGGTAAATAATTCATAAGTAGTTGAGTACAAGGATGCTTGGAGAATCAAGAAAATTAAATGGGGAAGGTATTGCAAATATCTTCATGCATTATTTTGTATCTTGAAAAACAATTTATAAATAATACACCCATAGGATAAGTCTTTGAGATTTGCATAAATCAAAAGGGGAAGTTTTAATTCAAATCTCTTCCTTCTAATTATTAAGTTAGAGATAAATGTGGTAAATAATTCATAAGTAGTTGAGTACAAAGAAGCTTGGAGAATCAAGAAAATTAAATGGGGAAGGTATTGCAAATATCTTCATGCATTATTTTGTATCTTGAAAAACAATTTATAAATAATACACCCATAGGATAAGTCTTTGAGATTTGCATAAATCAAAAGGGGAAGTTTTAATTCAAATCTCTTCCTTCTAATTATTAAGTTAGAGATAAATGTGGTAAATAATTCATAAGTAGTTGAGTACAAAGAAGCTTGGAGAATCAAGAAAATTAAATGGGGAAGGTATTGCAAATATCTCCATTCATTATTTTGTATCTTGAAAAACAATTTATAAATAATACACCCATAGGATAAGTCTTTGAGATTTGCATAAATCAAAAGGGGAGGTTTTAATTCAAATCTCTTCCTTCTAATTATTAAGTTAGAGATAAATGTGATAAATAATTCATAAGTAGTTGAGTACAAAGAAGCTTGGAGAATCAAGAAAATTAAATGGGGAAGGTATTGCAAATATCTCCATTCATTATTTTGTATCTTGAAAAACAATTTATAAATAATACACCCATAGGATAAGTCTTTGAGATTTGCATAAATCAAAAGGGGAAGTTTTAATTCAAATCTCTTCCTTCTAATTATTAAGTTAGAGATAAATGTGGTAAATAATTCATAAGTAGTTGAGTACAAGGATGCTTGGAGAATCGAGAAAATTAAATGGGGAAGGTATTGCAAATATCTCCATTCATTATTTTGTATCTTGAAAAACAATTTATAAATAATACACCCATAGGATAAGTCTTTGAGATTTGCATAAATCAAAAGGGGAAGTTTTAATTCAAATCTCTTCCTTCTAATTTTTAAGTTAGAGATAAATGTGATAAATAATTCATAAGTAGTTGAGTACAAAGAAGCTTGGAGAATCAAGAAAATTAAATGGGGAAGGTATTGCAAATATCTTCATGCATTATTTTGTATCTTGAAAAACAATTTATAAATAATACACCCATAGGATAAGTCTTTGAGATTTGCATAAATCAAAAGGGGAAGTTTTAATTCAAATCTCTTCCTTCTAATTATTAAGTTAGAGATAAATGTGGTAAATAATTCATAAGTAGTTGAGTACAAGGATGCTTGGAGAATCGAGAAAATTAAATGGGGAAGGTATTGCAAATATCTCCATTCATTATTTTGTATCTTGAAAAACAATTTATAAATAATACACCCATAGGATAAGTCTTTGAGATTTGCATAAATCAAAAGGGGAAGTTTTAATTCAAATCTCTTCCTTCTAATTTTTAAGTTAGAGATAAATGTGGTAAATAATTCATAAGTAGTTGAGTACAAGGATGCTTGGAGAATCAAGAAAATTAAATGGTTAAGGTATTGCAAATATCTCCATTCATTATTTTGTATTTTGAAATACATTTGATAAATAATACTCCCATAGGATGATTATTTGAGATTGCATATATTAAATCAAATGGAATAATTCTTATTTAAATCTCTTTCTTCTAATTTTTAAGCTTGAAATTAAAGTGGTAAATAATACATGAGTATGATGAATTGATGATACTTGGAAGATAGTGAAATTCAAAATGAAAAGCTCTTTCTAAAACCTACATTTTATTATTTTGTATTTTAAAATCTACTTCATAAATAATACCCTAGTAGGATGACTTTTAGAGATTTGCGTAATTCAAGAGGAGAAGCTCTAATTTAAATCTCTTTCGTCTATTTTTAAATTTTAGATGAAGGTGGTAAATTATACATAAGTATGATGATGCATAGAGAATAGAGAAAATCAAATAGGAATGTTTTTATACAAATCTTCAGAGAGTGTTCAAATTTAAAATCCACTTGTTAAATAATACACTGATAGGATGTTTATCTCTAAATTCTCATTGTCTTCACAAGGGGCAAATGGATTTTGGCCAAGTTCCTATATGGTCAAATTTTTATGAAAAGATAGGAAAAAAAAATTAGCTTTCTAGGAATGTAATTTTAATTTTAATTGGTGCCTAGGAGCAAGAGTTATACAACAATTAGCTTTGATCTAAATTAAATCATTTGGATGAGCAAAAACAAATCTTGAAAAATTTGAATTAAAAATTAATTTTTTTTCTCATATATTTTATTTTATTTTCATATGGAAAGCTTTTATTCATTTCATTTGGATTTATGATATGAAGAGGTTGCCAAGAAGTTGTAGAGCATCTTGTTTTGCAAGCAATTATAATATTGATTTGTAAAATATAGGTATAGGATTTGTTTTTGAGTTCAATTTTCAGAAAAATTCAAAACAAATAGGTCCACCAAATCAACATTGATTGTTAGAACAATCTCACTATTGGAATTCGTGAGTTTTAATTCCATCTTAGAGCTATTAATGATTTAGTTTTTCCCTCTACGATACCTTCTTCTACTAAATAAATTTTTAAATAATGAAAATTACATTATATTTTAAACTTTTATTTTTTCTATATTTTCAACTCAATTTTGAATGATGAAAAAAAACTAAATTCAAGATCTAGAATTCAAACTATTTAAGATAAGAAGATTTGAAGTCTTAAACTAGTTTGCCATTGTGCCAAAAAAACACAATTTCTTCACTTTGAATGCATTTATCTTGCAATCTATGTGGTCAAAATGTCTGAAATTTTTTCCATGCATTCTCAAACTATTCTATTGCAAGATCCTATGGTAACATATGGAAAAAAATACCATTCTAAATTTTTTTTCTCTTTGCAATTTGCACAAAAATGGCAGTTTTGAGTGTTTTTTGACAATTGCAACAAGGAGGTCGCCCCCCTGGACCAGAAGTCGCCCCCTTGGACCAGAGGTCGCCCCTCTGGACCAGCAGTCGCCCCCTTGGACCAGAGGTCGCCCCCCTGGACCAGTAGTCGCCCCCTTGGACCAGAGGTCGCCCTAATTTTAGAACCCGTACTCGCCCCATTTGTACTTGCACGCGCCCCCATCCGCGGTCGCCCAAGGCTGAAGTACATGCGCCCCTACCCACAGTCGCCCAAGTTGGCTTTCCACGTCATTTTGTAAACCTTGCCACGTAGGCAAAATCTATTTACCGTGGGGTAAATTTTTTTACCCCTCCGCGACGCGATGTCAAGTAAACTCGACACTTGGTGACACGCAACACGCGACGTCAGACGTCATACACGATGCCTAAACCCAAAAATATGTCAGACAAGACAACCAGGAACAACATAAAAGCTCAATCATGTGGGTGATCAATCCCATTTTTTGCCACAAACATAAAATGGGGTTATTATTGGATACCCACATAACCCGCAACAATGTTTACAATGCAAAAATGAGAACAACAAGCCTTCAAAACCGGCTAGGAATAACAATAAAAACACAACGAGCCTCCAAAACCGGCTAGGAATAACAAGCCACAAACACAAATCTTCAATCTCCTTGTCTTCAAGTGTTGAATTCTTCAAATATCTTCAAACTCTCTTCAAATCTCCTTCAACTCCTATTCTTTGATCGAACTTTGGCTTAGTGCTACAGATGCTTTACAAACTCAAATGAGATGTGTAATAGCTTTTTGAAAAGTTTACACAAATCCCTACTCCTCCTCCAAATCTCAACTCAAACCAACACTTTGTCCATCTTTTATGGCCATTCAGAGTTTCGGCCTCAAAGTTTGAAGGCAATAGACCCTCCTTCACTTCCACACTCACAATTTACTCATAAATACTCCAAATACATTTAATTATAGCTTCATAGAAAGCTCATAAAATTTCCTACATCTTTTCTAAGTTTCATTGCAAACTAAAAATCTGTCCGTCTTTTATGGTCGGTTGAAGTCTCTGCCCCTTCAATCGGGAGGCAGCAGACTTTCTTCCACTCAAACTAGCACAAATCTCAACTCACAACTTTAATTCAAGCAAAAGAGGACGTTTTGGAAAGACAACAACATGATTACAAACTCCACCAATTTTCATTTTAAATTTTGTAAAACTCCACACACCATAGACCTCCAAACATTCGGGTCCTTCCAAACTACAACGAGAGAGAAGATGAATAGTGTCCACCTTTTCCTCTACCCTATCAACAACTCTTTACCACATAAGCAAGTGGACATCAGCCCTTAACTTGCTCCTAAGACTAACTTGCAACTATTCTTTATCTTTAACTAAAAAGGAAAATCACTTCAAAGTCCATCTAGAAGGCAAACTACATCCATATTTTCCTTTCACAACTATAACTATACAAATCATTTCTATAAAATACTTCAAACATGGATATCAACAGTAACATCAAACCAATGCCTATTAGAGGTAAGAAACTAGAATTTCAAGATAAACTTCACTCCATTTGCAAAAATTTGAGAATGCGTTTGATAATCGCAACGATAAATTCAACACGATCCGCCTTTGTTAAGGGATTGACCGGCCCCTCTAACCATCATTGGTGGCCATAACTTCCCTTGATTGGCTTGACCATACAATAGTATTGGTCGTCATTTAGACCCTCAAAACACCCTTCGAATGTCACTTCACAGCTATCGAGTTCAACACGTCCAACTTGTAACAAGATTACCAATGCACGAGCATCCCGCTGAAGGTTCCCATGCCATCACTGCTCAATACAAGGCTGCTTTGGCAGTCGAGAAGGCCCAGCTTCATCTTGTAGACGCACAAATGGCAATGGCAAATCCAGTGGCAGAAGCGGCTCATCCAGCAGTTGCAACAATGAAAGTTCAAATTCAGCCTCCGATTGAGGTTGTTCATCTTGAGACTAAAAAAAAATCCTTCAATTCGACATTCTAAATCAAAAGCGGAAAACAAATGACAATATCTCGATTTGATGCAGCTCTCATATGGATTCCTCTTCTTATACAGATGACTTACACCTCCACAAGAAGGCGTCACCTTGAAGCTACACGAATAAAGTATAATAAGTATTTTTTTATACTATGTACGTATGTACAACACGACAACGTGACTACCCACGTCCTTTGTTTTGCATTGACTGTGATGTGTATGCAAGTTATTTTGTTGTGGTGTGTCATGTTGATGACGACCTAAAGTTGTTTGGGCTTGCAAAAGTGCTTACAAATCCAAATCTGGATCTGTGGCATGTTCATTTGATCCAAATTCAATATTGGACGCCTACTTCAGGTCGACACGTACATCAATTTGGATACATATGATGGATTAGACACAAAAAAAGGGAATATGTAGTGCAAGAATTGTGTATTACTTCTATGCTAGTCAAACATAGACTATATCATGTTGAAGATCATGTACATATTGTTGTAGACTATGTACATTCAGCCCTAGGAGTAGGGTTAGACTCTTAGTTAGACTTAGAGTCTCTTGGGTATTGCTTGTAGTCAAAGGCAGCCCATGGTGTTTAGTTATCCCATAATGTATGTGGATAACTAGTGAAAGGCTTCTACCTTATGTTCAACCCACTCATGGGGTTTGGCATCTTCCTACCATCTAAGTAAAGCCTTTCTTCCATTGAATACTTTGTAATCTCAATAGGTTATGGGCCCACGCACTTGGAGTTGCGTTTGAGGGAGAAATTCAAATCATTTGGAGGAGATCTTGGAGCTTGGGGAGCAACTAGCCTTTTGTCACTTTGTCACCTACAAACCATATGGTGTAAGTCAAAAACAAAAACAAACTTTGGAGTGAATTTTTTTTTACAAAAGAAGGAAGTGTTTTGTTCTTTTCTTGGACTTTTGTTGGCTGGTTTGTGAGGTTTTGAGTACATTTTGGGTGTGAGTTTGCTCATGGTAGTAATCAGACCTAGTGAGGGCTGATTTGTGCTCCTATTTTGAGTTTGTGCTTAGAGGTGTACATTGGGAGCCCATTGAGGCTGATTGTGCACTTGGGTGAATTGTGGATTGTGATTTGGCAAATTGCAATCTAGTGAGTGTCTTTTGTGAGCCTTGGAAGCATGTTTTGTTGCTTGAGGCATTTGCCATCCATTGAGGGTTGATTAGTGCCCTTGTGAGATTTGTGGAGCGAATTAGGGTCCTTTGGTGTTTTGGTGATCCAACTAGGGTTGTTGGAGACCATTGTTGTCCTTGTGGTGTGAATTGTGAGTAGTAGCTCCATCTAGGGCTGATTTGAAGGCTTGAGCTCCTTGGAGTGTGGAGGAGCATTGTGAGTTTGGGAGGAGCATTGGGAGGTGCATTTGGGAGAAGCATTGTGTGTTTGTTTGCTGATTTGAAGTAGCACTTGCCTATGATGTGCATGTGGTGATTTTGAGCTTCATTAGGGGTCTGAATTGGTGTTTTGAGGAGTCCTTGCACTTGTGAGGAGTGTTTGGTGGATCTTAGGGTGTGAAGGATCTTTGGAGGTGCTTGGAAGGGCTGATTGGTGTCATTTCAGCCCAATTGGCTTCCAAGTGCTTGTTTGGAGGCTGAATTGAGTTTGTGAACTCTTGGAGACACTTGGGGTGCTGCCAACAAGTGGGAGGTGCTCCATCATGGCATCAAGTGGAGGAGAAGGTGTGCGCATCATTGACAAGTTCAATGGGGAGAACTTTGGCATGTGGAAGTTCAAGATGGAGATGATCCTTGCGGAGAAGGACTTGTGGGAGGTGGTGGATGGGAGTGAGGAGCCTCCAAGTGAAGATGTTGATCTAAAGACCAAGAAGGCGTTTGAGAGGAAGGAGAAGAAGGCCTTTGCTCTCATTGCCATCAACCTTGTGGACCGGCAAATTGCACACATTCGCCATTGCAAGGGACCAGCCCAAGCATGGACCACCCTTTGCAACATCCATGAGACCAAGAGCCTCTCCAACATCCTCTTTCTTAGGTGGAAGTTCTTCACTAGCAAGATGCAAGAGGAGGATGACTTGGACTGCGGTCAAGAGGGTGATGAGGTACCTTCAAGGCACACTTGGGCTGAAGTTGCAACTTGGGGGTGCCAATGGGCTGAAGTTGCATGGCTTTTGTGATGCGGATTGGGCGGGTGATGAGGCGGATAGGAGATCCACCACCGGTTACGTGTTTATGCTTGGAGTGGGTGCCATTACTTGGAATTCCAAGAGGCAGCCCGCCATAGCTCTTTCTACAACGGAGGCGGAATACATGGCCATGAGCCAATGCACCAAGGAGGCCATTTGGTTGAGGCAACTCTTGGCTGATGTTGGCCTTGTCCAAGTGGAGAGCACACAAATCTTGTGTGACAACCAAGGAGCCATTGCTTTGGCCAAGAATTCCACCCACCACTCTCGGACGAAGCACATTGATGTGCAACACCATTTCATTCATGAACGAGTGGAGGCTAAGGTGATTGAGCTCAAGTATGTGCCTACCCAAGCTATGGTTGCTGATGTGCTGACCAAGTCCCTTGGGAAGCCACAACACCAAAACTTGATTGAGAAGATGGGCCTTCGAGCCTTTGACCACTTGCAAAGTGGGAGTGTTGAAGATCATGTACATATTGTTGTAGACTATGTACATTCAGCCCTAGGAGTAGGGTTAGACTCTTAGTTAGACTTAGAGTCTCTTGGGTATTGCTTGTAGTCAAAGGCAGCCCATGGTGTTTAGTTATCCCATAATGTATGTGGATAACTAGTGAAAGGCTTCTACCTTATGTTCAACCCACTCATGGGGTTTGGCATCTTCCTACCATCTAAGTAAAGCCTTTCTTCCATTGAATACTTTGTAATCTCAATATATCATGACGGCTTTCAAGCCACATGGGCCAAAAAAGGGGGTCAAAAATGTTTCTCAAGTTATTACAAAAGTTACAATTCCCGAGCTGCAAATCAATATCATCAAATTACTGGTGGAGACCTTTATGCCTAATTCAAACAACGATGTGTCTTTGGGTGAAGGCGAAGAATAGTTCATAGATATGTAAGTAAATTTTTATTTAGGGAACTGAAGTTGAATGCAATTTTGTATTCAGATGTTTGCAGGTGTTTATTGTGTTGTTTTTCTAATATCATGATGTAGTGGTTATGGTATAGTGCCTATGTAAAAATGTTAATGTCTATTAATAGAATATATATTTTTCCTTCTTATTGCATTTTCATATAATGCAATTACATTTTTCTCCTATTTTTGTTGGTCTAAACATTTTTCATGCAAAAAGTTTGGTGTGAGAATTTTGTAGATTAGTGACTTGGATACAAGCAAGTCTTAATTTAAAGAAATGTCTCAATTTATAGCTTCTTTGTCAATGGAAGATTCATATATTTATAATACAATATACTCAATTCCTACAAAAATATAAGTCACACTCTAATCACAGAGATATCTGTGAAAAAAGAAGACAAAGTTTTTTGACATTTATGAGTCTCAATTTATTGAAGAGTCTCAATATTTTAATGAACACTAATTTCGCTCTAAATGTCATCCTTGAAAATGTCAAAAAAATTCCCCTTCCATCCCCTCTCTCAAGTTTTTCCATAACTTTTTATTGGAGTCTCTAAATCTCAAACGGATTTTTAGAGATGAAATTTATCTAGAGATGAAATTTATCTTGATTTACCAGCTTTTCCTAGTCCAAAGTTTCTTAGAAAAAGTTATTTTACTATGCCTAAATAAGGTCTAAAATTCTCCTTCAAACACAGTTCCTACATTGATTTAACTATGAACGGTTGAGCTCTTACTAAGTCTAATTTTTCATATCCCACATGGATTGTTATACCTCCTACGACCCCATGTGTATATAAAGAGCTTCTCTATCCAATTGAGACCTCAAACTAAGTTAACCCCTAAAATACCAAGGCATTTTCTGGCTCCGAAACCACTGAAAACTGCCATTTCTGCTGTGATCACCCAAGAAACCAAAAAAACATTTTTTTTTTTTTAGGATCTAACCATAGGATCTTGTAATTAATTTCTCTAATATCATGTGGTAAAAATTTCATGAAGTTTGACCGTACGGATTAGAAGATATTAGCATTTGAAGTTGAGAAAAGAACTTTTTTTGAATGCTGGTCTGCAATTTCAGATGACTTTGACCGCCATTTGTAGATTTTTTTTGCACTACACACCATAAATTTAAAAAAATTTATGTTGAGTATTTGAGTTGAGAGTTGGTGATAAAAATTTCAGAATGTCAAAACTTGACTTTCACATATAAAGAAATTGTTAAGTAGAAGTAGGTCCAAAATTGAACAAAACTCTAAATTGTTAATAGCTTTAAGATGGAATTGAAACATCATAATTCCAATGGTGAGATTCTTCTTGCAAGCAAACTTTACCCTACCACAAAAAAAAAATTTGAAAAAAACTAAAATTGCATTCAAAAATGAATTCTAAAAGGGTTTTTTTCCTGAAGATGAGTAGATTGACCAAAACATGAGATTGTCCATAACTTTCTCATTATTAGTCCAAATAGAATGAATCAAAGCTTCAAATGTAGACAAAAGCATAATCTTTTAGAAAAAATTTAAAAATTAAGAAAAATATTTTAAAACTTTGGGCGGCATAACTTTTGCTCCCGGGCACCAATTGAAAAAAAAAATTGTATTTTTAGAAAGCTGATTTGATTTCCTATCTTCAAAAAAAGTTTTAAAAAATCAGGTCAAAATTTGAGGTTACACGAGCCTGCCCGAAATCCCAAGTGTCCCCTAAGGGGAATTTGGTACTTTAGGGGTTAAAGATGCTTCGAAGCAATTTGAGGTGGTTGTTGCATTCATTGATCTCAATGAATTGAAATATACATTTTTATAGTTTGAGTTTTAACCCCTTAACTTCCTTGACTATGTTTTCATCAAAAACACTCCAAAACGGCCATTCTAGTACAACTACAAACTTTTAGAAAAAAAAACATTTTTGGACACAAGTAACTGCAGGATCTTGTATTACACTAGTTAGAAAAGATGTAGAAAAAATTTCAGAAATTTCTACCGCATGGATTGAAAGATATAGGCATTCAAATTCATTGAAATCATTTTTTGAGCCCTTCAAAAAACAGGGCAAATGTGCTTCAAAACCTCACTTTTCTATGAAAAATGCCCCAAATGGTGGTGCTTCTTTGGATTCTTTTTCCTAGACAAGTTGGATACATGCTTAAAAAAATTTCATATCATTTGGATTTTCACAACATGTAGGAAAAAAATAGTAAGTAGAAAGAAGTAGAAAATGATTCTAAATACTAAATTGTTAGGAATTTAGTTATGGAATTGAAAAATGTCAATCTCAATGGTTGCAATGTTGTAATAAACAATCTAAATCCTAAGATTTTATTGTTTTCAAAAAATATTGAAAATTGAGTAAGATAAAGAACTTCAAAGATTATTTAGAGTAGAGATTCCATAACTTCCCCCAAACTAAAACTCCTCATAACTTTTGACTCATTGATCAAAATGGAATGATTCAAAGCTTTCCACATTTATATAACTCTAGATCACCAATTTCAAATTTTTATTTCTAAGAAAAGAGATTTTTTTTAATTTGCCTAGATTGCCCGGCTGGGGGAAAAAATAATATATTAGGCAATAACGTTTGACTCATATTTCCAAACGTCATAAAATTTAGTGCATATGAAAGATATTCATCATTTTCACCTTCTATTAAAATTTTAGCCTAAAATACGCAAATCTATATTCACAGTACCCTATCCAAAAATTCTATACAACCAAAAATTGCAGACTAGTCCTTTAGAGGTTGGGCAACACAACTACCTCACTTAGTGTACCTTGTTGTGTTTGTTGTGGGGCACAAGAGGAGCAATGAGGCCCTAGTCTCCAAAACCACACGCCAAACAAGCATTTAGCGGCCCTTCTTGGCACATTTGCCTAATGGATGCCCTAAGTTAACCCTCTCACCCCCACACAAATGAGTATGTAGACTTTTTTCGTATTGTAAATTGTACGCCTATTTTGGCTTCTAACATTGTTTAGAGTTTAACCCCTAAACGTCCAAACAACATTTTTTGGCAACATAGAGATTTTGGGCAGCTCACTACAGACAGAGTTTTTTTTTTTTTCTTTGAAAATTTTACACAATATGGGGACGAGGAGTAGCTTTAAGGCCCAACAATTTTCATAACTTTGGACTACGTGGTTGAAAAGTTATTGCATGATATGTAATTCTCAGTGTTCAGCGGGCAGCTTGGGCAGCCCTAACAAAAAAAAAACTTCCTTGAAAATCAATTTCTTTTTAAATCAAAATTTGAAATTGATTCTTTAGATTTTTATATATGTGGTAAGCTTTGAATCATTCCATTTTGATTAATGAGATAAAAATTATGAGGAATTTTAGTTTGGATTAGTTTGTGTGTAGTTATGGAATCTCTACTTTAAAATAAACTTTGAAGTCCTTTATTTAACTCTATTTTTAAAAAAATTGGAAAAAAATAGAAACATTAGGTGTATATTGTTTATAAAAGTATTACAACCATTGGGATTGGCATTTTTCAATTCTATAAATAAATTGTTAGCAATTTAGTATTTTTAATCATTTTCTACTTCTTTCTATTTACTATTTTTTTCCTATATGTTGTATAATTCCAAATGATCTAAAATTTTTTAAGCATGTAGCCAACTTGACTTGAGGAATGAATCCAAAGAGTAACCACCATTTTGGACATTTTTTCATACAAATGTGACCTTGTGAAGTGCAGCTGCCCATATTTTCACAGGGCCCAAAAAGGATTTTTGTCACTTCAAACGTTAATATCTTGCAATCTAGACGGTGGAAAATTTTGAAATGTTTTTTACATCTTTTCAAACCAGCATACTACAAGATCCTACGGTTACATGTGTCCAAAAATGTTTTTCATCTAAAATTTGGTGCTTGTAAATGCAAGGGCAGTTTTGGAGCAGTTTTGGTGAAAACATAGTCTCTCACGTTTAGGGTTTAAGTTGTCATAATAATAACCTAGCACCCCCGTTTCCACTTTTCCATCCATCCATTAGGCTGCAATAAGGCTCATTTGAGCCCCCAAGTTGGGTTTGCAATGGGAAGTTTTTGGACCGTTTCCCTTCCCTTGCAGTCTCGTATTGAAAAGTTATAGTATGTATTGTAACTAGTAGCTGGTTGCAGAATGTATTGTACTGGGCAGTAATGTACACGGTGGTTTTAGGGTTTCCCCTACTGGTAGGATTTACCTGACCTGACCTTCCCCCCTATCATCAGTTGGACGGACGGCCATGCCTTTTGGGTGGAATTACCGACGTTATGTTACTTTCGCGTGGACTCAGCAGCCAGTTCCGTCAGTTGGCTGCCGTGCAAGCTCAGTCTGTACGGTACTTTCAAGCCCAGAGGAAGGAGCCAATGGGTGTGTGGACCTGTGGTAGCCCGACAGCCTGACATACTGTACTAGTTGTACCGGCTGTACCGGCTGAACCGGCTGGAAGGGTCCATAACCCGGCCCACTGAATGATGCTCAAAGATGGCGGGATCACTTCAGCTTAAGTTAACTCAGCTCCATAACTTCAGATTAGAAGGTCAGTGGTACACCATTACTTGTGATAATTTCTTCACCTCACCCTATCTTTTTGATGACTTGTTAGCTCGTGGGTTCTATGCTGTTGGAACCACACGAAAGCAGCGAAAGGGCTTTCCTACAAGCTTGGGCATTACCCATGAGCAGCCACGAGGAACACTTCACATTTGAGTCCACAAAGATAAGCAGATGGCAACAATCCATTGGCAGGATACGAAAGGGGTCTATTTCCTATCCACAGCAGTTGATCCAATGGTTGTGGGCGGAGTTGTCACCAGTCGAATATCTGGGCAAAGGATTGTTGAAGTACCTACATCCCCCATTCAGATCCTCTACTCACAGAAAATGGGTGGAGTGGACGTTGGTGACCAAAACCGATCATACTACAGCATACAAATTGCCACAAAGAAATGGTGGCATCGAGTTTATTTTTTTTGCTTAGACTCTTTACTTGCTAATGCTTTTACTATTTACAAAGAGACTTCAAAGAGATTGCAAGAGAAACCCCTTACCCACAAGGAGTTCCAACTGCGTGTCGCTTATGCTCTAATGGGGAGCCCTTACCAGTCTGGAGGTGGAGATAGGAGTGTTGTGGCAATGCGCAAGGTCCAACCTCGGCCATGTGATGTATTTGGATGCCATGTTCCTCGGAAAACAAGTTTGCAAAGAGTTTGTTGTATTTGCAAGCGGCGCACCTTTTGGATTTGTCCACAGTGTGAGGAAGTTCGATTGTGCACCTCAAAGTGTTTTGAATTCTTCCACACTCCAGGAACTCATTTGTAGAACGGTTGGTAGTCTTCCTCATGCACTGGTAAGTCACGAATTTTGTTGCTTGTGTCCATTTTGAGCTTGGCTATCCTTTTTCCACTATGATATGTGTTATTACTTGTTTTGGGTTGCTAATCCATTGAAATTGGATGCCTTGTAGTGACGTCATTGGTGGCATTCAGCTGAACATTGGTAGATTTGTCATTTGAATTGGCAAGTTTTTCGTATTACAAAGGCAGGAGTGTAAAAGGTTGAGGACAGTATGTCATGTGCTAGCTCAACCCAGAACAATTGAAGCTTACATTTTTTTTATGTCCATGCCCTATAGTATGTTGCTGTGGTCATCAAAATCAACATCAAGCTGGAACGGACCGGCACTTGGGTTGCATCATTTTGCAGTAGGAAATTTGAGACCATTTTGAATATGTTTTTTAAAGTTTTTAAGTTTGCAGGGGCTTTGTTGTTGCTTGAGCTGGTTGGCAGATAGGACCCTACATTGCAGTTGAGTTGAATAGTGCTGGTTACATCAGTCTGGTCAAGATTTTTTTTTGTAAGGTGGTGAACCGGATCTGATTTTGTGCATTGGGACAACATACTGGAGACAATTAAGTTTTTGCTAAGTTTCAATGTAAGTATGAATAGTGGTTTTCTTGGTTAGACAGTATATTGTGCCTCCATGTTTGGCTTTGTAAGTCTGGTTGAGCATTGCACAGATTAGTAGAAACCGTTCTTCCAATCCTGGATGATTTTCTATTCTGCATTGTTGAGCAACTGCTAAGGTTCAGCTGAACTTGTGAAGTGGCACTTTATCGCGGGAGAAGATTTCTTGGGAACTCCCAGGCTAGCGTTCCCTCAAGTCCGTGATTTCCCTGCTAGCCATCATGACCCTAAAAGATTGTTGATGTGTTCATGTAAGAACCTAAAAAAAAGTACTTATAAAGAAATACGGCCATAAACGTAGTCACTCTGCCACATACATACCAAATCATGTACAAGCACAGAGATGCTTTATAAAGTCCAATTTGGAAACATATTTTCATTGCAAAATCCAATGTAGATCCGTAAACTTTGCACTCTGCTTTCATCGGTACGATCAGATCTGCAATTGGCCTTCATCTTCCTTAGTTATTATCTTTATTCTTTATGACCAGATAAGGCCTTGCCCACCCCCTGAATCGACCACGGTCCTTAAAGGGTTAAGATACTTCCATTTCCCAGCCCAGAAACGCAGAAAAAGTGTCCGCCTACCCTACAGGTGAAAAAGCTTGCTTGGGTGGTTTGTAGCATTACATTCAGTTAAGCTTAACTTAGAGCATCACCACCCGTCTTGCAAAAAGGGGGGGGGGGTGAGTTGGCTTGCATTTTGCAGAACCATCCCCTTTGCAAGCCGGGTGGTAAGTTGTGCCCAACCCGCAGCCTGTTAAGAAGTGGGTCTGATGAGGCAGTTGGCAGACATGATAAATTTTGTGAAGTAAATACATGGTAATAACAAACAGTACAAGAGGGAGTACCGGTTGAGTAAGCCCACCCATCCTCCATGAACTCGGTGTTTCCACTCTCTGGCTTGCCATTTTGCGTACCCAAATTCTGTAAAAAAATGAATGTTCATACCTTTTTAAATAGTAAATAGTTCATAGTTCATATTTATAAATTTATGAATTTAGTTATTAAATATTTATGAATTTATGAATTTAGCTATTGAATAATTATGAATTTATGAATTTAGCTATTAGATGATTATGAATTTATGAATTTTTCTATAAGATAATTATGAATTTATGAATTTAGCTATTAAATAATTATAAATTCAGCTATTAAATAGTTCAAAATTCATAACTTTAAACTATGAATTTAGCTATTAAAAATAAACTCTTGTTTATTTGAAAAATGCCAAAGGTTTTAATAATTTAGGGAAAAGGTTGAAACTACCAATACATGCTAAATACTATGAGTAATTTGTCTTTTCTTTCAAAGTTGTCATAATATTATAGTGCACTACTTGAAGGCATAAAAGATGTGGCCTCTCACAACCAAAGTAGGCCCCAAAATGCTCCAACTATTGGAGCTAAAACCTTTCAATTAATTTGAAATTATTTCAAAAGGTACAAATAGCAATGGAATGGAGATTAGTGTGAAAGTTTATCAATTAGTGTCGAATGTTTTTTTGTACACCCAAAACACCCTTGACATTGGCCTTTAAGTCAAATTTCACTATCAATCTAAATTTATCCTATTATATATTTGATATATAAAATTCTAATAATTTTCATGTGTAAAAAAGTTTATTTTCTATTGGCATTGATTTGTCAACATCTTTCATAGAAAAATTAAATAATTGTAATTTTTGTAAGTAAAAGATGGAAATGAAATTATATCAATTACAATATGTTTGAATAATTTGGGATTTTTACTATAAATGAAGTTCAAAATGAGAAATATAATTTTATATTGAAAAATTGAAAAATCATCTTAAAAGAAAAAAATTCTAACAAAAATCACACAATGCGAAGTAATACGGATTTTGACACTCGGAGCTTGCAATTGCAATAATTTTTTCAATTTTTTTCAATTTTTTCAATTCTAAGATGGAATAGAACTAAATCTTGGAAAACTTCATTTTCTTTATTTAAAATATACACCAATAATGGATATTTTGAAAGTTACAATTAGGGTTCACCAAGGTGTGTCCACTCAGGGGATGCACAAACCTTCCATGGCTAAGGGTCCAAGGACAACTTCATAATAGGGTCAACAAATCAATTTCATCTCAAACTACTATCTTCATCAACAAATGATTGTCCTCACTATTGTTTTGAATACCATAGAAAATAATCATATTCATATAACATTTACTTTTATTATAGTATCATCATACTTTACACACCAAAAATCCTATACTCTTCTTCAACAGATTCATGAGATCATTGCAATGTAACTTTGCCTAATCATTATTATGACACATACCTCAAACAATTTAATCATCATTTCATGTGCCCAAAAAATATAAACTAATGTTCTAAACATGTACCCTAAATTCTAAGACCTTCCTTTTAATGCCCACAAATGTTCAATGAGGTCGTTTCTAAGTGCATAGTGTGTATTTTCATTGTTAATAGTTTTAGTTTCTTGTAAAAGATCTTGAAATGTTAATCCACAATTTAATGGTTGCATGTTAATAATTGGATTAATAGGCTCCAAGTCTTCGTCTCTTTCATCTTCAATTATCATATTATGCATGATGACACATGCCATTAAAATATCATTTATGGTACCTAGATCCCATTGTCGACTTGGATTTTGAATTATAGCCCATTTTGCTTGTAGAACACCAAAACATTGCTCCACATCTTTGCGGGTAGCTTCTTGCATCTTTGCATAATGTTGTCGTTTTTCTCCTTGGGGATCATGAATGGTTTGTACAAAAGATAATCAATACTATGAACATTATGAAGAGGGTAGAGAAGGGGAGGGAGATGGAAGGGATGATGATTGAATATGTAACTCATTACCAATTACATAGATAATTTTTAGAAACTATAAAAATTATATGTTGGTCCACTAAAATGTAAGAGTTAATAATGTAAATTTGAAACATTTTACTAACTAAATTATGTCTAACTATTTTTTTATGTGCAAATTTACAAATTCTATTCTTTAAAGTACTTGAGATGTGTATATCTCCAAATGCCATGAAACAAAACCCTTGTTCTCTTTCGCGCATGAAACTTTCTATTGGTATTAACCCCTGAAGGACTAAATTGCATTTTTTGGCAACATGATAATTTTTGGCAACTCACTATGAATGGAATTTTTATTTTTTTTCTTTGAAATTTCTACACAATATGTGTCCAAGGAGTATCTTGAAGTCCCAAATAAATTCATAACTTTTGATTAAATGGTTAAAAAGTTATTGTATGATAGGTAGTTTTCATTGCTTGGCAACCAACCTAAAAATAAATAAAACTTATTTGAAATCATTTTTTTAAGAAATAAAAATTTGAAATTTGTTCTTGAAATTTAAATTAATGTGGAAAGCTTTGAATCATTCCATTTTGATTAATGAGATGAAAGTTATGAGGAGTTTTAGTTGTGGGTAGTTTGCGGATAGTTATGGAATATAAACTTTGAAGTTCTTTATTTAACTATTTTTTCAATATTTTTGGAAAAAAATAAAACCATACGATGTAGATTGTTTATTACAACATTTCAACAATTGGAATAGGCTTTTTTCAACTTGTAAATAAATTGCTAACAATTTAGTATTTTGAATCATTCTCTACTTCTTTCTACTTACTATTTTTTTCCTATATGTTGTACAATTCCAAATTATCTAAATATTTTTAAGCATATAGCCAACTTGCTTTGAAGAATGGTTTTAAAGAATTACCTACATTTTGGACTTTTTTGACATTTTTTCATACAAATGTGACCTTGTGAAGTGCAGGTGCCCAAGTTTTCATAGGGCCAAAAAAAGTTTTTTTGTCACTTCAAACACTAATATCTTGCAATCTACATTGTAAAAAATTCAAAAAAAAATTCCACATCTTTTCAAAATAGCATAAATACAAGATCCCATGGTTACATGTGTCCAAATTTATTTATTTTTATAAAATTTGGTAATTAACTTATACTAGAAATGGCAATTTTGGAGCGGTTTTGGTAAAAACATAGTCAAAAACCTTTAGAGGTTAAGAATGCAACCTCTCATACCACAACAAAGCTTGAAAATGTCTAACATTCCAATGACATTAAGAATTAGATTACACCCAACTTTAGCATGATTTTCTACATGATTTTGCTAAAATTTGTAGATTACAATTTTAGCATGATAGCAACATTGAAGAAAGAAAAGACTCTACCTCTAATTGTGCCCAATTTGGTAAAATTTTTGCTAATTGCAATGGAAGACATCCGTATTCCATGAAATGTTTTAACCAGAGTTCAAATATTGTCTTGCATATCTTGCCATGACCAAAAGCATATCCAGTGCACCAAGGAAAAAACTACCTAAATAACTACTTTTCGATGTGTCCAATGTTAATCAAGTCCATCATTCTCTATACAAATGCGGTCAGCACCGAATGCTACCAAATCATTCACCCATTAGCTTGTTGATATGAATTTCTTGTAAACTTACCTAGATTGTCTGGATGTAGAACAACAAGTTGCTTAATTTTCTTGTGATCGTTTGAAGATGTGTTTGGTTCTAGTGAAGGCATATAGATGCTTGGTGTTTTGGAAGTGCGATGCAAACGCCTTTCTTTTTTCTTTTTTCTTTTAAACGATGCATACGCTTTTAGGAAAAAAAAATTTAACGATGCAGACGCCTTTCAAAGCCAAAAGGTGAACTATAAATTTATGAATGCTCGATAATATTCAAACTATCTAGAATAGAATAAGACGATGGAATTTCATAGGCTCAAGAGCCAATTCAGAACTACCTGTCTAGTTACTTGCGCAAATTATGAAGCTCTCGAACGGAAATTTGCTTGAGTCAATAGCTGCATTCAGATCCTATCAAATGCTAAAATTTGCACATTGGCTTGCTATCACGCTATTAATAACATAACAAAGAGCCAATAAGGAGTGCAAGGACTGTGTAAGAATGTTCATGTAAATGCAAATTCAGAAATCCAATCTTAGTCTAGTCATTACAGAAAGAGCTACATATTCTGAATTTCACAAAGCAATGGTGAGCAGTCAGACAAGAGCAAAAAGGAATGTAAAGGCGTTATCTAGATCTCACCTCTTTCAATGACTCCTGCAGGTTCGGTCGCTACAGAACTCCAATGCCAACTCCAACGCTGAGGTGAAATATCAATGCCGTCCAAGTAAAAAACCTAAAAACAGGTAAAACTATTCGCTGCCAAAGTTGCAGAAAGTTGCGGAAAGTTGAAAAACCATTTGTCGCTTCTGTTATGCAGGCCGCGATGAACAATAGCTTGCAACTTGCAAAATCCTCAGATATGCTAGCTTCTCACGTTTTGCAGGCCGCTCCATAACCCCGCTCATCCGTTTTGCAAGACGGGTGGGGCAAATTTGCAGCTTCCTCCCCACCAGTCATCCGTTTTGTAAGACGGGTGGGGATGCTCTTAGCATGCACTGCCACTGCCTTGTCTTGGATCTATAGTAAGGGCCAGTCTCCATTAGCCGGTTGGACCTCCATGCGCTCGAGGGGTTGAGACCTCCAAGTCGGAGGGCGTCCAGCGTCGAGCAGGTTTCCATTGCTCAACCAAAGGACCAGACCTAGAGGGCCAAAATTAAACTTGCATTGCTGCATTACCTTTATTGAATTACCATTTCACTAGGGTCCGGCATAGTGTGCTTCCTGCCAATGGCAATTACTGGCATCCATTTAAAATAGGAGGTCCAGAGGTAGGGTCTGGCCCTTCTAGCCCTGCGCTCCCTATGAGCATGGGTTGGAGCCTAGACCTCTAGGCAAGTAGCCCAGCCTAATGGAGCCCCCCGGACCCATTTAGAATTGGAGGTTAAAGGGCTAATAGAGACGAGCTCTAAGTTACATGGGTGTGGAATATGTAGGTGAGACGTCCCATTCCTAATCACTTAGAGCATCTCCACCTGTCCTCCAAAATGGACGACTTATTAAGAAAGGCCTCCAAAACCGCCCTACCCATCCTCCAAAACAGATGACTAGCTTGGGAGCTACAACTACCGACTTGCAAACGGGGTCATTTTGCCTACCACTCCACAGCCTGCAAACAACAAAAGACAAATTGAAATCCGCTTTTCGTATGGTCTGCATGCGCTCCATGCAAAGTTATTTTTACCTCCGCACATTGCCTTTCACCTCCGGACCACTCTGGTTTACTCTTCCGATGATATGCTGTACTAGACTCTGATATTTTTTTCATTGTTGCAAGTGTTTTGAGTTTTGGTTTGCTACATCTGTAACTAAAGGTATGTGCACACCTGGCCTTATGGTGGCGATGTTAAGGTATTAAATGAGCTGTAAATTGTAGCGCGTTCTGACCTGGGTGCTTAAATATCCACTGAACCTACATGGCAGCCGAGGTGGCATGGACTTCACAGCGCTACTACACCATTAATCACTTCTTTATTACTGGCCCACCACTACGAAAGTACTCCATAACAACAACTTGGTAATCTTCTAAAAATGAAGATTTCAGAACTTGACGACCGCTCTTATCAAATGGAGCTCTCGACAGCCCATTAACGTAAGAGCACTAGGTGCCCAAGGCAGAAATTAAAAGGACCCCACTTGGAAAAATAAAAAATAACTCAATTTTCAAACAGCCACCTTGTGTGTATTTGAAACCCTCTACAATTGTGAGAATATATGGATCTATAGGCAATGTCTTTATACGAGTGGTGTGATGGGAGGTAATACAACCTATATGGGATATGTAAATTAAGATTAGTAGAAGTTCAATCACTCACACCTAGTTAAGTCAAAAGCAAGATTTGTGTTCAATGTAGAACTTCAGATCTCATTTTGTCATAGTAGAATAATTTTTTTTAAGAAATTTTATACTAATAAAAGTTGTTAAATCAAGATAAATTTCATCACCAAAAATCTGTTAGAGATTTCAAGCCTCCAAAAAAAAGTTAGGGACAAAATTCAGAGAAGAGTTCAAAGGGACATTTTCTTTGGCATTTTCAAACATCCTCCTTGAATTTTTGTCCCTAATTTTTTATTGGAGGATTTAAATCTCTAATGGATTTTTGGTAATGAAAGTTATTTTGTTTTTACAACTTTTCTCAGTTTAAAATTTCTTGAAAAAAATTATTCTACTATGACAAAATGAGATCTAAAGTTCTACATTGAACATAATTCTTGCGTTTTGACAATGAGTGGTCAAGCTCTCATCCTCAAATTGTCCCATATCCTTTGAGGATTCATGATGAAAAATGGATACTATTGTAAAAACAATCTCTCCACTCAATGTGAAAAAGGCAACAAATTGATTTGATATCATTTCCAGGATTTTGAATTTCCTTACGATTAATCTTCCTTGTATTTAGCAAGATGATTTGTTAATTTTCAAAATCATTCAGATTTTGAAATTTTAATTATGTTTTGCAGAGGGTGACCTCTGTCTGTAGTGTGTGGTTGAAGAAGTATGAGTCATGTGTGAACTGCGGGTAGTTAAAAAAC
Source organism: Rhytidiadelphus loreus (assembly GCA_947034895.1). Lineage (NCBI taxonomy): Eukaryota > Viridiplantae > Streptophyta > Bryopsida > Hypnales > Hylocomiaceae > Rhytidiadelphus > Rhytidiadelphus loreus. The sequence continues at coordinate 48,378,340 of OX344764.1, forward strand.
TCTGACAGCACTTCCGAACCTGAGCTCCACAAAAAAAAATAATTTCCTTCTTACGCGGAAGTTTTATCTTTTAACTTATTCAGCTTTCTTATGTTGGACTTATTGTGAATGATTTGAATGGATCAGGTTGTAAATGAATTCACATATGTCCACTATCCAGTGTTGGAGATTCCAACTTAGTCGAAAAAATAAATTGTACAATTCATTTCTAAATGGTTTATTTTCACAATTTCTCAAAAGAAATCAATAACAAGGTTTAATTTTCTCACTAGAAAAATCTCATTGTTGGATTATCATGTTTCAATCCCATCTTAGAGGTATTAATAATTTATTTGATTTTTCAATCTTGCACCAAATTCTAACTAATAATTTGGTAAAGATGGAAATGAAATTGGATATGTTTTGAAATCTATTTCCTAGACTTTCAACTCAATTCTTCAAAACAATACAAAAATTTATTTCAAAGTCTATAGTCTAGTAGAAAATACACTTTTTTATACATGAAAAGTGTTAAAATCGTATATATCAATTATATAATAGGAAAAATATAGATTGATAGTGAAATTTGACCTAAAGGTCATTGTTGAGGGTGTTTTTGGTGTGAAAAATAAACAACTAATTGAAAAAATTCACACTAATCTCGAGTGCTACTTGTACTTCATGAAATAATTTTAAATTAACCCCTAAAGGTCAGAGACTATGTTTTCACCAAAATTGTCATTTCTAAGACAAGCACTTTATTTATTTATTTTAAAATTTTTAGAAATATGTAACCGTAGGATCTTGTAGTATGGTGGTTTGAAAAGATTTTGAAAAAAACCCCAGAAGTGTCCACCGTGTAGATTGCAAGATATTAGCATTTGAAGTAACAAAATTTATTTTGGGGGCCCTACAAAAAACCAGGCAGCTACACTTCACAAGGTCACGTTTGTATGAAAAAATGTCCAAAGAGGTGGTTATTCTTTGGATTCCTCCTTCAAGGCAAGTTGGCTAGATGCTTGAAAATTTTCAAATCATTTGAAATTGTACAACATATAAGAAAAAAACATGAAGTAGAAAGAAATAGAGAATGATTAAAAGTACTAAATTGTTAACAATTTATTTATAGAATTGAAAAATGCCAATCTCAATGGCTAATAAACAATATACACCTGATGTTGTTGTTGTTTTCCAAAAATATTTAAAATTGAATTAAATAAAGGACTTCAAAGTTTATTTTAGAGTAGAGATTCCATAACTACACACAAATTAACCCATACTAAAATTCCTCATAACTTTCAACTCATTAATCAAAATGGAATGATTCAAAGCTTACCACACACACACATAGATATATATATATATATAGAGAGAGAGAGAATCAATTTCCAGTTTTTATTTTTTTTAAAGTGATTTTCATAGAACTTTTTTTTCTGCCCAGGTTGCCCGCGGAACATTGATAATTATATATCATGCAATAACTTTTGAACCATGTAGTCAAAAGTTATGAAAATTGTTGGATCTTAAAGCTACTCTTTGGGCACGTGTTGTGTAGAAATTTCAAAGAAAAAAAATTTGATTTGTAGTAAACTGTCCAAAGTCACTATGTTGTCAAAAAATGCATTTTGGTCCTTTAGGGGTTAATTGGATTGTTTTTGCTATATTTACAAATTAATTTTCACTTTTAGTCACAAAAATTATAACTATGGCATTTTTTCATGAAGAAAAAAATTATCAAAATGATTGACAATTCATAGTGTTACATAATAAAAATAGAATTTTGATATATGAACGTAATTTAAGAGGGAAAATTTAGCTTAGACATGATCTTTGAGTATTCCTCAACAAATATGAACCTATCTTGGGGTTAAGGGATGTTGCAGCCAAAGTTGTTTGATGGATGACTTGACTCTTCATTGTAGAAACAAAGAGTGCATCCATTGGTCCAATAGTTGTAGCATTTTCGTGACTACTTTGATCGTGGGGGTCGTGTCCTTTATAGGTTAATGTTGTGAAACATAATGTAATGACAACTTCGGAAAAAAAATTGCTTAGAGTATTTAGCATTTTTTGGTAGCTTAAGCCTTTTTTACTAGATTACTACAATCTTTCGCATTTTTAAAAAAACCAAGCATATTTAGCCTTTCATTCCAATAATTAAAATGAACATATTTAAAATAGCTTAAGACAGTTTTTTTCAACAACTAACTTATTGCACAAGAAAAAGAATGCTTGTCATTTTACATAATTAGGGAGTCAGAGTCAATAGCTCCAGCAGCTCCTAGTACTATTTACTGAACATAAAATGGGTACTTTATTTCAGTTTTTATCCACCTGTCATTCTAGGTTGGTCTCTTAAGACATTATGTAGTGCAGTAGGCAGTGACTGCCTCTTTTAGGTGCATAGTGGGTGCATAGTGACAAATTGTGTTACTATGCATCCAAAAATTTTAAAACTAAAAAAATAATTAATGAATTAATAATCCCTCCTTCTCCCTTTGGTTTTTAAAAATTAATTTAATTAATTAAATTCCTCCTCTCCCTCCCCTAAGAAACTTGTAATTTTCAAAAACCAAACTCACTACAATCAATATAGGACAAACTTCCTTGTATCCGTATTAGTATGCTATGTATGCGTATCCATAGCTTTTGCCGTATTCTATACCTATAGACTGTATCATATTTTGTATCCATATCCATATCCCTTGTATCCATATTCGTATCTTGTATCGTATCTTCTATTCATATTTGAATTGTCTAGATTGTATTTGATGGACATCAATGGCTTGAGATCTTTCAATCGACAATAGTGTGTGTGTAGGGTGCATTTTTTTAAAAACAAATCAACAATTCTCAATTTTTTCCACAGAGGGAGGTTGGTTACTGAATCACAAACCAAAAATGATAGCCTCTTTGGGGTGCATAGTGGATGGGGTAGTCTTATAAAATCCGACTTGCAAAGTGGATGGCCCCCTATTTTGCAAGCCGCATTTTGTAGGATGGGTGGTTATGCTCTTAAGCATCTATACATATTTGGAGCATAGTTTTTTTGAGTGCCAAATTTTTCCTATGTACAGAAAAAGAATTTGGAAGGATTACATATTTTTCTAGAATTTTATTACACAAAACATAATTACTATGAATTTTTTAGTGAAAGATTCTCTTTGACCTACAATGGTGATATAGACCTTTCTATTTCTAACTATAGGTTCATTGCAAAATCAACCAAGGACTGGTTGCAATATTGATAGCCTTGTAGTCAATCATAATGTGCCAAAATTGCTCTTTGAATTGTACAACAACTTCACAAAAATACAACAATCTATCGTTAGGAATACAACAATCTGTAAGTTGGGAATAGGAAAGTGATCAGAAATAGGTTGTGCCCCTATTTCACATCCATCAATAGCTAAGTAGACAAGTGGAGGCTCAATGGGATGAGCAAGGTGCATTGAAGGAAAGACAATGCACATGATAAGTTATGAGACTTTGCAAACCATTTTGCAATTGTTTGCCTCTTACCCAAAATAATTAGAAATCAACAAACTAACTTACATTATTTGGCCTTAATCCCAAGACACTGACTATAATGACTACATAACTTACATATGCTTCTATCATGTTAAAGGACCGTTCACACTAGGACTTAGGTGCAAATTAGGACCAATATTACAAAATGAATATTTGTAGTCTATTCACACCGGTTGTCATCTCTGTGTGTTGTCTTTTGAGTAGATAGTGAGGGATAGGTGCATTTCTATTAATGCACTTCCTCCCCATTCACTCAAATACCTCCACCTTGGTTTTAATTTTTACTAATCCCCCTTTGCACCCCACTACTGTATTTGTGATTATTATTATTTTTAAATTTCACCTACCCCCCCTCCTATTTGTAATTTTAGGAGCTAGGAAAGAGTTGTAAAACAATATGGGATATGTGAGCCCATATATGTATTCCATATCTATACTACATCCATATCTCGTATCCACATCCCATACTAGTATCATATATCCCATATCCCATAACCCATATTCATATATCTTATTTTTCAAAATCAACGATAAATGGAGGGAGTGGGAGTTTTGTAAATATTATTGACGGCTATCATTTTTTTCCAAGGGGGGGGGCAGTTAATGGACAAGTTCTTGTAAACACAAGAGATCCCTAAACAAACCCCCTAATTGACTAGATTGACGGCGAAGCAAGGTGGTCTTAATTTTTTCAACAATGGAGATTATTTTTCCAACAAGGGTGGGGGACAAGGTGGGGTGTTATGATGATGAAAGGGATGGCATTCAATTTTGATTGAGTTCATTCATCAGATCAATGGCATTCAGGGTGGTAAGAATTTTTTCTTGTTGGATCCAACGGTGGGGAATTTTCTAATGGGGGAAGGGAAGAGTGTTATGTAATCACTATAGATAGTCGCTCTTTGGACTTGAACCTATGTGGTGTGGCATGTAACATCAATGTTAGCTCCCGAACGAATTGCATGATTTATGGTAGTTCCTAAAAATGCAACCGCACTTATGTAAATGTGAAATCAAGAAGAAATGAAGATATTGGGGAATTAGGTCCAATGTTTTGTAGTGGACACTTTTCACTGGAAATACAAAAGAGTGGTGCCGAAGAAGTCGGCTAGCTCGTCATTCTTAACCCCTTAAGTTCCTTGACTATGTTTTCACCAAAAACACTCCAAAACGGCCATTCTAGTACAACTACAAAATTTTAGAAAAAAAACATTTTTGGATATAAGTAATCGTAGGATCTTGTATTACACTAGTTAGAAAAGATGTGGAAAAAATTTCAGAAATTTCTACCGCATGGATTGAAAGATATAGGCATTCAAATTCATTGAAATCATTTTTTGAGCCTTTCAAAAAACAGGGCAGCTGCGCTTTACAAGCTCACTTTTCTATGAAAAAATGTCTAAAATGGTGGTGCTTCTTTGGATTCTTTTTCCTAGACAAATTGGATACATGCTTGAAATTTTTTCACATCATTTGGAATTGTACAACATATAGGAAAAAAATAGTAAGTAGAAAGAAGTAGAGAATGATTCTAAATATTAAATTGTTAAGAATTTAGTTATGGAATTGAAAAATGCTAATCCCAATGGTTGCAATGTTGTAATAAACAATCTAAATCCTATGATTTTATTGTTTTCAAAAAATATTGAAAATTGAATAAGATAAAGGACTTCAAAGATTATTTTAGAATAAAGACTCCATAACTTCCCCCAAACTAAAACTCCTCATAACTTTTGACTAATTGATCAAAATGGAATGATTCAAAGCTTTCCGCATATATATAACTCTAGAAAACCAATTTCAAATTTTTATTTCTGAGAAAAGAGATTTTCTTTTATCTGCCTGGATTGCCCGGCCGAGGAAAAAAGTAGCATATTAGGCCATAACTTTTGACTCATATTTTCAAATGTCATGAAATTTAGTGCATATGAAAGATATTCCTCATCTCCACCTTCTATTAAAATTTCAGCCTAAAATATGCAAATCGTGAATCACAAGTAATGTGAGCCCCGTAGTTGTCACTTGGGCCTTGGATTTTTTATTTTTTTGCTTTATGCTCATCTTTATGAGTATTCCTATTCAAAAAGTCCTCAAAAGTGTATTAACATCATGTTCGATAGAAATTCCTACTAATATAGTGTTTCATGTCCAAAAAGTCCGGAAGTACTTTAAACGCATCTATTTACTAAACTTTATATCTTTATAGGTGTTTGAAAGGTCATTTAAGAGTTTAAGATAGTTTTGAGTCTGATGGCCAAAATAGTAAAAACACCTAAAGCAGACTTTTGAAGAGTTTAACTACAAAAAGACTATGTGATATCTTCATGTTAAGAAAGGAGTAGTTAGAATTGCTATAATCCCTTAAAGTCTTGGAAATCCTATTAAGAATTCATAGGAAAGCATGCCCTAATTTGCAAAAGTTGGAAAAAATGTCATTATGTGTGACATTGTAAGTAAAATCCATGAATCCAAATTGTTGCAAATTGATGGATGAAGTAAGGTGTTTCTAACTAAGAAATATGCCAAGAGCGTAACAAATGAAGCTAGATTGCTAAGATTCCCTAGGACAGAAATAATTCCTCCCTAGAGGAATTAACCTCTAAAGGACCAAACTGCGTTTTTTGAGAACATAGCGATTTGGGGCATCTCACTACGAATGGAATTTTTATTTTTTTTCTTTGAAATTTCCACTCAACATGTGCCCAAGAAGTAGCTTAAAGGTTCAACAATTTTCATAACTTTTGACTACATGGTTCAAAAATTATTGCATCATATATAATTTTCAATGCTCAATGGGTAGCCCAAAAATTTCCTAAACAATCACTTTTTTCATAAATGCAAATTTGAAATTGGTTCTCTAGATTTATATATATCTGGAGGAAATCTTTGAGTCAATCCATTTTGATTTATGAGATGAAAGTTATGAGGTGTTCTAGTTTGTGGGCATATTATAGATTCCCTACTCTAAAATAAACTTTGGAGTCCTTTATTTAACTCAATTTTTAATATTTTTTGAAAAAAATAAAATCATATGATGTATATTATTTATTAATACATTACTACCATTGGAATTGGAATTTTTCAATTCCATAATTAAATTCTTAACAATTTAGTGTTTTGAATCATTCTCTATTTCTTTCTACTTACTATTTTTTTCCCTATATGTTGTGCAATTCCAAATGATCTAAATTTTTTAAGAATGTATACAATTTTCCTTGAAGAATGAATTCAAAGAGATACCACCATTTTGGACATTTTTTCATACAAATGTGACCTTGTGAAGTGAAGCTGCTTGGTTTTTTGCAGGACCCCCAAAAGGATTTTTGTCAATTCAAATGCTAATATCTTGCAATCTACTTGGTGGAAATTTCTGAATTTTTTTCACATATTTTCAAACTAGAGTACTACAAGATCCTATGGTTACATGTGTTCAAAAATGATTTTCTTGGTATTTGTATTAGAAATGGCAGTTTTAGAGCATTTTTGGTGAAAACATAGTCTCTGACCTTTAGGGATTAAATCAAGAGGTAGAATTTAAATCCTCCCATTATTAGTGCAATATCAAAAGTGTAAATTTTCACTTAGCTTTAAGGGACCTCTTACAAGTTCCTCCAAAAGTTTCACATTTTTTTGGATGCAAAAGATGACTCATTGGGAAGTCAATCATGTTTATCAACATTGAAAAATTCATAGAAATTACTCAAATAACGGTAAAATCTCACTAAAAATCAGAATAGAGTATTTTAGCACAAATAAGCACCCATCCAAACTTCATGACATTCCGACACCAACAAGTATCCCAACCAACAACGGCAATGACTTTTAACAAATTTACAAAGTTTGCAATGAGTTGACCGGTAGATCAGGACCATATGATGTCCGAATGAAGTCAACTTGGAGTCTTTTATTACTTTATCAAACCTTCCAAACCACTCAAGCTAGTCAAAACTTTGAAAAAAATGCAAACTCCAACATTTGGGTTTTGAATCTTTTTCACTACTTTGATAAATGCTAGTTTTTACTTGCAAAATCACCTGGAAATAGGGGGTTTAGTTTGAAACAAATGAATGTGGGTCTTTTAAAGACAATGGCACAATTGGTTTGGCATTTGGAGCATTTCTCCAAAAGTTAGAGCCACTATAAGAACCCCCCGTTTTAGGTGACGAGCCCTAATTTTTTATGACGGATTTTAGGTGATGTCAATGTTGACAACCCAAAATTTTTATGTCAACAAAAATGTTCAATGTAACATTAATGTTGACATAAAAACATTGGATTGTCAATATTGATGTTACATTGGACATTTTTGTTGACATAAAATTTTTGGGTTGTCAACATTGACATCACCTAAAATCCATCATAAAAAATTAGGGCTCGTCACCTAAAACGGGAGTTTCTTATAGTGAGCAATCACAACAATAGTGGTAGAATTTGAATTTTGTTAGTTTTTTATGACATAGGAGTAGAAGTAGGTAATTAGAGGGGAGATGGGGGCCTTGAATGAGTATAAAAGTCCCCTTCCTCCTCTCTTTGTGCACCCCTTTTTTAAAATTTTTGTACCTTAGCTATTCGCGGCTACGGTGTTGGAGTTTTGGGCAATTTGCCAAGGACTCTTTATTTTCTTGCATTGAAGTCATTTGCTCCCTTTTTATATGTTTTATTGCTTACTTCAAAAGACATTAGGGTCCCTTTGAATATTGCCATATTTATTTTGTGCTTTGAAGTGATTTAAGTCCCTTGAAATTGTTGTGTTTTTTATTTATTGCATTTTGGTACTAACCCTAAGGAAATTCTAGATGAATTCTAGCAATGCTGATAGTTGGAATCCCTTAGAGCTTGTCTTTATGATCATTGTATTGAAGTTTTGTCAAAATACTAAAAATTCTCAAAACTAGTGCTTTGTGTGGGATCTCACACCATTTGGTTGCTGAAAATTCCCTATCATCTAAACTTTGAGAATACGTGGTCCCCAAGTTTGTGGTGTCATTTCTAGAGAATTTGGGTTGGACCAAGCCTCCAAAACATTCATATTAACATCCGTATTGTATTATTTTCTTTGGAATTGGAACTAACCTACCATACGGCAAAGCTATTGCCCCAAGACAATTTTCAAAGAGTCCTTTAAAATTATTTTATTCTTTGTTATTTGTTAAGTTGGACGTAAACTTGCCCCATATGGCAAAGCTTTTCCCTTCCTATTAAAATTATGTATTTTGTTTGGTTAAGGGATTCCCAAAAGGAGACCCAAATATTTGGTTAAAATACCAAAATTTATTGAGCAACAACCAATATTTTAGAACTAGTAAAGGTCCAAACAAAACACCAAATCAATTAAGCAACCGGCAAGGGCCAAAGGGTTGATTTTCACATATTGAAAGGAAGAGAGGATTGATTTCATATACTGAAGGCCAGAGAAGGCTGATTTTCACGTACTAATAGGCTAAAGAGGACTGACTTTCACATATTGAGTGGAGAGAACTCAATCCAAACCAGAGTGATTATGAGGTTCAATTGACTAAGTGTGTTAACAAGTAATAGCGCCCCCACCCCTTCTTTGTGTAGCTAGACCATGCTAGCTAAGCTCGTAGCTAAGCAAAAACTTGAAAAACTCTATGGAAGCTCTGGCGTTGACTCTTGCAAAACTTAAAACTTAAAACTAAATCTAAACACAAGTGCAAATTAGTTCTATAGACTAGAAAATTAATGTTTGGAAGAAGAGAAACGGTTGCAAAGAAGGAGGACCATCCATTAGAGAATAGTTAACCCCATTAAACAAGGTTAGATTTTTTTTTTTTTTTTTGACACAAATAAAGGAGACCCTTTACTGCAAAAGAATATAAAATATAAGGCCCAGCTGAGAACAACCTAAGCAAAATAGAAAACAAGAGGGTGAGAATAAAGCACAAGAGAGCGCCTGGGAGGAGCGGCAGAGCCGCACCTCCTTGGTGCATAAAACCTAAGTAGGTTGAAAAACAAAGCCGGCTCGAGGCCCAAAGATAGTCCATCGAGGTTGGCCTTCAATCATAGTAGCAATAACATTGTGTTGGCACCAACGTCGCACGAAATGGTTTCTAATACTCGTAGCGTTGTCTGGTTGTTTCGCAATCATGCTCCCAATCTTCTCCCATTCGATTCTCCCATAATCCACAATACCAAGCCAAATGCGTTGTAACTGTTTGGCTGGCTGCCACTTAATGTTGTTGAAGGCCGCGTCATTCCGCTCAATCCACAAGGTCCTTAAGATGATAGGGCAAAGAATACCCCAGATATTGCTGACGTGATGGAATTTGTGTGGAATGCGGGTGGAAAAAATCCCTTGTTTCCAAGTGAGGGGTCGCCACGGGCCTTGAGTGTCCTTTGCAGTGACCACCACGTTCAAGATATGGATCCCCCATTGCCATGCTCGTTGTGACACCGGGCACTCCCAAAAGAGATGTAAGACCGATTCATAACTATGCAGTGGGCAAACTGGACAATCTGTGTCCAAAGCATCATGAGTGCGACCACAAATGAGGTTAGACTTTGAAAAAGACAAAGGGAATACAACAGAAAGGAGATTAGTTGACTTTGATGGATTCTAGGGCTTAATTATTAGTTAGTAGAAGTCAAACAAGCTTTGTTTTATTCCAAGCCATTTAGACAAGTATTTAGTGTTAGATTTGATATGATTTTATTTTCAAAAAAATATCTACAAAAGAAAAAGAAAACGTTTGAAAGAAGTGGAAAGAAAAAAAAAATTCAAAAGAAGGAGCTTTGGGACTTCTCCAATACTATTAGGAGTTTACAAAACCAACATCAAACTACAAAAAACTGTTGGAGATGGAATTAGATCACAAAATCAATGACATCGTAGTGGTACGCAATGAAGATGGGATCAATGCTAAGGTCAGTAATTGAATGAAATTTCATTCAAATTTCGTGCATTTTCACCAAATCCATTCAATTAGAATTAGACTTTTGAATTTAAAATTAGAATTAGAATTAACCCATAGTGGTTGAAAAATCAATTAGTAGGTCTAAAAGTAGAAAGAAAAGTAAAAAATTATCAAAAAGAATCTTAGAATCTAGAGCCAAAGTAGCAGTTCAAGGATAAAAGTAGAAGTAATTTTGAAATTCAAAGGTAAAACAAATTATAGAAGAATTTTGGTGAATCGATTATCATTCAAAATTTATCCGTAAATAACATTTATCGAAAAGTAAGAAGTTTTTATCTTTTAAGAAAGTAGAAATGAAACTTTTAAAGATAAAAATAATTAACTTTAGAAGTAGAAGTAAGACTTTTATAGATAAAAATAATTAACTTCAGAAATAGAAGTAAAACTCAAAATCAATCAATGTAGTAAGAAATGTTTAAGAATTCATCAATTAGGTCAAAAGATAACCAAAGAATAAGTTAGGGGTAGAATCTTGAAGAGAATATTTTTGGGATTCCAAAACTAATTTTACCTAAAAAATTGGACGAATATAGAATGAATTAAAGTAGAATGAAGTTTTAAACAAAAGTAGGATCAATTTGGATGAAAGTCAGCTATAGTTGACCAAATCAAATCAAATTTTAAATTTATGTAGAAGATAAAAAAAGAGAATATAATCCAAAAATCCATATTCAATTTTGATAGTTAGAACGCTTGCAATTGACAGATGAAGTTTGAGAGGTTAATTTTAGAGTCAAACTTCATCCACCATTATCCATTAGGAAATTAGGCCAAATTTGGATTTCTTTATCATTTTGGAAAGGAAAAAATAAGCTCTACAATCTAGGCTATTTCACTTTCTTGCTTGACTAACTATCAGCGGACCTTAGTTCTGACTATTGTTGTCAAACCGGATGAACACACTAATACGTGGTTTATTTTGGATAAGCAATTACAAGTGAATCAATTAGGAGTAGCAAAACAACAAGATTCATTTCTTGGAAGGTGTAAGTGGTATACACATATTTAGACACCCGCTAAGAAATCATCAACAAAACACTAAGAACCTGGTTGTGTACACTTTATTTCAAAGGTGGGAATAAAGTGCCCACAAGTACCTGCCTAAAATTTCTATGTTGCCAAAAAACGCATGTTGGTCATGTAGGGGTTAAACAACGGTTGGTCTTCATAGAGCTTGGACATTGGTGAGACGTGGCAATAGTTGTATTCCATTTAAATATGCCCGTCTACTCATGGCACTTCCTCATTCTTCATAAAAAACGGCATGAATTCACAAATATGTTGTGCATCAACATTGGAGATAGTAGTCATGTTCACTGTAGTCATCGTTGACGCATGTCAAGGTATAGAATTGGAGATAGTTTTGATGATAGGGTTGTAGCTTGGGGGGGCACTTAGAGTGTCCATTAAAAACCACATGTGAACAAAACTTTAAACCCCCTATATACTTTTTGAATTTTAAATTATAAATAAATAAATAAAATATGAATAGACTTTACTACTTTGAAAGTTTATGTTTTGAATTATTGATATTTTTATTTGTTAATAATAATTAGTTACAAATTTTGAAGTAAAAAGATACACTGTAGAACTAAAAAATAACTTTCACACCCCTATATTATATAAGAAAAAATTGTCTAAAAAATTAACAAAAAAATTCTAAAAAAAATTCTCTATTGAAAGCTCATTTTGAGTTTAATATTGATTCAATGGTCATTTAAATGTGTTCTCTATAATTATTTGAGTTGAAAGACATGCCGTTTTAGTTCATTTTCATCCTCTTCTAGAAATCATTTCATAATTTATTTGAGTTGGAAATTTTGGCAATAGAAACCTATAGTCATTATCAAACAGTACTCAAAATTTTAGGTTGAAATTATAGTTGATTAGAAACCACTTATTTGCACGTGGTTTGTTGTAGTAGAACTAAGTGCATCCTCCGAGGATTTTAGGTATTGAAGTTATTGCAACTCAACATCAGAAGCATGTATTCTTTGATGTATATCACTAGAAGGATCCCGTGTTTCTTTTGTATTCTTATGTCAAAGTTGACGAATTTTGTTAGACATCCCATGCAACAACCCTTGTTTTTATGTCAACAATGACGTCCACTATAACGTGAAGATGTTATAGTGGACATCATTATTGACATAAAAACAACGATTGTTATATTGGATGTCTAACAAAATCTGTCAACTTTGACGCGGGTTTCTTCTAGTGTATAGATTCTACAATGTAGTCGACAATGGTGCTTGTTTGCCCATCCCTAATGGTATGAAGATCTACAACTTGTAGTTTCATTTATAACTATTGGCGTGTGTATTTTCTCGCAGAGATCTACTATGGAAAACCACCTTCATGTGCAATCATACGGGGTGGCAATTCAACGTCCTAGCATGCCTTTCAAAGGTAAGTTCTCCTACTATAGCTCATATACTACTTCTAATGTCATGAATTTCTTTCCCTTCTACCTTGAAATTTTTGTTCTCTTCAGCCTTGCATTGACTACAGTTGGAAGTTGATTCATTAGTCCTCATGTGTCACCTTTTTTATTTCTTGGAAAGAGGGTGAAACATCAAAATCCTTGCTATTGAGTGCCGACCCTCATTGCAATGCAGTGGAATGCCAACCCTCCATTAATAAGAACCATTTTTGTAAGTGCCCTTTTCTAATTCGACATGCCTTATTTTTTTGCTATTTGTTTGATGTCATGAATTGTATCATTACCTACTACCACATCTTATTTAGGTTAGAGAACAAATTTTGTGACCTCAAAATTAGCCTTCCTTTCCATTAACAATGGTATTCTTCAATGTGTCGTGTGCGACTACACTTGTACTTGCTCCAAATTAGTCCATCCCTTGATCTAGAGGATCAACTGCCGTCCCTAGACAAGCACCATTACTCACAGTAGGTGCAAGCGGAAGTTACACAAAGAGGGCACGAAAGGACAAAGATCCAAATTGGCTCTCTATGGAAGTGCTCACCTTGATTTCCTTGAAGAGGAGTATGTTCTTCAAGGAATTGGACACCATTGATGGCCGTGATTTGATGACACCCAATGCATTGAAGTGGCTTCGCGTCTCTCAAGAACTCATGAAGACGGGTATCTCTCCATATATGTGAGATGGCCCTACTTGCAAAACAAAATAGAACTAGTTCATTTCAGACTACAAGCAAATTGCAAACTACATATTTTGAATTGGGAGGAATTCACTTGATTACTAAAATTTATCAACTTCGAAAAGAAAGGCCAAAGGACTACCTCAATTATTTCCTCAAGATGTCTTCAAAGCAATCCATGAATGGTTTGGAAGTTGTCCCCCAATTCAAACTCCACATGTGTCAGACTTACTTACACCTACCAACAAAAACTACAAGCCTCATCAACCTATGGCAATAGTAGAAGGGGAGGCTAATTGTGAACCATAAATTAACAATGTTATGGACTTGCTTAGCACGGAGGAGTTCGAAGATCCAAACAACGGGACATTACCCCATTCTTCTCCTCTCTACTCTTCCATCCTAACCTTGACAGAGCTTCACCTATTACTGATTGTAAAACAACACCATCATCAAGACTCCATTTTACAATGCCTTCGGGAGTGGTGCCGCAAGTTCTTAGCTCATCTAACACAAGTCAAGGCATTGAAAATTGACACATTGGCAACACAAAAGCCCGAAGGAAAAACATATCTAGGTAAGTTGTTATAGCAAATGCTACAAAGGCAATTAGGGAAATCATAGCCCAACAAATGCAAGACATTCACCAATCATCTCGGGACTTAGAGAGATCCAAGATAGATGTCCAAGTCAAACTTTTTTTAGAACACAAGGACTACCAGAGGGAGAATGACAAGAGACTTTATGAAAATGGTGTGATTGCAAATGAAAATGCTCTCTTGGCTATCACAAAGCAAGGAGAAATAATGAGTTTCAATTTTACAACTAGGACTGACCATGAACAAAAAAATACTTGGCCAATTAGATGCCACTATTAACATCGACAGAAACACAAGGAAACTATAACCAACTTCCACCTTCTTTTCTGCCTCATGGACCATTGCCCATTGTTGCTCCAATAGCCTCATCAAAACAAACTGACAGCATTTTAGTGCTCCACGATGTTGGCAATGGTTCCGTGCCTCCTATAGAGTATAACTCTATGTGCAATGCTATGACCTAGTCTTTATAGTTGACTATATATGTAACACGATAGCTATTTAGAACTCCAACCTAATTGAGTAAACATGGCTTTAGTGAACACAACTCTTACAAGCCATGTGAGTAACCAACCACTCTCTTTCCATCAATTGAACCTATCAATACACAAAATAGACAGTTATGTCAAGGTTACTATCACTAGTAGAAAATGCAAGAATTTTGACAGAATTCTATTGATTTGGTCGCATTGTCCCGGTTTGTTAATTTGTTAATTATTAACAAAAAAAATTTGAAGACATCAAAACAGTAACCGGGACAATGCAACAAAATCAACAAAATTCTGTCGAAATTCCTACGTTTTCTACTAGTGTATGTGTAATTCACTTGCACTTAAAAATATCATTGCTTTTCTATATGTTCATAATGTCTAACCATCATGACTAAAGTGACTATCATCTATTGACTTTGTCTTTCTTTTGGTGTTGTCTGCCAAATCATCTCTAGACCAACTAGATGTACTTACTTTGTTGTGCACGGTGATAAAGTGCATTGATGAAATGAAATAGCAATGGACATGACAAATGAAAATGACAATCCACAAGGATTGTCTAATCAACACAAAGAAAATTTAGGTCATACATGGAGTCCTCACACATGTATTCCTCTCCACTTATGAAACTTCAATCTTATGAAACCATCAACTTCAATGTCAACTGCCTAGACTTTTGTCACTTCTCTAGAATGTCACTAGTTGTCTCGAGAAAGATGTGTACATCACATAGACTTACACTTATTGTATGTCTATATTCCACTGTTTTGAAGGGAAAAAAATTAAACTCTTCTGTATGTTATTGAGGACTACACGTTCATATGCAACATAAGTAGTAGGCATAGAAAATTGGTGTTGATTATGTTATTACAAAAAAATAAAACCCAATTTGATGAGTATAAGGAAAACATTCAAAAACATAATGAAAGATGACAAGAACCGTCAAAGAAAAACTTATTGTACCACACAAAGGAAGACATCAAAAGTTAGGGATCTTAGAAGAAGTCCCTATCTACTACGACAACTAGGAAACCATGGATAGCAAATGGCAACACTCTTCGCAACACTACAAGGGAGGACATGTACAAATGACCTCTAATATGTTAGCATGAATTCATGACAATTGTAACTAACGGAGTCTAGCTACTTTAGCAAAGGTTTGCAGATCATTCACTAGTAGAAAAAATCATGTCCAAATCAACAACTGTAGACAAAAAAGTGTTGATTTTAGTTGTTGATTTGAAAGTGCTGATTTGGACATTCAATAACTAAAAAGTGTTGATTTGAACGTCCAAATTGACACTTTTTGGTTGTCTTTTAACAAAAAAATGTTAAATTTGTTGTTAATTTTAACTAAAAAGTGTTGATTTTCAACAAAGAAGTGTTAAATTTTTTTGTTAAATTGGACTTCAACAAAATGAAAAAAAAAAAAAATAGCCAATCAAAAGTCGCCACATGGCAATTGCCACCTAGGCAGCCCAATGAGCGGCCGCCACATGGCAACCACAAGGGGTCCAACCAATGAACGGCCGCCACATGGCAATTGCCACCTAGGCAAACCCCCAAGGGATCCAACCAATGGACAACCGCCATGTGGCGGTCCTCCAAGCCACGCATGAGGGTGGGGGGCTCAAGGGTTTGAACCTTGCACCTTTTGCTTGAGGTGCAAGGCTCTTGCCATTGCACCACACACCATGTGAAGTGACCACAATGGGCTTTTTTATTTATTTATTTACTTTTTTTCCTCTAATTTTTAAAGTCAGCAAACTTTGGATCCCATTTTCATATAGTAAATCAACTTTTTTGAAAAAACTTTGAACTAAGAAAAGTTTAATAATCAAGTTAAATTTCATCTCCAAAAATCCGTTTGAGATTTGAAGCTTTCAATAAAAAGTTATGAGCCAAAATCAGACTGTACGTTAAAAAATGTAAGAGAAAATGACTTTTCAAACATACACTCTGATTTTGGCTTATAACCTTTTATTGGAGGCTTCAAATCTCAAACGGATTTTTGGAGATGAAAGTTAACTTGATTTTCCAACTTTTCTTAACTTGAAGTTTGTTCAAAAAACTTGATTTATTATATGAAAACGGCCTCCAAAGTCTGCTGATTTCAAAAATATTACATTATGAATGTTTAAGTTAAATTAAAAATTTCCATAATACATAGAAGTGCAATCATGATGATATAAATATTGTTCAAATGATGAAAATTTGTTTGAAAAATTTATAAATTGAAATGAACAAAAATGAATACAATAAATGAAAATCTACAAAGAAAGGTAGTTCATTGAAATTGTGCCATAATACTAATTACAATGTAAATATCAAAAAAATAAAGAGTAAAGATAAGACATTGATCACAAGTGGCAAAAATTATTACATTGCATGAATAAGGAGGTTTACAATAGTAGACTCAATAAACCAAAAATTATACAACATGAGGATAGAGTTTATAGTTCATTTGATTACAATCTTTAATGTCATATGTGTTAAACACACTTGTATTGACTAAGACATTCATTGTATTATTTTAGTGAAGATTTTAAAGTGTTCAATGGAAAATTTGTTATTAATCCTTGAAGGTCGGAGGCAGTTTGGAAGAAGAAAAGTCTAAAACCACCAATATGTGATGCATTGTCTAAAATTAAAACATTTTTTTTAATTCAACCTATACAAAAGTATATAAAATGAATAATGTAATGTGTAGCAAAAATTTAAAATTATATGCTCACGTGGATTGAAAGATTGTGCTATTTTTTTTTTTTAAAGAAAAAATTATCCTCGTTCAATCTCGCCAAACAACATCAATAAACTTTGAGAGCCTTTTTGGAGTAAAATTTTTGGTTCACACAAAAATGAGTATGTTGAACATTCATAAATATATGATATTAAGTCTATCAATTGCACCATATACACTTGTATATGTTTTAAACATGAACAAATAGTTATTTATTTCCGATTTTCAATCTTTGTCACTTGTTGTTTCAAATCAGTCAACTTTGGGGGCTGTTTTCTCATAGTATAGTAACTTTTTTCAAAAAACTTGAAACTAATAAAAGTTGTAAAATCAAGTTAAGTTTCATCTCCAACAATAATTTTGTGATTTCAAGTCTCCAATTGAAAGTTATGAGCAAAATTCAGAGACAGTGTTTACAAATGTCAAAAAAAACTTTCATTCCAAACTGTCTCTGAATTTTGCCCATAACTTTCAATTGGAGACTTGAAATCTCAAAATGGTTGTTGTAGATGAAATTAAAATTGATTTTACAACTTTTATTAGTTTCAAGTTTTTTGAAAAAAGTTACTATACTATGAGAAAACAGCCTCTAAAGTCTGCCGAGTTGGAAAAAGACTGAATTGTGAATTACTAAGTTAATAGAAAATATTCCTATTACACATAGAATGTCAAACTTGGTGGTTTAAACATTTCCACATGAAATTTTAGTGACAAGAACTTCAATTCAATTAAAAATATTATGAATATTTGGCAAACATTTTACTAGGAGGTGATTTAGACACAGTTTATATTCAAGTTTTTTGTAATGTAGAACATACAATTTCAATAGCTCTAAAAATAAGAATTTGAAAATTCTTCATCTAGAATTTAAATATTAAAAAAAAAATTATGTTGAAGAATTGTGTTGAAAAAATAGAATTAAAAATAGATTAAAAATAAAAACGTTTGGTTTTCATTTTTTTTTAAATTATTAAGTAGAAGTAGGTCTAAGATTGAAAGAAAAATTAAATCATTAATAGCTCTAAAATGGGATTGAAACACAATGATGTCAATGGTGAGATTTTTTTGAATAGAAAATTTAACCTTGTTAAACAATTTCTTTTGAAAAATTGTGAAAATTGCATTCAAAATTGAATCCTACAAGTTATTTTTTCAAGAAGATGCTCAAATTGCCCGAAAAACAAGATTGTTCGTAACTTTCACATTACTAATCCAAATGGAATGAATCAAAGCTTCACATGTACACAAAAATATTATCTTCAAGAAGAAAAAAATTTAAAATTAATTTGAAGGTTTTGTAGATTTCTTTTTCTACCCAGTGAGGCGGTGACATGAAAATTATGTTTAAGATGCCATAACTTTTGCTCTTGGGCACCAATTAAAATAAAATATATATTCCCACGAAGCTAATAAATTTTCCTATTTTATGAGAAAGTTTCAAAAAGTTTTACTAAAAATTTAAATCATACAAACCTACCCAAAATCTATTTTGTCCCTCGAGGGGACAATGGTCCTTTAGAGGTTAGAGAAATTAAAATTAAAATTTAGACCCCTGAAGAACAAAGTAGACTTTTTTTTGACAATATAGCTTATGTTTTTGGTCATGTATTTAGAAATTGAATTCCCCTTTTTTTTCCTTTAAAATTTTTACAGAACATGTGGTGAAGGGATAGTTTGAAGGACTCACAAGTTTTATAACTTCTGATTACATCATGAGAAAGTTATTGTATGATGTATAGGTTTTGTAGGTATGTATGCATGTAAGCCAAGTAGATTTGAATGTATTTTTCAAATAAATAGAAATTTGAAATTGGTTTTCTCAGATATTAATTTTGTGAGAAGTTTCAAATTGTTCTATATAGATTAGGGAAGTAAAACTCATGAAGAATTTCCAATTTAAAGTGGAATTTCTACACTTAAATAAATTTCAATTTTTTTTATTGAATACAATTGTAAATATTTTCAAAAAAAAATTTAAAAATAGGATGCAAATTGTTGATTACAACATGTACATTAGTTTATTGCAACCATTAGGTTTGGAAATCTTTAGTTTCATAACTAGAATTCTTTTCATTGAATGTTGTAAATTGATCTCAATTTCTATCCACTTATTATTTTCTCCAAGCATGAATATAAAATATATTTATTGTTGCAACTTTTAATATAGATTCTCTAACATATATTATTTTAGCATATGATGGAAAATTGTAAATTGTAGAATAGATATATACCTTAATTTTTCGGATAAAATTTTAGAAAAATAAAATTTAATCATTTGGGATGAATGAAATACTATTTTAAAAAAATCCAAGCATCATGATGTTGCAATTGCTGAAGTTTTTTATTTTACAATTTCAAGAGGGAATAATAGGTCAAAATAAATACTAGCTAGATCATCTAATTAAATCTGTTGAAAAAATAAACATAAATGAAGATTTCAACATTGCTTTCAAGACTTATATTTAAAAGCAATTATGGATCTTTCATATGTTGAAAACTTTGATACAAGCAAATTATTTGAATGAAAGTTGAATTACATGATGAATTTAATTAGATCTTCAATGGAATTCAAAATCTAATTGAAAATAAAATACAATTTGAACTCTAAATTCATATTTTTTGAAAAATCCTTAAAAATTCCAGAAACAATCCAAAAGCATTCCAAAACAACCCCCAAACAACCTCCAAACAACTCCAAAACAATCCCAAAACAACCCCCCAAACAACCCTTTAAACAATCCCAAACAACCCTTTAAACAATCCCAAACAACCCCCCAAACAACCCCCAAACAACCCCCCAAACAATCCCCCAAACAACCCCCAAATAACCCTCCAAACAACTCCAAAACAACCCAAAAACAACCCAAAAACAACCCCAAAAACAACCCAAAAACATTCAACAAAAACATGTTGATTTGGTCATTGCACTATTCACATGAACAAAAATTTGTTAAACCATTTTGTTAACTTGTGCTCAAATCAACAAAAATTTGTTAACCATTGTGTTAGCTTGGGCTCAAATCAACAAAAAAAATGTAAAAACGGTCATTGCAGTACCCAAATCAACAAGTTTTTGATGATTTTCTGTTGATTTGGACATAATTTTCTACTAGTGATTGAAACAAGTGATAAAATTAAACATGACGTCCACATACACGAGAAAGAGTAATAGTTCTCCCCCCCCTTCATAATGCACACTAGTCCAATTCTATGTGATCAACTTTAGCACACTTCATAGGCACTACTAAGTCCCTATCATTGCCTACAAAATGGAACTCGCACCACAAGTAGTAAGAAAAAAATTGTTAACATGAGGAAGGAGAATTCGAGAATCAAATATAAGTTTAGTCTTTGTACTAGATTGTACAACATCACCATACATGATGATGAAGTACACTGGATTACAAAGAATCCATAGATACAAGTGTCCTCGAGGGTACTTATATTTTCAACTATGTGTAGGTATAACTAAAGGAGAGTGAGAGCTCGTATTACAAAAACTAAATCAAACCAAATTTTTTAAAAACATCAAGTGATATGACCAATATCCTACAACATTAATTACAACAGTGCAATACAAGGCATTCAAATTTTCCATATGCAAGACGATAGACAGTTCATACCATATACTAAAGTCTATGATGCTTGTGGATATTGAGAAAGATGCCTAGGACTTCACGTTTTTGAACTCTAGCCGCAATTGTCATATCCTCTAAAACAACATCATGCATTTCCTCTACTTCTCTGATGTCATCAACGCCTGGGGGATCACTCACGGTTTTTAGAAAACTACGTGAGTTAAAAGATAGGGTTCATTTAATTCAAAGGGGGCAAATTTTATATAATTTGTAGAGCTACTATAGGGTTCATGAAATGCTACACACTCTAATATATATAAATTAGGGTATGTAAAAACATCATATAATAGGAATTTTTATTAATAAGTTAGCCTTGACAAATAGAAGCCATGCAAATTTTTCATAATATAATGAGTATAGATGTGGACAAATAATTTCATATGGATGATAAAATGAACATATTCAAGAAAATCTACGATGAAGGGTGGTCGACTAAGATTGTGCCATGGTACTTGTAGTGTATGTATAAAAACAAACTAAATGTAGATATAAGACATCAACTAAAAGTGGAAAAATTGTCACATTGTATAAATAGGAAGGTTTACCTTAGTGGGTTTAACAAACTGAAAATTGTACAATATGAAGATAGAATTTATAGTTCATTTAACTCTAAGCTTTGAAGCCATATGTGTTAATCACACTCATATTCAATGAGATTTTCATGGAATAGTTTCATTAGGAATTCTAAAGTGTTCAATGCTATTAACCCCTAAAGACTAGAGGATGTTTTGGAAGAGGAAGAATCCAAAATTGCTAACTTTGATGCATTGTCTAAAAAATAAAAAATAATTTAAAAAAAATCCAATTGTATAAAAGTGTATTATGTAGTTATAACAACATGTAAAAACAATTTCAGCCCATTTGACCATGTGGATTGAAAGATTATAATGTTTGAAGTGAGAAAAAATCTTTATTTTCATTCTTGCAAACTAGGATCAATAGACTTCAAGCCCTCTTAGAGTAAAATATTTGGTCTACACAAAAATGAGAATTTTGACTATTCATAAATTTATGATGTTGGATTCACTCATAAAAAATTTGAATCAACTTGTAATGCAAAGAGGTTAAATGCATTGGCAATACACTAGTCTTTTTTTGATGATTTCTTGTACAATGAGATATTTTTTAAGTTAGAATCCAAATGGTTAAAAATTAGAGACAAATATTAGAATATTTGGAAAAAAATTCAAGAACTTTGACTTCACATATTGCAAGATAATAGGGCTTGAGGTTAGAAGAAAAGTTTTTTTTCTTGAAGCCACTCTAACATAGCTAATAAAGTTTGACTCCTTTGAGAATGAGAACTAAATTATTTTTGATAATTGTATGCCATATTTTATTAGTAATATAAATGCCAAATTTCAATAGTTGATGAGATTTTTTGCAAAAGATGCCCCAAAGATGCCCAAATTGCAAGGGCTACCAAAAACATTTAGGGCAAAAAAAAATTATATTTCCACTAAGAGGATACATGTTCAAATCTTGTGTCAAAATTTTATGAACATTTGACCAAAATTGACTTCATAGGGACCTACCCAAAGTTTCAATTGTTCATTCAATGGACAATTGACCTTTATAGGTTAAAAATTGCCACTTGAATTCAATTGATTATTGTTGATTTCACAATGTCTACCCCATACATAGATGCAGTAGATGGAAAAGAAAATTTGTGAAGAAAGGTGGGGGTGGGAGAAAATTGGACACTTAAATTTTATATGTAAGATACACCCATTTAAAAACTTGCATGAATGAATTTATAAAACCTATAGGGTATTGAAAATATGCCCTTTTTAGCTTTTTATGTAAAAATACGGTCATCTTAAATGCAATAATTTAGGTCAATAGCCCATAAAATACCTTCTTAACTCAGGTGTATACCTTAAATTACAAGGAGTGATCCCCCCGAACATCAACAATTTTTCCATATTAGCCTTTTTTCTGCAGAATGTAAAGTAATTGTTCTACCTAGTAATTGTTCTGGGATTGTTTGAGGAGAATGTTGTGAAGTATAGCAAAACATACAATTACATCTAGCAAAAAAAGTCACATGTAGATCAAATTTGTCAAGCAATTCCTAAAAGGTTTACTTTAAAATACCAAAAGCATTTCCAAATTCCAACCACGCAATGCCCCTTTGAAGGTGTTAGTTGAATAAGGCCTCTACTATTGAAAGTTGTGCGTGAGTTTGATGGGGAACCATCAACCATGGAAGTAGAGGATAACCTTGATCTTCAACAAGGTATGGTGCAAAACCATGAAAAGATAATTGTGGATCAAGGATGTTGATGTGCATATCTAGATTGTATAGAGAGGAATGATGGAGCGTGTAGGAGTCATTAGTAGACTCCAAGCATTCCCCAAAACATGTCAAGGAACTCTTTGTCACTATTAACAAGTGCTTGATAATTTTAAGTGTATGCCCCAGATTTGAAGTAGTAATAATCTGCAAGGAAGTGCTTCAATTTGAAGATAGAATAATGCATATTGTTTATGGCACCTACCACACCAAGCAAACCACACAATTATAAGAATTTTCCTTTTGTCTCTTGCAGTTGAATATTGATAGGCCATGTTATCTTTTGTCGCAAAGTTTCATTCATTGCGTTCACAACATCACGCAACAACAACGAAACTGTAATCTTTCCTATGGAAAACAACTCACTACAATGGAAAAGGTTTGCTCCATAAGCAAGTTTGAAAAGGGTGCACGCCACACGAATAAAAACATGTATGGCCAACTCGTAGGAGGTATTTTTCTTTTGTATGTGTGGCCATAAAAAAATTTGCAAGAACAAAGACAACTAGTTTGCTCATGCGGAAAATTTGAACCCAATGGCTATTGTCATATTGGTTATTGAAGAACCTTCAGAACCAGGTTGTGGGTCTAGGTTTCATCCAAAATCCAAGGTCATCACCAAAACTGTTCAACGTTGTCCACAATTTGAAGTAGTACAATGTAGCTAAAATCTCTAATTCATAGTCCTACACAATAGCATGTATAATGAAGCAATTGTAGACAAGTAGTCCATAGAGTCTCCATCCTCTTCTAATGTGTTTGGAAAAAACGCAACATGTAGGGTAGTGAGGAGCTAAAGCAATATCCATGCACCAAACGTGGCATTGGTGTTCTTGCCTTCTCAGAAAACGGTGAAACTATTTTTTCAAAATTGTCGTACATGAAACCTCTGTAGCAATGAGACACTTATACATGCATGACAGAAGGCAAGAGTGCCAATCAATTCATGTTTGTGCAAACATAAAAATATTTCATGCTTTTTAGTGAAGTATTGTGGGACGTGTCTATCATTATGGAATTTGCATCCTTGAAGGATGTAGACAATAGCCAATTACAATTTTTTTTGAATTAAAGGTGTTCATTTATGAATGTAGTTCTATAGTACACTCTAAAACTACAAGAAGTGCATTAAATTTTTTTCATCAACAGATCATGAAGAATTTTATGAGAAGGACCTACTATGAACCCAAATTGGTGAGACACCATGACAAAAATGTAGCCATGAAGATGCAATAATCATTGCTTCTTTATATTCTCCAAGTAGACTAATTCTTAAACCACCTTCTTAATAAGGACCAAAAGAAGCACAAGACATAGAAACCAAAAGCAACAAAGAGGAAAACCTAGAGATGAAGGTCCTTTGTTATCAAAGAAGCAAAGAAAATGAGACAGCACAAGAGATTTATTCACAACTACCATAAATTCAATGATAGCCTCACAAAGTGCAAGGAATTAATTTACCTCTAAAAAGAGATGAATCACACAAGTAGATCACGGATTGTTCTTCTGCAAACACGCAAGTGCTACAAAAACCAACCATTCATATGGACAGGGCACTGGATAGCAACTTCACCACAACAGAGGTAACAAACTAAAAATGAGATTTGGCAAAATCCTCATTGCAGTCATACATAACTTTGAATTTCACAATCACTTACTAATTTCTATCTAAGAATTCCAGAATAAGAATGTCTATTGAGTGAAAATGGACAAACTGTATGAAACAAGGCATCTTACTGATAGCAATGAGTGACACGGAGAGCATTGAGGACCTCGAAATTTTTCTACTTCGAAGCAAAGAACGAGAGGTCAACTACCTGCTCCCAACCTCATTTGAATATAATCGGAGATGACGTGCCAAAGGAGAAGGGGACCCACAACGACGAAGTTTGAACCCAACTACCACATGCCAAAAATGGACATTGTAGTGTAAACACCACATCGTAGTATCAATTGTTATGTACCATTTAATACAATTGACTAACAAAAGCAGCGTATATGTAAACATTGTAGTAGTATAAAAAACAATTGGCTTCCAAATCCTTGATTCCTTACTTCTAAAAGTGAGAAACGAGTCATGTTACCAACAACACCTTAATACTATTTGTTTCTTACATTTTTGCCAAATTTTCGGTGTTAAGCAACCATAAGAATGTTATGTTGAGCGAACTAAACTTTGTCCTCTACTTTTACTACAATGAATCAATCTCATTTGTGCCCGCCTAAGCTAGATGCTTGGCTTTAGATCAAAAACACAATTCAATTCATAATTCTACTACTTAGTCAAAATACGCACTAGAAAGCTACTAACATCACACACTCCCCTAAAAACAATTCTAAAATATATTTTTTAGGCTTCACAATGGCATGTCTCCCCTAAAGCTTTAATGTCCGGCACACTTGTCTTTTCCTTGAACTCCTTAGATGTGACCTTTTTGAGGTGGGCAACAATCACATTAGTTGGCTAACTTTTCATACCATGCCCAAACTGTACCCCAAAAATGAGTTGTGAAGTATACATTACACCACTGAACTTAAAAAAATTCCACAAGGTGGAGTTTAACTTGGAATTTGATGAAACTAACACCATTGGATTTATAACATAATTATTTTTTTAGGAATAATTTTTATTTAAAAATTGTAATTTGAAAATGGGCAATTCAAAAGAAGAAGAATAGAGACCATAAAATGGTCACTTGGGTCACCCAAAATTGCACCTTGTCTAAAACCACCATTGTCACTCTATATACATCTCTAAAATAAATATGTACTTATGTCGAAGAAATAATTTTAGAACATCTAGTACCAAGAAAAACTTTGACCCTTTGTAACTTTTGCATACCATATCCAAATGTCATGTTTTGTGATGCATTGGAACCTCCTTTCATTTGCCAACAAGAAAATATGACTAGTGTAATAATTGTGACTAGGCACAATAGCAAAAAGTGACGGTTTGAGGTGTGTACCTACCTTAGGGCTGGTAACAGTGGGCTGCCCAGCGAGGGCCCAACAAGAGAGGGGACCCGTAGTGTGGGACGGAAAACTTGGGTTCTCCACTGTTCATTTTGGGCTTCAATCTTCATGATTGATTGATTTCTTCACTATGAATTGTGAAGAAATCAATCAACTCTTGGGCTTGGCAAACTGCCGGCCCTTGGCGCCCCGGCCAGGTATAGGGAGCGTGGTTGGGGATGCTCTTCGAACCCCCCCCCCCCCGCCCTGCAAACTACTTTAAGCTATTTGCGAGGGTCCACTGTGATGCACTCAACTGCTTGCCTGCCCGGGATGTATGGGAGGGGGCTGCAGAATTGGTCAGTCATTTACAGTCTCCCCTACAAATGCTGTGAAAATTGTGCAGAAGCAGTTTTGTGTGATGTAGATTTTTTATGTTGAGAACCACCCATCCAAAGTGGTTCATTCTAGAATAATTTTAGGGTGGAAAAGGTGATTGTACTGTATAGTATTTAGTAATGAATGATGATGTACCTCACACTTGAAGTGAAGTGTAGTTAATGAGATGCAGTAATTTTTAATTGTAAGTTGGAACTAAATTGAATTAAGGTAGAAAGCTCTGAAATGGAGTGGGCATTAAGAATGGACCTTATAAATGGTTGTGAAATGGACAAACAATAGTTTATAAATTGACCTCCATAGTCATGAATCAAGGAAAAAAGTGTTATTAATTGCAAGAGCCAATCATTCTCGTTGTTTTTCCATTTTTCTTTAGAAGTTGCAAGTGAACAGTTTATAAAAGACCTAGAGACATAAATAGGGACCTATGACACAAATCCTTTGAAAATTCATAAGTAATTCCAAAATGCTTCAAAAAATATGAAACCACTTGTGTTAGATTCTTCTTCTATTTTTCTTTGTCTGAAAAAATGATCTAAAAATATTTCCATTTAAGAAAATACATGAAAAAGGCAGATCAACCCTTAGATGAGCCATTTCTGAGCCTCCTACCTTAAGATGTGTTTTGCATGATTTAGAGAGTGCCATGAACACTTTAAGTTGTCATTTGATCCATTCACTGGTGTTTTTATATTCTTTACAGTTGCAGTCTATGTGCGTTATGAGCGATTGATGCACTTTTGCCTTATAAAAATTGCCAAAAATTCATTTTTACTGCAAAAGTTCTAAAAAAAATGGAATAACAGCTCCTCTTCTTTCTCTAGCCATGAAAAAAAAATTACATACTCGGTTTCACTAGCTTCTCCAAACAGGCCTATATTTCCTTACATGCACCATTATGGCCATGGTGAAATGACCCCGGCCCTCGGCCCTTCGGGCAAACCCTGAAATTATTTATTTTCCACACATGAATTTTTTTGTAAAATTTTATTTCATTTTTGAGATCAGAGACCCCAAATTAGTTCATAGAGGTCAAGAGTATACCCTAGAACGGCCCAAAATAGGGGGCTTTTTTTTACATGCACCCCTGGTAAGACCGAGCGATCCACCATTACTGAGCCTTCTACCTTAATAAGTTATGTCGTTGCCAGTTTCAGAGTTGGGTTGCAGGCCAGCCAGCCGGTTTCCGACATGGACTCCTGACAATTCCCACCACACCACACCTCAGTCACCCAACCTAATGATCCCTTCCACAATCCACACTAATTTATTTGGTACTATTTGTTTCCAGGCAGGTGTCAGTCCAGTAAGGGGAACCCACATGGAAAGAGGCCTCTCCCAGGCAGGCATGATTTCTGCTTCCCTTCCTTCCGGGCTGCCTGCACTTCACTTGTCAGATTGATATTCATTTCCATTTAAGGTAAGCTTAATAAGGTATTGGATTTCACAACTGATGAGTCACTTTTCTGTCTTCTCTTTTCTTACACAAGTAAAGGGTTAAGGTTTAAGTTAGGGGGCACTTTGAATCGCCCCTAGAAATGGCCAGGGAGAACTGACCCCCTCGCTTGGCCCTGCGGGCAAACCCTGGAATTCTTTATTTTCTGCAGATGAATTTTTTTGCAAATTTTGAATTCATTTTTGCGATCAGAGACCCCAAATTAGCTAGGTGAGGTCAAGATTATACCCCAGAATGGCCCAAAATAGGGGGCATTTTTTTTACTTGCACCCCTGGTAAGGATGAGCGAGGGGGTCAATCCACCCTGATCCTAGAAATGGTGCAAAAACAGTGCAGATGCAGTTGAGTTGATTTTCTGACATTAAGAAAACTCATTCAGATTGCTTGGTTTCAGGACCATGAGCAGTCCATAAGGGGGGCTCCATATATGTACGTTTTGTGATTGAAGAGAATGCTATTAAAAAGCACAGACAAAAATTCAGATGCTACCAATTAAATGCAATAAATTTTAGGGAAGGTCATAAATGAAAATGGAAAGTGTAACAGTGATTGCCTAGCAAGTAAGTAAGATATTGATTTCAATTATTTATTTTTTTGGAACAAATGAATTGATTTCAATTATGAATGCAATCCATTACAAAGAGTTGCTCCATTTTTGGCACTCTCTGTGTGATTTCTACAACTTCTATGAACGTGGCTAGCTTCATGTCAGTTAATTTTGGGATTCACCTGCTCCATTCAAAGCCACATTCTAGCTCCGATGATCAATCTAATCAACCTACGGTGGTCCTCCAATATAAAGCAAACCTAGATATACGACTTGGTGGACCACCAAGGACCTGGATGCTCCTAAGTACTACTACTTTCAAAGTAGTCCTGCCTGCCTCTAATACACTCATTGACTACCCGCCTTTAGACGCCAATGGCCTGCACCAATGTACTGGGACACTCCATAGGGTACACATCACGAGTATTATCCAAGGACCATGCCACAACAACATCCTTATTTACTACGGACGTGTCGACCGCTTGAGATGGGATCCACACAAGTTGCAATGGCCCGCAAAACAAGGATACACTCCATTTATGCACTTTAGTACTAAACAAGGGCGTGCCTTGCTCGCTGCTAAGCACATTTTGCCCAACATTGTTGAACGGAAATGGCAGGGCATCCTCCCTACATCCTTTCGTCTTAGATGGAAAACAGTGTGGAGGAACCCCGTCTCTCCAAGGAAGCCGGACTACTATGGCTTGTTTGGCATCGGGTTGTCGCTGTGAATGCATGGCGTGGCCGCATCCACACTGTCTTAGACATAGGTTGCCCAGTTTGCCCACGACACAGCCACGAATCAGTCCTACATCGCTTCTGGGAGTGCCCGGCGGCTCATCGGGCGTGGCAATGGGGGATCCATATTTTGAACGTAGTGGTCACCTCAAAGGATGCTCGTGGCCCATGGTGACCACTCACTTGGAAGCAAGGGATTTTCTCCGCCCGCATTCCACGGAAATTCGACCACGTCAGCAACTTGTGGGGTATTCTTTGCACTGTCATCTTGTGGACATTGTGGATTGAGCGGAATGACGCGGCCTTCAATGACATCAAGTGGCAACCTGCCAAGCAGCTACAACGCATTTGGCTTGGCATTGTGGATTATGGGCGGCTTGAATGGGAGAAGACTGGGAGCATGATTGCGAAACAACCGGATAACGCTACTCGCATTAGAGACCGCTTCGAGCGACGGTGGTGCCAGCATAACGTTATTGCCACCATGATCGAAGGACAGCCTCGTTGGACTATCTCTAGGCCCCGGGCTGGCTTTGTTTTTCAACCTCCATAGACTGTTTGCGCCGTGGAGGCTCGGCTCCTCCCAGGCGCCCTGTTGTGCATTATTCTAACCCTCTTGTCTTGTTCTGCCTAGGCTGTTCTCAGCTGGGCTTTGTATTTTATATTCTTTTGCAGTAAAGGTTCTCCTTTATTTGTGTCAAAAAAAAAAAAAAGCCACATTCTAGTTCATGACTCATGCAGTCTATGCGCACATATAGCGTTCTATGCCCCTTTCCATTCAGAAAATCACTGTAAATTCAATATCACTCCGAATATTATGAAAAAAAGGGATTTGCACTGTTTTCAATTTCTCTTCCTGTGATAATTAATTCGAAATATTTCGACATGGTGGTGCCCAACCACATCTGTTTCTCTCCGTTCTCTCCTTAGGTGGGTGGTTTCTGAGTAATAAGTTAAGTTACCCTCACCATCACTTTGAAAGTCAGTCAGGGATGGGAGGGTGGTCATCTGCAACTGCAACTGATTGAAGTGGCAGTGGGGAGACTCATATCAGTCAATTTAACTTACAGTACATATGTTGGGGTCATGAGATTAACCCTGGAGCGCTCCGACGTCCATTTTCTGGACGATGAACAGATTCAGATCCTTGTTTCTGTCTCATTCCTGCTTGGATGAAAGTCATCCTAATTTTTGGTGATACTTTATCAAGTTGTTGTTCTATCCATCGGTTGGATTTGGTGTTACTAGAATATATACATTTCTAAAATTACAAATGTGAAAGTATGTCAAGTGGTCAACTTGCATTGACTTTAGTTCAAAACTAGATGTGCAAAAATGAGGTCAAAGATGTAAAGGTCACAAAAATTTCAAAAAATCACCATATAAAGAGAACCTTATTTCAAATCCATTCCAACAAGTTTTACTCAAAAAATGATAATATTTTACTTGTAATTGAATTTAGAAGAAATTCTGAAATTTTCTTTTCAAAATTTATAAAAAAGATTGGTGATAGCATTAGTAGATCTAACCGTACGGATAGAATTAAAAAATCAAAATCTACAACTTTCATTTGTATACCAATTCCAAAATATTCTTCCAAATTGTAGTTTATAATGATTTTTCTCAAATTGTCAGTTTTGGAGATGAATCCAGACGTTTAGGGGTTAAAGGGTGTTGGTTAAACCACGAAGGACCGAGAGGCAGGAATTGTGAAAAACTGCCATGAAAAAAATGAATTTTCTTTAACTCAAAATTTAACCATACAAATTTGTACTAGACTACTATAAAAATGTGCGGAAAAAATTTCAGAAACTTTGACTGCACAGATTGAAAGATTATAAAGTTTGAAGTTAGAAGAAAAAGTTCTTTTTCAACCTTGCCCAACAGGGCTAGCATCCTTTAACTCCTCCTAGAGTGAGATTTTTACACATGGTTATTCTTTTTTGACATTTGCATCTGTATCATGTGACTTATATACTTGCCAAATTTCAAAAATAAAGGAGAAGTTTTGCAAAAAGTGCTCGAAGTTGCCTGAACTACCTAAAAAGTTCAAGACATCATAACTTTTGATCCGGGTACTCAATAGGAAAAAAAATTATACTTCCTTTTAAGGGGGTGCATGTTCACACATTGTGTCAAAATTTGAAGAACATTTGTTAAGAAATGACTACATACACACCTAACTGAGATCACATGCATACATTCAACTGTCATTTGGTCCTTTAGAGGTTAAATTAGCAGGTAATCACAACCTCGTTCAGACACTACTAGACTTGGGCACTTAAAGACAGACGTATGGACCAAATGCCCCATGAAAATTACCCCCCTACTATACGACAATGCTCATCCGTTGCTTGTAACCTAAATTAAATTAAGTTACATGCCAACAGGGTGACAGAAGCTAATCTCTTCTGCAAACCCAGGGGCATCCACTTGGCCTCAATAGTAGACAAGCTATTTAACCCCTAAAGGACCAAGACCATTTTCTGTCAAAAGCCAGTGAAAACTGCTCCTACTACTACATTCATCAAAAATTTCAACTAAATGTTATTTTGTAAATCTAACCGTAGGATCTTATACTAGACTTGTAAAAGAAGAAGTGGTAAAAAAAAATTCACATTTAACCGTACAGATTGAAAGATATAGGCATTTCAAGTGATTTTTTAATATTTTTTCACTGTGCCCTAAAACTTTAGCTGCCTTTGATCATTGATTGTGGTAACTTTTTCCACTATGGGTGCTGAATCAAAAAATTTACCATATTCTAGATCATGTTAGACATGTCTCAAAAAAATTTCAAGGAAAAAACAAGGGAAAAAAGACATGGAACACATCCAAATAAATCTTGGAATGCAACAATGTCGAAAAGTTCACAATGCCTCACTTAAATTTTTGAGCAAGTTCTCCACCACATAATTTTGAAACTCACAATGGTACTAATGGTAATGTATTGAACACATTTACATAATGCATCTTTGCACCTAAATAATGGGAAACACGATTGTCTTCAAAATAAAATTCTATAATACATTCAAATAATGCATCTTTCTTCTCTAGTCTATTCATACATAGTCCCCAAACATATTTTGGCAAGGAAAACAAACAAAAAGAAACTCACCTTGTAGGGCAATAGTTACACTAGTCAAAGCTGAGCAATCTTCTACACTACTTATCACTTCATTCAAAAAATTGTCCAAGACCTTTCCTAAAGTTGTATTAAATCATAAACAAGCATTTTAGCATATGCAATTGGACACATCAATGCCAATTTTTATTTATTTTGGGTTTGGGTGCAAAAAGAATCCAAAAATTGCAAAAAAAATTGCAAGTGTCCAATGCTTCCACAAATTTACACCTACATGTCTTATATAGTAGCAAATCTATAAAAAAATTCAAGAAAATTTAACCCCTCTACTCAAGAATTGTGGAATATTTAGTACAACTGTGACTAATGTAACTAATACACAAAAGGGACATTAGTCACACTATAGCCAATCTTCCAAAATTCATGTTTGTTGATTCCAAAAATTGTCCAAGACATTCTTAAAGTTGTAGAAGTCCTAAACAAACATTTTAGCATATGAAATTGGACATGTCAACACCAACTTCTTGTCAAAAAACACTCAAAATTGCCATTTTCAATGCTTTCATAAAAAAATTTAAAAGAAAATTTAATGTTTGAAAATCTAACCATAGGATTTGATACTAGACTTGTAGAAGAAGTGGTAAAATTTTTATCACATTTAACCGTAAAAGAAAGAAAGATATAAGCATTTCAAGGTAATTTTGTTTTTAATTGTGCCTAAGAATTTCCATTGCCTTTGATTGTTGATAGTGATAAAATTTTCCACTATAGATGTTGTGTTAAAAAATTTAGTACACTCAAGATTACGTTTGGAATGTCTTCACAAAATTTAACTCATCCACAAAAAAAACTTCAATGTAACAATGTCCAAAATTTGAGAATGTACAACATACATTTCCATGGCCTTCCAACCATGGAGTGTCTAATTGAATAATAGCCATATATGATTTCTTCATAGCAAACAATTTCAACTTGCCATCATCATGGACATGCTTTGTAAGTTATCTCTGAGCCTCATTGCATAATGACACAAAGAGCAACCAAGGAAATAAGTGATGCATAGAGTGGATGTATATATTTTTCTTCTTCTTAGGACTTTCAAGTTTTCTAATTCATTGATACACTTTTCAAAAAAATTATAGGCAAGAATATTAACATAATTTCCTTCCCAAGGACATTCACAAAATGCATCCTCACTCTTTAGTTTATTTATATAGTGTCCAAAAAAATATTTTGGTGAGAGTTGAAATTAATGTTTTTTCAATTACATTCATGTAATATGTCTTTGCTTTTTAGTTTATTCATACATTGTCCCAAAAATGCTTTGGCAAGGACACAAAGAAATTTCACTTACAACATGTAAGGGTACTCAATTGAGACTTTCATGGTACATTTGAAAGCACCCTTTGCAAAAGCACATAAACTTATTGCCACATGAGGGGCAATAAGTCTTGGGCCTTGTCAAGGACAATGAGCCATCATTGCAAACGACATAAGGTTTACGCAACTCTCTAAAAGTTGGGAAACAAATACGTCTTTGTCGAGTTGTTTGAATGACCTTCTAGCATCATTTTCTATGACGGTTTTCAATGAGTGCTTCACATAATTGAGTTCAAAACTGTAAATGAGTCATAGGATGACGAGGGGGATTACAATCCTTGCATTTGTCCAAATAAATGATATGCTTGTGTCCACAAGGAAAAAAAACCCTCAGTGCCACCATCTATGCAACTAGGTTTGACATGTATAAGAAGCATGCAATTGATCTGCTGCATCAACGCCTCACATGTGTGTTGTGTATTCAAGGTGCATTGGAAATGTTTGAATGTTGTTTCGAATTGATCCATTCCGTTGTGGTATTGATACCACTGAAAATTGCCACGGAAATTGAATGGGCATGGCATGTGTAGAAATAATAAAACCCGGCTTCTTATCTTTCCATAACATTGAACTCATTTGTTTAGACTCGTGCATGTGCCACTCTAAGGTTCTTTGTGCATGTCGATTGAATCCCTTCTTATCCTTCAAAGCATCTGGAAGGCCTACTCGATTAGAGCAAATAGTGCATGTAGCGTAAGTCCCTCTTTCCAATAAGTCTTTGAATAAAGCAATGGACAAAAAAAATTGTTCATAGGAATGACATGACCCTTGCCTTCATTCGGAGACAATAAACAAAGAACCACATTATGCGCTAGTCTAGCCTCTCCCCTAACCCCTTCACATAGTGCTTGAGCTTCTTCTTGTACTACATGACTTTTACTACAATAAATCTCAAAATTTGATACAAATTTTGAAATAGAGTCTACGAAACACCAAACCTTCAAACTCCACTTCTAAGGTTTTTGTGGTATGTACTGTCGTGTTGGACAATATTTGCCTTTGTAACAAATCATCATTTCATCTATGGTAGCAAACTTCCCAACTTTCTATACTCTCTTGCAATTACTTCCAATCGCATCAATCAACCACCTCACTTGGCCTATCTTTTCATAACTTGGCATTGCCCTATCCCTCTCATATCTACTTGGATAAGTAATGTGCAAGCACTTTGTCAATAGTACAAATCTAGACCGCAACATGAGGTTTGAGATAGTTAGGCAGTGGAATAAAAAACCTTTCTTGTGCCAATAAGTTTTTGTGTTGGGTTGATGCTCATATCCATATACAAAATGATAGCCATAAAAACTTTAAGTTTTGCAACATAAAGTTCTTCCTAATTTGGACCACCATAAATCTCACCATCCGTATTGACCACGGTTGTATATTAGTTAGTCCTGGCAACAATGCTATGTAAAATCCAAAGTGGACAAAACATCTCAAATAAGTTGAAGAACGTTGAAAAAATTCTCCATGAAACATTTGACCTAAAATATCCATGAAATGCTTGGGGGTGCAGGTCATATGTAATGAAAGACTTATTTTATGTCAAATTGCGGTACATGTGTTTCATGCTATTAACATCACCAACCACACCATCATCACCATTGTCTTCTTCTTCACTAAAGTCAAATTTGACATGGTCAAGTTCTATGTCACTATCATTGACAAAATTTATATGATCATTTTCCTCATGAAAAACATATATCTTGGCATTCTTGCCCCCTCCCCCTCTACATCATCATCATCATCCCCATAAAAATCAACATGCAAGCCAAGCCCAATGCCATCACCCCCATGCCAAAATGTATCAAAATGACCCCCATCCCCAACCCCGTCCCTTAAAGCCTCCTCTCCAGTCCCTAAGGCCTTTCCTCGAGTCCATGAGGCCTCCCTTCTAGTCCCTGAAGCCTCCTGTAGATAGAATTTTTATTTTTATTTTATACTTTTTGAAAAAGAGACAATTAGACAAGTAAAGATTAATCGAGAACTAGAACAGAGTGTGAACTAGGACAAATAGACATGTGGTTACCGAAATGACTATTAGACAACCCGTTAACGGTTAGTTACAATCAGTTAAGGACTAATAGACCAAGCAGTTAGTGTAAGTGGTTACAGCCAAGAAAGAGTACAAAGACTAATCGACCGTTGAATTTCAACTCTCTCTCAGGCTTGCAGTGATTGCATTGCCGATTTTTATACTGGTGTATTCCTTCAAGCTTTAATGCAGAAATTTTGTCTATTTGTTTTATGCTCGGTGTAGCCAGTGATTGGCTTTGTCCTTGTTGTTGTTTTGTATTTTCTTAGCCAAGGATTGGCGGTGTTTCTTGAGTTTCCTACTTTGTAAGTCAATTGTGCAGAAGAGAGAGAGCCTGTCAATTGATCTTATATGTTTGTGCAAATAGTTCAAATTGTCTTATGTGCCAGTGAGTGGCTTTATTGATCAAGTATAGATCGAAGTTCAGTGAGAACTAGGAGGGACAATTTGACCGTATCTGTGAGAGCTGGGCGAGGACAATTGGTCCATAGTTGAGACTAGAGGACAACTCGCTGGAGCTGACCAAGGCAGGAGAGTAGATCGAGGACAAATTGTCTGCGGATGGAGCGGAAAGACTACTCGACTGGAGCTGCGATTGTGGGGAAAAGCAGAAGACAAATTGACGGTAAGTGTGACTAACTAACTCTTTTGTAATTGAAGTGCTATGTTTGGTTTAGTTGTCGATTTGTCATAGGTCTGTTTCCTTAATTATGAGGTGGTGATATATCATGAGATTAAAAATTAAGAATTAAGTTTGAGCCAGTGATTGGCAAACTAATTCTTTGAAGAGAGTCAAATTGTCTATGAACT
The DNA here is from genome assembly GCA_947034895.1 of Rhytidiadelphus loreus. Taxonomy (NCBI): domain Eukaryota; kingdom Viridiplantae; phylum Streptophyta; class Bryopsida; order Hypnales; family Hylocomiaceae; genus Rhytidiadelphus; species Rhytidiadelphus loreus. The sequence goes on from OX344764.1 coordinate 48,415,074, forward strand.
TATTCAGTAAAGCATATAACCAGTGATTGGATTATGTTATGCTTTGGTCAAATAGACAATAAATTCTCAAATATTAGTAACCAGGGATTGGTGCTAAGTATGACAATTAAACTGAGCCAGGGTATGGCAAAATCATTAGTAAGGTCAATTAAGCAGTGGTTGATAATAACCTGTAGTAAGCATTAAGATCAGCTCTATTCAAATTTGAAGTCTATTGGACAAAGGCTAAGTTTCTTGATACCAGTGATTGGTTATCCAAATTTATGGATAAGTCTAATAGTCAGTTATGAAGATTATTTGTGTCTAAGTCAATTAGACAGTAAATGAAATATATCTGCATTATGTGATTGTGTTATGAGGCAAATAAATAAAAAGATTAGTGAGTATTAAATAACCAGGAATTGATGTTAAAGTTATGACAAATAAATTGAGCCAGTGATTGGCAGTGTGTGACCCTGGTTGCTGGACTAATAGTCAAGTGGTATAAACATCACATGTTTTGAAGTCTATTAGTCATTTCTATAAATATGTATGTTTGGTTGTCGTTGTAGTCAAATGGTCTGGAGAGATTGTATTAAGATGATTTACAGTTAATGGAAATTAATGTAAGACTAATGGTCTGTGTATGGTGATTAAGTTGAGAGGACTAATTGACCAAGTTGTGTGAGAACACCAAGTGCAGGTGTAAGGAGCTCAATTGCATGTTATAGATAGAATCTATTTGTGCTCCTCATTGTAGATTGAAATGTGAACTTGACCAAATTGACAAATTGCCCTGTATGAAACCTTTGTATGTGATTTATGTATTAACCTTGTTTGGGAAATTGGCCAAATTGACTACCATTACACATAAGTTTGCTTGTGGTGCTACCATAAGCAAGTCTATTTGACCATGTACATGACTATTTGACCAATTAGTAGTAGCCTTGTTAAATTGTTGGTGTGAAATCTTGGACGAATTGACCATCTGTCGGATACTATACACTCAGCTATGCATTAGTATAGCAAGACCAATTGACAAATGACTATTTGACAAAGTAGCAAGTAGGATGCTGATTCAATAGTAAATGAGTACTGTGAACCTTGGTCTAATTGACATACTATGAACTAAAGGTTGAAAAGAAGAATCGACAAGACTATTTGACCTGTCCTGTGATAAATGGACAAACTCTCAACCTTTGCATAATTTGCATACTGAGACAATTTGACAATTACAGACTTTGATATTTGCATCCTTGCATAAGTAGTAATTAGATTAAAGTAAACAGTGACAGGACCAATTGACAATGAATTAAATATAAAGAAGTAATTAAAGAAATACACAAAGGTGTTTATATACACCAAAAATATATCTATATATGTACTGTGTATGTGATTAAGTCGATAGAACAGGAGCCATGACAAATTGACATACCTTGGACTATTTGACATTAGAAATTCTAGTACAAGACTGTGACCGTAAGTTTATAGATATTTTTATGGGTTATGGACTGTGATTCGTATAGGTCAGGACAGTGAATACAATCATACCACACACAAACATATTTATAAAGAACTTTTATACATTGATTTATAGAATGGAGAGATAATTCTACGTAAAAGTGACCTTAGATACAAAACGATAGACTACTTGACCTTTCCCCTTACTAAAGAACCACCACTAGGTTATTCCTTGGGTTTTTGTTCCCAAGTGAAAATAATTACTACACCTCCATTCTAGCCCTGGCCAAAAAAGCCCTAGCCCTACCTCCAATAGAATTTGATCCCCCAACTAGGGCCAAGGGGGGACTTAGACCCTCGAGTTGCTGTTGGATAGAGGGCCAATTTGCCTCCAATTGGGGTTGATGTGCCTACCAAACTCCCACTAGTTCCCAATGGTCAAGTTGTTCTTAAGTGTCAAAGTAATTGTCATCATAGTCACCAATGTATGTTGCATCTTGAAGCTTGAAATTGTCTTGCAATGATTGTGGTACAAGAGGGACATATAAGGGTGTCAGGTAGTCTAGTTCTTGAATTGCTATAGGTGGCAGTGTAGAACTATGAAGTGATGGAAGAGAATTGCAAGATGTAGTTGCAAATTTTGAAAGCAATCTACATTTTCTCCTCACGAGTAAACCATCCCAAGCAATCTACAAGACAGTGGAGAGAACCAACATTAGAAATTGGAATAGCATGCATCAATGAGGAAGAAGTTGTGGAGAGAGAAAACACTCACCTCTTTGTTCTTCATAATAGATCTCTCTTTAGTCATGGCTTTTCAATTTCTTGTCAATGAAGATGAAATCTTCCTTTATGTTTCCAATTTCTCCTTGTGAGATCATGTATTGCAAAGAAATGGAGTTCCAAGTTTGGAGTGCCTTTTTTTTCCACTTCTTTACATATTGAGGTGAGTGGGTGAGAGGAAATTGAATGTAAGGCAAAATTCAATGAAATAATGTGTTCATTGATTAGTGGGGGTGCCATAGTTGGCTTCTTTTATAAAAGTGGGTGGTATTTTTTTAGCCCACCTAGTTATGCATTTATTGATTATGCTTCAAGTTGAGGGAAAATTAAGGCAATTAGCAATCTTGTCTTTGTTTGATTAGGAAATTTCTCTTTTTATGGACAATCATTACTAACATTGAACAAGTCATCACTAAAATTTGACAATTGCTTTGAATTACAAGATTCTTTGGGTAGAAAATTTATTGCCGTAGTTTGTGACTCTACTTTAATTCTAGAATTCTACAATCTTAGTGATTGGAGATTGTTCTCCTAAATCTAAATGCAATGGCAATTTGACAAACCCACAAAAAATCTACTTCATTGCCATTGCAACTGCGTCGACCTTCACCGTTGCACTCCCTAGCATGCTTCACCTCCCCTCTCCCCCTGTTCCCGTTTCTCTCCCCGTTCCCGTTTCTCTCCCCCTTCCCCCTTCCCTCCCCCTTCCTAGCTCCTCACTAAACTTTGTCCCGCTCTCTAGCCCTCCCTAGCTCACTCCCTAACAAATTAGACCTGCCTCCTGCTACCCCTCACCCGTGCACCTCCTTGCCCCTCACATCGTGCCCTTCATCAAATTTTAGAAAGTAAGTTGTACTTGTGTTGGCCTCCATGTGTAAATTTTACAAGATTTGCGATAATTTTTAAATGACAAAACCAATCTTCATTAATTTTTTTTCCATATTGCCCTTACAAAACTCTATCTTTCAAAAAATCCAATTAATTTGAAAAATAATTACTATAGTGAGAATATATCCGATTTCCATTTTGTCCCTTGAGAGGACTTTGACCCATTACATGTTTTTTGGCCTTTGAGAGGGGGCAACAAGTTCCCCTACGTTCTGTTGTGTTCCTAAACCTTGAAAACTCCGTAGCAGCAGCCTATTGACGTGGCATAGGGACTACCACATTAAAATTAAAATTAAAAAATAATTTTTTAAATAATTTTTTATTTCACACAGCACAGGTTGGTTCCCAACAACGGGAACCAGCCTGAAACGGCCCTCCCGGTAGGCCAAAAAATATGTAATGCTTTAGGGGTTAAGGTAGTATGCTCTAAAAGCGACTATTTAAGGGCTGATCCACCCTTTTCATAGGCTTTTGTGGACAAAATTATTTTTAGATCATTTTTCAAAGAAAAAAAATAGACGTGGAACCTAACACAAGTGGTTTTGTATTTTTCCAATCATTTTTTATTATTTATAAATTTTCAAAGATTCAAGGCATAGGCATTATTTGTGACCATAGGTCCCCTAAAATTCATCCACTTGCAACTTGTAAAGAGATGTGCAAAAATTAAAGACAATGATTGGCTCTTGCAATAGAAAATCAATTTTGCTCAATGCATTCAATTGCTAAAGTGATCCATTCAAGAATCACCCCATCCCCATTCTCCACCTAAAAATAGAGGTGGTTTGAAGAAGATGGTCACTTTTAGAGCATCCTACCTTACCGACTGTGTAGCACCACTTATTGTGCATGGCACCACGTGCCACAATGCCATATGAAAACAACAAAAAAAGAAGACAATTTTTATGAGAAAGAAGACAAGAAGAAGAAAAGAGCAAACCTTGCCAGGGCCAAAAAAGAAGCAAAGATTCAACAACTTGAGAACAACAATTAGTAGCATGTCTACGATACATATTTCACTCCATCTGTTGCTTGATGACCAATTAACCCATCAAGTCCCAAGGCCTTGTTTTCATCAAATTCCACTCAAAATGGCCATTTCTATTGCAAAATACAAAAATATGTAGAAACTATTGTTGTTTTTGCACTAGACAAGCATAATAATGTCTAGAAGAAATTTCACAAACTTTAATTGAGTGGATTGCAAGATATTTGCATTTGAAGTGAAGAAAATTGATTTTGGAGCACCTTGCCTAACTAGATTTCAAGGCTTCAAATCTTCTTAGCTTAAAATTTATATACTACAAACAATGAATTAAAATAAAATTACATTGAAGAATTGAGTTGAAAATCTAAGGATTTTTTTTCAAAAAATACACACTTGATTTTCATTCTTTAAAAAATTGTTAAGTAGAAGTAGGTACAAGATTGGATGGAAACTAAATCATTAATAGGTCTAAGATGGAATGAAAACACAAAAAATTCCAATTGTGAGATTATTCTAGAAAGTGAACTAAATCCTCTCAACCTTAAATTAAAAAAAAAAAAAAGCATTAACAAATGAATCCTATAAGTTATTTTTTCAAGAAAATGCTTGGATTGTTTAAAAAACAATGGTCTCCCTAGATATGTAAAGTATTATAAATTCAAAATTGAAATGGTCTAACATTGAAATGTGACTTGGAAAAACCAATGTATACTATTATATCCATCTATCATGATCAACATTTTATACCAAATATTTAATTGAAGTTGAAAAATCAAATTTGTTAGGTACTTAAAATAGATTTTTTTATATTCTTGTTTTTACAATGTAAAATGTTTTTTTTGAAAAATGATTTCCTATAATAATTTGAATCTTTTTTTTAAATAATTTTTTGCCGAACTTAATAGCTAGGTATAATAATAGAATTGCTAGCCACATAGACCATAAATACAAACTGAGAAGAGAATTTTAAAAAAATAATTTTTTTATCAAGTTTCTATAATTTACGCAACCAAAATTTTGTACTAAGGTATCAACACCTACATGAGTCTGAATGAACTTTAAAAGCTTTTGTTGCATCTTCATGGATCAATGTTGGTAGTTGGTGGAGGATTCTAATTTACCTTAGAATGCATTTTTTGGACTTCAAAGTGCTAGAAATAGTTGTACCTAAAAGCAACTCAAGGTTTTAATGTACGGAGTCTATACAATTTATACACAAACCTATAAGAGATGTTTTTCCAAACAAGTCATAATTATCGTACCTAGCTATCAAGATTGACATTTCATGTTGAATATTTAATTGAAGTTGGAAAATCAAACTTGGCAAATGGTAAAACTAGGAATATTTCTTTTCTTTGCAGTGGATTTTTTCTTCCATATTTTTTTAAAGAAAATTTGAAAAATGACTTCCCCAAATACAAATATTTTATCCAGCATCTTTTACAGAATAATTTTTACTGCAGTTTACATACAGTCGTACACTAACTATGTAGCTGTATAGTACAGTACTACCTTGCAAAGATGCTTGACTTGGGAAAAGCAGGTCTCATACTGGCTCATATCATTCTCACAAACTGAAGGAGTTGGTCCTAATAACCTAATAACTCAAGCTTACATACTGAACTGGTACTAATTACTAAGTTCTGAATTCTGGGGGAGCTACTCTAAGCTACTCTAATTAAGCTTAAATTAGCGTAGCTAATTCGACGGACATTGGTGGAGGACTTCTCTCACCCCGGGAGTTAACCCTAGAGTGTCTGGAGTCATGAGAGAAGTGGAAAGAGATCCAAAAAGTGGATCAAATTCAGTGAAGTTTGCTTCGAAATTGCAATGGTGGACAGAAAAAGTAACCGTAGGATCTGTTGCGTGTACATGGAAATAATGATAATTGGAAGTGAAATTGGGGAAAATGACCATGTCCATACGTGAAGATCATAAGCTTTGACCGGCAGAATGGAAGCATTGACTTGAGCGGGCAAGTCTGAGTTTGTCAAGAACTGAAGTCACCACTTCCATGCACATGGTCGGAAAATTATGAGGTAAATTGTAGCAGCTACGGCATGAAGACAAGAAAGGCAGCAAGCAAGATTCGTGAGTAATTTCAAAATGGATCAGGATTTGCAGATCTTGCAATCAGCGTGTGTTAGAACATCGACAGTGAACTTTTATTTTCGAAGTGCCCAGGTAACATGCCGCAGTTGCCCGAGCGGGAAGACATTTTTTCTTCCTGTGCCTGCCCATAGATAGTGCTATAAATGACAAAGTCTTCGGAATATAATTGAAAACTACATTCCCTGACACAGGGATGTCAGGCGTTGGCAAGCTGCACATTCTCCAGGACTTTGGACTTCTCACATTCCACTAGAAGTAGAGAAATGAAGCAGTGTGAAGAACGTCGACAGGCATCGCTTGTACGAACTACCAGATGCATAAAATTGCAGAGAAGAAGCCAGTGCAATACGGATGTCATTCACACATTCAAGCAGAAAATGACACATGACTTTTGCCATTCATTGTTGACATATTTACATTGGAAAACGGCATAGTCTTGGTGATGCCAACACCACAAACAATGTACAAAGCACAGACGTACTACCAGCTCAAGGTGCATAAGTAAATTGCACTTCTTGTACACATCTTGTTCTCCAAAAACGTGCACTCTTGAATTAGCTTCAGTTTAGTGATTTCGGTGCAGGGCCATCGATACTTCTATATCCCTTGCTTCTTACAACCATGTCTTCATCGCAATGTCAGTGACATGGATTTGCAGAACCACTGCAGACATGATTACCAACATGAAATAATGGACCACGAGTATATATCCATTTCTGTCGTCCAACTACTGTAATCAGTCCTATATTGATATGACAGTCATGTGAAATGTGAATTGCATACAGTTTGAATGAACCTTATCAGAAAATGGTATTAGTTGCTTTGCACACTCAGTGTATCTAATGAAATGCAAAGAAGTGAAATCCTATAACAAGCATACAAGTTATCTAAATTTCTTGTTTTTGGCTCAGCCTTCCTTCACCGTGCTCGTGCTACGCAAGCTTCAGTCCCGATATTGTTGGTATGGCACGACGTACAACTTTATACATCTATAGTTATGGTCACGTGAAAAACTAGAATCGTAACCATTGAACAAAAACAGTAATTCCGTTGGAGAAGTACTTGACTGTCGGTTTCACACTCTCATCCCGGTTCTGAGGTACCCCTACCGTCACTCTTTCCATGAACAATGACAAGAATAAGCAAACAAGGGTACAGTGAATTATCTCGCCGTCATCCTCATACTACGGCGCCCACAACCATGAACACTTCCTCCGCAACAGCGCTACCACGACCATTGCTACGAACACACTGTCCATATATATTGATTAGTAATTCTAGAAATGATGCATCTTGCAACTAACAACAACTACGGAACTAGCAGTTAGACATCTCTTGTTTTCTGTAGGACCACATGACAGTATTCTCCCTCCTTGCTGTACAGAAGAGCCGTGTGCTCAGGTTCACTTAGTAGCTCGATTCAATCATGACTGGAACTTCGGTGACAAGTACTGTGCTTCATCTGCAAACACTGCACAGCGCCGACCTCTCCCCATGATGTACAACTGCGCCACTGTTTCTTGCTCTGCTTACCAGTTGAGTGACCTTGCGCTTCAACGTCGCAGAGAATAATGAGTGCGTGTGAAGCACTCTCCCATGTGGAGATGCATATCCCCACATTGCAAGCAAGTGAGATTTTGTCCGCTTATTTGAAAAGCAAAACCGGCACTTTCTCCTACTTCTGCTGCGCACAAGACAGTGGACTGCCGGCGCCGCTAATCGGAAGCTAGACACGCAGCCTCTCTTCAACATCCATGGCTTGCACAGTGCTTCAGCTAGAAGCAATTGGAAGTCGACACGGTGCATGGACTCTTGCTGCAGTCTCTCCGAAATGGCTTTGTAGATAACGTAACAGTTCACCACTGAAGTATCTAGTAGGAAAAAAAATAACCTGTGCCACCATTTGTGGCTACAAACCTGAGAAGAGTACGCACTTCGGAGCTGATCAGCAACGTCAACGCCCCTCATGTACTTCGTGTAGCCTTTGAGCATTGGAGAAGCGGCTATTTTTTTTTCTTCACCACCAACCCTTCTTGGAACAGTGGGCCACTCTTCATCCATAGGGGGCAAGGGTGCGTAGAAGGAGGAAAAAAGCAGTACAGGTCGTTTATCAACCCACACAACGCACGAAATTTGCCTACTTTGATGCATCCGCCATCCTACTGTTCCTTGAGGCTGCTTAGCGAACAACTTCTTCTATGAAATAGCTTTTGGAAGGCCAATGCGGTTGCTTACCACTGTACCCGTGCTGAAAGTTCCTAGAGCAGCTAGATCAACGACGAGCTTCACAAAAGTAAAGAAATTGTCCGTGACAACAACGTGTCCCCGGCCATGCAAACCTTGCATCAACAGCATGACGACCTCGTAGCCCGTCTTCGCACCCACAACAAAGGATCCAGCAAGTGCATCCCGTTGTGCTGATCCAGTGTAAATCGAAAAATCATAGACGTAGTACTTTCTTGCATCTGCCAAACACCAAACCTTTATCCCCCACTTGGTAGGTTTCTTGGGAAGGTATTGCCGAATCGGACAGTAGGTGCCTTTATAGCGCACCATTGATTCGTCCATAGTAACTTCTTGATGTAGCTGCCAATTTGCTTTACATTTGGCCTTCATTTCGAAGAGTGGCCATCCCAACTTCACCAATTTCTCTCCCACATTGATCCCTCCATCAACGTCTACAGTTGTGTCATCAACTATATGCAAGCAGCGAGTAATGTCCTCAAAACGGTCTTTAGACATCGTTCTTGCTATGACGTCACAGTACAGGAATGGAGATTTCTTCTTCCAGTATGACCTGTGGTTGGGTAGCTTTTTGATGCCCATCATCAAAGAAATCCCAAGGAAAGCTCGTAATTCCATTAGACAAAGACCCCACCATCGTGGGCCGCCCATAGGAAAATGAGTTTCGGGGTGAGCTTCACTTGCATATCTATTTGTTTCTTCACAGATCCTCTCCAACGTCTTCTCTGTCCAGAATCTACCAAATAAGGAAATCTTGGATGGCATGCGTCGATATGAGAAATGAGGGCCTGGCGACAGTCCTGTAAAGCGGACGGGATCGTGGATGTAGCTGCGATGCTCAGTTGTCCACGTCTCCTCCAAGAATGTTGTTGCAAACGCTGTAGCCGCCGGTACCGCATTAACATGACTGCGACGCCTTGATGTAGCGCCAGCAGTGCTAGCCCGTCCTTGCCATTGAGTAGTGCCAGTGGCACAAGCCGTAACAGGCGGTGGAGTGGTAGTTGGCAACTGGCCATTATGGTCTTGACCACCAATTGCATGCGTAGGTGCATGAACCGTTCTGCATGCACTGGCAACACCAAGGATTTCACAGGGGCACTTCATTTTGAAATCTAGCTTATTTTGGCCAAGAGCGGGAATTGCGGAAGTGCACCCGCCTCGGTGGTCGACAGGATTGGGAACATAGCCGTCTCTCCTATGGTTCAGCAGTTGCATTGCCAGTGTACATCGCTCCTTGTTCCGTCGCTGTCGCTTGGCGGATGCTATCCCTAGTGTTGCTGCGGTTGTCTTCGGTAGTTGTGAGCAGCTATTATCAAGGAGTACTTGCTGGAAAACATCGGTGAAGGGAGGCAAGTAGTCGTTGCTGCAAATATCAGTGACAACACGATGCTGTAGCACCCATGAGGTGTGTGCAGGAGTGGTGATTTTGCTCGTTTTCCACGCATACTTCCTAGAGGTGAGCGCCCAGAGCGTCGATTGTCACATCCAGTGGACAAGGCAGTGTAGGCCTCACCAAACTCCGACATACACAATTCCACATCGCTTTGCAAGGGTCCAACAGGGAAGCTTCCAAGGCGAGAGGAACCGCGGCAGGAGTTCCCTGCTTGGGAGTGCAAGGCTACAACTGTGGTGGCAGTGTTCTTGGTCAATGATACAACACCGTCTTCAGTGTCCAACGACGACGGATGACCTTGTAAGTGTACATGCCCACTTGAGCTAAAATGTTGCACACTTTGTTCACTCGCAGTCGTTGCCATCAAGCATATAGGTTGCACTACTCCACATGGTAAATGTAACTCGTTACCGTCGTCAAGGAGAATAACATAAAAAACTTCAGGACAACCTGACAGCACGTATGAGTGGATCGCCAAGCCCACCAAGAAATCAGCACATGCACTTGTACATGCCCGGTTTGTGAGGTGAGAAACTACGCTAGCTGGAATACAGACGGGGATCGGTTGGGCTATCACGCGAGGCATAAATTCTTCGCATGCTCGCAGAGGTAAGAACGGCTGACCTCGCCACAATACAGTCATGTCAGCATCCTTCTTACTTGGCATTGCTCTGTCTGTGGAGTCCTCATCTGTAGTAGAAGGTGTCTTCAATATGCCTGCTGGTCGGCAGCTTCCGTCAACTGCCGCTCTACGTGACGCAGCCACGTCCGCCTCTGCATTCTGTCACTAGTAGAAAAAAACAGTGACCAAATTAACAAAACTCAACACAAAAGTGTTGATTTTTTTTGTTAATTTGGACGTGTTGATTTGAACACTTTTGAACACAAAAGTGTTGATTTTTTAACAAAACAGTGCTGAATCTTAACAAAAAAGTGTTCATTTTCTAACAAAAAAGTGTTGATTTTTTTGTTAATTTGGACATTTTTTTTGAAATATTTTTTTAAAAATTCATCCTTTGAACTAATGCCACATGGCAATGGCTACCATTATTGGTAGGTCTGAATCTCGAAAAAATTGTTGGAGGCAAAAGATAACTTAATTTTTCAACTTTTTTAAGTTCAAAGTTTTTCCAAAAAAGTTCTTTTACTGGGTTTGAATCGCCTTTTAAGTCTGCTGACTTTTTAGAAAATCGATTAGTGATGACTTAATTTTTTTTTAAATCTACATTGTAAAATTAAGACTCCAAAGGCTTCTAAAGAAAAAAAAGATTTAAAATATACTTATATTTGAATTTGGAGTTGAGGTATATAATTTTATTTACTTTATTCTTTAATGTTTTTCCCATTAAAAGTCAGTAGACTTTGGTGGCAATTTTGTCCTAGAAGATAAACTTTTCAAAACATCCTTTGAACTAATGAAAGTTTTAAGATGAAAAAATCTTTCACCTCCAACAATCCGTTTAAGATTTAAATCTTTAAATTAAAAGTTATGGACAAAAATCAGAGAAGGTGTTTCAAAATATAAAAAAGAATGTCCATTTTTACCCCTCTCTGATTTTTGTTCATAACTTTTGATTAGAAGATCTAAATCTCAAAAAAAAATTTGGAGGTGAAAGATATATCAATTTTACAACTTTCATTAGTCCAAAGTTTCTTGAAAAAAATAATTTTTCAAGGTGAAAATTGCCCCTAAAGTCTGCTGACTTTAATAAACAGCGAATTGTGTACTTATTTTGTTCGTAAATCTACATTGTATATTGAAGATTCTTAAAGATTTTTGAAGATTTCTAAGATTTCTAAAAAAATTCTAAAGATTCTAAAAGATTCCAAAAGATTCCCAAAAAATTAACAAAATTTTGTTGATGTGGTAATTGCACTATCCAAATCAACAAAAAAATTTGTTAATTAGGACACAGTTAACAAAAATTTGTGAAAGTGGACGTTGTAGTATCCAAATTAACAAAAAATTGTTAATGTTTTGTTAATTTGGGCACTGTTTTTCTAGTAGTGTGTATTGGAGTTTTGTCAAGCGGAAGGGTGTCGCTTCTCTTGCGTGACTTGTCTGTGTCCATAGTGACTTGTCCTGGAGGAAGGCTGGGCAATTGGCCAACACCTGTCTACATAGAAAAAGTGTCAAAGTTTTGTGTTTGCTCTGTCGCCACAATGTGCTTATTGCTCACTGCAAGGGCGACTTCCTCCCAAGGTACACTGCCTGGGCTATCAATGGGAGGCAAGTCGTCAAAGTGGGGAAGGCAGCTAGCTGGTGTTTGGCCACAATTCATATCGGAGGACGGCATTCACGGCGTCACTGAATCCATAGGCGTCACCTTCTCGTCGTTGTCGTTTCCAGCCTAGAATTCTAGCTGCGTGGTATCGGAAGAGGAAACGCAGCCCTCGGGGAGTATCGCGTTTGTACAATCCTTTTCTTACAGGTAGCTTCAACAAAAAGTACTTCTCTAGTAATTGGAAAATGCGTCTAGTTTGGCTCCTCGATGCACCTATATCATTAGTCCATTGCTTGATAACAACGCAACTGTCTAGGACCACTAACGTACTTTCATGTTGTGTGGGCATACTAAGGACTAGATGCACGAATTGAATGCAGCATGTCTAATCACCTAATACTTTTGTGGAAAACATAGATGTGAAAATGAGCTGCTGAAAACGGTAGGGGCGATGTGATGGACCAGAACATGGAGAATGAGCTGTGAAGAAGGAGTGACAAACGAAGTCCCTCCAGTAGTTGTGAATTTCTATACTGAACGATGTGGAATCACTGCACTTCAAAGCGGGTTGTTGCTAATGGTATCTCTGTGCAAGCAGGGGATGCGTTCATGATGATATCAGCCAACAAAGTCTACCAAAATTTGCTCTTCCTGTTGTACGAAGTCATAGAACGTGTGCACATTGTGTAAAACTAAGTGTTTGAAACGAACCTATCATTGTCTATCATCTGTAGGTGCACATTGACCTACATATTGGGACAGCCTAGCACTACCAAATTCAATGAAGTTGTGCACTTCAACAAAACATTGTTGAAACCATGATGACAACACTAATGACGAAGTTGGATGCAAGCAATTTTATGGGTCATATTTTCTCAATTAGACACAACAGTTTCTTATGTGTTCTGTCCTCAGAAAGTACCACAATGACTGCTGAAGCCAAGCAACTCAGGAGGTTGCTTCTGTTCCACAATGTGTACTCCTTGAAGAATTGTTGGTACTCTCTATAGAAGTAATTCTTGTGGCCCCATCCTGCCGACACTTTGAACTTCTCATTGAATGTCTTTGAGTAGGACAAATGCTTCATCTAGTTGTATTCCTTCATCATTGTAGATGTCTATTTCTAGCATTTAATTCCAAGATAGAACACTACAATAGTTCACATTGAAGGTCTTTGTTGTAGGCACTGAAGCAACCGCCATTTCCCAACAGAGTGACTCAACCGCCAAGCCATTCTCATAGTCCAACAGAGTGACTCAACCGCCAAGTCATTCTCATAGTACAGCAGTAATCCATAACACTTTCAAAGTGACATCTGGCATTCCAATCCGTCAAGCAATTGTTGTTTACATCCTCCAAGAATATCATGTACTTGCAATTTTATTTTCAATTCAATTGCCCACACATTTGTCGAGGACTATGTCAAGCAGACCAAGAAGCCCTTTCCTGACTGCCCGAAAACTTTTTTTGGCCCCAGGCAAGGCATTTCAAATATTTTGTCAAATAGGGCACATGGAATTTTTTTACAAAACTCTACATGTTGTCATGTTCGAATGCATCCATTTTTCTGTTGCACAATTTGCTTCTAATCACGCCACTATCAACACTACTACATGCCAAACTTCAATCGGAAGCTCCACAAAATTGGATGAATGAAATTTCGTTAATCTCCGACGTCTATGCCTCCCTGACTCTGTTCGTCGTCCATTTTTTGGACGTCGAAGCGCTCTGGGGTTAAGGATTAACTTATATCTGCATTCAGACTTATTAGACTTTTCAGATCATTACTCTTGACTCATTGGGTTCAAAAGCATACTCAATGTTATCCACTAAACTGTAATTGTAATTAAGGTAGTAGGTTCTAAAAGCACTCAGGCTCTAAAATGGCCCACCTCCTTAAATGTACACTATTTATACATGTTTCTTTTTCATAAACTTCTGTAATGTACAAACAATGTACATTTTAGGAGGTGAGCCATTTTAGAGTCCTATGTCATTTCAACTTCATAACTAATTCCACAAAACTCCAAAAAATATGAAAAGACTTGGGTTAAGGTTTATTCTACTTGTCTTTCAAATACTTAAAGATATTTCAAGATGTTTCACCTCCTCAAAATTCAGTTCCAACCCTTGTAAGATGATCCATTTATGGACCTCCTACCATACAGGTTTGGTTGTGGGCTTTTCTAACTGAAGTTCCACACCATCTCCTGGTTCTGCTTTTTAATGAAAGGGGGCTTCAGTAGCACCCCACCTGGCCTTCACAAGCAATCTGTGAGCTCCCAATGGAAAGCCACAACAAAAATTTTGTTGCAAACTTTGGGGTTTAAAAATCCAGGCGACCTGCCACTCGGAACTCACCCTTGCACCACATTAGTCATGCATTCCTTGCAATTAACTTAGTGGACGACCTGTACTCATACAATCAACTCATGGAGGAACTGAGCTTCCATACAATCACCTAAAAGCGGCCTACTTGCCCTGCATAAAAGAAGAAGAAAAAAAATGAAATTTGTAATCTTATTATAGTAGAACCACCCATTACCGATCGGGGATGTAATTCCAACCAAATCTAGGGATGGTGCTCATTTAAGAACTTAAATGTTCCGACACCATAGATTGCTTATCATTTCGGATCAGCCCAATAAGCAATCTATGGTGTCGGAACATTTAAGTTCTTAAATGAGTACCATCCCTAGATTTGGTCGGAATTACATCCCCGATTGGTAATGGATGTTTCTACTATACATGGAAGTAAGTGTGCAAGAATTGCAAGAGGAGGATTAGGATTTTGGGTTGGCAAAAGCAAAATCCAAGGGGGACCAAGGCTCTCGAAAAGTAAAGGAAGCATTCCAAGCCCTTTTGAATTCTGGAAGACTACTTGTAACATTCAACGTTTAACTTTGGGGTGCCTTTTAGTTTGACAAAAAGGCAAAGCTACTCCTAAAATCGGTAGGCTTTCTCTACTCACATGGAAGTGAAAGAATCACTAAACTTAGTAAAGGCAATTTTGAGTCTAGAAAACATGAAAGTCCATTTCAAATTGCAATTGTACATAGACGTTCACCCTTGTTGAAGAGAACTTCCATATTCTGTAAGAATCAAAAAAACAAGTTTCCAATTTTTCTTAAGTCAAAATTGCCTTTGCCAAGTTTCATGATGCTTTCACTTGTTCATGAGTAGGGTAAAATTATATTTTAGGAGTAGCTTTGCCAATTTGGTACACAACTCAAAATTCAAGTCCAATGTTAAAAATAGTTTTTTGGAAACCAAAAACTTGACTTTGTAGCTTTTCACAAGTTATGGCCAAAATCTATGCTAGCCAAAAAATTTGGAGTTCGGAAAACAAATATTGCAAATTTTGATGCAAAAAATTGAAATTCATCTTGCCTCATTTGTTGGTTTTGGTCAAATTTCCCTGCATAGAAGTTTGCCCTAAAAACATTGATGAAGCATGTGAAGAAAAACAACTTTTCAATAGGTAAATTTCTAGATCTTTAAAACTAGATGAACAGTTTGTGGCAATGAGGTCTACAACTATTCAATGTTTTTCTCCTACTATAGGTCAATGGATTTCTATGCAATTTAATCCTAATAATTGGATTAAGGAATCCAAAGTAAAAAATACTAAATTTGTTTTATTGCTTCATGCTATTGACTCATGCTATTGATTTTGGATAGTGACTTTGTCATGTCCACCTATTTCTATGTTAATAGTGACATCAAACATAATGTCAAGACGTTAGTTCTAACATCAAACGTAACATAAAAACAAGTGAACATCACAATAAATGCATTTAAAACTCATATATGTGTCTTCTAGTGTTGATAACTTGGCTAATGTTATAAGGACAAAGTCTTATAAAATATGTATGCTTGTTAATCCTTAAAGTTCCATTGTCTTTTCGATAGACTTTTACACTTTCAATCTTTGATATGATTTAAATTTTTTTTAGAGATGTAGCTTCATAGGCATATAATTTTTTTTATTGCAATTGGACATATGATTCAAAAGTTATGGACATTTGTTCAAAAATTTGAACTCTCATGGCATTTTGGGCAAGGCATTTGACTTTGACTTTCATGGGGCAACATGAAGGGCTTCAATATTCATGTTCTAGAAGAGAGCAAAACTATGTTAAACTTGTCTTCTATGGACATGCAACCAATGGTAGCTAGTAAGTAGGCATTTGGTTGGTATGGCCATTTGACTAGAGGTTAGTTGGCATTCCAATCAGCCTTGTAGACAGAAGTGTTGCTAGAAGGCCTTGTGTTGTAGTGGTGAAGTTTGCATTGGCAATTGCCTTTGCAAATTGAGACTTGGATATTACAAATTTTTGGAAAATTTTCACCAACAATGTGATTGTAAGGCACCAAATTGACATTGGACACCTTGAAGTTACAAAATTCATGGAATTTTTTCCTAATTGAACTTGTGTGCTTTTATGGAGGAAGTGTCCACAAAGTCTAGAATTGTCCCAAACAAAAACTTCAATGCCACCACACAAAAACAAAAACAAAAATCATGAAATCATGATTGGAATTAATAACACCTACGTCAAGCACTACCAAAAAAGTCTCCCTAATTTCCTAAGTAAGAACAATGTAGCCATTAATTTCTACCCAAAAATGTCTCCCACTACTTCACTATTAGCACCCAACTTGTGCAATCAAAGTAAATTTAGGGAGATTTTTTTGCTTTGTCAATACTCCCTCCTCCATTAAGGACATCATGGAAAAAATTGGGGAGGTTTAAATCCACTGACCTTCCATCATCATTTTTGATACATAACAATGATTAAGGAATGCACAAGTGCCTCACTCTCACAAGTGACACATTCACAAGTAGGTTCTTCATTAGAGCAAGGAAGATTGGCACTGTCCAATCACAGAACAACAACCGCATCGAATGAGGTACAATACTCTACTATCACTACTTTGTTTGTATTGATACTTTTGTAAAATCATACTTTAACTTCAAGTTGTTTTCTATTAATTTAGATTGTGATGGAACAAACTCCTTGTTTGTTCTATTTGTCAATTGTTATGTTTGCAAGTTATAGCTTCCAACAATTTGGCATCACCACCTCAAAGTCCAAGTTCTATTACTCCATCAAACAAAGAACTTTGCAACAACAAGTATCCAATACCTTTGCAAGTGCCTTCCTTATCACAAGGCCTTGAAGAGAATTTCTTAAATCTAGATGCTTAATGTATTCGAGAAATCAATCACATTTTTTATGACAATCAAGAGCAAAAATTCGAGGTCGATCATCATCTAGTTGTGAAGGCCTTGAAGATTTTTTTTTATGAGAGTCCCTACTTTGAGCAAGAAACTAGCAATTTGGACTACTTGCAATAGCCATTAGAATTATTGCATAACTGCAACAATTCACAAATTGAAATCAATGATTTCCTCATCTCCAACAATTGAAGAGGAATGAGCTAGCAATAATTTGAAGAAGAGACATGACACGCTAGCTCTGAAGCAACAAGGAGCGATGCAAGCTCACATCCCTGATGTGGGAATGCAAGCTAGGATGTGACAATGAATAGAAGTGCTCTTAAATTTGGTATTTTTTTGCATGTTCAAGGTTCTAAAGCAAGGGCTAGTCAAGCCATTGGGATTGGATGTTCAATCCAAAGGAGTGGATGGCATATGCAATAGGATTTGTATACAATTGACATTGGGTCAGAGTGTAAATGATCTAGTTTGAAGTTTGGAGGGCTAATGAGATGGAATTGGAGGTGGAATGGCTTGGGACACTGTGAGCCCTAATTTCGTCACTTGGAACTCATTGTTTTCTTTTTTTTAGTTTATTACAAATTAAGGCATAAAGTAGTACAAAAAGCCCAAAAAAGAGTGTAGAACCAAAATAGGTATGTCACGCACCAATATAGCATTTGGTCATAAATAGCCTTTTATCCATAGATTACCCATAAAACCCACTTGTATATAGGTTAGAACCCGTAATCAGTGGAAAACAATAGGGCTACTGGGAACTTATCCAAAATAGCCCAAACCTAGTGCATGTGACCATGATAGGCTAAATTAGTCTTAGGAGGGTTAAGGAGGTCCCCACGTAAATCTCCAAAGATAGGTTCTAGTTTCCCCATTCCACCGACGAAACATTAGGAATCCAAATTGTTAGCTTGCAGGTGTTACTTGTCCCAGACAGGCCGCATGGAGGAATCCACGGCCGCCGGATAGTGTTCTCGGATTTGGAACATGTCGGGGTGTCCACGGCAAAATCCATTCGCCAAGATTCCCTCACGTGTGAAAGATTCCTTGACTGCCGGTGATTCAACCGAAGTCAGTTTTCACCTCGTCACCGACTGTGTGCCAGAATAGCCCAAGACTTGGCACGTGGCTTGGGGGACTCCATGAGAGGTTCCCCAAAAAGTCTCGGTTTTTTCTGATCTCCAAAGGGTCTTTTTCCGAGCAGTCAACCGCCAAAGGCCACGTGGGGAAATTCATGGAAAATACCCAGGCCGCGGTAAAATCTCACTAAAAATTAGACTAGCATCTTTTATGTTAATAACGCGCCCCGACAAATTTCATGGTGTTCCAATAGCGGGAAGCAGCCGAAATTGGCAACATCCCCCCAATTAATAATTACGGTAGGATCCTTGCGGGGTTGACCGGCGTCCCGGGAGCGTACGAAGTCGGAACGATGACATCAAGGAGTCTTTTCTTGCTCCCTAGAGCCTCCCCAACAACCCTAGCTAGTTACCCAAGCCAAAAGAGGTAAACCCCAAAAGTTAGGTTTTTACCCTTTTAATTGGCCCCAGTTGGCACTAGTTTCCGATGGTTTTTTTGTGATAGAAATAGGGGGTAAGGGGTCCTTTATGCTAAAAATGGCATTCTGAAGCCATTGGCACAATCCATTTGCAATTCCGAGCTAAACTCCAAAAGTTAGAAGTTAGGGCCAGCGTAAAACCCAAAATTAGGTGAAAATCTCAAATTTGGATGAAAATCCGGATGGATGAGGTTACTCGTCGAGGGGGGGAGTGGGCCCTTGGAAACCTATAAAAGGAGGCCCTTCTCTCTCCCAAAACACCCCCAATACTTGTTTTGGGTCCGTGGGTCCAACCTCTTTTGGTTTTGGCAACTTT
This sequence comes from Rhytidiadelphus loreus, assembly GCA_947034895.1. Lineage (NCBI taxonomy): Eukaryota > Viridiplantae > Streptophyta > Bryopsida > Hypnales > Hylocomiaceae > Rhytidiadelphus > Rhytidiadelphus loreus. The sequence continues at coordinate 48,434,263 of OX344764.1, forward strand.
TGGCCAAAACTCCCTACGGTGTTTTGGAGCACTTTTGCTCCTCTTTGTGGTTACAAGTTTAGTGTTGAAGGTCCGTGGGGGGCCCTTCTCCTTGTCTTGTAACTCTTGTGAAGTTTCCTTTTTTTTTAAGTTCTTACCATCCAAGTCGGGTTGGGTGTTTTTGTCCGTGTTTTGTACTAACCCTGGAACCACCCTCCACCGTACCTTGGCGATGCCGCTTTGGGGGGATTCCAGTTCATGTTGTGTTATTTATGTCGCACTAACCTCCTTTTACTAACCACGTTCTTTTCCGCATTTCGTTACTAATCCAGTTCTTACCTTTGCATTGGAGTCGAGTCATTGTGTCCGTATTGGAAAAGAGTGGGATAGTTCCCCTAGGGGTAATCAAACCCCACCATTCCTTGTCCAAGTTTAGTCCTAAATTGTGTGTTAAAGAGTCCACCACACGGTGGAGCTTTGAACCTCTAGGGGAAGGCAAAAATCCTAAATTTGGTGTTAAAACCAAATTGACGGCGAAGCCTTGAACCCCCCACGTGGTTAGTTCCAAAGTTTAGTTTCCAAAACGCTTGGAAACTATTCAAAGTTTAGCCTCCAAAAGTAGAGGGTCAACCGTGAGAACCACCCTCGGTCGTGTCTTGTTATAACCCCCACGAGAGTAGGGGTCCCCCAGTTGTTTGGAGCGTGTGGACGTTTTTTTTGGTTTGCCCGGCAGCTCAATCCAGCAGTTCGCCCAGCTTGCCCAACAGCCAGACCGCTTGCACAGGCAGCCAGCCCAGCTCGCACAGGCAGCTTGCCCGCAGCTCGGCCCAATCGGGGTCGGGTTTCCGTTGTTGTTCGTTTTTTTTGGGAAAAATTAGGAAGAAGATAGAGTAGGAGACTAAGAAAAATTAGTAAGTAGATAGAATAGGAGACTAGGGAAAGTTAGTGAGTAGATAGAGTAGGAGACTAAGGTAGAATAGGAAACGAGGGAAGGACCTCGCTATACCCGCTAAGGTAGGAGAAATCAAATACAAGAGACGTTTCCATCTCACCTCACCAACTCTCCCCTCCAACACCACACATCACCACCATCAAATGTAAGGAGAAGAAGTGGGGGAAAGAGCTTAGATAGAATTGGGGCACCATCGAAAGGGTAGGAAGGAAATCTTCTCCACCATTAGGGTGAGACGAGCGTAAAAGGTAGTTAGGCCATATTTTGACTTTTAGATTCCTTCCGCATTAGGATAATATGACGCGTAAGAGGTTGTTAGGACGTAGTTTGACCTTCTAAGTAGGTAGGTGTCCAACCCACCCCCCTTCATCAATGGGGCACGCGGGTTGAGGAGAAGGGAAAGAAGAAAGAAGTGGTATGCACGGGAAAGAAGTGTTAGTCTTTTGAAATTACAAATACGATGGGACCAACCAAATACGTGCCCCACAACCTACAATTTACCATGGTAGAAGAAGGTGAATTGACCGCCCTCCTCGCGGAACACCACGCCGGAGTAAGAACCTAACTTCTTCCCTCATCGTTGTCCCACTAGGGGAAAGAATCCCATCTAGGCCGAGAGCTAGGTACCATTAGAGTCCAAGTCAGGTCATGTGTGATTAGGAAATCTTAGAGTAGGTTTTGAGGGGGTTCCAAAAACATAAGACACGTAGGAATCAGAGTTAGGATGGCCGAGATACTGATGGATGAAGTTTAGAGCCCAAAACGGATGAAACTTGGATGTAGTCGTCCACCCAAGTTGGGACTTAGGATTTAGATAGAGAATAGGGAGTCAGGTCCGTAAGTCAAATTTCACCCCCAACCAGATTTGGAAACCCATAGGAAACCATGGATGAAGTTTGGTAGCCTTGCGGTCAAAACTTCATCCGTCCATATCAGGTGATTAGGAAGTCCAAATCAAGCGAGTCTTAGGTTTTTAGAAATGGCGTGAGATAATCTTTTACCCTAGGACATTAGAGTAGGATTTGAAAATAGGAAACACAAAAAACATAGTATAGCAGGATAGTCAACTTAGGAGTCATTAGAACCACGATTAGAGAGTCATGATTAGGAACTTAGCAAAAAAGATCCATTGCTTGGAAGGCACAATGGATTGACGCTTAGACACCCCTTAGAGTAGGACACTATCATAGAACTAGAACCTGGTTGTGTTCACCGATTTACCAAGGGTGGGTAAATAAGCACCCACAGACACTTGGTACGGTAGAATGTTGTCAAGGACCATTGAGAATAAGGGTTGATACTACAATACTTCTACTTTTGCAGATGATAGTGGGAGTGAGTTAGAGATTGAATGCACCAAATTAGATTTTACTGAGAAGGGAGACAGTGGCATTCATGATGAAGGTTACGATGGAGATGTGAATAACGTCAAATATACATATTTTGGGAGTCAACGTGGTATAAGAAATTCATAACATACGAGACAAAGCCCCAAGAATTTGGTCATATCTTTGGCTTAAATATTGAGGGATGTGAATCTTCAAACTTTTTTGGCGTTATTAAAAAAAATTGGCCAATATTCATCTTGTAGTACATATTTTTTGAGACTTGAGACCAATCAATATGTGACTTGTGAATGTGGATGGCAATACTTTTGGAGACCCACTTTGGGTATCATTTTTCATGTTGGAGTTGAAGGTGTTTTTAGCAAACATTTTATTCATGGACATAAAGCATTAATCTAATGTAAAATTGTATGTCACAAAAAGGATTTTATTTATTTTTGTCCAATTCTTTCTTTTTTCATGTCATGGAACTGATTTTAATTGTTTACTAAGTGTTTGCATGTTTATGATCGAATTAAGTATGAAAGAGATATAGCTATGCTTGATTATGATAAAATGGGGCAAGTTTGGTGATTGATAACTGCAATTGAAAACAATAGTATAAAATCATGGAATGTGGATAAATTTGTTATTATAGACAGGATGATTTATTTTGAGGAAACATATTGTCATGTACAATAGTACATGCCTCAAAAGCCTCAAAAGTGGGAACTGAAAGCTTGATGCTTTGTCAATTCTAGATCCAAATAAAAATACTTTCGGGCAGGTACCTACCAGCTAGTGCTAGCTAGAATAAATAATAGTAATATAATAATTAACTTTTAAATCTTTTTTTAAAACATTTTTTCAAAAAATATTTAAAATTTGATTAAATAATATGATCCGACGTTGCCAAAGTTCATCCATGTCAAACTGTTGATTCCCACAGTTTAGGAATTTTGGGGAACTTGCAGCCTTGTTGAGTACCTCAATCTCATCTAATGGAAATAAACGAGCACATGTAGAAGTTGTTGATGGCATGACTATTGAATCCGGAATCTAGTATTCAATGAATCTAAACCACTAGGTATTAGTTTGGATAATTGCTTGTGCAAAGTGACTTTCAATATCAAACAATTATATATATTTTAGGACAAAATTGGTTAGAAATTTACAATTCCAAAATAGATTGGCAAAAGAAATAACTAAGGTTTTCAAAAAATTATAATATAGTAGAAATGTTTCTTAAAAGTTAGCCTTGAGGTAAAGGTAAATTTTTTTTTTTGAAAAGAACCAATTCAATGTCAATATCAAAATATTAGCAAAGGTTGTTTTAAAAAAATTCACCATGGGAATAAAATCACTAAATTCAAAAAAACTTTAATGGTGGAAGCTCAAGCTTTTATAACTGCAACTAAAGAAGGCACAAGTTTTTCAATTTATGCTTTACCAACAAATTAAAGGAAAATTGTAAATCATGCACTAAAATTCCTATTTAATATGAAGATTTTATTGATGTATTTGGAAAAAAAGTGTTTATATGCTTTCAAAGCATTGACCATATGATTGTACTATTGATCTTCTAGAAGGTATTCAACCACCATTTGGACCAATTTACAACTTATCATAGAATGAATTTAAAGAATTACAAAAATATATTGATGATAATCTTAGGAAAAAAAAATCATTCAACATTCAAAGTCGCATGTTGGAGCACCTATATTATTTGTAAAGAAAAAAATGGTTCATTATGTACATGTGGATTATAGAAGTCTCAATAAATTATCAATTAAAAACTAGTATGCCTTATCATTAATTTCAAATCTTTTAGATTGTGTTGGAATTTGTCCAGATCAGCGTGACCAAAACCATAGAAATGACGGATTTTCTACTAGTGTAAGAACATATTAATTATTTTGTGGTGATTAATCTTCGTGACATTTTAATTTTTTCATACAATGAAGAGGACCATAAAAAAACATGATTGTTTGATTTATTTAAACTTTGACAAATAGTCCCTTTATGCAAAATTAGAAAAATGTGAATTTCATCATTATCAAGTAGAGTGGATTGGATGTATAATCTCTCCATTTGGCATATCAATGGATCCTAAACAAATGCAAATTATTGTTGAGTGGGCAATACCTTCTATTCTTTGTGATGTGCAATGTTTCTTTGGCTTTGCCAATTTTTATAGAATTTTTATTAAGGATTACTCTAAAATTGCAACACCACTGATATATGTCACTATCAAAGAAAAATTTGCTTGGAATGATCAAACACAAGAAGCTTTTGATAATCTTATAACAACTTTTTCAATTGCACCCATTTTGATACATGTTGATTTTATCAAACTTTTCTTTTTGGAAATCGATGCCTTGGATTATGTGCTTGGAGTTTTCCTATTTCAACATGGTGATGATAATTATCTTCATCTTTTTGCATCCTATTCTAGAAAGTTTACAACACTAAAAATTAATTATGAATTTCATGATGAAGAAATATTAGCAATTGTGACTTCCTTTGAAGTTTGGCATCATTTTGGAGAAGGTACTCAACTTCACATCATAGCCTATACTAATCATAAAAACTTGGAATATTTTATGAGTGCAAAAATTTTAAATTGACACCACGTTCATTGGAGTATGCCTTTATCAAGATTTGACTTTGTTATCACTTATCAAAACTTGTAGTCAAACAAAACTCTTGATGCTACAAGATACAATTAGAATTAGGGAAGCCAAGAATTCTAAATTTAAAAATGAATTATTATTTTACAAAAATTTGTCATTTGTTTTGCCTAACTTCAAATTTATCTAGCACGTCACAATTTTCTAAGTGTTGGACATTTTAGATATTAAAAAAATGAATTAATATCTATATATTATTGGTAGATGCAAATATAGAAATCTATAAGAGATTACATCAAGTTATGTAGTATTTGTTCTTGTGCTAAATGTACATGTCATCTACTACATGGACTTTTGTAACCACTACCTATACTAGAAAACCTTGAACATCATTGTCTATGGATTTTATCACTGACCTTTCAAGTTTGCATCAAAATGATTGGATAGATCTTTTACCTTTGGCACAATTTGGTTTTCATGATATTTGCATTCATCAACTAAGTAAATTCTATTTTTTTCAAATTATGGTCAACACTCTAAAGAGGATTCTTTTCAAGTAAAGATGAATGGAAGTCTAGTAGTTGAAGATCTTACAGGCCATATAGTTTCCATTTACAATGACCTTAGATTTCAACTTCAACACTGAAGCTCAAGATCATTGAAAAAAATATGGAGATGTTTGCTGCAAAGTAAAACCTACATTCAAAGTTGGGGGATCAAGTTAACAACAATTTGGAATATGAAGTAGAAGAGGTATTAAACTCTCAAATAAAATGATTCCTTTTAGAATATTTTAATCATTGGAAGGGTTGTGACATAAATGAATGTACATAAGAGCCTACATCAAATCTTCAATTGTCCCTAAAAGAATTGTTATCTTTCATAAAAATATCCTCAAAGATCAAAACTCGCTCATCTTGGACCTTGTTGCTAGAAGGGAGGGTGATGCCACAAATATATAGATTTAAGAACAGGTTTAGTTTTAGGAAAATAGTTTTGGACATTATAACCAACAACTAAATCTCGTGAAAGGTTGTATATAAGAAATGTTGACAAGACAAATTAGTCTTGTCAACTCCTTTTATACTTGCTATATTGAATTAAACTTGGATTTTTGTATTTATTTTTTTAATAAAAAAATAATTCAGATAATGATTTGGCCATCTTTGATACTTTGAACCTCAAAACAAGGCCTCAACACCTTTAGTAGGGCATCATGAGTAGAGCGTAGAGCAACTGAGCCCTAGTGAATAGTGAGATGAATATTATCAAGTTGAATTCTTACTCTAATTTGAAATTTTGGAAAATTCTTAAAATTGAATTTTTCATTTTATAGCAATTTGAACTTTGGCAAGAACTTTGGACCTATAATCATAGAGTGCAAATTTTTTAATTTTAGAATGACATAACACAATAATTCGCATCATGATGTTTTATATTAGAATATAAACCTATGGAGAAATTGCAAAAATTATGACTATTAGAAGACATATAAACACATCTTTGAAGATACTTTAAAAAATATTCACATTCAGAAGTAGTTGCAAAATGACGTAAGAAAAAATAATAATAGGCTTGTCTTTTTAGGGTAATAAGTTTGGCAATTATAAACTTGTTATGCTAGACTTTGAAGGTACATGTTAACCAATATCCAACATTGAATCCTATATTTATTGATATAAATCTACCAAAGATCTTGATTCCATGGTTGCAAAGTGAATTCTACATTCCACTTGTTTTTTAAGCCCCATTGGTTGACTCAAAAAATCTTTCAACTTTGTCATTTAAAAAAAATTCCAATCCAAATTCTTATGTCATTTTGTTTTAGAAATAATTGAACTCCAAAGGTTCTCTTTGGTTCCCTCAAAAACTTTTCAATCCGTTCATTTTAAAAGACACTAAATTCTTTGTGGGCTTCAAATTTAGCAATTTGATTTTGAAATTCTATTATTTTTGTCGTAGCTTCAAAATTTTGATACTTTTGTCTAGGCTTAATTTCACCATTTTTAGTCTTGGCTTCATTCCGTCATTCTTTTGGGGGCTTCAATTTTAGTCATGGCTTCAAATGCACATTGTGGTTGTGAGGTGGATACTATATTTGTCAATACAAAAAATCCAAAGGTTTCTCCAAAATTGGCTAAACCAATTCTACCTAAAGGTTGTTAGTATATTGAGAACATAAGTTGCTTTTGAATACACCTATTTTCAACATCAATACACACCACAACACATCAACATTTGAGCATCAATACTTTGAAAAAAAATTCATATAGTTTTTCCTCATAGTGTCTAAAAATGCATAAGAAAGGAATCTAAAGTACTATTTTACTTCCAACTGAACTAGCAATGTGATAGAATACACCTAGGGCTCTAGAATGCACACAAATGTTGGTGATTTGTTGTGCTCCTAATTCAGGTTGTAGGAAGTTTTTGAATTGATTAGTATACCTTTGTAACATAATATGGATTGAATTTCATGAATTCATAGTTCTCTATAAGGTCTATCTTGAGAGCAACTATAGTTTGGCTACCTTTTCAATGCTTTTGTTAATGTTAATGTTAAGCTGTTAATGTTAATGCAGTAAAATGCATCTTTTGAGCTCATTGTGTGACAAAGTCACAATGAGCTCATTAATTAATTTCATTCCTTAATTAATTTCCCCTCCCCCTCCCCCCCTCTTTTGTAATTTTGAGAAACAAATGATCTTACAATCAATATGGGATAAGTCAATGTTTCCCAAGTACGTATCCGTATGCATATTAGTATGTATCTGTATCCGTATTTGTATATATATCTACATCCGTATTTGTATCAACGTATTGTATTTGTATTTGTATCAGCGTAATGTATCTGTATCAGTGTATCTGTATTAGCGTATGCATATGCATATCAGAGTTTTTTGAGATCAACGGCTGTGGGGGTGTTTTTTAATTTTCTTTTGTAAAAATCAACAGTTGTCATTTTTTAGGAGGGGAGGGGGGGCAACTAATGACAGTGATTGCATCTCTTGGACTCATTGTTTATAAGTGCAAAAAAATTGTTGCACATGATGCAAAGTTTTGTTGAAAATGCAAAATTTAACCTTCAACAAATGAATGATTACTTCCACTAGAAGTTGTTACATTGCATATTTATTACTCCGTAACTACAATGCTAGTTTGTCTTTTCAAAGGGTTTGAAAAGACAAACTAGCATTGATTGCCATGACAAATGTGATTGTTGTGTACCCTTGTGATTTATAGGGTTTAGGCTTGCACAAAGAATACAACTCAATGATTGTCATTCAACAAGTAATCAATTCTAGATGAGAGTTCAGAGAGTGTTGAAGAGCAAGTTTTCACGGTGATACTCCATGAATTACAACTTAGTATATAAGATAACTTTGCCTATGATAGGCAAAACTTGGGACCAGCCTAATGTAGGCAAAAAATTCATGAGCGGTACATGTGTCTTGTGAAATGTATTGCTCATGAATTTTTTGGCCTTTATTGGGTTGGTTCCAAGTTTTGCCTGTCATAGGCAAAGTTACCTTACATACATACATACCAAACATTTAAGGCTAACAACCTAACTATTTTGTAAAAGAAATAATCCTAAGAATCAATATTCTCATATTTGGCTAAATTTAGCAAAAGTTCTCCTAAAAAATATTTACAACTACAAAATAATTTGAATCTACATTACAAAATTAATTTTTTTAGCACATTTAGCAATTTTGAGATTGGAGTTCTAAATTACGACATCTATGTGAGAATTTTTTATCCAAGACTTTCCAATCTAGAAACATGGCTCCAAAACCTTCAATTTTTAATTATAAAAAATCCAAGACACCTATTGAAAATTGAATGTTTTGGATCAATGGAGTGTCTTGGATTTTTTATATTTGAAATTTTACTCATTCATTACTAATTAGTTTTTTTTAGAGTACTTCAATCATTCTTTAGACTTTTATAATTTAGAATCTAATTAACTTCTCACAATGATTTTAGAGTATCAAATAAATATTTAAATTGAAGCATTTGATCTTTTGTAAAATTTATGACATTATTAAACCACATGCTTTTAATACCACTCCTAACCCGACAAAAGACAAGTTTTTGACAAATACTTTTGATATAACAAATCAATTGAACAATAGATAAAATAATCACTTAAATCGCATTGAATGAATATATTTCTTAATGTTTTTTGGCACAAGAAGAAATTCTTTATTCCAATGCAAAAAAATTCATGCATTTCTACAAACTATAAATACAAAGATTTATAAGCTACATTTTTATCAACTAGAGTGTAATTCCTACTTGACATTTTCTAGAATCCAAAGATGCTTCAAAAAATCCAATGCACTCAAACCCTTGTTGACATTATAAGTCAACATTTTTGAATGAGAACTTTTACACCCTCTAACATGCTCAGCCATGGATCCTTAAAAAACAAGTCATGTCCTTCATGACTTCTTTGTATGTTTGCTCAATTGTGTTACCTTCAAAAGGAAAGATCCCCACTAAGAGCACATATGGTACCACCTTGGTGCTCTAAATGTTCACTTTGGATCCCATTCATTACATGTGTTTTGGTTGTTGGGGAGGGTTGTAAGTTCCCAACTCGGCCCCCCCCTGAGAACCGCCGAAACCTGCCGAAACCCGCCTGTGCTCCAGCCCCCCCCATCTCATCTAATGGTGGCTTTCCACTACTTTGAGAGCCATATATGATGGAGTCCGAACGACATCGGTCAATACTTCATACATTGCTTAAAGAATCAGACCAATCCAAAATCAATCACTTTGAGTGGTAAATCTACTGGCATAGGCTGGGATCTAGTTTCAAGGATTCTAAGGATTTAGTTTTGTCAATGAGACAAATTGAGAGCATTTCACTTGGAAGAAAGTATATTATGAAGTTTATTGTTGTCTCATCTATGACATAGAAATATTTGTAAAATTAGGGCTCACTAAAATTACAAATTAATTCATGAATATTGCAAAGGTGTGAGATCATTGTTGTGGGCTTCTTTCATAGGCAATATTATTATATTTAAGTAAATGCAACTTGGAAATCCTACATGGCCTATTAATTGGAAACTTGGTCCATACTCTATATGTAAGGTAGTGCATTTGTAATGAACCCCTAAGCATCAATAAAAACATATCCAAGAGTTTCATTATAGTTGAGGCATTTTGAAATGGTCATGTTCACCATGTTGTGTCTAAAGCAACATGGCTTTTGTTTTTTTGCACTTGATGCCACATGCTTGATTAGAAGATATTTTCATCTTTGAATGGTTGTTTTGTTGTATTACAAAAGTGTAAGTTGCATATGAGCTTGTGTATGGATATTCTTATTTTTGAATCAAGCAGAAATATTTATTTCATTTTGCTTAGAATTTCACTATTATTTGTGTTTGTCTTTCCTTAAAGGATTGATGGAATTGTCAATGCTTTGATTGAATGATGTGTATATTGCTTTAGTGTAAGTTGAAATATTACTCTATTGAACCACTATCCCCCCAAACAAAATTTTGTAGTGACATTAATTTTTAAGACGACACTAATTTATCCCCCTCATTTTTTAGACAAATTTGTGTAGCTTAATGCCCCAAGTGTCCCTTTCTACTAGTGCATTATGTTTTAAACCTTGGTGTAATTTTCTCTTTGTATGAAATGTTTCAATGTATCAAGAACTAAACCATTCATTATTTTACACTAACATGTTTAGTTTAAAATAAATTGGAAATAATTATTTTAATTCAAACTCCTTGTAATAGATGACAGTTATCCCCTAGGGAATCAAAAATGTCCCCACATAGTCTGGAAGTTCAATTTGAAGTGCTATAACTTTTGCATTCAATGTCTGAATTCAATAAAACTTGTTGGTAAATTTGCACTGTCTTCTAATTTGTGTGGTAAATTTTTTAGATTAACCCAAGATATAATAATTTTTTGAAAGCCATTCAAAGTTCATAGGTTCAATTTGAGTACACCAAACTACATTCTGATGGCTGCAACTTCAGGGGCTTGTATCTCCTTCATCTAATGTTTGTTTTCAATAAAATCTATTGGATTATATTTCCCTTGAAGTCCAATTATTGTAGTTAGATTTTCATGTCAATTCAAGTTGTTTCGAATGTTTGGGAGCAATTCTAAGTTCAAAATCTAGACATTTATGGATTACAATGAACTTCAGTGGCTTGTTCCTTCTTCATACACCATCTATTTCCAATAATTATTTTTGGGAAAGTTGTGTGTACTAGTCTAGTCTATGTAGTTAACATTTCATATCAATCCAAGAAGTTATGAGTGTTTGAGAAGCATTTCAATAGAAGGTCATTCAACCATAAATGTGTTTTTGGCAAAAAAAAATTGCTATTTTTGGCATTTCAAAGCCATTTTGTAGACACAATGAATCAATTGAATGATATTTTCTTTCACCAATGTGTTTGTATGATGGTTTTGAAGTACTTTACAATTTAAAGTTTTTTCATTTGAGTAGGTTTAAAAATCAAATTTGACCTCCAAATGTGTTGCTAGGTATTTTCAGCATCCTTTGGTATGCTTTGGACAACATTGGATACTGTTTTCTTGGGCATTTAATATCAACACTTTGCATTAGACATGTCAGTTACCTTCTGAGTTTGTTTGCTTTTTCTCAGATTTGGTCTCAGGCAGTTACTGCCACTTTTGAGCACATTATGATAAATTGTTAATTTCAAAGAAAAACACACATAATTTCCAAAAGGGGTCCACATGGCATTGTCCCATTCATTGTAAAGCTTTTTGAAAGGGGTCCACAAGGCATTTATGTATTGAATGTAAAACTTTCAGATTGCAAAGTTCCCAAAGAAATACACATGATATTGTAATAAAGAAGAATCCCATTTGAAATCTCTATGAGGAAGCTAGTGCATTGAGACAAGAGTCTGTAGTTCAGAATGCACATAGCAAGATTTGGAAACAAAGAACTTGATTGCATGGCTGAAATCACACCCTAGCACCCCCAAGTCAAACTTAGATCGAGGATTCAAAACCCCTCAACCCTAAACTTTGCACAATTCAGATGAAGGAAAAAGTTTTTTCTCATTTTGAAAATTACAAGGACTCATAAGTTCAGAATTGAAGTATGACTCTCCCACCTTCGTGATTGCCAGGATTATTTTCTGAAATTCAATTGCAACACGATCTACTAAGTTAAACTTCCTCATCCAAGGATTCCTGATTCAGAACTCCCGCACAATTAAGTAAAAGAAAAACTTTCCTAAATAAGACTAGAAGCAAAATGATTGTCACAACTTTGTGATTACCAGGATTATTCTTTGTAGAACTTGTAGACTATGCGCGCTGAAGAAATCGCGATTTGAATTTTACTCTCAGCATCACTTCATGGAAAAATATAAGTTTTTGATCTACAGTTGTGAAGTTTTGATCCAACATTCTGAAGACTAAACTATCCAGTATTTGAATTGGACAAAAGACCTGTGAAGACGTTGTTGGACAGGTCTGAGATTTCCACATGATTCTGTGAACATTGATAGAGGTATACCTGCCCACCAAATGCAACGTTTGTGTATAGCAGAAGAAATCACTACTTTAATTTTACTGTGCGTTGAAGCGAACTCAACAAAGACAAGCAAATTTAGACCGAACAAGAACAAAACTCGGAAACCCTAGAAGTACTAAAGCTGGAACGAATGCTCACAAAATTACCTCCATGTGCTTACGAAGTCACCTCACGACATAGGCAAACTCCACTAGCACCAATACCTCCACCGGCGCCTCCACGCACTCAAGAAATCCAGAAATGTAGACACATGAACGCAGGATCGGAGGAGCGCAGGAACACAACAATGTAGGAGAGCCCTGAACACAGAGCGCCAAACCCTAATGTCATCGACGGCCAAGATCGCCTCTGAGGACGACGCCATCAACGGTCGCAATATTTTCCTGCTCGGTTAGATCGACGGTCTTGGAAAGGGCCGTTTCTACAATGTGTCTTTGTAGCCCAAAAATTCAAATTTTAATTTGGAAAAAGATTTGAAGTTTTCATATTTGAGTAAATCCTCAAGTTAGGAAGAAATATGCCAAATAATGCATATTCCACCTACTTAAATTGGAAGTTAAAACAATACAAAAAACTATTCTTTAGATCTTTGTAAAAATTAGATTCCCTTGAAATTTGTTTGATTTTCCAATTCCAAAAAAAAATGAAAGAATGAAACCCAAATCTAATACTTCACTTTGGATACTCCAAACACCCCCAAAACGTTTCAAATTTAAAAGAACTTTAAGGATTAACCTTGAAAGAACATGGAGGCTTTCCATCAATAGAAATGAAGAATGCACCAATTGGTCCAAAAACCAAATCATTGTTGAGTGTCTACCTTGGTCATCAGCTAGTGTCTTTCTATGATTAACTTCTAAATGCATTTGGAGGTAGAAAGTGTCTCCTACATAATTTGTGATTTATAGATCATGTCTATATGATTTGATTTACTATTACACGAACCAAAAAGATTCAATAAAATTTGATACCGATAATTGAAATTCCTTCTAAAATTTGTTTTAGATTAAATATATGTGATTTTTACAAGAATTTCTTTTCCTTCTAAGTTGAAAAATGTAAAGTTCTAATTATAGTGGTTTCTTAAGATTTCTATTTTACATACTTTAATACTTTACTCTACTTCTTTCTACGCATTATTTTTGAACTAGAAAAGTAACCTTTTTAGGTCAAACATGTTTGCACCCCTTGAACCTATAGAATATTTGTAAATTAAAAATAAATAAATCTATATGCTACAAATGTAAGACATCTAAAAGAAACTCATACACAATGAGATGATGAAAAAATCAAGACTTTGAGTGCTTGAAACCACCCAAAGATTGCGATGGTTTGACAAATTCAGGATCCGCACATCCACATATTAATCCGAAGAAACGAGGAGCACTTCTCAATTCGAAGAGCTTCCCCGTTTTCATAATTTAGCATACATACGAAGCATCTTAAAGTGCTTACCGACATCAAATGCGTGACATATACTGCCAGCTGTTGAACGTAAAGCCCCCAAAGATTAGTGACATAAACATCATGAAACAACACCCTACACTAAATAAATCTCCAGTTTCATAACTGCAATACTGAACACTCCCCATCTAAACACACACAAAAGCACAATGTCTGATTTCCTGGGGCCGAAACGAGAAAAAACTTCAACAAGATCCTATACGGAAACGCTGCACAAGGAAGCAACGAGTTTCTTTGCTATTATTCTATACACATACTGGGTCCTCGTCCCAGGGATTTTGGGGAACTCAAATGGAAGAGGAAACAGAGGTATTGCCATTAATCCTCATTCCACCTTGTCGTACACTCCCGCTTTAATGTAGGTCAGATTCAGATCAGCTCCGTAAGCAACGGACATGACACGCACTCGGTTCTCATTCTCCACAAAGGTAATATAGAAAGCAAAATCCTTGTGCACAGCAGCTTTCTTTGGCGCAAAGATGGTGACATTGTTGGGCATGTACACCAGGGTGTAGTTGGTCGCTTCTTCATCACTCAAGCCTCCTTTGAAGCCTTGCCACTCCGCCTCCCGCTGCTTCCACTCTAGAGTTGGCGATATACTCTCCTCGTGACCTCGGTAAGTTCCTTTGGGCTCCTCCCTGCTGTCTAGTAGTGGATCCCTGCAACACCAAAAATCAGTCACACGCAGAACCCTAAACCCTAATCTTAGAACACGGTAGACGACACTAAACCATTAGAGACATGAAGCCGTCCCCAATACCGATCCCTGTTACGAACAACAATTCATCTAGTCATGCAATAGGTTGCACTTGGTTGGGCTTAATCGTGAGTGGTGTAATCATGTCTGGACTACATGTCTACGACGACTAACTTATTCTTTGAAATGGAAATGGAAATGGGGTTAACAGCTTCCCACTTTTACTGTAAAGAAATTCATACTCGGTGATGGAAACCATTTGATCCCAAGAAAGTTTAGTTCTTGTACCCAAAGTGATCTCTCCACAGCTCTCTACTAATGAAATTAGGTTTCTTCAATACAGACGAACAGTACTAGTTTGCGTACATGCAGTCAATAACGAATCACATCTCTCAAGCTAGAGATAGAAGCAATGTGTGGATCCATGCCATGTGGATGAGAGAGTAAATTTTTACACCTGGTATGTTTCCAGAATGTCCCCGACCACGAAGAGTCCATTTTCTCTTCATGGTCCTTCACCTCTTCCAGAAGAAGAGCCACCCCAAGCTGACCTTCGTTGTCATAGCCCACAGGCACGGAGATTCTTTGTTTGGGGTCTGCCAACAACAGGTTACTCACCAGTGAGCTTAAGAAGCAATACTAAGTCAATGCTCACTGTTCGGGTAAAGCCTCGACAGATTGAAAATCAAGTGAATTCGAAAGAGATTAGGATTGTGTTACTTACTAACATAAAACATGGGCTCGCTGAAAATGACCGACCTTGGGTCGTTCGGCTTGAGATACCTCGCAATCCACCCAAGGTTTCCATTCGGGACCAAAAGAATGCGGTGATCTTTAGAGTTTGGGTGGAAGATTCCATCCGGTAAGGAGTGCTCCTCTAGTGTCATGTTCCATGGCCCATACTCCCAGTTGACGTCTTTTCCGAATCCTTTCGCATCATACCACTGGTTTCTGCACACAAGCCGTAAACAGTGTCAATTGAAACATAAACATTTGGATAAAAAGCATACCGTAAACACACCACACACTAGAACACGTACCGATGGTACAGCTTTGTCCGTTCAGGGTCCACAATTTGCAGAGACCGAACGGACTTATACTCCTTGACGACTTCTTTCCCCTTGAATGGCTGATACTGGATCCAAAAGCCATGCCAGTGCTTCCAATGCGTGTCCGCTTGCCAATACCAGATGTCGCGGGGGGTGACTTGCACCACGGTTTCATACCCAAGTCCCTTGCTGTCGGGCATGGTCCATTTCTCAGTCCCCACCTCCATTTCAGCTCCCTGCTTCATTCATAACCCATGAGCGCGGTGAAACTGAAGCACAGTGATAACCCCGGGATTGGGCTAAAACAGTCCTTGCTCTTAAAGCGTCATAATCAAGTTTTCGATGTACCGAAAGTGAACATTTCAGTGGAGGGGACGCTTTTAGCACCCCATTCCAACTCCAAATATCCATACCTAATTCAATAATTCAATAAGAGTCCCAAAATATGAATGAAAGTGGGTCACATGCGGCTTCTACTTATCTTTCAAGGAAAATTGACCGAAAAATGTTCTGAGGTGTGCAACCCTTTCGAAGACCCGGACTAGCGCTCAGAAGGACGCTTTACGGAAACCCACCTTAAAACACTTTCAATGTCATCTCCCTTTAATTACAAAAAAATACCTGTGCACTTGCCATCCGTATACAGCTCTTTGCAAGCTTACGTCTTAAAGTGAGGGTGGTGGTTCCTGAACAAAGGAGACGAAAATTCACCAATACAAAGTTAGCTGACACAAACAGATCCAGAATTTTCTCCTGAGAATGACGGAATGAGGGATTTCAAAAAGTATGGGACTAACACATGAAAGGAAAACAAGTTATGTGAGTCAAGAGTGGCGATCAACCCCAAATAAGCAAGAATTCATGGTTTGAAAATGACGAATTCGATGCTCACATTATGAGTAATATAACTCAGACGGTGTCCGATTTTATATCACCAGGTAGGTGAGTCTCTTGCACTTATCCGATATTTTCCATACTTTGTTAATCTGATTTGACAACCTAGATTGGCTAGTAAACTTCCGGTCGACAAAATCAGTGCATTGATGTACCTGCGAAAGACGACGCTATACCAGCGCTCAAGCTGTGATCAATTTGAACACGGTTGATCGATGCAACTTTTTGGATGCTACATGCGGGTGTCGGTGCAATCGCCCTATTTAAGAAAGTCGCTTCCACTAATCTTGAGGCCATGAATCGAGTCAGCGCATTCTACAATCACGGTACCCAAACAAAACAAGCACATTCAAATCCGTCAAAACCAATAGAGCACGACATCAACTTGATACTATCAAAATTCAATCCCAAGGGGGCCTTCCTAGCCATGTCCATAAGAATTGGCCATACCCATCAGCGCCATAGCCACGACCCTAGCAACAACAATCACGATAGAACGATCGGATCTAGTCCAAATAATTCGACAGCAACAGCGTCATTCAAATGCACCAACTTTCTGGCAGGGCGTAACTTCCAAGACAAGCGGCAAACCACGACCCCCCAACTCAATTCGTCAGCCAAACTCCGAAATTGAGATGCGCATGCCAACCTGGAAGTGGAATTAGCCGCAACGAAGGGCGCATGAGAGCTGAGAAAGGAGTCACGAGATGAATGTTATAGGTTAGGAAGCACTCAGCCAACGATGGCGATGGCGTGAAGCAAAGCCCAAGACAAAAGGCAGGCCATTTGTCTGGAGTCGACGAATCGTGGCATTTGGTCAGCAAGTTTGCGATCGACGATGCCAGATGCTCCTCACTGGGTCTCCATCGATCTTCTTCAATCTCGAGGCTGAAATTCGAACGAGTTCCGCCTCCGTCCCCTCCAAGACACGAATTGTAGTAAGCTGCTTTAGATTGTCTGCTTTAAAACTGAATGATCGATCGCGTGACTTTGGTGTGTTCTTCAAGAAATAGTGGAAAACTACACTGATTTTTTGTCCTATTAGCGAGAGAGAGTGTGTGTGTGGATGATCTTCTTCTAGAAAATTAGTGTCACTACAAATTTTTCATTTTTTGTGAAAATTTTTACAATTTCTTTCCACTTACACTAATTAAACAATATTGCAATAAAGGCAATTTGATAAATAAGTATCAAACATGCTAATAGGACAAATTAGTGTAATAGTACACTCTTGGAACATTTGCGACAATCCCCTAATGCATAAGAAACATAATGTTTTTTAGTTTATTTGGATGTTTTTATGTGCTTATTTAGCCCCTAAAAGACCAAGGCCTTTCAATTGCCAAAAAACACTCAAAACTGCCATTTTTATAGCAAAGAGTAAAAAAATTTGAAAATTGTTTTTTCTGCACATCTAACCATAGGGTCTTATGCCTAACTAGTATGAGAATGTGTGGAATTTTTTTCAGAAATTTGACCACACAGATTGCAAGATATCTGCGTTTAAAGTGAAAAAAACAAGTTTTTCAACACATTGCAAAACTAGATTATTTGACTTTGAACCTTCTTAAATTAAAAATTTTGCACTATAGAGTTTTCAACTATAAATCTTTCTTGTAGGAAATTGAGTTCAAAGTCTACAATGAATTTTTTTTCAAAAGAAACTTAATTTTTATTCTTTAAAAAATTATCAAGTAGGAGTATATTTGAGATAGAAGGAAAATCTAAATTATTAATATCTCTAAAATGGAATTAAAATGTACTAATTCCAATGGTGAGATTATTATAGGGAGCAAATTAAACATTGTGAAACTTTTTTTTTTGAAAAATTATAAAAATTGCATTCAGAAATCAGTTCTACAAATTATTTTTTCAAGAAGATGCTCTAATTGCCTGAAAAACAAGATTGTCTATAACTTTCTCATAACAAGTCCAAATGGAATGATTCAAAGCTTCCCATGTAAACAAAAATATAATCTATGAGGAAAAGAAATTTAATTCAAATTTTGAATTATTTTTTTGCTGCCCCCTCTTCCCTGTTTTAAGCTTATTTGGGCATAACTTTTGTTCCAAACCTACTTGAAATTCCATTTGTCCCTTAAAGGGACAATGGTCATTTAGGGGTGACACAACTCGACATCAATATGAGTTATGACTTGATATGATTTGATTGCTTCAGCAACAACCATATGTTATCAATATAACCTCTAAGAAAAATAGTTAAAACACTTATTTTTTATAATGTTCCAAATACAATTAAAGATACAAGTTAAATAACTACATTACATCTACACAAAATATAGATATAGATAACTACAAAAAGTTTACACAAGGTTTGATTGGGCACAATTCATGAAGTTTGGAAGCTCTTATTCCTTGATCTTTAAGGAATTTTGAAAATAAATCTTTCAATCATGAGAATATATTTTCTACTTTGAAGTTTGTTGTAGTAGTTCAAAGATTGCATTCCTTTATATATAAAAATTTCAGATTTTTTGAAGGCATAGTTGTGGATTTCTTTGAGTTTAAAGGGCACTACTATTGTGCAACATATTTTGACAATTTTGGTCATTGTGATTGTTATAACTTTGAGATTTCATCATTAGATCTTGGTGAAACATTGTGAAGTGGTGCATAATGAAATATTCTTTGAGACCTTGTAGTTATTTTGTTGAAATTTGTGACGGACAAATACATTTCGAATGCATTTATTTGCAAGGATTATTTTTTGACCACGAATGACCAACTAACCTCGAATTACTTATTGGCTACAATCCCAGCCTTTTAACCTTGAGAGGGATAAAATAATTGGATTTCGGAGGGTCAGAATAATTCCAATATATCTTCTTCCAATCTCAATCCTTTATGAAAGTGGAGGTTATGTTCTCCTCTCAAGGCCAAGATATCAATACTGTGAATGTATGTGCCCACGAGGGGGTAAAACTGGGCAACTCCACTGGGACACTGCAACTCTTCATCCTCAACCAAACTCAAGTCATGGAAGATCGAAGACCACACCATGTCTTCCGAATGTCATGCTTCAAGCCCTTGCCTTTGCCTGCTTGGAATCCATGAACCCTAATCTGCAGGGCAAAGTCATGAACCCTAATCTACCAGATGCAGCAGCTTCGCATCTCTTGGCAGAATCTTACAGGCACATTTCTCAGATGCCAACAGACTTCTCCGTGATAGGAATTTGGATCCCATTCAAATTGACGGAAGAAATTAGGTCAGGCAGCATTAGGGCAAGGAGGTACTCCTGCAGGGTGCATGAGGGGTACGCTTCAACATGGCTGGATTTTTCAAGGAAATCCTTGCTAGTAATGGAGCGTTCAAGTTTTACATCAATGGCCAGTGGAAGGAGTCTGACTCAGGAGTTTACGTGGACATCATCAATCCCTTCACATTACTGAAGCAATACAAGATTCAAGGTACCGTGTGACTTTTTCTCCTATAATCTCTATTGTCTTCTTCTTTGAATTCGAAGTTTCTGTCGCTGTAGTTTTGATTCAACAGTACACAACATGCACACCAACCACATGAGTCAAAACATGGACATGAATGTGCAGCGTGTACTCCTGAAGAAGTGAACAAGTGCGTGGACCAAGCTAAGGCAGCGCAGAAACTGTGGGCTCAAGTTCCGCTGTGGAAACGAGCCGAAGCACTTCATAGGTTTGCCAAGATTTTAAGGGACCAGAAAGATCCAATTGCTCGATGCCTTACAAACGAAGTGGGGAAATGCTTCAAGGATGCTGTAGTGGAGGTGATCAATCCTAGCTCTAGTTCGAGACCCTTATTGTTGATCGGTCCAGTGATAATGACGCCAGCAGTTTTTGTAATTCGCACTGCTCCCGAAGACATTTGAATGGCGAATGGCGAATTTGTGTGTTCAGGTGGTGCGTTCCGCTGATCTTGTATCTTATGCAGCAGAGGAAGGAATCAGGATTCTATCTCAAGGCAGATTCTGCGTGTCAGATTGCTTTCCAGGGAACGGGAGGAATAAGTTATGTCTTGCTTCCAAGGTAATGGCGACTCTTGATGTCACGAAATGCCGAGTAGCAACTGATTTTACAGCTTGCAAAATCGAGATACTATGCCTCAACTATGTTGCTTGATTTAACGCTCTGCTATTGGGTAAATGCTGCAGATTCCTCTGGGTGTCATCCTCGCAGTTCCTCCGTTTAATTATCCCGTAAACCTGGCTGTATCCAAGATTTCTCCAGCCCTGGTCGCAGGAAACTCGGTCGTGCTGAAGCCTCCCACTCAGGTTCACCACTGGAACTCAGATAATAAGCAAGGCTTGAAGTACCAATGATTACAAGAAATTAGGGTTTTATAGTTCGTCTATCCATTATTGAGTCTTTAAGCACAAGTTTATGGATGTCAGTGCCATTGGCTCAGAACTGAGAGTTTACAAGTCTGTATATTTCTTTTCAGTTTGGGATGAGAGACATGACATGAATCAGCCCGCTATCAATGAGAATAGTGGAAACCATGTCATCTTAGATTTTGGTTTTCCTGGTGGATACAAGCGTTGGAAACCTGTTATCACGATTCCCTCACGTATTGAAGATGTTCACCGTAGTACATGATTGGGCTCATGGAAGCTCAAGTTGGAAGCATTTCGTTTCGAATCCTTAATTTTCGGTTTGGCAGTCTGGTATTCACGGGTTCATTGATAATTCAGGGAGCAGTCTCTTGTTTGCACATGATGCACTGTCTGCACGAGGCTGGTTTTCCGAAAGGCCTCCTTTGTGCTGTAACGGGAAAAGGCTCAGAGATAGGAGACTTGCTCACCACGCATCCCAAGATTAATTGCATAAGGTGAGCTGCGGTACTCCGTACGAAACTCCCAAATGGAGTGTAAAAGCTTCAAGAGGGGATTTTATTTGAAGGGACCTGGCCAGAGATGACTTGTAATGACCTTTTTGTTATGAATATAGTTTTACAGGAGGTGACACCGGCGTTGCCATCTCCAAGAAGGCTGGCATGATTCCGCTTCAAATGGAGCTTGGAGGCAAAGATGTTTGTCTCGTGCTTGAGGATGCAGACTTGGAGCTTGCTGCCACTCACATAATCAAGGGTGGCTTCTCCTACAGGTACCCTAAGATCATGAAAACCGTCATTGAGGACCTTGAAAAGACTGCTGTCTTTGAATTGGAGGTGGTTCTTTGACTTGAAAAGAACCTGCTGATGCTGTATTACAGTTGAAATGTTCCAGTGGACAAAGATGCACTGCAGTGAAGGTGGTCTGCGTGATGGAGAAGGTGGCAGATGAATTGGTGAAGAAAGTTACTGACAAAATGGGCAAGTTGACAGTTGGTTTTCCGGATGCCGACTGTGATATCACGCCAGTCATCAGCACAGTGTCAGCTGAGTTCATTGAAGGCCTTGCTATGGATGCGAAGGAGAAGGGGGCTAGGTTCCATCAGGTGAGGTTCGTACACCATGCGAGAAATGCTAACAGTTTGTGGAGCATAGTCAATAAATTTCTAAACTGGGACTGCTGTCCGACGAACTTTGATCAGAAGTATTTACGATCCAGGAATGGAAAAGGGAGGGTAACTTGATTTGGCCGCTTCTTATTGACAATGTCACAACTGATATGAGAATCGCTTGGGAAGAGCCCTTCGGACCCGTCATCCCTGTCATACGCATCAAGACTCCAGAAGAAGGCATCGCCCATTGCAATGCAAGCAAATTGGCACTTCAGGTACTAACCTCCTTTCAATTGTTTAGCAATATAAGTTAGAAGATCAGCACATCTGGATCATCCCCTCGCTGATTTCTAGTTTTAAGTCCTCTTTGGCAACAACAACCAACTGGTTTTTTTTGGACCTTGCCCTTTTGTGAGGGACATTTCATCGCAGGCCAAAAACGACCTCGAATTATTTACAATCCCGTTCATAGTTGTCATGATATCTGTTTCTAGGATTTATTCATTCATCGAGAGAGCATAGGATTATTTTAAGATAAAATTTGGCGCTAACCTGGTTGGGCTCAACTGCGCATAACTCACCTGGGCACATGGAGTTCAGGGTTGCATCTTCACCAAGAGCATTGACAAGGCTATCCTGATGAGTGATGAAATGGAGTCCGGAACCATCCAAATAAATGCTGCACCTGCACGAGGAACAGATCATTTTCCTTTCCAGGTTTGAACTCTATCAAAAGCCATCTCATCATGCGTTGAGAAATGCCTTCAATCGCTGATAAACTTTTTTGCATGTTTTCATCATGAACACAGGGTCTGCGTGATAGTGGCATTGGCTCTCAAGGAATCACCAACACTATCAACATGATGAGCAAGACCAAAAGTACTGTCATAAACTTGCCTCAAGAATCCTACAGCATGGGTTAGACCACTTTGCATTGCACCATATCTCAGACAAACACAAAATTATAGTCAAACTACAAAAAATAAAAAAAACAAAGGTTTGGCAGGTGCAGAAATAATACATTTACCACACAACTGTGCTAATGGATCTTGTGTGCCACTAATAACCTGTTTTGTACGGTATCACTGAACATGCTAGAAACATGTGAGAATTGGTACAGTTTCCAAATCTACACATCTGAGTCCAAGGCAAATACGGAAATCATGAAATGTTATTTGCTTCATTTCATGATGATGAGCAAAGAACCTGCCACTAGTGAAGAGTGAAGACCAGCCTAAATAATGTGGTAAGGTCTGAGCATCAGAATTGCCACTTACTGCAATTATGCAAAAACTAACGGGAATTTCGAGAAAGGATGAATATGTGCTCCTTTGAGAATGGAAGAGTGACTACTTGAATTGGAAACAAAGAACTTTCACCCAAAAATGGAGTAATATTCACTTCCAAAGTTCATTTGAATAGAGTACCAATAATTGGTTCAATCAAATTTTCTTCTTTGGATTTGTGGAATTGTAGATTACATTATATGATTTAGCACCATGTCGAAGATGCGGTTTGACAATTGGGTGAAGTCTCATGATGGAAGGTGGTGTTTAGAATGATGTAATTCTTACAATAATACTAAGTAATGAGTATGTTGGAATGACTTGTGTCATTCTATTTCTTACCAAAATGTCATTCAACTTGTTACATGGTTATTATAATATTTCAATGTCATTCTTAGTATCAATCTATGTTGCTCTCTCTATGAAGGCTAGTGTATGAAAAGGTCTACCCAATTGCATATTTGTAAAAGATTTTTGGGCTAAAATGTTCCATCCATCCATAGATGTCCAAGATCAAATGATGGATTGCCAATCCTAAAAGTCATATGAGACTGAGTAAGCTTCCCTCCACCTTTGAATAGGCATTCTCAAAGTCTTTTGAATCACTTAGAGAAATTTACATTTTCATTTAGTTGTAATATGGTTGCCATGAGGTGCTTTCCCTACAAGAGTAGTGCCTCAAAAGAGTGCTTGAGTAGGTCAAAAGTAAACCTAAAGTTGAGTTAAATGTAGCTCACAAATAAATACACAACATCTAATCATTGTAAAAACGTTTTACTAATTGAATAGTCAATAGTACTTACAATATGAATTCCTCTATGAGCAAAATTTCAAAATTTCATAATTTATTCATATGAAATCCAAATAAAATATTTTTAGTGCATTACAATCCTCAAATTCTCTTTGAAAATGAGGACAAGATCCACATAAAGTTTGATCCCTCTAATAATTCAGAATCAGTAGCTTGAAAGTCATAAGAATGGGTCTACTCCCTTGTTACTAAAAGATTGGCACATGCTTGAACTCAAAATATGAATGTAATAATTTGATTACAAAATGAATGGATTTGAATGAGTTTTGTGGTGGAATTGGGGCCAAAAGTAGGATGACAGAAATACGCAGTTGGCAGAAATGGTCTAGTTTACCTTATGTGAATTTGATGTTCAATTTGAACTGAATAACTTAGGACCATCTCGCTAATCAAGCAATAAGGTCATGGCAGGCTATCTTAAATTGCACAAAACATGTCACAGGTTATGATCCTCTTCTCACTAGCTAGTGACACGGTTGCCTTTTACACAGACGTGCATTGTGGTACACTAATCCGCAGATCGCAAATACTAGATTGATTACCTCTGAAATTTGTTTACATGAACGTGTTCTAGACTTCCAGGGAGCTTCGGGTGCAGATATACACTTGAACCCCACGACCTTCTAAAGGAGGGTGTCATTAGCAACACCTCTTCACATCTGCTCAACTTGAACTTGGACTAAATCAAATCTCCCCACCCACTGGGCACACGAATTCATTGACACTAATTCAAAGCTCATCCTTCAAGTCTGTTTCGACATCCTTGGGATCAGGAAACGGAATAGCAACGTTTTCCTTCAAAAAGGTGAGCAGCTTTTTCCAACTGGTCTTCTTTGGTTTAGCTATTATCTGCAGGAAGCAACTCAAAAAGTCAGGATATGAATTACATATGGCCGAGAAAATCACATTGCAAAACTGGGCTCTTCCCTACATTTTGAACAACAGAATTATGTTTTGAAAGTTACAGAAATCGACTATGAACTCTCCAAAGTGGACTTTTTATTATTATTATCTTGGACATTTGGGGAATACGCTAAGTGCCTACGTGGGAGCTTCCATATCTATAGGAGTAGAGATTAATTATTCATCCTGTAAGAGCGCAAAACGAATTTACTAAAGTCACACTATTTTAAATAAGTGCATGTTGAGATGTTCTTCTGTTGTACTAGATTTCTACAAATTTTTATTTTTGAGTGACTGATTTTGCAAGTGACTCTAATAGGATAAATCGGTATAGCCAAAATATAACAACATAAAGAAGAAACCAAGACCCATCGTTTTCAACAGCAGAAACATCTTGGATGTTACTATAATTGGATATGACTTTCCAATGTGGACATCCTATTTAAGTTTAGGCACGAAGGCAAGACTCCTTTGAGACAAAATAGAAGTTTAAAAGGTGGAAACGAAAGGGAATGACTGAATACGAACCGGTTTACTTGACTTTCTTCCAGCTGGGAACAGTAACAGTGATGGATAATCCAACACATCCTGCACCAAATAATCAAGCCATGTGACCATCTACAAAGCCTTCCTTAACAATATCCGAATACAATTGGCAGATGATCATAACATGCATTTTCTTTTGCAAGTTCAAGAAGTAGAAATAAAGCACCAAACTTTTCTCCCAAATGCCCCCCAAAACCACAAGAGTGTTCGAGGAGATTATCTTCTTTACCACTAAGAAGGGGTGCTCATTTGCTTGCCCATCAAACCTCGCCATGACAAGTGAAGGCACGTCTTGGACGTGTTTGGCCAAGTTCTCAAAAACTCGACTTACTTTCTCACATGATTGGCACCAAGGCGCATGGACCTAAGTCAAACTCAAACAAAAATATCAGTCACTGGGAAGAGCCACTTGTTCACGCGCTCTCCATGGTCATTACAAGCACTCAGCCGCAAGCTTGAGCAGTTGGGTTAGCCAAGTTTATATGATTCTAGACTATTTCATTCAATCTAGACTGTTTTGTTAAATTTAGACCATTAACGAGCTGTCAATCCTTGTTCGGGTAAATTTCAATGGTCATTTCAGGAATCAAATTTTGATTTCTGTGTCGGTATTGATGTTGAGCAGGATTTCAGGTGTTTGTTAGTCATTTTCATTGCTTCGAAACATTCTTCTATCAATAATTTAAAGCTGAACGGTCTTATTGACATCATGGTGGCTATCAACATTTCACCTCTTTCTAGTCTAAGATTTGGTCTAGAATACTTAAATTTGAGTTTTGTCAACATCGGCAGACAAGATGTTTTGAAAAAATTTAATTGATGGACACTTGATGTAAGAAGAGCGATGATGCAAGAAGAGTAGCATAGCATAAGAAAAGGTCATGTGGACACTCTTATCAACCATGGTTGTGAGAGCAGCAAGTAGGAAAAGTGGGTATTACTTCAAGAAAGACATCCTTCGTGTCATCCATCACAATCTCGTCAAAAGTCTTCCCCACAACTTTCTTCACCAGACCTTCATTCTGCACACGTTATCAAAAGTGCCAAGATTGGATCACCGACAGAATATTTCTTAGATGAAATCCAAAATTCGACAAGGACATTTTCAGCATGTTTTAAGTACCCTTCACAAACTACTGGCAAAAGAATCCCCAACGACAGAACGTACCGCAACAGGAACCGGTTCAGACTTGTGATATACTGGCAGTTGTCCAGCATAGAGATCATCTGCAAATTTCTGCATTTCAGAACAGGTTAAATAAACTGGTACTACGTATTTGCCACAACAGTCTCATTTCAAATAGCCTAGTGTTTCTAAAAGCCTACGATGACAGTAACTAGATTCCAACTATAATTTGCATTAACATGTAGCTTTCCATTACATGAACGAAACACTCGCAACCTATGCAACAGAAATAGTGCTTATACTAGCTCAAAAATTTCCGAGAAGGGCATTCAAAATCCTGAAATTCATCTGCAGTAGCCAACCCGAAATGAGTTTTCCATATCCTATTCCATCATTACCTTCACATTCGCAACGGTAACGTCTGCCTCCATAACATACCGGGAACCATCTTCATTGTTGAGACCAGCAACCTGCCAGAACAACCAAGATAAGGGATACGGCACCACAAATCTATAACTCAAAAAAATAACTCCGGTTCCTTAAACTATTCCATGGTGTGAGAATGGTCAAAAGGCGTCACTTCCTTATATAAGAGCTGAAATTAATCATATAAGAAGCTTCAGAAAAGTTAACAAAATGTACCAATAGAGAAGAAATCACACCCTTCAATAGAATTGTCTTGAAAGTTATCAATCAAGTATAAGCTTCCCAAGTGCGAAGGAAATAAAGTTTGGAAGTGACATAACCGTGGCAACTCACATTAGTACAACCGCGGCTGTTAGCAGTCCGTGGATGCAATTTTCATTCAAATCCTTATTTTTTCTGATCATCTAATCCACGGCACAGTAACCATTTCAGAGTCGGAACTTTTTAGAAAGCTTGACATCTTACAAGTGGTTTTTTGGCGTCCAATCCATACACAGCAAGCATAGGCATTGCAAATTCTGGGTCCTCCATATCAATCACTAGAAACATGATCTGCCCCAACAATGCCACGCAATGTTAATTTGGTTATACATAGATTCAAGCAATGTGATCCAATGCGTCTCAACTCTCCCCTCGGTCAAGAGCCAATAAATATAAGTTCTTCGTTTTCCTCAATTCATTGACGTCCAAGTAACAGTGTCCAACAAAACGCTTGCTTCTTCATTGCCATGTCATCTTTCATGTGTCACGTAGGATACTCGGTGCATGTCCAAATGACAAAAGAATATTCAATCTTTCGCTAGTGTGGTAGCCACAAGCTGTAATAGATCAAAGACATTCATTTCGCATAAGATGAAAACAGAAGAGAACACAAATAAAATAGTGCGCGGGTCTCTAATTTCAGAACAATGTAAACAACAGAAAGAACAGAAATCGAACCTTCTCCTTAAAATCTCTTGCTGCTTCCAGGTACAAAGATTTAACGTTATCATAGTCCTTACTTTCTGCAAATAGCAAAACCTGAAACCAAGCAGTATGTTCTGTCATCACTACAAGAGTACTTTTCAGGACGTTAGAAAAACAGGTAAGAGCTTCCTTCTTCCCAAAGTCAGAATTTCACTCCCAATCTTTTACACTTGTAACACTCAACCATATGCAGGCAAAACCATTTCTTTGGTGTGACACAATTGGTAGTCAGGAATTAGGAAAAAAAGAGAAGTAAGAATGAGTTACATGCAACTTCATAGCACTCGCATAAACCGTGTTCGCATTCTTAGAATTCAAGACGGTAAGAAGAGGGTGCTTGTTGATCTCCACGAAAGACTTGATCTCCTCTGTGTTGAAACGACCGCCTGCATCATTAAGTGCAACATAACGACAACTTCAGTCAATTTATAAAACTCTAACGCCAAGGAATTGTTATTCATCTGCAAAAGCCTAGAAATTCATTAATGTCCTAATCTTAGGTCTACAAGTACCAGTATAGCCAAGAGCACAAAAACAAAACCATACCGAAGGCAGTGAAGTACTCTGGTTGTTGCTTGCGCAGTGCGATAAACGGTGCCCTAAAAGGTGGGCTCATCAATACCTCTGCAACTTCACTATCCGTAGTTTGCACAAACTCGGTGTCAGCTTTTGCTTGAGCCGCTGCCATAAAAGCATCATGCTCTGGGCCCTGCAGCAAATTCAAATTTAAGAGCTTGAATTACAAGCACTTCAGTACCCTAAACCCTAACCTAGATACTCCAATTCAACCTGGCATCTATAACCTCCACCAATATCACTTAGTAGCAACCAAAACCACCACATCCTAGGATTCCATGCTCTTGGTAACAACCAAAAAACTTTAAAAACCAACTCTCACCGTAGGTCAGATCACGGTTTGAGGGAACTTATGTTAAAGACCTTAAACCCTGGCCATGCAACGAAGACTAGGAATGGGTTATGCATACCTCTAGATTGGAGAAGAAACCAAGGACCATAGTCACACTCTTGCTCACAAACGTCTCGGCCTCGTCTTTACTCATGATGGTGGTAACAGCGTCACCCGTTTGTTTCCGCACCCACAAAACGAGCTCCTCTCTACAACGCCATTACACATGCCCAGCTTTGTTACTTAGGACGGTCAGGGTGTAAGACAAGCGCTCCAAGCATTGAGGCAATTTCAGCAGCGCCATTGGAAAGTTCAGCAAAGGGTCCTACTGCTTTGATTCTGACTAGATTCTGGGACTCAGAATCACACAGGCGTGGATTTGAAAGTAGGGTAAAATCCCAAGAGGGGAAATATATGCTAGGGTTACCGTAGTATTTTGGCCACATTTTGGTACTTAGCATCATTCATGGCGCGCAATAGAAACGAAAAAGAGAATGTCACAGTGGAAGTCACCTACTTACACCCCCTACTCGCATTGCTGCAGGAATTACTAAGTGAAAGACGCGAATAACCGAACTAAGGAATGGTTGCCACCCCAAATCTAAGCCACCAAGCCTAGCATTGTTCCGGCATTCGCAACGCCAGCCCAAGGCCAGACCGGACATGGTGGATTGCAGCCCACCTGGAGAATCCGCCGTTGTACGCCTGTTGCGAGCCGTTGACGAAGAAGACGAGCGTGGGGAAGCCGCGGATCTGGTATCGGGACGCCGCGGACGGATTGTTGACAGCATCGAGCTTGGCCAGTACGGCGGCGTTGCCGAGCTTCGCCAAGCGCACGGCGGCGGCGGCGAATTCCGGCAGCAGCTCCTGGCTCTGCGTGTCCCACGGCGCGTACCCCACCAGCAACAGAAATTGGAACTTGGCGATCACGCGCTCCACGTCCTGGTCGTTCACATTGGCCACTTGGCTGGCCGCCAGCGCGTCCGCGGAGCTCGACGCCCAGTCTCTTCCTCCTGCTGCTGGGGCTGCTGCTGCTGCCCCCTCCACCTCGCCCATGCCCTCCTCCAAATCCTCCAAATCCTCCAGATCGTCATCGCTCTCCTCCTCCGACGGCACTGGGTGGTGGTTTCCCAAGCATTGGATCCACACTGCAGACAAAACGAGCAGCAGGAGCAGGAAACGAGCCCACCGCTTCCCCATCGCGATGCCGCACCTGCCCATCGCCTCCACCAGAAGCTGCGGCAACTCCACCCCTGCACTGAAAGTCGAGATCTAGGAAGCGCCGCAATGGAAGGCCTAATCAACTCTGTGCCTATGCGGCTGAGCCCAACTGCCCACCCACATTCACTTGGAAAAGCAAGCAAGACCACAGAGAACTCCTTCGATAGAGCAGTAAGAGCACTGGCACTGTTCCAATGCCTCTTTCTGAGTTACATCACTACTACAGTAGTCTACTATTGTCCAGCACTTCCCATTTCCGGAAAACTCTGAGAAAACTCCTCAAAACGGGGCCTTGCCAAACGGAGTTGCACCCCAGCAGATCCGATCCGAAGGGGGCGAAAGAAAGGAAAAGAAACAAGAAAAGGAAACGGGGCCCGAGAAATCCTCATGGGAGAAGAAGCACCGAAGCCAAGCTCGGCTGCTGGTGAAGCAGGGGATCGGACACAATTCGTGCGATCATGTCTCACCGAGGGGACAAAGTAACTGACCTCCAGCAATGCCGGACGCAAAGGGTCCAGAGTCCAGACGACAGAGTCCAAGCAAAGTCGCCAGTCTCGCCAGGGGCCCAGGTGGTCGAGGTGCCTCAAATCTAACTTTGGTGGTCGGTTTATATTTGGGGCCGAATTGAAGGTTGTCCGGAACTCTCCAACTTTGAAGAGGCAACTCTCCATTGCCTCATGGACCTCCAGGATCGGAGGGGTCCAGGAGGGCACCATTCAAAAAAAAAAACGGACTGGAGGTCCGGGCTGGAGGTCCAGGCTCCAGTCCGCGCATTCCGGCCGCGCCGGGCTGGAGGGGCCGGACCCTCCCCCGGACCCCCTATTTGCAGATAGAATCTCTGTACCCGGAACTGTAGCTCATAATTTCGGGGTCTTCTGCGCTAGTTCATTGGAGCCAGGCTAGTCCTCCCTCAAAATCTGCCAGGCTGGTCCCCCCTCAAAATCTGTTTTGGAAAAGTTCCCTCCACGTCCTGGCCTCTAGGACCCCAATGGAGACCACCCGGAGGGGTCTGGCGTCTCCGACATGGAGGTCCGGGCGGCTCCAGCTCCTAGAGGTCCAAGAGCGCAATGGAGAGGGGCCCTAAGATCACTCAATTTCTCCAAATCCTACTAAAGGGTTTTATACTAGGGTCAGATTGAAACCACAACTCATCTTACGTGTTGTCTTAGGTGGCATGATTTTGACACCAAACCATCTGGCCCCAAAAGAGCAATCGGGACGAGGTTTTGGGTGGTCCGATTTTCCATCTAGGGCTGGATTGGGGCTAGATTGAGCTCTTATGTTAGATCGTACAAATCTCCACTGTCTACTAATGCAAGATTATTTGTTTCTTTTTTGGTACATGTTTCTTACATTAATTGGGAGCTCAATCCCATTTTTCCTGCTAAATTTTTGGAGTATTGGTATATATTT
Organism: Rhytidiadelphus loreus; assembly: GCA_947034895.1. NCBI lineage: Eukaryota > Viridiplantae > Streptophyta > Bryopsida > Hypnales > Hylocomiaceae > Rhytidiadelphus > Rhytidiadelphus loreus. The sequence goes on from OX344764.1 coordinate 48,465,851, forward strand.
GGAGAGCCATTGGGTTGAGTCAAAGTACATACATGTTGTGGTACAAATGCTTATTTCTTGTTTGAACAGATGTTCAGTCTTTGCAATTGATTTAATATGGGATGTTATTAACCAATTGTAATGGTTAATAATTAATTTTATTATTATTAACCATTGCAATTGTAACAACAATGTCTTTGCAATTGTTTTAACATGAGATGTTAATAATTAATTTTTTTGGTGTAGACACAAATTACATATTGTATTATAGGCACTAATTTTGATAAATTATATGCTTAATAATTAAATTTCTTGTACAAATACTAATTTGTAAATGAAAGTCATTGTTGAAGTTATGCCATAAACTTTGACATCTATGAGATAATGTGTGTTTTTATCAATTTTGATGAGAGATACTTGAAAAAAGAATATGGTAAGGAAAAATTATGCTACTAGAAATAACATGTATAGTAAAACCTAATTTACATTTATCATTGAATTCATTCAAGTTTTCATAATAAAAAATTCTATGCTTTTCTTTTAAAAAAACTAAAACTAAAAATTTAAAAAGGAGATTAAAAAATTAAATGTTTTCTTGAACTATATGTTTAGACGTGTAATTATTTTCAAACCCCTATAGTGACAAGACCAAAATTATTTATTGCTTTAAATTCTTTAAATTCTCATGAAAATAAATGAAAACTATAATGGGGCTACAAATCTATTTTCAATGTCAACTCTAATTTTAGTGTCAAGAGAAAAGAAAAGATTCAAAAGAAGTTAAAGAATTCCCTTTTCTTTCCACATAGAAAAAATAGGAAGGAGTGGAAAAGGTTAAAAAAAAAGTAAAGAAAACTCTCTCTTCCATTTTTGAAATAGGCAAAGTAGGAATGAAAATGAAAAGTTTTAAAAAGTCTAAAAACTTTTTTTTCTATATTTGAAATAGAATAAATAGGAAAAAAAACAAATTCTCTTTTATTTTTTTGAAATAGAAAAAATAGTAAGAGAAAGGAAAAGATGCATGTTTTTAATTTCTTAATTGAGCATTAAGAAGATCCAAGAGCACATTAATAAGAAATTCAGCCTTAGAATTTGGCCACTTTAATTATCTAAGGTCAGAGTGGTGAATTGGGTCTAGATTGAAGGCAAATTGGCCAACCTTCCATCCAACCCTAGAGCTAGTATAAACTGGGCCTAAGACCCATCATGTGAATGAGATACACATGGAGAAAGGAACTTGTTGAATTTCATATTAATTGAGTTAACAAAATGTCAAAAATTCAGTAAATCAAAAGATTGATGTTGAATCTACCTTTTCTTATTTTTAATAATTTTTTTATCAATATGTGTCCAACCTGCCAATTGCCTACGATAGAAGAGTGAAAGGGTATCTTGGCTTTTAACAAATCCTTGCATCTATTTGGTAGATTACAAATGATTTTAACAAGCAATATGAAATGGATGAAGTACATTCAAATATGTTGAGAAAATCAAATTCATCTTTTCTTCAACAATATAATTGGTATGGTCTCTTGATACTTTATGATTTTTAAGCAAGGTTTTGAATCAATTCAAGTTGGGATAGGAAGAAAAGAAATAGTTGCAATCCTAAAGATTTTCAATCTAAAATTGCCATAAATGATTTTGCCCCAAAAGTTCTAAATCAACATCTCCCTCCCTACTAGAGACTCTTAGGGGTTCAATCTTAGGCATTTTGAGCAAACTTCTATATTGTGTTGGAATTGGAAATGAAAGGTTGAATTTTCCAAAGTCAAAATTGGACTAGCCAAATTTCATGAGGCTTTTACTTCTATTTAAGTAGGGAGGAACTATATTTTAAGGAGTAGCTTTGCCTTCTTGTCAAACTATTAAAAGCAATCCAAAAGTTCAAGTCCAATGTTAAAAATAGTTTTTCAAAAGTAAAAAATTTGCTTCCTACAAAAAATTTGCCAAACAACAATTTCAATTATCTTTTTGCAACTATTGCACTCTTCTATGTAGAATTCCAATTATTTTATTTTTAATACACAATCTAGCTCATTCTAGGTGCTTAGAAGTTCAACCATAGACTTGAAATTTCAACCAACATCTATACCACATTGGTCAATTCATATTGAAATCAGGGGACTCTAGAAGGTATATTTACAAGACCCGGCTACTTAGAACATGGAATCAATTCAACCCAACAATTGTGTAGATATTGAGAAAAGAAAGTTGAAATCTATATTTATTCTCTATCTAATCTTTAAACATCATTAGAGGTCTTCATAGGGTTGTCCACATTTGGTTTTGAAAATGTTTCTAAAATAGACATTATGAAACTTGTACAAATAATCAATGATAAACTTTTCAATAATCAATCAATGATAAACTTTTGTCCTTCTCAAGTCAACGAACAACCTCAAAGCTATTCCATATAAATTGTAACAAACTTCTTATGCAATAATCACATTCAAATCGTAATTTGAAATAAAAAAACAAAGCTTCACACATACATCTCTTTTATGCAAAAAAAATGATATTTAAAAGTCGAACTCTAGTTAACCCTTAAACATAGAAGAGGACATTTGACATCCAATGGATGACAAGGAATCCTTGTAGTAGGATAGAAGTGCAACTATTCATCCTCAAATTTTTGTTCTAAAAAGGGGAGGTCTTCTATAGTACTTTGATTTTCAATGAGTACTTTTGCTATTTCTGAAGCTCATGATTCACATGGGATGATTTCCAAGGTCACCTCTTCATCCTTTAAGGGTTAATCATTGGAAATATGATCTTCATGCAAAGCAATGCATGTCCTACAAAAATGAACACTTTGATTAAAAGGGAAATTATACAGTTATACTAAAAAGTCACCTATTTTTGGTCCATAGTTTGCACCTGATTCGAGATTGCATTTGGATTTTCATTCAAATGGTCTGTGCTCTGGAATGAGAAGAGGGCATGCCTGAGTGCAAGTCACCTAATCACAATTAGTTGGATTCTTCCTAAATTTAGGATTTGGTCCCACATTGCCAGCACACTACATTTTACTGTGGTGAAACATAACATAAAACGAAAGAGCTCAAGTGCTTCTACTCTAGCCATCATTATTCACAGCCCATTGGTATGGAAGCCACCACCAGGGCAAAAGTGTATGGAAAGCTAGAAAAACGCAGCAGTCATGTCACAGGAGCTTCAAAGCAGCACAACGGAAATACCGCAAACTCTTACATATTGTGCACTGCTCAAATTGTTCACCTTTGGGAAGCAGACGTCTGCAGAAAAAATAGCAAATGCCTTAGCTACCCCCCAAAAAACGGTCCGTTTCCGATGGTCTTTAAGCTTCATGCATTCAAGTCTCCATGTCTGTAGGACCTTCACCTTCAGCACCAACCCCAGCATCTCCTCCACCTGGAATATCCTGTCGCTCAATAACGGCAGCACTACTTTCCTCCTCTACTTCAACCTTAGCGGCTTGGTCATCCTTGCCACCTTCCAACGAATCGATGTGCGCCTGAAGTGTCTTCGGGTCCAGGATGACAAATGACTCTCCAATACCGACTACGGCAACTCCACAGTTGCCGCTGCTAAGTTCCTCATCTTGAAGTGATTCCTTCACAGCGTGAAGAGCATGACGGACCAACTCCTCTTTGGAACAGTCCATAAAAGTCTCAAACTTACGTTCCAAGTATGTCTTCGCAGCCTGTGACCGGGATCCAATGGCGAACGCCGTGAACTCGAAGTAGTTGCCAGAAGGGCAGTTCTGGTAAAGGTGAGGTCCAGTTTCATCTAGTCCTGCAACTAGAAGACCTACGCCGTAAGGCCGTCTCGATGACCGCTGCGTACACACCTGCAGAAATCGAATTGGCAGTCACTTAATTAACATATTGCTTTAAAACAGGTACGCTTCAGTGGCTCATAGTTCAAAACCGCAGACAAATGCAAAATCAGACGAGGCCAAAAGACGAGTGGGATTTTATGGACACAAGGAGACACTCGCGAAACTAAACCCTAAAGCTGAGCAAAAACAGATTCAGGGAACACTCAGAAGCTTAATTTGCTTCCATTTGAAAGCGTACATTCGAATCATAAATGCATTTGAGGGTCAACATACATAACTAGAGAAGCATGATCCAGGCCTACGGGGCATTTCCAACCCGATTCTGATGAAGCTGTATGCTAACTCCGTATCCACACTACACCACTAACTTTGAGGAGCTAGATAGATCAACTTGAACATTCCGGGAACTGCCACTTCGGACCCCTTTAGGTATATAATTCTAGGCGCTCTCCATGGCCTTTGCATAGTACCGGCATCTGATATCCGAGGAGCAACAAACCCACTCAGTGACGCGTAAGCTGCCGTCCTTCAACCTGGTGCTAGTCCACGTCCACTAATCTCATCGGAACCGCGCCTATCATTCGAGTAAGATTCCTCGAACCCTAAACTGGGGACGAACTGGTATACCCTAAATCCTACCATGGTTTTCAGCCCCTTCTGAAACCTTATTCCTTGAAATAGGAGTACTCGTGATTATACACGTACGACGCGTGCTCAAAACGCCCTGTGGTCTGGCCACATTTGAGCTCAAACCTAGAAGTGAATCCGATTTGAAACAATCAAAGCAGGCGACAAGACTGCACACATACCTGAGCTTTATCTGCAACTTGGACCACCAACCGGCCAACAGGGAGAGGCGACTCGTAAACAAAATGGTGATTGATGCACTCCGATCGCATGTACCGAGACAAGACACGCCCATCGGCAGTGAGGCCTGCCATGGCAATCCCGATGTGATTATCAATCTTGAACAGCTTTTTCTGATACGCAGAAAGCTCCGACGAGGACTTGTTGACGGTCGCTAGGACCACATGCGTCTTCGACCGCACCCCGATCACGGCGCTGCCCTGCTTCACGGCCTCCATGGCGTACTCCACTTGGTGCAGGCGCCCCGCAGGACTCCATGTCGTCACATCCGTATCGTACTGATTCCTAAACATCCTTCACACCCCGCAAACCCTATTACCGCCTCGTTCTCCCTCTAAGAGCGCCTCAATCGTTACAATCAAGCGCAACTTGAAGCTCCTGAAACACTCAACAATCCGAACCGCAAATGGCCTCCTTCTTCTCGCACCAGTCGCACGAATTGATTTGCGATTCGATAACAATTCGGCGATGGCAGCGAGCTGAAGCCTTGCTGTTCAAGTTCGAAGCCGAAGGCGAAGGCAGACTCGGTGCTTCGAGGGAGAGGGAGAGAGGGAGGGCGGGCCTCGGCACTAAGTCCCCGTCAGTTTTCAGCCAAACGCCGGGCAGGCCATGCCTGCCCGGCCAAAAAATATAAAAGGAGCCCCCTGTATTGAACCGAATTTTCGGAATTTCTGCACTCCTGAAGTAATTCGGGGCCTCTGATTCCAAATATGAGTTCAGAATTTCAAAAAAAAAATTTGTGTAAAAAATAAAAAATTTCAATGTTTCCTACGGGTGGGGGCAGGCAGGCGTTTGGCTGAAAACTGACAAGGACTTAGGGCCAGCTTACATGCTCACCTGGTGGGCAAACTTTCCTCTAATTCAAGCAAGAAGACAAAAGTGGCTCCACCGATGGTCTTGCCGGGGTGGGCAAGCGGGAAAGGAGGCGGTGAAGTTTCACCGATACCGGTGGACAACCTCATTGGTGGAGACTTGGTGGAGACGAGAAAATCTAATATGTGGAAACTTTTTATTGTCTCCGTCCTCACCCACCGGGCCCACATGAAAGTGCAATGTCTATTTTTCACTGTAGCATCCGCTGTGAAAGTTCCCCGATGACCGATACATGTAAGGAGGCCCTTAGTGTCGAGGGAGGGTAGGCCTCGGCACTAAGTCCTGGACGTTTTCAGCAAAACGCCTGCTTGCCCGTGCCCATAGGAAACACTGAAATTTTTTATTTTTTACACAAATTCTTTTTTTGAAATTCTGAACTCATATTTGCAATCAGAGGCCCCGAATTACATCAGGAAGTGCAGAAATTCCGAAAAATCGGTACAATACAGGGGGCTCCTTTTATATTTTTTGGGTAGGCAGGCATGGGCTGCCCAGCGTTTTGCTGAAAACGTCCAGAACTTAGAGCATCCCCACCAACGTGTTCTCTATCCCCAAACTTGGGACCTCAAACTAGTCAACCTTTACTTTATAGAGATGAGACCTTGCGAGTTCTCTATATGAATTCCAATATAGGGAATTGGGCCCAACTTTTACCAAGTTTTCTATAAATTTGGAATAGAGATCTTGTTTTGAGACTGGTGCGCGCAAGCTTTTGTATCCCCATCCCCATCTGAGGTCCTCTCCCTAAATTTTTAGGGATACAGAACAGATTGGTGGGGATGCTCTTAGTGCCGGGGGAGGGCGGGTCTAAATTTGTCCGATTCTCTTCCCGGGTACCATAATACACTGGGGTTTCACTAAGACTCCTCGATATGCTATTTACCCCTAATCATCTCTTTGTTACCATGTGAATCATTTGCTCAAATAATTGAAAAAGTATTAATTTGAAAAAGTACTCATTGAAAGTCAAACTACTATAGAAGACCTCATCTTCACAACAAAATTTCAAAGATGAATGGTTGCACTTTTGTCTTCAAGTAGGAAGATTCTTTGTCATTCATTAGACGCCAAACGTCATTCTCAACATTTAAGGGTTAATCCCTAAAGTCCCATTGTCCCCTTGGGGGACAATTTGGAATTCAGGGAGGTTCCTATGGGCTGAAATTTTACCCTAATTTTTTGAAACTTTTTTTAAAGATAGAAAATCTTATAAGCTTTCTAAGAATATAATTTTTATTTCAATCGGTGCCCAGAAACAAAAGTTATACCACAAAAAGCCTATAATTGAACTCGACGGGCAGTACAAAAAATATTGCAAAAATTCAAAATAATTTTTTTAAAATTTTCTTTCTCAAAGATTATGTTTTTGTCTACATCTGAAGCTTTGATTCATTCCATTTTGATTAGTGATGTGAAAGTTAAGAACAATCTTATTTTTCGGGCAATCTAAACATCTTTTTGAAAAAATAACTTATAGGATTCATTTCAGAATGCAATTTTCAAATTTTCTCAATTTTATTCATTTTAAAAGGTTAAGTTTGCTTTCTAGAACAATCTCACCATTGGGATTATTGTATTTCAATCCCATCTAAAAGCTATTATCAATTTAGTTTTTCTTTCAATCTTGGACCTACTTCTACTTGACAATTTTTTGAAGTATGAAAATCAAGTTTTTATTTTTTGAATTTTTTTTCCTACACTCCCAACTCAATTTTTCAACACAATAAATTTTAAATTCAAATTCCATAGTGCACATTTTTTCCAGAATTAGCAATCAAAGTCATCTGAAATTGCAGTCTAGTGTTCAAAAAAACTTGCTTTTTCAACTTTGAATGCTCATATCTCTCAATCTGTACGGTCAAACTTCATGAAATTTTTACCACATAATTTCAAACAAGTAAAGTTCAAGATCCTACGGTTGAATTTTCAAAAAAGTGTTTTTTTTGTTTTTTTGGACAAATGCAGTAGAAATGGCAGTTTTGAGTTTTTTCTGACTAGAAAAATGGCCTTGGGACTTTAGGGGTTAACCCCTAAGTGCCTAAGCCTTTCCAAGTGTGTTTTTCCCATGAAAAAAGAACATGGGCTTATAGTTATCTCGATTGAAACAAAATGATTTTTTTTCAAAATCTAACCGTATGGATGTTTAAAGAGCTTGCTTATTAGTATGTACACCAATTTTGAATGCAAAATTCCATAAGAGTTGTGAGCTTATAATAAGAGAAATGTATGTTTTCTATTTTTAATATGTTGTCCCTCTCCACAATGTTTTAGAAATTTGCACATAAAAGCTTTTTGGGATTAGAAGTGACATGAACAACTACAAATTGTGTTAGCACACTAAAATACCCTTTCAAAAAACTTAATATCACTTGAAAAGCTATTAAACTCATTACACAATCCACCTTGCAATTGTTGAGATGCAATTTTTTTAATAAGTATAATTCACAAATAACTCCAAATCAACACTTGCTTGTTTAAATTTTCAATGGTGAAAATCATGAAAACACTTTACTCTTTCGATTGGGACCATTTTCAAAGCAAATGAATAAGTGGAAGTTTTTAGATCTCAAATCAAGTGAAATTGCTCAAAGTTGAAAAATGAAGTAAAATTAGCAAGCTTTACTCTTCCATTAACGGACATAAATGGCTTTGGAGACCTCTCAACACTCAAATATGTACCTTTTTCAGTGAAAAATGAAAGTTTTGAATAGTTAACCCTAAAAACTGCCCAAAAAAAATTTTAAACCGGTCAAACGAATTTAACTGCCCACTTCAAAATGAGTCTGAAATTTCAGATCGACCATATATGGTCGATGAGGCAGTTAGGGGTTAATAGACTTATTAGGGTAAGGGAAACTACTCCATCCAAGCCAAATGGGAGTAAGACCGTGTTGGATAAAATTACATTAGTCATGTACATTCAAGTTTTGAAATGTACACCACTACTATAATTTTAGCCATAATAGGCTTGTTTCCTATTTGGCTGAAATGGGGTGGTTTACCTCAGAGCATCTCCATGGCAGACTCAAGAGATAGGCTTAGTAAGTGTGGTTTTCTAGTGCAATTTTGAAGAGCATGGCCGAATTACTTCTCCTATATGGTAGTCTGCTGTAATTCCAACCATGTTCTTAAGACCATCCCTAGCCAGGGTGTGAAATGGACATTAAGAGGTTGGAAAATGGATATGTTGTAAGCATTGAATGTTTTGTCAATGTTTTGTGAATATTATCAGAGCAGTTAAGCATTTGCCAAATGTTCCTTTATACTTTGCTAGTGGATGGAATAAGAGCCAAGGTGGATCCATTTTTGAAATGTTTACTTGAATTCAAAAAAGCTTTTCCCCTACAACTTCGAATGCTAGTATCTTCCAATCTGTATGGTCAAACTTCATGAAATTTTTATCACATGATTTCATTCAAGTATAGTACAAGATCCTACGGTTAGATTTTTTAATTTTAATTTTTTTTCCCCTGGATGAAGGCAGTCAAAATGGCAATTTCAAGTGATTTTTGTCAAAAAAAAAGAGGACTTGACCCTTTAAGAGTTAAGTTCAGTAAAGGTCATATTTTGGAACTTTGTCTATTACTTTCTGCATGCCACAATGCCTGTTTTTGGTGAAGCCATATCTTTTTTCAGACTCCCCATGTGTGGGTTTTGTAAGGCCTATGATCAAAAAATAGTTACCTATGGCAGAATTCTTTAGAAATCCATAAGTATTTCAAAAATGCTCCAAAAAATATGAAACCACTTGGGTTAGATTCTACATCAATTTTTCTTCAAGTGAAAAATAAAGAAAAATAATTTTGTGCATCTAGGAACCATCGGAAAGGCTGACCAGCCCTTAAATGGGCGCTTTAAGAGCAAACTACCATACCCCACGGCTAACACGCCCGTAGGGCACACCAAGTGAAGCATGCAATTTGAAGAAGTTTCCTACCTCAAAAATTGAAATATAAAAAATTAACCTTCAAATCTATTGAAGCTTGTAGCTTCAATAGACCTCTTGTAGCTTCAAATGCATTTCAAACTTGTTTTTTGAATTTTCTATTGAGAAGTGAAGCTCTTTATGTACAAAAGGGGTGATAAGAGGTAGAATAAGCCATGTGAGATATGTTAATTTGACTTCACTATGAGTGCTTAAGCTCCTACTAATTCCAATTAATATATCCCACATGGATTGTTCCTACCATCCTATATGTATATAGTGAGTTTCTCTTCCAACAAAAAAATTCAAAACAAGATTATAATTCATTTATTTCTATTTTTGGACTACAATAAAATGCTCATTAGTATTTTAGTTGTTCCAAAAATAGCAATTAAAATGTATTTGAATTCTTATGAGCAACAATTGGGGTTGGTACTTGTAAAAGAGCCTCAAACTTTGTGCTCTATACCTCGAAGATTGTGTGGACTAACATACCACAATACAGTCTAGTTGCACTATTTGCCTATTTGCTTAGTACATTTGGCCATGGTCGGTCGTTTTTTGGCCATCCTGTTGTGGAATTTTTTTGGGTGGGCTTAATCAATCACTAGGTTTGTGCCATTTGTTGAGTGGCTATAGGGATGCTCTTATAAGGTAGGAAGTCCATTATGAACTGTTTGATAGTTGTATATATTTGGACTAGTGGGATTGAATTTTTTTCTACAATAAGATGATGAATTTAAGAGTATTTCACCAATTCTTAAGTCAATGCATTTTTAGAGGAGAAAGTTGTATTTTAGGTGGTCAAAGCAAAAATATAGAGCTTCTCATTGTAATTAATAGATAGGGATTGTTGTTGCCCTTTTGGATTCTAATGTGACTCTCTTACTTCCCTACATGGTTCCAATTTACATCCCAAAGCACCCCTTAGTACAATTGGGTTCAATAATCATACAAATTTTGTTTCAAGGAAATATCAACAAAAAGCTCATGAACTTCATGAAACTCTAGCATACTCAAATGGACCAAACCGCAATTGCTTTGAAATTGTAATGAAGAGTACTTGAACATCATAACAAATATATACATGCTAAATTTAAAATCATACAACAATTTGGATATTTTCAATATATTATCTACCATCTAGTGTTGTCACTCTTAGTTGAATTTATAGCTTGCATTTTGTTGAACAAATTACAATTTGCAATTGCTATAGAGGTATTTGATTCTATACTACTTGATTTGTTTGTATTATTTCTTGCTTGTTCTTTAACTTATTGTGTTGTTGCAACAATCTTTGACCATCTTCTAAAGGTTCTCATACATACAATAGGCAATTTGTGTGGGTGTCATTCGGCCAATTCTTATGGATCATTACTAGGCTATTCAAGTTGGTCAAAATGCCAACTTTAGAGAAAATTCTTTTTGTCTCTATCAACAAATTGGAGATGCCCAAGTACTGCCATGCAAGGAGGCCCATTGAAGAAAATGAAGGCCCCTTCCAAATCTACACGTCAATAACAAGTCTTCCAAACTATAATAGTTCCTTCAATAATTGACCTTCTATACACTCTTTTTCCAAAACTCTTTCTCCAAACAAAACAAAACTAGTTTGATTCTCAATTTTAACCTCCGCCTACATCAACTCCCATGCCTACATCTAATTTTTGGAATTCAAATGGTCGAATACTTCAAAAAGAAGTGTCGCGAGCAATTCCTTGTTGTACTTCGCTACTATTGCCTTAGGTCCCAACAAATTTTGAAGTAGAGTGCAAGCGCTTGTTGTGTGAACCACATTTTGTGCCTTTTCTTTCTTAAGACAAATGTGAAATCTACCATAGGCTTAAGAGCATCGCCACCAGTTGTCTCCAAAGGTCTCAGCAACGATACACAGCACTTGCCGTGCTTGGATAGCGGAAAGTGGCTTCACACCAACACCACATCACAGTACTATTTTTGCCGTTTATCCCGTCACTTCTACATTTGCTTGGCAACAAAGGGCCTTTGTAGAGGGCAATATTACACTCAACGGAGGATAATGGGGGGTGCGAAGAAGGGGAAAAACTTTTGTGAGGATGAGGACAAGCAACTATGCTCTTTTTTTAGTAGATGTGCTATTCTATTCATTACAATTGATTAAGCAACTACATATGAAAGACAAATTTTATTTTTATTTTTTAGAGATCTAAAAAAATTCATATTATTTTGGAAATTTTTGCAAACTTTTGTGAGGTGGAGGAGAAGCAACTTTGTTTTTCTTTTTTACACATTTCATAGCCTTATAAAACCCAAAGTAAGGGACTGGACAGAAGAGTGGAAATTTTTGGAGACACATCATGGAGCACTACAACATGAATAAGCCTTTTTTCCATGTGTACCCTCAAGAATATGTAGACGCTTTGAAACCAAAAGTTTCAATGTACACACCACACTCTTGAAGGATGGGAAAAATAATAAAAGACTTTTTATATAAAAACACAACATTATATAAGATTTCATTCAAACTTAAAATTATAAGTTCTATAAATATTAACAAGTACATGTATATGTTATACATACCTTTAATGTAAAAGATAAACCTTTTATTTTTAGTCCATTACTATGTGTTCATGTGGGGTACAAGATTAAACCTTTTATTTTTAGTCCATTACTATGTGTTCATGTGGGGTACAAGATTAAACCTTTTATTTTTAGTCCATTACTATGTGTTCATGTGGGGTACAAGATTAAAAGTTTTATTTTTAGTCCATTACTATGTGTTCATGTGGGGTACAAGATTAAAAGTTATATTTTTAATCCATTACTATGTGTTCATGTGGGGTACAAGATTAAAAGTTTTATTTTTAGTCCATTACTATGTGTTCATGTGGGGTACAAGATTAAAAGTTATATTTTTAATCCATTACTATGTGTTCATGTGGGGTACAAGATTAAAAGTTTTATTTTTAGTCCATTACTATGTGTTCATGTGGGGTACAAGATAAAGTTTTTATTTTTAATCCACAGATCCATTGCACTATTCAACAAAAAACTCAATCCTAAAATTTGTAGCTCCAAAAATAAGCCACACTGTCCGGTGCCTTAGTGGCACTTGAAAAGTTATGCTCAATCCAATTTCAGAGGGTTGTTGGTGGGGATCACTATGTGATCACGGCACAACCACATCTCACGGGACTCCAAAGCCCTCGCCACTTTTGGGTACAGTGGTCATTTGGAGTGCAACTGGTGGCGATGCTCTAAGAATTGCAAGGAATTGCTCGCGACCATGCCCGCCACTCAGCAACGTCGGTAGGAAGAAGGTGATCCCCGATTTCAGCCAAGTGTCACATAACGCGTGTCAGCGTCTGCTTCATCGTCTACATCTTACCCTCGCTCGCTTCGGAGAAACCAAATCCTCAGTCCCCACATTCTCACGAACGTTGTCAGCATCACGTTAAGTTATAGGCAGGTTCATTTTTCAAACCTTGTGTGCAAGTTTTTATCACCGTGTGTTTACGCTTGTCATCTACATTTCTGAGCGGAACAGGAAACCTTCGTTTTTGGACAGGGGCTGTGTGTGGGGTTGTGAAAGTCAGCAATCTCTCAAAGGTAAAAGGTAGTGCTGTTGAGGAACTCACATCTGAAGTTCTCGCTTTGTGATGTGTTTCACAGTTTCTCGTTTCGTGCACTCAGCGAGTGTTTAGACCTACCTAGGGTTTTAGTTTTTCCTAGACTGTTGGTAGGCCGGAGGGTTTGGTTGTGGATGTGGGTAACGTCACGTCTCAGCATGGGATGCGCTGGGTTTGCAATTTCTTGTCGCCTGTGGCCACCCCTAGAGAGTGACTTCTGTTCATTGGCTGCTATGGGTTTTGTTGACACGGCTGGCGCACGCAGTTTGCAGGGCCATGGCGAAGCCGGAATTTGACGCAGGGGATCGAGTGTCGTGGAACTACGGCGTAGGGAAGGGCACGGGGCATATCGTGGAGAGGGTGACCAAAACCACCAAGCTGTATGGGAAGAACTTCAAGGCTACTCCGGAAGAACCCAAGTACCGCATCAAGAGTGACAAAGGCAAGGCTCCGTTTTGCGTGTCTGCTCGTGCATTTCCACTTTCTAATATACGCAGTTTTGCAGTTTTTGTCGCCCTGTTAATTATGTCTTCATGAAAATGTGTGTTCGCCACAGCTGGATGTACTATTTGCTTGCGCTTGAGAGCTCTAAGTTTGTACCATAGAGTACCAGGAGGAAGTTTACATCACTCACCCTATATAGTGCTGAGCAGGTAGGGTTTGTTTGAAGGTCGTAATGCGGCGAGGGTGACTGATGATGTTTTTGCGGCAAAGTGGGTTCCTAAGGGTTGACGGATCCCTAATAGTAAATGCTAGACTGGATGACTTTGAAATTACATTAGAAATTCATACTTAGTGATAACAGCTTGATCATGAACAGATTTGGTTAGTGTATCCAAAGATCTCTCCATGGCTCTTTACTTCTCAAGAATTACACTCCACTCCTGCATATGATTCCATGCTTGCTTCTCTAGTATCATCTACCTCCCGGGATGATGATTTGATATAGTTCCCTCCATTGGTGATGAAAATTTACAGGGAAGGGGTGCTGTGTGTTGTGTTGTTCTGTACAGGGAAGGAGCTGATCCGGAACCCGGAGTCCTTGCAGATGTTGAAGGAGGAAGCTGGTGATAAGAATGTGCAGGAAGAGATGGAGGATGCGCAGGAAGGGACCAGTGAGAACGAGGAAGATGAGAAGAAGTGAGGAGACCACCAGTATGGCTCCGCTGCTCGACTTCATGCTGTCAAGTAAAGCATCAGGATTTATGCGCAGCAAGTTGCTGGGAGCCATTCTACTGCAACTGCAACTCCTCTTGAGGGGAGAGTAGTTTTGCTAACCTTTTTGTATCAAGAAATTTTGTACATCTGATGTTAATTACACTTTTGATTATGCAAAACTTCTTTTGAGTGCAAGATTTGACTCACAGATGGGCAGCCTTTTGGATTCGGGGCGTTCTTGTGGAGTCCGTCTCTATCGCTATCATGGTCTCTATTCTTTGAAATTATTCTTGGAATAGGAAACCGAGAATTTGAAATTCCTTCCAAAATCAATTTTGAAAGCTATAAGTTTATCATGTACATGATAAACTTATAGCAAACTGATTTTGGAAGCTATAAGTTTATCATGTACACATCTAACCATGCTGGTTTTAAAGATTTTAATATTACTATTTATGGGAATTATATTTGAATGGCCATTTTTGGAATAAGGAAAATAACATTGCAAGTTGGATGATATCCATGCCCCCATCGGAAATGGAAAAATATGGAGTGTGTAACAAAATGAGTTTATGGTCATGAATTTAGCATATCCCAAACACTTACAACTTGGACCTTAATCATATGAGGTTGGTGTCCCTTGTGTCCCTTGTCACACTTACTTGTGTCACTTGTGTCACTTACTTGTGTCACTTACTTCTCATTTAATTATTCTTTCTCATCGGTTCATAGTGCATCATAATTTTCCCTTCAAGATTTTCTACATTGAAGCAAAGGGGAACCCTTACCTTGGAGTTCAAGAATGTTATGATGATGCATATTTGCATTTATTGAATTATTCAATTATTGCAAAGAAAAGTATTTGAAAATCCACACTACAAATATGTTACAAAACTAATATAAAATGGATGGATGAAATTTCAATTGTGGAAAGGTACAATGTAGTTTGTAAGAATCTAAATGATTCAAATCCAATTATTTGAGCAAGCTTTATTTAACCCTTGAACGTCGGACTGGTCACTATGGAAATCATCTCTTTTGTCACAGTATGAATTGTTGGCTTAAAAAAACAAAAAAGTATTCATCAAAAGACAAACTACTGTAGATGATGTTCCCTTTCCACACAAATTTTGGAGGATGAATAGTTGCATTTCTGTCCTACATGGAGAGATCCTTTGTCATTCATTGACCGAAAAACGTCCTCCACGGCGTTTATGGATTAATCTTGAAATGTTGGAGGAACCAAAAAATGATTTATAAATGGTCAAATAGATCTTATTCATTAAAAATTAAAATTAAATGTATTTTATTTCTTGTTTTTGTGTAAATCTTTGAAAATAGTATATCCACATAATCTTAGTAGTTATATCTTATGTAACCCCTAAAGGACCATCGTCCCTTTAAGGGACATATGGGATTTTGGGTAGGTATCTATGGGCTAAATTTTTGTCATGATTTTTTAAAACCTTTTTTGAAGATAGAAAAAATGATTAGCTTCATGGGAATATAATTTTTTTTTCAATCGGTGCCCAAGAACAAAAGTTATACCTAAATAAGCTCAAAATAGGGGAGAAGGGGCAACAAAAAAGAATTTCAAAATTTGAATCTTTTTTTCTTGAATCTTTTTCTCTCATAGATTATATTTTTGTCTACATGGAAAGCTTTTATTCATTTCATTTGGATTTGTTATGAGAAAGTTATTGACAATCTTGTTTTTCAAGCAATTAGAGCATCTTCTTGAAAAAATAACTTCTATTATTTATTTATGAATGTAACTTTTATAATTAAAAAAAAGAAGTTTCACATGGTTTAGTTTATTTCCTAGAATAATCTCACCAATGGGATTAGTGCATTTTAATTCCATTTTAGAGATATTATTAATTTAGATTTTCCTTCCATCTCATACCTACTTCTATTTAATAATTTTTTAAAGAATAAAAATTAAAGTTTTTTATTTTTTCCCTCGTAACATTCAATAGCCTTTAGAGTGGCTCCCTTTCCTTCTTTGGAAGTCTCATCCATGAAGAACATCCACATGGAGAATTAAAGTAGTAAACTTTAGTATCGGGTACTAGGATCATGACAAAAGATATATAGGCAAAGTACCCATAACTGACTGAATAATCAACTTTGGATTTGATGTGGAGTATAGGAAGGCGAAAACTAGACTTTCACAGGTATAGAGATAGAAATGAAGGGGATTGCTGAAAGTTTTGTAATTTTATCAATCGAAATGATTTTACAATGAATTTTGGAAGGCAAAAGTTGGGGCAGACCCATGTCCAATTTGTAGAGTCTTGGAAAAGTACTTAGAGAGAGAGTACTTGTTGTAAAAGCGAGGGCCATGTGTCATGGTACTTGTGTGCAATAATACTAGGACTATTGATATTTACAGAATTGAAAATGAATTGTAGTAGGGTGTAAATTAAGGTGACAATGGAGGTGTGTGTGGGCCCTCTAGTGAAGACCAAGAGCCGTTCAACTTAGAGTGTCGTCAGTATTCTGCAACGGTTCAGAAAATGCTTTGCATATGCCTTGTTGCTAGTCACCTTCTTGCCCATGCCCTACGATAGGGACATTGGCCAAAGTTAAAATTGTGCTAATGAATTCTTCGACGTGAGTCATGGCGTCGTGCAACATCATTGGAGAAGCTATCACATTTACAAACGAAGTCTAGGGTCTTAAAGGTTGGAGGTAGTGTAGTTGTGACAAGTAGTTTGTCAAAAATATATACGAAAAGGTTGTTTGCAAACTTGTGAGAAAGTGTTCATAAGTGTGCATGGGGTGTGCGGTAGGAGCAAAGGGTGGGAGGGGCACATTTGATGATTGAAGCAAACCCTACATGGTGTAGACATATAGCTAGTGTCGGAGCCCTACTAGAGCATTGATGACGCAACCTAGGACGCAACGCTTGTGTTTGTTGCATTTTTCCGCTTCAAATGTGAAGAGGTAGTCATCTTTTTTCTTCGCTCTCTCTACTTCCCAAAGTTCACATGCTTCCTATTGTTGTAGCACCTTTGTCTAACACAACTCTACATGCTACCTTTTCTATTCTATTTTTTCCGTTGCTTTGACTTTCCTTTACTCAACTTTCTTTGCATGAATGAGCTCTCATTCTGCAAATACATCAACTTTCATTTACCTCTTTTGCGTTGTTGCTGCGAGGTACTCGCGGAATGTGAGCATCGGTGATTTTGAAAAATTCAATGCGGGATTCGTGTGGCGATTGCTAACACTACTAGGATTTCTCTATCCTAATTGATAATAAGTTAACAAAAACTTGTCAATTGCTTTGCTAGTGGAAACATCTTAATTCGGCCAGTCATTTGACAAAATTATGTCAAATGCTTTGTCACTTCTGACAGAGTTTATGTCAACTTAATTTCCTTGGAACCTTAATTTGCAATGGCATGCTGGCTTCATGATGCACACTCCGAAATTTCTAGTGCCCTCTTTTTTGGAGAAAAGACGGTGGTCTATCTTTAATTCGTGCTAACATGCGGACAATTGGAGATTTGACATTTGCAAATTCTTCGTCATTATTTATCTTCCAAGTCAATTTCATAAATACTTAATTGTGCTTCTTGTGCTCTGCCCCATTCACTTACAAGAACATAAGACAATTCTAAACATCCAAATTGGACATGTAATTATTGGTTAATTGGTAGCCCGGTATAGCATAGCATTCTATATATTAGGTGCTTCAGTCTGGCTTTGTTTCTACAAATCCTACAAGCTCTAGCTACAATTCAGAGTAGATGGAAAATTTTGCATACACAACTTTCACCGTCAACATTGTAGGAAAAAATTAGATAGCCTTTCCATAGCATGATATTCAATTACCTACATGTGATAGCCATATCAATGAAAATGTAAGTACAATTGGATCACTAAGATTATCAAATCTTTGAGGGATATGAATGAAGACATAATCAATAAGAATGATAAAATGAAACCTTATCTAAGACTTGGATAATGAAACACCAACCTCATCGATCCGGCACTCAAATACTTTTATGATATTCCTTTGAATATAGCAATTATGATCTAAGATAGAACCATATGAGTGGTTTGAAATAGGAAGAGAGCAAAAAAATCACCTAAATTGTAGATGAATAATCATCCATGTTACCATGTATTACAATTTATTAGATGGCCATTATAAGTCTCTCCATTCTTGAGCTCAACTAGTTGCAGAAAAATACCAGAGCAATGTCCGTCCTTAGAGCTTCTCATGTTCCACAAAAATTTATTACAATAGTAAATTCACTAGGTTTCGCATCAAACCTAAATTTGTTGATGAAATCATCCAATTCAACAAAGAAATTTAAGAATGACAAAAGCAAGTATAGTGCAAACTTGGATCTAATCAAGGTCTTCATCAAACAAAGAACTCTAATCAGCCAAGAACTTGGGCTCTAGTTTCAGTTTGACAGAAACCTTTAATTCTACTTGTTCCAACTAAAAATAGAGAACTTTAGCAAAGCTAATGATATGGCAAATCACTACAAACTCTTGTACAAACTTCAAATAGGAGCATACAATGGGCATGGAGGGAAGTTCAAGTGCGTGATATATCACTTGATCTTGAAACTAGTTTTGGTCAACAATGTGCTTATCATGAACAACAATCTTAATGTCATCATTTTAGCCACTCCATTTTAGCTTCTCACTTTCCTTTAGCGAGGCTTACAATAGAATGCCCTTGAATTGTCTTCAAAAGTGAAGGTGGAAGCTGATTTAAGCAACACACAATGATTCATAACAGTGGCAAAAAGGTTCTCATTACATATGATTTGGGGCCTCTAGAAGACCGTTTCAAGCTTGTTCCCTTCATTGTTCCTCCTACAGTGAAGGAACGGCCGGTATCAGGAAAAAAAATTCAAATTTTTTTTTAATTAAATTCTTCAAGTGCAAAAAAAAAATTTAAAAAAATTGAGAAATGAGATGGTAGCCTCTCAGCCACGTAGAACCACTGCAATGTCACTGCAACAGTCACGTTCCTTAGTTACGACAACATTATAATTTGTGGTCTCCCAAAGGCCTGAAAAAATATCTAATGCTTGTAATAATAACAACATCAATATGTATAGTATACCACATCCAACACATCATACTCATTAAAAAAATTGCATCTTTCCAATGTTAATATTTAGGGTTATAAATATGTTGTGAATCGATGGTGTGAACTACAATTTCAAGTTTTGACACCGCTCTACTTGAAAGAGAACCAAAAGGCAAAGAGTTGCGCATAGCCCAACACTTTGCACTTTGAACTACAAAACCCGATCTCGCCTTTCTATTGCTGAACAATGTCTACAATATTTACAATGTCTACTCTAGCCATGCATTCTATTCTCAACGTATGTAGATTTTGAATTTCTCTCATTCAAAATTCTAAACTAAATAATCTCTTTTCCACCAATTGCCAGCCATGATAACCTAATACGCATTAAATTCGATCTCACCTTTCCCACTACAACCAAGAATGACATCTTAATAAAGGATTAACAACAATATAAAAACAAGTTGAACCTCTAAACTGTGAACACTAGTAGGTAGAATGCAATTAATATCAACTTCCCAGAAAAACCTCTCTAACTTAGTTCCAATCTACGCTACTCCATCTCACTCACCATATTCCCCCCGAAAGCACAATCCAAGGAACAAAAGCACGCTGTAGAGCTTGCGTTCTCAAATTGTTGCTCCATCTTTGCTCAAAGTTGGCAGTCATTATGGCTTACTTTGCAGATTTAAGGTCACCAATGTCTTGAATACACAAGAATCTAGCAAAGTATTTTGTAGATTTCATATACATTACAGATTGCTTAGGGTTTCAAGTCGAGTGTACAAGCTACGTGAAAACTCACGAAAAAATCCAAAATAGGAAGAAGAGTTTCACCTAACCTTGGTTTTGAATAGCTTAAAATTCTGAGACCTAGAGATGCAAAGAGAGAGAAATAGTGTGCACAAGAATGTTGTAGCAAAGTTACAACCTTAAAAACAAGAGACGATTCTGGAGCTTTGTAGACCTAAAATGAAAGAGAAGAAAAGGCAGTTGCTGGTTCTGTACGTCAGACAAAATATGAAATTGGCGAAAAATTGACAAAAAGTTGATTGAAAATCAGAAAGAAATGTTAGAAACAACAGAAATTGCAAGGTTAGGAAGCTTGTTTGTTGATTTGGACAAATCCTTCTCAATTTTCTATCATACAGGATGCCATTTTCTTGTAGTATAATTCGTGGTGTGATTGCTGATAAGGTAAGGAAGTGCGTCAAAAATTTTATGCTGTCAAGTCCGAACTTTGAGGCAACCAATTCTGATGGTTGATTTCAAGCAATGAGGTTGATAGGGACAAACAAGTGTTGCACCTCCGGATTTTATTCCTCTATTAGGTTAGTTATGATTTTTTGAAATGAAGGTAATACTTCATCATTGTCCTCTTCAATTTTCATCCCTATAGCTTCAGCCTCTACCAATGGGTCATTGTCAACAAATTTGGTTACTTGCATTTGTGAGGACAACGGTGACGATTTGCCTTCACTATCATGACGGTATACTTCATGTGGTACGCACTACGCTTTGATAGCCTTTCGATTGAAGGGCCAAATTCCCGTGGCCCAAAAGTTGTTGCAAATGCTCGTGCAAATGTTATTTTTTGACAAGGCCTTTTGTAACACTAAAGAGCTAGTGTGTCCTTTGATGGTGACTGTCCAATGTTTCTACTACTTCAGTATTTGAAGTACGTCTTGACTCTTGAAGTATTTCTTGAAAGACTTGAAAATGGTGATGTTCAATGGTTGAAGGGTGTGAGGCTTATGTACAAGGAGAGTTTCCATATCTATGCCTACTACTTTCGCGATGTCCACAAGTTCCAATGTAACATGGCTATTATGGCCATTCAAAACTAGTAAGTGACATGTGTCAAGTAAATACCTCCCAAATTTTGCACATTTTTCATGAAATGGTTGATCCATTTTGCAAACAAAACAACGGTCATCCACACTCGCTTTTGCACAGCCATAGCTGCTACTGGTTTGCATTGTTGGACATAATTTTTGCCTACACGTTTGCCAAGAAAAACATAGAAAGAAGGAATGGCTACGCCAATTATATAGACGCAAATCAACATAGACATCCATTTGTGCTTGTCAAGCACTATTGAATGAACGGAATGTGCCCTTTTACAAGCAAGAACATGGGCACCTCCACTTCAACATGCGAGGACTCCTCTCTCATTGCAATTCCAATTTTGTGAGGCAGGAATGACTACATCAAGTACAGATAGTCCAAGTTGTTATACAATGTTTTTACATTGTCGTTGTTGAGGCCTAGAGCACGTGCTATTTCAATGCCTATGCCACTTTTATAGTCAGCTCAAGGTGTCATTTCTGCCACCACTTCATCTATCTTTTGCCAAGGATGCTAGTTCAAAAATGGTGTCCACTTGTTGCTTGTCATCTAGCTTATAAACCTTGAGCTTGAGCACCATTGGAATTAAACCATATCCAAGGTTACATATTGCTAATACATAGTCTACTAATCTTTGCTCCTCTTGGGGTGTTAGAATGGAGGGCAGCCCACGCTTTCGAGATGTGCGTAGTCGATAACACTACTCTCAAAGCGTTGAATAAGGTATATTGTACTCATTACAAAAAAATCTTAGGCAAACAAGGGCATGAGACGACCAATAGTTGGTGCAAATAAAAATTTTAAATTATTAAAATTTACCAAAAGTCAAAATAAAAATTCAGGAACTGATGTAGCACTAATACTTCTACATCAATTTGGAGATTTAAATATATATATATATATATATATATATATATATATATAATTTTTCAAAAAATATATTATTAAAAAATATTTTTATTTTTATTTTTCTTGTATTTGTACAAAGGTCTGAAAGTTAAATGGCCTTGTTTTGGCCTGAATTTTTTTGTAATGTCTAAGATGTTTCCCTCATACTGTCGCCAGATTTGACTTCCTCTAAATTCCCTTGCATTAGATGGTTTTTTAGGCCTCCGAGAGACCATTTGAAGGTTGTTTCCCTTCACTGTTCCCCCCACAATGAAAGACGGTTAGTTGTCAGAAAAAAATGTGTTTTTGATACTTCTCCAATAGAATCAAAGTAGATTTTGTTTTGCTTTCGAGAATCAAATCAGTTAGTAGTTTTTAAGATAAATTCTTGTTTTATGAATTTATCCGTATATACAAAGATCAATATCATAGCCTATGTGCCAAGTAAGTATTTGTACTTGCTCAGAAAATAACTTAGAGTCATACAATTGATAACAAAGGATACTAGTAAGTTTGAGCCCATCCATTACTGGTCATGTAAATTAACTATATTGTAAGCTCATTCATATTGTATTTCAACCTGATCATGTAACATATCCTATCACTAGCTGGAGAAGAAAGTTTGGGACTGTAAACGAGAGCTTCTAGTGTAGACAGGAGATATCCTCGATTGATTCAACTATAATCAAATGACTACCTTGTATGTATCGTGAGTCACGTCTCTGCCGAAGCAAGATCAGAAACCTATGATCTATACTAAATACTAACAACATCCTGATACTAGTTTGCAGCGATTGTATCCTTGTGATAAAAACAAATTCCGAGCAAAGTAAGAATAGAGAAGGAAAAACCAAAGTAATTTGTTGAAATTTGTCCTTCAAACACCAATATGATTGATTCAAATTTTTGAAAAAAATTCTCAAGGAGGTGGTAATCCTCACTTGTACCCATGCCAACCAACAAATAGTTAGTGTGCTAATAGACGTATACAAGGTGTCTTCAGATTTACCACAACTTGTTATCATATATTCACCCAAGAAAAAGTTTCCAATCCTATTAAAAAGTCCTACGTTAGAACTTTGCATATTCTTGGCATAAAAACCCTGCTACAGAATCAATCAAAACTTGTTGGCTGCTGATCTGTGACCCCAACACCATCATATCGATATTGTGACCACCACATGCTCAGACACTGCTTGAAAACTAGTATAGTTCCAAGTATCTTACCTTCTCATTCCAATCAAGACATGAGCAAGGGCTAGGATTGCAGAAATTACCATGTTTGGGCAAGTTCGAAAAATTGGCAAGGAACAGTCAAGATGCGGCAAGCCTGTGCCTTACCGTCTAACAGTAGAGCTGCCTCAGGTTGTCATTAATTACCACCATTAAGGCACAAGCCCCAATAGCACCGTCATTTTAATCCTAATAATATAGCCAACTGTGTTTTGAATTGAAACCCGGGGGATCCTTCAAAGGCTACGTATCATAACAAGCTTCATCAGCTTAATGTGATCATGTCAGTGTAATGACCCAGGTAATCTCTTACTGGATTTTGGGATCTCATATATACTGGTTTGAGTAAAGGAAACTTCCAATATATCTTGTTTTTCTAACTGGTCATCAAGCCCATTTCAAGGGAATGTCCACGTTTGTAAATAGCATATGTATGAACAAATGTGTCGAATTAGCAGAAGATTGAGAATTCCTAGAATTAGAACTAGGAATCTAAATCTAAAAAATAAAAAATAAAAAAATTTTAATTCTTCAAATGCAAAAAGAAGTTGAAAAAAAAAGATTTTTTCCTAGAAATGCACTGGAAACCTTTCGGCCATGTAGGACCACTGAGGTGTCAGGCGAGAAGTCACATTCCCTGGGTTCTCATAGTAGTAGAACCCGTGGTCTCCCAGAGGTCTCCAAAACCATCTAAACACTATATTCAATATTTTGAGAGGGTCGGACCTTCTCAAAATAATATTGTCCATTTAGACGCTAAAAATTAAGTTCTAGTTCTATTCAATTTAGGTTGATAAATCCTATTTTTATTTGTTATAAAGTGTAATTTCCATTAAAATGAGCGTTTTGTGAATGAGAGAGTTGTGCAATGCATTTCGTTTTATATAATAATTGATGACTTCAATTCATATAAGTGAAAATCATGTCATCTATTGAATATAAAGTCATGAGCTTTGCGGCTAGTTGTAAAGGGTTGTTTATCTCATTCAGGTGGTGCGAGTTCAATTTTCGTTGAATTCATAAGAACGCATTGCAAAATTATATAATTTGGTATTGCTGAGTGAGCTTTGCAAGCAAGAGAGTTGTAACAACCAATTGGAACCCTAATCCAAAATGCAACAAGTGTTGAATACATTAATTAACGAAATAAATAGTAGACATACCTACTACCCATTTTTTTCAAATCGCAATACAATTTCAAATAAAATTCATACAATGATAAAAACATAAAGTGAATTATAGAAAAACAAAGCACGAGAATATAATAAAAAGTATATTATTACTATATGTAAATTCCATTGTTATGTAAGTTCAAAACATGCACTTCAAAACATTTATGCAATAACAAACAATCAAATAAAATCAATCAACTCAAACCTACACCTGTACACCATCTAATCTAATATATAAATTCCATCTGTTATACCAAATATGATGATGGAAAAAACATGATTAGAAAAACTTCAACATATATGCCTACATAACTTTGAATATCAAGTGTACAATGCAATTGATGACTTCAATTTGAGTTGCCAAGATCTTAATCATACACTAGACAATATCTTTTTTGATATGAGACTTCTATGCTATCATCAAAGTGTTCGTCTCCTCCCAAAATGAAGTTCAACTTCATCAACTTTCTAACGCAAACTTCTTTTATTGTCCCATTCTGTGTAGTTCTCTTGAACATCAATCTCAATTTTGGGATGTAAGATGAAAGTATTAAATGAACAAGCAATTCAATTTATTTGGGTTATAGTTTGAATCAAACAAGACCTTTGCAATCCATACTAATCAAGTATCACCATTGGCAAGTCGAATTGCATCAAAGTAGCCTTTGTAAAGATCCCAGTCCACCTTGAAAGATGCTTGTGGTGACCTCATAAAGGTCCAATATAGCTATTATCTTCCCCAAACTTTTCATGAACCTCACCATCTTCAGCTAATTGATCCACCTGAGTTTCTAGAACACAAGTAGTCAACCAGAAACCACTGACCCTTCTAAATTGTGGCAACAACAATTGGATCTAGCATCGCTACCTTCATGTCACACCAATCGTGTATAAAATGTCTACACTCCCTTTGATATTCCCTACTCAAGTCCATGTCATACAAGTTCACCCAGTCTTTCACAAATCCACATATCCTTTTCAAAATGTCCTCCACGCCTCACATTGCCCTTTGTAAAACTAGCAACAGTATTGCATAGGGCCACAACCAGCCTTTTTTTTTTTTTTTTAGAAAGTGCCAAGATGGCGATCATTTAAAATTTGGTGAAGCATTTTATTTCTTCATACATCCACCTTTTGTACTATTAAACACTTTTCAATCAAATTCATACACTTTTTCATTCAAATTGGACAATTTCATCCACATTTTAAATTGGATTGAAACTTTTTTGGCGAAAAAAGATTACTTTTTTCTGGCGAAAAAAAGATTTTCACTATGAAATGGTGCTTTTTGGCTCCATTTCGCCCCCCCAAAAAGGGCTAGCCACAACCTTTGCCTTTTTGTATCTTATTTCAAAAACTTATGCGTATGGCCTACAATCACGAAGTTTACATACACTTTACAAAAGATCTTGTTTGCTACAAGTAGAGACCAAAAAATATATATACATACTTGCTTTTGTTGTTTGAAATGACATTGCCCATCTATACATTGAGAATGGGTGGCAACGGCATTGTTGCAACTAAGGTGTCCAATAGGGGGTAGTGATGCTTTGTACATCTCCACATCCTTGAGTACTACATCAAATTAAGTTGTGGACCTTGAATTCACAAACAATTGCCAAGAAGAAGACTTCAATTATGGTTGTTTGAGGTCGTGCAACAACTTCGCCATAGAACCAATGGTGTAGTTCAAATTGTGGGGAAAGAAGTCCAATCTATAATGCACATACTGCACATTAGCAAAACCATGCGCAATCATGCCAATGACAAACACAAGCAGCTTCACTAGGCCATCGAGCTTTATATTCTTGTGGGAAAAGACTGGAGAATTTATTTTGGCATGATCCATCTTGTCATGCATGATTGTCAAGCATTCATGTGGAACTTGTAATTTGTCATCCAAATAATCCATATTACTAATTTCAACAGTAGTGGAATTCATAGTATCTGCACATCACAATTTAAGAATGGAAGATTAGAAGAATTCATCAACTATCATGATTCTTAAGAAATTCAATGAAGAATGTATTTAATCACATTTAGCTCAAGTTGAGCTGAATTGCAATGTTACCAAACTAAAGGAAATTGGACAATCTTTTCATTTAGTACTATTTAAACTAGGCTATGAATGCAATGCAACAACATCCTCCAAGTTTATCGAGTGGCGAGTAGCCTTCTCAAAGAATGGAGAGTTTTTTTTATCTAACGAGGAGTAGCCATTAGCTTGACTACACTTTGATCATTTCAAACCTCCTTCTTAATAAGGTATCAATAATAAACAATAAAATACATGTTCAATATGTATTTCACATAACCATCACCAATTTGCAAAATGTCTTTGTAAGTCTCAAAGTCAAATGCTTCTAAAATTTAGAAGTATTTTTCTCTAGTATATGTCTAAATCATTATCTGCTTTTCAATGTGGTATAGAAAATTTGTAACACTAGTGTAATTCAACTAAACTGTGGACTCCATCATATCAATGAGACTTAACTTGTAATGCTTATTGTGGAATGTATTTCAAATTGAAGTATTGTCTCTATCATTTTAAATCCAATCCAACTAAAACTCTATGTCCAAACTGCATTTTAGTTCAAGTCGAGTTAGAGTGCAAATTGGAGGAAGCATTTAGCCCAAGTCAAGTTGAAACGCTTTGTCCAAAATGCATTTAAGCTCGACTTGAGCTAAAATGCATTTTGGACAAAGTTTTTCAAATTGACTTGAGTTGAAACATTGTCATAATGTGGGCCATCTAGTATTTGAAGTTGACATCTTTGTTAGTTTCAAAAATGTTGTTAGTGTTGGGCATTATTTGTGTTTAGTGTTGTTAGTTGGAAGTTGTTAGTATTGGATGATGGGAGTTGTTAGAGTAATAAGCTTGTTATTGTTGTTGACCTTCTAGTTGCCGGTTGATAACCAATTTGTTAGTAGTTGATACTAGGGTTAGTGGAGTTAGGGTTAGGGCTAGCGGGTAGATGCAAGAAACACCGAACGATTTAGGGAGCGTTCTGCCAAAATTGCGTTTTTTCTACCCAGTACTACAATTACTACTAGTACTACAAAACGGAGCAATCTTAGCCGTTGATCCGAAAAATCAATGGCCAATAGTACTTTTGAGTACTTTATAATACTAAAACAGTACTACTTAAAAAAAATGACAGTTTGTCACAGAAAGTAGATAAAATTAAGTATAAATTAATAATAATTAGAAAATCATGAATAAAACCCCCCTAAAAATTGGTCATTTGTAAAGACTTGATAGTGATTACATTTCACCAAAAACTAAAAGTTGAAACCATCATGAATGTTTGGAGCGCTACTTGCATGCATGTTGAGGACAAAGAATTTTTTTTTTTTGAATGCCCTTAGGTGGGCACATGCCCTTCTATTGTGGCAATAGCCCACAACAATCCTAGAGATACATCATCATTTTTGGATACTCCACAGTACTAAAAAACCCTAAAACGCAAAGTGTAACAAATTAGGTAAATTACAACTTAATTAAAGGGTTTTTTTCAAAATTTCTCAAAAATAAGGAATTTGAGGACTTCCAAGTTAGCCATCTCCAATAAAAATTTCAAGTACATGGACTTCATTTCCCAAAAGATATGGCGAATGGCATCTCCGTCATTCCAATTGTGACGCAAAATAGTACCGGTGTTTCTTGCATTCACCCTAGCCGCCTTTGGGGTTTGAGGTATCTACTTGAGGCAAGGGCTGGTCTTTTGTCTCTCTCTCTCTCTCTCTCTTGTTTTTGGTGTGTTGGAGGTGTAGGAGTCATTTTAGGTGATAGTTGTGTACTTCTTGAGGTTTGATATTGTAAAGAGCATTGATTTGGAAGAGTTTTGTGTGGCATTTTGCAAAAGTGTTGGTTGAATGCAAAAAAAATTATTTGAGTTTCTGACGAGTTGATACACAATGAGGTCAAGTTTCAAATCTAGATCTATTATGGAGAAAAAGTTATGAGGGTTTGAAGTGGAGATGTTTGGATTTCAAGGTAACCAAGGAGGGCATATTGAGGAGCATCATTCTTATTGGCATTTTATGTTATGGCAATGAAACTTGAAGGGTACTGTCCTTATTTTATCTACTTTCTTGTGTTAAAATTTTAGCTTCAATAGACTTGGGACGTATGAGTTATGCATAAAATACAACCGAGGTGTAAAGATAGGAAAGGGTTAGAAAGTCAGTATTAGTAAAATGTCCACCAAAGTTGGACAGTGTCTTAGAGTACAATGAAGTTAATACACGAGCATTTAGGTAGTTGATCTAAATTGTGGCAAAGTTTCAAGTTTTTTGGAGCTATTGTCTATATTTTGTAGTACATCAAAGCTAGGGGTGGTAGTTTTAAGGTATATTGAGAAGGGTTGGAAAGTCAGTATTAGTAAAATGTCCACCACAATTGGACAGTACCTTAGATTAAGATGAATCCATGTCACGGTTTGCCTTTGACAGAGTGGCACAAAAGAGGTTATACAAGGTTGCTAACTTTCCAATCTGTCGAGCAATCTCTACATCAAAGTTGAAGCCTAAAGTATCTAATGACACTTTAAGGATAGTTGTTCCTACTCCCTGTTAGTGCTCTACTCCAAGTTGGGATTTTTGGGAAAGGAGATCATTGCAAGCACAATGGAGAGAATACTACTAACAAAATGGGAGGATTGCAAAATGATATAGTCACGCACCAAAATTTTTGAAGGTCATGGAGAAGATGAAGAATGTATCTCATAGTTGACAATTATCTATAGTAGATGTTCAAATGATGTAGATATATATTAGCCTTGTACAGATATTTCATCGAACTCTATGACATAGTATTTCCCACAATAGCTCGTGCATACATCATAATAGTCTTCAACTCTTCATGATGAGATATTAGGGAACCTATACATTAGATGGGATTTAGCTGTAGCAGAGGGTTGCGAGTTCCCCAGCGTTCCCAAATGTTGGAAACTCTGCCATACAGAATGTTGATGTGGTCAAGAGTCGACCACATCAACAGATATTAAAAAAATTAATTATTTTTTAAATATTTTAAAGAATCTTTAAAAATTAAAAATTAAAAATTAAAATTAAAATTTTTTATTTAAAAAAATTAATTAATTAACTTTTTTTCCAAGCAGTTCAAGCTGGTTTCAAGCAGAGGAAACAGGTTGAAACGGCCCTCCCGCAGGGCTGAATCCCATGTAATGATTTAGGATGTTATGATATTATGTAGCAAAGACTCAGATTTTGTATGTGAACAATGCAAACTATGAATTATGGAGATTGTGTTGGTCTTGCATGTAGAAGCTTGAAAAGATGAAAATGAGAGCTTCACCACTCATGGTCAAAATGTCAAAATTATATTTGATGTAGAATTTTAGACCCCATTTAGTCATGGTAGAATAACTTTTTTCAAAAAACTTCAGATTAAAAAAGTTGGTAAATCTATCTAAATTTCATCTCCAAAAATCTTTTTGATATTTAAAACCTCAAATCAAAAGTTATGAACAAATTTCAAAGAGGATATTTGAAAATGAAAAAGAAATGTTCCTTCCAACCCCTCTAAAATTTGTTCATAACTTTTTATTGGAGGCTTTAAATAGCAAAAGGATTTTTGGAGATGAAATTTAACTTGATTTACCAACATTTTTAGTCAAAAGTTCTTTGGAAAAAATTATTCTTCTATGCCTAAATGAGGTCTAAAATTCTACTTTAAATACAATTTTTGCTTTAATTTGACTTAACTATGAACTCCTACTAATTCTAATTAATGTATCCCACATTGTTTTACCTCCTACTACCCCATATGTATACAAAGAATTGTTTTCTCATTTCTTAAACACAAATCATGAATGGTTTTCAAAATATAGAGAGGAAATGAAATATTGGGTTTAGTAAGTTGAATTCTATTTTCTTGAAATTTTTATTCAAAAGTGCTTACTATGTTACTAACCCAGTGTAGTGCATTGTTTTTTACTAATCTAGTTGAATGCGTTTTTTTTTTACTAAAGTAGGACCACCCATACTTGATCACTTAAGCAATTTTAGAATAGATGAAGAGTAGTGTGAGGTAGTGGAATTTTTCTTGTGTAGAGAGATAAGAAATATTGGGACTATAAATTTTATTGTCCCAAAAATTGAAATAACTATGAATGTTGGGAGGCAAAAAGTGTTATAAATCCATAGCCAATGTCTAGAGTCTTCCAATTTTGATTATAGCCTAACTACTTTTCTACTCATTGCTTCCTAATATCTTGCTCACTAATTCTTGCACAATTTGGAACACATAGCATGACCTTATACATTCCAACCTTGAAAAGAAGAAAAATACACATTCCAAAGAAAAATAAACACATTGCAAGCTTGAGCGCCCTGCTTGGTGTGAAATAGTGCATCTTACAGGTTGGCCATGGCTCTTTGATCTAGAATGGATGGTCAGTCTACCTTAATCCAGTTGAGTGTGTTGTTCTTCATCAAGTGATTTTGTTACTAAATTTAATTGCAATTCTAGTCAAATACTAAGGCGAGTGAGCTTCAATTTTTTGACAATTTATGATGCGTGGATACAAAGTTATTGATGGATGTAGAATATTCCACACCATTGTGTCCAAGGGAAGGCATGCCTTCTTTTTCCTACTAAATGTTATGTAGACTCTCAACTCAATTTCCAACAACTGAAAGATTTAAAGCTCAAAACCCTATAGTGCAAAAAATTTAATTTAAAAAGGTTTGATGTGCTGAAAAACTTGTTTTTTTCACTTTAAACACAAATATCTTGCAATCTATGCAGTCGAAATTTCTGAAATTTTTTCTACACATTCTCATACTAGTTAGGTGTAAGATCCTATGGTTAGATGTGGGAAAGAAAAACATTTTTCAATTTTTTTTACTCTTTGCTATAGAAATGGCAGTTTTGAGTGTTTTTTGGCAAAAAAAAGGCCTTGGTCCTTTCGGGGATAATTACAAGATATTATTTAATCCTTGAATGCCGGGGCAGCCACCGTGGAAGTCATCTGTTTTGTCACCGTGTGAATTGTTAGCTTAAAAAAATGAAAAAATACTCATTGGAAGACAAACTATTGTAAGTGATCTTCCCTTTCCACACAAATTTGGGAAGATGAATAGTTGCATTTTTGTCCTATACAGAGAGATTTTTTGTCATTCATCAGCTAAAAAATGTCCTCTGCATCGTTTATGGATTGAAAAAACAAATCATCCATTTTTTGTATTATTGCTTGTTTGACTTTTTTTCCTAAAGAATTAGATTTTGTCAAATGGAATATTTTATTTTTATTTGTGTCAAAATATCAAGCTATCAAGGTGCAGTTTCTTCACTGCTCGAAACTTTAAAAAAAAATCCTATAAATGAAATTTTTACTTCACATTGAAGTAGGTAGCTAATAACCATGTTTTATATGTAAAACGATACAAAAAATTAGTTTGAATTATGTTCGGCTACACTATAATATGCATGTCAGTATTATGAAATTTTCAGATTTGTTTAACTTGTGATGTATTTGATATGAATATTTTTCACATTTCTTTTTTCAAAATTCATGATTATTAGTATCTTTAAGAAAATATAATTTTTCATGACTTTTTTAAGACATGTGAGTTCATCTTTAAAAAATAATAATCAACAATGTCATTCATATTCAAAATGGCAAAAATAGAGCATACAGAATGAAGGATTTTGAAATTACATGGTCATTGTTTGCATCCTTTAGGGTTTGTAGGAAAAGTTCAATCCCTTAACCTATGATTACGTAGTGAAATATCAAAATCCTTTATTGTAAGTGTTCTATTCTGTTACTATATTAGAAAAAAAAATTGGAATCATATATTTTCTACGAGTTATAAAATTCTAGATCTTTTAGTGAAAATTTTGAATTTCTCTAAATTTGTAAAGAAAAGTGAAAAGACTATATTGAACAAATCTGAAAATTTTCAAAATAGGTGTACATTATAGTATAAATCATAATACTATAAACCAAATTTTCATGTCATTCTATATTACGAACTATGATTACAAACTTTCAACTACAAATTGCAATAAAATATTCATTATAAATAAAATTCTAAAGTTTTAAAGTAGAGTAGAAACTAAATGTAGGAAGCTTGACATTGAGAGTTTTATTTAGAAGCAATAAGAATTACTTTGAATATCAAAATCAAGTTTTAAGGAGAAGATGCTCATATACACTACACACATTTAAATGTCTTTTTGCTACTACATTCTTTATAAAATTAAAAAATAACTAATATGATTTGTCAACCATCGCAATATTTATTGAGGATGCCCTAAGAAAAATAGTGAAATATATCAATGGAAAGAATAGTGAATGTCCTACATGAATCAACGATGATGCATATTTGGAAAGATTTGCAATTATTCCAAGGAAGATCTTCATTCGTGTTGTATTAGAGATTATAGGTTACAAATAGATGTTTGAATAGAATTACCATAGCTAAACCAATATAATTGAAGACTACTTTGAAGCTATTTTTTCATCTACATTTCAATCTTAAATATTCACCAAAACCTCCTAGAATCGCCACAAGTTTTTTTACTTGCTTATTACCAATGCCCTATCACTTGAGGTAGTCAATAAAAAAATTATCTAATTATTGGATGAATAAGTGCACTTTTAATTTTCTAGAATTTCCTCTAAAATTCATTTGTCATCCACATTTTGGATATTTCATCAACAAATAATTGTTTTACAAGAAGCTCTATCATTGGCTCACTTTTTCACTAAGCCCTACTCAAACTTGTAGCTTCTAGCAAAACAAAACTTCCTCCCCTTCATTCCCTTCAAAGTTATGAATGTTCCACACAAACAACTGGATGAAAAACATATATTTGTCAATATGAAACTGGAACTGCCTGGTTGACCATTCACAAGTCACTTTGGGGCTCCGGATGTCCTTGAACAATGAGTTGATCACCGTAAAAATCATCCCCTTTGGAACCATGTGAATTGTTGGCTGAAAATAATGCTAAAGCACTCATTGAAAATCAAATTGTAGATGACCTTCCCTTTTCACACAAAACTTGGAGGATGTATAGTTGCACTTCTTTCCTGCAAGGAGCGATTCTTTGTCATTCATCGACCGAAAAACGTCCTCTGCGTCGTTTATGGGTTCACTGTGCCATGAAGACCATGTTCTAGAACAAAAGACCACATTGCAGGTCTGGAGTCTTTGGTCGCCGAATGTGCATCCTGTTGTGGTATCCGTGGTATACGCTTTCGGAACAGACAGACTTTCAATCACCCTATATGCAGTAAGTGGTGGGCGTTTCCTTTCTCTCTTCTCGTTTGGAATTTTCGTTATAGCACCGGAAGCTGCGTAATTTGCCTTGGCATTGCGTCGCAATCAGAGTCAGTGCCAACCCCAAAAATGTGTTCAGTGATTGCAGTTGGTTTGCGCCATGGCGTAATTGAGACCTCTCGGAGACGCGCGCTGCCGCCCTCATAGCCTTTCGTTCCATCTCACGCAAGTCGTTTCTGCACTCAACAACATCCTTTCTTGGTGGGCTGGGGGTTCCAAATTTCGCCTTCTGCAGTGCAATCCAATGCGGTCGACTGTCTGTGGTCTCATCTTTTCTCTCGTTTGCAATTGGGTTGCAGGGTGAATTGCGAATTGGGGATTGGGCATGCTGGGATCCTCGTTTTAGGGTTTGGTTTGGTGCTCTTTCTCCGCACACGGATTGTGTTGATTTGAAGATGGAGGGTGCGGGGGGGGAGGCGGTATCCAAGGGGAAGAAGGATATGTCGATCAACGTACCGTTGCCGGAGAAGCCGTTCAGTCTGTGGCCGGGGAAGTACCATTCGCCCGTGACCGCCGCCTTGTGGCACGCCAGGTCGAGCTTCGTGGAGAGGGCGAAGACGTTGGACATGGATGGTCCCGCTCAAAAAAATCTCCAGAGCAAGAGTCCGGAGGAGAATCGGACGAGCGTGTTATATAACTTCTCCTCTGACGTCATCCTGCGAGAGGAGTATCGCAACCCCTGGAACTCCATTCGCATCGGGAAGCTTCTGGAGGATCTGGATGCGTTAGCGGGCACAATTGCAGTGAAGGTACGTGCTAATAAGAATTGGATGATTTGCTGCCCCATTTCTTCTTTTGTGGGAATCTGATATCGATGTTATGATTGCCTTCATGGCAGCATTGTTCAGATAGTGACCACACCACAAGGCCACTGTTGTTGGTAACAGCCTCGGTTGATAAGATCAGCATGAAAAAGCGCCTCCAGGTTGATGTGGATCTCAAATTGGCTGGAGCTGTGGCTTGGGTTGGACGATCGTCCATGGAGATTCGTATGGAAGTCATTCAGCCAGTTCGAGGTTCGTTTCCAACAATTCTTTTTTGCTCGCAAAATTAAACTTTACCGAACTGTTAGAACATTCAGAAAGTGATCGTTTAACGTGTTCAAATTTGTAATTTTATTAACGAAGAAAATTATGGACATACGTGTGGTTTTGGATATTTCATTGGTGCTGCAAAAAGCACCCGTAAAAAGACAACTCATTATTGAGTTTGGCAATACTCAGTATGCCTTCTTAGTAGCTTTCTGTTGGATGAAACTAGTGGGTGAATGTGATGAGTGGGACTTATATGTCTTGCACGGCACTTATGGTTTAAGCAGGCTCATGATCATGCAAATAAATTATATCACTAGGATATCTGTATGCTTCTCAAAAAGATGCAAATGGTGTGCTCTTTCCGTTTTCAATTTACCAGCTAGCCCTGGGTATAGCCAGATGAATAAATTTGTGCTTGCAAGCAGAGGTGATGGAGAAGGACGACGTGGCGTTGATTGCAAATTTCACATTCGTGGCCAGGGACTGGAAAACACAAAAGGCTGCGCCTGTGAATTACTTGGTGCCGCAAACCGAAGAAGAGAAACAACTGTTTGCAATGGGTAGTGCCCGTGATGCCCATCGCAAGAAGCTTCGACTGGAGCATCAAGTTAGTTCTTCTTCTCCGTTCTCGAAGCAGTACAACGACCGTCTCACCCAAGTATTAAGAGAGGTGTGGTGACCAGTACACACGTCAAAGATTATTGTTGCGTGCTTATATTTCATTGCAGTGTCAATTATAATCTGCCCCCTATTCATTCAGTCGTTGCTTGTGATAGTAGGGGCGGGTCCTCTGTGAGATGCCAGCACTGGCCGACCGGAACAGTATTCTGATGAGAGACACTAGGTTGGAGAATGCCATCATCTGCCAACCCCAGCAGCGGAACATGCATGGCCGTATTTTTGGAGGGTTTCTGATGCGGAGGGCTTTTGAAATTGCTTTCTCAACTGCGTATGTCTTCGGTGGCATCCGACCCTTGTTCTTGGAAGTTGATCATGTG
This sequence comes from Rhytidiadelphus loreus, assembly GCA_947034895.1. Taxonomy (NCBI): domain Eukaryota; kingdom Viridiplantae; phylum Streptophyta; class Bryopsida; order Hypnales; family Hylocomiaceae; genus Rhytidiadelphus; species Rhytidiadelphus loreus. The sequence continues at coordinate 48,501,640 of OX344764.1, forward strand.
GATTTCAGACGACCGGTAAGCATTCGTGGTACCTGAAGTTCTCGCTTGCGAGGTATTTGTCAGCTTAGACATAATTTCTGTGGCTTGACGAATGCCGCAGTGCTGACCCCCGAGGACCACGGATTCATGATTATAATTCCACCAATTGTATTGATTGAGTACACTCTAGCCCCTTATTCTGACTGCTTGGGAGACGGTCATATCATAAGTGCGACAAGTGTGCTACAGGCAAATACAGGCGTACAGGCAATTCTAGTGTGCAAGTGTGCAGGATACTCCAGAATGTCGTTATTCAGAGGGTTGGATTAAAGAGGTCTGAGTGTAATATAATTCAGATGGGCCCAAATTTTATATCACTAGAATCAGTGCAGAACATTGCACTTGTTGGTTGTAAATAAACAGAATTGGACAACCGAGAGTGGTCTATATATGTTTATTAATCTTGACAGCTGCTAAAATACCATGTGGTCCTATTTGGGCTTCTTGGTTCTGTAGGGATTAATAATAAGCATGCCCTCTGTGCTGGCAGCAATCTCGCCTTTCTTCATCATCCTTCCTGACTATGCTTTTGGATTGTCCAATCTGCAGGTTGATGTTGGGGACTTCCTCCGACTAAAATCCTGTGTACTGTACACCGAAACAGAGAATCTGGAGCAACCACGCATCCATGTTGAAGTGATTGCGCATGTGACTCAACCGGAGCAGAGGTCCAGCGAGGTAGTTCATTTTGACACAACCTGGAGCCTTTGTGTACGTCCCATCTGCCTTTCGTTGTATTAATGTTGAATTTCCCTGAACTGCTGTGATTTTCCTGTTGGCAGGTATCGAATACATTTTACTTCACATTCTCTCTTGATCCGGAGTGCTTGGAACCTGGTGTGCTTCGTGCTGTGCGTCGTGTGCTACCTGCTACCGAAGAAGAAGCACGCACTTACCTTGCACGGTACGAGGCTGACCACATTGTCCACCAACCAGCTGCTGTATAGGAGCAGAGGAAATGGCCCGAACAATTCTGATAGTTCGAGATAAATTTGATTGTTAAATCACTCAGCAGAATGCCCCATTGTTAGTAGGGTTTTTGCGAAGATGAATCTATTTGCAGGGTGCCTAGATTTGATGTGACATATGCACATTTTTGAGTGTACCTTGCTCACAGTTCTCCCTGTAGGTTTGTCATTCATATACCCCAGACCACCAGACTCTCGAATTCTCATTCAAGCAGACAATTGTTGAGATTTGACCATGGTATTGCTGAAACACCAAACTGCGCACCTACGTCCACCATAACAATGCCCAATCGTTCTTGTAATACCGGATTCATTAACAATTCCAGTCTCTGGAACAATCGTTTGGGACTCCCATACGTTTCTAAAAGGGAATACTTGGGGAATATGGGGGCCGCGTGAAAGAAACGGCAAAGCTGTTCATTCTGTTCATAGAGAGCTATACCACATGTAAATGACTACCTACTAAAGAGCATTGAATTTGCTTGACCAGAAAAGTCTGTAAACCAAATATAGTGTGGCCTACTAGCCTCCGTAGTCGCCCAGTCGGACAAATCCAACCTTAGTATGCCGTGCGGAACTTAAAGATTACCTGAACGGCAGGCTCTACACACTTTGAAGGACACATCCTCAACCAACACCGTCATCAACGGCTCATCTGCAATCCACTGGCAAGACGACCATTACCCTTCCACCTAATGATTACGTTGGAAATGAAAACAACATGGAGGCAGTACTGTGAAATGAAAGAACAACCTTAAAGGCCAGCCGGTTACCTGTTCAATGAGAATTAATTTTCGCAAGAACTCGCCATGGCTGGGCTAAGAGGATATAGCACCCACTAATAATAGAAGAAAATCTGAGGAAAAGCAGCTGCAAACATCTGTCGGGTAGGTTATTAGATCTGAACAAAATCATCCTGGTAACTGGCACCTGCATGCCGTCACCCTCCATACAACCTGACCAGCTATCTGTCATGAAGAACCAAGTTGTAATCAGTCAAACCCACCAATGAATAAGTTAAGTTCCTTTAAAAAGCCGACTGAGGACGTCAGGCCTCGCTTCAAATATCACTACAGTTCCACTGAAAGTACATAAAGCATTGGTCTTAATTATGAATGGAAACATTCACATGTATCAGCTAGCCTCTTAAGGTGCATTCATCAATTACAACTGTCAAAATTATTACATCTCCAAAATAAATAATTCAGATAACCAGGACAAGATTCTACTATTCAACAGTTCCCTTATTCTAAGGAAAACTAGCAAAGCTTATAGAATGACGTTAAATTGAAACGATCAAACTTCCATGTACCCTTGAGGACCTGCCACAAACTTCTACACTTCTAGAAGAGATCCTTGAACATTTAGATATGTCACTCAAATTGTCACAGCATTAACTTGCAAGCTGCTCCAAAAAATCAGCAATGGCTACATAATGTACATCTACTTCACGAGTAGCTTGAAATCGACTAAGAAAACACAGCACATTATATCCAACGTGATAAGACCTTCCGAACCTCAACCTAAGAGCAGGAACTACACTTAATTGACATTCCTATACAGTGACTCTACGAAATCGGACCATACCAACGTTCAGGCTGAAGACATCACAAAAATTTACATTACTCAATCTAATTCGATTGGTAATATGCTGTTACGGCGGATCCTGTTATCTTTGATCAGACTAACAATAAAAAGCAAGCCTTCATAAACCTGAGAAAAGCACCTTAACAGGGAAGAATTATCCACCCCATCCTCCAGCCCAACACAAGTCCAGCACCAGCTAGGGTGAGACCAAGCACAAACGCAAAGCCAATGGTGCAACCCAAAATGATACTCGTGTCATCGTGAGCATTTCTCGCAATTGCGGTCGGGTCACGGGAACGCCAAATACTGGAGAAGTGCTTTAGCATCTGGCGATGGATGTTTTCCTTCTTGAAATGCCTCCAAGGATTCTTCGAAAGATGCTCCAAAACGGCAGAAGCTGACGGGAAACTATGCTTCAGCCATATAGCCCCCTGATGGTTTTTAAGACACATTTTGAGCCATGCATTTTCCGATTGCAAAGAACATACCCAGTGGCGATATGTAAGAGACAAAGAAGCTTCCCGGAAAAACAAGTCCGACAGTCTTTTGCATTCTTTGTTAACCTCCTCAACTTTCTGTCCGGCTTCTCTAGCTCGAGTTTGTGAGTGGCACAACGCTTCCACTAAAGGACTCGAGCCCTTACTTGAAAAACTTCCAGACCCTCGCCCACCGCCGCTCCAGCTTGTATTTCTGTTGTCAGCGCTGTTGTATATCCAAACTCCAAATAATTAATTAACCACGAGCTCCATCATTATACATTGCGCAAAACGAACACGAAACTCATTGACCTTTCAACGCCTGAACCTTCTTTAAGTTTTGTATATTTTTGTTTGTGTCTTTGTATAAATATATTTTTTACCTCAAAAACATCAAATTGGTCATAAAAGAAGAGTTATCTTTTGAAGATTCAAGTAATGCATTGGATACACGAGAAAGATTTGGACGAAACATTGGTCTGAAGCACTCTGTTCATCATCCAGAATATCGATGCCGGAGCGCTTAGGGGTTAAGGTATGAACGTATGAAACTAGTAAGAGGTTCACAGACACAGAGAACATTCCAAATCCTTGTCTGACTTTCGCAAGACGATGGGCTACAACAAGTAGAGTACCCTCAGTAAGACATTCAAAACTATGGACTATTGATGAGCAGCCTGCATAGACATCAAAGAATTCCGTTCTCCCTGTTTGCAGCGGCATGAAGTTCTCAAGTAAGAGCTACGATTGTATAAGCGTCGCGAACTATATTTCACATGATCCCCACAAATCAAATCAATACGGATACATTATGACATACCTGTAACTTTTCGAAAGATGGGGATGGGCCGGCATACTAGGACCCACGGAGATGTTGACAGGCTCGGCAGGTGTCGGACGAATTGCTGTAGGATTAGGCTCCGGTCTGCTATACATAGCGTTCGTCTGTAGACCCAAATTTTCAGGAAGAGAGAGCTCACCATCCTCATATACAGAAGCAAGGAAATCGCGATCCAAAGACCTCGAGACATCAAGAGGACTTTCCTCCAACATGTCCCAACTGTCCAGAGAGGTCTTACACTTAAATCCTGACCGCGGGGTTGGAAGATCACAGTTTTCAAGCTTTTCTGAAGTCCTCTGTGCAACTAGGACCGCCAAAGCTTCCTTGTCTGCTGTGCGCCACGAACTTCCTGCTTTTGAAGACGGACTATTTGATGATGACCATATGGGCTGCTCAGTCATTAGGTAATCCACTTCCTTCTTTCGATGTATGGTCATGTTTTCTGATTTTTTAGTTATGCCCTCAGCTTCCAAGCTGGAGATGGAAGATTGATCGGGGTATTCTGGAACAGTTTTCGTCAAAATCTCTTGGGCCATAACGCTGAGGTCAATTGTCTCACCGTTGCCTGTAGGTGCTGCTTCACCATCTTCTTCAATTAGACTAGCTGCAATATTGGCTTCTTCAACCTTCTTGTCAAGCACTTCGATTTCAGATGCATAACCTGGTTTAGGCTTTGGATCCAAAACAAACTGCCACCCAAGGTCAACTTCATTGCCAACTGAATACTCGGATGGCACACCCATGTAACCTGTGGCATTCAACTCAGATAAGAATGAATTCAATTACACTTCCGACACCTAAGTCATCTTACACACCCAACACAGGTCTAATCAAAGAATTCACTCAAGGTTGTACGTTTGATATTCTTGACGACTGCCATTTACACCTATAATAAACTGTGATACTCGGAATACCCAAGGTCTAAGCGAAAGGACCACCCTAACTATCAGCGATGTTCGTACATTCAGCAAAACAAAACCGCTAGTATGACCTCAGAGGCCTAAGAGCTGAAGAGTAGGAGATATTCGGCACTGTGAATGCAGATACATCAATGCAACCAGGAAGAGAGAAAATGTTGTAAGGCCAAACCAAGACAAAGACGCAGATGTGCAAACCTGGGATCCCACTCTTCGTGTTGTCTCGCTCTGCGGCAAGGGCTTGCAAACCTGGCTTGAACCGCGATCCAAGAACATCTTCTGCTCCAAAATACTCAGATCGGTAATCACGGTGAGTGCTTGAGTTAATCTGCCGTGGCAAGTCGACTTTCGTATCCATAGAACCCCAACTACTACCAAGGTAATACGCGTGAGAGTCTTGTTTCTTCAGAGAAGGACAGTGCGCTAACTTGGGAGCTTTGACCACATCTTCCTGAGCGGCGCGGTTTGCGGCCGTGCGCTGCCAGACAGCGCGCGCTTCTGCAGCCGCCATTGAGTCTTCCCACTACTTGACAAATACTTATGCAAATGAGGCTCTTCGTCTGTCATCAAAAAACACTCCCATTTTAAATTTAATGGAAGAAATTCTCCAAAGACCTCATGAGAAACGACATCGCTAATCTCGAAAATAAAATGGCACTCAACAACTTGTCAATTCGTAACTTAATTTCAGAAGATACAAAGCTCACTGTCAAAGGTGTGCAAAGAAAAACCATAAGCACAAAATAATCCAACACACCTTCGATACGTTGTAATCGGAAGCGATTTCTCTAGTCGCACTGTGACAAAGTGAGAATCATCTGAAAGGTACTCCCGAAAGAGGTATAAACAAGTAGCTTATCAGATTACGACAACCACCCGTTCCAGTCTCCAGCGTCGGTACCACCGCAATCTTTTTACCTCCATATCTTCTTCCAGCAGCGCGTCTCACTACCGGTAGTCCCTCTCATGTTCCTTCCTACAAATCACAAGAAGATCACTAACAATATCACTCTCACAAAGATCTCACCAAAGAACAAGAAAAAATTCTAACGCAAAGTCGCACTGCACCACACCAAGAACCGAAACGACAATTCCTATTCCCTCCCTGCACACTCCCACCGCAGATACATTGCACAAATTCTCCGAAACCACATCATTTTGCTACTTCAGTCCTTCTCCTCCTGCGCTAACGTACACTAAACGCTCCACAAAGGTTGCGTCAAGCACAATCTTTCTCTAATCCCCGCGTAAACCAACGCCAAAAGACATAAGAAACGACAGACACGTTCAAGAGCACGAAAACACCACTGAAGAATTACGCTACTTCCAAACCGCATCACATTTGCAACACTGAACGCTCCCGTTTGCTCACCTCAAACGCAACAGACACCAGGCGCGCCGGCAAACCATCCAACTGCATCCTACCACCCAATCGCATGCAACTGAACCACGCTTCTATTCTGCACAGGATTTGGTACTTCAATTGGAAACGCGCAGGGCCCTTGACTTACAATCAGGCTGACGCAGATCTACTGATCTGCGCTACCGTCTGCGGCTTTGTGCTCCCCGAAAGTCCCATCGCCATAGCCATGAACCGAACTGAAGTCGGAGCCCGAGGCGAAGGGATCCCTCCACTGGCTGACGCCATAGCCAGGCCAGGTGACCTCGCCCCGTTGGTGCTCGCCACGATGGCACAGCCACCTCGGATTAGCCCGGGTCCCGGCCCCGTTCCACCAGCTCTTCGTCACTCGGATGAATGATTTTTCCTTGTTCCGACCGAGCGGAGTTGAGTCGGCAGCGCCCCGCCTGGCTGGCTCGACTGAGATTGTTCATCGCACGCCATCTGTGTGCCGGCCGTGCCAAGTACGTGACCATCCACACCCTTCCAGTCATGTGTGCTGGATGAACGTCTTCGGATGAAAGTAACTTACTCCAGTGAGTTACAGTAGTCGTTCCCTTCCGTTCAGTTCGACTCACTGTGGTACGGTTCAGCACTTCGCCATTTGAGACTTGAGGGTGACGGAGTGATTATTGAGCGACCGACCGACGGACTTGGGGTGCCTTTCATGACTTGAAACATCCACTTTGGCTTTGCTATCGTGACGCGTTCACACTGCAGTACTCTGTACGTCGTCTTGGAACAAAATCTATGGAAGGAAGGTAACTTAGAAAGGAGGTAACCTACCCTATTCCTCATAACTTCCGCATTTCAACCTGTACTAACTGTACTAACTTATGTGAGAAATTTGCTGAGAAACTGACCTCAATGTGTGCAATTACAAGGATGAGGAAGGATGAAAAAATTAAAATTAAAATTAAAATTTCCAAGATTGAATATTTTTATTCAATATGCGGATTAAATTTGGATTTTTCATTTGGATCCATTCCAATCTCCTAGACTCACCTATTCCGGTTCGCTTTGGCACTTCTCCATATGCAAGGAGGGAAGAGAGACGAATGGACGAGAAGTTACAAACAAAGAATCTTTCTCAATAAATAGTGCATCCAACTATTGTCCACAATAGAATAGGTCACTCTAAAAAACCATGACAAGGGCTGTCCAAAATAGGTACTTCTACCATCCCATCCCCAATGGAAGCGTGACAGGCATCAAATGGAGCCCCCCTCGCTGGATGTACTATTTTGGACAAGACGGACTTCTTTCAGAACAATCCGAAGCTTGGACTGACTCTTTCTTTTCTTTGATACTCATACAAGCGGGCATGAAAAAAACGTCAAACTGTGGGTGCAGCCTGGCACGGTCAATTTGCATGGGAGGGACGGACGGAGGGAGTAATTGATTTATCATTCATCCATATGTGATGACGTACCGACGTACGTCCGCGCATTCATCCGAGCATGCTGAATTCCATTTGTCGATATTCTTCGATCTCTTATCCAAGGAAACAATGGCATGATCGCGTCCACAGATTGGCGCGGCGATCTTTGTTGCCAGAGTCGGAATGTCATCCATGAAGCTCGCCCAACTGAACTGAACCGTGACTGGACTGGCTGAACAGGCAAGCACGGCAGGCACTCCGTCAGTCGGTCGGTCGTCTCACGGCACTGAAAGAGGCGTCTTTCATTCATCAAGTGCCAGACTGACGCGCGGGACGATCTGCTTGGTTAGCAATTTCAAACACATGGCATTCCTCGTCCAATTCATATTCTTAATTCCATCGACAGGAATACGGAGTATAAGTTACGGAGTATAATTTAAATGAGACTAGTGTGCCTTGTGTCATTGTCACAATCAAAATAAAAGTTAAAAGTTAAATTTCTGTACATTTAAGATTCAAATATAACTCAAAAATTCATAACTTTTTCCACCATAGGTCCAAACACCATGAAACCAAGCCCGTGCATCCCTCCTCGCCGAGAGCTTTCCGACATTACCAAGAACATGACCAAGGAACCTATTGTTCAAGAGATCTCACTGTAACAAACAAAACAAACAAAACAAACAAACAAACAAACAAACTTAATGAAGAGACTAGTGTGTCCTTTGTCATTGCCACAACCAAAATAAAAGTAAAAATAATTTTCTAATTTTTTTATTCCTAAAAATTTCAAAAATCAACATTAGAGGGGATTCAGCCCCTCTACAGGGCTATGAGTTCCCCTCATTTGGAAACAACCCCCCAACAGTTCGTAGTAGTTCGCAGGTTCTGCCTGACATGGCAAGGCGACTGCCACATCAATTTTTATTTTACAAATAGTCAAAAATCAACTTATTGTTTCATTTTAAAATTTTCAAAAAAATAAAAATAAAAATAATCTGACAACAGTTGTTCCCGGACTGTCAGGGGAATAGTGTCGGGAACAAGCTTGAAACAGCCCTCTTGACCCCCCAAATCTCATCTAATGTAACTTTCACATTGTATGTCAGAACATCATGAAACAAAGCCCATGCACCCCTCCTCGCCATGAACTTTTCAACAATGCCAAGAACACAACCAAAGGACGTACAGTCCAAAAGAACTCATCATAACAAACAAAACAAGTAGCCTAACTTGATAGATGGATGGTTTGGTTAGTCCAAATTTTTAGTCTCTTATAGTAAATGCAAACTGTGTCACAATTTCATTCGTTATATTTCCATCCACACAATTTTTTCATTCCATATTTTTTGCTAAATCCTATTGGCTTTCTCAATTCTCAATGCTCCATGCAACTTGATTTACAATTTTGTTGTTGTTTGTTGCACTATAACAGGCGTTTTAAGCTCTAGTTTGTATTAAATGTAAACAAATTACAGGGAAACAAAGCACTCAATAATATCATGGATTTGATTGGGAAATTTTATACTAAAATAAAATAATAAGAATTTAAATTGGAAATGTTGAGACCCTTTCTAACAAGAAATTCTGATTTTCTTAGTGTTGGTCCAAGTGTCACAAATTCCTAGGGAATGCACTAGGCTATGTCAATATAATCTTACATCCATAATTTACAACAAATTAATTCAATCATGTTTTAATATTAATTAAAAATAATTCAAATGTTTTTTATATCTATGAATTAATATTGGTGTAATTCATTAATGTTTATTGGTTAAAAATTTTATTGCAATAGTTATTGATTTTTTTAAATAATTTAGTATCAATGCATAAAATTTAAATATCTACTTCATTCCATATTGTTGACGTTTAAGCGCTCCGACGTCCATATTCTGGACGATGAACATAGGGCTTCGAGGCGTTGTTTCATCCAACTACCTTCTCATTTATCCAATGTAACACTTGAATCTTGAAAAGACAACCTTCTTTATGCCCAATTTCATGAAATTTTGGTAAATGGTAATATTGTACAAAGATATAAGCAAAAATGTGTTAAAATTTGAAAAAGTATTGAGGCGTTAAAGGGTTAACGATACAAAAACTCCATTAGAAGTTGTGTATTGCATAGCAAAGCTATATTTTTATTTTTTATTTTTTTAAATAAAATTTGTAATGCATTATTGATGTTGTATGAAATAGGAAATACTAATTCCAATAAGTTTATAATTTCAAAAATTATAAATTAAAATTTACTTTAAATACTTGAAGGACTTCAAACAAAACTGGAATGTGATATATGGTATTTTCAAATTTTCAAATTTTTATATTCGGACGAAAGACATTGATATAGATTTTCACTAAATCAATTTAAAGTTTTTAAATTTTTACATACAAGTAGAAGATATTTTTTATTTGCAAAATTGAAATTTGTATTATTGGATAAAATATATAACTCAATCAATAGTAGCTTTCATATTTGAGTGGATAGTTACTATTCATCCAAAGCAAATATTTTAAGGGGGCACATGTCAAATTACAGTTGGTGGTCAAAATCTCCTAAGGTGATCTCATTTTTGTAATTTTTATACTTAGAATTTTTAGAATGTTTCATAAATATCTTGAATTTATGGAATTTCAGTATATGAATTTATAGAATCTTCATTTTGACAAACAATATGGAATTACAAAATTTACACTTATATTTGTATCCATATATATAGCCATGATCATATTTGTATTTGTTCTTATATACATCATATTCATATGTACGTTTTTAGCAATGGAAGTTTGTGTTTTTATTGAGCCAAACTACTTGGTATTTTTTAAAGATAGTTAATGATAGTAATCAATGCATCATATGATTAATATCTCTCCAATAATTCTTTTGCAACAATCATATTTGACGCTTTTTACTCTTATCCAAATAAAAAAGATTAGATAAATAAATTTTAAAAGTAGGTTATAAGTAACCTTCATTGAAAATATATCAATAAACAAGATCATTTACAATGCATGAAAATTTGACCTTTTATTAAATCTTGTTTAAAAGCTTTGTTCAAATAACTTTTGAATTATTGAAAGTACATCAAAAACCACATTAAATAGACATAAGAGAATTTGAATTGAATGAGAACAACCAAAATAGATCCAATAAAGACAAAATAAAAGACAAAAATTACAAAGGCTATAATAAATTAAGTTTAAGAATGGAAAATCATGCAAAATAATGGTATACCAAATGAATGTTGTTGTTATTGGGATATCTACATTGGTATATGTGTATTGATTTAATTTGTTTTTATTTATTTGATGACAATTTAATTTGCTACACTTCTAGTGTGATTACGGTTTTTCTTTTGTTGAGTTGTAAAAGCCAACATTTGTCTTTGAGTATGCCCATATTAGGTTTGAGTCTTTTTTGAATTAAAGCTAATTGTGTTAATATTCAACTAATAATAGAGTCTATTGCATCCATGCAATAATAACAAAATTTAAGTATCATTATGAAGATATTTGGATGTCATTAGAGTTTCGCAAGGATGAACAAATGAAAAATGTGTAGACGAATATGTGATGGATGAAATCATGACATAATGTTGGTTTTAATATGAGAGATTAGTAGAGTTACAATGCTTTCCCCTAAATCCTAATATTTATTCCTTCAATTTGATCAACTAATTGGCATTTTGTTAGTGACTTAGGAGAGCTACTTGAGGAGTGGTTTAGGCCAAGTCCAAATTAAGAGACCATGAATACTAAAAAGTATCCCACTTTTTAGATGTGACTATGGGAGGTAGGAGCCCAAGACAAAAAGTAATAATGCCACTTTGCATTGACTTATTATTAAAACCAACATTGTGAAATGCAAAATCATTTTAAATAGACAAAATCTATTATTGTGAGGTTTTAGCTTGTTGAGGTTTCCAAGAAATCCGTGAGGACTTCCTAAAAGAGATGGGCAAGAAATAAGTTGTTTGATACCAACATAGCATCGTATACTTTGACCATGTAAGATTCCAAGTGGATTTCTCATCATGTGGAATGACATGGGCCTAGCCAAAGTGCAACCCAACTTGGACCAGTACCCACTTCTTCACCAATCGGCACTGCTTTGAGAATTCAAGTGGTCGCAACGGTTGGGCTTGCTGTAAACTGGTCCTGAATTCTAATTAGGGCTTGGGGGAAGAGTTACTGCAACAGGGTGGGAGCATTGTATGTGGGCTGAAGGTATAACACCCTTTCAGCGTTGTGTATGCAGAGTCAGCAAATATTACTGTTTTGGGTCATCAAGGTGCCATGGCTGCCAGAGGAACTTCACAATCTGGTGACCCAAAGGACCAATGGGTACAGGTGAGCTTAAGCTGGAATTTTCAAGGTTAGGATATTGAATTCGTCCTCTGGACTCCTGCTTGCATTAACTCTGCTGCCAAGTGCTTGTAAGGAAATTCTGCAGTATTCAGGTATGGGTTGTAATTGCCAGGACAAAAGAGAGCTGTCGATTGTTGTGGACACTTTTTCTCTTGTCCAGAAAAGCATTTGCAATTTTTCTCAAGCCCACAGCATGTGCCACAATGCTGGAATGCTACCACTGTACACTCATACCATACCTTTGCAATGTCTTAAGGGCGGGTATATACACGGCCTGGGGCCGGATGGAAGGCCGGCCCGATTTGCCTCCAATCTGGCCCACAATCCGGCCTCAAATCATCACTCCGGCCCCAGAAAATGTGAGGGGTTGAGGCCGAATTCTAGGGCCGGATTTCAATTCATCACTCCGGCCCCAAGCAATGTAAAGCCCTTGGGGCCCGATTCTAAGGCCGAATTCTTGATTACTACACTCTTTAATTTTTGAAATGCTCAATTAAAAAAATCTAAGACATGCATCTTTTCCTTTCTCTTATTATTTTTTATACTTTAAAAAAAAATAAAAAATCTTTTCTATTTATTCTATTTCAAATATAAGAAAAAAAAATTTAGAATTCCTTAGACTTTTCCTTTTTATTCCTACTTTACCTATTTCAAAATAGAAGAGAGATTTGTAGCCCCATAATAGTTGTCATTTATTAACCCCTAAATGATTTGGACTATGTTTTCACCAAAACCGCTGAAAAACTGTCATTTCTAGGACAAGTACCATATTTTTGAAAAAAAACATTTTTGGACACATCTAACTGTAGGATCTTGTAGTAAACTAGTTTGAGAAGATTTGGAAAAAATTTCAGAATTTTTCACCATGTAGATTGCAAGATATTAACGTTTGAAGTAACAAAAATCATTTTTTTGTCCCTGCAAAAACATGGGCAGCAGCACTTCAGAAGGTCACATTAGTATGAAAAAATGTCCAAAATGGTGGTTACTCTTTGGATTCATTCTTCAAGGCAAGTTGGCTACATGCTTGAAATTTTTTAGATCATTTGGAATTGTACAACATATAGGAAAAAACTAGTAAGTAGAAAGAAGTAGAGAGTGATTCAAAATACTAAATCGTTAACCATTTATTTATGGAATTGAAAAATGCCAATCCCAATGGTTGTAATGTTGTAATAATCAATATACACCTAATGTTTTTGTTTTTTTCCAAGAATATTTAAAATTGAGTTAAATAAAGGAGTTCAAAGTTTATTTTAGAGTAGAGATTCCATAACTACCTACAAACTACCTCAAACTAAAACAACGACGCTAGTTTGTGAGCTTAAAAGCGCGAGCTTTGGAGCTGTGAGCGTATATTTTGTGAGCCCAAGGATGTTTTTTGAAATTGTTGCAAATTTTAGGCTCCTATAAAAAAATTTCCCATCTCCTCAAAAATTATGCGGCAATTCCTTGATCTACCAAAAAAAATTTGGGGCCCTAAAACCGTGGACCTATTACCACGGATTTGTCTCGGGGCCCCTTTATAGGGGTTAGGGTTGGGTTCACACTTTGACTTCCTTACTTAAGCCATGTAAATGGTTGACTTTAAGATGGAAACTTTGACCTTGAAATATCCCATAACCATTGTCAAATACAACATGAGATCATATAAGAGGATTTGCATGGAATAACTTGACATCTCAAATTTGGGAAGCAATTGACTAACACACATAATTGTGCAAGACCATTTCTTTTCAAATTTAAGATTTTGCCAAGTTGTTGAATTGAAACTGGAATTTTTGAAATTCATTTATCAATTTTATGGTGTCAGGACTTAGGGTCTTCTTTATGAATATAATTTCAGAATATGAAAGGGCTACACGTCATTTTATGAATGGCCACGGGTGACGTGGATCCCTAATTATATGACGTGGCGACTTCATTTGTTGACCTAAAAAAGTTTGTTTTTGTGGCATCGTGTTCAAGGTTAATTCCCGTGGCCTTAAAAGAAAGGGCCAAAATTAACCAAAAGTGGGTGAACGTCAATATCATATTTGTTAATTTCTGGTGTATAAAACATCAGTCTCAATTGTACACTCGCCACCGAGATGCATATTGAACGGTCAAGTTCTATGTGAACAATCTGAAGTCATAGGCTTGGGCTCAGGAAAAAAATTAAAATTAAAAATCATATACATATAAAGATATATATTATTCATGATCAAATATTCTGTTTTGGCTGCAGAAGACAACAACTTGAACTATCCTCTCGTTACCGAGACGACTATAAAGGGAAAACATCTCTGGAAAACAATCAAAAACTTCAGATCTAAAAAGGAAGGGAAAAAAATTTGAATTTTTTTTTTGGTTAGGGAGAAAATTCACGTTAACATTCACAGTTTCATGGCATGATTAGAAAGTTCTTCCTGATAAAAAGGCATTGTATATACTATATTTAGTATTCACATTGGACTTGGGAAAACAAATATTGCGAGAACAACATGGAGTATATTTAAATAAAACGGATAACTGTATTAGTTCAACATTAAAGTCTATGCTGAAGCCGTTCTACATAGTTGTAGTAAACAACTACTCACGAATTCTAATCATTCCTGCCTTTTCAAGAAGTTTCATCACTTCATCCATACTGAGGCTTGGGGCGTGGATGAACTTATCGATCTTACAGTCAACCTTGCATAGGTATCTAAAAATATAATATAGATGTTTGCAATTAACGTACTTGCCTCGCTTACCAATGGATGCAGACACCATACCACTAAAATAAAGACAAGTGCACGATGGGAAATTAGAAAGGGTGATCCGATACACCTTGTGCTCAGGTTCGATGCCTGATTGGAGAGTGATGACAGCTCCAAGGCCTGGGTATGGCAAGATGTTTACTCCAAGAATGTTTCCGGTAACATTTCGGGCACTCTCCCATTGGTTACGGTGCTCATCTATAGGAGCCTTTTCATTTCTGCGAATGCTTTTGCCATTGCGAATACACGGAGGCTTGTCTGCATGAGATGGTCTTGCATAGTTCCATTCGACAACCTCAAATAGTTTTGAGGATGTGAAGAGTCGTCGAGGAGATAAGGATTGTCTTTCTTGGAGGCGAAACCCGGCTTCTTCAAACAAAATGATCTCATCAGAAGTAAGGGCAGTACCGATCATCACTGGCCAGAACTCAGGGATTTCCGGTCGAGACAAAATATGAGACCTCCTTGGACCCATCACACAGCGCTTGATATCGTCTGGACAAAACCAGAACTCATCTGTCTCCACCCTTGTACCTTTGTACTCGCGCTTCTGCCCTTTATATAGCGGAGCAGCAGTAGCTTTAGACCCTCGGACAATGTTCATCTTGCACTTCAACTCCGTCTCAGACTGATTGGCATGGCACTTCCTCTTGGATTTTACAGAGATGCGGGCTATGTGCCAAAGCGAAGTGTCACAGTCTGTCTCGAGCACGTGCTTGACATGAGGCATTCGGGTGGTATCGTCTTGCACATCACAGACAGAAACATCCGTAGATTTTCTATGCACTCGCGGGTGTGAGTAATTAATCTTGTCAGGACGATGCGAATCTCCTTCAGATCCAATAGGTACATCCAGCGCCCGCTTGGTTGATCCGAACACTTCTTCCCCTTCTAAGTGAGGAACTCGTGTACAAACTGCCTCCGCCCCTGGCATACTACATAAGGCATCGGTAATTCGTTTGCCGTCCATAGATGCAACGGCCCTCTTCAACTTCAAGTCTGCTCGAGATGGTCCATGTCCAGATTGCCCACCATTGAGATACACCCGATAGTTGGTCATTTGCATAAAAGCGCGAACCCAATCGTCACATGTTGCGACATACAGATCTGTCCCACGCTTGCCAGACATTTGTAGCCACTTGTTGTGAACAGTCTCGGATAGGTTGCAAGACGGAATGTCCGCCAATTCTTCGATTGATAAATCCTACAGGAATGAAATTTGGTAAATTAGACTTCAAGAATCATTAAACAGATGAAAAGAAGGAAAGCATTTTCAAGGACAATAAACTCAGAGGAAGAAAAAACAAAGACTCACTGTTTCCATGAAGCCACCCCACTGGCGATATCTGAAGTGCCAAAATGCTAGCCAAAGCTCAAGCTCCTTCAGAGATTCAGCAGATGCAGCACCAGATGAATACCACCATGCCTTGATTTGAAGGTACATGTTCTCCGCTTCTTCTAAGGTCTTCGCGTCTTTGTAGTCCCTACAAAGCTTCACATGTTGACATTGCAATTCACGCTTAATTAGTCGCTCTGTGTGTTGCTTCATCGACGTAGCCCAGTGAAAGAGGCATGTGCGCTCCTTGTCAATCATCTTCACAGAAGCATCGCCTGATCCATAAACAATGCGGACAGCATTCCAGTTGGCTTGGGCACTGTCCGCCATGAAGCCTTTAAAATTCAGATTCAACAAGCCATTCTTCTCCATTACCCTGTTCAGACACCTCCACATAATGACTTGCCCTTCAGTATCTTCCGACTGCATGTCACAGACTGCAATTGTCATCACTTTGCAGAAGATAGGGTCATATACGTGACAGGCGATGGTGGTCCACCCTTTCACCCTTTTCACATGGTCAAACATCAACCATGAATTTGACAAATCTCCCCCTGGTTGCATCCTCTTCACGAGATCAACGCCGCTACCAGGTCCATCCACAAGCATTTTAAAAAGGTACACTTTATCTCGACCTTGACCAGGAAACACACTATCATGAATAAACTCAATCTTAGCTTGCTTTTTCATTGCAAGTATGCGGTCAATTTCCCCTCCTCCGACTCCAGAACTACGAAAAGAGGCAATAATATTTCGAACGTTTGGAGAACTGAGGACTTGAAATTTATCCATAACTGCTTCAAGAGCCTTTCCATGAAGCATTTCCTTTGGACCTTCGCCCGAGTGCACTAAGAACGTGTCTAAAAACTCCTTGCTAGCAGCCAGAGCAATGGACGATGTTTTAGCAGTAGGGGTCTTGCATACTTCTTTTGCAATGAGCTGTGAAATGGTATCCACAGAATCTCGACATAGACCATCTGCCACTGGGTGGTTGTGAGATCCTAGATGGATGCAGGCTCGTGTCATTTGGTTGGGACCTACAACGTAGTAAATTCTACCGTCGCAGAAATTGACACAAGTAGGTGAAACCTTGCACACCTTGCAGACAACAGTTGAGTCCTTAGGTGAACTCGATCCTACATGGAATGGAGTGTTTGTGTTACCTGACCACTCTGTCTCGTTTCTATGAGAGCATCTCTTCAGGTAATCGCAAGAAGAGTTAAGGCATGCCAAATGACCAACACAAGATGCTTTTCTAAACTTTAGCCCAAAATCATTGTGGATATTTGAGGTCATAGTACGGCACCATAAATGACCGTCGTAACGTTTATCCATGCCCCCCATTGTCTTAGAAGAACTAGAAGAAGTCGAGGAACGACATGGTGGGAGCTCGAAGACAATGTCACCATCAAAACTAGTCGGAAGAAATTGGACTTTTTGGTAATCGACTGACGCAAAATCGAGATTAGCAAGTTCGTTTCTACATCCTCTCATAAGCGCCAATTTCCGAAGGCACTGCATCACACTAGGACATTGACTATCTGTCGGATATAGAGGTGGGCGTGATAAAAACGAACTTCCTGCACTACTATCACGCGCACCGCCAGATTGGGTTGTCTCCACCATCATTGTAGCATCGAGCGAACAAGAATTAGCTGACTGACGACCAAAATTTTTAGGCCCTCCCTCCGAATCGCTTGATAACTCCACGATTGGACTCAAAAACTCTCGTAAAGAGGGATAGACATTGACAGGACTGAATGGATCATCCGAGGCAGAAGGGCATACAGGCTCACATTTCACGGCTCTAAAAATAGGAGCTTGAACTGTAGATGCATTAGATAAGGGGGTAAGGATCTCAGTAGAAGCATCCATAACGATTGAGGGTAGACCAAAAGACCGATAACGACCCGATTGTAAATTCCACTCATATCCATGCTCATTGCTAATCCTGGACATTAGAATCGACTGAAGAAGTATTCCGGCCTCTGAATATATCTCCTCCTCGACATAGATGGAGGACTCCAAGAAACCATACCGAACATGAAGGAGGTCACTAGACACAATAGCTACACCAATATCATTCAGGCGAAGAAGAAGGGGAACCTCATGACCATCAGCTCTTACGGACGCCATCAAGGTACTACGACTAGAAGACATTAGATTTGAAACTACTATGCAGTGAGTAGAAATGACGTTATTATATAGAAGTGTTGCCCTTTTCCACTTATAGAGTACACATGAAATAGGAACCCTAAATTCGAATTCAAATTCGAATTCAGTTGCTAATCTACCACTTCTAAACCTGATCTATACGGCTGTGCCAGAAAGATTGCACACACAGATCTCCAAGGTACAATTTAAAGAACTATTAACAGGGCAATCTCCGTAGCAGTAGATCTCCAATGTCCTTCAGTAATTACAAAAACAAATTGAGGATGGCAAGTACTACATTTCACTATTCCTAGGCATTGGTACGTAATGACCAATTACGTACTCGTAATTAAGAGTTGATGAAGCCTTCATGTCATCAAATTATAAAGGGATCCAAAAGAGAAGTAGTTCCAGAATATGTTGAACTAACTCCCTATTTGTAGTCTCAGTTCATTAATATGATTTTTGAAAACAATGAAATCAAGATCTAAACCCTATTAGAAAGGATATGGTGGACCATAATTTCCGTCGTGATATTTTAGAACTTGATATGCAATGGAGGATGCTCACTGTGCTGAAGGTATATAATGAGAGAATACCATCCCTTTTCCTAATGGGAATAATTAGGCTGTTAACTGAGGAATTTGCATCCATTTCCTTCCAGAGATTGCAGGTCCTCAGATGTCACACTATTGGTTCAGCGAGAAATATATATATGTAAGGATTGCTATAGATGCCACCTTGCAGAAATGGTCTTTCATGTAGTAGTGAGAGTGTGAAGCGAAAGAAACGTAAGCTATTATTCAGTAGTCCGAAGGAGTTGAATAGATCAAGAATGGCACGCGCCATGGAGAGAGGGAGGCAAAATCGAAGAGTGATATCATCTACTACAGTAGAAGAAGTAGAATCCTTGCAAAGGACGGGAGGAAATAATATAGTAGATTCCTACGTGCAGTCAAATTCCACATCTCATTATTCACGAAGAACACAAGATGAAGACACGCACCGAGCGACCAATAGCAACATTGAGGTACCTTATATGATCCCACTTCCATTTGCAATATGAGCTTGCAGTTATGTAAGAAAGAGGTATGGGTGTAGCATTGCACGTAGCCGTATGGGAAAATTGATGTTCATTCGGGTCTCGAGATGTCCTGATACTGATATTACAAGATCTCTGATGCCACACATAATTTCTAAAGCATACAATGATTAATCACTGTATTCACATAGTCTATATAATCTATACACATAATGGATTATATATAGCATGCAAGGATTCGAAATCGTTTTTCATGATTTAGATTAAAATATTATTGGTCAATTGTCGTCCTTATGCAGAACACGGGAAAAAAAGAAATGCTTGATCCAAATAATTTAGTTTTATTGCCGAGGTTGGAGATCTGTGAACATTGTAAAGTCGGAGATAATATAATAAAAATAGAGAGCCTAAACCCATATACCCTTAGAAACATCAGTAGATTGGGATATGTATTATTGGACTCGTGCCAAGTAACAGGCGTGAGTTCCGCCTACTCGACGGACATGCAAGCAGTTCAAATTCGACTAAGTGAAGATTGTACTCGCCCTTGTTTCTCGTGGAGTCAAAATATGGTTGGAGCTTTCTCAGATTGGCGTCATGGAGACTAGGAGAGCACGAGATTTGTCGCGTCAAGCCCAAGCGGAAGCGGACAGAGCACTTGCAGCCCAAGATACAACCGAGGTAATTTGCACTTCACACCCTTTCAATCATAATAAGTTCCTTGATTTAGATTACAAACCCGAGGGGAGAGAAGATGGTGCCCTCGACACCGAGACTGGGAAGGATCTCCCCAATGCATTCATCTTTGTCTGCGATGCACCTCCATGGGAGGTAGGACGGTGCTGTTGCCACCGAGACCGCTCAGGTAGGGTTCACCACATGCTCCCCACTCAATTTTTTGGGGATTCCAGTCCACCTCAAGGGGAGGGAGGACGGTGTTGTCTCCACCGAGACCGCTCAGATAGGGTTCGCGAGGCAGCTCCTCATTCATTTCTTCTAGGTTTCCAGTCCAGCGTTTGGGGAGGCACGAGGGCCATCTCGCCACCGAGACTGCGGAGGTAAGGTCGGGCTGGCTGCTCTGTTCAACATTTTTTTCGTTTGAAGTCCAGTGGGTGGGGAGGCACGAGGGCCATCTCGCCACCGAGATTGCCTAGGTCAGGTCGGGCTGGCTGCTCTGTTCAACATTTTTTTCATTTGAAGTCCAGTGGGTGGGGAGGCACGAGGGCCATCTCGCCACCGAGATTGCCTAGGTCAGGTCGGGCTGGCTGCTCTGTTCAACATTTTTTTCATTTGAAGTCCAGTGGGTGGGGAGGCACGAGGGCCATCTCGCCACCGAGATTGCCTAGGTCAGGTCGGGCTGGCTGCTCTGTTCAACATTTTTTTCGTTTGAAGTCCAGTGGGTGGGGAGGCACAAGGGCCATCTCGCCACCGAGATTGCCTAGGTCAGGTCGGGCTGGCTGCTCTGTTCAACATTTTTTTCGTTTGAAGTCCAGTGGGTGGGGAGGCACGAGGGCCATCTCGCCACCGAGACTGCGGAGGTAAGGTCGGGCTGGCTGCTTTGTTCAACATTTTTTTCGTTTGAAGTCCAGTGGGTGGGGAGGCACGAGGGCCATCTCGCCACCGAGATTGCCTAGGTCAGGTCGGGCTGGCTGCTCTGTTCAACATTTTTTTCGTTTGAAGTCCAGTGGGTGGGGAGGCACAAGGGCCATCTCGCCACCGAGATTGCCTAGGTCAGGTCGGGCTGGCTGCTCTGTTCAACATTTTTTTCGTTTGAAGTCCACCGGGTGGGGAGGCACGAGGGCCATCTCGCCACCGAGACTGCGGAGGTAAGGTCGGGCTGGCTGCTTTGTTCAACATTTTTTTCGTTTGAAGTCCAGTGGGTGGGGAGGCACAAGGGCCATCTCGCCACCGAGATTGCCTAGGTCAGGTCGGGCTGGCTGCTCTGTTCAACATTTTTTTCGTTTGAAGTCCACCGGGTGGGGAGGCACGAGGGCCATCTCGCCACCGAGACTGCGGAGGTAAGGTCGGGCTGGCTGCTTTGTTCAACATTTTTTTCGTTTGAAGTCCAGTGGGTGGGGAGGCACGAGGGCCATCTCGCCACCGAGATTGCCTAGGTCAGGTCGGGCTGGCTGCTCTGTTCAACATTTTTTTCGTTTGAAGTCCAGTGGGTGGGGAGGCACGAGGGCCATCTCGCCACCGAGATTGCCTAGGTCAGGTCGGGCTGGCTGCTCTGTTCAACATTTTTTTCGTTTGAAGTCCACCGGGTGGGGAGGCACGAGGGCCATCTCGCCACCGAGACTGCGGAGGTAAGGTCGGGCTGGCTGCTTTGTTCAACATTTTTTTCGTTTGAAGTCCAGTGGGTGGGGAGGCACGAGGGCCATCTCGCCACCGAGATTGCCTAGGTCAGGTCGGGCTGGCTGCTCTGTTCAACATTTTTTTCGTTTGAAGTCCAGTGGGTGGGGAGGCACAAGGGCCATCTCGCCACCGAGATTGCCTAGGTCAGGTCGGGCTGGCTGCTCTGTTCAACATTTTTTTCGTTTGAAGTCCACCGGGTGGGGAGGCACGAGGGCCATCTCGCCACCGAGACTGCGGAGGTAAGGTCGGGCTGGCTGCTTTGTTCAACATTTTTTTCGTTTGAAGTCCAGTGGGTGGGGAGGCACGAGGGCCATCTCGCCACCGAGATTGCCTAGGTCAGGTCGGGCTGGCTGCTCTGTTCAACATTTTTTTCGTTTGAAGTCCAGTGGGTGGGGAGGCACAAGGGCCATCTCGCCACCGAGATTGCCTAGGTCAGGTCGGGCTGGCTGCTCTGTTCAACATTTTTTTCGTTTGAAGTCCACCGGGTGGGGAGGCACGAGGGCCATCTCGCCACCGAGACTGCGGAGGTAAGGTCGGGCTGGCTGCTTTGTTCAACATTTTTTTCGTTTGAAGTCCAGAGGGTGGGGAGGCACAAGGGCCATCTCGCCACCGAGATTGCCTAGGTCAGGTCGGGCTGGCTGCTCTGTTCAACATTTTTTTCGTTTGAAGTCCACCGGGTGGGGAGGCACGAGGGCCATCTCGCCACCGAGACTGCGGAGGTAAGGTCGGGCTGGCTGCTTTGTTGAACATTTTTTTCGTTTGAAGTCCACCGGGTGGGGAGGCACGAGGGCCATCTCGCCACCGAGATTGCCTAGGTCAGGTCGGGCTGGCTGCTCTGTTCAACATTTTTTTCGTTTGAAGTCCAGTGGGTGGGGAGGCACAAGGGCCATCTCGCCACCGAGATTGCCTAGGTCAGGTCGGGCTGGCTGCTCTGTTCAACATTTTTTTCGTTTGAAGTCCACCGGGTGGGGAGGCACGAGGGCCATCTCGCCACCGAGACTGCGGAGGTAAGGTCGGGCTGGCTGCTTTGTTCAACATTTTTTTCGTTTGAAGTCCAGTGGGTGGGGAGGCACAAGGGCCATCTCGCCACCGAGATTGCCTAGGTCAGGTCGGGCTGGCTGCTCTGTTCAACATTTTTTTCGTTTGAAGTCCACCGGGTGGGGAGGCACGAGGGCCATCTCGCCACCGAGACTGCCGAGGTAAGGTCGGGCTGGCTGCTTTGTTCAACATTTTTTTCGTTTGAAGTCCAGTGGGTGGGGAGGCACGAGGGCCATCTCGCCACCGAGATTGCCTAGGTCAGGTCGGGCTGGCTGCTCTGTTCAACATTTTTTTCGTTTGAAGTCCAGTGGGTGGGGAGGCACAAGGGCCATCTCGCCACCGAGATTGCCTAGGTCAGGTCGGGCTGGCTGCTCTGTTCAACATTTTTTTCGTTTGAAGTCCACCGGGTGGGGAGGCACGAGGGCCATCTCGCCACCGAGACTGCGGAGGTAAGGTCGGGCTGGCTGCTTTGTTCAACATTTTTTTCGTTTGAAGTCCAGTGGGTGGGGAGGCACGAGGGCCATCTCGCCACCGAGATTGCCTAGGTCAGGTCGGGCTGGCTGCTCTGTTCAACATTTTTTTCGTTTGAAGTCCAGTGGGTGGGGAGGCACAAGGGCCATCTCGCCACCGAGACTGCGGAGGTAAGGTCGGGCTGGCTGCTTTGTTCAACATTTTTTTCGTTTGAAGTCCAGTGGGTGGGGAGGCACAAGGGCCATCTCGCCACCGAGATTGCCTAGGTCAGGTCGGGCTGGCTGCTCTGTTCAACATTTTTTTCGTTTGAAGTCCACCGGGTGGGGAGGCACGAGGGCCATCTCGCCACCGAGACTGCGGAGGTAAGGTCGGGCTGGCTGCTTTGTTGAACATTTTTTTCGTTTGAAGTCGACCGGGTGGGGAGGCACGAGGGCCATCTCGCCACCGAGATTGCCTAGGTCAGGTCGGGCTGGCTGCTCTGTTCAACATTTTTTTCGTTTGAAGTCCACCGGGTGGGGAGGCACGAGGGCCATCTCGCCACCGAGATTGCCTAGGTCAGGTCGGGCTGGCTGCTCTGTTCAACATTTTTTTCGTTTGAAGTCCACCGGGTGGGGAGGCACGAGGGCCATCTCGCCACCGAGACTGCGGAGGTAAGGTCGGGCTGGCTGCTTTGTTCAACATTTTTTTCGTTTGAAGTCCAGTGGGTGGGGAGGCACAAGGGCCATCTCGCCACCGAGATTGCCTAGGTCAGGTCGGGCTGGCTGCTCTGTTCAACATTTTTTTCGTTTGAAGTCCAGTGGGTGGGGAGGCACAAGGGCCATCTCGCCACCGAGATTGCCTAGGTCAGGTCGGGCTGGCTGCTCTGTTCAACATTTTTTTCGTTTGAAGTCCACCGGGTGGGGAGGCACGAGGGCCATCGTGCCACCGAGATTGCCTAGGTCAGGTCGGGCTGGCTGCTTTGTTCAACATTTTTTTCGTTTGAAGTCCAGTGGGTGGGGAGGCACGAGGGCCATCTCGCCACCGAGATTGCCTAGGTCAGGTCGGGCTGGCTGCTCTGTTCAACATTTTTTTCGTTTGAAGTCCAGTGGGTGGGGAGGCACGAGGGCCATCTCGCCACCGAGATTGCCTAGGTCAGGTCGGGCTGGCTGCTCTGTTCAACATTTTTTTCGTTTGAAGTCCAGTGGATGGGGAGGCACGAGGGCCATCTCGCCACCGAGATTGCCTAGGTCAGGTCGGGCTGGCTGCTCTGTTCAACATTTTTTTCGTTTGAAGTCCAGTGGGTGGGGAGGCACGAGGGCCATCTCGCCACCGAGATTGCCTAGGTCAGGTCGGGTTGGCTGCTCTGTTCAACATTTTTTTCGTTTGAAGTCCAGTGGGTGGGGAGGCACAAGGGCCATCTCGCCACCGAGATTGCCTAGGTCAGGTCGGGCTGGCTGCTCTGTTCAACATTTTTTTCGTTTGAAGTCCAGTGGGTGGGGAGGCACAAGGGCCATCTCGCCACCGAGATTGCCTAGGTCAGGTCGGGCTGGCTGCTCTGTTCAACATTTTTTTCGTTTGAAGTCCAGTGGGTGGGGAGGCACGAGGGCCATCGTGCCACCGAGATTGCCTAGGTCAGGTCGGGCTGGCTGCTCTGTTCAACATTTTTTTCGTTTGAAGTCCAGTGGGTGGGGAGGCACAAGGGCCATCTCGCCACCGAGATTGCCTAGGTCAGGTCGGGCTGGCTGCTCTGTTCAACATTTTTTTCGTTTGAAGTCCAGTGGGTGGGGAGGCACGAGGGCCATCTCGCCACCGAGATTGCCTAGGTCAGGTCGGGCTGGCTGCTCTGTTCAACATTTTTTTCGTTTGAAGTCCAGTGGGTGGGGAGGCACGAGGGCCATCTCGCCACCGAGATTGCCTAGGTCAGGTCGGGCTGGCTGCTCTGTTCAACATTTTTTTCGTTTGAAGTCCAGTGGGTGGGGAGGCACAAGGGCCATCTCGCCACCGAGATTGCCTAGGTCAGGTCGGGCTGGCTGCTCTGTTCAACATTTTTTTCGTTTGAAGTCCACCGGGTGGGGAGGCACGAGGGCCATCGTGCCACCGAGATTGCCTAGGTCAGGTCGGGCTGGCTGCTCTGTTCAACATTTTTTTCGTTTGAAGTCCAGTGGGTGGGGAGGCACGAGGGCCATCGTGCCACCGAGATTGCCTAGGTCAGGTCGGGCTGGCTGCTCTGTTCAACATTTTTTTCGTTTGAAGTCCAGTGGGTGGGGAGGCACGAGGGCCATCTCGCCACCGAGATTGCCTAGGTCATGTCGGGCTGGCTGCTCTGTTCAACATTTTTTTCGTTTGAAGTCCAGTGGATGGGGAGGCACGAGGGCCATCTCGCCACCGAGACTGCGGAGGTAAGGTCGGGCTGGCTGCTTTGTTCAACATTTTTTTCGTTTGAAGTCCAGTGGGTGGGGAGGCACAAGGGCCATCTCGCCACCGAGATTGCCTAGGTCAGGTCGGGCTGGCTGCTCTGTTCAACATTTTTTTCGTTTGAAGTCCAGTGGGTGGGGAGGCACAAGGGCCATCTCGCCACCGAGATTGCCTAGGTCAGGTCGGGCTGGCTGCTTTGTTCAACATTTTTTTCGTTTGAAGTCCAGTGGGTGGGGAGGCACAAGGGCCATCTCGCCACCGAGATTGCCTAGGTCAGGTCGGGCTGGCTGCTCTGTTCAACATTTTTTTCGTTTGAAGTCCAGTGGGTGGGGAGGCACGAGGGCCATCTCGCCACCGAGATTGCCTAGGTCAGGTCGGGCTGGCTGCTCTGTTCAACATTTTTTTCGTTTGAAGTCCAGTGGATGGGGAGGCACGAGGGCCATCTCGCCACCGAGATTGCCTAGGTCAGGTCGGGCTGGCTGCTCTGTTCAACATTTTTTTCGTTTGAAGTCCAGTGGGTGGGGAGGCACGAGGGCCATCTCGCCACCGAGATTGCCTAGGTCAGGTCGGGCTGGCTGCTCTGTTCAACATTTTTTTCGTTTGAAGTCCAGTGGGTGGGGAGGCACAAGGGCCATCTCGCCACCGAGATTGCCTAGGTCAGGTCGGGCTGGCTGCTCTGTTCAACATTTTTTTCGTTTGAAGTCCAGTGGGTGGGGAGGCACGAGGGCCATCTCGCCACCGAGATTGCCTAGGTCAGGTCGGGCTGGCTGCTCTGTTCAACATTTTTTTCGTTTGAAGTCCAGTGGGTGGGGAGGCACAAGGGCCATCTCGCCACCGAGATTGCCTAGGTCAGGTCGGGCTGGCTGCTCTGTTCAACATTTTTTTCGTTTGAAGTCCACCGGGTGGGGAGGCACGAGGGCCATCTCGCCACCGAGACTGCGGAGGTAAGGTCGGGCTGGCTGCTTTGTTCAACATTTTTTTCGTTTGAAGTCCAGTGGGTGGGGAGGCACGAGGGCCATCTCGCCACCGAGACTGCTCAGGTAAGGTCGGGCTGGCTGCTCTGTTCAACATTTTTTTCGTTTGAAGTCCAGTGGGTGGGGAGGCACGAGGGCCATCTCGCCACCGAGATTGCCTAGGTCAGGTCGGGCTGGCTGCTCTGTTCAACATTTTTTTCGTTTGAAGTCCAGTGGGTGGGGAGGCACGAGGGCCATCTCGCCACCGAGACTGCTCAGGTAAGGTCGGGCTGGCTGCTCCGTTCTACATTTCTTTTGGTTGAGGTCCACCGGGTGGGGAGGCACGAGGGCCATCTCGCCACCGAGGCTACTCAAGTAAGGTTGGGCTGGCTGCTCAGTGCTACATTTTTTTTGGTTGAGGTCCACCGGGTGGGGAGGCACGAGGGCCATCTCGCCACTGAGATGGACGCACAGACACGGGTCGGATGGTTCGATTATTGTTTTTCCTTGATACAATCCACACGTCCGCATTACTATTTCTGTTTCTAATGATTTTTTCTCGTTATTTGTTTAGGGGTCTTTGTTGGGAGCTACAATGCATCGTCCATTGCAGCCGGTCATCTCCGCATTGGTGATTGAGGTGGAGCTTCCATCAAGTGTTGATATGGAGACTGCTGTCGAAGTTATGCCCAGTGATGATGGAGTGGTGGGAGGTCCACTATTGGGCGGAGAGGATGCCATTCGAAGAACTCAGAAGATGGACTATGTGGCAACCATTACTAGTTTGCGGATCTTACCTCATGGTCTCACTCGTCGAAAGGTCCCCCTATGCCGTTTGGTGCCCATGCCCATGGTGAGACCTACTTTGAGCTGCGATCTAATCAAACTGGAGCAGGAGTTCATTCATGGTTATGACGAGGGAGCTCGAGTCTTTTATGCTTCACTGTCAGATGAGCAAGGAGAGTCCGGGTATTTCACTGATGCAGAGAAGTCGGAGTGGGGACCCATTTGGAACAAGGTCAATGATGACTTCAATGCAGAGCTAAACAATCATTTGGAGCTCAAGCATTTGGTGGATGCTAAATTGTTTTTATGCGACGGAAACCACAGGCGCATCGCCTGGATGAGTCATATTAATCGACTTCATAGTACTGATCCCGTATGGCACATTTCTGTGGACACAATTTTGTTGGAAACCAAGGGACGTGTGGGTGCAGCCATGCAGGTCATGCACGACATTAATAAGTGAGACTCTGAATCCCATTCAAATTCATTTATTTTTTTCTCATTCCGTTCTTTGATGTTTTCTAGTATACTTCATGTGTACTAATTTCATGTCATTTATATTTCACTCAGACACACTGAAAATTCTCATGTGAAAACGAACCTTGTGCATACACTCTACCGTGTTCGCAAGTATGGGTCCATGCCCCTTGAGAAATTCAAGGAACTTCTAAGTGTAGAGGATGTCAAGTTCTGCCAGTTGAATGCTCGAAAAACGTGGTACTCTATGCCTTTGGAGGTCTTCACTGGCTTCATATTTCAGGTGCGTTGTAACTTGTTTGCACAATGTATTATGATCCATCTTTTCAGTTTTCTAAATTTTGGAATTCATCAATAACATTCTGTCATATCATATCAATTTAACAAATTTCTCTTGATTTTTCAGCAAGACATAGCGGCTGCAGCAGATGCTGCTGTTCGAAAGTATCACGAGGATACTATTGAAGAGGATAAGACTGATTTGGGGGTTGCAGCAGCAATGAGGACTGCTACCAAGGACGCCACAGACAAGCTCTATAAGAAACTTTCTAAAATTGTTTCCGTGGCAAACCCGGCATTAGGTGATGCATGGCTCGAAGAGGTATGATCACATTCTCTAGTTCCAGATGATTTTGGTGACTGACTCTTGTCCTAGGATTGAATTCAAGTGCCTCTGAGAGTTAGTTATTCTAGTGATTTTACAACAGTGTCATTTTTTCAATGGCTCTATCAATGTCCTCAATGATTATTAATTTCTAGTCTATTTTTCAGATTGAGAGGCACTGGAGCATGTATGCAGTCCAGGAGCTGACCTTAGACAAGCTTCAACTGATTGCCACCGCTAATGCCAGTGCCCATCACAAAGTGAAGTGGCTTAAATGGATGAATTCTTCTGCTCCAACACGAGAGGCTCGAAGATTCCCCCCTCGACCAGCTAACGATGATAAGATCAACTCTTTCCTCTCCAAGGCCTGCTGGTATGCCGCGGTATGTTTCTTCTGCAATCACATTTGTATTCAAGTCTACCATTCAAGGCAAACATCATTACCTCGGTTAGTTCTGCTTTGCTTGAGTGTCTTTTTCGATCTAGTTCTAAATCAATTCTAGTCATCTATTCGGTAGAGTGGGAATCAAATATGGTTCCCTCGTTGTTTAATCATGTAATTGTCATTCCATAGATTGAAGATGCAGCCGTGGAGATGTATGAGTCTATCATTCGGGCAGACAATATTACATTGAATGCAGAGGTGGCAGTAGAGCCAGAATCTCTTGTGGATTATCTAGAGAGTTGGCGGATGAGGATATGGGACCATGCCTATGCTGGAGCGTTCAAGGGACCCGAAGGATTCAAGAAATCTCAGGAGTTCAAGGATTTCAAGGGGTCCTCTGCTGTTGTGAAGAGAGTCATATACAGGTAATATGATGTCTTCATTTCATTTTTCTTTTTTTGTGTGTGGGTTTATATAGATATCTTATTGATTAATGAGTATTCATTGTTGTTTTGGCAGGTATTTCAAATATGAGCTTTTTGCAAAGAAGGCCATCGATAAGGCCGCCTTACCACCTTTTCTAGCCACGTGGCTTGAACTTAGGTCACCTGACTGCATGTTCTCTCCATCTCAGGAGAAGAATTGGCCTACTGCCCACTTGCAATCTGGAGCATGGTATCTGGATTGCAATGGCGCCTTCACCCCTCCTCAGGAGTTGGCTCTCTTTCAATCTATCAAAGACAGCCCCGTTGTTGTGATCGAGAATGACGAAGTTGGTGGCTTAGACGAGAAGGCCTTGAAGAGGAGAGAGAAATCTGACAAGATGAAGGAGGAGAAATGGGAATCCACGAAGAAGAAGAATGAAGAGAACGAAGCAAAGAGGAAAGCCAGAGAAGATGAAAAGGCCAAA
Source organism: Rhytidiadelphus loreus (assembly GCA_947034895.1). Classification (NCBI taxonomy): domain Eukaryota; kingdom Viridiplantae; phylum Streptophyta; class Bryopsida; order Hypnales; family Hylocomiaceae; genus Rhytidiadelphus; species Rhytidiadelphus loreus. The sequence continues at coordinate 48,531,262 of OX344764.1, forward strand.
GCTGAAAAGGCCAAAGAGGAAAAGAAGGGCAAGGGGAAGAAGAGGAAAGCCGAGGATGCCGCTCCAGAGCAAGCAACAAGTGATGTGGCCATGAAGGACACCTCGTCAAGTTTTTCTCTAACGCAAGAGAAATTGAAGCATGGACTTCCACCGCAAGTTTATGACTTGGATGCGCTCCCTAGTGTGGATCAATGCATTCTTAATGAATCCATTTCTAGTCTTATTGCATCGGATGCAGGGCCTGTACCTGACGCGTTCACTGACATTGTTTCTATGCTAGAAAAGGTAACTACTATCTTGTTTCTGTCTATATTGATTCAATCCAATTGCGCTTTGATGTATCCACCTATTCCTAGGTTCCTTTTAGTTTCTTTTAATCTGCTATCACTTGTATTCTTTACTGATTTATCTTTTGAATGCAGCACGCCAAGGACAAGGAGAGATTTTTCAATGGCGTTGTAACTGGGCAGGCTGCGGTAGACTTGATTGTGGTGGATGTCCCAGAGGGTTTATCGGTCCCGACAGTCTCTGATCCTCCGAACTCTATCCCCCAATGGAATCAGTTCTCAGAGGACGGACTCCGAGATATCTTTGACTTTGCAGAGAGCTACCTTCATGATGCTGGGGCTCTTCTTGTCATCTACCCATTTTGCCGCAATATCAAAAGCCACTTGCTAGGAAATTGCAAGTCATTCGGTTTCAAACTGCAGAAAGAATGGCACGGCATGAATTGGCTCCATCTGACGTGTGCCTCGGACCACTCTACCACGGTAATTCCCCTTGCCTCACAACTTGCATGTGCCTTAACATATACTGTACTCTGCTTTAACGTACTAATCGTTTTCAATGATTTCCCATGCAGACTATGCGCTTCATGGCTTCTCTATACGTCAAAGTTTTAGATGGTCCGTATAAGAGTAGGTTTTCTTTCCAGAGCCGTCCCGAGGAACATGTTGAAGCTGGCGTGAACTTGGCTCGGGCTGACATGTTGCAAAATTTCAGTGGTATCAATGACGTGGCCATGAATGGGAACTCACCTTGGCGGGGTCCTCGGGAGAAGGCAATTTCCACAATGAAAATGCTTGTTCAGGCAACTACCTCACCTGGTGACATCGTTTTGGATTGCACCGCATCTACCGGTTTGTTATCCTTCACCATTTGACCAATCATACCTTGTTTTTTTGTATGATCCATTTCTCTCGTTTGTCATTAGTATTGATGCTAATTTTTGGTCACCCTCAGGCAGCACTCATTGTTTTAGCATTGAACTGTTAAAATATTTTGCATTCTGTTGCTCCACTACTAAATCATATCTCTGTATGTACAGGCGCGACCGTCTATGCATGCCGGGCTACTCGTCGTCATATCGTGGCATTGGAAGCAGATAAGGCCATTTTCAATGCCCTTCTCGCTCCATTCATTGGCACCACGTCGACTGTTGAGACAGTACCTGTTCAATCTATAGCCCCTCCACCAAGTCTCGATGATGAAGAGGTGCCCATCCGCCAGGTTGTGAAGACCTCAAAATTCAGTAAGTAAGTTTATCACTGGGCTTTTGAATTTTGACCTTCATTTTTTCCACTTTGTACGTTTTTCTTATGTGTGGTCTCATTTGAGTGTGTAGGCAAGCAAAAAAAGTGAAGATTTCCACCCATCGACCGTTCTTTGAAGACCCAGCATTCTTCCCTAGTCCACTGAAGTCTTTTGAGTTGCCAGTGTATGCTGAGGCAATAGCCTCGCAGCTTGTTATCCATGATCCTAAACCTTTTGTGAAGGGCCCCAATGTAGATCCACGTGTTCTGATATTTGTAGATGATATGGCTAGAGAATCAGACGGTGAGACATCCGATTCTGATGATAGCTCTAGTTCCAAATCTTCTAGTAGTAGTGGCCACTAATCTACTCTTTGAATTTTGTCTATCCTACTTCTTTGCAGTTTTGATGTCTTTCGAGGCTTTGGTATGTTCTATTCGTTTCATATATGATATTCTTTACCGTTTTCTGTTATACAAAATTTCTGATCTCCTTGAAATATAAATGAGCCTAAACTCTAGATTGCACAGGCTCTAAACCACGGTAATAGGTCCTATTTCAAAAAATCACAAATAGAAAAATCCAAAACTGAAGGCTCATACGCTCCCAGGCTCCCAGGCTCCCAGGCTCATGCTTTTAGGCTCACAAACTAGCACCCCCGAAACTAAAATTCCTCATAACTTTTGATTCATTGATCCAAATGGAATGATTCCAAACTTTCCATGTAGATATAAATCTAAAGAATCAATTTAAAATTTAAATTTAAAAAGAAAGTGATTTTTAAAGAAGTTTTTTCTTCTGCCCAGGGTGCCCGAAGATCAAGCAAAACTACATATCATACAATAACTTTTGAACTGTGTAGTCAAAAGTTATGAAAATTGTTGGGCCTTAAAGCTACACCTTGGTAAAATGTTGTGTGAAAATTTCAAAGAAAAAAAATAAAAATTCTATTCATAGTGAGCTGCCCAAAAAAGTTATAATGCCAAAAAACAATGTTTGGGCGTTTAGGGGTTAAACATACAATTCAAGAAAACATGTAATTTTTTTTAATCTCTTTTTCAAATCTATATTCTTAGTTTATTTTAAAGAAAAACATGAAATTTTTTATTATGAAAACTTGAATGAATTCAATGATAAATGTAAATCAGGTTTTACCATACATGTTATTTCTAGTAGTATAATTTTTCCTTACCATATTCTTTTTTCAAGTATTTGTCATCAAAATTGATAAAAACACACATTATCTTGTAGATGTCAAAGTTTTTGGCATAACTTCAACAATGACTTTCATTTACAGATTTGTGTCTGTGTAAATTTTTTACTTATTAAGCATGTAATTTATCAAAATTAGTGTCTATAACATAGTATGTAATTTCTGTCTACACCAAAAAAATTAATTATTAATACCTCATGCTAAAACAATTGCAAAGACATTATTGTTACAATTGCAATGGTTAATAACAATAAAATTCATTATTAATAATAAAATTCATTATTAACAATAAAATTCATCATTGACAATAAAATTCATCATTGACAATAAAATTCAGTATTAACAATAAAATTCAGTATTAACAATAAAATTCAGTATTAACAATAAAATTCAGTATTAACAATAAAATTCAGTATTAACAATAAAATTCAGTATTAACAATAAAATTCAGTATTAACAATAAAATTCAGTATTAACAATAAAATTCAGTATTAACAATAAAATTCAGTATTAACAAAAATTAAGTATTAACAATAAAATTCAGTATTAACAATAAAATTCAGTATTAACATCTTGTAACACAGTATCTGTATCACAACATGACTCAACCAGATGAGATTGAGCTCACAGTTAATAAAAAATGTAATAAAAAAGAAAAGAAAAGCTCTTGCATGGTAGACGGTGGAGATTTGTCCAATCCAATGGAGGAGACGAATGTGACACCAATCCGGCCCTAGATGGGAAATCGGGCCACCAAAAACCTTGGCCCGATTGCTCCCTTGGGGCCGGATGGTTTGGCGCCAAAACCATGCCACCTAAGGCGACACGTAGGATGAGTGGTGGTTCCATCCGGCCCCAAATATAAAGCCCTTGGGCCGGATTTGGAGAAATTGAGCAATCCCATTGGTTCAAACTTGGAGAGTTCCGGCCGGCCTTCAATCTGGCCCCAAGTGTATACCGGCCCTTAGATGTTTTCGGAGGTTGGTATGGCATGACCAAGGGCTGATGTTGTTTAAGGTAGAGGATACTAATTGAGTCACTAAAAGCAGTCTAATGTATTCAGAAGTGTTCTAATGTATAAGTTAGGGTGGTGGAGAGATCTTTGAGTATAAGAGCATCCCCACCCGTCCTGCAAAACGGAGAGCCGGGGGGGGGAGCCAGCCGCAAACCTGCCCCACCCGTCTGGCAAAACGGATGAGCGGGGTTTTGGAGCGGCTGGCAAAACTGGAGGAGGCGGCATTTTTGGTGAATTTGCAGGTTGCTCCTCGCGGCCTGCATAACAGAAGCGACAAGCTTCGCCGCCCTCCCGCAGCTTTATCGCCGAATGGTTTTTACCTTGTTTTCGCGTTTTTCACTTCACTGTTCATGTTTTCACTTGGCTATTTCAATACCTTCTTCACACAAAATTCGTCCATTGCGATGGCCTTCACACGGCCATGGTTTGTGGCAATCCACCGATCATTCTAAAAAGCTTCGGCGACACCCTTGCATTGGCATTGGGAATCGGCTTCATCTGCTTCACCTCACCAAGTCAGAATTCTCGGCGAGTGGATTGCTACAAATATGATAACAATTTTAAGCCATCCATGTAAGCACGCTTCCTTTACTTTCAATCAAACTGGCACTACATTTTCAGCATGACTAGCTCAAGATTGGGTTTATTTTATTAAGCATTGTTTTATTTCTGTTTGTTTTTTTGTTTTTTGTTATAATATTAATGACAAGGTAAGTCAAATATCTTGTTGAATAAATATCTTTTAAAACAAGAAGGAGGACTTGGATTTCTTGGATGTACCACGTTAGTAGAGGGCTTCTGAACAACGTTATTTGTGTAGCAACAACAATGTAAGAGAAAGAATCAGGGTTTTTCTTTTGGCTTTCTAGTGCCAGTTTGCACCAGAAAAAAAAATCTGGCTAAAAAACACCTAAAAAAATGCCAAAAAACTTGGATGAAATCACTAGAAAATTTCACATTAAAAAAAACTTGGATGAAAATCATCAAATTGACAAATAATATGTACTAATGTGATATTTTCTATCCAATATGTGGATGAATGTTGAAATTTGGAGCACCACTATAACATTTTAAATCGCCTTTGTGGCTATTCTTAAAAAATGAAAATAAAAGCCCTGGAAAGAATGTATATTGGACCTCACAAGGTTGCAAAAGGTTGCAAGTCCCACTTTCAAATTGGGGGAGGGGGAAGCATTGAAGAGAAGAAAAGACATGTAAAGAGACAACCTTTGAAAGGTCATATGGAATTCTGCTATAAGATAATACACCAATCAAGCTAAAGGAAATAGTTGGAGTACAAGAAAACAATTGTGGATGTTCAATGGTGCATCTACCAATCTTTTGGAGCTAATGGTTGAATGATCATAGAATAACCTTCATGTGGATCATTTTTGAGTGCTTTTAATTTAATCCCTAAATGCTCAAACTATGTTTTTTGGCAACATAGTGATTTTGGGAAGCTCACGACAAACGGAATTTTTATTTTTTTTCATTGAAATTTTTATACAACATATGTCCAAGGAGTAGCTTTAAGGCCCAACAATTTATCTAACCTTTGACTATTTGGTTAAAAATCTCATTAATCAAAATGGAATGATTCAAAGCTTTCCACATCGATTTAAATTTGAAGAACAAATTTTAAATTTTTATTTCTTAAAAAAGTGACTTTAAATAAGTTTTTTAATTATTGGGCTGCCCACCAAGCAATGAAAACTACATATCATACAATAATTTTTTAACCATGTAATCAAAACTTATGAAACATTTTCTATCCAATATGTGGAGCGATGTTTTGGTGTTCTACAAGCAAGATGGGCTATAATTCAAAATCCAAGTCGACAATGGGATCTAGGTACCATAAATGATATTTTAATGGCATGTGTCATCATGCATAATATGATAATTGAAGATGAAAGAGACCAAGATTTGGAGCCTATTAATCTAGTTATTGACATGCAACCATTAAATCGTGGACTAACATTTCAAGATCTTTTAAAAGGAACTAAAACTATTAACAATGAAAATACACACTATACACTTAGGAATGACCTCATTGAACATTTGTGGGCATTAAAAAGAAGGTCTTAGGATTTACGGTACATGTTGAGAACATTACTTTATATTTTTTTGGCACATTAAATGATGATTAAATTATTTGAGGTATGTGTCATAATAATGATTAGTCAAAGTTACATTGCAATAATCTCATGAATTTGTTGAAGAAGAGTATGTGATTTTTGGTGTGTAAAGTATGATGACACTATAATAAAATTAAATGTTATATGAATATGATCATTTTCCATAGTATTCACAATAGTAGTGAGGACAACCATTTTTTGATGAAGATTTTAGTTTGAGATGAAATTGATTTGAAATTGTTTTTGGACTTGAAGGTATAGGCATCCCCCCAGGTGGATGCGCCTTGGTCAACCCTAATTGTAACTTTCAAAATATCCATTATTAGTATATGTTTTAAAGTAATAAAATGAAAATTTCCAAAACTTAGTTCTATTTCATTTAAGAATTTTAAATAAATTGAAAAATTGAAAGAATTATTGAAATTGCAAGCTTTAACTGTCAGAATTTGTATTACTTCGCATTGTGTGTTTTATGTTAGATTTTTTTTCTTTTAAGATGATTTTTCAATTTTTCAATATAAAATTATATTTCTCATTTTGAACTTCATTTATAGAAAAAATCTCAAATTATTCAAACATACTGTAATTGATATAATTTTATTTCCATCTTTTACTTACTAAAATTACAATTATTTTATTTTCCCATGAAGGATTTTGACAATTCAGTGCCAGTAGAAAATACGCTTTTTCACACGTGAAAATTATCAAATTATATATATAGAATAGAATAGAATAAATTTAACTTGAGGTGAAATTTGTTTTGGGTGTAAAAAATAAAACAAGTAGTTGACTTGTATCTCTTGAATTAATTTCAAATTAATTGAATTGTTTTAGCTATATTTACAAATTTATTTTCACTAGGTAACTTAGTTTTTCATAAAGCACAGGTAAATTTTTTCATAATGATTGACAATTCAAAATGTCACAAAATAAAAATATAAGATTGATATTTGAATGCAATTAAAAAGGAAAAATGTAGGTCAAACATGATATTTGACTATTTCGCACTTGATCTATTCCTTTGGAGATTCAAGGACGCAACAACGTAAAATTGTAAAATTCGTTGATGGAATAGTTGGAGCATTTTTGGGCCTAATTTGGTTGTGAGAGGCCACATCCTTTATGCCTTCAAGCTGTGCACTATAATTTTATGACAACTTTGAAAAGAAAAGAAAAATTACTCATAATATTTAGCATGTATTGGTAGTTTCAACCTTTTTCCTAAATTATTAAAACCTTTGGCATTTTTCAAATAAATAAGAGTTTATTTTTAATAGCTAATTCATAGTTTAAAGTTATGAATTTTGAACTATTTAATAGCTGAATTCATAATTATTTAATAGCTAAATTCATAAATTCATAATTATTCAAAAACCAAATTCATAAATTCATAATTATCTAATAGAAAAATTCATAAATTCATAATTATTCAATAGCAAAATTCATAAATTCATATTATTTAATAGCCAAAATCATAAATTCATAATTATTTAATAACTAAATTCATAAATTCATTATTATTCAATAGCTAAATAGCTAAATAAATAATTATTTAATAGCCAAATTAATAAATCCATAATTATCTAATAGCAAAATTTATAAATTCATAATTATTCAATAGATAAATATTTAAATTAATAATTATTTAATAGCCAAAATCATAAGATCATAATTATTTAATAACTACATTCACAAGTTCAAATATGAACTATGAACTATTTAAAAAGGCAGGCCACGGGTGGGCTTACTCAACCGGCTAAACGTCCCCTAAACCAGAATCACCTCAAAATTTACCCGTTCGCATCATCAGCCCCACCTCTTAACAGGCTGTGGGTGGGGCGCAACTCACCACCCGCCCTGCAAAGAGGATGGTTCTGCAAAAGGCAGGCCAACTCACCACCCACAGACTGCAGGACGGGTGGTGATGCTCTAAGAGCCAGATTTGTTTGTGAGAATTTCTTATGCAATTAAAAGTAGGAGGTCCTACAGCACTATCAGTGATAGCAAACATTCTCATTTCCATTCAAAGGTCAGGTTCTAACAGTTTTAGTATCCTCTGCCTGAATCTCTTTGTTTTCTTTTCTACTGACGATTGGTTTCCCATGATCACGTTAGTTATCTTCAAGATGGTAGCCTGACAGTGAACGTTGTCTATTTTCGGCATCATCCGAGTCCCAAGGTCAAAAGGGAATGAAGCGAAACTGCCGCAAGTTGCTTCATTCCCTTTTTTCGCAACTTATGTGTGTAAAAAAAAAAGAAGGGATGAAGCAATGGTGTTGGTGGTCAAATCAAGGAAAACAAAGGGCAGAATGATATGTGAGATAAATTACAGGAGGATTGCTCAACAGGACTGCTCAACGCGAATGCTGTAGAAACCCAACGGCTTCCAAGACAATAGGGGTAGTCACACCTTCTTCACTTTGCACTTGGGGAATAGAGAATGGAAAGGTGGCGGCTTGGGGTTGGTTTCATGTTGGTAGAATATACTTAGTTGGATATATCTTCAACACTCGTAGTCTTCACCTCTTGAGGAGAAGATTGGGAGTGTGGAAGATATAAGCACTTAAGAAGATTCCTTTGTGCTCTACACTTTTACCTTTCATTGCCGCTTTACCTTTGTTGTTGCCAATTTCCCTCCAACTTTATGTCTAATCTTAGGTTTCAGGTAAGTTGCTTCTCCACTTTTTTTTCATTCTCCACTCTCAACACATCTTTTAGGGGTGTCACACCTTCTTCACTCACCATGGCTTCCCATTGGCTCCTCCAAACCCTCCCCAACTTCTCATTCCCCATTCTCCAAGTGCAAAGTGAAGAAGGTGTGACTACCCCTAATGTCTCATACTTCATGGACGTAAGTGTCCAAACAGAATATCAGCACGCAAAATGCACACCATATGGTCAAACTACCGGTACTCCAGGTAAAATCAGACGGAAATTGTCCTGGGAACGTGCTATCGCTGGACAAGAAATAGCCACTTGTTGTGCTACGAATAGTAAAGGTGGCATGCGGCATTTGCCATTTCTTTTACTGGTCAACTTTGTCCTTCAACTTTCTTCGGAGAAGTTGTTCTCTTTCATCTGCACAGCCAGCCAGTGTAACTTAGAAGTTAAATTTTTATTCTTGTCTGGTGGAGTGGTGAACATTGTGCGTTGTTATGGACTGGTTTATTTATCTATTTGCTGGAGTTGTTGGTTGGGCTAGTTTGCCAACTTGGTGGCAGTGCAGGGTGAGGAGATGTGACTGACATCCTGCTCACTCGACCCATTATTTATTATTGGTGCTAAAATTATGCCATTCTATTCAGAGATTTTTCTTGCTTGGAGGGTAAGGGCATTGCACTGAATTGTTGGGCCGGATTTTTCTTCTTTCATTCATCAACTACTTTCTAATTGGTCAGTGACTGTTTTGCGAAATGATGAGATTTAATTTGATCTTTTTGTATTTCTTATTATGGAAATGTGGTATGCAGGACCATACATTTGGATTACAAACTTAGCTCTTACTCATAGAGCTCCGTGTCTCTGTTCTTCCTGGGCTAAGCAAACTTAGTAATCAGCGTACCTGTCACGACTTCCCAGTGTTGAACCGAATTTTGAATGGAGTTTTTTTGGAAGGGAGTATTGGTGGGGAGACAGAGGGTATCTTTTTAGGTAGAGTTTTATATTTATTTATTTACTTAATATAATATTCTAAGCTATCTTAGAGGAACAGATTCACATCCTGCTAATAAGTTGTCTGGGAGCATGTCTGCAGCAACATTGCATCGCTAATCATTGAAATTTTAGGGGTCTGAATGCCTAATTCCATGTTTCATTCTCCGTGAATATGAATTTTCAAAAATCAATTTCCTGACATCCTTCAACCCATGCTAGTTTAAAGATGTTGTCTTCACGACATGTGGAACAACATTTGAAGACCAGTAGGCTCGCGAGAAATGCCTTTATTTTTACAGTAGCTCCATTGGGAGGTTATAACGACATCCCAATGATGTTCCACGTGTTGTTCTTGTCACAAGTTTCTTTCTGGTGTTGCCACCTAATTTGAACGTTTTGTGTCTTGGTGTTTCTAACATTAGATGTGATTCGTGGGGGCCGGAGGGCCGTTTCAGCCTGTTCCCAGCCCCGTTCCCCCGTTCGTTCCCCCAGGCCCCGTCGAACGCGGTTGACAGTTTTTTTTTTTTTTTTTTTAAATAAAAAAATTAAAGTTCTTAAAATGAAAAACAAAGTTAAATTTTTTATTTTTATTTTTATTTTTTATTTAAAAAAAAAATCGACCTAGTAGTCGCTTGGCCAGGTCAACAGGCCCTGCGAACGTTGACTTTCGTCCAGTTTTGTCAGTTTCGTCCAGTTTTCTTCTTAGGAACTCGCGGCCCTTTCCGGTAGGGAAATCTCATCTAATGCTTATCCCCCAATTATTTCTGCCTGAATGCAGCAGGTATCAATTAACTACGCTGATTTGTCTTAGTAGTGCGTGTGACAAGAATTTACAAAATTTGTGCTATTTGAGTTACTTAGTGTAAGATGAAATATTACTGTATTGTACCAATTTTCAAAAAAATAATAGTTTTGTGATAACACTAATTTTCTAGGTGACACTAATTTCCCCCCGCACTAATTAGGACAAATCAGTGTCGCCTACTTCCCCAACGTATCTGACGTGGAACATATTTGGAGTGGAGTGTGGGGATAATCTGTAGCGACGGCAATCTTGCCGATGGCACCGGAAGAATCGCCCGGCGTCCCGTAAAGGGGAGATGGAAATGTTTACGCGGGCGGCCAGGATGTCGTTCGTTTGTTGGATAGAGAGGGGGGCGGGAGGCACTCACCCGACGTTGTCTCCAGCAATGGCGACCAAGGTCGCCGCTGCTACAAGTGTCCCGAGTGTGGGCAAACAGGGACGGTTTAGATGGACAGCATCCTTTCCGATTGAATCCTATCTCCCTTGCACCTTCAAATTTCGAGCGAGCTTCACATTTTCGTTGTATGATTGTGGTGGCAGGAGTTCGTAGACACAAGCGAACTCTCGTGTGCATTTAGACGTCGAGGTTGCAGGCAGGGCAGAGGACAGAAGGCGAACTTTGGGAGACGTGTAGGATCTCTTTTCATTTGTTGTCATCCTTGTTTTCTTGCATTGGTTTGGTCTTGTGCAATTTGAAGCTGAACTGATTTATAAACCCTCCCTTTTGTGGAATACTGGTTCTCCGAAATGTTGGTTGTTCAGGAATGCAAGTTAGTTGAAGTCGCTTTTCCAGACCAGGTTGTGTGTAACTGAGAGAAGTAGCCTCACATCACGTGTACATTGTGGTGAACTGAACCTTCTTCCCTTCTTCATTTTCTTCATTGAGGAATGTGGTTTTAAGCTTCGATCATTTATCTGATTCAGTTTTACTCAGTACAGCAGAACATTGTCCTTCTCTGCCCACCGGGGTTGAAAGATGTTAGAGAAGACAAGATTGGGATGTTGTTTCAACCACCTCCCAGTTGGGTCAAACAACATCCCAATTGGTTGGGTTAACTTTGTAATGTTGTATCGACATTGGGTTTGCACTCCAGTGGTGAGCACATTGCTCTCTTCATTTATCCCATATGTGTTGTAAATCATGGTTCTCTCTGAAGCGTATATATATGGACTTGCTCAGCTGAAGTTGCCGGAGTTGATAAATTTCTACACTTTTTCAAATTGCGGGTGGAAGACCCCGTACCAATACGAATCACAAACCGGAATTTCCTCAGACCTTCACCCCCCCTCGAGAAAGCTAAATGTCCATGGTATTATGTTTTCTTCATGATGTCACTTGCGCGTTTTCTACAATTTCTGAGAATTGACCTAGAGAATGGCTGTTCGTGAGTCTATTTCTTGCATGATCTGGTGGAGTTTTCTAACTTTTGAATTCCTGCATCGACGGCCTGCTATGCGTTTCAATTATGCAGTGTAAGCGCAGTGTATCGCGTCTCGGAAAGCAATGTCTCTTTGGAGTCTAGGAGAACATCATGTAGTGTTCCTGGTAAATTTGCTCCCGTTGTTGATTTGAAGGGGAGCGACCGTGTTCCTTCCGAAAGATTTACAAGGTGAGAATCGAACGCCCGGTGAAGGAACTTGCAACTGTTGTTAGATATTATCGAACTTCAAACCTGTCCACTTAGAATAAATGGGAAAATGTGCAAGTATTTGGTCTCATGCTGTATTGCGGTATCTAGATTTAGTGTACGCAGCTGTTGTATCCAAGGTCAATCATCAAAATGATGAACTAGAGTAACATACATAATTGTAATCGTATCTCACAGATCCTGTCCTGCACAGTAATCTCATAAGTCAGCTGCTCGCCTTGTTACGAGTCAGTATTCACTGATGTCGCTAAAGTTTGCAAAACTTTTACCGAATCCGGTTTAGCTACAAGGCATGTGATTATCAGTGCTAATAAATTCCAAAGTTTAGCAGTGCTTTTTAACGACCTGAGCTAATTATGAAATTCACATTTGGGACCACTGGATACAACATGAACCTCCTTAGGAATTTTCAACTTTTTAGTGTGAATTCATTGTAAGAATTGACTTTTTAGGCCTTCCATGTTAGATAATATTATGACTCCTTTAGGTGAACAAGATGAGTATCATGAATTCAGATTTTGTTGATTTGGGGATAGTCTATAGACTCTTTTGGACCATGATGCATTGAACACTTCAAAAATTCATAGCAAATTCATAATTATATAATTTCAATTGCTCTCATTGTTTCTCACACTTCTTTTTATGAGGGGAAAAAATTAAAAACTTCAACAATAGCATGAGGTCAAACTCCTAATTCTAACCACAATGGGGTTGTTTTACTTTACATATAGTGCAATATAGGTTTGGGAGCACAATTGTTCACGCTAAGTCCATCCTCCGAGCTATGTCCCACAAGGTAGCTTTGTAATTGATGCTTGACTAACTTCACATGGCAATGGAATTCTTGATGCAGAAGTGCCGCGGATGGAACGGGAGTGAGAGCATCCCCACTAGTGACTTCCCTATCCCTATCTCAATTATTTTCATCCGGATAGGGAAGAAAACTCCCCACCAATATTCCCTATCCCTAAAAATTTAGGGAAAGAGGGTCCAAATTCCCCAAATGGGATGATAGATAGGGAACTCAAATAGAGTAATCCCTAAACCACTTTTCACTTTTCCAACATGAGTTGTGTTTCATTGATTCGTGGGAATACCATTCATTTAACCTTGTTATTATTTCTATAGCTCTCTTTTGACATCTCCCAACCTCTATTTAGCAATAAGTTGAAAATTTAAGGAAGAACTGATGGGAGCTTGTCTTCCCTATCCCCATCTGTGCTCTCCTTCATCCCAACGGAGATAGAGATAGAAAAGACATTGTTGGGGATGCTCTAAGCTTAGCATTTGTTTGGCGGCCCGGGCGTGGTTTTCTTCGTAGTCCGTCCCCACTAGCTGGTTGGGACACCAAGTCAGGCGTCCATTCCAGTTCCACCGTCTGGCCCTGCACCCCACCCCCGCCACCCCCCATATAGGAGTTAGTCTTCCATTCTCCGCAATGATGAAAGAAGGCGAAGTGGCCCCGACAGTGGCGCTTTGAAAAGATCTCTGAGGCTCCAACTCTCCAAACGTGCTATGGCCATGCCCAGTGCCCCCATTTCCCAATTCTTGATATCATAACTGGTTGTTGATTTTTCAATGCTAACGTGGCACTATCCCGTCACTATTGCCTTTACAAGTTGCAACTCATAACCTTCTTTGCTTTCAACTTGTTTCCTACACCCTTGGCATTGAAAAATGTATGATCAATTATGTATTAGATAATTAATGAACTGCGCTAGCAGTGAATAGCTTATCTAATATATTTTTGACTTATCTATTGTCCCAAAGGAACCCTTGCATGCCACTTGGATGCTCGGTTCAAAATCACTCTTAACCTCTAAATGCTTGAGATATCAAGTCTTGGTGTTGATAATACTTTGAAGTTAAACAAAACCTCAACAAGTTGCGATTTTTTGTAGTTTATATTTTTTAAAGAATCCTTTTTGAAGTCTGATTTTAGCATCAAAAATTTGATTTTGAAAATGATTGATTATGATTTTTCTATTCAAGATTATGTGCAAGGGTATCCATTGCAATCTTGACTTTCTGTAGTGTTGACTCTTGAAAATGAGCCTCAAATATACTAGATCTTGGAGAAAAATTTACATTAGAAATTCATTTAAAAAATTTGTGGAGTAGATTTTAAGAAGCCATAAATAAATGATTGGGGTTATGCATATTATACCCTTCAACCTCATATTTTTTTGGTAACCAAATTTTTAGATTTAACATGTGAAAAGAAGATTGAAAGACTTCAAATCACTCTTGCAATTTGAACACCCTCATGATTAAACATTATAATCATTCAATCCATAAATAATATTGGTATCTTTTCTTTTTTCTATTTGATCTCTAACATGTTAGTTTGAATTTTTATGGTTACAATTCAAAAACATTGATACAACTTATCGAAATGTTGGCTTTTTGTTTAGTTTAGAATAAATTCCTAGAAGCTCAAAAAAGACCTTGAGCATTTAGGGGTTAAATTGTTACAAAAATATTTGTCACCCTATTCCTCTAATGTCTAGACACACTAAAGAAGCTAAGAGCATCCCCACCAACGTGTTTTGTATCTCTAAAAATTTAGGAAGAGGACCTTAGATGGGGATAGGGATACAAAAGCTTGCGCGCACCAGTCTCGAAACAAGATCTCTACCCCAAATTTATAGAGAACTCGGTAAAAGTTGGGCCCAATTCCCTATATTGGAGCTCATATAGAGAACTCGCGAGGTCTCATCTCTATAAAGTCAAGGTTGACTAGTTTGAGGTCCCAAGTTTGGGGATAGAGAACACGTTGGTGGGGATGCTCTAAGGCGTTCAATCGTCCTCGCCTGGCTACATGCGGTCCCAATTTAGGTCAATCTCAGCGTTGCTTGAGTGTTGCTTTAGTTTCTTTGGTAGCAGTGCAGGGGTTGCAATTGGGAGGCTGGACGGTGCCAAACCCTCCTACTATGAGTAGTCGGGTAGTGGAGAGTCAATCTCGTGCGTCGATTGAATTCTCCAATTTGTGGAGGCTTGAGTTGATTGCTTGGCAGGGTCTATGAGAGAGCTCTTTGGTGAGTAATGACTATAAGGTAGGTGGCGTGAATTGAGACCCTCTTCTTTGAACCATCCCTATAAGAGGCTCTAAATGGACACTAAGTGATTCTAAAATGGACTTTGGATAATGTGAGAGCTTAATAAGGTTTGTTAGATGCTGGTTTATACTTCACATATGGTGTAATAAGAGCCAAGGTGGGTCGATTTTGAACTAAGAGTGGATACAAGACAGGTGTTCGCTTCATTTTTGCAAGAAACACATTTACTGTTGAACATCCTTTTACTAAAATGATTCTAGTCATTCATTAATTCTTGGATTGATATAAAATTTTAGACGCACAAACTAGACTAATAGGCGCAACTTTTCCAACAAAAAATATTGAAAACAGACCTTGTATGAAGAAGTTATAAGTCGCCAAAGTTCACTATGATCAAAGAATGTCGGGATTTAGAACTTCGAAGTTCAAATTGCTCCCAAACATTCAAAACAACTTAAATTGACATGAAAATTTTACCACAATAACTAGACTTCAAGGGGAACATAATCCAACAAATTTTACTGAAAAAAACTTAGAATGAAGGAGATAGAAGCCCCCAAAGCTGCAGCTAGCAAATGTAGTTTGGTGAACTCAAATTGAACTTGTGAACTTCGATTGGCTCCCAAAAAATTAGTATAACTCAAATTGATCTGAAATTTTTATCATACAAACTAGAAGAAAGATCACAAATTTTCCAACAAGTTTTATTGAATTTGGAATTTGGATGCAAAAGTTACAGCACTTTGAATTGGACTTGAAAGTATGTAAAGACAATATTGGTTCCTTGGGGCGTTTAGGGCTTCAGTTTAGTAAAGGTCACATTTAGGAACCTTAAGTATTACTTTTTCAATGCTTCATTTCTTGTTTTTGATCACACCATATCTTTTTTCAGACTGCGTGTGTGTGAGTTTTGCAAGGTCTAGGATCACAAATAGGTGTTTTTGGCAGAATTCTTTGGAAATTCATAAGTAATTCATAAATGCTCCAAAAAATATGAAACCACTTGTGTTAGATTTTGCATCAATTCTTCTTCAAGTGAAAAATAAGGAAAAGTATTTTTGTGCCTCTGAAACACATCAAAAATTCCTAACAACCCTTAAAGTGTTGCTTTTTGAGCCACCTACCTTAATAGCCAACCTATTTCCAACCTATACGCTACTCTCTTCCGTAAAGTTGTGGCGCAATTCGAGGAGCATTTGTGGCGTATTATGATTAGTTGCAAGGTTGTCAATATTGTAACTAGCCCTTGGTCAATTTTGCAATCAAACTATGGTCAGAATGAGAAAGGTCTATCTCACCATTAAAGGTCAAAGGGAATCTTCCACTAAAAAGTTTATCAAAATTATATTTTATGTAATAAAATTCTGGAAGAATATGCAATCCTTCCAAACTCTATTTCTATACATGGAAAAAAATTTGCACTCAAGAAACCTTTGCTTCAAATATGCATAATTGTTTAAGTGGTTGGAAATGGGTCGTCTACTTTACCCTATAACAAGGAATTGCTCGTGACGCTTCTTTTAACTCCTAAAGGACCAAGGCCTTTTTTCTGCCATAAACACTCAAAACTGCCATTTCTATAGCCAAGAGTAAAATTGTTTATTTTTCACATTTGACCGTAGAATCTTACACCTAAATCATATGAGAATGCGTGGAAAAAATTCAGAAATTTTGATCTTACAGATTGCAAGATATTTGCATTTAAAGTGAAAAAAACAAAATTTTTAGCACATTACAGGATTAGATTATTTGACATTGAACCTTCTTAAATGGAATCTTTTGCACTATAGAGTTCTGAGCTTTAAATCTTTCTTGTATAGAACTGAGTCGAGAGTCTAGGAAAAACAAAAAACAAAACGATATTTTTATTCTTTAAAAAATTATTAAGTAGAAATAGGTATGAGGTAGAAGAAAAATCTAAATTATTAATATCTCTAAAATGGAATTAAAATGCACTAATTCCAATGGTGAGATTGTTCTAGGAAGAAGACTAATTCAAGTGGATTTTTTCTTAAATTGTAATAATTGCAATCAGAAATGAATCCTACAAGTAATTTTTTCAAAAAAATGCTCTAATTGTCTGAAAAACAAAATTGTGCATAACTTTCTCATTACAAATCCAAATGGAATAAATCAAATATTTCCATGTACACAAAAATATAATCTATGAGAATTCTTTTTTTCTTTTTCAAAATAATTCAAATTTTGAATTCTTTTTTTGCTACCCCCTTTCCCCTATTTTGAGCTTATTTGGGCATAACTTTTGTTCTTGGTCACCAATTGAAAAAGAAAAAAAAATGGAGCTAATCTTTTCTTCTATCTTCAAATTTTTTTGAAAAATCATGACAAAAAAAACAGCCTGTAGGTACCTATCCAAAATCCCATTTGTCCCCTAAAAGAATAATGGTCCATTAGGGGTTAAAAGTGTACAACTTTTTGAATTCCAAAAATTAGATGTAGGCATAGGAGTTGATGTGGGCAAAGGTAAAAATTGGGAATTGAATTAGTTTTGTTTTGTTTGAAGGAAGAGTTTTGAAAAAAGAATATATAGAAGGTCAATTATTGAAAGAACTATTATAGTTTTGAAGACTTGTTGTTGACACTATAGATTTGGAAGGTGGCCTTCATTTTCTTCAGTAGGCCTTCTTGCATGGTAGTACTTGGGCATCTCCAATTTGTTGATAGAGACAAAAAGAATTTTCTCTAAAGTTGGCATTTTGACCAACTTGTGATGTTGGCATTTTAACCAACTTAAATAGCCTAATAATAATCCATGAGAATTGGCCAAATGATGACCACACAAATTGCCTATTGTATGTATAAGAACTTTTAGAAGATGGTCAAAGATTTGTTGCAACAACACAATAAGTTGAAGAACAAGCAAGAAATAATACAAACAAATCAAGCAATATAGAATCAAATATTTCTATAGCAATTGCAAATTGTAATTTGTTCAACAAAATGCAAGCTATAAATTCAACTAAGAGTGACAAAAATAGATGGTAGATAATGTATTGAAAATATCCAAATTGTTGTTGTATGAATATTTCCTACACATCTATGCAACCAAAATTTTAAAAATTCATCACCAATGTCTTTCAATCAAGTATTATAAATACTAGTGTTTTTTATGCCATTGCCACAATCAAAAGAAAAGTAAAAGATTTTTTTTAATTTTCAAATACCAAAAATACCTAAAAAATTCTACAACTTTCACACCATAGATCCAAATGCTACAAAACAAAGTCCAAGCACCCCTCCTCTTCATAGAGAGCTTTCTGACAATGCCAAGAATACAAACAAAGGATGCATGGTTCCGGAGATCTCACCATAACAAACAAACAAAACAATAACAAAAAACAAAAAGCAAACCTAACTTAACCTCTAAAGGTCAAAAACTATGTTTTTACCAAAATCACTTCAAAACTGCCATTCTTAAATACAAGCACCAAATTTTAGATGAAAAACATTTTTGGACACATGTAATCGTAGGATCTTGTAGTAAAATAGTTTGTAAATATGTGGAAAAGATTTCAGAATTTTCCACCATGTAGATTGCAAGATATTAACATTTGAAGTGACAAAAATCATTTTTTGGCCCTGTGAAAATATAGGCAAGTGCACTTCACAAGGTCACATTTGTATGAAAAAATGGCCAAAATGTTGGTTGCTCTTTGGATTCATTCTTCAAGTCAAGTTGACTACATTCTTGAAAAAATTTAGATAATTTGGAATTGCACATCATATATTAGGAAAAAAATAGTAAGAAGAAAGAAGTAGAAAGTGATTCAAAACACTAAATTATTAAGAATTTAATTATAAAATTGAAAAATTCCAATCCAATGGTGGTAATAAACAATCTACATCATATATTTTTATTTTTTTCAAAAAATATAAAAAATAGAGTTAAATAGGAGACTCTAAAGTTTATTTTTGAGTAGGGAATCCATAACCACTTGCAAACTAGAACACCTCATAACTTTCTTCTCGTAGGAATGATTAAAACCTTTTTTAGTATATATAAACCTAGAAAACCAATTTCAAATTTTTATTTTTTATAAAAGTGATTTTTAAAGAAGTTTTTTGGGCTGCCCGCCGACTACTAAAAATTACATATCATGTAATAACTTTTTAACCATGTAATCAAAAGTTATGAAGATTATTGTGCTTTATCCCTAGAAGGACGCAGGGGGGCGGGGATGCTAGTATGTGAGCCTAAGAGTGTGAGCCTATGAGCCTATAAGCTTGTGAGCCTCCAATTTTTTTTCTTCTATTTAGAAGTTATAAATCCATTGGGGACCTATGACCATGAAATTAGATGAAAGGATCTATAGTTTGACTAAACAACAAATGAATATGCTACTAATGATTTTGTACCAAAACATTTTACCACATGCCTTTATATAGATTTAAAGGATGAAAATGGTCCACTTATTTTATTTTATTTTTATAATTATGCTTTAAACTTTTTAGAAATATCTTGAACATGCAAAATATAAAATGAACATAGTAGACATATATTATACACCAAATAAATGTATTAACCTTGAATACTCTAAATGACTATTTTGCTAATTGATGCCCCTTTTTTATAACTATCTTTATTTAAATTTTATTTATTTATTAAATAAAAAGCATTTCTAATAAATAGAAGACATGATTAATCCCGTGGTAGTAGTTTAATTGAATTCTAAGTTAAATTTCAATTTTTAGAATTTCATAAAGTTCAATGGTGGAGTGTGATTTAAGACTCATGTTTTATTGTTCAATTTGGGCATATGATGAAGTTTTAGGCATTGAATGAAATTGTTGCTACATCATACAGAGATAGATTCAATTTGAGAAACAAGACAATAGAAATCAAATATCAAATCATGAAAATAAATTTAGATATTGTTTAACTCAGATACACTAAGTTCAAAATATGAGTATACTCTATGATCATGAAATCTACAAGGTGATAGAGACATCGAAGATGAACCAAATGAAGCATTAGTATAAGCTAATGCTAAATCTTCAACACAAACATGGAGGCCATGAGGATTGAAAGAGAGACTTCTAAGAAATCTATGGTGCTAATAAAAATGCAAGGTTTGCCTTGGCAATGGATTCATTCAACTGCAAACAATAAACCATATATCGGAAAATGTAGTAACAAATTTAAATACAAAGTATAGAATTTATAATTGAAGTTGTTGAAAAGGAAAAAAATAAATAAAACTTACTCACATAAATTGTGAAATAGTGTGACATCTTCAATTAGAGAGTCATCATTAATCTCCATACCATTGCATGTGATTGTAGAATCAAAATTTTTGGATACAGTAATATGTGTTTGTGGAGGCTTTAGTACCTCATCAAAGAGTTTGGTATCACTTTCTAATGCAAGGATATAACAATTAGAGGAATCAGCCGCTCTAATAAAAGAAACTAAATGAAATATAACATTAGAATTATGAAACATCAAAATTGAAGTACAGAAAAAAAGAAGTGAAATAAAATATAGAGAAAGAAGTAAGTCAATATTGTAGATTAGAATACTTGTAGAGGCAATCATGTCTACCACAATGCCACCTATAGGACTTACTTAGGCAATGAACAAAAAACTTCATTAGAACCTCAAACTTCTTCTTTGCACCCCTCCATACCTTGCCATCTCCCTTTGTATATACTTGAGTTGTTGTAGTAATAGAGTTGAAGAAGACGTTGTCTGTAGCTAAATCAATCTCAAGAATTGAAAGATCAATAGTAATCACAAGCTCTTGAGGTTGCCTTGCAATAGGAGAGGCGAATGATTGAACTTCATGTAATGTTGCCAACATAGTTACAATGTTTCCTTTGACTTCGAGAACAATACTTTCAACAACATAATGCCACATGAAGTCGTTTGCATGATCGCAATTGATAATAGGCAACCATGCTTGCAAACAGTGGTTGCCATCCCACACTATAAAGATCTTGCCAAAGAAAACTTTGAGATATTTATCATTTTCCAATTCTTTCTCAAATGCAGCATTGGCTCTAAACCACTCAAGATAAGAAGAGGTCTTCACAATCTTTTAAAAAAAAAATCCATGCAATTGTAACTCTAATTGATCTTAAAAAAAAAGTTGAAGTAACTCTAGATCTCATTGTATCAACAACTCTGTAATTACATCCAAATAAAAATTAATATGTAATTTAACATAGTAGTTGTTAACCCAAAAGTGCAGCTGTTAATAGTTGGGGGGTAGCAAGGTGAAAATTTTTAACATGTGATCTACATTCTAGCATGTAGAAAAAAAATTGTGGTTCCAAAAACTGCAGTGATTAATGGCTGGAGGTAGTAAGGTGAAAATTTTCAGCATGCGATATATGAATTCTACTATAGGTGAACGATAAGATCAGTGGAAAATAATTATTTTGAAGTATGAGGAAAAATAAATCAAATGAAAAGAAGAAATTGTTGAATTAAGCAAGAATTAATTGAATAAATTGTTGTAAAAAAATAATTTTCTTATCCAAGTCAAAATGTTCAAAGACCATGTACGAACAAATAAATTTTTGATGAAAAACTTAAGGAAATCTTGCAATGATACTTCGTGAGGATGGAGGATAGAGAGGTGCTTTTATAATAAAATCCATTGTTCCTTATGAACCTTCAAAGGATATGGGATAATTTGAAGATTGAACTTCTACTAATCTTAACCATTAATATATCCCATATGGGTTGCTTCACCTCCTACCATCCAATTTGTATAAAGATCTTATATTCCTCAATTTTACAAACATTCGTATAATTCACTCTTGAAGTTTTGTGATGAACATTTTGGATTTTTTTCAATATATTGTTGAATTTCCAAAATATTCAGTAGGGAAGTGCCAACCTTGTCCTTTATTTATGGTAGTATGTAGGAAAAAAATTGTCGTCTTAAAAACCCTAGCTGTTAATTGCAGGGGGTAGAAAAGTCCATAGAAGAAGCGAAGTTGGATCCTCTAAAAGCGTAGCTGTTAATGGTGGGGGGTAGCAAGGTCCATAAAAAGAAAAATTGCATCTCTAAAACCCCTGCCGTTAATGGCGGGGGGTAGCAAGGTCCATAAACAAAACAAAGTTGCATCTCCAAACCCTCCGCCGTTAACAACAAAGGGTAGCACGGTCCATAAAAAGAAAAGTTGCATTTCCAATCCTCCCCCTGCTATTAGCGGTGGGGGGTAGCAAGGTCCATAAAAAAAAGTTGCATCTCTACACACACACACACCGCCATTAATGGTAGGGAGTAGCAAGGTTCATAAAAGAAAAATAAAGTTGCATCTCTACCCCCCGCCGTTAACGGCAGGGGGTAGCAAGGTTCATAAAATAAACAAAGTTGCATCTCCAAATCCTCCGCCATTAATGGCAAGGGTTAGCAAGGTTCATACCCCCCCCCCCCCCGCCATTAACGGTAGGAGGGAGCAAGGTCCATAAACAAAATAAAAATGTTGCATTTCCAAACCCTCCACCGTTAATGGCGGGGGGTAATAAGGTTCATAAAAAAAACCAAACCCTCGGCCGTTAATGGTAGGGGGTAGCAAGGTCCATAAACAAAATAAAAAAGTTGCATCTTCAAACCCCCCACCGTTAACAACGGGGGATAATATGGTTCATAAAAGAAGCAAAGTTGAATCCTCTAAAAGTGTAGCCATTAATGGCAAGGGGTAACAAGGTCCATAGAAGAAGCAAAGTTGGATCCTCTAAAAGCGTAGCTATTAATAGTGGGGGGTAACAAGGTTCATAGAAGAAACAAAGTTGAATATTCTAAAAGCGTAGCCGTTAACAACAGGGGATAACAAGGTCCATAGAAGAAGCAAAGTTGGATCCTCTAAAAACATAGTCATTAACAATGGGGGAGGGGAACAAGGTCCATAGAAGAAGCGAAGTTCAATTCTCTAAAAGCGCAACCGTTAAGGGCGAGGGGGGTTAGCAAGTTTCATAAAAGAAGCCAACTTAAATTTTGTGAAGCATAGCCATTAACGGCGGGGGAATAGCAAGGTCCATAAAAAAAATCAACTTGAATCCTATGAAGTGCAACCATTAACAATAGAAGGTATCAAAGGACACATGAATTACAATGTTTGACTAAGTCCTAACATTTGTTGCCTTAAATTGCAGCCTTAGAAATCACAGCGGTTGAGGGTAGCAAGGCACCTTAAAATCTTTGAAATCTAAACATTTGAGGCTAAATTTCAAGATGCTATTTTAAATTTTAGGTCATAAATGACTCAATATGCATCCGTTTTTTATATGCTATATACCGTTGGAATTGTGCTTCCGAAGTGCACGAAATGATATAAAGTTTTTCAAAATTTACCTCTAACAAAAAATTACACATACATTCAAAGTTAATACCAATTGAGGTAATTGTTTCTTTTTCCTTACCATTTTGTTTGAACTTCTTAGCCCTATAAGAGATGGATTCAACCTTCACAATATCTTCCCCAATTGCTTCACATGAAATAATACCTTTGTAATTCAAATTCCTTGTTGTGCTTGACATATCAACTATAATGATTCGAGGGGGGAATGTTGGCATGCAAGCGGGGAGCGGGGAGCGAAGATTGGTGAGCAGTGAGCAGGGATTTTGTGATTTAGGAAAATAAACTAGCCAAAAAAGTATAAAATATTGGATGACAATTCATGAAAAAGAAGATGAAAAATTGGATGAAAAAATTGGGAGAAAAAATTGGATGAAAAAAATAGATGAAAACAATGGATGACAATTGGATGACAAGTGCTGGAAAAAAACAATGAAAAGTGCATTGGGAATGGCTTTGCAATTGGTGAAAAAAATGGCTCAGTGGATTGAAATTTTGGTGACGATGGATGAACATATTAGAATGAGTTGGATGAAAAAATGGATGATAGTGGATGAAAACAGTAGAAGATAGTGGGTGAAATTTTTGGATAGGTAGATGAAAAATTCCATGGATGTATAGGGGAATCACTACAAGAAATTTGTGACATAAACGACTTGACAAAAATGACTCCAACTGCAAAATGACTACACAATGACTGCAAATGGTTGCAATGACTACAAAATGACTTCTTAGTCATTTTTGTCTAGTCGTTTATGTCACAGATTTCTTGTAGTGAATATACTGATATGAAAGGGAGTTTTAGGGTGTAGGGTGAGGGTTTACAAGAAGGGTGCTAGTGTGAACCTAAAAATAAATATAGAAACAACATTAGCTACTTTGTAGAAATAATAACTTGTAATAGGCTAACAACCATGCTAATAGAATTTCCTATGACTATAGTGAATGGAAGGTTGCACTAGTAGAAAAAAATAGTGCCCAAATCAACAGAAATCAACACAAAAGTGTTAATTTTGGTACTTTTTAATACAAAACTGTTGATTTTTTTGTTAATTTGGGCACTAAATTTTTTCTTTAAAAATCAATTTTTTTCTAAATTAGACCAATGAAAAATTGCCACACGGGCAATTTGCCACGTAGGCACCCCATTTGGGGTTGCCGGCAAGGTTTGAACCTTGCACCCCACTCTTGGGGTGCAAGGTTCAAACCAATGCACCACACATACACATGCATGTGTGTATTTTTTTTAATTTTATCTAGTTAAAGTGTTTTTTTTTGTTAAAGTTAGCAGATTTTGAAGGCCATTTAAGCATAGAAAAACAACTTTTTTTTAACACTTTGAACTATAAAAAGTTTCTAAATACAAGTATCTTTCATCTCCAAAAATCCGTTTGCAATTTTAACTCTCCAATCAAAAGTTATGACAAATTTCAAGGAGGGTCTTTCATAATGTCAAAAAAAATTCAATGGAACCCCTCTATGAAATTTAGTCATAACTTTTGATTGGAGACTTAAAATTGCAAACGGATTTTTGGAGATGAAAGATACTTGTATATACCAACTTTTCTTAGTTCAAAGTTTAAAAAAAAAGTTGTTTTTCTATGCCTAAATGGTCTTTGATGTCTGCTGACTTTGAAAATTACCAAATTGGGAATGATTTATTTATTTTTTCCAAAAACAAATTATTTATAGAATACTAACTATGATAATTTACACATTTTTTCAAATAAAAAAATTTACTTGAGAATTTTTTTAGTCAAAATCAACAAAAAAGTGTTGATTTTTTGTTAATATAAAAATGAAGTACCCAAATTAACAAAAAAATTTGTTGATTTGGGCAATTTTTACGAAAATCAACAAAAAATTGTGAAAATGGATGATGTAGTACCCAAATCAACAAAAAATTGTTGATGTTTTGTTAATTTTGGCATTGTTTTTCTACTAGTGTTGATTTTAAACATTTTTATAATAGTAAAACTCATATACACTTATTACACTTAAAATTTGGATGTGCATAGAGGTCAGGCATATTGTTTGCACATTCATTGATAGAATTCTCTTTTGTTGTGTAGACAAACATTTATTTAGAGTGTAGGATTCTACAACTTTGGTGGAAGCAAGCAAGGACAGAAATGGAATGGACAAGAGGTTCAAGTCACTTGATTACCTAAATAGAAATGTAATGCACTTAAAAACTATAAAGACGGTACATTCACATGGAAATCCAGCGAGGCTAATGATATGCAAGTAGTGGCCCTTGTAGTCTCACTACATCAGCATTCAAGAGTACGGTAAACACAAAAAGGCCATATTCATTAAATTGAGACAATGTGGATTCTCATTTTAATCATCTTCCTAAATTTAGTATATAGAAAAGTTCATTAAATTGAGACAATTCAATAAATTGAGACCATTAAATGGTGGAAGAACAAAGAATTTCTACAAAGATAAGAAATTTGAGGAAAAAAAAAGTAGTGAAGGACGTTGAAAGGTGAGATTTTAGACGGCAAACTTGAACCAGTTATTATAAGTACTTAACTAAAATATCTAAGTAAATAGTTTGACATATGGCGAGGTAGAGAATTTTGAAATCATCCATAATAGAATAATCTGTACACTTAGCCTTATCAAAAACTACAATGTCAAAGTAAAGAATTTGACCTATGCTTAGATAGAGAAGTTCAGAATTACTTTGTATAAAAAACATTAGTACCCCTAATGTTCCAAAACAAATGTCATAAACAATGGAATTACAATGAAGATCTTACAAAATACACAATACAATACAAGAAATAAAAATAAAAATATATTATATTATACAACATCTATAACATCAAATTCTAATATAATATAAAAAAGATCAAAACAATGAACTAAAAGAATAAAAAAACTAAATCTATTTCATCTACTATACTTATTTTTTTCTAACAACTTTTTATTATATTTTTTTGTACCCTAATAAAAGAAACTATCAACTTCTACAACTTTTTATAATATTTTTTTTTCCATATTTTTTACCAGCCTTCCTAAAGTTAAGAAAACATACAAACTCGCAAAACTCCTAATGATTTCCTATGCCTACAAACTATTCATCTTCACTCCGAAGATACATTATTGCTTTCACCGATGTCTGGATGATAGCAATTTGTGTTTTGGGAATTCTAACTTTTGGATCAGAAGTGCCTTCTTTGAAACGTGGCTTCCAAGCAGTCATAATGCAGTCTGTATGCGTCCAACTCGGAGAGATAGCCTTATCCTCGCACCAAAAATTCCCTTGTTTTGTGTCCCACCCAGCATATGTTTCTTCATTGGTGTGATGAAAAGATGTAGGTGTCCAATATTGAAGTTGAATCGAATTGACATGCCCTAGATCTGGATTAGGATTTGTTAGAGCCCGAGCAAGCCAAAATGGACGGAGGTCACCGTCAGCGAGGCGCACAACAACTAAGTAACCTGCATATACATCACGGCCGACACGAAATGAAGGAGGTGGACGATCACGCCTGCGACCAACAAAAGGTGCATCTTCCGCAAACTCCTCACGCATCGTGCCATCATCTAGATATTGGTCTTCCACCTCATCGGCAATTCAAGAATTTGGCCAAAATCCATCTCGCAATGTCTCATGCATCACAAGCGGAGCATTGAGAGCACTTCTCACACCCTCCCAATATTTCCGCACCGGCTCATTCTTCCTCTTAAACTCGCCAGATAAGTCTTGATTTCCCATTGCCCCCTACAATGCAATGTACCCATCTAAACCCTTGCAAATCTCATCAAAGCAACGCATTTGTTGCGGTGGCAAAGGTAGAGGACTACCCCTCGGTACTTTAGGGTGCCCATCTATTGTCTCCTTCCACAAGCGAATCCCCCCACCTTCTTTTGGCAACCAATCCACATCGGTACAAAGGATCTTGTACTGCATCAATGGCCACCCATTAGAATCTTTATAAAACTTGAACTGTTGCGCTTGAGAATGACCCTGTAGAGAATCATCGCCTGTATACAAATACCCATCCACAAATTGCTTAAAATCAGGAACCTCCTCAATGAGATGAGGAATCACGGGTTGTGTTTCGCAATCCATGAAAGACTTCATCAACCTTGGAAGTGTTGGGTAGTCATTCGTCTTCAATTTGGTGCTCCAACGACCAAATAGAGCATCAATGTCCTCATGAGTGTGTCTAACAATGAGGAAATTGATGTATATATCTCGAAAAATAGCTCTATAGACAAGGAGAGAACAAAATGCAAAACCCCACCGATTCTTGTTGTCACCAGAAGCATTGTCAAGCTGAAGAGTCAATGTTGGAGGAAGAGGTTGAGCTTCCGCCAATACTTCAGGGGGGGGGGTTGAGCCCCAAATTCGTCACTTGGGACTCATTGTTTCTTTTTTTTAGTTTATTACAAATTAAGGCATAAAGTACTACAAAAAGCCCAAAAAAGAGTGTAGAACCAAAATAGGTATGTCACATACCAGTATAGCATTTGGTCATAAATAGCCTTTTATCCATAGATTACCCATAAAACCCACTTGTATATAGGTTAGAACCCGTAATTAGTGGGAAACAATAGGGCTACTAGGAACTTACCCAAAATAGCCCAAGCCTAGTGCATGTGACCAAGATAGGCTAAATTAGTCTTAGGAGAGTTAGGGGGGTCCCCACGTAAATCTCCAAAGATAGGTTCTAGTTTCCCCATTCCACCGACGAAACATTAGGAATCCAAATTGTTAGCTTGCAGGTGTTACTTGTCCCAGACAGGCCGCATGGAGGAATCCACAGCCGCCGGATAGTGTTCTCGGATCTGGAACATGTCGGGACATCCACGGCAAAACCCATTCGCCCAGATTCCCTCACATGTGAAAGATTCCCTGACTGCCGGTGATTCAACCGAAGTCAGTTTTCACCTCGCCACCAACTGTGTGCCAGAATAGCCTAAGACTTGGCACGTGGCTTGGGGGACTCCATGAGAGGTTCCCCAAAAAGTCTCGGTTTTTTCTGATCTCCAGAGGATCTTTTTCCGAGCGGTCAACCACCAAAGGCCACGTTGGG
Organism: Rhytidiadelphus loreus; assembly: GCA_947034895.1. Classification (NCBI taxonomy): domain Eukaryota; kingdom Viridiplantae; phylum Streptophyta; class Bryopsida; order Hypnales; family Hylocomiaceae; genus Rhytidiadelphus; species Rhytidiadelphus loreus. The sequence goes on from OX344764.1 coordinate 48,559,713, forward strand.
AAATTCATAGAAAATACCCAGGCCGCGGTAAAATCTCACTAAAAATTAGACTAGCATCTTTTATGTTAATAACGCGCCCCGACAAAATTCATGGAGTTCCAATAGCGGGAAGCAGCCGAAACTGACAACATCCCCCCAATTAATATTTACGGCAGGATCTTTGCGGGGTTGACCGGCATCCCGGGAGCGTACGAAGTCGGAACGAAGACATCAAGGAGACTTTTCTTACTCCCTAGAGCCTCCCCAACAACCCTAGCTAGTTACCCAAGCCAAAAGAGGTAAACCCCAAAAGTTAGGTTTTTACCCTTTTAATTGACTTTGGTTGGCACTAGTTTCCGATGGGTTTTTTGTGATAGAAATAGGGGGTAGGGTGTCCCTTAGGCTAAAAATGGCATTTTGAAGCCATTGGCGCAATCCATTTGCAATTCCGAGCTAAACTCCAAAAGTTAGAAACTAGGACCAGCGTAAAACCCAAAATTAGGTGAAAATCTCAAATTTGGATGAAAATCCGGATGGATGAGGTTACTCATCGAGGGGGGGAGTGGGCCCTTGGAAACCTATAAAAGGGGGCCCTTCTCTCTCCCAAAACACCCCCAATACTTGTTTTGGGTCCGTGGGTCCAAGTTATCTTGGAATTTTTGGCGTTTAGGCCAAAAAACCTCTACGGTGTTTTTGGAGCACTTTTGGCTCTCGTTGTTGTTCTATTTGCAGCTTTTAAAGGTCCTTGGAGTCCTTCTTCTCGTACGTATGTACTTTGTGTGTTTTCTTTGGCCTTCTTTTGGTCCCATTTGAAGAGTCTTTGGTGAAGTTTATCTTGTGTCATGCACTAACCCCAGAGTAACCCCCCACCGTACCTTGGCGATGCCGCTTTGGGGGGCCTTTGGTGCATAAGTCTCTTAACGTTACTATCTTGCATGTACATGTGCCTTAGAAGAAAGATCTAACCCTAGTAACCCTTTCCCTTGTTGTGTGGACCCCACCCTTCGGGGGACGGCGAAGCTTTGACCTTGTGACCCCTTGAGTCCTAAAGAGTGTATTAAAACGAGTCCTAGACGGCGGAGCTTTGAATCCCAAACCCTGGCAAGTCCTAAAGTCAGTGTTAAAACCGATTCTACGGCGAAGCTTTGGACTCGGGAAGGTCTAAGTTCCAAAAGTTTAGTTCCCAAGATCTTCTTGGGAAAGATTAAAGTTTAGCTCCCAAGATACCGCCTAGGTGGTAGAAAGGCGGAAGAACCCCCCATAGGATAGCTTGGTTAACTCTCAGTTCATCCCCCAACGGCGAAGCTCTGCCCTCAAAAACGTCACATTTAGTCCAGCCCTTGTTTCACCCTGACCACAAAAAGTAATATCCAGTTTAGTTTTTAGCTGAGTGGGTTCCTATACGGGAACCCGAGAGGAGGGATTTAGAAAGGAGAAAAACCAGACCAGCGAGCCACCAGTACCAGACCAGCCACCAGCACCAGTACCGGGGCAGCTCGGCAGCGGGACCGGCAGCAGTACCGGCACAGTACCAGCACAGTATCGGGGGAGTCCAGGGGGCTCGGCTGGGGAGTTGGGGAGTCCAGGGAGCTTGGGCGGGGAGTCCAGGGGGCTCGGGCTGGGGAGTTCAGGGAGCTTGGGCGGAGGATCGGGGGAGTCCAAAAAGGGGGGGGGGAGGAGAAATCCTCACCTCAACTAAATTCAGCACTACGGGACAATGCCTTGCGGGGCCCCACCACACCTTTTTTTTGGTTTTTCATCACACTAAGATTGAAAATCGGGGGTCTAGTAGAAGACTAACGAAAGACCAACTCAAGGCTAAAGGAGGAAGGGGGGAAGAGAAGTCGCCATCCTACGCGTCCAAACCTGCACAACCTCTCAAGGTTCCTCACCAACAAGCCACCTCACACAATGATGACAAAATTAGGAAGGGGGTAGTTATAGGAGAGGAAGAAGGGAGAGACGATAAATAGTGTTGCGTCATAGGATTAGGTAGGAAATCTCAAAAGCTTCTTACAACCATTAGGAAAGAGATTAGGATGACACCAAAATGACGACGTAAGGGAATAGGTGACTCTTCCATTAGATTAGCGTCATATGGTGTAAGGTCTCATTTAAGGGGTTGGTAGGAATAGTGTTGAAGTAAAAGAAAAAGAGGCAAGGAGAAAGGAAGGAACCATTAAGGGTCTTTAGAGTGTACTACTTCGCCGAGGACTAAGCCGTTGGCATTTTACTACTTCAAACTATGTGTCGACTATGGAATACGAGCACGCGGCCGGAGGTATGGAGGAAAATGCCGCGCATGCCAATGACGATCAGGTGAGTCAGTAAACCAATCCCTGGGGTTGTCTTTCTTTTAATTTACGCTAACCCTGTTAGGTAGTGATTAATTTCGATTAGCAAATGGGAATTAGGAGGGGGGGGCCTTGAGTGAGACATAGAAGTTTACCAATAGGACTCGAAGTATCCAAACCCATTTCATACGTAGAAGTTGACCATACAAGCAACTAAATTAGATGATCAAAGATAAATTAAATTAGAAGATTAAATTAGAAAAAAAAAAATTAAATTAGAAGATCAAATTAGAAAAAAGATAAATTAAATTAGAAGATCAAATTAGGAAAAAAGATAAATTAAATTAGAAGATTAAATTAGAAAAAAGATAAATTAAATTAGAAGATCAAATTAGGAAAAAAGATAAATTAATTTAGAAGATTAAATTAGAAAAAAGATAAATTAAATTAGAAGATCAAATTAGGAAAAAAGATAAATTAAATTAGAAGATCAAATTAGAAAAAAGATAAATTAAATTAGAAGATCAAATTAGGAAAAAAGATAAATTAAATTAGAAGATTAAATTAGAAAAAAGATAAATTAAATTAGAAGATCAAATTAGGAAAAAAGATAAATTAATTTAGAAGATTAAATTAGATAAAAGATAAATTAAATTAGAAGATCAAATTAGGAAAAAAGATAAATTAAATTAGAAGATCAAATTAGGAAAAAAGATAAATTAAATTAGAAGATTAAATTAGGAGGTAAATTAGATAAATTAAATTAGAAGATCAGATTAGGAAAAAAGATAAATTAAATTAGAAAATTAAAGTAGGAGATAAAATTAGATAAATTAAATTAGGAGATAAATTAGGAGAAAAGATAAACTAAAATAGGAAATTAAATTAGAAAGAAAAGGATAACTTAAATTAGGGAAAAAGATAACTTAGATTAGAAAAACAAACCCAATCAACTTAGGAAACTATGGAAGGGACTTAGGTAATCCCTCCTCAGTCTTAGGAAAGGTCAATTAGCCTCAGATTCCCGTAGATTAGGATAGATCCGGTGATAGTTCGCATAGGCTGCCGTTAGGGGACGGTTAGCCCGAACTATTCCCTCGCCAATTGGGGGCAACTCCATTGTCACCTGCGGAAACTAGGAACTTAGTAAAGAAGATCCATTGCTTGGAAGGCACAATGGACCGACATTTAGTCACCCGTTAGGTTAGAATTTAGTTAACCCCTAGAACTTGGTTGTGTCCGATTAATTACCAAGGGTGGGTAATTAAGCGCCCACATGAATGGTGCGTTTGCCGGGAGCTAAAGTTTAGAAGCTTGCCTTTTAAATTTTTCCTCAAATTAAATGTTAGTTTAGGGTAGCACTTAGTTAGGATTAGAGTGTCTACATTAGAATGATAATTAGCAATCATAGAAGGAGTTAAGAGGGTTTATCGAGTTAATGATAAGGAAGATATTTCAAGTCTCTAGTTCGGTTAGTAATTAGTGGTAGATACCTTAGGACACCTTGGAGATCCTTTTTGAAATAATTAGTGGAGATTAGGGCTTAAGTCTCTGAGCATAGGTTAGAACTAGCAAGGGGTAGAAGTATCAAAGCTAGCTTCTAGTTACCACGAGGATTGAGCCACTTACAACTCCTAGGCCAGATAGGTAGCCAGGATAGAAGGAAGAAGTCTTAAAGCTGACAAAACAAGTTAATTGTGAAGGGAGACAAACTAGAACCTTACTTTGAGCTCACACAACTCGACTTTTACGACCGGTCGCGCCGCCGCCCTCGCAAAGCATATCGAGACGACGAGGAAGGATATAGCGACTCTGAAGACAACAAGGAGCTTCCGTTAGAAGACCTGTTGCTCGGTCCCGACCGCTTGGGCATCTCCTTCGAATATTGGGAGCATCTGGCGCGGCAATACTTGCTCAGCCCCAACCAGTACACGCCTTGCATCCAGCAAGCGATCAAGTCTGGGACCTTTGGGGTCTCAAGGGAGGAGATAGCCGAGTGCCTCTCGTTCTACTGGGTGGTGGTGCTAGCCACTTGGAAGTTTGAAAGCGCGTTTGTCAAAACGTGCTTCGACGCCAAGCATCCCGCCTACCTGTGGGCGCTTAATTATCCACCCTTGGTAATTAATCGGACACAACTAGGTTCTAGGGGTTAACTAAATTCTAATCTAACGGGTGACTAAACGTCGGTCCATTGTGCCTTCCAAGCAATGGATCTTCTTTTCTAAGTTCCTAGTTTCCGCGGGTGACAATGGAGTTGTCCCCAATTGGCGAGGGAATAGTTCGGGCTAACCGTCCCCTAACGGCAACCTATGCGAACTACCACCGAATCTATCCTAATCTATGGGAATCTGAAGCTAATTGACCTCCCCTAGGACTGAGGAGGGATTACCTAAGTCCCTTCCATGGTTTCCTGAGTTGATTGGGTCTCTTCCTAATCTAAGTTATCTTTTTCCCTAATTTAATTTTCTAATTTAATTTATCTAATTTACTTCCTAATTTAATCTTCTAATTTAAATTATCTAATTTATCTTCTAATTTAAATTATCTAATTTATCTTCTAATTTATCTTCTAATTTAAATTATCTAATTTATCTTCTAATTTAAATTATCTAATTTATCTTCTAATTTAAATTATCTAATTTATCTTCTAATTTAAATTATCTAATTTATCTTCTAATTTAAATTATCTAATTTATCTTCTAATTTAAATTATCTAATTTATCTTCTAATTTAAATTATCTAATTTATCTTCTAATTTAAATTATCTAATTTATCTTCTAATTTAAATTATCTAATTTATCTTCTAATTTAAATTATCTAATTTATCTTCTAATTTAAATTATCTAATTTATCTTCTAATTTAAATTATCTAATTTATCTTCTAATTTAATCTTCTAATTTAACTTATCTTTTTTCCTAATTTATTTTCTAATCTAATTTATCTTCTTGGTTGAGTTCTGACCTTAACGGCTACTAATTCCTAGTCCTATTGATAAAATTCTAGGTCTAAACTTAAAGTCCCCCCTTACTTCCTATCTACTAGTCAAAATTAATCACTAATTAACAGAGGTTAGTGTAAATTCAAGGAAAAGTGCAGGGGGTTAGTTTATTGACTCACCTGATCGTTGTTTGTATGCGCGACCTTTGCCTCCACACCTCCGGCCGCGTGCTCGTATTCCATAGTAGACGCGTATTTTGAAGCGGTCAAATGCCTACGGCTTAGTCTTTTGCGAGGTAGTACACTCTAACAACCCTTAATAGTCCCTCTCCTTTTCTTTGTCTCCCCCTCTTTTACTTCCACACTATTCCTACCAAACTCTTAATGGAGCCTTACACTATGACACTAACTTCTTGCGAGCCTAACTACCCTCTTACGTTGTCATGTTCCGCGTCATTCTCATCCTTCCTCTAATGGTTGGAGAGGCCCTTTTGGGGATTCCCTTACACCCCTAAGCCTACTTTACTATTGATCTTCTCTCTCCTTTCTCCCCTACTTAGTCATGTTCCTCTCTAACCTCGCTCCATTGTTTGTTTTGTCTTGTTGGAGGGATGTGAGAGCGTTCGGTTGCATATGCAGGTTGGGCGTGCGAACGGCGACTTCTTTTCCTCCCCCCTCCCTTTGCTTGCTCTTGGGATTGATAAGCTTTTATTTTATACCCACTAACTGGACCCCCAGTTTTCAGTCCTGTCGGGGTAAAAATCCAAAAAAAAAGGAGATTGGGGCCCCGCAGGGCATCGTCCCGTTTGGTCTGGAGCAACCAGTTCGTGAGAGCAACCAGCTGTGAGAACAACTAGCTGCTGGACCGGCTGCTGTATCGGCACTGGACTGCTGCTGTACCGGCGCTGTGTACCGGCCTCTGTGTACCGGCCGTTGTGTACCGGCCGCTGGCCCGGCCTACTGTACCGGCCGCTGGACTGGCTGGGCTGGGCTGGCTGGCTTGGCTTAGCCCAAAATTCCTCACCCTCGGGTTCCCGTATGGGAACCCACTTACACAAAATTAAACTGGATGTCGTTCGTCTAGGGTCAAGGTCAAAGCTTCGCCGTGGGGGTTAAACTTGGATTTTGTGACTCTTAATCCCGCTACCTCAGGACGGGGAGGGCTGCTACTTTCCTACAACCTAAGACAATTCTTGGGGGCTAAACTTTGGCTTTTCCCAAGAAGATCTTGGGAACTAGACTTTGGAGCCAAAAAATGTATGGGGTGCAAAGCTTCGCCGTCAAATTGGTTTTGACACCAACTCTAAGACTTGGGATGCCGCTGGGTCCAAAGCTTCGCCGTCTAAGGCCTGTTTTGACACACACTCTAAGACTAGGGTAGTTTATAGGTTCAAAGCTTCGCCGCCTTAAGGGCAGTGGGGCCCACACACAAACAACACGGAAGGTTGACTACGGTTAGGACTGAAATACAAGGCAATCGTGCCCGCAAAGTAAGCATAAACAAGGCCCGACTTACATACTAAAGGCCCCCCAAAGCGGCATCGCCAAGGTACGGTGGGGGGTGACTTTAGATTAGTACAAGGTACAACGAGGACACGCAAGCGTAAGTGAAACCCACTCAACCCACAACAAGGTACAAGGTAAGATAGAAGGGCCCAAGGGGACCTTCGAAAGCTTGAAATAGAACAACAACGGAAGCCAAAAGTGCTCCAAAAACACCGTAGAGGTTTTTTGGCTTGAAACGCCAAAAATTCCAAGATAGCTTGGACCCACGGACCCAAAACAAGTATTGGGGGTGTTTTGGGAGAGAGAAGGGCCCCCTTTTATAGGTTTCCAAGGGCCCACTCCCCCCCTCGACGAGTAACCTCATCCATCCGGATTTTCATCCAACTTTGAGATTTTCACCTAATCTTGGGTTTTACGCTGGTCCTAGTTTCTAACTTTTGGAGTTTAGCTCGGAATTGCAAATGGATTGCGCCAATGGCTTCAGAATGCCATTTTTAGCCTAAGGGACCCCCTACCCCCTATTTCTATCACAAAAAACCCCTCGGAAACTAGTGCCAACTGGAGCCAATTAAAAGGGTAAAAACCTAACTTTTGGGGTTTACCTCTTTTGGCTTAGGTAAATAGCTAGGGTTGTTGGGGAGGCTCTAGGGAGTAAGAAAAGGCTCCTTGATGTCTTCGTTCCGACTTCGTACGCTCCCGGGACGCCGGTCAACCCCGCAAAGATCTTGCCGTAAATATTAATTGGGGGGATGTTGTCAGTTTCGGCTGCTTCCCGCTTTTGGAACACCATGAAATTTGTTGGGGCGCGTTATTAACATAAAAGATGCTAGTCTAATTTTTAGTGAGATTTTACCGCGGCCTGGGTATTTTCTATGAATTTCCCAACGTGGCCCTTGGCGGTTGACCGCTCGGAAAAAGATCCTCTGGAGATCAGAAAAAACCGAGACTTTTTGGGGAACCTCTCATGGAGTCCCCCAAGCCACGTGCCAAATCTTAGGCTATTCTGGCACACAGTTGGTGGCGAGGTGAAAACTGACTTCGGTTGAATCACCGGCAGTCAGGGAATCTTTCACATGTGAGGGAATCTGGGCGAATGGGTTTTGCCGTGGATGTCCCGACATGTTCCAGATCTGAGAACACCATCCAGCGGCTGTGGATTCCTCCATGTGGCCTGTCTGGGACAAGCGACACCTGCAAGCTAACAAATTGGATTCTTAATGTTTCGTCGGTAGAATGGGGAAACTAGAACCTATCTTTGGAGATTTATGTGGAGACCTCCCCCATTCTCCTAAGACTTAATTTAGCCTATTTTGGTCACATGCACTAGGTTTTGGGCTATTTTGGGTAAGTTCCCAGTAGCCCTATTGTTTCCCACTAATTACGGGTTCTAACCTATATACAAGTGGGTTTTATGGGTAATCTATGGATAAAAGGCTATTTATGACCAAATGCTATACTGGTATGTGACATACCTATTTTGGTTCTACACTCTTTTTTGGGCTTTTTGTACTATTTTATGCCTTAATTTGTAATAAACTAAAAAAAAGAAAACAATGAGTCCCAAGTGACGAATTTGAGGCTCACACTACCCGACTTTCAGACCTCTCACAGAGGTCCCTCACCTCGACATCCGATACGCCGCGCCAAGCCCACTTGGGGACGACTCAGACCAGTATTTCCGCTTCAACCAGCCAGTCGGGGACTTCGATCGGTTTCTCGACAACCCATACTCACAGTCTGAGGACTTCCGTGCGTGGTACAACGGAGCCAGCCATCTCACGTTGGAGTGTTGCTGGGGTATCTCCACCATACTGACACCGTCCATTTTGGATACGGCGGATCAGCTCCGATACATCACCGAGTACGCTACCGCTTGTGAACCCTGTCAGGGTACAGAAGACTTCAAAGTCTCCAACTTCCAACTACCTGGGGACGAGGGGATCCATCACCCTCGCTACCATCCAATACACTACGAGTACCCTAGCCGTGGGAAGAGGAGCTGTTCCAAACGACTCAAGGATGCGACCTTCTTTACTAACGCAGCCACGTGGGAGCAACATTCATCGGCCATGGCAAGAATCGAGGTTGCACAAGCCCCGTACTTCTTCGAGGTTCGACCAACGGCAGCGGAGATTGTCACCACATTGGTCTGTGTGGATCAAGTGATAGAGCTAGTCTAGGACTAGAGCGTGGACCACTAGTTGGCCAACTTCTATCACTGTAAACACTCTTTTCTATATGTCCTCGCTTGGCATATTATCAGGACATCCGAGTTAGATGCCACCAAAAGTCTCCACCACACCACAATCTGGTAGGGTGCTACGACCAAAGGGAGGGGGAGGGAGTTCTGCCCGACCACCACCGCCAAGTTCCCCTACCTCATCAACACATGAAGGGGCTAGTTCCCTGACTCTTTCGAGCGAGTCAGCTCACTTGATCCATCAGAAGAGATGGGCGACCGCGAAGCCAGGATGCCGCCTATGGCTCCAGGAGCACCAAAAGTGGGAGAAGAATCACCTGCCATACCCGAAGTGGACCCTATGATGTTGCCACGGGGTCTGCCTATCTTAGTACCTCATGGGCTAAGAGAGATCTCCGTCCCCCATCACTTACCCAAGTTCTCTGGATCTCGGGACGACGATTCAGCTGCCCACGTGGAGCGGTTCGAAGAGATTCTCATCTCTAACCTCGTCACTGATCCAGGATATTACTTGATCTGGTTTCCGAATACCTTGACTGGGACCGCCTACTCTTGGTATCGATCCCACGATGCAGGGGTCTTCACTTCGTGGAGACAACTGCAAGCGTCATTCCTACGTTACTTCCGACCAGCGACAGGCCAACAGCAGGCGTTGTCCGCTCTGACCAGCATCCGACGGGGGGCCACGGAGGACCTCACCTCATATATTCGACGGTTCCAGATAGTCTGCACCCGCTACGTAGGGGGCCTTCTAAACGACGGCACCATATGACACTACTTTATCCAAGGAGTCGACTCGGCTTCAACTATCCGGGAGATCTTGTCCCGACGTCCCATAACCTTGGACGACGCCATCCGCGCTGCGCTAGAGATCGAGATCATTGACAAAGAAAACGAACGAATGATTCGTCGGGAGCACGACCCGATACCAGCCTTCATTCCCGTACATCACCAAGAGCCCGCCCTAGCACCATATCGCTCGTCTCCCACTCAACGGGACAGCTTACATCTAACCCCCTTGTCTTCGCAGGAACCAATGTTAATGCTAACCGCGCCTGTTGAACAGATTAGGACGGAGATGCGGCAAGCATCTAATGACATGGTCCGGGCAGTACGCGAACTGACCGAGCAAATGGCATGCCTCATCAAAGGACAAGGGCAACAAGCCCCGCCCCGATATCATGAATCGGGATCTCATTCCACGGGAGTTTGGTGCAACCACTGCGGCCAGCCCAACCACACGCCCCCGTTTTGCCCCCTGCTCAAGGACAACCCGCCTCGATCACGACCTCGAGGGCCGGGACAACCTTACCGACATCCTAACGCCCAAGCTCAGGTACGAAACACCAATTCATTTGATAGGCCCCTCATGTCCTATTGCGCCGTGTGTAAGAGAACACACGGCCTTGGCCAATGTTGGGTAGAAAACAATGTGGTTTGCGAACGCTGTGGGGATCACCACCCCACGGTTCGCTGCCAAGTCACAGATAGGGTAATTCCGCTAGAATTCCCGAAGGCCGACTACGCCAAACAAGGCCAAGACAACCTCAAGGGCGTCCGCTTTACGGAGCCTCACGATACGACCGGTCCACCAGATATGTATTACGATCGCACCAATCATCGCCAAACACAGGCCGCACCACCCGCGGTCCAAACCAACCAAGGGGTTGTCCCATTAGGTCCAACCCCCACCACCCAGGATGTTAGGTTTGTTACTGTGTCTAACCCAACTAAAACCAACGAATTTCAGAATACGCTTTTCGTAGCTGTAGACACCTCGGAGACTGAGGCCGTTTGCAAGTCCCTACTTGCCTTGGTGGTCACTCGAGGAGGGGCGAAGACCGGCCCTCCCCCACTTGAAACAGAAATAGTTAGCTCGCCGGATTCCAACTCGCATAGTAGTATGCATTTGCACTCGTCCCAAGATTCCCCTCAGTTCTCCGACCTACAGAGCACTTTGAAGGAGACTGCCAAGGAGGTACGATTCCAAGAGAATCTGCCAACTTCGACCGAGATGGATGAGGATGAATTCCAGTTTGTTCAAACGGGAACTCCATTCCATCCAACCAGCCCAAGATTGCGCTCACGACCAAAGAAGGGCAGTAACCCTTCTCAGCCATACGATCTGTGGGAGGACCTGGCCAAAGTAAAAGCAAATATATCCTTTGGTCAGCTAATCAACATTGCCCCAACTCTACGCAAGCAACTAAAGGAAGGAGCCACCATCCCTCGAGGTTCCAAGGTAGTTGGTCCAGTCAATCAAGTGGGGTCACTTTCATTTCTGGGGGACCCAAGTTCCGACATCAAGGAATCAGAACCCTTGACGGGAGAACCCAATCTAGGCCTAAAAGAACCTAGGGAGAGCTTCGAGCCTGTCGAGATAGAGGTAGAGATCATTGACAAGGTCATACCAAAGACGCTAGTAGATGATGGAAGCGGAGTCAACATCATGCCCGCTTTCACCATGCGCAAATTAGGTCTAGAAATCACGCACCCCTCGTTGGTCACTCTCAAATGTGCAGATCAGAGATCGGTCCCAACCCTGGGACGAATTAAGGACCTCAGAGTTCAAACCGGAGGAGTAGATTACATACTCACCTTTGAGGTCCTCCAACTCGAAGAAGAAGCCAGCACCTCATACCCTCTGTTCCTAGGTAGGGGCTTCCTCCACCAGTGTGGAGGCATTGTCAATTGGGCGGAGAAGCGACCCACGTTCACCTACGGTCCCAAGAATGCAAGGACCATGATTGCCATAGTCTCCAACACCCCGGCCTTTCTAGGGGTCCAAGAACTGGAACTATCGGCAGTCCAAGCGATCCAAGCCAAGCCTACCGCTAGCTTGAGCCAGCTCAAGTGCATGGGCCCGGGACTCTACGGGTTCGAAGACGATGGGTCTCTCGAGAAATGGCTCTTGGAGCACCCCTACTCGGGAGATGATGCTTACGTCGTCATGGAAACGCCAACGGGCTACTTCCTGGAGGGAGACACGGGAGACCCATCCGCCATCGTCCACGCCAACGGCGACACGCCTTCTCCCGACTCCAGTTTCAGCCCCATGACTCACGTTACGGAAAGTCAAGAACCTGCGACGAACATCGAACCTTCATCAGAGATCAGCCCTACCCCGGCCAACAGTCCCAGTTCGGAAGGCACTCCTCATATGGCACCACCTCAGGAAACGCAAGTCGAGACGCCTCCTTCCGATTCCATGGAGCTAGTGCCAGCAGTACAAGCTCAGCCATCACGGGCAACGTGCCTTCTTTGTTGGACGCCATATGAATTCCAATTTTGTGCTACTTGGTCCGGCCAGCAACGTCTAGCAGAACCACGAACCCCGCCGCCAGCATAACGGGCATCCGCAACACTCTTCGGGGAGGATCCAGAAGACCACCTTTGGAGTCAACCAATTCAAGCGGCTGACCTTGACCCGGCCACCCAGCCCGTATCCACGAACCTCGTTGCCGTGAGAGATTTTCCTCCAGGGTGCCGATCCCAAGACGATGGGGTTTTAGGCATTTATGACAGCCAGCTGGAGATACCAGCAATTCACAGCCCAACGGCGATGGAATGCGTAGAAGCCGTACCGTACGAAGTGCGCCGCGCCCCTAGCACGCTGCAAGATGACCTTCACAATCTAGAGACGATTGAGTTGCTAGAGGAAGTCAACACGTCCCATAGACGACCACCTACTCAGGTAATCACTCTGTCATCCATTACTCTCCTCAACACGCTTCTCCATTGGTGTCAGGGCATTTAAAGCCCCAGCGGTTGTAATTAATGAGGGCCGATAGAGGCTCTCAGTTCTCTTCTTTGACTTAAGAGTCAAGTCTTAGGTTAGATAGGATGTAAAAGCCATTTTAGGCCTCCGCACGTAAGCCCAAAAAATCAATAGTTAGTCAATTTAAGGAAGATAAATTGAAGAGCTAGAAAAAACCCAATAAATACCCTAAAAAATCTTCCAAACCCATCACCAAGTCACTAAATCACTAAGTCACTAAGTTACTTTGTCACTATTGGTTGCCGATTGTGGATTGTCTCTGTAGATAGGTGCAGTTGGTGTAAAATGAAAGGCCTCTGGTCAGCCAAGCCCGGGGGATCTTCGGATTCCCCAAAACTAGGATTTTTGGTGGTTAAACGTCAGTTATTGCGCGAGATAACCGATACTAACGTAAAATGGTCCTTGGCAAGACTCCCAAAATTCTTAGAGTTACTTTTAACTTCACTGATCCGCAGGGTCCTAAAACACGTCACTCAGAGCCACTTGGTTGTTAGTTCTTAGGTAGTCGCGGGGTAATGAACTCACGTGGAAATCTACATCTGACGTAAAAAGAAAAGCTTAACCGCTAGCCAATATTTTGTTTAGATTTGTTTTCAGCTATACTTCTTAGGATGTCAGGTCAGGGTTGATGTTGGCATATGACCCATGCCTCACCCGCTTGTCAGAAGATGGCTTCAAGGGGAAGTTGAACTCAACTCCCCGATTGAATCCAATGCCGCTAGACTGGACGTAATATATGCCTGAGATGCTGAAAAGACAGCTAGTTGGGGGGATTCTCTTATGACTCACCAGACCGGACGTAATAGACACCATCGAGTTGAAAAGACGTCTGGTTTGAGGGCGTTTCCGTACTGGCTAGACCGGACGTAATAGATACCATAGAGTTGAAAAGATGGCTAGTTTCAGGGAGGTTCTGTACTGGCTAGACTGGACGTAATAGATACCATCGAGTTGAAAAGACAGCTAGCTTCAGGGAGGTTTTGTACTTGCTAGACCGGACGTAATAGATACCATCGAGTTGAAAAGACGGCTAGTTTAAGGGCGTTACTAAGTCTCGTTAGTCGTCGTACACCTAGTTAGAGTATTGACAGACGACTAGCCTGGGATTTCCGCACTTGGCCTTCGCACCTTAGTATAAAAATAGGAGGGAGTCCCTCCTCTTTGTGTGCTGTGTGTTGTGATGTGCAGGTGCAGTAGATTAGCAGATGGACCACGGTTGGTACAATCCACCGGCGGTCCTTCCAGTGGGACTCTTCAACATTCGGGTTCAGTGTATCGAGAAGCTCAACTTCACTACTTTCCTCCGCACTCATTTGGGTCAAGAATTCCTGACCCAAGTGCTCCGTAGCCCCTGGCCTTTGATAGTTCCAGCAGTCACCTACGGGGAAACCTGGGATAGCATGATTTACATCCTCATCTAGCACTATGCCGAGCGACCTGTGAGGCACTTCCTACCTTCCAACATCTTCTATCTTCCTCTTAGTCCAAACTTGCTCCGTCAAGGGAGGAATGTGGGTTTTCCAAATTTCTTATCTATAGGTCCAAACCAACTCCATTTGGGGCGGATAGTAGAGGATTAGTATAGCATAGCATATCGTCACCATCATTGCCTCTCACTCTTCCGCCACTTCATCCTCCTCAGTATCGCTGATGTCGCCATCCGGTAGCACCACCGCAGATTGCAGTGGTCTGACAGTCCTTCATACCAGGTAACTGGATCTGAGGCCTGGCCGATCGCATGTGGATCTACGGTGGTGCCCCTACATCACCGCCTTGGTCAACGAGATGGGATCTCTTCCATCTTTTCGCTTTCTTCGCCATCATAGTTAGCATTGGCATCCTCTTCCTCACATTTCGAGCTGCAGCCACTGGCAACAGACAACCTTTCCCAGCTAATCGGGACATCTTCCGCGAACACCTACACCACCGTACAGCAAACCGAAGACATCGAGTGGAGGCACAGGAATACCACTGACACCCTCAATGGGAGTCATGCCAGGCCCTCGGAATGCAGCTTCCGAGTCCCAGCCCTCCTCCCCTTCATCAACAAGTTCTCCAGGACCCTCTGAGCCTTCACCTCAGAGGACGATGGAAGAACCAATAGGGGGATTTTCATCCCCAACGCATTCTGGGCCTTCAGCTCAACCGGGCAATGCACTAGCCACGGAGGCCCTCACGGAGCTCCTCACCCAACCCAGCATTGACGGCAGTCCTCATCCAGTCGAAGAGTCAACCACGGCCGCAGAACCTGAAGTCAACTCACCAAAGGAAGAAGAAGAGATGGTGACACTTCAGGAAGCGGCATTTCTGACACATCTACAAGGCTCTCGAAGGCGAATGCACGTGGAGGAGGTGGCACCTCAACCCCGCAACATCCGACCTCGCCTACCAAATGCGGCCAGGGAGGAGGATTCTTCCATCGTGGAGGACAGGGAACTACTCATCTACTTGCAATATCGTACGAATGAGACTACGGGGGAGCATACCACCCTGGTTGGCAACTACTACACCGCAGATGATATGGGGGTTATCACCCGTCAATCGAAAGGCGACCACCATGAATTCCGGGTGGAGGGACCGCTGCGAACCTTGACCCTAGACTTCAAGGCGATGCACTCCATCAACTCCCTCATCCAAATCCTCACCTTCTTGGGCTTATCTCGGGCTTAATCCCTTGTACATAGCTATTCAAAAAAAAAAACATTTTCTGGGACACCTCTCTTATCAAGAGCCCTGATCAATTCATGTCTACACAGCAACCAGCTTACTTCTTACAATGTAAGTTTCCATCATGGATTCAAAAAAATTCTACTCAAAATTCCATAAAACGCCTTAGCTTTACAAATCAAAAGGCCATAATATCCATATTATATAGAAGTATTCTATATAAACAAAGAACAAATAGTTTTTCAACAAGCAAAATAGCATAAGATAGCATTATTTTGCCTCATGTAGAAAGAAGTATCTGTAAACATGTAATCTGAGTGTAGTCTATAGGTACATGTTTGCAAGTATATTTAAGCAAAAGCAATCAATATATAAGCACAAAACATGATAATTTACCCAAAAATATCCATCATCCTATACAAACTTTTTTCTAAAAATGGACAAGAAGGAATGTAGGAATAAAATCCAGTTCACATGTATCTAAGAAATTTTATGAGGACAAAGGCCTCACCTGCATCCATACACCACAACAAACAATTAGTTAGTTATAGTGTGTATGCAAGGTGTCTACAGCCTTATGTCACTTGTCATCGTTTTCACATAAAACAGCTTAGAAAAGAACATAACAAACCAGCAAAGTCCATGCATTGTATCAAAAATTATAAGACACGAAACCTGACTATTAGGAGTAGATTGAGATGCAGCCATCTTTGAAAAGAACCTCCTGTTCTGAGCCACAGAGTATCAAAAATGAAGCAGCCTGGGCTCTCAGACACAAGCACTGAGCAAGGCTAGCCAGTAGTAGAGGTAAGAGAGACTCCACTCAGAATCCCGAACTAGCTAGTAGTAACAGTAAGAAACCCCAGAAAGCATGGCAGCAAAGGTAAGAGAGATTGTCTTCTAGTAAGGCCATATTCATTAAATTGAGACAATGTGGATTCTCATTTTAATCATCTTCCTAAATTTAGTATGTAGAAGAGTCCATTAAATTGAGACAATTCAAAAAATTGAGACTATAAACTGCTTGAAGAATAAAGAATTTGTACAAGTATAAGAAATTGGAGGACAAAAATAGTAGTGAAGGACGTTGAAAGGAGGGATTTTGGATGGGAAACTAGAACCATTTATAATAAGTGCTTAACTAAAATATCTAAGTAAATAGTTTGACATATAGTGAGGTAGAGATTTTTGAAATCATCCATGATAGAATACATTTGTACACCTAGCCTGATCAAAAACTACAATGTCAAAGTAAAGAATTTGACATATGCTTAGATAGAGAAGTTCATAATTACTTTGTATAGAAAACATTAGTACTCATCGTGTTCCATAACAAATGTCATAGACAATAGAATTCCAATGAAGAACTTACAAAATACACAATACCATACAAGAAATAAAAATAAAAATATATTATATTATACAACATCTATAACCTCAAATTCTAAAATAATATAAAAAAAGATCAAAACAATGAACTAAAAGAATAAAAAAACTAAATCTATTTCATCTTCTCCACATGTTTTTTTCTAACAACTTTTTATTATATTTTTTTTGCCCTAATCAAAGAAACTATCAACTTCTACAACTCTTTATAATTTATTTTTTTCCATATTTTTTTGTCATCCTCCCTAAAGTTAAGAAAATAACGTACAAACTCGCAAAACTCCTCATGATTTCCTATGCCTACAAACTATTCATCTTCACTCCGAAGATACATTATTGCTTTCACCAGATACATATGCATCCACCGATGTCTGGATGATAGCAATTTGTGTTTTGGGAATTCTAACTTTTGGATCAGAAGTGCCTTCTTTGAAACGTGGCTTCCAAGCAGTCATAATGCAGTCTGTATGCGTCCAACTCGGAGAGATAGCCTTATCCTCGCACCAAGAATTCCCTTGTTTTGTGTCCCACCCAGCATATGTTTCTTCATTGGTGTGATGAAAAGACGTAGGTGTCCAATATTGAAGTTGAATCGAATTGACATGACCTGGATCTGGATTAGGATTTGTTAAAGCCCAAGCAAGCCAAAATGGACGGAGGTCACCGTCAGCGGGGCGCACAACAACTAAGTAACCTGCATATACATCACGGCCAATACGAAATGAAGGAGGTGGATGATCACGCCTACGACCAACAAAAGGTGCATCTTCTGCAAACTCCTCACGCATCGTACCATCATCTAGGTATTGGTCTTCCACCTCATCAGCAACACGAGAATTTGGCCAAAATCCATGCTGCAATGTCTCATGTACCACAAGCGGAGCATTGAGAGCACTTCTCACACCTTCCCAATATTTCCGCACCGGCTCATTCTTCCTCCTAAACTCGCCAGATAAGTCTTGATTTCCCATTGCCCCCTACAATGCAATGTACCCATCTAAACCCTTGCAAATCTCATCAAAGCAACGCATTTGTTGCGGTGGCAAAGGTAGAGGACTACCCCTCGGTACTTTAGGGTGCCCATCTATTGTCTCCTTCCACAAGCGAATCCCCCCACCTTCTTTCGGCAACCAATCAACATCGGTACAAAGGATCTTGTACTGCATCAATGGCCACCCATTGGAATCCTTATAAAATTTAAATTGTTGCGCTTGAGAATGACCCTGTAGAGAATCATCGCCTGTATGCAAGTACCCATCCACAAATCGCTTAAAATCAGGAACCTCCTCAATGAGATGAGGAATTACGGGTTGTGTTTCACAATCCATGAAAGACTTCATCAACCTTGGAAGTGTGGGGTAGTCATTCGTCTTCAATTTAGTGCTCCAACGACCAAATAGAGCATCAATGTCCTCATGAGTGTGTCCAACAATGAGGAAATTAATGTATATCTCTCGAAAAATAGCTCTATAGACAAGAAGAGAACAGAATGCAAAAACCCACCGATTCTTGTTGTCGCCAGAAGCATTGTCAAGCTGAAGAGTCAATGTTGGAGGAAGAGGTTGAGCTTCCACCAATACTTTAGGGGGGGACCCGAGAGAGTCTGTACAAATCTCTGAACCTATTAACAAAGCCTCTGTCAGTTCAGAACGCTCTCCTCCTACAAACAATTGACGAGATGAATGCTTCGGTTGGGACTCTAGATCTCGCAATAATTTTGCAATGGACCCAATGGTATGGTTGGAGTCTGTTGGGAATATGTCCAAGCCATAGTGTGCATATCGCACATCTCCATGACCATGAGCAATCATGCCTGTAACAGCGACAGGCATCTTCATGAAAGAATCATTTCCCTTACTCTTGTGCGAGTAATGAGGGGAAGCAGTCTTTGAGTGATCCATCTTGTCATGGATTATAGTCAAAACCTTGTTAGGATACATCTCAGACATTGAACGGTTTCCATAGTACAAGTCCCTATGCGCCTTTTGCCCCGATAGGTGCACTCTCAATTTGTTAGACCACACGTCTTGCGCTCGTGAACGTGGAGTGCAAGCACTCTTAAGTTGCCTATATCTATCGCAGGTTCCACAACGAGAAAAACTATCTCCTCTAGCCTTTGGAGCATACTCTGGAAAAGATTGACGACGTATGTTGCTCAATCCACTAGCCGAAATATTTTGCAAATGAAGTGAGGAATTGACATTGTTAATCTGTGGCAACTTGTCCTTCCAACGAAATGTAGACGGTAGGACCATGGAGGGAACTTTCTCTCCAGACTCAAGGGTCCTCGATTTGTGAGGCATCGTGTCCGCTTCATTCTCCACTAACAATCGAAGAGTTGCTGTTGCTTGCAAAGTGTGTGTCCGAGGTTTTTTCATTCCAAGGTTGCCATGATGCTCCGGTTTCTGGTCATCTTTTGCCATCTTCTTGTATCTATAAAAGGTAGCCTTCGATACTCCATGGATGGCGCACCAAGCAACCGAACAAATTTCATGGTTTGCCAAGGTAATCATGTCCCTTCCATTGGAATCAGTGTGGGTTTGCTTGTGCACGTCAAGCAGACGTGACTTGCGCCAGAACACTCCACCATCAATATGAAGTAGAGACCGAACAGCTTGAATCTGACCACGTGGAAATGGTTGCAAGCAATTCTTCTGGCAACATTTCATACTAGAAACATCAGCAATTGCTTGCTCTGTGAGGAGGGCTTCTTTCTTCGGGAGATTGGTAGGCTCAGTCTTCTCACGTGAGCTTTCATAGGAACGAACTCCAGTCCGAACACGCCGCCTCGAACCGTTTGAAGAGACTGCAGTATTGAAGAGATGCGTTTGTTCGTGGTCATATAAGCTGACACCATTAAGGTAGACCCTGGAAATGTGCCAGGAGTGCATGGACCACATCCACTCCGACGGAACATCTGCCTCACACAAAGACTCTGCAATTTGAATTGCAACCCGGTCATCACCGAGTGGTTGCCCATCCATGTCAATGACGAGATCTGCATCAACACTATGACAAATTCCTTTTGCCACCTCTATCCCCTCTTCATTTCTGAGTGTGACGCATTTGGTATACCAAGAAGGTCGAGGAAATCCCTCGCAGGCTGCGACACCCGGAGGCAAAGTTGGCACTGGAACTGTAAACTCGTTGGCATCTGAAGTATCCATTCTGCGCGTGAAAGAACACCGATTAATTAATACTGTTGTGAGTATCCTCGAGGCGAGGATAAAAAACAAGTACGACACATTGACAAAATCAGGGGCAAAGTGACTTCCAGTGGAGGGTAAAATTGTAAACCATTTTGAGATCATGTATACTAATCCATCCACCTAGACTAATGAAGTTAAAATGCGACGAATTAGCACAACAGAACCAAAAAACAGAATCTAATCTATCATCTTTGCATTCCTTAGAACAATCAGAATTATATTACTTCATCTACCAAACACTCTAAACTACGAGTATGAAAAGCAAAAGGTATCTTCGATTCGAAGATAGCAGACGTCAAAGATTGAGAGATTTTATGCATTCCCCCTCATTAGACTGTCAGAATGATTATGTATGTAAACTCTGTATATCATCTCGAATGTCAGTGAATGTCTTCCTTTGTCTATGGTTATTATTTACATTCTATGCATTTGGGCAATTATCCTCGGCTCAAGGATAACCTCCATACAAGTGTGTGATTATTCTCTAGTCTACGATAACCTCCATGCATGCCTGTGATTATCCTCGAGCCGTGGATAATCTCCAACATGTCCATGACTATTCTCGAACCGAGGATAACCTCCATCCTATCCGTGATTATCCTCGGACCGAGGATAACTTCCATGCATGTGTGTGATTATCCTCGGACCGAGGATAACTTCCATACATGTGTGTGATTATCCTCGGACCGAGGATATACTCCATGCACGTTTCGGATTATCCTCGAACCGAAGATAACCTCCATGCATGTTTCGGATTATCCTCGAACCGAAGATAACCTCCATGCATGTTTCGGATTATCCTCGAACCGAAGATAACCTCCATGCATGTTTCGGATTATCCTCGAACCGAAGATAACCTCCATGCATGTTTCGGATTATCCTCGAACCGAAGATAACCTCCATGCACGTATGTATTAGAGAAATTTATAGTTCCGATATTTACGGCGTGAAAATCGGTTGTTCTTTCTCGAACATAACATACGAAGAACAACACTTGAGACGTGACACCGGAATTCTGAATACGCGATGAATCGGAGGACTAAATAATACTGCATGTACCTTTGCTTAAAACTGAGGAGCAAGAACAGGAATCTAGCATTCAGTGAAGAGGAAAGAAGGGAAGTAGAGGAACTTACGACAACCCGTGCGAAACTAAGCCACCTACTCACATAAACATGTAAATGAATGCAAAAATATAAGTTCAAAGGCCTTGCGGTAGCAATGTCAGCAAGAGGCCGCGGAGGAGGGAAATCTGGAAAATACGAGAGAGGAAATGAGGTGCTCGAGGAAGAGAGACGATGCATACACTAGCGGGAGAAAATGAGCGGGAAATTCAACGGCTTTTGAGTTCTTCATGATTTTCTGGACGTAGGGGAGAAGTACTTGCTCGGATTAGGGGGCCGTTGACATTCGATTCGCCCACATAATGACAACGATGTGGAATATGAAGGAGCTTTTCATTAATAGAATTGGAATATGACGTAGCCGATCTTTTTATGATTTAAATAGGGGAATTTATATTTTGTGGAATCCATGGCAGTCAGCTTTTTCCGGAGAATGTGGAAATATTCTTTGAAAGCATAGCGGAATTTAGAGTTTGGCAAATTTGGCAATTCATACACCACCCGCCAATCAGCCGTCTTTTTAAAATAGTTTATTCTTAAGTCTGATTTAGATGAATGTATAGGGGAGGTATCCACACCAATTTGGCACATGGTGGGTCCAATGTGCATTGGCTATAATCAAAATTGTACCTATTGTAAGCTTTCAATAGGGAATGAAGTTAGGGCTTTAGGGTATAAGGATTAAGGTTTTTAGGGTTTAGGGTTATGGTTTAGGGTATATGGTTCAGGGTTTAGGATATAGGCTTCTAGGTTTAGGTTATAGGGTTTAGGGTGTAGGGATCAGGGTTTTTAGGGTTTAGGGTATGTGGTTCAGGGTTTAGGGTGTAGGGATCAGGGTTTTTAGGGTTTAGGGTATGTGGTTTAGGGTTTAGGGTGTAGGGTGTAAGGTTTTAACAAAGTCTTGAAGAAATGTAAATTATATGTTCATGAATTCAATATTTTTATCATTAAGATTTTGCGGATTATATTGACAATTCATATTTGCTTTTGAAATTCCATATCCAGAAGTTTAAGGATGTTTCTTATTTAGATTTATAGGTTTTGGGTTTAGGGTTTTTACCTTAAAGCACACGATTAAATATAATAGTTTCTATTTTAAATATTATTAGTTCTAATTAAAAAATGATGTCCAAAGTTGTTGACTTTTAAATGACCGTACAATCTCGAATTTAATGTCATAAAAAATATACACAACTTTGAGTTCCATTATTCAGAACAAAGAATAATGTACAATTGTGAATTTTTTAAGATTTAATTCTATAAAATGTAGTTCTTGTAATAGTTTCTTTTCCAGAATGTTTTAACACATTCTAAGGAATTTGCATTTATAGAGGAGCACATTGGAAACGAAAGAAGAAACGAAGCCATTGATGTTGTACTTCATAGAATTGAAATTTTAATGAGAACAACTAGAGCAGAAACAGAAAATATTGTACGAGTTAAATTATGATAAAAAAATTTGAAAGAATAATGATTCTTCAACATAGTATATTATTCTGTTCAATTGTTTTTTTAAGGGTTTAGAATGATTAAGGGGTAAAACCAAAAGTTTGCACAACAATGTAAAGAAGTACTATAAAAATATTTAAAAAAATCTTTTAAAAATTAAAAAGAAATAAAAAGAAAATGTTTCAATATTTCAAAAAGAAAGTAGGATACTTGAACTATACAAAGTAGGACCCCTATTTTTACAAGCTTGGTAACTGTATGAAGAGTAAAAAATTTCAAAGACCTTTGTTCTAAGAAGTCATCCTGTTCACTTTCATCACATTCGAATTTCGAAGCTATGATTTGAAGAATAATTGGCTTCAAATGGGCCTACTTTGTTAGGACATTGAAATGAATGATGGATTTTGTATTCATTTGCTAACAATCATTATTATTAACTCCATCATGGTTTAGAGACTTGAACCACTTCAATGTCTCATAAAATTATAATCATTAATATGAGAGTTTCACCTCCTAGAAATGAATGTATTACAACGTATTGCATACTATGACTTCGAAATTGTATGAAAATACTATATTCTATAAGTTTGAGAAATTCTTTACATCTTGTGTAATTTAAACACATAATTATTCAAAAAATGTAAGTTATGTATCAATGAAAGGCCTATTTTTTAACTACTATGAACAATTTTTAGTGTTGTACTTTTAGAATTGTGTCATGAAAACTTTTCAATAAACAAAATATTATATCAAAATCATTCTTAATCTTTTTAAAATGGAATTAATTAATAAAACAAGCCAAGAGTACTTTGTACTTTAAAAACTAAACTCAATGCACAACAATCATGGAATTTTAATGAAGACAACCGAGTGAAAAAAACGTAGAAGTTTCATTTTTTTTGCCATTCCACCCTGAAACCTATTCCATGAATTGAGAAATAATAGTTCTTCAAACTACAAAACATGAATACTTCATTTATATTTTTTGTTGTAAAGAACCAAACAACTGGCACCAAATTAATTCACAGAAGAATCATAATTTAAAGTTCAAAAAATTTTCAACTTCTACATTTTATTTATTGTCCCAATTAGTGGTTATTCCATACCTTTTTAAATGTTAAATCTTTAAAATATGGTGTTTAGACCTTTAAGGGAGAGAAGTATCTAAAAAGTAAAAGTTCTTTATAATTAAAAAAAAACAAATTGTAAAATTAAAGAGTTTATTATTTATTATTCTTTTATTAATGACAATACTTTGTATTACATATAGAATTTTAGTGTATGGAATGCCCAAAATGTAATGTAAGCTTTGAATAGAGTATGGAATTTGAAAATTGTGTTTCGGTGCATAAATTCTAAAGATGCTTGATTCATTTGAAATTTAAAGTAAATTCCAAAAAGCTCAAAAAACACGTTGGTCATTTAGGGTGTTGAAACCCTAAACAATTTAGAAATATCATTGATTGAATTCTATTCAAATTTGATTAAATTAGCACATATGAAAAATCCCAATGGATATGGAGTATTTCCCACATTCTTGTGGTATGAAGAGAAAGTCTACATTCAATCAAAAAATTTGAAACAAATGAATTATGGTGGTGGAAGATATCATACACACTTTGACAATTGTTTGATTTATGTGTTCAATAACTCTTAGTCCCATTAGAGGGACTCTTCAAATTCCTTAACTCCTCAATGACACCAAGGCCATTTCCTTGTCAATGAGTAACAAACAATCTTGCCGTATAGGACACAAATGCAACTATTCATGCTTTAGAATTTGTGTGGAAAGGAAAGATCATGTACAATAGTTTGTTGTGCAATGAGTACTTTTTCATTTTTTTAAGCCAACAATACATCTAGTGACACAACAAACGATATCCATGATGATTGACCTAGAATTCAAGGATTAATTTTTTTTTTAACTACCAACATTTAGAGAGCTCAAATGTCATGAAATATAATCTGTGGTTGTATAGTCAATTCTTTGAAATTGAATGCCACCTCTTTGAATAACTGTGACCTACAAAAACTTAGTGAAATGAAGTTCTCTTACATTCTTTAAAGCATAATGACTATAAGGCCATTTTCTAGTCAATTAATGACAAAGAATCTTTATATGTAGAACAAAAATGCAACTATTCATTGTCCAAAAAGTATGTAGAAAGGGAAGATTATCTATAATAGTTTGTCTTCCTATGTGTATTTTTTAGGGTTTATTTAAACCAACAATTCTCACAGGGACAAAATAGATGATTTCTGCAGTGACCAATCAATCGTTTAAGGCTTAAGGTCTTAAGGACACCTATGTGTAGAAGGCCCCAAGCTCAAAACTAGGGTTTCGCGATGTACATTTGGCAAAATAAGTTTGGGACAGGCAATAGGCTCGGCATGGTAGGTTTAGGGTTTAGAATTGTGGGTTGAGGAAATAGGGTTTAGGGAGCCAGCAGGCTCAAGAATGTACGTTTTGGAGGTTAAAGACTTGGGAACGCAGGTTTGAGAGTTCGAAGACTCATGAACGTAGGTTTAGGAACGTACATTTATGAGGTTGAAGACTAGGAAACATAGGTTTGGGAGTTTGCAGACTAATGAATGTAGGTTCGGGAGTTCGTAGACTCTTGAACGTAGGTTCGGGAGGTTGCCGGTTCGGGAACGTAGGTTCGGTCGTAGGTTCGGTCGCAGGTTCGGGCGGTCGAAGGCTCGGGCTCGGTCGCAGGCTCGGTCGGTCATCTCTCCGGCGCGAGGGTTTACCATCATTCTGCAGCGCGAGGGTTCAGGGTTCAGGGTTGCAGCGCAATCTCTCCAGCGCGGGTTTCCAGGGTTTAGGGTACTCTTCTTCCGTGTGTTGCTTGCAGTGTTGGGAGCTTCAGTGGCGGAACTGATGCAACTTGAGGTGCGGGACGGGAGGTGAAGCGCGGGAGGCGTAGGAGGTGAGGCGCGGGAGGTGCAGCGCGGGAGGCGCAAGGAGGCGCAGCGCATGGAGGGGCGGGAGGCGCAGCGCGTGCAGCGCGGGAGGCGCGGGAGGCGCAAGGAGGCGCAGCAGCGGGAGGCGCGTGAGGTGCAGCGCGGGAGGCACGGGAGGCGCAGCGCAGGAGGCGCTTGAGGTGCAGCGCGTGCAGCGTAGGCAGGTGCAAGAGGAGGCGCGGGAGGCGCGGGAGCTGAAGCAAGAGGAGGTGAAGGAGTGACATTGGCTGCTGTTTCAGGCAGGGTTTAGGGGAATCTGAGCACTTGATTTTTGGTAAGAAGAGTTATGTACTTTGATGTGTTTATTCAATTTGAAATTGTTGTACTTTGTTTTCAACCTTTGTGACTGTTTCTGTTTTCTAGTGTTGTGGTTCTAGAATTCAGGGCAAGGTTCTTGAATTTTGGTTGTAGTTACTCATTCATTCATTGTGCATGTTCAGTGTGAAATTTCAGTTGTTATGTATTCATGAATTCTTCACCTTCTTGCAATGTGAATGCAAGTGCTACCAGCCTCGGTTTTAGAGTTTGGGTTTGAATTTTTTGATCATTTGTTTCATTTGTTTGTGGATTAGGGTTTAGGGTGTGTGCAGTATTCATTGAACATTAGAGTGTGTAGAAATTCTATTACATTTTAGAATCTACTGCAGGAAGTGTGCAAACAATATAATTTGCAGGTGACCAAGTCTTCAGTTGTAGTATTCTGTTGTTTCCACCCTTGCTTTTGCATTCATTGCGTGATTTCAATTTTGTTTATTGCATGTATTAATTGAATGTTCACTAAATTCTATGTCTGTATTCTACGCGTGCCTAGATGATTAGTATTACATTTAGGGTTTTCGTCAAAATTATCATCAGTTATTACTGAGTTACCAACAGAAATTATCCTCGGTCCGAAGATAATGATCATCGAGTCTAAGATAAACTGTAGTCTATAAAAGCTAAGAACCCACAGGTGTAATGAAAAACACAGCAAGACTAACAATTATACTCGGCTAAAAAGTAAAAGCACAAAAAAACACCCATCATTTCAAAAAAAGAAACAATTATCCTCGGCCCGAGGATAACTAACTAACAAGCATGCCAAAAAGAAAAGAAAAGAAAAATAAAAAATTATCCTCGGGCCGAGGATAATTTTCAAACAAACAAACAAACACAAAAATATATTAATTAGAAAACAATCATCCTCGGCTCGAGGATAATTGTCCAAAAAAATATAATAAAATTAAAACAATTATCCTCGTCCCGAGGATAATTTTTAAAAACAAAAAAATAATTTAAATAAAAAACAATTATCCTCGGCTCGAGGATAATTGTCCAAAAAAATATAATAAAATTAAAACAATTATCCTCGTCCCGAGGATAATTTTTAAAAACAAAAAAATAATTTAAATAAAAAACAATTATCCTCGGCTCGAGGATAATTGTCCAAAAAAATATAATAACTTTAAAACAATTATCCTCGGGCCGAGGATAATTTTCGAAAACAAAAAATAATTAAAATAAAAAACAATTATCCTCGGCTCGAGGATAATTGTCAACCAAAAAAATAATACAAAATAATTTTAATTAAAATAAAAAACTATAAGCAACGAAAATAATATAATGAAATTAGAATACGAATATAATATAATGAAATTAGAATAAGCAACAGTTATACCCCTCTAGAGTATAAAAGCAACAATGTAATTAAAATAGAATAAGAGAACGTACAGTATTATCTTCGACCCGAAGATACTGAACCGTAGCATTGACATACAAATAAATTCCAAATGTTGATAATTGTTTTATACGATTTGAAGCCCAGGACGGTATTATTTAGTCAGATTACATTAGTCACAACATTTTTCGTTTGTTATCTTCGAGGCGAAGATAAAAATCAAATTACAACTCTGATTTTCACGATTTGCTATGTACAGATTTATACCAACATGTCTACGGACTCTGAGTACAATTACTCAGCTACACTACCGTTTCTGGAGCCATTTAGCAAGTGGGTGGATGAGGAGCCCTTCATAACGGAGATGCCAGAGCTCTACGGCAAGCTCTGGCAATTCAAAGCCGTTGTCGACTCTTGGACATTCGGTGTCAACCAGTCGAAGGATTACATCTACCTACGTCACCGAGTAAAAGACAGTGGGATTTACGTGAATTGGAACCTCAGTGAGAAGGTCGCTCTCGTAGAGAATCACCAAGACAAGTACCTTGTCATCACACTACAAGGGTACGACAACGCGGGGAGGGAAACAAAGCATACGCATTCCATTGTCTGCCATGAGGATGACACTGTGGGAGTGTTCGACTTCGACAACCTCATCGCCGACTTGCACTTGGCAAACCATGATACCTTGGCTGAAGACTTCATTTTAAGGTACCACCCCTGGGTCAGAAGGAACGCCAGGACCACGTCTAGGAAAATTGCGTACATGTTCCATAAGCTCACGGAGCACGCAAAGGAACATGTCCACAAAGGACCTGCTCGAGCGAGTCACGGTCTAGGTCAACAAAGGCAGGACACTACCACTGAGACCAAATCTGCGTCGGGAGTGCGTGGCCGCACAGGGAGTAGAGGAAGTGGGAGAGGAACGGCCCGCGCTCAGGCCCAGAAAAGGAAGAACCCGGACACCAGTACCGGCGAGCCGAGTGACAAACGGAGGAAATCTGTAACGAACACTCGTCCAGCAACCGCTGGCAGTTCAGGCTCTATTCTCACAAATGTGAATCCACGGAAGCCATCAGATAAGAAAGCAATCGAAAAACATGAAGTGGCTAGAGCATATCAATCAGATTTTTGGAAGGAAAATGGCAAGTGCTTCATTTTTCATCCCCAGATCTTCACCGTAGACATCAAACAATGCTTCCTGGCCAAGGAAAGATATATTATCCGGAAGCTAGAAATGAGAATGGTGTTTGAGATGAAAGACACCCTCGTTCATCTCGGCTCAGAGCAGCAAAGACAAAAGCTTTGCTTGACACCTGTAGATGCCAATAAGAAACTTCTGAAGGAGCGTCCGAAGGATTGGGATTCCATCAAGACCGGAGGCTTCTTCATCATCAATGGCCAGCACAGTGTCACTGCAGCCAAAATGCTACAACAAGGAGGATGCTGTGAGACTTGGAAGATCGAGTTGCAGACGTGGGAGGCTATAATCGTCTGGACTAGAGACCCGAAACAGCTCACAGCTATTTCAAAATGGTGCAATGCCTCCAATCACCTCGTTCACAGTCAGCCAACGTGGGGGAACCAAATTTCCGCGTGTAGGCAGGTTTGGAAGGAGCTCAAGCGGCCTACCAACATCGAGAATGAGGGATTGGTGAGGCGGAATAAGGCTGTCTTCAACCTTGCAGCATACAAGGTAGGTCCATTTTATCTTCGTGGCGAAGATAAAATGTATATGTTCATGATCTAGTTATTTCAATGTACTGCCTCTACAGGATTTGTTATCTGTAATTTCATGTTCTGTGATCTCTGTCTCAACTATCCTCGGGTCGAGGATAATGGTCAGAAGAATGTATGCATTGAGTATTGAGCTTACTTCATTGAATATTCGGCTCGACAGGATTTTGTTGACGCTGTCATGATCCGATATGGCAGCATCAATCCGGACAAGGAGGGAGCACAGGTGAAGCTCGCATCGGATGTCAAGAATGAAATCCGAATTATTACCTTGGCCGATGAGACTTACCAGATGTGGGAGGAGTTCCTCCAAAAACACATGGAAGGATCACTGATTGATCCTGTGACGCGCAAACCATTCAAAAGCGCAAAGACCTTCAACGAGAAGAATTTCTCATTGAAGAGGGAATTTTTCAAGCACATGGGACACTTCACAGACATTGATCTGAAGGATTACGTCCTCCATCTGCTTGGGAGAACAGAAGGTCGCACACGGGACTACCCGAAGGTCTCAGTGGGCGCTTCAAAGATATTGTGCGAGGACAATTATAAAGCCGAGCACTGGGTAGAGAGGAGGAAGCGAAAGAAAGTCATCATGGAGGAATTCATGGCCCTCGATAAGTCCTTGAAATTCAAGGACAGACATGGGGAAGTCATTGACGTGGCGTGGAAGCAATGGAAGCGCGACAACATGTTTTCCTCGGCAACGTGGGATTTCCTCCTCACCGCCCCTCCCAACCAGTTCTTCGTTAAGCGCCTCACCAACGAGGCGAAGAAGAAGACAGCAATAGACTACAAAGACAACCCAAAATTGTCGATGGTCTATAACATGTTCAAGACCTTCTTGAAAATGAAGAAGCGGGTGGAGCCAGTGGGAGGGGATGTGTTCATTCGGGGTCACCAATGCTATCCCCAAGCTCTTGTGACCACCCACGTGTGGCCCTACGTCATGAGAGACCTTCGTGTCGCCGTCATAGATTTTCGAATCCTCCCTAGACCAAATCCAGGATCCGGTGACAGTCCGCCGTGCTTGCCATTGCTGAATTTTCTGACAGATCACCTGAGGCCGGTGTTGTCTACTCCTGATGTTTGGTTATGGATTCTGGGGAATTCATATGACATCGACGCGGCAAAGAAATTTGCGGCGTCGAAGATGACAGGGTACGAGGTCAAGATGTCCACCTACCTACCAAGTAAGGCCGAGAGGATGGACAACTCGACCAACCGTGCGTTGGCGCCCCCGGTGAAGCTCCTATTTGTAATGAAGAAATGGGATGACGGGGAGCCAAGATATAAGGATGTAGTGAAGAAGGTCTATGCCACAGATGACATTCCTTACTACACGGATTTTCAGAAGAATACCGAGGCGAAATATAGAATCCATGCGAGTGAGCTCAGGATGGAATTCTATATTGACATTCTCCAGAGTTTTGCCGTGACTGGAGAAAACGTCATCGGCATTTACACTGGCTCAAAGTTTATGATTGCTGCCAAGGTGAGACTCTATGTTTCGCCTTTATCTTCGGCTCGAAGATAAATTGTCGTATTGTCAGTTATCTTCGGCTCGAAGATATCCTTGTCTGTTGTATGATGTGCAAAATGAGGGGTTGAGAATGAGTATTAACAACTGCTTTTTCTTCTACAGATGTATGGTCTCTATTATTATGGCCTTACTGACCGGCATGCATCCCAAAAACTTCGAGAAATGGCGAAGTATGGCAGTAAATTAGACATCAACGATTTCTGCCATGAAAACTCGCCATATCTTCCAGGTTATGAGCGACCTCGTAACCTTCAAACTCCAGATGTGGACTCGGAGTCCACACCCTCAATTGATGGAAATGCGGGTGTGTCAAGGGCGGATCGGGATTTTCCTGGTGACGAGGGTGCTTCCAACCTCGGCATCAATGAATACGGAACAAATACAAATATTGTTCGAGGAGGAAATGTGGAAGAATCCCACGTACAGGACAAGGGCCCCGAATCCGCCTCCAAAGGAATCCAAGACTCCGGACCGGATATGCGGAGGAAAAAGAAGATCGGAAAGAAGCCCTTGGAGGAGATCATACCAGACATCATAATCAGCGATGTGGAGGACTCCTATTCCGATATGGAGGACTTCAACTATGATGGTCCGGATGATGGTGGCGCGGGTCCATCACGGGGCACCCATTCTCCGAACGCACCTGCAGAGGCACACCTTGGCGATGCTCCCGAGTCCAGGGAGCCTTCAGACCCAACTCATGTTCCTCTCCGTCCTGTGAAGCAGGAGCTCAAGGATTTTTGGAGGCAGAGAGAGGAGAGGAAGGCCTTCAAGAGGGCAGAGCAGTCAAGAAGAAGGGAAGAGGAGCTGGCGGAGAAGGAGGCATTGAAGAAAGAACTAGAGAAATTGCGTGAAGAGAATGTTTCTCTGAGAACGCGATCACAAGACCCCTCTGCCTCTCATCCTGATGCCCATGACGCTAGTGGTGCATCAGAAGCCACAGGTCAGCAGACCGCCGAGGTGGATTATCCTCGAGTCGAAGATGATCCTCTCCCACCTGCCGAAGACGATATTGTTCCCCCTTCTCCGCCTCCATTGGAACAAGAGCAGGTGTCCAATCTTCCAATTGATAGAACAGATCAACAGATCCAGGAAGAGAGAGCTCCCCTTGGAACTGGAACAGAGGGAGCTGATAGTGCTCTGGATTATCCTCGGGGCGAGGATAATTTGTGCCAGCCGCCTGCATTGGAGGTACAAGCGGAGTCGGTCCCGGAGACACAGGAAGTGGGTGACGTTGTTCCAGATCCCATCCCCCCTCCACCTGAGCCACGAGTACCGGAGGTGGAGATAGAGTTTGAAAATCCCCCGGACGACGACGACGAGACTGTCGACTACGGGGAATATTTGGATGAGGACGCCGGAACCCTGGAGTTCGGTCAGGTACACTCCCCTCCATCGTAAGATCCCTACGATATTTCATGATTGAGTCTGTCGAATGTGATGTGATGGATGTTTGTTTTGGCTTCCATCATGTTCATATTCCCAGTGAGAGACTCTCATGCCAATTCCTTCTGTTTGACAGGAGGGAGTGGACAGTCTCTGATTGTGAAGCGTGGACGAACTGCCACTCTGTGACTGCGTTGTAGCATAGTGTAGATACCGCAACGGGCTGTAGTTGGTATTTGTATACAATCGGCTAGAGATCAACAAAACCGTTAGACCGGGTGTATCAATAATTATTTTGAAATAAATATATGTCAAACTTCTCTTCAATGCGTGTAGTGTCTAATGAATTGATATTGCCCATGTTTGTGCCCAGCGCGGACAACTTAGAAGTGTGCACCGCCCGTTGGCACTCAAACAATCACTTAACGGAGGGGTTCTGCAGTCGCTTAGTGGGGTTCAATGCTTTTCACCGTTTTATGGGTCGCCTGATTCTGCCTTTCAACAGGTAACTACATCTCTTTCGTGTTGTGTTTGATCAGGTAGTAACGGCAGGTCGAAAAAAAAGAGTGCCGCGGAGTGTGTCCTCGTTAGTGGTCCAACCGCGACAGAAGTGGTTGAATATCGTGTTCGATTTGAACGGAGTGCTGTGTGAGAGCCAAGGTCAAGGGCCCCATAAGAAGAAAAAACATTACACAGTCCGAGATAATGTATTCTCCCATCGAACCCCAACCCTCATTGGGACGAAGGCCGTCTTCGTTCGTCCCAATGTGCGCGAGTTCTTAGACGAGGTTTCAAAGATTTCGAACCGCGTCGTAGTTTGGAGCTCCATGTTCAAGAAGACGGTGGAACCCGTTGCGAGTTTCCTATTCCAGAACTGCAAGGCTCCCTACCACATCCTAGGTCAGGACAACTGCAGGAGGGTAGAAACCTCGGAAGGGAAATTTCTTCATCAGGCTGGGAGTCCGTGGAAGACTCTGCTCTTCAAAGTGCTTGATGAAGAATTGTTCCTGGACCCTCAGGATCCCAACTCATTCAACAAGGACAATACCATTCTCATCGATGATTCTCCACAAAAGGGCATCCTCAATGAGAACGGGAATTGCATATACCTTGAGAGTTGGAACCCGTACATGCGTGGAGACAATGTGCTCGTCGGCACTCTCATTCCGTGGCTGAAGAAACTACACGAGGAGTGTCCACTCGGACGCCTTCGTGAGTTTGTAGATCGGAACCGCATAGGTGTGGCGCCCTTGGTTGCAGCAGACGATCAAGCCAATTATATATTGGATGGGATGAGGATGTCCGCCAAGGCATTCAAGTCGCGATTTGTGTTGCGGGGGATGAATCTAGTGATTGAATAAGAGACACGAAGGAAGAAATAGACTTCTCAATGTCTTAGTCAATCATAGAACTCGTTGTACATTATTTTTGTGAATACGGATTTTCATGTACATTTCATTCTTGTGAATTAGTAAAATTTTGAAATTTAATTAAGATTTCTGGCCTCTTCGGGGGGTACTGTTTTGTTCCACAGTTGTTTGTCTTCCATGTTGAGCTATCTTTGGGTCGAGGATAATTGTGGAGGATGTGTGTTGTCTTTGGGTCGAGGATAGTTGTGAAAGATGTGTTTTATCTTTGGGTCGAGGATAATTGTGGAGGATGTGTTTTATCTTTGGGTCGAGGATAATTGTGAAAGATGTTTTGACACTACCATTGCTGTAGGTTGGAGGATCCATTCTACACTTTCTCCAACAGAGGGAACCACTGACGAGGAGCTTGCTGTCTGGATCGGATGTGTCACTTTCAATGAGGTCCGGCTCGATTGGAGGGAGCTTCGTGCCGTCCTCCTATTCTAAGCCTAACTTCCTGGGCTCGGCCACCGATGCGGCTTCGGCGGCCATCGACTTCTCGAAGGGGAATGTGGAGGAAGGCGTGGTAGATAGCCCACCTAGTCGGGGTCCCGTGAGAACACCGATTTGCTCACCATCGCCGATGAAGAGGGCCAGCTCAACCCCAAGTTGTTTGCGTTCACAGTCGCCGACTTTGCGAACCCCAAACACACCGCACAGGAAATTGTATGCGGATGACGAAGACCGGGGTATGGATCCTCGTCTCGAGGATGGAGTGCTGTTGCCGGTGTCGATCGCACATCAGGCTGTGCAGAGCAAGGAACTCAATATAGATCCGAAGGTTGGGGATCCAATCAATGCGGTACCGTTGGGTGCATGCACTACACAGCAGCTTCCACGCCTCGTTGAGATTCCTATCTCGTTTCCCTCAAAATCCGTGGGCGGAGTATCTTTGCCTTCTGTTGTACCTATTTCCCACCGAACGACTCTTGGAGACCTACGGCGAACAAATTATACACGATCGACAACAACTGCCGATCCGTACATAAGCACTGTGAATAGATCGATACCACTCCCGCCTCCTCGAGGTTCTAGGTCTCTTTCCAATACTGAGATTCCGCGACGTGAACGAAAACGGAAGAGAGAGGCCAAGGATTTAATGATGATGGGGATGTTCAATACTTTCAGTAAACACAGTGGATCACCCAAGTCTTCTCGACGCGAGGATATCTTCAGAGGATTGGCCAAGTTGAAAGCCTTGGAGGCAGCCAAGGAGGCAACAAATAGCAGTTCTTAATCCACGAACGATGGTTTGCCGAGTGATCCTCGTTCATAGTGGTCTTCTTTTTGTAGAAGGATCATTACTATTAATAGAATAGTCATTCATATACAAAAACCAATTTTTAGTAAGGGTGAGTGCTCTTTGTGTGCACATAGCCTCTACATTTTTACACAAGACATTCAATCATTAGAATTTGCAAGATTAGATATACCGGGAAGTGAAGTATATAGAAAAGTGAGAAAAGTTGATTCAAGTAAATTCATGTTCTTCAATGTAAAGGGACCCTCTTTTATAAATATTACATTTTATTACACAACTCATGTGGAGTTCCATTTTGCACGTTCACGTTTCTTAATTGTTTTGGTGTGGAATTGCTCTTAGCCTTCTACCGATTTGCCTATTTTTATCTTCGCCTTCAACAATTTATCTTTGAATGGAGGAGCCTTAAGTTCTCAAAATGACCATATTGTCTCAATTTAATGAATATGGCCTTTAGTCAGAATCCCAAACCTGTAATATGGTGGTTGAGGCAAGGAGCCATTTTTCAGTCAACCACATACATCAGCGACTAAATCTCAAATCAAATCAGCCATCTCATGGGGGAGCAATAGTACCAATTTAGAAACAGCATATGCCCTTATGTGGTAATTAAATTATGTCAATCAAGTTGCTTAAGCATAAACCCAACCATTAAAGGAATTTTAGCCACCAAATCAGGTGAATATATGGCACAACAGAGGATGTCTGTCCCAATATGCTGTGAGTAAATAACATTAGTTGTAGTATCTATGGAGGCAAGATAAATATCCCAATGGGACAATTAACAAGATTTGCCAAGCTGTACCAATTAACAGCAATATGCAAGATAAATTGGTAATAGAAGAGGGCTAAAAAATATATAGACCTTGAGAGGTAGTTTAACCCTTGCAACCACATTGAGATGTGACCACCCATATGTGTAAATAATATTCCCACATATAGTCCTTTTTGCCACTCAACACGTGAGTTTAGTCCATGAATATTTTTTATTTTAAACAAAAAATATTCCAAGGCTTTAGGTATCCTCAATCAAAATAGTCAAGTTTACATGTAATCAATTTAAAAAAATGTGACCAACGATTATCACGTCTAAGCATTGGTATGAAAGATAACAAATCAAGAATTTCTTTCGAAAAGAAGCTTGAAGCGTAAATCTAGATAAAGAAAAAAGAAAAAAGAAAAAAGCCCGCCTCCTCCCCTGGAAGTGTTGGACCTCAACAAGAGTACCTGGTGTACTCTCTTGTTGAGTAGCACACCAGGCCTCTTAAATTGTAAAGGAGATAATTTATGAAAAGAGTATATATTGTAAACTCCAAGTCACAAATAGTATATTGATAACTCAGAAACATGTATAATCAAAAAAGATGATTGATCAATAATATGAAAATGAAAAGAGTAGTGACTTACTACTTCAAGGAATCAATTAAAAGTAGTATGATGGGCAATTTCGTTAAAATGGCGGTATTCCATGTGCCATTTGTACATGGAAGTTTGGCGAAGTGCGATTTCTGAAACAGAGGGGTGTGGATTTCTTTGTAGGACTTGTAAGGAAGAAAGTGCCTTGAATTTTATATAGTTGTCAGAGTTTTGCATGAATACTTCCTAGTGTGGGCGCGGGAGATGTCGACCTCTAGAATGGAAGGAAAGCAAACATTGGATTACATTTTGGTTAGGAGTCATGATGTGCAGAAGTTTTAGAAGATCTTTAGATTTGCATTGTTTCGGATCGTGAGGACCGCAAAGATTGAATTTGGAGTAGGGCCTGGAAGAACTTATGCGGGAACTTGATTTTTTCACTTAAAAAAATTGGAGGGTACAAATGTCGATGAACATGCAAATGAGCACAATTTCTTGCATCTTTTGCCACTCTACTGACTTCTACAATGCACGGGAGCATTGTAAGCAACAAATTTTTTTTTACCAAGAGCCCTCCGCCCTAAAAAAAAAATCAAGAGCCTCGCTGTTCGTCCTCTGCAATTCGACGTAAATGATCCACTGCAAATTGGACTTGTTGACGGGGGGCAATGAAACTGTTCCCATCATTCTTCTTTGGTTTCCACGATGCCATTATACTGTCTGTAGAAATGTAGTCAGCCTTCTCGGCCGTACGATCAACCCTCCATCTGAAATTGGTCTTCGTGTCCCAGCCTGCGTACAATCGTTGAGGGTCCTTCGACGCTCCGCATGGGGTGTGCCATTGCACCAAGATTTCACGAAAGTGCTCCGCTGTTGGATCAAATTGCGGATTTTCAACTGCCCTAGCAAGCCACACGGGCTCTTCACAATCCAATCCGGGCCTCACAAAGAGGTAGAATCCCTCGCGGACATCGGTGACCACATTGTATGCTGGTGGTGGCCTCCCCTCCAGAGTGCCAATGTAAGGATCATCCATGTCGACCTCCTCCCGCGTCCTTCCATCTTGCATTAAATCCGTCGTAAGATCCCCGGGTTGTCGAGTTCAAGGCCAAAATCCATGCCTCAATTCATTGGATTGAGGAAGATCTTCTTCGGCGCCACTGCCCAAGGCATTTCTCACTCCGGTCCAGTACATGATCAAGTGTGCAAGTCGGGCCTTGTACTCCAGTGGAGCGTCGTCTTGAGATATGTCCGTCCAATGTTGGATGTATCCATCGAGTCCACGCAAAATCTCTGCTTCGTTGGTCATTTTCTTTGGAGCTACGCATGGTAGATCACCTTGGGGAAGGATCGGTTTGTGCTCTGCATCTTCCTTCCATAACTTCAAGCCCGCTTTGGGCAACCACGGGATGTCTGTACATGCCAGTTTGTATTGCATGATTGGCCAGCCCTTGTCATCCATGAAGAATTTGTATTGCCTTCCGTTGGAGTGGCCCACGAGTTGCTGCTTCTTCATCCCAATAAATGGTTTGACGTAAGCTTTGAAATCGGGCACTTCTTCTACCAGGTGAGGAATGAAAGGAACTTGCTCCATTTTCATGTACGACTCCATCAACGACGGCAAAGTAGGATGGTCCTTTTCGCGGAGTTGTTGACTCCACCGACCGAATGACGCATCCATGTCGTCGTGCGTGTGTCCCACAATCATGAAGGATACCACCACTTCTTTCACAATCCACCTAGCCACCAAGAGGGACCAAAAACAAAAGACGTATCTGTTCTTGTTTTCCCTCCAGGAGTTGTCCATTTGAATGTGTAACACCGGTGGCAATGGTGTGGATTCGATAGGTGGAAACGGAATCTCTCCCAACGCATCCACACAGATATCACTACCATTCAGCAACGCCCGATACAATTGCGTGCTACCGGATCCGCGAAACAATGATCGTGAAGACTTTGCAGGGGGGTCCTCCAAATCTCGCAACAACTTCGCCACCGATCCCACTATGAAGTTGTTGTCACTTTTAAAGACATCCAAATTGTAGTGTGCGTACTTGCCATCCCCGTGTCCGTGTGCAAAAATTCCTGACACCTTCACGGGTAACTTCATGAATCCATCTAGTGCCTTTGTTTTCCTCGCCAATGCGGGACATGCTGTTTTTGAATGGTCCATCTTGTCGTGCATGATGGATAGCAGTTGCTTCGGTCGTAATCTAGACAACTGCCTACTGCGGTAGTAGGCATGCCGACACGCTTCCTGCAAGAACAAGTGCTTCTCAAAACGCCTTTAGATGCGACCATAGTCCTCTGACCCAGGTGCAAAAGATGCCCTCAATTGTTTCAAGTTGTCGCAAATGGTACATCTCGCAAACGAGTCACCTCTTCCTTTGATGACGTATTCCGGAAAATGTTTTGTATGTATTTTACTAAAGCATGATTGCGACAAAGGGGACAGTCCGAGTTCCTCGTTCGCCTGCAAACAAAGCCGACCAGACAACCAGTAAAGTAAGTGACTTGTGCCTGAAATATGTTCCCACATTATTCCTTTTCAGAGAAATGGATGGAAAATGTAACACAGGGAGTTACATATTTCCCGAAATCTCTATGAATTACTTCAGGACTTCTTTACACTTGGACGATTCTAGGTCCCTACTTTCAATAGACATGAACGGACCATACATTCTTCTATCATTTGATCGATAGCAAGTGACCGAGAGTTGTCTTTCATACTCAATGGAAACCCATGTGTGATGCCGAGTGCATGTCCCATTCCTACCTCATTCACACTCGCCAAGAACTGCTTCCATTCCGTACCCGATGGAAGAACTTTTAAGCCCACCCTTTCGCCGGTAGGCAACGTGCGAGACAAATGGGGCATGTGGTCGGCCGCTGCTTCCAGTAATGAGCGCAAAGTCTCGATGCCCTGAACAGTGGCACTCCTCAATTTCGTCCTCTTCAGGTTGCCATGAGGACCACCTCTGACGCCGAAATCTGCCCTAGCCTTGTATCTTTCAAACGTGCGGAGAGGGATGTTGTGAAGAATCCGCCAAGCACGTAGACAAATGTCTATGCCCTCCACGGTGACAAGCTTCTTCCCCCTTCCAACTTCTTCATGAAACGCTCTATGCACATCCAGATTTTTGCTAGACTTGACTTTAAAGGACTGCATGTGCATTTCCGTGCGAAGCATACGGATCGTCGAAGGACGAAACTTCCGAATGCACTCCATGTCGCAGCAGAGTTCTGTGAAAACCTCTGCGATAGATTCATACGACACCATCTGTGTCCTCCGATCCACCAATGCGGTAGCACGGGTTCTCCTATCGTAGCGGTACTTCCGAACGCCTGTCCTTTTCCGATTTCCCTGTAGCTCTTCATCCATAGTAACTCGTTTACGAGCATGGTCGTACATACTAACATACCCATTTTGCCCGTGATAAAACACTTGGCGCATAGGCCAACGCAGACACATGTCCCCAGCATTGGGGTCCCCATTCCGAACTTCCAGTACAACAATGCCCACGTCGTCCTTACCCAACCTGTTCCTCCCATCAATGCAAGCGTTTGGGTCGGCAGTGATGATGATCACTTCCGCGAAGTCCGAGCCGTCCGCGTGTCGTGCGAGTAGGGCCTTACCAGACCATCCGTCGCGGGTAATGCCTTCGCAATCCGGAATGGGACTAGTGTCCTCGTCCTCCACGGCAACTGCCTCCAAGTCTACATCCTCCTCTTCACATTCTTCGAAACCCTGAGCGTCAAAGGATTCACGAATGACATTTGCACGATGTAAGCGAAACGAAACGAAGACTTGCGAACGATAGAAAAATCAAGATGGGCTCGATAAAAAAACGCTGCACCTCGTCACCGTCGGATTCGCTAGAAGAAGTCATACGCCACAACGAAGATTCCTGCAGTGGAATCGCGTGGAAGATATACTCAGGGCTGTTGACAGGATGGTCGCGGTCATAGAATGAAATGTCAAAGAATTGGCAGGGGCCCACAGCTTGTACGAAGTAATTGCCGACGCGTGGCTGCCAGACGCGAAGGCAAATCAGATGACGTATAGGCACGAATCAAGTCTCTTGAAGAAACAATTCAAATCTCGGTATTCCATAAAGACAAAGATAAAAAAGAAAGTTTCATGTACATAACTACTGAGCGAAATGTCAGACAGTCAAGGGTACAGGCCAGAAAAATATGGTGACTACCAATGCAAGAAGAAATAAACCGATTCGACAGATCAGAGCGCCCGCCATGAACACAACTAGACTCGGTCGTGTCACACAGGATAAACAGGATCAATGCTTGAAGTGCCCACTCATAATTGTTTCCAAGAAAGCTGTCGGGTCTCTAGTCTCTCCAATTCAGTTCAGAGCGCCCTCTCAGAACTGGATCCAAGTTACTGATTGGCGAGACCGTGGCCAGGGAAATCCATATCAGAGCGGGCGCTCTGAACTGAATCGGGCCGAAAACTGACTAAGTCCACATCTGCGAAAAATAGGTTTAGGGCGCCCTCTCTGAACTGGGTCCTTACAGATTGGTGAGACCGTGACCACGGAAATCCAAATCAGGGTGGGCGCTCTGAACTGAATCGGACCAAAAAATGACTAAGTCCACGTCTGCGAAAAATAGGTTTAGGGTGCCCTCTCTGAACTGGGTCCTTACAGATTGGCGAGACCGTGACCACGGAAATCCAAATCAGGGTGGGCGCTCTGAACTGAATCGGACCAAAAAATGACTAAGTCCACGTCTGCGAAAAATAGGTTTAGGGTGCCCTCTCTGAACTGGGTCCTTACAGATTGGCGAGACCGTGACCACGGAAATCCAAATCAGGGTGGGCGCTCTGAACTGAATCGGACCGAAAAATGACTAAGTCCACGTCTGCGAAAAATAGGTTTAGGGCGCCCTCTCTGAACTGGGTCCTTATAGATTGGCGAGACCGTGACCACGGAAATCCAAATCAGGGTGGGCGCTCTGAACTGAATCGGACCGAAAAATGACTAAGTCCACGTCTGCGAAAAATAGGTTTAGGGCGCCCTCTCTGAACTGGGTCCTTACAGATTGGCGAGACCGTAGCCACGGAAATCCAAATCAGGGTGGGCGCTCTGAACTGAATCGGACCGAAAAATGACTAAGTCCACGTCTGCGAAAAATAGGTTTAGGACGCCCTCTCTGAACTGGGTCCTTATAGATTGGCGAGACCGTGACCACGGAAATCCAAATCAGGGTGGGTGCTCTGAACTGAATCGGACCGAAAAATGACTAAGTCCACGTCTGCGAAAAATAGGTTTAGGGCGCCTTCTCTGAACTGGGTCCTTACAGATTGGCGAGACCGTAGCCACGGAAATCCAAATCAGGGTGGGCGCTTTGAACTAAATCGGACCGAAAAATGACTAAGTCCACGTCTGCGAAAAATAGGTTTAGGGCGCCCGCTCTGAATTGGGTCCTTACAGATTGGCGAGACCGTAGCCACGGAAATCCAAATCAGGGTGGGCGCTCTGAACTGAATTGGACCGAAAACTGACTAAGTCCACGTCTACGAAAAAAAGGTTTAGGGCGCCCGCCCTGAACTCATTGCCGGCACAGTGTGGACCTCACGATTCAGTTCAGAGCGCCCGCTCTGAATTGAAAAAGGCACCAATCACGAACGCGACTTTGGAGGCATCAAAAAGGTTCAGAGCGGGCGCACTGATCCATTCTGACGCCCCAAGTGGAAGACAATACTAATATTGAAACCCGTCAAGGCACCCCCACTGACCTATGCGGGGCCCAACCACTCCGGTCATTCACTATGGTCATGAACACATGTGCAGCTTCGGGATAAATAACAAGTGAATGAACTATACTATCAAGAATGTTTTTGGATTTCGAGACACCATCTTCACACGTCGATGATGCAACTATTGTGAATGTAGGAATCCAATTCTTAGGCTACACTGATCATGAGTTCAAGGAAAGCACGAAAAGGAATTGCGCTCATCACATGAATTCGGATTCCGAGAATTCATAATTCTAGGAAAAGGAAATCTAAGCTGTCCACTACGTAGTACTACTAGCCATTTGCGATTCAATCACTCGGGAATTGCAATTCACGAAGACGCTATAGGCAAGCGCAATCAAGGAATCATTCAAACAATGGACCTCTAAATGAACGACTTCTACGCATGTACCAAGACTAAACCCTAATCGGTCTCAATGCACAAACGCGACATGAAATGCATGGAGTGAAAATCAATGGAAGCGTACCTCCAATTATCAAGGTCCGATTCGGTGGAGGTCCACCAGCAGCAGAAATTCGAACTTCCCAACTTCCTACGCGCAAAGCTGCAAGACATGGAATTCACCACAATAAAGCGCAAATAGACGAGGCTGTCGAAAATTGAAAATCAAACATCGAGCCTTTCAAGAGGAAAACAATCAAAATGAAAAGCACCTTTCACTTCCAGGGTGATGAAGGAAGCTGAGCAAACGGAATGGAGAGGTCGACGGGTTGAACGCGAAGGCTGAGAAATCACCGTATATTTCAGTGGAGAACTGCCGAAGGTTGCTTCGCAACTTCTGTGTGTCTCCCAAAAAAAAGGCAGGAATACACTTTGACACCGGAAAACCTAAAACCGCCGATAATATGCGACGAAGAGGAAAGAGGACGCCAACCTCACACTGGAAGTGAAAGGTAGTTAATCCGATTTTAACGTAATTTTTAATTGTAAGTTGGAACTAATAAGGTGGAAGCACCCCAAATCGACAGTTTAAAGAATTCAGCATATTTGGAGACAACATTTCAGGAAATTAACATTTTCGTGGTGTTCAAAAAAATGAAGAGGTTTCTGGGACTTTCAAAGTTTCAGTCCTCTAGACCACTGGAACCATCCTGAACGTGGACCCAAATCTGAATTCTGACAAATTCAGCACTTACCCAATCACAGTGAAGAGAGGAGAAAACGTTATGACACTTGTCAAAGACCATTCAATAAAAGCCCAGGGACGGTTTGATGTCCATCTAGGAACAGGGATTAGGTACAGGTGTCATATTGGGTGCTCCCACCTTAACCCCTAACTGCCTCATCGACCATATATGGTCGATCTGAAATTTCAGGCTCATTTTGAAGTGGGCAGTTAAATTCGTTTGCCCGTTTTAAAATTGTTTTTGGGCAGTTTTTAGGGTTTACTATTCAAAACTTTCATTTTTCACTGAAAAAGGTACATATTTGAGTGTTGAGAGGTCTCCAAAGCCATTTATGTCCGTTAATGGAAGAGTAAAGCTTGCTAATTTTACTTCATTTTTCAACTTTGAGCAATTTCACTTGATTTGAGATCTAAAAACTTTCACTTATTCATTTGCTTTGAAAATGGTCCCAATCGAAAGAGTGAAGTGTTTTCATGATTTTCACCATTGAAAATTTAAACAAGCAAGTCTTGATTTGGAGGAATTTGTGAATTATACTTATTAAAAAAATTGCATCTCAACAATTGCAAGGTGGATTGTGTAATGAGTTTAATAGCTTTTCAAGTGATATTAAGTTTTTTGAAAGGGTATTTTAGTGTGCTAACACAATTTGTAGTTGTTCAT
The DNA here is from genome assembly GCA_947034895.1 of Rhytidiadelphus loreus. NCBI lineage: Eukaryota > Viridiplantae > Streptophyta > Bryopsida > Hypnales > Hylocomiaceae > Rhytidiadelphus > Rhytidiadelphus loreus. The sequence continues at coordinate 48,603,126 of OX344764.1, forward strand.
GTTACTTCTAATCCCAAAAAGCTTTTATGTGCAAATTTCTGAAACATTGTGGAGAGGGACAACATATTAAAAATAGAAAATGTACATTTCTCTTATTATAATCTCACAACTCTTATGGAATTTTGCATTCAAAATTGGTGTACATACTAATAAGCAAGCTCTTTAAACATCCGTACGGTTAGATTTTGAAAAAAGATCATTTTGTTTCAATGGAGATAACTATAAGCCCATGTTCTTTTTTCATGGGAAAAACACACTTGAAAAGGCTTAGGCACTTAGGGGTTAACCCTGGAGCGCTCCGACGTCCATTTTTTGGACGATGTACAGACTAAAATGGAGTTTTCTTTCTCATCACTGTTTGGATGAAAGTCATCTAATTTGTGGTGATACTTTGTCAAGTTTTTGGCCTATCTAATGGTTGGATTTGGTGTTTACTAGAGTTCATATTTTTCTTAAATTATAAATGTGAAAGTTTATCAAGCCAAAAATTGCATTGATTTTTGTTCAAAACTGAGTTTGCAAGACTGAGGTCATAGATTTTAAGAACAAAAAAAATTCAAAAAATCACCCCATGAAGAGAACCTCATCTGGAATCCATTCCAACAAGTTTTACTCAAAAAATGATAATAGTCTGCTTGTAATTGAATTCAGAAGAAATTATGAATTTTTTTTTCCAAAATTTTGCAAAAAATATTGATGGTAGCATAGGTGAATCTAACCGCAGAGATGGAATCTGAAATTCATAATCTACAACTTTTACTTGTATATCATGTCCAAAATATTCTTCCAAATAGTACTTTATAATGATTTTTCCCAAGTAGCCAATTATGGAGATGGATCCAGACGTTCTAGGGTTAAATTGAATTGATATGTATTTTGCATGATTTAGAAAGCGTCATGAACAGTTGAAGTTGTCATTTGATCCATTCACTGTAGTTTCTATATTCTTTACAGCTACAGTCTACGTGCGTAATGAGCGACAGATGCACTTTTGGCTTATAAAATCGCCAAAATTTCATTTTCACTGCGAAAATTCTGAAAAACACACGGAATAAGAGCTCCTCTTCTTCCTCTAGCCATGAAAGTAAAATTACATACTTTTGGTTTCACTGGCTTCTCAAAACAGGCCTATCTAATAGATAGTATATAAAAAATCTATAATTATGTAATAAAAAATCTATATATAAAGTTTAGAGTTCGCCAAAGGTGTACTCAATTTAATGAATACATGCAATTCTGATGGCAATTGGACTATATTGTGGTCCTATAACAAATTATCAAAGTAAAAAATAGAATTAGCATAAATTAGTACTACTAGATTCTTGTATATGAATGCTATATATTCTAATAGTGTCAAAAGTCAAATTGAATGTTCTAGCACAAAGCCACCTCATTTCATTAACTAGTATAGTACTAACTAGGTTTACTAAAATTCGTTCTAAAACCTGACCTCATTTGGACATGACAAAGGCAGGACTTGACAAATACAACGACAAACCTCGAATATTTCCAATGGGATTCGATTTTGCAGCCGCGAGCACACCTTGTCAGTCCTTATTTTAGGCAAAAGGAATTATAGATGTCACTTGCGAGGGACTCATGCTTCCGCAACTATTGCAGAAATATATAACAATTGAGATAATTGAAATAGATACCTTTGAACAGTGACATGGGTCAGTCCACCGATGTTTTTTGGAGGATTGAATTTGATGGAAATTTGAGAAATTTAGATGGATTTGCGAATGGAACTTTGCATTGTACTTTACAGCTAATATGGGATTTAAATTGGATAAAGGGACGGTGTTCTTACATTCTTTCTTAAAGTAGAGCTTCCACCATTATAAAACTTCTAGTAGACAGATTTGTTAATAATTATACTGTTCTGCTACTTTTAGTTATAGGTTATAGGTTGATATAGGTTTTGTACTGTGGGGTTAAGGGCTTTGAGTTCGTGGCAACTGTAAGGTCTACGTTTAAGTGGTAAGGTTGTTCAAGGAAATTAAGTTCAAATCTAATTATAGAGTACTAGAAATACAATCACCTTGTAGATTAGCAAAGCACAAAATTGAAGTGCAACTTCAAAATATTATTCACCAAAGTCCCAGGATCATTTGTCCAGCCAAAAAACACTGTAGAATGCAATTTCTATAACAAGGACCAAAATTGTATCTTACACATATCTATCCGTGGGAACTTCTATTATAAGATTGACTGTGTGGAATAGATTTCACCTTGTTCAACTTCCTCAGAACTTAACTTATAACCTTTGCTCTATTGGTTTCGACTTTCTAATCTTTTGTGATAAGGATAATTATAAGTTAATGATGTACTAAAAATTATAAAAAAACGAATGAATGTTTCTACTCATTAAAAAAAATTCAATAGAAAATAGATTCAAGAAATAGATTCAAGAAAATTGTTTGTGTTTTACGGTAGAATTGAAATACACCAATGTCTATTGTGAGGTTGTTGGAGCTTCAAAACTTGACCATGTGAACAACTTTCTTTTTCCAAATATAAAAATGGAGGTGAGAAAAAAATCCTAAAAAAATCCTAAAAAAATAATATTGTTCATAATTTTCATAATTTTCATGAAATAGATATGAATGGAATAAATCATAGATTCCCATGTACATATTAATAACTAAGTTACTAAATATTATGTGTACAATGTAGAAATTAAAGTAGAAATTCATTTAGAAAATAATGTACTATATTGAGACTTGAGGTCCCGGTCCAATGACCATATTGTCTCCCAAAGGGAAAATGGTACTTTATGGGTTAATGTGTACAAACACTTTTAACATGACATTGTATCGTTCTTCATTGTCTGTAGAGCTTCCTTGGTCCTGTATGAGTTCATTAGGAGTAATCCGACTTATTGTGCATTATCCCATTTTTGTTAAATTTGGACTTCTAGAACCTTTTGGTCTTCTAAGCCTTCTATATTTAAAAGAGTTAAAATTAAGTAACCCCTAAAGGATCTAACTGTGTTTTTTGGTTGTATAGAAATTTTGGGTAGGTGCCTTCGAGTGGAAATTTTCATATTTGGGGCGAGAAGATCTTTCATACGCACCAAACTTCATTACATTTGGAAAGACAAATCAAAAGTTATAGCCTAATAGGTTACTTTCTATCATAACTGGGCAGTTTGGGCACATCAGAAAAAATCACTTTTTTCATATATAGAAATTTGAAATTGATTTTCTAGAGTTTCATATATTGGACAAGCTTTGGATCATGACATTAAGATCAATGAGTCAAAAGTTATGAGGATTTTTTGTTTGGGGGCAATTTTGGATTTCCTACTTAATACTCTAAAATAAACTTTGAAATCCTTTATCTTACCCCATTTTCAATATTTTGGGACAAGAATAAAATCGTAGGATGTAGATACATTATTAAAACTTTTAGACCATTGGGGTTGGAAATTTTCAATTCCATATTTAAATTGTAAATAATATAGTATTTTTAATCATTCTCTACTACTTATTAATTTTTTCCTATATGTTGTACTATTCCAAAGTATCTGAATTCTTCAAGCATGTGGCCAACTTGTCTAAGAAAACAAATCTAAGGAAGCACCACCATTTACGTCATTTTATTATTAAAAATGTGAGCTTGTGAAATGCAATTGCCCTTCTTTTCTTAGGGACCCGGTAAAAAAAAAGATGTTAGTTCATTTGAATGCTTATATCTTGCAATCCACCTGGTCGAAATGTTTGAAATTGCCACCACATGATTTTGATAGTACACAATACAAGATCCTATGGTAAAATATGTCCCAAAAAAAAAACCAAAATTTTGGTACTTGTACTAGACATGGCGGTTTTGGAGCGTTTCTGGTGAATATATAGTGAATGTCCTTTAAGGGTTAATGAGCATCTCAAATCTCGGTAATTTTTTTAAACCTTTCACTAAAAATAATTATGACAAGGAACTATATATAATGAAATCCAAAGAGATGAGGGGGAAGCAACATAATTTGGAGAAGATGTTAATGTATAGGACATGTAGAATTTATGATCAAATTAAATTTTGAACCACTATAATAATCAATTTTAAGGTGGTGCTCAGAAATCATGTTCAGTTAAAACCCTGTATATAATTTAGACCATTGCACTTCCCAAAACCGTATAAATGGCGGTGACAATGAAGTGGAAAATAATACTTATGTCATAATCGTACGGAAGATGTATAATCCAAGACCAAATTTTATTTAATACCTTCTTATTTTTGGTTTTGGACATACAATTTGAAAACCATGAGTCAAACTCTATAGTTTATAGTAAGTTTGAAAACCATGAGTTGAACTCTATAGTTTACAACTTGAAAACCATCAGTCAAACTCTATAGAATTCCTTAAAGCGTGAGATTAAAGGATGACTATGAATGCTCCATTGCTTTTACATTATGAATCCTATTGATAGAATGGTACCAATGAATGCCTTCAATCATTGGAATGTACAACAATAATGCTCTTATTTGAAGCCATTCATGCTTGTAATCATGCCTTAGGATGCCGAGAGGTGCATTAAGCAAGTTTTCAAGCCTCAAAAAGGCCGTTTCATCCCAATTCTATGAAGATTGTTCTGTTGCCCATAATATTTAATAATTTAAAAAATTTAAAGAAATTAAAGAAATTTAAAGAAATTCAAAAATTGAAAGGAATACAAAAATTTAAAGAAATTTAAAGAAATTTAAAGAAATTTTAAAATTTTAAAATTAATTTTTTTTTAAAATTTTAAGAAATTAAAGAAATTTTAAGAAATTTTAAAAATTTAAAGAATTCAATAATTTAAAGAATTCAGAAATTTCAGAGATTCAGAAATTAAAGTTTAGAAATTTTAAAATTTTAGAAATTAAAATATTCAAAAATTCAATTTGCAATTTATAATTTTTATTTATATGCTTTTATTTAAAAATAATAATTAAAGAATATGTTGCCAATGAGGTCATCTCCCGACCACATTAGCATGTTGATTTGGCAGCATGGGAGTGCTTGGGAACGTTGTAATAACTCAGAGTCTTCTGCAGGGCTGAAATCTCTTCTAATGGACATGATGTCTATCTATGTTTTATGCAATTCAGTAGCTTTTCCAATTGAAGTGGCTGATTATATTTAATTTTGCTATTTTTGAACTAGTTTAAAATATCTCTTGAGAATTTGAATTTTTTTTGGGTATCCATGTACTATATGAAAATGATGAGCCATGTTTGATAGTACCCTAAACCGAAAGTTCCAACGTCTCAAAATTTGTGGGACAGTGAACATGAAAATAATATATATAATTTGTAAATGCATGTTAAGAACAATCCTGTAGACTTCATGACCAAATGAAATGTAACCACCTATTATTTATTTCCTTGGAAATATTCATAAAAACTTATGGCAGAATATGTTTTGTTTTGTTTTTCTAAAATGGCAGTCTAGGTAGATTAAAAAAAAGCTCTTCATTCGAAAAGATTTCAGTTTAAAAATTGTTTTCTATATTTGTATATTTTTGGAGAATATTGAATCAGTCTATTTTTATGATTGAGTCAAAATTCATGAGGATTTTTTTGTTTGGCTTTGTTGGTTTTGCATTCAATAGTCTAAAGTAAACTTTGAAGTCTTTTATCTTACTCAATTAATTTTTGTTACGTGTCTTTTTGGTACTTGTTAATATAAAAATGACGGTGTTTTAGAAGTTAATAGGGTCAATAGAAGACAAAGTAAAGATTCCCTCGGACTACTAACGCAGTATATTAAAAAATTAGAATTGATTGTGACTTCAGTTGCCATGTGCAAGCATTCTCTTCCAATAATGTTTCACTCCAACTGCATAGGCAACTTTATTGAATAAAGCATGTGTTCTTTTTAGTTACCGCGAAGGTAGACTCTTGAAATTGTATCCTTCATGTAATTTTTCCTTAGAATTTGTTATTACATCCACAGTCAATTGCTCTTTTTGTGGGTGAATTGGAGTGACACATCCTCCCACATGTATTGCATTGAATTTCGTATAGTATTTAGCTTGAGTCAAAGATAAAAAATACAATTATAAAGAAAGAGTAGCGTACCAAAATTAACATATAGTTACGATAAAACCTAATTTACATTTATCGTCGATTTCATTCAAGTTCCCATAATAAAAAATCTATATGTACAGTGAAAAGTTCACTTTCAGTGTATTCCATTTACTGAAAAATCTTATACTTTAATTTCTATAGGAGTCATCACAACTAATACTAAATAATGTGATTCATTATTTATTTCACTATTCAAATAGCATTTTCATGTCCAATATGATTATGTGGTTAAAAATTTGTAAATCATGAAAACATTCAACTAGTATTTATTAAATTAAGCCAAATTTCATGTGCATTCATATGCGTGTGATGAAAGTGTGATCACCATAAATTTGTATAAAAGGACACAACTGCAGAAAACTGAATATTTCTATCGAGATAGAAAAACGGATTTGTTTCACGGGAATATATATTATTTTCAATTGGTGCCCAGGAACAAAAGTGATGCCCAAATAAGCTCAAAACAAGGGAGAGGGGGCAACAAATTTTTGTATTGCAAGAATTACAATTCGGAATTTTTTTGGTCCTTATACATTATATTTTTTTGGACATTAAAGTACAAGGCAAGGTTGTTGCCCACATTTTGTTAATTTCACGTACAAGGTCATTTCATGTGACCACCAATTGCATCTTTTTTTGGGTTTAGGGTGGTTTAGGAATAATTGCAACTTGCACCACGTGTTTTCCATTTCTTTTTACTGGAACTCTATGACTTCGTATTTTGTAGCCCCTAAAGGACCATTGTCCCTTCGGGGGACAAATGCGTTTTCGGGCAGGTACCTACGGGCTGAAATTTTCTCCTAATTTTTTGAAATTTTATTTGCACGTCGAAAAGTTGATTAGCTTTGTGGGAATATAATTTTTTTCAAAATCGGTGCCTAGGAACAATAGTTATGACCAAATAAGCTGAAACGAGGGGACGGCGGGTAGCTCGGGCAGCCGGAAAAAATGGACAAAAATTTGAATTTTTTTTTTAATATTATTTTTTCTCATAGATTATATTTTTTTGTATCTGGAAAGCTTTGATTCATTTCATTTGGATATGTGATGAGAAAGTTATGGACATTCTTTTTTTTCGGGCGATTAGAGCATCTTCATAGTTGAAAAAAATTACTTGTAGGACTCATTTATGAATGCAATTTCTCAAATTTTTCATTTTTTTTTTTTTTTTGCATAGTTTGATTTACTTGCTAGAACAATCTCACCATAGGGATTAGTGCATTTGAATTCCATGTGAAATATAAGAATATTTTAGATTTTCCTTCTATCTCGTACCTACATCTACTTAACAATTTTTTTAAGAATGATAATTAATTTTTTTTTGAACTTTTTTTTTTTTCTAGACTCTCAACTCAATTTTTCACTATAAAGATTTAAAGCTCAAACTCTGTAGTGCAAAAATTTTAAGTTAAAAATGTTCAAAGTCAAAAAATCTAGTCCCGCAATGTGCTGAAAAACTTGTTTTTCCCACTTTAAATGCAGATATCTTTCAATCTAAGCGGGCAAAAATTCTGAAATTTTTACCACACACTCTCATACAAGTTAAGTTTAAGATCCTACGGTTAGATATGAGAAAATAACAATTTTTCAATTTTTTTACTCCTTGCCATAGATATGGCAGTTTTGAGTGTTATTAGGTAGAAAAAAGGGCTTGGTCCTTTAGGGGTTAAATTGGACTTGTGAGAAGAAGGTTAGAAGTTTTTTGCAGTTTTAACACCCTCACGGTCAAACATTATAATCTTTCACTGTCTAAGTGATGTTGTTTTCTTTACTTTTCCTATGAGATCTCCAACATGAGGTCAAGTTGAAATTCCTATGGTTACAATTTTACGGAATTTATACAACTTAATATGGAGATGTTGGCATTTTGGTTAATTTATAGGAAATTCCAAGTTAATCAAAATAGGCCGTAGGCTCGGATCCGGGTATAGGTCGGGTATAGAGTGTCCGGGTATAGTCTGTCCAAGTACCAGGAGGGCCGGTCATCAATCTGGGCCAGTTGCGTGAGACCACATATAGGGTTTGGTGCTCCCGAAAGAAGCGTTTTGTTTGTTTTTTCACAGTCTTGCTCCGAGCTCATGATTTGGCAGTTCTTCAGTGCCATTTGTTTGTTTTGAGAGTCCGCCTTGGGGGAGTTCGTGTGTTTAGGGTTCAATCACGCTGTTTGGATCAGAGAGAGCGGTCTTGGAGAATTTCACTTTCTTGTGGGAGAGTCGAAGGCGCGGTAGTGCTACAGCAGGGTTTTGCGATTGATTCTCTAAGTTAGTTCCAGTTTCGGCGATTGAGGGTCCGCTTTTCCTGTGTGCGTGAAAGTGCGGGGCTGTGAATGTTCGGGGTTGAAGGGAGCGATAGTCTACACTGCGGAGTTGTTTCGATCATTCAATCAACCACGGTGCTTGTTGTGGAGGGTTTAAGGTGCAATCGATTCTTCCAGTTCTTTCTAGTTTTTGCAATGTAGTGCCAGAAATTTTTGTTTGTGTGATGGTTTAGCATGTGAGACTTTTGGACTAAAGGGCGGAGCGAGAGTTCACACTGCGGAGTTTAGTTTTGATCATTGAATCAATTGCGGTGTTTGCATCTTTCAGGGTTCACCGTGCTTGAGTTCGTGTTTGGAGGGTTTTACTTTCTTCTGTGAGAGTTCGCGTGGAAGTGCAGCAGCGGACTGATTTTGCGCGGAGGGTTTACAAGTTGTAAATATACGGTGAGTTCATCTTTTCTTCAGTCTTAGGATCTGCTCAGGTTTTCGCTAAGCTTGGATTTCCAATATGTTATGGTCTGTCTGTGCCTGGGTTTGCTTAGGATTTGACAGAGCTTGGATTTCTGATGTTCTTTTTGTTTGCTGCATTGATGAAATTGTCTGGAACTCTATAATTTCGATTTCAGGGTTTACTATTGTTGTCTTAGGGTTTGGAATGTCTGTATTTGCTTTGGTTTGCTTATGGTCTCATTGAACTCTACATTCAGTGCCAGGAATTCCTATGCGCGTGAAATTTTAGTGTGAGTGTTCGGTGTGACTTGTGAATATATCGGGAGTTTATCATTTCTTCAATCCTCCGGTTAGCTTAGGATTCGGCTAAGCGGAAGCCAGGGTTTGTACAGCACTTGTGTTTCTAAACTATCAGGGATTTGATTCATGAATGTAGGTCTGGATTTGGTGAACCTCGAACGAAGGCATTACCGTGAGTGCATTACTATTGGCATTGCTGCAGTTCTGGTGTAGGGGCGAAATCTATAGCTTGGAGAAAGCAGGATTTGCAAATTGCAGCGACTTCAGTGATACCAGGTACATTTGTTACCCCTTCAGATTGAGCATAGAACGACATAGAAATCGCACTAGGACTATGGGTGCCTTTAACCGCGCACATTCAAAGCCGCATATAATACTTTAGAGCGCCCACCCTAAACCTTCCCAAGCCTTCTTGGGTGCTTGGAGGATTAGAGCGGGCGCTCTGAACCATTCCAAGCCCGGGAAGATCAGAGCGCCCGCTCTAATCCTCAGAATGCTGTTTTGAATGAAAGAGAGCGACGTGAATTGTACCTAGTCGGGGAGGTTCAGAGCGCCCGCTCTGAACCTGCCCAAGCAATGTTGGGTGCATGGAGAATCAGAGCGGGCGCTCTAAACCAATCCAAATCCTGGAGGATCAGACCGCCCGCTCTGATCCTCTCGGAATGCAGCTTTGAACGAAAGTGAAATTAATTAATCATTCCTAATTGGGGAGGATCAGAGCGCCCGCTCTGATCCTCTCAGAATGTTGTTTGATTGAAAGAGAGATTGTTGAATTCTACGTAGCCGGGGAGGACCAGAGCGCCCGCCCTAAACCCCTGAGAATGCACATTTGAACGAGAGAGAGATTATAGAATCATACGTTGTCAGGATGAATCAGAGCGCCCGCTCTGATCCTCTCAGAATGCTGCATTGAACGAAAGTGAGATTGCTGTATCAAACGTAGTCGGGGAGGATCAGAGCGCCCGCTCTAATCCTCAGAATACTGTTTTGGATGAAATAGAGCGCACTGAATTTGACATAGTAGGGGAGGTTCAGAGCGCCCGCCTTGAACCTACCAGATCGATCTTCGGTGCTTCGAGGATCAAAGCAAGAGCTCTATACCAATCCTAATCCTGCAGGATCAGAGCGCCCGCTCTGATCCTCTCAGAATGCTGTAGTGAACGAAAGAGATATTGTTGTATCAAACGTAGTCGGGGAGGATCAGAGCGCCCGACCTAAACCTACCAGAGAGACCATGCGAGGCGGGAGGATCACTGCAGGCGCAATGAACCAACTCAAAGCCCAGAGGATCAGAGCGCCCGCTCTGATCCTCTCAGAAGCCTGTTTCGAATCAAAGAGACTTAATTAAATATTCGTTGTCGGGGAGGATCGAGCTCCCGCACAAGACCTACCAGAGCAAGCCTTTCAGCTTTGAAGATCAGAGTGCGCTTTGAAACAATCAAAGGAGTTCAGGATCAGAGCGCCCGCTCTGATCCTCCAAACACCCTACAGGCTATAGCGCTCAGTTAGGTTCAGAGCAGGCGCTCTGGACAGAATAGGTCGAGCAGATTCAAAACAGGTTTAGAGTGGGCGTTCTAAATCAAACAGGTCGAGCATATTAGAAACTGGTTCAGAGTGGGCGTCCTAAACCTCACCAAAAGGGAATAACACAAAGTGGTTCAGAGTGGGCGCTCTGATTCAATCGAAGAGATAACTGACCGCATTGTATATAGTGAAGTATCACTTTTGTAGGGATAGGATAGAAGGGAAATCAGATCCTCATTAGTACCAGATAAACAAGGGGATGATCAGAGCGCCCGCTCTAAACCTCCTTCGCGGAGTCTAGCTGAATATCACTCCGCTTACCGAGGGTGCATTCGATTACCAGAGATGAATTAGACATAGATCATGGTAAACCGTCCATAGTAATGGCCCTAGACCCCAACTCAGTTTAATGAAATATTGCTGGTGATTATTAATTCATCTCCCATGAAGGATATACTCGAGAGAGATTCAGAGCGCCCGCTCTGATCTTACCCGTGAATATAAATGACGAATCATGAAGAGCAGGCTCGCAATCTAACCAAGTAGAATAGACTGGAATTCAGTTTCCAAGCAAATGATGAATCAAGTAAAGCCCCTCGGTCGAAAACTACTTCATAATTAGTAGTACCGCCACTGCTTTATATCCAGGTGCGGATTAGAGCGCACGGTCTGATTTGTACCAGTGTCTGTGCACAGTGCAATGGAGTCCTTCCTCGACAGTACGCCACACCTCACCGGGTACATCAAACCAATTGCGTCAGAGAGAGTGCACGAGTCCTAGACGGCACTCGTCGAAGGGAAAACTCCTCTGGAGTTTGTTGCATCCAAGGCCCTGTGGACCGTGGAGATGAGCTACCTCGAGGGCTCCCCCGTATTTTGTTTAGAACTAGGCTTCACGAGTAACGGTGACCCCAGATGGAAAACATTCAGGGAACTTGTAGTCATCAATGTGAATGTGCTGCGCGAAGCCATTCTGGTAGATGTAGTGAACACTTCGAACAACGCATTCGGAGTGCTAGCCATTAGGGTAGAAGATGAGATGACGTTCTGTCACGAACGCATCCTGAAAAATTACGAGCAAGTTCCCTATATATTCCAAACCTTGATGCTCGACATCAAAGGTAGAGTAGAAGCTCATTTAGACAATTTTGTAGCAATTGGTCAGGCAGTAAAATCATTTCTCACCAATGCAAACAGTCTACAGGCTGCGGTAACAGTCGAACTCCAGTCCAAGCAGAAGCAAGTAAATAAAATGGACTCGCAAGGTCGACAGCAGAAGAAATCCAAGAGGGGAGGAGCATCGAGCTCCAGCGCAACCACGCGGGCCAGACCGCCGGCCGCATCGGCCCTGGCTGGAGCCTCTAACGTGGCGCAAACTCGACCCCGTGCTTCTCTCGCGTCAGAGGTAACCGAGACGGGCGCGAACATCCCAGCCCAACCGGCAGCTCGAACTGGTGACACACCAACCGTCCCGGAGGCAGAGAGGGACCCAATCATCCCTCCGCAGCTTGCCGAAGAATCTGCGGGGCGTTCCGGACCGAGGTCGCGGGAAAAGAGAAAAGCCACGAGGAAGAGGAATCCTCAACCTGAGGTCGCGGCCGGATCATCGCAAGATGCGGCGAGGATGGTCAGGCAACGGCGGGCAGATGCTGAGTTGCCCAGCTCCTCACAGCAGAGCGACCTGCCGGACAACATTGACGTCTCCGAGGAGGTCGCGCAGAAGCAGGCGATCAAGAAGGTGAATGGGAAATGGTTGGACAACCCAGACACCGTGCCTTACGATCCCGACGCCGTTCCGGATAAGCTGTTCGTGGATCTCGTCTTGAAGAGGGAGGCCAAGCGCTCGGAGGAAGAAGAAGCGAGGAAGCGACTGAAGGCCGAGGCTATGGCGAATAAGAAGTTCAAAGAACTGTCCAAGTACATGTACATATTCGGGCGGGGGACATTCTTTGAGCTCGAAGTCGACGACATGATTCAGGCGGACGAGAAGTCGGGTATGATCTTTCGACCCCTGGAGAAGAAGGGTGTGATGGCCGTGCTTGATCGAATGGTGAAGGTCAACTTCACCAAGCAAATCCTGACCGTGATGCCGGACACGGAGGCTAGGCCAACATGCTGGGCGGACTGCGTCAAGTCCTTTCCGCTGAAGATCATCAACGGCCAGCACACTTGGAAAGCGGCCAAGGAAATCATCTCGGGAGAGGCATCGGTCGACGACGAGGCGCTGAAGAAGAAGGTGCGCAAGTGGACATGCGAGGTCGTATGGTCCGACAACAAGAATCACTTGCACGCGTTGTCGTGCAAGTGCAACGACGGGAACTTGACAGGTCCTTATTTGTCGTCGCTGCCGGCTACAATCCAACACTGTCGCTATCTGTGGGACAATGCTCGAAGGCCGGCGCAGCAGCGGAAGAACCTGAGGAAGGAAGAACAAGGCAAAGAATTTGCTCGCTACGAGGTACGCATTTTAGTCGATCCATCCTGCCCATTCAATTCATGTTGAATCTAAGTCTGGGAGTCCGAAGATCAGAGCGGGCGCCCTGAATCGATTTGGTTAGGATACCGTCTATGGATAGGAAACTGCCCTCCTCGAGATGGAGGAATTAGGACTGGCAAGATCAGAGCGCCCGCTCTGATCCGCTGAACCTCAGTCGGTCTACACGGATCCAACTTCCGAGTCCGACTCAAATGTGTTAATTTTCCTGCAGGAATTTCGTGTCAAAGCCGAGCAGAGTTTTGAATCGACTGGTCTTCTCAAGCCATCGGGAAACTCCCAACGAATCTACGACCTGGACCGGATGGGGGAGCGGAAGGTGATCATGGCTTCGGAGGAGACCTGGGCCGCATGGCAGAAGGTTTTCCAAGGTCATGAGTCGGGGTCGCTTCACGACATTGACTCCGGGGGACCCTTCAACGAAGCGACGACCAAAGAGGGGAACGTGAAGTTGTACAAGTTCCTCCCCATCACGAGCAACATGATGAAGAACCTGCACGGCCTCGATGACGCGGCGGTGGATGAGCTTGCCCGGAAAATCCTCGATATACCACCGAAGGTCTATCTCAACGAGAAGCCGAATTCGTGGACTTCGGCCATTCCCATCGCCATGTGGTGCACGAACAGAAAGTACAAGAACGTGCTGGCGAGGGAGTTGGCAGACAGGGGCAAGTCGAGCGGCATGATATCGGCAGGCGAAGTCATCAACGCAGCCGGAGACATTGAACCGCAAGCGTGGCAGGACTTCAAGACGCAGTTGCGCATCAACGGCTTCCACACCTGGTACCTCCAGACCATCGACCCGGAGTACCTGAAGTCGGAGGTGCGCTCAGGAAAGAAGAGCGTCCTACCGTCTGATGAGCTCCTTACCGCCTTCGACCGTGTCATGGTCAACTATGAACGGTGTGAGTATGTGCGGAGGTATTCGCGGGCCTCAATGTGCCGCTGGCTTCGAGCCGGAAGCAGGTTCGACCCAACGCTATATGTCTACAAGAGGGAGAACTGGGTCCTCCAGCGCGCTGTAGACGGACCCGCTAACCTCAAGTACTGCGAGGTGGGCATCATCGATTTCCACCAGTTTCCGGGTGTGGAGACCATGGAGATCAATTCCGCCAACAAGAAAATCCTCGAGGAGGTGGAGGTGGTGTCGCAGTCCGTCATGTCCTCGTCGGTCCACACGTGGATGCTGATCTTCTTTTCGAAGCGGGCGGCTGATGTGGACAAAGCTGTGAAGGAACTGTTTCCTGATTACAACATGCGGCGGGAGTGCAAGTACATATGTCGGGCGGAGGAACCTACGTACAAGGAGAAGAACAAGGTCTCCGTGATGTACCTGCAGAGGTCCCGGTGGAGGTGGGTCAACTCGAGTGTGGTGAACACGAACGACGAGGTGCCCTCGCTGTCTGCTGATGAGGACGAGGACCTGACCAATGAGGGAACCATCTACATGAATCGAGAGGTCTGTCGTCACGACAATCTAAGGACCTTGTCGAAGTATGAGCTCCGATACGAGGTGTATCTGCGCTTCATTGACAAGTTCTGCAGGGATCAAGGAACCGTCATGTTGGTCTTCGCTGGTGCGAAGCCAATTTCGGCGTGCACGGTGAGCACCTGACCACGCTGTGTTTTCATAGTTCTTCTGATGTACATCTCGATGTAGCGGGCGTTAGACATTGTAATATCAGTAATGACTAAAACCTTTGAGTGCCCGCAGATGTTGTCGCGTAGCTCTGTCACTCTGATCATCTCCACTCAGAAGGCCCTCTTGCGTCAATCCCAGCATAATCGCAAAGGCGCGGAGATGTGGCCGGATATTCTGGTCCCCGGTTGAACATTGCGTTACGGCTATGTCACCCCGACACTGGCGAGAGCCACCCGGCCGGAGCTAGACGAGGAGCCGAATCCTACCGTCGAGGAAGCGAAAGTGGACGAGGCCCTCAACATCGTGGACGCCGACCACGTTGAAATCGAGCACCCCGACATCAACGCGGACGAACAGGAAGGAGATGAACACAGTGAGCAGACCGGGAATCGGCAAGACGAGGAAGGCGTCTAGGGAAACCGGGAGCCGTCGTTGGATCGTGCTAACAGCGATGCGACCGAGCAATCAGAGTAGCCTGACCGGAGCGGGCAGCCGAGGCCGGACTCTCACCATGATGAGCCGGAGGATCCAATTCCTCCGGCGTCGTCGTCTCACTCCACTCCTGCAGCAGATCAGACCGCCCGCTCTGATCCCATCCCACCTCCATCTTCTCAGTCTCAAGTTGGAGTAGATCAGAGCGGGCGCTCTGATCCCATTCCTCCTCCGTCTTCTCCTTCTCAGACCGGAGCAGATTAGAGCGGGCGGACTGATTCCAGTCCACACCAATCCCAGTCTGATTCTCTATCTCCTGCCCAACTCTATCGACCATCTCAGCCACTTGGGAGCTCCCGCTCAGGACTGGTCCACTCCCGCTTGCCTGCTTCCCTCTCCCCGCAGTCTTGGCGTCGACCTCCGCCATCCCAACAGGTTCAGGGCGGGCGCTCTGATGTGCGAGCTCACTTGTTTCGCGTTCCTGCTTCCCGTACTCCATCGATCGGAACCGCGAGCTCTCATCAGCCGGAATGGGTGACGCCATCCACTCCACCCAGGATGCAGATAGAGGACCTGCAGATAGAGTTGGGTCTGCTGAGGTCACGACTCTCTGAAGAGCAGCAAAACGAGATGGAGAAAGTGAGGCTTGATCTGATTCACCCCCCCGCCACGCCCTCCGAGAAGACGATGAAAGAGAGGATCCAGGAGTCGCGGACCATCGTCAAGGACTTGAAGTCCCTCCGTCCCGCGTCCGCTCTTAGAGAGGAAGTGAGCGTGACGACATTGACGCTTGTGCAGGTCGCCGTCGACGCTCTTGAGTTGGAGATCCCTAAACCCAGCCCTAAAGAGCAAGCGATGTGCGCCCATGCTACGGCGAGCGCGAGAGAACTGTCGAGAGTTAAGAATTCCAAGGAGAGCCCGATCGAACTCGACGACATGGATGAATTGGACCTCGAGACGCGCTTGTTCAATTCGGCCAAGCTGAGGCAGGAGTATGATGAGACTCTCAGGGTCGCCCAAGCTGCATCATCATCGGACGCGGGGACTGTATCTGGGGTCGGGGGGAGTTCCGCCGTGGCGACTACGGAGATGAAGCCGGACGTCAAGGTCGGGATCAACGTCGCATTCGCGGAGAGAATTGCCGAACAGGTCAGGAGAAAGGAGTCTGGGAAGATGGACAAGTGCATTGAAGAAATCGATGCGCTGAGGAGGGAGAAGGAGGAAGAGAGGAAGCAACAACAGCTGAGGGAGGAGAAAATGGAGCGGGAGAGGCAACAATGGCTGCAGAAGGAGGCGGAGAAGAAGGCAAGGCGAAAGGCGAAGAAAGCAGTCAGGGAGAAGGAACTCGCGGAGGAGAGGAGGAAACAGGCCGAGAAGGATGAGCTAAACGCAGCGGCTTGGAAGGAGAACATGGAGTTCATAAGGGAAATGAGGGAAATGAAGTCGCAAATCCATACTTCCAAGACGACGCCTTCTCCCTCTCCTCCTCCCGTCTCTCCGATTCCAACTCCAGCGAGCGAGCTTCACAACGTCTCGGGAGTCTCCACGAACTCAGCGACGGCGACGGCGTCCGCGGCATCTGGCCTTCGGCACCTGGCCTCCGGAGAGGCAACGCAAACCGGGGTGAGTGTCACTCACGAGCCAGACGTCGATGACCTGGCCCTCAGTCAATTTTCGTTTGTGCATGTCCATGAACTCTCCCATCGTCCTATCATGCACGACGATGACCCTTACGACCTCGACGTGGACTTGGGAGATATGGAACAGTCCTTCACTAACTTGACTGAGCAATATGCCCCGCGTGCAGGCCGCGATGGCGACGCAGTAGAGCCCGGAGACGGAAGAGGAGTAGGTGCCGGTCAATGTCGACGAGGCTCCCGCGGTGGGTAACCCTTCGACATAGCTCCCATCATTTATGTTTGTCGTGAAGGTGTGGACGCTATGTGAGGGCGTTACGCCGGGGCCTTGAGTTCGTCCAGATCCCGGCGAGTCCATGGGGCTGTGGGTCCGTAGTCATAGGGGTTCTCTTTGTCTTCGCTAGGATTTCGGTTGTCATATTCATGGAGCGTAGACGTGGGCTTAGGATGTGAAAATCTCTTCTGTGAGAGTGGGTCCGTTTGTAAAACATTGTTATATTTGTAATATATTGGATGTGTTGTTGACAAACATAAATTGCTCAGTCTCTGGTGACTGCATTCCATTTTGCAATACGTTTTTCTTTTCAATTGATTATGTGCAATCTAATTACGCTCTTTTGATTTTGGGTTCAGGGTGACAAAGCTCTTGTACTGGGCGACGCGTCTACAATGTCCCCACCTGTTCCGGTTGCTCCACCTCGTCGATCGTTGTCCCCTCGCCGGAAGGAAACCGTCGCCATCCCCATGGAAGTCGACACTCCTGATGCCATTGGGCGAGCAGTGCCTGCGGTCCAGGTCGCCACCCCCACGGATGTAAGAAAGGTGAGGTTCCATTTCCCTCCAACTCTTACCTAGCTTGTCCGTTAGAAATAGCACGTCCGATTGAATTAGCACGTCGATGAGGAAGACTTTCCGGCACATCTCCATTAGCACGCATGTCTGTTATTCTGGATCGATGTCATTCATTCTGAAGTCCACTTTGAGCATGGGGTTTCGCATCCGCAGGCCTCGCAGCCGCCCGACGAGCCGCCCCCTCCCGTCGCCCTTCCCCCCTTCAGTTATTTCCTGATCCTGGAGGTAGAGGGGGTGTTGTGTCGAACCCAGCACGTTCAACGAGTCCTGCACAATTCCGTGCCCCTAGGAGAGGCCCCATCAGAGGAAGAATACAACCCGAGTAGACGCCACATCTTCGGCGAGTACACCCTCTACTGCCGTCCGCACATGCGCTAGTTCTTGAAAAACTTGGACGAGAAGTTCCACTTGTCCGTGTGGACCAGACTGCCCGCCGCAATCGCCAGACCGGTGGTGGACTTCCTCTTCCGCGGCATGGAGTGCCTGAAATCCTTGCGCGTGTTGGCCCTCGAGGAGTGTATCTCCATAGTCGAGAGACAGCCGGCGAATGCGTGTAGGTGCAGGCCTCCGCCGTATGTTCCGGACGCACCTTGCCCCGCGCACCCCGTCCACGTCTCGCCCGATTCCGATCTCGAGGAGAACATTTACATTTAGTTCCCCGATCATCCCGAGGGGCAGCTGCGGCTGAAAGTCCTGCACAAGGGCGTCTGGGACAAAGATAGGTTTAGGGCGCCGAATTTCAGGGCAAATTCCACCAACACCCTGCTCGTCGATTGCTCGCCCGAGAGCACCATCCTCAATCCGCTCTACAACGCCATTTTCCCCTTGTCCTATGCCGGCAGCGAACACGACAGAATCCTGTTGGGGACGTTGGACTCGTATCTCCGCGACTTGCTAGATTCCGGTCTTAGCGTGTCGCAATACCTGTCCAGTAACCCCTTCTGTTGGGCCCCCGACGTTCCGATGAGGCAGACGAAGCTCGGACTCAGAGTGCGCGCGTGCGCTTCATGGCAAGACGGGTCCCTCTTGCTAGAGTATCCCGATGTCGTGAAAAAGTACACTAGGCACGGGAACGATCATTTCATCCCCCGAAGATCTCCAAGAGAGAATAAAGGGAAGAAAATGACATGATGCCCACTCGTGTACCGATGCTTGTGCAGGGCCGTCACCGCGTTTCTGCGCCGGGAGGGCCCTCCGGCGACGGCCCGCGGCAGGAGACGAGCCACTCTAAGCGACGGCGGACGCGGATGACGGAGGAAGTGGGCTCTTGCTCCGGCTCCGTCGCCCCAGAGGAGGAAGGCGTCGACGTCACGTCGGCGGGATTGTAAATGAGGTTGTCGACAACTACGTGTATCGTAAGGTCGGCTTATCACTACCTCCATCGGCTGTTTCAAATTGATGCTCCAGCGGAATGTCTTTGAGTTCGCTGTCTGGCCCTCTCGCAGTCCGCAACTGATCGTTGGCCTCTTTGTGCAGGCTACTTGGTCTCTGTCCGACAACAAGGGCGATGTAGTCTCTGGGTGAATGGCTCGTCCAGGTGAATGGTTCAGGGCGCCCGCCCTAAACCTTGGACGACGTCCTCGTCCCGTTGCGCCGAACTCTTGTCTTCGACGTCAGGACTTTAATCCATTTAGATTATGTTTTAGGATTTGGGATGTCTAGAGAGTACTTTAGGACTATTACATTGTACGAATGCTTCTCTGTCTTTTTAAATATAAATTGTAGGGCATCCCCACATTCTTTATAGACATATACGTACCCACATTGCTTACTGCCCCCTCTAGCTTGCAAAATTTTAGATCGTCAACGAACCACCATTTCACCAACGACAGCGGGCGTCTATTTGCTATTCATGTCTCTTGTGAAGACCCTGCAGTGTATTCGGAGAAAGGCGGACCAATGCTCGTCAACTCCGGTGTGGATCCATTCTGGTGTTGTTATCGTGCTGGCGCGTTCATGGTTGAACTTGCCGACTGTGTAGAGCAAAAAAGTAGGGACGCTCGCGGCCCATCTTCTGTCCGAACACGAATATTCATAGGGGATTCATGGCACAAGAATCCATGGCCTTGATCTTCGTAGGGTGTCACCTGCATTCAAGGAGCTCCTCGGCGCAAGGAAGGACCACGTTGTCATGCACATTCTCCTCCTGTTGTTCTAAGGTACTTGGTAGCAGCAACGTCCATCCTCCGTCCTTCTCCCGGCATCCGGGGTTTCTGTGGGCATGTGCCAAATGCGGTCTACTATTCTCGGGACAGTGGATCGGTGTGGGGAGGGTGTCCATCGAAGTATCTATTGACTGCTCATAACTCAAGCCGTCGAGTGCATGCGTGTCGTTGTAAACCAACATGGCTCTCGCTGTGCACCGTGGTATTCGGACAACGGCACATCCGCTTGACGTCTTGAGTTATGAGCAGCCAATAGGTACTCCGATGGGCACTCTCTTCACACCAATCCACTTCCCGGGAAAAATCGACCGTTTCTGGTTCCCACCCTCAGAAGCTCCGGATGCTAGGACGTGGACGGTGGATGGCCGTCGCTGCTACCAAGTACACTTGAACAACTTGGGGAGAATGTGTATCACAGCGCCGTCCTTCCTTGCGCCCAGGAGCTCCTTGAATGCAAGTGACGCCCTGTTCACAAGGTGGGTCTTGGTGTGTTTCATGGGTGACCATGTGTCAACATCTTTCGAGGAGGAAGTTGACTCCCCTATGAACTTCTGTCCGGACATGAATATTCACGGGGGATTCATGGCACTGGAATCAATGGCCCTCTTCTTGGCAGGGTGTCACCGGCATACAAGGTGCTCACTGGCGCAAGGAAGGACGACGTTGTCATGCAGATTTTCCTCCAGTTGTTCGAGTGTACCTGGTGGGAGCGAGCGCCATCCACCCTCCGTCTCCAAGCATCCGGGGTTTTTGTGGGCATGTGCCAGATGCGGTCTACTATTCTCGGGACGGTGGATCGGTGTGGTGAGGGTGTTGATCGGATTACCTATTCGCTGCTCATAACTCAAGCCGCCGAGCGGATGTAGGTCGTTCGTATTCAACTTGGCTCTCTACGTGCATTCTTGAATACGGACGACCCCACATCCGCTCGACGGCTTGAATTATGAGCAGCCAATAGGTATTACGATCAACGGCCTCATCACATCGGTGGACTTCCCGGGAAAAGTCGACCGTTTCTGGTTCCCACCCTCAAAAACTTTGGATGCTAGGACATGGACGGTGGATGGCCGTCGCTCCCACCAAGTACACTGAAACTGCTGGAGGAAAATTTGTATAACAACGCCGTCCTTCCTTACGCCAATGAGTTCCTTGTATGCCGGTGACACCCTGTTCGCGAGGTGGGTCCTGTTGTGTTTCAGCGGTGACCATGTGTCAACCTCTTTCGAAGAGGAAGTTGACTTCCCCTGTGAACGAGGATGGGTTGTGAGTGCTCTTGCTTGTATTCCTCACAGTCGACCGGTTCAACCATGATGTATTCGGCAAAGAGGCGACGCCGGAACTGGTCTATGGCGGAATTGACGAGCATTTGTCTGCAAATCTCCGAATGCGTTGTAAGACCTCACAAAGACATGATTGGCAAATAGGCGCTTGCTTTTGTTCATGAAGCTCAAGACCCTTCACTCGAAGTTGGCTGGAGGCGCAATTGGAGAATGTGGAGTGAAGATCCAACCCTATGCGGTGGCAAATGAACACTGAAGTAGTGTGTCCTAGCGTGAACTTAGAATGTACTTAGTTAAGATTGTACCTTCCCCCGTTTTATAGTTTGTCCCGGCGTGAACTTAGTTAACATTGTACTTTCCCCCATTTTATAGTTTGTCCTGCAGCACATGGTCCCCAAAAGTTCGGCGTAAATAGTTTCTTTCCGGACTGTACCTTTTCTTTCCGGACTGTACCTTTACTATACACGGCAACCGGTAGAAGAGAGAGCTAGGAATGTTGTAAACGGGGTTGGATCCCTATGCAAAATCCACTATGACCCTATTCAATAAAGTGTGTCTTCTTTAAACAATGGCCGCGACTTCATTTGTGCCCCTGTTCTCTCCATGCATGCAAACGCATCCAGATCAGTGAATTGGTTTCGTCTTCGCCACTTTGCCAATAACCCAAGTGGTGATGTTATATGTCTTTGTGATCCACCACAAATCCTAACAGTCATCCACGCCTTGCACAAATTATGGCGCTTAGAGATGTTTTGGAACTTCCATTGAGGTAGAATACTCTAAAAGCGCCCGTCTTCTTGAGCGGGCTCCTACAAAAAGGTACTAAATGGATATGATTTCGTCTTGAAATGGACCTTAACGACTTTTGCTTGAATCAAGGAAAAGGTGTTCTCTATTGCAGGAGTCCATCAACGGCCTGGGTATCCACAGTTTCCTTCCAAGGATCACAAATTGGTGAATACAACAGATTTCTTTGGAAATCCGTAACTAATTCAGAAATGCGTCTAAAACTTCGAATCCACTTGTGTTAGGTTCGGCCACTTTTTTTCTATCTCTGAGCGATTTTTAATCGTGAAAATCTATGAAAAAGGTGGAGCTGTCCTTCAATGGCCGGTTTCAGAGCATATTACCTGACCGTCTTGTTCTGAGGACGACGTGTTAGACCTTAGAACACGATGCTGGACATGCCCCATGATGGACATCTACGTCACATAGCGCCCATAAGGAGTTTGGCACGTACGTATGGGCTTGATTCTGACCCACATGCGGAGAAATCAACGGAAATATACGTATTTTTCTACCCCCACTCCCATCTCTAAACGCAATTTCGGTCCCCCGCCATCCCAAAAACCGCCAATATAATGGAATACCGCCATTTTAACGAAATTGGCCATTATGTCAAATTTTAATCCTGGGAATGATCCTTGGTGTAGAAAATCGGTGATGATTTTTTGTAACCTTGGTCTGTAGAAGCCATTTGCTGCCAAAGTCTGGATCAGACGTTCTATTTCCCTTGTCGCCACAGCAACTGAACTGGAAATGTAGAGGATTGGTACTGATTGTGAAATAGCAATGCTATAGGATTGTTTCACCGGTCTATTGGAGCGAAACCTGATAAACTGAGTATATGCAAACGGTAAGGCTCTTCGTTTGTCATACTTACACGTAGAATAGGATCCAAGCCCATCATCCGAAATGATGATTTCCATATTCATGAAACTTGCATGGATCCCAAGCTTAGAGTCTCGGACTGAATACTTAGATACTTCATTTTTAATCTCAAGAACATCTAAAGGATAAATCCAGTATGGATTATCTTGTGAGCGGATTTGGTCAGGGGCCAAGAAGTCCATTGGACAGGCCGTATTAATCCAACACAAATCGTCTATATATCTGTAGGCATGTTGAAACTTATTAAGCAGGTCAATTTGACCAAGTCTAGCAAGTCTCTGGACAAACAAAATCTCATAGTGTAGAAGATAAATGTTGCACCAGAGCGGAGAGCAAGCAAAACCCATTGGAATGCCAAGCTGCTGTCTCCATACCCTATCTCCCAACATTATGAAACAATTATTTATAAGCCATTGATGAATGAGTGCAAGTTCGGATTCATCCAGAGTAAACCAGGACCCGTAATTGGGACAAGACGTACTCCAGCAGGACCTCGCAGCTTTGCCGTCATTATCCACCCGAATCCACAACTTTGGATCAGAGCGTGGATGTTTTGAACGAGTATGCTGGAACCCTATTTTTAACACATGGTTAACTGCATCAGACAAGTTATCATCCCCCTGCAGAGGAATAGTTTCATAGCAACGAGTTATGTCTGCGACAAAAATATCGTAGACTTTCTCTGGAAGATTCAACGCCACTTCAATGGAGGAGTTAACCAACCAGTAGATCGTCGTGTTACTACGAAGAAAATTCTTGTATCCTTGCACCGAAATCATTGCCCATTCCCGCACAGCTTCTAATACTGTCATCGTGGAAATTGTAAGTAAGTGCGCAACGTTGGAATACACTGTTTGATGTGCGTTAGTAAGCCACCTATACTTGTTTTTGTGGAGTTTATAAGTAGCCATCAAGTATGGAAGAGCTTTAAACGAGATCTGAATTTGTGGGACTAAATTAGTGATTTCCTCAATCACATGGTCCAAGACAGAGATAGGTAAAGACCACGAGACCTCATCTTTGCACGGTTCAAAGTCCAGGCATGAGAGCCTTTCGAAAGCTAAGAAACGGATGTGTTTGACACAAATAAAACAGGCATTGTTAGCTGCTTTATCAAGTCCGGCACAATACAGATGTTGCGTAAGCCATTGGATCTCGTTTATCACAGATGTTTGTCTAAAAAGGTCAATGCCAGAGAACCGATGGCCATCTTTGTTACCTTTCAAACAAGATTTCAGTATTTGTAAACAAGCTACACGTACCCATTCCTTAGCATCCAGAAATTGGAAATTGGAGTGATCAAGCTGTAAAATTAGCAATAGCTGCTCAAAGGCATCTAATGCCGTAGCAATACAAGCAGCAATGGACATTGGTTTCACAGGGATGTGATTCATACCCATTGCTAAAGCATGTCTAAGATCGGGGTTTTGAATGATACCAATATCCACCGTACGAACATGTATTTGGTTCGGTGCGAAGCAGGGCCGTTCAGCTATTGTCTGCGAATCAAGGAATTTGAAGAATCTTTTTGCATGCAGGCACATACACTTATTAGCCTCGTCAAAAAGCTGCAGAAATGAGAATTTCTTGAAAACCTCGGAAGGTTTATATAGGACAGAGGTGAGATTATCATGATACTTCCACGAAATCATGACCTCCGAAATGAGAGGAA
Source organism: Rhytidiadelphus loreus (assembly GCA_947034895.1). Classification (NCBI taxonomy): domain Eukaryota; kingdom Viridiplantae; phylum Streptophyta; class Bryopsida; order Hypnales; family Hylocomiaceae; genus Rhytidiadelphus; species Rhytidiadelphus loreus. Next base: position 48,627,574 of record OX344764.1, read on the forward strand.
TCAGCTGCTCATAGCCATAACGATATAAACACTCAGCAAATAACTTACGTATATTCAACCATTCAAAAGCACGAGAAGGATACGTAAGAATAATATACCCAATCGGTGATTTAGATTTAGATTTGTGTAACACATGCCTTCCTAACTGATCAGTAGTAAGGACTCTCAGTCCATCTGAAATTGACAATCAAGACAGTAGTTAGCTCTAGTATAGCAAACCATAAACTTTATTCGTCATCAAAACTCAAGATCCGTGCCCGTGCTGGAGACACCGCATGTATCTCCTGGATTGAAACTGAACTTGAAGCAGCCGGAACCTTAGTCGTTTCAGTACCCCAACTTGCATTGTTGGAACCAGAGAATACCGGTATTCTATCCGTCCTCGGAGTAGACGGAAAGTATTGGAATGCACTGTTCTGTGCAGGTCGATCATATCGACGTGTCAGATTTGGGTTACCCCGTCCACCTCTCCCACCTCGAACCCTGGCATATGAGCCGCGTCCCTGGCTGTGACCACCACCCTGTGGCTGCCGTTGAGCTTGCGGGGGAGTATTGAAGTTAATTTTTTGTTTTTTGGTCGGCGGTGCAAGGCTTGGCGTACCCGGATTAGCGATTGAAAAAGCAGCAGGTTTCAACATGCGCTCTATTTTTCTCGTCCCTGCGAGGTCAGGTAACTCAGGAAGTACCTTACCCTGCGGATTAGCGGCAAACTGAACAGCCCCCTTACACATCCAACTACGAAAATGTGCAAATGAAATTTGACATTTGATAGCAACACGCCCAGCCCCTTGCATCCATATTAGGAATGCTATGAATTTAGATTTTAAAGAAGGAAACATGTCATCAGGAAAGAATTTCTCCAAGTGGTTGATCATGTACCGACAGGCATGATCCCACCATATAAAGGAGCCACTACAACCAGTACTGGATTTTGGGTGACAAAAACATCTCAGATACGGACGATGAACATTCCACATCTCTTGTGGGTGTTTCTCACGTCTGTCATTGGCAGTGGGTACATCGAGCTTAATATGAAGCTTGACAATAGTACTGGAGCATTTACTGTGGTCAAAGTTGTATAACAGAAAAGCATTAACAAGCGTCTGTCCGTTAGTGATAAATTGCTTACTATTAATAGCAAACTCTTTACACTTTGCCATATCGGGTTTTTGAAACCCTGCCCAGATACTCCAGGTCGAGGGGAGCAGCGGAGCTAGGGAGTTGATATTTCCCGTGGCCCATACTCTGTGGTCCTTAGATGCGACTTGATCCTCAATCGTACGCTGTAGTATGAATGGGATTGCTAAATGCCGACCAGATGCAACAAGAGATTCTTATTCCTTCTCAATCTGTGTTGAGACAATGGTATCCTGAAAGTCTTCTAGGGCGGCCTTATAGGCTTCATCGATGCATAGATTTGTAAGGAACGAATGGCTGAACGTACCAGTTTGCAGGACAGACAGTTGTGAAAGTGAGGTAATTTCTTCAGCTTGGTTGTTGGCATGTCTAATAGCCACCTCCACCACTGTTGTATCGCGTTTAGCATTTTCCATATCCAGTTCATCGTTAGCTAGGATGTCGATCATTGCTGTATGCAGTTCATGCAAGCAGCACATAGCTTTCTCGAGATCGGTGTTGGCAAATTCGAAAATTCTGGATCATTGCGAGAGATCCAGCACAGTCAGGAGCAAAGGCGGCTCACCATCAGAACCAACAGCAGCCAAGGCGCTCAGGTCCGATTCTTGAACAAATTGATGGATTTCGGTTGGATTGATCGCAGACAGAGTCGCCTGAATCCCGGCTATCGGTGCAGGCAGTGGATCCTTATAGCCAAGTTTCCCGAGTTCAGGATACCAGGTAGGCATTCCTTTCGTGCCCTGAAATTATTTTTTTGTCAGAAATAGTATAGCAAGTAAAGCAAGACACGAATAGATAAGAGGAAATACTTCACCAGTATTTCGTGGATCATCTGTCAAAAAAGCATTTTCTGGAACACCTCTCTTATCAAGAGCCCTGATCAATTCATGTCTATACAGCAACCAGCTTACTTCTTACAATGTAAGTTTCCATCATGGATTCAAAAAAATTCTACTCAAAATTCCATAAAACGCCTTAGCTTTACAAATCAAAAGGCCATAATATCCATATTATATAGAAGTATTCTATATAAACAAAGAACAAATAGTTTTTCAACAAGCAAAATAGCATAAGATAGCATTATTTTGCCTCATGTAGAAAGAAGTATCTGTAAACATGTAATCTGAGTGTAGTCTATAGGTACATGTTTGCAAGTATATTTAAGCAAAAGCAATCAATATATAAGCACAAAACATGATAATTTACCCAAAAATATCCATCATCCTATACAAACTTTTTTCTAAAAATGGACAAGAAGGAATGTAGGAATAAAATCCAGTTCACATGTATCTAAGAAATTTTATGAGGACAAAGGCCTCACCTGCATCCATACACCACAACAAACAATTAGTTAGTTATAGTGTGTATGCAAGGTGTCTACAGCCTTATGTCACTTGTCATCGTTTTCACATAAAACAGCTTAGAAAAGAACATAACAAACCAGCAAAGTCCATGCATTGTATCAAAAATTATAAGACACGAAACCTGACTATTAGGAGTAGATTGAGATGCAGCCATCTTTGAAAAGAACCTCCTGTTCTGAGCCACAGAGTATCAAAAATGCAGCAGCCTGGTGTGAGCCCTCAAGTTGGCACTTGGAACTCTGAACTTATTTTTCGTGATTTTTAGTTAATTTTTAAGTGGAAAATAGGAAAAAACATATAAAAATACAATTATTGTGGGTTTTGGTAGAAGTCCCTACCAAAGAGGTGTGTCATGGCCTTAAATGCGTGAAATACGTAAGACGTTACATTTTCACTAATTTTAGGTCTTATTAGTAGAAATAAGTAGTTAAGTTAGTAATTCCGAGCGATGTGAGAATTTGAGAGTTAACCAGTCCTAGTGTCTTGTTCATGTAATACAACAGCTATAAGTATACATGTAACAAACTGGTTAAAAGTTAGAGTCTAGTCCGAGTCTAGTCCGAGTCTAGTCCGAGTCAGTCCAAATCCAACTCGAAAGAGTTAGATTTATTGTTTGCACGTAATTTTGAGAAATACAATCATTCGCAGATCAAGATGGAGGAGATGATGATTGGAACATACAGAGAGGTGCTTTTCTAGGTCAAAGCATGCCAGGAGGTCAAATAGAAGCCCGATCATCCAAGATTCCCCCGGTATCAAGAATAATTTCCCCCCCGAGTGGAAATTATTAAAGAATTGCTAAAAATAGCATTCTTATTGGAGATTTGGTTTTGCCCTTAGTTGATGGACATCTTGTAGAAGATTGCCCAAAAGTTTCGGGATTTTACAAAACTCCACGATGACTCCATGGGAAGTCAACCGCTTAAAACTGCATTCGTAAATTTCCTAGAAATTACCAATGTTGCGGTAAAATCTCACTAAAAATTAGGATAGTGTTTTGTGTGCCAATAAAGAGCCCTGTCAAGTTTGAAGACATTCCGACATTCCCAAGTACCAGAATTAGAACCGACAGCGAATTTTACAAGAATTTACAACTTGGCGGCGGGTTGACCGGCGAACCAGGAGCTAGCGGTGTCCGAATGGAGCGTTTCAAGGGTCAATTCTTACTCCCACGAATATTCTAAACCACCCAGGACCAACAGTTTCATCAAAAGACGCAAACTCCAAAAGTTAGCTTTTTAACTTTTGTTCTGAGTTACCGTGACTCAAATTTGCGCCTTAAAACGGTTGGAGAGGTAGGGGTAAGGGGTCCCTTAGGCTAATTGGGGTCTTCTGAACACGATGGCGCAATTTGTTTTCAGTTTCGAGTTGTCCCTCAAAAGATAGAGAGGGTCAGCCCTTAGTTTGACTTTTAAAAGGTAATTTTTGATTAATCTGGGTTGATTTTGCAAATATCTCTTGTAAAATCGAAGATTGGATTTGCCCAAGATACTTGTCTTGCGTAAGAAGCCATCTTTTGGACTAAAGAAAGCCAATTTAGAACTAACCCTAGATTAAAACAAAAAATATCTTGGTTAATTAGGTAGGTTTTCAAAATATCTTTGGGAAAATCAAATATTTGATTTGGGAAAAGATTCTAAGGCCATTTAGGGCCTAGAAGGAACTCGCTTGAGAACCTTCCTTCCCATTAAACAAAGATTATTTTGAAAATACGTTTAGGTAGTTTAGCAAAATATCTAGATTGAAAGTAAAAGATAATTTACGAACAACTTACCGGGGGGGGCCTGGAGTGAGTATATAAGGCCCTTCCTCGAGGTTGTTCGTGGCCCTCATTCTTTGTTTCATTCTTGTTGTTGCTCTTGTCGTGCTACCGACACTTGTCGGAGCACTTTTAAAGCCAAGTTTTGGCTATTTTCTTCTATTTTCTTCTATTCTCTTGTACTTTGAAGGTCCAGAGGGCCCCTTCAAAGCTTTGTTTTCTTTTCTTGTTGAATTTGGAGGCTTCAAGCCCCAAAACTTTGCTTTTCAAAGAGTTTAGGTGGAGGAAATCCCCTAACTCTAGTATTGTTTGTGTTAACTAACGTATTTCTTGAATTTGGAGGCTTCAAGCCCCGAAACTTAGACATTTTGGGAGTTGTGGGATTAGTTCCCAAACTCTACTTTGATATTGTTGTTCTTTTGATACTAACCAACCATTTGTGTGAATTGAGAATAGTCTGTGAACTTAAAACTTTAAAGCAGCGAAGCTAGACTTTGCCAAAAGGTTTTGAGCATCACCCCGTGCCAAAATTCGTTGTATAACGGGTGTTTGGTTTGAATAGTTGCTAATGTTCGGTTAAACACTGTCATGTGTACCTCCTTTAGTGATTAAACTAGAACTTTGCCTTGAATTTTGGAAATTAGTTTTTAATGTTCGGTTAAACACTGTCATGTGTACCTCCTTTAAGAATTAAGTTTCAAAATACTAGCTTAGATCCCTGGATACTGGTTATTCTTGGGGTTGCTCCCACACGGCGGAGCTTTGACTTTGAAACCTGAAAACGGGTACTTGAAACTTTGATTTGACTGTTGATTCCTGGGGTTGCTCCCGCACGGCGGAGCTTTGACTTTGAAACCTGGAAACGGGTACTTAAAATTTAAGTTGTCAAGTTATTTCCTGGGGTTGCTCCCATACGGCGGAGCTTTGACTTTGAAACCTGGAAACGGGTACTTGAAACTTTGATTTGACTGTTGATTCCTGGGGTTGCTCCCGCACGGCGAAGCTTCAACTTTTTAATCCTGGAAACGGGTATTTTTAAAAAGTTAAGTCTTTATTCTTTGTGTTGCCTGGGGTAGTTCCCGCACGACGGAATTTTGACTTATAAGTCACAAAATTCACCTCCGTAAAAAACACTAATTCATGGTTTGTCTTATAAAGCGAAGTTTAAAAGAAATTTCAACCAAATAAGGTTCTTTGGAAACTCATTTAAGCACCAAAGATGGTTGATGTTTCTCCTTTTCCTGTTAAACACCTGGTTGAGGTACTTGACCTTTAAGCTTACCATTGATTGTGGTTTTGGGTGAATTGTTCTTTTGTTGCTTTGTTATTTCTTTCCCATCTCATCAAAATTAGTTACTTGCATTGTTGTATCAAACTCATGAAATTAATTGTTCCGTTATTGAAGTATGCTTAATTTTGCTTAAGTGTTTCTTAAATCATTAGAAATTTCAGTTGATCCAAGGTTTAGAATTTCAACCTGAAGGCAGAGGGAGAAAATCTCGTTAGTACTGGGGGCTGGTAACTGTAAGACTGGACGACGAGAAAACTGGACGACGAGAAGACTGACGACGGAGACTGGGCGATGGGGAAGCTGGGTGACGGAAGACTGACGTTGGGAAGGCGGCGGAAAGCCAATCCCGTCCTGCCACGTGGCGTGCGGAAGGGAGCCTCGGCGACCAGACAAGCAGACTGCACAGGGAGCCTCCAGAGCCCGAGCTCAACTTGAACACACAGCTCGATCTCCAATTCGGAAGGGAAGTACACAGTTGGAGTTCCAATTCGGAGGAGAGATTGCAACCCACAATTAATCAACTAAACTAAATGGCAATGGAGGACTATGAAGAGACGATAATGATGGTGTTTTGCGATGATGGGACAATCGACATTCTCGACACCAAGGTATGATTTCAAATTTTATCTTTTGTCTTTTCTTTTGCTTTCATTCTTTTAAAATTTAGATTAGAAAATTAAAACTAACAAAATTAACCATTGAGAATCCAATAGCTAGTAGAATTTAAATTATTAGAAAACCTTTGAAAATTCATCTAAAATCGTAAAAAAGTAATAATTAGATTAACTTTGAATTAATTTGGAATAGTAATCTCATCTAAAAGAATCTCAAAAGGAATCTAATTTAATTTAGGAACTTAGGGAATATTAGAATAATTAGGGAAAGTCAAAACCTAATTTATCTACTTATTCTCTTGAAAATTATTAAAGGAAGGAATTCCATCCAGCCAAGGGGAATTTTCATCCATTTAAAAGTTTTCACCTAAAAGTTCTAAATTCTTACTTTTTATCTTAACAAGAAGTTAATTAATCACTTTACTCATAAAAACCATAAAACCCTAAAAATTCACTAAAATTAGAATAATAACTTAGAATTAGGATTAATTAAAGAACAATTAGGAATATTCTCAAGGCACGACTAGGGAATCTTTTGAAACCATAATCTTTTAGAAAATCTTTTGAAGATTCCAAATCCACCTTTTACTTTTAAAATTACTTTAATTTGAAGGATAAAAGAGTGGATGAATATTTGACCTAATTTTGGATGAAAAATCTTAAAATAGGTCAAAATTAGGTTTTCTCTAAAAATTCCGTTAGATAACTTAATTAACCTTTCAACCCTGAAATTTAGATTTATTTCACATTAATTTGCTATTTTTAGTTGACGGATGAAGTTTTTAGGATAGAATTAGGTACGAATTTCATCCACACATAACTTTCATTAGGAATATCAGAATCCAACTTGCTTTACCATTTTGGAAAGGGCAAATTGTATTCTTTGATTTAGTTTAGGTAGAATTTTATTTTAGTTAGAAGTTTAAATCACAATTAACTAACCTTTAACAACCTTTATTTCTTAACTATTAGAGTGTTTTGAAGTACTTAAAGTAGGTAAAAATCAACATAACAAAGTGTCCATTGCTTGGAAGGCCAAAGAACACTGAGTTTACCATTCACCCAATTAAACCATTAACATATGCTGCTAGAACCTGTGTGCAACTTTCTGACTTAAGGGTGGAGTTAGAAACACTCACACCTGGGCTCTCAGACACAAGCACTGAGCAAGGCTAGCCAGTAGTAGAGGTAAGAGAGACTCCACTCAGAATCCCGAACTAGCTAGTAGTAACAGTAAGAAACCCCAGCAAGCATGGCAGCAAAGGTAAGAGAGATTGTCTTCTAGTCAGAATCCCAAACCTGTAATATGGTGGTTGAGGCAGGGAGCCATTTTTCAGTCAACCACATACATCAGCGACTAAATCTCAAATCAAATCAGCCATCTCATGGGGGAGCAATAGTACCAATTTAGAAACAGCATATGCCCTTATGTGGTAATTAAATTATGTCAATCAAGTTGCTTAAGCATAAACCCAACCATTAAAGGAATTTTAGCCACCAAATCAGGTGAATATATGGCACAACAGAGGATGTCTGTCCCAATATGCTATGAGTAAATAACATTAGTTGTAGTATCTATGGAGGCAAGATAAATATCCCAATGGGACAATTAACAAGATTTGCCAAGCTGTACCAATTAACAGCAATATGCAAGATAAATTGGTAATAGAAGAGGGCTAAAAAATATATAGACCTTGAGAGGTAGTTTAACCCTTGCAACCACATTGAGATGTGACCACCCATATGTGTAAATAATATTCCCACATATAGTCCTTTTTGCCACTCAACACGTGAGTTTAGTCCATGAATATTTTTTATTTTAAACAAAAAATATTCCAAGGCTTTAGGTATCCTCAATCAAAATAGTCAAGTTTACATGTAATCAATTTAAAAAAATGTGACCAACGATTATCACGTATAAGCATTGGTATGAAAGATAACAAATCAAGAATTTCTTTCGAAAAGAAGCTTGAAGCGTAAATCTAGATAAAGAAAAAAGAAAAAAGAAAAAAGAAAAATGCTTTGTTTTATATAGGGGGCACTAGTTCAGGGCTGGCCGGTATATATACCACCCCGACAAGACGACAGACGTCTCCCGTCGCGGCAGCTCGGTGGCCTATGACCGACAACCTCAATTCCGGCGGCGAGGGTTCGACCTTTGGGCCGTCGCCGGGGTGCCACCCTTGAGCTAGTGACAAGGCAAGGAACCGCTACCAACTACCACGACGGGAGACACTTTTGCAAGGGTCAAACCCCCCAAAAGGTCCTCTTGCCTCCCTCTTGTGACTTCCTTCCTTTGTCTTTGTTGTTCTTCTTTTTTCTTTTCTTTTTTTTCTTTTCAAAAACACATATTCCAAACTCACTCCGTTGAGGGAGGAAGGCGGGGTTGAAATATTTTTTGGCTATAGGTCCCAATTTGCTGCATCAAGGAGGGACAGGGGGTTTCCTTTCTCTTATTCTATCTCCCTTTAGTTCCAAGCTCACTCCGTTGAGGGCGGAGGATGGTTTTTCACTTTTTTATCTGTAGGTCCAAATCAAATCCATTTGAGGAGGATGGGGAAAAAATTCTATAAAATATAAAAACTATAATACATAAAATGAACAAAAATATCCCCCCTGTAAGATGGTGTCAAGACTTGTCTTGTTCACTGTCCACTTCTTTCGTCTTGGGTTGTGAGAACTTAGTCCTCGCAAAATAGTCATTACCTCGCATACGGACGGTTTAGAACCAAGACTGGTGCTGGTGCTAACCACATGATGGTACTCAACTAGGTAATCCACATGATGGTAGAGCAACTCTACCAGACTTAGCACTAGCTGCTTAACCCTCAGGTCGCCATTAGAACATTTGACCGTGTGCCCAAGGATAGCAAAACATTCTAGGTTCTCATGATTTTTCAAATCATACCGCAGATGGCCGCCATATGTGAGCCCCAAATTCGTCACTTGGGACTCATTGTTTCTTTTTTTTTAGTTTATTACAAATTAAGGCATAAAGTACTACAAAAAGCCCAAAAAAGAGTGTAGAACCAAAATAGGTATGTCATGTACCAGTATAGCATTTGGTCATAAATAGCCTTTTATCCATAGATTACCCATAAAACCCACTTGTATATAGGTTAAAACCCGTAATTAGTGGGAAACAATAGGGCTACTAGGAACTTACCCAAAATAGCCCAAGCCTAGTGCATGTGACCAAGATAGGCTAAATTAGTCTTAGGAGAGTTAGGGGGGTCCCCACGTAAATCTCCAAAGATAGGTTCTAGTTTCCCCATTCCACCGACGAAACATTAGGAATCCAAATTGTTAGCTTGCAGGTGTCGCTTGTCCCAGACAGGCCGCATGGAGGAATCCACAATCGCCGGATAGTGTTCTCAGATCTGGAACATGTCGGGACATCCACGGCAAAAACCATTCGCCAAGATTCCCTCACATGTGAAAGATTCCTTGACTGCCGGTGATTCAACCGAAGTCAGTTTTCACCTCGCCACCAATTGTGTGCCAGAATAGCCTAAGACTTGGCACGTGGCTTGGGGGACTCCATGAGAGGTTCCCCAAAAAGTCTCGGTTTTTTCTGATCTCCAGAGGATCTTTTTCCGAGCGGTCAACCACCAAAGGCCACGTTGGGAAATTCATAGAAAATACCCAGGCCGCGGTAAAATCTCACTAAAAATTAGACTAGCATCTTTTATGTTAATAACGCGCCCCGACAAAATTCATGGAGTTCCAATAGCGGGAAGCAGCCGAAACTGACAACATCCCCCCAATTAATATTTACGGCAGGATCTTTGCGGGGTTGACCGGCATCCCGGGAGCGTACGAAGTCGGAACGAAGACATCAAGGAGACTTTTCTTACTCCCTAGAGCCTCCCCAACAACCCTAGCTAGTTACCCAAGCCAAAAGAGGTAAACCCCAAAAGTTAGGTTTTTACCCTTTTAATTGACTTTGGTTGGCACTAGTTTCCGATGGGTTTTTTGTGATAGAAATAGGGGGTAGGGTGTCCCTTAGGCTAAAAATGGCATTTTGAAGCCATTGGCGCAATCCATTTGCAATTCCGAGCTAAACTCCAAAAGTTAGAAACTAGGACCAGCGTAAAACCCAAAATTAGGTGAAAATCTCAAATTTGGATGAAAATCCGGATGGATGAGGTTACTCGTCGAGGGGGGGAGTGGGCCCTTGGAAACCTATAAAAGGGGCCCCTTCTCTCTCCCAAAACACCCCCAATACTTGTTTTGGGTCCGTGGGTCCAAGTTATCTTGGAATTTTTGGCGTTTAGGCCAAAAAACCTCTACGGTGTTTTTGGAGCACTTTTGGCTCTCATTGTTGTTCTATTTGCAGCTTTTAAAGGTCCTTGGAGTCCTTCTTCTCGTACGTATGTACTTTGTGTGTTTTCTTTGGCCTTCTTTTGGTCCCATTTGAAGAGTCTTTGGTGAAGTTTATCTTGTGTCATGCACTAACCCCAGAGTAACCCCCCACCGTACCTTGGCGATGCCGCTTTGGGGGGCCTTTGGTGCATAAGTCTCTTAACGTTATTATCTTGCATGTACATGTGCCTTAGAAGAAAGATCTAACCCTAGTAACCCTTTCCCTTGTTGTGTGGACCCCACCCTTCGGGGGACGGCGAAGCTTTGACCTTGTGACCCCTTGAGTCCTAAAGAGTGTGTTAAAACGAGTCCTAGACGGCGGAGCTTTGAATCCCAAACCCTGGCAAGTCCTAAAGTCGGTGTTAAAACCGATTCTACGGCGAAGCTTTGGACTCGGGAAGGTCTAAGTTCCAAAAGTTTAGTTCCCAAGATCTTCTTGGGAAAGATTAAAGTTTAGCTCCCAAGATACCCCCTAGGTGGTAGAAAGGCGGAAGAACCCCCCATAGGATAGCTTGGTTAACTCTCAGTTCATCCCCCAACGGCGAAGCTCTGCCCTCAAAAACGTCACATTTAGTCCAGCCCTTGTTTCACCCTGACCACAAAAAGTAATATCCAGTTTAGTTTTTAGCTGAGTGGATTCCCATACGGGAACCCGAGAGGAGGGATTTAGAAAGGAGCAAAACCAGACCAGCGAGCCACCAGTACCAGACCAGCCACCAGCACCAGTACCGGGGCAGCTCGGCAGCGGGACCGGCAGCAGTACCGGCACAGTACCAGCACAGTGTCGGGGGAGTCCAGGGGGCTCGGCTGGGGAGTTGGAGAGTCCAGGGAGCTTGGGCGGGGAGTCGGGGAGTCCAGGGGGCTCGGGCTGGGGAGTTCAGGGAGCTTGGGCGGGGGATCGGGGGAGTCCAAAAAGGGGGGGGGAGGAGAAATCCTCACCTCAACTAAATTCAGCACTACGGGACGATGCCTTGCGGGGCCCCACCACACCTTTTTTTTGGTTTTTCATCACACTAAGATTGAAAATCGGGGGTCTAGTAGAAGACTAACGAAAGACCAACTCAAGGCTAAAGGAGGAAGGGGGGAAGAGAAGTCGCCATCCTACGCGTCCAAACCTGCACAACCTCTCAAGGTTCCTCACCAACAAGCCACCTCACACAATGATGACAAAATTAGGAAGGGGGTAGTTATAGGAGAGGAAGAAGGGAGAGACGATAAATAGTGTTGCGTCATAGGATTAGGTAGGAAATCTCAAAAGCTTCTTACAACCATTAGGAAAGAGATTAGGATGACACCAAAATGACGACGTAAGGGAATAGGTGACTCTTCCATTAGATTAGCGTCATATGGTGTAAGGTCTCATTTAAGGGGTTGGTAGGAATAGTGTTGAAGTAAAAGAAAAAGAGGCAAGGAGAAAGGAAGGAACCATTAAGGGTCTTTAGAGTGTACTACTTCGCCGAGGACTAAGCCGTTGGCATTTTACTACTTCAAACTATGTGTCGACTATGGAATACGAGCACGCGGCCGGAGGTATGGAGGAAAATGCCGCGCATGCCAATGACGATCAGGTGGGTCAGTACACCAATCCCTGGGGTTGTCTTTCTTTTAATTTACGCTAACCCTGTTAGGTAGTGATTAATTTCGATTAGCAAATGGGAATTAGGAGGGGGGGGCCTTGAGTGAGACATAGAAGTTTACCAATAGGACTCGAAGTATCCAAACCCATTTCATACGTAGAAGTTGACCATACAAGCAACTAAATTAGATGATCAAAGATAAATTAAATTAGAAGATTAAATTAGAAAAAAAAAAATTAAATTAGAAGATCAAATTAGAAAAAAGATAAATTAAATTAGAAGATCAAATTAGGAAAAAAGATAAATTAAATTAGAAGATTAAATTAGAAAAAAGATAAATTAAATTAGAAGATCAAATTAGGAAAAAAGATAAATTAATTTAGAAGATTAAATTAGATAAAAGATAAATTAAATTAGAAGATCAAATTAGGAAAAAAGATAAATTAAATTAGAAGATCAAATTAGGAAAAAAGATAAATTAAATTAGAAGATTAAATTAGGAGGTAAATTAGATAAATTAAATTAGAAGATTAAATTAGGAGGTAAATTAGATAAATTAAATTAGAAGATCAGATTAGGAAAAAAGATAAATTAAATTAGAAAATTAAAGTAGGAGATAAAATTAGATAAATTAAATTAGGAGATAAATTAGGAGAAAAGATAAACTAAAATAGGAAATTAAATTAGAAAGAAAAGGATAACTTAAATTAGGGAAAAAGATAACTTAGATTAGAAAAACAAACCCAATCAACTTAGGAAACTATGGAAGGAACTTAGGTAATCCCTCCTCAGTCTTAGGAAAGGTCAATTAGCCTCAGATTCCCGTAGATTAGGATAGATCCGGTGATAGTTCGTATAGGCTGCCGTTAGGGGATGGTTAACCCGAACTATTCCCTCGCCAATTGGGGGCAACTCCATTGTCACCTGCGGAAACTAGGAACTTAGTAAAGAAGATCCATTGCTTGGAAGGCACAATGGACCGACGTTTAGTCACCCGTTAGGTTAGAATTTAGTTAACCCCTAGAACTTGGTTGTGTCCGATTAATTACCAAGGGTGGGTAATTAAGCGCCCACAGGGGAGGAACCAAGAGAGTCCGTACAAATCTCTGAGCCTATTAACAAAGCCTGTGTCAAATCAAAACGCTCTCCTCCTACAAACAATTGGCGAGAGAAATGCTTTGGTTGGGACTCTAGATCTTGCAATAATTTTGCAATGGATCCAATAGTATGGTTGGAGTCTGTTGGGAAGTTATCCAAGCCATAGTGTGCATAACGCACATCTCCATGACCATGAGCAATCATGCCTGTAACAGCGACAGACATCTTCATGAAAGAATCATTTCCCTTACTCTTGTAAGAGTAATGAGGGAAGCAGTCTTGGAGTGATTCATCTTGTTATGGATTATAGTCAGAACCTTGTCAGGATACATTTTAGACATTGAACGGTTTCCATAATACAAGTCCCTATGCGCCTTTTGTCCCGATAGGTGCACTCTCAATTTGTTAGACCACACGTCTTGCGCTTGTGAACGTGGAGTGCAAGCACTCTTGAGTTGCCTATATCTATTGCAGGTTCTACAACGAGCAAAACTATCTCCTCTAGTCTTGGGAGCTGTCGTACGCGCAGTCTAGGCGTAGGTATCTTTAACACCACAAAAGCGTTAAGATGACACGAGTTATCGTCCCAGGGAATTCCAGATGTTGTCGCGATAGATAAGTCTCCGGAACTACGGATCTACCTGGAAATGACAATCCGCTGTAGGATCCGGCACAACACAAACACCAAGTTCCGGAAATACTGTCTTCCGGAATCAAATCCGGATCCACCTTGATCCGGATTTCTACTCTCACTATCCGTCACAACGGTTTTTGGTACCTCTGTTTTACCCTCAGAGGGTCCTCACTTGCTCTTTCCGAGGGGTGGGGAACATCACCACTCAAGTAACACGCTTATCAACTCCTAAACAACAAACAACTATCCATCCTCAAAGTTCTCAGTCCGGTAAGGAGGAAAGATGGTCCCTCTCACAACATTCCGGGTGGCCACCCGGAAGGTAGGTCACACAGAGATACACCCACATCCGCCCTTACTATAACGACACTCAGATATTTTCCGGATCAAGCTTTCACCTACTCCTGAGGTTGGCAGACCTTCCGGTGGTTTGGGAATATTCTACTAGGCGGTTGCCGACTTCCGCACGGGACTACTCTCGAGTTCCCGGACTAGCTCCCTGACCACTACCGGATCCCACCGGATCACCGTTCCAGCGATTTAAAGGCACCACGCACAGCTCCTCACTTATAAACTAGACTCAACCGCAAAACAACCGCGGATAGTTGGAATCCGGAACTAAAGGACTTACTTCCTAGCTGTCGACCGTTCTTGAGGTTGGTAGACCTTCTGATGGTTTGGGAATGTTCCTCTTGGTGGCTGCTGACTTCCGCACGAAACTACTCATGAGTTCCGGATTAGCTCCCTGACCACTACCGGATCCCACCGGATCACCATTCTAGCGATTTAAAGGCACCGCGCGCAGCTCCTCAAGTTTAATTTAAACTATTCTGCAAGACACCTTCAGCCGTATCCGGATAACAACCAATCCGGATTCCTACCTTGCACACTTTCCCGGATACACCCACACACAAGTAATCAAGACGCGATACGCAAGATAATGATTCCCAAGGTGTTTATTCTTGGATGCTCAGATTGAATGACACAAAATGGAATGACAGGCCACAAGCCGGCCCGCCCTTAAAAACCAAAACAACACGACCAAAACGGTCCAAAGAAAAAGCGGCCAACGGCCAGCTGAAAATCCGGACAACAGCGAAGTGACCGTTCCGGGAAAAATGGAAAGCCGTTAAATTCCTAGAAATCCGGAACTACTTAGCATTCCGGATCAACGGGTCCCACATCCGGAAAACCCGCGATGAAGACAAAACACTAAAACTAACAATCCAACTACGCAACCTAGTCATTTACCCTTCCGTGCCTTCTTCGTTGATGTTCCGCCCTTCGAAATCCGGGTTGGCGCCTTCGGCCGGATCTGCTTCGTCGGGGTGGACTTGGTTGCGGATCGGGTCCTTGGCGGACCCGGATCCGTCTCCGCATACTCCGACTCGGAAGACGAGTTCGTCACTGCCTCCTCTTCCTCCGACTCGAGAACCTCCTCCGGTTCGCTACTGCCCTTCCGCCTGGTAGCCTTCTTCTTCTCCAAGTCAATGAACTCGATGGGAGTCGACAGTGGTGGCTGCGGAGGAGTCTCCTACTGCATATGCGTAAACTCCTCCGGATGGGTCCGGGCCGGATTCTGAATCCCAACCGGATCCTCCGTCATCGCCGTCACGTCTGCAGTGGGATCCTGAATGGGTGGGAAGAGGTTTACCGAAGTATTCCGGGGTGTCAAAACCGGATCCGGAATCCTCCTCCCATCCGTAATCTCCTTCTGCACCGAGGATCTTCCGGGATGCTGGGCTGACGATCGTACTCCCAGGTTCAGCTGTGTTGTCTCCTGGAACTCCCCTCCGGGTATTTCCGGAAACTCCTCCAATCCGCTGAGTGGATCGAAGTGGCCGACCAAGTGACACATTTCCTTCAATGCGACCTCGATCCGTGCCTCGAACTCTACCAATATCTTCACAACCTTGGTTCCAGAAATGTGGCCTTCCCGGGTCATGTGGTTGTTCCAGAGCGCGGATCTGGTGATGATATCCGTTGGCGGGTCGATGAGGTCTCTCAACTTCCGGACCAGCTCCGTCGCATCCGTCGCTCGTTTGTTGGCGGTGTGCATCTCCCTTTCCGCCCACGTTGCGCGGTTTTGAAGATGGTCGCGTTCCGCCTCCACTGCCCGGATCCGTCCCTCTAACAGGCGAATCATCTCCGGATCCGGTTTGCTCTTGATCGCCTCCACGATCTCCGTCTCGTCCGCTACCTTCAATACCGTGCAGACTCTCCGGATCAGGGTGGCCATCCGATCGTTGGAAGCCTTCTGACTCCGCAGTCAGGAGATGGTCGACTCGAAGATATCCAGATCCGGATCAGTGTTCCGGGATGGAACAGGATCCGGAAGCTGGCTCTTCCCTCTTGATTCCGGGTCCGTGCTCTTCCGGCGGGAGTCGTGCCTCTCCGGTGAGTCATGCTCTAGTTCCGGCTTTATCTCCTCTTCCGGCTCCTCATCCGTCGGATCCGAATCCGGAGGAAGACCGTATCAGAGCAAGCTATCTCCCTGCCGGTAGATGATATCTTCCGGACTACTGAGTACCTCCTGCTTGTGATACAAGTGGAGGAGGTACGGACTGATGGGATTGGATTTCTTTCCCACCAGGTTTCCGGAAAGCTTATCCACTATCGACTGGATAATGAGCCCCCAGCTAACCGGTCTAGGGGCCGGTTTCCCCCTTTCCCCTAAGGCTCCAAAGACTGTGTTTGCCAGGGTTACTGTAATCCGACTGGGCTTTTCTGGATACAGGATGGGGCTCAGAAACTCTAAGAGTCTCTGGTCCCTAGGGTTCCGGCAGTCGGATGCGGTGTAACCCTCCTTCGGATCCGCCGGGTTCCGGAACCTATCCGCAGCGAATTTCTCCGTCCGGCCGGCCCATCCGGATCCTCTAGAGGACGCGAAATAGACTCCGGCCCATATCTCTGCTGTCCAGGACTTTGGACGACCCCTAACGGTTAGGTGGTATTGATTGGAGCGCCATAGACTAGCTCGTCTATCATCTCCTCGCTCCGGATGCTCCAGGGTCTCTTCAGAAACCCCAGACACCCCATATCCGTCAAGTCATCCTCCAACTGATGGTGGTGTTCCGGATTCTCAGGGATTTCCGGATTGATCATCCGGGCCGTGATCCCTGACTTCCGTAGCACACTGGGTCCTGCCATAACTACCGACATACTCTATCCTCACTTCCGACTCACTTCCGCTAATGTTTCCGCTAAATTTCCGTTAAGTTTCCGCTAATCTTCCGTTCTACTTTCCGGTGCGATTGGCACCGGCCTCCCCTTCTCTCCCTAACACGTTCCTATCTCACCACACTTTCACTCACTAAGCGCCATCGCGATAATCACGCGGAGAAAGAGGAAGAATGAAGAAGACAGCGGGGGTTAAGTAGCTTTTCGGCCTGGCGTTCCCGCAAGTTCCCTAGCCGGACTAGGCTCTAGGGCCTACTCGGCCGGAACTTTCCGGTTTCCGGATTAGGGTTAGGGTTTCCGGATAGGGTTTCCGGATCCGACTGTAACCCTAATTACAGTTTAAGGTTTTCCGTAAAGCCTCTAATTCCTATTTCTGGTTTTAGGCTTCCTATTCCCTATCCATTACGGAAATTTTGAAAATTTCTACTCTATATAATTACTATTGTCTATTATTTCTGTTAATGTAGATAATGCGTACTTCCACAGGAGCATACTCTGGAAAAGATTGACGTCGAATGTTGCTCAAACCACTAGCCGAAATATGTTGCAATTGAATAGAAGAATTCACATTGTTGATCTGTGGCAACTTGTCCTTCCAACAAAATGCAGAGGGTAGGACCATGGAGGGGACTTTCTCCCCAGACTCAAGGGTCCTCGACTTGTGGGGCTTCGTATCCGCTTCATTCTCCACTAATAATCGAAGAGTTGCTGTGGCTTGCAAAGTGTGTATCCGAGGCTTTTTCATTCCAAGGTTGCCATGATGCTCCGGTTTCTGGTCATCTTTTGCCATCTTCTTGTATCTATAAAAGGTAGCCTTCGATACTCCATGGATGGCACACCAAGCAACCGAACAAATTTCATGGTTTACCAATGTGATTATGTCCCTTCCATTCGAATCAATGTGGATTTGCTTGTGCACGTCAAGCAGACGTGACTTGTGCCAGAACACTCCACCATCAATATGAAGTAGAGACCGAACAGCTTGAATCTGCCCACGTGAAAATGGTTGCAAGCAATTCTTCTGGCAACATTTCATACTAGAAACATCAGCAATTGTTTGCTCTATGAGGAGGGCTTCTTTCTTTGAGAGATTGGTAGGCTCAACCCTCTCACGTGATCTTTCGTAGGAACGAACTCTAGTCCGAACACGCCGCCTCGAACCGTTTGAAGAGACAGCAGTATTGAAGAGATGCGTTTGCTCGTGATCATATAAGTTGGCACCATTGAGGTAGACCCTTGAAATGTGCCAAGAGTGCATGAACCACATCCACTCTGACGGAACATCTACCTCACACAAAGACTCTGCAATTTGAATTGCAACTCGGTCATCACCAAGTGGGTGTCCGTCCATGTCAATGACGAGATCTGCATCAACACTATGACAAATTCCTTTTGCCACCTCTACCCCCTCTTCATTTTTGAGTGTGACGCATTTGGTATACCAAGAAGGTCGAGAAAATCCTTCGCAGGCAGCGACACCCGGCGGCAAAGTTGGCACTGGAACTGTAAACTCGTTGGCATCTGAAGTATCCATTCTGCACATGAAAGAACACCAATGAATTAATACTACTGTGAGTATCCTCGAGGCGAGGATAATAAATAAGTGCGATACATTGACTAAATCAAGACCAAAGTGCCCTCGATTGGAGGGCAAATTGTAAACCATTTTGTAATCATGTATAATAATCCATCCACCTAGACTAAAGTAGTGAAAATGAGAAGAATTAGCACCACAAAAACATAAAATAGAATTCAATCTAACATCCTTGCATTCCCTAGAAGAATAATAAAAAAATTTATCACTTCATCTATCGAACATTCCTACCTAGCAGTAAAAAACACAAAGGTATCATTGATTTGAAGATACGAGAGGGCAAATATTGAGAAATATTATGCATTCCCACAAACGATATTAGAGTGCTAGAGTGATTATGTATATAAATCCTTTATATCATCTCAAAAGCCAATGAATGTCTACGCTTGTGTATGATTATCATTTACATTCCATGCACGTTTGTAGTTATCCTCAATTCGAGGATAACCTCCATGCATGTGTCTGATTATCCTCGACCCGAGGATAACCACATACATGCATAGAGGTTATCCTCGGGTCGAGGATAACCACAGACATGCATGGAGGTTATCCTTGGTTCAAGGATAACCACAGACATGCATGGGGTTATCCTCGAACCGAGGATAACCTCTATGCATGTATGTGGTTATCCTCGGGTCGAGGATAATCCCATGCATGATTCTGATTATCCTCAAGCCGAGGATAACCTCCATGCATGTCTGTGATTATCCTCGACCCGAAGATAACCTCCATGCTTGTCTGTGATTATCCTCGACCTGAGGATAACTTCCATGCATGTATGTCATTATCCTCGACCTGAGGATAACTTCCATGACTGTCTGTAATTATCCTCGAGGCGAAGATAACCTCCATACAAGTATGTGATAGACAAATTTTTAGTTCCGATATTCACGGCGTAAAAATCGGTTGTTCAATCTTGAATATAACATACAAAGGACAACATTTGAGACGTGACACTGGAATTCTCAATAATCCATGAATCGGAGGTCTATGTAATATTGCATGCACCTTTGCTTAACACTGCGAAGCAAGAGCAGGAATCCAACATTCAGTGAGAAGGGAAGAAGGGAAATAGAGGAACTTACGACAACCTGTGCGAAACTAAGCCACCTAGTCACTTAAACATGTAAATGAATGCAAAATCATAAGTTCAAAGGCCGTGCGGTAGCAATGTCTACAACAGGCCGCGGAGGAGGAAAAACTGGAAACATGAGAGGAAATGAGGTGCTCGACGAAGAGAGACGATGCACACACGAGCGGGATAGAATGAGCGGGAAATACAATGGCATTTGAATTCTAAATGACTTTCCAGACGTAGGGGAGAAGTACCTTCTTGTATTAGGAGGCCGTTGACATTCTCATCCCTCAAATCATGTCAAAGATGTGGAATCTGAAGGAGCTTTTCATGAATAGAAATGGGATCTGATGGAGCCGATCTTTTTAAGATTTTAATAGGGGGATTTATAGTTTAAGGAATTTTTGGCAGTGACCTTTTCTCAGAGAGTGTGGAAATATTCTTTGAAATCACAACGGAATTTCGGATTTGGCAAATTTGGCCATTCTTACACCACCTACCAACCAACCTTTTTTTTAAAATAGTTTATTCTAATGCAACTTTAGATGAATGTTTAGGGGACCACACGAATTTGGCACATGCTGGGTCCAATGTGCATTGGCTATAAATAGAATTTTACCTAATGTAAGCTTTGAATAGGGAATGAAGTTGGGACTTTAGGGTTTAGGGTTTAGGGTATAGGGTTTAAGGTTTAAGGTTTATTGGTTTAGGAGCAACAACAAAGTTTTCTAAATGCGGTACTTTTAATAATATATTTTCCATGGATGTTTTTACACATTCTAAGGAATTCGCATTTATGTAGGAGCACATTAAATTCTTGCAATTCATCTTCTACAATACATTGGAAACAAAAGGAAAAATATAGGTATTTATGCTGTTTTTAGAGAATTAAAATCCCTAAAAGCTATGAAATTTTAATGAGGATAACTACAATAGATCAACAAAATAATGTACTAGTTAAATTGTTGTAAAATTTTTAATAATTTAATGATCATTGAGTATAGTACATAATTTTCTTCAGTTGTTTTTTAAATTAGAATGATTTGGATTCTAAACCTAGAGTATGCAAAATACTATAAAGAACTACAATGACCAAAAAAAAACTTTTATCAAGATGAAAGAAATAAAAAGCACATGCTTAAAACATTTCATAACGAAAGTATGAGACCAAAGTTATACAAAGTAGGATCTATATTTTCAAAAGCTTAGTAATTATGTGAAGAGTGCTAAATTCGAAGACCCATGTTCTAAGAGGTCGTCATGTCCACCTTCAAAGCATGATTTGAAGCATAATTGGCTTCAAATGGGACTACTTTGTTAGTACATTGAAATGAGTGATGGACTTTGCATTCATTTGCTACCAATCATTATTATGAACTCCATCATGGTTTATAGACTTGAAACAATTCAATGTCTCATAAATAATCATTATAAGAGGTGCACCTCCTAGAAATGAATGTAATTTAATGTATCCCATACAATGACTCCTTAGTCTCTAAATTGTATGAAAATACTATACTCTATTAGTTTTATAAATTCTTTACATCTTGTGTACTTGTACATAATTATTCAAAAAGTGCAAATTATGTATGAATGAAAGGCCTATCTTTTAACTACTATAAATAATTTTGAGTGCTAAACTTTTATAATTTTGTTATGATAACTTTTCAATAAACAGAATATTATATCGAACTAATTCTTAAACATGAAATGAAGAAGTAAAATAAGCCAAGCGTACGTTGTACTTTAAAAACTAAACTCAATGCAAAACAATTATGGAGTTTTAATGAACAGGGTTAACTAAAAATAATGTAGAAGTTTTTATTTTTTCCGTCATTCCATCCTAAACCCTATTTAATGGATTTAGAAATAATAGTTCTTTAAACTACAAAGTATGAATAATTATTTTTAATGTTTTGTTGTGAAGTACCAAACAAATGGCACCAAATTAATTCTCACAAGAATCATAAATTTAAGTTCAAAATATTTCCAACTTCTACATTTTATTTCTTGTTCTGTTTAATGGTTATTCCATACCTTTTGAGATGTTAAATCTTAAAGAAATGGTGTTTAGACCTTTATGGTTTAGAATCATCTAAAATGTAAAAGTTCTTTATAATGTAAAAAAAATCAAATGGTAAAAACTAAATTGTTTATTATTTAATTATTCTTTTATTCATGACAATACTTTAGAAGTTTAGCAAAATTTACTAAACTTTGTATTTCATATAAAATTTTAGTATATGGAATGCCCAAAATGTAATGTAAGCCTTGAATAGGGTATGGAATTTGGAAATTGTTTTTTGGTGTTAAAGCTCTGAAGATGCTTTATTCATTTGAAACTTACAGTGAATTCCAAGAAGCTGAAAAACAACGTTGGTTATTTAGAGAATTAGATACATTACAAATTAGAAATACCATTGATTTCAAATTCTACTCAAATTTGTTTAAATTAGAAAATATGAAACCCCCCAATAAATATGGAATTTTTTCCTAGATTCTTGTAGTAAGGGAAAGTCTACATTACATGAAAAAGTCTAAAAGAGATGAATTATGGGACCGATGAGAAGATATCAAACACACTTTGGACAATTTCGGATATCCAGTTCTGATTTTTGTTCTTTGGGTTTGTTTAGTTTGCAATTATTCTTGTTCTTATTTCAAATTGTTGTTGTGTTCATGAATTCTTCACCTTGTTCCAATTTCCAGGCAAGTGTGATGGGCCTACATTCTAGAATTTGGATTTGAATTTTTTGTTCATTTGTTCTTGGATTAGGGCTTAGGGTGTGTGGAGGATCCATTGCAATTATTCATACATCCAATGATTCAAAAAAATATATAATTGGTGGTCACTTTGAATGACCTTGAACGTCAAATTAAAAATTGGGGCATAAACCTTGCCTTGTACTTTAATACATATCTTTATATGCAATGAATTATTTTATAAACAAATGTTTTCGAAATGGCACAGTCTGGTGTCTGAACTTCTATTGAACTACGTATGCATAAAAGTAGAAGATGTAGTTCAAAACTCTAAGCAGTTTCCAAGGTTTAGAAATGCAAATTTTGTTATCTTAGATGTAGAGGGCTCCACAAAATATATGATTTGAGGGTGCATTAAGGTTTTAGGGTTTAGGGTTTAGGGTTTAGGGTTTAGGGTTTAGCGCATGGATTTTTTATGCTTATTTGCTGAAATTTTCACACAACATGGGGACCAGGTTCTTCTTTACAGCCCAATAATTTTCATGAATTTTGACTACATGGTTCAAAAGTTATTGCATGATATGTAACTTTCAGTGTTCAATAGGCAGCCCAAAAAAATTAAAAAAATCACTTTTTTCAATAATAAAAATTTGAAATTGGTTCTCTAGATTTATATAGGCATGAAAATCTTTTAATAATTCCATTTTGATTTCTGAGTTGAAAGTTCTGAGGTGCTCTAGTTTGCGGGTAGTTATGGATCCCCTACTCAAAAATATACTTTGGAGTCTTTAATTTAACTCAAATTTTAATATTTTTTGAAAAAAATAATAAAACATGATGTAAATTGTTTAGTACTACATTACCGTTATTGGGATTTTCAATTTTTAATTTTATAATTGAATTCTTAACAATTTAGTGCTTGAAAATTGACTCCTCCCTCATCACCAAGCATAAGTGCTAAAAATCCCCCCTTTCGAACCTCCATAATTATCAAAAATGAAGAACCCTAACTCACTCTAAGTAAAACTCAAACTCCCAGTTCACTCCCTGGAGCAGAACAACAACGGCAACGTCTGTGGGGAAGAAGGAGAAGCCCGAAGCTGCGAGGAGAAGGAGGCTCTGAAACAGGCTACAATGTTCCTTTTTTTTTCACCGCTCAAGGAAAGGGGTGCAGTAAACCCATCGTGAGGGCGCAGTTCGTGAGGTCGTGAGGGCTCATCGTGAGGGTGTGAATCTCATCGTGAGGGCGCAGGTCGGGAGGGAGGGCTCATCGTGAGGGCGCAGGTCGGGAAGGAGCGCTCATCGTGAGGGCGCAGGTCGGGAGGGAGGGCTCATCGTGAGGACGCAGGTCGGGAGGGAGGGCTCATCATGAGGGCGCAGGTCGGGAGGGAGCGCTCATCGTGAGGGCGCAAGTCGGGAGGGAGGGCTCATCATGAGGGCGCAGGTCGGGAGGGAGGGCTCATCGTGAGGGCATAGGTCAATCGGGAGGGCTCATCGGGAGGGCTCATCGAAGAAGCAGGTCGCTGCTGTTTGGTGCTGCTGCAAATTCGGGTTGCAAGTAGGTTCGGATTTATGCATTAATTTTGCAATTTGTTGGATTTGTTGGTGCTTGTTGTTTCTGCTTGAATGTCATACATTTTGTGTTAACAATCATCTGCTTATGATTGACATGTTTATTGTTTAGGTTGTTCCTGGGTATTGTCTTCTTAGGATTAAGGTTTGAAACTGTTCTTTACGTTGTTTAGTGTGTTTTGAATTTAGTTGTTGTGTAAATGTTTTGTTGTTATTAGAGAAGGCTTAGAGTTCTGCATGATCATAGAAAAAGTTGCATACTGCACATATTGTTGTAGTTTTGGAACTCAATCTTAGGATTTAGGGTAATGAAAATTGTATTAGCAGTCCTGTTCCTTTTCTAGTTTCTTGTGTTTGTTGATTGAATGTTAATTGTTGGTTTGCCAGTTTCGATTTAGGGTTTAGGTTGCTCTAATTCTTCAATCAGGTTCCCTTGTTCATTTATGATCTGAATTGCTTGTTTAGGGTTTAGGAGTTGTAATTGTTGAATTGGTTGTTCTTCTCAGCCCAAATCCTCGTCCCGAGGATAAATAAGAACGACAAAATCTCCAAACCAATCTAACAAAATTTACTACAGACCAATTATCCTTGGCCCGAGGATAAATATCATCGACAATAACACACAAATAGGATAGAACTAAATTCAAAGACGACCATTTATCCTCGGGCTGAAGATAAAAAGCAAAGAAAAAATCTCAAAAACAATCTAACAAAATTTACTACAGACAAATTATCCTCGGCCCGAGGATACATATCATCAAGAATAACACAAATAGGATAGAACTAAATTAAAAGACGACCATTTATCCTCGGGCTGAGGATAAAAAGCAAAGAAAAAATCTCAAAAACAATCTAACAAAATATACTACAGACCAATTATCCTCGGCCCGAGGATAAATATCATCGAGAATAACACAAATAGCATAGATCTAAATTAAAAGACGACAATTTATCCTCGGGCCGAGGATAAACTGGGAACTGAAAGACATAAATACCGCACAACTAAACTAAAACAGAGACCAAATAATCAGAAGTAAACTATTTCCTCGACATGAAGATTAAAACAACCAAATAAAATACACATACAATATAATAAAACTA
Source organism: Rhytidiadelphus loreus (assembly GCA_947034895.1). Lineage (NCBI taxonomy): Eukaryota > Viridiplantae > Streptophyta > Bryopsida > Hypnales > Hylocomiaceae > Rhytidiadelphus > Rhytidiadelphus loreus. The sequence continues at coordinate 48,652,638 of OX344764.1, forward strand.
AAAGAACAGATCATTAAGTATTATCCTCGGGCCGAAGATAATGAACCGTACTTATCATTTACGAATGTAGTTTGTTCAATGTACACTGCCCTACATATGCTGTGTAGCATGATTCAATCAAAATGCATTAGCCAAGTCAAGTATATTATCTTCGATTCAAAGATAATAATTGAATTACAATGTTGATGTATTTGGTTTATTCTGCATAGATCCATATCAGCATGGCGACTGAGTCTGAATACGACTACTCAGCTACTCTCCCATTCCTTGAGCCTTTCAGCAAATGGGTGGAAGAAGAGCCCTTCATATCGGACATGCCAGAGCTATACAGCAAGCTCTAGCAATTCAAAGCTGTCGTCGAGTCATGGACATTCGGTGTCAACCAGTCCAAGGACTACGTCTACCTGCGTCACCGAGAGCAGGACACTGGGTTGTACATGAACTGGAACTTCAATGAGAAGGTCGCACTCATAGAGAACCATTAGGACAAATTCATTGTCATCACTCTGCACGCCCTCGATAATGCAGGAAACGAGACCAAACATACTCATTCAATTGTCTGCCATGAAGACGACCCTATGGGTGTTTTTGACTTCGACAACCTCATCGTCGACTTGCACTCGGCAAACCTCGATGCCTTGGCATCAAACTTCCATTCAAGATATCACCCGTGGCTTAAAAGGAACGCCAGGGTCACGGCAAGGAAAGTTGGATACATGTTCCACAAGTTGACAGCAGGGTTGTCTTGTCTGACATATTTTTGGGTTTAGGCAATGTGTATGACATCTGACGTCGCGTGTTGTGTGTCACCAAGTGTCGAGTTTACTTGACATTGCGTCGCGGAGGGGTAAAAAAATTTACCCCACGGTAAATAGATTTTGCCTACGTGGCAAGGTTTACAAAATGACGTGGAAAGCCAACTTGGGCGACTGCGGGTAGGGGCGCATGTACTTCAGCCTTCGGCGACCGCGGATGGGGGCGCGTGCAAGTACAAATGGGGCGAGTACGGGTTCTAAAATTAGGGCGACTGCTGGTCCAGGGGGGCGACCTCCTTGTTGCAATTGTCAAAAAACACTCAAAACTGCCATTTTTGTGCAAATTGCAAAGAGAAAAAAAATTTAGAATGGTATTTTTTTTCCATATGTTACCATAGGATCTTGCAATAAAATAGTTTGAGAATGCATGGAAAAAATTTCAGACATTTTGACCACATAGATTGCAAGATAAATGCATTCAAAGTGAAGAAATTGTGTTTTTTTGGCACAATGGCAAACTAGTTTAAAACTTCAAATCTTCTTAACTTAAATAGTTTGAATTGTAGATCTTGAATTTAATTTTTTTTCATCATTCAAAATTGAGTTGAAAATATAGAAAAAATAAAAGTTTAAAATATAATGTAATTTTCATTATTTAAAAATTTATTTAGTAGAAGAAGGTATCATAGAGGGAAAAACTAAATCATTAATAGCTCTAAGATGGAATTAAAACTCACGAATTCCAATAGTGAGATTGTTCTAACAATCAATGTTGATTTGGTGGACCTATTGTGAGTGTTTCTAACTCCACCCTTAAGTCAGAAAGTTGCACACAGGTTCTAGCGGCATAAGTTAATGGTTTAATTGGGTGAATGGTAAACTCAGTGTTCTTTGGCCTTCCAAGCAATGGACACTTTGTTATGTTGATTTTTATCTAAATTAAGTACTTCAAAACACTCTAATAGTTAAGAAATAAAGGTTGTTGAGAGTTGTTAATTGTGATTTAACTTCTAACTAAACTAAAATTTTACCTAAACTAAATCAAAGAATACAATTTGCCCTTTCCAAAATGGTAAAGCAAGTTGGATTCTGATATTCCTAATGAAAGTTATGTGTGGATGAAATTCGTACCTAATTCTATCCTAAAAACTTCATCCGTCAACTTAAAATAGCAAAATAATGTAAAATAAATCTAAATTTCAGGGTTCAAAGGTTAATTAAGTTATTTAACGGAATTTTTAGAGAAAACCTAATTTTGACCTATTTTAAGATTTTTCATCCAAATTTAGGTCAAAACTTCATCCACCTTTTAATCTTTCCAAATTAAAGTAATTTAAAAAGTAAAAGGTGGATTTAGAATCTTCAAGAGATTCTTTAAAAGATTATGTTTTCAAAAGATTCCCTAGTCGTGCCTTGAGAATATTCCTAATTGTTCTTTAATTAATCCTAATTCTAAGTTATTATTCTAATTTTAGTGAATTTTTATGGTTTTATGGTTTTTATGAGTAAAGTGATTAATTAACTTCTTGTTAAGATAAAAAGTAAAAATTTAGAACTTTTAGGTGAAAACTTGTAAATGGATGAAAATTCCCCTTGGTTGGATGGAATCCCTTCCTTTAGTAATTTTCAAGAGAATAAGTAGATAAATTAGGTTTTGACTTTCCCTAATTATTCTAATATTCCCTAAGTTCCTAAATTAAATTAGATTCCTTTTGAGATTCTTTTGGATGAGATTACTATTTCGTTTTCCAAATTAATTCAAAGTTAATCTAATTATTACTTTTTACGATTTTAGATAAATTTTCAAAGGTTTTCTAACAATTTAAATTCTACTAGCTATTGGATTTTGTTAGTTTTAATTTTCTAATCTAAATTTTAAAAGAATGAAAGCAAAAGAAAAGACAAAAGATAAAATTTGAAATCATACCTTGGTGTCAAGAATGTCGATCGTCCCATCATTGCAAAACACCATCATAATCGTCTCCTCGAAATTCTCCATTGTCTTTCATGAATTTGGAAGAAATCTTAGTATTCTTGTTTCTAAACCTATCTAAAAAGTCCAATTTTGTTAGTTTTGGCAATTTAAAACTAATCCTTTGATTTTAGGAATTTTAAATTAAATGATAAATTTAATTCATTTTTCCCAAGTTTTCAATGAATAGTAGTTTTATTCAATTGCCAATTTTTTAATAGTTGTTTTGTTAAATATTCCAAGATATTAGTTGTTGTTTGTTTTTATTGTTTTGGCTTATTAGGCCTAATAAAACAAATCCCCCAAACTACAAACAAACAACTAATTTGGTTTTGGAATCCTAATTAATAACTAAAACCAAATGAATGAATAGTATTCTAATAAAATAATCAAAAGTAATCAAAACAAATCTATCAATGAATAGTAGAAAGAATAAACCAAATAAACAATGCCAAAACAATTAGTTGATGAATAGTGAGATTCTTACCTTAATAGTTGTTTAATCCTTTAATTCCTTCACGTGTTGAATTCCTTCCTTCTTATTCTTCTTCGTCCTTCAATCTTTCATTTGTTCTTTTGCAATTTGCAATTTGGCTCAGCCTTTGTTTGTATACCCAATGTTCAGATGCTGGTCTGTTTCAGCAGTCAGTTATCCTTCGGTAGTCAGTGGTCCTTCAGTAGTCAATGGTTCCTCAACCCGCAGTTCATTCCCCAGCCACGTCGCTCGTTACCGGCCCCGTCAGCTCGTTTCCAGGCCCCGTCAGCTCGTTCCCAGCCCGTCAGCTCGTTCCCAGCTCCCGTCAGCTCGTTCCCGGCCCGTCCTATACTTACTGCCATCAGTTCCGCTGCCTTGGGTTTCTGGTCTGATTGCCCAGCTTGGACTGAAATTTTTTATAATTTAGATGAAATGAAAATTTGGATACTCTAATTGAACCACAATTTAACACATCAATTAAGGTATCTTAACCTTCATAAACACTTATTAGTAAATCGTTAGTCTTCTATAAATGTTAAAAAAATAAAAAAAAAACAATCAAACAACAACCAAACAAACAAATAAGCAATGAAATTATAATAAGGAAATTTAGCATTTAGGGCAAAGCAATAATTGAAGCTAAATACCTCCACAACGCACATAAGCAAAAGAGAAATATTTCAAGGGCTTTTAGATCTTAAATAAGTTTCAAAAGAACCTTATTCTGTTGATTCCTTTGGTTCAAAGCTTCGTCATGTGGTTAAATTCACGATTAGATGGTCAGTTTAAAAGTGAATTTTAACCTTCAAAGTCAAAGCTCCGCCGTGCGGGAGCAACCCCAGGAATTAATGTTTAAATCAAAGTTTCAAGTACCCGTTTCTAGGTTTCAAAGTCAAAGCTCCGCCGTGCGGGAGCAACCCCAGGAATTAATGGTTAAATCAAAGTTTCAAGTACTCGTTTCCAGGTTTCAAAGTCAAAGCTCCGCCGTGCGGGAGCAACCCCAGGAATAATCAGTATCCAAGGACCCAAACTAGTATTTTGAAAACTTAATTCTTAAAGGAGGTACACATGACAGTGTTTAACCGAACATTAAAAACTAATTTCCAAAATTCAAAGCAAAGTTTTAAGTTTAATCACTAAAGGAGGTACACATGACAGTGTTTAACCGAACATTAGCAACTATTCAAACCAAACACCCGTTATACAACGAGTTTTGGCACGTGGTGATGCTCAAAACCTTTTGGCAAAGTCTAGCTTTGCCGCTTTAAAGTTTTAAGTTCACAGACTATTCTCAATTCACACAAATGGTTGGTTAGTATCAAAAGAACAACAATATCAAAGTAGAGTTCGGGAACTACTCCCACAACTCCCAAAATGTCAAAGTTTTGGGGCTTGAAGCCTCCAAATTCAAGAAATACGTTAGTTAACACAAACAATACTAGAGTTAGGGGTTTTTCTCCACCTAAACTCTTTGAAAAGCAAAGCTTTGGGGCTTGAAGCCTCCAAATTCAACAAGAAAAGAAAACAAAGCTTTGAAGGGGCCCTCCGGACCTTCAAAGTACAAGAGAATAGAAGAAAATAGAAGAAAAGAGCCAAAATTTGGCTTAAAAAGTGCTCCGACAAGTGTCGGTAGCACGACAAGAGCAACAACAAGAATGAAACAAAGAATGAGGGCCACGAACAACCTCGAGGAAGGGCCTTATATACTCGCTCCAGGCCTCCCCCCGGTAAGTTGTTCGTAAATTATCTTTTACTTTCAATCTAGATATTTTGCTAAACTACCTAAACGTATTTTCAAAATAATCTTTGTTTAATGGGAAGGAAGGTTCTCAAGCGAGTTCCTTCTAGGCCCTAAATGGCCTTAGAATCTTTTCCCAAATCAAATATTTGATTTTCCCAAAGATATTTTGAAAACCTACCTAATTAACCAAGATATTTTGTGTTTTAATCTAGGGTTAGTTCTAAATATTTGATTTTCCCAAAGATATTTTGAAAACCTACCTAATTAACCAAGATATTTTGTGTTTTAATCTAGGGTTAGTTCTAAATTGGCTTTCTTTAGTCCAAAAGATGGCTTCTTACGCAAGACAAGTATCTTGGGCAAATCCAATCTTCGATTTTACAAGAGATATTTGCAAAATCAACCCAGATTAATCAAAAATTACCTTTTAAAAGTCAAACTAAGGGCTGACCCTCTCTATCTTTTGAGGGACAACTCGAAACTGAAAAAAAATTGCGCCATCGTGTTCAGAAGACCCCAATTAGCCTAAGGGACCTCTTACCCCTACCTCTCCAGCCGTTTTAAGGCGCAAATTTGAGTCACGGTAACTCAGAACAAAAGTTAAAAAGCTAACTTTTGGAGTTTGCGTCTTTTGATGAAACTGTCGGTTCTGGGTGGTTTAGAATATTCGTGGGAGTAAGAATTGACCCTTGAAACGCTCCATTCGGACACCGCTAGCTCCTGGTTCGCCGGTCAATCCGCCGCCAAGTTGTAAATTCTTGTAAAATTCGCTGTCGGTTCTAATTCTGGTACTTGGGAATGTCGGAATGTCTTCAAACTTGACAGGGCTCTTTATTGGCACACAAAACACTATCCTAATTTTTAGTGAGATTTTACCGCAACATTGGTAATTTCTAGGAAATTTACGAATGCAGTTTTAAGCGGTTGACTTCCCATGGAGTCATCGTGGAGTTTTGTAAAATCCCGAAACTTTTGGGCAATCTTCTACAAGATGTCCATCAACTAAGGGCAAAACCAAATCTCCAATAAGAATGCTATTTTTAGCAATTCTTTAATAATTTCCACTCGGGGGGGAAATTATTCTTGATACCGGGGGAATCTTGGATGATCGGGCTTCTATTTGACCTCCTGGCATGCTTTGACCTAGAAAAGCACCTCTCTGTATGTTCCAATCATCATCTCCTCCATCTTGATCTGCGAATGATTGTATTTCTCAAAATTACGTGCAAACAATAAATCTAACTCTTTCGAGTTGGATTTGGACTGACTCGGACTAGACTCGGACTAGACTCGGACTAGACTCTAACTTTTAACCAGTTTGTTACATGTATACTTATAGCTGTTGTATTACATGAACAAGACACTAGGACTGGTTAACTCTCAAATTCTCACATCGCTCGGAATTACTAACTTAACTACTTATTTCTACTAATAAGACCTAAAATTAGTGAAAATGTAACGTCTTACGTATTTCACGCATTTAAGGCCATGACACACCTCTTTGGTAGGGACTTCTACCAAAACCCACAATAATTGTATTTTTATATGTTTTTTCCTATTTTCCACTTAAAAATTAACTAAAAATCGCGAAAAATAAATTCAGAGTTCCAAGTGTCAACTTGAGGGCTCACACCTATCACTAGTAGAAACTGGTGACCAAAACAACAGAACAGTAACAACAGTCTGTTGATTGAAGCAGTGGTAGTCAGAATTTGACAAATCTAACAGATTCTTGTTAAGGCTTCGATAGATGTTGCTTGTTTGCTGTTGTTCTGGGTACTGCAAAATTGAAGGACTTATTAAATGTGCATTTACTGTAGATGTTGATGACGAGGCATCTTGTACCATATGAAAGAACATGGAAATTGCAGTGACAATAATGAGAGCTTACTTTTAATATTCTAGACTGGTCCCACTTATATCGTGAAATGTTCCAACTGCCAACAACTACATTCATGCTGCGAAGTGGACAGTTTTGGTACTGAGGCTAACTTATATGTATTAGTAGGATTACATTTTTTTCCTTAACATGAAGGGAACAGTGGTCTGCTCTAGTAATGAAGGCCCTCACAATTGAAATTTATATTTCAAATAAAATAAAAGTAAGCATCAGTCAGTGACAATAGTATTGCCTGAAGCTGCATTCTTCTCCTGACCTTAGCTTGTAATCACTATAGTTCATCACATGTACTACCTTACAATAGCTTTGAGTTCCTCACATGTATGGATTGAAACACATAAGGGTAGTTTCAAAATAAATAGATGTGAATATAGGAAATTGAAGGAAATTGGAAATGTAAAACGTTTGTACTGCAAGCATTAGCAACGGACATGATTGCAATGAGAACAATATGCCTCTATATTGTGGTATTTGAACATAATTTTCCCTACTTAGAGCTTCTCTCCACATACAATCTATGTTTTCTTGCAAGCACTGCTAATTACATCACCTGAATTTCGGCTAAACATGTATTTCAGTTTTCTAATGGATCCATCGAGGCAACACTGTAGATTTCTTTCGAGATTTCTTTGTACAAAGATCACATCACAATAGAAGTGACCAGAAGTTCATAGTGCGCTCCTCATCAAAAACAATACTTCCTCTTCTGGTTGAATCCACCAATTGTTCCTATAGAACTTATTAATGAAGCTGAGGTTCAGAAAAGATAAAAAGTTCTTGGTTTGTGGTAGTTGAACCTTTGCATCATACCTGAACCTTCGCTTCATCACAGTTTCAGAGCTTACTAAGATGAGGACTTCCTTCCTTGTACGATGAAATGAAAGGTGTGCCTTATACAACAGAAATCTCTGAACTCAAAAAACAGAATTTTAAGTCCATGCACAAAGCCTTTTTTGAAATTGTTGTACAAGCACGTTCAACAATAGTCATTACTATCTATTTCTATAGGAGTACAAGAAAACAAGTTGTGGACATGGAAGGAAGAGAAACTGAAAATCAATGACTTCAAATGCGTGTGTTTTCTTTAAAAGAAAGTGCGTTTGCCTTCTACCTTTCGTACGACACTTTATTGTGAAATTCTCTTGCTTCTGCAATTGCACATGAGAATTTTTTTTCTTCTCCTCTCCTGAATACACTCATGCAAGACAAAACACAGAATGAACATGATGCTGCTAAAATTTTTTATAGTAGAAATATGCACCTGTTGCATTAGAGAGTTGTTCATTGAATTGGAGGCCGCCCAGCCTTCAGTATAGTGGATGGCATTGATAGCACTGAAGCCTGCAACAATAAAGAGTTTTTAAGTCAGCCTTAGTGGCATAGTATATGGAAGAAGTTCAGCAATATAGAATCGCAAAGGTGAATGCAAATTGTGAGCACTAAACTTACCTTTTTCTGGTTTGTAGCACTTCCTGCCTGTTTAATAATGCCTTCTTCATTCTTTTATAGCCCATTCTGTACATGCTTGATAATTTATGAAATTGTCGACAACAACTTCAAACTTGGACTTCATCTACGTTTCAGTCCTTCTTATTAACCTTTGTAAAAAATTGTGCAATCACTACCTTTGTTAACAATGGAAGTCGTTATTTCCCCTTGATCTTGAAAGATACATTGTAGTAGTAGATAAGAGCTCCTTGGAGCCATTTTGTTTTCCTGAAACACATATAGAGCACACTGAAATTGTAGTTGCTCTGCACTCCACTTCTACTACCATACATTTGTGTAAGACTGCTTTGTATTCAGATTTGTGGACCTCCACCTGAATCCTCATGTTTGAACATATTGTGTGTTATGAATATGAACTCATAGGTACCTGTCCTTAAAAATATGGATACCAACTTCAAGAATTATGAATGCTGTGGAACTGATAGAAGTGACAAAAATGTCAGACAACTTTTTGCACCTTCTTCCGGTAGCACCATCTCCAGAAATTGTAGAACGACATCACCGCCTTCTCCAATGTCACTTCCTAGTAGTACTTGGTCAGCAACAAATTTGTCCCATTCGTAAGCATGCAAAGAAGGCTTACATCCCATACGTGGATGTGTTCTTGTTTAACTAACACACAAGGAATACAAAACAACAATGGAACATCATGGATGTTAGATTTCATTATAAGAAGGCCTCTTGGTTTTAGCGACCTTGCAGTAGACTATCCTCACTTGCATGGCTTCAAAGATCTTCTCCCTTACGGAAACACCACGTACATCCTCTCAAGTGTTATTGCTGGGGACTGACCATGCTCAGCTGTCTATTCTAAGAAGACAAACCTGAACATGCCTAGCTGGAACTCTTCACTAAGATATCGATGACTACGTCCTACATAGTCAACCATCTCTGATCAGATTGAGAATATGACAATAGTGTCCCCCAACTGAAGCATGCAACATTGCTCAGCATGAAGAACTTCTAAAGTAATCCATAACAATTCACTGAAAAAATTGAGTTGAACCGATCGAACTTCAAACTCACCTTCGTTGTACACATACGCTTGCCTTTAATGCTTGTCAATGACGTTATCCCTTCTAGTCCTCCAGCACTAGGTCATATAGTTCACTATTTGGTATTGATGGCTTGCGCACTCTCTATGAACCAAAGGAATTGACATGTGTTCTTCGACATGTTGCCAACTTGTTGGTCAGGACTGTGATCATCAATTCAATAGATAGTATATTAGGCGTACTACACAGACAAGGCTACCAATGTCGAGACAACAAAATGACAATCTCATCTGACTATCTGTATCCTCTTCATCTGCAAACAAAGAAGTGTTAGGTTTTTTTAAAATTGCCCAACATCTTCATCATCTTTTACTACTAGCATGGGTTGCCAATTGAATGTTAATATTCTTTTTTTCCGCTTCACTACAAAGGACGACCTCCTGATTTCCAGAAAAGACTGATTTAGAATTGACAAGGAGAATTGGGTTGCACCTTTATATCATCACCATAAGCAACAACCACTGTTGCTTGGAGTGCCGAAGCATGAACATGTGTCCTGTTTGCACTGTTCGGCAAGACTCCTCCATGTCCAGAACAAGGCATGAAGAAAATTCTTCACAGCCTGTAACATGTTGCTAAAATTTTTATTCAACGAAAGGCTTCAGCAACAGCTACCAAAAGCTTCTATACTGTTGAGGGTTCGATTATGAAGCACCCATTTTGTTTCTCACAGCAAGGAACGCAAAGACTACAGAATAAAAGTATACTTACATAATGAAACTCGTCTGAAGTTTCTTAGAAATTAAAACTATATATGCACTATATATACTGCTTCTGCTTGAATGAGCTGAAATCGACGTTACGGAATACAAGAGAAAAATGTGCAGTGCCACCTTTGTTGTAGTATATGACCATATGCAACAACAAATTATATCAAAATCAAGCATTAAAGCACATTGTGCAGCATTATTGCCTGCTCTTCTAAGTGAATTACTTAGTTCAACAAATTTTTCAATTGGCCGATGTGCATGTCAGTTTTGATTACGACCTGCACAGTCGGCTAATCCACATTAGAACTGCATTCACTGGAATCAGATATGACCTCAAAATATGTACAACAATCACTAGGAAGTAAACATACATCTGTCATTCCTCCTCTTCGGAGGATTCACCAACATCTCGATCGAACACGTCAGTTGCCTCGTCTATTCCTTCTCCAAGTACTTCAGTCACTGCAATGTCCCTACCTGTCCGAATGGGAACTGCCGGTACCTCATGAATTTGGGTTGCAACATGAAGTCCCTCAAACTCTGCATTTTCTCCCATTCTAAAAAACCGAGCTTCATCTTCTTCCTCCAATTCTGTGTCTACTCTACGTCCCCTTACCTCAGTTCGAAGTACGATTCTCCAACCAGGGTCTTCCTCAACATCCGAGAAAAAAACTTGATTACAGTGGATTGGGAAAGCGAAAGATTCGTATCCAAATGGTACTAGAGATCTAAAATTTGCCATTGTAAATCCCCACTCATCCTTCTTCACAGTGGCATTCCTGCCTATATAATTGGCCTTCACCCAGTCACATATGAATACAACAGTGCAATGTCGTCTATAGTTCAGCTCGACTATCTCCAAAATTTGTCCTATGTATTCCAATATTCCGTCAATTGGATTCTGATCTCGTATTCCTGATCGGCATGGCCGGCAAAAAGTTGCCGCTACCCCTAAATCACATGTTTTGCTAAAGCTGCCCTCTGCCCTCTTCACTCGATAGTGGTATCCATACGCATACATACTTCTGAACCTTTGTGCTTGTAGACATGGTGGTTTGGATGAATCTTCTACATCTTCGGAAATCACAAGCCCTCTCTCTTTATCATCCTCAACGTCTTTTTGAATCCACCTTGCAAATGTTGGTAGCTCTTCTAGTTCAATAGGATAAGACTCCCATCTTTTCCCGTATCGACGTGGGTGTTGCTGCCGAAACTCTGCTCGTGCTGTGGTTCTTTCTTGCCAGATTTGTTCATACCTCCTGCTCAAAATTCCATATTGTTTTTAGAAGTGTGCCTCACTAGAAAATAAAAGAAGGGAAGTCCCCGCTTTCTACATTTGTGAATGGACAAAAAGCAAAGTTGCCGACAAATGCTATTTACACAACCGCTGTGAAGCACTGCAGAGGTGCCTCTTCTCCGACTGTGGACTTGCATTCAGAATTTCCCAGATATGAAAGAACATGACATGCTCCTCATTTGCACGTTCACTTATCAGCATGTCATGAAAATTGCATCCCATAAAGTTAAAAAAAAAGCTTTTCAGAAAACTTACTGACGATACAGTTGTACATGGGTCGCATTGTCTAATACAAATGCATGCATTGCATCTCTCAAATCTTCAGATAGTTGCCTAGGCTTCCCTTTCCCTTCCAAAATCTCGTCCACCATTGTTGGGTCCTCCTTGTCATCCCACACTCTTCGTGACGTAATGTTGTAGTCTGCCATGTACTCTGTTACAAATCCCAAAGCTTCCTCCACTTCATAACCACGTGCAATGCTACCTTCTGGTTTTGCTAAGTTCCTTACATGTCCTTTCAGTGTTTTGAAGTACCGTTCGAAAGGGTACATCCACCTTGTATGAACAGGTCCACATAAGAAAATCTCTTCGACTAGATGGTTTGGCATATGCGACATTATATCGAAAAATGATGGTGGCATCTCCTTCTCGAGCAAGCACATAGTTTCAGCACAATCTGCCGTCAGTTGCTCCTTATGCTCACCGTTTACTGTCTTCGCACATAGCTTCCTGAACACTCTGCTCAACCAAATTACTGCAGCAGCAAAAGCCTTATTAGCTATTCCTCGAAAACATAACGGCAAAATCTGCTGTAGAAGAACATGGAAGTCATGCGATTTCAAGCCGCACAATTTCCCTTTACTAATTTTAGTATAAAGAGCGCCTGCATAATGAGTGGGTGTCCTCAAAGACTTCAACACCCGTAGCACCTTGCCCTTGTCTTCTGTTGATAGCATATATGGAGCATCTGGCATATAGAATTTGTCACGGTTAGGGCCGACTGCCTGTAAATGAAGATGCGGACGGATGTTTCTGGCCTGCATATCCGCTCTTACAGCAGGTGAATCTTTCTCACCAAATGCAATCTTGACAATGTTCTCACATATATTTTTTTTACAGTGCATGGGATCCAGAGCATGACGCACTAGATGGTCCTGCAATTATAATAGTAACAACAACTTCCAAATCAGTACTTTCAATAAATAAAAGTCTCTGACAGAGTGACAGACACTACTTCTGCAATAGTCATGAGCATTGACATTACTTCAATGATACATTGTGTAGAAAACAAAGAAAACAATAAGAGAAACAAAAAACGGAAACCAGATTCCAATGAAATTAAAGTGACCGAGTACTGGCTCGTTGCGAAAGAAAACAAAAACAAAATAATAATTGAAAACCTTATGCATATTTCTGTGAAGAGTTCAAAAGAAGTTCCGTAACTAAATGAATTGCACAATTCTAAGTTCTCCTTGAAAGGTTCCATTTCTTATTCCAAACCATTCAACTTCTGTAACTTCTACTATTCTACATTTAGCACAGAAATAATTATACTTCCATATCTAATGTTGTCATTGTCTTCGTCGTATATGCATATTAGCATATAGTATACATAATTACGATCTTACATTCCTTTGTAAATAGTTCTTCAGATCTGCTACATCAAAATTAAATACATTCCTTGACATTCAACATTCAAAGAATAAGAAGTGCATATAATGAGGGCCAAACCAATGTTTACAACGGTTCTTCCAGAACAGGGACGTGACTCTTCTCCTACACTTCCTATTACACAATACTACCAACCACATTATGAACATGAAGCGATAAATAGTGACCTACATCTTTGTATCGCTTGGCCACCATCATCATGCCCTAATTGAAGCTACCATATTCACATAAAAGAACATAAATATAGAACAATGTGAAATTCGAAGACACATCTTTCTATTCATTGCAAAGAATTATTTAAAGCATCATGGACTACATTTTTGCGGAATGGCACTGAAAAGTATTGTCCGTCACAAAATAAGAATTTTTCCTTCTTTATGTACCTCTCTAGGAATGACACAGAGTCCATGTCACGCTCCCAGTATTCTTCACTTACAAGAAGATTTCATTGTTAGGCTTCTGTATGCCTTCATTTCAGAAAAGTCCATATCGATGTGAATTGTACACATAATCTATGCTTCTCATGTACTGCACTTCATTCACACTACATAGGATTTGATTGTTCTCTTCTGAAAAGTGCTCACATATATTGTTTTCTAAAACTCATGAACAGAGATGTTTTTCCAGCAATTCCACAATGCAGAGGTTCTATACTTGCTAGCGTCTACACACATGAACCTCTGCAAATATGGCCAATTTCGTTAAAATGGCGGTAATCCATTATATTGGCGGTTTTTGGGATGGCGGGGGGCCGAAATTGCGTTTAGAGATGGGAGTGGGGGTAGAAAAATACGTGTATTTCCGTTGATTTCTTCGCATGTGGGTCAGAATCAAGCCCATACGTACGTGCCAAACTCCGTATGGGCGCTATGTGACGTAGATGTCCATCATGGGGCATGTCCGGCATCGTGTTCTAAGGTCTAACACGTCGTCCTCAGAACAAGACGGTCAGGTAATATGCTCTGAAACCGGCCATTGAAGGACAGCTCCACCTTTTTCATAGATTTTCACGATTAAAAATCGCTCAGAGATAGAAAAAAAGTGGCCAAACCTAACACAAGTGGATTCGAAGTTTTAGACGCATTTCTGAATTAGTTATGGATTTCCAAAGAAATCTGTTGTATTCACCAATTTGTGATCCTTGGAAGGAAACTGTGGATACCCAGGCCGTTGATGGACTCCTGCAATAGAGAACACCTTTTCCTTGATTCAACCAAAAGTCGTTAAGGTCCATTTAAAGACGAAATCATATCCATTTAGTACCTTTTTGTAGGAGCCCGCTCAAGAAGATGGGCGCTTTTAGAGCGTTCTACCTCAATGGAAGTTCCAAAACATCTCTACGCGCTATAATTTGTGCAAGGCGTGGATGACTGTTAGGATTTGTGGTGGATCACAAAGACACATAACATCACCACTTGGGTTATTGGCAAAGTGGCGAAGAGGAAACCAATTCACTGATCTGGATGCGTTTGCATGCACGGAGAGAACAGGGGCACAAATGAAGTCGCGGCCATTGTTTAAAGAAGACACACTTTATTGAATAGGGTCATAGTGGATTATTTGCATAGGGATCCAACCCCGTTTACAACATTCCTAGCTCTCTCTTCTACCGGTTGCCGTGTATAGTAAAAGGAGAGATGTAGAAGAAAAGGTACAGTCCGAGAAGAAACTATTTACGCCGAACTTTTGGGGACCATGTGCTGCAGGACAAACTATAAAATGGGGGAAGGTACAATCTTAACTAAGTTCACGCCGGGACAAACTATAAAACGGGGGAAGGTACAATCTTAACTAAGTACATTCTAAATTCATGCTGGGATACACTACTTCAGTGTTCATTTGCCACCGCATAGGGTTGGATCTTCACTCCACATTCTCCAATTGCGCCTCCAGCCAACTTCGAGTGAAGGGTCTTGAGCTTCATGAACAAAAGCAAGCGCCTATTTGCCAATCATGTCTTTGTGAGGTCTTACAACGCATTCGGAGATTTGCAGACAAATGCTCGTCAATTCCGCCATGGACCAGTTCCGGCGTCGCCTCTTTGCCGAATACATCATGGTTGAACCGGTCGACTGTGAGGAATACAAGCAAGAGCACTCACAACCCATCCTCGTTCACAGGGGAAGTCAACTTCCTCTTCGAAAGAGGTTGACACATGGTCACTGCTGAAACACAACAGGACCCACCTCGCGAACAGGGTGTCACCGGCATACAAGGAACTCATTGGCGTAAGGAAGGACGGCGTTGTTATACAAATTTTCCTCCAGCAGTTTCAGTGTACTTGGTGGGAGCGACGGCCATCCACCGTCCATGTCCTAGCATCCAAAGTTTTTGAGGGTGGGAACCAGAAACGGTCGACTTTTCCCGGGAAGTCCACCGATGTGATGAGGCCGTTGATCGTAATACCTATTGGCTGCTCATAATTCAAGCCGTCGAGCGGATGTGGGGTCGTCCGTATTCAAGAATGCACGTAGAGAGCCAAGTTGAATACGAACGACCTACATCCGCTCGGCGGCTTGAGTTATGAGCAGCGAATAGGTAATCCGATCAACACCCTCACCACACCGATCCACCGTCCCGAGAATAGTAGACCGCATCTGGCACATGCCCACAAAAACCCCGGATGCTTGGAGACGGAGGGTGGATGGCGCTCGCTCCCACCAGGTACACTCGAACAACTGGAGGAAAATCTGCATGACAACGTCGTCCTTCCTTGCGCCAGTGAGCACCTTGTATGCCGGTGACACCCTGCCAAGAAGAGGGCCATTGATTCCAGTGCCATGAATCCCCCGTGAATATTCATGTCCGGACAGAAGTTCATAGGGGAGTCAACTTCCTCCTCGAAAGATGTTGACACATGGTCACCCATGAAACACACCAAGACCCACCTTGTGAACAGGGCGTCACTTGCATTCAAGGAGCTCCTGGGCGCAAGGAAGGACGGCGCTGTGATACACATTCTCCCCAAGTTGTTCAAGTGTACTTGGTAGCAGCGACGGCCATCCACCGTCCACGTCCTAGCATCCGGAGCTTCTGAGGGTGGGAACCAGAAACGGTCGATTTTTCCCGGGAAGTGGATTGGTGTGAAGAGAGTGCCCATCGGAGTACCTATTGGCTGCTCATAACTCAAGACGTCAAGCGGATGTGCCGTTGTCCGAATACCACGGTGCACAGCGAGAGCCATGTTGGTTTACAACGACACGCATGCACTCGACGGCTTGAGTTATGAGCAGTCAATAGATACTTCGATGGACACCCTCCCCACACCGATCCACTGTC
Organism: Rhytidiadelphus loreus; assembly: GCA_947034895.1. NCBI lineage: Eukaryota > Viridiplantae > Streptophyta > Bryopsida > Hypnales > Hylocomiaceae > Rhytidiadelphus > Rhytidiadelphus loreus. Next base: position 48,669,002 of record OX344764.1, read on the forward strand.
CCGAGAATAGTAGACCGCATTTGGCACATGCCCACAGAAACCCCGGATGCCGGGAGAAGGACGGAGGATGGACGTTGCTGCTACCAAGTACCTTAGAACAACAGGAGGAGAATGTGCATGACAACGTGGTCCTTCCTTGCGCCGAGGAGCTCCTTGAATGCAGGTGACACCCTACGAAGATCAAGGCCATGGATTCTTGTGCCATGAATCCCCTATGAATATTCGTGTTCGGACAGAAGATGGGCCGCGAGCGTCCCTACTTTTTTGCTCTACACAGTCGGCAAGTTCAACCATGAACGCGCCAGCACGATAACAACACCAGAATGGATCCACACCGGAGTTGACGAGCATTGGTCCGCCTTTCTCCGAATACACTGCAGGGTCTTCACAAGAGACATGAATAGCAAATAGACGCCCGCTGTCGTTGGTGAAATGGTGGTTCGTTGACGATCTAAAATTTTGCAAGCTAGAGGGGGCAGTAAGCAATGTGGGTACGTATATGTCTATAAAGAATGTGGGGATGCCCTACAATTTATATTTAAAAAGACAGAGAAGCATTCGTACAATGTAATAGTCCTAAAGTACTCTCTAGACATCCCAAATCCTAAAACATAATCTAAATGGATTAAAGTCCTGACGTCGAAGACAAGAGTTCGGCGCAACGGGACGAGGACGTCGTCCAAGGTTTAGGGCGGGCGCCCTGAACCATTCACCTGGACGAGCCATTCACCCAGAGACTACATCGCCCTTGTTGTCGGACAGAGACCAAGTAGCCTGCACAAAGAGGCCAACGATCAGTTGCGGACTGCGAGAGGGCCAGACAGCGAACTCAAAGACATTCCGCTGGAGCATCAATTTGAAACAGCCGATGGAGGTAGTGATAAGCCGACCTTACGATACACGTAGTTGTCGACAACCTCATTTACAATCCCGCCGACGTGACGTCGACGCCTTCCTCCTCTGGGGCGACGGAGCCGGAGCAAGAGCCCACTTCCTCCGTCATCCGCGTCCGCCGTCGCTTAGAGTGGCTCGTCTCCTGCCGCGGGCCGTCGCCGGAGGGCCCTCCCGGCGCAGAAACGCGGTGACGGCCCTGCACAAGCATCGGTACACGAGTGGGCATCATGTCATTTTCTTCCCTTTATTCTCTCTTGGAGATCTTCGGGGGATGAAATGATCGTTCCCGTGCCTAGTGTACTTTTTCACGACATCGGGATACTCTAGCAAGAGGGACCCGTCTTGCCATGAAGCGCACGCGCGCACTCTGAGTCCGAGCTTCGTCTGCCTCATCGGAACGTCGGGGGCCCAACAGAAGGGGTTACTGGACAGGTATTGCGACACGCTAAGACCGGAATCTAGCAAGTCGCGGAGATACGAGTCCAACGTCCCCAACAGGATTCTGTCGTGTTCGCTGCCGGCATAGGACAAGGGGAAAATGGCGTTGTAGAGCGGATTGAGGATGGTGCTCTCGGGCGAGCAATCGACGAGCAGGGTGTTGGTGGAATTTGCCCTGAAATTCGGCGCCCTAAACCTATCTTTGTCCCAGACGCCCTTGTGCAGGACTTTCAGCCGCAGCTGCCCCTCGGGATGATCGGGGAACTAAATGTAAATGTTCTCCTCGAGATCGGAATCGGGCGAGACGTGGACGGGGTGCGCGGGGCAAGGTGCGTCCGGAACATACGGCGGAGGCCTGCACCTACACGCATTCGCCGGCTGTCTCTCGACTATGGAGATACACTCCTCGAGGGCCAACACGCGCAAGGATTTCAGGCACTCCATGCCGCGGAAGAGGAAGTCCACCACCGGTCTGGCGATTGCGGCGGGCAGTCTGGTCCACACGGACAAGTGGAACTTCTCGTCCAAGTTTTTCAAGAACTAGCGCATGTGCGGACGGCAGTAGAGGGTGTACTCGCCGAAGATGTGGCGTCTACTCGGGTTGTATTCTTCCTCTGATGGGGCCTCTCCTAGGGGCACGGAATTGTGCAGGACTCGTTGAACGTGCTGGGTTCGACACAACACCCCCTCTACCTCCAGGATCAGGAAATAACTGAAGGGGGGAAGGGCGACGGGAGGGGGCGGCTCGTCGGGCGGCTGCGAGGCCTGCGGATGCGAAACCCCATGCTCAAAGTGGACTTCAGAATGAATGACATCGATCCAGAATAACAGACATGCGTGCTAATGGAGATGTGCCGGAAAGTCTTCCTCATCGACGTGCTAATTCAATCGGACGTGCTATTTCTAACGGACAAGCTAGGTAAGAGTTGGAGGGAAATGGAACCTCACCTTTCTTACATCCGTGGGGGTGGCGACCTGGACCGCAGGCACTGCTCGCCCAATGGCATCAGGAGTGTCGACTTCCATGGGGATGGCGACGGTTTCCTTCCGGCGAGGGGACAACGATCGATGAGGTGGAGCAACCGGAACAGGTGGGGACATTGTAGACGCGTCGCCCAGTACAAGAGCTTTGTCACCCTGAACCCAAAATCAAAAGAGCGTAATTAGATTGCACATAATCAATTGAAAAGAAAAACGTATTGCAAAATGGAATGCAGTCACCAGAGACTGAGCAATTTATGTTTGTCAACAACACATCCAATATATTACAAATATAACAATGTTTTACAAACGGACCCACTCTCACAGAAGAGATTTTCACATCCTAAGCCCACGTCTACGCTCCATGAATATGACAACCGAAATCCTAGCGAAGACAAAGAGAACCCCTATGACTACGGACCCACAGCCCCGTGGACTCGCCGGGATCTGGACGAACTCAAGGCCCCGGCGTAACGCCCTCACATAGCGTCCACACCTTCACGACAAACATAAATGATGGGAGCTATGTCGAAGGGTTACCCACCGCGGGAGCCTCGTCGACATTGACCGGCGCCTACTCCTCTTCCGTCTCCGGGCTCTACTGCGTCGCCATCGCGGCCTGCACGCGGGGCATATTGCTCAGTCAAGTTAGTGAAGGACTGTTCCATATCTCCCAAGTCCACGTCGAGGTCGTAAGGGTCATCGTCGTGCATGATAGGACGATGGGAGAGTTCATGGACATGCACAAACGAAAATTGACTGAGGGCCAGGTCATCGACGTCTGGCTCGTGAGTGACACTCACCCCGGTTTGCGTTGCCTCTCCGGAGGCCAGGTGCCGAAGGCCAGATGCCGCGGACGCCGTCGCCGTCGCTGAGTTCGTGGAGACTCCCGAGACGTTGTGAAGCTCGCTCGCTGGAGTTGGAATCGGAGAGACGGGAGGAGGAGAGGGAGAAGGCGTCGTCTTGGAAGTATGGATTTGCGACTTCATTTCCCTCATTTCCCTTATGAACTCCATGTTCTCCTTCCAAGCCGTTGCGTTTAGCTCATCCTTCTCGGCCTGTTTCTTCCTCTCCTCCGCGAGTTCCTTCTCCCTGACTGCTTTCTTCGCCTTTCGCCTTGCCTTCTTCTCCGCCTCCTCCTGCAGCCATTGTTGCCTCTCCCGCTCCATTTTCTCCTCCCTCAGCTGTTGTTGCTTCCTCTCTTCCTCCTTCTCCCTCCTCAGCGCATCGATTTCTTCAATGCACTTGTCCATCTTCCCAGACTCCTTTCTCCTGACCTGTTCGGCAATTCTCTCCGCGAATGCGACGTTGATCCCGACCTTGACGTCCGGCTTCATCTCCGTAGTCGCCACGGCGGAACTCCCCCCGACCCCAGATACAGTCCCCGCGTCCGATGATGATGCAGCTTGGGCGACCCTGAGAGTCTCATCATACTCCTGCCTCAGCTTGGCCGAATTGAACAAGCGCGTCTCGAGGTCCAATTCATCCATGTCGTCGAGTTCGATCGGGCTCTCCTTGGAATTCTTAACTCTCGACAGTTCTCTCGCGCTCGCCGTAGCATGGGCGCACATCGCTTGCTCTTTAGGGCTGGGTTTAGGGATCTCCAACTCAAGAGCGTCGACGGCGACCTGCACAAGCGTCAATGTCGTCACGCTCACTTCCTCTCTAAGAGCGGACGCGGGACGGAGGGACTTCAAGTCCTTGACGATGGTCCGCGACTCCTGGATCCTCTCTTTCATCGTCTTCTCGGAGGGCGTGGCGGGGGGGTGAATCAGATCAAGCCTCACTTTCTCCATCTCGTTTTGCTGCTCTTCAGAGAGTCGTGACCTCAGCAGACCCAACTCTATCTGCAGGTCCTCTATCTGCATCCTGGGTGGAGTGGATGGCGTCACCCATTCCGGCTGATGAGAGCTCGCGGTTCCGATCGATGGAGTACGGGAAGCAGGAACGCGAAACAAGTGAGCTCGCACATCAGAGCGCCCGCCCTGAACCTGTTGGGATGGCGGAGGTCGACGCCAAGACTGCGGGGAGAGGGAAGCAGGCAAGCGGGAGTGGACCAGTCCTGAGCGGGAGCTCCCAAGTGGCTGAGATGGTCGATAGAGTTGGGCAGGAGATAGAGAATCAGACTGGGATTGGTGTGGACTGGAATCAGTCCGCCCGCTCTAATCTGCTCCGGTCTGAGAAGGAGAAGACGGAGGAGGAATGGGATCAGAGCGCCCGCTCTGATCTACTCCAACTTGAGACTGAGAAGATGGAGGTGGGATGGGATCAGAGCGGGCGGTCTGATCTGCTGCAGGAGTGGAGTGAGACGACGACGCCGGAGGAATTGGATCCTCCGGCTCATCATGGTGAGAGTCCGGCCTCGGCTGCCCGCTCCGGTCAGGCTGCTCTGATTGCTCGGTCGCATCGCTGTTAGCACGATCCAACGACAGCTCCCGGTTTCCCTAGACGCCTTCCTCGTCTTGCCGATTCCCGGTCTGCTCACTGTGTTCATCTCCTTCCTGTTCATCCGCGTTGATGTCGGGGTGCTCGATTTCAACGTGGTCGGCGTCCACAATGTTGAGGGCCTCGTCCACTTTCGCTTCCTCGACGGTAGGATTCGGCTCCTCGTCCAGCTCCGGCCGGGTGGCTCTCGCCAGTGTCGGGGTGACATAGCCGTAACGCAATGTCCAACCGGGGACCAGAATATCCGGCCACATCTCCGCGCCTTTGCGATTATGCTGGGATTGACGCAGGAGGGCCTTCTGAGTGGAGATGATCAGAGTGACAGAGCTACGCAACAACATCTGCGGGCACTCAAAGGATTTAGTCATTACTGATATTACAATGTCTTACACCCGCTACATCGGGATGTACATCAGAAGAACTATGAAAACACAGCGTGGTCAGGTGCTCACCGTGCACGCCGAAATTGGCTTCGCACCAGCGAAGACCAACATGACGGTTCCTTGATCCCTGCAGAACTTGTCAATGAAGCGCAGATACACCTCGTATCGGAGCTCATACTTCGACAAGGTCCTTGGATTGTCGTGACGACAGACCTCTCGATTCATGTAGATGGTTCCCTCATTGGTCAGGTCCTCGTCCTCATCAGCAGACAGCGAGGGCACCTCGTCGTTCGTGTTCACCACACTCGAGTTGACCCACCTCCACCGAGACCTCTGCAGGTACATCACGGAGACCTTGTTCTTCTCCTTATACGTAGGTTCCCCCGCCCGACATACGTACTTGTACTCTCGCCGCATGTTGTAATCAGGAAACAGTTCCTTCACAGCTTTGTCCACATCAGCCGCCCGCTTCGAAAAGAAGATCAGCATCCACGTGTGGACCGACAAGGACATGACGGACTGCGACACCACCTCCACCTCCTCGAGGATTTTCTTGTTGGCAGAATTGATCTCCATAGTCTCCACACCCGGAAACTGGCGGAAATCGATGATGCCCACCTCGTAGTACTTGAGGTTAGCGGGTCCGTCTACGGCGCGCTGGGGGACCCAGTTCTCCCTCTTGTAGACATACAGCGTTGGGTCGAACCTGCTTCCGGCTCGAAGCCAGCGGCACATTGAGGCCCGCGAATACCTTCGCACATACTCACACCGTTCATAGTTGACCATGACACGGTCGAAGGTGGCAAGGAGCTCATCGGACGGTAGGACGCTCTTCTTTCCTGAGCGCACCTCCGACTTCAGGTACTCCGGATCGATGGTCTGGAGGTACCAGGTGTGGAAGCCGTTAATGCGTAACTGTGTCTTGAAGTCCTGCCACGCTTGCGGTTCAATGTCTCCGGTTGCGTTGATGACTTCGCTTGCCGATATCATGCTGCTCGACTTGCCCCTGTCTGCCAACTCCCTCGCCAACACGTTCTTGTACTTTCTGTTCGTGCACCACATGGCGATGGGAATGGCCGAAGTCCACGAATTGGGCTTCTTGTTGAGGTAGACCTTCGGTGGTATATCGAGGATTTTTCGAGCAAGCTCACCCACCGCCGCGTCATCGAGGCCATGCAGGTTCTTCAACATGTTGCTCGTGATGGGGAGGAACTTGTACAACTTCACGTTCCCCTCCTTGGTCGTCGCTTCGTTGAAGGGTCCCCCGGAGTCAATGTTGTGAAGCGACCCCAACTCATGACCTTGGAAAACCTTTTGCCATACGGCCCAAGTCTCCTCCGAAGCCATGATCACCTTCCGCTCCCCCATCCGGTCCAGGTCGTAGATTCGTTGGGAGTTGCCCGACGGCTTGAGAAGACCAGTCGATTCGAAACTTTGCTCGGCTTTGACACGAAATTCCTGCAGGAAAATTAACACATTTGAGTCGGACTCGGAAGTTGGATCCGTGTAGACCGACTGAGGTTCAGCGGATCAGAGCGGGCGCTCTGATCCTGCCAGTCCTAATTCCTCCATCTCGGGGAGGGCAGTTTCCTATCCATAGACGGTATCCTAACCAAATCGATTCAGAGCGCCCGCTCTGATCTTCGGACTCCCAGACTTAGATTCAACATGAATTGAATGGGCAGGATGGATCGACTAAAATGCGTACCTCGTAGCGAGCAAATTCTTCGCCTTGTTCTTCCTTCCTCAGGTTCTTCCGCTGCTGCGCCGGCCTTCGAGCATTGTCCCACAGATAGCGACAGTGTTGGATTGTAGCCGGCAGCGACGACAGATACGGACCTGTCACGTTCCCGTCGTTGCACTTGCACGACAGCGCGTGCAAGTGATTTTTGTTGTCGGACCATACGACCTCGCATGTCCACTTGCGCACCTTCTTCTTCAACGCCTCGTCGTCGACCGATGCCTCTCCCGAGATGATTTCCTTGGCCGCTTTCCAGGTGTGCTGGCCGTTGATGATCTTTAGCGGAAAGGACTTGACGCAGTCCGCCCAGCATGTTGGCCTAGCCTCCGTGTCCGGCATCACGGTCAGGATTTGCTTGGTGAAGTTGACCTTCACCATTCGATCAAGCACGGCCATCACACCCTTCTTCTCCAGGGGTCGGAAGATCATACCCGACTTCTCGTCCGCCTGAATCATGTCGTCGACTTCGAGCTCAAAGAATGTCCCCCGCCCGAATATGTACATGTACTTGGACAGTTCTTTGAACTTCTTATTCGCCACAGCCTCGGCCTTCAGTCGCTTCCTCGCCTCTTCTTCCTCCGAGCGCTTGGCCTCCCTCTTCAAGACGAGATCCACGAACAGCTTATCCGGAACGGCGTCGGGATCATAAGGCACGGTGTCTGGGTTGTCCAACCATTTCCCATTCACCTTCTTGATCGCCTGCTTCTGCGCGACCTCCTCGGAGACGTCCGTGTTGTCCGGCAGGTCGCTATGCTGTGAGGAGCTGGACGACTCAGCATCTGCCCGCCGTTGCCTAACCATCCTCGCCGCATCTTGCGATGATCTGGCCGCGACCTCGGGTTGAGGATTCCTCTTCCTCGTGGCTTTTTTCTTTTCCCGCGACCTCGGTCCGGAACGCCCCGCAGATTCTTCAGCAGGTTGCGGAGGAATGATTGGGTCTGTCTCCGGGACGGTTGGTGTGTCACCAGTTCGAGCTGCCGGTTGCGCTGGGATGTTCGCGCCCGTCTCGGTTACCTCTGATGCGGGAGAAGCACGGGGTCGAGTTTGCGCCACGTTAGAGGCTCCAGCCAGGGCCGATGCGGCCGGCGGTCTGGCCCGTGTGGTTGCACTGGAGCTCGATGCTCCTCCCCTCTTGGATTTCTTCTGCTGTCGACCTTGCGAGTCCATTTGATTTACTTGCTTCTGCTTGGACTGGAGTTCGACTATTACTGCAGCCTGTAGACTGTTTGCATTGGTGAGAAAAGATTTTACTGCCTGACCAATTGCTACAAAATCATCTAAATGAGCTTCTACTCTACCTCTGATGTCGAGCATCAAGGTTTGGAATATATGGGGAACTTGCTCGTAATTTTTTAGGATGCGTTCGTGACAGAACGTCATCTCATCTTCTATCCTAATGGCTAGCACTCCGAATGCGTTGTTCGAAGTGTTCACTACATCTACCAGAATGGCTTCGCGCAGCACATTCACATTGATGACTACGAGTTCCCTGAATGTTTTCCATCTGGGGTCACCGTTACTCGTGAAGCCTAGTTCTAAACAAAATACGGGGGAGCCCTCGAGGTAGCTCATCTCCACGGTCCACAGGGCCTTGGATGCGACAAACTCCAGAGGAGTTTTCCCTTCGACGAGTGCCGTCCAGGACTCGTGCACTCTCTCTGACACAATTGGTTTGATGTACCCGGTGAGGTGGGGCGTGTTGTCGAGGAAGGACTCCATTGCACTGTGCACAGACAGTGGTACAAATCAGACCGTGCGCTCTAATCCGGACATGGATATGAATCTATCGCGGAACTACTAACTATGAAGTAGTTTTCGACCGAAGGACCTAAGTTGATTCATAATCATCATTTGATTGGAATCTGAAATTGCGAATGCTTGGGATCAATCATGGTGGAGGTTTAGTGCACCCACTATGATCCTCCCTGAATTCTGTTGGCTGCTTGGGAGATCAGAGCGGGCGCTCTGATCCTCCTTGTCTTGGAATGGCCAGAGCCCCCGCTCTCATTCTTTTGATATACATCAACCATCAGAATGGTTTAGGGCGGGCGCTCTGATGCTCGACTTCTCGGAATGTTTCGGAGTGCCTGGTTTGGTCCTTCCAGAATGTTGTGGGGTATTTTGAAGACTGGAGCGGGAGCTACTGCTTATGGTCCTGGAGCTTCAGAGCGCCCGCCCTGATTCCCCAATCACCCCCTAGCATTCTAATAGGATCAGAGTGGGCGCTCTGAACCTCCCCAACTAGGAGTGGTTTAGAGCGCCCGCTCTGATCCTTCCGGAATGATGTGGGCTTTTTGGAGGATCAGAGCGGGCGCTCTGAACCTCCCCAACTAGGAGTGGTTTAGAGTGCCCGCTCTGATCCTCCCGGAACGATGTAGGCTGTTTGGAGGATCAGAGCGGGCGCTCTGAACCTCACCAATTAGGAATGGTTTAGAGTGGGCGCTCTGATCCTCCGGGAATGTTGTGGGCTGTTTGGAAGATCAGGGCGGGCGCTCTGAACCTCCCCATCGAGGAATGGTTTAGAGCGCCCGCTTTGATCCTCCCGGGATGTTGTGGCTTTTTGGAGGATCAGAGCGCCCGCTCTGAACCTCTCCAACTAGGAGTGGTTTAGAGCGCCCGCTTTGATCCTTCCGGAATGATGTGGACTGTTTGGAGGATCTGAGCGGGCGCTCTGAACCTCCCCAACTAGGAGTGGTTTAGAGCGCCCGCTCTGATTCTTCCGGGATGATGTGGGCTTTTTGGAGGATCAGAGCGGGCACTCTGAACCTCCCCAACTAGGAGTGGCTTAGAGCGCCCGCTCTGGTCCTCCCAGGATGTTCTAGCTTTTTGGAGGATCAGAGCGGGCGCTCTGAACCTCCCCAACTAGGAGTCGTTTAGAGCGCCCGCTCTGATCCTTCCGGAATGATGTGGGCTTTTTGGAGGATCAGAGCGGGCGCTCTGAACCTCCCCAAGTAGGAGTCGTTTAGAGCGCCTGCTCTGATCCTTCCGGAATGATGTGGGCTGTTTGGAGGATCAGAGCGGGCGCTCTGAACCTCCCCAACTAGGAGTGGTTTAGAGCGCCCGCTCTGGTCCTCCCGGGATGTTGTGGCTTTTTGGAGGATCAGAGCGGGCGCTCTGAACCTCCCCAACTAGGAGTCGTTTAGAGCGCCCGCTCTGATCCTTCCGGAATGATGTGGGCTGTTTGGAGGATCAGAGCGGGCGCTCTGAACCTTCACGGCTCGAAATGGTTCAGAGCGCCCGCTCTGATCCATCCCGAAACCATGAAGGGCGGCGACGGTTTAGGGTGGGCGCTCTAAACCATTTGAAGCGCCTTTGAGGGTGCGCGGTTACAGGGACCCAATCTTTTGTATCAATTACCTAGCTGATCTCCTATCCATTTTTCTATGCACCAGAATTACAGCAATGACAATTTCAATGCAATGCAATCACAATGACGACTGCTATGCAATACAATCTCATTGACGAATGCAATGCAATGCAATCACAATGACGTTTGCAGTGCCATGCAATCGCAATTCCGTATGCAATGTAATGCACTAACCGATAAATTCCACCGCTCATGTTCAAATGGCAGCAATACTAGTTGACATGTTTGAATATGGGCAGCAAATCAACAAAGTTACAAGTCACAAAATCCAGAACTCGAAATGCAGCACCACTAATGATCTAAACCCTAAATCCTCGCGTCATGAATCTGCTTGACAGCTAGAAACAAGCTTGTGCAATCGGCAGAAGGACCAGCAGAAGATCTAAACCCTAAATCCGCATTTGATGAATCCGCTTGACAGCTAGTTTCCCTCTCGTGAAATAGGAAGAAGGCACTAGCAGACGAGAGAACTGAACTTGTTGATGGAACGGAAAAAAAACATGACACTTACCTGCAATGCGTAGTTGGTTCTGGGTGAAAGAACAAGTCTCTTCTCCTCGCTGAAACGAAGACACCGCTACCGCTCTGAACTCGCCGCGCGCTGAAATCGAAACTTGTTCTTCAGCTGCTTCTGTCGCGGGGTTGTGGAAGCTCAAGGCGCACACACAAACTCTCACACCCGAAGTCGCGCCTACGCTGCCAGCTCAAGTCACTTCCTCCTGGATCGCATCGTCCCCGAAGAACCCTAAATCGCACCGACATGAAACGGAAATTACCTCAATGCTGCTACTTGACACACCACCAAAAGAAACTGTACAGTCTAATTTCCCTCAAAGCGCCCTCCCAAAACATCAATGAAAGCGCCCTCCCAACAAGAAATTCAGCGCACGTACCACCAATTAGAAGCCCACCAACCACAGCTTCCCGTGCAAGAAGACACCTTCTACAAATCCGAAACCCACTGCCACAAATTTCCACTACATGTGCTCCAGAAAACTAGAAACAGAAACAAGGAAGAGCGAGGCGGCAAGCTGAAAGCAAAACAAGAAAACTAGAAAAGTGCGCGCGGAGAGACGACCGCCAGACGTCATTGACGGCGATCCAAACCAATGGTACACCAACGCTCATCCAAACTTGGTCCGAACCTCCAGGACAACCGATCCTGCTGGAAACCTTCTCCGAGGCTCCACGCTACTCCCAAACCTGCCCCCAAGCCTACCACTCAACTCACTTACTGTCGAACCTCGATAAGTGTTAGGGGTTGGGAGCATCCTTTTAGTTATTAACACTTACACACTAGTAACACATAACACTTATAGAGGGTGATGCCGATGATTTGTAACACTTAAAAAAAAAAAATTAGAAAGATTAAAAAGGTAAATACATAACTTTTATAGAAAAAATGGATGAAATTACAAAATATTGATTCATTATTCATCTAAGTCCGTCGAAACAATGAATCAATAGTATTTTGGTGAGTTTCTACGTCACGCCAAGATTGTACTTCTTTCTCTAGTGCTTCAATATTCCTAATAGATAACATGGTGTCATTAGGTCTTCGCTTCAAGAACTTCTTCAAAGTTTGGGTTTATAAACTTAAAAGTACACTTATCTTTTACTTTATATGAGCTTAAAAATATATGATCTTTTAGTTTATGATCGGGAAAAATACATCATTCTACCTATTAGTTTGTTTCTAAAATGGACATCTAGAGTCACTTTGCAACTAAGTCGCGAGCGCGACATTGCGTAACACTTAACACATAACACTTACTAGGGTACAAGCATACTTGGGGTACCCCATAAACACCGTCACACAATAATATATAGTGAATTTCATTTCTTTAATGTAGGATTAGGCTACAAATTTTTCTGTAGAAACTTAATTTTAATACAAATTTACTTGCTTCAAATAGAATAGAATATGAAATCATTAAAAAAAAGTTACCTTTAATTGATTAAAGTTGTTAATATGATTCCTGAAGCCCCATTCAGGACTCTGTCGCAGTGTCCATTTTTCATTCAGGAATCAAGAAGGAATATAAATATTTAGTAGAAACACTACAAGAGAAAGGGGTGTTTTAAGCAAGGTTTTAAGTATAGTCCTAGACACATGATATTAAGTAATGACCTATAAGTCAAATTTCAGCAAAAAATGACCTAAACACATGTCTTTTTAGTCATTTTTTGCTGAAATTTGACTTAAAGGTCATTACTTAATATCTTGTGTCTAGGACTATACTTAAAACCCTACTTAAAACACCCCTTTCTCTTGTAGTGAAAGTGTTTTCAAATCACTACATTGGTTTATGATGTTTTAATAACCAATTTTAGAAATTTATAACTTGATATGGGATATTTAACTATTTATTATTATTTTTCAAATCATCCTAAATATAACAAGGAGGGGTTACGTTTAAAAGGAATTCAAAATTTGAGATTCTTTTGGATTTCATAATTAAAACATGAAAAGTAATTTGTAAAGTAGTGAATACTATTAGGCAAAAAATCATGGTAAAATTCATGTATATACATGTATATTTTCCATTGATATGATATCAGCTGCTATATCCTAACAAATATGAAAATTAAAGATTTAGTAGGTTTTGATTCATGAAAATTATTTGCCTATATGTGTTCTAACAATAATCAATGTTTTTAAAAAATTACTCTAATTTATTTTTGTAAAATAGGCTAATCAAAAATTATTTCATTCATGTTCCTTGGTTCTTGACTAGGGTACCCCAAGCATGCTTGTACTCACTAGTCTTAATTTGAAGGGAGCGGAAATCTCCATAACACATATAGAGTTTTAACACTTCTCGAGGTAACACTTATCCAAGTTCGGTTGTACTCTGTCAATCGTACATATTCAGACTACACTTAAAATTCTATTGTCTTTTTCATTTACTAATTTCTTAAAACATGACATTGCAAATAAAAGTGTAGGAAATAATGAACTCCTTACCTCTAGAAAAGACCTTGGGGTCCACTCGGACCACCCATATTTAGCCTTAGAATTGTTAAACTGTAGTCTATTATAGGCATAATTGTGATACATGTTATTCATACACTATTATGATTTATTTTGTATAACGCAGTGGTAGCCCCAAGAACTTGCTCATAGTAGCATTTTCCAAGGAATTGTCGTACCTTCGTTTCTTATTGTCTTCCTCATATTTGCGCCTAAAATAATTATTTTAAAGTGTACAAATGTAAATGCTACTTTGTTTAATATGAATCAAAATAAATCATAAAAAATTCAAACGTTGGATTTTTAGATTATAACAATTGTGGATGATCAACTCTATAGGACACAAATGTCATTTAGGTAATTAGTAGAACCATGATAAGGAGATGAATAATGCCTTTTTTATTCAAAGTAAAAACTGTGTACTTCTCTAAGTGAAATTTAGTATATTTTTTTCTTTAAATGCACACATCTACTAGTACATTTGAGCCCCTATAAAACTTCTGATTCTTAGGGCCGGTATACACACAACCTCGGGCAGGATGGAAGGCTGGCCTGATCTGCCACCAATCTTATCCTAAATCACGACTCCAACCTTAGATAATGTACAGGGTTGAGGTTGAGTTCTAGGGTCAAATTCCAATTCATGACTCAGGCGTTAGGCAATGTAAAGTGTTGAAGCCCGATTGTAAGGCTGAATTCTTGATTAATAGGCATTTGGATTTCTGGATTGCTCCATAAAAGAAAATTATAAAATACACTGCCTTTCCTTTATCTTCCTATTTTTTCTATTCCAAAAAAATTAAAAGGTGTTTCTTTGTTTTTTATATATTTTATGTATATATATTTTTTTCCTTTCTATTTAATATATGACAAATATATATAAGATACTTAGTGTTTAGACTTCCTTTTGATCTTTTATCCCTTTTATCCCCAAAATTTTTATATTCCTTAGTAAAATTAAAATGAATTAATTTGTACTATTTAATTAATTATAACAAAAGAAAATTTTATTAGGTACACTACTTCTTTTTTTTTATTGTTTTTTTTTTAATAATTTTTTATTTTCTATTCATAATTTATATGTTTTTGTTTTTAAAATTATAATTTTAAAAATGCATCCACCACAAGTTAAACCTACAATTACTCCAATTATGAGTTGGGTCAACTTTAACCGTAACTATGCTATTTTTCTCAGTAAACACTATTTTTTATTTTTTATGTTATACTTCTTTATTGCTGCTTATTTAAAAGAAAATGTATAAAACAAAAATCTGTTATGCAACATCGGTTTAACCCAAATCCATAGCTCATGATCATAGGGTAATGAAGAATCCACACAAATCCATAGCTCATGATCATGGAGTGATGAAGAATCCACACAAAGAAAGATGAAATGAAATCGACATGAAATGAAACCAAAGATGAAGTAGGTTTTAAAAACAAATAAATAAAATCCTCTTTATCGATGTTAGAGGTTTGTTCAATCCAACGGAAGAACCCAATCCAACCCCAATCCCGCCTCAAATGGAAAATTGGGCCAGCAAAAACCTTAGCCCCATTGCTCCCTTGGGAAAAAATATAATGTATGAGGAAAAAAAGCTATTTGAATAGTGAAATAATTAAATCACAACTATATTTTTAAAAACTATTATATCCACGAACTCCTTTTTTAATAATTAATCACATTGTTTAGTATTAGTTGTGAGGACTCCTATAGAGAAGTATAAGATTTCAAAGTAAATGGAATACACTTAAAGTGCACTTTTCACTCTACATATAGAATCTTTATTAAGGGAACTTGAATGAAATCCACGATAAATGTAAATTAGGTTTTATCATAACTATATGTTAATTTTGGTACCCTAATCTTTTTTTATAATTATATTTTTAATCTTTCACTCAAGCTAAACTGTGTATGAATGCAATACATGTGGGAGGAAGTTTTACTCCAATTTATCGAAAAAAAGAGTACGTAATAACTAATGAAGAAAAAATTACATTAATGATACAATTTCAGGAGTCTAGCTTGGCGGTAACTAAAAACAACTTGTGCTTTAGACAATAAAGTTCCCTAGAAAGTTGAAGTGAAACACCATTTGAAGAGAATGCTTTCACATGGCAAAGGAAATCACAATCAATTCAAATTTTTTAATATACTGCGTTAGTAGTCCAAGGGAATTTTTACTTTGTCTTCTATTGACCCTATTAACCCCTAAAACACCGGCATTTTTATAATAACAAGTACCAAAAAGACAAGTACCAAAAATGAATTGAGTTAGATAAAAGATTTCAAAGTTTACTTTAGACTATTGAATGCAAAACCACCGCAAACAAAAACAAAACAAAACAAAACAATGTCATATTCTACCATAAGTTTTAATGAATATTTCCAAGGAAATAAATAATAGGTGGTTACATTTCATTTCGTCATGAAGTCTACACGATTGTTCTTAACCCCTAACTGCTTCATCGACCATATATGGTCGATCTGAAATTTCAGGCTCATTTTGAAGTGAGCAGTTTAATTCATTTGCCCGTCTTAAAATGTTTTGGGGGCATTTTTCAGGGTTAACTATTCAGAACTTTCATTTTTCACTGAAAAAGGTACATATTTGAGTGTTGAGAGGTCTCCAAAGCCATTTATGTCCGTTAATGGAAGAGTAAAGCTTGCTAATTTTATTTCATTTTTCAACTTTGAGCAATTTCACTTGATTTGAGATCTAAAAACTTCCACTTATTCATTGGCTTTGAAAATGGTCCCAATCGAAAGAGTAAAGTGTTTTCATAATTTTCACCATTGAAAATTTAAACAAGCAAGTGTTGATTTGGAGTTATTTGTGAATTATACTTATTAAAAAAATTGCATCTCAACAATTGCAAGGTGGATTGTGTAATGAGTTTAATAGCTTTTCAAGTGATCTTAAGTTTTTTGAAAGGGTATTTTAGTGTGCTAACACAATTTGTAGTTGTTCATGTCACTTCTAATCCCAAAAAGCTTTTATGTGCAAATTTCTGAAACATTGTGGAGAGGGACAACATATTAAAACTTACTAGAAAACGTACATTTCTCTTATTATAATCTAACAACTCTTATGCAATTTTGCACTCAAAATTGGTGTACATACTAATAAGCAAGCTCTTTAAACATCCATACGGTTAGATTTTGAAAAAAATTCATTTTATTTCAATGGAGATAACTATAAGCCCATGTTCTTTTCTCATGGGAAAAACACACTTGGAAAGGCTTAGGCACTTAGGGGTTAACATGCATTAACAAATTATATATATTATTTTCTTATTTATAGTCCCAGAAATATTGAGACGTTGGAAATATCGGTTTTTTGAACTATCATACATGGCTCATCATTTTCATACAATACATAGATACCCCAAAAAAATTCAAATTCTCAAGAGATAGTTTAAACTAGTTCTAAAATAGCTAAATTGAATATAAACAGCCATTTCAATTAGAAAAGCTACTGAATTGCATAAATTATAGTGTTATCACAAGTATGTCTAGGTTCAATTTTTTGAATACCACTGATAACTGATTACATTCAACCTTCTTCCATAATTTTTAAATTTTTAAATTTCTCTAATTTTTAAATTTTTTAAATTTAATGTCTCAATTTCTCAATTTTTCTCAATTTTAACAATTTTAAATAAAATTTTGAATTTTTAAATTTTCTTGAAATTTTTTACATTTCTTGAACTTTTTTAAATTTCTTGTAATTTTTTAAATTTCTTTATATTTCTTATATTTCTTTATATTTCTTAAATCTCTTTACAATTTTTACAATTTTTACAATTTCTTTAATTCCTTTTAATTTTTTTAGTTTCTTTAAATTTTTTTAGTTTCTTTAAATTTTTTAAATTTCTTTAAATTTTTTAAATTTTTTAAATTTTTTAAATTTTTTAAATTTTTTAAAATTATTAAATATTATAGGCAGCAAACAGTCTTCATAGGAATGGGATGAAACGGCCTTTTTGAGGCCCGTCAACTCACTGAATGCACCTTTCGGCATCCTAAGGCATGATTAGAGGCATGAATGGCTTCAAATAAGAGCATTGTTGTTGTACATTCCAATGATTCACAGCATTCATTGGTACCATTCTATGAATAGAATTCATAATGTAAAAGCAATGGAGCATTCATAGTCATCCTATAGTCGCACGCTTTAAGGAATTCTATAGAGTTTGACTCATGGTTTTCAAGTTGTAAACTATAGAATTTGACTCATGGTTTCAATCTGCAAACTATAGAGTTTGACTCATGGTTTGCAAATGGTATGTCCAAAAAAAAAAATAAGAAGGTATTAAATAAAATTTGGTTTTGGATTATACATCTTCCGTACGATCATGACGTAAGTATTATTTTCCACTTCATTGTCACGGCCATTTACACGGTTTTGGGAAGTGCAATGGTCTAAATAAAATAGAAGGTTTAGCGTTGAACATGATTTTTGTGCACCACCTTAAAATTGATTATTATAGTGTTTCAAAATTTAATTTGATCATTAATTCTACATGTCCTATATATTAAGATCTTCTCCAAACTATGTTGTTTGCCCCTCATCTTCTCGGATTTAATTATATTTAGTTCCTTGTCATATTTATTTTTATTGAAAGGTCTAAAAAAATTACCAACAAAAGATTTGAGATGTTCATTAACCCTTTAAGGACATTCACTATATTTTCACCAGAATCGCTCCAAAACTGCCATTTCTAGTACAAGTACCAAAATTCTGGATTATTTTTTTGGGACATATCTACCCATAGGATCTTGTATTGTGTTGTATGAAAATCATGTGGTAAAAATTTCAAACATTTCGACCAGGTGGATTGCAAGATATAAGCATTCAAAGTAACTAAAATCATTTTTTGTACCGTACGAAAAGAAGGGCAGCTATGCTTCACAAGGTCACATTTCTAAGAAAAAAATGACCTAAATGGTGGTGCTTCTTAGGATTTATTTTCTTAGACAAGTTGGCTACATGCTTCAAGGTTTCAAATACTTTGGAATAGTACAGCATATAGGAAAAAAATAATAAGTATCATGTAGTAGTAGAGAATGATTGAAAATACTAAATTGTTTACAATTTAAATATGGAATTGGAAATTTCTAACCCAAATGGTCTAAATGTTGTAATAATGTATGTACATCCTACGATATTTTTTTTGTCCGAAAATATTGAAAATTGGGTAAGATAAAGGATTTCAAAGTTTATTTTAGAGTAGGAAATCCAAAACTACCCCCAAACAAAAAATCCTCATCACTTTTGACTCATTGATCTAACTGATGGAATGATCCAAAGCTTATCGTGTATATGAAACTCTAGAAAATCAATTTCAAATTTCTCTTCCTCAAAAAAGTGATTTTTTCTTGATGTGCCCAAACTGCCGAGTTACGATAAAAAGTAACATATTAGGCTATAACTTTTGACGCGTGCCCAAATGTAATGAAGTTTGGTGCGTTTGAAAGATCTTCCTTGCCCCAAATATGAAAATTTCCGCTCGAAGGTACCTGCCCAAAATTTCTTTACAGCCAAAAAACACACTCCGATCCTTTAGGGGTTACTTAATTTTAAGTCTTTTAATATAGAAGGCTTAGAAGACCAAAAGGTTCAAGAAGTCCAAATTTAACAAAAATGAGATAATGGACAACAAGTTGGATTACTCATAATGAACCCATACAGGACCAAAGAAGCTCTACAGACATTGAAGAACGATACATGTTAAAAGTATTTGTACATATTAACCCATAAAGTAAGTTACCATTTTCCCTTCGGGAAACAATATGGATTTAGGACCGGGACTCGGAGTCTCAATATATTACATTATTTTTTTAATTAATTTCTTGTTTTCTACATTGTACCCATAATATTATTAATATGTACATAGGAATCTGTGATTTATTCCATTCATATCTATTTCATGAAAATTATGAACAATACTATTTTTTTAGGATTCTTTTCTCACCTCAATTTTTATATTTGGAAAAAAAAAGTTGTTCACATGGTCAAGTTTTCAAGCTCCAACAACCTCACAATAGACATTGGTGTATTTCAATTCTATCGTAAAACACAAACAATTTAGGATGTCCTACAATCTTGAATCTATTTTCTATTGGGGAAGCATGAGTCGTTGGCAAGTGACATCCTTAATTCCTTTTGCCTAAAATAAGGACTGACAAGGTGTGCTTGCGGCTGCAAAATCGAATCCCATTGGAAAAATTCGAGGTTTGTCGTTGTATTAGTCAAGTACTGCCTTTGTCATGTCCAAATGAGGTCAAATTTTAGAACGAATTTTAGTAAACATAGTTAGTACTATACTAATTAATAATAATGAAATGAGGTGGCTTTGTGCTAAAACCTTGACTTCTGACACTATTAGAATATATAGTGTTCATATACAAGAATCTAGTAGTACTAATTTATGCTAATCGTATTTTTTACGTTGATAATTAGTTACAGGACCACAGTATAGTCCAATTGCCATTGGAAATGGAATTACATGTATTAATTAAATTGAGTACACCTTTAGCAAACTTTCAACTCTACATCTAGATTTTTTATTACATATAGATTTTTTATATATTGGACAGGCCTGGTTTGAGAAGCCAGCAAAACCAAAATTATGTAGTATTTCTTTCATGGCTAGAGAAAGAAGAGGAGCTCTTATTTCGTGTGTTTTTCAGAATTTTCGCAATGACAGTGAAATTTGGCGATTTTATAAGCCAGAAGTGCATCTGTCGCTCATTACGCACATAGACTGTAGTTGTAAAGAATATAGGAACTACAATGAATGGATCAAATCCTAGAACTCCAAGTGTTCATGACACTTTCTAAATCATGCAAAATACATCTCAATTCAATTTAACCCTCGAATGTTTGGATCCATCTCCAAAATTGGCTACTTGGGAAAAATCATTATAAAGTACAATTTGGAAGAATATTTTGGACTTGATATACTAGTAAAAGTTGTAGATAATGAATTTTAGATTCCATCTGTGCGGTTAGATTCACCAATGCTACCATCGATATTTTTTTTTTAATTAAAAAAAAAAAATTCAAAATATCTTCTGAATTCAATTACAAGCAAACTATTATCATTTTTTGAGTAAAACTTGTTGGAATGTATTCCAGACGAGGTTCTCTTCATGTGGTGATTTTTTGAAACTTTTGTGTTCTTAAAATCTATGACCTCGGTCTTGCAAACTCAGTTTTGAACTAAAATCAATGCAATTTTTGGCTTCATAAACTTTAACATTTATAATTTAAGAAAAAAATGAACTCTAGTAACACCAAATCCAACCATTAGATAGGACAAAAACTTGACGAAGTATCACCACAAATTAGATGACTTTCATCCAAACAGTGATGAGAAAGAAAACTAAATTTCAGTCTGTACATCGTACACAAAATGGACGTCGGAGCGCTCCAAGGTTAAAGTGGAAGCACCCAATATGACACCTGTACCTAATCCTTGTTCCTAGATGGACATCAAACCGTCCCTGGGCTTTTATTGAATGGTCCTTGACAAGTGTCATAAAGTTTTCTCCTCTCTTCACTGTGATTGGGTAAGTGCTGAATTTGTCAGAATTCAGATTTGGGTCCATGTTCAGGACGGTTCCAGTGGTCTAGAGGACTGAAACTTTGAAAGTCCCAGAAACCTCTTCATTTTTTTGAACACCACGAAAATGTTAATTTCTTGAAATGTTGTCTCCAAATATGCTGAATTTTTTAAACTGTCAATTTGGGGTGCTTCCACCTTATTAGTTCCAACTTACAATTAAAAATTACTCCATCGCATTAACTACCTTTCACTTCCAGTGTGAGGTTGTCGTCCTCTTTCCTCGTCGTCGCATATTATCGGCGGTTTTAGGTTTTCCGGTGTCAAAGTGTATTCCTGCCTTTTTTTGGTAGACACACAGAAGTTGCGAAGCAACCTTCGGCAGTTCTCCAGTGAAGTGTACGGTGATTTCTCAGCCTTCGCATTGGACCCGCCAACCTCTCCATTCCATTTGCTCAGCTTCCTTCATCACCCTGGAAGTGAAAGGTGCTTTTCATTTCGATTGTTTTCCTCTTGAAAGGCTCGCTGTTTGATTTTCCATTTTAAACGGCCTCGTCTATTTGCGCTTTATTGTGGTGAATTTCATGTCTTGCAGCTTTGCGCGTAGCAAGTTGGCCAGTTTGAATTTGTGTTGCGGGTGGACCTCCACCAAATTGGACCTTGATAATTGGAGGTACGCTTCCATTGTTTTTCACTCCATGCATTTCATGTCGCGTCCGTGCATTGAGATCGATTAGGGTTTAGTCTTGGTACATGCGTAGAAGTCGTTCATTTAGAGGTCCATTGTTTGAATGATTCCTTGATTGCGCTTGCCTATAGCGTCTTCGCGCATTGCAATTCCCGAGTGATTGAATCGCAAATGGCTAGTACGTAGTGGACAGCTAAGATTTCCTTTTCGTAGAATTCTGAATTCTCGGAATCCGAATTCATGTGATGAGCGCAATTCCTTTTCGTGCTTCCCTTGAACTCATGATCAGTGTAGCCTAAGAATTGGATTCCTGCATTCACAATAGTTGAATTCATGCATACAAATAGTGTAGTTCCCCCGATTGTTTCTAAGCCTCATTGGAGCGTGCATCATCGACGTGTGAAGATGCTGTCTCGTAATCCAAAAACATTCCTGATAGTATAGTTCATTCACTTGTTATATATCCCGAAGCTGCACATGTGCTCATGACCATAGTGAATGACCAGAGTGGTTGGGCCCGGCATAGTTCAACGGGGGTGCCCTGACGGGTTTCAATATTAGTATTCTCTTTCTCTTGGGGCGTCAGAATGGATCAGTGCGCCCGCTCTGAACCTTTTTTATGCCTCCAAAGTTGCGTTCATTATTGGTGCCTTTTTCAATTCAGAGCGGGCGGCCTGAACTGAATCGTGAGGTCCACATTGTGCCGGCAATGAGTTCAGGGTGGGCGCCCTAAACCTTTTTTTCGTAGACGTGGACTTAGTCAGTTTTCGGTCCAAAATAGGTTTAGGGCGCCCGCCCTGATTTGGATTTCCGTAGCCACGGACTCGCCAATCTGTAAGGACCCAGTTCAGAGCGGGCGCCCTAAACCTATTTTTCATCGACGTGAACTTAGTCAGTTTACGGTCCGATTCAGTTTAGAGCGCCCACTCTGATTTGGATTTCCGTGGCCACGGACTCGACAATCTCTAAGGACCCAGTTCAGAGCGGGCGCCCTAAACCTATTTTTCGCAGACGTGGACTTAGTCAGTTTTCGGTCCGCATCAGTTCAGAGCGCCCACCCTGATTTGGATTTCCGTGGCCACGGACTCGACAATCTGTAAAGACCTAGTTCAGAGCGAGCGCCCTAAACCATTTTTCCGCAGACGTGGATTTAGTCACAATTCTGTTCGATTCAGTTCAGAGCGCCCGCTCTGATTTGGATTTCCCTAGCCACGGTCTCGCCCATCGGTAACCTGGATCCAGTTCAGAGAGGGCGCTCTGAACTGAATTGGGGAGACCAAAGACCCGACAGCTTTCTTGGAAACAATTGTGAGTGGGCACTTCAAGCATTGATCCTGTTTATCTTGTGTGACACGACCGAGTCTAGTTTTGTTCAGGGCGGGCGCTCTGATCTGTCGAATCGGTTTATTTCTTCTTTGCATTGGCAGGCACCATATTTTTTTGGCCTGTACCCTTGACTGTGACATTCCACTCTGTAGTTATGTACATGAAACTTTTTTTTTGAACTTTGTCCTTCTGGAATACCGAGATTTGAATTGTTTCTTCAGGAGACTTGATTCGTGCCTATACGTCGTCTGATTTGCCTTCGCGTCTGGCAGCCACGCGTCGGCAATTACTTCGTACAAGCTGTGCCAATTCTTTGACATTTCATTCTATGACCGCGACCATCTTGTCAACAGCCCTGAGTATATCTTCCACGCGATTCCACTTCAGGAGTCTTCGTTGTGGCGTATGACTTCTTCTAGCGAATCCGACGGCGACGAGGTGCAGCATTTTTCTATCGAGCCCATCTTGATTTTTCTGTCGTTCGCAAGTCTTCGTTTCGTTTCGCTTACATCGTGCAAATGTCATTCGTGAATCCTTCGACGCTCAGGGTTTCGAAGAATGTGAAGAGGAGGATGTGGACTTGGAGGCAGTTGCCGCGGAGGACGAGGACACTAGTCCCATTCCAGATTGCGAAGGCATTGCCCGTGACGGATGGTATGGTAAGGCCCTATTCGCACGACACGCGGGCGGCTCGGACTTCGCGGAAGTGATCATCATCACTGCCGACCCAAACGCTTGCATTGATGGGAGGAACAGATTGGGTAAGGACGACGTGGGCATTGTTGTACTGGAAGTTCGGAATGGGGACCCCAATGTTGGGGACATGTGTCTGCGTTGGCCTATGCGCCAAGTGTTTTATCACGGGCGAAATGGGTATGTTAGTATGTACGACCATGCTCGTAAACGAGTTGCTATGGATGAAGAGCTACAGGGAAATCGGAAAAGGACAGGCGTTCGGAAGTACCGCTACGATAGAAGAACCCGTGCTGCTGCATTGGTGGATCGGAGGACACAGATGGTGTCGTATGAATCTATCACAAAGGTTTTCACAGAACTCTGCTGCGACATGGAGTGCATTCGGAAGTTTTGTCCTTCGACGATCCGTATGCTTCGCACGGAAATGCACATGCAGTCATTTAAAGTCAAGTCTAGCAAAAATCTGGACGTGCACAGAGCGTTTCATGAAGAAGTTAGAAGGGGGAAGAAGCTTGTCACCGTGGAGGGCATAGACATTTATCTACGTGCTTGGCGGATTCTTCACAACATCCCTCTCCGCACGTTTGAAAGATACAAGGCTAGGGCAGATTTCGGCGTCAGAGGTGGTCCTCATGGCAACCTGAAGAGGACGAAATTGAGGAGTGCAACTGTTCAGGGCATCGAGACTTTGCGCTCATTACTGGAAGCAATGGCCGACCACATGCCCCATTTGTCTCGCACGTTGCCTACTGGCGAAAGGGTGGGCTTAAAAGTTCTTCCGGCGGGTACGGAATGGAAGCAGTTCTTGGCGAGTGTGAATGAGGTAGGAATGGGACATGCACTCGGCATCACACATGGGTTTCCATTGAGTATGAAAGACAACTCTCGGTCACTTGCTATCGATCAAATGATAGAAGAATGTATGGTCCGTTCATGTCTATTGAAAGTAGGGACCTAGAACCGTCGAAGTGTAAAGAACTCCTGAAGTAATTCATAGAGATTTTGGGAAATATGTAACTCCCTGTGTTACATTTTCCATCCATTTCTCTGAAAAGGAATAATGTGGGAACATATTTCAGGCACAAGTCACTTACTTTACTGGTTGTCTGGTCGGCTTTGTTTGCAGGCGAACGAGGAACTCGGACTGTCCCCTTTGTCGCAATCATGCTTTAGTAAAATACGTACAAAACATTTTCCAGAATACGTCATCAAAGGAAGAGGTGACTCGTTTGCGAGATGTAGCATTTGCGACAACTTGAAACAATTGAGGGCATCTTTTGCACCTGGGTCAGAGGACTATGGTCGCATCCAAAGGCGTTTTGAGAAGCACTTGTTCTTGCAGGAAGCGTGTCGGCATGCCTACTACCGTAGTAGGCAGTTGTCTAGATTACGACCAAAGCAACTGCTATCCATCATGCACGACAAGATGGACCATTCAAAAACAGCATGTCCCGCATTGGCGAGGAAAACAAAGGCACTAGATGGATTCATGAAGTTACCCGTGAAGGTGTCAGGAATTTTTGCACACGGACACGGGGATGGCAAGTACGCACACTACAATTTGGATGTCTTTAAAAGCGACAGCAACTTCACAGTGGGATCGGTGGCGAAGTTGTTGCGAGATTTGGAGGACCCTCCTGCAAAGTCTTCACGATCATTGTTTCGCGGATCCGGTAGCACGCAATTGTATCGGGCGTTGCTGAATGGTAGCGATATCTGTGTGGATGCATTGGGAGAGATTCCGTTTCCACCTATCGAATCCACACCATTGCCACCGGTGTTACACATTCAAATGGACAACTCCTGGAGGGAAAACAAGAACAGATACGTCTTTTGTTTTTGGTCCCTCTTGGTGGCTAGGCGGATTGTGAAAGAAGTGGTGGTATCCTTCATGATTGTGGGACACACGCATGACGATATGGATGCGTCATTCGGTCGGTGGAGTCAACAACTCCGCGAAAAGGACCATCCTACTTTGCCGTTGTTGATGGAGTCGTACATGAAAATGGAGCAAGTTCCTTTCATTCCCCACCTGGTAGAAGAAGTGCCCGATTTCAAAGCTTACGTCAAACCGTTTATTGGGATGAAGAAGCAGCAACTCGTGGGCCACTCCAATGGAAGGCAATACAAATTCTTCATGGATGACAAGGGCTGGCCAATCATGCAATACAAACTGGCATGTATAGACATCCCGTGGTTGCCCAAAGCGGGCTTGAAGTTATGGAAGGAAGATGCAGAGCACAAACCGATCCTTCCCCAAGGTGATCCGCCGTGTGTAGCTCCAAAGAAAATGACCAATGAAGCAGAGATTTTGCGTGGACTCGATGGATACATCCAACATTGGACGGACATATCTCAAGACGATACTCCACTGGAGTACAAGGCCCGACTTGCACACTTGATCACGTACTGGACTGGAGTGAGAAATGCCTTGGGTAGTGGCGCCGAAGAAGATCTTCCTCAATCCAATGAATTGAGGCATGGATTTTGGCCTCGAACTCGACAACCCGGGGATCTTACGACGGATTTAATGCAAGATGGAAGGACGCGGGAGGAGGTCGACATGGATGATCCTTACATTGGCACTCTGGAGGGGAGGCCACCACCAGCATACAACGTGGTCACCGATGTCCGCGAGGGGTTCTACTTCTTTGTGAGGCCCGGATTGGATTGTGAAGAGCCCGTGTGGCTTGCTAGGGCAGTTGAAAATCCGCAATTTGATCCAACGGCGGAGCACTTTCGTGAAGTTTTGGTGCAATGGCACACCCCATGCGGAGCATCGAAGGACCCTCAACAATTGTACGCAGGCTGGGACACGAAGACCAATTTCAGATGGAGGGTTGATCGTACGGCCGAGAAGGCTGACTACATTTCTACGGACAGTATAATGGCATCGTGGAAACCAAAGAAGAATGATGGGAACAGTTTCATTGCCCCCCGTCAGCAAGTGCAATTTGTAGTGGATCATTTACGTCGAATTGCAGAGGACGAACAGCGAGGCTCTTGATTTTTTTTAGGGCGGAGGGCTCTTGGTAAAAAAAAATTTGTTGCTTACAATGCTCCCGTGCACTGTAGAAGTCAGTAGAGTGGCAGAAGATGCAAGAAATGGTGCTCATTTGCATGTTCATCGACATTTGTACCCTCCAATTTTATTAAAGTCCAAAAAATCAAGTTCCCGCACATGCCTCGTTTATTCTTCCAGGCCCTACTCCAAATTCAATCTTTGCAGTCCTCACGATCCTCAACAATGCAAATCTAAAGATTTTCTAAAACTTCTGCACATCATGACTCCTAACCAAAATGTAATCCAATGTTTGCTTTCCTTCCATTCTAGAGGTCGACATCTCTCGCGCCCACACTAGGAAGTATCATGCAAAACTCGGACAACTATATAAAATTCAAGGCACTTTCTTCCTTACAAGTCCTACAAAGAAATCCACACCCCTCTGTTTCAAAAATCGCACTTCGCCAAACTTCCATGTACAAATGGCACATGGAATACCGCCATTTTAACGAAATTGCCCATAAATGCAGAATTGAAGGTATTGTGTTTACTAGAAACATTTTGATAATTAGTTAAATTCCACCCTTCGATGAGCACTAATTACCTAGCAATTCCTGAATTCCTACTGCTAGTATAGTCATGAAAATTCATGAAGTTCGAATGTAGTTGTCATTCTACTATGAAGTAGCCGATTCTCTTCTTGAGCCCTCTACAGGCTGACACTGACACATTCATTACAAAAACGCGACATCTCACAAACAATTTACTTTTTTTTTTAATATAACTATAACAAATAGAAAGCTCAAAACTAGCAAACCTTGAAATGGTAGTTCTACGTGATAACCATTGAAAATTGTCATGTCCTTTTACGTCAACTGGTGAAATGGATCTTTTTTTAATATAATTCGCCTGACACTATCTTCATTTTACTCTCAAAGAAAACATTGACTTCTGTAACACTTCATTTTAAACTCTATGATAAAAGTAGTCTTCCAAATGATATAGAAAGACAAGTGCTTCGACATCATTATAAAGAATGCATACCTTCCAGTAAGGGAGCTCATACAAAGCACATTCCCGTTTAACACCGTGACGTTTCAGTGGGTCACCTTCTGAATTCTCAACACCACCTTCTCGGAGGAATTGATCTCTGTCCTTCCCCCATTGAAGAACTTCTTCACTGCTTGGTCTTTCAGGAGCCAGGCACCACTCTGATTGGTTATTAAATGCGGCTTTTGCCCTCCGGAATGGATGATTGCCGTCTAGATATCGTCTCCCCCCAAGGTATATCATTTTCCTTAGAAGTGGAGCATGCTCTGCACATGTCTCTAGTCCACACAAGGGGCACCCTTTGTAGCCATGCACTTGTTGCCCAGATAATAGTCCATATGCAGGAAAATCATTAATTGTCCACAATAAAATGGCTCTTAGAGTGAACTGCCTTTGACCCTCTGGTTTTGACATGTTTATTGCCGGCACACCCCTCCAGAGTTTCAATAGGTCATAGACTACTGGACGTATAAAAACATCAATGTTTGAAGCAATAATGGCTTTTGGACCAGGAACTAGCACCGCCAAGGAAATGAAAAACTTTTTAGTTACAAGCCATGGAAGAAGATTATAAATCGTAATCAAGAACACCCACGTCGAGTGTTTGATAGCATTATTTTTGTACGGAATAATGCCATCTCCAACAAGTCCCAGACGAAGATATGTCTTCACTTCAGCGAAGTCCGGGTAAACTCGATCAATGTTCTTCCAATGTAAGCTGTCACATGCTGACCTCATGATTTGCCCTCGAGATCTATGACTATCATACCAAGTCATATGATTGGCCACCTCTGGACACTTGAACATTCGTTGCAAGTGCTGAATGAAATCAAAATAGCGAACTACTTTTTGTGGGACTTGATTTGATCCCGCTAAATAACGGCTCTGCTGGCATGTAGGACAGTCGGTCAGCTCTTCATTGTTCCCCTCGTATAAAACGTGGCCATCAGGACAACAATGCACCTGCCGGTGTTGTAGACCCAACTTCATAAGCATGCTCTTGACCTTGTAGGACGTTCTTGGAATGCAATTGGAGGTAGGCAGCAAGTCTCCGGCTATCCATGTCAACAAGGCATCCATAAATGTCTGTGGCACTGAATATAGAGTGCACAGGGAAAACAAAACAATGGCACATTGTAGACGATTTAAAGAACTGCCTTCAAAGACTGGTTGCGTAGATTCATGTAACAAATACTCCAAGTTCTCCTCATCCCATTGCCTATCAGTTTCATTGTTGTCGAAATGCACTGAAGCATGGCTGTCATCACTAACAACGTTGTTGTGTATGTCATCCACTCGACCAAACGCATCGCGGGCCATGTTTTCAACATCAACTACGGTCCTCCTCGGCCAAGTCAATCCTTCTGGACTCTGTTGACGTTGTCTATGACAATATTGTTCTGCATGTCGATGTGCATGTCGGGTAGGACCGCGGTCATTTTGTCCATCAACAGTCTGTGCACAAGCATGCCACAATGCAATCAGTATTACAGAATTGTATTACATCCCCTAGCACTACTGTTTTATGCAGAATATCATATTCAAGTATGATGGCATAAACAGTACCTAGCTATTACTAATGCACTAAAGAGACTTCATTTGAAAATCTGAATTTCCTTACAATGTCATTTAAAAAGAATTTGCAATACTTTTATGTCTACAACTTCCACCCAAATTTCATATGCACACTTCTACAATTTCTGGATAGGGGCATTGACACTTCTTCAATTACCATGACAGGATATATCAAGTAAGGATCTTGTCCATGTTTACTATGGTGTCTTGCAACGATGTGGACTTTGTGAACTCGACTGCCTTTGCAGCATGTACAACCGCAGGGATATTCATGTAAGTCCAACCTCTTCGCTAGCGACCGCTCTATGTGGTACGCTACACATAGTCTTTGACGCATATTGCTAACGTTGTAAACTACCCAAACACTGAAGAGACCGCCTACAACAGCACATACAGTTGTAGTCAATGTATAGTTCTTGCAGAAGACGTCCTGCTTCTTTGCACCTACAACATACAAACGTTTTGTAACTGTTCATTTCAATTCTGTATAATTAGTCATGTTGCTTCTATTATGTATAATGGCATTAATTAAATGCCTACACATTCACCAAAAAATAAACAAGAATTGAGCATATAGAGTCAAATAACTCAGTAAATGATTCATACAAATCTATATATTCCAGTGGTTTTTGTTGTCTGCACAGATTCAATGCACTTCACGGAATCATATTAGTTCATCTTGACGTCACTTTTGCAGTGCCTGTACAAATCCATTCCGTAGTACTATTGCAATACAAAAAATCAACAATACTTTTTCACTTCTGTATTTGAAAATGACATTTCTGTAGTCCTTTCTCTTGGATGCCAACTTTGTAATAGACAACAATCTCTGGTAAATTGAAGCACACATGAATATACGACTAAGGTAGGAGTAAGAAATGTACAGGTAACAGTGCAATGCATATTGTGTATGGTACTCAAAATTTGTAGCACCCACGATTTCTGCAAATGAAGTGTACATTACTTCTACAACCCTGTGAAAACATTAGAGGAGATTTCAGCCCCCTGGAGGGCTGTGAGTTCCCAGACTGCGGGAACTCGTTTGCAGGGGGCCGCAGCAGCTTGCTGACATGGAATGGCGACTTCCACGTCGGAAAATAATATTAAAAAATTTCAAAAGAAAAAAATGAAATTTTTTTTCTGTTTTTTTTTGCATTTCAAGAGTAAAACTTTTTTTTTTTTTTTTTTGAAATTTTTTTATCGGGAACAGCCGTTCCCCCAAAACTGCAGGGGGACAGTTCCCCCGCAGCTGCTTGAAACGGCCCTCCAAGGGTCCGAAAACTCCTCTAATGAGTGACATTCCAGATGGAATTCACTCATGTCTTCCATTAGTTTTCGCATAATAAATGTAGAACATACCTTCAAAATTTATATTGAGTTTGCTGAATTTGAAGACGTCCACATTCTCTACATACCTTTCGCTACAGCAATGGACCCATATATACAAAATGGCTCACGTGCTGTCATATCAACGATACTGCAAAGACGGAACGCCCACCGTGGCGTTACAGAAAATTTAAACAACAAAACTGTGATGGCTTATTCTATATACACAATGACAATGCACACCTCTGTAGACTCCTCAATGAACAACCTACTATCTGAACTAGAAGATTGCTGAAAATTACTTCCCACAATTGTAGAGTTCTTTGGCAATTACAAAGACCATCATTCCCAATGCTTATTACACAAGAATGTCTTTGGAATTAGTACACCTATATACAACACTAATACTTCAACTCCTATTGCTTCGATGGTGCAGGGTCTTGGCATTGCAACTGTCTTATGGGAAGGTACTTCAAAGACTACTAGCGGTTAGAAACGTACCTCATTGGAAATTGAGTACCGGACGGACACATCTTCTTCTAATCGTGAAGGAGTCAACAATTTGTGTTTGTAGATGCGATCATGCATGGAAGCCCTTCTGCAGGTGCCCTTCAATCGAAGACGATCTCCTGAGAAGATATTTCCTTCAGGATTGCAACCATTGTTTGCAATTGCATGAATTTGTCCACAACTATTCCTTCAACTTCTTTGAAGACAAATGTATACTATAAATTGCAACGTCTTCTGACATTCACATAATCGCAATACCTCTTGAAATGCTTAGCCGGATGCAATGAAATGTTGTGAACTGCTATCATTTGCACGGATTACAACTTGGACTCTACTAAAAGGAAATGTGCACTATCAGGAACTGTAAATTAGTTCGCCCCGTCGGTAACTACAAAGAGCAACAAGGAATTTGGAACGTCTAGGAATAAGTAATGAGAAGATCATTTACTCATCCCAATGGAGAGGGCTTCCAAGTACAAAACTTCTATTTTTTCCTTGCCATAGCAATCCAATTCTCTAATTCTGTCATATGCCATACAAAAGTCGGAAGGAAAAAAAATTTGAACGTCGTTTCAGACCCTAACAACTTGCAATTGATGTAAAACACTATTACGCTCTGTAGATTTTTTAAACTTCCTCAATTACATGATAAGGAGAGGCACCCTGAACACAATCACAATAGAAAGGAGAGTAAAGTAACTGGACAGGAGGAAAATACTTGGAAATGCAGGCTCCCTATGAATTAGCGAGTATGTGTTCTGCAAGATGCATCTAGTAGTTTCCTTCCAATGTACAGGGCCTCCAACCTTGCGAACGCCTTCACTTATACTACTACCTTCTTGTGCCTCAACTGACCATGTAACATGTCCATCCTGCTCTTCCGAAGGGTAACATATACCACTGTGTCGCTACTACAAAGTACTGAGCTTCTTCTCTGCAATTTCATTATAGAAGCATTAGCAAAGACATTTGAAAACAAGCACGCTCCATTTGAAATGACTAATCAGAAGTGGACCATTTCATATTACGAACTGCGTGTATCTTCTGATAAGAAGTTGCAATAATATACACAATCAGATTGTACAATTGTAGGAGTGGACTGTGAACCAGTCCACGTCTCAAATATGTACCAATTCTGTTGTCACAATGACAGACCCATTGCGCATTTAAATTTGAACCTTCCATTCAAAGTGCTAGATCATTGAATTTATTGTCTACACTGCCAACATCAAGCATGTCTGTTTGTGAAACTGGAGTCTTCCAGTACTTTCAAGAACTAAGCATAAGTATAGAAATTCTGCAGTTCTCCGGAATTCTAATGCCTTCAGAAGAAATTTACATGAACTAAGTAGCAGCGACGTCAATGGGTACTATTTTGTTACATGTGTTGTCACTGGCTGAATAAGAGAAGGCAGCGAAGCACAACTTTCAATATGAAAACCATTCGGACAACGCTCAATGCAGATGACAGACGACAATTTGTAGATGACTCCGAAATTTTGATAGTTCATATGCATTGTACTCAGAGATGAAGAAGGAAATATTCACCCACCTGTATTGTTGGAGAACAGTATCGGACACTGATGTAGTGTTTGATAAATACCAGGAAAAGTTTGTGCATGTGCTGTACTCTTCTCCTCTGAAAGCCTGTAAGTGCAGTTGCAACTGTCGTCGTCCAATGTTGCATCTATATCTGGAAATTGAAGTTTGTAGCAGATTTTGGAAAGTCCAAACTAGAAAAAGGCTTTATTTGCCATAGCTGCACACTTCACGAAATAGAGAGCAAAAAAACCCATGTCAGATTGGACGGAGTACGAGGTGCTTCATTTGAAAGTACTGCCCAATGACCAGGGTTGTTCGCTGCGACAGCGCGACACCGCGACAGACAGACGTCGCGCGACGTCTAGTAGAGCCCGCGCGACGTCACGAAAAGTCAAATTTACCTTTGACTTTACAGGAAATTACCCCCCTCCAGGTGGATGCCACATGGCATCCACTTGGCAAACTGGAGGGCACGTACGGGTAGGAGACTGCGGGTAGGGGCGACTGCAGGTGGGCGACTGCGGGTGGACGAGGGCGACTACGGGTGGACGAGGGCAACTGCGGGTGGGCGACTACAGGTGGGCGAGGGCAACAACGGGTGGACGACTGCGGATTTTTGAGGGAGACCGCGGGTGGGCGACTTCGGGTTTGGCAGGGAGACCGCGGGTTCAGGAAGTGTTCTTGGGTGGGCGACCGCGGGTGCACAAAAGGTACCTAGACCCGGTGGTGGACCCGAAGTCGCCCAATTTGGACCGGCTGTCGCCCTCTCGAGACCCGCTGTCGCCCTACCCAGACCCGCAGTCGCTGGATACGCAGTTGCCCTATCCGTATTCGCCCCCCTAGACCGAAGTCACTCGCCCTATATAGCCAGTAGCCCATCATTTTCCATTGAGGCTTTCTGTCTTGCAACCTTTGTTGGCTACATGCGTGATCTTTTTGGATAATATATATACTATTTTTTGCTATCATTTGGTTCTTAGAATTTTGCGACGTCCGCAAATCTCATGGCAACTGGAGGTAGTAGTGATGGGTCCCTTCCGGTTTTTTCCACTGTACGCACTCCTGGTGCAATTAGGAAGGCTGCCAAAGACAAGACTAGAAAAAGGAGGGGTAACATTCACAAGAAGCGATGGCATGTGTTGAACAATGATAACCACCTAGCTTTCAAAGAGTGGAACGAGGAGCCAGAGCCTTGGAGTATGCAGGTGTGCGAAGACTACATTGAATGGTGTCACATCGGGAAGTTCTTTCCGGCATGGCGCCATCATCACAACCGACACAATAACAAGGCAAATTTGAAGTATTGTGAAAATCCAGCTTTCCTACGAAGGTGTTTAGAATTGTGGCAGGTCCTCTACAAAACCCCTTTTGTAGATAGGAATGAGGCCCCTTTGTTCATTGCTAGAGGTGCCTATGCTGAGGTCGCCTTGAACAAACAAGTTGACTGGACCACGATCAAAGAAAGTACCTACGTGGAGCGTCCAGAAGTTGGAATAATTCCAAGAGGGGTTCTGAAATTTCCGGAGGATGGACTTGGGCCTTTTCGAAGTGATCCACAAAACAAATAAACTCAAGAGGTGGACACGGAAGAATCAGAAGAGGATAATGATTCAGATGGCATACGGATTCCTAAGCTTGTACGAGTGAAGGAGCAGATTATCACCCCCGTCCAAGTTCCAGTTCCAGTTCCAAATCCAAATGTTCAAGCCGCTTCATCATCGCGGGGAAAGAAGATGAAACATCCTGCCAAGGTGCAACGGTCCACCACCAAAATTAGATTGGCATCAGCCTCAACCACAATTGCGACTCCAATCTTGCCACCACAAGATGCCAGCAACGTCTTTGACTTTGCTTTAAGTGACGACTCGCCCGTATGTGCCACAAGTCACATTCCCATTCCACAGTCTGAATCTGATGTTGTTCACAATGCGATGACGTTGGCGAAGGCTCTCGACCTCTTGAAGACCAAGGATGCACAAATTGCAACCTTAGAAGGTGATGTGAAGAAATGGCGGTCTACATGTGAACAAAAAAATGCTCTCATTTCTCAACAATCCAAAGAATTACAAGGCCTTCGAGAAAAAGAGCGTCAGACTTTCACATTGTCGGACATGGACGAAACCTTTGTTGAGCAAGATCCACATCACTTGGACAAGCTTGTTGGGGACCTCACCAGCGATGTCATTCACCTTTCTCCCCCTGCCAAGCGTACGAAGCGTTCTTCAATTCTTCCAATGGCACCGCTTCCATTCGTCTCAAGAGATTCTAGCAATCCGTACGTTGATGGTTTGCAAGGGACTCAGGATTCACTTTTGTTTCCTGCCATTCCACATCTACAATCATCAAAGGAACTTGATTTGGCTGAGGAAAATAGAATGCTTCGAGAGAAGTTGGCAGTGTTGGCAGCGACATACTATCATTGGAAGGTCGCGTGCATTCTCTCCGTGGATCGATCTCAACAAGTTGCGAAAGAGCTAGACAAAGTTTCGAAGAACTTTGTAGCAAATGCCCCTAAACGAGAGAATGGATTGACATCATGGGCATTGATGGAGGACATGTTTCCGGATAACATGTCCATGCTTGACGTGGCGGAAAAAAATGTCATAGATTGGGCACAAAATGGTTGGGACCATGGAAATCAGATGTCTAGTCACTTCAATGAAAAAGACCAAAGTCTATTGTGGCCAAAGCCAACTCATTTCGTCTTGGATCATACCAAATGCCCCATATGTCTAGAACAATTTGGGCCAGAAGGAGGATGGGCACTTGGATCATGTACACATGTGTACCATCCTCAGTGTCTCATCACTCAATGTCTGATTAGACGACGATGTGTGATTTGTGCAGCACCATTCCATAATCGCTTGTATACCATGTTCAACTTGATGACTTACATGCCACCTTCTTGGGAACACAATAGAGACACGACGGCAGAGACACGATTTTGGGGACGAGACTTGCTTTGGAGTTGGCGAGAAGGCCTACATGATCAAGAAATGGGAGTTGCTGCCTCACAATTGAATTGGGAAACGGACCCGCGTGAAATTCTAAGAGTGGCATTCAACCTTGTGGGAAAAGGAGCTCACAATGCAGGGAAGAGGGCGTTTTTTTTTCAATACCTTGGTGGATATTTTGATAAGACATCCCAAACCTTCAAGTGGGGTGCTCATCCGGAAGGACACCGTTGGAATTAGGAAGGTGAACAAGGGGCTAATCGTGATGAAAATGCCACTCCAGAAGACTTGAATAGTATGGCTTACCTCGACTCAACATACGGGCCTTATTATCAAAGCCAAGCACTCGATTATCTATTGGAGTTACACTCTCCGCAAACTAAAAGGACACTTGAAGCTCTCAAGAACTCCAATGTCTTGGAATCTATTTTAGAAGCAGATGGACCTGCTTCAAGGACACGTGCTAAGAAGAAACTTGTTGTTGGAGAGTCCAATGATTACGAACAAGGTGCAACGAGTGGTTCTCATAACAATCCAATGGACTTGAACTAAATATTTCTATGAGATACTTACTTCAACGGTGGTTCTAGTTAATCGTAGTAGTATACAAGATGTAAGGCCCATAGTATAAGGGCCATAGTATATCCATACTCGCACAATGTAGTACTCTAGCAAAAGTTAGGGTTCAGATGTTGGCTTCTAAAACTATACCGCCTTGGCTGTGTATTGTACTACTATGCTTATGGACAACAACCTTCTATTGCTTTGCTTTTGAAGGTTTGGGCATACTTATACATTTGTAGCCTAAAATGTAATTGGTGAAATGCAAATACATTTGTTGTAATGCCTCGCACAATGATTCCATACATGGTCTCCACAAAATTGCTATCTTCAAATCTTTTAATGAATTTTTTCCTTTTGGATTTTTTTCTCATACAACATGTTTTTGTTTACATGGAAAAATTTGATTCATTCCATTCAGATTTTTTATGAGAAAGTTATGGACCATTTTCTTTGGCGGGCAACTTGAGTCTACAACTTCTTCTTTTAAAAGTTGCTTGTAGGATTTGTTTCTCCAGGCAATTTCTACAATCTAAAAAAAAATTAGGTCCGGTCACATAGTTAACTTCACTTGATAGCACACTCTCACCATTTTCATTTCATTTTAGAGATATTCATTATTTAAATTTTACAACTACATCTTACCTACTTCTACTCAACAATTTCTTAAAGTATCCAAAATTGTTTTTGAAAATTGTTTTTTTCCCACACATAACCATAGGATCTTACACCTTACTAGTATGAGAATGTGTGGAAAAAATTTCAGAATTTTTCATCTTACAGATTGCAAGATATCCGCATTTAGAGTGAAAAAAACAATTTTTTCAGCACATTGCTGGACTACATTATTTGACTTTTAACATTTTTCACTTTAATTTCTTGCACTACAGAGTTTTGAGCTTTAAACAAATATAGTGGAGAATTGAGTTGAGAGTCTAAATAAAAAAAAGGTTTTCAAAAAAACTTAATTTTCATTCTTAAAAAACTTGTAGAATAGAAGTACATATGAGATTGAATGAAAATCTATTTTCTTTCTAAGATAGAATTAAAATGCACTAATCCCCACGGTCAAATTGTTGTTGCAAGCAAACTAAACCATGTCAAACTTCTTTTCTTGAACAATTGCCAAAATTGCGTTCCTAAATTAATCTTACAAGGTATTTTTCCCACCAGAAGCTCTAATTGCCCAATAAACAAGATTGTCCATAACTTTCTCATAAAATATCCAAATGAAATGAAAAAAAGCTTTCCGGATAGACAAAATTATAATCTATGAGGGAAAAAAACTTAGAAAAATAAATTCAAATGCTTGTCACATTTTTTTGCTGCCCATTCTCCCATGCTTTGGAGTTTGGACTATATGGGCATAACTTTTGTTCCCGGGCACCGATTGGAAAAAAAGTTATATTACCACAAAGGTAATCGTTTTTTCTATCTTCAAATAAAGTTTCAAAAATTCAGTCCCAAATTTCAGCCCGTAGGTACCATCTCTGACATCCATTCTTGCAAAGACACCAAATTCATAGCCCTCGTATTCAAAATATAATAAAAACATGTGTACATTTCAAAAACAAAGGTGTGAATTTCTTTATTCCACAAAACCTTTGGAAAATCAAATCTTGGAAGGCCAAATTGTTTTTTTCTACCACACTAGATCCAACCACTAAGCATTTTTTTCACTATTCACAAAGTCACTTTCTTTGGGCTCCGGTCTCATTCTTTGAAGTTCCGCACGGGTGGCACCTATGCCTTCATAGGCCCACTTGCGCCATTCCTTAAAATAAAGGATGTGGCGCTCCAAGTCCAATATGCCCTCGTGCAACAACTCTTGTTTTTTCTCCAGTAGCTTCACCAAATAAAAAAGCGTTGCTCT
This sequence comes from Rhytidiadelphus loreus, assembly GCA_947034895.1. Taxonomy (NCBI): domain Eukaryota; kingdom Viridiplantae; phylum Streptophyta; class Bryopsida; order Hypnales; family Hylocomiaceae; genus Rhytidiadelphus; species Rhytidiadelphus loreus. The sequence goes on from OX344764.1 coordinate 48,706,902, forward strand.
TTCTTCTGTATTGCTACCATAATCCGGAGCTAAAGCCAAGATGCCCTCTTTTTTGGCTTCTTTTAAGGCATCATCATAATATTCCATCTCTAGCTCACGTATTTGAAGATTCAAGCTTCTCCTTTCGCTTTGATGGGACCATTTATCACGTTGCAAAAGATCAAGTTTATTTTGAAGCACCGCTAAATCATCGGAAATGTGTGCTCGCCCGTCTTCGATCTTCTTGAAATAATTACTCTACTTTTGTTTAACTTAGAGTAAATCTTCTCATTTTCAGCAACGGCGTTTTCAGTCGCCTCTAACTCCTTCTTCAACCCATCCACAACAGTTGGATTCACTGGAAGATGTTGTACCTTCTCTTTCAAATTCATAAGATCCGCTACTGTTGAAGTCAAAGCTACTCGTGCACTTTCGATCTTAGTGCCCAACATCTCCAAATTGTCTTCCGAATCATTGTCACTACTTCCGCTAGACCCAATGTCTGCACCAGAACGGTCCACATTGATCGGTACATGAACATCTTCGCTTTGTTTTTGAATCTTGGACAATGATTGCGGCTCCTCAAGCTTCCTCTTGCCCTTCTTGTCAACTTGAACGTCTTCAGCCGCCTCTTGTTTTTCTTTGCCAATGTCTTCGTTGTCACTCTCAAAAGAATATCCATCGTATTCGTGAGTGTGCTCATCTGAGCTAGAAGTTGAAGACCATTGAACTTGGTCATCACCAACAGCCAACTTGCCAGGCTTTGCCTCTAAAAGCTTCTGATTTGCTTGAAGAAGTCCTTCTTCATCCAGCACTATCGGTCTGTCCGGGCGGTCACCGATAGGAAGCTCCTTCAAGGTTGTCCAATCTACCTTTTTCTTCAATTGAACTTCAACGTACACCATTTGCACAAGATAGAAAGAGAAGTTGTCATTTCGATAAGGCTGGGACTCCAAATAGAGTTGCTGCCATACCTCCAAACACCTTCGCTGGAAGACAACACTCTTGCAGTAAGCCAAATTTGCCTTATTAGACTTCACGTGCAAAGGGTGTCGCCAAAACGGGAACAATTTGTTGATGTGGCACCAATCCACATATTTGTTTACAGTTTCATATGTCCAAGGCTCTGGTTCTACTTCCCATCCCAAAAAGGCCTTCATCTTTGGATGCAGTAAGATGGGTACACGCTTCTTGCGAGGTTTGCCGCTCCTTTTACGATCCTTGTCACGAACCGCCTTTTTGTTGAGCCGAAGTCGGTATCTTGACATACCGTGTGGCGGTTGAGAGTCCTCGCCCTCCATAACGATCACTTCGTCTCAAAAGTAGCCAACTAAGTACTATGCGGTTTAGGGTTGCAAGCCTAAACCGTAGGTGTAAAAAATGCTAAACGTAATCCTATCACATTTAACATTTACAAAAATACAATGTTCTCGTGAAACACCCTATGTCATCCAAGCGTGAATAAAATGAGCTGTGCAAAGGGACAAAAATCCCCCCCCACAAGTCAAACCCCTAGCTTCTGTGCACGCATTTAGCCACGTCAGCAGATGAAAGACAGTGCGCAGAATGCCAGGGAAAATTTAATGGCGATTGCGGGTGGAGGAGAACGCTGATGTACCCGAGGTCGCCCCTGGGGCGCGTGCGGGTCCTGAAGTGGGGCAAGTGCGGGTCAGCCCAGTGCTCCAGGGCGACCGCGGGTCCGGAAGTGGGGCGATTGCGGGTCAGCGCAAGTGCTCCAGGGCGACCGCGGGTTCTAGAGTGGGGCGACTGCGGGTCTGGACAGGTGCTCCAACGCGACCGCGGGTCGAAGGAGCCTGGGCGAGTGGGCGACCGCGGGTCCAGGGCGACTTCGGGTCCAGGGCGACTGCGGGTCCTAGGCGACCGCGGGTCTAGGACGACCACGGGTCCACTTTGCGAAGGCGACCGCGGGTCCTGGGCGACAGCGAGTCCTGGGCGACAGCGGGTCCTGGGCGACCTCGGGTCCCAAGCGACCACGGGTCCATCTATTAATGCATGGACTTTTCTTTTCTTTCTTAGTACATGTTTATAGATTGTGATATTTTTTTCCATTTTTCCTTGCGCTGGGAAAGTGGCGATACTAAATGTTACGGAGGGTCTCCAAGCTTCAACATTCATCCACGTACTGGATAGAAAATGTGATACTAAGTATCTAAAATTCTATTTTCATTTACATTGTGGCGATTTCATCGAAGACTTTTCTAGAAGTTGAAGTTTTTCTAGCAATTTCATCCAAAATTTTCCTAAAAAATTCCTATAGCTTATAGCTAGCCTAAATTTTTTGTTGCTTTTGAGCACCAAATCTCAAGGGAAAAAAAAGGATTGTGAGCTCAATCCCATTTGTGTTGCAAAATTTATGGAATACTAGTTTATACTTTATACTATATTTGGGGAGCCATTAGGGTTGAGGTCGGTTGTGGTACAAATGGATTCCTTATTGATTATCTGAACAAAAGTTAAATCTTTGCAATTGTTTTAGAAGAAGTTCTTGTTAACTAATTTTTTTCTTATTAATTAATTTCATTGTTAATTCTTAATTTTATTGTAAATGACTTATTTCATTGTTAATGACTAATTTTATTGTTAATAACTAATTCAATTGTTAATAACCAATGTTATGATTATTAACCATTGCAATTGTAACAATAATGTCTTTGTAATTGTTTTGACATGAGATGTTCATTATGTATTTTTGGATGTAGACTCAAATTACATACTATGTTACACACACTAATTTTGGTAAATTACATGCCTAATAACTAAATTTCTTGTACGGACACAAATCTATAAATGAAAGTCATTGTTGGACTTATATCATACTCCAACCATCTATGAAAGAATGTGTGTTTTTATCAATTTGGATGACATATACCAAAAAAAAGAATATGGTAGGAAAACATTATGCTACTAGGAATAATATATATGGTAAAACCAGATTTACATTTATTATTGAATTCATCCAAGTTTTCTCGAATTGCGTGTTTAATAAATGACAAAGATTATGGCTACATATCTTTTTTGCAATATCCACTCTTGTTTCATTGTCTCAAAAAAAAAAGGGGTCGCAAGAAGTCAATGAACTTCCTTTTTCCAAATAAAATAAATAGGAAGAGAGCGAAAAAGGTTAAATAAATAAATAAAAACATCTCTCATCTATTTTGAAATAGGTAAAGTACGAATAAAAAGGAAAAGTCTAAAAAAGTCTAAAATGTATGTTTCCTATATTTGAATTAGAATAAATAGGAAAAAAAAACCAACTTGCTTTTATTTTTGGAAATAGAAAAAATAATAAGAGAATGTAAATGATGTATGGCTTACATTTTTTTAGGGATTGAAAAAACAACTATTTGAATTCAATGACCATGAAAGTAAAACTCCTTTCAAGTGCATACTAGCACATTTTATTCAAGAAATAATACAAGTCTTCAACATCAATTACCAACTAATTTATTTTCATTTTCTTATTTTCCTTGCGTCCATTATATACTACGGAATCAAAAAGGACCAAGAACATTTGAATTCAAAAGTTGTTATACTTTGCATAACAATGTGTAAAAGGCCATATTCAATATATACAATTTGACAAATAGCCCATTGAGTAATTGTTTTTCTAAAGACAAGGCGCGTAGCATAAAATTCCTTCATATATTATAGGAAAATATTACAAAGTAAGCAACACATAATTGGCCACCAAGCTCATTGCTTGCAGCACTAAACTCTTGCTCTAGACTATCCTATTACAAAGGTGAGTCTCGGAACACCAATTCGGGGGGCATCATGGACCATGGTGGAGACATAAGGGAATTTGTGATCTCTATACACGTTGGTCTCTTCTTTGGGTCAGTGTTCACGAGTTCACGCAACTTCATTCCAAAGTACATTGATCCCTCGCGGTTCTTGAACAAATCCTTGTCCCAATCGTCCATATCACCAATTCTCATCCATTCGGTCAACTTCCCAATAGAATACGAGTCTGACTGTTGCGTATATTTATACCGTTGTTGCATGATCGGTATGCTTGTATCGGAATTTGGAGGTCCATATGCATAAAACAACTCCGGGGCAACCCACCAACGACCTTCTCGGTATTGATCCCTCTCGGCCTCAGATGGCTTTCCAAAATGTGAAGGCGCGTTTTCGTCAAAACGACTTGATATTCCAAAATCACAAATTCCAATGTTGATTATGTCGTTTGAATAATCCGGAAAATGCAACATGATGTTCATGGGAGACAAGTCATTGTGTAGCACGCGGCACTTGTGCATGAGATTTGTCACATATACTAAAGCCCATGCCAACTTTGCCTTGTGCCTTCGGAAGAGACCAAGTTCTTTTTGTTTCTCTTCAGGAAGTCTTGTGGCTTTTTGCATTTCATGCCAGTCAATGGTTGGTGATACAGAACGATCTAAATGCCTCAACTCATTCAAATGGCCCCCATTCCACCACAAAGTGTACGCTTCATTCGTGTGAGAATGAATGGCAAAAAACTTAATGATGCCAGGGTGGTTCAAGGGGCATGCAAGGGCCTCCATGGATCGTTGCGCTCTCCCCTCGCACGGGTTTATTGCCTTGGATACTTTCCCAGCAAAAGCGATGTAGCTTGGAATTGTATCCATTCCTTCAATGCGTACCTTACGCACTTTTGCATACCCCCCTTCACGTTCAAAAGCACTAAGGGGCACTACTTTCGCCGTATCGGGGATCCACGTGATACACAATCCACCATCTTGTGCAAATGTTGCCTTCACCGTTGCATTTTTCCACTTAAAACCCCTCGCCGAGCCTCTTGCCAATTTCTTCACTACGTTGGACCACCACTCCATTTTTTGGCGGAATGCCTTGATGTCTTCTGATTCCTCTACTATCGGAAGAAACGGTCGATGTTCCTCCATCAATTTCTTGGTATTGAACATCACCGCTTTCAATGTATTATCAAGCCATTCAAATAGTCTCGAAGAATATGTCAAGTCAATGTCTGCGAAATCATCGGATCCCTTTAGCTTGGTTAAAATCCGGGCCTGTAAATCGTTTGGCAAGGCCACACTACCAGTTGTAGGACACTTCAAATAGCTTGCCTCCAAGAATTGTACACTTTTCCCTACGTACCACTGGAGACACGCTTCGTATGCATATCGGGTATAACTCGGGGGAGGATAGTTGGAGTCCTTGTCATGTGCTGACTTCTGCTTCTTGCCCTTCCGTCGCTCTTGACTCCCTCCTTCTTCGTTTTCATTTACAGCTATCGGAACCTCGAAAAAAATTGGATCATCGAGGTCCAGATCCCATAAAGACTTTCTCCTTGTAGTGTTGCCTTCATGTGGAAAAGCCATGTTGTACTTAAAAACAATTCAAAACCGTAGTTCAAAATTCGTAGATTGAAAGGGCAAAAATTCCCCCCCAATTGAAACCCCAGCCCACGGGCACGCATCCAGCCACCTGAAGGTAGGTGAAAGACAATGCGCAAGGCTAAAGTAAGGTGAGAATCGGAATTGGGGCTAACGCTTAAGTACCCGAAAGTCGCCTCAGGGCGCGTGCGTTTGGGTGACTGCGGGTCGGGAGGGGGCGACTGCGGGTCTGAAGTGGGGCGACTGCGGGTCTGAAGACAGCGGGAATGGGCGACTGCGCGTTTTTGGAGCGCGGAAATGGGCGACTGCGCATCAAGGGCGACTGCGGATCGTGGGCGACCGTGGGTACCAACTAAACCATCCCGAAACTTGCACACGCGGTCGCCCACAAAGAAGTCTCCTGGACCCGCAGTCGCCCCCTACGCGTAGTCGCCCCACTGGAGATTGAGTTTGCATTTTCCAAAAAATTAGTCTCCCTCCTTAACCCGCAGTCGCCCTATTGGAGATTGAGTTTGCATTTTCCAAAAAATTAGTCTCCCTCCTTGACCCGCAGTCGCCCCCTACGCGCAGTCGCCCTACTGGAGATTGAGTTTGCATTTTCCAAAAAATTAGTCTCCCTCCTTGACCCGCAGTCGCCCCCTACACGCAGTCGCCCTGATTCAAATGTGTTTTTTGCTTCGTCGATGACCCGCGGTTGCCCCTGACCCGAGGTCGCCCTAAACCAACAACCATTCTGACCCAACACTAATTAGCATCTGCAGCATATTCTAATTGATTTTTCCTTATCTCACATACTAAATTGGTAATAAATGTTAGGCGTCAGTTCATATCAAAGACATGGCAAGGCAATGGAAGAATTATTCTCACAATGTGAAGGGGTTCCCAAACCCTAAACCCTAGACCCTAGACCTTGGAAAACAATAATACAACTTTTATCTAGAATCAAATCCTTAAATCTACATAAAATACTTACACATCCTACACGAGATGTAGTGTTTTAGACCTAAAACAGAATCATGTCTTTTTTGTCTTGTTGAATTTGTAAACATTGCTAATGATTAGTTATTTGGCTCCTTACAGGCTTAATGGCAGGTGTTCAATTTAGCAAGTGCTCAGAGGAAGTCATAATTATTCTCGACCGTGAATATTTCCGGTAAAATTTTGTTTAGTTTGCCTTTGACTTCCTTATTGTCATCCACTTGTATTGTAGACAATGTCTTTTTAATAGGTGGGAGAATCACCATGACAATGACTATTCTATTGGAATTGATTTGTGATCTTTGAAATAGGATTAAGGACTTTTGGAAAGGCTACAAATTGTATTGCTTTGCTCATTATGGCCAATGCAATGAGTCCAAAGGCCATTTCCAAGCCAGCAAAATGGGTGAGTAAAATATTGCCCTTCATTTTGTATAGGTGATTTGAATCCTTGAATAATGAAATGAACATGTATTAATGAACATTTCTAGTTGGATAGTTGGTGGTGGACATTTCATCTCACTATTAGTGCTTATTTGTTGCAGGACGAGTGATGTGTTTGATACAAAACACACGCGATATTGTTTGGGGAGCCAAATTTGATGAGGCCATTAGGGAGGGGTGGGCCATGATGGAAGAATATGTGTGGGTTCGGCAAGGAAAAGATTGCACAAACCTCAGGTTCGATTGTTCTAGTATAGAACTTGTATTATAAGATTATATGCTAAAAATACCCATATGTAGTTGTTATGTTTTAATATTCATTGATATGGGGGGCCGGGAGATGCAGGGCTTTATTAGAAGAATTTGAGGATGTCGAGAAACTTTCCGAGTCTGAGAATGGATGCTTGTTGTTACAACTCATTAAGGTTAGTGCAATACCACAACACGAGTTAATATACTTGCTAGGTTAATATTGTTTGTACCCCATTCTGTGAATATCATATGTACTAATGACAATTCCACCTTAGGATGATGAGCACGGGACGGAACGCGCATTTACACAATCTCTGAGCGTTCAAATCAACACCACGGATATCTTTGAGCGGACCAATAATAGGTTAAACCGAGCTTGCGCAAACTTGGACAACCTTGTGCCACGGGCAAATCGTTTGTGACTAGAGACATTGTTGTGGTGCATCAAACGGCAGCCTTGTACCATGGCATAAGACCCTATTTTGATTTTTGAGTTGGGATCATAAAAAGAAATAAGTTATTTATGAAGATAATAGTACTAAAGTCATGCTAGACATGTGAAATAGCAATGTGCTTGACAAAGAACTTCATTTTACATTTCTATACTATGATTTTGCTAAACAATGCATGGATTGTTTATCTCAGATGGATGATCATATTTTGCTAAACAGTCCATGGTATATGAATGTTTAATTGGTTAGTGCCCAATACTTTAATGGTTTACATATGTGACCCCCCCAAAAAAGATATATATCCATAAATGTGAACCCCCCCCAATAAAATATATACCCATAAATGTTGTGGCTCGTTATTCTTGGTTCACAAGTTTGAAATCCCCAAATATTGAAAATGTACAAATGTATGCCCTTGATTTAATCCCTTTGTTTGTAAATATGATGGCTACACTTTTAATTAATATGAAACAAGTTTTATTGTTTGGATACCTATGAATGTACAGATAAATAAAATTTGAACAAAACCATGAAATCAGTTGGGAAATAGCTATGACAATTAATTGTGACAATTAGTTCCCAACTACACCTTCACGGTGCTTGATGAAGCACATGATGAAAGTTATATGGGAGCTCATGCTGTCACACCCAATCCTTATGAGATATTTGAACAACCATCTTACTACACCTATCCTATGCATTGTATAATTGATTATATTGAGTTTTGTTCTCTCACGCAATTTATAATGTGTCAATCACACTTCACCATAAATGAATAAAAGGTATTTATCCCTCAATTCCCAAACCCCTTCTTTTGGAGCTCTCCGAAAGTGGTCTACATTGATCAAGAATCCCACATTCTTCATAGTTGGATCTTGTTTTACAATGGATTCACCATACAAATTCAAACTAAACATAATAGAGATTGCATTGGAAAATAAAACGCAACCATGTGAATCATGGATGGTAAATTTCTTATGTTTGATTATTTTCTTATTGAAATTGCAGAAGTGATGTTAGGGTGGGAATCCTCTTTTTGCATGTCAAATCTAATAAGTTGCAACAATAATTAATAAAATGGCTAAAGATGCATAACCCAAATTTTTAAATAAAAGATGAAAAGGTGCAATACATTTTTATGAAGTACATTGGTAACTAAAATTTATGTCCACAATTTTGTGTAAGAGAACTTCAAAGTGAAAGTCTTAGAGGTTTAGAAATTCAAAATCCTGCCCTGTACCCGCAGTCGCCCACCCGCGGTCGCCCCACTGTCGGGGTCCAGAAATTACTTTGTGGTGCCCCACACGCGGTCGCCCATCCCCAGTAGCCCCAGACCCGCAGTCGCGCAAGACTCCAGTACTTCTATAGCCATCGACCCGCGGTCGCCCATCCCCAGTAGCCCCAGACCCGCAGTCGCCCTACCCGCAGTCGCCTTCGCAGTCGGCCCCTTAGACCCGCAGTCGCCCTACCTGCGGTCGCTCTCAGACCTGCACGCGCCCCTTCCCGCACTCGCCCCAGGGCGAGTGCGGGTTAATTAGCTGTCTCCCCACCCGACTTCGCCACTTTCCCTTCTTGCTGCGTACTGCCTTTCACCTACTTTACAGTGGCTGATTGCGTGCCCATGAGCTTGGGTTTTGAGTTTCACTTACACGTGGCTCATGTTCTTGATTTTACTCCATCACTCACTAATCGCTAGATAATACTTTGCGGTTTAGGGCTAAGTTTAGCTAGATAATACTTTGTGGTTTAGGGTTAAGTTTAGATTCCTTGCCCCAAATCTCAAGAGCATCTCTAATGGCGGACCACAAGAAGAAGACCAAGGCAAAAGGAGCCATGCACCCTAGGCAACGACGCATCCTTTTGGACCCAGCGTGTGTGGCCTACCGAGGTTGGGATCGAATTACGGGCCACTGGACTGCCATGACTTGTAAGTCCTTCGTGGGGTGGTGCCACATCGACAAGTTATTCCCCTATCATCGGCACTACACGAATCGGCGCAACAATACGGCCAATTTGCATCCATGCCGTAATGATGCATTTGTGTAACGTTGTATCGAAATTTATCGATACTTGTATGGCACATATTCAGTACCCAGGAGCGAAGTCCCGTATTTCATATGTGCAATGGTGTATGCGGAACTCGTTTTGTTTCGAAGCGTGGATTGGAGTTCAATCAAGGGAGTGAAGCATGCTCGCCTTCCACCGACAAAAGACATTCCAAGGGCGGCTCTATCTGCCAATCCACGTGAAGGGCTAGGCCAGAAGAAAAACTTGAAGGAGGGAGTGCCCGATGAGCAGTTTCATTGGACGTCATCTGATTCATCTTCGGGAGAGGAAGACAACCTTGGTGAAGACCCTCCAATGCAGCCCCCAAACATGGCGATGGTGGCTTCTACTTCACAAAATTTACCTCCCCCGAGAATGGAAGAAGAGGGTGAACCAGCTAGGCAACCACAAAATCTTGATATTTTGCCTCTTGCTATGGTGAATCCGATTACAGTCCCTCGCACTGAAGAAGACGAAGTTTTGCAGTATGTGCTTACATGCATGCAAGAAGCAGAAGATGATGTTTTTTGGATAGAGATGGAAACAGAAGAAGATGTGAAGCCTTCTTTGTTCCAATTGGATTGTGTTGATGACATGTACCGAAGTGAGGAATTTGTTGAAGATGGAACTGTCCCTGACACAATAATGTCGGACACCAAAGTTGTTTACAAAGCTCAACTCAAGAAGCTTCTAAATGAGTTGGATGAAAAGCATCTAGAATGTGAGAAGCTTCGCAATCAAGAAACACAAACTTTGAATGGAGATATTGTAAATAGCTTACGTGTTGAACTTGAAAGTCGACAAGTTTTTTTGTCAACGCAAATAACAAAGATTTTAGACTTGGAAGCATTTTACCTTAGATTCTCTTCTCGGCATGCTGGAGGATCTAGTTCTTCGAGCAATGAGTTTGCGAAATCACGGCTTGCCAAAATTATGGAAGCATGCAAGTTGGAGGAAGATTAGATAGACTTGGAGAAGCGAGGGGTGGAAGAAGCACGATCAAGATTAAATTCCTTGGAAGCATTAAAGGACAAAGCCCCCCTTGACCGTGTTGTAGAAATGTGTGGTTGGAAAGACGTGGCTACTAAACAAGCATTGTCTCTTACGGAAGTAGTTGACTTGAAAAAGAAGCTTGGGGTTTCTTTGTCATTGGATCCAAAATTGGAAGAACATCGGGATGCACTGAAGGCGCTTTTGAAGTTCAAAAAATCATACAAGCAATTTTGGTTGGAAAAGAAGTTGGGGAAGGATGACCGATACCTTAGGAATTTGCAGTTGGAAGGTAGGAAAGTCTTATATGAGATGGAACATGAGGCTCATGACCGCAAAGAAAAGGGCAAAATGGATGTTGAATGATTCTCATTTTTAGCACATTTTTGAGGACTATGTATATTCCATCTTATGTATATATAAAAGGATATTATCCATTTTGAACATTCCAATGCAAGCACATTGAATTCTATGTAGTTCCTTGACAAGAGTACATAAATATAGATATGAATTTTTGGTTATTTATGTTTGCAATGTTGTGAATACTTGAATATTCTAGGAATTTTGGCAGGAAAATGACCTTGGGAGTTCGGACTTTAGGAATTAAAAGAGAATTAAAAAAAAAAGGAAAATTCAAAACTTGTCGGATTGGAAAAAAACTTGTTACAAGACCACTCTAAGCGGGTTGCTTTGTCATTACATCTTCCATAGTATTAGTGTAATTATTGTAGTCATTTTCTTTGAAGACCCAGTGTTGATCTACTACATGGCTGGACAAGGTGTTGGGAGGGGGGGGACCATGAATGATACGCGGAGGTCCACAAAGGATTGGGACCCTTGGCTAGTACCGTGCACCCCAATTGATAATTCCTCCCATGCTCGAAAATGCGTGTTTTGTGGGTGGAGCAAAGCATTTGTACGAAAGAGAGCATTGATTCACTTTGGCTATGGCGGCTCGACTACATCGGAGCGTTGTAAGGAGATCCCTAGAATTGTACGAGAAAAGTTTCGGACTGGCGAGGGGCAAGTTCCAAGGTCCATGAGTTACGAAGAGATGTATGATGCACCGACTAGACATGATGCACCAGTTAATGTTGCAGAGTCTATTGTCGCACCTGCGTTGGATGTCGAAGAAGAAGAGTCTCTCAATCCCTTTGAATCAAATGCAAGACCAAATCCTACGCCTAATTCAGTAGATTCTACTGGAACAACGCTTGAGAGAAGGAGGAACATGCCATCTGTTTCTCGGCAAAGAAGCATGGATGAATCATTACAGACGGGCCGCAGACAAGAGTTGGATAGGTTGTGGGCTTCTTTATTTTACGAGGCGAACATTTCATTTAATGTTGTGCACCACCCGGCCTTCGTAAATGCTGTTAAACAAACTGCAGTAGTTGGATTCGTGTACCAACCGCCACCATATAATGTGATTCGCACGAAAATGATAGATGTTAAGAAGGCATCGGTTGAAGCCATGGTCTCAGAGCGGACGAGGGTTTCAATAAGTCAGTATGGAGCGACAATTTGTTCAGATGGTTGGTCCGATACTAATTCGCGGCCGTTACTAAATATGATGTTGGTGTGTCCCGCCGGGGATGTCTTTTTGGGATCAGTGGATAGTACTAGGGAGAAGAAGGATATATCTTACACGACTGAGACGATGGCACGATACATTGAGGAGGTTGGGCCTACCAACGTTGTGCAATTGTGTACGGACAATGCTGCAGTCATGACAGGGGCGATGGCAAAGTTGGAAGAAAGGTACTCTCACATTTATAGGCAGGGTTGTGGGGCACACATTTTGGACTTACTCTTAGAAGACTGGGGAAAGGATAAGAGAGTAAAAGAGTTGGTAAAAAAGGCTTCATCAATTGTGAAGTTCATCAAGAAATGCCAACATACTTTGGCGTTGTATTGGAGATTTTCACTAAACAAAGTGTTGAGACTTCCAAGCAAAACACGTTTTGCCACAAATTTCTTGATGATTGATCGTTTGGTAGACTGCAAGCAAGCAATGCACAATGTGACACTAGATGAGACATACATGACGTTCGAGTTGAGTTTGCAAAACCGCAGAAATGGACATTTCATTATGGGCAAGGCCAAACTTGCAAGGCAAGATATCCGTTCAGAAGAGTTCTGGGTTCAGTGTGACAATTTCCTCCATATGGTAGAGCCCGTGCTGCTTTGTCTTCGTCATTTTGATGGAAAAGTCCCGGCAATGCCGAAAGCTTTAGTAATGATGACAGCCTTGAAGGAGCACATTTATTCTCTCAAGAATGCTCCATTTTTCCTTGATCCAGTGGTGGCAACACGATATGAGAAACAATTTGATGCTCGTTGGAGGTTGATGATTACTGACCTACACTATGCGGGGGCACTACTAAATCCATACTTGAGTGACGTGGAGGCTATTCATAACAATGGCTACTCGAAGGGAGCTTTGAATCGAGTCATACGAAAACTGAGCGTACCATTGAACGTGTCAGTAGTGGAAGCAATGCAGGAGCTAATTCAATTTGAAGAGAAGACAGGTGCATTCGATCCTTTACATGAGGCTCCCGATATCATTGAATGTCAATTATTGCCTCATCAATGGTGGAATCGTGTGGGGGGGCAATGCTCTTCCAAAAATTGCAAAGCGAATTCTCGGTTTGACGTGCTCTGCATCTTCGTGTGAAAGGAATTGGAGCATGTATTCCTTTGTGCACAATAAAGTGCGAAACCGCTTGGCCACGACAAAGGCGGAGACATTGGTGTATATCTATGCGAACATCAAACTTGAACGTCAAAAACGTGGACACAACCCAGCCATTTTTTACGAGCAGATGCTTGCAGATGGAGTTGATGAGGACGAGCGTGATGGGCCTTTGTCTTTAGGGGAAGAAGATGACGTTGTTCCAGATTTTATGAGAGAACACGAGAACCACAGGGATGAAGAGGATCGGTTGTGCAACAATCCTTGGAATGCAATGGTTAGGCCGCCACATAGTCCTCCATGACCAATATACGGGAATACATTTGACTTTAGTGACGATGGATATGTTTCTCCTGGAAATTCACCTGTACGCAGTCCACCGCAGAACGTCGTGCACAATATGGATGCAATTTTGCCGGCACATGCATCACAGAGGAGGGAAAGCACCCCCGACAACAACGACAAAGGCGTACCTATTCCCATGGCACCCGTAGAGGAAGAAGGTAGATCTCCAATATCAACTACTTCGCCTCCAAATATGGCCCGCAATTTAAGAAGTAGTGCACAAGTTCCAATGAGAAGCGAACATGAAGAAGAGGCCATCGAAGTCAATGAAGTTGTACACGAGGGAATACCAAATCCCGTTGTATTGAACGCATCTACCCTCGGAACAACTGTTACTACAGATGATGATGATGATGTGCCATTGGCATATGTTATGAATCGAAGTCGGAATGTGCCGTTGAATCAAAAGACGACTACAAATGTGGCAACAGTGAGGAGGTCTATCCCAACCCTTCCAACAAGGCCACCGGTGCGTGGAGGTGCTCTACGGATGATTGATGAAGAGGTTCACGGCTCAGCTCCACAACCCACTCAACCTTCATCCGTGTCTGGCCCTGGTGAATCATCATTAGGAATCCAGAGGCGCAACAGTAGGCCAGAAAAGGCGTATTAGGAGGGTTGACGAGAGAGGACCTTGAAATCCTAAACGACCCACTCAAATTGTCCAACGGTGTACCATTGGAGCGGGATGTTCCACCCAGAATGTTGAACAATCAAGTAGAGGAGGGCGACACCCTGCATCCAACATGGATGGAACTACGGATGCGTTGAGGCTCACGAAACGACTTGTGCAAACTAAAGGGTTAAGTGGTGTAGATACAGAAGTTCGAAATCTGAACTCAGAGGTAGAGCGTGAGGTACAAATCGAAGTAGTAACAAGGGAAGATGATGAAATCGAAAGCTCGGGCGACAACAGGAGCAACGAAGAGTCTTACGAAGATACAGACCCTAATGCTGATGAGGTGCCGAGCGATTCCACATTCACGCTTGGTGACTAGAGTATTAGAGAAGTAGACAATAATTATAGTTATAGTTATAATTATAGTTATAGTTATAAGGTTTTAGCTTATATGTTAGGTAGTAAATCTTTGTAGTTCAAGCTTTGAGCCTTCATCTTGATGTGTAAGGATTTTGTAATGCTTCATTAAGCATATGAGCATATTAGAGTGAGGGACAGATTACCGGTGTTAAAATATATGTTGAGTTCTAATTGGTAGGCAGTTAGGTGATGACTGCAACGAGGTTATAAAAGTGCAATGCAAGTATGACTACATTTGAAGTCCGCCTCAAAGCAATATCGATGACTTATTAATATAATTGTTGTTGACATTATTATTGTGGCCTTATACTAGGTGAATTTTTGGGATTAGAGAAGTTAGTCCAATTTACATTTCATGGGCTCTATTATTTGCACTTGTAAATTGTAAACCCCAATATAACGTAGCACCTAATTCTGCACTTATAAAACACCTATGTGACGTGTTACTTCAAAGACTGAATATGCCAAACTGAAATCCTAAACTGAACCTGCGGTCGCCCTGGAACATGCAGTCGCCCCTACCTGTCGGACCCGCGGTCGCCCTCAGTACCCAAAGCCGCGGTCGCCCCTTCACCCGAAGTCGCCCTAAAGCCCCTGACCCACAGTCGCCCACTCACCCGCAGTCGCCTTCAACCCTAAACCCGCAGTCGCCTCTATTTTTTCCACCCGAGGTCGCCCCTTCACCCGTAGTCGCCTCAATTTTTCCACCCGAGGTCGCCCAAGGCAGACCTGCACGCGCCCACACTCGCAGTCGCCCATGTTGGCTGTCCACGTCAGTTCCGAAGCCCTGCCACGTAGGCAAAATCTATTTACTATGGGGTAAAATTTTTTACCCCTCCACGACGCGATGTCAAGTAAACTCGACACTTCGTGACACGCGACACGCGACGTCAGACGTCATACACGACGCCTAAACCCAAAAATATGTCAGACAAGACAACCCTGATCACATTACATTGGACAGACTCATGAAATATCGTAGGGGTCTGAGGATGGACGAGAGTGTACCTGGCCGAACTCATCATCCAAATAATCCCCGTAGTCGACAGTCTCTTCGTCATCGTTTGGGGGATTTTCGAACTCTATCTCCATCTCCGGTACAAGCGGCTCAGTCGGAGGGGGGATAGGCTCTAGAACAACATTACCCTCTTCTGGCGTCTCTGGGACCGACTCTGCTTGTGCCTCCAATGTAGGGGGCTGGCTCAAATTATCCTCGCCTCGAGGATAACCCACAATACTATCAACTCCCTCTGTTTCAGTTCCAGAAGGAACAATCACTTTCTGGATCTGTTGATCTGATCCAACTGGAAGAGAGGACCCGTGTTCTTGATCCATAGGAAGAGGAGGGGGAGGGGGAGCAATATCCTCTTAGGAGGGAGCTAGAGGATCATCTTCGCCTCGAGGATAACCCTCAGTGCTCAGATCAGTGGACTGGTGACCTGTGGCTTCTGAAGCACCACCAGCGTTATGTGCATTAGGTTGAGAAGCAGAGGGGTCTTGTGATCGCGTTCTCAGAGAAACATTCTCTTCTCGCAATTTCTCAAGTTCCCTCTTCAATGCCTCCTTCTCCGCCAGCTCCTCTTCTCTTCTTCTTGACAGCTCTGCCCTCTTGAAGGCCTTCCTCTCCTCTCTCTGCCTCCAAAAATCCTTGAGCTCCTCCTTCACAGGACGGAGAGGAACATAAGTTGGATCTGAAGGCTCCCTGGACTCGGTAACATGGCCAGGGTGTGCCTCGGCAGATGCGTTCGGACCATGGATTTGCCGTAACGGACCCGCGCCATCATCATTCGGACCATCATAGTTGAAGTCCTCCATATTGGAATAGGAGTCCTCCACGTCGTTGATGATAATGTCCGGTATGAAGCCCTCCAAGGGCTTCCTTGTCGTCCTCTTCTTCTTCCGAGTGTTGCGTCAAACTCTTCGTTCTCCTTCGACGCAGATTCGGGCCCACGGTTCCCTACGTGGAAGTCCTCTTCGTTGATTTCCACATTTCCTCCTTGGACAACATTGGTGTTTGTCCCAAATTCATCGATCCCAAGGTTGGCAGCCCCCTCGTCACTAGGAAATTGTTGTAGGGCTTCCACGTTGCGATCGATGGAGGGTGTGGAATCCGAGTCCAAGTCTGGAGTTTCAAGATTACGCGGACGCACGTAACTTGTTAGATATGACGAGTTCTCATGGCAGAAATCGTTTATGTCTAATTTACTGCCATAAGTCGCCATATCTCGAAGTGTTTGTGATCAGGGTTGTCTATCTGGACGTGACGTGGGCTTTTCACGTCCGGATGTCCTGACGCGTCCGTCCTGACGCATCGGTATTGCCGTCAATCCAAAAAAAAAAAAAAAAAAAAAATTTTTTTTTTTTTTGACAACCAGTTTGGCACCCTGGAGCAAACCAGTGAACAGCCAGGTCGTCAAAAAAAAAAAAAAAAAATTTTTTTTTTTTTTTTTTTTTGGACGGCCTGTCCGTCGACCTGGATGGCTAGTCCGTCCACCATTCAGGTCGACAATTTGACCATCTAGGTGACGGCCCGACCGTCCCAGTGGACGGACTACCCGTCAAGGTGGACAGACCACCCGTCCAGGTCGACGGACGGACCGTCCAGCGAAAAAAAAAAAAAAAAAAAATATATATATATATTTTTTTTTAATCCTGACGGACGCCAGGGTTGAATCCTGACGTACGTCCGGACATCCTGACGGACGGACAGGACGTGACGGTGACAACCCTATTTGTGATGCATGCCTCTCAGTTAGGCCATAATAATAGACGCCATACATCTACAATACAAGAAGCAATTGTTAATACTTTTTTTCCAGACATAATGAACCTTCTTAGGAAACTATCCTCAACCCAAAGATAACACAACAACAGATAAAGATGTATGCAACAGAACAATCAAACATAATAATGCACCAGAAAGCAATCCTAAGCATTTATCTTTGAGCCGAAGATAAATCAAAGAGCCGCATCTTTGTAGCGATCACGAACTTGGAGCCTGTGTAAACACCGATGACGTTCTCTCCCGTTACGGCGAAACTCTGGAGAATGTCAATATATAACTCCATCCTCAGCTCACTCGGATGGACCCTATACTTCGCCTCCGTGTTTTTATGGAAATCAGTATTAGTAGTAAGGTATGTCATCCGTGCAGTATACATTCTTCACTGCCTCCTTGTTTTTTGGCTCCCCGTCATTGTGTTTCTTCATGACGAAAAGGAGCTTCACGGGGGGTGGCACTGCTCGATTGGTCAAGTTGTCCAACCTCTCAGCCTTACCTGGTAGGTAGGTGGACACCTTGACTTCGTACCCAGACATCTTCGACGCCGCAAATTTCTTTGCCGCGTCGATGTCATATGAACTCCCCAGAATCCATAACCACGTCTGGAGTAGACAACACTGGCCTCAGGTGATCATCCAGAAAATTTAGTAATGGCAAGCACGGTGGACTATCACCTAATCCCAAATTCGGCTTTGGAAGGATTCGGAAATCAATAATAGCAAGGCCAAATTCTCTGATGACATAGGGCCATATGTGGGTCATCACAAGAGCTTGGGGATAGCATTGGTGGCCTCGGATAAACACATCTCCTCCCGATGGCTCCATTCGCTTCTTCATCTTCAAGAAAGTCTTGAACATGGGATAGACCATTGACAATTTCTGATTGTCCTTGTAGTCTATCGTTATCTTCTTCTTCGCCTCGTTGGTAAGGCGTTTTACGAAGAACTGGTTGGGCGTTGCCGTGAGGAGGAAATCCCACAATGCCGAGGAAAAGAAGTTGTCGAGCTTCC
This sequence comes from Rhytidiadelphus loreus, assembly GCA_947034895.1. Classification (NCBI taxonomy): domain Eukaryota; kingdom Viridiplantae; phylum Streptophyta; class Bryopsida; order Hypnales; family Hylocomiaceae; genus Rhytidiadelphus; species Rhytidiadelphus loreus. The sequence goes on from OX344764.1 coordinate 48,725,280, forward strand.
ATTGCCTCCATTTCACATCGATGAAATCCCCATTTCTGTCCTTGAATTTCAAGGACTTGTCGAGGGCCATGAACTCCTCCACGATGACCTTCTTACGCTTCCTACGCTCTACCCAGTGCTCAGCTTTATAGTTGTCCTCGCACAGGATCTTTGTCGCCCCCACTGAGACCTTTGGGTAGTCTCGTGTGTGTCCATCTGTTCTCCCAAGCAGATGGAGGACATAATCCTTCAGATCTTTGTCCGTGAAGTGTCCCATGTGCTTGAAGAACTCCCTTTTGAGCAAGAAGTTCTTTGCGTTGAAGGTCTTCGCGTTGTTGTAGGATTTCCGCGTCACGGGATCAATCAGCGATCCATCAGTGTGCTTCGTGAGGAACTCCTCCCACATCTGGTAGGTCTCATCGGCCAAGGTTATTATTCGAATTTCGTTTTTTACATCAGACGCCAACTTCACTTGAGCGCCCTCCTTGTCTGGGTTGATGCTGCCATATCGGATCATGACACCGTCCACAAATTCCTGTACTCAAACAGATATTCACGATATCAGCACACATCTTAGTGCACTCAAGAGATTTATAGATTATCAGACAATTATCCTCGGGCCGAGGATAACCCTTATAAAGACCACATTATAATTTAGCAGTCCTTCTAAAAGGAATTCATTAAGACAATAGAAACATGGATATGAATTTTATCTTCGCCTCGAAGATAAGAGAGGGGTACCTTATAAGCTGCGACGTTGTAGACGGCTTTGTTTCCTCTCACCAGTCCCTCGTTGTCTATGTTGGTAGGCCGTTTGAGCGCTTTTCAAACCTGCCTACATGCGGATATTTGATTTCCCCATGTTGGCTGATTATGAACGAGGTGGTTTGAGGCATTGTACCACTTCGAAATATCTGTGAGCTGTGTCGGGTCTCTCGTCCAGACGATCATAGCCTCCCACGTCTGCAACTCGACCTTACGAGTCTTGCAGCATCCGCCTTGTTGAAGCATTTTTGCTGTAGTGACACTATGTTGGCCGTCAATAATGTAGAAGCCTCCGTCCTTGATGGAATCCCGATCTTTAGGACACTCCTTCAAGAGCTTCTTGCCGGTGTCCATAGGGGTCAAGCAAAGTTTTTGTCTTTGCTGCTCTGAACCAAGGTGAATGAGGGTCTCTTTTTGCTCATCCACCAATTTCATTTCAAGCTTCGGATAATGTATCTTTCTTTGGTCAGGAAGCATTGCTTGATATTTACAGTGAACACCTGGGGATGAAAAATGAAGCACTTGCCATTTCTCTTCTAGAATTCCGACTGATATGCTGCAGCAGCTTTGTGTTTTTCAATCGGCTGCTTATTGACCAGTTTCCTGGGATTCACGTTTGTGAGTATTGACCCTGAACTACTAGCGGTAGTAGGACGACTGTCTGTGACGGGTTTCCTGCATTTATCACTAGGCTCGCCAATACTCGTTTCCGGGTTCTTTCTCTTTTGGGCCAGCGCGCGGGCCGTTCCTCTCCTTCTTCCTCTGCTCCCTGTGCGGCCTCGCACACCAGACCCTGACCTGGTCTCAACGGCAATTTCATGCCTTTGGTGTCCACGACCTTGACTTATTCGAGCAAGTCCTTTCTGGACATGTTCCTTAGCATGCTCTGTCAACCAGGGTTGTTCGCTGCGACAGCGCGACACAGCGACAGACAGACGTTGCGCGACGTCTAGTAGAGCTCGCGCGACGTCACAAAAAGTCAAATTTACCTTTGACTTTATATAAAATTACCCCCCTCCAGCTGGATGCCATGTGGCATCTACATGGCAAACTCAAGGGGCACATACGGGTACTAGGCGACTGCATGTAGGGGCGACCTCTTGTAGGAGTGATTTGTAGTGCAATTCAAAACTGCCACTTCTGCTGCAGTCATCCAAGAAAATAGAAAAAATATTTTTTGGAGAATCTAACCGTAAGATCTTGTACTTAAGTTGTCTAAGATCATGTGGTAAAAATTTCATAAAGTTTGGCCATATAGATTGGAAGATATTAGCATTCAAAGTTGGAAAAAAAAATTGAACTTTGGCTTGCAATTTCAGATGACTTTGACCACCATTTGTGGAAAAAAATTTCACTATAAACTCTAAATTTAAAAAAATTATGTTGAAAAATTGAATTGAAAGTTTAAGCAAAAAATTTCAATAGAAACACACTTGATTTTCATTCTTTAAGAAATTGTTGAATAGAAGTTGGTCTATGATTGAATGAAAAACTAAATTGTTAATAGCTCTAAGTTGGAATTGAAACACAATAAGCACAATGGTGAGATTGTTCTAGTAGACAAACTTAACTATATTAAACAATTTTAAAAAAAGTTGTATAAATTGCATTCAAAAATATATCATATAAGATGTTTTTTCAAAAAATTGTTTAGATTGTCTAAAAGACAAGATTGTCCATAATTATTTCATTGCTAGTCCAAATGGAATGAATCAAAGCTTCACATGTACACAAAAATATAATATTTGAGGGAAATTTTTTTAATATTAATTGACTTATTGTAATTTTTTTGTTGCTTGCTGACCTCTATTTTCAGCTTAGGGTGGCATAAATTTTGCTTTTGGACACCAATTGAAGAAAAATTTATATTCTTACAAAGATGATGTACTCTTCTATCCTCCAAAAAATTTCAAAAAATGAAAATGAAAATTGAGACTATATGCACCTACTTGAACTCTTTAAAGTCCTTCAAAAGGACTCAAGTTGGTCCTTTAGGGGTTAAAACTCAACTTTATTTTTATACACTTTTACACACATTAGTTTAGAAGCAAATAAATTAAAGTACATTGTTTGGAAAAAATTACAAAATATTTGCACTAAAGAATTCAAATTCAAGATTCAATACATAGACCTTGGCACCTAGCGTTTTGAATATTTAATATTTTTTCTAAATGGCACATCATATAAAAAGTGGTTAATATATTTACTTTCCTTTTCAAAATTTAGAAGCATGAAATGTGACCTATGTTTTTATTTGTACTAACATAATAACAACATACCCTATTACAAAACATCAATGCGATAAACAACTTCAGGGGCTTTATCAACCATGAGTAGTTTTACAACCTATCTACATATTAGTTGCTTCTTTGAATCAGGTTCAATGACTATACCCAACTTCCTCACAAAGTACCTCATTACTAATGCGTTTTCAAATATTCCATTGTCATATTTGAGTAGTTGCATGGATTAGTGTCTCTATAGTAGCACCTGCGGCCTTACTATAGGTAACTAAAATCAAAAGAGTCCTTTTATTAATGACCACATTGTCAAATATTTGTTTCTACTAAGGATCTCTCATTAAAAAGCGTATAATCTCTGTCCTCACTTGTTGGTGACCAACTTTGAATTAGAAGCACATGTCATTATGTCACCATATGCTTAGTGATGTCAATTTTAGTTGCCCCTAGAAACCCCCAAACGGCCCAAATTTGTCAATTTTTGGACAAAAAGAAGGCCATTCTTTCCACCTCCACCCGCGGTCGCCCCTTACCCGAGGTCGCCCTTAAGCACTCGCCCTGATCCGCGTTCTCCTCCATGAGAGGTCGCCCCTAAAAACACCCAAACAGCCCAAATTTGTCAATTTTTGGACAAAAAGAAGGCCATTCTTTCCACCTCCACCCGCGGTCGCCCCTTACCCAAGGTCGCCCTTAAGCACTCGCCCTGACCCGCGTTCTCCTCCATGAGAGGTCGCCCAAGACTCGAAGTCGCCCCTAGAAACCCCCAAACGGCCCAAATTTGCCAATTTTGGGACAAAAAGAAGGCCATTCTTTTCACCTCCACCCGCACTCGCCCCTTACCCAAGGTCGCCCTTAAGCACTCGCCCTGACCCGCGTTCTCCTCCATGAGAAGTCGCCCAAGACCCGAAGTCGCCCCTAGAAACCCCCAAACGGCCCAAATTTGCCAATTTTTGAACAAATGGAAGGCCATTCTTTCCACCTCCACCCGCACTCGCCCCTTACCCAAGGTCGCCCTTAAGCACTCGCCCTGACCCGCGTTCTCCTCCATTAGAGGTCGCCCAAGACCCGAAGTTGCCCCTAGAAACTCCCAAATGGCCCAAATTTGCCAATTTTTGGACAAAAGGAGGGCCATTCTTTCCACCTCCACCCGCACTCGCCCCTTACCCGAGGTCACCCTTAAGCACTCGCCCTCACCCGCATTCTCCTCCATGAGAGGTCGCCCAAGACTCAAAGTTACTTGAAAAACTCATTGGATTGCAATTTTTGGGTGATGAAAGTAGAAATTGACAACTTCATTATAGTCAATTACTTTTGTTTTAGTTTGCTAGGTACATTAGTGGACGTACCTTGTTAGGTGAGCTAAATAAATGGACCTTGATGAGATCAGATTTCATAGCTTTGACACCTAATCTCATTTATTAGAAATGAAAGCTCTTCTAAAAATCTAGTTGCTTTGGATTCTCTATAGTACTACTTGTATTTGATAATATCTTGTTTGATCTATTAATTAGCTCTAGTATATAAATTTTATGGCAAGATGTCATCTTCTATTGAACACTTAAGTTTTGCAAATATGCAATTTTGTTAAATATATATCAATGGTTCATTTTCATTTATTCGGTTGGGATTATATGATATGAAATAAATCAAATAAGAATGATCATACATATCTCTCCATCTATTTTTTTGTATTTTAGAAATTATTTGATAAATTATATACTTATAGAATGACTATTTGAGATTTGTTTAAATCCGTAGGGGAAATTTTCATTTAAATCTCTTCCCCATTAATTTAGAAGTGAATATGGTAAATAATTCATAAGTACAAAGATGTTTGGAGAATCAAGAAAATTAAATGGAGAAGGTATTGCAAATATTCTCATGCATTATTTTGTATTTTGAAATACACTTCATAAATTATAGACCCCTTTAGTAGGATAATTCGTTGAAATTTGCATAAATTAAATCAAAAGGGGAAGTTTTCATTTAAATTCCTTCCCCACTAATTTTTTAAATTAAAGATGAAGGTGGTAAATAATTCATGAGTACAAAGAAGCTTGGAGAATCAAGAAAACTAAATGGGGAAGGTATTGCAAATATCTTCATTCATTATTTTGTATCTTCAAAAACAATTTATAAATAATACACCCATAGGATAAGTCTTTGAGATTTGCATTAATCAAAAGGGGAAGTTTTAATTCAAATCTCTTCCTTCTAATTTTTAAGTTAGAGACAAAGGTGGTAAATAATTCATAAGTAGTTGAGTACAAGGATGCTTGGAGAATTTAGAAAATTAAATGGGGAAGGTATTGCAAATATCTCCATTCATTATTTTGTATTTTGAAAAACAATTTATAAATAATACACCCATAGGATAAGTCTTTGAGATTTGCATTAATCAAAAGGGGAAGTTTTAATTCAAATATCTTCCTTCTAATTTTTAAGTTAGAGATAAATGTGGTAAATAATTCATAAGTAGTTGAGTACAAAGAAGCTTGGAGAATCGAGAAAATTAAATGGGGAAGGTATTGCAAATATCTCCATTCATTATTTTGTATCTTCAAAAACAATTTATAAATAATACACCCATAGGATAAGTCTTTGAGATTTGCATTAATCAAAAGGGGAAGTTTTAATTCAAATATCTTCCTTCTAATTTTTAAGTTAGAGACAAAGGTAGTAAATAATTCATAAGTAGTTGAGTACAAGGATGCTTGGAGAATCGAGAAAATTAAATGAGGAAGGTATTGCAAATATCTCCATTCATTATTTTGTATTTTGAAATACATTTGATAAATAATACTCCCATAGGATGATTATTTGAGATTGCATATATTAAATCAAATGGAATAATTCTTATTCAAATCTCTTTCTTCTAATTTTTAAGCTATAAATTTAAGTGGTAAATAATACATGAGTATGATGAATTGATGATACTTGGAAGATAGTAAAATTCAAAATTGAAAGCTCTTTCTAAAATCTACATTTTATTATTTTGTATTTTAAAATCTACTTCATAAATAATATCCTGGTAGGATGACTTTTAGAGATTTGCGTAATTCAAGAGGAGAAGCTCTAATTTAAATCTCTTTCTTCTATTTTTAAATTTTAGATGAAGGTGGTAAATTATACATAAGTATGAGGATGCTTGGAGAATCGAGAAAATCAAATAGGAATGTTTTTATACAAATCTTCAGAGGGTGTTCAAATTTAAAATCCACTTGTTAAATAATACATTGATAGGATGTTAATCTCTAAATTCTCATTGTCTTCACAAGGGGCAAATGGATTTTGGCCAAGTTCCTATATGGTCAAATTTTTATGAAAAGATAGGAAAAAAAAATTAGCTTTCTAGGAATGTAATTTTAATTTTAATTGGTGCCTAGGAGCAAGAGTTATACAACAATTAGCTTTGATCTAAATTAAATCATTTGGATGAGCAAAAACAAATCTTGAAAAATTTGAATTAAAAATTAATTTTTTTTCTCATATATTTTATTTTATTTTCATATGGAAAGCTTTTATTCATTTCATTTGGATTTATGATATGAAGAGGTTGCCAAGAAGTTGTAGAGCATCTTGTTTTGCAAGCAATTATAATATTGATTTGTAAAATATAGGTATAGGATTTGTTTTTGAGTTCAATTTTCAGAAAAATTCAAAACAAATACACTACAAGAAAAATCAATTACGAAATCAACAGAAATTCAACAGGAAAGTGTTGTTTCTTGCTGTTGATTAGGTCGCGTTGTTCTGGGTAGTTATGAACTGAGAGTTGTTGTTCGCTTTCTGTTGATTCGGCCATCTGTTGTTTCAGTACACAGTGACTTTTAATCGTAGCTCAGTAATGAAAAGCCAACATTTGGTATGACGTGGCAATTTATAAGACGGTTATCTTTCAGTTTTCTTAGAAATTTCTGTGATGAAGTGTGATGAAATTTGGCAAGTCACTGTAGCTTTCAATCGCTACAGTAACGACATGCTTACATGAGTCTTGTAGCAAAATGTACTTGAAGAACATGACAATCAACAACATGCTTCCATGACATTTTGAGTTCATCCCATGCATCCAAAAATATTGTAGCTTTATTAATTGTATGCATTTCTGAAAAGCTGGATTCCGGATTGCTGAAGTTTCGACATTCATATGATCTTCAACGAACTTCACTTTGTCTATAATAGATAGTTGTGAGGTTTGTCTGCATCATTTCGACATTGAACCTCAGAATACTCTATAGTTAGTGGAGGACTTGCTGTCACTGTGCATTTTATCAGTGCCAGAAAGGACGTCACAATATTGTCGTCTTAGAAGCACATGTATGTTTTCTTGCACTTCATTCGCAATTATACATTTTCGTAATGCATTGAATGTTTAACAACCAAAAAATGACCTATCACCTCATTCTATGAATTTAATTTTTTTTTGAAGCATATAACTAGTATGTAAGTATGTTGAGAGTACTTCCTTCATATGCGCAGTTGACGTACTCCATCGACCGCACATGTCATGACAACTTCTAGGCCTCAACACTTGTACTACAAGTGCTGCAACAGAATAGAAAAGACTTTGTTGATAGACGAGGACGACATGTCGACAGCAGAAGAATACGAGCCCATATGGAGGCCTCACTGGTCCTCTCGCCCTGTACAGCTTGGCATTGTAGTTCGTTAACTCATATGTTGTAATATGAGTGGACTTTACGTTGCTCACTCATGTGTTGTCATTAGCAGACTTGCAGGAGTGCCGGACGTTCAGGTTTGTAGATGACCATGCTGCAAAGAAGTAGACGTCCTCGTACTAGAACATTACAAATAGTGCTATTAAACAGTAATGAAGATTGACATCAATAGATAGAGAAAATGTTTTGAAGCACATGCTATAAGCCTCCATCTCAACAATAGTACAATAACGAGAATTACCTTCACACCTTTTGGCAGACAGGTTCAGCGTAGGCTTTGGTGAAAGGAAATGCTGCTCTTCAATTCTCCCAATATACTCGCTCTTCATAGTAATTCCATCATCCTACAATGTAGCCTCCATCGATGAATTGCATGGCTCAAGCCAAAATGCTATCATTTTGGCTTTTTGCGCATTTGTTCCCCTTTAGCCAGATTTTAGTGCGCATAACGTCTCAATGCTTCTCCACACTTGTTTCGCTAGCAACATCAATAACCATGTCTGCATGCAAGAAATGAAGTAACATATATGCCACCTATGAGGTCAGGATGGAATAAGTAATAATGTGGTCCTCCTGTTTTGAATTTCATAACTACGGCTTCATGACACTTCACTAGAAAATACCGTAATGCACACAACAAAGGCAGAGCAGCACTTCGTTGACGTTTCCTGAAAGTATGGTACTTTACATTCTTAATCTTTCTCGGAAGGGCCCTCCAACAGTTCTGCCATGTGATCGAAGAAGCCCTGTACATGGTAACCAAATAGTAGGGAGATGTTGTCGTCACTATCGTCTACTGCAAGAGCTTGTACAACAATTCAACACATCTTATTGTGTTGTACTTTACATATTCCACTTATAAAGTCATAACATTACGAAACACAGACAGTCTACTGAGGTTGTCATGTGATTCACTTGAAAACATTCTCTACAGCTCCGTTGTTGTTCATCTTATATCTATAAAGCAGTATCTGTTGCCTTGAAGTTATCATTGTATATTCAGTTTCCATATAATATCAAATTTCAGTGCATATGTCATTATGACCAACAATGACTCCTTGAACTGAACAACTTGAAAAACAAAAGTACGTACTAACCACATATGCTTCCTCCTTCTTGGCAGCTTCGTTCAATATACATCCTCTTCTTTTGCGGTGAAGACGTCTTTGAAGGTTCACTTCTGCTTCCTGCTTCTGTACAAGCACATGCATGTGAGAATTTGAATGAAGTGACAATAAACTAGAGTAAGATGCGTACACGAAATAAATAAAAACCTTCACTTAGAAGTTAGAACGAAGGACCATCTTCGGCATGTTGTTCTGTGGACAACTGCGTTGAATACAGCTTCCTATGTGTTCACTCACCACAAGGTCTACACACCATACCTTAAAAACTCGTGCACTGACATGTCCAGAACTAAAAAATGTGGGATGCTCAGTGATTTAGCACTGTACATGTAGAATACAAGCATTTTTGATGTCAATGTTCCAAATTCATAACAAGCACATCCCAGAAACATAAGCAACTCATCCAAATACATTCTATGAAGCAAACAGTGGTCTTCCTTCCTCTTCATTTCGTTTCCTAATTTGTTTAACAGTGCCTAAAGCAACGGACAAGTATGAGAATGCCAAACAAGTACAGTAGGTCTTATCGATTACGCAATCCTTTTTGTACAAGTATGAACCTGAATGCACAACAGAAGAGCACTTTTCCATTCTAAAATGTCACATGTCGAATATAACAAACAACCTTACTTTCAGTACAAGTTAGTACACCATGTTCTTCAAAGAGAAGTTATTCCACTATCGTGCAATCACAATACGAATTTGTTATTCAGACAACGGTTTTTCATAGAAGACCTTTTTTTTCTACTTTTCTGAAAGTTTGGAAACAAAGTATATTATTTATGCATTATGGTATTTGTAGCAACCTCAAGAAATGTACATCTCACCATCTGTATTTAATCGTACGATTTTTGTCGAGAAACACACTTCAGCCATGTGAAGAGCAAGGTCCTTCAACTTCTCAATGATGACTTCGACAGAAATTTGTTCCACTTTCTTGACGGTGTACATCCCTGCTCAAGAAGAAGATTACTATGAATTGAGATTGAACCTCAGCTTCCATGCACTAAAATTTGTGGACTGAAGTCATATACACTTGCAGAAAGAACAGAAGTAAAGTGAAAAGCTAGAAGACTAAAGACAGACCTATCGTAATTCAGTGAAAATAGTGAATCACTATGGCTAACTTCTAGTAATAGCATTGAATCTTTACCATTGCAAGTTCTTCCACTACTGTCCAAAGCTTCGATGCAATTGTCGCGGAACTTACGTCTGTTCCCATACAATTCCAATAGACACCTCACAAATGTCTAGCATTTACAACATCACTACAATACCTAATTTCATGATGCAACTACCTTCCTCCACAGTTCCAACCCTAGACATGCCAAAACATAAAAACTGTCTTCACATATTCACATGATTACATGGAATCATTCCTTAGTTGTTTCTAAAAAATTTGTCCATTATCAGTCCTCATTGTTTCGAACTAGAAGATGCATGTCCCTAGATGTGTAAGATGCAGAAAATAAATATACAATATTATTCTCTATCAAGATGGGAGTATGTTTCATTACTTATCTCCATTCCACTTCGAATTTCCAAGTTCCACATGACGATCAACATTCGTAGACAATGACTATGGATTGCTAGTTCCTGGCCCTTTGAGACTTCTGTGCACTCATCGATTTCTGCAGAACGGGCACACTTGTACTATTCAAAAAGGCCCACAACATGTCCAATTCTAGATTCCCATATTGGAAGATGAGTACCTTGAAGCCAAACATGATACTACTTCCACAACAACACACCTTTGATTAACTATGTTTGGCCACACTTGTGTGCTCATTATGAAATTGAAAGTCTGCTTGTTCAAAGAAGTCTGTCCTGTAAGCAAGCTTTCACTGAATACTCTGCAAAAACAATTCCACATTGACACAGTCAATCTTCCTAAATCTTTTCTGATTGAATGCCATTTACATTTACTTTTAATTCCAATGAAAACAAGCATCGTTCTTATAAAGTTCAGCATGGAAGTTTCTGAACTTTCATATAAGAACTTCCTATAAATGCATTTAACATTATGGAATAACAAGTTGAATGTATACAAAGACGTTCAATGAAACTAACATTGTGTAAAAAATGACGTTCTTCATTTGTGAAGGCCTTCACTGGGATTTCGTGAAACACACGTTTTCCTCTTTCAATTGAGCTTTGTACAATGGCATCGTTGACAAGAGTCTAACCACTTCGACTTCAAGCACACAACATTGACGATTACCTTTTCCATGAACCATTCAACGGGAATGTTGTGGCACAACAAAAAAATCATGTCAACAATAATACAGAGTTCAAATGGAAAGCAGTGCACAACATGCTCAATTTCTGGATTTCATAATTTTCACTTGTATTTTCTAATGCATCTACAAACTCAGAAGTGGAGATGACAGAATTTTCACTGAAGAATATGCGGAGTTCAGGAAAACAAGCACATTCACGTACCAGACATCGGAAACTTTTGATTGAAATTATAACGTAAAGTTGTCACATTTGCATTGTCAGAAGGAAACGTCCTGTAGCCATCAACTTCTGGAAAGTTTAGGTACGTCATGCATCTTCCATTTTTGCCATGCATCATGCCAATAAAATGTGACTTCGTCCCTCGGCGCACAACATGACATACAGTTTCTATTTGTTCGGTACATAGAGCCAAAAATACTGAATAGTAATTTCCTCAACTTGCACTCCCACATTCATTATAATGACTCAAGACCTAAGTTCTTCACAATACGAAGTGGACAGTGCCAGAAAATGGAAAGGGATAAGGACACTTTCCTCATTCTCCTTGTAGACAGCTATTGCAAGCTTCCTCTTTCCAAGTACAATATCAATTGCTGAGGGTAGGCACTGACTTTAGTCGTTACAACTTTGAGGTCCTGTAAGGCATACACATGAAGAAACAAAGGTTGTTGATTGCCACAGTCATGTGCATGTACTTCTCCTTGAAGCAATGTACACTTTCTGAAAACTGCCAGAAACTTGTAAATCCATGTTCACGATACATGTGCATTCGAATAGTACGTACTACCCCTTTGTTATAACTTATAACTGTAACGGCACAATTTACATTCAAACTACATGTACCACCATACTTTGAACACAAAGAATAATTTGACTAACAAATTACTGAATATATCGTTTGAGTATTGGAAACCTGTAGCGCTTGGACACTCCCATCATTCCTTCTTTGATTCGCTGTCATTCACCATTTGTACAGCACTGTCTACATGGACAGTAAATAACATCTTCCTGGCTCTTTGTATATATCCATGTTCAATAATTAGGAGAAGAACAAAAGCTGAGGACATTCAATAATCATTGACTGTCACAAATCTTTGATGCCTATGAATACATAAATCTGCACTGAGCACCGTACATGTCTTTACAAACAGAATGAACCACAAATATTTTAAATTAAAAGTCCTTAGGAACACATTTGGTAGTGCAACTATACTGTGTAAACTCGCAGTCCTACAATACGATAATCGAGGTACTCCTCTTCTACTATAGCATCAAAATGTATTTAAATAGAAAATAGTCCTGTAAGTACGGGAAAAAAACAAAGCACACATGTATCTTGCAACGACGCTTATTATTGGACCATACACCATGCTCCTGCATTCTTGTAGAACCTGTCTTGCTGTGGCCATGTACCTCGCAGCAGTCCACAACAGCTGCCATTCAGATAACTGCCATTTCTAGCCTCCATTTAATTTTCAACATGACCGTCCTACAAAAAAATTAGAGAATTCGTCAATTCACTTCAACAATAGTGCTTCCAAACAGTAATAGTATTTCACAGGACAACGATGAATTACATCTTCGTGTCTTACTATTTCTGCATTCCTGAAAAAGCTATTGTTTCTCCCTGCACACTTCATAGACTTCTTTGGCTTTGTATGGCGTGCACATCGTTGACCGCGATGCTATCATCATATTTGACGTCGATTCTTCCTCTTTGTTTCCTTGCAGACGCTGAATTTCAGCTTTCAATTCCTCAATGTACTCCTCTTTTGATGTTCTTTGTGTCTCCTGTACATTGTACAGAATATGTCCACTTGCATTTTTCCTTGTACGGTTCTCATTGTTCTCGACAGCATGGTCAGTGGTACTTGCATTCATCTTCAAAATAAGAAAAGGGCACACAAAGTATTAGTTCCAGTACATTCCATTTACGGTTCCTATCTTCCAAGTAAGACCAACGTGAGCCTGACTACCTGCTGAAGAACTTCCTCTGCAGTTCTGTTTCTATAATGCCCATAAGACACTAAGGTATAGATAAACATATCCTACCTTATTCAAATCTTTTAGTGAATGCTGAAATACTAGTCATGCACATGTTAGTATATGGAATCCTTCAATTTTTCCTTCCAAAAGTACTACAGGGCACTCTTACACAAGACTGTATCAATACTTCTTACAATGTACAAGTCAAATTCGATCGTCAAAGATGCTACACAGTCTCCAGTTTTGCTTCACATAATTTTCATGAGCACATTCAATAGCATTGCAATCATATTACTGATACTTTCGCTAACTGCACTCAATTCAAGAAGCTATCCAAAGCACTTGAAAATACAGTTGTAGCCTAATGCATCATTCATGAGGTATGATACTGTATGCAAAGGTGGACTGGAGTCGCTGACATCTTCGGAGCCCCTATCATGTAGAGTAGCCTTCGCACCATTTAGTGCCAATATTACACGAGGTACATTACCAACAATGAAAAAGTTTACATTGACACACAACACTCAAATCATTGTGTACTTCTAATTTGTTGAAGCATGTGTACGGCTACATTGAGCACACTCTGAAATCTAGTACCTCAAACAACCTCACAGAAGCATGAAAAGTGAAGTTCAGTGGACAACAACCTGTGGAACTTGTCGTTCACGTCTTATGTGCACTTCACTTTCACGTGCATCACTGAAAACTCCATCTGCATATTCTTCGACTGATTCTGAATGCGTGTCATCATCCGACAATATAATTTTCCCTGTATTATCCTCTTCTTCAACAGGAAGTATGCACACTTTTCTACGACGTCCTCCAAAACCTTTGTCCCTCTGCATTTCTTCTTCTACTTCATAGGGGTGAGGTGACCTTCGCAACAATGTCCGCAGCTTCTCTCTAACGCCATTAATTCCTTGTGATCCAGTTCTACCAAGTATTTTCCGACAAGCATTTGCATACCGTCCTTGCTCAGATTTCTCTTCCCTTTGCCTACTATAAGCGAGCTTCTCAAGTCGATGCCATATCTCTCTGTCTACAGTCAAGGGCTGCTTTCCACCCTTTTTTATAAATGATATGAGTTCCCCCCTCCTTTTGGTAACAGCCTTGCCCATCAGTCCTCTCAAATAATCTTCATTCAATGTTCCTGAATATTCAAAATCATCATTTCGACGGTCCTTGAACGTCTGCACATCTTCATAAGTTTGTTTCCGAATATGAGTGCATGACGGATCTAGTCCCCCGGCCAACTTATTTATCTCTGCTACCCATGCAGGCTTTCCAGGTCTATATGGTCTTCCTTCGGGATCCAAGGTCAGATAGAAAGGCTTTTTGCCAAATTTTTGTCGTGCAACCATGTCTGCTTCACGAACGCCTTGCTTATGCCGACGTTCTCTCCTTTCCTTTGCTGGCAAATTCCCCTGCATTTCTTCTTCCTTCACTACTGTCAAACCCCTCCACTGCGTTCTTCTGAAATCACTAGTGGTTGTGGACATTTTTGGGGGTGACATTGAAGGCCGTCGGGTCCTACTTCTCTTATGATGTCTTTGACCGTCCTCAGGTGAATTACATGCCGTCTGCAGCTCTTTTTGGGGCGGAGATAATGAATAGTACCTTTCACGTTCCCTATAGTCACCACTGGAGAACCTTCGATGCTTTTGGTGGTCTGAAGCCAAAAAAAGACAAGGTGAACATTCAATCCTTCAACATTAAGAATACAGCAATTTTCTACACTATCGTCGTGCAAATGTTTTTTTAATGCTCCCACTGTTTGCGTCTACAATGTATAGAAAGTAGCAGTTACTTCTTCCGCAAGGTTTGCATGTATGCACTTTAATTCCATACTCAGAAGATAAAGTTCTTGCAAACAAAATTATTCTTCAAATAATACTTCATAGTGCCCCTGCAGCATGAATTTCGTTACATAAAATTCAAAAATCAAAATACAATGAATCCCTACTAGTTCTTATAGAAGAATTAGAAATGAACAAGTAGAATGTTTGTAATTAATATGGAAAACTATCATGAAGTTCTTGAATATATATCTGAAGAAAACCATGCATACATGAAGGAATTCTCTTTTCCTAGATGTACTAATACAACAGTAATCTTCAGCATTACAAATACGCATTTCCCAAGTCCTTCCATGAAGGACACAATGAAGTTCAAAATTCCCTGTCCTTTTAAGCACCTCAATCTGCCTTCTCTGAAGCAGTTCGGAGCATGTTATTGATGACTTCAATATAGCAATCCACATGCTTTTTATATCTGCGAGACACCTACTGAATGTATCCATGAATATTCATATACCTACCATACATTGCCCACGGACTAACTCTTCTGACATATTCACGAATGCTAGAAGTGCTACCTACGTACAAAATGGCTATTATAGTTGCTAAAATGGTAGGCATTCCATCATGCACTCATGCATAACGGAATGATTCAAATACATTCCACTGCATCCAAGAGATAGCCATACCGTTGCATGCACAGATGACAACATCATTCTTATAGAGACCTTCACCTTGAACACACATGTAACGAACAATACGTCCATGACTAAAATGAACGCTTTGCATTTAGCCTAAATTGTACATATAGTAAAGAAAACTTTCTCTTCTACACAAATACTAGTCAAACAACATCATCATTTTCAATTGTGCAATACATTTCAGTATAACGGTCGACCAGGACAATGTGCTCTTCCCACTTACCTACACCAATTGAATAATAAGTAAGCATACGATAGCATGACAACTGGCAGAATATACAATTCCTGGAGACATTGTAGACGCCACGAATGCGGCAAGTTGTAACTACGTCGTATAGACTTCTGCTAGTTCTGAAGAACCTTTTAATGATGAGAGAAAAACAGAAAACTGATTTACAGACTATGACTGTGGACAAATGAAGTCTCCTTAGAAAGCAATTCCAAAGATGCAACTGACTGGAAACTCAATGGACATAATACGGGATAGACAAACAGAAAAAAGAATACCAATGAAGATTGTATGTATATTATCAATTGCAAGCTTCATAGTAATGACATTGCTAGCAGAACAGTGAATGTACACTCATGCATACTAATGCTACACAATAGATGATGCTCCTCAATCCCTGTAACTTTTCCAGAAACTCACCATAATGGAAGGAGTCCACATATGCATTGTCTTCGTCATATTCTGTTAGGTTCTGAAGACTTCTGTCGTGCGGAACTTCTGTCCAACGTCTTGGGCTCCTATGATTATTGCGTAACGGACTCCGACGTCCATGCATACCAGTACTGTGCAATCGATTTGGTACCGGGCTTGTAGAACGAGACCGACTGAATCGTGTATGGTTTGACGTGTGTCCACCTACTACTGCCTGTTTCCATCTAGATTCTTTTGCTTTATAGTACTGCACAACAAGTTCAAAGGAATAAGACAAACAAAGACACCATGACTCATTTCCAAGCATTCCACAAATACTATAATCAACGTTGCTTGGCAGCACAGGTATGCACGAGAACATGTGATCATTTCCTCACATTCACAAATTGTAGTGTCGTCCTCATTGTCCTATAGTCAAAGGACATATTATCATCGCATACATTCATTCTTTGCATGTAAACAATAGTATGCATAAGCAAACTTCAATGAACTAACACTTGAAATAGCCCTCACCTTTTCTTGCATTGCTTGGGCTGGTGACGGACTTCGTGACTACTTGCGGAATGTGCCTTCACGAACGCTGCAATGCAAATCCATGCCAGTGCGACAGTCATTGTCCTCGAACTCCATAGAAAATGTGTTGTCCTTTTTTTTGTGAGCACGCATCGACTGGTACGAATCATCCGCCATGACTTGTTTGCCGAGATGTTGCAGAAACGACACTTCCCGTTCGTCTGTGGATTCTTCTACAACGCGAACAACCCCTTCTTCCACTTGCTTCCGGCACTCTACAAACCAAAAACAGACCTTAATAATTACAGAATGCTAGCATCATTATCATGTGTCCATTATAAATTTACTTACAATAGGGACCTATACTTCATGTAATTCAAAACAATGTGAGAAGCACAGAAGTACATTGTCACAAACACTGACTCCATAGAGAACGTGCAACTGTATGCATCGACAACCTTGAATTGAAATTTCCAAGCTTGCTTTGGCAGACATATAGTTTGAATACTAATTCAAGCATTCATTCCAATTTAGGAAAGTGTCTATGCATATACTAATGTATGAATACAAAAATAACAAACAAGCCTAAGTGACAATTCCTTCGGAATTTGTACAGTGTTTCCTACTTCAGGATTGAGCAGTCGTCCATTTCTGACTTACAATGTCACATACACTTCTCCCTAATGACCCACTACATTGTATTGCGATTATGAAGGGATACCGGGGCCTTACCTATCCCTACTACATTCCATGACGTTTTAGCAGGAGGCGAAGAAATTGTAGAAGCCATTACTCTGGATGCTGTGCTGCTATAATCTGCCCCTGTTGAATTCACCGTCACTTTCATTGCATTGTTGTTCACAAAAGATGGCTGTAATACTGTTTTCACGTGACGTCCGCAAGAAATTGCGTCTTCCTCCATTTTCCGGAGTAGTTCATTCGGATCTTGCACAGTAATCTTCCCGTGACCAAGGACTATGTCCAGGGCTGATGGCTGCACAGTTTGTGGTTTTCCTTTGAAGTTCCTGCCATCCACCTCCTTTGCTCTTCCTTTGGGTCTTCCTCGACCCCTTTTCTTTGGCAATTGCATTTCCTCAGTCACAGTACAATCTCTTACAATAGGGAATTCCGTTGCTATTGACTTCTGCATTGAGGTGAGTACATTCCGCTTCTTGGGATTGACCCATGGTTCTGGTAGGTCCTTCGCCTTTAAACGTGTCGCCATATTCCATGCACGTCCCTGCCATCACAAGGCGTGTAATTGAATCACAAAGATCCACACCGGAAATTTGAAAAAAAACTTTACAATATAATATTCTGCATTGGTTGTCAACAGACAATCATCTCCAACTTTTACTACTATCATGTGTGCGACAGTGACCTCCATAGCTGTAACGCATGTCCCCAATCACAGAAAGTCCAGAAAATAGGTCTACAATGGCATTGTAGTAGCAGATTCTAATGCATATGTATCCTTCTCATGTCTGACAATCCTTAGTTTTCATATTTTGCACAGCATGTTCATAGTTTGTAATCAAACATGACCTTTGAAGATCTTGACACTATGAAAAAGGAAGATTCAGTAATGTCAAAGAAATATCCAATGACATTGCTCTATAGATTGTAGGGTACGACCTGCTGGTTTCTCCAATTACTCGAATTGACAGTCAGTCTGCTTTTTGTATGCATCATTATGTTCTTGGCACTTACGCTTTCTTCAATTACAAACAGTATACTCTTACAAGAATTGACCTTCACTATAGAAAACAATGTACTACAAGCCTAGTACAAATGAAGAAATGCACAATCATAAGATAGATTTGTCATCTACACTCGTACTTGTTCATGTCCTGTATACAAGTATTTGTCTTCTCATTGTCCACTCTCTCGAAGAATACAAAATGAAAGGGAAATAAATTGCACGAGTGTCGTACGCGTAATACTGTAGTAAACGCTCTTAACCACAACACAGTGGCAAGATGACACGGAATATCGTCCCAGGGAACCCCAAAGGGTGTTCTAAATTCCGTCTAATCCGGTTTATTGTAACTACTTCAAATTTCACTCCCTATCCGGATTCTTTCTCTATCCGGACTCTCTACCGGATCCGGATTATCACAACCACCAGATCCGTAACTTAACACACGGTTTTCGATACCTCTGTTTTACCTTCAGAGGGTCCTCACTGACTTTTCCGGAGGGGTAAGGACAACACCACTCCTTGTATCTTACTAACTCTAACTTCCTAATGACACGTACCCAAAGATCTTTTCGTCACAAACAAGGAATAGACTGGCTGACCCTCACAACTTCGGATTTCTCTAGAAGCAGGTCACTCAGAATACAACCCGACTCCCCTTGCTACAACGACAAATACAAGACTTACCCGGAAACTGAGAAGGGGTCCGGTACTAGCACTCCAACTTGTGTTTTGCAGACGGACGGAACTTTCCGGGTGAGCGGGGATTTTCCACAGACGGTTGCTTATCTCCGCACGGAACCCTCCCTGGCCTTCTGGACTCGCACCCACACCACCAACGCCGGACTCCGCACAACTTCCTATACACGCTAAAACCGCTTCCCTGGACAACACACAGTTCACAGATCCGGGAAACCCTGAATCCGGACTCCTCCTTACCACCTCTCTACTCTGTAGCCAAAACCTTCAAGCAAGCGCCCAAGCAACCTTCAAACTCCCCAAAGAACAGGAAACCAAGGACCCACAAAGAAAACTAAGGCAATGAGTAAAAAGACAATAAAAATGCACACATATATTTACTGCTCAAAATAAGGAATAGCAAGAAAAGGAATGAAGGACCACAAGCGGTCCCTTCCTTTTATAAGCAAAACAACATGCCGGAAAACCCGCGGAAAGTGCCACTGAACACCATCCTAAACTGCCCTAAAAGTCCGGGTGGATAAGTTTAACTGAAACTTACCCCTGAAAATCCGGAATCCGGGTTCTGACTGAGACCCGGAACTCTAAGTCTAACAAAAAGATAACTAAAAACACAATGAGTCTAACTATCTACTTTCCCTTCCGCTGTTTCTTCGAACTACTGTCAAATCCTAACTGCCCCCGGGTGCTAGTCTTGCCTTGGGGTGTACGGAGGGACGCCCGGGTGATGATCGACGTCTTCCGGACCGGAGGACTGTCAGAATCCGTCTCGTTCGTATGGACAAGAGACCGGTCCGCCTTCTCCAACGACTTCGGATCCTCCTCCACTTCTGCTTCTTCTACTTCCGCTTCCTCTACTTCCGCCTCCTCCGATATCTCGATGGGATCCGGTGTAGGTAAGGGCATCGGTGGAGGCGGTTCGATATCCTCGAACTGCTCCGGATGCGTCCGTGCCGGATTTTGGACAAGGTCGATCCGGGCATCCAAACTGCTCCGGACCGGCATATCCTGACCCAGAAATCCGGATGAGGGACCTCCTTGAGTGACAATATGGATCAGTGACCCAAACTGACCTGTCCGTCTGATGGGCGAGATGGGAGGTTGAGTTGCCGGAGTTGCGATGACATCCGGAACTTCCGGAAATCCCCTGAAGTCAAGAGGCTTGTTCGGATCCATGTTCGCCATCATGGACCGGAACTCTTTCAATGATGCCTCCATTCTTTCGGACATCTCCACCATTACCCGGACTATCTTCGTGTTGGTGAGGGCTGCGGACGTCTTCTGCATCTCGTCATACAGTGCCGCCTTGTGATAGAGGTCCGCCGGACTGACCATCCATTTCTAGAAAGTCTGGATCGTTTGGTATGCCTTCTGCGTCGCCCCTTGAGACTGGTGCAGCTCTCCTTCCGTCCAGATCAGCTTCCCCTTGAGCGCGTCCCGTTCCGTCTTCAAGTTCCGGATTTCCGTCCTCATCTCGTTCCATTCCGACTCGACCGGTAATGCCTTCAGCGCGTCCACCAGGTTTTCCGGTTCGCACTTCACCACTTCCGCGGACCGGAGTACGATCTCCGTGAGCCTGTTGTGGTAATCCTTCGCGGTCCGGATCCACTCTTCTCCGCACTCGAAGAAGCGGGATCCTTCCCACTCCTGTTTATCCTGGATGAGAAAGGGACCCGGGAATTTACCTCTGGCAGTCGGAAGTGTAGACTTCCGTCTTTTGCTTCCCGATGGCTGGTCCCGTTCTTCCTTCTCCCTCTGTGTCTGCTTGGGTTCCGGTTCCGGCTTCTCTTCCTTGATCTCCGGCTTGACTTCCGGCTTGGCTTCTTCCTCCTCATCCTCAGACTCCTGCGTCTCCTGCTCCTCGTTGTCAGAGCAGTTGCATTGGAGCATGATGAGCCCAGTCTCGTAATCCGTTGCCTCGTCTTCCGTCAACAGTTCCCGGTGCTGGTACAGGTGGAGCAGGTACGTGCTGAGCGGGTTCGGCTTGTTTTTCGCCAAGTTCCCGGTGCAGCGCCCCACCACGCTCGCCACGATCCAGCCCCAGTTCACGACCCGGTCCTGAAATGCCCCGAAGATCGTGTTGGCCATGGTTACCGTAACCCGGGAACTCTTATCCGGATACAGGATCGGTAGTAGAAACCGGAGCAGCTGCCTGTGCCTCTCGTTCCGGCAGTCCTTGATCGCGTAGCCCTCCTTCGCGTGTGGTGGGTTCACAAACTTGTACTGGTGGTACTAGTCCGTCCGGGTAGCAAATCCGCTTCCGGTTTGGGAGAACCCGTACACTTCCGCCCACAGTTCCTCCGTCCACTGGTCCGGATGCCCACGTACGGTCTGGTCGTACTGGTTCGGAGCACCTGCCGCCAACTCCCGGAGCACCTGTTCACTCTGGACGTTCCAAGGTTTCTTCAGCAAACCTGCACAACCTAAAACAACCAAATCGTCTTCTAAATGCCGCAAGTGTAGCGGATCTTCCGGATATACCAGACTGATCTTCCGGGCCGGTACTATATACCACGTACTAACCCCTGCCATCCGTCTCACCTCTCCTATCGCGGTAACCCTAACTCACCACACTTTCTCTCACTATCAGCCAGATGCGGAGCAACTGAAAGAGGGCGAGAAATGAAGAGGAACTAGGTTTATATAGAAATCCTGCGCCCAACGTTCACTGTAACGGGAACGTAGGCTACGGAACACCGTAACGTATCCCTAGTCTACCGCCGCAAGCTACTGAATTTAATGCCTGCGTTCCGGGTTCCTGCGTTCCGGCTCCTGAATCCGTCCACCCGGATGTCAAGTTCCGTCATGCTTTCGTACTGGTTCCGGAACGAAGTCTAAACTAATTCTAAGTATTTATTTGTTTCCGCTAGTCTATGCCTAAACTAATTTTTTTCAATTTTGATCTATTTTAATTTTTCTTAGTCTATTAAGGTCCGTACTAAGCTATTATGGATTCCGACAACAAGGGTCACAGAGGTTGGGAGAAGTAGTAGAAGCCCTTCTCATATCAGTGAAAGCTTTCATTCACGACAACTGCAATGCATTGTGGTGCACATAGTTCACGCATGAACTTCTGCACCACATACACGTACTCCCAAGCAAATTATTTGGGTACAAACAAAAAGCAACGGACATCAGTCCTGGAGTATGTATGATACAGAGCATACATGTAGTTCCAGGTGAAGAAAATCAATACCAAATTCTATTAATGTCTTCGGTACTGACACCAAGAATTAGTCCTGCTTTGTCTTCAAGCCAACGCATGAACTGGTCGTATCGTTCTTCTTACTACGTTCCTCTCTTTCACTGTGTATGAAGCCCGCATGAAAGTCTTCTGTAGAGGACTTAACTCCGCAACATGGTAGCGCTACTATTCTCAACAAGGTGTCTTAAATTGCAAGACGGTCTCCTATACCTAATGTGTCAACAAGTCATACTACACGGGCTTCTATACAGTTCTGAGTAGCATTGTACTGTTCAAGACTTCGAAGAGGACATTCAACTTCTTGCTCACTGTAACATGTACGTGCATCACTGCAGTCCATCACTATGAATGAGTCTATTGCAGCTTCAATGTATTCAACTTGATAGACACGCAACGACGGTATGCATGTCTTTACTCTCCTAGTTCATTTTGTACAACTTCAAATTGATTAGGGCATATTGTTCACTGCAAAGTACCTGCATGGCTGCATTTCTGAGAATGGAAAAGACCTACATGACAAATTGTTGCATTGACCTTCTTGTGGAACTGCTATTAGAAAAGCTATACTTCTTGGTGGATGTTCTGATGCTAGCAAGGAAACCACTAAAAACTAGTAAAAAAAGATGATTACTGATGAAGTTCTAGGCTGACAAACGTCAGTGCTGTCGTAATTAGGATTACCACAAGGCACGCAAACCAAGGAATGGTCATCAACTGCCGGCGTAGTCATGAATTGGGGACCACATTCCTATAATCCTACTCTCGTACCACCAAGCCTATTTAGACTGAGAGGCTTGAATCCTTCTAAGTTTTTATGCTTTCTTTTGTCGCCAAACTCTCTTAGCAAATGTCAAGCGCATTTACTGCGCACACATTTTGCAACACGGGTGACCTCTATTTCTACTACTCACTAATGGCTCCTCTAGTAGTGGCTGCGCAGTTTTACTCGTCCAAGTTACATGGCGGTGCCAGAAATTGATATTGACGTGTGAAAAGCAATTTTCATGTTGGAAAACTACAAGAAGTTCCTTGCCATGACGAACTCACTATCAGTCGTCCTTGTAGAAGGCTTATAGAAACCTACGTTGGTCATTGGCAGGGTTGTCTTGTCTGACATATTTTTGGGTTTAGGCGTCGTGTATGACGTCTGACGTCGCGTGTCGCGTGTCACGAAGTGTCGAGTTTACTTGACATCGTGTCGCGGAGGGGTAAAAAAATTTACCCCATGGTAAATAGATTTTGCCTACGTGGCAGGGCTTCGGAACTAACGTGGACAGCCAGCATGGGCGACTGCGGGTGTGGGCGCGTGCAGGTCTGCCTTGGGCGACCTCGGGTAGAAAAATTGAGGCTACTACGGGTGAAGGGGCGACTGCGGGTCTGGGGCGCTAGGGCGACTTCGGGTGAAGGGGCGACCTCGGGTGGAAAAAATAGAGGCGACTGCGGGTTTAGGCTTGAAGGCGACTGCGGGTCAGGGGCTTTAGGGCGACTTCGGGTGAAGGGACGACCGCGGCTTCGGGTACTGAGAGCGACCGCGGGTCCGATAGGTAGGGGCGACTGCGGGTCGGAGCAGCAGACAGTGACCGCGTGTTCCAGGGCGACCGCAGGTTCAGTTTAGGATTTGAGTTTGGCATATTCAGTCTTTGAAGTAACACGTCACATAGGTGTTTTATAAGTGAAGGCCTTATTCGTTATATTTGGACAAATGGTAGTCTCAATTTTATCCTCGAGTCGAAGATAAACAGTCATAACTATTCAAACTTGAGACTATTTGGAAATTTGAGACTTTAAAATATTACTATGTATAAAAACCTTTTACTGCCAAAAGGGTGCAGTCTCAACTTATCCTCGACTCGAGGATAACTCCATAAAATTGTTTTAGGGCAAAAGTCTCAAAATCTGTCGATTGTCCAATTATAATGAATAAGGCCTTAGCGCAGAATTAGGTGCTACGTTATATTGGGGTTTACAATTTACAAGTGCAAATAATAGAGCCCATGAAATGTAAATTGGACTAACTTCTCTAATCCCAAAAATTCACCTAGTATAAGGCCACAATAATAATGTCAACAACAATTATATTAATAAGTCATCGATATTGCTTTGAGGCGGACTTCAAATGTAGTCATACTTGCATTGCACTTTTATAACCTCGTTGCAGTCATCACCTAACTGCCTACCAATTAGAACTCAACATATATTTTAACACCGGTAATCTGTCCCTCACTCTAATATGCTCATATGCTTAATGAAGCATTACAAAATCCTTACACATCAAGATGAAGGCTCAAAGCTTGAACTACAAAGATTTGCTACCTAACATATAAGCTAAAACCTTATAACTATAACTATAATTATTGTCTACTTCTCTAATACTCTAGTCACCAAGCGTGAATGTGGAATCGCTCGGCACCTCATCAGCATTAGGGTCTGTATCTTCGTAAGACTCTTCGTTGCTCCTGTTGTCGCCCGAGCTTTCGATTTCATCATCTTCCCTTGTTACTACTTCGATTTGTACCTCACGCTCTACCTCTGAGTTCAGATTTCGAACTTCTGTATCTACACCACTTAACCCTTTAGTTTGCACAAGTCGTTTCGTGAGCCTCAACGCATCCGTAGTTCCATCCATGTTGGATGCAGGGTGTCGCCCTCCTCTACTTGATTGTTCAACATTCTGGGTGGAACATCCCGCTCCAATGGTACACCGTTGGACAATTTGAGTGGGTCGTTTAGGATTTCAAGGTCCTCTCTCGTCAACCCTCCTAATACGCCTTTTCTGGCCTACTGTTGCGCCTCTGGATTCCTAATGATGATTCACCAGGGCCAGACACGGATGAAGGTTGAGTGGGTTGTAGAGCTGAGCCGTGAACCTCTTCATCAATCATCCGTAGAGCACCTCCACGCACCGGTGGCCTTGTTGGAAGGGTTGGGATAGACCTCCTCACTGTTGCCACATTTGTAGTCGTCTTTTGATTCAACGGCACATTCCGACTTCGATTCATAACATATGCCAATGGCACATCATCATCATCATCTGTAGTAACAGTTGTTCCGAGGGTAGATGCGTTCAATACAACGGGATTTGGTATTCCCTCGTGTACAACTTCATTGACTTCGATGGCCTCTTCTTCATGTTCGCTTCTCATTGGAACTTGTGCACTACTTCTTAAATTGCGGGCCATATTTGGAGGCGAAGTAGTTGATATTGGAGATCTACCTTCTTCCTCTACGGGTGCCATGGGAATAGGTACGCCTTTGTCGTTGTTGTCGGGGGTGCTTTCCCTCCTCTGTGATGCATGTGCCGGCAAAATTGCATCCATATTGTGCACGACGTTCTGCGGTGGACTGCGTACAGGTGAATTTCCAGGAGAAACATATCCATCGTCACTAAAGTCAAATGTATTCCCGTATATTGGTCATGGAGGACTATGTGGCGGCCTAACCATTGCATTCCAAGGATTGTTGCACAACCGATCCTCTTCATCCCTGTGGTTCTCGTGTTCTCTCATAAAATCTGGAACAACGTCATCTTCTTCCCCTAAAGACAAAGGCCCATCACGCTCGTCCTCATCAACTCCATCTGCAAGCATCTGCTCGTAAAAAATGGCTGGGTTGTGTCCACGTTTTTGACGTTCAAGTTTGATGTTCGCGTAGATATACACCAATGTCTCCGCCTTTGTCGTGGCCAAGCGGTTTCGCACTTTATTGTGCACAAAGGAATACATGCTCCAATTCCTTTCACACGAAGATGCAGAGCACGTCAAACCGAGAATTCGCTTTGCAATTTTTGGAAGAGCATTGCCCCCCCACACGATTCCACCATTGATGAGGCAATAATTGACATTCAATGATATCGGGAGCCTCATGTAAAGGATCGAATGCACCTGTCTTCTCTTCAAATTGAATTAGCTCCTGCATTGCTTCCACTACTGACACGTTCAATGGTACGCTCAGTTTTCGTATGACTCGATTCAAAGCTCCCTTCGAGTAGCCATTGTTATGAATAGCCTCCACGTCACTCAAGTATGGATTTAGTAGTGCCCCCGCATAGTGTAGGTCAGTAATCATCAACCTCCAACGAGCATCAAATTGTTTCTCATATCGTGTTGCCACCACTGGATCAAGGAAAAATGGAGCATTCTTGAGAGAATAAATGTGCTCCTTCAAGGCTGTCATCATTACTAAAGCTTTCGGCATTGCCGGGACTTTTCCATCAAAATGACGAAGACAAAGCAGCACGGGCTCTACCATATGGAGGAAATTGTCACACTGAACCCAGAACTCTTCTGAACGGATATCTTGCCTTGCAAGTTTGGCCTTGCCCATAATGAAATGTCCATTTCTGCGGTTTTGCAAACTCAACTCGAACGTCATGTATGTCTCATCTAGTGTCACATTGTGCATTGCTTGCTTGCAGTCTACCAAACGATCAATCATCAAGAAATTTGTGGCAAAACGTGTTTTGCTTGGAAGTCTCAACACTTTGTTTAGTGAAAATCTCCAATACAACGCCAAAGTATGTTGGCATTTCTTGATGAACTTCACAATTGATGAAGCCTTTTTTACCAACTCTTTTACTCTCTTATCCTTTCCCCAGTCTTCTAAGAGTAAGTCCAAAATGTGTGCCCCACAACCCTGCCTATAAATGTGAGAGTACCTTTCTTCCAACTTTGCCATCGCCCCTGTCATGACTGCAGCATTGTCCGTACACAATTGCACAACGTTGGTAGGCCCAACCTCCTCAATGTATCGTGCCATCGTCTCAGTCGTGTAAGATATATCCTTCTTCTCCCTAGTACTATCCACTGATCCCAAAAAGACATCCCCGGCGGGACACACCAACATCATATTTAGTAACGGCCGCGAATTAGTATCGGACCAACCATCTGAACAAATTGTCGCTCCATACTGACTTATTGAAACCCTCGTCCGCTCTGAGACCATGGCTTCAACCGATGCCTTCTTAACATCTATCATTTTCGTGCGAATCACATTATATGGTGGCGGTTGGTACACGAATCCAACTACTGCAGTTTGTTTAACAGCATTTACGAAGGCCGGGTGGTGCACAACATTAAATGAAATGTTCGCCTCGTAAAATAAAGAAGCCCACAACCTATCCAACTCTTGTCTGCGGCCCGTCTGTAATGATTCATCCATGCTTCTTTGCCGAGAAACAGATGGCATGTTCCTCCTTCTCTCAAGCGTTGTTCCAGTAGAATCTACTGAATTAGGCGTAGGATTTGGTCTTGCATTTGATTCAAAGGGATTGAGAGACTCTTCTTCTTCGACATCCAACGCAGGTGCGACAATAGACTCTGCAACATTAACTGGTGCATCATGTCTAGTCGGTGCATCATACATCTCTTCGTAACTCATGGACCTTGGAACTTGCCCCTCGCCAGTCCGAAACTTTTCTCGTACAATTCTAGGGATCTCCTTACAACGCTCCGATGTAGTCGAGCCGCCATAGCCAAAGTGAATCAATGCTCTCTTTCGTACAAATGCTTTGCTCCACCCACAAAACACGCATTTTCGAGCATGGGAGGAATTATCAATTGGGGTGCACGGTACTAGCCAAGGGTCCCAATCCTTTGTGGACCTCCGCGTATCATTCATGGTCCCCCCCCTCCCAACACCTTGTCCAGCCATGTAGTAGATCAACACTGGGTCTTCAAAGAAAATGACTACAATAATTACACTAATACTATGGAAGATGTAATGACAAAGCAACCCGCTTAGAGTGGTCTTGTAACAAGTTTTTTTCCAATCCGACAAGTTTTGAATTTTCCTTTTTTTTTTAATTCTCTTTTAATTCCTAAAGTCCGAACTCCCAAGGTCATTTTCCTGCCAAAATTCCTAGAATATTCAAGTATTCACAACATTGCAAACATAAATAACCAAAAATTCATATCTATATTTATGTACTCTTGTCAAGGAACTACATAGAATTCAATGTGCTTGCATTGGAATGTTCAAAATGGATAATATCCTTTTATATATACATAAGATGGAATATACATAGTCCTCAAAAATGTGCTAAAAATGAGAATCATTCAACATCCATTTTGCCCTTTTCTTTGCGGTCATGAGCCTCATGTTCCATCTCATATAAGACTTTCCTACCTTCCAACTGCAAATTCCTAAGGTATCGGTCATCCTTCCCCAACTTCTTTTCCAACCAAAATTGCTTGTATGATTTTTTGAACTTCAAAAGCGCCTTCAGTGCATCCCGATGTTCTTCCAATTTTGGATCCAATGACAAAGAAACCCCAAGCTTCTTTTTCAAGTCAACTACTTCCGTAAGAGACAATGCTTGTTTAGTAGCCACGTCTTTCCAACCACACATTTCTACAACACGGTCAAGGGGGGCTTTGTCCTTTAATGCTTCCAAGGAATTTAATCTTGATCGTGCTTCTTCCACCCCTCGCTTCTCCAAGTCTATCTAATCTTCCTCCAACTTGCATGCTTCCATAATTTTGGCAAGCCGTGATTTCGCAAACTCATTGCTCGAAGAACTAGATCCTCCAGCATGCCGAGAAGAGAATCTAAGGTAAAATGCTTCCAAGTCTAAAATCTTTGTTATTTGCGTTGACAAAAAAACTTGTCGACTTTCAAGTTCAACACGTAAGCTATTTACAATATCTCCATTCAAAGTTTGTGTTTCTTGATTGCGAAGCTTCTCACATTCTAGATGCTTTTCATCCAACTCATTTAGAAGCTTCTTGAGTTGAGCTTTGTAAACAACTTTGGTGTCCGACATTATTGTGTCAGGGACAGTTCCATCTTCAACAAATTCCTCACTTCGGTACATGTCATCAACACAATCCAATTGGAACAAAGAAGGCTTCACATCTTCTTCTGTTTCCATCTCTATCCAAAAAACATCATCTTCTGCTTCTTGCATGCATGCAAGCACATACTGCAAAACTTCGTCTTCTTCAGTGCGAGGGACTGTAATCGGATTCACCATAGCAAGAGGCAAAATATCAAGATTTTGTGGTTGCCTAGCTGGTTCACCCTCTTCTTCCATTCTCGGGGGAGGTAAATTTTGTGAAGTAGAAGCCACCATCGCCATGTTTGGGGGCTGCATTGGAGGGTCTTCACCAAGGTTGTCTTCCTCTCCCGAAGATGAATCAGATGACGTCCAATGAAACTGCTCATCGGGCACTCCCTCCTTCAAGTTTTTCTTCTGGCCTAGCCCTTCACGTGGATTGGCAGATAGAGCCGCCCTTGGAATGTCTTTTGTCGGTGGAAGGCGAGCATGCTTCACTCCCTTGATTGAACTCCAATCCACGCTTCGAAACAAAACGAGTTCCGCATACACCATTGCACATATGAAATACGGGACTTCGCTCCTGGGTACTGAATATGTGCCATACAAGTATCGATAAATTTCGATACAACGTTACACAAATGCATCATTACGGCATGGATGCAAATTGGCCGTATTGTTGCGCCGATTCGTGTAGTGCCGATGATAGGGGAATAACTTGTCGATGTGGCACCACCCCACGAAGGACTTACAAGTCATGGCAGTCCAGTGGCCCGTAATTCGATCCCAACCTCGGTAGGCCACACACGCTGGGTCCAAAAGGATGCGTCGTTGCCTAGGGTGCATGGCTCCTTTTGCCTTGGTCTTCTTCTTGTGGTCCGCCATTGGAGATGCTCTTGAGATTTGGGGCAAGGAATCTAAACTTAACCCTAAACCACAAAGTATTATCTAGCTAAACTTAGCCCTAAACCGCAAAGTATTATCTAGCGATTAGTGAGTGATGGAGTAAAATCAAGAACATGAGCCACGTGTAAGTGAAACTCAAAACCCAAGCTCATGGGCACGCAATCAGCCACTGTAAAGTAGGTGAAAGGCAGTACGCAGCAAGAAGGGAAAGTGGCGAAGTCGGGTGGGGAGACAGCTAATTAACCCGCACTCGCCCTGGGGCGAGTGCGGGAAGGGGCGCGTGCAGGTCTGAGAGCGACCGCAGGTAGGGCGACTGCGGGTCTAAGGGGCCGACTGCGAAGGCGACTGCGGGTAGGGCGACTGCGGGTCTGGGGCTACTGGGGATGGGCGACCGCGGGTCGATGGCTATAGAAGTACTGGAGTCTTGCGCGACTGCGGGTCTGGGGCTACTGGGGATGGGCGACCGCGTGTGGGGCACCACAAAGTAATTTCTGGACCCCGACAGTGGGGCGACCGCGGGTGGGCGACTGCGGGTACAGGGCAGGATTTTGAATTTCTAAACCTCTAAGACTTTCACTTTGAAGTTCTCTTACACAAAATTGTGGACATAAATTTTAGTTACCAATGTACTTCATAAAAATGTATTGCACCTTTTCATCTTTTATTTAAAAATTTGGGTTATGCATCTTTAGCCATTTTATTAATTATTGTTGCAACTTATTAGATTTGACATGCAAAAAGAGGATTCCCACCCTAACATCACTTCTGCAATTTCAATAAGAAAATAATCAAACATAAGAAATTTACCATCCATGATTCACATGGTTGCGTTTTATTTTCCAATGCAATCTCTATTATGTTTAGTTTGAATTTGTATGGTGAATCCATTGTAAAACAAGATCCAACTATGAAGAATGTGGGATTCTTGATCAATGTAGACCACTTTCGGAGAGCTCCAAAAGAAGGGGTTTGGGAATTGAGGGATAAATACCTTTTATTCATTTATGGTGAAGTGTGATTGACACATTATAAATTGCGTGAGAGAACAAAACTCAATATAATCAATTATACAATGCATAGGATAGGTGTAGTAAGATGGTTGTTCAAATATCTCATAAGGATTGGGTGTGACAGCATGAGCTCCCATATAACTTTCATCATGTGCTTCATCAAGCACCGTGAAGGTGTAGTTGGGAACTAATTGTCACAATTAATTGTCATAGCTATTTCCCAACTGATTTCATGGTTTTGTTCAAATTTTATTTATCTGTACATTCATAGGTATCCAAACAATAAAACTTGTTTCATATTAATTAAAAGTGTAGCCATCATATTTACAAACAAAGGGATTAAATCAAGGGCATACATTTGTACATTTTCAATATTTGGGGATTTCAAACTTGTGAACCAAGAATAACGAGCCACAACATTTATGGGTATATATTTTATTGGGGGGGGTTCACATTTATGGATATATATCTTTTTTGGGGGGGTCACATATGTAAACCATTAAAGTATTGGGCACTAACCAATTAAACATTCATATACCATGGACTGTTTAGCAAAATATGATCATCCATCTGAGATAAACAATCCATGCATTGTTTAGCAAAATCATAGTATAGAAATGTAAAATGAAGTTCTTTGTCAAGCACATTGCTATTTCACATGTCTAGCATGACTTTAGTACTATTATCTTCATAAATAACTTATTTCTTTTTATGATCCCAACTCAAAAATCAAAATAGGGTCTTATGCCATGGTACAAGGCTGCCGTTTGATGCACCACAACAATGTCTCTAGTCACAAACGATTTGCCCGTGGCACAAGGTTGTCCAAGTTTGCGCAAGCTCGGTTTAACCTATTATTGGTCCGCTCAAAGATATCCGTGGTGTTGATTTGAACGCTCAGAGATTGTGTAAATGCGCGTTCCGTCCCGTGCTCATCATCCTAAGGTGGAATTGTCATTAGTACATATGATATTCACAGAATGGGGTACAAACAATATTAACCTAGCAAGTATATTAACTCGTGTTGTAGTATTGCACTAACCTTAATGAGTTGTAACAACAAGCATCCATTCTCAGACTCGGAAAGTTTCTCGACATCCTCAAATTCTTCTAATAAAGCCCTGCATCTCCCGGCCCCCCATATCAATGAATATTAAAACATAACAACTACATATGGGTATTTTTAGCATATAATCTTATAATACAAGTTCTATACTAGAACAATCGAACCTGAGGTTTGTGCAATCTTTTCCTTGCCGAACCCACACATATTCTTCCATCATGGCCCACCCCTCCCTAATGGCCTCATCAAATTTGGCTCCCCAAACAATATCGCGTGTGTTTTGTATCAAACACATCACTCGTCCTGCAACAAATAAGCACTAATAGTGAGATGAAATGTCCACCACCAACTATCCAACTAGAAATGTTCATTAATACATGTTCATTTCATTATTCAAGGATTCAAATCACCTATACAAAATGAAGGGCAATATTTTACTCACCCATTTTGCTGGCTTGGAAATGGCCTTTGGACTCATTGCATTGGCCATAATGAGCAAAGCAATACAATTTGTAGCCTTTCCAAAAGTCCTTAATCCTATTTCAAAGATCACAAATCAATTCCAATAGAATAGTCATTGTCATGGTGATTCTCCCACCTATTAAAAAGACATTGTCTACAATACAAGTGGATGACAATAAGGAAGTCAAAGGCAAACTAAACAAAATTTTACCGGAAATATTCACGGTCGAGAATAATTATGACTTCCTCTGAGCACTTGCTAAATTGAACACCTGCCATTAAGCCTGTAAGGAGCCAAATAACTAATCATTAGCAATGTTTACAAATTCAACAAGACAAAAAAGACATGATTCTGTTTTAGGTCTAAAACACTACATCTCGTGTAGGATGTGTAAGTATTTTATGTAGATTTAAGGATTTGATTCTAGATAAAAGTTGTATTATTGTTTTCCAAGGTCTAGGGTCTAGGGTTTAGGGTTTGGGAACCCCTTCACATTGTGAGAATAATTCTTCCATTGCCTTGCCATGTCTTTGATATGAACTGACGCCTAACATTTATTACCAATTTAGTATGTGAGATAAGGAAAAATCAATTAGAATATGCTGCAGATGCTAATTAGTGTTGGGTCAGAATGGTTGTTGGTTTAGGGCGACCTCGGGTCAGGGGCAACCGCGGGTCATCGACGAAGCAAAAAACACATTTGAATCAGGGCGACTGCGTGTAGGGGGCGACTGCGGGTCAAGGAGGGAGACTAATTTTTTGGAAAATGCAAACTCAATCTCCAGTAGGGCGACTGCGCGTAGGGGGCGACTGCGGGTCAAGGAGGGAGACTAATTTTTTGGAAAATGCAAACTCAATCTCCAATAGGGCGACTGCGGGTTAAGGAGGGAGACTAATTTTTTGGAAAATGCAAACTCAATCTCCAGTGGGGCGACTACGCGTAGGGGGCGACTGCGGGTCCAGGAGACTTCTTTGTGGGCGACCGCGTGTGCAAGTTTCGGGATGGTTTAGTTGGTACCCACGGTCGCCCACGATCCGCAGTCGCCCTTGATGCGCAGTCGCCCATTTCCGCGCTCCAAAAACGCGCAGTCGCCCATTCCCGCTGTCTTCAGACCCGCAGTCGCCCCACTTCAGACCCGCAGTCGCCCCCTCCCGACCCGCAGTCACCCAAACGCACGCGCCCTGAGGCGACTTCGGGTACTTAAGCGTTAGCCCCAATTCCGATTCTCACCTTACTTTAGCCTTGCGCATTGTCTTTCACCTACCTTCAGGTGGCTGGATGCGTGCCCGTGGGCTGGGGTTTCAATTGGGGGGGAATTTTTGCCCTTTCAATCTACGAATTTTGAACTACGGTTTTGAATTGTTTTTAAGTACAACATGGCTTTTCCACATGAAGGCAACACTACAAGGAGAAAGTCTTTATGGGATCTGGACCTCGATGATCCAATTTTTTTCGAGGTTCCGATAGCTGTAAATGAAAACGAAGAAGGAGGGAGTCAAGAGCGACGGAAGGGCAAGAAGCAGAAGTCAGCACATGACAAGGACTCCAACTATCCTCCCCCGAGTTATACCCGATATGCATACGAAGCGTGTCTCCAGTGGTACGTAGGGAAAAGTGTACAATTCTTGGAGGCAAGCTATTTGAAGTGTCCTACAACTGGTAGTGTGGCCTTGCCAAACGATTTACAGGCCCGGATTTTAACCAAGCTAAAGGGATCCGATGATTTCGCAGACATTGACTTGACATATTCTTCGAGACTATTTGAATGGCTTGATAATACATTGAAAGCGGTGATGTTCAATACCAAGAAATTGATGGAGGAACATCGACCGTTTCTTCCGATAGTAGAGGAATCAGAAGACATCAAGGCATTCCGCCAAAAAATGGAGTGGTGGTCCAACGCAGTGAAGAAATTGGCAAGAGGCTCGGCGAGGGGTTTTAAGTGGAAAAATGCAACGGTGAAGGCAACATTTGCACAAGATGGTGGATTGTGTATCACGTGGATCCCCGATACGGCGAAAGTAGTGCCCCTTAGTGCTTTTGAACGTGAAGGGGGGTATGCAAAAGTGCGTAAGGTACGCATTGAAGGAATGGATACAATTCCAAGCTACATCGCTTTTGCTGGGAAAGTATCCAAGGCAATAAACCCGTGCGAGGGGAGAGCGCAACGATCCATGGAGGCCCTTGCATGCCCCTTGAACCACCCTGGCATCATTAAGTTTTTTGCCATTCATTCTCACACGAATGAAGCGTACACTTTGTGGTGGAATGGGGGCCATTTGAATGAGTTGAGGCATTTAGATCGTTCTGTATCACCAACCATTGACTGGCATGAAATGCAAAAAGCCACAAGACTTCCTGAAGAGAAACAAAAAGAACTTGGTCTCTTCCGAAGGCACAAGGCAAAGTTGGCATGGGCTTTAGTATATGTGACAAATCTCATGCACAAGTGCCGCGTGCTACACAATGACTTGTCTCCCATGAACATCATGTTGCATTTTCCGGATTATTCAAACGACATAATCAACATTGGAATTTGTGATTTTGGAATATCAAGTCGTTTTGACGAAAACGCGCCTTCACATTTTGGAAAGCCATCTGAGGCCGAGAGGGATCAATACCGAGAAGGTCGTTGGTGGGTTGCCCCGGAGTTGTTTTATGCATATGGACCTCCAAATTCCGATACAAGCATACCGATCATGCAACAACGGTATAAATATACGCAACAGTCAGACTCGTATTCTATTGGGAAGTTGACCGAATGGATGAGAATTGGTGATATGGACGATTGGGACAAGGATTTGTTCAAGAACCGCGAGGGATCAATGTACTTTGGAATGAAGTTGCGTGAACTCGTGAACACTGACCCAAAGAAGAGACCAACGTGTATAGAGATCACAAATTCCCTTATGTCTCCACCATGGTCCATGATGCCCCCCGAATTGGTGTTCCGAGACTCACCTTTGTAATAGGATAGTCTAGAGCAAGAGTTTAGTGCTGCAAGCAATGAGCTTGGTGGCCAATTATGTGTTGCTTACTTTGTAATATTTTCCTATAATATATGAAGGAATTTTATGCTACGCGCCTTGTCTTTAGAAAAACAATTACTCAATGGGCTATTTGTCAAATTGTATATATTGAATATGGCCTTTTACACATTGTTATGCAAAGTGTAACAACTTTTGAATTCAAATGTTCTTGGTCCTTTTTGATTCCGTAGTATATAATGGACGCAAGGAAAATAAGAAAATGAAAATAAATTAGTTGGTAATTGATGTTGAAGACTTGTATTATTTCTTGAATAAAATGTGCTAGTATGCACTTGAAAGGAGTTTTACTTTCATGGTCATTGAATTCAAATAGTTGTTTTTTCAATCCCTAAAAAAATGTAAGTCATACATCATTTACATTCTCTTATTATTTTTTCTATTTCCAAAAATAAAAGCAAGTTGGTTTTTTTTTCCTATTTATTCTAATTCAAATATAGGAAACATACATTTTAGACTTTTCCTTTTTATTCGTACTTTACCTATTTCAAAATAGATGAGA
Source organism: Rhytidiadelphus loreus (assembly GCA_947034895.1). Classification (NCBI taxonomy): domain Eukaryota; kingdom Viridiplantae; phylum Streptophyta; class Bryopsida; order Hypnales; family Hylocomiaceae; genus Rhytidiadelphus; species Rhytidiadelphus loreus. Next base: position 48,761,335 of record OX344764.1, read on the forward strand.
GATGTTTTTATTTATTTATTTAACCTTTTTCGCTCTCTTCCTATTTATTTTATTTGGAAAAAGGAAGTTCATTGACTTCTTGCCACCATTTTTTTTTTTTGACAATGAAACAAGAGTGGATATTGCAAAAAAGATATGTAGCCATAATCTTTGTCATTTATTAAACACGCAATTCGAGAAAACTTGGATGAATTCAATAATAAATGTAAATCTGGTTTTACCATATATATTATTCCTAGTAGCATAATGTTTTCCTACCATATTCTTTTTTTTGGTATATGTCATCCAAATTGATAAAAACACACATTCTTTCATAGATGGTTGGAGTATGATATAAGTCCAACAATGACTTTCATTTATAGATTTGTGTCCGTACAAGAAATTTAGTTATTAGGCATGTAATTTACCGAAATTAGTGTGTGTAACATAGTATGTAATTTGAGTCTACATCCAAAAATACATAATGAACATCTCATGTCAAAACAATTACAAAGACATTATTGTTACAATTGCAATGGTTAATAATCATAACATTGGTTATTAACAATTGAATTAGTTATTAACAATAAAATTAGTCATTAACAATGAAATAAGTCATTTACAATAAAATTAAGAATTAACAATGAAATTAATTAATAAGAAAAAAATTAGTTAACAACAACTTCTTCTAAAACAATTGCAAAGATTTAACTTCTGTTCAGATAATCAATAAGGAATCCATTTGTACCACAACCGACCTCAACCCTAATGGCTCCCCAAATATAGTATAAAGTATAAACTAGTATTCCATAAATTTTGCAACACAAATGGGATTGAGCTCACAATCCTTTTTTTCCCCTTGAGATTTGGTGCTGAAAAGCAACAAAAAATTTAGGCTAGCTATAAGCTATAGGAATTTTTTAGGAAAATTTTGGATGAAATTGCTAGAAAAACTTCAACTTCTAGAAAAGTCTTCGATGAAATCGCCACAATGTAAATGAAAATAGAATTTTAGATACTTAGTATCACATTTTCTATCCAGTACGTGGATGAATGTTGAAGCTTGGAGACCCTCCGTAACATTTAGTATCGCCACTTTCCCAGCGCAAGGAAAAATGGAAAAAAATATCACAATCTATAAACATGTACTAAGAAAGCAAAGAAAAGTCCATGCATTAATAGATGGACCCGCGGTCGCCTAGGACCCGAGGTCGCCCAGGACCTGCTGTCGCCCTGGACCCGCGGTCGCCTTCGCAAAGTGGACCCGTGGTCGTCCTGGACCCGCGGTCGCCTAGGACCCGCATTCGCCCTGGACCCGAAGTCGCCCTGGACCCGCGGTCGCCCACTCGCCCGGGCTCCTTCGACCCGCACTCGCCCCACTTTAGGACCCGCACGCGCCCCAGGGCGACCTCGGGTACATCAGCGTTCTCCTCCACTTGTAGTCGCCATTAAATTTTCCCTGGCATTTTGCGCACTGTCTTTCACCTGCTGACGTGGCTGAATGCGTGCACAGAAGCTAGGGGTTTGAGTTGTGGGGGGGGATTTTTGTCCCTTTGCACGGCTCATTTTATTCACGCTTGGATGATATAGGGTGTTTCACGAGAACATTGTATTTTTGTAAATGTTAAATGTGATAGGATTACGTTTAGCATTTTTTACACCTACGGTTTAGGCTTGCAACCCTAAACCGCATAGTACTTAGTTGGCTACTTTTGAGACGAAGTGATTGTTATGGAGGGCGAGGACTCTCAACCGCCACACGGTATGTCAAGATACCGACTTTGGCTCAACAAAAAGGCGGTTCGTGACAAGGATCGTAAAAGGAGCGGCAAACCTCGCAAGAAGCGTGTACCCATCTTACTGCATCCAAAGATGAAGGCCTTTTGGGGATGGGAAGTAGAACCAGAGCCTTGGACATATGAAACTGTAAACAAATATGTGGATTGGTGCCACATCAACAAGTTGTTCCCGTTTTGGCGACACCCTTTGCACGTGAAGTCTAATAAGGCAAATTTGGCTTACTGCAAGAGTGTTGTCTTCCAGCGAAGGTGTTTGGAGGTATGGCAGCAACTCTATTTGGAATCCCAGCCTTATCAAAATGACAACTTCTCTTTCTATCTTGTGCAAATGGTGTACGTTGAAGTTCAATTGAAGAAAAAGGTAGATTGGACAACCTTGAAGGAGCTTCCTATCGGTGACCGCCCGGACAGACCGATAGTGCTGGATGAAGAAGGACTTCTTCAAGCAAATCAGAAGCTTTTAGAGGCAAAGCCTGGCAAGTTGGCTGTTGGTGATGACCAAGTTCAATGGTCTTCAACTTCTAGCTCAGATGAGCACACTCACGAATACGATGGATATTCTTTTGAGAGTGACGACGAAGACATTGGCAAAGAAAAACAAGAGGCGGCTAAAGACGTTCAAGTTGACAAGAAGGGCAAGAGGAAGCATGAGGAGCCGCAATCATTGTCCAAGATTCAAAAACAAAGCCTAGATGTTCATGTACCGATTAATGTGGACCGTTCTGGTGCAAACATTGGGTCTAGCGGAAGCAGTGACAATGATTCGGAAGACAATTTGGAGATGTTGGGCACTAAGATCAAAAGTGCACGAGCAGCTTTGACTTCAACAGTAGCGGATCTTATGAATTTGAAAGAGAAGGTACAACATCTTCCAGTGAATCCAACTGTTGTGGATGGGTTGAAGAAGGAGTTAGAGGCGACTGAAAACGCCATTGCTGAAAATGAGAAGATTTACTCTAAGTTAAACAAAAGTAGAGTAAATTATTTCAAGAAGATCGAAGACGGGCGAGCACACATTTCCGATGATTTAGCGGTGCTTCAAAATAAACTTGATCTTTTGCAACGTGATAAATGGTCCCATCAAAGCGAAAGGAGAAGCTTGAATCTTCAAATACGTGAGCTAGAGATGGAATATTATGATGATGCCTTAAAAGAAGCCAAAGAAGAGGGCATCTTGGCTTTAGCTCCGGATTATGGTAGCAATACAGAAGAAAGAGCAATGCTTTTTTATTTGGTGAAGCTACTGGAGAAAAAACAAGAGTTGTTGCACGAGGGCATATTGGACTTGGAGTACCACATCCTTTATTTTAAGGAATGGTGCAAGTGGGCCTATGAAGGCATAGGTGCCACCCGTGCGGAACTTCAAAGAATGGGACCGGAGCCCAAAGAAAGTGACTTTGTGAATAGTGAAAAAAGTGCTTAGTGGTTGGATCTAGTGTGGTAGAAAAAAACATTTTGGCCTTCCAATTTTTGATTTTCCAAAGGTTTTGTGGAATAAAGAAATTCACACCTTTGTTTTTGAAATGTACATATGTTTTTATTATATTTTGAATACGAGGGCTATGAATTTGGTGTCTTTGCAAGAATGGATGTCAGAGATGGTACATATGGGCTGAAATTTTGGACTGAATTTTTGAAACTTTATTTGAAGATAGAAAAAACGATTACCTTTGTGGTAATATAACTTTTTTTCCAATCGGTGCCCGGGAACAAAAGTTATGCCCATATAGTCCAAACTCCAAAGCAGGGGAGAATGGGCAGCAAAAAAATGTGACAAGCATTTGAATTTATTTTTCTAAATTTTTTTCCCTCATAGATTATAATTTTGTCTATCCGGAACGCTTTTTTTCATTTCATTTGGATTTTTTATGAGAAAGTTATGGACAATCTTGTTTATTGGGCAATTAGAGCTTCTGGTGGGAAAAATACCTTGTAAAATTAATTTAGGAACGCAATTTTGGCAATTGTTCAAGAAAAGAAGTTTGACATGGTTTAGTTTGCTTGCAACAACAATTTGACTGTGGGGATTAGTGCATTTTAATTCTATCTTAGAAAGAAAATAGATTTTCATTCAATCTCATATGTACTTCTATTCTACAATTTTTTTAAGAATGAAAATTAAGTTTTTTTGAAAACCTTTTTTTTATTTAGACTCTCAACTCAATTCTCCACTATATTTGTTTAAAGCTCAAAACTCTATAGTGCAAGAAATTAAAGTGAAAAATGTTAAAAGTCAAATAATGTAGTCCAGCAATGTGCTGAAAAAATTGTTTTTTTCACTTTAAATGCGGATATCTTGCAATCTGTAAGATGAAAAATTCTGAAATTTTTTCCACACATTCTCATACTAGTAAGGTGTAAGATCCTATGGTTATATGTCGGAAAAAAACAATTTTCAAAAACAATTTAGGATACTTTAAGAAATTGTTGAGTAGAAGTAGATAAGATCTAGTTGTAAAATTTAAATAATGAATATCTCTAAAATGAAATGAAAATGGTGAGAGTGTGCTATCAAGTGAAGTTAACTATGTGACCGGACCTAATTTTTTTTTAGATTGTAGAAATTGCCTGGAGAAACAAATCCTACAAGCAACTTTTAAAAGAAGAAGCTGTAGACTCAAATTGCCCGCCAAAGAAAATGGTCCATAACTTTATCATAAAAAATCTGAATGGAATGAATCAAATTTTTCCATGTAAACAAAAACATGTTGTATGAGAAAAAAATCCAAAAGGAAAAAATTCATTAAAAGATTTGAAGATAGCAATTTTGTGGAGACCATGTATGGAATCATTGTGCGAGGCATTACAACAAATGTATTTGCATTTCACCAATTACATTTTAGGCTACAAATGTATAAGTATGCCTAAACCTTCAAAACCAAAGCAATAGAAGGTTGTTGTCGATAAGCACAGTAGTACAATACACAGCCAAGGCGTTATAGTTTTAGAAGCCAAAATCTTAACTCTAATTCTTGCTAGAATACTACAGTGTGCAAGTATGGATATGCTACGGCCCTTATACTATGGGCCTTACATCTTGTATACTACTACGATTAACTAGAACCACCGTTGAAGTAAGTATCTCATAGAAATGTTTAGTTCAAGTCCATTGGATTGTTTTGAGAACCACTCGTTGCACCTTGTTCGTAATCATTGGACTCTCCAACAACGAGTTTCTTCTTAGCACGAGTCCTTGAAGCAGGTCCATCTGCTTCTAAAATAGATTCCAAGACATTGGAGTTCTTGAGAGCTTCAAGTGTCCTTTTAGTTTGCGGAGAGTGTAACTCCAATAGATAATCGAGTGCTTGGCTTTGGTAATAAGGCCCGTATGTTGAGTCGAGGTAAGCCATACTATTCAAGTCTTCTGGAGTGGCATTTTCATCATGATTAGCCCCTTGTTCACCTTCAAAATTCCAACGGTGTCCTTCCGGATGAGCACCCCACTTGAAGGTTTGGGATGTCTTATCAAAATATCCACCAAGGCATTGAAAAAAAATGCCCTCTTCCCTGCATTGTGAGCTCTTTTTTCCATAAGGTTGAATGCCACTCTTAGAATTTCACGCGGGTCCGTTTCCCAATTCAATTGTGAGGCAGCAGCTCCCATTTCTTAATCATGTAGGCCTTCTCGCCAACTCCAAAGCAAGTCTCGTCCCCAAAATCGTGTCTCTGCCGTCGTGTCTCTATTGTGTTCCCAAGAAGGTGGCATGTAAGTCATCAAGTTGAACATGGTATACAAGCGATCATGGAATGGTGCTGCACAAATCACACATCGTCGTCTAATCAGACATTGAGTGATGAGACACTGAGGATGGTACACATGTGTACATGATCCAAGTGCCCATCCTCCTTCTGGCCCAAATTGTTCTAGACATATGGGGCATTTGGTATGATCCAAGACGAAATGAGTTGGCTTTGGCCACAATAGACTTTGGTCTTTTTCGTTGAAGTGACTAAACATCTGATTTCCATGGTCCCAACCATTTTGTGCCCAATCTATGACATTTTTTTCCGCCACGTCAAGCATGGACATGTTATCCGGAAACATGGCCTCCATCAATGCCCATGATGTCAATCCATTCTCTCGTTTAGGGGCATTTGCTACAAAGTTCTTCGAAACTTTGTCTAGCTCTTTCGCAACTTGTTGAGATCGATCCACGGAGAGAATGCACACGACCTTCCAATGATAGTATGTCGCTGCCAACACTGCCAACTTCTCTTGAAGCATTCTATTTTCCTCAGCCAAATCAAGTTCCTTTGATGATTGTAGATGTAGAATGGCAGGAAACGAAAGTGAATCCTGAGTCCCTTGCAAACCATCAACGTGCGGATTACTAGAATCTCTTGAGACGAACGGAAGCGGTGCCATTGGAAAAATTGAATAACGCTTCGTACGCTTGGCAGGGGAAGAAAGGTGAATGACATCACTGGTGAGGTCCCCAACAAGCTTGTCCAAGTGATGTGGATCCTGCTCAACAAAGGTTTCGTCCATGTCCGACAATGTGAAAGTCTGACGCTCTTTTTCTCAAAGGCCTTGTAATTCTTTTGATTGTTGAGAAATGAGAGCATTTTTTGTTCACATGTAGATCGCCATTTCTTCACATCACCTTCTAAGGTTGCAATTTGTGCATCCTTGGTCTTCAAGAGGTCGAGAGCCTTCACCAACGTCATCGCATTGTGAACAACATCAGATTCAGATTGTGGAATGGGAATGTGACTTGTGGCACATACGGGCGAGTCGTCACTTAAAGCAAAGTCGAAGACGTTGCTGGCATCTTGTGGTGGCAAGATTGGAGTCGCAATTGTGGTTGAGGCTGATGCCAATCTAATTTTCGTGGTGGACCGTTGCACCTTGGTAGGATGTTTCATCTTCTTTCCCCGCGATGATGAAGCGGCTTGAACATTTGGATCTGGAACTGGAACTGGAACTTGGACGGGGGTGATAATCTGCTCCTTCACTCGTACAAGCTTAGGAATCCGTGTGCCATCTGAATCATTATCCTCTTCTGATTCTTCCGTGTCCACCTCTTGAGTTTATTTGTTTTGTGGATCACTTCGAAAAGGCCCAAGTCCACCCTCCGGAAATTTCAGAACCCCTCTTGGAATTATTCCAACTTCTGGACGCTCCACGTAGGTACTTTCTTTGATCGTGGTCCAGTCAACATGTTTGTTCAAGGCGACCTCAGCATAGGCACCTCTAGCAATGAACAAAGGGGCCTCATTCCTATCTACAAAAGGGGTTTTGTAGAGGACCTGCCACAATTCTAAACACCTTCGTAGGAAAGCTGGATTTTCACAATACTTCAAATTTGCCTTGTTATTGTGTCGGTTGTGATGATGGCGCCATGCCGGAAAGAACTTCCCGATGTGACACCATTCAATGTAGTCTTCGCACACCTGCATACTCCATGGCTCTGGCTCCTCGTTCCACCCTTTGAAAGCTAGGTGGTTATCATTGTTCAACACATGCCATCGCTTCTTGTGAATGTTACCCCTCCTTTTTCTAGTCTTGTCTTTGGCAGCCTTCCTAATTGCACCAAGAGTGCGTACAGTGGAAAAAACCGGAAGGGATCCATCACTGCTACCTCCAGTTGCCATGAGATTTGCGGACGTCGCAAAATTCTAAGAACCAAATGATAGCAAAAAATAGTATATATATTATCCAAAAGGGTCACGCATGCAGCCAACAAAGGTTGCAAGACAGAAAGCCTCAATGGAAAATGAAGGTGATAGCATGATGATGGGCTACTGGCTATATAGGGCGAGTGACTTCGGTCTAGAGGGGCGAGTACGGATAGGGCAACTGCATATCCAGCGACTGCGGGTCAGGGTAGGGCGACTGTGGGTCCAACGTGGGCGACAGCGGGTCTCGAGAGGGCGACAACGGGTCCAAATTGGGCGACTTCGGGTCCACCACCGGGTCTAGGTACCTTTTGCGCACCCGCGGTCTCCCTCAGAAAACCACATTCGCCCACCCGCAGTCGCCCTCGTCCACCCGCAGTCGCCCACCCGCACTCTCCTACCCGTACACGTCCTCCAGTTTGCCAAGTGGATGCTATGTGGCATCCACCTGGAGGGGGGTAATTTCCTGTAAAGTCAAAGGTAAATTTGACTTTTCGTGACGTCACGCGGGCTCTACTAGACGTCGCGCGACGTCTGTCTATCGCGGTGTCGCAGCGAACAACCCTGGATGTGATGGATGTTTGTTTTGGCTTCCATCATGTTCATAGTGAGAGACTCTCATGTTGATTCCTTCTGTCTGACAGGAGGAAGTGTACAGTCTTTGATTGTGAAGCGTGGATGAATTGCCACTTTGTGACTGCGTTGTAGCATAGTGTAGATATCGCAACCGGTTGTAGTTGGTACTTGTATACAATCGGCTAGAGATCAACAAAACCATTAGACCGGGTGTATCATAAATTATTTTGAAATAAATATATCTCAAACTTCTCTTCAATGCGTGTAGTGTCTAATGAATTGATATTGTCCATGTTTGTGCCCAGCGCGGACAACTTAGAAGTGTGCACCGCCCGTTGGCACTCAAACAATCACTTAACGGAGGGATTCTACAGTCGCTTAGTAGGATTCCATGCTTTTCTCCGTTTTATGGGTCGCCTGATTCTGCCTTTCAACAGGTAACTACATCTCTTTCGTGTTGTGTTTGATCAGGTAGTAACGGTAGGTCGAAAAATGAGAGTGCCGCGGAGTGTGTCCTTGTTAGTGGTCCAACCGTGACAAAAGTGGTTGAATATCGTGTTCGATTTGAACGGAGTGCTGTGTGAGAGCCAGGGTCAAGGGCCCCATAAGAAAAAAAAACATTACACAGTCCGAGATAATATATTCTCCCATCGAACCCCCACCCTCATTGGGACGAAGGCCGTCTTCGTTCGTCCCAATGTGTGCGAGTTCTTAGACGAAGTTTCAAAGATTTCAAACCGCGTCGTAGTTTGGATTTCCATGTTCAAGAAGACGGTGGAGCCCGTTGCAAGTTTCCTCTTCCAGAACTGCAAGGCTCCCTACTACATCCTAGGTCAGGACAACTGCAGGAGGGTAGAAACCTCGGAAGAAAATTTCTTCATCAGGCTGGGAGTCCGTGGAAGACTCTGCTCTTCAAAGTGCTTGATGAGGAATTGTTCCTGGACCCTCAGGATCCCAACTCATTCAACAAGGACAATACCATTCTCATCGATGATTCTCCGCAAAAGGGCATCTTCAATGAGAACGGGAATTGCATATACCTTGAGAGTTGGAACCCGTACATGTGTGGAGACAATGTGATCGTCGGCACTCTCATTCCGTCGCTGAAGAAACTACACGAGGAGTGTCCACTCGGACGCCTTCGTGAGTTCGTAGATCGGAACCGCATAGGTGTGGCACCTTTGGTCGCATCGGACAATCAAGCCAATTATATATTGGATGGGATGAGGATGTCCTCCAAGGCATTCGAGTCGCGATTCGTGTTGCGGGGGATGAATCTAGTAATTGAATAAGAGAGACGAAGGAAGAAATAGACTTCTCAGTGTCTCAGTCAATCATAGAACTCGTTGTACACTATTTTTATGAATACGGATTTTTATGTACATTTGATTCTTATGAATTAGTAAAGTTTTGAAATTTAATCAAGATTTCTGGCCTCTTTTGTGAATACTATTTTGTTCAACATGTGTTTGTCTTCCATGTTGAGTTATCTTTGGGTCGAGGATAATTGTGGAGGATGTGTGTTACCTTCGGGTCGAGGTTAATTGTGAAAAATGTGTGTTCACTTCCATTGCTATAGGTCGGAGAATCCGTTCTACACTTTCTCCAACGGACGGAACCTCTAACGAGGAGCTTATTGTCTGGATCGGACGTGTCACTTTCAATGAGGTTCGGCTCGATTGGAGGGAGCTTTGTGCCGTCCTTCTATTCTAAGCCTTATTTCCTGGGCTCGGCCACCGATGCAGCTTTGGCGGCCATCAACTTCTCGAAGGGGAATGTGGAGGAAGGCGTGGTAGATAGCCCACCTAGTTGGGGTCCCATGAGGACACCAATTTACTCATCGTCGCCGATGAAGAGCTCCACCCCAAGTCGATTGCGTTCATAGTTGCCGACTTTGCGAACACCAAACACCCTGCACAAGAAATTGTATGCGGATGACGAAGACCGGGGTATAAATCCTCGTCTCGAGGATGGAGTGGTGTTGCCGGTGACGATCACACATCATGCTGTCCAGAGCGAGGAGCTCAATATAGATCCCAAGGTTGGGGATCGGATCAATGAGGTACCAGTGGGTGCATGCAGTGCATAGCAGGTTCCACGCCTCGTAGAGATTCCTATCTCGTTCCCCTCAAAATCCGTGGGCGGAGTATCTTTGCCTTCGGCTGTACCTATTTCCCGCCGAACGACTCTTCGAGACATACGGCGGTCAAATTACACACGATCGACAACAATTGTTGATTCATACATAAGCATTGTGAATAGAACGATACCATGGCCGCCTCCTCGAGGTTCTAGGTCTCTTTCCAATACTGAGATTCCACGACATGAACGAAAGCGGAAGAGAGAGGCCAAGGATTTAATGATGATGGGAATGTTCAATACTTTTAGTAAACACAATGGATCACCCAAGTCTTCTCGACGCGAGGATATCTTCAGAGGATTAGCCAAGTTAAAAGCCTTGGAGGCAGCCAAGGAGGCAACAAATAGCAGTTCTTAATCCAAGAACGATAGTTTGCCCAGTGATCCTCGTTCAGAGTGGTCTTTTTTTTGTGGAAGGATCATTACTATTAATAGAATATTCATTCATATACAAAAACCAATTTTTAGTAAGGGAGAGTGTTCTCTGTGCACATAGCCTCTACATTTTTACACAAGACATTCAATCATTAGATTAGATATACTGGGATTTCATTTCCTAGGAAGTGAAGTATATAGAGAAGTGAGAGAAGTTGATTCAAGTAAATTCATGTTCTTCAATGTAAAGGGACCCGCTTTTATAAATATTACATCTTCTTACACAACTCATGTCGAATTGCATGATTTTGCACGTTCATGTTTCTTAATTGTTTTGGTGTGGGCTTGCTCTATACCTTCTAACAATTTGCCTATTTTTATCTTCGCCTTCAACAATTTATCTTTGAATGGAAGAGCCTTAAGTTCTCAAAATGACCATATTGTCTCAATTTAATGAATATGACCTTCAAAGAGTATTCTTGTTCAGCAAAAAAGAAACTACCTTCACTCAATATAACTTAGTATTCCACTGAGAAGGACCGCCTTCACTTCAATGAAGCTGAAGCTCGCAACATGAATAAAGGCATCAGAGGCACATTGTAGATTGTAGACGACTGTAAAAACATAGTACAGATGTTTGCAATTTGCCTAGGTTCCACACTCCAAACACTTCAATTTCATCTCCTTGAAATTAGGGCAGGTATAATCGGGAAATGACAAAATGGTAAGCATATACTTCTTTGTCCGAGGCTGCACACCGAATATCAGGGAAATTATATAACCAAAATTTGGATGGAGGACCATGGTTACCCTTTCTATGGGTGCATTTAAAGTCAACAATGAAGCACAATTGTTTTGGTACTTGATAGTTGGGGCCTTCGGGTTCCGTCTAATAACCTTCTCTACTCGAGTTTTCGAATACACATCTGAATTAAGTAGAACAAGATAGGCATGTACTGATTAGATTCATGCTTTACCACCAAAAATTCTACGTGGTGAAATGACTTGTTGTGGAAGCTCAAATTTGGTTGCTTCAAGCGATAAAATATCAGCTTTTGAAAGTTTGGTACCTATTTGAACGGGCCAAATGGATGGAACAGGTGATACAGATAACACCCACTTTCATCAATATCCCTTCATGCAACGTTCAATGTTGTCGTTGCAAAAGAAGAATTGCATACAATCATTACAATTCTTTTTGTAATTCACCATCATACATGTATATGTTGTTGATGCAATAGGTTGGTTGTTCTGGACTATTTGGGCAGTGCACTTCTTCCTTGTAATTGCTTGGTCCGCAAAACATGCTTTTGCGGACGTTTTTGGTAATCTAGCAATATGCCATTGGATTTTGTCACACCTGCTCTCCTAGATACATGACATGTGAGTAGACCGGTGAGTATATTGAGGTTTTAAATTGTGATCATTTGCCATGACATGCTGCATTTCCACATCCACGCTTGAAGAGTCATCTTCTTTAATGAGATTCAGAGGTGCTGCACTTGTTGACGCTCTTGAGGATCTAGTCTAAATGCGGGGATGCAAAAAATTTACTTTATCTGCTTATGAGAATGCTCGCATCCTAGTGGCATTTCTACCTTGCGCTTGTGAGACCCGAAGACTTCATCACCCTCAAGTTGAGGCTCCCTATTCACGAACTCCTCAACTTCAGGAATGCTTGAAATAGCTTTCGCCAAGGCTTTTGGATTCCCAGTTCGTTCTGCTGACTTTTGTGCAACACGGAACATTAGTTCTTCCTTCTCCGGACCCGTTCCAACTTGATTTCCCTTTAGATATTGATAATACCTCACCATCTACTTAAAAGCTCGAACAAAATCATCTACAATGGCAATGTATAAATCGTTTCCTCGATTTCCAGATTGCTAAAGTCATTTATTGTGTACTGTCTCCGCAAGGTTGTAAGACAGCATCTTCGCAAGCTCGATTTCATTTAGATCCTGAATAATCAATATCAAATACTAACATAAGATGTTGGAACATAAATCATCTTCAAAGCATTAATAATGACAAACAACTAGTGACAAACTGAAATTGAGATGCATAACTTCTTTACTAGCCACCACTTCGAAGACATTGTCAGAACATGAAGTCCCAGAAGTCCATAATGAATTTCTAGCCTAAGGCCCATTCGGTACCGGCTATACTTTTCTAAAGCATGTATGCATGCATACATTGCTCATTACCAATCATTCAAAGCACATTGACAATAAATAAAACCACATAATTTCTATAAGTAGCGAAGAAATAATATATTGGGTAGTTTAAGATGAACAAGTTCTAAACCGGCCAAGATTTTAGAAATATTTCAAATGAAACTGATACAAATTGAGAACTTACGAGTTGTAAAAAGTCGCCCCATTGGCGATAATGAAAATGCCAAAATGACAGCCATAGGTCTTATTGACGCTTTCCTTCTTCGCAAGTGGCACCTGATGACAACCACCACGCTCTGATGGCAAGGTACCTCAATTCAGATTCATCCGAAGAAGTGGTGTTCTTGTATTGCTTGCATAGCAATCAATGCTGATCTTGTAAGTCTCCACGGATGTCAGCCTTTGTATGCTTTTCCATCGATTGTGTCCAATGAAAGAGGCAAGTTCTTTCACGGTTTTCCATTGCCTCGCTACTATCTCCCAATCCATAGATGGTCCTCATAGCATTCCTTTCGTTTGCGCACTATCAACCATGAATCCCTTGAACTGGGTGTTTCTTACACTGTGTTTTTTTAGAATCGAGTTCAAATTCCTCCAGAACAAAATCTGGGTTGAAGTGTCCTCAAATTGCATGTCACAAATTGTGGTTGTCATAATGTGGCAGTATATAGAATCACACACATAGCATGCCATTGTGGTCCACCCTTTTATCCTTTTCACGTGATCAAACATCATCCATGAGTCTCGAAGATCTCCATCGTCTTGCATACGCTTCACTAAATCCACTCCACTTCCAGGACCCACTTTAGACATTTTGAAAAGAAAAACTTTATCTGACTTTGTTCCTTGACTTAGAAATTTGCTCTCCTGAATGAAAGCCCAAGTTCTGGAACTCCTCAATTTTGTAATGCTATCAATGACACCAAATCTCCTCAGACATTTGAATAATGTAACCTCATTCCGAATACTCAGAGAGTTAAAGTACTTGCATTTGTTTAGAACGGGGACGAGGTCAACGAAGTCAAGCTATTTTGGATGCGCCCCATCTTGGTTGAGGAGCCTCAAGCACAATAGAAGAATTTGTTGTGGTCGGGGTTCTCTCCATCTATTTACCAATTAGGACTCAAGTTCTATCCTGCAAGTCTCGAAGTTCACCATCCTTAACTAGGTGTTTGTGAACTCCAAGGTGTACAAACGCTCGAGTCATTCCTAGATTTTCGAGGACATAGTGAGTTTTTACAACACACATGGCAATATACAAAGAAAGTTGTTTGCATATTCTGCAAACAAGAATTGACTCCGTTGGATGCAGGTCTTGAACATTGACCATAGAGGGAGACATACCTTCCCATTCCAACTCATTCACAACATAAATTTGATTACCGTGACTAAGGAACTCACAACTCGCATTCATGCATCTAAGATGCCACACACAAATAGATGTGCAAAATGTCAAGCCCATACGATTACTAATATTTGTTATTGTTTTGGTCCAAACGTAGCCATCGTACCGCTTATCCATGGCTGCCCACCATCTGATAAGCATGAGATGGAGGGCGGCTAGTCTCTACAGGAGGCAACTCAAAGATAATATTTCCGTTGAAGCTCGGAGGCAACATCCGAACTCTCTCAATGCAAATCAACTCGTAATCAATTTTCGACAGTATATTCTGACATCCCTTTTGTGCCCATAATTGACACAAACAATGGATTACTGATGTACCCTTTGCAGCAGAACTCTCCGCCACAGATGCTGGAAGGCTACTTAGACTAGGCAAAGTAGACACCAAGGATGGTGTCTCAAAATTCAAACTACATTCAGGCGAATTTTGGTCAGAGTCCGAACTAAGAATGGTTACTTAGTCCTCCAGAAATTCTACCTTCACAGGAATCAAGGGAGGTGTCTAATACAACGACGTAGACCATTGACGGGGTGTACCACTCACTTTATCAGCGAGAACCAAGAGAGTATGAACTCCATAAGCTCTATACTTCTCGGGCTTCAAATGCCATGCACTAGTGCCATCTTGCAAACTAGAAAGTTGACCTATAGTATGAACAAGGATCCCCGATTCTGGTTCAAAAACTTCTTCGTCAACGTAGATCAAATCCTCCCTCAATTGAAACTTGAGACTTAATCAAGAAGCCAAAACAACAACCACGCCATCATTATGCATCGGAAATATAATTGGAATTCCAACACCATCAGCAGTCACAACGACCAAAGTAGAGATGTCCTCTATTCCATCTACGCAAGTAAGTTGGACGACCATGTCATCTAGGTAGAGTATGAAGAAATTGTACAAAATAATTACAAGAATACTCTAAACGAAATTTATGGAGATATATGAATAGGACCGTTCAAGGTCTCGGAGCTCCGAACAAATAAATACTCATCTATCTAAAATGATATTGATGCAGCAGGAATAACCAAATCGCAACACATGCATCAAATAGGACAAATGCGCCCTAAGGTAACATGATCAGAAATGGACCATGTGAGGGCCAAAAATCACTTCTAGTGACTTGGAACGTCATAAAATCCTGTCTAATAAATATTCCCTAAAAGTTGGCTGCGATATACATCTACCCTATTCTTTTGAGCTAATTGGAGGCATGGAGGAATAAGTATTGAGATTTCAAAATTCAAATGGCACACCACCTAAAATGTACACGATTTGTACATTGTTGATGGCAATGAAAAATTAGTACAAATGCAAAGTGAAAATGTCAATAACTACTGCATTTTAGGACAAGCGCCATTTATGGACCTATTAGCATATATGGCCAAAATAACCAATCAAGATAATCACCATCAAGAGAAGGAAAGCACATTATATTATGACACTAATTGATGAAATCAGTAATCAAAGCTATAATCAGTATTGTGCACATCTATGTGGCAGCCAACGACGCTAGCGTGCGAGCGGGGAGCGGGGAGCCTTGAAATTTATTTTTTTCAACTTTTTTACCAAAAAGTATTTTTTTTGGAAAAATAATTTTAATGGAGAAGAAAATATACTATTTTTAGTAAATTTTAGGACCTATGACCGTTATTCCTATAACCGTGGATTTCAATATTTTTTTTCAAAAATTGTCACTATTCATTTCTAGCAAAAAAGAACTTTATATTGTGGTACACAATTCAGTATTCAATTCAACTACTACAATTTTTATGTCGAGGTACTCACAAGTTATTTTGAGAACACAATAGAATATATTAGGCTAATGTGACTCACAAACACAATAATAAGTACAACCTAGCATTCACTAATGCTACTCTACATCAACGCTTTGCTTGCAGCTCATTATAGATATTGTATACACCAGTATAATTTGGGGCCTCATAGGATTCAAACCTCAGTCACCACATTTAAGTCTCATGAACCTTTCACAAATGTATTCCAATCTAATGTAGTGACCATTATGTAAAAAAATATATATATAAATGGAAAAAGGCATCTTTCCCAAAAAATAGAAAAAAATTGGAAAACAAATAATAGACTAATAAAAAAAATAATGACTAAGCAGTGGATTGTAAGATCTAAATCATTATTAAAAATAATTATGTCTCATAAATTGGAGAATGAAGGGAAAAAATGAGAGCACAGTAAAAAAAAATGAAAAAATGAAAAAGAAAATGAAAAATAATGATTTTTAAAGGAATAAAAGAAAAAGAATAAAAACAAACAAGGATGCATAGGATTGTTGCATTCTATACACTTTAAATCATTTCAATCGTACTAAATTTTAATACAATACAAAAGAAGTACATAAAAAAATATGACCAAGACTACTCTAAAATTGTGATGATTCTTACTTTAACTAAAAGAAACTTCACCTCGTTGAAGCTATAATTTGGTGCATGAATGAATTTATCTTCATAGATGTCCATTTTGCAGAAGTACTAGTATAGGTAGTATGTGTGCTTGCAATTAATGTATTTTTGACCACCTCCAATTGCTAAAATTGTCATGTTTGTAAAGTTTGAGCATGTGCATGAGAATTATGTACACACTGTAATTCAATACACGTTTTTATTAAGGTCAAATCCAATCTCTAGTTAAACAATTGTACCTAGTCCTAGGAAAGGCAACAATGTTACTCCTAGTATTTTTTTTTTGACATAGCCAGCACTCTCCCACTTGTTATGTTGTTTTGTAGTTGGTGCATATTTGCCATATGGTTTGATTGTTTCAAACCGTTAGATACACATTTGCATCATGTAGAGGTGGTTGAATATACAACACATTCTTGAATATGTTAATCATATTGAAAACTCGATATGGGGACAAAGTAAGGTATTCTTGCAGATATAAGCCAACATGTTGCAATAGTAATGTACTAATGTCTCATTTCAACTAAGATTTGTCCCAATCAATGTGAAGAAGAGATTGCCTTTCACAGTGCACAAACAAAGAGGTTTTTAAAAAAAAAGGGGGGGTTACAATAGGTAGTAGATCACGTTTGCTATTTTGTGAACCTAGGGAGCTTGAGTCCATGAATATAGAAGCCTAGACTCCTATGTTTTAAGCATCTTTCATAGTTATAGGATGTTTATATTATAGGTGTCAATGTTGTAGGTACTTATGTTATAAGCACCTTTTATGGTTATAGGATATTTACATTATAGATGCCTAATTATATTATAGGTGTCTATGTTATATGCACTTTCTATAGTTTAAGGATGTTTATATTATAAATATGTATGTTATAGACATCTCCAATAGTTGTAGAGTACCTATGTGTCTAGACTCAAGGCTTATAAGCTCACATACTAGCACCATTGAGTAGTAATGAACCTAATCCTACGTTTGCTAAAAATATTGCTTTCATCAGTGACGCAAATATTGAGGACGTGTTTGGAAAGTGCTCCAAACCAAGCACAACCTATACATTGTTGAATCCCAATGCAAATTTTGTTTTCATATAGTTGTACTCTTGTACTGTTATACTCTAAAATTTATGGATCTAAGTAGGTTACCAATGATGAATTTGTTGTTTGGTTGGTGAAGGGCTACATTACAAATGTGAAAAGAAGAAGAAGGTTAATTAGACATTGAGAGCTTGGACAACTACTTTAGAAAAAACTTATCAAGTGCAACAACTCATATTTCGGCATTCAAATCTACTAATGGGGATATAACAACTTTGGGTGGCAACCATAATCGTTGTAAGATAACTCAACCTCTGACAAGCCAATTTTTGATCACCTTATTACAGGTCCAAAAATTCTTTAGCTATACATGTATCTTCTGAAATTTACTTCACAAATTTTTTTTCACCTACATTAGGTTGGTCCAAAGTTGGCCTGTCATAGGCTAAATTACCTAACATTCCAACGATGTGGAATTAGCTTTTGTAATATGAAAGCAATGGTAATAAAAAAGTCATAAAGGTTATGCCAAGTAGCGCTAGGTCTTGTGATTTTTTTAACAACCTTTTTCATTATTAGGTATTGCAAAGTGATTTACATCTAGTTTGGAATATTGCTGAAATTGAAAATGAGATTCTTGTGATTGCTATAAGTAAAGTTAAATGTATAGAGCCATAGAAGTAGAGTATAAAAATCACAAACAATTTACTTGAATTAAAATTTAACATGGTTGATTGTTGTACGAATACAATAATTAAAAGAAAATGCAAATAAGGTAGTACAACTCCAAATAGAGTTCTAGAGAGTTGCAAAGGCAATACTGGAATAAATGATGAAGGTAGGTTTTTGTATTTACTTGTTATAGTTTTCCATGTGTGTAAATTTGGATTCTTTCTATTGTTTGAATTCTGTAATGGGTTAACAATATTTTTCTGCAAATCACTATTGCATTGTTGATTCATAAATAAGCTACTGAAATTTCTAAAGGCTATGATGAGCACGAAAAGTCGGAGGCAACATACAATATCTTGAAAGAAAGTTGGATGGTTCTCAATGAGTACTAAAGTTAAATTGAGAGAGGGCAATCAAACTTAAGGTGAAGACTTATATTAAGACATTGAAATACAATAGCTCAAAATAGAATGAAATATTCAAATTTTGAGAAGTGAGATTATGAAGATTAAAAGATATAGCACTATTGTTCACACACAATCTGTAGAGATGGAAAAAGGTTGTAGTTTGTCATTCTACCCAAAACAAACAACCCATCTAGCATTGACAAACAAACTTGATTTAAACATTGCTACCGTACACTCGACTGAGTTTTTTGAGCTCCTAGCAGGACCCCCTATTTTTCGTTAAAAATAAATAAATAAATATATATATATATATAGAGAGAGAGAGAGAGAGATAATTATTATTGTTAATATTATTTTTCGAGTACCATAAACGGGGGTAGCACCAAGCAGCTCGAGGAACCCTGTCAAGTCCGACTCAGGTTTTCGCACTACCAGCCGGGACCTCTATTTTTGGTCAAAAAAAAGAGATTTTTTTTTATATATTTATTGATTTTTTTGATTTTTTTGATTTTTTTTTTTCGAGTACCGAAAACGGGGGTAGCACCAGGTAGCTCGAAGAACCCCGTCGGGTCCGACTGAGGTTTTCGAGCTACGAGCCGGACCTCCTATTTTCGGTCAAAAAAAAAAGAATTTTTTTTTTTTTTTTTTTCGAGTACCAAAAACGGGGGTAGCACCAGGTAGCTCGAAGAACCCCGTCGGGTCCGACTGAGGTTTTCGAGCTACCAGCCGGACCCCTATTTTCGGTCAAAAAAATAATTTTTTTAGTTTTTTAATTTTTTTTTAATTTTTTTAATTTTAATTTTTTTTTTAATTTTTTTTTTTCGAGTTCCAAAAACGGGGGTAGCACCAGGGAGCTCGAAGAACCCCGTCGGGTCCGACTGAGGTTTTCGAGCCACCAGCCGGAACCCCTATTTTTGGTCAAAAAAAAAATTTTTTTTTTTTTTTTTTTTTTTTTTTTTTTTTTTTTTTTAATTTTTTTTTTTCGAGTACCAAAAACGGGGGTAGCACCAGGTAGCTCGAAGAACCCCGTCGGGTCCGACTGAGGTTTTTGAGCTACTAGCTGGACCCCCTATTTTTGGTCAAAAAAAGAAAGAAATGCCTCTTTGTTTTGCTTCAAGGCTAGTGGAATTTGAATTACTAGTTTTAAATTTTAGTTCAAATTAGTGATTGTGGTTTGGATTGAAGAATATGAAGTTTAGTAACTTTGGATTAAAGTTTAATATGTTTTTGAAAATGAAATGTAATGGATGGATGAAATTTAAATAAAAACCAATTAGTTACCGATTCTTAGGGGGGCTTTGTAGTCTCTTCTTAGGTCAATCGCCTCCGACTAATTTTGGACAAGCCTTTGCTAAATCTCCTAAAATTGATTCCTGTTTCAAGAATTTAGGAATTTTCAATGTTGGAGTCAATTGGCAAGACATGGCGGATTAGCGGGGGGGCTATAAGCATGGTACATCACACATGTGGTGCGTCATGCTTTTGAATTTGAATTTAGTTTTTTTTGGGCCATTACTATTTAGTGATACTTTTGTGGGCCAAGGATGATTTCATTCATTAATTTTTTCTAGTTATATGCAAATTTGAGAAGTTTCTGGTACTAAGATAGTTTTTGTTGACATTGATTAATTCTCGGATTTTCTTAAATTCATTTAATGTGACATCTTTGCATATATTATTGATGATCTTTATAGTGACTGTATATTAAACCAAGATTATTTGATGAGAAACATAGCTTAAAGATTTTGTTTTATAAATTATTTTAATTTTCTTCTTAAAAATTATACATTTCATTTTGTACTTTGTAAGAATTTTTTTTTTCTTGTCTAGAGTTCAATTGTTAACATTGTCTTGTTGTCTCGTGTAGATTCAATTGTTCAAGTGCAATGAGGAGATGTGGGTCAAGCTTCAACCTCAAAGGTGCATCATAACATAGTTCTTGTTGCGGATGTGGCAAGTCCATTATAACAATGACTTCGACAAATGCAAACATCGAGATATTTAGTAACAAGTCAACTAAGAAAGCTACTGAAGTCATGCTCCATTCTATTCTTTGAAGAAGTCGAAGTTCTTTGTATGGAACAAAATTCATTGTCTATTGGCGTGAATGAGTCATATTTCTAGGCTTCATTCAACAAAGATGTCTTGGCCTATTACAGTGAATTGTATTGTTCTCAATACCAAAGACAAGATCAAATTGATCATGCAGGTTATGCATGGCATAAACAAGTGAGTGACTTCTTTTGCAAACCCATTTGGATTTTACTCGTCTACAATTTATTTGTTATTCAAGGTATATAAAAAGATTTTTCATCACCACATTGAAATTCAAATCCATTGAGGACTTCCATATAAAGACCAAATTGGTTCACATATTATATTGAGTGCAAAGGTACAATCTTCTATCCTTGTCCAAGTTTATAAAGATGTTGAGGACATTAGATGTGAAGAAATATGTTTTCCATACATCTAGAAAAACTTGACACTGGATGCCAATTGATATTTTTCTAACTTTCATGTTCCAGGTGAGATTTAGATTATGTAGGATTGTTGTTTTTCAAATTATTATTTTGTATTTTGTGGTTTGATTAATTTATATTATTTTCTAATTGAAAAGTCACTTGAATCGTGCAACAACATATTGTACTTGCAACGGATGCTATAAAATGAAAGTGTAATGAGACAATCCCGTTTCAAAAAGAACCCTAAACTCATCATTGCAAATGCCATGAAATTGGGAGCTAAGCAAAAGTCCACCAAGTTGTACTTGAAGATGATCAAGTTAGTCATGGTGGGTAACTTTGCTCATGGTCTTGAGTTCTTAAAAGAGGCTCACACACACTTTAGAATTTTAGACTGCATCGCAACTATAGGTGACTATTGAATTCAATTATTATGGATTCTAAGTCTAATTTGCAAAGTGAATCTTTGAACTAATGTATATAATATTAATTTCAAGTGTATCTATTATTGTTTGTTATGGCATAGGCTACCACTTTGTAGCATTGGAAGAGGACAAGTACCTTTTTTACGCCATTGTCAAACGCATGAAGAAATGCACCTCAGTTGTAGCAATAACATGACCACCACTATTAGTTGTGATATTCCAAGATCTAGACACTACGACTATGGCACCTCTTAAGTTTGCTTAGAAGTCAAAATTTTGCAAGTAAGCTAGCAATTTTTCATATCCTTTTTCTTCATGTCAAGTTTTAAGCTTGTAAGTTTAACATTGTTTTACATCTGTTTTTAGCCGTATGGAATTGACATCAGTAGATAGGATGATAAAGTCACAAAGTCTTTTCTTCAGTCTAGAGAAGAATTTTCACCTTCATGTGTCTATCGAGCAGATAGCATCAACATTTGCGGACTTTAGCTGCTCTAAACCAAAACGCCATAAAGATACTTATGCTTTGAAAATTTTGGATTTATAGATGGCAATGCCTCCAAGGTTAGAGAGACTTTAAAGCCATCAACAATTGAAGGTTCTATAACCAAATCTACTACGACTTAGACTCTTGAGATTGACATATCTCTTTAGTCAAACTATAATGTGTGGATTTTAGAATTATGAGTGGATTTGTGTATTTTGGACATTTGCTATTTTCATTTGGATTTTTTTCATCATAATGTCTATAAAAAATAATTGCATTTGCTTGTGGCAAAAAACATCTTCAAAATACATTTGCAAGTGCGTCAAATTTCATTAAAATGACTTCACATTTCCTGAAATTTATAATGTAATAAATCCACGGTCATAGGTCCCAACTTGTTTATACTACAAAAAAAAATTCCCGCTCACAAGCTCACAGGCTCACACGCTAGCAACCCTGATGTGGCAGCTAATCAAAGGAAGACACAATTATAATATAACAGAGAGCCCTCATCCAGGCATCCACCCAAATAGGTCCAAATTTCAAATTAATCACAGTAACATTATCATTTTGATTAACTGAACTCATTGACAGATTATAGCCAAATCTGTTTGCGACGGCTTGAAGGTGTGACATTGAACTCCTCCATCATTAACAGTATTCAGTCCATGTAGATGTCCAGTGGACTGAATATTTCAACATTAGGAGTAATAGGAATGAAAGTATTGAACTAAATAATGGATTTGATGACTAGAATATATTCAAGATCCCAAACTAGAAATGGAATGGAGATTTAGGATGGAAGTTTGAGACTCATAGTAGAATATTGATATCATCAAACACAACTCCAAAAAATGATATATAAAAGGGAGGTGATCATACATGTTATATCAAATTAAAAAATAGAAATATATTAGTATCAAGTGGGATTATTATTCCACCATTTGAAACTGGTCACTCGCATTACAAATTGCATTCCTTATCCCCAACTGATATTGTGAATAGAGGCACCAATACAAAGAGTAAATCACCCACATACAATTCGAGGAGGAACACGTAGGATTCATTTCTAATGTAGAAAATCTCAGGAGTGGATTCCAAAGTGGACTCTGACATGAACATCAATCATTTCTTGGCCATTCATAAGTCACAGAGGAGGATATTCATTGAGGGTATCTTAACATTTTCAATTACTATAACAAAACATGGTAAAAAAAAACGCACTCAACATCGAGTGCGGTTTGTTTTGCCACATTTTTGTGCATGCGCACGTAGTGGACTTGTAACTTCTTTTGCAATTTCCGATTGCAATTTTTAGAATTTTGGAGCGTGAGATATACCATTGGAAAGGTTTTAAAAATACCTTTTCAATGGTATATCACAAGCCCTAAGATTCTTAAAATTACAGTCGGAAATTGCAAAAGAAGTTGACTATTTGCGTAGTGGGCCTGCACGAAATCATGGCAAAACAAACTGCACTTGATTTTGAGTGTGGTTTTTTTTACCATGTTTTGTTATAGTGAATGCAAACTCACAGTACCAGCCACATAAGCTGAAATTTATCTCATGGGCTTGACAACTTGTTAGGTCGGTGTGAGTGTTTTTAACTCTCTCCTTAAGTCAGAAAGTTGCACACAGGCTCCAATGGCATAAGTTAGTAATTCGTGTGGGTGAATTGTAAACTTAGTGTTCTTTGACCTTCCAAGCAATGGATACTTTGTTTGTGATGATTATAATCTAATTCTAATTGCTTCAAAACAATCTAAATGTTAAAAGGTTCAAGACCTTGATGAGTAAATAAAACCTAATTTAATGTTAAAATCTATCTAAGCTAATTGGTAGAATGTACTTTGCCCTTCCCAAAATGGTAAAGCAAGTTGAATTTTGATATTACTACTAGGGTCAAACCACACTCAAAGGTACCATTGGGATTACTTTGTAAGGACAGGAGTTGAATCCTTTTTTAAACTTTTGAAGGTCTCAATTACTTTGATGTTGTTATTATTTTTTTAAATTTATTGATGAATAGTATAGAAATGCATTGTCTTAAAGGGATGAAGAAAAAATTTCATAAAAAAAATATTTTAAAAGTTGTAAATCACCAATTTTAAAGCTAAATTTAGTGTCTTTGTTACATTATAGTACTTTAAATAGATTTTTTTATCCTAATTTTTTAATCTTTTAAAATATACAATTATGAAAAGGAATTTCTAGTGATTGAATTTTGGACTAAAAATAGTATAATTTTTTAATCAATTTATTGATTTTTGACACATTCTTGATTTAATCTTTAAAAATAATTAAACATTCAATTTCAAAATTTGATTTCATAGGGACCTTTATGTAAATAATATAAACACTTTTTATTTTATCACAACCATCATTTAAACTAGTTTTTCTATTGAAAAAGACGTTCAAATGTTTTTACTTCTGAATATTATAGAAAATGAAAAAATATTTAAATTGTAGCAAATGATTCCTTTTCTACTCTATCATATGAATATATATACATATGATTTTTTTTAATTTCATCACATTATTATTCATTAGAAATTAAACCCCTTTTCTACCATTGAAAAACCTGACGGGCTGATATCTGAACTTCAATTTGAACTTTAGTAAAGAAGATTAGATTATTTTGAAAATAAAAAAATATTAGTCTTAATATGCCTTGAACTACTAATGGAAAAGGACTGAAATGACTAAATTTAATAGATTAGCATTAAAAAACAATAGCTATAAAGAAGATACATTGCAGATCACCATATGTCTGACCCCTTTTTTGGTCCATTTGAGTGAGATTTGACCCACTAAAAGATATCTGTAGATGAAATTCATCCCTAATTCTAATCTAAAAACTTCATCCATTGACTAAAAATAGCAAATGATTTCAAAATAAATCTAAATTTTAGTGTTAACTTGTTAATTAAATTAATTAATGGATTTTTGAGTGAAAACCTTGTTTAGACCTATTTTAAGAATTTTCATCTAAAATTAAGTCAAACTTCATCTACACTTTACTTCTTTAAAATTAAAGTAATTTTAAAATAAAAGTTGGGTTTGGAATCTTCAAAAGATTTTCTAAACGATTATAATCTCAAAAGATTCTTTAATTATTCCTAAAGAATATTTCTACTTGTTTTTTATTAATCCTAATTTTAAGTTATTATTCTAAATTTAGTAGTTTTTTGGGATTTTATTGTTTTTGTGAGAAAAATAATAAATTAATTTTTTATTGAGGTAAAAAGCAAGAATTTAGGACTTCTAGGTAAAAATTTATGGATGGATGAGAATTCCCCTTAGTCGCCTAGTCGGATGGAACTTGTTCCTTCAATAAGTTTTATATCAAATAAAGAGATAAATTAGGTTTCATCTTTTCTTAAATATTCTAATAAATTAAGATTCCTTTAGAAATTCTTTTGGATGAAATCAATATTCTTTTTTCAAATTAATTCAAGATTCAATTGTTAATTACTTTCACAATTTTAATTAAGTTTTATAAAGAATTTTAGCAATTTCTAAATTTTAACTAGCAAATGGTATTCCAATAGTTAATTGTGATTTTAATGAAAAGCAAATTTCAAAAAGACAAAGTTAACCCCTAAAGGACCAGGGCCGTTCTTCTGTCAAAAACTACTCAAACTGCCATTTTTGCTGCATTCATTCAAAAAAACGAAAAAAAATACTTTTTTTAGAATCTAACCGTAGGATATTGTACTTTATTAGTCTAGTATCATGTGGTAAAAATTTCATGGAGTTTGACCGTACAGATTAGAAGATGTTAGCATTCAAAGTTGAAAAAAGAAAGTTTTTTTGAACACAAGCCTGCAATTTCAGATGACTTTGAATGCCATTTGGGAAAAAAAGTTTACACCATGGACCTTGAATTTAAAAAATTTTGTGTTGAAGAATTGAGTTGAAAGTCTAGAATTTTTAAGAAAAAAAAAACACAATTGATTTTCATTCTTTAAAAAATTGTTCAGTAGAAATAGGTCCAAGATTGAAAGAAAAACTAAATCGTTAATAGCTCTAAAATGGGATTGAAACACAATAATCTCAACGGTGAGATTGTTCTAAATAGAAAACTTAACCTTGTCAAACAATTTTTGTTGAAAAATTGTGAAAATTGCATTCAGAATTAAATCCTATAAGTTATTTTTTTAAGAAGATGCTCAAATTGCCCGAAAAACAAGATTGTTCATAACTTTCACACTACTAATCCAAATGGAATGAATCAAAGCTTCACATGTAGAAAAAAATATGATCTTTAAGAAGAAAAAAATTTAAAAATTTAATTTCAAATTTTTGTAGATTTATTTTTCTGCCCAGTGACGTGAAAATTATGTTTAAGATGCCATAACTTTTGCTCCCAGGCACCAATTGAAATAAAATTTATATTCCCACAAAGCTCATAACTTTTCCTATCTTATGAGAAAGTTTCAAAAAAATTCACTGAAAATTGAGATCTTAGGAACTTGCCTGAAATCCATTTTGTCCCCCGAAGGAACAATGGTCCTTTAGGGGTTAAAAAACATACCTCGGTATCGAAAATGTTGACAAATCTGTCATCGCAATAGACCATCACGATCGTCTCCCTGTAGTCCTCTATTGCTTTTCAAGCATTGCAAAATTTGGATAAATTTCAATACTCCTTCGTTCAATTTATTGTGTTAAACCTATCTAAATATTCAAACTACGTAAGTTTTGGCAATATATCACTACAACAAAAGTAGTGTTTTATGACTGCAAATAACGACCGCAGTGAGTTGTAAAATAAAAAAATATGACTCGTGCAAAAATCACTGTAGATGACTCGGAATAAGACTGACTGTAGTCGTTTAAAAGCAGTCGCTTCAAACATCAGTCATATTGGCAGTTATATAAGTTGAGGGGTATAAATATCTATAATTAGCCATAATATGCCAACAAGGCGTATATTTTGACTTTCTTTGACTTTTTCTTGAGCAGCCTAGGTAAATGAAAAAATCCTACGTGGAATATGACTGTGTTCAGTCATATTTTTTGATGACGTAAAATATGACTATGGTCAGTCATATTTTGTGGAATATGACTGCGTTGAGTCATATTTTTTGATGACGTGGAATATGACTGCGGTTAGTCATATTTCTTATTACTATGAAATACGACTGCATTGAGTCATATTTTTTGATGACGTAAAATATGACTGTGGTGAGTCATATTTTTTATTATTATAGGATATATGACTGCAGTGAGTCATATTTTTGTTATTATGGAATATAACTGTGGTGAGTTATGTTTTTTGATGACGTGGAATATGATTGCGGTGAGTCATATTTTGCAGTCATGTGGAATATGACTGCGGTGAGTCATATTTTTTGATGACGTGGAATATGATTGTGGTGAGTCATATTTTGCAGTCATGTGGAATATGACTGTGGTGAGTCATATTTTGCAGTCATGTGAAATATGACTGCGGTGAGTCATATTTTTTGATGATTTGTAAAACAACTCTTCTCAGTCATATTTTTCAGTCATATTGTAAGCACTTAGTCATTTTTTGGAAATTATTATAATTATTTTGTGACTCCAAGTAGTCATTTTTTTATTGATATGTATTTTGAACTATGAATTGAACAAATCATACAACGGTTGTAGGATACCTAAGCATATTTGCAATCATACATTAAAATGATTTAACAATTGAATAAAAGATTTCATGTAGTTAAAAACAAATACATATGATTTTGAAGATATATAAGAAACAATTATATTAGAGAGGGAATATATAAGAAAGAATGTGACTCCTTTCAATGACATTTATAATTTATTAGTCACAAATACAAAATATGTATATCACAATGAATTATTTACACAAGTCAATAGAGACTATATTTCTTACAATAATATGAAGTGAGTTGCAAGTAACCTCCAACAACTTTGTTTCAATTTTGTTGCTTGCATATACAATTAAAGAAATAGGAGGTTAATTTTTAATGAACATACAACAAAGCTCAATCTTCAAAAGTTTACAATAATAGAAAATATGTAATACAAATTTAGGGTAAAAAGAAAAATAATGGTGATGCAAGGAACAAGAAGAAAAAAGGCAACAAGTGCTAAAAGATAACAACAAATATAAGTGAAGATGCACAAGAAACAATAAGGAGCAACTATTAAGAGGTAACAAGAAACAACAAATACAAGTTAAGATGCACAAAAAACAATAAGGAGCAACTACTAAAAGGTAACAAGAAACAAAGAAAAAGAGTTAAAATGCAACAAAAAGAAACAAGAAACAAAAAGAGAGAACAAAAAGTAAGAAAGAAAAAAGAAGAAAAAGAAAAAATTAAGATGCAAGAACAAAAACAAAACAAGAAGCAAGAGTAAAGATGCAACAAAAGACAACAACTCTAAGAAGTAAGAGTAACTCAAGATGCAACAAAACACAACAACTAAAAAGCAAGAGTGAATTTAAGATGCAACAAAAGATAACAACTCTAAGAAGTAAGAATAACTCAAGATGCAACAAAAGACAACAACTAAGAAACAAGAGTGAACTCAAAATGCAACAAAACACAACAACTAAGAAACAAGAGTGAAAACAAAGAGACAAGAGACAAGAGACAAGAGACAACAAAAGGTAAGGAAGAAGAGTAAAAAGAAGTATTGGCTAGGTTTTCAAAACCCTAAAAAAATGACAGCTAGGGTTTCAAAACCTTAAAAAAATGATTGATAGGGTTTCAAAACTTTAAAAAAATGATTGATAGAGTTTCAAAATCCTAAAAAAATGACGGCTAGGATTTCAAAACCCTAAAAAGTGGTGGCTAGGGTTTCAAAATCCTTAAAAAGTGGTGATTAGGTTTCAAAATCTTAAACAATGGCTTGTCTATATTTTTTTTGATTGCCCATGTTTTTCTTAGGTTGCCCAAAAACAAAAATATGTTACTACCATGAAAATATGACTAATAATATAACTCAATGTTCTCAAATGAGTTCCCTACCGTTCCCTATGAAATACTTTGGTGTTCCCAACAGACGTAAAATATACACCCATGAAGTACAAGGCCCAAAAACGACTAGAAGTCATATTTTGTAGTCATATTTTGTAGTCATATTTCTCCCCAAGGTATTGACCTCCAAGAATATGACTGTGAGTAGTCACGAGTCATCCTCAGTCATATTTTTGCAGTCATTAAACACTACCGTTGTTGTAGTGTTAGAAAGTGAGAATTTTGGTTTAGTGATTTTTTCTAAATTGTTTAATTCATTTAAATCTCAATTTCGAATGAATAGTAGTATTATTCTTTGGCCAATTGTTTAATAGTTTTTCGTTAAATATTCCAAGATATTTGATTGTTATTGTCTTCGCTTATTAGGCCTAATAAAACAAATGCTAAACCACAATCCAAAGTCTTTAGAATCTCATTAATTAACTACCAACAAAGATTTGGGAATAATAAAACAAACTTTAATAGTGAGATTCCTTCTAAAATGAATTTTTTAGTCTAAAATTCCTCACATGGTCAAATTCTTTCAAATCCCATCTTCTCTTATTCTTCTCTCTCCCTAATGCTTCCTTAGTTGTTTTGTGGAAGTTGAGAGAATGTGAATAGCAAACTTGAGAGAAAAATAGAGATGGAATGGAAGAATTTTTGCTTTAAAATGTTAGTATTCATATTCTTGTTTTAAAAGACAAATGTTGGGTGTGGCGAGCATCGGCCAACCCTTTTGTAATCAATATTACAAGTCAATTTTGAATATTGCATAAACCAAGAATTCCTTAATGTTGTTTCGCTTACCGAATTGTTTAGTGTGAGTGATTAGTTGTTAGTTTTTTGCTTTAGGACCTTCAAGCTCATGTCTCCGAATTAGCATCCTGCCTGTCCTATCTTCCTATTACCAAATTGGACCTTGCTTGTGTCGTCCTCCTTAGCACCAAACTGGATTCTGCTTGTATCGTCCTCTCAGGTTTTGAACTGGACTCTTCCGGTACAATCACCAATTCCCTAGCATAGTCGCCCGATGTCCACGTGGCAGGGCGCAATTGGCCAGTGTCTTGTTTGTTTCCAGCTTCCGTCTGACTCTTGTCTAGCTCCCTTCCAGTTTCCTTATTGTCACTACGTTTCGACCAGTTCCAATTGGCCTTTTGCTGTTGAGATTAAACTTAAATTCTGATTCTTTTGTTACTAAATTTAAATAAACTAGATTATGGAATTTTTAATTAAAAGATCAAAACACACGTTTATAAGAAACAACCACTACAATAAACTAGTAAGAAGAGGAAACTAATTTTTATGGTTGTAATGAAAATATGAACAAACATAGAAATAAAGCTAATTTTTTTATGAATTTTTTAGATAAACATGAAATCTAGCAATTTGAATGAAAATAAAATAACACCTAGCAAGCTTGGAAGCAAAATACCTCTTTCGCATGCACAAAGCGCAAGTGAGAGAGAAATTAATAGAACTTAGCCTTTAAATAAGTCTCAAAGGAAGATTATTCCGTTGGTTCTATATTTGATAAGTCAAAGCTCTGTCTTACGGGAATAACCCCAAAATTTAATGGTTTCCCAAAGGCAATTTTTTAACTTTTAAAAGTCAAAGCTCCAGCGTGCGGGAGCAACCCTAGGAATAAATGAACAAATTAAAGTTTCAAGTACTTGTTTCCAGGTGTCCAAAGTCAAAGCTCTGTTGTGTGGGAGCAACCCTAGGAACAAACGGTATCTACGGACCCAAACTAGTATTTTGAAAACTTAATTTTTAAAGGAGGTACACATGACAGTGTTTAACCAAAAAAAATTCTAGACTTTCAACTTAATTCTTCAACACAATTTTTTTTTAATTCAAGGTCCATGGTGTAAATTTTTTCCCCAAATGGCATTCAAAGTCATCTGAAATTGTAGGCTAGTGTTAAAAAAAAAATTCTTTTTTCAACTTTGAATGCTAATATCTTCCAATCTGTATGGTCAAACTCCATGAAATTTTTACCACATGATACTAGACTAATAAAGTACAATATCCTACGGTTAGATTCTAAAAAAAATATTTTTTTCGTTTTTTTGGATGAATGCAACAAAAATGGCAGTTTTGAGTACTTTTTGACAGAAGAACGGCCCTAGTCCTTCAGGGGTTAACCAAACCAAACACCCGTTATACAACGAATTTTGGCACGTGGTAATACACAAAACCTTTTGGCAAAGTCTAGCCTTGCCGCTTTAAAGTTTTGAAATCATAAACTGTTATCAATTCGCACAAATTGTTGGTTAGTATTCAAAAGAACCAAAAAAACAATTAGAGCTTGGGAACTATCCCTACAACACTCTTAACATCAAAGTTTTGGGGCTTGAAGCCTCCAAATTCAAGAAAAAAGTTAAGTTAATTCAAACAATAATAGAGCTAGGGGATTGCCTCCTCCTAAACTCTTGAAAGTTAAAGTTTTGGGGCTTGAAGCCTCCAAATTCAAACAAGAAAAGCAAATAAATCTTTGAAGGGCCCCTCCGGACCTTCAAAGTGCAAGAAAATAGAAAAAGATAGTCAAATTTTGGTTTAAAAGTGCTTTGACAAAGTATAGGTAGCACGACAAGACAACAACAACAAGAAATGAAATAAGAGAATGAGGGCCACGAACAACCTCAAAGAAGAACCTTATATACTTGCTCTCGGCCCCCTTTGGTAAGTTGTTTGTAAATATTTTCTTACTTTCAATCTAGATATTTTGCTAAACTAACCTAAAGTATTTTCTAAATAATCTTTGTTTAATGGGAAGGAAGGTCCTCATGCAAGTTTCTTTTAGGCCCTAAATGGCCTTAGAATCTTCCTTAAATAAAATATTAGATTTTTTCCAAAGATATTTTGAAAATCAATTTAATTAACTTGGATATTTTGCAAATTAATCTAATGTTAGTTCCAAATTGTCTTTTTTTAATTCAAAAGATGGCTTGTTACTAAAGAAAAGTATCTTGAGCAAATCCAATCTTTGATTTTCCAAAAGATATTTGTAAAATCATCCTAGATTAATCCCAAATTACTATAAAAAAAAGTCAAACTAAGGGCTGACCCTATCTATCTTTTAAGGAACAATTCAAAATTGAAAACAAAAAATTGCACCATTGTCAAATAGCCTAAAAGATCCCTTACCCCTGTCTCCTCGGCTATTTTTAAGCAACAAATTTGAGTCACGGTAACTCTAAACAAAAGTCAAAACTCTAACTTTTGGAGTTTGCGCTTTTTGATGAAATTGTCTAAATAAAGTGGTTTGGAATATTTATGGGAGTAAGAATTGACCTTTATTTTGCTTCATTTGGACACCGTTAGCTCTTGGTACATCGGTCAACCCGCCGCCATGTTGTAAATTCTCGTGAAATTCAATGTCGGTTTTAATTTTGGTAATTGGAAATGTCGGAATGTCTTCAAACTTAACAAAGCTCTTTATTGGCACACAAAACACTATTATAATTTTTAGTGAGATTTTTCCGCAACATTTGTAATTTCTAGGAATTTATGAATGCAATTTTAAGCGATTGACTTCCCATAGAGTCATCGTGGAGTTTTGTAAAATCCCAAAACTTTTGGACAATCTTCTACAAGGTGTCCATTAGCTAAGGGAAAAAACAAATCTCCAATAAGGATGCTATTTTTAGCAATTCCTAAATTGATTTCCACTCGGAGGAAAAATTATTTTTGATACCGGTGGAATCTTGGATGATCGGATCTCAATTTGACCTCCTAGCATGTTTTGACCTAGAAAAGCACTTCTCTGTATGTTCCAATCATCATTTCCTCCATCTTGGTTTATAAATGACTTGTATTCTTAAAATTACTCGCAAATAATAAATTTAACTCTTTTGAATTGGATTCTGACTGACTATGATTAGACTCTATTATTTAGCCAGTTTGTTACATGCGTACTTATAGGTGCTGTACAACATAAACAAGACACTAGGACTAGCTAACTCTTATATCATTTCTTTTCTTGGAATTACTAACTGACTAACTAAACCTACTAATAAGACCTAAAATTAGTGAAAACATAAAGTTTTACGTGTTTCACGCATCTAAGGCCATTCTTCACTACTTTGGTAGGAACTTCTACCAAAACTCTCAATAACTCTCTTTTTATATATTTTTTCATAAAACTAATCTAAAAACTAACTAAAAATTACAAAAAAAAAAAATTCAAAGTTCCAAGTACCAACTTGAGGGCTCACATATGGCGGCCATCTACGGTACAATTGAAAATTGTGAGAACCCAATCTCTCGCTAATACAAATCATAGACACATGTTCAATCTCTCCAATGATTCTTGATTACATCAAAGATCTAATCAAGTTGTCACCAACATGTGAATGTATATAGCCTCCAAGCAGTATTGGATTTTGAATGACGCACCCTTATAAGGTTTTAGACTTGAGATAAAACATAGATTACCAATCATGAATTCCAATCAACAAGCATAGATGTAATTGGTCCTAACCTAAATTCATGATGGTTTCTGACATTTGAGAAAACATAGCGATCAAGATGGAAATGTGAAGTCTCACATTTCTCAGCATCACTACTTTGTGGTTGCATTTTAAAATAACTTTATTGAAAAAGTCAAAATGGTATATGGATTTAAGACAAGTCTAAGGACCCATTTTTCTATAAGGACTTTTGATATAAGTCTACAAGACTTAACACCGGACTCTATGACTCTAAGCATGGTTTATTAATTTATCTTTATAATTTTCTTGTTATAATTTGCTTCAATTGGAGTTGATTTGAATATAAAGAAGAGAAGAAAAAAAAAAAAAAAAAGACAACACTAGACGAAAATTGTGTTAGAATCCTTGAAAACAGATCACCTTGTTTTCGTTAAGTTCACGTTTCAAAACGCAGCCAAAATGCAAAAAAACATAGAAAAAGTGTTTTTTTGCATTTTGACTGCGTTTTGAAACGTGAACTTAACGAAAATAAGGTGACCTGTTTTCACGGATTCTAACATAGTTTTCTTCTAGTGCAAGTGGTCAGGCTTCAATGCTCTGGAGCTCACTTTTTGGGAAAATGTCTTCAACCGCCTTCAATATCACTGACTTCTCATCTTGTCACTAGCTCAGGGGCGAGCGGCGCCCTGGCGACGGTCCAAAGTTCGAACCCTTGTCACCGATTTGTTATTCTAGAGATCGATGCCAACTACGGCCATAGCCCCAACGGCTTGAAGACGACTGTCTTTTGGCCAGGGCAGTATAAATACCTCTACCACCTATCAACTGAACTTAAAATGATAAAAACATGACTAACCTATTCCGAAAAAAGATGTGAGCTACCCCATCAGTTCTAAAATAAAAATAGGCCACCGTTCTCGGAGAAGAATGGGGGAATTCTCTCCAACGGTATTTTGCGGCCGGGTTGTGATTCCTCGTCTCGCGGTCGTCTTCGAGTATTTGGTAACTCGAATAACTGCCTTGGTTACGAAACCATCGGTTCTTCAATCGTTGAGTCTTGAATGGGTGCTTGCGCTCGCTCTTCTGAAGATTCAGTCATTTGTAATATAGCTAAATTTGGATCTAGTATGAAGAGCTCTTGCGCTCACTCTTCTAAAGATGTCGTCATGGGTTCCTCTGGTGACTAAAATTGCTCCATCGTGGGCTCTTGTGTTCGCTCCTCCAATGGTGATAGTATTGGAAATTGAAAAGGTGGTGGTAATTCTGAATCTTCTGGGTTTGTTGTAGCCTTTGAATCTTCTGGGTTTGTTGTGCAGCCCACCTTAACATGCGATTTGACTAAGCTTGACAACCAATTCTCAAGAGGATACAATGAAGGTGCATGAGTATTTTATGTTTTCTTTTCTGACGAGAAGGGGAACACGGAGGTCTTCAGTGAAGCAGAGAAGAAGGAATGGGGTCCGATTTGTAACTCCGTGAATGACATGTTCAACGCACACTTAAAGTCAATTCCATCCTTGAAGCACCTTCTGGACTACAAGTTTTTTGTTTGCGACAATAATTACAAGATAATTGCTTGGATGAATCATATCTAGAAGCTACACAACCTACAACTCGCGTGGCATGTGAGTGTGGACTCTATTGTCTTGGACACAAGACAAATGAATTGGTGTGGCAATGCAAGCTATGCATGATATAAATATGTAAGTTGTTCTATACTTTAAATGTGCCAATCTTGGTTTAGTAGCTCCAATACCTACATTTGATGGTTTACATTGATTTTTCAGTAATCACATTCAAGTCTATCATTGTTGTGCTATGACATGCATACAAAAAACTCCCACGTGAAAACGAACCTTGTTCATACCCTATACTGTGTCCAGAAGTATGGCGTTATGGAACTTGAGAAGTTCTAGGAGCTATTGACAGAGGAAGAGGTGCAAACATGCAAGACGTACACTCAGACGAGCTAGTATACTATGCCACTGCATTTATTTAGTGGTTTCATATTTAAGGTAAGCCATCAATCATTACTATTCATTTGTATATTTGATTCAATCATTGCATTTGTAACTTTTTCTCCAATTGCATATAACTTGACACTAACCTTTGATGTGGTGATTTCATTCATTTAGTAAGAAATTTCTGCAATGGTTGATGCGACGATACGCAAATTGAAAGAAGAAAACCCAGATGTTGAGGTGTCTAGGGAGGCAATTGGAGCCACTATGAGATCAGCTATAAAGGACTCCATGGATATCATTACAAGAAACTCTCTAAAATCGTGGCCGTCGCCAATCCCGCACTTACTCCCAACTGGCTTAAGGAGGTATGAGAACTTCCATGTGTTGGTTAGTGGTCGACTCTATGATGTATTACACCTTGCTGTTTTATTGATATTTGGTCACCTGCAGATTGAGATTTGAGAGGCACTGGAATCATAATGCAAAACCTGAGTTAACACTTGAAAATATGCAACTTATTGCGATTGCTGTAGTAGAGCCTTGACATAAGGTGAAGTGGCTCAAATGGATGAATGCCAGCACTCACACGACTCGAGAAGCTTGCCAATTTCTACCACGCCCAGTGAATGAAGAGAAGTTGTTGATATTTTTGGCGAAGGCTTGTTATTATGTAGGGGTATGCTCTTTTACCGCTTCATTCTTTAGTGCTACACATGTTTTCATGCCTCATATATTATACAATATCTAATTATTCTTCAAATTGTGCAACTGGATGAGGCAACTGTGGAGATGTTTGAGAACATTACCCATAATGATGATAGCCTCTCCATCGACATGAACATTCCAGGGGAGCCCTAATCACTTCTAGAGTATATTAAAACATGGCAGATGAAGCTTTGGGACCAAGCCTACACGGGAGTATTCAAGAAATCGGATGCCTTTAAGAAGTTGGACTCTTTTCTATCATATAGGGGAACCAACCTCATTGTGAAGAGATTGATTTATAGGTATAGTAATGCATTCCTAAATACTTTGTGTTTATGCTCTATGTATGACATGATCATTACTATGTTTGGAGGTACATGTATCGCATATTGGATTTCTAAAGTACCATTCTTAGGTCACGACCACAACCAAATTATTTTGGTGTCATAATAGTTTCATGTGATTAATTTCTAACTACCATATGATGGTATACAATATCTTATTTAATTGACTTAAACGAATTTTGTGGCCCCTCTTCTGTCGTGCTCAGATACTTCAAGTTCGAGTTGTACGGGAAGAAGGCCATCCAGAAGGAGGACTTACCCTCATTTCTTACTACCTAGCTAGAGCGGTTGTCACCTGACTATATGTTCTCTACCACGTAGATGCAGAAGTGGACCAGTTCACATTTGCAAACTTGCCCTTGGTATCTGGAGTGTAACTTTGGCGTTACACCATCCAAGGAGGAGGCCCTATTTTAGATGCTTAAGAATTTTGTAGTCACTAATGCGGAGTTTGACGAGTTCGCAGGACTGGATGCGGATGCTAGGGCTAAGGCCATCAAGAAGCGGGAGGTCTCAAATAAAAAGAAGGTGAAAAAATTGGAGGAGGCCAAGAAGAAAACCGAGGAGAACCTGAAGCGGGTCGAAGAGAAGAAAAAAGTGGCTACTTGAGAAGGAGTAAAAGAAGGAGAGGAAGAAGTGACGGTTGTCAAAGGATGACACCCTTTTACCCGAATCAGCTACAAGTGCAGCAAATGCAAACCTTTCATTGTCCGGCTTCTCCCTCACCTAGGAGTGCTTGGGTCAAGGCAAGACCCCATCCACTAAGATTGTGATCCCCGCACTCGGCATCGACGAGTGCGTACTCAAAGTTGGCTTGAGGAATCTTGACATGGAATCGCTGGCCTTCAAGGACGTTGAAGCCTTCCACTAGTAGAAAATCTGAAATTTTTGTCATTTTGGACGTGTTGTTTTGGACAAAATCTAATAGAAATTTATTGTTTTCTACAGATTTTTGTTAGATTTTGTCCAAAACAACGCATCCAAAATGAATATTTCATTCCATTCTACAATATTAAAATCATTGGTTATGCAGACTCAGAGGTTCTCCATCTCCTTACTTGTGCAAAATGGTGGGCCAAAGACACTTCATGACTTCCTGTTCCAACTTGTCCCATCTTATGCCAAGGTGGGTGTAAACTTGGCTAAGGACGACATCCTTCGAAACCTTGTTTTCAATGAAGATGTGACAATGAATGGGGATGTGCCATGGCGTAGTCCTCGGGAAAAGGATTGTGAGTTCATGCAGATGGTCATTGAGGCATGTACTGCACCAAGGGACGTGGTTGTTGACTGCATAGCGGCCACAGGTATGGTTCTTACAATCATTTAAATTCACTATGCTGCATTTTACAAATGGGCAGTTGCAAGAAACACCTGTTGATTTTCGTTCAAAATAGTCATTTCACTCCTGTTCGTGGATTTTGGAATAATTTTTTTTTAAATAAAATAAAATATGGATAATGTGTAAAGCATTAAAAAAATGATATGTGCAAAAATTCAGACCTAAAATTTTTTATCTCTAAGAGTTATGCACGGTCAAAGAGGGTTGAAAAATAGAAGAAAATAGACAGTTTGAAATTTAATTCTTAAAAAATAGTAAAAAAATTCAAAAAATTCTCAAAAAGAAGCCATTTTTCCTAATTTATAGATACTCCTTTTCACCAATTTTCACTATTGAAAAAATAAAATTGTGTTCTCTACACTTGCGCAAAGGTAGTGCTCTTTGAGCACATGTGGAGGGTGGACAGTTTACTATTTTTAGAAATACTTTGATGAGATTGTGTAACTTTAGTATAAGTCCTTGTATACCAATTTTGAGCTTCAAATTTTTATTTTTGGATCAAAAATAGTACTACAAACTCTTAAAATGGCCAAGGTAGACATCCAATTGGGGGCAGTTTAAAAATAGTAAAATAATTTTAAAAAAACCCAAAAAATTACTCAACATCTGAAACTACCACATGTACCTTCATTTCAAGTTTCATAGAAGATAGAGACACGATGCAAAAGTTATGAGCAAAAAACCACCTGTCTAAGGTCAAGGGGACAAAAAATAGGACAAGTGTTTCTTGCAATCACCCAAATACCCTTCAATTATGAAAAAAATATCATGATAATTAAACAATTTTTCTGCCCTTAGGAAGGTGTCAAAGTAGGCACCAGTGAAATTGTTTCTCTCAACTACATTTGTCCACTAGTAGATTTCAAATATCTTTTAATGGAAAAATCCTTTTATCTTGAAATTTGGCTCACATATTACCAACATAGACATGATCTAATAACAAAAATTTCATGGCTGAATTTTAATTTCTCAATCTTTAGGACGGTGTCAAAGTTGGTAGCATTGGAATTTTTCTCACAACTACACATGTTGGTAGTTTTTGAATATCTTTTTATGTGTAAATCTTTTGGCCTTGAAACTTGGTACATATGTTATTAATATAGAGATGATCTTGTGAAAACAATTTCATGATATAATAACAATTTTTCAGCCCTAGGGAGAGCGTCAAAGATGGCAGCAGTCATTTTGTCCTTGTGAATGCAAAAATTCGTAAATGAAGTAGACCTTACTGTACAGTTGGGTACCATATACATACAATTTTTTTTTCATTCCCGCCAACTTGCTACCAACTTTGACACCATCCTGAAGGCTCAAAAATTGGTTTTCTTTCATGAATTTTTTTTTCAAGCGCATCCCTATGTTAACAACATCTGTGCCAAATTTCAAGGCCAAAAGATTCACCAAAAAAAAGATATTGAAAGTCTACCAACATGTGTAGTTGTAAACTTTCAGTTCTCCCAACTTTGCCTCCTTCTCAAGGATTGAAAACTTTTTTTTTTGCCATGAAATTTTTGTTATGAGATCACTTCTACATTGATAATATGTGTGCCAAATTTCAAGTTCAAAATATTTACCCCCAAAAAGATATTTGATATGTACTAACATGTATTTTTGTAAGGGAGAGTTTCACTCATTAGGAAAATTTTCAGCCCCCCAAGGGGCTGCTTCAAGCTTGTTCCCCATTTTTGGGAACAAAAGTCTTAAAAAATTAAAAAAATTAAAAAAAATTAAAAAAAAACTAGAAAAGTGGGCCAGCCAAGCAAGCGGCTAACCGGGAGTCTGCCTGCACAGGCTAGCCAGCCAGCCAGGCAAGCGGCTAACCGGGAGTCTGCCTGCACAGGCTAGCCAGCCAGCCAGGCAAGCGGCCGGCCAGCCTGCCTGCCTCCACAAGCCAGGCAGCCAAGTTTGGTTGGATTTTATTTTTTTAATTTTGTTTCAAAAATAATTTATTCTGCAAATGACATGGCAGTTTCCCCACCACCTCAGCTGCCTATGTGTGACTTTTTTTTAGTTCAATGAAGCTCCCAAGTTTGAGAACTTATAATTAACTCGTAGCCCTTTTGAGGCCTCACTTATCTTCTAATGATTGCCAACTTTGACACCCCCCTAAGGATTGAAATTTTTTGTTTTTGCCATGAATTTTTTTAAAGAGATTGAATCTATGTTGATAACATGTACACCAAATTTCAAGAGTTCAAAAGATTCACAAAAAAAAAGATATTCGAAATCTACCAATATGTTTATGGAAGTTGGCAATAGTGAAATTGTCCCTTTCAATGACACATGTTGGTAGATTTCAAATATCTTTTTTTGTGTAAATCTTTTGACCTTGAAATTTTGACCAAATGTTATTAATCCTTGAACGTCGACACGGATGCCAAATGTTCGATGAATGACAAAGAATCTTTGAGTATAGGACGAAAGTGCAACTATTCATCCTTGCAATTGGATTTGGAAAGGAAAGATCTCCTACAGTACTTTGACTTCCAATAGTTGCTTTTGCTATTTCTTTGACCAATGATTCACACGGTAATACAAAAGGATGATTTTGAGCATCACCCCTTCGACATTCAAGGGTTAACATAGAGTTGATCTCATGACAAAAATTTCATGGCAAAAGAAAAAAAATTCATTCCTATGGAGGGTGTCAAAGTTGGCAGCAGAATTCACTCCTATGGAGGGTGTCAAAGGTCCAGGGAGAATTGACCCCCTCATTGCCCCGGTCAACTTAGGTTTGAAAAAAAAGCCCCCTATGTTGTGCCAATTTTTTGGTAATTCTTGCATCTCCTCAGAGTAATTTGGGGCCTCTGATTGCAAATATGAATTCAGAATTTCAAAAAAAAATTAAGCCTCGCAAATAAAAAATTCCAGGGTTTGCCCCGGAGGGGCAATGAGGGGGTCAATTCACCCTGGCCGTGTCAAAGTTGGCAGCAGAATTCACTCCTATGGAGGGTGTCAAAGTTGGCAGCAGTAAATGTTTTTTCACATTACACACATTGGTAGAATTCAAATATCTTTTTTTGTGCAAGTCTTTTAGCCTTGAAAATTTTCACAGATGTTATTAACACATACATGCTCTTGCCAAAAAAAAATTCATAGAAAAAAAAAAAATTTTGAGCCCTCGGGAGGGTGTCAAAGTTGGCAGCAGTGATATGTTTTGTAAAGATTTTGAAAAAGTTCGTAACTTTATGGTACCCGACTGTACAGTACAGTGCTTCAAACAATACTTTCAGGAAAGAAGTATCATGTTGCGCTCAATTTGGTGACAAATCTGCAAATTACAAAGCAGGATTGACTCTCAATTAGAATACAAAAAAGTTAAGACACAGGTGCAACTTCAATGACAGGTATATGGAAGTACTCAACCCGCCTTTCACTGGCAGGGTCAGCAACCCCCGCTGTCCTACGTAAAAGATAACAGAACCCAGAGCGACTCTAGTTCTACAAACATTCCGTCATCCGAGGCTGCTGCGGCTGCTGATGTGTGATGGAGAGGAGCAGAGGATAGCAGTGATCTTCATCGTAGTTGGGCCATTCGGTTCCTGATTCATTTCTTAAGAAGCCTTGATGAAGGTCCCATATCCGGGGGTCGTACTGCTCCTGAATCTCTACATCCAGCTGCAGACTTTGCGAAGCTCGCACAAAGCGGTCCAGAGAGTCGCCCCTTCTTGGGTTGAAAAGAATCGCTTGACAGCCATCACATGTTCCCAGGAGGCCCTTGATTGTGTGCGCTAAGTCCAGATGGAAATCTTTGAAAAATGTACTGCCAATTCAAGCAAGAACAATCTGTATTCTTAGCAGAAAGCGTGGTTCTTGTTATTGTAACACTGCCTTGATCTCCGCACAGTTCTAACACATCCTAGCATGTACTTTTATGATACCCAATGAATTAACTAGGAATGTCCAGCTGCTAATTAAAGGTGCATCTGAAATCGGCCTTAGTCACCGGTTCGGCCCAAGTGTTGCCTTCCGGTAGGGGTCTCAAGAGTTATCTCTAGAGTCTCGGATCCAGTATCTCTGTTGAGAGGGTTTTTGATGTCTAACTGTGTTCAATGACATCAGAAGATGGTCCTAGTTTCTGATACCAAGACTTTGCTGTCATTGGGCTCTTATCACTTTAATTTGAGCCACTTAGGATGCAACATCACCATGTGACCCTTAAACTAGAAAACACA
Source organism: Rhytidiadelphus loreus (assembly GCA_947034895.1). Classification (NCBI taxonomy): domain Eukaryota; kingdom Viridiplantae; phylum Streptophyta; class Bryopsida; order Hypnales; family Hylocomiaceae; genus Rhytidiadelphus; species Rhytidiadelphus loreus. The sequence goes on from OX344764.1 coordinate 48,803,262, forward strand.
GATAATGAACACATTTACTACTGTATTGTCAGTGAAGGATGTTTTACCAGTCCGCAGCAATAACCACGTCAAAATTTAATCCCGGCATGGCTGCTTGATGCCGACTCCAGTGCAATGTACAGGTGCGCACTTCGGTATCACCAAAGAGTTCACTATTTGCAGAGATGTTCATTCGTATATCTGCAATCAAAGAAGGAGGCGTCTCAGATCTCATCCTTACAACCAGCGACTTCTCCAATCACCCAAGCGAGAAATCAATTGCATTTTCCACAACTAACGCAAACTGATCACAATATCCCAATTTACTATGCCAAAGTCATTAGTCAAATAACTTCCAAGAATGGCGTGCAAGTGGATGGAAGAATTGGAAGGAATATAGCAACATGAGCTCACTTAGTTCCAAGTTTTAGCAAAGTGTACACCACAACACTGGCCTCAAGATTGGAAGCATACATTCAACGACTTGAGGATTCCCGTCGGTAAGGAGGACCTCTGAAGGTTCGGTGCATGCCGCAATTGCCAGACCAGCCAACCCATATCCGGATCCAAGTTCGATAACTCGCTTGTTTCTGCACCAAGAGATTATGCATCAGGAAACATGTACGTCATCACTATGCGGAATCTGAACCCATCACATAATGACGTGGTGAGTACGAACGACTGTAAAGAGAGTACCCGTTTACCTGAAAAGCTCTGGCCGGGAAATGCAATAGTATGTCATGATCTCCTCCGCTGGCCACATGCCTGCTCATAACAAGTAATGACAGTCTCAGCTCAAACATAACACGTCACTGCATGAATTTTCTACCTTACCCTGTTTCAGGAAAGACTCTTTGCAGCAAGCACCGAGTGAATGGTGCCCATTGATCTCATTACAGAAGTGAAAGGCAAACTACGTAGATTTCCAATTTTAAGCACACCCTTCAACTTAACTGTTAAAGTTAAATTCAAAACATTCAGCACTCAAATCACTCAGACGAGGACCATATCCAAAGATATCAGGAAGTACTTGAATACGATGGAACTGTTTCATTTCCTTCATAAAATAACTTCTGCAAGTAGAAATAGAGAGAATGTCAGGGAACCATGCACTTACAAACGAGGCCAGTACTATCAATGTCATACTTCTGCGAGTTAATGAAATCGCTCAATTCAATTCCCGAATCCTTGCGCTGCCTGCGAAATCATACACAGAATCGTCAAGCAGGTACTTTGAAACAAGACCTTGTGTAATTTCCATAGTACGACCAAAACGTTCCGCATACTCTCTCCAAGTATACTTCAATATTAGGGTCCTTCGAGGCGTTATTAGGTTTCTAGAGATGGACTGCATGTATGGACAGTACAAAATTCCGAAAAAAATGAGAAGCAATACACTCGTCAACATAGCAAGCACTTCCAGCAGAAAGAAGTAACTTCGGTTGACCCACATACCGGAGCGTTAGGACGACATTAGGATCCGAGGAAAGAATGTATTGTGCCACCACCTCTCTTCGGTTCTGCGTAGCCTGTTGCTCCGAACTCGAAATGGGGGAGTTCGGAACGGGATAGCACTGGATGACATTGAAGCGTCCTACTGGTCGCCTGGAAATCTTAGCCAAGTCTTTCTCCGCTGTTTGCCCTGTTCGCTGCAGGAAATCAACACCTGAGCCCCTTGCAAAGATCTAAACGTAGTTGTCTGTCATTCTTTGTGTTGTTCAAAAATTTACAAGTTAAAATCCAAGACGATTCCCAACACGTCATGTCCCAAATTCCCTTCTAGAGAACACACATCATGGAAGGAAGCTAAACCCTAAATCCCTTGCTCACCTCATGGATCCCAGCTGCAATCAAAAGTCAGCCCCAGCAGAGTGGATATGTGACGATTGTGGATCAGGACATGCTATGCTGACCGCACGAACATGGTGATGGCAAATATCCGAAACACAGGCTGGCCGTGTGGGCAGAGAAGGATCGAGCAAAGGTGCGCACCTGGTTTCCTCGAGGAAATGAAACGACCCAGTAAGCTCCATCGCAAAGCGGATGCAGACGGAGCTGATCCAGTCGAATCCTTCACGTCTACTTTCAGATCTGAGACCTCCGCAATACTCCTACTGCTACTCTCCATCACTTATTCCCTGCAGTCTAAGAACGCCTAACGCAGGGCGACCACCGATAAGTTAATGGCCTTGCCTCTCCCACAACCACAAACGTTTACCTCCTCGACTCCGTCTGTCGCAGGTCGAGGTTTGATTCGCTCTCCAGATTGGCAGCGCCGTCCTGCATCCTCACTTTGTCATAGGTATCCCGGACACCGACCCAACCCTTCTCTTCTGAATATTGCCTCTAGAGCAAATTTCACGAAGTGTATTACTACGTAATATGCAAGCTAACTCTTTGACATGAAACAGTGAGAAGAATGCCAAGAATGCCATCGCCAGGCAGGCGTCAGTAAGGTAAGGTAACTTAATGATGACGCAGAAGAGGTGAACATTTCTCAGACAACTTATTACAGTACTGTAGTTGCTGCCATATAGTTATAGTTCCCGTGGTTGGGAACTTTGGGAACGAGGACCTCGATGTCTCTGCAGTGACTTTAAGGCGGTTTTGCCTATGAAAAGTTAAAGCTCTGTGTGCGGTGAAATCTGCGAATTCAGTGGTACTCTTCTCGCTGGTCTTCTCGATTATTGAACGGTGGAAAATTTTCCGGGGTTTACAGCCATGGCGTCATCGAGAGCGGTATTTCGGTTGCCCGTATTGCGAACCTTGGTCGCTTCTGCTTCAGGTAGGACTCGAATTGCGCCGAGTTCTTCGACACCACGCTGTGTTCTTCTTTCGAATCCAAGTCCGGGCCAGCAGTACGTCCATCTCTGTACGGTTTGATTGATTTGTGTTCCTCTTTTTGCCAGAGACTGCCAAATTTTCTGACCTCGCACATTGTTGGGTACGAAGAAAACCCCAGGGTCACGCGTGTAATCTGTCTTTGTACGGTGAATTGCTTGTCAAGAGGGTGATCACCAAGGTAATTAGAGGTAGTGGCCTGCTGAAACGAGGCGTCGCTAATTGATTCCTTTGAGTTTACGGAATTTGTCACAGACCTAATCGGCTTTTTCAATGTGCTTGTAAATTTGCAAACCCTATTTTGCAGGCAGACATCTTTGTGTGATTTAATTTCCAGCTCATGCCAGGATGTAATTGCACTGTGCTGTATTCAATGTGTATGCACGCTAAACAAAGATGGCATTTCAGACTTGTTGGAAGTACATCTAATTCCAGAAGAGGTTCCAGGTTCCAGGTAGGTAGTGCAGCCGACTTTCCCAAGATTACACGTTTCTTCGGCAGCAGTGTGAGAGGGTATGGAAATGAAGCTGATGATGAGAAACGGCGCCGAATTTTAAACAGGTTTGGTCCTCTCTCTCCTGGTTTTCACAAATTTGTAGTGCAATCAGGATGACCTAGATATAGCATCATCGTCAGCACTCTATTCTCTTTCATATGCCCTTGTCTTTGAATTGCGTATCTCCCTCGTCAAGAAATTTCCTTGCCCCTAAAACATGGTATTCCATCTTTTTGAACACCTTGGCTGGAGTATTGTCTATGTGCAAATTATTTGCAAATTTCTTTTTTTTACATCACAGTGTTGTTGGACAGCACTTGACTACTTGAGACCATGCTCAGTAGACGCATGTCTTTCCTTTCCTGCTATCTGCACAGAATACTGTATAGGAGTCGGCAGCGTGGATACTTGGAGCTCGACCTGCTTCTTGGGAAGTGGGCAGAAGAGAACATCAGCAATTTGGATGAGAAGCGGCTACAAGAACTTGTTGATTTGCTGGAAGGGGTGAGGCACCGACCTCGTACGATTTATGTCTTTTCCTTAAGTATCACAGCATGTGTCTCACCTGCTTAAGGTTTCATCTATTTTATTAGCAGCCCGAACACGCTGAATGAACCAATCGGGTTCTAATTCTGCTTTCAAATATATAGCACATTTTACGGCCTGGACTGAGGGTTTGGTGCTTACAGTGACTTGGAATTGGGGTGCACCTCCTTTGACAATGTTTTTGGATCGAAATCTTCAACGATTTTGGATTTGAAACTTTGCAGGAGAATCCGGACTTGTGGAATTGGCTTACTGGACAGGCAGAAGTGCCCTCTGATCTTGGTGGGAATTCGGTGAGTAATCTGAACAAGCGACTTATCGCCAGTGTGTCTAAATAGACAAGTATAATTTTTTTCTTTATTTTAAACAATCTTCATTAAAATCCCCATCGATTAAACAATTCAACATTCATATTTGACAATTGTTGATTGTTACTATTTGTATAATCACTCATCACAATTGTACCAAACATAAGTTCATTTTTTGGAAATATGGGCCCCAATATTCTACTATTGCTTTTATCACGTCTCATTTTTATTGGAAACCAGAACTTTTGGGCTAGAGATAACGAATTTTCTTTTGTTATGGTGCAGGTGTTCACTGCCATTAAGGACCAAATTGCGGTGAACCTGAGGACATACTCTTCTCCTCAAACCAGGGCACAACCTGGGAAACCTTGGGTTCGAGGTTGGGACGATAATCGCAAGATTGGTGGTCCACAGGCTGGGAATCAGTGACTTTGGACGGCACCGTATTTGTTGGGCCATTTCGGAGGCATTTGTCATGGGCAGTCTTATTATTAATAAAATATCTCAGGTACTGTTGGAGTATTTGGCACTACACTTGCACGTAGACGTCAGTACTGCACTCAAATTGGTGGTTGCACAATTAGATTTCGTTTTTGTACAACTCAGATTTCAGTGCAACCCCATTATTTACGTTGCATGCACACAGACAACGTGACAACTGAATAAAAGGAGAGTAAGGTAGTGTGCTCATAAACCGTCACTTTAAGGGCTGATTCGCCTTTTTCACAGGTTTCCAGGGACAAAATGATTTTTAGCTCATTTTTCAGAGAAAGAAAAATAGATGCGGAACCCAACTCAAGTAGTTTCATATTTTTCCAAGCATTTTTGAATTACTTATAAATTTTCAAAGATTTGGGTCATAGGCACCTATTTGTGACCATAGGTGTCCCAAAATCCATCCCCTTGTGACTTATAAAGAAATGTGCAGAAATCACAGCCAATGATTGGCTCTTACAATAAAAAAAATAATTCTTCTTGAATTCTTTACCAGAGCAAAGAGGTCCATTCAAGGATCACCTTGCATCCATTCTATAGCTACCTATAGGACGATATGAAAAAGAGGGGTGGATTTTGAATCACCTACCTTAATTGTGTTATTTCTTGGAGTGACGCAGTTTTCCTTCAATGAGAGTTGTGTCATTTGTGCTTCAATAGAAAACTGGTCTAGTAATTTATCTAATATTGTCAAGAAGCCCTTTGAATGCCTAGCACTTGTTCTGTCGTAGAATTCCTATTTTTGTCATGCAAGTGGTTTTGCAGAATTGACTTGGGTGAAGTGGTAAAAAGCTTAACAACCAAACTAAAGGCCAGGGTGAACTGACCCTTTCGCTCATCACCGAAGGAAAACCCTTATTTCCTACGCATATTAAAATTTGCAATTTTTAAATTCATATTTGCAATCAAAGGTCCCAAATTAGTTAGGAGAAATGTAGAGCATACATTTTATGGACACAAAATAGGGGGTCTTTTTTTAACTTGTGCCCCCTAGACTAATTTGGAAGGACGAGTGAGGAGTCAGTTCACCCCAACCAAACTAAAGTGTAGGTGCAATGTGAAAGTTTTTGGGTAAACCTTCAATATGTAACCTTTGAAGGTTCAATGAATATGCATTGGGTTGATAAAGTGAACAACTTCCTAGTCTTTCCACACTCTTCTATTAGTGGGTCCTTCTATCCTTACCTTTCTCAGTGCATTTCCATTCCACACACTACCTTGCACGACATTCCACAGTCCTTGACAATAGCCTAGCAAGTGATAAATTATGGAATACTAATGCACCCCAACCTCCTCCCATGACGTCGACTTCCATGTAGTGTAGGACAACCTAAACCCATGGCATTGCGACGAAAATCGAGAGGACAACAATGCAAACGTAGGTCTGGACACCATCCAATACATGGACATAAGGGTTTTGATGCCAATAGGGGTTTATCTTGACGTCCTTCAAGCTTGAACAACTTCCCAGAGTGTGACGTTGCACACCTATGAATTAAAAAAGCAACTTTTGGGTAGATTGAGTTTTTTTGGAGTGCTCCGAACCAAATTCCAAACTAGAAAAAGGTGTCGTACCACTAGTAGAAAAAGTAGGAATTTTAACAAAATTTTGTTAATTTGGTCGCGTTGATTTGGTCATTGTTTTGTTGATTTCAACAGATTTCTGTCAAAATCAACAAAAATTTGTTGAAATCAACAGAACAGTGACTAAATCAATGCGACCAAATCAACAAAATTTTGTCAAAATTCCTGCGTTTTCTACTAGTGTACGCGCAGTCTAGGCGTAGGTATTTTTAACACAACAAATGTGCTAAGATGACACGAGTTATCATTCTAGGAAATTCCAGATGTTATCTCAATCTTAGGGTTCCGGAACTTGGATTTACCCGAAACTTTGACACTTCAAAGTATGATCTGTTTTAACACACAAACTAGTTTCCGGAACTATTTCTTTCCGGAATCTAATTCGGATCCAACTTGATCCGGATTTTCAATCCAACTATCCAACACAACAATTTTTGGTATCTCTGTTTTATCCTCAAAGGGTCCTCACTTGCTCTTTCCGAGAGGTAAGGAACATTACCACACAAATTACACACTCATCAACTTTTCAAAAACAAACAAACACACACACATTCAAATAAAGATACTTAGTCTAGTAAGGGGCAGGATAGTCACCCTCACAACCTTTCGGATTGTTCACCTAGAAAGTAGGTCACACAGGGATACACCAAAAAATCTCCTTACTACGACAGACAATTATCTTTTGGAATTTGCTTCATCCACTCTTGAGATGGCAGACCTTCCGGTGGTTGAAAATGTTCCTCCTAGCGGTTGCTGACTTCCGCACAGAACCACTCTTCGGATTCGGGACTAACTTTCAAACCACTACCAAGTCCCACCATATCACCATTCCCACAAATTAAAGGCACCCGCACAGCTCCTCAGTTGTAAACTAGACTCATCCGTAAAACAACCACGGATACTTGACTTTTAGAACTAAAGGACTTACTTCCTAGCTATTGACTGCTCCTGAGGTTGGCAAACTTTTTGGTGGTTTGGAAATATTTTTCTAGGCAGCTGTTGGCTTCTACACAGAACCACTCTTCGAGTTCTAGGCTAGCTTCCGGATCACTACCAGGCCCCACCGGATCACTGTTCCGGCAAATTAAAGGCACCGCAAACAGCTCCTCACTTGCAATCTAAACTTATCCGTAGAGCGCCCTTAGCCGTATCCGGATGCCAATAAATCTGGACTCCTCTTTTGCACACTTTCACTTACACACCCACCCACAAGTAACCAAGACGCGATACGCAAGAAAATGATTTCCAAGGTGCTATCTTGGATGCTCAAATTGAATGACAAGAAAAGGAATGACAGGCCACTAGCTGGCCCGCCCATTAAAAACCAACACGAAGTGACCAAACGGTCGAACAAGGCCTTATTCATTAAATTGAGACAAAATGGTCATTTTGAGATTTTTGGAAATGAAAGGTGAAGTTCCTCGGTTCACCCAATGAACTAAAAGCCCAACTAAAAGAAATGGTAGAGATTTCATGTGTACTACGAAACCAAATAGTACTAGTGAAAAGATTACTCCACCAAAATTTAGTGCTCACATTTTATGCACAATATAGTACGACTCCAAACAAAGTATATTAGAAGATGGAGTCCATTCACATTCAATAATCTTAATGATATATATGTGTTCAAATGCACAAGGAATATGTAACCATTGCTTACAATGGTAAATGAAGTGTGACTATGAAGTATGTAGTATCGTTCCATTCACTTAATCTATGTGAAAATGACGAAGCCTACTATACATGAAGCACTCTATTTTTCAAAATTGATTGTATATGTACTATTTACCAATGCTATTAATAGTAAAGAGATTTATAGACGAGAGCTCTGAGGAATTGATTCTAGAACCGAGGATGCCGCATTGCCCTCCAGTAATTCCATTGCTTTGAGTTTCTTGAGGCCTTTTAAGATGTCCTCGCGTTGAAAATGACAGTGGGGCCCACTTCTGCCATGCACTCCACCAGAGTATTGAGATTACAAGTATTGGAAGAAAGGCTTTACTTAGATGGTAGGAAGATACCAAACCCCATGAATGGGTTGTACATAAAGTAGAAGCCTTTTACTAGTTATCCATAATCATGGGATAACTAACCACAATGGGCTACCTTTGACTACAAGCAATACCCAAGAGACTCTAAGTCTAACTAGGAGTCTAATGCTACTCCTAGGGTTGAATGTACATAGTCTACACTAATATGTACATGATCTTCAACACTCCCACTTTGTGAGTGGTCAAAGGCTCGAAAGTTCCATCTTCTCAATCTAGTTTTGGTGTTGTGGCTACCCAAGGGCCTTGGTCAGCACATCAATAACCATAGCTTGAGTAGGCACATACTCGAGGTCAATCACCTCACAAAAGCCATGCAAGGTCACATGGGCACCTCCAAGTTGCAACTTCAATCCAAATGTGCCTTGAAGGTACCTCATCACCCTCTTGACCGCTGCCCAAAGCTCTGGGCCATACTTGAACATGTGTTCACTCACAACACCCATTGGGAATGCCAAATCAGCCCTTGTGGCTACTATGACATACATCAAGCAACCCATCGTTGCCTTGTAAGGCACACCTTGCATTTCAACCCTCACCTCTTGAACTCCACTCCAATCCATAGTTCAACTCTCTAAGATCACTCATCTCATACTCCTTCTTGAGCATGGTCAACTTCCACTTGCTTGCATCTTTGCAACGCAACACCTCTTCAAGTATAGATGGATCTCCAAAGAAAGCCACATTAGCTTGTTCTTTATGTTGTGGGGGAAGAATGTGATTCAGCCACCAATCTCCAAGGGGCTTGCGGGTCCTTGTAGGATAACGTGGCTCCTCTATGGTCTGATCTTGCTCTTGCATGATGTGAGCCCCAAATTCGTCACTTGGGACTCATAGTTTTCTTTTTTTTAGTTTATTACAAATTAAGGCATAAAGTACTACAAAAAGCCCAAAAAAGAGTGTAGAACCAAAATAGGTATGTCACGTACCAGTATAGCATTTGGTCATAAATAGCCTTTTATCCATAGATTATCCACAAAACCCACTTGTATATAGGTTAGAACCCGTCAATAGTGGGAAACAATAGGACTATCGGGAACTTACCCAAAATAGCCCAAACCCAGTGCATGTGACCATGATAGGCTAAATTGGTCTTAGGAGAGATAGGATAATCCTCACGTAAATCTCCAAAGATAGGTTCTAGTTTCCCCATTCCATCGACGAAACATTAAGAATCCAAATTGTTAGCGTGTAGGTGTTACTTGTCCAAGACAGGCCACATGGAGGAATCCACAGCCGCCGGATAGTGTTCTTGGATCTGGAACATGTCAGGGTATCCACAGCGAAATCCATTCGCCAAGATTCCCTCACATTTGAAAGATTCCCTGACTGCCGGTGATTCAACCAAAGTCAGTTTTTGCCTCGCCACCGACTGTGTGCCAGATTAGCCCAAGACTTGGCACGTGGCTTGGGGGACTCCATGAGAGGTTCCCCAAAAAGTCTCGGTTTTTTCTGATCTCCAAAGGATCTTTTTTCGAGCAGTCAACCGCCAAAGGCCACGACGGGAAATTCGTATAAAATGCTCAAGCCGCGGTAAAATCTCACTAAAAATTAGACTAGCATCTTTTATGCTAATAACGCGCCCCGACAAAATTCATGGTGTTCCAATAGCGGGAGGCAGCCGAAACCGACAAAATTCCCCCAATTAATAATTACAGCAAGATCTTTGCGGGGTTGACCGGCGTCCCGAGAGTGTACAAAGTTGGAACGAAGACATCAAGGAGTCTTTTCTTACTCCCTAGAGCCTCCCCAACAACCCTAGCTAGTTACCCAGGCCAAAAGAGGTAAACCCCCAAAGTTAGGTTTTTACCCTTTTAATTGGCCCTAGTTGGCACTAGTTTCCGATGGGTTTTTTGTGATAGAAATAGGGGTAGAGGGTGTTCTAAGCTAAAAATGGCATTTTGAAGCCATTGGCGCAATCCATTTGCAATTCCGAGCTAAACTCCAAAAGTTAGAAGTTAGGACCAGCGTAAAACCCAAAATTAGGTGAAAATCTCAAATTTGGATGAAAATCCGGATGGATGAGGTTACTCGTCGAGGGGGGGAGTGGGCCCTTGGAAACCTATAAAAGGGGGCCCTTCTCTCCCAAAACACCCCCAATACTTGTTTTGGGTTCGTGGGTCCGACCTTTCTTTTACGTTTTGGCACTTGCCAAAACTCCCCACGGTGTTTTTAGAGCACCTTTTCACTCCATCTTGTTGTTGCAATTGTTAGTGTGAAGGTCCGTGGGTGGCCCTTCCTTCTTTGGTCCTTTTTTTACAAGCGTTTGTGTACGTTTCGCGCTTGAGTTACCATTGGGTCCTTCCTTTAAGTCATGTTCTTGTCAATATTGGACTAACCCTAGAGCAACCCTCCACCTTACCTTGGTGATGCCACTTTGGAAGGCCCCTAGCTTTGTGTTTAATTTCAAAGATTGACTTCTGTTATACTAACCACGTACCTTATTTGTCGGTTGTGCACTAACCCCGGTCGTGTCACGTTGGGTCTTGTGTTGGTTGATAGGAAAAGAGTGGATTAGTCTCCTTAGGGGGACAAAACTCTACCTTTCCATATCATTGTCTAAGTCTTAAATTGTGTGTTAAAAGTCGGCCGGACGGCGGAGCTTTGAACTTAAGGGGTAGCATAGTCCTAAATTTGGTGTTAAAACCAAATCGACAGCGAAGCTTTGCACCTTCCCCCTAGTTCCCTCTTAAGTTTAGTTTCCAAAACACGTGGGAACTAGCCAAAGTTTAGCATCGAAAAGTTAGAAATCAACTAGGCATCGTGGACTAGCCAATATATGCAAAAATGGCAAGGCACATCCTTGCCTAGCCTAGGGGCAGCCATGGTTTAGGGTCCAGTTAGGAGTGCAGTTAAGGATCTAGTCGGGGTCCAGGCAGCCATCGTATCTAGGCAGCGTCGGATCTGGGAGCGTTGGGGTCCAAGCAGCGTCGGGGTCTAAGGCGTCGGGTCTTAGCCATCGGGGAGTCCAGCAGCCATCGAGGAAGTTAGTTCGAGGCAGTCCAGCACCCCTTGGGAGTCCAATTGGGGTCCAGTTCAAGGCAATCCAAGCAACCATCGGGGAGCCAAGAAGGCGGGAAACAAGAGAGAAGGGGGGAAAGTGCGGGTCTCTCGTAGACAGGGTTGTACACTGCGACACTACGACAGACAGACGTTGCGCGACGTCTAGTAGAGCCCGCGCGACGTCAAGTTGACCAAACGTCAAGTTGACTTTAAAAAAAATCCTCCTTTGTTTACGATTTTGACATATTCAAGTCTTATTCTTATAAAGTGTCTCAATTTAATAAATACACATAGCATTTTAAATTCAGGTTCATAATTATAGTGAGATTTCAAAGTTTTTTTGGTTGTGAAAATGGCCCTACTCGACAACATGTCTAGTAAACTCGACACTTCGTGACATGCGACATGCGACGTCATACACAACGCCAAAATTCAAAAATATGTCAGACAAGACAACCCTACTCGTAGAGGTCTAGAAGGGCCCCCAAAATCAAGCAAACAAGTACAAGCCGGGAGCGCCGTCGCAACCTCACGACACCTCTCACCAAGAACCTCACCACCAAAGATGGTCTCCCAAAAATGACCATGAAGGGGAGAAGGGGAGTTTAGATAGGAGAAGGGAGCTCTAGTAAAAGATAGGGGGACATCCTTCCTACCATTAGGACAACTTATGCGCGTGGAAATTTGGCGAGGGTGTAAGAGGTAGTTAACTTGCATGTTGACTTCCAACGCAAGTGAAGGACCTCCCAACCACCTTCCGTCAACAAGGCACGCGGGTTAAGGAGAAAGAGGGGGGAAGAAGGAAAAGGAGACACCCTCAAGAAAGGAGGCCATCTTTCCCACTTAAAAGAGAGAAGGGGGCACCTCTAACGCACCCGCGTCAACGACCTAGGGGGTAGGGGGAACAAGGCAACCTTGGTCATGGAGCTTCAAGCTGGGGTAAGGTCTACACTTCCGCCCTTAACAAAATAAGGGCCGAGTAGATAGGATAGGCTAGGATTAGGACCCAGTGACACGCCAGTGGGCTAGAAGTTGATGGGAGCAGAAGTGAAGGGATCCAACTAGGACAAAATTAGCAAAGAAGATCCATTGCTTGGAGGCACAATGGATTGACGCTTAGACACACCCATTAGAGTAAGGAACTTATTTTAGATATAGAGCCTGGTTGTGTTCGCCGATTTACCAAGGGTGGGTAAATAAACGCCCACACATGGGCTGATCTTGCTCTTCCAAGGGCTGATCTCGCTCTTGCTCTCTTGGTGAAGTGCTTGGAGAAGGATTGCTGATCTCTTCACTTGGGATGTGCCCACCTTCTTCTTGGGCTCCACCAGGTCTTCATCTTCCCGTTCTTGCTCTTCATCTTCATCTCCTTCATCTAATCATCTTCAATGTGCACTCTTGGAGTTGTGCCCACCTTTTGGGCTGGTCCTCCATTGCTCCCACTTGGGCTCATCTCCAAGAGCTTGGAATCAGCACCTCCATCCTCCAAGAAGGTCACATCTCGACTCTTGATGATGGCCTTGCTCTCCACACACATTAGCCTATAAGCCTTGGTTCCCTCACAATAACCAAGGAAAAAGCACTTGATGCCCTTGGCATCCAACTTGGTCCTCTTGGCACTTGGAACCAATGCATAGGCCATGCACCCAAAGATGCGCATGTGAGACACATGAGGCTTAATCCCACTCCAAGCTTCTTGGGGTGTCATGCTTGTCAAGGCTTGGGTGGGGCACCGGTTCCTTGTATAAACCGCTATGGCTATCGCCTCACCCCAAAGCTCAAACTTCAGCCCTTGGGCATAAATCCTTGAAGATCATGTACATATTGTTGTAGACTATGTACATTCAGCCCTAGGAGTAGTGTTAGACTCTTAGTTAGACTTAGAGTCTCTTGGGTATTGCTTGTAGTCAAAGGCAGCCCATGGTGTTTAGTTATCCCATAATGTATGTGGATAACTAGTGAAAGGCTTCTACCTTATATTCCACCCACTCATGGGGTTTGGTATCTTTTGTTGAAGATCATGTACATATTGTTGTAGACTATGTACATTCAGCCCTAGGAGTAGTGTTAGACTCTTAGTTAGACTTAGAGTCTCTTGGGTATTGCTTGTAGTCAAAGGCAGCCCATGGTGTTTAGTTATCCCATAATGTATGTGGATAACTAGTGAAAGGCTTCTACCTTATGTTCAACCCACTCATGGGGTTTGGTATCTTCCTACCATCTAAGTAAAACCTTTCTTCCATTGGAGTACTTTGTAATCTCAATAGGTTATGGGCCCACGCACTTGGAGTTGCGTTTGAGGGAGAAGTTCAAATCATTTGGAGGAGATCTTGGAGCTTGGGGGAGCAACTAGCCATTGTCACTTTGTCACCTACAAACCATATGGTGTAAGTCAAAAACAAAAACAAACTTTGGAGTGAATTTTTTTTACAAAAGAAGCAAGTGTTTTGTTCTTTTCTTGGACATTTGTTGGCTGGTTTGTGAGGTTTTGAGTACATTTTGGGTGTGAGTTTGCTCATGATAGTAATCAGACCTAGTGAGGGCTGATTTGTGCTCCAATTTTGAATTTGTGCTTAGAGGTGTTCCAATTTAGAGTTTGTGCTCCAATTTTGAGTTTGTGCTTAGAGGTGTTCCAATTTAGAGTTTGTGCTCCAATTTTGAGTTTGGGAGCCCATTGAGGCTGATTGTGCACTTGGGTGCATTGTGGATTGTAATTTGGCAAATTGCAATCTAGTGAGAGTAATTTGTGAGCCTTGGAAGCATTTTTTTTGTTGCTTGTGGCATTTGCCATCCATTGTGGGCTGATTAGTGCCCTTGTGAGTGTGTGAGGCGAATTAGTGGACTTGGTGAATCCAAGAGGGCTGAATTGTGCTCTTGTGAGATTTGTGGAGCCGATTAGGGTTCTTTTGTGTTTTGGTGAACCAACTAGGGTTGTTGGAGACCAATGTTGTCCTTGTGGTGTGAATTGTGAGTAGTAGCTCCATCTAGGGCGGATTGCAAGTCTTGAGCTTCTTAGGGTGTGGAGTACCCAATTTGGGAGGAGCATTGGAAGTGTGTTTGCTGATTTGAAGTAGCACTTGCCCATGATGTGCATGTGGTGATTTTGAGCTTCATTAGGGTCTGAATTGGTGTTTATAGGAGTCCTTGCACTTGTGAGGAGTGTTTGGTGGATCTTAGGGTGTGAAGGATCTTTGGAGGTGCTTGGAAGGGCTGATTGGTGTCATTTCAGCCCAATTGGCTTCCAAGTGCTTCATTGGAGGCTGAATTGAGTTTGTGAACTCTTGGAGACACTTGGGAGGCTGCCAACAAGTGGGAGGTGCTCCATCATGGCATCAAGTGGAGGAGAAGGCGTGCGCATCATTGACAAGTTCAATGGGGAGAACTTTGGCATGTGGAAGTTCAAGATGGAGATGATCCTTGCGGAGAAGGACTTGTGGGAGGTGGTGGATGGGAGTGAGGAGGCTCCAAGTGCAGATGCTGATCTCAACACCAAGAAGGCGTTTGAGAGGAAGGAGAAGAAGGCCTTTGCTCTCCTTGCCATCAACCTTGTGGACCGGCAAATTGCAAACATTCGCCATTACAAAGGACCAGCCCAAGCATGGACCACCCTTTGCAACATCCATGAGACCAAGAGCCTCTCCAACATCCTCTTTCTTAGGCGCAAGTTCTTCACTAGCAAGATACAAGAGGAGGATGACTTGTTGGACCATGTCAACAAGATCAAGGCCCTTGCGGATGAGTTGGCTTGTTTGGAGGCACCCGTGACGGATGGAGATATGGTGATGACCTTGTTGGAGAGCTTGCCACCGTCTTATGAGTTCCTCATCACCGCATTGGAGACAAGGCCTATGAAGGAGCTGACCATGGAGTTTGTGACGGCCCGCTTGATGCATGAGGTGACCAAGCGCAAGGAGAATGAGTCCCAAGGAGAGGGATCAGCCCTTGTGTCAAGACATGGCAAAGGAGGCACCACCAAGGAGTTCAAGGAGACAAGGACATGCTTCAAGTGTGGCAAATCAGGCCACATTGCTAGGCATTGCAAGGTCAGCCAAGCCAAAGGCAAGGAGAGTGCACACCAAGCCTCCAAAGAGGAGGAGGAGGAGGATTTTGCTTTTGCCACCCAAGGAGGAGGGGACAAGGCCACCATGTTTACATGGATTGTGGATTCGGGGCCACTCAACACATGACCAGCCATAGAGATGCCTTCCACACCTATCAGCCCATTTCGGGGAAGAAGATTTATTTGGGAGACAATGGCATGGTGGAGGCCCTTGGCATGGGGACCATCATTGTGGAGGTGCAAGTGAAGGGGGAGACCAAGAGGATTCAGATCCATGAGGCCCTCCATGTCCCCAAGTTGCATGCCAACTTGCTTTCGGTGAGCAAATTGTCTTTGGGAGGTTTGAAAGTGCATTTTAACAATGTGGGGTGTGTTGTGAGGTCACCAAGTGGCGTGTTGATTGCATCAGCCCCTCGTGAGGGCAACTTGTACCTCCTCCACTTCACCAAGGTGAATGGCACCTCCTTGGCATGTGTTGCCCAAGGATCAGCCCATGGAGACCTTGTGGAGCTTTGGCATAGGAGGTTTGGACACTTGAATGTGAAGAGCATGAAGAGCCTTCAACACATTGTGAAGGGGCTGAACCTCTCTTCTTGCAAGCATGATTGGAGTTCTATGGTGTGCAAGGGGTGCATTGAGGGCAAACAAGCAAGGCAGCCCTTCCCCAAGGATGGGGCAACCCGGGCCACCAAGCCATTGGAGCTTGTGCATTCCGATGTGTGCGGGCCGATGAAGACCACCACCATTGGAGGAGCAAGGTATTTTTTGACATTTATTGATGATTTCTCACGCAAGGTGTGGGTGTATATGCTGAAGTGCAAGAGTGAGGTGTTTGGGCGTTTTGAGACTTGGAAGGCCCTTGTGGAGGCTCAATCTGATTGCAAGGTGAGGGTGCTACGGTCGGATAATGGAGGGGAGTATGTGTCCAAGGCCTTTGAGGAGTACTTGAAGGCCCATGGCATTGAGCACCACACATCAGCACCTTACACCCCTCAACAAAACGGCGTAGCGGAGCGTGCAAATCGCACCATTGTGGAGATGGCAAGGTCCATGATTCATGCTCAAGGGCTGAAGTTTGAACTTTGGGGTGAGGCGGTGTCTACAACGGTTTATACAAGGAACCGGTGCCCCACCCAAGCCTTGACAAGCATGACACCCCAAGAAGCTTGGAGTGGGATTAGGCCCCATGTGTCTCACATGCGCATTTTTGGGTGCATTGCCTATGCCTTGGTTCCAAGTGCCAAGAGGACCAAGTTGGATGCCAAGGGCATCAAGTGTCTGTTCCTTGGCTATTGTGAGGGCACCAAGGCTTATAGGCTGATGTGTGTGGAGAGCAAGAAGATCATCAAGAGTCGAGATGTGAGCTTCTTGGAGGATGGAGGTGCTGATCCCAAGCTCTTGGAGATGAGCCCAAGTGGGAGCAATGGAGGACCAGCCCAAAAGGTGGGCACAACTCCAAGAGTGCACCTAGAAGATGAAGATGAAGATGAAGAGCAAGGAGGGGAAGATGAAGACTTGGTGGAGCCCAAGAAGAAGGTGGCCACACCCCAAGTGAAGAGATCAACAATTCCTTCTCCAAGCACTTCACCAAGGGTGCAAGAGCATGATCAGCCCTTGGGAGATGAAGATCAGCCCATGGAAGAGCAAGATCAGACCGTGGAGGAGCCCCGTTATCCAACAAGGACCCGCAAGCCCCTTGGAGATTGGTGGCTGAATCACATTCTTCCTCCACAAAGTGAAGATCAAGCCAATGTGGCTTTCCTTGGAGATCCATCTACACTTGGAGAGGTGCTGAATTGTGAAGATGCAAGCAAGTGGGAGTTGGCCATGCAAGAGGAGTACAAGGCCCTCATTGACAAAGGCACATGGGATCTTGCACCCCTCCCTTCCAAGAGATCAAGTGTGGGTTGTAAGTGGGTTTTCTCCACCAAAAGGGATGCTTTGGGTCACATTTTGAGGTACAAGGCAAGGCTGGTTGCTAGGGGGTTTTCTCAAGTGGAAGGGGTGGATTTCAATGAGACCTTTGCCCCCGTTGCCAAGTTTAGCACCATTAGGTGCATTGTGAGTATTGGGGCAGCCATGGACTTGGAGATGCACCAAATGGATGTGAAGACGGCTTTTCTCAACCCCAAGTTGGAGGAGGTCATCTACATGGATCAGCCTCTAGGCTTTGTACAAGAAGGCCAAGGGCATCTCAAGTGCAAGTTGAAGAAGGCCCTTCCCGGATTGAAGCAATCCGGGAGAGCTTGGTATAGGGATATTGATGCTATGTTTGCAAGAAAGGGCTTCCAAAGAGGCTATGCTGATCACTCTTTGTACACCATGCAAAGTGGTGAGCATTTGGTGATTGTGATCCTCTATGTGGATGATCTGATCCTCCTTGCAAGTAGCATGACCAAGATGCTTGAAGTGAAGGATATGCTCAAGAAGGAGTATGAGATGACAGATCTTGGAGAGTTGAAGTATTGCCTTGGAGTGGAGTTCAAGAGGGATAGGGCTGCCCGCACCATCACTATGAGCCAACGCAAGTACCTTGAAGAAATTCTCAAGAGGTTCAACATGGAGGAGTGCAAAGCCATAGGTACACCACTTGAGAGTCATGGGAAGTTGCCCAAGCTCACGGATGCTGAATTTGATGAGTTGAGGGCTGAAATGCATGGTGTGCCTTACAAGGCAGCGGTGGGTTGTTTGATGTATGCCATGGTAGCCACAAGGCCTGATTTGGCCTTCATGGTGAGTGTTGTGAGTCACCACACCTCCAAGTATGGCCCCAAGCATTGGGCTGCGGTGAAGAGGGTGATGAGGTACCTTCAAGGCACACTTGGGCTGAAGTTGCAACTTGGAGGTGGCAATGGGCTGAAGTTGCATGGCTTTTGTGATGCGGATTGGGCGGGTGATGAGGCGGATAGGAGATCCACCATCGGCTACGTGTTTATGCTTGGAGTGGGTGCCATTACTTGGAATTCCAAGAGGCAGCCCACCATAGCTCTTTCTACAACGGAGGCGGAATACATGGCCATGAGCCAATGCACCAAGGAGGCCATTTGGTTGAGGCAACTCTTGGCTGATGTTGGCCTTGTCCAAGTGGAGAGCACACCAATCTTGTGTGACAACCAAGGAGCCATTGCTTTGGCCAAGAATCCCACCCACCACTCTCGGACGAAGCACATTGATGTGCAACACCATTTCATTCGTGAACGAGTGGAGGCTGAGGTGATTGAGCTCAAGTATGTGCCTACCCAAGCTATGGTTGCTGATGTGCTGACCAAGTCCCTTGGGAAGCCACAACACCAAAACTTGATTGAGAAGATGGGCCTTCGCGACTTTGACCACTTGCAAAGTGGGAGTGTTGAAGATCATGTACATATTGTTGTAGACTATGTACATTCCGCCCTAGGAGTAGTGTTAGACTCTTAGTTAGCCTTAGAGTCTCTTGGGTATTGCTTGTAGTCAAAGGCAGCCCATGGTGATTAGTTATCCCATAATGTATGTGGATAACTAGTGAAAGGCTTCTACCTTATGTACAACCCACTCAAGGGGTTTGGTATCTTCCTACCATCTAAGTAAAGCCTTTCTTTCATTGAATACTTTGTAATCTCAATACATATTGTTGTAGACTATGTACATTCAGCCTTAGGAGTAGTGTTAGACTCTTAGTTCGACTTAGAGTCTCTTGGGTATTGCTTGTAGTCAAAGGTAGCCCATGGTGTTTAGTTATCCCATAATGTATGTGGATAACTAGTGAAAGGCTTCTACCTTATTTTCCACCCACTCAAGGGGTTTGGTATCTTCCTACCATCTAAGTAAAGCCTTTCTTCCATTGAATACTTTGTAATCTCAATAAGATGAAGATGAAGATGTAGAGCAAGGAGGGGAAGATGAAGACTTGGTGGAGCCCAAGAAGAAGGTGGGCCCCTTGAGTGGGTGGAACATAAGGTAGAAGCCTTTCACTAGTTATCCACATACATTATGGGATAACTAAACACCATGGGCTGCCTTTGACTACAAGCAATACCCAAGAGACTCTAAGGCTAACTAAGAGTCGAATACTACTCCTAGGGCTGAATGTACATAGTCTACAACAATATGTACATGTTCTTCAACACTCCCACTTTGCAAGTGGTCAAAGTCGCGAAGGCCCATCTTCTCAATCAAGTTGTGGTGTTGTGGCTTCCGAAGGGACTTGGTCAGCACATCAGCAACCATAGCTTGGGTAGGCACATACTTGAGCTCAATCACCTCAGCCTCCACTCGTTCACGAATGAAATGGTGTTGCACATCAATGTGCTTCGTCCGAGAGTGGTGGGTGGGATTCTTGGCCAAAGCAATGGCTCCTTGGTTGTCACACAAGATTGGTGTGCTCTCCACTTGGACAAGGCCAACATCAGCCAAGAGTTGCCTCAACCAAATGGCCTCCTTGGTGCATTGGCTCATGGCCATGTATTCCGCCTCCGTTGTAGAAAGAGCTATGGTGGGCTGCCTCTTGGAATTCCAAGTAATGGCACCCACTCCAAGCATAAACACGTAGGCGGTGGTGGATCTCCTATCCGCCTCATCACCCGCCCAATCCGCATCACAAAAGCCATGCAACTTCAGCCCATTGCCACCTCCAAGTTGCAACTTCAGCCCAAGTGTGCCTTGAAGGTACCTCATCACCCTCTTCACCGCAGCCCAATGCTTGGGGCCATACTTGGATGTGTGTTGACTCACAACACTCACCGGAAAGGCCAAATCAGGCCTTGTGGCTACCATGGCATACATCAAGCAACCCACCGTTGCCTTGTAAGGCACACCATGCATTTCAGCCCTCACCTCTTCAAATTCAGCATCCGTGAGCTTGGGCAACTTCCCATGACTCTCAAGTGGTGTACCTATGGCTTTGCACTCCTCCATGTTGAACCTCTTGAGAATTTCTTCAAGGTACTTGCGTTGGCTCATAGTGATGGTGCGGGCAGCCCTATCCCTCTTGAACTCCACTCCAAGGCAATACTTCAACTCTCCAAGATCCGTCATCTCATACTCCTTCTTGAGCATATCCTTCACTTCAAGCATCTTGGTCATGCTACTTGCAAGGAGGATCAGATCATCCACATAGAGGATCACAATCACCAAATGCTCACCACTTTGCATGGTGTACAAAGAGTGATCAGCATAGCCTCTTTGGAAGCCCTTTCTTGCAAACATAGCATCAATATCCCTATACCAAGCTCTCCCGGATTGCTTCAATCCGGGAAGGGCCTTCTTCAACTTGCACTTGAGATGCCCTTGGCCTTCTTGCACAAAGCCTAGGGGCTGATCCATGTAGATGACCTCCTCCAACTTGGGGTTGAGAAAGGCCGTCTTCACATCCATTTGGTGCATCTCCAAGTCCATGGCTGCCCCAATACTCACAATGCACCTAATGGTGCTAAACTTGGCAACGGGGGCAAAGGTCTCATTGAAATCCACCCCTTCCACTTGAGAAAACCCCCTAGCAACCAGCCTTGCCTTGTACCTCAAAATGTGACCCAAAGCATCCCTTTTGGTGGAGAAAACCCACTTACAACCCACACTTGATCTCTTGGAAGGGAGGGGTGCAAGATCCCATGTGCCTTTGTCAATGAGGGCCTTGTACTCCTCTTGCATGGCCAACTCCCACTTGCTTGCATCTTCACAATTCAGCACCTCTCCAAGTGTAGATGGATCTCCAAGGAAAGCCACATTGGCTTGATCTTCACTTTGTGGAGGAAGAATGTGATTCAGCCACCAATCTCCAAGGGGCTTGCGGGTCCTTGTTGGATAACGGGGCTCCTCCACGGTCTGATCTTGCTCTTCCATGGGCTGATCTTCATCTTCCAAGGGCTGATCATGCTCTTGCACCCTTGGTGAAGTGCTTGGAGAAGGAATTGTTGATCTCTTCACTTGGGGTGTGGCCACCTTCTTCTTGGGCTCCACCAAGTCTTCATCTTCCCCTCCTTGCTCTTGCTCTTCATCTTCATCTTCTAGGTGCACTCTTGGAGTTGTGCCCACCTTTTGGGCTGGTCCTCCATTGCTCCCACTTGGGCTCATCTCCAAGAGCTTGGGATCAGCACCTCCATCCTCCAAGAAGCTCACATCTCGACTCTTGATGATCTTCTTGCTCTCCACACACATCAGCCTATAAGCCTTGGTGCCCTCACAATAGCCAAGGAACAGACACTTGATGCCCTTGGCATCCAACTTGGTCCTCTTGGCACTTGGAACCAAGGCATAGGCAATGCACCCAAAAATGCGCATGTGAGACACATGGGGCCTAATGCCACTCCAAGCTTCTTGGGGTGTCATGCTTGTCAAGGCTTGGGTGGGGCACCGGTTCCTTGTATAAACCGTTGTAGACACCGCCTCACCCCAAAGTTCAAACTTCAGCCCTTGAGCATGAATCATGGACCTTGCCATCTCCACAATGGTGCGATTTGCACGCTCCGCTACGCCGTTTTGTTGAGGGGTGTAAGGTGCTGATGTGTGGTGCTCAATGCCATGGGCCTTCAAGTACTCCTCAAAGGCCTTGGACACATACTCCCCTCCATTATCCGACCGCAGCACCTTCACCTTGCAATCTGATTGGGCCTCCACAAGGGCCTTCCAAGTCTCAAAACGCCCAAACACCTCACTCTTGCACTTCAGCATATACACCCACACCTTGCGTGAGAAATCATCAATAAATGTCACAAAATACCTTGCTCCTCCTATGGTGGTGGTCTTCATTGGCCCGCACACATCGGAATGCACAAGCTCCAATGGCTTGGTGGCCCGGGTTGCCCCATCCTTGGGGAAGGGCTGCCTTGCTAGCTTGCCCTCAATGCACCCCTTGCACACCATTGAACTCCAATCATGCTTGCAAGAAGAGAGGTTCAGCCCCTTCACAAGGTGTTGGAGGCTCTTCATGCTCTTCACATTCAAGTGTCCAAGCCTCCTATGCCAAAGCTCCACAAGGTCTCCATGGGCTGATCCTTGGGCAACACATGCCAAGGACGTGCCATTCACCTTGGTGAAGTGGAGGAGGTACAAATTGCCCTCACGAGGGGCTGATGCAATCAACACTCCACTTGGTGACCTCACAACGCACCCCACATTGTTAAAATGCACTTTCAAACCTCCCAAAGACAATTTGCTCACCGAAAGCAAGTTGGCATGCAACTTGGGGACATGGAGGGCCTCATGGATCTGAATCCTCTTGGTCTCCCCCTTCACTTGCACCTCCACAATGATGGTCCCCATGCCAAGGGCCTCCACCATGCCATTGTCTCCCAAATAAATCTTCTTCCCCGAAATGGGTTGATAGGTGTGGAAGGCATCTCTATGGCTGGTCATGTGTTGAGTGGCCCCCGAATCCACAATCCATGTAAACATGGTGGCCTTGTCCCCTCCTCCTTGGGTGGCAAAAGCAAAATCCTCCTCCTCCTCCTCTTTGGAGGCTTGGTGTGCACTCTCCTTGCCTTTGGCTTGGCTGACCTTGCAATGCCTAGCAATGTGGCCTGATTTGCCACACTTGAAGCATGTCCTTGTCTCCTTGAACTCCTTGGTGTTGCCTCCTTTGCCATGTCTTGACACAAGGGCTGATCCCTCTCCTTGGGACTCATTCTCCTTGCGCTTGGTCACCTCATGCATCAAGCGTGCCGTCACAAACTCCATGGTCAGCTCCTTCATAGGCCTTGTCTCCAATGCGGTGATGAGGAACTCATAAGACGGTGGCAAGCTCTCCAACAAGGTCATCACCATATCTCCATCCGTCACGGGTGCTTCCAAACAAGCCAACTCATCCGCAAGGGCCTTGATCTTGTTGACATGGTCCAACAAGTCATCCTCCTCTTGCATCTTGCTAGTGAAGAACTTCCTCCTAAGAAAGAGGATGTTGGAGAGGCTCTTGGTCTCATGGATGTTGCAAAGCGTGGTCCATGCTTGGGCTGGTCCTTTGCAATGGCGAATGTGTGCAATTTGCCGGTCCACAAGGTTGATGGCAAGGAGAGCAAAGGCCTTCTTCTCCTTCCTCTCAAACGCCTTCTTGGTGTTGAGATCAGCATCTGCACTTGGAGCCTCCTCACTCCCATCCACCACCTCCCACAAGTCCTTCTCCGCAAGGATCATCTCCATCTTGAACTTCCACATGCCAAAGTTCTCCCCATTGAACTTGTCAATGATGCGCACGCCTTCTCCTCCACTTGATGCCATGATGGAGCACCTCCCACTTGTTGGCAGCCTCCCAATGTGTCTCCAAGAGTTCACAAACTCAATTCAGCCTCCAATGAAGCACTTGGAAGCCAATTGGGCTGAAATGACACCAATCAACCCTTCCAAGCACCTCCAAAGATCCTTCACACCCTAAGATCCACCAAACACTCCTCACAAGTGCAAGGACTCCTCTATACACCAATTCAGACCCTAATGAAGCTCAAAATCACCACATGCACATCATGGGCAAGTGCTACTTCAAATCAGCAAACACACTTCCAATGCTCCTCCCAAATTGGGTACTCCACACCCTAAGAAGCTCAAGACTTGCAATCCGCCCTAGATGGAGCTACTACTCACAATTCACACCACAAGGACAACACTGGTCTCCAACAACCCTAGTTGGATCACCAAAACACAAAAGAACCCTAATTGGCTCCACAAATCTCACAAGAGCACAATTCAGCCCTCTTGGATTCACCAAGTCCACTAATTCGCCTCACACACTCACAAGGGCACTAATCAGCCCACAATGGATGCCAAATGCCACAAGCAACAAAAAAAATGCTTCCAAGGCTCACAAATTACTCTCACTAGATTGCAATTTGCCAAATCACAATCCACAATGCACCCAAGTGCACAATCAGCCTCAATGGGCTCCCAATGTACACCTCTAAGCACAAACTCAAAATTGGAGCACAAATCAGCCCTCACTAGGTCTGATTACTACCATGAGCAAACTCACACCCAAAATGTACTCAAAACCTCACAAACCAGCCAACAAATGTCCAAGAAAAGAACAAAACACTTGCTTCTTTTGTAAAAAAAAATTCTCTCCAAAGTTTGTTTTTGTTTTTGACTTACACCATATGGTTTGTAGGTGACAAAGTGACAAATGGCTAGTTGCTCCCCAAGCTCCAAGATCTCCTCCAAATGATTTGAACTTCTCCCACAAACGCAACTCCAAGTGCGTGGGCCCATAACCTATTGAGATTACAAAGTATTCAATGGAAGAAAGGCTTTACTTAGATGGTAGGAAGATACCAAACCCCTTGAGTGGGTGGAAAATAAGGTAGAAGCCTTTCACTAGTTATCCACATACATTATGGGATAACTAAACACCATGGGCTGCCTTTGACTACAAGCAATACCCAAGAGACTCTATGTCTAACTAAGAGTCGAACACTACTCCTAGGGCTGAATGTACATAGTCTACAACAATATGTACATGTTCTTCAACAAGCACCATTAGGTGCATTGTGAGTATTGGGGCAGCCATGGACTTGGAGATGCACCAAATGGATGTGAAGACGGCTTTTCTCAACCCCAAGTTGGAGGAGGTCATCTACATGGATCAGCCCCTAGGCTTTGTGCAAGAAGGCCAAGGGCATCTCAAGTGCAAGTTGAAGAAGGCCCTTCCCGGATTGAAGCAATCCGGGAGAGCTTTGGTATAGGGATATTGATGCTATGTTTGCAAGGAAGGGCTTCCAAAGAGGCTATGCTGATCACTCTTTGTACACCATGCAAAGTTTTGAGCATTTGGTGATTGTGATCCTCTATGTGGATGATCTGATCGTCCTTGCAAGTAGCATGACCAAGATGCTTGAAGTGAAGGATATGCTCAAGAAGGAGTATGAGATGACGGATCTTGGAGAGTTACTCCTGACCCTCCATCAATGGGCACATTCGGAATAGAACACCCATCGATTTCTACTGTCACTTCAAGAGCTCCAGAATCTTCTGGTCTAGCAAAGTTAACTGCTACCGAAGGTAGCTTAACTTTTCTCTTCCTCTTCCGGGTCCACGCATCTCGGATCAATTTCTGATAATTCATATTATCATGAAGGAGTTCCCCAATGGTAACGTTGGCCTTCTGATTTTTGATATCCTGGACAATATCATACTCATGTCCTCTCGTATCCGGACTAATTATTACCGGAACATCATCAAAGCTAACAGTCTTCCGAACTGGGGGACTCACTGTTTTGGTAATCTCCGTTCGAACTTCCTTACTAATATCTCTGGGAATCCGGGTCGGAATGATTCCTTCCTCAGAGCTGGCTGAGTCTTGTTCCGGATCTTGTCTTCTGGGAGACAGATCCAAGTCTCTACTAGAATCAGATTTCTTTCTGTGCTTCTTTCTCCCTTTCTTTCTATTCTCCGGTTGGTCTGGTTGTCCCTTGGCGGAACTGCGGGTTGATACTCGATGAACTTCCTCCTCGTCCGGCAGCTCCACCTCACACTGTCACTTCTCCGGTTTCTCTACTCCTGCTGAGTGACCGTAGTTGAGAGCGGTCTGTTCTCTAGGAAGAATCTGCACTTGCTTGTAAACCGGTCGTGGTTTCACTGGTTTAGGGCATTGTCCTTCACTATGCCCATATTCTTGACAGTTTTGACAAGGGAGAACCTGGGGTGCACCTTGCCCTAGTCCTTTGTGAGGACAGTTGTTGGCATAATGGCCGGGCTCTCCACAATTATAGCAAATCACAACTTGTCTATCCGGATATCCGGATGGTTGCATCGGTTGATGTAACATCAGGCCTTGACTAGGTCCTGGTAAGAAGTTCCGGTTCAACGCATTGGACCGGACAAGTATCGCTATTCCTTTCCCTTGGGCATAACTGGATTGAACCTGATACACCTCGTCTTCCTCCGGTTGCTCCAGGGTATAATAGACATCTTCCTCCAGGTACACATAATGAACCGGTTTATGTGTGTGCTGACACTCACTAGGATAATGGCCTTGCTGCCCACATCTTCCGCACCACACATTTGCTCTTGAAGTAGGAACGATACGTCTGGGTTTCCGGTTCTCTGTCAAGTTGACTTTGATGGCTTCTAATGACTCTTGAATACTCTTCATCATCTTCTTGGAATCCGGATCCTCTTTCTTGACTTTGACCACCGTCTTCTCACGTACATTCCTGGTCTTTGTTGACCGTCGAGGTGGTGATATCTCCACTTCCTCTTCTGAGCTTGATAGATCCGAGCCGGAACTTCCAGATTCAGAGTCTCCTAGGCTGGATTCTGAATCGGAAACCTTTCTTTTGTTCTTCTGTTCCTGGTTTCGCTTTTGCTCTTTGTACTTGTTTCGTTGCTCACTCTTCCTCAGGGACTTCCAAAGAGACTGGGCTGAGCTCTCATAATTGGTAGCGGCGTCGATAGCTTCTCTTAGGGTCGCGGGTCGTGATTGGCGGATCAAGAATCCCACCGATTCCGGTAATCCGGCTATGTACCACTCCACCTGCAAACTAGGAGCGATGTCATTAGGAAGTTTCTGGATAAGAGCTTTCACACGGTGTCTGTATTTTCTTATAGACTCCGATGACTTCATCTTCATTGTGCTCAACCTTCCTAATGCTCTGGCCTCTCCTCCGATTTCCCGGAAAGCTTGGAGAAATTCCGTTCGTACTTGGGCCCAATCATTCCGGATGTCATCTGGAACATCTTGGTAACACTGAAGCACTTCCCTCTTGAGCAGGCCTTGAAAGATCCGCCCCTTAGCAACTTCATTGTCTTGGTTAGCAATTGCAGTTGACTCAAATTCACACATCCATTCGTCCGCATCTTGCTCTCCGTCACCCCTGAAACTTTTATATTTCAGGCGAGTCATGTTGCGTCCCTCCTCCAGGATTGGATCTTCCTCTCTCTCTTCTCCTAGATTTGCTTCTACCGGAAACGCAACTATCCGATCCTCAAGGTCTGGTTCTACCAACACTGGATCAATCTCTAAATCCGTGATTTCTTGATTGATCAGTTCTGGTCTGGATCCGGCCTCGTCTTGCTGGATCTTCCTAATTCGTTCTGACTTCCTTCCTGCTACTGGTGTCTTTCTCATTAGATTCCGGATTTCCTGTGGAACTAAATCCGAAATTTCAGACAGCCTACAATGATTTTAACCGACTGTTTCCTCTCCGGTTTTCCTATTAGAATTTTCACGGCTTTAGAATCCCCGGCAGCGGCGCCAGATTTTTGCCATGTCGCAGCACAGGGTAAGTAAATTCCCTATTATGCTCACAAAAACCACTTTAAAGCATAACAAAGTGACTCTAAAGATCAAACCCACGAGATTCTGTGAAGTGTTTAAACTCTATTAGGAACTTAGAGGTCAATAGTCGGTTCCTTCAAGAATTTCCCTAATCGGATGTAGGATTTCTCGATACGGAAATCCTTCCTACATTAGTATAGCGTATCCGGAATCTATGTCCCACTATTACTGACTACAATCCGGATACCTTTGAATCAACAACCAACAAACCCACCCAGACTTCCTGAATACTTCCGGATTTTCTTCTGTGAGAACGGACTCCCTCCCTTTACTGATGTCCGTCTTCTTTACTAATTTCCGGTTTAATTTAACCTCTGTTGACTCATCAGAGGGATCCGCCAATTTGATTTAGTAGAGTGGTCGGCTAGCCACACCTTCCGGACTTTTAAAGTGATGGAAGAGTTCACTCTAATCTACTCAATCTCCTATCTAACTAGAGTCCGGTTTGGTTTCTCACAATGACCGGAAAATGAATCTGGTCAGAGGTCACACAAAACCCCCCCGTACGACCCTTATCATACTACAACGACTTTGACTTTCTTTCAACTTGTATGGAGCTAAGGTGACTACAAGTGTATCCGCCCGTGCCAGTAGAATTCGGTATCTCTTCCGTTTACTTTCTAAGTTGATGAGACCTCTCAAGGATCAGACGCGGACCAGACCTCCCACCCGGTCGCTCTAGCGCAGTCAGGAAATCCCTCCCTAATTGCCTAGCTTAACAATGGTTATCTCATCCGGAATACAAGATCTAGATCCTACTGAGGTGCTATGACTCACTCCCAGCACTTACAACCTCTGCACACAACTATAGGTAAAAGAACACCAACGGGAAGAAGAATTCTCTCCAAGTCCGCTCACTAGCAATCAATTCCTTATTCACTCATCCGGCCAAAGCATGGGAAGACAAGGGAATGACAGAAAAATGCACAGTACACAAAACCATTTGGTGGAAATTCGCTTCCCCGTCTCTATTGAGAGACGGATTTATATACAAAGTTACGTTCATACAAAATGGGGGGAAAAATCCTAAGAAATCGGCACTGTTTCTGGCCGAGATTGTAGGATCTGATCCTCCCGTATTTCTCGCTACAAAATTGTTCCTAACAAAATGGTCCTAAAAATATACATTCTATCCTTTGAAAAAAATCCCAAGGCCCACCACTATCTGGTGTAATCTGCTCAGTAATTTTACTGATGCTGCCTTCCTTCTCTCCCCCTTCCGGAATACATTCCGGAATTGGAGTAGAAGGTTCTCCATCTTCTGTTGGTGGTGCGGGTGCAGGAACTTTATGATTGGATCCTGGAGATCCGGGCTTCGGTACCTCCTGCACATCCGAATCCCCACACAGACTCGGAAAGGAAATTCCGGACAAGGAAACCGGATGATGTAGATGAAGCCTTTTACTGCTATCATCTATCATCTTGGCTGCCTTCCGGAATTCCTCTAACGAAGACTCCATTTGACCGGCAAACTCTGCAAATATCCGTGCTATTCTCCCACCGGAGATTTTCTTCTCCCTATGCACGCCTTCGTCAAATAGTTTGGCCTTGGCCATCGCGTCTCCGGATGCCGCCACCACGGAAGTCATCGCGTTGTTGGCCTTCCAGGTATCCTCCTGTAGGTTCCGGGCAGCTGTCACTTCCTCCATGCTGACTTCCCGGTCCCTCTTCAAGAGTTGGATCTCGCCTCTCAGCTTGATCATCAACTCATCCATTTCCCGGAGGGTGATGGTCTACTTTAGAAACCTCTCCTCCTTCTCCCGGTCTTCATCCGGATTGTTGATACAGTTTGCTACCGTTTCCGGAAGAAAACTGTCAATCTTTCCTCCTACCAGGCCGGCTATTGAAGAAATTGCAGTATGCCTGATAACACATCGGGCCTGAATTTCCCCCAAAACATGAATCAACTTACCAAAAAGTGGATTCATTCCGGTGTCGTTGGATCCGGAAGCTTCAGCTTTTCCCTTGTTCGCTTCCTGGGGTTCATTCTTCGGTGTTCCGGTTTTAACCAGAAGAGCCCCTCCTTCCGAACTGGTCTTGGTCCGGGTGGCCATCCCCTTCCCATCCGGTTGAGATGGCTTTCCTGCCTGTTGACCTCCCAACTTCTTGTCAGCCGGAGACCCTCGATTCCCCACCGTCATCTTCAGGCGTTTCCGGTGGATGAGCGGTACTCCATCGTCCTCCTCATCTTCCTCCTACTAGTTCCGCATATTCTCCTTAGGCATTCCGGCTGGCGGAGTACTGTCGTGTTCAGTGTCGGAACTCTCATCGTCCGACACTCCAAACTTGGCGAGAGCCATCTGGGCCCTCCACTCA
The DNA here is from genome assembly GCA_947034895.1 of Rhytidiadelphus loreus. Classification (NCBI taxonomy): domain Eukaryota; kingdom Viridiplantae; phylum Streptophyta; class Bryopsida; order Hypnales; family Hylocomiaceae; genus Rhytidiadelphus; species Rhytidiadelphus loreus. The sequence goes on from OX344764.1 coordinate 48,833,173, forward strand.
CTCTCCTCGGTTATCGTGAGGAGTCCCTGTTTCCGGTAAAGGTGGAAAAGGTAGGGGCAGAGTGGGGTTCCTCTGCTCTTCTTGGTATTGGCGCAAAGTCCGGCCACTAGCAGGCACATGTACTTCGCCCAATCCACTCGCATCTCCCCGCTCAGAGCTCCGAAAATAGTATTGCCCACCGAGAGGATCAATATCGTCGGTTTTTCCGGATAAAGGATGGGGAGCAAAAACTCTAGTAGACACCGATGCCGCGAGTTTATGCAGTCCGCCACAACGAATCCGTCCTTGGAATCCGCTCCTTGGGCAAACAGCCCCTTCACATAGTTGTCCCAGGATTTGGCCTTTGACGTCCCTCCTTCCCGAAAATTATACACTTCCCTCTAGATCTCTTCGGTCCACTTATCCGGTGCTGCCCGGATGGTTTTCGCAAACTGATTTGGAGCTCCTAATTGCAGCTCCCGGATGACCTCCTTGTTTTTGAACCCCCAGGGCTTCCCGTGAAGCCCCTCACAGCCCATGGCCGTCAGGTCGTCGATTAGCTCCGCCAGGTCCCAATCCGTCTTGGGTTCTACCGGCGCCACCCCTCTCAACTTCACTTCTCCCTGAGGCGCATTTGGTTTAGTGGCAGCGCCACTACGTTTAGGCATCCGTCCTCACTTCTACTTCTACCTCGCGTTCTCTCTTCTAGCCGCACGTCTCGTATCCCACCCAAAACCCAATCTAAAGTCTTGCGCCTACCGATCAATCCGCGCGCCTTCCTACTACCAAGCGCCTCCTCAAATCACACAGCGCCTAAGTAAAAACGAGCTCCAACACCACACACAAAGAGAAACAATCACACCTAAGAGCTGGAGAGAGTCTGAGAGAGAGAAAGAGAGAGAGAGAGAGCTGAGGCGTCAGAGTGAGAATGAGCTCTCAAACCCTAAGTCAGGGTTTATATACCCCGAAAACTTAGTCCAGATTTCCCTTCCGATTTCCGGTCTTCTAATCTTCCGGTCCTCCGGTTTCAGTCCGGAACTAGAATATTTTCCGGCTTCTATTTTGATTCCGGTCAACAGTTTATTTTACTTCCCTAATTGTCCTAAATCTAAACCGTGTTCTAAACTTTAAGCCCTTCCGGTTAAGTTCTTCTTGATTTAAAACCTAAATTCTTGATTACTAAAAAAAATTGAAAATTCCGGTTGCGACAGCTTTCTTATCTGATGGCTTCCGTGGATTCACATTTGTGAGAATAGAGCCTGAACTGCCAGCGGTTGCTGGACGAGTCTCCGCCACAGATTTCCTGCATTTGTCACTCGGCTCGCCGATACTGGTGTCCGGGTTCTTCGTCTTCGGGGCCTGAGCGCGGGCCGTTCCTCTCCCACTTCCTCTACTCCATGTGCGGCCACGCACTCCTGACGTTGATTTGGTCTAAGCGGCAGTTTCCTACCTTTGTTGACCGTGACCGTGACTCGCTCGAGCAGGTCCTTTGTGGACATGTTCCTTTGCGTGCTCTGTGAGCTTATGGAACATGTACGCAATTTTCCTTGACGTGGCCCTGGCGTTCCTTCTGACCCAAGGGTGGTACCTTGAAATAAAGTCTTCGGCCAAGGTATCGAGGTTTGCCGAGTGCAAGTCTGCGATGAGGTTGTCGAAGTCGAAAACTCCCACATTGTCATCTTCATAGCCAACAATGGAATGGGTATGTTTAGTTTCCCTTCCCGCGTTGTCGTGCCCTTGTAGGGTGATGACAATGTATTTGTCTTGGTGGTTCTCCACGAGTGCGACCTTCTCACTCAGGTTCCAACTGACGTACATCCCGTTGTCTTTTACTCGGTGACGGAGGTAGATGTAGTCCTTGGACTGGTTGACACCGAATGTCCAAGAGTCAACAACGGCTTTGAATTGCCAGAGCTTGCCGTAGAGCTCTGGCATCTCCGTTATGAAGGGCTCTTCATCCACCCACTTGCTAAACGGCTCTAGAAACGGGAGGGTGGCTGAGTAGTTGTAGTCAAAGTCTGCAGCCATGTTGGTACGATTCTGTGCAAAGGAAACTATAAACATCAGAGTCGTAATTTGAATTTTATCTTCGCCTCGAAGATAACAAAGGAAAGATGTTCAGACTAATGTAATTCCACTCATTAAAGGTCATGCGAGGCTAATCATCATAACAAAGTAGTGATCAATTTACTGTTTGTATTTGTAAATCAGAACTACGATTCAATATCGTCGAGAAGAGGATAACTGTTCGTTATTCTCATTTCATTATATTATTTTCTTGGTTCTTCGGGGTTTTTTATCTTCGACCCGAAGATAGCTTTGAGTGCTTTTATTTAATTATATAATTTTGTGTTTTCTTTGGTTTATTTTATCCTCGAGCCGAGGATAATTGTTTTGTATTTTATTTTGAATAGCTCAGCCGACATTATTACCTATATCATATTTGAAAATGATAACTACGATTGAGTATCTTTGGGACGAAGATAATTCTCTACAATTTCGTGGGCGTGTTTTTTTAGTTCTCTTCCATTTTTAATCATTTGATTATATATTTGACACTGTCTTAATTATGATAGTGTCATTTCTGTTATTACATTATCCTCGGTCCGAGGATAATTGTTTCTTATTTAAATATAATTGTGATATATTGGTGTTATGTTTGTTTGTTGTTATCCTCGGACCGAGGATAACTGTATCATATTTTTATTCTTTTATATTATATTTGTGTTTTGTTCGTTTGTGTATCCTCGACCCGAGGATAATGTTTTTGTTATTTACATTCATTGTTTTTATCCTCGAGCCGAGGATAATTGTTAGTGAAGTTCCATTATTTTTCTGTGTTCTTCACCTTTGTAGACTGGAGTTTTACGTTGTCCCGATAATTATTATCTTCGACCCGAGGATAGTTTTTGCTGCTCACTCATTAATAACTCGTGAGATTTTGACGAAAACCCTAATTGTAATATTAATCATCTGGGCACACTCTGAATACAGACAGTGGCAAATACTATACCACACCAAGTAATCTCACATTAAACTAACACAATCAGAGAAACAGAATTGAAATCAAACTTAGAAACCAACAGAAACAACAATGTAGAAACAACAAAATACTAAAGACTTGCTCACCTTCAAATGATTCTAGTTTCACACTTCTTGCACCAGATTTGAGAGTGTCACAAAACTTCACAACACTTACACTTCCAAATCCAGTTGGTCCTGCACACATTACAAACCCTAATCAAAGAAGAAATGAAAAAAAACTGCACACTCTAACTCTAAAATCTAGGCCACTCATAGTTGCATACTATGCAACTAGGTGAAGAATTCAAGAACAAAAACAACAGTAACATCAAACTGAAGATGCAAAGAACAAAAACAAAAAATGCACACCCTAAATTCTAAAACCTTGCACTAGAAAACAAATAAACACTATACACAAAACAAGCATGGAATGCTTCTTACCAGAAATTCAGAATCTGTATCAACTAAACCCTAAAACCCGAAGAAAAACAAGAAATGGGAATCAGATTTCTAAACCCTAAATCCCCGCCCGCATAGAAATCCGCATCTGAAGTCGAAAAAATACAGAATTGGATTCAGAAATCTAACGCCTGCAGTCCAGGTCCCCTGCACTTGAAAAAAATCGCCAAAAAATCGCCTGCAGTCCAGGTCGCTTGCACTCGCCAAAAATCCGCGCCTGCACTCAAGGTCTTGACTGCACTCAAGCTCGAAGGAATCTGCGCCGCGCCTGCACTTGAAAAAACCTACGTCTGCAGTCCAAGAAATAAGCACTTGCACTCAAGCTCGAAGGAATGCGAGCTTGCACTTGAAAAGTCCGCCCTTGCACTGAAGCTTCAAGCTCGAAGAAGCAGCTGTGCGACAAGTTCCAAAACAAACCCGCGCATCAAGTTCCACCCTAAACCCGAACAAAAAGCTCCACCCTAAACCAACACGCGCAGCAAGCTCCACCCTAAACCAACACAGAAAACTCCAAAATAACCCGCGCGCCAAGCTCCAAAGTCCAAACAACCGCGCGGTACAGTACTGGGAAGAAACACCCGCGTGCAAACTGGTGGGGAGGGATGACTAGCCAAACCGAACACCAAGCCTCCTCCAAATCGAACACCAAGCCTCCCCCGAACCGAACACCAAGCCTCCCCCGAACCTACTTTCCCTTCCCCAGCTTTGGGCCATAACGAACCTACTTCACCAACCTACGGCCCCTTCAAACCTATTTTCCCTAGCTTCCGACCTCCCCAAACCTACTTTCCCAAGCCTGCAAACTCTCAAGAATATACTTTGTTGAATGTACGTCACCGGACCTGTCTCCACAAAACCTACTTCTTCTAAGCTTCAGATCGTATACACGTATGTGTTTTGCAACCTCAAACAATGGGCGGGTCACCGAGGAAATCATCTATTTTGTCACCGTGAATTGTTGGCTTAAAAAAATGAAAATGTACTCAGTGGAAGACAAACTACTGTAGATGATCTTTTCTTTCCACACAAATTCTAGAGAATGAATAGTTGCATTTTTGTTCTACACGGAGTAATTCCTTGTCATTCCTTGACCAGAAAATGGCCTTTGGCATTGTTTATGGGCTAAAGAATGTAAGGGAATGTCATCCAATTAAGTTTGTACAATTCCCTATTTTTCAAAGAAATGGCATTTGATTTTGAAGAATTGAAAATTCTACCACAAATTCTACCCTATGACATTTGGGCATTCTAAATGTTGTTAAAAAAAAATTAACTTTTGAATGCTAGGCTATTTGTTGTGAAAATTAATTGTTTTATCACCATGTGAATTGTTGGCTTATAAAAATGGGAAAATACTAATTGAAAAACAAACTATTGTAGATGATCTTTCTTTTTCACCTTGGCAAAATTCTAGAGGATGAATAGTTACATTTGTGTCCTATACGGCAAGATTGTTTGTTATTCATTGACTAGGAAAAAAACCTTGGCGTTGTTTAGGGGTTAAGGTTTTAAGGAAGGCTAAAAATCCACATGATGGGAATAATAGGAATAATGTTGAACATATGTATCAAGCCATTGTCCAAAGTGAATGTGATATCTTCTAATCCCATAATTCATCTTCTTTAGACTTTTATAAATTTTAGACTTCATATAAATTTTATATGAAATACAAAGTTTAGTAAATTTAAATAAACTTCTAAAGTATTGTCATGAATAAAAGAATAATCAAGTAATAAAAAAAAATTCCATTGTTTTATTAAAAAATTATAAAGAACTTTTACATTACAAATGATTCTAACCCCTGAAGGTCTAAACACCATTTTTTAAAGATTCAACATTATAATAGGTATGAAATAACCATTAAATGAGACAAAATAAAATGTAGAATTATAAAATATTTTAAACTTGAATTTATGATTATTCTCTTAATTAATTTAATGCCATTTGTCTGGTACTTCACAACAAAACATTAAAATTAAGTATTCATGTTTTCTAATTTAAAGAACTATTATTTCTGAATTCATGGAATAAAGTTTAGCGTAGAATGAGAAAAAAAATGAAACTTCTACATTTTTTCTCACTTCACTGTCTTCTTTAGAATTCCATGATTGTAGTGCATTGAGTTTAGTTTTTAAAGTACAAAGTACGCTTGGCTTGTTTTTTTTTCTTAATTCTATGTTAAATAGTTTAAGAATTAGTTTGATACAATATTTTATTTATTGAAAACTTATCATCACAAAATTATAAAAGTATAGCACTCAAAATTGTTCATAGTAGTTAGAAGATAGGCCTTTCATTCATACACAACTAGCACTTTTTGAATAATTATGTGGTTTAAGAACACAAGAGAATTTCTAAAACTTGTAGAGTATAGTATTTTTATACACTTTAGGAAGTCATTGTATAAGATACATTCTAATACATTCATTTGTAGGAAGTGAACCTCTGATGATTATTATTTATGAGACATTGAAGTGGTTCAAGTCTCTAAACCATGATGGAATTATTACTAATGATTGGTAGCAAATGAATGCAAAGTCCATCATTCATTTCAATGTACTAACAAAGTAGTCTCATTTGAAGCCAATTATGCTTCAAATCATGGCTTGGGAAGCCATAAAGGTAGAAATCATGACTTCTTAGAACAAAGGTCTTTGAATTCTTTTACTCTGTTATTAATTACCACGCTTGTAAAAATAGAGGTCCTACTTTGTATAGTTAATTTATCCTACTTTCTTTTTGAATATTTTAAACATTTGTATTTTATTTCCTTCATCTTCATAAAAGGTTTTGGCTTCTTTTTTATTGTACTTCTTTACAGTGTTGTGCAAATTTTAGGTTTTTTTCCCAAATCATTCTAATTTAAAAAACAATTGAACAGAATAATAAACTATGTTGAAGAATCATTATTCTTTTAAATTTTATCATGATTTAACTAGGACATTATTTTGTTGTTCTTCTGTAGTTATCCTCATTAAAATTTTAAGCTTCTGTGATTTTAATTCTATATAGTACAACATCAATGGCTTCATTTCTTCTTTGGTTTCCAAGGTGCTTGACAAGAAGAATAGCAAATATTTAATGTGCTCCTCTATCAATGCAAATCCCTTAGAATGTGTTACAACATTATGGAAAATAAATTATAACAAATACTACATTTTATAGAATTGAATGTTATAAAATTCACAATAATACATTATTCTTTGTTTTGGAAAAAGAAGCTCAAAGTTGTGTATATTTTTTATGACATTATATTAGAGATTGTGCAATATTTTGGGTAATTTTGAACATGAACGTTCATTTACAAGCCAACAAAATTGGAGATCATTTATTAGTTGACATAAATAATATTTGAAACAAAAAATATTATGTTAAATCATCCGCTTGTATGAAAAAAATATCCTAAACCCAATAAATTTTAAATAAGAAACATCCTTGAAATTTTTATTATTGGAATTTCAAAAACAAATATGAATTTAGGGTTTAAGTTGCAAAATCACAATATGAATTGTCAATATAATTTGAATTCGTGAACATGTAATTTACATTTCATGAAGACTTTCTTGTTGCTCCTAAACCAATAAACTCTGAAGTCCTAAACCCTAAACCCTAAACCCTAAACCCTAAACCCTCAGCCATTGCTTGTGGGATATATTGTTTTCCAAAGTCTGTGGTAGAAAAATCCCCCTTTGGAGTAACATATATTTTTTATAAGGAATTATAATGTTTAATCCTTATAAATAGGTCTAAGTTTGTTACTGGCATGTTTTTGTTAAAGGCTATTAAGTACTTGCTTTATACTAATTTTTGGTGGGTTTGGAGTTGTTTTATGTATACCCTCACCAAAGTTTTAGTTACCTAATTACTAGGCTGGAATTTTTAGAAAATCTTGGTTGGAGTTAGTTTTACTCACCATTTATGATAAGATAGTCCCTCCCTCCCTCATGTCAGTTCAAAAACTTACCCTCCTCTTAGATTAATTGGCCATACATTTCATTTTCATTCTTTAGGAATATTGGTACCAATTTGTATGATTTTTTCATCATTGGTTACTCTATATTTCTTTTTCTTTTTAAACCTTAGGTTGGTTTGAAAAATTATTTGTGGTCCTAATTTAATTACATCAATAGGATGTATATTAAAATTTACCACTTGAATGGCTATGGGGTTTTTGTAGATTATAAAGACCAGTCCCTCATAGATAATAGTCCAAAAGTGATATGGTTAAGCCATCACTTGTCTATACCATTCTATATTTATGGATGGTGGTTGTTATTTGGAAATCAATAGGATATGTATGCACATGGTCTTTGTATCCATGCATGATGGACTTATGGACCCATATTAATTGTTGGGGGCCCTTATGGTACATGAGGGTTTGACTTGGCCCTTTCCTTGAGACCCAAGGCATGTTCCTTTGACCTAAAATTAGGGTTTCTTGGAGCCCAAGCTGTTCTCTTCTAAGTTCCCTAAATTTTCTTCCCTGGTTCCCAATGAATTCTTTCTTGGTTCCCAAGGCAAAGAGAGAGTATAAAGGCTTAGTTGTAACCCTGCCTCAGCCTCTTACACCTGCTTAACTGTGGCTTGCTAAGTTGAGTTTTACAAAGGGTGATTTTTGTTGGAAGTGACTGCATTTGTGAGGAGGGATGGCATCTTCACAAGGTTTTTAACTCACAATTTGGTGGACTATGGTTTATTTGTCATTTTCTTGCATGAAGTATTAATTGATGGGTAGTTTTCCTATTGTGATTGCAATGACACGTTGCTATGAACTGAAGACACCTTGCATACGCAAATTCTAACTAACTATGTGTTTGTTGGATTGTATGGGTGCAGGTGAGGTTCACAGCCTCTTTAGTATTTCTACCCTGACTGCTTACTCCAAAGACTATGACAACTATTTTTATGGGTTACTAAATCATGCTGTATGCTGGTTTTAGATATTAGCTTGATCATGATGATTTTTTAGACTCTAAAAAGTCACCTGACATTTTGGAAATTTCTTCCTTGTAAGGATCTTGTTATAATTCCTTATTTGGTTTAGAAAAATACACTTCTTTATTTTGTTATCTTTTATTAAGGATGATTTGTTGGTTCTAATGTTTTTGGTATTACCTAAAGTTATGCTAGTTCTATTGGAAATTATTAGTACTATTGAGTCTATAATTTCTGTGGAGAAATTTCTCAAACCTTATTGATTTGGAGTTATCAATTTAGGTAGGAGATTTGCAGTCTATATTTTCTTTAAAAGCCTTGGTGATTTGATAGAATTACTTTGTATAGTACCTATCTTATCAAGTTTTATTTGGAATTCATTAGTCATATTTTAAACTATGATTTTCCAACTTACAGTTTTGGCTTAATTGATTTGATAGGCCTTACTTTAATAGTATCTATTTCATCAAATCTTATATGGAGATTATTAGTACTACGATGTCTTTGATTTCCATAAAAACTTTTAAATCATTATTGATTGGATGGTTTGACTTGAGAAAAGTAGCCATAGCATCAACTAAATAGAAAAGTGATTAGTCTGTGATTTCTTGAAAATCTTTTTTAGAGCTTTTTTGATTTGATAATTGGTAGTACCTATCTTATCATAAACTCTGGAAATCATTAGTTTGGTTTTATCTATGATTTCTTTAGATGTTTTCAAAAGCTTCTAATTAAATAGCTTTATTTAGGCTAATGCCTAAATTACCAAATTACAATTTGGAAATTATTTGTAGTGTTTTAACTATGATTTCTTATTTTATTTTTAGAACCATATTGATTTGGTGGTTTAAACTCAAAGCAGTATCCATCTTATTAAATGTTTGAAAATCATTTTTATTAAGACTTTTTAGGGGCCTCTAAGATTTGATAGTTTTACTTTGTAATGTCTATCTTAGCAATTGGATATCATTAGTAGTGAATCCTCTATGATTTCTTTACGGCTCTGATGATCTATAGGCCTAATCTGAAAAGTATCTATATGATCAATCATAAATTAGAAATTATTAATACTATTATGATTTCTTTTGGAAAGATTGTTGATTTAGTGGTTTAAATTACATCAACAATAGTTTGGAAATTATTTTAAGCCTTGATTTGATAAGGTTTTATTTGGTAGTGCCTATCTTATCAATTAATCATTTGGAAATCAATAGTTATGTTTATTCTATGATTTCCTTGTATATTTTATGGCTTGGTTGATTTGATAAAGGTTAAACTTGGAATTTGCCTTGTCTATCAATCATTGTTTGGAAAGTAATAGTCTTGAAAAGTTTATGATTTGGAAATTTATAGGAAAAGCCCTGTATAGGGATGTCCCTCCCACCCACCCGGGTTTCCTAAGTCTAGTTGCAATTCATTTTGATAATGTAAGGGTGGAAGTTGAATAGCCCCTTTATAAATAAATGTAATCATGGAGGTTATGTAGCCATGGTTTTGGTTTTTTTAAATTTGTATGGTTGTCTATTTTGAAACCAATCAATTTTAAACAATTTGTTTAACAGGCTTAAAGTTTTTTTTAAAAAATTCTTTGGAGTAATTCACTCAAAGCTCTAGTTTTAGTCTAGTTGCATATCAATTTTTGATAAAGTAAAGGAGAATGTTAAATGTCCCCTTTATATTTTGCTAAAATCATGACAAGGAAAATATTCATGGTTTTTCAAATAAAAGTAAGTAGTTTTCTATTCTTAGATGGTATTTTACCATCCAAGTTTACAATAGTAAGTAGTTTTCTATTCTTAGATGAAATCTATTCCTAGATTTCAGCAAACTTGGATGGTAAAATATGTTAATTACATATCCAAGTTACTATTTTATAAGGCCCCTCCCACCCTTCCCTTCCTTTACCCTCTAGATTAGAAAATGTTGAAAATTAATTTAGCCACAATTTGGATGTTACTAAAACCTTATAGCATAAATTTTATTACCTAGCCTTGGATGGAGATGTCTATGTTCTAGGTTTATTGGAGGAAGTTGGAACACCACATACTTGTTCCCTAAATTATGAAGGGATGACAAGTAGAAAATTGGTACCAAAATTCAATTAGTTGGAAAATTAGACTATGATTGAAGTTGATTTACAGATATGGTACAAGTTTAGGTGGCCTAATTTGTCCCTTCTAAAGTCACTATTGGCCATGGTTTTTGAGCAATTCTCTCCATGCCAGAGATACTAAGTATTTTAATTACCATTCCATGACAACTAGTTAAGTAGTCATGTTAGTGGGTTTTAGTTCTCCAAGGAAGTAACGTCTGGCATAAATGACCTAATTTGAATCGAGTTAGTGGTTTTTTCCCCCTCTTTTCTTAAGTGCTAGGGTTTTCTCTGGTTATGGTGGCTGTGTGCCCTAACTTGAAGCTCATAGTATAAATAGAGGGCCTGAACCATGGATGAGCCCTCTCACTTTTTGGGTTGTATTTACTTTCTACATTGGATTTAGAGGAAGTTAGGGTGTGTGGAGAGAAAGCAAGCACAAATGGCATCTTCTCAGGTCCTCTGTTCTTTGCCTTATGTGATTGATATTGATCTGCAAGTTTTTGAGACTAATATGATTGCCCCATTTTCTTATGTGAATTGTTAATGAGATTTTGCATGGTGCTTTTTCTTCTTGTGATTGCTATAACACGCTGTTGTGAGTTGAAGACACTTGACATACGTTCTCTAACTAACTTTATGTTCGTTGGATTGCATGGGTGCAGATGAGGTTCACAGCCTCTTGGGTTAATTTACCAATCTGCAAAATACTCTATCAATAGTTTTTGGAGGCACAGTTGTTATTTGGGATACTAATTCCTATTGGTTATAGGCTTTAGTATATTACATATGTAGTCTAAAGTAAGCTTAGGAGATGTGACATTGTACTTAACTGGAAACTGTACCACCATGAGTTTGGTTGTTCTAAAAAGATTTTTTACTTGAGCCATCTTATTAGTTTGATGTGACTTCTATAAGAGGTTGTAAGACTTTGATGTGAGGTTTGGGATAGCAAGATAGATGGATGTGAGATGTCTCTATCTTAGAAGCTATTTTATGTATGTACCTGTCTTGATTAGTCTGGGTTTTTTCTTTTATAAAAAACTTAGGAAAGGCCTTGTTATGAGGATGTCCCTCCCACCCACCCGGGTTGCCTAAAAGCCCTAACTTCATTCCCTATTGAAAGCTTACATTAGGTACATTTCTGTTTATAGCCCTATACATTCATCTAAATCACACATTAGAATAAACTATTTAAAAAAAAAGGTTGTTTGGTAGCTGGTGTAAGAATTGCCAAATTTGCCAAATCCAAAATTCCGCTGTGCTTTCAAAGAATATTTCCACATTTTCTGAGAAAAGGTGACTGCCAAAAATTCCACAAACTATGAATCCCCCTATTTAAATCTAGAAAAGATCGGTTACGTCAGATCCCAATTCTATTATTGCAAAGCTCCTTCGTTGTTATTCATCGATGTCATTATTTGGGCGATGAGAATGTCAACGGCCCCCTAATCCGAGGCGATACTTCTCCCCTACGTCCTGAAAATCATGAAAAATTCAAATGCCGTTGTATTTATTGAGATTACAAAGTATTCAATGGAAGAAAGGCTTTACTTAGATGGTAGGAAGATACCAAACCCAATGAGTGGGTTGAACATAAGGTAGAAGCCTTTCACTAGTTATCCACATACATTATGGGATAACTAAACACCATGGGCTGCCTTTGACTACAAGCAATACCCAAGAGACTCTAAGTCTAACACTACTCCTAGGGCTGAATGTACATAGTCTACAACAATATGTACATGTTCTTCAACAGTATTTCCTGCTCATATTCTCCCGCTAGTATGTGCATTGTCTCTCATCCTCGAGCACCTCATTTTCTCTCTCCTGTTTCCTAGTTCTCCCTCCTCCGGGGCCTCTTGCAATCATTGCTACCGCACCGCCTTTGAACTTATGTTTTGCATTTCATTTACCTGTTTATGTGACTAGCTGGTTTAGTTTCAGACGGGTTGTCGTAAGTTCCTCTATTTCCTTTCTTCCCTTCTCATTGAATTCTAGATTCTTGCGGTTGCTCCTTAGTTATAAGTATTGAGATTACAAAGTATTCAATGGAAGAAAGGCTTTACTTAGATGGTAGGAAGATACCAAACCCAATGACTGGGTTGAACATAAGGTAGAAGCCTTTCACTAGTTATCCACATACATTATGGGATAACTAAACACCATGGGCTGCCTTTGACTACAAGCAATACCCAAGAGACTTTAAGTCGAACTAAGAGTCTAACACTACTCCTAGGGTTGAATGTACATAGTCTACAACAATATGTACATGATCTTCAACACTCCCACTTTGCAAGTGGTCAAAGGCTCGAAGGCCCATCTTCTCAATCAAGTTTTGGTGTTGTGGCTTCCCAAGGGACTTGGTCAGCACATCAGCAACCATAGCTTGGGTAGGCACATACTTGAGCTCAATCACCTTAGCCTCCACTCGTTCACGAATGAAATGGTGTTGCACATCAATGTGCTTCGTCCGAGAGTGGTGGGTGGGATTCTTGGCCAAAGCAATGGCTCCTTGGTTGTCACACAAGATTTGTGTGCTCTCCACTTGGACAAGGCCAACATCAGCCAAGAGTTGCCTCAACCAAATGGCCTCCTTGGTGCATTGGCTCATGGCCATGTGTTCCGCCTCCGTTGTAGAAAGAGCTATGGTGGGCTGCCTCTTGGAATTCCAAGTAATGGCACCCACTCCAAGCATAAACACGTAGCCGGTGGTAGATCTCGTATCCGCCTCATCACCCGCCCAATCCGCATCACAAAAGCCATGCAACTTCAGCCCATTGGCACCTCCAAGTTGCAACTTCAGCCCAAGTGTGCCTTGAAGGTACCTCATCACCCTCTTCACCGCAGCGCAATGCTTGGGGCCATACTTGGATGTGTGCTGACTCACAACACTCACCATGAAGGCCAAATCAGGCCTTGTGGCTACCATGGCATACATCAAGCAACCCACCGCTGCCTTGTAAGGCACACCATGCATTTCAGCCCTCACCTCTTCCAATTCAGCATCCGTGAGCTTGGGCAACTTCCCATGACTGTCAAGTGGTGTACCTATGGCTTTGCACTCCTCCATGTTGAACCTCTTGAGAATTTCTTCAAGGTACTTGCGTTGGCTCATAGTGATGGTGCGGGCAGCCCTATCCCTCTTGAACTCCACTCCAAGGCAATACTTCAACTCTCCAAGATCCGTCATCTCATACTCCTTCTTGAGCATATCCTTCACTTCAAGCATCTTGGTCATGCTACTTGCAAGTGTTGAAGATCATGTACATATTGTTGTAGACTATGTACATTCAGCCCTAGGAGTAGTGTTAGACTCTTAGTTAGACTTAGAGTCTCTTGGGTATTGCTTGTAGTCAAAGGCAGCCCATGATGTTTAGTTATCCCATAATGTATGTGGATAACTAGTGAAAGGCTTCTACTTTATTTTCCACCCACTCAAGGGGTTTGGTATCTTCCTACCATCTAAGTAAAGCCTTTCTTCCATTGAATACTTTGTAATCTCAATAGGTTATGGGCCCACGCACTTGGAGTTGCGTTTGAGGGAGAAGTTCAAATCATTTGGAGGAGATCTTGGAGCTTGGGGAGCAACTAGCCATTTGTCACTTTGTCACCTACAAACCATATGGTGTAAGTCAAAAACAAAAACAAACTTTGGAGTGAATTTTTTTTTACAAAAGAAGCAAGTGTTTTGTTCTTTTCTTGGACATTTGTTGGCTGGTTTGTGAGGTTTTGAGTACATTTTGGGTGTGAGTTTGCTCATTGTAGTAATCAGACCTAGTGAGGGCTGATTTGTGCTCCAATTTTGAGTTTGTGCTTAGAGGTGTACATTGGGAGCCCATTGAGGCTGATTGTGCACTTGGGTGCATTGTGGATTGTGATTTGGCAAATTGCAATCTAGTGAGAGAAATTTGTGAGCCTTGGAAGCATTTTTTTGTTGCTTGAGGCATTTGCCATCCATTGTGGGCTGATTAGTGCCCTTGTGAGTGTGTGAGGCGAATTAGTAGACTTGGTGAATCCTGTTGAAGATGATGTACATATTGTTGTAGACTATGTACATTCAGCCCTAGGAGTAGTGTTAGATTCTTAGTTCGACTTAGAGTCTCTTGGGTATTGCTTGTAGTCAAAGGCAGCCCATGATGTTTAGTTATCCCATAATGTATGTGGACAACTAGTGAAAGGCTTCTACCTTATGTTCAACCCACTCAAGGGGTTTGGTATCTTCCTACCATCTAAGTAAAGCCTTTCTTCCATTGAATACTTTGTAATCTCAATAGGTTATGGGCCCACGCACTTGGAGTTGCGTTTGAGGGAGAAGTTCAAATCATTTGGAGGAGATCTTGGAGCTTGGGGAGCAACTAGCCATTTGTCACTTTGTCACCTACAAACCATATGGTGTAAGTCAAAAACAAAAACAAACTTTGGAGGGAATTTTTTTTTTACAAAAGAAGCAAGTGTTTTGTTCTTTTCTTGGACATTTGTTGGCTGGTTTGTGAGGTTTTGAGTACATTTTGGGTGTGTTTGCTCATGGTAGTAATCAGACCTAGTGAGGGATGATTTGTGCTCCAATTTTGAGTTTGTGCTTAGAGGTGTACATTGGGAGCCCATTGAGGCTGATTGTGCACTTGGGTGCATTGCGGATTGTGATTTGGCAAATTGCAATTGCTTGGGCTGGTCCTTTGCAATGGCGAATGTGTGCAATTTGCCGGTCCACAAGGTTGATGGCAAGGAGAGCAAAGGCCTTCTTCTCCTTCCTCTCAAACGCCTTCTTGGTGTTGAGATCAGCATCTGCACTTGGAGCCTCCTCACTCCCATCCACCACCTCCCACAAGTCCTTCTCCGCAAGGATCATCTCCATCTTGAACTTCCACATGCCAAAGTTCTCCCCATTGAACTTGTCAATGATGCGCACACCTTCTCCTTCACTTGATGCCATGATGGAGCACCTCCCACTTGTTGGCAGCCTCCCAAGTGTCTCCAAGAGTTCACAAACTCAATTCAGCCTCCAATGAAGCACTTGGAAGCCAATTGGGCTGAAATGACACCAATCAACCCTTCCAAGCACCTCCAAAGATCCTTCACACCCTAAGATCCACCAAACACTCCTCACAAGTGCAAGGACTCCTCTATACACCAATTCAGACCCTAATGAAGCTCAAAATCACCACATGCACATCATGGGCAAGTGCTACTTCAAATCAGCAAACACACTTCCAATGCTCCTCCCAAATTGGGTACTCCACACCCTAAGAAGCTCAAGACTTGCAATCCGCCCTAGATGGAGCTACTACTCACAATTCACACCACAAGGACAACATTGGTCTCCAACAACCCTAGTTGGTTCACCAAAACACAAAAGAACCCTAATGGGCTCCACAAATCTCACAAGAGCACAATACAGCCCACAATGGATGGCAAATGCCTCAAGCAACAAAAAATGCTTCCAAGGCTCACAAATTACTCTCACTAGATTGCAATTTGCCAAATTACAATCCACAATGCACCCAAGTGCACAATCAGCCTCAATGGGCTCCCAATGTACACCTCTAAGCACAAACTCAAAATTGGAGCACAAATCAGCCCTCACTAGGTCTGATTACTACCATGACCAAACTCACACCCAAAATGTACTCAAAACCTCACAAACCAGCCAACAAATGTCCAAGAAAAGAACAAAACACTTGCTTCTTTTGTAAAAAAATTTCACTCCCAAGTTTGTTTTTGTTTTTGACTTACACCACATGGTTTGTAGGTGACAAAGTGACAAATGGCTAGTTGCTCCCCCAAGCTCCAAGATCTCCTACAAATGATTTGAACTTCTCCCTCAAACGCAACTCCAAGTGCGTGGGCCCATAACCTATTGAGATTACAAAGTATTCAATGGAAGAAAGGCTTTACTTAGATGGTAGGAAGATACCAAACCCAATGAGTGGGTGGAACATAAGGTAGAAGCCTTTCACTAGTTATCCACATACATTATGGGATAACTAAACACCATGGGCTGCCTTTGACTACAAGCAATACCCAAGAGACTCTAAGTCTAACTAAGAGTCTAACACTACTCCCAGGGCTGAATGTACATAGTCTACAACAATATGTACATGATCTTCAACAACATCACCACCTTACACCCCTCAACAAAACGGCGTAGCGGAGCGTGCAAATCGCACCATTGTGGAGATGGCAAGGTCCATGATTCATGCTCAAGGGCTGAAGTTTGAGCTTTGGGGTGAGGCGGTGTCTACAGCGGTTTATACAAGGAACCGGTGCCCCACCCAAGCCTTGACAAGCACGACACCCCAAGAAGCTTGGAGTGGGATTAGGCCCCATGTGTCTCACATGCGCATTTTTGGGTGCATTGCCTATGCCTTGGTTCCAAGTGCCAAGAGGACCAAGTTGGATGCCAAGGGCATCAAGTGTCTTTTCCTTGGCTATTGTGAGGGCACTATTGAGATTACAAAGTATTCAATGGAAGAAAGGCTTTACTTAGATGGTAGGAAGATACCAAACCCCTTGAGTGGGTGGAACATAAGGTAGAAGCCTTTCACTAGTTATCCACATACAATATGGGATAACTAAACACCATGGGCTGCCTTTGACTACAAGCAATACCCAAGAGACTCTAACTGTAACTAAGAGTCTAACACTACTCCTAGGGCTGAATGTACATAGTCTACAACAATATGTACATGAACTTCAACACTCCCACTTTGCAAGTGGTCAAAGGCGCAAAGGCCCATCTTCTCAATCAAGTTTTGGTGTTGTGGCTTCCCAAGGGACTTGGTTAGCACATCAGCAACCATAGCTTGGGTAGGCACATACTTGAGCTCAATCACCTCAGCCTCCACTCGTTCACGAATGAAATGGTGTTGCACATCAATGTGCTTCGTCCGAGAGTGGTGGGTGGGATTCTTGGCCAAAGCAATGGCTCCTTGGTTGTCACACAAGATTGGTGTGCTCTCCACTTGCACAAGGCCAACATCAGCCAATAGTTGCCTCAACCAAATGGCCTCCTTGGTGCATTGGCTCATGGCCATGTATTCCGCCTCCGTTGTAGAAAGAACTATGGTGGGCTGCCTCTTGGAATTCCAAGTAATGGCACCCACTCCAAGCATAAACACGTAGCCGGTGGTAGATCTCGTATCCGCCTCATCACCCGCCCAATCCGCATCACAAAAGCCATGCAACTTCAGCCCATTGGCACCTCCAAGTTGCAACTTCAGCCCAAGTGTGCCTTGAAGGTACCTCATCACCCTCTTCACCGCAGCCCAATGCTTGGGGCCATACTGGGATGTGTGCTGACTCACAACAATCACCATGAAGGCCAAATCAGGCCTTGTGGCTACCATGGCATACATCAAGCAACCCACCGCTGCCTTGTAAGGCACACCATGCATTTCAGCCCTCACCTCATCCAATTCAGCATCCGTGAGCTTGGGCAACTTCCCATGACTGTCAAGTGGTGTACCTATGGCTTTGCACTCCTCCATGTTGAACCTCTTGAGAATCTCTCCAAGGTACTTGCGTTGGCTCATAGTGATGGTGCGGGCAGCCCTATCCCTCTTGAACTCCACTCCAAGGCAATACTTCAACTCTCCAAGATCCGTCATCTCATACTCCTTCTTGAGCATATCCTTCACTTCAAGCATCTTGGTCATGCTACTTGCAAGGAGGATCAGATCATCCACATAGAGGATCACAATCACCAAATGCTCACCACTTTGCATGGTGTATAAAGAATGATCAGCATAGCCTCTTTGGAACCCCATCCTTGCAAACATTGCATCAATATCCCTATACCAAGCTCTCCCGGATTGCTTCAATCCGGGAAGGGCCTTCTTCAACTTGCACTTGAGATGCCCTTGGCCTTCTTGCACAAAGCCTAGGGGCTGATCCATGTAGATGACCTCCTCCAACTTGGGGTTGAGAAAGGCCGTCTTCACATCCATTTGGTGCATCTCCAAGTCCATGGCTGCCCCAATACTCACAATGCACCTAATGGTGCTAAACTTGGCAACGGGGGCAAAGGTCTCATTGAAATCCACCCCTTCCACTTGAGAAAACCCCCTAGCAACCAGCCTTGCTTTGTACCTCAAAATGTGACCCAAAGCATCTCTTTTGGTGGAGAAAACCCACTTACAACCCACACTTGATCTCTTGGAAGGGAGGGGTGCAAGATCCCATGTGCCTTTGTCAATGAGGGCCTTGTACTCCTCTTGCATGGCCAACTCCCACTTGCTTGCATCTTCACAATTCAGCACCTCTCCAAGTGTAGATGGATCTCCAAGGAAAGCCACATTGGCTTGATCTTCACTTTGTGGAGGAAGACTGTGATTCAGCTACCAATCTCCAAGGGGCTTGCGGGTCCTCGTTGGATAACGGGGCTCCTCCACGGTCTGATCTTGCTCTGCCATGGGCTGATCTTCATCTCCCAAGGGCTGATCATGCTCTTGCACCCTTGGTGAAGTGCTTGGAGAAGGAATTGCTGATCTCTTCACTTGGGGTGTGGCCACCTTCTTCTTGGGCTCCACCAAGTCTTCATCTTCCCCTCCTTGCTCTTGCTCTTCATCTTCATCTTCTAGGTGCACTCTTGGAGTTGTGCCCACCTTTTGGGCTGGTCCTCCATTGCTCCCACTTGGGCTCATCTCCAAGAGCTTGGGATCAGCACCTCCATCCTCCAAGAAGCTCACATCTCGACTCTTGATGATCTTCTTGCTCTCCACACACATCAGCAAACACACTTCCAATGCTCCTCCCAAATTGGGTACTCCACACCCTAAGAAGCTCAAGACTTGCAATCCGCCCTAGATGGAGCTACTACTCACAATTCACACCACAAGGACAACATTGGTCTCCAACAACCCTAATTGGTTCACCAAACCACCAAAAAAGACCTAATTGGCTCCACAAATCTCACAAAACCACAATTCAGCCCTCTTGGATTCACCAAGTCCACTAATTCGCCTCACACACTCACAAGGGCACTAATCAGCCCACAATGGATGGCAAATGCCACAAGCAACAAAAAAAATGCTTCCAAGGCTCACATATTACTCTCACTAGATTGCAATTTGCCAAATCACAATCCACAATGCACCCAAGTGCACAATCAGCCTCAATGGGCTCCCAATGTACACCTCTAAGCACAAACTCAAAATTGGAGCACAAATCAGACCTAACTAGGTCTGATTACTACCATGAGCAAACTCACACCCAAAATGTACTCAAAACCTCACAAACCAGCCAACAAATGTCCAAGAAAAGAACAAAACACTTGCTTCTTTTGTAAAAAAAAAATTCATTCCTAAGTTTGTTTTTGTTTTCGACTTACACCATATGGTTTGTAGGTGACAAAGTGACAAATGGCTAGTTGCTCCCCAAGCTCCAAGATCTCCTCCAAATGATTTGAACTTCTCCCTCAAACGCAACTCCAAGTGCGTGGGCCCATAACCTATTGAGATTACAAAGTATTCAATGGAAGAAAGGCTTTACTTAGATGGTAGGAAGATACCAAACCCCTTGAGTGGGTGGAACATAAGGTAGAAGCCTTTCACTAGTTATCCACATACAATATGGGATAACTAAACACCATGGGCTGCCTTTGACTACAAGCAATACCCAAGAGACTCTAAGTGTAACTAAGAGTCTAACACTACTCCTAGGGCTGAATGTACATAGTCTACAACAATATGTACATGATCTTCAACAGGCACCAAGGCTTATAGGCTGATGTGTGTGGAGAGCAAGAAGATCATCAAGAGTCGAGATGTGAGCTTCTTGGAGGATGGAGGTGCTGATCCCAAGCTCTTGGAGATGAGCCCAAGTGGGAGCAATGGAGGACCAGCCCAAAAGGTGGGCACAACTCCAAGAGTGCACCTAGAAGATGAAGATGAAGAGCAAGAGCAAGGAGGGGAAGATGAAGACTTGGTGGAGCCCAAGAAGAAGGTGGCCACACCCCAAGTGAAGAGATCAGCAATTCCTTCTCCAAGCACTTTACCAAGGGTGCAAGAGCATGATCAGCCCTTGGTAGATGAAGATCAGCCCATGGAAGAGCAAGATCAGACCGTGGAGGAGCCCCGTTATCCAACGAGGACCCGCAAGCCCCTTGGAGATTGGTAGCTGAATCACAGTCTTCCTCCACAAAGTGAAGATCAAGCCAATGTGGCTTTCCTTGGAGATCCATCTACACTTGGAGAGGTGCTGAATTGTGAAGATGCAAGCAAGTGGGAGTTGGCCATGCAAGAGGAGTACAAGGCCCTCATTGACAAAGGTACATGGGATCTTGCACCCCTCCCTTCCAAGAGATCAAGTGTGGGTTGTAAGTGGGTTTTCTCCACCAAAAGGGATGCTTTGGGTCACATTTTGAGGTACAAGGCAAGGCTGGTTGCTAGGGGGTTTTCTCAAGTGGAAGGGGTGGATTTCAATGAGACCTTTGCCCCCGTTGCCAAGTTTAGCACCATTAGGTGCATTGTGAGTATTGGGGCAGCCATGGACTTGGAGATGCACCAAATGGATGTGAAGACGGCCTTTCTCAACCCCAAGTTGGAGGAGGTCATCTACATGGATCAGCCCCTAGGCTTTGTGCAAGAAGGCCAAGGGCATCTCAAGTTCAAGTTGAAGAAGGCCTTTCCCGGATTGAAGCAATCCGGGAGAGCTTGGTATAGGGATATTGATGCTATGTTTGCAAGAAAGGGCTTCCAAAGAGGCTATGCTGATCACTCTTTGTACACCATGCAAAGTGGTGAGCATTTGGTGATTGTGATCCTCTATGTGGATGATCTGATCCTCCTTGCAAGTAGCATGACCAAGATGCTTGAAGTGTAGGATATGCTCAAGAAGGAGTATGAGATGACGGATCTTGGAGAGTTGAAGTATTGCCTTGGAGTGGAGTTCAAGAGGGATAGGGCTGCCCGCACCATCACTATGAGCCAACGCAAGTACCTTGAAGAAATTCTCAAGCGGTTCAACATGGAGGAGTGCAAAGCCATAGGTACACCACTTGAGACTCATGGGAAGTTGCCCAAGCTCACGGATGCTGAATTCGAAGAGGTGAGGGCTGAAATGCATGGTGTGCCTTACAAGGCAGCGGTGGGTTGCTTGATGTATGCCATGGTAGCCACAAGGCCTGATTTGGCCTTCCCGGTGAGTGTTGTGAGTCAACACACATCCAAGTATGGCCCCAAGCATTGGGCTGCGGTGAAGAGGGTGATGAGGTACCTTCAAGGCACACTTGGGCTGAAGTTGCAACTTGGAGGTGCCAATGGGCTGAAGTTGCATGGCTTTTGTGATGCGGATTGGGCGGGTGATGAGGCGGATAGGAGATCCACCACCGGCTACGTGTTTATGCTTGGAGTGGGTGCCATTACTTGGAATTCCAAGAGGCAGCCCACCATAGCTCTTTCTACAACGGAGGCGGAATACATGGCCATGAGCCAATGCACCAAGGAGGCCATTTGGTTGAGGCAACTCTTGGCTGATGTTGGCCTTGTGCAAGTGGAGAGCACACCAATCTTGTGTGACAACCAAGGAGCCATTGCTTTGGCCAAGAATCCCACCCACCACTCTCGGACGAAGTACATTGATGTGCAACACCATTTCATTCGTGAACGAGTGGAGGCTGAGGTGATTGAGGTTGACGGCAAGGAGAGCAAAGGCCTTCTTCTCCTTCCTCTCAAACGCCTTCTTGGTGTTTAGATCAGCATCTTCACTTGGAGCCTCCTCACTCCCATCCACCACCTCCCACAAGTCCTTCTCCGCAAGGATCATCTCCATCTTGAACTTCCACTTGCCAAAGTTCTCCCCATTGAACTTGTTAATGATGCGCACGCCTTCTCCTCCACTTGATTCCATGATGGAGCACCTCCCACTTGTTGGCAGCCTCCCAAGTGTCTCCAAGAGTTCACAAACTCAATTCAGCCTCCAATGAAGCACTTGGAAGCCAATTGGGCTGAAATGACACCAATCAGCCCTTCCAAGCACCTCCAAAGATCCTTCACACCCTATGAACGACCAAAACACTCCTCACAAGTGCAAGGACTCCTCTAAACACAAATTCAGACCCTAATGAAGCTCAAAATCACCACATACACATCATGGGCAAGTGCTACTTCAAATCAGCAAACACACTTCCAATGCTCCTCCCAAATTGGGTACTCCACACCCTAAGAAGCTCAAGACTTGCAATCCGCCCTAGATGGAGCTACTACTCACAATTCACACCACAAGGACAACATTGGTCTCCAACAACCCTAATTGGTTCACCAAAACACAAAAGAACCCTAATTGGCTCCACAAATCTCACAAGAGCACAATTCAGCCCTCTTGGATTCACCAAGTCCACTAATTCGCCTCACACACTCACAAGGGCACTAATCAGCCCACAATGGATGGCAAATGCCACAAGCAACAAAAAAAATGCTTCCAAGGCTCACAAATTACTCTCACTAGATTGCAATTTGCAAAATCACAATCCACAATGCACCCAATTGCACAATCAGCCTCAATGGGCTCCCAATGTGCACCTCTAAGCACAAACTCAAAATTGGAGCACAAATCAGCCCTCACTAGGTCTGATTACTACCATGACCAAACTCACACCCAAAATGAACTCAAAACCTCACCAACCAGCCAACAAATGTCCAAGAAAAGAACAAAACACTTGCTTCTTTTGTAAAAAAAAATTCACTCCAAAGTTTGTTTTTGTTTTTGACTTACACCATATGGTTTGTAGGTGACAAAGTGACAAATGGCTAGTTGCTCCCCAAGCTCCAAGATCTCCTCCAAATGATTTGAACTTCTCCCTCAAACGCAACTCCAAGTGCGTGGGCCCATAACCTATTGAGATTACAAAGTATTCAATGGAAGAAAGGCTTTACTTAGATGGTAGGAAGATACCAAACCCAATGAGTGGGTGGAACATAAGGTAGAAGCCTTTCACTAGTTATCCACATACATTATGGGATAACTAAACACCATGGGCTGCCTTTGACTACAAGCAATACCCAAGAGACTCTAAGTCTAACTAAGAGTCTAACACTACTCCTAGGGTTGAATGTACATAGTCTACAACAATATGTACATGATCTTCAACAGAGTAAAGTGATTAATTAACTTCTTGTTAAGATAAAAAATAAGAATTTAGAACTTTTAGGTGAAAACTTTTAAATTGATGAAAATTCCCCTTGGTTGGATGGAGTTCGTTCCTTTAATAATTTTCAAGAGAATAAATAGATAAATTAGGTTTTGACTTCCCCTAATTATTCTAATATTCCCTAAATTTCTAAATTAACTTAGATTCCTTTTGAGATTCTTTTGGATGAGATTACTATTTCATTTTCCAAATTAATTCAAAGTTAATCTAATTATTACCTTCACGATTTTAGTTAAATTTTCAAGGGTTTTCTAACAATTTAAATTCTACTAGCTATTGGATTCTTAATTGTTAATTTTGTTAGTTTTAATTTTCTAATCTAAATTTTTAAAGAATGAAAGCAAAAGAAAAGACAAAAGATAAATTTTGAAATCATACCTCGGTGTCAAGAATGTCGATCGTCCCATAATCGCAAAACACCATCATAATCGTCTCCTCAAAATTCTCCATTGTCTTTCATGAATTTGGAAGAAATCTTAGTATTCTTGTGTCTAAACCTATCTAAAAAGTTCAAGTTTGTTAGTTTTGGCAATTTAAAACTAATCCTTTGATTTTAGGAAATTAAATTAAATGATAAATTTAATTCATTTTTCCCAAGTTTTCAATGCATAGTAGTTTTATTCGATTGCCAATTTTTTAATAGTTGTTTTGTTAAATATTCCAAGATATTAGTTGTTGTTTGTTTTTATTGTTTTAGCTTATTAGGCCTAATAAAACAAATCCCCCAAACTACAAACAAACAACTAATTTGGCTTTGGAATCCTAATTAATAACTAAAACCAACCGAATGAATAGTATTCTAATAAAATAATCTTAAATAATCTAAAACAAATCTATCAATGAATAGGAAAAGGAATAAAAGGATGAACGACAATCCAAATGAATAGTAAAAAGAATAAAAACAACCCAAACAATTCCAACTTCAATAGTAAGATGCCAATGAAAACAATAAAATAATCAATCAAATTAGGAAGATTCTCACCTTGATCCTTCGTTCTCCTTGGCTAACTTCTTATAATCCTTCTCCTTCCTTCACTTGTTGTTTTTGTTGTATTGTTGTTGATGGGGAGCTATGGTGGTTTATAATACTCATGTATTTAAAGCAAATTCTTGATGTTTGATTTTTCTCCCAAAAATCAAAAGTTTTGTGCGTGGCAACAACCGCCTAGGCTTAGGTTTGTTTTATGAGTGATTATTCTCCTTAATTTCCAAATAAGAATTCCTCTCTTAGACCCTTTGTTTCCCAACTGCATTGACTGTGAGTATGCAAGAGACTCCCGAAACCCACAGACCCCAAAGCCCAGCTGAACCCCCGAAACCCACAGACCCCAAAGCCCAACTGAATCCCCGAAACCCACAGAACTCCCGACCGATCTTGCTACTGTGACCTGCGGCGACTGGCTGTGATTGACTGCTGCGACTGACTGCTGCGACTGACTGCGGTGACTGGCTGCGACTGCCTTGAGAATCTCAACTACAAGGTTGCAATTTGAGGTTTTAAACCCTCAATTCTGAAATTGACAAAGGTTAAGGGATAACTGATTTTTTGATTGGTTTCCCTTAAAAACCAAACTAACTAACTTTTAATTAATTAAGAGTACAAGAATCCCTCCCTTAAGTAAAAGGTTAATTTGCTTCTAATAGTTTTTTGGAGTGAATTCTTTTAAATTAACTAAAAGAACCTTCCAATTCTTAATAATTTTGATGAAATGTGACAACCAATAATTTCCTAATGGTCACTCAAAGGTATCCAACACTTTAAATTCCTCACTTTTCCCAAGAAGTGTTTTAGATTTTAAAGTCAAAGCTCCGCCGTGCGGGAGCAACCCCAGGAATTAATGGACAAATTAAAGTTTCAAGTACCCGTTTCTAGGTTTCAAAGTCAAAGCTCCGCCGTACGGGAGCAACCCCAGGAATTAACAGTATCCAAAGTTCCAAACTAGTATTTTGAAAACTTAATTCTTAAAGGAGGTACACATGACAGTGTTTAACCGAACATTAAAAACTAATTTCCAAAATTCCAAACAAAGTTCTAGTTTAATCACTAAAGGAGGTACACATGATAGTGTTTAACCAAACATTAGCAATTATTCAAACCAAACACCCGTTATACAACGAGTTTTGGCATGGGGTGATGCTCAAAACCTTTTGGCAAAGTCTAGCTTTGCCGCTTTAAAGTTTTAAGTTCACAGACTAGTATCAATTCGCACAAATAGTTGGTTAGTATCAAAAGAACAACAAAATCAAAGTAGAGTTTGGGAACTACTCCCACAACTCCCAAAATGTCAAAGTTTTGGGGCTTGAAGCCTCCAAATTCGAACAAGAAAAGAAAAGAAAGCTTTGAAGGGGCCCTCCGGACCTTCAAAGTACAAGAAAATAGAAGAAAATAGAAGAAAATAGCCAAAATTTGGCTTTAAAAAGTGCTCCGACAAGTGTCGGTAGCACAACAAGAATGAAACAAAGAAATGAGGGCCACAAACAACCTCGAGGAAGGGCCTTATATACTCGCTCCCGGCCCCCCCCGGTAAGTTGTTCGTAAATTTATCTTTACTTTCAATCTAGATATTTTGCTAAACTACCTAAACGTATTTTCAAAATAATCTTTGTTTAATGGGAAGGAAGGTTCTCAAGCAAGTTCCTTCTAGGCCCTAAACGGCCTTAGAATCTTTTCCCAAATCAAATATTTGATTTTCCCAAAGATATTTTGAAAACCTACCTAATTAACCAAGATATTTTGCGTTCTAATCTAGGGTTAGTTCTAAATAAGCTTTCTTTAGTACAAAAGATGGCTTCTTACGCAAGACAAGTATCTTGGGCAAATCCAATCTTCGATTTTACAAGAGATATTTGCAAAATCAACCCAGATTAATCCAAAATTACCTTTTAAAAGTCAAACTAAGGGCTGACCCTTTCTATCTTTTGAGGGACAACTCAAAACTGAAAACAAATTGCGCCATCACGTTCAGAAGACCCCAATTAGCCTCAAGGACCCCTTACCCCTACCTCTCCAGCCGTTTTAAAGTGCAAATTTGAGTCACGGTAACTCAGAACAAAAGTTAAAAAGCTAACTTTTGGAGTTTGCGTCTTTTGATGAAACTGTTGGTTCTGGGTGGTTTAGAATATTCGTGGGAGTAAGAATTGACCCTTGAAACGCTCCGTTCGGACACCGCTAGCTCCTGGTTCGCCGGTCAACCCGCCGCCAAGTTGTAAATTCTTGTAAAATTCGCTGTCGGTTCTAATTCTGGTACTTGGGAATGTCGGAATGTCTTCAAACTTGACAGGGCTCTTTATTGGCACACAAAACACTATCCTAATTTTTAGTGAGATTTTACCGCAACATTGGTAATTTCTAGGAATTTACGAATGCAGTTTTAAGCGGTTGACTTCCCATGGAGTCATCGTGGAGTTTTGTAAAATCCCGAAACTTTTGGGCAATCTTCTACAAGATGTCCATCAACTAAGGGCAAAACCAAATCTCCAATAAGAATGCTATTTTTAGCAATTCTTTAATAATTTCCACCCGGGGGGGAAATTATTCTTGATACCGGGGGAATCTTGGATGATCGGGCTTCTATTTGACCTCCTGGCATGCTTTGACCTAGAAAAGCACCTCTTTGTATGTTCCAATCATCATTTCCTCCATCTTGATCTGCGAATGAATGTATTTCTCAAAATTACCTGCAAACAATAAATCTAACTCTTTCGAGTTGGATTTGGACTGACTCTGACTAGACTCTAACTTTTAACTAGTTTGTTACATGTATACTTATAGCTGTTGTATTACATGAACAAGACACTAGAACTGGTTAACTCTCAAATTCTCACATCGCTCAGAATTACTGACTTAACTACTTATTTATACTAATAAGACCTAAAATTAGTGAAAATGTAACGTCTTACGTGTTTTACGCATTTAAGGCCATTACACACCACTTTGGTAGGGACTTCTACCAAAATCCACAATAATTGTATTTTTATATGTTTTTTCTTATTTTTCACTCAAAAATTAATTAAAAATCGCAAAAAATAAGTTCAGAGTTCCAAGTGCCAACTTGAGGGCTCACACAACTACATAGAGTCAAAAAAGACACTATATAGTAATAGGGACATATTAATTATGTGAATATGAACTACCTATTTCTGGGTGATTGCAAGAAACACTTGTCCTATTTTTTGTCCCCTTGACCTTAGACAGGTGGTTTTTTGCTCATAACTTTTGCATCGTGTGTCTATCTTCTATGAAACTTGAAATGAAGGTACATGTGGTAGTTTCAGATGTTGAGTAATTTTTGGGTTTTTTTTAAAATTATTTTACTATTTTTAAACTGCCCCCAATTGGATGTCTACCTTGGCCATTTTAAGAGTTTGTAGTACTATTTTTGATCCAAAAATAAGAATTTGAAGCTCAAAAT
The DNA here is from genome assembly GCA_947034895.1 of Rhytidiadelphus loreus. Taxonomy (NCBI): domain Eukaryota; kingdom Viridiplantae; phylum Streptophyta; class Bryopsida; order Hypnales; family Hylocomiaceae; genus Rhytidiadelphus; species Rhytidiadelphus loreus. Next base: position 48,861,224 of record OX344764.1, read on the forward strand.
TGGTATACAAGGACTTATACTAAAGTTACACAATCTCATCAAAGTATTTCTAAAAATAGTAAACTGTCCACCCTCCACATGTGCTCAAAGAGCACTACCTTTGCGCAAGTGTAGAGAACACAATTTTATTTTTCCAATATTGAAAATTGGTGAAAAGGAGTATCTATAAGTTAGGAAAAATAGATTTTTTTTTTAGAATTTTTAGAACTTTTTTACTATTTTTTAAGAATTAAATTTCAAACTGTCTATTTTCTTCTATTTTTCAACCCTCTTTGACCGTGCATAACTCTTAGAGATAAAAAAATTTAGGTCTGAATTTTTGCACATATCATTTTTTTAATGCTTTACACATTATCCATATTTTATTTTATTTTTAAAAAAATTATTCCAAAATCCACGAACAGGAATGAAATAGCCGTTTTGAACGAAAATCGGTAGGTGTTTCTTGCAACTGCCCTTCTTGCCTTTGCCTTTGCCTTTTGCCTTGCCCTTCCCCTTTCCTTGGCCTTTTGCTTTTCCCTTAGGCTTGGTTTGGCCTTACTTTTCTTCATGCCTTGTGTTGCGGATGATGTTGTACCTCCTTCCATTGTTTGAATCTCTTCTTCCTCCATAGCTTTCTTCTTCAATCGATCTTGCAATTCTTTGCTCTTGGAAGGATGTAGAAGTTTCCACTTACCCAAACGTCTACTCTTCCTACAAACTTCTTGCATAGTAGAAGTTATTAGCTTGAAGGAGGTAAGTGAGATGGGTTGCCCTTTCAAACTCAAATCTCTCCCAATCATCATCTACAAAATGCAATGTTGAAAAGAATAAAAAGTCTTAAGGATGAAATGAAAGTAATATACATTAAAAGCATGTGAACAAGAAGAGCTAAACCATAAAAGACTACATCAAATACAATGAACATTGCATTAATCAAACCCTAAAGCATATAATGCATTAAAAAAAAACATTTACATGTAAAAAATTTACCTTCAAAATAGGTAAGTGTTCTATCCGCTCTTGCTTTCACTACCTCATCATTTGTAATGGACTCAAAGTACTCTTGCAAGGCATGTATGATGTATGCAACATAGACATTGGAGGAGTTAAAAAGGATTGGAACCAAAAACTTGTGATCTTTCATACGAAAGATTTTCAAGTCTTCAAAAAATCCATTCTCCATTGCCTTGACTAGAGGAGAGGATCCCACCTCCTCACTCATAGCAATGGGAGGAGGAATGGATGCCCTTTCTCTCTCTAATTTGGAAACAACACTTTCTTCTATCCTTGCTTTGGCATTTGCTACGACATTTATTTCATTTTCTGTCTTTCTTCTAGCTCTTCTTGCTTCCTTGGTACTCTCGTCTTGTTTCCAAACCTTCTTCCTCTTTGGAGCCATGATACTTGAATGAAACCTGAAGATCACACAAATGTCACAAGTATTATGGAAAAATGAAAATACTCATCATGCTTTGCAGAACAATGTTTTGAGAACCATATACCTCACGTTTAGTGAATTTTGAACACTTTAATGTAGAGAACTACAACACTTTAAGCTCAAACAAAATTTGCAAATCCATAACTTACAATAAACCTTAGAGCTTAAATTCACACCACATGAACAATTCAAATCATGAACCAACTTCTTTAAAAATCCTAAACCTAAAAGAAAAGGAAACTAACAGCTATGAAAGTACTATACTCTTAAATCAACAATTTAAACCTACCTAATTCATCATTGATTATAATAAATATTGATTGAAGGACCTAGTCTTCAACAAGGATTTGTAATTAAATTTTTTAATGAAAACTTGTTTAATTAATCCTAATGAATAAAAGCAAAATCCTCATCAAACAACTTATTTTCTTAAACTCTAACCAAGAACCACATTATTGCAAGAAATCACCCAAAACATAACATATTCCGTCAACACTAATGTAGCTTAAATTTTGAACCCTAAACCTTCAAGAAGATGAAAACTCAACAAATAATGCAATCATGAAAGCTACCTTATACTTTGAGCTATGCAATTGGAAAAATCAGAATCAAGCAGAGGCTCATTGACAACGACGGAGCTTTTGGTTGATAACCAAACAGGGGACGGGCAGGTGAGAAGCCGGCTCGGGTAGAGTGCTTCGCTGGGCTGCTACCTGCAGCAATTGGGTCCCCGGCCTTGAAATCGTCGGGGACTTGGTGCTGAGGCGTGCAAAAAGTATTCCATAAGAGTATGCCCACCCGTCCTGCATTTTAGATGACTTGTTTGTAGTCGCCTGCAAATGTGCCCCACCGGACTGCCAAAACGGATGACCTGTTCAAAAGGTTGGCCTGCAAACAAGAGTAGGCTTGCAAAAATGTTATGTTTGCCAGCTTGTAGATAGCCTGCAAACCGGCTTGCAAAATAGCATTACGACAAAACTCCACAATATATGGGCCCATGCTCAAGAAATTCCGGATGTTCACAATTCTTTCTATGTTTGTAGTTCTACAGTAAATGCTCAGATTGAGCCACATGTGATTGCAAGTGCTCAGATTGAGACACGCCTTGATTGCAAAACCACATGCAATATGCTAAAGATCTGGGGACATCATGTTGACATGCACTAAGGTCAAGCAACACTTTAGGCTTATTTTAGGAGGTTTAGCTCGGCCTGGTAACATATTATGGGTGGAGCACTCTGGCTTGCAAAGTGGATGCTCTGCAAAATGCAGGCCAAATCACCACCCATAAATGCAAGACGAGTGGTGATGCTCTAACACTCACCGAAACCCCAGTGAATTATGGTATCCGAGAAGAGAACCGGACAAATTTAGACCCACCCTCCCTTGGCACTAAGTCCCCGTCAGTTCTCGACCTAACGCCAGGCAGGCCATGCCTGCCCGGCCAAAAAATATAAAAGGAGCCCCCTGTATTGAACCGATTTTTCGGAATTTATGCACTTCCTGAAGTAATTCGGGGCCTCTGATTGCAAATATGAGTTCAGAATTTCAAAAAAAAAATTTGTGTAAAATATAAAAAATTTCAGGGTTTCCTACGGGCAGGGGCAGTTCAAAATTTCAGGCGTTAGGCAGAGAACTAACGGGGACTTAGTGCCGAGGCCCGCCCTCCCTCCCTCCCTCCCTCGAAGCACCGATCTGCCTTCGGCTTCGGCTTCGAACTTGAACAGCAAGGCTTCAGCGCGCTGCCATCGCCGAATTGTTACCGAATCGCAAATCAATTCGTGCGACTGGTGCGAGAAGAAGGAGGCCATTTGCGGTTCGGATTGTTGAGTGTTTCAGGAGCTTCAAGTTTCGCTTGATTGTAACGATTGAGGTGCTCTTTAGAGGGAGAACGAGGCGGTAATAGGGTTTGCGGGGTGTGAAGGATGTTTAGGAACCAGTACGATACGGATGTGACGACATGGAGTCCTGCGGGGCGCCTGCACCAAGTGGAGTACGCCATGGAGGCCGTGAAGCAGGGCAGCGCCGTGATCGGGGTGCGGTCGAAGACGCATGTGGTCCTAGCGACCGTCAACAAGTCCTCGTCGGAGCTTTCTGCGTATCAGAAAAAACTGTTCAAGATTGATAATCACATCGGGATTGCCATGGCAGGCCTCACTGCCGATGGGCGTGTCTTGTCTCGGTACATGCGATCGGAGTGCATCAATCACCATTTTGTTTACGAGTCGCCTCTCCCTGTTGGCCGGTTGGTGGTCCAAGTTGCAGATAAAGCTCAGGTATGTGTGCAGTCTTGTCGCCTGCTTTGATTGTTTCAAATCGGATTCACTTCTAGGTTTGAGCTCAAATGTGGCCAGACCACAGGGCGTTTTGAGCACGCGTCGTACGTGTATAATCACGAGTACTCCTATTTCAAGGAATAAGGTTTCAGAAGGGTCTGAAAACCATGGTAGGATTTAGGGTATACCAGTTCGTCCCCAGTTTAGGGTTCGAGGAATCTTACTCGAATGATAGGCGCGGTTCCGATGAGATTAGTGGACGTGGACTAGCACCAGGTTGAAGGACGGCAGCTTACGCGTCACTGAGTGGGTTTGTTGCTCCTCGGATATCAGATGCCGGTACTATGCAAAGGCCATGGAGAGCGCCTAGAATTATATACCTAAAGGGGTCCGAAGTGGCAGTTCCCGGAATGTTCAAGTTGATCTATCTAGCTCCTCAAAGTTAGTGGTGTAGTGTGGATACGGAGTTAGCATACAGCTTCATCAGAATCGGGTTGGAAATGCCCCGTAGGCCTGGATCATGCTTCTCTAGTTATGTATGTTGACCCTCAAATGCATTTATGATTCGAATGTACGCTTTCAAATGGAAGCAAATTAAGCTTCTGAGTGTTCCCTGAATCTTTTTTTCCTTGGCCTTAGGGTTTAGTTTCGCGAGTGTCTCCTTGTGTCCTTAAAATCCCATTCGTCTTTTGGCCTCGCCTGATCTTGCGTTTGTCTGTGGTTTTGAACTATGAGCCACTGAAGCGTACCTGTTTTAAAGCAATGTGTTAATTAAGTGACTGCCAATTCGATTTCTGCAGGTGTGTACGCAGCGGTCATCGAGACGGCCTTACGGCGTAGGTCTTCTAGTTGCAGGACTAGATGAAACTGGACCTCACCTTTACCAGAACTGCCCTTCTGGCAACTACTTCGAGTTCACGGCGTTCGCTATTGGATCCCGGTCACAGGCGGCGAAGACATACTTGGAACGTAAGTTTGAGACTTTTATGGACTGTTCCAAAGAGGAGTTGGTCCGTCATGCTCTTCACGCTGTGAAGGAATCACTTCAAGATGAGGAGCTTAGCAGCGGCAACTGTGGAGTTGCCGTAGTCGGTATTGGAGAGTCGTTTGTCATCCTGGACCCGAAGACACTTCAGGCGCACATCGATTCGTTGGAAGGTGGCAAGGATGACCAAGCGGCTAAGGTTGAAGTAGAGGAGGAAAGTAGTGCTGCCGTTATTAAGCGACAGGATATTCCAGGTGGAGGAGATGCTGGGGTTGGTGCTGAAGGTGAAGGTCCGACAGACATGGAGACTTGAATACATGAAGCTTAAAGACCATCGGAAACGGACCGTTTTTTGGAGGGTAGCTAAGGCATTTGCTATTTTTTCTGCAGACGTCTGCTTCCCAAAGGTGAACAATTTGAGCAGTGCACAATATGTAAGAGTTTGCGGTATTTCCGTTGTGCTGCTTTGAAGCTCCTGTGACATGACTGCTGCGTTTTTCTAGCTTTCCATACACTTTTGCCCTGGTTGGTGGCTTTCATACCAATGGGCTGTGAATAATGATGGCTAGAGTAGAAGCACTTGAGCCCTTTCGTTTTATGTTACGTTCCACCACAGTAAATTCTATTGTTAGTCAGCATGGTGGGTCGAAATTTTGAGCATCTGCTTAACTTCTAAAATTCATGTGTAACGTCTCTTCTATGAATGCAACATTCAAAAATGTCTCTCAAGGAATTTAACCAAGTCATTTTCCTGCCATTGCATTGGTATCTGCCACTCGTCTAGAAATAGATTATTGTGAGCAGCTTTAACGTTTCTTTTGATATAACTGTACCAGATAACCTCAACTATTTAGGTTTGGTGACTTTCGTCAGCTTCGTTATTAAATTCTTACGATTTTCCTGTCCTTCAAAGACGGACTGTCCTATCCTCTCAATCGATGATGTCTTCAGCTTCTATAGTAGGAACACCCTAAAGCACCACATTTTCAACTTTGGACAGTTTCTCTTATTGAACTGGTGAGTTTTTTAATTTTCATATTGCAAGTGATATGAGATCCATTTCTTCAAGTACCACTAGGAATGTGCCTTGTCCATGTCATAGGAAAAAAAATGGTGGTCAATAAGACTCTTACTTTAGCTATGAGTGTTACTTCATCAATTTTCTTTTCTCAAAAGGTTTTTTCTAGGTGAAGTTTGTTGTTGTGAAGGTATCTATTGAATGTTTAGTTGTCGCTGAGAAAAATTTCTTTGATTTTTTGGATTGATTATTCCCCTATCATTAAAGAGACTCACATCTTTGGCTTGGTTTGATTTAACTTGTGATTGTAGTATCCACTTGAAGACTCTTGCTCTAGTTGTTGTGTGGATGTTTGTTGTATTAGGGCATTGTTGTGACTAGCTCATTAATGAAGGATATGAACAACATTATAGACTTTTATTATGCCAATGCCATTAAGGTACTATCACTATAAGATAATCATTTTTTTTATAACAAGAACAAGAACATCGAAGTTTGTATTTTGGAACATGTAAGTTGTCAACTATAATTTTCACAAAAATTACAAAAAAAAAGAGGGATTTTTTGCAAACGTAGTGGTTTAAGCCATCAAATTAATTGTTATGTAGATGCTACGTAATGGACACATCAACCCTCGGGAGTGTTCTACCCTTTTCTCTTAAATTAAAAATAAATGATTTAAAAAAATAAAAATAAAATTCCTAAAGCAGCCTCTTAATTTTGTGTTCTATAATGTAGTGAAAGCAAACTCTGACTTGGCACAAAAGCAAGGTGTTCAAGCTTATGTTTGATTTTTTAATGCATCGTGCGTGAAATGATAAACATGAATCAAACAATCTTGAGGATCAAGCTCTTTCTCCTCTTCAGAACCTAGTATAGTCTCATAAACCATCAATAGTGAGCAAACTTCTTCCATAGAAAAGAAAAAATTGTACAAAATCAAAATTAGTAATTACATGAAATAATCATGGTAATCATTACAAATATTCACATCTAACCACATGTCCTCTTGCATGACACTTAATCAAAAGTGATAATAGTTGAAAATAGAAAAAAGAATTGAGTGACCTCTCTCATACCTCCTTAGCTCATAGAGTCCAATATTGGTCATTCATGTTTTCAATCTTCTCATTCAAGGGGAAGATCTATAAAATCCAACAAAGATTAGATAGTTAGAGATATTTTTTAGGATAAAAATCCTTTGAGCCCTTTTCATTAAATGAATGATTCTTGAAATGGCATGAGTAAAATAACATTGTCTATATCCTTATGATAGAATCACAATACCAAAAAAAACATCAGAGAATGAAATAAGTAAGTAAACCATAATCAATTGCTATTGCATTAAGAAAAATGTAAAGTTCGGAGGTAATTTTGTACAAATAAAAGAGATACTTTTCCCTTTAATTCATTGACAACATCCCAAACCGCACTTTGCTTGGGAAGTTGAATATTGAATACTGATACTTGCATATAATTGAAATTCAATTAGAAATTACACAGCCAAATAAACCATTCATTAGTTAATCACAGTCAAAAGAACATACTTTTTAAAAGCCTCCAATAAAGTCCTAGGGATGAGCAAACCTACTTCCTTTGTTTTGGCATTGTAAAAGGCAATCTTTAAAGTTTTCACATCTAGAATCTTCTTAGATAGTAGCAAATCTAATATTTCAGAGTATAGGATATCTGAAGTCTGCACAATCACAAAATGCAGTGTATAATCCCATGTCAATCAATTCACAGGAAAAACCCACAATCATGGAAATGCAGTAAGCAATGCCGTCAAAAATAGGAATAAGAGGATCCTCCAAACCTGATTATAGTGGACGAGCATATCACTTAAGCATTCTACTCGACAATACTTAATAGGTTGTGTGATATAAGTTGTATTTGTTGTGCTACTTTATCAACCACATCATCATATTTGTATTGTTTTGACCTGTATAATAGAACACTCCTAGACTGAGTTGCACTCTCTAATAAGTTGTTCTAAGAAATTAACTTTCTTAGAATAAAATGTCATGTAATTCTACATGACAAGAGGTTTGAAGTTAAATACATAAATCTAGGAAAATAATAATTCACACCCCACAAATTAGTGGATCCAAGTGTCCAATGGGTACATAACTCGGAAGACATGAAAATACGATGATCCTACTTCAAATAATATAAACAAATCATAGAAGATCAATCTAATAATTAATAAAAAAATATACAATTCCAAGAAGAACTCGTCCTCAAATTTTTCTAGTCATAAAAAATATACAACCTTTAGAATTCTCACCCAAGCACCCATTGTAAGAAGATGTTGAGAGGTATTATTATGCCCAATAACCATAAAACTCTTAAAGACATCAAGCATTAGGGGCAAACTAAGGCCTCTAGAAGGCCGCCTACCTTTGAGAGAAAACGATTGCCTGGAATCATGAGTGAAAGAAATGGATGATCTCGATGATCTTGAAAATCATTGATTCTACGGTTTATTTTGAACCTTGGAACTCCGCCATCATTGCCCCGCCCATTCAACAGACACGTTGAATTCCTTGCTCGAAACTTCCCGCCTTGCACCATTCCTTGCACGATTCCTGTTTTTCTACACCATTCTTGTCATTTGCGTCGCAGGCTTTGTATTTTTTTAGCATTTCCTAGCATGGTGTCAAATAGTTATAGAATTTTTGCAACAATTGCGCAAAAGTATGTACCACTAATTTCACAAAGTCGTCAGTTGAAGGCACAAGTTCTGAGGTTTGAATTTCCAACAAGACGAGAAGTTGGAGGGATGAATGTAGACCTTTGGATTGATGACTTTATTTACCCTCGTAATCCAGTGGACGGAAAGCATCCTCCATTTCGATCTATAAGTGAGTTACTAGAATTTGCAAGCGATGGGAAGAGTGGATTGCTTTCATATACTCAAAACTTGTGCTCCACAAACTCATTAGTCCAATTCAGTTTAAGTGAGGCTGAGAGAGAGATACGTGAGTTAAGAGAGCAAGTGCGATCTCTATCCGAACTTGCTTAAGAGAGAGAGAGATTGTTGGTATTCACAAGTTCAGAGGCAACATAAAGACGGAATTTGCAAGAGGAATAGAAGGCCTTGCTTTTTACTGAGTAAATCTCTGAAAATCGAAGTTGATGGAATGAAGACATCATATGAGAGTCGCTTAGCCGGTTTGATTGAAAATTCTGCAAGAGAGTCTAATGAGCACTTACAATTCCAAATCAGATCCTATATAGAGAGAGAAACATTGAAAGAGGAGCACAATAGGAAATTGCAAAAAATGCGCTCATTTCTTAGATGAGTGAAGGCAACTTTGAGACGCCGAGACTTGCAATTATCTAAACTTGTCAAAACACCCTATGGTTATAGAAGCATTGTTAGAGAAAGGAGAGATCTGCACACTTTGGCTCCAAATAGAGGCCAAGCTAAACGTGCACTATGCCTGGCTAGAAGCATTCTAGTACCAGCTACATTAAAAAAAATTCAAGAAGAAAATGATGCAATCGAATATCGACAGCGTCTCTGTGGAAACATAGAAACACAATCTAGTACTGCCAAAGTTCTGACCTCATTGCTATCAACACAAGAAGTGTCAACTATGTGTGAATCTGCTAAGATGTCAAAAGTGGGTATACGATTTGCAAACTATTACATAGACAAGATTGGTTCCAGTATAGAACCACACGACATTGTTGAAACTTGTGATCGTAATGGCATTACACACAACGGGTATGGATCTATCTACAAAAAATTCAAAGGGGCTGTCAAGTTTGCTGGAAAAGGGCTTCACATTAGTTGCTTGCCAAATCTTCACAAGGTCTCTTTGATTCGTCAAGAATTGAATTTGAAACTATCAGAATACGTGGGGTCCTATTACTCAATCATGGATTCTTTTGAGATACTAGCTACAAGTAAATATGCCAAAAAAAGGAATCAAGTAGAGTGACTTTGAATGAGCATAATAGCTTCTTCGTGGATGTTGAGCAACTCCAGAGAACGATGGTGGATTTGTATGGCATCACAATTAAAGATAACATTCACTTACTTTTTTTTTTTTACATTTCATCTTCTTTCATCCTGCATGTAAAGCGAGATTCCTGAGTGACAAACCTAGATTTAATAAGTGTGGTCCTTTATTTAGTTCATGAAATCCAAATCAATTCATTCTAGCAATTACAAGTACAGTACCGTAATAACTTACTTGAGTGTAAGGTATCTCGATCAATCGAGCACTTGAGTTTGAGAACCGTATCCAATTAATTCAGTCATCTTGCCAACAATAACTTACTTAGGAATTCGATTAGTTCATTCAAGTGTGGAGAGAGAGAGACAAACTGCAAACAGACAAATGAGGACTCTGAAACTGTGTATAGGCAGTTCGATCAGTGCCAGTATTTGTCAGTTTCGATCCATAGAGAAGACATGAAGCAATGTTCTCCGGTCGTAACTTAGAGAACCCATCAGCCATCACCTCAATCGAGAAGTGATTCGTTACTGATTGTTATATTGAGATTACAAAGTATTCAATGGAAGAAAGGCTTTACTTAGATGGTAGGAAGATACCAAACCCCTTGAGTGGGTGGAACATAAGGTAGAAGCCTTTCACTAGTTATCCACATACATTATGGGATAACTAAACACCATGGGCTGCCTTTGACTACAAGCAATACCCAAGACACTCTAAGTCTAACTAAGAGTCTAACACTACTCCTAGGGCTGAATGTACATAGTCTACAACAATATGTACATGATCTTCAACACTCCCACTTTGCAAGTGGTCAAAGGCGCGAAGGCCCATCTTCTCAATCAAGTTGTGGTGTTGTGGCTTCCCAAGGGACTTGGTCAGCACATCAGCAACCATAGCTTGGGTTGGCACATACTTGAGCTCAATCACCTCAGCCTCCACTCGTTCACGAATGAAATGGTGTTGCACATCAATGTACTTCGTCCGAGAGTGGTGGGTGGGATTCTTGGCCAAAGCAATGGCTCCTTGGTTGTCACACAAGATTTGTGTGCTCTCCACTTGGACAAGGCCAACATCAGCCAAGAGTTGCCTCAACCAAATGGCCTCCTTGGTGCATTGGCTCATGGCCATGTATTCCGCCTCCGTTGTAGAAAGAGCTATGGTGGGCTGCCTCTTGGAATTCCAAATAATGGCACCCACTCCAAGCATAAACACGTAACCGGTGGTGGATCTCCTATCCGCCTCATCACCCGCCCAATCCGCATCACAAAAGCCATGCAACTTCAGCCCATTGGCACCTCCAAGTTGCAACTTCAGCCCAAGTGTGCCTTGAAGGTACCTCATCACCCTCTTCACCGCAGCCCAATGCTTGGGGCCATACTTGGAGGTGTGTTGACTCACAACACTCACCGGAAAGGCCAAATCATGTTGAAGATCATGTACATATTGTTGTAGACTATGTACATTCAGCCCTAGGAGTAGTGTTAGACTCTTAGTTAGCCTTAGAGTCTCTTGGGTATTGCTTGTAGTCAAAGGCAGCCCATAGTGATTAGTTATCCCATAATGTATGTGGATAACTAGTGAAAGGCTTCTAACTTATGTTCCACCCACTCAAGGGGTTTGGTATCTTCCTACCATCTAAGTAAAGCCTTTCTTCCATTGAATACTTTGTAATCTCAATAGGTTATGGGCCCACGCACTTGGAGTTGCGTTTGAGGGAGAAGTTCAAATCATTTGGAGGAGATCTTGGAGCTTGGGGAGCAACTAGCCATTTGTCACTTTGTCACCTACAAACCATATGGTGTAAGTCAAAAACAAAAACAAACTTTGGAGTGAATTTTTTTTTACAAAAGAAGCAAGTGTTTTGTTCTTTTCTTGGACTTTTGTTGGCTGGTTTGTGAGGTTTTGAGTACATTTTGGGTGTGAGTTTGCTCATGGTAGTAATCAGACCTAGTGAGGGCTGATTTGTGCTCCAATTTTGAGTTTGTGCTTAGAGGTGTACATTGGGAGCCCATTGAGGTTGATTGTGCACTTGGGTGCATTGTGGATTGTGATTTGGCAAATTGCAATCTAGTGAGAGTAATTTGTGAGCCTTGGAAGCATTTTTTTGTTGCTTGAGGCATTTGCCATCCATTGTGGGCTGATTAGTGCCCTTGTGAGTGTGTGAGGCGAATTAGTGGACTTGGTGAATCCAAGAGGGCTGAATTGTGGTTTTGTGAGATTTGTGGAGCCAATTAGGTCTTTTTTTGGTGGTTTGGTTATCCAACTAGGGTTGTTGGAGACCAATGTTGTCCTTGTGGTGTGAATTGTGAGTAGTAGCTCCATCTAGGGCTGATTGCAAGTCTTGAGCTTCTTAGGGTGTGGAGTACCCAATTTGGGAGGAGCATTGGAAGTGTGTTTGCTGATTGGAAGTAGCACTTGCCCATGATGTGCATGTGGTGATTTTGAGCTTCATTAGGGTCTGAATTTGTGTGGAGAGGAGTCCTTGCACTTGTGAGGAGTGTTTGGTGGATCTTAGGGTGTGAAAGATCTTTGGAGGTGCTTGGAAGGGCTGATTGGTGTCATTTCAGCCCAATTGGCTTCCAAGTGCTTCATTGGAGGCTGAATTGAGTTTGTGAACTCTTGGAGACACTTGGGAGGCTGCCAACAAGTGGGAGGTGCTCCATCATGGCATCAAGTGGAGGAGAAGGCGTGCGCATCATTGACAAGTTCAATGGGGAGAACTTTGGCATGTGGAAGTTCAAGATGGAGATGATCCTTGCGGAGAAGGACTTGTGGGAGGTGGTGGATGGGAGTGAGGAGGCTCCAAGTGCAGATGCTGATCTACACACCAAGAAGGCGTTTGAGAGGAAGGAGAAGAAGGCCTTTGCTCTCCTTGCCATCAACCTTGTGGACCGGCAAATTGCAAACATTCGCCATTACAAAGGACCAGCCCAAGCATGGACCACCCTTTGCAACATCCATGAGACCAAGAGCCTCTCCAACATCCTCTTTCTTAGGAGGAAGTTCTTCACTAGCAAGATGCAAGAGGAGGATGACTTGTTGGACCATGTCAACAAGATCAAGGCCCTTGCGGATGAGTTGGCTTGTTTGGAGGTGCCCGTGACGGATGGAGATATGGTGATGACCTTGTTGGAGAGCTTGCCACCGTCTTATGAGTTCCTCATCACCCCATTGGAGACAAGGCCTATGAAGGAGCTGACCATGGAGTTTGTGACGGCACGCTTGATGCATGAGGTGACCAAGCGCAAGGAGAATGAGTCCCAAGGAGAGGGATCAGCCCTTGTGTCAAGACATGGCAAAGGAGGCAACACCAAGGAGACAAGTGTTGAAGATCATGTACATATTGTTGTAGACTATGTACATTCAGCCCTAGGAGTAGTGTTAGACTCTTAGTTAGACTTAGAGTCTCTTGGGTATTGCTTGTAGTCAAAGGCAGCCCATGGTGATTAGTTATCCCATAATGTATGTGGATAACTAGTGAAAGGCTTCTACCTTATGTTCCACCCACTCATTGGGTTTGGTATCTTCCTACCATCTAAGTAAAGCCTTTCTTCCATTGAATACTTTGTAATCTCAATAGGTTATGGGCCCACGCACTTGGAGTTGCGTTTGAGGGAGAAGTTCAAATCATTTGGAGGAGATCTTGGAGCTTGGGGAGCAACTAGCCATTTGTCACTTTGTCACCTACAAACCATATGGTGTAAGTCAAAAATAAAAACAAACTTGGGAGGGAATTTTTTTTACAAAAGAAGCAAGTGTTTTGTTCTTTTCTTGGACATTTGTTGGCTGGTTTGTGAGGTTTTGAGTACATTTTGGGTGTGAGTTTGCTCATGGTAGTAATCAGACCTAGTGAGGGCTGATTTGTGCTCCAATTTTGAGTTTGTGCTTAGAGGTGTACATTGGGAGCCCATTGAGGCTGATTGTGCACTTGGGTGCATTGTGGAATGTGATTTGGCAAATTGCAATCTAGTGAGAGTAATTTGTGAGCCTTGGAAGCATTTTTTTTTGTTGCTTGAGGCATTTGCCATCCATTGTGGGCTGATTAGTGCCCTTGTGAGTGTGTGAGGCGAATTAGTGGACTTGGTGAATCCAAGAGGGCTGAATTGTGCTCTTGTGAGATTTGTGGAGCCAATTAGGGTTGTTGGAGACCAATGTTGTCCTTGTGGTGTGAATTGTGAGTAGTAGCTCCATCTAGGGCGGATTGCAAGTCTTGAGCTTCTTAGGGTGTGGAGTACCCAATTTGGGAGGAGCATTGGAAGTGTGTTTGCTGATTGGAAGTAGCACTTGCCCATGATGTGCATGTGGTGATTTTGAGCTTCATTAGGGTCTGAATTTGGGTTTCGAGGAGTCCTTGCACTTGTGAGGAGTGTTTGGTGGATCTTAGGGTGTGAAGGATCTTTGGAGGTGCTTGGAAGGGCTGATTGGTGTCATTTCAGCCCAATTGGCTTCCAAGTGCTTCATTGGAGGCTGAATTGAGTTTGTGAACTCTTGGAGACACATTGGAGGCTGCCAACAAGTGGGAGGTGCTCCATCATGGCATCAAGTGGAGGAGAAGGCGTGCGCATCATTGACAAGTTCAATGGGGAGAACTTTGGCATGTGGAAGTTCAAGATGGAGATGATCCTTGCGGAGAAGGACTTGTGGGAGGTGGTGGATGGGAGTGAGGAGGCTCCAAGTGCAGATGCTGATCTCAACACCAAGAAGGCGTTTGAGAGGAAGGAGAAGAAGGCCTTTGCTCTCCTTGCCATCAACCTTGTGGACCGGCAAATTGCACACATTCGCCATTGCAAAGGACCAGCCCAAGCATGGACCACCCTTTGCAACATCCATGAGACCAAGAGCCTCTCCAACATCCTCTTTCTTAGGAGGAAGTTCTTCACTAGCAAGATGCAAGAAGAGGATGACTTGTTGGACCATGTCAACAAGATCAAGGCCCTTGCGGATGAGTTGGCTTGTTTGGAGGTGCCCGTGACGGATGGAGATATGGTGATGACCTTGTTGGAGAGCTTGCCACCGTCTTATGAGTTCCTCATCACCCCATTGGAGACAAGGCCTATGAAGGAGCTGACCATGGAGTTTGTGACGGCACGCTTGATGCATGAGGTGACCAAGCGCAAGGAGAATGAGTCCCAAGGAGAGGGATCAGCCCTTGTGTCAAGACATGGCAAAGGAGGCAACACCAAGGAGACAAGGACATGCTTCAAGTGTGGCAAATCAGGCCACATTGCTAGGCATTGCAAGGTCAGCCAAGCCAAAGGCAAGGAGAGTGCACACCAAGCCTCCAAAGAGGAGGAGGAGGAGGATTTTGCTTTTGCCACCCAAGGAGGAGGGGACAAGGCCACCATGTTTACATGGATTGTGGATTCGGGGGCCACTCAACACATGACCAGCCATAGAGATGCCTTCCACAACTATCAACCCATTTTGGGGAAGAAGATTTATTTGGGAGACAATGGCATGGTGGAGGCCCTTGGCATGGGGACCATCATTGTGGAGGTGCAAGTGAAGGGGGAGACCAAGAGGATTCAGATCCATGAGGCCCTCCATGTCCCCAAGTTGCATGCCAACTTGCTTTCGGTGAGCAAATTGTCTTTGGGAGGTTTGAAAGTGCATTTTAACAATGTGGGTTGTGTTGTGAGGTCACCAAGTGGAGTGTTGATTGCATCAGCCCCTCGTGAGGGCAATTTGTACCTCCTCCACTTCACCAAGGTGAATGGCACCTCCTTGGCATGTGTTGCCCAAGGATCAGCCCATGGAGACCTTGTGGAGCTTTGGCATAGGAGGCTTGGACACTTGAATGTGAAGAGCATGAAGAGCCTCCAACACCTAGTGAAGGGGCTGAACCTCTCTTCTTGCAAGCATGATTGGAGTTCAATGGTGTGCAAGGGGTGCATTGAGGGCAAACAAGCAAGGCAGCCCTTCCCCAAGGATGGGGCAACCCGGGCCACCAAGCCATTGGAGCTTGTGCATTCCGATGTGTGCGGGCCAATGAAGACCACCACCATAGGAGGAGCAAGGTATTTTTTGACATTTATTGATGATTTCTCACGCAAGGTGTGGGTGTATATGCTGAAGTGCAAGAGTGAGGTGTTTGGGCGTTTTGAGACTTGGAAGGCCCTTGTGGAGGCCCAATCTGATTGCAAGGTGAAGGTGCTGCGGTCGGATAATGGAGGGGAGTATGTGTCCAAGGCCTTTGAGGAGTACTTGAAGGCCCATGGCATTGAGCACCACACATCAGCACCTTACACCCCTCAACAAAACGGCGTAGCGGAGCGTGTCAATCGCACCATTGTGGAGATGGCAAGGTCCATGATTCATGCTCAAGGGTTGAAGTTTGAGCTTTGGGGTGAGGCGGTGTCTACAGCGGTTTATACAAGGAACCGGTGCCCCACACAAGCCTTGACAAGCATGACACCCCAAGAAGCTTGGAGTGGGATTAGGCCCCATGTGTCTCACATGCGCATTTTTGGGTGCATTGCTTTTGCCTTGGTTCCAAGGGCCAAGAGGACCAAGTTGGATGCCAAGGGCATCAAGTGCTTTTTCCTTGGCTATTGTGAGGGCACCAAGGCTTATAGGTTGATGTGTGTGGAGAGCAAGAAGATCATCAAGAGTCGAGATGTGACCTTCTTGGAGGATGGAGGTGCTGATCCCAAGCTCTTGGAGATGAGCCCAAGTGGGAGCAATGGAGGACCAGCCCAAAAGGTGGGCACAACTCCAAGAGTGCACCTAGAAGATGAAGATGAAGATGAAGAGCAAGGAGGGGAAGATGAAGACTTGGTGGAGCCCAAGAAGAAGGTGGCCACACCCCAAGTGAAGAGATCAGCAATTCCTTCTCCAAGCACTTCACCAAGGGTGCAAGAGCATGATCAGCCCTTGGGAGATGAAGATCAGCCCATGGAAGAGCAAGATCAGACCGTGGAGGAGCCCCGTTATCCAACGAGGACCCGCAAGCCCCTTGGAGATTGGTGGCTGAATCACATTCTTCCTCCACAAAGTGAAGATCAAGCCAATGTGGCTTTCCTTGGAGATCCATCTACACTTGGAGAGGTGCTGAATTGTGAAGATGCAAGCAAGTGGGAGTTGGCCATGCAAGAGGAGTACAAGGCCCTCATTGACAAAGGGACATGGGATCTTGCACCCCTCCCTTCCAAGAGATCAAGTGTGGGTTGTAAGTGGGTTTTCTCCACCAAAAGGGATGCTTTGGGTCACATTTTGAGGTACAAGGCAAGGTTGGTTGCTAGGGGGTTTTCTCAAGTGGAAGGGGTGGATTTCAATGAGACCTTTGCCCCCGTTGCCAAGTTTAGCACCATTAGGTGCATTGTGAGTATTGGGGCAGCCATGGACTTGGAGATGCACCAAATGGATGTGAAGACGGCCTTTCTCAACCCCAAGTTGGAGGAGGTCATCTACATGGATCAGCCCCTAGGCTTTGTGCAAGAAGGCCAAGGGCATCTCAAGTGCAAGTTGAAGAAGGCCCTTCCCGGATTGAAGCAATCGGGGAGAGCTTGGTATAGGGATATTGATGCTATGTTTGCAAGGAAGGGCTTCCAAAGAGGCTATGCTGATCACTCTTTGTACACCATGCAAAGTGGTGAGCATTTGGTGATTGTGATCCTCTATGTGGATGATCTGATCCTCCTTGCAAGTAGCATGACCAAGATGCTTGAAGTGAAGGATATGCTCAAGAAGGAGTATGAGATGACGGATCTTGGAGAGTTGAAGTATTGCCTTGGAGTGGAGTTCAAGAGGGATAGGGCTGCCCGCACCATCACTATGAGCCAACGCAAGTACCTTGAAGAGTTCTCAAGAGGTTCAACATGGAGGAGTGCAAAGCCATAGGTACACCACTTGAGAGTCATGGGAAGTTGCCCAAGCTCACGGATGCTGAATTTGAAGAGGTGAGGGCTGAAATGCATGGTGTGCCTTACAAGGCAACGGTGGGTTGCTTGATGTATGCCATGGTAGCCACAAGGCCTGATTTGGCCTTTCCGGTGAGTGTTGTGAGTCAACACACCTCCAAGTATGGCCCCAAGCATTGGGCTGCGGTGAAGAGGGTGATGAGGTACCTTCAAGGCACACTTGGGCTGAAATTGCAACTTGGAGGTGCCAATGGGCTAAAGTTGCATGGCTTTTGTGATGCGGATTGGGCGGGTGATGAGGCGGATAGGAGATCCACCACCGGTTACGTGTTTATGCTTGGAGTGGGTGCCATTACTTGGAATTCCAAGAGGCAGCCCACCATAGCTCTTTCTACAACGGAGGCGGAATACATGGCCATGAGCCAATGCACCAAGGAGGCCATTTGGTTGAGGCAACTCTTGGCTGATGTTGGCCTTGTCCAAGTGGAGAGCACACCAATCTTGTGTGACAACCAAGGAGCCATTGCTTTGGCCAAGAATCCCACCCACCACTCTCGGACGAAGCACATTGATGTGCAACACCATTTCATTCGTGAACGAGTGGAGGCTGAGGTGATTGAGCTCAAGTATGTGCCTACCCAAGCTATGGTTGCTGATGTGCTGACCAAGTCCCTTGGGAAGCCACAACACTACAACTTGATTGAGAAGATGGGCCTTCGCGCCTTTGACCACTTGCAAAGTGGAAGTGTTGAAGATCATGTACATATTGTTGTAGACTATGTACATTCAGCCCTAGGAGTAGTGTTAGACTCTTAGTTAGCCTTAGAGTCTCTTGGGTATTGCTTGAAGTCAAAGGCAGCCCATGGTGATTAGTTATCCCATAATGTATGTGGATAACTAGTGAAAGGCTTCTACCTTATGTTCAACCCACTCAAGGGGTTTGGTATCTTCCTACCATCTAAGTAAAGCCTTTCTTCCATTGAATACTTTGTAATCTCAATAGGTTATGGGCCCACGCACTTGGAGTTGCGTTTGAGGGAGAAGTTCAAATCATTTGGAGGAGATCTTGGAGCTTGGGGAGCAACTAGCCATTTGTCACTTTGTCACCTACAAACCATATGGTGTAAGTCAAAAATAAAAACAAACTTGGGAGGGAATTTTTTTTACAAAAGAAGCAAGTGTTTTGTTCTTTTCTTGGACATTTGTTGGCTGGTTTGTGAGGTTTTGAGTACATTTTGGGTGTGAGTTTGCTCATGGTAGTAATCAGACCTAGTGAGGGCTGATTTGTGCTCCAATTTTGAGTTTGTGCTTAGAGGTGTACATTGGGAGCCCATTGAGGTTGATTGTGCACTTGGGTGCATTGTGGATTGTGATTTGGCAAATTGCAATCTAGTGAGAGTAATTTGTGAGCCTTGGAAGCATTTTTTTGTTGCTTGAGGCATTTGCCATCCATTGTGGGCTGATTAGTGCCCTTGTGAGTGTGTGAGGCGAATTAGTGGACTTGGTGAATCCAAGAGGGCTGAATTGTGCTCTTGTGAGATTTGTGGAGCCCATTAGGGTTCTTTTGTGTTTTGGTGAAACAACTAGGGTTGTTGGAGACCAATGTTGTCCTTGTGGTGTGAATTGTGAGTAGTAGCTCCATCTAGGGCTGATTGCAAGTCTTGAGCTTCTTAGGGTGTGGAGTACCCAATTTGGGAGGAGCATTGGAAGTGTGTTTGCTGATTTGAAGTAGCACTTGCCCATGATGTGCATGTGGTGATTTTGAGCTTCATTAGGGTCTGAATTGGTGTTTCGAGGAGTCCTTGCCCTTGTGAGGAGTGTTTGGTTGATCTTAGGGTGTGAAGGATCTTTGGAGGTGCTTGGAAGGGCTGATTGGTGTCATTTCAGCCCAATTGGCTTCCAAGTGCTTCATTGGAGGCTGAATTGAGTTTGTGAACTCTTGGAGACACATTGGAGGCTGCCAACAAGTGGGAGGTGCTCCATCATGGCATCAAGTGGAGGAGAAGGCGTGCGCATCATTGACAAGTTCAATGGGGAGAACTTTGGCATGTGGAAGTTCAAGATGGAGATGATCCTTGCGGAGAAGGACTTGTGGGAGGTGGTGGATGGGAGTGAGGAGGCTCCAAGTGCAGATGCTGATCTCAACACCAAGAAGGCGTTTGAGAGGAAGGAGAAGAAGGCCTTTGCTCTCCTTGCCATCAACCTTGTGGACCGGCAAATTGCACACATTCGCCATTGCAAAGGACCAGCCCAAGCATGGACCACCCTTTGCAACATCCATGAGACCAAGAGCCTCTCCAACATCCTCTTTCTTAGGAGGAAGTTCTTCACTAGCAAGATGCAAGAGGAGGATGACTTGTTGGACCATGTCAACAAGATCAAGGCCCTTGCGGATGAGTTGGCTTGTTTGGAGGTGCCCGTGACGGATGGAGATATGGTGATGACCTTGTTGGAGAGCTTGCCACCGTCTTATGAGTTCCTCATCACCGCATTGGAGACAAGGCCTATGAAGGAGCTGACCATGGAGTTTGTGACGGCCCGCTTGATGCATGAGGTGACCAAGCGCAAGGAGAATGAGTCCCAAGGAGAGGGATCAGCCCTTGTGTCAAGACATGGCAAAGGAGGCAACACCAAGGAGTTCAAGGAGACAAGGACATGCTTCAAGTGTGGCAAATCAGGCCACATTGCTAGGCATTGCAAGGTCAGCCAAGCCAAAGGCAAGGAGAGTGCACACCAAGCCTCCAAAGAGGAGGAGGAGGAGGAGGATTTTGCTTTTGCCACCCAAGGAGGAGGGGACAAGGCCACCATGTTTACATGGATTGTGGATTCGGGGGCCACTCAACACATGACCAGCCATAGAGATGCCTTCCACACCTATCAACCCATTTCGGGGAAGAAGATTTATTTGGGAGACAATGGCATGGTGGAGGCCCTTGGCATGGGGACCATCATTGTGGAGGTGCAAGTGAAGGGGGAGACCAAGAGGATTCAGATCCATGAGGCCCTCCATGTCCCCAAGTTGCATGCCAACTTGCTTTCGGTGAGCAAATTGTCTTTGGGAGGGTTGAAAGTGCATTTTAACAATGTGGGTTGTGTTGTGAGGTCACCAAGTGGAGTCTTGATTGCATCAGCCCCTCGTGAGGGCAATTTGTACCTCCTCCACTTCACCAAGGTGAATGGCACCTCCTTGGCATGTGTTGCCCAAGGATCAGCCCATGGAGACCTTGTGGAGCTTTGGCATAGGAGGCTTGGACACTTGAATGTGAAGAGCATGAAGAGCCTCCAACACCTTGTGAAGGGGCTGAACCTCTCTTCTTGCAAGCATGATTGGAGTTCTATGGTGTGCAAGGGGTGCATTGAGGGCAAGCAAGCAAGGCAGCCCTTCCCCAAGGATGGGGCAACCCGGGCCACCAAGCCATTGGAGCTTGTGCATTCCGATGTGTGCGGGCCAATGAAGACCACCACCATAGGAGGAGCAAGGTATTTTTTGACATTTATTGATGATTTCTCACGCAAGGTGTGGGTGTATATGCTGAAGTGCAAGAGTGAGGTGTTTGGGCGTTTTGAGACTTGGAAGGCCCTTGTGGAGGCCCAATCAGATTGCAAGGTGAAGGTGCTGCGGTCGGATAATGGAGGGGAGTATGTGTCCAAGGCCTTTGAGGAGTACTTGAAGGCCCATGGCATTGAGCACCACACATCAGCACCTTACACCCCTCAACAAAACGGCGTAGCGGAGCGTGCAAATCGCACCATTGTGGAGATGGCAAGGTCCATGATTCATGCTCAAGGGCTGAAGTTTGAGCTTTGGGGTGAGGCGGTGTCTACAGCGGTTTATACAAGGAACCGGTGCCCCACCCAAGCCTTGACAAGCATGACACCCCAAGAAGCTTGGAGTGGGATTAGGCCCCATGTGTCTCACATGCGCATTTTTGGGTGCATTGCCTATGCCTTGGTTCCAAGTGCCAAGAGGACCAAGTTGGATGCCAAGGGCATCAAGTGCCTTTTCCTTGGCTATTGTGAGGGCACCAAGGCTTATAGGCTGATGTGTGTGGAGAGCAAGAAGATCATCAAGAGTCGAGATGTGACCTTCTTGGAGGATGGAGGTGCTGATCCCAAGCTCTTGGAGATGAGCCCAAGTGGGAGCAATGGAGGACCAGCCCAAAAGGTGGGCACAACTCCAAGAGTGCACCTAGAAGATGAAGATGAAGATGAAGAGCAAGGAGGGGAAGATGAAGACTTGGTGGAGCCCAAGAAGAAGGTGGCCACACCCCAAGTGAAGAGATCAACAATTCCTTCTCCAAGCACTTCACCAAGGGTGCAAGAGCATGATCAGCCCTTGGGAGATGAAGATCAGCCCATGGAAGAGCAAGATCAGACCGTGGAGGAGCCCCGTTATCCAACGAGGACCCGCAAGCCCCTTGGAGATTGGTGGCTAAATCACATTCTTCCTCCACAAAGTGAAGATCAAGCCAATGTGGCTTTCCTTGGAGATCCATCTACACTTGGAGAGGTGCTGAATTGTGAAGATGCAAGCAAGTGGGAGTTGGCCATGCAAGAGGAGTACAAGGCACTCATTGACAAAGGCACATGGGATCTTGCACCCCTCCCTTCCAAGAGATCAAGTGTGGGTTGTAAGTGGGTTTTCTCCACCAA
Source organism: Rhytidiadelphus loreus (assembly GCA_947034895.1). Classification (NCBI taxonomy): domain Eukaryota; kingdom Viridiplantae; phylum Streptophyta; class Bryopsida; order Hypnales; family Hylocomiaceae; genus Rhytidiadelphus; species Rhytidiadelphus loreus. The sequence goes on from OX344764.1 coordinate 48,883,406, forward strand.
AAGGGATGCTTTGGGTCACATTTTGAGGTACAAGGCAAGGCTGGTTGCTAGGGGGTTTTCTCAAGTGGAAGGGGTGGATTTCAATGAGACCTTTGCCCCCGTTGCCAAGTTTAGCACCATTAGGTGCATTGTGAGTATTGGGGCAGCCATGGACTTGGAGATGCACCAAATGGATGTGAAGACGGCCTTTCTCAACCCCAAGTTGGAGGAGGTCATCTACATGGATCAGCCCCTAGGCTTTGTGCAAGAAGGCCAAGGGCATCTCAAGTGCAAGTTGAAGAAGGCCCTTCCCGGATTGAAGCAATCCGGGAGAGCTTGGTATAGGGATATTGATGCTATGTTTGCAAGGAAAGGCTTCCAAAGAGGCTATGCTGATCACTCCTTGTACACCATGCAAAGTGGTGAGCATTTGGTGATTGTGATCCTCTATGTGGATGATCTGATCCTCCTTGCAAGTAGCATGACCAAGATGCTTGAAGTGAAGGATATGCTCAAGAAGGAGTATGAGATGACGGATCTTGGAGAGTTGAAGTATTGCCTTGGAGTGGAGTTCAAGAGGGATAGGGCTGCCCGCACCATCACTATGAGCCAACGCAAGTACCTTGAAGAAATTCTCAAGAGGTTCAACATGGAGGAGTGCAAAGCCATAGGTACACCACTTGAGAGTCATGGGAAGTTGCCCAAGCTCACGGATGCTGAATTTGAAGAGGTGAGGGCTGAAATGCATGGTATGCCTTACAAGGCAACGGTGGGTTGCTTGATGTATGCCATGGTAGCCACAAGGCCTGATTTGGCCTTTCCGGTGAGTGTTGTGAGTCAACACACCTCCAAGTATGGCCCCAAGCATTGGGCTGCGGTGAAGAGGGTGATGAGGTACCTTCAAGGCACACTTGGGCTGAAGTTGCAACTTGGAGGTGCCAATGGGCTAAAGTTGCATGGCTTTTGTGATGCGGATTGGGCGGGTGATGAGGCGGATAGGAGATCCACCACCGGTTACGTGTTTATGCTTGGAGTGGGTGCCATTACTTGGAATTCCAAGAGGCAGCCCACCATAGCTCTTTCTACAACGGAGGCGGAATACATGGCCATGAGCCAATGCACCAAGGAGGCCATTTGGTTGAGGCAACTCTTGGCTGATGTTGGCCTTGTCCAAGTGGAGAGCACACCAATCTTGTGTGACAACCAAGGAGCCATTGCTTTGGCCAAGAATCCCACCCACCACTCTCGGACGAAGCACATTGATGTGCAACACCATTTCATTCGTGAACGAGTGGAGGCTGAGGTGATTGAGCTCAAGTATGTGCCTACCCAAGCTATGGTTGCTGATGTGCTGACCAAGTCCCTTGGGAAGCCACAACACTACAACTTGATTGAGAAGATGGGCCTTCGCGCCTTTGACCACTTGCAAAGTGGGAGTGTTGAAGATCATGTACATATTGTTGTAGACTATGTACATTCAGCCCTAGGAGTAGTGTTAGACTCTTAGTTAGCCTTAGAGTCTCTTGGGTATTGCTTGTAGTCAAAGGCAGCCCATGGTGATTAGTTATCCCATAATGTATGTGGATAACTAGTGAAAGGCTTCTACCTTATGTTCAACCCACTCAAGGGGTTTGGTATCTTCCTACCATCTAAGTAAAGCCTTTCTTCCATTGAATACTTTGTAATCTCAATACTCACAACACAACCCACATTGTTAAAATGCACTTTCAACCCTCCCAAAGACAATTTGCTCACCGAAAGCAAGTTGGCATGCAACTTGGGGACATGGAGGGCCTCATGGATCTGAATCCTCTTGGTCTCCCCCTTCACTTGCACCTCCACAATGATGGTCCCCATGCCAAGGGCCTCCACCATGCCATTGTCTCCCAAATAAATCTTCTTCCCCGAAATGGGTTGATAGGTGTGGAAGGCATCTCTATGGCTGGTCATGTGTTGAGTGGCCCCCGAATCCACAATCCATGTAAACATGTTGGCCTTGTCCCCTCCTCCTTGGGTGGCAAAAGCAAAATCCTCCTCCTCCTCCTCTTTGGAGGCTTCGTGTGCACTCTCCTTGCCTTTGGCTTGGCTGACCTTGCAATGCCTAGCAATGTGGCCTGATTTGCCACACTTGAAGCATGTCCTTGTCTCCTTGAACTCCTTGGTGTTGCCTCCTTTGCCATGTCTTGACACAAGGGCTGTATTGAGATTACAAAGTATTCAATGGAAGAAAGGCTTTACTTAGATGGTAGGAAGATACCAAACCCCTTGAGTGGGTTGTACATAAGGTAGAAGCCTTTCACTAGTTATCCACATACATTATGGGATAACTAATCACCATGGGCTGCCTTTGACTACAAGCAATACCCAAGAGACTCTAAGTCTAACTAAGAGTCTAACACTACTCCTAGGGCTGAATGTACATAGTCTACAACAATATGTACATGTTCTTCAACACTCCCACTTTGCAAGTGGTCAAAGGCTCCAAGGCCCATCTTCTCAATCAAACTTTGGTGTTGTGGCTTCCCAAGGGACTTGGTCAGCACATCAGCAACCATAGCTTGGGTAGGCACATACTTGAGCTCAATCACCTCAGCCTCCACTCGTTCACGAATGAAATGGTGTTGCACATCAATGTGCTTCGTCCGAGAGTGGTGGGTGGGATTCTTGGCCAAAGCAATGGCTCCTTGGTTGTCACACAAGATTGGTGTGCTCTCCACTTGGACAAGGCCAACATCAGCCAAGAGTTGCCTCAACCAAATGGCCTCCTTGGTGCATTGGCTCATGGCCATGTATTCCGCCTCCGTTGTAGAAAGAGCTATAGTGGGCTGCCTCTTGGAATTCCAAGTAATGGCACCCACTCCAAGCATAAACACGTAACCGGTGGTGGATCTCCTATCCGCCTCATCACCCGCCCAATCCGCATCACAAAAGCCATGCAACTTCAGCCCATTGGCACCTCCAAGTTGCAATTTCAGCCCAAGTGTGCCTTGAAGGTACCTCATCACCCTCTTCACCGCAGCCCAATGCTTGGGGCCATACTTGGAGGTGTGTTGACTCACAACACTCACCGGAAAGGCCAAATCAGGCCTTGTCGCTACCATGGCATACATCAAACAACCAACCGCTGCCTTGTAAGGCACACCATGCATTTCAGCCCTCACCTCATCAAATTCAGCATCCGTGAGCTTGGGCAACTTCCCATGACTCTCAAGTGGTGTACCTATGGCTTTGCACTCCTCCATGTTGAACCTCTTGAGAATTTCTTCAAGGTACTTGCGTTGGCTCATAGTGATGGTGCGGGCAGCCCTATCCCTCTTGAACTCCACTCCAAGGCAATACTTCAACTCTCCAAGATCCGTCATCTCATACTCCTTCTTGAGCATATCCTTCACTTCAAGCATCTTGGTCATGCTACTTGCAAGGAGGATCAGATCATCCACATAGAGGATCACAATCACCAAATGCTCACCACTTTGCATGGTGTACAAAGAGTGATCAGCATAGCCTCTTTGGAAGCCCTTCCTTGCAAACATAGCATCAATATCCCTATACCAAGCTCTCCCCGATTGCTTCAATCCGGGAAGGGCCTTCTTCAACTTGCACTTGAGATGCCCTTGGCCTTCTTGCACAAAGCCTAGGGGCTGATCCATGTAGATGACCTCCTCCAACTTGGGGTTGAGAAAGGCCGTCTTCACATCCATTTGGTGCATCTCCAAGTCCATGGCTGCCCCAATACTCACAATGCACCTAATGGTGCTAAACTTGGCAACGGGGGCAAAGGTCTCATTGAAATCCACCCCTTCCACTTGAGAAAACCCCCTAGCAACCAGCCTTGCCTTGTACCTCAAAATGTGACCCAAAGCATCCCTTTTGGTGGAGAAAACCCACTTACAACCCACACTTGATCTCTTGGAAGGGAGGGGTGCAAGATCCCATGTGCCTTTGTCAATGAGGGCCTTGTACTCCTCTTGCATGGCCAACTCCCACTTGCTTGCATCTTCACAATTCAGCACCTCTCCAAGTGTAGATGGATCTCCAAGGAAAGCCACATTGGCTTGATCTTCACTTTGTGGAGGAAGAATGTGATTTAGCCACCAATCTCCAAGGGGCTTGCGGGTCCTTGTTGGATAACGGGGCTCCTCCACGGTCTGATCTTGCTCTTCCATGGGCTGATCTTCATCTCCCAAGGGCTGATCATGCTCTTGCACCCTTGGTGAAGTGCTTGGAGAAGGAATTGCTGATCTCTTCACTTGGGGTGTGGCCACCTTCTTCTTGGGCTCCACCAAGTCTTCATCTTCCCCTCCTTGCTCTTGCTCTTCATCTTCATCTTCTAGGTGCACTCTTGGAGTTGTGCCCACCTTTTGGGCTGGTCCTCCATTGCTCCCACTTGGGCTCATCTCCAAGAGCTTGGGATCAACACCTCCATCCTCCAAGAAGGTCACATCTCGACTCTTGATGATCTTCTTGCTCTCCACACACATCAGCCTATAAGCCTTGGTGCCCTCACAATAGCCAAGGAAAAGACACTTGATGCCCTTGGCATCCAACTTGGTCCTCTTGGCACTTGGAACCAAGGCATAGGCAATGCACCCAAAAATGCGCATGTGAGACACATGGGGCCTAATCCCACTCCAAGCTTCTTGGGGTGTCATGCTTGTCAAGGCTTGTGTGGGGCACCGGTTCCTTGTATAAACCGCTGTAGACACCGCCTCACCCCAAAGCTCAAACTTCAGCCCTTGAGCATGAATCATGGACCTTGCCATCTCCACAATGGTGCGATTTGCACGCTCCGCTACACCGTTTTGTTGAGGGGTGTAAGGTGCTGATGTGTGGTGCTCAATGCCATGGGCCTTCAAGTACTCCTCAAAGGCCTTGGACACATACTCCCCTCCATTATCCGACCGCAGCACCTTCACCTTGCAATCCGATTGGGCCTCCACAAGGGCCTTCCAAGTCTCAAAACGCCCAAACACCTCACTCTTGCACTTCAGCATATACACCCACACCTTGCGTGAGAAATCATCAATAAATGTCACAAAATACCTTGCTCCTCCTATGGTGGTGGTCTTCATTGGCCCGCACACATCGGAATGCACAAGCTCCAATGGCTTGGTGGCCCGGGTTGCCCCATCCTTGGGGAAGGGCTGCCTTGCTAGCTTGCCCTCAATGCACCCCTTGCACACCATAGAACTCCAATCATGCTTGCAAGAAGAGAGGTTCAGCCCCTTCACTAGGTGTTGGAGGCTCTTCATGCTCTTCACATTCAAGTGTCCAAGCCTCCTATGCCAAAGCTCCACAAGGTCTCCATGGGCTGATCCTTGGGCAACACATGCCAAGGAGGTGCCATTCACCTTGGTGAAGTGGAGGAGGTACAAATTGCCCTCACGAGGGGCTGATGCAATCAACACTCCACTTGGTGACCTCACAACACAACCCACATTGTTAAAATGCACTTTCAAACCTCCCAAAGACAATTTGCTCACCGAAAGCAAGTTGGCATGCAACTTGGGGACATGGAGGGCCTCATGGATCTGAATCCTCTTGGTCTCCCCCTTCACTTGCACCTCCACAATGATGGTCCCCATGCCAAGGGCCTCCACCATGCCATTGTCTCCCAAATAAATCTTCTTCCCCAAAATGGGTTGATAGGTGTGGAAGGCATCTCTATGGCTGGTCATGTGTTGAGTGGCCCCCGAATCCACAATCCATGTAAACATGTTGGCCTTGTCCCCTCCTCCTTGGGTGGCAAAAGCAAAATCCTCCTCCTCCTCCTCTTTGGAGGCTTGGTGTGCACTCTCCTTGCCTTTGGCTTGGCTGACCTTGCAATGCCTAGCAATGTGGCCTGATTTGCCACACTTGAAGCATGTCCTTGTCTCCTTGAACTCCTTGGTGGTGCCTCCTTTGCCATGTCTTGACACAAGGGCTGATCCCTCTCCTTGGGACTCATTCTCCTTGCGCTTGGTCACCTCATGCATCAAGCGGGCCGTCACAAACTCCATGGTCAGCTCCTTCATAGGCCTTGTCTCCAATGCGGTGATGAGGAACTCATAAGACGGTGGCAAGCTCTCCAACAAGGTCATCACCATATCTCCATCCGTCACGGGTGCCTCCAAACAAGCCAACTCATCCGCAAGGGCCTTGATCTTGTTGACATGGTCCAACAAGTCATCCTCCTCTTGCATCTTGCTAGTGAAGAACTTGCGCCTAAGAAAGAGGATGTTGGAGAGGCTCTTGGTCTCATGGATGTTGCAAAGGGTGGTCCATGCTTGGGCTGGTCCTTTGCAATGGCGAATGTGTGCAATTTGCCGGTCCACAAGGTTGATGGCAAGGAGAGCAAAGGCCTTCTTCTCCTTCCTCTCAAACGCCTTCTTGGTGTTGAGATCAGCATCTGCACTTGGAGCCTCCTCACTCCCATCCACCACCTCCCACAAGTCCTTCTCCGCAAGGATCATCTCCATCTTGAACTTCCACATGCCAAAGTTCTCCCCATTGAACTTGTCAATGATGCGCACGCCTTCTCCTCCACTTGATGCCATGATGGAGCACCTCCCACTTGTTGGCAGCCTCCCAAGTGTCTCCAAGAGTTCACAAACTCAATTCAGCCTCCAATGAAGCACTTGGAAGCCAATTGGGCTGAAATGACACCAATCAGCCCTTCCAAGCACCTCCAAAGACCCTTCACACCCTAAGAACGACCAAAACACTCCTCACAAGTGCAAGGACTCCTCGAAACACCAATTCAGACCCTAATGAAGCTCAAAATCACCACATGCACATCATGGGCAAGTGCTACATCAAATCAGCAAACACACTTCCAATGCTCCTCCCAAATTGGGTACTCCACACTCCAAGGAGCTTTAGCCGTGCAATCAGCCCTAGATGGAGCTACTACTCACAATTCACACCACAAGGACAACATTGGTCTCCAACAACCCTAGTTGGTTCACCAAAACACAAAAGAACCCTAATCGGCTCCACAAATCTCACAAGAGCACAATTCAGCCCTCTTGGATTCACCAAGTCCACTAATTCGCCTCTCACACTCACAAGGGCACTAATCAGCCCACAATGGATGGCAAATGCCACAAGCAACAAAAAAAAATGCTTCCAAGGCTCACAAATTACTCTCACTAGATTGCAATTTGCCAAATCACAATCCACAATGCACCCAAGTGCACAATCAGCCTCAATGGGCTCCCAATGTACACCTCTAAGCACAAACTCAAAATTGGAGCACAAATCAGCCCTCACTAGGTCTGATTACTACCATGAGCAAACTCACACCCAAAATGTACTCAAAACCTCACAAACCAGCCAACAAATGTCCAAGAAAAGAACAAAACACTTGCTTCTTTTGTAAAAAAAAATTCACTCCCAAGTTTGTTTTTGTTTTTGACTTACACCATATGGTTTGTAGGTGACAAAGTGACAAATGGCTAGTTGCTCCCCAAGCTCCAAGATCTCCTCCAAATGATTTGAACTTCTCCCTCAAATGCAACTCCAAGTGCGTGGGCCCATAACCTATTGAGATTACAAAGTATTCAATGGAAGAAAGGCTTTACTTAGATGGTAGGAAGATACCAAACCCAATGAGTGGGTGGAACATAAGGTAGAAGCCTTTCACTAGTTATCCACATACATTATGGGATAACTAAACACCATGGGCTGCCTTTGACTACAAGCAATACCCAAGAGACTCTAAGTCTAACTAAGAGTCTAAGACTACTCCTAGGGCTGAATGTACATAGTCTACAACAATATGTACATGATCTTCAAAACATACTTGGATGTGTGTTGACTCACAACACTCACCGGAAAGGCCAAATCAGGCCTTGTGGCTACCATGGCATACATCAAACAACCAACCGCTGCCTTGTAAGGCACACCATGCATTTCAGCCCTCACCTCTTCAAATTCAGCATCCGTGAGCTTGGGCAACTTCCCATTAGTCTCAAGTGGTGTACCTATGGCTTTGCACTCCTTTATGTTGAACCTCTTGAGAATTTCTTCAAGGTACTTGCGTTGACTCATAGTGATGGTGCGGGCAGCCCTATCCCTCTTGAACATCAGCTAAGAGTTGCCTCAACCAAATGACCTCCTTGGTGCATTGGCTCATGGCCATGTATTCAGCCCCCGTTGTAGAAAGAGCTATGGTGGGCTGAGTTTAAGATCTTGTACATATTGTTGTAGACTATGTACATTCAGCCCTAGGAGTAGCATTAGACTCTTAGTTAGACTTAGAGTCCATTGGGTATTGCTTGTAGTCAAAGGCAGCAAATGGTGGTTAGTTATCCCATAATGTATGTGGATGACTAGTGAAAGGCTTCTACCTTATGTTCCACCCACTCATGGGGTTTGGTATCTTCCTACCATCTAAGTAAAGCCTTTCTTCCATTGAAGTACTTTGTAATCTCAATAGGTTATGGGCCCACGCACTTGGAGTTGCGTTTGAGGGAGAAATTCAAATCATTTGGAGGAGATCTTGGAGCTTGGGGGAGCAACTAGCCTTTTGTCACTTTGTTACCTACAAACCATATGGATTAAGTCAAAAACAAAAACAAACTTTGGAGTGAATTTTTTTTTACAAAAGAAGCAAGTGTTTTGTTCTTTTCTTGGCCTTTTGTTGGCTGGTTTGTGAGGTTTTGAGTACATTTTGGGTGTGAGTTTGCTCATGGTAGTAATCAGACCTAGTGAGGGCTGATTTGTGCTCCAATTTTGAGTTTGTGCTTAGAGGTGTACATTGGGAGCCCATTGAGGCTGATTGTGCACTTGGGTGCATTGTGGATTGTGATTGTGCCAACTGCAATCTAGTGAGAGTCCTTTGTGAGCCTTGGAAGCATTTTTTATTGCTTGAGGCATTTGCCATCCATTGAGGGCTGATTAGTGCCCATGTGAGTGTGTGAGGCGAATTAGTGGACTTGGTGAATCCAAGAGGTGTGAATTGTGCTCTTGTGAGATTTGTGGAGCCAATTATGGTCCTTTGGTGTTTTGGTGATCCAACTAGGGTGGTTGGAGACCATTATTGTGCTTGTGGTGTGAATTGTGAGTAGTAGCTCCATCTAGGGCTGATTGGAAGTCTTTAGCTCCTTGGAGGGTAGAGTACCCTATTTGGGAGGAGCATGGTGAGTTTGTTTGCTAATTTGAAGTAGCACTTGCCCATGATGTGCATGTGGTGATTTTGAGCTTCATTAGGGTCTGAATTGGTGTTTAGAGGAGGTGATGCACTTGTAGGAGTGTTTGTGGTCGTTCTTAGGGTGTGAAGGATCTTTGCAGGTGCTTGGAAGGGCTGATTGGTGTCATTTCAGCCCAATTGGCTGTTGAAGATCATGTACATATTGTTGTAGACTATGTACATTCAGCCCTAGGAGTAGTGTTAGACTCTTATTTAGACTTAGAGTCCATTGGGTATTGCTTGTAGTCAAAGGCAGCCCATGGTGTTTAGTTATCCCATAATGTATGTGGATAACTAGTGAAAGGTTTCTACCTTATGTTCCACCCACTCATGGGGTTTGGTATCTTCCTACCATCTAAGTAAAGCCTTTCTTCCATTGAAGTACTTTGTAATCTCAATAGGTTATGGGCCCACGCACTTGGAGTTGCGTTTGAGGAAGAAATTCAAATTATTTGGAGGAGATCTTGGAGCTTGGGGGAGCAACTAGCCTTTTGTCACTTTGTCACCTACAAACCATATGGTGTAAGTCAAAAACAAAAACAAACTTTGGAGTGCAACGAAGCTAGTATACGAGCGTAGAGCGTAGAGCCAAGAATTCCGAGCGTGGAGCATAGATTATGTGTGAATTTTACCAAAAAGTAAAATGAAGAAAATGAAGAAAAAAAATGTGGATGAAAGATATGGATGAAAGTGGGAAAAAATACAGTGGCTACAGATGAAAAGTTGGATGGATGTGATCCAAAAATAAAGTACATGTGGATGAAGAATAGGCTGAATTAGGGTGAAAATTACAATGGATGTGGAAGAAAAGTGAAATGAAAAGTGGAATGAATGTGGATGGATGGAACGGTGGATGTGGATGAAAAGTAGGGTGGACATGGATGAAAAATGGATGGACGTGGATGAAAAATAGGGTGAACGTAGATGAATAGAAGGTGGATGTGGATAATAAATTTGTCGGCCATGCATGGAAAACAAGGTGGATGTCAATGAGAAATTGGGTGAACATAAATGGAACATACAAGGTGGATGTGGATGAAAGGTGGGATGAAAAAAGGGATGAACATGGATGGATGGAACAGTGGATGTGGATGAAAAATGCATACAAGTGGATGACAAGTAGGATGAACGTGGATGAACAGAAGGTGGATGTGGTTAAAAAATTTGTTGGCCATGCACAGGGTTGTCTTGTCTGACATATTTTTGGGTTTAGGCGTCGTGTATGACGTCTGACGTCGCGTGTCGCGTGTCACGAAGTGTCGAGTTTACTTGACATCGCGTCGCGGAGGGGTAAAAAATTTTACCCCATGGTAAATAGATTTTGCCTACGTGGCAGGGCTTCGGAACTGACGTGGACAGCCAACGTGGGTGACTGCGGGTGTGGGCGCGTGCAGGTCTGCCTTGGGCGACCTTGGGTGGAAAAATTGAGGCGACTACGAGTGAAGGGGCGACTACGGGTCTGGGGCGCTAGGGCGACTTCGGGTGAAGGGGCGACCGCGGGTGGAAAAAATAGAGGCGACTGCGGGTGAGTGGGCGACTACGGGTTAGGGGCTTTAGGACGACTTCGGGTGAAGGGGCGACCGCGGCTTCGGGTACTGAGGGCGATTGCGGGTCCGACAGGTAGGGGCGACTGCGGGTTACAGGGCGACTGCGGGTCAGAGCAGCAGACAGCGACCGCGTGTTCCAGGGCGACCACAGGTTCAGTTTAGGATTTCAGTTTGGCATATTCAGTCTTTGAAGTAACACGTCACATAGGTGTTTTATAAGCGCAGAATTAGGTGCTACGTTATATTGGGGTTTACAATTTACAAGTGCAAATAATAGAGCCCATGAAATGTAAATTGGACAAACTTCTCTAATCCCAAAAATTCACCCAATATAAGGCCACAATAATAATGTCAACAACGATTATATTAATTAGTCATCGATATTGCTTTGAGGCGGACTTCAAATGTAGCCATACTTGCATTGCACTTTTATAACCTCGTTGCAGTCATCACCTAACTGCCTACCAATTAGAACTCAACATATATTTTAAAACCGGTAATCTGTCCCTCACTCTAATATGCTCATATGCTTGATGAAGCATTACAAAATCCTTACACATCAAGATGAAGGCTCAAAGCTTGAACTACAAAGATTTGCTACCTAACATATAAGCTAAAACCTTATAACTATAACTATAACTATAACTATAATTATTGTCTACTTCTCTAGTACTCTAGTCACCAGGCGTGAATGTGGAATCGCTCGGCACCTCATCAGCATTAGGGTCTGTATCTTCGTAAGACTCTTCGTTGCTCCTGTTGTCGCCCGAGCTTTCGATTTCATCATCTTCCCTTGTTACTACTTCGATTTGTACCTCATGCTCTACCTCTGAGTTCAGATTTCGAACTTCTGTATCTACACCACTTAACCCTTCAGTTTGCACAAGTCGTTTCGTGAGCCTCAACGCATCCGTAGTTCCATCCATGTTGGATGCAGGGTGTCGCCCTCCTCTACTTGATTGTCCAACATTCTGGGTGGAACATCCCGCTCCAATGGTACACCGTTGGACAATTTGAGTGGGTCGTTTAGGATTTCGAGGTCCCCTCTCGTCAACCCTCCTAATACGCCTTTTCTGGCCTCTACTATTGCGCCCCTGGATTCCTAATGATGATTCGCCAGGGCCAGACACGGATGAAGGTTGAGTGGGTTGTGGAGCTGAGCCGTGAACCTCTTCATCAATCGTCCGTAGAGCACCTCCACGCACCGGTGGCCTTGTTGGAAGGGTTGGGATAGACCTCCTCACTGTTGCCACATTTGTAGTCGTCTCTGGATTCAACGGCACATTCCGACTTCGATTCATAACATATGCCAATGGCACATCATCATCATCATCTGTAGTAACAGTTGTTCCGAGGGTAGATGCGTTCAATACAACGGGATTTGGTATTCCCTCGTGTACAACTTCATTGACTTCGATGGCCTCTTCTTCATGTTCGCTTCTCATTGGAACTTGTGCACTGCTTCTTAAATTGCGGGCCATATTTGGAGGCGAACTAGTTGATATTGGAGATCTAGCTTCTTCCTCTACGGGTGCCATGGGAATAGGTACGCCTTTGTCGTTGTTGTCGGGGGTGCTTTCCCTCCTCAGTGATGCATGTGCCGGCGAAATTGCATCCATATTGTGCACGACGTTCTACGGTAGACTGCGTACAGGTGAATTTCCAGGAGAAACATACCCATCGTCACTAAAATCAAATGTATTCCCGTATATTGGTCGTGGAGGACTATGTGGCGGCCTAACCATTGCATTCCAAGGATTGTTGCGCAACCGATCCTCTTCATCCCTGCGGTTCTCGCGTTCTCTCATAAAATCAGGAACAACGTCATCTTCTTCCCCTGAAGACAAAGGCCCATCACGCTCGTCCTCATCGTCTCCATCTGCAAGCATCTAGTCGTAAAAAATGGCTGGGTTGTGTCCACGTTTTTGACGTTCAAGTTTGTTGTTCGCGTAGATATATACCAATGTCTCCGCCTTTGTCGTGGCCAAGCGGTTTCGCACTTTATTGTGCACAAAGGAATACATACTCCAATTCCTTTCACATGAAGATGCAGAGCACGTCAAACCGAGAATTCGCTTTGCAATTTTTGGAAGAGCATTGCCCCCCACACGATTCCACCATTGATGAGGCAATAATTGACATTCAATGATATCGGGAGCCTCATGTAAAGGATCGAATGCACTTGTCTTCTCTTCAAATTGAGTTAGCTCCTGCATTGCTTCCACCACTGACACGTTCAATGGTACGCTCAGTTTTCGTATGACTCGATTCAAAGCTCCCTTCGCGTAGCCATTGTTATGAATAGCCTCCACGTCACTCAAGTATGGATTTAGTAGTGCCCCCGCATAGTGTAGGTCAGTCATCATCAACTTCCAGCGAGCATCAAATTGTTTCTCATATCGTGTTGCCACCACTGGATCAAGGAAAAATGGAGCATTCTTGAGAGAATAAATGTGCTCCTTCAAGGCTGTCATCATTACTAAAGCTTTCGACATTGCCAGGATTTTTCCATCAAAATGACAAAGACAAAGCAGCACGGGCTCTACCATATGGAGGAAATTGTCGCACTAAACCCAGAATTCTTCTGAACGGATATCTTGCCTTGCAAGTTTGGCCTTGCCCATAATGAAATGTCCATTTCTGCGGTTTTGCAAACTCAACTCGAACGTCATGTATGTCTCATCCAGTGTCATGTTGTGCACTGCTTGCTTGCAGTCTACCAAACGATCAATCATCAAGAAATTTGTGGCAAAACGTGTTTTGCTTGGAAGTCTCAACACTTTGTTTGGTGAAAATCTCCGAAACAACGGCAAAGTATGTTGGCATTTCTTGATGAACTTCACAATTGATGAAGCCTTTTTTACCAACTCCTTTACTCTTTGATCCTTTCCCTAGTCTTCTAAGAGTAAGTCCAAAATGTGTGCCGCACAACCCTGCCTATAAATGTGAGGGTACCTTTCTTCCAACCTTGCCATCGCCCCCGTCATGACTGCAGCATTGTCCGTACACAATTGCACAACGTTGGTAGGCCTTACTTCCTTAATGTATCGTGCCATCGTCTCAGTCGTGTAAGATATATCCTTCTTCTCCCCAGTACTATCCACTGATCCCCAAAAGACATCCCCGACGGGACACACCAACATCATATTTAGTAATGGCCGCGAATTAGTATCGGACCAACCATCTGAACAAATTGTCGCTCCATACTGACTTATTGAAACCCTCGTCCGCTCCGAGACCATGGCTTCAACCAATGCCTTCTTAACATCTATCATTTTCGTGCGAATCGCATTATACGGTGGCGGTTGGTACACGAATCCAACTGCTGCAGTTTGTTTAACAGCATTTACGAAGGCCGGGTGGTGCATAACATTAAATGAAATGTTTGCCTCGTAAAATAAAGAAGCCCACAACCTATCCAACTCTTGTCTGCAGCATTAACTGGTGCATCATGTCTAGTCGGTGCATCATACATCTCTTCGTAACTCATGGACCTTGGAACTTGCCCCTCGCCAGTCCGAAACTTTTCTCGTACAATTCTAGGGATCTCCTTACAACGCTCCGATGTAGTCGAGCCGCCATAGCCAAAGTGAATCAATGCTCTCTTTCGTACAAATGCTTTGCTCCACCCACAAAACACGCATTTTCGAGCATGGGAGGAATTATCAATTGGGGTGCACGGTACTAGCCAAGGGTCCCAATCCTTTGTGGACCTCCGCGTATCATTCATGGTCCCCCCCCTCCCAACACCTTGTCCAGTCATGTAGTAGATCAACACTGGGTCTTCAAAGAAAATGACTACAATAATTACACTAATACTATGGAAGATGTAATGACAAAGCAACCCGCTTAGAGTGGTCTTGTAACAAGTTTTTTTCCAATCCGACAAGTTTTGAATTTTCCTTTTTTTTTTAATTCTCTTTTAATTCCTAAAGTCCGAACTCCCAAGGTCATTTTCCTGCCAAAATTCCTAGAATATTCAAGTATTCACAACATTGCAAACATAAATAACCAAAAATTCATATCTATATTTATGTACTCTTGTCAAGGAACTACATAGAATTCAATGTGCTTGCATTGGAATGTTCAAAATGGATAATATCCTTTTATATATACATAAGATGGAATATACATAGTCCTCAAAAATGTGCTAAAAATGAGAATCATTCAACATCCATTTTGCCCTTTTCTTTGCGGTCATGAGCCTCATGTTCCATCTCATATAAGACTTTCCTACCTTCCAACTGCAAATTCCTAAGGTATCGGTCATCCTTCCCCAACTTCTTTTCCAACCAAAATTGCTTGTATGATTTTTTGAACTTCAAAAGCGCCTTCAGTGCATCCCGATGTTCTTCCAATTTTGGATCCAATGACAAAGAACCCCAAGCTTCTTTTTCAAGTCAACTACTTCCGTAAGAGACAATGCTTGTTTAGTAGCCACGTCTTTCCAACCACACATTTCTACAACACGGTCAAGGGGGGCTTTGTCCTTTAATGCTTTCAAGGAATTTAATCTTGATCGTGCTTCTTCCACCCCTCGCTTCTCCAAGTCTATCTAATCTTCCTCCAACTTGCATGCTTCCATAATTTTGGCAAGCCGTGATTTCGCAAACTCATTGCTAGAAGAACTAGATCCTCCAGCATGCCGAGAAGAGAATCTAAGGTAAAATGCTTCCAAGTCTAAAATCTTTGTTATTTGCGTTGACAAAAAAACTTGTCGACTTTCAAGTTCAACACGTAAGCTATTTACAATATCTCCATTCAAAGTTTGCGTTTCTTGATTGCGAAGCTTCTCACATTCTAGATGCTTTTCATCCAACTCATTTAGAAGCTTCTTGAGTTGAGCTTTGTAAACAACTTTGGTGTCCGACATTATTGTGTCAGGGACAGTTCCATCTTCAACAAATTCCTCACTTCGGTACATGTCATCAACACAATCCAATTGGAACAAAGAAGGCTTCACATCTTCTTCTGTTTCCATCTCTATCCAAAAAACATCATCTTCTGCTTCTTGCATGCATGCAAGCACATACTGCAAAACTTCGTCTTCTTCAGTGCGAGGGACTGTAATCGGATTCACCATAGCAAGAGGCAAAATATCAAGATTTTGTGGTTGCCTAGCTGGTTCACCCTCTTCTTCCATTCTCGGGGGAGGTAAATTTTGTGAAGTAGAAGCCACCATCGCCATGTTTGGGGGCTGCATTGGAGGGTCTTCACCAAGGTTGTCTTCCTCTCCCGAAGATGAATCAGATGACGTCCAATGAAACTGCTCATCGGGCACTCCCTCCTTCAAGTTTTTCTTCTGGCCTAGCCCTTCACGTGGATTGGCAGATAGAGCCGCCTTTGGAATGTCTTTTGTCGGTGGAAGGCGAGCATGCTTCACTCCCTTGATTGAACTCCAATCCACGCTTCGAAACAAAATGAGTTCCGCATACACCATTGCACATATGTAATACGGGACTTCGCTCCTGGGCACTGAATATGTGCCATACAAGTATCGATAAATTTCGATACAACGTTGCACAAATGCATCATTACGGCATGGATGCAAATTGGCCGTATTGTTCCGCCAATTCGAGTAGTGCCGATGATAGGGGAATAACTTGTCGATGTGGCACCACCCCACGAAGGACTTACAAGTCATGGCAGTCCAGTGGCCCGTAATTCGATCCCAACCTCGGTAGGCTGCGCACGCTGGGTCCAAAAGGATGCGTCGTTGCCTAGGGTGCATGGCTCCTTTTGCCTTGGTCTTCTTCTTGTGGTCCACCATTGGAGATGCTCTTGAGATTTGGGGCAAGGAATCTAAACTTAATCCTAAACTGCAAAGTATTATCTAGCTAAACTTAGCCCTAAACCGCAAAGTATTATCTAGCGATTAGTGAGTGATGGAGTAAAATCAAGAACATGAGCCACATGTAAGTGAAAAACCCAAGCTCATGGGCATGCAATCAGCCACTGTAAAGTAGGTGAAAGGCAGTACGCAGCAAGAAGGGAAAGTGGCGAAGTCGGGTGGGGAGACAGCTAATTAACCCGCACTCGCCCTGGGGCAAGTGCGGGAAGGGGCGCGTGCAGGTCTGAGAGCGACCGCGGGTAGGGCGACTGCGGGTCTGGGGGCCAACTACGATGGTGACTGCGGGTACGGCGACTGCGGGTCTGGGGCTACTGGGGATGGGCGACCGCGGGTCGATGGCTATAGAAGTACTAGGGTCTTGCGCGACTGCGGGTAGGGCGACTACAGGTCTGGGGCTACTGGGGATGGGCGACCGCGTATGGGGCACCACAGAGTAATTTCTGGACCCCGACAGTGGGGCGACCGCGGGTGGGCGACTGCGGGTACAGGGCGGGATTTTGAATTTCTGAACCTCTAAGACTTTCACTTTGAAGTTCTCTTACACAAAATTGTGGACATAAATTTTAGTTACCAATGCACTTCATAAAAATGTATTGCACCTTTTCATCTTTTATTTAAAAATTTGGGTTATGCATCTTTAGCCATTTTATTAATTATTGTTGCAACTTATTAGATTTGACATGCAAAAAGAGGATTCCCACCCTAACATCACTTCTGCAATTTCAATAAGAAAATAATCAAACATAAGAAATTTACCATCCATGATTCACATGGTTGCGTTTTATTTTCCAATGCAATCTCTATTATGTTTAGTTTGAATTTGTATGGTGAATCCATTGTAAAACAAGATCCAACTATGAAGAATGTGGGATTCTTGATCAATGTAGACCACTTTCGGAGAGCTCCAAAAGAAGGGGTTTGGGAATTGAGGGATAAATACCTTTTATTCATTTATGGTGAAGTGTGATTGACACATTATAAATTGCGTGAGAGAACAAAACTCAATATAATCAATTATACAATGCATAGGATAGGTGTAGTAAGATGGTTGTTCAAATATCTCATAAGGATTGGGTGTGACAGCATGAGCTCCCATATAACTTTCATCATGTGCTTCATCAAGCACCGTGAAGGTGTAGTTGGGAACTAATTGTCACAATTAATTGTCATAGCTATTTCCCAACTGATTTCATGGTTTTGTTCAAATTTTATTTATCTGTACATTCATAGGTATCCAAACAATAAAACTTGTTTCATATTAATTAAAATTGTAGCCATCATATTTACAAACAAAGGGATTAAATCAAGGGCATACATTTGTACATTTTCAATATTTGGGGATTTCAAACTTGTGAACCAAGAATAACAAGCTACAACATTTATGGGTATATATTTTTTGGGAGGGGTCACATATGTAAACCATTAAAGTATTGGGCACTAATCAATTAAACATTCATATACCATGGACTGTTTAGCAAAATATGATCATCCATCTGAGATAAACAATCCATGCATTGTTTAGCAAAATCATAGTATAGAAATGTAAAATGAAGTTCTTTGTCAAGCACATTGCTATTTCACATGTCTAGCATGACTTTAGTACTATTATCTTCATAAATAACTTATTTCTTTTTATGATCCCAACTCAAAAATCAAAATAGGGTCTTATGCCATGGTACAAGGCTGCCGTTTGATGCACCACAACAATGTCTCTAGTCACGAACGATTTGCCCGTGGCACAAGGTTGTCCAAGTTTGCGCGAGCTTGGTTTAACCTATTATTGGTCTGCTCAAAGATATCTGTGGTGTTGATTTGAACGCTCAGAGATTCTGTAAATGCGCGTTCCGTCCCGTGCTCATCATCCTAAGGTGGAATTGTCATTAGTACATATGATATTCACAGAATGGGGTACAAACAATATTAACCTAGCAAGTATATTAACTCGTGTTGTGGTATTGCACTAACCTTAATGAGTTGTAACAACAAGCATCCATTCTCAGACTCGGAAAGTTTCTCGACATCCTCAAATTCTTCTAATAAAGCCCTGCATCTCCCGGCCCCCCATATCAATGAATATTAAAACATAACAACTACATATGGGTATTTTTAGCATATAATCTTATAATACAAGTTCTATACTAGAACAACCGAACCTGAGGTTTGTGCAATCTTTTCCTTGCCGAACCCACACATATTCTTCCATCATGGCCCACCCCTCCCTAATGGCCTCATCAAATTTGGCTCCCCAAACAATATCGTGTGTGTTTTGTATCAAACACATCACTCGTCCTGCAACAAATAAGCACTAATAGTGAGATGAAATGTCCACCACCAACTATCCAACTAGAAATGTTCATTAATACATGTTCATTTCATTATTCAAGGATTCAAATTGAGGCCCCCCTACGTTACTATAACACCCAAAAATGAAAGAGAATCAATGAAAAACCAAATGAATCATTTTCATTTGAATTGCTAATTGTTTTAAATGTGAATTTAGTGTACCCTTTTTCGGTGACTTCACACCCATTTGTGTGTGCATCCTTATTATTCAACAACTTTGCCACAATGAATGCAATTGCCGTTTCAAGGCCCTCTACATCAAATGGCTTTGATATTCTCACTATCCTAAACTAATCGAAAAGATTTTGGGTTCATTGAAGTATACAAGAAGTGTCTGCTGTATTGTTGGCTGTTTGTGGGAAACCAAAAAAACCACGAGACCTCCACAACATTGGGCCCACATTCAGCCACTACAAGATAGGTGAACTACAAGGCGCAGTTATGAAAATTATGGACCACAGGCTGGAACAGCCCATAAAATACCCGCGGTCGCCAGAGGCGCATGCGCTAACCCTAACACGGATACTAGGGCGACTGCGCATGGGGCGACCGCGGGTCCGGTCCAAGGATCCCTCGCGTCTTTGAAGGGCGACCTCGGGTCCTCGAGGGGGAAAGACATTTCAAAATCCCCCCTCCATCAGGGCGACTGCGCATAGGGGGCGACTGCGGGTCAAGGAAAAAATGCAAACTCCTTGACCCGCAGTCGCCCCCTACGCGCAATCGCCCATATGGAAGGGGAGGGAGACACCAAATACTTTTCCGCCCTCTATCAGGGCGACTGCGCGTAGGGGGCGACTGCGGGTCAAGGTGGGAGACACCAAAAATTTCGAAAATGCAGTCTTCCCCCTTCCATCAGGGCGACTGCGCGTAGGAGGCGACTGCGGGTCAAGGTGGGAGCAACCTAACTATTTCAAAATGCAATCTCCCCCCTTCAATCAGGGCGACTGCGCGTAGGGGGCGACTGCGGGTCCCCAGATCACTTCCAAAATCAGACCTGGGGTTCTAGGGCGACTGCGCTTTGGGCGACTGCGGGTATGGGTATGTTTCACAAGATTAATTTTTTTTTTGGGACCCCTCTCCCTTATTGTTTCTAATTCCCTTTAATCATATGTTACTTCCTCCATTTTGTTTTCAAATTCAACAAGACAAACAAATCCTAGGTTTTGCATTAGCTCTCCAACACTCCTTTGGCAAGAAGTTCCAAATGAAAGTTTTATGTACATTCTAATAGTGGGGAGGTGTAATTAGATTTATTTGGGCATGATTCACGAGATGGGTTTTTTTTTGGACCTCTCCCTTATTGTTTCTAATTCCCTTTAATCATATGTTACTTCCTCCATTTTGTTTACAAATTCAACAAGACAAAAAAGACATGATTCTGTTTTAGGTCTAAAACACTACATCTCGTGTAGGATGTGTAAGTATTTTATGTAGGTTTAAGGATTTGATTCTAGATAAAAGTTGTATTATTGTTTTCCAAGGTCTAGGGTCTAGAGTTTAGGGTTTGGGAAACCCTTCACATTGTGAGAATAATTCTTCCATTGCCTTGCTATGTCTTTGATATGAACTGACGCCTAACATTTATTACCAATTTTGGATGTGAGATAAGGAAAAATCAATTAGAATATGCTGCAGATGCTAATTAGTGTTGGGTCAGATTGGTTGTTGGTTTAGGGCGACCTCGGGTCAGGGGTGACCGCGGGTCATCGACGAAGCAAAAAACACATTTGAATCAGGGCGACTGCGCGTAGGGGGCGACTGCGGGTCAAGGAGGGAGACTAATTTTTTGGAAAATGCAAACTCAATCTCCAGTAGGGCGACTGCGCGTAGGGGGCGACTGCGGGTCAAGGAGGGAGACTGATTTTTTGGAAAATGGAAACTCAATCTCCACAGGGGTGACTGCGCGTAGGGGGCGACTGCGGGTCGAAGAGACTTCTTTGTGGGCGACCGCGTGTGCAAGTTTCGGGATGGTTTAGTTGGTACCCACGGTCGCCCACGATCCGCAGTTGCCCTTGATGCGCAGTCGCCCATTTCCGCTGTCTTCAGACCCGCAGTCGCCCCTCCTTAGACCCGCAGTCGCCCCCTCCCGACCCGCAGTCACCCAAACGCACGCGCCCTGAGGCGACTTCGGGTACTTAAGCATTAGCCCCACTTCCGATTCTCACCTTACTTTAGCCTTGCGCACTGTCTTTCACCTACCTTCAGGTGGCTGGATGCGTGCCCGTGGGCTGGGGTTTCAATTGGGGGGGGAATTTTTACCCTTTCAATCTACGAATTTTAAACTACGGTTTTGAATTGTTTTTAAGTACAACATGGCTTTTCCACATGAAGGCAACACTACAAGAAGAAAGTCTTTATGGGATCTGGACCTCGATGATCCAATTTTTTTCGAGGTTTCGATAGCTGTAAATGAAAACGAAGAAGGAGGGAGTCAAGAGCGATGGAAGGGCAAGAAGCAAAAGTCAACACATGACAAGGACTCCAACTATCCTCCCCCGAGTTATACCCGATATGCATACGAAGCGTGTCTCCAGTGGTACGCAGGGAAAAGTGTACAATTCTTGGAGGCAAGCTATTTGAGGTGTCCTACAACTGGTAGTGTGGCCTTGCCAAACGATTTACAAGCACGGATTTTAACCAAGCTAAAGGGATCCGATGATTTCGCAGACATTGACTTGACATATTCTTCGAGACTATTTGAATGGCTTGATAACACATTGAAAGCGGTGATGTTCAATACCAAGAAATTGATGGAGGAACATCGACCGTTTCTTCCGATAGTAGAGGAATCAGAAGACATCAAGGCATTCCGCCAAAAAATGGAGTGGTGGTCCAACGCAGTGAAGAAATTGGCAAGAGGCTCGGCAAGGGTTTTTAAGTGGAAAAATGCAGCGGTGCAAGCAGCATTTGCACGAGATGGTGGATTGTGTATCACGTGGATCCCCGATACGGCGAAAGTGGTGCCCCTTAGTGCTTTTGAACGTGAAGGGGGGTATGCAAAAGTGCGTAAGGTACGCATTGAAGGAATGGATACAATTCCAAGCTACATCGCTTTTGCTGGGAAAGTATCCAAGGCAATAAACCCGCGCGAGGGGAGAGCGCAACGATCCATGGAGGCCCTTGCATGCCCCTTGAACCACCCTGGCATCATTAAGTTTTTTGCCATTCATTCTCGCACGAATGAAGCGTACACTTTGTGGTGGAATGGGGGCCATTTGAATGAGTTGAGGCATTTAGATCGTTCTGTATCACCAACCATTGACTGGCATGAAATGCAAAAAGCCACAAGACTTCCTGAAGAGAAACAAAAAGAACTTGGTCTCTTCCGAAGGCACAAGGCAAAGTTGGCATGGGCTTTAGTATATGTGACAAATCTCATGCACAAGTGCCGCGTGCTACACAATGACTTGTCTCCCATGAACATCATGTTGCATTTTCCGGATTATTCAAACGACATAATCAACATTGGAATTTGTGATTTTGGAATATCAAGTCGTTTTGACGAAAACGCGCCTTCACATTTTGGAAAGCCATCTGAGGCCGAGAGGGATCAATACCGAGAAGGTCGTTGGTGGGTTGCCCCGGAGTTGTTTTATGCATATGGACCTCCAAATTCCGATACAAGCATACCGATCATGCAACAACGGTATAAATATACGCAACAGTCAGACTCGTATTCTATTGGGAAGTTGACCGAATGGATGAGAATTGGTGATATGGACGATTGGGACAAGGATTTGTTCAAGAACCGCGAGGGATCAATGTACTTTGGAATGAAGTTGCGTGAACTCGTGAACACTGACCCAAAGAAGAGACCAACGTGTATAGAGATCACAAATTCCCTTATGTCTCCACCATGGTCCATGATGCCCCCCGAATTGGTGTTCCGAGACTCACCTTTGTAATAGGATAGTCTAGAGCAAGAGTTTAGTGGTGCAAGCAATGAGCTTGGTGGCCAATTATGTGTTGCTTACTTTGTAATATTTTCCTATAATATATGAAGGTATTTTATGCTACGCGCCTTGTCTTTAGAAAAACAATTACTCAATGGGCTATTTGTCAAATTGTATATATTGAATATGGCCTTTTACACATTGTTATGCAAAGTATAACAACTTTTGAATTCAAATGTTCTTGGTCCTTTTTGATTCCGTAGTATATAATGGACGCAAGGAAAATAAGAAAATGAAAATAAATTAGTTGGTAATTGATGTTGAAGACTTGTATTATTTCTTGAATAAAATGTGCTAGTATGCACTTGAAAGGAGTTTTACTTTCATGGTCATTGAATTCAAATAGTTGTTTTTTCAATCCCTAAAAAAATGTAAGTCATACATCATTTACATTCTCTTATTATTTTTTCTATTTCCAAAAATAAAAGCAAGTTGGTTTTTTTTTCCTATTTATTCTAATTCAAATATAGGAAACATACATTTTAGACTTTTTTAGACTTTTCCTTTTTATTCGTACTTTACCTATTTCAAAATAGATGAGAGATGTTTTTTTTATTTATTTAACCTTTTTCGCTCTCTTCCTATTTATTTTATTTGGAAAAAGGAAGTTCATTGACTTCTTGCGACCCTTTTTTTTTTTGAGACAATGAAACAAGAGTGGATATTGCAAAAAAGATATGTAGCCATAATCTTTGTCATTTATTAAACACGCAATTCGAGAAAACTTGGATGAATTCAATAATAAATGTAAATCTGGTTTTACCATATATATTATTCCTAGTAGCATAATGTTTTCCTACCATATTCTTTTTTTTGGTATATGTCATCCAAATTGATAAAAACACACATTCTTTCATAGATGTTTGGAGTATGATATAAGTCCAACAATGACTTTCATTTATAGATTTGTGTCCGTACAAGAAATTTAGTTATTAGGCATGTAATTTACCAAAATTAGTGTGTGTAACATAGTATGTAATTTGAGTCTACATCCAAAAATACATAATGAACATCTCATGTCAAAACAATTACAAAGACATTATTGTTACAATTGCAATGGTTAATACTTAATAATCATAACATTGGTTATTAACAATTGAATTAGTTATTAACAATAAAATTAGTCATTAACAATGAAATAAGTCATTTACAATAAAATTAAGAATTAACAATGAAATTAATTAATAAGAAAAAAATTAGTTAACAAGAACTTCTTCTAAAACAATTGCAAAGATTTAACTTTTGTTCAGATAATCAATAAGGAATCCATTTGTACCACAACCGACCTCAACCCTAATGGCTCCCCAAATATAGTATAAAGTATAAACTAGTATTCCATAAATTTTGCAACACAAATGGGATTGAGCTCACAATCCTTTTTTTTTCCCTTGAGATTTGGTGCTCAAAAGCAACAAAAAATTTAGGCTAGCTATAAGCTATAGGAATTTTTTAGGAAAATTTTGGATGAAATTGCTAGAAAAACTTCAACTTCTAGAAAAGTCTTCGATGAAATCGCCACAATGTAAATGAAAATAGAATTTTAGATACTTAGTATCACATTTTCTATCCAGTACGTGGATGAATGTTGAAGCTTGGAGCCCCTCCGTAACATTTAGTATCGCCACTTTCCCAGCGCAAGGAAAAATGGAAAAAAATATCACAATCTATAAACATGTACTAAGAAAGAAAAGAAAAGTCCATGCATTAATAGATGGACCCGCGGTCGCCCAGGACCCGCGGTCGCCTAGGACCCACAGTCGCCCTGGACCCACGGTCGCCCACTCGCCCGGGCTCCTTCAACCCGCGGTCGCGTTGGAGCACCTGTCCAGACCCGCAGTCGCCCCACTCTAGGACCCGCGATCGCCCTTGAGCACTTGCGCTGACCCACAGTCGCCCCACTTCCGGACCCGCGGTCGCCCTGGAGCACTAGGCTGACCCGCACTCGCCCCACTTCAGGACCTGCACGCGCCCAGGGCGACCTCGGGTACATCAGCGTTCTCCTCCACCTGTAGTCGCCATTAAATTTTCCCTGGCATTCTGCGCACTGTCTTTCACCTGCTGACGTGGCTGAATGCGTGCACAGAAGCTAGGGGTTTGAGTTGTGGGGGGGGATTTTTGTCCCTTTGCACGGCTCATTTTATTCACGCTTGGATGACATAGGGTGTTTCACGAGAACATTGTATTTTTGTAAATGTTAAATGTGATAGGATTACGTTTAGCATTTTTTACACCTACGGTTTAGGCTTGCAACCCTAAACCGCATAGTACTTAGTTGGCTACTTTTGAGACGAAGTGATCGTTATGGAGGGCGAGGACTCTCAACCGCCATACGGTATGTCAAGATACCGACTTTGGCTCAACAAAAAGGCGGTTCGTGACAAGGATCGTAAAAGGAGCGGCAAACCTCGCAAGAAGCGTGTACCCATCTTACTGCATCCAAAGATGAAGGCCTTTTTGGGATGGGAAGTAGAACCAGAGCCTTGGACATATGAAACTGTAAACAAATATGTGGATTGGTGCCACATCAACAAGTTGTTCCCGTTTTGGCGACACCCTTTGCACGTGAAGTCTAATAAGGCAAATTTGGCTTACTGCAAGAGTGTTGTCTTCCAGCGAAGGTGTTTGGAGGTATGGCAGCAACTCTATTTGGAATCCCAGCCTTATCAAAATGACAACTTCTCTTTCTATCTTGTGCAAATGGTGTACGTTGAAGTTCAATTGAAGAAAAAGGTAGATTGGACAACCTTGAAGGAGCTTCCTATCGGTGACCGCCCAGACAGACCGATAGTGCTGGATGAAGAAGGACTTCTTCAAGCAAATCAGAAGCTTTTAGAGGCAAAGCCTGGCAAGTTGGCTGTTGGTGATGACCAAGTTCAATGGTCTTCAACTTCTAGCTCAGATGAGCACACTCACGAATACGATGGATATTCTTTTGAGAGTGACGACGAAGACATTGGCAAAGAAAAACAAGAGGCGGCTGAAGACGTTCAAGTTGACAAGAAGGGCAAGAGGAAGCTTGAGGAGCCGCAATCATTGTCCAAGATTCAAAAACAAAGCGAAGATGTTCATGTACCGATCAATGTGGACCGTTCTGGTGCAGACATTGGGTCTAGCGGAAGTAGTGACAATGATTCGGAAGACAATTTGGAGATGTTGGGCACTAAAATCGAAAGTGCACGAGCAGCTTTGACTTCAATAGTAGCGGATCTTATGAATTTGAAAGAGAAGGTACAACATCTTCCAGTGAATCCAACTGTTGTGGATGGGTTAAAGGAGTTAGAGGCGACTGAAAACGCCATTGCTGAAAATGAGAAGATTTACTCTAAGTTAAACAAAAGTAGAGTAAATTATTTCAAGAAGATCGAAGACGGGCGAGCACACATTTCCGATGATTTAGCGGTGCTTCAAAATAAACTTGATCTTTTGCAACGTGATAAATGGTCCCATCAAAGCGAAAGGAGAAGCTTGAATCTTCAAATACGTGAGCTAGAGATGGAATATTATGATGATGCCTTAAAAGAAGCCAAAAAAGAGGGCATCTTGGCTTTAGCTCCGGATTATGGTAGCAATACAGAAGAAAGAGCAACGCTTTTTTATTTGGTGAAGCTACTGGAGAAAAAACAAGAGTTGTTGCACGAGGGCATATTGGACTTGGAGCGCCACATCCTTTATTTTAAGGAATGGCGCAAGTGGGCCTATGAAGGCATAGGTGCCACCCATGCGGAACTTCAAAGAATGAGACCGGAGCCCAAAGAAAGTGACTTTGTGAATAGTGAAAAAAATGCTTAGTGGTTGGATCTAGTGTGGTAGAAAAAAACAATTTGGCCTTCCAATTTTTGATTTTCCAAAGGTTTTGTGGAATAAAGAAATTCACACCTTTGTTTTTGAAATGTACATATGTTTTTATTATATTTTGAATACGAGGGCTATGAATTTGGTGTCTTTGCAAGAATGGATGTCAGAGATGGTACCTACGGGCTGAAATTTGGGACTGAATTTTTGAAACTTTATTTGAAGATAGAAAAAACGATTACCTTTGTGGTAATATAACTTTTTTTCCAATCGGTGCTCGGGAACAAAAGTTATGCCCATATAGTCCAAACTCCAAAGCAGGGGAGAATGGGCAGCAAAAAAATGTGACAAGCATTTGAATTTATTTTTCTAAGTTTTTTTCCCTCATAGATTATAATTTTGTCTATCCGGAAAGCTTTTTTTCATTTCATTTGGATATTTTATGAGAAAGTTATGGACAATCTTGTTTATTGGGCAATTAGAGCTTCTGGTGGGAAAAATACCTTGTAAGATTAATTTAGGAACGCAATTTTGGCAATTGTTCAAGAAAAGAAGTTTGACATGGTTTAGTTTGCTTGCAACAACAATTTGACCGTGGGGATTAGTGCATTTTAATTCTATCTTAGAAAGAAAATAGATTTTCATTCAATCTCATATGTACTTCTATTCTACAAGTTTTTTAAGAATGAAAATTAAGTTTTTTTGAAAACCTTTTTTTTATTTAGACTCTCAACTCAATTCTCCACTATATTTGTTCAAAGCTCAAAACTCTGTAGTGCAAGAAATTAAAGTGAAAAATGTTAAAAGTCAAATAATGTAGTCCAGCAATGTGCTGAAAAAATTGTTTTTTTCATTCTAAATGCGGATATCTTGCAATCTATAAGATGAAAAATTCTGAAATTTTTTCCACACATTCTCATACTAGTAAGGTGTAAGATCCTATGGTTATGTGTGGGAAAAAAACAATTTTCAAAAACAATTTTGGATACTTTAAGAAATTGTTGAGTAGAAGTAGGTAAGATGTAGTTGTAAAATTTAAATAATGAATATCTCTAAAATGAAATGAAAATGGTGAGAGTGTGCTATCAAGTGAAGTTAACTATGTGACCGGACCTAATTTTTTTTTAGATTGTAGAAATTGCCTGGAGAAACAAATCCTACAAGCAACTTTTAAAAGAAGAAGCTCTAGACTCAAGTTGCCCGCCAAACAAAATGGTCCATAACTTTCTCATAAAAAATCTGAATGGAATGAATCAAATTTTTCCATGTAAACAAAAACATGTTGTATGAGAAAAAAATCCAAAAGGAAAAAATTCATTAAAAGATTTGAAGATAGCAATTTTGTGGGGACCGTGTATGGAATCATTGTGCGAGGCATTACAACAAATGTATTTGCATTTCACCAATTACATTTTAGGCTACAAATGTATAAGTATGCCCAAACCTTCAAAACCAAAGCAATAGAAGGTTGTTGTCGATAAGCACAGTAGTACAATACACAGCCAAGGCGTTATAGTTTTAGAAGCCAAAATCTTAACTCTAATTCTTGCTAGAATACTACAGTGTGCAAGTATGGATATGCTACGGCCCTTATACTATGGGCCTTACATCTTGTATACTACTACGATTAACTAGAACCACCGTTGAAGTAAGTATCTCATAGAAATGTTTAGTTCAAGTCCATTGGATTGTTTTGAGAACCACTCGTTGCACCTTGTTCGTAATCATTGGACTCTCCAAGAACGAGTTTCTTCTTAGCACGAGTCCTTGAAGCAGGTCCATCTGCTTCTAAAATAGATTCCAAGACATTGGAGTTCTTGAGAGCTTCAAGTGTCCTTTTAGTTTGCGGAGAGTGTAACTCCAATAGATAATCGAGTGCTTGGCTTTGATAATAAGGCCCGTATGTTGAGTCGAGGTAAGCCATACTATTCAAGTCTTCTGGAGTGGCATTTTCATCACGATTAGCCCCTTGTTCACCTTCAAAATTCCAACGGTGTCCTTCCGAATGAGCACCCCACTTGAAGGTTTGGGATGTCTTATCAAAATATCCACCAAGGCATTGAAAAAAAAACGCCCTCTTCCCTGCATTGTGAGCTCCTTTTCCCATAAGGTTGAATGCCACTCTTAGAATTTCACGCGGGTCCGTTTCCCAATTCAATTGTGAGGCAGCAGCTCCCATTTCTTGATCATGTAGGCCTTCTCGCCAACTCCAAAGCAAGTCTCGTCCCCAAAATCGTGTCTCTGCCGTCGTGTCTCTATTGTGTTCCCAAGAAGGTGGCATGTAAGTCATCAAGTTGAACATGGTATACAAGCGATCATGGAATGGTGCTGCACAAATCACACATCGTCGTCTAATCAGACATTGAGTGATGAGACACTGAGGATGGTACACATGTGTACATGATCCAAGTGCCCATCCTCCTTCTGGCCCAAATTGTTCTAGACATATGGGGCATTTGGTATGATCCAAGACGAAATGAGCTGGCTTTGGCCACAATAGACTTTGGTCTTTTTCGTTGAAGTGACTAGACATCTGATTTCCATGGTCCCAACCATTTTGTGCCCAGTCTATGACATTTTTTTCCGCCACGTCAAGCATGGACATGTTATCCGGAAACATGTCCTCTATCAATGCCCATGATGTCAATCCATTCTCTCGTTTAGGGGCATTTGCTACAAAGTTCTTCGAAACTTTGTCTAGCTCTTTCGCAACTTGTTGAGATCGATCCACGGAGAGAATGCACGCGACCTTCCAATGATAGTATGTCGCTGCCAACACTGCCAACTTCTCTCGAAGCATTCTATTTTCCTCAGCCAAATCAAGTTCCTTTGATGATTGTAGATGTGGAATGGCAGGAAACGAAAGTGAATCCTGAGTCCCTTGCAAACCATCAACGTGCGGATTGCTAGAATCTCTTGAGACGAACGGAAGTGGTGCCATTGGAAGAATTGAAGAACGCTTCGTATGCTTGGCAGGGGGAGAAAGGTGAATGACATCGCTGTTGAGGTCCCCAACAAGCTTGTCCAAGTGATGTGGATCTTGCTCAACAAAGGTTTCATCCATGTCCGACAATGTGAAAGTCTGACGCTCTTTTTCTCGAAGGCCTTGTAATTCTTTGGATTGTTGAGAAATGAGAGCATTTTTTTGTTCACATGTAGACCGCCATTTCTTCACATCACCTTCTAAGGTTGCAATTTGTGCATCCTTGGTCTTCAAGAGGTCGAGAGCCTTCGCCAACGTCATCGCATTGTGAACAACATCAGATTCAGACTGTGGAATGGGAATGTGACTTGTGGCACATACGGGCGAGTCGTCACTTAAAGCAAAGTCGAAGACGTTGCTGGCGTCTTGTGGTGGCAAGATTGGAGTCGCAATTGTGGTTGAGGCTGATGCCAATCTAATTTTCGTGGTGGACCGTCGCACCTTGGCAGGATGTTTCATCTTCTTTCCCCGCGATGATGAAGCGGCTTGAACATTTGGATCTGGAACTGGAACTGGAACTTGGACGGGGGTGATAATCTGCTCCTTCACTCGTACAAGCTTAGGAATCCGTGTGCCATCTGAATCATTATCCTCTTCTGATTCTTTCGTGTCCACCTCTTGAGTTTCTTTGTTTTGTGGATCACCTGCATACTCCAAGGCTCTGGCTCCTCGTTCCACTCTTTGAAAGCTAGGTGGTTATCATTGTTCAACACATGCCATCGCTTCTTGTGAATGTTACCCCTCCTTTTTCTAGTCTTGTCTTTGGCAGCCTTCCTAATTGCACCAGGAGTGCGTACAGTGGAAAACCCCGGAAGGGACCCATCACTGCTACCTCCAGTTGCCATGAGATTTGCGGACGTCGCAAAATTCTAAGAACCAAATGATAGCAAAAAATAGTATATATATTATCCAAAAGGGTCACATATGTAGCCAACAAAGGTTGCAAGACAGAAAGCCTCAATGGAAAATGAAGGTGATAGCATGATGATGGGCTACTGGCTATATAGGGCAAGTGACTTCGGTCTAGGGGGGCGAGTACGGATAGGGCAACTGCGTATCCAGCGACAGCGGGTCTCGAGAGGGCGACAGCGGGTCCAAATTGGGCGACTTCGGGTCCACCACCGGGTCTAGGTACCTTTTGCGCACCCGTAGTCGCCCACCCAAGAACACTTCCTGAACCCGCGGTCTCCCTGCCAAACCCGCAGTCGCCCACCCGCGGTCTCCCTCAGAAATCCGCAGTCGCCCACCCGCAGTCGCCCTCGCCCACCCGTAGTCGCCCTCGTCCACCCGCAGTCGCCCTCGTCGACCCGCAGTCGCCCCTATCCGCACTCTCCTACCCGTACGCGCCCTCCAGTTTGCCAAGTGGATGCCATGTGGCATCCACCTGGAGGGGGGTAATTTCCTGTAAAGTCAAAGGTAAATTTGACTTTTTGTGACGTCGCGCAGGCTCTACTAGACGTCGCGCGACGTCTATCTGTCACGGTGTTGCGCTGTCGCAGCAAACAACCCTGGCCATGCATAGAAAACATGGTGGATGTGGATGAAAAATTTGGTGAACATAAGCTGGATACGTATGAAAGATATTGATGAATGTGGATGAAAAGTGGGATGAATGAGGATGAAAAGTGAGATGAATGTGGATGAAAAGTAATATGGATGCGGTTTAGGGTTAATAGGGTGTATGTCGTTGTAGGGTGACCTTCCATGCATAAAAAATAGGGTGCATGTGGATGAAAAAATTGGAGGTCATGGAGGAAAATTGAAGGTTCCATGTACTTAGGATGTGAGATCAAGAATTTCAAATCGTTGGATGTATATTTTTTTATTTTGTTGTGTACTACACGGGCAGTAAATACCTATTACATTCAGATTTCACAGAGATCAGTTGTAACAAGGGCAGGTGCAATCATGCCATCCTAAAATGGTGCAATGCATACCTGAATGGCTTCAACTAGGTCTCTCGGTACTGAGAGACTTCCCATATGTGATCTTCTCATACAATATCTTAGAATGGGATTCAATAGTTTTGGAACTTCAAATTAGAACTTGTTGCATATTTGTTTTCGGGTAGGATTAGGGTTAGGCCTACAATTTTTTCCCTTGGATTCATTAAGTAGTATTGTTAGATTTAAAATATGCACTTCAAATTATTAGATTTAGAAAGGCATTCACGGAAATGTCTACATATTCACAACATCATACCAAGCTTCAAGTAATAAAAGTAAAGTGCACAGAAAGAACTTTGTACATCATGCATGTAACCAATGACCGTTCAATGGAGTAGTGGCCCTTTTAGTCTCACTACTATTAGAAACAAAAAGAAATACAAGATGAAATATCAGGTCCTCTTCTTCACTACTGACATCCATTTTGTCACTACCTAACACCTATGTAGAGCTTGTGCAACGTAGGATTCCGCTCTCGAGAATTCGTTGGAGCTCATTAAAGCTGAAGCTCGGAGCATGAATGAAAACATCTACTTCTGGATCAAAATCGCATATGACAATGAATAGGAAATACAAGTGCTTACAGTTGATCCATTGCCCTCTCTTCCCTAGTGACTTTGTCGACATTACCTTGAAATAAGGACAAGAGCATTCCGGATACGAACCTACAGTAACCACATATTGTTGAATGTTAGGATCTACACTTGAGTCAAGTAGAACAATGCATCCAAAACCCGGGTGTGGTATCAACGTCACTTGACGAACAACGGCCTTCAAGGTAAGTGCAGAACCACAATTGTTTGCTTGTTTTGTGGTAGGTGCCTTCTTGTTCCTTCGGATTTTCTTGCCAGATCTTGTACTTGGGTGCTCTGCCGGGAAATCAGGAACAGGGACACCAGTTAAATCGGTTGGAAGATTATGATATCCAAATAGCTGCCGGGGGGAGATGTCAATACGTTTGGGAAGACAGAAGCCAGCATTCTGAAGCTGCTGGATCTCAGTAGGCGTAAGATTTGTCCCCGTCTTCACTGGCCAAATACAAGGCACATCAGGTTTGGACATAACCCATTTCCTCTTTGAACCCTTCACGCAACGCTCAATGTCATCGTTGCAGAAGAAGAAATGCATTCTCTCAATTGTTTTCTTTTTATAACAATCCATGTTCCCTGTGTAAGTTGGAGCTACGGTTCCTTTGTTGCCTTGAATAATCTTTGCCACACATTTCTTTCTGGTAATGGCGTGCAAAGCAAAGCACGCCTTCGACGAAGTCTTCGGCAACCGAGCAATATGCCACTTCGTCTCATCACAAGAAGTCTCTTCCACGGTCGTCACTCGAAAGGACTGTGAGGTGGAGGGCACTAATATTGGAGCATTGGGTATCTGCAAATCTGTTTCAGTACCAGAAGGCGAGAAATCTTTGCAGACCGGATCTAAACGAGGGGCACATGCACTTGCTCGTGTTGTCCTCGTTCCTCCTCGAGGTCTTGAAAAATTCACTTTGTCGGGTCGGTGCGAATCGTGTTGGGACCCTGGAGGAAGATTAGGCATCCGTGGTTGGGATCCAAAAACCTCTTCTCCTTCAAGGTGAGGATTCCGAGTGCAGTACACCCCAGCACCCGGGACGGTCGCCATTGCATCATTTAGCCCTTTGGGATTCCCAGTGCGTTGTGCGTACCTCTGTGCTACTCGAAGATGTAGTTCTGCTTTCCCTGGACCAGTTCCTGGGTTATCACCTTTGAGAAACTGGTAATACCGAACCATTTGCATGAACGCCCGCACATAATCATCAACAGTTGCAACATACAAATCATTTTCTCTCTTTCCGGATTGTTGCAACCATTTGTTATGGACAGTCTCTGCCAGGTTGCAAGATGGCATCTCAGCAAGTTCATTCGTTGGCAAATCCTGGAACAATAAGATCATAGATAAATCAGAAGGAAACTATATTAAATTGATCTCTATATGCCCAAAGTCATAGAGCCATAGATAACGCTTTGAGATATATAAAACTAGTCATCGAAAACAAAATCTCTCTATAAGACAATATAATTATATCATTGTGACAAAAGTACAACAGCACATTAAAAACAATTGAAAAATAGAACAAAGATAAGAAGGGTTCAATCTTACCATCTGCATGAAGCCCCCCCATTGTCTGTAATGGAAGTGCCAAAATGCAAGCCAAAGCTCCAACCGATGAATTCCTTCTCTTGTTGCTGCTCCAGAAGAATGCCACCATGTTCGAATGGCGTGAAATCGAATGTCAGCTGTGGCTATGGAAGCAGCATCCTTATATTGCTTGCACAATTGCCGATGCTGATCCTGTAGGTCCGACCATATGTCTGCCTTCGTGTGTTTTTCCATAGACTGCGTCCAATGAAATAAACATGTACGCTCTCGATTTGCCATTGGCTGCTGCGGGTCACCGTTGCCATAAATAACTCTC
This sequence comes from Rhytidiadelphus loreus, assembly GCA_947034895.1. Lineage (NCBI taxonomy): Eukaryota > Viridiplantae > Streptophyta > Bryopsida > Hypnales > Hylocomiaceae > Rhytidiadelphus > Rhytidiadelphus loreus. The sequence goes on from OX344764.1 coordinate 48,917,418, forward strand.
ACAGCATTCCAATTCGCCTGTGCACAGTCGGCCATAAAGCCTTTAAAATAAGGAGACGAATTCCATGCCGTCCCATGACTGCATTCAAATTAGTCCAGAAAGCAGTTTGCGATGTAGTATCCTCCGACTGCATGTCGCAGACAGCAATTGTCATTACGCGACAATAAATAGGATCATAAACATGACAAGCAAGAGTTGTCCACTCTTTTACTCGCTTGACATGGTCAAACGTGATCCAAGAGTCCTCGAGATCACCAGTAGGTTGCATGCGAGTAACCAGATCAACGCCACTGCCCAGGCCAATTTCTGACATTTTGAAAACAAATACCTTGTCCACATCTGATCCTTGACCAGGAAATTTATTCTCCTGAACATATGCCCAGTTGTTGCATCCTCGGAGCTTTAAGATGCTGTCCATAACTCCAAACCTTCGAAAGTATTTGAAGGTGTTTACATCGTTTCTAATACTTGGAGAGCTTATGAATTTGCACTTTTCTATAATTGGCAAGAGCTCATCCATTCCAAAATTGCCAACAGGTGCTCCCTCTAGACGAAGAAGCATCTCTCCCAATAGTTCCTTGCTTGCCTCCAAAACAATGGAAGAGTTTGTCCCAGATGGATTCCTCTCTACCTGATCCGAAATAAGAGACCGAGTTCTCTCTTTAGAAACACGGCAATCTCCATCTTTCACAGGGTGATCATGTATTCCGAAGTGAACACACGCCCGCCGCATCCCCGATGTCCCCACTACATAATAAATCTTGGCCGGACATACCGCAACACAAGAAGGGACCTCACCACAAATTGTGCATGTGATTGTGGAAGCAAGAGGCGGATAAGGACCAACCTGAAATGGAACAGGAGAACACCCATCCCATTCCGTCTGGTTGACGGGTGCCATACGGTGCTTGTGAGTAAAATACTCGCAAGCAATGTTATCACACTGAAGATGTCCCACACACGAAGATAAACGAAACACTAGCCCATCCTCGTTTCTAATGTTAGTTGTATGTAAATTGGACCAAACATGGCCGTCATAGCGTTTCTCCATCCCACTCAAAAGTTTAGCTTGGCACTACTGACCGGATAGCGCTAAGGGAGGTAATTCAAAAATAACATCACCGTTAAATACGGGTGGGACAGAACTGACCTGCTGAACCAAAATAGAATCATAATCTATTTTTTTAAATGGATTTCACGACCCTTTGGTATGACTCAACTTTCAAAGGCAAGGAACAATTGATTCTCCACCAACGGCCTCAAACCTATTCACCAACACTGCATCAAGCCTGACGGATTTGGAAGGGACTAGACCAGAAGATGACGGCATATGTTTTAGAACCTTGTGCAGTGGTGACGAGTCGTCTGAGTCGTCGCTCTCGATTTGAATGACATCGACACCTGCCTCAACTTTAACACGTGAAACCTTAGGCTCTCGGTAGGAACTGTTCGATGACAATTTCAGAGTAGCTTCACCCGAAGACGGCCCTGCATCATGTATTGGTAACCCATACACTAAATACCTTCCAGGGCCCAAATGCCATTCTCTGCTAGAACTTCCTTCGACCGGTTCATGACCTAATGTATGCATAAGTATACCACTATCGCAGTCAAAAACCTCCTCATCAATGTGTAGAGAACTAGGACATAGACTGAACCGAATACTCAAGCGCAACGCACTAACAACAACAAATCCTGTATCTCTGACTGGAAATGAGATTGGCACAAATTCTCCCATTGCCCTTAGAATTGCCATGGAACTGGACATCCCACTCGAGCTCATTGCCATCTTCAAATTTAGACGAAGTACGCATATAAGTGAAGCGACTTTGATAGCACTATCATACGAAGGAGAAAAGGCATTGATAGATAAGTAGAGGAGATGACAACACCAATATTGAATCCACCCTAAATTAAGGACGGCTACTTTAATGAGCAGCCCACCATAGAACATTTATCATGAAGGGCAACGTACAATTTAGTACATGACTATTAAGATGACAATTATATTTTTCAAGACTGGTGGCCCACTATTGTACAGGTGTTCGAAAAGTCCGAAAACAGCATAATCACGGAATAGCCACATCTCCGAACATAAACATTGAGAAAAATATCTAGTAGTACTCTCTATTACCAAACTTGAAACATAGATTGGTCTTATAGCCGTAGATGTCTATTATTTAGAAAAATTAAAAATACATGGGTAGACAATACGGGTATCAATAATTATCAGACGAATGGTCACTCCGCAGAGATTCAAGATTGCTGTGATGTGCCAATAGGGAATTAGGGACTAACGTGTCTTAAGGTCCATGACAGATATCATGGATCACAAATTCCAAAAAAGTAATGTACAACAAGTCATACCATTACGCTGAAGAAAAGCATGTGACGGTGACGATTCATCAAGATTTTCCTCTTCGCCTATTTGATAATCTTGATGGTATATATCTAATGAGTAGGACGAAAAAATAGATACACGTCGACAAATAAATATTGAATGGATAAATTCAGCTATGAATTTATTGTATTTTCATCTAAATATTGGGCCTTGGATGCACACAAGATTGAAACCATATATATGTCCATGAGGTATTCAGTCTCTGTGGGACAGTCAATGAATGTCAGACATTAATTGTTGGTCGAAGATTACTAATTTTCAGGATGGATGAATTATTGGAATTGCATATGATTATAATCATAAGGTCCGAAATGATTGATGTATTTGAAAAATCCATGAGTGGGGCCTCCCTAAAGCACGATCCACCGTCCAGATTTGAGTCACCCTAATGGTGGCACATAACCCCCAAAAGCAGGCTGTAACGCACCTGTGGCACACCTAGTGTGCATGTCGGATCCCTAAGAGGAACAGTTCACTGGTTAGGTCAGTCACTTGCTGGACGATTTCATTTGCACCCGACTCATTTCAGTAAGGTGACGGAGCTATCCCCCTTCTCATCTTTCTCTGATTTCACATTACCAATGCTTGCGTCGTGTTGCTCACAGGTTGTTGGACTTGTTACTTTTTTTTTCTTAAAACAGGTAGTGATGGCAGGTTCGGGACCAAACCTTCGGCCGCGCTGAAACCAAGCGAGCGGAGCTCCTTCTGTTCCTCCAGCGATGATGCCTGAAGACGTCGGAAACCAGGTGAGATATTGAGATTACAAAGTACTTCAATGGAAGAAAGGCTTTACTTAGATGGTAGGAAGATACCAAACCCCATGAGGGGGTTGAACATATAAGGTAGAAGCCTTTCACTAGTTAACCACAAACCATGTGGGATAACTAACCTCAATGGGCTGCCTTTGACTACAAGCAATACCCAACAGACTCTAAGTCTAACTAAGAGTCTAATGCTACTCCTAGGACTGAATGTACATAGTCTACACTAATATGTACATGATCTTCAACACTCCCACTTTGTGAGTGGTCTGAGGCTCGAAAGGTCCAACTTCTCAATCTAGTTTTGGTATTGGGGCTACCAAAGGGCCTTGGTCAGCACATCAGCAACCATAGCTTGGGTAGGCACATACTTGAGGTGAATCACCTCACAAAAGCCATGCAAAGTCACATGGGCACCTCCAAGTTGCAACTTTAATCCAAATGTGCCTTGAAGGTACGTCATCACCCTCTTGACTTCTGCCCAAGGCTTTGGGCTATACTTGGACATTTGTTGACTCACAACAACCATTCGGAACGCCAAATCAGCCCTTGTGCCTACTATGGCATACATCAAGAAACCCATCGCAGCCTTGTAAGGCACACCTTGCATTTCAGCCCTCACCTCTTGAACTCCACTCCAATCCATAGTTCAACTCTCCAAGATCACTCCTCTCATACTCCTTCTTGAGCATGGTCAACTCCCACTTCCTTGCATCTTCGCAACGCAACACCTCTCCAAGTGTAGATGGATCTCCAAAGAAAACCACATTCGCTTGTTCTTCATGTTGAAGAACATGTACATATTGTTGTAGACTATGTACATTCAGCCCTAGGAGTAGTGTTAGACTCTTAGTTAGCCTTAGAGTCTCTTGGGTATTGCTTGTAGTCAAAGGCAGCCCATGGTGTTTAGTTATCCCATAATGTATGTGGATAACTAGTGAAAGGCTTCTACCTTATGTTCAACCCACTCAAGGGGTTTGGTATCTTCCTACCATCTAAGTAAAGCCTTTCTTCCATTGAATACTTTGTAATCTCAATAGGTTATGGGCCCACGCACTTGGAGTTGCGTTTGAGGGAGAAGTTCAAATCATTTGGAGGAGATCTTGGAGCTTGGGGAGCAACTAGCCATTTGTCACTTTGTCACCTACAAACCATATGGTGTAAGTCAAAAACAAAAACAAACTTTGGAGTGAATTTTTTTTTACAAAAGAAGCAAGTGTTTTGTTCTTTTCTTGGACATTTGTTGGCTGGTTTGTGAGGTTTTGAGTACATTTTGGGTGTGAGTTTGCTCATGGTAGTAATCAGACCTAGTGAGGGCTGATTTGTGCTCCAATTTTGAATTGTGCTCTTGTGAGATTTGTGGAGCCCATTAGGGTTCTTTTGTGTTTTGGTGAACCAACTAGGGTTGTTGGAGACCAATGTTGTCCTTGTGGTGTGAATTGTGAGTAGTAGCTCCATCTAGGGCTGATTGCAAGTCTTGAGCTTCTTAGGGTGTGGAGTACCCAATTTGGGAGGAGCATTGGAAGTGTGTTTGCTGATTGGAAGTAGTATTGAGATTACAAAGTATTCAATGGAAGAAAGGCTTTACTTAGATGATAGGAAGATACCAAACCCAATGAGTGGGTTGAACATAAGGTAGAAGCCTTTCACTAGTTATCCACATACATTATGGGATAACTAAACACCATGGGCTGCCTTTGACTACAAGCAATACCCAAGAGACTCTAAATCTAACTAAGAGTTTAACACTACTCCTAGGGCTGAATGTACATAGTCTACAACAATATGTACATGATCTTCAACACTCCCACTTTGCAAGTGGTCAAAGGCGCGAAGGCCCATCTTCTCAATCAAGTTTTGGTGTTGTGGCTTCCCAAGGGACTTGGTCAGCACATCAGCAACCATTGCTTGGGTAGGCACATACTTGAGCTCAATCACCTCAGCCTCCACTCGTTCACGAATGAAATGGTGTTGCACATCAATGTGCTTCGTCCGAGAGTGGTGGGTGGGATTCTTGGCCAAAGCAATGGCTCCTTGGTTGTCACACAAGATTTGTGTGCTCTCCACTTGGACAAGGCCAACATCAGCCAAGAGTTGCCTCAACCAAATGGCCTCCTTGGTGCATTGGCTCATGGCCATGTATTCCGCCTCCGTTGTAGAAAGAGCTATGGTGGGCTGCCTCTTGGAATTCCAAGTAATGGCACCCACTCCAAGCATAAACACGTAACCGGTGGTGGATCTCCTATCCGCCTCATCACCCGCCCAATCCGCATCACAAAAGCCATGCAACTTCAGCCCATTGGCACCTCCAAGTTGCAACTTCAGCCCAAGTGTGCCTTGAAGGTACCTCATCACCCTCTTCACCGCAGCCCAATGCTTGGGGCCATACTTGGAGGTGTGTTGACTCACAACACTCAGCGGAAAGGCCAAATCAGGCCTTGTGGCTACCATGGCATACATCAAACTATTGAGATTACAAAGTATTCAATGGAAGAAAGGCTTTACTTAGATGGTAGGAAGATACCAAACCCCTTGAGTGGGTGGAACATAAGGTAGAAGCCTTTCACTAGTTATCCACATACATTATGGGATAACTAATCACCATGGGCTGCCTTTGACTACAAGCAATACCCAACAGACTCTAAGTCTAACTAAGAGTCTAACACTACTCCTAGGGCTGAATGTACATAGTCTACAACAATATGTACATGATCTTCAACAGAAGGAGTATGAGATGACGGATCTTGGAGAGTTGAAGTATTGCCTTGGAGTGGAGTTCAAAAGGGATAGGGCTGCCCGCACCATCACTATGAGCCAACGCAAGTACCTTGGAGAGATTCTCAAGAGGTTCAACATGGAGGAGTGCAAAGCCATAGGTACACCACTTGAGAGTCATGGGAAGTTGCCCAAGCTCACGGATGCTGAATTTGAAGAGGTGAGGGCTGAAATGCATGGTGTGCCTTACAAGGCAGCGGTAGGTTGCTTGATGTATGCCATGGTAGCCACAAGGCCTGATTTGGCCTTTCCGGTGAGTGTTGTGAGTCAACACACCTCCAAGTATGGCCCCAAGCATTGGGCTGCGGTGAAGAGGGTGATGAGGTACCTTCAAAGCACACTTGGGCTGAGGTTGCAACTTGGAGGTGCCAATGGGCTGAAGTTGCATGGCTTTTGTGATGCGGATTGGGCGGGTGATGAGGCGGATAGGAGATCCACCACCGGTTACGTGTTTATGCTTGGAGTGGGTGCCATTACTTGGAATTCCAAGAGGCAGCCCACCATAGCTCTTTCTACAACGGAGGCGGAATACATGGCCATGAGTCAATGCACCAAGGAGGCCATTTGGTTGAGGCAACTCTTGGCTGATGTTGGCCTTGTCCAAGTGGAGAGCACACAAATCTTGTGTGACAACCAAGGGGCCATTGCTTTGGCCAAGAATCCCACCCACCACTCTCGGACGAAGCACATTGATGTGCAACACCATTTCATTCGTGAACGAGTGGAGGCTGAGGTGATTGAGCTCAAGTATGTGCCTACCCAAGCTATGGTTGCTGATGTGCTGACCAAGTCCCTTGGGATGCCACAACACCACAACTTGATTGAGAGGATGGGCGTTCGCGCCTTTGACCACTTGCAAAGTGGGAGTGTTGAAGATCGTGTACATATTGTTGTAGACTATGTACATTCAGCCCTAGGAGTAGTGTTCGACTCTTAGTTAGACTTAGAGTCTCTTGGGTATTGCTTGTAGTCAAAGGCAGCCCATGGTGTTTAGTTATCCCATAATGTATGTGGATAACTAGTGAAAGGCTTCTACCTTATGTTCAACCCACTCATTGGGTTTGGTATCTTCTTACCATCTAAGTAAAGCCATTGAATACTTTGTATACTTTGTAATCTCAATAAGTCTAATGCTACTCCAAGGGCTGAATGTACATAGTCTACAACAATATGTACATGATCTTCAACACTCCCACTTTGCAAGTGGTCAAAGGCGCGAAGGCCCATCCTCTCAATCAAGTTTTGGTGTTGTGGCTTCCCAAGGGACTTGGTCAGCACATCAGCAACCATAGCTTGGGTAGGCACATACTTGAGCTCAATCACCTCAGCCTCCACTCGTTCACGAATGAAATGGTGTTGCACATCAATGTGCTTCGTCCGAGAGTGGTGGGTGGGATTCTTGGCCAAAGCAATGGCTCCTTGGTTGTCACACAAGATTGGTGTGCTCTCCACTTGGTCAAGGCCAACATCAGCCAAGAGTTGCCTCAACCAAATGGCCTCCTTGGTGCATTGGCTCATGGCCATGTATTCCGCCTCCGTTGTAGAAAGAGCTATGGTGGGCTGCCTCTTGGAATTCCAAGTAATGGCACCCACTCCAAGCATAAACACGTAACCGGTGGTGGATCTCCTATCCGCCTCATCACCCGCCCAATCCGCATCACAAAAGCCATGCAACTTCAGCCCATTGGCACCTCCAAGTTGCAACTTCAGCCCAAGTGTGCCTTGAAGGTACCTCATCACCCTCTTCACCGCAGCCCAATGCTTGGGGCCATACTTGGAGGTGTGTTGACTCACAACACTCACCGGAAAGGCCAAATCAGGCCTTGTGGCTACCATGGCATACATCAAACAACCCACCGCTGCCTTGTAAGGCACACCATGCATTTCAGCCCTCACTTCATCCAATTCAGCATCCGTGAGCTTGGGCAACTTCCCATGACTCTCAAGTGGTGTACCTATGGCTTTGCACTCCTCCATGTTGAACCTCTTGAGAATTTCTTCAAGGTACTTGCGTTGGCTCATAGTGATGGTGCGGGCAGCCCTATCCCTTTTGAACTCCACTCCAAGGCAATACTTCAACTCTCCAAGATCCGTCATCTCATACTCCTTCTTGAGCATATCCTTCACTTCAAGCATCTTGGTCATGCTACTTGCAAGGAGGATCAGATCATCCACATAGAGGATCACAATCACCAAATGCTCACCACTTTGCATGGTGTACAAAGAGTGATCAGCATAGCCTCTTTGGAAGCCCTTCCTTGCAAACATAGCATCAATATCCCTATACCAAGCTCTCCCCGATTGCTTCAATCCGGGAAGGGCCTTCTTCAACTTGCACTTGAGATGCCCTTGGCCTTCTTGCACAAAGCCTAGGGGCTGATCCATGTAGATGACCTCCTCCAACTTGGGGTTGAGAAAGGCCGTCTTCACATCCATTTGGTGCATCTCCAAGTCCATGGCTGCCCCAATACTCACAATGCACCTAATGGTGCTAAACTTGGCAACGGGGGCAAAGGTCTCATTGAAATCCACCCCTTCCACTTGAGAAAACCCCCTAGCAACCAGCCTTGCCTTGTACCTCAAAATGTGACCCAAAGCATCCCTTTTGGTGGAGAAAACCCACTTACAACCCACACTTGATCTCTTGGAAGGGAGGGGTGCAAGATCCCATGTGCCTTTGTCAATGAGGGCCTTGTACTCCTCTTGCATGGCCAACTCCCACTTGCTTGCATCTTCACAATTCAGCACCTCTCCAAGTGTAGATGGATCTCCAAGGAAAGCCACATTGGCTTGATCTTCCCTTTGTGGAGGAAGAATGTGATTCAGCCACCAATCTCCAAGGGGCTTGCGGGTCCTTGTTGGATAACGGGGCTCCTCCACGGTCTGATCTTGCTCTTCCATGGGCTGATCTTCATCTCCCGAGGGCTGATCATGCTCTTGCACCCTTGGTGAAGTGCTTGGAGAAGGAATTGCTGATCTCTTCACTTGGGGTGTGGCCACCTTCTTCTTGGGCTCCACCAAGTCTTCATCTTCCCCTCCTTGCTCTTGCTCTTCATCTTCATCTTCTAGGTGCACTCTTGGAGTTGTGCCCACCTTTTGGGCTGGTCCTCCATTGCTCCCACTTGGGCTCATCTCCAAGAGCTTGGGATCAGCACCTCCATCCTCCAAGAAGGTCACATCTCGACTCTTGATGATCTTCTTGCTCTCCACACACATCAGCCTATAAGCCTTGGTGCCCTCACAATAGCCAAGGAAAAGACACTTGATGCCCTTGGCATCCAACTTGGTCCTCTTGGCCCTTGGAACCAAGGCATAGGCAATGCACCCAAAAATGCGCATGTGAGACACATGGGGCCTAATCCCACTCCAAGCTTCTTGGGGTGTCATGCTTGTCAAGGCTTGTGTGGGGCACCGGTTCCTTGTATAAACCGCTGTAGACACCGCCTCACCCCAAAGCTCAAACTTCAGCCCTTGAGCATGAATCATGGACCTTGCCATCTCCACAATGGTGCGATTTGCACGCTCCGCTACGCCGTTTTGTTGAGGGGTGTAAGGTGCTGATGTGTGGTGCTCAATGCCATGGGCCTTCAAGGACTCCTCAAAGGCCTTGGACACATACTCCCCTCCATTATCCGACCGCAGCACCTTCACCTTGCAATCTGATTGGGCCTCCACAAGGGCCTTCCAAGTCTCAAAACGCCCAAACACCTCACTCTTGCACTTCAGCATATACACCCACACCTTGCGTGAGAAATCATCAATAAATGTCACAAAATACCTTGCTCCTCCTATGGTGGTGGTCTTCATTGGCCCGCACACATCGGAATGCACAAGCTCCAATGGCTTGGTGGCCCGGGTTGCCCCATCCTTGGGGAAGGGCTGCCTTGCTTGCTTGCCCTCAATACACCCCTTGCACACCATAGAACTCCAATCATGCTTGCAAGAAGAGAGGTTCAGCCCCTTCACAAGGTGTTGGAGGCTCTTCATGCTCTTCACATTCAAGTGTCCAAGCCTCCTATGCCAAAGCTCCACAAGGTCTCCATGGGCTGATCCTTGGGCAACACATGCCAAGGAGGTGCCATTCACCTTGGTGAAGTGGAGGAGGTACAAATTGCCCTCACGAGGGGCTGATGCAATCAAGACTCCACTTGGTGACCTCACAACACAACCCACATTGTTAAAATGCACTTTCAAACCTCCCAAAGACAATTTGCTCACCGAAAGCAAGTTGGCATGCAACTTGGGGACATGGAGAGCCTCATGGATCTGAATCCTCTTGGTCTCCCCCTTCACTTGCACCTCCACAATGATGGTCCCCATGCCAAGGGCCTCCACCATGCCATTGTCTCCCAAATAAATCTTCTTCCCCGAAATGGGTTGATAGGTGTGGAAGGCATCTCTATGGCTGGTCATGTGTTGAGTGGCCCCCGAATCCACAATCCATGTAAACATGGTGGCCTTGTCCCCTCCTCCTTGGGTGGCAAAAGCAAAATCCTCCTCCTCCTCCTCTTTGGAGGCTTGGTGTGCACTCTCCTTGTTGAAGATCATGTACATATTGTGGTAGACTATGTACATTCAGCCCTAGGAGTAGTGTTAGACTCTTAGTTAGCCTTAGAGTCTCTTGGGTATTGCTTGTAGTCAAAGGCAGCCCATGGTGTTTAGTTATCCCATAATGTATGTGGATATCTAGTGAAAGGCTTCTACCTTATGTTCCACCCACTCATTGGGTTTGGTATCTTCCTACCATCTAAGTAAAGCCTTTCTTCCATTGAATACTTTGTAATCTCAATAGGTTATGGGCCCACGCACTTGGAGTTGCGTTTGAGGGAGAAGTTCAAATCATTTGGAGGAGATCTTGGAGCTTGGGGAGCAACTAGCCATTTGTCACTTTGTCACCTACAAACCATATGGTGTAAGTCAAAAACAAAAACAAACTTGGGAGTGTATTTTTTTTTACAAAAGAAGCAAGTGATTTGTTCTTTTCTTGGACATTTGTTGGCTGGTTTGTGAGGTTTTGAGTACATTTTGCGTGTGAGTTAGCTCATGGTAGTAATCAGACCTAGTGAGGGCTGATTTGTGCTCCAATTTTGAGTTTGTGCTTAGAGGTGCACATTGGGAGCCCATTGAGGCTGATTGTGCACTTGGGTGCATTGTGGATTGTGATTTGGCAAATTGCAATCTAGTGAGAGTAATTTGTGAGCCTTGGAAGCATTTCTTTTGTTGCTTGTGGCATTTGCCATCCATTGTGGGCTGATTAGTGCCCTTGTGAGTGTGTGAGGCGAATTAGTGGACTTGGTGAATCCAAGAGGTCTGAATTGTGCTCTTGTGAGATTTGTGGAGCCAATTAGGGTTCTTTTGTGTTTTGGTGAACCAACTAGGGTTGTTGGAGACCAATGTTGTCCTTGTGGTGTGAATTGTGAGTAGTAGCTCCATCTAGGGCGGATTGCAAGTCTTGAGCTTCTTAGGGGGGGAGTACCCAATTTGGGAGGAGCATTGGAAGTGTGTTTGCTGATTTGAAGTAGCACTTGCCCATGATGTGGATGTGGTGATTTTGAGCTTCATTAGGGTCTGAATTTGTGTTTAGAGGAGTCCTTGCACTTGTGAAGAGTGTTTGGTGGATCTTAGGGTGTGAAGGATCTTTGGAGGTGCTTGGAAGGGCTGATTGGTGTCATTTCAGCCCAATTGGCTTCCAAGTGCTTCATTGGAGGCTGAATTGAGTTTGTGAACTCTTGGAGACACATTGGAGGCTGCCAACAAGTGGGAGGTGCTCCATCATGGCATCAAGTGGAGGAGAAGGCGTGCGCATCATTGACAAGTTCAATGGGGAGAACTTTGACATGTGGAAGTTCAAGATGGAGATGATCCTTGCGGAGAAGGACTTGTGGGAGGTGGTGGATGGGAGTGAGGAGGCTCCAAGTGCAGATGCTGATCTAAACACCAAGAAGGCGTTTGAGAGGAAGGAGAAGAAGGCCTTTGCTCTCCTTGCCATCAACCTTGTGGACCGGCAAATTGCACAGCCCAAGCAAGGACCAGCCCAAGCATGGACCACCCTTTGCAACATCCATGAGACCAAGAGCCTCTCCAACATCCTCTTTCTTAGGCGCAAGTTCTTCACTAGCAAGATGCAAGACGAGGATGACTTGTTGGACCATGTCAACAAGATCAAGGCCCTTGCGGATGAGTTGGCTTGTTTGGAAGCACCCGTGACGGATGGAGATATGGTGATGACCTTGTTGGAGAGCTTGCCACCTTCTTATGAGTTCCTCATCACCGCATTGGAGACAAGGCCTATGAAGGAGCTAACCATGGAGTTTGTCACGGCACGCTTGATGCATGAGGTGACCAAGCGCAAGGAGAATGAGTCCCAAGGAGAGGGATCAGCCCTTGTGTCAAGACATGGCAAAGGAGGCAACACCAAGGAGTTCAAGGAGACAAGGACATGCTTCAAGTGTGGCAAATCAGGCCACATTGCTAGGCATTGCAAGGTCAGCCAAGCCAAAGGCAAGGAGAGTGCACACCAAGCCTCCAAAGAGGAGGAGGAGGAGGATTTTGCTTTTGCCACCCAAGGAGGAGGGGACAAGGCCACCATGTTTACATGGATTGTGGATTCGGGGGCCACTCAACACATGACCAGCCATAGAGATGCCTTCCACACCTATCAACCCATTTTGGGGAAGAAGATTTATTTGGGAGACAATGGCATGGTGGAGGCCCTTGGCATGGGGACCATCATTGTGGAGGTGCAAGTGAAGGGGGAGACCAAGAGGATTCAGATCCATGAGGCCCTCCATGTCCCCAAGTTGCATGCCAACTTGCTTTCGGTGAGCAAATTGTCTTTGGGAGGTTTGAAAGTGCATTTTAACAATGTGGGTTGTGTTGTGAGGTCACCAAGTGGAGTGTTGATTGCATCAGCCCCTCGTGAGGGCAATTTGTACCTCCTCCACTTCACCAAGGTGAATGGCACCTCCTTGGCATGTGTTGCCCAAGGATCAGCCCATGGAGACCTTGTGGAGCTTTGGCATAGGAGGCTTGGACACTTGAATGTGAAGAGCATGAAGAGCCTCCAACACCTAGTGAAGGGGCTGAACCTCTCTTCTTGCAAGCATGATTGGAGTTCAATGGTGTGCAAGGGGTGCATTGAGGGCAAACAAGCAAGGCAGCCCTTCCCCAAGGATGGGGCAACCCGGGCCACCAAGCCATTGGAGCTTGTGCATTCCGATGTGTGCGGGCCAATGAAGACCACCACCATAGGAGGAGCAAGGTATTTTTTGACATTTATTGATGATTTTATTGAGATTACAAAGTATTCAATGGAAGAAAGGCTTTACTTAGATGGTAGGAAGATACCAAACCCAATGAGTGGGTGGAACATAAGGTAGAAGCCTTTCACTAGTTATCCACAAACATTATGGGATAACTAAACACCATGGGCTGCCTTTGACTACAAGCAATACCCAAGAGACTCTAAGGCTAACTAAGAGTCTAACACTACTCCTAGGGCTGAATGTACATAGTCTACAACAATATGTACATGATCTTCAACACTCCCACTTTGCAAGTGGTCAAAGGCTCGAAGGCCCATCTTCTCAATCAAGTTGTGGTGTTGTGGCTTCCCAAGGGACTTGGTCAGCACATCAGCAACCATAGCTTGGGTAGGCACATACTTGAGCTCAATCACCTCAGCCTCCACTCGTTCACGAATGAAATGGTGTTGCACATCAATGTGCTTCGTCCGAGAGTGGTGGGTGGGATTCTTGGCCAAAGCAATGGCTCCTTGGTTGTCACACAAGATTGGTGTGCTCTCCACTTGGACAAGGCCAACATCAGCCAAGAGTTGCCTCAACCAAATGGCCTCCTTGGTGCATTGGCTCATGGCCATGTATTCCGCCTCCGTTGTAGAAAGAGCTATGGTGGGCTGCCTCTTGGAATTCCAAGTAATGGCACCCACTCCAAGCATAAACACGTAACCGGTGGTGGATCTCCTATCCGCCTCATCACCCGCCCAATCCGCATCACAAAAGCCATGCAACTTCAGCCCATTGGCACCTCCAAGTTGCAACTTCAGCCCAAGTGTGCCTTGAAGGTACCTCATCACCCTCTTCACCGCAGCCCAATGCTTGGGGCCATACTTGGAGGTGTGTTGACTCACAACACTCAGCGGAAAGGCCAAATCAGGCCTTGTGGCTACCATGGCATACATCAAACTATTGAGATTACAAAGTATTCAATGGAAGAAAGGCTTTACTTAGATGGTAGGAAGATACCAAACCCCTTGAGTGGGTGGAACATAAGGTAGGAGCCTTTCACTAGTTATCCACATACATTATGGGATAACTAATCACCATGGGCTGCCTTTGACTACAAGCAATACCCAACAGACTCTAAGTCTAACTAAGAGTCTAACACTACTCCTAGGGCTGAATGTACATAGTCTACAACAATATGTACATGATCTTCAACAGAAGGAGTATGAGATGACGGATCTTGGAGAGTTGAAGTATTGCCTTGGAGTGGAGTTCAAAAGGGATAGGGCTGCCCGCACCATCACTATGAGCCAACGCAAGTACCTTGGAGAGATTCTCAAGAGGTTCAACATGGAGGAGTGCAAAGCCATAGGTACACCACTTGAGAGTCATGGGAAGTTGCCCAAGCTCACGGATGCTGAATTTGAAGAGGTGAGGGCTGAAATGCATGGTGTGCCTTACAAGGCAGCGGTAGGTTGCTTGATGTATGCCATGGTAGCCACAAGGCCTGATTTGGCCTTTCCGGTGAGTGTTGTGAGTCAACACACCTCCAAGTATGGCCCCAAGCATTGGGCTGCGGTGAAGAGGGTGATGAGGTACCTTCAAAGCACACTTGGGCTGAGGTTGCAACTTGGAGGTGCCAATGGGCTGAAGTTGCATGGCTTTTGTGATGCGGATTGGGCGGGTGATGAGGCGGATAGGAGATCCACCACCGGTTACGTGTTTATGCTTGGAGTGGGTGCCATTACTTGGAATTCCAAGAGGCAGCCCACCATAGCTCTTTCTACAACGGAGGCGGAATACATGGCCATGAGTCAATGCACCAAGGAGGCCATTTGGTTGAGGCAACTCTTGGCTGATGTTGGCCTTGTCCAAGTGGAGAGCACACAAATCTTGTGTGACAACCAAGGGGCCATTGCTTTGGCCAAGAATCCCACCCACCACTCTCGGACGAAGCACATTGATGTGCAACACCATTTCATTCGTGAACGAGTGGAGGCTGAGGTGATTGAGCTCAAGTATGTGCCTACCCAAGCTATGGTTGCTGATGTGCTGACCAAGTCCCTTGGGATGCCACAACACCACAACTTGATTGAGAGGATGGGCGTTCGCGCCTTTGACCACTTGCAAAGTGGGAGTGTTGAAGATCGTGTACATATTGTTGTAGACTATGTACATTCAGCCCTAGGAGTAGTGTTCGACTCTTAGTTAGACTTAGAGTCTCTTGGGTATTGCTTGTAGTCAAAGGCAGCCCATGGTGTTTAGTTATCCCATAATGTATGTGGATAACTAGTGAAAGGCTTCTACCTTATGTTCAACCCACTCATTGGGTTTGGTATCTTCTTACCATCTAAGTAAAGCCATTGAATACTTTGTATACTTTGTAATCTCAATAAGTCTAATGCTACTCCAAGGGCTGAATGTACATAGTCTACAACAATATGTACATGATCTTCAACACTCCCACTTTGCAAGTGGTCAAAGGCGCGAAGGCCCATCCTCTCAATCAAGTTTTGGTGTTGTGGCTTCCCAAGGGACTTGGTCAGCACATCAGCAACCATAGCTTGGGTAGGCACATACTTGAGCTCAATCACCTCAGCCTCCACTCGTTCACGAATGAAATGGTGTTGCACATCAATGTGCTTCGTCCGAGAGTGGTGGGTGGGATTCTTGGCCAAAGCAATGGCTCCTTGGTTGTCACACAAGATTGGTGTGCTCTCCACTTGGTCAAGGCCAACATCAGCCAAGAGTTGCCTCAACCAAATGGCCTCCTTGGTGCATTGGCTCATGGCCATGTATTCCGCCTCCGTTGTAGAAAGAGCTATGGTGGGCTGCCTCTTGGAATTCCAAGTAATGGCACCCACTCCAAGCATAAACACGTAACCGGTGGTGGATCTCCTATCCGCCTCATCACCCGCCCAATCCGCATCACAAAAGCCATGCAACTTCAGCCCATTGGCACCTCCAAGTTGCAACTTCAGCCCAAGTGTGCCTTGAAGGTACCTCATCACCCTCTTCACCGCAGCCCAATGCTTGGGGCCATACTTGGAGGTGTGTTGACTCACAACACTCACCGGAAAGGCCAAATCAGGCCTTGTGGCTACCATGGCATACATCAAACAACCCACCGCTGCCTTGTAAGGCACACCATGCATTTCAGCCCTCACTTCATCCAATTCAGCATCCGTGAGCTTGGGCAACTTCCCATGACTCTCAAGTGGTGTACCTATGGCTTTGCACTCCTCCATGTTGAACCTCTTGAGAATTTCTTCAAGGTACTTGCGTTGGCTCATAGTGATGGTGCGGGCAGCCCTATCCCTTTTGAACTCCACTCCAAGGCAATACTTCAACTCTCCAAGATCCGTCATCTCATACTCCTTCTTGAGCATATCCTTCACTTCAAGCATCTTGGTCATGCTACTTGCAAGGAGGATCAGATCATCCACATAGAGGATCACAATCACCAAATGCTCACCACTTTGCATGGTGTACAAAGAGTGATCAGCATAGCCTCTTTGGAAGCCCTTCCTTGCAAACATAGCATCAATATCCCTATACCAAGCTCTCCCCGATTGCTTCAATCCGGGAAGGGCCTTCTTCAACTTGCACTTGAGATGCCCTTGGCCTTCTTGCACAAAGCCTAGGGGCTGATCCATGTAGATGACCTCCTCCAACTTGGGGTTGAGAAAGGCCGTCTTCACATCCATTTGGTGCATCTCCAAGTCCATGGCTGCCCCAATACTCACAATGCACCTAATGGTGCTAAACTTGGCAACGGGGGCAAAGGTCTCATTGAAATCCACCCCTTCCACTTGAGAAAACCCCCTAGCAACCAGCCTTGCCTTGTACCTCAAAATGTGACCCAAAGCATCCCTTTTGGTGGAGAAAACCCACTTACAACCCACACTTGATCTCTTGGAAGGGAGGGGTGCAAGATCCCATGTGCCTTTGTCAATGAGGGCCTTGTACTCCTCTTGCATGGCCAACTCCCACTTGCTTGCATCTTCACAATTCAGCACCTCTCCAAGTGTAGATGGATCTCCAAGGAAAGCCACATTGGCTTGATCTTCCCTTTGTGGAGGAAGAATGTGATTCAGCCACCAATCTCCAAGGGGCTTGCGGGTCCTTGTTGGATAACGGGGCTCCTCCACGGTCTGATCTTGCTCTTCCATGGGCTGATCTTCATCTCCCGAGGGCTGATCATGCTCTTGCACCCTTGGTGAAGTGCTTGGAGAAGGAATTGCTGATCTCTTCACTTGGGGTGTGGCCACCTTCTTCTTGGGCTCCACCAAGTCTTCATCTTCCCCTCCTTGCTCTTGCTCTTCATCTTCATCTTCTAGGTGCACTCTTGGAGTTGTGCCCACCTTTTGGGCTGGTCCTCCATTGCTCCCACTTGGGCTCATCTCCAAGAGCTTGGGATCAGCACCTCCATCCTCCAAGAAGGTCACATCTCGACTCTTGATGATCTTCTTGCTCTCCACACACATCAGCCTATAAGCCTTGGTGCCCTCACAATAGCCAAGGAAAAGACACTTGATGCCCTTGGCATCCAACTTGGTCCTCTTGGCCCTTGGAACCAAGGCATAGGCAATGCACCCAAAAATGCGCATGTGAGACACATGGGGCCTAATCCCACTCCAAGCTTCTTGGGGTGTCATGCTTGTCAAGGCTTGTGTGGGGCACCGGTTCCTTGTATAAACCGCTGTAGACACCGCCTCACCCCAAAGCTCAAACTTCAGCCCTTGAGCATGAATCATGGACCTTGCCATCTCCACAATGGTGCGATTTGCACGCTCCGCTACGCCGTTTTGTTGAGGGGTGTAAGGTGCTGATGTGTGGTGCTCAATGCCATGGGCCTTCAAGGACTCCTCAAAGGCCTTGGACACATACTCCCCTCCATTATCCGACCGCAGCACCTTCACCTTGCAATCTGATTGGGCCTCCACAAGGGCCTTCCAAGTCTCAAAACGCCCAAACACCTCACTCTTGCACTTCAGCATATACACCCACACCTTGCGTGAGAAATCATCAATAAATGTCACAAAATACCTTGCTCCTCCTATGGTGGTGGTCTTCATTGGCCCGCACACATCGGAATGCACAAGCTCCAATGGCTTGGTGGCCCGGGTTGCCCCATCCTTGGGGAAGGGCTGCCTTGCTAGCTTGCCCTCAATGCACCCCTTGCACACCATTGAACTCCAATCATGCTTGCAAGAAGAGAGGTTCAGCCCCTTCACAATGTGTTGGAGGCTCTTCATGCTCTTCACATTCAAGTGTCCAAGCCTCCTATGCCAAAGCTCCACAAGGTCTCCATGGGCTGATCCTTGGGCAACACATGCCAAGGAGGTGCCATTCACCTTGGTGAAGTGGAGGAGGTACAAATTGCCCTCACGAGGGGCTGATGCAATCAACACTCCACTTGGTGACCTCACAACACAACCCACATTGTTAAAATACACTTTCAAACCTCCCAAAGACAATTTGCTCACCGAAAGCAAGTTGGCATGCAACTTGGGGACATGGAGGGCCTCATGGATCTGAATCCTCTTGGTCTCCCCCTTCACTTGCACCTCCACAATGATGGTCCCCATGCCAAGGGCCTCCACCATGCCATTGTCTCTCAAATAAATCTTCTTCCCCAAAATGGGTTGATAGGTGTGGAAGGCATCTCTATGGCTGGTCATGTGTTGAGTGGCCCCCGAATCCACAATCCATGTAAACATGGTGGCCTTGTCCCCTCCTCCTTGGGTGGCAAAAGCAAAATCCTCCTCCTCCTCCTCCTCTTTGGAGGCTTGGTGTGCACTCTCCTTGCCTTTGGCTTGGCTGACCTTGCAATGCCTAGCAATGTGGCCTGATTTGCCACACTTGAAGCATGTCCTTGTCTCCTTGAACTCCTTGGTGGTGCCTCCTTTGCCATGTCTTGACACAAGGGCTGATCCCTCTCCTTGGGACTCATTCTCCTTGCGCTTGGTCACCTCATGCATCAAGCGTGCCGTCACAAACTCCATGGTCAGCTCCTTCATAGGCCTTGTCTCCAATGCGGTGATGAGGAACTCATAAGACGGTGGCAAGCTCTCCAACAAGGTCATCACCATATCTCCATCCGTCACGGGCACCTCCAAACAAGCCAACTCATCCGCAAGGGCCTTGATCTTGTTGACATGGTCCAACAAGTCATCCTCCTCTTGCATCTTGCTAGTGAAGAACTTGCGCCTAAGAAAGAGGATGTTGGAGAGGCTCTTGGTCTCATGGATGTTGCAAAGGGTGGTCCATGCTTGGGCTGGTCCTTTGCAATGGCGAATGTGTGCAATTTGCCGGTCCACAAGGTTGATGGCAAGGAGAGCAAAGGCCTTCTTCTCCTTCCTCTCAAACGCCTTCTTGGTGTTGAGATCAGCATCTGCACTTGGAGCCTCCTCACTTGTTGAAGAACATGTACATATTGTTGTAGACTATGTACATTCAGCCCTAGGAGTAGTGTTAGACTCTTAGTTAGACTTAGAGTCTCTTGGGTATTGCTTGTAGTCAAAGGCAGCCCATGGTGATTAGTTATCCCATAATGTATGTGGATAACTAGTGAAAGGCTTCTACCTTATGTACAACCCACTCAAGGGGTTTGGCATCTTCCTACCATCTAAGTAAAGCCTTTCTTCCATTGAATACTTTGTAATCTCAATAGGTTATGGGCCCACGCACTTGGAGTTGCGTTTGAGGGAGAAGTTCAAATCATTTGGAGGAGATCTTGGAGCTTGGGGAGCAACTAGCCATTTGTCACTTTGTCACCTACAAACCATATGGTGTAAGTCAAAAACAAAAACAAACTTTGGAGTGAATTTTTTTTTACAAAAGAAGGAAGTGTTTTGTTCTTTTCTTGGACATTTGTTGGCTGGTTTGTGAGGTTTTGAGTACATTTTGGGTGTGAGTTTGCTCATGGTAGTAATCAGACCTAGTGAGGGCTGATTTGTGCTCCAATTTTGAGTTTGTGCTTAGAGGTGTACATTGGGAGCCCATTGAGGCTGATTGTGCACTTGGGTGCCTTGTGGATTGTGATTTGGCAAATTGCAATCTAGTGAGAGTAATTTATGAGCCTTGGAAGCATTTTTTTGTTGCTTGAGGCATTTGCCATCCATTGTGGGCTGATTAGTGCCCTTGTGAGTGTGTGAGGCGAATTAGTGGACTTGGTGAATCCAAGAGGGCTGAATTGTGCTCTTGTGAGATTTGTGGAGCCAATTAGGGTTCTTTTGTGTTTTGGTGATCCAACTAGGGTTGTTGGAGACCAATGTTGCCCTTGTGGTGTGAATTGTGAGTAGTAGCTCCATCTAGGGCTGATTGCAAGTCTTGAGCTTCTTAGGGTGTGGAGTACCCAATTTGGGAGGAGCATTGGAAGTGTGTTTGCTGATTTGAACTAGCACTTGCCCATGATGTGGATGTGGTGATTTTGAGCTTCATTAGGGTCTGAATTTGTGTTTAGAGGAGTCCTTGCACTTGTGAGGAGTGTTTGGTGGATCTTAGGGTGTGAAGGATCTTTGGAGGTGCTTGGAAGGGCTGATTGGTGTCATTTCAGCCCAATTGGCTTCCAAGTGCTTCATTGGAGGCTGAATTGAGTTTGTGAACTCTTGGAGACACTTGGGAGGCTGCCAACAAGTGGGAGGTGCTCCATCATGGCATCAAGTGGAGGAGAAGGCGTGCGCATCATTGACAAGTTCAATGGGGAGAACTTTGGCATGTGGAAGTTCAAGATGGAGATGATCCTTGCGGAGAAGGACTTGTGGGAGGTGGTGGATGGGAGTGAGGAGGCTCCAAGTGCAGATGCTGATCTCAACACCAAGAAGGCGTTTGAGAGGAAGGAGAAGAAGGCCTTTGCTCTCCTTGCCATCAACCTTGTGGACCGGCAAATTGCACACATTCGCCATTGCAAAGGACCAGCCCAAGCATGGACCACCCTTTGCAACATCCATGAGACCAAGAGCCTCTCTAACATCCTCTTTCTTAGGCGCAAGTTCTTCACTAGCAAGATGCAAGAGGAGGATGACTTGTTGGACCATGTCAACAAGATCAAGGCCCTTGCGGATGAGTTGGCTTGTTTGGAGGTGCCCGTGACGGATGGAGATATGGTGATGACCTTGTTGGAGAGCTTGCCACCGTCTTATGAGTTCCTCATCACCGCATTGGAGACAAGGCCTATGAAGGAGCTAACCATGGAGTTTGTCACGGCACGCTTGATGCATGAGGTGACCAAGCGCAAGGAGAATGAGTCCCAAGGAGAGGGATCAGCCCTTGTGTCAAGACATGGCAAAGGAGGCAACACCAAGGAGTTCAAGGAGACAAGGACATGCTTCAAGTGTGGCAAATCAGGCCACATTGCTAGGCATTGCAAGGTCAGCCAAGCCAAAGGCAAGGAGAGTGCACACCAAGCCTCCAAAGAGGAGGAGGAGGAGGATTTTGCTTTTGCCACCCAAGGAGGAGGGGACAAGGCCAACATGTTTACATGGATTGTGGATTCGGGGGCCACTCAACACATGACCAGCCATAGAGATGCCTTCCACACCTATCAACCCATTTTGGGGAAGAAGATTTATTTGGGAGACAATGGCATGGTGGAGGCCCTTGGCATGGGGACCATCATTGTGGAGGTGCAAGTGAAGGGGGAGACCAAGAGGATTCAGATCCATGAGGCCCTCCATGTCCCCAAGTTGCATGCCAACTTGCTTTCGGTGAGCAAATTGTCTTTGGGAGGGTTGAAAGTGCATTTTAACAATGTGGGTTGTGTTGTGAGGTCACCAAGTGGAGTGTTGATTGCATCAGCCCCTCGTGAGGGCAATTTGTACCTCCTCCACTTCACCAAGGTGAATGGCACCTCCTTGGCATGTGTTGCCCAAGGATCAGCCCATGGAGACCTTGTGGAGCTTTGGCATAGGAGGCTTGGACACTTGAATGTGAAGAGCATGAAGAGCCTCCAACACCTAGTGAAGGGGCTGAACCTCTCTTCTTGCAAGCATGATTGGAGTTCAATGGTGTGCAAGGGGTGCATTGAGGGCAAACAAGCAAGGCAGCCCTTCCCCAAGGATGGGGCAACCCGGGCCACCAAGCCATTGGAGCTTGTGCATTCCGATGTGTGCGGGCCAATGAAGACCACCACCATAGGAGGAGCAAGGTATTTTGTGACATTTATTGATGATTTCTCACGCAAGGTGTGGGTGTATATGCTGAAGTGCAAGAGTGAGGTGTTTGGGCGTTTTGAGACTTGGAAGGCCCTTGTGGAGGCCCAATCGGATTGCAAGGTGAAGGTGCTGCGGTCGGATAATGGAGGGGAGTATGTGTCCAAGGCCTTTGAGGAGTACTTGAAGGCCCATGGCATTGAGCACCACACATCAGCACCTTACACCCCTCAACAAAACGGTGTAGCGGAGCGTGCAAATCGCACCATTGTGGAGATGGCAAGGTCCATGATTCATGCTCAAGGGCTGAAGTTTGAGCTTTGGGGTGAGGCGGTGTCTACAGCGGTTTATACAAGGAACCGGTGCCCCACACAAGCCTTGACAAGCATGACACCCCAAGAAGCTTGGAGTGGGATTAGGCCCCATGTGTCTCACATGCGCATTTTTGGGTGCATTGCCTATGCCTTGGTTCCAAGTGCCAAGAGGACCAAGTTGGATGCCAAGGGCATCAAGTGTCTTTTCCTTGGCTATTGTGAGGGCACCAAGGCTTATAGGCTGATGTGTGTGGAGAGCAAGAAGATCATCAAGAGTCGAGATGTGACCTTCTTGGAGGATGGAGGTGTTGATCCCAAGCTCTTGGAGATGAGCCCAAGTGGGAGCAATGGAGGACCAGCCCAAAAGGTGGGCACAACTCCAAGAGTGCACCTAGAAGATGAAGATGAAGAGCAAGAGCAAGGAGGGGAAGATGAAGACTTGGTGGAGCCCAAGAAGAAGGTGGCCACACCCCAAGTGAAGAGATCAGCAATTCCTTCTCCAAGCACTTCACCAAGGGTGCAAGAGCATGATCAGCCCTTGGGAGATGAAGATCAGCCCATGGAAGAGCAAGATCAGACCGTGGAGGAGCCCCGTTATCCAACGAGGACCCGCAAGCCCCTTGGAGATTGGTGGCTGAATCACATTCTTCCTCCACAAAGTGAAGATCAAGCCAATGTGGCTTTCCTTGGAGATCCATCTACACTTGGAGAGGTGCTGAATTGTGAAGATGCAAGCAAGTGGGAGTTGGCCATGCAAGAGGAGTACAAGGCCCTCATTGACAAAGGCACATGGGATCTTGCACCCCTCCCTTCCAAGAAATCAAGTGTGGGTTGTAAGTGGGTTTTCTCCACCAAAAGGGATGCTTTGGGTCACATTTTGAGGTACAAGGCAAGGTTGGTTGCTAGGGGTTTTTCTCAAGTGGAAGGGGTGGATTTCAATGAGACCTTTGCCCCCGTTGCCAAGTTTAGCACCATTAGGTGCATTGTGAGTATTGGGGCAGCCATGGACTTGGAGATGCACCAAATGGATGTGAAGACGGCCTTTCTCAACCCCAAGTTGGAGGAGGTCATCTACATGGATCAGCCCCTAGGCTTTGTGCAAGAAGGCCAAGGGCATCTCAAGTGCAAGTTGAAGAAGGCCCTTCCCGGATTGAAGCAATCGGGGAGAGCTTGGTATAGGGATATTGATGCTATGTTTGCAAGGAAGGGCTTCCAAAGAGGCTATGCTGATCACTCTTTGTACACCATGCAAAGTGGTGAGCATTTGGTGATTGTGATCCTCTATGTGGATGATCTGATCCTCCTTGCAAGTAGCATGACCAAGATGCTTGAAGTGAAGGATATGCTCAAGAAGGAGTATGAGATGACGGATCTTGGAGAGTTGAAGTATTGCCTTGGAGTGGAGTTCAAGAGGGATAGGGCTGCCCGCACCATTACTATGAGCCAACGCAAGTACCTTGAAGAGATTCTCAAGAGGTTCAACATCGAGGAGTGCAAAGCCATAGGTACACCACTTGAGACACATGGGAAGTTGCCCAAGCTCACGGATGCTGAATTTGAAGAGGTGAGGGCTGAAATGCATGGTGTGCCTTACAAGGCAGCGGTGGGTTGTTTGATGTATGCCATGGTAGCCACAAGACCTGATTTGGCCTTTCCGGTGAGTGTTGTGAGTCAACACACCTCCAAGTATGGCCCCAAGCATTGGGCTGCGGTGAAGAGGGTGATGAGGTACCTTCAAGGCACACTTGGGCTGAAGTTGCAACTTGGAGGTGCCAATGGGCTAAAGTTGCATGGCTTTTGTGATGCGGATTGGGCGGGTGATGAGGCGGATAGGAGATCCACCACCGGCTACGTGTTTATGCTTGGAGTGGGTGCCATTACTTGGAATTCCAAGAGGCAGCCCACCATAGCTCTTTCTACAACGGAGGCGGAATACATGGCCATGAGCCAATGCACCAAGGAGGCCATTTGGTTGAGGCAACTCTTGGCTGATGTTGGCCTTGTCCAAGTGGAGAGCACACCAATCTTGTGTGACAACCAAGGAGCCATTGCTTTGGCCAAGAATCCCACCCACCACTCTCGGACGAAGCACATTGATGTGCAACACCATTTCATTCGTGAACGAGTGGAGGCTGAGGTGATTGAGCTCAAGTATGTGCCTACCCAAGCTATGGTTGCTGATGTGTTGACCAAGTCCCTTGGGAAGCCACAACACCACAACTTGATTGAGAAGATGGGCCTTCGCGCCTTTGACCACTTGCAAAGTGGGAGTGTTGAAGATCATGTACATATTGTTGTAGACTATGTACATTCAGCCCTAGGAGTAGTGTTAGACTCTTAGTTAGACTTAGAGTCTCTTGGGTATTGCTTGTAGTCAAAGGCAGCCCATGGTGTTTAGTTATCCCATAATGTATGTGGATAACTAGTGAAAGGCTTCTACCTTATGTTCCACCCACTCATTGGGTTTGGTATCTTCCTACCATCTAAGTAAAGCCTTTCTTCCATTGAATACTTTGTAATCTCAATACTCCTTGCCTTTGGCTTGGCTGACCTTGCAATGCCTAGCAATGTGGCCTGATTTGCCACACTTGAAGCATGTCCTTGTCTCCTTGAACTCCTTGGTGGTGCCTCCTTTGCCATGTCTTGACACAAGGGCTGATCCCTCTCCTTGGGACTCATTCTCCTTGCGCTTGGTCACCTCATGCATCAAGCGTGCCGTCACAAACTCCATGGTCAGCTCCTTCATAGGCCTTGTCTCCAATGCGGTGATGAGGAACTCATAAGACGGTGGCAAGCTCTCCAACAAGGTCATCACCATATCTCCATCCGTCACGGGCACCTCCAAACAAGCCAACTCATCCGCAAGGGCCTTGATCTTGTTGACATGGTCCAACAAGTCATCCTCCTCTTGCATCTTGCTAGTGAAGAACTTGCGCCTAAGAAAGAGGATGTTGGAGAGGCTCTTGGTCTCATGGATGTTGCAAAGGGTGGTCCATGCTTGGGCTGGTCCTTTGCAATGGCGAATGTGTGCAATTTGCCGGTCCACAAGGTTGATGGCAAGGAGAGCAAAGGCCTTCTTCTCCTTCCTCTCAAACGCCTTCTTGGTGTTTAGATCAGCATCTTCACTTGGAGGCTCCTCACTCCCATCCACCACCTCCCACAAGTCCTTCTCCGCAAGGATCATCTCCATCTTGAACTTCCACATGCCAAAGTTCTCCCCATTGAACTTGTCAATGATGCGCACGCCTTCTCCTCCACTTGATGCCATGATGGAGCACCTCCCACTTGTTGGCAGCCTCCCAATGTGTCTCCAAGAGTTCACAAACTCAATTCAGCCTCCAATGAAGCACTTGGAAGCCAATTGGGCTGAAATGACACCAATCAGCCCTTCCAAGCACCTCCAAAGATCCTTCACACCCTAAGATCAACCAAACACTCCTCACAAGTGCAAGGACTCCTCTCCACACAAATTCAGACCCTAATGAAGTTCAAAATCACCACATGCACATCATGGGCAAGTGCTACTTCAAATCAGCAAACACACTTCCAATGCTCCTCCCAAATTGGGTACTCCACACCCTAAGAAGCTCAAGACTTGCAATCAGCCCTAGATGGAGCTACTACTCACAATTCACACCACAAGGACAACATTGGTCTCCAACAACCCTAATTGGCTCCACAAATCTCACAAGAGCACAATTCAGCCCTCTTGGATTCACCAAGTCCACTAATTCGCCTCACACACTCACAAGGGCACTAATCAGCCCACAATGGATGGCAAATGCCTCAAGCAACAAAAAAAATGCTTCCAAGGCTCACAAATTACTCTCACTAGATTGCAATTTGCCAAATCACAATCCACAATGCACCCAAGTGCACAATCAGCCTCAATGGGCTCCCAATGTACACCTCTAAGCACAAACTCAAAATTGGAGCACAAATCAGCCCTCACTAGGTCTGATTACTACCATGAGCAAACTCACACCCAAAATGTACTCAAAACCTCACAAACCAGCCAACAAATGTCCAAGAAAAGAACAAAAACACTTGCTTCTTTTGTAAAAAAAATTCACTCCCAAGTTTGTTTTTGTTTTTGACTTACACCATATGGTTTGTAGGTGACAAAGTGACAAATGGCTAGTTGCTCCCCAAGCTCCAAGATCTCCTCCAAATGATTTGAACTTCTCCCTCAAACGCAACTCCAAGTGCGTGGGCCCATAACCTATTGAGATTACAAAGTATTCAATGGAAGAAAGGCTTACTTAGATGGTAGGAAGATACCAAACCCCTTGAGTGGGTTGAACATAAGGTAGAAGCCTTTCACTAGTTATCCACATACATTATGGGATAACTAATCACCATGGGCTGCGTTTGACTACAAGCAATACCCAAGAGACTCTAAGTCTAACTAAGAGTCTAACACTACTCCTAGGGCTGAATGTACATAGTCTACAACAATATGTACATGATCTTCAACAGGAATTTGGACAGGGCGCAATTACTGTCTTTGCACAATGCACCAGATAAATATTTCCTCTCGGGACCAGCTGTCTGTCCTGCTTTAGGTATTTTGCAAGAGAAATGTGCTACCACTCAATCGTGGGCTAAGGCCTCTCACCCACTGCGCTTGCCAATTTCAGTCACGTAGTGCTCTCGGGTCCGAATGGTAGTTTTAAATTAGGGAAACATGTATAATCTGTGACTTGCCAGTCAGTTCTCGGATTCACACTCTCACCAGCTTCGCTTGTGGTATTGCGAGACATTGAATACTAGGAACCGAGTTATTGATCCAGCCCAGGTCATCATGCATAGTCAATGATCAAAAATGAATTCAGGGATAAGTTCTCTCACCTGCTTTGCTTCAGTAGGTTTCGAATATTGTACTCTCGGTACCGAGATAGAGTTTCGAGTTACTGAGTCATGCTCTCACATGTCCTAGGTAGACAACAGATTGGCAAGCTTGCAAGTCATCGATACCATAAGAAGTTCGTGATTTTTTGTAGGAAGTCAGAGTCGGCTCGAATTCCATTAGATCAGTACAAATTCGAACCGGAGTTAACTTCTCTTAATGTGAATGATTGCATATCCGTAAAGAGAATCGGATTTGCGAAGAAAGTGCATGTAAGGGGTCCGAGACTGACGCTTACGGCTACGTCCAGTATAGATGTTTCGTATGCATGTTCTATATAACGGAATGTGTATCTCGGTACCGATATAGGATGTGATCTGGTATGATCATGCTTACATTAAATGGATCAATCAAGGTTATATAACCTGATTTTCCTAAGTACTTAGATTGTCCAACCAATAAGCAATTCTGCCATCCATTCCTGAATCTTACCTAATTTTTCCATTAATATTATCACTTCGGTTTTTTATATTGATAACTAATAGGGACACTCGATCTGGTCATGCATAGACTACTGGGAGGATTCATACTCTCGGTACCGAGACACAACAGGGTATCCCATTCCTAAGCACGAAATGGTGAAAATGAATGGCGGGAGTCTTAGAATAAATCATCGGATTCGTAGAAGCTCTCTATCGATGTTCTAACTGAGGTATCTTTAACCTTACGCATTAGAGACTGAACCATTCTAAAGTGTCTCTGTCATACTTAGAGCCGATTAAAATAAGCGGACCAAGGAACTAGATTTTGTCAGATATTTGTTACGGGAAATTCCTGCATGAACTGGAAGCTGCTAGCCTAGTCTCGGTACCGAGACAACGAGATATCAGAAAGGATCATGCTTACGAATCTCGGAATGGGGACGCCGAGGGAGTAGACCAGAATTTCTGTAATGATTTTGGGAACGGATTGAGAATTGACAGATTTTGGTCGACGTGTCAATGGGTAGAATAATTAGGTAGCTTACAGCTATTATCGAATACATGAATCAACGTTTGAATATAGTATGCATTTACAACAGGATGAGTACGATCTCTCGGTACCGAGACAGGTCACGTTGTTCATATACTATGCATGATGTCAGGTAGAAGGTAACTCGCAATTGACATTTTGATTTCAATTTCTTGTTTAATTTCATTGAAGGTTGACAGCATGGATCCCACATCTCAGCGTCCACCCAGAGACATCACACCTAACTCCGCTTCATCGGTATGTTTCTTGCCACTTTCAGTGTTCAATTTCATTTTTGAATCATTATGATGTCATGCTTAGATCGGTTGAATGAGTTTTCTGTTGAATGATTTATACATCTTCGATTGCTTGCATGTTGGGATGGCCATAGAATTTAATGATAATTTTTGGTAGCCGGGATGCCGAGGCAGGAAGAATAATTTGCACACTACATACCCAGCGAGACACGATTGACGTCTCGGTGCCGAGACGGTCTAGTTGGGGTTTATTGTATGCATTACTCTGAAGCATTACTAAATGGTGACTTTAACAATGCTGTGATCCTGAACATTCTCTGGAATCTCCGTTCGCAGATGGAGGCTGAGCCTGAGCCCACTTCTGCAGAGGTAAGTAAAATGGTTAGCTTAAAACACTGAACAATGTTAATTTATAATTTCTTGACAATGTGTTCGCGATAGAATAACAACATATATTACAACATGATCAGCAGTATTGGATTCCCGGATATAGAATTGAGGTTCCATAACTGAGGAACGAATGAGAGATTGATTAATTTCATTTGATCATCATACACGCAAGGCTAATACAGGTTATTGTCTCGGTACCGAGATTACTAATGATGGGGTCTGCCTAAGCATATTTATTAGGATTTAATAACATGATTTATATTGTGCGTAGTTATCAGGATTCCACTCATATTCATTTAGCTTTCTATATTATTTA
This sequence comes from Rhytidiadelphus loreus, assembly GCA_947034895.1. Classification (NCBI taxonomy): domain Eukaryota; kingdom Viridiplantae; phylum Streptophyta; class Bryopsida; order Hypnales; family Hylocomiaceae; genus Rhytidiadelphus; species Rhytidiadelphus loreus. Next base: position 48,946,891 of record OX344764.1, read on the forward strand.
ACCATACTGTTCTGGTAGGTCCATTGCGAGATTGGAGGCCCCGATATCCCTCACGTGATTGACCTTGGCAAACCACATGCTTCTGATGATATTCCAGTACAGAATGTGGCTGATGCTAGCTTACCGACACCGGCTCACGACACAGAAGGTGATCACATCCCTGGAGTGGGACCAGGATTCATGGAGGAAGATATAAGACGGACGCAGACCTTGGACACTGTGTCCGTTATCAATTCCTTGAAGATGATGTCCAACGACTTGTCGCGCATGAAGATCCCGTTGTGTAGGCTGGTCCCGATGCCAACCCTATCGTGTGATATAACGCAGCTCGACAACCAATTCAGTCGCGGTTATGATGAAGGTGCGCGTGTTTTTTATGTCTCCATTTCGGACGAGCAAGGGAACCTTGAAGTCTTCAACGATACAGAGAAGCAGAAGTGGGGACCAATTTGGAACACGGTTAACGACTCCTTCAATGAGCGCTTGCAGTCTATTCCAACCTTGCAGCATTTAGTGGACTACAAGTTCTTCGTTTGTGATGGAAATCATAGGCGAATCGCTTGGATGAACCACATCGAGAGGCTTCATAGCCTGGAGCGAGATTGGCATGTTAGTGTGGACTCCATTGTCCTCGACACAAGAGATCGAGTCGGGATAGCAATGCAAGCAATGCATGATATTAACATGTATGTTACATTTTTCTTTTTTAAAGATTTGTCTTAAATATAAGCTCGCATTGAATGCTCACCGTCATTGCATATGTTCAATAATTCAACTTTGTTGTGATGGCATTGTACCAGGAATACTGAAAACTCCCACGTCAAGACTAATCTTGTACACACACTCTACCGAGTTCAAAAATATGGAGTCATGGAACTCCAGAAGTTTCAAGAGTTATTGAGTGCTGAGGAGGTCCAATACTGTCACATGAACTCACGAAAGACCTGGTATATGATGCCCTTGGACGTATTCACCAGTTTCATCTTTAAGGTTTCAAACTAACTTCTTTTGGTTACTGCAAGCTATTCATCAATATTGTGATATATTGCATTGTTGTACACTTTCAAGTAATTACATTTTTTCCACTTCAGCAAGAAATTGCAGCGGCGGCTGATGCTGGAATCCGAAAATTCAAGGAGGAGACTCCATCGGTGGAGGTAACCAGGGAGGGGGTTGCGGCCGCTATGAGATCTTCTATTAAAGACTCAACGGAGAGGCATTACAAGAAGCTTTCAAAAATTGTAGCAGTTGCTAATCCAACACTTGGTTCAGATTGGCTACATGAGGTATGACTCCACTATGATTCATTGGAACTGAATGTTTTATATTTTTTTCCCGATTCTGAATGATGAGTAACCTGACTTTGGCAGATTGAGAGGCATTGGAGTCATAATGCGATTCCGGAATTAACGTTAGAGAAATTGCAACTCATTGCAACTGCTGCTGTCAATCCTACGTACAAGGTGAAGTGGCTGAAATGGATCAACTCGAGTGCGCCCACGAGAGAGGCACGGAGGTTCCCACCCCGCCCAGTGAATGAGGACAAGTTAGGGGTCTTCCTTGCAAAGGCATGTTACTACGCGGGGGTAAGTTCTTTGACTAATGCATTTCATTAATATCAATGTCTAGATTCTCTTATGGAATTGATTGTTTTATACATATTGCGTGCATTGACATTTATATAGTTCAATTTAAACAATTCTAACCAATTTTTGAATTTTCCAGCTTGAGGAGGAAGCCTTGGAGATGTTTGAGTCCATCACCAAGGCTGATAATATTCCAATTGACTTGTCCGTCCCCACTGAGCCGCTGTCACTGGTTGAGTATATTGAGGTGTGGCGGATGAAGCTTTGGGATCAAGCTTATACGGGGGCGTTCAAGGGAGCTGATGCCTTCAAAAAATCGGATACATTTTCACTATTCCGAGGGGCCTTACTGACAGTGAAGCGACTGATTTATAGGTTCTATCCATATGTATTCAATAAGACAATAATTGTATTTATCATTTCAAATGATTATGTCTTGCTTTGACTACTGTATACTGTTTTACTCATCATGGTTAATTTTGTAGTTAGAGATGCATATCTAGTTATCTACTGTTCTTGAGTGCATGTAATATGTATTTCAATTTGTAATTCGTCACATGGAGCATGTCTGCACGAATCCATTTCTTTGCTTATAGCTTTTAGTGGCACAAAACTCTGGTAATCTATTAGTGTTATAACTAAATTACTTGAATGTCCATGCCTATGTACAGGTACTTCAAGTTCGAGTTGTATGGGAAGAAGGCAATTAAGAGGGAGGATTTATCGCCGTTTCTTACCACATGGTTGGACCGGACCTCGGTAGATTGTATGTTCTCCCCGACACAGATGCAAAAGTGGACTAGTGCTCATCTCCAAGCTTGCCCTTGGTATCTCGAGTGCTCTGTTGGTGTCACTCCACCAGAGGAAGAGACGCTGTTTCAGAAGTTGAACGAGTCAGTGGTGGCTGATGCGGAGTTCGATGAGTTTGCTGGACTTGATCCAGAGGCCCGTGAGAAGGCCATCAAGAAACGGGAGTTAGCAGACAAAAAGAAGGTGGAGAAGTTGGAGGAAGCTAAGAGAAAGATTGAGGAGAACAAGAAGAAAAGACTGGCCGTGCAAACTAAGAAACTCCAAGAGAAGGCAAAGAAGAAACGCCGTACTGGAAAGGATGAGCTCCAAGTACCTGAGCCAGCTACAAGCGCAGCAGACGTCAACCTGTCGTCGTCCAGTTTTTCCCTTACACAGGAGCGGCTAGTGCATCGTCTGACGCCAACAGCTAAGACTGTTGCCCCTGTGCCTGACATTGACGAGTGTATCTTGAACTTCTCATTGGGTACTCTTGATATGGCGTCTGCGACCTTCAAGGACGTTGAAGCTTTCTTGGCCATGGTAAGCCCGTTCAATCATTTGTTAAGTTCTAATGTCTCTACCTTTTTTATCATTGGATATTCGGTTTTGAATTCCCTATTAACATAATCTTTTGATTGATGTAGACCTCAAAGCAACATGTATAACAATGTTGGTCATTTGGGTTTTCTTCTAATTCATTTCATTTTCCAAATGTCATGCAGCATTCCAGTGACAAGAATCGTTCTTTCAATGGAGTCATTGGATCAGAGCCAGCGGTGGACCTCATGATTGTTGATGTTCCAGAAGGACTCCATGTTCCTACTGTTTCATCACCACCTCAGCCAATTCCACCGTGGAATGTCTTCAAGAGCGACTACTTATTTCCCGTATTTGATTTTGCTCAGGAGTACCTCCATGACACTGGTGGTTTGTTCTTGATGTATCCAAGCCCCTCTTCTGCACACAGAAGCCACATTCTAGGATGCTGCAACGAATACAAGTTCCGCATCTTGTATACTTATTTTGGGACGAATCATCTACATACAACTTCATCGGCAGACCCTTCGAGGATGGTAATTCACATTCTATTTTTTTTCATTTTTTTTCTACCATTATTAATTGTTGCAAGGATTCTTACATGCTTTTTATGCAGACTATGAGGTTCTCCATCTCCCTTCTCGTGAAGGAGTCGGGTCCGAAGACCCTTGAAGACTTCCCATTTCAGTTTGTTCCGTCCCATGACGCGGTGGGTGTAAACCTTGCCAAGGACGACATCCTCCGGAACATGTTGTTCAAGGAAGATGTTACCATGAATGGAGACATTCCTTGGCGGGGACCTCGTGAAAAGGGACGCGAGTTCATGCAAATGCTCGTGGAGGCATCCTCATCAGTAGGGGATGTGGTTGTTGATTGCACTGCAAGCACAGGTTTGTTGTTTACATCCTACCATGCTTTGGTATTAGCACTACAACAGGCGCAATTGAATATTAACATCCTTGTGAATGTTTTGCTGCCAAGTTCCAGCATTCAAGCATGCCGTGCTACGCGTTGCCATATTTTGGCATTTGAGGAGGACAAGGCAATCTTTGACGCCCTTATTGCTCCGATATTACGGCCTGCTGCGGTTAATCATCCAGAACCGGACACCTCTGTGGCAGCCTTGGGAGGTGATGATGAGGAAGATATAGTGATCCAGAAAGTCCAGAAGACCAACAGATTCAGTAAGTAAGTCATCCATTGAGCTACTTTACTCATACAGCATTTTTACATGGACTTCCATTGATCTAAAACATTGCTTACTATTGTGCAGGCAAGGCCAAGAAGTGACTTCTAGAAGGCACGTACCTTTTTATACGAATCCTGATTTCTTTCGTAGCCCACCTAAACCATTTCTGTTGCCTGTGTATGCTGAGGCTCTTGCCCAGGATTTTGTTGCCCTGAACCCACAACCATCATCGAGGGCATGTTCGATAGATCCTCGTACATTACAGTTTCTAGATGATCATGCAATAGAATCAGATTCTGGTACATCTGATAGTGAGGGTAGCTCCATGTCAGCTCTTTAGCTGTTGAACTTTCCTTCTTTTTTCTATATTATACATATGTTTTCTAGATTGGAGTTTCCCTAATTTATTCATATTTTCTCCTTATTTGTTTTACTTTGGCTCATCATTTTGAAACTAAAATTAGATGCTCTAAAAGCAACCATTCTTGTAATGATCCATTTTTTTAATATGCTTCAGTGGGTTGAAACATTTCTACATCATTTTTCAGGGAAAGGAAAAAAGACTCTAAACCTAACACTGTTAGTTTTGTATTTTTCCAAGCCTTTGTTAATTACTTATAAATTATCAAAGATTTAGGTGGAAGCCACCTATTTGCGGCTATACCCTAAACCCAAATCCGTCCACTTGCAACTTGTAAAGAGATGTGCGGAAATCAAAGAGAATGATTGCTCTTGCATAAGAAAATAACATTTTTCCAATTCATACAATTGTTATAGTGGTCCGTTCTAGGATCAAACCATCTCTATTATCCACCTAAGACTAGAAACAATTTGAAGAAGATGGGCACTTTTAGAACATCCTATATTATTACTCTTTGTATTTTTTTCATTCGCCCACAAAACTATATCTGTATTTGTGGTAGGTACACATATTTTCTGTTTTTATATATAATGCATTTGTAGTAATTGCTATTATCCCTTTTTGTTGTATAGTTCATGTTTTCCTAGATGGAACTTGGTCCGAAATGCCACTTGTTACCTAGAGGAGTCCATATAGGTCATAGGCACGGTTTTGGGATCCTTCAAGCGGCCCTGCCTATTGGTTTGCTTATTCTATGGACGACATTTGTGCCCAAAAGAGCTATCTACATGTCCTTTGGGTGAGTAGACTATCTCTTATCCGCGGAAACCCAAACGAAGATGGTCCACTTGTTGAACTGCCAACGTGTCCAGCCCAGAGACGGTTCTCATTGTAAAAAAAGAGAAGGACTCTTCTCTTGCAAACCATTCGGTTCTTATCATTATGTGGCAGGAGGTATTGTTTCCATGTTCAATATGGTCATCAGGGCAGTTTAAGAGGAGAGTTTGGTTGCCTTTGGTTTTGCACCATGGTTGTGTCATCATGGTTTGCACAAAGGCAAAGAATGTTTCCTTCCATCATTTCTCTAGTACCATCGTTCAGTGTTTTTAGCCCAAGTATTTTGGGCTATACATTTACTAAGGCTACATATACAACTCACTTGTTCCTCCTAACATGGATGAGCCGCACCTAGAGTTTGGAGGAGGTAGCGATGAAGTGTGCCACAGATATTGAACGATTTTGTAAGTTCAATTTTCTCTTTTAAGTTTATGATATTCTTGGACTTGCGTATACTTGGATTTCATTTAATTTAGATTTGTGACTTGTGTCGCGAAGGTCCAACAGGTCTGAGAGAGGCAAACATTGAGCTCTTATAGAATCCAACATCCTTACACTGTCCATCCTTCCATGTGCAATAGCATTCAGATATGTCGCTGAAAACGGATATTTGCATTGCCTTATAGGACCACCCACTCCATGTCAATCATCATACATTATCTTCAGCCATGTTGTGTAATTCTCCACTACCGCTTTTGAAATACTGAATTGTCGTCCTGCTTAATGACAACACAAAGAGGGTCCGACTCAATGTTGGAAGTGGAAAAAAATATAACCTTCAAACTGCATCTTCACATTATGATTAGGCAAGCACACAATTTTTTAGTTCAATGGTGTTAGTGGGGGGGTACACAATGGGGCGAAGGCAATGCATGCTGATTGACAAGAATTGGTGTGCTCATGGACACCAAATGACTCTTCAATACCATCATCACCAACTTGGCTGAAGGGGTTTTCATCTCCATAATGTTTCTGGTAAGTGCTAGGACCTAGACTTCTACAATCGTTGAGTCTAGTTGGTCTTTTAATTTGGTCTCCTGCAGATGCTGCACTAATTATGTTTCAGTAGAACTCTATATCCTTTTCCGAAGTGGGTTCTTTGTAAAACCAACGAATGCTCATTCGTTGTTAGTGTTTCTTGCTTATGAATAAAATCAAGTTTTTTCCTCTTTGACTGTTGAACGCACTTGTCTACAAAATCTTGTAGTTACTCTTTGTACTGGATTATTTATATCTTTGTTTTTAAAAAAGAGCAATTCAAGTATTTCTCATTCACTGCCAAACGCGTTGAAGGACAGAGATTCTGTATCCAATGGGTATGCCCCGTCATCAATTGGACTTTCAAGGCGAAAAATCTTATTTTCATACCATACTTGACAGGGATAGCAGCCTTAAACTCTTCTTAGACTGAGATTGGTCCACTTAATATGTTTATTTTACCATTTGGGCTTAGCATGATGTAAGTTACAAAGTCGATTCAAATTTCAAAAGTTAAAGAGGAGTTTTGCAAAACCAGGTTGAAGATGCCTAAGTTGGCAAAAAGGTTCAGGATAGCATAATTTTTGATACCCTAAACCAATCACAAAATTAATGAAATTCCCAATAAAGGAGTATATATGTAGACCTTTACTAAATATTTCATGAACATAACCCAAAATTGGCTTCATTGGAACCCTAACCAGATTTCAATTGATTGTTCAATAGACAATTGTCCATTAGGGATTAATGAAAAGGGCCTATACCCAAATACGGTGCCTATTTCTAGTGGTATGTGCCATTTTTCCAATTTTAAGTGCACACATTCTCTCTTATTTAGAATTCTATAGTTTATTAAATCTGAGATTGAAAATCATTTTTTTTCATCCAATTTTTTCATCCAATTTTTCATTCAATTTTTCCATCCTCTTCTTTCATCCTTTTTGTTCATCCACTTTTTTCATCCACTTTTTCATCCACTTTTTTCATCCACTTATTCATCCACTTTTTTCCTTCCATCTTTTTACTAAACTTTCATCCATTGTTTCCTAAAACTTTAATGAACTTTGACCATAAATTTATCCATTTCCTCTTAAATTTACGTCAGTTTCTTCATACTCTTTTTCCTTATTCTTCAATATATTTTTCATATTCCCGCTCCCCGCTCACCGATCCACGCTCCACACTCGCTGCTCCATGCTCCACGCTCGCATACCAGCATTCCCCCTTTGGAGTGCATTTTTTTTACAAAAGAAGGAAGTGTTTTGTTCTTTTCTTGGCCTTTTGTAGGCTGGTTTGTGAGGTTTTGAATACATTTTGGGTGTGAGATTTGCTCATGGTAGTAATCAGACCTAGTGAGGTCTGATTTGTGCTCCAATTTTGAGTTTGTGCTTAGAGGTGTACATTGGGAGCCCATTGAGGCTGATTGTGCACTTGAGTGCATTGTGGATTGTGATTTTGCACATTGCAATCTTGTGAGAGTCCTTTGTGAGCCTTGGAAGCATTTTTTTGTTGCATGAGGCATTTGCCATCCATTGAGGGGTTATTAGTGCCCTTGTGAGATTTGTGGAGCCAATTAGGGTTTTTTGGTGGTTTGGTGATCCAACTATGGTGGTTGGAGACCATTGTTGTCCTTGTGGTGTGAATTGTGAGTAGTAGCTCCATCTAGGGTTGATTGGAAGTCTTTCGCTCCTTGGAGGGTGGAGTACCCAATTTGGGAGGAGCATTGTGAGTTTGTTTGCTAATTTGAAGTAGCACTTGCCCATGATGTGCATGTGGTGATTTTGAGCTTCATTAGGGTCTGATTTGGTGTTTAGAGGAGGTGATGCACTTGTAGGAGTGTTTGTGGTCGATCTTAGGGTGTGAAGGATCTTTGGAGGTGCTTGGAAGGGCTGATTTATTGAGATTACAAAGTATTCAATGGAAGAAAGGCTTTACTTAGATAGTAGGAAGATACCAAACCCCTTGAGTGGGTGGAACATAAGGTAGAAGCCTTTCACTAGTTATCCACATACATTATGGGATAACTAAACACCATGGGCTGCCTTTGACTACAAGCAATACCCAAGAGACTCTAAGTCTAACTAAGAGTCTAACACTACTCCTAGGGCTGAATGTACATAGTCTACAACAATATGTACATGATCTTCAACACTCCCACTTTGCAAGTGATCAAAGGCTCGAAGCCCCATCTTCTCAATCAAGTTTTGGTGTTGTGGCTTCCCAAGGGACTTGGTCAGCACATCAGCAACCATAGCTTGGGTAGGCACATACTTGAGCTCAATCACCTCAGCCTCCACTCGTTCACGAATGAAATGGTGTTGCACATCAATGTGCTTCGTCCGAGAGTGGTGGGTGGGATTCTTGGCCAAAGCAATGGCCCCTTGGTTGTCACACAAGATTGGTGTGCTCTCCACTTGGACAAGGCCAACATCAGCCAAGAGTTGCCTCAACCAAATGGCCTCCTTGGTGCATTGGCTCATGGCCATGTATTCCGCCTCCATTGTAGAAAGAGCTATGGTGGGCTGCCTCTTGGAATTCCAAGTAATGGCACCCACTCCAAGCATAAACACGTAGCCGGTGGTGGATCTCCTATCCGCCTCATCACCCGCCCAATCCGCATCACAAAAGCCATGCAACTTCAGCCCATTGGCACCTCCAAGTTGCAACTTCAGCCCAAGTGTGCCTTGAAGGTACCTCATCACCCTCTTCACCGCAGCCCAATGCTTGGGGCCATACTTGGAGGTGTGTTGACTCACAACACTCACCGGAAAGGCCAAATCAGGTCTTGTGGCTACCATGGCATACATCAAACAACCCACCGCTGCCTTGTAAGGCACACCATGCATTTCAGCCCTCACCTCTTCAAATTCAGCATCCGTGAGCTTGGGCAACTTCCCATGACTCTCAAGTGGTGTACCTATGGCTTTGCACTCCTCCATGTTGAACCTCTTGAGAATCTCTTCAAGGTACTTGCGTTGGCTCATAGTGATGGTGCGGGCAGCCCTATCCCTCTTGAACTCCACTCCAAGGCAATACTTCAACTCTCCAAGATCCGTCATCTCATACTCCTTCTTGAGCATATCCTTCACTTCAAGCATCTTGGTCATGCTACTTGCAAGGAGGATCAGATCATCCACATAGAGGATCACAATCACCAAATGCTCACCACTTTGCATGGTGTACAAAGAGTGATCAGCATAGCCTCTTTGGAAGCCCTTCCTTGCAAACATAGCATCAATATCCCTATACCAAGCTCTCCCGGATTGCTTCAATCCGGGAAGGGCCTTCTTCAACTTGCACTTGAGATGCCCTTGGCCTTCTAGCACAAAGCCTAGGGGCTGATCCATGTAGATGACCTCCTCCAACTTGGGGTTGAGAAAGGCCGTCTTCACATCCATTTGGTGCATCTCCAAGTCCATGGCTGCCCCAATACTCACAATGCACCTAATGGTGCTAAACTTGGCAACGGGGGCAAAGGTCTCATTGAAATCCACCCCTTCCACTTGAGAATACCCCCCTAGCAACCAGCCTTGCCTTGTACCTCAAAATGTGACCCAAAGCATCCCTTTTGGTGGAGAAAACCCACTTACAACCCACACTTGATCTCTTGGAAGGGAGGGGTGCAAGATCCCATGTGCCTTTGTCAATGAGGGCCTTGTACTCCTCTTGCATGGCCAACTCCCACTTGCTTGCATCTTCACAATTCAGCACCTCTCCAAGTGTAGATGGATCTCCAAGGAAAGCCACATTGGCTTGATCTTCACTTTGTGGAGGAAGAATGTGATTCAGCCACCAATCTCCAAGGGGCTTGCGGGTCCTTGTTGGATAACGGGGCTCCTCCACGGTCTGATCTTGCTCTTCCATGGGCTGATCTTCATCTACCAAGGGCTGATCATGCTCTTGCACCCTTGGTGAAGTGCTTGGAGAAGGAATTGCTGATCTCTTCACTTGGGGTGTGGCCACCTTCTTCTTGGGCACCACCAAGTCTTCATCTTCCCCTTCTTGCTCTTGCTCTTCATCTTCTAGGTGCACTCTTGGAGTTGTGCCCACCTTTTGGGCTGGTCCTCCATTGCTCCCACTTGGGCTCATCTCCAAGAGCTTGGGATCAGCACCTCCATCCTCCAAGAAGGTCACATCTCGACTCTTGATGATCTTCTTGCTCTCCACACACATCAGCCTATAAGCCTTGGTGCCCTCACAATAGCCAAGGAAAAGGCACTTGATGCCCTTGGCATCCAACTTGGTCCTCTTGGCACTTGGAACCAAGGCATAGGCAATGCACCCAAAAATGCGCATGTGAGACACATGGGGCCTAATCCCACTCCAAGCTTCTTGGGGTGTCATGCTTGTCAAGGCTTGTGTGGGGCACCGGTTCCTTGTATAAACCGCTGTAGACACCGCCTCACCCCAAAGCTCAAACTTCAGCCCTTGAGCATGAATCATGGACCTTGCCATCTCCACAATGGTGCGATTTGCACGCTCCGCTACGCCGTTTTGTTGAGGGGTGTAAGGTGCTGATGTGTGGTGCTCAATGCCATGGGCCTTCAAGTACTCCTCAAAGGCCTTGGACACATACTCCCCTCCATTATCCGACCGCAGCACCTTCACCTTGCAATCAGATTGGGCCTCCACTATTGAGATTACAAAGTATTCAATGGAAGAAAGGCTTTACTTAGATGGTAGGAAGATACCAAACCCAATGAGTGGGTCGAACATAAGGTAGAAGCCTTTCACTAGTTATCCACATACATTATGGGATAACTAATCACCATGGGCTGCCTTTGACTACAAGCAATACCCAAGAGACTCTAAGTCTAACTAAGAGTCTAACACTACTCCTAGGGCTGAATGTACATAGTCTACAACAATATGTACATGATCTTCAACACTCCCACTTTGCAAGTGGTCAAAGGCGCGAAGGCCCATCTTCTCAATCAAGTTGTGGTGTTGTGGCTTCCCAAGGGACTTGGTCAGCACATCAGCAACCATAGCTTGGGTAGGCACATACTTGAGCTCAATCACCTCAGCCTCCACTCGTTCACGAATGAAATGGTGTTGCAAATCAATGTGCTTCGTCCGAGAGTGGTGGGTGGGATTCTTGGCCAAAGCAATGGCTCCTTGGTTGTCACACAAGATTGGTGTGCTCTCCACTTGGACAAGGCCAACATCAGCCAAGAGTTGCCTCAACCAAATGGCCTCCTTGGTGCATTGGCTCATGGCCATGTATTCCGCCTCCGTTGTAGAAAGAGCTATTGTGGGCTGCCTCTTGGAATTCCAAGTAATGGCACCCACTCCAAGCATAAACACGTAGCCGGTGGTCGATCTCCTATCCGCCTCATCACCCGCCCAATCCGCATCACAAAAGCCATGCAACTTCAGCCCATTGGCACCTCCAAGTTGCAACTTCAGCCCAAGTGTGCCTTGAAGGTACCTCATCACCCTCTTCACCGCAGCCCAATGCTTGGGGCCATACTTGGAGGTGTGTTGACTCACAACACTCACCGGAAAGGCCAAATCAGGTCTTGTGGCTACCATGGCATACATCAAACAACCAACCGCTGCCTTGTAAGGCACACCATGCATTTCAGCCCTCACCTCATCAAATTCAGCATCCGTGAGCTTGGGCAACTTCCCATGACTCTCAAGTGGTGTACCTATGGCTTTGCACTCCTCCATGTTGAACCTCTTGAGAATCTCTTCAAGGTACTTGCGTTGGCTCATAGTGATGGTGCGGGCAGCCCTATCCCTCTTGAACTCCACTCCAAGGCAATACTTCAACTCTCCAAGATCCGTCATCTCATACTCCTTCTTGAGCATATCCTTCACTTCAAGCATCTTGGTCATGCTACTTGCAAGGAGGATCAGATCATCCACATAGAGGATCACAATCACCAAATGCTCACCACTTTGCATGGTGTACAAAGAGTGATCAGCATAGCCTCTTTGGAAGCCCTTCCTTGCAAACATAGCATCAATATCCCTATACCAAGCTCTCCCCGATTGCTTCAATCCGGGAAGGGCCTTCTTCAACTTGCACTTGAGATGCCCTTGGCCTTCTTGCACAAAGCCAAGGGGCTGATCCATGTAGATGACCTCCTCCAACTTGGGGTTGAGAAAGGCCGTCTTCACATCCATTTGGTGCATCTCCAAGTCCATGGCTGCCCCAATACTCACAATGCACCTAATGGTGCTAAACTTGGCAACGGGGGCAAAGGTCTCATTGAAATCCACCCCTTCCACTTGAGAAAACCCCCTAGCAACCAGCCTTGCCTTGTACCTCAAAATGTGACCCAAAGCATCCCTTTTGGTGGAGAAAACCCACTTACAACCCACACTTGATCTCTTGGAAGGGAGGGGTGCAAGATCCCATGTGCCTTTGTCAATGAGGGCCTTGTACTCCTCTTGCATGGCCAACTCCCACTTGCTTGCATCTTCACAATTCAGCACCTCTCCAAGTGTAGATGGATCTCCAAGGAAAGCCACATTGGCTTGATCTTCACTTTGTGGAGGAAGAATGTGATTCAGCCACCAATCTCCAAGGGGCTTGCGGGTCCTTGTTGGATAACGGGGCTCCTCCACGGTCTGATCTTGCTCTTCCATGGGCTGATCTTCATCTACCAAGGGCTGATCATGCTCTTGCACCCTTGGTGAAGTGCTTGGAGAAGGAATTGCTGATCTCTTCACTTGGGGTGTGGCCACCTTCTTCTTGGGCACCACCAAGTCTTCATCTTCCCCTCCTTGCTCTTGCTCTTCATCTTCATCTTCTAGGTGCATTCTTGGAGTTGTGCCCACCTTTTGGGCTGGTCCTCCATTGCTCCCACTTGGGCTCATCTCCAAGAGCTTGGGATCAGCACCTCCATCCTCCAAGAAGGTCACATCTCGACTCTTGATGATCTTCTTGCTCTCCACACACATCTGTTGAAGAACATGTACATATTGTTGTAGACTATGTACATTCAGCCCTAGGAGTAGTGTTAGACTCTTAGTTAGACTTAGAGTCTCTTGGGTATTGCTTGTAGTCAAAGGCAGCCCATGGTGATTAGTTATCCCATAATGTATGTGGATAACTAGTGAAAGGCTTCTACCTTATGTACAACCCACTCAAGGGGTTTGGTATCTTCCTACCATCTAAGTAAAGCCTTTCTTCCATTGAATACTTTGTAATCTCAATAGGTTATGGGCCCACGCACTTGGAGTTGCGTTTGTGGGAGAAGTTCAAATCATTTGGAGGAGATCTTGGAGCTTGGGGAGCAACTAGCCATTTGTCACTTTGTCACCTACAAACCATATGGTGTAAGTCAAAAACAAAAACAAACTTTGGAGGGAATTTTTTTTACAAAAGAAGCAAGTGTTTTGTTCTTTTCTTAGACATTTGTTGGCTGGTTTGTGAGGTTTTGAGTACATTTTGGGTGTGAGTTTGCCCATGGTAGTAATCAGACCTAGTGAGGGCTGATTTGTGCTCCAATTTTGAGTTTGTGCTTAGAGGTGTACATTGGGAGCCCATTGAGGCTGATTGTGCACTTGGGTGCATTGTGGATTGTGATTTGGCAAATTGCAATCTAGTGAGAGTAATTTGTGAGCCTTGGAAGCATTTTTTTGTTGCTTGAGGCATTTGCCATCCATTGTGGGCTGATTAGTGCCCTTGTGAGTGTGTGAGGCGAATTAGTGGACTTGGTGAATCCAAGAGGGCTGAATTGTGGTTTTGTGAGATTTGTGGAGCCAATTAGGTCTTTTTTGGTGGTTTGGTTATCCAACTAGGGTTGTTGGAGACCAATGTTGTCCTTGTGGTGTGAATTGTGAGTAGTAGCTCCATCTAGGGCTGATTGCAAGTCTTGAGCTTCTTAGGGTGTGGAGTACCCAATTTGGGAGGAGCATTGGAAGTGTGTTTGCTGATTTGAAGTAGCACTTGCCCATGATGTGCATGTGGTGATTTTGAGCTTCATTAGGGTCTGAATTGGTGTTTTGAGGAGTCCTTGCACTTGTGAGGAGTGTTTGGTGGATCTTAGGGTGTGAAGGATCTTTGGAGGTGTTTGGAAGGGCTGATTGGTGTCATTTCAGCCCAATTGGCTTCCAAGTGCTTCATTGGAGGCTGAATTGAGTTTGTGAACTCTTGGAGACACATTGGAGGCTGCCAACAAGTGGGAGGTGCTCCATCATGGCATCAAGTGGAGGAGAAGGCGTGCGCATCATTGACAAGTTCAATGGGGAGAACTTTGGCATGTGGAAGTTCAAGATGGAGATGATCCTTGCGGAGAAGGACTTGTGGGAGGTGGTGGATGGGAGTGAGGAGCCTCCAAGTGAAGATGCTGATCTCAACACCAAGAAGGCGTTTGAGAGGAAGGAGAAGAAGGCCTTTGCTCTCGCCCATGAAATGATGCGCAACTTCATAGGTGGTAAGACCTTTGTAATAGTAGTTTTATTTTCATTTCGGGCATTGACTTTCACCACACTGTCTCCATTGACAATGTACACGTCAAACTCTGCATCTAAGTTTGTTCCAAATTGGATGGAAATTTCTGGTCTGATGTCTAATAGTGTCCATGTCAAACCTACTTCTAGAACTTGGTGAAGTTCACCTACTTTACAATGCACAGCTACCAATTGTACGGACTCATTTTGGTCAATTGCTTCCCACTGTAAGTTTGGTCCCGATTATAGTAGAATCTAGCATATAGTGTCGACCTGGCTATGTGATACCGGAAAACCATTGATTCTTGTTGAATTGTACACCTAATGACATCTGGACCAATAGTAATCTTTGAGTTCCATCCACCGTCCATCCCACATAGTGGCTCTTGTATATGTTTGAAAATCCACATTGAAGTTGTTCTATGAAACTCTGAAGCTGCTGCAAATAAGTCTATGAATACACCGAGAGGCATGAACCAAGATATATGAGTTTGCTTACTGCCGGTACTTGGTTTCATAGCACTCTGGAAATCAAGTTGCAGCTTTGCTCTGAAAGATTCGCTAGTCGATATGTCAGGTAAAGGCCAATCTACCGAATCAAATTTGGGTAGAGGAATGGGTTGTAAGTGTTCAAATCTAGGTACCAAAGTTCCACAGAAATATTCAGCATTGAAAAAGAAAACACTATCCTGTAATAAATCTTTGTGTGAGCGACTACCTCAAGTGAGTTCTCCTATTTCCGCATGCATCACCACTATCAATTCCAAAATGCATTTCAAATCAACCCACTCTCAAAAATGTGATGGGAATAAATCTACATGTACAAAAAAATCCTCAAAAAACTGCACTTAATGAACTCAACAATTGGCACTTCTAGAGGCTATAGAGGTTTGAAGTTATTGCTACAACCTAACAAACACTAGTAAGCCCAATGAACAGTCGAACACTAGCAAGTAAGTGTTGTAAGAGCTGAAAAAACATGAGCCAGTAAAAAAAAATGCAAGCATGTGTGATAGTTATATGTACAATTACAAGCAGCTTGAGTAGCTCTTCTTATATCCGGGTCTAAATCTTGGAGTTGCTTCCATTGATATGCATGTTGTACATAAACAACTGCAATGGAATTTGCAATAGCTTTGAATTTCAGCACCTACGCCTTGTAGCATCCGTCAATGTCATGACCTCCATGTTTTTTGGCATCCTTAGCGTGTTTACCAGTTTTCCCGAGCATCAAAGTAACCCATGAATTTGCTTCAACTTTCATGGGTACCCAACTTCCATCCTCATCTTTTCTATTGTACACAATCACACTTTGCAACTCACTGTGTGGCTTCATTCTAGCTGAAAACGTAAATCCGGAGCACTAGACCCAAAGACGCCAAAAGTGAAACCACGAAACTGAAGCGGTTAATAGAAACGGAGAAGAAAACTGCGGTTACAAAAAAACCCGCGAAGAACGTGACAACACAATGACATCATTGGTTCATTAGTCCCGCCATTATTATGTGTATTGCGTCAGTCCACGTTGGTTGTACAACAAGGGCAATGAGGACAGGGTAATTATAACGCTACACCTAGTTACGCTAGTCATGACCTTTTAGAGGCCTCATGCTGCCCCTAATGGTTGTCTTCTTTGATTCATGTCTAAATGTATTTGAGTATGATATGATAAAATAAATTCATATCTAATATGATGTCAAAATAGAATTTATGAATATCATCATGAGAAAGTATAGTAAGTAGGTTCTCAAAAGTGCTCCAAATAAAGAAGATAACAGCTTCATGTGTCGGTTATGGACATACTCCAAAAATAATGGAACCTTGGAATACCAATAGGGCTCCTCTTCTCTAGTTAGAGCTTTTTAGTAGCACATAATACCACCATCATTTTTGGCAAATTTGTTGTGGTTGTTTACATTCTTCCCTTACATTTATGGAACTAAAAAAATTTCAAGTTGTCCCTTGAATGCATTGCATCAACATTTGAAAGTCTTGCTTCTCTCTACATCAGTTGAATTCAAAATGGAGCTCAAAATTGAAATTCTAAGACTTACTTGGAGAACTCCTGTTGCAACTTCAAGGATGAAGGTCTGCTAAAGTTGACTACAAACTCCCCCATTTGGATATTATTGATACACTAATGGTAACAGCATGTAATACTATGGAGTAACAGACCTCCTCCACGTAGTACATTGAAGTGTCCAATCGGAAGTATGTGCTCCCACCTTGGATGTTGAAGTTGGACCTAGCCACAACCTTTGCTTCCCCCTCCCTAACATAATATCCAACCATCAAAGTCTACACGAAGCACCAAAAAACCCTAAAAGACCCTCAATATCACAGAACATATCTCACATTGCTAGCCGTAGAGTCTACTTGTGACGGTCCTTGAAATTAGACTTCCTAATAAGAGTAATACATATGTGATTAGCATAAGAAGAAAATGTAGAACTATGTGTTCCATTACCACAAGATAGGACTAAACAATAGGCATAGGTATAATATGAACTACAATGAAGTGTTTCTTCAAAAAAGTAAGCTATAATAAACTTATGTTGATTTCATCATATTGATCTAATTCTACATGCCATACTCTTCTTCCACATCTGTATTTGCTATTGTCTCCCCAATATATGGAGGAGTTCTACTTTAAGTTTCATCAAATACAATCACAACTTTATATGTCATCACTTGAGATTCACAAGCTCAATTACTTTACTAAAATGAACATGTGAGCTTGTACATTCATGGCTGCTCAAATGAAGTCAAATTGAAATTTCACAAGTAGATGGCAGAGGCCTTGTTATGATGAAATTGACAACAATGCATTCCTACTAGCTATTGCTTTTGACACCTTCTTTTCTATAGGTTCTATTTATGAGTTCAAAAAGATTTCAAAAATACCTTAGCATCATTTGATATTAGCACTCACCATCACCCTCAACAACAGTGACTATAAGCTCACTTGACAAGCCTTAAAGGTGGACTTCTTGTCAATGTGCTTACACATGATGGTCGATTCAAATTAATTAGCTACATCCAAAGTATAATACATCAACACTAGTCTTGCCAATAGATTTAATAAGGGATTCATCATTATTTTGGAGCAAATACATGAAGTTGGAATTGTTCATCCTTACACTACTAGTGACAAATATGATGACATGTTCAAATAAAACATAAAACCAAAATATCTCAAACAACTAAATCTCCTCATTTGGAACAAAGCCAACCATTTCATTCAACAATGTCTAAGCACAAATACACAGTTGCAAAGCTAGGTGTACCTTTGTATACCTTGCAAATCTAGCTCTCTGATTTTTTCAACCAAAGACACAACAAGCTTGGTTACAAGGTATAAAATGGATTCCAATATCCCCCAATTTTAGGTACGAGCACCTAAAATTGCTACTTTTTTCCAAATGTGGAGTGCTTATTAGTCAAAATGATGAAATTCTTTGGAAGAATATTAGGCTCCTCAAGAAAAAATCAATTGAAGTTGTCACATAATTTTCCAACATTCACACAATGCTCTATAAATATTTCAAAATTAAAAATATTGAATGTATCATGTACAATGTTTGTGTGTTGGCTCTTTGAATGTATTTTTTGGCTAAGATAATGTGCTTGCCACAACCCTAAACCCTATAAATTCTATATCTACATTTGAGACACTTTAGAATGTATGCAAATTAATTAATGGATTTTACTTCAAAGTGAATTACAATTCTATTGTTTTATATAAGCTAGTCTTAAAAGAACAAAAAATAAATTAATGTTAGTGAAAAAATCATTTAAAATATGAAAATTTGGATTAGCCTTCCAGCAAATACTATACTATGCCAACACTTTGCAGTGGAGGTGGAATTTCCCCACGGTTTTTATAGAGCCAAAGCTACTATGTCAACACTCTACAATGGAAGTGGGATTTCACTCTAGCCAAGGCCAATCCAAAAATTCATATTTAAATTGAATTATTCATCAATGTTCATTATCTTATTTAAAGAATATTTTACATTTCAAAGAATAACATTGACCATATAAACAAATAAACATGCATACTCAACATTATGCCATCAAAGGAAAATAGGAAAATAGGAAAATAGGAAAATAGGAAAAAAGAAAAAAAGGATTTTCATCTTGAGTTTTGAAATGATAAGAGAAACTATTATATATACATGGGGTGGTCGGAGGTAGAACAACCCATGTAGGATATGTAAATTAGATTTGGTAGGGGCGCAACCACTCATAGTTAAGTTAAAGTAAAGTAAAATTTTGTTTAAAGTAGAATTTCAGACCTCATTTAGGCCTAGTAAAATAACTTTTTCCAAAAAACTTTGAACAAAAAAAATTGGTGCATAAAGACAAATTTCATCTTCAAATATCCTTTTGAGATTTAGAATCTCCAATAAAAAAATTTGGACAAATTTCAAAGAGAATGTTTGAATATGTCAAAAATAATTCCCTTTCAATCCCTGAAATTTATTCATAACTTTTGATTAGAGACTTTAAATCTCAAACGAATTTTTGGAGATGAAATTCATCTTAATTAAAAAAAAATTCTTAGTTCAAAGTTTTTTAGAAAAAATTATTATACTAGGCCTCAATGAAGTCTAAAATTCTACTTTAAATACAATTCCTACTTTAAACATCATATTCATTATTTTGGGAGATTGGGGACCTTCTAAAATAATATTGCCCATTTTCTGACCCAAAAATTCTATTGAGAAAAAGAACACCAAGCAAGAGGTTGCCTTCTTGTACTTGTATTTTTCTTCACATAGTTTGTTGCCATTTTGCAACTAGATATGAATGAAAAATTTTACATTCATTTTTCAATGATGAAATTATATGTTTTCTTTATTTCACTATTTTTTTGAATTTTTTAAAATAGATTTTTTTTTTTTTTGAGAATTCTTGAAGATTAAGTGAAGAAAAATCATATCAAATAGAAATTTATTTCGAAAAATAGGAGAATTTAACCATGTGTGTACATTATAATGATGAACATCAAGGTGTAAATTGAATTTCCATATCATTCTATTATTAAAATTTAACAAACATTGAAAATACCTCCAACATTCAAATTGCAATAAAATATTCATTATTAGGAATTTTTACAAAACTCGAATTGAAGTTGAAACTAAAATAAGGTAGTGTGTTCTAAAAGCGTTCATCTTCTTCAAACCGACCCTATTTTTAGGTGGAGAATGGAGATGGGGTGATCCTTAAATGGACCATTATAACAATTGACTGCACCAAAGAAAAACTGTTTTTCTATTGTAAGAGCCAATCATTGTATTTGATTTCCTCACATTGCTTTACAAGTTGCAAGTGGACAAATTTTGGGAGACCTATAGTCACAAATAGGTGCCTATGTCCAGAATCTTTGAAAATTTGTAACTAATTCAAAAATGCTTGGAAAAATACAAAAACACTTGTGTTAGGTTCTACATCCATTTTTCTTTCTCTGAAAAATGATAGAAAAATAATTTTGTCCACTTCAGCCTACGAAAAAGGCGGACCAGCTCTTAAATGGTCGATTTTAGAACACATTACCTTAAGTGACCTTTGTTTTGCCATTGGACTCAAAAAATATCAAAATACTCAAATTTCAGATTTAGAGCAAGGAGACACAACTTTGTAATATACACTAAAAATAGCATATTTTGTGATCCGTTTCTTTTAGTAACTTCCCATTTATGTGAAGAGAAACATCAGCAAGTGTACAATCTCAATTTCATAACCCAAAATGAAAGGTCAGCAAGAAAAATGGGGATGAAAAAATACCTACAATACATTGTAATTTCAACAAACTGCCAACCAGGCGCTGGCGGCGTTCCTGGGTTACGCAATACAAGCATGAATATTTGGAAACAGTGACAGAAATTAATAGGAACATGTTTCACCAGGGAGAGAAAACAGCACTCCATAATGATGTTACAAGTGAAGATCAAGCCCAACTCGTTCCCTCTACAAATATCTCAAGACAGTGCAGTCTTATACAATCAGGCTTGTGTAATTCTTTTAATACAGAAGAGTGATCATGCAAGAAGGACCCCCCCGCAATGCCAAGACATTGCACGGAAGTATGAGGTCATAGTGCACACCACCTCATGAATACAGAACTACAAAACAAGGTAGTTTTTGAGATTTCCCTAAACATTGAAGATGTCAAGATAACCTTGCAGATATTTTCGGATAATGTGCAGATAACCTTGCGCACTATTTGCGAGCCTCCACCTTTTTCGCATCCTTAGCTGCGAACCAACCACAAGGGATATGTACTTAACCAACCAAGAATAACCACATTCAACTTCTAAGGTCATTAGTCTACTGAAGTGCACACCGGTATACTGCATAATTTAGACTTAAGGGATAATCATCAATTCAGAGTAACAGAGAACGAAAGACGAGTACATGACATCGGAAGTCCCTGCAGGCGCAACATATATATGACTTCAAAGAAAGCAAGTCCGTACATAGAAATATAGAAAGATTAGGAAAAAGTTACCAGCCTTCTCCTCCTCTCGCTTCTTCGCCGCCTCCAACCGTTGCTGTCTAATCAGTGCTAACCGCTCTGCGGAAACCCAAGTTCAGTCAGTTTTTTCTGCAATCCCATTGGCGTGAGTTTCCCCCCAAAAGAAAACTGTTATCAATCAATTATCCTTGCAAATAGAGTGCATACTCAGTAGATATGCACACCTAAGTCTTTCTTTGATTGCTCAGTCTTGCCTTGCTCCTGCAATTTCAAGTAGCGTTCATGGGCTTTTTGCTTCTCCAGCTCCTCTCTGCAAAATGATATAAAACAGCAGATAGCAAAAGTCCATGTTCACTATCAAAAATGCACATCATACTCCAAGAAATTGGTACCTATAGAGGGTTTGGAGATAAACACAAAAAAATAAAACAGTGATCTTCTGAATTAAGTATTAACTATCGAATAGTGGAATCGAAATACAAACAGATGCATCATGACAGATTCATTTTCAATAAGTGTCTTATCAATAACAATTAACGTAAGAAAGTCAGCATCCACTGGGTGGAATATGAATGTTATTAAGTCTAAATTAAGGAATCACCATTGAAACCAGAAGACTCTACAAATGAAACGAACAAACAGAAAGCACGAAAACAAATATATAGTTTGTCAATGGGCTACCTCTCTCTCCTTGAAAGCTCAGCTGGTTTCTCCATCTGCAAAATTGATGTACCATATTTGCAGAAGTCATGAATGCCCAATATCCTTTGAAGTTTTAGAAAACGACCAGCCGAAAACTGTTACGATTATCACCAATGAACGTCAAAGCGGGTGAACAGGCAAAAGAGATAGGCATGGGCGTACATCAACATCCTTAGCTTTCACAGTCCTGGCTTTAACAAGATTAGGATTATCGATTTGGATTACTCCCTGCGTACCCTTCATCTTCTGCATGACACAGAAGGAGCATCAATAAAACATAAAAGGACAGACCACCTCAAATTAGCTATAATAATTTCAAGTTTACGCACAATCAATTCCAGAAATAATAATTGTATACTAAATAATGATTACAGATTAAAGACTTATCATAGAAATTGAATAACTAACCGAGGATTCCTCCTCCTCCTCAGACTCCTCCTCGGACTCCTCTTGTAACTCTTCTTCCTCAGGATTCTGTCACAACACATCCAATAAAAAGGCTCCATAAATTCCACTCGTAAGACCCACACAGAAAAAGAGTAGCAAAAGTGGACATTCCAGGCTGATTCCTAGTTCAACCTGTCTCCAACAACTTAAAAGTAAATACGATGAATCAAAAGTCATGGAATATACCCTCTTAAAACTTCGAGGCTTGGTCGAAGTGCCAGCTGCTGTAGATCCAACAACAGCGATAAATAATATCAATGTAAACCTCAAAAAAATTGTAACTAAACATTACACCCATGACAAGTAAACCCCAGTGAACTCCTCAACTCTTAGCCCCGCAATACATACCCATCTCCTCCGGCGTGGAGAAGTGGCGCCGCCCCGTAGGCTTGCCCTTGAACTTCCCTCGTCCAGCACCTCCCCCCATGGCAAAAATCTCCGCCCGAAGCTGCTGTCGTTGCTGTCGTGGGGAATCACCCGACAATTTCAAGTTAGCAGACTCGGGAACAAGAATGCCCGGCAGTCAAGAGTTGGAGAGTGTGAGATCCTAATAGACAAAAGAGGCGCATGCCAATAAAAATAAAAAATTGAAGTCCAAACTGCTACAACCCCAAATCCTCCACGCCCAACGTCCTCCAATCTAAAAATCGTTCTCAGAAAATTGAGTGCGGGTGCAGCACGATAACAGGACCACAGTAGAAGCACTTTCCTAAGACCAACTACCCCCAAATCATTCCTACCATCGATGTTCCGTGTTCTTTCAAAAGTAGTCCGTCACCTAAAAATCGAAAACTCGAGCCATCATGCAAAGAAACCCTAGAGCAGAGACCCTCCCGACCACGCATGTTCCCGACCACGAGAACCGATCAAAACAGCACCCCCGCGCAAGGCCCCAATCGAATCCAACCAGACCCTTCCCCAAACCGTCACTGAACAAAACGGATTTTTAGGGCCCCAAGCCCCGCGATCAGTTCTGCAGGTCCCCTCGCCTCTTGCTCTCAGTCCCTCAGGGCGGGTCAGTCACGGCCGCAGCACCGAATCGAAGAAATTGAGAGAAAGTCAAGCGGCGAAAATGATCCAAACCCTAGGACCGACACGAAAGACAACATCATCAAAAGGCGCATGAGGGAGACCGACGGAAAGAGGAAAAAGAGGTGAGGGAAACCATAGCACCAACGGGAGGAATAACGATACCTGGGCGTGGTGACGACAGATTGAAAACGGTGAAGGAGGCGGAGTGCGAGACAGCGGCTGTCGCAAGGGCAGCCAAGAGGGCAACAAACCTCTGCGCGGCTGATGTGTAGGGCTTGCCCTCTCTCGCCTCTCCCCGCCCTCAGAACTGAGTCCCAGGGATTCAGGGTTCCGCCTGTCTGCCCACCTGGTCAAATGTTTTTTTTGCCCCCCGCCCGAACGGCCAGGGTGAATTGACCCCCCTCATTGCCCCTCCAGGGCAAACCCTGGAATTTTTTTATTTGCAAGGCTTAATTTTTTTTTGAAATTCTGAATTCATATTTGCAATCAGAGGCCCAAAATCTTCTTGGAAAATGCAAGAATTACAAGAAAATTGGCACAACATAAGGGGCTTTTTTTTCAAACCTAAGTTGACCGGGGCAATGAGGGGGTCAATTCTCCCTGCGCCGCCCGAACCGACTACTCAGCCCACCCGGCCCGCCGTGAGGTTCTTCCTTAAAGTAAAAGTGATATTGTAATAAATAATAAATATTGTTTCACAGTTAGGCTAGAAGCCTAGCTACAGTAACCCAGGCGCAAGGTGTTCTGTAGGATAAATATGAAGGGATAATCTCTATTACTAGCTAAGATATTTTTATTATATAAAATAATTAACATTGTCATCAGGATCCAAATGTAAATAAAATACTTTTATATTTTTTCTAGGAAATGAGGGGGCAAATAAGCAAGTGAAAATTCCCCTTAATGACAAGGCTCACTTACCCAAACACTAGGTTACCTTACTCACTCAGCTTTAACTATTCACAATGCAAATGCAACTTGTTCACTAGCATTAATAGTACTTAATTCCGGCATATTTTGATCATTTTATATAACTTTCTAGTAGCTTAGTTATAAAATAAATAATTAAGAAGGTGCCTAAATTTTTGAAAAATTATTGTCTTAGTTTGCCTCCAAATATAACATATATCAAAGGATTGCCTAATTCATAGAAATTCAATTAGCTCCACACAATCTTGCATCTCTTTGCCAATAATTGTAAATATACATTGCAAAGATTTTAAGCATAAACTCTTACAAACAAAAAATATCTCTCAAACATAATAAACCTTGACACACTTTGTAAAGAGTTTAGGGTTTGAAGGTCAAGACAAAGATTTAAATAAAAGTGGCTGCCTTAGATGAAAGTAGGAACAACCAATCTAAAATTAAAAGAACAATTTGGATGAATGCCTAACTTATTTTAATTATATTTTAAAATTGCCCAATTTTAATATATTAATTTTCGTATTGCCTATTTGTATTTTGTACTTTAATTAATTATTAGGTAGAAAGCCACCCAAGCCACTAGGAAACTCTACAATATAGTGTTGTATTTTATTGTATCTACACACCATTGTCTTTTCAATGTGCACAAATTCTATTTTTGAATTGGTTGAATGGTTGTTTCTCAGTAGTATTGTGCGGCTACTTTTGGTTTGGAATCATTGTTTTTCTCGGTGTTTATTGTTGTAATTGTCAGTAATCATTTTTTCGATAGAATGGCTACATGTGATGTTCTCAGTTACATTTTGAACAAGAATTTGCTAGCGGCATCAATAAATGCCAATCAGAAACCAGATTAAGTGTGTGAATTAAAATCCTAAAATTTGGTACTTGTACTCTAGCAGTTTTGGAGTGTTTTTGGTGAAAACATCATCAAGGAACTTTAGGGGGTAGGCACAATTACTAAAGTCCCACGTACAGTTCAATAGCATCACCCATAGCCGGATCAAAATCTGGAATTTTCTCCAATGGAACAGAATTGGATCCAGAAAAAGAGGAGCATCGACAGCACTGAATAAGTTTTCTAACTCAAGATCGTCATAAGAAGCCATTAGAAGAAGTTTGAGGGCATTAGAAGACCGTTCTGGACCTGTTCCCGCAGCAGCAGCGAACGTAGCAGGCGAACGGGCTGTCAGAATTTTAATTTTTTTTTCAAAAATAAAAATAAATTTAAGTTCCTAATATATGAAAAAACGTTCAATTTTTATTTTTATTTTTTGAAAATCTAGCTGGCAGCCTCTCGGCCACGTCGGACTGCGCTGCTGGCAGCAGTTCCGATGCTGCCGGACCTGTTCCCTGCTATAGGAACTCGAGACCTTCTAATGGCTTCAAAGTTTTTCTAATGGATACCAAAATCAGATTGATAAGTAGCCAAAGCCAAATCTAATTCATCATCTTCTTCATTAACAATTGGTGCAACAACATCAACGAGATCTGAAATGCAAGTAACACAATTCATGCAAAATTTCCAAATTTTGAAGACAATAGACCTTGCCTAAATTCTTGAAAAGTCTCAACTAGTCTTGGTCCTTTAGGGATTAAGAACTTGACATGGGAGTCTACGGTGTGATGCAAGATGAACAACTAGTGGCCTCTTCATTTCAAGTAACTCTACCCAACACCAACCAATAAAGAAAAGTGATTCTATGTATCTCAATCCTATGTTTAGTATAGCAGGAGGCATAAGGGAAGAAGACTCCCATTGTGTTCAGCACTAGGTAGTCGGGGAGAAATTGTGCCATAATGTAGAAGATAAATCTTATAACGCCTAGCACTGTAAGTAGTATGAAGCAATATAATGTGGCTCATACTACCATTATAATAGAGGATATTTCTATAGAAGACCGGCAACTCACTACTTAACGACCCATCCAAAGTTCTACATGAACATAGGATGTTGTTTTGGATACACAATTGGTCTTCGATATATAGGTGGTTTTGCCAGGTATCCCTATACAAGACACACTAAACCCATCCTATGAAGTGGACCATATACGGTGAAAATGTTGGAATTTTTTATTTTTCACACATGATAAAATTTGCAAATTTTAAATTTATATTTGTATTCAAAATAGGGGATTTCTTTTTACAATTCCTTGACATTCAACATGCATGGCCCACTCTTTGTAGGACGAGTTTAGTGTCTTGCGTCCTTATTAAGGTAGTATGCTTTAAAAGTGCCCATCTTCTTCAAAAAAAAAAACCCTATTTTTGAGTGAAGAATGGAAATGGGGTGATCCTTAAATGAACCACTTTAGCAATTGAATGCATCAAGAAAAGATTATTTTTCTATTGCAAGAGCCGATCATTGCCTTTGATTTCCACACATCTCTTTACAAGTTGTAAGTGGACGAATTTTGGGAGACCTATGGTCACAAATAGGTGCCTATGCCCTGAATCTTTGAAAATTTATAAGTAATTCAAAAATGCTTGGAAAAATACAAAACCACTTGTCTCCACATCCATTAAGGTTCCACATCCATTTTCAATGGTCGCTTTTAGAGCATACTACCTTAGAGCATCCCCGCCAATGTCTTCCCTTTCCCTATCTCTGTGGGGATGAAGGAGCACAGATGGGATAGGGAAGACAAGCTTCTACTAGTAGTTCCCTAAATTTCAACTTATTGCTAAATAGAGGTAGCGAGAAGTCAAAAAGGAACTATAGAAATAGTAACAAGGTCAAATGAATAGTACTCCCTCAAATCAATGAAGCACAACTCATGTTGGAAAGGTGAAAAGTGGTTTAGGGATTACTCCACTTGAGTTCCCTATCCATCATCCCATTTAGAGAATTCGGACCCTTCCTCCCTAAATTTTTAGGGGTAGGGAATGTTGGTGGTTTTTTTTTCTTCCCTATCCGGATGAAAATCATTCGGATAGGGATAGGGAGGCCACTGGTGTATTAGAGCATCCCACCAACGTGTTATCTATCCCCAAACTTGGGACCTCAAATTAGTCAACCTTGACTTTATAGAGATGAGACCTTGCACCGGTCTCGAAACAAGATCTCTACTCCAAATTTATAGAGAACTCGGTAAAAGTTGGGCCCAATTCCCTGTATTGGAGCTCATATAGAGAACTTGCGAGGTCTCATCTCTATAAAGTCAAGGTTGACTAGTTTGAGGTCCCAAGTTTGGGGATAGAGAACACGTTAGTGGGGATGCTCTTACCGTATCTGAAGTTCTCTTACCAACCCCCATCTCCCCACAAGCAAATGGTTTGGAGCTTTTTTCCAGTCTCTGACTCTCTGGGCATAGGCAGGCAGTCTCCGACGGAACGAAGAGACGCCCAGAAGTCCTGCCTGCATGCTCGCCTTTCCGTTTGGAGGCTCGTGGCCCCGCCATGCTCGTCTTCTGCGTCGATCGATCCCTCCGCGTGTGTACGTTGCCCCAGTGGTACGGCGCCACCATTCCTAGCTTCGCTTCGCTGCTGCTGCTCCACGCTACAATTGGCTGACTGGCCGGTCATGGACGCCAACTCTATCAGTAGTCTCGCTGCAGCAGTAGCAGCACATGCACCGGCAGGAACAGAGGTTTCCCCGGGGCCGCGGAACATGTCCTGGAAAGACGAACTGCGACATCCCACCCAACTGACCACCTGGTCTCGATCGGCGGGGAAATATTAATCGACGCTAGATTCGGCCTGCCTGCGTGCTGCATTTTCTTGCTCCTTGGTGGGATTCGAGCGGCGGTCAACAGGCAAATGCATGCATGCATGCTGCGCGCCCCAATTTCTCCCTTGCAATTGGGCCATGCTTTATTCGATGGAGGGAATGAAACGGAAAACGGACAGACGTATAGTAGGGTCTGTGATTTTCATGGAATGGAATGGCCTGCTGCATGATGTGCAATCAGGGGTGGGGCAAGGATTAAAATGGACTTCGTAGAGCTGATCATTGAACGGAGTAGTTGGTGATCGACCGCCGGACTCACGGGGGGAGGGGGGGACTGGGAATTGGGGTTGGGGGGGGGGGAAGGAGAAGAAGTAGGTCCAAGGCTGGCGTTGGAGGAGGGGGGTTCCATCCGATAAGAACGAAGGGAGTTGACCTAATTGCCGGGGAAACGACCAAACGACGATCTAGTGGAAGGGAAGTCATGACGGAGAACGCGAAGCCGCGCCCCGTCTCCGCGGGCTCCGCAGGGAAGAAGTCGCAGAAAGGCTCGCCCAAGAGGTCGGCATCGGCGGGGAAGTCGAGGGAGGCGAATTCGGCGGAGAATCATCAGACGACCAAGGCGGGGATGCCAGCGCTGCCCTTAGGGCAACGAGAGAACAATCGCAACAATTTCAACGCCGCGAAAGCGAGAGCCGATGCGGCGGCCAATTCTGGAACAACAAGCTCGCGAACCTCGACCCATCCGTCCTCCAGGAGGCAATCTGGAAGCTCCCAGATCTCATACTCGTCAAAGTTGGGTTTGCTCGATTACTCTCAACCTCGCTCACACCTCAATTGTTGCTCCGATCTTAGTGCTTGGAACAGTGAAAATGGGAATGCCGGCCAAATTCTCATAGGAAGTCTGTTTTCGTCAATGCTGCTGTATTTATGTATGTTGAAACCAATATTTTGTCTTGTCGACAATCTCTGAAGAGAATCATTCATCAATTCTCAGCATGCCTGAACTTCCAGTTGATTTACCGGTTGAGTGAAGCGTAGAGGAGATGGGATCAAATTCTTAATTTAGTAGAACTCGGACCATAAATGCGGACATTATGAATAGCAGGTGTGCTGAGTGTAAAGGTTCGGACATGCTGGCTCAACCTGCCTATTCGGTTGCTTTTCCTCTTGCAGGGGCAGTGGTCGGCCTGGTCAGCGGTCTCGTGCAAAAAAAAAAAGGGGCCAGGATGATCCTATTCAGGTCAGACATCTAATGAAACCCGATTCTGCAAATGATGGAGACGAAATGTAATATTCAAGCGGGTGGTTGTTGTTGTTGTTGTCTTCAGGGAGTCAGTGCATATTGGATCGTGATGTCCACTGGCGTTCACCCTATGGAAGTCGCGAGAACTAGAAACAACCTAAATACCAAAGACACCTGCTAGAGTTCAGCAGTCGTTATCAACATGTAGCCTCCTCTATTTACTTAATCCTATCGCCACACCAACGGATTCAGATCTATTGGACTCGTGTGGAAGAGCAGATGTGAGCAAGTTATAAATAATTATCAACTTCCAGCTGCATAGATTAATTTTCTGACAATTCAATGGAATTCAGGTTTACGACGAGAATGGGAAAGATGTGACACCGAAGCCCCTACTAGCATTGAAGCCTACTGTGCTAATTGATAGGCTTTTGAGCGTAAGTGCGCAATCTGTTGAAGGCACAGAGTTTGAACACTCCGTTCCAGTCTACAGGTGAGTTTACGCGACCCATACCTTTGCCGCGGGAGTTAGATTCTAAGCACTGAGGCTTCTAACCTCTAATGACCAAAAGTCCCAAATTGGGACTCATGTCTTTTTAGTAGTTTGAGTAGGTCGTATAGGAACTTTCTTTTTTCCAAATTTTTTAATTTTCTGACCTGCACATGCAATGCTCTTCAATGATTCAATCTGGTGAAATAAAATATTCCCCATCTGAATTATATTCTTCATGGTCATTCTAAATCATGAGTCCTTGATCTTTTAGGGGTTTAGGGTAATATTTAATTCGCAAGGGAAGTTAGAGCTCGGGTCCACAGTGACATGTTTCAAAAGGTGTATGTTACGTCTGCATTCAGCATTAGCTTCCAGAGCTTTACTTGCATAATGTGAGAACGTTCCCATATAATTTACGTGTTTTCAATCTTTTCCTTGAGGGCCATTCTAACCTACAAGGTTTAATCATTGTTGGTGTCTGCTCAACCTCTTCAAAAATTCACGTCGAGCAGGTAGTACGTATGGATATTGGCAGTGACACTTTTATGATCATTATTGACATGTATTTGGACTGTAATGTTTCGACAAGCATTTCTGAAGCAGAATGCAACATGAGAACCAATCATTTTTATTGTTTTGATGTTCAGTTCGTATTCAGGGTACTAACCATTTCTTTTATTCTGATTATTTCTTATTCAGTCGAACAGGTTTCTCAGTGACAAGCACAGCTGGGAGCCTTACTCCTGAAACTATCGACTTGGGCACTGACCTTGAAGAGTCTGATGGTCAAGAATCTCGAAGATCTCGAAGCTATCGAGGCTCTGCAGTACTTGAAACTCCTCGGCATCCGAAACGAAAATATGCCATTGTGCCAGCTCCAATTGTTCAACCCAAAGTTCCAAAGGTTCTATACCTACGGAAAGATCACATGTAACCTCTTTTATTCGGTTTTAAGGTCAAAGTACTCGTGAATGTACCCTGAAATAAATCAACATGCATCTTAGTAGCTGTTTTGCAACCCTGCAGTGAGATTCCAGCATTGACTTTGTAACAGAAACGCAGAGTTGTTTAGGTAGGTTAGGCCTGAATGTTGTTAGCGCTGATGTTTACACTTAAGACAAGTTTCACATATCAAGGTTATGAAAGCATGCGACCGAGATCTGATTGAGCAGTTTGGTTTATCTATTCTCAAAATATGGTCATAATATCGACATAATTTAGTAAGTATTCATTCAACTTCTGTCATCGCCAAATATTCCTATCTCACAACTTACTTGAGTTCCCTGCTTGACGTCTTTCTTGACACAGGAACTAGAGAAGCCTATTCCAATCACCATAACGGAAAGTGAAAATTGTATTATGTTGAGTGTCCGTGGACATAACCTTAATCCAAATTTCGAAACCTTCAACCAAATTTTGGACCGAAATGAACGTTATGAGAAGCTTCTACAGGTCAGTTTGGCACGCTAAAAATCTGCTGGCCTGGGTAGTTATCAGCTGCTCGAATTAGATAATGACATGCAGGATGAAAAGATTGAGAATTGATGTTTGATCTAATTGTTAGGCACAGGAAAATCTGCCTCCTAGGCAAAAATTTCTTTAGTCGCGTGTCAACATCTTGTGAAGAGTGAGCAGTACCTCTCATGACCTAGTGCTGAAGATAGCTTACTAACATCAAGAATGGATGCTTTGTGGAATTCTTCAGATGAAGCTGGGAAGTGATAATTTTCAACCAAATATGACCCAGACCTTATTCAGTCTACAGAAAAACAAGGAAGCCCAGGCCTCGGCTTTGTCTACTCAATCCAACTCTGTTCAGGTGGGTCTCTTAACTGACTTCAACTATGGATACCAATCTGAATTGGTAGTGGCTTATGTATTTACCTGAAAGCTCTCTGTTGAGCTTATCTGGAAGAGATTTGATGAACTTCGAAAAACAAAACTTCATAGGTGGAACGTGATAATTTACAGTGGGCCTAATTGCTGTGATTGACCAGAATTGCAGGTGAACTCTTGGGATATTGCCGATTCAGTTGCTGGAAAAGTGAAACCAGATCAGTATCAGCCTTGGAAGGTGGTACCGCATGGATCCAAGGATAACAAGACTACAAATCCCACAACTACTGTAGTGATATTGCCCGAGCTATTCTCAAACGCCGATGCAACGCCGACAACAAGCCCTCCGGTATGCCTGCCAAGTGGTGATGTTTCTGCATTCTATGATGGCCATTACTTGTTGTCTGTTTCTAAAAGCAATCGATTTTTCGAGTTAATAAGGGGCGTCAGATCTGGATGATGGAGGGGGGTTGAAAACCCAGTTTTGCCCTTCTTTCAAGGACAAGCAAACACGTTCCCAAAACAGATTCCAAAATCCACTAATATGTCCTACTTTAAACACTTTTTGCGGGATATGCCCACCTCTTGCCAGGCACATATGGAACATCAACATAGACTCTGATAGGTCTTCAAATTGTGGAAGCGTCACATGCCTCTGCGAGCTTCTTAGAAATTTGCAGACCTGCATATTAATGACGATGGACGTAGAGGGTGAGACGATTCGCGACTGTGTGACTAGTTCACATGACTTGGCTGGGAAATCAGAAATCAGTCGCACTCTGCATTTGACTAAAATCACTGCCATGCAAATCACCATCATTTTTGTGGAGAGGAGTTGAACGAAGTGGAACACTGTCGCAGGAGTCGAGACGACAATCAATGGCCTCCAGGCGGGGGTCAACTCTTGGTGGCTACTCTTGGAGACCGTCAGTCAGTGGAGGCCAGCAATCGAGAAGAACAAGTGTAGCGTCGAGACGTGCTTCAACAATTGGGGAAGTGTCACAGGGGCAGAAGCTAGATGACGTTTTAAGGTTAATGAGTCCTGTATCTGCGGGAACTGGGGCGGGTAGCGTGGGTGATAGCCAAGGTGGTGAGCCAGTGCAGCCCGAAGTTGACATCAGCAAGATCCCTGGACTCTACAAGGCTTTAGAACACATTGAAAGAGCCTGCGTGCTCAATTCATATCACGATAAGGTGAACTCTGAGACTGCGTTGCTGGTTATCATAGTTGCTTCTCATGTGCGCAACAGCCTTGTACGCATAGTCCTATCTATTCCCGTTGCGTATCCATAGTAGTAGATGCTGGCAAAATAATTAAGTTAAGCTGTAACTAACTGTTGAGTTCTCCACATTGATTTGCTATGCAGCTCTTGGATTACATGGACTTTAGGGCAAGGGAAATTGAACCTCCCCCCCCTGAACCTCCTCCTGAACTTGACAAAGATGGGAAACCCGTCGTAAAGAAGAAACCTAAAGTGGTAGAACCAGAGGCACCATTAGATCCATTGGCTGCACTGGCGGAGTTTGAGGAAAAAGAAGAAATGGTTCCAAAAGTTATTTTACCATCATTATTTGATTCGACAGTGACAGTGCATCCAATCTGGGACTTTCAATGTGATGTCACAGAAGGCAGAAACATTAGTTGTACGGCATGGAACAAGGTAAGTGATATGTAAT
Source organism: Rhytidiadelphus loreus (assembly GCA_947034895.1). Classification (NCBI taxonomy): domain Eukaryota; kingdom Viridiplantae; phylum Streptophyta; class Bryopsida; order Hypnales; family Hylocomiaceae; genus Rhytidiadelphus; species Rhytidiadelphus loreus. The sequence goes on from OX344764.1 coordinate 48,980,085, forward strand.
AACCAATCAATGCACTGAGATTATGCAGCATTTCGTACATTTCTTGGTTCAACTCTTTTTGTATCTGTGAGAGGGTTTAGGTGAACAGGCATTTGATTGCTGTGGGATACGGTGAGTTCGAGTTTGGCAAACAACGGGATGGAATGATTGCGTTCTGGTCTTTGAAAAATCCGCGCTACCCACATGCAATGATCCCCACACAATCGGGAGTCACCTCCGTGGATTTCGCCACTACCAGTCCCAGCCTACTTGCTGGTGCGTTCTACCTCATCTGGGCGGACTTTAATAAACTTTCTCTACTCCTTGATATTGCTGCTGTACATTGACCATGGTAAGTAGAGGTTTGTGCTTCAATACGCAGTGCGCCTTTCCATTTTCCCTGTGTTTGGCCTTGAGCGCATTGCAAGTATTGGACGAGATCCATAGTATTTCCACAGTTGAGAACATCAGGGAGGTGCAATCAAAGCGTTCTGCGGTTCTGTTGGCTCGGGTTTTATGCTTTTGTATCCTTTTAGCCTAGCTCATAATTGATTTGGTAGTGACGTTCATTGGAATGATGCAGTTGGGTTCTATTCCGGAAATGTGGCCATATACGACATGCGAAATCCAAGGGACCTCGAGCCAATGGTGAAGAGCTCCTTTGCAACCGGAAAACACTCTGACCCTGTATGGAAAGTGCAATGGGTCGACCATGCTGCTGAGCATGGAGAGTCTCTTGTTTCCATCTCTACCGACGGTCGTGTATCTCAATGGTCCATAAAAAAGGTGAGACTTCGACAAAAAAATATCTAGGTCTAGCTTGTTACAGACGTGTACGAGCAGAAACATTCACCTGAAATGTACAGGACAAATAGATACATTTTGAATTTTAGAATAACGCAACACAATGGTCGCTTGTATACAAATGGTCATAGTCATTGCGCAAACAGGACATTTTACAATAGCCAACGTGGTGATTTCGTGGAAACAATCTAACGGTGGTAATCTGCCAGAAATCTATTGTGCAGAGAAATTTTAGTCGAGGGTTTAATGCTAAAATTCGCATGGAGTACGCAGCATTAGGACGGAACTTGAGGTTGTAGGTTATTGTAGGTTACTTGTTTTGTCTTGCTCAGTGCAAAAGTTAACAGTTTGTCATTACTTGCATCGGCCCTGGTTTATTTTTATTTTTCAAATTTTTCAAATTTTGGAATGGTCCAATGTGCAAATGCAAGGATTTGGAATATTTGAACCTGATGAAGTTGAAGAAGATTCCAAGCCAAAACAAAGGCGCGCAACCACAGCCTTTCATATCTCGACGCTCTGCAGGGCTGTGTTTTGAGTTCTCAAAAAAAGATATTGGGTACGGAGGTTCACGATCCTTCTTTCGAGCATGCAGAGATGTGTTTGGAACTTGGCGGGCGTCTTTCATGAAGATGAATTTGGAACTTGAATGTTGCATTTCACGTCAGCTTATTAAATTCCAGTGTGATGTGGAGTTGTTTACTTGTCGATTGGGCTGGACAGTATTTACCTTGTAGGTTCAGAGGAAGGACCCATCTATAAATGTGATCGCTCCTACAGTGAGCAATATGTAATGATCTACACTGGCCACAATGGCCCTGTGTATCAGGTCAGGCACCTACTCTACATCTACAATTCTTGAAGAAATATTTCTTTTGCTGAAGGGAATTATGCAACTTCGTACTCTCTCAAGATCATATTTTCGGACCACCTCGTTCTTGAAACTGGTACAACCAAGAATGAGGGTGTTTACATCGAATTTAACTGATTTCATACATGGGGTGCAGGTTCGGTGGTCGCCGTATGTGCCGTCCTTGTTTCTTAGCTGTAGCACTGATTGGACAGTACGACTTTGGAGCGAAGATCAAGTCAGTAGTTCTGCCGAATTTTTTTGCCTTAACTGTAGCATTCACATTCCCGGATCCTGCTCGAGATTCTCGAACAGACCATTATTTTTCTATAGAGCGCTTGCGTACTACGATACCCAGGAGTTCTACAGAACTTCGTCCATACTGTGATAATGATTTCTACTCCATTGTTGAACTTACACTGTAGCACTCTTCATTGCTTCGTAACCTAGTACGGAAGACCTAACGGTGGCATGCATCTCAGGAAGGAGCTCTACTTGTGTTTCAGACGACGAACATGGCTATAGCTGATGTTCGGTGGTCATTCGATCATGCCTGTGTTTTTGCAGTGGCCTCTACTGATGGTCATATAGAAGTACTTTAAATACTGCCTCCACTTCTGAATTTGAATAAGATGTCTCTTAATGAAATTCATATGGGTATGCCTTTCAATACTCTCATGCATGTATGCGGATTCCTCGAGGTGAACCTATGTCTCACTGCTGTTGATCCTTCATATATAAAGTAGAAGTAAGGTTTATTTAAAATAAGAATGAAAGCATTGTGTTTGTCGGGTGACTCTTAACGTTTCAATACAATTTGTTACATGGCAGATATGGGACTTGCACCTTTCATTAATGAAACCAGTGGTGGCTCATTTGATAGATGACGAGAGTGTGTTATCGTGCATGATGTTCTCTGAAGAATCGCCAGTGATTCTTGTAGGAGGCAGCAAAGGCGCCCTTTACATCCTAAGATTTGTGAGCATTCCAGTCCACTTCTCTCCGATCCTAAACCCTAAAACCCAGGGAGGTAGATTTCTAGTAGCACATTATTTTTCCAAATAAGTATGTTTTGCACATCTCAAGATTCCTACCTTTCTCTCTAAGAACCAAGTGCACGTAGATTCGTTGGATCAAATAACGACGTTACTGAATATTTCAAGTGGAATTTCTTGGAATGTGTAGGACGGGTTGTCGAGAGAACAAACAGACGAGGCAGAAGCCCAGAAGCTAAAAGACACACTAGCAGCTTCGGTCACTCGTCATGGTGCAGTATAGAGTTGCGTATCGTCGAATACATCCATTGAAATGTTGCCCAAATGCCTGTTCCTGGGCAACATTGTGCACGGATTAAATAGCAACTACAACCCAAACCCATTGAAGATGTGAAAGAATTGAGAATGTTCTTGCGTTGAAAGAGTTCTTGAAAGCATCCTTAGAATTTTGATCTTGTATTTTCGTCCTCTGGATCCAGACATTTGTGTGTACTGTACAAGTACTCTGGCTTAGCTAAAGCATTGCATGTCTCAGTGCTGAGAAGGCTCAGTGAAAGATTGCAGAGCCATGTGTTTAGAGGCCTTGCCTTTTCTGCAAGGTTCTTCTACTGTGCAGTACAGTACAGTACACTGATTGCCATAAAAATCAAGAAACCAACATTAGAAGCTGGTCAGGTTTGTTCACGTTTCATAAGACCGGTGAAAATACCTCGTTCTACATAGCATTCTTGCAAGGAAATGTTAGGGTGCCAACTGCTAATTCAAGGACAAATCAGGGTATCCGAGAGTCTCCAAATCCAAGTTCAAGAAGGAAAGTATCGGATGGGGGGGCTCGATATTGGATCACGCGTAGTAAGCAACTAAAGACGCATTAGTGGAGAAACTTCAAGTAGGGAGAGAATTGGCTGCATTTTGAAGGCGGTAGACTTCCAAGAAAATCTTCAAAGTCTGCTGGAATGGAAGTCCCTTAATTATGGGAGAGACCCCTCATCGCGGGTTTGAATCACACGGGCCCCACACTAGGACCGTGCCCTGCAAATGAAATGAAAACGGAGGGTTGTAATATATCTGTAACACAGAATAGGTATCACTGGAATAGGGGTGTCGAAATTCAGGATTTCACCAATGAGACTTTCCAAATTTGACCCTACCGGGTGCGGAGGCCCTAAAATCTTTCCTCAGGGTACAAAAAACTCTTGAGAAAACTTAAAATCACTATTCTCAGATCGCCTCTCTTCTTAGAGTATAAGTTGGGATAACGAGGACTGTGAGACAAGTGGTCGGATTCTTACATAAGAAAAGCTCTACCATGTTCACAAAGGCAGTGCAACCACCTATTTCAGACTTGAACCTACAGAACCTGAAGAGACTAGAGACAAATAGATCCAGTCCATGAAATTGAGAAATAGATTGTATATCATCTGCAATCATGAGGCTTAATAGGACGAGTGACAGCCAACGAAAGAGCAAATGCACGTCTTTCAGAAAATCATCTTTAGACGACAAAATATAAAAGATATAGCCTTCTGTACGTATCTCATAAACGCAGACGCATGCCACCCAATAACTGACCTAATTGCAAGGTCCTGTGCTAAACTAGCTGCCTTGATGTTCCAACATAAGACCTCAATTAAATGCTGGCCAATACTAACCTACTAACTCGCATCGATGCAAAGCAATAAAAAATGAAACGTTTCCTAAAAGGCAAGGAATTGCCAAACTGTATTTACAAGTGTACTGTACAATGTCAATGGAGTCCAGGCTTATCAGGAGAGCGAAATGAAACTGCTCTCCTAACAGCTGGAGTTGGCAAAGGTTTGCCTCCCACTACTGGTCGACTGCCAACTGGTGTCATATCGACACTGTTGCTCTTGTGCTCTGTGTTGTTAGAGAGATCCTTACTTTCTGGACCTCCAGTAGCCAAAAGCTCCGTAAAATATTGCAACTCCTTCAATCCTGGTTACAAAAATAAATCAAGTCATGAGAAGGGACCCAACTTTCCAAGAAACGAGGTGGAGAAAAGTGGCAGGCTGGCACGAAGCACAAGGGACATTAGGAAAGAGAACAAACCTCCCCCAGATGTAAGAGACTGCGGAGTAGAGACAGATCGTTGCAAAGACCGCGTTGAAACGGATTGGAATCCGTCCAATGACGCTACAAACCTGCACGGCAACTGCAGTAAGCATCACACGAGAAGAAAGCAAAAAGACTTGGTCATGGAATCAGACCTACATGAAAATCGAACAGGAAGTAGGAAATGAAGCCACAAACGTCAGTTTTCCTTGCATCTAATCTAGGGTAAACCCGTAAATGACCTGATCCAATCTCCCATACTGACCCTGTTACCAACAGCAACTCATGTGTTCATGCAAGTGGTATAAGCATGACTTGGCTAGATGTTTATGGCCACTGATCTTTGGATGGAAATGGAGTTGTTTACTCGTACTTATAGTGATCTACAACCTCCCCCACTTCAAAATGGCATGAGAAATCCATACATAGCGATAGCACTTTGATCTCAACAAATTTGAATTTGTACCCCGAGATCCCTCCGCTGATAGATAGATACCAAAAATCACACTCACCTATGATAAAATGCTCGAGGTAACGCACACAGTACCCTCTACCTTAATTTGTCTCCAGGTTTGGCTACATATCTCGAATGTGACCATCTCAGATAAACCCTGATCTTGATTGAATTCAGTTAAGAATCGAGACATACCAAGAACGGGTCATGCATTTGTAACAGAGACTGTCATCGTGAGAAATTTAGCAACGTGGTGAAACAATCGAAATTTAAAAGCTGAAGTGCGCACCTGCATAACAATACAATACCCTGGTTTGCAATTTCTTGGTTCGCCTGAACCTCATCAATTTTCCCTTCGAGGCCCAAAACAAGGCGCTGCACTTCCTCAATCTCGCCGTTAGCCCGCTCCACTTCGCTTTGCACCTCGGTCACCTGGTTGCGTATCAGCCCTTGCAAAACCACGCTCTCGTCCAAGGTCTTGGTCACGCCCTCGAGCTTGGCCGTCAACTGGCGTTTGGTGGCTTGCAGGGCCGTGGACACAGTCTCGAGTTGCTTCGAGACATTGGACACGGCATTGGACATGTGCTTCCTCGTCACGTACATGAAGTCGGACCATTTCAACCCTTTCCACTTGATGTACCCGTACCCTACCAATCCTAGCGTGGCCACGGGAAGCACCAAGGAAGAGTAATTGGTGGAGCTCCCGGCATTGACCACCGTGACACTTCTGGATGAGGATGCATAGTGCCGGAGCTCTTGTGTTAAACGCTGCACTTGCACTGCAAGCGCCGAATTGTCGCCGCCTCCCGATCCCACTTCCTCCTCGGACAGATGCTTGGACACAACCTGCACACGGCAATCTACGTTCACAATCGCCGCATCATCCCTTTATCAAGAATTCATGGTTTTAAAATGATCAATTCGACTGACATCATTATGAAAATAACAGATGGTGCCAAGTTTTCTTGATCATCAAAAACCATTGCATGTGTTGGTCAAAAAAACATGAAATCGATCAAAAGGAAGCCCCCAAATGATCTACTCAAAACTTCAAAAGAAAACTTGAGGAGCGAATTTGGGCTTCTTGTTCCATTTAAGGATGATTCAGATCAAAGTAATAACCACGGCGAAGAAAATCCTTTCCAAGTAGGTGCAATCAAAGAATCTAAAACAAACGCTATTCAAGTACGATTGCAATCAGCAAAACCATAACCAGACCCAAGATATATCATCGCTATGCTTGGAAAAACACAATTCAAAGACACGAAAGCTTCAAACCAGAGCGACGAGGTAAGAACTCATCATCAGGGACTCAAATTTTCAAAATAGATCACAGAACGACAAGGAGGACCACTCCACCTGAGAAAGATCGTTCAGTAGATCGGAAACCTTTTTGTTCCGGAGCGCCAGCGTTCCAGCGGTCCCCGCGCCTACAACCACCAGCAACCTTGACGTCGCCATCGCCAAAGCCCTGTCCGCCTAAACCCTAATCTTCCGAAACCTGACCCTGGCTCCCCTAAACCCACATCTCTTCGATCTTCGTCGCTTCGAACTAGCAACAGCAACAACAGCTTTCTCTCTGCAATCGAAGATTCCGCCTCCTATCCGTGCGGCCGCAACTCCATCGCCAACGTTGCCACTTCGCGTTCTTCCAACATCGTCAGTCAGAGAAACAAAAGCGGACGAGTGATGCACGTGATTCGAATGCGATTTGCAGGGCCGTAGCTGCCCAAAACATTCCTCCAGCCGACAGCAAAGTACACTACTTCCCAAATCTCTCCTTGAAACTTCCCCACAGCTCGAATTTCGACAGAAATCGAGTCTTTGGGGAGTTCAGGTATACGAGTATCTCCTTGCTGAGCGTGGTCGTGCGGCCACGGCAACCGGCGGCCCGGGATACTAGCCAACCTGGATGAAATTGGGATGAAATGTGCGAATATCTCCGTTAAGTGAATCCCCCTCTTCCCCCTCAACTAATATTGATATTAGTGTTATGTTACATTTACTGTTACTTACCTATTTCTTGACTCACTCTAATTCTCATTTAGTTGACAAATAGTTTTTAAGATACATTCAATGTTGGTTACATTAGTGGTAGTCTTGACATTTAAAACACTATATGCCAATATGAACACTACTAAAATTACTCCCTTCATCCCAAAATAATCTTCATGTTGACCTCAATTTTTTGTCACAAAATGATCATCTTGTTGTACTTCGTGATGTTGAAAATTGGTCAAATTTGGCTTCCAACTGCTATTTAGGACCAACAAAACAACTCTAAGCAATACTTCCCCCTCCATCATGCAATCATCAATAGAAAGACAAATGAAATGATTGAAAGGGTCAATCAACACTATTCATTCTTATTTTTTGCATCTCTTTTAGTGTTACCCGATTGAAGGAAATGAAGTTTTGGGGAGGTGGTATAGAGGTCCGCACATGGTCTTTGGCCCATACTAACTAACTACAAAATGACACATCACAATCAACAATTAAGTGTCCATTTGTATTCCTTGAAAATGCTCAAAAAATTCCACTTTTCAATACTCCAAAACTACACTTTGAAAAGAGTTCCAAAACTCAAAGTTTCTAGGACACTAGAAGTGCATTGAACTCTACATATATGGCAAAACAGATTTTCAAATGTTATTTTTAGCCTTAATCCAAAACATTTTGTCGAGCAAGATCATTTGGGATGGAAAGAGTACAATATATAGTTGACAAAGAGTATTCATCTTGACATTTATTGTTAGTAACACTACTAGTGTCAAAGTTCATATTAGTGTTGCAAATATAAAGGAAGAGAGAATAATTCCAATCATTTGAAGGTTCATGTACATAAAAGAATTTATTCATTTAGGTCACATGTTTGACTCCAAAAAGTTGATCCATAGACTAGGTACCTTGAAAGAAAGGGAGACTTTACATTAACTAATTAATTTTGGGATTATGAAGAAAAGAAAATTAGAAGCTGGGAGTTCGATTGTAGTTAGTATTTTAAGGTAAGTCATATAAATTAGGAAGTGTTTGAGTACTTTTGAGTTTTCATGTGTAAAATAGGATTTATGTGGCATATATGGTGGCTATGTTTTTAATGATAAATAGGGTATATTTTATAGTAGGGGTGGAAATTTGAAGGTGTTAGTGGAATGATTGAATTGAATATGTATGTGGTGCTACAAAGCTAAACAATAATGACTATTAGTGGTTGTGTATTCCAACCCAAGGTTGCAAGTATTTATAGCAAAGGAAGTATATTTAGTTATCTTTTGTGCCACTAATTCTTGAGAGAATTTGTCATTGCTATATGTAAATTCAAAGAATTGTAAGTTGTCTTCTTGTGAAAGGATCAGTAGTACATCAAGTTGGAAAGATGGTATTAGTAGTACAATAAATCAGTGCATCAATGTGCATTACAAATATTCTTTGGTCTCAAAATGACAAAGGAATTTTGAAATGTAAAAATTTCTCAATAAAAGTACATTATAGTGTAATCCCTAAAGGCCCTATTGTTCTTTCAGGAGACAAAATGGATTTCAGATAGGCTTCTATTGTCTCACTTTTTGGAGTGATTTTTTGAATTTTTTTTTAAGATAGAAAAACATGTAAGTATTTTTGGAATATAATATTTATTTCAATTGATGCCTAGGAGCAAAAGTTTTGCCAACTTCTTAAGAAAATAACTTGTAATTTTCAAAAAAAATTCAAAAAATGTAATTTTCAAAAAATTTCAAAAAAAATTGTTTGACAAGGTTAAGTTTATTTGCTAGAACAATCTCATTGTTGGAATTATTGTATTTCAATTCCCTCCTTAGAACTATTAATGATTTAGAATATTGCAATCTAGATGGTCAAAGTTTATGAAATTTATTCCATACATTCTCAATTTCTCATACCAATCTAATGTAAGATCCTTCAATTAGATATGCAGCAAAAACAATTTCTAAATTTTTTTACACTTTGCAATAGAAATGGAAATGTTGTGTGGAATTTGATGAAAAAAGGTCATAAGACTTTAGAGATTAGAGAAAATTTACGTATTGTTCTATATTTAGAAACATGGTATGAAATCTTCAACTTCAAAAATCAATAAAACTGTTCATTTATAGGATTTTTTCAAAACTTTTAAGCAGAAAAGAAATTACACTTTAGAAGATTTGTTTTGTAAGTTTTGCTCAAACGCAATAGAAATCATTTTGAATGTCAAATCAACTTTTAAAGAAAAAATGTCAAAGTATTGAAATACATTATATAGGTATGCTAGTCATTACAAAAATTCTAAACCCTACAAAGGGTTGTCAGTTTTGTATCCTGTATGCAATTTCAGTGCAATTAGGTATTTTTTTCTTCTGAATCTGATGTGGCACTATTGATGCCATGTCGCCACATTAGACTGACAACTTTTATAAAAAAATTATTATTATTATTTTAATATTAAAATTATTAAAATTATTAAAATTATTATTATTATTATTATTATTTTTTGTACTTGCTCTATAAGGCTACCAAAAATAAAAAATTGGTAGCCCTTTGCAAGGTTCAGATTTCTTGTAATGTTTTTTTTATAACAACCCCTTATAAAATTAAAACTAACGTGACTTGAACTTAATGTGATGATGTGGATATAGCATTAATAAAGTTGCACACAAAAAATTCTATAAAAGTCATTTATTCTTCAATATGCACAAAACATGTTTGAGACTTTTAGTTCTCAACATCCTTCTAGAAATATAGAGCTTGCAACCATTTATGGTTGTAATAAAGATAATTGGTGATGAATTTGGTTTGAATTCATGAAGAATGGTTTGCATCCAATAGGACAAATTCACCCTTATTTAAAAAAGGTAACCTAAAAGTTAAAGAGCTCCATACTACTTTCATACGAAAATACATATAACATTATAGTAAAAAATATAGTCTTAGATTATGATTATAGTACTCAAAACTCACATATGAAGTCTTTGTAGTCTAAAGATAATTCCATCCCACATGATTATTTTGAAAACTACCCAAACAAAATATGAGATGATAACCACCCATCCATAATTAAAAAATCAAGAGTATCTAAAAGTACAATATAATTTGATGTATATGAGATTCAAAAAACATACATTTGATCATTTAGGCTTTTCATATTTTTTGTTGAGACAAAGTAAATTACATATTGTGGACATACTGAACTAGCTAGATCTTCCCAATTCATTTTTGTTTAGCAAATACACTTCAATAGAATATAGAATTTTAGTCAAAATCTACCATACTTTCACCACTTCACAACAACTTTAGGTTTCAAATCTCAACCAATGCTTTTGACACCACATCCAATAAAAAATCCTTCCATTCATCTTTCAACACTCATGCCCCTTATTTGAAACATTCTCAAATTATATCCATATGGCCAATAATGTGGGGGTATCTTTAAAATGGCAAAGACACACTATAATCTTCCAGATGTGATATTGGATTCTCTTCATATTTTCTTCCACAATATTTCTATCCATCTATACGGTTGGATTTTCAAAAACAACTCTCTTTCACTTTCCGCAAGCCCACCAATTTCAAAACCCCAACTTTTGTCAAGTTTTGTGAATGAACAACTCATCATTGAGCAACACCGTTGCAAGCCATCAAATCTCCATGCCATGTAGTGACGAAGGAATGCACCCTCAACCACTTCTATACCAGTACACTAAAATTGGCAAATAGTATTGGGTGATAATTAGTATTGGGTAATAATTAATTTCCCCACCATTCCAACTTCTATATTTTGTTCCCATCTAACACTAAATGCAATTGCATAAGACTATTGAAATGACCAAATTTTACTATAAAGCTAAAGTAATGTTAGAATGAATAAAAAATGTTCTAACACTAACCTTACAAATTACAATTAGTGTTATTGTTGACAATTAGTGTAGCCAACACTATTTACCAATTTGAGTGTAGAATAAGCATGATAGAACTAAAGTTCACTGATCTTTGAAGATAGCTCAAAAGGATTCAATCCCATGTCGTGATGAGCGGTACATTCACACCAATTTCTCCCAAGATCACACTAATACATATGCTTAAATACATGAAGTGACACAAAATAATTCCCGTACCAGTGGAAATGAAGTTGGACGCTCATCAAAGTTGCATAGAACGTAAATGGGTTCTGCCTCATTCTAAAATTCATCTATCTCCACATTGCCCAATCACCTCTTGCCACATACCCAAAATTTGTTGACATGGGTAACTTCTCAAAGGTTGTATCAACTATCAAGTATTGCCGGTATCTTTTGTAGTCTAGAACGCTGCATTGGTAACGTCCATCCAGTATCACGCACAGTAAACATATTCCAATATGGGATTGAAACATTTGCCCAGGCGAGAATTCAGGGAAAAAGCTACCCCCAAGGATAACAATTACAAAATCAATTTTCCTTAAAATCAACCCTAGTTGTTGCTTTCTAAAAGAAGTGGAGCACCGTTTGCATAAAACACTGTTCTGGAGTCTTCATGTTACAAGCTACAGAAGCGATTCTACGCTGGCTTCCAATCGTTAAACTTCTATATTTCGGAACAGATTCCATGCATTAAAAATTTCTGCAGAAGGATCATTTGTCAGAGGAAACAAAAAACATATCCCATAGTCCTACATGCTCAGCAGAGTTGTCACGTTCCGTTCACCAAGCAGAAGAGGATTACAGGATATGACGTAGTTATTTGTTGTAGACCATCCCATTGACCAAAAAAAAAAACCTCAGCGTCCACAATCACATGCATGCCAACTAGTTATGTCCCATAAGCGCCTCCAGGCCTCTGAGCTCTGAACAGAATATCTAGTCCACATTCCACAACCAATAGTTAAAACATTCAGATTCTTACGAACTTTTCTCCACCTATGCCACTGTTGTAAAACATGTTGCAGCTCAATTTAGACAATGCTGTGCATTGTGCACATCAAGCTTCAATCAGTGAAACAACTTATATGGCATAACATAAACTACTAATGTACACCTAAAGCATCCAAATAAGCATTTGAGCGTGGTTCATAATATCAAACTATTTTTAAAATTGTTGGTCTTCTTGGCATGTGGGAGATGATTCCAATGCATTGTAGCAAGTCATTTTCGGAGACTGTACGAATGAACTACAAACTTTCAAAAGAGCTGATAACAGGCGAACCCAAAATCAAGCCTAGGCTCTCATGTCCAGGCAGTGTAAATTTCTAGGCAAAAAAGAATAAGGGCTGCAATGAGATGTGTCGTTATCTTGTTCAAACCATAAGAGCAAAAACAGAGTTCGTTGAGCCTTACAAATACTGCATGCAGCATCTTCCGTGCGCTCGGTCCACAAATACGACCATGGGAAGCAGTTGTCACTCGAAGCAAATCCTCCGCAGCCTCCGCCTTCACCATCATTCCAAAGGCACACCAAATGTTGATGCAGTAGATCCCTTTGGAGAAAACATGATTCATTCAAGGACATGCCAAAGAGCAAGAATCAGGCCGAGAGAGGGACAGGGATGTAGGGAGCATTGTACGGATGCCGAGAAAGCCAAGTCCGCTGCGGATCAATGAAATCCACAGACAGGAACTTGGCCGCGTCGGCATCCGTAAGCTTGCGCATCCAGGGCACGCGCAGGGCAAGCGCACTGCCGGGTCCCGAACACCGGAATTCAGCGAAGCACGCGGTTCGTTCCTTCTCCCGATCATTCCAGTTGTGCCAGCCCGCCGGCACAATGCACCCATCCATGAACGTGAACGCAAACACCACACGCGCGCAGGGCTGCCACGGACGTCCGAGGTGCATATACGGCTTGGGCTGCCCCGTCCCCGTGATCACGCACCGTAAGAAGACGTACCCAGTGGGCTCCTCAGGGCTCCTGCACGACTGGGCGGTAATAAACCCCGCCGACTTGCAGTGAATGTGGCAATGCTCCAGGAGCACCTGCGCATTGCCGAAGATGAAGTCCACGCTGCCTTCGATGTAGCAGTCCCGGAAGTACTGTCGACCGAAGTGGAGATAGGCCGTGTCCTGCCACCCTAAGAAACGGCATTGGTAGAATGCACACCGGTCGGCCGTCACGCGAATGGCCACCGCTTGGCCGGATCCTGGCGGCGCCGCGTTCTCGAAGGTGACGTTCTGGGCTATGAAATCCTCCCCCTCCACGATCACCGAGCCGCATGCAAAGGTCCCTGTCCCGATCACCTGCGGGGACTGGTCGTGTTGGATGCTCGTGGCCGTGTTCGCCCAGGTCAGGATGGTTTGGTGAGCGTCCTCACCCTGCACTTGCGCAACCCCACTCGGCGTTAGACAACCAGACAGACATAGGCAACGTCGCAGCCGAGGAGCCCAAAATGAAATTCTGAAAGTGAAGTTCTGTCACATGCTGCAGATGGAGTTCTATCACGTTGGGACAGTAGTCATCCACGTCAAAACGACATTCAAGAAATTCTAGGGGTAGCAGGAGCGGGGAAGGTGGTCTAGAAACCTTTTTCAGTTTTGTCGAACTCCTGATCATAATGTCAGCACCGAATGAGTATGGACCTCAATGCGGGTTCTAGGGTTTGGTGAGAGGACCAAGGATGTTCCAGAGGTGTACTCTCCCTCCTGTTTGGCTCTGAGCCCTAGACACACGCGCTAGTAATCAACATGAGGCCACTCTAATGTCCCAATTGCTGCTGGTTCGTGGTCCTTGCTGAACCCCGCGATGGATGCCATACCTGGAGAGTGATGCGATTCTTCTGTTTGGGCACGTATACGGGCTGGCGGTAAACCCCCGGAGCCACGGAGATGACGACGCGCTTGTTGTTGGGCAACGGTAGAGCGTCGATGGCCTCTTGCACGCTGCGGAAGTGGCCACTGCCATCCAGTGCCACGCGCAGCACTCCCCCCTCGTCGGGATTGCGAGCCTTCTGATTCGGCATGGCAGCAGAGCCCCTCAGAACCTCACCTCTCGGCGCTGCAGCAGGAGCAACCCACTCCACGGCACTTTCTTCGACCAGTGCGTCCCCGATCTGTGTGCGCCCTCCCAGCGGGGCTCCTGGGTTGAGGGGGTGGCGCGCTCGGAGTGCCTTGGAGGCCTTAATAGCCTTGGAGAAGCTGCTGCTGCTCCCCGCAGCTCCCATCAGTCGTCGTCGTCACTCCACCTGCACCAAGAGTCGCGGAATTCGCAACCATGTCCCATCCTCGGGCTCGAAGGGTGCGAGAGCCGCCCTCCCTCGACAGACAGACCCAAGCCTCCCAACTGAAAACTAAGCAAAGGAAAAGAGAAAGAGAGCTGCGAACAAGAAAGGAAGTTCAGTTCCGTGGAGGCAAGGAGGGCGGGACCAGGGAAAGGCCAAAGCCAAGGAAACACAACTCTCACTTGTTGTGTTGTGTCGTCTCACCCCTTTGGAACTCCCATCACCTCCTTTGGCTCCCTATTTTGTGCTTGATAAATTGATAAATTGATCTTCTACACCTCCCTCCAAGCTAACTTGGGACCTCTGATTGTAAATATGAATTCAAAATTTTCAAATTTTATCATGTGTGGAAAACAAAAAATTTCAGCATTTTTTCACGGGGACAAGTGAGGGGGAGCTCACTTGTGCCCCCTTTGGACAATTGAAAGAGAAAAGAATTCCAAGTCTCCTTGGAACTGGTGTACACAAAGAGTACGGTCAAGGTTCCAATCAAAGTCCCAAGATAAAATACAGAGGGTAGGAATGGCAACTTAAGAAATTATACATATTTTAGTAGGAAAATGACATAAATTGGATAAATTGCAAGAAAATTGATTTTGTTTTTACACAAAGTAGATTAGAGTCAATCCATATTGGTGTTCCTAAATAGGGGTCTATGGAGGGCCATATTTCTTTATTTTCATTTTGGAGGTCTCATGGTCTATTTTTGGAAATTAAAAATTAAAAAATGTAGCCCATGATCACATTTCACTCTAAGGAGGCACTCTAGCCTATACAATGTCTAGAAAGGAGGGCAACCTTTTGATAGGGGCCCATCCTAGATCCCTATCCAAGCCCCACTGAAATAGATTGACTTTAACAAGAGTATAGTAGAAGAAATTTGAGGCCTCAACAAGACTGCAAGTTCCTGAGTAGTGGGGAACATGGGAACTATGTTGTATCAACAATCTAATGTGGCAAAGACCCTACCACGTCAAATAATATTTTCGAATATTTTTTAAATTAGATTTTTTTTAATATTTTTAATATTTTTTTATTGTCATTTTATTATTTAAATATTTTGATAGGAGTAGTTGGTTCACAACAAAGGAAACATCTCTGAAACGTTTGTCCCATGCTTCAAATCTCTTCTAATGAATTATGTATTTAAATGACATTATAGTATATTTCAATTTAGCAATACTTTTAGCTAAGCACCTCATTTTAAAATTCCTTTTGCTATTCGATTGGAATATTCCTTTGGAGGTTCATAACCTTCTCTATAGTGTGATTGTATTAATCCCTAAAGGACCAAACAACATTTTTTTTGGCAACATAGCAAATTCAAGCAGCTCACTAAAAATGAAATTTTTTTTTCTTTGAAATTTTCACACAACATGTGCCCAAAGAGTAGCTTTAAGGCCCAACAATTTTCATAATTTTTGACTGCATGGTTAAAAAGTTATTGTATGATATGTAGTTTTCATTTCTTGGTGGGCAAAGGTTGCTATTATGTGAGCATAGGAGTGTCAACCTATGAGCTTAGAGTACTTATTTTGTAGGCGTATATACTATAGAAACCGTCTATGATTATAGGATGTATATGTTATAAATATCCATATTATAGGTATTTATGATATATATACCATCTATAATGTGTAGTATCTATATTATAGGTACCTATATCGTAGGCTCAATGCTCACAAGCTCGCATTCTTTTGCTCACATACTAGCATTGTTGCTTAATGGGTAGCTTGGGTAGAAAGAAAACTTCTTTAAAAATCATTTTTTTAAGAAATAAAAATCTGAAATTAGTTTTCTAGATTTATATAAATGTGGAAAACTTCATTTTGATAAATGGGATGAAAGTTATGAGGAGTTTTAGTTGTGGGTATTTTACAAGTAGTTATGGAATCTCTACTACAAGATAAACTTTGATGTCATTTATTTAATTTAATTTTCAATATTTTTGGAAAAAACAAAACAAAACAAGGTGTACATTGTTCATTACAACATTACAACCATTGAGATTGGCATTTTTCAATTCTATTCTCAACAATTTAGTATTTTAAATCAATTCTTTATACTTACTACTATTCTTTTCCTATATGTTGTACAATACCAAATGATCTGAAAATTTTCAAGCATGTAACCAACTTGCCTTGAAGAATTAATCCAAAGAATTACACCCATTTTGGAAAAAATTACATACAAATATGCCCTTGTGAAGTGTAGCTGCCCAAGGCCCAAAACATGATTTTCGTCACTTCAAACACTAATATCTTGCAATCTATACAATGAAAATTTCTGATTTTTTTTCCACATCTTTTCAAACTAGATTACTACAAGATCCTACAATTACATGTATCCAAAATTAAATTTTTTCTAAAATTTGGTACTTGTACTAGAAATGGTAATTTTGGAACATTTTTGGTGAAAACATAGTCAAAAACCTATAGGGTTTAAGAGATGAGTTATTGTAGTCTTAGTTTTTGCCTACCTAACAAAACACCTAGAACTAAATATGGAGGGTTCAAATCTAGAGAATAGTCAATTAGTCTAATGTACTTGTAGCTAAAGTCACATGTAATCTAAAGTAGAATGGGTTTTAACACTATTTGTCTCATTTTTGGTAAGTTTGTTCATTTATCTTCTTATTCCCAAAGACAAATTTGATGGTCAATTTCTTATCAATGCTTTGGACGTATGAATGCAATCCTTGTCTTATCTAGTGGGGGCTCAAATTTTATTAATAACAATTCGTCTGGGTTGATCCACAATTCGTTGACATACATGCTCTAGAACCCAATGCAGTGCATATATAGAGAGAGATAAATAAGTTTACACGCACAACAATATTCCATACATTCCTTGATTACTGGTGATGTTTATTACTATAACCATTTGTCACAATTGCTATTAATTTCTAAAGCACTATTTGGAATGCTTAAATGGTCTGTCAAAAACCTCCAACAAATTGTTTCTATTCTAAATGCAGGGCATGAGTGTATGTGTATGCAAGCTCTTTTAGATTGATTTAATTGTACAATTCCCTACAACAACTTGTTAATATCTCTTTATTTATAACACCATTTTTAACAATGTACAATTAAAATACATTCCAACATTTAACAACATCAAAATCCATTCATAATTAATCACTACCTAACAAAACTCCTTGCAAGGGTCATATCATTGGACAATTAGGTTGAATTAATTATTATCTCAATTATATTCCTAACAATTTGTTAATTGCAATTCCAAATAGTACAATTTCAAATCATAAAGACTCTTAACGTTTTCTACTTAATTCATTATAAATCCCAATACTAACAATATCGTAACAAAATCTAAGCAGTGGTTAATTAACAATTTGTTTGTAAGCCAGTAATCCTACTTACCCCATTAACTAATCTCACTTCATCAACACCACATGCTCTTAATAACGACTTGTCTACTCAATCCTACATAAGATCTTCATATCAACAATAAGGAAACAATATAACATATAACCAAATTTGTTTAAGCAAGTAAATATAAAATGCTCCCTGAGTTAAATCACATAGCCTTGGAGTTCCAACCAAAAACAATTTGTCCATTTGCACACCTCTCCATCTCCTGAAAGATTCTCATTTCTTCTTCCACCTTTGGTACATACTCCCTTTTTGCTCCCTCAATTCACAGCACCACATACTTGTAGACAATTGGTTTATAGATTTGGAATTGACATAAGCCAATCACTAAATTTGGAAATCTTCTACCAAGACAAATTGTCTTCTATTCCACAATATAACGAAAAGGACACACTCCAAACTATATGCATTCACCACAAACCTCGCACTTACTAATTCAATACTTCAATTACAAATTATAAATCACATCAATAGCACTCCAATCTATGAAACAATTAGATCTCAAATTCCACAAAGTAAACATGTAAACAATCAGTTGTGAGCCCAAAAATACACAACAATAGTTCAATCACTGAATTTTCAATTGCATCTCTTAATATTCAATTATTAATCAATTACAGAACAATTTATTTTAATATTGATTGTGTTCATATGATAAAAATGCATGTATACAAGGAGAACGACAACTTGTCAAAACCGAGAAGACCAAGAGAGAATAGGGGCTTTTGCATACCAAATTGTCTGGCTAAAATGAGAAAGAAAACAATTGTCTGCAACCAAAATCTAATTGTTTGCTGGCCTTCCTCTAATTCAAGGTAACTAAATTGACTATTAGTTCGTAAAACATCCCAAAAGAAAATAACTTAACTATTCATCCATTTTAAACATTTGTTAATCTAATCAAAAGAGTTTTCAACATTCTTTACTAACAAAAGATGAGTAGTAAGAACATTGAAAAATAAAAATGGCTATAGTTACAAAGCCCCTTATGACTTTGCATGTGTACAACAAATGGAACAATGTATACTTATTTGTGTCTTGAATTTAGATCAAAATCCTAAATGCTTATATCCCATACCAAGTGGTTGACAAAAAATAGTTCTAAAAATGCATGCCAATTACTTTGAAATTTTATTTATTTTTATGAGCAAATAATGATTGTTACAAAATATTCTTAATTTCTAAATAAATAATCAATAGAGAATGTTGAACTTGCCTTCTAGATATAGTACATATATAGATCAAATTGTCCATATATTGTTTTAACCAAGTAAAAGTGATCTTGAAGGCTCTTTTCAAATTGTGACATCACTAGTAGAAAAGCATCTACAATGAGGCAATTGGCAAAGGAAGTGCATACCCAAAACTATATAGGTTGTATAGTTTTGGGCATCACTTTCTTTGCTAGTTGCCTTGTTACGTACAGTTGCCTTTTCTACTAGTACATGATTATTCTTAGGAATCACTTCAATATCTTTACAGGGTCTAACCAACAATTGCCTCAAAAAAAAGAATCAACTTTTTTATGAATATTATAAGAAAAATTGGATATTAACTTTGTCCTTGAGTTAGGCACAATTCATAAAGCTTAGAAAGTTAGAATCTTTTGTGGTTTAGTTTTCAAATACCTTTGGCTAGATTCTTTTTCACTTAAGAGGCAATGTACCTTGTGATGTTGCGCAAACTTCTATTAATTTTTAAATTTTTTATCTTTAGAATCTTGAAATTGCAATATTGAGTCTTAATGAATTCAAACAATGTATGTGAATTGGTATGCAATAGAATCTTAATCATAATCCCAAAGTTGCTTAGGTGAATTTTGTAGCAAAAAGTTAGTGTCACTAGAAGAAAAACATGTCCGGCACAATCAGCTAGTATGCAACTAGTGTCCTATACAACTACCCTGCAACTGTAATCCTCTCTATTAGCACCAAATCTAACATAATTGTTTTATGTCGTTGTTTTACAATATTGATACATTTTTTAGTTGTAAAATAGTCAATCTATAGTTGTAAAAAATGACTAGGAAACAGCTAGGAAAAGATTGCAACTATAAAATGGCCATAGTTGTTTCCTAGTCGCTTTCTAGTTGTATACTAGTTGTTTCTTAGTTGTTTCTTACACTATTAGAAAATTCAACGTTTTTGTTGATTTGGTTGCATAAATTTGATTCACCTTTTTGTTGATTTGGAGAGTAATTTGTTGATTTGGATAAAAATCAATACAAAAGTGAACCAAATGAATGCAACCAAATCAACAAAAAAATTGAATTTTCTAGTAGTGAAGCTAGTTGTTCCTAATCGCTTTTAAGTCATACACTAGTTGTTTCCTAGTTGCTTTCAAAGTTCATTCCCATTTGTCTTATATCAATTGTCCCATATCAATTGTAAAGAATACCATTAGGTTGGACATATAAAATTTGTAAGTTGTTGAAGTCTAGTACAATGAATTGATTTCTATTGATAGAATTTTAAAAGTTCTACAATTTGTAGATATCTATAGATTATAGAAATCTAAAATTTGTAGATTTCTATACAGTATAGATTTCTACGATTTGTAGATCTTTATAATCTTTAGAAATCAAACAATATTTAAAAGCCAAAAAAAAATTAAATCTATGAAATTGTAAGGTTTCTTTAACCAATGAAATCTATTAAATACCAATCTTTGAATTTTTGAAATCTAAGAAGAAGGTAGATCTAAAAATTTGAAATCTAGAAAAAAGGTAGATTTGAAATTCAAAGATCTAGAAAAATCTAGATCTGAAAATAAAAAATCTAGAAAAATCTAGGTCTGAATTTCTAAAAACTAGAAAGAAATTAGATATTGGATTTTGAAATCTGTAAATCATTGAGATTAATATTTTAAAATCTACAAATTTACAAGTTGCAAACAAGTTGCAAATGAGTCACATGCGAGATGTGACTTTGACAATTGCTCCACCAAGTTTTTTAGATTTTAGAGTGTCCACTGCAACTACAAGTCTCCAAATTATCACCAGTCGCAAACTAGTCACAAATGTCCTATGCAACTGAAAACCAGTTGCATAGTGTAGTTGCAAAACCCCTAATTTTCTTTTAGTGCATGGACCCTAACGTGAGAAATGTTCCTAAAACTATGAAACTAGTCAGACTATCAAATTACATCATTTGGAGCTACAAGGTTAGGATGATTCTCATACAAAAGGGACTCTAGGGTTTTCTTGAATTTGAGATCAACGATCAGACTACAGGAGACTCAACCAATGGGACAAGTTCCTCAGTAAATAGTGCCGCCACTTCTAATGTTGTAGCCGCAACAACACCTACAAGAGCATCGATCTCACAAGCACCAACTGGAGTACTGATCTCGACACCAATGGTAGCAAAGGCGTCGATTGGCAACTCGGGTAAATAATATTCATCTACGTTCCATGCTCGTCATATCATCATATCTTTGGTATGAGATTCCATCATTTTAAGTATTATTCATCTTACATACCCTCAAGCAAAGACTGTGACACATGTGTGATGTACATAGCTCGTCTAGGCGTCTATTTTTAAAAGAGCAGTTTTACTCACTGTGACTCGTGGAAGGAAAAGCCATTGGAGACCATCTCTAAGAGATCAACTTGCTAGTCACCTAACTTGCAAATATAGGTATCACCATCTTTGACAAAGACTTAGTTGACATTATGTTGAATAGTATTCCCAAAAGTTGGTCTACCTTCCGCTAGATACAAAAAGGAGGGAACGCGTTCCGCCCTTTCTTGAGCTAGAGGGCCTCCTATTGCAAGAAGAACATAGACGCACGTTAGAAAAACGGCGCGATGATATTGAAGAAATCAACCTAGTTTGTACTAGACGTGGTAGAGGAGGCCGTGGCTACACTCTCCACAATAGAGATCAATACAACATCCCTACATCCAAACAACCTCACTAACACTAGACAAACAACGCCCCAGCTACCGAGATGCAACTGCGACGTCCCATCACCTGTCACAAATGCGGCAAACTAGTGCATTATGTTTGGGACTGCCACTAAATCACACTAGAGGAGAAAATCAAGGCATTGCATATCTAGCTCACCACCATGAAGCGTAACTGTCCACTACAATCGCACCAGGTCCACCTAGCTGAAATCAATGACGATGACCTTTATCACAGTTCCAATTCACTACCTCAGCATCTCTAAGATTGCATCAATACTTTCAATCATGACGCACTTGCAAAAGTGATCAACGCCTGCGTCACCAACAACAGAGAGGAAGATTAGTCCTAGATTATGGAGCATCCTCACATGTGATTGGTAACTCACAATTACTTAGAAATGTCACAAGGTCTAGCGTCCCGCACATTAGGACAATAGGCAGCCAAGTCATGCACGTAGCCAGCCAAGGCATTATAACAACCACCACTTCATTAGGAGAAATGAAAGAGATCCACAATGTTTTGTACATGCCTAGAGTCAAAACAAACCTCCTTTTTGTGGGAAAACTCAATGATATTGGTTACAAGGTTTTTTTTGAGACCTCATACTATTTCATATATGACCAGAAACACCATGATCAAATCTTTCTACAAGGCACTTGGGATGCTCGCAACAACCTTAACAAAGAAAACAATGGATCGGGATACCTTGGCCTCGTAGCATCCCTCCATCAACAAAAACTTTCTGACTAATGACCAAGGCCTCGTCCTATCCACACAACCAGATCCTAGTCTCTCATCGCATAACCACTCCTCTACTAAAGCCCTCAAACTTAAAATCCATGTCCCTTGAAGAAGCCTTCACTAGAATCACACCTCACTTGGGACACCTTAGGGTCATAGGCTGCGTAGCCTAATGCCATATTCCTAACCACAAACAAAACAAATTCGATCCCAAAGCCATCCTCATCATATTGATAGGCTATGACAAACATAGTAAAGCATATAGATGCTACAATTCCAAAACTAGATTCTTGTTAGTCGTGATGTGAGATTTGACAAAAATAATTTTGTCTTACTTGTATCCGAGACCACTGAACCACTAGAAACCCCACCCTTCCTAGATACCCTTATTTTCTCCTCTAGAACCACCTCTCTTGCTCATAATACCCAGACCCAAACTACTACTAGTCTATCTCCATTGAACACTTCCATCTCCACTGAACACCCCAATCTTTTCTTACATCATGAACACCTCCGGCCCTTCCTCACAACCATCCCTTGTCCATATTGGAGCTCCCTACCCCACTTTCCCGAACTCCAAGGCTCTCCAGCCACTTACCAAAACTCAAATCCCTACTCCCCGTCGATCCCAATGGCCTCGCAAGTAGAACATTTGTCTGCAAGGCTATGATCTATATGTCTCCCTAGACCATCACGATATGTGCATGCTCACATCACATACACTCTAGATGGACACCGATTCATCACCCCAGGCAACACCTGCAGATTTCGACATTGCCAAAATCACATTTAAAGACGCCAAACATGATGTAGGATGGAGGCTTGCTATGCAACAAGAAATGGACTCCATCTGGAAAAACAATATCTGGAAGCTAGAACCTCTTCCCCCTAGAAAATGGGCCATAACCTGCAAGTGGGTGTTTAAACTCAAACCAAGTGTCAATGGAACCCCTCCCATCAAAAAAGTTCGATTAGTTGCCCACGGTTTTGAGTAGCGTTCCGACATTGACTTCACAAAAACGTTTGCACCTGTCATCAAATGGGCGATACTATATACCACTATTGCTCTTACCGTTGTCAAGCGTTGGGATATCCACTACATAGACATGCACACAACATTCCTGCACGGTCTGCTCAAGGAATAGGTCTTCATGCATCAGCCATCCGGATTCCATACTCATGGCTATAAGAAATTAGTATGTCTACTCAACAAATCGTTGTACGGGTTAAAACAAAGCCCCCAAAGCTAATATGACCGCATTAATGCAGCTCTTCGACGCATTGGACTTCACCGAAGCAAATCTAATGGCAATATGTATTACATGCATCAAGACGGAGAAACCCTTATTCTTATGTTGTACGTCAATGATCTCTCATTATAGGAAGTTCTTATTGAGATTACAAAGTATTCAATGGAAGAAAGGCTTTACTTAGATGGTAGGAAGATACCAAACCCAATGAGTGGGTTGAACATAAGGTAGAAGCCTTTCACTAGTTATCCACATACATTATGGGATAACTAAACACCATGGGCTGCCTTTGACTACAAGCAATACCCAAGAGACTCTAAGTCTAACTAAGAGTCTAACACTACTCCTAGGGCTGAATGTACATAGTCTACAACAATATGTACATGATCTTCAACACTCCCACTTTGCAAGTGGTCAAAGGCGCGAAGGCCCATCTTCTCAATCAAGTTGTGGTGTTGTGGCTTCCCAAGGGACTTGGTCAGCACATCAGCAACCATAGCTTGGGTAGGCACATACTTGAGCTCAATCACCTCAGCCTCCACTCGTTCACGAATGAAATGGTGTTGCACATCAATGTGCTTCGTCCGAGAGTGGTGGGTGGGATTCTTGGCCAAAGCAATGGCTCCTTGGTTGTCACACAAGATTTGTGTGCTCTCCACTTGAACAAGGCCAACATCAGCCAAGAGTTGCCTCAACCAAATGGCCTCCTTGGTGCATTGGCTCATGGCCATGTATTCCGCCTCCGTTGTAGAAAGAGCTATGGTGGGCTGCCTCTTGGAATTCCAAGTAATGGCACCCACTCCAAGCATAAACACGTAGGCGGTGGTGGATCTCCTATCCGCCTCATCACCCGCCCAATCCACATCACAAAAGCCATGCAACTTTAGCCTTGGAAGCCTTGGAAGCTCTCACTAGATTGCAATTTGCCAAATCACAATCCACAATGCACCCAAGTGCACAATCAGCCTCAATGGGCTCCCAATGTACACCTCTAAGCACAAACTCAAAATTGGAGCACAAATCAGCCCTCACTAGGTCTGATTACTACCATGAGCAAACTCACACCCAAAAAATGTACTCAAAACCTCACAAACCAGCCAACAAATGTCCAAGAAAAGAACAAAACACTTGCTTCTTTTGTAAAAAAAAATTCACTCCAAAGTTTGTTTTTGATTTTGACTTACACTATATGGTTTGTAGGTGACAAAGTGACAAATGGCTAGTTGCTCCCCAAGCTCCAAGATCTCCTCCAAATGATTTGAACTTCTCCCTCAAACGCAACTCCAAGTGCGTGGGCCCATAACCTATTGAGATTACAAAGTATTCAATGGAAGAAAGGCTTTACTTAGATGGTAGGAAGATACCAAACCCAATGAGTGGGTTGAACATAAGGTAGAAGCCTTTCACTAGTTATCCACATACATTATGGGATAACTAAACACCATGGGCTGCCTTTGACTACAAGCAATACCCAAGAGACTCTAAGTCTAACTAAGAGTCTAACACTACTCCTAGGGTTGAATGTACATAGTCTACAAACAATATGTACATGATCTTCAACAGTTCTGACCAACTTATCTGTTAGCTCAAACAATTCCTACATATAGAATTCAACATGGCTGACCTTGGAAAAATTAGACGTTACCTTGGTATCTCCTTTGAATAGGTCATCTTGGGGATTTTCATTCACCAACATGACTATGCATAGTCAATTCTACAAGACTTCGGTATGGCAGACTGTAAATCAGCCCCAATCCCGTTCCTAGAAGGCCACATTTTTGTCAACAACACCAAGACTCCCTACAACAACTCTACTCATTACTGCAAGCTTATTGGGAAATTACTTTTCCTCACCATTATCAGGCCGGACATTGCCTACGTCGTCAGTCGTTTCAGCAACTACATAGCAGACCCTCAAGAAGTACACCTCGACACAACAAAACATGTCCTTAGGTACCTTCAAGGAACTCTAACCTTTGGAGTCTTGTATCGAGCCAATGCACCCATCATCATCAAAGGTTGTATAGACGCAGAATAGGGCTCTTGTCCCAAGACTCACCGATTGATGGGGGCTTACATCTTTATCCTAGCTGGTGGCCCAATCACTTGGTAGAGTAAAAGGCAACTAACCGTCTCCCGCTCTTCCACGAAATCCGAATATTGGGCTCTCAGCGATGGCGCCCAAGAAGTTGTTTGGTTATATCGCATGCTACACGAATTACAACCACCCACCTCGCCATCAACACCACCATCCACAATTACATTACATTGTGACAATCAGGGAGCCATGAAACTATCCCAAAATCTAGTCTTCAATGTCTGATCCAAACATATTGAGATTCATTATCACTTCATACGTGAAAGAGTCATAAGAGGCGAAATTCATTTGCTATATATTAGCACCAATGCCCATCCAGTTGATACACTTACAAAACCTCTAGGAAAAGCCAGGTTTCAACAACATAGAACCTCTCTAGGCCTACATTGTGCAATAGACTTGCAACCACTCTAAAAACAAAAAGCCACATAAGCTTGTGCCTTCCTTCCCTAGCATAATTCTACATGACATTAGCCTTGAAGACAAAAGCTTTAGCATTGTAAAGCTCTTATACTCAGCACTCTAGTACCTCATCACCTCCCGGAGCAATCGGCCCAGGAAAAGTACAAATTAGGAGTCTGCCTGCGCCTTACACCATAGAATCTACCTCTCGGCACATCACCTCCATACCTACTGCCCGTCCAACATGGCTTGCCTCAATTCATTGCAGCACAGCTCTAATACTCACCCACACCCAAAGCTTCACCATCATCCTTAGCATTCAACACCTACTTGGTGAGCACTCCGTCCAACACACCGTAGCACCAATCCATTGTCTGCTTCACCACCGCGCATCCCAACCAAATCAAAACACCAATTAGACCCGCCTAGGACAAGCTACTCATAAACTCTCGGCACTATCACCAATTTCATGGCACCACTCACACCATGATCTCTCGACACCTCACCAAAACCTAATTACCATTTATTACAAAACCCGATCTCTATTTGAGAGGGGGTGTTAGAGTTATAGCACTTTAGAACTGTTAGGGTTTCATTCTCATTGAAGACTTTCATTCACCACTAATTAGGTTTAGCCTCTCTTGTATAAATATAGGGTTAATCTATGTTCTTATTTATCTAAGCTAAGCTTTTTTATCAGGTGTCTGCTACATCGCAGCACTAGTTTTTATAGAAACTGTATAGTTTTTTGTAACGTATTTAACACTTTTAGTTTTTTTCTTTTCAAAACTTAATTTTGACATTTGGAATAAGTCTTTTTTCTTTTGAGCAAACTTTCAAAATGAAGCTTCTCAAATCTAGTTTCAACTCCATTCAAAAACTTCAAAATTTCTTAATGGTGAGTGTTTAATTGCAATTTCAAGGTGAGAGTCTACAACCACATTTAATGTCTAGATATAGAACAACTCGAGTTTCAAACTTTTTGACTCTATGATCATAAGCTACATCTTTATAAGATGAACCCTCAAACATGCTGGAGGACAAATGAAAGTGTCCATCTAACAAATGACTTTCAAGGTTACTGTAGAAATGAAGAATGCACCTGATGTGTACGAATCTGATCATCCTTCAGTTGGTGATTGGCCTCGTCTTTACAGAGTTAACCAGTTCTGTTTTTGCAAGCGAGTTATTGGACGTGCAAACTGATATTTGTTTGAACACGTTTTGGAATGTCAAACTCTAAAAGCTAATCTCGACCAGAGGTAGTGAGGGGCCTACCAGCCTCTGAATTGTTAAGAGCTTCTCACACTGAAACTTCACCGAGAGATTCGTCACTAGGTCCTTGCCAATTGTTCCCATCGAAGAGAAAGTTCTCTGATTCAATATCTAAAACATACCTCCAGCTTAAAAAAAATTTGTCCGATTGTGGCAAACAAAGCAGTGACGCATAGATGCTCGCCACTTCCTGCATGCAAGGCTGGTGATCAAATACCTCCACAATTTTGAGACAACATTACTTAGTCGAAAATTAAATTAGCCATGCATACGGTGCTTCGGTTGTTCTCTAATCGTTAGTGTCAGTTGACAACCAAACCACGAGACTTGCGCATACTTGTCTTTTTCTCGGGAAAATGGGGACCGGATTCGATTGCAATATGAAGACACAGTTCGGTTTCCTGGTAAAGGGAGGGACAATAATGTAAACCAGTGTGAACTTCCATTTTTTGGAGGTGTATTCACCCTACATAACATTTTTTAGCCTGTAGGCGGCACCACCCCCCACCCCAAAAGATTCAGTGACTGATGACATATCTTCGTTTCGTAACTATTAGTACAGTATCTTCCACCAAATTTGAGCTCAAGAGTGCATATAAGTAGAATGACAAGTTCTTTTCTAAGGATGTTGAGCTCCTAGTGAATCTACACTGTACACAAAATGGAAGATGCGCACAAAGTTCTTTTCAATGTTCTTCTAACTTTAAGAACAATTCCAATTCAACTGTCAACATTCTTAAATAATTAACAGAAACGAGATGCATGCATATGCGATTTTTCACTCGACAATTAGGACGGTCAGTTTAACTGAAAGTTTCCAGTTTAATGGAAATTCCCTTCTTTGCAACAGCAGGTGGCAGGGTTATGACTTATGAAGGAGATGATGATGAGGATTAACAGTCTGCATTTTTTTAATTTTTTTTACACAAATGAAACGGAATTTCAATGCAAGCGAAAGGAACAAAACCACCAGCCACAGGTGGCCCGTAGGGGACGACAAGGACAAGGACAACACAAACTGACAGACGGAGGACAAACAAGCAAGGGCCAAACTAAAGACCAAGCACGGAGTGAGGCCGTCAAGCCACACTCGGCCGGCCGTGAAGGCGAATCCCTTGCTACGATTAACAGTCTGCTTTGGCTGGACGGGTCACGTGATTGACTAGTTTCTGACTTGTTGCTGATCATGCTTTTGTCCGAATTTTGCTTAATTGCAGGTACTGACACGTTGTCCACGCTGACGTACTGGTTGCCTGCACGCCCTCAACGCTGTAATACGAAGTATCAGGCAGTGGATACTGGATAGGGTAAGTATAAACAATCGCCTCTGGACCTGAAACTTCAGTTCAACTGCTACCCCCGCAAAGAGAAGCCGGGTGCGAATGGAGTCTGGTTCACCAGCTGGATTACGAATGGCCCCGGAGAAGGTACGATCGATTGTACTCACTCTAGAATTAGTTCCTCCATTGTTTGTATTCAATTATCTAACTGACGTGTGCTCTAGCTAATTGAGGTGGAGTGAGTGTGGCAGCAGCAGCGGCGGTGGGCTCTGGGTATGGCCTGGTTGCTGGGACTCATGTTCCTCTTCCCCTGGAATTCCATCCTCACAATTGGCGATTACTACTACGCCATCTTTCCTGTAAGTTGTTGAAATCACTCCTCTCGAGTCTAGCTGCAGAAGCTGCTTTATTGGCTTGCAATTCAGCTTAAGTAGTACTTTAACGGAGGGTCGAGTTGCCAGACGTGATGACTGCATGTCCTGTCTGTGATGTCGATGGATTCGGTGGCGCGCAGGACTACCATCCGTCGCGGGTGTTCACTCTGATCTACCAGCCGCTGTCGCTCACGACCACACTCATCTTCGTGTGCTTCGAGGCACGCGTCAGTACGCGCCTGCGAGTGCTCGTCGGCTACGGCAGTTTCTTCGTTCTATTGCTGCTTTTCATCATTGTGAGTGTCGGACATCTGAATTAATTGTATCCTCATTCCGAGATCGCTTGCTTGCTTTGCTCAAGAGAGTTGCGGGTGATTGATCTGGTGCCTGCTTGCTTACATTGTGCTGTGGAGATCCTGTGCAGGTAGATTTGGCGACGTCTGGCCATGGCGGCGTGGGGCCGTATGTGGGGGTGTGCGCTCTTGTTAGTGGCCTCGGCATCGCAGATGGCGTGGCGCAAGGCGCTCTTGTGGGCGACCTTTCATTCATGGAACCGATCTACGTTCAGGTTGGGACTGAAATTATAGCATAACTTCTCAATTCCCGGTCTGCTAATTTAGATCGAGTTCACCGTACGTCGTGGAAAGATTTGATCGTGCGAGACTGTAGTGAGCTTGTCAATGACTAAGGGACGGTGACCACTCTTTAAGCGCTGAGTCTAGTTAGGATAAGGTCACTATAGATTGAAATTCAACAGATTCCAACACGCCAGAGAATGCATGCAACATTTGTATACCATTGCAACAGTTTGAGAAAGATTCAAATTTGTATTTGTGGATGGTCGTCGAAAGCGGACACAAGTTATTTCTGACGCCGGGGTGTAAATTCTCAAAACTAACATGTGCTCGCTGTGCAAGATTTTGGGTGTTACTAAATGCTCAGTAGAGTCTCCATTGCAATCCCGTCCCCCTCCCTTTGTTCTTATGGTCGATGGTCTGTGGCAGGCGTACTCCACAGGGCTGGGGATGTCGGGACTGATAACATCTGCGTTGCGCTTCGTTACGAAAGCGGCGTTCGGGGACTCACATTCTGGAATTCGAAAAGGCGCATGTAAGAAGTCAGACTTCTTGGTCATGGAAATTAATGAATTATCCGCAATTGTGTGCATGCGACGATGCAGGAAGGTTTGATCGACTTACTGCATTCACTGCTTCTGTGTCATCATACGCAGTGACGTTCTTCGCCATTTCCGCATTCTTAGAACTGGTGGGGTTCCTCTTATACGCCGTGGTGTTTCCGAAGGTGCAAGCAGTCAAGCAATTCCGTATAGTTGCGCGACAGCAGGGCGCTCTAACCGTGAAGGACGACCTGGCTGCAGCCGGGTTGCCCTCGGATCACGTACAAATGCGCATCACTCTACCCTTCAGTTGGGATTTCTTCTTACTTCTGTGTGAAATCCAGGCCGACCCAAAACCCTAATTGGTGATGATTGTCGTTCGCAGGATAGCGAAATCGCCAAACCCACCACACGATTGTCTGTGTGGCAGCTTGCAGCTCGGAATTGGGACTATCTGGTGGACCAAATCATCATCTACACGGTCTCCTTGAGTATATTTCCGGGGTTTCTGTATGAGGATACCGGGAACCACAAGCTCGGAACATGGTATCATAAATCCATCGTACTCACAAGTATTCAATCACAAAACATTATTCATGAGTTTTAAATGTTACATACCATTACCCAAGGTGACAACTTCCAATATTGAAAGAGTTGTTGCAGAATGATATGAGTAAGCCAATTCTGAGACTTGTGTCGCAATGGCAGGTATGCATTGGTGTTGGTTGCGGTGTACAATGCAGGCGATTTGGGGGGCCGCTACTTGCCTTTGTGGAGGTCATTCTATCTGGAGTCACGGAAAGTGATATTCCTGTTGTGCGTTGCTCGTGTGTTGTTCATACCGTGCTTCTACTTCGCTGTCAAGTATGCCGATGCAGGCTGGATGATCTTTCTGTGTATCATGCTCGGCACCACAAGTGGGTATCTGTCGGTCCTGGGATTCATGAGGGCTCCTCGCGGATACTCGGTATGTTTCATGTGCATTTAATTTTCTATTTGGAAATTAGCTCATGTGACTCAAAGTATTGCTAAAGGCTCTAACGTTTCAAAGTTAACACTGAAGAATTCACAATTTTCATAGCTTTGGAGAACCTCAAGCAGAAACGTGGCCATTTTTGGATTCACTGTCCTTCCGATGCAAGCGAGGTTGTTTTGATCTCATCATTTTCATTGTTTGTCAATTCTTGAAGTCCAACAAAATTGTCCAATCTAGTGTTCAGGCTAATTGTCAAATAGAAATTTTGTCAAATCTACTGTTGCCTTTTAGACTTGATAACCTATGAGAAGGATGCTTGAGAAGGTTATAGGACATCTTGCCAAAACTATTTCCTTAAACCTTGAATGTCCAAATTCTGTATATTTTGGTGGATCAAAGGGTCCATATATAGCGGAAGAGAAAATTGTATATTTCTTTTGGCTAATCGAAGAGAAAGCGACATCATGGTTGGAAACACAGAGATGGTACTATGTGGACTTTCACTTGCAAATGTACTTCAGTTGAGATTCTTGAACTTTCAAAATTTCGTATCTTACACACATCTGTTCGATTTTGCAGAGCCCGGAACAAAATGCTATTGGGAACGTCTTGATACTTGCTTTGATTCTGGGCCTCACACTGGGCGTACTATCAGGCTGGCTTTGGCTTATCGGCAAAGGATGGTAGATGGGCTCCATGTTCTTGCAGTGGTAAATTTTATCTTATGAAGCCCCAACCTCTCTCTTGTTTCCCATCTTTTCCCATGTGCAAATTGTGTGAATTGGCGATAAGAGAGTTGTTTTCATTATTGCTTGGACGGCGCAGTCTGCAAGGAGAATAGCAAGGAATTGTAGCGCAAGATTCATGCAACTTGCGGTGACAGCTTGGAAAGAGGAAATCTCTGCTGTTTGGGTTGGCCAGCACTGTTCAAGGCATTGTGTAAACATGCCAAAAGAGTGCAGAGTGGAAATTAATGGTTGTAATCAAGCAACGCATCGTTAAGAGTTTTCCTGAGGGTGGGAACTCAAGGATTTGCTGGTACCCTGGACTCAGGAATTGTATCTTTGAGGGACCGACTGTTCACAGACATGGAGATTACTGCCACTTCATGGCTAACTAAGGTGCACCTGTTGAAATTAGAAATCTGTACATCAGACGTTGCTTCTGGAGCCTCTCACCTTTTTCCACAGCTAATTAAGGTAAACATGCCTATTACCAAGCAGATTTGCCATCTACACTAAATAGTGAAATTAGGTTGCCCCAGACTATAGTTGACCATGTCTGAAAGTGTTAGATATGAGAAATTAGTGTGGGGCAACCTAATTTCACTATTTAGTGTAGGTACTTTGGAGAAGCTGTTTGTCAACTCATTCATTTTTTAAGAGATTGAGAAGTTTGAGAGGAGACATTTGCAAGTAGAATCAAGGCACTCCGACAAGAAATGAATTCTCTGAGATTTTTCAAAGTTTGACCACACATTGACGTGTCCCATCCCAACTGCATTGTCATGAAGCTAAAAAGTTTCTAAGATTGTGATAATGAATGGGTGATTGACACAAATGGAAGGGTCTAATAGATGTTGGAATTGGGTGACTAACGGCATTGGTTTTTTCTACCTTATATGTGGATGAAGAGCTTGTCATGCAAGCAAGTGGCACATTGAGTGTAACCCACTTTTATTCAAAGAGTCATTATAACTATTCTTTGTGCCAATTATTGGCAATTACTGTAAAAGAAAATATGTATGCTATAATAAATACAATAGCATTGTCCAAATTGTTGCTCAACAACTAGATATCCCAAGAGGGTCTCCTAAGAGGGTCTTCTAAATGAAATCAATGTTTGATGAGTCACCTAGAATTAAAGGAAATGTAAAACTACATATAGGGTAGAAGCATTTAATGTTTGATGAGTCACTTAGAATTAAAGGAAATGCAGAACTACATATAGGGTACAAGAGGTTTGACTGATCACACATTAGGATAGGCAAAATGGGGATGGCCCAACCCATTCAATGAAGCTAATGTGGCCACCTTCGTATGAATTCTAAATTTCATTTTCAAAGAAGGTGTAACAACCCCTATTTAGACAAACTTGCTTGAGACATTCTCTGAGAAGGTGTGATTTCCCTTTTCATCATGTGAAGAATGAGATTAGACACAAATTGTTAATAGGGGTAGTCACACCTACTTCACTTGGCACTTGGAGAATGGAGAATGAGAAGTTGGTGAGGGTTTGGAGGAGCCAATGGGAAGCCATGGTGGGTGAAGAATGAAAAAAATGGAAAATCCATTTACCTAAATGTAAGATTAGACATAAGGTTGGAAGGAAATCAGCAACAACAAAGGTAGAAGTAGCAATGGTAAGGTGAAAGTGTAGAGCACAAAGGAATATTCTTAGTTTGACATATCTTCAACACTCCCAATCTTCACCTCTGGAAGTGACAACTAGGAGTGTGGAAGATATATCAAACTAAGAATATTCTTCCAACATGAAGCCAACCCCAAGCCACCACGTTTTCATTCTCCATTCTCCAAGTGCCAAGTGAAGAAGGTGTGACTACCCGTAATCTAACTTCTCTATAGCTTCTCAATCTTCACGCCCATTCTTCACCTCCAAAGGAAAAGAGAAAAAACTCTCAATCTTCATATAATGGGCCCTCCACAAATCAAGGAGAGAGTGCACCCGTAATGTGTGACCACCCCTAATGTTGTAAATGGGAAGGATGGATTACAAAGATTCCTCAACCAATGTCCATGTATGATTCAAAATATTGCACCTTTTAAATCTTTAAATCTTGAGATCTATTTGATGCACCAATTGAAGATTTTACCTCCGGACCTCGTAGAAACTTGTGCATTAATGATTTGGAACATATGTACAAAACCCCATGTGCATTCAAGATAATCCTTCAAACAGCACCTTAAGGAAAAAAGGTCGATGGATCTGAAGGGTTACACTACAGTAGTGACTCTGATAAGGCGGTCATGTGCTTTGCACACACGTGAAATTGGAGCATACCCATGATCATATTCACGAGAGTTACAAAGCCAGCACTCGTGCACAACTTGCAATCCCATGGAAATCCCAAACACAGCTGACCCTGCAATGGTCATGTGAAACTGGGTCCAGGTGATGATAACAATCGGAACATGCACAATCAGTGTTGTGGAGGTCGACGGATTGTGTAGCAGGAGCAATGACCTGGATCCAAGATCAACCCGGAACCCATAATAATTCTATGGACCACCTTAAGTACCACATTCAGGATCCTCTTATCTAACGACTGACTGCCACGGAGTACGAATCAGCGACTCACTCTCTCCAGGACTTTCCAGGGGCAGAAACTAAGTATTTATTTCTAGGACGTTAAACTCAGGTTGGATAGCAACAATCTGTGTCGGATCGGACTTCTCTAGGTCGCTCTAGTTCGAGTTTCCAAGTCTCTTAGAGGCACGGCCAATAATCGTAAAAGAAAGATGTCCGCTGGA
Source organism: Rhytidiadelphus loreus (assembly GCA_947034895.1). NCBI lineage: Eukaryota > Viridiplantae > Streptophyta > Bryopsida > Hypnales > Hylocomiaceae > Rhytidiadelphus > Rhytidiadelphus loreus. Next base: position 49,014,723 of record OX344764.1, read on the forward strand.
CATGGCTGCATCATCCCGGCCTCTAGGCCGATGGATGAATTACACCGAACACAAGGAAGGGTGGTATAATTTGTAGCTTTCAAAACGCAGTTCCGTAAAGGTCTCGGGGATCTCGAAGCGCTCCCTGTTGAGCAGGTTGTAGCAAACCACGGTTCCGGATTGGCGGTGCGGGTCGGCGAAGTAAAGGAAGGAGCCCTGCCCCAGCGGCACATGGCCGTGCACGCCATGGCTGGCGCCGGGCGGCAGCAACTGCACGTCCACCCATGTCTGCGTCTGCTCGTCCAGCTGCTGCACTGACGGCCGGAACGTGGCCACGGTGGAAAATGAAACCAGTGCCAGGCGCCCGTGCAGCTCCATGAACTTCTTGGCGCCCACTTCACTCGCCAATGGCGCTTCGAACCTGCAGCCCAGACCCCGCGGATTCATACCAATTCATGGTTAGCGAGCGAGTAAGCGACACCGCGACTACGCTCCCCGCACGCACAACGATGTTATGTTTCAGCTAGCTTTGCAAATCAATCCCGACAGTATGTTCGTCAATAAGGAGAAGTGGACGACGTAGAAACTGCATGTATGGTTACTTCGGCTTACAACAAGGAACTGTAGCAGTTCCAAGTTGTCCAATTGCTGCAATTTGGACAACTTGGAACAACTTGGTGCAATTGGACAACTGTAGAGCTGCACTTTGCCGTTTTAACAAACGCGAGCATAGTCTGTGGCTTAAGTCGATTGGATGCTCTTCCCAATTCAAATTAAACACCGATACCCTGACCCGACACCCTGACATGCATGATCGACATCCTTCTGATTGGAATTGAAAGGAAAGCAATCTTGAATGTACATTACAATACAGAGGGGCCGCGAGCCAGCTCACCTGGAGAAGACTTTTCGGGAGAGGTCGAAAGAAACGCCGTGTCGCCGACTCACGTTCACGCCCTGCGGCAAGTGCGAGCGCTCGGAGCCGATGTAGTGCATGCAGCCGTTCACGTAGACGCTGCGGTAAATGGATTCCAGCGTCGTGTCTTCGTAATACGTGGTCCAGGTGTCCACCGCGGAGTCGTAGAGCGCGCCCGCCAAGCGCCGATGGCCGGCGGCGTGGTGGTGGATCTGCGTGAACAGGATCTGGAACTGGTTGGGCCCGCCCGCCAGGACGATGACATTGACGCAGCCCGAGGTGCGGATGTCGGGCGGCAGGCTGGGCAGGATGCGCCAAAGCTTGGTGATGGGGTTGCACACCAGCAGCCGGGTGGATCCAGCTTCGTCGGACTTGCGCTTGCCCAGGTTGCCCTTGAACAGCAGCAGCCCGCCCCCCGTGGCGCGCAGGCAGTGAATCTGGAACACGGGCGACTTCTTCCAGATGAAGAGCTCGTGCCACTGCTTCAGCGCCGGGTTGAAGGCGGCAATGGCTTGGTAGCGCTTGATGCACACCAGCAAGTACGGCGTCTGCGACTTCCGCAAGCACACGATGCGGTCCGTGAAGTGCTTGGCCACCAACAGTTCCTTCCATTTCTTGCACACCTCGCGCAGGCGTGGGATGGCGTTCGCGGGCAAGCGCGCTAGCACGTCCAGCAGCTGCTCCTGCGGGAGCCGACTCCAGATTTCGGGATCCATTTTAATACCTGCAGCTTCATTCCATTCCAATCCACGGGACTTCTATCAGATGGCAATTGATCATGATCAATGGGAAGTGATAAGGAAATTTGAAATATTCAAATCTGGACAACGAAACGACTGTCTTCATTGATAAATACTTATGCGTGATATCCTTGAATGGAGCGGCCCAGTTCGAATATTGATCAGAATGTACAGCCTGACATTCATACATACGAATTAGTGCTGTAAACAACTTAGATAGGAAAATGGAAACATTGAAATCTAGACCCTACCTTACAGTCTCCGGAGTGCTAACCATCTAGATCAGTTCGTGTCATGTAGAGCCAGAAATTTGTACATAAAAACTAGAACTTACAGGTTCGACTTGCATCCATAAAAAATTACGCGTCCGATTTCTGTCGAATGTGGTCACTGGAAAAGAGAAGGAAAAAGTTCTAAGCTTATTCACTGCTCCGTATTGGATTGAGACATCCAACTACTGCAACTAGTAAAGTAAGGAGATATGATTAAAAGGTCCGGATGCCACAACCAGGGTATATTCGGTATTGAAAAATTGAAAATTATAATAATTATATTGCAGCCATCCCGTCTCTAGTCTAACCTAGTACATGGAATTGTCCTCACCACCAGACCCTAGCTAGCTAGTAAGACAATCAAGCAATTAATCCACCTCTCTCGATCCCTGTGAGGATTCGTAATAAGTACGAATCGGACTCCCCTGATACCTTGGCCGACCAATTCAAACAATAGTTTGCGATCTCACTCATCCAACAGGCTGTAAGTTCTCGATTTCTAGAATCACTTATCCACGCCGCCCAGTGCAGCTCGAGGTTCAATTTTCGTTACCCCTAAATCCACCAACAATCCCACCTTCCTCAAGATTGAGTGCCGCCATCGACTGATCCAAATTGGAATTTTATTCGAAAAGGGCGGGCTTGATTGCGAATCCGGACCTCACCATTACTTCCACGTTACCGTCGTGGAGTGCACTGATTCGCTCCTCATTCAAAGAACTACTACGGCGACCCGAATTGGTTATCACAGTCTACGGAAACATGAGGAGCCCGAAATATTTTTGATAAGCATCAAAACAGAACCAGGGAAAACGAAGACAAGATAGAAGAAGAGTATGTGAAGGTTCAATAGTTCAATCACCGACCGAATGAATCCCAAGATTCGAAGGCAGCTCCCGAGATCAGAGCGATCGCCATGCCATGGCTGCAAATCCGAGACAAGAGAGACGATGGATCGAAACCGATTGAACGTTCTATGAAACGTTCACCCCACGTGTACCCCACATGGATTTGTGCAGTAGTAATTAAGAGAACTTTACCCTAACGAACAGCGATATGATGCTTCTAGTTGAAGTCACCAAATGCAAGGACGACGACGTGCCCGGGAGAAACATCAATTCACTGAAGAGCTCTTCACTAACTAAATATAGGGTTCCATTCAAAGGAACTCTGGACAAACCCTTGCGCGGTCCGTCAATGTGACAGGGCAACGCATTCGTACATATACACACGCCAGCGCAATATTCCAGCTCTCCCCCCAAAAAAGAGTGGTCTATTGTTTTTGGCTTGCTCAGACACCAATCAATCAATTGCGCGCAACTGCAGGATCACACCGTCAATCCAAAACTGGATGCTTGGGGGTGCAGAAGTCGTGGGGAGGAAAGTGCAGGGATCAATTGCAGCGGTACCTGAAAGCTGGAAAGAACAATGCCATACGACGGGCGGGCCAGAACTTGCTTCGACATCACACGCTGCAGATCGCCTTACAGTGAGAGAGCCCAACTAGTTGGCCCAAGAACACAGCATAGCCTGCTGGCTGCCGCGTCCGCAAAGCTGTGGCTGCGCCGGCGGCGGCGACTCGACCACGACGAAGAGAAACGAAACAGAAGAACGAAAAAAAAAATTTAATCAGCACTACACCCACTCTCTCTCTCTCTCCCTCTCTTTCTCTCTGTCTGTCGCTGTCTCACCCGTCCTCCATCTCCATCGTCACAAGAACACCACCCAGTTATCAATACCGACCAAACCACCACCTTCTGACTATTCTCTTCCCCCAAAACGCCAAACTTCTCGAATAGGACGACGTTGTTAAGTTGGCCCCTGCTGCTGCGACGACCGCCACCCTGGAGCTTTTCAGCAACTGAAAGCGGAGTGGCCCTCTCTCTCTCTCTCTTTCTATTTCTCTCACTCGCTGTCTCTGTGTCCCTATGTGTGGGTGAGTATGTGAGTCTCTCGAGATTACACCACCCCCACGCCCCCGGCGTCTGCTACAAGCTAGCTAGAGGAGTGCATCGAGGATCTGATGCTGTTGAAAGTTAACGGGGGAATGCGAGGGTGAGGAGACGACGGTGCCCGCCCACCTGGAAAAGATGCTCGGACGCATCCACATGATTGCTAGCTACCCAGTAGGCTTGCTTGGGAAGGGCCCGCCTCCTCGAGTCCAGGCCCGCACGAGGTTAATATCATACTGTATGTTGCATCGGAAGCGAAGCCCCTGAAGGGAAGGCCCGAAGCCCAGGACAGAACAGGCGCAGGTAAGTTCCTGTCCTGTCCTGGACTGCCAGCCAGCCGCTAGAGATTCGAGGCCGGGCGAGCCAGACCGGAGAGGGAGCCTGCCTGCGATGGCCATCAGTCTAATAACTTACTTGACGACGAACTTTAACTTACACCACTCCCTGGCTGGCAGGGCAGGGCAGGCACTAGACTGAACTTAAGTTACTCGAAAAGTTACTTAGTGTGAAGGAAGCGCGCTTGCAGGCCCAGATTTTATCGTGCAGCACTCCAGGCGAGCTTCGCAAGCACGCTCCCCCACGAACGTGGACAGACCAGGAGCGATGGACGGAGGAAGACAAACGACGGAGCCGTGAAAAAAATGCGGGCAGAGCGTCCATTACTTTTCTAGACCACCGGTGAGTGAGATCTGCTCAAATCAGGGTTTGCCTTCCTAGGGATGCCTCCCCGGAATCCCTGGGAGGTTAACTTCACTTCCAGAACTGAAGTGACTGAGTGGAAAAAGTGACCCGCCCCCACGTTTTTCCGCCGGGTGAGGCTCGGTGCCAAGGGCCTCCCTCCCTCCCTCCCGCCCTCCCGCCCGCAATGGAGGTCCCAACGAGGAAGGTCCTCTCATTGCGGGAAGCCTTTGCACCGAGCCTCCCCCTATACGGACGCCTATACGGACGGCGCTGTGCCGATCGAGGTCTACCTCGGGGCCTGCTCGGGCAGGGTGACCAGATCGCCGTACTAGAAGAGAAGGGAGGGTCTGTAGTCTGTACGTAGGTGGGGATCTACATGCAAGCCCGTCTCCATTGGAAATCGGAACTGGAGGGCATCCAGGTTGACCACAGGCAGAGTTCAGGCAGAGAGCTCAAAAAATTCTGAAATCTTGGCCTCGCCTACAGTTTAAAAGCAAGCTCCAACCAAGGGTCCTTCCAGTTTTGCTTCCAAGTTTTGCAGACGTGGAGGTCCAGGCCTCGACCCCTCCAGCCCCCAATAGAGACTAGGCTTGCTCCCTTGTCTTATGTCCATTAGCACCCATTTCAAGTAAGTCGGGGACCACCAGGGTTGCCATATCCATCCATACCATGAAGTTGGTTTGATTTGGTATGGTTTGGTTGAGTTGTTACAGTAGAGCCGGTTGCCATTAGCCCCCGGACCTCCAAGTAAGGGGCAGTCTCCATTGGGGTCCTGGACCCCCCCCGCGACCTCCAGGTCGGAGGCCAGTCCCCCCGGGTGGTCTCCATTGGGGACCTAGAGGGGCCTGAAGAAATGAACTGTTGCGGAAGAAATGAACTTATGCTGAAGAAATGAACTAGCGCGGAACACCAGAATTACCTCAACCCGTCATTCTCTCATTCCCCTTTTACGAGTTGCATTTGGGGAACCAAGATACTTTCTTCAAATAGGGGGTCCAAGGGAGGGTCCGGCCCCTCCAGCCCTGCGCTCTCGGAATGCGTGGGCCAAAGCCTGGACCTCCGGGCTAGGGGCCTTTCACAATGGAGCCCTTCTAGACCCCTCAAATCCTGGAGGTTCATGAGGCAATGGAGACTGCCCCTAAGGTGCTAGAGGGGGGCCGGAAACTGGATGAGAGAGACGGGCGTCTCCATTGCATGCTTCGGACGGATTGAACTCTTTAGAAATGTGCAGAGTTTTCCAACTCCAATTGTTTCTATTGGCTACTCTGGCTACTCTCTAAAAACGCATGAACCGTAGGCGGAGATTTTTGTATCCTAGCTAATAAAGCACACCTTTGTTAAGGGTCTAGGCCCTCTAGGCCTGCAATTCCCAATTACAACGGCCGGAGGCCAAAGGTTCAAGTAGAAGGGAGATCGAAGCTTCTGGTTGCAACAAAGCGTAGCCGAAACTTCAGAATTTGGAGGTCGAGGTTGCAATGACAACCAAACTTGAGATCTCCAAAATCATGCGTCCTCTAGCATTAGATGGGATTCAGCCCTTTAGGAGGGCCATTTTAGATTGGTGCCCGTTCCTAGGAACCAACCTGTGCTATCTAGAAAAAAAATAATTATGAAATATTATATATATTTTTTAAATATTAAAAAATGATATTAAAAAAATGATATTAAAAAAATAATTTTTTTAATATTTGTTGATGTGGTCGACTCTTGACCGGATCAGCATCCTACGTGGCGGAGTTCCCAGTGTTTAGGAATGCGAGGGAACTCGCAGCCCTCTACAACAACAAAAACACATCCAATGTTACAGTCTTGGTATTGTGGGAAAGTTCTTTGTGAGGAAGGGTGTGTGACTTTGTTTCATGGTATTAAGACCTATAATGTGAAAGTTGAAATTTTTTTGAATTAAAAAAATGAGAAAATTACTTTTACTCTTTATTTTGATTGTAACAACAACACAAGGTACACTAGTCTATACCTTAAATAAATGAGACTATTTTGTTTGTTTGTTACGGTGAGATCTTTAGAATTGTACACACTCCGGTCACATTCATGGTACTATCAAAAAGTCTTCTACGAGGAGGGGTGCACAAACTTTGTTTTGTGACATTCCGACTCACAACAAAAAAGATATTGAATATCATAGTTTTATGAATTTTAAGATTTAAAAAAAACACTTTTACTTTTATTTTATTATAGCAACGACATAGGGCACTAGTACCTGAGGGGATTTAAAAGTTGAAATAACTATAACATCCTTGGAGAATAATCATCATATTCACTTTGCAATACTAGTATTTATAGACAAAATCCATCTAGTATACCAAAAAATATCATTCATAAGTATGCAAGTACCATCAAAGGAAGAAAGAAACATATCATATTCGTTGTCTCAAATACATTGATGTGTCCTATTAGTACATGTAATACTAAGTTAGCAAAGTCACTCTATTTAATTCCTAAAGTCTCAATGCCCTTTTTTCATCAAAAACATTTAAAATTATCATTTCTATTGTAAAGAGCAAAAAACTTTACAAATTTGTTTTTGACATATTTAATTATAATATCTTGCACTAGACTAGTATAAGAATGTGGGGAAGAAATTTCAGAAACTTTCATAATGTACACAGCAAGATATTTGTGTTTAAAGTTTTAAAAAAGTGGGATTTCCTTGACTAGATTATCTAACTTTGAATCTTCTTAACTTAAAAAAAAATTGCGCTAAACATTTTGATTTGAAATTTTTTGATGTTGAAGATCTCAATTGAAAGTTCAGGAAAAAATTCAAAAGAACAAAAACTCATTATCATTCTTTAAAAAAAATTTGGTACAAAATTCAAGGAAAAACTAAATCATTAATAACTATGTTTAAGATGGAATTGAAACACACTAATCCCGATGGTGAGATTGTTATAGCAAGCTTACTTAACCTTAAAGAACTTCTTCTTTTTAAAATTGTAAGAATTAAATTCAAAATTGAATCCATTACATTATTTTCTTCAAGAGTTTCTAAAATTGCATGCTAAACAAGAAGCTCCATAACTTTCACATTACTAATCCATATAGAATGAATCAAAACTTTCCATGTAGACAAAATATAATCTATGAGAGAAAAAATTCAAATTGATTTCAAATTTTGTAGATATTTTTGGTGCCCAATCTCCCAAGTTTTGAGCTTATTGTGGCATACCTGCATTGATTGAAATAAAAATAATATTCTTATAAATTTAATGTTATTTCCTACCTTAAAAAAATTCAAAAATTCACATCAAGAATCAAGGTTATACAAGCCTACTCAAAATCCATTTTGTCCCCCCTAGGGATAATGGGCCTTTAATTAAACTTAGTGCAAATTGTAATATTGGGGGGACTATGCTAATTTCTACAAAAAAAATAAAAAATAGTATCTCTAATTCTAGATCCTCACTAATAGGACAAACCAAAGTATTTGGCAAAAACATAAAATTTGAGGGTAGTGAAATGGTTGCACTTGCTCCATTATTTGTTTTTTACATCAAATTGATCTACTTCAGGAGCCTTACAATCATTGAAGGGTGAATTGAGTGAAGATTCCATTTACTAAATAATAAGTCACCTTGATGTAACCATTTGAATAACCTTATCCTTTATGCCATTCAAGAAATGTCTCCATTATGACCATGTAAGAGTTTGTCTTTTTTTTGGAATGAATGAAGCATGTACTTTAGGAGATGTGATTGACACTTTGGAGACGTGAAAGCAACACTTTGTGAATATGACAGTGACTATCTAAGAATGTCTTATTGGATTCAATAGAATCATGTACTTTTTGGATGTGTAACTCTAAAAGAATGTGAATAGTTTAGGCAAGGCCTTTGACATTCATTGTGGCTACTATAGGTTATATGATTCAGTTGTCTATTACAAATTCACTATTTCAGCTTAGGTGACTTAGTGGCATATATCTTGTTTTAGGACCCATCTTTTTTTTACTTAATACTTTATCATAAAATTATGATTTTCCTTCCTATCACTTTGTACTCTCTATTTTCACATGTGAGCCCTAAATTGAAACTTCCTCCCTCCGCCCCTTCCAAAACTTGGATGAACAATTGTGGCTACAATCAATAACTCAAAGGTAAGCTTAACCCTTTAAGGCTTGAGGCACAAAAGATACAGGCTCTATACAGAAGCCCACCCGGTGTACTATGAGCTGAAATTGGGTGTAACTGTGGATTATGAAGGCCATAATTTTGGGGAATATAGGGTAGGTTATGAGGATTTGGCCCTGAAAATTTTGTGATAAATTGCGATGATGAACTAAGTCTAAAAAAATTGAAGTACAAACTTTGTATTCAGACAAGGAAAAATGTAGAGAAGGGAGCTTGCATACCTTGAAGGCCAACTACGTATGCCAAGTGGTCGATGTTTTTGTCCTTGATTGTACTCCGTTTGCCCTGAAATTGCGATGGGAGCCGGTTTGCACGTCATGAATTTTCCTACTTGGCTGATTTCAGCAAGTACTCCACCTGCGCGGGGCGGCCTCAACCAATGAGGAGTAACAGTTGGATTTAGAATTTAGAAACCCTATACGCCTGCAATGTCTGCTGAAGCACACGTCCTTCAAAAGCGGTTACCTCCAAACTGAATTCCAATCTCTTCTGAGCGACAAGTTTATGCCAAACTGCACCAATTTACTTGTCGTGATTTTCCATTAGATAAAGGAGAATTCAAATTATGGAAGGACAATTCATATGAATATAGGTTTAGTACACTTCAAAATTCACATCTCTTGGACCATCCACATAATGAGACTTTAGATTACGGAAAATTTGAAATATGTGAAGTCCTTGATCAACAAATTTAGAGGACTACCCTCATTCATTATAGACCTGGATCAATGTTGTACAACTCTTGAGAAAAGCTTCAATCTGCACTCCGAGTGTAGGATGGAAACTACATAATCAAAGCTCTCCTACTTCTTTCATTCCCTTGGTGAAATCCACGGACAAAGTTGATCACGGTATACTCGAATCCCTGATACTTGGCACACTAAATCTCTAATACAGTAACTACCATTAGCTTTTGCAACTCCGCTTGCATGTCAACCAATTGAATCAACCCTTCAGACCATCTCAATGAGCATTACGGCCCTAACCTGCCTTTGCAACTAATGTTCCAAGTATAAATAAAATCCCGAATGTAACTAAAACCCAAAATGACGTGAGATACTAATGCAGGCATACACGTACCATTATAATTTCAAAGAACAAGTTTCCAAGCAACATCAACATGAAGCAAAGAGTTACCAAAATGAAGTTCATCATTACATAGGTCCATGTGGGCATGAAAAAGCTACTTGTATGCCTATTCAAAACAAGTAGCTACACACTAGTCCAAGGCACTAAAACAAAAACAGCTTCAACGCTTCAACGCCCTTTCACTGCCGGCAAAAGTATAACGACTTCTTAAACTTCTAAATCAAAAAGAGTGGCGTCGAGGTAGTGCTATACGGGTGCGGTTTCCTCCCAATTCATTGTCTTCATCAACCACGTTCAGTTTCAACTTCCACCACCTCTGCACCCGTAATACCCCGTGCATCTACACAAGTTCAAATTACAACAATCTCAACTAAGGCATGTGGTTGAGCTTCTCATGGTGAAACAAATAGCAATTCTCTCGGCACATCCATTTTGCCCCACATGCATCATAGTACCACCATTGTACATGACTGCATACCACACAAGCATGCTTCAGCTTTGAATGCAAAGGAACACGAGTGCGAGTTGGTCGTCGTCTTCGTATTGTCAGAACTGGATTTGGTATTTTGTTGATTGCCCTAGCATTCAAAGCTTTTTGAATCAAGTGTTTCCCCACTCCAATTTTAAATTGAAGGTGTGGCAGCACTTTCAATCCCAATTCCTCCATCTCGTCAATCCATGTGACATAGGAGTTGACAAGGCTTTGGTCAACAACAAAATGAACAATCTTCAACCACCATTTGTGACACCTCAATTGACACAAATAATTCCCGCGTAGTTGATCGGTGACGTCAACTCCTCGCATATATTCCACATACTGTCAATGTATTGGCGATAAAGGCACGATTAGTTGGCCGCGTAGTCCTACAATACGACGGAGGACCTTACTATTTGGGTCCCACGGTGCTGCAGCCGTACTTAGCAACGTGACAAGATTTTTGTCTTGCCACAAAACGACACCCATCTATCGGTGCACATGTGTGCGTATCAACATTGACCCGCAAACTTTAGTGTCAAGGTTCCTATATAGACCTATGGGAAGGTTTTTGCTCGTTCGTCTTAGGGTTCCAGTTGCCCATATGCCTTGCACCATGAGATGATGGAAGAGGTTTACACTGGCAAATAAATTGTCTACTACTAGACAATGACCACGGTGCTCAAGCCCCTGAATCATCCTATCAACTACATGGTATCCTAATCCATGCTCCCCACTACCTGAACCTTCCCCAAAATAGACCTCTATTCGCCATACAAATCGGCTCTTAGAACTAGCCAAGAGCGAGACCTTTATTCCAAAACAGACTGGTTTATCGAGCATAAACTGCCGGATAAAGCAGTAACGACCTTTATAAGGTATCACACATTCATTGACCGTAATTTCACGTTCTAAGTTGTAGATTGACTCGGAGACTTGAACAAACCTATCGACCAACCACCTGATCTTAGCAATCCAATCAAATGCGGGGTCTTTCGGATCTCTCACCATGGTCTAGTTGTCCACTAAGTGAAGACAACGCAAGATTTGAAACCAACGATCACGAGACATGACTTTGGAAATCAATTCACAATGGAGAAATGACTCAGATCGCATCCAATCACTAGAAGAAAAACACGTCCGGCACAACCAACTACTATGCAACTAGTGCCCTATGCAACTGTCATGCAACTAGTTTCCTCTCTATTTGCACCAAATCTAATGTAGTTGTTTTGTGTCATTGTTTTACAACATTCATTCATTGTTTTAGTTGCAAAGTAGTCATTCTGTAGTTGCAAAAAAAGACTAGGAAACAACTAGTGTCCTATGCAACTATTATGCAACTGTAAAATGACCATAGTTGTTTCTTAGTTGTACGCTAGTTGTTTCTTAGTTGCACTCTAGTTGTTTCCTAGTTGCTTTCAAAGTTCTTTCCCATTTGTGTTATATCAATTGACCCATATCAATTGTAAAGAGTACCATTAGATTGAACATATAAGACTTGTAAGTTGTTATAGTCTTATGTAATGAATTCTTTTGATAGAATTCTAAGATTTCTATAATTTGTGGGTTTCTACAATTTGTAGATTTTGTATATAAGAATTTAAAAAATAATTAAAATTCAAGAAATTTTATAATCTAGGAAATTGAATTTTGAAATCTAGGAAGAAGGTAGATCTGAAATTTTGAAATCTAGGAAGAGGGTAGATTTGAAATTTTGAAATCTAAAAAAAGGTAGATTTGAAATTCAAAAATCTAAGAAAAAGGTAGTTCTGAAATTCTAAAATCCAGAAAGGAGGTAGATCTGAAAACTTGAAATCTACAAATCATTGAGATTTATATTTTAAAATTTACAAATCTACAAGTTGCAAGCAAGTTGCAAACAAGTTGCACACAAGGATGAAGTTCTTTGTATGGTGTTGGATGACAAAAAACCTTACAACTAGACTGCAACTAATGCGACTTGTCCACTGCAACTACGGACTCTACATTGTCACCTAGTTGCAAACGTCCTATGCAACTACAAAATGAGTTGCATACTGTAGTTGCAAAACCCTTCATTTTCTTCTAGTGAATATTGATGAAGAGATGCTAATCTTTTGCATCCCATAAGGATGCAAATCCCCAACCAACCGCGAATGTCGCCAACAGTAACATCCTCCCAATTGCTTCCACCTTTTGTGTGTGGCTCTTCATTGGGCTTCCACAGCAAGACAGTTTGAGCATAGTGATTCGTCTCAAGAGCAATTTGTGCTAAGGTTCCTTCATCCCAGTACATACTGAATATGTGCTCTAGTTTAGGAAGCCCAATACTAGTAGGGAATTTTAGGCCAAGCTTTGGACCTATAAAGTTATCTCTACTTTGCACAAATTCTACGCTAGCAGAGCTCCAAGCATCTGGACGGTAGTGTCTCGCCATCTGAACTATATCTAAGGACACAGGGCTAAAAGACTCAGGCGTCATGCACCAATCAACCAATCCAGGAGATTCGTTAATGCAATCTACTTCAAAGTCGAAGTCATCACTTGACAAAGTGTCACAAAATTCTAGCAACCAATCGCAATCACTAGAGTTTGCGTCATCTACGCTTCGAGGCAGGGCATCTTCTTCTTCATCGTCATCGGAGTTTATGCGGACAGATAGTTCGGTAAGATATAGCTTACCTTCGGAAAGGTCTTCCTGGCAGTCGAATCTTAGGTGCTGTCAATGCCTTCAACGTCAGAGGGGACGTTGTAGTCCTCCATAGGCTCTCCCGTTGGTTGTATTTCTTTGGACCTCTTCACCTCACTGCCAACAACTTCATCTGCACATGCTTGATTGCTCTGAGTCTCTGAAACCAAGACTGTGTCCCCAGAGTAAATATGGAAGGGTTTGTTAGGAGACTGGGGCGACACTTCTACAGTCTGCTTTGGGCTGAAGCAACCCGCACTTACGTTCCAACGACAACCATGCCCCTCTTCACTTCCTTGCGCCCCCATGTCAGGTTTTAAAGCAATCCGCACATACCCTTCCTCCATCTGACGCTCTGTGTCTTCCCCAAAAAAATTGCACAGAATCATCTGCTTTCCTATTTGCACATCAGTTCCCTCGCCTATGATATGACCTTGGGTCCACATTGGAATGTTGCCAGGTTTGAATGACGTTGTAGAAAGTAAACAATTTGGCACTAATACGGCCCAATCTCGACGTGCCGAATTCCAATCAAGATATAGGCCTCGCAGGTGAGAAGGAATATCTCCAACTGCTACAACCGTTGGTTTATACAACGCCCCACCTGGATGAGTTGCTCCATACCCTGAAGCCTTGCGAATAGGCTCCACAAAGTGCCACAAATTGTCTCGAAATACGTTGTCCCACAAGTTAATGGGAACGGTCTCCATACTGCCAACTGAATGGCGACACTTAGGTGGTGGCATGTCAGAGAATAGTGTGTGAATATTAGCTCCTTCGTCTTCAGCCCTGAACATATTGTGAGATGGTTGCCCAACATCCACTGTGAATTGTGCTTCATCCTCCCCTAAGCCTCCTACAACTGCAGACACTAGAATTCCATTGGCAGTGATGGCCCTGGTGACAACTTTCGAGGATAGATTTGGCATTGGTAATTCCGGAGCCCAATTACAGGGTCTTTGTGCCTTTGCAATTGGCCCCTTTCCCTTCTCCTCCCTCTTGAAACTCCCATTCTTTGTACGACCTGGGATCACTTACAAATAGAGCAACTGTATTAGTTAGTTGCCAAATGCAATCAAGGTACCTTAGCAATTGAGTTAGTTACATTGAAAGTAGTGTATGAAGGTGGTACATTACCTGGTGTAGACTTAGTGTGTGAAGTAGGAGGCAGTGGACCAATGTCCTCTTCCCATGTTCCATGGACAGGCATTGGTGTTTGCATAGCAACTTGAATGAAGGAACCGATTGGTACAGGTTGCTTTTTCATCCGCGGCCTCTTGGCTTTCTTCGCACCAACCTCCAACATGACAGGTGCCTTTTTTCGCACCCTAATCTTCCTGGTTTGGACAATTGGCTCCTCCTCTGCAATGGTGTCCAATCCAACAATGTCACCTACTTGAAGCGGGGTTGATTTCTTCATTGGCGGCTTCCTCGTTTTCTTCGAGGGTGCCAAGTTTATAGCAATTTGAACCTGCTGCAGAGAAACAATTTAAATTTCACTAGGCATTGACTACGCAATTTCACTACGCAATTTGAATTTCACTACGCAATTTGAAGCACACCCCAAAGTGACAGCATTGCATAGGTGGAGAAACAAAGATTGCCTTCCAAGGATATTTACTAATTAAAGTACTAATGTATCTCCACCGAACTAGAAAATGAATGGTCTTTTTAATTACTATGGCAAATTTCAGAGAGTCAAAAGAAGTGAGATTCATATGCATCACTTAGAAAATTCCCACTTTCAAGTGCCTAAGACTTTGTGGAAACGGCACTCAAATAGATTTGAATCGTCCAACTCAATCCTCCAATTCTTGAAAAGTGGGAAGTATTTTTGTGCTAAGTGCCAACTGAGCAATCAAATTTCAAACATGTAACTAATCTCGCTCCGCCGAATTGAGCCCTTACTAATATGAACTTATGTACCGCTAATTGAAAGAGCAAGGACCTTCCGGCATGAAGCGTGCATTTGGAACTTGGATTCCAAAGCCCCAAGTTCTTTGTAAAAATTGAAAAGGCAACTACTAGTGGAGTTGGAGGAAAGGGAGCTGTGAAAAGCTTGTCTATGCTAATCTTGGAGATGGACGGAGAACGAACAATTAACGTAAGGTGGATCTGTCCTACGCCCTGCATACCGTAAACCCTAAACCCTGCCCAACATCCACCCGAAACTTGTAGGTACCCTAAACCCAGAATCCAGCCAAAGCATGACTTTAGTAAGCCCCTCACCTGGATCTACAAATTCTCTTGCATTTAATGGAGAGGTGGTTGCTGGGCTCCGTCTAGTTAGAGCTTTCAAGTTCATGCGGCCTTCTTCATCTCTTGTTTTTGTCAGAGACACAAAAATCTGACGCAATGTATCCCGCACAAATTGGGGAAATTGGTGGCGATCACACCAACCTAAGAGGCGGGCAGCGTGGCGATACCAAAGGTAACGCAACCAATCTTCAACGCCGAATTGCCCTCCACGATTCCACTTTGTTGGCTTAGGCTCTGCTTGGAGATGAATTTTGTCAAGCAAACGCATAGCCGTAGAAGCTGCGCGCTTTGATACACCCTGCGATTAAAACCAACGTCGCAGCTCTTCTGCAGAATTGACATCCACCCTAGCAATGTGGCCACCGCGATTGGGTCCCATGTATTTGCTATTGTGACTAGGAACAAAAGATTGCACACAAACTTGCAACACTCGAAAAGTCGAGCACAACCTTGTTGCATTTGTAAATTGCCCACAACCTCTTGTAGCCGTTTCTCCCCCCGCCAAAACGCCACCTTGCAATTTGAGTGCGTACCAACCCACCTGCAATGTCCCAATCCTACCAGACACCGAAATCACACTCCACTACTTGTTTAGAGAGCAAATTCCACTCACTCCAACTCCGATGGTTAACCCCACTACATGTCTCAATTTCGAGGTGACACAAGAAACTAATAAGAAAATGCCACCGTGCCTCCTCCAACAAGGGATCCAAGGCACTCGGCTTGCACGGCTTCAATTGTTCCAAACTACCACAGACTGGGAGTGTAGGTCGCCTGCCGTAGTACTTACAAGAGACCGTGACATGTATAAACCCTAACCAAAATATAAGCTTGCACCCTTGTATTGTATTCTCCAGACTGTATGCAAGCTTTCGAACCCCATAAAATCTTGAAATGGTCTCCTTTTCTTTAATAAAAAATTGCTAAATTTACGTGAGCTGCTTGCCTTCAAATTTGTAGTTCTGCACATTTCCCAATTTGTTGAACTTCAACCCTAAAATACAACAATATTGTGAACCGTGGGCCACTTCTGGCCACTCAGGCCTTAAAGGGTTAAGTGGTCCAAGATGATCCTAAACTACTGGGTGATGGAGGGTAAGGTATCCAAATAGAATGGTGTGATTGCGGGTTTGATCCCTCGCGGCGACAAGGTCATTACCTTGTGTGAAATCAGCCTCTCTTCCTGATGGGAACCCCTTGGAGTGTGTTTCTCTTGGTGTTTTTGGAACACACTTGTTTACAACAAAAAAAAGGTAAGCTTCAGGTGGGTCTGCTCTTCACTGATCAACTTCAGTTGTTGGCCAAGACTGAGTTGTACAGGACTGTAAGATTGATATACAGTAGTTTTCCTTCTTCTTCTTTTTTTTTTTTTTGCTTCTTTTTCTTTTTCTTTCTAAGTCAAGCTTACTTGAATCCAGTTGCTGCCCCTGTCCATCCGTTTTTGAATTTTGAACTCAGGCCATCTGCTTGGGGTGGGATGGGAATCATGGGATGTTCATCATCAGGCAGCTCAGTTGCTGCCCCGCCTTTTCAGTTCGTTGCCAATGAAAATATCTGTTTGTCCGTCATCATTGTGCCAAGGGACTGAAGGGAGGTGCTGGCTAAGGAATGGAATAAGCTTAATGGGATTATGGCTGAGGTAAGTCAAGTCTACGAACTGGCTGAAGCTAGGCTGCTACCGCTACCTACTACTACTACTAAAGTACTACTATCAGTAGTAGTATGTTACTATGTCTGCACAGGCCATCGAGTTGAGTTGCCCGCCTCGCGGGGCTATCCATTCATTATCATTATCATACAGTACAGTAGTGCTATCATGTCATGGATATCATTAGGGCGGGGGTGCGGGAACTAACTACAGTAGTAAGTTAGTGCCTCTAGTAACTTAACTTATTAATGAGATCAATATGTCTGTGATCATGATTGGAAACCTCCACCACAGGATTGGCCAGGGCACACAGGACCCGCCGGCAGGGGGGGGGCTGGGACGGAGGGAGGGACTGCTGTCAGTGGTGGCCCAGCCGCCCGCAGGGACGGAGTAAATTAAAAACCAGGAGACTGAGCAAGTGGATCCCGGTGGATTGACCCCCTCGCTCAGCCTTACCAGGGGTGTAAGTAAAAAAAAGCCCCCTATTTTGGGTCGTTCTAGGGTATACTCTTAACCTCCCATATCTAATTTGGGGTCTCTGATCGCAAAAATGAATTAAAAATTTGGCAAAAAATTCATGTGCAGAAAATAAATAATTCCAGGGTTTGCCCGGAGGGCCGAGGAAGGGGTCAATCCACCCCGCCTGAGCAAGTGGGGGCCGGGGTTGGGGGTGAGGGACTTAAGTTACTCTGTGTACATTATTACCAGGATGGTCATCTCATTGGATGACTCACCCCTCTTGGTCTTCAGTTGTTTGCTTCAGTTGTGGAAGTAGGCCCCAACGGGAGAGATGGACGGAGTGAGACCCATGGGAAAGGAAGGAAGGAGTTGCCGTGGTGGGAATGAACAACTTCACTTCACTTCAGTGGGAAAGCCAAGGGGGGCCATAACTTATGTATGGGCCGGGGGGCTGCCTTGACTTAACTTAATGACTGCTCAGTTCATCATACTGACCAGGACTGATGTGAGGACCAAATGTGCTTTTGCAGGGATTGGTGGGGGCTTGTGGAAGAAGTTTCAACAGGGACTGAAGGGGCCAGCAAAGATAAAGAAATGGGAGAGAAAGAACTGGCTGATCTTATTAGTGAGGAGGGAATTAACCCCTAAAGGACCATTGTCCCCTCGGGGGACAAAATGGATTTCGCGTAAGTTTCTATGATCTCAATTTTCAGTGAATTCTTTTGAAACTTTCTCATAAGATAGGAAAACTTATGAGCTTTGTGGGAATATAAATTTTATTTCAATTGATGCCCGGGAGCAAAAGTTATGGCAGTTTAAACATAATTTTCATGTCACTGCGCAAAAAAATCAATCTACAAAAATTTGAAATTAATTTTTTAATTTTTTTCTTCTTAAAGATCATATTTTTGTCTACATGTGAAGCTTTGATTCATTCCATTTGGATTAGTAATGTGAAAGTTATTAACAATCTTGTTTTTCGGGCAATTTCAGCATCTTCTTGAAAAAATGACTTATAGAATTCAATTCTGAATGCAATTTTCACAATTTTTCAACAAAAATTGTTTGACAAGGTTAAGTTTTCTATTTAGAACAATCTCAATGTTGAGATCATTGTGTTTCAATCCCATTTTAGAGCTATTAACGATTTAGTTTTTCTTTCAATCTTGGACCTACTTCTACTGAACAATTTTTTAAAGAATGAAAATTCATCGGGTTTTTTAATTTTTAATTAGACTTTCAACTCAATTCTTCAACACAATTTTTTTTTAATTCAAGGTCCATGGTGTAAATTTTTTCCACAAATGGCATTCAAAGTCATCTGAAATTGGAGGCTAGTGTTCAAAAAAACTTTCTTTTTTCAACTTTGAATGCTAATATCTTCCAATCTGTATGGTCAAACTCCATGAAATTTTTACCGCATGATACTAGACTAGTAAAGTACAAAATACTACGGTTAGATTCTAAATAAAAAATTGTTTTTTTGGATGAATGCAACAAAAATGGCAGTTTTGAGTAGTTTTTTGATAGAAGAACAACCCTGGTCCTTTAGTGGTTAACCCCTAAAGAACCAGACTGCGTTTTTTGTCTGTATAAAATTTTTGGGCAGGTACCTATGAGCGGAGATTTTCATATTTGGGGCTGAAATTTTAATAGAATGTGGGGGCGAGGAATATCTTTCATATGCACCAAATTTCATGACATTTGGAAATACGAGTCAAAAGTTATAGCCTAATATGTTACTTTTTTCCCCAAGCGGGCAGTTCGGGCAGATAAAAAAAAGTCACTTTTTTCATAAACAAAAATTTGAAATTGATTTTCTAGAATTTTATATACACAAAAAGTTTTGAATCATTCCATTTTGATCAATGAGTCAAAAGTCATGAGGATTTTCTGTTTGTGGGCAGTTTTGGATTTCCTACTCTAAAATAAACTTTGAAATCCTTTATCTTATCCAATTTTGAATGTTTTTGGACAAAAATAAAATTGTAGGATGTAGATACATTATTACAACATTTCGACCATTGGGATTGGAAATTTTTAACTTCATATTTAAATTGTAAATAATTTAGTATTTTTAAACATTCTCTACTACTACCTACTTACTATTTTTTTCCTATATGTTGTACTATTCCAAATGATCTGAATTTTTTCAAGCATGTGGAAAACTTGTCAAGGAAAAAAAATCCAAAGAAGCACCACCATTTAGGTCATTTTTTCATAAAAATGTGAGCTTGTGAAGTGCAGCTGCCCTGCTTTTCGCAGGGTAAAAAAAATGATTTTAGTTAAATTGAATGCTTATATCTTGCAATCCACCCGGTGGAAATGTCTGAAATTTTTACCACATGTTCTTTATACTATATTATACAAGATCCTACAATTAGATATGTCAAAAAAAGTTTTTTTTCAAAATTTTGGTACTTGTACTAGAAATGGCAGTTTTGGAGAGTTTTTGGTGAAAGTATAGCGACGGTCCTTTAAGGGTTAAGATTGAACCACCCATAGTGATTATGGGATAAACTTAGATCATGAGCAATTTGAGGTATGAGGCAGGAGGTAGTGCAAAGTTTTTCCCATGGAGAAAGATTCCAAATACGGGGAGTCCAAAATTTTCATATATGTGTTCCCAAAGTTTAACCCCTAAAGTCCCCAGACTATTTTTCTATCAAAAACCACTCAAAACTGCCATTTCTACTGCGTTTGTCCCAAAAAACAAAAAATATACTTTTTTTGGAATTGAACCATAGGATCTTGAACTTTACTTGTTTGAGATTATGTGGTAAAAAATTCATGAAGTTTGACCATACAGATTGAGAGATGAGCATTCAAAGTTGAAAAAACAAGTTTTTTCGAACACTAGATTGCAATTTTAGATGACTTTGATCTCTATTTGTGGAAAAAATGTACACTATGGAATTTGAATTCAAAGTTTATTGTATTGAAGAATTGAGTTGGGAGTCTAGGAAAAAAAATTCAAAAAATAAAAACTTCATTTTCATACTTCAAAAAATTGTCAAGCAGAAGTAGTTCTAAGATTGAAAGAGAAACTAAATTGTTAATAGCTCTTAGATGGGATTGAAATACAATGATCCCAATGGTGATGTTGTTCTAGCAAGCAACTAAAACTTTTCAAAAAAAAAATTTGAAAAAATTTGAAAATTGCATTTTGGAATGAATCCTATAAGTTATTTTTTTTAAAAGATGCTTAGATTGCCCGAAAAATAAGATTGTTCATAACTTTCACATCACCAATCAAAATGGAATGAATCAAAGCTTCAGATGTAGACAAAAACATAATCTTTGAGAAAAAAATTTAATCATTTTTTTTTGGAATTTTTGCAATATTTTTTGTGCTGCCCGCCAAGTTCAGTTTTAGGCTTTTTGTGGTATAACTTTTGCTTCCAGGCCCCAATTGAAAAAAAATATATATTCCTACAAAGCTTATTAGATTTTCTATCTTCAAAAAAAAGTTTCAAAAAATTAGGGTAAAATTATAGCCTATAGGAACCTGCCCAAATTCCAAATTGCCCCCCGAGGGGACAATGGGACTTTAGGGGTTAGATGGTTCTTGTTGTTTACTCTTGGGAACCATGGTAAAGTCTTATTAAATCACATTAAATATTAAAATTTGACTTTCTATTTGTATTTCCTATTGCTAAGGTATAAAGTTATACTTAAATATGAAAAAAAATAAAAAAATACACAAGACAAAAATTTGCAATCAAAATGAATCTCCAAACATTTCATAGGTTTATTCATAACAAGATAGGTTACATTCTCCCCCCATGCATCCTTCTAAAATTGTCAAATATTTTCATTTTTTTGTGCATTCAGAAATAATGGGAAAAGAGTAAAAAAAAGTCTTAGAAATTAAACTATAGATATGTATTAGACTATTATGCAAATTTGTAAAAAAATAAGAAATGTTTAGAATGTAGATTGCAAGACTATCACTGGCTTTTAGGGGGCTGTTAAGAAGAGTTAATGAACTTTTACAAGTCTTGGAGTGAAATTTTTGTACTGCACATAGGTTGGATGTTTTAACCAATAAGATACTAGAAATGTTAGATACTCATGTGTCAATTTTGGAAAGAAAATCTTTAAAAATGTTAATCAAAGTTGCTTCCCATCCCTTTTTCAGGCAACATCATTTTTATCTAAACAACCCGATTAAACCTGGAGCGCACCGACGTTCATTTTCTGGACGATGAACAAATTCGGATCCTTGTTTCTGTCTCATTCCTGCTTGGATGAAAGTCATCCTAATTTTTGGTGATACTTTATCAAGTTGTTGTCTTCTTATCCATCGGTTAGATTTGGTGTTACTAGAATATATACATTTCTAAAATTACAAATGTGGAAGTATGTCAAGTGCTCAATTTGCATTGACTTTAGTTCAAAACTAGATGTGCAAAAATGAGGTCAAAGATGTAAAGGTCACAAAAATTTCAAAAAATCACCATATGAAGAGAACCTTATTTCAAATCCATTCCAACAAGTTTTACTCAAAAAATGATAATGTTTTACTTGTAATTGAATTTAGAAGGAATTCTGAATTTTTCTTTTCAAAATTTATAGAAAAAAGATTAGTGATAGCATTAGTAGATCTAATCGTATAGATAGAATTTAAAAATCAAAATCTACATCTTTCATTTGTATACCAATTCCAAAATATTCTTCCAAATTGTAGTTTATAATGTTTTTTCTCAAATCGTCAATTTTGGAGATGAATCCAAACGTTTAGGGGTTAAAAAAAACAAGTTTTTGAATGAAAAGAGTATATGTCCACACCTCATGTAAAAAATTTGAAAAATTCCAGCCAAATTTGACTGCATGAGAACCAATTCAAGTGTAATTTCATCTTTTTGTGAATATTTGATCCCTTAGGGATTAAATTTAGTCATTTGTAGTTTTTAATTGGGCCTAGAAAAAACAAGCTCTAAATCAATATTTATCTCATAAAAAAGAAGTTCTTCTTCTTGTACATTATAAAACCTTGTAGTATATACTCATAAAGGAAAAGAGAATCAATGGAGTCCTTGAAATGAGCAAAAACCTATAGGAAAAAGACTGTATAGGATATTAGGATAAACTAAGAATAATTGCATCATATCATAGTGCAAAATGTTTTATTTTATTTTTTAAAATTCCGGGGCTTCAATATGTATTTAATAGTCGATAATGTAATAGAATATTGATTTTGGAGTCAAATATAGTATAATTCAATGAAGACATGACCACATATACAAGTCAAAAGTACTTCCAAAGGGTGATTGGCAAAGTTCATAATCATTTGGTCATTTTATTACTTGCTAACCACATCTAGCTCTAAATCCACTCATTGTCTTAATGTCCTACAAAGAATAAATGTCATTCTCCAAAGAATGAAGTACAAGTTGAAGGGAATGGATACCAAATTTGAAGAATAAAGATCACCTTCAAGTGCCTCGAGGTGACTAATTCTATGTGAATGTGATCAATGCATGTTTGTATGCAAATATCACTCTCCTTGAGTATGAACCAAAAGTATGTTGATTTCAAATTCAATCATGTATAATGAAATTTGGACATTTTTACTCAATGTTTGTTACAAAAGCTAAAACATGGCCACTTGAATGACCACCTGTATAGCTAACATGTATATGCAATTCAAAAATTGACAAATAATTTAAAGTTTTTTTCCAAGGTTAATGCATTGACAAACTAACCATTACACGAGATTTGAGGGCAAGGAAGAGCCATTTCAGGCCTATTCCCTTCTCTATGAATAGTCAAAATTAAAAATATTAAAATATTAATTAAAAATTAAAAATAATAATTGAAAAATATTATCTGACGTGGTAGTGCTCCTACTACGTTAGACTAAACAGTGCACGTGTTCCCGAAGTTTAGGAACTGTAGGGAACTCACAATCTTGTAAAGAAGGTAAATCTCATGTAATGAATATATGTGAAATTGCACCATTTATGTCTAATTGTAATACAATATTTTCTGAAAATTGCATTGCAATGTCCAAGATAATTACAATTTTTTGGTGACATTCTCATTAATACTTGAGAATTTTACAAGAAAAAATAAGGCTAATGAAACTTTTTTGAACCTTCGAATACATCTTTGTATTCTATAATGCAAAATATAAATCGAAAAGGCAAAATATATTCAACTTCCTCTAGGAATTAAGGAACAAATTGTTGTATTAATATACTATAAATACTAACCTATTTCTTTCTAGGAGTACTAGAAAATTTCATGCATACTTAGGAGCATAATGACATAGGAGTAAATGAGTAAGCTATTGTATTAATTAACCTATGCATACTAGCATATAGTGAATTGTAAGGGTGTGATTTATTGCAAGAAAACGATACATTGAAATGAAGCGAGAAAATGAACATGGAAAATACCAATTGAAATAATGATGGATCGCTAAAAATGGATGTTCTAGCTGTGGCACTAAAGTAGAAGGTCCATAAATTGCCCATTTTAGAGTTAAAACTGAATTTTGGGGAGGTGAAGCTTTTTGAAGTAAGGTAGTATGCTCTAAAAGCACCCGCCTTCTTCAAACCATCCCTATTTTGGAGTGAAGAATGGAGACGGGTGATCCTTAAATGGACTAGTGTAGCAATTGAATGCATGGAGAAAAAAAAATTCTATTGCAAGAGCCAATCATTGCCTTTGATTTCCACACATTTGTTTACAAATTGCAAGTGGACAAATTTTGGGAGACCTATGGTCACAAATAGGTGCCTATGCCCTAAATCTTTGAAAATTTATAAGTAATTCAAAAATGCTTGGAAAAATACAAAAACACTTGTGTTAGTTTCCACATCCATTTCTCTTTCTCTAAATAATTATCTAAAAATAATTTTGTCCGCGTTCGCCTATGAAAAAGGCAGATCAGCTCTTAAATGGTCACTTTTAGAGCATACTACCTTATTCTTTAGTAAATTTTTTGTGAAAGACAAGTGGAATTCACATCTAATTCAAGTCATTCCATATTTTTTGGAGCTTTGTGAAATTAGTTATGAAAATTTGAAGTTAAAATGGCATAAGACTCTAAAATCACCCACATCCTCAAATGTACATTGTTACAAGCAACATCTACAAATAGTGTACATTTGAGGAAGTGGGCGATCATTAGGGGAGATTTTAGGTCCTTGGGAACTGGCCCTATATAATCAGAGTATAATAATATTGAAATAATAATGATGAACTAGATGTAAGAAGGTTTAGATGATGTATCAATTACTACAAGTGTAGTTTAGAAATATATGCCGTCTTTGTCAATTGATAATCCATGAACTTTCTATGGGTATGATTAGAAGTTGTTGGACACTAGATATTGCAATGTTGAGGTGGATTGCATACATCAAATCTCAATTGAATCTAGAATTCAAACATATTGTGGGAAAAGATTATGTAGTTGTGGTACATTGTCACTAGCAAGATATGATGATGAAGAAAGGGTGATTGATGATGAAATGGATGTAAGCATAAACTTTCATTCCAATGTATTGACAAATAAAAAAGACTTATGTTTGACTACATTGCTTGAATTGTTTTTTGAGGCTAAATTGAATGAGGGTGAATGGTTACAAATTGGGAGATATTTGACTTTATTGAAGCAACAAGAAAGATGGATGGAGAAATAATTCAAGAAACTTGAGAAGAAGGCTTATGGATAAGGCAAAACAGCCCATTGTGGTCATTTCTCCTATTCCGGTCACCTACGGAAGGATTCCATAATGGTTATTCTCAGTCTATGAGATTTTGCGCCACAATCAATGTCTTCCCTAACTCTAATGGAATACTTAATAACCACATTAGAACATGCCAAAAACAATACTGTAAGTGGCATAAACCCGGTAAAGTGACTGAGCCCAGTCACTTTACTGCCCCACGGCAGGCACGGCCAAATCTACTGAGGTACCGGCCCCCAACTGGCACTCAAAAGAATTCAATCACATTTAGAAATCAATAATTTCAGAATAAATGAAATGCACATAGGCATTTTTACATAAGTCCAAGATTATATGATAAATGAAATATGAACGTGTTTTGAATTTAGTGGGTGTGTGAGAAGCTCAATATATACACATACGATGGTAGGAGGTAGAACAATCCATGTGGGATAATTATAATTAGTAGGAGCTTCACCACTTAAAGTGAAGTTAAATTAACATACCCCACATGGGATGCTCTACCTCCTACCACTCCATGTGTATAAAGAGCTCCACTTCTCTATTGAAATTTCAAGGAACACCTTTGAAATGTGTTTGAAGTAAGGTGAACTTGTTTTCAATGAATTCAAAGATACAATTTAAAAAAAAAAAATTCAAAGCAAGGAAACTTCTTTGGATTGCATGATTCATTTGAAGCCTCCTCTTAGCATGTTTGGCCGTGGGGCACTTGAGGAGCTTGCCGGCTGCGGGCTTCGAAATCGCACTGCAAGCCCCCACCGGCCAGCTGTATTTACTGCGCTTTCCGTGGGGATGCTCTTAGGAACACCCAACTATTTGAGTGTGCCCCACGGAAATATTGTGACTACTTTAGAAGAGTAAGGTCACCATTATGGGTAGCGTTGCATGTTGGTTTGGGGTAGTCTATTGACTCTTTTGGGCAGAACACTTCAAAAAATCCTAGTGAATTCATACTTTGTTGAAAAAATATAATTTTAATTGCTCTTGCTCTTTCTCACCCTTGTCTACATGTGGAGAAAAAATTGAAAAATTTCAGCAACCGTATAAGGTCAAACTCCTAATTCTGACCACAATAGGTTGTTTTACCTTATTATCTACAAGGTGAACTTTTATGGAAATGTCCAAAGTGAAGAGATGGCATTTTATGGAAACGTCCAAAGCAAAGAATTGTTGTAGTGAATTTTGAAGATTTGTCAAACATATTCGAATATCATTACAAAAAATTTGAGGCCTCCACTCAAGAGGGTCATTTAGAGTGTCCATTAGAAACCACGTGCAAACAAAACTTTGGACCCCCTATATACTTTTTGAATTTAAATAAAAATAAATAAATAAAAACATTAATAGATTTTCCTACTTTGAAAGTTTATGTTTTGAATTATTGATATTTTTATTTGTTAATAATAATTAGTTACAAATTTTTGAAGTAAAATGATACACTGTAGAACTGAAAAATAACTTTCACACCCCTATATAATATTAAAAAAAGTTGTCTAAAAAATGAACAAAAAAATCCTAAAAATAACTCAATATTGAAAGCTCATTTTGAGTTGAATATTGACTTAATAGTCATCTAAATGTGTCCTCTATAATTATTTGAGTTGAAAAAGATGTCATTTTAGTTCATTTTCAACCTCTTCTAGAAATCATTTCATATTTTATTTGAGTTGAAAATTTTGGCAATAGAAAGCTATAGTTTATGCAATTCTTCGAAGTATGGCACAAGCTCATTATTAAACAATGTTCAAAATTTTAGGTTGAAATTATAGTTTATTAGAAACCACTTGTTTGTTCGTAGTTTGTTATAGTAGAACTAAGTGCACCCCCCGAGGGTTGTTGGCTTTGTCTCCTTGTGTGCGATTAGGGAATTTTTTTTCCAAATTTGATGTGGTACTACTAGTGCTATTTCATACTAGCGACTCTTTTAATATTTTTAAATATTTAAGAAAAATTTAAAATTTAATTTTTTTTGTACTTGCATTGCAGGGCTGCCGAAAATTAAAAAAACTATTGGCCCTTTGGAGGCCTCAAAATTTATGTAATGACACCATTGAGATGGATTTCATCCTACTTGTCTATTAACCATTCATTATAGATAGGTGTTTGATCTTGTTGCAAAACTTATGGAACTTGGACAAAAGAAATATTTGACACTTGTTCAAAGAATTTGTCAAACCAAGTTGAAGGGCAAGTGCTGCAAATAAAGATAGCAAAAGGAGTGTGTTGATTTTTTGGGAGGATGTTATTTGTCCACATGGTTGCCTTGAAAAAATCATTGCAAATTGGGGGAGTTGGATGCTAAAGAAGCATGGGATTTTTTTGGTAATTTGGTAATTAATCTTACATTGAAAATGGCCTATAATATGGAAGGTAATGGCAAAAGTGAATTGGTGTGGCCATTCATCAATTGTCAAAGTTTTGGTAAAAGCTTGTGATGGAAAAATGAATGATTGGCCTAACTACTTCTAAGTACTATTTGCATTATGGGCTGATTTTACTATGCATAGTACAATTATTGCTTACATGCCAACGGAATTAATGTTTGGACAAAAGCCAATGATGCCAATTGAAGAAATTGTACCAATGTGAAAAAGTATTGCTTTTGATAGATGGTCTGACTAGAGAAGACATGCTCGAAGACATGTTGACATTACACATTCAGCAAGTTGAGAGAAGATTGGAGGATGTTGAGATTGCTACGAAGAGATTGAAAGAAGTGAGGGAGACATTAGAAGAAATATGAGGCCTCCAAAGGGCTTCCAATTTTTATTTTCAGCCCCTTGCAATGCATGTACAGAAAATTTTAAAAATATATATATATATTTTTTTAAATTTATATTTTAAATTTATAAATATTTAAAAGGTTAAAAAAATATTTAAAAAGTCACTAGTATAACGTGGCACTGAAGTGGCACCAATAGTGCCACATCAAATTTGGAAAAAAAAAAGTTTTCTAATTGCACCAAAATTGCACACGAATGTGCAAAACTGGCAGCCCTTTGGAGGCTTCAAATTCCTTGTAATGAGATACAAAAAGAGGTTTGATCAAAAACATTAGTTGCATCCAGAACCTATTCAAAATGGCAATTGGATGTTGCCGGTTTATAATAATAGCTTAGATAATCAACATAATATAGCAAGGAAATTTGCAAAAAGGTGGTTCGGGCTTTATGTTGTCAAATAAGTCTATGACAATGCTATCTATTTACTACAAGATCTTGATGAGATGGAGATGAAGATTCAAATTGTGGAAAAATGAATTCAAATTTTCTAGCAAAGACGCAAAGATCATATATATAAAGAGTTTGATAATGATAAGTTTAGCGTTGAAGACAATGGTGGTGAGTAAAGTAGTGAAAATGAAGGTTGCATGCAAGGAGTAGCATTAGAAGGGATTCTGGGGTCCTGGAGGGCCGTTTTAAGCACCTCCCGGCGCCTAGTTCCCAGTAGTTCCTTCCCATCCTTGCGAACGCAAGTGCTGCCACGTCACTTCTTTTTTTTTAAATTAAAAAAAAAAAAAAAAATTCTCCTCAAAATGCAAAAAAAAATTGAAAAAAAAAATTAATTTTTTTTTCCGAAAAGTGACATGGCAGTCTCCATGCCACGTCACTGCGTTGCGGGATTGCTACTGTAGCGCAGTTCCCGCATTGGGAACAGACTGGGAACTCGCAGCCCTCCCGCAGCTTGAAATCTCATCTAATGAAGATTAAGATTTTTAAGATTGCCATGTCAACAAAGACTAATGAAGGCCTATATAATTCTTTGTTAAGTAGGCACATACCGAAGGATGTGCAAGTTTATAAGGGGTGGATGTCGTGATGTGGATTGTTAACTAGTTGAAGTAGGTATAGCTTTATATGTTTAAAAATGTGTGTAGTGTTGAAAATTCTTATTAGTTGTTGATTGATAACCAATTGGTTAATAGTTGATGTTAGGATTAGAGGGGGGGTAAAGTTAGTTGGTGGATAGCCTCCTATGATTATGATTGGCTACTTAGAAGCAAAAACTAGTCCCTTGTCTTTCTCTTAGTTCTTAGTGGAATTTGAGGTGTGGGATGCACTTGTGTGTTAAGTTGTACATTTGTTGGTAATTTATTATTGAAAGAAGCATTAGTGTAAGTATTTTTGAGTTTTATTTTTAATAAAGTGGTAGATCAAGGCAAACTTTTGGATCTAAATTTTTGAATAGTTGATCTATCATTATATCAATTTTCAGATCTAGATCTACTATAGAAAAGGATATATGAGGATTTAAAGTGGAGGTGTTTGGAATCTAATGTAGCTAGTTAAGAAGGATGTATTTGGGAGTTTCAATCTTATCGAGTTTTTGTGATATGGCTATGAAACTTAGAGAGTATTTTTCTTAACTTTTCTACTACCTTATATTAGAAACTTGGCTACATTGGATATGAGACCTATGATTTGTGCACAAAATACAATCATGGTGTGGAGTTTGTGATCGACTTGACAAAAATTTAGTAGTGAGAAAATTATTTAATTATATTATAAGTAGTGAGACCATAGTAAATTTAGTGTCATGTTCACTAATAGGATAAATTAGTGTGGTGTCTATATTTTCCTTAGAATTTCATCATTCTTGTAAAGACGCTATGGACCTAAAAGGTCTCATGAATGACTTCACTGGTAATTGTAGAAACAAAAAATGCACATGCCATTGGTTCAATAATTGGAGTATTTTTGGTGACTACTACTTGGTCATGGGGACATGCTGCCTCCCAAGGTTAACCTTGAAAGGCCAGGTTGATCATTGTGGAATTCATCCGTTTGGATATTGTGTGAATCATTTGCTTGAAAAAAAGCCAAGCATGAACCTTGGAGATCCAACTCTTGTGCGAGCCCTTCCCTTTTGGGACAAAAGTTGAAAGATGAGCATTTGCACTTTTGTCTTCCACTGATAGAATGGAAGGATTCTCTGCCCTCCATCCATTTGCGGGCATTCCAAGGTTCATTCCTTCCCCCTCCCGCCTCCTCCCTCCCTTCCTTCTCCGCGTCTCCTTTTGGGTGTTTTTTGGCCTCATGTGATGTCCCCCTCCCCTAGGGTGGCGGGGTCCCCTATGCATGTATGGAGCAGTGGGGCAGGGGCTTAGTTATAAAATCCGTTCCCAGATTGTTTCCCCAGCTCACGAGCCAAGCAAGTGCTCAATCATTGGGTTGGCTTGGCTTGGGTTCATGGCTCCTGATACTCAGTGTAAGTTATGATATCCTCTGCAATGGAAAGTGGGCAAGTGGGGAAGCCGAATCAATACCCGACCCAACCTGACCTGAAGCTCAAGAGCCTGGGATCCCACCACTCCCCAATTGCAAGTCCAAGTCCAGCACAGTGATAAATAAGGTACTGTCCAGTACTGCCCAGGTGGGTCCTGAATGAACGAGAGAGAATGGTCCGTCAGCACTTATGCTCTCCAGGTTGGAAGTGGAAGTCCACAAATATACGTCACGTACTCACGTCTCCAAGCAAACTGAACTTGAATGGGTGGGCAGCCAGGGTCCTCATTAGCCCATGCCCCACTCACTCATGGGGCCAAGCGGGCCTCCTCATAACATCAATGGTTTACCAAATGAAGGAGCGGTGCGTGCCTGGGCCATCCTTGAAAAGGGAAAGGGGAACCTACAAAATGATCACTTTATAGGGATCCTCCTCAGGCCAGGCCTTGCAGGAACTGATAAGTCCCTCCAAGGCATCTAAGGAGGCATAATATCTGCCCAACATGGGGGTGGGGATGGGGAGGCCCATGGCCATCGCGCTGGTTATACAATGGTAAGGTAGCGGCACCTTATTCTACCTTTTGATGCGCATGATCTCTTATCTCTTTGGGGCTAGGTGATAAGATATCATATGTCCTCCTAGATTCTTGTTTTGAAATGAATGCATTGGATTGGGTTTAGGGGTGGATTAAGGTGTTGCTATTTTAGGTTGGCTTGGACATGGTTGGACTATGCACCCAAAAGAGGCGTACCAGTCCTGGTTTGCAATTATCCCCCCTTTCTTTCCAAAAATTGAGAGGCATTGATTTTAAAAAGAAAATCTCGACACCCTCCCCTCCTACACTGTTCATCTTAAAAAAGTTGTAATATAGATATGGATATTGTATTGATATGAAATACATAATACAAACTTGGGGTACTATATTGAATACGGATATGGATTGACATATGGATATGAATTGGTATACGGGATATATCCCATATTGAATGTCACAGCCAATGCCACTTCAAATGTTCAAATAGGGGGTGAGGTAATGGAACAAATTAAAATTTAATAAAAAAAAGCTTTTAAAATGGGAGAGAAGGGTGGGGGTAATGGAATGAATTAAAATTTAGTAAAAAAAACTTTTAAAATGGGAAAAGTGGAGGGGCTTTTGGGTGCATAGAGTGTCACTATGCACCCAAAAGAAGTAGCCAAATTTGGGGGTTGGCTTGGACATGTTGGACTGATGGCTTGCAATGAAATGTTCTCTTCATATGCACCCCCCAATTTTTTGTAAATTGAAGCAAGGACTTACTCATTGAGCCATAAAAATTTTAGTATTTGGAAGGCTTTATTTGGCACAATTGGGGGGAGGAGGTGGGCTCAAATGTACTACTATACCCCCCGGCTAGTAGGATCGGCAATAAATAATTCAAAAAATTGATGTGAAATTTTAGAGAAATTACTTTTTCATATGAAAAGTACATGGAGAAAAACATTAAATTTGAAGGAATGTTCACATTTCAAACATCTAATAGAATTGGTTTTTCAACGTAAATTAAATAGGCAACATGAAATGCCCACATTGATAGCTGGGTACAGTAGTCATTCAATTAATCTGATGGGTACTATGTGTAGATATAAGGTGACTACATTAAAATTGCCTTTATATTTATATTTATTATGGTTTTTATTATAAAGAATTGTCCTAATTATTGTTGGGTTTATTGGCAATTGAAAGATGATTGTAATTTTTTTTAGCATGTTTATTTTAGACACCATATGACTAAACTTTGAATATTAACCCCTAAACGTCTGGACTCATCTCCAAAATTGACGATTTGAGAAAAAACATTATAAACTACAATTTGGAAGAATATTTTGGAATTGGTATACAAATGAAAGATGTAGATTTTGATTTTTAAATTCTATCCACACAATTAGATCTACTAATGCTATCACCAATCTTTTTTCTATAAATTTTGAATTTTTTTTCCAGAATTCCTTCTAAATTCAATTACAAGTAAAACATTATCATTTTTTGAGTAAAACTTGTTGGAATGGATTTGAAATAAGGTTCTCTTCATATGGTGATTTTTTGAAATTTTTGTGACCTTTACATCTTTGACCTCATTTTTGCACATCTAGTTTTGAACTAAAGTCAATGCAAATTGAGCACTTGACATACTTCCACATTTGTAATTTTAGAAATGTATATATTCTAATAACACCGAATCTAACTGATGGATAAGAAGACAACAACTTGATAAAGTATCACCAAAAATTAGGATGACTTTCATCCAAGCAGGAATGAGACAGAAACAAGGATCTGAATTTGTTCATCGTCCAGAAAATGAATGTTGGTGCGCTCCAGGTTTAAACATGTTCATCATAGATGAATCCAAGTGGACTCTAGATGTCACCACCCAAAGTTGAAACTCACTTTCACCATTACTAATTTGTTTAGTCTATTGGAAGTGGTGCTAATTGTATTTTTTTTCTACCATGCCATTAATTTATTTATTTGTGGGGGGGAGATGGCCCCTACAAGGTGTACAATCACCTTCAATAAGTTTATACACTTTCTATTTCAAAGCTAAAATTTATACAACAATTTGAAATTGTTGCTACAAGCTCAATAATCCATCAAATCAAAGGCCATTGAGTGTGTTGGAAGTTCACGCAATCTATTTTCAAGATATAAAACATTGCTTGCTATTCTTTTTGAAAGAATACAATAATTTGTCTATGTGTTGCTACATATCTACCATCTAGTACTTCTGCCTTTAGCACTATTACAACATTCATTCTATGAGGCATTGGTGAAATGAAAACTTCAAACATGTTCAAAGATATTCCTTCCCATTTTCTTTGCATCAACTCAATAAATTCTTTCCTATTCTTAGACATAGTCTCATTCTAAATTTTATCTATCAATTTTATCTACAAGTTTTCTACGTTGATAAGATCAAGGAAGTTTGTCAAGCACATTAGACTCTCTTACGAAGATTAGGATTTCTTAATTGTTATTAGTTTCAAGGAAACAATTTCAATATTCTAATTGATATAACAAAATAAAGTCAGTAGGTGCAAGAAAGATGCACACATGACCGTGTGTAAACTTATTTAAGGTGATTGTACATGTAGGTAAGACTTTGCAAGGATCAATTTGCATCATTCTATGGGGCATGTTGAGGAATTAAAATATTGCTATGGAAACTATAGATTGATACAAACATCTAAAAATAAAATAATTCATGAGTCACATTGTTTTATTTTGACATATTTCAAGCATCTACCAATATATTATGTCAATGGATGAATTGAGTTTGATGCGTGTAAAGTGTAAATTGGATTCAATTGTTGAAAATAAGACTTGAAATAGATGAATTCACTAGACATGAGATATGGACGAGGATATGGAATGAACTCATTGGACATAAGACTGAAATGATTCAATTCACTATTTTTAAAGAACTGGATTCATTGTCTATGGATTGTGAAATGGATTTCTATTGTATTAGGTATAAATCCAATAAATTGTAAAAAAAATTTAGATGAAAAAAACTAATTTTAACAAAGAGTTTATTGGAGGATATTGATTCAATCACTTGTGCCATGGTATAGATAGCAAGTGCCACTATCTTTGGCAATTTTACCTTAGTCAAACCAAATAAAACTTTCTTAGTTACTTTACAAATTTATTGTCCCCAAACTATAGTACGTCCGTATAGTACTTATGTCTATGAGAAAACAAAGATGCAATATTGGTCTTTAATTACTCAACAAAACTTTACTACCGTAACCTAAAAGTTACCTTCTCATATTGACCTTTCAAAAATCAAATGAGTTTTTATAACTTGCAATTATGACACTTTTAATAAATAATTATTATTCTTTAATGAACTATCATATGATGCTATTCAACATTGAATCGTTCAAAGATTTCAATTCAATGTATAACTAATTAGATTTAATATGATAATAGGACAAGACATTGATATTTTTATTAGGATAAGTGAATTTGTCTTCTAAACAAGCTTGTGCACTCACTATTTTAGTCTATATTAGAGTCCGGGGAGTTCTGTGGGTGAAACGGTAGATTTCCTACAAAGTTTCATCCACCCGGTTTTTTTGGAAATTTGGCCAGAAGGCTGCAGTGAGGTGGCAGAACTTGTCGGTCAATTTCCTAGAACGTCAATTTCATCCGGTGGCATTGTTGCCATTTTCAAATTTCAATAGGCATATTTCCTTTACTATGTAAATGTAGCTGGTTTAGGACTTTTTTGTGTCTTCCTTAATTTATTTATTTTTCTTTGAAATTTCTTTTAGCATACAGCTATATTCCTATCAGGATTTGAACCTGGCATTGCCCCTAACAATTTAGGGCCAGGGATTTAGCCTTCCAAAAATGCAGAGATCCAAAATAGGGTCCATGCATTTTTAGGAGGCTGGTTAGTACGACATGCCTACTCAACACTCAACATTCAACATTCATAAGAATCAAAACATGTGCAAAAAAATCGAGAAAAGAACATACAATCTACCACTTATAAGAATCAAAACATGTGGTAAAAGAATGGATAGAATAGGATATAAGCTACCATGATGAATATCAAAACATGTTGGAAAAAAAAATGGGGAGAGTAGGATTCAACCAAGCATGATGAACATCAAAACATGTTGGAAAAAAATGGGGAGAGTAGGATTCAACCAAGCATGATGAACATCACAACATGTGGAAAAAAATGGGAAGAATACGATACAACCAAGCACAAGCTGTCAAGACAATTGAAGGCCAAATTCAAAAGTTGAAGTGCTAGCAGTAGGACCTGTGGCTATGGCTGAATTAGACAAATAGGTAGTTGGGTTAGCATAGAGAAACTTGTATTTTGTTTCATGCTTCCACATGGGTATGTCATCCATCAAAATAGCATCATACTTCTCTTCTGGTCCCTCTAAAGCAACTCTAAGCAAAGCATACAGGTTTTTGCTTCCCAATCTATTCCTTACATGAGTTTTAATCAAATTCTAAATGCTATAAGCTCTCTCACAAGTAGCAGTGGAAACGCACTGCACTCTAGCAATTTCAGCAAGAATAAGCAAATTTGGGTACCATATTTGTAGGGCATGATTCCAAGTAATCATACCCCACAAATCTCGGAAGGTTTTGTCCCCCCATTCAGTTGTACACTGTAATTTGAAGGACAAAAACTCCCGCTTACAAGCCTGCACATCCAGAAGGGGATGGAAGGAAAAACTTGAATGAGATCGATCACTTCTATAGAGCTCAAGCAATTTGTCCAACTTGGTGACACCTCAGTTTTGCAGTCCAACTTGCTTAGACGGCATATTAGAAGAGTTCAGTATTTTAAAGCAAGAAATCAAATCATTGTTACGAAATCTAGCCTCCAAACCAGTACAAACGGCCTCAGCAAACGAATGTTGGAACTGCAAAGCTTCTTCTAGGTCTACTCCTAGTCTAGAACGTTGAATTTTGCAACCGAGATATATATTCCCCTTAATCTCAGATGGAAGCTTCCTGAGCAAAGTTAACCCTCCAAAGAGACATACTCAGAAAGCACATAGTAGCCTAATTCTTCGTTAAACGTGTCTGCATTCAGATCTGTATTTTCCACAATGAACAACATACAAATCTGGGCTATCTTGAAACGCACGATGCTACCTACAGTGGTCACATCCACAAATTTGCATTAAATTACCTTTGACAACATAGCTAAGCAATGCAAGATATCAGCAAGGAAATATAAGATATAAATGAACTTAAACTGCCCTAACTTCTTCAAGATTGGAGTGGCTGTACATGCATCTTTGCCCTTCAGGCCATGGAAGAATTCGAGGACAGACTCCAAAGACTCACATAGGGTTGTAATTGCTTGCCACCAACTTAGCCACCGAATTTTGTGGTAATGCTTCATTGTTTTTTTTACGTCAAAGAATTCCTCTTGAAGTTTAGTAAGGGCATGCTTCTGCTTGCTAGACTTGTTGAAAAAGCCAACAACTGAATTTAAGAGAGAGTCAATTTGGGAAGAAGTTACCTTACAATCAGGAGACTTTGCTGCATCCAAGGCCGCCAAATTCGTTCAATGAGCAACGCAGTGGACAGCTAAAAGGTAAGGATTTACTTGTGACTTGATTCGGGCAGCCACTCTTGTCAAATTGCCCACCATGGTGCTGGCACTGTCGCTCCCAAATCCTACAAATTTCCGCAGGTCAAGCCCCCATTTCCGAATGCTTGAAATTAAAGTTTTATAAACAACACCTGAGTCCTTCTTCCCCCCATCGATCTGCAACAAGCCAAAAAATAAAGTGACCGGTAGATTTTCCTCCACAATGCTAGCAAACATGACAAGGTGTCCTGTGACACTAACATCGGTTGATTCATCAATCATGACACCAAAAAACGTTGAATTCTACACACGGGTAATAACATGCTTCTGAATCACAACTGAAATGTACATTATGAGGTCAGCACAAGATTTCTCATCCTGGTACATAGATAGGGTATTGGAGCTTTCACAGTAAGCAATAGTTTGCACAAAGCAGGGAATTTTGAATAGGGTAAAGACTTCTTTTTCAAAAAATATACAATCTGAAAGAGTGAAGCCACAGCCTCGTCGCACGTCGTCTGTCCTTGCAAAATTGCTTTTTCCATGACCTTCTCACCACTTTGCAACGTCCAGGCCAGCCGTTTGTGCTCTTCAGATCGAGCGTGGTCCTGGAAAGAGCTCACCTTCAAGTTCCTGGCACCGTCTTTGGCTTATGACAATCACCCACCTTTATCCCTGCACACTTTACAAAAAACCCTCCCAACATTTGGACAAAAATGCAACCAATCAAATTGAATGGCCCATTGTTCCTTCCACTATCCTTGAGCAATTTTGACCTCTAAAGGAGGGGTGTGGTCGACCCATGAATCAGCTGTTTCAAGAGAAGAGTTCTCAGACGCTGACGATAAGACTTCAAAAACATCAACTTCCCTCGATTTAGCAAAGTAATGGTCCCTTAAGGACCTTTGCCGTTTAGCCATTCAACGAGCAAGAAGAAACCAGACAGCAAGAGAACATTTGCTCGCAGTTCTAAACCATGAAGCCAACAATTGCAAATCTTTAGCAAGACAATCCTCAGTTGCACAACGCTACAACCTAGAATTGCACATGCACAACCCTAAATCCCTACAATTCTACATTGATCTTGTCACCATCATTTAGAAGAAAAAAAACGGGAAATGAAGAAGGGCGCAAAAAAATAGGATGCAAAGTTGCAAACCAAACCTTAATCTTGTAGTGGAACTGTAGAATCACAGTTTCGCACACAAAGTCACGAATTCGCCAGAAATTGCAAAAGAACTTGCAAGCTCGCACTTTCGCACACGAAGTCACAAACTCGTGCTGCAAATCGTACAGAAACTGACGGTGCACATTGCAAAATCACACATACAGTCACAAACTTGTGGCTTGGCGCTGCAAATCGCACAAAAACTCACTCTAAATCCGACCCCAATTATCAAAATGGCAAGTTTTTGAATCTTTAATCACCCAGACACCGATTCACCGTAGAGGCGCAAGAACATGATGACCTGATCAAACTTGAATACCCTTGCACAATGCATGGAGCCAGAAAGTGCACAATTTGGCTTGAAAGATTAACTCTAAACTGAATTAGTTGCTCAACAAATCTGAAGATGGTTGCATTGTTGTAACACACGAAGACTCAAACTCTCAATCAACAAGGTTGTAATTTCCAAAGGTTGCGAGCTTGTGAGGCGGCTGAGTGTGACTGACGAAGTGGTGAGTGAAGAAGTGGTGATTGGGTGACTGAGTGTGATACTGTGACACTGTGAAGTCCAAAACCCTACGGTTCATATCAACTGAGGGAGCGATCAACGGCTTCAATGCCTTGGCGGGACGGCGGGAGTGCGGAACCGCGGGAAAATGAAATGGAGCAACTGCCTACATCCGAGGCCGCCAAATTTCCAAGTCCCAACGGTAAAACTGTAAAAGACTAAAAACAAATGATTTACTGACTTACTGATTTTGGTAGTTGGTATACAATATACACTTACACAAGATGAGTAGATGATAGGGGTGAGGGGTCTATACTCTATAGTCTATACATAGTTATAGAAAAAATTACATGCATAGTAATAAAAATTTCCTAGAAAGTATTAAGATTAGTCGGCTGCCCGCCTACGAAAAATATTTTTAATAGGCAATTTTCCTACATACTCTAAGGGTGGACGGCTAAATGCCTAAACATAATTTTTTGAACCGGCCCATTTCCTAAACATTTTTTTTTCATTCGGAACCTTAGCCTAGACTTCTCTATTTCATTAGGAAATTCTCAAATTCAATTGGCTAGGTTGTAACTAAATGCCGGTACTCCCCGTTCATTGGTCTATATACATATATTTGACATATTGAGGCTATTTTGCAAAAGTTGTTTTATTTTAGTGCCTATGCCATTTCTTCTGTATGAGTACAAAACTATTTCACTATGTATATTTCCCATCACTTTCATTTTGACCATTTTTGGTTAAATTTCATCAAATTAGTTTGTTGAGTTTAATACATTTAACCCCTAAAGGACCAAGACCATTATTTTGTCAAAAACTACTCAAAACTGTCATTTCTACAGCATTCATCCAAAAATACAAAAATAAATATATTTTTTAGAATCTAACTGTAGGATCATGTACTTTACTAATCAATGATCATGTGGTAAAAATTTCATGGAGTTTGACCGTACCAGGGTTGCCAGGACGTCCGGACGTGTGGACGTCCGTCTAGACGTCCAGCGTCCGCGTCCGGACCCCCCCGGACGTCCAGTTTTTCTGTTTTTTACCTAGGGTAAATTAAAAGTTACCTTGCCCGGGGCTTCCGACGGCCTGGCCGATCGGACGGCCACTCCCGATCCGACGGCCAGGTTCGATCTGACGGCCTAATCGAACGGTCCGATCGGGTATGCTCTTCCGACGGTCTGATCGGATGGCCACATCCGATCCGACGACTTGATCCGACGGCCAGGTCCGATCTGACGGCCTTATCGGATGGGCTGATCGGATATCCTCTTCCAATGGCCTGATCCAACGGCCTGGTTTAATCAAGCCCTTTTCCTGATAAAAGTATAATGTATGAGTGAAAAAAATTTAGAAATAAAAAATTTTAATTCTGAAAAATCTTTGTCTTGCCCGGTCTCCCAAGTTTTGAGTTACATGGGCATAACTTTTGTAGAAGGGTACCGATTGAGAAAAAAATTATATTTTCACAAAGGTTTTCCATTTTTCTATCTTAAAAAAAAATTTAAGAAAATCAGGAGACAAATTCAGCCCATAGATATCAACCTGAAATCCATTTGTCAACGGAAGGGACGCTTTGTCCTTTAGGGGTTCAAATGAGCTATGAAAAGAAATAGAACCCATTGTTGAACTTCGGTATACAATAAGTTTTGTTTAAGGTCCCTATTGACGGTCATGGAAATTATTCTAACAAAAAGAAAAAGAAAAAGGTACAAGGTCTAAATACTAAATAACGTCGAAATGCACGATGGTACTATTTTTTTAGGGTTTTATAGAAATGCCATTTTTTTAATTAACAAGGATTTAGGCCCAAAAATTAACCCATTCTTGTACTTTAGGGAGTACTGAAAGAATCCCCATTTGAACTCATGAAAGTAATTTGACTTTGAAAAACATTAAAATTCTTAAAAAATCTATATCGCTCCCAACTGTAGAATTCAACAGATTTTTATTCTAACCATTTATTTCTTAAGCCCTAAAGGACCGAGCCATTTTCTGGGTCCAAAATCACTGAAAATTGCCATTCTAGCTGCGATCATTCACGATGTTGTGAAAATGTTTTCTTTGAAAATGTAACCGTAAGATCTTGAAGTGAACTTGTATGAGAGGGTGTGGTAAACTTTTTGAAAGTTTTCACTGTACGGATAAAGAGATATTTGCATTCAAAGTCTTTTTTTTTTTTTTTTTTTCACTATGCCCCAAAATTTCAGATGCCTTTGACCGCCTCATGCTCAATTTTTTTGCACTACACACCATAAAATTAAAATTTTTTCTTGTAGGTATTGAAGTTGGGCATATGCATACCAATTTTCAAAGCAATCCAACACACCTAACACCTCCAAAAAAAATTTGCAATGCCATTATGCCACAATGTCCCATATATTGACAATGCACTAAGTCATCTTTGAATTAGTTTTCCCACCACATACTTTGAGATTTTGAAAATCCGAACGATGGATACAAAGGCATACTTATATTTGACAAGCAAGAAATTTTTGTTTGGGGAAATTTCAAAATCTGAGATTCCTATGACCTTTTGAAGTTTGAAGCTGCTTGGACGATGGGGTTTATAAAGCTTAAAATGAAAACAATCTCTATACACCCTTGCTAATTGCCACCTCAGCATTCAACAACAATAAGTAGTGCCCTTTTCATTCAAGTCATATGTATCTTTCATAGTTTCATGTGACAAAAAATCATAAGCAGTACTTACTCAAATACACCAAACTTTCAAAATGTATAATTATCATATTCCACATATATGGTCATACATCCACATTGCATAATTAGGCACTATATAGTGTGCACGCGTACATCCTCATTCTATATTTACTACATACCTCTATAGTTCTATGCTACTATAAAGTACGTTGAACTACTAATATGAATGGCGGAAGTGCTCATCCAGCACAGGCCAATTGCACCGACCGGAAAAGAAATTGATGATGTGAGACAAACCGCCACGGTAATTCGAACCTTCATTGCAAGGCCGCTTCATGTATGAGTGAAACATAAGGGCCAAAACGTGGTGACTCAACTTTGTCAGTTCAGCTGATTGCCGATGCAACTTGTAGTATTCTTCAGACATGCAATCCTTGTTGATGCGTTGAGCGAGTTTACAAACCGCATATTCTTCTGATGCACGTGATAGATTTGGAATGATTGACCCATCTGCATCTCTTTTGTGCACATATGCAATCTTCGGGTCCACCCACCACCTCTTTCTCAAAGCCTCCTCCATATCACTCGCACATGTAAACGTGTACAAAGACTTCATTGGTTCAGAAGCTACGGTAGTCATGCCCCAATCGCAGACTCCAATATACACGCGTGACTCGTCTTCAGGAAAGTGAAACATTATGTTGTCTAGAGAGATGTCATTGTGAAGATGTCCAGAAATGTGCACCGCATTCATGATGTGCAATAATGCCCATGCGAGTTGCGTGCGCTTCTTCCTAAATCGTCCGAGACGGTAAGCTTCAATCAATTCTACCTCTGTTGTCCTCGAATAGTGCAACCGAATGGCAATGTTGTCTGGATAATCATTATCCAAGTGCATCATGTGCCGTAGTGTTCCGCCAATGGTGTGAACCTCCTTCATGCTCCATTTGTTTCCTCTTTGCAGTCTTCTTTGTTCGTGGCATTGTGATGAACTTCTTGTACGAATGAATATTCGCAAAATGAAATGATAATTTCAAGTTCAAGTGAAATTCGAACCAAAACTGAAAAAAATGGCAATAAGGGGCCCCCAAAATTGCACTCTTGCTTTCCCAAGAAGAGGAACCAATGGGGGCATGAACCACCAAGCTCTCCGCTTCACTCTTGCAATATGCAAGGGGGAAAACAAAAGTGAGGATCGGACGGGCCCGTCCGACTCTCTTATACCTTTCCGACGCCCTTTTCCAACGCACGGTCCGCGTCGGAAATCCGACGCCCACGACGCGGCCGACAGATCGGACGGCCCCCGCGAGGCGGACGAGCTGCCGTGCGACAGATCGGACGGCTCCGATAAATGGTATTTTCACCCCTTAACCCTTTAGGGCTGAGCATGCCAAATTTGGTCGTTTTAAACTGAATTTTGGAAATTAAAACACTTTCCTAACCTCATTTGACTGTGAGGTGTAAATGAGATGTGAGGGCACGGGAATTTCGCTTCCAATGAGCCATTGGCCATCAAATTTGGAGCAATAATGAGTTATCTATGACAATTTGAAGTTGGGATTTCTAAAGTTTCAAAATACACTGTGGGACATATTTCTCTATCAAATTTATTTGTATATAACGAAAGGGAGCATGAAATCTTCACCATAATGTTCATTATAATTTTTCCTATTTTCTATAAAAATTTCATCGTAAAGTGAGCTCTTTTGTAATTACTACGATTTTTCAAAGATAGAAACTCTAGAAAATCTTATAAATTTCATTTTTTTCCCAAAAAATATTAAAAATTCAGATCTGATAGAAGACATGAATGGTTATTTGTGAAAAATAATAAATTAAATTAAATGATAAAATTTTGATATGAAAATTTGATTCCAAAAGAATTCAAGAGTTTGCTTGGGGCTCCTTAGGCCCTAAAGGGTTAATCCTTTACTTCCTAAGAAGCCCATTTTCGGCCTCACATTTTTGCAACAATTTCGAAGAGTTTATATGGAGATTTTTATTTATTTTAATAAAAATATTTCTTTTAAACCAATGCATTCAATATTCTTTTTTTTTTGCTTGAAACAAATGGACAATTTGCATGCAATATGCTTCACTCAAGCTAATGATATAATGAAATTTTTCATTTAGATTATACTTTCCACGATACGAACATTCAAAGTTTGTAACTTAAAATCATGAATTAGCATTCCAAGTGGAAGAAAAGAATTTCTTTCAAGATAATCCTATGATAGCCTACAAAACAAGA
Source organism: Rhytidiadelphus loreus (assembly GCA_947034895.1). Classification (NCBI taxonomy): domain Eukaryota; kingdom Viridiplantae; phylum Streptophyta; class Bryopsida; order Hypnales; family Hylocomiaceae; genus Rhytidiadelphus; species Rhytidiadelphus loreus. The sequence continues at coordinate 49,057,651 of OX344764.1, forward strand.
AAATCCATAACTTTCGCATCATGAATCCAATTGGAATGAATCAAAGCATCCCATTTAGAAAAATCCAATATAATATACAAGAAAAAAAACATTCATTTTTTATTCAAATTTCTAGTGGATTTTTTGGGTTGCTCGGTCTCACCCATTTTGAAGTTAATAGGTTATGGTGCAAAAAAATTTGCGCACAGACACCAACAAAAACATAATATATATATTCCCTAAAAACTCATCAATTTATCTATCTTATGAAAAAATTCCTGAAAATTTCAACAAAAAATGAGACCACCCAAAATTCATTTTGGCCCCCTTTACTTGACAAAATCACGAAATTCGTTAAAGGAGGAGGTCCACAAAACAAAATTACACCATGTAAGGGACGCAACTAAATTTCAAAGAATTGAAACAACTTCAAGTATTTTTCAAGGAAATTTCATTGATATATTGAGAAAATTGACTTGTAAATCAAGTCCTTTCCTCTTATGTACTTGAAGCTTCATGGAATTAGTTATGAAATTTTGAATGCAATTTTGGAAATAGAAAAAATAGGAATGCATTTACATTAGTTAAATTTAAGCACTCTTTCTTTATGTTTTTCATAGGAAGAAGAGGAAGATTACCAAATATTGAAACCGTGACTCCAAACATTTTTGTCCATCACAATTCACAAGGCTCAAGGTGTGTTGGACATAGGTGTACTAGTAAGTGACAATTTACTTTATGTAGGAGGGTCTACAAAATATAACATGCTACCTTATGCTTTTTTTAAAATAAAAATTAGGTAACAATAAGTTCGAAGCACTTCAATATTTTCCATGGACATCTAGGATAAACAATTAAACATGCCATCTACGATGGTGCATTGACATTTTCACATTCGAATGACAAAATGGTAAAAGCTGGGCCATTGCTATACTTAGCTTCCAAAACACCATGGCTTGATCCATTGCATAGCAATGGCATTCAAATAATACCATGAACATGAGATTTCTATCATTCTAATAATATATTTCAATACATCGCAATTGTAGCGGTTTTGCATTGTACGTGACGATTGACGACCACTCATTGACACCATTACACTATGCTTGCTACATTCTATATTGCATCATTGTATGGAAAACAACTAAATCTAAATTTAGAGCCCATATTGTAAGACAAACAATACAATAGTGTATTAGTGTTTGATTCGGCTTCATTCGGAATCTGAATCCATGTCATCTCTCTGACTTGGGCTTGTAGGACCACCACCATAAACATTGAGATATGGTCCTCTGCCATAGTAGTCAGGAACATATCCGCTTTGCCCACCTCCTTGTCCATAATTTGCGGAGGAAGGACCTCCAAAAGTTGGAGGAGGAATTGAATCACCGTGGAGTGATCCTCTTTGAGTTGAACGCCATAATAAGAGCCTCCAACGTTTTGAGAGCCATGTTGGGGGTCATGGCCATAGTGTGAACCATAGGACCCATGTGGTGGGTCATATGCACCATGGTCACGTTGGTAGAATCCATCATACCCATCTTGTTGACCACGGTCCTTTACGCTTCTACGCATCGCTTCTTGCATTTGTTGTTCGTATTCAATGTCTTCTCGATCTTTTTTACGCTCGTGCTCTTCTCCCAATGTCACTGGTGCTGGAGCTTCACCCTCATCACCGTCACTCGACCATTCATCTTCTCCATGTGGCACCACAACTGCAGGAAATCCAAACTGCCCTCGATTGGACCACTCTGGCTAGCAATCACTTGCAGCAGTCCAGCTAGTATAAATCATTGCATCATTCCGATTCAGACTATCCACATGTTTCCCATAAATGGTATGCCAATCCACATCTTTGTGGAGTACAATCTCTGCCCAAACCATAGCCATGTTAGAATGGTTCATTATATTAGGTTTGGAGTCACGTAAACTCGCTGAACGCGTTACTTCTTCGTAACGGTGAAGAAAGTGTCGGCTCGTACATGTGGACATTTGTCCTTTCCATCGACGAACTTGGCCTTCAGCACGTTCTCGTGACCACATTTTGGAGAGGTGAGTCATCTTGACGTACTTCTTGCATGTAGTGCAGTCCCAAACTTTCTTTGGCTCTTCTTCCCATCCATCTTCAGCTATGCAATTAGGGTTTTCCCAGTCAGCCCAATTCATATCTTGAGATTTCCCTTTCTTACTCTTACTTGATGGTTTAGGGCGAGACATGATAACCTTGATTACAATGAAGATAATTGATGTCCAAATTTTCCCAAAAAATTGCACCAAGTGCACCAAGTGCTTCTCACTTCAAAATTCAAATGCAATGGAGTGAAACGGTTTTCTAATTCACAGTTCCTCGCATCCAAGAAATTATTCAAACCACATCACTTAAAACCATCAAGTATCCAAGCACAACCGTTCACACACAAAACCGAAAGGGGCGCGCAGAGCCACAGATTCACATCGGGCACTGGAAAACCCACTTCACGAGGGAAACGGCTGTGGAAAAATGAGGCGTCGGAAACGCTATTTATGGCTTTCGACGGCGGTTTAGGGTCCGTCCGAATCGGACGGCCTGTTTTCCAACGCCCCCATCGTGTGGCCCGAAACTGTCGCACGATGGATCGCACGGTCACCGAGAAAGTGCGGACGCATTGACATGCGGACGAACAGCTCGGACGGCGCATCGGAAGCTCGGACGGGGCGTCGGAAGGGCGGAGGGGCCATCCGGCGAGGAGAATTTTGGGAAACAAGGGAAGTTTTGCCCCTTTCGAAATTGCAGGCTTTGCCCTGTAGCAGGGGCAATGAAGGGGGCAATTCAACGTACCCTTTTTTGGCCCCCCCTGTGAGCACGTAAAAAATTTTGGAACTGAACCGTAGGATCTAAAACGTTACTTGTAACACACTAAACCCTTGTATAACATGTAGAAGGAAAATAACAAGAAGAAAGAAGTATAGAATTTTTGAATTCCCAAATTCATGAGGGTTTTGCTATGCCCTTGAAAAATTAGGATCCCATTGCTTCGAAATGCTTAATTTTTTTAATAAATCATGTACATCCTCTAATTCGCTTTCTTGAAATAATTGTAGAAATTCATGAACTACGGTTATCTCGGGGGGTCATTTAGAGTGTCCATTAGAAACCAAGTACGAACAAAACTTTGGACCCCCTATATATTTTTTGAATTTTAAATAAAACAAAATTAAAAAAATATGAATAGATTTTCCTACTTTAAAAGTTTATGTTTTGAATTATTGATATTTTTATTTGTTAATAATAATTAGTTACAAATTTTTGAAGTAAAAAGATACACTGTAGAACTAAAAAATAGCTTTCACACCCCTCTATTATATAAGAAAAAATTGTCTAAAAAATGAAAAAAAAATTCCTAAAAATAATTCATTATTGAAAGCTCATTTTGAATTGAATATTGACTCAATGGTCATCTAAATGTGTCCTCTATAATTATTTCAGTTGAAAAACATGCCATTTTAGTTCATTTTCAAGTTTCAACCTCTTCTAGAAATCATTTCATATTTTATTTGAGTTGGAAATTTTGGCAATAGAAAGCTATAGTCATTATTAAACAATGTTCAAAATTTTAGGTTGAAATTATAGTTTATTAGAAACCACTTGTTCACACATGATTTGTTATAGTAGAACTAAGTGCACCCCCCAAGACGGTTATGGCCTTATGGGGCACTTACAACTGCATTTTCTGAGTAAAGAAAGAGAGATTCCGTAATTGTTGACCATGTAAAAGTAGAAAAACTACCTAGAATAATTTATTTGAAGAAATATTTATTTTTTGCTCAAATGTGCCCACTCTCTTTCAGTTCCACAAAAACCTGTAGAACTTCTTTTCTAGTTAATAGTTATCAATCTCACTAGCAATTGCATGCAGAAATGAACTCTAAAGATTTATAGATTTATTTTGGCAACACTCAAGAACATGCTCTAATAGGCTAGAACTTTGAATAAAGAGATTATCCATAATTCTATAATATAATATATTTTTGTGCAATACTACAAGGTATGAAAGCTTAACATTTCGTCATACATATAATTAATGAAACCTAAATTAATAGATTAATGAATTCAAGTTTAGAAAAATTGGTGAAGGCTTTAAAGTTGGCCCCTCTCTCCCCCTTCTCAATGAAATGAAAAAATATATCAATATAGGGTATATGGTGAAATTTTTTCCATATTACAATGTCATGAATTCATGAATGAGTAGTACATTTTACAAGTAAATAAAAAACTTTCAAATGATCATATGTGACGTTCTCCTTCTATTAATTCTCGTACATGAGTGATCATCATATTTAATTGTCAATTTTGTGGGACAACCTTTTACTTCTGCAATTTCCACGGTGCCATGTAATAATTCATGCCCGGAAACATAGAAATGAATAACTAATTAGTCGACAAGGTTCACATGTATAGTACATTTAAATTATCACATGTAGACTACAAGTTCAATGGATCAATTACACAATGGTTTCTACATTCAAATTACATTTCAACCAACATTTCCACATTGACTTTTTAAATCATATCTTAAAATCATAGAAGAAGTCATGTACTTTGTGGATCCAAAAAAATAAATGTCTTCAAATTGCAATGTAATAATGTATCCATGTAACCATGTATAGAGGGCGAGCCAAAATTGCTACTAGTGGATATTGGGATGGTGGGAATACTCGGTGAAATCGTAAAAGTGATGCCGCATGTTGCACCAATTTTTTGTTGAGCACATGAATATTTTATATGGAAATTTAATAATTTGTAGGGTTTAGGGTTTAGGGTCTAGGGTTTAGCATTAAAAACAGTCTCACAATGTAGGGAAGAAAATGAACAATAAGCTTTCACACATTGGATGCTTTTTACATTTCATTGATTATTTTTTACAGTGATTTAACTATTTCAAGGATCCGTTGTTTGAACAATGCGTACACAGCTGGAAGATGACAGTTCAGCAGGTCCGTGCAGAGGAGACGATGGCCTGATTGGAGACCTGAAGACCTAAAATCCATCCGACAGCCTGATCTGACGGCCACGGCCTGTTCGGTCCACCTGATCGGGCGCAGGCGACTCCGAAACTTGGTCTTCCGACGGCCGGATCCGACGGCCCCGGCGTCTTCGATCCGACGGCCTCATCGGACGGTGACGTCGGATCCGACAGCCTCTTCCGACGCCCTGATCGAACGGCCTCTTCCGACGGCCTGATCGGACGGCGACGGCCTCTTCGGTCCGCCTGATCGGACGACTAGGTCCGATCCGACGGCCCAAAGTCGGACGGATCGCGGTCCGGAACCGAACCGGTATTAGGGTTGGTTTCGGACGGCTATATGATCGGACGGGCCCTTCATTTCTTTTCACTTCTTCTCTCCAAGCTTGCCAAGTCAGATGTGCTGCTGTTGCCTCTGGCGCTAGTTGCTCTTACTTGGTGGAGAGAAGGGGTCCAACATATTTTATTACGATGTGACTTTGGCAGATTTAAATTACCTACACATATATTTCAATTGACCGAATTTTTTACTTTGAATTGCTCTTCAATTCAAAGTACCAAGCATGGCCGCGGAAGGTGATGGAAGGGCTATTGGGACGACTTCAACACAACCTCCACCGAAGAAAATTAAAACAAGGGGGGCCGGACATGCGTTGCAGTATGACAAATAGATGATCCGAACATCAAAGCGGAGCCTGACTGGGAGAAAGTGGAGGCCAAATATTGGAGCTCTAAAATGTGCAAACAATTTGTCAAAATGTACCACATTGACAAGTTGTGGCCTCGGGATGCCACGCAGTCCACACAAGATATTTCAATTGTAAGCCGTGGACTTGCAAGGATAGTCATTTTGTACATCGATCAGACGAGGTGTGGAAGGCCCTCTTCGGCAACAAGGCAAGGAGTAAAGGATACATAAATTATAGCATGGCATCTATGGTGTATGTAGAACTCATATTGGGTCGGAAGGTGGATTGGAGCACGTTTCCAACAACATCGCAATTGCCGCTTCAACTTCCGAAAAATCAAAAGGATATTCCTGATTTATACAACCATAGGGCACAAACGGCTAAATCTAAAATAGTATTCAAAAATACTAGAACGCCTACAATGAAGGTTTCACAGGGTGTAGGCAACGCAGTACAGTTGGACCCCACACAACTAGGAGCGGAGGCCACCAATGCCTCTTCGGGAGGTGTATTTCGGAAGGTCAATTTCAAGGATCCGGAGACTTGTTTACCCACCTTGGTTCATGTACCAATCACGGGTGGGCAAAGCATTGCTCCAAACAAGCACGACCTCGTGAAAGAAGTTGCCCCCTCTTCCTTGTCGCGAGAAGACATGGATGAAGACAAAGTTGCAAGAGCAAATGCTACAATTGAACGGCTTATAGACAGCGATGCTCTTGATAGTTTGAAGTACGTTCCTCCAAACGTGGACTCGCCAACGCCGCCTAGTCCAATATTAAGCCCGATCCGTGAAGTTCAACCGTCATGTCTGTTCGTAGAACGACTTCAAAACGTGGCAACGACCTCCAATATTGATGGCGAGGAGATTGTGCGCAAGTATCCGCTCTTGTGCACTTTAACTCCAAGAAGATTGCAATATGTGGGTCAAATTCCAAATCCGGAGCATTTTGAAATCATACTTAGGTGCGGAGTTGAGTACCCATCTCAAATGGATGGATCAAGAGAAGGTGAACCCGTGAATGAGGCCGAGTGCTCTACAGCAACCGAAAACAAACTTGGGCTTCACGATTTTGTGACATCCGCTCAAGCAATAACATGTTCTGTTGAAGCTGTAGCGGAAATGGTCCCGTTGGCTATGGAATTGGTCAGAAATTTATCCACATTATCGCATCCACTATTGAAGGGTGGATTGGCTTTTCACAAGTTTGCTAGTGGAGCGCTAACACTTCTTGATGAGAAGTACAACTACTTGAAGACAATCATGGAGCTGGAGCAGAAGAATGATGAGTGGAGTAAAAAGTATGGAAGGGTCGTTGAAAATTGTGAGTCATTGGGAAGGCAATTGGTGGCGTCAAGGAGGAAGTATAGCGAAAAATATTTGAAGGAACGAAATGAAGAAAAGGGCCTCTCTACAGTGGAGATCCAACTACCGAGGTCGCAAGAAACTCAAGAAAGCGATCAACTCTCTCTTCCATTTGAGAAGGCCAAAGCAGTGGAGGAGCTTGAGACCAGAAAGGTGGATGAGGTTCCAACTTGAAGCGAGTTGAATCGAAGATTGAATGAGATAAACCAAGAAAATGCCCTTCTTCAATCGAGGTTGGACCGGATGAAACGAGTGGAGAACATGGATGAATGTCTACCGGCGAGCGGATCGGAGTCTCGGTGGTTGACATGGATACAACAACTTCAAGACAAACCGTCTTTAGCATCTCGGGCAATGATCGGGGTTCGCACCCTTGCAATGAAGTCGGATGAAGATTGCAATGTCGTTGAGGCTGCTTTGAAGAAATTCAAAAGTGTGGTCGAGCAACATTCTTGGGGGTCTATGCCAATGACATGTTGGGGAGACATGGATGCCATGTACGAGCGGTTGAACCACGCCAAGAAGGAATTGCTAGCCCACAATCGCGACATCAATTGGACTTTTGAAGTAGAGGAAGGATGGACTCCTTACACAACGCTTTCAGCACACATCAAGAAGAACGAGAAGATAGTTGTGCATGGTTCTAATCCAGGCAATGAAATGTTGAAGGGTCATTGTAGCATTTGCCAAGGTCCTTTTGGGCCTGAAGGAGCCTTCACCATGGGCCATTGTCGCCACGTTTTTCATATCAAATGCGTTGTGCAAGCATCTCTGTTTCGATCCGCTTGTGCCGAGTGTCGTTCTCCTTTAAGTCCTAGGTTCTACGAGATGTTTGGCATCTTGGAAGGTATGCCCCCCGGCCACGAATACAATAGATGGACTCTTCCACTTGACCAAGGGCCATACAAATTTCAGAATTATTCGCATTGGGGAAAACCTCTCATATAGGATCCGTCCAAACAGAAGCATGAATTGTATGATGCATCCATGCAACCGGTGGATTCCTTCATGTGGATGACCCAAAATATGGAAGTGGAGTTGCGGGCTCGTGCCATTGATGATGGTGAGGCTCGTGAATTGTTTTGTCGCAGTATGGAAGGGCATTGGAGCATGCAACACCATAAATTTTTCCGGTTTCCCGAAAAAGAAGTACAAAAAGGGCCGGATGGCAATTGGATAGAGATGGAGCATCCTCTTGGCTTCAGTGAACAATACGAGGCATACAATAACGTTCCCATAGGCATGGCACTATTCTTATCTAAGCTGGAAGAAGCTACATCAATTCGTGTTCAGGTGGAAACGTATGGAGAATCAAACAAAGGGGATTCATTCGTGGAGGTGGCAGGGGCATTTGATAGGAGGGTGGTCGACATCATAGGTCAATGGAGGGCGTTCCTATTGGAAGGTCGGAGTCACCGAAGGTTTTAGGGTAAACAACCCTAGTAATGACCATATGGTGAATGTGTTGGTAAATCGAGTGGACGCTGCTCTGAGAGCCTTAAAGGCGATGGATGTGGATTTGACTCCGAAGCGCAAACAAAAGCAGAAGATTGAAGATGACGATGACTATTCTTCGGAAACAATACGACAATTTGTCGTTGTTGACAGGGCAACCAAATCAAATCGGTTCTTAAGCTCAACAAGCCCTAGAGGAATTTCTCGTCGCGAAAGTCCAAGGATTGCCGCTCAAGTGGCGCAACACAATCTAGAGGGGTCCTCTGGTCAGTCTGGTGGTTCGGGAGATGGCAACAATGATAGAATTAAATAGAAATGGACCAATAGGTCTATTGCAATAGAAGAAATAGAACTCTATACTCGATAGACTTTTGTTTTAATGTCACGAGGTGAAAATAGTAGTAAATAATTGTAATCACGGCATGTCTTGTTTTGCCTTTAATATCTACGTATGTATGTCTTTTTTATATATACATATATATACATATACATATACATATACATATACATATATATATATATATATATATATATATATATATATATATATATATATATATATATATATATATATATATATATATATATATATATATATATATATATATTTATATTTCAATGTTCATGATATGTATGGATCTTTCAATGCATGCTAGTTTGTTGAATCGGTTGGTCAAATGTCGCTTTTTCTTCTTTCGCTATGATATAATGATTTGTTCATAGAATATGTAGTATTTTTTCCATTGTAACATTATTTCATTGCAAAAATATGAACTCCAAAATTTTTTGGCACAAAAGGCTCTAATCAATTCCTACAAACTTGTTAGTATTGCTTTGCACAACTAGTGCTGTGCACCACTCGCATGCTTGAAGGTATTAATCAGAGCCAGGATTTGAACCCGCGACCTCCCCGATTGGAAGAAGGCAAGTCCAAATGTTTGGATAAGCCTTGGACACTTGTGCTGAAAGTGTGAAATAGTTCTATTTGAAACTGAACTACGAGAAGTCCCGAATCTGAATAAAAAGATTGGACGGGCTGATCCGACGGCCAATTCGGACGGGCTGGCCAGATCCGACGGCGTGGTCAGATCGGACGACCTGTTCCGATGAGCTGGCCCGATCCGACGGAATGTTCGGACGGGATGGTCAAATTGGACGGGCCATTCTAGGGAGAATGAGTCCGTTGGTACTGTTTTTAAAATTCATCTTTCTGAATAACGGTCAGCGCCACCTGTATTCAGTTGCAAAGTATAAGTAGAAGAAACAAGGCGTATGAAGGCACTCCAAATCCACTGAACACGATGATTTCCAAGGGCTAGGAGCTGCAATTTATTTTGTGTCCCTTGCTTGGTAATGCATCGTTTGGTGGAAGGGGGCCTTGAATTTCAAGCCTTTGTGCACGACCCTAAACCCAATTTTAAACATTGGTTCACTTGTGTTTACATTTTCAAAAACTTGCGAATTTGAAGAAGTTCAAGTTTGGAACTTGTGACCATGAGCAAGGATCTTGCCTCTTGGTATGTCGTCCTTTCGGCGAGTAAAATACAATGCAAGGCTTGCAACAACGTGTTTTCAAAGAAAACGAGCCGTATGTTGAGTCACTTAGGATATGAATCGATTGCCGGTTCTCGTGATAGGGGAGTGAGTTTGTGTCCCAAATTGTCATCGGAAACTCGAAGTCTATTTCTTCGATGCAATGGGGCATTTCCACGAAGACCTGTTCACGGAAATGTGGATGTCAACAACTTGCCTATGGTTGAAAGCGATATGTCAAATGGGAGGGGCATGCCACGTTCTACGCAAGAAGATTCTTGTACAACACCGGAAGAAGTCGTTGGAGGGGGTTCCGAAGTAACTCCAAGTATGCAAACATGTAGCGGACGTGACATTCGCAGGGCCTCAAGCAGTAGGCCTCCAACACAAAGTAGGCTTTTGGATGGCTTTCAAGAAACAAAAAAACAGAATTTGAATGCAATGTGGGCCAATTTCTTCTATGCGGCAAATATACCCTTTTCAGTGGTCCGAAACGTAGCTTTCCGAGAAGCGGTGAAAAAACCCTCCGAGTATAGTACGGCCTACACTCCGCCATCATATCATGATCTACGGCATAAATTGCTTGATCAAGCCAAGGCAGATGTCGTGGGGAAGGTGCATAGAAGGACCGAAGACAGCATCAAGAAGTTTGGAGCAACATTGTCCATTGATGGATGGAGCTCAATTACAAATCGTCCACTGATCAATGCCATGCTTGTATCTTCAGCGGGTGAGCAATTCCTTGGATCGGTGGATACTAGTGGGGTGGAAAAGACAGCACAATATTTGGCCACAATTTTAGAAAAATTCATAGAGCAGGTGGATCCTACGAATGTGGTGCAAGTGAGCGCAGACAATGCTCCATTGAATCCGGCAGCATGGAATTTGGTAACGAACAAATATCCACACATTTTTTTTCAAGGATGCGTGGTGCATGCCTTGAATTTGTTGTTCAAAGATTGGGGAAAGGAGAAATGGATTGAAGAGTCGGTAAAGAGAGCCCAAACCATAGTGAATTTCTTCAAGAAAAGACACATGCCACTTGCTATATTTCGGAAGTATGAGACAAAGTACAGTTTGTTGAAGCCGGTGGAAACAAGGTTTGCCTTTGTGTTTATCATGATTGATCGTTTGTTGGAAGTCAAAAGAGCATTGCAACAAAGTGTGGTGGATCCACAGTGGGTGGCATATGTGAATACACTCAACGACAATGGCAAAGCCAAATCTCGCACGAAGTCTCGTGATGTGAAAAGGTTCATTCTAGAGGAGCATTATTGGGACTGGTGGACAAATTTGCGAGAATTGGTGGCCCCCGTTGTATATGGTCTACGTGATTTGGATGCAAAGACACTATACATGGGTAAGGTGTTGCATATTATGAGGAATTTAGAGAAACATGTCCTTAGCCTAGAAGGGCATCCTTTTTGTTTGGCAACAAACCTCGCCGAACCATTAGAGCGATCCTTTTTCAAACGCCGTGAAATAGGGGAGACAGATTTACATTATGCAGGAACTCTTTTGAATCCATACCTTCTGCATGATAAGGATCTAGCCGACGACCAAGATGCAATGGACGCATGCAAGCGTGTTCTAATGAAAATTTGCAAACAAGGAGAGTACGCCTCGGTGGTAAAAGAATTTGTAGCCTTCCGCCATAGGGAACCTCCGTTTCACAACATGTTGAACCCGGATGAGCAACAATTGTCGGCGCATGCTTGGTGGGATTTTGAAGGTGCATGTGGGAAGCTCATTGCTCCAATAGCCAAGCGAATTTTGGCACAACCGGTATCCTCGTCTTCATGTGAACGAAATTGGAGTAGTTATTCTTTTGTTCACAACAAATCTCGGAACAAGTTGACAACGCAAAGGGCGGCAGACTTGGTGTATGTGTACACCAATTCCAAGGTCTTGGCAGCATCAAAGGAAAAGGATGAGAAGAAGTGGTACGATGACAACGTGGATTCGGAAGATTCAGAGGGGTTTATCTCGGAAGATGAGGAGGATGGTGGGTCAGTTGGGCCTCTATTGGATGACGAAGATGCCATGAATTACAACGGGCACAATTTTGATGATGAAATGTTCGATAGTCCAAGTCGGCCCAATGAAGATCTTCGAGCCAATGATCGAGACATCTATGACTTTCCATTGGATGAGGATAATGATGGATATGATGAAGATGTACCTTCCATAGCTAGATTTGTGGATGGAAGTGGGTTCATGAGTAGCGAAAAAGTTCTATCGGAAAAAGAAGACGCTTATGTAGAGGCCAATGAGAGAACGATTCCCAATGATGGAACTCAAAGAATGGATGAAGATCTTTTTCCACTTCAGTCTCCGTTTAGAGGAGTGTTGCAAGCGGAAGAAAATGACAAACACATCGGCAAGGGAGGACGTGAGCCTTGGGAGGTGAATGTCAAAATGAACGTTGGCAACACGAGTGTTGAGTCAACCATTGTATTGGCAAGTGTGAACAGTGGTCACCCAAGTATTCCAATCCCTAAGGCAAATGAAGCGGAGAAGAATGTTGATCTATGTGTGGTGGGGTTTAGAAGTCCAATTTCGTGCATCAATGGAGAAGCCAAGAAGGAACTCATGCAAGATTTTGAAGTACCACCATCTAGCATCCCTCCACGTGCACAATTGAAAACCCCTAGTCAAATTTCGGATGGCGTTGGGAGCTTAGGGCTTGGAAAACGGATTGCAAATATTTCAAAAGAAAGGCGGCCTAGTCAAGGTATTTTATCATCCACGGACGATGACAAAGATGAGACATTGGCTTCAATGTTCATTCGGCATTCTCGTAATGCACCACCACGACGGCCCCCAACAATGTCAGTGCTGAAGATAATCATTCATGGAGGTAGTGGAGGGCCCTCAACAATAAAATTAGAGGGCGGAGGATCACCTAGAGCCAATAAGAAGAGAGTCATGCAACCTTTTGCAATATCCCCGTTGAAAAAAACAAGAGCCATTGGAAACCCTCTTGATGTACGTCCACATGTTTTAAAGAGGAAAATGAAAAGTGTTGTTGGCATTAAGGAACAAAATGGAAAATCCTTATTAAGAGTAAAAGAAGAACTCAAAAAGGACAAACGAAGAAGAAGCCTTTCATCCACGCAAGTACAAGAGGGAAGAACGACATGTCTAGGCTCTTCATCAGATGATATGGAAGACACATCCGACGACGAAGACGCAAGATTGGGAAATGGGTGTGAGAGTAGTGGGGCAGAGGTGAAAGGAGATTTTGATTACAATCCTTAGAAATAGAAAGGACATAGGCTTAAATGTTCATGTGCTCATATTACATAAAGCACAGATTGTCGTACTGACAATTGATTGTTAGAGACTTTGATTGTAATACTCCTAAACTTATTGATGGTGGTAATACCATTATTTTTGAAGGGGGCACTTAACCAAAGATGATTTCAATCCAAAATATCAATTGATTGTGTCATTTGTATGCTACTTTTCTACAATGAAGCATGATATATTGCAAGATGATGAAAAAAATTAAAAAATTTGGCTTCATACTTGTGGTAATTGAAATGCTTTTGAAAGGCTAAAGGATCATGATGATATGATTGTTAATCCTGTTTCAACCAGGGTTGCAATTCAGGAGGACAGCTGCGACTGCATCGGAATTCGGACGGCCATGGCAGCGTCAGAATTCCGACGCCTAAATTTACCCCGAGGTAAATCGGATGGACGGCTCCGTTTTACCCAGCGTCCCCCGCGTCCGCCACGTCTGGACGTCCTCGCGTCCGGACGTCCGCTTTTTTGACACGATTTTGGGCTGGACGCTCCAATTCGTCAACCCTGGACCGTACAAATTGAAAGATATTAGCATTCAAAGTTGAAAAAAGAAAGTTTTTTTGAACACTAGCCTGCGATTTCAAATGACTTTGAATGCCATTTGTGGAATTTTTTTGCACCATGAACCTTGAATTAAAAAAGAATTGTGTTGAAGAATTGAGTTGAAAGTCTAAAAAAAAAATTAAAATAAAACAAGCTTGATTTTCATACTTTAAAAAATTGTTAAGTAGAAGTAGGTTCAAGATTGAAAGAAAACTAAATCGTTAATAGCTCTAAAATGGGATTGAAACACAATAATTTCAATGGTGAGATTGTTCTAAATAGAAAACTTAACCTTGTTAAACAATTTTTTTTTTAAATTGTGAAAATTGCATTCAAAATCTAATCCTATAAGTTGTTTTTTCAAGAAGATGCTCAAATTGCCTGAAAAAAGAAGATTGTTCATTACTTTCACATTACTAATCCAAATGGAATGAATCAAAGCTTCACATGTAGACAAAAATATAATCTTAAGAAGAAAAAAATTAAAAAATTAATTTCAAATTTTTGTAGATTTCTTTTTCTGCCCGGTGACGTGAAAATTATGTTTAAGAAGCCATAACTTTTGTTCCGGGCACCAATTGAAGTAAAATTTATATTCCCACTAAGCTAATAAGCTTTTCTATCTTGTGAAAAAGTTTCATAAAAAAATTGAGATGATAAGAACTTGCATGAAATCCATTTTGTCCCCCGAGGGGACAATGGTCCTTTAGGGGTTAAACAAGTGAATGTCATTAGGCATGATCAGTGCCTCAAATGTGATTGATAAAAATATTAAAACTTAAATCCTAGACAATATGTCATGAGATATTCCTAGAGAGATGATTTTTGTATTTGTAAATTTTTGATAAACTTAATGTAAATGAATTTGCCACTCGAAGTAGAGAGGCAATACAACCACAAAAGAAAGGAACAAATTTATACTCTTGAACCAAAGCGCATGTAGGAAGTACAAACATATACATAAAAGCCAAGACACTAACTAACAAGTTTTGACATTTTTTTTGCAATAACATGCCCTATTTCTTGAGTTTTAAGCCAATTTTTTTAAAGGTGATACAACCTACAACGGAGCCATTGAATGACAATCCCTCAAATACACTTGATCTCTCCTGATATGCACATCACTTTCAATGCTTGATTTTAAGTCTTATACCTTACCCTTGGAAGGTCAAGGCCGTATCACAAAGGTAGTCAATACAAAATTCTCAGATTCTGTGTTCTTCCGCCATTAAAGCAAAACTAGGTTTTCTCTTGCATGTATGTATGTAGTCTTCTCCCCTATAGGACACTAAATTTGTCCCATGAATTGGGCCTAGCAAGGTGAATTTTGGATTCAACAGGCAGGGATCCACCCGACCCCTATTTTGTGTTATGTTCTTGAACTCTCCTTTGCTCATTTGGGTCCTTCTGCTTGGATTTCAAATATGAATTTTCAATTTTCCAATTTGATCATGTGTGGAAAATGAAAAATTCCTGTGTTTTCCCAAGGGGTAAATTCACCCCTGCCGCTGGGCTGGGGCCAACTAGTTTGTAGGACGGGTTTAAGTTACCAAGGTAGTGTGCTCATAAATCATCACTTTAAGGGCTGATTTGCCTTTTTCACACGTTTCCAAGGACAATTTTTTTTCTTAGCTCATTTTTCAAAGAAAGAAAAATAGATGTGGAACCCAACATAAGTAGTTTCATATTTTTCCAAGCATTTTTGAATTACTTATAAATTTTCAAAGATTTGAGTCATAGGCACCTATTTGTGACCATAGGTGTCCCAAAATCCGTCTTCTTGTGACTTATGAAGAAATGAGTAGAAATCACAGCCAATGATTGGCTCTTACAATACAAAAAAGAATTATTTTTGAATTCATTAACAAAGCAAAGAGGTCCATTTAAGGATCACCTTGTATCCAATCTACAGCTACCTACATGACAATCTGAAGAAGAGGGGCAGATTTTGAACCACCTACCTTTTAGGAGGGGGCTGTAGAATCGCTCAATTATTTACAGTTGCCCCTACAAATGCTGTGAAAATCATGCATAAGTAGTTTTGTGTGATGTAAGGTAGGAGGCTTTAAAAGCGTGCACTTAAGGGCTGGTTCGCCTTTTTTATGTCGTTTCTTGTATGGGATTATTTTTAGCTCATTTTTTAGACAAAGAAAAATAGATTATGATTGTAATCCAAGTCGTTTTGTATTTTTTGAAGCATTTTTTAATTACTTATGAATTTTCAAACAAGATGACCATAGGTCTTCCATAAATTGTTCACTTACAGCTTTTAGAGAGAAATGGGGAAAGCAAAGCGAATGATTGGCTCTTACAATAAATAATATTTTTTTTATTGATCCATTCAATGACAGTAGAAGGTCCATTTGAAGACCACCTCAAGTCCATTACAAATGAGTCTACATGAGCGGTCTAAATGACCCTCCAACATTCAAGCCTCCTACTTTAGACTTTTCATGTTGAGAACCGCCCATCCAAAGTGGTTCATTTTAGAATAATTTTAGGGTGGAAAAGGTGATTGTAGTGTATAGTATTTAGTAATTAATGAATGATGATGTAAAGTAGTATGCTCTAAAAGCGCCTGGCTTCTTCAAACTGCCCCTATTTTGGGGTGAAGAATGGAGACACTATGATCCTTAAATGGACCATTGTAGCAATTAAATGCATTGAGAAAAAATTAATTTTCTATTGCAAGAGCCAATCATTGCTTTTGATTCCTACACATCTGTTTACAAATTGCAAGTGGACAGATTTTGGGAGACCTATCTCATGAAATTTTAGTAAATGGTATTACTATACAAAGATATAAGCAAAAATGTGCCAAAATTTGAAAAAGGATTGAGGCATTAAGGGGTTAAGGAATTCAGCATACTTGGAGGCACCATTTTAAGAAATTAATATTTTTGTGGTATTAACAAGAGAAAATCATGAATTTTCAAAAAAAAAAAAGATTTTTCGGACTTGGTATGTATTTTCTATGAATTTTCAAACTGCAGTCCCCTACAGTAGACCACTGGAACTGTCCTGTTGGTGGACCCAAATCTGAATTCTGACAAATTCAGCACTTATCCAATCACAGTGAAGAGAGGAGAAAACTTTATGACACATGTCAAGGACCATTCAATAAATGTCTAGGGACGGGTTTTTGTCCATCTAGGAATAAAGATTAGGTACGGGTGCGGTATAGGGTGTTTCCACCTTAAACTGAATTAAGATGTATTTTGCATGATTTAGAAAGCGCCATGAACACTTTAAGTTGTCATTTGATCCATTCATTGGTTCCACCTTAAACTGAATTAAGATATGTTTTGCATCATTTAGAGAGCGTCATGAACACTTTAAGTTGTCATTTGATCCATTCACTACTGTTTTTATATTCTTTACAGCTACAATCTATATGCATAATAAGCGATTGATGCACTTTTGCCTTATAAAAATTGCCAAAATTTCATTTTCACTGTGAAAATTCTGAAAAAAATTGGAATAACAGCTCCTCTTCTTTTTCTAGCCATGAAAAAAAATACATACTTTCGGTTTCACTGGCTTCTCCAAACAGGCCTATCTTTCCTTACATGCACCAAAATACAGCCTTCTACCTTAATTAGTGTCCTCCCCTTCCCCCTTCCTCCTTTCAAGTCTGCTCAGTAACTTGGATTGTGATAAGTTTATGGGGCCTAAAGGTCTGTCCGCACTTGGCGTTAGCGGTCAGACATGAGGGCAGTCTGACAATAGCAGTTTACTTGGCATTCCCACTTGTCGTGAAAGAGAACTGCTGATCCTACAGGGACGCATATGTGGCACGTACATGACGCGGACGTGGCGCCAGAAAAGAGTTGTAGGCTGTACAACGTTTCCATTTTCTAGGAGCGGCGGCTTCGGAAGGTCCTACCTTGGCCTTCATAATAGGAAGCCGTCACCTTCACAATCGACTACCGTGGTTAGAAGAAAACAACAAATCAATGTCGATGGCGACGCCGTGCAAGAGAAGCGGTATAAAACAAAAATGCATTGTAAGTGCACTGTGCAAGACATGAGAATCATACCATCTTCGTCAACTACGTTTCTGAATTTGTTTGTCACTATACTCCGAGGATCAGTTCGATATCAATCATTGTCAGTAGTCGTTGCATGATGTGCATGCATTGCTGGAGACTTCAAGCTCAGTTCGTGCTCACATTGAAGATAGCTTGCTCGTAAATTTGTAGCGATAGTCATGGACAATCGGCCGAGTCTTGGACATCATGCCGTCCACTAGACGAAAAATGTGTTAGAATCCCTGAAAATATGTCACCTTGTTTTCGTTAAGTTCCCGTTTCAAAATGCAGTCAAAACATAGAAAAACGTTGTTTCTGTGTTTTTGTGTGTTTTGACTGCATTTTGAAACGGGAACTTAACAAAAATAAGGTGACGTATTTTCAAGGATTCTAACATACTTTTCTTCTAGTGGTCGGAACTGCAACTGCAGCTGTGGCTGTGATGGGTTAGAACATCATATTCATTAAAATGGGAGTTTTCCAATGAAATGGGAGTTCTACGAGCTTCATAAACTAAGAATGCAATAAGAATTTCAAGCCACCACCACAAGAACAAAATACATTAATAGACAAACACAGACAATATGTGCAGAAGTAAAATTATAATAGCAATGTATTTAGTATTATGGAGGCCTGAACATGATGCTATTTGTATATACTATTGATGCGATAACGATGATGCTAACTCTACTCGCTATGACTATGACCTACTCCTCAATATTTGCATTGCCTTTAATATTTATGGCCCTCGACTATATCATGTACTCCTAGCGGATAATTGTTGCGCAATCTCTCGCCGTTGTTTCTTTAAGGACCTCTGCTCCCAAGCATCCCACGTAGGAGTCCTACAATGAAGACGAGGCAATCCATCATTTCTTTTGCATTGTCGTTTTACGATATCCAAAGATGACAAACGAGGCAGTGCGTCTTCAGCTATTGCATTCCGCTTCTCCAATTCTATACTCTTTACGCCTTTGGAAGTGTTGCCCGTGATGGCAACATATATAGGCATTGAATTTTCCACTTCAGCTATTGCATTCCGCTTCTCCAATGGTATACTCTTCACGCCTTTGGAAGTGTTGTCCAACATGACAACAGATATAGGCATTGAATCCTCCACCTACCAAAACCAAGAAAATAAGACGTTCATTACCCACAATGTCTATAATGCGAACCATAAAGACAGACACAATTGCTGAAACATTTCACTTAATCACTGATAACACACCTCCATAAAGGCCACCACACCCACTTCTTCATCGTAGAGCTTCCTCTGCGTTTCCAAATTGACAATAGGCCGATCCCGGGTTGTTTGCGAACGAGATTTTAGAGGAGATGGAGAGTGCATTACTTTAGGGCGCTTCCCTCCATTGGGAGGACTATCAACAACGCCATCGTCTATGTCCATCATTGAAAAATCCATTGTCGACTGTGTAGTGGCCTCGGAGTACATGACATGCCAAATTACTGGAGCCACAACATTCCTTAACTCTTGGGCACAACACATAAATATTCCATTGCAAATATGAATGATGAATTTTATTTTATTTGACAATAATAATTACATTTTAAGGCGTACCCTCTCAACACAACTACGTCGTCTACAAATTTCTAGAGGTCCTATAGACAAGTTCGTTCGGGGGGCGGACAAGGACGGAAATAGATGTCTTCGTGGGTGAGCTCCTTGCGCTTAGATGCGCGCGTCGCGCGTGGTTTCGGCAAAGGAATGACATGCCTGAAATCATCCACTTTCCGTTCTTTATGAAGTCTATTGGAGACCGCGAGCGCCCTCTGAAGTTCCTTGTACTTGGATTGGTCGAGATGATGCTTGAGGTGAATCCCCCCCACAGCACTGTCTCTACGGAAAGAAAAAAATTCCCACGGCCTCTCTGCATGTAGACTCCTAATCCAAGGCAGAAGTTCAAATATGAGAATCCCGTCTCTCGACCCCTGTCTGTCAAAACACCACGAGTCTAGGAGCACTACGTTCGAGGGATCATTCATGAAGTGTTTCTCAGGGCTGTCGTCCACTATTATAGTGTTCTCCTGTGTGAAGATGGACCCCTTTAAATTGTACAACCTCTCCAAAGGCTTGAGAAACAGGTCCTTGCGCGATCCCCTCAGCCTGTAGTTCTTTAGCATGGCATTTCCATCCCTAGATTTCATTACGGTACATTGTTCTTGGCCCAGGACACCGGAGGGGGGCGTCAGGCCATAGAAGAGGAAATTAGAAACGAGCTTGGCATAGGATTGGTCCATGGAGCTCCAGATTACGACGTTTGCGAACGAGGTCAACTCCCGTAGGAACCTTCTTATATGGGGTCGAAAAGTGACCCTTTCCATCGGGATGATGCTCTCGGGACTATTTCATGAAGAGAGCACACTCTCCTTTCTTTTATGTGATATCTCATATTATCACAAAAGCAAAGAAGTCCATTCAGATCCAGAACGACATTGAGCCACTTCTTATTGAATCTGGATGTGAACGGACTACGAATATGCACATCCACCACAATATCACCTACGACTCCTTCACTGGTCCCCTGCTCATAAGGAACAGAGACACATCGAAAATTACACCGGGTCAAACTCAATTGCAAAGGGTACACCGAAATGGGGCATAACAGACTAGAGAACACATTGATGAGGCGAACAAAAAATCAATATTCTGAAGATCGAAACAAGGTCAGCCACCACAACACGCACAGCACTACAAACATGGCAAAGTACTTACCGCATCTTCTAGCGAAGCATTTCGAGGAGACGATTGAGGATCTTCTTGTTCACCGCAAGGAACATCATCTATCACCACCTCCGCGACTTTGTGTATGACTTCGAGCACCTCCGCGACATCGGGGATGACTTCGAGAACCTTTGCATCGTGTTCAGGGAGAGGATCATCGTGAACCTGATCTGCCGCAGGACGCGAAGGAGATGCCTCTGGTGGAGAATCATCCACAACATGCCTAGGACATGGAGCAACATAGTCGACACATTCAGACCCTGCGACTGTGGAAATTGAACACGACAATGCTGTGGTAAGAAATAAAAAATATTACAACGTCTCACGAAGAGAGAAAATGATACAAATTGCGTGTAGTTGGCCTATCCTAGAACTAACTGAAAGTGTCAGTCCTAGTAAAACTAATACACGCACAACGGAAGGAGCTTCAACTCGAGTCGAGTTGAAATACATGCTAAAGGAAGTCACGAGGAACAACCTGGAGGAGCATGAGTCACAGGGTCCCGTGACTACTCCGTATGTACCCCTTCCACCGGCGTCCTGTCCACTATATCCTCGGTCTCAGGATCGAAAGGCATATCGGCTGAGTCCTCTGCCATGTCCGCCTGACCTTCATCCTCGACTTCTTGATTCGGCTCAACCGCATCATCTTCCGGGTCTGTGGCGGGGGAAGATGGAGTTGGTGTTGGCAGCACACCCTCGGATGCCGTCGTATTATGTGACGGATTCGGGGACGACATCGGCTGTTGCCTGGCACTGTCCGCGGATGTGTGAGGCCGATTTGCGAGCATGAGCCGTGAAGATGTTTCGGCCGGAGACATCTGTTGCAATGGCGTAACCGCTAGCAGAAGCTCCAGGTGGATCTGCCTCACGGTTGACACCACCAACTGCGGGAGGGTGGAGACGATGTCCTTAAAGAACTGCATGTTATCCTCTCTGGCCCTTCTGCTTTCCTCCCACATCTCCTCCCTCGCAATTCGGTTTTCCTCCCGTATCTCATCATACACCGATTTTTGGTTATCGGGGACTAATGCAGGCTCGGGATTCTTCCTCTTCTTGGACGTGCGCGTACTGGATACCAGGGTCCCCTCCAGCTGAGTGGAAAGAGGGGTGCCATGATTCTGCGCCGAGGTGTTCGAGGAACCCCTCATGTCGCTAGAGGCGGGGACCCCCTCTGACAAGCCTGTACCCTGAGGAAGCAAGTCCCCAATGATTTCGGCTACCGGATCCTTCCATTCCTCTTCCCTCTCCATGTCGTCGCCTTCATCCTCACCAAGGTTAATGGCGACATTTCTTCGAGATCCCTGGATGGCGGCTTCCTCGGCATCCGTCATCCTCTCCTTGCCTTTGGCTGAACTGGAGGCACCCTTGCTTAACTTCCTTGGATGAACTCTTTGATCCACGAGGTAACTTGAATCAAGGAAGTCATCCTTGTCAAGGTACTCGGAAGCTAAAGCCAACTTCAAGAAATTCTCATTGTACTTGGAGTCGCCAATGATGTAGTGCTCTAGTGACAGCATCTGAAATGATCAGGTAGACAATGAGGTCAGACACATTTCAACTCGACTCGAGATGAAAAGGATTCACAAAGCAACTATGCAATTCAACTCGCATCGAGATAAATGACAGGACTGTACATAGAAACTCACCAACGCGGCACACATTATTTTCCCTCCAGCGAAAATGGAGAGAACATTCTCCTGAGGCCCAACAAACAGACTCAACACCTGCAAATAGAAATCCAGGCGCAATTCGGTGTTGTAGATTCTGTAATCCAAGTCGTTTGTGGCCCTTGACCTGGAATACCGTCTGTTTGGGAGGGCCTCAAATTTCTTGGGAATCTTCTTGCTCAGCTTAACCCCCTTCTTGATCAAGAAGATCATGTGCACGGATTCCTTCGCCTTATTAGATTTTTCGGGGGCATCGCGAATCCGCTCCCAAACTGAAGGAACGTACTCAGCAAAATGTACGGTGTACACCTCGCCGTACTCTGAGGTCTGGATGTGCGACCTGAGATCGACCTGAAGGTCCATGTCCCCGCAAATCTACAACCAGACACTCGGGTCTTTCACCATCGGCTGGTCCATCGTCGAGAGAATACCCATAAAGGGCTCGAAGTACAGATCGGAGTCCCTCGTCTTCTCCCGATTGATGGATCCAGAGATGTTACGGAAGTCCATCACTGCCAATTTGATACTCTAGCCGACTTCCTCCTCCCATACATTGGTGTCCCATCCCACGAGCTCGTCATCGCTCATATTATACGGCCGATAGAAGGCTCTCCCCTCGGGCTTGGCAAACTTGCCCTTGCTGCCCATAAAAATCTTGAAAAACTGGGCAGCCATCGGTGAGAGCTCTTCAATGCTCTTATTCTTATTGCAAGGCATTTTTGCAAGGGAGTAGAATTCATCCGGCGGACCTGAAATGAGGGTATTCTTTGTGGCCCTTGTCACATTGTACGTCCTCTTGAAATCCTTCCACTTGTCCCTTCGAAAACTGCCTTCATTATTGTACAGGCTCAGACTTTTTCTGAGGAAGAAAATCTGCCTCCGGATGATCTGCTTCCTCTTGCACCTCTCGAGCCACCCCTTAGCTGTGTAGCAGTCCTTGAGAACCCCGATTGACTTCTTCATCGTCACCTTCGGGTGCGCTAACTCTCTGTTCGGGGTCCTGCCGAGGAGATGCAAGGCCAACCTCTTGAGATCCCCCTCACTGCAGTTCCCAAGCCACTTGAAAAACTCCCGGGACATGACCCCATCACGTTCTTGATCCCATCCCTTTGTCTACTTGAACTTCAGCAAGGTGTCGGGATCTGTGAGCTGCCCCTGGGAATTCATGGATATGACCTCGCCCCAAAGGTCATACACCTCCTTGGAAGCAGTGATGATCTTTAGTTCGTTATGGATGTCCAAGTCCTTCTTCTTCTTTTTGCTCAATGCTCCTTGGGACTTCTTGACATCAATCATAGCAAACCTCAGCCTCACTGCGTCCGTAAAATCCTGCACGTACATTCAGTGAAATACCATCAATCAGGGTTCAATCAACTCGACCTGAGTTGAATGCAAGCGCGAGGGCAATATGAAAAAGGTATTCAACAGATAGGAAGTTCAACTGGAGTTCAAGATTCAATAAACTCGAACCGAATTGAATGCTTATATGAGGTAAATAATTCAAACATCATTAACAGAGGAGAAATTCAACTTGACCCGAGTTGAATTGCATTGCCTACCCTAAACCGCTTCTGGTTGTTCATATCCTTTATTGTTTTGCGAGGCCTATCTGCGACCCGGCCCAACTCGGTGGGCTCTTTGTCAAGAGGAGGGCAACCCATCTTCTCCCAGACTAATCTGGCTCCTATGATGTTTGTGGCCCACGTCGGCATGAAGTTTTGGAAATGATTCACCCGGTTGTAGTACGCGGAGATTTTCTTGATGACATGGTCGTCCTTGTTCCAAACTACGAAGCACTCCCATGTTTTAAACTTCTCCGCCTTCGCTTTAATCGTGGGCATCACCTGCATGCGCTTTGCTGCAGCTACGGTGTGCTGCCCATTCACCATCCAAAATGCATATCTTTGATTTCTTCAAAGGTCTGCAGCTTGCTCCTCAAGTTCTGGGACATGACGCACAACGTCATCTTCTTGTCGGGGTCAGGCATGTTCAACAAGAAGTTCAAAGACCTCATTATTCCCTACTCCTCAAGGCTCCGGATGTTCAAGTTCTTGGGGGGCGTCTCCAAGTGCTCAAGCGGAATGACGAACTTCATTCCAATTGTCGGCACATACGAGTTAGTGCACTCTTTCCAATATGCCTCGTACGTCCGGTTGGAGTCCTCAAAGTCTATTTCCTTGATGTCCCCTCCCAGGTCCTTCGGAATGTCCGTGAGGTCCGAAACCATTCTCTCTTCAGGTTGATGAGAGGTTCTGGCTTTGGCGGTTGCCTTGGCGGCAGTTCTCTTGCTTCCCGACGAAGGGGTCGGTGATGGATTTCCTCTCGCAAACTTCTCAGTTTGCTTAAGCCTTGTGTGACTCTGCCCCGTTCTTGGTGTCCCGATTGCCAGAGAACTAGTACCTGGGTTCTGACTGCTGTAGTCCCTGACCACAGAAGTAGGTCTCATGTACTTCTTCTTTTGCATTAACAGCACGTGACCCCTCTCGAAATCGAGCTTGAGATGGTTCAGGCGGGACAACAGAGTTTTGGGTGCCAAGGGCGCGCCGTTATTTGCCACCCATTTCTTCTGGTCGATGGCGGTTTGAATTGGGGCTATGAGGTCTTCGTAATCAGTGTTCATTAGACTACGAAGATACTCGGAGATGCTAAAAATTGTCTTGCGGGCATCGACCTTGTAGGAGAATATATATGGTTTCTCCTGCTCGGGGTCCACCGTCTCGCAGGACACAAATATAACACCACCCGGTCCACTACTGAACTCCGTTATTGACTCCGTCAAAGAAACGGGGAGGGTGGCATCAAACTTCCTGAACTTCTTCCTGAATGCTAGGTGATTGGTCATCGGAACTAAGATGACGGTCTAGTACTCAACTTCGTGGGGGTCCTGCCACTCCCAGCACTCTCCCAGAATCGTGTCATCGATAAGGTCATCGACTTGTTCGGGGGGATGTCATAGTGCTTGTATGTTGCTTGGAGTTTTGATCTCTGGCCTTCCATATTTGCATTATTTCCAACAAAAATATTATCAGGTCGAGCATATTTAACTCGAGTCGAGTTGAAAATATGCATCAGGCTGACAAGATGTTGTCCTCTTCCTGATTTTCTCTACATTGGTTCTCATTATCTGTTTCTGTAATGTCATATTCAACTCGAGTCGAGTTGAATTTGTCTGAGGTTTTTGACTAATTGGCTCGTGCAGTCTGAGTTCATTGTTATTTTGTGATTCGAATATGAATTTTCTCGCGGATCAACTTGACTCGAGTTGAAATAACGATAGTGAATTAATGTTCCCTTTTTTCTAGATTTTTGGTAATTTAACTCGAGCCGAGTTGAATTGTGTGATTAATATCTTTTTTTGTTGCTTCTATCCTTCTTAGATTCTTGTTATTTTTGCATTCTAAGGACCTGAAGCGGATTTTTCCCGAATTACGGACATTTTTTATGGCTGTGATATACAGGAATCGTGCAATTCAACTCGGCTCGAGTTGAATTTCAGTATATGAGTCTAGTTTTTGTAGTTCGCTTTAGCCTATTTTGGCTTCCATCGAGTTGAACTGACATCGAGTTGAACTGACATCTCCCTCAAACAGAAATGTTTACAGAATTCACTGAAAGCACGACACACTGATTTCATGCTTACAAATGCAACAATTGATACACAGAATGGAACACTTAAAGCACAGAATCAACACAAATGCAACAAGTGCAACACAGAATGCAACAATACAGACTGCAAAGTCCAAACTGAAATCGGGAATCTAAGAAATTGACAAGGCATACCTGAAATCGAAATGCCCCGCTACATCACAGAGCTTTGGGCCGCAGCAACGTGAAATCCGAGCAGAAAGACTACACCCGATTAAAAAGATGGCGCAAAAACTCGCAGAAGGAAGGCGGTTTAGGGTATCAATCACCAACGTGCACTCAGGAGAGGTCACTCACAGCAGCGCAGTCGCGCGAGGTCACTCACGGAAATGAAGACACCAGATACTAAAGAAGAAGAAGAACACAGAGCACAGAAGAAGAAGAACAAGAACACAAAAGCGATACGGAAGAACACAAAACCGAAAAAAAAGAACCCGGATGTGGGTAAATGCAAGAAACACTTAAAGCCCATTGTCACACCCTAGTTTTTTATTTTATTTTTTATTATAACTTTTGTATTTTATCTCCAAATGATTCAAAAATTATAGGAGAGAACTTCATAACTAATATGTACCTTTACTAATTTTTGAGGATTTTTCAAAAATATTTTACTATTTTTAAATAGCCCCGATATTTTCTCACAATGGCCAATTTAGGGGGTTTTTGCAATCTTTTTCATTTAAAAAAACTAACTTTTTGCTAAAACTTAGAGAAGTTAGTCTCCTAGTACATTTTTAGCTACTGTCCAAAGGAAATTTAAAAGTACTTATTTTTAAGTCGTGTAGGAGTCCACAAAAAGAGCATCTTTGTGCATTTATTTTGAAGCGATGAAACACTTTTTTGGTGATTTTTTTTCTTACATATCATCAACAAAAAGTTATCTCAACATGGAATATTTTATTTGTTTTTTAAAAAAAAAATCCTATTTTTTACAAATTAAAATGTCAGAAGTGGTATTTTCTTCACCCGTTTTAGGATAAAAAGCATGTCCAAAATTCTAGTGAAGAAAATACCACTTCTGATATTTTAATTTGTAAAAAATAGGATTTTTTTTTTTTAAAACAAATAAAATAGCCCATGTTGAGATAACTTTTTTTTGATGATATGTAAGCAAAAAAATCACCAAGAAAGTGTTTCATCGCTTCAAAATAAATGCATAAAGATGCTCTTTTTGTGGACTCCTACACGACTTAAAAATAAGTATTTTTAAATATCCTTTGGACAGTAGCTAAAAGTGTACTAGGAGACTATCCTCTCCAAATTTTAGCTCAAAATTCGTTTATTAAGATAAAATTGAGTGCAAAAAAACCCTAAATTGGCCATTGTGAGAAAATATCGGGGCTGTTTAAAAATAATAAAGTATTTTTGAAAAATCCTTAAAAATCAGAAAAGGTACATCTTGGTTATGAGCTTCTCTCCTAAAAGTTTTGAGTCATTTGAAGCTAAAACACAAAAGTTATGGCAAAAAAGCAAATGAAAAAGTAGGGTGTGACAAAACGCAACAAATAGGACAGGTGTTTCTTGCAATCACCCATGTACATTGTAAGCCCGGAAAACACACACAAATTGGCAGAACAATCCCAATACGCCACAAACTCTTGCCCACACGTCGCACAGAATCCTGCACACTCCTGCCAACACGCCGCAAACTACTGCCAACTCCGCAACGTCCCCCAACTCCGCAACTCTGCAAAAGACGACAGGAAACTTCAGAAAACAAGCACGAAACTCTAGATCGGAAGACCCCTAGTCTCCAGGCAGACTCCAGTTTTGGAGAGGGGTCGTGCAATCTGGGCCCTCCGTGGCAATCGAGCGTCCAGATTGAAGATTGTTGTCTCTAGCGCATTTAGCCTTCAAATATGGCAGGACATAAGGTAACATACTCTAAATGTACCCAACTTCTTTAAACCGCCCCTATTTTTAGGTGGGAAATGGAGATGGGTTGATCTTTAAGCCCTAAACGTTTGGATTCATCTCCAAAATTGACAATTCGAGAAAAAACATTGTGAACTACAATTTGGAAGAATATTTTCGAATTCGTATACAAATGGAAGCTGTAGATTTTGATTTTTAAATTCTATCCGTATGGTTAGATCTACTAATGCTATCACCAATTTTTTTCTATAAATTTTGAAAAGGAAATTTCAAAATTCCTTTTAAATTGAATTACAAGTAAAATTTTATCATTTTTTGAGTAAAACTTGTTGAAATGGATTCTAAATAAGGTTTTGTTTATGTTGTGGTTTTATGAAATTTTTGTGACCTTTACATCTTTGACCTTGTTTTTGCACATCTAGTTTTGAACTAAAGTCAATGCAAATTGACCACTTGACATACTTCCACATTTTTAATTTTAGAAACGTACATATTCTAGTAACACCAAATCCAACCGATGGATAGGACCAAAAATTAGGATGACTTTCAGAAAGTATCACCAAAAATTAGGATGACTTTCATCGAAGCAGGAATGAAAGAAGAACAAGGATCTGAATCCTGTAAATCTTACGTAGTGTATTTATATGTCATAAATAATTTATTTAAACTGAAGACTTATTTTTTTTGAAAAAACATTCTACATACTTCTTTTTTAATGTAGGTAAAAAGGACAAAACAAAATAGTATAAATGTACTAGTGTACTAAATAAATGAGTATTAACCCCTAAATGCCCGAGGCACAAAAATATGTTGTTTCCAAAACTTTTTAGTTACCTAAATCCTAGCCAAATTGCTATTTTAAGTAGTTTATATTTTTTAAATGTTCTTCTTGAGTTCTGTAAACTAAGTGTTAAGAGCTTTTGAAAATGAGCCTCAAATACACTAGATCTTCAAGAAAAAATCACATTCTAAATTCATTTCAAGACGTTGTAGAGTGAATTTGGAGAAGTCATAAATTGATTTGGGTTATTAAAGTTAGGCCCGTTAACCTCATATATTTTTTGTCATCAACTTTTTTAGATTTGACTTGCAAGTAAGACTTCAATTCCTTTTTGCAATTTTAGCACCCTCATAATCAAACGTTATAATCTTTCATTCCATATTAAGTGAAATTGTTGTGCTTTCTTTTCCTAGGCAATCTCTAACAAGTTTAGTTTGAATTTGTACGGTTACAATTTCTAAAAAATCGTTACATTTTATCAAAATTTTCGCATTTTGTTCTATTTAGAGCACTTTCCAATAAATTGAAAACACGAAAATTGAAACTTGCACCATATGTTTCCCATTTTTTTTTAAGTATATTTCATAACTTTATATTTTGGAGGACATTAAAGTACAGCGCCAACTTTGTGTTCTAATTTTTAATTTCACGTACAACGTCATTCAATTGACTAACTACAATATTTTTTTTGGATTCTTGAATTTATTTATAATTGGAACTTGCACCATATGTTTCCTATTTTTTTTTAATGGAATTCATGAATAATTGGGGGGACATTGAAGTACATGGCCAGCTTTGAGTTCTCATTTTTAATTTCACGTGCAACGTCATTCAATTAATTAAGTATTTTTGGGGGATTTTGTAGTTTATGAATAATTGAAACTTGCATCATATGTTTTCCATTTTCTTTTTACGTTGAATTCATGACTTTGTAATTTGGGGGACATTAAAGTACAAGGTGAACTTTGTGTTCTAAGTAATTATTAATTTCACGTACAATGTCATTCAATTGATTAAGTAATTTTTTGGGATTCTTGACTTTTTGAATAATTGGAGTTGAATGGGTCTAGCACACAGAATTATACATTTTTTTTGGCTTAGAGAGTGCTTTCGCACTCCCTAAGCGGATGGACCCCCAATAATGGAGGCCGAATTAGTGTTCCCTACCACCAGTTCTCCAAAAGAGTTTGGAATTCAATGGGTCTAGCACATACAATTGTACATTTTTTTTAGGTTAGGGAGTGCGAAAGCACTGCCTAACCGGAGGCACCTCTGATAACCAAGGCGCAGTTAGTGTTCTCTAAAACAAATAATGTTACACATAATATATGCTAATACCATAACCATAATAAATTCACCATCAAAAACGCTAGAATTTAAATCTTTGTTAGATGAATTACACCAAACAACTAGTTCTGTGATGGTTTGAAATGTAGCACTCTAAGATTACTGCTTTTATGCACACTTTTTATTCAATAATTACTTGGTGTAATTGAATAGCACTATAATTCGCATTTTTAATCTTAGATTTTATCTCTTCCATTATTAATACACTGTAGTACTAGGTACTCTTAAGAAGGAAAGAAATGAACATTCAAGAGTATTCAAAAGCATTCGAGAAAATCCTGTAAACTATGATAGGGATACGGAAGGTTTATGGATTCGTAACGTCATAATCATAAAATTTAAAAACTGATTTTTGTCATACCTTCACAATAGTCATGACTATATGTGAAATATTAAGAATCATGCATTTCATGGAAATATAAATCCGTAGACTCTGTAAAGGTTTCACATTCAACCTTTCAATTGATTTTCATTGTATCCCTTAAAAGGAATTGAAGTGTGCCTCAATATAAATGACACATGGGGTACATCATAATGGGGTTTTCCAAACACTCATTGAACTCAAGTGCTACATTTATGGGGTTTTCCAAACACTCATTCAACTCAAGTGCTACATTTATGTTAGTGAAAGCTTAATGAGGATTATTTGAAAGCATGGCCTAGTAATGTATTCCAAGTAACTACTGGTAGGTATTCATGAGCAATCATATAAATTTTGTGTGAGTGCTTCCATTGTTTTTAGTCTTCCAATAATGGAATTGCCATCAAAGAACATAAATTTCACAACATGATTTTTCTTTTCAAAGCATTTCATATACTGCAATGATTAATTTTATAGTATATTGTTGTCGTTCTACATGTTAAAAGTACATGTATAGTATGATTCTTCTATGAACCTCAAATATTTTAATTTGGTATTATAGGTTAATGTAGTGATTAAAGTATTTGGAATACTTGCAACTTTTACATCTTCTTTTTGCATTCTATAACGTAGAAATACTAGACTCACATACCTAAATAATTCAATTATTTGATTATCACACAATTTTTTACAACAAAAGACACAAATATCTTGTAAATTCTTACTGAAAATCCCCTCAAAAGGTCATTAATTCAACTTTTATCTCTAGGACTATACTTAACACACACCTCTCTCTTGTAGTGAAAATGAATGAGTATAAGGCATGGTTTAGGGTTATTTTTCTGTATACCCATGTATGTTTCAATAATTCTATTGAAATCAAGGAAATTGAAGAGTACATAGACATGAAAAAACTTTCTTTAAAAGACCTATGATGCTCTGTATTTTGAAGTGCCTGCATTTTTAAATTCCAACAAATGAATATGTGAAAGAAGAAAAAATACAATTAGTAGAAGTTAAGAACCATCTAAAGACCTTTGGTATAGGGTACTTTTAGGATTGGATTGTGCATAAAAAATTGAAGCCTAAATAGAAATCAAACATGATTTAAGAAAGCCATCACTTATGTTTTAAGTTACTCCAAGTATTCTATATTCTATCACATTCTATCATATTAATATGAAAAAGAAGGAAAAGTATAGAGGATCATGACTCTTTCAAAGTAATATGAGGATTTTCAATACCTGGAAATCTGTTGACTATGAAAAAAATGTGAAGCTTATATAGACTATGGAATACTTATAATTCACTATTTATGTATAATTGTCACGTACGTATATGATCCACAATCAAATGATTCCAACAATCGTAAATCTTTACTTCTTTAGGATATTTGTTTCTTCCAAATTGTTTTCGTTCATTCATATACAAATTCCATGAGTTCACCATTTTTTAAGTCTCTTAGATCATTTCAATTCTCCAAAATATTTGCATGAATATCAAAAAATTGCTACAAAGTCTATGTTACGATTTTTTTTTACCAAAAACATGTGTATTCTAAATTATGGAGACCTTCAATCGAAGAACTAGAACCCTAAATCCTAAACCCTAAACCCTAAGATCATCAATTAATAAAAAGACCAGCATTTTCGGCACTCCGTAAGGTCAAAAAGCACTAAACTCGCATTCTGAAAAGGACTCAACAGTCGCTTTTCCTAATGGTAGTCCACGTGAAATATATAGATCCTAAACCAAGAATGCGTTTACTTTCCAGCACTATTCATCAGCGTCTTATAGGGAAAAGAGATTCCTCTCCAAATTTGGCCCGCGACTTTCAACGGTAGCCGTTTCAAATGTATTCTAAGTTTTCCCGCTAAGGATATCCCGCCCAAGTGCGATGCTGCGTCTCCTCAGCATCGAAATTTTTCCGTGTCATTTTTCAGTTCTGCATTTGTGTCTCCACCTAGTATTCTTCACACCGTTCATCGAGGTTCGCTGCCTTGTTCTAACGTTGCCTTTTATTTTGTTGATTGTTGGACATTTCTGTAGTTCTCATTGACACAGTAGTGTATGGGGTTTGACTTAACGGCTATTCATTCTCAGGTCGGGAATTAGAAAGGTTTTTTGATGAAGAAGTGAATGCATCGTACCACCCACAGGTTTCGCGTTGCGTGATTGAACATTTTAGTTTTTGAGTGCTCTGGTCTAGTGTCGGAATGGGAGATTGCAGCGTAGAAGTTCCTTTATTCTCATTGCCTTTTCCAATCCTTCTCACAGTTTTCTATGCATCGTATCGCATCCTTGTTTCGCAATGCTTGAGTGAACTCTACGGTTTTGGAATACTGTGACGAAGCCTCTAAATGGTCATTGCACTGAAAAATTCCTGCATTTGCATTGTATGGTTGCAATCCTTGTCATTGTGTGTTCTGTGGACTTCACGTAATACTCACAGAGTTCTCTACAATCCTCCGATAATTACTCCGGGTTTTCCGGAAGAATGATTATTAAATGTGAATCATACAATTTGAATCCGAAAAATCAACTGGACTCGAGTTATCTGAAATTCAACTCGACTCGAGTTAACGACATAACCACAGTTACAGTAAAGAATAACTGTGTATACTGTTCAACTTGGCTCGAGTTGAATATCGCCTCCCCTAATAATATTTTCATGTTAATTATAATTAATGTATAAAAAAATTACCACTGTTTACCTATTATTTAACTCGGCTCGAGTTGAATAGATTCCTTGCATCATTCGTTTTTGTCTTCGTTGTAAATCCTTGATATAGAATAATGAGTTGTCGTCTTTTATCTCGACTTGAGTTAAAAGGTTGTCCTGTGTAATGTGAAGCAATGATGGTCAATGGTAATTGTTATTTTTTTTAAATACTTATTTGATGAAGATTCTATGGATGGACTCATATCATCTCTGAATTAATTTATTTTCAGTTGATGTCATGGTGACCATATAAATTCCTATTTACACTTTTCAGTTAACGATTAATGTGCCTACGAACTATTTAATCATATCAGGAGATTTTTAACTCGATGCGAGTTGAACCCTGAATTCATAATTAATTTCACATGGATCTTTTAATATGAAACTAATAATTGAGAACATTGATACACAGGGGTACACGACTGAATGGTCACAATATAAATGTTTAATATTATTAATTTTTTAATGTACCTGAAAATCTAGAGTACAAGTGTTTTTTGGTTGCGGTTAGTTACTTTTTTCCAATGAAATCCGGCGTTGGTTGACTTCTTCTTCTGTACAGGAAATTGTGTATGTAATTATGACCTGATACTCTATTATTCAGTGGTTTGTATGGTTTCATTATTGTCTTGTAATTCAACTCGGGCCGAGTTGAATTATGGATACTTTGGTGCCTTCCTTCTTCCAAATGATTTTTGATATGTTTGTTTTGGTCCACTCAGTTGTCTGTGGTTCTTTTACAGACGTAATGGAGAACGGAATGGTGGTGGTGCCAGAGTACTCCTCCGATGAAGGCGAGATTCACAATGATCCAGAGGAAACTGTCCACATTCCGGACTGTGAGGGTATCCCTCGGAGGCTTTGGATGACGCAAGTGGTCATCCTTCACAATGTGGATGGTTTGCCTATAGCGGAGGGGCTTTGCCACAGTGTGAACTCCGACCTTGTCCTTGGTTCTGATGGCCCCCTCGGAGACACTCTTGTCGCGGTTCACATCTCTAAATCGCTGCGTCTTGAAGATGTTCCAGTGGATTGGAGGTATTCTCTCCGCGCTTGGCCTATCGAACGTGTGTTCTTGAATGGATCAAGTCTTCGTGATCATGAACTTCGTGACGATTACAATCGTCGGAAAGCTAGTCGTGCACAAACTTCTTCTACAAGCTCGAGACCATATACATCCTCTGTCAGGAATCCTCGTCCGGAAATGTGTGTGAAGGCCAGGGACTTGCTCACTCAGGAGTCAATCAATTCGGTGTCGAACAAAACTTGTTGCTCTAGCAATTGCATTCAACCTTTTCCAAGGGAAAAGATTCGGGCTTTTCGTGAACGCATGTACCACAACTCAACGTTCGAGTTCCGGTACCACATGAAACTAGACGTTCATCGTCAAGTCCATCGTGATGCCCATGGGAAGAGGGTGGTCACTATCGAAGGAATTGATGTTTGCCTAACGGCATGGCGACATATTGCTGGTGTCTCGGAGACAACATTCCATCGTTTCCAAGGATTCGTTGCGAGAGGTGATCAAGCTCAACCTCATGGAAACTTCGGTACACAGAAACCTAGGAGTCATACTGTGCAAGCCACCGCGACGTTGAAGTGCCTACTTGATAAGTCGGCGGATCACATGCCACATTGCACGTACACTCTTCCATCTGGAGAAAAGAAGGTGTCTATGATCTTGCCGGCTACTTTCACATGGAAGGAAACTATTCCTGAGGTCAATGCAGCAAATGCTATGTTCGGACTTAAAGAAGTTTCAGCTTCTAATGTGAGTAAGATTAGGAAACTGAACTTTCTTGAATTCAGTGCCAAAAAGCCGAGGGACAATTTTGCTAGATGCTCTAAGTGTGATCAACTACAAACTTTGAGGAGGACCGCCATTCATGGTTTACAAAGGAAGTGGACTCATCTATTAGACAAGCATCTGGCAAAGGCTCGAGCACATCGAGATCAATATTACGCAAATCGCTACAAGTCAAGCGCGTATCCTCACGAATGCTTGACAATCATGCATGACAAAATGGATCATGCAAAAACGGCATCCCCTGTGTTCTCTCACAAAAGTAAACAACTGGACGGGCTCATGAAGTTACCAGTTTCTGTGACAGGTATGATTGCCCATGGACACGGTGATGTGCGTTATGCTCATTATGGTTTAGACATTTTCCTTCACGACTCAAACTACACGGTGGGATCGTTAGCAAAATTCTTTCGAGATCTTGAGCTTCCACCAAAGTATTCCTCGCGGGAATTGTTTGCTGGATCCGGCTCCGCTCCTCTATTCCGTGCTGTGCTACAAGGATCAGATGTTTGCAAATCTTCGCTTCGTCGACAACCCAAAGTTCCAATTCTTCCCACTTCTCTTCCTCCGGTTCTAAATGTGCAAATGGACAACGCCACTGGA
The DNA here is from genome assembly GCA_947034895.1 of Rhytidiadelphus loreus. Taxonomy (NCBI): domain Eukaryota; kingdom Viridiplantae; phylum Streptophyta; class Bryopsida; order Hypnales; family Hylocomiaceae; genus Rhytidiadelphus; species Rhytidiadelphus loreus. The sequence continues at coordinate 49,093,110 of OX344764.1, forward strand.
GACAATAAGAATAGATTTGTGTTTGCGTTTTGGTCCTTTCTTGTTGCTAAGAAGGTCTTCCGTGAGGTCTATGTTAGTTTCATGTTGGTTGGGCACACGCATGATGACATAGACGCCTTGTTTGAGAGGTGGAGTATGCAGTTGAAAAAAGAGAACTTCCCTACCATTCCATCTCTCATGAAGTCCTTCATGGATGTGGATTCTGTACCTACAATTCCTCACCTTATTGAAGAGGTGCCAGATTTTAAAGCCTTCATAGAAGGTTCCATTTTGGATGGAGAGAAGGCACTTGTTGGCCATACGAAAGCACAACAATTCAAATTTTATCTGAACTCCGCAGGGGTTCCGGTTATGAAGTACAAGCACTATTGCACTGATAGTGATTGGCTCCCTGAGGAAGGTGGAGGGATCAAATTATGGCGAGAGGACACTGAAGGACGTAGTCTTTGGCCTCGAGGAGAGCCAGTGCCTGTAGTCCATCTCCCAATGCGAAGTTTGGATGAGATCTACAAAGGGTTATCAGGCTTCATCAAGTATTGGGAGGCATTGTGCAATGAGGATGGCAGTGGAGAATACCGGAGAAGGTTTGAGCACTTAGTGTTCTATTGGCGGGCAGTGAATGCGGCCTTGAAGGATCCAATTGAACCGTCAGCTGTGTTGAAGGACGGCTTTTGGCCTTCTACTCGCGTGGAGACGACAGAGGAGGATGAACTTGATGACGATGGTGAGGTGCGTGAGGAGTTTGCTGAAGATGATGCTTTCATAGGGCAACTCTGCAATCGTCCATTACCATCTTTTCGTGTGGACCGTGATGTTTTCGAAGGGTACTTCGTGGCCGTTCGGCCAGCGGATGGAGATGCAAAGCCGATATGGATTGCTCGAGCCTTGTCTGATCCTTTTGCAAACCCCAATCATCCTAACTGCGTATTGATTCAATACTTCCGGCCCACGTCACACGAGCGAATAGTTCAAGAATACTATATTGGGTGGGATTCCACTAAAGGATTGCGTTGGAAAGTGGATAAGACCCAGAACCCAATTTGGGAAGAAACAAATTCACTGGTGACGGCCTGGAAGTCAAGGGTGAAGAAGGACACAATTGAGTGTGTCCTTAAAATACCGTCTGCTCAGATCGATGTTATCAATGGTAGTTTGTCTGCGTACAATTCCGATTGAAGATATTGTATATATTCAAATTTTTATATATTGTATTCACTATTCTTATTACATGTACTATTGTTTTGTTTTGTTCTTGCATAACTAAGAAGGATTTTAAATAATCGATTATACTTGATCTAGATTAGATATATAGATTGCAATTTTATGATTTGATTTTGTAGTATGAATTCACTTGTGCAATAAGTGTCTTTTTACATTCTATTCAATATATTTTTTATTACTTTATTTATAAAGTTGTCTCTACTTTCTATGTTTCAATTCAATTTCCATATTTATTGACTTTGTATATGTCATTTGAAAAAGAATTAGAATTGAGAAAAGGTGGTAGTGGATAAGACCACTTTTTATTTTGTTAACGTGTGAAGCACTTGTCACAATTTTGGATAGGGGGCCGGTTGGTTGTTACAACTTTCCTGCTTGCAAAACTCACTTAGCAGTACCAAGTCATGTATTTCTTCAAGTCGCTCATACGAGTTCAATGAGAATCGAACTCGGACCACCTCAATGAGATAAACAACCCCTTCCAACCAACCGTTCGGCTCATGACTTGGTGTTCAACTCTAGAAACAGTAGGCTCTTATATGAAAAATCACTTTCCTCTCTTTCTACTATACATTGTACTGTGACACTGTAAACTCCCATTTTAATGAAAATTACAACTTACAACTAAAGAATTGAGTTCCCATCAACTTAACTCGACATGAATTGTGAAGCCTAAAAATAGACAACATTATTTTGGGAGGCTCCCAATCTCCCATTTTAATGAATATGATGTTTTAGTGCTCCTGTTGTTGAAGTAGTCGTTTTTTCCAGTCTCATGACATGGTCCCTGTACACACAAAATACACACTCCGACGCTCTAGTAAGTTGCGTGAATAATTGGTTTGACTTCATGATCTGGTGTGCGTGTGAACAGCTTACATGAGGCATGCCAACGAACAACCACTGCGACCGACTGAAGTTGTTGTTTCTGTAGGTAAGTTCACTCATGCCTCACCTCCATTCCTGCATGCACAAACATATCATTAATTTCTATGGTTTCATGTTGAATCCGTCATTGAAATTTGTCAATCCTCTGTACTACAGAATAGCATGTACGGTTCCTCACCTCTTGTATGAATCGCATGGCATGAGAAGGCATCGTCGGGGATCCAAACCAGATTTCCATCCGCCGTAGCTTTGGTGGAATTGGATTTCCACGACAACCGACTGCAATTGCAGATCCACACAGCACACATGGTACTTAACGTGCTCGTAAAGACAGGGGGCCAAATTAGCAACCTCAAGAAATTCTTGCGTTGATTCATGCCAAGCGCCAGTTATTTCAGTTGGAGATCAACACCCAAGATGGCAGGGATCTCATGAACCAAGATTCCAGTAAGTGGACTCGCATAAGCATTCAAGTCATGAGGGCGGGATTTTCACCTTGTCTATAGGATGGCCCTGCATGTAAGAGCAAGTAGAATCTCTTGATTCCTGAATACAAGCGTATTGCCGATTACTTTGCAAGGACGGGTACCAACACCCCTGACTACTGGGGTCTCAATGCTAGTGAGAAAAAAGCGAAGGGACTATCCCGATCATTTCCTGAAGAATTTTTTTACGCAATCCATGAGTGGTATGGCCAACGTCCAAGCATGGAGCCTCCGCACATGCGGGATCTGCTGTCACCGGACGACTCGAATTACCAAGGTCATGGAACGCAACCAACACAAGCAGTTGAGGAATCCGCTAGTGAGCGCGACACTGATGATCCAATGGACTTTGCTGTCGCAGAGGAGTTCAGCACTAGCCAGACATCCAGTTCCTATTCGCCGCCACCTGCATCAAACAAAGTCCACGTACAAGGAAGTTCTAATATGGCACTGACGAGCCAAACTACAGCGCCATCATGCCGGCCGAAGACGTCGTTGCCAGCAAGATTGACGCCTCACATTCTGAGTTCCAACGACACCGCCGGCAGCAGTGGCAAGCAACGACTAGGAAACACAAGATTCCATTGGAAGTCTCTGTCAAGACACACGCTGGTTGCTCAAGCCACAAAATTGACAGGTAATGCCATGACGACTCAACTGAAAGACATTGCTGCAGCTAGCCGCGAAGTTGAACATTCAAAAATAGATGTGCAATTAAAGTTATTTTTGGAGCATATGGAGTATCAAAGACAGCATGACCAGAGACTTCATCACCATGTTGAAAATGTAAATGACAATGCCAAACTGGCTATTATGAAACAAGGTGAGGTTGTACAGTGTCTATCGAACCTAGCTGCCGTTTTCTCTGTTGGACTTCAATCACTTTGTACACCCAACTCTACTTTGTCTGATCTGCAGCCTTAGAAGGCCGCTGCAAACTATGTACAAGAATTTACAAGCACGGGCACAAGACAAATATGCATCCCAAACACGATTACTGCAACTACACAGCTTCAAGAGCACTCCATTCCAGCTCCAGAGCATGACCTCGGTGGACCCAAACTTCCGACAGAGGCTTTCAAAATCCTGTAGGGACCGGCCAACTAAAGTCAGTAATGTTGTCTACTGCAAGTTATTGTACAGTTTATAATATGCCTACATTCGGCTACTACTAGTGCGTGTTGTAAGGGTCACGCATTTGTACATAGCATATATTACAGCTAAATGCCTTTGCCACTATAGTAGTACTCAATGTATAGTCAAAAAAAAAAATCTTTGTGAATAAAAAAAAATGTATTAATATGTACAAAGCTGTTGAGGTTTGTAATGATTTACCTTCCTTCATTAGAGAGGACCAACTCTATGGCTTGCTAGAAATAAGCCCAATTCACGTCTCTTGGCTATGCCCTGTTGCAGTGGGCGATCATCGGCAGCACCATCCAGAAGAACACCATGTCCTTCTCCCTCTGCGGCCACATTATCAGTGAAGCCTTCCGTGTGTAGCACATTGAGAAATTGCTCCATATCATCACTAGATTGCCTCAACAACATGTTACGCAGAATAGCACACCATAAGATGACATCTGGGACAAATGTCACATGTAGATCAGACTTCGTCAGTAGTTCACGGAATGACTACTTCAAAATTGCAAATGCATTTTCAACTACACCTCGGCCCCTGCGATTGAACAAAGAGTCCGCTATAGCAAGATGTGCCACTTGTTTGTGGGGCACCATCAACCATGGCATGAGAGAATATTCAGCATCTCCCAACACATAAGGTTTGTATCCATCGAAAGCTACAACAACATCCCAAAGACTGTTGTCATTGGCTTTTTGATACAGAGAAGACCTGCGGAGTACCCTTGCATCATTTGTAGACCCTGGCATCCCAAGAAATAAATCTAGGAATCGCTTTTGGCTATCAACAACTGCTTGACAATTCAATGTATAACCACCGGATTTAAAGTAGAAATAATCAGCAAGTCCGAACTTGGATTTTGAGATACCTATGTGAGTGCCGTCGATGGCACCTACTACTCCAGAAAGTCCACACAGCTTGCGAAAGTTAGCTTCGGTTTCAAGAAGCTTTGGTCCCCGAGGCACCATATTAATCTCCACACGAAGCACCATGTTAATGGCATAAACAACATCACGAAGGACCATTGAAACAGAACTCCGGCCCATTGCAAAAAATTCACTACAGATCAGAAGACTTGCACCATGAGTCAATTTAAAAAGTGTACAAGCCACCCGGACAACAGGGGGAATGGCTAGCTGGTACTTTGTGTTCCTCTTCACAACAACTGCTTTTAAAATGTCGGCCAAAGAGAAGACTGAAGCTTTCGTCATGCGAAACATATGCACCCAGTGGTTGTCATCGTATTGTTCCAACAGTCACCTGGAAAACCAAGTAGTAGACCGGGGTTTAACCCAGTAACCCAAGTCATCGCTAAGGAAATGTAGACAGCTCCACAGGCGAAAAGAGTGCAACGTCGCAGCAGTCATGGAATCTGCATGTGATGTGCAGGACTCGGGGTATTCCATCAGTCCTTGGAAGTTGTTGCTGCATTCCTCCTCTGTATCATTGTCAGTAATGGATAAAAGAGCATGGTTACTAGACAGTAGGAGCAACAACAGGGCCGTTGCAAGTGAGAGGACCTCCGTAGGGTTTTGCAGGACGTCCATGGCCGACGTCTAGTAACACTTTTTTCCTACAAAAACACTGCTATATAGCTGAAGGAATTAATAGAATACGACAATTTCGATAGCAAAAATGGAAAATACAAGGTGCACGAACTACTACTAAAACATGAGCAACAAAAAAACCTATGACAAGAATGCTCAGAAAACAATATAACAATGTCGGCGGAACTCACCCCTCACGCCCTTGTACGGCCACACGCTTCGACAGCAATCGCCAATAGAAAATAGTACGTTTTAATTTCCATTCAATTGTTAGAACTCCTATTTTGCAGCAAGCAAGCGATGCATGAGCATTCTCAAAAATCCCATTCATTGACAAGCAAAGCAATGCATCGGCAGAGACATGTACTTCCACAGGCCCAGTAACATTTGTACACAATCGGAATTGTCTATTCTCACAAACCCTAGAACAACCAACACAAAAGCAAAATGGTGAAGCCAACATTTTACAACAGACATGGCATAATATTTTTGAGGTTCACAACAGTAAAGAGAAACTCACATGCTTCAACCATTCCTTCTTGCAACGTAACAAAAATTATGTGGACTCTAAATGTGGTGACCTCTTCAATGTAGAATTCTGTGTTGCACATCGCCAACACTGCTCCTCTTACCCACCCAACAACAATCTTCGTCAACCCTTGTTCAACCCTAATCACAACGTTCATGCCTTCGTAAAAAAATTGGAGAAAACAATGGGCGTGTAGTCCAAAACACTCAGAAATTGAAGAACGTAACCATGCACTGAACACTTCTCTTTGGCCTTCCTTAGTACAGGAAACCAGTCTCAACGAAGACGAAACATGTCCACAAAGCAGGAAAGGAAGGACGCTCACAGGCAACAATACAGAATGACCAGTGGGACCCAGAGTCTCTGTACCAGAGCGTTGCTGGTGTGACTGGGTGCTCTTATACTGTCACTCCCATCATCGATCACCGCGCCGAAATTTTTTTAGTCACTTCAAGTGTGAACATTGGGATCACAATTCAAGAAAAATTGCCACCATCCCTGATCATCGTGGGTCCCTCGGGAACGGCCCTTTTTTTATTCATACATCCCTGTGCTATCCCGGTCCTATCTTTCAACGCGGATTGCTCACAAACACCAGGTGCGGACGGACCTTAAGTTAGCTAAGCTAGTTCACTGCTCACTGCTGCAGTCCAGTCCTGTCCAGTCCAACTTAGCTAGCTTAAGTTGGGCTGAGGGCTCAGTTCCAGCTGATCCTTATCATTGACAAACTGGGGATGGCCCAACAGCAAAAGAACTGAAGAAGGTGCAGGCAGTGAATAAGGCTCAGCTCAGCTCAGTGGAAGGAATGCCTGCAGGAGATGATTGCCTGCTTGGCCCAGCCTCAGTCCACCCTGCACTGCACTGCCGGTTTCCAAAGTCAAACTAAACTATCCCCTTCCTTCCTTCCTTCGTATGTATCATTTACCTGAACTGAGCTTAAGATGAACTCTGTGGATCGAATTTACATAACTTTAGGGCCTGTCTGTTTACACCCAACAACTAAATTGATTTAGGGTTGGAGCCCAAAGAAATGGAGTGCTTGGCTTGGATGGATTGGGTCCTTAGCTTAACTATCTTCCAATCCAAACACTCCATTTCTTTGGGCTCCAACCCCAAATAAAATTTAGTTTTTGGGTGTAGTAAACAGACAGACCCTTACCTTAGATGCCTTAGACACAAGGAAAATGCGGCTGCAGAGGAAGGAAAGAAAAACCGCCCACCTTCACCTATTCTTATTCTTTCTTAGTTGGGCCGTACCCACCAGCCAGCCGCATCTAAGCAACCTAAGCAAGCTATGTATGTAACTTATGAGCTCAGCTCCACTGGGGTCCGTGGGGTGGCGGCTTTCTGGAAGTGGAGTTCACCTCCACAGAACATGCTCAAGAGTGAACCAATCATCCCGGAAATCCAAAGGGGTAGGGCAGGGAAGGGGGGCCCACTGGAGGGAGGCCTACGCTAATGGGTAATGGAACTTGGCCGGCGGGAGAATCAATCAGCCCCAATGGAGCCAGGCCCAGGCCATGCCAGATGTGGGATGGGGGATCAGTCCTTTCTCAACAGATGAATTGGTTGGCGGGGGCATAAGCTTAAGTTACTTGGGGGCAGTGGGGATGGAAGCCACATAGTTAACTTATAATTAACTTACTGGGATCCCCGGGAAGCGCAGGGAGAATTGACCCCCTCATTGCCCCGGTGAACTTAGGTTTGAAAAAAAAAAAAAACTATGTTGTGCCAATTTTTTGGTAATTCTTGCATCTCCCCGGAGTATTTTGGGGCCTCTGACTGCAAATATGAATTCAGAATTTCAAAAAAAAATTAAGACTCACAAATAAAAAATTCCAGGGTTTGCCCTGGAGGGGCAATGAGGGGGTCAATTCACCCTGGCCCCGTGGGAAGGCTTCAGTTCACTTGAAGGAGGGATCATTCAACATTCTGGGTGGGCTCCTCCAGTTGGCAACTGAGGGCAACATGGCCCAAAGCCAAGCGGGGATTAAGTTAGGTTACTAGCAAATCATCAAAAGACTGTGAACTGCCCAGGGGGATCCATTTTCATGAGATTTCATAGCCCCCATCAGTAATGGACCATGACGGAAAGGTAAGCTTCAATTCCCACATATCCCACATGCTTTACCAAATGAAGGAGGGGGCCTTTGCATCCCAGAAAAGGGGCCCCCCATAGTGAACAAATTAGTGGTCTTACAGCACTTCCCTTTCAACCCCAATTCAACCTTAAATTAATTGAAAGTCTCTCCCATGCATCTGGAGAGACAAAATATCTTCCGGATATGGGGAGGGCCATTGCCTGGTTATACAATGTTGGTGCAGGCCCTAAGTGGTATTTGGGGAGAGGTCTGGTAATATGATTTTGAATTATTTTTAAATAGTTTTTAGAACTCCTAATTATTGTCCCATTCATGTTGAACATTGTTCTATGTGATTTTGAGAAGTATTAGAAGAGTCATAAGATTTTCTTTTGGCGGGAGAATACCCAAGTACTCCAAAACAATGCTTTTCTTGACAAAAACTGTAATTGATTGTAATTGGTGACACAAAATTGTATGTACGTGGGAGAATTTGAATGTTCGGGATGATCAATTACATAATGCTACAAAGAGCTTTGTTTTCCTTAACAAAAAAATTGTATTTCTCTTGTTGAGTATTTTTGATATCCTCAATTCAATTCCAATCAAAATATTCTACACAAAAATTATAGGACAAGTGCATATTTGCATAAGAATTGAAAGATGAAACTTCACCTTTGGTAAGGTATGAATTAGTTTTGAAGTTCAAATATTATGTTCTTTCAATGAGTGAAACTTTTCACTTGAAAACTTTGAAAACACAATTTCATTTTATCAAAATAGGATAAAATGATCGTACAACTAAATTCATCAAGTTTGTTTTTTTAAATGTCAAAATTACTTTTACAAAGAATGTTTGGATGCAATTTGTAGGTTGTAATTGAACATAAATAGAGTTAATAGGAATATATCCAAATTTTTCATTTGTAAAAACGCAAATTTGGAGGCTTTGTCCAAATCTGTGAAAAATATAATAATCAAATAGCTTTTAGTATTGCAGTTTGTTTCTTTTTATATATATATAATACAAATTTTAGTTGAAGTAGTATTTTGATGTATGTCTTCAACATTATTATACGTAACACAATATTATTTATAACAAAATAAGTTTATTTTACTTGTAAGGCGTGTTTGAACTAAGTTTGGCTATTTTGGAAATTGTTCAATGAAATTTTTAGAATGAGCCCTTAGATGCCTTACGAACCTTGGTCAAAATTTATATACAATATATTATATGTGAGAATTTCAATTTTTTGCAAGTTGCATCAAAAAATAAATGTAAAGTATAAATTTTCAAATTTCATTGTATAATCAAATTTCATAGAAGTTAAAAATCTAGTATATTTCAAATCTAATTAGAAAATATTGACTGAGTTTTCATTGAGATTGCAATTTACATTGTCATTGGTTTAAATTACAAATCATTTAACTTGAGAGAAAAATGACAAAAAAATTATAATTACATTGTCTAAATAGTTTTTTTAAATCAGTAATTCCTCGATCAATAGTTATAATGAGTCTATGCAAAGTAGCACAATGACAAATTATAGAAGTTGTGTACTATATTGGTCTTTTATTGGTGCAACTACAAAAATGAAGGCATAGTAATTGTACTAATTTTTAATTTTACAAATAAATTTTAGAATCAAGGTGCAACTTCTATAAATATATAGAAAATAGTTGTATTGGTGTTTATACTAGACAAAATTTAAACACTCTAACTACATTGATCTCTATTACAATTATTAGTTGGGTGCCCACTAAATATTATTTTATGTATGAACAATGTTTAAATTCTTGCATCAAGCCATACCAATCTATGGGACACTTGTACCAACCCTTTAATATCAAATGGTGCAATCTATAGGACACTAGTACCAACCCTTTATTTTTGGTGCCTTGGGGCTAGATTGTACCATTTGAAAATAAGAAAGAAGCAAGAAGCTAAATTAATCTTAATTACTAATTAGAGAGTAACAAGTGGCAATTTTCCATGTCATTTAATTACATCTAGCCATGCTAAATTGCATTACCAACTAGATCCCCATAATCCTATATGCATATAGATCTTAAATTACAAAACCATAATTCTATTAATTCTATAAAAAAGTCATGAACACAAAACAAACTTATGGCACTGCTACATTTTTTTTCTTAGTATACAAAATTCTCATCCCTATCCAACATTTCCTAATAAAAATACATGAAATTTTGTGTATGCAAAAGGCCATTGAACAACACAAAAGTAAATGTAGGATGTTTTTTTTAGTGATTAATTCATATGAAAACACTTTTTGTTTCCTTCAACACTAATAAGATTGACTAAAGCAATTTCACCTTGCAATATAAGTTAACCTTTAGTTGTATGGCATTGGAATAGAATCCAACTTTACATACCAATGTTTTTTTTTAGATTCTTAGAGTAGGGTCTAAACAAAACAACAAGTAAAAGCTTTGATTAGTTATTACAAGTTTTTTGGAATAGGAACCATAGCTTCATAAACTAAAATGCATTTTAACCCTTTAGTGACCGGTCGACCACTTTGTGGTCGATTTTGGGACTCTTGGTTTGATGCTATTCAAAATACATTAGATCACAAAAAACTCAAAGAGTAACGCAATTAGAGTGTCTTCATGCGCTTCAAATAAAACCAATTTTAAGGGAATTGGAGCATTGATGAATTAGTTATGAGGTTGCAAACTCAAATGGCCTGGACCTTCAAATGGGAAGTGTTCAACAAAAATACAAAAAAATGTCAACCAAATTGTGAGATTTTTTTGTAACTTGATGTCTTGACAAGGCATAAGTGTTGCTTTGTAATCTCATGAATGCCCAAAGTAAATTTATGCATTGGTATTAATGTAGCGCAAATTCTAAAGGGTCATTCAAATCATTGTTTTTTGAGAATTAAAGAAAGCAACTCAAACTCCAACAAGGCTCTAGAAGCAAACATGATTTAGAGGTACATTTCACTTTCTTCAATGTACCAAATCTGCACATTTTAGAAGAGTATTCGCATTGATGACCATAAATGACCATTTTTTGTGAACTTCAAAAATTTGTAATTAATTTCACAAAGCTTGAAAAAATATGAAATGACTTGCATTAGATGCCTATTCTACTTGTCTTTTGAGGAAAATTTACTAAAAAAATATTTAAAGATGTTTCTCTTCCCCCAAATTCAATTTTAGCCCTTAAAAGGTTGATTTATGGACCTCCTACCTTATTTATAGCAATTTGTACCGTTGGATGAGCTTGATTTTTTGTTAGGTTGAAGAATCTCCCTTATGGAAACACCTTATATGGTTTGATCTAAGACCACATCTTTAGAGTGGCCACAAAATTCACTTTCTTCAAAAACTATGGCCGCCCCCCAAATCAACCACGGTCACTAAAGGGTTAAATCTAAAAAATAAAAAATACAACAATATGACATATGAATTGAATTTTTAAAATAATGTAACTTTAGGTGAGGATAAATTTGGAGATTTTTTGAGGTCTTGTTTACATATCAAATCTAAAATTATGACAATATAAAAAACAAAAGGCTAAAAAAAAGAATATGCATAATTAATAACAACTCATCCTATTTTAAAATTTATCAGTCCTAAAAACATTTATGATGAATTTGCAATGCAATTTTCCTAAAAAATTTAGAGTGTATTTGAGAATCAACTCCATGAGTTCTTAAACTAAAAAACAAAGTTTGACAATGAAACCCTTTACACAAAAAACTGAATAGAAATTTTTAATTTTTTTCTCTTGAAAATAAGTATCAATGCTTGAAAGTGACTCAAGTGATTAAGAATATAAAAAGAAAATTAGTTAGAACTAATTTAGCATGACATTAGGGTTTATACTAAAGCGAGATATCTTATCATTGATATACACTTAATTTTGACCAATAGAAGATAAGGAATACAAAATTTTGAGTGAATTTGTGATGTAATATTTCTTTGAGATTCAATGTAATTGAGGCCCACTTTATAGAGACTTAAGATTAGAAAATCAAATTTTGCAACAAACCTTTTATCATGAAGAATTGAATAAAAATATAAAAAATAATTGATTTTCTAAAATATCTTTATGAAGTTCATAACAAAATTGACAAATTATTCATCTTAAAGATAGATTAAAAAATATGGAAATCTAACCACCCTCACCACTAGGTGTAATAGTGTAGATGTAAAAATAATGTAGACTATAATATATTAGATATTAAAATCTATTTCATGTATTGACATTATTTTGTTGATTTACAACTCAAATTGTTGCAACTTCCATAATCAAGGACAATACTAAAAATACAAGTTGCATATTTACTAACCAATTAATTTTTTTAATATTGGAATATATCCTATTAATAAATTCCATTTTTATCAAAAAATTCACAACACCTTTGAAAACAAAATAATATGATATTTTTTTTAATCCATACCTTAACCCCTAAATGCCCAAGGTCTGTTTTTAGCTTCTTGAAATTTGTTCTAAATCGAACAAAATGCCAACATTTTGATAAGTTGTATCAATTTTTTTTGAATTGTAATTGTACAAATTCAAACTAGATATGTTAGAAATCTCATAGGAAAAGAAAACACAACAATATCACTTATAGAATGACAGATTATAATGTTTGACTATGAAGGTGTTAGAACTACAAAAGTGATGTGAAGGCTTTCAATCCTCTTTTCACAAGTCAAATCTAAAAAGTTGGTGACTAAAAATATATGAGGTTAAAGGACCTAACATGTATAACCCCGATCAATTTATAGCTTCTTAAAACCTACTCTATAATTTTTTTAAGTGAATTTTAAATGTGATTTTTTCTCCAAGATCTAGTGTATTTGAGGCTCATTTCCAAAAGCTCTCAATATTATGGGAAGTCAAGATTGCAATGGGTACCCTTGCACAAAATCTTGAATAGAAAAATTACTATAATTTATTTTCAAGATTGGATTTTTGATACTAAAACTAGACTTCAAGAAAAACTTTCCAAAAATATAAACTTTTAAAATTAGCAACTTGGTCACGTTTTATTTTACTTCAAAGTTTTGCAAACACCAAATTTTGGTGCCTCGGGCATTTAGAGGTTAAGTTCAATTGTTTGTTTTGTTTTGTTTGCTATGTTGAAATCCCCTAGACTATGCATCCCTAGGTTGTTTTTTTAGTACCATCAGAGAGCCCTCAACGAGGAGGGGTGCATGGGCTTTGTTTCGTGGTGTTCTAACTCATGAAAGAAAAAATATTGAATTTCAATTTTTGTATGAATTTCAAAAAATTAGAAAATCACTTTTTAATTTATTTTAGCTATGGCAATGGCACATGGCATACTAGTAAATACTACAACACATTTAGATTTGGTGGAAGCCTTTGAAATTATTTACATCCTCTTCAAAACATAGATCAAAAAATAGTTTAGTCAATTGAAAACAAGATCCTCAAAGTAGCAAGACCTTTTATTTTATTTTCATGTTGAATAATTTTTTTTAGTAGACTTGGATGGAATAGGATTTATGTCTAGCCGAGATGTCTAGCCATATTTCAAATTGATATTTCAATTTCTTAATCTTTGTAGGAAAATTGGAAATTTGATGTTAAAAAATTATTGTCATAGACCAAAGATTTAATATCGCAGCTTCTTCATATGTTTATGTTGTGCAATATTAATTAAATCCTTGGCCTTTTTGTCCCATATTGGATTTAATATTGTGCAAATTTGGATTAAAAGAAATCCAAATTATTGTACAAATATAGATGTAACCGAAGATGTAACTTAATTATATTCCAACCATTTTACAAAGTCATTAAATTTATTGAAAAAATGATCATTAAACCTGGCTTTAGACAGTTATTCATTGGTCACTAGATTAGAAAGCATTTGTTTATAGTAAACTACTTGTGCCTTTCATCAAAAAAATTGGTTTGTAATTGGAAAAAGATTTAGAACTTGATGATTTAAAAAAATCCTTAGATTATAAATAATTATTTTTTGTTTGAAGATTTTGTGACTAATATTAGATTAGTACACAACAATTTTGATCTAAAGTGTACAATCCAAAACTTAGCCCTAAGCACATACTGCTCAAGCCTTTTGACTTCTAACGTAGGTCAGAATGATATTTCATGGTTTGATGATTTTCAAAGATTGGTTGTAATATCTTTCTTGAAAGACAAATTTTATAATAAATTTTGAATAATTTTTTCTTATAAATAAAACTATTCATACTATAATTGGTAAATATTTATAGTATTTATAAAACATTTTTAAAGCCCCAAAGTCATAGATTACTTCTTTTATAAAATATATGGAAGAATGGTACACAATAATTTTCATAATGTGTACAGGAGAAATGTTGAGCAATTACTATATACTCTTTACAAAAGATTTAAATGGATCGGGTCCACCTTCTTTTGTTGTATGTGTGAAAAGAGCTCAAGATCACTTGTAATGACAAGAACTTTCTTATTGGGATAGGATAGTTTGTCTTTTTTTTGCATTTGGTGAGCCAAAATTCATCCATTCACTATTAATGGTGCAATTGTATTTGTAATTTTTTGGTTCACTTAATGTGATGGAGTCCCTTTGTTTATTCTAATAAATTTAAAAAAAAATTGGATGGATGAAATAAAACTTTAAGCAACTAAAGTCATTTTTCCATTCATCATTTTCTTTTAGGACACTTTGATCTACAAGAATTATTACCTTTGACATTCCTATCGTTCCATATTAAATTAGAACTTCACCACTTTCCGTACTTCCAGTGATGCTCAATTGAAGGATTTGGGGTTTTGTCTCCATTTCTAGAGACTTTGAAAAAAAATTCTTTGTACATAAACATTGTCACTTAGAAAAAATGGTCATTGAGATTGGCTTTGGAAAATTGTGCAAACTTCTTGTTATTAATACAATTTTTCATGTTAGCCCTTGACATTGAGACAATGTAAATCATTTCTTCCAAGGCAATGAGGAATGCAATGCAAGGGGGCATGCTATTGCAAAGAGCCCATACAAAGATCCATCAAATTGTTGTATGATGTTAGTGTACTTGTATGATAGGGCTTCTAAAGCAAGCAACAAAATTTTAAGCTTATTCTCTATGGTAGGAGGCACCTACGTCATATGTAGCGTCAAGGAATCATAGATGGTGCATGGCTTGCATGAGTTGACATGGTTGACATTGGTAAGGATCCAATGGGGGACATAGATGTTGATTGATGAATTGTAGGCATGTGCTCAAGAATGTGTAGCTTGTGGTAGACTAAAATCAATGCATTGTGTATTGATGAACCTCCTAGCCTTGGCTATTTCCGTAATTTGGTGTTGTACAATACCTTGAATGGAGTGTCTAAATTTTAGAAATGAGTCACCTTCCATTATGTAGTAAATGTCAATCATCTTCTTGGTAGAATTGCGAGCCATGCATCATTATTCAAAGAAGTAGCAAATCAACAAAGAATTTGGGACAATTTAAAAAAAAAATTTAACACCTAAAGTTGTGGCCCAAGGAATTGGAACGACCATCCTTGTTTTCTTTTAAAAGGATGTTTGGAAGGATGTTAGTATGATCTTGACAAGCCTTGATCCATGAAAAGGACATGTCTCTATTGAGCCACATTCATATTTTGATATGTGATGGTCTAGAAGATGACAAGGTTATTGAGCAACCAATGACGCAAGAAGGCAACATAGATGTTGTGTATGTTTAGAAGGTGTCGATTTGGTGGGCTCTCTAGTTCAACTATCAAATGTAAGTATGTTTTGCCTTGGCCTTTGTAGTTGAATAATATTAGAAGTAATTTAAAATGCCTTGTTGTATTTGTATTCTTTGCTCCATAATATAGGAAACTATATATGTTTGGAAACAGGCGCAATGAACATAAAATATTTAGGCAAAGTCGAACAATTGAATTTTAGAAAGGTTGGATTGGGTGGCACCAAAAGTGGAGAAATAAACAACGACCTTAATGGATGGGTGCATGGATATATTGAAGGAATGGGTACAACATCTTGAAGGAAGATATTGTAGACCTTCCCAAACGGGTCATTGATGAGGACAAGGAATAGGTGCACATTTTTGGTGAACATAACCTTCATCTCCTTGCAAAGCTTCATGATTGACAATAGATTTGGCTCTTATCCAAGGGGATGGTTTGTCAAACAAACAATTAAACTTTTGGTGTGATGGGATGCTTGTTCTACAAGTATGTTACAATGATGATTCCACATGGTCACCCAATCTTCATGGGGTTGTGCTTGATGATGTGGTTATTAGAAATTGAAAATACAAAAGTGTGATCAAATTTTCAACAAAGTGCCACTAATCTAAAAAAAAAAAGAATACAATCAAATAATAAAGCACCATCAAGTTTTAAACAAGGCAATAGTTAGTATAGAACCATAGATTAACCCCTAAAGGTTTTGTGAGTAATTTAGAAGAAAATAGTCAAAATAGGGGCATTTGTTGAATGAGAGTAGTTGATAGTAAATGAATTTTTTTAATCTTTCAACCACATGATCTTGAGCTTGTCTTTACTATTTACCAACCTATCAATTTTCAAAAGTTAATTATTTGAAGTAAGTGAGATCTAAGGGTCCAAAGTTGGGAGTTTTTATTTTCTCACTCTAGAAATTCCAAGCAAGTGCACTTTGACTACTGAAATTTATATGTATACAATTCCACTTTGATGATTACTTTTTGGGTTTGGGTTTTCATATGAGTTAGAAAGATGCTAAATTTTTAAAAGTCATGGCACTTGTAGAACATATACAAAATTGTATGATTGTAGACATAAGTTTGGCAAAATTAGTTTATATTATATTGCCATTTTTTCTAAGTATGTATATTTCATTCAATTTAGTTCCAATCAAAAATTTGAAGGGTAGAGACAATGATATCTACCTACTTCATCTTAAAGAATCAAACTTCCTACAAAATTTGAAAATTTAATAATGTGTGACCACAAAATGGGTCATAGTCTTCTAGGGATGCTTAAGTTTTAGAATACCCTCCAATGGATTGTTTTCCTTTAGAGCCCATTCGGAATATGCTAATAATTGATGGGTGGCCCATAGTAGCTTACAAAAATGCAACAACTTGAATGTTGCAGAGAAAATTCACTTGTTCTTGCCACCTCCTTTGAGCCTTCCTTCGGACTTCGCTTTTGTCCTTCCTAGTTCCTTTCCTCTATTGTGTATGAGACTAGTATATAGACTACAACTACTCTTGGCACTAGGGGAACATGGACCTCGGGGGGGTCATTTAGAGTGTTCATTAGAAACCACGTGCGAACAAAACTTTGGATCCCCTATATACTTTTTGAATTTTAAATTAAATTAAATTAAAAAAAACATTAATAGGTTTTCCTACTTTGAAAGTTTATGTTTTGAATTATTGATAATTTTATTTGTTAATAATAATAATTTACAAATTTTTGAAGTAAAAAGATACATTGTAGAACTAAAAAATAACTTTCACACCCCTATATTATATAAGAAAAAATTGTCTAAAAAATGAACAAAAAATTCCTAAAAATAACTCATTATTGAAAGCTCATTTTGAGTTGAATATTGACTCAATGGTCATCTAAATGTGTCCTCTATAATTATTTGAGTTGAAAAATATGTTGTTTTAGTTCATTTTCAACCTCTTCTAGAAATCATTTTATATTTTATTTGAGTTGGAAATTTTGGCAATAGAAAGCTGTTTGTTATAGTAGAACTAAGTGCACCCCCCCCCCGAGACATGGACCCATTTTCCAACAATCAATTTTAAATCCTTGACTTTATCTCTACTTCCATATTTGGGCAATTTCCCAAAATTTTAGCCGTAGTGTAAATAGATGTGCCCATACTGCCCTATGATAAAGCAAAATTATTTTTCTCGTAATAACTTTTTTTCCACAAATAAAAAAGGTTTGAAAATCATAGCCTTCAAAAGGTACTACTCCTTCGGTACTATATTACATTTAACTACTTCTAGACTATTCAATAAATTATGGACTAAACATCCAGAGATCTCCAAATAATAACATTATGAGATCTCTGAATGTTTTGTATTGATCTCCCGATGTTTTAGATTATCTCATGATGACCATTTTTTTCTCCCAATGACCATTATTACTTTTGGACTTTTAAAAGTCCAAAAGTAGTTAAATTTGGTATTACCTATCTTCTAAAAAATTTGACCTAAAATACCCAAGTGGTGGCTTGACTTCAAACACTATGTTGTCAAAAACACCAATTTAGTCCTTTAGGGGTTAAATGCAAAATTGAAACAACATGCACCATCAAAATACAAAACCTCCTTCAAGATACAAAACCTCCTTGAAATTAAAAAAAAGTCAAGCAATAAGCCTTAGTTTCATAGAGCAGGAGTAATTAAAAATTTGTGAGAGATGGACTTGAGAATGAATTGTTCATTTGGAATCTAGTACTAAGCATGTCAAATTGGTCAAACAAGAAATTAGAAAAAAAACTTGCTAATTTGTTGCATTTGGGATACTATAGGAAGTACTATGAACTATAAACTATAGTGAAAGATAATTAAAAAACTAAAATAAAAATGAGCTAAATACAAAAAATAATATACTTAGAGTACATGTGTATATAAAAAAACATTCAATAGAATAAAACAAAGCTTTGTTATTTTTCCAACAAAAAAGGGCTTAGATTGATTACTAAATTATATCTAAAAAGATATAAATAAATTCTATTCAAAATTTTCAAATAAAAACACAAACATTAGGCATGAATTCCTTATTTAAATACTTTTACCATTTGGGATAAAGTTTGATAGAAGTTTGAGGATTTGACCTTCAATTATGGAATTTTGAATATAAATTTATAATTGAATATGTGCCTTAAATTACTCTTTAATTCTCTTCAATTGTAGATGAAATGACACACAATAAAAATGGCACATGCATGACAATGTTCTCCAAAAAAATTATGTAGTATGTAGTACTCTCTTTGTCTTACTAAAACCCTCTAAATTAGGCATAATTCTTATCCTACTAAAAAACTTTGTTTACTGATTTTGATTATTGAGTAAGTATTGGCCATGTTGAACAACCTTGTGGGGGCAAGTCAAGCGATTTGGGAGCATTCCTCTCCTAGAAAGCTTAGCCTTACCCATATGAGCCACCTAGATGGTGTTGACTACTTGGGGATTATGAAGATTTGTTCATGAAGTAGTCTAAGATTCTTTGTTGCGGGTATCTAGGTTGGGGCAAATATTTCTAGAATCCCATTGATTCTACCAACCTTTAAATCATCAAGAATGATGGAGTTGAAAGCATCTACAAATTATTTTCAAATATAATACTTTCTATATAGATTTTGGGTTTAGCTATCTACAAATTATTTTCAAATATAATACTTTCTATATAGATTTTGGGTTTAGCTATCTACAAATTATTTTCAAATATAATACTTTCTATATAGATTTTGGGTTTAGCTATCTACAAATTATTTTCAAATATAATACTTTCTATATAGATTTTGGATTTAGCTATCTACAAATTATTTTCAAATATAATACTTTCTATATAGATTTTAGGTGCCTAAACAGATTTAAAGCATTAGATGGGATTTGGGGGGACTCGAGGGCCATTTTAGGGCTGTTCCAAGCTCTGTCTCCTCGGGGCCCCATCGAACGCGGATGCCAAAATTTTTTTCTTTCAAAAAAAATAAAAAAATTTAAGTTCTTAAAATGAAAAAGAAAGTTATTTTATTTTATTTTAATAAAAAAAACGACGTGGTAGTCTCTTGGTCAGGTTAGCAAAGCTCGTGAATAGCCAGTTTCGGAGGGTTCCCCACTTGAGAACTCATAGCCCTTCCCAGTAGGTAAATCACATCTAATGAATGGATTATTGATTTTTGAATGCATGTATCACTAGCACAAAAATTAAAAATATAGTTAATCCCTTGTGGGAAAGAGGGAGTATATGACAATTGTGTCCCTTCATTTCATGACTTTTGTGTGGCCTCAAAATCTCACTTGACTTTTTGTATTGACAAATATAGGGTGCATGAATACAAAAAGTCGGTTTAACATTTATGAAAATCTGATCTCAAGGTATATATTGAAATCAAATGGTTTTCTTTTTCTTTTTCTTTCTTTTTAATTTTCAGTGTTCCATTTGTAACCTGAATGGAACGTTTTAGTTGCAATGCAACAAAATTTCTCCCGACCTAAATGCTCAACCAAGCATTAGCTTGAGTCAGTCATAAATCGTGTACCAGTACAAAGAAAAACACATCCCAAGCCACCACCAAGTCAAAATGACAGGACCTAAACCCTAAACCTCCCCAAGGACTTGGAACCTGAGTCTTCTAAAGTAAGCCTCATGTGGACCAAAATTGTACTAGGCTACATCTCCAGATGCAGCTTGGCAGTGTTCCATCTCGATCACGTCTTTCAGGGTCAGATCATTTGGATCCAACATTTCCATGGTTACAAAAAAATAGTGAGTACGTGACTTAGCTTCATAGAGAATCGATCAGCTCAAAGCAATTTCAGAGCAAGTTGGGATTTCCAAATGGATTGGTCAGATGATAATCCTGCTGCTGCTGCTGTTGTTGCTGCGTGAGTTGAGGAGGCAATGCCAACTGCGGCGGAGGTGACGTTGACGACAGGGGACTTCCAGGCGAGATATCGAAGGGGTTGCTGGGGCCAAACTCGCCAAATGGATTACTGCCCGGCATCCTCGTCAACCTCTGTTGTGTTTGCATCAGGAAGGCTTGCTCCTGCATCATGGCCATCGACACAGGCGATGGTGGAGCATAATTGTTTGAGGCCGCAAATATGTCTTCGAATGGGTTGATGGCTCCTGATGGCATGGGACTGCCCCCTCTTTGAGCGGCAGCTGCTTGGAATCGTCTCTGAATCGCGTCGTCGTATAAGCTGTTCAGCAACTGCTTATCAAATCCTGATACCTGTGTAGTTTGAAGAATACATGAGAATCACACCATTACTTTCTCATGCCTATTATAGTTCGAGTTCAAAGAATAATTGAAAATCAAATTATCAGTCATCATCTTTTCTCAAAAAAAGAACAGAAATTTAAAACTTTACTTATGTTTTAAGCAATGGAGTTAATGATTTCATTCAAGAAACAAAAACTGAATGAACCAAGGGTGCCTGGCATCCTGGCGAGACCATCATATATAGAGACAAACCACAAGCATCCCGATCCTCAAGGAATCTGGTCATTCCAAAAACAGATTCTAGTTTCCATTATTTTCCTACCAGTCGTGCGCAGGAGGAAAAGTCGAAAAGGGAAACCATCATCTCACGAGGACACGAGCTCAGAAAAATATCATTCTTCATCCTTTCGAAAAGCCACATTAGAGCTATTGGATGTCACTGAATAAAAAATTCGGACCCAATATTTCGCAGACCCCACTCATGCACGTCTAAAAGCTTCGTTTGAAGATTCTATGATAATTATACCGGTACTCATGTGCAGTGATCAGGAATTGCTAATTTGTTAATGATTACATAATTTCGGGAAGTTCTCTTGCAATAGAATGTCATACTACATTCTATATATGTCGAACTCGTCTATATATGTTCAAATATGTTTTTATTTTTATTTTTGGTGAGGATGATATGTACCCTTTTACTGGGAGCACTCTCAACCTGGCTTGCTTCAGAAACGAGGGCTAGTTCCCAACCCGTCACTTGCGGTGGCTGCGCATCTGCTCACACAAACATGTAAACAATTACTCTACTGGTACGGTGATGACAGCAAAGCAGAGTTGGAACGTCAGTTCAACACGAACTCGCGCAAAAATCTGGGATTTCTATCAGCAAATTGACGTCCACTTTCAAATAAAAATGATATAAAATGATGCAACGGTGCAAGGACTACAAATATTCCAACTTCCAAGAATATTTATTCAGTAAAACTAGACTATTATAAATGTTGATTATATTTTTAAGTCGAACCCCAGCAGGGCCTCGACCCCACCAGCCAGATATGATGCTTGTGTAGATATTGGAAGTCGAATTGAAATTCGAACAGACGCTTGTCTCTTCGAGGATGGCTGATAATAATGACTTCCGACAGTTCCGAGAGTTCTTAAGAAAAAAAGAATTTACACTGATAAAATTAACTTTCATTGCAGAACAGAGGCACAAATACAATCACCTCAGGCTATCGCCTTGGGGTGTTCCAGCCAGGGCGGGTTCGTCACAGTCTCGAAAGCCGACTAGATGTAATGAACTATCAAGAGGATTTGAATAAGACTTACGCGATTGGTACAGCCCCAAATTGAACGAATCTCTTTCAGTTTGCAACCCTTCATTCAATTCCTGCATACCCAAGTCAGCAGCAACTATTCTCTTTTTAGAGGGGAAAAGAAGAAGTCAATAGCAGCTAATATGCTCCAATCATTCCTGATAAGATCGACTGATTGGGAGAGTAACCACCAGGAACAGAACAGAACAGTGTCCATAATGATTCATTAGAGGATATCAAGTAGATCTGCTTTCGAAATTTTCGCCTAGAATCCTTGACAAAGTTTACGTACGAATTCATCTAGTAATCTTGAAACTTGCCATCAAGTCCTGTGCTGCAGATCGAGGTGGTACAAGGAACTCCGGAGGCATCGGCTGGGCTGGAGGTGTTTCTCCGTCGTATGCTTTGTCACTTAATGCTGTTAAATTTTTGGGATGACGTTCATCGTACTCCTGCTAGGATAGCATTAGGGTGAGGTTAAATGTCAAGGGTAATGGACACTCGGCTAACGCAAGCCAGGGTATTGTTTCATGATTGGCATGTTATTACCAGACCCAACTTGCTGATTATGAGGAGCACGACAGGCTAGCTTTTGGCATCCTCTAGCACATGTAAATCTAAGTCATAGGAAGGTACAAATGACTAATGCCACTTGAAGCTGCTAGACTTTGGTCGGTGTGCTATACAACAAGAATGATTGTGTGAAAGTTACCTCCTGTGTGCGGGGGGCGTCCCTCACATAGTCCTCCATAGTAAATAAAAATGATTTTGGGGGCTGCAGAAGACATGTAGATGGTAAGAACTGGAACAATCGTCTAAAATTTTTCCAGCTTGTTCCAAAAAGCAGTAGTCCGCACAAGCTAGCAGGTACGAAATTACGACACTTCTGCAAACGAATCTGACCACGCACCAGAAAGAAACCAAACGAACCTGCTCAAGAACAGGAAACTGGAAATTACGTGCAAAGTTTAAGCCTTTGCACAACTCATAGAACTCCACGAGCTTCCCAGCCTGCAGAAATAAACCTTAGATTCTTTGAGAATTTTGTAAAATTTAACTTGAATCATTTGTCACAAACTAATACACAAGTCATACAAGTATCCAATTAGCCCGATCTCTCGCCCGATCTTCTGCAGATTGATCACTCAGAGTTGTATTGAATGTATTGTTAAAATGAGCAAAATCGACACAAATCATCAATCTATAACTCGTATGGATCGGAGTTCAAGGATGAAGAGCTGCATAATACTCTTACGAAAATCGTACTAGCGAAAATCGTGCGCACCCGGATTAATGAGCTAAAATCAACTTCAGTATTTCACGCTGAGGTAGTAACATATTACTTCTACTCAAACTATAATTGCAAAAGTACAAGCTCGTCGACGAGCTTTGACCTGGCAGTGAGTTCGATTCAGTGCCAACTGTCAAGTTGAGCGAACTTAGATCTTCATAAGTACACTAGTAATCCAGCCTCTGATGATCAGGACTTTCTAACTGCGCTTAATGGTTAACCACAACTAGCAAAAAAATTCACACATTGATCAAACTTTCAGACTTCTGATGTCATTGTTGATATTAAACCTGAAGAGTAGCTCGTTTGTAGATTTCCAAAGCTTTTATTGCGTTGTGCCGAGTCATCTCAAAGAACTGCAAACCAAAACCAAAATAATAATTGAGCAAATGACGAATTTGTAAATTGCAAGCTGGGTCCAGATAGTCAAAAATTTAATCAAAGACAGGTTTGAACACAGAAGACAGAAGGAGCATGGTCTACTGTATATCAGCAACACTATTTTAAGCGGGATCCAATCCCGGAAGTGTCCTTACTGCCAGACATAACGGCATCACTCAAGAGTGCTACATAGACCAGAGGATTTCATGACTACTACAGCGACTACAGTTCCCCTTGTTCGTTTCACTTGGAAACGAACCATCTGGTCTATTTCGGGAACACTGTGAAGAGTGCAGCAGAATATTCATGACCCGAGGTTATGCGCTAGTCAGTTACGCTGCAGCTTGAGTAAACACTCGAACAAGAATAGGTTCTAATAGTGATTTTTGGCATCTCCTTGTACCTTGTCTACCAGATTGATGATGCCGTCATTAATTGCACTATAAAGCTTGAAGCTCTCCTTCAGACACTGAAACATTAAATTCGACATTCAGATTACGTCCAGATCCTTTAAAATTTAGACCGACTCAGATCGACGATAATCTGCAGACACAACTTATAAACATTCCCCAGACTAGGCAGGCCAAAATGCCAAATGACGTCCAGAGAGGTGAAGTTCTAAAACAGTCAAAGAACGCAGAGGTTTTGCCTCAATTTGGAGAAAATGTATACCAAGCTTAACGCCGCTTGAATGACGTAATTCGTAATAGCTGCTCCCTCGGGCTGCAAGACAAACCAAGTTCATCTGCTCTTGATAAATGAGCTTGATTTAAGATATACTGTACGTAAACCAAAAAATCTATACCCTAGCAATGACAAAATTACATCGAAGAAGAAAGTTTGGTTGATAGAATCAAGGAGCGAATGTTTCCAAAAGCTGTCATGAGTTACCGTCACCTTCCTCCAGATACTGTATGCAATAGCCGTATTTCAGAAACAATTCCATTAAGGAGGGATCAAATTATACCTGGCAACTCATAAGTCGATGCAGGAGCTGTTGTAAAGCAGGCAGGTGCTCCAACAATTCCTCAGTATCAAGTTCCCTTGT
This sequence comes from Rhytidiadelphus loreus, assembly GCA_947034895.1. Lineage (NCBI taxonomy): Eukaryota > Viridiplantae > Streptophyta > Bryopsida > Hypnales > Hylocomiaceae > Rhytidiadelphus > Rhytidiadelphus loreus. Next base: position 49,117,967 of record OX344764.1, read on the forward strand.
CCGGCTGCGGTTCTGCCAGATACCTTTCATCACAATACCAAATAAGAAGACATTTGCGTAGGATGGGGCACAAGGAGCACAGAAGAGAAGCACATAAGTCTCTTGACCACCTCTTCAACCTCTCTTCAAAGCTGCGCAATTTCTACCTAATTATCTGGAATACTTAATTGTCGTGACATCTTAAAAAAGAGACTTTCCATCCACATCATCTTTCAATGAATGTGCAACAGATTGAGAAATTGATATGAACAGAACTTGCTGCACCTCTAGGAAACAAATTATTCAATGCTTAACCTTTTTCCAGACCATCGAAGTCATCAACCATCAACAGACAGAATCTTACCAATGTGCGCTCAGCTTCAACGTCATACTTCAAAACACGGCAACATTCAAGCCTCTCTTCAAGGAACAGGGCATATGTGCGCACCCATGCTGAGTAGTCCCATGCTGCACAAGTCCGAATCAACTTTTTGACAACACTGTGAGTCGTGTGCAGAAGGTTTGGTGTAGTTGAACCGTGATACTCTCATCAAACTTGAACACATTACAGATGCTTGACGGTCCCATGACCATTTCGTATACATTCTTAAACATAGGACATGTGACATTGTATGAAAATTCTGCATAGATTAAGGAAACATAACTCACCACTAGGACTGGAGTCATCTTTAAAATTGGAGAGGTTTAGGACATGCCCTCGGTTTCGGGCATAGTTGAGAAGCTCATCACGGAAAGTAGGGTCCCCTTCCCTCAGTGTCCTGTGAATCACCATCATTGACTTCAATGCAACCTGCCGAAAGCGCAAATGTCCATATAATCACCCGCACCGTCATTTTGCACAAGGACATCGGCTAAAAATATTACCTATAATTTGGAACAATTTACATCATGGACCAACAATATTGATACGTGCTCCACAAGGTGCGTCAGGTGTCCTAAGGTGAATTGCGCACACTACGATGCGCCTTTACCGCAAATTTTCTTGATCAAAACATTTGACATTTTTCATGCTACTCAAAGGCTTGGAAAGAACGATTTGTGACTTCTAATTTTGATCGCTCCATATTTTCATGACTGAAACAGGAGGTAGAACTTACAGTCCATGTGTGTGTTTTGGCTATCCGCCTTGCCAGTGCATGAATGCAATACCCCACATCAGCACGCGGTCTTGACGATGAAGTTGCCAAAAAAATAGCTGCCAGAGCTCAGTATCTCCAACTATTATTCATCTCATTAACATCAGAGATATTGAGTGCCTCCCCGACCTTGGTAGTACCAAGGATGTAGAAAAAAATTAAATTTAAAATTTTATAAAAAACAGAGATGTATTCACAATTGTTTTCGCAGACGATATGTTGTCACTTGCTTGTCTGTTCATGCACTCATACTCATGTTGGATACAGGCAAAACAAATTTCAAAAGAACGAAGGAGAAATGCTTATTATACTGTGGTTGCAGCGAAAGCACAAGCTCCATAGCCTGCAAAAAAATGCAACCGTACTTACTTCGCACATGTTTCTCCTTCGGCGGGCACTCCACATGACTCGTTGCTTTCACCACCGCAATGTCAAGATCCTGCAATCTTGTGTATTAAAGTGAAGGACACGGATCTGCACATGCTTGCTTTGAGATAACATTTAACTGCCTATTGCTGTTTAACAGCACTCACTCTTGGACTGTGTATATATATACATAAATACCACGCTTTTCTATCAATAAGCGTTAAATTCTCCGTTACGAGAAAATGAAAATTTCTCGTCATACGGTTCCTAATTCAGCGAAAACTGGAACGGTTTGTAATATTTTAGCAATCATTGTATGCCTACTTAAAGCTTACGATCAGCGTCATTAAAAGCAGCATTGAAGAGGACGGAGTGTAAGGCATTCGAAAGCGCAATCGAATTTTTTGTGAAGACGGGGAAGATCCCGTTTCCCCGAGAGTAAGGTTTAATTGTACCTTGTAATCGCTGTTAAGAGTGGCAAGGCCAACTTTTGTAGTATCCTTAATAGAACCGATAACCTTGCGGAAACTTCTTGAGCCGCTCATCCCTAATTCTCTCTTGCATCGACCCGGCAGGAATTATTTCTCCCGTCACATGCTAACTGAGCTCTCATAGACGATCGAGGAGCTCAATGCAGGAGCTGATCGCGCATTCAATGCCTATTCATTCCGAGCTTGGGATCCGATGTAGCTTGAAACTCATTGCATCAAAGCGATTGATGAGTTTGCGAAAGGCTCTCATAAAACTTTGCGATACCTCCCAATCAAGAAGCAGGTATCGATAGGAACATGATGCAATTGGAAGAATATCAAGGCGAACTAATTAGGAGACTAAACTTCTCCAAACCTGTATTAATGCGAAGGAGAAGGTTTCCTGACGAAGTTGTTGGATCAGGACCTCCAACATCAATTCATCTTCATCATCTACAGCAGCAGCAAAATCGAATTGCAAACGATTGATTCCCCGGAAGCTTGATCGATTTTCCCAACATATCTTGCTCCTCTTCAGTTCGTTAGGAAGCTTGTCATTCAAGCTGTCCGAGCCCTAGCAAGCTTGGTATATAACGTACGATACGTCCTCGTATGTACAGTTAAACTATACTATGCTAGATGGCTCTAATTCAGACCCTCTTCTTCAAACTGTCCCACAAAAGTAATAGTCATTGGATGTGAATTGGAATGCTCATAATGTCAGAGCATTAATGAGATTTGTTCATACTTTTTTAATGAATGGAATAAGAGCTGGGGAGGGTTCATTTCAAAGCCAAGGTGTGTCCACTTAATTTTTCTAAATGGGAATTGATTATCCAATTGCCTTCTTACACATGTTAAAAGAATGTAGGGTTTGTTTAAGTTTAGTGAGAGTCACATTTAGGAACCTTGTGTATTATGGAGTACTTTTTGAATGCCTCACTACTTGTTTTTGGTCTAGTCATATCTTTTTTCACACTGGACATGTGTGGGTTTTGCAAGGCCTAGGATCAAGAAAAGGTGCATACCATAAAGTTCTTTGGAAATTCTTAAGTAATTCATAAATGCTCTAAAAAATATGAAACCACTTGTGTTAGATTTTGCATCAATTTTTCTTCAAGTGAAAAATAAGTGAAAATATTTTCAAGCATCTAAAAACCATCAAAAAGGCCCAACATCCCTTAAAATGACGGTTTATGAGCACACTATTTGAGTGTGCCTTGGATTGTGCCATTGCCACATGCAAAATAAAAGTAATTTTTTAATTTTTTAAAACTTAAAAAATCAATAACTTTCACTCCATGAGTTGGAATGCCACGAAACAAAGCTTGTAAACCCCTTCTTGCAGAGGGTTTTCAAATGGTACTAAGAACATGACTTGGAGACACACAATCCAAGAGATCTCACCATAACTACCAAAACAAACAAACAACCTAATTTAAGGTATGGATACTAGTACTGAAATATGATTACACAAGCATTTGCATTCAAATAGTTTTCAACAACTATTTTGTTAACCCCTAAGTGTCCAAGCCTTTCCAAGTGTCTTTTTCCTATGAAAAAAGAACATGGACTTATAATTATTTACAATGAAGAAAAGGCCTATGAGGACCTCTCAAATATCAAATATTTATCTTTTTTAGTGAAAAATAAAAGATTCCAATAGTTAATCTTTAATATTCTCCATAAAAAATTCCTAAATGGTAAAAGGAATTTAACTACCCACACCAAAATGAGCCTAAAATTTTTAATCAACTATATATGGTCAGTTAGGTAGTTAGAGGTTAAATTTAGTGCAAATTTGAAGGGCATTGCTTTCTATTTGCATGACTTGACATGGCTCATCAAAAAAAAATTCTTTTAGCTTGCTTTCAATGGACTCTATTTTATTTGTCCAATTTTCAAATCCAAACTTTCTCATTGTGACTTAGATTCCTCTACCTCAATGTCACACTTGGATTTTGGTTGCACTACCTCCTGACCATTGCCTTCTAACCACAGAATAAACAAATGGACACCATGATGTTGTTGTTACTATAAGAACCCCGTGTTTTATGTGATATTTTCATAATTTTTGTGACAGATTGTAGTGAATGTCCATTAAAGCAACTTGTGTGGATGTTAGTGAATGTTCACTAAAATTCGTCACAAAAAATTATGAAAACGTCACATAAAACATGGGTTTCTTATAGTGTATACAACAAAACATATGCCAATAATCCACACCAAAGTGTTGAGATGATCCATAGCTTGGCCCAAAACAAAGCATCATTGATTCTATGTGAGGTCATGAGTAGCTATAGTACTTGTTAGAAATCCCATTGCCCCTTCTCTCTCATTGACAATCAACTCTCCATGAATTTGAGGATGGGAATCCCCAACTAAGCTAGGCCCCATGTTCAAAATACAAAAGACTTTGGATATGTTACAAATGTAGGCAATGCACTTCAAGGTACCCCCACTATGTTGACTTAGGCAAATGGGAATTCACTAGCTTTAGAAACATCCAAGGAAACTTACGTCCTCTGGATTAAATGACTTTAGAAAGTGTTGTCATAAGTATATGAGATGGAGTTAAGTTTATTCAAAACCAACAAGATTGATGTGCATAATAGTCTAATGTTGCAGCATCCATGAAGGTTAGAAAACCAAGAAGTTGGCTAATGTATTGCCTATCCTCTACAACCTTTTGCCATATTTCATCCAATAGAGGCACATTTTCAAAAATGTACCATGTCGGGGTAGATTGGTGTATAAACCACTATTGTGTGAGGTGCATCAAGTCCGCAAGGAGACTAGACCAAGGGTCATCAAACCCCCGTCCTACTCCAACACGTGAATGACCTTGGCAATGCCATCTAACAATAATTAAATCAACATGAACCAACTTCCTCAAATCCTTATCACTTATGAGAGTGACATCTTGAGGAAGTTGATCAAAACAACCGTGAATGGCGAAAGGGGGTAATTGCTCAAGATATAAAGCCAATAAGGCCTTTAGAGGTGATCACTAGAATAAAATGCGACTAAGTGTCCTATATAACTATCCTATGACTGTTGCTCTTTCCATTTGCACCAAATTCTTACGCCACTATTTGACATCACTACTTTACATCATTAAAACAATGTTTAATTGCAAAATAGTTGTAGAATGAAGTTGATACATTGTTTTCGTTGCAAAGCAGTTATAGAATGAAGTGTAGGATTATAAGAATTGGAACAAAGTTCAAATTTAAAATGAATGTGAGTTCTTCTCCATCCAAAATTCATCATAGTTGTCTATGTGGACTAATCCACACTCTATGATATCCACCATGTTGATTTGTAGTCACAAAAAACAACTAGAAAATAAGTAGGAAACAATTGCAATTGTTTCTTAGTTGTTTTCTAGTTGTTTTCTAGTTGTTTTCTAGTTGTTTTCTAGTTGTTTTCTAGTTGTTTTCAAATCATTTTCCAATTGTCTTATATCAAATGTCCCATATCAATTGTCAACGGTGCCATTAGGTTGGACATATAAGACTTGTAAGTAGTTGTATCTTTATGTAATGAATTTTGTTAATAGAATTCTAAGATTTCTATAATGTGTAGATTTTTGTAGTTTGTAGATTTTGAAATCTACAAATTCTACAAATAAAAAACAAGTCGCAAATGAGCCACAAAAAAGTTGCACATAAGTCATAGATAAGTTGCAAATGAGTCACAGACAAGTTGCAATAAAGTCGTAATGAAATAACAATGAAGTCAAAAACAAGTCATACATTAGTACAAATGAATCGCCGATAAGTTGTACAGCTCACCGATTGAGTGACCAACCTCATGTGGCAGCAAATACTAAATAAACAACCATGTCATAAAGCGCATCAATGAATTTTGAAGTAAGCTGTCGAATGAAAAACAATATTCTTTTGCCTAGCAACTACAATACGACTAAAAACTTGTCCTTAGCAACTAGATGCCTCTAGATTATCACAAGTTGCAAATGTCCAATGCAATTAAAAACCGATTGCTCTTTGTAGTTGCAAAACCCTTCATTTTCTTCTAGTGGATCTCATACTATTTGGTTGGTCTCAAATTCAATATCCACATAAATCTACCGCCAAACTTTGGGCCTAACCTCCAATGGTGTTGCTAAACTACTTGCAAATAGCTCCATAAGGGTGGGATGCCAATGGATAGGTTGAGTAAAGGTGGATAAAGATGAAAGAATGGGTGCTTCTACAAAGTCCAACTTTGACTGTATACTCTAAGGGGAAAATGAATCTTTGGTATGTCATGGAGGATTCTCTAATGATGAAGAATCATGGTCTTCTACTATATTGTTCATAAAAGCAAATGTCTCTTCCAATAGAACTTTTGCACAAGACAAATCTATTATTAAGGCACTACAACCAAACATAGTCTCTATTAACATAGTTATGGTAGCTATTGCCACTACTAGAAAACGCTGAAATTTCAACACAACTCTGTTGATTCGGTCGCGTTGTTCCGGTCACTGTACAACCAAACTCTATTGAAATCAATAGAGTTTGGTTGTACAGTGACCGGAACAACGCGACCGAATCAACAGAGTTGTGTTGAAATTTCAGCGTTTTCTAATAGTGTGCAAATGCTACAGGAATCATTTGTTTTCTCATGTCATCTACAAATCAACTTAGTGTGATTCACTCCTCCTCAATACACTATCAAAAAACCATGACCAAATCAACAAAAAATCAATTGATTTCTATTGTTTGGAGCACTATAATGACTGATTTTACTAATTTTTGAGCTTTATGTGAAATTCAACAAAATGACACCTATTTTTTGTTGATTTGAAAAGTCCTTGAGGCATTATTTCAAGCCATTTTCTACTTTTAGGCAAGTTCTTCCAAGTGCAATATTTGTTGAATAAGATTCTTGTGAAATTTTTACCAAAAGTGTGTTTCACTACTAGTTCAATGCCTTAATGTTTTAAACTCCATGATTGAAATTCTATGCACAATAAAAAAAATTCCAACTTAATCATTCACAGTTCAGTGATTTTAAAACTCAATCTCCAATTTCATTACTTGGGACTTATGATTTTCTTTTTTTTTGATTTTGCAATTTTATATACAAAAAATCCAAAAAAAAATGTGAAACCCAAATAGGTATGTAATATGTCGATATAGTATTTGATTGTATTTAGAGTGTTTTTATGCAAGTAGAACCAAATCCCGTTTATGAATATGGTAGAAACTACAAATTAATATAAATTATAAATATTAAGTAGAAATGTCCAAAATGGCCTAAATCTACCACTATGTAACAAAACCAAGCCATATTGGTCCATGAGAACCTTGATAAGAACCCTAAGCAAAGTTCCAAATATAGATTTTAGTTTCCCAATCGAATTCCAAGTTTAGTAGAAATCTCAATTATGAGCTAGTCTATTAGGGAGTTTGGATTTAAGAAAAATTAGGGTTCCAAGCCCTCTCTTTCTCAACTCTTCTAACTTTGGGTGTGCATGTGTGTTTTGAGAGTAATTTTGTGTTTCATGGCGTTTTAAGCATAAATGGTGAGAGATTAGGAAAAGAAAACATAGAAGACAATTAATTAGTAGGTCCACCTTTTGGGGGGTGAAAATGAGTGAAGAAAAATTGATTGATTTAGATTAGATGGAAATTGGATTGGATGATGGAAGAGAATTAGAGTTTTTGGAAATTGGAAGGAGACTACCAATTTTGGTGAATTCTATCAAAAGAACAAGTCAAATTAAGCTGAATTTATAGGAGGAGTTGGATCTTCAAGTTAGTTTTCTGAAAAGCTAAGGCTATGTTGAATTTGGAGCACTAACAAAGATGGGACAACCAATTTTGTACAAGGAGGTCAGTTGTTGCCTTCAAATGGTAATACCAACTTTGGTGAGTGATATTAGGAGAACAAAAAGATAGATTGAACTGAATTCTTGAGAGGAATTGGATCTTCAATCTAGCTCCTATAGAAACCAAGTTCACCCTATTTGAAACAAGGATGAGGCAATGGTGGCCAGTTCTTAGGGGAGTCACTTAGAGTGTCCATTAGAAACCACGTGCGAACAAAACTTTGGACCCCCTATATATACTTTTTGAATTTTAAATAAAACAAAATAAGAAAATTATGAATAGATTTTCCTACTTTGAAGGTTTATGTTTTGAATTATTGATCTTTTAATTTGTTAATAATAATTAGTTACAAATTTTTGAAGTAAGAAGATACACTGTAGAACTGAAAAATAACTTTCACACCCCTATATTATATAAGAAAAAATTGTCTAAAAAATGAACAAAATAATTCTAAAAATAATTCTCTATTGAAAGCTCATTTTGAGTTGAATATTGATTCAATGGTCATCTAAATGTGTTCTCTATAATTATTTGAGTTGGAAATTTTGGCAATAGAAATTTGTAGTAATTATTAACCAATGTTCAAAATTTTAGGTTGAAATTATAATTTGTTAGAAACCACTTGTTTGCATGTGGTTTGTTGTAGTAGAACCAAGTGCACCTCCTAAAGGCAAGTTTTGTAGAAAGTAGTTAGTTGCCCTTGGGTAGTGATTAGTTATTGGTTCTTTTGTTTCCAATTTTTCATTCTTGTTGATGCCATTTTAAAATGTAATGATAATTACACTATGTTTGTGCCTTGCCATGGTTGAGTGAAGGTCCCAAAGGTTATGCATGGAATTTTCTTTGTGGAATGGAAAGATCTAATAGATGCATGAATGTAGAGTCTAATTTTTTTAGGATTTTAGGGCAAGTGCGGATCGCCCAAATCCAATTAAATTAAGGTTAGCTAAATTAGATGATGACAAATAAAGTACCACTTGTTGGCTTGAAAGGAGGTGTCTTAGTGTTGAATTTAGAAAACTAAGTGGGAAATGCAAATTTGAAAATCATGCATGTGGGAAATGGAGTGCTCAGGGTGATTGATGTTGTGTTGTAATTCTTGGTTAGGATCTAATTTAGGCTATTCTGTGCCCCAAATTTCACATTTGAGTGAGATTTTGGCATACGAAGTTGTCATAATTCACTTTAGTACTTGATTGGATGATGGTGGGTTGTAAAGAGGTATAATTTGGTGACGTAAGATGGGCTGATCCTTTTTCACTTAGAATAAATTCACTAAAAATTACCAAAAAAACTTATAGGAGTCCATTGCTTGAAGGTGTTTAGTTCATACACTTCCCATCAGTCCAACTCTAGGGGGTCTTTTTGCCTAATGATGAAAACATCTCATATTAAAATTAAGATTAGTGGTGCTATTTTATGAGCGTGCGAGCAAGAGCCTATGAGTGTTGAGCAGGGATTATGTGAGCATTGAGCTTAGAAATTTGAGGAAGCACAAGAAAACTTAATAATATTTTTAATGATAGATTTCATTTAAATTTTTTGGCCAACGTTTACTATTTTTAGAAAAATTTAGTACCTATTATTGTGGACCTATTACCGTGGTTATGTAGAATTCAGATGAAAATTATAATTTTCACTGTTGTCTAAAATATTAGAAGTATGCATTATGAAAATGATGAACTTAATTGATGTGAAAGATGATTGGAGATGGAAATAAATTTGTATAGAATATTGGTTGATCATTGTCTTATAGTAATGAGTCCTCTTAAGGTCAATGGAAGGTAACTACACTTCTATTTTGATGTGTCAATAATTGGATTGTTAAGATTTTGGAAGAAAATATTTGGTTGACAAGGATTATTTTTGTAAAGAATGAGCTCAGTTACACCAAATTGTTGATTAGTTGATCATTATTTTCTTATGGGACCTCCGGGGGTTCAACTCTTCTATTTTTGATTAGATGGTCATTTAGTTGATCAATTCCCTTTTGTTTCTTGGGACCCCTCGGTGCCAAGGGGAGACTCCTTGTAGTGGGAATTTAAAAAAAAAATCCATTTCTTTTTTCCCTTGCAAAAGGTCTCCTTTTGACGCCAAGAAGTCCCAAGAAACAAGAGGGTAGTCATCATAATCTCAATGGAACAACCTCAATTGATTTCAAACAAATCTTAATTAATAACCGATTTTTCTTCTTCTTAAAATCTAGCAAAGTCCAATAAGCAGCACATCAAGGTTGTTCAAGGGACCACAATAATATATTCGCAATAATAGGTTCACGGTAACATGCTCATAGTAATAGTTACTAAAATTTATCAAAAATAATAAATTTTGACCAAAATTTGTAGATGGAATCTCTAAAAAACTATATGCTCATAGGCTCACAAGTTCACAAGCTTACGGTCACACGCTCACAAAATAGCAACCCACCCTAGGATTAAGATTACACTAGGAACTCAACCATGGTTGCTATTATGTGAGCCTAGGATTTTGAGCCTATGAGCATAGAAGCCTAGGCTCCTATGTTACATACACCTTCTATAGTTATGAGATGTTTATATTATAGGTGTCCATGTTGTAGGTACCTATATTATAAGCACCTTCTATGGTTATAGGATATTTGTATTATATGTATCTATGTTATAGGCACCCATATTAAAGGTGTTTATGTTGTAGGTACCTATAAGCACCTTCAATGATTATAGGATGTTTATATTATATGTATCTATATTATAAGCACCTTCCATAGTTATAGGATATATATATTATAGGTGTCTATTTCACTAAAAACTAGCATAGCTTTTTTATGTTAATAAGATATTCCAACAAGTTTCAAGACATTCTAATAGCCCAAAGTACTTGAACTGGTAAGATTCTTTCAAGACTAGTGAATTTAAAGATTGTTAGGAATTTAAAGTTGATTGGCATTTCGGGAGCATACAAAATCGGAATGAGGCTAAAGCATTACATGTGTTTTGGCTACTGTGGAGGGTTGTGAGTTCCCAACTCAAAACCTACTTGAAACCCGCCAAAACCCGCCTGTGTTGACCTAGCCAAGTGACTGCCAGGTCAGTTTTTTCAAAAAAAATAAAAAATAAAAAAACTTTGTTTTTCATTTTAAGGACTTAAATTTTTTTTTTTAAATAAAAAAATAAAAATCTGACACTGGAGTTCGAGAAGACCGGGGAGAACGGAGCTGGGAACAGGCCCGAAACGGCCCTTCAACCCCCCCCCAATCTCATCTAAGGTTAGGTTTTTTCTTACTTCTTCATATTTACTACAAAGCCTAGGCTAGTTATTTTTCCTCAGGGGGTGCACTTAGTTCTACTATAACAAACCACGTGCGAACAAGTGGTTTCTAATAAACTATAATTTCAACCTAAAATTTTGAATATTGTTTAATAATGACTATAGATTTCTATTGCCAAAATTTCCGACTCAAATAAAATATGAAATGATTTTTAGAAGAGGTTGAAAATGAACTAAAATGGCATGTTTTTCAACTCAAATAATTACAGAGGACACATTTAGATGACAATTGAGTCAATATTCAACTCAAAATGAGCTTTCAATAATAAATTGTTTTTAGGAATTTTTTGTTCATTTTTTAGACAATTTTTTCTTATATAATATAGGGGTGTGAAAGTTATTTTTCAGTTCTACAGTGTATCTTTTTGCTTCAATTTTTTTTAACTAATTATTATTAACAACTAAAAATATCAATAATTCAAAACATAAACTTTCAAAGTAGGAAAATCTATTCATATTTTTTTAATTTTGTTTTATTTAAAATTCAAAAATTATATAGGGGGTCCAAAGTTTTGTTCGCACGTGGTTTCTAATGGACACTCTAAATGACCCCCCCGAGTATTTTTCATAGAAAAGTCAAACTCCCCAAATTCCCCTTTTGAAGTTAAGCTGAGTTTTGATGAGATTTTAAAGATGAAAAACAAGATGGGGGATTCCTTTCAACAAAAGAATAATCTTCTGCAGCCAATGGTACAATCTGTTTGTGATTTGGAGTCTTTTTCTAAAAATTAAAGTTTTGGTGTAGTATAGAAAGTAAAAAGTAAAAAATTAGGATGAAATTCTTAAATGATAAGCTTACCACTTGACAATGAAAAGAAGTGATTGCCCTTGGAAGAATAACTTGCCCTTGGATTGCCCTTAAAAGGTCACTCATTCTCTTCTCAAAACTTCCCTTGTTTATGTTTTGTACCCGTTGAATTCATTTTGTTGGATTTTTGCAATTTTTTAGCTAAATTATTTGAACGACTATTTTTAAGAGTTTTTATGCTCCATTGTTGTTGTTTTTCAAGCATTTTGGAGGTTATTAAGGTCCCTTCAAAGTTTGTTCTATTTTTACTTATATTCATTGGTCTTTGCACTAACTTATTGTATTTGAGTTGTTTTTGTAGAATTTGTATCAATTTTAAAGTTAGTCCCCTCTATACCTTGGTGATGCCGCTTAAAGCCGTTAGAGGTCTTTAGTGTGTTGTAAGAGAGTTTTTGTCTACTAACTTGGTTGTATTAATTGATTGTTTTGTACTAACTTTGTTGTATATGTGATTGTGTATTAACATGTTTGTACTTTGGTTGTTTTACTTATTCACTTGTTGATAATATTTTCTTGTTTTCTAGAACCACGGTGAAGCTTTGACTTTTCTTTACATAGAGATCCTTAAGTTTTTGTCAAAATTCCAAAGTCATGGCAAAGCTTTGGCTTCTCAAGGCCCTAGCAATTGTATTAATGTTTTAGACGGTGAAGCTTTGAACCTCTTGTGTCAAGTTAGCCATACATAGCCTAAAGTTTAGTATCCAAAATTAGTGTCTCCAAGTGTCAAATTAGCCTCCAAAACTAATGAAGATTTATGTATTAACCTTCCCAAAATTAGTGTTTAAATTTTCCAAATTAGTCCCCAAAAGTAATCATAAATGGATTGAGTTGAACCAAAGATTGAATGAGGCAAACCATCACACTACAAGAAGAATTCTGTCCAAAATGACAAAAATATGACAGGATGTTGTCAAATGCTTAGTCAATTAGGACTTGTTGATTTACAAGTGTATTTGATGGAATTCTGTCATTTTCTTGTCACTTTTGATAAGCTGCTGTGAATGTAGTACCTTGTTTTTGACACTCAGTGATGACAAGCTGCTATGAAATGTGAATGTACTACCTCGTTTTTGACAGTCAGTCATTACATTTTATGCGCTTCTGCGAGGTTGCCATATAGGATTTCCTTTGTACAATCAGTAATTGCCACCTGTCCACAATGAATGTATTACTGAAAAATAGAAAACTTATTCAAGAGCTCCAGTTTCTTGACAAGTGGCTCAGTTCCTACATAAATGGATTGAGGTTTATGCATTCGCCTTTTAGAAGAAGCCAGTTGCTTAGTTCATTTCTTCACGTTTTACACACATGTCCATGATACAGGCAGTTACTGCCTCTTCTGAGGACATTGGATATTGTGTGAAAAATTGTCATCTTTTAAATCAGACATGAATTTCAAAGGGATACCACATGTCATTTTTTGATTGGTTGTAAAAACTTAACACAAATTCAAAAGGGGTACACATGTACTCTTTTTCGTCTTAAAAAACTCAAAGTTTTTTTCACTTGATACACCACCAAGTCCGATTAGGAGTAACTAGATGAAAGATGATCGACATAGCTCCTTGTGGCTTTGTAGGACAATGAAGACTAGTGATTCGTTGCACTCATTCATAACACAACTGAGCTCTTGATTTTAGTGATTTTACTAGATCTTCAAAGAAGCTTGAAGGCGTGATCGATAGCATCCGAGGCACCACAACCTGTAGTTGGAGTTCAAGCAGCATTAAAAACTAAATTCAAATTACATCCATTCATAGCCAGTTAGCCACAGCACAAAATTTTCCTAGATCCTCAGCAATTCAAGCACAAATTGTCAAGGACTAAAGATTGAATATCTACAATGCGTCTCAAAACAATTAACATATGCTCGTAAAACACTCCACTTGTGATAGTGTTGAAGTTGCTATAATCATTGCATGAGTTTTGTGAGGGCCTCAAGTACTTGGAAGCACCAAGCCAATAAGAGAATCAGTGGTCTCAAAACAGACTATTCCCGAATTGAAGAAATTTCAATGCTGAAATCTTGAATTCCAGACTCTACAACCCCATAACAAACACTACTAGACCTCCTCCCCACCTTCTCCTTGCACTGCATGGCCACGAATTTACCAAAAAGACCTCTTAAGCAGACCAAAATCCAAACCTTTGAATCATACCTTCGAATCAAACCGCTCAAAGGGTTTGCCAATCGCACCTCCTACGTTCGATCTCCCACTAGCAATTGCAAGCTATTCAAACTTTAACCTAGCAATCCACACAAAAATCCTAAAATCCTATTCTTGGCGATTAAATCAAGAGAAGTACCATTCAAGAGAGGAGAAAACCTAATGGAACCTGCACCCTATGACAAATACTAGGTTCAACAAGACACCGAATTGAGCGAATCAACACTAACACACAAAAACTAACATACCGAAGTAATGAACAGATGTTTGAATCATACCTAAAGCTCTAGACTTGCACCTCCGATGACGCTCCAGTCTCGCAGAGCAAAGGCAAACCCTCCGAAGTCCAGGTGGAGAAACATTTAGGTGAACTCTCGGTGACTAAACACAGACAAAGCCGAGCGCAAACACACAAAATATACATCGCCGAAACCCCAGAGCCAAACCCTATCATCGCGGCGGCATCATTCAGCGGTTCGTGTTTATTTTACAAACAGCGCTACATCGACGGCTGTGAAAAGCTTGTTATTTTTTTCCAACGTGATTGACGATCCACGTTAAGCGCCAATTGCGGCACCTTGTCAAATAAGATCAACGGTGCTATGGGTGGTTTTAATTTTTCAGAAAGAGATCAAACGGTTTGAGTTTTTTGGCAACAGGGGGTATTTCAGAACATGGTTGTTTGTCTTTTTTCGGTACATTGACATTGTGAGAGTCGAATAAATTGTTGCATGCAATAAATGTAGCCCACCAAGCCAAGATATTTTAAAGATATTTTTCTTTTTCCATTTCTGAATAAATGAACGAAGTAGTCCAGCCTGTAGCCAAAGAAGAACTTAATGTGCTTCAATTTCCAATTTTAGATGAGATTGTCATTAATGTCTGTTGATCTTGCATCATGAATCTGCTGAAAAGAGTTCTCTGATTTCTCAATCTTTGACAATCTTCTTAGCATTTATGTGGAGAAGCCGAAGTACAAGAAGGGACAGCAAACCATAATCATGCATGAAATCACTTCATTTCAGAATTTGTTATTACATGACTGTGCTATTTCTTTCCTCAGAATGGGGAAAATATTTACTACAAATGGGAAAACGTAATTCACTTCACTAACATATTTGCCCACAATTTAATTCCACTTGAACAACAAGCCTTCTTGTAAGTCTACTTCTTCCTGAATAAATGGACCTTGATAGCTACAATGACAAACGTTTGTGCTGAAACGTCGATTGCTGGAATTAACATCAAACTCACTAGAAATTGGTATAAGCGACCTACTTGACTGAAACTAATAACAAGTTGACACAATAATTTCACTGACAGGAAGTCATTGCACAAGAACGGCCTATTGTCATTTTTTTTTTAAATTGTTAAAATCTTGTCATTCTGGACCCATTTCCCTTGTCAGTAGTGTCAAAACATCCTTCTTGAGTTCAAGTTGGAACAAATAAAACGAGTGGGAGATATGGATGAATGCATGCCTAAGAGTGAATTGGAGTCTTAGCTAGTTGTGGATTAGGATATTTAATAATTTAAAAAAAATACCCAGTAGTATATTAAATTCGTTCCTAGGGAGAATTTCAAATAGGATAATGAACTAGTTGATCAAATCCTACTAGGTAGCACAACACAAGGACATTGAATAGCAAAACCTTAGACTAGGCTTAATTGCAATTTGCTCTCCACTCTTAAAGGCCACAAGGGTAAGAATTGCTCCCATTTGAATTCTTCTTCTTAAATTAAATCTTTCTCTAAGCTTTTCCAATTTCAATCTTCATTCTTTTTACTTTATTCAAGCTTTCTCCAAATTGGCTTCACAGGACATCTGCAGCATCCAATGGGCTTCCACAACTTCTCCATCCAAATCGGTATTGCAGTGATCAACCAGAATTGATCCAATTTGGTCTTTATACCACAGTATACAGCAAGCAAGCTTTGCACTACACAACACCGAATTGGACTTGCAACAACACTCGATTATCCAAATTGCTCTTAATCTCCAGCCAATTATTACTCAACATTACACTTAGACTTAAAACTACCCAAATTGGTTTTATTGCATGAGCAAATTTATACACCTAATAGCTCTCAAATCACTCACACAGGGCAATGACCCTCAATTTGGACTCTTCAACTTCCCAATTGGATTGCAATTAGACTTCCAAGCATACTAAACTTTAAACAACCAAATAGCTCATACATACAAATTCCATTGCAATGCACTCACATCCTATTTGGACTTACTTGACTGAAAGCATCAAATCATAGCAAAAATATTTCAACTACATAAACTATAACTGAAATCCAAATTGGTATAACACATAAGCAAAGTCTCAATCACAAAGAATAACACAAGCACAACCGATTAGGAAAATCACACATTGCGAAAGATTTGTCACTGTAAGTATATTAAATCCCATATATATACAATTTGATTCCAAATATTTGATTCCTCAACAGATTGTATTACAATTCACATTTATGTACAATCTGATTTGCCTCAAAACATTCTAAATTTACTTCCAAATTGTTTTAGTCCAAATCACATTCACTACATTACACTACAAGAAAAACAGTGTATAAATGACTGCAAAGAATGACTGCATAGGAGTCATTGTGGACAAAAATGACTGCACTGTGATTTTAGCCGTTGGAGTCATAGTGGACTAGTCATTTTTCACTAGAAGAAAGCCTTGTTTAATTGGATGTTCTTGCATCAAAGTTGACGGATTTTCTTAAGCATCCAATGTAACATCTTCATGTGTTTATGTCAACAATGACATCCAATGTAACATCTTTATACTACATTGGATGTCATTGTTGACATAAACACATGAAGATGTTACATTGGATGCTTAAGAAAATCCGTCAACTTTGACGCAGGAACATCCAATTAAACAAGGCTTTCTACTAGTGTTTATAAATGACGGCCATAGTATTATCACCATCCATTGCAAGCTTGGATGGGGTTTTGGATGAACTTCCAAAGTGGTAAATCTAGAAAATTTGAATATTATTTTTTGAAATCTAGGATTATATTCTGAAATCTAGGAAATGTGAATATTTTTCTTCTTAAATTTAGGATTGTATTCTAGAATCTAGGAAATGTGAATATTATTTTATAATATCTAAAAGATTTGAAGATTATTTTTGAGTTGTGGTGAAATGTGCAAAATGAGTACACCATACACTGAACACCATATACAAATACATGATTCATACACCATATACAAATACATAATTCATACATCATACACCATATACAAATACATGATACACAAATACACTATATTTTTCATATGTATCAAATGGATTTTCAAGCCATTTAGTATGTGAATACAAAGAGTTCAAATAACAAGCCTTTTATAAAAGTGGGTTGGTAGAAGGCAAAACAAACCATGTGGGATTTGTAAAATGTTGATGCAATAGTAGAGTAGTGATGTGGAAGTCATTATGTAGTTGTGTTAGAGTAAATCACAATCAAAATAGTAGAGTAGTGACACGGAAGTCATTATGTAGTCACCTTAGAGTAAATTGTAGTCAAAATACAATCACATAGTTTACTCACTTTTGACTATGGCCTTCACAATGGAATTGATTAAGTCCAAATTAGAAGTTAAACAACATTGTGAACAAAAACCAATGGTAGAAACATAGACATTGTGAAAGTTTTCAACCTAGTTCTATAAAAATTAGAACCAAAAATTGTTTTTCTATCTCTTAGAGGTGCTAAATGTCATCTAAATTTTAGTTTTTGGCCTTTGCATTGTCAATCTAACTTTATTTTTTTAGTTTGTTTTGAAAAAAGCATTAGTAAATAGAAAAAAAAATCAAAAGAAAAATAAGTCTCCAAGAGTGCATCATTTTAACACCTATAGGAGCAAGGCCTTTCTTCTACCAAAAAAACACTGAAAACTGCCATTTCTGTAGCAAAGAGTAAAAAAAAATTTAAAATGTTTTTCTTTGACATCTAATCGTAGGATCTTACACCCAACTAGTATTTAAAAGTGTGGAAAAAATTTCAGAATTTTTGACCACATAGATTGCAAGATTTGCATTTAAAGTGGAAAAAACAAGTTTTTCAGCACATTGCGGGATTAGATAAAGACAGCACGTTCCGGATGTAAAAATGTGGATGAAGACTCCCTACCACTAAGTCGTCATCCTGTAGTCGCGAATGTGACTCTGAAATGACTCTAACGATGACAATCCCAAAGTAACCCTTGGTGCAATTAGGGAACATGAGTCATATTCAAGTTGTTCCGGACAAGCAGTCATTCTTCTATGGTTACATTTACCCCCATTTCCTTGTAGCGTTAGCATTCTAAACTCCAACTTGCTTCCACAACATCTCACCCAATTAGCACTCACAATCACAGATCCTCATTCAAATTGCTCACATACACTACAACGACACACAAAAGAAACACAAGCAAAAACAGCCAAATCAGGCTGGGACTCCACTTGCACTTAGTAGTAATGGGCCACAAATAAGCCTCCAACTTTATACCTAATAGGATTCAAGACCAATGGCATCAACTGCCAATCCAACCGAATCGGTTGAGTCACCTGACTAGATCTCCCAAATTGGAATTCACAACTGCAACCACTTAGTTCACTCAAGCCAACTAGGCTAAAAAGCTATTAGACCCAAAATCAGCATAAAATTGACATTTTAACACCCAAATTGGAAAAGCATAGTACAAAAAGCAAACTATGCCTCAAAAATTGCAAAATGAACCAAAACTTGAATTTGCACATTATCTACACTAGTGGTTGGCATGGATATAGAAACTCCAAAACAAACCCTCCGTAGTATCTCAAGCAATGAACGGGCTTCACACACTTGCAATGAAGTTAGATGAAGAATGTAATGTTGTTGAGGTCTCTTTGAAGAGGTTTAAGAGCGTCAGTAGTAGAAAAATACATGTCCAATTCAACAAGAAAATCATTTGGTTTACATGGTCTTGTTGATTAGGAGAGCTTGATTTGGACAAATCTCTACATGTTTCTCTTGGTCCATGCTACATAGGATTAGCCTTGGCCACCTTTGCCATGTTGGTAGGACATGTAAATAGTGACATGTCAATAACCATTTAGAAGTTACATCAAGTAGTAGAACTCTATTTAAGGATTTTCAAGCCATGAACGGATTTATAAGATATTTTGTATTTTAAAGTTTGCTTTTTAAAAATAAGGTCTTTGTCATATTGACTACCAACATGTAGCCTCATACAACCCATTTACAGATTCTCAACACATGGCCATGTTGTTGTTCCTAATTCGGTTTTTATTTTGAATAAAAGCATTAGGTGAGATTTTGGGTGTCTAGAAGACCACGAGTTATCATGCAGTGATAACCAACAAACTTGACTGTTGCAGTGACACCGCATCAATCCTACATGGCTGACACTTCATTTCTAAAAAAAAAGATAATTGAATTTTTTTGCATTTCAAGAATTTTAAATTATTACTATTATTATTTTTTATTTTTTTATTTTGACAACCGACTGTTCCTTTAGTGCAGGAGAATAGTGAAAGGAAGAGGCTTGAAATGGTCTTCCGGAGGCCCTAAATCTCACCTAATCACTGCATTGCTTGATTTGGTAGTGTCACCTCCATTTCTTTACATTACATTGTTCACTTACCCCTAAAAATTAGGTGAACAACACATCCAAACAATAGAAAATTGACAATTATAACATTTACCATACAAAGAAATAAATATTAACGTAGAATATTTTGTCCGCAAGCTTGTTGTGTCTTTTCATATGCACAAGTGAACAACGCTACATGAAAACTCCAATATTTTGCCATAATATATATACATCTAGATCCACATGTCATGCTTTCACCACAATGTGGTTGAGCAAGTATGACATCCGACATGTATTCATAATTCCACCTTTCCACCAAATCAAAGTACCTTGCAATAATCTATGTACTACAAGCCTACTCTAGTTCTTAAATCTCAATCAAACAACTTCAAAATGAATTCCACAACAAATGTCAACAAGGCACTTATTCACACCTTCAACTCATTCAAATCTCCCTTATTTCATCTACTACTACATGTAAAACAAATCATACTCACTAAAAGATCTAAATAACTAACCTATCTAATTGTCTCAGAAATTTCATGTTTAGACATAGAAAAACAATAACTATAGAATACTGTAGTTGGTTTACATGGCACATCCCCTCCACGACTTTGAATCCGTCCACACATGTTGTACATGGCAAGACAACCCTACCTCACATTTTTTTGAATCTTCATGTACATTTTCATTGTTATAAAAATCAATTAATGATTAAAATTGTTATTTTTTAGTAAAATAGGATGAATGCTGCATTCATGCATATACTTCACAATTTCTACTCCTTGCATAACTGACTAGGAATTCCATGATTTTCCATAAACAGTTGTACCTTTGGGCCTTCTTGAATCCATTCAATACTTAAGACACATATAAGGCTCTTCCTACAATGTCCCAATATTAACTACTCAAAAGAAAAATCAGTCTAAAAACAATTTATTCCTAATATGATGCATGCGATTATGCTAATGCATAATCAAGACAACCAATTCCAACTAAGTCTACTTACTATTACAATTAGAAATTCTATGCCTGACCTACGGTATAGGTGTACATTCTTCAACACTCTGTTGGAAGTTTTCTAAAATATTCTTTGTCTAAGACAATTTTGTAGGGTCACATCTCAAATATGTTGGTCTAGTTTTCCTATTCAATCAACTCTTCATTAAGCCTTATGCGAACAAAGTTTTTTCCAAGTATATGTCGATGCTAAATTTCCATTTGCAATGTTGACTTGAAGTGCCTACTTGAGTGCCTAATGACCACCTACAACAACTTCTTTGTTTTTGCTATGCCACCATTACATAAAGGATTTAAGTTCTAAATATATAAATTAAAGAACAACATTCGCAATAAATACGTGAAAGTGTCATTTGAGGAAGACACAAGCATCTAATTGCTATCAAAGCTCACACATCAAGAAAAAACGTAATTCACAATACATCATGACAAAAGTTATTAGCTGGCTCTATAGAACCCTTTACATGACCTTCCCAAACACACATGACCAAACACTTAATGCTTAGTACATGGTAGTAGAGAAAACCTCTTCCACTTCAATTCCCTTCGAATTAGCACATTTTTCTTTTTTAGCTTCCATATAGACAAGGTCTAGTTTTGATGCTTCTACTTCTTTGTCTAAGCAATTATGTAGGATCCCCAAATCTTGTGACATGAGTGTAAACTTCAATATAGCAGCAACTGCGGCCTCCAATTCGGCGATTTTGAATTCAAGTCCTTTCACATATTCATCTTGCATAGATACATCTTCTACATTGCTTATGCGGGATTTGCTAGGAGGCATGTTTTGTTTCACTTGACTGTCACTCGCAAGTGACAGAGATTTCAACATTCTTATACCACTTACATGAACTCTATTCTTTCCATTGCCATTCTTCAATAAAAAAAATTGGGCAGCTATGCCTCTATGGGTGGAAGTACACTAGACCCTTGTACTTTTGAGGTCACAATACAAAATCTGTAGTAAACATATTTTTATACTTTGTAATACTCGATCTTAAAAGTCTTTTTTCAGACTCTCATATTATTTTCCTACAGATTATATATGTTAATTATCTTGGAGCATTCTTGAATTTGCTTAAAAACTTATTTCATGTTGTTAAATAAGTACTTTTTTAGATGACTACTAAAATGTCACAGTACTACAAATCACAGAAAAGTACAAAATTCAGGGCCTTGAAGAACTATTTTTCTACTTTCCTTTTATCACAGAAAACAACAAAGTTTCCTCTATCTGAATCTGCATTCAAATTCCTAACTACATCACATATTTGGCAAATATCTACAAAAATAGTACTGATTTTTTGGTAAGGAATAACTTTCTCGAAAAGTACGTTTTCTGTAAATCGAATTTCGATTCTGGATGCCTGCATCTAGTTCTGGAATGGCTTGGCGTCAAAATTTGCAATTTTTTTTATATTCATCCAAAAAAATTCTGCTTCTTTCTACGTGTTTTTAGTACAAAAGTATTTTTTAGTGTATTTGAAGTACTTGTCGAATATTCGATTGTTGCAGCCACCGCCATGAATTTCGGATTTTCTATTTCCAGCGACCGCCGATCTCGATGATGCCAGGATTTCCCGCCGCCAACAACATCGTCTCTCTCAAGCGACTCCCGTCTTCCTTGTTGAATTGCGCTATGCATGTTTGCTAAGTGGTTCGGAACACTGATTCATGGAAAAAAACTTCCCTCTATCCTTCCGAATGCATGCTGGTTGAGAGCACGTCATTGTTTCTTTCGTTGAGTCTTTCTGTTTACCTCTTACTGTATGAACTTGGAGTTCATTGTGAGCACATCCTTGTTTCTCTTGTTGAGTCTATCTGTTTACGTTTTGTTGTATCTACTAGAATATACTTGAAAGCACATTGTGAGTCTTTCTACTTACCTCTTGTTGTATCAACAAGGAGATCGTTGACTCCTAGGTGTTGTGAATTGTAGGGTACAACAACAAGAGGTTGTACATGAAGGATTCCAAGTTGAAGGTTTAGGGTCGCTATCTTCTCTATTGCTAACTGCTTCACTATGGTCTCAATGTATTGTTCAAGAAAGATTCATGAGAGAGCAGTCCTTCCGTAGTTGTTGTTCCAAGGTTGAGCTGTTGTCTCTACTAGTCCCTCTACAAGATGTCTAAATCGACCCATGATCACCCTGGTTTGGTTCAAAAACTCATTACCTCTTACTTCCCTGCAAAAGAGACGTCCTTTCACCTTCTCTCTGCTTCAACCACTCCAGTGGGCTCTATATGTTCTAAGTGGACTAGTGATTCAGGATACATATCGGAAACTCCAGTGTCTAAGCAAGGCAAGACAAAGTTTTATCTAGGCCAGTGCAACACCGTAGAAGAGTCTTCTAGGCGTGCACTTTTTAGTACGGTCTCTACTCATTCCGATAGTTATCCAACTACAAGCTTTGAGTATACACCTTCTCTGTCTGTTGGGAGGGCTTCACCTATGAGGGGTTCACCTACAACTAGTTGCGAATCAATGGTGCTGTAACATGGGCATAACTTGTCCTCGTTAGGTGAGTTTCTTTTTGTCCTCTAAGGAAGTTCTTCTTGGTTTTTTTTTGCCTAAATCTACCCAGTGCACTTGTACCCAACTCCTCAACTATGTACTTCGATTCTGCGTAGTTGACTAAAGACTGATATTCCCAAATCTTCTCTCTACTAGGTTTGTTTTCATGGGCAATGCTGCTAAGAGAAAGCGGTCAAAGAATGTCAGTAGTCGTCCCGGTCCTGCTGCTAGGATCGTTGAGGCCAGGATTCATGAAGAGGTCCTCTCTATGGTTACAGAGAATGCAAGAGAAAGGAAGGCTCGTCAAAGAGCACGTGACAGAGTGAGAGTGCAGGAGGCTCAACTTTTAGCAGATGAGCCTCCAGATCCAGATCGCGAAGAGCATGATTTCTTACCAGTGAGGGACTTGACTCGGAGATCCCTGCGCCTAGCGGAGTATATAGTTGAGGATTTGAGAACTTGTCCAGGTTCACGTAGTAGGAGGGATGTCATGGAGAAACTTATGCGCCATGACATTATGAGGCCTTTGTTACTTGTGTACTATCCCAGGCCACAGGATGCTAAGGTCATTCATTCATTCCTTGAAAACTACAAACATGAACTACAGTTAGTGAAGGTAGCCAATTCCAACGAGTTTTTAGCAAGGAAAAGTGCGTTACTAGATGCTGCTGTGAGTTTGGGTACGGACGGGGTGAGAGGGTTGTCATGAGTTCTGCAAACAACAAAGGAGAGCATAAACCTTGCTTTGACAAGAAGGGTTTTTGCATCCGATGTTCAAGAATTAGTGCCAAGGCTACGACTGCAAAGACTCAAAAGAGCAGGTTTATCAGATTACATCAAAGAATGTGTACATGCATGGTGGAATGGTCAGACAAAGGTGTCACCAAATAAGAAGGACATTGTGAGCCACAGAGAGGGGCGTCTGTAGTGGGCTGAGCCTCATCCTACCCACTACCTTTATGAGACTCAGGTAAGTGTTACCATCAAGTATCCTTCTCGGAGTTTTGGCTTTGTTTTGTGTACTTTAACTCCTTGGTTAGGTAAAACTATATTGATACCACCCTAGTTAACTATAGATAGTTATTCTGATGTGTTCAAATAATACCATTCTTCTGCGTCCAATACAATGAGAACATTTATAATATAATGCAAGTACTAGTCTTCTGGAGTTGCACCTCAACTTCAAAACTAATCAAGTGTTTTAATACTTTCTGTATTATGGTAGTTCTAAAGTTATACTTCATACACTCAAAAATTATGCATATCTAAATAAACAAAGTAGTCATAGAATTCTGTATAGAATAGTATAATACAATAATCACATTCCAGCAAGTATAACTATTAAAAACAATACTACAAGGTGGTTTAAAGTATCTGCGTTCCAAATTCTTATTGTTCCCAATCTTAGTATGTACTCATAGTTGACTTTATCTATACGTCTAACACATTTTTTTAAGCAATGACTAGTTGAGTGCATTGAAAGTATTTCTAAGAGAATGCAAACAATACTTCTAAACATAATAGTACATGATTTATTTTGATGAAGTACAAATTGTGGAATTGAAACAAAACTTCACTTATACTTATATGTTTGAAATATTTATTGCACTATGGTATTTCTAAGTGCGTACTTTATATACACTAGAAATCTACACATTTAAATAATAAAAGTAGAAATATACTCTGTGGTGAAAGTATTATTCAATTAGTACAGCTTAATATGTATATTTTGTATGATTAGTATGACTAGTAATGTGTGTTTTTAGAATGATTAGTGCAATTAGTATTATTCAGTACCAATTGCGGAGTTCAATGACACCTTTAGTATTAATTAAATGTTTCTAATATGTATTGTATTATGGTATTTCTGAGTTTGTACTCAATATAGTTTAATATTGTAAAAATGCTTGAACATGGTACACTTAGTATTCTATTTTGTACTCTGGAAGTTCTGAGTTTGTACTTAATATAGTTTAATATTGTAGAAATTCTTGAACATGGTACACTTAGTATTCTATTTTGTACTCTGGAAGTTTTGAGTTTGTACTTAATATAGTTTAATATTGTAGAAATGCTTGAACATGGTTCACTTAGTATTCTATTTTGTACTATGGAAGTTCTAAGTTTGTACTTAATATAGTTCAATATCGTAGACATGTACTTGAACAAGGTACATTCAGTATACTATGGTGAAAGTATGCTTCCACTATAGCATACACTATCAGTTCAGTTCAGGGTCAGCTTAAAAAACACTAAAAGGTGTCTAATAGTATTTTTTCCTTGGTGGTTTTATGTATTTGGCAGACTTGTTTCTTCTTACGCTTCAAAAAAGCACATCCAGAATGTAGTGTGCGACAGAGAGCTTTTGAAAGGTTGAAGCCTTGGTGGGTGAGGAAACTGAAGGAGAGGAATACATGTTGTTGCATTTACCACGTCGAGATGGATTTTATGATGGTTGCTTTGAGTCAGTTAAGGGATAGAGTAAGAGGGTTGCATGGAACCTTGCAGTGCACTTGTGAGTGTGTGATTTGTGTAGGCGATGGGGAGGGAGGCTGTCAAGCACATGCGCACATCTACAAACGAATCACTTTGATCTGGGAAGCTTGCGTCTGTCCGAAGGGAGAATTCGACATCTGGCATAGGCTAGAATGCCTTATGGGAGACTGTCCTCACTGTGGTTTCCATCTATTCAAATTCTATGCATTGGAGTTGTCTAGTGCCACTTCATTTACTTTGAAGTGGAAGTGCTTTGAGTACTACCAAGTTGGGGTGGATGCTAACACAGGCAGGCCAAAGAAGCGTTTGAAGGAAGTGTTTAAGGAGACCGCTCCACACGTCTTCCTCTCGTACATGGAGAAGACAGTCACAACCTTCATCACTCACAATTTTCGAGCCAGGTGGCAAGATGAACAATGCCAATTGATGATGGCAAATGTTCCAGAGGGAGTGGTTGTTTCACACATTGACTATGCTGAAAATTACTCATTTGCTATTCAAAATGAAGTTCAAAGTTTGTATTACTTTAGCACTTCTGTCACAATTCTGGTTCATATCACCATGTGGAGGGAGAGAGATGAGATTGTGAAGCAAACACATTTTTATATTTCGGATGACAAGAACCATGATTCACCTTTCGTACAACACTGTTTGCTTTTGCATTGGGATTGGTTGGTGGATGTCGGGCTCTCTATGGAGGAGCATTGGGTTTTTAGTGATGGGTGTAGTGCCCAGTTCAAGTGTGCTACTGCAATGTTCTTTGTAGCACGGTACCCAATGCTCACTGGAGGTTGTAACATGCGTTGGAATTTCTTTGAATCTGCTCATGGGAAAGGAGAATGGGATGGTGCAGGTGCAGTTGTGAAGAGGGCACTTGCAGCTGAACAAATCCCAAACCCACTTCGTCCACTACAGAATGCCTCTCAAGTTGTGCAATTTTTGGAGGAGAAGTACACTGAGCGGGTTGTGAGCTCCTATACTCAATCGAAGACATCTCCTCTGTCCAGAGTATTTTGGCACATTGGAGAGAAGGAGGTGAATCATGAAGACAACACTTTGAAATGCAACACAATTCCCGGTTCGAAGAGTTTATACTCTATCATGGGATTTTCAATGATGGATCCTACACTTCTCAAAACTCGGGCATTATCTTCTTTTTGCATTCCATGTGTTGATGGTCACTGGGATAATTGTGAGATGTCTTCACACGTAGAGGAGTGGCAGGTGCAAAGACTAGTACCTGTCAATAATACTGCAGTTGCTGAACAAGTCGAGGAGATGGACGAAGTTGAGAATTGGCTACATGATGGAGTTTCAGTGGAAACTGGTGACATGGTTCAAGTCGGAGACAACTTTATGATCCCAGCAGAGGAAGACAATGAAGATGGTGTGCAATTCTATGTTCTGCAGTGCCAAAGGACAAAGTTTGTTTTGGAGGAGCCTTTCACTTGTCCATAGGGTGGAATCTTCAAGGTAGGAGATTTTGTAATCCGGGGAAAATACTACAAGAAATTTGGACGTGGAGACAAGACCTATGTGTTCTGTGACAAGGCAGTTGATGCACATGTAGATGCACATCTTATTAGGGCCTGCAAATTTCACATGACACTTGCAACTCATAGGGTCAAGGGAACCCCTGTGTATAAGATGTCCTCTGAATCGCAGCGTGTGTGTGAGGATGCCTTGAGAGAATGGTGGGCATTCAATGATGAGTAGTATTTCTTGTATTTCCTTGCAGTTACTGTTAATCTCTGTCCTAGTATTAGTGGATACTATTTGTTCCTCAAATGTACTACAGTTAGAGTAGTTTTGTACCTCGAATATATGAACCAGAGTTACAGTATTTTGTCATACTATTTATTCCTCAAATGTATTAGAGTGATAGTATTTTTGTACCTCAAATACATATACTAGAATTATAGTATTTTGTAATACTATTTGTACCCCGAATGTACTACAAAATAGTATTTTGTTATACTTAAAAGTACAACTGAGGCAAGAGAATTGTTTCCTGAGCTTCAATTCATTTTGGCTGATAAAAGCACACTACGTATGTTTACTGTATTTTCATGTATAGCTATTTTTTTTTTTTTAAATTTGTGACACTTTTGTTATGAATGTTCTATTTCTATTGAAACTCTTTGAACAGGAAAGATGTTATAGGGCGGTTTAGGGATTTGGATGAAATACAGAGTTAACAGTTGAAGGCAGGTAGACTAAATTCAAAGAGGTGAATTGTGCCATTCTAGTTCTACAAACTAAGACTTCCAATTCCAAGCAAGTAATTGGAAAAATAATTTTGGAATCTCACACTTGTCAAATCAATGAGAGAGTTAAGAACTGGAGCCAATTGTAGAAATTATTTTAGACAATTTCAAAACAATAGTTTGAATGTATAATACAATACAAGAAGTACAAAGCTTCTATCTATTGATCTCTTTTGAAAATGAAATGGATAAATTACACTCCCTCTATCCCAAATGATCATCTAGTTGGATAAAATTTCAATTAAATTGTTATCCATTTTCTAAATCTTCAAAATACAAATGACTTACATCCATAGAACAAACTATCAAGTTAAACCACCTCTATACTATTGCCAAGTTTGTACAAGGTAAGTTGAACCATCACAACCAAAGTGGAAGCCATCACATTTCAGGTAAAACCATATTAGTGGTATACATTGCAGTACTGCAATGTAATCCATTAATATAATCTTACTTGCCATAAGCTGGCTACCACTTGGCCTGTAATGGTGAACTAGTATCTCTACAAAGTATGCTTCTACATTTACAAGCAAAGGATGGCAAATGTGGATCTCTATTTTGGAAATCAATGCCATAATCCCATGTCAATGCCTCCTTCGCTTGAATGATTCGTTTTGCAAAAAATGCAACATGGTAAAAGTCCTTCCCAGCGTTTTCAATCTTCACAGGCATGTCCACGAGGTTTGCATTTCCACATCTGTATGAAAGTAGTGGAATGCCAATTAAACAAACGACATAAACGACATGTAATAAAATAAAATGAACATTCCTTAAGGTATGCAACATGTCTAACCTGTGATTCAAGAATCTTGCAACGTTTCCATAGTGAGTGGCATCCAAGCACAACGCCGTGTTGTCATTCGATTTTCGTTCAATGGCCCAGTCAGCATCAAGTTGCAAAGCGTATGACGGATCACCGTGGACTACAAGGTTCCTCATCGCCATCTCCCGATTTGTCAGTATCTCCCCAATCATCTCAAATACGTACGCACCTTTGGGGATAGAATTAATAGCTCGAATCCCCCATCCCGTGTGCATTGTAAGGAAAACTTCTATTGAATACTTCATCCCCTGCTGAACAACACGATTACTACATTTACGGTGGCATCCACATTTAACATTGCACTCCCTAATGAAAGTCCGTCCTCCATCACGACTACTTCGCAGAAAATGGTCCTTCAGTAATCCACCAGGCTTGTAGGCAAATTCACCACCAGTTTCCTTTGTACATTGACAAGGAACCACTGCAGTCAAACAATCTTGTTTGCCACAAATACAAAACTCACCCTTCCCTAACCCAACAGTGGAAGGAATTAAATGAGCATTTTTGTGGACCATACTAGTAGTCATATACTTGAAAGAACGCAATGGAGAATCAAGCGGAGCTACAGGAACCGGAAGCGCCTCCATGCCCCGTGACAAGTCTTCAGTATAATACAACAGGCCACCCTACATTAAACACATTCAAACAACCCACATTAGAAAATCCTAGAGCAATCCACAAAGAAGTTTGGTCCACAAAAATGTAGTCTCTGTTTCAGGAGCCTCCACTCCGAAGGCAATATACAAAGCTTTGCCTGTGTGCCTCCTCCGTAGCTGACGGAGATTCTAACTAGAACTGCAGATTCGAAAAAGCAAACAAACACTAAGATCGTCCACGCTTTCTTGACGAAGGTTTGTCTACCTGTGTAGACAACGTCAAGTTTACTAGCCGCGACCTCGTATTTCTCCTACATGGACGTGAAAGGATTGGGTTGGGGTCCACGGTGGAGGCTACTGCCTCACTACTGTCATCCACCCCCGGGGTGGCAACTCCTGTATAATATGCAGGGGGGACCGTTTTGAGAAGAGCCAAAAAAGCTAAATACTTCAAATTTGATAATTTATTATAACGTTAAAAGAGCTTTTAATAAAGCTTTTACAATGAGGAGCTAGGGTTGAGATTTCTAATAAATTCCAATACCTTATCTAGGATTGTACAAATCTAGTAGCACGTCTTCCACTTCGTGTTACATGAACTTGTGATGTTGGTGATGATTCTACAGATGGTGCAGCTCTTGGAGGTTGAATCAATGTCACAGTAGATGGTGCAGCTCTTGGAGGTTGAATCAATGTCGCAGTAGATGGTACAGCTCTTGGAGGTTGAATCAATGTTGCAGTGGATGGTGCAGCTCTTGGAAGTTGAAACATCAGTCCAACATGTGTAGATCTCCTTCTAGAGTTGCTTCTTCTCATCTTCTCATTTTTCAAGTGATTGTCCAAAGCTGACTTGTCTTCTTGTGCCAATAGAAAATTCTCTAAATCTGCATTTCTTTTCAAAGCAATTAAGCAAATGACATGATTCAAATCAACAAAATCAGCCTCATGGCCACTATAACCACCATATGAGTATTGAAGACCTCAATTTGTTTGTAAGACTTTGGTAAGACTTTTATACCTTCTTCATTCAAACAAACTGGTCTCACATAATCAATTAATCCTCCTTTATCCAATCGTTTCACAATTTTTTGTATGCGAGCTAAATACCATGTCAACTTCTTACCTTCTTCCATGATGATGGCAACATCATCAAACAAGCCTACTTCTTCAACTTCCTCAGCACCTTCTAACAATGATGAATTTTCAGTTGAACTTTTATATTGCACTCTCCGCAACCTATCTAATGGCAATTTAGAAGGTGAATGTGCATTAAGCTCTGTAATAAGTCTCATTTTAAACACTGGACCCTTTCTTGGCACATCAACAACTGGTGACACAGTACATGCTCCATTATCTCTAAGGTTTGGGGAACTTACATTCATTTCACTTTGTTGTTCAATGTCTAAAATAGAACTTCTTATTAACACATCAACCTCATTCACCAAAGTGTCATCAATAGTTGTGCTAATTGCTGAATTTGATTCATTCACTTGAACATTATTAACCTCCACTTCACTAGTTTCATCATCCAATTCTATAGCACATTGCTCTACAATATTTAGTGACTCTGAAAAAGAAGAAGGCCAAGGTTTAGTCCACTTACCTGTAGCAGAAACCACCTCCTTCATTTCAACATCCATTGCTCGTTTTTGAGCTTCTGCAAAACCATTTAACCAAGCTTCTTGCAAGGCCTCATTAGAAACAGATTCATAATCAGCAAGGTTAGAAGAACAACATGATCAATTTCCATCCCACCAAATATTTTTGCGCCGTCTTGATTCCATAAACAAGGGACCATCTTCATCAAATCTGATCTGTTCAGTTCTACCTATATGTGACGTGCGTTCTATTGCTTCTCCAATACAAAAATTATGTTTGTTTTTAACATGCTGACCAAGCAATGAGAAAAAATCTTCACAACAATCTGAACCCACTTTGTCTAAAGCAATAGGCAACTTAGGAAACAAATCATGCATCATCATGATGTACAAAACTGCAGAATGACATGATATCAAACAATCTATAATGGATTCTCTAGTCAACCAATTATCTTTTAAAAAGTGTCCATGTTTAACATGGCGAATGTATTCAGTTCCAAAATAAATCATATGCACCACAAAAGATGACAACTTCACCTTCTCTAATAAGGTTCTTCTTCCATAAAAAACTTCTAAAAAAGACCAAATCACTTCAAGATGCAATATTGTTCCTTTTACATGTTCTTGAATCCTCTCACCTTCAACAATGATACCCTTATCAAGTTCTTCTAAATATTGTCTTACCTTAGGAAAAGAAATGCACTGAACAGCAGGAAAGTTTTGCTTATCTTTGACATTTATGTCATCTTCTAACAAACCATGTTGTTCTTTTGAAAAATAACGATAAATGAGTAGTAAGTGATTCTTACTTGCTACATACTTACCCCAAAATAAGACTCTTGCTGCTGAAAGGAGAGGATTGCGGAGCTTCTTTCCAACATGTAAAGAGTCCTGCATCATTAGTAGTGGAGCATCATCTACAATTTCAGCACACATTAGAAATCCATCAATTTTTAGGCCATATGTCCCCCTAGAAATGCTTTCTAGCATCAATTTCCTGCGTCTACTATCACCATCTGATGCATGACCCCGAAGAGGTTCCACATCTTTTTCAAGATGTTTTTTGTGAAATTTTTGTATTAACTCCCACTGCTTTTGCACCTACACATGTTTGAACTTATTACAAGTACTCAACAAACAATAAACTAACCTTGGCATACCTGCTACCAATGGATTAGCTACCAAAACCCGACACATAGAACCAACTTGTAAATTTTCAAAAGCATTTGAAATACTACTCCAAGTAGATGATGAAGGCTGAAAATCAAAATTACATTGATGATTTGGATGATCAGCTGATTCTTTAAAGCCACAAAAACCATCAATCACATCTAATCTCCTATTCCATGTTGCAAGCTCTACACATTTTGTTTCATCTTCACTACATTCAAAAGGAATTGGCCCTGAAATCCCAAGTTTTTCTTTACATAATTTCAAAACTGAAGCTATGTGAGAAAATGTACCCTCATTGATACCAATACTGTATAAAAATCCTTCTTTACGAAATTTGGACTTAGTTGTATTTAGAGCTGGTCCTTCCAAATTTTTACTCAAAAAATTGTGTGTTGCAGAGCCTCCAAAGTTCTGCAAAACCTCAAACAATTTAATAGTACTAGAATGGTATCGTTTTCCATTACCTTTACCACTTGCTTTATGCATTGAAAGTAGATTTTTCACAACATCTGTAAGTAAATTCAACAAAATAGGACGGTTGTTAAATGCTCCTAAATCAAATGCTCTTCTAAACAACTCCACAATTTCAGGAAGTGATCCTTCAGCCAAAGCAGACTGAAGTTTTACTGAAAAATAATCTTTTGTTCTTGTTGCCCTTGTTAGAGCCACATTCAAAAGAAATACATGATCATTTGCAAGTTGGCATCTTCTCTCCCATTCCCTAGCTGTTTCAATGAGCTCATTCTTTTGTAAAATCTCCATTCTAACACCTGATTCACAGACCCGCTCACCCCTTCGCACTACCATGGTTTTCAATCACTTTGCTCGCATACGGAAATCAATGAAGTTTGGAATCATAGGACATTTGTCACAAAATATTAAATCACATTCAATATGACGAAAAGTTCCCTCAATAAGTACAGATTCACCTTTTAAGTTCATAATATTACGATTATAGTTAGGATCAGCATACCAAAACTTGCCATTTTTCAGGTCATGTAATAAAGGACGAACATCAACAATATCATCTCCTACTTTCAAGAAATAATTATAAAATCCATGACAAACATTTTGCATACAATAAAGATTCAATTTGTCACAAGGAATGTCTTTAGGATGTGGCACATATGAAGGAGGGTATTCAGTTTTACCTGCTGATATACCTTTTGCTAATGAAGCTTGGATTGTCAGTTGATTACTAGAGCCATCAACTGCAATTTTGTTCTTCATTGCAAGAACATGTGCATTCCCTCTCACATGCTGTCCAACAGTATCCACAACTCCAAAAGTGCCTTTGAAGTTGCAAATTGTACATCGCCATGAATTTTTGTCAATAAATTCAGCACCTACCATAAAGAGAAACAACATGTATGGAAATAAATTTAATATGCAACCAGAAATTGTCAAGTTTATTATACAATAACATAATAAACAAAAGCTCCAAAGTTCCATGCAATTAAATGTAAAGTTCCTATATTTTTTAAAATGAATATGATTCTTCAAATAATTATATCATGTGCATAATTCTTCATTAATCTTAAATAATACTTGCATTAATAGGCAAAGACAATTTTTGTACAACAAAATATATTGAATAGAACATGTTATATAAATATTTTAGAGATGTAAGCAAAAATGTAAAAGAATTTAGAATTAGAATTAGGAATAAAAGAATTACAATACCATAGAATGTGAGATTGTAAATATTCTTACCTTGTAAAGCACAATTTTGCACCCATACTTCTCTCTTCTTCAAAAGTGTATTGTCCTTCTCTTTTTTCAGCTGAGCTTCTTTCTCCAAATTGGCAAACTTATCAAAGTACACCTTCAGATTCTTCTCATGTACATAATCAACACCATTGACCTTGGGAGACAAATGAACCTTCAAGTTTGATAAGTTGAATGAAGGATTAATACTCTTCTCATCTTGACATGGAACACAATACATCACCCACTTTCCAAGACTCTTGCTTTTCTTGCTAATTCGTGGGTAGTATGGACCTCTTGCTTTGAATCCAAAAAACGAATCTTCTTCCATCTCCTTCCAATTCTTGGAGAGACGTGATGGCATTGATTTGTCACATTTTGCCTTCAAAATGCATGACTCAAAAGAATCTGATGCTTTCAGCAATTCATCTTCCTCAAGCAAACCATCTTTCTCAGAAAACTCAAGCTTCACCCTCTTCAAAGCTTTTTGTTGGAATTCACCTTGAAAATCTGGAGCATCTTCAACACCTTGGCATCTCTTTTGTGAATCTTGTAGAGGTGATGTAAGGCTACTCAAGTCAATGAGGCCATTACTTTTCGTTTGAGAACAAACAGCTGAAGAGATAATCACAGATTGTTTCTTATGAAAATTTTGGTGATGACTACAACACAAACAAACCTTTTCATTGTTTGAAGAAGCTAGAAAACTCTGACATCCACAAAACTGCCCTTGTAACTTCTTTTGACATACTCCAAAGTCAACACTTGCACTACTCATCCTTACATGATAATGCTTGTGACAATCACAACATGCACAAAGTAAAGGGTCAGAATGACATCCTTCAAATTCTTGACAACCACATTCATCACCCATGGTGATCTTCTTGCATAAACCCCATTTGATTGGACCTGAAAAAATACAAACATATTAATTATCTCAAAGTGTCAATTTCATTAAAATTAAGTATTCCATTATTTCGAAATTCTTAAAGACATTCAAAATAAAACAAATTTTTTATATCTTCATAGCTACTACAAATTTCTGTAGATGGATGTTTCATGACATTGAAAGCATAATCACAAACAACCATTAAAATATTGAAAGTGAAAACTTCTTTATTAAAATTGAATTTTATAAATTTCAATTATACTAAAGTAAGTTTTGATGCTTACCAAACTCTGTAGGAACACCATGTTCAAGGTTTTCGAATCCCATGCCCTTATCCATAATGTAGTGTTGAGAAGCCAAATCAAAATTTTGACTTAACAAGCCTTGATTCAATTTCAGCTTTGTGAAATCAGTGAGCTGAATTCCTGCACAATAAATTACATAATGTAAATATTTTCATGCTTAAATGCATCAATGTAAATGCTTGAATTGTTAGATGAAATTGGTAGAATGTTCCATTGCAAT
Organism: Rhytidiadelphus loreus; assembly: GCA_947034895.1. Taxonomy (NCBI): domain Eukaryota; kingdom Viridiplantae; phylum Streptophyta; class Bryopsida; order Hypnales; family Hylocomiaceae; genus Rhytidiadelphus; species Rhytidiadelphus loreus. The sequence continues at coordinate 49,153,269 of OX344764.1, forward strand.
AGTCCATATCCAACAAAAATTCAATATTGAGGGCTTTTACCACCAATCAAATATGGCCTAAAATTTATTATTTTCACAATGTAGAACATTTGTTCAAGTTTAATTTTCTTTAGATCTTAGAACAATGTAGGCAATGTTCTACACTAATTCTACTAATTCCTAAGAAATGTCCTAATTTGAATTCTATGCCTTTCACAAAATGATAAATTACATTAGTCATTTTCAAGGCATAAAACCTTGGACCTTTAGAGGATACAAAACCATACCTTACAAATGATGACAATTTGTCTCAAAAAGTGTTGAATTGGTCACCAAGAAGCTTATAACACCACATCTGTCTTTACACCCAAAAAAATTGTCCAAGTCTATTAGTACAACAAAAAATCATCAACACATGTTTGAAACTCCTACAAATTAGGTGAGATCCTTTAGAGCATATACCACACAACTTGGTCTTTGCATTTGCCATCTCAGATTCTCAATGAACCAACTACTACACATACAGAAGCTATTAACAAGAAGCACCATCACAATCATTGATTTTTCATGAGTCCTTATTTCTAGTGTTAGTTAACAAAAAACACCACCACATTCACCTTACCAATCCACCAATAAAAAATTCAATGATGCATCCACAACACATCACTACAAAGAAAGTCAAGCAACTGACAATGACAAATGACATAAGGTAGGTACACCCAAATGTGCCACTGACCTTAAAGCTCCATCTTCAGCATGTGTACATCTCTAAAATCAGTTCTGTACCTGTGGAAGAAACACTTTTAGAATTAAACTTTGTTCCTTAATAACTTTTGCATACAGTATCCAAATGCCACGTTCTCTGGTGCGTTGGAACCTCCTTTCACTTACCAACAAGAACATGTGAAAATCTGACCAATCTAATAATAGTAGATAAGCTCAGTAACAAAAAGTGGCGGTTTTAGATGTACCCAAAACTGTATTGCTCTTAAACGCGCCGATAATGCAAACTGCACAGACCTTGTCCCTTTCAACACAAGAAAGAGATTAAGCAAGGTAACAGCTACTGCTACTACACTAGTTTCCCACAAAGAGAGATAAAGAGCCAACGAGTGGACGAACCTTGGAAAGTTCAGGTTCAGAACGGAGCTTGTCTTTGAGCACGTACTCAATGGCCTTCACATCGTGATTCGTCGTCCGCTCCACCTTTTTCACCAAAAGAGCATCACCTACTCCAAAATTTGCAAGGGTCTCTTCCAGGAAGTTGTTCGTCCTTTCACTAAAACTAGGAACTTCCTCAACTTCTGAATGCTTTGATAGCATCTGCAACCAACAGACCTGTAGATGTGCACCAAATACATGAATAATCTGTAAAATTACTGGCAGATAAGAATCTTTCGATATGAACTCACCAACATCCCTTCATAAAATTGGCTACAGCCTGGAATTTTCCATCGACATTTCACTGAACTTATCTCGCACATGAATTACTAGCATGATCCTCGAGCTCCAACCGCATTTCTTAATCTATAGACAATGACAGATTATTCTTGAGATGCCTCAAAACTTCTGATGGCACAAAATGTAAGCAGCATAGATTATTTATCAACTTATTATCTGATATCTTTAAGATTGTACCTCAACAAGAACTCAGTACGGAATGAGCCCAAATTCAATGAAGATTGATTGGAAAGGCTTCAGTTTGCTTCCACAGCGCCCATCCAAAGGCGAAATTGCAGTCAACTCCAATAATTCAAGGTTTCCATCGACTTCCAAATACCCCAAATCCGTGTCAGCAACCTGGTGAGCCGCAAAGAAAGTTCAGTATCCAAAAGAATATCCAAATATAACAAACCCTGATTTGACTGGATTCAGCAAGAGCCATAAAGAAATCATCATGTAGGGCCAATTGCGAAACCACCCACAATCAACAAGAATGGCATCTCTACAGTTGATTCCGTGAAGTAGAACTCCTAAAAGAGAGTAATCACAAGCACGTTACCCTAGACCGATCGCGATTCAATTCAAAAACCTTTCTGGTAACGTACATGCACTTCTTCCATTCAGAATTTCACAACTGGGTATGCTTACAAAGTCAAGGCTGATCGCTCAGTTCATTGTCAATCGAGTGTTGATGCAGATTGATGGAACTTACATGATTGATGGAACTCCTGCAAGGTTGATAGATCAACAACAATTAATGATACATTGATCTGCAACAACGATCAACACTCGATCGATCTCCTCCAACACTCGATTGATCTGCAACGACGATCAACTCCAACAATCAACCTCGATTGATCTGCAACGATGATCAACACTTCATCGATCTGCAACGACGATCAACACTCCATCGATCTGCAATAACGATCACTGGATCGATCTGCCCCAACAATCAGCGATACATCCCGCGATACATCGATCTGCATCAACCTGCATCAACAATCAACAACACATTAGCGACAACGATGAACAACGATAATTAACCCTAAACCAAAGCAACCTTGTGGCTACCACAGCAGAAACAATTTGTCACTGTAAGACAGTCATATGCATGATTCTAATGCGCACAGCTAACCGATACCATACATCGATCAATCAGATTGGATCAAAATCAAAGATGGAGCGCCAGTAACATATCACCATTCGGAGAAGGGTATTGGTCAGTTAGTTAACGTACCATTAGTTAACGTACCCACAACTTGATATACACCGCGGCAATTGTTTTACACCTTAAGAAAATAGATGAGAGACGCAAGAAAATATCAGCAAGCAAAGGAAGGACGTTACTTCCAAGTTTTCAATCGCTTTGGAAGACTACACACCCAACCCACCGAAACCTCACCCTTAGATTGTAACCCTAAACTTCATAAGAGCCTTGTAAAAGTCTCTACTTTAGAAAACTTGCAGTTGAGAGAGGAGAGCGGGAAGAAAGCTGGCGCCAGAGAGCGGCGGGAGAGCTAGCGCCAGAGAAGCGGAGAAGATTTAGGGCTCAAAGAGGCGCAAAGGAGCTGGCATTAACGGTCAAGAATCCTAGGACTGGTCTTGAATACTTGAAGTAATAATTAAGTCTGACCCCTGGTATTATTAGAAGCATCTTTTTAGAAGAGTATTTAAGAAATAATAAAATTTAATAATTCAAAAAAAAAGCTAGGGGGTCTAAGTGGTCCCCCCTGTTTAAGAAATTCTTTGTATTATAAGTTCTTAAAATGACTTTTGAGTGCCTAAAACTATTATGATTGATATAAAAATTATACCATTCACTTCCTCTCAATGTCTACTTTCCTACTATGTTCCTAAAACCTACATAATAAAAAAGTATGTTCCCTTCTTGTACATTAGAAAAGTTAAGAAAACACCTGTAGCATTGTTGTGAGTTGCCACCCCGGGCATCCACCCCCCTGGCTACTATCTTAGTCAATTCAGAAAAAGTACTATGCTCTGAACTATGAAGGTTCTCTATCGATGTGTGGGCTTCCACTCCAACTTCCACCAACTTGCAATTCTTCATATCCTCTATCGGAACCTTTCTCTTCTTCTTCAATTTCTTCACTTTCGTAGATTGAGGGGCCACTCCCTCGAGCTGTTTCTGTTTTTCCTCTGATCCAGCTTGCGGGTCCACTTCCACAAGTTGCTCCTTCTCTTCCTCTGATCCTGTTAGGTGTCCCTCCCGAACAAGTACCTGACAACCCTCATCAGTATTATTTCCATTCCCAACATCACCGTCACCTTCACCCTTTCTTTCAACAGAACCCCTCTGATCAGAACTGGTCCCCTCCCCAACATCTCCCTCTTCAGAACCATTTTTGTCCACAACGAATCCCTCAGTGTTGTGCTTTTCCTCTCCAAGAGTTCCCTCAGCATTGCCCTCCTCCTCCACAGTAATTCCCTCATCGTTGCCCTTTCCCTCCCCAACAATTGCTTTCCCAACTCCCATCTCTTCCCCTACATCAGAAGTCCCCTTTTCTTTGAGTTGACGAATTGAGCCTTCATTTAAAGGCACCACTTCCTCAAGCTCATCTCCAAATCCTACAGGCTTCCCGTCAACATCTCCATAATCTACATCCATCCCTTCCCCAACATATCCCTGAAATACTGCAGCCCCCTTTGCTGGTTCTTTTTCCTTCTTGCTTGCCCGCCTAGTTTCTCCAACTGTCATCAACACAGAAGCCTTTACACTGGATGTGTGATCATCCCGTGCTCCACGTAATAGCGTCGTGAGCGGCGGTTTATGGAGACTAATTTCAATTGGGTTCCAAGACTTTCCGAGAGGTAATTTGCTTACTTCATCATCTGCATCACCTCCGGCCGAAATAGTGGTACTAGAGCTAGAGGGCAGGTTCAACACCTTTTTTGCAAGCCCATCTTCACTAGACTCCGATTCTAAACTGAATTCAGGCTCTTCAAGCATGTCCTTGTTGGTGAAAGCCTTCTGCGTTTTTTCTTTTTTCTTTTTTGGCTTCGCTTTGAAAGCCGGGCTGTCCACTTCATCCCAGGGTCTCTTGCTTTTTTCCTTCGGATCTGTGGGTTCTTCTAGATCAATGTCTTCTCTCATTTTGAGCATTCCAACACCTCCCCAATCAGTAGCCTTCGTTGAGCAAACGGCTTGGCTAGTTGCTCCCTCCGTGAAATTCGCTGGAGAGTTTGCAGGATGGGCAAACTTCATGCCAGCAGCTACACAATGAGCCACAAATGAACTTCAGTTCACTTGAATTACAAATACTCCTCTTCTAAACTAATTAAAGTCACACTGCATACCCCAAACATAAAAGAGAAGAAACTTACATGACCACAAACAACTCGTACCTTAAACACGAATTCAAAAAAAAAAAAATTATTAGTACATATCAATATAATACATCTACTTCACTGGTCAAGTAACATTACTATATGTACATTTGAATACAAACCAGGACAAGAAATACGTTTAGTATAAAATTAAAAAATTGAAACAGTACACCAAAACTTTTTCAATGGAATCTACTTCAGCCATGATATATGACATACATTTAATCCAATTCATTACTTTACGTATACTACGAGTACCGTTTCAAACAACCAAGTTCTGTAAAGTATTACATACTATACAAAAAGAGAAAAGAAATCATGTATGAAAAGTGTCATCACAGGAAAAGAGTAACTGAAAAAAAAGAAATGTAAAAAAGTAGTGTAATTTTGACCTTTAAGTGCATTTGATACAAATGTAGTAGTTTAAATACAGAACCTAATCACTGCGATTTACACAAACTCAAATACATACCATACATTTAGTACGTGATAATACAATAGTACTCTTCCAATATTGAATTGACAATACTTGAAGTATATTTTCATACAAACTAGGGCACTAAGTATATTTCAATAAAAAAAAAAAAAAATCAAAGAGTACACGAAGTCCGTTTCATTGTACACCAGTTTCAGCCTCAATGCACATAGTACATTTAGTAAACTACATTCATTGTGTGTATATTATACACACGATCTTTAGATTCCAGCTATACACTCTATAATATAGTGTACATACAAACAAGTGGATTTTTGTGTGAAAAGTATCAGTACAAAAACATAATACAATGAAAGACTGGAAAATGAGGGAAAAAACAAACTGTAATATGTAAGTAACTATGTTTCGTTTTTATTGATCTGCTGCAATAGTGATCCTCATAAGTACATTTCACAGCCATGTAAATAACAGACGTAATTGTATTTTGAATATTTTAAACTAAAACCTGTGTTATTCAACAAATATATTGTATTTCTATAAGTACCACAACTACATTTGGAACATTTGTGGCTAAAGCCAAACGTTACAAATCGGTGCAAATATTTTCTTATCTTATTATTTGTACACTTTGTACCCATTATGCAGAATGGAGTAAATTAGATTATTATTTGTACATTGCGTACCCATTATGCAGAATGGAGTCAAGTATCTAGGATAAAAACTAAAGAGAAATAAATTCTCATTTCTAAACATAATGTAGAATGTTCTGCAAATAATTTAAGTTCTGCATTATGCTAGTAGGACTTGAAATGAGTAGAAGTTCACGGGAATACATCTATCATCTATGCATTGTATGAAGATCACAATTTGCAAGAAATAATAACTAACTCACCAGAAGTCGGACACTTAGCCTTGGCCACATCTGATCGGTCCTGCAGGATCTTCTTCCTCTCCTCGGCAAGACCAAGCATGAGCGCCCTCTCCACCAGGTCTGGACTAGGCTCCCCCCAGCCAAAACTGCGATGCCACTCAGGATGCTGCATTGCTTTGCAACCCACAGCCATACATTTGTTACTATTGACAAAGATAACTGCTGCACAAAACGGGTGGTACAAATGTCGACATGAAGAAACAATAATGTCACTATGAGGGAATGGAAAGGAGCACATGGAGCATAGTGCAAGGTCGATGAACGCTGTGTGCTCGCTGAAGCTTCTCAATTGTAAAGTAGTTTCTTCCGAAGGAGCATACAGCATGGGTCTTGGGCAAAACGAAGTACACATCCTCCCCCTCTTGAGGGACCACGATTGAGCCACCAATGCATCAAACTACAATTGATGGCATTGGATCTTCTGTGTCAATGCGATCATAGCTGTATCCGCTAAATCAAGCTGGATCTTTGCTTCAGACAATTTTTTCTCTTGAGATGACAATTGCTCTTGGACCATCTCTAACTTGATTAGTTCGCGCCCCACATCGTCACCGCGATTCTTCATCTGCTCGATGAGCTGGAACTTTTCCTCCATCTGGCCCTGGAAAGTGCCTACAAGGCTCTCCATGTCCCTCTTCCTCCACCGGCACTTTTCGGGATTGGACTCTGCCTCCTTGTGATCAATCTTCAACACATCCCCTTCCATGTGAATCACACTCATAAGTGACTCCACCTCCAATTGTCGCTCCGTGCAAGTTTCCTTGGACAATCCTCGCTGCAACTGAAGCCCTACAAAATCTGCAGACACCCCAGACTCTCCACCCGTCTCCCCAAGTTTGGATCGTGACAAATCCGATTTTTTCTCCACACCCTGATCTCTTTCCAACTTGACGGCTTTTAACCCTGGCTCCACCTTGATGGACCACCACTCCGCACCCCGCATTTCCACAGGTTTCGAAACCATTTGTAAACTGGTCTTCAAAGCCTGAAGTTTTCTTAAGTCTTGGTCATACCGATTCCGTTGACGCTTGTTGGTTTCTTCCCCGAACAAACACCAGTTGACCTCGTTCTCTCTTTTCTCATACTCCAACGCCACTCCCTCTGCAAAGTGCACCTTCAACAATCCAGGTACCTCACTAGCACTATGCTGATACAAAATCGGATGGAGCTCCTTAATCCTTGCCCTCAAATCAGCGTGCTCGCATTGTTGCCAAGAGAACCCATTTCGCCCACCCTCACCTACCGGTTCACCGAAATATTTCCTCATCAATTTTGTAGGGAATGATCCCTTCCTATAACGATGAGGATTCTGTTGTGATTGATCGCAAAGATTGTACTCCTTGGCAAAATCTTCTCGAGTCAGCGCCCTCGGTGGTGGCTTCAAGTTTGAAATCTCCACGTCTACATCCTGTGGAGATTGGTAAATCTTCGTCTTCCTCACTTTCTACGCGGGTCTCTTTTGAGAGCCTCCACTTCTATCCATAGCTGCGCTCTCTTCTTCCTCGTCGCCGTGATCTCTTTCTTCATCGCTGTGGTGGTCGTCCTCTGTGCATGGAGGAGCTCTCCCCTTCTTGGAATCCTCCCTTTCTTTCTTTACGTCCTCAGTCTCCTTCCGCCCACTGTCCTTGGCTGAAAGTGTGGCTGAAATCGCACTATTCCTCCCTTTACCCACATTGCCCTTACTGACCTTCCCCTTACCCGAATGCGTTCCATGTGAATTCTCCATCTACCTAAACCCAAAACCCACAGCATCCAATACAAAAAATTTGGTTACCGTACCTAAATTCAACAAGAAATCTAATTCACTCATGAAGTAATGACTCATGACAGTTGCCCTTCACACTAAACCCGAAGAAATACAACATTGTAGAAGTCTAGAATCTTCTAATCAATTTGTCCGTAGCCACACCAAACAAAATTCAGAAGCAATGTACCCTAAACAAGCAAAGTACTGAGGGGCTTGCTTGAAAGCACTCACCACTGCCTATTGCAAATGTCAGAACGCAATGCGACGGCGCTCAAGTCAATCTGAAGTGATCACCGAATTTGTAGACCTATCATCGCAGTTCCTAAACCAAACCAAATCTAAAAATTACAAACGCACGATTGCGAAGGGTCGGAAGACACAACCTGTCTCCTGATTCACACGCAAAGACCGAGTTTGTCCCACTCCTGCACACGCGAAGTCAGACCCTCAGCCGCTCAAGTGCCAGCGTCCGACTAGAAAAAAGTTTGGACCACGCAAGAAAGACTGAGCGAAGCTGCAGAGTGCAGACCCTGGCACACTGGAAAGGTGCGAGACGATGACCGGCGATCAGCAGTGGCGGGGGGTAGTGTCTCGGCGGTCACCAATCATGAAGTCGTGGTGCAGTATGCAATCACCGGTTTTAAAGGTTAAACTCCATTGATTAGAGTAGTTGGAAATGACTTTCCACCCAATACACTCAATGATTATTTGATTTCTGATTTTTGTACTTAAAGTTTTATGACCACGACGGAGGTTGATGTAAATCAAATAAACATGTGCATGTAATCTTCAATGCTGTGTAAGTCACCCTTAATTCTACATTTTTTTGTTGAGTATTAGAAAAAATTTGGAGTTAATTACAGAAAATTATGTGAAGAATTGAAATCATACTATAGTTAGTAGTGTTTCAGTCACCTTAAATTTAATGCCTGGAGTAGTGTAGAAGTTACAATTTATTTAAAGGTGACTTTGACATCCTTCTCTCTTTTTTTGTATAATATGTAGATCACTTGATAATTGCAAATATTGTATGTGGACACTTCTATATTTTATTATACATTATGAGGAAGAGGCTACTTGTCACCTCACCAAGAACAAAAGATTGTATTTGGATTCATTTTTGAAAACAAAAATAAATATGTTCTAAAAACATTATAGGTAAGTACATTTTTTGCACATTTTATTTTGATATTTCGATATAAAGTGAAGGGTTAGATTTGAAGATAATTATCTTGATCTTGAATATATGGTATAAAACATAAGATGTAAATTTCCCTAAAATTCTTTCTTCTGTACACTATTATTCACAATCAAATAAATCTTGATTGTATTGAATAAATGCCCAAGTGGATCACTTAGTGCATTTCCTAAACTATGTGTGATCAAAGATAGGTAAGGTTCTATTCTTTTCAATTAAAATTTATAAAGGATTTACAAATAAAGTAGGAGACATTGAAAGGGGAAAATCCATTATAAGTAAGTTAGGTAGCCTATAAATGGAGACCACTAATTGTTGTACATGTAATTTAGAGGCTAGTCATTGGGATTCCTTGTATTGTATTTAGTAGGGTCTGTATTAACAAATAGGTGTACCAGTGGATCAAACCAGCTGGGTGTAAAAAATGCACAAAAATTTCACCCCAAAAAAAGATTCACCAAAAAAAATAGTGTACGGAAAAAATGACCCCTCTAACACCACCCAAAGTGCTTTGAGGAAATAAAGTAAGTGAAAAAGAATAAAACAATCACAACAACCAAAGGACGTGACTTATTCCAAAAAATAGGGTGCAAAAAGAAAATAATTTTTTTATACCAAGGAAAGCGTCTTCACCTAAAAAAATAGGGTGTGAAAAAGAATTGTAAATTTCATACCAAGTGAAAATCGAAAGTGCTGGAATGCTTAAACTAAGTTGTTTGAAAACACATGGAACAAGATTGATGTATTCTTTGTTTAAATTTTTTTTTTAAATTGCTTTTATTATGTTCTTTAATTCCCTTTTTTTCTTTATGAAGTCAAAATGTGGAATCCAATGGGCCCAAATTGTCAACTACAACTTATGGTCATGAAGTCCCCATTAGCTATTGGTCATATGCCCATTCATGGACCAAAACTTCTCTAATATTAGCTTATATTATAAGTTCCAATTGATATGGGATTTTGAAAAGGTCACAAGTTACTATATTGAATTCACTTATACATATTGTGTAAATCCTAAAACTTATGTAATACTCTAAACTGTTATTTACACCTAAAAAACATTTGTATAGATCAATTTTGTAGTAATGAAAACACCATTTTTAAAAACAATGATAATAATAATAAATTATATTCCAACAAATATATGAAAATATATAGATTGACAATGGACCTCCACGTATTTATACGGTTCAAGGGCATTTGTAACTAAATTATGTATATATTTTTAAATGAAATGTGGCCACTATGTCATTTAAACACGATTAGTTTATAATAGAAGAACAAAATGAATCTATGAAGCACTTGATTCATTTCCCCCCCAAAGTATGAATTGGTTAAAAAAAATGGAGAACGCATTTCACATTTAATAAAAATATGGATTGAAATTGGACCCCTACATATTAATGGATTCGAGCATTCACAAAAGAAATTACTTATACACAATTAAAATGTGGTCAATATGTCAATTCAATGCAGTTAATTTTTATTATAACACCAAAAGTAATCTAGGGAGCACTTGATTCATTTCTCCCAAAAAATATCATTTGGTGTAAAAAATTGGAAAAAAATCAATGGTTGCTTTTGAATTTCATTGTAATGAATAGGGAAAAAAACGGAGACCTCAAAATGGATCCCACATATTCATAGTGTTCGGGCAATTAGTAACTAAATTACATACTTATAGATAACATGTGGACACTACATCACCTTAATGCGATTTGTTTTTAATCCTTTATAGTCCACACCTTCCACAAGTCAATGTAGCTTAGTAAACCCCAATTGTAAGTTTCAAAATATCTATCTGGTAGGTGTTTTAAACAAAGAAAATGAAGTTTGACAAGTTTTATTTCTATTCCATCTTGAAATTTTGAAAAATATCAAAAAGTAAAAAAAGTAAATTCCAATTAATGAAACAATTTGAAATTTCTTGTGCAACGATGTATCATTTATAGTCTCAACTATTAAAAACATATAGTTGTTATTTGAGCACAATTTAAAAGGTAAAATTTAGCTTAAACAAGATGTTTGACCATTTTACAATGGATGAATTTGTTCAAGGATTTATAGAAGAGGAAAATAAATCATTGAAGTGCTATATTCATTTTACTAAGAGAAATATCAATTGATTAAGAAAAAATCAGAATCCAAGTAATCAATATGTATTGAAAATGGTTCTTCATCCAAGGTTCATCCAAACAAATAATAAAAATACCCTAAACCCCATACGTTTTGCTTTCTAAACTAATTCGCAATGTTCATACTGGATGAATTAACTTCATTATTCGATGAATAATTCAAGGGCGGGAATGTGGCTCGGGATTAGTGACCTTTAATTCAAAACAGTGGCCTAAATTTGAAAGAACGCCTCCAATGAGGCCACGTGTCCATGACATATTAGGAGCAATCCAGCATAGAAGCCTAGAATCGTGGCAGACCAAGCTGGTGCCCTCCAAATCCCAGATGAAACAAGGCACACGATCTCGCATTAAGTGAGTTGACTTGCCAACCATTGGTGGATCCAGATCCTCCAACTGTAGCTGCACGATCAGAATCGGATGACGTATGTCGCGTATCTCTCCTCTGTAGAGTATACTTGGTACAATTTTAGTACTTTTTTCGAATTTTATACATAGTAGATTTGCCGAAAGTGGGTGGGGTCTAGTATACTTCCACCCCTATAGCCCTTATCTTTGTACATTTTAGTGAATACTTTGTCATAATCTAGAGAAGAACCATTTTGTAAACAAAGTTGTTCATGTATGCCTTCCTCACCACGAGGACCAATTCAGTCAAGAATTATTCTACGACTATTGGCATGTTTCATCCTCTTTGACTTCTCGGCATGGAAAAGACATGACCGGGTTTTCTTCAATTGACTTCAAACTTTTGTATTGAACCCCTTTGGACAACTTCCTCCAACATTCAATTTTTTCCACAACAAATTCTTCCATTGAGTGATTGCTCATCCAATAAGCTATCTGATGAATATGGGATCCATTTGACAATTGTACTCAAAATTTTGATGGAGTCGTAGATGAAGAGTTGACATGCTAGTGAGTGGCTGCTTCCTATCATCCATCACTAACGGATCTAAAGCTCTCTCTAGCTTATTCAAGTCAAACTTCCATATAGGTAATCCATCCCCGTAAGGTTTACGTACGTGATTGACTTGTAGGTAATAAGCCTTTTTACCCTCCTTCTCCTGATTGCACACATGTTGTTCTTGAAACTTTTATTTGTCTCTCCTCTCCTTTCGCAATGCGGTCTGAAAATTCACCACCATTCTTCCTTCTTCTTTAACTTCTCTGGAGCACTCTAATCCATTTCTCTTTCACTACAAAAAAACACTGTCCTAAATGACTTCGCATTTGACTACAAAATGACTGTGTAGGAGTCATTTAGGACATTTTTTATTAGGAAATGACTGTAGGAATCCAAGTCATTGTGGCCACGTAATGACTAAAAAATGACTCCGGGTATTATCACCAACAACCATGTACTTGGATGAAAAACCAGGTGTCAGGGTCTGAAGTGTCAGAGGGGATTTTCGGGCAATGGGGGCCGAAATTGGGGGCAGTTGTCCGTTCCAAGCCAAAATTTTCGTGATGCAGTATGACGTCAGCAAGTTCAGAGTCACGTGGAAGTCACCGTGGAGTCATTTAGAGACCATCTCGTGGATTGACACGTTAGCACTCTGCATTTATTGCTAAGTCATTCTGCAGTCACGGAAAGTGCTCCGGATGTTTTTTGTGGAAATTTCATGAAGTCATTTCTGAGTTTACGGTGAATTATTTAAGAGTCATACTGCGGATATGGAAAATTCAGCAGAATCTGACACATGGCAATGGGGCTTTTTTTGGGCAGTCGTTGTGGAGTTATTTTGCAGTCACTTCAGGTGGTGACTAATATCCCTGTTCACACGTTTTTATTACGAGTCATTTGCGAGTTCCGTTTTAGTTATTTGTGGGTCGTCATTTGGATACGGTACGAGTCATTCTGCAGTTCGAACAGAGTTATTCCTACTCTCCTCGCTTCTAGTCACCTCAGAGTCGTTTTGGAGTTCGCTGCCTTTTTTTTAGCTGATTAATTAGTGAACTCCTTAATTAGTGACCTTTGTTTTTGTCAATCAGCACCCACTTACATATGCGTTGCACATATGGAATTCAATGCTGGGCTACCTCTGCATTGTAATCTAAATCTGGTAACTGAAATTGGAAACGACTTGGACATCTACACGGCTACATGCCCATAACTCATGCATTGCACAGTCCACACATGCAATTGGAAAGGGGTCAAACATAAAAGAAAGGCCTTAGGCACAAAAGAAATGATGCATTCAAAGTACTCCGTTCATGACGGAAGACTGTACATAGAACTACAAGCCTATATGTACGCAACGTCAAAAATAGAGTGTGGAAGGCCCCCTCACATTGTAAGCTTCAGGTACTTCTGGTTCCATATGGTAGACGACCCTTTCACATCTTGAACCACTTCCGCCTCAGCCACATAATTAGGAAACATGAGTGCCACTTTACCCTGCAGAACCTCATGGACGTTCACCTTGAACCAACAGTCGGGGATGTTCTTACAGTGGTATTTGTGTTTGCCCGGTAATCCACTGATCCTACCCACTGCCACTCTTTGCTTCGCCACTCTTGGGTTCAAAAGAAATACTTCGTCTCCAACGCGATACTGCAAGAAGGCCATCGATAAAAAAAAATACATCAATGCACGATGCATACAATACATTCAACTAGTAAAATCCAAATACAGTCTCAGTGTAGGCCGACTCTCATCTGTCTCGGAGATGACTGACATGTGACTGCGAGATGACTCAGATGTGACTACGAGATGACTGAAATGTGACAACGAGACACTTCTCATTCAACCGTTGCTAAAAAGGACTTCTGTGTTTTAGAAGTTGTAACTAGGACATGATGAAAAATTCAAAATGATGCACTGGACACTGCACAATTCAAGACTAGTTACAAGGCTGAACTTACTGATTTCAAGGACGGAAGGGAAGCTTTCTTGACTGCCGCCGATGCAGTCTTTGGTCAGGCATCCTGTGACTGTCCCTTGACCTGCACACATATGAATTGATCATCAGAAAAGAAGATCAAAGGAAGGTGAGGGGCGCTTTTACATTTGTAAGCCCGGGGGCAGCTAATCCCCTCACCTTCCACAATGTCCATAAACTCATATGCATGTCCAACACGGCGTCTATGGAGCATTTCTGACATGGATTCGTTGACAATTTCGGGGAATTTGGATCGAAACTCAGCAATGTCTGCGCAGCCATGCAAAGCCTCCAACAATGGCCACAGGTACCGTTTGAGGTACTCCTTGTCATCTGCCAATGAGCAAATCCACTTCACGTAGAATGGGGTACTGATGATTACATTAACCTCCGGATTGCACTGGACTCTACTATCTTTACTGTCTACTATCACTGTATTAGTTGCACAAAAACAAGGCCATGCTGCATAGATTGCTTCTAATTGTTTACCCCAGTCTATTGGACAGCCATCTGCCATGTCCGAACCCTCAATAATTTGACCTGACCAAGCAAACAAGGGGGTTGCGTACCGTAACCCGTTCATATCGGTCAATACTGCGGACAAAACGTCCTCCATATGCAGCAAACTGCCGCTACCCCAAAAGCCCACTTAGTAATTGCTAAAGCAACGACAGAGAAAGGTCTTCAACCATGGTCAAAATACTACTCTACGAAGCGCAGTTTTGTAGGTACTTCGAATTCTAGGGTTCGGGTTCTGTTCAGATAACCGACTACAATCCAACAATGTCCCATGTACGTTGAAAATAATTAATTTAGAGTGACCACAGTCGCGAAATGGAGGCATGAGTCTAGAAGTTCCGGAAGGTCTCACCTCACTCGACGTCACTAGACAAACGCCGGGCGGGGTAAATACCTTCAACGGCGACTTCGCTGGTTTTAGGGACCTCTTCTGTGCTGCTTCTTGTGACTTTGCGCTCTCCCCAGTTGCACTTGACGCTTCCGCTGTGCCTACATGTGCCTCACTTGTGGAGAGTGGGGCCTCACCGTCTTCTTCATGTGCTTGCCCTTCCACGCTGCCACTGTGGGCCGATTCCAGTCCTTCGCTATCAGGCGTACCCGGACGCCACTCTCCCGCTTCGGTGTCCTCACCCACCCCCGCTTCAGTCTCAGGTGCCGCGATGTCTTCCCGTCTTTCGGGCAAGTTGTGCTTACTAATTTCCACGGTTTCCTGCGGTTTACGTGAAACTCTGTCCGAAGGAGCTGACGCTAACGCTAGAGGCAGACATTCACACACCTGCTCCACGGCGGACTTCAACGGCGCCTTCGTTAGTACCACCGGGTCCACTTGCGTTTCATAGATCAAAAGATCCTCAGGAAAGGAGTCAGTGACAACCCGTTCAGACACCTTCCACTCTTTGGGAATGTGTTCAAGGTCAACCACTGTGGCTTCAGGTGGGATCCCCCGTTTGCCTTCACATGGGGTGAACGGAAGTTCACCGTCATCAAACAAGGTGATGTCAGCAGCCTCTGCGGTCACCTTCTTGGCAGCTCTCCTCCGTGATTTGCCCCCCTTCTCTCTTCTCTCTTCAATTCCCAATGGGCTCCATTCATCCCCATGTGATGAATTCTTCATGAAGCTGGAGAACATTGAACACAGCTCCACTATGGCCTTTGATGTTGATGTCGAATTTGCTACGAACTGCTCCATCTTCACATCCACGTCCTTCCTCCACAAGTCCATGGCCTCCCAATGACTTGAATCACCTGTCCCCCCAACTATTCACAGGCACGTACATGACAATGAGGTCAGAACATCCCGAGTCACCGTGAAGACACAAAATGTGACTGGCAGCATCCTCGTGACTAAGAAACGACTAAGCTTAAACTGTCGACAATGGAAAGTCATGCCAGACTTTGCCATACACGGTGTACCATGAGGGCTAGGCTGAGCAACTTCATGATGTGAAAACGGCATGTCAAAATCGAGAGAAGAAAGAGGAACATGGAGACGCGTTACTGAACACACATACTCCCAATATTCTGCAGCTAAGTGGAAATTGTGGTTTAGGGTGACACTATACCGCCACTAGAAAAAAATGCAATAGATATAGTGTGCCGCCACTAAAAAAAATTGCTAATCCTGAGTGTGTCACCACCCCAAAACAATGCAAATTCTGAGTGTGCCCCCACCAAAAAAACCTGCTAATCTT
The DNA here is from genome assembly GCA_947034895.1 of Rhytidiadelphus loreus. Lineage (NCBI taxonomy): Eukaryota > Viridiplantae > Streptophyta > Bryopsida > Hypnales > Hylocomiaceae > Rhytidiadelphus > Rhytidiadelphus loreus. The sequence continues at coordinate 49,169,578 of OX344764.1, forward strand.
GAGTGTGCCGCCACCAAAAAAAAATGCAAATCCTGAGTGTGCCGCCACCAAAAAAAATTGCTAATCCTGAGTGTGTCGCCACCCAAAAACAATGCAGATTCTGAGTGTGCCCCCACCAAAAAAAATTGCTAATCCTAAGTGTGCCGCCACCAAAAAAATATGCAAATCCTGGGTGTGCGTCTTCGGGCCCGAAGACGCACACAAATACAGATCCCTTACAACTGACTTCATTTTCCATGGCATAGGTCACTGATCAATGTAGACCCTACCCCAAGTGCAAATTAGAGACGTGGAAGGACAACTCCATAGTGCCATGAAATGACTAGAAGAAAAAAGGCAGCCTACGAAAATAAGGAACGGAATTCAATCCCCCACTCCATGCTCGGAAGACTTTTGATTCTAAGCACTATGACTCAAAAATGACTCTCCCGTGACTCGAAAATGACTGAAACATGACTCCGGATTGACTGCTCCGCGCCTGAGTACGTACAGCAACGCAACTGCAAGGGAATCCGAAAACATAGCACAATGGTGGGTCATGCTTCAACTGACTCTCACTTATGCCAATTCTCCTGCATTTGGAACACGAGCATCCACTCACGTGAGAAGCAATTTTTCCAACTGAAGACTCTTATCAAATAGCCTAAGAACTCTCAGAGAACAAGGCTTCACAAGTGTAGCCCTTTGTAGTGACTACTAAAAACACCTTATACACTGTTCCTCCAATCAGCCAACTGCAATAAGAGAAGTTGGCCAAAGCAATGGCATTACAAAACTGCTTGGTAGAACGTAGCCAGTGCAAATGATGGAGAATGAGCAAATGCAAGCACAGAAGGTGCACCAAACAACCGGAAGAGCTACTCACCGGGCTTACTAATCTTGGCCGTGCAGTTGAAAGGCTCCCCTCGCCATCGTCCATCATGCCCTCGCTTGTTTCAGGCCCCCCTCCCTATCAACATACGAAGAACTTGTATTCATTAGGTTCGACTGTAAGCCCAAGGAAAGTAACCAGCAAGCTTAACCTCGACCCTACAGACGCTTGTATTTCACGATGAAAAAAAAAGACTGAACAAGAACATTGGACACTTACCGTCGAGGACGCTCGACCGGATTTGCCTCACCTTCCCACCGATGACAGATTCTTCACACTCTGCCGTGCAACAGACATCTTCCGGGACTTGCCTTTCTGCTTGTCAGTGCTCCAGTAGTCCTTCAGGCAGTTCCACTTTTGTTTGTCGACATGCAGAGGAGGACTATCACATCCCCTCAAATATCGACTCTTCAGGCGACATCTTTCGGCCTTCAGGTACTTCGACACGGCCAATCTAAATCCCACCATACTCAACGGTTGCCCCAAGTACTCGAATTCGTTGTCCAATGCGGCTCTGAGCTTTTGCAGCGTATGTGGCTCATGCTTGGACTAGTGCACTACACTGATGTCCAAACATTTCGGGACCAAGGAGCACAAAGCTTCATCCCAAGCGTTCTTCCCTTCGCAAGTGGCATCCACTTTGCCGCCCAGTGACACAAACACTCGGTTTGGCTTCACTCCCGACGTGGCACGTTGGCGACTGGCCAAATCGTAATCAACTTTCTGCTTCCTTCGAACACTGCGATCAAGAATGTCTTCTTGAAGGGCATCTGCATTTTGTCCAGCCCACACATCTGGGACTGAGGGGACAGCTCCTGAGCTCCACGTAGGTTGGGATTGCGGCTGCACTGGCATGTAGTGGCCCAGCAGTCTGGCACCCACGCGAGGTTTGGTTGCCTAGATTCGAGTGGTGGAGGAGGACGCCCTAGTGGTGCGATGTGCCCTGCTGCACATTGCACCGACGTTGTCTTCTTCCTCTTTGTCCTCTTGTAGTCTTGTCAAACAGAGGTTCTTCGTCCTCGAGGTCAAGGTCGTCTTCTGAAGAGTCCATGAACTCTTCCTCTAATCCTACCAAGGAAGCCGTAACTTGCCACATTGATTAAAAAATACGCCGGGGTATGCAACAAGGACAATGCAAGTGTCATAGGAAGGTGAATCCCGCAATTTCCAACCCAGATCTCTGAAACACTAAACCCTTGATGACACAAAAAACCCTAAACCCTAAACCGGCAAAAAGAAGAAAGTTTCCCCTTGTCGGATTGCTGCTCAACATGTCTACAACGAACGGCTAGGTACTTCATACCTGTACCAATGGCATCGCCATCAGATTTTGTCGCCTCCGACGACGAGTCTTTGGCGGACCTCATCGTGCGGCTCCCCTTGCCTCCCTTTGCCTCCTTTGCTGTCCTAACTGGAACGCCTTCCCGCCGTGAACTCCTGCGCACAACTCCGTCGCCTCTCTTGTTGCAAGTGGGAGGCAGTTTACCACCTTCGGCCTTCGCAATAGCGCTATCCCTGCCCCAACATCCAGAAAATTTGACACAGTGTGGGCGCTTAATTACCCACCCTTGGTAATTAATCGGACACAACCAAGTTCTAGGGGTTAACTAAATTCTAACCTAACGGGTGACTAAGCGTCGGTCCATTGTGCCTTCCAAGCAATGGATCTTCTTTACTAAGTTCCTAGTTTTCGCAGGTGACAATGGAGTTGCCCCCAATTGGCGAGGGAATAGGTCGGGCTAACCGTCCCCTAACGGCAGCCTATGCGAACTACCACCAAATCTATCCTAATCTATGGGAATTTGAGGCTAATTGACCTTTCCTGAGACTGAGGAGGGATTATCTAAGTCCCTTCCATGGTTTCCTAAGTTGATTGGGTTTTTTCCTAATCTAAGTTATCTTTTTCCCTAATTTAATTTATCCTTTTTTCCTAATTTTAATTTCCTAATTTAATTTATCCTTTTTTTCTAATTTAATCTTCTAATTTAATTTATCTTTTTTCCTAATTTATCTCCTAATTTAATCTTCTAATTTAATTTATCTTTTTTCCTAATTTATCCCCTAATTTAATTTATCCTTTTTTTTCCTAATTTAATCTTCTAATTTAATTTATCTTCTAATTTAATCTTCTAATTTAATTTATCTTCTAATTTAATCTTCTAATTTAATTTATCTTTTATCTAATTTATCTCCTAATTTAATCTTCTAATTTAATTTATCTTTTATCTAATTTATCTCCTAATTTAATCTTCTAATTTAATTTATCTTTTTTCCTAATTTATCTCCTAATTTAATCTTCTAATTTAATTTATCTTTTATCTAATTTGGTTGCTTGTATGGTCAACTTCTATGTATGAAATGGGTTTGGATACTTCGAGTCCTATTGATAAACTTCTATGTCTAACTCAAGGCCCCCCCCCCCTAATTCCTATTTGCTAATCGAAATTAATCACTACCTAACAGAGTTAGCGTAAATTAAAAGAAAGACAGCCCCAAGGATTGGTTTACTGACTCACCTGATCGTCGTTGGCATGCGCGGCATTTTCCTCCATACCTCCGGCCGCGTGCTCGTATTCCATAGTCGACACGTATTTTGAAGTAGTAAAATGCCAACGGCTTAGTCCTCGGCGAAGTAGTACACTCTAAAGACCCTTAATGGTTCCTTCCTTTCTCCTTGCCTCTTTTTCTTTTCCTTCAACACTATTCCTACCAACCCCTTAAATGAGACCTTACACCATATGACGCTAATCTAATGGAAGAGTCACCTATTCCCTTACGTCGTCATTTTGGTGTCATCCTAATCTCTTTCCTAATAGTTGTAAGAAGCTTTTGAGATTTCCTACCTAATCCTATGACGCAACACTATTTATCGTCTCTCCCTTCTTCCTCTCCTATAACTACCCCCTTCCTAATTTTGTCATCATTGTGTGAGGTGGCTTGTTGGTGAGGGACTTTGAGAGGTTGTGCAGGTTTGGACGTGTGGGATGGCGACTTCTCTTCCCCCCTTCTTCCTTTAGCCTTGAGTTGGTCTTTCGTTAGTCTTTTACTAGACCCCCGGTTTTCAATCTTAGTGTGATGAAAACCCAAAAAAAAGGTGTGGTGGGGCCCCGCAGGGCATCGTCCCGTAGTGCTGAATTTAGTTGAGTTAAGGATTTCTCCTTCCCCCCCCCCCTTTTGGACTCCCAACTCCCTGGCCTTCCCCCTTGAGCTCCCAACTTCCTGGCCCTCCCAATTGGCCCTCCCCGAACTGGCTCCCCGACTGGCCCTCCCCGAACTGGCCCTCCGATACCTGGCCCCCCCGACTGGTTCCCACCCATTGGCTCCCCGATACGGGTTGCTGACTGCTCCTTACGGGCCTCCCCTTACGGGCTGCTGACTGCTCCCTTACGGGCCTCCCCTTGGGTTGGTTGGCTTCTCCCTTACGGGCCTCCCCTTGGGGCTGGTTCCAAATATTTTTACTACAATCCTTCCTTTCCGGGTTCCCGTATGGGAACCCACTACACAACTTAAAATTGGACAGGTCAGGGTCAAAGCTTCGCCGTCTAGGGGGAATAGACAAAAAGTTTTAACAACTAGCAAAACAATGGCCTAGTGGCGGGGTTTCTCCCTATACTTGTCTACCACCTAGGGCACTCTTGGGGGCTAAACTTTGGCTTTTCCCAAGAATATCTTGGGAACTAAACTTTGGAACCAAAAAGTATAGGGGGTTCAAAGCTTCGCCGTTGAATTGGTTTTGACACCAACTCTAAGACTGGTGACGGCCCCCGGGTCCAAAGCTTTGCCGTCTAAGGCTTGTTTTTGACACACACTCTAAGACTAGGGTAGGTTACAGGTTCAAAGCTTCGCCGCCTCAAGGGCGGTGGGGTCCACTCGTAAACAACACGGCAAGGGTGACTATGGTTAGGACTTACACAAGAGGCAACTGATTCCACAAGGTAAACATAAATAAGACAATACTCATGTACTAAAGGCCCCCCAAAGCGGCATCGCCAAGGTACGGTGGGGGGTGACTTTAGGATTAGTACAAGACACCCAAAAAGATACACGGAAAACACACGCAAGTAGATGGAAACCGCTTGACTTGCACACGTACAAGGTAAGGTAGAAGGACCTCAAGGACTTCAAAGAGCTTGAATTAAAATGACAATGGGGGCCAAAAAGTGCTCCGAAAACACCGTAGAGGTTTCTTGGCTTGAAACGCCAAAAATTCCAAGATAACTTGGACCCACGGACCCAAAACAAGTATTGGGGGTGTTTTGGGAGAGAGAAGGGCCCCCTTTTATAGGTTTCCAAGGGCCCACTCCCCCCCTCGACGAGTAACCTCATCCATCCGGATTTTCATCCAAATTTGAGATTTTCACCTAATTTTGGGTTTTACGCTGGTCCTAGTCTCTAACTTTTGGAGTTTAGCTCGGAATTGCAAATGGATTGCGCCAATGGCTTCAGAATGCCATTTTTAGCCTAAAGGACCCCCTACCCCCTATTTCTATCACAAAAACCCATCGGAAACTAGTGCCAACTAGAGCCCATTAAAAGGGTAAAAACCTAACTTTTGGGGTTTACCTCTTTTGGCTTGGGTAATTAGCTAGGGTTGTTGGGGAGGCTCTAGGGAGTAAGAAAAGGCTCCTTGATGTCTTCGTTCCGACTTCGTACGCTCCCGGGATGCCAGTCAACCCCTCAAAGATCTTGCCGTAAATATTAATGGGGGGGATGTTGTCAGTTTCGGCTACTTCCCGCTATTGGAACTCCATGAATTTTTTCGGGGCGCGTTATTAACATAAAAGATGCTAGTCTAATTTTTAGTGAGATTTTACCGCGGCCTGGGTATTTTCTATGAATTTCCCAACGTGGCCTTTGGCGGTTGACCGCTCGGAAAAAGATCCTTTGGAGATAAAAAAAAACCGAGACTTTTTGGGGAACCTCTCATGGAGTCCCCCAAGCCACGTGCCAAGTCCTAGGCTATTCTGGCACACAGTTGGTGGCGTGGTGAAAACTGACTTCGGTTGAATCACCGGCAGTCAGGGAATCTTTCACATGTGAGGGAATCTTGGCGAATGGGTTTTGCCGTGGACATCCCGACATGCTCCAGATCCGAGAACACTATCCGGTGGCTGTGGATTCCTCCATGCGGCCTGTTTGGGACAAGTAACACCTGCAAGCTAACAATTTGGATTCCTAATGTTTCGTCGGTGGAATGGGGAAACTAGAACCTATCTTTGGAGATTTACGTGGGGATCCCCCTAACTCTCCTAAGACTAATTTAGCCTATCATGGTCACATGCACTAGGTTTTGGGCTATTTTGGGTAAGTTCCCAGTAGCCCTATTGTTTCCCACTAATTACGGGTTCTAACCTATATACAAGTGGGTCTTATGGGTAATCTATGGATAAAAGGCTATTTATGACCAAATGCTATACTGGTACGTGACATACCTATTTTGGTTCTACACTCTTTTTTGGGCTTTTTGTACTACTTTATGCCTTAATTTGTAATAAACTAAAAAAAAGAAAACAATGAGTGACGAATTTGGAATTTGGGGCTCACACACAACCTCGGCATTAATCGACACTAAAATACAAGCAACCACGGGGACTCTTACGGTACAAATCACGTCACGCTGGTGCGTACATACTCTAAGCAACATGTTCTCTCTTACGGGACAAATCACGTCACACTGGTGTGTACATACTCTGAGCAACAAGGCGGAGTCAGGCAAGTGTTTTCATAAAACATAGGACACAGTTTCCAAGGGAAGAAGACGACCATGGCGGATCCTACGTGGCGGTTTTAGGGTACATGATTGCCTTGTTCTAAAATGTTCCTGTCCAGTGACTACTTACGGACTTGCAAGTGACTTCCATGTGACTCTGACAGAGTCATCGACAAGTCCACAGTCATACAATGCAACTCCGGGGGTTCTCTCGTGGGCAAACAAATCCTTGGGACATAGCGTTGGGTGTGGGAAACCCTACGACTACGCCGCCTTCGTGTTTCGAAAAAAGTGCAAGGTACAGGGAGGGACAGAACTGCTAAAGCGTTCACCTGCGGGCTGACTAAGGAGTCCTTTGCGTCCCTAGACTCGTGCATAAGCACACTCTGATATCAAACCCGTGGAGCTCTAATTCCAACGCTAACAAGAACAATTCCGCCAGTCATGAAAGTGAAGGACTGACTTGAAGAAAATGATTTGGCTCTGTTGAGGGGAAGGGGTCGGAAACTTACAGCTTCGCTCTTGCTGCCTCGGTTGGAGCCGCCATTTGTCGCACCCGGAGGACGTTTTGGTCCCGCAACAACTCGTAAGCTCCCTTCTCTGGCGGTGGACTACCTGGCTGCACTTCCACGGTCCACTGCAAGTCTTCTCAGCGCTCGGCCGTCACACTTTGCTTCACGTAAGGCAGTGATCTCCCGTCAATTTCCAGCCAATGAGGTCCGGCGCTTCAGTATTGTTGTAGTTGGAGGGCGGCCGCTCTTCTTGCTTTGCAGTCGTCCGAGAGAGAGAGTGAGGCAAAGCCGGAAGCGCAATCTGGGAAGCAGGAAATGAGCTACCGTGGCGATAGTAGGCGAATTGGTGATTACTGCGGGTCATGCAATGCCCTCTCATGATGAGCGTTGTTGCGGTTTGGCGGCGCATCAATTAATTGGGGATTCTGACCATGAAGATCAGTGACTGGTAAGTGTCTTTTATGGAACTATTGCACAGTGCAAGTCGCTTAATAGTCATTTAACTTGTCCTTAGGAAATTCCAGAGAAAGGTCCGTCAGTGCTGAAGGACCATTGTCCGACAGTGGCAGACAGAGACTTAGAGATGAGCGCCTCTAGCTGAGGGAGTTACAACGAGCCAGAGAGTACAAGAAGCTGCATTGTCCTTGCACTCTCTGCAAGGGTCGTAAGAGACTTCTCGTGCACAACGTTCACGCTCACCTTCTACGTCATGGAAGGCATGCGGATTGCCGCGTTTGGAGAGGCCCAAGCGCAAGGGATTCCTCTGATGAGGAGTGGGAGCATGAATTCTGGCAGCCGGAACGAGAAGCAGCAGAAGGCATGGACGACCTAGATGCGGATGTTGACACAGTGGGCATGCTAAATCAGGCATTGCATCCAGCGGACGCTCCACCATTTTTGGGTGAAAGAGTTCAAGAGGAAGTGAGGAATGCGTTTTCAACAGCGGACTCTATCCACGAGGACTCGAGGAGTGCATGGAAGTGTTCGACGGTGACGTAGCGGAGTCTGAGGAATGTCGTGACGAGCAGCATCCTCCCTCCTTAGGAACTGACGGAGTTGGCAGTGACAACCAGCACCCTCCAACTGTAGGCACTGACGGATCTCACAATGACAGAAACTTTGATGCCAAGGCGTTGCAAGAGTGTATGGAGCCTCTGTACGATGAAGCTGCGTCGAGCAAACTCGCAGCTACGGTGTTGTTGATGAATTTGTGCACTGTGCATGGTGTAAGCAACCATTGTGCCAACGAATTGTTCAGTATTTTGCACTCTCATCTCCTACCGAGGAACAATAAGTTGCCTCGAAACTACTACGCCGCGCACTCCTTGACGAGGAAATTGGGGTTGACATATAATACCATTCACGCATGTGAACGAGGTTGTGTGCTTTTTCGAGGGCCCTATGAGCAAGAGCTACGGTGCCCCAAGTGTGGGGGTCGCAGGTACTGAGACGAGGAGCGGCGTTGTTTTCCATTGAAGGTGCTGCGGCACTTCCCCATCATTCCCAGGCTGCAGCGCATGTTCATGAGTCCAAAAATCTCGGAGCTCATGGTTTGGCATGCAGAGAATTGGAGCAACCGTGCCGAAGGTGATGGCCTCGTCAGGCATCCCTGCAACTCCAAAGCTTGGCAGCATTTCGAGGAAAATGTGGATCCCTCTTTTGCCCAGGACCCCAGGAATGTTCACTTTGCCTTAGCAGCCGACGGAGTGAACCTTTACAAGCAGAATCGGACATCATCGTCAACATGGCCAGTGTTGCTATTGAACTACAACTTGCCACCTTGGTTGAGCACAAAGAAGTTTTTCATTTTGTTGGCACTCTTGATTCCAGGGAGGGAGTCAGTGACAGGTGACGTGTTTGACGTATATTTAGAGCCGCTTGTGGAAGAGTTGTTGGAGCTTTGGGCTGGGGTCCCTGTCGCAGCACAGGGTAAGTAAATTCCCTATTATGCTCACAAAAACCACTTTAAAGCATAACAAAGTGACTCTAAAGATTGAACCCATGAGATTCTGTGAAGTGTTTAAACTCTATTAGGAATTTAGAGGTCAATAGTCGGTTTCTTTCAAAGATTTCCCTAATCGGATGTCGGATTCTTCAATCCGGAAATCCTTCCTACATCGCATATCCGGAATCTATGTCCCACTGTTACTGACTACAATCCGGATATCCTTGATCAGCAACCAACAACCCCCCCCAGACTTTCCTGAATACTTCCGGGTTTCTTCTATGAGACCGGACTCCCTCCCTTTTACTGGTGTCCGTCTTCTTTACTAATTTCCGATTTAATTTAACCTCTGTTGACTCATCAGAGGGATCCGCCAATTCGATTTAGTAGAGTGGTCGGCTAGCCACACCTTCTGGACTTTTAAAGTGATGGAAGAGTTCACTCTAATCTATTCAATCTCCTATCTAACTAGAGTCCGGTTTGGTTTCTCACAATGACCGGAAAATGAATCTGGTCAGAGGTCACACAAAACCCCCCCGTACGACCCTTATCATACTACAACAACTTCGACTTTCTTTCAACTTGTATGGAGCTAAGGTGACTACAAGTGTATCCGCCCGTACCAATAGAATCCGGTATCTCTTCCGTTTACTTTCTAAGTTGATGAGCCCTCTCAAGGGTCAGACGCGAACCAGATCTCCCACCCGGTTGCTCTAGCGCAGTCAGGAAATCCCTCCCTAATTGCCTAGCTTAACAATGGTTATCTCATCCGGAATACAAGATCTAGATCCTACTGAGATGCTATGACTCACTCCCAGCACTTACAACCTCTGCACACAACTATAGATAAAAGAACACCAAAGGGAAGAAGAATTCTCTCCAAGTCCGCTCACTAGCAATAAATTCCTTATTCACTCATCCGGCCAAAGCATGGGAAGACAAGGGAATAACAGAAAAATGCACAGTACACAAAACCAGTTGATGGAAATTCGCTTCCTCGTCTCCATTGAGAGACGGGTTTATATACAAAGTTAAGTTCATACAAAATGGGGGGAAAAAAAAAGCCCAGCACTATCTGGTGTAATTTGCTCAGTAATTTTACTGATGCTGCCTTCCTTCTCTCCCCCTTCCGGAATACGTTCCGGAACTGGAGTAGAAGGTTCTCCATCTTCTGTTGGTGGTGCGGGTGCAGGAACGTTGTGATTGGATCCTAGAGATCCGGGTTTCAGTACCTCCTGCACATCCGAATCCCCACACAGACTCGGAAAGGAAATTCCGGACAAGGAAACCGGATGATGTAGATGAAGCCTTTTACTGCTATCATCTATCATCTTGGCTGCCTTCCGGAATTCCTCTAACGACGACTCCATTTGACCGACAAATTCTGCAAGTATCCGTGCTATTCTCCCACCGGAGATTTTCTTTTCCCTGTGCACGCCCTCGTCAAATAACTTGGCCTTGGCCATCGCATCTCCGGATGCCGCCACCACGGAAGTCATCGTGTTGATGGCCTTCCGGGTATCCTCCTGCAAATTCCGGGCAGCTCTCACTTCCTCCATGCTGACTTCCCGGTCCCTCTTCAAGAGTTGGATCTCGCCTCTCAGCTTGAGCATCAACTCATCCATTTCCCGGAGGGTGATGGTCTGCTTTAGAAACCTCTCCTCCTTCTCCCGGTCCTCATCCGGATTGTTGATGCAGTTCGCTACCGTTTCCGGAAGAAAACTGTCAATCTTTCCTCCTACCAGACCGGCTATGGAAGAAATTGCAGTATGCCTGATAACACATCGGGCCTGAATTTCCCCCCAAACATGAATCAACTTACCAAAAAGTGGATTCATTCCGGTGTCGTTGGATCCGGAAGCTTCGGCTTTTCCTTTGTCCGCTTCCCGGGGTCCATTCTTCGGTGTTCCGGTTTTAGCCGGAAGAGCCCCTCCTTCCGGACTGGTCTTGGTCCGGGTGGCCATCCCCTTCCCATCCAGTTGAGACGGCTTTCCTGCTTGCTGACCTCCCAACTTCTTGTCAGCCGGAGACCCTCGATTCCCCACCGTCGTCTTTAGGCGTTTCCGGTGGACGAGCGGTATTCCATCGTCCTCCTCATCTTCCTCCTGCCAGTTCCGCATATTCTCCTTAGGTGTTCCGGCTGGCGGAGTACTATCGTGTTCGGTGTCGGAACTCTCATCGTCCGACACTCCGAACTTGGCGAGAGCCATCTGGGCCCTCCATTCACTCTCCTCGGTTATCGTGAGGAGTCCCTGTTTCCGGTAGAGATGGAAAAGGTAGGGGCAGAGTGGGGTTCCTCTACTCTTCTTGGTATTGGCGTAGAGTCCGGCCACCAGCAGGCACATGTACTTCGCCCAATCCACTCGCATCTCCCCGCTCAGAGCTCCGAAAATAGTATTGCCCACCGAGTGGGTCAATATTGTCGGTTTTTCCGGATAAAGGATGGGGAGCAGAAACTCCAGCAGACACCGATGCCGCGAGTTTATGCAGTCCGCCACAACAAATCCGTCCTTGGAATCCGCTCCTTGGGCAAACAGCCCCTTCACATAATTGTCCCGGGATTTGGCCTTTGACGTCCCTCCCTCCCGGAAATTATAGACTTCCCTCCAGATCTCTTCGGTCCACTTATCCGGTGTTGCCCGGATCGTTTTTGCAAATTGATTTGGAGCTCCTAGTTGCAGCTCCCAGATGACCTCCTCGTTTTTGAACCCCCAGGGTTTCCCGTGAAGCCCCTCACAGCCCATGGCCGTCAGGTCGTCGATTAGCTCCGCCAACTCCCGATCCGTCTTGGGTTCTACCGGCGCCACCCCTCTCAACTTCACTTCTCCCTGAGGCGCATTTGGTTTAGTGGCGGCGCCACTACGCTTAGGCATCCGTCCTCACTTCTACTTTCTACCTCGCTTTCTCTCTTCTAGCCGCACGTCTCATATCCCACCCAAAACCCAATCTAAAGTTTTGCGCCTACCGATCAATCCGCGCGCCTTCCTACTGCCAAGCGCCTCCTCAAATCACACAGCGCCTAAGAAAAAGAACGAGCTCCAACACTCCACACAAAGAGAAACAAATACACCTAAGAGCTGGAGAGAGTCTGAGAGAGAGAGAGAGAAAAAAAAAAAGAGTTGAGGCGCCAAAGTGAGAATGAGCTCTCAAACCCTAAGTCAGGGTTTATATACCCCGAAAACTTTGTCCGGATTTCCCTTCTGGTTTCCGGTCTTCTAATCTTCCGGTCCTCCGGTCTCAGTCCGGAACTAGAATATTTTCCGGCTTCTACTTTGATTCCAGCTAACAGTTTATTTTACTTCTCTAATTGTCCTAATTCAAAACCGGGTTCTAAACTTTAAGCTCTTCTGGTTTAGTTCTTCTGGATTTAAAACCTAAACTCTTGATTCCTAAAAAAATTGAAAATTCCGGTTGCGACAGTCCCTGCCCATGACGTCACTAAGGATGTAGGTGAAAAGGCTTTTCAATTGCGTGCCATGTTGCTATGGACTATACACGACTTCCCGGGGTATGGCACCGTTGGAGGATTCTCTCATCAAGGGTATGCAGCGTGTCCGTGGTGTGGTGAAGACCTTGGTGCTGAGCATTCTGCTGAACTGTCCAAGCAAACTTATGGTGGAACTCGTCGATGGCTACCTGAAGATCATCCTTACTGATCAGAAGGTATGAAGGACCGGTTCAACGGATTAATGGAACACCGCTCGAAACCCCGGGCTATCATTGTGGAAGAACAAATTCAACACGCACTACAATGTGAGGCATGGAAAGCAGCCAGAAGCAGAGAGGGTGCCGTAGGGGACCCCTCCAAAATTCATGGCGTCAAGCGGTTGAGCATTCTGTTCAGATTGCCATATTGGAAGGTAAGTGTCTCTAATTTTTGCCCTTTTTGAACAGAACGCCTTAGAGGGGACTCCAAAGCTTTCCAGTCACTCGTAAGTTCCTCCCAAGTCATGTACAAGTTACTATGACAGGGATATGACTGAAGAATGACTACTAAATTACTAGTATATAACCAGGTTGTGACCTTCGACTTGTACCTAATTTGTTGGTGATGTCTGTGCTGCCAGTATCTTCTGATTCGCTACACGCTGGACCTCATGCACTGCAAAATGAATCTTGCGAAGAACTTTCTGAAATCCATTTCGGGGAAGAAGGACACAGTCAAAGTGCGGAGGGACCTGCAGCGCCACAATGTCAGAAGGCACCTGTGGCTCGTTCCACACCCACGTAAGGTAGGGAAGATGGTGAAGCCACGAGCCTCTTATGTATTGTCCGAGCAAGAGTTTGAGAAGTTCGTGAAGTGCATAGAGGATTTGAAAACACCCGCGGGGTATTCCTCAGACCTTGGCAAGTGTCTCCGCAAGAAGAATTTTGGTGGCCTAAAGTTGCATGATTATCATATTATGATGCAACAGCTCATGCCACTAGCTCTTCATGATCTGATGGAACGAGGACCTCGTCTGGCTATTATGAGAATGTGCAGGGTCTTTTGTCGCTTAGGCACAAAGGTATGGAATCCCGCAGACTTTCTGGCTCTAAAAGCAGATGTGGCAGAGAGCATGGCCCTCTTGGAGATTGAATTTCCACCTTCTTTTTTTGACATAATGACTCATCTCCCATACCATTTGGCGAAATAGTTGGATTTGTGTGATCCGATGAGTGCACAGTGGATGTATCTCGTGGAGCAATACATGAAAGTATTGAAGAATCACGTTCGAAACATGGCACGACCAGAGGCATGCATGGCAGAGGGGTACTTGAAAGACGAGTGCATTGGCTTCATTACAGAGTATCTGCACAATTTCCCGGGCTCTCAGAGGCGTGTGTGGGATGAAGACGAAGAATACGGAGATGGTGAGGAAGTTTTACAAGGGGCAAGAAGGGTGCACGTGATGAGTTCCGAGTTGAGAGATGTGACCCACCAGTATGTGCTCTCCAATGTTGCAGCCTTGCAAGATGAATTCATGTAAGTTAAGTCGGTCAGTCTTCCATGTGACACTGTCATCTATGCAGTGACAGAACTGTGAACTCCTCTGCATACGTTAGGGACAGTCTGAGGTGGAATCATGCGTAGTTCCGCATTAGGTATCGCATCTTCATTTTGAAGTTTTGTAGACGTAGAGTGACTCATAATTGACATAGAAGTGACTTCTGCAGTCACGTGGAAGTCATATATCTTCCACTGCACGATGAGAAATAATCCTCAAGTCTAGGTAGTGCGTCTTGTTGGGTCTTCTTTGCATGGCGGATCATCTGCTCGCGGGTTTAATTGTATTTTCGGGCCTTGGGCAGGACGTGGAGGACTGAATCGCAAGCAAACTCGGAAACCCCATCCTTAGCTGATTGGATGCAACGCACAGTGGGAGCCTCGGACTTGGATTTAAGTAACCCAGAACATATGGACCGCTTCCTCCTCAGCAAGAAGCCGTCCCAGAGAGCTACTAGGTATTCACGAGTCACAGCATTCGGCAACCACTTTCGAGTGGAGGATAACAGTACCAGATACTTGTTGAGTTACAACAGCGAGGTAGCGTCCGTGTTCCACGAGACTGTTGGAAATGTTGAGGAATCCTCAGTGAACTACGTGGAAGTACTTCAAGACGTACTTGAGCTGGATTATGGTGCATTGACTACAAAGATAATTCTACTACGTTGTGAGTGGATGAAAAGTCAAGACAATCGAGGTAACCCTACCTACACGAAGGATGAGTCTGGATTCCTTGTAGTGAACTTCTGACACAAATTGCCTCGCTTGGCAGAACCTTTCATTTTTCCAAGCCAAGCTACTCAAGTTTTCTTTTCAGACGTTCCAAGAAGACCAGGTTGGAAAGTTGTGCTACGTAAAGAGGCACGAGCACGACGAGAGGTCGTTGACACAGCCGATGCATTTATAACCACAACAGTGGAGAGTGCAGGGCTGAGAGCTCCCCTAAACCTGCCAATTCCAACCCAAACGGTAAATTTAATTGGGGCCATAGAATTGTTTGAGGAAGAGAACTTGTTAGCACGGGCAGCATATTAGTGTCATCCTGATGCACGCCATGCTCATACATACTACCGTACTTGCAGTTTAGAGAACTGGTGATTAGAGTAGCAGTTTTTTAGCAAAGCATTTTGAAGAAGCTTGTACTTGAATTCCGTCAAAGGAATGTCATAATTTCAGTGGAAATCTCACCATATAATTCAGCGTGTCCTTTATAACTTCTAGATAACTTCAAAATGACTGCAGTAGTGAATTAGTCATATAGAAGTTATGGACAAGTCGTGGCTGACTTTGGTTTGTAGGAGTGAAATTGGGAGTCCTCTTAGAACCCTCACATTAGGAAACATGAGTCCCTCAAGAATGTCTAAAAAGCCTTGAACGAGTACAAAGAGCAATTAGAAGAAGCTCAAATTCTACATCGCCATCTGTCATCGTTATACGACACCTTACTGGAGCAAAATCTGTACTGTTTGTTTCGTTGCTTTTCCTAAGGGGAGATCTCTCACATCAACAACCTTATTGGCCTCCCAAGTGAAAATCTTGAGAAGTAGCTCCCGCCCAGGAATTAGGAGCGTGTACCGTAAAACGCCTAAACAATGGCATAATTTTAGTGGTGCTCGATCTTTGTTAGTGACCTTTGTTCCTATGAAATGTTTATAATGTACTAGACGTGCACTTTCAAAACTGTGTTCACATGTCAGTCATGGTGGAGTAGCCCTAGACTACATACGTGCTCATCATTTTTTAATTTCTGCCCAAAGTCCGCCATAGCGGGCAGCACCACAGGTACCAAAATTCCCAAGTCATTGCTAAGTCATTCTGCAGACACGGGCAGTAGTATTTCGTGACTTCGAGTCATTCTTTAATGGCTGACACTTCTGCCGCTGCCTTCACGCAGTTTCTAATGTAATGTCATTCCCGTGGAGAACTGAAAATCGTGGATGAAAGTCTACGAAGGGTGCACCCTCGTTCGCGGTTCTAAAAAATGACTTGCAAATGACTGTAACATTTTCACTGGTGCAATTATGGAATTTCAAGTCATTTTTTAGTTGTTCCGGCCACATAGTCACGTTTCAGTCATTTCCCCCAGTCATTTAGGATAGGGTTTTTTTGTAGTGTTTGAACCTTCCATACTTTTCTCAAGTCTTTGTCTTCGACTCTTCGTGAATCCTTGAACTTGTTTGTTTCTGCCTCATTTACGATTGTTGGACTATGAAGAATATCTTTGTTTGCTTCTTTGTAATTCATATGACATCTTGAACTTTGCCCTTCCAACATATGTCCATGCTCACTCGACCGTTTGTAGTGATCACTTTGGTTGCTTACAAAGCTTTGCTAATGATGCTTCTTCCTCCTCTCTCTCCTTTACCTCCTTTTCTTTCTTCATACCCTCTCATGGAGGACTTCCTATGTTCAGCTCTTGATGAATATTGTTGTGTGTGTGTATGTTGTTTATAATCTTCCATTGATGACAAACTCGTGTAGAAGCCATAATGTTTTGCAAAAACTGAAGTCCGTCCTTGCCATCCCTGCTGTACATAATGAACAAAGAACAAATATTGTTAATGTGTCAATAGTTCTCAATGTACTTCACATTCAATCATGACATACAAAACTCACATTCAATTCAACAACCTTGTACAAAATCCACCACTTTGAACATTGAATATTGTCCTTTCAATGACAAGTTCAATCAAAGAGGACTAAAATTCAATAATTCACTTCATAAGCACTAGCACTGGGGAACATTGGTGGAGTTGACATGAAAATGTTCATCCAAAACTCTTTCAATGATCCAGATGAACTACTACATGACCTCATGCATGAGACTTCACCTATGCTTTTTTGTTTCTTACTGGCCACTCATTATCTTCCCTCCCACTCTCTTTTTGGTACCAAGTAGCATTCTCATAGTGCTTGGCATTTCATGTCCTCCTACTGGACACTAACCATTATTTGGCCTCCTTTTTGTACTCCAATGCTCAAATATTTGCTTGCTACGAACCATCATTCTCAATTGCTTGAACAATGGCATTGAAGTCTTTCAGAAAAGCAACTTATGTAATCATTGTAATGTGCTGACATAGCCATATAGAATTAAATGAAATAGCCTTAGGATGTCACGACCCTCATCTTGAGGCATACATGTGCTACTTTGGTGAGCAAGGAGGACCTTGGAGGTGACTCCCCAAGCCTTGCAAGAGATGAGGTGATAAGAATTAGGAGTCTCAAGTGATTAGAGAGTTGTAGGGCTCTACTTGGGACGAATTGGATGGTGTGTTGCGCATGCTTAGAAAGCTTGTGAGAAGACGCGTCAATGGGTTCAAAGAACAAGAAGATTTGAATTATTAGTCAAAAGTTATGTCTCCTCAAAGTTGGTAGTGTCTTGGTCGCGTCCCAAGAGGATGGGATGTGGAAGCCAAGGTTTGGGAAGATTCCTTTGAGCCAAATAGGGCATGCCGCATGTTGTTGGCATCCAAATTTGATTAAATAATTCAACTTTGAACTTATTTTGGATGAGCCCCTGTCATATGACATGACATTAGATGTGAAACCATGTCAAATAGATGTAGTTTGTTAAACTACATTAGTTCTTTATGACTCCACCCTCTTTGGATGCCTATAATTCTTAGTACACAGCTTATCAACACTTATTTGTTGATGCATATCCAAGTAGATGCATAGCAAGACACCTTGTAAGTACAAATTAAATCTTGAGTTTGACCATGAGCCTTAGCATTCTAGAAAGCTTGTCTCCTTAGTTTAATGTATATAAATTTTGAATGAATAAATGACATTTCATCAATATATATTTTTACATGTCACTAGCTTCATCACTCTAATCAAAAGATTGCAAGTCATAGTAAGTTATGGCCTCCATAATCATTGATGCTCCAAATGTGAAACCTACATCTAGACTCAACTGGATAACAAAAACTTAGATATTGATGATTCAAAATGCACACATTCACATCACAAGAAGTTGGAAAAGCCTATTCTTGATTTTTACACGTACAAACAATGCTTTAGAATTTCAACTTATTCATATGATGTTGAAGCAATGCATGGTAAAATGCATTGGAATCCTCTTTCACTTGGCATTGAGATCCAATACTAATAATTTATGTTTAAAACTAGTAAGTGTGTTATTAGGGTGCACTTACTTCCCTTTACCTTGGGAAATTGAACTTAAAACCTGTGCACAGATAGATGAGCCACTGCAAGTATACGGTCCTCTCTCCTCAGCTCCAATAATATCTCCACTAAGTTAGGGTTTGGTAATTGGGCTGTCCTCGCACCCAGCTATGGGAGCTGCCAAGCAAAAGTGGACCACCGAGGCAGCCTGAGGTCTCAGTGGAGTGCAAGTTCTGCAGAAGGATTCTAAATTCAGTCGGCCCTTGTCTCCAATGAGGAGCTTATGGTCATCGACTCTACTGTAAGAAGCCTGGGCCGACTGAATTAAGTCTTCAACTTACCCCTCATCCTGCTGGCCTTCGTTCAGCTCTGCCTTCCACTGCGCCGGGCGGGCTTCTTCTTCCTCCTCTTCTTTTTCTTCTCCTTCAGTAAGTTATTTCTGCTTCTTCTGCATGTCCACGTTAGCCGCAACTCAGCTGATGCTGGGAAACGCGGCTTTCACTTACGCTGGAGCCCTAGAGTTTGGCGCTGAAGCGTATTGAGGTACTCTCCAAACTTCCTCTTCGTTGAGCAGCTTGGTGCTTTTCATTGCAAATGCCCTTTTAGGGTAAGGAGTGCGGAAGGTCCTCGCTCCTCGGTCCTGCACGGGTTCAAGTGGAAAATGCTCGACTGATGACCGTAGGCATTGCAATTTCATTCTGCTTCTTACTCGCCATAGGATTCTCGCCGTATGGGGGTTAGTAGATGCGAGTTTTGGTAGGCTCTGTAATCGATCTTTGTCCTCGTTTTCTGGCATTATTGGCCGAAGGCGAGGCAGCTTCCTTCTGGCGCTCACTGGGAGCCGATTTTGTATTGGTTTGGTTTTTCTATCCCTAATGTAGTTGTCAGTTGTTAGCATAGCGTCGATGGTCCTCTAATTGTTGGTTTGCTGCCTCATGTAGGGTTCCCACGCCAACGTCGTCTTTGTGAGCGGAAATTGGGGCTGTGCTTACAAGCCGAGGTGGTCACGTTCGGGCTTCTCACCGCCCCTCTTATGGATGTTCTGACTGTGAAGTGACGAAAGAAGCTTGACACGTCGGCGCTGGCCGTCGCAGCCCCACTCACCTCTCCCCCCACTGCCAACCGGTTTGTGACGTCCCTCCTCTCTTGTCTTGTGTGGATCGATCGAACGGTTTCTCTTCACCATTTCAGGAGGCATGGAGGCACCCCCTCGCAAGCGGGGGCGACCGCCCAAGCATCCCAAAGTCGCCTCCAATGATACTTCTCCCCCGGCTCTGCTGCCTCACGCCAGCAACAATCATTCCTCTCTCAACGCGCCTTCCTCCCCGGCCGATGTGGAGATGGTGGACCGCGTGGTGCCGCCCGTGGATGCTCGCTCGGGCCCGCGGGGACGCAAGAAGTCGTCGTCGGGGGTGGAGAAACTCGACCAAGTGACCCCTTCGACCAAGCTTGGCGCTGGCGGAGGCGGAAGTCCCAGCAATCGCGACCTGGCTAAGTCTGAAACGGAAGACGTTGAATCGCCCGTGGAGAGACTCTCGAGGAGAACGAAGAAGTCGTCATTGGTACCACCACGATGCCTCTTCCTCGTCAATTGCACTCCATCGGTCTTCCTCTTCTTCTCCATGGATGCTCTGCCCTCCATGGCTGGATGGATTTTCCGTGGGCCTGAATTTTTGCCAATCCTGTGTCCAATTTTCATCCGTGACGGGGCGACGACGGACTGCTGAATGCGGTTCAGGGACTTCCTTTCCCCAATCGCCCTTTTCCTTGGTAATGCAGCCAAGGGGCTTTTGCCAAGAATTAGGGCGCGCTTGCCTGCACTGCATGTGATGATTGGGTCGGAACAGCATGAAATCGTGAAGGGTTCAGGGTTTACTCGCTGAATGGTTTGGTTTTGAATTTTGGATTTGAGACAGTCGCTGGAGTATGAATGTTCCATTCTATTGTACTCTGTAACCCGAATCTGCATTTGCGTGACATGACAGACTGAAAATGAACATAACGTTGAGTATGAAGATTTTCTCGTTTACCTACCAAAGACTTAAAAGCTGGCGAGAAGTCCAGGTCTAGAATCAGGAATGCCCATTGGTATTATTGCCCAGGATTGTCACCGATATCTACCGCGGCTATTCCAAAGATTTGCACTGAGATACGGATCCGTTCTTCTACAAATTTAAAATTTTGAATATCTGAAGCTTCGACTTTTAATGCCTACAGTGCGGAAGAAGAATGCTAGATGCCTGTTTCAGTGCGACGTGTATTAAGGCCTAACAGAGTTTTTACCTTGTGATATCCGCAGGCAAACCCAGGCTTGTTCTCAAATGACACCATTAGGCCGCATGCTCCCTTGTTTGAGGATGGAACAGTTGGAAGTGAAGATGTGAAAGATGCTCCTTTCATGGATGCCGTTGTGAAAGTATTTTGTGTTCACACTGAACCTAATTTTTCACTTCCATGGCAGAGGAAACGCCAATTCAGCTCTAATAGCAGTGGCTTTATCATTAAAGACCGTCGGGTTCTGACTAATGCACACTCAGTGGAGCACCATACGCAGGTGAAGGTTAAGAAACGTGGTTCAGATACGAAGTACTTGGCCACAGTCCTTGCAATTGGTACCGAATGTGACATAGGTCAGTTGCTGCCCTCTCCATGAACGTCTGTTAGTGGCCGATTTCGCGATATGAGTTTTCAGGTGTACTGTAAGTTTTAGGTTATTTCAATTATTGATTTCGACGTTTGTTGACGTATGTCTGTTTCTCAATTTTCAATCTTCATTTCCTTCGTTCATATTGTCATGCCCTTATAGTCACTGTGGGGGCTCATGCTTGGATCTTCCTAGGTCCATTCTGGACGATGCTGATGCGGGTCGATGGAACTGACTCGGAGTTATCACACTGTCGGATTCTGTGTTATGATGGAACTAGTACATTGGTTTGATTCGAACTTCTGTGCGTGCAGCCATGCTGACAGTGAGCAACGACGAGTTTTGGGAAGATGTGACGCCAGTGGACTTTGGATCTTTGCCTCGTCTGCAAGATGCTGTGACTGTAGTAGGTTACCCTATAGGTGGTGACACTATCTCGGTGACTAGTGGTGTCGTTTCTCGAATTGAGGTTACATCATACGTGCATGGTGCAACGGAGCTCCTTGGTGTGCAGGTAAGGATTGCCGCCCTTCAGTATGGATTGTGAGGCGATTGTCATAAAGTACGGAGTATGTTCTTCCATCAATCGATGCCTTGTATAGCACCAGAATAGGTCATGTAATTCCCTGTTAGTATTGACCCCGATGCCTGTACGAGAGGTATCCTCTGTCGATATCCATCATTTTTTGTTTGTTTGGGGTTAATACTACTCAAGTTTGGTGTGTCGCTACATAGTCAGGCCGTGTAGTCTTTCAGGGATTTAGTGTAGCCCGTGATGGTTGTTCGTAGTTCACGACAGTTTAATTTGGTTCAGGGCGTTGATTGCACGGGCGATGTTGATGTAATTTTCTTGGTCCTGTGCAGTTAGAAGTGCTGCTGTTCTATCATTCTTCACTTCGCTGTTGTTAGCATGTACTTGTTTGCACATCTTTCTTTTATATTTGAGTTTTAATCTTGTCTTGTCAATTGTGTGGGGTTTATTTTGGGCTCATGTGCTCGTGTATGAATTGCAGATTGATGCTGCCATTAATGCTGGCAACTCCGGGGGCCCTGCTTTCAACGACAGAGGCGAATGTGTAGGAATTGCCTTTCAGTCATTGAAGCACGAGGATGCTGAGAATATTGGATATGTTATCCCCACCCCTGTCATTACTCACTTTATCACCGATTACGTCCGCAGCGGTGACTATACAGGTACTAGGACGTACCATTGATTTATTTCTACTTGGGCGGCACAAATTTGAAAATAATTTTTGTGAGGTGCGGATGTGAATGCACTTGATAGTGGTATGCTTCTGCTTTGTTTTTGTTTTTGCGGGCCTTTTCTTGCGTGCTTTAATGAACTTGGATGCTATCATGAGGTACTGCTCGTTGCTCTGAGCCCTTATTTATTTTGATACCGTAAGCTGTATGTGCGGACCCGTTTTTTCTTGAAGTAAGATGTGCAAGCTAATCTGCAGTCCTGGGCAACTGCTACTATCTTCTCTTGTGGTAGGTTATCTGATATGTCACTGGCAGTCTTGTCTATATTGTCTCAAGCACTTTACAAGCAGTATTTATTCTCCCTATTTTGTAATTGGGTTTACATTCTATCACATGTACTGCTGTGTATGTTTTGTCAATTATCTAGGATTCCCCATCTTGGGGATTGAATGGCAGAAAATGGAAAATCCGGATCTTCGAAAGGCGCTGGGAATGAAGAGCAACCAGAAAGGTGTTCGCATTCGACGTGTTGAACCTACTGCACCTGCATCCAAGAATTTGCAAGCTTCAGACATTCTCTTGAGCTTTGATGATATTGATATTGCAAATGACGGCACTGGTACGGACCTTTTCTCTGTATCGTTGTCTATGCATCCTTGAATTGGTGGATTGTAGTTGGCCTGATCTTTACATCTGTAGACTGTCATCTCTACTCTTGTCAATTCTAGTGTTGATGCATGTGTGAATGTCTCTGTGCATGTAAATGAAGTTCCCTTCAGGCATGGTGAAAGAATTGGTTTCAGTTATCTGGTCTCACAGAAATACACTGGTGAGAGTGCGAAAGTCAAGATTTTGAGGGATGGAAAAGTGAAGGAATTTGATATTGACCTAGCCAATCACAAACGATTGGTGCCTGCACATATCAAGGGAAAGCCACCTTCCTACTACATATTGGCCGGCATCGTATTTGCAGCAATTTCCGTACCATATCTCCGCTCAGAGGTTTGTTTAAAGTTGGACCTTTGACATTTTGGATCGTCCAGGATGCTTTGCCCGTGGGATCATGTAATTCACATTGGTATTTTACAGTTTTGCATTATAAATATATCGTGAATCATTTATTTCGCAGGTCATCATGGTGGTAAAGTTTGTCGTCCATTGTTTAGGTTAGTTGGTGACTGTTTTGGTGTTTGGGGGTGTGACAGTATGGGAAGGACTATGACTATGATGCTCCAGTGAAACTGCTGGACAAGCTCCTCCATTCAATGTCTCAATCTGATGATGAGCAGCTTGTTGTTGTCTCTCAGGTTTTGTGTCTCATTGCTATTTTGACTTCATTTTATCTAACTTTCGTTTGCTATTTTTATGTAAAGAAGGATCTTAGACATGGTTTTTTGTCTTAAATTTGGTATTTCGTGGATTATGGAGCTTTCCGTTAGTCTCGTCAGCTGTTTGTTCCCCTGTTTTCTATCGATAGTGCAATGCTTCGCATGGTGCACAGGATCGCTGCCTCAACGAAGAAGACACACCTGGTATGTCGTACTGATCAAGTTGTTGCTGCTTTGCTAAAATCAGGTTCTGGTGGCAGATATCAACATAGGTTATGAAGACATTGTCAACACTCAGGTAAAGGCCCGTTTTTTTGTCCATTTCTGCTTCGTCTCTATTGGTATGGAAGATCGGGCAGTTAGTGATTAGCAGTAATGGGTGGCGCGTTTGTTCACAAGAAATCAGGTCAAGTTATGCTAGCAAGTTGTATTTCTTATGCGATTGCCTTTTGTTGTCCAATCTTTGTTGGCAGGTTATTGCTTTTAACGAAACACCTGTCAGAAATCTCAAACATCTAGCAAACATGGTGGAGAAGTGTACGGATCCATTTCTGCGGTTTGACCTTGAATACCAGCAGGTTATTTTCTTTATGCCAAGCTGTGCTTACTATTATGTCATGTTCCGAGTTAGATGAAGTGTACTTGGTCGTCGGGGGTGTTGTTTGTTGAAAGATTACTCGACGTAAATGAAGGCTATGTGTTGTCACATGGGCTCAGAATAGGGTAGATTCGGATAAGTATTGTGACCGGGATGACGATGACTGCCTGGGTTTGTGCAGATTGTGGTTCTGGAGACTCAAACAGCCAAGACCGCTACCTTGGAGATCCTGGCCACGCATTGTATACCTTCAGCGATGTCTGATGACTTGAAAACCTAGGCTTGGAGGAGTAAGTTCGTACTTTGGGTTTGGGAAGAATCATCTCCTGTACCATGAAGCGAGAAGGTGCCTATAGTTACGGTTAGCCTTCATTATTTGCTAGCTTGTTTTGGGGTTGCAGAGGCTGTTTCTCAAGTCTCACGAGAGATTCATCTAGAATGCAGCATTTTTCATTCTTGTTGATTGCACCGAGTGCTGATATAAGTCGGTAGTCTTTCACGAGGCAACGTTTTATTTTCTTGGCAGCCTGAGAAGGAAGACAATGAGGGGGTTGTGACGATTGTGCATTTGGTTTTATTTCGCTAAACAGTGATCGATCTCCTCACACCATGACGTTCCCTCTTGGGCTTGCATGCCTCCACACACGCAGTACGACCGAAAGTGGTAACCATGAAATTATCGAACGTGAGTCAGCGACGCCTTCGTTGAATATTCCGCTTGTAGAGATATTCACACAGGTATGCTAGCTGGGGGCCTCCAGCACTTGCTCACGGGACCGATCGTGAGGTCACTAGTATGCCACTGACATCGACCTGGCTTTCACAGATCCACTTCACTACTGTAAGTTATATCTTGCTCCGAAGCGAGCTCCGGATGCATCATTCATACATACCCAGTGCACGCAAAGGTGGACAGCCTTCGACTGCATAGATCTTTGAGTAAAATTTACAAATTTTGAATTTCCATTTGTAATCGGAAGCTTTGAAATAGTTGTGAGAGGCAAAGAAATGCAAAATTTACATGGCACAAAATAGGGTGTAATTTTGACATTTACATTGGATGAGGCCCTTAATTAGTTGCAACACAAGTATGGTCACAACTGCCAAGCTCATAAATTATGGGTTGCAAAATAGAGAACAAAAATGGAAATTGATAGGTTGAAATTCAAATCATTAGGCAGTAGAACCAAATGCCATGAAAACAAGGCAGAAATTGAATGCTTGAAATATAGATACTTTTAGATCACTCCAATACATTTACGACAATTACTATCTACCATTAAAAAAAAATTGATTGCAAAGAAAAGAAAGTACTTGATTGATATTTATTTGGTGGAGAGGTCATTTTCATAATGAAATCCTTGAAGGGAAGAAATGTAGGATAATTTGAAGATGAAAGCTTAATTGTTCATTGTTGAAACATAGGAATTGTGTTCAAAGTAGAATTTTAAACTTCTTTTTCAAAAAATCTTGAACTATGAAAAGTTGAGAAATAGAACTAACTCTCATCTTTTAAAAACTTTTTTGTGATTTTGGAAGATGTGAACAAAATTTAGAGAGAATGTTTGAAAATATCAAAGAAAATGTCTATTGCAACTTATCTCTAGAATTTGTCTATAACTTTTGATTGGAGGTTCTAAATCTCAAATAGATTTTTGGAGATAAAAGTTGGGTTGATTTTACACATTAACTTAATTAGTCCAATTTTTATTGAAAAAAATTATTCTACTATGTCTAAATGAGGTTTGATGTTCTATTGTAAACACAATTCTTGCTTGACTTAACTATGAGTGGTTGAGCTCCTATTAATCCTAATTTATATATTCCACATGGATTGTTTTACCTCCTACCACCCCATTTATCTTCTCATCTCTAAATATTCTTCTTTAAGTCATTTTTGAAGCTTGTTACTAAATATATTGCTTGAGATATGGAATTCATAGTAGTCTGAAATTTTGAGGAGTTTTTAGGTTCAATTCCAACCAAAGACATTTCATTTTTGACAAGGTTTTTGTATGTATATGTATGAACTTTTTATAAAAGAAATTCAAGATATTGGTCAATTCAAATTAATTGTAAAAGGAAATTCAATTGATTCATGTGCCACAAAAAGGAAAAATAAACTAATTCATATATAAGATGAGGGAAAAAAATAGCCAATTTAATTTCTCTAGAGAAGGAAAATGAGTAAATGACCTCTTTCATTAGATGAAACAAGACAAGAACTAGAAAAAAAAATCAAGGCTTGGCTGGACATATTCTTCACCATAGAGCTTTTGGCCTAAATTTTCTAAATATTTTTTTGATGCTATGTAGAACCAAAGAAAGCATCACTACCACACCTCCAAAGGCACATTATAATGAATTAGATTCACATAGGAACAATTTCTTTTTAGAGAATTGAATGCCCAGTTGCATCCCTTTCCAAAAAAAAATAGGAACAACTTCAAGCCAATGGAAAAAAGAAGGGAAATGACCTCCCAAAAGTTAGAATGCAATTATCCCACCATGGTGCAACTGCAAGGTTTTCCAAACCTCTCTTCAATGAAAAGACCAATGTCACCTCATAACATCTAATAAATGTAAAAGCAACCATAAAACAGAGATTGTACCAAACTAGTGAAGATTTTAGGGTTTGGTACACTTTGAAGCCTATCAATGAATAATATTTGTTGTTGTTGCTACCCACTTTCTTTTGTGATCATGTCTTTATGAAACCTTATTTGGCACTACTAATCTCTTGACAATGGATTGCCATAACTTCTTCAATTGCAATTGGTGAGCAACGAAGTCACCAACATTGGTGCTAATGGCAATGCTGTCTAGGGCTTGGATCTATTGTAAATATAGTTTTTTTTCACTAGAAGAAAATTGTGTTTGTTCAAACACGCAACACCAAACATGCGGATGTTGTTTTAGATGTCTACTTTTGTCTATGTAGATGTCCAAAAAAGCATATCAAAATTAGCATGTTAAAAACATCAAAAATCTCAAATATGCCTTATAATCCAAATGTTTCAACTCATGTTCACAAAAACATGATCATGAAACATGTAGATTTTGTTTCCCACATGTGTTCTTTTATTTCCTACCACCCCACTATATAAAGAGAACAACTTCTCCACCTTTCATTCTTACTAAATGTCAATGAAGTAATTCCTTCACTTTGCCATCAAAAAATCTCTTCATGCCTTGATGGTAGTGGTCTTTGGAATTTATTTTGGACTTTCCAACTAAAACTAGACATTTTATTTTTTTTAAACTTGGTCATTAAATTCTTGTTGAATTCAACAATTTCATTTTTTTTATGAACATGTTTTTATGACCATGTTTCATGACCTTCTCTTTTCATCTATGGTCCACATCCATCCATTTCCTTTTTTTTGCAAAGCATGTGAAGTAGTTGCCCTTCCTTTGTATTTTTCACATCTGGTCTTCATTTTATCTCAGCCCATAGTAACTTTCACATACATACCTACAATAAGGATGGATCTACTCACTAATGTGGTATTACTATGTTTTTTCAAAAAAAACATAATTATATTTGTGTTCACATCAAATAATACATTAGCATCAATGATAGCATCAACTTGTTTTTAAAGTCCTTCACAATATCCACAAAAATATGCTTTAGGGGACCATCCACCCTCTAACATCTTAATGTTTTGTAAAACAAGTGTGTCTTTGACTAACATAAAAGAAACCCATGTTTCTTCTAGACATTGTTTACAACTGTAGTTGATATAGAAGTATGACAAATTGGTGATCAAGCAATTTTTTTATAAGTTTGTGCAATTAAGTTATTGTTTGGCAATTTGGGATTGTGGGCAATTTAGGATTAGGGATAGACACACTTGAGACTTGAGCCAAAAGCCCTTCTTTATCACCAACATTCAATTGCATGGTTGAGGGAAGATGCATTGCCATTCTCAAGATTTTTGCCTTGAAATGAAAATTTTAATTTTGTTGAGGCAATTCCAATGTAATTGATTTTTCATCATTAGTCATTACACATTGAGGTAGCTACTATGTAAGATAGGATGAAGAACATTGCAATGGTTGTGGAATAGTAGCTTTTGTTGTACTGGTTATAATGTATATGTGGTTTAGGTGTGACTTTGTATTTTTGTATTTGGTGATTTGGAATCATTGTGCTTCAAGTTGCAAGGGGAGTTGGTTGATTTGCAAGCTCCTTTGTAAGCTTTAAGTTGTAAGTTTGTAACATTTTTTTCTTTGTTGTTATTGAGGTTGGCTTCTATAGGATTGACAAGGTTATTATAGGAATTTAAACTTTCAAACTCTTTAGAGTAGGGTACACACCGTTGAACTTTACATTAGAGAATGTTCAAGTGCATCATTGGATTGATGCTCCATTGAGGGAATACAATTGCGGGATTGATATTTACAAATTGGTAGTTGAGGATCATTGATCTGTGTTGGAATTAAGGATTGTCTAGTTTATAGTCAAAGATGGAAGTTTCTTCTCTTACAAATGATTGAAATGAAGGATTGGTGTTGCAATGAATGCATTGCACTACAATAAAAGTAGTGTTTTATGATTGGAAAAATATTACTGGGGATAACTAGCGATTGCTCACAGTTATATTCTTGAAGGCCAACACCTTGGGAAGAAATATGACTACTAATAATTTTTGGGCCTTGTACCTCACAAGCATATATCATACGCATATTAGGAACACCAAAGTATTTCATAGAGAACGTAGGGAACATGTTTGGAGAACATTGAATCATATTGTTAGTTGTATTTTCATGGTAGTGATATTTTTTATTTTCAGTTAGCCTAAGAAAAATATGGGTAGTCCAAAGAAAATATGGAGAAGTCATTGTTTAGAATTTTGAAATCCTAGCCACTTTCTTTTTAGGATTTTCAAACCTAATCACCACTTTTTTAGAGTTTTGAAACCCTAGCCATCACTTTTCTAGGATTTTGAAATCCTAGCCGCCACTTCTCATCGCTTTTCTTCCTTGCCTTTTGTTGTCTCCTAGCTCTTACTTGTTGTTACTTCTTATTTTTTGCTTCTTAGTTGTTGATTTTTGTTGTCTTTTAGCTCTTATTTTTTGTTACTTTTTGTTTTTTTCTTACTGCTTTTTAGTTTATGAATCTTGTTTTTTCTTTTTGTTTCTTTTTATTGCCTCTTAACTTTTGTTTCTTGTTGTTTCTTGTTGCCTCTTAGTTGTTGCTTTTTGTTGCATCTTAACTCTTGTTTGTTGTTATCTCTTAATACTTGCCGTTTTTTTCTTGTGTCTTTCATCACCATTTTTATTCTTCCTATTCTAAACTTATGCTATATATTTTGTGTTGTTGTAAACCTTTGAAGGTTGAGCTTTGCTGTTCATTCACTAAAATTGTATATGCAAGCACTGAAATTTGAAACATAGTTGTTGGAGGCTACTTGCAACTCAATTGAGCCATCTTCACATTATTGTAAGGAATATAGGCTCTATTGGATAGTGTAAATGATTCATTGTGATGTATATGTTTTTTTATTGTTGATTAATAAATGTCAATGAAGATAGTTGGATTCACTTCTTCTATTCTCCCTCTCCAATATGATTGTTTTTTGTATATCTCTAAAATCATGTATGTGTATTTGTTTTTAACTACATGAAGTCTTTTATCAGTTGTTAAATCATCTTGATAAATGATTGCAATGTGTCATGTCCATTTAAAATGCATAAAAAATGTGTTGGTGGTTTGTAATTAAAGTTATTTTGGACCTCAATCACCCCAATCACAAACTACATACAAATTTTAAAAATATGATTCTCAATTATTCAAAATATCACTTGCTTGAGTTACATTTCACAATATATATTGGCCAAAGTATAACTAGTTATAGTCATATAATGCTCATAGTTGTGTGAGTCAAAATGTAACCTTGCATGTCCCAAAATATAACTACAATCAATCATAAAATTACTAATGAAATCCACATGAACTACCATGTCAACCAAAAATATGACTCACATGAAATTTTCATTGCTTAACGGGCAACTCAAAAATTCTTAAGAAATTATTTATTTCTAAAATAAAAATTTGAAATTGGTTTTCTAGATTTATACGTGCGTAAAAAGCTTTTAGTCATTTCATTTTGATCAATGAGATGAAAGTTATGAGGAGTGTAAGTTTACGGGCAATTATGGATTTGCTACTCGAAAATAAACTTTCAAGTTCTTTATTTAACTCAACTTTCAATTTTTTGTAAAAAAATAAAATTATAGGATGTAGATTATTTATTGCAACATTGCAATCATTGGAATTGGCATTTTTCAATTCTATAACTAAATTCTTGACAGTTTAGTATTTTCAATCATTATTATTTTTTCTATTTACTATTTTTTTCCTATATGTTATACAATTCCAAAGGATCATAAATTTTTCAAGCATATAACCAACTTGCCTTGAAGAATGAATCCAAAGAAGTACCATCAATATGGGCATTTTTGTATATAAATGTGGCCTTGTGAAGTGTAGCTACCTTTTTTTTTGGAAAGCCAATTAAAGAATTTTTGTCAATTCAAACACTAATATCTTGCAATCTACACAATGGAAACTTTTGAATTTTTTTCTACATCTTTTCAAATTAGTGTACTGCGAGATCCTAAGGTTACATGTGTCTACAAATGTTTTTTTTTCTCTAAACTTTGGTACTTGTCCTAGAAATGGTAGTTTTAGAGCATTTTTGGTGAAAGTATAGTTAAAAACATTTAGATTAAGACTATTTTTGAAGACATCAACTAAAACGTCAATTGAGACATCTTCTAAAACATCTAGATGTTTTTTGCAATGTCAACTGGTACATGAATTGAGACGTCTACATATTTTTTGCAATGTCAACTAACATGTCAATTGAGATGTCCAAATGTTTTCTCATAAAATACAATCTCTAAGTTTCACATATCCCATATGCTTTGTCTTTGCTCCTATCACCACACCCATATAAGTAGCTTATCTTGTCATGTCAATATACTTATAATAAGTGGCTTTTTAGGCCATTTGATATAATTGTCAATACGGTATATTATGTATGGTGTATAATATATGGTGTATTATATATGGTGTACAATGTATGATATATTGTGTATGATGTATAGTATGATATATTGCATATTATGTATGGTGTATAATGTATGATATAAAGTATTGTATATGGTGTATAATATATTGTATATGGCTTATTTTGTATTGTGTATGATGTACAATGTATTCTATATGGTGTATTTTATATGTCCTTTTTAGTATGGTGTTTTGTGTATAGTGTATGTCTAAGTTGACATTTAAAAAAATGTTTAGACATCTAAGTGGACATCACAAAAAATAGCATTAAAATTCTTTTAGACATCTACGTTGACGTTGCTGAAAACAATATTAATTTTTTTAAACGGTGTGATGTCAAGTACCACATCATCAATAGGTCAGGTTTAAGAAATTCCATAGGGCACTGCCCGCCTGCATACGTGGCGCTTACGTGGCTGCCACATGGCACACTTCTGTCTCCTTTTTTGACCATATTTGTTGTAACATCGCTTTAAAAACACGGCATGTTTTTTCCAAATTCTTCGTGTTTTTGTCGTGTCAATCTTGACGGATTTTCCTAGACATCTACAATAGACATATCTGACGTTAAACTAAACACGTAACCATGTTCATTGGCATGTCAAAAAAATGCAAGTTTCTCCTAGTGAAAATAGCCCAGGTTTTGTTTCCATCATGTGTGAATGGTTTTGGAATTTGCCTAAACAACATTTTTGTTCAATTAAAGGGTTTTTTACTTGTTATGTTTGTATGTAGGATTTCTAGCATGGTGAATGATTGGTGCTTTAGTACTTGAAGCATCGTCATCCAATCCAAAATTCGAGTTTGTTCTTCAAATTTTGTTTGTAAATTTTTTGTTATATATTGCAAATGTTTTTTGCTTTATGTAGCAATGTGATGTTGAATCTCTTGAATGTATTATTTAACTTGACATTGTTTCTCATGTACTTGAACTTGTAATAACTTTTGAAGAAGTTAGGAATTCTACCTACTTTGTTTTATTTTGAATTCCTTCTAATTACTAATCACTTTGAATATCCACTTCTTGCAATGAGTTCTTACTTGAGCATTGGAGTGTGTTTTGTATTTTGCAGGTCTAACACTTCCTTCTAACTACTAATCACTTTCAATTTTGACTACTTGCAATGATTTTAGAATCATGAATTTATCACTTAAGCGTCAGACTGAGTATGTTTTGTGTTTTGTAGATATAACACTTTTGTAGGCAAGAGTATTCTTTCATATCTAGAACTCTACATAATTTACTTTATTGTTTTCTTTTGTTCATGCAATGTAAACATATAATCTTCTTGCAATTCACTTCTCTTGAACTATTTGGTTCATGTTTTTCTTGAAATGCATCCTCTACTACAGAATATACATAATAAAGCCCAATTGCACTTTTTTTTTCTATTATTGTAGCCTTTTAACTTCTTTGAAATATGTTACCCTTGCCAATATTACAACAAAATTTTCAAAGTTGTTGCATATTCTAATTCTTTACAATAACCTATTAATGTCAATCGTTTCTAAGTAATTAAAAAAATACAATCACTAAGCTTCAAAATTACATACACAATAGCCACCTTCAATTTTAGCTCAAAATAATGAAGGAGCCAGAGAACTCAAAACCTTCTTCAAGGAAAGGCCACAAAGCTATTGGTCGTTGTAAAATCCACACTACAATAAAATTGGTATTTTATCTCGTGTTTTATGACTACAACATATGACTGTAGTAAGTCGTAAAATTAAAAAAATATGACTCGTACAGAAATCACTGTAGATGATTCGAGATAAAACTAGGTCCAATCATTACCAATGAGTCGCTTCGGACATGAGTCACATTTGCAGTCATATGGGTTGGGGGTATAATTAGCCATATTTTGCCAACGTAGCATATATGTTGACTATCTTGTGGACTTGACTTTTTCTTGAGCTACCTGAGCAAAGAAAAAAAGTTCTATTTGGCATATGAGTCCATGTAATCATATTTTTGGCTAATGTGAAAAACAAGGTGGAATATGATTGTAGTGAGTTATATTTTAGTAGACGTGGTTTATGACTTTATGCAATCATATTTTTTGTTGATGTAAAATATGACTCTTGTGAGTCATATTTTCTACTAATGTAGAAAATGATTTTTTTGAGTCATATTTTTGGATGATGTGGAATATAACTATAGTGAGTCATATTCTTTATTGATGTGAAATATGACTCTTGTGAGTCATATTTGTGGTTGACGCAGTATTTAATGTGGATGTCATTGGTAATATTATGATTGATTGCATCATGTTTTGGGAAGCACAAAGTCACATATTGGTGCACATAATTATGAGCATTATATGACTATTACTAGTTATATTTTGACCAATATATATTATGAAATATAACTCAAGCAAGTGATATTCCAAATGATTGAGAGTCACGTTTCTTAAATTTGTCTATGTAATTTGTATTGGGGTGACTAAGGTCCAAAATAGATTTAATTACAAACTACAATCACATTTTTCATGCATTTTAAGTGAATATGATACATTGCAATCATACATCAAGATGATTTAACAACTAAAATTACTAAATAAAGTCTCCATGTAGTTAAAAACAAATACATATGATTTTTAAAATATACAAAAGACAATCATATTGAAGAGGGAGAATGCAAGAAGGAATGCGACTCTCTTCAATGACATTTATTAGTCATCAATACAAAACATATATATTATAATGAATCATTCACACAAGTCAATGGGGCCTATGATTCCTTAGAGTAATGTGAAGATGGTTCTATTGGGTTGCAAGTAGCGCTCAAACAAATTTGTTCCAAAATTTAGTGCATGCATATACAATTAAAGAAATGGGAGGTTAATTTTAGTGAATGAACAACAAAAATCAACTTTTAAAGGCTTACAACAACAAAAAATATATATGATAAGTTTAGGGTAGAAAAAATAAGAATGGTGATGGAAGAAATAAGAAAAAAAAGTGGTAACTACAAGAGATAACAACAAATAAGAGTTTGAATGCAACAAAAAAAAACAAGAAACAAGTGTTAAGATGCAATAAGAACAAACATGAAGCAAGATTTTAAAAAAACCAAGAGGAATCAAAAAGCAAGAACTAAAAAGCAATAAGAAGAACAAATTTAAATGCAACAAGAAGAAATAAGAAGCATGAATTAAAAAGAAACATGAAGCAAGAATTAAGATGCAATAAAACACAATTAACCCCTAAACATTCAAACAATGTTTTTTGGCAACAATCGCAACATAGTGATTTTGGGCAGCTCACTATAGATGGACTTTTTATTTTTTATTTTTTGAAAATTTCACAAAATTTGTGCCCAAGGAATAGCTTTAAGGTACAACAATTTTCATAACTGTTGACTACATGGTTCAAAATTTATTGCATGATATGTAATTTTTAGTGTTTAGCAAGCAATCCGGGCAAAAAGAAACTTCTTTGAAAATCACTTTTTAAAAAAATAAAAATTTGAAATTGATTCTCTAGATTTTTATATATGTGGTAAGCTTTGAATCATTCCATTTTGATTAATGAGATGAAAGTTATGAGGAATTTTAGTTTGTAGGTAGTTATGGAATCTCTACTCTAGAATAAACTTTGAAGTCCTTTATTTAACTCAATTTTAAATATTTTTGGAAAAAAATAAAAACATAAGGTGTATATTGTTTATCACAACATTACAACCATTGGGATTGGAATTTTTCAATTCTATAAATAGATTGTTAACAATTTAATATCTTTCATCATTCTTTATTTCTTTCTAGTTACTATTTTTTTCTTGTATGTTTTACAATTCCAAATGATCTAAAATTTTTTAAGCATGTAGCCAAATTGACTTGAGGAATGAATCCAAAGAGTAACCACCATTTTGGACATTTTTTCATACAAATATGACCTTGTGAAGAGCAATTGCCTGTATTTTCACATGGCCAAAAAATAGGATTTTTGTCACTTCAAATGTTAATATCTTGCAATGTACATGGTGGAAAATTCTGAAAATTTTTCCACATCTTTTCAAACTATTTTACTACAAGATCCTACAGTTTTATGTGTCCAAAAATGTTTTTCGTCTAAAATATTGTGCTTGTAAATGCAAGGGCAGTTTTGGAGTAGTTTTGATAAAAACATAGTCTATGATGTTTAGGGGTTAAAAAGTCAAAAAAGAAGCACAAAGTAAGAAGTGGGAGTTATGAGACAACAAAAGGCAAGGAAGAAGAGCTAAAAGAAGTAGCAACTAGGGTCTCAAGAGGCAAAAGTGGTAGCTAGGATTTCAAAATCCTAAAGAAGTGGCGACAAGGGTTTGAAAACCCTAAACAATAATTTGTCTAATTTTTTTTTGACTACCCATAGTTTTTTTGGAGCGCCCCCAAAGAAAGAAATGTCAATACTATAGAAAATGTGATTAGCAATATGACTCAGCATTCCCCAAACATGTTCCCTTTCATTCTTTATGAAGTATTTTGGTGTTCCCAATGGGCATACAATCTATGTCCATAAAGTATAAGACCAAAAAATGACTAGTAGTCATATTTTGTAGTCACAATAATCCTCAAGGTATTGGCTTCCAAGATTGTGACTACAAGTAATTGCTAGTCATCTTCAGTCATATTTTTTCATTCATAAAATACTTGTTTTCTTGTAGTGCTAATATAAACACTGCATAGGAATCATCAGTCCCAACTAATTCTAATTAACAATTAACAAGCTATACAATATATTGCAAAATTAGGTTGTCCTATACTAATTTCTCAACAATTGACACTATATAAATAATTATTGTTATTGTACAAGAATGCACTACTTTTGAATTAGATATTATTGTATTTGTGATTCATGAACGTCCATGTGTACAAATGGAAATATCTATAGAAAATTTGATGACTTTGATGACTTGAAAAATAGCTTTTGGGGGGTAAGACAATCTAATTATTCAAACAATATATTTTCACTATTTTGTGTACTAACTCTAGAGTTTAAATATCAGTGAGACATGATTGAGTGATTGACAACAAGAAATGGTTGTTGAAGGTAAGATATTCCGCTAGCAGACTTCTTGGAGTTCTTGCCAACTACTAAAACTTTGGAGGCTGATAATTTTCCTATCTTGAAAAATTCAAAAAATAATGCAAAAATTAAAATCATAGAAACCAAATGGAACCTTTAAAAACCTTTGATTTATTCTATGTTGATTATCACCATAACCCCTATATTTGTGAGTATTTTAAAGAATATGTACTAAGATGCTTGCATTGAGATGGAAAAAAGAAGAATCTTATGTCCTAAAGGACTAAATAGCTCACTTTGAATTTTTTGAGAACTTAGGCAAGATCTATTGACTTAATTGTTTTTAATTTTTGCATAAATTTTTTAGAATGGATGCTAATAATCCTAATCCACAATAGGTGTGAATATTTGTTTAAAATCATACTAATAAATATTGTAAAAATCATAAGTTTTTTTTAATTCAATGTTAGAACAAGAAGCTAAAAATATATTCTAAAAAGAGATTAAATAATTTTATTGGATTGTACAAATTGATATACAATAAAAATTATTTGAACCATTCAATTACAAATAATGAGGTGAAAGTTATGAGAAGTTTTATTTTGCATGCAACGAAGGTAGAATGAACATATAAAGTTGTTTCTTGAACTCTATTTTGAAAAAATTTAAACAAGAAGAGAAAGAAAAGCTACTAATTGTTTACTAGAGCATTCTCACCATTAGGATTATCAATTGTCAATTTCTTGTAATAGTTATTAGCTGTTTAGTTTATTCTTTCATTTAATACCACCTTCCACTACATAATTTTCTTAAAGATGAATGTGAAAGTTTACTTGGATAGATTTTCTTACATATATTTTCAATCCAATTTTCAATGTATGGATTAGAACACACAAGTTATGGGATATACATGTTTATTTCTAAAAAAATTGAAAGACAAATCTTTATCTTTTAGAAGGGCTAAAAAAGCCTATATTTTTGAAGTTTAGGCACATTGAACTTGCAATTGGTGAAGTTATTTACTCTAAAATTCTGAATGGATGTACTTGAACAAGTTAACTAGAGAATCCTATTATTGGATTCATTAAAAAATAAATATAGATGAAGATTTTAGCCTTGCACTTATCTTTGTGTAGTAAGACTTTTACACCTTTATTGTTATGTTAGATCTATACTAAGGCAACTTTTCACTATGTAATCCTCGAGCAAAGTACTCAAGCCCTTTGCTAAATTTTGTTTTGGTTGTTCTATTTCATTTATAGTCATTTTATTTCACAATCCACACCCTATACACCAATGCCAACATTTTTGAAATGTGTGCACTAGGAATGCAGAGAGGCATTCAACCAATAGCATTTGAGGAAGTGAGACCTAGATTCACAATAAGAGATTCTAGACCATTCACTAACTCATTGAGTCATTGTATAGGAGTAAATGATAAAAATTTAAGATAAAAAGACATTTTAACTAAAAATTTGAGACAAAGTAATTTGATAAAGGTTTATTATAAAGGTAGTTAGCTAAAAATAACTACCTAAATTTTTTTGGGTAACAAGATAATATGAAAGTGATTTAGGTCAATTTCACCCAAGAGACTACTATACATATTGTAGTCTAAATTGAAATGGTAGTAAGGACATGACTTAGGCTGATTCAAGTTTAAAAAATCTTTGAATACATAATGTAGATTGGTCCAGAGTTGAAAAGAAAATCAAGAAACCATTCATGTTCAGTTCAAAGCACAAGACAATCGAGGACTCTGGAAATGAAATGACATTGAAGTGAGCATTGAAGAAGTTATTTAACCCCTAAATGCCCGAGGTACTCAAATTTGGTGTTTGCAAAACTTTGAAGTTAAATAAAACCTAACCGAATTTCTATTTTTAGAAGTTTACATTTTTGGAAAGTTCTTCTTGAAGTCTGGTTTTAGTATCAAAAATCTGATCTTGAAATTAAATGATAGTGATTTTTCTATTCAAGATTTTGTGCAAGGGTACCCATTGCAATCTTGACTTCCCGTAGTGTTGAGAGCTCTTGGAAATGAGCCTCAAATACACTAGATCTTGGAGAAAAAATCACATTCAAAATTAATTTAAAAAAATTATAGTGTGGATTTTAAGAAACCATAAATTGATAGGAGTTATGGATATTAGGCCCTTTAACCTCATATATTTTTGGTCACCAATTTTTTTGAATTGACTTGTGAAAAGAGGATTAAAAGACTTCACATCACTTTTGTAGTTTTAACACCCTCATAGTCAAACATTATAATCTTTCACTCCATAAGTGATATTGTCGTATTTTCTTTTCCTATGAGATCTCTAACATGTCTAGTTTGAATTTGTATGGTTACAATTAAAAATTTGATACAACTTATCAAAATGTTGGCATTTTGTTCAATTTAGAGCAAATTCCAAGAAGCTCAAAACACGCCTTGGGCATTTAGGGGTTAAGTTGGTTTGAGGCTCAAATGACACTTCAAAATTTATTGACCTTAGTTCAACCAAAAATGAATCTTAGAAAGTGATTTAGGTTGGTTGGAAATTCTAGAGCATTAATGTAGTGATTTAGTTTCCTTGTTTGAAAATGAAAGTTCAGAGAGGAGGTTATTTATTTCGGTTCAAGCTCTTGAAATGAAACTTATAGTTTAATTAAATTAATTTGGTTCAAGCTAAAATACTCAAGAATGAATTCAGGTTGTTTGGAAATTAAAGAACATTGACGCAATGGTTTAGGTGGTAGAATTTATTTTGCATATAGTTGGTTAAAGGTGTTTCGGTCAAATCAAGATAAATGGCACTTGAGAATCATGTAGGTCATTTTCTATGATCTCTTCTTTGTAGCTTGGAGCCATTATAGAGCGGTGCAACCTAAACTTACATTCATACTTTTTGAGTTGTCTAATTCAATGAACTTGCACTTATTGAAAATAGCTTCTAATATCTTCTAAGACAAAAGTTTCCTTTGTATTACGAGTTTTGTTCATGTCATTGTTTTTTTTAGCTTACCTACCTTTGCAAGGATATAGCAATTTCATTTAAGGTGTTTGCCATTGAAAGTTAGCATTCTACGTTTCTTTTAGGAAGTTTCTTTTTTGTAGAATCATATTCAAAATACTAACCACATCAATTTGCTTTGCTTACACTCAAGTTTTGCTCTTCCTATTTGGATAAGGAAAAATAAAAAAATGGTGCACCATGATGATATGTAATTATAAAATTTCCTTTATTTCCTATTCTAATATTATTTTCAACATAATACTTGAAAAAGAATCAAATCATCTAATAGAATAGGTATCTATTAACAAATAGTTTATTTTATTTTATTCAAACTCTTATAAATATTATCCTAAATGTCTTGACAAGTCAAATATGAAATCATTGTTGAATTTGAACAGAATAAAGTTCCCTCTAGAGATGGACAATTCAAGTGCAAAATTGTTTGTGGTAACATACTCGTCCTCTACCTCTTTATACAATGGCCTAAAAGAGATCCTATTCTTCACTCTTTATCCATATATTTCAATTGAGGTATAGCATATAGGCATTGAATTTGACTTCAAATGCAATAGGCATAAGAGATTAGAAAATTTAATTGCCAATTTGCAAAATAAATTTACATTCTACACAAATATTTGATTTTAGGAGTGATAGAAAATTCAAAGGTTGAGCTTTCAAAGTTTCTTGAGATACTTTTCAAAAATTCATTCAAAATAGCATAGTTGTATTAGTTTGACTACAATCAAAGTGAGTGTTCTACTTAAAATTCAATCAATAGCCCACTTGTTTTGAGTTTGGCCATTCATGAATAAACTAAAAATTAGTAGAGCATTCTAGCTTTGGATTTAGGTTTTCAATGTTATTCTTTGCAAGTATGTTATATGATTCATTACTTAGATAGTATCAAAGATTTTGCAAATAATAGCCAAAAATCTAATGTTTGAAAATCCTTGAAGGTGAAGGTCATTTGCATCTATGATTTATGAAATTAAGTCTCATTTTGGTTTGGTTTTGTAAGAATTCAATAAGGATTGTTACTTCATATATTTCCTTCTCCAATTTTATTTTTATATTAATTGTCCAACTTAAATAGTTACTTTTTAGCTATTTGTTACTGATTGTAATTTGATATGTATTTTATAGCTTTGAAGGAATATTCTAATCATATCAATGGCGATTTCCAACTATTACAAGATTCAAAGAACAATGATTATTTTTCCATGCCACAAATTATACAGGCATTCAAAGGCATGCTCATGAATTCAAGAAGATGCCTCCATCAAGGTCAAAGGTAGGAGGCGTGAAGTGCCTAATTTAAAAAATGGTATATATGAGTATTGGTCTTCATTATCTCTTTTAAAATGGATATTGGAATGTAGTTCCAAGAATACTTGGTCCAATGGTTTATTGCCAATGTTTATAGATGTGTTCTCTTGCGCACAAGCCATTAGATACAATGTAGACCTTAAAAGAATTTGGTCATAATAAGTGATTGTTTTTTGTATTAATAATATGTATATAGAATTTGAAATGTGTAGGTAGAACATTGAGGTTGTTTTATTCATGAAAATTGCTTTGAAATGGTTTAATTTGGGTATGTAATACTTATGGCAAGACTAGGTGTTTCCTCTAATGTAAATTGAAGTGGACTTTTTAAGATAGACCATGTTTTATAATGGTTCAATTTGCATTAAACTCCATACTTTTATTTTTACAAGTTTTGTAGCTATCTTATACCATTCAATGCATTTTCTACATAGAAGCAACACAAATCCTTCTATCCATACAATACACGAGGTAAACAATTACTCTTGTAGCCTTGTAAGTTTGGGATAGAGTTTTAGCATTTAAGCATCAACCATATACATGTATAGGAGGATATAGACTTTTTTAGAGTAGTTGTAGATATGAAAATATGAACGCCCTCACAAAATAAAAGATGATGTCTTCTAGTGCTAGAGATAATAGAGTGTATAATGTTAATAATATGCTCAAAGCATTGCACAATTATGTGTGTTTTTTCTTATGCCTATCAAAAATTATTTTGTAAAGTTTATCTTTGTCATTGCTTCAAGTTAAATTTTTGTGTCATGCAATGATTTGAATGAGAGTTTTAAGAAAGGAAAATTCAATTAAATGTGCAATATTTTTTATATTAGAAAAATTCATAATTAAATTTTGGAAGATTTGTAGACAATAATTTGGTACAAATTGTGATTAATGAAACCTTCTATTACTCCTAAAATCTGCATATTTTTCTAGATAGTTTAACAAATTACGTATTTGTTAGTCATTTATTGGATTTTGTGTTTCTTCCTAATTTGTAGTGGTCGGGTTTTTTATCCTAATACAATGAGTCACTCTAATATTCTATGTATTGTACGTTTGTATTCAGAATACCTTACATTGTTTATGGATTTTGGAAATCCACAACATGCTTGTAACTTCTTTTGGAAGGTGGCTACCGCAAAGTATGTAAGACAATGCCCGTTGTGAAACAAGCAAGAGTGATCCATCTAGTTGAATTTTGAACGTGAATTTCTAAAAATGATTGTTTGAAGGCATTGCAAAAGGTTGGGTCTTGCCCTAAAAACAACATTATTTAAATGCTGATACAATTGATTTAACAAAGATTATGATCCTTGGAACCAAGACTATCTCTATTTCTCAATATATATTTTTGTTGGTGGGGCTGGCATTAAGTATCTTCATTCCATTAGCATTTCTTTGAGCAACTTTCAAAATTCAATCGTTTAAGAAACCCAAGATGGGGCGGAAGGATCCATCTTCCGCTACTGAAGCCAAACTCCGAGAATTCACTGCTCTAATGAATCATGATTTTAGGCAACAACCAGGTGGGACACGGAAAACCTTGCACTCGAGAGCAATGAATTCAACAATGAACAAAATGGTTGGTATTTTTAGTGCCAATGAAAGGCCAAGGAGAATTGACATAGCTAAAGTAGCCTTGCCCATGCTCAACTTAGCTAAGGTTCGTCACAATTTGTTTGAAGAAGCTGAGCTTGCAACAGGAATGTACAATGATAATTCATTGTTTGATCATGACACACCTCTTGACTTGATCGATGCAAGACTAACAGTAGTCCAGGAGATTGCTAATACTCACAAAGCTAAAGGAACCAACATCATGCAATCATCTCCTAAATTTAGCATGTATGGAGAAGAAAAGGTTGAGACCACAAAGAAGCTAATCCATATAGGAAACCAAGGAAAGGCACCTTCGGTGAAGCAATTTGACCTCAACATGCATCAATTTTTGCCTGCATCCCAATTACTTCCACCTGCACAGACTCAACGGCAAGCTCATGTGAAGGCACCCACTTTACACAATTTGAGCAAGAGTAGAAGCCTCACGTTTCGAGGAATGACAGCTCCTAGCAATTCAGAATCCGGTTTGGCCTTGAAAATTGGAGCAGAATGTGTTAATGATCCACTTGAATTGACATCAATAGGAGCATTATTGACAAAACGAGAGGTGAG
The DNA here is from genome assembly GCA_947034895.1 of Rhytidiadelphus loreus. Classification (NCBI taxonomy): domain Eukaryota; kingdom Viridiplantae; phylum Streptophyta; class Bryopsida; order Hypnales; family Hylocomiaceae; genus Rhytidiadelphus; species Rhytidiadelphus loreus. The sequence goes on from OX344764.1 coordinate 49,212,089, forward strand.
AATGGAGTCCCAAAAACCACAAACCTCTGAAGGAGTTTCAAAACCGGTTGATACATTTGTATGGTCAAATCCTCGGAAAATCCAGACTACCTCAAAACAGAATTGGCAGCTTGGGAGGGGTGCCATGAGTGTAGGAAATCTCAATACTAGAAGATTTTCGAGTGCAGAAAGGATGCAACTAGAGGAGAAGGTTAAGCTGAAGCTTAAAACTCCTCGACCCCTACCCGAAGACATTAATGTTGAGAGCGAGGCATGCCACAGGCAATCTTCCAATACTTTCCTCCATATTGACTTAGGAAACAAACATTCTAATGAATTACGCACAATTCGGTATCAAAAGATCAAAATATAATATAATCTTGAAGAATTGACGTTGTCCCCTCTTTACAAAAGTTAAGAGATGGAACAAATGATTGAATTAGAGAATTGACTCAACCAAACCAATTATTTTTGTTTAAGTTTGCTTGTTCTCATAATTTCATTGAATGAGGAAGAGTTCTAACCATAATTTATATATCTATGTTTCTTTCCCAATGGGCCTAACCAATGAGCAATATGTTTGAAGATGTTATACTTTAGGCCGAAAAAGGGAAGCAACATGGTGCATCCTATAAAAGCACAGAAGGTTGTTGGAGCAAAAGTAGGTCCCAAGGAAACCGCAGATCGTTCCACCATCCGCAAGCGCCCTGCCTCCCAAAAGTACGAGTTGTTGGAATGTTATCATTCATTGTATTGTCAGAAATTATAACACCAATATGCATACATTTGGTTTCTTGTTATTGATTATTTTTTCTTTTATACAGGGGGGCAAATGACAATCATGGTGAAGGTCGGAATCTAGGTACAAACATCCAAGAGCAATCATCAAGTATATTAAGTTCACTTCGACAACAGAGTGGCAAAATGCTAAAGCCACCAAAGCTTAATATCAGCACATGCCATGCCACTATACCCCTTGGTGCGTAATCTCTCCTTTTCATCGAACATCTTTATTTTGTGTCCTTCTCTACCAATCTTTTGGAGGTGTAGTCTTGTGCCTAGATAAGTGCACATTGATTGTCAATTTATGGTTTATATAGTTTAGGCTATCTTAGGAGTCAGAGCAGTTGCAAGCTATGGTCTACTAGTTTAGCTCTAAGATAAGATCTTTGTATACTTGTGGGCATTCAATGTGCACTCTTGTCAATATTGGAAGAATTTTGATTTTTAAACCATTTAAAAAAATACTCAGCATTGGATAATTGAAAAATTTGAAGGCCCAACATTTAAAGTTATCTATACACAAATAGAAGATTGAAATTTTAGGTTGCCTACGCAAATTTATTGAAGATATATAACTTTGAAACTTCTCATTTAATAATACTTTGACCAAACAATGACAAGACTTTAAGGATTAAAAAGCTCCATTTTGAATTCAATATTTGGAAATTCATTATGAAGACCACCTAAATATTTCACTAAAAAAAATTCAAAAAAGGTAAAATCATCAAAATAAATTTTAATATTAAAGAAAAAAAATCAATCAAATAAAAATATTATAATAAAATTTTACTTGTTCAAATATAGAAGTAAAAATCTATTGAGTGTAGTTGAGACATTTGCTTAGTAGAAAATAGTTTGTAGCTAAAAAATCCATTCTCAACAAGGCAATGTAACAATGCACTCTTTTTTTTTTAAATGACTCATTTCAACTATTAAAAGATTTTTTTTTCGAAATTTTCAGTTTTTTTCAATAAATGGTATGGTTCTCAATCTAAATAAATATGTTTTTTTCAAAATTGCAAGAAACATATTTAATGGGTGATGTCTTGAAAGTTTAAAAATCCCCCCCCCAAAAAAACTAATACATAATTGCAATATAAAAGTTAATGCACTATACCATGCAAATGCTTAGAATTTTTGTTTATGATGCTAACTATATATCTTATGCATATTTAAGAGCCAAACTTGTCTTGAGACCACAAGTCCCTCTACCTTCTCAGCTTTCATTTAGCACCCCTTTGTTATCAATCACATCTTCTTCCATCTTTTTGTACAATGATTCAATTGCCACTAATTAGTGTATTACTAACATTAGTTATTTTAAATAAGAAAAATGATGTGTGGTCCTCCAAATTAGGAAGCTTATAAAGATGACAGATGTTTGCAGGATTTGGTGGAAATCCAATTGACAATGTTCAATCTTCTCGAACATCTCATGCTGTGAGTCCCTCTATTTCTATCAACCTTTTTAGGTTCACTTTTCTAGTAGTTTTCATCTTGTGTTGTATATTGTCTTTTATCTATATTCTTGAATTCCCTTGGCCATATGCATGGAGTAGATTTATCACTCAATGTGCTTCCATCATCATCTTCAGTATCTTGGCTATTTCGTGACTTACCTACTTCAATTATGATTAAAACTCATCAAATCAATGCTTTTGTATGAGTTTTATACATATAATACTTTGGGAATGGCAAGTTAACAATTACTACCTCATTTGATCAAACATATTGAGTTTGATTCCAATTTTTGATAAGGTGGAAAGGCATGTTGCACTTGAAGCAAGTCCAAGATTGGCAATCACTGAAAGGGGCACAACTCGGAAGACTTTGCTCATAGGTCTACAAAGTTGTGACTTTGTAATTACCTTCACTCTTGAAGTTCTATTTTTTGACCTTGCTTGACGTTATTTCAATAGTATAATGGATAGAGACAGTCATCAAAATTACTAGTTAAGTATCTACTTGACAACTCTTTGAACCTCTAGTTAAAAATGCTTAGGAGGCCCTAATTTGTTATTGATATGTTTGATGATATTTAGGATGTAAGAATAAGAGAGTAAGATAAGTTGAATGCTTTATGAAGAATATGACAATGAAATCTATAAATCCTTTATGCAGAAAAACAATGCCCCTATGCCCAACGAAGGGATTCTTGGCGAATTTGCCTCCTCTGAAAGTACTTCTTTCTTTTCACAATTCACAAATATTGTTCGTGAAGCCTTTGTACAATTGCATTAGTTGGAGAAAAAATATTATCCAGTTTCATCTTCCTTGCAATATTATTTCTTCAACACCTTTATGAAAAGCCTTCTCTACATAGTTTTTGTTTATACATGTAATAGCCTTAGAACTACAAAACCAAAGTTGTCGCCTATATGAATGAAATATTATTTAGCCAATTGAAATAGACTGACCAAGTCTTCATTGCTGAAATTGATGCTTAAAATTTAAAGATGATCCACCATTGATTGTGCACCCTTGCTAATGTTCAACTTACATAGCATCATATATTAGGGAAGAATTTAGTAACTTGGAAAAAATAGTGACTAGATTGTGTGAAGTAAATTTTTTATGAATATGTTCACTAAACTTCTATAGAGTACTAATTAAAGTGAAGACAACTTTTGTAGTGGTTTTAAGGACAAGTGGACAACATTTGAATGAGTTTGAGCAACAGGAAATTCTTCCCTACACTCAAATATATTTTCTTGGGCTTGAAAGTCTAAAGATTCAGCCTTCTACTACACCTGGCAATTGCAATTTTGGTTAGTGTCATTTTTATTCTTGAAGAGTGTAAATTTTGCAAATACTTGCAACTTTCTTTTTTGCTTGTGACTAATTGAATAACTCACAAAATTAATTTTGACTTCTTGACGCTTACAATGAAGTTTTTTATGTTGTCACCAAAGTGACCCTATCACAAACTTTTCATAGATCTATTACTAAGAACTACACTTGATAGAGCTATGAAATGGCTAGTAAAGTTACATTGTAATGTATGTATTGCAAATTGTTTTGATTCCAAGTGTATGTAGTGCTTGCAAGGCTTATTGTCATTGATTGTTATTCAAGCTTGTCTCATTTGGAATGGGAAGTTTTCTAAAAATTGACACAATGAACAATGCTAGGCTATGATGATGAAAGAGGTGACTACAATGTAGTGGACCATGATCAACTGGCGTATAGGTACGAGGTGCTAGGAATATTGGGAAAGGGAAGTTTTGGACAAGTTCTCAAGTGTAGCGACCACAAGCACAAAGTTTTGAGAGCCGTAAAGATGATTCGCAATAAGAGACGGTTTCACCAGCAGGCGCTTGTAGAAGTGAAAATACTAGAGCATTTGCGAGACAAAGTACGTAGATTTCAGCCAAGACTCGTGGAATACAATTTGATACGTTTATGTGAAACATTTAGACAATGGAAAGTTTTAATATTGTGAAAAAATTAAGATCCAACTGCAATATAATCCAAATATCCTTGACTTTCGGCGTTGTGTAGTCTAAGGTTTGGTCTACAAGATGGTTGTTTTAATTTGAGCTAGTTCACCACTATGGTACAACCTCATGTTACTTCAACGCTTTCAAAATTTGTGCTCTGCAATCTACTTTTCTAGTTGTAAAGTTGAATGTCATTTGTATACTCTTTGGATTCTTAAGAACTAAAGCTTGTTTGAAAATGACAAAATGTTTACATGGCAGGCAAGGGAGGAATCTGCTAATTCTAACATTGTAACAATCTATGAGTCTTTCTATTTTCGTGGCCATCTTTGCATTACCTTTGCCCTCCATGACATCTCTCTCTATGAACTCATCAAGTGCAATAATTTCCAGGTAGTCACCTCCTCTCTAATTATTAAGTCCCTAATTTGCTTAGATGCCGAACTAGGCTATATTATCCCTTGTAATCTCATATGATATACTAGAAAATCTCATAATTTTTTGTCAATCTTTTGGCGTACAAGAGATTTTGTATTTGCAAATAAATACTTTTCAAAAGAATTGATTGTTTTGATGTGCAATAGGTCTTTTGTAGTCTTATTATGGTACAATAAAGGTTTTTGAGAGTTTTTTTGTAAAGTACTGGGATTGTTCAGCAATGGAGCTCTAAAATTTAGAATTTAGATTGAACACCTTAGATTTTATTGTTGAGACCCTTCAAACAAATTTGATTTTATTATTGGTGAGTGAACTTAACTTATTGTGGTGAAAGTTGAAAAGTACAGGGCTTAAGTCTGATTGTGATAAAAAGCTTTGCAAGCCAACTACTGCAAACATTGCGTTTTTTGCAAAAGCTACATGTCATACATTGTGATTTGAAGCCTGAAAACATCTTGCTCCAACATCCAGCTATGTCCAAAATAAAGGTCATTGATTTTGGATCAAGCTGCTTCAACCATGAAAAAGGTACTAGTCAAAAGCTCTTTAGTTGGATCAAATTTTTGTATGCAATTTGGAAGAACTATAGTGTAAAACCTGATAGTCATGATATACCATAGATAAAATCTTCCAATCATTATATTTTTTCAATGGAGAAAATATGTATTGTTGTTTTGCATTTGACCTTCAACATATTCACTATACAAATAGCACCTTGAGGCTAGAAGTTCTATACTTGAATGTGAGGACAATAAGAAAGTTTTGTGTAGTTTAGTCCTAGCGTTTCCAAAATATTTCTTCAAACTTTCTTTACAATTTTGCTTTGATGTTGTATTTTGTGCAGTTTATACTTACATACAGAGCCGATTTTACCGGTCGCCGGAAGTAATTCTAGGTACATGACAACTCTCAAGTCATTAATTAATATGATTCTCACTAGTTCATTCCAATGTGTGAAAGTGAAGTCTTGATTAATCGACCTTCCAATAGAAGATCTAAGTGATGGGATGCTTTTAACCTGTAGGACTCCCTTACGACACAATGATTGACATTTGGAGCTTTGGTTGCATTTTGGCTGAGCTTTTTTTAGGTATTTTCTTCAATTTTGTAATATAATTAGCCTAATCACATACCTTAACGGATTTGTTGTTCAAAGAAAAATGTCCAAGTATTCACATTAAATATAGGATATGTTCATATTTAATAAAATTTTGAAAGAAGTACATACAAGGGAAGAAGGCTAGACTACTGAAAAGAGGAATTAATTCATGAAGAGCAAGCATGTTGAATTTTTTTGCCCAAACAGAATAATAAATTTACTTGATTTCAAACTGAGACCAATAGCAAGAAGAAATCAAACATTCTAGTAAAATCATCTATAGAAAATATGAGCTTCTACCATTTTTCATCTTGCTTTTTTTTCTTTTTGGTTACAAAATTAGACCCAAAAATGGATTGAGTAATTGAATTGTCAAATTCTATTTGTTTTTTTGGAATAGGAACCTTTACCTTTCTATTTCCACTTTTTTGTAACAAAATTGATTTGTGACTCTTGGGGAGACAGGGTACCCCCTCTTTCCAGGGGAGAATGAAGTTGAGCAACTAGCATGCATGATGGAAGTATTGGGTGTTCCTCCAAATTCCTTCCTTGAACATGCCACACGCAAGAAGATGTTTTTTGGTATGCTTGGCAAATACATACATCTAGTTGCAACTCTTTGAAGGGCACAATTCTAAAATTTGCTCATTAAAATCCAAGATTGTTATAATCATATTAAAGAAATCTCTACTAAAATAATATTGTTGTAAATTGATACTCTCAATTGTTTGTTGATTGCAGACAGTAATAACAATCCAAGGATTGTTCCAAATTCATGGGGTAAGAAGCATTGGCCAGGCACCAAAAGTATAGCAATAGCTATAGGGTGTAGTGATTCATTGTTTGTTAACTTTTTGGAGGGTTGCTTGAGGTGGGACAAAATGGCCCGTTTAACTGCAGAGGAACTTATACAACATCCTTGGATGCTTGGTCTTTGCCCTACATCTCTTCCACACTAAATAAATCAAGGACTCTTTCTGAAAGTCTACTTGTAAGAGTAAAAGAGCATGTGCATTGATAATTATTCATAAAGTTCTTAATGGTGGGGGTTTAAGTGTTTTTTTGTTGCATAAATTATGCCTGGAATCGTTGTCGTCTAACAATTTGCATCTAAAAATCTTTGGCATCACAAAAGTTCTAACTACTAATTTTCAATGTTGAAGCCACAAGTCTCTTGAGTATAAGTAATGCAGGTACAACATCTTTGAGCTCATTGTGTGATAAAATGTATTGCATTTTTTGAGCTCCTCATTGAGTGACAAAATGTACTGCATCTTTTGAGCTCATTGTCATTGTCATTGTGTGACAAAATGTCACAATGAGCTCAGAAAAAAATTAAAAAATTAAATTAATTAAAAAGTATTTTTTGAATGCCCCCAATCCCATCATTTTGTAATTTTCAGGTTGGGGGGGCATTTGATATAGGATATATCCCTCAATCCCATCAATCCTCAACCTTCAATTTTGAACTCTCATCCATAGGCTCTCATTTTTCCTCAATGGCACTCCATCGACAGTTGGGAGAGGGGTCTTTTTATTTACTGAATCTAATCAACAACCCAAGTTTTCAGTAGCACGGGGGGGGCAACAAAATGGGTGGACTCAATCTTTTTGGTACATTGTGTGGATACAGAAACCATGTGTCTTGGTTTGGTTCATTTTGTATTCAAAATTTTGAATGTTCCAATTTACTAATTTTCCTTTATTTTGATCAACACTCAAAATATGGTTCACTTAATTGGCCCATATTTTAATTGACCAAAAGTAATCATTAAATGAAATTCAACTTCTCTATAGGGTTGTGAGTTCCTTCAAGTTCTTAGACTATGGAAACTCAGCCACAACAATAGTTTGATGTAGCCAAGCAATTGCCATGTCAAATAATATTTTTTAAATTAATTTTTTAATATTTTTTATTTTTATTTCATTTTTAAATTTTAAATTTGGCTAGCAGTGGTTGGTTCCTAGTATGAATAACTAGCCTGAAATGTCCCTCTAATGCAACTAAAAATCATCCAATGCTTTGTTACGTTTATCTACTTTGTTGAACAACGATTGGTGTTGAATGTACAAACACAACACTACTTCAATGTTATCAATTTTGAGTATTCATCATTATACCATTTTAGCTTTTTCTTCTTGCTTTGTCAAAGTAAAAGGTAACCTATTCCAAAGACCATTCTTTCAATCTTTTCAAATTCCCACATCTATATGAGGGTTGAATTTCTACTAATAGTATAGAGAGTTGTGGATCCATAGAATTATAATTATCTTCCCATGAATTTTTCAATTCATTTGGCTTTCTTGCTTAGTTAGAAAACTAACCTTGCCACGATTACTTTCTATTTTTTTTTACAAAATAATTTGCAAAAGTTTTGTATATTTTTTACAATAAATTAAAGGACTCTTTTGACAAAAAATTAATTAATTTGTTAGCAAGGTTATTTTTTTGAATAACTTAGTATTAGATTTTTTAAGGTTCTCAATTTAGCATAAAAAAATAAAATTGGTTAATTTTTAGAGATAATAATAATTTATTCAATAAATTCAATTCAATAATTATTTTGGTATGAGTGTAATTATTATTGAACAAAAATGTTTAAGTTTTAGTTAGGGCAACCTGCCAAAGAGGCGCAAACACTTGAAATTGATTGTTCAAACATTAAGGGATTTACAGTAGTAGAAATTCATCATTTGAAAACCACCTTGAGCATCATCAAGAGCACTATAGAGACATGAGAGTACGTAGGTGCCAAGCTTGGTTGTAGAAACTGTAATAGAACCCAATATGTCAATACTTAAAATAGCTAAAGATTTTCAATGAAATTCTATTTACTCAAATACAAGAGTAAGGTAGGAAGCTCTAAAATAGAGCGGGCATTTAGAGTGAACCCTATAAATGGTTGTGAAATGGACAAATGGTAGTTCATAAATTGACCTCCATAGTCATTGAATGAATCAAGGAAAAAAACATTATTAATTACAAGAGCCAATCATTCTCTTTGCTTTTGCATTTTTCTTTAGAAGTTGCAAGTGAACAGTTTATGGAAGATCTAAGGACATAAATAGGAACCTATGACACAACTCTTTTGAAAATCCATAAGTAATTCAAAAATGCTTCAAAAAATATGAAACCGCTTGAGTTAGATTCCTCTTCAATTTTTCTTTGTCTGAAAAATGATCTAAAAGTATTTCCATTTAAGAAAATACATGAAAAAGGCAGATCAACCCTTAGATGAGCCATTTCTGAGCCTCCTACCTTAGTTGTAATACCACTCTTACCTCCACACCACATCAGAAATGGGTATGTCTCTCAAAAAGTTGACACATTGACACAAAGTAGCATTTGTTATGTTCTCATTTATATATCTAGGAATATATTTTTATTTATATCGGGACCAATGTCACAGTCATTTATCCTATAACTAGCTAATAATAAAGAGGGAAAGACAAATATGAAAATGTACAAGGCTACGTAGGACAAATTGTATGAGAGAGAGTACACACCAATCCCTCTGGGTGCTCTGAGCCCAACTTTGCACTACTGTAGTGTTAGGAGCAAAGGGTGAAATGCGTAAAAGAAAAATGAGCCCTCCAACAAAAGCTGCAACGCGAAAGATGATAGAAAAATGACAAAGAAGGTCCTACAGAAAAAGACGAACGACACGATACTGTAGAAGGAAAGACATATCGGGAACCCTAGCGGAGGTGCTGTGGCTCTTCTGTGAGAGAGCCCGGCACCCAACTTGTCTGCACTGAAGTTATTGCGTTCCGGACACCGTCTCCTTCGGCGAAGTTAAAGCCGGGGGAGCGGGGTGACCCGGCGTTTGGGCGGGCGAGGAGCGGGCTGGCTGGGAAGCCCTACAGATCAGCCGCGCAGAAGTTCGTTGCCCTCTTGGCTGCCCTTGCGACAGCCGCCGTCTCGCACTCCGCCTTCTTCACCGTTTTCAATCTGTCGTCACCACGCCCAGGTATCGATGGTTTCCCTGTCCTCTTTTTCCTCTTTCCGTCGGTCTCGCTCAAGCCCCTTTTGATGATGTTGTATTCCGTGTCGGTCATAGGGTTTGGGTCATTTCGCAGCTTGACTTTCTTTCAATTCCTTCGATTCGGTGCTGCGGTGGCGACTGAGACACCCTGAGGGACTGATAGCAAGACGCGAGAGGACCTGCGGAACTGATCGCGGGCCTTTGGTTGCCCACCCAACCCGTTTTGTGCAGTGATGGTTTGGGGAAGGGTCTGGCTGGATTTGATTTGGACCTTGCGCGGGGATGTTGTTTTCATCGATCCTCGTGGTCGGGAGCATGCGTGGTCGGGAGGGTCTCTGCTTTAGGGCTTCGCTTACGTGATGGTCCGAGTTTTCGATTTTTACGTGACGGAGTACATTTGAAAGAACACGGAGCATCGACGGTAGGAATGATTTGGGGGTAGTTGGTCTTAGGGAAGTGCTTCCATTGTGGTACTGTTGTCGTGGTGCGCCCGCACTTAATTTTCTGAGAACAATTTTTAGGGTATATGATGTTGGGCGTGGAGGATTCGGGGTTGTTGCATTTGGACTTAAATTTTTTATTTTTATTGGGACACGCCTCTTTTGTCTGTTGGGCTCTCGAACTCACGACTGCTGGGCATTCTTATTTCCGAGTCTGCTAACCTGAAACTGTGGGGTGTTCTTACCTCCGAGATGCGACGTGCTCAACGTAGGGTAGACCCTTTGGCATGGGGTGTTCTAGCTGGCTTGTTTGTAGTTGAACATTGTAGTTTTTATCGTCGTTTTTTAGTGTCGTGTTTGGATACAACAGCTGATGGTGGTACATCTTGTATCTGAAAACTGCAGCATTAAAATAGTATGGCTGGTTCTGCACCCGAAGGATCTCAGTTCGATGCTCGCCAGTATGACGCCAAGATGGAGAACATGTGTGTTGCCTAATTTTCAATACCTCTTAATTTTTATAAACTTGTCATTTAAATACTAGGCGTGCAGACAGTTGGCACTGTTGGTTTGTTGTGGCTTTATGACTCACATTGGACTGACAAGTATCTATCGACGTGTGCTGAATTCCAGCTTGAGCGGTGAGGGCGATGACTTTATTTCTACCTGGGAGGAGGTCCACGAGACCTTCGACGTCATGGGTCTTCATGAAAACCTTCTTAGAGGCATTTATGCATATGGTAAATTATCTAATTCTCACATCTTGCTTAAGCTATTCTGAAATGCCAACCTTGAACCGAGAATATTGGCAAGAGTGCTTCTGGCATCCTAGCCTTTCATTATATGCATATCTTAACCTTCCAAGATTCTTGATTTCTTTTGTGGTCTACTTTTCGCTCATTAGCTTATTCTTTGATAGGTTTTGAGAAGCCCTCCGCTATCCAGCAGCGTGGTATTGTTCCCTTCACGAAGGGCCTAGATGTCATTCAGCAAGCCCAATCCGGGACAGGGAAGACAGCAACGTTCTGCTCAGGTATCTTGCAGCAGTTGGACTACCAGCTTACTCAATGCCAGGCTTTGGTGTTGGCCCCCACTCGTGAGCTTGCCATGCAGATCGAGAAGGTTATGCGTGCCCTGGGTGACTACCTACAGGTGAAGGTACACGCCTGCGTGGGAGGGACCAGCGTGAGGGAAGATCTCATGATTTTGCAGGCAGGAGTACAAGTGGTGGTGGGGACTCCCGGACGTGTGTACGATATGTTGCGAAGGACCGCACTTCGCGCAGACTCCATCAAGTGCTTTGTGCTGGATGAGGCCGACGAGATGCTTTCCCGTGGGTTCAAGGATCAGGTGTGTTAGCTTGACATTGGTTCTGCGCAGGGCCCGTGCTATTTCAAGCATCTTTCTGAGACGGGTTCTATCTTTGAAATCTTTCACTATGTTAACCAACTGCGTGGGTCGATGATGCCTAAATTTGCGTTATCTTTCCGAACGGTTGAATTTATTCCTCCTTGTGGAACCAAGATGACTGAGACCTGCGTTCTGTTTTTGCGGATAGTTTGTGTGAGTTGCGGCATGGAAGTGTCATAGCATGACGGCGTGGTATCAATCGGCTGAGATGTAGAGGCTTTGCGACTGGTGACGATGGATGTTTGTTTGAAGAGTTCAATAGAGTAATTGAGACATCCGAAACAAGAGGTCCCAGTTGCTCTGAGTTGTGACGACGCGTGTTGACTTGCTGTCTACTCTTGTGGCGCAGATTTATGATATCTTTCAGTTGCTGCCCCAGAAGCTCCAAGTGGGTGTGTTTTCTGCAACCATGCCCCCTGAAGCCCTCGAGATCACGAGGAAGTTCATGAACAAGCCGGTGAAGATCCTGGTTAAGAGAGATGAGCTGACTTTGGAGGGTATCAAGCAGTTTTACGTGAATGTTGACAGGGAGGAGTGGAAGTTGGACACTCTGTGCGATCTGTACGAGACTTTGGCCATCACCCAGAGTGTGATTTTCATCAACACGAGGCGTAAGGTCGACTGGTTGACAGACAAGATGCGTGGTAAGCATTTTGATTATCGAAGAGTTGATGTGTGGACGCTGTCGACTGGGTGTTGGGTCTTTGGTGAATGGATTCCGTTTTGATGGACGATTTTCCTTTCTCATGGTTCTCATTCGACTTTTTTTTTTTTAAAATTCTGGGGCGTGCAGCTCGCGACCACACTGTGTCTGCCACTCACGGAGACATGGACCAGAACACTCGTGACATTATCATGCGTGAGTTCCGCTCCGGTTCGTCCCGGGTTTTGATCACGACCGACCTTTTGGCCCGCGGCATCGATGTGCAGCAGGTGTCCTTGGTCATCAACTATGACCTGCCAACGCAGCCCGAGAACTACCTCCACCGTATCGGTCGCAGTGGTCGGTTTGGACGCAAGGGTGTAGCCATCAATTTCGTGACGAAGGAGGATGAGCGCATGCTTCAGGATATCCAGAGGTTCTACAACACTGTTGTGGAGGAGCTCCCATCAAACGTTGCGGATCTTCTGTAAGCTGTGGAATGCTTGAGTAACATGGGGCTAAGCGCAGTTTTTTCTCAAGGGCCATTTGAGGAAGCGACTTGTGTACAGCCCTTGAACGGCTCCCTTTGTTCGGATCTACCTGGGTCTCACCTGTTGGTTTTACCCATATGCTGTAGTGCTTCGTTAGTACTGTCTGCATTCTAGTCTGAAGAGAAGAAAGAGGGCACATGCACAGCCTCGAGAGGCTTTGAGTAGCAGATTTAGGGGCAGAGATCCAAGGGATATTATCGAGGTTAAATTCCTTACATTTAGAATGGAGTATTTTTGGTGGCTATTGAGTTTAGCGAATGTTTTGTCTTTTGTGGGAGCCCCACGATCCGATTCTGTCAACTGCGTGGTCATTTTTTCCTCTTTCAAAGTGTTCCGTAGTGACCGTGGCACTCCTGGGGGGCATTTTGTGTTTCTACTGCTTTAGAGCATTCCTTGGACCTTACAATGCCAAGATAGAGGCACTTAACGCCGTCCAGCACCGTTTAGACTTTTCGGATAGAGATGACCTAAAATCGAGCTCGGTAGAACATGGGAGTCTCATGATTTATTTTACCTTGAAACCCCGGGCTTGTATTCAAGCAGTTGTACGCCAAATTCTTCTTTTCTCTGGATCCTCCCATTTCACCATGACATACTCACTTCGTACCATAATTTTATTCCCGTAATTTTTGTTTTGACGTTAACGAATGAAAAGATATAAGGTAAGTCAGCCTATGACAGGCCAACTTTGGAGCAGCCTAATGCAGGCCAAAAAATTCTTGTGAATTGCGTTTCACCAGACACATGTATGTTTGGAGAATTTCTGCTTGCACAAGGCACATGTTGTGAATTGCTTTTTACAAGACACATGTATGTTTGGAAAATTTCTGCTTGCACAAGGCACATGTTGTGAATTGCGTTTCACAAGACACATGTACGTTTGGAGAATTTCTGGGCTTGCATTCGGTTTTCTGTCATAGACTGAATTACCCTCCAAAATTTTCTGTATTCAAGCGAAGGTTAAAAATGTTGAGGTTAGTGTTATGTACAACAATTTTCATATGAACTTTTGTTTAAAAATGTGCAAGTTGGTGTTACACTTAATCCCTATGGGTGCCTAAAAGTGACTTCGGGCAGGCTATAGTCTCATCATTCATTGTAATTTTCTGAAACTTTTTGTGGAGTTTGAAAAATATGTAGGCTTTGAAGGAGTAAAATTTTTATTTCAGTTGATGCTCGGGAGTAAAAGTAATGGCACAACAAGCTTGAAAAGTCATAAAAAGTCAAAATTAATTAAACCTTTTTTTTCAAACATTATATTTTTGTCTATATATGAGGCTTTGATTCATTCTATTTGGACTTGTTTTTTGGGCAATCTAAGCATCTTCTTCAAAAAATAACTTATATGATTTAGTTTTCTAATGCAATTTTTACAATTTTTTAAAAACAATTGTTTGACAAGGTTAAGTATGCTTGTTAGATCGATCTCACCATTAGAATTATTGTTTTTCAATTCCATTTTAGAGCTATTAAGAATCTAGTTTTTCGCTCAATCTTAGATTTACTTCTACTTAACAATTATATGAAGAATGAAAATGAAGTGTGTATTTTTTGAAATTCTTTTTCTAGGCTTTCAATTCAATCCTTCAACATAACAAAATTTAATTCAATGTTTATAGTGGAAAATATTTCAATCAAAGTCATTCAAAATTGTAAGACAATGTTCAAAAAATCTTTTTTTCCAACTTTGAAAGCTAATATCTTCCAATTTCTATAGTCAAACTTCATGAAATTTTTACCACATAATCTGAGACAAATCAAGATTTCAAGAAAAGTATATATTTTTAATTTCTTAGGCAAATACAACAAAAATGGTGGTTTTGAGTGTTTTTTGATAGAAAAATTGCCTTGAGACTTCAAGGGGTTAACCCTTTAAGGTCTGGTCAACCACTTTGTGGTTGATTTGGCCACTTTCTCATGTTTTAGACATAGTTCTACTCTAAATTTGAAGAAAGAGTAAAGGAAACGGTTGTGAGGAATTTAAAACCAAATGCATCCTTCAAAAAATTAGCACAATTTGAGTTAGCATGTGAAAATAAATGTGAAAAAACTAACATAGGGGTGATTGTAAATATGACAATTAATGTACAAAACCAATTGTAGTGAGCTTTGTTTTTTACACAAAACTCATTGTGCTGCCCAAAACTTGTATGCCACCACATTTGTCTAGTTAAATCTATAAAATACATGAAGATTCTCTAGAATATTTTTCATTCCTTGATTTTGTAACACTGTTTTGGCCACACCCCAAATCAACCACGGACCTTAAAGGGTTAACTAAGTAGCTTTTAATTTTTTTAGACTTAGAGTTTGTATTTAAGGTCCTAAACATTGAAAGAGGGGAAGAAGGGTCTAAATGTTTGGAATTTAATTAAAATTAAGTCAAACTTCAGCTTCTATGTAATTAGCCAAGTTTAGTCTATACTTTTGGTAATTTGAATATAAACCAAATAACGCAAGGCTACAATGAGCTCAAAAGATGCATTAACTGCATTAACCACATTAATAGCCATAAGGAGTGGAGTTAATGATTTATGAACTATTGAATAAAATTCATATAGTAAATTTCAAAGCCTAATCTTGTTTTGAAGCCATTGGATACATATTATTGTAGAAAAGCTATAGTCTTGATTTTTACTAAGTTATTATTTGAAGTCAACTAATTTAATTCACTACTTCAAACATTATTGCTTATTATTTTTAAAACAAAGTCTTCAATATATTTACCATACTAGCATTGCTTATAAGTTGTGTGTGCAAATACTTTGTATTCTTTAGGCTATTTAGATTACATTGATTTATTATATTATTAAAGATTGTTTTTTTGATAATGTGACATTAATTTCAAAATAGAAAATCATTGACTATATTAAAAGTAAATGTTATGTACCATTTAACCCCCTAAATCTCCAAGACCTTTTTTGAGTCTAAGAGTTTGTTCAAAACTAAACAAAATGTCCAAATTTTGATTAGTTTTATCAATGTTTAAAAATAGAAATTGCATGATTTCAAATTAGATATAAAGATTGCATAAGAAAAGAAAAGAAAATAGTAGTAGTTATGAATCAAAAGATTATATTGTTTGATAAAGAGGGTATTGAAGATTATATTGTTGAAGTAATTTGAAGTCTTTCAATTCACTTTTTACAAGTCAAATATGAAAGTATAAGGCTACATGACATAACATGCATAATCATAATTGATTTGCTGCTTCCCGAAATCTACTATGCAATTTTATAAAATGAATTTTCAATGTGATTTTCCCTGAAGATTTAGTGTACTTGAGGCTCATGGAGATGAACCTCAAACACTAAAATATCAAGATTTGCAATAGACACCCTTGCACAAAATCTTCAATAGAAAAAATACAAACAATTTTCTTAAATCAAATTTTGGGTGCTTAAAATAAACTTTAAATAGTATTCAATGTTTTTTTAAAAGTATCAAAAATAGTGTTTTGGTAAAATTTTGTTTTAACTTTGAATTTCAATATTATTTTAACTTCGAACTTCAATATTATTTTAACTTCAACATTGAAACAACAATGCCTTGGACATTTAGGAGTAAACAAGAGGGTAAACATTGTTTAAGAACAAATACAAAATAAGTTAATTTACATTCAACAATCCTCCGCCTCCTTTCATCAAACTTTCATTTGAATTTTGTTCAAAAGTTTACTAGAACTAAATCCCATTTCATACAAAATTATTCAATTTAGTGTGAGATTCTGTAGTATTCAAATTTTTGCACTACTTGAATTTATTTGTGTATTACCTATTTCCACAGACATTCAAGGATCTTCCGGATACAAATATAGTCCTCTAGTACCTCCTAGAACCATCCATAGTAGCCCTTTTTTTAAGCTTTTTAGACAAAAGCCAAACTAGCTACCATGATCTATACTTGTGTTGCCTACTTGGCGAAGGATGAAATTTCTACAAAGAAAGTCGTTGGCGACAGTTGCATTTTGGGCTACTTCATCTGGCAGAATTTTTAAAAACTAGTTGAAAATTCTAGTTCTTGACAAAAATGTTTTGAAGCAGAAAAGGCAAAAATGCAAGGACATGCACAATATTTTGGCACTTGGTAAATTACTTCTTGAGATACTAAGTCAAATTCAAAGAATGTTTTGTGTGAATTCAAGCACCATCTAATAATGCATGCAATGTAGAACTAACAACATGCTTAAAAATAAAATGTTCATTCATAGAAAATCTTGATGGACACAAGAGGCCAAGCTAAGGGCCCATCCATTCAAGAAAAAGCCATAGACCATGCATGGATCTAAAATTTCAACAAGTCTAGTAAATCTAAAACTAGCTCAAAGCCCATATCTACAGTAGTTGCCCACTAATTATAGGCGTCTTCATATGGATAGGTCTCTAGGCTAAAAATCTTTTGTGAGTACATTCCCACCACACACTCCAAATGCATGTCCAAAGAATTTTGCAATTTATTTTTGAGAAATGCAAGTGAACTATAGCATCTCTCATCCTCATCCGAACCTAGAACTTGCACTATTGCAACTTGAACCAACTTATAATATTTTGGAAATGCCTTGACTCTCAAAACCAGTGCAAGTTTTTAAATAGCACCACAAACGGGTGAAAGGATTTAGGTCGAAGGGAGCTTCCATATACTTCTTAGCATTATTGAGCATGACTAATTTGAATAAGCCTTGTTGAGTCTCCAATTTGTACTTGTCCAAAATAGGGGGAACCAAGCGCTTTACCTTATCAAGTTCTACCAACTTTAACTCACAATAGTAGTCTATGAGCACTGCCAAATGTTTTGGAAAACACTCTTCCGCATCGCTTTGAAGTCAGTACTGTGTGTGAACTACACAAAGGGCATCTAAATCATTGTCAGAAGTTACTTTTCATGGCATTCTACATTAGAAATTATTGTGACCACTTTAGGTGGTTAAGATAAGCATATTGGGTACACTTTTTGTTCGTTATGGGGTAGCCTATAGACCGTGTTGGGAAGATCACTTCAGAAATACATTACTAATTCACACTTTGTCTGAAAAATAAAATTTCAACTGCTCTCACTATTTCTCACACTTATCTTTGTGTGGAAAAAAATTTGGAAAATTTCAGTAATGGCATGAGGGCAGACTCCAAATTCTGACCACAATGGGCTGATTTACCTTATGTTGTGGGAGGAAAACTTTGCCTTCCAGCTATCTCAACAACTGTTACGCTACTACTGCAACAATGCACACAATTCGATAATCAATAATCGTATTCAGATAATCAGTAATTCGGACAATTTGATAATCAGTAATCATTTGAAATCGTTTGAAATTCAGATTAATTCTTTGTTTTTCCCTCAGTGTGGGATATTTCGATAACCGGAAAACAAGCACCTAACGATGAAACAGGAGCCCAACTCCAGGAAAACTACCTAGATGGCTAAAACCCTAATAAAGAAAGAAAAATGGGCTTCCATTTCATAATGAATGTGAGGAACTTTAATTGCAATGAAGTAGTAAAACTGACCTGTGCACTTGTCTTGATGGTAGCCATCACAAAAGTGAACACATGTCAATCAACTAATGCAGCTTGGTGCAATGTCCAAATCCAGATGTCATATTGGATGTGAAAAAACACAAGTTGTTTTTTCCGACATCACCTAAAATTCGTCTAAGAAAATTACAAAACGCCAACTAAAACACTATTTTTTTTTATAGTGCTATGTGTACATTTAAGAACTTCATCCTTTGTTCTAAGATAAATAAACTCTTTACAATAAGCACACCACATGTAACAAACTTTAATGCATCTAAACCACCTTCAAGAAATGATCGCACATATTGTCATCTTTCCTTTTTACTCCACAAAGACAAAAATAATCCTATATCAACTTCTATTACAAGGAGCTAAACCTAAAACAAATAATGATCACAACAACACGGTAGTCTTTCCACATATCACTACGTAATTTCTTTCAGGGTTGCAATGCATGCAATTCTTCCCATAACCACACAAATTTCACCTTCCACCTTGTTTGAATTCTTTCAAACATGCTTGAAGCAATAAACAATTTGTCCTCTTTTACTAACAGAAGCGCACTCTCGCTTTTATGGTCCAATAGACTCGTATATGTTAGCAATCATTTACCCCTCGAACATTCAAGTCCCTTAAATATATACCCTAAAGTAATGTTGTGACCTCTATATTATATATCATTTCATAAATAAAAAATCAAGGGGGGAATTTTGATAAGTCTAATTAAACCATGACAATTCCAATCAAATGATAAGCAATATTTATTTGGGGATAATTATAAAATATAATCAAAGGGGCACTTAAATACGCCAAAAAAACAATGTACGTGACCAAAAATGGACATTTGTCTATAACTTAGCCCCTAAATACGTGAGAGGACATTTTGTGTCCTATAGATGATTTCAAAGAAGCCTCAAGGATGTAAAAAGATTTTTTCCATTTAATAAGGGACGATGTTTGAATCCATTTCCAATATAAGGTATTTCATATTCCTTCATTATAACATTTTTTTAACTTTCCTACATAAGAAAATGATAAATCTATAGATCATTGTGCTAGGTGAGTATTTTGGCAGTTTCTTCTCTTTTATTTTGAACAAAATTTTAGCCAAAAAAAATCTTTCTAAATTTGAGATTAACCACCAAAATACAGTTTATCAAGTCTAGTTTCTATTCTAGTTTGAAAATTTGAATAATTCCCAAATTCAAATTTTTATTGCAACTTAAGCTTTAGGATAATGACTAACAATGGAGAGCTAATTTTCTAGTTTTAGAATGCCACACTAAATTGATTTGCACCACAATGTCTCACATCTTAGTGTGTGTAGACCTTTGCTGAAAAATTCAAATTGTTTGAGCATATTTTATATTTTGGATGTGAATTCTTTATTAATGTTTATTAACAATAATTTCAAATTTTCATAAAATTGAAAGGATGGGCCTATGACTATGAATTCTTCAAAGATGTAATCACATATCTTCTATAAGTCTATAATTATTTTAGATTTTTTTTTGTGAAAATATGAAATTAAATTTTAAAGGAAAAGTGCACAAAATTCTTATTTATGCTTAAAAAAATTTGAAAATTTCTCCATGGGTGTATGTAATTGTGTGAAATATCATGTGGTAAAAAAATTCTGATTGTGTCTTTCTAGAATTAGAAAACCAATAGATGGTGGTTAGATGTCCAAAGTTTCAATTGTAATAAACTTCCAATTGTAAGAATTTTTCAAATTTCCAAATTTGAATAGAACCTATCCTCCATTAACTTCATTTCATTAGTTGGACCTAACTTCTAAAAGGATAATTTTCTATTGTTCCAATTCACAACAAGAACAAAGAGCTTGAAATTGCCAAAATACACTACATCCATGTATAAATTGAGCATCTTCCGTTGTCCAACAGTCCATAAGGAAGGAATATCCAATTCCATTCCCAAAGAATGCATCCAACCAACCCCACAACTTGGATGAAAAGTTGTTGTTTTCCATCCTAAAAGCCTCCCCGAAATCATCCCAAGGACCCCAAACACCCTTGGGAGTTAATTATCATTCTCTCGGCGAGAGTGCGCTTCATTAATTCCCAAACTGAACTTGCGTGCCATCAATCCGAGAGTGAGTGGCGACTGTCCTTCACTTGATTACTAGTAACTTCTTCAGTTATTACTTCTGGTGAACGACTGACGGCGTTGTTCTGGACTCTGGAGTTTGGACTCGATCTTCTGAGCGCTGCCCGGAATGAACAGGAATGACAAAACAGTTCTGTGCCGGTCGGCGAGAACTCAAGCCCAGCCCAGGAGATCGTGTGCAGTGCAGGGACTGACGCCCATCCGACTGCGGCACTTGAACCTGAACCTGAACGGAAAGTGCCTCCCCTGCCTCGGTCCCTTCGTGCATGATTATTAGTGCGAATATGCCCTGTCTGTCTCCTTTTTCCCAAGCCTGCGGCGGCCCCAGACAGACCCCACTCCACACCACTCCAACGAGGCTCTCGCTTCCAGCCTCACTCACTCACTTCCTCTCACTGATCAGTCCCCGGCCTTTCATTTCGTTATCGTCTGTCATCCGTCGTTCGGCCTTCCTTTAATTTGACGTACGCTTACGCGAGCGCGAAGCTCTTTCAAGATGTCACGGGACTTCGCCCAATCGTCCATGTGTGTGCTCACTGCCCAGTGATATCGATCGAACGCTCCTTTCCTTGCGCATGTGCATCCTGCCTGCCCCAAGTTTTGGATGACATGGATCAGTAGCACACCAATATTTCCTGGCCAGTTTGCAGCGCAGGAATAAACTAAGGTATCGTGTGAGCTAGATTATACGGTAACTGAAGAGAAGTGACACGAACTAATATAAACTGACGGGCTTCGTCTGATAACTTGACTGCTTACCGTCGTGGTCATCATTTGGATCACGAACAGCCTGCCGGAAGCTGCGTCCGTCACGTCAGTTACTTGTTAAGTTACTCATGGCGAACCGACCTTATTCGTGGGAGTCAAGTGACGTGCCGTTGACTGAAGATCATGTAATAATTACGCTTAGTCAAGCTAACCCTGAAGTTAAGGATTGAAGATTCTAATTTCTAGGATTAAGCATCTGAAGGGATATTCTTATTTGGGGTATTGGGGAGATGACTTTTAGGAACCCTTTAGAGCATCCCACCAATCTATTATGTATCCCTAAAAATTTAGGGAGAGGACCTCAGATGGAAACAAGATCTCTACCCCAAATTTATAGAGAACTCGGTAAAAGTTGGGCCCAATTTTCTATATTCAAGCTCGTATAGAGAACACGCGAGGTCTCATCCCTATAAAGTCAAGATTGACTGGATTGAGGTTCCCAGTTTAGGGAAAGAGAACTCCTGGGTGGGGATGCTCTTAACCCCTTAACGCCTTGATCCTTTTTCAAATTTTGGCACATTTTTGCTTATATCTTTGTACAAAAATATCATTTAATGAAACTGGTCATTAAGAAAAGTTATCTTTTCAAGATTCAAGTGATACATTGGATGAATGAGAAGTTGGTTGGACAAAATAGCGCCTCCAAGCCCTCTGTTCATCGTCCATAATATGAAGGTCGAAGCTCTTAAGGGTTAACCCCTAAAAGATCATGGCCTTTTTTAGCCACAAAACACTCAAAATTGCTATTTTTTTTATTGCGAAGAGTAAAAAAAACTTGAAAATTTGTTCTTTTTGCATATCTATTGTAACCATAGGATCTTATACCTTCCTAGTATGAGAATGTGTGGAATAAATTTTAAATTTTTTGATTGCACAGATTGCAAGATATCTACATTTAAAGTGAAGAAAATCAGTTTTCTTTTACACATTTTGGGATTAGAATATTTGACTTTGAACCTTCTTAACTTAAATTTTTTGCACCATAGAGTTGTGAGGTTTAAATCCTTATATGGTATTGGGGAATTGAGTTGAGAATCTACAAGAAAAAAAGATTCAAATAAACTTAATTTTCATTCTTCAAAAAATTGTCAAGGTATGTAAAAGTTAGAAGGAAAATCTAAATTATTAATATCTCTAAGATGGAATTAAAATGCACTAATCCCAATGGTGGGATTGTTCTAGCAAGCAAACGAAACCATGTAGAACTTATTTTCTTTTAATTATAAAAATTGAATTAAAAAATGAAACCTATAAGTTTTTTTTTTGAGAAGACACTTAGATTGCTCCAAAAACAAGATTGTCCATAACTTTCACATCACTTATCCAAATCAAAGCTTTCCGTGTAGACAAAAATATAATCTATGAGGGAAAAAAATTCAAAATTCAAAAATTCAAATTTTTAAATTTAAATTTTAGCTATTTGGTCTCCCTTGTTTTGAGCTTATTTGGATATAACTTTTGTTCTTGGGCAACAATTGAAAAAAAGTGATATTCCCACAAAGCTAATCAATTTTTCTATCTTCAAAAAAAGCTTTAAAAAATTATGACAAAAATTGAGATCGTAGGTTACTACCCAAAATCTAATTTGTCCCTTGAAAGGACAATCGTCCTTTAGGGGTTAAAGTCCCAAGGCCTGTCAATCATGAAAAATCATGAAAAAAGGCCATTTTCAAGGCAAAGAGGAGAGAGAAATTAATAAATGATTTATCTTGCATATTGAACAGTAGGATCTTCCTACTAGAATGGTATAAAAATGTATGGAAGCAATTTTAGAAACTTAGAAAGTATAGATAGCAAGAATTTTTTTTGATTGGTCAAAATTGTGGTTTCTATTGATGTGTGAAAAAATGTATAAGATTTAGTAATGAGAACACCAACACTTTCTTCAAATAGAAAGTTTTTCAACACTAAGTCCATTCTAAATACTTTGTGCTATTTCTCTTCTGTTTTTTGTTTGATCACAACAATCTTAGTTTTGAATATAAATATTGAAAGACAATCCTTTCTCTCTCTCTCTCTCTATAATTAAATAAAGGTTTTATGTACCTGGAAATGTTGCCCGAAGTCGGGTAGCAACCAATAAATGGTCACTTGAGGGCTTAGGAGATAATATACACTTGATTTTTCATTACTTAAGAAATTATCAAATTGAAGTAGGTACGTATAAGAAAGAAGGAAAAAACAAATTGTTGATAGCTCTAAGATGAAAATTGAAACAAACTAATCATAATATATAGTGAGATTGTTCAAGGTAATGAATTAAACCTTGCAAGTTTATTTATTTTTTCATTGTGAAAATTGACTTTATAAACAAATATAATATATTTTTTCTCAAAAAAATGCTATGATTGCCTACAAAATAAAAAGTACCATAACTTTCACATCACTAATCAAAATGAAATGAATCAAAGCTTTCTAAGTAGAAAAAATATAATCTATAAGAAACAAATTTTCAAAATTTTTATTTCAAGTTTTTGTATTATTTTTTTTGTTGCCCGAGCTTGAGCCTTTTGAGCTTAGGATGGCATGCTTTTAGTTCATGGGCACCAATTGAAATAAAAAATTTATTTCTAGAAAGATAATGTATTTTTCTAAATTAACAAAAAAATTCAAAAAATACATCAAAAATTGAAATCATAGTAACCTCCCTAAACCTTCAAGTGTTGCTCAAGGGTCCACTTAGAACTTTAGGAGTTAAAATTAGAGGAAATGGATTACTTATAAACTACAACTAATTGAAAATATAGCAGACTGAACTTTGGAAAGAGGTGTATGTGGTCAAGAATGGGTTGGCTACCTTTTGAACAAGTAGGTTTTGGGTCAAAAAGTAGGACTATTATTGTCCCATTGAATGCTAATGTATCTCTCTTAATTCCCTAAACCATTTCCACGGCAGTTCATAAGTGTCCGCCAAGTATTGGTATTGTGAAATAATGACTGCACCTATTGCCATGCATAGAGGTTGCATGGGGTTGTTCATTGAATTCATGAAAAGGTGACTTTTCAACCCACTTCCAACCCTTTGAACCCAATTTCACACTAAGTAGTCCCTGGGTGTATTAACTCACTCGATTCCGTAAATGACCATTGAAAGGCAACGCCCGGCACGCCCCCACACGCCCGGCTCCCTGGCTGGCAGCCCCCGGCCGTCAGACGGGAGGGAAGCTGCGGAGGGACTCCGGGCAGGGCCGGCCTGGCAGGTGTTCATCACCAGAATCACACTACTGTACAGTACTGTACTGTACTGCCCACGGCACTTGGTGCTTTCCTTCATTCTCTCGTCTCCGGTCCTCTCCTCTCCTCTCGTTCAACCCCTGTTCTCGCTTCGACCATTGCCATTGCCATCGCCATCGCCCCGAGCCCCTTGGTACTCCGCTTCGCTTTTCCCTTCCCTTCCCTTGCCTTTTCTTCACATCCAATCCTCCGTTTCTCTTGCTCCCTCTCTGTCTGTCTCCCTTCCTTTTCTCGTTTTCCCCTCTAAACCCCCTTCTTCCGCTTCTCCTCCCCTCCCCGTTTTCCAGCTCCTAACTTACCGCCCCCGCCTTGGCCCTTATTTGGCCTAGCGTTGCCTGGCCTTCCCCTCGTCGTTTCTTTCTCGTGCTTTCTTGCGGTGGATTCGGCCTGCTTTTCTTGGTTGGTGGGGGCACCCAGTCGGTCGAGGGATCGCTCTTGTGGACACTCGATTCACGCGCCACGCCTTTTCGAGAAGGCAGGGCGAGTCGCTGGATGTTTGTTGGGACTGCGGTCTGGCAGGGATCGGACGTGTGGCGATGCTTCGCACTGCTTAATCCGACCGGGAGCGTGCCTTCTGGAACGTGGCCACGGCGTCGGTGGGCTGGTGGTATCGTGCAGATCTGGACAAGGACATATGAAGGTGCTCACCAGGAGCTCAGATTGGGAGAAGGATAGGGCGATGGATATCGACCACCCTCTGTACCGGGCTCTTTCGAGCGGTCGCAAGCGCGTAAATGGTGAGTTTCTTTCTTCTCTGCTGCTTTGAGTTCGATCATATCATATTCTAGGACATCCGTCGTATTCTCCCTTGATTCGATCTTCGACGTTGTTTTCATTTGACATCACGGGTCGACTCCGCACCCACTATGGAAGCACGAGGGAACTAATCCTGATTGTAATTGTCTATTGAATCTTAGCGCTTATATTGAGCTTATCCTCTAGTTAGAGCGGGCAAGGGCATTATGACGGAAGTTGTAGCACGGGGATTTTCTTCGAGCCATTCGATTAATCTGGATCACGCAAGTGGCTGATAATTAGTCGGACATGGCTGAAGAACGGCGCAATTCCACCCTAAACCAATATTATTGATTCCCCTTGTATCAGGTTTTCGACAAATATTGACAAGGACTGTGGACTGCGATAAATATGACTTCTAACTACCGATAACGACAGTGGTGTACTAATTTTCAATTATGTCACGACCGCGACCAATTGGTCAAGCCCGTAGATATGCACCGTTTTAAACATGCCCTTTTTAAATTATTATTATTTCCGCGTTTGGCTACCGGTATTAGTTGCAAGCGTTTACATCAGCTAGACATACCATTCGACTTATTTGAATTTGTCCCAGTGAAATTTAATCTTGTATTGCTAGGCAGATACTTATCTCCAATATAAATAGATATTTTGCGGGACACATGCAGGTCCGAAAACTTCGCGTGGTGAATTGTAGAATTTTTTCGTTCCCATATCCACTAAGTCTATCCGATCACGTGTACAGATAATTCACCGAGTCTTAAGCAAGAGAGTACTCTCGACATGAATGTAATTGTGCTCTCAGCTTAATATTTGGTGCATAAGCTTACATCAAATATGGACTCACACTACGCAGTTTATACTCACACGAAAGTGAATACTTCTGGCATCGGAAAATGGATATTGTTCGTATTTTCTTAATAATCTGCTCATTCTTTTGGCTCTTACGCTACGCTATTTGTCCATATAGTTCTAATGACCACGGACAGCCTTCGCTGAAAAGGCCAATGAAGCTCTCCATTTGATATTATTGCTCTTCACTGTTGAAGTGGGGTCACTCATCGTAATCGGTAATGGTACCTGGATGCAGGCGAAATGGACGACTACCGGAGAAGTGATGAGATAGCAGTTCGGACGCCTCCGACTTATTCACGAACGCCTGTTCATCTACGTCTTTCAATGAATCAGAGGGATACCTCGCCTTACGACGCTGAATACGACGATGCTGAATACGACGATGCAGAGCCTCAAGATGACGTCCGAAAGTATTTGTCGAGATCTACCAGTAGGAAGGATAGGTCCTCCTACGAGCACGAGGAGCCTCAGGACGACGTGAGGAGATATTTGTCTAGATCAAGCAGCAGAAAGACAAGGTCAATGCCTGAGCCGGAGTACGAGTATTACGAAGATGAACCTAAGAGAGCTTTCACTCGGCTCTCAAGTAAAAGGGATAGACCTGTGTTTGATCTTAAAGAGGATGGAACTAGGAGGCAGCTGTCCAGATCCTCAAGCCGGAAGGTAAGGCCAGAATATGAACCGGAGGAAGAGTATCCCACCGACCTGCTTGAGTATGATGCAGATGTTATCGAAAATGGCATGGAAGATTCACAACTATCTGAGCGGAGGAAAGCAATGTTCGAGCCACTTGGCCCCTCGTATCGTGGACCTCGTGATGGCTCTCCCGACAGTTCTCTGCCACCGCCTGATTTTGATATTTCGGCTTATCCCCAAGGGTGGGTTGTCGGGAAAAAGAGGAAGCTGGTGAATGTCGATGTCGTTGAAAGCATGCGTCGTATTGCTGTTCACGAGATGAACCGAAAGGTAAAACATCTTCTAATATGAAGGCCATTTCATGAACGTGCGTATTGCACCAATTCACTGTTGACATATGACAATTTGTGAAGGAGCTGATGGTACTATTTCACTCTCGTTCTGTCAGTAGTAGTCCAGTTTGTGTCTTTACTCTTTTCCTTGTGATCCTTATTTTACTGAAGTGTTTCTGATCAGCCTCTGCGATGTATTTCCTGTAGGATCGGGAGATCGGTGGCTTGAATGAGCAACTTGAAGAAGATTCGAAGACTATGGAGCATCTCCAAATCCAGTTACAACAGGAAAGGACCAAGCGGATGCATGTGAGTTGCTTTTGTTCTTTTCTCTTGAGAATAATTGTTTTGTCGATGAATCCTGCTGAATGTTCACTGTCTAGGATACTTGATGCATATCCTGCTTAGTGGTTTAGTGGTTTACCTATTCTGATTATGAGTCCGGAGTTCGTAATATTAGGTTTCATTTTTTCCTTGAAACCCGGGTGAAGCACTTTCTTGTACTTATGTGTATTAGTTGAAGGAACCTGAAAATGGGTCATGGTACCGAGGCTCAGTTCCTTCGGATTGGTTTGTAGGATGGGAGTATATTTTAGATAGTATCTCTGAGTGTAAAGATTAAACCCTGAAATGATCTACTTTTTGAAATGATTTTACTACAGTGTCTTTTTCTTTTAGTACCAAATGTAGGGTTATGGCCCTCGCGAATTTCATGCTCTTAGAGTAATCAACAGTTTTCGAGGGTAGTTTAGTGCAGTATACTTCACTGATTGATAAAGCAATGAATTGTGCAATATTTTGCAGATTGAAAGAGAAAACAACATGCTACAGTCACAGATTAATATGCTCATGACAATGATCAATGATGCGCCGGAGGTTGAGGATGATGAAGAAATGTAGCCCTATTAGGTTCCCTTCAATCGGTGTGTATGTACTGCAGTTAAGCCCTTTCATGTCACAGAAAATCAAAAATATATCCTACAATTGTGTGTTGTAGATGTATATGTCAATTGAAGTGGTGCTGGTGAAGGCAGTGTACCAGTCTGTGCATCTGCCGAGTTGTAGACAAATTTTTCGATTTTTCATTGATACTTCATATTTAGTCTCAGATGTGTTCAGAGTTGCAGGAAGAACATGAACCTTCAATTTCGAGAGGGAATTCCTGTCGTAGTCCTTTATTGCTCAATAGGTGGTGAACTTTGATAAATGGTCTGTTCTGCATCTCCAGATCCTGCCCACAGTGCCAAGCGCTAAGGTATGTTTTGGATCCTAAGGGGCTTCACATAGCCCTGTTACTGTGATGCTCATCTCGAAAGAACTTTGATGTTTTTTTTTGGACCTGAGAGGTTTGCAGGAATAATATGCGTCAGAGGTTGAATGAGCTCCTATATCGTGTTTCTGTCTTGGTAGTATTACATCAGGGTAAGGAGCTGGTAAAGTCATTCCCAAGTCCTCGATTCCACGCTTGGTATGGGGTTTTGGTTTTGTCGAGAGAAAGGGTTTTGGGATAAAATATAATGGTGGTGAGCACATCAACGCATCCTTTTTAGTCGTAGGATGCTATGATAGCCAACCGGTTGTCCTCATATTTTTCTACTTCCGATCCTACTGCTGGGTGAAGAGCCATAATGTTCGGTAGGATGAGATATTGCTGAGAATTTCAGAGTGGTGATAATGTGCCAGTGAGGTTTGCTGAGCTTTGGGGCATTCCGAGAATGATGTTTGAACATTGTATGCAGTAGTTATCAGAACTCAAAGTTGATAGATTTCCAAATTTGTTTATATATATATATATAGTTTATTCATGAGAGCTTAGGTTAATTTTGGATATATCTATTTTCAAAACTTTTGGAAATTCACTAATTATTCATGTGGTGTCCAAAATATGCTTGCTAAGAGAATTTGGAATGCATTTATGATTTCAAATGAGATCTAACAAAAAATGTGACAATTTAGCAATTGGGACTTTGTTCAAATCTTTCTTTGGATGTTTTTGGTGGAATTATTTCAATGCTTTTCCCAAATGAGTCTACAGGAATGTGGATGTAGATTTTGCATAGTTTTGGCAAAATAGATTATGATATGAGGAGAATCTAACATGAAATCCTCATTTTTGCAAGTTTTAATTTTCTATCCTTCCTTGAATAAATTTAATTAATTAATTTTGAGCCTTCTACTCTAATTATGAAGTACTAAGTGACCACATTGATTGTATTGTTGAAAAATAAACAAAAAGTTGTATTTCAATGAATGATGATGTATTTCATTTGTTTCATGTAGCTTTAATAAAATAAGTTTTTGAAACATTTTTAGTTTAGATAGTGAATGTTGGCTCTTGGGGGTTAATTGTGAGTTCTAATTGTTATCACTTTTGGTGTTAGTGGAACAACACATATTCCATCCATTACATAGTTGTAAGAAGATTTCAAATTTCTACAATTAGCCATTAAAGATACTCTAAACAACACCAATGACCATTGTCATAAAATATTGCAGGACGTTAAATTCTACATTCGAAGGTAGGCCTAGCCTGCTTGATGCCCCTGGTCAGACCACGGGCCCGGTCTGCCAGCCCACCTTTGTCCACACACAAACCGGATGGACGGAGCGACAGAACAACTCCATTGATGTCTTCGTCCTGCAAACACAGGACCTGTAGGACAACAATTTTGAAAATTTTAATTTATATCCTACGCAGGGGGACGGCGGGTTTAGGGTGGCAATTTAGGTTTTAGGAGTCTTCAACTATGAACTTATTTACATATCCCATATTCTTTGTGTTACCTTCTACCCCCCCGTGTGTATATAATAAGTTGTCTTTTCAACTCATACCACAAATCATGCATGAATGGCTTTTGAAGCAAAGTGAAATAGATGTAGAGGCATGCCACATCAACATGGGCCTATTTCAAATGGATGTTTTTTAAAAAAAAATTAGAGAAGGACCAAGTCCAAACAATTTTTTTCAAAGTTTTACAAAAACAACATTATGTGAAACAATTAGAACAACATTTTTTGAAGTTCTCATAGGACTTGTAAAAAAATTGATAACACTTAAAACAAATAAAGTGTTCACTTTATTTGCAAGACCTATAGAAAGATGAATGAAGTGAACACTTTATTTGTTTTAAGTGTTATCAATTTTTTTACAAGTCCTATGAGAACTTCAAAAAATGTTGTTCTAATTGTTTCACATAATGTTGTTTTTGTAAAATTTTGAAAAAAATTGTTTGGACTTGGTCCTTCTCTAATTTAAAAAAAAAAACATCCATTTGAAATAGGTCCATGTTGATGTGGCATGCCTCCACATCTATTTCACTTTGCTTCAAAAGCCATTCATGCATGATTTGTGGTATGAGTTGAAAAGACAACTTATTATATACACACGGGGTGGTAGAAGGTAACACAAAGAATATGGGATATGTAAATAAGTTCATAGTTAAAGAAGACTCCTAAAACCTAAATTGCCGCCCTAAACCCGCCGTCCCCCTGCGTAGGACATAAATTAAAATTTTCAAAATTGTTGTCCTACAGGTCCTGTGTTTGCAGGACGAGGACATCGATGGAGTTGTTCTGTCGCTCCGTCCGTCCGATTTGTGTGTGGACGGAGGTGGGCTGGCAGACCGGGCCCGTGGTCTGACCAGGGGCGCCAGGGAGGCTGGGCCTACCTTCGAATGTAGGATTTAACGTCCTGCTAAAATATTTGGCCTACATTCTCTTCACAAAAGACCTTATAAACAATTAAGTCTTCTCTACTAATTTTTCCTATTTCAATTAGTCCCTAAATGAATTATAGTAAGTAGAAGTATCAACTATATGAGATGCAATTTTGCATACATTGTTCAAGTATAGAGGTTCTCAAATGTTCTCTTATTTTGGATGTTTTGTACTTTTTTGGAACTATCTTTGCCATTTTCTATTTCAAATCAATTAACCCTTTAATGCTTGAAAAGGTCAAAAATGGCCTATAGATTTTGATACAATACAATATGCATGGGCTTTAATGGAATCTATTGTTCAAATTTTATGCTTTTCATTAATTGTACAATAAGCTTACTATTGTTTAATTTTGTAGTATGGTTTGAGCTAGACAATTTTGAATAGATGGCTTGCTCATTTGCAATCTATGGATCTTTTTCATTAATGTTGAAGCTATTAGGATGTAGGACAAGTACAAAATTGGGTATATAAACAGTAATCAATAGGTGCATATTTGGTACCATGTTAGGCTTTCAATTTAACATATTATTGTTGTGTATACTATATTATTGTATAAAAAACTGTAGGCCAATTATCAAGTGTTAAAGGATTAAGTTCTAACATTTCTACTACATGTATTGAAATATGCCATATGAAAATGTAAAAACATTGCTTGGAACCTAAGCCACTAAGATGTTGATTGTTTCAAAATCTTTACATTCTATCAGTATAATTTGGATGGTCTTATTTCCAATACATAATTGTGTTGTATGCAATTGCATAATTTTATACTATTGACTACATTCAAATGCTAAGAAACATTATTGGTACAACCAATAGATCTTGCAATTGGTGGAAGGGCACCAACAACACAAATATCTACTTTAGTGCAATTAAGTCTAGTACTTGGATTGGTTGTGCATCCATAGATGGAATTTGTATGCCTCGGGCAGATTCATTACTACTGTACCTTGATGAGATGTTTATTTATTAGGTAAAAAACCACACTTTTTGTTGATGAAATTGTGGTAATTAATATGTATTTATAAAGTTATAAGCAACAATATGTAAATTTCAAAAATGATTTAGGCACTAAAGGATTCATTGATTAGTTTCAGATCTTTCTACCTTGTTGTATACCCTCATGTACAACTTCAACTCAACTTTCAGGTGGCAATTGGATTCCGCTTTGTACTAAGGTGTACATGGAAGTCCTTTGTGCACTATTCCTATTCAAATTACATTCCATATTAGTGGAGAACTAAAGATGTCCTTCGTTGAGGTAAGGTAGTCGACTTCTTTCCAATCAATTACTCATTTTTACTAGTTAGGCTGCCATGTTTCCAATTGGTTGTGGTTTAGGTGACAACTCACGTAGTACAAATGTTGGGGAGGTGTACATTGAAAGTATACAATGATCATAAGATGTACAATACATTGGAAGCAAAAATTATCACCTACATTGAAGTATGGTCACATTTGTAATCAACCTATGGTTGGAAATACAGTGACCTATATAACAAGAATAGGTTGAATAAAATCTTCATGAAAAATTTCATGGTAATTTCTTTTTTGAAAAAAAAAATGTAAAAAAATATGAAATCATTCTAAAATCTATTTCTATAAATGGGAATTTTTTTATCCCCACCATACCCATATGGCACATATGTTGAATTGCTTAAGTGATCAAAAAGAGGTCAGCTATCTTAAGGTAGGATGCAAGTCCTTGAATTAAGGTAAACTTAAGTTAACTTCACTTTCGCGCTTTCGGTTGTGTTGTATTGACTGCATTGCACTGTTGCCCTATAAACCACATTTGGACCCAATGACTAGTCGTATTTAGAATTATACTAATTGGAATTCACCAAATGGAATTCATACCATAGCCTAATGTGAAGTGAGACACATCCAACCTGTATCAAGTAGTGCACAAGCATTCCATGGTAACATACAAGTAGTGGTGAGGCTCCAACACCAACCTCACCACCCATGGCCACTTTGGCTCACTATGACACCATTCAGGAAGGAAGAAGGAGACCACCCCTCTTCATGGTGCTCTCTATGTATTTAATGGCCCTCCATCTCCCGGAACACCTAAGATACTCTCTCACTTGGAAGACCACCCGTTTCCAAGTTGTCTCCCCAAAGTTGGGCCTCCAAAGACTCTTGATCTGCCCATCGGGATAACTTTTAGCTCTAGACTCCAAATTTAGAGTTCAAACCCATTTTCATGATCCATTCTTTCCTTAAATCATTGTAGACTATTCATTTTCTCAATTCCAAAAAGTATTGAGGAAGTTATGGCCTTCCAAAGGTCTGAGTCCCGTTAATGAGTAGTTCCCCCGAACTCTACTTTCTTTGGATGCCCATAACTCTTAGTACACAACTCATCTATTTATAAGCCTTATCATTCTATAAAACTTGTCTCTTTAGCTTTCCAATGATATGCGGCATGCTTTATTTGGCTTAAAGGAATATTTTCAAACCTTGGCTCCCACGTTCCATCCTCTCGGGATGTGATTGGGACATTGTCAACTTTGAGGAGCTATAACTTTTGACTCACAATTTTTATCCTTGCTTTATTTGAACCCATAGACACA
Source organism: Rhytidiadelphus loreus (assembly GCA_947034895.1). Classification (NCBI taxonomy): domain Eukaryota; kingdom Viridiplantae; phylum Streptophyta; class Bryopsida; order Hypnales; family Hylocomiaceae; genus Rhytidiadelphus; species Rhytidiadelphus loreus. The sequence continues at coordinate 49,245,378 of OX344764.1, forward strand.
TATTCTTACAAACTTTCTAAGCATATGTTCTGTGCCATCCAATTCGTTTTGAGCAAAGCACTACAACACTCTGATCACTCGGGACTCTAATTCCTCTTACATCATCTCTTGCAAGGCTTGGGGAGTCATCCTCAACATCCCCCTTGCTCACCAAGGTGGCAAGGGCACACCTCAAGATGAAGGTCATGACACCCTCGCTCTCTAGAAATTAGCATACAACTAAACTTCTTTCCATTGAAAATTCAAGATTCTCTAGCATGGCAACCAAATTTCTAGAAACTATAGTTTTAATCATGTCATTTTTCTAATATTAACCCTTGTAGCCATGCATTGAGGCCCTCTAACTTTGCACTTAAGAAAAGCAAGGGTTGGAGGGAGGTGTTGGAGGCACTATGAAAGAACCATGTGCAATGGAAACCAAAGAAACACTATAGTTTAGGAGCTCCAATCACGCAATGGAAAGTTGGAAACATGCTTTAAGAGTATCCTCAATACAATTGGTATATTGGCCTTCCAAATTTATTTGATTCTTGACTAGTATATAATTAGAATTTGAAACTAATATCATTGGAAGCACATCCAATGATACATTGAACAGACACAAGAAAACTCAAATTTAGACATGATTAGGCCATCAAAATAAAACCCTTCAAAAGCAAGCTAAAATACAAAAATTAATCCCTCAAGGCCCAAGTCCTTTTTGGATCATTAGATAAAATTTGGGAGGTTGGAGGGCCGTTCCAGGCCTGTTTCTAGCTCTGTTCCCTATGGCTTATCGAACACCGATGTCAGAATTTAAAAAAAAAAAAAAATTAATTTAAGAAAAAAATTAATTTTAAAAAAGAAAGAAAAATATAAAATATATATATACCCTAAACCTTCTCAAATGAAAAAACTTTAAACTACAAAGTGCTTAGAAATCAACATACAAATACATTGGTGAAATAAAATATTATTCAATTGACTCATTGTGTCTACAAAATGGCTTTGAAATGTCAAGAAAAGTTGCCAAAAATTACATCCAAGGTTGAACCTCTCTCTACTAAAATGCCTCTCAACCACTCATTATTTCTTGGATTGATATAAAATTTAATTGACACAACCTAGACTAGTATGTGCGATTGTCCCCAAAAAACGATTGAAAACGGGTATTGTACGAAGAAGAAATAGGCCGCCAAAGTTCACTATAATGAAAAATGATTAGGGTTTTGAACTTCGAATTGCTCACAAACATTCAAAACAACCTAGATTGATATGAGAATTTTACCACAAGAACTAGACTTCAAGGGAACATAATCCAACAAATTTTATTGAAAAAAAACACTATATGAAGAAGATACAAGCCTCCAAAGTTGCAGCCATCAATTGCAATTTTGTGAACTCAAATTATACTTGTGAATTTTGATTGGATTTCAAGAAACTAATACATCTTGGATTGATATGAAAATTTTACCACATAAACTAGAAAAGTATGCACAACTTCTCCAACACATGTTATTGAATTTGGACAATAGATGCAAAAGTTACATTACTTTGAATTGGACTCAAACTATATGAGGCTACTTTTGAGCCCCTTGGGCGTTGAGGGGTTAAGGGCTTCCAACAATAGTAATTTCAAGTTTGAATCATATCCCAATCAAGATTTATAAATAAATTTTGAGGGGCAATATAGTGGTTGCATTGAGGATGCTTTTAGTTGAAAGATTGGTCATATATTACAGCTACCCATTTGGGCCCAATTCCTTTGCTCCAAAACATCACCATATATTTGCAACATGAGTGACCACTGGATGAAATAGAGAATCTATCCCAATTTTCAATAGAAAGTCCATGGACCCAATTAGTGGCTCAATTTGAGGATCTAAGAACTCCTACCAGTTGATTTCACTAATTTTGAAATTGGGCCACCAATTGGGTCTTAATATAATACAAAGTGAATGTCTAGAACCGCGTTGGCAGAAAATAATCTCCCACAAGCAGCTTACTTGCCCATGAAGGAGACGACTCACAACTATGGAAGTTCGGTTCGATTCGCACTCAGTTGGTAACGTAATTCAATGCTTTTCCTCTCCGTTTCTCTTCGCTCATCGCTTACGTCCTGTCACGTGGGACCTAACATAGCTCTGAAAACCAGCCTACTTCATTACAATTTCTCTCAAAGTCGAATAAATTGCAGGACAGGAGGGTTGCGTCACTTGAAAAAGCAATTAGAATTTGACTTGTTCACTACATCCTGCACAAGCACTGAGACTGAAGAAATAATCGTAAGCTGATCATTGCCACTTACGACTGCAACATCCAGTGTACACTGAGTGGAATCCGGTACTCCCGCCGAAAAGCTCCGATCGATTGCCTCCGCTCACACATTACCACACTTCTCAATATCATTTCAGTCTCTTCACGTCTTTGATTGTCCTACTGAAAATATCCCCAGCACGTGCTCCAGCTTCAGAATTCATGCCCTTTGATAAGGCAGCCTTGCTTGCTTGCTTCAATTCCACACAAAGAACTAATTTGACCTCCTACCTAAAATACTTAATTTCTTTCAACTACAAATAATTGATATTGTCACCGAATTGATAGAATTGTCTGCAAGGAATTAAGCAGCTTCTTCACATTTACACATGAGTATTTCATCCTTCCGTCTTTCGCTGCTCCTGCAGGTCGTGCCACTCAGTCCCACCCCATCGATCCGGCCCTCGATCGCTGGAAATCACATCCGGGTGAAACAAGACCACGCTGTATGTTCCACAAAGGCTAGCCTGCTACGTACGGTAGAGTTGATCTTTCTCTTCTTCAGAGACTATCAACCCATAAGTGGAAGTGGAAGTGTAGTGTTGACTTATCTCTCAGTGTAATTAAATCATCTGAGAGCTGCCAAGCAGCAAGAGAAAGCAGACCAGACTGTAAGGAAGAGAGTTCCTCCGATCAGGCACAATTTGTGTGTCTGTACAAGTTTGTGGACTCGGGCGGGGGGGAGGGGAAAGCAGATCGATGGCACGAGGGGTTCGATCGATCGATCGATCATGATTGAACGGGTCGGCTGGCGCACTCGCGGAGGTACTGGAGCGCCACGTCGTAGAAGCCGGCCATGGTCTTGTACTTGGTGATGGACTCCGGCAGCGTCTCCATGGCGCGCACCATCTGCTGGGCCAGCATGGGGCGCGACTCGAACACGGTCAGGGGTCTCACGTACGTCCGAATGGTGAAGAGAATGGCGTCCGTCTTGGGCAGCCGCATCAACGTCTCGCGCTCACACCGGGTGTACAGCCGAGACCCCACATTGATGCCCCGCTGGAGCGTTCCATTGACGTCCAAGTGCTGGTTGTTCGTCTTCACTTGGCCTTGCAGCGCGGCGTAAATATCCGCCTCACTCAACGGCTGGAAGAGCGTGGGGTCATCGACAATGGCCCAATTCGCACGCCACACAGGTTTGCCCACTTTCAATCGCGTCATGAACTGGTTGACGGCATTGGCGAGCTCGTCCGCAAACCGAGGCACTGGCCGGTGAATGGACGCGACGTCCAATCCCAACTTCTCCAGCAACTGCCACCTTTGTGGAAACAACACCACGCCCGACACTAGCCGGAATGCGCCGTCCAACTTCATCAGCAAACACACATCCTCCTGGAATATCATCATCCAAATCCAAACCCACCCAATCGATTAATTATGAGACTGAGCCATAGTCTCTCTGTCTGTCTGTCAGTCTGTATGCCGTCACGATGATGATGCTCAAATTGAATGGCAGGATCGATCAAGGGGGGCTTGGCTTGTGGCCGGGGGAAGGAAGGAAGCAATCAAGCAAGGAAGGAAGACTACGGGACGGCCGACCTGCACTCACGCACCTGAATGAGATGCGCTGTCACTTCGAGTGGATTCAGCGACTTGTCGTTAATGTTGAATGACTCGCCGGTGGTGAGATTCCACAATATGCTGCCGTCTCGACGAAATCGACCTGGAAATCGCACCGGAAGGAACTCCGCTAACAGCTCCAGCGCTTCCCAGTTGGCTTCGGCAGCCTCCGGTCTGCTCACAATGGACATTTCCTTCCGGCTTTGCAGAATCTCCCGACGCAGGGCCATCTCTTCGTCGTAGAACACGTCGATCTCAATCCAGTCTTTCATGTTCAAAGACTCAGTACCCATTGTCATTCGGAACGGCACTGTCAATGGCAAGTACTCGTATGTACCTGGAATATCACGCCACGTGATGCTTGCCTTCAGCAGATGGGAAGGAGGTACCCACGGCAGATTTTCTATCAATTATTAATACAGGATTACTCGACTGGCCACATTGGGTTGGTAGTGCCGTGATCACAATCCAGCAAGAACAATTGCAGATTGAGCAAGCTTGAGATATACTCCGTGACGAAGGATGGATTAGGGCGAGGAGATCGAACCAGGTCCCAGGTTGACGCTGTCCGGTGCCTCAGCGGATGGAGCTGGCGCATCTGGTGGTGTACAGACGGGAGGACTGGCAGTCGCAGCAACGTTCGTTTCCATCGATGATTCGCGGTTTCCCCTGGCGATTGAGCTTTTAAATCCAAATGGGCATCCCCCCGCTCGGACGATGCAGACCCTTCTTCTTGAAGTCTGTACGCACAATGTGGGTGACAGCCCCTCCCCTCGCGCATGAGTAACAAAAATTTGAATGAAAAATCGAGGCCCCCCCTGCCCAAAATGAAATTCTTGCAATCGACCCCATGCAATGTTCGTGCAAAATGAAACACCAACGCTTCAAGCCACTTACGTTGAGACTGGGAGTCGCAGTAGAGGATTCAGCGCAAAGACGATCCACTGGAATGAATGACGACGGGCAGTTGGTCCACGTATTCATGTGCAAATGGCGCAAATCGTTTCTCTGCACCTGCACGGCAATCAGCGAGGTCAATAGGGTTTGGTTCAATGTTTTTACCATGCGAGCAATAATACAACCATTTTTGACGGTCGAGATCACACGCCATCATACGAGACAGAGCAAAATGAAACAGTGTAGACAGACAGAGTATCGGTATTCAATTTCTCTACCAGAAATGTGCAAACTCTGTTCCTTGAAGCTGTCTGGGCTGCCTATATTGAAGAGGAGGAATCTGCCCTTTCACAAGCTAACTGGATTCCTGAATACCAGGGGCTCAGCATTCAACCCTATAAAGGACTTGATTGGCAGAGGACGAAGAGCAAGGTGTAAGAATGAGGCATAGTCTTACAAAAGTGGCCGCAACTTGGAGGGACGCCATTTCCACGCTCAAATATTGTCCAGTGCTGTCCCGGTCCTCGATCGGCACCTGGCAGGACATAGTCATGATGTGTAAAACATCTAATTACTTCCAAGAGCAGAATTTGAAAATATCAAACAAAATAAAATCAATCTTGTCCCCGGCCCGTCATGGCAGTAAAAATTTCACCCACCGTCAGAAGCACATCTCCACAACAATCACTAGCACTTCGATCTCAACGGAGACAACGGAGGCGCGTCTGCGATTTATCAGAATAGGGGCCAATTCACTCATCGCCACAAACTGATGACAACTTTCGTTCCAATTTTTCTTGCAAGAGCAATCCGCCACAACAAGAACAGGAGATATCCCACCCACAAAAAACTACCCATCACTTACCAGATCCCGAATGCTGCCGGACCCCAATCGATCGCCGAACGAATTCCAGCCCAATTCGCCGACCCCAGTAGGCTGCGGAAAACGGCCGCTACGACAGCAGCATCGAATAGGAGAAGGCAGGACCCAACTGCCTGCCAGGCAGCTCGATGACGACTTGCAGCATGGGCAGCGATCGATCGACAAGGAATTCACGAAGACAGAGATCGCTGACCAAACAGACTCTTCTGTTCCGTTTTCGCACACCACCCCAACAGGAACACGAAACGTCTGAGTTACGCGTAGTAGTTAGCTTGTGATTGGGAAAGAGTTCACTTGGAATTTAGGCAATGGAGGTGAGCGAGCGAGCGAGAGTGCCCGTCCACTTGCGTAGCGTAGCAGGGTGCCTCACTGGCCCCACGCACGCAAACTATAAGTTATAACTTGCTGGACTGCCCGAATTTCTAGCCGATTGAGGCTGGGAGCGAGTGGGGTGCGGTCACTGGGGTGGGATTGGGTTACGTTGCGTTGGGTTGGGTCGCTTTGCGTTGCCTTCGGGGTGGGAGTGGGGGTCTGAGGGTTCGAGGGGGAGATCTAGGGAAGGGGAAAGCGATCATAGATCGGTTATGGCGGTCATGGCCATGGGATGGGATTCCGCGAGGCGATCTCACGGCGAGGTGGACAGGGAGAGTCGCGTGGTGGCTCGCGTGGGCACATCTCATGGCGCGCTCGCAGGGAAGCGTCGCGGTTGCGTGCAGGGCGTGTGCGGGCAAGGCGGACGACGGCGGACGTCGCGACCGCCCCATGCCACCTGCGTCGCCGCCGTCTCGCGTCCACGAGGCCCCCTCCGGCCTACTCGCCTGTCGTTATTGTTAACTTCTTCTTAGGTAAGTATGACTTCCGTAGAGCTTACATTTCATCCATATGCCGCTCGCCTGGCTGGCCATTCCCCAGACAGGCAGGAGAGTCCGCAGTCCTCACCCGATGCGGACGCCAATCGCGGCCGTGGAAGTTACACAGGGAACCTTGTCCCATTCACTGGGTAGTGAATGGTACAAAAAAGGTAGTGAATGTGGGGTGAATACCTACGAAATTAAGCAAGTCTTTTTTAGGAAGGCTATTTGGTAGGTTTTCACCCCACATTCACTACCTTTTTTGTACCATTCACTACCCAGTGAATGGGACAGGGTTCCCGGTATACATATGTGAGTTTCTCCTTTCGGCAGTAGGAAGTATTACAGCAAGTGGAATGCGCTTAATGTTGTCTGCATTGATCGAACACAGTCCGTGTGCACACCCAGACAGCTACACCCACAAAGAACAATCGTATGCCCACTGCAATCGATCAAGCAATCTGTCACGGCTGGGGTGAACCCCCCCTTGCTCGTCCCCGAGGGAAAACACTGAAATTTTTTATTTGCCACGCATGATAATGTTTGCAAATTTTGAATTCATATTTGCAATCACAAGGCCCAAACTAGCTGAAAGAGGTGTTGAAGATAAATTAGTCAAGCACAAAGTAGGGGGGCTTTTTCTTACATGCACCCTTGGAATGACTTCGGGAGGATGATTGAAGGGGGAGTTCATCTCGACCTCTGTCACTCAACAAAGGAAACAAATAGGAGTAAAACAAGAATTAGCCCCTAAATGCCCGAGGCACCAATTTCTACCGTTGATGAAACTTTGAGTCCATGGTGATGATAGTGGCTTAGTTTTTTACAAACTTTTTTTTAGAAAAGCTATGATATGAAGTTTACTTGAATGTTTAATTTAAATCTCTTGCATATTACATTCCATTTAGGTGTGTGTATGGAGGCTCGATTGCAACCATGTCAACTGCACAGTGAAAGTGTGACTCAGTTGCTTATGAAGTGTTGCTACTTTAGGTAAGTGGGTAGAGGGTTGAAAACCCAAGTCTGCAATCCCTCAAAAGAGACAATCCTAAACTTAGTTTGAATTCCATCAATGAGAATTTCTTAGGATATATTTCAATTACATCGTGGATAATGGTTTGGTGGGAACCGAATCTTCAAGCTAAGCAAGAGCTCCTTGGGCAATGAGGGCCCTATATCATGAAACATCATCACTTAAGAAAATCCATGTGTGTTTTGCATTGATTTCAATCACAACATTTTTGTTATGGGATGTGAAATTCATCTATTGTTGAATTTTCTTTGTTCATAATTATTTTTTGCCAATATGTTGAGTTGGAATATTCCTTTATATTGGGTGGTAGCTCTTGCATTGTTACAATGCAAGCTCATTTCTAATATTGTTGTCAAAGGGAAATTATCCATGATCCATGATTATACAGTTACAATTCTAAAATTTTCAAAATGCCACCCTAAAACAAGAAAGGAAGGCTTGGGCATTTAGGGGTGAAGGCAACAAAAACAACATATTGGATATGAGGCGAAGGTCCTTGCCTCCCTAAAACTCAATCACATAACCCTATAAAGATGTTGTAGACCTTAATTTCTAAAGGATGGGCCTATGCCCATGAATTCAAGCTTCACAATCCTTCTCTCTATTTGTTTCTATTTTGCAACTAAATATGAATGAAATTTTAATATTTATTTTTCAAAGATGTAATCTCACTTCTACTATAAGTGCTCAAAAATTCAAAGTTTTTTACAAAAATTTGAAATTGATGTGAATTTTTAAAAGAAAAAGTAAAGAAAATTGATATCAAATACAAAATATGCTCAAACATAGGTCCAAAGTTCAATTTTCTATTTGGAATAAACTTTGATAAAATTTATTTCATAATAAGACATCAAATTAAAAAATATCATTTTTATGGCTAAAATTCACATCAAAAGAAAGGAATAAGAATTGGCCAGAACACACTACAAGGTTGATCCCCAGATTAAGCATGAGGGAACATACAATACTATTCATTGAAAACGCATTCAAACACCTCTCCCCCCCTCCTAAGAAAAAAAATTGGATGAAAAAATGTTCTTTCCCATTCTACAGTCTTATCTAAAGTCATCTAAAGGACAAAAACATCCACAACAAACTTCACTTGAATGGATGACTTCATTGTTAATTGTAGAAACTTGGAATGCATCTACTAGTTCAATAATCATAGTGTTTTGGTGACTACCTTGGTATAGGGGGGCTTGCACCCTTCCAAGGTTAAAAAACTTCAATAGTTGTTTGGTGTTGCTTGGTATTGTTTGGTATTTAAACTTGAAGCACTGCTCCCACAAACAATTCAAAACTATTCATTTGACTGTTGAACTTTCCATTTTACAACTGGATATTATTTTTATTTTTATTTTTTTTTAGAGATGAAATCATGTGTTTTCAGATTTTTTTGTGATAATTTGAAATTATTATGAATATTTTATAAAAGAGAAGAAAATTCACATCAAATTAAAATCTGACTTATAAATTAAAATTGCAATAAAATATTCAATTTTAGGAATTTTTGAGATTTAAAATTGGAGGAGAATTTAGCCCCCTAAAAGATGGAGGCCATGACAACGCAGTCAAACTTTCAAGTTTTTAACATTAGATAAGAATTGAGGCCTGTAAGAGACCTTCCGGCTATGGTTCACCATGCTGCAAATCATGGCCGGACAGTCTGATTAATTAATTATTAAAATAATAATAATAATAATAATAATATTTTTTCAATAAAAATATTTAAAAATATATTTTTAAATTAATTCATTAATGCAGTCCAACCTAGTAGTCTCTGTGCCAGGTCGGATGTTGGTTCTGCGACGTTCCCACAGTCCGGGAATGTCGAAGAACTCGAGGTCTTCCAATGGCTTGAAAACTCTTCTAATGATTTTGTATCCTCACTATTTATAAGTGAATTTTTTATATTCTTCAAAGATGAAAATTGTATATTTGAAATATGTCATAAAACTTTCAGAATTTTTTGTGAAAATTTTAAATTACCATGAATTTTTGAAGAAACTTATATCAAATGAAAAATATGCTTAAAAAAATTTGAAAAATTCAAAGTAGAAGTACATTATAGTTTAAAACATTGTGAAGTGGAGAAAATGTCCATGTCACTCCATATTTAGAAATATGGTTATTGATCCTCAATTTTAAACCTCAATGAAACACTTATTTTAACTCCTAAAGTCCCTTTGTTCCTTTAAGGGACAAAATAGATTTGGGATAGGCTACAACAATCTCAATTTTTATTGTGATTTTTTGAAAAAATATTGAATATAGGAAAACACACATTAAGCTTTGAGGGGAATATAATTTTTATTTCAATAGGTAGCCAGAGCAAAAGTTTTGCTACCCTAAGTCCAAAACGTTTTTTTGTAGGGCAACATCAAAAAAATCAAAAAAAGTTGAAATAGAATTATCAAAATTTTGTTTCTCGTAGAAAATACTATTGCCTAAATAGAAAAAAAATTCTTAAACTTTCAACTATACAGTTTTCTTGGAATTCACATTGTCAAAGTTTCCAAAATTTGTTATACATATTTTCATATCAATCTAGAACAAGATCCCATAGTTAAATATGGCAAAAAAGTAATTTCTAAAGTTTTTTACGCTTTGCAAAATAAATGGCAGTTTTGAGTGAAATTTGATGAAAAAAAGACCTTGGGACTTTAGGAATTAAGGAATTTTTCATAATTTCTAAACAGAATAGAAACTACACTTTAGAAGCTTCATTTTGTTAGTGTCCTTCTAAATAAAAATACAACACTTTGAATATCAAATTGAAGTTCTAAAGAAAAAGAACTAAAAGTATTGAATACAATGTTAATATTGTGTATCATTTATTGACAAACTATTGTATATAAAATTTTAAAAATACAAAAATGTCTCATATTTAACTCGGGGGTGCTATTTTGTGAGCATTGGAGCGTGAGCCTAGGAATAGGAGAGACTCTAAAATTTTGCAAGATTTTTTGTATCTTGAAGGGTGTAGTACTACAACCATGGATTACTGTTTTAGGGTGTATACAACTTGAGAACAAAAACTACGGTGAATATTGAAGCATTCTAATTACATAAGAGACCAAAGAATATCATATAATACTAAAAAAAATACAACATATCATGTCCTCAAAGGTCATCAACAATATATAATAATATAATTTTTATGGATTGGAGAGTCTACATGTGAAGAATGCTACTACAAGATTTGGATGTGGAGTTCTCAATGCCATCTAATGACTCATTGTTTGATTCTTTAGTAAAGTCACCTATAAACTTCAAAACACATGGATCTACCTAATGAGCTCTATAAGACGGTTTAGGATCATGGGTCTCAAATTGTCTAGCTACAACCTCAACATACATTAGTAGTTGAAAAAGTTTAGGAGGGTTGTGAAAGAATGTTGGATCTACAAAGAACGGTTGATGTATTGACATCTTTGTTTTTGCAGCTTGCTTGGAAAAAAAGGAAAACAAATATGAGAGCAAAGTACAATATAAAACCTTACAATTGTATTGAAGAAGATTAAGAATAAACTTATTTACTTAATTGAGATGTCTTTGTCACATAGTGGATTGGTACCTATTCATCATCTAAATCAATCGACAGAGTTGTAGGGCTTTGAAGTTGTAGCTCAGGAGTGGCAACGAGGCGGGTGAATGGAGCAAGGGGGGCCTCAAATATGGACTTATCCTCTTTCAAGGCCGCAATATGATGACAAGTAGTCTGACAAGCATAGATTGTTGCACCTACAACACATAGTGAGATGACAAAACAATATTGATTAGGATTTGGCTTAGGGTTATATAATGTGGACAAGCCTTCACATAAATAAAATGTCCAAAAGAAACTAACCAATAGACGCGATGCAATCCATGACAACACAAGGTAGTTGCCTCAACTAGCATTTGCATGAAGAGGCAAGCCTTTTCTTGAGGCCCCTGTCATGCACTACAACAAAAATAGTGTTTTATGACTGCATAAATATGACTAGGGATAACTAGCAACTACTCACAATCATATTCTTGGAGGTCAATACTCAGGGGAGAAATATGACTACAAAGTATGTCTGCTATTCATTTTTGGGCCTTGTGTCTCACAAGCGTATACTTGTACCACATTTTTCTTCTTGTTTCCTTCATCATTCACCATTTTTATTCTTCCTACTTTAAATTTGTGCTACATATTTTGTGTTGTTGTAAGCCTTTGAAGGTTGAGCTTTGTTGTTCATTCACTAAAAATTAACCTCCCATTTCTTTGATTGTATATGCAGGCACTAAAAGTTGAAACAAAGTTGTTGGAGGCTATTTGCAATCCAATAGAGCCATCTTCACATTATTGTAAAGAATATAGGCCCTATTAGCTTGTAAGATGATTCATTGTCATATACTCCCTCCGTCCCATAATGATCTTCTTGTTGGCTCTAATTTTTTGTCCCAAAATGATCTTCCTATTGCATTTTTGATGTTGCAAATTGATCAGATTCAATTTTCGATTGCTCTCTAGGATCAACAAAACAATTTTGAGGAATAGCTCCCCCTCCATCCATTCAATCATCAATCAAAAGACACATGAAATGATTCAAGGGGTCAATCAACATTGTTCAATTTTATTTTTTGCATCTCTTTGAGTGTTGTCTAATTGAAGGAGATGAAACTTTTGGAGTCAATATTGAGGTCTACACATGGGCTTTGGCTTATTCTAAATGCCCATAAAATTATAACCTCACACTCAACAACTAAATGCCCACTGGTGGTATTTAAAAATGCCCAAAAAATTCTACTTTTCAATAATTTAAAACTGCACTTTGAAAAAGGCTTCTAAAGTCAATGTTTGTAGGACACTAAGAGTATACTAAACTCTACCTACCCTACAAAATGGGTCTTAAAAAAGTTATTTTTAGCTTTAATCTGGAACATTTTGTCAAACAGAAAGATCATTTTGGGACAGAGGGAGTATATGTTTTGTATTAGTGACTAATAAATGTCAATGAAGAGAGTTGCATATATTTCTTCTTGTATTCTCCTTCTTCAATATGATTGTCTCTTGTATATCTCTAAAATCATGTGAATTCATTTTTAACTACATAAAGTCTTTTATTCAATTGTTAAATCATCTCGATGTATAATTGCAATGTGTCATGTCCATTTAAAATGCATGAAAAATTTAATTGTAGTTTGTAATTAAAGTTATTTTGGACCTCAATCACCCCAATTACAAACTATACACAAAATTTTAAAACATGACTCTCAATCATTCGGAACATCATTTTCTTGAGTTACATTTCACAATGTATATTGGCCAAAATATAACTACCATAGTACCTCTTCGGTTTTAGCATAAATTAATTGTTTTTTAGGATATCATAATTTCAAGAAGTCAAAACGATAATTGCCGAAAATCTTGAAAATTGACAATTTTGATTGCCAAAATCAATAGAAATATGTCAATTTTAGGTATTTGGAAAATTTAATATAAATCTAATGACTAAACTATTGTAAGAGATGAAAATGTCTAATTATAGTTGTAAAGTCCAAAGACCATCAAGGGATTTTCTAATGGAATTAGGAAGGAATTTCATCATTGAAATTTAATGAGAATGGAAGATGGAGAGGTTGTTTTTATAATGAAATCCATTGTCCATCATGAACCTTCAAAGGATGTGGGATAATTTGAAGATGAAAGCTTGACCACTCATTGTAAAATAAGTAGTAATTGTGTTCAAAGTGGAATTTTAGACCTTATTTTGGCATAGTAAAGTAAAAAAATTCAGAAAACTTTGAAATAAGAAAATTTTAGAAATAAATCTAAATTTACTCTTTAAAAATCCATTTGTGATTATAAGACTCCGAGAAAAAGTTATGGACAAAATTCAAAGGGGATGTTTGAAAATGTCAAAGAAAATGTCCCTTCCAACTCTTTAAAATTTATCCATAACTTTTGATTGGAGGCTTTAAATCTCAAAAGGAATTTTGGGGATGAAAGCTAACTTGATTTTCCACATTAATTTAGTTCAAAGTGTTTTAGAAACAATTATTCTATGGTGCCTAAATGAGGTCTAAAATTCTACTTTAAACACATTTTCTACTTTTGACTTAACTATGAGTGGTTGAGTTCCTATTAACCTTAACCATTTACATATCCTACAAGGACTGTTTTACTTCCTACCATCCAATTTGTACAAAGAGCTTGTCTTTCTACACTTCGTACATAGTAAGGTAAACCAGCCCATGACAGGTAGAATGACTGATTTGGTATGTTGCCATTAGCAAAATCAAATCAAATTTTTGTCTATGCAGAGACAACTTTGAGAAATGAAAAAAGCAGTTAAAATTTTAGTTTTTGGACAAAGTAGGAATTTTTTATGAATGTTTTAAGTATTTTTCCAAAATAGTCTGTAGACTATCTGAAATCAACAAAATATGTCTCCATGATGGTCATCTTACCACCTAATGTAGTCTTCAGATTTCCTAACACAACCACAAGATTTTTTAATGTGGCCATCACATAAAGGAATAAAAAAAAAACTCTTTATGATGAGTTTACACTTACAATGTGTAAGTGTCCTATGACAGTCATTACTAATTCTATCACAATCACCTAATACACTAATGTGGGCCACTAACCAACCTAATTAAGTCATAGCAACAAAAATTTGAAATGGACTATAATGGGGGGGTTTAGTAGGTGTCTGTATTAGGCACTTGGCCTGTCATGGGCTAGTTTACCTTATAGCATGTTGCATTTGGATTTGGATGCCAAATAATTTGAATTTGTTTATTTCAGAATTTAATTTTTCTTGAAGAATTGTTCAATGTTTATAAATTTTATATCTGGAATGATGAAAATTGAAATAATAATTTTTTTTATTGCCAAAGTTAAAAAGTCAAATTTTATTATATATTCAGCAGAGGGTGCTGAAACTGAAGAGGTACTATGGTAGTTATAGTCATATAATGCTCATAGTTATGTGTGTCAAAATGTAACTTTATATATAGCCAGTCGTGTAGATTTTTAGTAAAAATTTATTGAAAATACATGTATTTTTAGTAAATTTTTACTAAAAATCTACACGACTGGCCATTGTTTAATATCTTATCTCTAAGAATATACTTAAAAACACACTTAAAATACCCCTTTCTCTTGTAGTGTAAGGAGTGGACATTTTTAGAGCCCTTCATAATTTCCACTTCAAAACTTATAACTAATTCCACGAATGTTCAAAAATATGAATTGTCTTGGACTAGATGCTAATTTCTTTTTCTTAAAAGAAAATTTATTGAAATAATTCAAGATGGTTATCTAAATTTTTCAAAATTGAAAATACGTAGGGAAAAGGTTGTTCTGTGAACCTCCTACCTTAGTAAAAACTTGGGCCATGTAACTGAAAAATGATTACAAGAAGACCAATTAGTAGTCAAGTTCGTCACGGAGGTCTTCTTGTGGGTCATGTGCTTCAATTTTTTTTCTTATGAATTGGCATGAATCTTTCACATCTATTGGATATGAAGTAAAACTGCAAAACTTGGGAGGAGCTTTGTGTTTGCTATGCAATGTCCAAAAATGCTCCAATTAAGGGTAGGTACACCCAAAATTGCCACTTTTTGCTACTGAGACTATCTACTATTATTAGACTGGTCAGATTTTCAGATGTTCTTGTTGTCAAGTAAAAGGAGGTTCCAACACACTAGAGAACGTGGCATTTGGATACTATATGCAAAAGTTATTAAGTAACAAAGTTTGATTCTAAAAGCGTTTCTTCCACATAGGTACAAAACTGATTTTGGAGATGTACACATAGTGAAGATGTCGCTTTAAGGTCAATGGCACATTTGAGTGTACCTACGTTATGACATACTTCGGGTCTTCTTCATGCATCCTTTGGTACAATTGAAGTTCCATGACTTCACAACGACCTTGGCCCCGGATTCCCAGAGTAGAAACAAGTGTCTGCATAATTTTTCTCATCCCTAAAACGCAGGTTACGCAGGAGTCTATGACCATTTTGTAACCTCAAGATTCTTCTCCTTCAAAACCCCTCATATCCAATACCAAAAAAAGGGTAAAAAATCTAAAAAGTTCACCATATGTATATATTATGGTGTAAAACATCTTGGTGTGAACTAAATTCTTATATCATACTATATGTAGAAAATGAATGGGTTGTTGTAATAGATTCACAATTCAAATGACAATAGAATATTCAATTAGGGGGATTTTTTAAAATTTCAAATTGGAGTAGAAATTAGACTTAGTAAGATTCATTTCGTTAATTGAATACAAATTCAAAAAAGATCATTTTAATGACTGAGTTTTAGATCAAGAGCAAGGAGGAAGGAAGTTGCCAATATGCTAAAAAGACATCTTTTGTAATCAATGGATTTAGCATCTTCTTCTCTAAAAAAACATTTGTAGTTCCTCAATGAAGGGCTTTCCACTCGACTTTCCACCACCCAATGATGCAAACTCACTCAAAGAATTCACAATTTTTTTGGATGAGAATTATGATGAATGGTCAAACAAGTCTTGGATGACAAAGACTTGTTTGACAATTCATCAACCATTAGTGTTTCAATTAACCCCTAAATGCCCAAGGCCTTTTCTGAACTTCTTAGAATTTACTCTAAATTGAATAAAAGGAAAAGCATTTTAATACACAACAATATTACTTGTCGATTGAAAGATTATAATGTTTGATCATAAGGGTGTTAAAATTGTAAAAGTGCTTTCAAGTCTTTCAATCTTCTTTTCACAAGTCAAATCTAAAAAAATGGTCATCAAAAAAATATGAGGTTTAACCCTGGAACACTCCAACATCCATTTTGTGGACGATGTACACATTGAAATTTAGTTTTCTTTCTCATTACAGTTTGGATGAAAGTCATCTAATTTGTGGTGATACTTCATCAAGTTTTTGTCCTATGTAATGGTTGGATTTGGTGTTACTAGAGTTCATATTTTTCTAAAATTATAAATGTGAAAGTTTATCAAGCCAAAAATTGCATTGATTTTCGTTCAAAATTGGGTTTGCAAAATTGAGGTCATAGATTTTAAGAACACAAAAATTTCAAAAAATCACCATATGAAGAGAACCTCATTTGGAATCCATTCCAACAAGTTTTACTCAAAAAATGATAATAGTTTGCTTGTAATTGAATTTAGAAGATATTCTGAATTTTTCTTTTCAAAATTTATAAAAAAATATTGATGGTAGCATAGGTGAATCTAACCGCACAGATGGAATCTAAAATTCATAATCTACAACTTTTATTTGTATATCAAGTCCAAAATATTCTTCCAAATAGTACTTTATAATGATTTTTCCCAAGTAGCCAATTTTGGAGATGGATCCAGACGTTCTAGGGTTAATGGCATAATATGAATAACTCCAATCAATTTATGACTTCTCAAAATCTACTCTACAGTTTTTTTTAACTCCTAAAATCCCAAGACCATTTTTCTATAAACCCCCCCAGCTCAAAACAACCAATTTTGTTGTGTTCATCCAAGAGAAAAGAAAAAATATATTTTTTAGAATCTAACTATAGGATCTTGTACTTCACTTGTCTTAAATCATGTGGTAAAAATTTCATATAATTTGACTATCATGTAGATTGAAAGATATTAGCATTCATAGTTGGAAAAAAATTATTTTTTTGAACATTGGCCTGCTTCAGATGGCTTTGACTACCATTTGTGGAAGATTTTGCACTACAAACTTTGAATTTAATTTTCTTTGTTGAAGAATTGAGTTAAAAGTCTAGGAATTAATAAATAAATAAAACGCACTTGATTTTCATTCATTGGAAAATTGTTAAGTAGAAGTAGGTCCAAGATCAAAAGAGAAATAAAATCGTTAAAAGCTTAGTCTAAGATGGGTTTGAAACACTATAATCCCAATGGTGAGATTGTTTTAGCAAACAAATTTAACCTTATTTAACAATTTTTTTGAAAAATTGTGAAAATTGCATGCATAAATGAATCCTAAAAGTTGTTTTTTCAAGACAATGCTTTAATTGCCCGAAAAATAAGATTGCCCATAACTTTCACATAACAAATCAAAGCTTCCCACATAGATAAAATTACAATCTATGAGGAACAAATTTTTAGAATTTTAAACATTTTTTTGTGTGAAGAAAGTTTCTTCCCGCAACATTGAAAAAGGACCTTTTGTGCCATAACTTTTGCTCTTGGGCACCAATTGAAATAAATTTTATATTCCGAGAAAGCTAATGTGTTTTTCTATCTTTGCAAAAAGTTTCAAAAAATCATGATGATTGATGAATATTGAGGCCACATGGGCCTGCCCCAAATCCATTTTGTCCCTTGAGGGGACAATGGGACTTTAGGGGTTAAATCAATTTTTAATGTGATTTTTCCTCCAAGAGCCCTCAACACTAAAAAATCAAAGATTTGCAATGGACCCCTTTGCACAAAATCTTGAATCATAATCATTCATTTTCAAAATCTGATTTCTGAGACTAAAACTAGACTTCAAAAAGAAATTTTCAAAGATATAAACTACTAAAAACAGTAACTTGGTAAGATTTAATTTAGCTTCAAAGTATTGAATTTGGTGCCTCGGTCATTTTAGGAATTACCCCCTCAGTGGTCCAGGGACGGAAAGTGGCTGTATAAAACTCCGAAACTGGTGGTGCTCCACTGATGTCCTCGATGATGATTGTGCGTAGTTCAAAGATCCCTGAACTACACAACTGATGGCATCGAAGCGATTGCTTCTTCAATGGTTGCAAAATGTTTTTGCGCTTCCAAGAACAGTCAGTCATGGGGAAGGGTGTGTATCCACTACAATCCAGTACGTCTTTGAAGGTTAGGACTACATGCCATAGAAAACTAGTGCAAATCATGGGTGGATTCGATCGATACGGCGAAGACATCGAATCTGCTGCCGTTTCCTCTTGTAAAACTAATAGTGGCGGTTGCGTGCCCCTACTTTCAAACGTACTCCGACCACGACCAGCGTAGCTACAGTATATATAGTGTTTGCAAGCCCTCTCTTTCCCTCTTCTTCTAAATGCAGATCGAGGAATTTCGTGTGTTACAGTACAAAATTTAAACTGTACGTGGTTTCGTAACAGACAACTCCCACATTGAGATACATCGAATGCAACCTAGCTCTAGCCTCGTACATAAAATCAGGATCGGACATTCACACAAATCGCTGCTGACGTTGACCACGAGAACTAATTAGTCAACACAAACTTTCCTTCGAGACTCATTGAAGAGCTATCCGTACAGTGATATCCCTATCTGTGCTGTGTAGGTTAGGACAAAGCCGACAAACAAGTGATTTAGTGTTTTGTCTTGAAAGTGTCGATCTCGATCTTGAAACTCTTCAGAACTTGGTTATGCCACACCGGTGCACGATTCCGTACTCGTGGGCTTTTGTATTGGGAAAGTTTACAAATTTCAAGGTAATATCAGAAAGTTTTGGTGACCTTAGCTTTGTGCTTGTGCTGGTGTGATTCAGCTAGAGTTGCGGCTGGAGTGGGCGGTTAATTAGAGAATGTCATGTTCAGCTGAAATTAGAGTTCAATGTGTCTGAGTCGAATTAAGTGGTTGCAAGTGATACGAAGGGTGGCGCGCAACTGGCAAGACTCAATATAGCTTCAAATTTCCTGAGTCACTAAGAAATGTACCAACCTTTCCGAAGGCCACTGGTGACAAGTACTGTAGATTGTGTCCGTGGGATGTCTTACAGTGGTTCTTGTATGCACAATCGGGAGTGTTTCTGGAGCCATTTGCTCTCAAACTTGTTTGGAAATTTCCGTGCACTTGGATTTTGAAGGAGCAAAGCATAGACATTGACACCTTGGGCATGTAAGTAATGTGCGAAACAATTTGAGTGGCATTCAAGTAATTTCTCTGCATGTGGTGCCTTCAGAAAGTCACTGTATTCTGCATTTGTTTGGGCTATTTTGCACGTAGTACAGAGAATTTGAACGCACATATTACAATGTTTAATAAATTTACAAATTTGGGGGGTTCTGTACTAGTGCTTCACTTCTTGCTATTGTAATTTATCTCAATTCATTCTGAACATCCAAACCTTGCACAAAAATTATCGTACTCAACTACACATGATATGCTAAGAAGTGAAATGTAGTAGACAATGAGCCACTTAATAAGGCCAAAAAATGGGCCCAAGTGTTAAAAATTGGGTGGCTATGTATCCTTGACCCAATTTTTTTTATTTGGATCCAATTTGAGTTGGCCCTATTTTTGTAAATTGGGTCAACTTTAAATTGAACCTAGACCCTAAGGTATGAGGTTCTAAAAGTGCACAAGCCCTAAAATTGCCCACCTCTTTAAATGTACACTATTTGTACATGTTTATTTCTTTTTAGCCTTTAGTAATGTACAAGTAGTGTACATTTGAGGAGGTGGGTGATTTTAGAGCCCTATGCCATTTCAACTTCAAAATTTTATAACTAATTCCACAAAGCTTCAAAAAATATGAAACGACTTGGGTTAGATGCCAATTCCACTCATTTTTCAAGAAAAATTTGTTAAAATATTTCAAGAAGTTTCACCTCCCCAAAATTCAGTCTCATCTCTTAGATGAGCGGTTTATGTACCTCCTACCTTAGTAAAAATTCGTTCCACACTGGTGTAAGGTCAAAAACCCATTACTATTCTGCAGCCCAATTCCGCCTAAAATCCCCCCAATTCCCTTCTTTTTATGACAAAATCAGAGAATTCTATGACAGAATCAAGGAAGTTATGACAACAAGGGTCACATGTCACTCCATTAATAGAGAATATCTAGTACTTAATTAGGCGGTAATGGGTTGTTTAGGGGACAATTTTGACCTCACTCTATAAGTGGTTTTGTAATTTCAGGGCTGACCACTTAAAAAATTCACAGAAATTACAATTTTAATTGAAAAATTATAATTCCACTTGGGTTTGATCTATGAAACAAAAACACACCTCTGGAAAATATGTGCCCTTCTTGACATTATCCCCAAGATAGGCAGATTGCAAATCAGGGGGGTGATAGGTAGTTCTACCTTAGTGCTGACAACAAGGGGTTAAAGGATATCTCTAACCTAATTCTCACTCTGGAAAACTTGAAAATTCTTTTCACACTCCAACAGTGCTTGCGGAGGTCTGCTCAAACTGTGAACTTCGTGCCCTTGCTGCCACGTCCGCGTCCTTGAGCTTATCACTTCCCTCAGTCCGGTCGCAATTCGCCACCTCGGCTCATCATCCCTTCCCTTGCACTCTTCCCATCTGCAGCGCAGCAGGATCAGCATCAGTTGTGATTTTATGAAATGTGAACCCCAAGCCGACTGTCCCCTGCAAAAACTCCAGCGTCCTTCGCAATAATGCTGCTGCTGAGGTTGCAGTAAGCTTAATCACGCATTTATTAAGTGAGGGCACGTTTTGCTTTCCTGTCGTGTGTTCTCCTTATTCTTGGTGCTGTATTTTGAAGAATTGGGGTATTGGGGTGCTGCCGACGGTGGCGATCTTCGGGAGTATGGCAACCTTCACAAAACCAATTCGGTTGCTGCTGCTTCTGCATGGCATTCTTCTGGTGTGCTCCACCGTGGCTATGGAGCAGCCGTTTCGATTTGGAGCCAAGGTTTACAATACGAGCGGATCCGTTGTGGAGGGCAAGCTCAATGTGCATCTGGTGTCCCACACACATGACGATGTGGGCTGGCTCAAGACCGTCGACCAGTACTTCGTGGGCTCCAACAATTCCATCCAGGCGAGTGGAGCACTTGAATCATTTTAAATGGGTGCCGGAATTGAAGGAGTTTTCAGGTTTTTGCATTGGGGTTTGGGAGGTGGCAGGCGGTGGCAGAGGTCAATTGGAGTGATGTGTTCCGGTTTTCCGCGATTGGATTGATTTGTCGCATGGATGTTATTGTTGAAGTTCGTGGAAGTGCGTGCAACGTTGCCGATGCTTGACACGGGATCGGTTGTGGTCGCCATTTCCAAGAGTTTGACTTCTTTTCTGCAATGGGTGCAAATTGTGGCGGGGAATGTAGTTCAGAATTGGGAATTGAAGCAAAGTCCTGTGGTTCTATGTCTACTGTACTTGATGATCGATCATCAGTATCTGAGCTTGGCGCTTTTTGCTGCGTGTTTGGCAGATTGCTGCAGTGCAGTATGTGTTGGACTCAGTGGTGACTGCTCTGGAGCAGGATCCGAATCGGAAGTTTATCTACGTGGAGCAGGTCTCACTTGCTGGGCTTTGTTTCTTAATTCTTGCATTTGCCCCGTTACATTCGTCAGGGTTTTATGTCGCTTTCCATTGTAAATGTCTTTAGATATGTGTGACTTCTGGGTTTCTGTTGTGACGTTGAGGCGCAGAAGAATGAGCTTTGGCGGGTGGTGCAGGCCTTCTTCCAGCGTTGGTGGAAGGAGCAATCACCAGCAAAGCAAGAAAGTGTTAAGAAGCTCGTGGACACTGGGCAACTGGAATTTATGTAGGACCACCTTGACCTGCATCAATCGCACTCATTTTGGTATAGCAAATGTTCATGTAGCAGTGAAAATTTTACCTTGACAGGTTTGCCTGCTAGATGAGAAAGTATGATTCTGAGTGGAGTGAGTGATACTGGCACAGAGGCAGCTGTGTATTGAGTTTGACAAGGCCGAATTTTGACAGAAACGGGGGTTACTGCATGCACGACGAGGCTGCCACGCATTATGTCGACATGGTTGATCAGACTACACTGGGACATCGTTATATCATGGATCAGTTTGGAAAGATTCCTCGCATTGGTTGGCAGATTGACCCTTTTGGTCATTCTGCAGTGCAGGCGTATCTTCTCGGGGCCGAGGTTCGATTTTCCTTCCACATACTCTTGTCTTGTTTTCTCACTCGTCGTCATTGGAGTGGATACGATGAAGTCTCATTTCTCAGCTACACGACTGCAGCAAGGGATGATCCTCAGGATGGCATGTAATGGTGTACCTGCACGTCGCCGCAGATTGGCTTCGATGCTTTCTTTTTCGCACGCGCTGATTATCAGGACATCATTAAGCGTCGCAAAGAGCAGACCATGGAGGTTGTATGGCGCGGTTCAAAATCTTTAGGAGCATCTGCTCAGGTAGGTAATGTGAAGCTGTCAGCTACTCTGAAACCACCTTAAACCTTGGACCTCGGATACATGAGATGATTGGTTGAATCATCTGTGACCTAAGTTGTGGTTGAAAGACGCTGTTGCTGTAGTATCTTTGCAGTGGTAGGGGGGTTACAGTTCTCTGGGCTCTATATGTGCAGACGAGTAGAATTGAACTACATGAGTGTCATTAATGTGTTTTTGGGAAGTAAAAAACTGCGGTTGATGCTTATCCACAGATTTTTGCGGGGTTGATGACACACCATTACGAGCCGCCTCCTGAATTTCTTTTTGATATTAAATCTGAAAATTCTCCGATTCAGGTAGCAACCCTCTGGCCTTTCAAGATTCTCTCGTTATTTGAAAATAAATTTTGACTGCTAGTTCTCGCGATACTCGCTGCACTGATTCTGAACTTATGTTTTAAGCGTGAGACTTATTAATGTGATGTAAAGCATTTCTTGCTCCAATTTACTGAGCCATGGCTATCTCCTTCCGGCAATGGTGCAGGATGACCCAAGTCTTTATGGCTACAACGTTCCAGAATTAGTGGATCTATTTGTCGATTACGTCAAGAATCAGGTAACGCATAAGCGGTATTCTCCATATATTTAATGGATGCAAATGCCACAAATGTTCAAGTGGGTGGCCTGAGGGAAAGATGGCCTTTTGTAACAGAGCAAGGAGTTTCGTACAAGTCATATCATGTGGCCAATGGGTGATGACTTTGCATATGAAAATGCCAACACTTGGTACAAGCAAATTGACAAGCTCATACATTATGTGAACATGGTACTTTTCTAAACAAAATGAACGGCTATCTCAGGTTTTGTGCGCTTGATGCCTCAGCTTGATTCCCCCAATTTTTGTTGGGTTGTGTCTTCTGTTGTGAAATGCTGATGCTTCTCATGCATATCAAGGTTGCTGCACATTAAATTGCTTTCAGCGGTTTACACATTGCCAGAGACTCACTTTTACCAACAATTGTATAGGATGGCCGAGTCAACGCATTTTATTCAACCCCATCAATGTACGTGGATGCTGTTCATGCTGCGAACGCAACTTGGCATCTGAAAACCGATGATTACTTTCCGTAAGGCATTTCTTCAGTGCTTTATTGCTCTCTATGAGAATTTGTATATGCAATTCCGATGATCAGAATCTTGTCTTGTAGCTTAGTAGTCTGATGCAAATAGCTTTAATGTGTTCATGTCGAGGTATGTCGTCGTCAGTACCCTACGGTGAATTTTTGAGAAGATACTAGCAGACTTTTGGAATTTCCTATAGTAATCAAGTGCTGTGCTTTTTGCGCCTGACATTGTTGAATGTTGGATTGGCAATGCTCCTGGTCTTATCGTGTGAACAAAAAAATCTGGTGATGATGCAGATATTCTGACTGCCCACATTGCTTCTGGACCGGATATTTTACAAGTAGGCCAGCACTCAAGGGTTACGTGCGAAAGCTTTCTGGGTTGCTTCAAGTGAGAGATCCTGCGCATCCTATGTTTTGTTTATGGCATTTTCCTATTACTTTTCCTTTGATTGTCTTGTTATCCTGTCAGCTATTGTGTTCCATTGGTGTCAATTCTGTGTTAGGCCTCTACGATTTTCTCAGACGTCCCCTCAATTGAGGATAATATATTCTGGTGAAGCTAAAAAATTTCATGAATGGACGTTAATGTCATGGCAATGTGCAATTGGATGTTTCTAAATTCAGTTCATGTCAAGGTCACCGGTTGGAGTCATGCTAGCAATTTTTAACCTTTGTAAGACAGGCCGCAAGACAAGTAGAATTCTTGATGGGGAGAAAGTCTTCAGGACCAAATACGGACAGTTTGGAGGAGGCAGTTGCAATCCTGCAGCATCATGATGGAGTGAGTTATACCAAATACTTTTTGCAACCTCTAGGTTGCAAACCGTGACATATTGTATTCCTATGGTTCGGAATGCCAATTACTAAACAGTAGGGTTCAGGTTCAGGTTGCCTTTCTCAAGGGAAGTTATTTGATGGGCTGCAAGACTCTTGTAACCTTTGTTAATGTCTCGTAGGTAAGTGGCACGGAGCGACAACATGTTGCAGATGATTATGCTGCTCGATTGGCCACCGGGGAATTTGAGGTACTGTAGATATGCTGTTTGTACCTGGTCATTTGCCTGCTGTCATAATGTACAATTTTCAACTGGTTTAGTCAGATTTCTGAAGAGTTGCTTTTCAGACACTGGAAGTTCAGATCTGGATAGTGAATGGCTGGTGTTCAAGCTTAGGTCGTAGTGGGTTACATGTGATTTAGAAATAAATGATGTGCCAGCTTCGAACTTCACAGCTTCCTCCTTTTGTTTTTATCTAGCACGATCAGACACTTAACTAACCCTGTTTGACTACGTGATTATTTGGTGAACATTGCGACGTATTTCGTTCAATACTTAGTGTAGTCTCCTCCTCCGTTCCATTTTCTTCTTGAAGAAAGCCTTTTTAATCTTTTCCTGTTGCCTAGTTCAGGCGGAGAAGGTTTTCAACGAAGCTTTAGCATCACTAATTAATAAGAAGGGCTTGGGGAACGCTCCACCGACTGAGAAAACGAAGTCTAAACCTGGACATCGGATGCTCAAGGACACTCCCGAAGCAACTTTTTTCAATAGTGAAGTCTTGGATCTACAGCAGGTATTTACCTGTAGTCTTGAGGTCTATTTTTGCTTATTGATTTTGTATTCTTCTTCTCCACCATACATCGCAGGGGGACTTGAACTTGGAGGCATACCCACAACCTGCCAAGAAGAGCTCTGGAATCCTGACTAATTAACATGAGCGGGAAGATGATTTAACAGTCTGTGTGCGGCGTAAATATGGAAGAAAGACTATTCACGTGGTTTTACGACCTGATGAAAATATTCATCATTTTTATGATACTACCTCATCTGCTTCGTTTTATTTGTTAATTGTTGCAGTGCAACCTGCTGAACGTGAGCTACTGCCCACCAACTGAAGTGGAGCTTAAGTCTGGGAAAAGCATTGTAAGTTGGTTGTCAAACTTGGAGATGTCATACCTTGGCGGCATGACTGTCTAGATCTCACGCTGGCTTCTAAGCCGGCCCAATATTATTTGGGCATCGTCAATAATTCATTGAGATTTATTGCAACGTTTTGCTATACATTGAGCCTGTTTGACGTTACAGGTAGTGGTAGCGTACAATCCCCTGGGATGGGAAAGGGAAGACTTTGTGCGAGTTCCGGTAAGATATCTTGTGAATGTATCATCTAATGAAATTGTATTGATTACTCTCAAACTGGAAACGATTGGTTGGTAGGTTGTGAACTTGGGGACACTATACAGCCTTTTGTTCCGGATAAATCGTGGGCATGTGATCTAGTTTCTTGCATCTTAATGATGGACGAATGAGTTGAGACTTTAGGAAAATTTCTTATATTGGATATTAGAGCAGGTTTCAAGCGCAAAAATTGAAGTGATTGATGCGGAAGGCAACTCAATTCCATCCCAGTTGATTCCTCTTACCGATGCTGACCGTAAACTACGAGATAAATACGTCAACCTTCATGCTGGAGCCTCTGCTGGCACGGCTCCAAAATACTTTCTGGTATTTGTAGCTGCAGTTCCTCCTCTTGGGTACACGTCGTTCGTGGTTCGAACGTCTTCTACCGACAGTAAAAGTAAGTCATCGAGCACAATTTGTAGCAAGGGCTATGATTCTCCAGTCTGCCTCTGGACACGTCCAGATGGAAGGGAGTTCGTATGATTTCTTCACTTGGCATACCTGATCGTGAGAACCTCACTATATTATATATTTTTCTGAAGTTAATTCGTCAGTGCTTGTAATGACGTGCTACCGGTTCGCAGATGTTGCGAAGATGTCGTCCTATGAGACGCGAAGGGTTTCTCGCAGTGTTTATTTGAAATCAAGTCAGTTACATCTTAAATTCTCGAAAGAGACAGGCTTGTTGACTGAAATGACGAACAAAAATACAGGAGTATGTTTATTACCTTTCTGACTATGACCTTTCTTTCTTTCTTCTAGGCTCCTCTGTTGCGTAATAATTATTTCTTGGGTCTGTACGTACGCTTGGGTAATTTTCAAAGTGCTGATGGTAGAGGGACCTGGGCAGGTATCAACTCGTTTGGAGCAATCTTATTGTTGGTATAACGGAAGCAGTGGTATAACCGAACAAGACCTATATCAGGTCCACCTTGCAATTCCGCTATTATCTCGCTGCTTATTGCTCATGAATTGCAGGGAATTTTTTTAAGAAATGGTTCTAATTGTACATGGCTCATGATAATTGCAGGCGTCTGGTGCTTACTTATTCCGACCGAATACCTCTGAGTGTTTCTCACTCGAGGACTCCAATCAAATGGTGAGCTCAGAATTTTGAAATCTGCCGTTCTTGAAGGTGTCCTTACTCATTTTCTGTAGATTGATTATGAGTCGACTGTGAGAAGAGAGAACGTCGTCAGCCCTCTCTCAGTTGCGGCTTACCTGTACAGGTGACAGTTTTTCGAGGACCCGTGGTTGAGGAAGTCCACCAGCACTTATCACCCTGGATCTCGCAGGTGAGTATGAGAGATGTATGAGGGATGCGATTTTTTGGAAAGTACAGGATATAGCCCCTAGATTTTTTCCAGATGTGCACAGAGCAGCTCTTGTGCAGGTGTGTTTCATTAATCCTTGTCAAACGACCAATGTGTCATCACAAGTTGCATGATAATACATTCCATGTTCAATCTCATTTCACATGAAATTGCCTGTATCCACGATTGTTTTTATCTGGAGGTTGCAGATTTACTATCTTTTGTCGGGAATCTTGTGCAGGTTGTCAGAGTTTACAAGAATGTTGAGCATGCTGAAGTCCAATTTACTGTGAGCACCTAGAACTAGTGGTCCTCTATCTCTAGACGTACAGGCTTGCACAATGAATTGGTTTGTGGTATCAAAATGGGTTTAGAACCAGAAGAAAATTTCAAAATTGGATACGTCTTTGAGAGGCTAGTCCAGAATGGAATGGAAATGAATTTTTATTACTGTTGCAGGTTGGTCCTATTCCTGTTGATGACAGCAATGGCAAGGAGATCGTTACAAAGTTATCGACGCCCTTGAAGACAGAGAAAACTTTCTACACCGATTCGAACGGTCGCGATTTTCTTAAAAGGGCAAGTCCAACCACTCTTTTCGCAATAGTGAACTCCAAGTTATTTGGTTGCAAGTTAGTTTCAAGAGCATCGTTTATATGTTCTTTGTGGTTTTATTCACCTGATTACAGTCGGACAAATCATGTGAACACAATGTGAGATAGAATGGTGATCCAATTCCTTCTCTTCTTTAAGGCACCAATTGCTTCTCTTCCTTCAACGGAAGTTAGTACGTATGAAAACTCATTGAAGTTTGGCAAATCTCCTGATTATCTTTCTATTGGCTGCAGGTGAGAGACTTCAGGCCCGATTGGGATCTAGAGGTTAAAGAACCTGTTGCTGGCAACTACTATCCTGTAAGTCTATCGATTGGCACTCTTCATCCATGCTTTTCATCATTCCATGATTTCCACGCATGTTTATGGAGCCCTTGATCGTAGGTTTTCAGTACAGAACATTGCAGTGCTAATGGGTGGTCTCGGGGATCATGGGAGCAGCTGAATCTGGGGTTGTACATGCAAGATTCAGAAACCGATGTCTCGGTCCTTGTGGACCGAGCTTTAGGTGGAAGCAGTATTGTCGACGGCCAATTGGAGATTATGCTGCATAGGTACCTCATCTCTATTTCCAGTTTAACCCCTTAAAAGACCAAAATGTAGTCCAGATTTCCAAAATTGTGAAGATGTATTATAAAATGTAACTTAGAATAATAATTTAATGATAATTTAATAATTTAATGTATTACAAGTAGTTGTAAAATATAATCCATAGATTATATCCATAAGATCAGCTAGAACACAAACCAATATTTGTCAATAAAATTTGAAGCCAAAATTTGAAAATTCCTTCTTAAATCGATTGTAGATTGAATATCTGTGATTTTCACAAGAATTTTTTTCCTTGAGGTTCAAAATGTTAAGTTCTAATCATATTGATTTTTGAAGATTTTACTTTTACTTTTTTACTCGTTTTGGAAGGGTCATTTTCTGAACTGATAAGGTTACTTTTTGAGGCCAGACCTACTAGTACCTATTGAATAGTAGAGTATTTGCAAAGCAAATTATTCAGAATCTATACCGTACAAATTGTAAAGAAGTAACACAAGAGTGTTCCAAAAAATTGATGGATGGAAAAACATTTTTGTATGCTTGGGATGTGTATGTTGTTCAAAATTTGAACGCCTGGTCCTTTACGGTTAAATATATGTTAACTTAAAGATGTTGGTTGATAGGAAGTTTCATTCTGTTCATACTTGTGTTTGACATAAAAACAAATATGCCCAAGCCAGGCTTAGAGATCTTCTAATGAAGGCTAGTGATTCCAGCAGAGTGCTTACAATAGTTTCACTGTATTGGACCTATTCAGTTGTGGATGGGTGTATCAAAAACGGGTTTAGCTAACTTTCGTGTATGTTGGACTATTTTGTAGGCGCCTTTTGTATGACGACCACAGGGGTGTGGGGGAGGCACTCAACGAGACAGTCTGTAGAAGTGATGGCCAATGTGAAGGCCTCACTGTGGGTTCTAAATACCATCTTACTTTTCTTTGAATCTTTTGAAATTATCCTGCAAAATCGTTTTGTAATCGCCTGCATATGCTCATCATATTCGAGGCACGGCTCTTGCTTGCGACCAGTGTTCTGGCATTATGTTTATCAGCTATTTACGAAAGTAAAGTAGATGAAGGCCAACGTTGATCCTCATCGATTTTCTGTTATTATTGTGCCTGACACGGGAACAGGTGCAAGGATCGTTTTATATTAATATCAATCCATCAGAAGAAGCTGCTCAATGGCGTCGCATTAAGGGCCAACAAATTTTAATGCCTGTACAGCTGACTTTCTCTGTGCTAGAGGTATCTTTTGACTAATTCCTCTAGATGCAAATGCGTCAAGCGAATCATTAAACCTTCTGAGTACAACCGTTCTGACTTTGCTGTTACCCAGGTGCACGTCATTTGAGTCTTGCATTTCGTTACTAAAGCATTGCTTCTGCGATCAGGATGGTAACAAGGAGATTCTCCACTCTCCACGTTTCTCTGCTCTAAAAGAAGGCTACGAATTGCCACAGAATATTGCTATTATGACACTTCAGGTCAGACCACCAGTTTTCTGCGCACTCTTGGTATTGTGGATATTCAAATTCGAAGTTATTTGCTTGGATAATATTTACTATGTTGATAAGCCATCTGAGCCTAAGTATTCGGAATCGGACTGCAGGAGTTAAATGATGGCCGAGTGCTTCTTAGACTCGTCAACATTTTTGAGGTACGTACCCAAATCGAATCCCTCGGAGAAATGATTTGTCGAACTATTTTTCAGGAGTACGGACTTCGTATTCGTTAATTCTTTATCTGGTCTTCAGAACGTCGATTTAAAGCAGTACATGACTCGATATGTTGACTAACCGACTCGCAAGGTGCCTTCAGGTTTCATATTCTTGAAAATGCTTGTCATGTGCCAGGTTGATGAGAGTGAGAAGCTATCGAAATCTTCCACTGTTGATTTGTCTAGTCTTTTTTTAAACAAAAAGGTGCCATGCTCCTAATTCCTGTCTCAGGTGCTCCTTGATTTGACAGTGTTTCGTTATAAATTTTGCGAGAAGTTTTGTCTGGGCTCCTGAAGTTGGATGCTAATACGAATGGTTTGCAGATAAACGACGTGGTGGAAGTAACTCTTTCAGCGAACCAGAAGAAGTCAAATGTGAAGAAATTGGAGTGGATTGTTGAGGGAGATGAAGCGAACGGAAAAAATATCGTCCGCGGTCGACCAATGCGCAAAGATGATACTAACGTGGAGATTGCACCAATGGAGATCAGAACCTTTTATATTACTTTTTGAATAAATAAGAATCACTGGACTAAGAGGTGTGCCCTTGCAGGCAGCGGTCTTGACCAGTTCAGCTCCCTTCAGTGTGAATCTCTTTCATCTTGTGCAGCAGCTTGTAGCTCCTTGCCGGGATTGCAATACACCATGTCAATTACAGAGAAGGATTTGACGTCGGGAATGTCATTTTGTGAAATGTTTGTAGTCCAGCACGTGTACATTCGTATAAAAGGGGCGAGTTTGCCCCTTGATGGCAATCGATTGCTTGAATTTTCTAAATTGTACAGTCTCTGGGATCTATGCTCACTTTTGATTGACAAAACGTGTGATTAATTACGCACCTAATTCTTCTACCAACTGGTTTGGCTGGGCCTCAGCCTGCATGCTGGATCCTCCAGCGCTGTATTCAGCTGTACCTCGGCACTCGTCTGATTCGGTTCGAAGTTCTGCGAATGGTTTATATTCTCCTGAAGGAGACTGTCCGATTGAGCAGTATTTTATGTCAATCAGTGCAGTCTGCATATTCAATCAGTGTGCTCTATGAGCTTATTACAAGGAGCGATGGCTTTGGGCCTGTGTCCACTCTCCTCAAACTCCGTGGTTGACATGCTTAGTCGGTTTTGCCAAGTATTGACTCAAGTGCGTAGCATAATTCCTGATTCTCGATCTTATATTATCTTACTTCATCCCGTTTCTTCCAAGCCCTACTTTACCTCTCCGTATTTCGTTGGCATTAAGTGGGTCTTTGACGAACCTGCTGGGAAATTCGATATGTGTCACCCCGACTGGGAAGTGGGGGACTTGGGCAACGTGCCAGGGTCGGGAAGTTATCCCGGCAGCTGACGACGCGTATCTAGATACAGACTAATCAGAAATTGGTATTATATATGCAAAGTCTGTACTCTACCGATTTTAGAGACTGGCGTCGGCAATTGGGAACTTGGATAGAAAGCGACGATCACGCGTGTTCTGACCGGAATGTCTGTACGGCATCCACTCCAAATTCTCTACTTCGGGGGAAGACGATGGACAGTTGTAGTTCAGATCGGAAGCGATAGAAATCAGTAGCGGCGCGTTGAAGAACTCCAGAGTGAAGGTATTTGCTTCCTTGGATTGATCGTTTATGTTCATGATTTCAGGAGTTTCCTTATTGTGGCTCAAAGTGCTCAGCTCTTTGTTTGATTATATGGGACAGGACTACTGCTTGAATCTAGGTGACTAATCGAGGCCTGGAAGCAGATTGCGATTGCTTGCTTTACTTTCGGTGTTGCCATCCCGAGATTTGTTCTCAAGCATAACTTACTGTGTATCTAGAAGTCCTCGTGATATCTGTTGTAGATTTTTGTCGGTACCCAAGACTTTGCACATTGAGGGTTACCGCGTCCTGTTTTTGACTTAGTTTGTGTCGAGTTACGAAGTTTGAAACAATCATTCGCGGTTATTGGAACGTTGAGGCGCAATTTTCAAGAATTGGGTCTTTCTAATCTCCCTGGGAATGGCAGATTGATTTGAGTGGTGATGCTGATCGAGAATGGCTTCTTCCCTGGAACATCAGAGGTGACTCTCGGCAAGGATTACTTAGAACCTCTGGTGACGGCCGTTTTTGAGCTTGGTTCAATGGCTCTGTAGCTGAGTCTGTCACACACTGAAGCTGCATCTGCTTCGGCGAAAATGACTGGTGCGCATTTAACTCTTCACCGACGCTAACGCAGATTCCATCAGCGAGTGAAGGTATAATCACCCACTGACAAGGAATGAATTGTAGGCGATGTAATAGAAGTGATGGTTGTGACGGAGAGGGCATGGCTTGCAGTGTGTCAGCGACCATGTCCTTGGTTTCTTGTCGCGATCTCTAGGTTACTTACAGCTGGACTGCAGTTGGTGCTATGCGATTTGGTCAGTCCTTTGAAACATGAGTAACTTGTTGATTTAGACTTCAGGTTGATTACAACGCCTACTATACACTTTTGATTGAACTCGAGGTAGTTGAGAACAAGTTGGGATTGCACTTCGAAAGGGTAAGGTGGGTGTTTTGAAACTTTTCTTGCAGTCAATCCAGCGCTACAGGGTTCACAATCTCGACCAAACCCATATATCGGCATTGACGCTCGTTGGGCCACTGCCGGAAATCTGTATTAGCTCAGGTACATCTACACCAGTATATGAAATATGCGCAAGTGATGTTCTCTTTGAATGTAAGCCAGGGTACCTCTTCTTAGGCTCTGTTGAAAGATTGTAGTTTCATAATATAACAACAGAGTATGTATGGTTATTCCGCTCACATATGTTATTTTAGACAGATGAACATTTGAATTCGTACCCTTCGCTTCAGGACACTGGAAGATCTAATCTCCTGACATTATGTCGATTGGACCGAGTGATCGCTCTATGGTGACCTAGATTCCATGGAGAAATCTATGGACCCTTCCAGTTCTCAACCAATTTTTGATACTCGATATGAATGACAGGGTCCTTCAATTCCTATCCAGAGGAGCGATCATGGCGTCCGACGATGTCGGTACTGCCCTCAAGATTATTCGAAACGTCGATGTTACATCGAGCAGTGTGTTTCTGAATAGAAACCAATGCAAACGGCTTGCAGGACGACTTGATGGCATTGGCAAGGCCTTGGAGGGGCTGAAAATAAAGGACGGTGGAGACCTCGTCTTGGAAACGAGTGCCGTCGACCAGATTCTGACTCTGGTAAAGAAGGGAGAGGCTCTTGTACTGTCGTATGGAGAAGAAAGAACTGCACTCCAGAGTTTCCTTTCTGGAGACAATGCGGAAGCCTTCAAGGAAGTTCATGAGGAGCTTGATGTTTTGGGAAAGTACCTGGTCTTGGACCACGTCGGCCAAAGTGAGCTGCGACGATCGCCAACGGAGACGAGCAAGTTGCTCAATGCCGATGCCAAGACTGATTGGGAGGAGATGCTTCCCAAACTACACCACCTCATCCGGGGAGTTGCCCCCCAAACCAACGGGAGGGTGGTGGAACAAGTGGAAGGGGATGTGAAGAATATGCAGATGGCGGTCACTGACAAATTCTACGATACAGGATCAAATGTACAGGATCTGAGCTATCTGAACATCCCATTTTCGGCCATTCAAACCCACGGCGAAATCAAGGTGCTGCCGCCACTGAGTGAAAGGCCGACCCAAGCAGACGCGCACCTGGATGGCAAGGCCGTCGTGCTGAAGGGCACATGGAATGGCTGCGACTGCGCCATCAAAGTGTTCAAGTCGGCAGAAATGCATTGGAACAAAGAGGAACGGCAGAAGGAGATTGATTCTCTCGTGAGACTTCGGCATCCGCACATCACGCATCTGCTTGGCTGCTCAGAGAACGACCTGGGCGAAACATATGTTCTGTATGAGAAGATGGATTCTGATCTGCGAGTGCTCATGCAGTCTCGCAAGAAAAAGAAAACTTGGTTCAGTACGAATCGACCTTTCAGTCGCGCGGAGGAGGTCAGCATCATCACGCAGATAGCGAGAGGAATGTTTTACCTGCACAAACAGAAACTTACCCACGGGGAGCTCAAATGCACCAACTTGCTGGTTAAAGAAGTGGGGAACCACTTGGACGTGAAAGTCGCCGACTTTCATTGCTCGAGGCAGTTGGGGCAACAGCCCTCTGGCACTGGCAAGTATAAGCCAGCGCATCGCCATCGGTGGTTGCCTCCCGAAGCTTTCCAACACTGCAACTTGGATCAGCCTGCAGATGATCTGTTGATGAAAGGGGACGTGTACAGCTTCGCCATGACTTGCTGCGAAGTTGTGACGGGCAAGTATCCCTTTGACGGCATCCGAGACAAATATCTCTTGGAGAAGAATATCAAGGAAGGTGGCAGGCCCAATCTGCCGGACGATTTGAGCGTGATCTTGAAGAACCTCATCAGCCAGTGTTGGGATGCAGAACCCGCGAACCGACCAAGCTTCGAGGATATTTGTTATATCTTGGAGTCCGAGGCGGTGGACTTGCAATCGTCACCGTTGCAAACGCTTCTCTCCTGTTTCAGCCTAGCTGGTTCCAAGACACAGCCGGTTGCAGAGGATCTTGAATGTCAGCAATGGACCGACATTTTCAAAGACCTGGCCACATTACCTCCTCCAAAGCAGGAAGAAATCGACAATGGGACGACAGAGCTCCCACATTACCTGAAGATCCAATCCTCAGCATTGAAGCCGGTGCAGAAAATTGGCAAGGGAGCCTCTGCCGAGGTGTTCGAAGCCAGTTGGATAGGGTGCAAATTTGCTGTGAAATGGCTCAAAGTGGAGCACGTGGTCAAGCTCCGTCAGGAAGTGAGCATCATGATGAAACTGCTGCATCCTCATGTGATCCGACTTGTGGGATTCTCTGTTCTGTCAAACCGCTGTGCAATCGTGATGGAGCTAATGGAGATGTCTCTGCGGAAACTGGTGGACGATCGCATTCATTCTTCCAAGCAAAAACCTGCGGTCCCTTTCTCTGAATCGGAGGCCCTTGGCATCATCACCAAACTCGCGCTAGGCATGAGTTTCTTGCACGCTCGGGGAGTGTCACATGGTGATCTCAAGTGTGACAACGTGCTGGTACGTAACACAAACACCACTGGTAGATTAGATGTCAAGATCGTAGACTTCGGTCTGTCTCAATGGGTGGGCTTGGGCTCAACCGAGAAACCCTTTGTCATTGGTTGGTGGCGAGCCCCAGAAGTCATCCGAAGCATGGAACCAGGGAATCGTGAGATCGTAGACAGAAAAGCAGCAGATGTCTACAGCTTTGCAATGATGTGCTACGAGGTCATTTCAGGTAAGTTGCCCTTCGAAGAGTACAGATACAAAATTGCCGTTGCGAAGGAAGTGGTCTTGGGAGGAGGAATGCTCAAGCTGGATAATGTTCATGTATGTCAAGATCTGAAGCACCTCCTGCGGAAATGCTGGTCTCTGGACCCCCGAAACAGGCCGAAGATGGATGATGTCTTGGGCAAACTTACTGCCATGTCCAGGTGAAGGTGGTGCATATGGTATACCAACTGACTCCTGTCCACAGCCCAATTGCTGAACCGCTTGCGAGACCTTCTGCAGGCAGTTGCTCACGATTGAGAACGAAGGTGCATTCTCTGGGCTGAGCATTTTAGATACCGATAATATTTTTGTTTGTACCGGTACCCCGTGAAGTTTGGTACTCTTGAAGTACCAAATATGGTAGACCGGAATGGTGGATCACGTTTTTGAAGCATCAACTATAACATGTAGCTGTTGCTGCCCACATGTCGTGCTGGTGGCATACGCTCTTTAATGGTAGAAGAGATATACAGGGTTCCCTTCTACGTACATACATTCCATTCAATGTCCATTTCAGAGCTTGCTGAGATTACCATTGTATCCGGGACATACATACAAGCACTTAATTGTGAATTTGCCCTTCAAGAGAATTTCTGCCAATTGCTTGACTGTGAGCATTATTTGAAGTGTTCGCAAGATAGCCACCGTTACTGTGGTAAATAGCGGCATGACACCTCGTTTCCATGAGATCGTTTAATTGTCTAGACTTCAGTAAAGCCTGAAACCTGCTGTTCGGATAGCTTGACGTCGTGGAAAGAGGCGAAGAGAGTCGTCCCAGCCCAAATTCAAGAGCTCGATCCAAAGAGAGTAAATAAACTGAAGTGTATCCCGGAAAACAAACGGGACGCCCTAGTTGCTGACGGGAATCGGCACATGGATGCGAGGCCTGGACTGATGAGGAATAAGATATATATATTCTAGCAACGTTGAAGATCTTCCAGGACGGTATGCATCGGGGATTAAGCTCGTGGACACGACTCATACCGTGAACTCCGTTGTCCATGTCGATTTCTCCGAAAGCACATAAAATGGGGGACAATGAGTGGCGGCTTTTCCGAATACCAAAACTATCTTCATCTTTTCAATGTATGTCAAGATCTGAAACACCTCCACTCAAGGTCAATTTCTTTCCTCTTCTCCGGTAGCTACTCTTGATGTTGGTGGAAATGAATTGTGCTTGGGTGCAGCTCAATGAGTTTCTCCTGTGAAGGCTGCTTTTCAGTGAAGTTCGTATGAAAGTGAAAACTCTTGTCGGCTTGTCTAATTATGGAGCTTCAAGTTACTCACTGAGCATTGAGGCTCTGTATACGTGTCACGAGTTAGCTGTAAGATGGAACCTCGTGGTGTTGAAGAATTGCCCTTGCTGCTTTGAACTAGTTAAAGTGATGAATGAAGTAATTTTTCTTTGGAATGCAGTTACATTGCAGTTACATCATAAGTCTCTTCAGATCTCGTGGCTCAGGAGAAGCTCGAGATCTGGTCTGAAGGTACTGACTAATTGGTAAAGAGAAGTCAGGTGTCTTGAACTGGAATAAAGCGACGTACCCGTCGGTTCCACTTTGATACTTGGAGGCTTTCTTCAAAAAACTTGACCCTCGAGTACACAATTACTGCGTCTTGAAGAGAAATATCCAGTTTTCGTTTTCAGAGTGTGCTGTACAGTACTCCGATCGTCAATTTAGAAAATCAGTCTCACTGGCAACTATCGTACTAACAACGCCATTTGCAGACTCACTAGTTTTCAAACTACTTACGAGTTCACAACTGACTGATAGGAGCAACCATTCTCAACAGTGGTCGGGCTGGTCATCCCATCAATTAAATACTACCAATGCAACTGGACACCGAATAGATTAACTTGGATCACGGTTGCTCTCATATCCATTCCTGGGTGCTTGAAATGAATCACGAGGATAACAACCAGAACGAGTCTGGGGGCCGCTATGTAGTAGGAAAGCATTTAATCTGCAGCAGAAAGACATTAAACCAGGAGAGACCAAAGTTTAATCACCCATATGACTTCAAGAAAACAGTGCTCACTGATTCTACAATGATAAATTTTGAAACTAACGGGTTTCCAGAGCTGAGTTGATAATACAAATCGTCAGCCACTGTCTAGATTAAGGCTCATGAATGTCTTCCTAAATGCATGAAGGCAAATTCTAATCATCTCTGGCAAGAAAAATCAGCTTCCGTTCAAGCAAAGAAAAGAGTATCCACTGCATAAATAAAATTGAAAGAACCAACCAGGCATAGAAACGAGAACTTGAATCTTGCTCCAGTCTGCCCTGTTGCCTGCCACTCTCACTGATGTACGTCCCTGCTGAAGTCTTCACAAACCACACAAACTTGAAATTTGTACAGATCTAACTCTGCATAATGATATTAACTTGAGGTTACTTAAGTGGTTTCCCATTGTGATCCTGATTGAATATGAGGAAAATCTCATATCTGGCCAAGTAGTCAATGGTCAAGTGGAAAACACTGAGCACGGTCGTTTGGAGGAAAGAATGGAGCAAGAAATGGACAGAACGAAACTACCATAAATAGAAATTAAAACTGGAAAACGAAGTTCGAACTCAACAGGACAAGGCGTTGTTTTCTCCAATGTCACACTCAAAATCTGTGCATGGACAGCAGCATGCTCGATCATGTCAGCAATTGCTGTCCAACCACTTCAAAGCTCCTGTTTGAAAAAAAGGAAAGAAGAAGTATTGTCATTCAATTCGTACAGTGCCCCCAATCCCTACCACCCTCCTCTGAACACCAACATCATCCACTATACAAATAATTGAGGTGCGCAAACAGCTCATGCCATTCACGATACGTCCGTGCATGCATGGCTCAGCCCTTCCTTCCCTTGAATTCGTTCGATCGGCACTCAGAAAACTCTAGGAACAATTTTGAAGCGCACTTTCTTGCTGTAGGCTTCCCAGTACTTATGGTACTTGATTCTGCAATTTTTGTCGTCGCGATTGGCCCGGTCAATCAATAGAGCCGTCAAGAAAGTGACATAGAAGTAAGGCATCGCCTGCACCACCCACAGAAATGCCATGAATTAATAAGCTGAATATCGAAATGATTAATCCAAGAAGTGTAAGAATCGGACTGCAAGATCAACGTAACCCTCAATGTTGGTAGCTGGCAACTCAAAATCAATCAGAAAATAAGCTAGAGATGCACTCACATGTTTAAAGAGAGCTGGTAAGGTCCAAAAGAAGGCAGCGCCAATTTCTGGAGCATAATGTATATGCCTTGCAAGGCCCCACCTGTAAAAAGAGGATTAATGCCAGGAATGTAAACATAACGCAACGCAACGTACAGGGCGATTGATCAATCAATATAAAGATTAGGAGCTTCTCATTCAAAAAAGGTTGAATTAAATTAAAAGTGGGTACCAGCCCGCGGTAAGGAGTAGACTTTTCTTGTGCTCTCCCCACTCTGTTTGATAGTGAGCTTGAATCTGGACATCCAAAGATCCAAAAACGTCAAAATCTTAATTTCTGATGTTGTCAGGACAAGATCAATACAAACTCGACAAAAACAAGTTCGTGCCAGCTAATTTGATGCACTCGGAACTAAACCCACATGACTGTGACCGATCCACATTTGGCAAACGCTACAATGCCAATCGAACCTCAGGGAACAACTTAAGTACATTCAATAATTGTGAACAAAAAAAAATGTATCGCGACAATCGTGCAGTTTGACCTTGGTGGGAATCCTCCCCCATATTCGGCATTTGCCATGGGTATGTCGGAACAGTTGACGTTGTCGATCACAGTCCCAAACCACATAGATGCAAAACATTCCGAATATAAAGATTGTCAGCGCCACCTGCAGATATGCACCCAGATGATGGTATTAATGAATGTTATCTTCATGAACTTCTGATGATATTCCAGATGATAATTATTGAGAATCAGATCTGTCGTATCACTTGCAGGTGAAGTATCTGTCTGTATCTGGCTAGGTGACTTCAGGCTAGGGGCCGCATACGACCGTCATCTGTGAAACGTAGTTAGTTTAGATGTCTATTGGAGTCGCGTGAAGAAAGAGCACGTACTCCTTTGCCAAGCTGAATGGGGTGTGTCACCAAATACAAGTTCACCGATGAATACACCACAGGAATCCATGTCAGGCAAGTGTAGGTCACAAACCACCCAGCTGCAACCCTCAGCCCACAATCAGAT
Source organism: Rhytidiadelphus loreus (assembly GCA_947034895.1). Classification (NCBI taxonomy): domain Eukaryota; kingdom Viridiplantae; phylum Streptophyta; class Bryopsida; order Hypnales; family Hylocomiaceae; genus Rhytidiadelphus; species Rhytidiadelphus loreus. The sequence goes on from OX344764.1 coordinate 49,284,978, forward strand.
GGATCATGATCACTTCCAATTGCATCACATGAAGAATTTTGACTTTTCTAAGAGACGCTGTGCGCTTCGATCAATGAAGCGCAATTGATGCGAGTTCATGGTCTGCGAGCAGTCCGAGCGAATACATATATATTACCTGTTTGCTGTGGTAAATCTATTAAGGTTTGCAGAGCAAAGGGTAGACTGTCCTTCCATTATAGATGGGATAGATAGGAAAGCTAGAGATCGCAGGTACCTCGATCATGGGCAATTTCCATGGAACACCAGAACGCTGCCTCTGTCCAAAAGAACTTGGTGATGTAAATGAGCATGAGCAAGCTACTGACCATCAGGGAGTCCGAAACTTTCCCTTGGGCTTCATACTGTGCAGCACACGGCATTGTCTTTCATCAAAAACACAAGTCTAATATCCTACCACTGGGGCCTTCATTGCTTTGTAACAATAAGGGATTTCAACAATAAGAAAGGAAAGGAAAGGAAAGGATGGGTTGGAGGTCGACTCTTACTTGTTTGATGGCAAAGCTGATTACAAGAATCGCCCAGCCCATTATCCCAAGACGGCAGTTCATGAGAACTTTGATATCCAACAACCTTGATATTCTTGGATACAATTCCATTCCCTGTGAAATCATGATAAAGTCAGACATTGGTGAATTGTTTTCCACTAGCAGAATAACCCGTGATAGCAAAAGCTGATCAATCAACGTTCGAAAATAGTGGCCTTTATGGTCATTATCTCAAGATTACCCAGAAAAAGTCCACAAGAACATTGCCAGAAGAGCCCCAGTCGGAAGTAGAAGGTGCCATGTGACCCTGTCCAATCCCATGCATGCATGCTGTCAGGGGAAAGCTAACCTCAGCTTTGTATTAGTAACTGAAAAATATACAATTACCCAGTTCAAAGCTTTTGGGCAGCAGATAGTGTTTACAAGAGCAACTGCAGTGAAGAGACAAAGCAATAGAAAATTTATTTATTGTCAACCGGAAAGCCAAGACTTACTTTCATGTAGAGCAAGATCGTGACGAAGTAAGTCAAACAAATAAGCACAGAATAGATTTCTCCGATTATGTCATACACCGTGGCTGGATTAAACATTTTCTCCCTGGTCCAAGAGATATCGGAGTTAGTAAGGGCATTAATATTGCTGATACATGTGAGGACTCTAATCATGATTTCATCAGATTGAACTTCAAGGCTTCAGTTGCAAAGTACCCATGAAGAACAGCCACCAATACGTTAATTCGTAAGCAGAAAAAGATCAATTTACCCAAAGAGCTATTAGAAGCAAACATTGATGTTTGTACTGGTACTTACAGACAGGGACACAGTCAAGTAGGAGGACTGGAAGCAGGCAGGGGGGAACAGGCCATATGATAGATATCTACCTCCAGAGCAAGTAGTAAACGCCTAGAGTGGTCAAAAAGCAGGGAACTCCATTTTTCTGCACCCCAGCACACGTACAGATCGAAGGTGACTAGTATGGCCACAACAACGGTTTAGTTCTTCTCTTTCCTTTCTCATCGTCTTCAAACAAACGGGAGTAGAGCTTTGCCTCATGCATTGCCCCAAAGGAGGAATTAAGGGAGGAATAGAATGGAGGAAGAATTTACGAACCGTGTAAAGGGGGCGATTTCCAGCGGGCGTTGAGGGACCCAAGAAGCGCTCCCCTGGCAAGAGAATCAGTAAAAGAGCTTCAAATGCAACAAATGATCCAACCAGCTTACAAGCGCGCCCTGTCGGAAAAGGCCACGCTTCCTTGAAGGCACGAGCACCATGCTGATAAAAATGCCTATAAGCTTTCTCCACCGACCCATCCGCTTTCACCATCGTGTACCACCTGCATATATGCACCACTGGCAAATTCGGTGAGACATTCCACAATTATTAAAAGAAACATCCATTCCACATATAAATGTTGCTCTAAGCTCCTATTCATGTACGTCGAGAGTCAACACCAGCTTCCTCTCATCATGTGGAGCACAACCATGAAAGAATCGGACACCAGATTCGTGCATGCGACCTGGCTTTGACACCCAATCACTGAAAATACTTACTCGTGTAAATATATATGTCTATCTCGATAGTGTGTTTGGTCCAATTCCATCTGCTAAAAGATATACCACACAGCACAGCCGAACCTCCGATGAGATTCATACACCATTCAAGGCTAGGACCAAACCCCCTCAACCTCTCGATGAAAGAAAAGAATAAAAGACACACTTGTCATATTCGATAAAATGACGAAATTTCAAGAAATTAGCACTTTCCACTTTCTCGTTCGGAACCTCAGATCAACACACGTCCTAGTTTTCAGAGCCCTGTGCGCTTGAATGTTACAAGTTTGGCGCTCTGTTCAAAAAACGACATTGTAACAAACAAGACCATGCATCATTCCATTTCCGCGGATCCTTAACCTCTGGCACTCAATGCATGAAATGTCTCCATGCCATGACGACATGACTCAGTACTGGATTTGTGGTGAAACCACATTAATTCTCCGGAATCAACTCAAAGCAGGCAGGTCAATTAAATTACTGCTGAACTAACTAACTAAACTCGCTCCGAAGTAAAGGTAACATGACCTTGGATTGATGCACTGAAACCAGAACGGTCTATCCAGGTCCGACAGTCATGAAAAAAAAAATTAATTTATTCCCACAGAACACAAAACTTGCAAGAGACTTCTTCAAGGGACGGTCTTGTACGTTCCGAAATGCGGACGCGGCAATTAATTCAAGGAGCAGAGGAACAAGCCGATGCTGCAGCATATATAACGGAATTAATGAATTAATATGCCACTGGTTACGATCAATTAACATCAAATATACCTTTGGCAATGGCATACATGTGCAGGAATTAGAGATGGATTTAGGGCCTGCTGCGAGAGAGAGGGAGACGGAGACGGAGAGGGAGCGGGAGCGGAAGAGAGATAGAGCATTCATTCATTAATTCATTCATTCATGCATTCGATCAACGAGGAGGGAGGGCGGGAGGGGGTGCAGAAGAATGAACACTTGCATGAAAATGATGAAGAAGGGAGAGCATATCATCATCGCCAGCATGGAGGCTGTCTTGACAGGCTTTGAAGAGCCGCCCGCAAGCCTCTGGTAGAAGTGATCATGGTGCTTGGATTTCCGGCTCCCCGACCTCTTCGACGAGTGCACCCTCTTTCGTCTCGGCTCGAGCGTGCGTTCCAGAGACCTCCCGCGTTGCTTCGGCGGTAATATCATAACCTGATCCATGTCGATCGAGTCGATAGGTCGACGCTACTGACTGACTGACTAACTACCCTAAAAATCGATCTGCTACTGCCAACGCTAATCGATCACCCTCAGTGGTATGTCAATTTCACTTGGGCCGCCAGCCATGCCCCCGCCCTCGCCCAACGCCCAACAGAGCCCTTGGGCCTCATCTCTCGAGGGCAATTAACTAATTAATTAATGCCGCCGCCCGCTCTCGCCCGCTATGCACAAGGAGCACTGGGAAGGCTCATGGTAGTTGTTGCCATCAGGCTCCGGACCAATCGACATTCTTCGCAGACCCACGCGCGCTCGTCCGGCCATGTAATAACTGATCAACTGCCATCTACTCGCTTACACCCCCACGTACTTTCCCATGGCTCACATTGTGTGCGCATCGATCCCTTCTTAGCTGGGACCAGAGGCTATGGCTTGCACGCGGCGTCGTCCATACATACCGATCTATATATATCGATAATAATAGAGAAATGCCATGTCATGCACAGAAATCATGGAGTATGCCGGGGACGAGGGCGGAGGCCGCCTGGCGGAATGCAGGCAGGCAGCGCGGGGAACGGCTGGTGGCGCAGCGCTGGGGTTTGGGTCCGAGTTCCTGCTGCTAAGCTTACACCCTCTTAAGTGATGACGCTCTGGATCCCGTTTCGAAGAGTTGCTGGTCACCCCCTTGGCTGGCTCTCACAAAGTCCTCCCTGCCTGCCTGAGGCCCACTGAAAGTCATTCTAGATCTGTTCCCCTCGCGCGCACATTATCCACCATAACGTACGTACATCAAGTCCACACCATTGTCCTCCGATCCGTCGACATTGGCCATTTGGATGAGCCACCCTGTACCACTTCAATTCAGCAATCTCATCACACACACAATCCTCCTGCATCCGCTTCTACTTTCTGCTCCGCCGCCGATTCAACCTCCCATTTTGCTCGCGCAGCCGCAAATTCCAGCGCTCCCTGTGACACCCCAGACAGTTCCCCACATCCATTCCGACCATCGATCTGCATCCCTCACCACTCCACGTACTGCGCGCGCACTTATAACTCCAGAATGAATGTATCTGATTCTGGTAACCTTAATAGAAACTACATTATACGACGAGCTAGAGAGGTCACACACACGTACAAACGACGATTCGAGGGCATCCGTGTGGGCACTTCATGGGCACACCCGGGGCACTTGTGCAACAACAATCCAGTCTGTCACTTCAGCCTGGCGACACTTGCCTGCCGAGACAACACATAAATGTTTCCATCCCAAACAAATCCCAGCTAGCTAGGCAAATACCCAAGGCCCAGTGAGATTATGAGTAAATTTAATTACCCAAACGATGGAGGCATTCGTGGCCACCTCAAATTAATTCGAGGGTGCGGACAGGGTTGGTTATTTACCCCTGTCAAATACAAGCGTGTCGGTATGGCTTCAGACACGTCATTTGATGCACATTATCTTGCGAACAGATCATGTCTGATTGCTCATGAATCGGTGCGACACCTGAATTTGGGGACCGAATGCAAAGTACCTGTGCACGTTCAGGGTTTGAGGTTTGAAAAGGTTGTGAGGGCGGGTCCAGTTGGCAGGCCTGAAGAGCCATGTCATCTGCCACAAGTGTTTGTGTGGGCCCAGCTGGCACTCTCGCTTATCCACCTTTCAACTGATGAGTTCGGCTGTGAATGTTGCAACAAGGATAAAGCTTCTTCCAGGAATTTGGGTTTGGTTGACGGAGATTGTGTTGTGGAGAAGGTGCTGGTGGGTAGATTAGGGTTGAAAGCTCATGGCTAGGAGAGGGAGCCAGAGTAACTTACAGTAGCTAATTCTCTCGCCTTCGTTGCCGCTGCTCGCTGTTTCGGAGAAAGTGAACAGCTATAGAAGATGGCGGTGAATGGAGCCCGGGCTGTAGTGAGCAAGGCCACCATTCCAGCAGCAGCGTTGTTCCGAGCTTTGCCAGCTCCAACCAGCCAATTGCAGATCCCCGCGATGCTGGGTGGATCCAGGGGTGCCGCGACATGCGCATGGAATTCTTCACCGGGGTTGCGCACCAGCCGCGGTCGGTTTAGCGTCGTCTGCTGTGCTCCGTCCTCTGTTTCGGTGGATTCGCCTGCGCCGGAGACTCCTGTGCCCGCAGTGAAGGATGTCGGAGCGGATTTAGACTTGCTGGATATTCGAGTGGGGAAAATTCTCAGAGCGTGGAAGCACCCTGAGGCGGATTCTTTGTATGTGGAGGAAGTGGATGTTGGAGAGGCTGAAGGACCTCGGACTATTTGCAGTGGCCTTGTAAAATTTGTCTCCCAGGAGGCACTCGAGGTAATTTTGACCTGCCACTGCTATTCCCAGAGCAGGGTTTAGGGTTTTCGACATCCCGACAGTTCGGCAATGTCACCGAAAGGATGATGCTCCATATTCACGATCCCTATTCTCTCCGATGCTTGTAACACACGTCCGAGCTCGTCTTGCTACAAGTGGGAGAAAGTCTCTTGATGGAACAGTTGATGAAATGATGCTCGTCTATGCTCGGATATTGAAGTTACTGAGCGGCATGCAATGCAGGGCAGGAGTGTGGTGGTGCTTTCAAATTTGAAGCCGCGTAACATGCGAGGAGTGAAGTCGAATGGGATGCTGCTTTGTGCATCGGACGCCCCTCATGAGAATGTGGAGCTTTTGAGTCCACCCGAGGGAGCGCTTCCCGGAGAACGGATTTGGTTCGGGTCTGAGGAAGACAAGGCAAATCAGAAGGCGGCTGCCGCTCCAAATCAGGTACAATAGCCTCTTCAAGTGTTTTCTTTCAAAGAAGATCATGGACAGTAATTTGAGGTTGCGTCCTCTCCATCGAGTTAGATAGAGCAGGCGACATTGCATGAGTTCAATAACAGAAAAGAGGATGAGCCAATAGACTCTGAAGTTTCAGTTAAATAACTGGTGTTGGTATGCTCACTGAGAATGCATGACGGATGTTGTTTGCTTAATGTTGCTGTGGATTTCATGGTACAGGTTCAGAAGAAGAAGATTTGGGAGAGTACTCAACCATTCTTGAAAACCACTGAGGAGTGCGCTGCTGTCTTTCAGGATAAGCCGATGCGAGCTTCAACAGGCATAGTTACTTGTGCATCTTTGAAAGGTGGCAATGTGTCATAGTTCTGCCTTTCTTTAGAAACCTGATCCAGCAGGTTTCAGAATCTAAGATCGCTCGTATGTAGACACCCGTCCATGTGCATTTTAGGTGCAGGGAGTGTCGGATATTTCACTTTCCAACCACCTTGAGCACATGGGTGGCGTATGTACGACTTGATGGGATGGGACAGCAGTATACCTGAGGCTGATGATGCTCCTTGTCCGTAATCCGTTCATTGTGCCCTATTTTTTTACTTCGAGAATATGGGACTTCCGTCACTGTGTTTCTTCAAAACCACTCTCTCAAAACAGCAGTTGTCCGTCCACTCCCGTGAAGGTATCTTTGTTCTAAATCGAGAGAATCTGCTTGCAAACTGAAATGAAACTGAATTGGCGTTTCAGAGTCCAGCACTCCTCAGAAGATGACAATCTCGGTAAAATTCTGTCTCAACTTTACATTGAGTGTTGTTTTGCCACTACTTTAGGATTTTCACTCTAGATCCCTCTAGGCAGCTCCGATAAAGAATCCAAGTTTCCACTTGGAGTCTAGTTGAATTTGTAGTACTTTGTCCAAATTTCAAGCAAAACATTGAGGAGATGTGGACATACTGCTTCCTTAAACATGACACATACACAACTTTCAACAAATACAGACAGTGGGCGATTAAATACAGTGCTTCTCATGATGTCATTTTAACCTTATAATTATAACGTTGCAACAAACACTAAGTGTCTGTTCGGATGACCTCACCTCAAACTGTAAGATGGAAAAAAACTTCCTCCATTTTTTTTGGAAGTTACTTGAGTACATTTTCAAAGAATAGTATTGAAAAGTCCTTCATTATGGTATTCTTTAACTTTCTAATAAAAAAGATGCTCAATCCATATATCACCCTTCTAGTGTATTCTGGCCATTTATTGCTAGTTACACTTGATGTGAAGTTGAGCTATAAAAATGATACTTTTTAAATTTTAATTCAACTAATGGAATGAAGTTATCAAGTGTAGTTTCTACTCCAATAGGAAAATTTCCAAAATCTCAAAATTTCAACATTTTACAACAATATGAAGTTGGGGCCTATAACCATGGTTTGTTGATTTTCTAATTTTAGCGTGGTGGTAAAATTGGTTTATATTATAGTATTATCCCCTATAATCTACATGTATGGTGAAAATTTCAAATTCTTTGAATGTATTCTATCTTTGATTTGAATATTCTTCATTTCTGTCTTAAGAAATTCACAATAATTTCAAATTTTTTCCAAAAGTAATTGAAAATTCTATGACTTGTAGTACGTAGACATGTGATTTCATCTCTGAAAAATAAATATGAAATTTTTCATTCATATCTATTTGCAAAATGGCAACAAATAGAGTATTGAACAATGAGGTTTCAAATCAATGGTCATAGGGCCATCTTTTAAGGTTTAACCCTGGAATGCCTGAAACGCCATTCTGTGGCGTTCGGATGGCAATCCAGTGAGTTTTTTCATCCATTTTAAAGCTCTTTGTTCCCTATTTTCTTTGTTGACCTTTCATGTTGAGTTATAAAGAGTATCCAATTGAGTTTGTAGTCTAGTCAATGTTTGTTTTCACAAAAATGAGGAGTTTTAAAAAAAAACGGATCACAAAATATGCTATATTAGTGTATTTTGGGAAGTAGTTGCTCCTTGCTCTAAATCTGAAATTTCTCCACAAAAATGATGTTTTTCGAGTGTGAGCCCAACTAACAAAATGAAGATCATCTACTCTAGTTTCTACTCCAATTTCAATTTTGGAAAAATTTATAGTATTAAATATTTGATTGCAATTTGATTTTTGTATGTATTTTCAATGTCTATTGAATTCTAATTATAGAATGACATGGAAATTGAGTTTACACTACAATATTTGTCATTGTAATGTACACACATGGTGAAATTTTCAGATTTGTTGAAATAATTGTCTATTTGATGTGATTTTTCTTCACTTTATCTTAAAAAATTCTCAAAAAAATCTAAATTTTTTTGTGAAGTAATGAAGACATGTGATTTCATCTCTGAAAAATAAATATAAATTTTTTCATACATATCTAGTTGCAAAATGGAAACAAACTAAGTGATGGGCAGTGAGGCTTGAAATCATTGGTGATGAGTCCATCATTTAGGGGTTAAGCAAGAAAATGCATTGGTGCAATACCTCAACAAATTATGCATATTCATAGCAAAAAGCAACTAGCACCTATATGATCTAATTCCAAAAACAAATGATAAAGGACTTCAACATTTACAAAGTGGGATTGGGTTCTTTATGAATGATAATACTTTGAGTATATAGTTTAAGTAGAAAATATAGTCCACCTCAAGTTCATTTTTCACTAACCACGGTGAAATTTCAAAGTTTTGAATTCTAATGCACATCAATGCATTGTAACAAGAAATTTGATACACCTTAGTATACAAAACAATCCTACCTCTGGTGCAAATTAGTACCTCTCCAACAAAGACAATGTCCAAAATTCGTCAAATATACACTATTTTTGCAAATCAATCCCTTTCTAAAGGAAAAAATATCCAATACCTCAAATCATTGAACACCACAAGTATAAATGAACACATCTACTATAGATGAGTGTCTTGGACCTTTAACCCCTAAAGTCCCAAGGCCATTTTTCTACCAAAACAACTCAAAACTACCAGTTTTGCTACAATCACCTATGAAATCAATTTTTAAAATATTTTTTAGAATCTAACCGTAGGATCTTATTCTACACTTGTCTTAGATCACGTGATAAAATTTTAGTGATGTTTGATCAAGTAGATTGAAAGATATTAGCATTCAAAGTCGAAGAAAAAATTTCTTTCAAGAAGTTGCTATGATTGCCTACAAAACAAGAAACTCCATAACTTTCACATCACTAATCCAAGTGGACTGAATCAAAGGTACCCATTTAGAAGAAAATATAACCTACAAGAAAAAAGATATTAAAATTTTTATTTCAATTTTTTGTGAAATTCTTCAGCTACCAGTCTCCCACATTTTGAGGTTATTGTAGCATAACTTTTGCTCCCAGGCACCAATTGAAATAAAAATTATATTTCCAAAAAGCTCATAAATTTATCTATCTTATGACAAAGTTTCAAAAAAATTCAGTAAAAATTGAGATCATAGGAGCTTGCCCAAAATCCATTTTGTCCCCCATAGGAAAAATGGGACTTTAAGGATTAACCACTAAGTGTCCAACCAACCATATATGGTCAATCTAAAATTTAAGACTCATTTCAGAATGGAGCGTTAAATTCCCTTGATTGTTTAAAAAAAATTACATGTAGTTTTGAAGGTCAACTATTGGAAGCATTCATTTTTCATTGAAAAAGGTAAATATTTGATTTTTGAGAGGTCCTCAAACCCATAAATGTACCATTAGTGAAGAATAAAGCTTGCCAATTTTACTTCATTGCTTGCCTTCAAGCATAGTTTGTGAATTTCACTTGCTTTGAGATCTAAAAATTTGTACTCATCCATTTGCTTTAAAAATGGTCATAATGGAAAGTTCAAAGTATTTTCATGATTTTCATTCTTGAAAATCTAAACATGCAAGTGATGATTTGGGGTTATTTGTGATTTCTACATATAAAAATAATTGCATTTCAACAATTCTAAGATGGATTGTGTAATGAATTTGATGGCTCTCCATTTAAATTCAAGGTTTTGAGAAGTGCACTATAGTGAATTAACACAATTTTTAGTTGTTCATGTCACCTCCAATCCTCCTAAACCCTTATATGCAAAATTTCTCAAACATTGTGCAAAGGGCTCGGGGGGGGCACTCCCAATTTCTTTAACTGTAACGTACAATTAAATGAAGGGTGGTTTTAATTACCTTGGCCTAAATTTTAGAGAATTTTTAGAAATAAATTAGCATTAGTGAAATGGGACATTTCTCATTATAAATAAAGAAGGGTAGGAGATAATACAACAATTTACCTATTTTTTTTCCCTAAAGTAGCCCTACTGAAAAGACCACCAAAAAATCTGAACTTTTAAAAAATATACTAAGTTAATACGCTGAGCTGTGTGCAATTATACTAAGTATTCTATATGAGCTGTATCCTATGAGCTGTATCCTATGTACACAATGGCAATGGATGAATGAAATGTTCATAGAAGAAATATAGGATGTTAACTGAACTAAAGTTCAGTTCAACTTACACTCCAATTTACACTGCGGACGACGTTCCCTGTTTGGCGGTTCCTCGTTTTCGAGTCTAGCTAGGATTTGGCGCTCTCCTCCAACGGCCTTCTGCTTGTTTGTGAATTTCTTCTTTGGTCTTCAAAGTGTTGGATTCATATTTGTGAGCCACGAGGATGTTCTAAGGAAGGCATGAGAGTGCTTGTTTAGGGTTTATGGCCAGAAATGGAAGCAAAAGTCAATTTAGGATTTAGGATTTATGGTGTAGGTGAAAGTTGCAATTCATGGATTACTTTGGATTTTGGTTTAAGGGTTTAGTTCAGCGTGGTTCACATTCAAGGTTTCATGCTCTAGGGTGACATTGAGGGTGAAAAAATTGGCAAGGTCAAAAATTGGATCTATTTCTAGTATGAGTTTGGTTCGCTTTAGGGTTTGGATCGTTTCGTTTGCTCCAATCTGCCATTCAATTCTTTCCTTGGATTCCAACGTAGTTGCATTTGAATGTTTTGGGTGGCAAGGTTCACGGTTGTTTCCAACCGTGATTGATTCAAAATTCATTGGGGCTACTATTTTTGTACTTACATTTCATATATTCACGAAGTACATTCCCAAGATGTTGTTGTGTATTTTGGCATGGCATTTCGAGAGAGGATGATAGCAGTCTTCATTTTCTATGACTTCATTTTTAGCGCCTATTTGCGAACTCCATTTTCATTTCATATGCCGTGTTTGTGAACATGGGACGTGCATTTCTATACATTAAATTGCTTTTTGTTGTACATTCCAGTCTCCAAAACGTTCGTGTATGATTTGCATGTACATAGTACTAATTCATGCTCTTTGTTCTACTTTGTGCATGTGCTCTCAAGTATTTCTGGATTCTAAGTGTTGGAATGTACTCATTTGAATGTGTTATGTTTTTGAATTGTCTTCAGATATGTTAGACTTTTAGTCTCTATGTTCTAACACCCTAATTCTTGCAAGGTAAACTCACTTGTGATGTAGTAAATGTTAGTCAAAATCGTACAAATTTTCTTTATTTATAATGAATATAGGGTATTAAAAATGAACAAGAAAAAAAAATCAAATCAAATATAGGGTATGTAAAATATGATCCATTTAGAAATTTAGATAAAGATAACCCCCTAAAATTTCCAGAAATTTACCTACATAGCCCCTTTCCAATAGAGGCTTGAACGCACGTGACGTATAAAGATATAACATTGTGCCCCCCCCCCCCCCCCCCGAGGCAAAGGGCTAGCATACTAAAATTAGAATAATTACACTTCTCTTGATATAATCCCTCAACAACTATGCAATTTCAACTCAAAATTGAAATGCACCATGATAAAAAAGCTCTTAAAACATCTACTTGGTTACAATTTTGAGAAAAAGAAATTGGCTCAATTGGGAATAATTAGAAGTCCATGTTCTTTTTTCATAAGACAAAAATAATTCAAAAGGCTTCACAATTTGATCTCAAGCAAGCACAATTGACATAGTCAGTCCATGACCTAATGAAGTTGCAAACACACAAAAGTCTAAATTACACAAGTAGAGCAACTAACGAAGATATATAATGCACACTAGAGTAAGAAACTCCTTCCCTTCAATGAACTTTTTTTTTATACCTTATGTATCTTTTCTCCGGCATCCTCCAAACACATCATAGCCACATTCAATCAAGCCACAATTCCAACAAATCATGATCACCACTGGGCCAATGATTTGTAGGAATTTTGACATGGGGAAGAACAAACTAAACTTGGGGTAGCGAGGAGCATGAAAAAGAATTTGGTGAGGTTGACTACTTGTTTGGCGATGTTGTGGTTGTAGTGGGGTCTTTCACGAGCATCTCTCCCTTTCGTGTTGCGGCAAGTTGGTATATTGGATACGGGTGAGAATTTTGATTTTTCTCCTTACACAATGTACAATAGGATACAATTGGGGTGCGTCTCTTGAAATACATTTTGGAAGGCACTTAGAGAGGTCGTCAAATCCATCCAAGAAGTTCCTAACCTCAACAATTTTCCTCATCCTTAAAATTGGAAGAATTGTGGCGTGTCAATAGGAACGCTCAATGGTTGAGTGACCACTTCGTAATCCTTGCATGCTCTCTTGTCATCAAACCTTGTCGATCCATGAAGACGGAGCTTCACATCTCCCAAGACCTTTGACATGATTTCCGGTTTTTTTTGATGGCGAAGCCTAGAAGAAGAGTTATTCTACCTTTGGCTCTCGATGGAGATACCGGGTGCACAGCCCCGTGCCGGTTCGGATTGAGGATGCCCTGCGGGAGGGGCGGGGCCGCGGGGGCATGGCCGGCGACCGTCCCTCGGCGAACGGGGTGAGCGGGGTGAGCGGGGTGACCCGGCGTTTGGGCGGGCGAGGGGCGAGAGGGGAAGCCCTACACCTCAGCCGCGCAGGAGTTCCTCTTTCTCTTGGCTGCCTTTGCGACAGCCGCCGTCTCGCTCTCCGCCTTCTTCATCGTTTTCAATCTGCCGTCACCACTCCCAGGTATCGTTGCTTCTCCCGTTCGTGCTATGGTTTCCCTGTCCTCTTTTTCCTCTTTCCGTCGGTCTCCCTCATGCCTCTTTTGATGATGTTGTCTTCCGTCTCGGTCCTAGGGTTTTGGTCATGTTCGCCGCTTGGCTTTCTTTCAATTCCTTCGATTCGGTGCTGCGGCCGCGACTGAGCCACCCTGAAGGCCTGAGAGCAAGAGGCGAGGGGATCTGCGGAACTGGTGGCGGGGCTTGTGGCCCAAAAAACCCGTTTTGTTCAGTGATGGTTTGGGGAAGCGTCTGGCTGGATTTGATTTGGGCCTCGCGCGGGGTTGATGTTTTGATCGGTTCTCGTGTTCGGGAGCATGCGTGGTCGGGATGGTCCCTGCTCTAGGGTTTCGTTTGCGTGATGTTCCGAGTTTTGGATTTTTTACGTGACGGACTACTTCTGAAAGAACTCGGAGCATCGATGGTAGGAATAGCTTGGGGGTATTTGGTCTGAGGGAAGTGCTTCCATTGTGTTCCTGTTGTCGTGCTGCACCCGCACTTAATTTTTCTGAGAACGATTTTTAGGGTATAGGATGTTGGGCGAGGAGGATTTAGGATTGTCGCAGTTTGGACCTCAAAGATGAATTTTCATTGGGACACGCCTCTTTTGTCTGTTGCGCTCTGGGACTCTCGACTGCTGAGCACTGTTGTTCCCGAGTCTGCTTACTTGAAACTGTCGGGTGGTTCTTACCTCCGAGATGCGACGTGCTCAACGTAGGCGTAGACCCTTTGACGTGGGGGTTGCTAGAGCTGACTTTTTTATTATTATGAACCTTGCAGTTTTTTGTGTCGGTTTGAAGTGTTGTTTTTGGATACCACAGCTGATGGTGGACATCTTGTCTGACAACTGCAGCAGTAAAATAGTATGGCAGGTTCTGCACCCGAAGGATCTCAGTTCGATGCTCGCCAGTATGACGCCAAGATGGAGAACATGTGCGTTGCCTGATTTTCAATACCTCTTAATTGTTATGAACTCGTGATTTAGATACTATTGTCTTGCTGTGTTTTTATGACTCACATTGGGCTGACAAGTATCTATCAACGTGTGCTAAATCCCAGCTTGAGCGGTGAGGGCGATGACTTTATTTCTACCTGGGAGGAGGTCCACGAGACCTTCGACGTCATGGGTCTTCATGAGAACCTCCTTAGAGGCATTTATGCGTATGGTAAATTATCTAATTCTCACATCTTGCTTGAGCTGTTCTGAAATGTCAACCTTGAACCGAGAATATTGGCAAGAGTGCTTCTGGCATCCAAACCTTTCGTCATTTGCAGTTCCTTGAGCTTCTAAGATTCTTGATTTCTTTTGTGGTCTACTCTTCGCTCATTAGCTTATTCTTTGATAGGTTTTGAGAAGCCCTCCGCTATCCAGCAGCGTGGCATCGTTCCCTTCACGAAGGGCCTAGATGTCATTCAGCAAGCCCAATCCGGGACAGGGAAGACAGCAACGTTCTGCTCAGGTATCTTGCAGCAGTTGGACTACCAGCTTCTGGAATGTCAGGCTTTAGTGTTGGCCCCTACTCGTGAGCTTGCGCAGCAGATCGAGAAGGTTATGCGTGCCCTGGGTGACTACTTACAGGTGAAGGTACATGCCTGCGTGGGAGGGACCAGCGTGAGGGAAGATCAGAGGATTTTGCAGGCAGGAGTGCACGTGGTGGTGGGGACTCCCGGACGTGTGTACGATATGTTGCGAAGGAACGCACTTCGCGCAGACTCCATCAAGTGCTTTGTGCTCGATGAGGCCGACGAGATGCTTTCCCGTGGGTTCAAGGATCAGGTGTGTCAGCTTGACTTTGGTTCTGCGCAGGGCCCGTGCTATTTCAAGCATCTTTCTGAGACGGGTTCTATCTTTGAAATCTTTCACTCTGTAACCAACTGCGTGGGTCGATGATGCCTAAATTTTGCGTTATCTTTCCGAATGGTTGAATTTATTTCTCCTTGTGGAGCCAAGATGACTGAGACCTGCGTTCTTTTTTTGCGGATAGTTTGTGTGAGTTGCGGCATGGAAGTGTCATAGTATGACGGCGTGGTATCAATCGGCTGAGATGTAGAGGCTTTGCGACTGGTGACGATGGATGTTTATTTTAAGAGTTCAATAGAGTAATTGAGACATCCGAAACGAGAGGTCCCAGTTGCTCTGAGTTGTGACGACGCGTGTTGACTTGCTGTCTACTCTTGTGGCGCAGATTTATGATATCTTTCAGTTGCTGCCCCAGAAGCTCCAAGTGGGTGTGTTTTCTGCAACCATGCCCCCTGAAGCCCTCGAGATCACGAGGAAGTTCATGAACAAGCCGGTGAAGATCCTGGTTAAGAGAGATGAGCTGACTTTGGAGGGTATCAAGCAGTTTTACGTGAATGTTGACAGGGAGGAGTGGAAGTTGGACACTCTGTGCGATCTGTACGAGACTTTGGCCATCACCCAGAGTGTGATTTTCATCAACACGAGGCGTAAGGTCGACTGGTTGACAGACAAGATGCGTGGTAAGCATTTTGATTATCGAAGAGTTGATGTGTGGACGCTGTCGACTGGGTGTTGGGTCTTTGGTGAATGGATTCCGTTTTGATGGACGATTTTCCTTTCTCATGGTTCTCATTCGACTTTTTTTTTTTTTAAATTCTGGGGCGTGCAGCTCGCGACCACACTGTGTCTGCCACTCACGGAGACATGGACCAGAACACTCGTGACATTATCATGCGTGAGTTCCGCTCCGGTTCGTCCCGGGTTTTGATCACGACCGACCTTTTGGCCCGCGGCATCGATGTGCAGCAGGTGTCCTTGGTCATCAACTATGACCTGCCAACGCAGCCCGAGAACTACCTCCACCGTATCGGTCGCAGTGGTCGGTTTGGACGCAAGGGTGTAGCCATCAATTTCGTGACGAAGGAGGATGAGCGCATGCTTCAGGATATCCAGAGGTTCTACAACACTGTTGTGGAGGAGCTCCCATCAAACGTTGCGGATCTTCTGTAAGCTGTGGAATGCTTGAGTAACATGGGGCTAAGCGCAGTTTTTTCTCAAGGGCCATTTGAGGAAGCGACTTGTGTACAGCCCTTGAACGGCTCCCTTTGTTCGGATCTACCTGGGTCTCACCTGTTGGTTTTACCCATATGCTGTAGTGCTTCGTTAGTACTGTCTGCATTCTAGTCTGAAGAGAAGAAAGAGGGCACATGCACAGCCTCGAGAGGCTTTGAGTAGCAGATTTAGGGGCAGAGATCCAAGGGATATTATCGAGGTTAAATTCCTTATATTTAGAATGGAGTATTTTTGGTGGCTATTGAGTTTAGCGAATGTTTTGTCTTTTGTGGGAGCCCCACGATCCTGTCAATTGCATGGTCATTTTGTCCTTCTTTTTCAAAGTGTTCCGTAGCGACCGTGGCATTCCTGGGAGGCATTTCTGTGTTTCCACTGCGCTAGAGCATCCCTTGGACCTTACAATGCCAAGTTGACGCTGTCGAGCTCCTCCAGCCGTATCGGATGGAATTGACCTAAAATCGAGCTCAGAAGAACATGAGAATATCATTTACAGTGTACTTAAAATGCACGTTCTCGCGTGACTTAGAGCTTCCGGGTGTTTCACAGCGAGGTGGGTACCCCAAATGCGCCAGCGACCCAAACCCGCTATCATCTCTGGGTCCATCTCCAAAATCAATATGTAGCTATTTAGAAGAAACGATTTTAAAACATCTACCAAGAAAAACCTTGGACCCTTTGTAATGTCTTCACAAATATTGCGTCCTATGGTGTGTTGGGACTTCCTTTAACCCCTAAATGCCCAAGCCTTTTCAAGTGTGTTTTGACTATGAAAAAGAGCATGGACTTATATTCTAATTATTCCCAGTGAAGCAAATTTTTATTTTTTTTCAAAGTCTAACCATATAGATGTTTAACCCCAAAATGACATTCAATTTTTAGGGTTAAAAAATATCATTGTTTTTGAAGCTTTATGGATCTAAATGTCTTCAAGTTATACAAATCTCTACCATACAATCTTGTAGTGTACATGTTGTAGAAGACATGTAGAAAATTTGAAGTCATTTGGCCACATAGATTGCAAGATCATAATGTTTCAGTGTTAAAAATGGATGCTGAAATTTTCCCAAAAAAACATTTGGAGGTGAAATTTGATTTCTAAACCTACTCAAATGTAAAAACTTTACACTACAAAATGATTCAAAACTAGTATACAAACACATTGGTGAAAAAAAAATTCATTCAATTGACTCATTGTGTCTACAAAACGGCTTTGAAATGTCAAAAATCAACAAGAAAAATTGCAAAAAACACATCTAAAGGTGAACCTCCTTCTACTAGAATGCTTCTCAGTCACTCATTAATTCTTGAATTAACATGAAATTTTAGCCACACAAACTAGACTAGTATACGCAACTTTTCCAAATAGAATTATTGAAAATAAACTTTGTATGAAGAAGAAACAAGCCGCCAAAGTTCACTATACTCCAAAAATGGCAGGATTTTGAATTTCGAATTGGTCCCAAACATTCAGAACAACTTGGATTGACATGAAAACTTTACCACAATAACTATACTTCAAAGGGAATAAAACCCAACAAATTTGATTGAAAATGAGCAATGGATGAAGGAGATACAAGGCCCCAAAGTTGCAGCCCTAAAATGCAGTTTGGTGAACTCAAATTGAAGTTGTGAACTTCGATTGGCTTCCAAAAAATCAATAAATCTTGGATTGATCTGAAAATTTTACCATACAAACTAGAGGGGAGAATGCAACATTACCAACAAGTTTGATTGAATTTGGACCTTGGATGCAAAAGTCGCAACACTTTGAACTGGACCTTAAACTATGTGAGGATACTTTCTGTCCTCTTTGTCACTTTGGGGTTAAAGGGCTTGCTTATTAATATGCTTACCAATTTTGAGTGCAAAATTGCATAGGAGTTGTGGGATTATAACAAGAAAAATATGCATTTTTTTATTTTTAGTATGTTGCCCCTCCCCACAATGTTTTAGAAATTTGCACATAATTTTTTTTTGGAATTAGAGGTGACATGAATAACTACAAATTGTGTTAGCACGCTAAAACGCACTTTCAAAAAACTTGATTTCTCATGAAAAGCTATCAAATTCATTACACAACCCACCTTGCAATTGTTGAAATGCAATTTTTATTTATATTAAGTATAAATCACAAATAAATCCAAATCAACACTTGCATGTTTAAATTTTCAATGGTGAAAATCATGAAAACACTTTACTCTTTCCATTGGGACCATTTTCAAAGCAAATGGATAAGTAGAAGTTTTAAGATCTCAAATCAAGTGAAATTGACAAACTTTGCTTAAAGTTAGGAAATGAAGTAAAATTAGCAAAATTTACTCTTCCACTAATGGACATATATGACTTTGAAGATCTCTCAAAAATCAAATGTTTACCTTTTTCAATGAAAAATAAAAGTTTTCAATAGTTATCCCTCAAAATTGCCTGAATTTTTTTTAAACCAGTCAAAGGAATTTAATTGCCCACTGCAAAATGAGCCTAAAATTTTAGATCAACCATATTTGGTTGCCTAGGCATTTAGGGGTTAACCTGCCAATATGAAAATAATGAAATTTTACGAGCCTAATAATAGGAATTAGGCAAAGTAGCAAAAAGTGGTATATTCATGTTCCATGTCATGTTTTTTCAAGGCCAAATTCCAACTATGTTGGGTACTCTTCGGTTGCAAAAGATTAATGAAAAATATTATATATGGGACTTTGGAATGTCATAGTAAGGACGCCAAAGTTCTATTTGTACTAAATTCAAAGTTTTCTTGTGTAGTAGTATATAACAAACCTATATCAAAAAAGTGGGTCAAATAGTCTAAATATCCACTTTGGAGGCACTTTAACTACTCCAAATTGGTTATTTAGTATGGTCCAAAGTATTTATCACAAGGACATACTATTCAACATCGGCTTTTTAGTGGTTTTAGTGTAGCATTTGCGGTGTGCAAGAGTAGCAATGTTAGATTGGTTACACTAATTTTTACACTAATCAATTATTCACCTACACTAAATAATCCTTGGAAATCCATTGTGGGCAAGTCTATGTATTAGGTAACTAGTGACAAGAGAATACAAAGTCATGACCTTGAAAGGTCGGAAGGAGGGAGGACATGGGTGATAGGAAAAACTACAATAAAACCCCTATGACATGCAAAACCTTGAAATGAGCCAAAAAACATGCTCAAGAATGTTAAAGGTAAAAACTAGGTCAAATGAGGTCTAATGACCAAGGAGAAGTGGAGACTTGAACCTAAGGGGGAATATAGGAGAGGACATGGAGGAGATTGTTCAAGGATGAAGATCCATCAAGGGAGTATAGTGCCAGTGGAGACCATTGTTGAGTCTAGTGAACAAAAAAGGTTATCAAGCATCCAAACTTCTTTGAAGTCCACAATTGGCATTGCTTATGGTTTAGTGAAATGTTTATGTTTGAACATCAAATGCCGAGCTCCATAGTCAATTGTATAGTGTGTTGCCATGTATGCCAAAGAGGATTGTGTCTTTGGAAGAAGTGGAATTATTAATGGTTTCTTCACAACATGCAACCTAGGAGAACCAAAGGGTGGAGGTGCATCCCATGGAATTTGTGAAGAAAATGTGACCTTGCTTGTCAAGTCGTAGATGAAGTTTGGCCCAATAGTTGACCATTTCTAATTGCGCCATTGTGATATGGCACACCCAGGCGACAAGCTTGGATTGATTTAGAAGATGAATCAAGGATAAAATGTGTTGATTTGCGGACTAAGGGGAAGCCGGTGTGGTTGGAATGACTAAGTCTTGTGGGGATGGTGTGTGAGAAGGGAGGATAATTAAGTGCATCCATTATGGTTTGCAATCCAATTCAAAGCACTACTTTGGAATCCAATTCAATTTTGTTGCATTCTAATGTAGTTTTTATTGCATTGAGTGTGTGATTGGGGCTCAAAGTTTTAGGGTTGGAGATGAAACAATTGGAATTGGGCTCGGAATTGGGTTCAAAAGTTAAGTCACCATTTAATGAATTCAATTAACACACTTGTATGACTTTTGCACATGGCAAACGGTTTATTCAATGTTTCATTGTACAAAGGAGTGCTTTTGGATTTCCTTTAGAACCCTATTGAGGGAAATTAAAGAGCCTTGTGAGAACCCCAAAGGAAAAGAATAGTCCCCCCTAGGGTCTACAATGGAAAGCTATACAATGAAGATGAGGCACAAATGTAGATATATTTGTGGATGCTAGGGTACAAATGCTAGGATAAGCGGGGACATTGGAATAAGCATGAACTCTAAAATGTAGATCTAAGGATGGGCACAAACGCTTTGAAATGAGGACATCTTATGAGAAAGCGTGGATTTTTTTGGACCTTATGCATTTAATTTACCCTGGGATTCTTTCTTTGAATTTAGACATTGTTAAATTCTATTGCTTGCTATTGAAATGTGCAGCTTTTTCATTCCCTTGTTTTAGACAGATACCATCTCTTAAGGTTGATGTAGTAAAGCGAATAAATAAATTTGGCAATAATTTTCAATTGTCATGGTCTTTAATACAATTATGATGAGGTGCTTTGTTAGAAAATGACTTTGTTTTTTAGATTTGACTGTTGTGAATTCAACATTTTTTAGAAACTTAAGTCCAAATTACTTTGGTTGGTAGGGTGAGTGGCCATTTCAATTCTAGAATTCAACATTGGAGTTGCACTAGAATTTATATCAACCACATCTTTTAATTTTTTAAAGCTTTCCTTTGGGTTACTTTCGTGGGTATGTAGGAAAGTTGACCATTTAAATTGGTGAATTGAACATTGGATTTTATTGTAATTTACATCAATTGCATTTAGTTTATTTTTTTAAATATTCTTTAGATTACTTAAGTAGGTACGTTTGCCATTTTAATTGGTGAATTGAACATTTGGGTTTGAAAGGACTCACATCAACTACATTCTTTGTATTTTTCTTTCTTTCTTTTGGGTTACTTATGTGGATTGGTACATCCACATTTTTTTCTTCTTTTAAATTCCTTTGGGTTCCTTTAGTTTACATTGGTATAAGAATTTTCTATTTAATTGATGAATTGAACATTTAATTGCATGGAATTCAAATCAAACAAATTTATTTATTTATTTAAAACTTACTTAGGATTTTTTGTGTAGGAATTGCCCATTATATTAATGAGTTGAACATTGGGGTTTATATATTTTATATCAACCATGTTTTATTTTATTGTAAAATCCCAAATTACTTTTGTATCTATGTACATGAGTTTGCTATTAAAATAGATGAATGGAACATTGGAGGTGCATAGAGTTCACACCAACCACATTATAATTTTCAAAAAAATGACTTTGTGATGAGATGCAAGGATTTCCCATTTACATTGGAGTGAATTCAATGTTTGGCGTTCATAGCATTCAAATCCGTAATCCCCTTTTTGGAAGGGCCAAGTACCTTTGTACAACCAAATGGCTATGAGTGCAGATGCAAGGGCACCAAGTTCTTTTCAAAGAGGTTTTCTAGTAGATTAGAATTTAAGGTGGGTAGAGCAAAGTAGAATGGTTGCGGACAAAACTAGCATAGACTATGGGAGAGTTGGCTTTCCTTGGGCCTCACACAATCAAGTCAACATAGGGTTCCCCCTCCTAAAGTTAACCCCTAAAGGACTAGATATCGTTTTTTGGCATCATAGAAATTTTGGGTAGCTGTGAGCCCTCAAGTTGGCACTTGGAACTTTGAACTTATTTTTCGCGATTTTTAGTCAGTTTTTAGGTTTAAAATATGAAAAAATACATAAAAATAGAGTTATTGAGAGTTTTGGTAGAAGTCCCTACCAAAGTAGTGAGGAATGGCCTTAAATGCGTGAAACATGTAAAACTTTATATTTTCACTAATTTTAGGTCTTATTAGTAGAATTAGGTAGTTAGTTAGTAATTTCAAGCAAAGAAAGGATTTGAGAGTTAGCCATTCCTAGTGTCTTGTTTGTGTGGTACAACATCTATAAGTACACATGTAACAAACTGGCTAAAAATTAGAGTCTAGGTAGAGTCAATCAAATTCCAATTCGAAATAATTAGGTTTGTTGTTTGCAGGTAACTTTAAGAATCTGAATCATTCACACCAAGATGGAGGAAATGATGATTGGAACATGCAGAGAGGTGCTTTTCTAGGTCAAAGCATGTGAGGAGATCAAATCGAAGTCCAATCATCCAAGATTCCCCCGATATCAAGAATAAATTTCCCCCGAGTGAAAATTATTAAAGAATTGCTAAAAATATCATCCTTATAAATATCATCCTTGGTTTTCCCTTAGTTGATGAACATCTTGTATAAGAATGCCCAAAAATTTCGGGATTTTACAAAACTCCACGATGACTCCATGAGAAGTCAATCGCTTAAAATTGCATTCATAAATTCTTAGAAATTACAAATGTTGCGGTAAAATCTCACTAAAAACTAGGATAGTGTTTTGTGTGCCAATAAAGAGCCTTATCAAGTTTGAAGACATTCCAACATTCCGACATTCCCAAGTACCAGAATTAGGACCAACAACGAATTTTACAAGAATTTACAACTTGGCGGCGGGTTGACCGGCGTACCAGAAGCTAACAGTGTCTGAATGGAGAAAAACAAGGATCAAATCTTACTCCCATGAATATTCTAAACTACCCTCGCTAGACAGTTTCATCAAAAAACGCAAACTCCAAAAGTTGTATTTTTTACTTTTGTTCAGAGTTACCGTGACTCAAATTTGCGCTTTAAAACGGATGAAGAGGTAGGGGTAAAGGGTCCATGAGGCTAATTAGGGTCTTCTGAACGTGATGGCGCAGTTTTTTTTCCAGTTTCGAGTTGTCCCTCAAAAGATAGAGAGGGTCAGCCCTTAGTTTGACTTTCTTATGGTAATTTTGGATTAATCTAGGGTGATTTTACAAATATCTTTTGGAAAATCGAAGATTGGATTTGCTCAAGATACTTGTCTTGCGTAAGAAGACATCTTTTAAACTAAAGAAAGTCAATTTGAAACTAACTTTAGATTAAATTGCAAAATATCTCAGTTAATTGGGTAGATTTCTAAAATATTTTTGGAAAAAATTTAATATTTGATTTGGGGAAGATTCTAAGGCCATTTAGGGCCTAGAAAGAACTTGCTTGAAGACCTTCCTTCCCATTAAACAAAGATTATTTAGAAAATACGTTAGATCAGTTTAGCAAAATATCTAGATTGAAAGTAAGAAAATATTTACGAACAACTTACTAGGGGAGGGCCAAGAGCAAGTGTATAAGGCCCTTCCTCGAGGTTGTTTGTGGCCATCATTCTCTTATTTCATTCTTGTTGTTGTTCTTGTCGTGCTACCGTCACTTGTCGAAGCACTTTTTAAGCCAAATTTTGGCTATTTTTTTCTATTTTCTTGTACTTTGAAGGTCCGGAGGGCCCGTTCAAAGTTTTGTTTTGTTTTCTTGTTTGAATTTGAAGATTTCAAACCCCAAAACTTTGGTGTTAAGAATTTAGGAGGAGGAAATCCCCTAACTCCATTGTTGTTTGAGTTAACTAACTTCTTTCTTGAATTTGGAGGCTTCAAGCCCCAAAACTTTGGTATTAAGAGAGTTGTGGAAGTAGTTCCAAACTGTAGTTGATTTTCTTGTTCTTAGATACTAACCAACTAATTGTGCGAATTGATAACAGCTTGTGAACTCAAAACTTTAAAGCGGCAAGGCTAGACTTTACCAAAAGGTTTTGGACATCACCACGTGCTAAAATTCGTTGTATAACGGGTGTTTGGTTTGACTAATTGCTAATGTTCGGTTAAACATTGTCATGTGTACCACCTTTAGTGATTAAACTTAGAACTTTGTTTGAAATTTTGGAATTTAGTTTTTAATGTTCAGTTAAACACTGTCATGTGTACCTCCTTTAAAAATTAAGTTTTCAAAATACTAGTTTGGTCCTTGGATACCGTTTATTCCTGGGGTTGCTCTCGCACGGCGGAGCTTTGACTTTGGAAACTTAGAAACGGATACTTGAAAATTTAATTTGTTCGTTATTTCCTGGGGTTGCTCCCGCACAGCGGAGCTTTGACTTATAATAGTCAAAATTTGCCTTTGTGAAAACGTTAATTCCTGGAATTGCCCCCACACGACGAAGCTTTGACTTACCAAATAAAAATCAACAAAATAAGATTTATTTGGAAACTTATTCAAAGGCCAAACTTTGTTGATTTCTCTCCTTTCCATGTTGTACATGTGGTGGAGGTATTTGGTCTCCAATCTTGCCATTGGTTGTTTGTTTCATTTAAATTGTTTTGTTTCTTTTTTTTAATTTCATCAAAATTGGTTGTTTTTGTTTTGTTTTCATGAAATCCATAAAAATAGTTCTCTCTTGATTATTAATTTAGCTGTGTTTGATTTTTATGATTAAAAGTTGAGTATTCCAAAAATTATTTAAAATTTCAGTCCATCAAAGTTTAGTTTTATTTTCCAAAAATTCAGCCCAAAGGCACCAGAAGGCAAGGACAGTCCGAAGGCAATAGAAGGCAAGGGACAGAGCAAGGATCGGGAACTGGGAACGAGCCGCGGAAACGACGGGGACGGAGCACGAACAGGGACGAACGAAGAACGAACGAACGGGGCGCCGGCCAATCGCGCCCCAACACGTGGCGGGCAGTGGGAACGAGCCGGGCAACTGCTTGGGAGCTGATTGACTGCAGAGAGGAACTGGTGACTGTTGGGGTGCTGGGTTGATGATCCAGAGGATTAGTCTCCGAACTAGCAGTAAGGGACAACATAAGAAAGTCCAAGTGGTACTTGGAATTTGGAAACCAAAAAAGGAAAAACTTCCAAAACAAAAACAATTACCAAGCATAGACGGTTGTTGCCACGCACCCAATTTTTGGGTTTTGGGAAGAAAAATTGAACACCAAGAATCCTCTCCAAACTCACATGTGTCCTAAAAAATCATAGCTTGCCAACAACAACAATCAAATAAGAAGGGAAGGAAGGGAAGGGATTATAAGAAGGTTAACCAAGGAAGACAAAGAATCAAGGTTAGTATCTTACAATTTGGATTGTGTTGATTATTTTGTTCTTTTCGTTGGCATCTTACATTGAAGTTGGAATTGTTTGGATTGTTGTATTCCTTTTATTATTCATATGCATTGCCGTTTATCCTTTTATTCCCTTTCCTATTCATTGATAGATTTGTTTTTGATTATTTAGGGTTATTTTATTAAATTACTATTCATTCAGTTGGTTTTAGTTATTAATTAGGATTTCAATTGTATTAGTTGGCAAAATTGTTGGTTAGAGTTTTGTTTTATTAGGCCTAATAAGCCAAATAGATAAAAACAAAATCAAGTAATATCGTTTTAATATTAAAACTAAAAGTATTCAACAATTGCGAAAAGAATAATATCACTATTCATTAGAATTGATGAATTTAAAGGAATTAAGTAATTCACAATATAACTCTAAAACAAAATCATTATTTTCAATCACCAAAACTAACAAAAATTGACTTTTAGATAGGTTTTAAAATTGAACAAAGGATTATCGAAATTTACCCAAATTTCATAATTTTGAAAGGCGATGGAGGACTTCGGGTAGACGATTATGATGATATTTTGCAACGACAGATCCATTGACGTCTTCAATACTGAGGTATGATTTCTAAATTTGTTTTCTTTTAATTTTCTTTTCATTTAGAATCCCATTTGCTAAGTGAAGGTTTAAACATTGCTAAAAATCTTATAAAACTTAATTAAAATCGTGGAAGTAATAAATAGATGCGTTTTGAATTAATTTGGAAAGGAATATTAATTTCATCCAAAAGAATTTTAAAAAGAATCTTAACTTGATTTAGGAAATAGGGGATATTAGAATATTTGGGGAAAGTTGAAACCTAATTTTTCTCCTAAAATTTATAAAAAGAACGAATTTCATCCAACTAAGGGGAATTTTCATTCATCCATAAGTTTTCACCTAGACGTCCTAAATTCTTGCTTTTTGTAATTTATCACTTTCTTCATAAAAATAATAAAAGAAACAAAAAACTACTAAATTTAGAATTATAACTTAGAAGTAGGATTAATAAAAGAACAATTAGGAATATTTTTAAAGAATAATTAAAGAATCTTTTGACACTATAAGAGTTTAGAGAATCTTTTGAAGATTGCAAAACCAACTTTTACTTTAAAATTACTTTGATTTTAAAGGAGTTAAATGTGGATGAAGTTTGACTTAAATTTGGATGAAAATTCTAAAAATAGGTCAAAACCAGGTTTTCTCTCAAAAATCCATTAGTTAAATTAATTAACAAATTAAACCTAAAATTTAGATTTATTTAGAATTCATTTGCTATTTTTTAGTTAACGGATTAATTTTTTAGAATAGAATTAGGGACTAATTTCATCCATCAATATCTTTTAGTAGAAACATCAAAATTCAACTTGCTTTACCATTTTGGGAGGGCAAAGCGCATTCTTCATTTTAACCTAGATAGATTTTTATATTAGATTAGATTTTACTTACTCATCAAGGTCTTGAAGCTTTTAACATTTAGATTGTTTTGAAGTAGTTAGAATTAAATTATCATTATCACAAACAAAGTGTCCATTGCTTGGAAGGCCAAAGAACACTAAGTTACAATTCACCCATTTGAATCATTAACTCATGCCGCTAGAACCTGTGTGCAATTTTATGACTTAAGGGTGGAGTTAGAAACACTCACAATAGCTTACCAAGAATAGAAATTTTCATTTTTTTCTTTGAAATTTTTACATGTGGTCAATAAGTAGCTTTCAGGTGCAATAATTTTTGTAACTTTCGACTACATGGTTAAAAATTTATTGTATAATATGTAGTTTCTTTCTCAATTCAAGTAATATGGGCAACTAAAAT
Organism: Rhytidiadelphus loreus; assembly: GCA_947034895.1. Classification (NCBI taxonomy): domain Eukaryota; kingdom Viridiplantae; phylum Streptophyta; class Bryopsida; order Hypnales; family Hylocomiaceae; genus Rhytidiadelphus; species Rhytidiadelphus loreus. The sequence goes on from OX344764.1 coordinate 49,311,952, forward strand.
AATGATTTTTTTTGAGACAAAAATTTGAAACTGGTATTCTCGATTTTCATATATGTGGAAAGATTTGAATCATTTCACTTTGAATAATGAGATGAAGGAAGAGGAGTTTTAGTTCGTGGGCAGTTATGGAATCTCTATTTTAAAATAAACTTTGAAATCCTTTATTTAATTGAATTTTCAATATTTTTTCCTATTTGCTTGTACAATTCCAATTGATCTGGAATTTTCAAGCATGTAGCCAACTTGCCTTGAAGGATAAATCTAAGTAAGCACCATCAAGATTTACATTTTTCCTTCTTATTTGATTGTTGTTGTTGGCAAGCTATGATTTTTTAGGACACATGTGAGTTTGGAGAGGATTCTTGGTGTTCAATTTTTCTTCCCAAAACCCAAAAATTGGGTGCGTGGCAACAACCGTCTATGCTTGGTAATTGTTTTTGTTTTGGAAGTTTTTCCTTTTTTGGTTTCCAAATTCCAAGTACCACTTGGACTTTCTTATGTTGTCCCTTACTGCTAGTTCGGAGACTAATCCTCTGGATCATCAACCCAGCACCCCAACAGTCACCAGTTCCTCTCTGCAGTCAATCAGCTCCCAAGCAGTTGCCCGGCTCGTTCCCACTGCCCGCCACGTGTTGGGGCGCGATTGGCCGGCGCCCCGTTCGTTCGTTCTTCGTTCGTCCCTGTTCGTGCTCCGTCCCCGTCGTTTCCGCGGCTCGTTCCCAGTTCCCGATCCTTGCTCTGTCCCTTGCCTTCTATTGCCTTCGGACTGTCCTTGCCTTCTGGTGCCTTTGGGCTGAATTTTTGGAAAATAAAACTAAACTTTGATGGACTGAAATTTTAAATAATTTTTGGAATACTCAACTTTTAATCATAAAAATCAAACACAGCTAAATTAATAATCAAGAGAGAACTATTTTTATGGATTTCATGAAAACAAAACAAAAACAACCAATTTTGATGAAATTAAAAAAAAGAAACAAAACAATTTAAATGAAACAAACAACCAATGGCAAGATTGGAGACCAAATACCTCCACCACATGTACAACATGGAAAGGAGAGAAATCAACAAAGTTTGGCCTTTGAATAAGTTTCCAAATAAATCTTATTTTGTTGATTTTTATTTGGTAAGTCAAAGCTTCGTCGTGTGGGGGCAATTCCAGGAATTAACGTTTTCACAAAGGCAAATTTTGACTATTATAAGTCAAAGCTCCGCTGTGCGGGAGCAACCCCAGGAAATAACGAACAAATTAAATTTTCAAGTATCCGTTTCTAAGTTTCCAAAGTCAAAGCTCCGCCGTGCGAGAGCAACCCCAGGAATAAACGGTATCCAAGGACCAAACTAGTATTTTGAAAACTTAATTTTTAAAGGAGGTACACATGACAGTGTTTAACTGAACATTAAAAACTAAATTCCAAAATTTCAAACAAAGTTCTAAGTTTAATCACTAAAGGTGGTACACATGACAATGTTTAACCGAACATTAGCAATTAGTCAAACCAAACACCCGTTATACAACGAATTTTAGCACGTGGTGATGTCCAAAACCTTTTGGTAAAGTCTAGCCTTGCCGCTTTAAAGTTTTGAGTTCACAAGCTGTTATCAATTCGCACAATTAGTTGGTTAGTATCTAAGAACAAGAAAATCAACTACAGTTTGGAACTACTTCCACAACTCTCTTAATACCAAAGTTTTGGGGCTTGAAGCCTCCAAATTCAAGAAAGAAGTTAGTTAACTCAAACAACAATGGAGTTAGGGGATTTCCTCCTCCTAAATTCTTAACACCAAAGTTTTGGGGTTTGAAATCTTCAAATTCAAACAAGAAAACAAAACAAAACTTTGAACGGGCCCTCCGGACCTTCAAAGTACAAGAAAATAGAAAAAAATAGCCAAAATTTGGCTTAAAAAGTGCTTCGACAAGTGACGGTAGCACGACAAGAACAACAACAAGAATGAAATAAGAGAATGATGGCCACAAACAACCTCGAGGAAGGGCCTTATACACTTGCTCTTGGCCCTCCCCTAGTAAGTTGTTCGTAAATATTTTCTTACTTTCAATCTAGATATTTTGCTAAACTGATCTAACGTATTTTCTAAATAATCTTTGTTTAATGGGAAGGAAGGTCTTCAAGCAAGTTCTTTCTAGGCCCTAAATGGCCTTAGAATCTTCCCCAAATCAAATATTAAATTTTTTCCAAAAATATTTTAGAAATCTACCCAATTAACTGAGATATTTTGCAATTTAATCTAAAGTTAGTTTCAAATTGACTTTCTTTAGTTTAAAAGATGTCTTCTTACGCAAGACAAGTATCTTGAGCAAATCCAATCTTCGATTTTCCAAAAGATATTTGTAAAATCACCCTAGATTAATCCAAAATTACCATAAGAAAGTCAAACTAAGGGCTGACCCTCTCTATCTTTTGAGGGACAACTCGAAACTGGAAAAAAAACTGCGCCATCACGTTCAGAAGACCCTAATTAGCCTCATGGACCCTTTACCCCTACCTCTTCATCCGTTTTAAAGCGCAAATTTGAGTCACGGTAACTCTGAACAAAAGTAAAAAATACAACTTTTGGAGTTTGCGTTTTTTGATGAAACTGTCTAGCGAGGGTAGTTTAGAATATTCATGGGAGTAAGATTTGATCCTTGTTTTTCTCCATTCAGACACTGTTAGCTTCTGGTACGCCGGTCAACCCGCCGCCAAGTTGTAAATTCTTGTAAAATTCGTTGTTGGTCCTAATTCTGGTACTTGGGAATGTCGGAATGTTGGAATGTCTTCAAACTTGATAAGGCTCTTTATTGGCACACAAAACACTATCCTAGTTTTTAGTGAGATTTTACCGCAACATTTGTAATTTCTAAGAATTTATGAATGCAATTTTAAGCGATTGACTTCTCATGGAGTCATCGTGGAGTTTTGTAAAATCCCGAAATTTTTGGGCATTCTTATACAAGATGTTCATCAACTAAGGGAAAACCAAGGATGATATTTATAAGGATGATATTTTTAGCAATTCTTTAATAATTTTCACTCGGGGGAAATTTATTCTTGATATCGGGGGAATCTTGGATGATTGGACTTCGATTTGATCTCCTCACATGCTTTGACCTAGAAAAGCACCTCTCTGCATGTTCCAATCATCATTTCCTCCATCTTGGTGTGAATGATTCAGATTCTTAAAGTTACCTGCAAACAACAAACCTAATTATTTCGAATTGGAATTTGATTGACTCTACCTAGACTCTAATTTTTAGCCAGTTTGTTACATGTGTACTTATAGATGTTGTACCACACAAACAAGACACTAGGAATGGCTAACTCTCAAATCCTTTCTTTGCTTGAAATTACTAACTAACTACCTAATTCTACTAATAAGACCTAAAATTAGTGAAAATATAAAGTTTTACATGTTTCACGCATTTAAGGCCATTCCTCACTACTTTGGTAGGGACTTCTACCAAAACTCTCAATAACTCTATTTTTATGTATTTTTTCATATTTTAAACCTAAAAACTGACTAAAAATCGCGAAAAATAAGTTCAAAGTTCCAAGTGCCAACTTGAGGGCTCACAGCTACCCAAAATTTCTATGATGCCAAAAAACGATATCTAGTCCTTTAGGGGTTAACTTTAGGAGGGGGAACCCTATGTTGACTTGATTGTGTGAGGCCCAAGGAAAGCCAACTCTCCCATAGTCTATGCTAGTTTTGTCCGCAACCATTCTACTTTGCTCTACCCACCTTAAATTCTAATCTACTAGAAAACCTCTTTGAAAAGAACTTGGTGCCCTTGCATCTGCACTCATAGCCATTTGGTTGTACAAAGGTACTTGGCCCTTCCAAAAAGGGGATTACGGATTTGAATGCTATGAACGCCAAACATTGAATTCACTCCAATGTAAATGGGAAATCCTTGCATCTCATCACAAAGTCATTTTTTTGAAAATTATAATGTGGTTGGTGTGAACTCTATGCACCTCCAATGTTCCATTCATCTATTTTAATAGCAAACTCATGTACATAGATACAAAAGTAATTTGGGATTTTACAATAAAATAAAACATGGTTGATATAAAATATATAAACCCCAATGTTCAACTCATTAATATAATGGGCAATTCCTACACAAAAAATCCTAAGTAAGTTTTAAATAAATAAATAAATTTGTTTGATTTGAATTCCATGCAATTAAATGTTCAATTCATCAATTAAATAGAAAATTCTTATACCAATGTAAACTAAAGGAACCCAAAGGAATTTAAAAGAAGAAAAAAATGTGGATGTACCAATCCACATAAGTAACCCAAAAGAAAGAAAGAAAAATACAAAGAATGTAGTTGATGTGAGTCCTTTCAAACCCAAATGTTCAATTCACCAATTAAAATGGCAAACGTACCTACTTAAGTAATCTAAAGAATATTTAAAAAAATAAACTAAATGCAATTGATGTAAATTACAATAAAATCCAATGTTCAATTCACCAATTTAAATGGTCAACTTTCCTACATACCCACGAAAGTAACCCAAAGGAAAGCTTTAAAAAATTAAAAGATGTGGTTGATATAAATTCTAGTGCAACTCCAATGTTGAATTCTAGAATTGAAATGGCCACTCACCCTACCAACCAAAGTAATTTGGACTTAAGTTTCTAAAAAATGTTGAATTCACAACAGTCAAATCTAAAAAACAAAGTCATTTTCTAACAAAGCACCTCATCATAATTGTATTAAAGACCATGACAATTGAAAATTATTGCCAAATTTATTTATTCGCTTTACTACATCAACCTTAAGAGATGGTATCTGTCTAAAACAAGGGAATGAAAAAGCTGCACATTTCAATAGCAAGCAATAGAATTTAACAATGTCTAAATTCAAAGAAAGAATCCCAGGGTAAATTAAATGCATAAGGTCCAAAAAAATCCACGCTTTCTCATAAGATGTCCTCATTTCAAAGCGTTTGTGCCCATCCTTAGATCTACATTTTAGAGTTCATGCTTATTCCAATGTCCCCGCTTATCCTAGCATTTGTACCCTAGCATCCACAAATATATCTACATTTGTGCCTCATCTTCATTGTATAGCTTTCCATTGTAGACCCTAGGGGGGACTATTCTTTTCCTTTGGGGTTCTCACAAGGCTCTTTAATTTCCCTCAATAGGGTTCTAAAGGAAATCCAAAAGCACTCCTTTGTACAATGAAACATTGAATAAACCGTTTGCCATGTGCAAAAGTCATACAAGTGTGTTAATTGAATTCATTAAATGGTGACTTAACTTTTGAACCCAATTCCGAGCCCAATTCCAATTGTTTCATCTCCAACCCTAAAACTTTGAGCCCCAATCACACACTCAATGCAATAAAAACTACATTAGAATGCAACAAAATTGAATTGGATTCCAAAGTAGTGCTTTGAATTGGATTGCAAACCATAATGGATGCACTTAATTATCCTCCCTTCTCACACACCATCCCCACAAGACTTAGTCATTCCAACCACACCGGCTTCCCCTTAGTCCGCAAATCAACACATTTTATCCTTGATTCATCTTCTAAATCAATCCAAGCTTGTCGCCTGGGTGTGCCATATCACAATGGCGCAATTAGAAATGGTCAACTATTGGGCCAAACTTCATCTACGACTTGACAAGCAAGGTCACATTTTCTTCACAAATTCCATGGGATGCACCTCCACCCTTTGGTTCTCCTAGGTTGCATGTTGTGAAGAAACCATTAATAATTCCACTTCTTCCAAAGACACAATCCTCTTTGGCATACATGGCAACACACTATACAATTGACTATGGAGCTCGGCATTTGATGTTCAAACATAAACATTTCACTAAACCATAAGCAATGCCAATTGTGGACTTCAAAGAAGTTTGGATGCTTGATAACCTTTTTTGTTCACTAGACTCAACAATGGTCTCCACTGGCACTATACTCCCTTGATGGATCTTCATCCTTGAACAATCTCCTCCATGTCCTCTCCTATATTCCCCCTTAGGTTCAAGTCTCCACTTCTCCTTGGTCATTAGACCTCATTTGACCTAGTTTTTACCTTTAACATTCTTGAGCATGTTTTTTGGCTCATTTCAAGGTTTTGCATGTCATAGGGGTTTTATTGTAGTTTTTCCTATCACCCATGTCCTCCCTCCTTCCGACCTTTCAAGGTCATGACTTTGTATTCTCTTGTCACTAGTTACCTAATACATAGACTTGCCCACAATGGATTTCCAAGGATTATTTAGTGTAGGTGAATAATTGATTAGTGTAAAAATTAGTGTAACCAATCTAACATTGCTACTCTTGCACACCGCAAATGCTACACTAAAACCACTAAAAAGCCGATGTTGAATAGTATGTCCTTGTGATAAATACTTTGGACCATACTAAATAACCAATTTGGAGTAGTTAAAGTGCCTCCAAAGTGGATATTTAGACTATTTGACCCACTTTTTTGATATAGGTTTGTTATATACTACTACACAAGAAAACTTTGAATTTAGTACAAATAGAACTTTGGCGTCCTTACTATGACATTCCAAAGTCCCATATATAATATTTTTCATTAATCTTTTGCAACCGAAGAGTACCCAACATAGTTGGAATTTGGCCTTGAAAAAACATGACATGGAACATGAATATACCACTTTTTGCTACTTTGCCTAATTCCTATTATTAGGCTCGTAAAATTTCATTATTTTCATATTGGCAGGTTAACCCCTAAATGCCTAGGCAACCAAATATGGTTGATCTAAAATTTTAGGCTCATTTTGCAGTGGGCAATTAAATTCCTTTGACTGGTTTAAAAAAAATTCAGGCAATTTTGAGGGATAACTATTGAAAACTTTTATTTTTCATTGAAAAAGGTAAACATTTGATTTTTGAGAGATCTTCAAAGTCATATATGTCCATTAGTGGAAGAGTAAATTTTGCTAATTTTACTTCATTTCCTAACTTTAAGCAAAGTTTGTCAATTTCACTTGATTTGAGATCTTAAAACTTCTACTTATCCATTTGCTTTGAAAATGGTCCCAATGGAAAGAGTAAAGTGTTTTCATGATTTTCACCATTGAAAATTTAAACATGCAAGTGTTGATTTGGATTTATTTGTGATTTATACTTAATATAAATAAAAATTGCATTTCAACAATTGCAAGGTGGGTTGTGTAATGAATTTGATAGCTTTTCATGAGAAATCAAGTTTTTTGAAAGTGCGTTTTAGCGTGCTAACACAATTTGTAGTTATTCATGTCACCTCTAATTCCAAAAAAAAATTATGTGCAAATTTCTAAAACATTGTGGGGAGGGGCAACATACTAAAAATAAAAAAATGCATATTTTTCTTGTTATAATCCCACAACTCCTATGCAATTTTGCACTCAAAATTGGTAAGCATATTAATAAGCAAGCCCTTTAACCCCAAAGTGACAAAGAGGACAGAAAGTATCCTCACATAGTTTAAGGTCCAGTTCAAAGTGTTGCGACTTTTGCATCCAAGGTCCAAATTCAATCAAACTTGTTGGTAATGTTGCATTCTCCCCTCTAGTTTGTATGGTAAAATTTTCAGATCAATCCAAGATTTATTGATTTTTTGGAAGCCAATCGAAGTTCACAACTTCAATTTGAGTTCACCAAACTGCATTTTAGGGCTGCAACTTTGGGGCCTTGTATCTCCTTCATCCATTGCTCATTTTCAATCAAATTTGTTGGGTTTTATTCCCTTTGAAGTATAGTTATTGTGGTAAAGTTTTCATGTCAATCCAAGTTGTTCTGAATGTTTGGGACCAATTCGAAATTCAAAATCCTGCCATTTTTGGAGTATAGTGAACTTTGGCGGCTTGTTTCTTCTTCATACAAAGTTTATTTTCAATAATTCTATTTGGAAAAGTTGCGTATACTAGTCTAGTTTGTGTGGCTAAAATTTCATGTTAATTCAAGAATTAATGAGTGACTGAGAAGCATTCTAGTAGAAGGAGGTTCACCTTTAGATGTGTTTTTTGCAATTTTTCTTGTTGATTTTTGACATTTCAAAGCCGTTTTGTAGACACAATGAGTCAATTGAATGAATTTTTTTTTCACCAATGTGTTTGTATACTAGTTTTGAATCATTTTGTAGTGTAAAGTTTTTACATTTGAGTAGGTTTAGAAATCAAATTTCACCTCCAAATGTTTTTTTGGGAAAATTTCAGCATCCATTTTTAACACTGAAACATTATGATCTTGCAATCTATGTGGCCAAATGACTTCAAATTTTCTACATGTCTTCTACAACATGTACACTACAAGATTGTATGGTAGAGATTTGTATAACTTGAAGACATTTAGATCCATAAAGCTTCAAAAACAATGATATTTTTTAACCCTAAAAATTGAATGTCATTTTGGGGTTAAACATCTATATGGTTAGACTTTGAAAAAAAATAAAAATTTGCTTCACTGGGAATAATTAGAATATAAGTCCATGCTCTTTTTCATAGTCAAAACACACTTGAAAAGGCTTGGGCATTTAGGGGTTAAAGGAAGTCCCAACACACCATAGGACGCAATATTTGTGAAGACATTACAAAGGGTCCAAGGTTTTTCTTGGTAGATGTTTTAAAATCGTTTCTTCTAAATAGCTACATATTGATTTTGGAGATGGACCCAGAGATGATAGCGGGTTTGGGTCGCTGGCGCATTTGGGGTACCCACCTCGCTGTGAAACACCCGGAAGCTCTAAGTCACGCGAGAACGTGCATTTTAAGTACACTGTAAATGATATTCTCATGTTCTTCTGAGCTCGATTTTAGGTCAATTCCATCCGATACGGCTGGAGGAGCTCGACAGCGTCAACTTGGCATTGTAAGGTCCAAGGGATGCTCTAGCGCAGTGGAAACACAGAAATGCCTCCCAGGAATGCCACGGTCGCTACGGAACACTTTGAAAAAGAAGGACAAAATGACCATGCAATTGACAGGATCGTGGGGCTCCCACAAAAGACAAAACATTCGCTAAACTCAATAGCCACCAAAAATACTCCATTCTAAATATAAGGAATTTAACCTCGATAATATCCCTTGGATCTCTGCCCCTAAATCTGCTACTCAAAGCCTCTCGAGGCTGTGCATGTGCCCTCTTTCTTCTCTTCAGACTAGAATGCAGACAGTACTAACGAAGCACTACAGCATATGGGTAAAACCAACAGGTGAGACCCAGGTAGATCCGAACAAAGGGAGCCGTTCAAGGGCTGTACACAAGTCGCTTCCTCAAATGGCCCTTGAGAAAAAACTGCGCTTAGCCCCATGTTACTCAAGCATTCCACAGCTTACAGAAGATCCGCAACGTTTGATGGGAGCTCCTCCACAACAGTGTTGTAGAACCTCTGGATATCCTGAAGCATGCGCTCATCCTCCTTCGTCACGAAATTGATGGCTACACCCTTGCGTCCAAACCGACCACTGCGACCGATACGGTGGAGGTAGTTCTCGGGCTGCGTTGGCAGGTCATAGTTGATGACCAAGGACACCTGCTGCACATCGATGCCGCGGGCCAAAAGGTCGGTCGTGATCAAAACCCGGGACGAACCGGAGCGGAACTCACGCATGATAATGTCACGAGTGTTCTGGTCCATGTCTCCGTGAGTGGCAGACACAGTGTGGTCGCGAGCTGCACGCCCCAGAATTTAAAAAAAAAAAAAGTCGAATGAGAACCATGAGAAAGGAAAATCGTCCATCAAAACGGAATCCATTCACCAAAGACCCAACACCCAGTCGACAGCGTCCACACATCAACTCTTCGATAATCAAAATGCTTACCACGCATCTTGTCTGTCAACCAGTCGACCTTACGCCTCGTGTTGATGAAAATCACACTCTGGGTGATGGCCAAAGTCTCGTACAGATCGCACAGAGTGTCCAACTTCCACTCCTCCCTGTCAACATTCACGTAAAACTGCTTGATACCCTCCAAAGTCAGCTCATCTCTCTTAACCAGGATCTTCACCGGCTTGTTCATGAACTTCCTCGTGATCTCGAGGGCTTCAGGGGGCATGGTTGCAGAAAACACACCCACTTGGAGCTTCTGGGGCAGCAACTGAAAGATATCATAAATCTGCGCCACAAGAGTAGACAGCAAGTCAACACGCGTCGTCACAACTCAGAGCAACTGGGACCTCTCGTTTCGGATGTCTCAATTACTCTATTGAACTCTTAAAATAAACATCCATCGTCACCAGTCGCAAAGCCTCTACATCTCAGCCGATTGATACCACGCCGTCATACTATGACACTTCCATGCCGCAACTCACACAAACTATCCGCAAAAAAAGAACGCAGGTCTCAGTCATCTTGGCTCCACAAGGAGAAATAAATTCAACCATTCGGAAAGATAACGCAAAATTTAGGCATCATCGACCCACGCAGTTGGTTACAGAGTGAAAGATTTCAAAGATAGAACCCGTCTCAGAAAGATGCTTGAAATAGCACGGGCCCTGCGCAGAACCAAAGTCAAGCTGACACACCTGATCCTTGAACCCACGGGAAAGCATCTCGTCGGCCTCATCGAGCACAAAGCACTTGATGGAGTCTGCGCGAAGTGCGTTCCTTCGCAACATATCGTACACACGTCCGGGAGTCCCCACCACCACGTGCACTCCTGCCTGCAAAATCCTCTGATCTTCCCTCACGCTGGTCCCTCCCACGCAGGCATGTACCTTCACCTGTAAGTAGTCACCCAGGGCACGCATAACCTTCTCGATCTGCTGCGCAAGCTCACGAGTAGGGGCCAACACTAAAGCCTGACATTCCAGAAGCTGGTAGTCCAACTGCTGCAAGATACCTGAGCAGAACGTTGCTGTCTTCCCTGTCCCGGATTGGGCTTGCTGAATGACATCTAGGCCCTTCGTGAAGGGAACGATGCCACGCTGCTGGATAGCGGAGGGCTTCTCAAAACCTATCAAAGAATAAGCTAATGAGCGAAGAGTAGACCACAAAAGAAATCAAGAATCTTAGAAGCTCAAGGAACTGCAAATGACGAAAGGTTTGGATGCCAGAAGCACTCTTGCCAATATTCTCGGTTCAAGGTTGACATTTCAGAACAGCTCAAGCAAGATGTGAGAATTAGATAATTTACCATACGCATAAATGCCTCTAAGGAGGTTCTCATGAAGACCCATGACGTCGAAGGTCTCGTGGACCTCCTCCCAGGTAGAAATAAAGTCATCGCCCTCACCGCTCAAGCTGGGATTTAGCACACGTTGATAGATACTTGTCAGCCCAATGTGAGTCATAAAAACACAGCAAGACAATAGTATCTAAATCACGAGTTCATAACAATTAAGAGGTATTGAAAATCAGGCAACGCACATGTTCTCCATCTTGGCGTCATACTGGCGAGCATCGAACTGAGATCCTTCGGGTGCAGAACCTGCCATACTATTTTACTGCTGCAGTTGTCAGACAAGATGTCCACCATCAGCTGTGGTATCCAAAAACAACACTTCAAACCGACACAAAAAACTGCAAGGTTCATAATAATAAAAAAGTCAGCTCTAGCAACCCCCACGTCAAAGGGTCTACGCCTACGTTGAGCACGTCGCATCTCGGAGGTAAGAACCACCCGACAGTTTCAAGTAAGCAGACTCGGGAACAACAGTGCTCAGCAGTCGAGAGTCCCAGAGCGCAACAGACAAAAGAGGCGTGTCCCAATGAAAATTCATCTTTGAGGTCCAAACTGCGACAATCCTAAATCCTCCTCGCCCAACATCCTATACCCTAAAAATCGTTCTCAGAAAAATTAAGTGCGGGTGCAGCACGACAACAGGAACACAATGGAAGCACTTCCCTCAGACCAAATACCCCCAAGCTATTCCTACCATCGATGCTCCGAGTTCTTTCAGAAGTAGTCCGTCACGTAAAAAATCCAAAACTCGGAACATCACGCAAACGAAACCCTAGAGCAGGGACCATCCCGACCACGCATGCTCCCGAACACGAGAACCGATCAAAACATCAACCCCGCGCGAGGCCCAAATCAAATCCAGCCAGACGCTTCCCCAAACCATCACTGAACAAAACGGGTTTTTTGGGCCACAAGCCCCGCCACCAGTTCCGCAGATCCCCTCGCCTCTTGCTCTCAGGCCTTCAGGGTGGCTCAGTCGCGGCCGCAGCACCGAATCGAAGGAATTGAAAGAAAGCCAAGCGGCGAACATGACCAAAACCCTAGGACCGAGACGGAAGACAACATCATCAAAAGAGGCATGAGGGAGACCGACGGAAAGAGGAAAAAGAGGACAGGGAAACCATAGCACGAACGGGAGAAGCAACGATACCTGGGAGTGGTGACGGCAGATTGAAAACGATGAAGAAGGCGGAGAGCGAGACGGCGGCTGTCGCAAAGGCAGCCAAGAGAAAGAGGAACTCCTGCGCGGCTGAGGTGTAGGGCTTCCCCTCTCGCCCCTCGCCCGCCCAAACGCCGGGTCACCCCGCTCACCCCGCTCACCCCGTTCGCCGAGGGACGGTCGCCGGCCATGCCCCCGCGGCCCCGCCCCTCCCGCAGGGCATCCTCAATCCGAACCGGCACGGGGCTGTGCACCCGGTATCTCCATCGAGAGCCAAAGGTAGAATAACTCTTCTTCTAGGCTTCGCCATCAAAAAAAACCGGAAATCATGTCAAAGGTCTTGGGAGATGTGAAGCTCCGTCTTCATGGATCGACAAGGTTTGATGACAAGAGAGCATGCAAGGATTACGAAGTGGTCACTCAACCATTGAGCGTTCCTATTGACACGCCACAATTCTTCCAATTTTAAGGATGAGGAAAATTGTTGAGGTTAGGAACTTCTTGGACGGATTTGACGACCTCTCTAAGTGCCTTCCAAAATGTATTTCAAGAGACGCACCCCAATTGTATCCTATTGTACATTGTGTAAGGAGAAAAATCAAAATTCTCACCCGTATCCAATATACCAACTTGCCGCAACACGAAAGGGAGAGATGCTCGTGAAAGACCCCACTACAACCACAACATCGCCAAACAAGTAGTCAACCTCACCAAATTCTTTTTCATGCTCCTCGCTACCCCAAGTTTAGTTTGTTCTTCCCCATGTCAAAATTCCTACAAATCATTGGCCCAGTGGTGATCATGATTTGTTGGAATTGTGGCTTGATTGAATGTGGCTATGATGTGTTTGGAGGATGCCGGAGAAAAGATACATAAGGTATAAAAAAAAAGTTCATTGAAGGGAAGGAGTTTCTTACTCTAGTGTGCATTATATATCTTCGTTAGTTGCTCTACTTGTGTAATTTAGACTTTTGTGTGTTTGCAACTTCATTAGGTCATAGACTGACTATGTCAATTGTGCTTGCTTGAGATCAAATTGCAGGTACTAATTTGCACTAAAGGTAGAATTTTTTGTATACTATGGTATATCAAATTTCTTGTTACGATACATTGATGTGCACTAGAATTCAAAACTTTGAAATTTCACCTTCGTTAGTGAAAAATGAACTTGAGGTGGACTATATTTTCTACTTAAACAATATACTCAAAGCATGGGTGTTCTTATGTGAGCCTAGGATCTTGGGCCCATGAATATAGGAGTCTAGGCTCCTATCACTAGAAAAAAACTAGAAGAAAATTGCGTTTCACTTGATAGAAACTACATTGTACTCAACACTTGACTCAACAGAAAAGTATCACCTTGATTTTGTTGAGGTTTCCCTCTGTAATACAAAATTTTGCATTCTAATACAAAATTATGTGTTTTACTTGTCAAATTCTATATTGAAATGTAGGAACGCAAAATTTTGCATTAGAAAGGGAGAACTCAACAAAATCAATATGATACTTTTCTACTAAGTATAACGCAATTTGTATCACAGTAAACACAGATTTGACAAGTAAAACACAATTTTTGACAAGTAAAATGCAGTTTTCTTCTAGTATATGTTATAGACACCTTTGATAGTTATAGAATGTTTATAATATAGGTGTTTTTGTTATAAGCACCTTCCATGGTTATAGGATATTTATATTATAGGTGTCCATGTTATAGGCACCTTCCATAGTAATAGGAAGTTTATATTATAAGAAAGTAAGTTATAGACATATATTATAGTTGTAGAGTACATATGTGCCTAGGCTCGTGGCTCGTAGGTTCACATACTAGCATTGGTGATATTCAAAGTATTAACTTTTATAAAGAACTCATCCCAATTTGTAAATGTTGAAGTCCTTTTTCATTTCAGAAATTTCCACCTTGTAGATTGCAAGATATCAACATTTTAAGTGACAAAAAAACCTTTTTTTGGCCCTGCAAAAAATAAGGCAGTTGCACTTCACAAGGTCACGTTTGTATGAAATAATGTCCAAGTTGGTGGTGCTTATTTAGATTCACTCTTCAAGGCAAGTTGGCTACATGCTTGAAAATTTTAGATCGATGGAATTGTACCACATATAGGAAAAAAATAGTAAGTAGAAAGAAGTACAGAATGATTCAAAATACTAAATTATTAAGAATTTAGTTATGGAATTGAAAAATGCCAATCCTAATGGTTGTAATGTTTTAATAAACAGTCTATATCATGTGATTTTATTTTTTTCAAAAAATATTGAAAATTGAGTTAAATAAAGGACTTCAAAGTTATTTTAGAGTTGGGATTACATAACCACTACTGTAGCAAACTAGAATTCCTCATAACTTTCATTTCATTAATCAAAATGGAATGATTCAAAGCTTTCCACATATATATAAATCTAGAGAACTAATTTAGAAAATGTATTTCTTAAGAGAGTGATTTATAAAAAAATGAAGTTGCTCAGGTTACCCACAATTCAAAGAAAATTACACATCATACATTAACTTTTTAACCATGTTGTCAAAAGTTATGAAAATTGTTGGGCCTTGAAGTTACTCCTTAGGCACATGTTGTGTTAAAATTTCAAAGAAAAAAAATAAAAATTCCATTGATAGTGAGTTGCCCAAAATCGCTATATTGCCAAAAAAAGTAGTTTGGTCCTTTGGAGGTTAAGATTTAATCACACCCAAAAGCATCCAAAAAAACATTTGAACATTGTTCTTGTTATTAAATTACATTATTTAAATTAGAACTTATTGACAATTGAAAAAATATTATAAATTTTCCTAGATTGTATTTTGAACATTATATGAATAATATATGAATTTCTAAAGTATTCATCAAAAATGTATACAAAATTGACTTAAAAATTTCTATGTTCAAAAACAAGAATCTATTAGGGTTGGTTTTGCAATAAATCAATCTTGCAACATGTTATCTTAAAGTAACATCTAAAAGTATCTAAACATGTTTTTTTTATAATTAGATTGTCGTATTTTTGTTGTATTTTGTGTACAATTAGAAATGGATTCTAAATTTTTAGAGAATATAATTTGAAGACACCATATGGATGAACTACAAATTTTGAGTGCTTGTTTAAGTTGTAAATATCCAAAATCAAGCTTCAACTATCATATTAGAAAGGGTACATTGCAAAGTACAAGAATAGTATGATCAATTTTGCAATAGGGTTGTAGTTAACACTAGTACAAGAGAGGGCCCTTAGCTTGGGA
Organism: Rhytidiadelphus loreus; assembly: GCA_947034895.1. NCBI lineage: Eukaryota > Viridiplantae > Streptophyta > Bryopsida > Hypnales > Hylocomiaceae > Rhytidiadelphus > Rhytidiadelphus loreus. Next base: position 49,327,523 of record OX344764.1, read on the forward strand.
ATCTTGAGACTATCATACTAGAAAGCAACAAAACTTAACTGAATCAGTACAATTCTCATACAAAAAAAATTGTATCAAAATGACCAAACCAATCAATTATGTTGATTTGGTCATTGTTTTCTAATAGTGTAGATTTGGTTGCATTAATCCTTGAGGTCCCAAGGTAGTTTTGGCTAGAGCAAAAACATTGATGGAATCCTTTTTAGATCACTAATTTTAGAAGACATCTAGGTAGATGTGCACAATCCCATTGTATTAAATGGATTTTGTGATGGACATGTTGCATGTAGAAAATGATTATGATCAACCATTTGCATTGAAAAAAAATCGTATTAAAAGTGAGCATATAAATAGGTCTTTCCTCTAATGTACAAAAAAAATGCAATTTAATACAATGTTTCAACACAATCACAAAGATAACAAGGCAAGAATGAGATGTTTGGAATTCTAAACAAGGACTATTCTAAAAAATACTTGAACTATTTTGTGTCACATGTAGCAGGTCAATTGAATTTAAGTACATAGCTTTTAGATACTACTTAGATTGCCATGAATTTTCTACCAACGCTACATGCTAGTAATGTATACGGTAGTAATGTTTTCAAATAGAAAAAACTTATCTGAGTATGTATATTGCATGAAGAAAATACAAGCATTATAGAATAAACAACAAGATTTTGGGTATATATAAATCTTTTAAATTGAAAATACCTATGACTTCTTAAATGTAATATTCTTCCTTCATCAAAGCTATGAACAGTAAAGGTATAAGTTGCAAGTACTCCATTAGGAGATAATGGATAGAAAAGGTCATAAATCCTACAAAATTGTGATTATACACAAAACTGTATTGTACAAAGACAAAGACTACATGTTTAAGTTTCATTTGGAGCCTCTTCTTTCATTAGAGTGGCAGACTTGCAAGCCAAACACATACAATTGTCACCTTTTTCCCCAAATGCTTCTAAATTTGTTATTCCCCTTAGGTGCATACATAGCTTGTGCATCTCACATCTTTTGCAATTTTTCAATGTATACCAGTATACTCTCAAGTATACTCCGGTGACTTCCTAACATGGTCAGTATAAGTCTCCATAACTTCTATATTTTCTATATCATACTTTTACAAATGATGCTCTAGCTACTAAAGAAATTAAGATCTATGGCATTTGCATGGTATAGTGCATTAGTTTTTTCAATTGCAATGGACTTCTTTTCAAAGTTTCAAAGAATTTTCAAAGTTTCTAAACATTGCCCACTAAATTGTGACCTTCTATTATAAAAAAATAAATTTATAAAAATAAAATGTCTTGTCAATTATTTGAAAAAAATTATAAAAGAAAATGAATAATTTTAATGTAATAAATGGCAAGTGCATTGCCACATTGCCTTAATGCACTCCAAAATTCAAAAAAAGACAAAAGAAAATTGAAAGGTATGAATGAAATTATAACTTTAAATTCTTCTAATAGATACATATGTGAAATGAAATCATCTAGATACTATTTTTATTTTTAGATATTTGATTATTTTACATTAATATTCTTAAGATGATTTATTATATCTCTAAGTTAAAAACGTTTTTGATGATTTTAGTTTTGGTATGTGGTGTGGAGTCCAAATGCTTAGGTAGAATTTGTAATGAAAATTCAGATATAAAATTAAAATTGGTATTTTTTAAACCTCAAATTATTATTGTTGTTTGATTAAAGTATTGTTAAATGGGAGGTTTCTAAATTCTATATCTTTAAGATAATTTGTTTCAGAAAATGAAAACTTCAATCTTCTCTTTATTTATACATGAGTTAAAACTTTAATCTTTTATGTATTTATACATCAGTTAAAACTTGGTCCTTTGAAATTTGTAATCAAACAATGCTAATTAATTTTTTAAATGGTTTGAAGACCAAAATTTTGCCAAAATTAGCAAGAGTACACATTGAGTGCACATGACTACAAGAGTTCATGTTGACTATACAAGAGTGCAAAAAGAGCTTATCTACGAACTAGTCTATGGACCATAGCTTGAAACCACTATCCCTTTAAAAACACTAGCCACCTCCTCCGCCTTGACTTAGAGTCTTATTTATTGAAAAGAAATATTTGTTTGGGGTCCACAAAGGTTATATGGATACGGTTCATGGTTCACAATTCATAGTAGACATATAAATATGGATATATGGATATGAATATGGTTTAATGGATACCAATGTACATATTTGGAGATATGTACATATGTACAGTACACGTGCAATTGCATATCCCAAATTCTTTGATGCAATTGCACATAGATATAAGTATATCATCCATTCATCCTTGCATGTAAAAAAAAACATTTGATAGTAGTTTGGAAAAAAATATTTAACAATGGTTGGAAAAAAATCTTTTGGTTGAAAAAAAATTAGTTTTGTGTGATTTTTTGAGCACATAAGTGACTACTATGTCTTCAAAAACACTAGCCACTTCCCAATGAGACTCTAAATTCTTCTTGGATTTTTACTTATTTTTGTAAAAATCAAGTTTTGTAATCACTTTTGGTTCCTATGGGACCTAAATGGTTATTTTTGTAACAATGCAAGGACTCAAAGTGTCCACTTAATGATTTTCAAGGTTATTGTAGACATGCTATTCTATCGTCATGTCAATAAATTTCAACCAAAAATTTTTGGTCATAAGCTTGGCAATCTAAGGTTATTAAGAAGTGAAAGTAAACCAAGGTTAGCTCACAACATGACTTTGGGATTGGTAGAAATTTAAGCATATGAAGAAAATGGCATTGAATAGAGAAAAATTAAAAGAATGAAACAAAGATATGAGGGATGGACTAAGGTGCCACACTAAATTAGACAACCTTCTTGCCAAATTAGTCATTTAATTTTTGGCTTAAAATGCCTAGAAAATGAACACCTCTTGAATATAATTTTTTATTACATTAATTTATAATCAATACTTTAAAAATTCATACATAATTCATACAATGTCCAAAATTATTTGAAGAGAACATGAAATATTTTCTTAATCACATCTTAAAATCAACCACACATATGCACAAAAGAAGACAATTAATCAAGCCTATACTCACAAGTTTTAGACATGATTTATACAAAACTTTGAACTCAAAAAAACAATATATAATCCTCTAATAGCTTTAATAAAAAATAATTTTTTCTTAAAATTACTATCCTAAAACATGTAGAAATGAATATAGGACAACATTGATATGTTTGTTTATGACACATTGCTTGACAATGTGTCAAAAGTACTAGGCAAGAGTATATACAAAATTTATAGTTCTTTTGATGAAGAGGGGCATGATAGATGGGTCATTATCCTCTTGCAAATTGGTTTGATCAAGCTCAACCCCTCAAGGACTAAAAAGACAAAATGTGTCCTCTTCAAATTTTCAATGACAAATTCTTGATAGGATAAAACAAATCTCAATCATTTATAAAGAAGGGTCTTGTAGAGTAACAAGTTGACATACTTGTTTCATTTTTCAACTTTCAAAATTTCAATGTGAGAAGTATTTAAAAATTTATTTAGGAAATGTAGTCTTATACCAAAGGGAGCAAAACATAATTCTTTTACAATGAAAGGAAGTGAGAATGGAAAAAAAATTCTTGAACATTTTTATTCTTTGTTCTACACAAAACAAACTAGGTCTCGAGGGAATTCTTTCAAAGTTGTATTTTTACTACTTTTAAAAATACAAGGCTCAATGTAGTGTGATCAAGAACTCAAAATAATTAGATAAGGTAGCTTGCTTTAAAAGCAACCGTGTTCTACAAGTGATCATGATATAGAGGTACATTTTTCTTTCTTCAATGTATCAACAATATACATTTCAGGAGGTGGTTGCTTTTAGGGACCGTAGTGTTTCAACTTCAAAAATTCATAACTAATTCCACGAAGGTCCAAAAAATATGAAGCCATTTGGGTAGTTGGCCAATTCCATTTTCTTTCTTCCGAAAATTTACTGAAAATTGTTTCGAGGAGTAAAAAATTGCTTCCTAAAAAGGCAATTAGTTTTGAAGGTCACTTTTAAGAGTAGACTACCTTACACTACGAATGAAATTTGAACACAAAAGAACACTTGTCCAGGCAATTTCTATATTGGATTTCTCTTGTGAGCTCGAGTACGGTAGCGTAAAGCCCAATCAACTAGAGTGCAATATCCTTTTACGACCCCTCACATCTATGAGATCACTGTTGTGAGATCTAACAAGGTTAATCTCACAAGGTTAATCTCACAGGGTTGATCTCATAGGATCAATCCTGTGAGAATTGCGAGGGTAGACTAAATTGCCTAATACCATGGGACGACCGGACTTTACGTCAGGAGAGTCTCTCTTAGTTGGGCTTCCCATAGAAGGTAGAAGGCTTTGAAATGGAGCCGATATTAAAAATGGACCCTATAGATGGCTCTGAAATGGACAAATTGTAGTTCATAAATTGACCTCCATAGTCATTGAATGAATCAAGGAAAAAAGCATTATTAATTGCAAGAGCCAATCATTCTCTTTACTTTCTCATTTTTCTTAAGAAGTTGCAAGTGAACAGTTTATGGAAGACCTAGGGACATTAATAGGGACCTATTAAACAACTCCTTTGAAAATCCTTAAGTAATTCAAAAATGCTTCAAAAAATATAAAACCACTTGTGTTAAGTTCCTCTTCTTTTTTTTTTGTCTGAAAAATGATCTAAAAATATTTCCATTTAAGAAAATACATGAAGAAGGCAGATGAGCCATTAGATGAGCCATTTCTGAGCCTCCTACTATAGAGCGCCCTCGACGTCGGGTTGGGCTACGCCCGCCTCTTGGGGCGCCCTATTACGGGAGGCCCTCCTCATCGGACCTCTCCCTTTACCTTCACTCGCACATTCCGAGATTCCAAGCTTCAGCAGAACTTTGCATAATTACGAATGAGACCGCGAGAGAAATTTATGTGAAGGTTTCACAATCAAAGGAGGTTGCGTACCAGAAGAGAAAGGTACGATCATCAGTCTCCCTACCTGTCGGCGGCTATGGCTTCAACTTCAAACATCCGCACCATGTCTGCAGCTGAAGCCCTGATTTCGACGTCAATTGATCGAACTCCCATGTCCACGAACCGATCTCACTATTCTCCGAAAACTGCTGCCGCAACACGCGCATTTGCACAAACTGCGGGAGCCCAACATCTCGGTCATGGAAATCAAAAAATTCGCGCGCGCGAACCTAGACTCTCTCGCAAACGGCGGGAATCCGCGAAGCCCGGCCGGGGACACCCGTCCAACATCCAACGGCTCAAGAAAGTTGGGGGTCCCATCGACGGCCCCCGCGCAATTCGCTCGCCTCCTTGGTCGCGCCTGAGCCCCAGGGAGGCTCTTTATTCTCTCCGATGCCAGAGCAGCTGCGCTGCGAATCCCCGAACTCCGTGGAATCCTCATAACTGAAGGATGCTTTTCAAAGCATCTAAGTTAGATGTGCAACCGCGCCAGATCTCATTTGAAATCGTACCATTTCACAAACATCACTACTGTCTCTCTCGCAGCACGTTGATTCATCAACCAGCTTAGTTTACCTCAGCTTTGTTTCCGGCAGTAGCTAGCTGTGGAGCTTCATGACCATGTGCCGCATTCCTCGGAAGGAGGGACGGGACGCTGATGAGTGAGCGCGTGCGCGCAGTGTTGTCGCATTGCTGGTATGTCTATGCAGTGGGATTCACGCTTGTGTGGTTAGTTTCAATGGTATTCTGGGGTCCTAGAATTGGTGTTCTAGCTTTCCTGTTTCGCAGTGGTGTCGGCAGGTGATTGCAGGTAAGTGCGATTGAGTGCGTTTCAGTGAGTTTTAGTGGCAATGCTGGCTTTGGGCGATGAATGCCAATTCTATGGGTCAAGGATTTTGGGGTTCCGATTGAGAGGTGTGCAGGTTTTGCGTGATGGGTGAAAGAGGATCAGGATTTTTGAATTAGTGAATGCTTTTGAGGTTAGTTTAAGGTCCTTTCGTTTGTATTTGCTGATATCAATCTCTGTCAATACTCGATAAACCTGTCACTTAGAGACCTCCCTCCTGATTTCTTGGTTCAAACATGTTTGAGTAATTGTGGCGAGAAAGGTAAGACATACTTCCAATGAATAGCATTGACAAGATGCTTGTATCAGTAAATATGATTTCATTACTGTTCGAAGTAATCATCTTTCTACAGCGTCCCCGCCTTCAAATATGTCTCTTCTGCGCATTGAAAGTTTTCAACCGATGTTAGGTTTGCTTTTAGAGCGGGGACAATCTTACACTTTGCTACCTTAGGGCGTCCCAATGCTTAAGAACGAAATCCTTCAATTCTGCATTCACAGAAGGATCGCAAATTGAGAGCCGCTTTCTGACCTTGCTAATCACGAAAGCATGTGCTAATGTAGGTTAAGAGACGGATCAGTTCATGTTTCCTTGAAGAGCTCCAGGATTACTTTGATACAGGACCGACAATAAGGGACCTGCTTCAACCCACCCTCTCGGGGGTTAAGATGGTCTGATTAGGTTATGTGGTTGCGCGCAGTTCGTGGGGGGAATTAATGTGGGCACATTGAGACGAAGGATCAAAGTGGGGATTCTTCATGAGTAGAGAAGAGGTTGGTGTGGCGGAGGACAGGAAGCTGTCAGCCGTGAAGAGCTGGTTCACGCGGAGCGTCAGCTTCGGGGGCCTCAATGGCTCCAGCACTGCCTTATCGGTGGCTGCGGCCTGCAAGGGCCTCTCCGAAGGTAACCATGCTCCTGGTAATGCTCTTCCGGATCAATCGGAGTCTTGGGGAGGACTGAACGTCAACTTGAAGCCGCTGTCCATGAGGTAAGAATACCATGTGTTTCAAATAAACTTATTCTCTTTTTGTATCTCATAATGAGCAATTATTTCACATGTTTCCTTGTTATTGTATTAATTGTTTAGTTATACTTAAAGTATGCAGGTAATATCAGTCTGTTGACAGTTTGAAATTGAGAAGGTCTTTGTGAGCATGAGCAAAGTGTTGTGGTGATGAGTTTTTATTTCACTCCGTTTAGTTGGCAAATGTGGGGAACATGGTTGTCAATAAAATGACAGTGTTCCGTGAACGGTAGATTGCATCTAGAAGAGAAGGTTCCCGATGAATGGGCAGGTCTCACTATGCATGGTCACAGGGATTTCATGGACGCCTCTCTATGTATCCATAGGGATACCTCTGTTTGATCATTGTGTCCATTGGGAGACCTCTATGATGATATCTGAAATTCGAAATGGTCTCGAAATGTTCTAATTTTACGGAAGGCACTGTTGTTGTACCAGTTTTGTTTTTGGTAAGGCATTCTATTCAACAAGAAATTGAAGGGTAGAGGTATAAATCAGGTCCACTTTAGATTGCGGAAGTTGAAGGAAGAATCCTACAATCTCACGCCTTGATTGGTGCAAAAGAATTTTCAAATTTTTCTTAACCTTGTTCTGTATTTTGTCGACTTTACACTATTCCAAGTAACAAGAGTAGCGGTGATGTTGATTTATGGCATGCTAAAAACCAATTTGAGATAAGGACGATTCAAGCTACCACTTGTTACGTAACGTGCGTCAAAGTTGTCATAAATGCAATGAATTTCAGTTCGTTACGAAGTATTTCACATAATGTTTGTTCAAATTTGAACCTTGTTGCTGTGACCTGTGCAATCTAAAGTGGCCCTCAGTGGATCTACATCGGTTGAGATCATAAGACGAAGCTTGAGAGGAAATTGATGTGTGCAGGAGGGTAAAGACTTTCAATGAGAGCGACAGAGAGGACCTTTCCATGGTGCCCAGAAACGTGACCCCCTTGACACCTCTCACCCCGTTGCGTTGGAAATCCAACGCTTGTGATGAAGAAGAAGAAGAGCCTGAAGAAGAGACCAAGCTTGTGCAAGAGCCTAAAGCCGTGGAGCAACGCTCCAGACTCGGTCTCACTGTTACAAATGCTGAGGAACACTTGCCTTCTGCTGAAGATGTAGGCGAAGATGAGCAAGATTTGGATATTGTCGCGGATAGTCAAGTCTCGCCTTTTGAAGATGCTGCCACTGAGTCACCAAGTGGCGAAGCCATGTAAGGAATTTCCAACACTGCTCTCCATTGTTATCAAATTTGTCAGCACGGAAAAAGGGGTTCCAATGAACGAAATGTGTCACATTTCAAATTATGATATCAAATTATGACATCAAAAGCTTGTGGATAGTGAGTCAAGTGGCTTTGGATCCTTGGGATTTTACTGTTTTTCAAAAAAGGTTTTTGAATCTCATCCATTCAGAGATATTCTAATACATGGTGTTTGAATTAGCATTAAACTTACAAAGTTGTGTATTAACTAAATAGAATAATCGGTGTAGTAGCTATGTCGGTATTTTGTTAGTGAAGTCAAAACTGGTTTGCTTACAGGAAAGCGGCATCGGGAGATGACGTCATGACGATGACAATTGATTATTTGAGGGTTAGATTGTTGTCTGAGCGCTCTGCTTCCAAGGTTGCAAAACAACAGATCCGAGAGCTTGGTACGAAGGTGAGAGTCAATCAGTGGGCTTGGACATGACATGATTAACGAGTTCTAGCAGAGTTTCTTTGCTTGCCACAAAAATTAGGGACCTTGTTTGTGCCTCTTCAATTAAAATCCCTCCCTAAGATTGTAAGGGAAGGATATTTCACTCTTTAATTTAGTGCCATAAGGCGTGAGGGAAGGAATCTTTGAGTTTTAGAATGTTCTTGAACTGGGAAGGAGCATCAAAAACCTAATAATGTCTAATGCATCGTTGCATTTAATCCTCGTCTAACTGTGCTAAGCATGCACAGGTGATGAAGCTGGAGCTGGAGTTGGAGCATGAAGTTGAAAAGAAGAAAAAGGCTGAGAAGTCTGCTGAAGAAGCACTTCTTAAATTGCTAACTGGTTAGAGCCTGTACTGAATCATTAATCAGTTCGCTGAAAACGTTAACTGTAAGGATCAAGAGGTTCAAGTTGGACCTGTTTCTTTTATGAGTTGTGAGTAGGTTATGTGGGTCTTTCTTTTGTCCAATGTTATTTAATTTTTGACCTACATGTGCAATATTTTTCATTGATTTTGGTTGGATGAAACTTGGTATAATCTGAATTATATTTTTTCATGATCTGATTAATTGAATTGGTCGTTTCTAAATTACGAAATTTTTGCCCTTTAGGGATTAATATTCCTGTGGGGAAAGAGACGAGGTCAGTGTGAGTGTTTTTGGATTGAATAGTTTTGTGATGATGGATGCAGGGAATTTTTCACGAGTAGCTGATTGCACAGCCAAAACTATACATGTGAATTCAGGGTCTGGAGTATCTGCTGGTGAGGAAATCAAGGAGGAGCTTCTGGAGAGCAATGCTAGTGATATCTCCAGGACTGACTCCATTGGCAGTTCTTTGGGGAGCAAGGACTCTGGAGACTCGAAGAAAAAGGATAACAGGTCTTCACTCTCTTCTTAGAACCTCATTTGTTTTACCCCTAAAGGACCCTAGAGGCCAAATTGGACATCATGTTTCTTTTTTGCAGTTTTGAGTAGACCATATGGGACTTTCTTTTGTTCAAATTTATTTAATTCCTCACCAACATTTGCAATGTTCTTCTCTGGTTCTAGTGGTACATATTTGAATTATTTTATTTCCACAATAAAAGCAACACAACTGCTCGTCTTAAAACCGTGAATCCTTGGACCTTCGGGGGTTATACTCCTTCGACACCCAAAGGTGGTTCAGATCAGATTCACTTCCTAACAGGCTAACATCTTTGCAAACAACGCTCAAATTCTGATTGAAAATGGACCTTTATTGACTAGACTGAACGTGTATGGGCTGCTTCATAACACTTTGAATGGTTGTGAGCACTCACCCTTCTCCGAAAATTTAAGATAATACTCAAAAGTTTGACATCCACTGTAGAGAGCACACAGGTACTAAGTGAGAGCTATGTCTTCTTCTTCCAAGGGTGTTGACGCTAATCAAAATAATTTATAGATTCTTTTTGCAAGAGCGTTTAAAGGCAACTCCTTCGAGAATGTTATGTCGATGGTTCCTTAATATAAGCAAGCTATGTGTGTTTGGTTGAGCAGAGCTGCTATTGAGAATCGGTTACGGAAGATGTGGAGTCAGATGAGTGCAGATATGAATGCTCTCGCAGAAGGTGGAAGTCAAGGGGAGCAGCTGATGAGCTGGATGGAGAAAGTGCCTGCTGTTCTTCAGAACACTGCCGGTCTCCAGAAGTCTGCACTTGTAGAGATGCCATTGAACTCTGTGAACGGTAGACAACAGAAGAAGGCAACCAATCAACAAGGTAGATCAACGAAGGCGAAGCATGAATCAGAGAGTCGGGAGTACTGGCATGAGAAGCAGTTGCAGCAGGAGGACCCTCCATCATCATATCGTAATAGAGATGCTGAAGGTAGAGCTTATGGTGTTGCACCTACAAGCCGGTCAGCCGAGGATACATTCAGACATGACGATGGGGGTGCTCATCCAATGTGGGACGACCGAGATGGCTTGGATCAGACATCCAAGGACAGTTATTACAGGTATGAAGTTGTTTTCCTCGTCTTCCTGAGCTAATTCTGCACAATAGGAGCTGTCAAAGTTTCTGAATCGTATTCTATTGCAGATCTTGGAATTCCTGCTCCATGATAAGGTGTGTTATCAATCTGGGCACAACGAGACTTTTCGATATTTAAATTACTAGCCCCTTGCAGAGGTTTGGTACCCGTTCTGAAGTTGCATCATCTGCCCTAGCTCTGATACCTTTTTAGATCCTGTTTGGCGCTGCGTTCCTCTATGACTGCCCCGTGGGTCCAATGAATTTTTCTGTTATGACTTATGACTCTTCTTAGTGACTTATTTCCTGCAATGTTTAGTCACTACTTAAAGCGTGAGTTTCCACAAAACTTTCTCATAGTGTTACATCTGAGATGCAGGCAAAGAGAAAGAGACGAACCTCACAGAAGGTACAGACATGGTCATCGTCGGTCTCGTTCTCATGACAGTAGTAACTGGCCAGCTGAAGAAGACTACAGATTAGTTGATATGCCTCATCAACAAAGGCTTAATGGAGAAGTATATCCTGGAAGGAGAACTCATAGCAGATTTGACGACCGTGAAGGCAGGCATGAGAGCTCGAATGGGATGACTCGCCAAAATTCACTTGCTGCAAAGGTTAGCCTTAACTTAAAACCAAAATTGTAATTGTCTATCATTTTAGCCTTGATCACTCTCTGATGCTGTGCTTCTCATATGTCATGTGGGGGTGTTTTAAACTTTTTTTCTGCTGCATACTGTTGGGTTTTGCAGACTAATGGTACATCGCAGCACAAACCACCTCCAAATGAGCCTGTCCAAGCACCTGAGCCCAAGTTATTCCTTGGATATGGACCTGATTTTGACGCCAAAAGAGACCGTGCTTCCTCGCCACCATATCAGCAAGGTCGAGTAAGTAACAACAATGTCACTGATGTGCTACTTGCGCTGCGCAAGGCCAAGGCTAGCATTCAGAAGTCGGGTTCAGACCATGCTCCTCCCATTCATCCTCACAGGTTGGTCTGTATTTTATTTCTCATTTCTCATTTTAATGAATTTTTTTTTAGGATTGGGCTTATGCCAAAATGGTGTAAGGCACAGGGTATAAAATCATCAGGAACTGATCTTATGTCCTATATTCACCCATGTTACCAACAGGAACTCATTTGCTCACAATCATGGTTGACTTTAGCAAGTGACGTAAGCATCTCAATTCCACTTCTTACTTGCTTTAGGCTGCTGCTGTTCATTACATGATACCTCCACTGATGTCAATTGCACATGTACAGAGCAAGCTGGGAGCCTGTGAAGTCCAAGTACAGTGTGGATTTGCAAACTCAATACCACACAAGAAGCATGGAGCATGATATGGGAGCTGCCAGGATGAGACCCTCAAACTCTTCTCCATCTCTAAATTACAACGTCAGACCTGCAGATAATGGTCACAGCAACTATGTAGATCAGCTTAATGTAGGAAATGGAATTGATTTTTTCTTTTAAAGAAGCATCTAGCTTTGCTAAGTGGGTTGCCTTCTCCTTGAGGTCTAAATCCATTTCAGGAGGACAAAGCTGCTGCATTGTGACAATTTGCAGGCTGGTACAACATTGCATGTTGACCCATGTACCTTAGTGCTGGAAAATTATGAGTTGTACATGAAGTTGGAAAATTATGACAAGAGGTAGCCAATTGTCAATGCATTTCAATAGGCTGTGCTACACTTTTGTCTGTCCCACCTTACTTCATGCTAGTCTTGGTGATCCTCCATGGGAGAGAAACCCAAACTCAAGTTTTATAATTTTCTGAATTTTTCTCCCCTGCTAAGGACTGGTTTCTGCTGTGCATAACATTATTTAGCAGTTTTTGTATGAACTCACCTGTCTCTATTCATGACATTCTTTAGCAGTTGTAGAATTCACCCCTCTCCATTGCACCTAGCAACCAAAAAAGTTTAGCATTCACTGTGGGTTGCAGGCATTGTCAATTCCTGTCTTCTTCCAATAACTTTGTTACACCTAATGAACTAATCAAGAACAAAAAAAAGGGTCCAATGAAAAAGCCACAAAAATTGACAGCTATTTGTTGACCAAGAAGGAAAGGAAGATTGACTTAATCACCATGGGAAACATGAACTATTTTATTGATTCACATTTGCAACTTAACAAAAGCAAGAGGTCCACAAAGCAACCATGCTCTAAAAGCATTCTTTAACACAAATGTACAGATTGGTTTGTTCAACGTACCAATGACATTTGTCAATGAACCAACAATGAACATACCAAGAGGTGGATACTCTGTCATGAGCCTTGTGCAATTTCAAATTCAAAATTCATAACTAATTCAACAAAGGTTCAGATAATATGATACAACTTGATTCCAATTATCTTCTGAGGGACAAATATTTAAAGAAGTTCAGCTCCCCCAAATTGTGAATGACAGAGCTGGTAAATGGTACCTTTTGAGGACCTCGATCCTACATTCAATTAGGGCATAGCTTTGAGATTGGTGCCGCTCACATATTCCCAGCCTGAGAGCCATGAGACTTGTCTTGCACCCACCTACCCTTGGTGACATTCATGTGGTGATCTTCCATCATCAAAGCTAAGCTAAGGTGATGATGGACCCCGGCCACTGCGCATGGACTAAATAAGCTTAGTTCTCTCAGAGGAAAGAAGAGCAAGTTGGCAAGGAGTCTTCTGAACTCTGCCATAGAAATTAACTAAGTTAAATTATGGGGAAGTAGGCAAGCATTTAAACTGCCACTGAGTTGGGTCGGGTCGGGTCTAGTACTATGGCATACATTTACGTGTGAAAATGATTAATTGCAGTAGGTGAGGTGGGGGAGCGTAATACAATTGCTATTTGTTGACCCATAAGGTGACAAGAGCATCGGCTCAGTCCTGTGCTGCGCCCACTGCAACAGTAAAGTGACCTAAAATCGTCCGAATAAGTGTTGTGGCATAACTGATATGCTCTAGAAAATGGACAACAATTTTTGTGACATTAGATGGGATCCCGGGGGGCTGGAGGGCCATTTCAGGGTTGTTCCCAGCTCTGTTCCCCCGGGGCCCATCGAACACGAATGCCAAATTTTATTTTTTTTGAAAAAGAAAAAAAAAAAAAAAAAAAAGTTCTAAAAATGAAAAAAAAAGTTTTATTTTTTTATTTTTTTTATTTAAAAAAAAGAAGATGTGGCAGTCTCTCAGCCAAGTGAGCAGAGCTCGCAAATGACCAATTTCGACTAGTTTCGAGGGTTCCCCACTTGGGAACTCATAGCCCTTCCCAGTAGGTAAATCACATCTAATGAATGGTGAAGGACTATGACTCAAATTGCAAGTGGTTCCATCATTTTTTGGAAGCATTGTGAATCAGTTACAAATTTTCAAAGATGCAAAGGTGTACTAGGGGCTATAAGTGTCATATAGGTGATGGCAAAATTTGTTTGATGCACATTAAGAAGTGACACTATTATTAGTAGTATCAAAACATGTCATAGAAAAGAAGTTAAAACAAAAGAAAGTGTACTCAAAATCAACCACTTGTAAGGTTGTCACCTCCACAATATTATAAATAGAGCCATTCACTACCCAAAGTGACCCTTAACTCTACCTTACACTTGTCTTTCTAATGTTCACCATTTTAGATATCAAGCTCCTTGTTTAGTTTCCCTTCAAAAATAGGGCCTGACATTCAGAAGTGGTTGATTTTTAGTGTGGTTACGTTACAAGTTGTTTGCATTCATGTCCCTTTTTCTTTTACTGTTTCACTTCTTGATGCAAGCACCTCAACCTATTCATCACATTATAATAGTTATTTGTATCATAATTTTACATCCAAAAGTAGTAGAAGTTCCTATTGTAGTCACTATTATAATTACTATTATTCAATGTCTTGATGGAGGCCACTATTCACCTCATTGTTACCTAAATCTCTAAAAGTTTAAAATGCCCACTATAAGTTGAATGTATGGATGATTTGGACCCGTTCCTAGTTGCCTAGATCTACCAAACATGTGGAATGGACCTTCTTACCTTACCAATGTATGTCAAAATTTGTAAATTGAAACATGGCAGATGTTTGTTATTTTATATTATATCAGGCCAAACGTCTAGAAACGTTTTGAATATTCTTTAAGATTCCCACGGATTCAGATCTTCGCTGAAAAAGTAAAAACAAAAGTTTCTGACACATGTGACAAGGAAGGAGGATCACGTACTGTGAGATTCACTTCTTCAAAAGATAGAAAGTCAAAAAGGCAATTTAATAAAGAAAAAGAACCAGATATCTCCCAAACTGAAGTCACAATTTACCCGACAATTCCACTCAGAATCTGAGATAAGTTACCGGGACCGCAGCTGTTGGGCCCCGGACAGGGTCCACGATTCAAGGGCCCAAACCACTGCCCCAACTACTCTTGCCCGGAAAAAAAAAGAGAGGAGCGCGTGACAAGCAGCCCGCGGGCATGCATGCCTAGCGCGGTGATGGGGCGGCATGTAGCCATGGGGCCCATGGCATTCGAGGGCGCCTCTTTCTTCATCGTCTTCAGCAGCGCCGCCCCCCTAGTGCATATGAACGACAACGACGCTCGTGGACTTTGTACCGGCGCTGGCCCAAGTGGCATTGCAATCGCATTGCTTCCATTTCCATGGATTGCACCCCGCGCTGACCTCTTCCTTCTCGTTCTAACGAACCACTGCTCGCCCTCTCTCGTGCCCTGTAGCGCTCGTTTTACACCTATCTTCATTGCGCTCTGGCTCCCGCGCGTACGTTGCATGCGCGGCCAATAGGGAATTCGACGCCGTTCCGGATTGACGCGGGGGATTGGGGGACTCGGAGGTCGCTATTGCGCCTCGAGGGATCAAGCCCTGTGCATCGGTTGCGATTTGTGGACGGGGAGGCATTGGCTTGGAGGTTTAGATATCTTCGGCTTCAAAATTTGGGAGGGGAATTTTGACCTGCATTGCGAAAGGGAAACCCTAGGGTGGGAATTGACGTGATTAGGGAGTGTCTGTGATGGTGAGGAGGGAGTGGCCGGGGGCGATTGTGGTATGAGAGACGGGGGTAGATAAACAGGCGGAACTGGTTGAGGACGGTTGTGAGGATGGTGGCCACCGCCAAATACCATCGTCCGGGACCGACGGTATCTGCGGACGTGAGTTACATGAAAGAGCGGAAGGTGGATGGAGGCGCCTCTGGTGGCAATGCCGGCGGTCTGAATGAGCCTCTCGGAGGCTTCATATTCGTGTGCAACAATGACACCATGCGCGAAGACTTGGAGCGTCACTTGTTTGGTACATTCTCTTCCCTTTCAATCAATATTTCTGCCTCCCGACTCTGACTTGGTCATGTTACAGTTTTCCATCGTTGTAGGTGACGTTAGGTTTTCAGGGCAATCGGAACAGGGATTATTAAAGTCACCTTTTTTCTTACATTGATGACCTTTCTCTTATGGAATTTGAATCGGATTTGCACTTCTGTCATTTGAGTCTCACACGAGGCGTGAAGTGTGATTAGGTGGACAACACGTTTGATTGTATTCTGGAGCGGTTTTAACTGACTACATCTTCCCCATTTTTATACTTTGATACCTTCTCTACGCTTTGACACAGACCTGTCAATGCTCCCTATTTGCGGCGGGGGAGTAGAATGTGGTGGCATCAGTAATGGAGAGAAGTCAATTTCTGCTAAGGAGTTGTGAGAATTTGTCAGAACCCTGCATTGAGTTTGTGCTGGGTCAGGGATAAGCTTCAGCAATTCGCGACAGTTTTAGGATGTGAGATATGCGAATGACGTAGTGATGGCAATGCCATCGTAGAAGAGGTCGGGCGGAGTGTACATGGCAAGAGATGAGAATGCACATGTATTGCGGAGTCGTGAAAGGGGAGGATTTGTGATCCCAGTAAGGTTTTAGAAAGAAAAATTCCAGGTGGCTTACTCTTGTCATTTGATACAAGGTTTGCTCAACTACCATTTTTCATGAATAACTTGCAGAAACTAGTATCTCTGGGTTGGTGAGGGACCGCTTGCGTTTTGAGGTAGGCGCCTCTACCAGGAGCCTGCCCGACCAGTTGTGTCCACAATATTTTGTGCATTTTTAAAAGGAGTGTTTCTCGGTGACGGTGATGTGTCAGCAGTAAGGATGTTCCATTTCAGAGAAGTAGGCGAAAAAATATGTTGTCGAGTTATGTTATTAGAGATTGCTTCTCAATCATTGCTTGCTTGTTTACAGGGCTTCCTCAGCGGTATCAAGACTCCGTAAAGGCAATACAGACGGGGCTTCCGCTGTTTCTTTACAACTATTCCACAAGATCTATGCATGGCGTTTTCGAGGTGAGTGCATGACTTGCCGTGAGGTGCACACAGCAGACACCGTCAACGTACGCTTGCTGTTCTTTGGGAACTGGTCCTTTGGCCGGTTAGAGATAGATAGTTTTTCGAGCTGCTTCAGAGACCTGAACGTTACTTCAATTTCTTACAGGCGATGAGTGATGGTGGCTTCAACATTGAACCTGAGGCTTGGGAGATCAAAGAAGCAAGACGGAATGGTCGACCTGTGTCTCGTTTTCCAGCACAGGCATGCTTTACTTCCTGCGATTCCGTTGGGTCATAGGGTCTTGTACTCGCTGGGTGACGGTAGTGGTTCTGTTTCTCTCGCATTTGTTGTGATCAGTATTATCAAGGATGGTGCTCTCTGATTTTGGTCATTAGTCCTGTCTTTTCTTAGGTTTTCCTGTGCAAGGGTCAGTCGTACTCATCTGCTGCCTCCGAAATCAAGTGGTTCTTGCGTAATGACACTAGATAGAGAACCTGAATAATACGCTGACATACATGGAACTTGATCATATAAACTGACTAGTAAAATGCTGTGTGTTCTTCTATTGGGAAATTGCAGTTGTTCATAGCCTTCAAATTTACTTTTTCGCTCCAACCTACGTCTCACCCAATTCGAATGCTTCAGATTTGTGTAATTTGCTCCACCGTATGCATACCCAGTTCTACTCATGTATATAATGGGAAATGACAATCCTTTCATACATTTGAACATGCAGGTTAGAGTTCGTTTGAGGGAGGAAAGACCCGCACTGGAAGAATCCACGTTTCGTTCCACAGTTAATTATTACGATGGTCCTAAATTTAGGTTAGAGCTTACAGTGCCTGAGGTAAGCTGGATCTTGCTAACAAGCTTGTGATAGCCGCTTTCCTGAGTCTTCGAGTTTTTGCCTGCTTTGAATCAGTACTGACCTAATCTGCTGAGGCCCTGGACCCACGGTTGTCACTTCGGTTCAGGATGTCAGGCTACGATTGGCACAATTGCATTTTTGAGTAGGATCTTTGTGATGGATAACAGTGGGATTCGGTAGCGTTTTTCGTTTACTGGTAACTTAAGCTGAACTAGATCAATTTTGTCTCAGCTTAGGTCTTGATCGAATGGTGCATGGGGTCGAAATGAAGGTAGATAGGAGCTGGATGTGGTAGACCACTGTTTGAGACTATTCACAGCTTAGCGGCACTATCAGATGCAAGCATAATGATTGAAATCCAGAGTCGACTGTTCCAAGTTGCTCACGTGTAGAAGATTGAAGAATCGTTGTGTGTGGTGCTTGTGTCTGAGTATCGGTGATGTATAACTTTCAGGCAGAAGAATTATTGAAGCTTTTCGGCACTTCTAGCGCACCGAAAACGCAGAAGGGTGCGGACGATCCAGAAGGCGAGTGGGAGAGAGTGAAGGTGAAGAGCAAGGGGAGTGCGACTCGCATTCATCGTCCGCAGCCTACGAAGAGATCAAGCTCTCCGAATTCTTCGTCAGGGAGGAGAAGATTGGGGCCGGCTGTGAACTGGTCCAGTGCGAACAGCAATGCGTCGCAGACCAGCGGTCACTATTCTTCGAACGGCGACTTCGGACGCGGAAGGGAGGCCAGGGCTGATACGGCGCAACGATGGCGGTCGGACCCAGATTGCGGTTCAGCGAGTGCGGGATTGTCAACGTCGAGTTGGGCGTCGCACGATGAGGAAAGGTTGAAGAAGGGTACGAAGGAGAACGGCGTAGCTTATGGTGAGGCAAATGGTGTAGTTAGAGCAGGTGAGTATCTCGACCCTCGTAACGCCACCACTGTGAAGAGCGATGAGCTTACGAATGGGTTGTGTGAAACCGGGAGTGAGAGGGGTTCTAGATCAGATTCAGATGAGCTAAATACGGAGTGTAGTGGATTGAGGAGTAGTGTGGAAGGGGACTCGCAAGTAGGGTCCCAGTCTCCAACTCGTGCCGGGTTTAGTTCGTATAGTGCAGCGTTGAAAGCGGGAATGCCAGCGGATGTAGTTAGTGTCGATAGTGTTGATAGGAATGAGTGTGTTGAAAGTGGTCAGGACGGCGTCAGTAGAGTTGGATCCATTGTTAATGTTGGTGTCCCGTCGAGTGCGAACGCAGATTTTGTTGGAGACGGTAGTAAAGTAGGGAGTGGTAAACACACTGAGGCGGTAGGGAGTAGAAGGTCATCGGCCAATTCAGAAGCGTCTGGCAGTGGCGCACAAGCGGTTTTGGGATCTCACAACGCAGGCGACCTAGTGTGGCTCGAGAGGAAAGTGGGCAAATCCTCGACGTGTTGGGACGGCGAGGCGAAGAAGGCAGATAGCCGTTCGGCGTGCAGTGACACGAAATTGTGTGTGCCTGCCACGACGGCAGTGCCGGAGGGAGGAAACAGGGCACCTCGAACCGATGGCGGAAGCGTTGGTGGAGGGGTGATCGAAGGTGGGCGTCCCTTGGGGAGTGTTCCATCGGGAGGCGGCGGTAGCAATGATAAGAAGGGCCATCCCGGTGGCCCAGTCGCTGACGAGGACGACTGCACTGGGAGCTCCAGTAGCCAAGGTCGTCCCGTTGGTGGAGACGGTGCGGTCAGTGCAAGCTTGGTCCCCGAGAGTGGTGGTAAGAAGGTCCCTTGGCAAGGGAGTGATGCGGTCCTTCGGCGATTGCTGGAGCCTTCGTCGGGTTCGATTGTAGGAACTCCAATGCCTCCTGCGTCCTCTGTGCAGCAGACGCAGACTGAGGTGGATGTCTCGACGAGTGTCCCCGAGCCTCCCAGCAGCACGAGAACGAGGTCGTCGACGCAGGAAGCCCGAGCGCATGCCGATCACATGGTTCCGTCAGTTAGCTTAGTGCAGGAGAGAGTTCGGCCATCGGAAGCGAGATCCGGCATGGCCTCCAGTGCTTCTCAGACGAAGTGTGAAGAAGCGGGCCCAGTGTGTATGTCGACGAGGCCTGGCAACGATGTTGGAAGGGATCATCCGTCTAAGGTCGCGAAAGAGCGGGACGAGAAATCACATTTTCGGAGGACGCAATCGCCTTCAGGTGCTGAAGCTCCGGCCGTGCTCCAACAGCGTCCGAGTGATCCTACGTCGATTTCCGCGACGATATCTCCGCCTCCAATGCAGTCTTCTCAACAGCCATTTCGTCCTGGTGAGTGACGTGACAATGTCAGTCCTGGTGATGGTGGTTTCGGTAGCAGTTGAGGTTTTTTTTTGTGTTTCCTGTGTGGTAGTAGCTGACGGTCTCTGCAATTTGGGCTGCCGCAGTCAGTGCCACGGGAGTGTCTGTTGTTAGTGGAGCGTGAATGCATTCGTGCTGCGCCTGATTTCAGTGCGTTCTGTACGCCTTGTCCGTTTCTTTCGCTCCCTGTGTCCGTGGAAGGCGACAGTTGTATGAGAGACTTTATGTTTTGTTTTGTCTGCGAGATTAATATCCGTGAGTACGAGAGGTAGTTTAGGTGACTCAGTCTGGAGCTCCTGTAGGATCTTTTTGAATAGGTGGTTTCGGTGAACCCGGTAGCAAGGAAGTCGTCATTGTTTTAGCTCGGGGAGCCGTTTTTTTTTGCATTTGTTTGTGATGCGTGTGTTGTGATCGTCCATATCATTGGAAGCCGTGTTCTGGGCAGGGAATTGGTGAATTGTTTTGGGATGACCTTCTTATGTCAATTGTTGTTTTCTTGAGAAACTGAAAGTGAGTGACATGTGTTGCAGACGTGTTGCATCATGAGATGGCGTATCGAGCGATCCCTCGTGGATTGCGAGAGGGAGAATATGGAGTCCCGAGCGGAGTAGTGCAAGGTGGGTGGGGCGTTCCTTCGTCCGTGCCAGTGATGGCACCGGGCTATCTTTTCGACGCGAATGGCATGTTTCCAATTCCCCCGCAGCAGTTCTTGGTGAACGCCGAGGAGCTTCACTCGGAAATCCTTGATTTTGCACACACAGCCAGTCCGTCGTCGTCAGCCCGGAGTTGTGCGGAGGCTGCTATCGACTGTGTGAGGGATGCCGTGAAGAGACTGTGGCCGAGTGCTGACGTGGAGGTAGGCCCCGGCAGTGTGGAGCGCGAGGGAATGCATTGACGATTTTGAGTGTGGTGTATGCGTCGATCCGGTTCTGACTGTTGTGTGTTTCTATTTTTGGTCAGGTTTTCGGTTCGTATGCCACTGGTCTGTGCCTATCCCAGAGCGATGTGGACGTGGTGGTCGTGGATGCTCCCCCTCCTTTGGAGACCGCGGAAACTGCGGGTCTTACGGGCACCCGTTTGCTTGCGCCATCTATTCGGTTGTTGGGTTCAGCGTTGCGCGGCTACGAGTGGTGCCAGAGCATTGCGACGATCGAGAGCGCAACTATGCCTGTGATCAAGCTGCATTGCAGGCCTTCTGTTTGTTGTTCGGGTTCTGTTTCTCCGGTGGTGAAGATCGATATCACGATCGGTGGGAGGAAGATGAGTCGGGAAGGAGTTGTGTGTGCAGTGCAGAGCGGCGAAGGTCTTGAAAGCGTGCGACAGTTGAGTTCGAATTACGAATTGGCGAGCCAGTTCCACAACGGCGCTGCGGCCCGGGAGTACGTGATCAAGCGGCTGCACCAGCACCCTGCTTTGGCGCCTCTGGTATTTGGATCCTCTCTGTTTTTCAGTTGTGGAAGTTGTTTCTTTTGTTTGCGGTAGCGTGGAGATGATGCCTTCGGTTGGGCCTGTCTGTTGGGATGGAGGGGTGCGTGGTGGAGAGGTTCGGTTGTGTGGATCGTCGTGCTATGTTGAATTCATGTTGAGGGTATTGGTTGACAACGGTGTGGATCTGTGAACAGGTTCTGCTTCTGAAGTCTTATCTGCACTCGAAAGGGCTGAAGGATGTTTACACTGGAGGCCTTGGATCGTTTTCTTTGACGATTATGCTTGTGTTTTATCTGGAGGTATGCTTCGCGATCCGTGTGGTTGTGAATGCGGCGGCGTGGTTTGTTTGGGACGAGTTCGTTTGCATGACGTGTGTGTGTCACGTTTCGTGATGTCGTAGCGTCCTGAGTTGATCTTCACATGATTCTTTTGTGCATGTATCTTAGTTGCTTTCGGCTTTTGTCCCGTTTTTGGCGCTGTGCATTTTGTTGTGTGGAACATGATTTTGATTTGATGATTTTTGGAGGACGATGAATTTGATTCGGTGAGTTTTGTGTGATGTTGACAGAGGGTGCCCATTACTTGTGGCACACCCACAGAAGCGAGAGCGCCGAGTGCTGCAGCCACGAATGCTTGCGCGAGCTCCACATCATCCGCTGAGGCGACGAATTTGTCTTCGACGCTAGCTGGTACAGAGTCCTTGGGTTGTTGTGAGGCAGAGTCTTCTTTCTCTCCTCCTCCAAGTGCCACCGTCCCGTCATCAGATAGGAGGTCAACATTGACGTCCATTTCTGAAGCTCCGTCAGAACCCGGTGGGTGCATTGCAATTGTCGTCCCCTGATTGCCAACACGTGAAAGTGTTTGGGAGTGGACATGGTGTTTCCCGTGTGCGATGTTGAGTGAGGTGATGTTGGACGAGACGTATATGTGTATGCAGTGTCCGTGCTGCAGCTCTAACAGTATGATCGGATGGCGAACAGGATCCAGCATTGGTGTTCATGGTTCGGTGGCGTTGGACGGTTCGAAGAGTGGAGGTTGCAATCAGTGGACAGGAGGAATTGTGGAGCAGTTGCTGACTTCCATGCATACGGTTTCTTCTCCGAATCTCGGGACCCTGTTGATTGGGTTCCTGTACGTGTTTGGTTGGGCGATCGATTTCACCCAAGTGCGTCTCGTGACGAAGGTACGTGGTTGGATCGTTTTCCCAGTTCAGGAAGTGGTCGACTTGGTGTTGGATGGGTGACGTGCAGATGCCATGTTGACACCGCATGGTGTCCGGGAGTGTGAGGGTGAAGAATTCCATGTTTCGGGTGTTTTTTTTGGATGATGACGACGTTCCCATGATTCGTTTGTCTAGAATTTCGTTTTCCAGGTGTTCCGCAGATACTGTGGAGTGACTGTTTTTTTTTTTGATGGTGTGTGTTATGTCAGGGTGTCGGCGGCAGCGGCGGTTTGTTTTACCTTGACAAGGCATCAGGTCCAGTCGCATTGACCATCGATGACCCGCTTCGTCCTGGTTCGAATATTGGTGCTGGATCTTTCAACATGCACCGAGTTCAGGTTCGTGGCATTGGTAGCTTGTGATGGCAGTGGCTTGTGATGGTTTGGAGTTGAGATTTGGGCGTGTTGAGCTGACTCTGCAATCCATGTAATCTGGATTGTTTGAATAGTTCTGGAGTGGCCAAGGGTCAGGCAGGGTTTCCCGAGTTCTTATTCCGGAGTTGTTTCGTTCGTCTTCCTTTGCCACCTCAGATGTTGTTTCGGTTTGGAGACTTGCAAGGTAGGGGGGATTGAGGTTGGTGCGTTGTGTGATGTCGTGCTTTGCAGGGTGCAATGCAGGAGATGTTTTGCATTTTGACGCGTCTTGCTCCGGTGTCGAGTCTTGAGAGCGTTGGACTGGGTCCAGGAAGGAGGCGTGCCTTACCCCTGCTGGACCAACTATTTTTGAATGGGAATGCGTCCGTTTTGCCGCTGTAGTTTTGGCGCATCACGCGACCGTGTCTCCGTGTGCTTGCGAATCTTTTGGAAGAAGAAGTGACGTCGATGCCGAGTTGTGGAGGCAGCATGGTTCGGGAATTCCTTGACACGAGTGTGTCGTTCAGGATCGCCTTGTGCGAGTGTGCATCGTCGACCCGAAGACATTGTCCCTCACTTTTATTTCTCAGTACGGATGGGTCGGTGGAGCCTTTGGATATTTTCAGCGCTGTAGTGAGGAGATGTGGGCATACTTGGGACGAAGTGGACTCCTTCTGATCGAACCAACTACAGTTGATGACTGACGACGACAGCAGCGACGGTGGTGGCTCCCGCTATGGGATTGCAAATCAGGGGTACCAGAGTCGATGTTACTTTTTGTGTATTATTGAGTCGCTTTGAGAACAATGCAGCTCTTCCGTCTGCGCACGACTAATCGAAGCCAGAGACTTTGAGGTTTGCAGTTGAGTGAGAGCCTGGACCGAAAACTGGAAAAGAATAGAGAACTCGGCACGTGGGAGCAGAGAAGATGCTGTCACCCCCCCAAGAGCCGGTGAGCATAGATACCTGGAACGAGAGTTTTACTCCTCGCTGTTGGACCGGAGGAATTTTTGGTATTTCGTTAATTCAAATCGAGTAGGTTATAGATGGTGTAGGAATATGGATATTCGAGTAGGGAGTTTGATTTCTGGGAATAAACAGTTTCCACCACCATTTTTTGGCTTTCTCAAGTCTACTGGCTTGAACGCTTTGCAATATCGTAGTTTTTTAAAGGAAATACAAGGATATTGGGGAGTTTTAGAGATTGTGGAGAGCTGTGTATAATGGACCCTGTGTGTCGCTTGATACATTGGTACTTCCTGGTTTTTGCTTTTGACGTTACTTGTTGTTGCTTAATTGGTTGGGTTTTCGAATTTTCCCTGGCCATGTTTGACCGTAGATTTGGAGTGGTCTTTGGGCAGTCCGGGTGCAGGGATTAAAGCAGGTGATTGGCGATTACAGAAGGGATATTGGAGTCTGATACTGATTGAACGCGTAACAATTGTCATACTGACCTTTTCAGCATCAACTTGGGTGGAGCCCAAGTGAACTACATTTTGACATTGGACTTTTGCACGTCAGATTTTTTTTCGTTCATTGTGGTAGCTTGCTTTGTGTGACTGATTTTTTAACATTGTGATGGCATGAGACTAGTCGGTTTTCTGTATCCAGAAGTAGTATTGGCCGGACTTTTTTTGTGGATAGAGTCGTCTTCAAGTATTCAATTCAGGCATAGGGCGGTGGCGAGATGGTCGTGGTGTGGTTACCGTGTGGGTCTTGTCTGGTGGGGATGTTTTATTGAGTAGAGTACGAGTTCCTGGAAGGTTACTCCAAGAGATCATCACCTCCTTCCTATGAAATATGGGCCCGTTGCCATTGGGGGGCAGATCTGCGAAAGTCGAAACCAGAACTGGACCTTCTGGACTCTCCGCCGGAGCTTGTTTTCAAAACTGTATGTGAGCTCAAGATTTCAGAGTTTTTTGAGCTCTCTGCCCGTGGTCAACCTGGATGGGCCTCCAATTCTGGTTTCCAATGGAAATGGGCTCTTTGGACTCTTTGGGGTCAGTTTAACCCTTGAACGTCGAGGCGGACGTTTTGTGTCCGATGGATGACAAGGAATCAAACTGTATAGGACATAAGTGCAACTATTCATCCTCTAAATTTGTTTTGGAAAAGGAAGATCTTCTACAGTAGTTTGACTTCCAATGACTAATTTTGCAATTCTAGAAGTCAATGATTCACACGGTAATAGAAAAGGAAGATTTCGAGGGTCCCCCCTTCGACGTTTAAGGGTTAACCTTGGAATAATGGACCCATGACCATTGATTTCAAGCTTTCTCTCAGTTTGCTGCCATTTTCAACTAGATATGAATGAAAAAATTTATGTTCATTTTTCAGAGAGGAATTCATGTGTCTATTGCAAGTCATAAAATTTTCAAATTTTTTGGGAAAAAATTGAAATTACTGTGAATTTTTTAAGAAAAAATGAAGAAAACTCATATCAAATATAGAATAGATTCAAAAATCTGAAATTTTCATCATAGATGTACCAGTATATTATAGTGCATAATGTCATGGTATGAAGTGTCAACAAGTTACCATGTCACTCTAAAATTAGAAAATCAACAAACTATGGTTTCATAGTCCCAAAGTTCATAATGCTATAAAATATTGAAATTTACAAATTTTTCAAGATTTCCAATTGGATTAGAAACTAAATTTGACAAGTCTCATGTCATTAGTTGGACTCAAATTCAAAAAATATCATAAATTCACATCAAGAGTAAAGAGCTAGAAATGGCCAAAATACACTACAAAGTTGATCTATGGATTAAGTATCTACTTTAGGAAAGTCAATAATACCATAATGAGTGAATTTACAATATTGTTTACTAAAGATGTACTCAAGCAACTTCCTAAAAATTTAGATGAAAAAACGTTTTTTTCGATCCTCAAATCTCAAGTGAGGTCATCCAAAGAGACATGTAGTGTCTACAACAACATTACAAGGTTTAACCTAAAAGAATAGGCCTATGACCACACCAATTTTGAGCCTCAAAGCATCGCCTCCACATCACCAAACAAAGGATGGGGAAATGATTTTCACATAGTGACGTTCCAAGGGAGTTGCCATTCCATCTTCCCTTCTTCCAAAACTACCATAGTGCAATCCACACAACATCCCTCGGCAATGCCTTATTTGACTTGCTTTACATCATCAATGACATCATGAAAGATGATGATTCTTCCATTGTCAAAGGATTCAATCATTGCGTGAGGTCTTTGCATGGGTAGAAAAGACTTTGAAAATGACATGAATGGAGCCTTATAACTTGGCCCAAGAAAACCAAAAAGCCTTTTGCATTGATGTGGTGGAGCCCCAAAATACTACCTTCGTGCAACAATAATGTTTTCATCTGTGGTGGCAATGCTCTCACAACCCATAACTTTGTTTGTTGCCATTTCGCTACTATATATGAATTGTTTTTCAATGAAACAATCCATTTAGAAAAGAAGAAAATTTTATTTTTATTTTTCAAAAATGAAATCATATGTCTTTTGTGAGTCTTAAGAATTTCAAATTCTTTTGTGAAAATTTGAAACTACTAGGAATTTTTCAAGAAAAAGTGAAGAAAACTCATATCAAAAACCATGCAAAATATGCTCAAAAAATTTGAAATTCTCACAATAGGTGTATATTATACTATATAACATCATGGTATAAACCAAAATTATAGTGCCATTCTAAAATTTAAAAATCAACGAGCCATGGTTATAGGCCCAAAGTTCAAATTGCAATAAAATATAGAATTTTACAATTGGACTTAAATAAATTTCATTTCATTAGTCAGTCTCAAATTCAAAAAATATCATTTTTATGACTCAAATTCACATTAAGTGCAAAGAGGAAGAACTAAAGAAAATATACTAAAAGTGTAATCCATGAATTAAGCATCTTCTTCTTTTGAAAAGTTTAATATCATAATGAGGGAATATCCAATACTACTCATTGAAAATGCATTCAAGCAACTCTCCTAAAAAAATTTAGATGAAATTTTTTTTTCCCATCTTCCAACCCAACCTGAAATCATCTAAAGGATACAAAATGTACTCCGTAGAATAAGCAAGAGAGCATATCCCCCAAGCCAAGATTGAATTTTTTTGCAAATAAGAAAATACATCTGGAGATGGTTTCAAAAGAAAAAGTGAATTTTCAAACTACCAAGAGAAAGATGTAATCAAAATGAAATTTCAATGAGCACCCAAAATCATTTTCTTGATTCATGTACTTTCTTCATTTATGCATTTGATCCATACATTTTGAAAATTCTAGATGTACATATTTTTAAGATTGAATTAGGGTGCACAACTGGTATGGTTGCCTCCATCTTAGTTTTGTTTAAACCCTGGAAGGATAAGCCTATGACCACAAAAATGAACTTTAAGATCTTAACTTACACTCCATATATTTGCATGCTGTGACTATTTATAAAATTTCCAGATTATTTTGTGACAATTTGAAACTATTTTGATTTTCTTAAGGAAAAAGTGAAGAAAATTCATATCAATTACAAAATTAACTCAAAAAAATTAAAATTTCTTCATGGGTATGTATAATAGTTTAAAATATCATGGGATAAAAACATTTACCATGTCTTTCTATAATTAGTAATGCCAATCATCCATGGTTAAAAACCCAAAGTTCAAATAGAAATAAAATATTCATGTGTAAAAAAATTTCAAATTTTCAAGCTGGAATAAAGTCAAGTTTAGAAGTCAAAATTGTTTAGTAAGTCAAGTTTTGTGTGTATTTTAGAGAGAGCTCTTTTGTTGTGAGGATTGTGGCTATGATGACTTAGCCTTTTTATAAAACTTTGGCAAGTTTCTCTTAGACTAGATGCTTACACTCTTGTATTCTCCCACAGTGAAAAACCCTTGATTGTCTTGTGTGAGTAGGATTTCTAATTCTTTCTATGATGGTGTATTTATCACATTTTTATGCGTGGATTTTGTATTGTGCTCAATGTGGTTGTGGTACACAATTAATATTTACAATTTTACATGGCACAATTTTTGGCCTTTCCATGTTTTTAAGATTAATGTTTGTGCATGGTTATGAACAAAGACATTTTAATATATCAACATTCCAAAAGACAAAAGTTATTCCCCTTTCCATGTCATCCACAACAAAGCATTCTTGACTAATGGGGTTGGGATTCCTTGTTTACAAAGTCACTTATTTGTGTTACTATGGAAATTATTCTTTCTCCGTTCACAATGTGTGACAACCTTTCCTTCAAAAAAAATTTTAGTGAAGCAAAGGAACCTTTTCCTAGCTTGGAACTCAAGAATGCTTTGAATGAGAAGCTACATGCTTTACTTAGACAAAGATTGGTATAAATTTGAGGTTCTAGACAAGCATGTAAAAAAACCCATTTTTTGCAATATTTCCATTTTAACCCCTAAAGGACCAAACAAAGTTTTTTGGCAACATAGCAATTTTGGACAACTCACTATAAATGGAATTTTTATTTTTTTTCTTTAAAATTTTTACACCACCTTTTCCCAAGGAGTAGCTTTAAGGCCCAACAAATTTCATAACTTTTGACTACACTTTTAAAAAGTTATTGTATGATATATAGTTTTCACTATTCATCGGGGCAACTCGGGTAGCTAAAAAAACTTCTTTATAGAATCACTTTTAAGAAAAATAAAAACTTGAAATTGGTTCTTTAGATTTATGTATATGTGGAAAGCTTTGAATCATTCTATTTTTATTAATGAGATGAAAGTTATGAGAAGTTTTAGTTGTGGATAGTTTGTGGGTAGTTATGGAATCTCAACTCTAAGACAAACTTGAAGTTCTTTATTTAACTCAATTTTCAATATTTTTGGAAAAAAATAAAAACATTAGATGTAGATTGTTTATTAAAACATTAAAACTGTTGAAATTAGTATTTTTCAATTCCATAATTAAATTTTTAAAAATTTAGTATTTTGAATCATTTTCTACTTCTTTCTATTTACTAATTTTTTCCTATATGCTGTACAATTCCAAACGATCTAAAAATTTTCAAGCATGTATCCAACTTTGCCTTGAAGAATTAATCCAAAGAATTACAACCATTTGGGATATTTTTCATACAAATGTGAGCTTGCAAAGTGCAACTACCCGATTTTTCAGAGGGCCCCCATAAGGACTTTTTTCACTTCAAATGCTTATGTATTGCAATCTACAAGGTGGAAATTTCTGAAATTTTTTCCACAACTTCTCAAACCAGTTTACTACAAGATCCTTTAGACCTTACATGTGTGAAAAAATGGGTTTTTTCTAAAATTTGGTATTAATACTAGAAATGGTAGTTTTGGAACATTTTTGATGAAAACATAGTAAAAAATCTTTAGGAGTTAACAAAGTATGTTGTTGTTGATAAATGGAAGTATTTAGAATGTAGATTCTTAATTACTAAAGTCCCAAGAGTCTCCTTTGAAAAATTCTTGAAGATTTGGACCTATACCTATGATTTCAACTTTTGGCAAGATTTTTTGAAATTTTTTCAAGATAGGAAAATTGATTAGTTTTCTAGGAATATAATTTTTATTTCAATTGGTGCCTGGAAGGAACAATTATATATGCACTTATGCCACAATAAACCCAAAACAAACGAGGCAAGGCAAAAATTAAAAATTAAAAAATTGAAATAATATTTTAAAATTATTTCTTATAAATTATATTTTTATATATATGGAAAGATTCACTAGAAGAAAAACGTGTCCACTACAACTGGACATATGCAACTCAAATGCAACTAAGTGTCCTATATAACTATCTTGCAACTGCAATTTTCTATAATTGCACCAACTTTGATGTGTATGTTATTGTAGTTGCAGAGTAGTTGTTGTAGTTGCACAGTAGTCGTAGAAAAAAATGTAGGAAAATGGAATCGTAACAGAGTGGATATTTTACATCCTATATTCGTTAAAAGTGTCAATGTGGACAACTTTGCGCTATGTGGAATCCACAACTACAGTGCAACTAGAAATCAATTCAAAGACAACTAGAAAACAACTATAGAACAACCAAAATACAACTAGTTTACAACTACAAAACAACTACAAGAAGACAAGTTTACTTTAATATAACTAGTGCATTTTATATATCCCATACCATTTGTCATACCTCCTGCCACCCCACTTGTATAAATAACTCGTCTTCTTAACACCCTAAAATCACAATAAGTGGCCTTTGGAGCTACCTAACATAATTGTTCAGTATGGTGAGTATTGTATGATATATGGTGTATATTGTATGGTATATTGTATGTGTTGTATTATGTATGGTATACTATATGTGTTGTATTATGTATGGTATATTGTGTATAATATGTTGTATATTGTATTATGAGTATACTAGTTGACCATCAATTGCAAATGAGTTGTAAAACACTTGTATGCAGTCGATCACAAGTTGCATAAATGTATCATCAAGATGCATAGTAGTTGCAAATAAGTTCATGAATCACAAAGAAGTTACAAAAAAATTGTACATATCCTATAAAGTAATCACAGTAGTCATAGAAAAATCATAACCTAGTTGCAAACCAGTTGGTAAGAAGTGGCAAACATGTCGTAAATGAGTTGCAAACTACTTACATTGTCCCATAATCATTGTCCCATAAACATTGTCTCATAATCATTCTCCCATAAACATTGTCCCATAATCATTGACCAATAATCAAATATATACCTAAAGCAATTGCAAAGTAGTTGAAATGAAGTAGCAGACCAATCGCATCAAAGTTGCAATGAAGTCACAAACAAGTTGCTACTTAGTTACCGACCTCAAACAACAGTGAATATCATGTAGGCAACCACATCATAAAGTGCATTGATGAAATTCCAAGTAAGCTACAAAATGCGGGACTAAAACGTTTTGCCTTGCAACTACGGTGCAACTAGAAAACTTGTCCATAGCAACTGGGTCCCTCCAAATTCTAACCAGTTGCAAATGTCCAGTGCAACTAAAAACTAGTTGCTCTTTGTAGTTGCAAAACCCCTCATTTTCTTCTAGTGATTTGATTCATTCCATTTGGATAAGTAAAGTGAAATTTAAGAAGCATTTTGTTTTGTAGACAATCTTAGCAAATTCTTAAGAGAATAACGTATTGAATTTGTTTTTGAACTCAATTTTAAAAATCTTAAAAAAAATGCAAATGTTTTAGTTCGAGTTCTAGAACAATCTCATTGTTGAGATTAGTGTGTTCTAATTCACAGTTGCTAGCATGTGAGCCTAGAAGCCTAGGCTCCTATGTTATATTATAGGCACCTTTTTAGTTATAGGATATTTATATTATAGGTGTCTATATTGTAGGTATCTAATTATATCATAGGTGTCTATGTTATAAGTACCTATATTATAGGCACCTTCTATAGTTATAGGACATTTATATTATAGGTGTCTATGTTGTAGGTACCTATGTTATAAGCACCATCCATGGTTATAGGATGCTTATATTATAGATGCTTAATTATATCATAGGTGTCTATGTTATAGGTGCCTTACATGGTCATAGGATATTTATATTATAAGTGTCTATGTTATGGGAACCTATGTTATAAGCACCTTTTATGGTGATAGAGTACTTATATTATAAGTATGTATGTTATAGACACCTTCAATACTCACTTCAATATTTGTGGAGTACCTACTTACACCTAGGTTCAAGGCTCGTAGGCTCATATTTCTAAGCTCACATGCTAGCGTCATTGTGTTCTAATTCCATCTTAGAACTATCAACAATTTAGTTTTTTTTTCTATCTTGTATCTACTTTGACTTAATAGTTTTTTAAAAGAATGAAAATTATAGGGAGGGGTTGAATTTTTTCCTCCAAACTCTTAATTCAATTCTTAAATATGCAAAAAATTTAATATACAATCTTTAGTACAAAAAAACTCATTTTCTTCATTTTAAATGCTTACATCTTGGAATCAATCAATATGGTCAATTTTGACTCCCCAAAATTATGCAACTCTCATTCTACACATATATGATCAAACATTTGCATACTAGTCTAGAGCAAGATCTTAAAGTTCTATATGCAAAAAAAACAATGTTCAAAATTTTTCTTGTTTGCATTAAAAATAACAATTTTGATTGTGTTTTTGGACAAAAAAATGGCCTTGGGACTTTAGAGATTAAATTTAATATTTTCTATTGGGTATCACTAGTGTTATTATTGAATTATGTGTAGAATGAGTGTTACATCATTTGGAGAGTCGAAATTTGGAATAAAATGTGAGACAACAATAACTTATGCACCTAAAATTACCTCTCTAGTTTCAAACATTGTAGATGTTTGCAAGAAACATTACTCTATGCTAGGTTCACATTCATTAAAACATAATTCAAAGTACAATGAAATATAGCCTCTAATGAAATTTTTAGAAATTATAACGTGGCATCATTAAACAGTGCAGACAATATTAATGAAAATAACCTTAATCTTCAAAAAATCCACGAAGTCGAAGCCATGAGTACTGGTAAAACCGCGAGTATTGAGAAAGCCTTGCCGGTAAAGTTGTGAATACTCTTAAACCTTGTGAAATATTCCAAACCTAGGAAAGATCATGCAATATTTTGAACTGTCTAAAATGAACTTACAAAAATTCTAAATCAAGTCAACAAATGGAAATTTAATCGAAAAAGAGATGATTTTATATGGAGTCTAATTAATCTGACTCCAACGGATTGTGGTATTCTTTGTTGCTCTCGTGCTCCTTGGAAAAGGCTTTTATTGCCTCAATGTTCAAAATGGACCTTAAGTAGGAAGACCATTGTAAGTTGTTTGGTTAATGCGTATAGATACTATTATAGGATTCACAATTTTTTTTGCAAAAGAACATAAAATTAAAGATTATTTGACATGTATTCATTATGGTCATTATTAGGGTTGTCTTGTTTGACACAGTTTTGGATTTCGGTGACGTGTTGGATGTCTGACATTGAGTGTCTAATGGTGACAATGTGTCGAATAAGCCTGTCTATAAGCGTCTAATAAGGTCATCAACCACCTACTTAGACAATTTTAAATCTCACTATAAATATAAACTTAAATTTAGAATGTATTGTGTTTATCAAATTGAGACACTTTACTAAAGTGAGATTAGAATGTGTCAAGTTAGCAGACCTATAGAGTCATTTATTTGAAAGTCAACCTTAAAGTTGACCTGATAGACGTCACAAGGGCTCTAACTAGACATTGTCTGACGTCTATTTGTCACATTGTCATGATGTCTTTCAGAACAACTATGGTCATTATGGTCCTTAAGGGAGAATATTCTTGCCCTTTGGGATTCTAATGTGACTTTTAGTTCCCTACATGGTTCCAATGGAAACCTAAAAGCACCCCTTTTGTAGAGGGAAACAATAACTATGAACCATTTGCCATGTTACGGCCATATGAAGAAGCTTACATGGTGAGTTCATTGAATTCATTAAATGGTGACTTTCCAACCCAATTTCAATGCTTTCATCTCCAATTCCAAAACTTTGAGTTCCAACTACACACTTAATGCAGTAAAAATCACTTCATTAGCATGCAACAAAACTTAATTGGATTCAAAAGTAAAATCTATATTGGTTTGCAATGCCTAATAGAAATGCTTGCCTTAGTTATATCCCAGTATAAAGTTTTTACATGTTTCACACTAGCACTAAACTTTCTACTTGTACTTATAAAAGAAGTACAAAATCATCATTATTCCAAAACTATTCACATCATTCTAGATTCATGCCTAGAATGAAGACATTAATTTTGAAGATGTTCAAGGTTTAAACATTAGAGCTTTGTGTTGATTTATTGCACACCTATCACTAGCTCTTAGAAAATTCATAATTTAGTCTTATGGTGTCCAAATAATGCATTCTAAAGCATGTTAGAATCCCTTCCCATTCACCAATTTGACCCAATAGAAAAAAAAATTGCTATTAAATAGTACTTATGTTTGTGCTTGCTTACTAGCAATTTGAGGCTATTAAAAGTGCGCATACCATCGTAAGCATTCATCATGTTGGTTTTGTGATTTTGTATTGACATTCCTAACACTTGAGAGTTGTCTTCCCTTTTATTCAACGCCATTTGATTTCTTCTACCTTAGTGCTTGTGTAGTTTGAATGTGTAAGCGTTGGGATTCCTTCACAATGTTGTTGTGGTGTTGTTGATTTGAATTTCTTCCAACCTTTCTAAGATGTTTTGAGAATTGTGAGATTGTTTGAGTTTGTTTAACTTAATGTCAAAGTGTATATTTTCTTCAAATTTTTGTCACTCTATTTCATGAATAATGTTTTACCTACATTTTTGTAGATCTCAAATTTTTGGTGTTATGTTATGTTATTATTAGTTATACTAATTATATATGTTTTTTATTTATTTTTAAATAATTTATTCAAAAAGATCATAGTATAGCCAATACAAATCAAAACACTACAAAAAATGACCGCTCTTTCTTACAACCATTTTGAGTGTCTACAATCATGTTTTTATTTATGGAATGACATTGCATTTTGGTTTACACCATAATACTTTAGGTCCATGAATACTTTTGCTAAAATTCTTAAACGCTTTTAAGAAATTTTGTGAAAACAAAATCTGAAAATTTTATGACTTATAGAAGACACATATATGCTTTCATCTATGGAAAAATTACCAAGAAAAATAAGTTATATACATTGGAAAAAATTCTAAGACTGAACAAAACATTCTAACATTGAAAGTTTTTTGAAGTTCAACTACACAGTCATAGGTTAACTTGCCTTCAATATGTTTGGAACTTCGATCTCATTGCCTTTTTGAACTTTCTTGTTGCCATATTAAAGTTGAAGAAGGAGAATATGAATGGCACTCACACATTTAAATCCTAGAGACTATGGCTATAGGACCCAAATGAATGAGGCCTTAAGTTTTAAGTCTCACCAATCATGAAATACTTATATATTGAACAAAGAGTTACAAGGTTACAAGGAAAATTCATGATAAGATTGCATACCAATAATCAACAACAAAATCATCATTTTTTCCTAGATATTGAATACACTAGATTGACACAATCAAAACATGCAAGTCTATGAAAGCCTCCTATTGATTTTGAAAATAGAGACAATTCCTTGAAAATACCTAGACATAATACCATACTTAGATAGCAAGTTTGGAACTTTGGTGTTGCCTATTTAATTTAAGTTAAGAATAAACTTCAACACTTTTGAGAATTTAATTTTTTTAAATATGGCATTAAATTCAAATAATATTCAAAATATTTAACAACAATATCACATAGTTTCAGAAGACACTTATTTTGTGTGTATAGAGATGAGAAGACAAGTTCTTTATACAAGTGGGGTGGTGGGAGGTAAAACAACCTATGTAAAAGATGTAAATTAGGATTAATATGAGCTCAAGTGCTCAACTTGCTCATAGTTAAGTCAAAAGCAAGAATTGTGTTCAAATACAATATCAAACTTCATTTAGGCATAAAAAAATAACTTTTTCAAAAAACTTTGAATTAAATTAATGTGTAATATCAATTTGACTTTCATCTCTCAAAATCCATTTGAGATTTCTAGTCTCCAATCAACATTCATCGATAAAATTTACAGAGGATGTTTGAAATTTTGTCCATAACTTCTGATTGGAGACTTGATATCTCAAAAAAGGTTTTGGAGATAAAATTTAGATTGATTTTCCAACTATTCTTTATTCAAAGTTTACGAAAATAAAATTATTCTATTTTTCCAAAATGAAGCCTAAAATTCTATTCTAAACACAAGTCCTACATTTCGACAATGAGTGGCTAAACTCTCATCTTCAAGTTATCCCATATAGTACCTTTTGAGGATTTATAATAAACAATGTATTTCATTATAAAAATGGCCTCTCCACCTTCCCATCTTACAAAATGTCAATGAAGTAATCATTCAATTTGCCATCAAAAGTTTTCTTAAAGGTGGATTGTCAAATACTCAAATGAAATATTAGTATTTGACTCAATGAATCTTTTGGATTTTCAACAAATCATAGTTACATTTATTTGTAGATTTGGTTGTTTAGTCCCTTAATTAGAAAAAAGATTAAATACTTTTTGTTTAATTAATTAAAGCCAAACTTGCTAACTAAGTATGGTACTTTGAAAATTCATAACTTATTCATACAATATAATTGATGCATGCTCCAGTGTGTTGAAATCTGTTGTCAATAAGGTCTAATAAAAATGGTTTGTTTTCGGCTAAAATTAGTGACAATTATAGGTGTGCATACCTTATTACCGTATATTGGGGACATATTCATTAGATCCTATACAAAATCATTTATTTGGGGGGTGAATATCCTTTAGAATTTCTGGGATTTCATTTCACAAGATTTAAAATATTTTGTGACCTTTAGCTATATTGCAATACTTCGGGCTTGATCGAATCTTTTGTGACCTTTTAATAGTAGGGTCCTTCTAAGCTTAGTAAGTTAGAAGATGGATTGGTTAAGTTTCAAATCCCTTTCAAAATTTCAATGAACATAATCTCTCTTTGAGTCTTGAGGGAGGAGGGGGAGAACGGACTCAACTTAGTAAGCTTATGTATCCTAATTATGGATTTTTTTACACATCTAAAGCAATCACCTTGGTATGTATATTATTTTTCATTTCTTTTTCATTTCTTTTTGAAGACACAAATTATTTTTATTCGTCTTTTCTACAATATTCAATTATGCCACATTATAATTTCTAAAAAATTCATTACATGCCATATTTAATTATATTTTGAATTGAATAAAAATAGTAATGCATAATATAGTTAAATATGGCATGTAATGAAATTTTAAATATATTTTGAATTTGGCTTAGGATAGAGGATTCTAAGGTAGACCAATCCAATTCCATTTATTGCCCAATTCCATCATCCTACTTTTTGCCCCAATTCCGTTTAGAAAAACATCCAAATTGTTCATTTTTTGACAAAATTAGTGTATTAATCCTTCAATGTCGAGGAGGATGTTTGACATCCGACGGATGATAGGGAATCCTTGTAGTAGGATAGAAGTGCAACTATTCATCTTTGGAATTTAGTTGTGGAAAGGGGAAGTCTTCTATAGTAGTTTGACTTCCGATGAGTGTTTTGCTATTTTTAAAGCCTATGATTCACACGGTAATGAAAAAGGATGATTTCCAAGGTCACCCCTTCATCCTTTAAGGGTTAATGCCAACAAGGGGTGACGTATCAATCCTTTGTTGGTGAGTACCTAAGTGCCATTAGGGGTGGATGCAAGAAACACCGGTACTATTTGGTGTCACAATTGGAATGACGGAGTTGCCATTCGCCATATCTTTTGGGAAATGAAGTCCATGTACTTGAAATTTTTATTGGAGATGGCTAACTTGGAAGTCCTCAGATTCGTTATTTTTGAGAAATTTTGAAAAAATAACCTTTAATTAAATTGTAATTTACCTAATTTGTCACACTTTGCGTTTTAGGGTTTTTTAGTACTGTGGAGCATCCAAAAATGATGATGTACGTCTAGGATTGTTGTGGGCTATTGACACAATAGAAGGGCATGTGCCCACCAAAGGAAAGTTCATTTCACATATTTTTGTGTCGTCCACCTGCGTGCAAACAGAGGTGTGTTGCCTCCAATTTTCTGGACATCCTACATAGTTTAGGACTTGGA
Source organism: Rhytidiadelphus loreus (assembly GCA_947034895.1). Lineage (NCBI taxonomy): Eukaryota > Viridiplantae > Streptophyta > Bryopsida > Hypnales > Hylocomiaceae > Rhytidiadelphus > Rhytidiadelphus loreus. The sequence goes on from OX344764.1 coordinate 49,365,196, forward strand.
AAGGTACTATTTTGTGATCCCCACTCAAATTACAGAAATGGCCAATTTTTAGTTTTTTTTAGTTTTGCTTTGTTGTTTTTTTTAAAAATGAAAAACTAAAAAAAGCCTTTTCCAGTGAAAAAATGAGGTGTTGGCCTAATATAAGACTGTATAGTACTCATAGTACCACGTAGTACTGTCTCCGGGGCCCACCTCTGCAAACTAGTTTCCACGTGGCCTGCACGGGTCCTTAATTGGGACTAGTAGTTAAGCTCGCAATTGACAGTGGCGGCTTTTCCTGTGATCGACGGCGCTTTTGAACTTGCGGTTCAGGCATGGTTCGGCGGCTTAGGGTTCGGAGCTCAGTGTCGCAAATCCATGAATTCTAAGAGACGTCGACGTTGCGCTTGCTGGTCGACTCCTTCTGTGAGATGATGGCCTCTGTAGTTTGTATTGTCTATCAATGAGGATCGTGTCAGCTGTTTATAGTTGAACAATACTTCAGAACTGTGTTATGGACGATCCCGTGAATCCATCGGTGCGCAGGCGCCATGAAAGTCGCCCTGTAGAAGTTCGAGCAAGTCCACGCACACGGGCAGCAGAAAGAAACTTACGACTGGAGGATCAGCGCCGTAGAGCTTTACAACGATAGCAAAACTGTCGTGCCAGGCGGGATTTCGTGGCGGACGCTTTAGAAGACAGTGATGGAAGTCATGAACGTCGTGTATATCGAAGCACAGTGAAGTGCCATGCAGACCGCATCTCCAATGGCTTGATTCAGGAGCTTCTTCTCTTAGACAATGTAGACTTGCGCGCTGCTATTTTGCGAAGGGTGTTCAGGAACGTACAAGTGCGCCCGCTCCTACCCGCGTATTTTCCGCTGTTGGAGGATGCTAGATCTGAACGTCAGATCTTGTTGAACCTAAGAGCAGAATTACAGCGAATGAAACTTCCACATAGCTCAGGTAAATTGGCTAGAAAGCGTTCGATCTTGGAAGCGATTGTTTCGGAGATTGATGCAGATTTCAGTCGATTTCACTGAATTTTAGGTATGAAGAAAGCTAATTTAGAAGATGCTGTTGAACGCCTGCGCAACACCGATGCGACATCAAGTGCCAGATTTAATGTTCCACACAGAAAACAAAGAGAAGGAGGCATTTCTGATGTTGTTAAGTTTCTAGTCACGACTTGGTGGACTGAAGAGAGTCGAGTCAGCCTGAACAGGAAGGACATCCGCCAGAAGCGCCTAGATCGCAATGTGTATGACACACATCCTGCACATCTTCTGATGGAGACTCAGGTTTACTCACACGTTGCTATTTTGAATTTTACATGTGTGCTTGCTTGCTAATACTTTGAAATTTGGTTCTGTTTTCCATTGCGTTTGTCAAAACATATTGTACATTTACCTTGGTAAGCAATGTCTCATAAGCAGATCATGTGCCCAACTATGTTCCGAACTTTCTATGTACTTACATGCTACTGCTGTAGTTCCTACTTTTTTGCTCTATAGTTCATTACAAGTATTCTGTAGTACTGGTAACCTCATCAGTATTGCCTTAGTTCCTGCTCAAGTACTACAAGTGTTTCCTTCTGTCTTTAGTATTAAAAGTGTTCTTACCAGTCAGCAACCGAATTGTAGTAGTGCATTTTAAATATGTCTTGTGTACTTCAAGCACTAGGAGCACCCAGAAACTTCTGAAGGATAATATCAACAATATTACCTACAATCCCGTAGTACAGTCCGTACTTCATTACATTGCATTTGCGTTGTAGCTATTCAGGGTCCTGGGGAACTGGTACTTTTCAGTACAATAATACATGTCTTCTTCCTTAGTCCTTATCTTCTGTTCTCATAGTACCTTCTCTATTGTCTTAGGATTTCCATGTATTGCATAGTACTGCACAGTATTGCACAGTACTGATGTTCATTCATGGTATTTACAATCCGTGCTCATGTATGTCTTACTGCTGTACTAATATGAACACTATATTCAGTAGTCCTGTTCATATTTTTCAGTAAGATTCATGTATATTTGGTACTCGTTGCACAGTACTAAGGGCACATGTTGTCAGTATTTATGCTCGTTAGCGAATAATTATAAGAGACGATACTCATATCCTATTCTACGTAGGACTAGAGCCTTGGAACCTTCCACCTGTGTGCATGGGGTTCACCGTTTGCAGTACTTTAGATTGCAAGAAGTAGAGGTACTACTCAGTATTAATATTGTATAGTACTCAATAAGTATCTAATACTTCACAGTACTCACTCACAGTACTCTTCTACTACTATTTATTATCTTGTAGTACCAAATAATAGCATCTTTGTGCACTATAAACAGTTGTCTATATTTCATAATACTTAGTGTGCCTCCACATTCATATACTGAATATTGATTCTACACTGTTAGTATTCAACACTGATGATAAATGCATTCTTCATTTTCATTTAATTCTAGTTCTTGTTACGTTGCATGTTACAACATTATCATTTGTGCTTCTACTAATGGACGAAGTGCTATTTTGCAGAAGGGCTTGTACGACCGTTTCATTATAGCTCATCCAGAATGCGTAATCATGTACCGATCTTTCGACCGTCTACGCCCTTTCTTTATTATCAAATGCAAAGAACGTAACGTATGTTGCTGTCGGTATCATGTGGAGGTACTGTTTCTTTTGGAGGCGTTGAATGCATTCAGACATCCATTGACTGGTGCCCTTTTCATTCTCCACTGCAATTGTGAATGTGTGGTTTGTGGTATTGACAACGGCGGCCATTGTAAGGTGGGAGACAGTCGCTTCTGTGGCGTTATAACAATGTGGGAGTCTCTGCTCTGTCCAAAAGTAGAAGATGCAGAATTCCATCGCCCAGGATGCCTACTAGGAGCATGTACCGATTGTGGTGTTGCATCCATGAAGCTTTGCCCATATGAGATGGTGGATGTTCCTGGGATCAACATCAACTGGAAGCAATTCCAGTACGAGGTTGTCGGTTCCACTGTCGAGGGTACACCGAAGAAACGCATCACAGAGATTTCCAAGACGACTCCATTCTCAGAGTTTCTCAATTTCTACAAACCCACTGTGCAACATTTCATACGACACAATTTCGAGGCCCGTTGGCAATCAAACCAAGCGAAGCTACTTCGTGCGTGTCTGCAACAGCATACCATTCTTTCTCACATCGACTTTGCTGAGAACTACACTTTCCAAGTCCAGAATGAAATTCAATCGATGTATTTCAACTCAACACAAATCACTATTCTGGTTCAAGTTACATATTACATGACATCAGTACCTGAGGATAGTGATGCTGTGGCTAGCCTCGTCAAGGAGACACACTATTACATCTCAGATGACAGGAGTCATGACACACTTTTCGTGCAACACTGCTTGATGTTGCATTGGCGTTGGTTCACATCAAACAAGTTCATACCTCACATGCACTGCGTTTTTAGTGATGGCTGTACAGGTCAATTCAAAGGGAGTCGAGCTCTTTACTTTGCTGCAAGGCAAGAAATCCTACAACCTCTTCTTTAAGAATTGGGACAACTGTAAGTGCTCTTACATTAACAACTGGGACTGTATTAAACACACCTCACATAGTACTGCAGGTACTGAGGAGTCTTCATATAGTATTGAATGTGGAGTATGCCTCTTTGCATTCCTTCAGCTATCTGTACTAACACAATACTTCTATTGCTTGTTATGACTAGTGTTGTTCCTCATGTTTTTTTGTTCCAGATATCCATCACTGACAGGCGGCTGTAAAATGCTGTGGAATTTCTTTGGCTTGGGCCATGGAAAAGGTGAATGGGATGGTGCTGGTGCGGTGGTCAAGAGAACATTGCGATCAGAACAGCTCCTTCATCCACTTATAACGTTGCAAAATGCTCGCGATTGTGTGACATTTCTAGATGCAGCATTGGGTGGAGAAGTTTCCAACACTGGAGACCGGGTTAGGTTATCATGCATCCTTCATTACTTCTATGTATTCCACTTAGTTGCCTCACCCTTGCAAATTGTGCTGTCAAATGTTCTTCGAATTCTGGAAGCATTCCTATTTTTGGGTATATGTTCAATGTATGAATCACTCATAGTCTCCCACTGACAAGCCCCTCCATGTTTGCGTATGTTTTGTGTGCAGGTCGTTCCGATACTTCCATTACATAGGGACTGCCGAAGTTGACCGCACAAACCTCCATTCTTGCGACAAACTACCTGGCTCGTCTAAACTACATTCTGTGTTTGCCCCAGATCGAGATGACCCAACCAAGCTTCTTGTCAGAGAACTATCTTGCTTTTGTGGTCCATGCTTAGAAGAAGATTTCACCCATTGTGAAAATGATGAGTACGTGAAAGCTTGGAAAGTTTTGAAGATTCAACCCCATGCTGCGGGCTTTATTCTTCCCACGATTGAAGTTGAGGAAGGGGATGACATTTGGTATTGGGAATATAGTGAAGATGGAATGGCTGACTTGGTACAAGTAGGGGATAATTTCGTTGTTCCAGCAGCTGTTGGCAATGATGAAGGTGTATCTTTCTACATACTACAGTGCCAGGCTCCAAAACAAGTAGTAACTAGTAACAGAAGCTTTCACCTGCACTTGGGGAGGTCACTTTGAAGTTGGAGACTCCATCATATCTGGAACATACTACCAAAAATGGGGTCGTCCAGATCTTCAGAACTATGTGTACTTGGCTAATTCTCAAATTGCACACATTGATGCAACCATAGTCCTTGCCTGCAAATTTCAAATGTTGCCTCGACAGCATTGTGTCAAAGGCAGCCATCGTGTATACACACTACCTGATGAAACTGTAGATGTAATCAACAGTGCCCTAGATAGTTTGTAAATAATCTTGATATGTATTTCCTTTCAGCATTCATGACAAAAATGTACAAAACGGCCTTCAATCAGCGCACATGTTTTAATAGGACAAGGGAAAACAAAGATGCTAATATTAACGTGCATTTCTTCAACGGCAATACTCGGTCAGCAAACATCCTTTGTACATATAGTACTAGAAGTACTAAATAGTATTAGACAATACTACTAATACTGCAAGAGTATTTTCATAATACTCAGAGAATATTTTCAAAGTACTGTAAAAACATTTTCATAATACTGCAGAAACATTTTCGTAGTACTACAAAAATATTTGAACACAATTTACATATAATTTTCTTGCTTCTGAATTAAAACACTTTCTACACTTCTGAATTTCTTGCTATCTTCAACTGTAGTAAATATATTACACTTATTGTATAGTGTGTCCTTCAAGTATACAAGTACCAAAGCCATTTAACATACTTAGCACCAATTCCTCCTTGAAATTGTAAATTTCTTAGACTCGTAGACTTCCGGACATCATGCTCCTCTACAGATCATGCTGTCGCAATTGCATTTGAACGTGGAACATTCTTCATCAAAATCTATGCCATAGTCCCAAGTCAGTTCTTTCCCTGCTTGAATAGCACGATTTGCAAAAAATGCAACCTGAACAAGCACAGTTCAAGAGAGTCAATTGTTTCAGAAGTTCCTATACATCAAAATGTTAATGCAAGAAAAAGTGACAGTATTCAACAGTGGGTTCCAGAACTTGCATGATACAAAGTAGGACTTCTGTTCTCAACCCACACTGGCATGTCCATCAAATTTGCGTCTCCACATCTGCATCCGCAGTCCGTGCAAATTCATTACTGTAGCTATTGAAGACCAATGACTTGAAAAGAGAAAACGAATAGAATACAGTATATGTCTTTCCCGAGAATTATACCTGTGATTCAGAAATCGGGAAACATTCGCCTTCTCCGTTGCATCAATACACAGTAGGGAATCGTCGTCTTTTTCTAGCTCTGATTCCCAGTCTGCGTCCAAAGTAAGAGCATACTTTGTCCTATCTCCTCTTTTCAGTAATTCTGCATTACTGACCACTTCTCTTGCATATTCAAAAACAAAAGACCCACGCCATACAGCTTCCAATGTACGAACACCCCATCCTTTCCATTTGTTCACGTAAAATACCTGTACACACATGCGAAATGGCAGTGAGTCAAAAATTCCACATTTGTGACTTCTAGTACTACACTACAAGGTAACTTCAACTTGTACTGTCATGCCCTCACCTCCAATTTTATAGTCACTCCTTTCTGCACTACCCGGTTGTCACAGTGTGTTGCACAAAGACAATTAGTATTGCACTCATTTATGTAGTCCAGTGGAACATGTCCGACACACCGTCCATTTTGCTGCTCCGTGCACTTGGACTGGGCAGTGCAATAAATTAATCTTGATGAATAGCCACTTCGTCTTCGTAGAAACTGTAGAGATTCACAATTTCTAGCCATTTAGTACTGTGGCGTAGTACTAGAAGCATTACTAGGAGTTCTGTAGTATAAGCAGTAATACAAGTAACACTATAAGAAGTACTAACAGTGCTACAAGTACTACTCTAAAAAGTACTACATGTAGTATTAGAAGTAGAAGTATAGCATTTAAGATCTATACTATTAAAACAAGAATTTTCAATGCTGCACATATCATTCTTGCTTAAGGGCAAGCAACAGTTGGAGGGGGGGAATTCACGTAGTGCTCTAAGCATTGCCAGTACTCTATGGATATGAAAAAAAAATCATTTGTAAACAAATGGAAATCCACTATGACACATTTATTGACGCATACCTGAAGTATGTATCGAGGATGCAGAAGGCCATCTTGGACATAATGTCTGTCTTCTCCTTGAAGCTGACATGAACAATCACTGATCACCTCTGTGCATGTGCCATCCCTTTGGCCACCCACTGCCGTGCTCCTCAGAGTAGTTACAGGCAGAGTTTCAAGCCTTACAGAAGGGTGGATTTGAAGAGAACGGACATATGTGTATGAGTTATCAAAAAAATTGACAGCGTGTGAGGCATCACCGTCAAATACAAGGATGGGGATGCTTTCTAGACCTCTAGAGACGTCAATGTGACTGGAATGTAGAAGTCCCTGTTCACAACAACATATCATATACAGGCCACCATGCAGTATACAAAGTCGCCAATTTCTTTTCGGTAAATTCAGTTGTACTTGCTTGTGAGTAGATACTCAAGATTCAAAGAAGCAGAGATTGTGAACATGCACTTGTACTACTAGGTTAATAAAACATACCCTGTTGCCAAATTGTGCAGGACAACTAGGGATCCTAGAAGCCGGTTCTTTAACCGGGCTCCTCTATGAAGACGCATGACTAACGTTGAGGCCATGGGCCAGAATGGCTTCCTCAAGACAGAAATCCCGGCTTGGTCCCACGGTTTTGCCGTGGAACTCGAAGCACTCCCTTGGCCCACAATCATATCCAAGAAAACGTCACTGCCCTCCACGACTACGAGTACTTATTTGGGGCCACTTCGGTGAGCTGACGCCACCAGTCATAGTTTAGGCCCATGGGCCCTAATCAGACCCGCAGGCCCCATGATGGATTCTAAGTGTTCTCTTCAGTTACATGAAGAGAAGTAGACATAAAGGACAGCTATCCAAACTACAACCACAAAATTGTGTCCACACAGATGAGAGCATTGGAATGTAGGCATCATTTATTTCTTGGTACACACCTTGTTGTTCTTGGACCCTGAACGTACAATTGGACTTGATGAAGCAATCTCGCCTACAGTATGCCGAATTCGCAAAACTCGTGTAGACGTATCTGTAGGAGATTCGTCCTCTATAACAGTGTCTTTCTTTGCTCCCTTTCCTGAAACGAATCCAGCTTCATAAGGTACAATACTACATTCACATACGATTAGGAAAACTTAGTACAAGGATTTCAGTCTCTAGTATTTTTAACAATGCCATCAATGTATACTACGAGTTTCTGCTATAATTACAAACCAAGAAAAGCCACGGATGTTGGAAAAAAAGCATTGAAGGTCGTCAGGCTTCATACCAGTAGGAGACCCAGAACTGCCTTTCACAATAGACTTCGTTGGGCTTGATACGTTGGGCAATTCACTGGCACAGTTGTTGTCACTTTTTTGCTCTCTAGTGCGGGATGTCAAAATCAATGACGTGTCCACTATTTTCTTCAGACGCTTCGATACTCGTGGAAACGCTAAAGAGTACGGGTCTTCAAGACTGGCAGCACCTAGTTTGTTTTGAAGAAGAGAAGCTTTTTCGGAAGGAGGAGAAGCTTTCTCGGAAAGAGGAGAACCTTTGTTTGAAGGAGACACTAGTAATATACTAATTTGTGCCTCCACAGACTGCAAGACCAAGAGTATAAGGCAAGTACAGAAAAATGCTATCAATGAAGTCATGTAGCACTGTAGAGTAATCCACATCCTACAAGAACACTTCAAAATTTGAGACAATTTAGACTGCAAAAAGTGTTTAGGAAGCATTTTTGTGGGGAAAAAAATTAAAAATTGAAACTCACTTTCTTGGCACGGACCACTGACGGTAGAATGATGTCCCCATCCCGTCCAATATGCAATGAATCGAGCAATTTCGGAGCTTGAACTGCGGGTTGTACAAGTGGGTCGTTCTTCTCTAAATCAAAGAAGTCAGAAGCTTCTAATGCCGGATGGTCATGAACCATATGGACATCTTCCACTCTTGCAATTTGTACAAGAGAAGACCTATGGACCGCGCTATTCTCTGACAAGTCAGATACAGTTGCTGCCACAGGAAATTCGAGTACTACAAGGGACGCCTCAGTACTCTTAGGATCCTCAATTGCTAGAGGGGAAGTTTCCACAGTAGATGTGAAAGTGCCTTTTTCCTTCAATTTGGTGGACGGGGTAGACAGGTGGGACCCAAATGGAGTGTACGACCCCTCTATCTCCGTAAGAGATGGTATTGCAGCGACGTCAGAACCCTCCATGTCAACCTTCGATAATTTAGGGATGATGACATCTCTATCTTCCTCTAAACACTTAGACACGGTGCTGTCACAAGCAGACATACTGGGAGCACCTTCGGGTATTATAGAGAACCCTGCACATTTGAAAGTCAGTGGTATAAGAAATTGTAGCAACAAAAGTAGACTTTCATATAGCTGCCACCATGTATCATAAGAAAAGTAGAACAAGCCATATCCCTAGATATGGCTATTGTGAAAATTGTTCTGAAAAATGCTAGACAAGTGACTCACATAGAAGATGTACACTAACTCAGACTGAAAGTAGTACTGAGTTGCATGTGAATAGTACTGGAGGTACTTGTTATTAGACTTATGGTTTACCCAAATGCAGCAGTCACTGAGATTGCCATAGCGAGTGGATACGATGAAAGTGACAACGAAGATATGACTTGAGCCATTAATAAAGAGCACTCTCCAATAGTGGAGTTCTAAAAATCCCGTGTATGCAAGACCGGACACTAACCACATACAATAATAACTCCTACATAAGGCATTGCATAAAAACCCAGTACCAGATGTAAAACACTTGTATCATGTAGTACTAGGAATGCATGCAATATTGATAAAAACACATGTTGGCAGTTGAATCTACTACTGAAATTGCAAGGAGAATATGAAAGCAAACCCAAAGGAAACACATGAGGGAAAAGCATATTCCAAGTCATAATGTCACATGGTGAGGATAACATTGTATTAAAACAAAACCTTTGGGTCACACAGAAAATAGGAAGGAGACATGACCTATGGGAAAAAAAATTTAAGGACGACACCATTTCAAAATGGCCAAAAGACGTATGCCAGCATTACCTAAATCATTTTGCACAGATGCTGGCATCAATTCCGCAGTAGTATCAGCCGGTATGCCACTTGTTAGTTGGTCGCCAATACTTCCTTCAAGTAGTTTGCCATACTGTCCAAATCCCCAACTATTGTACCACTGCTTAGGCACGGGTCCACACTGCGGCACTGAACAGAAGACATTGTTTTTGAACCATTGCGCAGCACACCAAGGATGATAAACATGCTGGCAAGAGCACACAATAACATCCTACAAGAGAAATCCAGAACAACAAATGCAGCATTGAAGAAGGGAGGGTAGCATTGGGCCACTGGTGTTGTCCACCAGTAAGTCGTCGTTGTAGCTTGAAGGCAAAGGCCGCATTGATACAACATCCTTCCCTGCTACTACCTCCACCAAATAAGCTTGTAATGCCGCAAGACGTTTATTGTGGCCTTCCACGGCGGTTAATGATTTCTGGAGTTCCAATTCCAAACTAGCCTTTGTGTCACCAAACACTCTGAGTTTCTTGACATTGGAGTAGTACATTTTGAAGATGGGTCCAATTCCTGGTAGTTGAGTAGTTGCTGCGATTTCTTCTTCTCCTGCAGAGACACTGCACTATTGGCCCGCTTCAGTCAATGAAGACTTGAATTGGTCAACAAGTTGAAAGCAAGCCTCCCACTGCACACCAACTTGTACAACCTTCGCCTTCTTTTCATTAACTTCTTCTTCATAGCATTTCAATTTCGCTTCTAACTTCTGCACAAGAATCCTGATTTCCATTTCCCTGCACCATAGATGGATGGTAAGATGTGAATACAACTAATTCCATGCTACATACATGTAATACCTTCTAATAGTACTCAATACAATTGTAGCTACAAAGACTGCATATGAGTAAAAAACGGAAAGACCCATCAAATGACTAAGTGTATTACCATTCATGTGTAGTACTAGTATAAACTACTAGTAATCTAGCAAAGTACTGTATGAAGCCGAATATGACTGAAGTCGACCTTTACTAGTACTACGACAGTACTGGCTCCAGCACAAAATATATGAAGTACATCAAAGTATTAATAGTACAGTCAAACTTCTGCAAAAAATGACAATGTCTAGTACATAAGACTATTGGATATGGCACATGTAACACATACAAATAAAGAATAGTACACCTACAGCAAAGAATGCTCCAGTAAAATACAATAGCCATGACCCAACAGTACAAGTTATGTTCCAAAATGTACATAAAGCAATATAGTACTGCAAGTGCATACAATTAGTTTCCATCGGATGTGTTGTACCATTAGCAACATGTACTATTATTTGTAGGAACTACACATGTTGGAACGCTAGTGTTAAAGGCATAGAAGCGTAGTACTACAAAATTGTTGTAGTACATTGCTCAATCGCATGACCACCCTTATACACAAAGAGATTGAATGGCACTACTTACAGGGTTGACAGGGCGTCCGGACGTCCAAGTGGACGTCCGGACGCTGACCCCAGGACGTCTTTTGACATACCTGGCGGTGACTACCATCCGACCGTTGGACGGGCGAACGGCCAAAACTTCCGACGGCATCGAGCGGACGGGTAGATCGCAGACGGGCCGACCGAAGCTTCCGACGGATAGCGGAGAGCGGACGGGCCGACCGGGATTTCCGACGGACTAACGCTCATGCGGTCGGCTGGGCGGAGTGCCGGACGGCCATTAAGTCGACAGGGCGGACGGCCAAGCGGACGGCCATGAAGTCGACAGGGCGGGCGGCCATGAAATCGACAGGGCGGACGGCCACGCGGTCGACCGGACATGCGGACAGCCACGAGGTCGGCCTTGCAGCGGTGCGGACGGACGAGCGGACGGCAAAACAGATGAATTGATACCGTTCGCTCATCTAGTCGGACACCTAACCATCAGACATTCTGTCCACATTTGTGTGCACCATAATATACCATTGGAAAGATATCATTCATAGCTTTCCAATGGTATATAATACATTCAATTTGGACAAAAACTCCAACTATGGGACATCTCCAAAGATTGCAGTCTTCTTAGTCCTCCGTCCGACCGCAGTAAAAAGACATAAAACATGATTTTTAGACCTCTTTTACGCATAGTAAAATGTCTTTTTTCAAAAAACTTTGAACTACAAAAACGTTGGAAATAAAGCCAAGTTCTACTTCCAAGAATCCGTTTTAAGTTTCAATCTTCCAGAAAAAAGTTAAGGACCATTTTCTAAGGCTGTTTTTGATAATGGCCAAAAAAACGTTGTCTTCTACTCCTCTCCTCCGACCCCCCGTTTGCCATCTAACCACTTGTCCGCCTATTGTACCCTCCATCCAGTTGTATTGTATTGATGAATTTTAAGAAGTACAGGTTCACTTTTCAAGGCTTCCATTTAATACTACAAAGTACAAAAGGATCCTCCGAGTCTCCAATCCTCCATCCGCCCTTCCCACCCGCCGTCCGCTCCTCCGACCCGCCGACCGCTCCTGCAACCCACCGTCCGCCCATCCGACGGCCCGTCCGACCCTCTGCCGACCGCACTAAAATGTCTTAAAACATGATTTTTAGACCTCTTTTACGCATAGTAAAATGTCTTTTTTCAAAATACTTTGAACTACAAAAACGTTGGAAAAGAAGCCAAATTCCACCTCCAAGAATCCGTTTTCAGTTTCAACCTTCTAGCAGAAAGTTAAGGACCATTTTCTAAGGCTGTTTTTGATAATGGCCAAAAAAACGTTGTCTTCTACTCCTCTCCTCCGACCCCCCGTTCGCCATCTAACCACTCGTCCGCCTATTGTACCCTCCATCCAGTTGTATTCTATTAATGAATTTCAAAAAGTACAGGTTCACTTTTCAAGGCTTCCATTTAATACTACAAAGTACAAAAGGATCCTCCAAGTCTCCAATCCTCCATCCGCTCCTCCGACCCGCCGTCCGCCCTTCCTACGGCCCGTCCGACCCTCTGCCGACCGCAGTAAAATGTCTTAAAACATGATTTTTAGACCTCTTTTACGCATAGTAAAATGTCTTTTTTCAAAAAACTTTGAACTACAAAAACGTTGGAAATAAAGCCAAGTTCTACTTCCAAGAATCCGTTTTAAGTTTCAATCTTCCAGCAAAAAGTTAAGGACCATTTTCTAAGGCTGTTTTTGAAAATGGCCAAAAAAACGCTGTCCTCTCCTCCGACTCCATCCACCCATCTCACCACCCAAAGGACCCTTCGAGTCTCCAATCCTCCATCTGCCCTTCCCACCCGCCGTCCGCTCTTCCGACCCACCGACCGCTCCTGCGACCCGCCGTCCGCCCATCCGACGACCCGTCCGACCCTCTGCCGACCGCACTAAAATGTCTTAAAACATGATTTTTAGACCTCTTTTACGCATAGTAAAATGTCTTTTTTCAAAAAACTTTGAACTACAAAAACGTTGGAAATGAAGCCAAATTCCACCTCCAAGAATCCGTTTTCAGTTTCAACCTTCTAGCAGAAAGTTAAGGACCATTTTCTAAGGCTGTTTTTGATAATGGCCAAAAAAACGTTGTCTTCTACTCCTCTCCTCCGACCCCCCGTTCGCCATCTAACCACTCGTCCGCCTATTGTACCCTCCATCCAGTTGTATTCTATTAATGAATTTCAAAAAGTACAGATTCGCTTTTCAAGGCTTCCATTTAATACTACAAAGTACAAACATCGTATATAGCATTTATGTATACAAAGGAAGGATAATCCAAGTTAAACTTTCACACATTGAAATATGCACTATAATTGTTATACCCTAAACCCTAAATCTTAAATCCTAAATCCTAGACCCTAGACCCTAAACCTTGAATTTTACATTAGTGAACAAACACATTGCTTTAATGTGCAAAATATGTTTGACTTCTAATTCCCTTAAAATGTGATTATCATGATGTACTACATATGGATTTTTGCATAGTTCATAAGCTTATTCATATATGTTGTCAACATGTTCTTGGTATTTTCTACATCAATTATGATGTGCCAATTTACAAATAACAAACATACAATTATAATTTGAAGTTTTTTTTCTTTAAGTTTTGTTGTAAAATGCATTAATAGTTTGAAACATCAAAGTATACATAGTACAAGCAATTATATTATTTTATAATTGTATTACAAGATGCTACAAAAAATGCTTTAAATATTTTAATGTAATTTAATGTTGTTCAAGATTAAATATTGCATTTATACAACAAAAATATTATTGAAGTTGTTTTCCTACACCCTTATACTTATAAATTGTAAATTGTCAACTATATATCTCATATGAAAAATATTAGTGCTTGAATAGTTTAAAACATAATCAACCTTCAAATGTGATGATTTTTTGTATATGACTATGATGACCCTCATTAATATATATTTGTAATGTATTTATACATCAATAATGATGTTTTCAATTCATCTTGTTGTAAATGTGACATGTGCAATTGTGATTTAATAATTTATATTATTAGTTTAGTTTTATATCTCATCTTCAAAAAATTTGGAATCATTTTAATATATGTTTTGTTCTTTATCACACTAGATTCTATTATTTTTTAAATTGCTTAGAATAAACATTAAAAAAAAAGTTCAAAGGGCTATTTGTTTATATAAAGTAAAGACTAGAAATGTCATGGAAAATGTTTCTTTTCATCTCTATTATTTCTTTCATTTGAAAAACATTATGTTTGCCAACATTTTTTATTAAACTACATTTGAAAAATAATTTTTTAAAATATTTTTGACATTCCAATTTTGACAATCAGATAATGTAACAAATATATAAACTCCTAATCCTACAAAATCCTAGTTTACAAACTATTGAGTTTTATTTCACCATACCAAGAATTTGCCATAAAAATTTAGAAAAGTATCTCAGTATCTTTACAAATATTAGACATCATCTGAAAAAATAGTCTTTTAACTTTTCCCAAAAAATTCAATACTACTATCAATATAAATTAACAAAACCGAAGACATAAGTACAAATAGAAATATAAATGTCTACCACAAACTTATAACCAAAGAATTGAAGAAACACTATAAAATAATGCATTTACAAATGATTTTATAGAAAATTCCGTAATTTAAAACCTTGAAGAATACAATATCGATTGGATTAAAAGACAAAAAACTATATAGTTTGACTTTTAGTAATATATATAATTAACCAAGCATGCTAGATCTTCCACAATATAATTGCAATAAAATCTCTTGTCTAATTAAATAATGATCAATTCAATCTTCTTAAGTAAAAATAAGGAACCCAAAAGTATTGAAGGGATCATATGAGGGGCCATCATGTATTCATGTTCGACAAAGGTTAGTTATGTTTTAAACTATTCAAGCACTAATATTTTTCATATGAGATATATAGTTGACGATTTACAATTTATAGGTATAAGGGTGTAGGAAAACAACTTCAATAATATTTTTGTTGTATAAATGCAATATTTAATCTTGAACAACATTAAATTACATTAAAATATTTAAAGCATTTTTTGTAGCATCTTGTAATACAATTATAAAATAATATAATTGCTTGTACTATGTATACTTTGATGTTTCAAACTATTAATGCATTTTACAACAAAACTTAAAGAAAAAAAACTTCAAATTATAATTGTATGTTTGTTATTTGTAAATTGGCACATCATAATTGATGTAGAAAATACCAAGAACATGTTGACAACATATATGAATAAGCTTATGAACTATGCAAAAATCCATATGTAGTACATCATGATAATCACATTTTAAGGGAATTAGAAGTCAAACATATTTTGCACATTAAAGCAATGTGTTTGTTCACTAATGTAAAATTCAAGGTTTAGGGTCTAGGGTCTAGGATTTAGGATTTAAGATTTAGGGTTTAGGGTATAACAATTATAGTGCATATTTCAATGTGTGAAAGTTTAACTTGGATTATCCTTCCTTTGTATACATAAATGCTATATACGATGTTTGTACTTTGTAGTATTAAATGGAAGCCTTGAAAAGCGAATCTGTACTTTTTGAAATTCATTAATAGAATACAACTGGATGGAGGGTACAATAGGCGGACGAGTGGTTAGATGGCGAACGGGGGGTCGGAGGAGAGGAGTAGAAGACAACGTTTTTTTGGCCATTATCAAAAACAGCCTTAGAAAATGGTCCTTAACTTTCTGCTAGAAGGTTGAAACTGAAAACGGATTCTTGGAGGTGGAATTTGGCTTCTTTTCCAACGTTTTTGTAGTTCAAAGTATTTTGAAAAAAGACATTTTACTATGCGTAAAAGAGGTCTAAAAATCATGTTTTAAGACATTTTAGTGCGGTCGGCAGAGGGTCGGACGGGCCGTCGGATGGGCGGACGGCGGGTTGCAGGAGCGGTCGGCGGGTCGGAGGAGCGGATGGCGGGTGGGAAGGGCAGATGGAGGATTGGAGACTCGGAGGATCCTTTTGTACTTTGTAGTATTAAATGGAAGCCTTGAAAAGTGAACCTGTACTTCTTAAAATTCATCAATACAATACAACTGGATGGAGGGTACAATAGGCGGACAAGTGGTTAGATGGCAAACGGGGGGTCGGAGGAGAGGAGTAGAAGACAACGTTTTTTTGGCCATTATCAAAAACAGCCTTAGAAAATGGTCCTTAACTTTCTGCTAGAAGGTTGAAACTGAAAACGGATTCTTGGAGGTGGAACTTAGCTTTATTTTCAACGTTTTTGTAGTTCAAAGTTTTTTGAAAAAAGACATTTTACTATGCGTAAAAGAGGTCTAAAAATCATGTTTTAAGACATTTTAGTGCGGTCGGCAGAGGGTCGGACGGGCCGTCGGATGGGCGGTTTTAGGGTCGCAAGAGCGGTCGGTGGGTCGGAAGAGCGGACGGCGGGTGGGAAGGGCGGATGGAGGATTGGAGACTCGAAGGGTCCTTTGGGTGGTGAGATGGGTGGATGGAGTCGGAGGAGAGGACAGCGTTTTTTTGGCCATTTTCAAAAACAGCCTTAGAAAATGGTCCTTAACTTTTTGCTGGAAGATTGAAACTTAAAACGTATTCTTGGAAGTAGAACTTGGCTTTATTTCCAACGTTTTTGTAGTTCAAAGTTTTTTGAAAAAAGACATTTTACTATGCGTAAAAGAGGTCTAAAAATCATGTTTTATGACATTTTACTGCGGTCGGCAGAGGGTCGGACGGGCCGTCTGAAAGGGCAGACGGCGGGTCGGAGGAGCGGACGGCAATTTTTTGACCATTTTCAAGCACAGCCGTAGAAAATGGTTCATATCTTTTTGTTGGAAGGTTGAAACTTGGAACGGATTGTTGGAGGTGAAACTTGGCTTCATTTTCAACCTCTTTGTAGTTAAAAGTTTTTTGAAGAAAGTCATTTTACTATGCGTAAAAGAGGTCTGAAAATCATGTTTTATGGCATTTTACTGTGGTCGGGTAGTCCGCGCCGTCCGCCCGTCCGCAATGGCCGTCCGCGTCGACCACGCCGTTCGCTTGTCCGCGATGGCCGTCCACGCCGACCGCGCCGTCCGCCCGTCTACGATGGCCGTCCGCTTGCCTGTGCCGACCGCCCATCCGCACTGTCTGAACGTCCAACAGGTGCCGTCTGATGGTCGCCGTCCACATCGTCCGCGCGTCCGGAAAATCTGGACGTCCGAAAAATGGACGTGATTTTGCCCTGGACGTTGCAATTCGTCAACCCTGACTACTTAGTGTTACAACGGGAAGTAGTCGTACTGACTTGCAAGACAGACAAGAAACAAAGAAGTTGGGAAGTGGACAAATACCTGGCAAGTAGGTTTTCAGGGTCAGTGCTTTCAGCATGTTGAACATAACTCTCACTGTGCACGCCCTTCTTCAATCCACCATGCATAGGGATAGGAGATTCCAAAGTTCCTGCAACGCCCGGATCAACTTCAAGTCCTCCATTTCGGTTGAAGCCTTCCTTCTCGAAGACATCACTCACTGGCAGCTTCAACAAAGTAGCCAAGCGCTGGATCCATAGCCTCACACGTCGAGAGTAGGACTTCCACTGTGCTACATTAGTTCCAGCTGCAAATTCCGCCCAGTTCACACTCTTGTGTTGGACACAGTCCAACACAAACCCTATGGCAAACTCTTTAGCCACATGCGTAGGTGCATGAGGCCTTTGATAGCACAAACAATAAAGCGCCTCGGCCTGTCTGCGGAGATCGAAACTCAATTTCTCTGCCAAAGAGAAGCCATTTCTGGCTCTCTCTTCCCCGAAGACATCTTCCACTTCCTCAAGGGTGATTTGTCTCCCAATCTTGAATTTGTGGCTGTTGATTCCTTCACTTGTAAGTCCAAATTTGGAGGCAAAAACCTCTGCAGTGATGGACGGAGGGGGGCGCTTCTCTTCCGATTTCAAGGACGCCAATTGTTTCCTGCATTCAGATTCACTGAATTCTTGCTTCATCTTCTTGATTTGCGCACGTCGTTTGGAAGCCGCTGCGTTGGTGTCAAGGCAGTCATTGCTGTCACCGTCAACATCTGAATTGCCCTCCTTTGGCGTGGCGTCGTCAGCAGCAGCACCGGAGGTCCCAGACGAGGAACTCGGAGTACTAGGAGCAGATGTAGACTTCTTCTTCCGTGTAGTGGGCTGCTTTTCTTTTGCCAATCTGGCAACACCAGTCAAGGCAGAGGAGGTGGATTGCACGACTTTTCTTTTTCTTTTCTCCAATGGCACTTTTGATGTTGGTGGAGGCGGCATCCTGGACATGTCTTTTGATGAGCTGTCCTTCGTTGCAGTGCTCCGCTTCACATAAGTAGCTGCAATATTGTGCATATCACCTCTACTTTCATCCGAACCCTGAAGACTGTGGCTTGTATTTTCTGAAGAAGGTTGTGGACGCACAACAGTTTTCTTCATTTTCCCCATCCCAAAAAATGGAAGACAATCGCCCAAGCTGGGGGAATAACATTAGATCAGTGGGGCATTCTACAAACGGATGGCAGTAGTGCAAATAGAAGTGTTGTCTAATACATCAAACAATGCAGAGGACGTAGTATTGGACAGTATTGAAGATGGCATGTGAAAACCTCCAAAGGTACTCCTAGTACTATCACATGTAATACAAGTACAACAAACTATTAGAACTCCAACTCCAACTAGCAAAATGCAGTTATCTTTAAAAACTAGACATGAGAGGATTGAATGACAACTGACTTAGTATAGAAACACAACGGTAGCACAGGAGATGTCCGCGACATTCAAAAAAATATAAAGCGAAAAAGCCAAGCATGGAAGGATTACCAAAACTATAGGGATGGGTGAATACAAGGACCGTCATGTCTGAAGTGCTCAAATCGTAACTGCTATTGGAGAAAATGACCACAGAGGACGTTGCACTCAGTCGGCGACATATGCAGCACATTTGGAAAATAACTAGAATCCTAAACCCTAAACTGCACAAAAATCTTGTAGTTCGGTACTTCTCTAATTATAAGCAGAGAACAAGTGCTTGAGTCCAAGAGTAGTGACAGGAAAGAATATGGCAGAGGATGCAAGGACTCACCGAATTTGACTTGTCTTCACGTCACATGTTGAGAAGTACCCAGAACCGCAAACCCCGACGACCCGGACACCGCACCACCACTACTAGAAAATGGTGTCCAAAGTAACAAAGTTTTAACACTTTTCTGTACACTTGGGCACTGCACTGACCATTTTAACACATCTTGAACACTTCTGTTAACTTCGCTTGGGTACTCAACTTTTTTTTGTTGATTTTGGTATTGCATCTCTATAACCACTTACTGTTCTCATTTCACAGTTCTCATGAATGAGCTAGGTACAATGTGATGAATGATTATTTTCTGTTCCTTTTCTACCAAATCTAATAGTCACAGAAAATATAGTATTATTGACACTTACTCTGAAGTCTAAACCACAACTCCCAGCAATTTTCTTAACAAATCAAATTTGACTTTTACATATAGTACCATAGCTATCACATGGAGTACACATTAATAATGAATATGTCTTCAATTTTTCTCTTCAATACTTTGACCTAGCAAATAACTATTCAATTGAATAATTAAGAATTCAGAGTTCACTTGTACAGGAGTCACAAAACAAATTTACAGAAATTAAATGATGCTCAAGAATCCATGATGCCATTGCATGTTCACAGTCCCTCTTCATCCCTTAGAAAAAACAATGTGACATACTTTTTCTCAATTAAATAGCATAATGTACAAAATTTGAATTTCCAAATTCTATGTCATTAATTCTGAATCATACTATCTGCATCACTGAATCCAAATGAAATACTTCAATGTCTTACTCATATGCACATTGAAGCACATTTGAAATAAAGAGAACTATGTCCTCTATTTCAACAATGACACATTCCTTTCACAATTTCACATACAAGAAGAATATATGGGCAAATGTGATGGGCTTCCATGTGGACTACTAATGGAAAATACTAACTTTGTTAACGTTGACATTCCTAGAATGGCACAGTACTATGCAAACATAGAAGCACTTCCAACTACTCCCTGCACTGCAACATTACTATATTAATTGTTATTTAGTACTACTACTTTCACTAAGTTCTCTATGTACAACATTTAAACAGATACTTTGAATGAAATGAACATACACATCATGCTCTGTTTTGGATTTGCATTATGAAACCTACTTTCATTGCAAAGACAATTACAATACCAAATCTGCAAGCCAAAGCAAACTGTGCACAAGCATTGAAATTACTGAACCTACACAAGGATTGAACTCATTTGAAAAACTCTAACATATAATTACTATCTCCAAAAAATTAAATCCTTCTATCTCTAATACTCTGACCTTCTTCTAGTGCAATTCTTCGATTCTCATTCATCTTCCGTTTTTCCTAATTGCCACAGAAATGAAAGGCTTCACTTCCTTATCCTGAATAGTGAACCTGAAAAACAACAAACCCAGAAAATAAATTATGTACAAAAATGTTCACATACCTAACAAATCAAATTCTATGTTCTAAAAAAATATCCTACTCAATCCCAAATCATTTTTAACTATATTCTCTCTGCTATCTTTTGCAGGCCTACAAGTAATTCTCTAATATAATCACTTTAAAATTTGAAGCTCGCTAATTCTTAAAAACATGCTATTCATACATTTTGAGCCATGTTAACTTTTCTACGTTCCCATCTGTATCATTGGTACACTATGCATGCATAAAGCGTTAATTGAAGATAATTACTTCACTAACATCATCCATGTCACTAACTTCTTATATGACGCATGTTATACTGTAACGTACTATGCAATATTCTTGAACTGCTAATGCTTAGTAAAAATTCAGCAGCAAAATAGTAATCACTGAATTACCGAAAATTTTGGGGCCCAGACATACACTATACGTTACCATTGGAATTAAACCTGCCTCCCAAAATTCAAAATAATTTTAGTTTCAGTGTCTACATTACCATTTCTCTGAAAAGTTCTGTAACTACTATGAATGAACTTCCGCAATAACTTGCTTCCCCTTCAAGTTTTTTACTACATAACTACAATTACTTCTCCAATTGCATTCACATTAATTCACCGATGATCATGTCTGCAGTTCATGACCACATTGTAAATCTAAGATGCTTAGCATTGTACTTACCATATTCTGTTCAACTATTTATGCATTCGAAGACACATACTGTGACTTCATCCCATTCCCTTGAATTGTACTAGTAACTTCTGTCAAATACATATTAAAAACAAAACACAACACATGTTAATATTTATGGTTTCCTTCTATTCACTCCATCTGCTTCATTGGACATTACACAAACCTACAACCACATGCTGCAAACTTAACTTCATGAAAACATTTCAAAAAATAAACATTCAGGCATATCAGTTTCATTTCTGTACATCTCTGGAATCTATACATTTTCCTTTTCTTTCCTTGTCCTCTTCTAGCGCGCACAGTGCACTCTGCAATGCCACTAAGGTAGGAGGCTGTAAAAGCAACACTTTAACAGCTGATTTGCAGTTTTGGGGAAGCTAAATCTCTTAACACAATTTTCAGTAAATTTTTGTGGTAAGAAAAATGGAATTGGCATCTAATCCAAGTCGTTTCATATTTTTCGAACCTTCATGGAATTAGTTATAAATTTTTTAAGTTGAAAACATAGTGGTTTCTAAAAGCGACCCCTCCTGGAATGTACACCTCTGGTACATGTTAGAGTCAAAATGTACTAGATCGCTTTTAGAGTCGGGTCGCATTTACAGCCACCTACCTTAGTGTTCTACCTTCAAAACATTGGCCTACATGAACTTCAAATTCTCATCTCCATTAACTTGTTTGTATAGTGCAGACAACTGCATCCACATCTTCGTGTATTGCTATTCCAAACTCAAGTCCACATGCAATTCAATAATGTTACCTGTGTCTTCAACAAAATATCCCTGCACATCCCCCCTTCCCTTATTCTACTAAAACTATAATGCAATACCATTTCATAATGAACACATTCAGAAAGTTGGTTGGAAAATTGCCTTCTCCTGTTTAAGCAATGTTTTTGCGTTCATAGGTCAAAGATTAAAAAATGTACCTTTTCTCCATTTTTCTTCGATTTGCTACTCATCCTCCGACGATTCACCAATGTCCCTATCATACATCATGGTGTTCTCTTCAACATATTCATTTAACAATTCATTGACTGAAATTACTAGGCCTTCCACATCTGCATTTGGATGAGTTTCCAGAGCCTCCCCAGCCACTTCTAAACCCTCAAAATCAGCATCCCTTCCCATGGCAAAAATTTCTGGCTCTTCCTCCTCCTCTGCTCCAATGTCTACTCTACGCCCTCTTACCTCTGTTCGTAGGACTACTTTCCAACCGGGCTCATCCTCATCCTCTGAAAAGAAAACTTGCTAACAATGAATTGGAAAAGCAAATGACTCATATCCAAATGGTACCAACGATCTGAAATTTGCCAGAGTGAATCCCCACTCATCCCTTCTAACGGTAGCATTTCTCCCTCGGTAGTTAGCTTTCACCCAGTCACAGATTAGAAGTACTACACAATGTCTTCCATAGTTGAGCTCAATGATCTCTTGAATTTCTCCAATATATTCTAGATCCTCATTAACTACATTCCGGTCTCGCCTCCCAGAGCGACATGGTTGACGAAAGAATGTTGCGACTCCAGAGTCACAAGTACTGGTTATTCTTTGCTCTACACTCTTCACTCGTAAATGGTACCCATATGCATACATACTCTTAAACTTCTTGGCTTCCAACGATGGTAATTTTGAAGAGTCCTGAACATCTTCAGGAACCACCACTCCCTCATCCATTGCCTTCTGCACATCTAATTCTAGCCATTTCTGAAATGCTGGAATTTCTTCCATCCCCGCAGGATACAATGCCCCTCTCCTACCACTTCTATGCGGATTTCTCCGACGAAATTCCAAACGCATTTCACTTCTTTCTTGGCAAATAAACTCATACCTCCTACAATGCATTGAAATTTTGTTTAGTGATTTCAAGTTCCACATCCACAATACATGAAGAACAACCTTCTTGCCGTTTAATTGCTATGCTTTCAATTCTCTAATTAGATATTCATAATATACACAATGTAATTTTGTTCTAGCATTTACTAAAACTTGTAGAACCCCTACCCAATGCCCCCACAAAGAGACTACAACAATTCCCTAATATAATCAAATCGAACAACAAAACATACTCCTCATTTGTTAATCACATAACTTGCAGTGCACTCTAATTTCTGTGCAAGGTATGTAATATGCTCAATGTCATATGACCTCTTACATTTCACATGTGCATTTACTTCTCTTTTTAGTTAACGCAGACAGCTTGGTACTTCATTCTTGATAAAGAGTGAATTTGTGAATAATGAAGCTTCATATTTGAATTTCCACAAATCCGAATTCCATGAATACATATATTCCATTGACTTCCTACTCCAGAGCCACTAATATTGAAATTCCAACTAACTCCTCTATTAGTTTTATTTCTTTACACTCTATTCAGAAATTTGTAGCATCTCCAGGGAATGCATAAGAAATGCTTAAAAAGCAGAAAGCACAAGGTCTTATAAATAATGAAAAAAAAAATTGAAAACATAGAGGTAACTGCTATTGTATGTTAAAAAGCAAAAACAAGTTCATTTTGAACATGGCATGGGTAAAAAAAAAATCTTCCCACTTCTGCCTAAAAAAATAATTTCTTTTTTCTTGAAAAATGAACAATACAATAAGGATTTTTTAAACCTTATTTATAAAAATAAAAAATGATTTGGAAGATTTGCCTCTGCTTCCTTCAAATTTTTAAATTAACATACTTCAAAAATTCTTAAACATTCTCCTGTCATTAGTAAGCATCCAACAAGTTCCATACAAAAATGAAAGCAACAAATGCAAAAGGAAAACATGAAAACATAAATAAAAAATGATTAGAAGTTTAATTTCTGCACGCTTTCTCTTTCTCTTAAACCTCTGCTATCTAATTGCCTTGAAATTCAGTAAAGTTTTCTTTCCTCAAAAAAATAAGTCCTCACTGGACAACCTACATGATGCTTAACAATGGCCCACAAAATTGGACCTAAAGGAACTTCATGCTCAAATCAGGGCTTCCTTTAAGAAAAATATAAATCACTTTCTACCATTTTAAAGGTTTATTCTTCAACCCTCGCACGTAATTTGGGGACTGTAATTACACATACCGATTCACAAGTTGGAGGTATTTTCAAGTGTGCAAAATAAATAATTTGTGGCTTCTCTTCCATAATAAAATTCCTATGTGTACACAGAGTTTGTTCCAATAAGTGAGACAGGTTTACAGTCTCTTGCTTTACCTCATCAAAAATTTTACATCCTAAATTAAACATCTCTCAATTTCTGAATTCTACTCTGACTTCTACTGACAGAATTCCTTTTCTTTCTCAACAAACTAAATACACTACCTTCATAAATATTTTAATCCTTACAAGACACACTGGTAATAGTGGAACACATCTTTCATTGTATTCTATGAGACATTGATTTAATAGAATCCAAACGTCATCCTTCAAACAAAAACAACTCTCTGGAAAACTCTCCTTTCTACTAAATTGTTAGAAAATGAATACTCTCATTTCATTCCTATATATAAGTCATTCACAAGTTTAATAAATTATGTCTATGTCATTAGTAGGTTTCAAATTACTTATCATGCTCTGATTTATTACGGTTCTCTTCATTCAAATAATGGAAACATCCACAGTTCCAATATACATTATTTCTTACATTTAACCTTTTTTAAGAATCAATTTTTTTAACAATTCAATTTCTGTCAACATAGCATACTTCTCCAAGCAAGCAACCTCTAAATTCAATTACTATATTTCAGTCATCAGTTTTTCAAACAAATATAACTAACATTCACCCAAATTTTTAGTACGCTTCTTTCTGTTTGATGTACCTTATAAATACTGTGAAAAAATTGAGCTTCTGTTCATAAGTTGTTTGAAAATAATTACCATGCTCTTCTGACTTCCAACATAAAACAATATTAATTGCACTATATATTCTTGTAAAGATCAACACAAAGTATACATGGTCCACCTCTGGACTCATCTTCTTTAAAATGGAATCATAGGGAAATAATAATTAGTTCTTCTTTGTAAATACAAAATAAACATTCACATTGCCCTTTTTTCATTCATTCAAACAAAAGCATGTTCACTTCAACAACTGCCTTCTTCTTTACCTAAATGAAGAATGTTTTTCACAAAGAACAATCCTGCCCAGAACAATTTATGCAACAAGAATTATTAGTGCAATATATCCAGTGTGCAATTAAAATTTACAAAAACAACTAATTGTTTCTTAACATTTCAGTGAAATAACAATCTTCACTTCAAAAAGACTTAGAGACACTCACTGACGGTAAGGCTCGATGTGCGCTGCATTGTCCAATATGAATTCATGCATTGCACTCCTCAATTCTTCAGAGAGCATCTTCAGCTTCCCTTTCCCCTCCAAAATTTCGTCTACCATCGTTGGTTCCTCTTGATCATCCCACACTCTACGTGATGTAATATTGTACTCTGACATGTATTCCGTGATGAACCCCAATGCTTCTTCTGTTTGATAACCCTGCGCTATACTACCTTCCGGTTTTGCCAAGTTACGCACATACCCTTTCAAAGTCTTGAAGTACTGTTCGTATGGGTACATCCATCTTGTATGGACGGGGCCGCAAAGGAAAAGCTCCTCTACCAAATGATTTGGCGTGTGTGACATGATGTCAAAAAAAGAAGGGGGCATTTCTTTTTCTATAATACACATAGTTTCTGCTGAATCAGCCATCATTTGGTCCTTCTCATCTCGGTTAATAGTCTTTGCACAAATTTTCCTGAATAATCTACCCAATCAAATGATTGCCCCAGCAAGAGCTTTGTTAGACACCTTTCTGTAACACAAAGGTAAAATTTGTTGCAACAAAACATGAAAGTCATGTGACTTCAAACCACTCAATTTGCCTTTGCTTATTTTTGTGTGCAATGCCGATACGTAATGTGTTGGCGTCCTCAATGACTTCAGCACTTGCAAAACCTTGGCTTTATCATTAGACGACAAGACATATGAGGCATGTGGCATGTGGAATTGATCTTGGTTTGCACCACGAGCTTGTAAATGAAGATGAGGATGAATACCACGTGCCTGCATGTCGGCTCTAACTGCCGGACTATCTTTCTCACCAAATGTTGTCCTCAATATGTTCTCTGACAAGTTCTTCTCACAATGCATGACGTCGAGAACATGACGCACTAAAAGACCCTGATATCAACAATTACAAGTCAATGAATTAGTTCACATATAAAAGAATACAATTAAAATTGAAAACAAAAATGGACTTCTGATTGAGCTGCAACATCTTCATCATCCTCATTTCATGTTTCCTTTGCAAACATATAAGGAACAGAACTCATTCACTGATATCTATTTTGATATACATAAGCATGTCACTGAGTGCTACACTATGAA
Source organism: Rhytidiadelphus loreus (assembly GCA_947034895.1). NCBI lineage: Eukaryota > Viridiplantae > Streptophyta > Bryopsida > Hypnales > Hylocomiaceae > Rhytidiadelphus > Rhytidiadelphus loreus. The sequence goes on from OX344764.1 coordinate 49,391,879, forward strand.
TTTCTTAAACAACAGACTTCCTCCAATGGTACCTTTAAAAGATACCAACTTCATTTTTATCAATTCTACATGTACAGATACATGTTTGTAGGTCTCTCTGCAAGCATCAATGAATACAATGCTACATTCAAAAACAATATACAACATAGCACATTTGTGTTTGTACCTACTGAACTTTAGGTATGACAATTACATGACTATCATTGTAGTCAACTGCATTCAAGATTGTATCAGAACCCTGGTCTAAAGTAACTGAGTTTTCATTTTTAAATTCCTTGCTAATTTTTGACGATTACATTGTATTTCGACATTGTCAGTCAGAAACCATGAGCTACTTCCACTCAAAACATTGCAGACATTTAAGCAAAGTACAACATCAATTTCATATGGTCATCACTGAATGAAAAGTTAATGTCCTCATTATTTTGAAGAAGTAACTCCCAATATAAATTTCCTTCACCAAAAACCACTTTTGTGCTCATTATTTCCTCTATCTACATGCTATACAATACCAGTGTGTCTTAAAGCACCAGCATAAACACATGTTTAACATGATATTCTACTAAATTCATTAATTCTACTAAGCTATAAACTAAGTTGATTGAACTGAGTTATTAAATAAAATATACAACTATGTTGTCATCGAACAAAAGCAGTTCCTGCAATATAAAATAATCTGCTGGACTATAGTGCACATTCTAAATGCATGCGTTCACTACTGCAATTTAAAACAAAAAAAAGAATAACAATAAGATGTAGGCATAAATCAACAACAACGTGAACAATATTCCATACACAAACACTGAATTACTTCATTTATTTTGTATTTGAAATCATGAACTCCATACTAAGGCCAACTGCAATTCAATATTTAATCAATGTCCACTTTGACAACAGTTACTACAATTTTTGGATTAAAGGAAATATAGATAGTCCACTCAATCTGTGAAAAAAATGATTAAGTCCCATACATAATGCAACTCTTTCACTCATTCAGTAACTCAAAGACTTCAGTTCATGCTCAAAAACGAACTGTACTACATGAAATCAACTCTCACATGTTTTTAAGAAAATTACAGTAAATGTATCCTAAGACATTAATTCACAGTGCTCTTTCTAGTGCACTCTGTAACTACTTATCACTTTGACATGTGTAATTCATTGTATGCAACATATTCAGTAGACCCTATGTAACTAACTGAAAAGAACATCTATGACGACCCAAGAATCCATTGAAATTATTATGCATATACCACTATTAGATTACATTGAAACCTTTAATACTGTAGATGAGCCTAATAATCTCACAATCAACATTTTTTGAATTTTTTTGAATTACAGAAATAAAAAAAGCCATTTCCAATATGAAACTAAGGACACGTACCTTCCAGTAGGGAAGCAAAAAAAAAATACTGCATCGCTTCACTCCATGTAGCTTTACTGGATCATTCTCCGAATTCTCCACTCTGCCATCTCTCAAGAAGGTTGACCTCTTTGTACCCCACGAAAACACTTCTTCACCTGTTGATCTTGCTGGAGGTAACTCCCACTCTTGTCGGTTATTGAATGATGCCCTTGCCCTATGAAATCTGTGATTCTCATGCAAGTATCGTCTGCCTCCTAAATAGATCATTTTTCCTAAGAGCATTGCATATTCACTGCAAGTCTGAGGACCACATATGGGACAACCTTTGTAGCCATGGCATTGTTGTCCAGAGAGTAATCCATAAGCAGGAAAATCGTTGATGGTCCACATCAATAAAGCTCTCAAAGTGAATTTCCTTTCTCCCTCTGATTTTGACATGTTTATTGCTGGAACTCCTTCCCACAGCTTCAACAAGTCACGGATTAGAGGAGCTAGAAATACATCTATGTTTTCTACTGTCGGCGATTTTGGGCCAGGAATTAATACAGCAAGGGAAATGAAGAACTTTTTTGTTAGCAACCATGGTGGCAAGTTGTAAATAGTAATAAGTAAAACCCAGGTTGAGTGTTTAAGTGCATTGTTTTTGAAAGGAACTATACCATCTCCTACTAATCCAAGCCGCAAATTAGTTAGCACTTCAGCAAAGTCGGGATACGCTTCATCAATTGCCTTCCACTGGTCACTGTCAACTACGGACCGCATCTTCTGATTGCACGACTTGTTTTCACTGTGCCAAGTCATGTGCTTAGCTATTTCTGGACACCTGAACATCCTCTTTAAATGTTTTATGATATTAAAGTAACGGACAACTCTTTGAGGTACTGTATTTGAACCTGGAATGTATCGTGGCTGACTGCATGTAGGACAACTTGACAAGTTTTCATTATCCCCTTCATATAGTATATGACCGTTGGGGCAACAATGAACTTGTCTGTGCTTTAGGCCCCACTTCATCAATATGCTTTTAACCTCATATGATGTTCTTGGAAAACAATTTGATGTGGGCAATAGATCTCCAGCTATCCAAGTTAGCAATGCATCAACGAAGGTATTTGGTATAGAGTATAAGCTACATAGAGAGAAAATAATGATAGCACATTGTAGACGGTTGAGCTGGCTACCATGAAAAACTTTTTCAGTTGACTCTCGTAATAGATGCTCCATATTCACAGCATTTGCTTCCTCCTCTTCATCCATGTTCAATCCAATGCCCGCTGATTGCCCATCTTCATTCATAATGTCAATATGAATGTCATCAATGCGAGTGAATGCGTCACGCGCCATGCTCTCGACGTCCACAGTGGCCCTTTCCGGCCATGTGAAATCAACTTCCCCTTCGTCATCTTGTACGCGGCGATACGGCTCTTCTTCTATGTCTGGACGACGAGCAGGCCCCTCACATTCTTGCCATCCACTGTCTGCAAAACATCAACTACTAGTAAGGTATTGAAAAACATAATGTAGAATGTGTAACAAATGTAGGGAAAGCCAACTTAATCTATCGCATATCATTTTCAAAATAGCTTCATTGAAAACAATTGAATTTTTCAAGTCTTGTAACACATGTACCATGCAAAAAGCATGAAACATTGGAACTTTAATTTTAAGCAATGTTAATTTTTTATTACTTTTAAATTAAATGTATATTATCAAAACCAATATTCAGAAGCATCTGTTTATGTTAACTTACCATGACTGGATATATGAGGTACGGATCTCGGCCATGAAGCATATGGTGCCTCGCGATGGTCTCAATTTTCTTCACACGACCACCTCTGCATTGATTGCAAGCGCAAGGATATTCGGGCAATCCCAATCTATTTGCTATAGATCTTTCAATGTGGTAAGCTGCACATAATCTTCGACGCATCTTGCAAAAGAAATACATTTTTCAAGTGAGGAGCATAGTTACGATAGAAAGGGAAAAAAATTATGAAAACACTATACAAATATCAAATTAACTTTATGGACATTGAAATGCAGTACTACAGATGTCCTTACTATGTCCTTACTATGGAGATCTGGAATTACCAATTGTTTTTATTTATTCCTTTTTATTGCATTTTAATTAAAAAAGACATAATAGTATGAAAACATTGTTCACCCTTCAAACTGCTACATTACATTATGCATATACCACTGTAAGTGCAAGCATGGATGCAATCATATAGAACTGAAGAAGCAATCAATAAAAATTGGTGCTTGATGTTCAATTTCTAAATGACAAAAAAATAATTTGCCCGTCAAATTTACTGAAAGTGATCCATTGTATTTTTTTACTTACCTTTATTCCGGTATTTTTGTTTGCTGGTTTGGAAAATGAAAGTGCAGATGGTAGGTAGTGAATTGCAAAAGTACAATTCAATCAGCTATTGCCATCAACAAATCTCCTACAAGATTAAGAAACACCACAAATTATTAGCGTCAATTTAGCATATTCCCAAGTAACAAAGTTCACTACGTGCAAACGATGGAAAGGTTCCATGTGAGCATCGTATATAAGTGTTTGTTTATTCTACCGTATTTTAATGTTGAAGTGGTTTTCAATTAATCTTCATGTCTTTATACATTTTTTTTTCTATATTCAATTGTAGAATAGACTCCTAAAAAATCAGCAGTGACAATTAATTTGTTATTCACAGAACGTTTATGCAAATAAACGCAAGCAACTGTCATTTACTATGTCAAATTAAACAGATCAAGGAACATTCAAACATTACTCTCTACCCCTAATTCATTATGAATAAGTCTTTAAAAAACAACAATGTAACATTGCTGAAATATGAAATAAGGACAAACTGAATGGAAAGAGGGAATTCAATTCATGCTCTACAAACGTAACATTATTTTTTACCTCAATATAAGTCTCCAATTGTTATAAGCACTTTGTTTGAAACTTAAAATTTGACCTGCAAGAGTTGGCTCATTCAAACAAAATTACAAATAACATTAGTACAGCATTCACTAACGATAGCCTTGATTCTCATTTGTTCACAACCTTCAAACACAATCATGTTTCAAAAATACATGTAGTATGGAACTGTTAGTCCACTTCATCAACATAAAGAAGTCACTTCCTACTGGAACATAAGGTTCAACTCCCAGACTTGTGCACACATTTCTTTAGACTACTCTCTGGAACTACAAAAAAACAACTAATCTGGTAGTACTCATGCAATAGTAAGGATTATTTGCATAAAAATAGAACATTACAATTGCAAACACATACCTTGAAATAAGATTACGCAGAACTTAATGACATGTCCACATCATTCTTCATTTCAAATGCACAACCAATACCTATAAACACAACAATATGAAGGAAGGAAGTCATCATACAGAAATTGCTTCCAAGAAATCAATCATTTACATCCATGCACAAATTCATGTTGAGCACATGCAGTGCACCAAAAAAAAACCCACGCATAGGCCCATGTATTTAGAATCAGAGGTCCGTTACAGCAGACGAACAAGTTCCTTCACTACAAGAAGGAAAAATCTCGTTCTCATAAAAACAGTCATCTACTACCAATCGACACTGTTCCTTCAGTAAAATCGACTTCTCCAGTATTAATCTTGATTGACTGAACATGTCTAACAATTGCTTCTTCATGTGAACATTTCTATTCTGACTACTTGTAGGCCCTGCTGACCGCCGTTTCATGGCCTTCTCTGTGAATGACAAATAGCAGGTGAACTGCGCACATTCAGTCTGTGGAATAGCTTCATCAATTCTACAGTAAGACTCATTTGAAATCCGCGCTTTTGCTTTGTTCCGAACATTGTCACTACTATTGTTGTCTACATCAACAATCGTCCGCTCATGATCCATTTTTTCTAGAATCTTCTTGAATCTTGAGCTTCAACACATGAACGGTTTGTTAGAATTAAAGGGACATTCTGGAATGCCAGTTATTTGGGAAGAAGTTCAATTGCCATGTTTGAATTTAATTTATTAACTCTCCATTATAGTTGGTAAGAAATATGAGCACGGAAGGTATTGAACTTCAATGTGAATCTGTCAATAGAAATCATAAAATCCTTTTTAACTTAAAGGACGTCAACCTATAGCCTTGTCAAAAGTTTGACCAAGACAGCAACAATCTCAGACATGGTTAAAGCAATGACTAAATTCAATTGATACGCAAAGACTCACAATATAGATGATGTTCTGTCCGTTTGCCTCCCTTCACAGGCTCAGTACACATTTTCTACATTACTTGCAACTGCAAGACAGACAAGCAGATCATACAAAGTCAAATTTTGATTTTGTAATCTTTTCTTGCACCTCTGTTTTCTGAATTAGAATTTCAGAAAATGCATCAATCGTCAAATGTTCCAAGTCAGCATTTCCTCCCCTCACACAAACTCCAATGATACACAATGGTTGAAATTCACATTCTCAAAATGAAAAATAATGATTTCAAAGTTAGTTTGTTTCAAACATCACATTGTTACATTTTGTAAAACTGCTAAATTTAAGAACGCATGTGGATACCTATAAACGTACTTGAAGTTCTTTTGCATTTAAAAAAATACTTCTTGAACATGAAAGAATTAAAAGTTATATTTCACATTCAGTATACACAGACTGAACTAACAAAACTTCACGTACATTACTGTTCATGTAAATCACAAGTTTTACTAATGCCCAATATCATGTACAGTTTAAAACATCAACCCGTTCAAGACATTTTTAGCAAGTTTTTATTGATTGAATACTAAAATATTCATATGAAGTTCAAAATTCATTACATTCTACATGGAAATTTGGTTGACAAGGCCATTTTTCTTTGTCATCAAAGATTGCAAAAACTAAACAAATTTTTTTTCTTCACAAACAAATTGATCCAATGAATATGGGAGGACTTCATTTTTCACACTACTACCACCAAAGTGGATTACATTACCTACTTCTATCAAACATGGGAAGAAAACACATGACTACGACATTGCTCAAAGTAAGGCGCACTTTACTTCAATACTGGAGAAAAGTATGCCTATGATTCTTCCTGATTAAAAATTAAAAATTCCAATTCCTGTAGACATTTTCAAAGAGAGAAAGACCACTTAAGAATATTTTGATTTCAAGAAATGAAACCAATATATTTTTCTGTGCACATTTTCAAATGACCAAAAAAATATGAACAAATGACAAGATTTTTTTCAAAATTCTTCATGACAGACAAATAAAGGTATATCTCTAAAATCCAACATAATCGTGAAGAAGCCATATACATGTATGAATACTTACACCCTACACTTATTGGAGTGTTATCCTGTTATAACATTTTGAAGGACTCTCGCTTCCAAGTTTGAAATTTTGAAAACAATTTCTTAAAGTCACATGCTTTATAAAACAGAATTGTATACTCCACATACAATAGTTCACTAGTTTCAGGGCTAACATCTTTTGCGTAAACTGACTTCTGCGGCAACTAATGTTCAAAGGAGTGAAGTAGACAATAAATTACAGTTCAAATAATCGGACTTGTCTTGGTTCTCCTCTTATTCCTATGTGAAGGTTCACAACTGTGCAATTACATAATACAAGTGGGAATTGTGTTTTACGAAAGGTTCAAAGAAATTTAAAAACGTCTCTGTTTTAAGTTATGAATGCGGTGAAGTCTAGCAAAGTGTGTTAAGAGGTGCTAATGTCACATTAGGTCCAGACACTTCTCTAAGAAGGTATTTCTGAATTACTTGACAAGTTAGGTGGGACTCACAGCAATAATTCCCATAAGTACTAATCAAATCAGATGTGTTGTTTTGTAATGTCTTTGTAGTTGACGATGTCCATTTCAACTTAAAACAAAATGCAATCGAATAAGCAATCAATGATTCTTGATGAAAAAATAATGAGTGATTTGTACAGTTTGCTTGACACACCTTGACAAATGGGCATTGAATTCTGGGTTTGTAGGCCACTTACAAATAATTTCTTAGTTCTCGTTGTTTACTGAGGACTTCTTCTGTCGTCAAGGTAGTGAAGTGGAACACCAGATATCTCCTTGTTTCCAATTGATTTGTCGCTTCTTTATGCAGAAGTAAGGAAATCTGAACTTGAAAATACTTAGAGCATTGCAAGTGAAGGTCAGTAGTGAAAATGACAATTCCAACAGAAAACGAAGTTTACTGCTTGAATAAAAGCAGAGGACACCTACATGAGGCACTCAATCAGGAGCACTTTGTGTAAGTATATTTCACCACAACTTCGATTACATAGACTTGTGCACTTCTAGAATTTAGTCCGACAATGCGACTTCCCTTAGGTATCCCAGGTGTGCACCGAGCAAACGGAGTGGACAACTTTACCTGTTTGGAGGTTATCTGCAACCTCACTTTGTCTTTTGTGGTTGCCATAGGTAGCACAAGTATGGTAGTGGGACGATGCTGCATTTAATGCCGCCTAACTAATTCTAGTAAACTTGAAAGCCGCATATTGGAATGCGTGGACGTGTGATTTCCACTCTCCAAGTTGGGTCTGAAATTAGAGGAACAAGCTCTGCAGGTGTTAACATATGATACGTTTTTATTTTAGAAAACAAAAAAGACGGCAGTGTAATAAATCGTGTGAGAAAGTCAGAGAAATACCCCGTACTTGTCATCATAGATCCTTTCGTATCTGCACGCCCCGCAAATCCTTCAATAACAATGCGCCACCAGTCAGCCATTTCGGAAGTGCAGCAGCCATTTCCTTTCCTCGAGATTTGTGCCTTGAAAGTTGGTAACCCTAAAATGAAAGAATGGATGACAGTCGTTGGATGTCATGTTAGGTTGGAATCGGTACAGGATTTTTTTTGCGGCGTTGGTACCTGTTCTAGCAGGCCCTTCCACACTAGAAATGTGGCGTGCAATGAAGTATTTGGCTGCGGGTTTTATCTTGTTTTACCTACTACTGTTATTCTAAAGTAATTTTAATTTCTTCTACAACTACAGAAGTGTTGCATTGTTTGGGTTGTTACACATAGTTTTGAAGAAATGAGCTTTGTGATTCTATGTTACACTGGAGCTACTGTTGCCGTTTATTATTAGCAGTTTTACATTAAGAATGCAATTGTAACATGTGAAAGCTATTCAAGAAACTAAGGTACAAGTAGTGTCTCGTATTCCTCTTTGTTTATTCTACCTCAAAAGTATGCGCTTGGGCAATGCAGGTGCACAAAATTTAACCGCCATATACTACCGGATACAAAGGCGAGCGTAGAGGGGTTTTTGAGTACACCTAAAGTGTGCACTCCTTTTGGCTTCCTTGTCACTGACTCAGAAGGGAATAACAAACACTTTTCGAGGGTAAAACATGAAGAAATTAGCCATTTACTAGAACCCTCAAGCGAGCGCTCAGGACCTTCTACGCATGCAATTAAGAAAAAGTTGTGTCAGGTTCAGTTACCACCGGAAGTAATTCTAATTTCCAGCGACACAGAGGATGATTATTATAAATGTAATGAAGTTAAGCCTCAGATGAGGAAGGACGATCTGGCAATGACGTCCACTGCGGATACTGTCCGTAGTTTGGACTCTGAGGATACTGTCCGTAGTTTGGACTCTGAGGATACTGTCCATAGTTCGGACTCTGAGGATTTGCTCAATAGCTCAGACTCCGACTTCCATGCAAGCGAGGAAGAGAGTGATACGGAGACCGGTAGTAGGGTTGATTTAGAAGAGAACCTAGAGACAAAGGAACAGTTGAGGAAGACAATCTCGGAAGACAAAACTTATGATCACAGTTCTAAACACTTTTTTCTAAGAACAACAAGAAGCAGTGCTAGGAGCAGATCAGCAGAACAGGAGCACTTGGACACAGTGAAAGTAAGTTCCGATTTGGACTTCAACTTCTATTTTATAGACATAGTATATCATGTTTCCCTAGAGGATTGCTTTAGTTTATTAAGTTGTTTTGGAAACATTGTATGTTGTGATTGATTTTGGGAAAAAAATGACATAGATCATGCACTGAGATTAGAACTATGGAATGAGGTAAAGGTGTTTATACAGTGCACAATTTATTTTCCTTGTTGTTCAATATTTAGCATCTTTTGCTAGAATTCAAAATAATTTGAGTCTATTAGCCATAGTTTGCAGTTTGTCAAAAGTTGTCATTTTCATTTTACTTTTTCAGAGTGTCTCTTTCATAAAACAACGTATCAGAGTAAAGTTGTTCTGAACCCACTAATTTTGTAGAACTGAAGACGTGGTGGACTCTCTTTCACAGAATATATTTTATAGTTTTTCTGTGAGGATTTGATTGTATTCATCTGCTCTTACAGTCTAAAAACGTTATAATGGTCACCTCTTCGAAAACCGCATCTCTCCCCAAGCCGCGTTCTGGTAAGCAAGAAGAACCAAAAGAATTGACTAGACAATTGAGGTCAAGTGCGAAAATACCTTCTACACAGATGAGAAAAGAAGGCACAATTTCAGGAGAATTGGCCATGGGCAGTGGTCGAAGGAGACATGCCGAGGGCAAGGTACATACATTGAAGGGGAAGAAAAAAGGAAAACCTTTGTCTGCTGCAGTGGTGGACGTAGTGTTCGGCAACCGCCAAAACTCTGTAGCAGATGTCGACGAACTTCGTCGTAAGAGGGAATCTGATGCACTCAGATGTGGACGGATTACCAGAACTATAGTAAAAGCATTAGAGCTCAGTAATACGTCGAAGTTGGTAGGACCAGCTATACAAGCAAGTATACTCCAGAAAGAAATGTTGGCAGTCTTGGACTCACAATCCCCAGAATATCAGGCGCCATTGTTAAACACAACTACATCGGCAGGTGAGGAGTCTTAATGAAAAGTGTCTCTTTTTATTCGATTGTTAAAAGTTTATCCATTGTGAAGAGATAGCTAGAAATTCAGTGGTAAAGTTTTTGTATGTGGAGTAGTGTGTTTTTGCATTTCGAATTGCACATGTAGGATTGCATGTTTGATGTTTAAGTTTATTATATTTAATTATGTTGCAATTTTATATAATAAGTTTTTTCCTGTTATATTTTTTGAAAGTCATGTGATATTTTGACGATGCGAGATTTGCCTTTAGAACTTCAATGGAAATTGTAATGATGTAGATTTTTTGAAGGAAGGAGTCAACACTATTGTGGGTGATCAAGGCAATGACGATGACACTGAAGAAGGTCCCATTTCCGGTTGAAGTCACATAAATCAACCTATAGAGAAGTTACCGCCGCAATTGTCCAATCAAGAACGCCTGCAAAAAAGAATTCTCAGGACGATGTCAAATGTAGACATGCAGGAAGACGAGGAAGTGGGAACAAAGAGTCCATCTCTGCAAAAATTTGTGAATCCATGTCGATATACGCGAAGTCCGTCGCCGATCATGATGAATCGCAGGAATGTAAGAATCAATTAGAAGTTACAAACTTTTAAGTCTTTTTTCCTATGCAATGCAACTTCGTGGATCCATAATGCTGTTTTGCATATTCACCATCGTCAATTTATGAAGAATTCTGAAGCATTCAATTCTAAAAGTTTTCAGTACATGATGTTTTTATGTTTCCAAGTTTTTGTTATTTGTCTTAAAAAAATATGTTAATTCAAAGCTGGAAATTAAAAGTGTCAATGTTCATTTATTGAATTCTAATTTGAAGCAGGAGTTGTAACAGAACTCATGAACACTGATTACTTCAGGACGTTTTTAGAAATTTTAATGCATCAAAGTAAAAACATATGTACATATTGTTAAAAAGACAACCTTGGAAATAGATGTTGTCATTTCAATAGATTGTAAGAAACTTCAGTTCATGGCATGGAATAGGATAAGTGAGAATGGAAGGTAGTGTTGAAGTTGTAATTCATTATGGTTGGTTTTTTGGTCAAATAATTTTTGTGATATTCAATTTTAAATGTTGTTGCATGTAGGTGGATGTAGTTCATGAAGACATGAAATTCAAGAATTTACTTTTGCATTTGCAAAATTTAGAGATTATGCTAGCATTTTTATATAGAAAAGCATGTGTATTTTTTGAGTAAGTTACCTACACTGAATTGTAATGTGCCGGCTCTAAAAAATTTTGAATTCTTTTGTAGAATTTTACAAGGGCAGAATCAAGACAAAGCTTATCTTCAGAACACAGAGTTGTGGATCACCGTGATTTCTCTATTGACAGCATGTCTCCAAGTCCTCGGAATCAACTAGCACTGGGAAATCAAAACATTATACGAACTAACCCAAGACGAAGTCATTCTACAAGTCCCGGTTACTACAGAGAAGGACATCAACATAGAACGGCAAGGAACTCAAAAGAACATTATGGCAGTAGAGGAGCTCATGAGTTCAGTGGCCGTCGTATGTAATTCCAACCATATGTTATCTTCATTCATATTCATTGAATTTTTTATTGTCTTGGCTAGTAAATTTAACAATTGTATTGAAGGAAATAGACAGCCATTTATTGCAAGAAGTCCCTGGAATAGTATGTTGATAGAATAAATTTGTGTTTTCTTGAACACAGTTTAAATACAGAATATGTTACAACAATCCGATAACAATTGAAGATGTTGTGAAGGATAAAAAATTAGTAAAAATTTTAAGGTAAAACATGGAACAATTAAAGAAAAAAAATAAGACTGTAATGAAATTCTAAAATTCTGGGGACCTCAACATTGTAGCATCAATAGACGGAACGCGTGTGAAGATGTCTACGGTATAGATGAGGATTTTTGAACTTGACATGGATGTCGATTTGTAGGTGGTGAAATTCAGAGGGCTGACAAATGTGCAGAGCATATGTACCACCGCAGGAGAGAAATATTGGACATTGACAGTGGTTACAGAAATCGGAGGTCACTTTCACCTTCAATAAGTCCAAAATACAACGACCACCGTATTCTGAGTCTAAATTCCTCAAAATCCAACGCTATCAATACTTCATTGGTACAACAGGTACATGATAGAGGGATGCAAAATGAAAAGGCATTGCAAATTGTCAAAACAGAGAAACTTGTCTTGCCGTCATCAGCAATGGATCGAAGAACAAGACGCTACAAGCAGTCTGTCCTTGAAGCCGAGAAATCTCATCGAAAAAGAGAGGGAAAAAAACCATTCTATTTGTCATTGGATAATGAAGGGAGACCATTTGGGCCCGGGAGAGGAGCATGGATTGCGGCAATTAACAAGTTGTCTGCAGGCCTTGATCCATCCTGCACCCACATTAGGAAGCAAACTTATGAAGACATGTGCATTTTCAGAGATCGCTTGAACGAGGATTTTGAGTATTCCGGAGATCTAAATGAAGACCACTTAAGAGCTTTGGCTGGAAAGGCTGTAACGAGGAAGAGGACAGAGCTCATATCCTTGATCAGAAGGAATGGAGATCAACCAATAACCCTAGATGAATCAATTTGGAAAAGACTGCAGAAAATCGCCAACAGTAGGCAAAGAGAAGAAAGAACAGAGCATGGCAAGTATGCAAATGCATGTCGGAAAAACATGGGAAGGACTGGCTCATTAGGTGTGCATGGAGTACGGGAGAGACTTCGAGAAGTCCAAGGCAGGTCCCCAGATCCTCATGAAGTAGCAGAAGAAATGCAACGTGACAAAGGTTTCGGAAAAAAAGGAAAATCGGCATCCAAGCTTTATGAGGAACGTGGGAAGGGGCAAATTGATGAAGTTTCCGACGAAGAACCAATGCATGTGCAAGCACAGTATGTATCATCCGACAATGACGATAGTGAAGGAGGACACTACAGCAAGCACCACACACGGAAGAGAGGTTCCATTGAGGTGCGTGAAAAGAACAATGTGTATTTTAATATAGAAAATTAGGGCTTCCATATGGGTATTATATGTGAGGACATGTTAGGAATTATGAAATAATTGAGTGATGCATATATATCATGAAATAATAGTTCATTGAAAAACTTATGTACATAGCAATATTTTTATAAATTGCGTAGGTCATTTACTGAGAAGTTGTCATTTGATTACTATGTTGTTTCATATTTTTTTTTTAAAGTTTGTCCATTTAAGTTTGTTTCTTAACTGGCAGTCGGGTATTCAATTTAACTTAGTGATATTTGTGTAAGGAGTTCTAGACGTACACATATTCATAGAGTTGATGAATGTTTTGTAGTGAACATGTCCAGTCTTTAAGAATTATATGTATGACTATGAATTCAGAAAGTCTTTATTGTTTTTCACTAACATAGAATAAAGTGTTTATGAAAATGCCTTGTCATAATTTTTTAATTTTACTTTACTTGAACATATGAATGTCTAATTGGACATTTGCGTACAAAATTAAATCATTCCATGTGACAAAGGAATGTTTGAATGTGCATTTTTTTTGCTTAACATGTATGTTGTTTCGTATGTGTGTTCAGAAGATGAATGATCTTATTGTTCAAAAGCATGGTGGCAACACTGAAATGATTTCAAGAGGAAGTGATATGAACACTGAAACTCTTGGGTTCTATCAAAAAAATAAGATGACAAAAGACGATTACATTGCAAAACTGGAAGCTCAGCTTAAAAATGTAATAGGAGTTTCTGAGAAAGGGTCTTCTTCTCGAAAATTATTGCAGTCTGAGCCAGCAATAAGTATCGGAGACGGCAATGCTGAATTATCGGTATGAAACATTCTGACTTGAACAATGTAATACCTATGAGCTACAACATGACGACGTTGTTTGTGATTCTGTCGTAATGATTCCATAGTTAAAGTGCAGTGAAGTGGAACTACTGAAAGTTAGTAAATTGTCTTGCGTGCAGGGCCGCTTTGCAACAGAAACACATGCCTCCAAAAGAAGTAAGCAGACGGAATTTCAGATTCAAGCTCCGAAGAGGCGAATTTTTACAAAGTATATTGACGAGTGAAGGAAGAATAATCATCAAGATCGACAGGAAAGGAATTTATCGACAGGGATGAAACGTTTCGAAGTATAAGAAACCAAGTATTACGTTGGATTTGAGAATTTGCATTGTGAATGTCTATGTGTTCTTCTCTTGGTAGAAATCTTCCATCGTCTATTGTGCAACATTAATTAGTATTGTATGTGGAATAATGTTTTCTTGTGGTTTCATGTTATAATAAGTTCGGATTTCTGTAGTCAGTGTAGTTTGTTGTTTTAGAAATGCACGTATTGAAGCTTATCGTTCAAATAGTTGGTGATGTTATTTACTGCCTTGGTACAAGGCGTCTACATGAAGGATTATTGTTTTATTTTGTTTTCCGTGAGTAATGTTAAAGGATGACCTTTGTTGATTTCATATTCAGAATATGTTGTTTATGGAATGGCTTATACCAATTTAGAATAAGAATGTCTTCAGAACTGAATTGCACTTAATTTCCTCCAAGTGACAATGTACATTTCTCCTTTACATGTGTTTGTTAGGATTGTATGCTGATTCAAGACGAATGTAGGAGGTATGAAATTAATTTGTGAATCATGAGAGCGAAATCTTTTTTGTACATAATGAAACATAAAGTTCATTATACTATGGAAGGCTCATTATATTTATGGAGTAGTAAAATAGAAAGTAATTGTGTATGTATTGTTGCTCTTTATGTACAAAAGTGGAGTTTAATATGATTATAATTTTCAAGCTTGTAGTTTTGTTGCTTCTTAGTGGAAGTTGATTTTGCCCATTGATTTTTTCCTTTGTGATGAAAGATAAGTGTCATGATTGTTTGTGGGACGTGCGGGAAAGCTTTAAACATGCAGGTAAGTCTGCCATTCTTTTGCCATTTAACATTTGCGAAATGTAAGGGAAGGTTGTTCGAACTAAAGAACATTGAATTTAAAAGAGATTTTTTTTTTGTGTGTCTTTCCCTCTGTAGGATAAGAATTTACTAAAATTTAATCGTATATATTTATATACATAGTTGTTGATAGAAACTTGCAGTTGTCATTGGACATAAATTGCTACAATTTAAAAAAAAAAAATAGAGATTGTCGAATTGAATCTCACATAATTTGTTGTCAAATATTGAGTCTGTACGTTTGGAAATTGATGCATTCAATTTTTCCTTTGTAGTCATGTTGTTTGTGGGCATTATAATGTATTCATTGCATTGAAAGTGAAGAATTTTCTCCTTTCATTCAGGTTATGCATTGAAGTACAATTTGTAGGTATGTCTTGTAGAATTAAATTGTGAGATGACTTTTGAGATTGTTGTTATGTAGGAATTATGAGTGACTTTACGATGTCTGAAAGAATATTGTGACATGTCATTTCATTGTATAAATTCATGTAGCCGGTGTGACTTGAAGGCTTATACTAATTCTTGTTTTGACCATAACCATTTAATGAAAGTTTTTTTTTTAATTCTGGTTTTCATTGAATAACATTTGAGGAGATACTGTTTCAATTGAAATACTACTTACAATTTACATCTATCTAAATTGAACTTTGTGTTATGAAATAACCACGCCAATCTATATGTATTTCAGGTTTGAACTTCTTGCACTTGTTTAAGGTATGGACAAGCATATGATGTCTTGAACATGCTTTCTAGCTGTCACAACATATTTGATATGTCATTGAGTTTAAAGTGTGGATGAGTTTTGTACAATAGCTTGCACAAAATTGAATAAGTTGCAGTAGTAGGAGTGATATATGTTGGTGTCTATCATTGGAATCATTTTTTTTGTTCAAATGATTAAATGATTTAGGGTTGCACAGTTTATGTGTTCAATGAAGTTCATAGATTATTTTTAGGTTATGGTTTTTTACTTTATGGACAACGAGCTGAAATTATGGAAAGTGAGAAAGTGCGAGCTTTTTGACTTGTTGTTCCTACACATAATTCAGACATTCCGTTGCCAATGAAAGATTGCAATTGTTGTTGGAATGTCTGGGGCTAACAGTTTTTAGGATTCATTGTTTGAGTTAATGTAGTTCTTTGCTGCTAATGTTGGAATGTTGTGTAGGTTGCAAGGTTTGATCATTATACGGCAGGATGACTGTAAATTTCCGTTATCCATAGCGATTTGAGCGCAGGTTTGTAATATCTTAGACATGATTGATTCAAGAAATGTTGAAATGCGACAGAGTTAGTACTAGCACTGTGTCATTTCTTTAACATAAAAAAAAAAATTGAACATACGAATTCATCAAACTTCACATAACAGTATTTGCATCTGTAGTTCAGTATTGCAATATGTATTCCTTCAATTGCACTTGTTTAGCGTGTTCAAGTCATTCAATTCTTAGTATTTAGTTTTGTCAATGTGTGTCAATTAGGAAGTGAAAAGTAAGTTTGTAAATATTTTTTGAAAATGGTATTTTTTTCTTGTCCAAAGAATGTAATCTTCCTTCATAAAGGAATGTGGAGAATGTATGCAGATGAGTCTTACATTAATGGCAGTAACTATATATATATATAATTATGTGTAACTCAGTCGTTGTGAATGTGAATGAGTACCACGAAGTAGGGCTTGAATTTTGTTAGCTTTCTTGCTATATAGGAGTCTGTCATTGGAAAAAAAATGGTATGTGTACGTTAGAAGGAAAAGCAAATGTATTTAACAGTGCATTGTTATGAGAGTGCAATCTTCAATTATTTGGAGGAAGCATTATTGATGTTGTTTCAGATGAACAACCCTTCTCTACATTGATGTATTTTGATTTTATTTTTTTAGTAAAGATGAATTGTTCAGTAACTACATGAATACATTAGCACACGATACAAAACAATGAAGAATTTTTTTTTAAATTATGTATGTGATGTGCCTAGTACATATTGTTGCAAGTACAAAGAAATGCAATTCCATATATTCGACGTCAGCAAGTTTGGCTGCTGATGTTTGTCAAAGAATTGAGGATATGCTTGTTACAATTTCAATGAAATTTGAGGCCACTGTTTGAAGAGATTGACTGATTTGTATATGTGGAGGGAATGCATAGTGTTGTTTGACTAGCAAAAATTTGAGATTGGCATGCACGTTTGTTGTTTGTTCTTGTATATGTTGGGCACGTGCAGTACCTTTATATTAATTGTGAGGACAGAGCTCATACAATCATATGTTACAAACATTAGGAGTATAATGTCATGCATAGCACAGTAAATTACTAACGTCAAAGTTGAAGCTAATGCTGTAGCGTGCAATACTTTTTCAGTTGTTGTTTTTTGGGAAGGGGCGTGCGGTTATGTGGAGTGAAGTAATTGTTCTGTGCAATGTTTAAGAATATTTGTAGGTGGTCTCCAACAATTATATAAGCTAGAAATTGACTTCATATCATGTTGTTTCTGAATTATGGGGTTGTAGTGTGAAAAATGAAGGAACCAATTGCAAGGATTCCGCATATGGATGAGTCGATTCATGTACGTGACAAAGGAAAGCAAGTTGTATTAGAAGTGGTAAGATGTATGTACCCATATAATGTAGTTACAACATACAAAATGAATGAGGAATCATGTATGAAACTTCTAAAATGTATGTACTTTCATAATATTAGAATTGAAGTTTTTAAGAACGTGTATGAAGTTCATCATCTTCTTAGTGACTATCGTAGATGCATTGTCGTTTACATGTTTTCCAGTTGCAATTTTTTTTGAAGTATAGAACGTCTAATGATGTACAAGAATGTCCCTGGCATGGTATTCTTTCGAACAAGTTATTGACGTGAAGTACATGGAGGAAACATGTTTGTAATTTGCATAATGATTTTACAGACGTCAGAAGAAGTTCAATATCGGAGTGTGAAGTATTGAAGTGGCCAGGTCTTTTGCGTGAACACTCTCAAATAATCCCATGGAGGTTATTGTCAATGGAGAAGCTCAAGGAGAAGCTGCACAGAGAAGGTTAGTATGTCCAGAAATTTTGTTTTCATCTTGTCTTGTTTTCAATACATGGACCTGAATTTGAGAGGTTTGTAACTGGTGAGTGTCTTGGAATTGTTAGAGTTGGTACACAAACTACAAATATAAATGTATGCATTAGTAAAATAATTTATCTTGTTTAATTGATATGCATGCTAACTATGTTACTATTTTGTAGGCAACGGATCATCCTAGTGAACAGATTTTGTAATTAGGATTAACGAAATTAAAAAGTTGTTATAATTCATTTTTTGAAAAAGTATTCTGTCCACATTAGATATCCTAGAATTATGTATTCAGATGTGAATGGAGAAATTCAGTTGTGATAAGAGATCGTTCTGGCTCTATTTTTTTGCACTTTAATTTTATTATTGGATGTAGACTGGTAAACTAAGGTCAGATGTCTTTGTTATGAAGTCATCCTTAATGTGTCATGTCCCTATTCCAATGACATTGTCATGTTTTAAATGGAAATAGATATTAATTGCTTTCCAAATCTTTCTGATATGCAAAATAAATTATTGTCAAGTACGAAGGCAATATGGAAATGATAATTCTGTGATTGAGAGTATGAAAGATATTATTTGATTTTTGTACATCCTAATGTGGAGTGCTTACAAAACAGGGATGTAATGAATGTTTGTCGACTGAAATGATGTGAATAGTGAAGCGACAGAAATTGATGAAATAATTAACGTCGATCTTGTACTTCATCTGAAGATCTTCATGATCATTGTCTTCTAAAGGTGAAGTGTCTGGTTAGTTTAAAAAATAGTCTTGTAGAAAGAAGGCGTTCATGCTGGCTTCATAAACAGAACATGGTAGAGCATTGTCCTCATTTGTTTATACAGTTTGCCAGTTCGTAAGTGGATCAGGGTTTTGTTGAGCTTTTTAGTCTAAAGTATTGTACTATATAAGTGGTGGACTACGTCAATTGCGCCCAATCCAGTTAGTAGTTCAGAATTGGAACGGCAGCTTATGCAAAAGCAGTTTCAGCATTACACGTACGTTTTCTTTATATTATGCAATGACTATATTTGAAGATTGAAAGTGCAGGAGCCGAGGAATGCCGATGTTGTCTTTTTTATGTCACAATATTCAATAATAGAACATTTGTATAGTATGAAAGTGTGTAGAATGATGTGTGTCGATGGTTATCCATATTTGCTTCTTTCAGATTTGGAAGTAGAAGGTCCAGTGAATATTTTGTGTCCAATGATGATGCATTAGTAATTCAGTCGTTCTTGTTGAAGCAGAACTTTTTCAATAATTTTCATAGTGAGAATAGATTCGCAGCAGTGGGGCGCAGTCTCTGATGGAAAATCCGTTCCATGGAGGCACGTTGAATGTCCAGTATGCCATGAAGATCATCAGGGAGCAATCGGAATTCCAGATGTTCCTTTAACAGATGAGGATTTCGAGAAACTCCTGCAGGCCGACCTTGAGCAGGAACAGGAGGACCTCGATGAGTCGGGAAGCAGTCTAGAAGAAGAGACAAACGATGTGCATTCTTGAAGTCCATCTTATCTATAAATAAATAACAATGGAAACATGTAATTCTACTAGTTGTGATGGTAGAAGAAACTGTACATATAGAATGTTTGCGTATAGTGTGCACAGAGTGCAAACAAACTTGAATCCTTTTTTTCCACAAAGTGAGACGACAGAACTTTTGAGGAAGTCGGTTTTGGCATGTTGGACTTGCTATAATCGTTCGAGCCGTCGTTTAAGTATTCCGGAACTACTAATTACGGACAATCCTTGTATTCCAAAGTGTCAGTCATTTTGTGGATTCATTGTTGCTAGATTGTGCGTGTCAATGAAATATGTGAAGTTGCATAGTAGAGATAATCTACTGTTATTTTCCTGAAAAGCAATGGACAGGTTAGGATCATGAACAACATTGTATCAAACAGGTAATTTTAGTTCAAGAAGACTCATAGTAGATTAGTTATGAAGATGTAAGATTGAATATAAGAATTCTTAGAGGCAAGTGATTACTGAATTCAAGTAGTTGTTTTTCGGGCAGAAATCGTCCAAGTTAACTGACGCAAAAATGCATGACGTGTATTCTGAATCAGGGAAAAGGTAGAGACTTCATGTGTACCTATATCTATAGCTATATAAGCAGGCTAGAGTGATAGTATATATTTGAATGGAGAGGGTTACACTTATTTCTTGAATGGTAGACACCTAGTACTGAAGAGTTTTCGATAAGAGGATTGTCAATGACAGAATTCATTGAAGTTGTTACCTTTGTTCCTTTGAATATTTCAGAGATTCCGTTCAGCGGAGCGTATGGTTTATGAGAACTGGAAGTAAGCGATGAATATGGTTTCTTAACGGAAGACAGACCAGAACTTAACAATGTGCATTTTGTAAGATCTGTGAGCAGAGGAACTCATGGATGCTGTAAATATTAAAGTAGTGAAATTTTTTGGCAGTAAACGAAGACGGGGGCTTGTATGTTGAGGCCAAGTGGAGACCATAATGTGAATCTGTTTTCAGTCCATTTAGTGATACTTATCAGATGGGAAGACGTAATATTATAAAATGAATGAGGACACTAACATTTCCGGAATTCAATTGCGAAGCAGAAATGCATGTTATTCAAAGAAGTTACTTACAAGTAGTGTTCTATAGCTGTTGCCTCAATGTGGAGCAATGCAAGCCAAGTAGTCGACAAGAAGTGAAGCAGAATCAAGTGAATTGGTAAGTTTAGTTTCTGTTTTTTGTTTTTTAGCAAATGTTTAGTGTTCATTACTATGCATGTTTTTTTTTGTGTTTGTGACTTGTATGAACTGCAGTCATACAATAAATAGATATTGTTGAAATTAATTGTGAGACATTGAATCTTGTAATGTCTAGTATGCATTTAGTTTTTAATGTTGAGAGTACATTTAGAAGCACATGATGAAGTGCAGTAATATTAATATTTCTGAAGACTGTATTTCACTATTTTAATTGTATGTGGTAGTTGTATAGGTCCACCTTTTGAAATATAATTTGTAGGGGTGGAATGTGGAGCCTGGAAGAAGTGTGTCGACATGTATTTTCTAAAGATTGAAATACCGGAAAAGAGAATGCCGTAGAATCCTTGGTAAACTGATAGAGTTGAAGAAAGATATGGAAAAAGTAGGAAGTGTATAACAATAGTTGGGGAACATGATGTACTGTATATTGAATAGCAAAAATGGTAGTGAGTGCTGGTTGAAAAAATTGTGTTTTTCCTTATCCATTTGTGAGGTAATTGTGTGAGTAATGTGAATATAGAAGAATAGGCAATTATTTCAATTGTGTCCAAGGCAGTCATGTTGTGTAATGAACAAAGCCCAGGATTTGCATTTTTTTAATTGATATGGAACTTTCTTGATGAATTCAGTAGTCACCATACATGATTAGTAGAGGAGTTGTTGTTGCTTACAGCTACGGTGAATGAGAGTGTTTATGTCATGGATAAAAGAAAAGAAAATGAAAGGGTTGGAATTGTATTCCTTTGAGTGCTTTGTTTATGTTTAGGTACATGTGGAAATTGTGTGTGCATTTCTGTGAACGAAATGAGTGTTTCATTTTAATTTTTGATAATTGCTCAGTGATCAGAATTGGCTATGAATTGCACTTTTATTTTGCTCTGTTGATTAGGAATGGATAATTTCATTTTGCAGAGAAATCGATATGAATTCGACCTTTTCATTGCTGTCAGTAGAGTAAGAACATGAAGTTGCTGTGATGAGAGGCACGCATCATCGTAAACGTAGAAGCAGTTTCAAATTTGTGAAGACTACTTTGGAAAAAGAAGGATGTGTCACAGACTTTGATGTGAGTACAATGACATAGTATTTTCCTTTTGTGTATTCTTTGTACAATGCAATGACATGGACACATAAGGTAAGTTAATGAAATTTTGCTGTGAAGGATAAGAAGTACAATTCTGAGTGCATTCTAAAATAATGTGGACTGATTTTGTATGCATTGTATTTGCAGGTGATCAGAGGCTCCTATGTCATTCTAATGTTCTGAGGCGTGAGTGCAATTTCGAAATCAAGATCTGCAAATTATGCCATAATTATTAGAGTAGTACATTAGTAGGGTAGAAAGAATTCATTAATTCTGAAGTGAATATATAAAAGGAAAGATTTTGAGAATTGCCATAAACATAATGGCATTCAGGTCATATTTGTAAGTATGCCTAGAAGCGCATGTGCATAAAAAACAATAAGAATGAATTGAAATAAAGTTTGAGATTGATGAAATGAATTGTTTCTTCATTAACTGTTTGCCCTATGATTTCAGTGCAGTTCCAGATTGCTTGCACCTGTGTACGAATTAATGTGAATGCTATTGGAATTCTGTGATTGAAATTCAAATTACCGTTTGCCATATGAAGCATGTATTGGTGGCTTTCCCAAACAGCATTGCCTGCCTTAATGAAAGTGCCAAATCAACATCCAAAATTAACATTTATGTGTTCAGTATTGCCCAATTCAACAAAAGTTTAGCATTCTTTTGTTAAGTACTGTCCAAGTCAACGCGTCCAAATCGACTACAGAGAGTCACCGATTAGAGCAGTTTCTTGTTCTTTTTTTGTTGAATTGGTCGTCAATTTTCTACTAGTGCACTGGCTGCTGCACCTCAGTCACCGATGATTCCCGCACCTCTTCAATGTCGCACCGATGACTCCCGGACGTCGCGCCAATGACTCGTCACCGCCGCACCAAGCACTCCCAGACGTCGAACCCATCTAAACCGCAACTTCCGAACTAGCAAATGTCGCTAGCGCTCCTAGCGAGTGGCTTGTCAAAGCTGCCATGTTATTTGCACCTTTCTACAACAACGGCAAACTCTAAACCCTAGCATATGTGCAACTGAGCATCAACTCCGATACTTCTCTCATCCTCTTCCTTGAACAACTATACACCATACACAGTGGAAACAAACTGAGAAGAGCTCATCTACAGATCACAAATAGCAAGAATCCTGCACAAAAACATGCAACCCTAAAACCCTAACTTCTACTGCAAGCACAAACAGGAGCCCAAAATCGAGAGAGACGACATTCAAAAGGACGAATGAACAATTTTCAGAGAAAGCCTAAATTCCATCCATTCCAATCTGGATGAATGAACATTCCATTGGACAATCCGTAGAGTCATCCATCCCCTAAGTTGACACGTGTCAACACTAGACAACAACATCGAAGTTGAAGAAATACAGTTGGGCGGTCACATTCATTACCACGCCTAGTACTGCAGGACACATGGCAAGAACACAATGAATCACCTAAACGATCAACGGTCCACAGTGCACCAATTTTCTTCCTCGTAGTACTCATAGTACTCGACGGCAAAAATCAGTTTTTTCACTGAACGCTCCCTAAATCGTTCGGTGTTTCTTGCATCCACCCTTAGATACATGGAAAAGGAGGTTATAAGTTGTATATGACACATTTATAACTCCACTCTGATGACTCTGTGGGCATTTTTGTAATTTAACCGCAAATCACTTCATAAATTTATAGAAACTACAATTTTAATTAGAAAATTATAATTCTACTTCGGTTTGATTCATCAAACAAACACACACCTCTAAAAAAAATATGTATCCCTATTGAATTTGGCCCCAAAATATTCAAATTGCAAATTAGGGTGGTAATAGGCTTGTCAATTTTTGCTGTGAGCTTCAGGTGTCGATTTTTGTCGGCCAAAAGATGTTTCTAGACGTTTCTAGTCACCAACTGCTGTCCACTCGCTGTGGCTTTTTGAGGAGCAACCTAAGAGCATCCCCACCAATCTGTTTTGTATCCCTAAAAATTTAGGGAGATGGAGATGGGGATACAGAAGCTTGCGTGCACCGGTCTCGGAACAAGATCTCTACCCCAAATTTATAGAGAACTCAGTAAAAGTTGGGCCTAATTCCCTATATTGGAGCTCATATGGAGAACACGCGAGGTCTCATCCCTATAAAGTCAAGGTTGACTAGTTTGAGGTCCCAAGTTTGGGGATAGAAAACACATTGGTGGGGATGCTCTCAGATGGAGCATCCCCACCAGGGAGTTCTCTTTCCCTAAACTCGGGACCTCAATCCAATCAACCTTGACTTTATAGGGATGAGACCTCGCGTGTTCTCCATATGAGCTCCAATATAGGGAATTGGGCCCAACTTTTACCGAGTTCTCTATAAATTTGGGGTAGAGATCTTGTTTCGAGACCGGTGCACGCAAGCTTCTGTATCCCCATCCCCATCTGAGGTCCTCTCCCTACATTTTTAGGGATACAGAACACGTTGGTGGGGATGCTCTAAGGTCCTTTCCCTAAAATTTTAGGGATACATAACAGATTGGTGGGGATGCTCTAAGAAAACCGAGTCGCCTACAATACAGTAGGTTCGAGGAATCCGTTCGATAGCTCGTGCTCTTTACTTCTGTTCAGTTACCGTCATTGGAGCGCATACTTATTTAGGATTCTGAACGGTGTTCCGTTTCACACTTTCACGTGACTGACTGATCGACGGAACGACTGACCCGGTACGAGATTCTGCTAACCAGGTGCTGCCAGATGATGCCAGCACTCAAAATATGGTTGATAACTTCTTCGTATGGTGTTCAAATAATGCGTGTTCAAGTGTGCTGGAATCCGTTGTCAATAAAGTCTAATAAAAAATGGTTCATTTTTCACTCAGTTGAAATTAGTGACGATTACAGGTGTGCATACCGCTTAGAGGATTATAGTTTTTGGTGTATATTTCAGGTGTCGATTTTTGGCGGTCAGAAGACGTTTTCGAAGAAGTTTCTAGTCACCGACTGCTGTCCAGTCGGTGTGGCTTTTAAGGAGCAGTACCTGAGGCGCAGCCTATATAAGAAAAGTTAACCAAGTTGCCTACAGTAAGATAAAGTAAGTTACAGGAATCCATCAGGCTACGAGAATAACTCGTGCTCTTACTTCTGTTCAGTTATTGAAGCGCATACTTAGGATTCTAAACAGTGTTACGTTTCACACTTTCACGTGGCTGACAGATCGACTGAGCGACTGACCCGGTACGAGATCCTGCTAACCAGGTGCTGCCAGATGATTGACTGATGCAGCGGTGCACTCAAAATATCGTCGATATACACTGAGTGGCAAGCAGTATACAATATTTATTTATTGTGCCCAAAACCGTCAATATAAACAATTCAGCATAATTGGAGGTACCATTTCTCAAAGTTAAAATTTTTGTAGTATTTCCAAGTGAAAATCATGAATATTCAAAAAGAAAATTAGATTTTTCGGATGTGGTATGTAATTTCTATGATTTTTCAAAGTGCCAGCTCCCTACACCACTGAAACTCTGTTACATAGGTGGATAGGCAATTTCGTTAAAATGGCGCCATTCCACTATTTTGGCAATTTTTATGGTTTAGACCGGGCGGTCTGAAATGTATAATTGTCATAGATGTTTGAAATATCTATCTTTAATAGATATCTGAAATCTTCACCACTCTTAGATGTCAATTTCATAGTTTAGACCACACGATCTGAAATCTAAATTAGTCCTAGATTTTTAAAATCTATAGAAAATAAAGATATTTCAAATCTATACCCCCCCTTTCATAGTTCAGACTGGGCGGTCTGAAAATGGTACATGGATTTTAACGAAATTGTCTATGTGAACCCTTAATCAAAATCTGCAAAAATCAGTAGTTTGCTAATCAGAGTTAGGCATTTT
The DNA here is from genome assembly GCA_947034895.1 of Rhytidiadelphus loreus. NCBI lineage: Eukaryota > Viridiplantae > Streptophyta > Bryopsida > Hypnales > Hylocomiaceae > Rhytidiadelphus > Rhytidiadelphus loreus. The sequence goes on from OX344764.1 coordinate 49,417,791, forward strand.
AAAAGTCTAGGGACACATTTAGTGGTAGTCTAAGATATAAGAATGGGAACAAGGACGCTTTTAGGTGTTTCTACCTTAGTAAACGTGGAATTGGCTACAATTTGGTGGCATCAAAACACACTAAGCTTGGCTTCCATTTCTAACCACTGAAGCAATTACGCATATCTAGAGTACAAGTTTCTTGAGTGGGAAAATTTTCCCACAAACAGAAATAGAGTTTGAAAACATTGCATAATTTTTGAGATTTTTTTTCTCAAAATATACTTACTATGAATTTTTTAGCAAAAGATTATGTTCAACCCATATTTGTTACACATGTCTTCTTATTTCCAACCAAAGGCTGGTTGCAAAATTGACTTTAGAAGGGTTGGTTGCAATATTGAAAGATTTGTAGCCAATCACAATGCGTCACAATTGCATCAAAAACTACGCCACAATGGATCACTATCTATTTCTACCTACATAGAAAGAGAACACCCTACACTGCCAAAATGGAGGCAACGTTAGGAATGGGTAACTTAACCCCTAAAGGACGAAGATAGTGTCCCTTCGGGAGACAAATGGATTTTGGGCAGGTACCTACAGGCTGAATTTTTCTCCTGATTTTTTGAAACTTTTTTTGAAGATAGAAAAACTGATTACCTTTGTGGGAATATAATTTTTTTTCCAATCGGTGCTCGGGAACAAAAGTTATGCCCATGTAACTCAAAATAAGGGAGACCAGGTTACAAAAGAAAATTTGAAAAATTTGAATTTTTTTTTCTAAATTTTTTTCTCTCATAGATTATATTTTTGTCTATCTGGAAAGCTTTGATTCATTTCATTTGAATTTTTTTTGAGAAAGTTATGGACAATCTTCTTTTTTGGGCAATTAGAGCATCTTCTTGAAAAAATAACTTGTAGGGTTCATTTCTGAATGCAATTTTGACAATTAAAAAAAAAAAAAAGTTTCACATGTTTTAGTTTGCTTACTAGAACAATCTCACCGCAGGGATTAGTGCATTTTAAAATAGATTTTCATTCAATCTTGTATCTATTTCTATTCTACAATTTTTTTAAGAATGAAACTTAAGTTTTTTTGAAAACCTTTTTTTTTCCTAGACTCTCAACTCAATTCTCCACTATAATGATTTAAAGCTCAAAACTCTGTAGTGCAAAAAATTTAAGTTAAAAATGTTCAAAGTCAAATAATCTAATCCCGCAATGTGCTAAGAAACTTGCTTTTTTCACTTTAAACGCAAATATATTGCAATCTGTACGGTGAAATCTTTTGAAATCTTTTCCACACATTCTCATACTAGTAAGGTGTAAGATCCTACGGTTATATGTGGGAAAAAAACAATTTTCAATTTTTTTTACTGTTTGCTGTAGAAATGGCAGTTTTGAGTGTTTTTTGGCAGAAAAAAGGCCTTGGTCCTTTAGGGGTTAATTCTGTCCAAACTTAAGCTGTGTTATCTATGTTTCCTTGCATATAATGTATCATACCTACACCTAATTTTGACCCCTTTCTAAAGGTGAATTGCTTGTTTGGTAGATCTTAGATAACCTTACAAGTAAATTATCCTTTTAACATCTCACTTGCTGAAATATCTCCTGTTTGAGAATTTTATAATTAATTTAGTCCATGGTGGGACTAGCTTCCGAGTCTGACTTTCACGACTCCAGGTAGCGTGGAGGGCACGAGTTGTCTGCACTCCATGAGTTTCCACGCAAGCGGAGAGACTGGATCGAAGTCGTCATGTACGTCGATCGAAGTGCCTCTGGAAATTTTCTCATTTCTAGAGAGGGGATGTTCCCGTGATCGATCAATTCAGTTGGCTTTCGTTCTTCGTTTTCTGTCGGTTTGGGTTGGAGCTTCGATCATTTCGATTCACCCATCAGGTCCGGCCTTCGATCCCAAAATCTCTTACTGCACGAACTATTGCCGCGCCGGAAGATCTCAAATAATTTAATTGTGTTGGGATCTCCAGTCGATTCGATCTTCTTTCTGCTCGACTCTAGGTCTCTCTGCGTTTTGATTGAGCGAATTTGGAGTCTGTGAGACGGAGATTGGCGATGGCGTCATGGTTGTCGAAGGTGTCTGGAGGAGCTTCGGGAAGTGCGAGCACGAGCGCCAGCACTGTTGCAGGACTGCCTCCGGATTCCTATGAGGAGCAACTCCAGAAACAGCAACAGCACCTCACTTCACGGAAATGCTACCAGGTGCATAATCTCCTCAACGAGGTCATTAATTCTGTTCATGTTTTCAATCAATTTTACGCAAATCATCGGAGAGGCATCGGGTAAACACGCATATATATATTTCCGTTGTTTGCACTCCTCAGCTGGATTTGAGATTTCGACGTGTACCAAATTTTTGTCACTCATCTTACTTACTTTCTAGCCTTCCCTAAATACATAAAAAACTGCAGGTATTCATCAACGTGTTAGGTGCAAGAAACATACCACCAATCTCCAGACGAAAGGGTTTCTATGTGACACTCGAGGGCATGACCAAGTGCGATGGTTTTAAACTCCAGACTCCCGCAGTGGAGAAGGCGGAGAATTTAAAGTGGCCTGGGGACTACCGGATGTTGCACTTTGAGGCGTCGACAACAGGCTTGTATTTGGAGCTCACATGTACGAGGAGCATGGGGCGTGATCAATCTCTGGGAAGAGCCTCCATACGTTTCGAATACCTTTTGCAACAACCGGAGCTTTCGGTGGAAGCCTGGTTTCCCTTGGGGCCACTAAATAATTCGAATTCACCCGAGTTGCTAGTGAAAGCTTGCATCAAACCTGCTGTTGCTTCGCCTTTCCTCTTGAGGGCTGTGAAAGGAGACTTCCAAAAAGATAACCTGGAAACTATTGTGCCGAAGAGAGGACAAACGCCGCCTGAAGGGCGGTGGTCGACCAGAAGTATGGTAGACCACAATTCAGAAGAGAAATACCTCGTTCGCGTGAGGTGAGAATTTCGGCCGTAAACCTTTCTTGGTCTCCAGTTTTTTTTCAGCAGTTTTGAAGAGATTAGATTTGGGTTTTTATGAGTTTGAGTAATTATTTTCTTGAACTAGCACTTGGAATGTTCTTTTGTGTTTTTTTGTTTTTTCAAAATTCTTGATTGTGAATACAGGAGAGCTAAACCGAAGAAATGGTATCAAAAGGAATGGAACGCCCCTGTGGAAGAGTGGGAGAAAGAAGTGTGTATCTTTCAACAAAGGGTTCTATTTGACGGATTCAACAGAAAGAAATTGAGCGTGCAAGCAGATTCAGGTAAGTTTTATTGCTGTTTTGATTTTGTAGGAGATTTGAATATTCACTCGGATTGGGTGCGAGAAAAATCTTTCCAAGTTCATGATGGCACAGAACTCTCAAATTCTCCAACTTTGATTCAATGTTAAATCCAAGGTAGCTAAAACAGTTCTGTCTCTAAATGCGTCCTGTAATGCAGAGGCTCTATAAAAAAAACAATTCAAGACAGGGACGCTTTTTGAACTCTACTTCATTTCAACTTCAATAATTCACAACCAATTTGAAAAGAGTCCAAATTTATATATAAAAAGTGCATTAGATGTGGCGTCTATTTTCCTCTTGAGAAAAAAATATTAAAATATATTTGGAGGTTTGCAAGCACTACAAAAAAATGGATCAACCCTTCATAAAAGGAATACTTTTAGCACATCCTATCTTATCGGCAGTTTCAGCTTAATCAATGATTTGTGCTAGGTTAGCTTTTATGTGGGATTCTTGATGGTACTGTACTCCAGATTCTTTATTCAAAACTGATTTTTTGTGTCTAATTCATGTGTGACAAATGCAGTTGCTGGATGGGCTCAACATCAATTTGATACCCACTCGTTTAAGAAGAGCAAGCATATTGAACGTCAATGGTCCTTATTTGCAACCAAAGATATTGTGTTCAAAGTGCAAAGAGATGATAACAATGCTCAATGGATGGAAAATTTGCACTTTGAGCTGACTGGCAATGGCTTTGGCTATCCTGTAAGTGATATGCTATCATTCAAGTTTGCAAATGTTTTCATCACAAAAGTTGTAAAGTCGATACAAATAGTGTAAGAGATTGAATATTATATAAAGTCAATAAATTGATTTATCTAAATTATTTTTCTTGCATATTAGTGTATCTCACAAATTTCAAAATTAGTGTAAATTAGAGTTATTACTACAAAGCACTCCCGTTGAATTAACTTGAGAAGTATAATTCATTTCATTTGTTCATAATTTTCAATAGAGATTTTGATGGTAAGACCCTCATTGTAGTGCAATGTGATTTAATTTCATTAATGGAAAGAACAACTTCACAGTGGAAGGGGTTGATTTGGTTTGGTTTTTTTTACTATGTAGTGAAAAGGTAGGAGCCCCTATTGGTGTTACAATTAAGAAGCCATCCTATGTGTGCCACTATGTATGTTGGGTGTATGTTTCAAAATTTCAAATGTACTCCATTGATTCGTAGGGACCAAAAAAATGGTAAAAATAGTCAAATGGCGCAAATAGGGTTTCCTACTTTAATCCCTTGGTTGTTAACTTATTGATGAGTTGCTTGATATTTTTGCCTTCAGTTGCTTGGACTGATAATACCATAGTTTAGATGCGCCAATATATGATACCATTTAAGTAATTTGAATTTTGGGGTTTTGTCAGGTGGAATTATGCACCGGCAGGCACTTGCAATATGAGGTATCTCTTGGGAAGCAGCAAGACTTTGAATCAGGATTTGTAACTGTCATTCGAAAAAACCCGGACAATCCAACTGGGAAGGCAACTGCATTATTCAACTGGAAAGCCATTGCTGTGGAGGTGCTCAATTAAAACCCAAAACCCACCTTGTTCAAAATGAGTTTGATAGAAAAGTGTTCTTTTGTTGTAAATGATGGTCTTCTTTTTAAAGTAATTGAAAACTTTCATTCTACTAGAATAATGCGATGTAGAACAATTAGTGTATCTTGCACTCTTTGAATTAACTTGGGTAGTCGAAATTGATGAGAATGGAATCCATGATGTCACATTTAACAATCTAAAAGAGTTTGCATTTTTTGGTTTGTGGTTGCTTTTGAGAATTTAACACCTTTGCTTTGAAGACATTGGTTTTGTGGTGTTCTTTGAAGGATGACCCTGAATGTTTCATTTTGATTCCATTTGATGGGGTTTTCAGGTCTCTCCAGAGGAAAACGTGACAATGGTAATGTTGATGGCCGTTGCAACAGCTCTAGTTGTTCAAGGCTGGTATGAAGAAGAGACTACAGACATAAAAGCAAGAGATACAAAGAAGAATAAAGTAATAAATTCTCAAGCAAACAAATACAGCATTTGGGGTAGGCAATTCTATTATGTTTGTTTGAAACTTTGGTATTCAAATTTATTCAAATAATGCAAGCTACAATAATTTTCTATATACATTATTTTTGTACTAGAAATCATTTATTTTTATTTTTTTAGTGGCTATTGAGAGTACTATCTTTGCCTAGAAGTCATTAAAAAAAAATTTATCATTTTTTTTCTAGTAGAAAAATGCAATATAAACATATATAAAGTACTCTTAGTTTCATAAACTTGAGCAGTCTTTTAGATTTGGAAGTAGAAGTTTCTTAAACTAATGCTTATGTGATGTATTTGATTTGTAAGTCTTAATAACTTGTCGAGTTTGCTCAATTTTGAAATCATAAATATGACATTTATTTCTTATTTTCTATTATTGTAGGTGCAGTGAGTATGGATAGCAACAACAGCATGGCACTATCAGCCTTATTGCGGAAATTCAAAGAAAATCCCTATACAAATGGCATGGATGCCAAAGTATATCGTGACAAGTTGAAAACAATCTCACAATCTGAATGGTCTCCTGAAATGCTTGAGCTAATTTATGACATTTTCGGTGGTGGTGGCAAAATTGATGATGTTGCTGGATTTGAAGGTGGATATTTTGGCCTCAATAAAAGTAAATTGGGATTTCTTGGAGGTGCTAGTGGTGGAGGTGGTGATGGTGGTGGCGGCGGTGGAGGATGTGGTGGTGGCGGATGTGGTGGTGGTGGGGATGGAGGAGGTGGAGATGGTGGTGGAGGAGGTGGAGATGGTGGTGGAGGAGGTGGAGATGGTGGTGGAGGAGGAGGAGGAGGATGTGGTGGTGGTGGTGGAGGTGGCGGCGGCGGCGGTGGAGGATGTGGTGGAGGTGGCGGAGGTGGTGGAGGTGGTGGCACTTGAACGAGCCCTACAAAATCTTATAAAGACTTTTAAAAGGTGATAAATAGCATTTCAATCATAATACTAATAGTTGTAATGGTAATAATCAAAATGTTGGCCCCATGAGTCAATGACCACTATGAATGAAGAGTTTGTTGGGGATTTGTCCATGCCACAAGGACTTGGATGACAAAGAGGATCTTTTCAATGTATTTATATAAGCTTTGAGCCTACAATTCTACTTAAGTTAAGTGATCTCTTTGTAGAAATCCAATTTATGAATGTCTAAATTAGACAACATTCAAATGTATGTACTTCAAGATCCATCGATCCATTGATAAATGCTCATCAACTGTTGAGTTATGTGGATGTATATACTTCTAATCATTTTGCTTAGATGTACTTCAATGGACCATGAATATAGTCATAATCCCATGTTGAGTGTAGTAATTATTTTGGAATATAAATATGCTCAAATAAAATTCATGAAAATAAACCCTAAACCATAGTAAATATTTCACTCAACAATAAAATAGGGACACTCAAAATTAATCCTAGGCTCTAATGTTTTGATGACCTACATTTTAGACAAGAATCTAAATGAGATGGGATAGTTTTATAAACGAATTAGAGTTACCTCAAAACATTTCTAATTTGATTTGTTTTCTACAATAAGATATAAATACATCTTTTTTAAATTGATAAAAATGACATCTATAATTATAACATTTATACTCCATGTGTTGTTGTTGAACTATAAGGTTTGAATTACAATTGTTGTTCAATGTTTAACCTTGAAAACACTAAAGCCAAAAAGTGGGTGATGGATGATTTTCATGACTACTATAGAAATAAAGAATGCCTCCTATAATTTCAAAAATCATATCATTTTTGACAAAGTACCTTGGTGATAGGTCTTTCAAGGTTAAGAATGTATATGAGGGTTGTTGCAAGAAACACATGCTGTTTTGAGCTCAAAATGGCCTATTACAGTGAATACTATGACTTTTGGAATAGATTTTCAAAAAATAAAATAAAATATGGATAATTTGTAAAGCATTGAAAATATTATGTTTTTCTAAATTTAGATTTAGAAAAATTTATCCCTAAAAGTTATGCACAAAAAAAGACAATGGAAAATACCAAGTAAATGGATACTTTGATGTTTGATTTAATGATTTTTAGAAAATAGCAAAAAAATTCAAAAAAATAAAATTCAAAATCGATTTTTTTTCTAACATGAAGGTGCTCCTTCTCAACCATTTCATCTTTGGGGAAAACAAACTGTGTTCTTTGCACTTGCATGAAGGGAGTGCACTTTGAGCACATGTGGAAGGTGGACAATTTACTATTTTTAGAAAAAATTGTGGACTTCTTAACTTTAGTAGAAGTCCTCATATACCAATTTTGAGCATCAAATTTTCATTTTTGGATCTAAAATAGTACTAAACCCCCTCAAAATGATCAAGGTAGACATCCAATTGAAGGTTGTTTAAAATTAGAAAAAATATATTTTTTTAAATTTAAAAAAAATATATATGCCTAAAACTACTATGTGTACCTTTGATTCAAATTTCATGCAAAACAGACATATGACACAAAAGTTATGAGCAAAAAACCACATGTCCAAGGCTAAGGGGACAAAAAAGTGTTTCTTGCAATCTTTCATGTGAGAATGATAATTTTATTCAACTTATCAACAACCTTTCCAACATATCCTAATTTTTATCTACAATTTTTATCTATTTCTTCTTTCTCATCATTTTGAGTGCACTCTGATGTATAAGGTAGAATCACCTAATTCTAAGTAACGAATGATTGCATGCCAAAAATGACTTGGTTTTCAGATCAATAGGTGGATTCTTCATTTCTACTGTAATCTTGAAAGTCATCCATCAACCACTTTTGTGGCCTCAATTTGCATTCTTGTAGCATCAAACAATTCTAAAAAATAAATATATGCTTGTTGTATGATATTCTAAGAGTGAAAATAAGAATTATGGCAAATAGAATTTTTTCGAATCATCCAAATACATTAGAAGATATTTGAGGCCAAGGAAGGGCCATTTCAAGTTTGTTCCCTTAGCCATTCCCTGCGACTACGGGGTACCACCCACTGTTGTCAGGGTAGTAATGACCCAATATTTAAAATTAAAAAAAAATTGTTCATAAACATGTTTTTAATTTAATTTTTTAATTTTTTGTCTCCGAGGTAGCACAGTCGTAACCACATCAACAAAGAGTTCCCTGCGCGTTCCTACAATTCCAATAGTGTTAGAAGGCATTGGGAACTCACAATCTCCCAATGCCCTCAAATCTCTTCTAATGAAAGGTTTGAGTTAGACTAAAGTAGGAGGTTCTTAAAGTGACCCTTTAAGAGCCGATTGCATTTTGGGGGAAGCTAAACTCCTTGAAACAATTTTCAGTAAATTTTGATAGGAAGAAAAATGGAAGTGGCATTTAATCCAAGTCGTTTCATATTTTTTGGACCTTTGTGGAATTAGTTGCAAATTTTTGAAGTTGAAACGTAGTAGTTTTTAAAAGCGACCCCCTCTTGAAATGTACACTTTTGGTACATTGAAGAAAGTAAAATGTACCTTTGTGTTAGAAGTCGCTTTTAGAGCCAAGTTGCTTTAGAGCCTCCTACCTTAGATCCTTTTATTGAATTGACAAAGTTTTTGCTAAGTCTTGTTGTTGGTAAGAAGTGGATTCTAGGGTTTTCTTAAATGCTTTTTTTGACACCTTATAAATAATCTATAAATTCAAGTAGGAGCCTATTAAGATTGATTTTAGAAAGAAGTTAATTACAATGAGCTACAATTGCCTTACATAATTAGAGTGTAAAGAATTGTGGTGCATATAGACTTCATTGGATGTATATAAATTTCTAGCATTAAAGAAAAGTAAGGATGGGATAAAAGATGATCCATACATAGAAAGGTTGATGAAGAAAGAAAAATATGACTAGGTGTCTTTTGTTTGTGCAATGCCTTATAAGAAAGGCAATACCCTATGTAGGAAGAAAATTTAAACAGAAAGAAAATTTAGAAGAAAGAAGCATAATCTTGAATTGATGCAAGAATTCCTATATAGTCACTTTTGATTTGCAATTAGTCAAATGAATGAAAATTTCCTCAATAATGTTTTTTAACCTTGAGGAATTACATGATTTGAATAACTCCTTTTGTATTTATAAAATAAATAAATAATTTAACTCCTTGTAAATTAAATCATCGCTACAATTTTTTAAACATTCCCACTTGCTAGGAAATGGATGCAATTGTTGCACCTTATCCTTCAATTTTCATTCAATGCTTTTCCACTACATGAATTAGCCAAACTCATTTCATGACTTATAAGGTAAACCAACCCATTTCCGCCAATCACCTATTTCCATCATCCTACTTTGGGCTCCGATTCTACCACAAAATTCATCCAAATCCATTCATTGTTTGACAAAATGAATGCACTAATGGCAACAAGGGATAACATGCCAATCCTTTATTGGTGAGTATTTAAGTGCCAATAGATACATGGAAAGGCAATTATGAGTTGTTTGTAAGACATTTATGACTCCACTCTTTTAGCGGTTTTGTAATTTTAGGGTAGACCACTTTAGAAACTCATAGAAATTATAATTTTAATTGGAAAATTGTAATTCCACTTGGGTTTAATTTGTGAAACATGTGCACACCCTGAAAAATATGTGCCCTTCTTTGAATTGGCCCCAAGATATTTAGATTGCAAATCAAGGTGGTCATAGGCTTGTCTACCTTAACCTTAGAGCACTTTGGCATCCAATTTATAGACAATGAACAAATTCATATTCTTGTTTCTTTCTAGTTGTTGCTTAGATGAAAGTCATCCTCATTTATGAAGATACTTTTGTTACTAGAATACATATTTTTCTAAAATTGTAATTCCACTTGTTTTTTTCTAAAACTAGAATGAGGTCATAGATGTAAAGAACACATACATTCCAAAAAATCACCATGCCAAGAGAACCTCCATACAAAACCATTCCAACAAGTCTTACTCCAAAAATGATAACATTTTGCTTGTAATCAAATGTTGAAGGAATTTTAAAATTTTCCTTTCAAAATTCATAAAAAAATATTGGTGATAGTATAGGTGAATCTAACCATACAAATGGAATCTACAACTTTCATGTGCATATCAATTCCAAAATATTCTTCCAAATAGTACTTTATAATGATTTTTCCCAAATTGTCCACTCTAGAGAAGACTCTGGACGTTTAGGGGTTAACACTAACGTCTGAACATATTTTCTACTTTGCTGCTTCGAAGCTATAGAATGTTACAAACATCTTAGATTTTAGGAAACTTACTACAACTCCTAAACTACTCTAATGCAGTGCCGACCTTGAATTTTAGGCAACATGCTGTAAATGACAGCACTGTAAGCACACAGAATTTAGGGGGTCACATCTGGTTGTGGGTCTTCCCTTCACATCATCACCAACAATAAGAATCTTTTAGCCACAACTGTTTTGATTTGATGGGTGTTGAGATATTTATTCCAAAACACATCCACATCTCCCCTAGCACTAAAGATAACATCCAACCAAAGAAACAGTACTAGAAAATCACCCTAAAATAAGGGGCAAAACCGGACACAAAACAATTCAAAACTTCTCGGGTCACTGGAATTCTATTCAACTCCAACCATTCAACAAAACAAAAATTATCTATCAGTTGCAATTCCAGTTTTAAGTTCTGAGCATCAAATGTGTATCCGTCCACATACATACATCAACAGGATCCAAGACCCATCTATTTGCAACCACAGCCCAGCCACTCTGCCTAAGAAAATAATACTAGAAAGAATTCCTAATAAAAGACTCAAATCAGTCTCCACACACCATTATGATCCAAATAATAAGCCATGAGCATGACAGCCCAAAGTCCATGTATCAAAAATTGCTCACTTGGGCTCCACCCAAGTTGGCACAGCGAAACTTAGTCTGGCTTTTCCAACCAGCTGAACCAGCGCCAGAAATCAACCCTCCTTACGCTAATCAGCCGCATTACGTTCCAAACAGGAAATGCTCAAAACCGACTCCACAAAGTCGGACATCATCACAGCCGCGGTGGAAAATTTATAGAGAAAATTCTAAGGCTAGCCATCTCGGCATTATCAGCCCCATCAGATAAATCATATTTTACACCGAGATCTCAGTCATATACAGCTCCATTTCGCACACACGGTGCTCGATATCCTCCGTATTCCAAACCTTCGAATTCCCAATTAATAACCCTAAAAATTGCGAGGCGTTCAAGCCAGTAGACTTGAGAAAGCCAAAAAATGGTGGTGGAAACTGTTTATTCCCAGAAATCAAACTCCCTACTCGAATATCCATATTCCTACACCATCTATAACCTACTCGATTTGAATTAACGAAATACCAAAAATTCCTCCGGTCCAACAGCGAGGAGTAAAACTCTCGTTCCAGGTATCTATGCTCACCGGCTCTTGGGGGGGGTGACAGCATCTTCTCTGCTCCCACGTGCCGAGTTCTCTATTCTTTTCCAGTTTTCGGTCCAGGCTCTCACTCAACTGCAAACCTCAAAGTCTCTGGCTTCGATTAGTCGTGCGCAAACGGAAGAGCTGCATTGTTCTCAAAGCGACTCAATAATACACAAAAAGTAACATCGCCTCTGGTACCCCTGATTTGCAATCCCATAGCGGGAGCCACCACCGTCGCTGCTGTCGTCGTCAGTCATCAACTGTAGTTGGTTCGATCAGAAGGAGTCCACTTCGTCCCAAGTATGCCCACATCTCCGCACTACAGCGCTGAAAATATCCAAAGGCTCCACCGACCCATCCGTACTGAGAAATAAAAGTGAGGGACAATGTCTTCGGGTCGACGATGCACACTCGCACAAGGCGATCCTGAACGACACACTCGTGTCAAGGAATTCCCGAACCATGCTGCCTCCACAACTCGGCATCGACGTCACTTCTTCTTCCAAAAGATTCGCAAGCACACGGAGACACGGTCGCGTGATGCGCCAAAACTACAGCGGCAAAACGGACGCATTCCCATTCAAAAATAGTTGGTCCAGCAGGGGTAAGGCACGCCTCCTTCCTGGACCCAGTCCAACGCTCTCAAGACTCGACACCGGAGCAAGACGCGTCAAAATGCAAAACATCTCCTGCATTGCACCCTGCAAAGCACGACATCACACAACGCACCAACCTCAATCCCCCCTACCTTGCAAGTCTCCAAACCGAAACAACATCTGAGGTGGCAAAGGAAGACGAACGAAACAACTCCGGAATAAGAACTCGGGAAACCCTGCCTGACCCTTGAACACTCCAGAACTATTCAAACAATCCAGATTACATGGATTGCAGAGTCAGCTCAACACGCCCAAATCTCAACTCCAAACCATCACAAGCCACTGCCATCACAAGCTACCAATGCCACGAACCTGAACTCGATGCATGTTGAAAGATCCAGCACCAATATTCGAACCAGGACGAAGCGGGTCATCGATGGTCAATGCGACTGGACCTGATGCCTTGTCAAGGTAAAACAAACCGCCGCTGCCGCCGACACCCTGACATAACACACACCAACACAAAAAAAAAACAGTCACTCCACAGTATCTGCGGAACACCTGGAAAACGAAATTCTAGACAAACGAATCATGGGAACGTCGTCATCATCCAAAAAAAAAAACCGAAACATGGAATTCTTCACCCTCACACTCCCGGACACCATGCGGTGTCAACATGGCATCTGCACGTCACCCATCCAACACCAAGTCGACCACTTCCTGAACTGGGAAAACGATCCAACCACGTACCTTCGTCACGAGACGCACTTGGGTGAAATCGATCGCCCAACCAAACACGTACAGGAACCCAATCAACAGGGTCCCGAGATTCGGAGAAGAAACCGTATGCATGGAAGTCAGCAACTGCTCCACAATTCCTCCTGTCCACTGATTGCAACCTCCACTCTTCGAACCGTCCAACGCCACCGAACCATGAACACCAATGCTGGATCCTGTTCGCCATCCGATCATACTGTTAGAGCTGCAGCACGGACACTGCATACACATATACATCTCGTCCAACATCACCTCACTCAACATCGCACACGCGAAACACCATGTCCACTCCCAAACACTTTCACGTGTTGGCAATCGGGGGACGACAATTGCAATGCACCCACCGGGTTCTGACGGAGCTTCAGAAATGGACGTCAATGTTGACCTCCTATCTGATGACGGGACGGTGGCACTTGGAGGAGGAGAGAAAGAAGACTCTGCCTCACAACAACCCAAGGACTCTGTACCAGCTAGCGTCGAAGACAAATTCGTCGCCTCAGCGGATGATGTGGAGCTCGCGCAAGCATTCGTGGCTGCAGCACTCGGCGCTCTCGCTTCTGTGGGTGTGCCACAAGTAATGGGCACCCTCTGTCAACATCACACAAAACTCACCGAATCAAATTCATCGTCCTCCAAAAATCATCAAATCAAAATCATGTTCCACACAACAAAATGCACAGCGCCAAAAACGGGACAAAAGCCGAAAGCAACTAAGATACATGCACAAAAGAATCATGTGAAGATCAACTCAGGACGCTACGACATCACGAAACGTGACACACACACGTCATGCAAACGAACTCGTCCCAAACAAACCACGCCGCCGCATTCACAACCACACGGATCGCGAAGCATACCTCCAGATAAAACACAAGCATAATCGTCAAAGAAAACGATCCAAGGCCTCCAGTGTAAACATCCTTCAGCCCTTTCGAGTGCAGATAAGACTTCAGAAGCAGAACCTGTTCACAGATCCACACCGTTGTCAACCAATACCCTCAACATCAATTCAACATAGCATGACGATCCACACAACCGAACCTCTCCACCACGCACCCCTCCATCCCAGCAGACACGCACAACCGAAGGCATCATCTCCACGCTACCGCAAACAAAAGAAACAACTTCCACAACTGAAAAACAGAGAGGATCCAAATACCAGAGGCGCCAAAGCAGGGTGCTGGTGCAGCCGCTTGATCACGTACTCCCGGGCCGCAGCGCCGTTGTGGAACTGGCTCGCCAATTCGTAATTCGAACTCAACTGTCGCACGCTTTCAAGACCTTCGCCGCTCTGCACTGCACACACAACTCCTTCCCGACTCATCTTCCTCCCACCGATCGTGATATCGATCTTCACCACCGGAGAAACAGAACCCGAACAACAAACAGAAGGCCTGCAATGCAGCTTGATCACAGGCATAGTTGCGCTCTCGATCGTCGCAATGCTCTGGCACCACTCGTAACCGCGCAACGCTGAACCCAACAACCGAATAGATGGCGCAAGCAAACGGGTGCCCGTAAGACCCGCAGTTTCCGCGGTCTCCAAAGGAGGGGGAGCATCCACGACCACCACGTCCACATCGCTCTGGGATAGGCACAGACCAGTGGCATACGAACCGAAAACCTGACCAAAAATAGAAACACACAACAGTCAGAACCGGATCGACGCATACACCACACTCAAAATCGTCAATGCATTCCCTCGCGCTCCACACTGCCGGGGCCTACCTCCACGTCAGCACTCGGCCACAGTCTCTTCACGGCATCTCTCACACAGTCGATGGCAGCCTCCGCACAACTCCGGGCTGACGACGACGGACTGGCTGTGTGTGCAAAATCAAGGATTTCCGAGTGAAGCTCCTCGGCGTTCACCAAGAACTGCTGCGGGGGAATTGGAAACATGCCATTCGCGTCGAAAAGATAGCCCGGCGCCATCACTGGCACGGACGAAGGAACGCCCCACCCACCTTGCACTACTCCGCTCGGGACTCCATATTCTCCCTCTCGCAATCCACGAGGGATCGCTCGATACGCCATCTCATGATGCAACACATCTGCAACACATGTCACTCACTTTCAGTTTCTCAAGAAAACAGCAATTGACATAAGAAGGTCATCCCAAAACAATTCACCAATTCCCTGCCCAGAACACGGCTTCCAATGATATGGACGATCACAACACACGCATCACAAACAAATGCAAAAAAAACGGCTCCCCGAGCTAAAACAATGACGACTTCCTTGCTACCGGGTTCACCGAAACCACCTATTCAAAAAGATCCTACAGGAGCTCCAGACTGAGTCACCTAAACTACCTCTCGTACTCACGGATATTAATCTCGCAGACAAAACAAAACATAAAGTCTCTCATACAACTGTCGCCTTCCACGGACACAGGGAGCGAAAGAAACGGACAAGGCGTACAGAACGCACTGAAATCAGGCGCAGCACGAATGCATTCACGCTCCACTAACAACAGACACTCCCGTGGCACTGACTGCGGCAGCCCAAATTGCAGAGACCGTCAGCTACTACCACACAGGAAACACAAAAAAAAACCTCAACTGCTACCGAAACCACCATCACCAGGACTGACATTGTCACGTCACTCACCAGGACGAAATGGCTGTTGAGAAGACTGCATTGGAGGCGGAGATATCGTCGCGGAAATCGACGTAGGATCACTCGGACGCTGTTGGAGCACGGCCGGAGCTTCAGCACCTGAAGGCGATTGCGTCCTCCGAAAATGTGATTTCTCGTCCCGCTCTTTCGCGACCTTAGACGGATGATCCCTTCCAACATCGTTGCCAGGCCTCGTCGACATACACACTGGGCCCGCTTCTTCACCCTTCGTCTGAGAAGCACTGGAGGCAATGCCGGATCTCGCTTCCAATGGCCCAACGCTCTCCTGCACTAAGCTAACTGACGGAACCATGTGATCGGCATTCGCTCGGGCTTCCTGCGTCGACGACCTCGTTTTCGTGCTGCTGGGAGGCTCGGGGACACTCGTCGAGACATCCACCTCAGTCTGCGTCTGCTGCACAGAGGACGCAGGAGGCATTGGAGTTCCTACAATCGAACCCGACGAAGGCTCCAGCAATCGCCGAAGGACCGCATCACTCCCTTGCCAAGGGACCTTCTTACCACCACTCTCGGGGACCAAGCTTGCACTGACCGCACCGTCTCCACCAACGGGACGACCTTGGCTACTGGAGCTCCCAGTGCAGTCGTCCTCGTCAGCGACTGGGCCACCGGGAGGGCTCTTCTTACTATTGCTACCGCCGTCTCCCGATGGAACACTCCCCAAGGGACGCCCACCTTCGATCACCCCTCCACCAACGCTTCCGCCATCCGTGAGAGGTGCCCTGTTTCCTCCCTCCGGCTCTGCCATCGTGGCAGGCACACATGATTTCGTGTCACTGCACGCCGAACGGCTATCTGCCTTCTTCGCCTCGCCGTCCCAGCACGTCGAGGATTTGCCCACTTTCCTCTCGAGCCACACTAGGTCGCCTGGGTTGTGAGATCCCAAAACCGCTTGTGCGCCACTGCCAGACGCTTCTGAATTGGCCGATGACCTTCTACTCCCTACCGCCTCAGTGTGTTTACCACTCCCTACTTTACTACCGTCTCCAACAAAATCTGCGTTCGCACTCGACGGGACACCAACATTAACAATGGATCCAACTCTACTGACGCCGTCCTGACCACTTTCAACACACTCATTCCTATCAACACTATCGACACTAACTACATCCGCTGGCATTCCCGCTTTCAACGCTGCACTATACGAACTAAACCCGGCACGAGTCGGAGACTGGGACCCTACTTGCGAGTCACCTTCCACACTACTCCTCAATCCACTACACTCCGTATTTAGCTCATCTGAATCTGATCTAGAACCCCTCTCACTCCCGGTTTCACACAACCCATTCGTAAGCTCATCGCTCTTCACAGTGGTGGCGTTACGAGGGTCGAGATACTCACCTGCTCTAACTACACCATTTGCCTCACCATAAGCTACGCCGTTCTCCTTCGTACCCTTCTTCAACCTTTCCTCATCGTGCGACGCCCAACTCGACGTTGACAATCCCGCACTCGATGACCCGATCCAGCAGTCTGGGTCCGACCGCCATCGTTGCGCCGTATCAGCCCGGGCCTCCCTTCCGCGTCCGAAGTCGCCGTTCGAAGAATAGTGACCGCTGGACTGCGTCGCATTGCTATTCGCACTCGACCCGTTTAGAGGAGGCCCCAGTCTTCTTCTCCCTGACGAAGAGTTCGGAGAGTTCGATCTCTTTGTAGCCTGCGGACGATGAACGCGAGTCGCACTCCCCTTGCTCTTCACCTTCACTCTCTCCCACTCGCCTTCTGGATCGTCCGCACCCTTCTGCGTTTTCGGTGCGCTAGAAGTGCCAAAAAGCTTCAATAACTCTTCTGCCTGAAAGTTACACATCACCGATACTCAGACACAAGCACCACACACAACGATTCTTCAATCTTCCACACGTGAGCAACTTGAACACTCGACTCTGGATTTCAATCAACATGCTCGCACTTGACACAGCCGCTAAGCTGTGAATAGTCTGAAACAGTGGACTATCACATTCAGCTCCTATCTACCTCCATTTTGACCCCGTGCACCATTCGATCAAGACGTAAGCCGAGAGAAAAGTGGTCTAATTCAACTTAAGTACGTAAAACCACAGTAGTCGCGACCAAGAAAAATGAGCATTTGAAACAGAGAGATGGACCCCAAGACCCAGTGAATTGTCCATTACGAGCTTGTTGGCAAGATTCAGCTCACCTCAGGCACTGTAAGCTCTAACCTAAACTTAGGACCATCGTAGCGATGAACTTTGGAACGAAACGCTGCTTCCTCTAATGGGGGTCTTTCCTCCCTCAGACGTACTCGAACCTGCACAACCAAATTATGAAGATTTAAACGAATACATTTTTACGACACCGAAATACACAGAATAAATATGACGAGACTTCGTAATTCTAAGTGCGAGCAATTTGGATGAGTACAATTCAGCGATGCTTGTCCGAATGAATGACCGTTGTGTTCGAATTGTTCGACTCTAACATCATGTGTCAATACGCAATAAGTGATTGGTTGTATTGTCAGCAAATGAGTTCTTATAACCGATTGCCTCCGAAATTAGTGAAAACCGAAGTAGTAAGCAGAATTAGTTTTTTGCAGCAGACACGGAAACGATGTGGAGGAAGAGGAAACATGCCTGGGCAGGAAAACGAGACACTGGTCGTCCGTTCCTTCTTGTTTCTTTCAGCTCCCAGGCCTCGGGTTCAATATTGAAGCCCCCATCACTCGTCGCCTGAAAGAACAAGTTTAGCAGAGCAGATAAAATGTCCCAAGCAGCAGCCATCCCAGCAGGCCAAAAATCCAGTTAGCAGCATCAATTGTATTTATGTTGTGCACCTCACGTGAAAGTCATGCATTTACCTCGTAGACGCCATGCATAGATCTTGTGGTGTAGTTGTAGAGAAACAGCGGAAGCCCCGGCTGAATTGCCCTCACGGAGTCTTGATACCTTTGAGGAAGCCCTGAAACAGGTAAGGATTGATTGAGAAGCAGACTCAAATCTTAAGTGACGTAACACAGCGTTGCTTTCTCGTCTACTGCACTGACAACGACCACCCCAACTACTGACATATCTACGTCGCCGAGAACCGACAGTAAAGCAGAGGCTGCAGTAATAGTACCTACGACCAGAAACACTCCTCCTCAAGCAACGCAAAGTGCACAAAATTGTTGACACAATTCTGCGATTCCCGACAATATGTGACCTGTCTACTGGTCGAGCAGGCTCCTGGTAGAGGCGCCTACCTTGAAACGCAGTGGATCCCTCACCAACCCAGAGATACTAGTTTCTGCAAATTATTCAGGACAAAGGTGATTGAGCAGACGTTGAATCAGAGACAAGGCTACGCCCCGGGAAATCATTGAAATTCTGGAAGCAGAGTACCTTACTCAGCCTACATATAATCCCCGTTCAAGTGTCCAAGTAAGGAACCGCAAATCTTTTCCTCACACCAGCTTCCAATAACGAATCTCCACAGAGCTGTCTTCAATGGACAACCTCACTACCTGATTCTGAGTGAGTGAATCATGGCTTCATCAAACTCCGACTCACTCACAACGCTAATTAATAATTATTTTCCAAGACGCAGTAGGAAAAACAGAATACCAAATATGCTGCAGTGATCACGACATTCTATCCACAACACTCTGGACACCACCGATATCAGATTCCAAGGCCATAGGTCCTTCCCATACATCGAAAGCATCGTTCAGATTCTATATTGTGCGCGAAAATTTACACAAGCAAAACGAATCTCCCTTCATGTCCATTAAGGTATAATCCTTGTAAGCATAGACTAAACGTGTAATGGCGTCGTCAGACTTGAAGTGTCTGTCTTAAGCGTTGAGAGAAACGCATCAGTAGTTGCAAATTTCAACGACAGCGTGTCACCCTGCCACTGCAACAGAAGCTATATCCCTCTCCACATGACCGGTGGCTACACAATACCAGTCTCATCAACAGCACGCCTATGGCTGAATTCCGTGAGAGCAACAACACCACCTCATCCCGAAAATCAACCTTTCTAATGAACAAAACAACTCTGCAATACCGCATGCATTCACATCTCTCGCCATGTCATCTCTCCGCCGGAATTCTTCTCCGCCGTCATTTCCATCGCTGCGTTAAGACCCAATTGCATAATCCGGTCCCTAATCCCAGACTTTCTGAAAAGGGTCTTAACAACTGCTTCAGAAAGATAGCAGGAATTGACCTCTCTCCATTACCAATGCCACCAAATCCTCCTACCCCGGCACGTTGATTGGTTTGTGCCAAACCGTAGACGAGGGAGCAAAATTTATAAATAAAGGAAGACGCAGTCAGTTAGGACCGCTCCACTAAACAATCGAACGTGTTCGGCTCCCTAACAATTCAACACGCCTCGTGTGAGACTCCAACAACAGATGCATGAATCCTATCCAAATTCCATTAGATAGATGTCACCAATGTAAAAAAAAAGGTGACATCAGTGATCCCTGCTCCGATTGCCCTGAAAACCTAACGTCACCTAAAGCGATGGAAAACTGTAACATGACCAAGTTAGAGTCGGGAGGCAGAAACATTGATTGAAGGGGAAGAGAATGTACCGAACAAGTGACGCTCCAAGTCTTCGCGCATGGTGTCATTGTTGCACACGAATATGAAGCCGCCGAGAGGCTCATTCAGACCGCCGGCATTGCCAGCAGAGGCGCCTCCATCCACCTTCCGCTCTTTCATGTGACTCACGTCCATGGGCATCGTCGGTCCCAGGCGATGGTATTTGGCGGTGGCCACCATCCTCACAACCGTCTCCTCCCAGTTCCGCGTGTTTATCCACCTCTGTCTCTCATACCACAATCGCCCCCAACCACTCCCTCTTCACCATCCCAGCCAGTTCCTAATCACTCCAATTCCCACCCTAGGGTTTCCCTCTGGCAATGCAGGTCAAAATTCCCTCCCAAAAATTTTAAGCCGACGGTAACTCTACTCACAAGCCAATGCCTCCTCGTTTACAGATCGCAACTGACACACACAGGCTCGATCCTTCGAGGCGCAGTGGCGAAATCCGGGTCCCCCAATCCCCCGCGCCAATCCGGAACGGCGCCGAATTCCCTAATGGCCGCGCATGCAACGTATGCGCGGGAGGCTGTGCGCGATGCAAATGGATGTGGAACGGGCGCTACAGGGCGCGCGAGGGGGCAGGGAATGGCTCGTTGGAGCGAGGAGGAAGATGGCAGTGCGAGGTGCGATCCATGGAAGGGGAAGAATGCGAGGTGAATACCAATCGCGCGCGTGACGATAGGGAGTCCACGAGAGTCGTTGTCGTTCGTATGGGGAGAGGGGCGGCGCTGCGGAAGACGAAGAAGAAAGAGGCGCCCTCGAATGCCATGCCATGAATGACCCCATGGCAAGGCATGGCATGGCCCCATGCCGCCCCATCACCGTCCCGTCCATGCATGGGCGCGTCAGTGGGCCATGTCACGTTCCCTTTGCGGCTGCTGTTCGACATTCCCTGAACGTACGGGAATGTGACCTTGAATGTGGTTGGATCCTTGAGAAAGGGAGATTGAATCTTCAGTTTAATTTAATTTAATTAATAGAGCAGCCCTTTTTTTCCCATATTTTTTGAGAAAGTGCCAAAATGGCGATCTCTTACTTCAAAAATATTTGGTGAAGCACTCTATTTCTACATTCATCCATCTTTGGACCACAACTGGAAATACTTTTCAATTACATTAGTGTATCTTTTCATTCAAAATTGGTTATTTCATCATGTTTTAAATAGAAATGGAAATATTTTGGCAAAAAAAAAACTCCTTTAATTTATCAAGAAGTAGAGATTTATTTTGAAATGATGCAATTTGGCCCTTTGGCTTCAAGAAAAAAAAGGTAGTTATAGAGCTTGTCTACCACTCTACTAATGCGACAAAAATTCATCAAGTCAAAACATGGAATTTTTCAATTGCCATACTTGCCATTTGGATTTTACAATGATTTCAAATTTTCACCAAGAACATTCATTTGGAAAGTTTATGACATAAACAAAACATGTGATTTCATCACTAAATGATGAAAAAAAGAAGTTCTCACTTAAATTCAAAAGCAAAAATAGAGCATACAAAGCAATTGATAATGATGTATATTACATATTCATATGCTTTCTTTTTTGAGAATTAGAGAGTTGATCGCTTGTTTATCCCCTAAACATTAGAGACCAAAACTGCTCCAAAACTGCCCTCGCATTTACAAGCACCAAAATTTAGATGAAAAACATTTATGGACAAATGTAACCATACGATCTTGTAGTAAAATAGTTAGAAAAGATGTGGAAAAAATTTCAGAATTTTCCACTATGTAGATTGCAAGATATTAACGTTTAAAGTGACAAAATTCCTTTTTTTGACCCTATAAAAATACAAGAAGATGCACTTTACAAGATCACATTTGTATGAAAAAATATTCAAAATGGTGGTTAGTCTTTGGATTCATTCCTCAAGTCAAGTTGGCTACATGCTTGAAAAATTTTAGATCATTTGGAATTGTACAACATATAGGAAAAAAATAGTAAGTAGAAAGAAGTAGAGAATGATTAAAAATACTAAATTGTTAACAATTTATTTATAGAATTGAAAAATGCCAATTCCAATGGTTGTAATGTTCTTATAAACAATATACACCTAATGTTTTTATTTTTTTCCAAAAATATTTAAAATTGAGTTAAATAAAGGACTTCAAAGTTTATTTTAGAGTAGAGATTCCATAACTACCCACAAACTAACCCAAACTAAAATTCCTCATAACTTTCATCTCATTAATCAAAATGGAATGATTCAAAGCTTACCACATACATAAAAATCTAAAAGAATCAATTTCAAATTTTTATTTTTTTTAACCCAATCAACTTACTATATTAACCTCCAAATATTCAAGGCACCACATTTTAGTGTTGAAAAATCTTTGAAGTTCAACACTGAAATATTGGTACAGCCACAAAGCAATTGACAAAAGATTGAATTCAACTTGTTCTTATTTGAAAACAAATAATTTTCATTCCATTTGGGAGGAAATTCATTGAGTGTGTATATAGCACTTGGTGGTGGAAATATCCTCATTGAAGAACTACAAAATTTTCTATGAAAGAAGATGCTACATTAGATGAGATTTCAAGCTTGAACAACACTGCAAGTTACAAATTTTCTAGAAATGAAGATATCACTGAATTCATAGATTATCAAAGATATGACTTTCTAGTACATTTGGCAACTACTACCTTTTTTATCTTGATCTAATTTTAGGCTAAAATTTGAGCTATTTTGAATTTTTTTCTACAATTAATGAAATGAAGCATACTAAGTTTAGTTTAGTTTCTAATTTGAAATTTTGGAGTATCTTCAAAATTGAATATATTATCTCAATTTGAATTTATTGTCTATTATTATAATCTATGGAGTTTGGGTTTATAGAATGACGCCAAATTTGATTCACACCATAATATTTTATAATATACTACACATCTATGATGAAAATTTCAGATTTTTAGTCTTACTTTTTGTATTGAATGTGGACTATTTGCACATTTTCTTCAAAATTTCATTGATAGTTTTAAATTTTCACCAAGCAATCTGAAATTTTCATTCTTTTAAGAAGTCATGTGATTTCATGTCATTCAAATTTAGATATTTTGAGTAGCATTTAAGGTGAAATAGTTTTAAAACCTATTTGGACATAGCTTTCATTGTATGATAAGTAGTTTTTTATTTTTCAAAGCATCCTTGATGCTATGCCTAGAAAAAGATACTGCAACACTAAGGTAGTATGCTGTAAAAGCGCCCACCTTCTTCAAACCGCTCCTATTTTGGGGTGAGAAATGGAGACGGGGTGCTCCTTAAATGGACCACTGTAGCAATTGAATGCATAGTGAAAAAATTATTTTTCTATTGCAAGAGCCAATCATTACTCTTGATTTCTGCACATCCGTTAACAAATTGCAAGTGGACAGATTTTGGGAGACCTATGGTCACAAGTAGGTGCCTATGCCTTGAATCTTTGAAAATTTATAAGTAATTCAAAAAAGCTTGGAAAAATACAAAACCACTTGTGTTAGTTTTCACATCCATTTTTCTTTCTCTGAAAAATGATCTAAAAATAATGTTTTCCATATAAGCCTATGAAAAAGGCGTACCAACTCTTAAATGGTTGTTTTTAGAGCATACTACCTTACATGCAGTTTGTATTCTAGTCCCCTCTTTTTCACTTTTGCTTAAATTCCCTTTTCCGGCACCTCAATGCAACAACAATATTTGGACGTCTTATACAATTTTGCAACATCATGGTGTTGGGAGTTGCCTAATGTGGTGGCAAAGTGTGACATCTAGAGCAAACCGACAAAGAATTTTAGCAGCAATTGTTTGACCACTACTTTGATGGCAAAGTTCTTTCCCCTTTGAGATGAATCATCACCATTATTAGTGTTGAAGAAGTGTAGAGGAATTTGGAAGGCACAATGAAGGATCAGTTTTGCCATATGGGAGCCAAGAAGTGCCGAGTCTATGAAAGTAACGTCGATAGTGCAATTAGCATTAAGTCAGGTTTTTGTTGCTTTTTTGTAATCCGAGCAGAATCTCAAGGGGGTCATTTAGAGTGTCCATTAGAAACCACGTGCGAATAAAACTTTGGACCCCTATATACTTTTTGAATTTTAAATTAAATTAAATTAAAAAAATATGAATAGATTTTCCTACTTTGAAAGTTTATGTTTTGAATTATTGATATTTTTATTTGTTAATAAGAATTAGTTACAAATTTTCGAAGTAAAAAAATACACTGTAGAACCGAAAAATAACTTTCAC
The DNA here is from genome assembly GCA_947034895.1 of Rhytidiadelphus loreus. Classification (NCBI taxonomy): domain Eukaryota; kingdom Viridiplantae; phylum Streptophyta; class Bryopsida; order Hypnales; family Hylocomiaceae; genus Rhytidiadelphus; species Rhytidiadelphus loreus. Next base: position 49,442,260 of record OX344764.1, read on the forward strand.
ATCCCTATATTATATAAGAAAAAATTGTCTAAAAAATGAACAAAAAATTCCTAAAAATAACTCATTATTGAAAGCTCATTTTGAGTTGAATATTGACTCAATGGTCATCTAAATGTGTCCTCTATAATTATTTGAGTTGAAAAACATGCCATTTTAGTTCATTTTCAACCTCTTCTAGAAATTATTTCATATTTTCTTTGAGTTGGAAATTTTGACAATAGAAAGCTATAGTCATTATTAAACAATGTTCAAAATTTTAGGTTGAAATTATAGTTTATTAGGAACCACTTGTTTGCACATGGTTTGTTATAGTAGAACTAAGTACACCCCTCGAGAGCAAAATTTGCCATTGCAATGCTTCCACAAAGGGTGGACTGAAGATGCTCTTAGAAAGGCAATTTAAGTAGCTCCAAAAATTTGCTTTTGATTCTTAAAAAATTGAATCATTATTAAACTTTGAATTATTTTATTTGATAAACAAAGTTGATTAAAGTTACAGAGAGTTTTGTTTTGGAAACAATTATGGAATCTCTTCTTTAAAATATATTTTTAAGTTCTTTATTGAATCTAATATTCAATATATATGAAAAAAGAATGCAAGGTTTATATTGCTTATTATAATGTTACCATGGGTATGATTAACAACATTCAATTCTATATCTTAGATATTAACATTTGATTGTTTATAGTCATCTCATACATCCTTTGTGTTTAGTAAAAGCAAACATGAAGAATGTTTAGTTGGAATTTTTTACGTCATTTTTCAAGTTTTTTTTCAACATACAAGTATAACCTTTCTTAGTGCATCCCCTCTTAGTGTATTATTGCCACTTATGCAATTAGTAGGTGATCCCAATTTCAAGCACTTTTTTTTGAAAAGTAGTGTAGTTAAAGCCAACATTACTTAGGTGGCTGTGCACTAAGAGAGGTCACATGAAGTCCCGACACCATGCACTAAGAGAGGTTCTATCTGTGATAGTTTCATTACAAGTTGCAAGAGATATGCATTCTTTAGTAATGAGCTTGAAAGATAAAACGTAATCATATGGAAAGAATTTTTAAAACTTATTCTTAAGATGAAAGGATCATAATTATACAATTGTTGAAGTTTTTTACTTTGAAATTTGAGGAGGATGGACTTTAACAAGTTAACTAAGAGATCCTACATATGATTGAATCTCTAAAAATTGAAAAAGAAATCTAAAATTTTAAAATTATTTAATCCTTAAATGCACAGGTTACCATAAACTTTAAAATTGGTATTGACTAAACTTCAAAGTTGTATAAAATCTTACCAATTGAAACTATTATTTTGAATAGTTTTTTTAACAAGCCCCTTCAGAAGACGCAGACGCTCTCCACATTGGGAACTTCAGGGATATGGTGGGAACGAACGTTGGGAATGCCGTTTCTAAGAATTGAGATGCGTTGCGAATGCATCTCGGGTTGGTCAATTTGTTAAGAAATCGATGATTGTCGCTTGTCGAACGTTGACATTGGATTTATAACTTTGATTGCATTCAGACGATCTCATTGTCGACAGTCCTCGATCCATGCCAAGAGTGGATGGAGGTGTGTGCTCTTGATTGATACAATGCTTGTATATGCTGGTGATCGATGTGAAATATTTTCTAATAATCCACGGTCATGAATGTGTGAAGTTGAAAGCTAGCCGTATAGCGAGTTTTTATGCAGGAGAGATTGGATCATGAAAGAGTCGTGTGCTACAGACATCTATTGGCAGCTGCTCTAAATTCAAAGTAGTATTCTATTCAGAAAGAGAAAAATTGAAATCTTAAGATGAATACATGTACTAAGTGGAATTCATTGTTTTTTCAATTTTCTCTAGAAATCACTCCAATCTCGGCGGACGTTGTTGAAGCTGATGGTATCAGTTTGCAGAAGCTGAGTGAGACCCAGAAGGATGCCTTAGTGCACGGTTTCAAATACAAACCCTGTTTACAAACAGCCATATATAACGAGTCCGTCAAAAAGATCATCTGCCTCAAAATCTGGTCCAGGTATGCAATTTTCTCTCTCTACTGCTCCGCAAGACACTCGGTCTCAAGTAATGGCTTCCTTGCAAACACCTAATATTCGTCGTGCACCAAGGTCGACAACATTTAGAGCTTTGCATGACAATACCGTACACCTCTTGAATTAGCAAAAGAATTTGAACTTTGCTCTGCTCTTTAAAAATTTCTCATTCATTGCAGGTTTAGGGTACTATTTAGATGAGAGCTATGAAAGGCCGAAAAGGAATAAGCATCACCATGGCAGCATTTCGAGACGTTGTAAGGAACTCCTTGGAAAAACCAGAAAGCTGAACTGTTGTAAATACCAATCGTCTAAATGCATCAGGCAAATTCCTCGCTTGTAATCAAGTAGATGTGGACACTAGTGCAAAAGGGTGGCTTAAATGACATGTTGAAATGACATTTTTTGAAAAATGTCATTTCAACCATGTTATGGAGAATTGTCATTTCAACACCCATGTTGAAATGACATTTTTACAATTTTGGTAGATTTTAGAAGAATAATTGATCTCATTATGTTTGTTTCAATCAAGAATGAAACTAATGTCATTTCAACCAAAAAATTTGATAGATTTTAGAAGAAAACATTATCCCATAACAATTGCCATGGAGAAGACAAGTAGTAGAGATAAATAATGTGAATAGGAAAAATTATCTAAGACCTACATTTCTTCTTCGAAATAAGGAATGTGAAGGAATGTACCTATGTACAAAATACATAGATTTTTAAAGTAAAGAAGTCTACATTTTTTGAAATTAAAAAAATAAATCTACACTCTTTTGAAGATTTTCAAGGGTAAAAACTATATTTTTGAAGATTTTGAAAAGTAAAATCTACATTTTTGAAGATTTTGAAAAGTAAAATCTACATAATAGTAAGATATCAAAAAGTGATATCTACATCATAAATAGATTTTGAAATCTAAAATTTCTTTTTTAATATGATTTCAAAGACCTAAAATGTACATTAAGTAGGTTTTAAAATTTACATATTAGAATGTCATTTCAACCTCAATGTTTTAGTGACATCAAAAATATGACATTTTAAATGACATTTGGATGTCATTTCAACCACCCTTGGAGGGTGGTTGAAATGACATCCAAATGTCATTTAAAATGTCACTAAAACCACCCTTTTGCACTAGTGGGACCACCATTCTGGTCTAATAAGAATCAGGTGCGATTAACCTTTCAAGAACGTTGGGCTTTGGATTCCTTTCCCTCTCACTCTCAGTAGTTGCACCTTCGAGATGTGCGCTTGCAGTACATGGTGTTATCAGCTTGCTTGAATGTGATTTGTAGATCAAGAGTAGTGCCCTGAGGTCAACTATCAAAGCTCAATCATCTCCGGATGAAATTGTAGAATTCTGCTCCTTGTCTATCCTCTGAAGTACTAGTTTCCTCTGTACAGGGATAGGTTGGTCTTCTCGATCTGCTACACTGAGTAATCGATTTTGTGATCTCAAATTTGTGCGATTGATTACAATCTATCAAGTAAGAAATTTATTGAGTCTTACATATATATTTCCTTATGTCGTGAATTGATAGCCTGTTAGCTATCTTAGGGACCTCTTCTCATCTCTTAAGTATGTGTATTCGCTTGCGTTGTCAAACATCTGTCGTTTGCTAAAGTTGTTCTGGATCCTATTACCACAAGTTGACTGGCATGACTGCCAATTTCAAGAGGGAGTGGACGACTGTGGGAGTGATGGCTGAGAAAGGTCAGCCAAAATTAAGTGCAGCTAGCAGGTAAAAACTTCACAATCTAGAAACTTTTGTGTTTGGAGATGCCTACGCACAAAATTGGAAAGAATCAACCTTCAAGGGCAGTTTTTGCTGTCTTTAGTACTAAAGTTCGCCTTGATGAAAAAGTGAGTCTTCGTTCTATATGAATCTCTACACCTGGAAGTTTAGGGCTTCATGCTTATGTTTACCGTACCTGTCTGTTGCTTTCAGTGGATGAGAGATATTGAGTATCTTAATTGATATTAATACATACGTTAATAGATACATTGGAGACTTCCAATTCTTTGATACCCTGTGTTGAAAGCACGGAAGGAGATAAAAAGTGTTGTTGTTTCTCTGGATCATGGGTTTATCCGGACAAGTAACCAATTGATTTCAAGTGGGGCGCTAGGTGAGCACCTTCTTTCAAAAATTAAAACAGTGTTTGTGGTGTAAGTCTATGTTGCTTATTTATACAACCATTCAATATAGTTACAACTTTCTGAATTCAAGAAATGTTTCTGGTGCTTGTGTTTAACATTTCAGGATTACACTAGCCTAATCAAATGTTATAATCTGGTGTATGTGTATGTGTATGTGTATGTGTATGTATGTATGTAAACATTGCAAATAATAGCATGTATAAGGTAGAAGAGATATAGAACATGTGAGTCAAAAAGATCTAGACATTAAGCATTCATTACAAAGAGTCTAAAGACAATCTATATTATTACACCTATGAAGTTGTTTTCAATGTTTTAGAGATAAAGACTATTAATAAAAATAATAATAATCTTTATATTAGACCCAATTTTCTTTAATATATGAATTTGTAAGTGATTCTTTAGGGCCCACACGTCTTGTTTTTAATTGAATACCCATTGAAGTCTATTTTAAGCATCAAAAATCTAATTTAAGAAATATATATCTATGATTTTTCTATTGAAGATTTTGTGCAAGGGTATCCATTGCAAATCTTGATTTTTTAGTGTAAGAGGCTCATTGAGGGAAAATCACATTAGAATTCATTGAAAAAAATTGTAGAGTACATTTTGAAAAGTAGATTGAAAAACTTCAAATCACTTTCCTAGTCTTAATACTCCCTTAATCAAACATTATAATCTTTCAATTCGTAAGTGATATACATATTTATTTCCCTATGTGATCCATAACATATCTAGTCTAAATTCATATGGTTATGATTTTCTTTTTTTGATAAAACTAATCAAAACTTGGTCTTTTTGTTTAGTTTCAAGCAAACTTCAAGAAGTTCAAAAAAGGACTTGGGAATTTAAAGGTTAAAGAACAGGTGATTTGGGATAGTTTTTGGAATTAAAAAAATGGAAAAAAAATTTAGATTAAGTAAATTTTTACCAAATATATATTTTTAGTATATTTTACACATATGATCACTGAAGTCTACTTCAAGCATAAGAAAAACATTTTGAATTTCTCTATTCAAGTTTTTGTTCTAATTAAGAACATGTTGAATAGATTTTGAAATAGGATAAATTGATTATAGCTATAAGCGTTATTTCCATTAACCTCAACTTTTTTCCATGACCATAATGTTAGATTTGACTCCTTAGCAAATCATTAAAAGACTTCAAACAACTTCTAAATTTTAAACCTCCTTATGGTCAAACGCTATAATTGTTCAAAAGAGACCATTGTAGTGCTTTCTTTTCCATGTGATCCACATAACGAAAAGATGCAATCACATTTGGTTTTGCAATTAATGACCCCTGCCATTTTGAAATCCAAAGCCATTGATGTATATTTATCCCCCTCCCCTCCATTGTTGTTGATTTCCAATTTTTTTTTAAATCACCATTGATTGCTGTCATGAGAAGCAATCTTAGCCGTTGTTTAAGGATACAAATATAGATGCGGATACTAAATATAGATACAAATTACAGATATAGATATGGAATATGGACGAGGACATACTGAAAACCTATGGAAATCACTTATATTCCACTATCTCATGTGATTACAAGAAGTAATGGTCCCTTTCCCCCCGCCTCCCACACAACCACACAGCCATTTGATTGAAAAATGAAATCAATTCTCTGAATTTTGTGACTGTTGATTTACTTTTGGAGGGACATATAGACTATCTCTTGTGACTATGACCTCATAATGGGTAGGTAGCTTCACCTTGCCAAACCTTCCCCCTAGAAAATCAACAGCCATAGACTAGATTAGATAAAAAAAGTGACCCCCCTCCTTTGCCGTTGATATGCGACACAAATATGATACAAATACTGTACAGATACAAGATATGGAATACGGTCAAATGGACATATCCCATATTGTTTGGAACTCTAAAGTGCTTCCTCGAATTCAAATAGGATGAAGGGGGTCGGAGGATAATAAAAACAAAATTAATCACAAAATGGAAGATGGAGGAGGTAAACAATACTCGATATTTCAAAAAGAAGTTTAGGCCACAAAATGGGGGGTAGGTAATAAATATTTCAAAAAAAAAGTTTTAATTACAAAATCAGGGAGGCGGGGTAATAATTTAGTTTTTTTTTAATGGGGTCTTTTGAGTGGATGGAAGAGGGTGCATTAGTTGAAATGTACCTTTGCCTCACTATCCCATATTGATTGCAAGCAAGAGTGCTTCTTGGAAAATACAATTGTGTACGGGGGTGATTAAACCAACCCAATGCATAAGGGGGGGACTAATGTAGGGTAGTTGGGTGTAATTAAACCAACCAAATGTATTTGGGGGGGAGGTATTTTTGGACTATAATTAATCAAAATTTGAAATCAAAATCTCTCACCATGTATCCAAAAGATATATGCAATCACTACATCTTTTGGGTACTAATAATATCCTTTCAATAATATCCATAACTTGTCTAATTTAAGATTTGATGCTTAAAATTTGAATTCTTTTGTCAAGATTGATAAATTATTTATTTATTTGTTTTTATTTAGAACATTGTTTATGTCGTGTTCCCAAAAGGTTGACCACCAAAGAACTACAAGAGGGTTTTTTCAAGAGAAATTGTCAAAAGCTACCATTTTTTAGTGCATTGCCCAAAATTGAAAATTAATTTTTTTTTTTAACCTCACTTGTGCAAAAGTGTATTAGAATGCTATGAAAATGTGTTGAAAAAAGTTCAACCATTTTGACCACGCCAATTGAAAGATTATAACATTTGAAGTGAAAAAAAAACTTTTTTCATTTCTATGAAATGGAGGTCAATAGACTTAAAGCCTTTTTTGGAGAAACTTTTTTGCTCTTGATGAATTTCAATCTCTCCACCGTTGAATTCTAAATCTTATTAGGTACACTCATGCAAAATTTTAAAAGTAAATATATAGTCTAGCTTATTATAAATCACCCAACAATGCAAGGAGGTTAAGTGAATTGGCAATACACTAGTCATTTTTTTGATGATTTTGTATGTAATGAGGAATTTTTTATTTAAAATCCTCATGGTAAAAAGTTAGAGAAAAAAAATTGGAATTTTTAGGAAAAATTTCAAAAACTTTAACTTCACAAATTGCAAAATAATAAGGCTTGAAGTTAACCCTTAAAGGACCGTCACTATACTTTCACCAAAAACGCTCCAAAACTCCCATTTCTAGTACAAGTACCAAAATTTTGAAAAAAACTTTTTTTGACATATCTAACCATAGGATATTGTATAAGATAGTATCAAAAACATGTGATAAAAATTTCAGACATTTCCACCAAGTGGATTGCAAGATATAAGCATTCAAATTAACTAAAATCATTTTTTTGACCCTGCGAAAAGTAAGGCAGCTGCACTTCACAAGCTCACATTTCTATGAAAAAATGACCTAAATGGTGGTGCTTCTTTGAATTTGTTTTCCTAAACAAGTTGGCCACATGCTTAAAAATTTTCAGATCATTTGGAATAGTACAACATATAAAAAAAAAAAAGTAAATAGGTAGTAGTAGAGAATGATTAAAAATACTAAATTATTTACAATTTAAATATGGAATTGAAAATTTCCAATCCCAATGGCCGAAATGTTGTAATAATGTATCTACATCCTACAATTTATTTTTGTCCAAAAATATTGAAAATTGGGTAAGATAAAGGATTTCAAAGTTTATTTTAGAGTAGGAAATCCAAAACTGCTAGCAAACAAAAAATCCTCATAACTTTTGACTCATTGATCAAAATGGAATGATTAAAAGCTTTTTGTGTATATAAAACTCTAGAAAATCAATTCCAAATTTTTGTTTCTGGAAAAAGTGATTTTTTCTGATCTGCCTGAACTGCCCTGTCGATGAAAAAAGTAACATATTGGGCCATAACTTTTGACTTGTATTTCCAAATGTCATGAAATTTGGTGCATATGAAAGATAATCCTCACCCCCACATTCTATTAAAATTTCATCCCCAAATATGAAAATCTCCGCTCGTAGGTACCTGCCCAAAATTTCTATACAGTCAAAAAACACAGTTTAGTCCTTTAGGGGTTAAGTTTGACTCTTCTTAAAATGTGATTTGAGAACTAAACCTTTTTTTTTTACAAGTTTATGCTATATTCTCCTAGTTACGTACTTGTCAAATATCAAAAGTCATTGAAGTTTTAGTAAAAGATGCCGTAAAGGCAAAGATGCCCAAACTGTCCAAACTACCTAATTTTGTTTTAGTAGTATAATTTTTGATTTGGGCATCCGATCGGGAGAAAATTATATTCCTACTTAGAGAGTACATGTTTACACCTTATTTCAAAATTTTGTGAACATATGACCAAAATTGACTTCATAGGAACCTACTTGAGATTTCTTTGTGTACATTGAATGGATACTTGGTCCTTTAGAGATTAAAAAAGACCTTGGGCATTTAGGGGTCCACTTCCAGTCTAAAGAGTGTCTCTTTTGTGTATAAAAATAAATAGAGAATCCTCAATGTAATATATATATATATATATATATATATATATATATATATATATATATATATATATATATATATATATATATATATATATATATATATATATATATATATATATATATATATATATATATATATATATATATATATATATATATATATATAATACTGTTAGGAAAATTTGTCAAATTCAAAAAATAACAAATTTTACCATACCAAAGAAAATCTTTAGGTAGGTCTAAGCATCAATTGTGAATTTTTTGTTCCAATTTGTTGAATTTACAACAAATTTTCAGAAGAACTTGAACTATTGACTATTACTTTTTACCTTGCAAAGAAGGCTTTTAGGAGTGTATTGATTGTTGAATGTCCAAATCTATTGTAGTTTTCTAAGTTGTATATTCTATAAGATATTTGTGTATACTTTCAATGACAATACACTCAAGTTCTAATTCCATGTGAACTAAAATATTTCTTATACCATTTTGAGGGGTTTGACTAGAGATGCTCTAGGGTGTTTGCTAAAATTTTCTTACCTATGATCAAGTACCCTCATTCACTACATGAGTTTTTTTGCCTATTATTAAGAACCTTCATTAACTATAGATTTTCTAAAAATGTTGCAACACTTGAGCTTCTATGCAACTTTTGGAATTACATCACAAACTCAATTGCCTTCAATTAAAAAAATATAGTTCAATTTATAGGCACAATACATTGATTCATGTCAAATTTCTAAGTGTATTAATGTAGTTAGGGAAGTCACTAAAAAAAAGTCTAGTTTTAACAAGTTCAAAGATTAGTGATTTTTCTTATTGTGAATCAAATTATAATATATAGAAATTCATGTTGATACTAAAATTGTTCATTGATATAAAGATTGATTTTTTTTTATAAATGATCAAATCCATCATTTGCATTGTTACATTTTCGTGGCCTTAAAAGGTCCATTTCATGTGCCATTGATATCTTCACAATATGACCTTGTTGTTGTAAAGACAAATAATATTAAATATCCAGTAAATGTAAGAGAGAAGTCAGTGTAAACAATTGCAATTATTTCAATCAAGAATAAATTTCAAACTCATTACATTTTTATTTAGACACTTTCAATTGTCTAGAGTTTGTAAACGTTCTCCATATTTTCATTAGATGGGATTTAGCCCCTCTGGAGGGTTGTGAATTCCCTTCAGTTGGGAACAACCCCGCAACAGTTTGTAGGTGTTGCCCTGACATGGCAAGGCGACTGCCACGTCAATTTATTTTTTTATTTTTTCCCAAAAAATAAAAAATAAAAAATTCAACTCATTGTTTCATTTTTAAAATTTTCAAAAAGAAAATTTTAAAACTTTTTTTTTTTCACAAAAAAAATAAATCTAGCAACGGCCATTCATAGACTATCGAGGGAACAACGCCTAAAACGGGCCTGAAATGGCCCTCCTGCCCCCCCCAAATCCCATCTCATGTCGATTTGATGGGTTTGATTTTGTGGACAATAATTGGGTAGATGCTAGGTTTCAATACATTCATGATATAAAGTAGGACTGCCCATTACCATACAAATTTGCCATCTAGGTATTTTGGAGAAGTTATTTCTAAGCTCCCACATTTTTGAGAGATTGAAAAGTTTGAAAGAAGTCATTTGCAAAAAGAATGAAGACATTTTGATAAAAGGTGCATTTTTTGTGATTTTTCAAAGGTAAAATGTTAAAGCATGAGTAGACCCTTGTTGAAGTATGGGTAAACCTTTGTTATAGTGTGGGTTGACGTGTCCGCTTTTAAAGTACATTGCCATTATGATTATAGGTTGGTAAGATTATGGTAATGGGTAGATCAGTAACACAAATGGTACAATTTCTTAGGTGTCAAAATTGGATGGATGGTGGTAATAGACAGTGCTACCTTATTACGGTTCTTTAGGTGCATCCAAAGGACCCGCCACTTCAAACGACAGTGGCACTGTGGTAGCTCATCCCCTCAAAAAGGCAGTCCAAAAATTATTCACTACCAGTGGCAAACCAATGCAAACCATTAATTTCTTTCTCCCCATGAATGAGAACTTCAAGCCATGTTATGATCATTTATGTTCATGCAATGTTGCTCGTGACATAGATTCCGGATTTCCTAAAAGCCACCTACAGCCCAATATAATGCATTTAGGGCACACACATCACACAAGCTGAGATTATCCTTGTTTCCGTTATGGGAATACCAAACTTTTCCCATATGATTTCTGCATTAGAATGGGGATTAGGATTAGGGTTAGGGTCTAAGAAACTAAGTGAAGTTGTTATGTAAGACCTAGAGATAAAAATAGGGACCTATGACACAATTCCTTTGAAAATCCATAAGTAATTCAAAAACACTTCAAAAAATATGAAACCACTTGTGTTGGATTCCTCTTCTAGTTCTCTTTGTCTGAAAAATGAGCTAAAAATATTTCCATTCAAGAAAATATATGAAAAAGGCGGATCAACTCTTAGATGAGCCTTTTCTAAGCCTCCTACCTTACTTGGACACTTACAATGTGACAAAAGGCCCTTACGTCAACTAATAATATTCTCTAAAACTAAAACAATAATCTGTCCAATCCATTGCCTCGAAACAAACTATTGTTCATCACTTCCGAAGAACAAGATAGCAGCGTGGTCCTACTCTTTAGTGGAGGAAAGACCTAAGATGCATTGTTGAATTCACTTATTATCCTAACTCCTGAAAAACATTTAGAAGTCTTGCTTGCAAGACATCATTTCAAGGAAGCAAACTAGGCATTGAAAAAGGCTTCAAGAAAGAAAATATCCAAGAATGTAATGGATGCAAGCATCTCAAACAAATAGCAGCACTTCATGAATAGTTTATCCTTCAATAGTTTATCCTTCAATAGAGGGTAGAGAAGAGATGTCTACGTACATCATGACCCACATCATATTCTAATATTAAATGTATAAATCTTCCCTACTTAGCACTCTATTTCAATTCATCTATTTCATTTCCATGCATTGAAATGCACTTATTACAAATCCAAGCTATTGATTCATTCACTCCTTTATATCTAACCTTCTTCAATTTAAATTTATCAAAAAACTCTCTCTTACTTTGACATAGTGGCTCCAAATAATCTCTCAACCACCTTTGCGCTTCAACCTTTGATCCCTCATCAATCAAGATACTCGATGGGTTTCTCAAATCATCTGGCAATGATTCCAAAGTTGCTAAAGGAATCTGATAATCCAAAAATCCAGGAGTGTCAAGAATTAAGGCTGTAAAACTAACACCATTGCTAAAACCGGGCACCATTGCACCCATCCCACAAGCAACATGTGCACCAATCTTGGTCATTATGGTAGCTATCTTCAACCCCCATACTAACATGGGAAGAAACTTCTTTGTGTATTCCATTCTAAAATTGATCACACAACCTTTTTGGTTTTTGACCACATAGAATCCGTGGGTACTTTCACACATGAGGTGAAGTTGGAATTTGTTGAGATTAGGCATCCATCGTGTCAAAAGCTCCTTTTTTCCAATTATACAAAGATAAGCTAGCTTTGGAGTTTGAGATTTTTGCATCTCCACAGAGAAGGCCATCAAATCATTGATCCTTGAACACACTTTATGCAATAATTCCCTTTGCATGAACTTAATACCAAATTCCAAACTGTGAATCAATTGCACCACATCATCAAATTTCGACATTGCCTCTCTCTGGTCTTGTATTAAGCGGTCTATTTTGGCATCCAAAGATCCATGTAGGAGTTTTTGAAGCATTCGCCAAATAGAAGTTGTGGATAAAGCATCATTCTCATTGTACTTAGAAGGATCATTTGGAATCGAGGTATCCAAAGATTGAATCTCCTTGTGATATTGTTGAAGATGATGTGACCTCCTTTCCAAAAGCTTCCTAATAATGTCTTCACCAAGTTGAACCCCAAATCCAAACCTTCACATGGTCTCCAATTATGTGTAGCATCTACACCACTTTTGATAACCTCCATTTCTAAATCTTTCATGTGAACAAATTGATTTTTGCGGTGTTGAGGATGAAGCAACTTTTCCACACATGCAGGACGCAAAATGCACTCATCAAGAAGGACTCCGAGACAACCCAATGTAGGATCGCTTTGAAGATGTTTGATGTGCATGAGTATTCCGTTTTCAAGGAATTCCAACACATTGTCTTGACTTTGATGGGATCGTAAAAGGATGTCAATATCACCATGATTGAATTGAAGAATGGCTTCAATTCCCTCACTTATGAATTTAATAACATCTTGAAATACCTCATATGTGTCTTGAGCATTCTTGCTTTGGAGCATTTTGAAGAAAGAAACCTACACAACATGTCAACAAATGAATTGTAAGTAATAGAGGTTCAATGCAATGTACAATTCGAGACCTCCAATTCATGCACTTAATGATTTGCCTTAGAATCAAAATAGGTAGAGAATGGATGTAGCAAATATTTATACTAAATTAGTAATAGAAATTTAGCACATTTCAATCCATCCAAAAATGTTCAAGTTTGCTAATATTAGTTGGATTAGTATTGGAATAGAATGGTTTGCTTATTATTTTACCCTAGAACAACAATATACAATAACAAGTCATTCTTGAACATGTATAAACAAAATTTTGATCATCAAAATATCATAGGAATTCAAAATTCACCTGAAGACGTGTGAAAAAACTTGGAGTCAACATTGTTTTTGTTCCATCTTTGCAGGCCAACCTTCTTCCAACATATATGAATCTTGTTGCTACATCATATTGAGACCAACTCAAATGATTGAGTTTGTTCTTTAAAGTGGATGGAATCATAATGTGATTGGCATCTTGGTCATAGCATATATGGAGTTTGATCATTATGCCCAAGATGGCATCAAATTGCTTCTCCATGTCCCCTTGGCCTTCCATAAGTTTCAATATAAGACGCCTTACATGGTCAATTGATATGATCCCATTTGAAGAAACCGTGTCCAGTTTATGACCTTCAATTGTGCATTGGTATAGGAATTCTCCAATGATGTTGTGGCAAAACCAATGTGGATTTGTAATGACAACTCCTTCTTGCTCATTGTAGATGATGTGCCCTCCATCATTCAATGATATAGCCACAAACTCCTTCCAGCTTTTAGTAAGCTCGTCATCCACATCATTCAATTCTTCCACTTCCTTGCACATGCCTTCACAAAACTCGTCCCACTTCAACAAGGTGCTAGATCAAAACACATTGAAATACCTAGCGCACAGCCCCTTTAAACCCCGTGACCTCCCTGGAGCAATTAGACCACGAGAAATACATCCCAGGGGTTCGACTGCGTCTTATTACATAAAACTTCTGACGAGGCAACGAACAAGCTACAACCTGCCGCAATCCTCCCCTCCGAGACTCGTCTTGTCCGGTGCTCCTCAGAGCTTCAACAACGGAGCGATCACACACACTGTCGACTTCTGTCTCATGCGCTCCCTCGGCGCTCTCCTCCGACTCAGCCTCGACAATTCGACAACACCATTGCATCCACATCGCCACAAATGTACAAATATACCACAACACCAACTGCGCGAATTCGATCAAGGAGACACTGGCGATACTCTCGCGCAACAACTAGATCTTGTGCGCCAAAATCCGTGCCATCCTTGCGTGTCCCAATCACACCTTGCACCACCTGCAAAACTCCAATCTCTCGATTGAGCGGGGGTGTTGGGATTTACCCCATTTAGAGTTACATCCTTATTAGTCTTACATTCATTCATCCACTTAGGCTTAACCTAAATTACTCAGTATATAACTTAGTGTCTGCTTAGCATTAGTTTATCTCTTCTGTAACACAGTTACAATTCCAATAGGTTTATAGACCATCTATCTTGTGGGTGCGCATACAACTTGAAATTCGAATGGGTACTAAAATGTCGGTTACTGAACGTATCAACAGTTTATAATGTTGTCATTAGAGACACAATCTTCTGGAGGAGGAATGCCAGCATATAAGCCTCTACACCTACTTGGACACTTAGAATGTGACAGAAGGCAGTTACGTCAATTAAATAAAGTTCAGTAAAACTGGAATAGGACTCCGTCAAACCCATTGCCTCGAAACAAACTATTGCTCATCAATTCCGAAGAACAAGAGAACAGCATAGTCCTGCTCTTCTGTGGAGGAAAGACCTACGACACACTGTTGAAACCACTCAATATCCCAGTTCCTGAAAAACATTTAGAAGTCTTGCTTGCAAGACATCATTTCCAGGAAGCAAACCAAGCATTGCAAAAAGCTTCAACAACAAAGCAAAAACCCACGGATGTAATGGATGCAAGCATCTCAAACAAATGGCAGCAGTGAATAGTTTGTCCTTCCACAGAGGGCAGAGAAGATCCGTCGTGAGCTTGGCGAAGAGAACCAGAAACAAACCTCCATGATCTGTAACACGAAACTGCTTGCTTCTTGCAATAAAGACGCAGCAGTCAACTATGGAGCAATGCACATTCATGCACACCCTAAATCAATGGAATGTTCACCATCTCAGGTCAACAGGATACCATACTACAGCGTTCAGGAAGCAGTGCTCTCCTTAAGCCCACCATAGACAGCGTATTCCTGCAACTGATCACGAAACCATCCGAGTTTCCTGTTCAAACAACCCACGCATTCCAGTATTCAGCACCCAATAGACGACCATTCAAAATCGTCTTCAAAAGAGTCCAACTAACGACCCAAGAACAAAGACCTTCATTTCAAAATGACCAAATTTACAAACGCAACGGGAAATAAGCACTTCAGACTTGCAGAAAATAAGAAGGGGAAACTGCTCGAAAGTAGGAAGAGTCATACCTCACCAATGAGATTCATTTCGTAATCCTGCCACCAGGTTCAGAAATGCTTGGGAGGACACCAGTCACTGAACGCAACTGAAGGGAACAGCAAGAAATCGGAAAGCCTTAAAAATGGCGTACGATACCGAAATTGCAGCAGTGCCCATAGAGCTGCATTTAATCTTCGGATTGAACAAAGAAATAGAATTGGAACGAAGGCCTCAAAACACGGCGGTATGGTTCCAACTTCAGCCTACAAAGCAAAGCCACTAGCTAACGAAGTCAAGGGGGCTTTCAAATAAAACATTCCTAATCCCTAAAAATTTGAAATTGGTTCTCTAGATTTACATATATATGGAAAGCTTTTAATCATTTCATTTTGATTAATGAGATGAAAGTTATGAGGAGTATTAGTTTGGGGTAGCATTACAAAAAGTCTCAGGCAAAAACAAGTCCGTTTAACTTTCAACCCCCAATGCAAGTACATGGAAAATACATATTTTGATATATTTTATTCCAAAAAATAAATAAATAAATATTTATATATATTTTATTTCAATATATATATATATATATATTTTTTTATTTTTATTTTTTTATTTTATTTTTTTATTTTTATTTTTTTTATTTTTTTATTTTTTTAATATATTTTATTCCAATAAATAAATAAATAAATATCTATGAAGTCACCAAACTGATGTGGCATGTCAATTCTTGGAAAATATATATATTTATTTATTTATTTATTTATTTATTTATTATATTAAATTTTAATAATTTCTTAACCCCTAAAGTCCCAAGGCCATATTTCTGCCAAAACCACTCAAAACTACCACTTTTGCTATGTTCACCTATGAAATTAAAATTTTAAATGTTTTTTAGAATCTAACCGTAGGATCTTGTTCTACACTTGTCTTAGATCATGTGATAAAAATTTTGTGATGTTTGACCGTATAGATTGAAAGATATTAGCATTCGAAGTGGAAGAAAATAATTTCTTTCAAGAAGTTGCTATGATTGCCCGCAAAACAAGAAACTCCATAACTTTCACATCACTAATCCAAATGGAACGAATCAAAGCTTTCCATTTAGAAGAAAATATAATCTACAAGAAAAAAAATATTAAAATTTTGATTTCAATTTTTTGTGGATTTTTTTTGCTGCCCGGTCTCCCCCATTTTGAGGTTATTGTAGCATAACTTTTGCTTCCGGGCACCAATTGGAATAAAAATTATATTCCCGGAAAGCTCTTACGTTTATCTATCTTATGGAAAAGTTTCAAAAAAATTCGGTAAAAATTGAGATCATAGGAGCCTGCCCGAAATCCATTTTGTCCCCCGTAGGGACAATGGGACTTTAGGGGTTAAATCTATTTGCACCAGTTGTTGGCTGTCTTGCGGACTTGTTTTGGCCTGAGATTTTCTTCTAATATTGTGGATAGTTATGAATCTCTACTTTAAGACAAACTTTGAAGTCCTTTGTTCAATTCAATTTTAAATACTTTTGAAAAAAAATAAAAGCATTAAGTGTAAATTGTTTATTACAACATTACAACCATTGGAATTGGCATTTTTCAATTTCATAAATAAATTGTTAACAATTTAACTTTTTAATCATTCTCTACTTCTTTCTATTTATTATTTTTTCCTATATGTTGTACAATTCCAATGACCTAAAAAATTTCAAGCACAAAGACAACTTCCTTTGAAGAAGGAATCCAAAGAGTAACCACCATTTTGGACATTT
Organism: Rhytidiadelphus loreus; assembly: GCA_947034895.1. Taxonomy (NCBI): domain Eukaryota; kingdom Viridiplantae; phylum Streptophyta; class Bryopsida; order Hypnales; family Hylocomiaceae; genus Rhytidiadelphus; species Rhytidiadelphus loreus. Next base: position 49,459,473 of record OX344764.1, read on the forward strand.
TTTCATACAAATGTGACTTTGTGACGTGCAACTCCTGGTTTTTTGAAGGGCCAAAAAAATGGCTTTTGTCACTTCAAACACTAATATTTTATAATCTACATGGCAGAAATTTATGAAATTATTTATACATCTTCTCAAACTAGCACACTACCCTACAATTACATGTATCTAAAAATGATTTTTTTTCTAAAATTGATACTTGTCCTAGAAATGATAGTTTTGGAGTGGGTTCAGTGAAAACATAGTCCAAATCATTGAGGGGTTAATTGTTTAACATAAATTTGAATTATTTCAATTCCAAAGTTGAAAATGTTTTAACAAGACACAAAAACTAAGTTTAGGGTTTTGTTTTTTGGAATGGGGAAGTTGTAGTTCAAAATAAACTAGAGATGGATTCTTTTTCTTCTTACAAGCTACCATGACTGCCCACAAAAATCAAAATCCTTAGTAGCTTTACCTCACTACGGTAATAATTTTTAGAATGGACCAAAGTTTTATTTGTAACTATAGACGTACCCCCTGACAAATTTTTTTAATTAAAAGAATATTATCCTTTTGAACTCCTTCGAATATTCAAAATTACTTCAATGCTTCATACCTTTGCAATACTTGCTGAAATGTCATGAAACAAATTGTTTTGTACGAATCATGAACAATTAGAAAATAAACAAAAATTATTACATAATAAAGGAAAAATAGGAATACACTAACCCTTATCCCAAATCAAGATAAAACCAAAATATGGTTTTCAAGAGCTTAGGAAATAATGTTGGAAAGAATATCACATAGTAGTCTTCCTAATACATTGGTCAAATACCCCTTTAGTTGAAGGCCCACTAAACTTCCATACAATTCGTGAAATATCTATAAAGTGAAATGAGTAATAAAATAATGTGATAGTTCACATTCCACACTACATAAGGATCCTACTAGCTTGTCCCTAGTATAGCTAGCAAGAACTACCCTGAATACATTGGTTTCATTCACGGTGGTCAAATAGACCAAAGTCATTCTTCTTCTTTCAACTTACCAAAGCATTGTCCCACTCCATTACATCCACAATGCATCTCTTCCAAGACTTGACAAACCAATTGTCCCTCTTGATGCTAATTAAATGAATAGTTGTGCTAAAAATCCTAGTGAGGATTATGTTCAAGCTCCAAAAATTGCAACATATTCACAGTCTAAAATCTAGGATAAGTATTGAGTTATGTTTCATAACCCAAGTTCTAAAAAGTGTCAATGTATTAGATTAATTTCAAGTTATCAAAATTGACATTACAAGCAGTATCTGAAAACTCAATATCTGAAAGCACAATGTCTTCTAAGCATCTCAGTAGCAAGCCAATAGCAAACCAAAAGGGAAAGGGAAAAGGGAATAGACAATGGATAATGCTTCAAGACAATTAAAGGTGCACTCTTTCTTTTATTTATCAGAAATTAATAGAGTTGCACCTTTTTAATGCAATGGTAATTCGGGACAGATGAATGTCAACATTCTTAACCCCTAAAGGTTCAAACACTATTTTTTGGGCAGCTCACTATGAATGGAATTTTAATTTTTTTCTTTACAATTTTTCAAACAATTTGAGCTCGAGGAGACGAGGAGTAGCTTTAAGGCAAGACAATTTTCTTAACTTTTGACTACATGGATAAAAAGTTATTGTATGATATATGTAATTTTCATTGCTTGGTGGGCAATCCGAGCAACTCAAATAAATTCTTTAAAAATCACTTTTATAAGAATTTAAAAAAAAAAATTGTTCTTTAGATTTACATATATGTGAAAAGCTTTTGAATCATTCTATTTTGATTTATGAGATGAAAGTTATGAGGAGTTTTAGTTTGTGGGTAGTTATGGAATCTCTACTCTAAGATTAACTTTGAAGTCCTTTATTTAATTCAACTTTCAATATTTTTGAAAAAAATAAAAACATTGAGTGTAGATTGTTTATTACAACATTACAACCATTGGGATTGGCATTTTCCAATTTCATAACTAAATTCTATACAATTTAGTATTTTAAACCATAGTCTTCTTCTTTCTACTTAGTACTATTTTTTCAAGCATAAATATGAAATATTTTTTGTTTGAAATTTTTTATAGGTATTCCCAACTTATTTCTTCAACATATTATGGAGAGTAACAAGTTGTAGGATCTGCACATTTTTGTGTAAAAAGTTTGAAAGGTGAAATCAAATCATTTGGGAAAAGTTGAAAATACTTCTTTATGAAGTTCAAGTAACCTAATCTTGCAATTGGTAAGGTTTCTTATTCTAAAATTTTAGGAAGGTGTACTCTAATAAGTTAACTTAAAATATACTATTAATGAATTTTTTAATAAATAAATATAGATGAAGATTTTAACCTTGCTTTAGGTTTAAGTACTGTGGGCCTGAAAATTGCGAAAACCTTTAGGGGTTAACTTTGATGCTTTTGTTGCAATGGCAGCCACAATATGAACTAGTGTTCATAATTAACTTGAGCTATCATTCATTCTTTCTGGGGATTCTGAAAGGTGTGTAGTAAGCGCCCAAATCAAAACACTAGAAATCCTCCCTTGATGATCGCTACTTGAATTGTCACTGCGAGAAATTTATTTTTACTCTACTTCATTGGATACATATGGAGTTTCTTCACAACATTGGAGGCTTTTTGCCTTAAAATGCGGAGCCTGTTGTTTCTGAGATCAAATGGGCCAAAATGGGCCAAAAATTCATTTTTTGGCGAGCTATAAATTGTACAAGAGACTCTTAAATGGACACATATTCCATAGAGGCTAAGCTCCTAGTCAATGGCAACCCAAGGAGCTATCGCATTGTGCAAAGTGCCAATGTACTCAGCCCTAAACCCTAAAATTGCACAAATAAGAAATTCAACATGGTTCCCATTATTATATTGAAAAACTCTTCATGGGGTCCGATTGGTAGTAAAAAGGGGATTCTAGATTCTCTAAGAATGCATTTTTTGTACACCGTATGAATAAATTATGAATTTTCAAAGTATTGGAAATAGGTGTTCTTAAAAGCAATCATAGCGTCTCATATATAATAGGAGTACATTTTAAGCAAGAATCTCTAGTGTTTGATTTTGGGTGACATGCCATTTTAGATGTAATTACCTTAAGGTTGTTTGCCCTCACAAAGGTGATTACTCTGCTTGTGATTTTTGGATGATGGGCTCCATAAAATTGGTATATCAATCAACTATAATGTCCTTAGTATTGAATCTTCAGGTACAAACCATAGATTCCTAGAGAAAGCGGGACTCAAAGTAGGGGTACAAAGCAGAGATGAGTTTCCCATGCATGCACTTGGTCGAACATTTTCTGTGAACCAAGACTTACTAAGGTAAACCAGTCTATGACAGGCAAATCTCCTATGACAGGCTCCTAGAGAACTACCCATTACAGTCTTAAATCAACCCATGACAAACTTTTTCCAATAAATGGGGTTAGAACTGCATTTGATTAATTTGTGGCCAAAATCAAAGCCTTGGAAAATGGTCATGAAGTTATTGGTAACTGTCTTAGGACACTTACCCATTTTCAGTGTAAACTGGTAGTAAAAAGTTATTTTGTAATTCTTTCATGTCATGTCCATATTAGGAAATCTTGGAGCCATGTTAGAAAATGTTTTGACTGCATTAGGTGGTTAGATGACCATCATGGAAACACTTTTCTGTTGATTTGGGGTAGTCTACAAACTCTTTAAAGCCAACTGCACAGCAGACTTCAAAAATTCATAAAAAATTCATTTTTTGTCCAAAAAATAAAATTTCACTTGCTCTCTATATTCCTCATGTTTATCTTCATAGAGAATTTTTTTTAATTTTTTTCAAAAATGTGAACATGGCAAACCAGCCATTCTGCCTGTCATAGGCTGGTTTACCTTATATAACATAAGTTAGGTCTATTTCAAATTTGAAGTCACCTGCAGAATCCATGTGCCTTGCCAAGACAAAGGAAGGGGCTACGATGAAACTTGCTTGCTAATAAAAATCCACATAACATACGACAATGGTGAAGCTTCCTCAAGCGCGCGGGGGCAATTAGTCTCCATGCAACTGCTCAAGCCATCCAAACTCACGGTGTATTTACAAACTCAGATGACAACTGCAGCTTAGCACTGAAGGCGTCCAGCGATATTTGGTGTATTTGGAGCGGATACTGATCCACTGCGGCCATGGCTCTTCTTTACTCAATCTGCGATCCACATATCACTTTGCATTTTAGTGCACATTTCCTGCTCTCAATCCTTTCTTAGGTTAAGATCTCTAATCCAGGTGGGGGGGAATTTCTTCGCTTGGGTCAAAATTAGAGATCGCAGACCTCGCCGAATCTGAGCGGCCATGGAACCATGGAGTGTTTGTCTTTTGCTGAGACTTTAAGGGAAAAGCTTGAACATGCCCCGACAGCCACAAATTTCACAAGCAGAGCAACGTCGAGTGGAAGGGAGTTGCCGTTGAGCTTGAGCTGATAGCAGCCATTATGAGCATGTTAAAATACACCCAACAATCCCAACCCCAAAGGAACAACTCCCGGATGGACAGGCTCGTAGTAGTGACAGATCCATGGTACTCGAAGTCAAGGTGGACCAAGATGCAATACGATTTCATCTTTGTCCCAACCAGGACTCCAGGAGGGGTGAAAAAGGGATTCGGGACCACCTTATCATGTATGACCAAGCCCTTGGAGGTTTCAAAAACTCTGACTTTAATTTGATCCCACCTCATGACTTTGACAACTCTAGAGCTTTCTTTGACTTCTGCATTTTTTAGTGGATCCGAATCCAATATCAATTTGGACTATTCCACTCGGCCTCATGGGTGATTATTTTTCAATACTGGCTTGGACTATTGTTTGCTTCATGTGACTTTTGCTGACATGACAGTTACTGACCCGCTCAACAGTTTAAAATGTTTTCAATAGAGAAACAATCTCATGGAGGAGGAATGCCAACACCATTGGCATCGCCAAAGCCTCTCTACCTAAAGTAGGTAGGAGGCTCTATAATGGAGGAGTCATTAAGAATGAACCTATAAATGGTTGTGAAATGGATAAACGGTAGTTCATAAATTGACCTTCATAGTCATTGAATGAATCAAGGAAAAAAGAATTGTTAATTGCAAGAGCCAATCGTTCTCTTTGCTTTCCCCTTCTTCTTTAGAAGTTGCAAGTAAACGGTTTAGGGAAGACCTAGGGACAAAAATAGGAACCTATCACACAACTCCTTTGAAAATCCATAAGTAATATGAAACCACTTGTGTTAGATTCCTCTTCTAATTTCCTCCGTCTGAAAAATGAGCTAAAAATATTTTCATTTAAGAATATACATGAAAAAGGTGGATCAACCCATAGATGAGCCATTTCTGAGCCTCCTACCTTATTTGGACACTTATAATGTGACAAAAAGCAGTTACGTCAACTGATAATGTTCTGTAAAACTCGAACAGTACTCCGTCAAACCCATTGCCTCAAAACAAACTATTGCTCATCACTCCCGAATAACAAGAAAACAGTGTAGTCCTACTCTTCGGTGGAGGAAAGACCTAAAATGCACTATTGAAATCACTCATTATCCTAGCTCTTGAAAAACATTTAGAAGTCTTGCTTGCAAGACATCATTTCCAGGAAGCAAACCAAGCATTGCAAAAAACATCAAGAAAGAAAACACCTACAAATGGAATGGATGCAAGCATCTCAAACTAATAGCAGCACTTCATGAATAGTTTGTCCTTCAACGGAGGGCAAAGAAGAGATTTCTATGTACATCATGACCCACATCATATTCTAATCTTTAATGTATTAATCTTCCCTACTTAGCACTCTATTTCAATTCATCGATTTCATTTCCATGCTTTGAAATGCAGTCATCACAAATCCAAGCAATTGATCCATTCACCCCTCTGTATCTAACCTTCTTCAACTTAAATTTATCAAAAAACTCTCTCTTACGGTGACATAGTGGCTCCAAATAATCTCTCAACCACCTCTGGGTTTCAACTTTTGATCCTTCATCAATCAAGATCTTCGAATGGTTTCTCAAATCATCTGGCAATGATTCCAAAGTTGCTGAAGGAATCCGATAATCCAAAAATCCGGGAGTGTCAAAAATCAAGGCTGTAAAACTAACACCATGACTAAAATCAGGGACCATTGCACCCATCCCACAAGCAACATGTGCACCAATCTTGGTCAATATAGTGGCAATCTTCAACCCCCAAACTAACATGGCAAGAAACCTCTTTGTATGTTTTGCTCCAAAATTGACTACACAACCTTCTTGGTTTGCAACCACATGGAATCCGTGTGTACTTTCACACATGAGGTGAAGTTGGATTTTGTTGAGATCAGGCACCCATCATGTCAAAAGCTCCCTTTTCCCAATTTCGCAAAGATAAGCTAGCTTTGGAGTTTGAGATTTTTGCATCTTTGTAGAGAATGCCATCAACTCATTGATCCTTGAACACACCTCATGCAATAATTCCCCTTGCATGAACTTAATATCATGTTCCAAACCATGAATCAATTGCACCACATCATCCAATTTCAACATTGTCTCTTTGTGTTGTTCACGGTTCTTCTGTATTAAGTGGTCTAACTTGACATCCAAGTGGTCCATTTTGGCATCTAAAAGTCCATGTACACTAGTAGAAAAATAGTGCCAAAATTAACAAAACATCAACAAATTTTTGTTGATTTGGGTACTGCATCGTCCATTTTTACAATTTTTTGTTGATTTTCGTAAAAACTGCCCAAATCAACAATTTTTTTTATTAATTTGGGTACTGCATTTCTACATTAACAAAAAATCAACACTTTTTTGTTAATTTTGACTAAAAAAATTCTCAAGTAAATTTTTTTATTTGAAAAAATGTGTAAATTATCATAGTTAGTATTCTATAAATAGTTTGTTTTTGGAATAAATAAATAAATCATTCCCAACTTGGTAATTTTCAAAGTCAGCAGACTTCAAAGACCATTTAGGCATAGCAAAACAACTTCTTTTTTAAAACTTTGAACTAAGAAAAATTGCTATATACAAGTATTTTTCATCTCCAAAAATCCGTTTGCAATTTTAAGTCTCCAATCAAAATTTATGACTAAATTTCAGAGAGGGGTTCCATTGAATTTTTTTTGACATTATGAAAGACCCTCCTTGGAATTCAGTCATAACTTTTGATTGGAGACTTAAAATTGCAAACGGATTTTTGGAGATGAAAGATACTTGTATTTAGAAACTTTTCTTGGTTCAAAGCTAAATTTTTTTTTTTTTTTGCTATGCTTAAATGGCCTTCGAAATCTGCTTCCACGCATTGCTTCCACGCTAATGCCATGTAAGCTGGGAGCGTCCAAATCGTAGTTCAGGACCATTATTCCGCACTCTGCAAGAACTGTTCCTTGTTGAAATGATTTTGCAATTCTCTTCGAGTAAGTTAATTCCTCCTAGTTTGGTAAGTCAATAATCAATGATCTAGTTTGTCTTTCTACGTGGGCATCTGCTTCTGGTTTCGCTTGCACCAACTTACATATTCTGCACAAGTTTATTCAAGAGTTGGAGATTTGAAATGCTCATTTTCATCTCTGGCTGGAAAGTGTACGAAGAAAGGGATTTCTGTGTACGAAGATGCGATTGCACGTCCCTCGGATGTCCAATCAGTTTCCAAAATAGTTCGTGAAGAATGTGACACATGTGGGCCAACTCGGACTCCGACTCCTGCAACCAATTGTACATATATCTTAGGGTGGGTGGAGACGCTTTTACTCTCCAAATACTCTTAAAAGAAAAACTTGAAATTTATTTATTCAAGAAATAAAGAAATGGGGGAGGAAAACTTATCCCAGAAAGCACAAGTACGTTGGGTGGCATTGAAAAACTACAAACAGTAGGCAATAGTTTGTTGCGTGCCTGGTGGACCATGGGACTGGGGATATTAAAAGGATTCTCACATGTTTGGGAATGTTGTGTCCACTATATCTTTCCAACAACTTTCTCATTCAAATGCTAGGAAGATAATTCCACTAATTGTAGTTGATTTTTTGTGATGGGCTATGCATATTTGTATCTCTACACAACTCCAACACAAGGGACATGGAGCAATAAATGTTTTGTGCACGGTGCAAAGCACACCTACAACTACATGCTACTCCTCCTAAGTAGTCACATTAAGGGGGGTAACCCTCCAAGGAGGCATTGGCTTGTGATCAAGGTAGTCACTTAAAAGGGATTTGATTTTTGGATTAATAGGTGTATTCTTCATTTTTATAGTGATCTCAAGAATCATCCATCATCTACTTTTCAGCTTCATCTAGCTTCCTTATAGGGTTAAGGTATGTGCACTTATAATCAACAAAATGCAACACCTTCATTTGGATCAAAAATCAATACAAAAATATGAATATTGATGACACAAGATGCACACAATCAATACATGAGTCTAGAAGAGACTACATTGGTTCTTGGTACACCAACGGAGAATACTTTGAAAATTCATAACTTATTCATAGCATACAATGTTCAACTAATGCATACTAGGAACCCTTTTTTTGTCAATAAGATGTGCTGAAATTAATTTATGTTTACGAATAATCTAATATGCTAAAGTACATAAGAATCCTCTTTTAGTTGCCAATAAGATATGGTAAAATTACCTTAGACTCAATAATAGTAACTATGTTCAGTTGCAATTAGTGGCCATTAAGTAAAAGCTCCCAAGCTCTTGGAACTGCTCATGAAAAGATAAGAAATTTACCCATTTATGGGTGAAAATTTGACAAACAATAATTAGAAATTGTGAACACAATATGTGGAGATGTAAATTGAAAATTGTATAGAATGACGAATTCGGAATGGTAAAAGATCGTCCATTTATGGATGAAAATTTGATAAATGTATGGCCAAGAGTCTAGGATCAGAGTAGGATTAATAGTGGATGAATGTTAAACAAATTCAAAGATGCAAAAGTGTGGAATAAAAAAATGGACATTAAGTAAGAGAACTCCTAAAACTAATAATTCAGAGCTCCTGAAATTTCGAAATCGGTGCTTACTTCAGAATTTCATTTTCGTTCTGGTTGAAATGACTGAACATTCATTTTTTAACTACCTACGCACATAATTTGAAATTTGAATGGGACTGTCACTGACTACTGAAGTGATATTCTTTTTTTCCCTATGTGATCCATAACATGTGTTGTATGAATTCATCTCGTTACAATTTTGATTTTTTTAATAAAACTAACCATAACATGGTCTATTTGTTAGTTTTGAGTAAACCCAAGAAGTTCAAAAAAGGTCTTTAGAATTCAGGGGTTAAAGAATAGGTGATTTGGAATAGTTTTTGGGAAAAAAAAAATGGGAAAAAAATAGATTCAATAAATTTTTACCAAATGTATGTTTTCAGTATATTCTACACATATGATCATTGAAGTCTACTTTAAGCATAAAATAAAATATTTTGAATTTCTCTTTTGAATTTTTCTATTCAAGTTTTTGTTCATTATAAGATCATGTTGAATAGATTTTGAAATAGGACAAATTAAATATAGCTATAAGCATTATTTCCATTAACCTCTATTTTTTCAAATCATGACCATAATGTTAGATTTGACACCTTACCAAATTGTTAAAAGACTTCAAACAAATTCTAAATTTTAAGCCCCCTTATGGTCAAACGCTATAATTGTTCAAGAGAGACCATTGTAGCCGTGTTTTCTTTTCCATGTGATCCATAACATATCTAATTTAAGATTTCATGCTTAAAATTTGAATTTTTTTTGTCAACATTGATGAAATCATTTTTTTTTGGATTTATTTTAGAACATCACTTATATCTTGTTCCTGAAAGGTTGACCACCAAAGGACTACTAGGGGTGTTTTTCAAGAAAAATTGTCAAAAGCGGCCATTTTCTTGTGCATTGCCCAAAATTGGAAATAAAAAACTTTTTTCTTTAAATTCAACTCTACAAAAGTGTATTAGAATTCTATGAAAATGTGTTGAAAAATTTTCAACCCATTTGACCACACCAATTGAAAGATTATAACATTTGAAGTGAAAAAAGACTTTTTTCATTCCTGCAAAATGGGGGTCAACAAACTTGGAGCCCTTTTTGGAGAATTTTGTTTGCTCTGAGTCTCTCTACCATTCAATTCTAAGTCTTGTTAGGTACACTCATGAAATTTTTTTAAAGTAAGCATATAGTCTAGCTTACTATAAATCACCCAACAATGGAAGGAGGTTGAGTGAATTGGCAATACACTAGTCATTTTTTGATGATTTTGTGTGCAATGAAGAAATTATTAATTGAAATCTTCATGGTGAAAAGTTAGAGAAAAACAATTGGAATGTTTAGGAAAAATTTCAATAACTTTGAATTCACAAATTCCAAATAATAGGGCTTGAAGTTAAAGGAAAATGTTTTTTTACAATATTGCCCCAACATAATCAACAAAGTTTGACTCCTCTTAAAATGTGCTTTGAGGACTAGAACTTGTTTTTTTCTAACAAATTTATGCCATATTTTCCTAGTTACATACATGTCAAATATCAGAAGTCATTGAGGGTTTTAGCAAAAGATGCCCCAAAGGCAAAGATGCCCCAAAGGCAAAGATGCCCAAACTATCCAAACTACCCAATTTTTTTTTAGTAGTATAATTTTTTATTTAGGCATCTGATTGGGAGAAAATTATATTCCCAATTAGAGAGTACATATTCACACCTTGTATCAAAATTTTGTGAACATCCGACCAACATTGACTTCAAAGAACCTACTCGAGATTTCTTGTGTACATTGAATGGACACTTGGCCTTTTAGGGGTTAAAAAAGACCGTGGACATTTAGGGGTCCACTTCTAATCTTGAGCATGTCTCTTTGTGTGTAAAAATAAATAGAGAATCCTCAATGTACTATATATAAACAATATTAGGAGAAGTTGTCAAACTCAAAAAATAACAAATTTTGCCATGCCAAATAAAATCACTAGGTAGGTCTAAGCATCCATTTGCTTGTGCACTTTTTATTCCAATTTGTTGAATCAACAACAAATTGTAGAAAAACTTGAAGTATTGACTATTCCTCTTTACCTTGCAATGAAGGTTTTTAGAAGTGTATTGATTGTCCAATGTCCAAATCTATTGTTGTTTTTTAGGTTGTGTATTCTATGAGATATTTTTGTATACTTTCAATGATAATAAACTAAAGTTCTAATTCCACGTGAACTAAAATATTTCTTACACTATTTTGAGGGGTTGACTAGAGATGCTTTAGGGTGTTTGCTAAAACTTCTTTACCTATAATTGAGTACCTTCATTCACTACATGAGTTTTTTTGCCTAATATTAAGAACCTTCATTAAGTGTAGATTTTCTAAAAATGTTGCAATACTTGAGCTTCTATGCCACTTTTGGAATTATATTACAAACTCAATTGCCTTCAATTCAAGAATATATTTCAATTTATAGGCATGATACATTGATTCATGTCAAATATCTAAGTCTATTAATGTAGTTAGGGAAGACACCAAAAAAACTCTAATTTTAACAAGTTCAAAGATTAGTGATTTTTCTTATCGTGCATCAAATTATAATATATAGGAATTCATGTTGATACCCAAATTGGTCATTGATATATAAAGATTGAATTTTTGTGTATAAGTGATCAAATCCATCATGATTTGCATTGTTACGTTTTCTTGACCTTCAAAAACCCATTTCATGTGCCATTGATATCTTCGCGAATATGACCATGTTGTTGTAAAGACAAGTAACATTAAATATCCAATAAATGTAAAGGAGAATCACTACAAGAGAAAGGGATGTTTTAAGTATAGTCATAGGGATAAGATATTAAGAATGACCTTTATGTTGACCTTTATGTAGATTTTTAGTAAAAATTTACTGAAAATATGTGTACTTTTAGTAAATTTTTACTACAAATCTACATAAAGGTCAACATAAAGGTCATTACTTAATATCTTATCTCTAGGACTATACTTAAAAACACACTTAAAACACCCCTTTCTCTTGTAGTGAATTCAGTGTAAACAATTGCAATTATTTCAATCAAGAATGATTCTCAAACTCATTACATTTTTATTTGGACACATTCAATTGTCTAGGGTTTGTAAATGTTCTTCCTATTTTTAGATTTGATGGTTTTGATTTTGTGGACAATAAATGGGAGGATGCTAGGTTTTGATACATTTAGTATATATTATGATTCCGTACGTGGACCCTAAGGACTCGCCACTTCAAACAACAGCGGTAACTCATCCCTTCGCAAAAAAGCAGTCCCATAATTATTCGCTACCAGTGACAAACCATTGCAAACCCACTTGAAAACATTAATTTCTTTCCCCCCATGAATGAGAACTTCATAAATGAGAACTTCAAGCCATGTTATGATCATTTCTGTTCATGCAATGTTGCTCATGACATAGATTTCGGGATTTCCTGAATTCCACTCACACCCTAATTCAATGCATTGGGGGCACACACATCACACAAGCTGAGATTATCCTTGTTTAGCTTATGGGAATATCAAATTTCTCCCATATGATTTTTGTATGTGATTTTTGCATATGATTTTTATATTAGAATGGGGATTAGGGTTAGGGTCTAAGAAAGTGAAGCTGTTGGCACTGGGAGATTAGTAGTCTGGTTCTTGAATTTCCATTCCTTGTTTACTGTTTGCCAACAAGGCAAATTTGTGCAACCATGGCCATCACCACCAGAGCTTCACCATCAACAGAATCCACTTGCCATTGGCTCCTCAAATACGTAGTAATACGCATAGCCACCACATGAGATTATGTCTTGCAATTACAAAAATACTAATGCTGCAACTTGAAGAACTTACAATCCATACCTTGAGTTAGGTGCCCTTTGTTTAGTTTTATTTTGTTACGTTGAGATCTTTTGGACTGTGCCCCACAGTCATGCTCTAAATACTGTTGGAAAGTTCTTTGTGAGAAGGGGTGCATGGACTTTGCATTGTGGTGTTTGGACCTAGTACGCTGTGAAAGTTATTGAATTTCAAAGTTTTTATGAGTTAAAAATAATAATAATAATTTTAACTTTTATTTTGATTGTGGCAACGGCAAGTACACACTATTCTATACCTTAAGTAAGGTTGTTTTGTTTTGTTAAGGTGGGATTTCTTGAACTATGCATCTCTTGATTGCATTCTTGGTACCGTTGAGAAGCCTTCAATGAGGAGGGATGCATGGGCTTTGTCTTGTGACATTTGGACTTGAAGTGTGAAATTTTTTGAATTTCAAAGTTTTCTATGAATTAAAAAATTAGAAAATTACTTTTACTAGTATATTGTAGCAACAACACAAGGCACACTAAGGTAACTCAACCTATGGCAATCCAAGTTTGGAGCAGCTTAATGCAGTCCAAACACTTCGTGTGAAGTACATTTCACAAGACACATGTACATCTAAAGAATTTTTGGGCCTACATTAGGCTGCTCCAAACTTGGACTATCATAGGCTGAGTTACCTTAGTCACAATGAAGCTAAGGAGGATTTGATCTAACTTCACTATAGTCTTACAATGTGCACAAGTTGTGGAGAAGATCACCAAGGCTAATATATAAGCTCACTAGCCAACCATGTGTGACTGTTATATTGAAGTCAATTTTTTCTTACTTTCATTGGCACAACTCAAAGCACCAAAACTATGACATTCAATAACACGAACGTCAAAAATTGAGATTGGTGTAGGCCATAAAGTAACAACAACTCATTGTAACCTATTTGTAAAATTGTCCCATCTAGATTCTTGTACAATCATTATATGTGAGAATCTAAGGACGATTATTGATACATCTATATGAATATTCATAGTTTATTTGTATAGAGTCCAAAAAATTCATTCTAAAAAATTTAATCTAGAATCCAATTTTTGGCTACCAACAATATTCAACAAATTCTTTTATAATTCAATAATAGAAACAATGATCAAATCCTTAAACTAATACATTTAGATGTTATTAGTTGAGATGAAAATGAGAAGGTTCGACCTCTATTTAATTCAAAATGATAGAGAACAACGAATGCTATACCTCAGGGCTACTTCACACTATGGCCGTCCAAGTCGAGAGGCCGTGGCATTGAGTGGCCAAACTTTGTTGAGAGTCCAAAGAAATGAGCAATAAATAGGCAATAAATAATAGGAATTGGAGCATTTGGCCGGCCATAGTGTGAAGCCTTCAAAGGCCAAGCCCAAGGTCCAAACCCTTGGCAATAAACTCCCATGGCCTCTTAACCCCTTTAGGATGTTAGCAGCCCAAACTGGCCTACGAATTTTTATACAATACAGTATGCCTTGCCTTAATTGGGTCCTCTTTCCAATGTTTTTGCTTTCCATAAATGTGTAGTGAACTTTAATGTGTTTTGTTGTATGGTTTGAGGTGGGCAAATGTAAGTGGATGGCTCATTGCTTCTCTCCTTTTTTTCAACATGTGATTCTTCTCATTAATTGCTGAAATTCAATTCAAGTCTTGGGATGTGAGACAAAAGTGCAAAATTTTGGATAAAATTATTAATCTACTGATGGAAACTTGTGCACTATCACATTTTCAGGTTTCAGACTTTAATGTGAGTCAGATTGTATTTTATGACGTAGTATACAAAAGCGTACACTTGCTAACATCTTAAAGGGGTTAACTTGGCCGACCATAGTGTAAAGCCTCCAAAGGCTAAGCCCAAAGTCCAAACTCTTAATAATGAAGTCTTACCTACCAATCTAATGGTTGAGATCTTGTCATAAGTTGATGGCCTTTTGACCATAGTTTGGACATTCATTTCTAAACAACCCAAACTTCCTTTGAGAGTCCGTCGCCATGTAGACAATTTAATGCCATGTAGGTAGTTGGAAGGTGATGGCCTTTGGACTTGTGCCTTTGGACTTGTGTGAAGGGTCGAGAGGCTGAACTTTGAGTTTCTTGAAATTTGATTGGTGGAATCCCACAGCCTCTCGACCTTCGGCCGTAGTGTGAAGTGGCCCTCAGTCTGAATTTATACATAAGGGCCTAGTCTAGTGCAAGGATGGGATGTCATTCCAATCCAACTGTAAACACTATTAACCCCTAAAGGACCATTGTCCCTTTGGGGGACAAATGCGTTTTTGGGCAAGTACCTATGGGCTGAAATTTTCTCCTAGTTTTTTGAAATTTTTTTGGAGGTAGAAAAGTTGATTAGCTTCGTGGGAATATAATTTTTTTCAAAATCGGTGACCGGGAACAATAGTTATGACCAAATAAGCTCAAACAAGGGACAGTGGGCAGCTCGGGCAGCCAAAAAAAATGGACAAAAATTTGAATTTTTTTTAATATTATTTTTTCTCATAGATTATATTTTTGTCTATGTGGAAAGCTTTGATTCATTTCATTTGGATATGTTATGAGAAAGTTATGGATATTCTTGTTTTTCGGGCAGTTAGAGCATCTTCTTAAAAAAAATAACTTGTAGGATTCATTTCTGAATGCAATTTTTCAAATTTTTCAATTTTTTTTTTCATGGTCTGATTTACTTGCTAGAAAAATCTCACCATTGGGATTAGTGCATTTTAATTCCATCTAAAATATATGAATATTTTAGATTTTCCTTCTATCTCATACCTACTTCTACTTAACAATTTTTTTAAGAATGATAATTAATTTTTTTTGGAATTTATATTTTTTACCTAGACTCTCAACTCAATTCTCCACTATAAAGATTTAAATCTCAAAACTTTGTAGTGCAAAAATTTTAAGTTAAAAATGTTCAAAGTCAAAAAATCTAGTTCCGCAATGTGCTGAAAAACTTGTTTTTTCCACTTTAAACGCTGATATCTTGCAATCTGAGCGGTCAAAAATTCTGAATTTTTTTCCACACACTCTCATACTAATAAGGTGTAAGATCCCGCGGTTAGATATGGAAAAAAAAACAATTTTTTATTTTTTTTTACTCCTTGCTATAGGTATGGCAGTTTTGAGTGTTTTCTGGCAGAATAAAGGCCTTGGTCCTTTAGGGGTTAAAACACTGCCAAGAGATAATTGCATCAGCCTACATTGCAACGAGCGGCGGATTGTATACTAGCCTAGGCAACAATTCTCCTATCCACCTCAAGTAGGGTGCATGGCACACATCCGCTAGTCTATATTTGTAGCCCAATAAATAGCTTCCCTCCACTTGCTTGGCCAAATACATCTCATATACCTCTAAAACCTCCTAGAGTTTTTCCATGCCCATTGTCACGAGCTCTTAATTCATGGGGTACTAGAAGTTGTGGGCCATCAAAACCTCATGTACCAATGGTTGGGCCATAGGTTATAGGTTGTGTGCATCACATTCCACCCACCGATTCACGATCACCCGCTCTTACAAGGTGTTGCCTAGGAGCATAGTCTTGCATCCCATACTTCTTCATGATATACTGAGCTATGGCTCGTGACTTTGATTGAATTCATGGAACCAAATATGAAAATCTCTCAAAATTTATGAGATCTATCATTGCATCACAAAAATGTGCACACCTCTATAATATTCTTGAATGGGAAGGTAGAAGGGTCCTTTTACGGTATCACTATTAATAACAAGAATCTATTTGTGTTACAGTAACCCAAAATACATGGGCAAGCCTAACATGGTTGACATTTTCTTACATTGAAAGAGTAGTTCAACAAAGCCAATGCCGGTACCACATAGCAAGGACGGAAGTGTCCATGTTCAAACTTACTTACTAATGACAAAATGCCACACAAATAAACCAAGCATGCTACTCTAAAAGAGACTCAGTGCCAACGGGCACTAAATATATGAAACCACTCAAGCTTTCTCACTCCATTGTAATTGCAAATTAAGTTGATGCAATGCAAAGTCCGTTTTGCTCCAAAGCAAACACACGAACTTCAAAGAATCATGTGACCTCTTCAATTAGGTCACCAAAAGAACTCAACCATCACAAATACTTCAAACTTTAGTGTAGAGTAGGTGGGGAGCATTCTTACCAAAGATTGAGATGCCATCATCTTCTAAATAGAGAATCTATCCAAATGGATTCATGAACAAGGATGGAGAACTTGTTGTGAGCACCTAACTTTTAATTGGGATTCATGAGCTAGCACACTTGAGATCGCTCATTTGGATGTTGGAGGGAGACTAATCAACGTGTTTGTACATGAAGATGGGCTAACCTTCCCTTGATCTTGAAAGCATATGATGTCCACCTTCACCAATTCTAGTTTCTTCTTCACGTCCACCTTCCAAATCAGCCCCAAAATATTATTAATCGGAGATTGCATCGTCCAAAATTGCAAGACTCCATCATCAGCTGATTTGAGGGTTGTTTACACAGGTATTGGTATTGCTTGCCAAGACTTCTATGGTAAGAGCATCCCCACCACTCTGTTTGGTATCCCTAAAAATTTAGGGAGAGGACCTCAAATGGGGATGGGGATACAGAAGCTTGTGCGCACCAGTTTCAAAACAAGATCTTTACTCCAAATTTATAGAGAACTCGGTAAAAGTTGGGTCCAATTCTCTATATTCAAGCTCATATAGAGAACATGTGAGATCTCATCCTATAAAGTCAAGGTTGACTAGATTGAGGTCCCGAGTTTAGGGAAAGAGAACTCCCTAGTGGGGATGCTCTAACCACAAGTATTACAGACACTTCGAGGCTTGCTTGCTGACCTAATCTCATAACCTTATTGGGTTAGTTTCTGGTGCCACCATATATTTGTAGCACAATTAGGTTTGTGTCACAATTAGATCCTGCTACCTACCTTATCAATAGCATATGCCAATTACACATTGATTTCAACTAGCTAGCAAACGGTTATGGCCGGCCGTGAAAATTCTTTGCCATTAAGCCCAATCAAACATCTCTGGACAGGACTCTGCAATTGGACCCATATTCACAAGAGTGTTTCATGAATATGAAGCAGGGTGGGCAACGTTTAATTGTACCTCAGCCTTGAAGAGCGGCAGAATGGCACGATGCACATTCATAGTGTCTACACCATACAACTTCGTCACCATAGCTGATGCTGGATTCCTGAAATAAATCGGAAGTAGTAAGGTAGGTACACCCAAAACCGCCACTCTTTGCTACTGAGCCTATCTACTATTATTAGACTGGTCAGATTTTCACAGTTTCTTGTTGGCAAGCGAAAGGAGGTTCCAATGCACCAGAGAACGTGGTATTCGGATACTGTATGCAAAAGTTATTAAGGAACAAAGTTTGATTCTAAAGGCATTTCTTCTACATAGGTGCAGAACTGATTTTGGAGATGTACACACAGTGAAGATGGCGCTTTAAGGTCAGTGGCACATTTGGGTGTACCTACCTTACATTGAAGTGATCCTCTATACAGCCACCTTAATCTTGGTAGAGCTTTGATCTTCACTCAAATCATTGAGTTCCAACACCCAAACACTAAAACTGGTCATGCACGTACTAAGTTAAGCCGGGAGTGAATTACACACCTTTATAAAGTTTTCTTGCCAACTGACCTACAGTAGCTCTGTCAGCTGGCTCTGGAAGGAAAATATCAAAGAGTAGACAGACAGAAGGTTCCTCGGAAGGTTTCCATTTTCTCTTCCTTGTTTTCTACCTGCTTTGGTTTCTATGATATTGAAAGATGTCAACAGGCTCTTTCCCTTTGGACATGTGTTCCTGTGCAGTTGTTTGCATGGGTGATGGTTTGAGGGAGATGTTGGATGAGGTCATGCTGAAAATTAAAAAGATTTAACAATATTCTCATCTCGGCCTTGATAATATAATGGCAGACATGGACTGGGCCCTCAAATTGTACATCATCAACCCTTGAACGTCAAAGGGGTGATGCTCAAAATCATCCTTTTGTATTACCATGTGAATCATTGGTAAAAGAAATAGTAAAAGCACCTATTGGAAGTCAAAGTATTGTAGGAGATCTTTCCTTTCCAAACCCAATTCCAAGGATGAATAGTTGCACTTTCGTCCTACACTCAAAGATTCCTTGTCATCCATCGGACGTTTGGGGTCCGTGTCGACATTCAAGGGTTAAGTGTTGTTTTGTGACAATTTAGCATTGCATTTGATAGTGATAGTCAGGAAGTATCTTACTTGGACTAAGAAAACATAGTTCCAATAATCTACTTTTTAGTCCTTTTTATTTCATCGAAATTGATAAAATTGCACTTTTTGTAGCACTCTGAAGGTAGCATCTTGAAAGATTAATATACAACACTTTTGGACTTTTCTATCAAATTTCACTCAGTGTGAGCTCAAGGAGTACCACCAACTATACCACAATGTTGATCACTATCATCTGCACTTCTACTATAAAAAAAACCCACTCAAAATAGCCATTTCTATTGCAAAGAGCAAAAAACTTTAAATATAAATATTTTGCATACTAGACTAGTATAAGCATGTGTGGAAGAAATTTCAGAAACTTTGTCTACATAGATTGCAAGATATTTGCATTTAAAGTGAAGAAAATAAGTGGTTTTGCACTTTGCTTGACTAGATTTGTGGCTTTGGATTTTCTTAACTTAAAGTTTTTGCACTACTGATTTTGAATTTCTAATTTTTTTATGTTGAAGAACTGAGTTGAGAGTCAAGGAAAATAAATTCAAAAAACAAAAACTTGATTTTCACTCACTAGAAACTTGTGAAATAAAAGTAGGTTTAAGATTGAAAAACTAAACCTTTAATAGCTCTAAGATGGAATTGAAACGCACTAATATCAATGGTGAGATTTTTCTAGCAAGCGATTTTAACCTTGTGAAACTTGATTTCTTTTGTAAATTGTAAAAATTGAGTTCAAAAACAAATCCTACAAGATATAACGTATTCAAGAAGATGCTTAGTTTGATTACCTGGAAACACTTAAAGAAACCCGTATTTAGTTCAACAGATAGAACCGTTGTGTTATTAATTCATGAAAGTTATGGACATTCTTTTTTTCATTAGAAGAAACATGTATTGTAGGTGATGTTTTGTAATTTTTTTAAACAGATTTTAGGTGATGTCTAATGCAACAAACCCATGTTTTTATGTGAACATAACTTCAATGTTGACATAAAAAAAATGAGTTTGTTGCAATGGACGTCACCTAATAAAAAAAATACAAAACATCATCTAAAACGTAGGTATCTTCTAGTGAAAAAAAAATGTCCATAGCTTTCATATATAACACAATGATTCTATTTGTTTAATTAAATGGAGACTTTTTGAGACATAACTTTTGATCCCAAGAACTGATTAAAATAAAATTTACATTTCTTTAGCCAATGTATTTTTCTAACTTCACAAAAAGTGTCTAGAAAATAAAAATGAATTTTGAGACCTCACTAGCCTACCCAAAATCCATTTTATCCCCCAAGGGGACACAAGGACTTTAGGGGTTAAACCTCTAAGGTAACTTTAATTATCTTTCAATTGTTCCCCTACTAATCTCATGTAAACACAAGTAGATTGGATACAAAATTAGACAATCCTTCAATTAATTTCACTTGGGCATAAGATTTTGTATAATTGAATTTGTTTTTGAGATGCAACTTGCATGAAAAATTCAACTTATATGAAAAATCATAATTAAACAAGTGTAGTGAATACAATGATAATTATTATTGTATTGTATAACTTATAGTAAAAATATAACTTAAATAAAATGCTAAAGACACTATTTTTCAAGCCTATTTTGAATCTCCATCTGTGCAAATGTTTGCAACCAATAAAATGACTGGACATCACACTTTTAAATGGAACTTTCCAAACCAAGAATTTTGTACTATAATTAAGCATTAGAAAATGGAAATCTATTGTATTAAATAACAGTGAAAACACTTTTAAACAGGGAAGTTGAACTATATACCAAATGCTTTAGAATATATTGGAAGTGGTTGCAAAACTTGTGGTCACATAGAGTTTAGTGAAATAAAATGTATTTGATTCCATCAAAAGAGAAGTTCAACTTATTTTTAATAAATATTTACATTAATCTTCTACAAAAATTTACAATATACTAAGGTGATTTTTTTTTAAAAGAATTTCTTTTTGTCATTTAAAATGATTAGCTACACTCACTTAGTGATGTCCACATCATATTTTCATATCATGTCTAAATCTCCCCAGACCCTAACCCTAGCAATTTTAGGGAAGTACATGTGATTTGAGAATTTCATATTTTTGTCCCAAATTTTAATAGAAGGCGTGGACAAGGAATATCTTTCACGTGCACTAAAATTCAAGACATTTGGAAATATGAGTAAAAAGTAATGGCCTAATATGTTATTTCTTTTTGTAAATGGATAGTCGAGGTAGATAAAATAAAATCACTTTTTTTAGAAACAAAAATTTGAAATTGATTTTCTTGATTTATATATAGATATGTGTGTGTATGTGTGTGTGAAAATCTTTGAATTATTCCATTTTGATCAACGAGTCAAAAGTTATGAGGAGTTTTAGTTTGTGGGTAGGAACCTTACTCCAAATCAAGATAAAACCAAAATATGGGTTTGAAGAACTTTGGAAAGAGTACCACTGATAGTAGTCTTCCTACTACATTGGTCAAATATCCCTTTAGTTGGAGGCCCACTAAACTTCCATACAATTTGTGAAATATCTTTAAAGTGAAATGAGTAATAAAATAATGTGAAAGTTCACATTCCACACTACATAAGGATCCTACTAGCTTGTCCCTAATATAACTAGCAAGAACTACCCTAAATACATTGGTTTCATTCATGGTGGTCAAATAGACCAAATTAAGTCATTCTTCTTCTTTCAACTTACCAAATCAATTACACCCACAAAGGATCTCTTCAAGAACTTGACAAACCAATTGTCCCTCTTGATGCTAATTAAATGAATATTTGAGCTAAAATCCTAGTGAAGATTGTGTTCAAGCTCCAAAAATTCCAACATATTTACAATCTAAAATCGACAACAAGTATTGATTTATGTTTCATAATTCAGGCTCTTAAAAGTGTCCATGTATTAGATCAACTCCAAGTTATCAAAATGTATTGACATTACAAGCAGTATCTAAAAGCTCAAGCCACACAATGGCTTCTTGGCATCTCCATAGTAATCCAACAAGCCAAAAGGCAAAAGGAAAAGGGATTAGGCAATGGAAAATGCTTCAAGCCAATTAAACAACTCTAAATTGGGTTTCCTATATGATTTCTGCATTAGAATGGGGATTAGGATTAGAAATAGGGTCTAAGAAACTAAGTGAAGTTGTTATGCAAGACCTAGGGATATAAATAGGGACCTATGACACAATTCCTTTTAAAATCCATAAGTAATTCAAAAACACTTCAAAAAATATGAAACCACTTGTGTTGGATTCCTCTTCTATTTGTCTTTGTTTGAAAAACGAGCTAAGAATATTTCCATGTAAGAAAACACATGGAAAAGGCGGATCAACCCTTAGATGAGCCATTTCATAGCCTCCTACCATACACTAGAAGAAAGCCTTGTTTAATTGGATGTTCTTGCGTCAAAGTTAATGGATTTTTTTGCGCATCCAATGTACCATCTTCATGTGTTTATGTCAACAATGACATCCAATGTAACATCAAGATGTTACATTGGATGTCATTGTTGACATAAACACATGAAGGTGTTACATATATTGCGCAAAAGAACCCGTCAAGTTTGAGGCAAGAACATCCAATTAAACAAGGCTTCCTACTAGTGTTATTTGGAAACTTATAATGTTCTACTCATAATGTTCTATAAAACCCATAATGTTAAGTAAAACTGGAGTAGTAATCTGTCCAACCCATTGCCTCAAAACAAACTATTGCTCAACAATTCCAAAGAACAAGAAAACAACGTAGTCATGCTCTTCCGTGGAGGAAAGACCTATGACAACTTTTGAACTCACTTATTATCCCAGCTCCTAATAAACATTTAGAGGTCTTGCTTGCAAGACATCATTTCTGGGAAGCAAATCAAGCATTGCAAAAAGCTTCAAGAAAGAAAACACCCACAAATGGAATAAATGCAAGCATCTCAAACAAATAGTAGCACTTCATGAATAGTTTGTCCTTCAATGGAGGGCAAAGAAGAGATGTCTATGTACATCATGACCCACATCATATTCTAATCTTTAATGTCTAAATTTTCCCTACCTAGTACTCTATTTCAATTCGTCAATTTCATTTAGATACTTTGAAATGCAGTCATCACAAATCCAAGCTGTCGATCCATTCACCCCTCTATATCTAACCTTCTTCAATTTAAATTTATCAAAAAACTCTCTCTTTCGTTGACATAGTGGCTCCAAATAATCTCTCAACCACCTTTGCGCTTCAACCTTTGATCCCTCATCAATCAAGATCCTCGATTGGTTTTTCAAATCATTTGGCAATGATTCCAAAGTTGCTGAAGGAATCCGATAATCCAAAAACCCAGGAGTGTCAAAAATCAAGGCTGTAAAACTAACACCATCGCTAAAATCGGGGACCATTGCACCCATCCCACAAGCAACATGTGCACCAATCTTGGTCAATATGGTGGCTATCTTCAACCCCCAAACTAACATGGCAAGAAACCTCTTTGTATGTTTTGTTCCAAAATTGACTACACAACCTTCTTGGTTTGCGACCACATGGAATCCGTGTGTACTTTCACACATGAGGTGAAGTTGGATTTTGTTGAGATCAGGCACCCATCGTGTCAAAAGTTCCTTTTTTCCAATTTCACAAAGATAAGCTAGCTTTGGAGTTTGAGATTTTTGCATCTCCACAGAGAAGGCCATCAAATCATTGATCCTTGAACACACCTCATGCAATAATTCCCCTTGCATGAACTTAATGCCATATTCCAAACCATAAATCAATTGCACCACATCATCCAATTTTGACATTGTCTCTTTGTGTTGTTCACGGTTCTCTCGTATTAAATGGTCTATTTTGACATCCAGGTGGTCTATTTTGGCATATAAAGATCCATGTAGGAGTTTTTGAGGCATTCGCCAAATAGAAGTAGTGGATAAAGCATCCTTCTCATTGCATTTAGAAGGATGATTTGGAGTAGAGGTATCCAAAGTTTGGATCTCCTTGTGATACTCTTGAAGATGATGTGACCTCGTTTCCAAAAGCTTCTTCCAAGCCAAGCCTCCTAATAATGTCTTCACCAAGTTCAACCCCACACCCAAACCTTCACATGGTGTCCAATTATGTGTAGCATCTACACCACTTTTGATAACCTCCACTTCTAAATCTTTCATGTGAACAAATTGATTTTTGCGGTGTTGAGGATGAAGCAACTTTTCCACACATGCAGGACGCAAAATGCACTCCTCAAGAAGGACTCCGGGACAACCCAATGTAGGATCCCTTTGAAGATGTTTGATGTGCATGAGTATTCCGTTTTCAAAGAATTCCATCACATTGTCTTGACTTTGATGGGATCGTAAAAGGATGTCAATATCACCATGATTGAATTGAAGAATGGCTTCAATTCCCTCACTTATGAATTTAATAACATCTTGAAATACCTCATATGTGTCTTGAGCATTCTTGGTTTGGAGCATTTTGAAGAAAGAAACCTACACAACATGTCAACAAATGAATTGTAAATAATAGAGGTTCAATGCAATGTACAATCCGAGACCTCCAATTCATGCACTTAATGATTTGCTTTAGAATCAAAATAGGTAGAGAATGGATGTAGCAAATATTTATACTAAATTAGTAATAGAAATTTAGCACATTTCAATCCATCCAAAAATGTTCAAGTTTGCTAATATTAGTTGGATTAGTATTGGAATAGAATGGTTTGCTTATTATTTTACCCTAGAACAACAATATACAATAACAAGTCATTCTTGAACATGTATAAACAAAATTTTGATCATCAAAATATCATAGGAATTCAAAATTCACCTGAAGACGTGTGAAAAAACTTGGAGTCAACATTGTTTTGGTTTTATCCATACAAGCCAATCTTCTGCCAACATATGTGAAGCTTGTTGCTTCTTCATACCGCGACCAACTCAAATGATTGAGTTTGTTTTTTAAAGTGGATGGAATCATAATGTGATTGGCATCTTGGTCATAGCATATATGGAGTTTGATCATCATGCCCAAGATGGCATCAAATTGCTTCTCCATGTCCCCTTGGCCTTCCATAAGTTTCAATATAAGACGCCTTACATGGTCAATTGATATGATCCCATTTGAAGAAACCATGTCCAATCTATCACCCTCAATTGCGCATTGGTGTAGGAATTCTCCAATGATGTTGTGGCAAAACCAATGTGGATTCGTAATGACATCTCCTTCTTGCTCATTGTAGATGATGTGCCCTCCATCATTCAATGATATTGCTACAAACTCCTTCCGGCTCTTAGTAAGCTCGTCATCCACATCATTCAATTCTTCCACTTCCTTGCACATGCCTTTACAAAAATCGTCCCACTTCAACAACGGTTGGTTTGATTTGTTGGCATTCCAAGATGCCACCAAACGTTGTACTTCTTCACATGCACGTATGGTCTTGGGCAATCTCTCCAAGAGTTGCTTCAAGTGTGATTTGATGAAATCAAACACACCACGAGCATGGGATACATCTCTACCATCCACTTTAAATACAGACTTGTCTTCATCAAACTCGAGGACCTCTTGGAATTGAGATTTCAATTCCAAAACCACATCATCAATGCGTGTTGCAAATACATGATCATCCTTCCAAAAGTCCAAGTGTGTCATCACTATGGACACATGTGGACGAAATGAAAGCGATCGCCTTGTATTGGAAGCAATGAATCGCAACCAAACTTCAAGTTCATCTTTTATATTTGAGAGCCTATATCCTGTAGAAGAACTCGATTGTTCCATGGGATTGCACATGAGCAAGAACATTGAACAACTTCCATCGGCTGATAGATTTGGCATCACCAACTCATGGAAAGAATGATAGTCGGTTTGACCCGCCATGTCCCATAGTGTGATGCCAATGTCATCACATTGAACATTGTCAACTTCAATGCCATGTGTACGTTCAAGTTGAAGGTCTTTCGTCAACACCCTTGAGGCATTTGAAGTTTTGAAAGTGTTTTTAATTTTTTGTCGAATTCTTGAGTGTTTTTGAATTTCATCTTTTCCTTGAAATTCCTCCAATTCCTTCATAGACATTCTCAATCTTGTTTTCCCTATACAAAAGCAAAATGAAGTCTAAATATCTTAGAATTGAATACAAAATTCATACATATGTCACACAAGACTCACATGATATTGAAGATGATTGTCTAATATCCTCTAAAGTATTGAAGTTCTAAAGTTTTATGATGACCAAAAGTTAATCAAAACATGATTTGCCAAAGCACTCTTGGATCCTTCCTTGTGTGCCATTTTTATTGATTTTAAAGTGTGATGGAGATCTCTTTATTTATCATCAATTAGAATATATACTCTACAACTCCAACAATATAAGTCCTCTTTTGTTGCAAGATCATGAAGTTGAAACATCTTGTGGTTTTTTGCCCTTACTCTTCACAACAATCAAGTTTTATTTATAAACTTTGATGAATTAAATTGCCCTTACGAATTGAGAAATTAAAATTTTGAACTAGGTTGCGTTATATTGAGGTGCAAACAACACACTTGTATAAAATGATATTTAAAACTTTTCATATAGAATCGAATTATTTTAAATCTTTAATTTGAAGTTAGTGATAAAAATGAACTTTTGAATGCAAGTATATTTTGTTCAAGATTCTTAATTATTTAGTAAGTGGAATAAGAATCCTTTAGAGAATTGTTGTGAGAAAATCAGGAATTTAAAAAAATTTATTGAGTGAAATATGATCCTAAATATTTAGTTTTTGAGGAATAAATTAAAAGATATAAAAAAATGTGTGGAAAATTTGAAAACTATACATAATGTTTTACGTATGATTTTTCATAACTTGTTGGGAGATTTTTGGAATGAATTCTAAAATTCAAATTGTTGGTATTCAGTTTTAGCCATAATATACAATTCATTCATTACAAAAATTTAAAATTTATAAAAAATTTATAAAAAACTTCCTAAAGAAATTTTCATTCATGTTATTAAAGAATCTTGAAAATGTAACAATGTTACATCAGATGGAATTCAGCTACAGCAGAGGGCTGCGAGTTCTCCAACGTTCCCCAACATTGGGAACTTTGCTACACATGATGTTGATGTGGTTAAGAGTCGCCCACATCAATAAATATTAAAAAAAAATATTATATTATTTAAAAAAAAAATCATTTTTCATTTCAATATTTTCATTTTAAAAATTCATTTTTTAATTTTTTAATATTTTTTTGATTAATTTTTTTCCAGGCAGTTCAAGCTGGTTTTCAGCAATGGGAACAACCTGAGCTGGCCCTCCCGAAGGACTGAATCCCATGTAATGATACAAAATTCACCAATTAACTTAAGTTGAATTTAATAAATGACTACTTTTAAAAAAAACTAAAAATTAATATTATACACGTGTGTTACTTGTACATCAAGATGTTGTAGGTTTGTTGTCTAAAGTTTGTTGAAAAGAAAATCTAATTTTTCCATTAGCTATGAGAATTTTTGAAATGTATGAAAACATATGACAGCTACTTTACTTTTAGTATCTAATTTTATTTTGAAATGCACTTAATGAAAAATCAATCATAAACTATTTGCATGTAAAAATTGAGTGTAGAAGTACGAAATATTTGTGAGTATGGCTTACCAGCATATGGATTTCCACATAAAAACACTCGCCCAGATGTCGGTTTTACATTTGCCATGCCTTGAACAATACCCCACAATTTCACTTTCTTTCTCTTTGATAATGCCGAAGACACATAGTCTGCATCTCCAGTGTCGTACAAACCTGTGTCATCCAAATTGATCTCTTCAATGCAATGGTTCTCCAAAAGCAAGTCCATCATAGCTCCAAGTACTTTGTAACCACCAATAGCTTTGCACCCTTGGAGACCAATTCTCTTCAAAGATTTGTTGGTCTTTACAGCTTCTAGGATGGTCAAAAAGTTGTCAATGCCTTCTTTATCAAGCAAAAATAAATCTTCCACGTATATCAATCCCAATTCCAACAAGGAGGAGTTGGTGCAAATCATGTCAACTAAGGTTTCAATCCCCTCTTTCCCTCCGATTGATCCCCATAATTCCAGCTTGGTGAGTGTGGTATTGCATTGAAGATTGTTGGTGTTGGGCACTAGTGGATCCAACAATGCCTTCAACTCCAAACTACTAGAAATTCCACAAGTTAGGGCTTCAAGAGATTGGTTGGAACACAACGCAGTTGCTATGTTGGTGAATCCCCTTGTGAAGGCTTTTTGATTGGCCCCAGATGAAAAAACATTGACCACAAGTGTTTTGAGAGATGTGCTTGAGGCCAGCATGGCACTCATATGCTCAAGTTGAGCATCCGATGTTATCCATTTAAATTTTAGATTTTCAAGCACATTAGAAGGGCCTTGGAAGGGCTTCATCAGCTCCCCCATTCCCTCTCCATCTAAATTTTTTGTTTCCAATTCAAATGATTTGAGGATTTGAAAATTGCGGACCACACCAATAATGGCTACAAACTCCACAACTAACCCTTTGCCCATATCTTCCCCTATACCTCGGAAGTATAGGTTGAGCTCTTGAATACCATCATTTTTGAGAAGCACACTAGATATACATTTGGCAAATCGGACTATAGAGCCATTAATACACCGAAAATATAGTTCTTTGACACCATTGCCAAATTGGGGGAGTGTGTCCACATGCTTGCAAGAGTTTTCCCCCAAAAGCCAGATGGACACACGTTCACTGAATACAATTTCTGATGAAGCAGCTGCCTCAAGAAACTCAACATAACTTGCTTCCACGCCGGTGCCATGGAATAATGTAAACTTAGAGCGTCCGAATCGAATTCGGACTTCCGAGTCTCCATCAAACCACAAACGGTCGCACCGGCGGTCATCTTCGGGTAAGGAAGAGAGAAAACGTGCCAACTCCGATTCCGGTTGCCCTTCCTGGGAAGGCGAATGCTCCGAAGTCTCTCCGCTGGGAGGATGAGAGGCAGGGCTTCGAAGCCAACGAAGCAAAAAATCTTTCCAAGTCCAGAAGCTAAACAGCCACACCAGGAAAGAAAGCACCCTTCTCATCTTCGATGCACCTCGATGCACCGACAATGCACAATCTCACAAACAAACAGAAGCTGCGACGATCAAAAGAGGTCGAGGCTCGCAAACATAATTATAAGGAAGCTTATGTCCTCCGAGGCTTAACGCTCACGACCCTTCTCCTTGCCACGCAAAAAGACAGAGCTCTCCCACGTCCTGCTCAAGATACGTACGTACACAACATCGTCAGATCGTCACCAGCCTCCCTTCATCTCTACCAAAAGACACCTCTAAGTGTTAGCAACAAGCTAGTCATCATGTGCTCGAAAACTAGGTGGAGTGCACTGTGTACACTTCAAGACCATGCTTCATGCAACCAAAGCCAAGGAGTGGGATGAATACTGTAACTACTCTAGCTGCGCTCTACGGAATCAGAACCATGGGAGGCAAATGAAGTAAACCCCTTCAGCAGGGGACGCTGTGGTCACTCCGATGGGGGGAACCAAGCTCGCCTACCCGTGCAAGAAATCTTCGTTCCTCGTGGATCCTGTCAGAACATCTCTCTGGAGACCAGCTGCTCCCGTCTGAAGAAGAGCAACAACTCCACACAATAACAGAGCTCTGTGCACAGATCAACAAAGCACTCGCGAGGGTTACGCCTGTCGACCAGAAACTGCCGAGAGAAACTGCCGAGAGAAACTGCAAAACGCTCTACTACAGGACTACCTTGGCTCTCAAGACTGGCATGCATTAGTGGAGCTCTGTGGACTCTTCAAGTTAGTCGGAGCGGTGGGATACACGCTGCTTCGCTGTGCAGAAACAGGACACTGGCCCCACCTACCCGAGTAATTGCTGGTGGAATTCCAGGTAATATTATGGTGGAAGTCTGCGACCGTTGTGCCGGCCAGGGAGAACTGACCCCCTCGCTCGGCCCTGCGGGCAAACCCTGGAATTATTTATTTTTCGCACATGAATTTTTTTGCAAATTTTGAATTCATTTCTGCGATCAGAGACCCCGAATTAGCTAGATGAGGTCAAGATTATACCCTAGAATGGCCCAAAATAGGGGGCATTTTGTTTACTTGCACCCCTGGTAAGGACGAGCGAGGGGGTCAATCCACCCCATCCGTTGTGCCGGTATCTTACATGCAAACTTGAAATCAGGTATCTAGAGCCCTCTTACATCTTGCTATTACAACACAAGTAAGATTTTATACAGGCCTGTGAACGGAATTGTTTATTGCAGCCCACTGGGTGACAACTCCCTCTTTCTTGGCAAGTGACGGCAAATCCTGCGCACTCATTGCCAGCCACAGTCGTCACCGTGGTAACGTCTGCAGTGCTGTGCAAGTGGAGAACCCTTGGACTGCGCACCCTACAGTACCGTCGTGGTTATCTTGTCACGCAAATATACTACACTGAATAGTGAAATTAGGTTGCCCCACACTAATTTCTCATATCTAACACTTTCAGACTTGGTCAACTATAGTCTGGGGCACCCTAATTTCACTATTCAGTGTATTGTATGAGGAAGCCAGCATGGACAAGACTGCGTCAACGAAATTGGACGGATGCAAAGGCACCAAATTTGCAGACAGTCTGGACCAACTGAAGTTCAGAGACGTACTGCTGACAATGAACATGCCGTTCCCTCCCAGCCAGCCTGAGGACGCGCAATTGATCCAGTCCAAGCAAGCCAGGCCCCACACAACGTACTAAGTCCGGGGCTGTGCAGGAGGAAGCTAACTGAAGCATCTGTCAACAACAGACTGCTGGTGCTACCGATTTTGTGAGTTAAATGATTTTCCCTTTGAATGACCCAGTACATAACTAATGTCATTACCTCCAAGTGAGGACGCGCAATTGACGCAGTCCACGCAAGGCAGGCCACACAAGAGGAACTGACTGCTGTCCGTAACTGATGGTTTCCTCGAACGATTGGACTTATCGATTGGACAATATGATGGAAAATACGCGATCGTGGCTGGTTGGACCAGGACGCCCAAAGTTTAATAGACTAAGTGAGTGACCCGGAGGAGTTACCTGTTCAGACAGGTATGAGACTGTATGAAATATGTCACTTTTGAATCATCACATTTTTCATTAAAGAAGGTGCTTGTTGATAAGTCTCCATGCAATTCCTTTGGATGTATGCGAAGATCGTTATTTGAACGAAACATCATCATTCAGGAAGCAGTGTTTCAATTTCATCTTTGAGATTGAGATTGTTCACTTCCCAACCACGAGGGATTAAAAGCGATACCGGACCACCTTAACGTATGATGAAGCACTTGGAGGTTTCTGAAACTCTGACTTTAATTTGATCCCGCCTCATGACTTTGGCATCTCCATAGCTTTCTGACTTTTGCGTTTTTTGGTGGATCGGAATCCAATATCCATTTGTGAATAAGTACATTCAAAATCTGGTAAGCTGAATGCAATAATCCTCAATCTGAACAATTTCGAATTTCAGTGGAGTTTTTTGGGTGTCCCGGCACCCCCTTGAAAGCGTAGGTGGGCCAGTGCGCACTCAGCTTAATTAGCTTCTCGTGGTTGGTTTTCGTAGTTCAGGCCCATTATTTTGGCACTCGGCAAGAACTGTTCCTCGTTGAAATGATTTTGCAATTCTCTTCGAGTAAGTTAATTCCTCCGAGTTTGGTAAGTCAATAATCAATGGTCTAGTTCGGCTTTCGACGTGGGCATCTGCTTCTGGTTTGGCTTGCACCAACTTACATATTCTGCACAAGTTTATTCACAAGAGTTGGAGATTTGAAAAGCACAGGTTGGGTGGCATTGAAAAACTACAAACTAGACAATAGTTTGTTACATGCCTGGTGGACGATTGGACTGGGGATATTAAAAGGATTCTCATGTGGGGAATGTTGTGTTGACAATATCTTTCCAACTACTTTCTCATTCTAATGCTAGGAAGAGAATTCCACTACTTGTAGTTGGGTTTTAGTGATGGGCCATGGATCTTTGTATGCCTACACAACTCCAGCACAAGGGACATGGGGCAATAAATGTTTTGTGCATCGTGCAAAGTACACCTACAACTACATGCCACTCCTTCTCTTAAGTAGTCACATTAAGGGGGGTAACCCTCAAATGAGGCCTATGATCAAGGTAGTCACTTAAAAATGATTTGATTTTTGGACCAATAGGTGCATTCTTCATTTTTATAGTGATCTCAAGAATCACCCATCAACCACTTTTTTAGCCTCATTAAACTTCCTTATAGGTTAAGGTATGTGCACCTATGATCAACAAAATGCGACGCCTACATTTGAATTAAAAAGTGACACAAAATTATGGATATTGGATATTGATGACACAAGATGCACACAATCAATATATGATTGACACTAGAAGAGATTACAAAAAGAGACTACATTGGTTCTTGGTACAACAACAAACAATACTTTGAAAAATTCATAACTTATGCATACCATTACAAGAAACAATACATTGAATATTCATAACTTATTCATACCATAAAGTGTCTAAATAATGCATGCCAGAAATCTTCTTTTCGTTAATAAGATATGATAGAATCTTGGATAGAATTAACTCATGTTTATTAATAATGTATGCTAAAGTGCACAAAAATCCACTTTTATTTG
Source organism: Rhytidiadelphus loreus (assembly GCA_947034895.1). NCBI lineage: Eukaryota > Viridiplantae > Streptophyta > Bryopsida > Hypnales > Hylocomiaceae > Rhytidiadelphus > Rhytidiadelphus loreus. The sequence continues at coordinate 49,492,176 of OX344764.1, forward strand.
CCAATAAGATATTATAAAATTAATTTAGGTTTTATAATAGTGGTTATGCTCAGTTGCAATTAGGAGGCATTATGTAAAAGTTCCCAAGCTCTTGTAACTGCTCCTATGAAAGGTAACTTGATGTGTGGGTCCTAAAGAATCTCATCAAAAAACAATTTTCTACATCTACATCGAAAAACTTGTTCTCGCAACACGTAAATATGGGCAATTTCGTTAAAATGGCGGTATTCCATGTGCCATTTTCAGATCACCCAATCTAAACTGTAAAAGTAACATCTAGTACATATATAGATTTTAGAAATCTTTGGTTTGTATAGATTTCAGAGATCTAAGACATATATAGATTTCAGATTTCAGGGTTTAGATTATAGTGACATCTACGGTATGAGTAGATTTCAGAAATCTAAAAAAGGTATAGATTTCAAACATCTAAGACAGTTGTACATTTCAGACCGCCTGGTCTGAACTGTGAAAACTGCCAAAATAGCGGAATGGCGCCATTTTAACGAAATTGCCCATAAATGGGGATTATTCTTAGGAATTGAGTAATATTGTTTGTAAAACCCAAAGCATTACTAATATATATCTATTGTAACCACATGTCCACATGTATGAAGAGGGTATTTAAATGGGGGCTTTTACATATCTAAAATACTTGAGGTACAATCTAAATATATTCTAAGCATATTTTGATTATATTCTTAAATTATTATTATTTTGTATTTCTTGGCTTTACCTAAGGGTCTAAAAAGAGTATAGAAAGAGTAGAAGGTTGATATATCATTAAACTCTTTTGATTATTTACCCAACAAGGTACTAACTTAGTCGCATTGAACACTGACTTTGCATTAGGGGCTCTTAATTAATTCTAGTTTGTCAAGAGCCTAAAATTCTTTGGTTGTCAATATCAGTTGGTTCCTTCCCTTTGCATGATTTCTTGAAAGTAAGGCCGAAAGTGACATCTTGAACAACAACAACATCAAAGAATTTGTATCACGAACAAGCTTAATTTTCCTTCTAAACAATGTCCTTGCATCTTCATAACCCACTACATCTAGTCATACATTTGGTACACAAAAATGTCTCAAGGCACTCATAGACATAGGAAAAATGGCAGTGTGTCATCCCCGGGGGTATTATATTTCAACATGAATCTTTACCCCCCCCCAAAAAAACTTTCTTAAAACAAAAAGTTTGGGGGGGTAAAGATTCATGTTGAAATATTATACCCCCCAGGGCGTCACCCTATCGTTCTTCTTGTGAGACACACTAACTAGCAAATTGTACTAAGTATGTGGTTAACAATCCTACAAGATGAACCTCTAGAGACGTGGAAAGATTTGACTTCCACACCTAAGGTATGTTGCACACCAAAATGAAAAAACAACATCAGGCTCCAAAAGGTATAGTTCCTCAATAGTTGATTGAAGACACACTCAATAATTCAATCACGAGAAAGGGTTTTCTCAAGACACGACAACAACACAATGAAGTTCAAGTATGCTAAGAAAAAACTACATATCTATGATGCCAAGCCATCCTACTGCATCTTGAACATCTAGATATTCACATTTACTTGATCATTTAGTTCATCAAAGGATTCACATTCAACATAAAGGGTTATGGGCAAAAAATTCTTTTGATCAGTCAATGAGAAAGTCATAGGGTTGCCTTACAACTCGGACTTGGCATTATGAGGTCCTGGTAAGGCTCACATCCTCAATATCATTCTTTCACTGAGAAAACGTGTCTGATGAAACGTGACTTCTTTGAGCTCCACCTAGACTTCACAAAGCATAAACATCCACTACTATATAGATACCCAACATAATCTCCTTGGAAGTGTTCAACGAACTGACACTTCCAAATTTCTCATCAGCTAATCCTTTATGGGTCTTCAAACTCTTAAACAAGTTGCTGGCAAACCCCACATGCATCAGTGGAACGCAAACCAGAACCATATATCATTCTGTTAAAATAGTGTGCAGGTATAAACAGAAATTATTGAATATACATGCCACCTCCTACCAAATACCATCTGCTTCTTATTAAGAACAAGACATCATAAACACAACTACAACACTTCAGTAACCTAAAAACCTAAAATAGAACTGTACCTTTGAACTACTCCAAGCCCAAACAGATGATTTGCACTTCTGCAACATGAGGCCAACAAGCTCACGAGTTAAAATATATTTGAAGATCGAGTTGATCACACGATGTTGTACAGTGGTGGAGAGGCTGAGATAAATCTTTCACTTCTTCCAGAATCCAATCATGATTTGAATCTTGTAACCAAGAACGATACTTCCTTGAAATCTTATCGGAGTGTCACCAATATCTTTGTTTTCGGCAATTGTTGAACAAGTTGATCACACGTTGCTGTAGAGTTGATGGAGAGCCTGAGACAATTCATTCACTCGTTCCCGATCAAAATCCCGTAATCTGGAACGATACTTCTGTAAAAATTTATCGGGTGCCACTGTAGTATCTCCTTTCTCAACAATTGTTTGCGTTCTGAAGTAGGAGCATCGTGCAAGATAATTCTTGATAACTTTGTCTCCTTGTCTACCGGGAAAGGGCACATCCGAGTAGCCAAGAAATTGATTACCAGATTCGGAAAATTTCTTCCAGGAAATCTCACAACGCTTGTATCGATCCACGCTCTGTCCTTGGCAATCTCCTCCCCTCCTCAAGGATCTGCCTGGTCTCTCGATTTCGCTCCTTTTGTTCCCGTTTCCGTTTCTCATTCAATTCTTTGATCGCTCCTCCTAGTGGGTCTTTCGGTTTCCTCTTCTTTCTGGATCCCCAAAATACATCGTCATCCTCTTCATCGTTGTACAAAAACTCCGACCAATCTTCTCTAAACCAATCCATTTTAGGTTGCGGCTCGCTCCAACTATGGCCCCACGAGCTTTCATCGTCAGTCAACTCGTCCGCTAAACGAGTGCCCCAGTCTTGAGGCTCCATATACGTCATTTTCGGCTTCTTGAAGCTCTCTTCCTCCTCCTTCCGCAATCTCTCGAGTCGAGCCTCGACTGCAATCAACGGAGTGACCCCCTCGTAATTCACGGCATGCATGTCTCCTCCCGCCTCTCTCAACATAGCAATGATGTCTGTAAAACCATATCGTGCTGCAATGTGCAATGGACTGTTCCCCTTCACGTCTTGAGCTGCGATATCTTCACCTTCTGAGACCAAAAACTCCACCATCTCCGGTGAGCCAACATAGCAAGCATGGTGCAAAGGGGTTTAGAAGGTGGACCTAAACCGCATCCGTGCATAATGTGAACATTACTCAACGCCGGCCTCATAACATCACTTTGCCTCGATTTCCGACTGCTTTACGAGTACTTCCTGCACTTCTTCTTAGTCAAATCGTCTTCCGATTCGTACGAGTAACTAAAATGGCCGCTCGTTGAAGCCTCATCGAGCTCGGAGTCATACTCTGGATCTGAATCCAATGAACCACGCTGATGTTTCCTCTTGTCACGGTGTCGCTCATCTTCAGTCAACCGCGCTTCTGACTCTTTGTTTCCTCCTCTTCTTCACAAAATACTTGCCGTTCTTCACTAGAACACCAAGGGCATGTCCCTCTGGTTCTGTGTACTGTTTCTCCAGTCGTTTTCTGAAATTGTCCATGTGTTTCAGAAAAAGAAAAAAGGGGTGGTATAAAAAAATGGATATGTAAGGAATGAAGTGCCAAAACTGCCACTGTGAAAACAAAAGTCTCTTTACTGAATCAGTTTAACAAATGCTGAACTCATGGGCAATTTCAATGTCAGGTAAAGCAACCCATTGTGGTAAGAGGACCCATAGAAGATACCTAGGGAATGACCCCATTATGGGGGTTTTCAATATGTGAGTTTTGAGCCACAATGCATGTGCTACATGATAGTAATGGAGTAATTAGGAATCTCATTAGGAATTTTCAATTTTTCAGTGTGAATTCATTCATTATAAGAATTAATTTTTTAGGCCTTCCATGTTAGAAAATATTATGACTACCTTAGGTGAACAAGATGAATATCGTAGATTCAAATTTTGTTGGTTTTAGAGTAGACTCTTTTGGACCATGATGCATTGAACACTTCAAAAATTCATGACAAATTCATACTTTGTCAAAAAAATATAACTTCAATTGCTCCCACTATTTCTTACACTTCTCTTTATGTAGGAATAAAATTGAAAAATTTCAGTAATGGCTTCAGGCCAAACTCGCAATTCTGACCACAATGGGATGTTTTACCTTATGCTGGACTATTGTTTGCTTCATTCACCCACAGTGGTTGGGGGCCCAGGGGGTGGGTGGGGTGCATTTGATAATTCATAGTTAATAAGCCAGGTTTCCTAAAATTTCGAAATCGATGCTCTTACTTCAGAACTCCATTTTTCTTCTGGTTGAAATGACTGAAAATTGATTTTTCACAATTCAAACCATCAAAACTATTTACAGCGGGTAAATGGTAGGGTTATAGACCATCTATCTTGTGGGTGCGCATACAATTTGAAATCCGAATGGGTACTGAAATGTCAGTTATTGAACGCATCAACAGTTTATAATGTTGTCATTAGAGACACAATCTCCTGGAGGAAGAATGCCAGCATATAAGCCTCTACACCTACTTGGACACTTAGAATGTGACAGAAGGCAGTTACGTCAATTAAATAAAGTTCAGTAAAACTGGAACAGGACTCCGTCAAACCCATTGCCTCGAAACAAACTATTGCTCATCAATTCCGAAGAACAAGAGAACAGCATAGTCCTGCTCTTCTGTGGAGGAAAGACCTACGACACACTGTTGAAACCACTCAATGTCCCAGTTCCTGAAAAACATTTAGAAGTCTTGCTTGCAAGACATCATTTCCAGGAAGCAAACCAAGCATTGCAAAAAGCTTCAACAACAAAGCAAAAACCCACGGATGTAATGGATGCAAGCTTATCAAACAAATGGCAGCAGTGAATAGTTTGTCCTTCCGCAGAGGGCAGAGAAGATCCGTCGTGAGCTTGGCGAAGATAACCAGAAACAAACCTCCATGATCTGTAACACGTAACTGCTTGCTTCTTGCAATAAAGACGCAGCAGTCAACTATGGAGAAATGCACATACATGCACACCCTAAATCAATGGAATGTTCACCATCTCAGGTCAACAGGATATCATACTACAGCGTTCAGGAAGCAGTGCTCTCCTTAAGCCCACCATAGACAGCGTATTCCTGCAACTGATCACGAAACCATCCTAGTTTCCTGTTCAAACAATCCAAGCATTTCAATATTCAGCACCCAATAGACGACCTTTCAAAATCGTCTTCAAAAGAATCCAACTAACGACTCAAGAACAAAGACCTTCATTTCAAAATGACCAAATTAACAAACGCAACCGGAAATAAGCACTTCAGACTTGCAGAAAATAAGAAGGGGAAACTGCTCGAAAGTAGGAAGAGTCATACCTCACCAATGAGATTCATTTCGTAATCCTGCCACCAGGTTCAAAAATGCTTGGGAGGACACCAGTCACTGAACGCAACTGAAGGGAACAGCATGAAATCGGAAAGCCTTAAAAATGGCGTACGATACCGAAATTGCAGCAGTGCCCATGGAGCTGAATTTAATCTTCGGATTGAACAAAGAAATAGAATTGGAACGAAGGCCTCAAAACACGGCGGTATGGTTCCAACTTCAGCCTACAAACTACAAACTACGTGATAGCAAAGCCACTAGCTAACGAAGTCAAGGGGCCTTTCAAATAAAACATTCCTAATCCCTCACTAAATAATTGTCATAAGTGATTGCTCAGAAAGACAAGGAGAGCTTCTCAAACTGTAGTTCTCCTAGGTAACTACAAAGTATTTCCTAACCGAATAGATCTTTGCAAAAGCGGTCGATTAAGAAAAAACTATTGCACACCCAGGTAGATGATCAGGTCCTCTAAAAAGGACTGTCAATACCTTCTGTACTAGAATAATCATTTAACAAAGATTACATGAGTGTGTTCTCCACAGCGGTCCTGTGAATATCAGTCATAAGCCTGTAAATATAAACAAAGTGGATCTTTCCCCACCTCATTCGTCTCCAAACAAAAAGCGCTCTCGATTCTGGAGCTCCACATAACAGGTCCTCCAGGCAACAGGTAGAACACGAACCTTGCGCTTTCGAGTGATCAGGTTCGAGCTTCATGAGCCTTCCAAACTATTCGAGACGAAAAATATCGCTCAAATTCCCATATTTTTCATGCCCTCAGTTTCTGCTTTATCGCCTACACACTGAAGGTAGTTTTTATGCTGAAAAAGGAACTTCCTCAGAATAGCACGCATTTCCTGTAAATTAGCAGAAAGTGCCTGCTGCCGTCCCAATTCCTCGTAACCTTACACAGCTGTTAAGACAGAGATCTTCAATCCAGTATCCATTTTCTCCTTGACGACAGCCACGTCCTTAACCTGCCAAGAGCATAAACAATGTCGTGGTAAGCCAACCAATAATCAAAAAAGTCAAAACAGCAACTAAATAAATCTAACTTCTCAAATTCAATACTCCGCATAGCCTAAAACAAACATATCGGTACTAGATGAGCAACGCAGTCGGCTAGAGATAGTGCAGGTCATTCAATACCCGTTTTCATCTTGTAATCCGCATGCTAACAAAACGAGAAACCAAAAAGACCAGAAAGTGCAGAGACAATAATCACCATCCCAAAAAGTGCGTTCACATTGTCCACTCCGAATGATGGTAGGTCAAGGGCCCGAGCATAGCGCTGCTGGTAAGCCTTAACGAAGTCCTTCAAAGGAATCTGAAATGAATAAACAACCAGCAGCTCCTGCAACTGTCGCTTAAATACTGACAAGTTCGCCAAGTAGGTCAAGTTAACATCCTCGATGAAGTCTTCCACCTTTATGTCCTCCTGTTCAATGCCATGGCACACAATTTGTATTAGAGTTAGAAACACAAAAGATTTCACAGAACGATAGTTGCACACATTACGTATTCAGAATCTATACTAACCTGTGATGCAAAACCCAAGTTTCTGGCACCTCAACTGACAGCAACTTTTTCTGATACATGATAATATTCTGATAAACCATGATACAGTGACATTATTCTGGAACATCATGAGACCATGTTGTGCCTACCTCTTCAACATCAACAACAGTCTCAACTTTCGCAGCATCGATGTTATTCTTGATGACGACAGGTGAAGAATCCCAGTCAGAAGATACAGAAGTTTGGACTAAAATTGTCTCTTCTGCATCCATGTCCATATCGAGCAGATGCCTCTTGCTTACAGTATCTCTTGCAGCAAATGTCTCCTTGTCTGTATCATTTTCCACCTCGAGCAAACTACTTTTGCTCAGAAGATCCGTCGTAAACTCCATCTTCGTTGTCTCCTTCTCAAGTTCCTTACTTGATGGCAGGGTCCCTTCAGGCTCGGAATCCTCACTTGTATCCCTAATAATATCATCAATTTAAAGTAAGAACACATACCTACACACAATACTCTGTCCTAAAGAATCTTGAAAAAAATATTAAACAATGGCAGGAGCACAAGATAACCCTGGAGTCGATACAAACGAACAGCGTACCGCTACAAACAAAGTACATCGCGATACTTTCGTGCGGCAAAAAGAGGACAGAAATCGAACAAGAGATACGGGATGCTTACTTGTCTTTGTCGCCCTTAGGAGCAGAAGCCCGGTTGCCAGAAGGCTTGTACTTGTTGGTCACTCGGCCTTGTTCCTTCTTCGCCAAATGCAAAGTCTTCGACGTACCATCTCCTTTAATAACCAATGTATCCTTCATCTTGTCTATGAGATGCACTAACCTTTGCGCGTTATACTCAGCCAGATAAAGAGGTCGTCCAAACAACTTATTGTACTCGGCAGGCACTTTCGAGAGCATCATCTTCCCTCCGTGTTGGTTTAGAAGTTGCACAAGCTGCTTTTTCAACCCTAGCAGATCCCCTGGCTGAACCCACAGAGGAGAACTTCCTCCGGGGCTTGTCGGCTCCTCCGATTCAGCTGCTTGCATCCCTGGATGGGGTTGAGAAGACATGACATGACCGCCTTCAGAAGTAGGTATGCTCGATCTGTTCATGAATCCACCAGGCGCTTGATTCCTCAGCTGTCCAGGCTGAGCAGGATGCGAAGAGCGATAGCCACTGTGACCTGAACTCATCCTGGGTCCCTGGGGTTGCACCTGTCCCGGCATCACATATTGCTGGTGCCCGTAATCGACGGGTTGCACACTATAAATGTTGGGCCTCTGTCCCCAAGGCAGAATCTCTTCTCCGTACACATCCTCATCACTGCGAGGGTCTGATTCCTCAGCTGTCCAGGGCATGTTATAATCAGAGTAAACATCCTGAAACTGGCTAACAGGTATGCGATCCTCGACTGCATACATATTATTGGGTACCGGACCCGCGTTCCGATCGTCGACAGGATAGAGATTATTGAGAGCCCGGCCTTGTCTCTGAGGGTCACGTAATCCTTCCCCACGACACAGACAGGGCCAATCGTAGACAAAGCGACCAGCACCCCTCAAAGCAGACGAGACATCCACTTTATCCGGAATTACAAGAACCACAACGTATGCCCGCTGGCCAAGCTTGTGCAAGGCAGGAGCAAAGTCCACATCCCCTGTAATAAGGAAAATGGTGGAAGGAGGAGGGTTATCAAGTGCAAACAGAAACATGTCCACCAAGATAGCCTTATCCGCAGCATCCTTCTTCCCATTTGGCACATCAATCAAATTGACACCCGTTCTCTGGCATCCTTCTCGAACCTTCCTAGGGAAGTGATTAAAATCACCGTATGCAGAAAACATCGTCACAGCTCCAACATGCGGGTGCTCCCTCAGAGCAATCCTAATGTTGCCTGCAACATCCTCGGCATTCACCTCCCCGGGTACAGGACAGTTCTCAATATCCCAAAGAATGGCTACTGGGCATGAAACGGGTTGCACTGGAGGTGGTGCTCGAAGTTGCTGCTGCTGCTGCATCACATTCGCCCGATGCTGCTGTTGAGCTCGGGCGATCGCAGCGCCGTCCATTCCTGGTGGCTGCCTCGATGGAGTCCGAGATCGTGAGTAGGACGCCATTGTAGTTGCCGAAACTGCGACTGGCTAGTACAGTGATATGCTCTTCTACCCGCTCCAATCGTCAACGAAGAGTATATCAGTGTCTCGTTAACCAGCCGGATCCAAAATTTGGGACTTTCGCTTCACCAAAGTGCATAGGCAATTGACTTCCACCCAGGGTTGGACACAGTCGCCCTTCCTACTAATTCCACGACTTCAGAGTATATAAGCATCCACCCAGCCCCATCTTGTACCCTTCAAGTCTTTACCTGCTGCACATAGCCAGCAACTCATTATCTAAAGATATATAAAGAACAAGTAGCTTTACAACAAGCAAAAATGTGACAAGAAGCGTAATTTTTATCACAAATGCAGCACAGGACAACGATAGAAAACAATTATTTTAAACATAAAAAATAATGGGAGACAAATGACTGCCAGTGATAAAAAGTATTCTCCATGTGAGAGACAAAGAAGTAGCCAGACAAGCGATACAGAACAAACATTAGGTGACCGGAACAATGGACATGCCAAATGTACACCAAGAAGAGAAATAACCATGGGTAGACTGCTGCTCAGGAGGCACCCAGAGTATGTTCTATAGATAGAATGTACTGAAGTTGTACATTCTAGGAGTGCTGTATCCTGAGTTGCACTAGCCCCCCAAATCAAAGTTCTTGTGCACACCACTGCACTTCAGAAGCAGACCATAAGGTGAAATAAAATAACAATAAGTTTCCCATGCTCATAAAGAACAATGAGGACGAAAACGCAATACACACTACCGCGAGAACTTAGAACCAAGAATCCACGAATATTCCCAAACCAAGGTACGGTAATCAATTTGCTCACGAACGATAGTTCAGGACCAGAAAAAAGTCAATCGTAGCTGAAACTAAGAAGTGAAATAAAATAAGAGAGAAATAGTCAAAACCAAAACCTAGACCTCTGGTTGTTACACTATCGAACCAAATTAACAAGAAAGAACCTCCTGATAACGATTCATACCGCGAAAGCCAAAATAACGAGCACAAAATCACACACCGATCGCATCCGACGTCCAAATCACCTCCGCAAATCACTCGAAACCCCAATTTGCCACCATCTCCGCCAACTTACACAAACCGATCTCATCTCTTGCCATCACGCGATTTCAACAAGAAACCGACGCCCTACGCCATTCAAGGCCCTTAACAACAACAACAACACTCATCTCCGAACAAATTCAACCTTCTTCATTCGTTCACCAACATACCCTTGGCCTAACCTTCCAACGGCAAGAAGCGACGAATCCATCGAGACACGAATCCTTTTAGTCCCGTTCCTATTCTCGAAGCTTCCGAGTCACGGATTGCAAGCTTCCGGAGGGTTTTGCAAATGCGATTCGAAACGGTCTTGTTACCCCAATTGACCATCTCTTTCGACATCCCGCATACCAATCGAAAGCGCAAAGAGTAAGCCAGATGTATGGAAGCATACCTGGAGCGATGGATGCAAGAGCGCATCGCTAAATCCCCTTCCTTCATCAGCCCTGCACCCTCCCTCTCCGCTCCGCACAATGGCCACCGCCGCGCTCTCCTCCGCATTCCCCTTTGCCCGCAAGCAAGCCGGAGAGAACACGTTCTAGGCGGTTTCGTTCCCGGGTTCTATTCCGTTCCCTTCGGTGTTCCCGGGGGTCCGGGCGTTCGGGTGGTGGCCGCTGGATGGGCGCAGGCATCAAGGACGTGGGGCCGTCGATGGGCGTGTTTGGAGGGGTAGTGCTGCTACTGTTACGCGGTCTCATCCGATTGGGAGGATGAATGAATGGGATGCAAAGTATATTAGAACCTCCTCCCACAACCCAAACCTTCCCAAATGTGAAATTTTAATTTTGAAAATTTTAACAGAAAAATTTGTATCTTTTGCAACTTGATACGGAGTAGTATATTGGAGAATTGAATTGAAGATCTATGGAAAAAATTCCAAACAAAAGAAAACTTGATATGCCATACTTTAATAATTAGTTTAAAAAATGATATACAAGATAATACAAAAAAGTAAATCTCTAATAAACTACTCTATAAGTTGCTAACATGAAATTGAAACATGCTATTCCAATGGTGAAAATGTTGTTGTAAACCATTTAAATTTTTTGCACTTTCTTTAAATCTAAGAAATTATAGGTGATTACTTGAAAAAACAAAACTTGTTACAATTTTTACCTCAATAGTTATAATAGAGTGAATTCACTACAAGAAAACGCTGTCCAGAATGACTGCAGAAATGTGACTCCTTGTCCGATGTGACTATAGCGTGACTCTACCTCCATAATTGCACCAAATTGCCAAAAAACTCACAAGCGCAGTCATATAGCAGTCGTGACCGTGACTGCGGGATGAACAGAAGAATGGCGTACAGTTTCATCCACAACATTCCGTCCACTATGCTGTGAATAGCGTGACGTGGCAGATTGCGTTCTTGACTGGTTTTTGGTAGTCACAGTGAAATCAAGCATCGGTTACAAAACGTCTGGAAGTCACTTAAGAATGACTGCAGAATTACTTCCTCAAGACTAGAAAATGACTATACATACATTTTCTTTCAGTATTTGATAAAGATAAAGATAACGGCGTAAGAAGGACTAGGAGGAAAGATACATGACTGTGTTTACACTGCATTGTGACTTCTATGCAACTACGTAGGGTCTGTGACTTCTATGCAACTACATTACTTCTTCTACATTACTAGAATCAAAACAAATGTTAAGAAAATATTCTTTCCAATCTTCTTCTCAAATTTATCCACTATTTTGATTTGAGGCTCAAAATCTAAAACAAATTTTTGGAGATGAACGTGAGATTGAATTCCAAACTTTTATTAGTTCAAAGTTTTTTGAAAACAATTAATCTACTAGTCCTAAATGAGATCTAAAATATTACTTACAACACAATTTCTGTGTTTTACATGTCCCACATGATTTGTCTTGCCTCCTATCACCCCACTTGTATAAAAGGTTTGTCATTTCAACTCTTTACACTTACACACTAAGTGGCTTTAAAAGTCATACAATACATTTGTCAAATATTGTGTATTGTATGTGGTATATGGTATTTGATGTATGATGTATTGTATATGGCGTATGATGTATTTTATATGATTTCTTGTTTCATATGTGATTGTAAAATGCCTACTTCCCATGCAATTGTTAGAACAGTCCTTTTTATACATTGCCACAACTTGAAAATCCCAAATTCAAATCACTTCAGAAATGACTTGCCACGCCACGTGTCAGTCCACTCGAGTGGTGCAAATGACTACAATATGACTTCTAATGTGGTTGTCCACGTCAGATTTGTAAAGGGTCTATCGTGACTTTAAAATGACTATAAAATGACTAGTAAATGATTGCCTATGTAGAAGTCCACGTCAAATTCATGAGGGTCATCTGCAACTAGAAAATGACTTCAAAATTACTGAACACATCTTCTTTAGGCTCTTTTCTTTATCCTTCTTTTCCCTCACTGTTATCATCCACTTTTCCATCCAAGGCAATATTGGATGGTGATAATAAACTAAAAGTCATTTAATAAATGACTTGTCCGAAATGACAGTAGGGCCCTGTAAATGATTGCCTACGTAGAAGTCCACGTCAAATTCATGAGGGTCATCTGCAACTAGAAAATGACTTCAAAATTACTGAACACATCTTCTTTAGGCTCTTTTCTTTATCCTTCTTTTCCCTCACTGTTATCATCCACTTTTCCATCCAAGGCAATATTGGATGGTGATAATAAACTAAAAGTCATTTAATAAATGACTTGTCTGAAATGACAGTAGGGCCCTAAAGTCATTTATTAGTCACGTGACTGAAACATGACAGTTTTGCAGTCATTCCGGACAGTCACATCGGACAGCGATTTCTTGTAGTAATTAAAGCATTTCTTGTAGGAGTGTATTCACTCTACAAGAGATTTATATTTTTCATCTTTTAAATATACTTGTCTTAGCTTTCCAAAAGTTTATGAAAAAAATTTAAATGATATAAATTCCTATGTACAAACTTGTTTAGTTTGCAACCTAAGGTCTATTTCTACTACAAGTTAGGGGATAATCTATTGACCTTCATTGATTCAAAATTTGGTCCAAATTTGGTCATAGAAAATTGCCCAAAATTCACATTGGTTTTTGAAAATGGTCAAAAATGATATTTTTTCAACCCAACAATTGGAGGCAAACATAAACTTTAATAATCCAATTATACCAAAAATATTTGTATTGGATCATTGTTATGGTTCATTGTGATGATATGTTTGTTTTTAATCCCTAATGAGCAAATGTTTCAATTTCAAACAATAGATGAATGCAAACACATCACAAGCACACAAAAATGCATTTTTTCATCCATCATTCTTTTAAGATTTTTGTGTTAGTTCTTCAGCATTTATACGGCACAATTCTTGAAGACATTACTTTGAAAATATTCTATACTCCAAAGTCAACTAGTATGTCTGGTCTCAAAAAGTAAATTTTTCAATTCAAAAAATGATTCTTCAAAAACAACTTGAGTAAAAAAAGCAAAATATAATTCTTCAAAAAACATTATGATTAGAGCCAAAAAATTTGAATTTAAAAGTAAAAAAATTGTTGTGAAAATAAAAAATATCCAATCTACAATCAATTTTAGAAGGATTTTTCAAATTTTGACTTCAAATTTTGACTTCAAATTTTATTGAAAAACATTGGTATGTGTACTAGTTGGTTTAACCAAATGGACATGATCTAAAGATCATATTTTACAACTATTGTTTGAGAATCATCATTAAATTATTATTCTAAGTTGCATTTTATAATGCATTTTCACAATTTTGGATATCTTGACTACCACTTAGTCTTTAAAAGATTAGAATTTGATATTTTCTTAAACACAATGCAATTAAAAAAAACATACAAAATTGAACTAAAATATTGTTTCAAGTGCTCAAAACATTCAAAATTTTCTATAATAAATGGTACTTAAATTTTAGAATTGAACGCCTTTTTACTTTCTTATATATAGAAAAGGATCTATATAATAATAACAACTTCAATGTGGTATTGAAGTTGAAAATAAGTTGGAGTTGGGTCAAATTTCATAATATTATATCTTCCATAAACACAATTGTTTCTACACATGGCAAAAGATTCATTTTTTATTCCATAAGTTTAAAGAATGCTTTTGGATTACAATTGCAAATGTAAAGGAATTAAAAGTACTACGTTAGAAATCCAAATGGACACAAATAGTCCCCCTTCAAGACAACAATTAAAATACATATGTTTTTTCTTTGACCACCTATAATGGGTATTTTTGAACTAAAAAAGGAGTTGATTGATTGGTAATGGATTTAAGCTAGAAGTTAGTACTTGATTCCATTCCTATTTCCTCTTTTGTCAAATAGGTGTTTATTGAAGTTTCACCAACATGACCTTAAACTTTTTGTTTTAAATGGCTCTTACTTTATAAATGGCATTTCATGGTTGTAAAAGAACAAGTCAAGTTTTGAGTGAATGATTTGGGATCTTACTAAAAGCTTTTCAAACGTGCACCTAATAGCATTGAACACTTTGAGCCGGTTCCTTAAAGTCTTGACTTTGAAAAATCACAAAAGGTATAAAAAATAACTCTCTAAAATATTTTTTTCTTCTTTTGAATATTCATGATTTCCATTTGCCTACATAGTAAAAATAAAACACAATTGTGATTTCGACTCTATCTGTATACATCAATTTACATATATGAAAATAGATCTTCCTATCTTATGTACCTTAACCCTTTAAGGTCTAGTCGACCACTTTGTGGTTGATTTGGCCACTTTCTCATGTTTTAGACATAGTTCTACTCTGAATTTGAAGAAAGAGTAAAGGAAACGGTTGTGGGGAATTTAAAACCAAATGCATCCTTCAAAAAATTAGCACGATTTGAGTTAGCAAATGAGAATAAATGTGAAAAAACTAACATAGGGGTGATTGTAAATATGACAATTAATGTACAAAACCAATCATTGTGAGCTTTGTTTTTTACATAAAACTCATTGTGCTGCCCAAAACTTGTATGCCACCACATTGGTCTGGTTAAATCTATGAAATATATGAAGATTCTCTAGAATATTTTTTCATTCCTTGATTTTGTAACATTGTTTTGGCCAACCCCCAAATCAACCATGGACCTTAAAGGGTTAACTTACCTCTAAACTACCACAACAATGAGTGTGTACCGTAATACAAAAGAGATTAATGTATGCAAGATGAATAGATGAATGATATTTGGTTGAGGACAAAATACATCCTTGCCAAATGGTTGGCATTCAAGATTGAATTCTAAGTTATATAGTGAGTTTCAACAATTGAGTTCATTTCTCCATACCCCAATTTTGAGTCTTAACTTGTATCTTTGTAACTTCTCTTATAACACGTATGTCTATGATGGGATTTCAAGGGAGTCCATTCAAATGAAACCCAATGAAATTGTATGATATTGATTGCAATGTTACATTGGACATTATTATTGATATAAAAACACAAGTTGTTTTATTCGACTTCCACAAAAAATTATCTTCTAAAATCATGAAAACGTCACATAAAACACAGGGTTCTTATAGTGATTTGAAGCATAATATGAGGATATCCCCACCCTAATGTACATATTCTATTCTATTGTGTAGCATCTTATGTTCCCCATTTGGCATATATTGTCCAAAAAATTTCCAATTCAATTGCCTCTCACATGATCACATCAATTAATTTTGCACAAGTAACTTAACTGAAGTGGACTCAACAGACCTCAATTCATGTGGTTTTGCCTCTAAGAAGTTGCCAGTCCAACTCAGATTTACAGAGTATTTGTTTTACTCTTGAGTCATCAAAATCAAACATTTTGCACTGGGGACAGCAACAAGTCAATCCCCTCACTTAGGGACACTTAGCACATAGCTAGAGACCGGGCCATTCCCCTCGAGGTCAATTACATAAATTTCAGTCTTTTGTCCAATCACAATTGAGGATTTCAGGCCTCTTACACAATAAATTGGTCCAGTCTCTAGGTGTAAAGTGTCTCCTATTCTATTTCTAACCCCTCCAACATGCATTCACCTTAAACTCAAGTATGAAGAACAAATGGAATGGCCACCTTCAAAGTGGTCAAACCTGTGAATAACTTGTTGATAAGACCACATGGGTACGGTAGTCTAAGAATGTTGTACCTTTGTAGGGAGGCTTGGCCATCCAAGGAAATTGTCAATTGCCTCATGGTGGATTTCAAGGACTTGAGGTGGACACCTCCGAATGTGCCACTCACCCCCAAAATGGCATCATTATTTTATGTACATCTCCAAAATCAATATATACCTGCGTAGAAGAAACAATTTAAGAAACTCTACTAAAGAAAACTTGGACTATTTGTAACTTTTGTGTACAATATCCAATTGTAACGTTTATTGTGTGTCTTGGAACCTCCTTTTACTTGCCAACAAGAAAATATAAAAATTTGAATAAGATAATAACAATAAGTAGGAACAATAACAAAAAAGTGGCAGTTTGGGGGTGCCCACTTTAATATGAATTCTAGATTTTGAGTTTTTCCTTTGGCATTTGCTTTTATCAAGGCTTTTAAGGTTGCTATTAATGAAAAAGCATTTGCATATGTAGATAAGTATAGATAGGGATGCAATCGATTCTAATGTGACCCTCTTAATTTCCTATGAAATGTAATGTTTAAGAGAAACATTTCATATAGACAAGAATGGCTCCTCTAAGAACAACAACATGACTCTATATGTTTTTAATTCGACCAACTACAATGTGTCTTTTTCTTCTCAAAAATGAGTTGACCAAAATATAGGTGAGAAATTCTCCAATTTGATGCCTTGCTGCAAAAAAAAATCATGAATCTTGTTAGTCTAAATATGTGTAATGACCAAAGAGATGACAATGGGTCATCCTCTTGGTCATCCTACCTTATTAGAAAGTTCTTTTAGGACTATAATCATCATCACATGTGACATGACAAATAATAATAGGGTAAAAATTTCACAACAAAAAGGATTTTACACGAACAAAAGATCCTCGTTCATTTTTCTCTACGTTCATTATATACTACTCTGAGTACTTTGAACCATGTAAAGATGACCAATATCAAGTGACATAAGCATGTTTTGACTTGATATTGTAGGAAAATTTAATAATGATTAAATTTTATTAAATGATTATAATGATTATGATGATTATTCAATTCAAACATTCAAGCGTGATAATCAAAATCATTAAATTTAATATTCATTTCCTTTTTCAAAAACATGAAATCAATAGTGTCAGAGCTTGGTGCTCCAATACACCCTTTCTACTAGTGAAACTAATGATAATTCAAAATCTTAAGTTTGATGACCTACTTAAAATCAATGATCATTTTTTAATGATTTATTTTATTGAAAATAATTTTAAATTTTTGGCTTCATTTTGATATGAAGCGTAATGTTCAAGAAAAATTATTAAGATATGAGATTAAATAATGATAATAACATCTAATAGTATATTATGAATTAACGGTCTTACCCCTAATGGTTTGTGTATCTAAAAAATGAATGTGCCTTGGTCAACCTTGATTGTAACTTTCAAAAAGACTATCTTGGTATTTGATCTACACTGAGAAAATAAAGATTGACAATTGTTGTTTTTGTTCTATTTAAAATAAAAAAATAATCCAAAAATTGAATGAAATACCACACTAAATTACAAGCTTTTAAGTATTAGAATCTAAATCTCACAACATTGTATGTATTTCATTCGTAATTTTTTTTCTTTAAATGTTTTTTTAATTACAAAATCATGTATCTCATTCTAACCTTGGCTTATGATAAATAAAAAATTCAAACTATTCTAATATACTATAATGGATGTAATTTTATTTTCATTTTCTTCTTTAAAAAAATTTATTATTTGAATTTTCTATAAAAAAAAAACTGAAAAACTGAACATCAGCACACATTTCATTTTTTCACAAGTGAAAATATCAAAGTTTATATATAACAAATTATAAAATTGGCTTGATAGTAGTGTTTGACTTGAAGGTCATTAGCAAGAACGTTTTGGGAGTAAAATATAAAATAATTAATTGATAATTCTTCATTGCTACTTGTACCTTTTGAAAACAATTCAAATTAATTGGATTATTTTTGCTATATGTTGTTATTTATTTTATTCTTCGCTAAAAAAATGAAAACAATGACAAATACTCATGAAAAAAATTGAATGTTTATACAATGATAGAAAATCCATAATATCACTTATAAACAAGCTTATAAAAAATGTAAGATTGATATTTTAGCACAATTTAAAGTGCTAAATTTAGCTTAATTAGACATGATGTTTGACTATTTTGCAATGAATCTAGTCCTTTAGTAATTAAATAACTTTTCTAGCGTTCTTGAAAAGATGATTGGTTAACATGATGGTATCGTATCTAATTAGGGAGGTGTAAGAGAAAAAAGAAAAAAAAATCTCACAAACCAATTGGAAGACAAGTAGAGACTTAAATAATAGAATGGAATGTTTACAATTTAAATACCAATAGTATATAATTTGCTTTCAATGTCAATTCACCTTCATGCTGTTGAAACTTGCACACTATCTTACCTAATGTGGTCAAATTTAAAATTCCCTACTGAATAATTAATAAAAGTTGGCAAATGTGATTTGACAAATGCCTAAAAATAAAAAGTATTTTACCCATTCAATTGTTTTTGGAAGAAACAATACCCCAAATATGTTTTTTTAAATATTTTTTTGTTGATCTTGATTGTTAGGTATGGTATTTTGCAATGATAAGCAATTTTTCTATACTACTTGATATCATCCTTTAAAGTTTCTTTTGCATGTGTGAAAAAACAAAAGGTCTTATGTGCAAGGATACATGGTAAAAAAATGTTATTGCATGGTACAAAATATGTCTTTTTTAATTCACATTTGGATCTTCCAATTAATCTCTAAAGAAGCAAGTGGTTGTTGAATGACCAATTGGAAATTTGGGTAGGTTCCTAAAATAATCATTATAAATGAATTGTCTTGGAATTTTGTCCTAGAAGGAATTATAGTCTATTGACCTTGTCAACCAATTGAAGGTAAATTTCATTTTTCTTCTTCTAGCTTCAAATTCAACAATCTATAAATCTACGGGGTCAAAAAAATTGGATTTTTTTCACAAGTTCCAATAGTTGTCTAGAATAAATTTCTACAATTTAATTAAGAAAAAGGTAAATATTTCTCACTACCCTAAAAAATTGACAATTTTTTGACAATTTATGCTTGATATGTTGTGGTCTTGTAGTGGATAATAACATTAGAGAAAATATGTGGTCTTTGGAGGGACATTTGACTTTCGGCAAAAGTGAAAATATAAGGGAATCAAAAATAATTTTTATATTTTATTTTTATATTTTTATATTTTATTTTTATATTTTTATATTTTATTTTTATTTTTTTATATTTTATTTTTATTTTTTTATTTTTTATTTTTATTTTTTTATTTTTTATTTTTATTTTTTTATTTTTATTTTTTTATATTTTATTTTTATTTTTATTTATTTTATTCTTGCTTTGGATGTATTTGCATTGCTACCAAAAGTCAAACAACCCTCCAAAGGTCCCAATTTTTTTTCAATGAAAAGTGATTTTACCTCTTAAAAGAAGAGTTTTGTGAATGAGTTGTCATTATTTCTTGAGCTAAATATTACCATCTTTACACAAAAATGTTGAATTGTGTTAGTAATAACTCTAGTATTTTAAGGAAGGAGATAGAATAATATCACTAGAATTCAACAAAAAATTGTACTTTGTCTAGTAGAATCACAAAAACATTGTGTGTAATTTGCCAAAATCACTATCCTTAGTTGGAGACCCATGCAAAAGCAAAAAAATGGAAAAAAAAAATAGTTGTTGTGATGCAATCCAATGTTTTTTTTATGCACAATTTTTTGCCAATTGGCTACATCTAAAAGATGTTGGCTATTTTTTGTAAAGGAAATTTTTATTTTGTTCAATCAAAGTCATCAAATCATTACAATATTCAAAGACCAATAGTCAAATTTTACCTAGATATCATCTAGTTTTGATATAAGGTGGACCAGCCCATCACCATTTGCTTCCCAATTTCGTGACCTATTGTTTGGCCCCAATTGCGTTCATTGCCCTATCCAAATCTATCTAGGAAATATCCTAAGCCATTTCAGATTCTAACAAAAATTTAACAAGATTCTGGCTTTAATATCAACATGGAGTAACGTGTCAGTCCTTGATTGGTGGATACTTTATTAAGTGCTAATAGATATATAGAAGGGCCATTATGGGTTGTTGATAGGGCGTTTATGACTTTAGTCTATGGGTGGTTTTGTAATTTCAAGCTGATTACTTCAAAAATTCACAAAAATTACAGTTTTAACTGAAAAATTATAATTCCACTTGGATTTGATTTGTGAAACAAGTGCACACCTCTGAAAAATATGTGCCCCTCTTGAAACTGGTCCCAAGATATTCAGATTGCAAATCCTAGTGGTAGTAGGCTTGTTTACCTTAGATATCACCCAAGTATCACCCAAGTATTGAAGAAACAACTCGAAAATGATTAAATAAGACTGGACACATGGTTGAGACTGTACCTGCATGTGAGAAAATGTCAAACTTGTGAAGGACATTATTCCGAGGAGAACCAAAGAATGCCTCGATTAGAGTCCTGGCTATGGTCCATCTCCCGGTAATAAAAGTGTTATTTTTCCATAAAGGCCCCCCCAAACAGCCCCCAAATGCAAAATTATTAGAATTACTATAAGTAATTCAATCTGATGGATGACTCCATAGCATTGTTAATTGGTCTAAGCCACTCCCCCTTGGAGGAGGGATAACTTGATGCCTTCCTCGATATATGGAAGGGAATTCAGTTATAATTTGGAGAGAATCATTGACTAACTAGAAAGTTGCAACTCTAGCATCATTGGTTGACTAAAAAGTTGCAAGAGGATCATTGGCTGGTTGGAAAGTTGCCATGCTTGATTTTTAGGGGAGCAAAGGGATCCGTCATCGTTGGTTAACAATGTTATATCATGAATGCACGGGCCTTCATTGAATCCCAAAACCGAGAAAATAGAAAAATAGATTACATTATGCATATTGCACTTATTATTTATAAGTTGAGAAAAAGAAGTAGCTAAACTATGAGAAGATTTGTCTCTCTTTGTAGCATTGGGTTTGCTTTTGAAGTAATGGAAGGTAGAAACATTAGTTTTTTTAGTAATTGAACAACTAAAAACAACATGTTTTTTTTTATAAGAGTACTAGTAAACTCAAGAGAAATGCATTAGAAGAAATATGGACCTTGCATAGGGCTATTTGATTGCATGAAAATGTGCAATTACAAAAATAAAAATAAATTCTTTTTGACCCTTGTGATCACCTAATGTGACATACAAGACTAGGGACTAAAAAAAATTCAATTTTTTTTTTTTCAAAAACAAAAACAAAAACATGTAGTTTTCCATTGTTCTCCATAGGAAAAACTATTCTCATCCATTAGAATTTATAAAATGATTCACTTTGTTTTGCCTACATATTTGCAATCGTAATTCCAAAGCATCCCTCAAGCTTGTGTAATAATGAGCTTATTGCCATATTTAGAAACCAAACGTCTAATGGTATTCACTAAAGTTCTAAATGGTGGCTTTTCAACCCAATGCCAACCCTTTCAAGCTCAATTCCACACCAAAATTGTTGTAATGTCAACTCTTCATTAGTTTTAATGAAAATTAGAATGCATCATGGTGCAATTTGGCCCACGACTAGAGGTTGTCATTGATCTAGGGCACTTTTGGGTCTACATCACAAAGTTTAGACCCTACGATTTGGCAACAATTATTGTTGTGCCAAAACTGCATAGCAATCATATAGTTAAAGTACATAAGCCATACGCTATTGATATTCATTGTTTTTGCATTGATTCAATGCGTAAAAATACATTGAGTCAGTGCGATTATGGTACGAATCCATGAAACAACAATAACCGCACAATAATTGTTAACAATCTGTCTATCCTTAAGTTTGAGATGTATATAAATTACTTGGGTGTAATAATTTTTTTTTTTTTGTAGTTATAGTCATTAGATGTGATTTGGGGCAAGGGGAGACAATTTCAAGCTTGTTTCCTTTGATGTTCCCCTTGTAGTGAAAAAATGACTCAATGCTAGAAAATTTATTTAAAAATAAATAGTTTTTAAATGAAAAAAATTGAAAAAAAAATTATTTTTAAAAATCTAATGTGGCCGAATTCAGCCTCATCAAACTAATGCTATGGTGCTACATTGGTAGAGTGCCCTTGTTCCATGAAGCTTGAGAACTTGTAGCCTCCAGAACCTCCAAATCCCTTCTAATGTTCATCTCTAAGCAATGGAATTTTTGTCCTTCTCATATTTTGCAAGGGTACTTTTGATTTTGAAGATCCAAATTAAATTGTACCATTATCTCTTATTCAATACATTTGGTTTCATTTTTTTCTTAAAGATAGAAAAAATAGTAATTTTTTTTATCAAATGTGTCAAATTCACTACTTCCCTACAATGATTTATTCTATTAGGAAAGGCACAAAATTAATGTCCTCTACAAAATTATAATTTCTTCAATATATATTTTGATACCTTTATACAATACAACAATATTTCACGTTATGTTAATTCAAAAGATTGTGACTTTGATAAATTCATTGTATCACGTGTATTGATAGGGTGATTTAGAATAGTGAGGTCAATGAATATTCTATGTAAAATGGTGGTCTTCTTCTATAAAATCATTGAATTATTTTAATTTTTTTTCCATATATAGGCAAATGTAATGGCAATTGATATTATATCTTTCTAAGAAAGATTGAATTTGTTTTTTAATTATTGAAGTGTATTGTCAAAATAGCCCCAAAGAATCTATAGGTTGTTTCAAAACCAATGAATAATGCATTTATAATGGTTATAGTGGTCAAGATCAACAAAAAGTATTTCTAAAAATAGATTCCATTTTTGGAGGGAAAACTAAATTTTTAATGGGGGATATTGCAAAATATTTACATTTCAAACGTATGTCAAATCCTATTTTGGAGGGGGGGAATATTTGGCCAACCTTAACAATATAATAGAATACACTTTGCATGATGTCAAAAAAGAAGAATAGAGAGCTAATCATAATCCCAAATAGGCTAGCCTATGATTAGCTCTCTATTCTTCTTTTTTGACATACGTTTGAAATAAAAGCAAACTTCCAGTGAGGAGCATAAATGCTACAAGAAAAAATAAAATCATTGACACGTCAAATAATACTAAACTCATCACAAATGGCAACTTCATCACCACTCTTGTTATAGAATTTAATCCCTAAAGGAAATACATAATTAAGAAAGTCCTCAAAATGTATGGAAACCCATATTTGACAAGAAAAATGGTTGTATTGGATATCAATAAAATCTAAGAATAGTTGTATCATGGATTGATGCAAATTATTCAATTTTTGGAAAAAAGTGGAGGCTATAAAATGTATACTATAGACCACTGTATAGGTCTTTATTTGTAATTTGGGACAAATACTTAGGCAAATATAGTATAATTCACTAAAGCATATGAGAATAGATAAATGTACAATCAAATACCAAGATATAATTGCAATACTTCCAAAGGATGACCGACATAGCTTGGAATCATCGTACATTTGTAATGTGCTAATCACCTCGGTCCATCTCTAAATCCATTCATCATCCTCATGTCATACAAATAATAAACATCATTTTCTAATGAAGTGCAAGGAAATAGATGCCACACTTGTGGAATGAAAGTCACTTCTAATTACGATGAGGTGACTATTCCCATTTGAGATTCCCATACATGATCAACACGTGCTTCTATGCACCAAATAGAAAACAACTAAATTTTAATTACTCACTACCTAAGGTAGTGTGTCTCTAAACACTATAAGAAAACCATGTCTAAATAGATCGATTTTGTTGAACATTCAATATAACAAGTTGTGTTTTTATGTCAACAAAAATGTCCAATGTAACATCTTCATGTTGTATTGGACGTCACTATTGACATAAAAACATGGATTGTTATATTGGATGTCCAACAAATTCCGTCTACTTAGACATCGGAAAATACTAGTTTCTTACAGTGAAATAGTTGAACAATTGAAATGCATCAACTTAGTATCTATGACCTTTTCAAGAGTTGAATCCTAACATAGGTTGAAGCACCAAATTCACAAACAAGTGAGTTTCGGTCTTTGGACATCAATGATTTAAAGAAGTAGATGGTCTAGCTCAAAAGCTCAAAATCCATTGATGATATTAATTTGTAGATAAATTATTGGTCTACCTTTAAAAGAAGACACCAAGGTTAGCATTGACTATGTATACCTCTATAACATACTTAGTAGAACTACTAATATCTACAACAAATTCTTCAATTGTAGTGGTCTATAGAGACTAGTTAGTCCTTAAAGGACAATTTTATTCCTCTGGGAGGTAGCCTTAGGATTTTGACATAAAATTTATAGGGCCGCCAAGCAATGCAACGAATTTTGTAGTGAGTTTTGTAACCTTGATTGAAGCACTCAGCCTCAAGCAACTTCAAGAATAAAGCGCCCTGAGCTCTACACTTGTTGATGAAGAGTACTCTCCCTTCGGCAATCAAAATTCCAATACAATATAATCTCATTTGCTGCCTTCTGGGAGGAGTGAAAAAATGCTTCAATTTTTTCAAAGAACCATTGACACCAACTCACACAATTCCAATTATTCATTGGGCAAAAGGCATGAGGGGGCATGAAATGTCCTTTAAGGTAAATTCTCTTCTCACACAAATTATTGATTAACCCCCAAAGGACCATAAGGCCTTCAAGTGGCTTCTTGCAACTACGTCTGTAGAAAATTTAAAATGTAAACCTTGCTAATATTCCGTGAACAACAAAGAGATCCTAAACAATTTTTTTCATTGAATCTAGTGGTACAATCTAACCAAAAAAAAATGATTGAGTGTGCAATTTTTGTCTTATTTTGAGAATGGAGAAGGTGCTTTGGGCCATCACTTCACATCCTCATATCTTTTTTTTCACACCTCAATATGATTTAAAAGAAAATTAGACATCAAAGTCACGATGCTCTATACTTGTAGGAAAAAAATGAGAGTTTTGGTGCCTAACCGAACATCTTTAGTCGATCTTGTCAACAATGGCATTTTTACAAAAATTGTGCAATTTCATTGATATGTTTTCCAATGGAAAGCTACATATTTAAGTTTCATCATCAAGATTATTCCACAGCAATGAGGAATTATGCTTGTTACACCTTATGAGGTATTAATTTTCGGTGTCGTCACCTTTAGTAATATTTGACTAATTTGTTCAGTAACCCAAGCTTGGCAGAGTGAGATCCAGCAGTCCACAATCAAATCCAGACAATGTGGAGAATATTTCCAGGAATACAATTGGGGACAGCAACCAAACTGTCACAGGAAGATTATTTTCACTCCCTTGTGTCTTCAATAGCAAAATGTCCTCCAACTAAAAAGGGAATTTTTCTTTTAATCTATGGAGGACGAGAGATCCTGCAGGATTTGTATGTGTTTCCTTGTAGTCACACCGACATGGCACTTATATTTGTTCTTTTGTTACCACAAAGGGATTGTTGTATGAATTCCCATGTTTAATCCTTTGATTGATTCACCCTTTGCACAACTTTCTTGCGTTTGAATATCACTCGCAACAACATGGGATGTTGTTAAATTAAACGAAATCCTCGTTTGCACTGGCACTTCAAACCAGAAATTGCTTCGGAATGACTGTCTGTCAATATTGTTGAAACTTGTTGTAAGCACATGCTTCCACTTACTGTATGAAACAAGGATCCACTTCTCTCTCTCGGTATAAGAATTGAATTGAATGCATCATTTGGAAAAACTTCAAGGAATGCACTAAAAACATTTGCTTTTGAAATTCTTTGCATTACATGACAGGACGCTCAGTTTGAGTCAATATATACTTGAGCCAATACTATAGTATTAATAAAAGGGACAGAGCCTGTTGTAGCACAACTGAACTGCTTTTGTCAATAGAAAGAAGAAATCAAGTCCTCTATAAATTTATATATATAGTTCAATCAAGCATTCCAAAATTCATAGTATGGATGATGAAGAGAGTCAGTGCTTCTAGACAATGTTTCAACCAATTAACTTTTCCTTCATCCACAATAATATTAAAATCTTGGACATATAGCTTTTATTCTAATCAATTTGATGGAAATGAAGCAAATATTATGTCTGTGTAAAATTTTGAACAAAAATGTGCAAAAATTCAAAAAAAGAGATTCATGCCTTAACCCCAAAGTGACAAAGAGGACAGAAAGTGTCCTCACACAGTTAAAGGTCCAGTTCAAGGTGCTGTAAGTTTTGCGTCCAATTTCCAAATTCAATAAAACTTGTTGGAAATGTTGCGTTCTCCCCTCTAGTTTGTATGATAAAATTTTCAGATCAATCCAAGATTTATTGATATTTTGGATGCCAATCGAAGTTCACAACTTCAATTTGAGTTCACCAAAGTGCATTTTAGGGCTGCAACTTAGGGGCCTTGTATCTCCTTCATCCATTTCTCATTTTCAATAAAATTTGTTGGGTTGTGTTCCCCTTGAAGTATAGTTATTGTGGTAAAGTTTTTATGTCAATCCAAATTGTTTTGAATGTTTGGGACCAATTCAAAGTTCAAAATCCTGCCATTTTGAGAGTATAGTGAACTTTGGCGGCTTGTATCTTCTTCATACAAAGTTTATTTTCAATAATTCTTTTTGGAAAAGTCGCGTATAATAGTCTTGTTTGTGTGGCTAAAATTTAATGTCAATTCAAGAATTAATGAGTGACTGAGAAGCATTCTAGTAGAAAGAGGTTCACCTTTACATGTGTTTTTTGCAATTTTTCTTGTTGATTTTTGACATTTCAAGGCCGTTTTGTAAACACAATGAGTCAATTGAATGAATTTTTTTTCCACCAATGTGTTTGTATACTAGTTTTGAATCATTTTGTAGTATAAAGTTTTTACATTTGAGTAGGTTTAGAAATCAAATTTCACCTCCAAATGTGTTTTTGGGAAAATTTCAGCATCCATTTTCAACACTAAAACATTATGATCTTGCAATCTATGTGGTCAATTGACTTCAAATATTCTACATGTCCTCTACAACATGTACACTACAAGATCATTAGAAAGGAATTGAGGCCTCTGGAAGACCTTCCGGCCATGGTTCCCCATGCTGCGAACCATGGCCGGACAGTCTAATTAAAAAAAAATTAAAAAATTAAAAAATTAAAAAAAAATTAATTAATTTTTTTAAATTTTTTAAATAATATTTAAAAAATATTATTTTTCTTAAAAAAATATTATTTAAAAAAAAAAAATTAATTCATTATTGCAGTCCGACCTGGCAGTCTCCGTGCCAGGTCGGACTGCTGGTTTTCCGACGTTCCCACAGTCTGGGAACGTCAGAGAATTGGAGGTCTCCCAATGGGTCCAAAATTCTTCTAATGTGTACGGTTGAGATTTGTATAACTTGAAGACATTTAGATCCATAAAGCTTCAAAAGCAATGATGTTTTTGAACCCCAGAAATTGAATGTCACTTTGGGGTTAAAGCATTAATATCATTTATTTAGTTCATGACAAGGGACATGAGGAAGGCCACGTTTGTGGTGACTGAAGTTCAAGAATTTTTTTTAACTTCACCATCTATACTTCTTCAATTCCCATGTTCAACTGTTTTTTCAAGTTCTCATTCTAGTTATTTTCTCTATTTTTACTATAGATAGGGGAATTTCATTAAAATGGTGCCATTCCATAGCTTTGGAACTTTTATGGATTAGACTGCACAGTCTGAAATGTACACTTGTCCTACATGACACTTTTACAATTTAGACCATGCGGTTTGAAAATGACATATGGAATATGCCATTTTAATGAAATTGCTTATAAATAGAAAGTTCCTAGAATTGTTCACCTATTTTTTTTTTTGTTTATAAAATATCCAATGGATTATTTTCTCATTTTCACCATGTCACTTTGTATTAACCATTTCTTTTTTGGTCGTGACGTTCCTATTTGCACTTCCACTCTTTGTAGCCTTTGAAGTCAAACCAAGCCACAAAAATCTAATAACGTAGGAATACCATAAACAATTAAAATAAGCATTTTAACCTATAGGATATCGAAAATTCATTGAGAAATTGAACTCAATGTGTGCAAAAATAAGGATGAGGAAGAATGCAGAAAAAAGGAATTTTCTTCTTCAAGAATGAATATTTTATTGAATATGTGGACTCTTCATTTGGACCCCATTCTTGTCACATAGCTTCACCTAAAACGACTACCTTTGGAACTTGTTCCTAATCAAGTGTAAGCCAATCAAATTTCAGCAAATAGAATCTTATTCAAATCAACAACAAAACTAGCTATTGTCGATTTTAGAACACCCTACTCTGCCATTAGACGGGACACCTAGCTTAACCCCTTAGCGCCCAAGGGGCCAAAATATGGCCTCTCCATTTTTGAAAGATGCCTTGTTTGACTCTTATAATCTTTTCAATGGTACGGTCAAAGGACGCGTCCCTCTCCATGTGTCTTTGGACATGTCTCTACTATCAATTGGTACGGTCAATTAGTGTAGATCTTTTTTTAGGTGATAGTTTAATTGGAATGAGTATAGAAAGGTTTGAATTTTTGTGAATGTGGGCTGGGCGCTCAGGGGTTAAGCATCTAAGGTTAGACATCTGTTACGATTCAGTACGGCAGGGCAAACCGAACCGCGTTGACTAATTTCAGGTACTGTGATACCCATGGGGTTGACTTGACACCCTATAATGCAGCTGTTATGTCCGAAAGTCAACGATGGCCTCCAGGTGCACTTGGTGATGTCGGTGCTCCACAGTCACAAATTTCACGTACAGTTGGCTTCAGGCAGTGAAATTTGTGTTGGCAGATAATTGTCAAAACTCATCTGACTTAATCGTCAAAATTTATACTATCTGCCAAAGTTAAAAACACAAACTTCCAAAAGTTGTCTTGCTCTTAAAGTGAACATTTAAGAGTCGATTGCATTGGGGTAAGCTAAACTCTTTGAAAAAAATTCATTAAATTTCTGTAGGAAGAAAATGGAATTGGCATTTAACCCAATTTGCTTCATGTTTTTTGGACCTTCATAGAATAAGTTACCAATTTTTTAAAGTTGAAACGTAGTGATCACTAAAAGTGTCCCCCTCCTAAAATGTACACTATTGATGCACTCAAGAAAGCAAAATGTACCTTTGAGTTAGAGGATGCTTTTAGAGCGAGGTCTATTTGAGGACCTCCTACAATACAATATGTGAAAGTTTGATTCAACACCTAAGTACCGAAAGATTTTAGTTTTTGCACATGAAGAGTTTCGGCAAGCAAAACTCCTCATTTTAGGGTTTTGGCATTCTTGCATCTACATTTTCAGTGGCTTGTAGGTTTTCTTCTTTCCAGCAACTTCCATATTCTCCTAATCTAAGTTGTGCAACTTTTCTTGTCTTCAATTGGTTCTTGTTTTTTGTAATCTTCTTGTGATTCTACTAGGTTATTTTAACTATCAAATCAATGATGATTACTTTAAAGTTTCAGACTTGAAAATGATATTTCTTGTAGTTTCATACAATTTTTTTGAAATATTCACAAAATTAGGCAACATGGATTAAAAATTTCTACAACATTTTGGACATTTAACTTGTCCTATTCCAAAACATTCAGACATTGCCAAATATACTTAAATTTATGTTTGAATCTGACCTTCACGTAGGATACCTCTTCTATCTGAACCCGTTGTAATTGGTTGCAGTGTAAGTCTTCAGATTTTCAGAAGCTCGGCACTAACTATTTCCACCTACAAATCAGCGCCCTAAATAATAGGAGACAACGACACTCTAGCAGACTTTTGCTATCACCCCAAATTGAAGTCAATCTCCCACGCAGCCTACAGTACCGATCGTACAGGATGCAGGACATTCACCGTTCTATCAACTTCAGTGAATGCTCCACAGATAATTATCGGTGTGTAAAATATATAGATATTCATACTTCATCAGTGTATGCTTGACTCACAATCTGCAACCTGCGCACCCTTGGGCAGGAATTGAAGAGATCGGCATAGAATGGGGCTCAACTGGCATTCGGCAACATTTGTCGCAATCTCTGTCTTGGTTGTAATCTGTTCTCTGCAAACTGGTGAGAATTTCTTGCGCATTTCTTCATGTGCGCCTGGCATTGCAGTGTCACGGTAAATGGGTGTTCCAATATATCATCTTTGCATTTCTAGGCTGCGTTCGACCTTGTTTTGGGTAACGTTAGCTCCGTTTGTGTCCATTCTTCCTTAAGAATGGGCTTGAAATCTGTAATCTGTAAGATCAGAGGAATATTGCGTGGAGCCACAGTAGTAGTATTTGCAAATGGGTATAGGTGCTTGGATTGACACAGAACTTCTTGACGAGATTGGTACAGAATGCGCTGAAACAAATTATTGCTAATGTAGTTTCAGAATGTTAATGGCAAAGATCACACAATTCAGCATTCTTAAAACTTCCCAGTAGATGTCGTTTCTAGCTGGTCTCATTGTAGGATGCTCTGAGCCCATCTATTGTTTTCGTGACCTAGGTGAATTCTTACCTTTATTGCTGTTCCCTTGCGCTTCATCCTTATTCTCGTGGCATAAAATATGGAGGATTTTCGTACATGATTTTTGTTTCAATCCTGTGCGTGAATGTTTGGATGGTCAGGTAATGTTGACGCCGGCTGTCCTTCCCGGTTCGAAACCTGCGGCAAGAACCCACGAAAGCCTTGCCTGACATCCACGAAGACGGACGCGAAGAACTGCGGCTACTGCGGCGTGAAGTGCCCCAAGCGCCCTAACAGCACGCCCATATGCAACAATGGCCGCTGCAACTACCGCTGCAACAAAAACTTCCACGACTGCGACGGCCAGAGCAGCAACGGCTGCGAGACCACCTCTTCGCAGCTCCAGACGTCCCCGCTCAACTGCGGCATGCGCGGCACCAAGTGCCCCGCGCGCGCGAACGCCATCCCCACTTGCGTCAACGGCCGCTGCAGCGCACGATGCAACTCCGGCTGGAAGGATTGCAACAACAACATGACCCGCGACGGCTGCGAAACCTTCGTTGCGGGGTCTGATCGTGCCAACTGCGGCCAATGTGGCGCCGCTTGCAGGTGGGCAACAACCCATTTTCTTATAATTAAACTGATTCATTTTCATCACAATTATCTTGTCCTTCACAACTCTAATTTTCACGACGAAGATTTTCATGGTACAAAATCAGAGTTCGAAGGGATGAATTGAATCTATACTCACACAATAAGACAGATGATACGAAAATGAAGGTAGAGGGTATGCGTGATAAATCGGTTTGCTCAGAGCAATCGAAAACGGTCATTCATAAAAAATGCGATGTCAAGTTTGGTACTGTACATTGACTGATATTCATGACGTGGGCACATATCAATGCGACTTCGAAGGTCAAATTTACAGTAGAACTAGTTTTTCAGAGAGCTTTGTGCAAGTTCGTGCCGCAATTTTTGTGCTGGAGACACCCGCGCCAATGTAACAAAATTGATGACTATTGCAGAGTTTGGAATACACGATTAGTGGCTCTGGACCAAAGAAGATCTAGAGGGGGCTTTGCATTGACGTAATGTTTGGAAATACACAATTGTTGCCTCTTCACCAAAGGAGATGTACAGGAGGCTTTGCATCGATGTTATGTTCATTTAGAAATACGCATTTATTGACTCTGGACCGAAGAAGATCTAGGGACCCTTTGTTCTGTTTGGAATTACACACATACTGGCTCTGTACCAAAGGAGAGAAGGCTTTGCATTGACAAAAGCTACATAGTGACGACACAGTGCTAGCACAGACAGACACAGTGCCTCTCGTATCGTAACTGCATTGTATTAGGCTTCTCTTCTGCTGTCTTTTTGATGTAATTAAGGGTTTGTGTTGCGGAGTCTCTTTCTGTAACTCAATTTTGCTTACCGATCGCGAATGCTCGTTACTCCCCCCGCGGGTCCGTTGTGCAGGGAGGATCAGTTCCCGAACGGCGTGTTCCAGTGCAGCGCAGGCAAGTGCGGCTTGGTCTGGTGCTACAATGGCAACGCCGACTGTAACGGCGTGCTGGCCGACGGGTGCGAGACGCTTGTGGTGTACAACACACTGAACTGCGGCGGGTGCGGACTCGTTTGCCCCTCGCCTCCGAACGCCGTGCCAGTGTGCGGAGGTGAGATCTGCCATGCGGTTTGCAAGGAGGGCTTCAGCTACTGCTATGGCGTGGAGGTTGACGAGCGCGGTTGCTCGCGGATCGATTTTGCTAGTGATGGCAACAACTGCGGGGCGTGCAATGTGGTGTGCGCTGCCGGAACTAGTTGTCAAGGGTAAGTGGAATCCTCAGTCGATCAGTTACTTCAATTCATGCCCATGGAACTTAACTTACTCGTGCTACAGACGTTGATGCAACTGGGTCAGATTCATCAAGGAAGTGCCGAAATTGAATTGGCATTTCACATTTGGAGCACCAATCTCAAGACTTCAATTACTTAACAACTTTGACTATAGGACAAGACAACACTAGAAGAAACCCGTATTCTTTATGATGCATCTTTTGTGACATCCATTGTCTTGTTTTTTGTCAACAATGACATTAGATATGACATCAAGACAATAGTTGTAACATCAAATATAACATCAAAACAAATAAACAAAGCAAAGAATGCATCATAAAAAAAAACATTAGATGGGATTTGGCCATGAGTTCCCAACTGCAGAAAACATGTTGCACTCCGCCATCATAGCAGTCTAACATGGCTAAGCAACTGCTACATCATTGGGGGGAAAAAGATTTACTTTCATTTTAGAAGCAAATTTTTTTTTTTTGGTAATACAGAATCCAACGCTCCCTCGCTACATTGGGAACAGATTCTAGAACGGGTCTGAAATGGCCCTCCAGTACAGCTAAAAAACATCTAATGTGAGTTTCTTCTAGCGACTTTGTTGCTAAAAATGATTTGATTTTTGGACCAATAGGTGCATTTTTCATTTCTAAAGTAATTTGGAAAGTCATCCATAAACTAGTTTTTGGCCTTGGTGTCCTTCCAGAGTTAATTTGACCAAAATTACTTCATTTATTTTAAATTTGTCCCTTGTATAGGGTAGTGTGAGAGTTCAAATATTATCAATTGAAAGCCCTTTACACTAGTTTGAATAATTTTGAATGAATATGATCTAATTGGTGTGAATGTTGGGATGAAAATCGGATGAAAGTAGATGAAATATGGGTAATAATCACATTATGAATATAATGTGAACCACATTGTATTGAATTTATCTAAAATTCTATGAAGGATGAAAAAACTTTTGTACTAATGTGTATAATTTGTTGCAAGGTCAACGTACTTATAGTACTCCCAATACAACTTTCCTAAATGCCCAAATGCAACCAAGTGAGTAGGTGTTTTATGCTTTCACCTTGAACTACTATATTAGTGTGCTTTTTAAAATTACATAATTTTGGATTTAGTGTGAGTTGGTGCCAATAGTGCGGGACACAATAATTGAAATTAACTTGTATAGATTTGATCAATCTGTTGGACTAATTGGCAATCTTTGATCCCTCTAGTCACAAATTTGATGCTTTTTCACAAGTTTGAAATGATATAGGTTGAATATTGCATGTAGAATGTTACTAACTATTTGTGAAAAATGCATGTTGCATAGAGTTGTAGAGTAGTGAGTTTGTGACATGTGTTCATGACTTGCTATAGCATGGAATGGTATACTCAATCTAGCATAGCCAAGGACAGAATGTAACAACAAATTGAAACAAGGGCCCTATGTGTTGTCTTTGATGAGTAGAGAGTAAACTAGACTATAGATCATACACTACAAGAGAAAGGGGTGTTTTAAGTGTGTTTTTAAGTATAGTCCTAGAGATAAGATATTAAGTAATGATCTTTATGTAGATTTTTAGTAAAAATTTACTGAAAGTACACGTATTTTTAGTAAAAATTTACTAAAAATCTACATAAAGGTCAACATAAAGGTCATTACTTAATATCTTATCTCTAAGACTATACTTAAAACACCCCTTTCTCTTGTAGTGATATTTGCTCCAAAAAAGTGGAGTTGGTTATGAGGTAAATTGCATATTGGATGAGGTGTATTCTATGGCTTGTTATGGGTGCGTATCACAACCTTTGTGTGATGTGTGTCCACTACAACAAATTGTAGCACATTACTTACAATACTAATGTCTCAAATAGCAGAAAATGTGAACCAATGCACTATGGGTTGTATTTGTTGAGTACAAAGCAACCAATGAATTTTGGAAGAACAAGGACTTAAAAATCTAATTCTACAGCTTGCAGGTTGTTAGTGCAATTAAGAAATGGTAGCATTGTGAGTTCCAATCCTCCTCCTTTCAACAGTGGAGACTCCGCAGCATGAGCTTCAAAATCCTGCATTCGCTGCAGCTTGGTTCGAGGTTTGATTGCGTTGCTGATATCGTTTTGGTGGACTGCATTGCAGAGGAACCTGTGTCTGATTCGAGACCTGGCGCAGGAAGGACGTCAACTTTGGGTACAGTAGCGACTTATTGAGAGTGTCCCATTAGTTCATTTTTATTTAAAAAAAAATTCAAGTAGACGTAGCAGAATTAAATGTCCATTGCTGCAACGGGACATCAATGCACCAGACATCTTAAATCCCTCAAGGACCAAGATGCAATATTCTTCACTTATTGCTGGTGAGATATCAAATTTGCCTGCATCGAATCCACATTTCTTGGAATCCGATCACCAAATTTGTCATTTGCAAATCCTGGATTTTAGGAATGAATGTTTTAGACATAGTGACAATTAATTGTGTTTTCTATAAAGTTCTGTGAAGTATTTCATGCTGAATTCCTTACTCACATTTGTACATAACTTTTATAAAATAACAAATAGCGAAAAGTGAGATTCTAATTATATATAACCTTTCCACAAGGGTTTTGTTTCCTGGGGAATCTGTAAATAACCCAAAGTAACAATTCCAAACTCATTTTGCTTATGCGCAGTGAATGATAGAATCGATGGCTGAAATTTCCTTTAGTCCAACTCAACAAGAATGACAACCCGAGTATCCACCTGAGCATATTTGGCCACCAAGAATCAGTATTTTTTTATGCACGATTTTCTGCCAATTGGCTACACAATTGGCGCCACCCTGTTTTTCACTACAGTACTTGATGAGAACCGACGCTATTCTCGGAGTTTCTGGAGATGTAAAACCTTGGTTTCTCGAATCATGCAGAAAAAGTCTTCCCAAGTAGCAAGCTGATCACAGATGTTGGGTCTCCCACACATGAAAACTATTTCACTTCCCTCACTTGTTCAACTCAGCATTTCTTCTTTGACCTCACAGAGGATTTGGCAACATTCTTGACTCTCAAGGCGGAAATTCAGTAAACTTGTCCGCAGGGGATTTGTACATATTCCACTGACTATTATCACACGGGAAATTCATATCTTACTGAGGAGATTTATTTATAAGAATTCCCTTGTCTCACTTTCCCCTGCCAGTGTGCATGACTTGCCTGTGCGCGCAATCATGGTGATCAGGTTCGTGGCTAGCGTGACTAGTGAAGGGAGCTGAAACTGGATGCAATTGTCGTAAGACATTACCTATCTAGCTAAAAGAGACTGTACCAATTCCTGGTCCTCTTGAATACGAACGTAGGTCTGTTGTTATTCAGTACTTTGAATGTCGGCGCGGGGTGGGTGGGTGGTAGCAGGCTCTGGGACTCTGGGGAGTTTTGGATTGCTACTTGAGTTCCCTGCAGCTTGGTGAAAGAAAGGAGGATCCGATATTAGAAGGTGATATTAAAGATCTGTTGTTATGTCACCAATGTCAACTCTGACTGGCCATCATGGAAACTAATAAGTTCAGCGCACTGCCGACCTTGGCAACAATTAACACTTTTGCTGTCAGAATCAATCAAGAAAACACCAGGTGGTAAGGTTCCAGACCACCCTGACGATCAGGGCGGGTGTGTTTCTTCACTTTTTCAGATTTCAACTGGTTGAGGCTGCCAATTCTTCTAGCAATGTCTGTAGGAAAACATAAATTTTGGGGAGCTTCAATAAAAACTTTCGGCAGTTTATTGTCATTGATGAGTTCCTATTGTGGCAGAGAAAACTGAAGCACGGAAAGCGCTGTACAAGCAGTGGCGTGACTGGAGTCCACAAATTTGTAGCTTGATATGATATGCTCACTTCCAGACAGTAATGATCTTTGGCAGACAACACGACACAATTTCGAAGCAGAGCCATATCTTTGAGAGGAATTTTCAGATTCTGTATTGACAAGGCGTACTGTACCTCTAACCCTGGAAAGACAGGCGTATGATAACGCTTTCAAACTTCACAGTCCCTGTCTCTGTATGCTCGCGATTTGCAACTACCGTATGTACGAATGGAATTTTTTAAGCTTATTTTAAAGAGATGTATTCACATGTGACATGTCTGCACACAATATATTCAACAATGATCTGTTGAATTTGACATTTTCTGACGCAGGAAAGTCAAAAAATATCACAAGGCAAAATCCAACAACATTCACTGAAAACAAGTTCTAGAAACTCATTGAAAAAAATTGGATGAAAAAATATTTTGTGGACTGCCTCGAATCATCCAAAGAACATACGATGTCCTCTCATGCATTTCAGGGTTAATTAAATAAGGGTTAATCAATCAAATGTAAACTTAAGAACACATATTTTAAACCACAATTGAGTTAGCCCAAAGGCACATTCAATTGTTGGATGCAAGGATTTGACTACACGGTTGTGGGCTCCGTCCTTGAATCCAAGAGTCTTTCCATAGCTCAGTGCATCTTTCCAAAATCACTGGAAGATGAACCTTTGAAGGACATACGAGTAGGTATGAGATTCTTAACTCATGTCTGCACACAGCCTGTGCTTAGAGGAAAACTCCACATGAAACTCAGAGAACACTTAAAGAATATCTCTATTGACCATTCTGAAAGCCCGTACATGTCATTTCAGAATTTTCCGAGACCGTCACCGTATGCATTACAAGCGCGGGCTCTCTCCTAGTAGCTGATAATGGAGCACAATTATCTACAGTGCCTGGCGCCTGGATTCAAAACACAGAATCCTCCACAACACAGTAAACTCAGCATCTCACCAACACTGGTTGCCATTTATCAGATACTCACAAGAGATTTTTCTTTACCCACAATTAGACAAGCAACCAGGAAAATACACCTACATACTGATAAGGCTGACCCATTTGAGAGCCATCAATAATAATTTCACTAGGTTGAAGAGTTACGCTACCTTTACCTGGACCTATTAGTACACTAGAGGTGACAGAGGTTCTCAAAATCCGTCACATTACAACACTCGGTAGGGACCTAAGGTCAAAAAAAGATTCTTGAAAAGACGGACAAAAAGCACCATGGGGGGGGGAGAGGGATGAAGAAAAATCACTGATTACCACCAGCTGAGAACAGCGTTAAATCAAAACTGTGCCGAGGTACAAGGAGCTTGTTTTGTCTTAGATCGTACAGTTGATATCCATCCAAACCTCGAAGTCAACCCAACTCTTTACATAGTACAGCAAAGGCAAAGTGAGAAGAAGCCCGATCCATTGTTACCCAGCAGCCTTGTTGCTGGAAGGGTTTGCAAGCTCAATCATCTTTGCTTGGGCCACTCTGCATACTTCCTTGAATTCTTCGTCTGCGTTCTTCAAACAGAAAGACATCCTCGTGTAGACTCGGCTCTTCCCTCCCTCAAATGAGCTTTGCAGGAGTCCAATGTACTGGCTGATTTCGTGAGCCTCCAATCCTTGAAGAAGAAACGGCAGCAATCTCCCATGAGTCTCCTCCATCACTGCAATGCTTTGAATCACCAGCTCGTCCTGCTTCTTGTTCCCCAGACCAGCTGCATTCAGCTGAGGCAAGAGATCCCTCTCCTCCTCATGGTAGTGTTCCACGCTATTTTCCTGGAAGAATTATATGAGGATGAGAACGCTATTGAAGAACGAGTACATAATAAACTCACGCCAGGTACATTGACTCATAAAAGACTAGCGAGTAGTTTTGACCCGCGTTAATTGCACACTTTAAAGTAAGTAATCAGAGAGGAAGGTCACTATGACCAGATCCGTACTTGAAGAGAGTGAAGCCGGATTGCAAGAGCATGCAAGCCTTCTAGATGGTCAGAGCAGCCCTGCTCCAACGCCATGACTCCCTTGATGTCCTCACGAATGCCATTCATTACAGGCAGATCCCGGGCATGATCTGCAAGTGCTTGTTCGCTCATTCCTGGAAAATTCAATACACAAGTTAAGCCCTTCAAATCAGCAACATATCGAAGCAGCTCCAATCGATTCAGACCAAAAACAGAGACTACTAACCCCCAAGCCGCTAATAGACATTCCACTTTGAAAACGCACAGTTCTGTTGATAAAAATGATGTCTTCTTTGTATTGGTACATTTCGTAGCCTTCCTATAGATATAGGCCTGGCCGCTTTTGGCCATTTGGGAAATTAATGGTTAATGAATACAACAACACAAGACTTGCCATGTAAACACAAGCGAAAGACAATTTGCGAACTAAGGATGGAATCTCCCTATTTTTCGAATCCATACCTTCCTCTGTGGAGTCTATTGCAGGAAAAATGACTCGTTCCTCCATTTGTGCATGCTCTTGCATGAGTTCCAACAACCGTCCATACATTTTCCAAAGCAGCTGCATCTGCTTCCCCGCCACTCCCCTTCTCCCCGAGTCTTCAATGGCCACTTTGTCCACCGGCAGCCCATCCGCAAGATTGACCAGCCTCTCCAAGTGCCACAAAATGCTCCTGTGTTGCAACACCGTCATGACAATCAAAGGAGACGGCGCCCTCTCCACCAACGTCTTGGCCACAGCTCCTTTCAGCAAATCCGTGTTCACTCTCACCGGGGAGTAATTCGGAAAAGAATGCATGGCTCGACTGTAAGCCAGCAAATGTGAGTGGACGGTCCCAATTTCAATACCACGGAAAAACTTGGCGACGTCGACGAGGAGAAGGATGGGAATCAGATAGACATCTACAAGTGTGAACAGGTTGCCGAAGAAGAACCGGCCCTGCTTGCCGTGTTCCCATATGCCACTGTCTAGTTTAGAAAACGTGGTCTCCAGCATCGGTTGGAGCTCCTGTTGCACGAGAGGACTGCCGTCGTACAAGAGCTGGCCCACAATGGGAGTCAGCTCGTCGCGAATGAACGCCACCCACTCCATCACGTCATCTTCCACTGGAGAAGGGATCAGCGTCGGGTCTTGGAACGTCTCCTCAATGTAATCCAGCATGACATCGGTTGAACCACTCAGTTTGTGGTTCCCGTAGTGTAAAACGGGGTACTTGCCGTTTGGACTAGCGTTTACTAACTTGGGGTTCACCAAATCTGCAGGAGTCAACCAGGTGGGATCCACGAGGATACCCTGGGCACACCACAGAAATGAAAAAAGGGTTAATAACGCTCGGGACGTCACCCTTGTTATAATTGAAAAAGAATCTAAAAGAACCAAGAAGCAGGGGACACATAATGCCGAGTCATTGCATTGAATCTTTGAATATCCAAATTTGTACTTTATGGTTGATCAAGGGTTTAGGACATTGAGAAGAAGTGCTATGGCTAACCAGCAAGAGGAGTGACACGATTTCCCAAAACTCAGACTTGGCATCACTGGACATAAGGCCAAGTAATGTTCAGATCTGTGCTTCTTGATTGATCTAAGAGCTCAGAATGAAGAGAAGGATTATAATCCTCATCATAATAACCAGTGAGACAGTGACGGAGTTGCTCTGCACACCAGACTTGGCATTACGTTTTATAATTTTGAAATCCAAAGAGAGCATACCTTGAATTGCAGCGCAATTTGCACACGTAGTGTGAAGGGACACAGCATGTCTCCGATCAACTGCACTCTAGGGAGATTACTTTCAGCTTCCGAGTACGCAGCATCAGGAGGAGCAGAATCTTCCGGACTCGGATCGCAATAAATTGGAGAAGACGACGTTGGCACAACCGCGGAGGGCTTGGGATTCAAAGGCTCATCCTTGTATTTCGGTCGAGACGCCTTTGGGAAACATATCCCCATCTTGACTGCGCTTTTAAAAGAAAGATTCTTTCACTTGGACCCAGTCTGTAATCCAGTGGAGTCACCAACTATTGAGGATCTGAATTCCAGGAGATGAAAAATAATGAGAAAACACTTGTAGACACGCAACGTTCAACTGAATTTCTAAAGGATCCCTACAGCTCAATTGAAACCGAAGTATTACTAGCGTAAATAACACACACAGCCGTTGATATTACAGTGTGTAACCCGTCAACGCAGCTTTTAAATCCATTGAAATTTCACCTGATGCAAAGCACGCCACATTTTGCTCCGGTTTTAAGTATTCCACACCTGGGTCAATTTGAAACGTCAGTAACAGATTTCCTACACAGAAGTGCAAAAGAGCTCCATAAGGACAACACTGCCAAATCCATACTTTTCATATCTTCATGCACATACCAGGAATGAATCCACCATTCGATGGACCGATGACCCAGATTAATGATTCACATCTC
The DNA here is from genome assembly GCA_947034895.1 of Rhytidiadelphus loreus. Lineage (NCBI taxonomy): Eukaryota > Viridiplantae > Streptophyta > Bryopsida > Hypnales > Hylocomiaceae > Rhytidiadelphus > Rhytidiadelphus loreus. The sequence continues at coordinate 49,533,022 of OX344764.1, forward strand.
AAACAACCCCTTCGCGTGAATTACGCTAAACCTCAATTCCTGATTCTCGTAAGCATACCCACCCGGAAAAAATTGAACTAGCCGTTAAACGTCTAAACTATCATTCAAAGTCTAGAGTATTCTTTTTAAAAGATTTGCATCTGTTTCTCCAATGCCTCTGTTCACAAAAGATGTTTCTCCGTCCACAAGCCATCCAAATGCAGGAGTATCTAGTGAGATCCGTAACTTAAGGAGACGTCACTGCCGACCAACAAAAGATTCGCAATGCGATCATCCTCCCTAGTAGTACTATCTAACGGAGCCCCTTCCAAATGAATGCAGCCCAAATTACCGAACATGTTTCCACTCCCTCACCTGAAGAAAAATGTAGTGATCGGTCCAACCGAGTGATGCACCTGGATCGACGCTCATGAGCTCCACAAAACCCAGTTCGATATCCCCATCTGCTCTGGATCCACTTTGATGACGACAACCCCCCGGTGAAGCTCTGTAGCCGCCCCCATTGTCCTTCCAAAACCCTATTCTTTGCTATTTTCAAAAGCCTTCACCTCACAATGCTACATAGCCACAAGGACGCCAACAGAAGAGGAGGACCCGGGGGCAGTTCCTGAAGGTGATGCACAACGGATCACACATCGATCCAAGGGACTAATGTTCAACAAGCCATTGCTAGCACTCCAGATTCAAAACTGTCATGCGTTGGAAACAGTACTCCCAAAACACAGAGATGAAGGTCAATGCCGAGAAGAAGAAGAGGAAGAAGACGAGGAAGAAGAAGAAGGGGGAAAGCAACCGTTAGAGCTTCCCTTCCGATTCAAAAGAAGCATTCAAACAAACGGCGATCCCAAGCAAACACCCCAAGGCTGGAAAAAGAGAGAAGGTTCGTTAGAGAGGAAGAGGACAAAGGAAGCTGGAAACTGGGAAACTGGGATTCAAAGTGGAGGAATGCACTGTTGGGAAATGGGAACAGTACAGCAAAGCCGAAGCAAGCGGGAACAACAATGAAAACTTAAATTACAGAATGGAAACCATGAAATCCACCGAACCAGTTTTTTAAAAAAGGAATGACGCGGACCAACGTTCTTTTTGTGGGGAGACTGTAACTGGGAGGACTTGAGGTGAGAGCACGGACACTTTGGGGAGATTTGACTCCTGACCCACCTGCCTCGTTGCGAAACAGTCGCTTTGAAAAACTGTAGTTTTCGGTGCAAAACCAAAACTGCAGTTTCACTCTTTCACCAGCGTTGATGCTGAGAATTCAGAGGCGTTTCACACTACGTCCCAAGTCACATGTCACATCTCATCTAAAAGGATGTAGCTGTATCACCAATTAAGGTAAGGTGGAAGCACCGAAAACCGTCAATATAAGCAATTCAGCATAGTTGGAGACACTTTTTTCCTAAATATGATATTTTGGTAGTATTAGCAAGTGAAAATCATGAATATTCAAAAAAAAAAAAAGATTTTTCGGATGTGGTATGTAATTTCTATGATTTTTCAAAGTGTTGGCTCCTTGGACCATTGAAACTATCACATAGGTGGACCCTAGACCAAAATTTGCAAAAATCAGTAGTTAGCAAATTAGGATTAAGTATGTGTCCTTCAAATGCGTTAGTGGATGAGAGGTAAGCATTTGAAGGACACATTAACTAAAGTCTAGGAACGCATTAAGAGGTAGTTTGAGGTACAAAAATAGGTACATGGACGCTTTTGGGTGCCTTCACTTTAGTCGGATTACAAAAAATATCATATTCATGATGAATAGGTACATTTATTGTTTTTTTAGTTTCTCTAAGAGTCATTCATTAACCCATAAACGACGCGGAGGAAGTTTTCCAGGTGATGTATGACAAAGAATCTCTCCATACAAGATAGAAGTGCAACTATTCATCCTCCAAATTTTGTGTAAAAAGGGAAGGTCATCTATAGTAGTTTGACTTCCAATAAGTGCTTTTGCATTACTTAAAGCCAACAATTCACATGGTACCCAAACAAATGATTTTTGCAGTGATCAATTCGTCATTCAAGGGTTAAATATTTTTTGTCCTTTGCATCGTTTTGAGGTTAATCTAGGGAAAACATAGTCCTTTAACCAAGGTCATCAACTAAAGCTAAGCAGATTTTTGGATGAATTGGTGCATTCATCTTTCCTACCATTTTCTTGAAAATCACCTTTATGGAGACACCTTTAGTCCTTGGCGTCCTTGTAGGATAAGACTTAGAAGGATGGGGCCTATCACAGAGGTAGTTAGCCAAAAATGATCATGAATAGGTGCATTCTTCATTTCTAAAGTAATATTGAAAGTTGTTCATTGGACACTTCTCGTCCTTTGTTGCATTTTAGGACTAAAACTTGTATTTTAAGAATGGGGGTGATTTGTAAAATTTGATATGAAATCTCCAATTGGTGCTAGTAATTTGGGACTCATAATCACATAGACAAATTCAAAACAAGTGATCAAACTAGCTAGGGACCTCAATTAAAATTTTCAACAACATTATTATAATTTTATGTGTAAAATGTTTTTATAAAATTGTGGAATGTTAAAGTTGGCAAAGTTGGTGTTGCACATAACATTATTCAACAATGTTAGTAAAATTGTCTTTGGATTTCAAGTAGAGAAAGCTAATTTATTCACTACCAAGGGGAAAAAATAGTATATGTGACCATTGCAACTTTGCTTCTCTTTCATTGTATTAGATGGTCTTTTACTTCACTATAAATGTGTCTCTTGTACTGTAGATGCTTCTCTCACATTCTCCTTAACTACATGATGCCATTTTTTTTTCACCCATTCACTTGTTGGTTGAATCTTCTACCTTTGACAACAAAGCATATTGTGCAAATACCATTTTAGTAAGAGGAGCCAAAAAAATCCTTATTGAATAACTTTATACAAAATGAAGGCAATAATAAGGTAACCAACCCAATTCAAACACATAATCCATGCCCCATTTTTTCTCTCTTACATTCAAATGTGGTAGAAATTGCACAGAATATGAATTAGGAATTCAAAAAGTTGCAATTGAGTTGAAAAGTCACTATTTCAAAAATTCAATGAACACCGCCATGCAACTTTTACACATGGCAAAAGATTCACTCACAATTATTCCACAATCTCAAAGGACACTTTTGAATTGCCAATGGGACTCATTAAGAGAATTCAGAAGCTATATTTTGCATCCAAAATAGGACAAGCCAATAAGACCCTTCTAGCTAGGATCCATAATGGCTATCAATGTGATTTTACTTTGACGCCCTATATTAGAGTTCATCAAAAAGTGCCCCCCATGTGTGTTAGAAGAAGGCTCAACTAATAATAGTACAAAAGAAACACACAACACCAAACTCCATCAAACCCTAGTTTTGGTGTTTCAAGGAGTTTTGCCCTCTTTTTTTTCTCCAATTCCACCTCTAGATCCTTCACTTTATGATTAACTCTGATGTCAGAGATTTTCCTTTTCTAAAAATGAGCTGACCAAAATATATATGAAACACATGTTCTCCGATTTGCCATTCTTTTCTAGATTTTTTTTTTCTGATCCACCACGGGTTTCCTATCTTATAGGAAAGCGGGATTTGAATTTCTGTACCGTACTAGAGGTTTGTACCCGGCAGAGATGAGATTATGGGGCTAACGTATGAATCCAATCAGACAGAATTTGGAAATGACAGAATTTTGCAATTGAAATCAGGAACCCACCTGACATCATGACCCCCTTATTGTGCGTGCAAAATGATCCAACTTTTTTTTTTTCCAACACATGGACGATTTCCATTGATAGAGGAAACAATACATTGAGACCAGGGGAACGACACTCCAGCTTTTGAATAACTGCAGTGTTGGGTGCAAATTCAAGTGCCCTTGAAGGGCACCAACTTTGACTTGCATAAGGTAACTGAGCTTTTGACATGCAGAACTTTGGACCAGCCTAATGCAAGCCCAAAAATTCTTGTGAAGTACATTTCACAAGACACATGTACATCTCAAGAATTTTTGGGCCTTATGTGGAAGTCCAGATCATCACATTTTGAATTATTTTTATGTCTGCCGTTTGTAAAATGCAGAAATTGCTGAGTACTACAACAACAAATGAATGATGTGAGTGCTTTGTCTATAGAACTGTTGATTAAGCTTAACCCTTAAAAAGACAAACCTGTATGAGGGGCTTAGTTTTAGGGTCAAACTTGAAATTTTATATAGTTTTATTTTATTTTAAATGTCTTGGAGCTTCACTAAGAAAATATAGTCCTTATGATCTACTTTCATTCTTTTTTTCAAATTTTTTTCCAGATTTTTTAAAATTGTAATTTTTGTGACATTTTGAATAAGGGAGCATCTTAAGAGCTTAAAATACAACATTTTTGAATTTATTTATTTATTGAATTTTTCTAAGGTGTGTGAGCTCAAAGAGTACATCAATTACATTATAGTGTTTATCAATATCATCTACAACTTTTCTAAATATTCCATACTAGAATTTAAGCATTTTTTATAATTACTATGATTTTTCTAAAGAAAATACTTCAAAATATCATATAAATATCATTTTTATGTTTTAAATTATTAAAAAATGAACTTAAAATTTGCATATACATTAGACTAGTCAAATTTTCATATCTTCTTGTTGGCAAGTGAAGGAAGTTCTAACACATTTGGATGCAAAAAGTTAGGAAGGGTCAAAAAATTTGGTAGACATTCTAAAATCATCTCTTCAACATTCGTACACATTCATTTTGGAGATGTACACATAGTCATGATGGCAGTTTTAGGGGCTGGGGTGGACTGACCCCCCTCACTCATCCCCAAGGGAAAAAGCTGAATTTTTTAAATTTCCTACGCATGATGAAATTTTGAAATTTTGAATTCATATTTGCAATCAAGGGTCCTACATTCGCGAGGAGAGGTGTTCAAGGTAAATAAATCAAGCACAAAATAGACAGTCTTTTTTTTACATGCACACCTGGAATGACTTTTGGGAATTAGCACCCCAACCGTTTTAGACAAGATGTGATTTTGAGTGTACCCACCTTAGTACAAACATGGAATTCAATTTACTGAGTAGATGAGGTGTCTCCGTGGGAACATAACACTTGTGTGGAAACAGAAGTCCTTCTCATTGGGAAAATAACTTAAGGTACACCAAACTCGACAGTCATAAGCCAAAAATAAGGGGACTTGACTTTCAAAATTCAAATTCGTGGAGGGCTCAAAATGATTGAGATTGTTTTTTGCACACCAAGTACTTATTTAGTAAAGTTCCAAGTATCCCCTCGGAGGACATTCAAAGGTTTCGGCAGGTTCTCAATTTTTGGAATGATTTTTTGAAAAATCAATTGAAGATAAAAAAAACTATATATTAGCTTTTGAAGAATATAATTTTTTATTTTCAATCAATGCCTAGAAGCAAATGTTGTGCCACCCAATCCAAAAAGTAGTTGAAGTCCAATAACCAAAAAAATAAAAAATAATTGAAGAAATAATATAATGAAATATTCATTTTTTTAGATACAATGTTGTTGTCTATATGGAAAGCTTTGATTCATTCCATTTTGATTAGAGCATTGCCAACGTTCCACGTCAAAGGTGGACGGCCTAGACTTGAGTATGGCATGTATGGGATTGTGGCCCACGGGGATCCCGCCCAAAGTTGTTGTAAGCTTGATCAAGCTAAAGTCACCCCTCCACAAAGACGAGGACAATGTTCTCGCCAAGCACATCGATTGTGCCTCGCACTGAGTGTGTCAACAATTGTTTTGTTATGTTCTTTATTGCTTGCATTAATTTCAACTTCAAATTTAAGTGCTCCTCAAGCCCTAGAAGGCTTAGAATAGTAACTTTTAGACCAACTTGCCAATTCAAGTGGTATGACGATTTTTAACAAGGAGTGAGTGTAGCGGGGATGAGTAGGGAATGAGGTGGGACTAAACTAAGGTGAAAGGGATTCCCAAAGCCTAGAGGAGCCCGTTTGGTGAGCCCTATTTAGGGAGAAACACTAGCAATGCTCTTAGTGATGTGAAAGTTAAGGAGCTTCTTGTTTTGTAGGCAATCATAGCTAGTAACTTTTTGCATGCAATCATAATTTGAATCTCTTAAATTCAAGATGTATAGTGCAAAAAAAATTACGTTACAAATATTCAAAAGTATTATAATCTAATCTAGCAAAGGCCAAAATTATCATTTTTCACTTTAATTGCAAATGTCTTGAAATCTAAGAGGTCAAAGCTTTAAATTATATAGCTTGGTGTAAGATCTCTTTATTAGATGAGTATAAAAAATGATTTCAAATTTATTTACTCTTTGCAATAGAAATGGAAGTTTTGAGTGGTCTTTGATGAAAAAAGAGGCCTTAGGACTTTTATGTTGATTATAGTTCACTTTAAAATGTCTACATGAAAACAATATTTGGAGGGAGTTAGAATTTTATTTTGAAGTTGGGGCATCTAAAAATAAGAACTCAATTAGTGAGTTAGTTAAGGTTCTAAATACTTTTGAATTCAAAATTCAAAAATTTAGGAAGATCTACTTTGCAATTATATTATTGAAATACACACAATGCCATGAGATTGAGAGTACACAATCAAAATGGAAGATGAAAATCATCCTATGTGCAACCTTATATGACTAAATTAATCAAATGAATTGTAGCAATATTAATTTCTTCTCCCTAATAGCTTGAAGAATTCCAAATCAATGAATTATTACAATTTTAAGCTTTATGTGTTGGTTTCAAAGTCACACAATAATGTGTGTTTTAGTTGTATATTCTATTTTTAATATTTAATTAAATTCAAGTGTTTTTTATTTCAATGTTATTTTGATAAAATGATAAAATGATAATAATATACATTATAATTAATAAAAAAAATTGTAAGTAAATTTTCATTTTTCTACCCAAAATGATCAAAATGCATGTACTTGAAAAATGTAGCAAAAGATGTTTTGGGTGTAAAAAATTGAATGATTACCTTCAAATTTTCACACTATTTTCCATTTCTATTTTCAATTGGAGAAGTATTTTCACATTATTTGGATTTCTTTTGTCATACTCACCAGTATATTTTAAAATTTTGCTATAAAAATACAGCACTGATAATTTTCTAAAAAAGCAATCTAGCAAATTGACTTCATTGTCATTGTAGGCTAAATCTCCTAAAACTTTTTCTCTTATAACAATTCTCATAAATAATACTTGTGAAAGCTAAACATTTTCAATCTATAATACATTTTAGAAGGAATTTTTCAATTTTTATTTCAATTTTTTTTTAAAAATTATTGGTTGGCTTAGTAACAAATCTAATTGTATGAATATGATATGGATCATATATTACAACTATTGTTTGAAAGTAATCTCTATACATAAATTTGAACTATCCTTTGTCCTCAAGGGATTAAAACTTATTGGATTTACAATTTTTTTTGCAAAGAACAACAAATAAGACAATTTTCTACATATATTTTGGTCAACTCATTTTGAAAGATAAAAGAGACATTATAGGTGGACAGAGCTAAAATTTAGCTTCCTATTGGAGACCATAGGAGAGGGAGGACTATTTTTGTCATTTTGGATGCTAGTGAAGTTCCATTAGGGGCACTTCATACTATGACCGTCCAAATTGTGAGGCCATGGGATTGAGTGGCCAAACTTTGTGGAAAGTCCAGAGAAATGAACAATAAATAGGCAATAAAATATAGGAATTTGAGCCTTCAATTGGCCATAATGTAAAGCCTCCCAAGGCCAAGCCCAAAGTCTAAAACCTTGGCAATAACCTCCCATGACCTCTTGATTTAAATGGCCATAGTGTGAAGTCTCCAAAGGTCAAGCCCAAAGTCCAAATCCATACCAATCTAATGGTTGAGATCTTGCCAATTTTTTCTTTTTATGAAAAAAATTTGACAACCTCTTTACTATAGTTTGGATCTCTATTTTTAGGTGACCCAAACTTTCTTTTGAGAGTCTGTTGCCATGGATGTAGTTGGATGGCGATGGCCTTTGGACTTTGCCTTCTAGTGTGAAGGGTCGAAAAGCCGAACTCTTGGTTTTTTGAAATGTGGAAACCCATGGCCTCTCAACCTTTGGCCGTTACTCTAGGTCCTTATAACTTTTCTAAATACATTGTAGCAATGACGAAGCAATCCACACTTAACATGTTTTTGTATGAATCTAAGTATAAGGTGGATTACATTAGAATGAAACAAAGCATCATTCTATTTTCCCCAAGTAAGGTCCAAGCTTTCCAATTTTGAAAAACAAATGGACACAAAACACCTCTTATACACATCAAAATTATATTTTTTTCATTCACATAAATGTTTGTGGATTGGTGTGGTTATTTTCAAACATTTGTGTTGTATACGTTTTCAAAAGTCTTCAATACAAGCATTTTATAATAGTAAAAAAAAAAAGCATGTTTCAATTCAATAATTACCTTTTCACATCTATCACAATGACAATGAAGCAAAAAGATGCAGCACCTGCATTAGTAGGCCCCCCCTTCCCTCCTAAAAAATAGAGCCGTTGATTTTTATTTAAAAAATAATTACAACCCCCCTCCCAACCATTGATCTGAATTTTTTTTGGATACTTATACTTATACGGATACGGATACCAATACGAATATAGATTGGGATACAATACAGTATGGGATACGATACAATATGGAATACGGATACGGTCTGGGATACGGATACGGATATGGATTGGGGATACGGGCAATATCCCATATTGTTTGTCATGGGTATTGTCATGGGAAACTACAAAGGAGGGGAGGGGAGGGGGAGGGAGGTTAAAAAAAAAAATTTAATTTTTTTAATTAAAACTATTCCGAGTTGGGGGGTAAATCATTTCAAAAATATTCATTTCAAAAATATTTGGACGGGCGGGGTGGTGGTAAATAATTAAAAAAAAAACAATGGATTTGAGCTCATTGTGACAAAGTGTCACAATGACAATGAGCTCAAAAGATGCAGGTACTGCATTAACACTACAATATAGATCTCATGAATGGTAAAGAATTTCAAACTGAAACTTTATGTGCATATTTTACATGAAGGTGAAATTAAAATCCTATGGTTTCAATTGCCATATTTTACAATTTTTCCATCCAAAAATCTTGTTTCAAAAGTGAACATTTTTGCATTTTTTGGACTTACAATGCAAAGAATATTAAAGGGATAACCAGTTTTTAGAATTTTGATCTTCAACAAGGGCCCTTGCAAGTGTAAGATGTCATGACCCCCTTGCTTGTGCACTTCATGAATGGAATAAGTTTGATGGTTGATGCAAATTGATTGAATCTGTCATGACCCCCTTGTTTGATGGTTGATGCAAATTGATTGAATCTCTAGGTTAACACCAAGAAAACACCCAAAACGGCATGTGAAACAATGAATATATATATATATATATATATATATATATATATATATATATATATATATATATATATATATATATATATATATATATATATATATATATATATATATATATATATATATATATATATATATATATATATATATATATATATAATTATTTGTTTATTTATTTCATATTTTATGAAGTGTCAAAATGGCGATATAAAATGGTATAATAGTATTCCAAATTTCAACATTCATCCATATATTGGATAGAAAATATCACATTAGCACGTATTACATGTATATAATTATGTTTTCATTCACAATTTGGCAATTTCATCTAAGATTTTTTATTTAATTTGAAGTTTCTAGCAAAAAGTTTCATAGTTTGTTGATATTTTTTGGCCAAATTATTTTTTTCTGGTACAATCCAACATGATAATGCCAAAAGAAATCCTTGTTATATATCTACTTTGTATGTAAAAAAATATTCATATAAAATAAAAACATGATGAAAAAACAAAAAGCCTCATCATTTGCATATAATGTAAATTGTCCCATTCCAATCCAAATGGGAACAAACCCATTGTAGACAAAAATTGTATTAGTGGTGTATTTCAGAACTTAAATGTACACCACTAATATAATTTTGCCTACAATGGGCTTGCTTCCATTTAGATTGGAATGGGATAGTTTACCTTATTATGGTATAGAACATAGAAGACAAACATCCAAGTCATATATATCTATTAGTTTATATGACCCTAAACCACCTTTGTGCTAAATGAATGATTGAATGTGAGGGACCTAGACTTCACAATTTGTATTGAGAATTTTTGCCCATCTTAGAGATGAATTATGCAAAACGTCCCATTGTGGTTAGAATTAGGAGTTTGCCCTCATGCCATTGCTGAAATTTTGTAATATTCCCCCCCCCATAAAGACAAATGTGAAAAACGACAAGAGCAATTGAAATTATATTTTCTCAACAAAGTAAAAATTTACTATGAATTTTTGAAGTGCTCAACCCATCATGGCCTTAAAGAATCTCCAGACTACTATACCGTAGAACCAAGAAAATCTATATCCATAATGCTCTTCTTACACACCTAAAATAGTTGCAATAATTTCTAACGTGGAAGACCTATAAAAGTCACTTCCTACAATGAAATTACAATGAAAAGTTAGAAGTTTCTAATGAGGTCACTAATCACTCCATTACTATGAGGTAAGGCATTGATTGCCGCCCAAATCTCATTTATTGAAAACCCCCATAATGGAATCATTCCCTAGGTGTCCGCTATGGGGTCTTCTGACTGCAATGGGCTATTCTACCTTTTATGGTTGGAGACTAAGGATATTATTTTTAATTTTCCAAAATCAAAATCATTAGTCCCTCCAAAATAACACTTACATTTGGATAAAAAAGAAATACTAAAACTAGACTAATTGATGAATACAATTAGAACATGAGAACCTACAAAAGTCGAGAGTTGATTTTAGATAGACTCATAGAGAATACTTTGAAAGTTCATAAATTTTTCATACAATCTCCATTCAAATAATGCATGTTGAAGTGCGTTGAATTCCTCTTTCATTTACCAATAAGATCCAATAATTTTATTTTATTTAATAATAATAACTATTTTTAGTTGCAATTAAGGATGCACTGACTTTGATATAACTTGCATACTTCACTACAATGGTGAGGTTATTTTCATTCATAAGTTGATTAGGTTCTATTTAGATTTAGGATGAAATATCAATCATGGAGATATCTTCTCTCTTTGAAAATCTTGGGATTAAATTTGATGATTTTATTCCTTTAAAAACTAATATTTAGCAATAATGTCTATATTTTTTCTAAATTACAAATCAACAAAAAATCGCCATGGCTAATTTCTTTTCTTCAATCTTTCCATTATAATTTATGTCATTATGTTGTAATATAATTCAACATCCTTTTTATATTTTATATTTCATTTTCATTTTCATTTCTACAACAATTTTTTCTTACAAGAGTGTTTTCATCCTATGAAAGTGCTAAATTTTAACCACATGAGTAATTTAATTTTATATATAGAAGAGCTTATACCATGAGAGTATTTTTAACTTATTTATAAGAAAAACTTCAACTATGGAATTAGTTTTAAACTTATGTATGAAAGAACTTTTAACCATTAAAGTACTTATTGAACTATTCAACAAAGAACTTTTAATTAGTAGAGTAATTTTATCTTATAAACAAAAAAAAAATTCAACCACATAAATCACTTGAGAATTTTGATCATTCATGTGTATTTTACCATTTTTAGAATTTTTACCGACTAGGATATGGAATAAATAAAATAAAATTTTGAGATATTAAAAAAAATAAAGTGCACATTTAATATATATATTTGTGGTAATATTTTCAAACCATTTTAATAATGTTTTAAATTTTTATGCGTCTAATGACTTTATATAGAGCATTGCAAAAGATGTTTTGAACTTCTTGTTATTTGAGCCATTTTGGTTTTTACTAATCATTTCAATTGTATTCAACCTTACTAACAAAAAAGGATTAACCTCTAAAAATCTATAGGCTAGTAATTTACAATATTCACAAAACTAACATGAGATTACCCTACTCTAAGGTTAGATTTGTTAAAAAAAGAATTAAATATGGTATCTAATGATATCTTCAAAAATTATAAGGTGGCATAATTGAATAGTGCAAAAAATATTAATGAAAATAATCTTAATTTTCAAAAAAAAATGATGAAAAATGAAAAACAATATACATACTAAGGCGATTGCTTTATAAATGTAAAAAACTCATGAAATACATAATGGAATTGCATAGCATACAACTATACAACTATAATGTATGGCATTACATTCATGTTGTTTAATTGTCTAGAATTCCAAAATATTAAATTCCTTGAACAATTCCTCTAGGTCTTGGTCATCCAAATCAATCTTTTTCTCACAAACATCATCTAAATTTGACATTGCACTAAATAATAAGCATGATGTATTTGTTTCCATAGCATGTGTTTGAAACTCTTTCTCAAATGCTCTAAGTAGTCTACATTTCTACCATTCCTTAATAATCATGGCACCTTGCAATCTTTGAATAACTAGATGCATAACTTTTCTTGCAATGTTCTAATACTCAAAATTAGCTTCAATATGACTAGTCCCACATTCTATTTGTTCTTTGCTAGTAAAATAGAAGATCATTTGAAATGCTTAGTAAAGTCACATTTTAAGTGACCTTTGTAGAATCACATTAGTAGGTTGAAGCTTAGATGTGCTATTCGCAAAAATGAATATCACTATTAAAAGGATATTGTACCTTCATCCAATCTATAAATTATTTTGACTTGTGAATTGATCAACAATCAATAAGCCATATCATTTTTTGCTTCTCAAGTAGCTACAAATTTTGCTTCATATCTTGAAAATATGGATGAAGAATCTCATACACAAATTGCTAGAAATTGTTGAAATTTGACCAATGATTTTTAGTCATTGTAAATTGAAAACCAAAGCTCAAGCAAAGTTTTGCCAAATGAGTCTTTGGCAAACATCTCCTTGTTTTATCTATGAATATAATTTGCATTGGCAACAAAGTTCCACTTGATGTTCAAGAAAAGCATGCATGCAACAACTAAATGTTTGTCAATCATGCCAATAACTCTAATGTCGTTAGATCCCCTTCTCTCCCAAGTTCTTTTTTGACCATTGGTACAAGATGAATATCTAATCAACATTGATAAAATTTGTTAATGACATATAATATATATATATATATATATATATATATATATATATATATATATATATATATATATATATATATATATATATATATATATATATATATATATATATATATATATATATATATATATATATATATATATATTTTTTTTTTTTTTTTTTTTTTTAAACACAAAATTGTCAACATTTTAAATAAAATAGGAGATGACATTTATCAGTTTGATCTATGTTTATCACCTAAGCTAGTAGAATATCATAAGCTCTTATAAAATAAGCTATTTTGAGACCCATCATTTGTCCTTGATTCTCCGACTTTAAAGGAAGTTTTCCACATATTGTGGTTACACATTTACACAATAGATTTGTTTGGAATTCCTTGTAACTAGTTTATAGTTTGTCCTGCTAGTTTTTGCTAGTTTTTATATTTCCCTGTGTTCTAATGTCATTGTGGAGGGATCCTCAAAGAATTTCTACGTAAGGAAATCAAGTGGGTTTTCTTTTGCAGGGATTTTCATAAATTCTTCCCAAATACCCTGTGTGTAATTCATATTGGTAGACTTTACAACAAATTGACACATCTTACATTTCAATGTTGTTTCCACCTAAAATTTGGTAGATTTTACAAGATGCAATTGTCCCATATTGATTGTCAAAAGTATCGTGAAGTTGGACACGTAAGACTTGTAAGTTGTCAATCTTTAAGACAATAAATTCTATTCATAGAAATCTATGATTCTAGAATTAGTATGTTTAGAAACCTAAAAAATTGTAAAACAAATGAAATGTACATATTACTAACACTTTGAACTCTTGAAACCTAAAAAAGGGTCTAGATAAAAAAAATTGAAATGTACAAATCAATGAGATTGGAAATTCAAAGTCTACATATTAGTTAGATATGAGCCTCCAAAATCTACAAATGGTTTTGATTATGTGATTTGAAATCTACATTAAATTTAGATGTTAGACGCATAAATCTACATTCTAGAATATTGAATTTCATAAATTGAGTTGATTTGGAGTTGGAGACATCTTCAAATAACACTAAAAAATTGCAAAAATTCCCCTCTTAATAAATTTTTTTGTCTCACATTTTCCAGTGACGGCCACAATTCCTATGTGTAGAAAAAAGAGGTAAAAAAAATGTGGACAAGAACCTTGGCCTATACTTTAATGACCCAAAAAATATAATGTCATGAAATTCACGTAAGGACTATGTTTTCACCAAAAACGTTCAAAAACTGTCATTTCTAGTACAAGTACTAACTTTTATAAATAAAAAAGGAAATCGTCTTAGGGGATTTCTATTATAGTGCCTACAGGGGACTTTGAAAATGTTCCTTGTGATATAGCTCTACTTCAATTGATGCTTCAAAATCTTTTGAGTCCATTCCATATTGACTTCCTGTTGGGATCACTCAATGTATTCTTTGGACATCACGTGTGATCAAGTAAATTTTCTATTCCTATTTACTTTTTAATAAATTTAGATTTAGCTCCAAATTTTTGGATGTTGTTACATAATCAATATATCTTTATGTGAAAAAAATTGGATTCAATTGAATTCAATAAGATATTCAAATGCACAATTGAAGATTGTACTAAAATGACTATATTTTCACTTCAAATATTTATCAAGATTGCATTTGAATGACAATTGTATCCAACTTTGATATGTATAAACTTTAACCAAGCCTTCATTTATTGGCAATTTAAAATTTATTTTTAAAATATTATTTACCATATAAAATAGGGGGTCAATTTTTTTTTCAACTATACAATGTATTTATTTTCTTTCAAAATTTGTAAGTAATTATTTCAGATAAATAAAATTTTCAAAAATTCACAATATGAACTTCCAACTTAATAAAACATATTATAATTTTTCCAAACTATTTAAATGATTTTTTACCATATAAGATAGGAGGTCAAAGATTTTGTTTACACGTGATCTAAAAAATACATTGAGTGAACCCTCCGGGACTGACTTAAAAATTTTCAAATAGCTTTGATGTATGAAAAGATAACACTCCCAAAATTATAGGTTGTATAATTCATACACTTGATGATTGTCCTGCATCTCTCATAGCAATAAGCAATTCACATATCTCTTTTAATACCTCAAGCCTTGAAAAAAGAAGATATTCATGCTGAGATGAGGGTACAAAGCTATTGTATCTTTGAATGTAAGACAAAAAATTTGGCTTCAAAGCTCCCTCTTTAGTGAACCAATTGGCCATAGTACTTTGGCTAAATCCATCACACGATCATGTAGTTGATCTAGATTTCCTATATATACAAAATGCTACATGTTATCAAAACAAGCTTAGATGACTCACTATTGACTCACATCTAAAATAAGTTTGAAGATCACGTAACATAATTAGAACATTAAAAAAATCAAATAACAACATGCAATTTATTGAATCAAAAAGTTAGCCTCAATGTTCAAAAATCATACATGGAGACTATATTCAAGTAGTGCAATGCTCTAGAAATACCTTTGTATTGCTTAATAATTGCTATAATGAGTGGCCAATTGTCTATAGTGAACAATTTTTCGTATAATTCTTTTCTTTTTGCACTAATTGTGATACAGTTGTGCAGACCAAGGCATGGAAGTAGTAATAATTGTCATTTGAGGCAATTAATGAGGCCTTCCAACGTGTAGAGAGTTAAGAGATGTTTGTTCATTACCAGTAGTCTCTTGTAACTTACAATGCTTTCCATATTGTTTCTTTGATCTCCAAACCAACAATATCAATGGATTCATTGAGCACTTATTCATTCGTAATTTGCGAGGCCTTCCAAACCGCCCCTTCACAATTACATCCATAGCTACATCACTACGTGGTGCTTGTTGAGAAATAATACAAGAAAGCTTCTCTCATTAGAGAAAATTTGACGCCTCTATATGGCCACTAGACTTTGAACCAATGCCTCCAAAGTCCAAATTAAAAAATTATATATATTTTTTGGAATTTATTTATTTAGACTATCAATCCAACTCTAAAAGCCTACTAGAGGCTCTATTTTTTTGTTAATGTTCCTATTTTTTTCTGACTAATTGGCCTTGAAAACCTTGTCAAAAGAACTTGCATACTAGCAGATATAAAATTATAAAATACAGTATCCACAAACCCTAGACCTAGAATGAAATTGAAGTCTATCAAAATTATCAATTTTTTCCTAAACAATCTTCTTCATCATTACTCTCAAGAGACTCTTCTCTTTGCAATCTTTTTATTTTCTTGCAAGACAAATTGGCAACAACTTCTTCTTAGACCTATATCTACACCTCTTTGTCCCCTCTCTAAGAGCATCTACAATTGACAAAGTTCTAGCTAATTTCAAGTGACAAAAATATTCATAGATGAGCTGTATTTTCAAGGTAAAATAAGTCATTGTAAGAAATTATGCTCAAAATGGGCTTAGCGACTACAACTCTATAGATTTGATTGTTACAAAAAATCCCAGAGAATTTACTATAAATATATTTTTTCTATCCATCTACAACCATCGGGTATTTTATGGTGTGTATGTTAGTTTTGGTTTTGAAAATTAGCAATACTAGTGTTATATAATATTGTAATTCATCCCATTATACAAGGGAATTTAAGTACTTATCAATTTTTTCAATTTTTTTTGCTATACTATGTTATATGTATTTTTAATTATGTATATGTATTTTGTACAACATTGATTTAGGACATGCAACTAAAAAATGCAATATAGTAAAACATGCAAAATACATCATTATGTCCATACAAACTAACGCATAGAAAAGTGGTAAATATTGAAATGGGTTTATAGGTCTAATGAATTTGCTATGCTAGGTGCAAGGTTATTAGAGTATGTTGTAGCATTAGGTAGAAAATAACATTGCATTTGAAATTAATGACTAAGGACAATGTTGTTGAAAGACACCATAATTAAGTACTCTATACAACGAAATCCCTATGAGACTTATAAAGGGAACATGAAAAGGAACAATGCATTTCTGTTTAGAAATACAACCTCAAATATATATGCATCAAAATTACAATTTGTACTATACATTGCTCATCAAATGTACCAACTTGTTAGTTTGAAAAAAAGACTCATTTGCGTAGACAAACAAAAACTCTAACAAAAAAGAAGAATTAGCTACCATCACATGCATATGAAAGGCTTGTAGTGTATACAAAAAACTAACAATCCTGTGCTTCGCCCATATATAATGCCTGAAACTATGATCTTGCTTAAAAATCCTTGCCATTCACTATTCTAGACTCCAAAGCTTGAAACAATGTATATCAATGAATATAGGTGCAATGTACTCTAAACTTACATCTTTGTCTTTTAGATTTTATAACTTCACATTGAAGGATGCTATGGCATTGAATGAAATGCACCCTCCCTGAGCAAGATTCGGATTCAGAAACTCCTTACAAAATCCTAAGGCAATCCCAAACCTTCCAAGTGTAGTACACTTGATATTGGATTTGAAAACAATGCCCTAATGTTAACTACATTCTTTTCAAGCACTAAAAGAAACCTATATTTTTTATGACGCATGTTTTGTGATATCCACCTATTTTTATGTTAACAATGACATCAAATAAACAAAAAACATGGGTTTCTTCTAGTGAAACACAATGAAAATTTTCAATATATGAACAATACACCAAGGCAAAGGGCATGGCAAGATCATAAGGTGATACACCAAGGCTACATTGTTGTGGATTCAGAAAAGCGCAATTAGAAAATTCCAAACCCTAAATTGCATCAACCTACTTTGCAAAATAGGTGTAGATTGTAAAAAGAAGGTGAGATTGACAAAATCTACATTTTTCCTACTTATGAGGTCAATACTAGGAATTTATTGATCCCATACTTGTTGCCATGTACTAAAAGAATTAATTTATGGTGAAGGCACCCAAAAGCATCTTTGTATCTATTCATGTACCCTAGACTGCCTCTTAATCCCGCTCTTAATGTGTCCTAAGACTTTAGTTAATGTGTCCTTCAAATGCTTACCTGCGATTCACTAACACATTTGAAGGACACATACTTAACTCTCATTTGCTAAGTATTAAGTTTTACAAATTTTGGTTTAGGGTCCACCTATGTGACAATTTCAATGGTCTAAGGAGCCTGCACTTTGAAAAATCATAGAAATTACATACCACATCCAAATTTTTTTTTTTTTTTTTTAATATTCATGATTTTTACTTACTAATACTATAAAAATATAATTTTTAGGAAAAGATGTCTCCAACTATGCTAAATTGCTTATACCGATGGTTTTGGATGCTTCCACCTTAGGTCACCTTTAATTAGTTTTACACTTTAATGTAATCATGTGCCAACTTATATAGTACACTCTGTTACTTATAACACCTTTCATGATGTGCCTACAAACAAATAAGCATTGATTCAAAGATTGTACTAACAAGGAAATAATTAATTGTTAATAGTTAAATAAAATTTATCGCCTGATGGTGTTAGGTGTGTATGGCTAAATGATAAAACAATTTTTTATTTTAAAAGAGATTATAGGATAAAAATAAATAACATGGATGAAATGAATATATAAAGTTAACAAATAGTTGTTTTCATTAACACTTCAAAACTATTGGTTCTCATTTCTATATTAGTTAAATTTTTTTTACCTCCAATGCTTAATCCTTCAAGGAAATAGAGAATCAATAGAGTCCTCAAACTATGCAAAATCCCATATTTGACAAGGAAAAGAATTATATTAGATATTGATATCACCTAAGAATAGTTGCATCATGGATTGATACAAATTGTCTAATTTTTGGAAAAAATTGAGGGCTGCATTATACGTAAATGTATTCTATAGCCCATTATATGAGCATGTATTTGTATTTTGGAACAAATATAGTATAATTCACTAAAGCATGTAAGATTAGGTAGATGCACATTCAAATATCAAGACATGACCTCATACATAGGCCAAGGTTGTTGTACATCTAAAAGATGATTGGCATAGCGTGTAAGCATTATAAATTTTTTTACTTGCTAAGTACTTAGAACTATCCTAAATCCATCATTGTTCTTATGTCATACAAAGAATACATGTCATTCTCCAAAGAATGAAGTGCAGGTAAAAAGGAATAGATGCCACACTTAGAGAATGAAGGTCACTTCCAATTGCCACAAGGTCACTATTCCCACACACAATCACCAAAGGCTTGTATGCACATTCTAAACTCCTTGTATGAACCAAGAATATGGTCTTTTTAGGTCCAATGCCATACAATAAATTTATTTTATTTTCAAACAATGTTTATTGCAAAAGGATATGCATGGCCACTCTTACAACTAACTTATCCAAGTAATACAAAATCTCTAAGTGATTTGAACCTACCTTCTACATTCTAGGCCTTGATAATGTGACAACATCTATGGAGTTGCACCATTTTTGCCTTTCATATGAGAACAACATTGTAAGAAAATTGCACAACAAAAGAGTTTCAAAACCATAAATTTTATGCAACATTTCCATTGATATTTTTTGAGCTAAAAAAATTCATATCAATTTGAACCTTTCTTGCATCTTCAAATACATCTTTGTATCCTAAAATGCACATTATACACCACAAGGGCAAATGTTTTCAACAACCTTTAGGAGTTAACTAACTCATGAAAGCTTTCCTAAAGTTGAGTATAATTGTCTCTTCATTTATGCAATCCCCCTAAACATTGCAAAAATCATCTCACTTTTCACAATCACACACAAATTTGCATGTGGTGGGACTTTGTTAATGCATCGTGTCATCATCAACAAATTCATAAATTTGGTTACATCCTCAGCTAACTAATAAGGTGGATACACCTATTTCCAACATGGAAAACTATATGTGTGAAATGCTGAACATATAAAGCTCTATGATTTGGGAATGTACTACTCTTGTACATGATTGTTGGTGTTGCTTTGAGGTGCTATGTTTAATTGAACTTCAAAATTCTTAATTTCTGATTGCCAATCCCCAAAAAACTAAACTTGCTCCAAGTAAATTTGCCCAGAAATATGTTGATTTCTTATCATGCATTCACCTTTAGTTGATGCAAAGAGTTTCTTGCTTGCATTTGGATTGACAAACTTTGTCAAGCTTTGGGGATCCAAGCGAAGTTGGAGCTACATACCAACCACATACTAGATTGTGGGACTTTGGTATAACAAACAAACACTTCATTTGCATGACCCTGAAAAGGGTCTGGAGTTCTCCTTGTTCATTACATGCTTGTCAACTGTTATCGCTATCCATTCCATTCAGTATGAAAATTTCATCAGAATAAAACTTGAAATGCAGAAAGATAATGCAAATAGGGCGGTTTTCCAAAGCCATAATTGTCAATTATGAATTGAGTTGAAACCAACCTCACCTTTTCATAGACTTTGGGATAGTGTAGAGAGCATGATATACGTTGGTGGCACCTTGTTGGGGGTGTCTCCCCGTGTTCTATCATTATCTGCAACAAAATCACAGTCACTTAAATTACATGTGCTGACTATGTGTGGAGTATACTATTGTTCTTGTATAGGCCAAGTTTTAGGATTGAAAAGGCGGAGTCAATGTAATTATCAAGTTGTTGATGTGTGTTACAAGATTGGGCTGATTTTTCTTTATCAGCTGAAATGCGTAGACCTGTTAAGCTTATTGCCTGTTGTACATACGAAGAAGCAAACAACAATTGTGTATTTTGAAAACTTGTATTCATTATGGAATACTGATTAGAGACTAGACTAAAACTTCACCCTAAGAGTCATTTTTTTTTCTATCTATAGAATCAAATTTATTATTTTTAAGAGTGACCTTGTACTGAAAAAAGCTACAGAGAAGGGAAGCCATCCTATTTGGAAGCTATCCTAATTGGAATTCAGTTGATTCTATTTGTGTCTCTATATAGTATGCACATTTATTGATTTGAAATTGCACTACTGATACATGTTGGCACAAATAGCCTCAATTGAATTGATGGCACAAGTAGAGTGGCCCATTGTAAGGAAAGTTTTGAAAATTTTGCAACACGCTATCCTGTTGGATTTCATATTTTTTTATGGAAATGTGATTTGAAGACCGTTACCCAACAAGCTTCTTTGAAACAAGCATGAGAAGGGTAAGCGAATAAACCTGAATCTAGTGGGAGTAGTGCTCTGATCCAAATTGCCGATCTAGGGTGAAATTGAGCCCATCTTGACTCTTACAATACTTTTGGTGGAAGTATTGATTGGTTTCAATTTACTCCCACTACTACCTATAGACACTCCTTTCTCTTTGAGCAAACTTTGGAGTTGTTCCACTGAGCCCCGCGCACAAAGCAATTTTCTGATGTCTTGTTGTACCGATTGCAACCGGATTGACACCCTATCTTTTTCTTCAGTGACAGACCTGAATTGTAGTCAACAAAGGAATTAGTACGTTCGAACAATCCCAACGAATAAGAATTTATAGTGTAGTAAACAACTTTGAAGGTAGAGATTACAATCAAATCTAGACTTGGATGTATAATTTCTAAGAATGAAAAGTTTCCTCAACTCTATATATGCTATTTTAAGACTCTCTATTTTTACTAACTTAACTTCAAGTTAATATACCAATTAGTCTTCCTTTTCAATCATCTTACAACAAAAGATGATTGAAAGCTCCATAATTTCTGGTTTGTCTTTGAAAGGTCACCATCTTTGGAAAGAATATAAATGTTATAGACATTCAATTCCACTGGTGATATCTCTGCTTGGATTGAGCATAGAGTTGTCTTGAAAACATTCAAGTTCTACATATTAGAAGAGATTATATTGTCATTTGGTCCCCAAGACTCTTAGTTTCTTGTGTTCACTATTGCGTAGAGCTTTGGTTTGCTTAATTAAAGATGTACCGGGCAACCCAAAAGATCAAAGTAACAGACTTTGAATTTCGATAAGTGTATGACTTCTTAATCCATGCATGGTCAACTACTTGGAAATTGAAAGAAATGTAGGCACCAAATTATCTTCAAATGAGCATATAATGTAGCTAACTGAAAGCACAATTTTAGCAGCTAGCCCTATTAACATGTTTACCTGAGTTTATCTTCAAGCTGCTTATTTTCCAGCAAGCTTCCCTTCAACTTGCTTTCATTGTCCTCCAAAGTTTGGGCTCTCAAGATTGAGACACACCTGGACTTCTCTCTTTCAGATATCCTAATCTGTGAGTTTCTCTCACTCTGATACTCCTTGAGTTCGGCGTCCTTTTTGCTCTCATAAGCCTCGAGTTTAGCATTCTTCTCCTTTTGATAGGCTTCAATTTGGGCCCGAGTAACCCGCAATTCTTCCTTCAACTCACTGACTGGCTTCTCCAACTCATTCTTTAGCTTCTCGATGGGTTGGCTCTTTCCCTCATTTACCTTTTCTTTCAAGACCTAAAATTCCAAAATACATTGATAAGTGTGTGACATCATGTATGAAGCCAAACAATCCCACAATTTTTTTTAAATGGCGGAATTTCATGAAGTTGGTGGGCATAGTAAAAGGCTGAGTTTTGAGGAGCTAAAGGAATTTGAAGTCACCTGATTGAAAACCGGAGCCATACGGAATTGTTCATCTGAAAATTGGATTCCGACTAAACCTCATATATCTATACTTCAAGTAGAATTTAGAGTTGAAGGTTTTGTTGGCCACTTCAAATATACAAGGACACGTGAAAGCACTATTTTTCAAGGCTCCAGGCATTTGAAGGTACCTTGTTTTCAAAGTCTTACCTTAAGCACTTGAATGTCACATTGTTGAAACTTTGAAATTTGCTATATATTTTAAAATACCACAATAAAGGAGAGGATGAATTTGTCACATTCCAAACATCCTGAAGATCTGACAACTCGATATTTTCCAAGAAATAGTGAAAAAAATGTGAGCTACATTCATGGTAATTGATTGTATTAGCATTCACTAACCTTGAATTTGGCAATCCAGGTCTCGTTCTCCAACCTGGTCTGATCAAGGGCATTTTTAGTCTTTTCCAGAACAACTTTTTGTCGGTCCAACTCAAAGTTGGCTACTTTCAGATTATTGCAGGTTTCTGCTTCTTTTAAGTCAGTTACTCTCTGAAGCTCTCGAAACCTGCATGCATTACGTATTGCACATATTTTAGATTAGGCTTATTGGAACCCCTAGTGGAACAAGGAATGACATGGTTTTTAGATGACCAATTTGATTGATAAAATGTAATTGGAATGGAGGCTAGATGTATACCACCAGAAACAAGGAAAATGACTGCTTGAGTTGGTAAAAAATGTAGATAAAACAGAACAAAAAAACCTCGCTATATAAGAGACCTACTCAAAACTACTGAACAAGATATGACATCCAATTTGGGTCCCTCAAAGGGGTTACTCTCCAGAGTCACACTCTAAGTTAGTAAATATGTAACCCCATGCTTTCCAATCCAATACTTAGCAAAATATAAATATAATATAAGAAAGGACTTTAATTTTCCTATTACAGGCCAACACATAATTTACTTTAAAAAAAGCTCTTCATATGCTCCTTTACTATCTCGCAATTCAGCGCGACACTTCTCAGCAGTTGCCATTGCTTCATCTCTCATTTCTCGGAATGTCCTGTTTGTGAAGTTCACATGGATACATCAGAGAAAAATCGTTGCCTGTCACTAAATAGATATAACTCCATATTTGTTAAGATAGTGGAATTTCATGCCCAACTGAACCTCAAATCTATAATTTTCCTATACTATATTTTAGAGCTCAAGGTTTCAATTAGAGACCTCAAAACCAAGGGTGATTACTTTGGAAGTCCTAGTCCTAGTTTTCAAAGTTCTTGGACACTTAAAGGTACTACCTCTAAGAGTCCTGAGCACTTCAATGTCATATATTTGGTGCTCTCAAATCCACCATTTCAAAAAAATATGACCATAAATTTCAGTAGAATATTGATAGTAATAGAGATTTCCTTTAAATCCAACTCAAAGATTCACTTTGTGTTTTTTCTTTGACTCCAATGAGTATAATTAATAATCAATGGAGTACATGCTATCATCTAGACTAATTACACCACTTTGGACTCAATTTTTCAATCAATTCAAACATTGGAGGTATAGAAAAAAAATTGAAGTGGAAGGTTTGAAGTTAGAGGTTTGGAGTTATCATTGATTCATGCATCTTTCAGTGTGATTGATGTCATAATGTCCCCTTTTGATTGCTTTCAAGGAAGGAAAAAACTGCAATTCCAGAGAATTTTGGTTTGAAAGTAGAAGAACACATACCGAACTTTTTCATCAGCAACAACAATGGCCTCTTTGTGAATTTTTTCATTGTCCAAGTTTGTTTGCTCCTGGATTCGTGAAATTTTGGCCTGAGAAACATGTTTGAGTCAGAAATGTACCTTAAATTTAAGGACGCCCAAATTTGTCCATGACCATTATGACCTTTTGGTTTGTTTATGTGTGGAATTTTTGGTATTCTTCTTCACTTTTTAATTTTCCTTCAATTTTTGTAGGGTTGAATGCAAGGGAGGACTTTCAACAACATCGGCTAATGTCATCATAGGCCAAGCTAGTTTGTTGATACATCATTATCTACATAATCCTGCTTGTCTAGCAATCAATTAGTTCTAATATTGATGCCTAACTCAACAATAGAGATATAGCAATGTCATTCTCTCCAAGAGCTATCATGTCCTCAATCATGAAAGCCAACCTGAAGGCGCTGTTCATTAGTAGCTTGAGAATCCTTGTTATCTGAGATAACTTTGTTGTAAAGCTCTTGGCGTGCACGCTTTACTTCCCGCAGCTTTTCATGTTGTCGCTCAAGCTCGGCCTCTAATTTTTTCAATTGCTCTGCCTGACAGTGGACCTCTTTGCTCAAATATATCTGCTAGTATCAAGGAAATGTTAGGGAAGCATCAATTCATTCATAAGCATTGTGAAAGTTTTTTGTGGTGGTGGATTTCAAGCTATGGTGGACTCATATTGAAATAAATAAATTTACAATATTGAGGCTTTAAAATTTTGTTGTCTATTATAAGTTTTATCAAATATTGATTGCTTTAGTCTGGAAAATCGATGTACAGTTATAATACTACCTATACCTAAAGTTTGGCAATTTTTACTACCTCTATTTGAAAATAGTGTAACCATTATTCTCAGTGCAATTGCTACTGAGAATGGATACACTATTTCCAAATGGAGGGAGTAAAAATGAATACACCTACTACAGTACACAATGTCCTTTGTGCTTGTCACATTGACAACCAAGTGAGTCAACTAAGTGAGTCACTTGTAACGACAAAATCTCCTAGGAACTGACCTTATCCATGCTCAAGAGATCAAGTGTATGGTCTTTCTCTTTCATTGAATCTCTTATGCTCTCCTTTTCTTGTATGGCCACTTGCAGAGTGGCGGCCATGACTGCATTCTGGTTCTCGGCATCAATGTTCCTGGCTTCTAGAGTCTCCAATTTTCCTTGTACCTACCATCCACATACTCATGAGTCATGAGAGTCTAAAGACCAACAAAACAAACAATAATCTGATTCAGACTACTTCAACTACACATGAGAACAGCTCTTTAGAAGAAATCCATAACCATTTGTTTTGCAAGACTCTTAGATTTGGGTACTCGCTATTGTACAATTCCCATAGAATTTTGGTTGCCATGATAACAAAGGTACTTTGTGATTCAAAATACTTTACTTGCAAAACCCCTGAAATCCTCATAAATATGTAATTTTTTGACACATGGGAACTAATTGGGAATTGACTTGCCCAATTGATTGAATTTTTGTTCCAATGGTCCTAGGGCCAATGCTACTCTTCTTATTAGTCCTAGTTTTTGAGAGTTGTGACTAGAATGTTGCATTTTAACAAATTCGACCAGTTCATTACGGATGTTGGGTAACCATGAATGCATGATAGATGTGAATGATGGACAGATTTTTCAATGTACCTCATCAAATAAAGCACCTTTTGCGCTCAAGACCTGGATCTGCACAAGAGAGTCACAAAGCTCTGCCTCCAGGCGTTCAATGCGTGAAGTGTGAGAATTAAAGTCCAACTCAGATTCACGGCGGTCAGTGGCATGATTAGTTGCCATTCTTTGCAGCTCACGCGTAAGCCTCTGCACTTCATCATTTGCTCGTGTCAAGGCCTCCCTGCATTGGGTTGGTTTAGCTATGCATCCCTAATAATCCATGGCTCTCACTGTCTTGAACCCATTAATGTCAATAATGACAAGCACGCTTAAATGACAATTGTTACAAAGAACACCTAGTACTCCCATAATTTGCTCTGGATTTGCTGAAACCTAGAATATTCTGCCAGACCACATCGGAAAACACCAAAAGGTTTGCTATAAAACAATTGCTCTATGTATCATAATGAATAACAAATGGAATTTCATCTCAAATTCCAAGGTACTTTCCTTGTTCATAATGTGCAATTCCCAGATGGGATGGGCCCCTTTTCCTTCATATCAACAACTCTCATTACTATAAATTCCTTGCACCTATGGAATATAGTTGTATCAAATACTAAGGAAAGAAGCTGAAGCATGTACATTTTTCATCTAGGAATCCATCTTCTCCATTTGTATGGTAGGGAATCCAATATTATTGCTATATGTTGACTCATATACTAGTGAATTATCAGATGGTATTTGCCACAATACTATGATGAAAGTTAGATAAGTACTAATATTAGCAAGATTGCATATATGTTAGGTCTAGAGTTTTCCCGTAGTTTGTTAATATGCTTGTATTGATATGCCAGCTTATTGCAATGGTATTGGGTTTTTGCCTTGGAGCTAGTTCTACGGTGATACAACTTGACATACCAAACAAAAGAGTTCAATAGCACAAACCTAGAATTATCTCGAGACATCCGCAGTTCTTGAATCTCTTTGTGATCACGTTGGTATTTCTCATATGCCAGAATGAGAATATGTTCCCTTGCAGTCCGTCGCTGCTCTGGAATGGACTTAAGCTCCATGTACCTACTCCACGTAACAACATAGACTTCTAAAATATTTACTAATAAGATGAAACATGTCACTAATAACAGAAATATATCCAACTCATATCCGTTATTTTGGCAAATTGTAGTGTTGATTGCCGTGTGCCAAAATGTGATATTCAAGTGCTATTAAAGAGAGATTTTGAATGAGTGTCTCAAGCTGTTTCCTTTCCAAATGAACCTATTTCATGAAATTACTTCAATGTAACAAATACAAACTATAATCTTTGGACCAAAATGAATTTATCATAATTCGATCTCCAAGTCGATACGTACATGTATAGAGGGAAGTCAGATATACAACAGTCGTAATTTTTTGAGTTCTAAGCTCATGATCATCACAGTTTTTCGCACTTTGAAACTTGCCATTGTAACAAATATGGTCATTATAGACTGCTATTTTAGTGCGTACATTGTCTCACAAACGTCGAAGTCATGTAGAAGGTCCTTAATTGTTTTCAGTTGCTCCTCAAGCGAAGGCACATCTTGTTCAACCTGTATCAAATGACATTAATAAACTTGGTAAATTTTGAGATTCAAATGTGGTGGTATTGCACTTTTGCGCTGATATGTAAGCTACTATGATAAGAGTGTATTACTGAAGGTTTCACTGGTGCATATGCACATGCACGAAATAACAACATAAATATTCTAATTACTACGGATTCTAAATTACTATATCCCAAACATACTTTGCGTTGCAAAATCTTCAAGGTTTTTTCCACATATGTATAATTATGTTTCTGTTCTAGAAAAAAACTTCTTTGCAATTGGCAGTACCCACGCTAATTGCAATTTTTGGTGTATTGGATATGTGCTTCATTAATGAGCACTATTGTATAGCCTGCAATCTAATTTTAAGAATTTGCACCTATGCTCAAACCTGGGTTTGGCGCCATGACAACTTGTTCATCTCCTTCCCTACTATCTCTTCCAAACGCAATACTTCTCCCTCCAACCTGCGATGGGTCACAAAAAAATATTAACTAAAGAGAGTTAACATCATTCGTCATAGTGATCAAGTATACAGACCCTTGCTACTAATATATTGTTGAGTCTGATCTTCAAAGGGAATTTGTTTCTGTCTCATTTTCTAGTCAAAAGGTGACTATAACCTATAATCCTTTAGCTCTTTTCTAGTCTTCTGATCAACTCAAAATTAAAGATTTAAACATTCTTGATTGAATAGAATGACTTTGGATTTTGTCAAATAATGCTTTCAAGTGAGCGTCCATGGTTGAATCTTTGTCAAGCATAATCCAATCCATGAGCTCAATGGGAGCTGAAGTTCCTAAGGTGGCAACCAATCATTGGATATAATATAGAAAGCATGATTTTATCTCAAAACCATTAGATGTTTTCTGGGGGGTGGGGAGGGCCGTTTTGGGCTTGTTCCCGACCCTGATCCCCCCCGGCAGTTTTGGGAAATAGCCGTTCCTGAGCCATTCCTGATAGAAAATTTTTGAAAAAAAAAAAATTTGCGTTCTTGAAATGAGAAAAAAAAATTAAAATTTGCCGATGTGGTAGTTGCTCGACCACATCAGCAGGCAGTTTGCAGCAATTCCCAAGGCCTGATAACTCGCGGCCCTCCACAATGCTGGAAACCCATCTAAGGCTTACATTTCTTTTCACGTCCTGGTAGATTTCTTTATAAACCCTTGATTGAGCATGCTTGAAGAAGATTCAACCAGAGAAGTTATATCCAGTAACATGAAATCAAACCTTCGTCATGGAAATAACATACCTCGCCACTACCGTAGCTCAGCATAGCTAACTTCTTAGAGCAAGGTTTTACGTACTTTCTTGTTACCTAGTCCAAGACTAAGTGCAATTGCCATCCGTATTGTTTAGATTAAGAATAGTTGTGAGATCTGACCTTTGAATATAGACAGAGTCTACCGTTTCCTGCTCTTCAACTTTGTTCGTGAAAAAATCAATCTGGGCTTCAAGGGTTGCCACTTGCACGCGACTGTCCCCCAGTTGCTGCACCAGCCGTGTCGTCTCTTCTTGATAATACTCTAAGAAAAGGATGACAGACCATGAACAAACCTTCACAAGCTACATTCTCACTGAAGCTTCATATTCTTCAAGCAAGCAACCATTTGCAAAGAAGAGTTGGATCATTAGCCATTTGAAGTCACTCTTCACTTTTCAGCTTCAATTTAGATATAAAGCTTTTCTAAGCTTTTCTTCACCATTCGATCACCCAAGGTTGTAATATCGTCATTGACATCATGCTCAATAAATCCAAATCTGAAGCTTAATTTTACAGAAATTATACGTATGCCATTTCTGTTATTGTGTTGTTGAGCATGTGTTGTTATTATATTATTGTGTTGTAAATTTGAGTTTACTTACCAAATATGATGTTAACATGAAAAGATGAAAATAAATCTCACTTGTGCCATTGTCACCAGATGGTGTGGACGTTTCATCAGACTCGGAGCAGGAGAGGTAGGAAATTTGCGAGCTCATTGGTGTCTCCTTCCCCAAAGGATCATCAAATCCCTGTACCATACCATTATTAACTAAATATACAAGAAATTTTAGAAGAATTAACAGTGAAATTCTAGCATACACAAGCTTATACATTGTCAGGTCTACTTAAATATTGTCATTCTGTAGACATTGCAATTTCTCATGTTCAATAATAGTGAATGCAATGACCTAAAAGTTCTAAATTAATAGTGAATGCAATGATCTCTTCATGAAGCGTGAAGAAGATTGTTTTTATAGTGTTTGAGAGTTCTTGAACCAATTAATATTATCATAAATATTTTGTAAGGAATTGATTTTGTAATTATTCCGCTTGAACATTTCACATTAGAGTACCGTATTGCATGGTTAGATTTGGCATGCTAACTCAAATGTAGATTACTTACCGTAGCTCGTGTAGAATCAAATGAAGGTGGAATGAGTTCTTCTCGAGTGCCACACTTTCCAAGTGTTGATGTTGAATCAGACTGCACATTGAATCAACTTAATTAAGTTAAATCTTTCAAATCTTGAATCATCAATTTTTCAAAACGCAGCTCTCTATAGTAGTTTACAAACATCTAAGATTTTTCCATCTCTAGTAATATGTCTAGCTCATCATCTTCATTTAGGAAAGGTTTCAAGGAATGTGGTTGAGAAGCCATAAGCCAAGACAACTTAAATGTTATTAAACTCCTACTGAAGGGCATTGCCAACTCTAAAAGCCAATTGCATAACCATTCATCTACATTACTAAGAGAACAAGGTGGTTTTAGTGGCAAGAAAATCAAAATCAATATGTGTTGGGATAGAAAAGGATTGGAAAAATAAATCTTATCATGAATGTCATGTAGTGTCACCTACTGATTTGTAAGGTGGAACTATTAATATTGTTGCAAATCTTCATTCTGATTATAGAATTATCTACTATCAAGTAGTGAGGTGTTAGTCGAGTCAACATTCTTGGTGTTAACTCATAATTGCCATTCGGGAATAAATTCCTTGTCGACTTTGTGAGCTTATTTCATCCAAAAGGGAACATGAATTTGGCATTCATACATTTGAAATCAAGATTGCTATCAAATTGTGGTGGTTGCACAAGGAGCTCAATCACATGATAAAAATGATAGACACACTCTTTCCACCTCCCAACTTGCTAAACAAAGATTGCAAGTTTGCAACTAAAGCTTAATTATTGTTCAATTGACTTGTTCAAGTGAAAATACCCTAATCCTCTCAAGTCATCATTTCTACACGGAACTATGGTCAGTTGGTCACTATTCACAACAAGGACACCGAGACTAGGGTTTAGTAAACCTCACTTGTAGCGCTTTGAGCAGCCTCTCAAGATGTCGAGTCGCCCGCGACATTTCAACTTCTACTTACGCCAATCAAGACACTACATGCTCCTGATGAATTTAATTTACTCCACACACAATCACAACCCTAAAAAATGTTTCCAAACCAAAATTGCTACGCTTCTTTCTATTCTCCCTCTGCGCCAAAAGTGGCACTAAAGACATTACTAAATCCTCTCACTCCACACTGAAAAACCTCAATTAACCCCTTAAACACCACGGTTGTAAAATGACCTATTTGATTGATTGCATCGCAAAAAATAAAACTCAAATGGGACCAAATCCTACATCCCTAGAAGATTGCATGAGTTGAGAAAAAAATGTAGAAAATTGAAAAAAGGAAGACATCATACAACCTACTTACCTACTCAAAACTGCTAAAAAAAACATGGGACTCAACTTGGACTTCTTGGACCTTCTGGCGTTCAAATTGCACAATGCCTTTAATTAAAATGCAACCCCAAATCAATCTGAGAGATTCAAATTCACGCTAGCAATACTTGCCATATATGCATCGTCTGGCAGATGGTGTCTGCATTTAATCACTACATTGTCAAACCCTAATTCTGCAAGCCATGGAAATAAAATTCAACAGAGATCGCAATATGTAGCTCTCAATTAAAGACGCGCTTGGAATTGTCGCTATGGCGAACTCAACAATAGAAGAGCTGTCAAGATCTTGATACCATTTGTCAATTTTAAAATACAACAATTTGTCTATTTTAAGACCAATAGCCAAATTTTACCTAGGTATCATTTAGTTTTGATGTAGATATCACCAAGTATCACGTGAGTATTGAAGAAACATTTGGCTACTTCTCCAAAATGAAAAGAAATGAGTCTATTTTTGGAATGAATCTTCTATATCCTCTAAATGATCAATCGGCCTTTTGGGGGCAGCTTCTGTAGGTGGAAAAAACTTTGTTTAATTTTTAGGGTACAATATACTAGATTCAGTGCAATCATAGATTTTTTTGGGCCCCAAATTGGATCACTAGGATCTAATAAAAATAATTTGTGAGTAAAATGTGATAAAGTATTTTATATTGCCTAATTTTATAGAAATTTTCTATTAGGGGGAAGTGCTGATGATTTCATCTTAAAAACTTTTGCCATTATCCTCAAATCAAGTGAAAATTTGTTTTTATCTAATTATTATACAAGGAATTGGTTCTAAAATCTAAATTGATGTAAAAGAAATCTATGAGTGTTTCACATTCAACACAATTCGATTAATTTTAAAAAAATTAGTATTTGATATCATGTGATTAGTTAAAACTTGCTGTAAAATGGTGGTGTAGAAATTCAATTTGAAAGGCAACGTAGCAAATATACCGTACATTACTATGGATATCATTTTAGTCATAATCAACAAAAATTGTTGGTTTTGACACTTTTTTCAACATAATTTCTAATATCTGATTTTGATCATTTTTAATAACTAGAGAGTTATAAAATTGAATGTTTTTGGATTTTGAACAGTTGAAAATTGTGTTAAAAGAAATTCAATACAATAGTGATGAAAAAAGCATTAAAATTTCACTATGATAATAATGAATGTCAAAAAGTTCACAGAAATCATTGCCCCAAATCATGACAATTATGTTAAAAATTATGGAAGGTGAATTAATCATAATAAAATTGTGTCAAAATTCAATAAAAAAAAACCCTAATTAGTGAGGGTAAATTCAAATAAATATAGAAAATTTGTATAAAATTAAAAATATAATTTTTATTTTTTTTATTTTATATAAATGAAGATACATTGGATTAGGATATCTGTAATCCTCTTCATTGCCTCAAGATGTACTAGTGTGCCCTGTGTTGTTTCCAAAATAAAAATAAAAATAAAAATAAAAATCATTTTTTAATTAAAAAATAACTCAAAAATTCATAACTTCCACACGATAGGTCCAAATTTCACAAAAATTCGAATGTTTCAAACAAACAAAACAAATAGCCTAACTTGACTCCTAAAGGATCAACCTTCATTTTTTGGAAACATTGAGATTTTGATCAATGGGTTATGAAGAGTTTTAGTTTTAGTTTTTCACCGTAACAAACAATCAAAATAAAACAAAACAAACAACCTAACTTAAGGTATAAATAAGTTGAGATATAGTGCCTTTCAATGCTAATTTCAATGTAGGAAATTTAAGATCTTAAGTTCCTTATGTAAAGTAGCTCTTGTTTTAAAGTTAACAAGTACAATTTGATTTTGGTTATCACCTTTTTATCAGAATTATCAACAAATAAATAAAAAATTGTATACCAAAAAAATGTGACTTTAACACTATTACAAATTTATGATTTTTTTATTACACTAAGAAAAATATGTAAAATAACAAAATAATATATTTTTTAATCATAACAATTTATGTTTCAATGTGTGGATATGAGTTGCATTTTGAGTTTGTCTTTGAGAATTATTACTTGTTTATTTTAAATTAGCTTAACCCTTTACTTCCTAAGAAGCCCATGAAAAGCCCATTTTGGGACTCACATTTATTTTGCAAATTTGAAGTCAAAGTTTATATGGGGATTTTTATTTATTTTAATAATTATTTCTTTTAAACCAATGCATGCAATATTCTTCACTCAAGCTAATGATATAATAAAAAAATTCATTTAGATTATACTTTCTACAATATGATCAATCAAAGTCTGCAATTTAAAATCATGAATTCTCAAGTAAAGGATTAAAGGTCCAACAACTTTTTGACAATTGAATGGAGGTTTTCAATGAATTGTTCTACTTTGATATATTTGTGCACATGGATGTGCTTGAATTTTTTAATTTTAACCATACAAAAGTAA
Organism: Rhytidiadelphus loreus; assembly: GCA_947034895.1. Classification (NCBI taxonomy): domain Eukaryota; kingdom Viridiplantae; phylum Streptophyta; class Bryopsida; order Hypnales; family Hylocomiaceae; genus Rhytidiadelphus; species Rhytidiadelphus loreus. Next base: position 49,566,819 of record OX344764.1, read on the forward strand.
AGATTACTTTGTCTAGTATACAAGAAATTAATTGTGGAAAATTTTGACAGTTGCATTCTTAGATTTTGAATAATCATTTTTGTATGTAAAAAATGTAGCTCTAGGGGAAGAAAATTATGAGAAGATGAATAATGCTTTTTACACACACATCCTAAAAAAAATTGTATTGTAATCTAAAGAAAATTTAGTATTTTTTAGTTTAAAATATTGAAAATTAAAAAACTCTCTCAAATATGTACTTGTTTTCATACAAAATGAATAGAAAGTCAAAACTGACCAAATTGGATCCTACAAAATTAAAAAATAAATTGTAAATGTTTTAATTTTTGAAATTTAACAATTGATATTATTTGCATATTTTTTAGAACATCTTCAAAAAAATTGGAATCAATCTAATAATTTTGTATTCTTAAACACATAAGATTGAACTTTTTATTTTTAGAGTTGCTAAAAATAAAAATTTGAAAAAGAATTTGAAAAATTCAATTTTTTTGTGCAAAGTAAAGACTAGAAATTTCCAAGAATTTTTTTTTCTATCCCTACTATTCCTTTCACTAAAAAGCTGTATGTTTGCTCTTTTTTCCATTAGACTATATTTCCTAGATAAATTTTTAAATATATTTCACATTCAAATTTTGAAAACTAAAAAATGCAACAAATATGGAAACTTGTCATTCTCAAAGATCCTACTTTACAAAATATTGAGATTTGTTTTACCCTACTAAGAATTTGCCATTGAAAATTTGAAGAAAATACGTTGTGTCATTTTGGTCCTTGAAGGGTTCCCCGGAAGAGTTAAAGACTAGGAGGTAGTTTAGATTTTTAAAATTGTGAAGATGTATTATATAATGAAATTTAGAATACTATTTTATTGATGATTCTAAAAAGCACTTGCAAAATATGATCCGTAGATGATATGCATATGGTTAAATTAACTAGTGTACAAACTAATATTTTTCAACTAAATTTGGACCCAAAATTTAAAAAAATTCTTCTAAAATCAATTATAGATTGATTATTTGTGATTTTCACAAGAATTTTGTTCCTTTTTAAGTTCAAAATTTTGAGTTCTAATCATAGTGATTTTTGAAGATTTTTATTCACAGTAACAACCTTTCAAGTCCAAGAGTTTCATGACTTGACCATATATAATCCCTACAATCGTTAGCTATATGTGACAACTATATTAAGATTCATCAACATTGATGAATTCTTCAATCTTACCAACTCTTGCAATCCTCATCTATCAATTCAATCACTCTTGTCTCTTGTATGTCTTGATTGTTAGAGAATCCTTGCACTAGGAGAGAAGTGCAACTATTCTTCCTCGGGATTTTGTTGTGAAAAGGCAAGGTCTTCTATAGTAGTTTGACTTCCAACGAGTGCTTTTGCTATTTCTAAAGCCCATGACTTATACGGTAATGAAAAAGGACGATTTCCAAGGCCACCCCTTTGTCCTTTAAGGGTTAAAAAACTAACACAAGAATCTTAAAAAATACTGATGGATGAAAAAAAAACATTTTTGTATGCTTCATTTTCTTCATATGTTTGCATTCATTTGTTGTTCAAAATTTGATCCTTGAGGGGTTAACCCCTAAAGACTAGCTCCATTGCCAAATGGTGATATGGTCAAACAACTAAATTCAATGCGAGTTTTTAAAATGTATTCAAATTTTGATTCCATTTTTATTTATATAAGACTATAAGTTATCTAATATTTTATAAAAAAATCATTAGTTTTATGAAAAAAATTCATTGTTATAAATTTTATGGCAAAAAAATAAAAATGAATTGGTAAATATGCAAAAAAAAATTCAACTAATTTGAAATTTCCTCTAAAGAGACACAAATAATTTCTTCCAATGAAGAATAGTACCAAAAAATTTCAAGTATATATTTTATGTTGTACACCCAAATATTGTAACTTTGACTTCCAAATCAAATTATTAGTACCACAAAAAATTAACCTTTCTATAATCAATAGATAAAATTTTGATAATTTTTGCATGTAATTTTTTCCTTAAAATGTTGACATTTCAAAAAAATTGGTGGAAAAATCAGATTATTGTGATTTCTTTTACATAACATGCAAAAAAATATTTGTTAGGTATAATTCTAATGATGACTTTTAAGTTGGAATTGGCTTAGACATTTGGTGATATATATTTTTGTATTGTTGAATCTATGGTGCACTAGGCTTTCTAACATTGATTAAAGATTGAAGGTTTTGGGGTCCCATTTCTAGTTGGATAGACCTTGGCAGCAAAAAATTCCAAATTTAGCCCTCACATAGATGTAAAACCCATAAAGAGTGGTCATCAAGACCAACCTTGGGGAATAATATGAAAATCATGTCTTCAATGCACTTTCACACATGCGCCTCATCATCGTGACAACATAAACCAATATTGTAATGTAAGCCATTTCGTAGTTGAAGTAGGCTTCTTTTTTTGTTAACCTCCAATGTCCAATTGCCCCTACAAGGAACAAAATGGATTTCAGGTAGGCTTGTGTAATCTCAATTTTTGACTATTTTTTTAATCTTTTTAAAATAGAAAATCACATTAGGTTTCTAAAATTAATTTTTAATTTCAATTAGTGTATTTGGGTTACATCTTAAAGATACTAATGATTTAGTTTTCCTTCAATCTCATACCAACTTCTACTAAACAATTTTTTAAAGAATGAAAATCAAGTTTTAAAATAAAAAAATTATCTAGACTTTCAACTCAAATCATCAACATCAAAATTTTAAAGTCAAAATTTTTAGTGCAAAAATTTTAAGTTGAGAAGATTCAAAGTCAAATAACCGAAGTCAAAGATCGAATGTGCTCAAAAATCTACTCTCTTCACTTTAAATGCAAATATCTTGCAATCTACATAGTGAAAGTTTATGAAAATTCTTTTCTATATTATTACACAATTTGAGTGCAAGATCTTATGGTTAATTATGACGGAAAAAAACATTTAGTACAGTTTTTTGCTCTTTGCAATAGAAATGGCAATTTTGAGTGCTTTAATTTTCAATGAAAAAAGACCTTGGAACTTTAGGAATTAAAGTGTGTGTAGAGTTAAGAGGTCTTGTTAGTTGTTGATTGATAACTAGTTGGTTAGTAGTTGGTATTAGATGCTAGGGCTAGATAAATTCTTACGGTTGAATTGGCTATTTAAAGGCAAGGGCTAGTTTCTTGCCTCTCTCTCCTACACTAAATAATGAAATTAGGTTGCCCCAGACTATAGTTGACCATGTCTGAAAGTGTTAGATATGAGAAATTAGTGTGGGGCAACCTAATTTCACTATTCAGTGTAGATCTTAGTAGGTTTAAGTGTGTATTTAGAAGCTTTAGTCTTGTTGAGTATTAATGACCTACTTATGAAATTTAAATTCCACTTTCCTTAACTTATCATCTACCTTGTATCAAAAATTTGGCTGTAATGGATTTCATTGATCAATTTTTAGGTTATCTTAAAAAAAGCTAAAAAGCCAATATTGGAAAAATGTCCATCAAAGTTGGAAAATACCTTAAATCAAGATGAATTTTCATGCTTAAAGATTTGGCAAGTTGATCTACAAAGTGAAAAATATTCAAATCATTTGGAATTACTATCCATGATTTTAGCGAAGTCAAAGCTAACTACACTAGACTTTAAGATTATTTAAGGAATTAAGGATATTAACCCCTAAAGGACCGGACTGTGTTTTTTGGCTGTATAGAAATTTTGGACAGGTACCTACGAGCGGAGATCTTCATACTTGGGGCTGAAATTTTAATATAATGTGGGGGCAAGGAATATCTTTCATATGCACCAAATTTCATGACATTTGGAAATACAAGTCAAAAGTTATAGCCTAATATGTTACTTTTTTTCCGAGCTGGGCAATTTAGGCAGATAAAAAAAATTCACTTTTTTCAGAAACAAAAATTTGGAATTGATTTTCTAGAGTTTTATATATACGAAAAGCTTTGAACCATTCCATTTTGATCAATGAATCAAAAGTTATGAGGATTTTTGTTTGCGGGTAGTTTTGGATTTCCTACTCTAAAATAAACTTTGAAATCCTTTATCTTATCCAATTTTCAATATTTTTGGACAAAGATAAAATTGGAGGATGTAGATACATTATTACAACATTTCAACCATTGGGATTGGAAATTTTCAATTCCATATTTAAATTGTAAATAATTTGGTATTTTTAATCATTCTCTACTACTACCTACTTACTATTTTTTTCCTATATGTTGTACAATTCCAAATTATCTGAAATTTTTCAAGCATGTGGCCAACTTGTCTAGGAAAACAAATCCAAAGAAGAACCACCATTTAGGTCATTTTTTCATAGAAATGTGAGCTTGTGAAGTGCAGCTGCCCTGCTTTTCGCAGGGTAAAAAAAATGATCTTAGTTAATTTGAATGCTTATATCTTGCAATCCACCTGGTGGAAATGTCTGAAATTTTTACCACATGTTTTTGATACTATATAATACAAAATCCTATGGTTAGATATGTCCAAAAAAAAATTCAAAATTTTGGTAGTTGTACTAGAAATGGCAGTTTTGGAGCGTTTTTGGTGAAGGTATAGTGACGGTCCTTTAAGGGTTAAAGAGATTGTATTCAAAGAATTTTTACAACAAAGGCCTTATGCTATTCCAAATCTAATTGCACAACACAACATTGTGACATCGATGTCTTCATGATAGTGTTGCACGTGGTGTATATGGTGTACACTATAGTGAAGAGCCCATATGAGGATCTACAACTATTTCTAATTTGATATTCTACTAATAGGTTTTACTATTGAATTACAACCAAGTTTTGACTTCTTCTAAGAGTTACTTGGCCAAATCACAACCACTTTTAATGCAACATCCAAGTATCAAGAGTCAATCAAGTCACCCCCTCTCTACAATAATCTTGTTCATTGTTCTTATAGAATTGTATGTCTTCTCAGTAGTATTATGTATCATCATCACATGCTTGGGGAGTGCACTTAGTTCTGCTACAACAAACCACATGCGAACAAGTGGTTTCTAATAAACGGTAATTTCAATCTAAAATTTTGACTATTGTTTAATAATGACTTAATGACTATAGATTTAGGGTGCCGAAAATTTCCAACTCAGATAAAATATGAAATGAATTCTAAAAGAGGTTGAAAATGAACTAAAATGGCATGTTTTTCAACTCAAATAATTACAAAGAATACACTTAGATGATCATTGAATCAATATTCAATTCAAAACGAGCTTTCAATAGCGAACTATTTTTAGGATTTTTTTTTCCATTTTTTGTAAACTTTTTCTTATATAATGTAGGGGTGTGAAAGTTATTTTTCAGTTCTATAGTGTATTTTTTTACTTCAAAAATTTGTAACTAATTATTATTAACAAATAAAAATATCAATAATTCAAAACATAAACTTTCAAAGTAGGAAAATCTATTCATATTTTTTAAATTTTTTTAAATTTAAAATTCAAAAGTATATAGGGGTTTACAGTTTTGTTTGCATGTGGTTTCTAATGGACACTCTAAGTGAACCCTTGAGGTCATATGAGGGATTGATGGTATAAGCAACAACCATCTTCTTTGCTAGACACCAAGCCTAACGAGTTTAGAGGAGATGGTATGATTGTCTGTGTTGTTCACTTTTAGAGGGAGTCTAGTAGGGCCTTATTGAAGTGTATTATGTGTGGCAAAGAAGCTTACCTTTTGTGTCAAATTGCTCGTGTTTTTTGCCCTTGGTGCGTCCGAGACTTTGTTGCAAGCATAGGATTAGAAGCCATCATATTCGGACATGCAATCCTTCTTGAAGTTGTAGCATTTTGTGTTTGGATACATAATGTCTTAGAGATGATGAGGTCATTGAGTGATTAGAGTTGCGAGATGATCACATAGATGTTGTGTATGTTTTGAGGGTGTCCACCTGACAGACTCTGCATATTGATGACCTAGTGATCAAATGTTTGACCCTAACCCTTGTAGTTGAGGTTGTACAAGTCCAAAATTCAAGGCAACTAAAGTCTCTTTATTTTAAAGGATTTCTTGTATTTGTATTTTTTTTCAACTTGTGCAAGTACTACACGAGTTAGAAAATGGATATGACATGTACAATTTTTTTGGATAGGTTGAGCAATTAGATGTCAAACTTGAAGTATGTTTGTTGTAAGAATCATTTGCTACAATCACCATGAACCATGGACTAAGTCTTAAGGTTGCACTTGATGATATGGTAGTTGATCATACTTTTGAGTTTGTTTGGAGGCAAGATTGTATGTTGCTTTGTCCCGTGGCGAACAATTGGCAAAGATTCAACCACAAGTGAGACATAAAGCTTGTGTTGAGGAGGTCGAAGCTAAGGCATCTTCTGAGAACCACTCCTCACAAATGTTTTGCACATAAAACAATGTTGTATTGTAGAATTTATGCCTACTATATATGTTTAGTGAGGATGATGGTTTGCAGGATTATTCTATATAATTATTCTAGAAGCTCTTTCAAATGATCGTCTTATGCATCTTTTAGGAAAACACATAAAAAGGTTGGATGTTGGAGATATACAACTCAAAGTGTATGTGATGGAGAAAATTGCATAAAGTCACTCATAAACAAGATGTTCATTTCCTCAAAAAAGAATTGGCTTGCTTTCAATTTCAATAGATTCATATGTATTGTGCCCATTTGTGCCAAGCATATTGCAAACTATCATCAAGATTTTGTCAATGATGAAATGCTCCACATTAATCTAGTTGCTAGGGGTACAATTTCAAGGCCTTAACAATTTATGCCTTGCTTGTGCTAGTAGTGCTTCCTACATACATATGAATTTAATTTGTGTTGCTCTATGCTTTTAGGTCGAATATAAATTTCTTATATAAATTTGTTCCTCTTTGATTAGACTAAATTGCTTTTCCATCGCAATTAATTTTAAAATTTGTTTGTTAAATTGTAAGTAAATGTGAATGTTTTAAGTTTTTGAATTTTCTAATATCTAATCATTTCTAATTTTATAAATTAAAATTTAGGATAATTTTTATTTAAAGTTTTAATTAATTTATAAATAAATAATGAAAAATAATAAATATTTAATAACATAGGGAAAAAGTGAGAATCTACTTTAACGGCTTGGATTTCAAAGTTAATTGTTATGACAAAGACATGGCAATGCAATTTAACCCCTAAAGGACCATTGTCCCTTCGGGGGACAAATGCATTTTCGGGCAAGTACCTATAAGCTGAAATTTTCTCCTAATATTTTGAAATTTTTTTTGGAGGTAGAAAAGTTGATTATCTTTGTGGGAATATAATTTTTATCGAAATCGGTGCCCGAGAACAATAGTTATGACCAAATAAGCTCAAACAAGGGGACGGCGGGCAGCTCGGGCAGCCCCAAAAATGGACAAAAATTTGAATTTTATTTTTTATTTTATTTTTTCTCATAGATTATACTTTTGTCTATCTGGAAAGCTTTTATTCATTTCATTTGGATATATTATGAGAAAGTTATGGACATTCTTATTGTTCGGGCAATTAGAGCATCTTCTTGAAAAAAATAACTTGTAGGATTCATTTCTGAATGCAATTTTTCAAATTTTTCAATTTTTCTTTTTTTTGCATGGTCTGATTTACTTGCTCGAACAATCTCACCATTGGGATTAGTGCATTTTAACTCCATCTAAAATATACGAATATTTTAGATTTTCCTTCTATCTCATACTTACTTCTACTTAACAATTTTTTTAAGAATGATAATTAATTTTTTTTTTAATTTTTTTTTCTTACCTAGACTCTCAACTCAATTCTACACTATAAAAATTTAAATCTCAAAACTCTGTAGTGCAAAAATTTTAAGTTAAAAATGTTCAAAGTCAAAAAATCTAGTCCCGCAATGTGCTGAAAAACTTGTTTTTTCCACTTTAAACGCAGATATCATTCAATCTGAGAGGTCAAAAATTCTGAAATTTTTTACACACACTCTCATACTAGTTAGGTGTAAGATCCTACGGTTAGATATGAAAATAAAACAATTTTCAGTTTTTTTTTACTCCTTGCTATAGATATGGCAGTTTTGAGTGTTTTTTGGCAGGAAAAAGGCCTTGGTCCTTTCGGGGTTAAAGACCTAGAGACCTAATCCATCGTAGATGAAAAAATGACATAAAGAATGATAGATGTGCAAAAATAATTGTCTAATATATAAAAGAACAAACAAATTATGGACTTATAGTCATGTGGTTTCAAAATTCTACAATCTTAATTGTCTCTATTCCACAAATGCACCCTATATATATAATACCATCTACGCACCCCATAATTATATTCTTCAACATAGAAAAGAAAAATTCCCTAATTATTTCTGATCTAAAGGCATCATTATAATTTATCACCCATATACCTCTTAATTAAATATTGTTCAACAAGTGATGTAGTCATGTGTCACTCTTAACCCGTAAAGCTTTTTTACTCTGCCAATTTTGACCAAAACACTCCAAAATTGCTATTTCTAGTACAAGTACCAACTTTTAGAGAAAAAAAAAAGCATTTTGAAACACATCTCACCGTGTAGGATTTTATAGTATGTTGGTTTGAGAAGATGTGGAAAAAATAGGTTAAACTCCATGTTCCTTGCAATGAAGTTGAGTTAAATAAATTTCTAGTCTTAATTGGATGTCAATTGTATCATTGTTGTCCTATTTGATGTTTGTTGGATGATTGAATAAATCCAAAATATAGAGTTATTGTAAACTTGTACTAACAATTGTACCAATTTTTAATTGAAATTATAAGATTGGTTTGAAGGTGAATAAAATTGGAATTTGTAGTTTGTCTTTCTACTTAAGTTTTTCTCTTGGTTCAAACTTATAATTATACGAAAAAGAATTTCCTATTTGGTCATTATTCACTTCTAGAAGAGTCCACTTTGTTTTTTTTGAGAACTCAGGAAAGCTCTAAGGATTTTGGATTTGGAATTTTTTTCATAGATTTCTAGTGTAAATGCAAATCATTCTAATCTACATGTGAAACTTGGTTTCACGTCATTGTGATAAATATTGCAAAATTTATAAGTTATTTGTCAAAACAAACACCTAAAAGTATATCCTAAAAAATGTTAATTAATTTCATTTCATTTTATTGATTAATACCTACTCAAAAACATTTGAACTAGTCAATTCTGAATAATCACGTGAAAGTAATGAGTAGTTTTGTTTTGTGGGCATCGAAGGTAGTAAAAACATACAAAGTATTTTTTGAACTCAATTTTGAAAATTTCCAAATAAAAGCAAATATGTAGGAAATGTGTTTTGTAGTAGAACATGCTCACTATTGATATTTATAATTCACACTTTCTTGTCAAGATTATTAGCAATTTAGTTTTTTCTTACATCAAGTATCACCTTCTACTTTATAATTTTTTTGAATATGAAAGTTTGTTTCTTAAAATTTTTGTAGCCTCAATACATTTTTCAACATATTGGCTACATTTAACAATTTAGGACATACATGTTTTTTCTCTAAAAATGTTGAAATACAACTTCACCTTTAGAAACAACTAAAAAAAATTGTTTTTTGAAGTGTAAGCAAAATGAACTTGCAATTGGTGGGGATTTTTTACTCTAGAATTTTGAAAGGATGTGATTGAACAAGTTAACTAAAGGATCCTATTTTTAAATTTGTTAGAAAAAAAATATAGATTAACATTTTAGCCTTGATTTTGAGATGAATATTTTGGAGTTTTGGATTCAAAGCTAAACAAAAAAAGAAGGTTTTAAAAATCTTATCATGGTACCAACCTTTAGTTAGAAATGGTTTAGTCAATTTTTGAATGACCTTTGGGATTTATGTATTGGCATATTGACATATATAGGATCTACTTTGCAACCATGGGGGACCTTTGAAGGGCATGACTAAAACAAAACGAAGCTAGAACAGAAATAGTGGAATTAAGTTAGGACAAAAATGGTAGAATGAAGCCAAGATGAAAATAATAGAATTTTAAAGTCATAAGACTAAATTTGAAGTTCATGCTTTCACTCTAGAAGGTCCAAAAGATTTTGAAGGAACCATAAGGATCTTTGGGATTTAATTAATTTATGAAACCAAGGCTAGGAAATTTTAGAATTAAAAAAATAAAATATGAGTGTTGAAAAGTTTTTAAGCCAACCAAATCTGTGAGGTTTTTGTATTGACAAATATAGGGTTCAACATCTTTTATTAGTGATGACCTTTAATTGGAAGTTGAAACTAATTTACCATAACAAGTTCACCACCGAGTTCACCACCATTGCCAAGACTTCTACAGCAATTGAAGCCTACAAACTTACAATCTTGAAGGGACGAGCCATATTATTCTAAAATTAGAAAATCTACACTCTATGATTATAGACCCAAAATTCATATTCCTATAAAATGACAGTGATGACCTTTAGTTGGAAGTTGAAACTAATTTAGTCAATTTTTAAAGTGACCTTTGGAATTTTTGCATTGACAAATATAGGGTACACTTTGCGACCATGTGGTCAAATGAGAGCTACCATTAAGAAAATGGTTAAATGAAGCCACAATGAAAATAATGGTATTTTGAAGTTACACAAAGAAATTGAAGTTGAGAGATTTTTCAATATCTTTTCAATTTAAGGAGTCAAAAAGTATAATTGAAGGAACCAATGGAAACCTATGAGGTCTAATTAATTTTAAAAAAAGAATTTAGAATTTTAAAGGGAAAATATGAGAGTTGGAAGTTTCAATTTTGCAAACATGGGATTTGGATCTATAGAGAATTCAATGTTTTTTCAATTGAGGGAGTTGAAAAGTTTTTTGAGGGAACCAATGAAAATCTTTTGGAATTAAATTATTTTTTGAAACATAGTCCATAAAAATTTAGATTGGAATTTGGATTTAAAAAAATATGAGAGTTGAAAAGGGTCACTATGCAAAATGAAAAAATGAAAAAAAATTCATATCAAATGCAATTTGATGCTTAAAAAAAATTGAAAATCACTCTAAGTTTTTAATATAGTGTTGAACATCATAGTTTTTATTTTTTGGTGTAATACTCTAAAATTAGAAAATTAACACTCTATAGTTGCAAATTCATTTTTAAATTGCTAGTCAATATTTAAAAAAATTCTATATGGTAGAATCACAAATAAATAGGCAAGAGTATCAATGAAGAAATGGTCCTATACAAAATCTAATGCTTTACACACTCCAATATTTGTATGAAAATTTCCATCATCAAGGTCTACCAACCCCCCATTAGGGCCCTAAAATCATCAATTGGACATCCCTTGTAGCATGGAAGTAGTGGAGCCCTAGCCAATTTAAGAAAATTGTAACCATACAAATTCAAACTAGATGTATTATGGATCACATAAAAAAAGAAAATAGAATAATATCACTTATATATGGATTGAAAGATTATAAAACTTCATCTCCATACTTCAACATTTCATTATGTCATTGAAAATTTATCAACACTTCTATTTTGTAAACCTATGTTATGATCCCTTTGCTAACATCACTTCCAAGTGCATTTAAAATTTTTAAATGATACACTATGCAATCTTCTATGATGAAAAGTTCAAGTCTTCTTAAATTGTTTAAGCTTCAATTTTTAAGATTTAAGATTTAGATATTTTAATTTATAATAATTTAAAAGGATCTAATCCTTTAATAAATAGATTTTCAAATTTTTATATATCAATTGAAACTCTTCAATTCTCATTCATTACTCTACAAAACTTTTAGTTTGTCTTTGGTAGAGTAGGTGATTATTTAAAGCCCAAACAAAGATGAAAAGATAACATAAATGACATCATTATGTCATTTTTCCTAACTTTTTTCAATCTTGAGAGCTACAAAGTGCAAGGCTATATAATAAATAAAAGAAAAAATCACCTAAACCACTTCAATCTAAAGGCTCTCACTGAAAGTTTTATATTTTTATTCAATTTTATGAATTAGAATTCAGAGCATTGAAAATAGGTCTAGATGTTTTGAGGAAACGTAATCATATATGTTCAATATTTGATGTAAAAATCATATAACCAACATTTAGGATGAATTTCACAACTCTTTTTATCTCCCAATTTCTTGTGTTTTTATGATTAAGATTTTCAAGAAAATGCATTTTATAAAAAAACTATTATTTTATTATTTTTACGCCCAATGTTATAATGTAAATTTTACATTGCATCAACAAAGTTTGAATTTTGATAATTATGTTTCTTATGATGTAGCAAAAAATGCATATTATTCTTCAATAAATAAATTCACAACTAAAAACATTATAGAAAAGATTTTTGACAATGCCGTGTAGTCTTTCATTCAAAAAAATCCTTAAAGAATGATTTTGTAAAATAAAGTACATAGAATCTAATATTAGTTTATTGAAATATTGTGGCATAAATGAATTGAAATGTATTGATTGTTACGAGATTAGGGTTTTATATGTAAACTCTATTGATTTTAATTTACAATAAATATGCATATTTTGAAAACAATTTGTAGTATGTCTATAGTTAAATATTCTATAACATGATTGGAGTAAATAATTTATTTTATTTTAAAGCATATTTTTGAAATATGCTAAGTCCAAACAAACAAAATTAAGTTATAACAACATGAAAATGAATTGATCATAAAGACTAGTTGGCATTTAATTTATGATACAAAAAATTATATATTTTGATTAGTCTCTTACTCACAAGTGTTTCATAGCAATTTGAACAAGATGACAACCTAAAGAAAATAAATTATGCAAAAGTAAGTATTAATCAGTATTAAATTATGAATCCTCAACAACCAAATAGAACAATTAGACCTCCAATGATACAAGCAACAAATTTGCAAGAATCTAGTGGAATGATAAGACCTTCACAACAAGTAGCACCAATGAGACCACCAATGATACAAGGAATAAATTATTCATCACAACTAGGACCGATAAGACCACCTATGGTTCAAGGCAATCTTCAACAACCACGAGCAAGTCAAATAATACCTCTTCCACTGCAAAGAAATCCTCAACAATTAGGTGGGGCCATGAGACCTCCCCTACAAAGCAATCCTCAACAACCAAGTGGGCCCATGAGACCTCTAACATTACATGGCAATCTTCAACAACCAAGTGGGCCCATGAGACCTTTAACATTACAAGGCAATCCCCAACAACTTGGAAGGCCAATGAGACCTCCAATGATGCAGGGAATAAATCAACCACAACAATTGGGAGGGGCGATGAAACCTTCAGTGATGCAAGGTAATCTACAACAACCAATAGGATTAGTAAATCCTCCAATGATGCAAGGAATTCCTAGACCACAACACATTGGAGGAGTTGTAGTGAGGCCTTCAATGATGCAAGGCAATTCACAACAACCACTTGGATCAATAAGGCCTCCATTGATGCAAAGTAATTTGCAACAATCAGAAGTGATAATGAGGCCTCCTATGTTGCAAGCCAATTTACAAAAATTTGGAGGGCCAATGAGGCCTCCATTGATGCAAGGCAATGTACAACAACTAGGAGGGCCAATGAGACCTCCTATGATGCAAGGAATAAATCAACCTCGATCTTCCATGATACAAAATAATATGCAACAAGAAGGTGTAGGTACAAGTCCACCATTTGATAATGTACAACAATCTCAAGGATTTGTAGGCCAACCAATGGTGCAAAGGATGAGGCCTCAAATGCCAATTAGACCTCCACCACTTCCATTAGGACCTCGACAACCAGTAGGTGCCTTTCCTACATTCACAACCTATTACATTACAAATATACATAATAACATTATATATAATAATATTGAATAGTATATAAAACATTATTATACATTAATTATTCCAAATTTGAGATTAAAAGTCAACTTGAAATACTTAAACTAAAAAATAGTTATTCATTTGATTGAATTATATAATGATTTTTAAAATTTTCGTTTAGAAATTTTCAAATTCATGTTTTTTCATATATTGTAGTATGTAAATTTAAACACTTGTTTAAAAATATTGAATCATATCTTAATTTGTATCATAATAGTCATTTGGTGCTCCTCAAACTCTTCCTTTACAACTGGATGCAATAGACGATTATCAACAAAATCAAAATTTTAATGGTTTACAACAAAGCCAACAATTTGGCATTGATATGAATAATGACCTTGTAAGTTGAAAATTTGAAATAGAAAAAAATATTCAAGATTCACTTTCATTTTTAAATATGATACATTTAAAAAATATTTGATGACAATATTTCATTTTAAAAATCAATTATCCATATTGATTAAAATCCTAATCAATGTTGTTACATATTAATTCATTTAAAATAGTTTTATTATAAATAATTACAAATTTTGTGAAGTTCAATGCAAGTGGTTCTACTTTTAGGGTCTTGATGAATTACAAGAAGGCACTTTATTGGAACCTTTAACCTCATATGATACAACAGAGTCTAATAATCAATTAAATTATACCCAACTATTTTCATTTCATGTCTCGTATAATAATTTAAATCCTGATGGACAACCACAAAGAGGTAGATGGTTCAACATTAGAAAAAAGGTATGTTTCCAACCCTCACATATAAAAAATTATGATACATCCCATAAATTTTCAATTTTATAATATCTAATTTATAATTTTATAATTTTTTTCAATTTTAAAATATGATTGTTGTAAACTTTAATTTTATTTTGAATGATTTCAAATGGAAAGAATGTCAGTTGCATATTATAAATTTACTAAAAATTTATGAAAATGAAAAATGAAAAATGAAAATACACATAAAATATAAGATTATTTGAAGTTAAAGTTATATATATATATATATATATATATATATATATATATATATATATATATTAAAAGATATTATTTCAAAAAAATAAAAAACAACCAAACATTTTAGTAGTAATGTAGATTGGTGAATGGAAGACTTGTATACTCGAGGTGGATTTTCTAAGCCACCTCTTTCGACTACAACATAGTGATCGTGTTGTCAATGTATTTGCTCAATTAATGTTTGATTTCATTTATTTATACAATCTAATGTAGAACATTTTGTGAAAATATTATACTTTTAAAAATATAATATATAATCAAAATTGATTTTAATTCCTTAAACTATATTTTTAACAAATACTAAACATGTGATTTTACTTTGAAATAATCAGTATGTTTTGATATATATATATTTTTAATATCACATTGCATTGATTTATCAGTATAAATTTAGAATAATTATAAATTGTTTTTTTTGTAGTCCAAACCTTTTTTTGCTTGGCAAAATCGCAATGTTGGATATCAATCTGACGACATGCTTCGATCACCATTAGTGATTATGTGGTTTAGGTCAAAATTTGAATAAACATAATTTCATGCAATAATCACGTAAAATTTGATAAAGTGTCAAAAGGATTTACTTGGAGTTAAATTTATGAATTAAAAATTAATTAAACTTTTTAGAATTTGAAGGATATTATTTACATAAAAATTACCTAATATACAAGCATTTATAGCTATATGATTTTTATGCAGTACAGAGCAATGGCAATTGGTCACACAAAATCGAGAAGAGAAAAGGTGTCTTGCACATGTTTTGGAGGTATATTGATATTTGAAAGAGGTTAGAACATATGATATTAAATGCATTTATTGTAATAGTATGCAATTATTGAATCAAAATCATTGAAAAATGACTTTTAGTTACTATTCCATCTTTTTTTTTAATGTTTATATAAAATGAATTAAATTTTCATTCAAACTCTACTTCAACTGCATTTTCTTATGGCTATGTAGTGTGTGGGAGGTAATTTACGTGGTGAAGATTGTATATCTTCTGCAAATCCTATAATTGTTGGATTGGTAGGATAATATTAAAATTTTCATTTCAAAAAGTTTATAGATTTTGAATGTATTAAATTAAAAATATGATAAATATAGCATAAATCTATAAGTTACTAAAATATTTTCTATTGTCATAAATGTTGAAAAAAATGCATACTAAAATATATATTATAAAATGAATTTAATTTTATAATTAGGATCCTAAAGTGCTTAAATTTGGGCTATTGACTAAGAAGAAATCTGGAACAATGGTCAAGAATGACAAATGCTATATAATTGTAATCGTAGGAAAGTTTTTTATATTTAAGGTAAAGTCTATTGTACTTAAGAAAAATATAGTAGAATGTCTTGTACTTTTTCAAATGTATTTAATGTTATATTTATATAGAGAGAAAATACATGCATAAGTATTTATGTAAAACTCTTTATTTTACTACAGAGCCAACAAATTACAGGACAACATGTACATTTTGTAACAAGTCTACTTGAAGCAAGTATTCGTGTGAGACATCAGATGCAATTATATAATTTGATAAAGTATTGTAATATATCTAGTTTTATACAAAATTATGCTATTAATTACAAAAAATATTAATACCAACATCCCATTTATTGTTTTTTATTTTAATAATTAGTATATTTAAAAACATGATAAAGAATAATGTTGGGATGAATTCTTGTAGGGCTCAGATGGTACAAGGACTTGAATTTGAAATAATGATACCTGGTATTAAAAGCATCAATCTAGTAGCACCGCATGTGGTATTCATCATAATAATACATATTTGAATATATATATTTTTGTTACATATTCATTTAATGATTTTGACATTATTAATTTTGTAGCATTTCAAAATAATATAAATACTTATAAAAATATTTTGTTAAAAAGAAAAAATTTAAATTATTATTTCATATATTATACTACCTCTGTCCCAAAATGATCTTTCTCTTGGACAAAATGTTATGAATTAAGGCTAAAAATAACATTTAAAAAACCAATTTTGAGCTACTAGTAGAGTTTGGTGCACTCATAACATTCTATAAACTTTGAGTTTCAAAGCCCTTTTCAAAGTGCAGTTTTGGATATTGAAAAGTAAATTTTGGGGGGTATTCTCAAGGAGCACCATTGGTCAATTAATTGTTGAGTGTGAAATCATCATTTTATAGGCTTTTAGTATATGCCAACTCCATGTTTGGTCCTTTGTTCCTCCTCCTAGAGCTTCATTCCCTTCAATCGGGCAATATTCAAAGAGATGCAAAAAATAAGAATGAATAATGTTGATTAACCCCCTTTAGTCATTTCATTTGTCTTTTGATTGATAATTGCATGGGTAGAGGGGGAACTACTACTTGAAGTTGTTTTGTTAGTTCCAAATAGCAATCAAAAACCAAATCTAACTAATATGCAATGTCACAAAGTGCAATAGGGAGATCATTTTGGGACAAAAAAATTAAGGTCAACAGGAAGATCATTTTCGGGCAAAGGAAGTACCAATTTAATAATAATATTTTGATGGTATTAGAATTTAATAATTTGAATATTTGTAGGAAGAAATGACAGAATGGATGGGTGCAATTGGAAGATCAGTCGATATTGCTAAAGAAAATATTTCTTCAAAGCATTTTGTGAAGGTATTAAATTATATCTATATGAATACAATATGATTTTCATAATTTCCTAAACTTGAACTTCTTAAAATCCACCCTAATTGAAAATTATTTCTAGATTTCATTTAAAATAACCAAAATTTTCAAAAAAAAAAGAATTTGATGGAATAAATAAAAATATTTCAAATGTTTAAAATTTAAAAACAAAACAAATTAATTACGATCTTGTATATTATTTTAGATTATATTAAACTCAAAGTTGAATACTTAAAATAAGTAAAGAAATATTTGTTTTGATTTGTAAATTGAATAATGATTTTTTATGTTAGATGGAAGCAAATAAAGAAGACTATGATAGACATTTATATTACCATGATGACAATGAATATTATTGTCCAGACAATGTAAATATTGAAAATTGTGTTGAAGAATTAGAACCCAATATATGTGAAGAAATTATTGAAGATCAAAATTCTAAAGATCATCATAAAAGACCAACTACAAAATATAAGTCTCAAAAAAAACATCAAAGATATACTAATAAAGATGATCTCTCAGAATCTGATGATGATCACAAAGAAAAAAGTAATTATAAAAGATGTTACAAAATGAAAGATGAGGTTGATCCTCATAAATATTATAGAATAAAAGAGGTACAACAAAATTGAAATCAGAGTAATATATTTTAATTATTCTTCATATATAGAAGTTATTTCATATTCAAGTATAGTCAATTCTAATTATTTATGGATTAAATTGTTTGAAAGTATATATAATAATTTCATATAACATCCCAATGCTTTTTTAATTTGTACCAAAAATATTCATCATAAAATAAATGTGGAATGTGATCTATTTCATTTTCAAATTTTATGTATTTAATATAGATGCCATATTTGAAAACAAGTTTTTCCCTTTTTTTCCACAAGGTTTCTAAAGTACATCCACAACTAAAATTTGAACCAAGACATGAATCAAGACACAAATTGGCTTTGGAACCAGAATATGAAAATATTGATGATCATCGTCATGTTCGATTACCTGTACCACAAGATAATACTTTATGTGACAAAAGTGGTGGAGGAGGAATTGTTCAATTGTTCATTGAAAATGGAGGTAGTTTTCTATATAGAATTATCTTGAAATTTTATGAAATCATGATAAACAAATGTTCATAAGATTTAAATATCATACTATAATAATAGTTTCTATATATCTTAACACTAGAAATTTGCCAAATATTTTGATTTTGTTTTTGTATTGTACATAATCAACACAAATTATTATTTTTAAACATTAGGTTGTAGCGGCAAAAATATGAATACCTCTCAAACAATGAATAAATTTCAACCTTATCCTAGTTCTACGCCAAAATTCCCAAAATTCCCAAAATTTTCAAAACTCAAGAAAAAATTGAAAACTACACGTTCTTCTGAAGATAAGATACAAAAAATTGAATCTTCTTCAAGTTCAGATGATGAAAGGATACATAATTTGACAAAAGCTTTGAAACAAAAACATTATGATCTTTTGCATTACAATACTAGTAGTGAATTTGAAGATTGTTGTATTGAAAAACGTGATAAGAAAAAATCTTATCCAAAATATCGTAAACTCAAACAAATTGTTAGCCGAGATGGTAGACCAAAAAAGAAAAATCAAATATGTGAAATTGATCATGATGATGTTTGTGATTCTAAAGAAATTCATTGCAATGAAATACAATTGCGTAGTGCCAAAGATTGTAGCAAGTCTAATAAAAATGAATGTGTGCAATGTGAGTGCCTACCACATACTATCAAAGATTCATATAATTCTACCAAAAGTGAAAGCATACCTTGCAAATATATGCAACGTAAAGCAATAAAGAACTCTAAAATATGTTATAATGACAATATAGATTCCAATTCTTGTTGTGAGCACAATGAAAGTAACAATCATTGTGATTGTTTGTCTAATATTGGATCATCCATCAACCATTATAGAAGTAGTAATTTGATGTCAAACTCTCATCTTCTACCCCGACGATATCCTGCATCTTGGACGCCTTTATATGGTCGATCTTCCCCAACTGAAAGAATAGCACAAAATGTATGTACTATTCAAGAATGCAATGATCACAACGAATCTAATGATGAATTTTATGAAGGCAATTGCAATGCTATTAGAGGAGGAGTTGCACAAAAAAGCACACCAAGTTATTCACAAGCAAGTGAAGTGAGTGTTTATTTATTTATTTAATAAATGTGGTGATTAAATAATAATTAAGCAAGTCTTTTAAGGATATGTGGCAATCTTAATGACATTATGTTCAATTTATTAATTTTTTATTATTAAAAATATTTATAAAAAAAGAAAAACATCCACAAGTAATAATATAAATTTCCAAAAATATTGATTCATGTTTCAAAAGTCATTCAACATTGTAATATTGATTACAATATAAAAACTTCCATGCCAAAATGGAAGAAAAATAATTTTGTAACCCTATTGTAAAAGAAAAAAATAGGTTGGTAGTAGGTTTTTTCTAATTCAATAAAATCAGTAAAACTAATAAATTAAAAAAATATAAAATAATTATTCTAAACCAAAAAATAAATAGTCTTTACACTAATCCATAATTTATTTGTATCTACCATATTTTAGAGTGAATCGTTGTCCATGGATTTAAATGAATTGAAAATAAATGAAGATGATGATAATGTAAAAGCGTCATATTTACAACAAGGATGGCAAGAACACAAAAATGAACATGGTCATAGGTAATATTCAACAATGATAATGTAATCTTTAAATTACAAGAAAATAGAAATTTGATTCTTTGTCATATATATATATAACTAGGAATATTTTATCAATATTTTAAAATATTATTATTTTTCATTAAAAAAAATTGCAAAATAAATCTCCAAGAAATTTTGCACCCATTTTGAAAATTATATTTTACCAACCTTAATAACCAGATGCAATATTCATTCTTTGTTCAAATTTTTTGACCTTTTCCTTGTTTGACTTTTCCTTTGCAAATCTATACATAATTTTATATAGTTGTATATACGCAATTGTGATAGTTATTTTATCATAAATTTTCTAAATGGATGTATATTTATTTCGACAGGTTTTACTATCATCCATCAACAAAAAGATTTAGTTTAGTTCCTCCTTCCGTACAACATGCATTGACAGACTTTGATCCGGGGAATGATATTGATATTTTTTAGTAGGCATATTTTTAATATATAAATTAAAAAATGTGTACAATAAATATATGATGCAAATTTGTGATATTAGATGTTTTACAAAGAATTACTCCATTTATGTTTGTAATTTTAATTGATTGCATCAGTCTTATCAAGTATCTTATCAAGTAAATTAATGAAAAATGTACATTGTATAGTACATGTGAGAAAATAATGTTGTTTATATATGTCATTTACTAAATTTCATTAAGAATATATACATTATTGAATATTGAATAGTAAGATTGAAGACTTTTAAAATTAAACTAATTTATATATTTAAAGAAATTTAAAAAATTGTACTCAATACAATTTATTTTTTAGAATAAAATAATGTTGATACATTTTAATTTTATTGATTTGTTTTATTTTTTATTCCTCAAATCACTCAATTATGTTTTAAATATTTTTTAACACTCATTTGATCAATCAAAATGATAGAATTTGATAGAATTAATGTAAATTGTAATGAATTACTATAGTTGCCAATAAATAATGATTGTTATTTCTAATGAAAATGCAAAACTTCTACGAATTTTGAAAAAATATATTATGTACTATTCTACAATGAATATTATTTGTAATTTCTTAATTTTTGCTATATATTCAAAAGCAATAGTGCAACATTAACGAGGCTCATAAAAAAGCACTGAAACATTTATAATCTTAGGTTTGAAGGTTTTAGAAAACATTACTAAAATTTCTAACAAATTATTTAAATCTCTTAAATGATTATTATTTATTATTATTTGTTTATTGATGCAAGATATTAAAAATTGATCCTATAGTTTAATAATTGATTAGATGAGACAATTTGTAGAAAAAGCTAGGTACATTGTTTGCAACATCAAGCTTCTAAAGCCAAAAAAAGAAGTAAATTGATCTAGCATTTTATCTACAATTATTCTAGAACTCAAGCCCTTGAAGTCATTTTATTTTATTTTAATCATTTATAAATTAACTCATACATTTTGTCACAATCCAAATTCTTGCCAAATATATCAACATTAGTGATGAGATTAGTAAATTTAAGTTAGTAGACCATCTCAAAAGAAAAAGAAATCTAGGTTTTGTAGACCACAATGAATGAAGAGTTTGGAGGGAATAGTTCAACTAGCTATAATGTTAGATTGCTACTAAGACCTTCCATTTCTTCACCACATAGAAATCATGTTTGATAAACTCAAAAATATTGTAAAATTTGAGTTAAATTTCAAATGTAATACTAATAACATAGATCTTACAATTTTAACCATTTTACAAGTTATTAGTTAAAATGTTAAAAATCACTATTTCACTATTATAAAAGTGACCACATTGATTATTATAATGTAAAAATATTATTCAAAATATTATTCAAAATAATATTCAAAATAATATTCAAAATAATATTCAAAATAATATTCAAAATAAAATTCAAAATAATACTCAAAATAATATTCAAAATAATATTAAAAATAATATTCAAAATATTATTCAAACAAAAATTATGTTATATATCATTATAATTAGTGAAGCAAATAGGATCATAATTTGGAAGAGCATGTAGTTGTATCATATTAGTAGCATTGGATTGCTAGTTTGTTTGTTGAGTTTATTAATATCCAATGTGCCAATCATCCTATGAAATGAAAAACAAATTGAATGTAATGAATAGAACATGCATATATTGTACAAAATTTATGAATATAATTATATTCATAGGCCATTCATATTGAACAAATACTACAAAAGAAATATGCACTAAAAGAAAGTATTTTGGAAGCACTAAGTCTCATTATAAAAATTTGATTCCACATGCTCAATTAGACCTTAGTAAGATTTCAAATTGCCCAAGACCTTACTAATAAAACTTTGTAAGAACATTCAAAATAATTTTATAAGATAAAAGAGATTAATGATGCAATGAAGTCCATGAGAATTTGAAGAAAAATGGCAATAAAACAACAATATTCTTACCTTTGGGAAGAAATGTCAAGATTAGTGAATCAATTTTTATTTGTGCATTATATACGAAAAAGTTAATTTTGATGAGAAATAATTGATAAAATTTGCACTTTGATGCCTACAAATCTGGAAATAAAGCAATTTATTACATGAAGTTTTGTACATCTACAAATAATTCTTGTCAATAAAATTGTCATCATAAATAATCGTCTTGAATGCATGTACCTACATGATTTTTTCATTTTACAACTGTTTTAATCAAAGAAAATTTTAAAAAGTCAAAATTTAAAGGTTTTAAACTAGAACAACAACCTAATTGGTATATATGTCCAAAAAGTGATTCACTAATCTTGACAATAATTGTTTGTTTGCACGGATGTACGTCAAGTGTTCCATTATTCTTCTTCATTTATGCTTCCTCCACTTTCGTAGCTTTCCTTTTAAACCCTCTTGTCTCTTATGGGTGTCACTCTAGTCTTTTTCTGCCACATTTTGCATCTCTTTTTTCATTTTTACCTTGGTCTATGATGTTGTAGTAAGACTTCAATAGTGGTAGTCTTGTAAATTCTCATGTGAATGGTGTTGGAGCACGTGACTAATACGAGGGAGGGAGAAATTGGAGTGTATTTTACTTTGATTTATTTTTGTTTTGTTTTTTAGAGTGTCTAAGTAGTAGGATTGTATTTTGGAGTGAGGGCCAAGTTTGTAAGTTAGGTATGGGATGTAGAGGGGGCCTTTCAAGAAATAAAAAGCAAATGAATGTCCTTAACTCTAGAACTATAAACAATGGTGTATTGAAAATTTATGCATTTTAATGAATTTTGTACAATTTTGATCATAAATCTTCAAAATTTAATATTTTTATCAAATAGACTACAAACTTCATGATCTTCTTAATTTTGGCACATGATTCTAAAGAAGATTTCCATTCTTTCTACCAAAGATTTACATCATTATTTGGAGATAAAAAATGAGTCAATCTTTTTGAAAAATGACTTGAAAAATATTCTCTTTAAATACTCCAAAAACAATTATACTATTCATTTTTTTGATATAAACTAAACTACTTTGTGAAATGTGTTTTATGTACTATAAATAGTATTCAAACTTTACACAATGATTCCAATTTTTGAATTCTCAATAAGACTTCAAAGTTTGAAATAGGGTTGCATGGCTTTTATCTTGGTGTTTGTATTCCTAAATTTATAGTCCCTCTTCCTTGTTTTTTGTGCAAACATTTCATTTTCAAATGCAATCATATGCAATCATATGCAATTCTTATGCAATTCTCATACTATTGTGACCATGCAAATCCAAAAATGTTTGTTTCAAGTTTCTAGAAATGAAATTGGATTCCATACAATCCGCACCCTCATGCTTCCTTCTTTTGTCTCAAATACACTCACTTGTTTTGTTAGTACATGTTACAAAACGAATTTATATATGGCTATATTTTTTTACAAGGGAAGAATATTCTTATGAACCAACTTCAAGAAGTAGGAGCTCGGGGGGTGCACTTAGTTCTACTACAACAAACCACATGCAAACAAGTGGTTTCTAATAAACTATAATTTCAATCTAAAATTTTAACCATTGTTTAATAATGACTATAGATTTCTATTGCCAAAATTTCCATCTCAAATCATATATGAAATGATTTCTAGAAGAGATTGAAAATGAACTAAAATGGCATGTTTTTCAACTCAAATAATTATAGAGAACACATTTAGATGACCATTGAATCAATATTCAACTCAAAATGAGCTTTCAATAGAGAGTTATTTTTAAGAATTTTTTTTTCATTTTTTAGACAATTTTTTCTTTTATAATGTAGGGGTGTAAAAGTTATTTTTCAGTTCTACAATGTATCTTTTTACTTCAAAAATTTGTAACTAATTATTATTAACAATAAAAATATCAATAATCCAAAACATAAACTTTCAAAGTAGAAAAATCTATTCATATTTTTCTTATTTTGTTTTATTTAAAATTCAAAAAGTATATAGGGGGTCGAAAGTTTTGTTTGCACGTGGTTTCAAATGGACACTCTAAGTGACCCCTCGAGGGTAGGAGAAAGGGAATTGATAAATGCTTTTATAATTTGTAGCATTGTGTTTGCCAACTTTGTCATGAATTAGGGTGGAATTTTATGTCCTAGAATGGACAAAACTTTGCATAAAAGACAAAAGTTCTTTTAGAATTGTACATGGGAGTGTGGAATTTGCAAGAGCAAAATCAAAATAGTTGTCTCACAAAATTTTAAAGAAAAGCTTAAGAAAAGTGTGAGAAGCAAGTTTCCGACTTCTGGAAACTAATTTTGGTTGCTTTCAATTTGACAACAAGGCAAAGCTATTCCTAAAATGTAGTTTCTCCCTATCATTCACATAAAAGTGTAAACATCATGGAAGTCAGTTTATGAAAGCAATTCGGATTTTAGAAAAACTTGAAATTTGTCTTCTAATTTCGTCTCCAAATGGGTTATTTTAGGATTTAATTTGTGCCTTCCAGGTTTTGTTTATGATAAGGAATGGCAAAGCATGATTTGGGGGCGTAAGGTCCAACTACCTAGAGGGTGGAGCTTGATGCATGATGGGGAGAGGAGCCTTATGCTCCAAAATCTTGATGCATAATGTCACCGTTCCTACATAATAGCTAGCATAATAGGGGTAGTTACACCCTCTTCACCCCATTCTCAATCTTCAAAGAATAGGCATGTCTTGTTGACTGCCTATGGCTTGCAAAGGTCTTGTACTTTTTGAAGATTGAGAATGGTCATTATTTTCTTCCAAAGGTGAAGAATGGGTGTGAAGAAGATTTCACAAGCTAATTTTTGATCTTGCACTCCATAGTTTCATCCCTCTATTGTTGATTTTAATATCATTGTTGTTGAAGAGCCTGGTAGTACGAGTTGCTTACATAGCTTGCACTGGTAACAATTGAGAATTGTAAAGGTCTTGCAGATGCCAAAGTTTTGAGACGCCATCAACAAACCTCCATTGCAATACTTTCTTAGGGTCTACATATGACTTTGTCTCTCTTATTTCAATTGTCAGGTTTGTTTGTTGCATTTCTCATCCGTTTTGGTGTAGAATATGTTGTTTTCTAATTAAGATTTGTCTCTATCGGGTGTCCATTTTGTCACAGGAGAGTACTCTTTGTGGTTTTCATGTTGAGATCCCTGAAACTGAACTAAACAAAGTCCAAACAGAAGGGCTAGGGAGGATTGACCCCCTTATTGCTTCATCCAAGGATAAATGTAAAAATTGCCCTCTATTTTGTGCCACGTTAATTTTGTATTTCTTCACATTTCTAAATTAATTTTGGGCCTTTGATTGCAAATATGAATTCAAAATTTTCAAATTTTATCATGGGTGGCAAATAAAGAATTCATCATTTTCTCTAGGGATAAAACACAAGACAATAAGGGGGTCAATCTCCCTTGGCCAACTAAAAGGGATAGTCACATGTCAAGAGCCCGCCATCTTCAACTTCTTTGATTGGGTCTTGAACCCTGCAAAACTACCCCATTTAGTCAGCTTTGCACATAAAGCCATTTTCTAATTCCATTCTCCATGCTCCACACACCAACAAGAAGGGGTGTCCCACCTTCTTCATGAAGAACGGCTCCCCATTGGCTCTTCTTTTCTCTCACCAGCTTCTCATTCTTCGTACAAATTTGCTTCTGGAAGAAGGTGTAAAGAAAAATCACTAGAATTCTCTTTAGCTCCTGGGAAGTTTCTAGCAGTCCTTGCACGATAACGCCTGCCCGTTCGAAAATCTCAAACAAGGCGCCAGGGCGCAGATTTAGGTTCGTTCTTTCATAGCCCCTGTGTGTGATTGCGAGTTTTGGGTTTTAGGGTTTTGAGCTCGTCGAATTAGTGGTTGGTCAGTTATTAGTGTGATGATGAGCAATCACCTATGTCATCTGTGGCCGAGTTTTGAAAGAGTGAGTAATTTGAGGTCGGTAGTACGGTGGCTGGCTGCTCCTTCGCCCTGCCCTTGCACTCTTCTTGACCTTGCTTTTTCAGTTTCTGGGATGCACAACGTGATTATTTTGTAGGAATGTGCACACAATCGTTTGGTTTGGGATGTGCGGAGACTGACGAATGCCGATCAGGAGTTTGAGATTACATCAATAGGTAAATCTCTGGTTCTAGACCCAAGATATATCGTCTTGGATAGATTGGAAATGTGGTTTTGTGTAGGTGGCGGGGGATACTTGTTTCTTCTCCGTACCTCGATTCATTGGCATTTATTAATTCTTCAGGGAATTGTTAGGGTTTGGACGGAGCCACTAACTCCCAGCATGCAAAACGACCGCCCTCGTATTCTTGCAGAGTGAGTAGCCATCAGCAATGGCAGATGGCGAATCCACTTCTGTGGAAGATCGCGTACGAACTGCGCAGGTTGAAGCCCGCGCCCGCCACATCTCTCACAACGTGCGTTGCCTCGAGTGCGGTCACCAGTCCATCGAGGAATCGGCCGCCGACATTGCCGTACGCCTTCGCAAGGTCTACCTTCATCCCATTCCTAACTTTCTTCTTATTCACTCCTCTCTTGCGCTTCAGTCGCTCAATTGTTGCTACTGGTGGTGTGCAGGTCATTCGAGACGATATACGAGCTGGTCGCAGCGACAAGGAAATTTACGAAAAGCTCACCACGGAGTACGGCGAATCGATTCTCTACTCTCCGGCTTTTGATGCTCAAACGGCGATTCTGTGGTTAGGTCCTGTAAGTTGAGCCAGACTCTTCCTTGATCAAGGACAAATGCAACCTCCTACTTTGAAATTGCATAAGGAATTTTTACATAGTGGAAAATATATGATCACAACAGATTTGGCTCGAAAGATCTCTCCACAACTCTGTAATTCGGAAACAAAGGAGCCTATATATGTTAAATTGACAGAATTAGCATCCTCTACCTCAAAGTTGCTCTGGAACTGAAGTAGGTTGATTGGAATGAGCCAGGTGGCGGTGATTGGAGTGATAGCTGGAACGACGTTTTTTCGGGGAAGGGCGAAGCAGCGAGATGTGGGAAGGATGGCAGACGCTTTGTTGGAAGGGATTCCGCTCTCCCCAAGCGAACATCGAATGCTCAAATCACTCGTATTGCCCCCTTCTCAGAGGAGAGCTTGGACATGGCCCCGTCTTTGGAAGCTCTAGTAGGTGGCCTCTGATATGGGTGCGCAGGAGATGTTCACATTCTACGGCCTTATCCCTCTAGGGCATTTGTGCATAATCTCTCTTGTAATATATATTTTTTACAAGTCGAATGTCGAAATTTCTCAAACTACAACATCCGGGAGCCTGTAGAGAGGGACCCTGATCCATCTGTGGCAAGGGCAGGTACTTCCTGGACAAATTGAACCTATTATGCTATTCTAGGGTTTAGGGTTTAGGATTCTGAATTCCAAGGCTCAACGAGTATCTGACTTCCACGATACCTGGTCACACAGCATAGGTGAATTTAGCTTGTTGGTGTAACGTGTAGACTAGGCAAATCTAGTTTACTGAGTTGAGCATGGAATCTGACCACTTCAATAGGGGTAGTCACACCTTCTTCACTTTGCACTTGGAGAATGGAGAATGGAGAATGAGAAGTTGGGGAGGGTTTGGAGGAGCCAATGGGAAGCCGTGGTGAGTGAAGGAGGTGTGACACCCCTAAAAGATGTATTGAGAGTGGAGAATGAAAAAAGTGGAGAAGCAACTTACCTAAACCTAAGATTAGACATAAAGTTGGAGGAAAATCGGCAACAACAAAGGTAAAGTGGCAATGAAAGGTAAAAGTGTAGAGCACAAAAGAATCTTCTTAAGTGCTTAAATCTTCTGCACTCCCAACCTTCACCTCAAGAGGTGAAGACTAGGAGTGTGGAAGATATAAGCACTTAAGTATATTCTACCAACATGAAGCCAACCCCAAGTTGTCACCTTTCCATTCTCCATTCTCCATTCTCCAAGTGCAAAGTGAAGAAGGTGTGACTACCCCCTATTGAATTTTTAGCAACCATCATGTGGATTGAGCTATTTTCTTAGGTAGGCGATGCAGAATGTTGTTCTTCATGCGTCCTTTCCATTTGCCTTATGGAGATCTGAAGGGCATGCGATGTTTATTTTTGAGATTCAATATTGTTTGTTCAAATTTGTTGCAATTCTGCGCAGCTTGTGAAGTTGGTGGTGGGGACGAATGAAACACTGGAGTGAGAGATGGAGATTGGCTTGGTGAATCACTGGGCTGCTGAATTTTATCAGTTGGATCTCTATTACAGGCCACTGAATTTTATCAGTTGTTTCTGTTAATTTTTGAAATGGTACTGCACTTTACACTGTAATCGAGTCATTTCTCGGCTCTGCTGAGTATGTTTGCTAAATATTCATTCAAAGCAAGTGTAATACTAAAATCCCTTTTCTTCTGTTCTTTGCTCTTGTTTTGCAAGATTTAACCACTAAGTGCTTGAACTACAAATACTAAAATTACTATGAAATCCCCTATCAATGGAAATTGTCCATGTGTTTCAAGAAAAAAAAAAAAAAAAATTACTATGAATATCATTAATTATGAATATTTGTAACTCCTCCAAATATTCATGATTCATGCTAAGCATTCTTTCTTCTTCCCATTGATATATTCCATGATTTCCCTTGAAGTTGTCTCAATGACTATGAATTGGATGAGTTATGCTTTTCAAAATGTTCAACCATCCATCCAATGTATGGTTGAGCATTGTAGTGGGGTTAACACATCTTGAATTAAGTAATAAATTAAATTTATACATATTGAGTCATAAAAAACATGGTAATTACATTCTTCATTCTATTTAGTGTTGCTTCCAAAAAGACAATTATTTTAGGCTATACCTTTCACTGAAAAAATGTGTTTTTAACCCCTAAAGTCCCATTGTCCCTACATGGGACAAAATGGATTTTGGTCAATCTCCTATGATGTCAATTTTTATTGAAACTTTTTGAAACTTTTTCATAAGATAGATAAACTTATGAGCTTCCCAGGAA
Source organism: Rhytidiadelphus loreus (assembly GCA_947034895.1). Taxonomy (NCBI): domain Eukaryota; kingdom Viridiplantae; phylum Streptophyta; class Bryopsida; order Hypnales; family Hylocomiaceae; genus Rhytidiadelphus; species Rhytidiadelphus loreus. Next base: position 49,596,463 of record OX344764.1, read on the forward strand.
TATAATTTTTATTCTAATCGGTGCCCGAGAGCAAAAGTTATGCCACAATAACTTCAAAATGGAGGAGACTGGGTAGCAAAAAAAATTCACAAAAAATTGAAATAAAAATTGTAATATTTTTTTCCTTGTAGATTATATTTTCTTCTAAATGGGAAGCTTTGATTCATTCCATTTGAATTAGTGGTGTAAAAGTTATGGAGTTTCTTGTTTTGTGGGCAATCATAGCAACTTCTTGAAAGAATTTTTTTTCCTCCATTTTGAATGCTAATATCTTTCAATCTACATGGGCTAACTTCACAATAATTTTATCACGTGATCTAAGACAAGTGTAGAATAACATCCTATGGTTAGATTCTAAAAACTATTTAAAAAATTTATTTCATAGGTGAACATAACAAAAGTGGTAGTTTTGAGTGATTTTGGTAGAAAATCGGCCTTGGGACTTTAGAGGTTAATCTTTTATTTTATAATGGTTTTATAACATAGTTATTGCTTAAGTTATCTTATTTAGTAAAACATTACAACTTTAAGAAAAACATTTGGTTCAAAGTAATTTTGTGTTGAAAGCAACATTGAATAAAACAAAGAGATTTGTCAACAAAGCTACATAACTTTCACTAATTTGATTGCTTCAAAGCATATCCTATACATACGTAAGTTCCAATAGAAATTTTGTTATTTGTAGTAATATCTTGAAGTCTGATATATAACTTTAATTTTACCAACAAAGTATTGAATTTGACTTGTGTGACATGTATTGTAATTTTTCCTTAGGTAAGTTCCAATATAAATTTTATCATTTGTAGTAATATCTTGAAGTGTGATATACAACTTTAATTTCACAAACAAAGTACTGAATTTGACTTGTGTGACATGTATTGCAATTTTTCCTTCCAAATGTCTAAACTAAGGTAGAAGCACCTAATCGCAACACTTTTAGTTCTTAAGAAATGGCATGACTTGAATGAGCACTTCCATGCTTCAAAACCACTGTAACTTTTCAAATCAAAATAACCAATGAGAAGTGAGATATTTTGTACTTCAGGGGTGTTCATTTGAGGTGAGTCTATTATTATGTATAGGTGACTATATTCTCAACTTTTTCACACAACCTTATTATAAAATCTTGTGTGAAAAAAAATACGATTTGCCTTATTATTGCTCATTGAAGAACTAGATTTGAATTTGCATTACAATATATTGGAGTGTCTAAGATACTATTGCATGAAGTGACCACATGTTTTATCTTTTGTTTGAATTGTTTAGTGGGGTCCCAATCATAATGGTGTTTTTGAAATTGCAATGAAGGAAATTTCAATGCTGCTAACTTTGACAGCCTCTCAAGAATTAAAAAATTGTTACTTTACCACAAAATTTTTACCACAACATCATCTTTATGTTAATAACACGTGTACCAAATTTCAATGCCAAAAGATTTACCAAAAAAAGTTATTCAAAATCTACCAACATGGGTAGCTTTGGAAAAATTATCACTGTTGCCAACTTTAACAACCTCCCAAGGATTGAAAAAAAAAATTTAACATGAAATTTTTGGAACAAAAACCAATCTATGTTAATAACATATGTTCCAAATTTCAAGGCCAAAAAATAAATACAAAAAAAGATATTCACAATCTACCAACATGTGTTGTTTTGAGAAATACTTGTGGAAACCATTTTACTATTGCCAACTTTGACACCCTCCCGAGGGCTGAGAAATTGTCTATTTACCATGAAATTATTGTCACACAATCCTCTCTATGTTAATAAAATTTATGCTAAATTTCAAGGACATAAAAGTCTTACAAAAAAAGATATTCAAAATCTACCAACATGGGTAGCTTTAAGAAACCATTTCTCTACTACCAACTTTGACACCCTTCCAAGGGTTGAGTTTTTTTTAATTTACCCTGATATTCTTGGAATGAGATCTTCTTTATGTTAATGACATGTTTGCCAAATTTTAAGGTCAAAAGATCTATAAGAAAAAAGATATGCACAATCTACCAACATGTGTAGTTGTAGGAAACAATGGAGGAAGCCATTCACTACTACTAACTTTGACACCCTCCCAAGGGCTGAGAAATTGTCTATTTACCATGAAATTTTTGTCACAAGATATAGTTTATGTTAATAAAAAGTGTGACAAAATTCAAGGTCAAAAAATTTATACAAAAAAAGATACTCACAAAATCAAATTGATTTGCAATTGAATCAAGCATTGAATGTACACATTACCCTTGGAGATATGAAAAGGTGTGAAATTTTTTGTTTAAAGATGAGAACAAATTATGTGTTGGAGGTTTGAGTTGAAGGTGTGCAAAATAAATTTCTAATGCAAAACTTAATTTTTATTCTTTTTATTCTTTAAAAAATATATTGAATAGAAGTATGTACATGATGAAAAGAAGAACTAAATTATGTAGAAGGTACCAAAACATCTCGGGGGGTGCACTTAGTTCTACTATAACAAACCATGTGCGAACAAGTGGTTTCTAATAAACTATAATTTCAACCTAAAATTTTGAACATTTTTTAATAATGACTACAACTTTCTATTGCCAAAATTTCCAACTCAAAAAAAATATGAAATAATTTCTAGAAGAGGTTGAAAATGAACTAAAATGGCATGTTTTTCAACTCAAATAATTATAGAGGACACATTTAGATGACCATTGAATCAATATTCAACTCAAAATGAGCTTTCAATAATGAGTTATTTTTAGGAATTTTTTGTTCATTTTTTAGACGATTTTTTCCTCGATTTTTTCTTATATAATATAGGGGTGTGAAAGATATTTTTTAGTTCTATAGTGTATCTTTTTACTTCAAAATTTGTAACTAATAATTATTAACAAGTAAAAATATCAATAATTCAAAACATAAACTTTCAAAGTAGGAAAATCTATTCATATTTTTTAAATTTTGTTTTATTAAAAATCCAAAAAGTATATAGGGGGTCCAAAGTTTTGTTTGCACGTGGTTTCTAATGGACACTCTAAATGACCCCCCAAGCAAAACATATTAGTCCTAATGGTGAAATTTTTAATTTATTCAATAAATAATATTTATATTATAAAGGGGTTACATACATTGAAATATGAAACTTTAGTCATGAGCATTGTTAGCATTGAAAGAATTTTTTTTCTATATTAGTATGTTTGTGATGTCTCTTCCTTCATTAGTTTTGTTGGATTGTTTTTAAAAATAAATTGATATGTTTTCTATGCAACACAATCATTGACAATTGTAGGTAGCAATATGAGCCCTAGTTTTTCTTGAATTTAAAAAAAAAATTGAGTTCAAAAAACAAATCCTACAACCCATATGGCCCCAAGGCCTTTTTTCATCAAATTCCACTCAAAATTGCCATTTCTATTGCAAAGTGCAAAAACTTTTGAACTTTTTTTTTTGCATATCTAATCATAGGATCTTGCACTAGATTGGTATAAGAATGTGTTGAAGAAATTTCAAAAACTTTAATCTTGCGGATTGCAAGATATTTGTGTTTGAAGTTTGTGAAGAAATCTATGAGTTTTTGCACCTTGCTTGCCCACATTTTAAGGCTTTGAATCTTCTAAGCTCGAAATTTTTACACTACATTCACTAAATTAAGAAAAAATTATATTAAAGAATTGAGTTGAAAGCCCAAGATAAAAATTTCAAAAAAAATACACTTGATTTTTATTTAAAAAAATAATGTTAAGTAGATGTAGGTATGAGATTAAACAGAACTACATCATTAATAGCTCTAAGATGGACTTGAGGCAAACAATATAAAAATAATCAATGATAATTATTTAAAAAACAAAAACCATTGTTTAGTTTGATTTTTGTTTTTCTTCTTATTTTGCTGTATTTCTTTTGAGTTTGAGTAATTTTGAATATTTTTTTCTTTGTACAACAATTAATAAAAGATGATAAATCTCATTAAATATTGAAAATAAGATACATATCCAAACTTTAGTTGTCTATCAAGGGGATAAATAATCTCTTAGGGATTAAAGTAGATGCCATGGTAGTAGCTCAATATGTTGAAATGAATCATCTTCAATTCATAATTTTAAAGAAAAAGAAACCCAAATGTTATATGTACTCCAAAAATTAAAGAGATACAAGCTATAAACTTTGCACATACTAGTTTAAGTACTCTCTATTATTTTCTTGTTAATTGTCTTAGTTATGAGATACAAATGTTGGCTAACTAACATCTAGTAATTATTTGTTTATTTTGAGTTCTTTAGTATAAATCCAATTCTTTGGTAGGATATTTTAATTTATAATCTTATTAGATGCGCCCATGAAGTACATTTACTATGAACCTATATGTAAGTTATCAATGCATATATATGTTTCATTTAATATTTTCTATTAGTATTTTCTATAAAATTATTATTTTTGTGAAATTAGTGACTTTGATTTTTTTGTCTTTCAATTTAGATTTGAAAATCATCACTTCTATTAATTTTGGAATTAGTTTCACATTATATGAACTTTATACACTAGAACACTTGTGATAACTTATAGGATGATATTTCACTGGTACAAGTCAAATTAATTATATAAATAGTATTTTATTCATAGCTAATTATAATAGCATAAAAAAAAATTATTTTCAGAAAATCATATTTCAATGTAGTAGCTTTAAAATATATTGTAATGTTCATTGATTTTAAATTATTTCATGCAGTTTGAACCAAAGGTTGAAATCTTAATTCATGAATGTATTGAATCCGGCCTTTTAAAATTCTTATATTGATTTATTACATTTTGTGCAACAGTAATATTGAAAACTTCTCTCTACAATTTTGTTATAGTTTAGAAATAAGAATCATGCTCTAATTCTTATTTGAACAATTTTAGATGTAATTAGGTTTTAACCCTTAAACGCCTAAACTACATTTTTTTTAGCAATATAGTGATTTTGGGCAGCTCACTCCGGATATAATTTTTATATTTTTTCTTTGAAATTTTCACACAATATGTGCTCAAGGAGTAGCTTCAAGGTGCAATAATTTCATAACTTCAATTGATTATAGTCATGGTTAAAATTTATTGTATGATATGTAATTTTTAGCATTTGGTAGGCATCTTGGGCAACTTCAAAAATTCTTAAAAAAATCACTTTTTTAAGAAATAAAAATTTGAAATTGATTTTTTAGATTTGTTTATATTTGGAAAGCTTTTAATCATTTCATTTTCATTAATGAGATGAAAGTTACGAGGAGTTTTAGCTTGCAGGTAGTTATGGATTCTCTACTCTAAAATAAACTTTTTTTATTTAACTCAATTTTCAATATTTTTTGAAAAAAATAAAATCATGGGATATAGAGTAACCTTGCCAATCACCGTACAGATGGAATTCAAATCCTTCTCCACAATGTAATACAAGCTTGGAATTTATGAAATTTGGAGTGATTGCTCAATGTTATGTTAAGATTCTCATCCCAAAAAAATACGTGAAAAGCTTCCTTTTTGCAAATTTTGTTGAAAATAAATGACAACGTGCTCCAAATTTTGTAAAAAAAACACCGCAAACCTTCACCACACATTGTACGGTCAGTGTATGGAGCGGACTGCGGAGGGCCAAATTTGTGTTTGGAGTGTTCTGTGTGAGTGTGCAGTTCCTATGCGATGATTGGATTTGTACGGTTAATGGCGGGTTTACTCTAGATTGTTTATACAACATTACAACCATTGGGATTGACACTTTTCAATTCCATAACTAAATTCTTGACAATTTAGTATTTTTAATCATTCTCTACTTCCTTTCAATTACTATGTTTTTCCTATATATTGTACAATACAATTCCAAATGATTTGAAATTTCTCAAGCATGTAGCCAACTTGCCTTGAAGAATGAATCTAAAGAAGTACCACCATTTTGGATATTTTTTCATACAAATGTGAGCTTGTGCAGCTACCCAATTTTTTGCAGAGCCACAAAAAGGATTTTTGTCACTTCAAACGTTAATATCTTGCAATCTACATGGTGGAAATTTCTAAGATTTTCTTCACATCTTCTCAAACCAATATACTACAAGATCCTATGGTTACATGTGTCCGAAAATGTTTTTTTTTCTTGTAAAAATGGCAGTTTTGGAGCATTTTTAATGAAAACAAGGTCAAAAACCTTTCGAGGTTAATTTTAAGTGTAGGTGATTAAATATTGGAAATTTGTTTTCATTTTTGCAAGATTAAAACCAAAGTTAACTACGAAAGATTGAGAAACACAAAATTAGTCAACCACAAAATATGGAACAAACTTTAACATTTATCCGTCAAGGTGAAAAGTTTGAAAAACAACAACCCTCATTCAATAAATGCTAAATGCGGCATCAGGTAAGTTAAGGGTTTTGCAACTCCCGGGAGTTCTGGCGGGCTCCAAGCTCGCGCCCTAGTTTCCGCTCTGTCTCTTCCAATTGTGCCGCATTAGCCGCCCATTATTAGTAATCACGAGTACAATTTGACTATCTGCACGACATCAACACCACGACTCTGCAATCATTTTTCAAGACCTAAAAAAGTTCGCCTCAAATTTGAGATTTCAAATTTCCAGAAACGAAATCGAATTTCATTCCGGAACGAATTCCTGCAAGTACTTGTAGCAGCTTTTGCTCCTCAATTGCGCGCTTCTGAATCTGGACAAATGTACTTGACGCGAAAACGAAAGTCAGTAGTAAGTTAGTCTCATGATCATCACGAGGTAGGAGAAAGGAGACTGTGCAGTGATAGATGCTTCGCACAATTATGTGCTAGTAAGGATGGTTCTGGTCGTTCTACGCGTTGTCAATTTGTAATGAGTTACAATAATTTATGCTGCGATTCCGGGTTTCGTGTGTCCTTTTCGAGCGTGTGATGGCGAGTTTTGGGTTTTAGGGTTTTAAGCTCGTTGGATTGGTGGTGGGTCAGTCAGTGTGATGATGAGCAATCATCCGTGTCTTCTGCGACCGGGTTTTGCAAGAGTGAGTGATTTGAGGTCATTAGTAGCTGGTCGCTCCTTCGCCACTGCCAGTGTCTGTTTACACTCGTCTTGACCTTGCTTTTTCGGTTTCTGGAATACACTGCGTGATTATTGCGAAGGAGGAGACACTCAATCGCTTGGTTTGGGTTCCGTAGACTGATGAATGCCGATCAGAAGTTTGAGATTACGTTAACAGGCGGTGAGCAAGGACGTGACGTGAGCGAGTTCGTTGATTAGTTTTAGGGTTAGTGAAAGGTGGTTTGGTTCGATCACTAAGTGAGCTTTCGAAATGCGTACCAATCGTAAGCTTGGACGCGTGGTCTGTGGTTTCGTGCACGCCAAGAGCGCTTGTTCAATTTTGAGCTTCTTTGGAACCGCGACGCACTCGTGATAGGGTTTGTTAGTTCTTGAATCTTGCAATGTAGGCGCGCCTCTATGATATGTAAGCTCTGCTGGTGCTACTGCTAGACCCCAAAGCATGTGCATTGCTGGATTTAAGGCGATGAGCGGGACAATGCATCCAAAATTTTGATATTTTTCTTCTCGCCATGCTTCCGGAGCTCAGCAATCTATTGTTGTTGAGAGTGCTGAAAGTAGGACACGTGAGTGAATTCCAAGAATGCAAGAGTTACGTAGTGTGTGTTGCATTAGGTCGTGACTTTTTAAGCAAGTGCTGTACAGAGCAATCATAGACCTCATGTTTGTGATGCAGGTGATCGGTGATCTTGACGCTACTGCGTGCGTTTGCTTGGAAGAAAACTAGACTTGAGGCTTTGGAACAACGATCTCGTTAGCGTTTGTCAGTATGAGGAGGTGAGGGAACTTTTGACACGCAGGCTTAATATAGTAGTGTTTCAGTAGTGGATCAGGGTATTCAGTGAGATTTACTTCTTTAAGGCATTGGGGCACTTCTGTTGATATGCTGAAAGCAAATTTCCTATTTCATGAATCATGGTTCACCTGGTTCTAAAGTTGCAGTCCTGGAATACCTGCCACATGATTCTAAAGTTGCCAAGTCTTTCACATAATTTTTAAATTCGCATAGTCTTGGGGCCACACAAATTCTCACATTATTTTATTGATTTTTTTGTCTTTATTGTCTTTGATTTTAGTGTCTTTAGTGGAAAGGATGCAAGCCAACTCTACTCAAAAATGTTATATCACCTGCATTGATAGTTGATGTGCTGTCCCAAAATTATCCGGGAATTTCTGTTTTATCTACCTAATACTCTTTGATTCTTGCTGTGTGGTTGGTTTCAGTGGAGGGACAGCTGTGGCTCCCTCCAAACCCAGGGAAATGATGAAGTTCATTATAGTTGCTGTAACAGGTGGACTGATTGGTGCATTTCTCAGCATGTTTTATGTATCGGTAAAGTTTCGAGTAGCCTGACTTCCGTTAATTTTTGTACTTGATGAATTATTTATGATTGCCCTTGGCTTTTTTCCCAAGAGGGGGTTTCTGTTGAGCTGGTACAGTTGCTTTTTCGTCACTTGTAATGGCTGCCCTTGATACTTATAATTTTAGCGCATTGTCGGAACGTGATAAACGTGTTAACGCTAAGAAGACTTTGTGCAGTACGGAATTTCTACAAATATTAGTACTCCGTCAATTCAAACCCAGCTACCGCAGTACTTCGATTATCGACCTGCTGCTCCCAAGGTAAAATATCTTATTTTTTTGAAGCCTGTCGTTCTTATTGTTTTGATGGCTGTGTTTGGATTTAACTTTTCAAATGTAACATTTGGTCGTGCTTGCTTAGTAGAGCACGTATTTACTGATTTGCCACAGTTCATTTTACACGATTCAAGCTATTTTGGTCTCTTTTAGTGTTACATTTACAAGGATCTGTTTTCCCAATTCTCGGTCTATTTTTTCAATGAAACTCAATGTGAAATTGTCCATGCAATAAGCAGTAACCGCTCGGGGTTGCTGCCTGTAACCACCGTGCTCACACTCTTGCATAATCTTATTTCCTGTTACGACAAATTTGGATGACAGGAAATGGAAGCGGAAGCGACTCCATGCAGTAGGGATAGACCCCAGGGAACGGAGTTCCTTCCACCTGGCATCATCCACGTTGAATCCGATCTCTTTCCTCGTAGACTATGGGGAAAACCTGAAGAGGTGAAAACTAGGGATGAGGTTTATTTGTGCTAGATAGGACGAGCATCTCGTAACGTAACATATAATCGTGTGATACATTTCTGCATGTGCAGCTTACGTTGTAGACCTTACCGTCACATATGTTATTTGCCGGAATATTTCGACGAAGTAGCAGATGGCAGATGGCACAGTTTGAAAAAAATTCTGCAGAGATGACTGTTTGATACCAAAACTATGCTTTGCAGGATCTACCTGAAAGGCCGAAGTACCTTTTGACATTCACTGTCGGAGTTGGTCAGAAGGCAGCTATTAACGCGGCAGTCCAGAAAGTGAGTCATTGGAACTCTTTTAGCAAAGTTTACCAGATTAATATTTGGGGTCAATATGGTCTGGCTGCCATTTCATCATGTGAAAGTACTTGTGAATTTCTTGTTACGGTCTGACAATTTTTGGAGAGAAATTTGAATCAGTTGTTAGGTCTCTTCCTCAGTTCGGATTACCTTTTGACAGATTTTGCCCCTCTTCCGCAATCAGAATTGTGAATACAATAAGTTGATGACATAATACTTATGTTGTGTGTGACATATAGCCGTCTGTGGTTAATAGCTTAACCGTGATTGTACTCCTGATATTTTTGTATCACTCTTTAATGAAGTGGATAGAACTCGATGAAATATGTAGATTAACGCTACAGTTGTATGTCACTAGACGATTTAGAGAATCTAAAACTTGAATCTTTTTCAATCTGGCTCTGCAGTTTTCAAAGGAATGGCAAATATTGCTCTTTCACTATGATGGAAAAGTGTCTGAATGGGACGATTTTGAATGGTCCCGCAACGCTATTCATATAGCTGCTCGCAAGCAAGCCAAGTGGTATGTCTACTTGCATTTTTAATCAGGCCTAGTAAGTTTTACCTACGTCAATGTAATCTTCTCGTATGTATGGACCTTTGTGTAGTGACTCGCTCTTATATCACTTCTGGTTTGGGTCGTCTGTTCTCGAGATTGGAATTTCTGAATTTGAGAGCTGGTGTAGGTGGTTTGCCAAGCGGTTTTTGCACCCCGACTTTGTGGAGCCTTACGAGTACATCTTCATTTGGGATGAGGATCTTGATTTGAGGCATTTCAATGCGGAGAGGTAGAGTCAACTCTGACATAGATTGTTCTAGCATCTTCTCAGTCAAGAGCCATAGACCAGATTCATAGATTTTAGAATTGCCTTGATTACCCTCCTAGGGGGAATAGTGAGAATGACTTTGATCCATTGAAGATATTTCGATTGTAACAAGTGGCATTGCAGATACGTTGAACTCGTCAAGAAGCACGGTCTTGAGGTTTCACAGCCGTCCCTGGATGGCAGTCGTGGTACAACTTGGGCGATGACAAAGCATCGGGGCGACGTCGAAGTTCACAAGTATGTGTGATATGATTTGGGTGACTTCAAATCATGTTATCCTTTTATGAACATATAAGTGGAGAGTCTTATTTGTGCCGCCGATGATTCCAGTGTAGAACTGTGCGTAACCCTAGTAGAAACACCATGTTCGCAGATGGTTCAGCACATTGATTCTTTTCTACTTCAGCTAGTTTTGTTATTTTCATTCAGTTAATAGGATATCAAACATGGATAATATTGTCTTATTACTTTTAATGAGTCTAGTGTCTTTCTACCGAAGCATAAAGCAGATCTTTCAATGGCCCTCAAGACAAACTGTCGTACAAATTGCAGGGAAGCCGTGGAACATCCTGGTTGGTGCCCAGATCCGCACAAGCCACCTTGTGCAGGGTAAGGATCTACCATGCATATATACTTTTTTACATATTTTTGCTTCCTTTGTGCTCTGATAATTAGGAGTCAACGCCGTGTAATTTGTTGGGTATTTACTGGTTGTTTAAATTGCAGGTTTGTTGAGATTATGGCTCCAGTGTTTTCTCGAAAAGCTTGGCGTTGCATCTGGTATATAATACAGGTGCGTTGTTGTGATTTTGATGAATCTATCAATTACTGTAATTGAGACTGGATAGTGAGGGGTGCACATGTTTTCGTCTAACTTGTCAAGCTCGTCCTTGGCTACAGAATGACTTGGTACATGGCTGGGGCCTGGATTTCAGCATGCGCCGTTGTGTTGAGGTAATTTGTTTCTGAGCTTTACTTTTTCAGAAGTTCGTGTTGTTCAGCCAGCTAGTCATGGTGGAATTGTGATCAGTGAATTTATGCTGGCTGGCTATTTGTCAAGCTCGTCATCCCCTTTTCATGCAGCCTGCGTATGAGAAAATTGGAGTAGTGGATGAACAATGGATTATACACGTTGGTGTTCCGTCACTTGGAAATCAGGTAGGTCACTCTGTACATTCCGTATGTATTGGCTTCAAGCTTGAATACTGTCCCTCGATCTCAATGTTGGAAAATGAAACCTGAGGAATTCAACACTCAGCTTTTTCAGTTGTGTTTCTATCTTCTGCAAATTCTGATTCTGGTATAGGATTTGTGATTCTTCTGTAATTTATCAAATTATTCATCAAGTAAGAAGGTACCCATTCCTGTGTCTTGAAAAGCCACCCATACACAATGCAAGTACCATCCAAACACGGAACTTTTAAGAAATGGGATGCGTGTTTGTTTAATTACAGCCAGAGATGCTTTCCTGTGATATCTCTCGTAGAGGCAATATGTAAGGTTCAACGGTAGTCTTGGCTTGTGATTGAGACTCTACTACTTCAAACTCCAACAATTTTTAGCTTATTCGTATGGTATCCAATCAATACATATTTTAGTGCATTGGAACCTCTAAAACATGGAGACAAAGACCACCAAAAACAAATTCCATTCTAGAAACGAAAACCAGTCAAAACAGTTGAAAGCCATTGGATTGGGTACCTTACCTAATGTGGATGCTGGCTTTGGTGGCTCAGCTTAGGTTGTTGATACTGAGTCTTTCATGAAGCTTTCGCATTGGTGGAGATTTTGTTTGTCACACTAGTGTACGTTATGCGTGTGAGTTGTGAAGCATTTATCGACGGCATCTAAGCCGTTCTTTGTCTGCAGGGTGAAGCAACTGGAGGAAGGGCACCATGGGAAGGGGTAAGCTATCCTCTTTTCACTTCAACTGATCATGTGGTCTCACTTCACTCTAAGTTAGACTCTTGAAATTGAAAATTGAAAATGATGTTGACAATCTATTTGTGACTCTTTTAGGTTCGAGAGAGATGTAGATACGAATGGGATGTTTATACAAAGCGGTGGAGCGCGGCCGATGCAAGACAAGCTGAATTAGATTCAGCTGGAGCGTCCTAGACACATTACTTTTTGCAACATCAGGGGAGCCCTCAGAATGCGCACCAAAGGTGGGTGGCCCACGTGTTTCTCTTGGAACACATCTTCATGCTTCCCACCCCTGCTTGTTCCATGGGAAGTCTACTGCGTGACCTAGGCCACACAACACTTTAAGAGTAGGGCTTGCCATTCTGAACGTATTCCTCATTCTTTCCTTCTGAACTATAGAAGCTGCCTGCTCAAGGTCCAGTTGGCAATTGATCTAGATTGAATCCAAGACTTATGTGGGATATCCTTGAAGGAGTTTCACATCGCATGCACATTGATGCTGGTGACATAGTGAGAATTTTTTGGACAACTTTAGTGTCGTGTAGTCCACCCGGAGTTGTAGTTCTTTCTTTTAGTGAAATATGTTATGAGTTCTCAAAGCTTTCCTCGGTCAATGTTGGTGACCAACATGAGTATTACACACGTTTTTTCCTCTTGTGAATGGTGTGCAAGTTTGTTTTCAGTTTGTATACAAACTATGCCGACTGTATTGATTGAGTGGTTTAGTGTCCCATCCGTAGTGGAAGGTGTTATTGAGTAATGATTGGTATTTGTTGAGTTTTAATGTGATTGAGTCAGTTGAGAATCAGGCATTACAGTAGATGAATTCCATGAATTGTTTTGTATGTTGTTTGGAATAATTTGTTTTTGGAAAGGAATAGTTTGTAGACAGAGGAGGATGCCAGGGCAGGTTTTGGCATCACAAATGCAACGAGTAGTGGGTGGACATATGCAAGGGGAAAGCCAGTCAGGGACTGTTTGATCAGGGATTTTGTCTTTATAGATGCCCGCATTCATGAGGAAGAAACATGTATGTGTAAGTATTAGTTTATGTAGCTCTTGAACAACTTTGTTGCGACTTTAGATTTGTGGAGTTTTGATGTGTGAGTGGGTACAACAAAGTAATCCGTGAAGCCAAGTGTCAAGTTGGTTAAGTTGCAAAGTGGGCAAAAGATAGGGTATTGTATCGACCAAAATAAATGTTTGCGAGCTTATCCCATTTATTGACCATATTGGAATTTGAAGAGATGTTTTATTGTGCATTGGAGATTTGTGTATTAGTCCAATATTTGTTAGAAAGTGAGGAGTCAGTGTTCCTTTTGTTTGTCCATTTGCCAATGTTGGGAAATATATCCGCCAGTGTATTACCTTCTATTTTTTGCTTGTTAAGCTATGATTGTAAGAAAAGTATAGGGCTTTTGTATGGTGTTCATTCTGGAGAGGGTGAGTCGTCTCTGTCTTTGTGCAAGTAAAAGGGGGGTTAGGGTGTGCATATTTGTACTTTGTTTTGAAGAGACGGTGTTTACGTCATCATTGTCTTTCATATTAGCATGAGTACATAAATTTTGGTAGGTAAAGGGTGAAGTGTGTGATTGGAGTAGTGTAGTAATGACTGAGAGGTTAGCTTTGTTTGGGTGATTACTTTGGGAAGTAGGATGTTTAGTTTGTGCGAGAATGAGGTATATGTAACTAAAGACTGTCAATGAATATGTGGGTAGGTTGGTGTGCGCAGTGGTCATGCAAGAAATGTAAAATGCAGAAATAGTCCTTCGTTGAATTTGGTCGAGCTTAGGCTTGGGAGTGATGCCTTCAATGTTCAGTGAGTTGCTCTTGGTGTTGTCTTAGAGGAGATGGGATGGTGATTTCAGCTAGGATTGTGGTTTTAGAGCAGTCGTTGATTGCGGGCAAGGATTGTGGTTGCGAGTAGATGGCTGCTGATGGTTGCGAGCAGATTGAAGCGTCTTATTATGGGAACGTGGCAAGAATCCCAGCAGTGAGCTTCAGCAGATAGTTTGTATCGCAAATCGGATTTTGTGAAGATGATTTCTAGCAATATCAGAGTCAAAACAGGGACAATTTCAGTCAATTTTCAAGATGACTGTAGCAACGATTTCTGACCTAGTCGGTATGGTGGATTGACGAGGGGACGTGCAAGGAAAACAATCAAAAGCCCATCGTTGCGATCAATTGTGAAGAATTTTGTGCGGAGTGGGGGTGTTTGTGAAATTTGCGTTTTGTGGAGCAGGGATGGCGATTTGGGATTGTTTCTTGGAAACCTTGCATTGTTTGTGGCCGTTGTGGTGGTTTGTGCAGGACGAGGTCTTCCCTCCTCAGCGATCAAGGGTATCACCGTGGTGACTGATCTGAACACCGACGAGTTTCTCGCAATCTTCGGGTAATTGAAGGAAGTTTTGCACTTTCATGTAGCTTGACAAAACATTGCTCTAATGACGGGTGACTTCTAGTGGATTTAGACTTTGAAAAGTGAAATCCAGTGTCCCTAACATATAGGAGCTCAAACTACATAACTACTCAAGTTTCATGAAAACAGATAGGAATTATATTTGTCTTAGTTATTAGAAATTCCTTAAACTGTATAAATCAGAGTTTTAACATTATCCTTTCTGGGTTCAGTTTGCAGCTTATTGAGGAAGATGAGAAAGCACGGCACATCACCGGTTCAGAAAATGGGGTCGAGTTGGTAACGATAAGCAGAAAACGGGGAATCACTGGGAGTCATGGGTCAATCCTGAAAATTTCGAAAAGCAACCTGACAAATTTATCCTTTCAGAAATGTAGAAAGATCGATCCTCTGTGGCGTAGTAATGTACCTTAATCTTACAGCTCAAGGGAGCCCTGAATTTTGAGTTCAAAATCCTAAACCCAAGGCTCACTGTTGAACCGCAGATTGAAGTAGAATAAAGTAAAAGCCATGTGAAAAACTAGGTGAAAAGTAAAAGCTAGGAAAAACGTAGGTTGAAAAACAGATTAATGTAAAAGACAGGTGAAAGTAAAAGATATTTAGTTCTTTAAATATGGAAGCCTCTCACCTAATATTTTCATATTTTTACTTACTTCCATCGCCTTGTCTGTGGTTGATCTTCAAAATGAAGACAATTAAAATGATGAACTTCTATACTCAAGGCAAGAGATTAGGGGTAGGCACTTTTGGCATTACATATTTGTGCACTGAAATTGCAACGGGTCAACATTATGCATGCAAATGTATTCAAAAGCGTACCCTCATCTCACAAACACAATTAAAAATAGTACAAAGAGAAATTGACATTCTAAAGTTTATCAACCTCAAAGAACATCCAAATATAGTATCTGTCAAAAATGTGTTTCACGATGATGTTCATGTGTACATATTGATGGAGCTATGTGAAGGAGGAACACTAAGTGATCGTATGATCCAAAATTGTTCAACTTTTGAAGAGCCAAGAGCTGCTCAATTGATTAAAGAAATTGTTTGTGCTATAAAAACATGCCATAGACTTGGCATTGTTCATAGGGACTTGAAGCTTGAAAACTTGATGTTTCAAACCAAAGACAAAGATTCACCAATCAAAGTGATTGATTTTGGATCGGCCAAAGTTTTTAATCATAGAAAAATATTGATTGATGTTGTTGGGACTCTATCATATGTGGCTCCTGAAGTTGTGGAAGGCCACCATGGACCCAAAGTAGACATTTGGAGCGCCGGGGTGGTACTATATGTGCTCTTAGCGGGGTTCTTTCCTTTTGGTGGCGACACAATTGAGGAAACATACAACGAGATCATGAAAGGACGTGACTTATTTGTTAAGGATCCATGGCCGAGCATCTCAAAAGGTGCAAAAGATCTCATTCAAAAAATGTTGACGTATAATGTAAACAAGCGCTTGAGTGCATCGAAAGTTTTAAAGCATCAGTGGATTTTAGAAAATGTCAAATAGGTTGGAAGAAAGAAATTGGATTTGTACTCAAGTCAATAATAACATTAGATGGGTTTAAAAAAAAATGACAAAAAAAAAAAAAAAATGCACAAATGACAAAAAAATGACAAAAAAAATGTACAAAAAGAAATGAAAAAAAAATAAAAAAAAAAAAAAATGAAAAAAAAAAATACAATGACGTTCCCACAATTTGGGAACTTTGGGGAACTCATGGTCTTCCGGAGGCCCCAAAACACATCTAATGTGTAGCTTACAAATCTTTGTATTTATAGCTTGTAGAAATGCATTCATTTCTTTGCATTGGAATAAAAAAATTCTTCTTGTGTCAAAAATAAATACATAAATACATTCATTCAATGTGATGGCTTCAAAGTAGACATTAAATATGGTGAAAAATGACTACACAAGCAATTTTTCAATCATTTTGGCATGTTTATTCTTTTAGAATATATGAATATTAAAGAAGAATTTTATAATCTTGAAAATTTAAGTATTAACCCCTAAGAGTCCCAAGCTCATTTTACTATAAGAAACCCCCCTCAAAATTGCCATTTCAATGCAAACAACAAAATGTTCAACATTTTTTTTTTACATAACCAACCATAGGATCTTGCATTAAATTAGTATAAGAATGTCTAAAAGAAAAATTTGAAACTTTGACTATATCAATCACAATGATTTTCAATTATCAAGATATAATTTTTTTCAAAAAACTTCACCTATTTTCAACATAAGATGCTATAACTTCTATTTGGGTACCAATAAAAAAAATATATATATTCTTAGAAAGGTAATGTGCTTTCCTATCTTCAAAAAAGTTTTAAACAATCATGATGAAAATTGAGACTACATGAGCCTTTGTGAAATTCATTTTGTTCCTTAAGAGAGCAATGGGAATTTAGAAGTTAACCCCAGAACGACCCTGTGATTTCTCGAAGGAACACCCTTTGTCAAACAGGCTCGGGGTTTGAGCTTTTTCATAATTAGATAAGACCAGTAGATGAAAATGTAACCATTTGGATTGCAAGTTACACAAGTAAGGATGAGGTTGCAATTTTCGTTTTTTCAAAATGGGATTCCGTGGTACAGTAGATTTACAAGGTTTAGGCGGTCTTTTTCAGTTGAACAACAAGAGTGATAGGGTGCGATTTAGTTCGATGGATGCTCCGAGATGAGTGGAGGCTCAATTGAGATGCAATTTTTTTAGTCTGCTAGGGGACAAGTGCTACAACAAGCAGGCTAAAAAAATATACTGGAAAATATCACCCACCACTCATGGGGTGATGCGGAAGAGAGGGGTGTATTTTATAAGCTTCTCGTGGCTGTAAATGTCTACTAATTTAAAAAAAAATTACTGATTGAAATGGTCAAATCCGAGTGGTGGAATGATCTGTAATGATGCTACACGGCAGTGGAACCAAGTTTCACTAAAATTGGATGGTGCATTTGCCATTGGGCTCATGTGACAAGGTATGCTACAGACAACTCGGAGATAAGGAGGGTGAGAAGCGCGGGAGGCATGTGTGGCAGGGATGAAACCTGGAGAGTATGATACCTACTACATACGGACAAACGAAATTTGGAGGGAAGGCACTGCCACGAAGGCAAGATGACCAACCGTTTCCGGATCCGCTTGTCGTGAAACCACCTTCAGCCTGCGACGTGTTTCTTTGCAACATGAAAATTTACTCAAATTTCTGCACAATACACTTACATGCACACTATTACAACACAATAAAAATAACCCATGCAATTAATTTGACAAAATTTCCACTTTTTTCAAAAGTTTGCAAAAAAAAAGTTTGCCCAAGCTTGGGAAGGATGGAAGTAGAAATGCTACTTCTACTTCTAGAGTGAAGGCGATCAAAATCTGAAAGCAACTCCACTTCTTTCAAAAAAATAAAAATAAAAATAAATTCGAAAGCAATACTATATTCAATTGCCGTGGTATTGCAGCGCGCCTGTCATGCTAAGTAGCCTACAACTACATATGTGACCCAAGCTAGTGAAAGATACCCTACGGCGTCGGCGGTAAAATTACTGTCTAGATGACTTTCGTTCTCTTCTACGGGAAGAACAAGTGCGGCCATCTGCGATGCGTCTGCCAAGCTTTGAAAACAAACCTGCCAAACAATCTCACTTCAGTACCTTTGCTGCATATTTGGGAATGGTGTGCACCTTCACATAGCATGACCCTTTGCACATGTACACACCAGCACAGCTGGAGCAGTATCGTATTTGCTTTCGACCACAGACGACGCACTTTGCCCGAAGTCTCTCATGCCGCACTGGGTAATGAAGTCTGTGGTCACATCTGTTGAATAAGCCACAAGTGCACCCTAGGCGCACTCTGGGATCACACAACCAATTAACAAAGGCGTAATGAAATTCTACACGAGACATCATCTGTTTCTGTCCAGAGCCAACTACATGAGCCTTATATAATACATAGGCATTACCAAGAGAAGTATCTAAAATGAAGAGCAACAAACGATGCTACCATTTGTCGGATCGAAGATGCACGGTGTATTCCATGCGGCATTGATCAACCACATCAACTCCTCGCATCATCTCTTGATACTCAAGCAAGATAGGAGAAGTATGGAATGTCGTGCGTCCCTCATGCCTAGTCCATCTGAACACTTGCGTTCCCTCAGCTAGAAGATCCATGGAGGTGCTCAAAAGCATGACAGGAATACGATCAAACCACACAATTGCAGACATGCGCCTTGAGTGATGCATCTGCACAATGATCCCGCCACGCTCTCCAGCTACATTCGCATACAATGCCAAATTGGGAGGCATTCCAACTCTTTACGGGAGGATTGTACCCGTTGCAAGAAATTCGAGCTTTAGTAAGTCGTTGAAAAGGAGTGGAGAAGTGAAATACCGATTTGTAACAACATGCCCTAGCCCTTTCAAATCCGCAACCAAGGACTTCACTACTTTCAATCCTAGGTTTTTGTCTGGGACAAGATCCTTTTGTCTAGTATACACTTGAAGATCATAGACATACCTGGACTTACTATTTGTCAAACACCAAACTTTAATTCCATACTTGACCGGTTTGGCATGCATGTATTGCTTTATACTACACCTTCTACCACGATATGGAATCATGATTTCGTCAACACAAATGTGTCGCTCACAATTGTAGAGCTCTTTGCACGCTTTGACAAACGACTCGACTAACCACCTAACCTTTCCAATTTTGTCGTAATTGACGTCTGACTTCTCTACAACTAAGGTGGCATTGTCTACCAAGTGTTAATTACGACATATTGACTCAAACCTAGCACTGCGCATAGTAGCCTTCACCAAAGGACAACCAAAGAACTTTTGGTGGTTCCAGTACAATCTAATATTAGGGAGTTTCTTCAGGCTCATATAGATGCATATACCAAGCCAACAACGAAGCTCTTTCGGTGACAAATTCTCCCATCGTAAACCACCATTGGTTTTATCAGGATTTTTGTACCTGGGTTGCCTAGTGTAATGATTTGATTCGTCACAAATCTGTTGCAAGGTTTCGACAGGCCAGTATGGTTCAAAAAGAGACCACAAGGGCACTACACGACGGCTTGGGCAACGAACAGGTCCAGAACAAGGACCAATGAAAGGAAAACGATCTAGGAGGAGTGACGTATGAAGGTCCTCCTAGTGTTGAATTGCATAACGGTGTTCAAAATCCAGCAACTCGAAATCTAAATCATGAGCATCTAGTAGACTATTCTCGACAAGTTCCGGGTCACTACCGTCATTGGATACAACCTAGTCAGAATTATTTGAGTCTGAGTTTCCTTGAAAGTCAACAAACTCGGCCTCCCACTCTGCCGTTTTGTTGCTCTCGTCCCTTGCATCTTGTAGATAATCCGGGAAGTCTAGTGTAAATGTACTCTCTTGAGTCAAGTCCAGTAACTAGTTGTTGCCATCATGGACTCCAGTTGAAGCACCATGTACGTCTTCGATGCTCATAGGATTACAACACTCCTTCTCGACGGCCTGTACCCCAATTACTCCTCCAAAATCAACTTTATACATCAACGCACTTGTAATGGCATGCTCAAATTGTTGCGTGACCTCCCCGAGCAGTAGGCTTGACGAATCATTGCTTGGATTGAGGCCAAGCGCCTGTCGAGGCATCCAAACATGCGTCACAATAGAACTATCCATATCAGGGATAGTTTCGTCGCCTTCCAACCCATCGATGTGGATGCAGGGACCTTCGTCACTGCAGGAGTTATACCACTGAAGGCTATCTCAAGGGCGGATGCTGCCACCAATGACCCCACCGTTGGCAATTGGTTGTTTTCCTTCCCTAATTCTCCTCAGTCGCTCCGCGCTTTCACATCCCAATCCTGGTGTTTCTTTGCAGTCAACCTCCATGTACATGACATCCTCTGTGTATGGGCCTTGAAGGGCTTCATGTTGTTCTTCTAGTGTCTCGTCCAAAATCTATCTCTCCAATCCATGTCGTGAATCTTGCATTCATAAAAGCAAATTGGTGGATACGCTTCTTCTCAATTGGCGAGGTGAGTGTTGTAAACCCACTTGAAAGGCCAGTCGTAACCACCCCCGTCACCCCGTGGTGTCTCAATGTCCTGTGAAAGTGGGATTTCATAATGCAAATCTACAGCAACCTCCAAAGAATTTATCGCTACTACTCTAACACAACTACATAATGACTTCCACATCACTACTCTACTATTGCATCAACATTTTACAAATCCCACATGGTTTGTCTTGCCTCCTACCACCCCACTTGTATAAAAGGCTTGTTATTTGAACTTTTTGTATTCACACACTAAATGGCTTGAAAATCCATTTGACACATATGCAAAATATAGTGTATTGTGTATCATGTATTTGTATATGGTATATGATGAATGAATTATGTATATGGTGTATGATGTATGAATCATGTATCTGTATATGGTGTATGAATAATGTATTTGTATATGGTGTATAATGTATGGTGTTCGGTATATGGTGTATTCATTTTGCACATTTCACCACAATTCGAAAATAATCTTCAGATATTTTAGATATTAGAAAATAATATTCACATTTCCTAGATTTTAGAATATAATCCTAGATTTTAGAAAATAATATTCACATTTCCTAGATTTTAGAATACAATCCTAGATTTTAGAAGAAAAATATTCACATTTCCTAGATTTCAGAATATAATCTTAGATTTCAAAAAATAATATTCAAATTTCCTAGATTTACTACTTTGAAAGTTTCATCCAAAACCCCATCCAAGCTCACAATGGATGGTGATAATACTATGGCAATCATTTATAAAAATGACTAGTTCACTATGACTCCAGGGACCAACATCATAGTGCAGTCATTTTTGTTCACAATGACTCTTATGTAGTTATTCTTTGCAGTCATTTATACATTGTTTTTCTTTTAGTGTAAATCAGAAAATTTCCACTTCTTCAACATTTGAAGCTCAACATATGTGTAGTTTGTCATTATCTCTAATTCATTGTTGATTTTGCGTTATTCTGCTTGGGAAAAGACTTGAGGACAGATTGTGTCCTCAAGGTCGTTTTGGGGTTAAACCTTGATTTTCATATCTAAAATGATTTCTTTGCTTTTGAGCAAAACTAACAAAATGAAGCTTTTGAAGTGCAATTTCTACTACTTAGAAATTTTGAAAAATTCCTTAGTATAAGCATTTCATTTAAGCTTGGAGTTGAGGATTCATAAGCACTTACTGTAATTAAGGAAAGTTAGACACAATAACCGTGAATGTATGCTTCCAGTACATTATTTTTGCTACAGATCTCAACATACCTCTCCAATTTCTTTTCACAATTGCTTAGCTAAACACTTGACAAGACTAGGATCGTTGATGCTGATTGGAAAGGCGTCAAAAGTCCTGCTAATAAGTTAACTAAAATTAGACGAACACAAAAAGAATCACCAGGCTGGCAGGTGAAGTGAGCTGTCCCAACAAAAGAAACTGAGGCTAGAAAAAAAAGCCTAAGTAGACAACTAATTCATAATAATCATGGCATGCAGTTCACTAATAAATCGTCTATATTGTAATCCCGACAAACGAATTGCGAAAGAAACTAGATCAAGTATTTATGATTATAAGAATATGATACAATAATAAAAGGTCATAACTGGCCTAGCAAGAGTGTTTCTCAAAAATCGTTGGGATCATTCTTGTTCAATTTCCAGCTTCATTGCTGTCCAGCAGAGTAATTGAACAGATTAACATTGGATAGAACACTATCCACCAAAAATGCCCTGAGAGTGCTTCTAGAAGAAAGTTAGGGCAGCAGTCTAGGCATTACGGTTGGGACGATTTCCACTCAAGATGAGGGAGATCTCAAGACCACGACTGAAAGCCTGGTTGAAGACGAGGCGTGTCTGGAAAGTGGAAACGAAGGGAAACCAAGACAAGAATGCAATGGGTATGAATATGATCATACCCATGCATGCATCATAGACACGGGCTATTTCACGAACTGACTTCCAAAATCGCATACGCTCCATTAGCGGCCGAAATGCAATGGCAATCTGCAAGGAGAACAGAAGCGATGAGACATATCCCATTCAAATTCGTAAGTGAAACAAATGTCAGAAATATAACAAAAGTTGTCCTGAAAATTTGGACTGATTCTGCACCTTCTGCAGATTTACTGCCAGAATGCCCACTTGCATCGTAAAATTTCACAGCAGAAGGAACCGAACACAGGTTTCTAGGACGTAGAAGTAATATCACAGAAAGAATTAAATATTAAACACAAGAACCACCACGAGATACTTTAAATTCAAAATCCGTGTCAAAGGAAATACTAATCGTCAGTGCTCAACCGAAAAGAAAACTTCAACTTGCAATCAAGACAAAACAGCTTAGTCTCACTTACCGAAAGTAGACCCCAGCCTGTGGGAATCAAAGCCAGGGCAAGAGCAAAGACATCACCAACGGTGAGAGGAGAGAGGACGATAGCCACAACCACACCGGCAATGAGGCAAACAAATAGTAGTCCTTGGAACAATCGAACAGCAAGCTGAAAATTTGCAGATGCCTTTTGGCTGACAGTGAAAACCTGGAAACCAAAATGAGAGACACAACAGCTTAAAGATACAAATAGTTACATCGGACAGATCTTAGAATTAAATTAAGAATCTGCAGCAACGCCTCAAATTATAACAGAGAATATCAGAAAATCAAAGTCAGGAATATTCCCACCTTGAAAATGATCACTAATCCAAGCAGCACGAACCAGGAGTAAACGTAAACCTGAACCCCGGAAAAGTATGTTAAAAATCTCATAGGCCTATTTCAAAGGCATCGAAATGTCATCTGACACTACTTGAATGAAAATAGTAAGATCTCTAGAGCACCAACAATCGCCAAGCGAGATAGCTCCCAAATAATAGAAAAGAGCAGAGTAATGTTTTCGCATACACAGCAAATATATTATAAATATTCCAAAAACAATTACAACATCTTGATACAACCCAGAATGCATGCCCTGCAAGTTATGATAAAGGCAATCGTGAAGTTCATTAAAAGTAGTCGAATTGAGTACTCACCAAAATACTGCTACTCCCCCTTGTAACGGAGAGCGAGTAAACTACACCATATTGG
Organism: Rhytidiadelphus loreus; assembly: GCA_947034895.1. Lineage (NCBI taxonomy): Eukaryota > Viridiplantae > Streptophyta > Bryopsida > Hypnales > Hylocomiaceae > Rhytidiadelphus > Rhytidiadelphus loreus. The sequence goes on from OX344764.1 coordinate 49,620,193, forward strand.
AACAAGAAGAAACGCAATGACAAAACAGTCTCCCAAAATCTTCCTCTCAGCGAACGGATGTGATCCTGCCAATATCATGAACACATTATTAGCGACAACTGTCAACATGAAAGAGTAGTTTAGAGCAACAAGAAGTTTGAAAGGAAGTTCTATCAGAATCGAGGAAATGAAATTATGATCAACAGGCCAGAACTTACTTGTTCATCAAACCACCAAGCTTCCCAGCTGTTCTCAATTTTAACACCAACTCCTCCTTTGTAAAACATCCAATTTGTCCAGTCGTCAAAATCCTCGACGGTCCTGCAGCCCCAATTTGACGAGCGTCAATCTTCAGATTCGAAGTCTTGACTTTTGTATCAAATTTCCAATGACTTTCAACCTGAGTACTCCAGTCGAGAGTTCAGACTAAACATCTTAACCATGCACATCAAAAGGAAAAATGTACTTACTTTTGCCACTCAAAGCCAGAAGGATTAAAGATATAGGGTGCGAACAGCCAAGATAAGGCCAGGAACCAAGAACTGAAGGTAAGCAATATAAATGTGACTGACGTCCGACTTTGAGCTCCATATGCCAAGTAGATGATCAAAAGCATGATAATCTCCAATCTGCACATAATGATGACCAAATGTAAGCAAATTACTAGAAATCAAAGAATGTTGAGAAATCTCTGACACGGTGATGTACAGACGCGTATTTCGGTACTTGAGTGGAAGACATTAAATTACTGCGATTTAAAAGTACCGCAAAAGTGAGAAATACATTGTATCATTAGCAATCTATATATAATGTAAGAAGATCTTACGCTTTTGTAAAATGACTCCGAGAGTACGAACGGTAATTCTCAGCAAAATGAATATGTGTCACAACAAAACCTCTCCCAGTGGATCGATACTGAAACATTTCACAGTTGACGATGAGTATGCGGGCTAGAGATAGATCAGACGAAGGTCATAAATGAACTCAAAAGGCTGATTAGGACTAACCACTGAAAAGAGCACTGATAAAAATTCTCCGGCAGCAAACACAAGTAAATGGATTAAGAACAACAGCTTCAATAGAAGGGAAACGAAACGGGTACCTTAGCACCTCCGTGTAGGATTGTACGCCCAAAGTAATGAGTTCGTGTTCCCAACGAGAAGGTAAAGAAAACAGATGCCAATTGCAGCTGCATTGTACAGAAGCTGATGATAGCCTGAATCCATCCACCCAAAGTCATCAACCACTGAAAAATCTGCACTGATTTCTGCAAATCCCAGATCTGGTTTATCCAGAAAGCAGTTATATATCAAAGAATGAACATTAGAGTCACAAGTACAGAAACACACCTTCAAAATGCCTTCTTCCAGTATAAGATTCACAATCATGGGTACTGCTGTGAAAATACCGATTTGGAATAAAAATTGAGTATTGAGCGCAGCTTCCAGGGATGGATTTTGCAAAATTTCACTGTTCCTTTTCAAAGCTGCATCCACACCTGAAAGAGCCTGTGACAGCATCATCTCATTAACATTACTTGATCACACAAGGGGAAAAACAAGTTCTCAACTTTCTAATCTTAAGAAAAATGCTGCGGGGTCAGTTGACATTCCATGACAAATCAGTCTCCATGCCTACAACAGAGAGGCCCAGGTAAGAATCACGACAAGAACATATTTCCGGAAAAACTGTGGTGTTTAGATTTGCCAATAACAAAGAAGCTGAAAATAAAATAGAAGAAGTCACTTACTAGATAGGCTTTGCCATACAGAAAGACGTATAGTGTCAAAACTGTCATCTGAGTCAAAAACCATCCCCAGGGTCAGCAAAACTTCCATATTCAACGCATAACAAAGAGCTCATGTTACCTCATATTCATTGAGAGAACGATGTATATTTTTTGGAAGATGAATTACAGGGCAACCGCAACTAGTAAAAATCAGTGAATGGACAATAAGAAATTCAGCAACCCTTGGTGATGACGAAAATTTGGACTATATTAGCCACAAGAATTCAAAAGATAGATAAAAGTTAAACTAGAGTTTTGCAACGGACGCACCATGGTAGTTACGTAGAAACCAATTGATGTGAAGAAAAATGAAAGCATGCGAGGAAAATCAAGGAGCTGGCCCAATCTGTACACGTCTCGACTGAGCGTCTGTTCACCATTGCCACTGGCCACCTTGGCTTCAAACAGAGCAATTTGGTTCAACCCAACGTCTCGTCCCTTTCCAACCTGCACCAAAAACGGCATTGCACAACAAATAGTCATTCAAATGGACTTAGATTACCCAAACAGCCCTCACATTGCTTTGGTCAGGCAGAGATATGCGTGGGTAAATACTGAAATACATTGAGGAGAAAAGCAATGATTAATAAACACGTGAACGATGGAGAAAATAGGAGAGCAACCTAAATTACTGGCAGGAGTTACACGTGTGTCCACTATATTGAGTAAATAGTCTAAATTGATACTGAATGCACCAGAATACTAGAGGTACTTAGCCCTCCTAAAAAGAACCCACCTGAATGTACTCATGATGCGTAACATTTCCGAGCCTAAGTGTTGTATTGAAACCTGCGGCAATTCAGCGGTTCGATACCTCAGATTTACTAAACGATGTGTATAATTAGAGAAAATCCAAATAGCTCAAAACTATCGGAGCAAACTTCGGTGAAGGGAACAGTAGCAAAGTTTCAAATTATCATAAGTCAGAAAACTGATCAAACATTATTGGATATCATCGGACGCATCATCGAAGAATTCAATCTGGTTTAATTGGAAGTCAAAGGACCTGCAAAAATATCTTCACTTAGATTGATAACCCGAGATGCTTTGCTGATGCCGCCTCTCGTTATATGAAATACCCTATCGAACACGTCTGGATGACCGTAATGCATTCTCACCCTGTTCAGACGCACCAAGACCATGGGGTTGAACAATATATCAAGAAGCTCACCAGTTCTAACGCTGATTTCTAACACGCAAGTAAAAGACAATTGTAGAGGAGAGTCCCAATGAACAACAATTGTTACAGAGGAAGCGATTCTCGAAGTCAACAAATAATCGAATGACCAGAACAACCTCCGAAAAAACAATCAACCAAACCAGTACGGCAAAATACGGGTGATGCCTTGTAATAACAACCCAGAGCAGCGTTTGGTGAAGTACAGATTTGGATGTGAAAATCATTTGTCAATCCACGCACACACTAACTAAGTAATTCGAAATTTTCAAATGCAAAGAACTTACTTGAGGGGTCTCGCAAGCACTCGTTGACCGAGTGTTACAAAGCTACTCTCTTGCATTGACATGAACCATGCCAGCGAAGATACACTGAAAGAACCGCAAGAGTTGGAATAAGCACGCAAAACCCTCGACATTACAAAATGATGATTCTTGAAACTATTAGCCATTAAATCCTGAAACAAACGTATAACTCCTCGAGCATAGTCACAGGTCAGACTACAAAAATGAGAAACTTACACTTTGCAACACATTCACTACCATCAATGCACATCAAATTTTCATACATTGCAAAATTAGCATTTGAGGATACAAACCTTCCAGTAAATACATGCTCACGAACGCCTAGAATGGTAGGCTTGTGCAAACCATGATGTGTCTGGCGAAATTCCTCTAGCAGATTTCGCATCTTGAAGGCTTCCTCCATGAAGTTATCCTGAAACACAAAGAAAACTCTAAATTTCCGAACCAGATTGATGCAAACATGACACAAGCGATAATCCATGCAGGCTGTCAAATAATACAAGTTGAAGCGACTGATTCTTGCAACTTTGACTTCTAAAGCTATCAAGGCCCAGTGGTTATTTTCTGACCGCATATAAATTCTGAGTGCCGCTTGTCAAACTATTGCACAACAGCCCACGAGGACGTTTTACTATTCGTTAGCGTCGTCTATCACATATTTTAGACCCTCATACTCGACTTGAAGAAAAGGTTTGATTGCTATCGATGAATTTCCAAATTAATCCTTCTAAATATATTGCAGAAAATCTAACTGAAATCCTTTGCTTTACCAGTGAGTTGTCAAAATACGATGAATGGATAAGGTGGAAACGAAACAAAGTGGAGGAATTCGCATATCGACGCACATTTATTCTTTCCAACAGAAAATCAGCGCCCTTAAGAGTTGAGATGCGAAGTCAAACCTGGTTCATATCAATCGTTTGGATGCAGTCTCCACGTGTAAAGATTATAGCATGATTCTGATTTTCAGGTTTACCTTCTCCAAGCTTTATATCGCCGGGAAGTTTAATTGAGTACACTTCCTGCATTTGAATTCCAGGCATGCAGTCATTAATCTTAGAACTTGCGACAAAAATGGAATAGAGAAATACAATAGCTTCCTTTAGGATTTAACAAATCTGAGTCTCTATGACGGGATTATGGAAAGGAAACAAGATGTCCCATCATGAAAACCAAAAATTTATGACAATTCATAGAAAAGAGCGAGTCAACTCCTGAGCAGGACTAAGGAAAACGTAGAATCTCCTGTTGGGAAGGATTCCAAATAGAACTGAACCTGGTCTTTCTGGGACGGATCAGATCTATCAACTTTGCAGAGTTTCGAGTAGTAAGAGGGCTTCCTGCCCTTTCTACTACTTTCCACCACATCAATATAGGCAATCCGCAACGATTCGTGCCTGAAAAATTATAGCAACTTTAATCCAGTATACATATAAGGCCGAACAATAACACATGGTAACCCAATATCAAGAACTGAAAATATTTTACTTTTAAAAACATAAACGAATATTCAGGTGGACCATATAGGGCAGAGCTATAAAGTTCCGGGATGCATGGTGGTTTTCATTGAAGAATCGATACCGAACTTCTCCGAAATAATTCAATTTCAAATACATGCACGCAATCAAATGCCTAGAAAGAATATGCAATTCTATTCAATGAACTAACAATGGGTAATAATTCTAAAAGGGCTGTAGACTATAACAAATATTCCTCGTAGTCGCAGAGAATTCATATAATCTTAGTAGTAAAGCAATATAGGATGACAGCATCTAGCACATAGCTATTCGCAAATGCTTACTTTTGCATAAGATACAAAATATCTGCAGCTTGGACTTTTCCTTTTCTTTTCTGTTCACCATAAATTTGACAAGTAACAACGTATGTGAACTTCAGTTCAGCCTGGGCCTCAGCACTACGGTTAATCGATCCTTGTGCTTCAACCAAAGACGGAGGAATTCCCTCCTCAAGATCTGCTTGCACATAACAAAGTACGAACATCAAGAAAATTATCACCCATTCAGTAAATCAAGCTGAACATGGTAGTAAGTCAAAGACCCCGAGATAAAAATCTGATTCTTCAGCAATACCTCCTGGTCACAGTAAGCAACCTACGAGGCACGAAGACGCAAATTGCTAACTAGTGCACAAATGTCTTTCCTTAATGCACTACGATTTGTTTTCAAATGAGTGGCTATCTATCGCTGATGAGTCTCCCTAACAAAGAAGTTCCAGCACAGAGCTTCTGAGGGATCGACAACAATAAGGATCAACAAAAAAAACCCATTATATAATTGTGATACAGACGTCGGGTCAGCTGATTCAACATTAGGCAAATTCACAGTTCAGAAAAGAGTCACAACAGCATCTCTGCTGCATAATTGAGATCAGAAAGGTTCCTACCTCCACCAGATGCACCTTCTTGAATTCCCTGTATTAATAAAGCCGCCTTGTAATACATCATCCCCCGAACTGCACAGTATATGGTCCGAGACATTGGTTTTGACCATTGTAAAGCGCAGAAAATAAGGCGATCAAAGCTCACCAAACAATAAAATACGATAAAACCAATTATGAGACCACAGTAACATTTTTACTCGATCTAAAAGTACAAACGGAATGATGATTTACAGAAGAATTCGAAGTAACCGGTAAATGGTAACGCAATTTTGAGTTCAATACATGACATAATACTAATCAACTAAGTGATCTCATATGCTAACCAAGCCATACCTGTTCTAGCGAGAGTTTGACCTCGATACGAGGCCCAAAGCCGCAAATCAAGTTTCACCTGCTCACGTCTTTCAGGCGTTCCTTTTTCAATTTCTCGGAAAACAATATTCTCAATCAACCCGATTCTCTCTAAGAAATTTTGCCATTCATCTGCCCACGAAATGAATGGAACCACGCCCCAAAGCCCACCCGTCAGAGCTCCGATGCAATAAAGAATATCTAAACTTTAAATATGATTTGTAAAGATAAGAACCTTAAACAGAATAGCACGCGCTGGATGATTTACTAGGATAGAGTCAAAGGAAATAGAAAAGAATGGCAATGCCCACCAGGATAGATTTTCTGTAAATAGAACAGAATGGTAATGCCATCTTCATTCTCTTGGGAGAGTTTGTCCATATCGTACATGACATCCTCCTCATAGTAAGGGGTGAACACACTACAGAAAACACAAAAGACGTACGAATTCTCCACATCAGACCAGAGCATACCGCTGAATGATGGAACCAAAATATCAAGAAGACAATGAAGACAAAATACAATATCAGGAGTTAATCAGCCGGAAAATTTATGTACGAGGATGAACTAAGAACAAAATAAAGGAAGAGTTCAAAAATGCAGGAGCCATGGCAATAGTGACATTCGTGGACAGTAGTTACATTCTAGTTAGAACATATTCACATACTGTATTTTATTGTCATCATTCAAAGTATAAGCAAGAACTCACCAAAACGAAAACATTTTGCGGATAGGAGGTGCTTCTGGCATGTGCATGAACAAGGAGTTTGTAAAAAATTGCAATCGGCGACGAGCCTCGAAATTGTGGGGAATGGTCTCTGTATTGAGGGTCTTTGTCTTACCCTCCTGATCCTTGATTTTTTGAACTGTAAGTAGGTTATTGAGACGTTTAGCTTGCTTTTGCTGCATCAAAGTCAAAGATCCAGTCATTCACACAAGTATAGATACCTATTAGAAACAAGAACATATTAAAAGGGACACAAGCAATGTGGATTTCACCATGGGTCCCACGGGTCGCAATGATTTCAATATGACACATGTGAACTAGACAATATATAGCAAAGGCCCGGAGGTTACAAGCTTCAGAAATTCCTCGTGGAAGGGTACAACAGACCAGAACTCCTTACAGTACAAACAGCAGTGAATCTCCACATAAACTATGGTTAGAAATGAGATCACCTAAACTAAAAATTGGAAATAAAGCACACAACACTGTATGACAAAAAACGAAAGAATGATCTATAAATTCAAAACTCACTAGCAATCATTGATTGCATAAATCAAGTACAAGGACACTTACCCCAGCTTTATTAGGCCAATTCAGTTCTGTAAAAAGAAGCCCATTTTGTACAGCCTCTTGAAACCCTGGCGTCGCATCAAATTCCTCCCTGCAGTATTGGACTTCAATTAGCATCAAGGACCTTACATCATCGACAAGTAGTAAAAGTTAAAACATTAAATCAAGCCATCGCCAGTGTTCCTAAGGAACTGATAACTTCAACTGGGAGATAAGAATGTGACACCGAAGTATACTAAGTACTGATATAGTACCTACTACTACTCGTTTGTCATAATTCTTCTACGGTATCTCCCTTATTGTTACTGCGATGCACTGTGCCATTCACAAAGATTGTGCCTTAAATCCTAGGTAAGCTCCACTTCTCCTAGCCATGGCGTCCAGATAGATGCACCCAAGCCCCAGCCTCTCCAAAAGCACAATTTTTAACTACAAATTACTTTCCATTGTAGAAAATTGCTATCAAGAATCCACCGATGTAACGACACTCTAGATTAAAGCATAACTTCGGAGAGGTCCTATTCCCTTCACGTGCTTGAAGTTCATCTTTCAGGAAGAGTCCCCACAGCAACAGCTTCGGACAACAATGTGAAAACATGCCACCACACCAATATATCTCTTGCTTTCACAGATCAAGAAAAACTTGAAAATCGTGATCCCAACGATGAAGGAGATATAAAGACGAATTAACCTGGTTCTGAAGGAGAGGAAGTCATGCATGACAACATCGTAAAGCTGGAAAAAGAATTTTGTTGCTTTGCCTCGACGTTCGTCCACATCTTCGTTTCCCTGCGTAAAACCACACCAGAGATCACAATTAACCAACAAGATACCAATGCATAAATGACCTGGAGAGAAAAGCCCTACACGATGAAAAGACGGGATAACCCATTGAAAGTATAAAATTCTGTAACACGTTTTGCCATAGGACCTTACCAAGTGCTCTGTCAGGTCTCTGAGCTTTTCCAATACATCCCTTAGCTTGTTCAAATTAAAGTTGTCCCGAAGATCAGCACTCCCAAGCGAATATCTGAGTCTTTCAAAAATCTCACTGACCCTGTTAAACATGCCAATGCAAGATCGTTTATCAGAATCTGTTCATCGCATAGGCATTAGCACAACAATTAAGAGGGAGTCGAGATCATATCCGAACAAAACAAATTCAACATGGTCTGTTTCTCAAACAACAGTATAGACCCAAACCCACGATAGTTCAGAAAACTTTCGTACTTGTAAACATGACCTCCATATTAATATTACGAAAATTCACAAGTACGTGCAATTCCTCACACAGAAGACTCAAAAGAAAACACAACTCACCATCTAGCCCCATCAGGATTCAAAACCGACACTAACAATGGTTCCAATGTCTCAAAAGTCTCCTGAACAGCGTAAGCCATATATTCATCGCGCCGCACTTTCTCCCAAAGTCCATCTTGATGCGTCTTGTGCTCAACTGCCAGTTCAACTGCAATATGCACCTACCAAAATACCCAAAATCCAATAAGCGGAAGGTAACACCTCAAAATTATGAAGAATGTACGAGGTGGGTCAATTCTGAGCCTCTGATTAGAAATATACAATCATAGAAAAAATATGTTTTTCAATGTGTATGATAATTCAAACCTTGTTAGCAAGCAAAAACAATGGCCAATGAATGAGATCGTTTGGCGCTCCATTTGAATGAAACATTAAATTGGGAGGCATCTTCAGCAAAACTTTCTCTCTGTCACAGAAACCACACACGAGTCAAGACACACTAAATCGAATCATAAGGTGCAGTCGGGACAAGTGATGAAAACCGAATTTCATTCCAGTCTGAACTACAATTGTTTAGGAAGTTTTGACTACAAACAGAGCAAGATGAATTTAACATGAAAGCAAATCACAAAACTCCGAGAGCACCTGTTATTAATAAGGTCTTCCTCACGAAGGGACTTGATAACATGATTCCAGATCGGTTCGAACCTAATTGCATCCTGCTTCTTTGGCTTGGCCTGCACATTGGGCGCACAGATTGAGGTTGTGCAGGACTAGGTCCTCGACAGAAATAAAATACAACTAATTAAACACTTAGGAACTCTTAAAATAAACCATCAAACTACAAATTTGCAGAGCATACTAAGTTGTTTGGATCTGAAAATATTATCTCCAGTAACTGTCAAAACAATCAGTCGCAGAAACAAAAAACTTAAGAACTGCCCCAAAATAAATAAGTCTACTAGAATAGGTCAAACTTAGAGACACTATCAGGGACCTGACATGCAACAACATCAAGAATGCATCAGCAAGGTTATAAATGATGCAATGAAATAAACACAAATACAAATTACAACTCAAGGAAAGAATAAAAACACAGAAATTCATCAAACATCGCATGCCAGGAAGATGTGAGCACCTTAGTCACTCTCGATGCACTATGGTGACTTGGTGAGGCAGAGCTTAACCTGTAGGAAAATGTCATCATCTTATCAGACGATATTGTCTAGTACACTATCTGACTAGCATTAGTTTCTAGGTAAATCATTAATATCCGAGGTTCACAGGAAAACAAGAGCCAATGAACAAGGAATACAAGACTGTATGCCAGGCCATAGAAGAAGAATCTAGACATACAAAGGGTGGAAGAAAAAAAAAGTCGGATCTCCGCCAACCCAAGCGAATCTGTCGGTGCAAAAACATTTATCAAAAAGGCCTTGCTAAATGCATATAATGGGAAAAGATGCATGGTGTCGACAAAAAACGGACCTATTAATAGGAGGTTGCATATGTTTCACATAGGCTGCAGGATAGTTTGGAAATCTCTTTCGCAACATCTCAAGAGTTCGAATCTGATCAATTAAAACCCAGGATACAACACAGACTCACAGCATCAACTTAGTCCTCAAAAAAAATCCATAATAGTACATCTGTACCACCATCCTCAATTTCTAATCATCTACAGCTCCAGATAAAACAGCCCACAGAATTTTGAAGCTTATCGAGAAACAACAGCTCTCTAAGTCACTGCCACTAGATAAAGCCAAAAAATTCCTGCATTGCACTCAGTGTTGAACCACTCAAGTGGCAGGAATCATTGCACGAGAGGCATTGATACTTAGGCGTCAAGGACTGACCTCTCCTAGCTTGTCCCGTGCACCTTCGATGCCTCCAAGAAAGGCTGATATTACAGTATACCAAACTTGCGTATCTAAGAAGTAGATCTGCCGAAATAAAAATTGAAATTATGAAAGCACTAGTATTAGATTCTTGAAGCTGACATTCAACTAAAACTTCGCAATCATTCAGCATTATTGAGACACCAATCACATTCCAGGAAAAAGAGACGGGCTATGAAGACCAATCCTTACTTCAAAACTATAAACAAAAAAATTAACATTACAGTCTACCAATAAACCAAATACAAAGACTCGCGCTGAGTACAAACGTGAGAGCTAGACAGACAATTGATCCACAAAATAAAAATTAAGAAAAGTCAGTTGGAAGAGAGCAGTTACCATGACAACAGGTGCCCAGAGTGAAACAATTGTGAGAGCGTTGTGATTACCTGAAACGTTGATTGCAAATAGTTCTCACATTAGTTACTAGATACATTAACAACGTGATTAACCAAAGTGATCTTAAAGTGAGAACTTCAATGTGGTGCACACAAGGACCGAGCAGATAAAGAATCATTTAGCAGATGAGCAATCAAAATGCGAAGAGCTGTAGAGGATGCCACTCACTGTCTGAAACGAAGTCTGGCCACTTATACTTAATGTCGTTAAATCCTATAATCAGTCTCGTAGGGTCAACTAGTGGCATTATCTGTCACAGAGAATACCTGTTAGACACAAAACAGTCGTGGTACACCATTCAAGTCCTCATGATACTAAACTCATTTTACAATATCGAAATTCAGAATTCGCATCAGATGGCAGAGGATTCATTCACTGTTGGATACTAACTCATGTAGCTGCCATAATTTCGAGGTCTTCCATTTTTCTTACAGCCTTTATCATCTGTCGAAGACCTATTCCTTTACTCACAGTTGCATAAAGAGGAAGGCCATTCTGAAGTTCAGGGTAGGATTGGTGTTCACCTGAAAATGCATGGTGAAGGCAAATTTGCAAGCCAATATAACAATCCAGAATATTGAGTACCTGTTACTCGAAGAATTTTAGTAATTAACAGGCAGATTTTAATCGAATCCACCTTCAATGGTGAGTATAAGAGCAATATTTATTCTTGTCCTATATTGATGTTATAGAAGATATCGCGACTATTTCTTAAGATATTCACTCGGTCTACACTTAGCCAACACACTACAGAAAGAGACAGGAGATTAAAAAGGTTGAACTAACTTGATATAATTCCGCGTTCTCTCGTACATGCTGCGTCCAACATAGTATCGCTCCTGCACTTAAAAACATACTTAGATTCACGAACAAACTCAGGAATAGCTGATCAATAACTTGAAGTAACGTCTAGGGCCATGAATATCCACCCTCTATCCCAAATTACTTGCCACTTTTCTCAGAAAAAATTGTCCCAAAGTACATGCAATGTTTCCCAATTGACCAACCAAGAGCTTCGAAAATCCAACCGCATGCACAGACGAGACACTACCAATTAGCCTAAGTGCAAAATTTCAACCACTTTCAATTTAGCATAGCAAAGAGCTCATTGGAAAGCTGATTCAAACCCAAATCAGATCCTAGTTGGGCGTTTTTCCAGATTCCTCATAGATTCCGTAATATTTTTTTATCTCTTCAAAATTCTCTAGTATTAAGGGACGGGGGGAATATAACGAAGACAGTTGGGTACGTTTTACAATCTACTGCTGTGCGTACCCGGCTTAAGAACTAAACAAGGTGTTGTTACATGCAATGCCAGCTAAATGCGATCTTAAGCAAACATGTCGGAAAGCAACAGCTCAAGCAAAAGATTGGTCACTTCAGAATATGGGACATTCAAATGCATGTCAAGGACAAGAGTGACATCTGTACCTGATACAACCACTTAACGAACTGGAAGAGATAAACATTTGAGCACTTAGCACCCTGTCGTTGAAGAAATGGTATGCGTAAAAGGAAGACAAATACGGCATTTGCACCAGCATAGCTTGATATCAGAATGTAATATATGCGAAACCATGAACCAGAGCCATCGTTTCTTGCATCCTCCTCAAGGGTTTTTCTGCAGTAACACTGACGAAATTGGTACCAAGAGCAGAATAGCTACAAACTAAAGCAATTGAGAACCTCCAGACATTCAAAGACTCTGCGTCCGAAAATACCTGATACATAAAAGCAATCGTACTAAAGTGGGAACTAGCCAAAAAACACGTCATTCACAGCAAGCAGTAAAAGCAAAAATGAGTTTGCTTGCCCGGCACCTAAATCACCACCCTAATAATCGACGATTTACGAGTTTCACTTCGAACGATATGTTGCGTCAACGAATGGTCAACGAAAAAGCATCCAAAAAGTATCGGCCCCCAATGATTCATATGGACCATTAGTTCCACTAACTCTGTAATACCCTTAAAATATTGAACAGGCAGCGCAGTAAAGCCAAGAGTACTTTCAGAGAAACTCACATATAGAGAAACAAGACAGCAGCCGATAGACATGTGAACCATAGGAACCGAAGAAGCATTCTTGCAACAGTCTGAAGACGAGTGGCTTTGAACGCCCCCCACATGAACACAATATCAAACACCGCTGCATAGCAAAGACCTGGTAAATGAGCATCATTCTCTGAAAATACCCATCATTGAAAACAAACAACAGGTTCCCTAATATACTAACAAGCGAGTTTATGAACACGTTTGCTATCAACTTGTTATCAAAGCCTTCCCACAAGCAGTCTAAAGTATTAAGAAGTAATAAAAACCCGGTGCAAACGAAGACTCCGCAAAGAAAAAGTCACTACGTTGCACAGTTAAAAACAAGCCATTTAGACACGCTCAAATATCAATACCTCACATTTAAAATGGTTTAAGTACTCACTTCCAGAGATGTTTCGTCTCTTAAAAGAGCAGACCAGCGACTCTGTTATATTCCATTTCCGATCTAGACGTACTGCTTATCTTTCACAAAAATACTGCCTAGGAAGATCAGCAGGCTCCCATTTGCTTGCTCGTATACTAATTATCTCTGCGTTAACTAAAAGTTTGACTAATGCGTTGATGAATATGCCTTGAATTCTTGTCGACAAGTATAACTTGCATTACTTGCCCGATACTTGCAAGCACGGATACTCAAGAAACTCAAGATACTCAAGAAACTCCAACAAAATCAGAGGAACAGAAGCAGTTCGAACTCACATTGTATAAATTTCATTATGACAAATGTGGGACCAACGCTCATAATCCTCTTGACAGTCCGTATATGCAGGTTCAAATTTCCATTCTTGCTGCAGAAAGCCCATACAGTCAACCCCTGAAACATCGGACAAAAACAAGGCAAAATGTCACACTTGAGCTGCTGTGAAAGGCTGAGGCTGAAGCGCTGATATTACGACTCAAGTGATCGAAAGACTTTAAACTTCAAACCGCATTTCTTGATTCTAGCCATAAGGAAATCAAGAGTACGTCTCTGAAGCCTTGTATGCCATCAGTTTCTGGGTTAACATAAACCATTAAACAAACCTGAAGCATGCATATGAAGAATATCCAAAGTCGGTGAAAGCTGTGGTAGATATGAAATCCCGACCGATGCTCCACAAAGTGCACTTTTCCAACTTTGTGTTTGCGTCTACGGCCAGCGGCCTCCGGTAGATTTGCCTCAGTTTGAGGAAGAGGAACCTAAAGGCGCGTTTGAAGGCAGCGTCAAAGACTTGTTCGGCATCAGATGTGAAGGGAATTCGTATACATAATAATAATAGAAAGTGACGCCAAGTTAACAGGTGAGTAAGGGTAGAGAAGACGAGGTGAACATTGAGTATAATCAAATCAAAAGAAGTATCTTAGAAAGTGGGAGGAAAACTCCAGTGTCAACTTGCAACCCAACCTTCATAGCATCCTTCATTTTGGGGGGCTTGAAAAATCCGGCATCAGTTCGCCATGGCCATCCGAGTTCTACAAAGCAATTAGGCTGCCTGCACTCACCCAAAGAAAGTCACACTATCATGCTTGTCCAAAAAAACTTAAATCACAAAGGTGATTCAAACCAAACATCTCTCATGACTTCGAATGGGTCATAAACAAATTCAAATCTCAGAAAAGTCACGCCAAATAGATCCCTTTCCACTCGCACCCAGCATCATATATTTCTCATGCAACGATCATATCAATTGTAAACATAACAGACCATAAAAAGGTTAACAGATTTGGACATAATGAACCAAGAACAAAGTCACGTAGATACTATTGTAAAAATATGGTACATCAGGAATAAGTAGTGCATTACCAGAAATATTCGTTAAAATCGTCATAATTCCGCCAGCGCGAATGTGGCACCTTCCCACCCTGGCTAGATTTAGCCTCCTGCAACTCCGATATATACGCCAGAGACTATCAATACTAGTTTCATATGAGCATGTAATACCTCAATCTGTGGCAGTCTTTAAAAAGTACAACTAAACTATTTATAACGAATTAAAATAAGTAAACTTCAGATAAATGAAAATGAAAAAAATGAAAAAAAATTCCAATTTGCCAAAGTTGATGATATCTCTGTCCATATTATATCCAACTCATAGTTGGACTAAATTCAGAATAGAATACCCAAGCCCATTGAACAAAGTGATAAAATGGTCATCAATCGCAGTATAGTTCAGAGCAACAGGATCCCCGAATACAGCTGTGGAATCTAACGGAAGAGCGAACTCTTATCAGAGAATCAATAAGACACCATCTATTAAACGATCCTCACAATTAGGTACAAGGCCCCAAGACCTTGAGTCCAACCAGCACATGACTTCCGTCTCCGGAGAGTATGAGTACTTTACCGCAGCCACAGCATCATACACAGGGGTGATAATCTGATCCAAAAACGAGAATTCTATGGAACCGTCTGCGTTTGCCTTCACTGTCTTTGATCTTTCAACATAAGTCCTGCCTAGCAAGTCGATACACTCATCCGCCAGCTGTTCAAAAAATCACAAACCACTATAACTTCAGAGAAAGAAAACAAAAAAAACTATAAACTCCCATGGAAATCTCTAGCAAGAGAATGTAGATAGATTCTACTGGATAATTTAATGGATGACAAAATCAACACCTAGACCAAGCGTTTAAAAGCGAAAGAATGATTGCAATTCTTAACTATCGTTCCTTAATTTGTTACTTACATTATGAAAGATGTAACAAAGACACTCCGGCATAAAACGAAGATTTGCAGCTTCGCCCCATACTAAGAGATAGAGAGCTGCTAAGATAAGTCTCCTTTGTTGTGTGAAAGCCCTGCAGCATCCAATTTCAGTCATGGAGCGGATAGTTAAGACATATTCGCCAAAACTTTCAGTGCACCTACTAAAGGTTTTGGATTTCAACATTCAGAACTCGAACGGTTCATGTGTAATATAATTTAGAAGTGCAATTCGTGAAGATGTTATTGAAATTAAAATTCTTTGTAAACATGAAATTTGACAACATCAATACATCTTGTCCATTACCAATGACTTCTTAATCGCACTCTGAAATGCAGCGCTATGTGCACATGTAGACCATATTTGATTAATCAAGTCAAGAGAAATCTTGATCTAGTTAAAGAAACAAATGATTGTGGGGACTAGTACTCTCCCAATTTCCCCAGAAAAAGAAAGGAATTTAATCAATTATCTTGAATAAACTTTGTCGAACAATCTTTACGACAGCAGTCACAGTTTCACCCCAATTATCCACCTTGACGTTTAATCTTCAAATTTTCATCCATACGGTGAGGGAGACGTTGGAGAAGCAAGCCACGGCCATATTCGTATTTCAATTTTCTATAAACATTAATACAAATTTTGCAATTTTATATTGTTAATTCCATAAATACTAATGTAAAAGACTATTACTTTCACAACCAATCATGTGCTATACAATATCACCGCTCCATTTAGTTCCCAAGCCAGTCAACCAAACAAGTAAAAACAGCAGAATCTCACCTTTTGTTTTGAGGTTCTCTTCTTAAAAAATGGCACCATCGTACATAGTTTTCCAAGATCCGTTCATGTACATCGCTGACAGCTTTGTCTGGGTTCAGTGAGGACTTTGAACAAGGGTTCAGAAATAAATACGAAGTTAGAACGTTGAAAACCGCCAAACCGTCCTTGAAACTATATACTGTAGAGTCCTTAAAAGAGTGATACGAACACATGTCAAAATTCCACAACTTCAACCTTCTGTTTGATATGTATAATATTTTCCGTCAAGCAGTAAAAGCGTCACCAGTAAAAGCGAAAAAACAAGTTCGTAGGAAAAAAAGTACCTTGTTGCCATCACTATCTCTAATCTGGTCGAGGGGGACCAGACGTGACTGAGCACTGGACAGAAGCAAGATGATATGTTCCCGCTGGTTGGCCACATTGTCTTTCTGCAACAAAGAGGACTCTACATATCTTCAGAACACGTTTCCAGGAGGCAATTATAGAAGCAGACAAAACGATAATATTACGGCAGGAGTTGCAAGTCTAGGCAAGCTACTGCTAGCAACCAAATTGCAAGTGTACACCTACCACATTCAATAATTTGCAGAGAATGGCATTTGTACAATTTACCTGGAAGCCAAATGCATAGTGCAAGAAATCGAATATATCCACGACCCTGTCCTCTGGTACTTCGTAGTCAGATGGGAACCTGGGTAGGTCTCTAGTATATATCAGAACTTGAGTTGCCCCAACCACCTTAAGACAGCCGAGAGAAAGCAAGTCAAGTCCCTGAGAACAAGTTAATGACGACAACCAAATTCTACACTCTGGAGCAAAGAAAACCTAGTTGCACACCCCTACACTTCAAACCATCCTGAGTAGAGAACAACCAATTCTAATAAATAAGTCAATGTTCAAAATTAGATAATTAAAATGAAGTTAGAAAAAATTCAACCCGTAGCGCCAACACCACTAGCAAATACGGGCATATAGATCCGTGAACCTTACCTCGGGGAAGTAGTCGAATGGATTGAGTACACTAGGAGCACCCAGTGGGGTCTTCAATGGTAGGATATTGTAAGCTTTGAACCCCTTAAGCTTCTTGGCATCCTCCTCCAGCACCCTCTTTTCCTGCAAACAGTCAGATAACACCATCAATAGCTACTACTCCTTACTTCCCAATTAACAATTGATCGTAAAAATCGAAATCAAACCACCATCCTCAAACTAAGAAACGCAAGTTGTAAAGAACTTACATCAGTATCCTTAAGTCTAGATGCATCTCCCGGATCAGCCTCTTTCAGTAATGCATCAACGACATCATTCAATATCGTTGAAATCTCATATACTCTTCTTAATTTTTCAAAACTCTGATCCTGGCTGCACACATCAATAGTATGAAGGAGATAAATGAAGAGTCCATACAATTGAAAGAGCGAGCCTGGAAACGTTCAGCCAAGCACGTTGCAAACACTACAAGTGAGATCCTTTGAAACTTAACTATTCGATGTAGGGAGATTCGACAAGAATGCAACATCTAAAATCTATTATCAATGCAGGAGAATGCAGCTAGACTGTTCCCATTAACAAGTATCAAGCATTGACAGCTAAAGCTCGTTCAACAATTTCCACACATTTCTCTGTCCAGATGCCCAGGATATTGTTCCAAAGGCACCCATAACGTGACAAGGACTCTTCAGTGGAGAAGGACGTGGACGCTCGTATTTTGAAACTCCAAGCAAAATTTCGCTACATACAGTATCAATTTTTTCGACATCAAATTCAGAACTCTTAGAACAAATTAGAGGGAGAGAACAATGGGAAAGGTGAAGTGTTAAATAGGCCACGACAACAAACACAAAAGAGTGGTTCATTATTTGCACAAATACAGTGTACACCTCACTGACAAGCTAAACCTAAAGAGCGCTTACTAAAAGTCATGCAAAAGATACGAAGGCACCTTTCGGGCACCAGGTCGGTTGAAAGCACAGGTCTCCGATTCCTAGCTTCTTCCTCAAGCTGATCAATGTGGTGCTTTTCCCTGTAATGCTTATAATAGATCTGAATTATCCTGATGTCTTGACTTCGATCACCTACCTCTCCTTGCTTTGCCTGTTGCTTTTGCTGCATTTTGAATGGCCCATCATCTTCGAATGAGATATTAATATCGTACAAATCTAACAGCTGAAGGACCAAAAATTGGGGACATGAAGAAAATGAAATCAACTTATTCAAGAGTAAGGTTTTCAGAAACTACAAAAAAAGTCCAAGCAAACTCAAAGACCGTAATGAAGTGCAACTCATGGTGTGGGATGGTCAAACGAATTCCCACGGACGCAAGTCCTGATGATCCAATTCTGCATTACTTATGGATTTTTGGATATTTTGAAGAATTCAGTATGCAAACCTTCATGATGAACTTCAAACCAGTTTTGAACTGCAAAACGCCTCTTCCCTCACTTCTTGGATCCAACTGTTGAGTCAACCTGAACGCATGCTCAGTCACTATCCAAACCCACAGGTCGTCAGAATGCATCGAGGTTACCAATATTAAAAAGACCTGTGTATGGAAGGAAACGCCAGAGAACTGTTCACAATTGGATATATAAATATGTCTCAGTGGTCTAGGAAGGAAAGTATAAGTAATACTTTAAGTACTATCTCCGTGAATGATAGTTAGAAGATCTTGAATTGTATCCCACATCAAGAAAAGCACAAAAAACTCATCTCAGACATCATTAGCTTCTAGACAAGGGTGTAATCTAGATTAAACCATAACCAATCCTCACAACCATGTCCATACGTATGTCCTTCAGTAACGGTTGCTGTGGAAGTCTGATATATATAGGGAATTTATCATGAAGTTAACATGAGGCCGCTAAATCGTAACTAATCAGTAAGTAGTCCAGGAACTAACATAGGGTCTAACTCATAGAAAATTTTGAATCGGTTTCTTCTTTCTGGTCTTTCTCTTCGGTATTTCACGAACGTCGGGCATCTGAAAGCCGCTAGAAACAAGACCACTGTACCGTTGGTCTTTTCCTTGACAACATCTCACAACAGAAATCGAGAGCCCCCGTGCTGGCTAATTCTCTCCAAGGGCAATTGATTTGGTCCCTTCCACTGCGACTAAGTTACACTGATCGCAGCACATTGGGATATTTCCGAGACAGATATTGGAGAAAACATGCAGTCAGCACAAGAGAGTAATGTTCAAGATAAACGTACAAATACGACCCACTTGAAGGTTTTCTTGTCCAATTTCGTCCGCAGCTTGCAGGACAGCATCGATATCCGCCTGTTGCGCAAGAGACTGAGGAGCCCTCTCTCCCCTCTGTCCAGAATTTCTACCACGACCTCTGCCGTCCCGATTGTAGCTCGACGTTACCAGCGCTTTCTCCACCAGCTTCTCCCATTTCACCAATACACGCTTCGACATGCGATGAGGAGGCCTAGGCGGCCTGTCCATCCTCTCCATTCTAAACAATCACCTGCCCCTTTCTCCCTTCACAATTGCCCCTTCTCAATCCATTTTCCAACTCTCCACGAATTCCCTTGCATTCCCTCCAAACACTTCTACACGATCAAACAACAAACCTATCCCGACACACTTCCCAGACCCAAAATTAACCACTCCAATCGGCTCAAACAGAACAGATAACTCGACCAAAAAAAAAACGAAGAAAAAAAAATCCAATAAAAATCGGCTATAGCACCAGCTCTCATGCAAATAAATCACACAATCGCACACCTCTCAATCAACACAACAAAGAAAACAGAGCGCAGTCCACACTCACAACCTCAAATAATCACCAAAACAGAAATCACAATAAAGGACACCTCTAGCTCCAGTACTCTTAGAATTAAATCACGCAATCGTTCGATCTCTCAATCAACACATCCAGACAACATACAAACAAGTGCAATCACTTCAGGCCACAATATACCGCACTCAATGCCTCCAAAAACAGCAAAACAACCGAAAAGAACGCGAAAAACTCCCGGAAAAAACACAGCAAAACGATCCTGAGAAGAAGCAGACGCAAACGAAGACCTAAAACAGAGACAAGAGACACAAAATGGAAGTGGCCATGGCGGGGGGATCGATAGAGCTTGGCACGCTTCAGCAGCATTGCCAGCTCTGGCGAGCGAGACGAGAGCAGAGAGTACTGTTTGGGGTCGGGCAGGGGCAGTGGAGAAAAGAAGAGAGAAGATGCTTGAGCGAGTGGGCACGGGCAGCCTGGGAGTGTCTGCCCCTCGGAGGGTGCCAGGTTCCAAATCGCGATTTCAAATTCTGTGCTCTGGCCCGACTGGATTTGGCAGTTGACGAGTCTAGCTTGTAGTACAGAGCAACTGAGTCCAAAATGTAGCTGTACGGTACATATCAGCAACAGACTCCCAAAGCCGGCTCTGACGAACTCTGTCTGACTCAGGACACACTTGAAACTTTATACCCTAAACTAGAATACTAGTTTGACCATCAAGTCTTCGACAAAACTTATTATATGTGCTATAAAATGTGTTTTTAAATTTATTATTTTTTTGATATTTTCATCGAAAGAGATTATGTTACAAATCATGACTAAAGATTACCCTCAAGGTCAAATTTGAAATAAATAAATAAATAAATAAATCTTTGTAATGCTACTCACATCCGGTGATAAGTTGTGTTGTAGAGTTACAAATGTAAAATTTGCAAAAACTAGGTAGCTATTTAAATTATTAAATTATATTATATTTTGAAAAATTGATGGGTTCAATGGAGTTAAAGAGTGTAATGAAAAAAATTGGAAGGTAATATTGTCCTTGCCTTTAAATTTATTAATGTCAAGTAGTAAATGATGAAAGATAGTCACACCATATTTTAGTAAATTTATTATTAAAATCTAGGTCAATACAATCAAAAGAAAAAAAAATAGGGTAACTTTGGTTTGAAAGACTGGTGTAAATGAAGTGTTTGTTGGAAATGGATTAAATATCTAAGCCTCATGGACTTAGATGGCTAATTCCATCCTTGATGCCTTGATTAGGAAGTTGACTCTATAATAAAGAACATAAATATTTCTATCTCTGAGAATATTCTCAAGGTCCCCATATTAAAAAAATATATAATAAATGGACCCAAAATTCATGATATCAATGAATGACTAAACTCATGATAAAAGAAAATCTAGTTTTTGAAATATATATTGTTCAATGATTTGTCAACACTAGAGTGAAGTAGATTCAAAGTGTTAGAATTTGTAATTTAGAGTTTAAATACATTTAGTTCATTTCAACAATAATGTTATTATGAAGGTATATTAGTTTTTAGGCTTGACTTTAGCTTGTCTATCAAAAGAATTGAAACACCATCACTATTGAAAAATAATTCTAGTATATCCAATAAGTCTTTATGTCAAGAAAGAAACTTTCCTACACCATCAAAGAAACTTGAACATTTACATATGCAATAGCTTACTTGATAATATAAAATCATTATACAAATGTTTTGTCTATTGTTATTTTGAAGTGGCTTCTATTTTTCTTTACCTTGTATTGGAATATCTAATAGTGTTTTGATTGTATATTTTTCAAACCTAAAATTTATTGTGCCTATTTCATATGACCTTGTATTGCTCTTTCAATGAAAATACTCAAAATATTATATAATTCACATTTAAGTGAATAAAAATATTCTTCATACAATTATGAGGTTTTGGAGAGAAAATATTTTTTAATGCACTTTCATGGCACTAAATGCATATGAGGTAACTTTCATTATCAAATCAATATTAGTTATCATTGTGATGAGGTACTATAATTTGAGCACATAAGGTAGTTTAATTCCTCATGTGCCCAACTAGAGCTATTTTACTAAACTTATTATTATTAATAAAAATCAAATGAAGCCATGTGTCACTAAAATTTGGGTGGTCGATTTTTTCATAATAATTAATTAATTTGTTTAAATTTACAAAATGGTATTTAAGAAAGACATATACAAATTTCTAAAAGAAAGTGCTTAAAATTTTTATCTACACAAATAAATGCACAAGTGTTTCAAAATTTTATAATTTTTAGGTTCATAAGTCTAGGTTGTTGGTCATGTCACATTCTCCCAAAACAACAACAGTTTACATTGGCTCACATGTCTTACATAGTTGTACCCTAATCTCAAAAAAATCTCCATTATGTGCTTTTACTTTTTGACTACCATTACTTTGTTTTGGTTTTACTCTTGGACCTTCACAATGTCATGTGCAAAAACATAATCATGCTCAACACCTACTCATGTTGCATTGAAGTTCGATGCAAGGCACTCCCAATCCAAATTTTCAAGGTGAACTTGGATTTGTGTGACATCATCCACCTAAATGGCATCAACACACACCTCATATTTTCCAAAGCATTGCAGCTCCACTGTACTAATTCCATCCTTCCTACACATTGGCAAAACCTAAGAAGTAGAGAGGGGAAGTTTTTAGACCTCAACATTGACAAGATGGTATCAAAATGTTGTTCCTAATTGTTTCTTCATTTTGTATCTACAAAACATCACACCCCTCTCAATTAGGTTTGTGTGTGTCAAATTGATTCTATTCTTTGGAATAGAGTACTATGTTTCATGTACTCCTCAACTTCCTCTTCAATCTAGCTTGTAGTCACACATTCTTGAAATGATCTTTACTTCCATTTTTCACACAATGTCCCAACATTCTAATGTGTGTATACAAATCAATATCATATAATGCCTTAAGTTTATCAAGATTTGGTGCCCAAATCAAGCACTCAAGGAGGTCACTCCTTTGTAATTTAGACAAACTACTTGAATTAACAAGATATTTAATAAGGGGCTATACACAATTAAAATATTTCTAGAATATTCTCAAAATAAATTTGTAAAATCCTTTTCTTAGAATTATATAAAATTTACCACAAATGATTTAACACACACCATCTTTTTATTCACATAGTTTTCTATTTTTGTTGTCTTTTGGAGGAGTTGTCTTTCCACTCAATTTTTTATGACTTCTCTATGACTACTCTACAACTATTCTATGAATATCCTATACTTGACTTATAAGGGGAACTAATAAAAAAAATTCCATTGCAATAGGGGGGCGGCTGAAGGTTTCCTAACTTTTGAAGAAAGTAGACAAAATCTTCATTGTTCACCATCAATCTAATTCAACAACTACAAAAATATATTTTTTTGACATCTTGCTATATGTCTTTTTTTCAATTGCTTTTGTAATAGATTTGTTGGGACTAAATTTTTTTTCTTACCACCACCATATTTATAGATTTCAAATATAGCAATATAAAATTTTCCATTATAATGTTGCAAGAAAATTCACTTCATGTTCAAAGTTAAATGCCTTGTTCTTCCTTGCATAAAAGTGTTCTCTTTCCACTATTCTATGGCATTAACCAACCCGTCAAAAACATTAGGGGAGATTTCAGCTAGTTGGGAGACTGTTTCAGGGCTGTTCCCATTGCTGGGAACCAGTCCTGTACAGTCAGAATATAATAATAAAAAATAAAAAAATTTAAATTTAAAAAATTTAAAATTTAAAAAAAAATATTAAATTTTTAATAAAAAAATATAAAAAAAATTTAAATTTTTTTTTTTTTTATAAAAAATATATTAAAAAATATAATAAAAAATAATATCTGACGTGGCCGTCTCCTGGCCACGTCAGATCAGCGTTCCCACAGCGTTCCCACAGTTTTTGCAGTCCGGGAACTCACAGTCTTCTAAAACGCAGGAATCTCCCCTAATGTTTTATGTCCACTTGTGCAAAGGGTGACAAGGAGTTGACATAGACTAATTAGTCTTTGGTTCACCAAATGTTTTGCATTTTTTTCATGTGCTATTGTACCCAACTATAAGGATCAACAAAGAAAATTCTAGAAAGAAATGAAAGAAATTCTAAAACCTATTTTTAAAAAATTATATAAAGAAAAAAACAAAATTTAAAAGAATATTCTAATTTTAAGCATCTATCGATCTTCTTTTCACAACTTTAATTTAATATGTGGAATCAAACACCAATCCTTATAGTTAGGTATTGTAACAATTTCCATGGCAATATTTTGTAATAACTTTACCCACTAGATCTGTTACTTCAACCTTTGGCCATAGTCATAGCAAAGTCATGTAGAACAATAAATATTCATTTTGAGTGATTACTTCTTTTCTACTTGTGTAACAAAAAACTGATTTTCATGTTTTGAAGTTACAAACTAACAATCTCCATGATAGAATGCCATAATAGTAATTAAAATTTTAGAATAAACAAAAAAACTCAATGTGTTTCTAATAGATTGATGACAATTAGAACCTAAAACTTTTTTGAAATCAAACCATGCCAATATTAGTGGATATCCTCACATTTTATTGTAACAAAGGCATTTTCATATAGATACAAATATTTGGTTTTGGAATCCTTTCTATTTTCAAATTTGAAGATGTTGAAGTTTCAAATGTTCTTATTGAGATTTTGGTGGTCTAAAATAATTCTTAGAAGTTATTTCTATTTCACCTTAATTGAAAACAACAAAGTCTATAAGGCTAGTTATCTAGTGCATTATGGACAAGGGGACATAAAAAACTTATAAATGAAACTTTGCATTAGAATCTAGTTTCTATTCTCATTGGAATTTTTAGGAATGTAAGAAATATATAAAATGACTTGGGAGTTTGCAACATACTATGAGGTATGTTACTACAATATATACAATCATGATGAAAATTTTAGATTATTGAAGTGTAATTTTTTGAATTATGTGAAATTTTCTTTACTTTCTTCATTGAAAATTTACAATTGATAATCTCAAATCTACAAAGAAAAGTTAAAATTTTAATGACTTATTGAATGAATATGGTTTCATCTATTAGAAACAAAAAGAAAATGCAAAAATGGAGCATTCAACATGTAAAATATTGAAAATTGACTAATAATCATAGGGTTATGATCTCAAACTCTATACTTAACCCCTCGAGGACCAAAAGGTAATCTAAACTTTAAAAATTGTTGATAAAATGCAACTTAGAATAATAATTCAATATGATGAATTTCAAAACAAAAGTTGTAAAGCATAATTCATAGATGATATCCATGTGGTTAAATCAATGACTAACTACGCAATATTTTTAAATAAAATTTGAAACCAAAGATTAAGAAGTCTTTCTAAATTTGATTATAGATTGAATATTTCTAATAATATTTTTTTGTTATGTTAAAAATGTTAATTACTTATTATAATGAAGTTTTGAGATTTTTATTTTATTTATTTATTAAAGTCATTTTTGAAGGATCATTCTTTGCACTAAAAAGTTATTTTTTGAGGTCACATATACTTTAAGAATTATAGAAGATTTGCAAAGGAAAATTGTGAAAATCCATACTATACAAATGTAAGAGAACTAACACAAGAATCTACAAAATATTTAGAAGGATGAAAAAACAAAAGATTTTGTGTACTTGTGACAAGTTTGCATTCATATGTTGTTTGAAATTTGAATGTCTAATTTGTTAGGGGTTAAAAGCCAAATCTAACCAACCTTGCCTTTAATACCCATATTTCTAATAGTATGTATCTTAATTATGATAAATTTTACATAACTAATCTATATAGATCCTACCTAACTTATATATCATTAAGACATAAGAGTCTAGAGTCAATTTTGGATATAATAGTAATTGATACTTTCATATAATGTTCAATAAATTAATGCTAAGAAAATTTAAAATCCTTATTTGGTGATCAACAAAGAACCATACTCACTTACTTATTTAGTTGTTTTAAAAATATTATCAAGTGGAATGAAGAAAATTATTGGAATTTTCATTATTTAATTACCTAAAGAAAAAATTGGAACAAAAATTGGCTTGAAGTTCAAGAATGGCATTTGGATATACTCTATAGAAGTGTTGAAAAGTCAAAGTTGAATCAATAGATTTTTAAAATTGGTCCCCTAATTTCAACATCCTCAAGCTGAACATTTGCAATATGTATCTCTCGAGGTACCTCTTTTTCCTTTGGATTTTTTAGGGTATGCTTTTGGAAGCATACACCTAGATTTCAGAGATCCTATCTTCAATATAACTTCTTTAGCCATTGGTTTGTCCATTCAAACAAAGACTTTGCTACAAGCTATCTCTATGAACATCCCTACCCCAATATTGTTAATGTTTGATACACAACCAAATGAAATTAGAAATGTTATAAATTTTTTCTAAGCATCCCATCCTACTATGCTAAAGATAGATATACCAAATTTAAATTTAGTTTTTTTCACTATTTCACTTGGTCAATTAACTATTTATGATTGGATAATTCACCATTTACAAAACTCATTTGATGCACAAGGATGGGTGACAAGATGATGAAAGGCTTGCCATACATCATACCTAATGGTTAGTTCAACATTCCTTTTCCAATGATTAGTTGATAAACTTTATTTGATAGATGCCTAAAATAGATTTTTTTCCCACATATATTTTTTTTTGAAAAAACAACGTTCCTAAATTCCCACATTTAGTTTAGAAATTATTTTTTTGCCAAACCTAACCACCAAGTACACTATTGATCTAAAATGATTTGAAATTATTACAGTAAGTTGCTTTGGCTATGTGTAGGGTGACGATGTCATAGCCTATCACTGCCGTAAATCACAGTCAAGAATTACGCTATTCATTTTCAAGGTGGATTATTTTCTATAATTCCTCGCTAGCGGGGAAAAGATTGTTGTAACCAGGGATTATGGGTTTCTCATTTGCCTCAACAAATGAGATGCTCAACATTTGTTTAATTGTCATTTGTTTCTACATTTCTTATCTATAGTTTATGTCGAACAATTCCCATCTTCATTGAGATTTATGGCAAAGAATGGCCCGATGACGAGGAGGGCCATTCTTTGCAATAATAAATTCCTCTCTTCAGCAGGGATTGCCATAACTTATAACTGACCTAATCTGATGAAGTAGGGATTGAGTGCGGTGGGAACGCATCCAACTGCCACTTCCAAAGGAGGCAGTGTGAAACCGGCTAGCCCCAAAGTGATTCGAAAGTTTTCCTGCGTTGACATTGGGAACCATATTGTGAGCGGGCCATCAAAGTCTCGCAACCTCGGAAGACACTGCAAGCAAGGTGAGATTCTTGCGGAATTAGGGTTTCGGGGGAGGGCGTCGGAGACGACCACCACGAAGTCTGGGTATGAATTCGGGATTGCCCGTCCGTCTCCTTCACTCTGTTCGATTGAGATTAAGCAGAAACTCTCCAGGTGCCATTCGATCGGCGTGCGCAATCAAGCATAGCCGCTGGCTCGCCTGCTAATTGCTGTTTTTGCATCGTCTCGTGGTGAATCCGGCCATGGCGCGACCTGATACGTATGCGATTGCGTCTATTTCGTCACTTGAAGGAGAGCGCTTGGATTAATTTTGATCTCCATCTGGTCGTTTCTTCGGTCTCGCTCACTTGAAAGTGATCTCGCGTGCTGTGAGTGTTCTACTCTTCATCCTTGTATGAAGCATTCCAGCAATATGTGGATTGCGTTTGTGTGATTTTTTGGCTTCAGGTCGGAGTGATCAATTTGAATTTATGTGAGAGTTTTGGATGTTCTTTGTTAGGGTTTACGAGAGTCAGTTGAGCTCATTGACTTTTATTTTGAGTTGTATTACTTTAACATTCGGCGGTCTTGGAATTGAGAGCATCCAGCTACCCTGTTGAGTTTAATTACTGCCAAACGCACTTATTGTTTTAAATCGTACCTTTGTACTAGAGTTTATTTTTCTGTTAGACACTCCCTTCTTCTTTCAGTATTATTGCAAAAATAAAAATAAAAATAATTCGAGTAGGAATGCGATATTAGACAATTAGTGCGTCTCGTAGTAATGAAAATAAACGGTATAGAATTGAGAAATTCGCCAAGTAACCAATCCTTCTCCTGAGCAGAGATGCAGCTGAATAAGAAACCGCGTCAGAGATGATGGGTCTACTCTTGCAATCCACTATCACAGACTTCGCCTCTTGTTTTCATAATCTAGGGGGGACCTGGTTGCTCTCGATTGCGCTGACGCAGGGTTTAACGATTGACTGGGAGAGTTATTGTGTAATTATCTGGCATCGTTTCTCCCTCTTGCGGTGATGTTAGGGAATTAATAATCAAACGGTTTATTTCAAACACATCGCGTGCGAGTCCTATGTTTTGTGAGTGTTACGATTGTTTGCAGCTGAGAATATGGAACACGATGGTGAAGCATTTACGAAAGCATTATTCTTGGGAATGTGTCTTAGTATTTTTCTGAGGATCCGTTTCGGATTTTTGAATGTTTATACTATGGAATGACATTCGGTCATGAATCATATAGTTGTGTCCCTGCCTTGGGAATATTTTGTTACTTTGAAATTTGACAATGGATCGATGTGGATCGCAGAGGTTGAAGAAGAGAATAAGAGGGTGTGCTGGACTGGACGATAAGTGTCTCTGTCTAGTGAGTTCATTGGTGACAACGGGTCGAGCATTTCATTGTCGGGCAGGGTTTTGCCCTGGCTGATAAATCGGTGCATGGTATGACGAGTGGGGCTAACTACAGGTAAACAATAACTGATTTCTCTTTAGGTTCTGAGAAATTCTGTAGCTAAGTAGATCCTGACGTCCAAGATTTTTCACAAACCTGGAGTAGAGGCTGAGGTCCTGACTCCCGATGAGGCATGCGCTGCAAGATTGGCGGAGATGTGTGCCAACCCTAAGGCATATTGTTTCTGACACCATTTCGTGTGTCTGGTGTAGATTGGTGAGCATAGTATCGGAATTATAGTGACGGTGAGGCGTTTGATGATTTCAGGTCCTTGGGGGTATAGCAGAGTGTGAGACATTCGGAATGAGAGCAGGGGATGGGGGGAGTGCGAGAAATGGAGGAGGTGTGTTTCTATAAACGAGAGTCTTTGCCCAACCAAGGTCAAGCGTTTCAAGAATTTCTGAGGTCATATCCTTTGTATCTGGATACTTTAGTGGTGGACCACATTCGTGAGCAAGAGTATCCGCATTTGAACGAGCGTTCGCAGGTATGTCTGGATTACATGGGGGTGGGGCTTTTCTCTTACTCGCAACAAGCTGCCGATCCTCTTGCGTCTGCATTAGGATTGGCATACATCTCCGCCAATCTTGCAACGCATGCCTTGTACACAGCCGAGGAAACCGAGATGATGGTCAGACGGCGGGTGCTGCGCTACATGAACATCGATGAGAACGAGTACGCCATTGTGTTCACAGCCAACAAGCTGTCCGCTTTCAAGCTTTTGGGAGAATCCTATCCGTTCCACCTCTCTTCCAAGCTTCTCCTGGGCTACGATCACCGGGACGAGAGCCAGGATGCGCTCGCAGAATGTGCCAAATCCAAGGGTGCCACTGTCATGACTGCCAATTTGACCTGGCCGAGCTTGAAGCTCAACAAGGCTGACGTGAAGAAGAAGCTGTCGTCCAAGGCGAAGGCGGGGAAGTCCAAAGGGTGGGGCCCTTTTCACAGTAGTAGTGCGCCACAGCGTCAAGCTGGGATGCCGGGCACAGTGAGTGATGCAGGCGATTTCTCCCCCAACCAGTCGATGCCCATGGGCACCCAGGGTATGATGGCGTATCCCGTCATGTCGTGTGGCTCGGGGGCGAAGAACTCGCTGCAGTGGGTGCGCGAAGCAAACCAAAAGGGATGGCATGTTCTGCTGGACGTGTCGGGCCTTGGGGCCAAGGCTATGGACACTCTGGGGCTGAATCTGTTCCACCCGGACTTCATTGTGGGATCGTTCTATAAGGTGTTTGGGTCGGATCCTACGGGTTTTGGTTGCTTGGTCATCAAGAAATCCGTCATTCGAGGCTTGGGCCATTCCTCGCGGGCTCGTGCGATCGGCATGGTTCGAATTGTTTCCACGGCTGGCGCTGGAACGGGGACCATGGGATCGGCCCGGTCTGCCTTCTCTGACCGTAGCTCCAATAATTCGTTCTCGTCGGCTGTTGGCAGCTGGGACTGGTCCTCCGATCCGAAATTGCGCTCCGGACCCGCCTTGCTTCGGGAGAACGAGGCATTGCATGCGCAATTTGACGAACGGTTCAGTTCTGCTGGCTCAGACCTGATTCCTCCACCCCGCGGTCAGCAACCGAAAGCGGTGGGTGCACTTGGGGTGGCAGCAGCCCTTGAACCGGAAATGGAATCCATGAACAAAGATGAGTGGCACAAAGTCGATATATTGAAACAGAGCTGGGGAAAGATGCAGGCGTCCCCCTCGTCCTCCGCGGAACTAGACAAAACGTTGGAGATTGAGATTGTTCCATTGTGGAAACCGAGCTCCAGGACGTCTCACAAATACAAATACTTCTCTGCGGAGCAACCGCGCGGTACTAGCGCTCACTCGCCCGGACAGAACGATGGTCAGGGGAAGCTGGATGTGGCCGGGCCCAGGTTCGGAAGATCCAAAGAGGGCATGACTGGATTGCGGTACCTTCAGATTCCAAAGCAGGAAGGCTGGGAGGATCAGATCCACGTTGCGGACAAAGACAGCTTTCTGTCGCGGGATTTTGGAAAGAAATCGCCGCTTATGTTGACTTTGCCGACGGGCTTCGACAGTCCCTCCAACCGAACGCCGCCCTTCAGCAAACACGAGGTGCACCAAGAGTTTCTCGTGGGATCCCTTCCAGCCATCCCTTCATCTGTGTCCGCGCCTTGCTCCCCTCGCCCATCTCGCTTGCTTTCCAATCCAGCGTCGACGCTCGGTTACCCCCCTGGCGCCATCGTTTGCCGAGGCTTGGATCTGGCGGACGAAATTGGGCTGACCCGCATCAATTTCCGTCTGCGAGCTCTCATCAATTGGCTGATCTCGTCTCTGAGGAAGTTGAGGCACTCCACTCCCGGTCACCCGCACGTGGTTCTCATCTATGGCCCTTTGTGCCAGAACGACCGAAGTTCCACGTTCACGTTCAACATTGCAGGTTCCGACGGGCTCTTATTGGATCCGGTGCTGGTGCAGCGGCTGGCGGATCGGAACAGCATTTCACTGGCAACTTCTGTCATCCAAGGCACTTTCAGTCTGGAGGCTGATGACGAAGAGACGACGCAGCTTCGAGCTGGCCGGCGGCCGGGCAAGCACAAGAGAGTAGGCAGCCGAGAGAGCAAGGCGGGGGGAAAGACTTATGGAAGCCCCAGAGACGTGGACCTGGCGCGCCACAAGTGGGGCTCTGACACCGTGCAGACCAGTCAATTTTCAGTGCTATGCGCGTCGCTTTGCTTCCTGACCAGCTTCACGGACGTGTACCGGCTGTTGGAATTCGCTGGGCTGTTCCTGGACGCGGACTTCGTGCATCGGGAGCTCTTCCACTATCGAGCTCTCAATCAACAAACGATCCTCATGTAGTCCGGATCGGAATGCTCCTCCAACTGGAGATTTGTGTTGCGGACAAGGGCAGGTGCGGGCGTTGCTGCATATTCGCCGGAGCTCAATTCTGACCTTGACTTAGCGTCTTGGTGCCACAGACTGGGGCAGGGTTTGCCCCGGAGATCGTTCATTCAAGAATAATGGTTTGTGATGTCCAGGTACTATCACTGATTTCTCATTTCTTAGATTTATGAAATTCGGCAGCATCATATCATTTTGTTAATTACGAGGTGTATTCAACACTGCAATGAGTCATTGACAATTATGCACTAACTAATGTGCATGCTGGGCAGGTAGCGTTTGGAGTACAACTTTCATTGAATAACTTTGAACTGGATGTCCTGTACTTGCAAAGGTCGAGCGAAGATAGCATGTGATGGTTTTGATTCTAGTGAGGTACCAGTCGTAATAAACCCTTTGGTGTCCCAACCCATGGCAGAAATGGAATTGCTCTGGCGAATTTCAATAAGATCATTTACAGAAGGACCAGTGATCCAGCTGGCGATGGACACTTACACGAAAATGTAGACCCACCCGCATCGAAGCAATCGATGCCTGGTCATCAGCGAAGGTATCAATCCGATCCTGTCCAGTCGCCTCAGTAGGTTCTCAAAATGATTCGTCAATTCATGTTGAATTCAATTCATTTTGAATCATTCCACTTTTATTCGGAGTTTATATCTGGATTTTAACATTTTCGTTTCTGAATTTTATATCATTTCATTTTTGAATTTCCATATTTGAATTTTTATATCACTTTTATTCATGCATTTTCCATCTGATTTTCCTTTTATGATTTTTCACCTCGCGCTTGCTATATCTGCTCGAAATGAGTTTCACGAACTGTAAGTGTCACGGAGCGTAACAGTTTCGTTCTTTGTGCAGCAAAGTTTCAACGGAGCGTATGAGGTAGACCGACGATGTGAATAGCCGATTCCAACAAACAGTGACATCAATGACGTCTAAATTCTGCATCTTCACTTAGACTCGATTTCTTCTTTCCTCTTCCTTTGCTCCTTGGACATTCAAGTCTAGCTCGTCAAAGTTACTTTGCACCTGTCGAAAGTTGGCCCTGGCATCTTAAAGTGGGATCCAGAAAACTAGTCGGTGCGTAGCTATCTAATGTGTGGTCATTGTCCCTCTAAGTAGCTCTTAAGTACCGTTGCGTCAATGCCACCTGGATGCTAGAAGTTGGAGTATTGTTTTGACATTTCCACTTCTGGTTCCATGCTTCAGTTGGATTTGTATATGCAACTCACATTGATTGGATAGAATATCATTGGTTCGATTTTTCACGTCAATGCGCAAGTCTCTCTCTATGCATGTTTTTAGGATTGGTTTAGCAATAGGTCGGAACTACACTTTATGATTGTATTTGAATTTCCATCTTGTTTGTGGATCTCCATTTACGAATTCGTTCTCATTTATTTCCCTTTTACGAATTCCCAGGTCATTTTCGTTTATGAAATTCCATCTCATTTCGATCTCACTGTTGGATCTTTGAATTCAGAGTTCCCAATACGAGTAACTATTTCCAGTCGGGTTCATGAGTCTGGGCAGATCATTCATGCCTGCTGGACTTCCTGACGATATTCATTGGAGATTTCGATCAAAGTTTTACTAATAGATGTTCTAAAAACAATCACTCAATTGAGAACAATGAATGATGCTTGAGATTGGCGATGAGAGGAACATGGGGAAATCCCCATTTAGAGTTACAGGAAATAGCATGTGAGAGTGATGAGTTGGTTCCACAGGCAGGATTGGAGCATGCCGGAGCAAAGTAATGTCAAGTAACCTTGTTCAATTATCTTAAGCTGTACTTTTTTCTTTCCACCTTGCCATTCTTTGAAGCCCCATGGATTTGTAAAATGAGAGAAGTCATACGATATATACCTCCTCACATGATAATTTCTGTCATGTTTTCAGCTTTGGATCCTTTCAACCTGGATAGTGCCTCATTTTTACTTTGAGATAGAGTAGATCCATCCATCTATGCAGGCACAGGGTTTGAATTGGGCATTATGTGCCAGAAAGAGCTCCCACAAAATTCTCTTGCTGCTCTCTGGATTTTTCCTCCAGTAACCCAAAATCCAATTTTCAAATCCAATTATCTGTCCCATTTGTGCCGGCCTGAACCCAGTCCCGGCCTTATTACTTTTTCTTTTCTTTTTCAATACAAATGAAACAAGGTAACCGACCTCTTTCCAGCCACTTTTGCTAGTTAGAGTTCTTTGTTTCTGTTCTTTGTTTCCGATCAGGTGAGGTTTAGGGTGACAACTCATTTGCTTAGGTGACATGTGCTTAGGTGATAGCTCACAAAGCAAAAATGTTGGGGAGGTGTACATTGAAAGCATACAATGATCACAAGATGTACATTGGAAGCTACAATTATCACCTACATTGAAGAATGGTCAATTTTGTAATCAACCTATGGTTGGAAATGAAATGCGGTGCCTTGTATAACAAGAATGGGTTGAATGGAATCTTTACAAAAAAAATCACAATTGTTTTGTTTTTGAAGGGAAAAAAAAGAACAATTTTGACCTCTTAAGCAATTTATTGTATTTTCTTTTAAGCAATTTATTGTATTTCCAATATGCATTTGGTGAGGAGAAAAATCCCCCCCTAAAAGAGAAATAGATTTGAGGAGGGTTCCAGAAATTGTTCCCTTTTTTTCCCTCAAAAACAAAACAATTATGAATTCTTATTGTAAAGATTCTATTCAACCCATTCTTGTTATACAAGGCACCACATTTCCAACCATAGGTTGATTACAATTATGAATTTTTTTTTGTAAAGATTTTGTTCAACCCATTCTTGGAATATAGGGCACCACATTTCCAACCATAGGTTGATTACAAATTCGACCATACTTCAAAGTAGGTGATAATTGTGGCTTCAAATGTACATCTTGTAATCAATGTACACCTCCCCGATATTTGTGCAAAAATAGTTTGTGGTCCACAATTGATTGAAAACAAAGCAATCTAACTAGCGAAAATAATTTGTGGTCGGAAAGAGGTTGGCTACCTTTGGGGGGATTTTTCTCCCCTCGCCAAATGCATATTGGAAATACACTAAATTGCTTAAGTGGTGGCTACCTCATTCCGACCACTTAAGTAATTTATTGTATTTCCAATATGCATTTGGTGAGGGGAGAAAAATCCCCCCACGTGCGGAATCCCTCAAAAACGAGATAATTATGAAATTTTTAACGTAAAGATCCCGTTCAACCCATTCTTGTTACATAGGGCACCGCATTTCATTTCCACCTCCAGGGCTCATTACAAAATCAACCATGCTTCAAAGTAGGTGATAATTGTAGCTTCCAATGTACATCTGCACGCATTCAATATACACCTCCCCGACATTTGTGCTCCGTGAGCCGTCACCTAACCACTCGTGAGTTGTCCCAACTGATCGGAAACAAAGCAATCTAAGTAGCGAAAATAGGTTGGGGGGTCGGATAGAGGTCGGCTATACCTTAACCTCAAATGAAACAAAGTTTCGTTGCGAAGGAACAGTACAAACCGAACCGACCAGCCACCCAACCCCTATGAGTCTATTACGTTAAGAGAGAGGTTCCACCTGTTCGTACGCGTACGCGCTCGCCCCTGTTCCCAATGGAGCCCAGACTTCGATGAAGATATTGTGTGAGGACGGCATCAACGGCGTGTTCGGAGAGACACCCAACGTGCACCCACATTATTGGCTTTCGTCCCAGTCAGCGGACGTGTCTCTGCACTTGGTCAACATTGCCTGTCCATTTACATTTGGTGCATTCGCAGCCTTCCGATGCCCTTCAATCCAATCTTGTGACGTTTCTTTTGCATTAAAGAACCTCCGTCGATGCACGAAAGTGGCGTACTGGGCTGTGCTGGGCTGCAGGGGTGGACCGACTCTCTTTTGCTCACGTCACGAAAGAAAAAGACCCGTCTGCCCAGTGCCCACCCCTCGTTGTTTGGGGAAAAAAACTGACACTATAATTTGCATTTGGGGTCCTGGTTGTAATGACAATTGTGTTACTCCCTCTGTCCCGGCAGAATTTTTGTCCTACTAAAAAACTCCGTTTCTTGATTTTGACAGTTGAGTAAGTGTTTTTTGTATTGAACAACCTCGTAGGGGCAAGTGAAACAATCAAAGAGCATTCTTTTGGCCTGGCAAGCTTGATCTTGTCCATATAAGACACCTTGTACAAATTGCTTCTTCAAATAGTAGTGTTGACAAATGCATTTAGTGACCACTTCAACGCTATACAAATTTGTTCATAAGGTTTTTTTTATCGCACATATATTATTTAGGTTGGGAAACACATTCCTAGAATCCTATTTTTGCCACCACCCTTTTAAATCATCTAAAATGACAGAGCTGGTAGCATTTACAAATTATGCTCAAATATCGTACTTTCCACATGGATTTTAGGTGCTTAAACGACAACACCGAAGCTAGAGATATTGCAAAGACCTAGTAGAAGGCTTACTTGTTTTTGAATACATGCATTGCTAGCACTATGACTAAAAATATAGTTGATCCTTCAAAAAGAAGAATTTTGGAGGTTTTTAGTAGGATAGAGGGAGTATATCTTTTTAATAAAACCAAAAGTTTTTAGCTAGTAACAGAGGTTATCCCTTCATATTTTACCCTAAACAATGCGTCTCGTTATTGATGCTATGCACGTGATGGCACTCCGCTCCAGGCCTAAGGAAAAAATTGCCTAATACCACCATCCACCCAATTTCATCACCTAGAGGATCCTTCCAATTGTGTCAATGGCCCACCTATCATTACATTCTTTACAATCTTTTGTCATGATGGCAATGCACCTGGGGAGCGGATACATCAACCCATGCTTTAAACAAGGGCATGCTTCAACAAGGGTCCATTCATAGCTCTGGAAAAATCACAGTAAAAAATTCACTCCTTGTTGGAATGTCTTCATTCTTTTTGCAATTGACTTCTCTCAAACTTTTCAATCTCTGGAAGAAAAAAAAAAGGGGAGCTCACAAACTTTTCAATCTCTGAAGTACCTAGATACCAAATCTGTTTAGGTGTTACAATATAATTATAGCATTTTTTTATTTTGAAGGAAGTACCTTGTTAGGGCGGGTGGATTGGATTCGGGCGGGGGTAAAAATTTCCACCTGGAGTGACGGGCTGCCAGGCGGAACCCCCAATCCCCCTGGGACGACGCAGTGCCGTGGATGAATGGTTTCCAGAGCACAGGCAGCGCTTCCGTCCGTCTCACAGCGACGAGATCACGAGAGTGTGTGCCTGAGTAGTGTTGAGAGCTCTTTTGAAGGAACGATGGAACCACGCCTGTCTTGAACCTACAGCTTTCGCAGCTTCGTTGCATACGACCTGCGTTGTAAGCTCATGCTTAGGAGTAGATGAGTGGGAGCGGGTGAGTACTTTGGGACGTACGTGGTTGAGGTAATTCAATTGCACAGCAGGAAGAAGGGTCGTGCGCGTCAGGCTTTGAAGTGTTAAGCTACATAAACTAAGGCGTTCAAACCGTTCCCACTTAGGTCAATCTCAGCGTTGCTTGCATGCTGCTTTAGTTTCTTGGGTAGCTGTGTAGGGGGTGCAATTGGGTGGCTGGACGGTGCCAAGCCCTACTCGGAGTAGTCGGGTGGTGGAGAGTCGACCTCTTGCGTAGTCGATTGAGTTCTCCAATTTGTAGAGGCTTCCTTTTGTTGAGTTGATTGCTTGGCAGCGTCTGTGAGTGAGAGAGAGAGAGCTCTTTGGTGAGTAACGACTATTGGAGATTGGAGCTTGTTGCGGGTGCGGAGGTCATCATGGCTCGCATCGTGGAGGGCATAAAAGAGGTATGTTCTCTACTAGCTGCGAACGGGTGGTCGGCTTTAGTGTACCGCCCATTTCTGCACTTGCGTTTTTTCTGTGGTTAAAGAACGAATACGTATGGGCCGGAGTTTTGATCTCGCACCTCTCAAAAAGTTGTACTTCGTGCACCGTGTTACTCCACGGGTTCGCCACAGCAAGTAGAATTGCGGACTTGATTAGGAGTTAGGAGTGTGCACGAAATTTTGGAATGAATATATGACCTTGGGACCAGATGTTGTCGGGTCGTGGTGCCCTATTTTCATCTATTGGTCGGTGCTGATTAGTTTTCTTCTCGTGCCACTTACACGTTCATGAATTTCACTGAGTGTTCTTGTTTGTGTGAGAAAATGAGATTATCACTACGTTACTAAGAAACGTCTTTGTGCTCGGCCATGGCAGCTATTGAAAGGCAAAGATGATGATGATCGCGATTACCGCTACCGCTACGACCAACGCGGATCCCCAGGCTCCAAAAGACGCGACGGGTATCCAACGAATGCGTCTCCCGATGGGCGCAGTGGATACTATGCCGACGGGCGCAGCAACGGCTATCCTGTTGAAGGGCGTAGTGGTTATTCTGCTGAAGGGCGCAGTGGTTATCCTGTTGAAGGGCGTAGTGGCTATCCTGCAGAAGGGCGCAGTGGTTATCCTGTTGAAGGGCGCAGTGGCTATCCTGCTGAAGGGCGCAGTGGCTACCTTGCTGACGGGCGCAACGGTTATCCGGCAACCGCGACTGTCGATGGGCGCAGTGGTTATCCTGCGACCGCGGCTGTCGATGGGCGTAGTGGATATTCAGTGAACTCGGTTCCCGACGGGCGCAGTGGTTATCCTGCGACCGCGGCTGTCGATGGGCGTAGTGGATATTCAGTGAACTCGGTTCCCGACGGGCGCAGTGGTTATCCTGCGACTGCGGCTGTCGATGGGCGTAGTGGGTATTCAGTGAACTCGGTTCCCGAAGTGCGAAGCTCATATCCTACTGAAGGGCGCAGCACATATGCTACTGCAGGACGTACCGGATATCCAGTGAGCGCGACTGCCGATGGGCGCAGTGGGTATTCAGCGGACTCGCTTGCCGAAGGGCGCAGCGGGTACTCTATCGAAGGGCGTGGTGATTACCCTTCCGATGGGCGTAGTGGATATCGAGTGAGCGCGACGGCCGATGGGCGCAGCGACTATCCAGTGAGTGCGACAGCCGATGGGCGTAGCGGATACCCAGTGAGCACGACTGCCGACGGATACCGAGTGCCACCAGGGCGGCAAACGGTGGACGACGACTACATTCGCAGTAGCTATGATTCCAGAAGCGAGGCACGGGGCGAGTATCGCCAGCCTTACACATCCTCTACCCGTGGATCCGAGTACAACCAGGCCTACGGCGTCCGAGACGCCTCCCCCCGTGCCGGCCCCGAGTACCGTGCCTCCCCTCGCGTGGAGATTCCCCAGTACGTCCGCACGACCCAACCCTCCCCGCGCGAGTACCAATCACCCGCGTCCGGTAGGTCCGTGGTCGAGCTCATGGTGCCCATGTGCTGCGACAAGTGCAAAGAGAAGGTGCAAGAGGAGCTGAGCGAAGTCGAGGGTGTGGACTCCGTCCGCTGCGACCCAAAAAACTCTCGAGTGATCGTGACGGGTGACCAGATCGACATCGAGCGGTGCCTCACGAAGGCCGAGCGCGCGGTGAAGAAGAAATGCGAGTTGGTCAGCAAGCAAGCCGAAGGGGGCACCCCGAACTCCATGAAAGTGACCAGCCCGTCTGGCTACTATGAGACTGTGGCGAAGACCGGCATCCTAACGCCCCCCCCCGTGAGCAGTAGTCGTGGCAGTCCGAGCGGTCGGCCCACGTTGGCTCGGATGCCCTCATTCGCGAGCGGCAAGGTGACGCAGTACGACGGCGTCGGCCCCCGCGGCCGGGACTACGAGGCCAAAGACTACACCGGCTTCCGCCGCATGCCGTCGTTCGGGAAGTCCCGGAACCACGAGGCCGAGTACATCTCCAGCTACGACGAGCAACCGGAGCCCCGAGCATCCTCGCACAGGGAGTTGAATGCGCCCATCCGACGCATGCCGTCCTTCAACCGTAGTCGCTACCATGACGCCGAGTACATGGCTGCCGACGACGACCGGGACTACAGTCCGCGCTCCTTCTACGACAACGGCTCCTACACTGCGTCGTACAATAACCGGCCCAGCCTGCTCTCGCAGATCTCGTTCTCCAAGATGCCTGTGGAGAATCCCAACTACGTGAAGCAAATCGCGAACTACTGATCGCCTACTCGTCTTTCCTTCAGGATCGATTTCACATTGTACAGGGTGTTGGGGAGACCGACCCAGATGCATTCAATCCATGCTTCCGAAAGTCTGCATTTGCTATACACCGAATTTTTGTTTTCTAGTGGCTTGCAGATCGAAGGTATCGCTTAGATCATTTTTGTATTGGATATCTTAGTCACCTTTCGAAGTTTATAAATTTTAGTTCGTCTCACTCCGTGATGTGAGCGCAGAGGCAGGACGGATGGGATGAATGGACCAATTCGGCTGAACCGTTGCTCTCTACGTGTACTATGTTATTGAGACGAGTGAAAAGAATTAGTTTTGGTGGATTTGAGTTTCGGCACATTTGGTATTCGCAGTTTTTGTCTTGTTGACTTGCACATCTTAATTGCTTGATCTGTATACTTTGATTTAGGAGGTGTCAGGTGTATTCTAACTTGTTACTTAGAATTGCTTTTTTAGTAGACAGTTTTCTAAGAAAATAGCACTTCAATTTAGAATTGAGCATGAAATCTCCAGTAAAAAAATGAGGGCAAATATTCCCTGTGTCGTTTCTAGTTACCAGGTCTTCTGTATCCGACATTGTTCTAGTTGGAGTGTTGATCAGTGATTTTTTTGATGTGGATAACTACTAAGTTGTGATGAAGAAACAGAACCTTATAACCCAAAGAAGTCAGCCAGGATAGTAGGGTTTCGAAATCTCAGTCCTGACCGTAGATGAAGAATTGTGTGCTGTGCTGTGCTGTGCTGAATTGTACGTGTTTCCAGTGCATCCGTGGTGTCTGAGAAGTTGGGGTCCTCAATGCCGTTCCATTTCGTGCTAATGCTGTTTCTAGAAGTAGTTCCCTGTGGCTTGCTCAAATCTGCAAACATGGCAGGAAGCCTTGATTAATTACTGCAAGAGTTTATCACCTTCCAAGATAGGATAGGAGTGATTTGATAGGAATGCGTGCATTTCGTGCTAATTGGACGATGCATACACGTCAGCATACTCACGTTGAAGGTAAGGTAGTAGACTACTGAAGTGCAGGTAGGACACAAAAGTCGAATGTTAAGATTATATATGTAGCGAAGAAGTACAGCAACTCCAACCCAGTATCGATGTTCCTGCATGAATCAACCTCTTAAGTTTCCCTCCAGATGCTCATGTACAAGGGTTTGTTTTCCTGTGTGCAGATCGATTATGCTTCACAATAAGAAAGAAAAGGCACATGTCAGATAGTAGGAATTCACCACCACACCTTGCAGTCTAATTTAGTGGTCCATCAGCAAAGAAGATTTGAATTATTTATCCCCATGCTATTTGGATTGGAGACTTCCTTGTGGCTAATTTTATTTAGGTTGTAATGAACACATGCCATCACCTTTTGCAAGATCACCACCAGAAAATAGCAAAGGATCCAATTGAAAGGCATTTTGAAATGACAAATGGAGTAAATGGACCTCCCCAATGCACCAGTGAGTTGAAAAATGCCAATGGCCACTTGATGCATCAGAAACAGCAGCAACATATATAAACTTGAAAAATCTCATCCTCTCTCATTCGTATAATTATATCCTCACTCTGCTTTCCAAGGCAATCTTAATATCTCAGGACTTCAATTATAGAAGCAAAGATTTGAGTGGCCATTGGCATTTTTCGACTCTCACATGGTAACTAATTTTGTAAACTTGAGCATGTTAATACAAATACTTTGCCAAGATCTAATTACAACAACGAGATATCAATTTTACAAAATTTCAGCACTGTCACCCCACCATTGAAATCTATGTATAGAGGGAATTCTAAATTTTTTTTGGAGATGCTTGTTGAAGAAAAGAGGTGTGTATGGATATTTCCTACACATCCGTGCAATCAAAATTTAAAAAAAAAATTCATCATCAATGTTTTGCAATCAATTATCATGAATGTTATATAAAATAATTCATCAAAAATGATGTTTTGGTTTTTTGAAATTGAAATTTGGTAAGCTTGATTGGGATTGAGTAAGAAATGAATGATAATTATGCAAGACAAAAAATGAAAATGGTATTATGTATTATGCAATTTTTTGGAGATGGCACGTTAGACAATTTGCAAGATTAAAAAAGCTAGTGTAACATAATCAAAACATTATGGGGCATCCTAAAGAGTGTCTCCTGATACCTTAGAGGGTATAAAAAATGACCCACTTAAGATGGCAATGTTTAGAATCACATTCCACAATTCTACCAAGGGAGATATAGTAGAACTTCTCTAAAGTAATAGTCCCAAGATTGTGCTCAAGTCTCCATGCTCAAAGAACTTGGGTTTCTTGGACTCCCAAACCCCTCCACTTTTGCTAAAGTATACAAAACCATAGACCAATCGATGACAAAAGTATTACTCATGGATTCATATTATTAAAGTACACATATTTGCCATTGATATCTACAAGCTTGATCAAGCTCCCATCCATATTACCATACCAGTGAAGTGTTGACACCCTAATTCGATTCTTCTCTTTTCCAAAATTGGGAACCAAAATGTAAAGTCAAAACCTTTAAGAAGCGATTAAGGAGCTATGCATAGGTAAATCGAGCTCAGATATATTGGCTAGCCAATTTGCCTTCTCGCACAATGTAGTTCTGCTCCGAAAACGCCTCATGATTGAACCACCGATCGAGCATGTCCTTTGTCCCTGCTACAAACCGTTTCTGCACAAGAATAAGGGAAGTTAGAATATATTTTATATACACTGTAAAACCATGTAGCACAAGTCTCCAAAACATTGTGGAAGATCCAAGAATATAAGAAAAATCGTCATAGAGGAAGCCAAGAAAGTTAGATCACTTCTTCATTTTGGGGGAGAATAATCTACAATAGAAGCTTGGGCTCTCTTCAAATTAAAAGGGACACTTCTACAACTGGTCAATAATATCACACAATCAACTCATTGAAATTTTAAATATATTCCCTATTCTCTTTGACTTTGTTCATAAAAAATATTGGCACAAATAAAATGGAGAGTTCCAAGGTGAGCTCCAGTGCATTCACCAAGCAAATTTTTGTCTCTAATGCTCAAAGAATTTGAGCATTCAGATTCAACATGTTTGTTGAAAACATGAACGAGAAGAGTCTGAATACCCAAGACTTGATCCTACACTCGCAATAGAGAATGCCACTGGCGTGTGGAGTGCCAAATTTCAGAACGTTCCTCACAATGCTGTTTCCACGTTTTGGCATCCACAGGAAGGCCTCATGCAATGTGAGGTGTCTTGTGAATGGAAAAAAACTCTAAGGCATTATGATGAGAAGTAGGGGCAAGACTCAAACAAGGTTTACTGTTTGTCCCAAAAACATTCTGGATCTAAGAAAGTACCCAAATGACGAAGTAAGCCCAATTACATCTTGCTTGCTACAGTTTGGTTGTGGCAAGCGGACGAAAACAAAAGCTTGCAGAATAAATATCCAGAATGTGGACTTCCATCATCGTCATTATCCAGAAGAAGGAATTCAGAGCACACTTAAGGTTTAAGGAAACACCATCCATTCCATTACAGCGCCACGGAATGGACCGAGCCGCGTACCTGCGCGTCGAGCGTGGTTCCGGAGATGTGCGCCGTCATGGCATTGTTCTTCATGTACCGCC
Source organism: Rhytidiadelphus loreus (assembly GCA_947034895.1). Classification (NCBI taxonomy): domain Eukaryota; kingdom Viridiplantae; phylum Streptophyta; class Bryopsida; order Hypnales; family Hylocomiaceae; genus Rhytidiadelphus; species Rhytidiadelphus loreus. Next base: position 49,663,688 of record OX344764.1, read on the forward strand.
ACGGATGCTCCTTCCCCGCGGGCTGGTCATTCCACACATCCCCGCCATATCCCCCGAGCTGCCCACTCTCGCACGCCTCCCTCACCGCTTCCATATCCGCAATCGCCCCCCGCGCATTGTTCACCAAATACGCCCCCCGTCGCATCTTTGCAATGCGCTCTTTATTGAACAACCCGCGCGTCTGGTCCGTCAGAGGTGTGTTCACCACCACCACGTCGCACTTGGCGATCATGGTGTCCAGGTCGAGCTCGCGACTGCAACCGAGCTCCTTCTCCCGAGCGTCGGGGAGAGCGTGGCGGTCGAAGTACAGCATTTCCTTGAGACCGAAGCCTTTCAGGCGTTGCATGAGATGCTGGCCGATGCGGCCGCCGCCCACGGTGCCGACCGTGCGGTCGATCAAGTCGTAGGCGTGGTAGACGACGGCGGCCACGTTCCAGTCGCCGGCGTTCACTTGCTTCCAGGCGGGAGCGAAGTTGCGGAGGAGGACGAGGATGCGGAGGACCTCGTCTTCGGCGACGGAGGTCACGTTGCTACCTGCCAGACACCAATTGTCAGGAGGATTTCGCAGACTTTCGCAATGAGAATCGACGCAATTTGGGTTACACGATGTTTGGAGGCAAAGTGAGAACAAGGTTTTACGAGGGGTCTGGTACTTTCAATCGAGGATTTGGGCTCAGAATCGCGGCACCCTCAAAATAGAATAGAGAGAAAGAAACGCGTTTGGCAATCGAAGGAAATTCTAATTGCCTCCTCTCACATTCGATGCTTGTGCTCGGACGAAATTCTAATGTAAAAGAACACGAGGAGTCACGTATTTCAATTCGGGGACAGAATCGCGAGCTTTGACACATATAACGTGAATGATTCCGACATGGCCATCGCTGGGATCGTACCCCTAAAGCAGGGGGAGCAACAAGTTTACCTGTGACCTCCGATACGGTGAGGCCTCGCTCCGCCGCGGCGTGCAGGTCAATGTGGTCCGACCCCACGCCGGCTGTCACCAGAAGCTCGAGATTCTTCGCTTTCGCAAGGCGATCCTTGGTTACGTACGCAGGGTGGAAAGGCGTGGTGATGAGAATGTGCGTGTCAACCAGTTCCTTGTCTAGCTCTGCGCATTGCAATTCCTACATCAGAAATGAAGCTCAAGCCTGCAATTCTTGAATTTTCATAACAAAAACCGAGCTCAACGCTACAATCCCAGAAATTTCTCACAAATTCAGGTGCGCTTTGCATCAGAATGGAGATCAAGACTGCACTTCCTGAAATCGCACATCAAGACGGAGCTCAAGGCTGCAATTGTTGAATTAACATATCGAAACGGAGCTCAACAACACATTTCCTGAAGTTTCACACGAATCCAGGTGAGCTTTTGCAATGCTGCCATAGTGCCATCCCGAGTTTCCGCTATAGCCGACGAGTTCCTGGAGTGCAAATGGTGTGAATATTTTACCGCTGTTGGGGCCATCCTTGTCGGAGGTGACGACGTACTTGTGGCCCTTGGATTCCAGCCACTCGCGGATACCGAGAGCGTTCTCCACGCAGCCCAGAAACTCCGGGTTCTTCGCGTACTCATGCGCCGCAAAGAACACGCCCAGGATCTTCTTGGGTCCGTCCGCGCTCCTGCTGCTGCTGTAAGGGTAGCGAGAGAATGTGCTGGGACTGTGGAGGCGTTGCTGTACAACGCTTCCGCTGCCAATTGCTGCTGCAAACCCATGCTGATTCGATAAGGCCCGGGCCGCCCCTGCACATCCGCAAACATTCTGTTCTAGTACGAGAATCTCCAGACGCAGACACCGAACACAATCGTCGACAGGTCAAAGCAACAGAAATGATCAACAACTCAGAGGCTAGTACTAGCACCAGCAATTCTTGGTAAGGCGTCATTTCCAAGAACCGAATTACAAACATTCAAAGTGTGAGCAACGAATGGAACTCAATGCATATGTCCTAATTGCGATGATCACAGAAGCAACAACAAGCACGCGCGCGCGCGCGTGCGCACACACACACACACAAGTTCGGCTATCTTAGAACATTAGAACATTCATTCAAACTCCAACGCATGCAACGAGTTCGAATCATGTGTACCCTACTTGCGTTGACCACGAGCCAACAACAAGCGCAAACACACACAGTGACACACACAAAAATTTCGGCGCATCTTGGAACATCAATTCAAACTGCAACCAGCGATTGCAACGCGAATCAAATTCAACCTACCTGTGATGGTCACGAGCCTACAAGCTAGCAGCTAACTAACACACAATTTCGACCAGATTGTGTACACGATAGCTAGTATTCTATTTCAACCGCTAACTCGCATTGGATCAACCCACCTGAGAGCAGCAAGGCTGCAGACTTCCTCGACGCCATCGATGCTCCTAATCCACAACAATTCCAGAGACTAGGTACAACACCACTCAGTCCTAGCACCAACAAAGTCCCAAGCTCAAACCAGGCAACAATTGACGTCTCCCCCAGCGATGTGATAGACCACCACCTTCCTCGTTTTATGTCACCAGTGGAACTGACATGTGAATTTCATGGAGGGAGTTCTATCTTCACGGTGGTCCCAGATGCGATTTACAAACAAAACTTGAGCCTAATTTTCGAAAAGACTGCTAAATATGGCGCTACATGCGCTAAAATTTCCACATTCTTTTTGTAGACATCGAATATTTGGGTGCTAATTAAGTTGAGCCACATCGACTTATTGATGCATGCTTCACAACAGTCCGTCCTGTTTCGAGACTCGAGAGCATGATGGCATCATCTTCTGGTCAGAATTTCCGAGGGACCCATTCGTCGTACACGTCGGGGCTTCCGCGGCTCCTTCGCTGCTGTCAAGGGTGACTTGTCAGGGTCCCTGATCCCAGTATGCTGCAGCATCTGTGATCTCCTTTGCTGAGTGGGCCGTCCATTGTCTGACTCCGTCCATATCGAAAGCGAAGATCACGGCGGACTTGCACGGACCGGCAGAGGAAGGAATGGGCTCGGCATCAGCAGGACTGGAGCGGCACGGCAGTACGACTGCCTGCCTGTGCATGGATGTAGGATTCATCGATACCTGGACACTGCAAGGGAAGCACAATCCAGCACCAATTTGGGGTGATAACGTACAGTGGCACCTCAATATAAGGTACTGGAGGTTACAAGTATCCTAGAAGACTTCTAACACATAGGAGCATTTTAACATGGAACAAACACTAAGTTATATATATGTTGAACTTATCAAGGAGGGTCTTATGACATTGTTAGTCAATATGGTCAACGTTATTCAACATTTTGATTCTCACCATTGCATGGCAATTTTCACTGGTTTTCACCTTGAAGCAAGACAGACATGTACATATCTAGGAAGGAAGGAAGTGGTTTTGAGTTGATATTCTTGGGCCTTCATAAACTTAAGTGCTTTGGAGATTCACATGCTTTATTAAGAATATGATTTCCATCACAAAAGCATTAGCTTAGTGGAAGATTAGTTGCTACATGGAAATTTGGGATCCCACCTAAAAGTAAGTTGATCATTGGTTGGTTGTTTTGTCTTTTCCATCCGCACTAAATTAAGGTAGACAAGCCTATTACCTCCCTAATTTGCAACTTGAATATCTTAGGGCCAATTCCAAGATGGGCACATATTTTCTAAAGGTGTGCAATTGTTTTGTGGGTCGAATTCAAGTGGAATTATAGTTTTCTGATCAAAATTGTAATTTTTGTGAATTTTTGAAGTGTTCAGCCCTGAAATTACAAAACTGTCGACATAGTGGAATCATAAACGAATTAATTGATTTTGCCATATTTCTAGACAGATTTGGATGTTTGAACAGATAGAGTTGAGGCCAAATGTAGGGGGGTGGAATTAGGTTGTAGATGGAAATCAATTGGGTTGGTCTACGTTAAGCTTTGTGCTGAAATGATGGAATTTGTATGGGAAGGAGCATTGATCAAGCTTAGAGCACCCCCACAATAGCACGTCAAGGGCCCCAAACACGATGAGTACGTAGGCGTGCTAGGGTTGTGGCAATGTCCTATGGTAGGCGCACTATTGCAAAAAAATGGTTGGCTACTTGAAAATTTGGAGAGTGCATTAGCAAATGAAGGGGCTTGGGCATGGTATGCTATGGGTTCTAGATGTCCTTTTGACACACTTTTTGAGGTACAAACTACACATTTTATTTGTTTCAAAATAAAATAAAATAGACATGATGAACGGACTAAATTTCTGGGTCCCCATTCATCTCCTTGTTGGCAAGTTCATATCCCATTTCACAATGGGGCAAAGGGAGACCACACAAGCTAGGCTTCTCTATAAACCATGCCCCAAACCCTATTGAAGCCCCTCTATAATGTTCATGTCGTGGGGATGCCCTTAGGGCTAACTGTTGATTAGAAGACAACCCATATTCTCCCACTTCCCCCCTTTCTAAGGATTGGGATGAGTTCCTGAAAGCATGCCGAGGAAAAAATAAGGATTTCTCGCTAAATATTCCGTATAAAAAAATTGGCATCGCATTTAGCAAAAATTTGCTCAAAAAACAATCCCTGCCCTTTGCCAAATATTCAAATGGAATAGCAATTGGGAAGAGTTCATGGATGCTTCAATTATATATTTCCAAATATTAGGAGGAGTTCATGGATTGATCATAAGGGTTCTCGGAAGCCATGATGCAAGGCATTTGGGGGGTGGTTTCATTGATTGTGTGTTGTACGTCAATTGCACTGACCCTTTTTAGATTCCCATCTGATTGGAAAACTCCAACAAAAGTAGTTGGTTCAGTGTTGGATGTGCAATAGGAGTTTTTGTTTTTGTTTTTAATGTAGAAAATCCAACAAGATTATAAGAAGAAATTTCCAACATTCAAGCAACTCCTAAGGGGTGAAAATGGATTAAAAAAATTGTTTTTTTTTCCATCCACTCTATATAAGCCTCCCTGACATCATCCAAAAGACAGATACAAAACGTCCCATGCAAAGTTTCAGGGTTGAGTTTAATTCATGTTGACCATTGTACATTATGAGGCAATAGCGGTTGTGATTGGTACTATGAATCATTGTAACTTAACCCTTAAAGGACACTGCGACCATTTTTTTGTTTGAATGACAGAGAATCTTTGTATGTAAGATAGAAGTGCATCTATTCATCTTCAAAGTTTTGTATGAAAAGGAGAAATCTGGTACACTAGTTTGACTTCAGTCCAATGAGTGTTTTTGAAAAAAAATTTAAGCCAACAATTCACACAATACGAAAAAAGGATGATTTCCATGGTCATCAGCTCATCTTTTTAGGGTTAAGTTGTGTGAGATGTATGATAACGACAAGACCGTCCTAGCAGTCTGATGTTGATCTTTTATTTTACCAATGCGCACCACATTCCAAGGCCAGACTGAGGGGACAAGGCATGCAGACCAATTGTGCTCCTCTTGTGGGGCTGGCTCTTGGGATGGTCATCACTAACTTATCTTTTGCAATGATCTGATACGCTCACGGGAACTCCTATAGGAAAGGTCAAATAGTTTGAATGTAAGACAAGTCACAAGTTTGCAGCAATCAATAATATTGTGGCAAGTAGGATGAGTTGTGGTTCTAGTATAAACCCCTTGGGCTGGATTTGGAGAAATTGAGTGACCCTGTTAGTTCAAACTTGGCCAACCTTCAATGCGGCCCCAAGTGTAAATTGGCCCAAAATTTTAAACCACCTTTTTGCCTCTTGGATTTGGTTCTTTTCACACTGACGCTACAAAAAGCCAATCTCCCTCGGGGTTTAGGGTTTAAGCCCTCGCCAGCTCTTCCATCGTCTCGCAGCAAACAATCTGCCCTCCTTCACCAAACGATTTCCTTTTCCGCGTTTGTCTTCCTTTCCGTTCCCTTCTTCGCCATGAAGTTGGTGGCGGGCTCCTACGAGCGTTTCCTGTGGGGCTACGACGTGAAACCCCAGAAACAGGAGCTTCTGTGGAAGTTCGCCTACCCCGCCCACAACGGCCCCGTGAAATGCCTCGCCACCAGTGGCGCCGTGGTGGCCACGGGGGGAGCCGACGACACCATTCGCGTCTTCGACTTGAACGCGCAGAAGGATATGGGGGCGTTGTACAAGCACGAGGGTGCAGTCACTTGTTTGGATTTTCATAATGCGCACCCGGGGGTGAATCATCCGACGCATCTGTTGAGTGGATCCGAGGACGGGTCGATATGTATTTGGGATACTGATGCGTGGATTCATTTGATCACCATGAAGGCCAAGAAAGGGCCCAAGGCGCCGGTTCAGGATTTGTCCATTCATACGTCAGGTGAGTGAGTGGTGAGTGAGTGGTGAGGGTTTGGCAGAGGTTTAGGGTTTAAGGTTTAATTTAATGTTATATTTATCGCGGAGAATTTAACAGAAACAAGAGTCTACAGGAAATTTGTCTGGAATTTGGGTTTTAGGGTTTAGTTTAATTATGTTCTGTTTGCTGAGAATTTGACAGAACAATAACCGGACCAGGGTTTAGGATTTAGGTTAAATACTCTAGAGCGAGGAAACTCGAATTGAGCCTTGAGGTTTAAACTCCCGAATTGACCCTCATGTTTTTCAAGAAGTTGATTAGGTCACATACGTACTTTTCCGGTTAATTTTTGGCAGGAATTTGGGGTTTAGGGTTTCGTTTAAATTCGTTCTGTTCACTGAGAATTTGACGAGCAAAAGAGATTTGGAAGAGATTTGAGGGTTAGGGTTTTACTTTCATCTATTTCTTTTTGCTGAGAATTGGACAGAACAAAAAGTGGACAAGGATTTAGGGTTTAGGTGAACTACTAAAGAGCGAGGAAGCGCAAATTGAGCCTTAGGGTTTAGGGTCCCGAATTGGCCTTATGTTTTTCAAGAAGTTGATTAGTTCACATACGTAGTTTTACGCTAATTCTGGTCGTATAAACTTTAGGCCCGTCTGAATTATGTTTCTCGCATTATGATCAATCGAATTGGTGATGTTGAAACCACGAACTCTTGGTGCTTTAGGGGATGATTTCGTTCTGTTTGCTGAAAATTCTGTTTGTATTCTGCTTTTAGGATTGCTTGCGTTGTCGATTGAGCGAAACAGCAGCATGAAGATGTGGAATTTGACGAAAGGGAGGTGTAGTTTTACCACCAAGCTTCCCCAACAAGCGGAGCTTGTGAACTTCTTTCCTCAGGCTGGCGAGTCCTATGCTTTGGCCTTAGAAAATGTCATGGAGATTCGCAATGCGGAGACAGGAAGCACAATTCATCGACTTCAGCATGATAAACGGATATTCTGTATGGCCCAGCGGCAGGTGTGTAATATTCTACACTTTAGTGGTCTCTCTTCCTTTCTAAGTTCATTGTTATGAGTCAATGATTCAATTAGTATGAGTCGTAATCAGCATATGAGTAGTACAGAGGGCCGAGTATATTCGTTAATATCCTCTAAATCAACCTCTACACAAAATAGTGAAATTAGGTTGCCCCACACTAATTTCTCATATCTAACACTTTCAGACATGGTCAACTATAGTATGGGGCAACCTAATTTCACTATTTTGTGTAGATCAATTTCTAGGATAACCTTTTTATAAAAATTTCAAGTAGTCCTTAGCCAGGATGGCTTGCATATCCTAGCGGTTTAGCCCTTTTCACAAACCCTGCTCCCGCAGGGTTTGTGATTCAGGAGGGTCTATGAAGTTGGAATTGGGTTCTTTCATCTGTGGGGTATTTCAAAGCGTCATTCCTAGAGGCAAAAATTCTATAGTATACTAGGTTTCTCCTTCTGTATCCTCTACATTACAACCTAATATAGTTGCAAGGTAATCATCTTGCACAGTAAGCCAGGATCCTTCCATTTCCTTTTTCAATATCCACATATGCGTGCTGTGTGATTTCTCCTCCTCTTGTTTTGCTAATGTCTGGTTTAATACTAATATGATTTCCATATTTTTCAATGTTTTGTCCCAGGACAACATGCTGGTCACCGGCGGTGAGGACTGCATAGTCAGGGCTTGGGATACAAGGTCAGGGAAACAGGCTTGGGTGATGGAGAACGCGCACACCAATCGGATCAAGGGAGTGGCCATCTTGGGATCCAAATCTGACGCGGGTGATGAATCCGGGGAGTTGCCTCACTTGGTGGCTTCTGCTTCATCAGATGGGATGCTCAAGGTTTGGGATACTCGAATGGTCGTTGGCGGTGATGATGGGGCAGCCCCTGTTCCGCTTATGCAGGCTGAGACCAAAGCTCGACTGACTTGCCTCGTTAGTAGCTTTGGTGTTAAGAGTAAGTTCTCTTCCTTGATTTTGCTATCTTATACCCTGAATAGCATTACACACTTCGGCGCTTGATGTCTTTCACTTGTAAAGCCTTCTCATGCTCCAGCTTGGTCTCCAATGTGGCAAAATCGTGCTCCATGTTCTATTGCTTCTCGTCCTTAGAAACTGGCATCTTGTCAATTCAATAGTAGTGTCAAGCTTGCGATTTCTGTTCTGAGATTTCATTGTTTCTTTCCAAATTTGGCCCTGTCAATCCTGTCCCAATAATTCGGCCTTGTCCGTAGAGCTTTCTCTAATTGTTTGCAAATCGCCTCGGTTTTTGGAGTAGGAAGCTGAGACTTGGACACCACTCTAATGGATTGGTGATCCTGTTGAGAGTATCCTCCCTCGGTGATAGTTTTCAATTCAAGACATTGGCGTTGCATGATCGTGAGTCCGAAAATCTTGTCTCGGACTCAGGATACTACCCCTTACATAGAACTTTTAATACACGTTGCAAATCGCTTGCATTCTTGGAACAGAAAGCTTGCATTCGGACACCCCCTAATAGATAGGTGATCCCGTTGAGAGAGTTTCCTCTCTCGGCAATGCGTTTGGAACTGTTTTTACATTTCGAATGATAGATATCTGACCATTCTTGCCTACTGCAGAAACTCCTGTACCGGAAAGTATCCCTGAAGAAGACGTGGTTGTTGGTAAGCAGCATTCTTCAGCCGAGCCAGGTCAAGATTCCAAGAAAAAGAAAAGAAAGGCAGGTGCACACGGCAGTGACGATGGAGAAGACAAGTCACTATCTGGGAAAAAACGCCAGAAGAAGCAAGCTGTTAAGGGAAATGCGAAGACAAGTACGCCACTTGTACGCGTATTCTCTCCAATTTCAAATACTCGAGGCAGTAGATCACCCTCGATTCGCAAGAGATCCAGCCGAGATAAGTCCCAGGAGGCTGACATTGGTACACCACTCGACCATTCACCGCACAAGAAGCCCAAATTAAGTTCTAAAAAGATGTCTTCTGGCCCTGGTAAGACTCCCAAGTCGGGCAAGTCCCCGAAGGCCCTTGGTTCTGGGAAGTCGGGCAAGAAAAGGAGATAAAGAGAAGATGATAATTCAGCTGAAGAACAAGGTTCTGTGAGTAAAGAGAACAGCTTTGCTACCAGTGTCCGTGTAGTGTAGTTAGTAGAACTTCCCCCCCAGTGGACTTTTTATTTTCGATGGTCTGAAGGTCAACATTGCTCTTCTTCTACAAGAGGGATAATCCCATTGAAGTCAAAAGGAGTAGGAGCAGACTGAACCACGCACCTTGTTAGGAAAATTTTGTAGCAGGCATCCTTTCTGTCATAACCTGTATTCTAGAGTAGTGTCGTTATTCTTCTTTGATAGGTAATGAGAAAGTGACAGCGTCACTTTTAAGCACTGTTGTTCTCGGTGTGTTCGGGAAGCATAGGTGCTTGTCTTAGAAATTGACGCATTCATTAAACTAGGATAGATGAGGTGTTTTTCTTGGAGCTTACCTTCAGGATTGTACAGCTTTAAAAATGCACTTTGGTCTCGTTTGATACGATTCTCCTCTCCGATCGGTTGAAAGCTCGTCGTCTCACCTATGCGGTGGTATCACATAAGACCTTTGGCTACTAGGATGATGGAATACCGGTAGTAGGAACTGCTTTCAAGTTCGCTACCGTATTCAGGTAGATAAGCTCTGAATTGAAAACCATGAGGTAGACAGCACTAAAATCGTTAGAAACATGATCATGTCTCCATACAGACCCCTGTTATCAAAAACTCATCTACGGGTTTTCATAGTGGCCTTCAATTTGTTTATATGGATGTTATTATGACTGGGCCAAGTGCCTTGGAATAGAAACGGGGTCACCTGTACCAGTACTGATCTTCAACTTTGCGTTGGAATTGCTCATGCAATTTGTACATTATGGAAAAGAATTCGATCAGAACGGATTTGACTCTTGTTCCCGGATGCCTCTCCACAGCTCTATTCATTTCTCAAAAATCAAACTCCTAAATATGTTAAAATTCTTTAGGTTACTCAAACAGTAACGTCTAGCTGAGGAATATCTATTTAATAAGACGAAAGGAAACTGATACCTGCGCGGGGGTCGAGGTTTCCCAATCCTCAATTATTGGTAACTGCAAAAAATCTCAGGATTCCTTCTGGCACTTGCTGAATCATCTTAGCATCTCAGATTTGAAGCTTTGTAAGAGAATAACATAAGCAGGACAGCAGGACAGGGTGCAAGCCAAGTTGATGAACAGTTGTACAAATGATGATGCAAAGTGTCAGCTTTCCTTTTCAGAGCCTCCTTCGAGACAAGGCGCCGTGACGTACGACCCGAGGGCAATTTGTACACTGCCACGCAAATATTGCACTATCTCTGCAACTTCAAGTTTTGCAATTAACTATTGAGTCTGAGGATAAGAACTCGGACATCAGACGAGAAATAAGTTTTCACTGCAATTCTCGTAAAAAACTGCTAGAATTGAAGAAATCAAATAATTGCCTATACGAGGATATAATATAGAAGTGTTTTTTTGAGTGCTCAACTACCCCCTGCAACAAATGCGGCAGAATTTGACCTCACTTGATCTCTTATCGACTGCTTTCGTCAATGGAACAGAGATTTATGTCGATCAATTCGGTGAGCACCACCACCTGCAGAATCCTGTTTATTTTTCTCGAATCTTAAACCAGATCCGATAAAAAAAATTGATGCCAGACTTAGTTGAATGCATCACTCAAAACTTTCTTGTGTATGTAGGCAAACTAGGACTTCATGGCGGAACTCGTGGTCTAACGACGAAAGACGAATCGGCAATGAGAGTGAACACCAGCTCTTGCCCTAGTTGGAGACCATTTTCAGTCTTAAACTCCTTCCAGCCGTCTGCGAGGGAAATCCTTCTCTTCTCTCCATCCATTCTCCAAGCGCAGGCGACATTGTACACCGGAGACCCGTGATGTAACCACCGAAGGGTAATATAAGAGTCAAGTTGGATGCCGTAAGTCCTCGCAAATATGCAAGGAATCTCCTGCACCACAGACAAATTAAAAGACTGATTGACTCCCTTCAGTTCATGGTGAACTTTTCGCGAGGTATTAACTTGGCTTAGACAGGATCTGTACGTATTGCAAAGAAAACATCATAATGTAAAACTAATTGATCGCATGACTACATGAATTTGGCAGCCAGCAAGGATACTTTAGTCAAATTGAAAATTGAAAATCAAAGTTTACCAGGATATCGCAGTGGCTTCGCGGTAATTTCTTGAAGAAACTGGGAAGAGATTTCCGCAGCTTCTTTCGGGGAGCAGAATCCTTATGCTCCAGGTCATGACTTCTTTTATTCTCAATCAAATTCGGAAGACTGTCACCGTTGCTCAAGGACGTCAGCAGCTCCTCACGCTTCACCACCGGCACGAGCTCTTGGCCATGACACTTTTCCAATGCAGAGTTCCTCGCAATTCTCTGAGCAGAAGGTCTCAACGAAGGCATAAGAACACTTGTGAACTAAGCTGAAGATCAAGACAGTCAGGTCTCCATTTTGGACAGGTCATGGGAAGCAGAGTTGCGAAATTACCGGTGCAAGAAGTTGCGACTTGCTGAAGGACGAGTCACAGTCTGCAACTTCGATCGCAATTGACTGTGTAGTCGACTGTGCGCAGCTGATCGAGAACAGCTTCTCGCTTTCCTCGACAGGCATGTACTCGTCTTTACACCCTGAAGATGCTGTTACTCTTTGCGGAGATTTGACTCTTTTCGACCGAGGAATGCTGGGGAATGGCATCCGCGAAATGCCGACTTCGAACTCCGACATGGCCGTGAGCGTAAAAGTGAGCCGATCGCCTTCCACGAGGCAATTGAAGGAAGCATATGCACTCCATCCACGGCAGAACATGACTTGCGGCCGCTTGTGAGGATGATAAATAATGACTTCCACGGTCCATGTTCTTCCTGTCGCTCTTGATATCAACTTCACATTCTCTTGTATCTTCGCCCCGTGCTCTCGCATGAACCATATCGGCACTGTCTGTAAGCAAATGCGATCAATCCAAAATTTAACTACAGTTCCTCGAATATCGAAGACAGAAATCAAGAAAACCATAATACGAGCGCCATTCTCCAAGAATTCCAAGAACACTTAATTCTCGCCGGTCAAAAACTCACAAGCTTTGCATATTTGTTAAGAAACGGTGAACTCGTCGCCGTTATTGTCGCTTCGAAACCGATACTCCTCCGCGGCTCCTGCAAGTGCATATTCTCCAAATTCTCAGATCTCACTCCCATTTCTTTCACATTTCGCTCTCAAGCAATCTCGCGGATACGCATCTTGAGTTAACAAAATTATAAAAAGAAGCTTAACGACTACGCACTTCGGCTCTCGCTGCTAACAGTAGTGAACAATGAGTCGAAACAAAATGTTAACGCAGGCATTCCAAAGGCGAACCATCGAATCTTGAAAGCATGGAATGCACTCGAGTTTTTTTCACGCATTTTACAGTATGAGAAGGAGGAGGGGGAGGTGTACCGTGATGCAATGAGCAGAGCAGATATCCTCAATTGCAATGACGATTCGTATGACTTGAGAAGACAGGCAAACCAGGCATCATTGAGTTTTGAATCGATTCAGCTTACTTTATTTTTTTGAGTTTTTCTTACTATACGTGTATGTTATAGTGTAGAATGTCAAGGTGTAGACCAAGTTTCCATGTCATTCTACGTCTATGAACGTGGTTATACGCTCTCAAGTCTCACCTTCAAACTGCAACAAAAAGTCTGAAATCTTGAGTTACATCAATATTATGGAAATAGAGAAATTAGAATATCGTTTGCAACTAGTAGAAACTTCACGACCTGCACCAAAAAACATCCTGTGCTTTGAAATGCCATCTTCAACATACTGTAATGGCATAATTAACCCCTGTTTACTGTTAAGATCATACATTAACCATGTTCACCTTAAATTACAGTCCTTCGATGGATCACCTCACTCAACACTGTGAGCAACCTTGTATACATATCTTACCTCGTTCAACAAGCCGGTCTGTTTGCTTCGATCCTTGGCTTCGTCAAGAAGATGAAGAAGCCGGACGTACAACCTCAGTGCTTCTCGTTCGATAAGTACTTAAGATGTTTGAAAACATAGATGGCCAAGTAGTATCTTACTTGGGAACGGAATGAAACTCACCAAATTTGCAAAGTATTTCTTCAAATGAAGACCTCCTTGCAAGATATTGCAAACAATGAGCGTATTTAAAATTGATGAAGTCTATTATGAAGAAGCTTTTCAGCCATAAGAATAGCACATTAAAACTTTTTGCAATATTTCGCCCATCTTCTACATTCCATTAATAGAACAATTCAGCATTTTTACTCTAGAGCAAGTCTCTTTTGAACTTTTGGTGAGTTTATGAATCTTTCACAATGTTTTGCTCATCCTCATGCTCATCACAAAGAGTTCGTAATAATGGAAGGTGCATAGGTCTTCCATTAGGTATATTCAAGTATTTATAAAGTAATAATTTATAGTCCAAGAATCTATATCAACCAAATTATATAAACTATAATCTACATACTCTAAGATTTGTTAACCCTAAAGGTTTTTGACTATATTTTTACCAAAACCACTTCAAAACTGCCATTTCTAATATAAGTACCAAATTTTTGGAAAAAAATACATTTTGAATTACACAGTGAGCAATAGAACGATTTCTATAGTCATTGCTTTAAGGGCTAGTGAAGGTGAAAGATTTGTTTCCCCCAAATAATTTAGTGAGCAAATGATGCATTCTACAAACATTTGTAGGTATAAAATGGTCCATGTTTGATATTAGATGTCTATGCAATTCTAAAGGGTTCGGGTATCAATAGCAAAGGTCTGTGCATGGAATAGGCTTCGGGTTTTTAGTAGTTGGATATCATAGAAAAGGATTTGGGTATCAAGGGAAAGAAGGGCGGAATGACGAGCTAGGGTTTGGCACTTACATTTTTGGTTTTCCGTGCTTTGCATGATTGCCGTTGTGTCGTGCAATTGTAGTTCTTGCTTTTCTAGGCATGCATCACACTAGTCTTTGAGGAATGAAGGCAGTCTTGAAGTCTCTATTCTTTTGACATTCCGTGGGTGTTGTTTGGAATGATTTTGTTGATGGTGACCGGGTGTGCTTGGGGAGTTTTCATCAAATTCGTGCTTCAAGGTCGCGCTTTAGGGTGTGTTGATGTGCTTTAGGGTGTGTTGAATAAGCATTAGGTATGTTTTGTAAACCCTATTCAATGCTTTTGTCCTTATTTGTGGTTCCTGCTTCTTTGTACATTTGTAGCTTGAAGGTAATCTTACTTTTGGGTTGAAAGTTGTGGCATCTTCAAATTTTTGTTGGGGTTTTGTCTTTGTTTGTGGTTCCTGCTTGTTATAGATTTATTTTTACTTGTACTATTAAAACCATATATCTACAAAATAATTTCTTTAAGCATTGAAATTTTTTAAAAGAAATTCCTACTATTTATTCTTAGAAAAGAAATGCAATGTCATAGAAACATTGCATACTTGTGAGAATTAGATATACAGAATTTGCTTTATAACTAAATTACAAAGGTTGAGATATATGTAAGCACCTCCTCCTCTATGCTTGTAAAATTTAAAGAGTCATCTTAATTATTTTTTATTTATCACATTGATTTATGATCAAAAATAAAATTGAAGGTGGATATTAGAACTATTTCAATAACCCAAAGCATGCCTTATTTGTACACATGCATGGCTTAATTCTTTATTTTTTAAGGTACTCATAAATTGGAATGTGTGCAATTGTAATTTTTAAATGCACAAAATAAGCAAGAATATCTTTTTCCAAAAACCTTTGGACTAGAAAAAGGTTGGAAATCAAGCAAAGTTTCATCTCCAAAAATCCATTTCAAGTTTGGACACTCCACCTAAAAGTTATGGACAAATTTTAGAAAGGGTGTTTGAAAATGTCAAAAAAATGATTGTCCGTCGTCAATGAGTTGGGAATGAATGGTCTACCATTTGCCCATCCGCCCAACCACCCGCCTGCTCGTCCGACCACCCGTCCACGCATCAACCCGTTTGACGAACACCATCTTCTACGTTCAAGCGTCTACAAAATTTGGACATCTAGACATCCATATTTTTGACATGATCGGGCCTTGGATGATTGTTGCAGTTAAGGACAAATGACTCTCATGTTCTACTTAAATCACTCTACTTCTCCATGTAATCTTGGTCATGGCTTGCTTGACAAAACATTTTAGTGACCTTCTTTCGCCTATTGCAAAATTAGGTCTTTTCAAAGCACTTGCTACACTTGTGGTAGGAAGTTTGGCTTGTATTCACAAATGGATGGGCTTAGTTTTTCTTGAAGCTGTCTCAAATTGTTTAGGCCGACAAACATTGCTATAGACCTTGTGCTACAAAGCTTTTGTGTGAGCCAATGTTACCATATGAGTAAGATGAAGATTTTTTCTATTTTTGAATATTGCATTGAGAATTCTTACAGTACTATAATTAAGAAGAATTTTGATTCCTATTTCAAAATCCAAATTTTATTTTCTAGGTTGGAAATTGTATAATGAAAGTCCAAATTGAAAATTGTGTGATCTTATTGTAGAGTGCGTATTTATAAATAGTAAAACATTTTTAAAAAATAAAAAAATAAAAGTACATGTACAATAATTATGAGTGCCCTAAACTTGAATCTCTCAAACGTAAACTCAAATCTCTCAAACGTATTACAAGAAATAATACAAATGTTTCTTACAATTTTCCATCAATCTTTTTAAATGATTAACATTCATAGTTCTTACTATTTGAAAGTAGAAATAACTAAATCCATTATCATTTATACAAAAATGAATATTTAGAAGTTTTAGATAAATTAAAAAAGCATTTTGTGAAAATACTACTTAATTCCTAAAAGACCAAGGACGCCACCTTGGGCTTTTGGGAGAACTTGGATAGGCTCAATTGACTTCATGATTTAAAAGTTTTGCATGAACTTTTTAGGATGGATGTCATTCATCATAATCTACTTATGACGGTGTGAGGCTTTATTTCATGTCATTCCAATAAATATTGCAAATGTTAAAAGATTTTTTTTAAATTTCTATGTCAAAATAGACATCAATATATATTTGCTAAAAAGAACAATAATTATTTTATTAGTATAGTGAAAATGTATAGTTTGATACCTACTCAAAAATATTTGAACCATTCAATTTGAAATAAAGAGGTACAAGTTATGAAGAGTTTTATTTTATGAGCAATAAAGGTAGAAAAAATATATAAAGACATCTTCTCTCTCAATTTTGAAAATTTGCAAATAAAAATAAAGAGAATGTTTACTAGTACATTTTTACCACTAGGATTAATAGTTTTTAATTTCTTATACAAGTTATAAGCAAATTAGTTTTATCTTTCATTCAATATCACCTTCCATTTTATAGCTTTTTTAATGATGAATATAAAAGAAATTGGTTGAAATTTTTCCATATGTTTTCCATCCATTTTTTAACATAATGATTAAATGTAGAAGTCATAGGACATATGAGTTTTTTGCTTGAAATGTTGAAAGACAAAACTTCATCTATTGGAAGGGCTAAAAAAGCTTAAATTTTTGAAGTTTAGGCACATTGAACTTGCAATTGGTGGTGATATTCACTCTAATTTTGGGGATAATAATCTCAAAGAAGTTAATTAAAGGATCCTATTGCTGAATTTATTAAATAAATAAATATCAATGAAGCTTATGACGTTGCTTTACAAACGAGTATTTTGAAGCAATTTAGGGCTCTAAACATGTTTGTCCTTTAGGAGTTAATATCATGAAGTAAAGTGTTTAGACATTATAATTTTTTTTTTAAAAGATTAATATTTTATATGATTTAAAATAAAATATCAAAATTAAAATGAATTTTCACTCATAAAATTGGATCAATTTGAAAATCAAAATACATGATTTTTCTAAAACACTAAATTGTGACTATATAAAAAACAAAAATAAAACTTCATAGGAAATTGACTTTATAGGAAATTCACCCCTTTGTGATTTTGCTTCAAATCAAAATTAGATGGTGAGTGATTAGATGCTCATTTTAAAATTCATGTTTAACATTTTAAAACAACTAACAACAATGTCTTGAAGAGTAAGACTAAGTTGTGACATCATATTATTTTGTTGGGTTGATTGTTCCCAAGAATGATAGGAAAGTGACAAAAAAAACTACTTTTGTCAATGGCTAAAATTTAGGTATATAAAATCAAAGGAATCAACTTCATAGGTTAGAAAACAAATAGTAAGACTGAAAGGGAATAGAATACATGGTTATTTGAAAACCTATACTTCCATAGATCTACATATTAAATAAAATGTTGTTTTTCAATACATAAAAATAATTCATGCACTTCCATCAAAATGAATTATAATGAAAGCATAGACTTTAGAATTTGCTCAATTCTTTTGAACATCTTCATCTTTGAAAAACATTTGATATGTGCGGAAGTGAGTGATATTTCATATGGAAAGTCTTTTGAAGTATCTCAAAAGATGCTAGAGCTTGTAGCTTACTCCATGATTAGTGTCTTGAAATTCTTTAAAAAGTGATTGAAGCTTTCTAAAGGCTTCAAAATCTTAGAAATGAAAACATCAACTTTCTCGCTCTAATAATTGGCCTCTTTGGTTACATGTGGGGTTACATGTCACAATCTAAGCTTCTAAAATGCATATTGAATAGTTAGACAAAATTATGTCACATTGCAACAATACACTTGTGTACTTTGAATTTATTAGAAGTTTAGTTATGGAGGTATGAAAGACAACATTATGTTTGATCTTATTCTACATGTTTCTAAAATATCATATGTCATGGTAATATACAATGTTTTCATGTGGATGCGCTTGTCCTTTTGGAGGGAATTTTGTAGGATTGGTACAAGTTTTATGCCATCCTATGGAATGAGATTAGATGAGATCAAGGGATTGAGGAATTGACACCTCACACTTAATTCCTGGACATTAATAAAGTGGAATTAATTAATCTTCTTCAAGTAGAATCTTCTTGCCTACAAGTCCGACATAATCATTGTTCAATAGGAGACTCAAATTGTGCCTAGGCAATAAGAATCGCCCCTACAAAACTATTCAAAATATTGTTTGGTAGGAGGCTCAAACTCCACCTAGGCATTTCAAAACTGCCCCTACAGAACTACTCAAAATAGTGCAGATAGTTTTTTAAATGGATTACAATTTTTGTAGTGAAAAATCATCATCCCAAGTGAGTGATTTTAGGATATTGACCAAGATAGTGACAAGGGCTATTGTTGAGTGTGTTTTTTGCTCGTAATTGTGTTCTTAATTTCCTTTGAGTAAAATAAAGATTCTTGTCAAGTAGTATGAAATGAAAGCAAGTTTTGGATCATTCTCATATTGCCAAAATATGGAGGGATTGATTAAAGAGTCATGTGCTTCAATTCATTTTTGACTTGAATTGGGCACATGAAGGACTTAAATGAACATTCTAAGTTCTTTACTGGTGTTCATCACTTTTTGGATTAACATGTTCTATTCAAAGGTTGATTTTGATTGACAATTGATCCAATCTAATTGTGAGTATTGATAGCTTTATACACCCCTTTTACTTTGAAAAATCTTAGTTAATACAATACTTTTAGTGTTGGTGATAAGGTAAGACACTAAACCTATTGTACAAAGTAGGCTAAACAAGGTGAAAATGCAAGAATTTTATCCCCAAGGAAAACGCAAGAATTTTTATTTTTCACACATGATAAAATTTACAAAATTTTGAATTCATATTTGCAATTAGAGGCCCAAAATTTGCAAGGAGAGGTGAAAAATATAGAATTGACATAGCTCAAAATAGGGGGCTTTCTTTTTACAATTACTGAAAATTCACCTAACATAGCCCACTTTGTGGGACGAGTTTAGCGTCATGCCTTATCTTGTAGTTGCCTCTTTACAACCTCCGTTTCTTCAATGTTCTTGAACTTGTATGTGCTCTATGTGCAGCTTTAAGAATTAGACCACTTAATATTTTGAATTAAAACAAGTGTGTAAGCTAGCTTCCTCCATCACCAATTTACCTAAAGAACTCACTCAAACGGTAAGCTAGGTGGTTCTAAAAGTATATAGGCTCTAAAATCGCCCACCTCTTCAAATGTACATTATTTGTATATGTTACTTTTTCATAGCCTTCAAAAATGTACAAACAGTGTACATTTTAGGAGGTCGGCGATTTTAGAGCCTAATGCCATTTCAACATCAAATTTTTATAACTAATTGCACAAAGCTCCAAAAAATATGAAATGACTTGGATTAGATGCCAATTCTACTTTGGATTAGAATGTCTTTCAAGGAAAATTTATTGAAAAATATTTCAAGAAGCTTCACCTCCCTCCAATTCAGATTCAGCTCTTAAATGGGCGATTCATGGACCTCTTACCTTAGTTGCACTTCAACAATTTAAATTCTCCATTGTGTAGAGCTCTCTCCTACATATCTTCTTTTGACCTACAATGGATAATTCAAAATACACAAAAGCATCAAAACTCATCAAAACCAAAGCATTATACGCAAAAAAAAAAAAAAATTGGACGCTCTAACTTACAAGAGCGAGCAATAGACACACTTGTAATGCTTTTGATATGGGTGATCACATTCAAGCTTCCTAACCAACAAGAGGAGTTTTGGAGAAGATGCGTTTGCACTCCATTTGGACAAACAAAGGACGGAAGGGAGGTTGACGAGAAAGAGAACGAAGGACAGAGAGGAGGTTGACAAGAATGAGAATGTAAGGACGAGAGCTAGTAGGGCACTATTGTGGCTGAACAAATCCGGCCTGGCACGTAGACTTCCAACTAGACCCAAGAATAGCTTGATGTGTGTGTGTGTTTAACCTTGAAGCGCTCCGACATCCAATTTCTGGACAACTAACATATTAAAACACAAGTTTCATCCTCATTACTGCTTGCATGAAAGTCATTTTCATTTGTGGAGATACTTTAATATCAAGTTGTTGTCCTATCTAATGGTTAGATTTGGTGTTATTAGAGTAGATTATTATTTTTCTAAAACTACAAATGTGGAAGTATGTCAAGTGGTTGACATACTCCAAATTGCATTGACTTTAGTTCAAAACTGGATTGCAAAAATGAAGTCATAGATTTAAAGAACACAATTTTTTTGAAAAAATCACCTCATGAAAAGAACCTCATTTCAAATCCATTCCAACTCAAAAAAATGATTATATTTTCTTTGTAATCGAATTTAGAAGGAATTTTTAAATTTTCCTTTCCAAATAAATAAAATAAATATTGGTGATAGCATTGATGAATCCAAGGGTACGGATGGAATCTATAACCCAAAATTTACAACTTTAATTCATAAATCAATTCCAAAATATTCTTCCAAATAGTGATTTTTTTCAAATTGTCAATTTCGGAGAAGCTCCATATATGTAAAATTCAATAATGAAATTATTTTAATCCTCTGTTTGGATTAATTTGAGAACAATATTAATAGTAGGCAATATATATGTTCACTCTATGTCCAAATTGTAGTCTCTCTTTGAATATTTCACTATGCACCCAAAAGAGGCAATCACACATCTGGTTTGTCATTATTTGCCGCTCCCCCCTCTCCCAAAAATAAATAGGCCGTTGATTTTTTTTTAAATGCTTCCCTCTCCAAAATGCCGTTGATTTCTCAAAATTTCTTAAGCCATTGATCTAAGCCATCCATCCAAATACGGATATGGATACAAAATCAAAATACGGATACAATATGGATATGGATATAGTACCAAATTACAAATACCGACATTTGATATTGAAAATATTGTACAATATAGATACAAATATACAGATACGGGATTTTCATTGTCCATATTGTTTGTCATGTTAACCTCATTCAAAATATTACAAGTACGGGGGGATGAAAATTAAGAAATTAATTTTAATTAAATTTTCTTTTTAAACCCAAAGTGGGGGGGGTGGAGGGGAGTTTGAAATTAATTAATTAAAATTTTGAGCGCAAAGTGTCACTATGCACCCAAAAGTGGCTGTAACAGCCACAACACACAACAGCCAGGGGTCTCTCTTTGAATATTTCACAAGGTATAAAAATTAACATTGTGTGAAGTGTAATTTAAGGTTTAAGGTGTCCCACCCAACTAAATCCTTGAACTAGGTGTCCATAATGAAAACCAGAAATCGGTGCAGGATTTCAACTAGAAGATCAAGGAGACACACAAGTTCTCATTCATACCCAAATCGATGTTCATTTCAGAATGAGAATTTACTCCAACTTCCCTCACAATCACCTGAAGGCGTGTCAATAGTGGGTGTCATAGTGAACGAATCACTGGGACACAAAAAGATTCAAAGCTTGTGAGATCCACTTTACAAAATCACCACTGGATACGGAGAGAGAACCAGAAAATGTTGTGAAATCCACTTAACAAATCATCAATGGATATGGAGAGAGAACCTAAAATTCGTGAGAACCACTTAACAGCCAAAGAATTTCATAGGGGTGCTTCGTCAGAAGATGGCTAGTGATTGACATCCTCTCACCTTCATTGTAAGCTTCCTTTCCCACCATTGAAAGATTGGATGATTCCATTCACTAAGCCATCTTCACAATTTCCAAGATTCCCATTAGACACCACAAGTCATTGTTTCATTCACCGAATCACCGGTGAAGGCCAACAACATTCACCTCCAGGAGATAAACAGCTTCTGATGGTGGATTGAGAAAGGCAGATACATCTTTCTTTGTAGGGCCTTGGTAGGATCTCTTTTCCACCGTCACAGGATTCACCATCCAAGCCCTTCTCGTATCTTGACACTCACGAATTGCAGACCACATTATTTAGCTCAGACTACAACCCAACTACTCTTGTCCCTCCCAATTCGGAAGAATGGTACATATCTCAATGTAAATTATCACCGGTATGCATATAATCCCAATTTCACAATGACGAGGCAAAATTTGAGCACACAATTTCCCACTCCAGGGGCCTACCGTTATCAGCACTCACTGCCATTGTGTAGAATATGTTACACCACACGTACTATTGCACAAGACAGAATGCCGTCGTGATCGAGGTGTCCATGCGAAAATTGGACGATCACGATGACCGAGTTAAAGTCTCACCTCCCAGTGCTCTATATACCTCTCACAGATAGAATTTGCTTATTCATCGCTCCAACATACTCTCTAACCAGACAGGTTTGTGAAAACCTCCCCTCCAAAAATGCTATTGTACATTGAATGTTAGTGGTATCCATAGCTAGATCATAATACACGTTCCTACCTGGTCATGTTTTCAGTTCCCATGTTATCCCGAAGCCGATCAAGGGTTGCTGCAACTGTCTTTGCTTCGGACCGCAGACGCTCCAGAATCCCGTTCATTGCATCAGATTTCTGTAGCCAAGAACAAAAGCGCATGATCAGAAACAATTCTCCCCACCCACGCAGCTGCTTCAGAGCATTCACTAAAAAAACATATTTAACGAACTCGAATTTTGCAAACCAGTGAGGGTGACGTGGCAAAGGAAGACTCGTGGATACTGTGTCATATCTATAGCAGAAACATGTTTCAACGCTTTCGTGATGCGTCAACATCTACAGAAATTTAAATAAATAGTTTAATAGCTTCAAGAAAGGCAACAAAATGTATTAATAGAAAGGAATCATACCCTGGCTACATTGTTGAAAGATAGAAATATGTTATGAACGTTACTGCAATCAAGTATTAGCTTCCGGAGTGGACTTCCTAATTTTGAAGACTTTTCGGCACTCCGGGTTAAAACCCCTCCTGCTCTTACAAATGAACTGATTAAGTAGTACAAATCACAAACTGACCTGTTTTCTCTCCATGTCCGCCAGTTGCTCAAGCCGAGCGGCCCTTCCCTTTTCTAATGTACTCAAAGTGATTTTGGAATCCTTACGGTCCTGGAAGGTTTTGCTAGAGTAAGAGGCCAAATTCTCACTTCTCGATCCCAATGGGGGTCGAGCCTCTTGATTGCTGTCTTCCGCAGTTGAGACGCGGTTAAGTACTCTCGAAGCCAATCTCTCTGTCCGTCGTGTTGTAGATGTCGTGTTTCCTCGCTGATGCCTCCTCTGGCTTTGATCGGACAAAGGATTGGACACCCTGGAGGAGACTTTGGGACTTGTGGCATCATTGGGAGGCGCTGTTTTCAGGACGAAGATTTCTTTCCGAATTGGAGTTCGGATGGTTGCAGGGCTTACAGGAGTGAAAACATCATCAAAAAACTCGGGATGCGTTTTCACTCCGTTCGTCCAAGATCCGGAAGCAGTTCGGGCAATGGCCCGAGACCATTGTTGTACCGTGAAATCCGATTCAGGCTGATACAGATTCTCCAGCCTCACTGAAGAAGATCGCACTGGTTGATCAGAATCCAATGGTTTGGAATACCCTTTGTCTTGCTTCGGGGACGATGGATAAACACTCTCCAATCTCACCGAAGAGGACCGCTTTGGTGTTGCAGAACTCAGGCGTTCATTGAAGGAAAACGAAGAGTCCCTCTTCTCCAACCTCACCGATGAAGTTCGAGCAGATTCGTACATTTCTTTCTTAAGGGATGAGGGAACTTCCTCCTTCATATTGATCGGAGAGGTTGGATAGAGACTCTCCAATCTCACAGAAGAGGATTTTCGCACTTGGTCCATTGTGTTGGTCTGTGACCCTTTGTGCAGCTCAGATGATGGGAACACCGACCTAGGGACGCCACGGTCCACATGCACCGTATTAGCAGACCTTCTCACCTTCGTGGGACTGAGGGGAGACTTTTTCGACAGGCAACGCCCTTTGGGCATCCAAGAGGAGTACAACGACCCTCCCTCACACTTGTGGTCCACACTTGAGGAGCTTTTCCTTGTCTTGCCAACGCTGAGGGGTCTCATCAGGTGCGCTGCTTCTGGTGTTCGTGCATGGATACCAAACTCTTTGGAGAGTGGAGATTCCAATTCTATGGCTGCAGCTGACTTCTCGGCTCGCAATCTCTTCAGTAGCTCATCAATCGATTCATCCCCAATCTTTAAATCATCCTTGGTTACATCACTAGTGGATGCTCTTCGTACTTCAAAAGTGTTGAAATCCAGCTTTGCTGCCGCCTTAGGAGTAGAGTCTAGCAGTATTGGAGAGCTCGGTACCTTGGATCTCGTGTGCACATACTCCTCACAGTTGCTGGCTCTGGGATTTTCCCGTTTTGATGGTGACTCCATGCCAGCCCTGACAGGTGAATCACCAGCCGCATTCCAGTACCGCTGTCGTACACTGGCGAGATTGTGCATCCACTTGGATGTCTTACCACCCCAGTCTCGCTCTAGAGTGTTGACTCTGGCTTTGGCCCTCTCGCGTAGGTTCTGCAAGCTGTCAGACTCCGTGGTGGTGCTGAAAGCATTGCTAGGTGCCTGCGGAGTTTTCACCCCGGGCCTACTTGAGATGTGACCTGCCGCCTGCTGTTGCGCTTTCCGGCTGCAAGTGGTACAGACGCTCCTCCTTCTCTCTAAGTTGAAGATGTCTCGCTTCTCTTTATCTGACAAGCATGCATACGCCTGTTGAATGCAACCGCGGCGAAATTAGATGCAACTATAAAACTAGGTGAAAACGTGCTAGTGCGTAATCAACGCACTAGCAGAACATTCAATGGCCAGAACATTAAAAAGCAGTTAAAGAATTTGGATAAACGATCAACTAGGGTACTGTTAAGGACCTGGCCCCGTCTCCTATTATTTGACCTCTGTTACCAACTGCAACTCTAAGCTCTTCCAACACATTGTTTGGCCTTAAGTAGCAAGTTCATTGTAAGCCATCGATCTTTGAATGAAAAATGGGGTTGACTACTGCCTCTTCAATAGTGGTCTACAACTTACAATAAATGATTGCTTAAGAAATCATCATACATTGACTGACGAATAATTTGGTCTCAATAGAGGTTGGCTATTGTACCCAAAATAATCTTTCCAATGTCTCTACAATGACTTCCCAATGAAAGCATAATTCTACATATTGATTAATCAAAATCATTAATTCAATTGACGCATACAGTGTCCTCTACCTTACCTGCAAGATCAAGAAACCATGATCAATCATGATGGATTTCGAAATCCTAAATTCAACAAATACTAACCGAGGAAATGCATAAGTACCTCTGTAATGACTTTGAAAGCTCCTTCCGAATTGGCATGTTTGTTCTTATCAGGATGAAGCAACAGGGCTGCAGAGAAAATATCAGGGGCAGTTAGCCTGCTGAATATTCATATCCAAATTCCTTTGTCCACTCATTATCTGGGTTGTACTGAACGCATTCTCATGCAAGCATTGCCGTAAAAAAAATCGGTACGTTCTCAGGACAGACTTAATGCTGACCAGATGCGTGACCAATACTCACAGAATACTTGAAGTTCTATATCTTAACATGTTGACGTACTTGCAATCCAGCCAAATAGTCACTCTGACAAATGAAATCAATCTAAATGATGGTCTAATCAACATACCCAGCTGTCGATAACGCTTCTTAATAGTGTCAAAATCTGCCCTCTCATCAACCTGGCAAAAGAGAACAACGCAAGGTCCTCAAAATCTGACCGCAATAATAGGAAACCACCATTCGATCTAATTAGAGACCCAATCCCGCCTCCTATCGACCGACCATATTACCAAAAACAGCTGATCTCTTTCAATACACTTGGTCGGCCTTCAACTAGCAAGCGGACTGTAAGCATGACTTAACTAAATGTCTATGGCCACCGATCTTCAAATTGAAATTGAGATTGTCTACTGTCCCTTCAATAAACGTCTACAACCTCTCACTTTGAATGATTGAAAAGGTGTTGATCTAGATAAATGAACACTTGATCTCAAGAGAGTTGGTTCCTGTAATACCTACAGTGAGCTCTCCAGTGAATTTTCCAGTGAGCTCTATCGATTGATCTCCCAATGAAAGAACACTCCGACATGTTGGTTAAAATGCTTCTACAGATGGGAAGCATATCCTCTGCCTTATTCTAGTTCCAACATGATACACATAATCAGTCGTTTCAATTGCAGGGGCGTGAGCAGAGAACAATAAACTGACCTTGAGGACATGGTACCAATCCGGAAGCTTCCGAGTGTAAGGACGAGCACAATGGCAGGCACGCCAAGTTGCAGCATAGCAAACTTGCGTGACGGCCATGAGCTCGGGGAGATTCTTGCAATTGGGAAAGATGCTTTCCGTCTTCTGGAGTAGCTGAATGGCACTCTCGTATCGGCTCTCAATGAGGTACCTGCTCGCACGGTCCATCCATCGCTTCGCCTCCACTTCTTCGCTCTTGCACTGCTCTTGGACATCCAAGCTGGAGTGACGAGGAGTCTCCATTGCCTGCAACTTAGGTCACGTTTCGTTAACACAAGTAGACATGGTCGACTATCATGTGTGTACCACTTGATTCAAATTGCAATGTCAATGGTCGTCACAACTATACGCACTCTACGTTTACCGGGATTAGTATTATTGACACTTCATGGATCTGGGGACATTGTCATTGCAGATCGTTTCAAGATAACAAAATCCAGCAGACAGAAGCATGTCCTTCAACGAGCCAATGTTGTGATACGTTAACCGAGTGATACTCCAGGCGACT
This sequence comes from Rhytidiadelphus loreus, assembly GCA_947034895.1. Classification (NCBI taxonomy): domain Eukaryota; kingdom Viridiplantae; phylum Streptophyta; class Bryopsida; order Hypnales; family Hylocomiaceae; genus Rhytidiadelphus; species Rhytidiadelphus loreus. The sequence goes on from OX344764.1 coordinate 49,690,631, forward strand.
CTGCCTTAAGGGCGAATCATAACTATACACACTCTAGCTGCAGCCATTGCAAATCTTTTCGAAGTTACAGAAACCAATGCAGCTTAAAGGTAGCCCGAATCACACCATAGCCGCGTTAGCAATGAGTACGAAATTAGGTTCAATGTGCATGCCAATTGCAACGCCAATGGTCACCTTAACTAAACGTATTCTAGGTTACCAGAATAACTGCAACCATTGCAACTCCTGCAACCATTCTAGGATCTGCCGACATAGCTGCAACCATTGCAACTCCTGTCAAGATCAAAAAAGAGAGAAAAAAAGAACAAACAGAATCTGTATTCTTAACAGGCAAATACTGCGTTTCGTCAACCCAAGCAAAACACCATAGCCGACTCAGCTCCTGTGTATAAAATTTGATCCACAAATAGAACGATTGCAAACTTAATGCTCATCATAACTACACGCACTCTAGATTCCCAGGACAAGTACTACTGAAACGTACAGGATCTACCGAAATAGCTGCATTCATTTCAAATAGTTACAAGATAAAGCAGAATAAAAAATAAAAAGCGCAGACAGAAGCATGTACCTCAACGACGTGACTGAATCTCCCCTCGCTTCACTCAATTGAACCCGAGGCTCATCAACCCCAACCCGAAGCTCAAACCATCAAAACCCGCGCGCAAGCACATTCCGCGACGTAACCTCGTAGTACACCATCACCATCACCCGTGGTTCTTCTCGTCCACTCTCACTCACTCTCCATACAAACGAACCGAACAACCTCACCTCCAGTACACCAAAACCACCAGAACTTCAAACTCATTAGCTGCTAGCATTCGATCCTCAAAACCACTCCGATCAAACTACCTCCAAACTCATGACGAAATGACGGTAAAAAAAGACCAAGATAAAACTCGTGTGGTATCAATGACGAGCGGGCATTGATGGTAGCCAACACGGTACACAATTTCAATCAGCGGAGGGAGCAGATTCCGCGACTTCGCGATCCAGAAACTCGGGGGCGGGGAGGGGAAGAGTGCAAATGCTGTATTCAAGGAAGGCGTGATGAGCGGGGCGGGTCGAAAAAGATGGCAGCCTTGCAGAACGGTAGGTAAGCGGGTGGGAGGTCGGTAAAGAGGGAGGTCGGTAAGTAACGGTCTAAAAGGGGTGACAGAGATGGCAGGTGGCAGAAGCCAGGTGGGTGAAGGGAATCTGGAAAAAGTATTTGAATGAGAGGCTTACTGGCTATATTTGTCAGGTTATCAATTGACTCATTATATGGCTTTTAGGGGGGGATTACTTTTGCTTTTTGCTTTTGAAAACATATTTTGTAAAAGCATCCCCACCAATCTGTTTTGTATCCCTAAATATTTAGGGAGAGGACCTCAGATGGGGATGGGGATGGGGATGGGGATGGGGATGGGGATGGGGATACAGAAGCTTGCGCGCACCAGTCTTGAAACAAGATCTCTATCCCAAATTTATAGAGAACTTGGTAAAAGTTGGGCCCAATTTCCTATATTGGAGCTCATATAGAGAACTTGCGAGGTCTCATCTCTATAAAGTCAAGGTTGACTAGTTTGAGGTCCCAAGTTTGGGGATAGATAACACATTGGTGGGGATGCTCTAAAGCTTTTTTTTATTACAGTCAAAGTCAGCCCTTTTTTTTACTTTTTGAGAAAGTGTCAGGATGGTGATCCTTTAAAATTTGGTGAAGCAAAGTATTTCTACATTTCGTGGTTTCAACCACATTTTTAATAGAAAAGGAAAAAATTAGGCAAAAAGTAAACATTTATTTGAAAAGGGCGCTATCTTGACTCCGTGGTGCCAATAAAAAAAGGCTAAGTATGCAAGTACCCTGACAAGTCCATCTAGAGTCCCTCTATTTGGATAAACTTCAATAATTGTGAGGGAAAAAAAAGAAATGTAAAAGTTGATGAGAGGCACAAAAGTGAAAAGGTCCTCCTACTTGTTTTTCAAGATTATTATTAATGAAACTAAGTTCATCCAACTTCGCAAATCCAAAGCCTTACAAATTAAAACTTACATACAAGCACACTTGGTGTTCAAATATTGACGCAATTTTCTTCAACATTTAATGCGTTAGCACATTTATAAGCAAATGGATTTTCAACATCATCTTTGTGTCATTTCTATTTTAGTCAAACAACGTCAACTTTCTCATAATGGATTTTAATGTATGAACATTCAATTCTTTTTCAAAGTCATATTTTAAGTTGTAGCTTTTATGTTCCACTTTAGTACAACTAATATCTTTTCCTTTTCAACCAAAGTTTAAACCCAATGCATGCACTTTCCAAGATGTAAGCCTTTGTAATTGTGGGTTGAATTGCATTTGTTTCCTATGTTGTGCTGAGAAGGTTGTATGTTTTATTGCTTTAAAAGCTTTCATGGTCTCTTGTCCTTAGTCTATGCGTTTAGGATGATGTTGAGGAATAGTGCAAATCATGTAGGACAAGAGGTCGTAGGGTTAGATAGATTACCATCTGGATATGAGAATACCTATTAAAATATAAATTGGGTAGTGATGCCATTTGCGTCCTCTCAAAGACTCTAGATTCCTAGAGAATGTTGACCATCTAATACAAATGATGTTTTTTAAAGAGATGACAAGCTTCTATGGAGATAAGAGATGCCTAATCATAGATGTTGGCATTAATCACCCTCCTCTATCTCAATGGTTTGGAGCAATCTCTTGTCTTTGTTGGCAGAGCTCATGTTTGAAAGTTTGATTGGGGTCTGGGTTTTAGGCAGCTACCGTTGGAGACCAAACCTCTGTAGCAACTAATCACTGATTTGAAGAAAGAAATTGAGAGGTTAGAAGCAGCAAAGAAGGAGGATGTACGATGAACTTGAGTGATTAAAGATTTTTACTCAAACTCATGCAACTTGATAGAATTGCTATTGAAAAGCCATTTTTTTATTAATAAAAAAACTCTTGCTTTGTTACTTCATATTAATCAACAAATGCTCAATTTCGAATAAAATTAATTGAAATTGAGTACAAGGAATTTTAAGAGAAAAATTGTTACATTGGATTTGAAAGATGAAGTTCTAAATATACGGGTAAATATAGTAAATACATTTACAACATGTTGTATAATTTTCAAATCCATTTGTGAGTAACCATATTTGAATTTGATACACATGTCTTAAGAAAATTTCAATTCCAATTTTTTTGAATATTAGAATATCCTCACAAACAAAGTTATGAAAATCTATGTTGAATAAATGACAAACGAGTCAGACAAATAATTTGAATATTTTTTATGAATGAAACAATATTTAGTTGAAATATATTTCAATTTTAAAAGTCATCCTATTAGACACTTTTGTGCATTACATATTCCACTAATTGACCTTACATAGTTAGAAAAATCAAAACACAAAATTAAAGTGATTTATCAATATTTAAAACTAATAATAAATTTTAAATCATCAGTATAATAATATTTTCAAACACCATGACCTCTTGTTGTTAATAGTTTTGAATGTTGAACTATTAGACTACCAATATTCATTATTTGGTCTCCTAAAGAGATCAAAATTCTTCCTACCTCCAAAACAAGCACATCTATTTTGAAATTATGCACTTAATTGTAACCTTTGTTTAAATATGATATTTTACAAAGTCAAAGGTAAAAGATAGATATTGATTGTAGAAATGTATGTAATTTAAAAATGAGAGTCTAAGGTAAATTTAGGCATCTATATTCAAAACTTTGAAATTTCATAATTCCTTCATACAATGTCCAAAAAATACATCCAAATTTTTTTAGAGTTCTCTCAATAAGTATCAACAATCTTTTGAGATACCATAAATTTATTATAACTATACAGGTTACGTCTTTGAACTTCGTAATTATTCATGACCATGGTTTTAGATTTAACTTATAAAAGAGGATTGAAAGACTTCAACTAACTGTCAAAATATTTCACCTTTTGCTTAATCAAGCATATTTTTTACTTTTCCTAAGTGATTTATATACAAAATGTCTAGTTCAATAGATTGTATGGATATAATATCAAGAATTCATAAAGCTTTGGCTTCTTTATTAGTCTATAACAAACTCCAAGACTCTCAAAAAATGCCTTGAGTTTTTAAGAGGTTAATTAATTCACAATGAAAACAATACTTGTATGCTCATTTAAACTAGAATATTGTTGATGTAGTTATCTTTATTATTCAATATTTTTTCATCTTGCATTCTAAACATCTTTAATAAAATAATTTTTTTTAGTTATAACTTGATAGCAAAGTAACAAAGTATTGTAGCAATTCCAAAAATATCCTATCTAGGAAGGAATCCTAGAATTTCATCCGTGTAAGAAATTCACATCCATTAAAAAAATCCTTCATGGTGCCTTTTATTAATGAACACATCTTCTTGATTTTCTTCAAATAAATCCTTCCTTGTGAAGTTTTTTCATCCTTGGTTAGTCTTCAATATAAGATGATTAATGTTTGCAAGGGAATTATTCCAAGGTCTACAATAATTAAGAAATTTTTCAAGAAAACATTCTTTATCTAACATATAGACGATGTGCATCTTTTCATTTAGAATTTTGATGGATTGTAGTTGTTTCCCTCTATTTGGAGATTTCCCATGGTCATGTCCCTTGGAAATGAGGTATTCTTGAAAATGCATGCCAAAAGTGTGTTTTTATATGGAAATGCCTTTCACAAAGATAATTCCACAAGCAAAAAAAAGGTTCAACAAGGATTTACAACTTCATAAAATCTACTATATAATTTTTTAAGTGAATTTCCAATGTGATTCTCCCCCAAGGTCTAGTATATTTGAGGTTCAACCCCAAGAACCTCTAACACTAAAAAGTCAAGATTTGAAGTAGAGATCCTTGCACAAAACTTTCAATAGAAAAATCATAATCAATTTTTTCAAAATCAATTTTTTTCAAAATCAAATTTTTTATGCTCATAATAGACTTCATGGGTATTCATCCAAAAAGAAAATACCCAAAGTAGTACTTTGATAAGATTTTATTTAACTTCAAAGTTTGATCAACATCAAAATATATTGCCTTGGGCATTTAGGGGTTAATCAGATTTTCACAATGTGTACATATCCTAAATCAACATGTACCTATTCTTGAAGAAACAATTATGGAATAACTCATATCTACCAAAAAAAATCTTTAAGCCTTCATAACTTTTGCATATGGTATCCAAATGATGCATTTCTTTGTGCATCAAAACCACCTATCATTTTCCAACCATGAAGAATATAAATTTCAACAATCTTATAATACCGGTAGACACTCTTCGCAGAAGAAGAAGTGGCGATTTTAGGTGTCCCTACCTGACGTTAGTTGCAGAAATCTCTTATACTGAGTCCACAATCGGATGAATGTGGATGAACGTGGATGAAAGTCGACGAATGTTCACAGGGTTTAGGGGTCCCGCCAACGCTTCTTCACAGTTTTGCCATCTCTCTCTCGCACTCTCACTCTCTTGTGTTTTTGCAATCCTCCGTCTGCAGGCGCACCCGTTCTTGCCATCGAATGTTATACAATGTGGTCAAGGGAGAGTGCAAGTGAGACACAGTAGCAATCCCTTTCCGTTCCCAGTACTCTTTTCTTCCATCTCTGAGGACTCATGGACTAGGATTGTCCGCTAGGGTTTGCGAAGAAGCTTGAGAAGAAGCGTGAGCTATGGGGACTCCGGATGTTTTGATGATAGAGGCCGCGCCAGGGGCGAAGGAAATTGAGCAAGCCAAGTGGCGTGGTAGTGGGACTTTGGATGAGAGCGTGGATGCGCTCCCTTACATCGATCACGACTATGCGGACCCGAAAGTGAAGGCGGAAGTGGACAAGATGATCGCGGAGGAGATGCGAGTGAGCGCGAAAAAGCCTGCCGACTTTCTTGCGGAGCTTCCTGCAATGCCTAGCATTAATCCTCAGGTTCGGAGGTTTCTTGTTTTCCACTTATTGTGCATTTCGAGAATAGGTCTTGAATTCCGAGAATAGGTTTCACGAGAATAGGTCTTGAATTGAATTACGGTACTGTTTATGTTGTTCGCCGACCCTAATGGCATTCAGTACTTTAATTTGGGACAAGTAAGAATCTACAAATGGGGTTTTAGGGTTTGGGATTCGTATGGTTTGAATTGGACCCACTTATATGCTTGGAATGCTCCGACTTGGTAGAGGGCATTGGAAGTTATCAGTCTGTGATGAGACCATGATATCGCGGGACCATTTTTGAGAAAGGCTCTTCATAAATATGGTGCATTTTCAATTTGTTGTGAATCTTTTGCATTTCAGACCACCTTCCTGTCAGCTGGAGTACCTATTCTATCTATCACTCGAAATTTGCGCGCTCTGATAAAGAATGTTGTTCCATTTTATCAGGACCACCCAATGCTTGCAAAAGAGTTTGATCGTGTGAGAGCTGGAAAAGCTCCGGTATTGTTGGACCTTTCACGGTACGGATTGGAGGCTCCGCCACTGAATAGACGCAATGATGTAGGCGCCTGGAAGAACGCTGTTCAAAATGCGAAAGCACAACTTCAACACCAAACTTTGAGGTTCACTGCCTTTTTATTCGCCTTCTTTTTATTTGTTCATTCTTATGTCCCCCTTATTTTTTACTATTGGAAGTGGTCTGCCTCCTTAATGTTTTGGTAGTCCGTTACAATTATCCTTGTGCTGTGGTGTGAGCCATTCTTTTCTTGTGGGGGTTTAGCCACTATATGTATCTCTTAAATTTGAATCTCTACAGAAACCTTGTTACAATTTATTTCAGGAGCTTAGCACATTTAGAAACGGAGTAAAACACCGCAGTTTTTAAGAAGAGTCAGTCTAAGTGGTGGAGATCGTCAGCTGGTTTCTTTTGTGTTCAATGGCATTGTCTCCTGCTCTCATGATTCAGTTCACTTCTTTTTATGCAGACTTGAGAACCTAGAGCTAATGCTGAAGTATGGTACTAATACATGGAAGGTTCACAATCAACATCTTGAAGCTTTCCAGGCCAGGTTGATCTCCTTTCTGATCTGTATGGATTGTTGATAGAAAGCTTGTTTTTGCTGACATGATGGAAATCCAAAACCGTCTTTTTGTCGGGGTACCTGTTTTGTAGATGTTCGCCACGGATGGATTTTGATTACAGTTTCGAATAGCTGAGAGTTTCTGCTTATTATTTTGTGGATCGCCTTATTTTCTCATGAAATGTAATCTGATTGGTACCAGGCTAAGAGAAACTGCACACGAATATCAGCGTGAGATTGATCTATTGAATCGTGAGCGCAAGCTTAATCAGGTCATTATTCTTTCCGAGTTGCTTCTAATTAATCTCGACACCTTGAACTATAACATAATTTTCTAAGATGCAAAGTAAAGTCGACTTGTTTCAGTTTGGAGTGACATATTTTCTGATGCGCACTATCTTCCTCGAACACCTCCCCTTAGCACATTTGTTTTTCTCCTATAGTGAAGAATCTGATAATGTATACGATGCGGTGTGGACTAGATGTGAAATGTCATTTGATACGAGGTTGCTTTGATTGTACATTACAGCAAGCTGCGGCCGTTGAGCTGAACTTATTGGACTCCCAGTGGAAAGAAATAAGTCAAAAGAACTTGGACATCGAAGATGCTTGCCTGAAACTGGAGCTCGAGGTCATCAAACTTCGTACGGAAGCTGAAAACAAGTGAGCAGACATTCTCTTTCTTTTGATTCGTTTCTGGAATCGTAACTTGCTCGAACTGAAATGAGGATTAATACTCAAGGAATTCCATCGATTCATGCAACTTCGTTCCGTGCAGCAAGAGCTGTACCATTCATTTCTTCATGCCATGCAACAATGACTAGTAGAATTGCTGCTCATTTATTGTTTGGTTTCAGGAATCTCTCATACGGTACTAATCATTTTTACCTTTTCTCTTCTCCTGTTGCAGAGGAATAGATCTTACTCGACCACCTCACTAAGGGAGTTATTTCCAAGTGATCAGCTCACTCTAGGTCTTCTCCTTAATGTAAAATGAGTACCCTTGCAGACACGATGCAATGTGAACCATTGCCGGTGATAGCACGCTTTTGAGCTACATTGCACCTTTCCAGTGGTCATGGGTGCGGGAAATACTGCTCCGCTGAAGATCGTATCAGTGAATTTTCATGCATTGAAGTCCCCTATGAGCCAAGTTTGGGGACTCGTAAGCCAGTTAGTTGGAAACTCTCAACATAGAGACCGGTAGCGTTGGATGCATTCTAACGATCTCGTCAATCTTGACGAGGCACAATGCATTCTCACAGTGCGAACATTTCTGAAATGGCATGGAGATGAGCAACTTCGTCACCGTGTTCGACCTTTTTCGCTCTTCTATTCCGTTTCTACTTTTTGAATGCAATGTACACATCCGGTAAGTACTCAATGAGTTTCATGAGGAGTTTTCCTTCAATTGCAGGCTCCGAGAACAGTTTGGTTGAGAGTTTGGGTTATAGTTTTGAATCTCATACCCTCGTGCTGTAGTTAACTTGCTGTACAGTACTTCACGGACATCTCTAATATTTGGTTGGCTTGCTTCACAATTCCTTTTTGAGTCCCAATATTTTCTTACGAAACTCCATTGGACACACGCTTATCTAATTCATATGTCGCTACAACTTGTGACACTTGTCAAACTCATACCATGTGACACCATCACAAGTAGTTCCTTCACTTGTATACAGTCAAACTTCTCTTACTGCATGGGAACGCATGGGAACGCGTGGGAGTAGTTTTTAGCAATATGCACATAAAAGAAGCTCAAGTGGCAAAGGTCAATTATTTCAACACGCCCATGCCCATGTTGTACAGAAATTGTGTTTGTTGGGTCGTTCAGCTAAAATTAGGTTAATAGTTCCAGTCTGACACAAATAACACCGTCGGTGGGTAGTAAGTTATAGCAAACTTTATGTGCAAGTAAACAGCACCATTAGTGATTTCTGCAGCAGATGTTATGTACATAAAGAGTACACAAATAAAGAACTACAATTATTTATGCAAGTAGGGAATGTGCATTATGAGAGGTTCGTGATGATAGGCATTTGGCAAGTGTAGAAAGAGATGTAAGGTGGGTGGCTCAAAAAGTGACCCTGTAAGAGCGGTTGGGCCTTCTTGATGGTTTTCAGATGCTCAAAAATATTTTCCCTTATTTTTCGCTTGAAGAAGAATTGATGTGGAATTTGGCACAAGTAGTTTCATATTCTTTGGAGCACTTGCGAATTACTTATGAATTTCCAAAGAATTATGTAGTAGGCACCTATTCTTGACCATAGGCCTTGCAAAACCCATTCATGCGTAGTCTGGAAAATTAAAGATATGGCTTGACCCAAAACAAGCACTACTGCATTCAAAAAGTATTTCACAAGGTTCCTAAATGCAACCTTTACTAAACTTAAACAAACCCTACATTCTTTTAACATTTGTAAGAAGACAATTGGGCAATCAACTTTCATGTAGAAAAATTAAGTGGACACACCTTGGCTTTGAAATAGACCCTCCCTAGCTCTTATTCCATCTAAAGTAATATATGAAAAGTCTCAATTATACTCTCACATTGCTAGCAGCCTATTTTAGAACCACTAAGTGTCCATTTCAGAGCTCTCTATGGGGATGTTTGAAGAAGAGGATTGCTTTTTGAGCCATCTACCTTACACCACCTTCTTTGTTATTGCATCTTCTATCACTTCTTAATAGGGGAGTCATAGTTTGGAAGTGACATTTTTCATCTTGAATGTGGAGACTATTGTACCTCAGAAGGGAGAAATGAAGAAGAACCAATGAAGAGTCCAATCAAATTTGAAAATTTTAGAACTTTTGCATTACATATTTTTTTGTTGCTCTGGAGGGTTGCGAGTTCCCATTTCGAAATCCGCCGAAACCTGCCATTCACAAGTTGCGCTGACTTGGCCGAGAAATTGCTAGGTCATTTCTTTTGAAAAAAAAAAAAAAATTAACTTTGTTTTTCATTTTAAGGATTTTTAAATTTTTTTCTTTTTTTGTTGAAAAAAAAATATCTGACACCAGCGTTCAATGAGATTGGGGAGAACAAAATTGAGAACAAGCCTGAAACGGCCCTCAAGTCCCTTCAATCTCATCTAATGTCACTAACTAAGTGAAGTGAACGTGATTTTTACTTGTCATATTATTTTTTAAATAAATAAATGAATTCCCATACATTAAATTTTTAATAAAGGAATAAGCTGCAATCATGATGAATTGTATGATGTATAATTTAGATTTAAATTCAAAATTTTGACTGGACGACTTAGTATGTTCTATAGTTTAGAGCTTGAGTTATGGAGATTGCAAATGTAATAAAATGATTAGTATTTGGAATTTTTACATCTAAAGTATAAGTCAAAGTCATGGATATAACAAATCTCTCTTATTATAATAAACTATATAACTGAAATGAATCAATATAATTAAATGAAATAGCATAAATTGGTGTCTTCTTCTCACAATGTCCCCAAAAGATGCAAACAATTGTACCCAAGATTAAAAGCCTCCTACTATGAAAAAAAATAAAGCCCTTTGATTTGCATATAAAAAAATGGCCCCCTCCCCTCCAATGCTGTAGATTTACATTATTGGGGGAAAAAAAACTATCATTGGTGATCTTGCCATCTTAAGAGATGATCTTGATTGTCGACATTAGGGCTTATAAATATGATACAAATAGTTATAGAACACAATATACATGATATATTAGTATGATACAATGTACATACATAGGCATTGATATACAACATGAAATATTAATATAGAAGACATGTACTATATCCTATATCGATTACATTCACAACAACTTCCAAAAAGTTTAAATACATGGGGGGACACAATGTAATTCACAAACATGATTAATTAATTCACATTTCACAAGTGAATTAACTAATTAGAAGAAGTGGTTTGTGGTTAATATGCAGTTTCTCACACACACCGTGTTCAAAAGAAACAAACACGTGATTGTCACAAAGCAATTTGTAATAATCCTACAAAAACTACACTGCAAAAAATGATTCATCTCAAGTATTCTTGGACCCATTGAAAAATACATTTTTCATAAATTTAGACAAGGTACATTTATCTACAATGCAATGAATTGATAAAAGAAATTCAGAAAATTAAAATGTGTTATATTCTTAACATTCATTCAAATTTCATCCAATTGCAAAATTCATCCAATTGCAAATTCATCCAATTCGTTTGAGTACTGTCGGCCTTGGTACTATTCAAACTCTAGCAGTAACTTTAGCACCCGAAGGAACGCCGTTCTTCGAACTGCAGAATTTCAGGTTTTACTTGTCCCACGGCGAATGCATTTGCCAAGCATTGCAAGAATTCTCTCAATTTTCTGCTGCAGGATTCTTGTGGTCTAAGATCAAATACTGTGCCAGTAGCTCCGCATTTTTTTCTGAAAGAAATTTGAATCAGGGGTTGTTTCAATGATTCGAATTAGGGTTAGAATTCGTTGTGTCTGGTTGCGGTAATCACTTGAAGTGTGGTGGATTTATAGGTTTCTACGCAAGAGTAGAAATCAGTTTGTCAGTTGATAGTCAAGATTTCAAATTCGGTTGCTCTGCATATTGTCTGGAAGAAATTCGAATTAGGGTTTGATTTGGATGGTTCGAATGGGGGCTACAATTAGTTGTGTCTGGTTGCGGTATTCACGTTCAATGTGGTGGCTTTAGAGGTTTCTAAACAAGAGTGGAAATCAGTCCGTTAGTGGATATTCAAGTGATCATATTCAGTAGCTCTGAATTTTTTCTGGAACAGATTCGAATTAGGGTTTGATGTAGATGGTTCGAATTAGGGTCACAATTGGTTGTGCCTGAGTGTGGTGTTCACTTAAAATTGTGGTGGCTTTAGAGGTTTCTGCACAGAAGTAAAAATCAGTCCGTCGGTTGATAGTCAAGTGATTATATTCACTAAGCTCTGCGTTTTTTGGGGAAGAAATTCGAATTAGGGGATGGTTCGAGTTCGAGTTGCAAGAGGTTTTGTCTGCTTGTGGTGACTTTAGAGGTTTCTACACAGGAATAGAAATGTCCATGAGATGATAGGCAAAATGCCGTGCTGGCTTCTGAAGGGGCCCTTTGTCACTGGAGTGCAGCAGCAGCTGTGGCCTCGTCGAAACAATCTCACGGCCAAACGGTGCAAACCAGTGGTACAGAATCTCTTGGGAAACAGGAGGAATTGGTCTCTAAGAGCATTGGAAGGCTCACAAATTTCGACGAACGGAGATGCGTCCGGGCGACGCCGAATCGTTATCACAGTAACAGGCGGTGAAGGGGAAGAAGAGGTGAAGAGCAAGCCCCTGGAGGCCATTCTTGTACTGGCAGGTGGTCAATTGCCAGGAGGAGGGTTGCCCGTTTGGGTGGAGAGAAGACTTGACAAAGCGCTGCAGCTTCAGAAACTGAATGGACCTGAATGTCGTATTGTCTGCTTAGGGAACGGCACTCCATATCGACGGCCTGTGCTCACCCCGGAAGGCTTTGTCATCCACGAAAGCTCCTCATGCGCAGAGTATCTCATCAGGAAAGGCGTTCCTGTTTCTGTCCTGCTCAAAGAGTGGGGTTCATACGATACCATCGGTACGAATTTCATTCTCCCTCTTTTGTGATGGCAGGTTCATTCTGAGAAACTGACTTGCAAACCGTTTTCGTAAATGTAAAAAGCCTACATCTGATTTGATTGCATCGAAAATTGCTTGAATTCTGAGGTTTAGCTTGAGGTCTTCAAATTGGCAAGGCCACATCACGCTGGGAAAATGACTCGCAGACCGTTTTTGTAAATGTAAAGGGCCTAGATCTGATTTATTTGCATCTAAAAGAGCTTGAATTCTGAAATTTGACTTGAGTTCTTTCAAATTAGCAGTCAGTCTCTCCAACGTCAATCTTTGGAACGTCCAGTTAGTTCCCTACGTGGAGAATCATGTCAAAGACTAATTAGAACCTTGCAAACATTGTAGAAACAATGTTTGAGCCCTATAGCCTAGCCCTAACTTTCAGTTTCGTATTCAAATGTGACTCAGTCTTCTGGACATTTTGTTGTTTATTTTCTGAAATCAGGAAACGGATTCTTCGCACTGACGCAACACGCGATTCCGCGAAGGTGGAGGAGGATGGCGGTGGTGACATCGGATTTCCACATGCCGAGGTCTCGTGCTATTTTTGAGTGGGTGTTTGGGTTACAAGGAGCGGGCACTTCGATACAACCACAAGCGAATAATCGACCAGTGTTGTGTTTTACTACTGGCTCAAGAAGCCAAGGGTTCATTCTGCAATATCATAGTGTGTCTGATGACGGCATTGATGCGTCCATCATTGAGGTCAGTGTTGCACTCATATACTGCAATTCAGGATGGAGATTTACGATGATAATTTGATAATTTCTTTTGCAATATATAAATTTAAAAATGAATTAGTCTACCTTCAAGCCTCAGTACACCATTTACTCTATCTGGTGTATGATGCACTATTTCGTAGGCTTATGATGCATTATGAACATGTATTAGTGTACCTATTGATGAGCACCATTTACTGAGCTTTGGATCTCATGTTGGCCACTTGTTATTTGAGTGGCTATTCACTAAAAAGCTTCTTGATGGTGGTCTGTCAAGTTAAGCAACGTATCAAGAAAATCATTTACTCTATGTCATGCTATTTTGGTTACATTGAACCATAAAATAAACGGGATCGCTATATAATATTCTTGAAAGGAACTACAAACGCTTGGCACATTCAAATACGAATTAGGGTTTCCTCGATGCTCTGATTCTGACATTCTCGTCCTTTGGCACAATTCTCTCACATCTTGAGTTCATTGAAACTTAGCCAACTATGAGTGTAGTTACTACCAACCTAATGTGAAAAGTGTGCGCCGTTGACACCATAGAATGTTATGTATGTTGTTTGTGACAAACATGAAGGATTTTCTGCGGTTGGGTTGGGTATAGCATTATGACACTCAAATCTTTCCTTCTTGCAATCTCCTCAAGCTTCAATTTTTAAGACTGCAGGGATGTGAGTGATGGAAGATGATACTGAACTTTATTCCTCTCTGTTTGGAATGTGCAGGCTCGAAGAGTTAAGGAGAGGAAGTCACTAGAAAACTTGATGATTTTGTCGCCTGGCATCAACACCCTGAGTGATTTCCATGCGTGGTTCCATGCAGAACATAAGTGCTACAATGTTGAAGACCAAGGATTGTTTGGGAAGCAAACACTGGATGATCCTGCTCTTCGGTCATATTAACAATAATCTTCAGTCAACTCCTTGCATTGAGATCGGCGATCGATAGACCTTGAGTTAAAATATCCATTCTTTATTCTAGCCTCCATTGGGGTTCCAACATTTTAAGAGGATTGTTTTTACGTACCGTCTGTTGCTGTTGGAGCTGTTGCAGGCGTTGTGTCAAGTCTAGGGTAGAATCACCTATAACCGACACTTTTAAGCAATTCCGCATATTTTGAGGTGGAATGTAACACATGAAATTATTTTTAACACACTGGGAATTGGAAATCATGAATTTTCAAAAAGAAATTGATAATTTTTTGAATATGTATGAATATTCTACAAAATTGTGATGTTCAAATACATTTGGTGTACTCCAAATCCTTCTTCACATTCATATATGCAAATTGTACATTTTGGACTTCCTTTATCTTCATATATTAAGATTAATTTTGGATAGCGGGTTGTGAATGGGTGCTTCACCTTTACATGGTTGAAGTATAAAACCATAGTTTTCATTTTTTCATTATGGCCGTGGATTTTGAATTAATATTTGGAAACATGTATTTCGAAGCAACATTTGGAATCACGTATTCTGAATTATTCCATTGTGGAGGATACTATTGTTGATTCTTCATTTAGTTCATTTTCTTGAGTAGTTGTACAACATTCTAATACTTATGTTTTTTATTCCAATGTGATCAAATGGAAAATGTTCTGTAGAGTCTCTTGCAAAGAGTGAACTAGTTCAGAGTATCAGTAATCAAACCACGATACCCAATACCATCTAACTTCACTGACAATACCATTTCTGGATTTTTAGCAAAGTGAACAAAATGAAGCCATATCTACCCTTACCTTCATTCATATTTCCAGAGCTTTAAAAGAATCAGTTGCAAATTTTTGAAGTTGGAATTGGGGGTACTCTAAAAGCAGTTGACAGCCTACTGTCAGAACATTCAAAACACGTTCCTATGCTGGACTACCAAGGGCCATACTGACACAACAAAATAAAAAACAAAACTCAAACCATTTGGAATGTGCATGGAAAACGTGAACAAAAGCAGTGTACCACTGAGAACAAAAAGTGGTGGTTGCCTCATTGAAAGTTCCAGGATTCACAAGAGATCACATAACTTACGTGCTACTGACGAGCTACTATTATTCGCATTTGAAGTCAGCTGCTTAGCACAGAACTCTTGATGCTGAACTGGAGTACTTTTTCGTAAGAAAAACTAGAATACGGTACCTACTATTTACATGGTGGCGGTCACGGGCAACCTACGATGTCACTCCAGCTCGGCTCTTCTCCAGAGCAACGACGTTCCCCTTGCGAGAGCATTCCAGGATAGTTTGCTCTGTCACCACGAAGTAAGTCGATATAGTGGCTGCACACAACAGGATAATCTCATTTCCAGCTATATATTGAGCTTCCAACACATCGTAATCAATGAAGAGCCAGATGATTACAAGGTAAGAGGATACGAAAAACTGTTAAATGAATCAAATCCTGTCGCTTATGTACTGACCCCTGTTACCAACAGCAACTCTTAATCTCTTCCGAAAAACAAAAACGTGATTGGCCTTCAATTGTCAAGTTCTGTGCAAGCATGACTTTGGCTAAACGTGGAAAGACAATTGATCTTTGAAAGGAAATAGGGTTAGTATAACAATTCCTTCAATAGTGGTCTACAACCTCACTCGCTTTGAAAAGATGCATGAAAAATTCATTCATAGATGAAAAATTTGACGTAAAGACAGTACAACCCCACTCGCTTTGAATAGATGCATGAAAAATTCATTCATAGATGAAAAATTTGACGTAAAGACAGTTTAGCTCTTCTACCGGACGATCTCTCCATACATTTCGCAAAGATCGCACTTCCATATATGTTTAAAAATGCTTTAAGTGACGACAAATAGTATCCTCTACTTGAAAGGACTGTTTGCAACTTGGTGTTAAGAGTGGTGTTAGCAAATTGAATGTTGTTTCAAGGTATACCACAATGCACTCTGAAGACCTTACTAACACCACCCTTAACACCAAGTGCGAGCATATTCAGAATGGCATATGTATATCTTTCATACTCTCACAACATTAACCATGAAACAGGGACGACAAGCAAGTTCCAAGTCGAATGAATCGCATACCTACAGAGATGATAAGAGCTTGTCCCGTATAATTGACATTAGCTTTCGCCCATGGAACAAATCGAACAGCAGCTAACTGATGAACACAAATACCACTCATTAGTCCAGTCCAACAAATCGCATCCTTCAATTGTGAAACTTAAATCCTGTGGTGAAAAAAGCATGTTCAGAAAAGAGCTTACAGTTGGAATGGCACTGAAAGCACATGCATAGGCAGCTGCCTTCAAACCAGCCTTAAAGCCCTCTGCAAAAATGCAACCAAATGAAATAGGTTACGATCATTACCAAATGAATAATCTCTTGCAGGTAACTGAATGTTAGGAACAGTAACGAAGCTACTTTGCAAACAGTAGCTAACAAATACATTAACAGACATCTCAAAAGATCCACTACACCCATAATCAGCACTGTCCAAATTATGCAACACCTACGTTTGGACCAACAAAGAATCACAGAAAGAATCACAGAAACCTAGACATTGAAGACACAAGATGTACACAATCAAAACATTAATTTATGTTTTATATGCTCAATTGTAATTAGTGACGATCATATGTGCGCGCAGACCTTAGATCAAAAAGTAATCATTGGTCAATTAATGCAAATCTAATACAACATTACATCAATATTAAGATAGCGTTAAATTAATGTTGAATACACATTAGCGTAATAGTTGCTTGCATAACATCAAGTTTAATGCCAAGGATGAGGATGCTAACATCACACTAAAATTACGTTCACTCAATTTGCTTAAAACTAACATTGACTCAAGACTTGGACTACGTGAATCCCAACGCCTACAAATTACGTGGATCCCATCCCAGCATAACAAACTAAATCGCTAAATTCAAATCTGAAAATACAATCCAATGCAAGATTCGAGTCATTCAAGGTTCAAATTTCCAAATAAATTCAAAAAAACAGGACACTGCAGCCTACCCTCTGTACAGTGCTTGGCCCTTGCAGCTTTTTCTTCAGCAAGGCTAAGCTGGAGGTCCTTGTCTTCAACAGGAGACGGAATCATGAAGGCCGGCTTCATCCTAGGCTCCCGTTGCAGCAAAGCCAGATCCTCTCTCTTCTGTCTCCACCACCCTCTCCAGTCGGCAGCCATCTGCACGTCAAAATCGTCCAATCTCTGAGGAATTGCAGCAAGCTCAGAGCTTCCAAAAAACCTCAAACTACTGACACCTGAACATCACAATGCTTCTAAGGAAATAGCACTAAAATAGCAACGTTCTGGGGATTGAAAATGTGGTTTCTGAACTAAATTAGCAGAACAGTTTAGGGTAGTTCAAACGAATACCAACTCCGAAATGCCTCCCTCACTCTTCTAAATGTCCAATCACTCACAAATTGCACACCTACTCAACGAAAATCAACGAAAAACACAAAAACACTCCAAAATCAGTACCACGATCAAAAACCAAAATCTCAGAAACCCACATGAGAAATCAAACCTGGAGGGCGTTGGAAGGTTAAAAAGCATCGAAATCGCCACCGAATTCTAGCTGAGTCAGAGAAGTGAAGCGAACGAAGGTGACTGGGAGGGAAGAAAAAAATTAGGGTTAAGAAGACGTCATGCGTGATGGCCATGGCGACGCACATGCCCCTCCAGAATGGCGGAATACGCAACAATCAAAATGATAGTAAAAATAATTTTTTTAATTTTTTAATTCATTAAATCTTTTAAATTCGATAACTTTCACACTACTGTAGTGTGGGAGGTTGCATTCTTGGTATGAATAGAAATTTTTATGCACAAAGGTGAGTGCAGCAAGGGCTTTGATTTTGTGGCATTTGGACATGCCATCTCAAAGTTATGGGTTTTTCAAAATAAAAAGATTAATTTAATTCAATTTTTTAATTTTTAAAAAATCCATAACTTTTCACACTATAGGTCCGATTAAACACCACGAAATTGGTATGAATAGAAAGTTTTTATGCACAAAGGAGTGTGCAAGCGTATTGTCTCATGGCATTTGAACATGCCGAATGTGAAAGTTAATTTTCGAGTTCATAAATACTTTGAAATTCAATTGACTTTCACATCGTGGGTCCAAATGTCACAAAACAAAGTCCACGCACCCCTCCGTGTAGAGAGCTTTCCAACAAATACCATGAACACCGCCAAACACCTCACGGTTTCTTAAATCTCGACATATCAAACAAACAAAACAAAACAAACAACCTAATTTTAAGGTATAGATTGGGGAGTGCAAAAGATATATATCCGACTACGAATATTCCTTCGTGCTCTACACTTTTATGGCTTTCCACTACCCACTTCCACCTTGGTTGTTGCCAATTTACCTCCAACTTTACATCTAATCTTATAACATCTTGGTAAACGAATTCTCCACTTATTTCATCCTCCGTTGTCGACACATCTTTTAGGGGGGTCACACCTTCTCCACCCACCATGGCTTCCCATTATTGGCTCCTCACCAAACCCTCGCCAACTTCTCATTCTCCATTCTCCAAGTGTTTGATGAACAAAAGGTGTGACTACCCCTAAGGGCCAACTTACGTGTGAGCACAGTGGGCAAGTTTACCGCTAATTCAAGCAAGAAGACAAAAGTGGCTCTACCAACTGCCTTGTCCAAGTGGGCAAGCCAGAGAAAGGAGGAGGAGAAGTTTCACCAATATCGGTCCACAAACAACCTCATTGGTGCAGACTAGTTTCAATCAATCTTGAGACTCATATCTAAGGTAAAAATATCATGAACGATTAGAATAAGCATTTCAGCCTATGAGATATGGGAAATTCATGAGAAATTCAGCTCAATGTGTGCACAAATAAGAATGATGAAGAATGCACAAGAAAACAAAAAACAAAAAACAAAAACAAAAAACAAAAAACAAAACACTTCTAAAATGAATAATTTATTGAATATAAATGTGGATTTCTCATATGGACCCCATTCTTTGTCTCATAGCTTCACCTAAAATGGTTTTCCTTTAAACTTGTTCCTAATAAAGTCTAAGCCAATCAAATTTCAGCAAATTGAATCTTTTCAAATCAACATCAAAGCTAGCAATTGCTGGTTTTAGAACACCCTATTGTGCCATTAGAAAAGGGGGGGGGGGCATTTATAATATTCCTACCTTAATATGTGTGAATTTCCTATTGTATCCCTCCTGACCCACCCGCCCGCCCGCTCACTTGATCCACATGAAAAGTGCAATGGTTGTTTTCCCTTGTAGCAAGCACCCACTGTGAAAGGATCAAGGTGGATTGACCCCCTCGCTCGGCCTTACCAGGGGTGCAAGTAAAAAAAGTGCCCCCTAATTTGGGCCATTCTAGGGTACACTCTTGACCTCACCTAGCTAATTCGGGGTCTCTGATTGCAAAAATGAATTCAAAATTTGCAAAAAAATTCATGTGCAAAAAATAAATAATTCCAGGGTTTGCCCGCAGGGCCGAGCAAGGGGGTCAGTTCTCCTTGGCCCTGTGAAAGGAAAGGAGGCCCTAATAATCAGAGATGAAAAAATCTGCCAATTTGTTCATAATTTTGCTTGGCTCCTTCCGCGATAAGAAGATGCCTCGTCATGTGAAGAAGAAACTAAAGTTCCATCCCATTTCCGGATTGATTTCAAGGACCATTTTTTTTCTTCTCTTCCTCCTATTCCCAGAAATCCACACTAGCTCCATCTTCTTTTATTTGACAATTGCCATGGAAATTGAACGATTTCGATTGACCCCATCATCTCATCTCATCTCACCTCATTTCATCCTCCAAAGAATCATCGTGTTGTTCCCATTCTTTGGAATCTTCAATGCCGGAAGTCTCCTTTGGATTAGCCTCATCAGCACTGTGCCTTTGGCTTTGGCTTTGGCTTTGAACTTTTGAAGCCGGTTCAGGACGTGACGTTGTTTTGCCGCAATTGGGGATTGTTCATGAGAAATTTCCGGAGCAATACAGACTGTCACAAAAGAATGTCAGAAATCAGCCGGAGTGTTGGAAAGAAATGGGTAAATAAATGGATCTCATATTATTAAGGTAATATGCTCTAAAAGCGACCATTAACCCTTAAACGTCGAAGGGGGGACCCTCGAAATCTTCCTTTTCTATTACCGTGTGAATCATTGACCTCCAGAATTGCAAAATTAGTCATTGGAAGTCAAACTATTGTAGAAGATCTTCCTTTTCCAAACCAAATTTAGAGGATGAATAGTTGCACTTCTGTCCTATACAGTTTGATTCCTTGTCATCCATCGGACACAAAACGTCCGCCTCGACGTTCAAGGGTTAAAAAGCTGGTCTGCCTTTTTCGTAGGCTGAAGTGGACAAAATTATTTTTCTCTATCATTTTTCAGAGAAAGAAAAATGGATGTGGAACCTAACACAAGTAGTTTTGTATTTTTCCAAGCATTTTTGAATTAGTTACAAATTTTCAAAGATTATGGACATAGGCACCTATTTGTGACTATAGGTCTCCCAAAATTTGTCCACTTGCAACTTGTAAAGCAATGTGTGGAAATCAAAGACAGTGATTGGCTCTTAAAAACACAATTTTTCTTTGGTGCATTCAATTGCTATAATGGTCCATTTAAGGATCACCCCATCTCCATTCTCCACCTAAAAACAAGGGCGGTTTGAAGAAAATAGGCACTTTTAGAACACACTTATTTTTGGCACTCACGTGCCAAAATTGAATTGAATTTCCACGTCAGATTCTCAAGGGTCCACATCACCTCAAACCATTCACAAAATGACACGTGGCACTTCTTTTACAAAAAAATGGCTTAATTTATGTCAAATCTGATGTGGACCCCTGAGAATAGTGGAATCTTGAATAGTAAAATCTGACATGGACTCAAAATAGTAGAGTTACCTTGTACGAGGTAGAAAGATCTACTAAAATGGTTCGTTTAAGTTCTTGTGCCAAAATAGAGTCTACACTATAATTATGGGGGGTTTTTTTTTTTACTTGTAGACAAATGAAAATCATGTACCGGAGAAGCCTAGAGACTCTTTTGGGGCCATGATGGGGGCAACACACTTCAAAAATTCATTGATACATTGTCACAAAAAACTAATCGTTTCAATATTGCTCTTGCCATTTCTCACACTTGTCCTTATTAGTAGGGGCAAATTCATTTTTTAATTCAACGATGGCAAACTGAACTCCTAATTCTAACCGCAACGGGTTGTTTTAATTACCTTGCGCCCCAAAAACAATTTCAATCATGGGTTGCGTCGCGTCCATGGCATGATGATAAGGTGGTGCTGGTGCAGGACTGTTGTGGCCGGGGTTTTTTGGGTCAAAAGGCATATGATATTTATATATACATCCAAATTCGACCAGACAAATGGTTCCCGTATGTTCCCGTATGTTCCCTTGGGTTCCCATAGCAAGGTTCTCACCAGCAATGGGCCTTTTTTTGCTTTTGTATCTGGACTTTGCTTTGCAGGAGAGAGAGATAAGCTCAAGAGAAGGGAATATGTGCTTTCTCAGCAGATAGCTCTCTTCCATTTCATTTGAAGCATGACGCATTATTAGCCCGTGCTCTAAAAGTGACCGTGCTCTAAAAGCAATCGTGACACAGAGGTATATTTTTGCTTTCTTCTTCAATGTATCAATAGTGTACATTTTAAGAGGTGGTTGCTTTTGGTGGCCACTTTGTTTCAACTTCAAAATTTTCGTAACTAATTTCATGAAGGTCCAAACAATATGAAACGACTTGGGTTAGATGAATGCCAGTTCCATTTTCCTTCCTACGAGAATTTACAAGCTCAAAATTGTTTCAAGGAATTAAGCTTCTCCTAAAAGGCAATCAACTCTTAGATGATTGCTATAACAATAGACTACTTTACATCCTCCATTTGGTCTTGAGGTAGCAACACCCATAACCATCAATTTAAGGGTTTTGGACATGATGTTTATTAATAGACATCCAACAAATTGTTAAACCCTATTAGCAAGAGAAAAAGAATTTCAATGCACTTTCAAATGTATTTTTTGGACACTGTGAGTATAAGTTGTGAATTTTAAAGAGCCCACTAGAGATGCATCCTAATACCAACACTAGGGTCTGATATTTAGATGTAGTACATCCTTGTAATCACATCTATTTACTTCCCAAAATTTTCCAAGATTTTAGAGGTGGTGGTTATGGGTACAGTGACACTTATGGGTATTGCTACCTTAATCCCTAAGAACATCGCCACCCATGCTCTCTTGAAATGAGAGTGGGGGAGGAGAGTGGGGAGGCTCTGAATCAACTCCCATTGTGGCCACAATACAAGTACTTAGCAAAAAAAAACTCCACATTCTTCAACTTCTAGAGCCCAAACAAAGTTTTCTTGAGTCTAATCATATTTTTTTTTCGACACTTTCTTGGTTGTAGTCGTCATTGGATTTAGAATTTTCAAGATGAAAAATGGAAAAATGGTAAAAATAAAAAAATATAAGTTGATTTCAAGGGTTTGGACTTTTTAACGAGTCGGTTGAGCAAGACATGTTGGGGAATGATGTTGCCTCTATCACAAGCTCTATCATTGAATTTTTTTTATAAATAATGTGATATGACAAATTAGTGTTATGTTTAGTTTAATGGGATAAATTATTCTACACTCCAACCTCTCAAATCAAACCCTCTATTAACATTCTCAAATACTTTGCATTGTGTTTATTGGCTCTGTCATTTGGACAAAGACTATGACATCAACTCTCTGTTTTTTGAATCTGAGTTTCTAAAACCTATCTACAACCACATTCACACTACACAATGTGGTCAAGGTTTGATAAGAGTGGATAAAGACGGTCTCATTGTTCTTTTCGCATTATCATTGATTGATATAACTTACTATCTTACATTTAACATATTTGACCTTTAATATGACTATCTTCCATGCTTGCAATTAAAACAACAAGGATAGAGTGCAAATCTTACAATACATTGACACCAAAAGGACTAATATAAAACACAAGAGTTAAAAATTAAAAATTCATAAGAATTGTTTGCAACTAGAAAGGACCAAATACTCATCCTAATCTAATGTGGCATATGAAATCAAAAGTGGATTTATCTTATACTTTGAAGCTTACAATTTTATATTCATGGGATTAAGAAATTCAAAATAAGTAGATGTTGAAAGGGATTAGTGATGAAATAATTTAACCCCTAAAGTCCTATAGCCTTTTTCCATCAAAAAGCATTCAAAATTGCCATTTCTATTGCAAAGAGCAAAAATCTTTACAAATTACCTTTTTTGCATATTTAACTGTAAAATCATTCTTGTACAAAACTAGTATAAAAATGTGTAGAAGAAATTTCTACATAGATTGTAAGATATTTGCATGAGAAGTGAAGAAAACAAGGTTTTGAGTACATCAAGTGATTGGATTATTTGAATTTGAATCTTCGTAACTTCAATTTTTTGCACTACAAATTTTGAATTGAAGATTTTTTATATTGAAGATTTGAGTTTCAAGTCAAGGGAAAAAATTCCCCCCAAAAAATGTGATTTTCATTCTTTAAAAAATTGTTAAATAGAAGTAAGCGATTGAAAGAAAAATTGAATCATCAATAGCTTTAAAAAATGGAATTGAAACACACTAATTCCAATAATGAGATTGTTCTAGCAAGCATACTTAACCTTGTACAACTATTTTTTTTTAATTGTGAAAATTGAGTTTAAAAACAAATCCAATACTTTATTTTCTCAAGAAGTTTCTATGATTGCCCACAAAACTTTCACATCACTAAACCAAATGATTCCAAAGAATCAAAGCTTTCCATGTAAATAAAACATATTTTTTGAGAAAAAAATTACAATTTCTTAATTTCAAGTATTTGTGGATTTTTTTGCTACACATTCTCCCCTATTTTGAGGTTATTGTACCATAATTTTTTTTCTCATGCACCAATTGAAATAAAATTATAACCCTCAAAAGCTAATATATTTTTTCTATCTTACAAGAGAGTTGCAAAAAATCACGTCAAAAATTGAAATTACATGATCCTACCGAAAATCCATTTTGTACCCAAAGGGATCTTATCTTAGAAGTTTTTAAAGTCCACATGTTCTTCCAAGCCATGCTTAGGTTTGGGTAGATATTCTTCATAGTTGATTGGATTTTGAGAATTGTTTGTGATTGTGCCCCCCCCCCTCCCGACTTGAATTGCTGCAACACCAATTTGTGCCACATGGTTGTTTCTTTTGTTTTAGCAAGTTCCACCTTTGCGCATGAATGAGATGTGGTCAATTACCACTTCCCCCCCTCCCTCAAAATGACCAAACTAGGCCTTCTACAATTCCTTTTGGCACGTCCCACTTATGGAGTGAATGTGTGGACGCTCTTATGTTTTCAATCTCTCATATACTCCAAGAGGTTAAAATTCCAAATACTAACTCCGCCTTTTCTTCACCCTTGGCATGAATGTAATACCCCACTCAACTCGAAACAAAGTAGTCTACTCTAAAAGCACCCATCTTCTATAAGCAACCACTAACACAAAGGTACGTTTTTTTTGCTTTCTTCAATGTACCAATGATGTAAATTTCAGGAGGCGGCCGAGGGGCGGGGGGGGGGGAGGGGGGGGCGGCGCTTTCAGTCACACCACTACGTTCCAACTTCAAAAATATGTAACTAATTCCACAAAGGTCCCCAAAACATGAAATGACTTGGGGGGTCGATACCAATTCCAATTCCCTTCCTCCCAAAATTTGACCAAAAATGGTTTCCAAGGAGCCATTTAGCTTCCCCCCTAAAAGGCAATTAATCAGCTCCTAAGTGGTCACCTTAAGAGCAGACTACCCTAATAAATAAATAAAATTGTTTTTTTATTTTTTATTTTTAAAAATTGAAACAAAAGATTGATTGATTTTTAAAATTGTTTTTTCTTCTTCTCGTCGTCCTGGTGGTGTTCAGATTCTGGATAAGCTTCAACTTCGAAGCAGCACACACAACTTCAAGTTATGGCAACCGATGCACAGATGGTTTGTCAGAGTTTTTCAGTTGTTGTTTTTGTTTTAAAAATTCAACTGAGCTGATCCAGACGACGATAAGATAAGTGAGTAAGGTGGGTACACCCAAAACCGTCACTTTTTACTACTGAGCCTAGTTGCTATTATGAAACTGGTCAAATTTTCACATGTTCATGTTGGCAAGTGAAAGGAGGTTCCAACGCACCAAAGAACGCCACATTTGGATATTGTATACAAAAGTTATTAAGGGTCAAAGTTCGTTTCTAAAAGCGCTCCATCCAAATAGGTACATAACTGAAATTCGAAATGTACAAAACTTCTAGATGGCGCTTTAAGGTCAAGTGCCATTTAACAGCATACTACCTTAATCCAATTAGAGATTTAGTCGATCTCTCCCGCAATTGATGAAATGAAATCAGGAGGATCAAATGGAGTTATGATGCCGTTATTAATGGAATGGAAATAGGAATAGGAATAGGCATGTGTGTATGTGTGTGTTTTTGTGGTAGGGGTGGTGTTAGCAAAGTGAATCTAATAGTCCACACAAGGTGTGTACCGCTATAACGTAGTCAGCTCTTAAAGCGTCATTTTTAGATGAAGGGATTTGCCATTTGGAAGGAGGAGCTGAACTCCTTGGAAATTTCCAGTCAATTTTTGGAAGAAGTCAAGAATTGGAATTGGGATCGAACCCAAGTCATTTCATGTTTTTTGGACCTTTGTGGAGTTAATTACGGATTTTTGAAGCTGGAATGCAAGGGAGGGGGGGCCACTAAAAACAACCACCTCCTAAAATGTACATTGTTGGTACATTTGAAGAAAGTCAAAATGTACCTTTGTGTTAGTGGTTGCTTCTACAACAAGGGCACTTTTTAGAGTACCCTAGTTTTAAATGCATTTCTAGTTTAGGGGAGTTGCTTTATGTGTGGGGCAAAGCTAAGAAAATGGACTTCATTATGACCACCCCTCTAGGGGGGAAGAACACTTTTCTTAGTGTGGGATGTATTGGGGGATCACTAACCATTGGCCAATTTGGAGTTGTTAGAAATGGAAGGATTTTCTAACTTGAGAATTTGAAATGTGCTTGACGTGTGTCATTTGGCATCTTGCCATTTATGCGAGGATCGCAAGGAGGAAAAGTCTAACCTCAAATACTCTGGCGCCTATGAGAAAAACTAGAAAGAAGAGCTTTGAGAATAGTTCTAGTTCAAATTGGTGTTTGAGGGACTTTTTTTTGCTCTAGTTGATTTCCATCTTCCTAAATAGAAGTTAGCCCCTGTCCTCGATACCAATCTCACCTATTTTTGCTTGGGATCTTGGTCGAGTCTCTTGTCCTTGTTCTTCTATTCTTCTCATACTTTTAATTTGATGGTTACTTCTCCCCCCCCAAAAAAACAAAAACAAGCAACAATAATAAGAGAGGCTTTATCTTTCTAGCATATGACTTGTTTTTCAAGTGAGGTAGCTACTCAAATACTCAAATTCCTTAGGATAACTTTCAACAATGTGAAGCCTCCTCCCCTTCATGGTCTAAAGCCATTAAACAAATTGAGTGCTCTTCATGGTCAAGAGCTTCGAAATGGTCCAACTCAACAAATGAGAGTGCTCAAAAATCTCCATTTCTCTTGGCCATGTACCACGTGCAAAGCAACCCTAAAAAACCTTGCTAACAACACTTGAACACTCCCAAGTTCAAGTAAGGTGCCCCCTCCCTCCAATGCACCAATCACCATATAAACCATTATCATCACTCTGCATGCACCTCTAGAATCCATATGTACTCATGTCAAAGAATCAATTCCAAAAACCTCTACCCCCTTCATAAGTTTTGCATGCGGTACCAAAATGTCGCGTTCCTTGGTGTGTTGGAACCTCCTTTCACTTGCCAACAAGAAAATATGAAAAATTTGGCCAATCTAGTAACAATAACAAGTCACAATAGCCCAAAGTGGCGGTTTGGGGGTACCTACCTAACACTCTAAAAAGAGCCCTTGACACAAAGGTACATTTTTCTTTCTTCAACGTACCAATTACAGTGTACACTTCAAGAGGAGAACACTTACTTATAGTGCCCCTTACGTTTCAACTTCAAAGAATTCATAACTAATTCTACAAAGGTCCAAAAAACATGAATCAACCGTTGGGTTCAACACCAATTCCATTTTCCTTCCTACAAAAATTTACAGATTTTTTTTTTCCCAAACGAGTTTAGCTTCGCCTCAAATGCAATCAACTCAATCTTAAAAAGATCGCTCTAAGAGTAGACTACTACCTTAACTTAAGGTAGTATGCTGTTAAATGGCACCTGACCTTAAAGCGCCATCTAGAAGGTTTGTACATTTCGAATTTCAGTTATGTACCTATTTGGATGGAGCGCTTTTAGAAACGAACTTTGACCCTTAATAACTTTTGCATACAATATCCAAATGTGGCGTTCTTTGGTGCGTTGGAACCTCCTTTCACTTGTGAACACGAATATGTGAAAATTTGACTAGTTTCATAATAGCAACTACCCACCTTATAGCCTAAAAGCATCACCAGCGATCACAAGTGAGAGTGAAAGGGCGGTGACCAAGCACCACGCACTGACGGCGCAAGTGCGATGTGAAGACCTTTCCAAATTAGGTTTCATTTTTTTCAGGCCACAAATTGGGAGCCCGCCCGCTCGCCCGCGCGCCTGCACTCCCTGCAGTCGGGCAGGCAGGCAACTGTTCGTGCACCGAAATAGAATATTGCTGCAATATACCCACATCGTGGGAGGATGGATTCTTTCCGAATCGAATCTCCTCAGACATATAGGAACTGAAGTACTGTAGTAGTAGTAATCCAAGTGTGTTTTTGCGTACACGATTCCAAATTCCAACGGATCCAACCCACTTGATGACTTCAAGGGTTAAAAATGACTGAAAGGAATTCATCGATCTGGTAATCTGGCATCAATCGCACTATCTGGGAGGAGCTCAGTCGCTCGATTTAGCATTCGAGAATGAGAATGTAGGACTGTACGTTTACTGCCTGCCTGCTGTGCTCTTCAGTTCGATCCGATCCGTCAGCGACTGAGTTCAGTTGCCTGCGTTCGTCAGTTCCTCACCACATCCGTCCGAGATGGATTGGAATGAAATGGCCCGCAAAGACAAAACGGAACTGATCCAAGCTAGTGTTGTTGTCAGTGTATTCTGATGAGCTAGCCTCCGTTTCTGCAGTTTCTTTCTTTCTTTAGAGATTGGATTCTGAGCTTTGTTCTTTGGGGTTTATTTTTGGACACAAGCTAGCTAGTGACGTTGTATTCTGAGTTTGAAGTTGGGAGGGACTTGTTTTTTTTTAAGTGAAGCTTATCTCTACCGGCTTTTACACTGACTGACTGACTGCAGACGGACTGCACAGGATAAGCTTAAGTGTATCGAGAATGATTTCGTTTCTAGATTCTTCAGTTGGCTGTTGAATAGTTCGGGGTAGTCGCGGCTTTCTTCGCCTCATCCTCGATCGTCAGAGAATGGGAAGGGGGCGCTCTCTCTGTTGTTGTTGGCTCTCTGTGGCTCGCTTGCATGCAGAGGTCCTACAGTGTTCTGTGAAGATTGAGAATGGTCATTCTTCTCCTCCAGAGGTGAAAGAATGGGTGTGAAGAACGTTTCTGTGAAGGATTTTTTGATTGCTCTGCACCTCGATCTCTCATCCTACCTACTACATTTGAGTTTAGCTACATTTGAGTTTTTAGTGTTTGTGCCTTCACTGTTCTTCGTGCTCTTTGCATTCATCGCCTTCGTCGACGTGCATCCCAAAAGTTCAAATTAAGAGCTATCAAACTCATTATACAGTCCCCTCTTGCAATTGTTGAAATGCAATTTCGTTTGATAAGCATAAATTGCAAAGAACTCCAAATCAACACTTGCATGTTTAAATTTTCAAAGGTGAAAATCATGAAACTGACACTTGAATTACTCTTTCCATTGGGACCATTTTCAAAACAAATGGATAAGTACAATTTTTTTAGATCTCAAATCAACTAAAATTGATGAGCTTTGCTCAAAGTTGGAAAATGAAGAAAAATTGACAAACTTTACACTTCACTAATGGTACATATATGTATTTGAGGACCTCTAAAAAATAAAATGTTTACCTTTCTCAGTGGAAAATGAAAACTTCCAATAGTTAACCTTCAAAACTGTCCATAAATTTTTTTTAAATGGTCAAAAAGAATTTATCTACCTATAGCAAAATGAGTCTGGAATTACAAATTGACCATATATGGGCGAGTAGACAGTTAGGGGTATTGGTGGTCTTGGCCTTTTGAGGTGATCCTATAGGAGCTAAAAATCCTTGGAAAAAGATGTTTAATTCTCTTACAATTGTTGTTTAAAAGAAGAAAAAAATGTCCCAGTGTCCTATTTTTTTCATTTTATTTTCTTTACAAAAAGTCATCCTTTATTTGTCTTAATCCTTTGAGACCTAAGGATAGTCTACATTTCCAAAATTGTGAAGATGTATTATAAAATGCAACTCAAAATTATAATTCAATGATGATTTTGAATATTAATTTGCTTAAATGTCATCATATCAAAAATAAATATTTAAAAAAATAAATTGAGAGTACAATTGAGCACCCATTATAAAGAATTTGAAAATGAAATTTAGAAGAGATGATTTTCTAATAGACATGTAGCTATATTAAATAGTATTTCTAAAAGACATTAGTTCTATGTTGTGTAGAAGTTTGCTTAGTAAACTCCTTTCAAAGGAACATACATTTATGCAATTGGAAAAAATTGATTTGACGATTCTCTTGGTGAGAGAGGCCCTCACCAAAACACCATCTTCATGAAATATCATGGATGACCTTATTTTTTGTTGCAACCCTAATCTATTTATTTTGAAACACATAGACAAATTCCATTGATGTACCGAGATTGCAACCCTAATTTCATTTCCCTATAGATCCACGGACTAGAAATTGTCAAATATTTACAAAATTGGCAGAAATAAATACTTTCTAAAACAAGGCTATTAATCAAATTTTATTCATTTTTTGTAATTTGTAGCTATTGAATCTTATTTAGATGAGTATAAGAATCGCATATAAAAAAAATTGGGGTTTGAGGAAAATGTATGTGTGGGAACAAAGCTTAAAAAGTGGAGCAAATTCTTTTTCCCATATTGCTCGGGCTTTAGGAAATGTGGCTTTGTCATACTTTTGCGTCCCATAATTCAAAAAAAATTGCAAGGAATATTAAGAGACTTTACACTATAGTAAAAACTTCTGTTAGTAAGAAGTATGCAAATTTTCAAAGCAAAATGATGTAGCACTCTACTTCCTTGAGTTTGGGTCCTACCCCCCCAAAACAAAGAAGCTTATAATAACTTATTTTTCAACCATCGAATCATCATAAAAGTGAATGATACTTCCTAGTGGTTTCTTTGTTTCCCTACTTTCAAAAAAGAAAATGAAGTAAATTAACATAAATCTAATACCTCAATACAAATGCCTGAATATTTCAAAACCCAATTCGCTTTGCAAGGAGCTTCAAAGGTTAAGAATCTTGCAAGGTCAATTTAGAAGATCGATTTTTAAGAATCATTTCAATTTTACTATCTATTTAAGAAAATTAATAGAGATAGCTAAAATAGATTTTTCAAAGGTAAAAGTCAATCATTTCTAACTTCATACACTCCCCTAAAGTATCATCTTTCCTACAACAATTTCCATAGCCCAAAAATCTTTAAAAGGACTACACTGAAGGTCTCTGTACTTCACACACACCATCCACAAACAATGTAAGGTGGGTCCCTCCAAAACCGCCACTTCCTGCTACAATGCCTACTTACTATTATTAGACTCGTCAAATTTTCATATTTCTTCATTGGCAAGTGAAAGGAGGTTCAGCCACTCACATGTTATCTTTGAACCATGATTGGATTTTTTGGGGAGTTTCATGGGGTACCCATTTGCCAGGTGTCAGCACTCAATCCATAGAGCTAATTATCAACTATTGCAGTCTGCGCTCAGTGTTGCCTTGTCGACTACTCGGCTTTGAATTGACGACTGCCGGAACGACGGACGGAAGGGCATAACTTAAAATTTAAGTCCCGTACTACTGACAAAGCAAGTGACCATGGCTGGCTTCCCAGGGGGATGTGCGCAGAGCATATACTGCCCAATCAGCATTACGTTTAATATTTAGATCGTGGAATTTCTGGGCGTTGGAATGTTGGTGTGTACATTCCACGACGACGATGATCATCATCGTCGTCCTTGCAATTGGGAAAGGGACGATAAATAATGGGTATGTGTTCCTCAGAAGAGTCAGCTATGAAATACAAGCTGGAGAAAACAAACTTTGCATGAGCACTACCCAAAAAATGGGTGTTGATTGCGACACCCATTTTCAACTCTAATAAAAGTGTTGAAAAATTAGATGTCGTGAAAATTCAAATTGTGTAGCTCCATCAGCATTAGACTCCCTCCGTCTCAAAAAAGGATCTTCTGGTTGGACAAAATGTTTTGGGATTGAGGTTGGAAATAACGTTATTAAAACTTGTTTTGAAGTATTTCAGAATTTTGAATTTTTGAAGCTTGTGACACCAATTACTTCAATAGCCTCCTTACCTAAAAAAAATAGAAGTAAGGTGTTCCTTGTTGCACATGACTCTTCCAAAATATTGATGGAATAGAAATCATATCTATTTTTATGTATGCTTAGTTATTAAACAATTAGTGGAAGAAAAAGAAAAAAAAACTTTTAAATCTTATATTGTGCAATTAAAATTTTGAAGCATCTAACTTGTCATTTTCTACCTTATTTGTCATTGCATCTTTTGAGTTCATTGTCATTGTGATAAACTGTCACAATGAGCTCAAGAAAAATTAATTAATTAAAAAAAAATTTAACTCCCTCCCAACCCCCGAGTTTAAGAAATTATTATTAATTAAAATTAATTTTTTAATTCTTCGTCCTCCCCTCCCCTTACTAGTAGTTTTTTGAACAAGGTTAACATGGCAAACAATATGGGACAATGAAAATCCCATATTCCATATCAATATATCATATCCATATTTGTACACATATTCGTATTTGTCTTATATTGTATTCTAATATCAAGTACTGTATTTGTATTTTGGTACCATATCCGTACAATATTCGTAATTGTACTCTCATTCATATCCATATATCGTATTTGTATTCGTATTTGGATGGATGGCTCGAATTAAATCTCAAATATCAACGGCTTAAGAAAATTTGACAAATGGACGGCGATTTTGAAGGTAAGCATTTTTTAAAAATCGACGGCCTTAAAAAAAATTGAGAGAGGAGGGGGGCAACTAATACCCTTGGCTTACTCTTTTGGATATATTGTAAAGTTGTATGTCATACAATCTGTAAAATGGAGTAGCCAGGAAGATTTTATCTTAAAGCATCAACAAAAATCCGTTGTGAAGATTATAATTTTAAAAATTGGTATTTGGATTCACAAGTGTTTTGATTTTTTAAGAGTAGAGGAATATATAAGATAGAAAATGACACACTTGGAAAACAAATGTCAATTATGAAATGAACTTAAATCACAATAATTATGCATTAGTACATGCTCTATTAGAAACATGGGGTGCATAGACAAGATAAAGTGGTCTACTTGAAGACTCACATGACACCTTATCTACTACCTATTGTTATAGTAGTTTATTCTTTAGTCTAAATCAAACAACCCTTGATTCTACTAGTGATATTTCACAAGCGAAACTACACATTAGATCCATTTTGATATAGATTTTATATACTTGTCAAGTCCAATTATTCCAATTATAGTCTAATCTTAATCCATACGTAAAGGATCCCTTTATCCTTGTAGTAAAAACATAACACTAGACAACTAGACAATGATCTTCTCAATGTTGAAAAGATATTGTACTTTGTTAGATACTTGGGAGGGCCTTATCTGTTAATTCAAGAATTGGGAGTAGTCAGGGAATCATATGAGACAATTTTGTTCACTATAAGAAATCCCCTTTCAAAGATACAAAAGAGACCCCTACCTTATCAGTACACAATGTGATGAGGTTCCTCATTCTACTTCGTATCATATTTTCTTTTAATCTTTATATTTTTTGTTGTTGCAAGGGAGGAAACCCAGAAAAAGACCCATATTATTTTGGCTTGGTAACAAGATGGCACTTGCAATGCCTCTCTTTTTGTAGCGAGGCCTTCAACCCATGTTTTCTTTCTTGTTCACAATTGTTGGGTGTCATCATGTCCGGTTGGCATGTGTAAAAAACACTTTCGGTACGATCAGTGCACGAGTCTTTTCCTGTGACAAACTTTCACTCGGCAACCGGCAAGATATGCGGAACATGAATTGGACGCTTTCGACACCAGTGAGCAACAAGCCAAGTGCCACCTTACTACCAATATCCCCCTTTTATCATCAAAGACGGGACAAGCCCAATTCCTTGAAAAAGAGAAAGCTCCAATAGCAAGGACAATTTTTTTTTTAAACAAAGGATGTACAGTACCAAGAATGATCGCAACTGGATATCATAAATTCAACAAAAAAAAATGTTTTTTGAGAATACACACCAAAAAAACCCTCAATTGCGAGCTTTCAGGGCTTAAGTTAATTGCAGGTCAAGCCCTTGCTCCCAGATGCAGGCTACACTTCGGGTGCAACTATCATAAACTCTGGCTTTTTAGCAACAATGTTATTGAGATTGTGTACAAAGGGAATGAGTTCAATTGATAGTTATCATAATTTGGGATTTCATGATGCATGAGTAAACTTATATGGGAATGTTCCACTTTATTTAACCCTAGAAGGATGTCGCGGATACTAAGGGCCGCTTTACACCTAGAGGTTGGGCCAATTCCCCTTGAGCCGGATTGGCTGAAATTTCAGTTCCTTTCGGGCTAAAGGCCATCTTCAACTACTCATTAGAATAAGATTATAACAGGGTCAATTCTCTCATGTGCAAAGACCTTGAGGTCAATTCAATAAGTCAGGGGCCAAAAATTGGAGCCAATTCAATAAGAACTATAAAATTTCAACCCCTTTGTCTTTCTCTTTTCACATGCACTTAACATCTAGAGGCTCCCTTGTGTCTGATGACAAAAAATATAGTGGATCTGATTTTTTTTTAATTTTAAATTTGACATTGGCCCCAAAGCCAAGAATTGGCCTCCCATTTTTGGTGCAACGAATTCAAAGAGCTTAGGCCATGTGAAATCATTTCTTTTTTGAGTAAAAAATTCATTCCACCAAAT
Organism: Rhytidiadelphus loreus; assembly: GCA_947034895.1. NCBI lineage: Eukaryota > Viridiplantae > Streptophyta > Bryopsida > Hypnales > Hylocomiaceae > Rhytidiadelphus > Rhytidiadelphus loreus. The sequence continues at coordinate 49,725,205 of OX344764.1, forward strand.
TTGCTTGGCCTCTAGGTATAAAGGGGTTGGGATCGACTTCATCCTTTTGTCCAATCCCAACTCAAAATTTTGGGCCTCTAACACAATAAATAGGCCTTGCTTCTAGGTGTAAAGCGATCCTAAGTGCATGATGGATGATAAAGAATCCTTCTCCATAGGATAGAAGCACAAATGTTCATTTTTTGAAATTTGTATGAAAAGAGGAGGTCTTGCACAATATTTTGACTTCCGACAAGTGCTCTTATTTTTTTTAACCCCTAAAGGACCAAGGCCTTTATTCTGCCAAAAACAAACTCAAAATGACCATTTCTATAGCAAAGAGTAAAAAAAAATTGAATTTTTTTTCTTTATTCTTTAAAATATTATTAAGTACAAGTAGGTATGAGATAGAAGGAAAATCTAAATTATTAATATCTCTAAAATAGAATTACAACGCACTAATCCCAATGGAATGAATCAAAGCTTTCCATGTAGAAAAAAAATGCAATCTATAAAGAAAAAAACTCAAAATTCAAATTTCAAATTTTATTGTATTACCCCCTCTCCCCTGTTTTGAGCTTATTTGGGCATAAATTTTGTTCCCAAGCATTGATTGAAAAAAGAATTATATTCCCATGAAGCTAATAAGTTTTTTTTTAATATTAATTTAAAAAAAAATCCATTTGTCCCCGGAAGAGACAATGGTCCTTTAGGAGTTAAGTAAATGATTCACACGATATCCCCAAAGCTGATTTCCATGGTGACCAATCCATCCTTCTAGGATTAACCCTCAAAGGACATCGCCACCTCCCTCCGTAATAAGGCACCCCTTCAAAATACAATTCAATCTTTGTAGATCAATCGATACTACCCATTCTCTCACTTCTTACAACTTCTTACAACAACAAGAGAAAATCATCCATCCCATACCGTGTCCTCAGCCCACCATTTCCAAGTTAAAATTCCTCCGCCACTTCAATTGAAAACTGAAAGGTAGAGTGAGCTTACATACGAACCCCAACGGACAAAAAAAAGTACTAAAAGAGAAGAACAATAGTCCACCAATCACCTTTGAACGTGGAAGCAGGAGAATGACGAGTTCCACTGATATCAATCCATTCTCAACACCATAAAAAAGAAAACATAAAAACACTTTCCTATATTCCGATATATATCAGTGAACGCACCCACCCACCGAATACATGTATCCAACAAGGCCCCTACCGCAGATACTTCTCTCCTTCTCCTTTTACTATGGTCAATAAGTCTATACACTTTTTCCCTTAAATATTTCCACCGAGGCCTTGTCCCTTTCAATGGAAATTGTCCATGTGTTTTAATTTCATTTTTTTTAAATGTCAACTTTTCCCCCCTCTGACATACAGGCCTCTCTTGCAGATAAATTCGGCCTTTTCCGGGTGGAAAGCGAGCATGTGCATGAGAAAAAATTGCGCTTTTTATTGTGGACCCTCGGGGAAAAGCAGGACGGGGCAACTTTCTTCCTGTCTCTCTCTCTCTCTCTTCCTTCTGTTGTGGATAGTTTTGCCTGAAAACGCACTCGAGGACCAACCGGATCTCTCGGGGGCCAAAAACCCTCCATGGAAGGGGGGCCTTTCCCCAATAGCGCCTTTCCCAGGTCTATCCGTGAGCCATGGCCCTCCAACCAGGGGGACGGGGGCACGTGGGTCACCACACCCACATGGTGCCATCTCGGGGGCTCTCTCTTTGGGAAAGGGGGGTCCCGGGGGCAGTCTCATCCTCACATGGAAAACGCCAAATAAACGAACCAGGGGGGGTTGCCTCCATGGTGCCTGCAATTGGTGGCTTTGGGATTTGAAATGAATGATTTAGGATGGGAGTCGCGATGCAGTGAAGGTATGGGGACAATGACCTATTTCCAACCACTTAAAAGCATTTTTTAGCGTATGTGTGGCAGGGGGGGAGGAGAAAAAAAAATTCTCCGTGTAGAGGAATAGATTTAAGAAGGGTTTCATAATTTTTGACATTTTTTCCCGTCAAAAGTAAAAATTACAAAATTACCATGAACCTTTTTTGTGAAGATTTTGTTTGTCCTATTTTGGATTTGTAGGCAAACCAAGTTTCAATTAAATATACTAGGGGATTTTCAGAAAAATGATATGCACATGCTTTTAAATATTTTGTAGAGTCTAGTTGGTTTCAAATTTGGCTATTTTTTACATCGTGGCTCATGCTTGAAGATGTGTAGCATTTTGACAAATGTTTTTTTTTATTCATTTTTTTAAAATATAAAAATAATACATTTGCTTTAGATTCTTATCAACTTGTTAGTCTTCAAAAATTAGATTTAATCATTTTTATAAATTTTCTTCATTAACAAGAGGTTATGCATTCGAATTTTCTTAAAACTTTTTCTTCTTCTTTTTGCTGCCCTAAATACTGATTTTTTTTGACAATTCATGACAAAGAGGTCCCCCGTACTTTAGGGTATCATGCATAAGATATACAACCTATTTCCAATCAAGACTCCATTTGCGCAGGATAGGGTGATCTATTTTCATGGTTGAGGGGAATAGGATGTTGACCATAGCCTTCATTATTGTCAAGCCCTTCTATACACGGAAATTATCAAGCCAGAGGGAATTATGAAGGGAAAAAAAATAGGCTGACGAAGAGGGCAAAGTCCAATAAGGAATGCTTGTTTTTTTTCAAAATTCCCTCCATCTCAATGATTACCTAAGATAAATACCTATTTAGAAATGGATGAAACACGTGTTCAATGAATAAATTTTGTTTTTTGTTTTTTTTGAAACAAATGAAACAGAATTTCATTGCAAGAATAAAAAATTTGCAACCACACAGTAAAGGGTTCCCTTTATTTGTGTAAAAAAAAAAAAATTGCAATCACCAATTACGCGGATTTCACGTACTAAGAGGAGATTATGGGAAATAACTCTCCCACAAAACGAAAGGGGACATTTCTTTTGGGGTTGTACAAAAGAAATTACAGTACACTTGGTCGCACAAAAAAATCACGCCTCTCTTTATTTGTTCTAGTAACTCGTGGCATAGTACGCACATCAGTTATTGGAACAATGTCATCAACCTTATCCATCCATTGTGTCAGATTCCATGACTTGCATGACTTCCATCTGGGCTAAAAAGCCCAGTTCATTCGGGCAGAAAAATTTGGCAATCAATCCAATGGGTGATGGTACAACTCTTTTTCTTTTTCTGAAATTGAAAATTTCACTATTTAGATTTTTTTTTAAATAAAGGGGACCCTTTACTGCAATAAAAAATAGAATACAAGGCCCAGCTGTAATATGGCAGTGAATTTTCATAGTTGGTGTTGGTAGTGATGGTTGGCTAGCTACTACTTCAAAAAAAAATTGTTAGAAAGTATTGTCACTTTGATTGTTTGTTTTAGTGCAAGGATCAATATGAAGAACCGTTCCCATTTGAATTCCTTTTACATTCAAGTCTAATGCACTTTCAATCTTATAGAAACTTCATAAAGAAAAGGAGAGGGTTTAATTTAATGCCAAGCATCAATAGGCAACTAGCTTTCTCTAAATAAACGGTTGTTGTTGTCAAATTGTTGGCTACCAATAGTTTTGTGTGGGATATATAAGATGGAGGCACTACAAATGCTACAACCCCTTCTTTGGATCTCAATCTATCCATCTAATAAAAGCAACCTAATATACAATTTGGCTCAAAAAATCATTTCGAGGGACCTTTTTCACACATGTAAAGTAGTGCACAAATTTTAGGGTAGTTTAAAGATCGTTGCCACGACCTTCCACTAGCAATGCCTCAAACAACGTGTATTTGGGGGTGTTTTTCTTATGCAAATGAAAGAAAATTCATTGCAAATAAAAATACCGAAAGCAAATCTCATCAACTTGGCTTAGGGTAGAACTACCCATTACCACAATCTTACCAACATTTCATCATAATGGCAATGTACTTAGAAAGCGGACACATCAACCCACACTTGAAGAAGGGTTTGCCCATACTTCAACAAGGTTCTATTCATGATTTAACATTTAAAAATAATAATTTTTTGTTTTGAGAGGAAAGAAATTCCATTGCAAAAAAAGCCACAGAGAGATGAGCAAAAAAACCAAAAAACCATTTTACCTTTGAAAAATTACAGAAAATTCACTTCTTATCATAATGTCTTCATTCTTTTTGCAAATGACTTCTCTCAAACTTTTCAATCTCTTTAAATATGAGAGTTGAACAAATAGCTTCTCCAAAGTTACCTAGATAGCAAATCTGTATGGTGGAACTTATTTTTTGGCACTGCAATTCCATTTCATTTGTTTTTAAATCAATTTTAAATAAATAAATCTGTACGGTTCTAAGTAAGTAAGCCTTAATTGTGGATAAGCTTTCGTCTGATGACCAAGATCCTCACCTGCACTAAGTTAACTTATTTCTGGCAGACTTATTTTTTGGCAGGCAAAACAACTGCAAAGCTCACCAATCTTAAATTCCTCTGTGTCAAAAAAATAATGTTTGATTGAAAAGCTTACACACTCCATTGCAAGGTACGAGGTCCATAAAGCGCCCATTTAATTAAGGTCTGAAAATTAATTTGTGTACCTTCTCGAAATGTTTTTCCAGAGTAAACTTTAGGGCTGCTTTACACCATAGGTTGGGTCAGTTTGTTCACTTTGTTCTGTAAGAGGTCCCAAATCCTCACTTGTGATTGGACAAACTGAAGCTGCAACTGATCTGATTGGACAAACTGAAGCTGCACACCTAGAGGTTCTTTACACCTAGAGGGCAGGTCAATTTGGTGGAATGAATTTTGTGTAAGAAAAAGACATGATCTGATCATCTGACATGACCTAAACTTGATGACTTCGATGGACCAAGAATGGGAGGCCAATTCTTGGCTACAAGACCAATGCTAAATTTCAATTGAGTTTTTATTTTTTAACAAATCAGATCTTAGGATTTTGTGCAATCAGACTCAAAGGGAATTGGCCTAGCCTCTACGTGTAAAGCGAACCTTACTTGGAAGACAATTGGAATTGACATCTAACTCCAAGTTGTTTCATAATTTTTTTAGAGCTTTATAAAATTAGTTATGAATTTTTGAAATTGAAATGTAAGATAGAAGGCTCTGAAATAGAGCGGACATTAAGAATGGACCCTATAAGTGTCTCTTAAATGGAAAAACTGTAATTCATAAATTGACCACCATAGTCATTGAATGAATCAAGAAAAAAAACATTATTAATTGCAAGAGTCAATCATTTTCTTTACTTTCCCAATTTTCTTTAGAAGTTGCAAGTGAACAGTTTATGGAAGACTTAGGGACATAAATAGGGACCTATGACACAACTCCTTTGAAAATTCATAAATAATTCAAAAATGCTTCAAAAATTATGAAACCACTTGTGTTAGATTCCTCTTATATTTTTCATTGTCTGAAAAATGATCTAAAAATATTTCCATTTAAGAAAATACATGAAAAAGGCAGATCAGCCTTTAGATGAGCCATTTCTGAGCCTCCTACCTTAGTGGTCACTAGAAGCATTCACCTTCTCAAATGTACACTCTTTCTACATTGTTTGTACAATGAAAAAGAAACATGTGCAAATAGTGTACATTTTAGGAGGTGGATACTTTCAAAGCCCAAACACTTTCATTAACCCCTAAAAGCCCAAGGGGTTTGAACAAAACACAAATGTATTATAAAATATAAGTTCTATAAATTTTTTGAAGTTTGCATCAAAGAAGATAATGTGAAGCATGAGAAGTAAAAGTATCTATATAGTCAAAATTTTAAAATTATTTTTAGATTCTCTTCAAATGAATTTTGAAGATATAACTTCAAAAATTCACCAAAAATACAATTTCTATCTTTAGCATTTGAATTTCTTTTTGATTGGTCAAAATTGTGGTTTCTATTGATTTGTGAAAATATGCATAAGATCTAGTAATAAGAACATCAACACTTTCCCCCAATAGTAAGTTTTTCAACACTAGCCAATTCTAGATTCTTTGTGTTGTATCTCTTATTATTTTTGTTTGACCATAGCGATCTTAGTTTTACATATTAAAAGACAATCCAATCTCTCAAGAAAAAGAAATTTGAAAAGAAGTTTTTTTCTACCTGAAAATTCTGCCCAAAGTCAGGCGGCGACCATCAAATGGTCACTCGAGCGCTTAGGGGTTAAGGACCTCCTACTTTACAAGAACAAATGAGACCAACTTTGGATATCAATACAAATTTTCCTTTCAATTGATGTGCAAATATAGATTCAAAATTGCTGACTTATATATGTTTTGGTAGTATTTTGTCACTTTCTATAAATTTTAAAAGTCAATACTTAAATAAATATTACAGTTTTATATGGGTGAATATATGTTAATTGTTTTTCCTTTGCCACTATAAATGAGTAAAAATGATCTTACTTTATTTTTACAAATAAAAGCACACGTCTTCTATAAACAACATGGTTTCAATTTATTGTAAAGATTTTTATTTACCTTGAATTTTTAAAGAAAAAGTGAAGAAAAATCACATGAAAAATAAATCACACTTTAAAACTCTAAAATTTGCATCACTTGCAAGGTAGGAGGCGTATCAAGTCCTAGTGACCATTAAGTTTCAAAATAAAAAATTAATAATTAATTCCACAAAGCTCCAAGAAACATGAAACAACTTGCGTTCCATGCCAATTCCATTTGTTGTTATCAAGAAAATTTATTGGATAAAACATTTCAGGAAGTCAAACTTCCCCCAATTACAAATCCACTCTTAAATGGATGTGTTTATAAACCTCCTACCTTCCATATCATATCATATTGTAGAACATCACAACATAAACAATATTTTGATGCCATTCTACACTCACTAAATAGTGAAATTAGGTTGCCCTAGACTAATTTTTTGACATTTGAACCTTTATAAATATTCACCGTTGTTGTACAAGACTGCACTACTTTTGAATTTGGTATTATTGTAACTGGGACCCATGAACTTCCATGTGTACAAATGGAAATATCTCTCAAAATGTTTGTTGACTCTTATGACTTTCCAAGTAAACTCTCTTAGGGCCAGCTTACATGCTCACCCGGTGGGCAAGCTTTCCGCTAATTCAAGCAAGAAGACAAAATCGGCTCCACCCAATGGTTTTGCAAGGGTGGACAAGCGGGAAACGAGGACCTGAAGTTTCACCAATATTGGTGGACAACCTCATCGGTGGAGACTAGGGAATCTTACACACATGAATTTTTTTATTGTCTCCCTCCCCACCCACTAGATCCACATGAAAATGCAATGTCTATTTTTCCTTGTAACACCCACTGTGAAAGTTCCCTGATGACCGATGTAAGGAGGCCCCTTAAGGCAACCCTAATTATTCAAGCAACCTAATTTCACTATTTAGTGTAATTAAGAAAATCAGTTGAAACCCTGGTCAATTACTTAAAATGAAACCCTAAATTACATTACATTACAAAGTCTGACCCGTGCAAACAATAACTTACGTTCACACACACGTTCCCCCCCAAGTCAAGTCAACTCAGACTATGTTTTCAACTAATACGAAGCTGCCAAGTGACCAGTGACACGTCACTGACTCCTCAAAGAAAAAAGGAAAAAAGAAAAAGAAGGGAAAAAGGAGAAAGGAAAAGAAAAGGAAAAAGGAAAAAAAGAAAAGAAACTATGATTGGGTGGCCGGTGGCTTGGAAGCTCACTCAAGCAATCACCTGACGGTAGCGAGGCAAATGCGTAAGCGTAACTGGGTGGATGCCAGGTGCCAACTATGTAAGTAACTAATTGCAAGTAAGTTAACTGAACTGAACTGACTCACTAAGGGTAACTTACTACTGAAGTCACTTAATTTACTTACTTACGTGGTCGTCCTGAACTGACTACAGTACAGTTCAGGCAAGTCAGTTAGCCGGCTAGCGTGGTCAGTCAAGATTCTGGATAAGGATAAATCCAAAGGACTGACTTCAGTTAAGGTTTAAGTAAGCTTAATAAATATCAGTCATGGACTACAACTGAATATTTTTTTTTAAACTGAACCCAGGCCGGAAGATTTTTTTGGGTTTCTATCTTGAGAAATTAATTTTTTTATAATGAGTGGATACAACTTATTAAGCTTATAGACTTGGCATGGACTTTGGTTTCAGAATCTGAGTTTCCAAAATAATATCGACAATTGCATTCACACTGTACACTGTACAACATGATTAGGGTTTGGGAATCTGAGTTTCTAAATCCCATCTTCAAATTGTGTTCACACTAGATAACGTGGTTAGGGTTTGGGAATCTGAGTTTCTAAATCCCATCTTCAATTGTGTTCACACTGTACAATGTGGTTAGGGTTTGGGAATATGAGTTTCCAAGTCCTATCTTTCAATCGGGTTCCACACTGTACGGCGTGGTTAGGGTTTGGTGAGTAAATCAACCTACAATCATAGAGCGCGTTCTTGTTAGAAGTGTGTTTATAAGCCCCTTAAAGATAGGATGCAACCCCCCCATGACCAAGGTAATCACCAAAATGCTCGGATCATTGGACCAATAGGTACATTCTTTGTTTTTGACAACGAACAATCAAATTCATTCATTGGCCACTTTTCATCTTCAACGTCGTTTAAGGGGTTAAGGTGGTTGTTCGGTGCACCAAAAATGAGTCGCACCATCATAACTCTGGGGGTACATTCTCCAAAATCAACATGTACGTATGTGGAAGAAACGATTTCAGAACTTCTCTTATCCATAAATAACACTTTGACCCCGTTGTAAATTTCGCATTTCAGTATCGAAATGTGATGCGTTGGAACCTCCTTTTTTTGTTCTTACCAACAAGAAAATATAAAATTGTGGACCAGTGTAATAATAATGACTAGGCACAGTACCCCAAAACTGGCGGTTTTGGGGGGTTGCCCACCTTCTTATTTTTTCAACTGAATGGATTTGAGTTCAGGCTACGGGTAAAACACTGACTGGAATGACTGAGAATCCGACTGCAGTGCTTCCTAAGATACAATATAATTGAAGTTAAACTGTTTGAATTGTTCAATAACTTAAGTACCGGGGTGTCAGAAGGGAAGAATTCAAACCTTTTATCCACACGAAGTCAAAATTATGATAACTTGCTTTTCTTATTGTTTTAAAATTCCCCTCTGTCTCCTCCAAGGCGGAAGTGCAATTTATAAGTTACTCCAATGCTTAACTCCTAAAGAAAGACCATAAGGCCACCACGTGGCTTATGCAACACTGTTTTTCTGTGCACCCCAATCCTTCAATCCTCATCCAAAATTTCACACATTTTACTTATATCTTTGTACAGTAATACCATTTACCAAAATTTCATGAAATTGGATATAAAGGAAGTTTTTTTCTTTTCAAGATTCAAGTGTTACATTGGATGAATGAGAAGGTAGTTGGATGAACCAGAACCTGCAAGCCCTCTGTTCATCGTCCATATTATGGACGTCGAAGCGCTTGAGGGTTGAGGTAGGTAAGCTTACCCTTGAAACTGCTACTTTGGGGCTCATGTGCCTAGTTACGATTATTAGACTAATTGAAGTTTCATTGATTTTCTTGTTGGCACTTGAAAGGAGGTTCCAATGCACCCAAGAACGTATATTGTATGCAAAAGTTACAAAGGAACAAAGTTTGGTTCTAAATCAGTTTTTTTCACGTGCGTACGCAATTGATTTTAGAGATGAATGGAGAGTGAAGATGGTGGTTTAGGATCAATCGATGGTGCATTTTTGGGTGCCCACCTTAGCATTCAGTTTTCAAATTTTCATCATCAAAACTAGTACTGTTTTCACTTATCAATGGAATGGTCCATGTGTTTCAAGAAAAACAAACAAACAAACAAACAAACTAGTATGCCTTATACATTTGCCACAATATAATAAAATTAAAATTAAAGTGATTTTTCTATTTTTTAAATTCAATTTCTTTTGTTGTGAGTCGGAATGCCAGAACACAAAGTCCGTGCACCCCTCCTCTCTGTGAGTTTTCTAATGGTACTAATAAGAATGTGATTGGAGTACACACAGTTTTATAGATCCTTCTGTAACAAATAAAACTACCAAAAGAAAAAATCTAATTTAAGGTATAGATTCTCAAAACAAACTCAATTTGCATTGAAGGGATCCCTTAATGAGTATAAAAGATGTTTTAGGGGACACCAAAGAAATGACCAAGAGTTTAGTTCGACAAATCCATGTGCGTAGTAGCTTGACATTGGAATGGACCTCTCTATTAAATGAAATTTGGGTATTCTATTTGGTGCCAAAAGATCCTCATTTCGATCAATGATATAATAAAGTAGGAATATAAACAAATCACCATTTTTTGTTGTAACAATAAATGTATTATTTGGATATCATGTGTAAATGTTATGAACAAATAAAGTATAAATCACCATTTTGCAATAAATACATGTCTACCAAGGAGATGTACAACTCCTATGAATATTTGATCATTTAGTATTTTGGGGTCCTTGCCATTATTTTGGATTGCCTTGTTTATACACAAAAAATACTTTCTAAACTAAATTGAAGATTTTGGAATTAGAAAGTATTCGGGCCTCAAAAGCAATGTTACTTCCCTTTATCTTTCATAGCATAAAATTGAGAGTAAAGGCTTCATGTATTCTAATGGTTCAACAAGATTTCGAGTTTCTTACCTCCTTCACTTAAGCGAGCACTTGGGAGGCTTGAATTGGGACAGGCCAATTTTGAGTATGCAATCTTTGAATATGTGATCTTTGCATGCAATTTTTGTATGTGCTTGCTCAACACGACGGATGAAATACGGTTTTGGAAACATCATGGTAGTAGTGTATAAGGCCATGATTATAGTTTGGCATTTTTAAACACATTTACCCCTAATTTTTTTTTATATAAGCTTGAAGCTGCTCATTTCTTTTAGGCAGTTGGGTATTTAATTGTGTAAAAAAACATGTTGACGGTGGTAATAGGCTTGTCTACCTATGCCCATATATGCCCTCACTACACTAGCTGAAAATTGAAAGGACCACATTTGTCAAGCCAAGCCATGATAATCTCGCTCCTCATCAAATATGTTGCTTTGTAATTCGTACCTTGACCTTGACCTTAGACCTAACTTAGCAAGACTAAATTGAACCGGATAAGATAAGTTGGACCACATTGTAGATAAGAGACACAATTATGTTTGGGGTCCATAATGGCTACGCACACCTTCACGACAAAAGCGCCAAACCATCCATCTCGTTTTAAAGCATCCCCAATTGATACCCGGCTGATATCCTGCCCCCCTCTCAAACCCAAACCCAACCGAACCCAAACCCAACCCAAGAGAGGACCAAGGTCATGATACTGATTGGGTACTCATTACTCACCAACCAAGTCTCCCAGTTCGGTGGGCCCGGCCGTCCAATAGAGTTGACACCCCGCACGGCCCCACCCCCCAACTGCCAGGTCATCATGATCGGCTGATCGGATGACATGGCAATCCCGCACGGTGACGTGGAGAACGACAAAAGGGCCACCCGGCCAGGAAGCCCAGAAAAAATCAAGCCTGGGCCGCAGCGGACCCATACCATTCATCTGATGCCTGGCCGCCTAGGGGCCCCTGATGAAGGAAGGGGGCCCGTATGTTATTTGGGCTTTTGGGGATCTTTTTTGGGGGTCTTTTTTGGGGTCTTTTGGGGGGGGATGGGTTCGGTTGAATGGTGATTTGTCAACTGTGTCGCCGAGCCACCTCAGCATCAAGGGCCCAAATAGCCGAAATAGCAAGGGCCCAGGAGAGACGGATAGGAAGGGCACCACCCCCCTTTTGGATTTATTTTAGTGGGGTGCCCACATGGGTCCCCCGTATTCATTTGGAGATGCGGATGCTGGATAATGGCTCTATCCACTTGGTATTTATACTTTCAAAGCCCCTCCGGACTACCGCATGGTTCTTTTTTCTTTTTCCATTTATTTGGGGCAGTGCAGAAAGGGATAATCAGAAGGATGAAGCTATTTTACGTCCATGGAAATGGATGAAATTTGCAATGTGTGGATGAAATTTCATTGATTCATCCAAAGTGACATACATTCATCCAAAATGAAGCAATGTGTCTCAAGATTGGGTGGGAAAGCTGCAATTTCATCCACTGAAAACCAAGAATATTTTGTCCTAGATTCCCTCCACAAAAAAATCATCACTTTTCAACAAAAAAATTACTCAAAAAAATGTTAGACTACTGTAAACTTGGCCTTCTTTGGGTATGGAAGACACATAGTGGATGGCTAGTGTGTGAAGGACCGGACACATAAATTTATATGGTTTTCCAATTGGGTGAGGTGAGTAAGGTGAGGTGAGGTGAGGTGAGTAACATCTAAAAAAACATCCAAATAAGGCAATTCAACATAGTTGGAAGCACCTTTTGGTAGGATTTTTTTTCTTTGTAATTTTAGCAAATGAAAATCATGAATTTCCATAAAAATAAAGAATTTTTTTGGATAAGACTTGTAATTTTTATGAATTTTCAATTCTTCATCAGTGAAACCATCTATATGAAAATCTAACTAGTTTAATAGTAGTATTTAGGTGCAATAGTAAGAAATAGAGGTTTGGGGGGTACCCACCTTATTAGAAGAAGGATAACATTGAAGAATGATGAGGATTTTTTGTCAATCCTTTCAAGGGTCAAACAAACTTTGTACGTATTGAAAAATAGATGCTTTTTTTCTAATTGTATGTGTACAACTTTCTTGATGTTGTATCTACATCAATTGTCTTAAGTTCAAGATATTTTAGATGTTTTTTCTATTTCATTTAATATGAGATAGTTTATCAAAAACATGATACACTATTCAATGTATTTCAATGTTTTGAGCTTTTAACCCCTTAAAACTTGATATTGACATTCAAAATGATTTCATTGGCTTATTTATAACATTAACTAAACTAAGCTTCTAAAGTATATTTTCTACCTGAGTCCATTTAGAAATTTTGAAAAATTCTTTAAAATAAACATTTCATTGAAGTTTGAAGTTGAAGATCTATAACCATGTTTTTAAATATGGAGTAACAAGGAATTTATAACCATGTTTCTAAATATGAAGTGACATGGAATTTATAACCATGTTTCTAAATATGGAGTGACATGGAATTTTTTTTTATACTGCAATGTTCTATATTGAAATGTACTTCTATTCTAAAATTTATAGATTATTTAAAAATAAAAAAATTTAATGTGAATTTTCTTCATTTTGAATTCAAAAATTAACGGGAATTTTGATTTCTTACCAAAAAAATTGAAAATGTATGGCACCTTTGAAAATTAAAACCAATAAAATTCTCTTATAAATAGTGAAGAAATAGAGGATACAAGTTTGGCTACATGGTCAATGGATCAATCCTTGAGTGATTGCCCTTGAAAAGATAAAAACTATTACCAAAGTACTTTGCCAAAAATGATTTAATTTTTGGACATATAGTATAGTCTTCATATCTATATATCTAGATAGTTGTCCATCACCCACTTTTTGGCTAGAATGTTTTTACATGATCAACCTTTAACCCCTAATTGAAACAATGCACCCTAAGACCGTATTCTCAATTCTAATATTCTTTGCTAAGTATATTTTATTTTTATATTAAATACGGGTACATTGTTTTTTAATAATTTTTTAGAGATTAAATCACATGCCTTCTACATGTCCTAAAATTTCCAAATTTTTTTAATGAAAATTTGAAACTATTCTGAATTTATGAAGAATAAGATGTTTAACCCCTAAGCACTTGAGCGACCATTTTATAGTCGCTGCCCGACTTCGGGCAGGAAAAAACTTTTTTTCCTATTTTTTTTATTTTTTTCCTTAAGAGATTTGATAGTCTTTCAATATGTATATTCAAAACTAAGATTGCTACGGTCAAACAAAAATTATAAGAGAAATAGCACAAAGAGTCTAGAATTAGCTAGTGTTGAAAAACTTACTATTTGGGAAAATTGTTGATGTTCTCATTACTAGATCTTATGCATTTTTTCACAAATCAATAGAAACCACAATTTTGACTAATTCAAATGAAATTCAAATTCTAAAGATAGAAATTATATTTTTGGTGAATTTTTGAAGTTATATCTTCAAAATTCATTTGATGAGAATCTAAAAATAATTTTATAATTTTGACCGTACGTATACTTTCTACTTTTTATGGTTCACATTATCTACTTTGATGCAAACTTCAAAAAAATTATAGAACTTATATTTTATAATACATTTGTGTTTTGTTCAAACCCCTTGGGCTTTTAGGGGTTAAAGAAATTCTGGAAATTTTTATATTATAATTTAGAAAATCATGATATAGACTAAAATTCCTTAGCATTCTATAATTAAAAAATTAGTTATTTGTGGTTATAGATTCAAAAATCAAATTGCAACAATATATTCAATTTTAGGTAGTTTATAATTTTTCAAATTGAGTAGAAACTAGAGTTAGTAAGATTCATTTCCTTAAGTGGAATCAAGCTCAAAAAAGATCTCTTTAATGCCTTGAAAATTCACATAAGAGCGAGGATGTACAATTGCCAAACTATACTAAATGATCATCTTCTATTATTCATTTTTTTAGCATCTTCTTAAGTAAAGAGATCAATAATACTTCTATTAGAGAATTTCCACCACCTTCCACTGCAAACACATTTTAAAAACTTGTTAAAGAAAATTGGATGAAAAATCTTAGTCCATCATCTAGAATTTTACTTCTCAAGTCATCTATGAGCTACTTTCTAGCTCCAAATGCATTCAAGAGTTAAACAACATTTTATTTGCCTAGTGACTAATCTAAAGATAGTACAAAATCTTCTTGAAGTGGAACATGGGAATAAGTGCTTGTTCAAAGCTTGTGTTTTGGGGCATGCAAAATTGACCAACGCATAGTGTAATGACTTTGTAGCCTAAATGCAGTGTTTGGCAAGTCGTATTCGCTATAGAAGTCACTACAATAGGTTGAAACATTCCAAAATATACAAAAATCACTTTTTGTCAAAGATTCACTCAAAACTAAGCTGGAGGGGCATGACTTGTCGTTTAAGGGTTAATTTTGACACGGTAAGACCTATCAGCAAGGCACTTGGCTAAAAATGATCCGATTCATGAACCAATAGGTATATATTTTCATTTCTAATCTTGAAATTCATCCATTGGTCACTTTTTGTCTTCCAAGAGATTTCTAAAATTTTGACTTCTATGTGAAATTAGAATCAGTAAACAATTTTCAAATATTTTGAAATCATAATTGCTTTCGCCAATTCCATGATATTTAAACTTCAATGTGAGTAGGAGGAAACTACATTTTAGGAGGACATTTGTCTTGTTGTCAAACTACATACAATCCAAAAGTTAAAATTCAATGTTGAAATTAGATTTTTGAAAGTCAAAAACTTGCTTCCTCTACTTTTCATGGGCCTCTCCATACAATTTTGTTGGCCACCTATTCCAATTCTTTCTTTGGAAGTATTACACACTTCCATACAGACTTGCAGAGAACATTTTGTCTTTTCTACAAAGTTTGGCCAATTCAAGCACCTAGATTTCTGGTTGAAAGATTAGAGTGAATGAAGTGTTTGTTGGAAATAACTCTAATATCTAAGCGTCATAGACCTAGATGACAAATTCCATCCTTAATGACTTTATTAGGAGGTATTGATAGTCTTGTAAAGAAGTGACATGTTCCTTCCCTTGATATATAAATTATTTGGTCCTCATGTGATGACGAGGTCATTTCACCCAATTCTAGTTGGGCGGACTAGATTGGTAAGTACCTTGCCAATGCCAAAATTGAACTAATGACCACCTACCGATGCACCAAGGCCAAAGCCAATGAGTCAAGGTTGAAGGTGTTGCTCCAATTTTGTACACTTGTATAAATTTCGGTGAAACTTGTATGATACTTGAATGAAGCTTTGGAAGTATTATTTGGGTGATTCTTAAGAAGGCACCAAAGGTAGCATTCGTAACCACTATGTCATTATGGTGTAGCTAGTAGGAGTACCCCCAATTCACACTCTTTATTTACATTAGTCTTTATAAACCAAATTTCTTCTTCTTTCAAAACCTCTATTTTTAGGTAATTTTTTCCAAGTGGTTCTTAGGTGATGCTTTCCAATGGTATTTGAGTTAACTTTTGACGTTCGTACACGGATGAACATTATAGGTTGTAATTGAGCAAACCTTCTAGGATGTTATTTGGCTAAACTTTTGGGATATTATTGGGTGAACCTTTCAAGGTGATACTCGTATGATTGAACCTTTCAAAATGGTATTTGGATGAATATTTTGGAGTGGTATTTCGGGTTTGTAATTGGGTGAATCATAGTGGTATTGTAGTTGAGTGGAACTTGCAGAATGTTCTTCGAATAAGCTTTCAAAGTGACATTTGTATAAAGCTTTCAGAGTATTACTTGAATTCAACTTTCAATGCAACTCGTATGTGAAGCTTTCAGAATGTTCTTCGAATAAGCTTTCAAAGCGACATTTGTATAAAGCTTTCGGAGTATTACTTGAATTCAAATTTTAATGCAACTCGTACGTGAAGCTTTTAGAATATTATATGAGTGAAGCTTTCAGAATGTTATTTGAGTGATGCTTTCAGAGAGTACTTAGACGAATCTTTTGGGATTTCACTATGTAAGGATTCGAAGTGAGTCTTTCCAAATGATACTTGGATAACCTTTCATAGTCACAATGTTATTCAAAAATATATGTTTCTGTTGGAGTTGAATACGAATGTTTGCTTGAATGAAGCTTTGAAGGTGATATGTGGGTGAGGCTTGAGGTGAAATATGAGTGTTACTTGGGCCTTGGGGGATATTTTGTTGTATGAAACTCAATTGCTATTTGGGTGATCCTAATTAGTAACTTGTGTGTGCTATTTAGATGAAACCTTAGGTGATAATTATGTGAACCTTGAATGATTTTTAGAAGTAGATAATACCAAAACAAAAACAAAGATCCACATGAAATTATTACTGGTATATAAATAAAGTGGACAAAGTGCATACCCACAATTGCCTCTTCTATGGTTGGATCTCCAATCATTATATGCCTAAAATGTTAGTTATTTAGTTTTAGATAAGTATTGATAGGAAACACAATTGAAAAAGGAACAACTTTGGATATGTCTACTTTTGATAGTTAGATTGTAAACCCAAGTTTATACTTAGGAGGTCAAATCTATGTCCTTTTCTATAAATGAAGAGTCCACTTAATATCCTACAAGGCCAAAGTAGATAATATCTTTCATGTTTTTAGAAGCGGTTTTCTTTCCAAAATCTTTAAGATAGGCCAAGTGGAATTTTGCATGAACACGTGACACCTTAAACTTACAAGCTAAATTTTTTGTCTATTTAATTGATATCAAGATCTATTTATTATTTTTTGTGTTGAGGCATCATTTGTCATGGTTACATTTGATATCATTGAATTTGAGTGGTCTCCTCTTTTGAACATGGTAAAAATCACCTTTTAGAAAGAAGACAAAGAATCAATTCAAAATCCCTATGAAGATTAATATAAAATTAAAAGTATATAAACTTCAAGATACATCTGTGGGGTCGAAGTACAATTGATATTAAGTGATGTTTAATATATAGGCCTTCAAGGTCTATGCCTCTTTTTATTTGAATAAAAACCTTTCCATCCATTTTTTTCTCCATTTGTTAGAAGTCTTTTTTAATTTCTTGTTTAAAAATTTTACATATTGACATCTTATTACATTCTAAAGTTGAAAATGATAATTTGGGATTCACTTTAGATTAATTTTTAAAATTAAATTAAAAAAAATTTATAACATAAAAATCTTTTTAAAGTATCATATTTTAGAACTTTTGTAGTTCAAATCCATAACATCAATTTTAATGTGGAATGAATCTAATATTTGATTATGAAAAAATTAGAATGAAGTTTTCAAAAAATAATTAAATTATTTTACTAAGTAGTGATTAATGAAATGATAAAATTCAAATATATATGCTTTACAAAGCATACTTAACAACATTTATATCACCAAATTGTTCTATTACATCAAACTTTACAACTTTTGTCAAAATTCTAATCTCATTAAAATTTGGTTACATAATTAAATTTTTAAACCTTTTATACTTCATAGAGTGTCATGAAGTCTAAATTTTATGTGTTGTGTGGTGCTATATTTTCTAAGACTACAGAAATTTGTTCAATATAGTGGCATATAATGAATATTGATGAAATTGCTTTATGCTTCTATATAGTTCTATAAACTTCTTTGACAAACCCTCTCATATTTTATGTGTTGTGTGGTGCTATATTTTCCAAGACTACAGAAATTTGTTCTTTATACTTCCGTATAGTTCTATAAACTTCTTTGACAAACTCTCTCATATTGTAAATGTTGATGTGATAAAAGTTTATAGAAAAGCTATCAATTGACATGAATGTAGAGTAAATTCTAACATCAAAGAAGTTAATATAAAACAAATACATATTCATTGGTGCATGAGAAATACTCCAAGTTTTGTTGTGTCATAAGCTAAATGCACTTACAAATATTATTCATTTGAAAATAAAAATAAAAAATTTCGAAAAAAATTCACATTCATGCTTGAAAAAAATAGTAAATAGAAGTAGAGCATGATTTAAAATGATAAATTGTTAAGAATTTTGTTATGGAATTGAAAAATGCCAATTCTAATGGTTGTAATGTTGTAATAAACAATCTACATCCAATGATTTTATTTTTTTCAAATAAAATAGAAAATTGAGTCAAATAAAGGACTTCATACTACTTGCAAACAAATACTCCTCATAACTTTCATCCAATTAATCAAAATAGAATGATTCAAAGTTTTCCTCATATATTTAAATCTAAAAAATCAATTTCAAATTTTGTTTTTTGAAAAAGTGATTTTTTTTGCTCTTCAAGTTGTCTAGGTTGAGAAAGAAACATCATATTGTACAATAATTTTTTAACCGTGTAGTCAAAAGTTACGAAAATTGTTACACCTTGAAGTGACTCCTTGACCATGTGTGAAATTTTCAAAGACGAAAAATGAAAATTTTGTTCATAGTGAGCTACCCAAAATTTCTATGTTGTCAAAAAATATTGTTTGGTCCTTTAGGGATTAAGCATTTAAGAAAAATCATTAAAGTATGCAAAAAACTTATTGGTTATCATTCATATAATTGCCAATTTTTAAATTCAAGTATTAAGAAGTACATTGCTTAGTAAGATCTTGTAGTTGATATCAATTCTAAGTAATTTTTTTGTTTGGATTTTAATGGTTCAACAATTCATAGTCTTGGAACACTTTTAGAAAAATTATGATTGAAACATCTAAAAACAACAATTTTCTATTGTCCTAGGCATTGGTGGTCATGATTTGATCAATTTAACAAAATTCTATAAAAATGCCAACAATTTTTTGTTGTTCTAAGTACTTTAAAAAAATCAAATTGACAAAAATCTAGGAGATTTTATAAGTAATAATTTTTTATTTGTTTGTGCACATGTGAATTCAAGATCGTGCGTTGGATGACTAATGTAATGTTGCAAGAGCAAGGTCTCAAAATCCAACCCTTGTGCTAACAGATATGCTCACATGGTAGTTGACCTTGGTGATGTGGTTGTATTGACCATGTTGATATGGCAATTAAAAAAATATATATTGTTCAGATCAATAGATTTGAGTGTAATTTTGACCAAACAACGCAGCCAAAACAACATATGCAAATAACATAGTCCATGTTGTTTTGGTCATAGATTTTTGTAGTCGTGGAACGAAATTGGTTATTGTCATATTTATTTGTTATATCTTGAATAAAAAGATACAAAATTATCACTTTCATTACTGACTTTTAAGAGCCATTTGTTCGGAAAAATTTATACTAGATTATTTCAAAAGTTTATCAAATTATCAAGTGAAGAGCTTCAATTTAAACTAAAACAACATCTTAATGTTGAGCTTGCTAGTCAAAAATGAAATGAAATCAAACTTGAAATAAATTCCTTCATACCAATCAATGTAATTAATGCAATCCTAATCAATTTTTCATCAAATATCTAATGAATAAAGATTTGGAATTTGTTACACATTAAATTTAAAAAAATTTAATCCATAAAATCAATAATTTATTTATTTATAATTTAAAATCCATATATTTATAAAGTTATAAAGTCTATTTTTTATTTTTATAAATTAAAAATAATAATTTTATAAATTTTAATATTTTAGTTTTCTAATTTTCAATTTTAAAAATTGAATTCATAAACTTATAATAATAGGAAAGAGAAGGTTCTAATCTAATAGAACAAACTCCAAATGGTTGTAGTTTAATGCATCCTTGACTAGGCAACAAAGTTCAAACATATAAAGCCCTACTAAATTGTGAATGAAAACTCTCACAAAAAACACTTGATTTAATTAGGTGGACTTGAAATGGCTACCATCATTTTGGACAAATAACGTCATTGTGGATAATCAATGTTATTTTAGATAGCCAACATCATTGTGGACATCAAGGGGTGGCAAGGTAGGGGTGCTTATCTCTTTTCGCTACATAGGTAAATGTCATTTTGAATAGTCAACTTCATTGTGGATAGCCAATATCATCCATAGATAGATGATAAAATTATGGCTTCAAATTATGACCTTTATTCGAGTGACTTCAGAAATTCAAAGACTTCATATCATATGTGGTCAACGAACCTAGTATTATGTTATCAAACATAGACAAATAGCTCTCCTACATATCAATGCATAAGCCAACTATGAACTAAATATTGTCACATGAATGAGCATAGTTGAAAATTAAAAAAAAAAAATGGAATGACAACATTTCAGTAAAAGCTGGATTAAGTTTGAACATTTATAGGGTCCAATTTTCAATTCGAGTGCCAATACAGTGTTTTCGCAAATTAAAAAAAATCATGTTTGTCCACCTTCTATAAAACATTAATAATCAATATATTAGCTAAATACAATATAATAATTATAGTCTCCTAAATATACAAGAAGAATACATTCAATTCCTCATTTAGTTTTGCAATTTCAATTGATATCACATACCATAAATACACAATAAAACAATTACACTATTCCAAAGAAAGGAAAAAAATATATATATGAAGGGGTTCACTATGTAGCAAATTGTGTTTTTTTCAATTTTTTAATATAAATCACGTTTCCTCCAAAAATAAAAAATAAAAAATTTAGGGTTCAAATAACCCCTCCAAAAAACAATCGCAAGGCAAGTCCACCCCCAAGCAGGGCACGTGTCCCCACCCACCCAGCCAATCAGAATCGCAGGAAGGGATGGCGGGGAGAAGAACTCGAAGAAGATAACGCAAAGCATGAACTCCCATGCCTCGTAGCTGCCATCTCATCCCCCCTGCTTTCTCTCTCTCTCTTTTTCCTTTTCTTTTTCCCTTTCCTTTTTTCTTTATCTTTTTCTAATGATGAGACCGCGTGGTTCGTTTCTTTCCCCGTCATCCCGCTCGCCTGGTTCGTCCCCGCGGATGTCGCCCATCCTGTCAGAGCCACCCTCTTGCGGATCACTACAGACTGCGCCTCCTAGTCAGCCACCCTCTTGCCCTTTCCTCCCCTTCCGACCCACATCTCATCTCGACGAACAAACCCTCAAACCTTTCTTCTTCTTCCAGCCAGCCATCGCTACTTATGTTCCATTCTGTCGTCTTCCTTTCTTCGTCTTCGTCTTCATCTTCATTTTTCATTTTTCATTTTCATTTCTACCCAACAGTTCTGTCACTTACATTCTGGCGCCGGTCGTTACGCACAAATTGAGCCTCGCAGCAAGCGGAGAGACGAATGATCTGTTCTGAAGTTTGGGAGCTTGGGTGGAGTTCAGAGTTTGGTTAAAAGTTTGGTGGAGTGTTTGTTTTGGGTTGAGAGAGAGAGAGAGGAGAGACGTGGAAAGAGAGAGAGAGAGATATTGCGAGAGATTGAATGCGTAAGCAGAAAGGGTGAGTGCGAGATCTGATTCTGCGTCTCCTCGTTTCAAGGGGTGCGGGTTGGGTGTTCGTTGGGTGCCCGTGTTCGCGAACGGCGGGAGGATTCGGTGTTCGTGTTTGGTTGAGATTTGAGAAATTTAGTAGGGCAGAGAGGAGAGAGCGAGAAAGTGAGTGAGAGAGTTCGAGGTTGGGTGTGGAACGGCGTTCATTAAAGGGGAAAGGGAGTAAGCGGAGGGAGAGGTTTCTGGAGCCCTTTGTTTTGTGGAATCTGCGCGTGGGTAGGGGCGAGTTTCATGTAAGGGAGAACAGGAAGCACGAGTTCAGGGTTTGAATTTTTTTCATGAAGGTTGCTGCGACGGACGGACGAGCAGTGGACGGGAGAGAGAAGAGGAGTCGTCCTTTGGTGGTGATCTTTTTTGGGGGGTTCGAAGTTTTTTCGTTCCAACGCGGATGCCCCACGCAGGCGACGTATTTGCAGAGTGTAGTGGATGCACCAACACGCGCCGCAAAGATGGATATGGAAGAAAGAGTGTTCGGTGTTGTTTGATGAAGTCCGGTGTTCGCTGCTTCTCCTCGAGTCGTCAAGCTTTTTTTAACGGCGCCCCTCTGGTTTGTCAGTTCATCCACCCTCGGCAGCGCAAGCAGAAGAGTGTGTTGGTTGACGGAGAAGAAGAAAAGACGCACGAATTTCAGTTATTTCTTTTTGATTAGGTAGTGGAGAGAGAATTATGTCCATCGCGTATCAATGCTGGGAGATGGGGGTTGGATCCACCGTGGGGTACAGCAAAGGCTCCTCCTCTCTTCCCCAGTACGTGACTGAGAACAACAACGGGTCGACAACGTTACGCTGCCTCCCCAGCCCTTCTTCCCACCACCACCACCACCACCACCACGAGGCTTCTTTCGTCATGTACATGCAACAACAACATCAACCACCCCCTCAAGGGTCTTCTCTCCTTCCCAAGGACATGGCCACTGTAAGATTCTCGTCGTCTTCACCTCCAATTTCTGCCACTGCCTCGTCTCCTACTACAACTCTCCCTGATGAGACTAATCCTGAAGCAACACCCCCGAAGCAAGAAGCTGTTTCCGAAACAAATGTGACAACAAGCTCCTTGACTAGCGAGCGTTCGGCCGAAGAGAAGGCCAGCGATGGCGAGAGCAAGCGGTTGGAATCAGCAGCAGGGGTACCCGGGACCATTGCCAGTGGAAGCTTGTCCCAGTTTCAAGGCTTGCGAGTGAAAGTGGGATCGTCTCATGCGAAGCCGGGCGTTGTGGAACACATTGTTCCCGTGAGCAGCAGTGCATTATTACCATATGGGGGATACATGTATGGCTCCTCGGCCCCCAACAATGAACACTCTTCGGAGTCTTCTTCTTCGATTTGTCAAGCGAGCGAAGATAGCGGCTCATGCTCTTCAGGAGATACTGGTGGTGAGGAGGCGCAGTCTGTGTATCGTGGCCCCTTGACGACCATGATGTCGGCCTTGGACGAGTCTCTTCCTATCAAGTAAGCACCGACATGATCAGATGGTGCTTGTTCATATCTTGTGGTTCTTATTTAGAAGAGTCTTAGGTTGGCTTTGTTCTTGTTTTTGATATGGTTGCGGTATCGATATGGTAGTGCCTCTGGTAGTTATGGAGTATGTTAAGGTGGAGGATAGTGTCTTCCCTCACTTATGCATTTGAACTAATATGAGGAGTGCGCTCTTATTGGGGAGCTTACTCATGAGACCTTACTGTAGATATCACACAAGAGTCAAACTCTCGAGATCAAATCGTTTTCTCACTCAATGTATGATGATATCTTATGAAATTATCCGACCACCATGGAAAGCTATCGACCAAGTTAGCCAAGTGATGCTTACACATACCTTGCTAATTGAAGGCCAACTAGAGAGATTAGAGTTTCAGTTGGTATCAGTGTGGATTAGGTCCCTAACATTCTCTACCGTATGTAATGGTGTATCTTCACCTATGTGATGTGTGTTATGGTATGTTCTGATCGAGTTCTTCTTATGCCACTCTTGCAGGAGACCTGGTTTATCAAAGTTTTTCGGTGGCAAGTCGCGTTCGTTCTCTTCACTGGCGGAAGTGTCCACTGTGACGGAGCTAGCTAAGCCCAACAATCCATATGCGAAGCGTCGGAAGATGGGTTTCAATTGTCCATTGGGGGACAAGACCAGGTCGTATCCACCTCCAACGCGCTCTTCAGGTACCAGCATTGCGAAGAAGCTACCGAGCAATGGCAGCAGGAACACGCTAGCAGTGGCAGTGATACTTGGGGGGCTTCAGGAGGACCAGCAGCCACCAGCAGCAGCTGCAGTCCCTAAACCTGAAACCAGAACCTTTCCATCCCGATCATACTCGCTCACCGATCTACCTCACCACTCAGGCAGTCCACCACCACCACTGAGACGATCATTTGGAAGACCTTGAAAATGGAATACAACCGCTGGATTTTCTCCATTGCTTATGGACAAGGTGTAACCCAGATTTTCACCTTGTACCAATTATTAGGACTCCAAGCCCTTTTCCAGGGGATGATTGTTTCCTGCTTAGATCGGATGGCAGGCATGTCCAGGACCACTGCGTTGCAAAAGGAACCTGGCGCGACTCTGCCATAAGTAGCTTTTATTTGAGGTGATCGGGGAAATGGTATTCTTACGTACATGGTTTCGGAAAGCTTGACATGTGAAGGTGACCTGTTGAGCTCGCCCAGACTGGCTCTGAGATTGAAAACCACATGATTCGTAGAGTCTGCAGGGGAGGGATTCGCAGGTAGTTTTGGGTGACATTACAGATGTGTGTCTTTGACCCCCAGCCGAGGAACATCAAGCGGATGACATCAAGTGGGGAACTGGTCTTTTGATTTTGAGATTAATATCACAGGTGTGCTCGAGTGCTTTTACAATTTAGTTGGGCTTCTTTTTCTGGTCCCTATCACCTGCAAGCAGTGGTGAGATTGAGCAGAAGCTGATGAAGAGGGATTAGATCAAGTCTACTACCGACCCTGTTGACAACAAGGAACAGTCTTCTGTGGGGAGACGGACTTAGCGACAGCGTCAGAAACCCGGGGCATTTTAGAACAACCCATGTGCCCCCCCCTACTAGAGTGAGGAAAAACTTTGGCTGTGGGAGCCCAACTATATAGAGTGTTATACACATTGAGTTTGTTTGACTGAAAATACAGAACGAGATCCCCTGGGGAGAGTCTGCTATTTGATCAAGTGCAAAGGAGGTGGAGACATCATCATCTGACATTGCCGCAAGAAGGAAGGAAGGAAAACAACACCAACACTGTTGGTCTATCTTTATCTCATATCAAGCCTTGTAATATAGAATTGACATTTTTGTGTGGATCATCGTTGTAATGAATTCAAAGGAAGATTTTCCTTTTCCATCCTTTTTCTATTTCTGCTTCTTCGTTGTGATATGCTTATTTATTTGTATGTATTGGATTCTTCGCAATATTGGATGTTGCTTGTGTGTGTGTACTGTTTGTTTGTGATCCTTTGTTTTGGGACCCCGATTGCTTACTAGGTATAGAATATCCTTGTGAAATGAGCTCTGATTATTTTCTTCAGATCCTACTACTGTACAGTGGATTGCGATTTTTGCTCCCGAAGTTCCAAGTCACTAGAGTAGACTAGATTTTTTTTTACAGGAGCTTTGTTTGGTCTCACAAAGAGGGAACTGGTTGGTATGTGGGATGCGCATGTGCACTTGTTGTGTGCCTATCGTCATTGTTTGCATCTTGTCTATGAATATAGGAATTTCTTGGAATACTTCCCTATCAGTAGCCGATTACACTGTTCCCTTCGTGTCCGTCTAACCCAGATCTTCTTGCTACTGTTGCTATAACAGATCATGTCTGTACACTTCTTTTCCGCTTTTAACTTATTGTGGAATTTACAATACTTGATTTAACACGTCAAGTCCTACGTCAGCAGTGTACTACGATACCTGATTCGATGGATAATAATTCAAGCTCACCAATATGAGAAAAGCCAGTAAAATTGCCGCAAGTGAGGTTCAGGTAGTGCTTGTACCTTTCAACCTTACCTGTAGTAGTGTCTTACTGATTTGACCAATTCGTTTTTTTTAGTTGCATAAAAATAGAACATTTATATTCACCTGCACGAAAAGCAGGAAATTAATCTGCAGCATTGAGTGAATACAGAGTGAAAACATTGATATTTTTATTGCACGCAATTTGTTTTTACCTTGAATTATGTTCTATCAGATTAGCAAGATTTTTTAAGTTATGGGAAAAAGATTATTGCCACGGTGGTGGTACGGTACACTTGAATGAATGCTCATATCTTGATAGGTACTGTACAATGCTTGAACTCCAAGGGTGGTGTTATTATTGTGGATGGACTCAATCCAAAACAGGTGTACTGCAACTGTGCAACCCATCTTCAACGTGGAGGCACTTCCAGCAACTTGGAGAGGAGAAAAAGAGAACCAAAAATCTGTGTTCATGGAAACCTGGTACCTTGGTACCTTTGCGAGGTAGGTCAACCTCATTCAGACAGCATGAAACAACTCTCAAAATCCGATTTAAGCGGTGGGTACCCCCCCAAAACCGTCACTTTTTTGCTTGCTTCTTTGCCTTAGTTACTATTATTAGACTGGTCTAATTTTCATACTTTCTTGTTGGCAGTTAAAAGGAGGTTTCAATGTACCAAAGAACATGATATTTGGATATTGTATGCAAAAGTTAGGAAGGAACAAAGTTTGGTTCTAAAACGGTTTCTTTCATAGGTACATGATTGATTTTGGAGATGTACACAAAGGGAAGGTGGTGGTTTTGAGTTAGTGGTGCTTTTTTTTTTTGGAAGGAAAGGGGGGGGGGGAGGATCACCTCAATCCGTGCCTCTAATTCATGCAAGGTACAACAAATCATCATGGTTTGAAAAATTAGGAATTTGCCCTCGTACCATTGCTGAAATGTTTTTAATTTTTCTCCCCTTATAAAGATATGTATGAGAAACGGCAAGACTAATTGGAATTATATTCTTTTGACAAAGTATGAATTCATTATGAATTTTTGAAGTATGTTGGCCATCATGGCTCAATAGAGTCTCTAAATGACCTCCAAAACCAACAATAAATGTACCCATCAGGTTCATCTTACCCGCCTACATCAATCTCAATATTTCCTGACATGGCTACAACATGAAGGCCTAAAAAAGTCACTTCTTGCAATGAATTTACACTTTAAAGGTGGAAGTTCCTATTGTAGTCACTAATCACTCTATTTACGGTCACCTAAGACATTGATTGTGGCCACTACCTCAATCCACTATAGCCTAGATCTCATTTATTGAAAAGAAACTGGAATGGGTCATTTCGTGGGTGTTTAGAATGGGTTACGTCTCCATGATGCAATGTTCTACATTAATAAATGTTTGAGATTTGATAGATTGAGATAATCATCTCTGTTGTTTTTTAAAACCATCATTAAAAAATAAGGCAATCCAAGTGCATTGATAGAACAAATATTTGAAAGCACTAAGCTTCAATGTAAGAATTGGGTGTTGAAGGCCTATATATGGTAATCAACTTGGTGCTCATTTGGGTGTTTGGTATCAATCCTCACATTGGAGTTTGGTGCTCCAAACATTTAATTCTACTACTTCTAACCCCTAAGAGTCTTGAAATCTATTGGGCAAATTATGAATGTCTTTGGCCCCTAATTGTAGGAGGTACATGAAACGAATGAAAAACATCTAAGAATGTTGAAAAATAGTTTTTTTTTCAATTCTTTAGTGATGTGACTAGCGTAGTAACTTGGTGCTTGATGATTTCTATGCAAGGTTCTAGTTCTACATTCCTTTTTCATAGATTCTTAAAGATTGTTATTTCTTAAATCCTAAATGCAAAACAATGTAATGTGAAAGCCTTTTAAGTCCCTATACCCAAACTATGTATCACACAATGACAATTTTAGTCAATTCATAGTACATAGCAAAAAAATTGTTCTCTGTCTAGTAAAATTGTTCAATTTAAAGAATGGACGAAACCAAATAAGATTTGAGCAATTGAAAATTCCAATGCTCAAATAACAACAAATGATACAAAAAAATTATTTACAAATCCATGGAGTTTTGTTTTCGTCTGATGATTTGTTATCTTTAGCACGTCAAATACTTGTCAATATTATTTTTTATTCAAAAATATAAAATATTTTTAAAAGCACAAATAAGTTAGAACTTTATTTTTATTATTGTATTTTGAGGCAATGGCAAGATTTAATAATCAAATCAATTAATAAACAAATAATAATTTGACTTCACTTTGGTTTTAATTATTAGTTTTAACCCCTAACTGCCTCATCAACCATATATGGTCGATCTGAAATTTCAGGCTCATTTTGAAGTGGGCAGTTAAATTCGTTTGCCCGTTTAAAAAAAAAATTGGGGCAGTTTTTAGGGTTAACTATTCAAAACTTTCATTTTTCACTGAAAAAGGTACATATTTGAGTGTTGAGAGGTCTCCAAAGCCATTTATGTCCGTTAGTGGAAGAGTAAAGCTTGCTAATTTTACTTCATTTTTCAACTTTGAGCAATTTCACTTGATTTGAGATCTAAAAACTTCCACTCATTCATTTGCTTTGAAAATGGTCCCAATCGAAAGAGTACAGTGTTTTCATGATTTTCACCATTGAAAATTTAAACAAGCAAGTGTTGATTTGGAGTTATTTGTGAATTATACTTATTAAAAAAATTGCATCTCAACAATTGCAAGGTGGATTGTGTAATGAGTTTAATAGCTTTTCAAGTGATATTAAGTTTTTTGAAAGGGTATTTTAGTGTGCTAACACAATTTGTAGTTGTTCATGTCACTTCTAATCCCAAAAAGCTTTTATGTGCAAATTTCGGAAACATTGTGGAGAGGGACAACATATTAAAAATAGAAAACGTACATTTCTCTTATTATAATCTCACAACTCTTACGGAATTTTGCACTCAAAATTGGTGTGCATACTAATAAGCAAGCTCTTTAAACATCCATACGGTTAGATTTTGAAAAAAAAATCATTTTGTTTCAATGGAGATAACTATAAGCCCATGTTCTTTTTTCATGGGAAAAATACACTTGGAAAGGCTCAGGCACTTAGGGGTTAAATATATTCTTCTAAATAGTTATTTTCATTTAGTTCGTTGAAAGAAACATTACATTTTCTCTGATCCAAATGACATTGCATGGTAAATTGTTTAATTTCTTGAATGACTTTTATTACTTGCAATGTTTGCATGGATGAAACTTCACCTATTTCAACTTACCTATTAGTGTACGTGACAATAATTTATCAAAGTCACACTATTTTAAATCCATGCATGTTGAAATATTATCATATTGTACAAATCTTCACTCAAACAAATAGTAATTTTATATAGATATAGTTTTTATTAGTTTTATAGATAACTCTAATTCTATGGCCTCACTAATTGAATAAATCAGTGTAGCCCCACCCCTTCTCCAATCTTTATATGGCTCACTCTTGAAGTTTGACTATGACAAAGGAAGATAGGGGGATAAGGTAAGAGGTTCATAAAGGGCTTGGTCTCTAAAAGCATCTTTTAAGACAAAGGTCCATTTTGTTTTTTCATTACAACAACAATGTACAAATAGTGTACATTTTAAGAGGCAGTTGCTTTTAGTGAATATTGCGTTTCAACTTCAAAAATTCATTCATAATTTCTTATAGCTCCAAATTTAAAACATGAAACTACTTGAATTAGATGCCAATTCCATTTGTCTTTTACCAAGGTATAATTTATTGAAAAAAATAGTTTCAAGAAGTCTACCTTCCCAAATCCATTTCCAACTCTTAAAAAACACATGCTTTTCCTGTGGACTTCCTACCTTACTCCAAACTCACATCATCAGGTGCCCCCCTCCAATTGTGGCACTAACCGAAAACCACCACCATCATCACTCTATGCACATCTTCCAAATCAATCAATATATGCCCAAGTGGAAGAAACATACAATTCCAAAACCTCTACTCACCCCAAATTTTTTTTAACCTTTTCTAAATTTCACACAAGGGATCCAAATACCACGTTCTTTGGTGAGTTGGAGCATCCTTCTATTTGCCAACAAGAAAAGCAATGAAAATTCGACTAGTTTAACAAGAGTAACCGAGGTGAAGGCACCCAAAAGCGTCCATGTATCCATTCTTGCACCCTAGACTGCCACCAAATGTGTCCTTAGACTTTAATGTGTCCTTCAAATATTTACCTTTGATTTGCTAACGCAATTGAAGGACAAATACTTAACTACAATTTGTTAATTACCAATTTTTGCAGATTTCAATTTAGGATCCACCTATGTGACAATTTCAGTGGTCTAGGGATCCAACACTTTCAAAAATCATTAAAATCACATGTCCCATCCAAAAAATCTATTTTTTTTTTCTCTTCAATATTCATGATTTTCACTTGCTCCTCCTCTTGCTCCTCCTCCTACAACAATATCATTTTTTAAGGAAAAAAGGCACCTCCAACTACGTTGAGTTGCTTACATTGACAATTTTGGGTGTTTCTACCGTACGCACAAAGTAACCCAAAGTCACGTTTTTTTGCGCGGTACCTACCATATCATAATTCCATTTTTCTTAAACCCATGCATCAACAAAGCGCGTCACCACAGAAGCTGTAGTAAACTTACTAGTCATTAATAACCAGCCTATCCCCATCCCCAATGACGCGATAATAACATGTCGCCATCCATTCACAGCTCAGCCTGCCTCATGCGTGTGGAAATACGTCCGTCCATCCCGTTTTTCAACACGCCCCAAACATGCGAGTTGGAATGTTTTCGTTGGTCAATGGGGTCCATGAATGAATGAATGAATGAATCCAATGCAATTATTTTTCCAAGGGGTCAGTGAGGACCCTGAGAGAGGCGAGGGTGAGGAGGGGGTCCGTCGGGGACTCGGGAAAGGATTAAATTTAAAAAAAAGAAAAAAAGGGTGGGCACTGCAGGCACTGCAGGCAAAGGGAATCCCCAGCTCGTGCTTATCCACAACCCATCCTCCAGAAGCTTCCATCCATTTGTGTGTGCGGCACAACCGGTCCTTAGTAGACGACCAAGCCCACCCTGGACCAAGCGGCCTTTCCCCGATGAAACTTATCCAACTGATGAAAAATATTATCTGCTCTTGATTTGAAGGGGAAAAGGGGTCGGTACGAGTCAGGGTGAGTCACACACGCCGTGGCCCCAAATCAGGTCCAAATTCAGGGTCTGGAAATCGGTCCAAGACCAGGGTCCAAAGCCAGGGTCCAAACTGGGGTCCAATTAAGCGAATGGGACGACGGTGACCTGACATGGAACGAACGAACGCGGCTGCGAAATTATGATGGAAAGAGTTGGGGTGCCCACCGAAATGGACTGGATAACCTTTGGACAGACATGGGCCACCGAGACATGTGTTTGAAAATGGTCGGGATTTTGACCTCCCAATGGAAACCCAAACGAGCCAATAGAACGGTGCCATCTCTCTCTTTTCTCTTGAGCTTATCCACTTTTAAAAAAAAATTAATGTTGATATTTTGGGGGGTCAATTGAACATTGTTGTGGGAAGAAGACTTTCTTTGTGTGTTGTTGCACCGACTTGCTTTTCAAGTAAGGTCCTACTCAAATTGTGCCTCACATGCATGTAAGGTAGGTAGGTCCTCCTCCCTAATAATCTGGAAGTCCTTTTTAGTGTCTCTCTTCTTCTTTTTGTCTTTGGATTTAGTGAATACAAGTAGACATCAATAGACCTATGGAAAAATAATTGGAGGAACATATATTGTCTCAAAAAAACCTTGTTCTTTGGGTTGGTCAATTCAAGATTGCATGCAATGGCTTTTTGATGTGGTAGGGTGAGCTTTCATTGGTTTATTGCAAATGGAAGGATCAAGGCAATTATCGGTTCCATTTTTGAACTTGCTAAAGAGTCTCATTGGTGTTTGGATTTGTCTTCAAGAAAGATTTCTACATTGATGACTTCTACTACATTTTTATTTACTACACTTTCAAATCTTCGTATAGTGAAGTTTTTAGAGTATAGTACGGGATATCCTATTAATTTTCATAAGTTGTCTTATTCAATTAAATCATTCTAGTAATTCAAATCATTTTGAGATTTGTATTTGTTGGTTTATATATTTGAGGTTTCTTGATTTTATTTTGATTATACATCTTCTAGTAAGGGGACAAAGAATTAACCCCTTTAGGATGTTAGCAAGTGTACGCTTTTGTATACTACGTCGTAAAATACAATCTAACTCACATTAAAGTCTGAAAATCTGAAAATGTGATAGTGCACAAGTTTTCATTAGTAGATTAATAATTTTATCCAAAATTTTGCACTTTTGTTTCACATCCCAAGACTTGAATTGAATTTCAGCAATTAATGAGAAGAATCACATGTTGAAAAAAAGGAGAGAAGCAATGAGCCATCCACTTACATTTGCCTACCTCAAACCTTACAACAAAACACATTAAAGCTCACTACACATTTAATGGAAAGCGAAAATATTGGAAAGAGGACCCAATTAAGGCAAGGCATACTGTATTGTATAAAAATTCATAGGCCAGTTTGGGCTGCTAACATCCTAAAGGGGTTAAGGTAAGAGGTCCTTACTTGGGTCCTTAAAGTGACCAAGATCTTCATATTGTCCTATAAAAGGGTCTAATATGGTTAATGTAGAACTAAAGGATTAATTTGCTAAAACTCAATATTAATCTCTACATGGGGTCTAGATACAATGGAAAATTGGGGTAACGAAATGTAGCCTTGAGATGGGTGAAAAGTGAATGGACAATCACATAGCACACAAGAAAAATTACATGCAAATGAAAAGCCATAAACAATTTTGTGCAATGTGTGCACACTAGAAGAAACCCATGTTTTTTGTGACGAGCCCTGATTTTTTCTGACACATTTTTTTGATGTCTAAGTTGACATTTAGTTGTTTTAATGTTTTTAATGATGTTCGTTAGATCATTTGGATGTCATTGAAAACATAAAAACAGCTAAATGTCAACTTAGACATCAAAAAAATTGCGTCAGAAAAAATCAGGGCTCGTCACAAAAAACATGGGTTTCTTCTAGTGGAAAAAACAAATGCTTGCTACTTTTTTATTGCCCATTCACTGTGATCCATTTTTCAGTTATGAGGGACACTTTCTCAACCCATATTGCATGCCATTTAAATACAAGAAGATTACTTTGGGGATACAACATGGCCCATTTACAAACTATGTAATGTAAAAATAGCATCCAAATAGCATCCTACTAGCTTTCATTTTCAAAATCATAGCTAAATGTCCAATGTTCTAAAAATTATGCAACTTCTTGCATTTATTACAAATTTCATTATCCTTTCATTGATAATTCACTGAAAATTCATCCATTGCATCAATCAACTCCAATTTCAATTCACTTGGTAAAGGGGTGTTCCTTGGACTAGCATTCAAGGTATTTTTTGAGTTTTTCCAACTATTTTCCTTTAATTCCCATATTAAACTGTTTTTTAAAGTACCAAGTTTGATTTTCTCTCTATTTTTTTTACCCCAAATAGAAATTTTATTGATTTTTCTACCATTTTTTTCTTCTAATGCTTCCAAATTGCAATTGGCAATTTTTTTCCCAATTCCATTGGCTAACAATGAACTAACTAGTGGTTCCCCTAAAACATTGTCTTGGACCTCTTACCCTACACTCACTTAGTGGGTATGCTGGACATGTTGCTTCCAATTGAGCATTTCATATGAGCCATTGAGAATGTGACCAAACCACCTCAAAGATTGGGGTTGGCTAAGGACCCAACAAGAAGAAAACTTTGTTCACTGTGGGGGCACCTTTTCAAAGACGCAAAACAACCCCCTACCTCATTGGTAAACAATGTTATGGTCATAGTTTTCTAACTCAAAAAATGTTTTCATCAATTGGGTATGTCGAGCATGCTAATTTTGATTGAGCATTTCCTGTGAGCCATTGAAAACCAATGTTCAACATGAGAATCGATGCTAGATAGTTTTTTTATTAACCCCTAAAGCCTGAGGCATATTTCGGGCAGAATTGTGAAAAAATGCCACTTTTTAGGACAGTGAGGAAGAAATGAAATTTTCTTTCTTTCAAAATTCAACCGTACAAATTTTTACTAGACTACTATGGGAATGTGTGGAAAAAGTTTCAAAAACTTTGACCGCATGGATTGATAGATTATAACGTTTGAAGTTAGAAGAAAGTTCTTTTTTAACCTTGCCTAACAGGGCCAATAACTTTTAATTCCTCCTAGAGCAAGATTTTTCCACTATACATGGTTATTTTTTTTTTACATTTGCATCTTGTATCATGTAAGTTACGTACCTGTCAAATTTTGGAAGTAAATGAGGAGCTTTGCAAAGCTTCCTGAGTTGTTAGAAAAGTTTAGGACAACATGACTTTTGATCTGGGTACCCGATTGGAAAAAAAAAATTCCCATTAAGGGGATACATGTTCACACCTTGTGTCAAAATTTTGTGAACATTTGACCAAAATTGACTTCATAGGTATAAACCCGGTTTTACAATTGTCCTTTAGGGGTTAACCAATGGAATTAGAAAAAAAAAGTTGCAATTTGAGAAAATCAGGAAAAATCTTAAACATTGTTTGAGAACCAACAATGAATTTTCCGGCGATTTGGTGTCCATTTGCACCAAAGTAATGAGCCTAGTACCACGCCTTTCGAACAAAATGGTCCTAAATGGGCAAAAAATCGCTCAAATTAAAAAAGAATAATTGGATGAAGTTGTCAAATTGTGGATGAAAACATAATTATAGATATGTGATATGCACTATTGTGATATTTTCTATCCAATATGTAGATGAATGTTGAAATTTGGAACACGACTATAACATTTAATATCACCACTTTGGCACTTCATAAAAAATAAAAATAAAAACACTTGTTGAAAATGTGGCTACCCCTCCCGAATTCAAACTTGGGAGTACGACTATGCACGTCCCTCTAATTCTTCCAACTGAAGTGAGAAATTAGGTGAAACCGCGTGACGTACGTACCAAGTTGGAACATGGACCTTGGTTGTGTGTCATCCCTATCCATTTTACTTCTTCATGGGCACATGTTGCTGAGTAAGTAGGATGATTGGTTGTTGTACATCACAAGGACCGCCGTGGAAAACAGACGGACCTGACTTCTTCAGGTATTCCATTATTTTGAGGGGTCAGAAAAAATATAAATTTAATTAAAAAAAATAAAAATGAGAATGGATAGGGAGATGCCAGCAATTTGTCAGACACAAACTAAAGGTCTTCCCCCATCAGATTAATTTCCACTTGGTACACATACATAAAAGCCTACCTTATTGGGAACTTGGATTTTTGTGCTCCAAGTCAACATTTAGAATGACCCATCTGATATTTTAAATTTAAAAAAAAAAATTGTTATGAGAAAATTTGGTACAAAAAAATATTAAAACACTTTACTGGAAGGTGGGTATTAAGTAGTAGTCTTTGTTTTAATTTGCGGGTATGGATGAAGCATTAACCCACCCCCTTGAAGTCAGTGAAGAATTAATTTATTTTCAAGTATCAGTTACTGAAGAGAGAATTAATTGTAAAGTGTGTGCAATTGAGGGACCAGGAGTTGGAATAAAACATGAGACGAACGTGTCAAAAAAAAACACAAGTGGAAACTCCTTGGAGCACCAAAATTGGGGTCTAATTTTAGTTGTCTGAAAATCTGAGAAAAACTCCGCAGGAAACTGGTTCTCTTGGTTCCTTGTACTGTTTCTTCTATCAATGGAAACTGTCCATGTATTTCAAGAAAAAAATGAAAAAAATCCCAGGGATCTAATGGAGTTTGGTGTTGTGTTTCATTTGTACTATTCTTAAGTTAAGCCTTCCTCTGACACACACACCTGGTTCAAACCCGGGCTCACTTTATGATTATTAACTCTAAGATTGTAGTGCTTTTCAAATTGAAAGTCAAAGTATCCCCAAAAGAGTCAAAAAAGAAGAAGAGGATAATTTAAAAAACGAATGTTTTTGAAACTTTTGTAGGTGTAACAAAGTTGGGAATATTTTTTGAGTTTTACCACGCTGTTTTCTTTCGATTACCATATTGAATTGTTTTTTCAAGTATGGAATTTTTTTGGTTTTTTTCTAGTTCTACTTTTTACTCTAAATAGAAATTTTATAGATTTTTTCATTGGATTTTTTTCCGATGTTTTTAAACTGCAACCGTTTTTTCCCTTCCAATTCCGTTGGCTAACAATGAACTATCTTGAGATTCTCCTTGAACATCGGGTGTGAGTCACATTCATTGGTATATTTTTTTTCTTTGATTAGGTGCACTAGATATCCAACATTTGTATCATCTTTTTTCACAAAATATTTTAAAAATTGTACAATGAAAGCATCACTTGAAGAGGGGGACTCATATTAAAGAAACAAAGGAAATTTTAAATATTCATTTAAATCTTTGTAAACTTTGAAATCCTAGAATTAGTAGTTCTTATGAGAAACTTAAAGTTACAAAATGACAATTAATGGATGTTGAAATGTTGAACTTCATAATCAAACTATTTTCATGAAACAAATGTTGAAATTGTCCAGAGAATATGATATTTTTTCACATTTTTGTCTAAAATATATGGCAATTTTATTACCCATAGAAGTGCTTTGTATTTCAAATCCACTACTAAATCATTTCCCTAATAATTTCAAAGTTAGATAATTAGAAAAAAATTATATGAAATGATTTGTGATAATACTCACACATCAATGATACTATATAGATGTCCTCTATGGATTTTAATTTACAATTATTATTCAAAATTTATGAATGTATTGACTTCTGCAAAGGTGTCCAAGTTTTTAATTGTATTTTTCTTTAAGGGGCTAAAATCTAATGAGTAAGAAAATATACAATTATATCAACTAATAACTACTATGACAAAATTATGCTAATATGCTATTATTCACATTCTATGACAAAATTTAAAAGACTAATAATTCATTCATACAACATTCAAAATTCAATAAGTAATTTTTTTGTGTTAGAATCTTTCCAAAAAATGAAGACAAGACTTAGATTTGTTTGTCATTCTTTTAATAAAAATGGAAAAATAATAAAAACCCATAAGAATGCAATTCCTACTGTAGTGATTGTTATTAAAAAAATTTAATTATAAAAAATAATAAAACTTTTGAAATTGCAAAATGTAGGTTCTTTAAAATTTTCACACCACATGGGGACAAGGTTTTTTCCTTAGGCCCAACAATTTTCATAATTTTTGATTACATGATTAAAAAGTTATTATATGATATATAGTTTTTTTTCTTAGCCAAGCAAGCTAGGTAGATCAGGAAAAAATACATTTTTCAGAAACAAAAATTTGAAATTGTTTTTTTAGATTTATATATATGTGAAAAATTTGAATCATTCTATTTTGATTAATGGGGTGAAAGTTATGACGAGTTTTAGTTTGTAGGCAGTTATGAATTCTCTACTCTAAAATAAACTTTGAAGTCGTCTATGGGCGAAAGACAAATGTCTTAAATTTATCATTATTGATGTTTGCTGGGACCTTTTCTCTTTCCTAGCATCTCAAGTGCCCTCCAATTTAAATTGAATATAATAATGAAAACAAGACACTCAATTTCTATTGTTTCTTCCGACTTCCTATCTTAAATTAAAGAGTCTTGAGGTAATAAGAGAAAAGAAGTAGCTCTTTGCTTACAATTTTGGAAGGAATTGTTTGGCTCTATTAGCAATGTTATGTCAAAGTACTTGTTGGTGATGTGCAAGTCCTTCTAATCATTTGGCAATAGTTTAGTCCAACATTATACTAAATCGAATGTATGTGATATTTGTATTATTTGTCTTCTTGGAGCTTGTAGGATGAAGCTTTGTGATCAAGAACTCAAGTTGCGCAATTACAACACATATTGCAAATCACTTATTACATCTTTATTCCTAAGTGTCTTTTATGGGCGAAAGACAAATGAGTGGCATTTACCCTTTTGTCCATTTTGAGACCCTCAAAAAACATTGGCGTTGAGTTTACAATTAAAGATTTGAAAGGCAACTTAAAAACATTGGCTTTGTGTATACAAACAAAGGATGACTTGGAAAACACTAACCTTATCTTTTAGTATTGATAGTATTGAAGAGTAGGAAGCACATATTTTTCTTTTATAAATTTGTCACTTAAAAGCAATATCAATTCTTTTTATGGAAGGAATACTTAGCAATGCATTCTCCCTTTTATAATGGATGAAAACAATACTTTGCTATAGAATCTTCTACAAGAGTATCATATTTATAAGGCATGTTTTGCAGAAAATAAAAAAGATGTCAATTTATTTTTATTTTTTGGTATGGAATAATAAAAAAGAAATTTGGAGAATAAGCAACTATTGAAGCTTTTGTATTTTTCCAAAAAAAATAAAT
This sequence comes from Rhytidiadelphus loreus, assembly GCA_947034895.1. Taxonomy (NCBI): domain Eukaryota; kingdom Viridiplantae; phylum Streptophyta; class Bryopsida; order Hypnales; family Hylocomiaceae; genus Rhytidiadelphus; species Rhytidiadelphus loreus. Next base: position 49,763,611 of record OX344764.1, read on the forward strand.
ATTCGACCTAGGAATGTTGATCCTACCCAACATTCCTAGGTCGAATATTCCTTGCAATATTTCGTCATTTGGGATGAAGACATGCACATTTAATAATTGAGTTGTTATCCACATGAATAAATGAGATGTCATCCATATTTTGCGTGATTCATCCCTATGAATGGATGAAATACATCCATTCAAAGATGCAGAAGAGAAAGAACGAAGAGCGAGAGACGGATCGTGTGTTTTGAGTGATAGATTGAGAGCCTGAAACCCTAATTTCTCAAAACGCAAACGCAGGATTGATCGCCATCGCCATCGCCATGGAGGTGGAGCAGAAGCAAGGCGATCTCGTTCAGCAGTTTGTGTTGTTGGCGAGTAACGCCCGCGGTCGTGCGGCCGTGGAGCTTGTCACGCACGCCACTTCGCATCCCCACTTGTTCGCATTCTCGGAGCTTCTGTCTTCGCCACATATCGCCGAGGTTTGTAATAAGCGATTATCCGTGATTTCTTTTCTCGTGTTTATTTGATTCATCCGGAATGTGGAATTCTGACGAATTTAGGGTTTTGTTTTGTTTTCTTGCAGTTGAAGGGAACGGAGCACTCGTCCTCCTTGGATTTACTCCGTCTGTTCGCGCATGGCTCCTGGTCGGATTATAAAAGTAGGTTCTCGTTAGCCTATTACCTGATGATTTGGATTCTTGATGTGGTCTGTGTTTGGGATATGATTTCCCCCCCCCTCCTGGATTCTTAGGGTTAGGTTTGCATGCAGGAGAGCTTGTGGAGTGATGCGTGCTGCTGTGGAGATTGAGTATTTTAAGTTCTCTTTTGGTCGGATTATTAGGGTTAGGTCTAAGGTTGTGTAGTAGTGAATTTTTTTCATTCTTGTGATAACAGATCCTGTGGTAATAGGCTTCTGGAGCAAGCGTTTGATTTTTGAGAGGATTAGGGTTGGATAAAGAAGGAAACTTATTTTTGAGTCTGCATAATCATAGTCATAATATATTGTTATGATATAATCATAATTACAAACATAAATTTTTGAGGAGCTGCCTGAATCAAGGAACTGCGAGCCAGGAAAATGAATTCAAATTCTTTTGGTGCACAATCTCGAATGAGCTCATGTTTTGTTTGCAAAGACGGCTTTGGTTCATAATTGGAATTGTTTATTTCCTTTCTTCCAGTTGGCGTGTTCGCATGTAGTCTCATGTGGCAATGGAACTAGATTCTTTAGAAGTGAGCTAGTTCTTCAATATTTTTAGTGCTTCCTTGTTTTTTTTGGGTGCTATAGTGGAAAGGGTGCGAGCTGTACACGACTCTAGAACGTTTGTTTTATATCAATCTCATTGATGTATCATATTGTAAAATGCATAATTCAGAAGGGTCCAAATTTTATATCCCCACAATCGATGTGTGTGTTCATCGTAACCTAAATAATAATCGGACCCAAGAAAGCCAAAGAAAGCCTCCATACAACCTTCTCAAAACTACTGGCTATAGTCCACTTGTTAACCTTTGTAAGTTCCAATGCGGACGGAGGGAATATATTTTGTTAGAAACCTAATTTCGAGTTTTTCTTGTTGCAGATAATGCGCAGATGTTGCCTCCATTAGACACCCAGCAGGTGCTAAAGTTGAAGCAGCTGACTGTGATGACTTTGGCAGAAACAGCCAAGGTATAACTATGTGACAGGTCTTTGGTCTTTGTTGGAGCTTTTAATAGTTGTTCTCGTTCAAAATTTTTGGTATCGGCGGACGATTCTCTTGTAGAGCCTTTTTGTGATCTTAAAGGTAGTCTATTGCTAGAGAGATACTGACATGTACTTTGAGGGCCCATTCAGGTGTTGCCATATGATTTGTTGATGCAACAATTGGATATATCCAACGTTCGGGAGCTTGAAGACCTCCTCATTAATGACTGCATGTACTCTGTAAGCAATTCACTGACTTTACAACGATAGTCCCTTTCTAGTGACTGGTTTCATGATCGATTGTTCTGGGTTGTTAGAAGAGGATATTAGAAATATTACGAACATCCTCACGTAGCAAAGACAGCGTAGTCTGATTAATGGAAGTTTTTCTTATTGGCAGGGCATAGTAAGGGGGAAGCTGGATCAACGACGCCGATGTTTTGAGGTAAAATTTTCATCATCGTTACTATCATTACTCTTACGTTTTACGATATGCTCAATTTTCAATGGTTTTCACAGAGATTTTTACAGCGTCTGTTTGTGCTCTTGCTTTAATGTGGGCTACTTTCCTGATGGTTCATGCGTGTGAAATCAGGTGCAATTTGCTGCGGGAAGGGACTTGAGACCCGGTCAGCTAGATAATATGATTTCAACATTGGCAAACTGGTATGTTAATAATTTGCTTGCTATTGCTGTGTCGATTAGAGTTAAACTTGGCTTCTTGCACATCAATATTATTGAGTTGATTGCAGGGCAGAATTGTTGTACTTTTCTACTGACTTCTCGATTAAGAGCTTGGTCACTGTTTACTTCTCTCACCCAATATTTTTGGTTCCCTTGGCTTTCAGGTTGGGCAGTTCTGATAATTTGTTGCTTACAATACAAGAAAAGATAAAATGGGCTGATAGCATGAGTGAGCAAGATCGGCGGCACAAGAAGGAAGTTGAAGACAAGGCTGAGGAAATGCGAAAATCTATAAAGGTATGTTGCTTCATCAAGAGATTCTTGTCCGACTTTGTATTAGCATGTCCTGTTCTGGGGACGGAGCTGCAATTTAGTTGTTTTTTGCAAGATATGTTGGTCACTAAGAACAAAACCTGGAACATTTCTAATCATCTCAGCAAATATATGCATCCAGGTTCCGGAAGTTAGTATACAAGAAAACTTGCTAGCAGATTGCATTAGGAAGGTTTATCGCCATGCATGCTGAATGCGAAAATTCCTTCAAGATTCAACTTCTCAGTGGCTGAACTGGACTCCGTGTTGTTAGTTCCTTTCAAGTTCTGTTATGGAGATCGGATGCTGTTTAACCAAGGAACATGCACTTTATTCTCCTCATTCCAGATGTAGGTGACCTTATTCGTTTTCTAGTCTCCCCCTTTTACACATGGAACATTTTTGGATCAGAAGAGTCAGTCCCATTAGGAAGAAAGATCATTAGCTGTGCGGGTGTGAGCAGGCTGAGATGGAGTTGCGGGGACAACAAGATGTGGTCTATGCAGAGGCTGGGGCTCTTGTCATGGATTATGTTGAGGAAGATCGAAGCCGTCCCAAAAGGTAGATGTTTGGCCTTCACAATTTAGTTTCTCTGTAATCAGTAACTGTTGTGTCATTCAGTTCTTAAGCCAAACCCGAAACATTTTGAGCTCTAAGCAGTTGCTGTCCTTAAATGATACTGCCAATCACCATCAAGATTCTCATGAACGTTTGGAGTTATGAAGTTGGGTTTGTAATTACGCTGCTAAAGATGGAAGATTCTTACATTCAGGTAAGGGTGATTATTGGGGAGGATTGCATGGTATTGAAATCTCAGATATGTTTTTATTATCATACGTGAGTTTGGATGAAGTTTTTCTTCATTAGCTGATTTTTGTGTTTGTTCCTGCTCACGTGTTTCTTCCCACCTTTTTCTCTCCCTGTTTGACTTTTTTTTCTAAAGAAGACTAAATACATATGTGGTCATAATTTTTCTGATGAGATTTATTTTTGAGTGTCATCTGTGTAGTGATAGAGGTTCCACCATAAACGCTTTAAAAGATTGATGCTATTCACTTGGGGGACTTACTATTAAAATTTTCTTCTTGAATTGTTTCTTACCTTTTTTCACACGAATTTTACTCCCCCAGGAGATGTTTGTGACGATCAAATTCTTCTGTGCGGGTCTACTAAGTGGGGTCCAATGGGGGCATGATGGGCACGCAGAAGGCGTTAGCTGCGCACATATATTTTCGTCAACATTTTAGGTCACAAGGGACCTCCCAGTTGCTGGGAATTATGCTCGGTGCTGTTCTTTCGCTCTTGGAGGTGGACTCTGAGTTGAGAGCACTTTCAACAATTTTTGTAGCATTTATTGCCGTGGGAGCTTCCGAGCCATGCAATTCGCATTTTACACGGTTAAGTCCCTTCCCGTATACCTGTAGGTGTTCAGACCTTCTGTAAGTCAGGTAGGAGCCCTGTATTGCTCTGGTAGCGAGTGTTCTCCGACGTTGCTCGCTGAGCTTAGTGAAGCCTTTTTTATTTCATGAATACACAGGCTTTTTCTTTTTCTTTTTCTTTTTTGACGTTGTGCCTGATGGGATCTTTTCGTGTCAGGGTAGTGCTTAGTCTATTTCAACTGTGTATATTCACGAGGGTACAGTATAATTGACCTGTCACTAATGTCAATTCCTTTGGCCCTTGACATTTGAAGGTTCTATTGTCGTTTTTTTTATTTCATTATTTGTATGCCGTAATGAATTCAGGTATGTTTCGGTTCATGTATTCCTTCGCTTGGTTTTATACCATCATTTTTATTTTTATGGTAGAACCTGGAGACAATTTCCTGCACACGCAGAAATTTAGTCTTCTTGCCTCGGACCTTGTGTGCATTTTAGCACACTGTAGAATCTGCATTTGTGATCTGTTAGGTAATATTCATTTAGTTGTGACACTGCAGACTGACTGCATTTTTCTTTTTTAAATTGTCCAAAAATTCGTATTTTCAATTGCTGTTGTGAAAAAATATTTTTCTTCTTAGTCTTCCACTCCAAAGTGATGGGAATGGATGTGTCCTAGTTATTGTTATCACAACCCATGGGATTGACTCTCTTGCCTAAGCAAGACATGACTTCGGCGAACTGCATTGCAGAGTTCGGCTGATAAAACCAGCACCTGTTGTGGTGGCTTTTGATTTTGGTTCAGACTTGCATTGCATCAAATGGTTCAAGGATTGTTGTATTCCTTTTTGTGGAAGGTCTTTGAATATTGAAACATATGAAACTTATGGACTAGGTATTATGCTATAATATTCTAATAAATCATAATTTAAGCTAATATTTGTCAATATATTTTGTTGTGTGTTTTCAACATATGCAATGGAATTTGCTTGTTTTGTTTTTGGAGATCATGGATTGAGGTTCAGCCCTTAGGATTGACCTTCCAATCTTGTAATAATTATGTTTTTTTTTTTGTTGCTAGAGGTGTATATAATCCTACATCTTGAATTCTATTTGGATTGTGTTTTTTGATTGAAGAATTCAACTAGAAATTAAGATGAAAATTATATGTATTTTTGTGATTCATTGGTGGAAAGGTTAGAATGTTTAGTTTTAAATCTAGATTTGCTTCAAAATAATTTTTCCTTGCTTAAATCTCAACTACATGGCTATGAACATAAAGAGTGTACCATTGTTCTAATCTTGTAATATGATAAACAAAATTCATTGCCAAGTGTATTGGTGAATGTGTACAAAATTTAATATACAATGAGGTAATAATTCCTAAAGGTGATACTTCTTCTAATCCTATTGCTTCAAGAAACGTGTTGAGGTTCCATTGTGCCAATGTAAGAGATAGCATGACACTAGTCAATAATAAGCCTTGTAATTGGTTAGTAGCCTAACTACACCAAGACTAAAAAGCTCTTGGCTATTGACGGCTATCGTGGGTGTAGGAGAAATGCCATGTGACTTATGATGCATGTCACAATCACGGTAAAAAATTACAAGCAATAATAGAAATGGCAAAAAACATCCTATCACTACAAGCTGACTAAACACTAACATCTATAGTAGAGCAAAGAAAATAGAAACCCATACTACTTGAGTACACTAAATGTTAGTTTGCGATCTAGAATTTTAAACCAATTTCAAGGCTTGATTCAATAGATCCTTGATATTTGAAGTTCTTCTAGATGACTCTACTAAAGAGTCCAATGGTGAGACATTAGACAATAAGGACAACTCTAATTCCACATCTTTTAGTTGTACTCTTTACCAAGATGCACCTTGAAATTGTAGATGCAATATTTTCATATAGTAGTCGTATATTTTGAGTGTATAACGTGTTGTATTTTTTTAATGTATAATATTGCTTGACCATTTTTGTAATCACTAAGCCAAAATTCACAATTTTTTTTTAAGTTCACTAATTAAACATACAATGGATCTTAAACCATGATCATAGGTTCTAGATTCAAAGAACATAGTAAATACCTCACAAACTAGAGGCTCACAGGCTCTTGGGGGCGCGCTCTGAGGCTCACAAAATAGCACCTTTGGTTGCCTTTAGGTCAAGCTTGGATTAAAAGAATCTAAAATCTAAATTTTTTGGGACAAACTGAACCCACAATTTTGGATATGTCTCTTTATGGCAATTGAATTTTGAAGTTATTTTTCTCTCATAACATCCCTATTCACCACTACTTTTTCTTACTCCTCACTCCTTGCTTGTTATTTTCTGCTCATATACCAACATTCTCCTCAATGACTTTCTCTCATTTTGAAGCTCATTTCCCTATGTGCAATATCATTGACATGAGCTACAATCTTGTCATACTTGTAACCTTGAGCTCTCACTTTGCAAAATGGGTACTTGAACTTGTTGGTCTCAATCTTCAAATCTAAATTATTTGATTGAAGACTTGCTACATATTTTGTTTGATGTTTCTTTTGTTCGCTTTTCAACTCGCCAATGAAATAGTAAGAACTAAGAGAGCCATCTATACTCATAATAATAAAAACTTGAATCCAAATCAACAATCAACAGTTAGCAAATTCAATTCTTTTGGAAAAAATATTAAAAAATTTGAATTGAGGTATCAACAAGCATTACACTTGACTTGTTAGACACGTGACTTATTTGAGCAATTCCTAGGGACATTGCCTAATGGAGGCCTTTCAACCAAGTTTTGGGAATGCCAAGGTTTGGTAATAATTGAGTGCTTAAAAATTGTCGCCAAGGCTCATATTTTCTTTATTTTTCTACTTATGCAACAAATGTAGCCTATTAGTGTAGAAAAATTACAAGTATGTTAATTTGAAAGTGAATTACACTTACCAAATACCCAAGTTGTCCTTCAAGCTTAAAAAGAACTTATTGGAAACCTCAAGATAGAATTAGTGCTCAAAGATAGCTAAAATGTAGGAGATAAAAGGTCCCGATTAAATATTTAAATTACAAAGATACCCAACCAAAATAACATTTACACACACAAACAAACCCGTGCATGCAACCAATTGGCTAAAAAGGATAGAAATATAGTTCCAAATGACTATGGGTCATCTCTAAGACTAGTATATCCTAAATAGATTATAGGTTAAGAAGTCTTGTAGATTTACAACCTATGTTGAGGAAATAAATAAATTTTGCTAAGACAAAATTCCAACCTCAAAAAGAAGTGATAAAAGCCATCTTTGTCTAAAGAGCACTTTTGGAGTCCAATGGCACAATTAGGGCATCAAGATCTTCTACCAAGCAAAAGATGTTATACAACTTACCAAAAACAATGTAACTATTGATGTACATCTTCATTTGAGAATGCAAAGTAAGAAAATGAGCTTGTACTTGTATGTATAGAGTTTCTCAAAGGCTACATGTAAGGTTTTGGGATTTAATGGATTACATAGGTTAGCCTTCTTAGAAATCAACTACTGCAATCAACTATGGTAAAATCTTTAAAAATATATAAAGTTGTGGTAAAATCTTTACAAAAATAAGATAATTTTTTTATTGATAATAATGCACCCAATAAAAAAATTTAGAGTTCAGATAGCAATAAGGCCCAAGATGGATAGCTCCAATAGTTATCGACTAGTTTTTAATTAAACAAAACAAGTTGTTGTTGACTAACATTCTGGGAGCATTTGATATCCAAAATAGTTCCAAGTAGGGTCTTCTTTTACTCCAACAAATGTTTTGGAAAACCCATGAAAGTCAAAATCTTTGGAAAAAAGAAATTCCTCATTCCAAGATTTTACAAATTAGAGTTTGAAATTTTTGCAAACTTTGCGTGTTCAAAACTCCAAATGACTAGGCAAAAATGAGTAGGATATCTAGTCGGCTAATTTAGGCCTTCTAAAGTGAATGATTCTATTGATTTTTGATTTGGAGCTTTTTCCAAAAGTTAGAAAAGTCAACCAATGTAGATTTGGCTTTTTTTATTTTGGAGTAAATTAGCATTAAAACTATAAAAAAAAATGGGATTAGAGGAAAAAAGTGAGGCCTTTGGAAATATATAAAAGACATTTCTTTTTCTTCCCAATTACTCCATTTTCATTTTGAGCATTTAAACAAAATTATAATGTTTTTTTGGTCAATTTGGCTCAAAAGTCTTTAGTATTTGAAGCAAGTGTTTATACATGTTTTAGCATTGTTAAAGACCTTCTAACATTTGTGTAGTGCTTAGTTTAGTGAATAAGGGATTCCTACCAATCTTAGCATTTCCTACCGAAAATCAATATTTAATTTGTAGTTGTTTCTTGATGTTTATTATCTTGTGGTTCATAATTATCAAATTTCTTTTGTGTTTCTTAAGTGTTTTAGTCTTGTACTAATCCCCCTAGTGTGAATTTTCCAAGGATGTTGTAAGGAGTTGGTGTCAATTGGTGATTTTCTAATTTCTTTATACTCAAACTTTCTAATATTAAGCTTGAATATAAAGAAATTACTTTCTAATTACTTTCTAATTTCTTTTGCTATGAAAAACTTTTAAAAGAGTTTGCTCTCTGCAATTCGAATATGTACTCAAGGCATTGCAGAGTTGTGTAGAATTGAAGGGAAATGAAACTCTTACTTTTATTCATAGATTATTTGAACTAAAAGTGTAAGGTTTGTATCCATTAATTGCTACGTTATTGATGACTTTTGATTCTCCATAGAATGTAGTTGTCTCATTACTCATTCTTTGTCTTAGATGAGGTTGATCATATGGTAGAAAGGGGTCACTTCAAAGAACTACAGACAATTATGGACATGCTACTAAAGATGCAATAGGAACTCGTTGCGAAAAATGGGAAGTCACTTTGAAGACGTAAATGGAAGAGAGAAAATTGAAGGGTGATGATGATGAAGAACAAGATGAAGGTAATGAGGAAGTTGAAGTTTATTCCTAACTCTGATGATGATAATGTTGAAGATGAAGACAAAGACAAAGAAGAAGGTGTAGAACAAGAAGGAAATGTAGGCAAAGAGGAAGGAGATGAGCAAGACAATGATGATGATCAACAAATAGTAGTAAAAAACATATCTATGGATGCAATCTATCCAATTCTTGTCAACATTGAACCAATGAAGAAACAACAAACACTAGTATTTTTAGCTACATTAGCCTTGCCCCTAGGTTTCAAGAAGAAGCTAAAGAGAGTTTTTTTGGAAGATAAGAGTGTGTTGGAGAAGAATGAATATTCAATGGCATCTTTCATTCAAAAGGTTGCCATGAGAAGCAACTCAACAATAATTTATCTCACCACCAAAGACATCCTTGCTAAGAAGTTTAAAGAATCTGTAATAGAATATGACCCAACTTTTATTGTGACTTGTGGAGGTCATGAAGAGATGTCATTTTTTGATATTTTTTTCCGTCACTAATGACATTCTTCCTATGTAGGAGTCATGATGAAGAAAATGATGCATATCTTTATTACATATTGATGGTGCATGGTTGTGGACAAACTTTAGTATTCTGCACATTTGTTGCAGCTTTTTGGAGGGTGACAATGGTTCTTTGACTTTTGCAAGTTGATGTTTGACCGGTGCATGCCCCAATGCAATAGAAACAACGACTAAAGGTGCTACAATATCTTTGTTTGGTTCTCATTTTTTCGGCCCCTCGCATAGCAATCAAGTAGTGTCAATCATCTAACTAATATACTAGCTTTTGGACAAAGGTCGCATCGCAAATTCATTTAAATTTTGAAGAGTAGATTTTGAAGAGGGATAAATTGTTAATACTATTCATATTATATCCTTTAACAACGTATTTTAGATAGTCCATAATTTTAGATTTGACATGTAAACAAAGGATTGAAAACTAGCTACATGGAAAGTTAGCAAATGGAAATGAATGTAAATCTAAAGCTAGCTAGTGAGTGGAAATTAGTACCAATTTGCTAACTAATGCTGCTTTGGCAATATGAGTAATCAATAACAAATTCTAATTGAACTAATTTCTATTAGCTATTAGTAGAAAGCCGCTAGTTGTTGATTATGGGTGGGGTCTTGTATAGCTTTAGGTTTTGGGCTGTCAAAAATTAGACTTTCAGTTTAAGGGCATCAAAGTATTTCATCTTCATATATATACATCAATAATTATCCCATTTGGTTGTTGCATTATAGTTCTATATATGATGTATCCATGAAGACCTATTGCTAATAAATTCGGTTTACTCAACCAAACAATGGACAAATTTAAAGATGTTGATGATGGTGTGATGGTGGCAACAGATGTGGTGGCTCAAGATCTAGATGTGATTGGTATTCAAACTGTAATACATTATCAATTCACTAGAAGAAACCTGCATTTTTTCTGACAAGCCAATGAACATGGTTAGATGTTTAGTTTAACATCAGGCATGTCTACTGTGGATGTTTAGGAAAATCCGTCAAGATTGACAAGACAAAAATACGAGGAAATTTCAAAAAACATGCCCTATTTTTAAAACGACACTCGGGGGGTCATTTAGAGTGTCCATTAGAAACCACGTGCGAACAAAACTTTGGACTCCCTGTATATTTTTTGAATTTTAAATAAAACAAAATTTAAAAAATATGAATAGATTTTCCTACTTTGAAAGTTTATGTTTTGAATTATTGATATTTTTATTTGTTAATAATAATTAGTTACAAATTTTTGAAGTAAAAAGATACACTGTAGAACTAAAAAATAACTTTCACACCCCTATATTATATAAGAAAAAATTGTCTAAAAAATGAACAAAAAATTCTTTAAAATAACTCATTATTGAAAGCTCATTTTGAGTTGAATATTTGACTCAATGGTCATCTAAATGTGTCCTCTATAATTATTTGAGTTGAAAAACATGCCATTTTAGTTCATTTTCAACCTCTTCTAGAAATCATTTCATATTTTATTTGAGTTGGAAATTTTGGCAATAAAAAGCTATAGTCATTATTAAACAATGTTCAAAATTTTAGGTTGAAATTATAGTTTATTAGAAACCAGTTGTTCGCACATGGTTTGTTATAGTAGAAGTAAGTGCACCCCTCGAGAAGCGACGTCACAACAAACATGGTGAAAAAATGAGCCAAAAGTGTGCCATGTGGCAACCACATAAGCGCCACGTACACAAGCGGGCATTGCCCTATGGAATTTTTTACACCTGACCTTCTGCTGATGTGGCACCTAATGTCACATTGTTTAAAAAAATTAATTCTGTTTTCAACAATGTCAACATAGATGTCTAAAAGAATTTTAATGCTGTTTTTTTGTAATGTCCGCTTAGATGTCTAAATGATTTTTTAAACGTTAGCTTAAACATACACTATACACAATACACCATATAAAAAAAGACATAAAATACACCATATAGAATACATTGTACATCATATACAATACAAAATAGGCCATACACAATATATTATACACCATATATAATATTTTAGGTCATACATCATACACCATATATAATACGCAATATACTATACATCATACACAATACATAATATACTATACATTATACACCATATATTATGCACAATACATTGTATTGGCAATTATGTCAAATGGCCTAAAAAACCACTTATTATAAGTATATTGACATAACAAGACAAGCTACTTATACATGTGTGGTGATAGGAGCAAAGACAAAGCATATGGGATATGTGAAACTTAGAGATTGTATTTTATGAGAAAACGTTTGGACATCTCAATTGATGCGTTAGTTGACATTGCAAAAAATATGTGGACATCTTCTAAGACGTCTCAGTTGATGTGGTAGTTGACATCGCAATTGATATCACAAAAAACATCTAGATGTTTTGGAAGATGTCTCAGTTGACATTTTAATTGATGTCTTCAAAAACACTGTTTACCCAAATGTTTTTGACTATGTTTTTACCAAAAATGCTCCCAAATTGCCATTTCTAAGACAAGTACCAAAGTTTAGAGAAAAAAAACATTTGTAGATACATGTAACCTTAGGATCTTGCAATACACTTATTTGAGAAGATGTGGAAAAAAATTCAAAAATTTTCATTGTTTAGGTTGCAAGATATTAGTGTTTGAATTGATAGAAATTCTTTAAATATTGGCTTTCCAAAAACCAGGCAGCTACACTTCACAAGGTCACATTTATATACAAAAATGTCCATATTGATGGTACTTCTTTGGATTCATTCTTCAAGGCAAGTTGGCTACATGCTTGAAAAATTTATGATCCTTTGGAATTGTACAACATATAGGAAAAAAATAGTAAGTAGAAAAAAAAAAATAATGATTGAAAATACTAAACTATCAAGAATTTAGTTATAGAATTGAAAAATGCCAATTCTAATGATTGCAATGTTGCAATAAACAATCTACATCTTATAATTTTATTTTATTGACAAAAAAATTGAAAATTGAGTTAAATAAAGGACTTCAAAGTTTATTTTAAAGTAGCGAATCCATAATTGTCCGCAAACTAAAACTCCTCATAACTTTCATCTCATTGATCAAAATGATTTGACTAAAATCTTTTTACGCATATATAAATCTAGAAAACCAATTTCAAATTTTTATTTTAGAAAAAAAAAGAATTTTAAGAATTTTTTGAGTTGCCCATTAAGCAATGAAAATTACATACCATGTAGTCAAAAGTTATGAAGATTATTGTGCGTTAATCCCTAAATGCCTCGGCGACCAAATATGGTCAATCTGAAATTTCAAGCTCATTTTGCAGTGGGCAGTTAAATTTGTTTGACCGGTTTAAAAAAAAATTCGGGCAGTTTTTAAAGTTAACTATTGAAAACTTTCATTTTTCACTGAAAAAGGTACATATTTGATTGTTGAGAGGTCTCCAAAGCCATATATGTCCATTAGTGGAAGAGTAAAGTTTGCTAATTTTTTCTTCATTTTCCAATTTTGAGCAATTTCACTTGATTTGAGATCTAAAAACTTGTAATTATCCATTTGTTTTGAAAATGGTCCCAATAGAAAGAGTAAAGTGTTTACATGATTTTTACCATTGAAAATTTAAACAAGAAAGTATTGATTTGGAGTTATTTGTGATTTATGCTTATAAAAGAAAATTGCATCTCAACAATTGCAAGGTGGATTGTGTAATGAGTTTAATAGCTTTTCAAGTGACATTAAGTATTTTGAAAGGGCATTTTAGTATGCTAACACAATTTGTAGTTGTTCATGTCACCTCCAATCCCAAAAATCTTTTATGTGCAAATCTCTGAAACATTGTGGGGAGGGACAACATATAAAAAATAAAAAACATACATTTCTCTTGTTATAATCTCATAACTCTTATGCAATTTTGCGCTGAAAACTGGTATGCATACTAATAAGCAAGCTCTTTAAACATCCATACGGTTAGATTTTGAAAAAAAAATCAATTTGCTTCAATGGGGATAACTATAAGCCCATGCTCATTTTTCATAAGAAAAACACACTTGGAAAGGCTTAGGCACTTAGGGGTTAAAGGTACCCTTTGGCACATGTTGTGTGAAAATTTCAAAGAAAATAAAAATTCAATTTGTAGTGAACTACCCCAAATCACTTTGTTGCCCAAAAACATTGTTTGGGCATTTAGGGGTTAAAATTTACAAACAACATCAACGTTTATTGAAGTGGCATGCCACTTCACCTTCATTGGATGCCATATCATTGAAATACCACGTCAAATACCATTTTTTTAAAATCGTGCCATGTAGCTGTCCTTCCCATGCCTTTTTTTACATGTAGTCAACATTTCACCTCAACCCCCAATAATTTTTAGAAACTTACTCACAGTCAAACCATAACCCCATGCAATTCATTTCTAGTCTATAAAGTATAAATTTGATGAAAATGAATATCAATTGTGATTTTTCCTCTATGATGTATTGTTCTTGCTGCTAATTTTGAAGAGCCCTCAACAATAGAAAATAAAGATTAGTAGTGGACACCCTTGCACAAAATGTTGAATTGAAAAATGATAATCATTCATTTTAACAATCAAATGTTTGATGCTAAAACTACACTTCAAGAAGACATCATTCTTAAAAAAAAAACTAATTAGAATAATGAGTAGTTTTAGTAAGGATTTCATTCACTTCAAAGTTCAATCAATACCCAAATGTAGTGCCTTCTGCATTTTTGGTTTAAATGTCGTAAACATAATAGTAGAAGGTTAATACCTACTTTTACTATACTATTACTTTACTACACCTTCAAGATAAATTTTGATTAATAAAATAATGAAATGAAACAAAATCTCAATTTATAAAAGAAGAGTTGCCTCCTCGGTTGCCTCATAAAATTCCAAGCTGATAGCAATATTGTTTTTGAACATGTAAACAAGAATTTGCACTGGGAGTATTGAACATGGTTATAATATGAAGATTACATTGTCTTCTAATATATTCGCAATCAAATTATTTTGAAGCCCTTAATGGAGAATGGGGAAAGTGCAACACACAATGGAAGCAAGTGCAAAGTCATTGTTTTGTTTCCAATATTCTTTGTTGTTTGGGAGAAGATATGAATAATAACTTTAGCGGAAAAAAAATTTATTTGCAATGTAGTCAAAAAATGAATCTTCAAAAATTGACAACAAAATATGTTTTATCATGAAGTATTTGGGAGCATAGAGACAATATTTATGTACAGTATATATACTATAATGCATTATACTAATTTTTTATGACTTGTTAATATAATTTGTGCTATATTGGAAGTACAATAGAAAATGAAGTCATTCCGCAGCTTTTCCATCCATGCATGCAAGTTTTTTGTGAAAAGATGCCAAAGAATTGCTCCTTTTTTGTATTTTTTACATGTGGTCAGAGTTTTACCTCAGCCCATAGTAAATTTCAATAACTTACCTGTAGTCAAACCGAAATCCTTTGCCAATGTGGTAGTTACTTGTTTCTCAAGACGTCATGAAAAACGTGACTATGTTTTTTGTGATGTTCTTTGAAACATGGACATTAGACATGACAGGAGCTTGTTATGACCCTAACGTTGATGTGTTTCTCGCAACATCCAACGGAATTAAGCCTCCCATGGCCAAAGTCCCATTTCTTTGCTTCTGTTTTAAAAAACATTCTTGTTTCATGCTAATGTCTAAAAAAGTAGGGGCTTCTACTAGTGATTGCCCCACTCTATTGAAGTAATTTGTTGCTTAAGAATGGTCTTTGCATGCCCAATCCTAAAGGAGATTTTAGTTGTTTGGATAGATGAATCATAGCTCTGTGGAAAAAGTGATGTGAAGATTTTAGTATTTCTCAAGTCATTGTCTTGTTCCTTATTGAAATTATAAAAGTAGCTTGTATCAAACATTGCAATTCAGTACTCTCTAATTTTTTTTTGTTTATTGTTTGCTACAATGCATCCCTATTTACTTATCGCTTTGTTCTTGCTCTATATTGTAGATTTATGTTCACAAAAGTAGGAGAACTGCATATGCAAATAATGATGGTATGAGTATTGCAATCATTTCTCCATCAGATCATGCAAAGTATACAACCCTGTGTCGCACCCTTGATATAGTTAGTATTTCCAACACAAAGCTTTAGGTTCTCTATCATCTTTCAATGCAAAATCTGCGAGATTGTTTTATGTTTGTATACAATGCTATTTGCTTTGACATGTCCATTTCTACCACATGGTATTCTTAGTATCGGTGTTAGATGACTTTTATCTTAGATTTTTATTTCTCGTTTTAATAAAGGTTTGCATTGAATAGACAAAGTTACTACTAGGGAGTCTATGTTACTCTAGTAGGCCATTAATGTCAAGTTAATGATGTTGACTGATACATTTAATGTTCACTGAGAAGTTACTATATAGCAATATAAAATTAATGCTAATGATTGTTACATTTCAATAACATTAAGTGAAGACCATTTGTGTGACGGGCGGATGCATGGTTGAGTGGCTCATTTTTGGCAAAAGTCCAAGTCCCAAAAGTCCTTTTTTGTGAGTAAAATGTTTGTGAGTGAAATGCTTGGAAGTGCATTCTACAAAAAAAAAATTTAATAAAAAAGTACTTAGCTTTTTGTGAGCCCCAAATTCGTCACTTAGGACTCATTGTTTTCTTTTTTTTAGTTTATTACAAATTAAGGCATAAAGTATTACAAAAAGCCCCCAAAAGAGTGTAGAACCAAAATAGGTATGTCACGTACTAGTATAGCATTTGGTCATAAATAGCCTTTTATCCATAGATTACCCACAAAACCCACTTGTATATAGGTTAGAACCCGTAAATAGTGGGAAACAATAGGGCTACCGGGAACTTACCCAAAATAGCCCAAACCCAGTGCATGTGACCATGATAGGCTAAATTGGTCTTAGGAGAGATAGGAAAATCCCCACATAAATCTCCAAAGATAGATTCTAGTTTCCCCATTCCATCGACGAAACGTTAGGAATCCAAATTGTTAGTATGCAGGTGTTACTTGTCCAAGACAGGCCACATGGGGGAATCCATGGCTGTCGGATAGTGTTCTTGGATCTGGAACATGTCGGGGTATCCACAGCGAAATCCATTCGCCAAGATTCCCTCACGTGTGAAAGATTCCCTAACTGCCGATGATTCAACCGAAGTCAGTTTTCACCTCGCCACCGACTGTGTGCCAGATTAGCCCAAGACTTGGCACGTGGCTTGGGGGACTCCATGAGAGGTTCCCCAAAAAGTCACGGTTTTTTCTGATCTCCAAAGGATCTTTTTTCGAGCAGTCAACCACCAAAGGCCACGGTGGGAAATTCATAGAAAATGCCTAGGCCGCGGTAAAATCTCACTAAAAATTAGACTAGCATCTTTTATGTTAATAACGCGCCCCGACAAAATTCATGGTGTTCCAATAGCGGGAGGCAGCCGAAACCGACAATATTCCCCCAATTAATAATTACGACAAGATCTTTGCGGGGTTGACCGGCGTCCCGGGAGCGTACGAAGTCAGAACCAAGACATCAAGGAGTCTTTTCTTAGTCCCTACAGCCTCCCCAACAACTCTATCTAGTTACCTAGGCCAAAAGAGGTAAACCCCAACAATTAGGTTTTTACCCTTTTAATTGGCCTCAGTTGGCACTAGTTTCCGATGGTTTTTTTGTGATAGAAATAGGGGGTAGAGGGTCCCCCAAGATAAAAATGGCATTCTGAAGCCATTGGCGCAATCCATTTACAATTCCGAGTTAAAATCCAAAAGTTATAAGTTAGGACCAACGTAAAACCCAAAATTAGGTGAAAATCTCAAATGTGGATGAAAATCTGGATGGATGAGATTACTAGTCGAGGGGGGGAGTGGGCCCTTGGAAACCTATAAAAGGGGGCTCTTCTCTCTCCCCAAACACCCCCAATACTTGTTTTGGGTCCGTGGGTCCAACCTCTCTTGGTTTTGGCAACTTTTGGTCAAAACTTTCTACGGTGTTTTTGGAGCACTTTGGCACTTTGCTCCTTTTTGTTGTTGCAATTTTAGTGTTGAAGGTCCGTGGGGGGCCCTTCTTTCTTGTCTTGTAACTCTTGTGTGGCCTTTGAAGTTTTCTTACCATCCAAGTCTTTTGAGTGTCCTTCGTCCGCGTCTTGTACTAACCCTGGAACCACCCTCCACCGTACCTTGGCGATGCCGCTTTGGGGGGCTTCCAGTTTCATGTTGTGTTATTTTATGTTGCACTAACCTTCCTTTACTAACCATGTCTCTCTCCGTGCTTCGTTACTAACCAAGTCTATTACCTTTGCATTTGAGTCGAGTCTTTGTGTCCGTGTTTGGAAAAGAGTGGGGTAGTTCCCCTTGGGGTAACTAGACCCCACCGTTCCTTGTCCAAAGTTTAGTCCTAAATTGTGTGTTAAAAGGTTCACCGCATGGCGGAGCTTTGAACCTCTACGGGGAGGCAAAAATCCTAAATTTGGTGTTAAAGCCAAATTGACGGCGAAGCCTTGACACCCCCCCCCCCCCGGTGGTTAGTTCCAAAGTTTAATTTCCAAAATAGTTGGAAATTATTCAAAGTTTAGCTTCCAAAAATAGCGTGTCAACCTTGAGAGTCAATATTAGTTTACGTCTTGTTATAACTTCCAAGGGAGTGGAGGGCCCCATCCCGTTAGCTCAGAGCGTGTGTGCGTTTTTTTTGGGGTTTGCCCGGCAGCTCAGCCCAGCAGCCCGTCCAACTCAGCCCAAGCAGCTTGCCCAGCTCACCTAGCAGCCAACACAAGTAGCTTGCCCGTCAACTCAGCCCAGGCAGCTTGCCAAGCAACTCGCCCAACTTTGGGTCGGGGGTTGTTAGTTTTTTGGGGATTTTAGAAAACTAGGGGGGGAGAATTAGCAAGTAGATAGTGTAGAAAACTAGGGGGAAATTAGTAAGTAGATAGTGTAGAAAACAAAGGAAGGAAGTTAACACAGAACTTATAAAGGTTAGGCTAGCAATAGGAAAGACTAGAGCCTAACTAGCAAAAGTTAGACTAGGAAGGGAAGAAACTCGCCATCCACACTAAGGAAGGTGCAATCAAAAGACAAGAGATGTTTACCTCTCCCCTCCAACACCTCACCTCACCAACTCTCCCCTCCAACACCTCACCTCACCAACTCTCCCCTCCAACACCTCACCTCACCAACTCTCCCCTCCAACACCTCACCTCACCAACTCTCCCCTCCAACACCACACATCACCACCTCCAAATGCAATAAGGAGAAGTGGGGAAGAAGCTTAGATAGGAATGGGGCACCATCAGTAGGGTAGAAGGGAAATCTTTTCCACCATTAGGGTGAGACGGGTGTAAGTGGTAGTTAGGCCATATTTTGACTTTCTAGATTCCTTCCACATTAGGATAAGATGACGCGTAAGTGGTAGTTAGGCCATAGTTTGACCTTCTAAGTAGGTAGGTGTCCAATCCACTACTCTCCATCAATTGGGCACGCGAGTTAAGGAAAAAAAAAAGAGAAAGAGGGAAGTGGCATGTAGGGAAAGAAGTGTTAGTCTTTTGAATATATAAACACGTACGGTGCCAACCAACACGTGGCCTACGACCGCAACTTACCATGGTGGAAGAAGGTGAACTGACTGCCCTCCTCATGGGCCACCACGCCGATGTAAGAACCTAACCTCCCCCCGTGTCATTGGCCCACTAGGGGTAAAAATCTCAACTAGGCCGAGAGCTAGGTACCATTAGAGTCCAAGTCAGGTCAGATATGATTAGAAAATCTTAGAGTTGACTGTAAAAGGTTTCCAAAAACATAAGACACGCCCAAATCAGAGTCAGGACGACCACGATACGGATGGATGAAGTTTAGAACCCATAACGGATGAAACCGTGGAGATTTCATCCAACCAAGTTGGAACTTAGGATTTAGTTAGGTCCCATAGGTTCAGGTCCGTAGGTCAAATTTCGCCCTCAATTGGAATTAGGAGCCTATAGAAAACCATGGATGAAGTTTGATAGCCAAGCGGCCAATACTTCATCCGGCCATAGCGGGTCATTAGAAGATCCAATTCGCACGGGTCTTAGGTTTTTAGAAATGGCATGAGATGGTCTTCTCCCTTAGGACAATAGAATAAACTTTAGGAATAGGAAACACAAAACATAACCT
The DNA here is from genome assembly GCA_947034895.1 of Rhytidiadelphus loreus. Taxonomy (NCBI): domain Eukaryota; kingdom Viridiplantae; phylum Streptophyta; class Bryopsida; order Hypnales; family Hylocomiaceae; genus Rhytidiadelphus; species Rhytidiadelphus loreus. The sequence goes on from OX344764.1 coordinate 49,783,271, forward strand.
AACAAGATAACCAACTTAGAAGTCATTAGAACCACGATTAGAGAGTCATGATTAGGGAGTTAGCAAAAAAGATCCATTGCTTGGAAGGCACAATGGATTGACGCTTAGACACCCATTAGAGTAGGATACTATCATAGAACTAGAACCTGGTTGTGTTCGCCGATTTACCAAGGGTGGGTAAATAAGCGCCCACACTTTTTGAGCACCCCTGAACCTTAAAAATGATTATACTTTAAGAGAAAAAAAATTTGAAAAAAAAATTACTAGCTAAGAAAAAAGGACTTCATAAAATTAAGTGTTTGAAAAGTCATTAAAAAGTTCTTTTACAAATGTTCATTATGTATCTACATAATAAGATTTTAATTTCATCAAAATTTATTCAAATATCTACTAGAATCATAATAACTTTTATGATTTAAAGTACCAAAAACATCTTGAAAAAGTCCTTGAAAAAATTGTTGACAATAGATTTGTTGAAGAAAAAAGGATGTTTTAAGTAGTGTTCTAGACATCACGTCTTTTAAGTAATGTCTTCTAAGTAAGTTTTTAAGTAAAATTTTACTAAAAAGATTGTTTTTTTAGTAAAATTTTACTTAAAAACTTACTTAAAAGACGTTACTTAAAAGACGTTACTTAAAAGACGTGATGTCTAGGGCACTACTTAAAACATCCCTTTCTCTTGTAGTGGTCACACCCATAAATTTTCAAAAGTCCCCTACATTTCGTAAAATACTTTAAAAAATATTCAACAACATGGTTGTATTTTAGAATGAAGTTTGAGCCTCCAAGATGACTTTTTTTTTAAATTTAAATTTTTTTGATGTACTTTTTAGGCATCTGAAAATTGGATTTGTATAGGAATTGAGAGTGTGACACGATTTTGAGTCACTCAACCATGCATTTACCTTGACAATATAATTCACTTAACATAAACTCAAATTTGAGGACTACATGAATCTAATGGTGATGAATTTAATAACTTTGTCAAATCTAATTGAGGAGGTTCTTTTCATGATGTGATTGTACATTCTCGAGGCTTTTTAGTGGTAGAGTGCTTATTTCACTTGACTTGAATGTAGGCAAATGAACTGCTTTCTTTTCCAATAGATGTAACTTATATATCGACAATTTTGAAGTATATTAGTTTAGCATTCCATGTTGACAAAGTCTTGTAGAAACATCAATAGGGAAAATGATTCTTTTTTTATTTGATGATGCCTTCTAGATTATTTATTGCAGAAGAGTATGGTATCTCTAGGTACAATGATAAGGTTTAGATCAAATTGTGAATAAAATTGGTTTTAGCAAAGGTGTGAAAGAAATTGTTCTTATTCAACTTGGAAAACTCATGACTATAGAGGAAATTTATTGAAAGTTGAAGTGCACAATGCTTAACATGATAGGACAAAGTAAAGCAATCTTAGAAGAAACACAATGTGGATGCTCTAGAGCTTGATCTTGAAGATAGTGAAAATGATGAAGAGACATTGGTTAAGGTGCATGATGAGAGTTCACTCTTTACAATAGGTGAACAATCTTCTTTGTTTTTTGTTTTTGTAAAGGGAATTCAGTTTGCATCATATCTAAGGCTTCACTAATTTAATATATGCACTATTTTTTATATATTAAAATTAGTGTGGACTGAACATATTTACTATATAGTACCAATTTCTTCAAAACATAATTAGTGCTTGGCAAATCTGTAACCCCTCTTGTATTTGAGTTTTATCAAATAAAAGTAGTTGCTTCACAAATCTATAACCTCTTTTGCTTTTGTAGTGACACTAATATTTTGCCTTCTCTAATAGGATAAATCAATGAGTACATAAAGAAGTATCTAAAGGAGGAAAGCTTACATCACATTACTAAAAAAATTGATGTTTTTGACATTTCAATTTTGACACCACGATCCACTATACTTCAAATAGACTTCATCACCTTGAATCCCCTTTAGGATACTAAGTTTGCATAGGGGGTCTTGTTTGCTATTGTCCCAATTCTAATAATCTAGGAATAAATAGTAAATTGGTTCTTTGATATCTTTTGCAAGATCTGCAAGAGCTTTTGAAATAGCCACTGGAACCCAAGGCATTTTTTCAATGATATCACAGGTGTATGTTTCTTTCAATTGACCTTGTTATTTTTAAAGTGCAATTTTGAACGTCACTTCTTAAGTTCAATGATTAATTCCAAATCTAGATGCCTTTTATCTATTTTCTAGCCAAATTTGACAACCAAACTACAAAACTATTAAGTTCATTTTGAAAGCTAATAGACAATTATAATAACATTCAATAGAAAATCCTTTTGTTTAGAAAAGTAGAACATGATTCCTTCTATTTGTACATTTTGTAACCTCCCCAAATTAATTGGTTTCAATTCTTATCAATATGAAAGTGTCTCTTTCTACCCATTTAGGTGCTTAATGTTTAAATCATAATTGTTCTTATATAGTTAACTCTCTTGGTTTGTGCAATCAAGAGTTACTTTGGTGCTTGCAAGACAACTAAAGGAGTATACAATCCAAAAAATTAATTCCGAAAGCAACCAAGAAAGGTTTCAAAGCTTGTGTTATTTCTATTGCAAAAGGTAGGCTACTTGCGACTGGGCAAGAGGTAGTTCAACCTTTGGATGCCCTTTGTAGATCTACACTTCTAAATACAACTATGACAAAAGCCACTCCTACTTCCTCTTCCAAGTCTCGAAAAGGATTTGGCACAACCAAGTTGAAATAGTAGAGGCAATGAGATGGAAGTCTACTCAACCCATTTTGACACCATAGTATTTCCATATCATCTTCTATTTCTTATTTCTAGTTTTTGTAAACATGACTTGCAGTTTAGGGTTTAGATTTTTAGTAAACAGGACTTGAGCCACCCAAAGGATGAAGGGACCTACTCTTATGGTGGTTGATTGAGTTGTTGCAATTGAATAATCAGTTGACATTGATCATTAGTGTGGAACAATGTAGGGAATCCTATGAAATGAGAGAAGTTAGTAATGAAGGAGATCACATTGATCATTAGTGTAGAACAATGTAGGGAATCCTATGAAATGAGAGATGTTGATAATGAAGGAGATCTTCTTCTACCAGAAACATGAATTTGTTGATTTTAATAATGAAAAAATAGAATCTAGACAATTTTTGTGTTGGATGGACTAACTTAGACCCAATTGAGCTAGCGGTGTCATGCAAAATTTTGCTCATTTGTTTAGTTCACTTTTGCTAGGAGTTCAAAATCCCTAAAAATAGACTATTTAAATTTAGAAAATTCAAAGAGTGATTTATTACTACTAAAATTAAGAGTACTTTCTTTTTTCTTCTTCAAATTCAAAGCAATACCAAAACTAAATATGAGTCAATGTTGATTGTGCTTGACTATGATTTGTGTATGAGAGCAATTTCTTTAGACTGAAACTAAATCTCTAGGTCTATATTCTAGACGATGAATAGAGTACTATGTTGTTATTTTTTGTCCAAATAACCTTTCATTAATCCCAAAGTAATGCTTGAATCATTTCATAACTACCAATTTGATAAAATTGAGATAAATAATACAATTACTATAAAATGTAAGCAGAATTAAACAAATGGAAATTCAAAAGAAAAGCAGCTCCCACAAAGCCTCTCAACTTTAGTCTACTGCTTTCTATGTACTATTTTTTTCCTATATGTTGTGCAATTCCAAATGATTTGAAAATTTTCAAGCATATAGCCAAAATGGTAGTACCTCATATAGCCAATTTTTCAAGCATATAGCCAAAATGGTGGTACCTCATATCTTGTAATCCACATGGTCAAAATCCTTGAAATTTTTTTCGCATCTTCTCTAACTAGTGTACTACAATATACTATGGTTACATGTGTCCAAATATGTTTTTTTTTCTTTTTTCTTTTGAAAGTTGGACCTTGTACTAGAAATGGCAATTTGGGAGTGTTTTTGGTGAAAACATAGTTTCAGTCTTTTAGGGGTTAATTTTTGGAAACACCAATTAGAAAGGATCCATCATATTTGGTGCCTAAATCTTTAGAATGTAGTTGAAAAGAACATCTTGTAGCATTATATTTTACCATAAAAAGAAGAGATAAAGAAATATAGTATACATACATTTTTGTTGCACAAACAAGTATTTGTAATAGGAACTTTCTATGCTTAAAAAAATGAAATTCCAAATAAGTGAAATCAATTGTGTCAAGACTCACTATAGTAATAGATAAAATATTACTTCTTTGAAACTAAGCATAAAACGTGAAGCGGGTGTGACGATCATTGAGTGTGGTCTTGCAATTGTATACTCCCTCTATCCTAAAATGATTGTCTACTTTGAATTTCATAATAATTATTCTTTTAAGGTTGTTTTGAGTAGGTCAAAAAAATACTTTGGCTTGTGGCTGATCTTATCTAGATTGCAATAAACACATGCAATGTTCTTCATTGATTCAACTGATATAAAATTTAGAACCTTTTTTAATTACATTCTTTATAACATAGTCAATCAAATTGGCTCAAAAAAATACCAACAAAATTGTGGAGAATCAATTTGGTATGAAGAGAGTATAATGTATGTAGGAATTGGCCTTAGTTACTTGTGGTCATCAACTCACCATTACAAAGATTAGTTTCATGTCTCATGAATCCAATAATTTTCTCATGCCATCTATTTTTGGAATGACTAGTGGTGGGACTTGTAGTCAGGTTTAAAAAAAAAATGTACGGCCTTCAAGGGCCACAACTGGACTAACATCCAAGGCAACTTGGTGTGAGAAAGTCTAAGAATTACACACCTTGGGTATTCTTGTCATGAATAAGTGGAGGAACAAATCCCCTTCTTGTGCTCGTACACAGGAAGCCTCCATGCGAGCAATGTCAACATGGGGAGTTGAATCGGGAACTTCAATGATTCCATTAGAAGTTCCTATCACTTGGCCATCACGTGGGATAGGTTTAGGTCATTTTAGACCATGTAGTCAATGTTTTAGATACAATGCTAAAATAACTTTTCTATACAATGACTACTACGGATTTCCTTATCATATCATGATCATTTTTGAAATATGAAGGCTTGATGCCAATCTCTTTCATTATGTACTATAATATACAATTCTAATGTCATATTTGGTTGTCAGTTGTGAAAAATACACATATCTCCAAGTGCCTCACAATATTCCCATCTCCTAAGACCTAATGGATTAAATCCATTAGGCAAACAACCATTCACCAAGATTGACATCCACAAATGCCTCAATTTTAAGAGTATGGTAGGATCACCTTCAACTGCACCAACTTGTTTGACAACCATTCTTATATGCCCAAGAGCTCTCATTTTTTTTTATCAAGTGAGGACAATTTGCAATTCAAGTGACATGAAATCCAAAAAAGATATTTGAATATAATATATAAAAGTTATAAGAGGACAAACTTGAATTGGTGGATTCTCTAAAATCGTGACCTATTTTTCTCGTCCACACTTTGAACCATGTGCAATAAGCATCTACTTTATTCTTTGGATTGTTTAGGACTTAGGACCTATTCATTATCGGAAATCTATATATTAAATTAGGCTATTCATTTGTTTCAATGAGATCTCCCAAACCATGCGTCCCCTAGTCACATGCTTGGAATTGTTAAAAAACTCTTTGCAACGTTCTTTCGTGGCATTGGGACATACAATGTGGAAGTTATGAATTTTGGAGTTATTTTTGGATCTTAAATTATTCCAAATTATGGATCTTTTGAACTGTGCATCACTGGGTCACATTCTTGGTACCAGTAGAAAGCTCTCTGCAAAGAGGGGTGCACAGACTTTGCTTCGTGGTGTTCGGACATACAGTGTGAAAGTTATGGACCAAAAACAAAAGCATGACTAACTGGGCCAAACTAGCAAAGCTTGGAATTGGGTTATCCCTACCTTACGAGTACCAACACACACGACACACAGCCACCTGTTTCTTCCTAAACCCTAAACCCTCAGGATTCGCAGTTGCTTACCACCCGTCGCAAACTCCCACCAGAAAGAACCCTAAACCCTAAACCAGTTTCCTCCGACGAGGATCGAAGTCCTCCTTCCGTGCCCGAAACATGAGAAAACCAGCGATTTCAGAAGACTATGGCCAGCACAGAATGCACTGCGTGAGCGCAACAAAGGCTGCACGACACAGACAGACCGTCACATTCCATTTGATTCCGACTTCATGAATCCCTAGCCGTCCTCGCTGCTCCGACCAAATAAAGCTTGTACGCACTCTCCACAAGCACTCTCCACAATCTTCGTCTCACTCCACTGAGCTCAAATTACGGTACAAATCGCTTCATAATTAGGGTTTCCACTTCTTGTACGCACCCCGTCCTTGTTCTTTATGACTAGATCTCAGTAGACATGATTTCAGTAGACTATGGCCAGCACAGAATGCACTGCGTGAGCGCAACAAAGGCTGCACGACACGTACAGACAGACCCTCACATTCCATTTGATTCCGATTTCATGAATCCCTAGCCGTCCTCGCTGGTCCGACCAAATAAAGCTTGTACGCACTCTCCACAATCTTCGTCTCACTCCACTGAGCTCAAATTGCGGTACAAATTCGTGTTTCCGCTCCTTGTACGCACCCCGTCCTTGTTCTTCATGAATGACGAGATTAGAGTGCAGCGAAACGGCATCCCGAGTGATGAGTGCCGTTGATGAGTGAACAAGTCCAGGGGCCGGCACCGAAAGCTGCAGCACGGGACGCTATTGAAGGGGATTGTACAGTGTCCGGCGAAATGATTTCCCGCCGACCTTGCGTGCCTAACGAAGTGACCGTACCTCCCGCAAGTGAGTTGCATGTCCAAGCTCGGGGTAGTTCTCGACTGTTCCCAATATGCCACGTGTCTAGATATTATCACCTACGGCTTCCACCCCTAAACCCTACCCGTCCCTACCCGCCCGCCCGCTCCCCCGGGCCCTTCACGGCCCTTCGCGGCTCCTCGCGGCTCCTCGCGGCTCCTCGCGTCTTCTCCCTTCTCCGGACCGTCCGGCACGACTGCTCCCTGTCGTCATCGTCGTTGTGTGGTCCAATCTCCCGTTCGTTCGTTCGAGCGGACTCGAGGTCGAGCCGGGAGCGTCGTGAGAATGCGTCTGTTTGGAATTGGCGCTGGACAGAACAGTCGGGGGCAGTAGCCGGAAAGATATTAAGCTGCAGCGCCCTTGCACTTGCACCAAGCAAGGGGATCTACAGTAGTGCGCTCGGCGATGGCTGACCGCTTTTATTCGAAGCTTTCTCGGAGTCCCAGCCGCGGACTGTTGCATGACATGCAGGACGACGACCCCGGCCTGGACTCTTTCTTTCTGTTCTCGCGTGTTTCTGATCCCCGCCTGATCCTCGCCTGATCCTCGCCTGCGCGGTGGATTGTGCGTAGAGCGTTGCTGAGGTCGGCATTTTTCGCAGAGGGGCGTGTGGTGGTGAGTGAGTGATTTCGTTGCTGCTCTTCTTTCTTTTTGTGAAAGGTTCTTGAAAGAGGCGAGGAAATTGTGGCCAGCCACGGGGGGTTGGTGTTGGAGGTGATGATGAGTGTGGTTTGTAGTGATAGTGGAGGAGGATTTGTTGTGTGTGCGTGTGTGTATTGGTTGATGTACTAGGTGCGCATTTCGAGGTGTGGAAGAGATTTTTGTGACCGGCGTACTTTTGGTCTGGAGTTTTGATATGGAGAACGAATGCTCTGGCTGTTTAGCTCAGCCTCAATTTGAATTTCTTCCGTACTTTTTTCAATTTTCATCTGAGAGGCTGTCCCTCAAGAACAGAGGAAGTGTAATATCAAAGGACAGGAGAAAAAAAGGCGAAACTAGACGGTGGAAACGTAGTCTACTAATCTGATCAGGGATATTCGACCGTTGTTCGTTACAATGGTCTGGTGGTGGAGGGAGAGCTTTCAATTTGTGAGAGTGGAGTTTGGTGACGGTGCTGCTGTAGGAGTAGTGTGCATGCGCCTGTGATGAGGTGATCTTTATGTTTAGAAGGGGATCTGTTCTGTGCGCAGGTGGAGGTTAGAGGTAGCATTGAAGTTCAGTGGAGGAGGTTATCTGTTTGTTTTTTATGCTGTTAGAGGGAGGGGCAGTGGTACATACAGAAGGTTTTTATTCCGTTGGAAGGTTGATTCGTTTCGTAAGGGAGAAGTATATCAGGACGGGAGCATGAAGGAACCAAGTGAGCTTGGGCCGAGATCCAAGCGCATGAGACTCGAGGCGGAGGAGGCAGAGAGGGCTCCGCTTAGTAGTCAAGCGCGGGAGGAAGTCTTAGCTCGTTGCAATGTGGGAACTTCTCAGGCAATTGTTCCACAGGCGAGAAGTGTTTCGAATTCCATTCAGCGATATCATGTGGTCTCGCATGCATTGACAGTTCGCCGTGTCGAATGTCGTGATGCCTGGTCGTCGACTCTCACCAGTCAAGAGAAGCTCTACGGACATCATTTTAGTCAGGCAGCTTGGGCGGGCGCTCGAATTTGTGCTTTTCAATCTTCTGAGGTGACGCTAGTGCAAAGACCAGTATCGATTTACTGTGCTTCGAAGCTGATAACCTACATGTGTCGTTAACAAATGATTTTAGGTCAGAGTTAATTCTGCTTACACGGTCCATTAAGTTTGACGGAAAAAATCGGAACTTGTTTTTTTTCTATTTGAGGTGTTAGGTTTTTTTACGCGCTGTAGTGTATCATTGTGTAAGTCAGAATTCTTAGATTCGACCTAGAATACTTGAACTTATAATTCTGATCCAAGGTCAGGTCTCTTCAGCAGGTTTTCTTTTCCGTCGTTGGAGGCTGTAACGTATGTTTGTCTTTGTTTGCCAATAGAAAAAGGTATTTACCTGGCTTTAGTACCTGTAGTACAGTACAAGTAACCGTGCAGTTTTTTCGAAAAGATAAGTAAAGGTTTCTACTTTTACCCCTGTAGTTCCCTAGTCCTTATGTGATACTCCTTCTCCTAACCCTCAAAAACTAGTGCTTAATCAGACCATATTATTCCAAGCAGATATATACCGCGCCTGTAGATCACCTGTCGGTTAGACCCTAATCTGAAGACGCGTTCATGCGTAAGATCGTGCCATGTCTGAAGTCTCTTGCAGATAGAATTTTTTTGTGCTCTAACTTACTATCCACTCTCTATTATGCTGGCTTGTGATCATTGGTGAATCCTGAAACCTGGTTGGCACCAGATCAATTGATTTGATGAAATTTTTGTCGCTTCATTGGTGGCTAGCACCGGGCCAAAGACCGACCTCTCAATTTCCTAAGTTTCTCAATTTACCTTGGATTTGTATGGTTTCCACGTGCACACTATTTTATTCTGAGCGGATTATACTGTCTGTAGATGATGTGTAAGGTGACTTGGTGTGCGGATTCATATTTCTGTCAATCTAAAAAACCTAGATAGAAGGTATGCTGCACGTCCAAGGCATTCATTTTAGCAAATTCAGGAACGCGTGATTCCTTAAATGTAGACACCCTAGTGTCGCTCTCGAGCAGTAGTAGAGATTGGAGTAAGCAGGGATTTTCGTTAACAGGTGTTTTGTCTGCTAACTAATCAAACTTTCGATCGTTAATTTTCCGAACCACTAAGTTCTCTTGTTATGAACCAATCCCTTTGGAGGAATTCCTCCTTGGTCTGGGATTATTTGACAAGGAAATCATCTTTTTCGTTCGCATGAAGAAAACATTTCTCTATCTATGACCACTGTGCGTTTCTTCGATTGTATCAATATGTTATGTACTGTATTCTCGTGCCGTACATTGAAGGCTGAAGGGATGGAGTATCTTGGCAGGAAAGTCCTGCGATCCTGAGCATTTTGTGTATGGTGTTTTCTGGAGAGCCTATCTGTGCTCTTGAGAAAAGGAGCTATGCTGCTGGTATCACGGAGCGGGAGTGGAAATACTTGGGGGCATTTGCCGCTTGTTTCTTCACCAATATGGGTAAGTCAGTCGAAATGGCTAGGGAAATCAAGATTCCTTCGAAATTTAATTCTGTGATTCCTATCGGATTGAGCTATTTGAAATACTGACATGTTCAGAGAGCATTTGGTGAAGTTGTTACTCAGTTCTCAATTTGATATTTTTTTTTTGAAGTATACGAAACGAAGATTTAAATGTAGGTAGCAATTTGACATCCTAGATAACAATGTCTCAGTTTTTGGTACACCGAAGAGCTCCTAAGCCACCCATTTCATAAGAGCTATAAAGCCCTAGTAATTTTTTGCATGTTGACGTAGACCTGATGTTACAGGTCGGGGACGTGGTGATGGGATTAATGAGGTGCTCAACAGTATTAGTGACCTCAATGCTCATGATACCGCTGTGCTGGATTTTAAGTTTTGCAGGAAACTACCTGGCTTTTGGTGGCACGAAGTTTATACCTGGAATTTCTGCGCAGAAACTTGCGATCATAATCAACTTGTGCACTCTAGAGGTAGGAACATTTTCTGCTAAATGTTATCATTCTTTTCGGAGTATTTGGAACAATAGCATCTGGATATGCCAATTTTTGAACAGGGAGCTTCTGATTTATTAGATAAGGATAAGCCTCTTTTTAAAATTTGTTCTAGCAGAATTTTGTACCATATTGTCGGAAAATACTTGGATACTATTTTTTTAAATCACAATATTTAATAGACGAATCAATTACTTGTATCAATGCGTGGATAAACTAATTAAGCTTTTAGCTTGACATGGCATCCATGTGCGCATCTGGAGTTTTTCTCGCTTTGTTATATTTCTGGATAGCTTGTATGACTGAATGTGTACTTCAATCGTCATTTGCGGAAATCTCTATACAGGCTAAAAGAAAAGAAAGATTGATAGAGATGTGGAATTCGACGAAGGATAAGATTTACTCTCTCAGAGAAGGTACCAAGCCTGGTACCAAGTGCGGCGTATTTGGGCTTGGGATTGAGTTTTGTGTTTTATATTATGAATTCGTAAGAGAACTTGATACGTGGCAGTTTACTCAGATCCCGGTGAGGCAAACTAGATTATGTTGATTTCGTTTGTTGGTGCTTGTCAGATGAAAGACAACTAGGAATTCCTCCTCTTGGTACTTCTATGTACTACCACCCAAGTATTCGAGTGGAAGACATTGATCTTGTCCAGGTACTTTGGAGCCCCCACTCATTCTCCCAGTATTACTCCAACATCGTAAACTTGACTCTGCTGGACGATCAAAGAAGTAATAACAGGACGCTCACGGCCACATCTATTTGTAAACGCTCGCTTTTCCACATTGAAACTACGGAGGAAGGTCTAATTTGGATGGAGGTTTCCATCACGGGTTCTTTGTTGCTCGTATTGCCCATAATTCTGCCTTGTCAGAGACGTGCTGCATTTAAGATTAAATGCTCGTTAATTACGAAAATTCTTCTATTATTTATCAATCCATTTCGAGACTTCAGGTCTCAGAGGTTAGAGCTTACCAGGGCTGACTCTGAAAATAGAGTTATATTCTCAGGAGTGGATGGCACAAGATGGTTTGGAAGGCTGGAATACTAGGATATGGCGTAACGATGACGAGATGGAGAGGGATGGACTTCCCCTGTTTCAGTTGCGGGTGGCATCTTCTCTCATATTGCCCACAGCGGTCCACACTTATAAGGCATATCATCTTTACCCATCTGTTTTTTTATTTTATGTGTTCACATCTTGATTACGATTCCTTGGACAAGTGCTTAGTGATGTATAAAACTGTCAAATTGTCCTGTCAATGCAGGACAAATGCGTAATTGAAGTTGTTTTCGGAGATTTCCATCAACAGATGAAGGAGGTTGTGGAACATCTTGAGAAAGCTTTCGAATTTGCCAATGGCCTTCAAAAGGACATGATTACAGAGTATGACTTTGAACTCTTGAAATTATCTTGACGTGAGAATTTCAAAGGTATCGGTTGACTTGACTTAGACTGTGAGCTGGAAGGAGTGGTCGTCGATTATAGCAAAAATTGAACTATCGATATTTGTTGTGCCTGTAAATCATAAGGTCTTGTAGTATGATGTCCAATATAAATACCTAGATGAGAGTATGACCAATGGCACAAATCACCATATGCAGATTTATTGAATATTTCAAGACTGGCTCAGTAGATGCCCACAAAAGAGCCCAGAGGCGCTGGGTTTCTGTAAAGGATTTGCCCATTGAGACAAACATTGGGTAAGCTTCTATTTTTCATTGAGGAAAGTTTTCGTCGTCTCTCGCGTAGGTGATGAAGATTTCGAATGCCCCATTTAGTACCGATCGCATGAAACATCCAATATTCTACTTTGATAATGGATGAACTTCGTAACGATCCATTGGTCGTCACTGGTCTTGGCATGGCCTCGTCTTTGGAGATTCTTTTTAGGACTGAGATCGGAGTCGATGGAGGAAGAAATGCCCTGTGCAAGTAGTTGAAGTAACTAGGACATTTGCGGGATTTGAGTTAGGTTCATGGAGACTTATCGCGATCCCACTGGTGTTCGAGCCGAGTTTGAAGGATTTGTTGCAACAGTTGATAAGGTTTGTGGCGATTGTTAGAGACAGCTGCGATTCCCTTCTCTTGTTCGTTGCTATCTTCTTCCAGCCGTTCAAAATTCTCGTATATTAAAGGAATTTCAGAATAGTACTCGTGAAGACTTCAAAGCGTTTTTTGGCTGCACGGAATACCCGGGAGAGTCACTCTAATTGTAACCGTGTGTGAGCTTTATATAGGACAAGAGTGTACAGTATGCGAGTCTTGTGGCAGTGGCAGAAGAAGTACTGCTGACTCTTCCTTGGCCTAAAGAGTTCGAGAAGGACGTCTTTCATGTGCCTCAATTTTCATCATTGACCGTGAGATTTCACTCTTTCTTTTCAAAATGAATTCTGTAGAACATGAGTTATTCTTGCGCATAATTTGACAAGTCGTTTATCTTGTTGGCATTTTGGACGAAAATGTCACACTCTCTACTGTGAATATGTGCTATGCAACCAAGTATCAAATTTTAGGTCGTAATTCTAGTGCCCTTATGCGAAATCACCGTGCATGCAAGTAACAATATGCCAGTGATATTTCGCTTGGTTTTGAAAATCAATAATCAAATAAGGATGGTCAGAAGAAAATTAACCTTCCTATTTGTGATAAGTAAACACGTATTACTTTACTTGAAGTAGACTCTGTTTTTTTTTGTTTTTGTTTTTAATCATGCAAAGAGAAGTAGACTAAATATTTTTTCATCCTCTGGAATTTTAGCTACATACATGGACCTCGATCACTGACCTTTGTTTTCGATAAATACACTGAGGTTCCTAAAGTGCAAGTGTACCTAGCTGGGTTCAATGTCTTCCACATTTTTCGCTTCGTTATAGACCTAGGCTATTCATTTTCCTGTTCTTCCAAGTTATCATGTCAAATGAGCAGAAAGTCAATAGCTCGCATAAGCTCATGCGCATGAATTTATGTGCAGATGATATCCTTTGCTAACAGCAGCATTCCAGTAGGAATCAACTTACCGAACTATGAAGACATCCGCCAGGTAATGTTGGCAAGTTCTGTTTTCCCGGAAGGCTTGCAAGGCTTATCCAGTGTGTCCCCCTCAAAAATTAATTATTTAAGAACCCTTAGAAGTGCTTGAGTTTGATAACATAATGTAGTTGTGTATATCGGTTCGTTGAAGGATATCTCCAACTCCTCCACGACCTTCTCAGTTACGTGTAGTCTGTGGAATCTGACTTTATTGTAGGTCCCTCACGGCGTCAAGAGTACTGATGGTTCTGCTTTCTGCCTTCTGCCTCGCACATCATCTTTCTCCCAAAGCTTAACGAGTTGTTATTACTCACGCAGGAACATGGTTTTAAGAATGTTGTCTTGCAGAATATCCTTTCAGCTCACGAGGACGTTGGAAAGGTACATGTTCGGTACCCAGTATAATATGCGCCAATCATTTAGTAGCTGAGCCGAAGTTTTTGGTGGATTTCTCCTATGGTTCGTTCTGTTTCATGAGAAGTAGTTTGTGACTTTTCCAGTAGACGGGGATCTTTCAGGTGACCTTTCTAGTAGACGGGGATCAGGAAGTCTTTGAGAAGCAAATGCAAGCTGCATTGCACATTCAAATCGCCTGTCATGAACTCCTTGGCCATGGATCTGGAAAGATTTTCAAACAAAAGGACGATGGTTCATACAACTACAGATATGGAGAAGTAAATCAGCCTTTAGAAACCTTTCATACTTAATGCAATTGCATTTAGGATTTTTGCCTACTTATCATATTGGTAGTGGAATATGGTGGTGGTTCTGTTTTATCACTTGGTTTCCTGCTCTTGGAGTTTAAGTCTCTTGTTTAGTTGTTTATCTCGCTTAAGTTTTTAAGTCCTTTTTACCTTGAGTGCTTTCTTTTCTACGTGTACGTCTAAAGATATAAATCCGGATGTTGTTTTCAGAAACCAATAGAATTAGTCAAGTTGGAAGAAAAGTTTCCTATAACTTCTCATGATTTGGCGACGTTTGCAGGTCATGCATCCTTTCACTTCTGAGCCAGTGGTGAAATGTTATGCACCTGGTCAAACATTCGACAGTGTCTTCGGTTCAATGAGTTCGACTTTTGAAGAATGTCGAGCAGATTGTGTTGGGTTATATCTAAGCTCAAATGCATTGGTACATATATGCCTCCATCAGCTTGCTGTTGAGTACCCACTTAGTTTCAAGACAATCACGAAAAATTGAATGAAACTTCATTTGTGTCTTTAAAATATTTTTTGTAGTTTTAGTTTATTTTCCTCAATGTTGGGGACCTTGCGTCACGGTTCTGATTGAGTTTGTAGGTACGTCGTGAAGTGTTAAGTTCGTCTTGCAAATCTTTACTTGAGGTGAATCTGTGTGCTCAGGTGCTGGAGATCTTTGGTCATACGGGAACTGAAGCGAACGATATTGTGTACGTCAATTGGCTGCTAATGGTATGGATGTGCTTTCTTTCAGTATTGATGCCCGAATCGTCCATGCTTTCTCCCAAGATTTGGTTTTCTCCCCATGCACCAAATTAAGATCTAAGAGGACTTTCATATGAGGCATGATCCTTATTCATTTAAAAACAAACAGGATGAAATCCTTTAAAATTTAGCTTTAGGATTTTACTTTTTATTTTGGAGCGTTGAGTTTGAAATCATGCCAGAATTCAACGCAGATTCGAAAACCCGTTTGTAAACATCATTCCGATTCATCTTTTATTCGAAGTATGCAAATGAAAATCGTGACTCAACTGTTTGTGCAGAATCATTGAATTCTTGATTATTTTTTATTTTTCTTACCAGCGTCAAGAATTGTTGACTGATTATGCTGGAATTTTTTATTTGTGTTGCATATGAATTCACAGATACGAGCAGGTCTGGTTGCCTTAGAGTTTTTCAATCCAAAGACGGGTAACTGGATCCAGCCTCATATGCAAGTGAGCTATCCTTAACCAAACTCTTCCTCAAATTTAAAAAAAAATCAATAGATATAAAATACAATTTCTCTGGTTTATTTTTTATTTACTCAAACCCCGACTCCTTCTGATTTCTTATTCAGCCAAAAGTCCGACCTTAAAATCTTGTGGTGCACGAAATGCATACCGGTTTGGCAGTGTCCTAGCAGTGTAAGTTGGAAGCAAGTACATGTTTGATTGGCAACAGTCTTATGTCACTCAATTTTGTCGTGCTGAAGTTCATATGATCGATACCTCAAAATGAATGTTTTAGTAACTATGACTGATGTACGCCTGCGTCATTCAGGCACGATTCGCTATACTACGCGTCTTGATTAAGGCTTCAGAGACTGAACCACGGCAGTCGGAACCACCAGATGAAGAAAGTAAAGCACCATTCCTACAACTGGTAAGCCAAGAGACCGACGTTTTGATCTGCTTGAACAGATCTAAAATAGAGGCCGTCGGAATGCCCGCACTCGGAGATTTTCTAAATCGTCTTCAAGTTTACAAATCCACTGCAGATGTGGATAGTGCACGTACACTAATCAATGAGGTGAGACCATTACCTACAAGCTTGTCCTCCTTTGTTTTGCGGACTTACTACGAGCTGGCAATGTTCAAGAGGAGGTGAACGAGTAAGAAACGTATTTTATGATGAAATGTGTAGACTCTCTGCACTTTCACTTATCCTAAAAGTTGCCGCTTTCAACGGAATATTATTTCATGTCGTCTTACTCTCTAGCAATGTAGCGGGTGGAGATTTGGAACGTACTCATTCTTTTTTCTTTTTTGAATGCTCAGATGTGTGAAGTGCCTGACTCTTTGATAGCCTTGCGACGGATAGTTCTGGTTCGAAAAAAGCCCCGACCACTGCTTGTGCAGGTGATACTTGACCTTTTGTATCTGCATTCGATGTCAGGACTGTGATAGGCCTGTACTTGTCCTTGTCTGTGCTGTTAGTTTTAGTAGAAGTTGCGTCACTCAGTTTGTGTGACCGAGGTAATGCGTGTGTTCAATGTAGTCTGAAAGAGGATTATGTATTCAGAGTGAAGGTGCTGACCTTGTACCAGTGATAAGTAGGGTTAAATCTGATGATAATGCCGTGATAACCGTTGGCTAACTTCTCTATTTGGCGTTTCATATCATGAATCTGAACTATTGTTTAATTTAAGTAAAACTGTAGTACCTTACCAAACCCGGTTTTACTTATTCTGGAAATACAGATATACAGGAACTGCTTGCTAAAATCTGAGCAATGTTCAATATTCTATATTTAAAAAGCTTGTATGTCACCAAACATAAAATATTTCCTATTACCTTACGTATCTTCTTCCCAATTTGTAGGTGACCACTACCGTAGATAACAACTGCGAAGAGGGGGTGCGCATGAAAGATTATCCGGAGACACTTGAAGGAGTTATCGAATCTTTTGTCGAGAGGTTCCAAGAATGGATGCTCACTTGCTGACATGATGTTCGTTTCAGGCACTGCAGGAATGTTATAAACTGATTTCCAACATTTAAATCCCCAGCTTTGCATCACTCTTGAGCTCAGTTTTTAGGCTGTAAAATTCCAAGTCCGTGATCCATGTGAAACCTGAAAATTTTGATATTTATGGCTCTACGTGACATTTCTCATTTCAAATTCCAGATTCCAACCGGATTACACTGAAGTGAACGAACTAGCTGCTGATTCTTCCCGTTGCTGAGGCATATTGATGATCACGTTGTATTTATCCTGCCCTTTTTCAAGTTGGTGATTCTAAATAAGGTAAACGATCATAATCACTAAGTTGGAATCAATTTCTATCATTCAAGAGAAGATAACTTGAGCGAAGAAAAGATTGTGTCTATTCCTCCTATTGTCGGAGAACAACATCCTTACATTTTTGTTCTTTCTGAAACCTATTGTTGGTTTCCTCTTTATTTCTCCTTAATTTCTTATGCAGTCAAGTTCCTGTGATTTCCTTCGGTTTTTTGAGGTCTGCGAAGTCCTTGACTGATTTATCCGGGAGTACTCATTTTAGCTTTCGATCTGAGCTCTGAACATTGCGGTGCAATTCGGTGCTTTATATTGGTTACGTTCCTCTTCGGTAGAATTTTCGTCTAGACTACGTGTGGTGGGGTTAAGGCTGAACAAAATGCATAGCTTTTTACAACTAGCTTCTGCAGAAATACAACAAATGAAATGTTGTACTTATCCAGAGACTTTTGTAATTTCATATTTTCTTGGATTTAGAGTTTGAAGTTGTGATGGGTATTCAAGTGAAGTAAAAAAGCTTTCTTATCTAATGGGTATGAGGAAAGGATGGATAACCATATTTAGGGTTAATTTGTGATTGTGCATATTCTAAGTGAAAATATAAGTTTTTCTTAGACAAGAAGAAAGCGATTACAACTTTAACCCATAAATGACACTGCAAATGTTTAGTGTCCGACGAATGATAGAAAATTCTTTTGTGTAAGATAGAAGTGCAACTATGCATCTTCAAAATTTTGTTGTGAAAAAGGGAGGTCTTCTATTGTAGTTTGACTTCCAATGAATGCTTTTGTATTTTTGTAGGTCAATGATTCCCACATATTCAAAGGGATAATTTTCATAGTCACTACTTTGTTCTTTAACCCTTGAAAGGTCCTTGGAATCCCTCTTTATGAGTCTTATTTAGCCTTAAAATCTTTAATTGCAATTTAATATATAAATTGTGATACATTGTTATCTATGGATTATCATAATCATTAATTTTTTTTGTATTGAAAAATATTTGGTCAATGTTTTTATGATCAATTATCCCCAAATTCATAATATACTATATGGTTGCAAAGGGCTTTAGGCCCTTCAAGAATTAAGGGTTAATCAAGGTTTTCAAGAATTAAGGATTAATCAAGGTTTAGGAGATTTTATTTGAGTTCTTCTACAAAATTGCACTTAATAGCTCTTCAAAGAATTCTTCTACAATAAAAAATAGAAAAGATATTTAAGAATAGAAATTGTAAAATTAAAATTAAAAACAACATGTATATTTTTTGATTAGTTGAGCAAGTTTTCTATTACTTATTGTGCAAAGTATATTTTTCTTGTCTTTGAAGCTTATGGTAAATGTGTAGTCTTTAATTACTTTACATTCTTTTTATCTTAATTCTTTTCAGAAGAGAATATTCCTATTCCCTCTATCTTAAAATGATGAATGTCATTTTTTTTAAGGTTGTTTTGAATAGGTCATATGCAGACTTCCTTGTGGTTAGTTTTATTTAAGTTGAAATGGACACATGCTATGTTCATTGATTCTAACGATATAAAATTTAGAACCTTTCTTAATTATGTTTTTCACGATATGATCAATGAAATTGGCATAAAAAAATCTCAACAAATTGTAGACAATCATTTCAAGACAGAGGGAGTGTATCTCATTGTCTTGGCCTTTTCTTTTCTTTTATAATTTCTTTGTATTTGTCAATGTTGATTAAATATTTGACAAACTAGGCACCCAAAAGAAGTTGTCACTTTTGGTTTGTGATTCAATAACCAACCCCCTTTGTGAAAAAAATCGAGAGTTGTTGATTTGCTTTAAAAAAAAAATGCCCCCTCCCAACTACCATCGATTTCTTGAAAGATCACAAGCCATTGATGTCCATCAAATACAATCTAGACAGTTTAAATATTGATAGAGGATATGATACAAAATAGGGATACGGATATAAGGGATTTGGATACATATACAAAATACGATACAATCTATAGATATAGAATACGGCAAAGGCTATAGATACGCATACATGGGATACTAATACAAATACAAAGAAGTTTGTTCCATATTGATTGTAGTGAGTTTGGTTTCTGAAAATTACAAGTAGCTGAGGGGAGGGAGAGGAGGGAGTTAATTAATTAAATTAATTTTTGAAAACTGGGGGGAGAGAGGGGAGATTATTAATTAATTAATTATTTTTAATTTTAATTTTTTGGGTACATAGTAACACAATCACTACGCACCCAAAAGAGGTAGTCACTGCCTACCACAACATTTATGCAAGAAGAGCTATAAGTAGTGTTGCTGAAGGCAAGTGTATGGTAGCCACCTTTTACTCCACTTTCCACCAACTATGCCTTTTGTAGCTCTCTTTGCAACATCTCTTGCAATCCCAAGTGGAGTTGGCCTTGTCACTCTTCTTGCTCTTATTTTCATTATTGGTCTTCCTCTTTGTTCTTTACACTCAAGGTGAAATATATGTAGAGAGTGTTAATACATCCATTCCCTTCCTTTTTGAGTTTTTTCTTTGTGCCTTCCATTCTTTTCACTTCCATAAAATGCTTGCATGCTTGTAATTGTTTGTGAAAGAAAGACATATTATTTTTTGCTTTTAAATGTTTTCATTCTTTCCAAGTGCCTTTTACTTATGAAAAAACAAAAATCATGTTGAAAATTTTCATCTAGAATTCAAAATACTAGAGGTCCAAATGTGAATTTTCATTCTAGAATTCACATTTGGGGAAAAAAAAAATTAAAATAACTTGAAAAGAATGATCAAGGCTTCAATGTAAAAAATAAAAACTTCAAAATTCCATCATGTGTTCTCTGATAGTTT
Source organism: Rhytidiadelphus loreus (assembly GCA_947034895.1). Taxonomy (NCBI): domain Eukaryota; kingdom Viridiplantae; phylum Streptophyta; class Bryopsida; order Hypnales; family Hylocomiaceae; genus Rhytidiadelphus; species Rhytidiadelphus loreus. Next base: position 49,803,280 of record OX344764.1, read on the forward strand.
TTATTAAAGAAATTGATGAGAGATCAGTCAAAAACCCTTTAAACAAGCATCAATAGTTAGTTTTTACTTGTAGATGATGGTAATTAAGAAGCATTGCTAACTGCATAAGAGATTTTCAATCCACCAATCTCAATGTTTTGAAAGTATTGAGGAATATAGAACACATAGCTAATATTAACATATCATTTGTAATACTAAAGCCTACGATATTAGGTAGAGGAACTTTAGTGTTTATTCTTCAAATCTCTATGTCAAACTTTTCTTTTGAATTTAATTTAGCCTTATCTAACATTCAAATTTCATGACACTATATATATATATATATATATATATATATATATATATATATATATATATATATATATATACTCTATTAATTTGAGAAATTTCTTTGGGTTTAATAATAAATTCTACTTATAATTCTTTTATAAAAATACTTGAAAAAAAACTTAAAAACTGGTAAATATATTAAAAAAAATTCAATGAACTGGAAATTCTTTTGAGAAATATATGTAGCCATAAGAATTACTATGAGAATTTTGCAAGTATTTGATTTCTATCAACATCTAAAACATCTTCTAAAATCAATTATTACTATAGAATTAATTTTAAAATTCATATAATGGATTTTTTAAACTTGTGATAAATCAATAGGAGAGTATATTAATATAGTATAGGATTCAAACAAAGAATGAAGGTTAAATAGAGAACATGATTTTGTTAATTAAATTTAAAACATCCTTTTTGAAGAAGTAAACACAAATGAAAGAACCTACAATATTGCAAATTTTGGATTATAATATATAGAGATAATAATGCATCAATTTATTGAATTTTTATTATTTTTCAAAATTTTGAAATGGAGTAGAAATAAACTTATCAAGCTTCAATACTTAGTTTAAATCAAATATAAAAATGAATATCTTGAAGTTACATGTATGTTGACAAAGGATGGGGGTAGGAAAGCACCCTTCAAATTAAAACACAAACAAATAAACAATCAGAGGAAAATGGAGGGCACCTTGAAATGCCAAATCCCATTTCCTGAAGAAAAAAAATACAGCATCCACCCCGCTAGAAAAGAACTCTCAATAGAAGCTAACGTTTCCTGGTTCTTGATGATCAAATGGAATTTCTTCCAAATGGCCATTCCCACATGCAAGGTCAAAATCCAAGTAGTCCCAAGGATCTTCTAAATACTAACTTCTAGATTAGCATGTCTCTTACTACATCTATCAATCCATAAATGCCAAATTAGAAAAGTCTTCATAATATCCCATGGTTGGTTTTGGTAAATGAATTTTTCTAGTGGCCAATGACAATTCCTCTATTTAGCACCTACCAAATAAATGTAGCTTGCTTTTTCAGTCGAGAATTATGGCACAAAATTTTGAAAATATGTCTAATGTCCATCTCAAAAAAAATTTGATTCATTAGTTCATGTACCCTAATAGATCTCTCTACTTTAGTCTTCAAACCATAGGCATATCCTCTCTTCACCAAATATCTTAAGAATGGTGTTTCTCTAACTTTGTCTTTCTCCCAAGTCCATTCACTTGGATTACAAATCTAATTTTATATGGCTTCTCCCAATTGAACCCAAACAAAGCTAGGTCTGTCAAGAATCTCTTTCAAATTGTAATCTTGGAACAATCTAGTTTTTACATCCCACAAATAACTTTCCAAGCGATATTGAATTAGTTATGGTTTTTTCAAAGCTTTCAGTTCTAAACACCTATTTTTTGCTGTAGGTTTGGCAAAATGGACACACATGTGGCCTATAAAGAGAGATGGGGAAACCAAGAAGTATAAGGACTTCCAATAAATAACAAGCAAGGGTCCTTAATGTGACCATACTTGTGTCAAATCAATTTGCAAATTTTGCATTCTCCAAAATAAAGTAGTTGACTTGCCAACTTCCTATTTAAATACATAAATGCCTACCTATTACTACATTTTAAAATGGACCCAACCACATGCTTTAACCATTCATATTTAAACCTTAAAGCCATATTTGACACACTTCAAGTTGTTCCTACTTTATCCCTTAAAGCCCATTCAAATTTTGTCACATCCATTTTAGGACCACTTTATGTCCATTTAATACCTAAATTATAGGGTCCATTTTAAGAGGATGGACACTTTTACAATAGACTACTATAGTTCTTAGAGGTTCCATAATATCAACCCTACTCCAAATCCTCCTAAAGCCTATTCACAAATATAGCTACTCTCAAAACCTATTCACAAATATTCACAATGAGTTACTTTGGGACAATACCAACTTTATTTAGTATTCCAATTTTATATAGCCACCATGTAAGGGAGGTCACTTTTACATTGGGCAAGTTACAAGCAAAAGGTACAATAGTGAACCTACAAAAATACCTTTTTAGAGGTCTATGAAAATCTCTTTGAGGAAAATTCTATTACATGAAATATTCCCATGTTGCGTGTTCTACCATGTCAGATAGATGAAGATTAGAAACACTTCTTTAGAATAGCTTGATTCATGAATATATGGACATAAAAAGCAATTGATATGGGATTGTGGCCAGGTCACTTGACTTGTGCATTTGTAAATGAGCCTTCACTAGTGCTCACTAGCACCAAGAAGTCAATCTTCTACTTAGTGATTTAAGACTACTTAGGTTAATACACCCAAAATTGCACCCTACCAAGAACCGCCTTCATCACTCTATATACATCTCCAAAATCAATATGTTTATTTGTTGAAGAAATGATTTCAAAACATCTACTAAAAAAAACTTTGACTCTTCATAACTTTTGCCTACGATATCCAAATGTCCTGTTCTTTGGTGCATTGGAACCTCCTTTCACAAGCCAACAAGAAAATTTGACCATAGTAATAATAATAACTAGCCACAGTAGCAAAAAGTGGCGGTTTTGGGGGTACCCACCTTACACACTGGTTGCATGACTTCTAAATTAGATTCTGTAAGAAAAGACAACAGTACATGTTCTAATCCCCCTTCAACCAGATAGAAAAGTTAGAATACACCCAGAATGATGGTAAGATCTTTGAAGTTTTTGTTGTTTTTGGCAAGTACTCCAATCTACCAACCTACGAACCTCCAAGCCTTGACCCCCCCCCCAAAAAAAAACATTGGAACAACTTTTTGCCTATCATACAGCATGTTTCAGTTCAATCGATTCCATACCTGAAATCAATAATCGATATCTACAGAGAAAAAAGCATACCCATCCCTCCCCCTCCTAATAAAGCCTAAAAATAGCACCCCTCTGAAGTAAAGAACCCTTTGATCAGAATCCATGAGAAATGGATACTTTATTTCCCCTTGATGACATTTTTAGCCAAGCCCTTGACCATGCCGGTTTTCGTAGGTTTCACTCCTTCCTTTGGATTGAGGGCTTTTCGCAGCTTTGAAATTGTCCAGGCTGTGGCCACAACGTGCCCTGCAGTGGCCAGTGTCTCCTGTGTAACTTGGCCTGCATCCTCTCCAAATCTGTGCAGGTCACAAACAAGTAGTTTCATGTTAGTTCAACACAAGCATAGATGAATTAGATAAACACTATAGCCTAAACACAGGACTGGTAACATATGTATAACGACCCAAAACAAGTTTAATTAGAGACCTATAATAGTTGTAGGCTTCGGGTTCATTTGGATATGAAAATAGTCCCTTCTAGGTGAGAGAAAAGGATATCCATTTTGTAGGAAACACACAGTTAATAAAAAAAAATGTTTTTAAGAAAATTCTGATTTTCAATTCCTGTTCTGAAACAAATAACATTCCCAGCATTCTTCCTTTCCGTATACATTATGTTCTTAATGTTACCATGTCGAATCCCTCTCTATTTCAAGAGAATTGAAGGTAAAATCTTTGAATTCAATGGTCTAGAATAATAAATACAGTTACTATACATGGAATGGTTGTATTTAGAGTGCCACTGTCACAGGTTAACAATGTTGTGCATGTTGACATGCTTAAGGTGATGGATACGGGTGTTCCTACCTTAAACAAGACCAAATAAGTAAACCTTCAACTTTGGGAATATGAAAAAATTGAGATATGAAGGAGACCTGCAATGAAAGAGGATATGCGAAGGGGAAGGGAAAGAGAAAGAAAAAAAAGGGAGAAACAGCATACTTGTGTGCAACGACATTCTGCGTCAATAAAGAGGTAGATTGCAGCACATCTGTAGTTGCCTTCTCCATAGCATCAAACAACTTGGCTGCAAAAAAGAAACCAGCAAACGAATGGTAAAAATTGAGTTCATTATTCGGCCTACCCCACGTTATAGTCAGTTTTTGAAACCAAAGTGACGAAATAATCATTATTCAAGGTGCCACAATTTTTTGTGTACACCTTGAAACGTAAACCCTAATCCTGTAACACTCTCAACCATTAGCATGTCACCATTAACGGTTTGGAATAATTATGTACGAAACTGTCCTCAACGTAGAGTACTTTGTGATAGGTAAAAGAGAAAACCTTGTGTGTACAAAATAAATTGTAGTTAAGGCGGATTCAAAATTACTGGTCCACAAACATACTGTGGTGTGCAAAATCTTCAATGCACCAAGATTTCTTCTACACACGAAGGATGCTTTTGTAGTGGAAAGTAACTTTGTAGTTATTAGTACACACAATTATTACAATTTTTGGTGTAATGGAAACGATTTTGGAGAGCAGAGTTCACATTAGACTGTATTAGCTCTAAATCTAAATCAATTTCAACGACATCCTCCCACATAATACCCTGTACCCTCTCTAATGGCACACTCTGCGATTTCTCATTCTAGGGCCATCCTGAGAATGAGACATGTTGTGAACACATATGACAGTGCATTAAGAAGCGCATTTATCCCCCAAAGGTAGTGTCATTAGAGAGGGTTGAGTTTGGTATCAAAAAGATGAGGGTAAAGAGCTCACCAAATGCATCCAACGAAACAAGAGCTACCTCCCCGGGCATCAACTTGAAAACTTTCTTTCCTGCTCTGGACCTGATCACTGATCCTGAAAAGAATCCTGCTGTCGTTACTATTCCCTTCAGCACACCCTTCGCTAAATTCTCAGTGGCCCGCGACATCTTCCGTACCCTGGTTACACCAATACACAAAAGACCCCCTATTAGATTGACAATTTATTTAATGTTATGTTATTAGGCATTAGATTCATATAGTCATCATGTTGAGAATATGATGAGTTAATGTTAGCGTAATGCAAATAGAGTGAACGTTAATGTTAGTGGCAACTTAATTTGATGCCAAGCACTGGTCACTGTAAATCAACAAATCAACAAATCAAGGCGACCTTCAATATGCAACCAAAGTCTCTTTCTAGACCACAATAAGGTAACACACTTAATTGTGACACATATCTAAATGCAATACTCCAAAATCTTACATAACGAATGCATACTGATTATGAGAACTTACGCCAACATCGAACGCTGTGTCGGTTTTAGATCATCTACCAAGAAACTTTGAATCCTTATAAGAATGCATTCTCAGGTGTGTTGAAATCCATTTTGATTTGCAAACAAGAATATTTACAAATATGACCATTCTAATAATAGAAAATATGCTTAGCACTTCAAGCGTTGCAATGACGTGCGGTTGCCTTGTGTGATATTTTCAAACTTCATGTTGAGAGTAGTGTTAGAGAGGGTCTTAGGAATGTAAATATGGTACACTTCTGGACTAGATTCACTTTGCTAAAACCACTCCCAACACAAAGTGAAAAATATACCTTCATTTGAGAGAACGTATGCTCTCACCTCCGGACCAGATGTTAAGAGTGTTGTTAGCAAGGGTCTTAAGAAAAAATTTAGGTCCACATTTGGGTAGGATCCTCCTTTTAACACCACTCTTACACCAAGTGTGAACACACGTTTTTTTAGAGAAGTTGAGTTGAGTAAAAGAAGAGATCAGTACCGTCTCAAGTTTTTCATGGTCGTCGGGCCAATAGGCCTTGGATTCTCGCCAGCATTCATCTTGCTCTTGAGGTAAATGGTGCCACCCTCAAGCCTTGTAACAGTCGAATCCCGGACCCAGAAGATGCCACGAATCACGTGTCCTGAACCAGTTGCAATAGCCCGGGCAGCACTCGACCCATAGTCATCCACATTGGGCGCCATGGTCGTCCAGAACTCAGCCTGATTCTCCTCCGTAGCCACCACCTGATTATAGTCATCCCAAAATTTGACAGCGTCAGCAATTCAAAAGAACCAAGAACTCATGGTTTCAATCATTCAGATGGGGTCTAATTATATCCCCCCTGAATCAGTGAAGAACACTGCATGTGTTGTCAAAAAGAAACAAAACTGGACAAAAGAAAGTCTCTATATGACCGACACAAAACTGGTAGAGAAACATGAAGCCTACTCTGGGCTTTCTTAGACCTTTAGGGGTTCAATCTTATTGACACTCTTGTTCAATCAATTCGGAGTAGTACTTACCTGCTTGCCATCACTTGAGAGTACGTCCGTGGGCACCACTTTGCCACCATGCTTGTTATCCAGGTTTGCAACCTCTCGAGAAGTCACCTTTTCTTTCTCTTTTTCGTCCAGTGACAACTCTTTGGTTTTCTGAGTCAGAGCTTCTTTTTGTTCATCTCCTTGTATAAGCGTTGGGGATGAAAAGGAACTGTACAAATCTAACATCTCATCCAGTTTCTGTAACTCCTTCGCGTGTTTCTTCGCGTCTGGAAACGTCACCCCGTAATTCAGTGTTTCTAAACCATTTTTCTCTGCTTCAACCTGCCAACCAAGAAAGCAACAAGAAAAACAACACCCGTTTGCTCGTCAGAACCACTGGCAAAGCACTGAGACATACAGTACCATAATATTCCTAAAATGCGAGTCAGTATGCTAAATATCAAAGCCAAATATACGGCCTGACTTGTGCTACGCCACATGATCATGAACCTTCAGAATAAAGCGCAACTCTGTGACTGGCATTAATTGCTTTTTTAATCCAATTAGACCAGGCATTAGGAACTATTACTATTTCACACAATCTAGGAACTTCCGTACATGATACCATAAGATCTTTTAAAAAAATTGTTTCATACTGCTATCAAGGATCACTTGCTAGTCGACCAAAACGCTGCAAAACTGCTCTTTTCGTGCTTTCTTCGTTTTACTGTAATTTCTAAATAGCATGCACCTTGCTCTGAGCATCACGATCGTGAACCTTCATTTTTTCTTTTACTATGACTAAAGTAGGTGCGTCCAAAAGCGTCACTGTCCCTAATTGCACCACTCTTCTTCATTTTCAAAACCTAAATCTAGGGCTGTCAATTTCACCTTATCCACGTGGCAAAAATCTCAAATTCAAGTACAACTATCCTACCTTTAGGTTCTGAAATGAAAAAGACGTATACATTGCAAAGAAATTAGATGCGCAAAGACACCCAATGAGTCCACTTACACTCACAACTCTTTCATCTTGCCACCCGTGTTCCAAACTCCTTCCTTATAGCATAATTTGAATGTGAGACAAACGTGCTACAATCAAAGAAAGAGTAGCAAGCGAGACTCTAGAATGTTGTATTTCAGAAGGTCATACTAAAACGGTTTGAGTGTCCCTCATTTCTTGCTAGAATTGTGACAATTCCTGTCACAGAAACTAAAACTCTAATAACACCAATAATCAACGCTGCCCAAAATACAAAACCTACGTTTGGAACAAAAAGCGTCACCAAAACTTAGATATTAGTTACACTAGATGTCCACAATCAAACATGAGAGTCTGTGAAAGCCAAGTGTTCCTCTTTGGTACACCTTGAGACTGTCAACTTTGAAAATTTATAACTTATTCACACAGTGTCCAAATCATGCATGCTAAAGTGCGTTGAAATCCTCTTTCACTTGCCAATAAGATCCACTAAGAAAAACTGTTTAATATTATTCACACAGTGTCCAAATCATGCATGCTAAAGTGCGTTGAAATCCTCTTTCACTTGCCAATAAGATCCAATAAGAAAAACTGTTTAATATTATTCTCACAATGACCAATAGTAAGGAAGAGGTGTCACAAACCTCAAAATTCCCGCTTCCATTCGATTCATCAATCGAGGACGGCACAGGGAGAGCGAAGAAGTAATGCGTGGGATCCAGCTTCACCGTGGGCTCATCCATCATCAACGGCCAATGCAAATTCTCCCCCACACGCACCAGCACCACGATGCCGTTCCCCTTCTGCGCAATCCTCACAATAGAGAAGTGTCCAGTAGCCAGATGCGGACTCTGCTGCTCATCCACCAAATGCACAATAGCATTCGGAATAGTCACCAAGCACTCTTCTCTGGGATTCAACGGAGCATTATCATTATCATTATCATTATCATCTTCGTCCCCTCCTTCCTCCTCGGACTTCCCTTCATAGATCTTGGGATACAAAGAAGAAGAAGAACGGCCTTGAGTATTCTCTGGAGTCTGTTGTTGAATTTTAGGGTACATGCTCTTGTTGCTCAAGGAAACCGACCTTGGAATCTCTTTGTTGGAGGGCTGTGTTGGATGAGCAAAGGATTTGGAACGAGCAATCTCATTCTTTGAAGAAGCCTCGCCCTCGCCCTCGCCCTCATCCTCGTCTTTCTCTTCAATGGGAGGTTGGTACACTGCTGGGTCGGCTTTCTCACCTTTGTGTTGAGCAGTGCTTCCCATCCATTTGTCCGAGCCGATTATGAAGGGAGAAGACTGGTCGCCGCCTCCACCTGGCAGGTATTTCTTGAGCCACGACATCTTCTCTAATCTCTAAACTCTAATCTCTTCTGGTTCTTCTGCAATAAAAAGAATAGAGTTCAGATGTTAGTGAGGTAGAATATACTCTGCAAGAAGAAGCATACAGTTACAGCAGGCAGGTACTTCTTAAACCACGACATGTTCTCTAATCTCTAATCTCTCCTGGTTCTTCTGCAACACAAAGAATAGATTTCGGATCTTAGGAAGGTAGAACATACTATGCAAACAAAGGATACAGTTACAGCAGAAACTGTAATGGTTTCTGACTTTTTAAGAGAATTTATTTGTTGCCGTTGAGATTATTTCTGAAGCTAGTTATCATATCTCTATTGCAAGACATTGGAACTGTACTCTGTTGCAGCGACTAACTCTCACAGACACAGTGTATCGCTCAGTCATAGTCAGGAGAGGATAGACACTAAATCTAAATGTTAAGGCAAGTGCTCTCAGATGTTTTCTAATCTCTAATCTCTCATCTCTTCAATGTAATTACATCCTCAAAAACTATATTCAACAAAACAATAGAAACAAAAGTGGGATTTAAGCGTGCTCGATCCAGTCATACTAGAATACCTTAACGCTAAGATATACTAAACGCCCTCCTTAATCTCTCCAAACTCTACCAATACCAATAAATCTACCAATACACACACAGCAAAAATCTACTCTCAAAGCAACCACAACACCCCATCCCAGCTCAAATTTTCACCTAATTCCAAACCCTAAACACAGAAAGCAATCAAACTCAAACCCAAACCCGAAACCCGAAACTCAAAACCCAACAAATCCTCCAGATCCGATTTTCCAGAAACACCAAATGAAACCAGAATCCAGTACTCCTCGTCTCCAAAGCTCAGCGAATCCTCGAGGATTCAATTTCAGAAGCACCAAGCAAAACTTAGTTACTCACCTCGCAATCAAATACGCCACACTCAATGAAATCCTCCACCAAATTCCACCACAAGAAACTCCCAAATGTACGCGCAAACAATGGCAATCCTTGGTACCGCCCCTCGTCTTTCTCGTGTCTTGACTTCGTCTTTCTCGTGTCTTGACTTGATCAAAGAGAGCACTACGAGCAAGCAATTGAAATTATTTTGGGTTGCTTGAAAATTTTACTGTTGTTGGGGCAGGGAATGGATTCCGCCGACAGCTTTTCTTTGGGCGCAATTGGCGCGACTGGGTCATTTTGCGAGGTTCGCGTTTGGAGGAGATGCATTGGGCAAGACACGTGAGGGCGTTTCTGGGGAGGGGTCGCACCGTCCAGAATATCGACACGTTTCGTGTCCAGCTCATCACGCGGGGTCGATACGTGGCAATTGCTGGACTTGCCAGGTGGAACCATCGAGTGTGGCGTCCCTAGTGAAAACTCTGACACAGGCTGTAAGAAGGTGGGAGGGAATCTTTGTAGGCGTGCGTGCGGCCATTGTGATTGGCCCTTGGAAAAGAGTGGCTTAGGGGGATTTTTTTAAGTGAATTTTTGCTAAAAGAAAGCAATGTCCAATTTTCTTATAGGGAATATTTGGCAAGGTATTCTTCCTTCCTCAATGGATGAAATCACAAAATGCTACCAAATCTTTAGACTGTTTCGCTCTATTTCAAATGAATGTACACTCTTCAAGATGGATAAATGAAATTTTCATGCATATATTGCAAGTTTCATCCATTTCTATGGATGTAAATAGCTTCATCATTTTAGTAAGATTGCTTTGTACACTACCTAAAATAAATGAAAAAAAAATCCTATGGAACAGCTCTACATAACATTGCTAACCAAAGCATTAACCTTGGAAGGATACGTTGATAATTGTGGAGGAAAGAGGATGTTGTAGCCTATGGTTGTGATGTTTGAATGCAAGCAATTTTTTGACACTTGCAAATTAGGAAATCCAAATTGGCTTGTTGTAAGCAATTTGTGGTGCAGTTGAAAATCCTCCCTAGTAAAGAAATTGCATGATCACAATTAAGATGTGGACAATGATTCCATGAATCCAATGACATGTACCTAGAAATAGTGTAGATAGTTTGAAGATAAAGTCTATAAAAAAATAAGTATGATCCTCTAAGTTCAACATGAAGGACTAAAAAGAGAGTGATTACATTTATGAAGAGAATTACAAAAGAAGCGCATGCTAATAACAATAGATAATGACCTTACATTGTGTAGATGCAATGCTCCTAATAAAACTTCAATGAAATCATTATTTGTGTTTTATTCTATATACTAGGGAATTTACAAAAAATTCAACATGTAAATAACGTAGTCAAGGGTCTAGAAAGTAGGTGAACTTCCAAGTCTCTCTGATTTACTTCAATGATGCTCAAATTTGCAAAACAAGCCTTGGAATCATACTGCACAATGGTGGTCAATGTAGATAGTCTCAAACACAACCCTAAAGTATCGTAGCTAGTAGATGGATAGTAGCTCTCGTACATTACTTGAGAGAAGTTGCACTATAATAGCATCTACCTATATTCAACTGCCAAACCCACTCCATCTAGTAGATTTTTGTTATACTAGAATTCCACGTTACCAATGTTTTCCACAATGATCTTGAATAGTGTTTCTACCTTCAACTAAGTTAAACACCCAAGCCCTATTCCATGCAATTTGCTTGTCATTACTAGCTTGGAGATGCTTCATCAACTAAATCTATTGAATGTTTTTGTATTTCTCAAACTCATTGGAAAAGCATTACAAAATGTTAGACCAATAAAAAGATTTTACAAACCTATAGCTTGAGATGTTGTACTATAAATGTGTACATTTCTAACTACAATGACATGCTTTTGACACTACAAGTATAGAATACCTAGTTAAAAAGTCCAGCCACATTAAATCATGTTACTAAAAGTGCTATTTCATAGCTTCCTTGAATACACACAAACTTTTCATTGGCAAATAGCAAATTGTTTCTATGCACCCTCAATGAATAGTCCAATAAAAATGCATGTGTCACACATGTATATGCCTCCACATCCTAGGCATATGTGGGAACACTTTCTTTTGCATCCTTTGCACAACTTCTTTATATTTTTCATATGCCAAGAACCATGAGTGGCACAAGTAGTTGGTGCAAATGTTGAAAACCCTTGTGTCCATCCACACCACTTGGACACCAAATCTTTAGCAAGATGCATGTGAAAGGCCAAATGTGACACGGGTTTGGTTAGAAACTTGAAGCTCAAATTTGGAATGAATGATCCATGCATAGATGATTCACTATGGCCGTATCTACCCCAAAAATGAAATAGGTAGTGCCAAAACTTGTGGCTCTTGGTGAAAGTAGAATATGTCCCTTTGAGTTTATCGGTATTGTCAAATCCATGCATGTTTCTTTGGTATTGCAAATGCATTGGGTCCATTGAAACATTCATTTTAACACCCTTCAATATTCTCTTCACCATGAGTTTTCGGCCTTATGGTAGTATTGCATGAGTATGGATACACAAAAGTAAGATTAGGCTTTGTCCTTCTATACAACACAACATAGTTTGTTGGAGTAGGCATGTATTGTCTAATTAGAGTAGACTATTAGACCAATAACATGTAATGTTAGGCAATGTTTGCACCCTCCATATACATTAAAAATTTTAGGTAGGTTTAGAATTCATGGTAGCCTAGCAATATCCACTCTAGCTCAACATTTGTTTCCCCTATGTCCAAATCCATTACAACGGATGTATAACAGTTTGTTTCAATTAATAATCTTTGTCATGGTCCTATGTATCCAAAATTTCTCAAAATACCAAGGCATGATGGAAGTTTACAATAAAGATGGGTGCAAGTTGGCAAAAACTTGTGAAGGACAAAGGCTTGGTTGCATAAGTTGCATGTATTTCCTTCTAACCATGTCTCTATACCAAATTCAACCAATAGAGGATCTTCCAATTCTAACCTAGATAGAGGGCCTCGACCTAACTACAATATGAATTGGAGACAAAAGTGTTGGAGCTCACTCAATCTTCCTTGTCTAATGTGGCCACGCTTGTCATTGATGCCTCCTTTTCCCCTTACTATACATAACCATTGGTTTCATGGTTGTTTTGTTGTGAAATTGCTCTAGCCAATCTTTTCAATGATGCCATAGATTTTTCTTGTATAACTCCATGCATCGACAATGATTTGTTTGTGACTGCAATTGTAGGACCACCAAAATTGTTAGAAGAAACCTCTTACAGTGTAGTTGCTTATTGCATTTATTTTAGGAAATATAGAATGTGGTTTTCTTGAGATTGGTGATGTCAATGACATAAAAAACATGATTGAAAAACATTAAATCATCTAAAATTTCCAAAAATAGTGATACCATTTCAATAATTTGTTACAATTCAACAATTTCATCTACTAAGAAACAATTACTCCACCCAAATTATTTTGTATCTCTCCTAAGCAAATTGTCCTTTGAAATATCTTCACTAGACTAATGAAGCTCTATACATCCAATATAATGTAGCACACAAATTATGGATGAAAACTCAATTACTACTACTATTGTAGTAAGGTAGGACCATCCATTCTTGACTAGAGCCCCATCCCCAACCTCTAGTAAGGGTGTAGTTATTTCCAACCAAGGCTACAATAGATTTCCAACCGAAGCTTGGAATGTGTTTTTTTCTCTTTTTCAAGATTGGGACTAGTAAGGTCATGACTCATGTCCTGAAGTAGCGAGCAAGAAAGTAAGAAGTAGTGAGTGGGAAAATAATTCTTGAATGATTGGAATTGGGAGACTTTAGATATTGGACATTGGTCCAAACCAACTTTTGGCTTCCAAAATTCATAGTAATTTCAATTCAAGCGATAAAATTACCAATTTTTTTGCAATCTCCCTCATTTCTATCTTTGCACTGGTGGAAATATTTCCTTCACCTTCATGTATTCCACATCATATCCATAGTTGCTTATTTGGTCAATTATGGGTGATTTGCCTATTTATGATGGACACCCAAAAATGTGCCACTACCCTAAACTACCATCTTCACTTTATGTACATCTCTACAATCAATTATGTACTTATGTGGAAGAAATGCTTTTAGAACCAAACTTTGTTCCTTCATAACTTTTGCATACAATATCCAAATGTCACATTCTTTGGTGCATTAGAACCTCCTTTCACTTGCTAATAAGGAATTGTGAAAAATTTAAACATTATATTAATAGTAATTAGGTAGAATAGCAATTAGTGGTGGTTTTGAGGGTACCCACCTTTAATAGTACTAAGGTAAATCAGCCCATTGTGGCCAAATGACCCATAGTAGTATGACCCCATTATGGATTTTTCAGTTTTTTCAGATTTTGGCTTCTATACATGTCTTACATGACAATAATGAAGTAATTAGTGACTTCATCACGAACTTTCAATTTTTCAGTGAGAATTCATTGTGAGAATTGACTTTTTAGGCCTTCTATGTTAGAAAAGACTTTGATTGCTTTAGGTGAGCCAAATGAGCATGATGGATTCAGATTTTGTTGGTTTTAAGGTAATCTACAGACTCTTATGTGCAAAAATGCATTGAACAATTCAACAATTCATAACAAATTCATACTTTGTCAAAAAAACATAATTTCAATTGCTCTCACTATTTCTCACACTTGTACTAAGGTAAACCAGCCTATGACAGGCAAATCTCCTATGACAGGCTCCTAGAGAACTACCCATTACACTCTTAAATCAATCCATGACAAACTTTTTCCAATAAATGGGGTTAGAACTGCATTTGATTAATTTGTGGCCATAATCAAAGCCTTGGGAAATGGTCATGAAGTTATTGGTAACTGTCTTAGGACACTTACCCATTTTCAGTGTAAACTGGTAGTAAAAAGTTATTTTGTAATTCTTTCATGTCATGTCCATATTAGGAAATCTTGGAGCCATGTTAGAAAATGTTTTGACTGCATTAGGTGGTTAGATGACCATCATGGAAACACTTTTCTGCTGATTTGGGGTAGTCTACAGACTCTTTAAAGCCAACTCCACAGCAGACTTCAAAAATTCATAAAAAATTCATTTTTTGTCCAAAAAATAAAATTTCACTTGCTCTTTGCATTCCTCATGCTTATCTTCATAGAGAATTTTTTTTAATTTTTTTCAAAAATGTGAACATGGCAAACCAGCCATTCTGCCTGTCATAGGCTGGTTTACCTTACTGTGGGAAAAAAATTAAAAAAATTCAGTAACCACATCCTTATTGTGACCACAATGGGCTGACACAATTGGGCTGCTTTACCTTAATCAAACAGTGTGTACATTCAAGAAGAGCGATAAGTAATTGATATACGTTATACGCTTCTGTAAGATACTCGTACCCTATTCGCTATACGATACGTCTACGGGTTAGGGTTTAGGGTTTAAGACTCTGGTCAGTCATCTCCCTCGCGGAATCGCCCAGCATTTCTTCTGGAGCGTTGCCTTGCATTTGGAAGTGAGAGAATCGTCTGGCAATTTGGAATTGTTTCAATTTAAGGTGACATGGCGGACCCTCTGCTTGATTCAGACGACGATGCTCCTGAGGAGATCACTTTAAACGAGGTAAAGAAATCGGCTGTGCTTGTTAGTGTCCGGAAAAATTGTTGATGGAGTAAATTTCTGCTGATCTTGGGAAGCTCGTCGGAGGTGATGAGATTGTGCGGTGTGGGAGAATTAGGGTTTTCCTCTTTTAGTGATGGAATGCTCCTTCGGGAAGTTCGGAGGTGATAAGTTTGTGCCGTTGTGGGGGAAAATTAGGGTTACCATTTTTCAGGTGATGGTATGCTCATGGGAAGCTCGGAGGTGACAAGATCGTGCTGGTGTGGTTTAGATGCAGTGTAGATTTCTGCCTTGCATTCGTGCTCAGAAAATTTCAACTTCGCTTTTCTTTTTTTGTGATTAGGGTCGAGAGGAGGCGGAGCAGTCTCGGAGGAATGAGAAAGAGAATTCGAAGAGGTATGTATTTTCTTTGTACAATGTTTTCGGTTGCTGAATTTCACGTGTGTGTTTCCAAGGTTGCGAAGTCTACACTGGTCGAGGTTGTTTGGAAACCTGAGGACAGGGTATCCGTTTCATTCCATTCTTCAGTTGTTTTTGGAAATACCTTAACTTTCAATTTTTTTATTCTGTTTACAAAGATTCCATTCTCAAGCTGCAAGTATACACACAAAGATTGAAAGATGTAAAACGAAATTCAAATTACTCTTGAATCTGAAATTGGGGAACAGAAGTATTGTTTTCTGTTAATCTTGCTTAAGGATTGATTCAAGTAAATTGGTCTGCAGGTTAGCTGCAGAACTGAAAGAGAAGCGGAAGGCTCGGTCAGAGAAAAAGAGCAATAAGGGAGTAGCAGAGGGTGACAGAAAATCGAAAAAGAAGGAGGTGTCGACTCTGCCAGAAAAATCAAGAAGTCGGAAAAGGAAAGGCAGGCAAACGGATGAAGCGAATTCGAGTGAAGAATTGGCGGGCAAAGTCGTCGGTTCTGTCATGTTGGACGAGAGTGTTGTGCAGCTGATTAGAGCTAGAGAAAAGTATGTAAACTTCTCCATCTTGTCTTGATTGTTTCGTTGCAAAATCTCGTACTTCTGTATGCTCTTCTATTCGGTGGTGCCTTGAGAATCATGGTTGGTAAATGAGATTGCTAACGATTCTTCTCAAGCTCTGCTGAGTCTTTAGGTCACACGGTAACCGCATGTAACAGCAACACTTTTAGTACTGGGGATAGTTACTAATATTAGGATGCACAAATTTTTATATAATCTTGTTAGCAAATCGAAGAGGATTCCAAAGAACGAGCTATTTGGAGATTTTATGCTTCTGCATTTGTGCTACTGATATAAGGGTTCAAAGTTTTACTAGTAGTTGATCTGAAACCAACATGAGTTCTTATTTTAAGACGGTGTATAATCTCAAAATTATTATGTACTCTTCATGCGAGATTGCAGGGTGTTGCATTTAGGTTCCTACCTCAATTAGGCGTGGTTACGTTACATCTGACTACAGTCTACCAGAATCGAATGCTAATTTGTTGATTTTCGTCGTACAGGCAAGTAGGGAAGAGTGTCGGTGAATCTAAGCACAAGTACATCGAAGAGCCAGAACCAGAGCCAGAGCCGAAGCAGAAATTGAAAAAGACATCAAAACCGAATAATATTGGTCCTTCGAACAGCAGGTATGTTATTTGTATGTCTCAAAAGATCTCCTCATTAGATTGGCAAACCTATCTCTGATAAGTTCAGCTAATCTAGTTGGACACTAGATCAATATGATAAATTAATGTCAAATTAATGTTGATTGAATAGTTGCCACAGCAATCGTCAAGCTAATTGTTGCCACTGTATTAGTCAAGCTACGATCACGCTAATATCTCGTTAAGACCATTTTGCATTACACTAACATCAACTTCACATTTGCTACTTATGTCTACATGAATCTACAACCTATTAATTCATTGGTGGATGTTGTGGGTGCAGGACTCAAATTGTGTCTCTGAAAGCGAAGCCTAATGCAGCAGCCATTAACGGTGCTCTCGAATTTAGACGCAACCATTTTTTCGGATCACAAGTGAAACGTTCAACTGCGATGTTACCTACTTCTAGGCCTCATTTGGCTTCAGTTTAGTGGGGTGTAAACATTTTCACTGGCATTATGGTGCGTATGGTGCGTGTGCAGCGCAGGCATGGACTTCATTATGTGATATTGAGGTCAACAAGTGTGAAACTCTAAATAGGGCCTTAATATTAGTCCTTTTCGGTCAGTATGATTTTCGACCTCCTAATGTCCAGCCGCAAATGTACTATTGTAGGAATAACAGAATGTGAACTAGAATGGCATGAAATGCATCACTTAGTTTAGAACGGAGCTAAGCTCTCTACTTTTGCAAGATTTCAATGCGTACTGGACTTTTTTCTGTTGTTTTGTTTCCATTGGCGATGCAGTTTCATTGAAAAATATACATCACCCATGCAGTACTATTTAAATAATTCGTTCTTGTTTATGAATCCATGAAGTAATAAAATTTTACATAGTTTCATGATATCATGTTATACAAAAGTAATGATATTCAATTTGATAATAATATTAATAAGATATTAGATTACTGAAAAGAGTGAACCAGCCATTTGGCCATTAATTAACAGCCCCCCTCCCTTCCAAAAAACAAGAGCCGTTGATTTTTTAGAAAAAAAAATTACAACCCCCCTACAACCGTTGATCTCAAAAAAACCCTCGGATATGGATACATATATGCACTCTGATACGGATACATATACTGTACATATATGATATAGATATGTACTTGGGACACTTGGGTCTTAAAAGATTCCTTTGCTATAATCACAGTGTCACATGTCCATATTAACACTAACTAAATTTCCTAATGATAATGTACACTTTTGTTGACCAGAAAGTTTAGAAAATTCATAGTGTAGAGAAATTTTCAATTTTTTTTTCTTTTTTGGGTTGACATTGGATATGGTGGTACTAGATTTCTTTTTTTGTATTGATACATTTTATCACTTCCCTTTAAACTACTTTTGTATTGGACATTCAATGCTTCTTTAGTATCTATCGTGATATCCTTTAATAGGGTGATTGGTTTTGAATTCTAATTGTTCTAAATGACTTGGTGAACCTTAGATCAAACTTCTTTGAACATTAATAATGGTTCCAAAAAATTTCTAATTTTCTTTTTCGTACATCATATAGATATGATTTGTAAAGTCTCTTAGAACTTGGGATTTTGTAGAACATTGAATAATTTCTTCTCATTTAACTTTTTCTATAATGCAAAATAATTGATAATTAACTTTGAAAGTCCCAAGTTTTTTTTCTTTCACTAGCCACTCAAAAATGTCATTTCTATTGCAAAGAGCAAAAAGGTTTTAAATTAATTTTTTTTTTTCCACATAGCTAACTATAGGATCTTGCACTAGACTAGTATAAGAATGTGTAGAAGAAATTTTAGAAACTCTGACCCTATAAATTCCAAGATATTTGGACTTAAAGTGAAGAAAATAATTTTTTTGCACCTTGTGTGATTAGATTATAAGGATTTGAATTATCTTAACTTAAAAATTTTGCACTAAAAATTTCTAAGTTCTAATTTTTTATGTTGAATAATTGAGTTGTAAGTCTATAAATTTTATTTTATTTTTTAAATTTTATTTTCATTCAAAAACGTTTAGTAGATTGTTAAATAGAAATAGATATGAAATAGAGTGAAAATCTAAATTGTTAATAGCTTTAAGATGGAATTGAAATATACTATTTCCAACACTGAGATTGTTTTAGGAAGGAAATTGAATCTTGTGGAACTTTTTTATTTTGAAAATTTTGAAAATTGAATTAAAAAATGAATTCAATATGTTATTTTCTTGAGAAGATACAATGATTGCCAGCAAAACAAGAAGCTCCATAACTTTCACATCACTAATCCAAATGGAAGGATTCAAAGCTTTCCATATAGAGAAAAATATAATCTATGAAATTTTTTAAAAGAATATTCCAAGTTTTTGTGTTTTTTTCTTGATGCTCTATGAACTCCTTTTTGAGCTCATGATAGCATAACTTTTGCTCCTAGGTACTACTTGAAATAAAAAATTATATTTTCAAAACACTAATGTATTTTTTTAGATCTTCAAATTTAAAAAAAATCATGTCAACAATTGAAATTATAAAAATATGCCTAAAATTTCAAATGTCCCTCAAGAGGACACTTGGGACTTGAGACTTTAGGGGCTATTGATAGCTTCATAGTTTTCCCAATCTTGACACCGGCATAAGTATTACATGGCCATTTGTGCACTTAGGTATCTCCAACAACCATACATTCAAATATCAATTGGATATCGACATCTTGATATTACTCCCATTCCACCAATACCATTGGGTCCAACAATTTTACAAACTACCTATTGTGTCATTCAAATTCTTTTGCATAAATATGGAATACAATGGCATTTTTTTTCTTGCATAATTAATATTCAATTATAACCTAATCCCAATCAAGCATAACAAATTTCACTTTCAAAAAACCTAAACTCCATTTTCGGTGAATTATCTCATTTCATGTTTATGATAATTGATTGAAAAGCATTGACGATGAATTTCTTAAATGTCATTACAGAGATATGTAGGAAACATCCACATGCACATGCATCTTCAAAAAAAATTTAGAATTCCTTCTATAGAGATTTCAGTGTTGGCATGACAATATTTGAATTTTGTAAAATAGATATTTCTATATTTAAACTAAGGTAAAACAACCAATTGTGGTCAGAATTAGGAATTTGCCCTCATGCCATTTCTGAAATTTTCAATTTTTTTTCCATATCCAGACAAATGTAAGAGATAATGAGGACATTTGAAATTATATTTTTCAGACAAAGTATGGATTTGTTATGAATTTTTGAAGTGATCAACCCAAAAGAGTCCCCATAACCAACAAAAATTGAATCCAATATGCTCATCTTACCTACCCAATACAATCACAATCACTAGAAGAAAAAGACGTTGAAGTCCATGTTAAATTCTGACATTTTCGTGTTAGATAAAGAATTTCAGCCGTTGGCTGCGTTGGAGGTTTTATTTTCCATTGAGGCCTTTGTTGCAACTAACGGGTAGCCTTAGCGGCAACAGTGCCACACTTGTAAGTGTGTGATGTTGGATGTTTGTGTTTGTTGTAACACAGAGTATGTTTGAATAAACATGGAAGATGTAGCATGCCACAACAAGCAAGCAAAGTTTTGTGCCACTTAGCGACAAGAATTACTTGGATGATGTGGACATTTTTAGTTTATGAAAATGAGGATGAAATTGTGTTGCTATTTTGTACATTTTCTATCATTTTTGTTTAGTATTGGTCATGTCCTTGCAACTTTTCACATGTGACACGTGTTAAAAAATATATAGTTTGTCATGTAAAATTTGAAGATGTTGTAGATGTAGCAATGACACTAGTATATGGATGTACAATAGGTGAGGGTGAACACATTCAGAATATTCGAGAGGTTTACTTATTAAGGAGCATGTATTTCCTATGTTGTGTAATACAATAAGTTGTTACACTTATTTAGTAATGTGCTTATGTAACGCGGCACAGATTGCATAGACATTGAATGAGTGAACAACAACTTCCATTGAATAGTTTATCCTAAACAAGATTTGTTTTCAATCAATTTTTCAACAATATAACAAACAAAAAACTGTATTCTTTGATGAAGAAGGACTTTCAGTGTTCTATATAGATTGAAGTTGTTCATCCTTACAATCGACAATTATTTCTTGAACGCAATTGGGTAGATGTAAAGGATGTGCACACATACAATATTGTAATATACATTATATGAACATCGTGAAGTGGAAATGAAATTTGGACTCCTTGTTTAGTATTGATAGGCCTCATGTGAATACAACACTCTGTTTTTGTGTCTATCTTCCAGAAATTTGTGGCGTACCATCCACATGTATGCCATACCTCTTTAGTTGCCGAATAAAAGGTTACAGTCAGGTATAAGGAACTCACTACTAGCTGGACTTCAATTTTGCTTGCTCTGTAGAAGACAAAAGCCCACAACTAACATGATAGCAAGAAATTGCAGTGATATATATGCACATGGAACACCTGCAACACAATGCAAGTACTATTCAACCGGATGCCATTACTGTGAAATTCGAAGACCTTCAAAGTGTGAATCTCGTCCTAATGCAAGAATCTCTAAATCTGGTCTCATTGACTGCAAATCCCCCCGTCGTCCTCGAACTTCTGTCCCACATACCACTTTCCAATCTCCTCCCATAGTCCTTGAGCGTTCCCCATCATTAGAGAAAAAAACTTGTTGGCATTGCATAGGGAAAGCAAATGAAGTAGGTCCCAATGATTGGCACGCAGAAAAATTAGCTACTGTAAATCCATACTTGTCTCGAATGACATTTGCGTTTGTCGCATCCAGTTTTGCTGGGACCCATTCACATACTAGTAGAACACAACAATGGCTCCGGTAGTCCAATTCCAAAATCTCTTGAATCCATCCCACAAACTCCACACTCTCCCAATGTTGTTGTCTACGACTGCCTCTTCCCTTTTTGCACAACAACAGTGAGGCTGCAATTGCACTATCACAAGTCATTTTCTCTTCCTCTGCACTGTGAACGCGCAAATGCATCCCATGAGCATACATGGCTCTATAGGAGGTTGCCACATTTTCAGGACGCTTAGATGCCTCTATCACATCAATTGAGGGGTTTTCTAGTCCTTGCTTGGCTTTCTCCACTTCGACTTCCAACCACTCTGGAAATTCTGGCAAAATTTCACAACCGTCCGGAAATCGCAAGGTCCTATTGTGGCGAAATTGACGCACATAATTAGAGGCAAACTCTTCACGCTTTGCAATCCTCCGTTCATATGCAACACTGTATTTTCTGATTGACCATAGACAAGACATTGCATCATGCTTTAGAATGAATTGCAGAATTGCAGAAATGACTTACAAGTGTTCTATGACATGTCGACATGCTTGGAGCACAGAAAATGTGTTCCGTCCACCCACCTCTCTCATATTCACCTATGTTCATAGTTAATGTCCACTGTTATGACAAAATGACAATTACAGCAAAACATGGTAACACTTGCTCACCTTGACAATTATACATGGTATACATGTATGAAACTTAATTTGAACACACTTGCATACGTACCAAAAACTCTTTTAAGCAATATGCAATTGCTTATTTGTAGTGAAAGAACATCCTTTCCACACTTACTGTCTCCAAGGCTCAAAATCCAGAGAGTTTGAGAGCACAAAATTGTGTGCCCACTCCACGAATTGGTCAGACATTGCACGTGGCCTACCACTTCCTTGCACTACTTCATCATTCATACGCTGCTCTTCTTTGTCATCCCAAACACGTCGACTTGTGCCTTGAAAACGTTGCAAGTATTCTGTACAGTAACCTAGTGTTTCGGACATGGAATACCCTTCCGCCATGCTTGCTTCTGGTTGAGCATATGTTCGCACATATTCTTTTAAAGTTTTCATGTACCTTTCGATTGGATACATCCATCGACAATGAACTGGACCACATATATATAACTCCTCAACCAAATGAATCATCAAGTGGGACATAATATCCATAAATGTTGGTGGAAATACTTTTTCCAACAAGCAAAGTGCTTCTGCAGCATCAGTGACATCCGCATCTCTTTCACTAATTTTAATTTCTCTTCTACACAGTCTGTGGAACACTCTGCTTACTTTTAACACAGCTTGCCTCACTTCTTCAATCAATACATTTCGCAAAGCCAATGGAAGGACCTGCAAGTGTCCATGCATCTCTTGTTATTAAACGCAAGACACTTCGTCCATTTCTCATTACATTCATCATGACATTATTGATATATTGTGTTTATAACATAAGTATTTATTCTTCAAGAAGCATTTGAACGTTCCCACTTGTGTGGTTACTCACACTTCCATTTCTGCACATACTTGAACCATTTTCTATGCGCTACAAACAAAGGTCATGTATTTAGTACGTTCATTACTACGTACAAAAAGAAAACAACAACTTGGCAACTTCCTTACCTGTTGCATGAGGACGTGAAAGTCATGTGATTTCAAGTAACGCAATTTCCCTTCTTCAAGGCATTTGTGAATGGCCCCCACATAATGTGTGGGGGTTTTCAACTTCTTAATAATTTCCATAACTGTTGTTTTTTCACCCGCGTTGAGAATATATGGCGCTTGTGGCATGTGGAAGTCATTTCGACCATTGTTACTAGGTTCAAGCCACAGCTCTTGCCGGATCCCTGCACTCTGCATGTCTTGCCTGCTGCCTATTGAATCTTTTGATCCCCAAATGGTCTTCGTTATGTTTTCACAGAGGGTTTTTTCGCAATGCATTGGATCCAATAAGTGTTGAATGAGTAGTTTTTGAAGTGATGCAACACACGCACAATTCCACATTGTCATTACTTTGTAAAATGCAATTACTGTAGTACATCCGTTGACATGAACATTTACATTGTCAACAACTGCTTTCCAAGACCTTCTTTACAAACAGTATTTCTGTGCTTCGTAGCACTTATAAATTTGCTACAAAGCACAATCACTAACATGCTAGGAGTTGTACAGACAGTATGTCATGTTACAAAAAAACAAAGGCATGCATATTATATACAACACATAATTCTTATATATTGCACTCTTACTGTCCAATAAGGTAGCTCCTGCAATGCTGTTGAACGCTTCACTCCGTGCGAGTGTACTGGATCATTTTCCCCACCTCTTCTACCTCCGTTGGCAACGTACGCATCACGTTGTTGACCACATACTCTTGTTTCTTCTGCAGTCATCCTTATCGGAGCTAATCTACTCTCAACTTTGCCATTGAATTGGAGATCTCTGCGATAAGGATGGGTTCTTCTGGTCCACCTACGGCTTCCTCCATACACAATCTTCCTTCCCTTTGCTCTATGTTCACCATCCATTGTGTTCCCTGATTTTGCAGATCTAGCATCTGTAGCTGGCCCACATACTGTGCATGCTTTATAGCCATGTGTGCACAAACCCGATATCAATCCATAGGCAGGATAGTCCGAAATAGTCCACATCAAAATGCCTCTCAATGTGAACTGTCGTGCACCTGGTGGCTTTGAAAAGTCTTGAGTATTCACTCCCACCCACAACTGCTACAACTCTTCAAGTACTGGACGTATGAAGACATCTATGTTTTCATTTGTAGGTGATAGCTTGCCGGACACTAGAATACTCAATTGAATGAAGAACTTCTTTGTAACCAAGTACGGAGGCAAGTTGTAAATAAGCAACAATATTGGCCAAGTGGAGTGACTGGTACTGTTGTGGGTGAAAGGATTGACACCATCAAGAGACATTCCAAACCGAATGTTCCTCACTTCTTTGGCAAACACAGGATCCACTTCAGCATCCACATGCTTCCACGCTAGACTATCGAACACTGACTTCATTACATCTGGATCAGTATTTGGATGCTCTATATGGTAACGAAGCAATTGTGCAATTGCTGGTGATCGGTACATCCGCTGGAGCCTTGGGATGATTGGAAAGTGCCGAATTACTCTAGCAGGAATCACTTCAGAGCCTTCAATGTACCTGGACTTTCCACACTTGGGATTTGGACATGTCTTCAAATTTTCTGCCACTCCCCGATATAACACACATCCCTCACGACAAGCATGTATGATGTCATAATTCAAGCCTAACTTCTTTATAAGCTTCTTCGCTTCGTAATGACTAACCGGCAGCATGTTACTAGCAAGAAGTAGCACTGTTGACAAGTACTTCAATAATTCATCAACGTAGGCATTGCTCACACCATGAATGACGGCCATGTTTATGAGCACTATGGTTGCTGAAATCACACTCACATTCATGCCTTTGTAAAGAGGACGTGTAGCTTCCTCGTATAAGTTATCGATTGCGTCCATTTCATATACTATAAAATCGTCATCAGCCCCTTCTTCGTTGGAGTGCACACTGTCTTCACGTAGACGATCCCCTTTGTCAAATGCATCAAATACTTGTTGTTGAATGTCATGGTAAGGATCCATGTGCTCATCATACTCAGAGCGGATGTTGGAATCATCAAAAACATTTTGTGGTTGCACTGTCTCACCAACTGCATTCACCCATATCCCTTCTTCTGGATATCCACCTTCAGGGTCATCACCTAACATCGAATGCATTAGAAAGGGATCACGCTTGTTCACTTGAAGGTGATCCCGTATTGCTTTGATACTATATCGTTTACCTCCATGGCATTTCGTACACGGACATCGGAATGAACTGTACTGGCGTTCCCTAGCCACCCTTAGTTCTGTTTCTAGAATTAAATCTTCCTTGGGAACATGTATCCCATGACATGCTGCCATAGCCAAGTGCGGTTTTTGCACAAGATAGTATATTATATATTCAGTGAACGCCTTTTGAAGATAGTTGTTTTCGTTGTGGATGGCACTGTGTTCCAAATTTGAAGATGCTACAGACGCCTACAATTGAAGGTACCCGTCCTCCTTGTTCATGCACCTGCAACATATGGAAGAAAGGTAGTTATTCAAACACCAAGCTTGTTCATGAACACAATGCACACATCCTCACATTGTGTAAAACTACTTTGTAGAAGCTTCTATGTAGCAATTCCTCTACGAACTCCTTGAAAAGTATGAGAGCAATGTTCTACCTTCGTAGTACGTACAAAGTAGAGTTCCATTTGTGAACAACATGAAAATGAATGCAAAAAGCAAAAGCAAAATGCCATCAACATGTGCACTACAATGTCATTCCTTTAATTTGTCCTAGACCATATCAAATTGTACACATCACTTCATTTTCTTGGAAGCAGTATCAAAATTAGAGTCGTTCAACAATGTCCTCAGAAATCACACAATACTTCATGTTCCATGGCCTTTGTCATGAATAATTTCAACATTTTTAATAACATTGACATATACCTTCTACTGCTTTCAAAAAGGACACACTTGTCATTCTTGCACTGCACATTCCGCTCTATCACTTCCTTGCACATGAAGTTACATTGTATCCTCCGGAAAGCATTCCAAACATTCGTACTTGTTACTTACACAATTCAAGGAAATGTACTTCCAGTCATGTATGAAATGCACTCTTCATATATTTTCTGCGTCACCACATTAGAAGAAAACTGCATTTCGGCCAACAAATTTGTCTTGTAGCTTTTGTTGGCTGAAATGCAGTTTCCTTCTAGTGCCATAGAATATTCCATGTCATAATTGTCATTTGCTTGCAATTGTGGCTTCTCTGGCACTACATTGAAGCATGGATGTGGACATGTTCTGGGAGAGGACTTTGTGGACATCCTCTCGTAACTCATCATATGTTACACTCACATTATTCATGTACACTTATATACTGACAATGCATTTTTGCAGTCTGACCACAGAATACTACTGAAATCAAAAATAGTTGAAGATAGAGAAGAATGGGCTTCCGCCAGGTTCAAAGTGGCCATACCAGTAACAAACAAATGATGACAACATTCCAGTCCATCGTTAGTAGGATTTCAGTCACAACTACTATTCAGCATTTGTAAAATTGTAAGAATCCTCTCTACAATTCCTACAGGCAAATATGGCATCCACCAAGGAATTCAAAGATTTCTCACTCGACTTTTGTAGTAACACATGACAATATAATAGAAATCCTGGCATATGTTCTATAGAATAATTTTTCCTACCTTCAACTTGTTCATAAGGCTACTTTCATATAGTACAACAGCCTTGTCCGTCATTCTTGCAGAGAACATGGTAATCGATGATAATTTCTTGAGGACATCAGTCTTGTAATGTTTTTCTAATGTTAGGCAAGACAAATGGGGAAGTCGGGAATGTGACTATGCTTCTAATGACAATCTTAGGAATCTAGCTAGTAAGATTATGGAGTATCCAATGAAGAACTACTCATTTGGGAAGTTTAGCATGCACTTCCACATAGGTGAATGGTAGTTTTCATCTTCAATCATTCCAAACACTTGCACTTGTAGAGGCCGCTTTCAGTAGACCTCTCTTAATACAATAAATAATGATTTTCATTTGTATCAATTTCCACTCTTTTCCCTCACTAGAGAATGCTGCCTTCTAGAATACAGGTACCTTCACTTGCCTTTCCCTACTGATGAATTGTCCCTACCATGTCCGGAAGTATTCATGTTTTTTCTAGTGCGTTCATTGTGACATTTTCATAATAAAAAGGATGCACCTTTCAGTAAACATTGTTTGAGACAATGGTGTAGCTAGGCCACTTCCAACATACTATTTTTCTCTGCACAACAAAAGCAGTAGCACTACATTGCCATTTTGCATGGTAGTGCATTTCTTGTAGACGAATTGTGACTGCTTTGGAATCAGCCATGTTTCCTTCCTCCATGGCACTACACTTACACAACGTCCATGTGATTTGAATGATAACGTTCACTGACAACACGTACCCATTCTATACACTGTATTTACTATTTCTAACAGTCTCTTTGAGAGCTTGTAGAGGACAGCATGTACGGTCAACGTAGCAATGATAACTTGACCATCGCCTACCAGCTCGTTAGGTCACTTACGGTGGGTGCGATTTCCAGATCATCTACGTGGGATTCCCATTTCATATGCCGCCGGCAACGATGAGTACTTCATTAAAAGCAAATGAGGCAAGCCCACCCATCACTGCTTACGAAGACCATAGGAACACCACCAGGAAGGCACTGCATGACGCAGTTCAGAATCACTTACTTGCAGCTGGATTCCCTGAAGCTGCAGCGTTGCGGTCCATCTTCTCCATCGAGGTGAGCTCCACTGTGGGCAACGGAGGCCATTCTAGAGGACGACAACAAAGACGGAAGTCTCGACAAGCTCCTCCGCCTCCTCGAGACAACGTTATCGTGTTGAGACGAACACAACGAAATAATCCAGTGGAAGTCAGTGCGGTGACAATACACGGTGCTCTCCAAAAGCATTCTACTGGGACCAAGGTATGCCAAATTCTACTTCCCTATCATTATTGTGTGGCACAACTATGCCGCTATGAACTGTAGGGTTAGCTTCTCACAGTCATAGTTAGCCTTCACGAAGCATAGTTCCCAATTGCAGTGGTTCTCTGTTGTTATGAGTGTACAAACCAATTGCGGTTGATGTTGCCCACTTGCTATGTCGTTGTTGTGCCTACAATAGGCTGGTCGGCGTTCATAAAGTGCTATCTAAAATGGCGTACACTATCTAGGGTTTACCTACTCCCAGCAGAGGTAAACTTTCTTCTTGCCTAGGTTTAGGGCATGCATTAGCCTTCCGACAGTGTTTGCAATGTTCACTACAGAAATGCATGTCACTACGTCAGTAGGAAGTAGGAACGTAAGTGGATAGCACACGCACTGTGCAACTATGTCTCACAGGGTTTCAGAACATTTCTGATGTACAAGTACAAGCCAAAATGCGGTAAGGTTTTCTGTTTCTCTTGAAAAACATTGCCATCTCATTTTGAAGGCATAAGTGACACTACTCTCGTTGCATTGTGTTTGTGAACCTTGGATTTTACCTTGGAGCACTAGTGCTAACATTTATAGAATGCAGTATATTATCTAGCATTCACTCAAACTAAACTATGAACGTGTAGTAGTGTACCCTTTTTTTTGTTCTGTTGCATTTCAATTAGTGGGCTGTTCAAAATCCTACACGTTTTGTTGCGCGTTTGCAATCCTTTCAGTTCATTGTAGTGTTGGTTTGTTGTAAGTGAAGAGAACGTCCTTCCTACTAGTAGAGGACGTAAAAGTGCTACGAGCGTCTGCTTCTTCAAGAAGCCTTATTCATTGTGTTATCCTCTTTGACATTTGCACTGAATATATGTTGTATTTAACAGGGGGGAGAAAGTTTTTGTACGTGGCCACAGAAGCAGGTGCAGTCCTCCATGAAGTCAAAGAAAATACCTGCAAAGAGGAAGCAATCGCCTTTGGTCGATACGCATGTTCTTCTGAATGATGATGACAGTGATAGTCCATTGCCAGACAATGGCAAGTTTGCGGAGAAAGGGACCTCGGCAGAAGAAGAGCTGCCAGCTACCTTTTCCACAGAGGAAGTCCCAGCTGTGCTTGACCTTCAACGTAAACATGACATGCAGGGTCCAACACGACCTCAAGAAGGAGGTTATCGTGGGATGGAACCAGAACGTAGATTTGCGAGGGAGTGGGGTGAAGAGTACCGCTTCCCTTATGGAACGACTTCAAATGTCCCTTACACTGGGTCATTTCGAAGACCGTGGTCCCCCACTCCCTATGATGGCGGACAAGATTTTGATGGTCGTGGCGGAAGGTATAGCGGCCGGGCGAGGTTGTACAATCAACCTCCCGATTTTGTGGATCGTAGAGGTGAGTAGCACATGCTCCATTATTTGTACGTTTGCAATTGCTAAATGCTGCTTGCAACGTATTGTCGTAGTGTGAATTGGAAGTGACATTGAGTAAGGTAGTGTGGAATAGGTGGACATTCTTTTAATGGCAAGGCATTGCTTTAAATTGTGCACTGACGTCTCTTGCATGCTGTACAACTTGAAATGAATTCTTTCATTGACGTTATGAAAGGCCTAACTGCTAATGTATTGTCTCTATGTTGGCAAGATTTGAAACATAGCATTTTCTAGTGAATAAGTGAATGTGAATGATGTCCAATACATAGTGAATGCATTCTTTCTGGCACTCACTTGTTCATGCATGCTGTACTTTGCATGGGTGGTCCTTCCCTACAGCTATGCTTATAGTAGCTATCTTTCATTCAACCCTTTTGTCTTTACATGTGAATGGCTAAGTTCTATGTTCAATGGATCATCTTTTGCACTCTATGGCAATTAACTTATGCCATACTATTTTTTGAAGTTCTACTTTTGCACCTTCATTCTAGCGTAGGAGTGAAGGGCTGATTTTAACATTTCTCTTTGTTCATATAGGAGACGTTTTTTATGAAGGTCGAGGAAGAGAATACGGCATGCCAAGCAAAGAAGTAGAGCAACACAACAGGTATGAAGGAAGTCCATACAATAGGCGTACTGCAGTGTCGGAAGATTGTTATGGTCGTGGAGTGTCAGGCTCAGGTACAGGGGCTCCTTTCTCACGCTCAAGTATTCGAGGTAGAAGCCCACCTCCATCTTCTTCAGGGACTCCTGCAGACTCTATAAAAGATGAACCCCAACCTCGACGGCCTCTGCATGTGGACAAGCAAGGCCTACCCACAGGGAGAATGGCAGCGTTGTTTCACGCAGACATAGTTGCGTTCGTGAAGGACATGAATCCGACCGAGGGGTGGGAGCGTCAAACTAGCGACGCAAAACAGAGACTACTTCAACGTCTCATGAATGACTACGAGATTTATGGAGAGTCATCGAGGTTGAGTGACAAATATTTGAAGAAGGAGGCAGGAGCTGCAGTCACTCAATATAGGTATGCCATTAACCAATTGATTGATAAGGACTTACCGAAGCCATCTGATCTTCACGATGACTATTGGGATGAGCTGGTGAAGAGGAGACAGAGTGAGGAGGCCAAAGAGAAATCAGCAAAAATGGCCAACATTGCTAGAAACAGGGCATCAAGGAATACAACAAAGAGGTCGTTGGAGCAAACAGTCATGTTACAGTTGGTAATTCCACTCCATTAATTTTTGCAAGCAATCTTGTACCAAGATTTTCTGTAGTGTAATGTCTTCTATGCTCATTGGTAGTAAAGTAAAGTACTTTCTTTGGGCACATGTGTCATGTTGAATGCTCGATATGTTTGGCATCCACAAAGCACGGCATGTGTATTTCAATTTTGTTGTAGAAGTTGAATGACATAGTGAAGACTAGTTATTGACATTGCCACTTCTGTTGTGTCATGTCATGTGTAGGCACAGGACTTGAAGCGGGAGCCGTATGAAGCAGAAATTAAAGAAGTAGTGGAAAAGCAGTGGTCAGTGTTGCAAGAAGAAGCCACTGACATGAAAAGAGAGCGGGCCTTATTGAACTCCAGCAACGCAGCTTCAGCAGCCAGCAAAGCAGTAGAAAAGCGATTGGAAGTGGTGGAGGCATTTCTACAGAAGTGGGAGCCTGAGCTACAAACGTGGAAAGGGATTTTCATGGGTCAACATACGAAGGGGATTCCAGAGTGCGGTACAATACAAACTAGAACTCCAAACAGCGTTACTCATGTCCCAACATTGGCGATCTTAGATGGCAATGACATACAGTCTGAGGAGAAGGAGAATGACAGTTCCGAAGAAGAGGAATCTAACGAGAACTCCGACTCAAACGTAGATGAGGAGATGGAGTCCGAGGAAGAAGACGAGTCATCAGAAGCTGAAAGGGACTTTGAAGACATTGTACAACCCACAAACGTGGTGGAGCCAGAGGGAGAAGTGGATAGACCATTGACTATACAGAGGAGCACCAGAGCATCACAAGGTACTACGGTACCTATACCATCTGGTTTTCTTCCTCATCAGAAATCAATTGCGCCGGATACAGTGGGTGCAAAGTGCGTGGCAGCAGAAGTAAAGACTACAACAACTACACCGTCAACTATGAAGAAAGGAATAGTTCATGAAGCCGTTCAATCCGTTGGGAAAGCTAAGCAGGTACTATCTTTAGAAGTGGTATATGCATTTCAGGACTAGTACTCGTTGCCATTCTTATTGAGCTTTTTGACTGAACTTGTAAATGAACTTTGTATAGGATGACGGCATTGTACAGGAGAAAGAGCCAACTAGAAAAACTCGGCCTCCTAAGAGACAGAAGTTGTGCAATACAACAGTCAAGGAAGTAGTGGGGTTACCAAATGAGGTTGCTGTGGAGGTGCATCAAAAAGAAGATAGTCCACGGAAAACTTTAAAAAAGCAGCGGCAGAACTCTAAAAACAGGCACGTCAAATTGGGCAATACGGGTGTTAAGGTATGTGGAAAATGCTTTTGGTCATGCTAGTGACTTGATAGTCGCTAGTACATATATTTTTCTATATAACGTCTATAGTAGCAGAGTTGATTTGCACAATGCAAAAGAAAGTGTTTAATTTTGGAACTGTAAGGTGATGTAATTGCTATTAGGTTCATGTGCTCTGTTTGTATTCATTGTAAGTGTGCGGTGTACAAGCTCATCATTTGCAATGACGACATGCACTACAAACATGTCGTCGTATACATTCTATTCTAATGAACATGCAAGTGTTGTATACAACATGTGAGGATGAACGGAGAACCCCAAAAATACATAGTCCATGTATCAAACATGCTTTAACAAAGTGCTTGGCTTCTGACAGAGGGCAAAATGAGGTATCATGAGAAGAGGGAGCCGACATGTTAGCTACGGAAGGTAATGCATTGTGAAGGATAATTATCATTTGAAGTGTTTATTTTAACACTTCTGGGCAAATGCTAATGAATATGGAATTGCTTTGAAGCAACAAACAATATCTGTTGCTGCTAAAAAATTGTATGAATGTGCATTTGTTATAATTATTAGAAGTATTGCTTTTTTAAACAACAGTCGTTTACATACTGCGTTCCTAGTAGACAATTACCGTCTTTGATGGACACATATTGCTCATAGAGAAGACCGAGCCTTATTAGTTTGTGGGAGTAGGTATACAAATGTGTTCTAAAAAAGACAAAGACAACGTCTATTTTCTTTGGCGCATTGACAGGAAAGTTGTACGTTTGGGGTTGAAGATGATCATTTCAACGATTTCTGTGATGGCATAGGTGTGAGCTGCTGACAGTCAGCAATTTTGCAAGCAAACTTTGAAGGAGGCTTTTCAGTAGGAAAGCATCATTTTCTTATTTTGTAGCTGGATGCTTGGATTCTGCAAAGGAAGAGAACATCGTCCTCTTTTCCTATCCATTAGTAAATGAAGAGAATAGTATTGGTCTTGCATATTTCAGCTTAGGAAATATATAAAGGAGAACCTATTCAAAACGTGGTCAAGTCAGCATCCAAACTATCCACAGAGCAGTTGTGTTTCCAAAGTTTTGCTTTTCATGTTCACAGAGTATGGGGATCGAATTTCCAAAATCCATTCACTGATAGTTGCAATGCCTTTTGCAAGCACTGATGTTGATGGAAAGTACATTTTGAATGTTGTGTGTAGTATACGTATGGCACACTATTTGACATGCGTCATTACGCACGTAGTTTTCTAATTAGTACTCTAATACTACATGGAAACTACGATGTAAGAAATGTAGTTTCTCATGTCCACAGCTCATGTCGTACTGTT
This sequence comes from Rhytidiadelphus loreus, assembly GCA_947034895.1. NCBI lineage: Eukaryota > Viridiplantae > Streptophyta > Bryopsida > Hypnales > Hylocomiaceae > Rhytidiadelphus > Rhytidiadelphus loreus. The sequence goes on from OX344764.1 coordinate 49,836,768, forward strand.
ATGAGCTGATCTTATGTCTTCTATTATTTTAGTGCTAACTGTAGCGAAATGAGTGCATGAGTCAGTACATTTCCTTGTAACATAGAAGTGGATGGTGGAAGTGCACATGGCCATTTTGTTGTGATATTGCAGATGCATGAAAGGCAACGGATGTATAGCACTTGCAATGCGAAGCGTACAAAGTGACAACTTCCTTGGAAGTTGAAGCAACAGCATCATTGTGTACACATTACGTGCTTGTGGAACAATGTGTAGTTTCTATTTTGCAGTGACTAACATTGTGGCGCAAGAAATTGATTTTTAGCATAAGCATATTATCAGAAATCCAATGTAACATTAGCAGTTGTTGCTACTGTCATTGACCTTGCTATGTCGACAAGGGTCTGTGGTTTATGGTAATGAATATGATGGTTCCGTAAGCTAACATTGTGTTCAGTCTATCTATACAGAAATGCAGGTCGTCATGAGCACAACACTTCATCTTTGATGTCTATAATAGGCAGCATACAGAAGAAGAGCTTATACATTGGATATGATTGTATTGACGTGCTTTGAAGGCACTACCAGTGATGAGAAATTGGAAATGTCATGAACAAAAATATGAGAGGCAAAGGTTCAAACGTCTACAACAAGAACGACATGTTGGTGCTTCTCAGGTACGCAAAAATTGTACATGTTATGCAAGTGCTCATTGGAATGCATTCTATGAATTTAGATGATATGAATATATTACTTATATTTATTGAAGACCATGGTAAAGGACTCTATCCATTTCTTGTTCTTCAAAGTGAACAAAAACAGTAATACTATACACTCTATCTTCATGCGTCTTCCTCTGCACATAAACTTGTTACATATTTTTTAGTTCAATACTGCTGCATATTCCTTTCATGTGACCTTCACTGATCAATGTCTTGCAAGGGAACAAAATCTGACAATACAAGTTGCAGGGGTGGTACTTGGACCCATACTGATGAAGTTCGGAGTCTGCTTTCTCATTTTGCACAGAATGTACAACTTCCGGACAAACGTGATGGTACAAATACTGAACCATGTCTTTGAAACAAATGTGATTGGCTTGTTGAAGGAAAAAAGCCACTTGGATAGAGGTCATCAAGAAGCTTCTCGATCCATACTAAACCTTTATTAGAGCTTTCATTCTTCATACGTATAGAACGACTTCTTATGTACATGATGACAAGCTGGAGAAATATTTTTTTCCGCCTCTATATATATTGTCAATAGTGTAACTATTGTATATGTAGTCACAGGAAGGGGCTTTTATCTTGTACGCATATGTGTGGCGAACATGACAGTGAACTTGCTTCACTAACATTGACCATGAATTGCTTAGCTAGTTGGGATGCATTGCAGAAGTCATTTGTTAATGTAGCCTTCTATTCAACTTCAGGTATGCAGTATTAGTTGTTGACGTGCTCCAATTGATGTGCATGTCCTTCCAGTTTCAAATCGAATGTCTTCACTTTCCTACAAATGCTTAATATATGGCTTCATAAATTTCTAATCTATGTCCTTGTTGAGAAATGTCTAGGACAGAAAGCGCTCATAACAACGTGGACACTAAGAAATTGCAATTGCTATACCATATTGTAGTGGTTTTGTATAGAAAGAATTACAATTCCTTATATGTGGCTGCTTTGTAGGTCCTTCAGCTGAAGTGCACTTATTCTAAACAATATTACTTCCACGATGTGAACTTCTACACATCATGCATCCATGTAGCATGCATGGCTTTTGAAGTATGGGCATCAAAGGTCACGTGATGCAGAGGAACAAGAAGGGCTCCTCATAAAATATTGGAAACGTCCTGCATCCTCATGTAACCAAGAAAGCATGTCTACCATGTTTGTATACTACTTCAGTCCTTCATAAAGGTACTAAGGAAAGTCTTCATTGTAGAGGACGGGCTAGTTTTTCTGTTTCAAACATATGCATGCAACAATGCACGTTTCAATTTTCTGACGAATACACATGATAATTGTAGGTAGGAAGGGGTCACTTTCTTGTTGCTTCAATGTAGTGGAAGATAGAAATGCCTTTGAATAACGCTGCAACTGTGATTTTGTAGCAATTCAGAAGGTATGACACTTGTAGAAATTTCGGCTTTGATAAAATTCACGTCATTTTCTACTTTGAAACGTGCTCCAATATATTATATAGTAGAAAGCCTACTGGATAAGGATAATACGGTCACTTTCCTATGCTCCTTCACACTACATAGTGTAAGGAGAATGTCCTCACTAGATGGTCATTGTAGAGGACATACATGACTTACTTCTCATATTATTGTCTTTTAATATGTACTTACAGGAATGCAATGTACAAAATGACTTACAGTCAACGACTATAGGGATCATCATCTGCTAGGTTTGAATCTTTAATTTGTACATGCATTTTGTCTATTTTTGGTGATATTGTTTGTGCCACAAAACAAGAATATTGTGGAGAACATTAGTAAGCAAATAGCCAAATACATCATAGGCTGGGTCTTTGAGCAAGATGTGAAACATTGTCCTCTGTTTAATAATAACTGAAGCTTCTACAATGTTGGTGTTTCTAGTACTAAATGTTTGATGCACCCAGTTTTGTTGTAGACAATACATATCAGTTACATTCAAATAGAAGATTGTCTCCAAATTCTATATTTTTTTTTCTAGAAAATTGTACAACTACACTTCTCAACAATTCATAACACTTATTAGCATGTAGACTTTTTTTTCAATTTATATATAGCAAATTCCTACAAACTTTGAGTAGGCCGTTAGCATGTATGGATTTAAGAGCATGAGAGCTGCTTACTGTAGGAAATGGAAAGGCATGCTAGAAATACAAATCGAAATGTTTATGATGTGCATGCTTTAATCGTTGCAATTATTGATGTTACTTGTAGACACGGACACAGACTTCCGGACAATATTGAAGTGCAATTTTCTGCAACTTGCATTTTTATAGTAAAAAACGACAGTACAAATTTTTTTTTGGCAAGACTCAAGACAGGTTTGCACCAAGAATAGCAAGAATGACGGAGACAACACACATGAAGGTCTCAGATGTGTAGTATATGCTACGTGTTCACAAAGTCTCCATGAGAATGGCTTTGTGGCACTGTATATATATACTACGTGCAGATAGTCTTGTATATGTACGGTATGGAATTTCAACGTTTCACTGCTTTGTACCAGTGTTTTCTTGTTTATGGTTGTAGCTAATAATGTACAATATAGAATTGCGTGGTCCTTGCACATATTTTGAGGTTCAGAACATGATATGTTTATGTCTTCGAATCAATTTAAAACCTTGCACTTTGAGGAAGAGGTTTGTGGTCATTTTTCATGTCTTCGTAAATGATGCATTGCATTGGACTAGGTACAAATGACATATATTGCATTCTCAGTGGACCTATTTGTAAACACCAAGAAAAAACTAAAATAAAAGAATTAATTATTTTATTGCAATTTCTGAAATTAGGCAAAATTCAGTGCCCTTTCTTCGAGGTCATGTTCTTCCCAACTGAATTCCGTTAATCAAAACAAGTGACCATTGGACCTTTCAACTAAAGCCTTTGTTTGCATGAATGGTTGTTGTATGCAACAACACCATCTATTGTACAAAAAAACATGAAATCACGTTACATGAAACGTTGTTTTATAAAACGACGTTCTGACATACGTTACATACAACGCAGTTCTGCTATCCAGAAGCCAATACACCTGCTTCAAAGGGGGAAAAAAGGGTAACCACAACATGCTCTAATTGGGACAACCACGTGGCATGATGACCATATTCACCATAAAATACGTTGGTCCATGTGTAGCAATCCACTGATGGACATGTGTTCTATGGCGTCAGCATTCCCTAGACTACAAAACCTACCATGTCAGATCCACCAGTCATGCAAAGAATTCTAGAATGACACGTGTATAATGAAACATCAACCTCATTACGTCCACTCCAACGCAACAAACCTCAGAGCCAACAACCTTAGTTTCTTTGTAAACACATTCAATAACCCGTGTTCAAAACGCGGATTTTAACATAATCAATCTGATGTTTTTATGTTTGCTCAAAGTATTTCTGCAAACGTGAATTCTCTGTTCAAAACATGTGGATTCCAACAGGCTTTTCTTCTAGTGAATATTTTCTAACATGGAAGGCCTCAAAATCAATTCTTACAATGAATTTTACACTGAAAAGTTGGAAGTACCTATCAAGGTCATCAATCACTCCATAACTATCATGAAAGACATTGATTATGGTCTGAAAAACCAACGTAGAATCATTAGGTGTCTGTTATGGGTCATTTGATCGCAATGGGCTGTTTTACCTTATATTTTGGCAAAGTAACTTAATTGTACCATCAGTCATAGTCTCAATTGTACATGTACAAAATTAGTTACCATGTGAGGATCAAATAGCAAAATCTAGTTCAAACTCTACTCTGCATCAAACATGACGTCCACTGAAGGGGACTTCTACTAAGCCTGTGCCTGTGAGTGTGGTTGTCCAATCTTTCAACATTGTTATCTTAGGGGTTGTCACACCTTCTCTCCATTCTCAATCTTAAGAGAATGAGGACATGATACTCTCTCCTTGAATTGCGGAATTGCAGAGGCCATCCTACGAAGATTGAGAAGTTTCTTTCTTCTTCTCCTGTGGAGGTGGAGGTGAAGAATGAGTATGAAGAAGTTTCTCGTGCCGAAATTTTCGATTCGCGTTAGAGAGTAGTGCAGAAATGCGTGCACATTGTGATTGAAGCTGCCGCATTTCGTTTTTTATGCATCCCGAGAATCCATTCCACGTTTTTTCTCGTCCTTCTCTCAGGTGATCCTCGCGGCGCTGCACTACTCTTGTTACCGTAGCCATTCCTGTATAGAATCTATTGTTTTAGTTTCTTCATCGAAAACCATTAGAATTCGTGTTGAATGAAATTGAATGAGGTGGAGCTATTGACACATTTGATTCGTGTTGGATGTTTTGCTCTTGTTGCTGGTGTCATTCCTCTGTAGAGCCTTTTTCTTTAGTTCCTTCATCGAAAAGCATTCGTATTCCTGCTTATTTTCTAAAATCCAAAAGACTTGGGGCTTATGTAGGGTTTGGAGTTTTGTAGCGATCGAGCATGCTGCAGGATTCATTGAAAGAGGTGCAGCTACTGACACAAGCGGATTTGCACTCGAGAGCTTCGTAATGTGCGCAGGTTAATCACATTCTCCATTCTCATTCTCCATAGGACACAATTGTGATGAGTCTGTTTTGTTTTCCTTTTTCCTATCCTTGCACACATCCGTGTGCATTTCATTGTCGATCGTATTTTTACATGATAATTTCGAATTCTTTCTTGGCGGCAAGGTCGATCGGACGTAATCATATGCTTTTTTTATTATCAGGATTGCGGGTTTCGTATTGGTTTTGTTGTACCAGAGCGCTTTTCGATGGGAGGATAACCTAATCGAAGGCATGAAGCTTCTTATTGTGGTGGATTGTGGCTGATATTACTTGTCTGTCTGCAGCATTTTCTTACTTTGAATTCTCTCTCTCTCACGAGTCACGGGTCCGGGGAATAATTGTAAACCCCAAATCTTATAATGGAGCTTGTTCGTCATCGAAATTGTAGGTACCGAACGTATTCTTTCTTCGTTATGATGTTCGGCTCTAAGAGCTTTAATTTGAGCTCGAATTTCAATTCTATGGTGTCGCGTCTTTCACAATATGATTGGGAGGGGGATGGTTCCTCAGACCGACAGTGTCATTTTTTTTTCATACGCAATATTGCTCAACCCGTTGTGAGCATATTTGTGATTGCGAAATACGACAAGTAATTTGTTGTAGTAGAGAGAGTCTGGTATGTTGTTTCTGATCAAGTATGAATTACAGGTGATCTCGAAGGATGGTAACAAGGAGACGCTTGTAGGTGTCTCCTTCAAATGTAAGGGTCAACCGATTGAGGATCAATTTGAGTACGTGCAAGAGAGATGGCTGGTATGCAGTTGAGCTCTGTGGGGCTTCAAGACTCAATTGCTCATGTTTTTAGAGCTCGCAACATCCTTACGGCCAAGGTCTTTATTTTTACTTAATCCCTAAAGTTCTTTTAACTACTTTTCACAAAGGCGTCCCAAACTCCCACTTTCTAGTGCATTGGGCATAATTGAAATATAAAAAACATTTTTCAAAATGAAAGAATTTTAGGGAATTATGATTATGTGATCTTGAGCGATGTTGTTGTGAATTGAAAATCTCGAATATTAACCATGTATATAGCGTTTGTGATCAGTTTCAACTCTTTTGCGTTGAAACAGCTCAAATTTGAAATTCAGACTGTACGAAATATCCTTTTCTAGCTTAGAAAATTTTCTTATAGTTTCAGAGTTCACAAAGAACTAAAATCTCTTCAATAAATTTCATTGTTTTTCAGATATTGGTACAAATCTATCAACATTTGGATTTGCTTCAAATTTTTCTTGATCATTTAAGAAATTGACCCGTACGTAGGATATCTAGAAGCCGAGCATGCCAAGTGGATCCCATCTGAAGCAGTGCTCACCCTCTGTCTCCACTCATGCTAGTGTGATCTTAAGACATTATTGGGCTGAAATCGTTGCATCTTGGAATTGTCAAGAGGAGGAGGGTTGAAATCGGCAGTTTTGTTTATGCAGGACGCTCTTTTCAAGACAGAGCTGGAGCTGGTAGAGCTCCTGGATGTGCCTTTTGAGGAAGTTCAATCTGCACTTGCTATCATTAGTGCAAGAGTGTGCCCACCATGCCATTCGGTTTGACTCACAACTTTTTTCTCGCTTCTTGTTGTATTATGATCCTTTGATTGGACCGATAGCCTATATCTGATGTTGTTTATTTTAATTTTGACATGATTGGTGAATCGAGTTTTTAAAAATGAATCACGTGAGAAGGATTTGTGATACATGGTCAATGTATTTCCGTATAGGTCTTTGACATTCTGAGTGAACGTGCGAAAAATGAGGTTGCATTTGGTCATCTACCCACGGGGTTACCCGCATTGGATGCATCTCTATGGGGTGGCATCCCCTTTGGTGTTATGACTGAAGTTGTGGGACCTGCGGGTATTGGGAAAACTCAGGTAATACTACAGACTTGCACGTTTCACATGACCTCGTGCGTATTCTGATCGTCTGCTGGCAGTGGTTCGAATATGACGTGTTACTGATCACTGTTACGGAAGTTTGCAACGATTTTCTTTAAATAATCTGATGTTCGTTGCAGTTCTGTCTTCTCTTGTCAGTCTTGGCTGCAATGCCCGAGGAACTTGGAGGTCTCGGTGGTAGTGTGATATATATAGACACAGAAAAAAAGTTTCGGTCAGGAAGGTATGTCTTTTTCCCGAGTAAGAATGAATTGAGAGTTCAGTTTTATATGATGATTGTATGTGTCTTTGTATTGAATTGTAATCATCATGACACTAGTGCTATCTGTCCTATAGGGGAAAGGGAGAAAGAGGCCCACTTATCCTATTTAAGTAGTACTGGAATATTTTCAGATACACTCGAACCTCTATAATCTTACCACCTGGGGTCCCAAATTTTTCACTAGACATAGTTTGAACTTGTGACAAGTGTGCTACAGCCAATGATAGTGTGGCAAGTGTGCAGGATATTCTAGAATGGTATTTTGAGAAGGTCCCAATAAAAGGTTGAGTGTATTGATGAAATCTGAATGTGTTTTATCTTTGGTTAACAGATTACTGCAGATCGCCAAGTCTAGATTTGCAGAGCATTTCAACAGCCATCAGATGTTAGAGAAGGTAGTTCTTGCACTTCTGAGTCCAACCACTATAATTTGACTTCGGAAGAAGCAGATGCCGATGTGCTATACAGTTCTTGTTAGCTGTATCCTCCGGCTTCACTCAGTGCTTCTAATCTGTTTCCGTGTTTGAACTTTCTTCTAAATTATGGAGAAAGGGCTTCCCCAACTGATCATTGAAATGTTCTGCAGCTGGCTTCTCGCGTGCTCACGGTCCAGCCCGATACTGTTGCGGAACTCATGCTAAGGTGTAACGCAGGTTCTGTCAACTTGTTGGCATTGATAGATTATTCATGGCATGTTTTTTCAATGTGCCGTCCTTTTGATCAATACGCTGCTCATGCTTTGAAGCGCTGCCAGCTGCTGGTACTGTCATTCTCTCGGAGGTCATGCTGTTGTGAATCCCACTTTCAATAGCAGTATTTGTGAGCTGTGAAACATAGTATTGTAAATTGAAGACGGCTCTGAAGTTTGGACTGTGTAGGTTACAGGGGCTTGAGGAGGCTATTCTTCAACATAACGTGAGACTGTTAGTAATTGACAGTGTTGCCGCGCTCATGCAGAGGTGACTGCTTGCTTAATCCTTTGAAGATGACTAGTATTTGTTCTGACCCTCCAAATCATTCATGACATTTGCTCATTGCAAATGTGCTCAGCTGAACCATAAATTATTGATCAGATCTGTGGAATGCTGGCAGTGAGTATGGACGTGATAGTATTGCTCAGAGACAGGAAATACTTGGAAGGCAAGCCTCAATTTTGAAGTAAGTTACAAGATATCAAATTTCCTCCATCACCTCTGCTCAAGATATTTTACCTTTCTGTTGGGATAGAATTTGCTATGATAATTGAGTGCTGCACTCTGATGAAATATTCGTCATTGGGCAGGCACTTGGCTGAAGCGCACAGAATGCCAGTGATCGTCACCAACCAAGTGAGGTTTCAAGGTGGACCTGGAGAACAAGTGACAGCATTCACCACTTCTGGTAATGTGTTATATACAAGTTTTAAGCATGGAAGAATTATGGCCAGTGAGATTTTGTTGGAAAAATGGTTTTATTGTAGAATTTTGCTTTATATGGCATTAATTGGTCAAGTTTGTTCGGGAGCTACGAGCCAATCATGCCTTTGCCCTATACATGCATCAATCTTGTTGATGGTTAGCATCACTGAGTTCCCTGTCCGTGAGAGGAGACATATATAGACTGCTTGTCGCCTCTCATCACAGGCCTCTGGTTACTGAATTTGCGTTTCTTACTGCGATGATTCTGTTTGTCATTCAACAAGTTTGACATGGCGTTCTTTTTGTTGCCTTGTTGTATCTTGGTGCCTAAATTGAACTACTCTTTGCAGGTAAGAAAGAGATAGTGCTGACAGCGGAGGCAGCAAGCAGAGAGGGGTTAGACCTCCAATTGACAGCCGCTCTTGGAACCAAGTGGGCACATGCAGTCAACATCCGCCTTGTTCTTGAGTCCATCTCAGGTAATGTGTTGAGAAGTTCTTGTGGCACTACTGCATGAAGTTGAAACGTGTATGATATGGATGCACTTCATGCTATCACTATTATTTAACCTTCGGAGTAGCCCTGGAGGTCCTCTCATGCCTTTGTATTGCACACCACACATGTCTGGACGTGGTGACCCTGTTTGACTTGTATAATGCGAAACTACGTCTGTATTAACAGGTCATGTCTGTTGTCGCATCCGCCATCAAGATTGTTGGTGAGTCGTCCATGAAGCAGAGTTTGGGTGTTGTGTTGTTTTCAAGTCGCCCTTCTCTAGGTAGATACTTCGCAATTTTATCTAATTGGTTGATTCTTGCAGGTTATCGTTACATCAAGATTGCAAAGTCTCCCATGTCTGCAACAATAGCATTTAATTACGAGGTCACGGCAGCAGGGATTGAGCAGATAGGTGACGAAACCTTTGATGCTAGCGACGGGGGGAGGAATATGATCCAGTGGTTGGTGCCTTCTCCTCTATGCTTTTCAGTACCCCAAATATTACATCTATACGGAGAACCGTATGGTATCTTTTTCAGCAGAACATGATTGCCATAGTTTTAAACTTGTACACGCTGTCAGTCGGTGTTGCGTTTGCCATTCCAGTTGTGTTGGTCCGACTGTCAGTAAATGTTGGAATATCCTGCTCTTACTTGCGGTGTTGCGGTGTTGCGGTGCATGTTGTTTTGAACCTGATCTCATCTATACTGCTGCTGTGCGAGCAATTTAATGACGCCATTAAATCGATAGTCCCCTCTTCTTTCCAGAAAGCGTCAATGTATATATTACATATATTTTATGCAAAACCTACTAGATGATGAATGCCATCAAACTTTATGTGTGCTTGCGTTAATTGGGCGCAAAAAATTAACGTGTTTAGAGTAGTGGTGAGGGCGAAAGTACGTTGTTGTTAGTCTCTTTGTTTCCCCCATGTTTCTAAGTGTTTGATGATATCTTTGTGCAGATAAATTTGTACTTCAAAACATGTACTTCCCAATCATTTGGGCAATGAGTCATTTAAGGGATGTTCTCAGCACAGCATGAAATCTACATCATTTCTTCTTTCCTACTCTTGCCTTCATGCAGTGTCTGTTTTTACAAATTCCAGTACCAGGACTTTGCTTTGAATCATTATTCTATGACTAGACTCTTCACCTCAATCGAGAGAGGTTATTTTGCTCCATACAAGTATTGGGCAGTTTGGTTGGTGAAGTCACTATTTGAGCACGAACGTTGGTGATGTTGCAATTCACATAGAACCCATATGATTTATGTTGCAATTCACATTTGGCTTCATGTTTTTTTTTTATAATTTTGAGAATGAAGAGAGTAATGACTAATGAGTTTGAGTGTGCACTTTATACTGTTTTCAAGGAGAATTAGCAAAAGTCGATTACTGTACAACTTTAGAGATTCCTAAAGCAAAAGCCCAAAAGCCCAAAAATCACTTAAAAAAATTCCTATAGTGCTACAAGTCTACAAGACTATAACCCCTTTGATTTGTTATTTCCATCTACTTGTCCTTACCTGTTTGCTCTGTCCGCTTGTTTGCCTATCCGCGCTGTCCATTTGCGTCGCCTGTTTGCTTGTCCGTGGTGTCCGTCCGTCTGCTTGTTGGTGCCATTTGTGCCGTCCACCTGTCCAAACGTTTGATGGACATTGTCTGCAACGTCCGTGCGTCTGGAAAATTTGGACATCCAAATTTGGGATGTGATTTGCATTTGGACATTGAAATTTGTCAATCTTGAGCGCAGACATGAAATCTACATCATTTCTTCTTTCTTACTCTTACCTTCATGTAGTCTCTACTTTTACAAATTCCAGTACCAGTACTTTGCCTTGAACCATTATTCTGTGACCAGACTCCTCACCTTAATCGAGAGATGTTATTTTGCTCCATGCAAGTATTGGGCAGTTTGATTGGTGAAGTCACTATTTGATGCAAAGAGCATGAACGTTGGTGATGCTGCAATTCACATAGGACCCATATGGTTTTAATTGCAGAATCTTGAAGGAAGGTACATGATATCTTCCAAAGCCACTCAATCTCGTAGGCTGTGATATTACCCAGGTGCCAATCAGTAGCGACCTGCTTCCAACGGGTCTAACATACCTCTTGAGCATTTGTTTTGGACAGTACCATCTCTTGATGTAATGCAATTACGAAAGTTACCAAGGTGGAAACATCCCTGGAACAAGTCAAAGTTGAAGATCGATTGAAAATTTGTAACATGAAATGTTAGGATCTTTTAGGATAATCAAAAGATTCTGTTTTTGGGATGAATGTTAAAACCCCAAGATGAAACATACACATGCTGATTGAATTTTTTTGAGCATATCTGAGATTGATTAGCTATGTATTGGTACATTGAATCAAAAATCATAAAGTATTTTGGAAAGATCAAGTAGTGTATTGGAAAGATCAAGTAGTGTATTTTCAATTTATAGAATATTTGCATGCTATATTTTTGGATAACTATTACAAGAAATTGGCTATGTATTGATTGTTACATGTATACCATCTAGTAGTTCCACCTTTGGCACAAATTATATCATTCATTCTATAAGGCATCAATGAAATCAAAACTTCAAGCATGTCTATAGATATCCCTCTCTATCTTCTTTGCATCAATTCAATAAGTTCTTCCCTATTCTTAGGCATAGATTCATTCTAAATATGCTTTTTCAATTTTGGGGATAGTATTGTATAGTCAAAAGCAAATTTTAGAATGCATTTTTTTGAACACTATATGAATAAATTATAAATATTTGAAGTGTTGAAAATAGGTGTTTCTAAAATCATCCCTAAATTCTCATAAATAGTAGAATAATAATTTAGACACGAATTTGTAGGGGGTAGTTTTAGTAAGGGATTGAAAATAGGTGTGGTTACCTTAGCCTAAACCCAAGGTGCTCTTACAACAACCATCTTCATAAAGAGTGTGTTTCTAGTGATTCATTGGAGCTCCAACTAGAGCTTCCAACCCTCTTTAGCCTCCGGTCCTTGTTTTCCACCTTTATAAAGTTGGAGGGAGCTAGATGGATGGTGGGAGGGACTTAACCTTTAAACAATGAGCTAGTCACCGTGGAAATAAGCTATTTGGGAACCATGTGAATTGTTGGCTTAAAAAAAAAAAAAAGTGTTCATTGAAGTCAAATGACTATAGAAGATGTTCCCTTTTCACACAAAATTTGGAGGATGAATAGTTGCACTTCTATCTCATGTGGAAAGATTCTTTGTCATTCATTCATCAACTTGAAAACGTCCTTAGTATAGTTTATGGGTTAAATTAAAAAAAAAGACAAAAATCTTATTGACCCTCCACCCAATTTGCCATTGCATTGCTCAAATTAAGAAGTTGCACTCTTTTAGAGCTTGCCTAATGGAAACAAGCCAGGGTCCTTCCAGCATCCAGGTCCTTCCAGATTCCAGTATAGGAAGGGGCTGCAGAATCATTCAGTCATTTACAATCACCCCTACAAATGCTGTGAAAATTGTGCAGGAGCAGTTTTGTGTGACGTAGACTTTTTATGTTGAGAACTACCCATCCAAACTGGTTCATTCTAGAATAATTTTAGGGTGGAAAAGGTGATTGTACTGTATAGTATTTAGTAATGAATGAATGATGATGTACCTCAAATTGGAAGTGAAGTGTCGTTAATGAGATGTAGTAATTTTTAATTGTAAGTTGGAACTAAACTGAATTAAGATGTGTTTTGCATGATTTAAAGAGCGCCATGAACACTTTAAGTTGTCATTTGATCCATTCACCGGCGTTTTTTATATTCTTTACAGCTGCAATCTATGTGTGTAATGAGCATGTGATGCACTTTTACCTTATAAAAATCCCCCCAAAATTTATTTTTACTGCAAATTTTCTGATAAAAAATGGAATGACAGCTCCTCTTCTTTCTCTAGCCATGAAAAAAAAAATTACATACTTTTGGTTTCACTGGCTTCTCCAAACATGCCTACATTTCATTACATGCACCATTACTGAGCCTTCTTCGAATAGCCAATGGAAACTGGCCCTAACAACCTACACCCGCACTTGTCAGGGCACACTGACACCCGTAACCACCCTCACCGAGAATCCTCCGGGTATCAACCGCAGAATCACCCTGCCCGTGACCAAGTACACACCACCCCAGAACACGGGCAGCCCTAAATTCTTCCCACTTGCCCGCCCGACCAACGAACCCATCTGCAGAGGTCCCTTCCTCAGGTCAAAAACTCAATTCCCACGTCACATTTCGAAAGCCTTACAACCACTCATGATACGACACGTGTAATACCCTTGCAGACACACCAATTGAAGTAAGACTATTTAAACAAAGGTCGTCCCAAGATCCGAATATCCCCTTCCGATTCCAGTGCACGCACACACTCTCGAAGAATCTCAACAGAATCCAATCGAAAGTTAATCTAATCTGACAAACATCCAGACAGGGTGGATCAGTCTTTAATCCAGTTGCACCTGGAGCCCCGAATCCCGAATTCGATGCATGAATGAGCTAGAATCATGAGTACATTCAATCGTGACTCTCGGAGCTCACATTTGGCAGCTTCAATAGCTCAGTTTTTTTGACAGACTCTCGATCGAAGTTGGAATTGCAGCAGTTTTTTGAGACATTTTTGAAGGCGAAGAGAGGAAAGAGGTGCAGTCCCGAGAAGCATCATCAACCATCTTTCGTGAATGCTGTTTGTTTGAAATGTTGCTTGAAGAAAATGTTGGTTTTGTGTTAGGGATGCGACAACTTGGGATTCGATTTCTTGGGGTTTAAGGGTGTCAAATGTTCAATTTGTGTGACTTGTGTGATTTGAAAGAGTGGGCCGGGGGAGATGCGTTAGAGAAGAGGAGGCGATTCTCAATTGAGGATTCAAAACTGTACGTGAGTGCTGATGTTTCCGTTGAGAAGTGAAGAGAAGAGAGAAGAGTTCAGGAGTTGAGTTGAATCGAAGTTGAGCCCTGTGACACTCGGTGAAACTTTTTGAACAAGATTTTGGGGCGCGGAATCGCTTAGGGTTAGAAGAAATGACAGAAGCGTGTGGATGGTTCAGGGAAGTGTGCCTCTCCTATTGTGTGGTGGGTCTTATTAAGTTTTAAGGATTGTTCACTACATTCAGGATCGTTTCTCATTGGGGTTTGGTTTTTGGTTGTGACTTTTGGTGTCCAGTGAGCACAATGGCGGAGATGGAGGTTGATTGTCGCGGAAAAGAGGACTTGGAAGTGCTGTGCAAGGTGCAAGACGAAGAGTATTTGGGCAACGTGACGCTGGAGAGCGGGCGGGACGGGCTGCGCTGTCGCTTTGCCTGGAGCACCAACGTGGCGGACTTTCCGGCACGCTCCAGCCAGCACAACAAAGACGTCAAGTGCTGCTGCCCTGCAGAGGTACATCACTCACCTCAGTCCCCAGCTTGCAAAATTATATATATATTAACCTTTGAAGCAGTTGTTTTACGCAGTTTTGAGGAGTTCATACAGGGATTCATATTTGTTCTGAAACTTCTTCATACTAACTGGTGAAGAACTTCAAAATTTGTCCACATTTATTATATACTTTCCATAACATGAGCAATCAAAAATGGTCATTTCAAAACTATGAATGCTTGGTCTGAAAAGGGTTAACATTTCATGATCCCATTCTGCTACTTGATTGGGAAACCAACGTGCTGTTGAAGCCACTCTGTTTTTTCAAGTGCGTTTGTTGTGGCTGCAATTCGATCGAATTTTGAGACGTCAGTTTCCTTTTGTGATGTTAGCCATTCTGATGTAGAGGATGTTATTTGCGTCTAACAATACACAATATCACCAATATGTAGGAGTGGGTTGTAATACAAGTGACTTGTAAGAAATGAGTTTCACTTCTAGGATCTGTTACAACAAAGAATGATGCTTCCACGAGATTCCTCGTCGATGTAATACTCATGATATTAGGGCAGTCTAGGTTTGGCATTGGAACCTTCCTACTTCTAACAGTTCACACTTATTCGTATTTTATCCAAATAATACATCTTTCAGTGGACTGGAATCCTCTTCAATTCAGGACAAAGAACCAGCAAAAAAATTCATTCTAAGAATGGACATCACTCAAAACAGTTGAAAGCCCCGGAACTGGATCGCTACCTGACTATGGGTATTATTCTGTATAACTCATTGAATGCTTGGCCGAGCGATTAGCTAATTCATGGTCGGCCCGAATGTGCAGGCGGTCGAGGCAGCAACCAAAGTGTCAGTGGTGCTACCCACTGGAGAGGAGCTCATCTGTGACCCAATCTTACCAAAGCAAGGAGCAGCAGACACCCCAGGTAAGTCCCTTACCTCCACCATTTTAGATCAGAACCACGTTGTTGCAAAAACATCATATAGTAAGGTAACTACACCTAATTCAGTACAGGTATCTTAAATGGTCACCAGGACAATCGTTACTGATGAGTATATAGTGAATTTGAGAATGTACACAACACAACTTCTGTCTGCTTTAGGTCATCGACCAAAGAACCTTTGAACCCTTATTACTTTTTCATATAGTAGGAAATTTTTCTTATAGTATTTCTTTTATAATCAATTTGATGACACAATGCATACTTTGGTTTTCAGAATCTCCTTGTGATTGTTGACAAAAATAGAAATGAAAATTGACCAATCTAATAATAGGAACTATACTTAAACTGTCCGAATGAAGTGTAGTTCCCTTGCGTGAGACCATTTTGAATGCCAGCTCTCCATCAGCTCAACTTATACGTAAAGCGTCTACCATATTTTGTGCAGAAATGGCGAGTGTGTACAAGAGACTATCCTTCGTGGACCGTTACCTCTTCGTGTGGATCCTGGGCGTGATGGGCATCGCCCTTCTCGTGGGCTACTTCAAAGAGAATGTGAAGCATGAGCTTCAAGTGGCTGAGGTCGCCTCCGTCTCTCTCCCCATCGCCATCGGCCTGTGGGTGATGATGTTCCCTGTCTTGTGCAAAGTGAAATACGAGATTCTTCCCGGCATGTTGCAGAAAGGCCAGCTCACAAAAACTCTCATCGTCAGCTTCCTTTTCAACTGGCTTCTGGGCCCAGCTCTGATGACTGCTCTCGCCTGGGCCACTCTCCCCGACCTTGAGCATTACCGAACAGGCGTGATCCTCATCGGCATTGCCAGGTGCATTGCCATGGTGTTGATATGGAACGACCTTGCTCGAGGGGATGCTGAGCTTTGTGCTGTTCTCGTGGCCATGAATTCAACTCTCCAAATCGTCCTCTACCTCCCACTGGCCTTGTTTTATGTGAAGGTTGTAGGAGGGGGCAGTGTGAATGTCGGTATCTGGGACGTGGCCAAGAGTGTGCTTCTGTTTCTGGGTGTTCCTCTCGTAGCTGGTGTGATTACCCGTTACACTATTTTTCTCGTTGCTGGCAAGGCTTGGTTTGAGAAACGGTTTGTGCCAGTGATAAGTCCTTTGGCACTCCTTGGTCTGCTGTTCACCATCTTTGTCATGTTTGCGAGCCAAGCGCACTCTATTGTCACCAACTTTGGGGATGTCTGCCGAGTGGCGGTGCCGCTCCTGCTCTACTTCGCCATCGTCTTCTTCGCCTGTGTGTTCGTGTGCAGGGGCATGCAAATGCCGTATGAGGAAGTGGTCACGCAGGCCTTCACGGCCAGCAGCAATAACTTCGAGCTCGCCATTGCTGTTGCTGTGGGAAGCTTCGGCATTGATAGTGCGGAAGCGCTGGCGGCCACCATTGGACCTTTGATTGAAGTGCCTGCGTTGCTGGCTCTGGTTTATGTCACTTTGTATGCCAAGAGGAGGCTTTTCTAAGGTAAGGCATCCAATCTCGCCACTGAGCATTGAGTCCTGATTAGTAGACTGTTCATTTTTTTTTCCCCCAAGGAATGGAATTTTTGGTTGGCAAATGAAAGAGGATTCTTAATTCACTGAAGAATCCGTTTTTTTGGAAGCTGCATGCCAAAGTTCCGAAGGATCAGAGTTCCTTGGTAGATGTTCTAAAATTGCTTCTTTATGATAGGTACATGTTGATTAACCCGTAAATGACAAACCCATGACCACTAATTTCAAGCCTCATTGCCCATCACTCAATTTGTTGCCATTTTGGAATCACATATGTATGAAAAAATTTATATTTATTTTTCAAAGATGAAATTACATGTCTTCTTCACTTCGTAGAAATTTTAGATTTTTTTGTAGAAAATTGTTTTTTGTGAGAATTTTTGAAGAAATAGTGAAAAAAAATCACATCCAATAGAAAATTATTTCGAAAAATTTCAAAATTTCACCATGTGTGTACATTACAATGACAAACATCACAGTGTAAACTCAATTTCCATTTCATTCTATATTTAGAATTTAGTAGATATTGAAAATACATTCAAAGTACAAATTGCAATAAAAATTCAAATTTTAGAAAAAAATTCAAATTTTAAATTGGAGTAGAAACTAACGCAAATGACCTTCATTTTGTTAGTTTGGCTCAATCTCAAAAAATATCAATTTTGTGGAGAAATTTCAGATTTAGAGCAAGGAGCAATAACCTCCCCAAATACACTAAAATAGCATATTTTGTGATCCGTTTTTTTGCTAAACTCTCAATTATGTGGAGGCAAACACTAGAAGGACTAAAAAATCAATTGGTTACCCTTTGTAACTCAACATGAAAGGTCAGCAAAAAAAAAGTATAAAAAATGCTTCTTATTTTTTTCCATCCCATTGAATTGCCATTTCAATGGCATAGAATGGCGCCTCCGGCGATAAGGGGTTAAGGGGTAATAGACTAGTTGAAATACATGCAAATAGTTATGAAGGGTTCAAGTTTTATTGGGAGATTTTCTGAAATTGCCTCTTTGACAATAGGTACATTGATTGATTCAAGGGATGTACTTGAGCTGAAGATTTAATCAAGTGACGCTTTTGGTCCCTTGGCAATTTTAGGTGTCCCTTCCTTTACAGAAGGCGGAAGGCGGTGGAATTTGACTCTGGAAGTTTATAATGAATTCTTAGGAGGTTTGTTTCATGTTGTGAATAGACACCATTCATACATTTGGATAGTTTTTGACATAGTTTTGTTGCCGTTTTTTTATAATTTTTCTTATTAGAGGTACTGAGGTGCTTCATCAATTTTATTTTATTTCTTGCTAATAAGGGGGGTCACATGATTTGTAGTGGATTTTTCTGAGGCCGTGTATAGTACCTTTTTTGAAGTTGTGGTGTTGTGGTGTTGTGGTCCATGTACTTATTTATACTACTATTGATTGTATGACATCTTTTCAAGGTGTTTAAAAGTGTGTATGATCAATTGTTTCGAGTGTTTAGGATGGATTGTTTTTGAATTTGGGGCTTGTCCTTATATTTGACAAATTTCAATTTCATTATATATATGTGTATTAAAAAATATGTATTATTTGAATATGATATGAAAACATTATGAATGTTGAAAGTGTGCATAATATTGTAAATATGCTTTTGCTTCATATTAGTTTTTGTGTACCTTAGAACGTTATGGATAACTATTGTACTTTCTTGTAAAATAGGATCACTTGAAATCAAGTGTGTTCTCAAAAGCATGATCGGACAAAAGATGACCCACAATAAAATATTCACTACCTTATTGTTCTTAGGGACTTGTAATTTTTGGTCTTGACACTTTGGAGTCCAAAATTGATTCACACTTATTATTATATTTAATGAGCAATAAAGAAATTTGAACATGCTTATAGAGTTATATTAATGTGTGGTTTCTTCATTCCTATTGATTCATTCATGCGACAATAGTGTAACTTACCTATACTTAATACTTCACAAAAATTTTACTACATTGACCATCTCCAAATATTGATTCATACTATTATTATATTTATTGAGCAATGAAGAGGTTCAAACATATTTTGAAAAGTCACATCAATGAGTTTAATCTTCATTCCTTTTGACTCATTCATACGAACTCAACACTAGAATGTGAAGATGGTATAACTTACTTGCTACATTGGACATTTCAAAACATCTTAATATGCAACAATTCTTAGGTGGCCTTGAAATATTAATTGAATTTCTTTCACTTTCACTATTGAAACTTTTGCAACACACGGAACCACCCCAAGACATTCATGGTATGATAAAGTAGACTAAAGGACATTCCAAAATTTGTCTTTATGAAAGCATTATATCCTACTCATTTTCTCTACTATTCACCATACCAAATTGTTTTGCAACAAGTAAGTCACATATTTTGTGTTGTCTTTTGACTCTCATATGATAAATGATTTTAACAATCCAAGATTTTAGATACTTTAATGGCATTGACTGTCAAATGGTTAAAATGGTATAGTTAATTTTACGTTTTCATCAAATTAGATGGTGCCTTGGAAACTATTATTATTATTAACACTGGGAACTTTGAAAATGTTGTCAAACTTCAATTTTATCAACAAATCTTGATGTAATAAAACGGACTCTATTTGGAATTCTTGACAATTATTATTGAGTGTATCACTATATTAAAGAAATTTACATCAAAATAGGACATTGAATCACAATAGAGTACATAAGTGAATTGAATCTAAAAACTTTGAAATATTGTCAAATTTTTATATTTGGAGCAAAAAACATCTAGATTTTTTTTGCAAGGATGCTAAGGGTACTCAAGAATGTGGTGGTGTTGGTATTGTAGGCAACAGTTACATCAAGGCCACATTGGTGGGGAATAGACTCCTTGTACATTGAAATTGCAGTGGCAGTGCTTCTTATAACTGTTGTATGGTATTGGAGAAAACGACGAATGGGTAGGAGATGTAAGTCAATAACCTTGTTATTTCCAATTTCTATTTAAGTAATAATATCACCATGGTTTTAAATATTATAATGATTTTACATTATTTATTTAAGCTTTACCAATTTGGGAACTTTGTCCATTTTCAAATTCAATTATTTGAATCACACTATTTGATCTTCAAACATCTTTCTTCTTTGACACACATTTATGAAAATCTTGAGTTTGAGAATTTGATGTAGAGTGAAGAATTAAGCGAGGAATTCAACCAAGAGGATTTTGCAATTAATAAGTATGGCCTCAATGCATTCCTACTTGAGAATCCTGAAGGCTAATTGAATTACTAAGCATAGAAATGATTGAAGTGGCATTTCTTAGAGAGGTTAAACCATTTTGTAGTAGATGCAAGTGGATTATACATTGAAAATCTATGAATTTCAAATAAACATTGAATCATCCTAATTAGCTTTGGCGTAAGTGCGCTAGCACATTTTCTAGAGTACTTTTTAGGAAAAAGTCCCTTACATCTTACATCAATCACTTCAATAGCTTCCTAATTTATAGTAGTAAGTGTATAGAAGTTATACGTTGTACATTTTTATTAGGCATATTAATCAAATCTAAATTTTATCTTTATTTTCTAATAAATCTATATTGTAACACTATAATGTGTATATTTATATATGAAATTTAGGTTAGCATGAATCTTAGGTCCCATGTCAAGTTCTAAGGAATTTGTTTATATGAATAGTAAGATGGACTCATTTATTGAAAAACTTGAAAATTTTATATCTGTAGGAGGATTCATGCAATTCTTTTCCCCCTACTTGGGTTCATCGTCCCTACAATCCATTTGAAGCAAGTGCAAGCCATACTGTTAGTTGAAGCAAAATTCTACACAAGTAAACTTAGAATTTGGATAAAGTACAAAAGGTCCATTCTCAACATTGTTGCTATTCCAAGCAACTAGGTGTGGACCCGAGACAATCAAACATTCGGCTTGAAGTAGCAAAAAAGGGTTTGAGATGTGAATTACAATGGGAGGAATAATGACAACAATCAAAGTTTTGAATGACAATATTTGAGTTAGTGATCACAATAGCCACTTCTAACTTTTAGATGAAAATCCATTACATAGTGACTATTTTATTGTGACAAATGATGGTGATCTAAGGAAATTATTGTTACAATTTTAGATAGGTAGTAAATTTCATGGATGCACTTTATGTTGGTTTCGGAGGGTCTACAAAAACAAAAGCCTTGTTGCAGAACTCAAAAGCAAAAACATGCCTCCTAACATTCTATGTGCATAGGGTTGCTACCTCTATATTACTATAAATAGCTATATACTATTCAAAATGGTCCCCAACTCCACCTTACACTTGTCCTTGTAATGCACTACAAGAGAAAGGGGTGTTTTAAGTGAGTTTTAAAGTATATTCTTAGACACAAGATCATAAGTAATGATCTTTTAGGAGATTTTCAATAAAAATTTACTAAAAACACATGTATTTCTAATAAATTTTTACTGAAAATCTCCTTAAAGTTCATAACTTATAATCTCATATTTAGGAATATACTTAAAAACTCACTGAAAACACCCTTTTCTTTTGTAGTGATGCGCACCATTTTGGGTATCCTCCCTATTCAATTTCCCTTCAAAAATAAGGGTTGAAGAGTGGTCCATTTTAGATGTAGTTAGTGAGATTACAAACAATTTTGACTTGTTGTCATTCCAAAAAAGACATGATGAATCATTAGCATGATGAATGATAAAAATTCAATTTGTTTTTGCATACCATAAGATTTGTAATCTTCTGGATATCAAGATAAGAAGCTACATGGAAGGAGCAACAAACAAGTAACAAATTGTTTTTTTACCTAGATAAGTTTGTGTTTTAGACCTTAGCATCTTTTTATTGGATAATTTTACATAAAAAAGAGACAATTTTTTTATAGTCTGTAATTCTTTGGAAAAGACATTTTCATAATTAAATTTTTTTGTTAAGCTTCAAAAATAATGGTTTCTTGTTTTGTTTCACTAGAAGAAAATTAGAAGAAACTGCGTTTTACTTCATAGAAATTGCGTTGTATTCAACAAAAAAGTATCATCTGGATTTTGTTGAGGTCTCCCTTTGTAATGCAAAATTTTGCATTCCAACGGTTCAACATAGAATTTGACAAGTAAAATGCAGATTTTTGACAAGTAAAACGCAGAATTGTGTATTAGAGTGCAAAATTTTGTGTTATGAAGGGAGACCTCAACAAAATCTAGATGATACTTTTTTGTTGAGTACAACGCAGTTTCTGTGAAGTAAAACGTAGTTTCTACTGGTTTTCTTCTAGTGTTTTTGAGTAAAATCTTTGGTCTGCAACACCAAATATTTTCCAAAATTTGGTGGTCCTTTCTCCAAACCATTGATTCTAGGGTTCACTAGACAAACTTTTGGCAAACAACTCATGATGCTTTTAATGCCACATTTAACTACTTTTGGACTTTTGAAAGTCTAGGATTGATAATGGTCATTGGGAGGAAAAAAAATAGTCATCAAGAGATAATCTAAAATATTGGGAGATCTATGCAAAACATCGAGAAATCTATACAAACATCGAGAGATTTCCCAATGTTATTATTTGTAGATCTCTGGATGTTTAGTTTAGAATTCATTCATTGAATAGTCCAAAAGTAGTTAAATGTGACATTTTACTTTGTGGTTAAGAATTTTTTCCATTTCATTTTTGTTGGTAG
The DNA here is from genome assembly GCA_947034895.1 of Rhytidiadelphus loreus. Lineage (NCBI taxonomy): Eukaryota > Viridiplantae > Streptophyta > Bryopsida > Hypnales > Hylocomiaceae > Rhytidiadelphus > Rhytidiadelphus loreus. The sequence continues at coordinate 49,859,575 of OX344764.1, forward strand.
AGTAGCATGCACCTTAGTACATTGTATGCATGAAAAGAAAAAATGAATAGAATCATCCATAAATGTTTATATACCCATAAAATCACCTATTATGAGTAATCACCTATTATGAGTAATTTTCATTCAAATGTTGGCTGTTAAAAAAAACAAAATGGACATTTCATCCATTTTTTATCCATGGCTTTTAGTCTTATCGTAGCTTGTTTCCAAATCGGAGGTAAGATTCTAACAAAAATTGTCTAGAAAAAATTTAGTTGCTTTTATTTTGTAGTCGTCACAAATGTCTTTTTTATGCAAGATTTTTCACCAATTAGCTACTTAACAACCAAATAATGTTTGCTATCTTTTGTAAAGGAAAATTTTATTTTATTTTGTCAAAATTGCCAAATTATTGCAATCACTAGTAGGAGCCCTTGTTTTTTTAGATGTTAGCATAAAACAAGAATGTTTTTTAAAACATGAGCAAAGAAATGGGATTTTGGCCATGGGAGGCTTAATTCACTTGGATGTTGCAAGAAACACGTCAACGTTAGGGTCATAACAAGCTTCTCTCCTATTTGATGTCCATGTTTCAGAGAACATTACAAAAAATATAGTCACGTTTCTCCTGACGTCTTGAGAAACAAGTAATTGCCACGTTGGCAAAAGATTTCGGTTTGACTACAGGTAAGTTACTGAAACTTACTATAGATTGAGGTAAAACACTGACCACATGTAAAAAATACAAAGAAGGGGCAGCTCTTTAGCATCTTTTATCAAAAAACTTGCATGCATGGATGGGAAAACTGTGGAATGACTTCATTTTCTATTGTACTTCCAATATAGCACAAATTGTATTAACAAGTACTAAAAAATTAGTATAATGCGTTATAGTATATATACTATATGTAAATATTTGTCTTTATGCTCCCAAATACTTCATAATAAAACTTTTTTTTTTGTCAATTTTTGAAGATTCATTTTTTGACTGCATTACAAATAAAATTCTTTTTTTGCTAAAGTTATTATTCATATCTTTTTCCAAACAACAAAGAATATTGGAAACAAAACAATGACTTTGTACTCACTTCTATTATGTGCTGCACTTTTTCCATTCTCCATTAAAGGCTTCAAAATAATTGGATTGCAAATATATTAGAAGACATTGCAATCTTCATATGTTCAACACTCAAATTCAAAACTCCCAGTGCAAATTCTTGTTTGCATGTTCAAAAACAATATTGCTATCAACTTGGAATTTTATAAGGCAATTCTTCTTTTATAAATTGAGATTTTGTTCCATTTCATTATTTTGTTAATCAAAATTTATCTTGACGGTGTAGTAAAGTAATAGTATTGTAAAAGTAGGTATTAACCTTCTCCTATTACTTTAACAACATTTAAACCAAAAATGCAGAAGGCACTACATTTTGGTATTGATAGAATTTTGAAGTTAATGAAATCCTTATTAAAACTATTCATCATTCTAATTAATTTTTTCTTAAGAATGATGTCTTCTTGAAGTGTAGTTTTAGCATCAAACATTTGATTTTTATAATGAATGATTATGATTTTTCAATTCAACATTTTGTACAAGGGAGTCCACTGCAAATCTTCATTTTCTATTGTTGAGGGCTCTTCAAAATTAGCATCAAGAACAATACATCCTAGAGAAAAAATCACAATAGATATTCGTTTTCATAAGATTTATATTTTATAGAGTAGAAATGACTTGCATGGCCACATGGGCTTACAATTTGACTATGGATAAGTTTCTTAAAATTATTGGGGGTTGAGGTGAAATGTTGACTACATATAAAAAAGACATGGGAAGGACAGCTACATGGCATAGTTTTAAAAAAATGGTATTTGACGTGGCATTTCAATAATATGGCATCCAATGAAGCTGAAGTGGCATGCCACTTCAGTACATGTTGACGCCGTTTGAAAATTTTAACCCCTAAATGCCCAAATACTATTTTTGTGATTTTAGGCAGTTCACTCTGAATTGAATTTTTATTTTTATTTTCTTTGAAATTTTCACACAACATGTGCCAAAGGGTACCTTTAAGGCACAATAATTTTCATAAATTTTGACGACATGGTATGTAAATTTCATTGCTTAACAGGCTATTCAGAAAATTCTTAATTTCTAAAATAAAAATTTGAAATTGGTTTTCAAGATTTATATATGCGTCAAAAGCTTTTAGTCATTTCATTTTGATTGATGAGATGAAAGTTATGAGGAGTTTTAGTTTATGGGCAATTATAGATTTGCTACTCTAAAATAAACTTTGAAGTCCTTTATTTAACTCAATTTTTAATTTTTTTGTATAAAAATAAAATTGTAGGATGTAGATTATTTATTGCAACATTGCAATCATTGGAATTGACATTTTTCAATTCTATAACTAAATTCTTGATAGTTTAGTATTTTCAATCATTATTTTTTTTTCTACTTACTATTTTTTTCCTATATGTTGTACAATTCCAAAGGATCATAAATTTTTCAAGCATGTAGCCAACTTGTCTTGAAAAATGAATCCAAAGAAGTACCATCAATATGGGCATTTTTGTATATAAATGTGGCCTTGTGAAGTGTAGCTGCCTATTTTTTTGGAAAGCCAATTAAAGAATTTCTGTCAATTCAAACACTAATATCTTGCAATCTACATAATGGAAATTTTTGAATTTTTTTCCACATCTTCTCAAATTAGTGTATTGCAAGATCCTAAGGTTACATGTGTGCAAATGTTGTTTTTTCTCTAAACTTTAGTACTTGTCCTAGAAATGGCATTTTTGGAGCATTTTAGGTGAAAGCATAGTCAAAAACATTTAGATTAACACTATTTCTGAAGACATCAACTAAAACGTCAACTAAGACATCTTCTAAAACATCTAGATGTTTTTTGCAATGTCAACTAGCACATCAACTGAGACGTTTTAGAGGATGTCTACATATTTTTTGCAATGTCAACTAACACGTCAATTGAGATGTCCAAATGTTTTCTCATAAAATACAATCTATAAGTTTCACATATCCCATATACTTTGTCTTTGCTCCTATCACCACACCTGTATAAGTAAGTTGTCTTGTCATGTCAATATACTTATAATAACTTTTGAGGACATTTGACATAATTGCCAATACGATATATTGTGTATGTTGTATAATATACGGTGTATTATATATGGTGTACAATGTATAACATATTGTGTATGATGTATAGTATATTGCATATTATATATGGTGTATGATGTAAAGTATTGTATATGGTGTATAATATATTGTGTATGGCCTATTTTGTATTGTGTATGATGTACAATGTATTCTATATGGTGTATTTTATATGTCTTTTTTTGTATGTTGTATTGTGTATAGTGTATGTCTAAGTTGACATTTAAAAAAATGTTTAGATGTCTAAGTGGACATTGCAAAAAACAACATTCAAATTCTTTTAGACATCTACATTGATGTTGTTGAAAACAATATTAATTTTTCCAAACGGTATGACGTCAGGTGCCACATCATCAACAGGTCAGGTTTAAGAAATTCATGGGGCACTGCCCGCCTGCATACGTGGTGCTTACGTGGCTGCCACATGGCACACTTCCATCTCCTTTTTTGACCATGTTTGTTGTGATGTCGCTTTAAAAACACGACATGTTTTTTCAAATTCTTTGTGTTTTTGTCCCATCAATCTTGACGGATTTTCCTAGACATCCACAGTAGACATGCTTGACGTTAAACTAAACACGTAACCATGTCCATTGGCATGTCAGAAAAAACGCAGGTTTCTTCTAGTGAATATTAAAACCTACAACCAAAATTTAACTAGGTATCACCTACTTTTGATATAGATATCACCAAAGTATCACATGAGTATTAGAACCACGTACTTTACACCTAAAGGCCATGCCAATTCGGTGTAAAGTGCCACTCTCAAGGCCACTTTACACCAAGAGACCAAGCCAATTCCCCTTGATGTTGATTACACAAAATCCAATAGATCTAATTTGTTTAAAAAAATAATATTAAAAAAAAAAATCATTGAAATTTGACATTGACTTAAAAACCAAGAATTGGCCTCCCATGAAGGTAAACCAACCCATTACTGTTCATTTTCCAATTCAATTAGTAGACTAGCCCAATTCCGTCACCTAACTTTGTCCAAAAAACATCCAAATCTATCCATAAAACATCCAAATCCATTCTTCTCATGACAAAAATTAAAGCGTTCTATGATAAAATCTGTTTTTTTATGACAACAAGGGATAATGTGTCACTCCATTAATGGTGCATATTTTGTACTTGCCTTGGGCGGTTATGGATTCATTAGGAAACAACTTGGCTACTGCTCCAAAATGATAAAAAGACATTGGTCGTCGCATTTTGAAGAACCTCCTGGCTTTTAAGACATCGAATCCTCCGACGACTGCGAGCGTGCTGGGGTGTATGTTGCCATGTGCCGAAGTGTGCCCGCTGTACACCGCAGGGCTTTCTATATTAATCCAGTAAGAACCCAAGTCAGCGCCAGATAGTACCTAGAGTCCTAGACAGGCAAACTGGTGAGAATTCTTATCCGCTGATGTTTTGCCAATTGCCTCAAGTCCTAAAATCCATCTCAGCTGTTCACGGCTACACGCCTTTCTTGCATCTGTGAAGCTTCAGTACACAAGAATCTCTTGGAATATAACATTAAGTTAGAACTTTACATTAGCAACATCACTCACATTTAAAAATAATACTCCGTAATCGCTAAATTTGAATGATTGCTTGAGCACATACCTATGAACTTGGCAGCTACTGGCTTACTTGCAAGCGACATCCTGGCCACTAGAGAGCTAATGATATTGTTATTAGAGGACATCCCCTTCAAGACTATTTGTATGGTACAATAGCAATTCATAAAACATCTTTGCATATCGTGACAGCACGATCTGACGCAAACGGCAGTCGAGGAGGAGGTACCCGTCTGATCTCTTCACATGCCAGGATTCTCTCGATCCAAGCTTAGGAGAATAACTTGATATCCCTTGTAAGGATTTTAAGCGATTCAAATTTCTGGATACACCCATGTTGAATAGGTTGCTCTCGGAAGTCGCCATGAATGCAGCACGAGAAGATGCCAGAAAATTCGAATGCAGATACTGACTAGAAGTTCCTGAACCATGACAGAGCTTGAAATGTGAAAGCTCGGTATCTGTGAGCGCTGCAGAATTGCAGTTTTCAGCATCTAATCAGCACCTAATCAGCAGCGGCAAACACTTTGGTCTCGAGCTGGTATGTTTTCGTGAAGAAAAAAGGCCAGCTGAAATAGGTCGCTAGTACGCCACTGAATGTCGCAGCTCCGAGCAGCATGTTCATGACTACAATTTGCAGCTGGATTGCCTCCATTGGTGATGCACCGCCCATAATGAGGCCAGTCATCGCGCCGGGCAAAGAAATCAACCCTACGGTCTTGGCGTTGTCTAGAACGGGAGAGAGTCCAACCACTAGGGCGCGCCTCACTTGCTTCAGAGCCGCTTGTCTTGGCGTCGCGCCAAGTGCCAATGCCGTCTCAATCAACCCCTGTTGCAATCGCATGTCCTCACGCATCCTCTTCAAGGTCACTCCCGTGACCGTCATGGCGTTCCCAACCATCATACCTGACACTGGGATGATATACCTCGGAGTAAAAGGAAATACTTGCAATCCTATCAGCAGCGCCATAGTCAAACCCGTCCCGCCCAAAATTGATGCTCCAGAAACGTACGCGCTGTTCGGTACATGCTTTGCCCTCTTCCCAGCAGTGTACCCTGCCACAGTCACCATGACGCCATACGCTAAAAGAATCCACAACACACTCGTCTGAGTGAAAATAAATTCAAGCACGAAGCCAATAATCGACAACTGAATGAAAGCTCGCAAAATAGAGTATGCCATCTCCTTCTCAATCCCAAGCTTCTGCGAAAAAGACACAGCGATCGCCACGGCTACCACGGCGAGGGCTAAAATCGGTCGCAACATTCCCTTTGCAAATTCGGCCCATGCTTTACTCCAATCGATGGCTTGAAACGAAGAAATCATCCCTTCTGTGTGGTTCCCGGCCATGGTAAACTTTGCAGCTGAAACACGGCAGCTCAAAACGCAGTTATTGACCTCACGACCGCGCCTAAAATCCACGGAAACGCCTGCAAATCCCATGCAGGAAGTAAACTCCCGAATCAGTCAAAATCTTCCGCCACACTAACACACCGCAGAGTACGCTTACAGCACAATGAAAGCCCCAGAAACAAGCACTGACAGCTACGAAATTCGTAATTCCACACACCTATCCCCTGCAAGCTCAACAAATTTCAAAATCGCAAATCCCAAACCACGAAACATCAAATAAATTAGTCATTAAACTCTCGCGTCCACGCAGAGTACGCATCCACATTGAAAGCACCTCGAACAGTCACCTACAACTGCTAAACACGCGGTTACAAGCAACGTACGTCACCTGCACGCTCAGCAACATTCAAAATCGCAAATCCTAAGCCGCGAAAATCAAATAATTAGTTATTCCTGCCGAGAACAAACTCACAACACATTGAAAGCACCTCGAACAAACGCCCACAGCGACGAAGCACCGGCTGCACGCAGCGTTCCCTGCGCTCTCAACAAACATTCAAAACGATTGAACCTACTTATTTACATCGCATTCCTTGCTCCGGAAACACCGTTGCTGTGAATCTCACCAAAAAAGAGAGAGAATCGCAGCACCTGTCGATCACAGCATCTCCGGCAGCTCGTCGATAAAGCTTCCTCCGAGGGTGATTGAAGTCGCAAAATTGAACTGTTTTCTTTCTGTACGTGTGCGGCAATCTCCGATCCAGAAAATTTTCTCACAGAAAATGAACTGTGTGAGAGGCTTCGCAGCGTCGTTGTGTTGTGTTGCGCCGGCTGTTGCTGCCGGAGTTGGGATGACGAGAAGGGAGGAGAAGCGAGAGCGATGGCGACGGAATGGAAGAAGGCGGGTGTGCCTGATTTCGCAGGCTTCACCTTCCCGGGTTCATGCCGCTGTGACTAAGCCGTTGCGTTACGGGTGACTAGGACTCCCGACCCCCGAAGATGGTCCAGCTGGACGTCCTGGTTCCTCCAGCTGGACGTTCACGCTGATTGGGTCTTGCAAGGTCCATAAAGCGCTCGGCGACTCTGTAAGCGTCCTCCAACACAGATTTCGCTTTCTCATTGCACCAGCAATGTACAAAAGGTGTATATTTCAGGAGTTGGACGTTTTTAGCATTTCAACTCAGAAATTCATAACTAATTCCATGAAGTTTCAAAAAATATGCAATGACTTGGGTTAAATGCCAATTTTATTTGTCTTTTAAGGAAAATTTATTGAATTTTTTTTCAAGAAGTCTTACCTCCCTAAATTAATTTTCAGCTTTTAAATGGACACACTATGGACCTCCAACCTTAGCCCTTTTTTCTTCTTTTCAACAATGGTTGCCAACTATTTATAGATTTTTTGCAAAAGGTATTTCCTTGCTGACCACATTGATTTGTTTTAATAATGCATTGAGACACTAATTTATGAGAATCACACTATTTTGAATTAGTGCAAATTGAAATACTACTACATTGTATCAAATTCTACAAAAATAAAATTTTGTCATGGCATTAATTTTCTAAGTGACACTAATTGTCCCCTCATTAATAAGAAAAACCAATTTAGTGAAGAAGAGCATTGCAATTAGTCGTAGATGTTCTTCTACTAATAGATAATTCTCCAATTTATATATTTGTTAGATATTCAATACAAGACATTTGCAAAATAATCAAAAATATTGTAACAATTGAAATAAATAAGTTTGAAAAGTTTTTCTTAATATCGAAGGTATTTGAAAAGTCATGGTGTGTTATGGTTTAAAATGCCTCTTTGTTATTCTTCTTTGGCTCACATTGAACACATTTCAATTCTTTTTCTAGAGTGCATTGAATTCATGTTCAACTTTGTGCATTTGGAGACTCATAGTTGCAAACAATGTAGTTGTTTCAATTCCCAAATTGGAATATTGATTCCAACATTGCAACTCCATGTCTAAACAAAAGATGGCCGATGAAAAGGCATTTTGCACCTCATTGATTGGTCTCCATTTTTTTGCTATGGCTTATTTTTGGTTGGATAACGTAAATAATGCCTTCAATCCCATATAATGTATGCCTCTAAAATTGGTTTTCAAAATAAAGGCTACGTAACATGTAAAATGGCCCTTTAGATGGCCTTGTCTTGAAAGCATCCAAATGAGTTTCATATTCCAACAATGACCTAATATAAATCTATATCTATATTTTTGTATTGATGAAGAATATTGGGTGCATTAGGTGTGAATAGACCTTACCAAAGCCATGAAATGAAGCCAAAATATTGAACCACAATGGAATCTATAGCCAAAAATGTGGAATGAAAGGCCCCCCCCCCCCCCCAATAGTGGCATATTAGTGAAGCTATGAATGTTGCATCAAATAATTTGTGTGGCCTTTCATATACTACACAACTTTTTGTGTGTTTTTTTGCACGTTCATTCATCTTACAATTGCATTATTTTTATAAATATTTTAATAAGAAAGGAGTTGATGAAGAGTTTTTTGAGGTACATATTTATTCAAAATTAAAAAACTTCTACTTCTACTTTGAGAAAAAAACCCTCCTATTATCAAAAAAAGAAAAGAAAAACTTATTCCCAATAGTAAAAATGCTTAGTAAGGAAAATTTATGTCTAATGGAGGATTGTGTGTTAAGTTTTTTGGAGTTTTTTCTACCGCATGAAATTAATGAAATTTTTTTATTGTCTTAAATGCTTGATTTACTTTTGGTTTCGTCTTCAATGTCTTAATCCTTCATAACTTTAATCTTAATGAATAGAAAGATTTAATAAATAAATTTAGGAATGAAATAGATTAAATTTTTTTAAAAGACTTCTTTGGACACTATACCTACCCACGAATTGAAACTCCTCATAGCTTTCATCTCATTAATCAAAATGGAACAATTCAAAGCTTTCTACATACAAAATAAATCTAGAGAATCAATTTCAAATTTTTATTTTTTTTAAAAGTGATTTTGAACGAAGTTTTTTGGACTGTCCAAGATTGCACACCAAACACTAAAAATTACATATAATGCAATAACTTTTTGACCATATCTTCAAAAGTTATGAAAATTGTTTTGCCTTAAAGCTATTCCTTGGGCACATGTTATGTGAAATTGTCAAAGAAAACAAAATTTCTTTCATAGTGAGTTGCCAAAAATCACTATATTGCCAAAAAAAATAGTGTTTGGACCTTTAGGGGTTAAAGTGTTGCATTTTCGAAGAAGGCTACATGAAATATTTGACTATTGATTCTATGGAACAATACGTGAACCACTAATTAGACCAGCAAAGCCCCAAAGTCATCAAGGAAAAAGACAACGAGCTATCTAATGCAAAAGAGGTGTGGAGCTCCACCAAAGAATGCATCTCTTCCCCAAACATATTGTGTAGCATAGCTTGGCAACCTTGGCATTAAGCAAATGAGCCAATTGATCCTTTTCCTCTTCTGTTGTCCCTGCTCCATCTTGCAACGATGGTAGGTAGTAATGAAGAGAAGACTTGCTACTGTCTAAAAAAGAAAAGTGAGTTTTGATGCTAAACAAATGATGGCTCATTTCCTAGCACTTCAATGCCACATTCAAGATATGTACAATATCGAATTGTAGAGGCAAGACTATATGGTACATCGATACTCGATAGACTCTGTCATGTGCCATGTATTTTTCCAAAGACATATACGGTTTGGCAGTATGGTCTTCATGTGTGTGATTGTCAATGCACCCAAGCTCACAATTGCAATCACCTACTATACTACATGAATCCAATGAACCTCAAACAACTCAATGCAACGCCCACATCACATACTACATTTTGTCTTGGATATGCCGACAAAATTTTGATACAACTAACCTAGGCGCCGCAGAAGTGTATCATCCAACCGACGGAAGTTGATCAACCAACCTCCAGATGTTAATCAACGGACTGATGGACACTAATCAACCGACCTCCGGACGTTGATCAATGGATTGACGGACACTAATCAACTGACCTCCAAACGTTGAACAACGGGCCAATGGACACTAATCAACCATTTGCCTGGTACTTTGATTGAATCAAGAATTTGAATTGTAAGGATCCTTAGAAAATGAAAATGAAAATGTTTTTTATAATCTAAAACATAAAATATTTTTTTAAATATTATAATTTTTCAAAATAAGTTACTGATTATTAATATTTAAAAAATTAATGTAAAAGATATCCTACTACTACAATAAAATTTATGTCCGATATGACAATAAGTTGACAGAATTCTGTTAATTGTGCTGTCAATTCGGACATGTTGATTTGGATGCATATTTGACAGATGTTTGTCAATTTTCAGTCATCTTGGACACCAAGAGTGTCAATTTCTATTGTTATTTTTGACAACCTCTCTATCAACTACATGCTTTTCGGCAAATCGGCCATGTCAGATTCCCTTCTTCCAGTGAACAATTTGTATTTGTCCACTCTTTGATTTGGTTTACAAAAAAAGTGGCTTCTTCGAAATTTCTGAATTTCAAGCAATCTCATTAATTTTTTTCCCAAAACTGACTTCGTTGCAGTCATTGGGTTTGATGTGTTTCTTTTTTAAATTTTAGAAATGACATGTAGAGATGTAGCAGTTTCTTTGCAGAGCACATTCCACTTCTGTTGCATGACGTGTATTGCTATGTTTGGCCCATTAGAGGTCAAGGAAGAAGTGATTTACAAATAAAAAGATCACTAATTATGTGAACATTAGTAGCTGAGCTAGACGCTTGCTGTTATAGTAAACTTCCTTGTTCCACAGTGTTCATGCCCAGTGCACATGCATAGTACAAACAAAATTCTACTATGTGCACATTTTATGAAACGGGGTATTACTTCATCCTGCACTATTGGAAATCCCTTCAATTCCCCATGACAAAATTCTGTGCAATAATGAAATCTGAAATTCTAGACAACGTTCTTGTTTGCTTAACGATCTCATATCCTTGAACACACACCTGCCAACACCCACACCTTTAGCCTTTCTTGTACCTTCATTCTTCACTATCAACTGAATGGCTTCCTGTCACTCATGCGTCTTGTCCACGTCTTTCCTGTTGTTCATTGTCCATATAGTAGGACAACAATTACTTTCAAACAATTTCAGCAGCTGCTTTACAACTTTCAGTATACCCCCCCAAATTCGTCTACATTGTTTAAAGTGAAACAAAAACATTTCAATACGTCTTATGACATGGATTTCAATAGAACCTGCTAGCAACAAACACTCCTTTGGTTCCTCTTTTTCTTTTCTTGCGTTGCCCGATCTCAAGAGCAAGTAGACCTTCATTGCTCTGTAGTCTTCCACCTCCATCCTTCAAAAATTAGAACATTAGCTTCCTGCGCATTTCATAATCTCATGCACAATTGCCTACATAGAAGCATGCAACATTCTCATCTGCCTAAGACATGAACATCTTGCAAAATTACAAATTGAAATCATCACATTGTATGCATTATGTAACTCAATAACTCACTTGCATTTGCTCTGACCTCTTCAGCCTCATTGCCTTCTCATCGTTACCACTCTCTTTTGTAGTGGTTCTCTTACAATTTGGTGCAACAACTCCATCATCAACTTCATTACTGTGATGACCTTCTAGTGCCTCAAGACATTGCATCATCCTCGTGACCAGTGGGACAGTGGGTGCTACAAAATTGCTTATGTTGTCACTGTCTTCTCCCGGGGGTGGGGGCTAGTAAAACCAAGATGTCAAAGCAAAAATTTATTAAAATATCAAAGTTGAAATATCACTATACAATAGGCCCATAGAATTAGATGGTAGGACAAAGTTAAAGTTACACTCATTTTGTAAAAGTCACCATCAACTTTCGTAGCAATCCATGTCCTCCATTGCCTCTTTTCTTTTGAGTAATCAAGCATGTTAGACAAACTAAAATTCTTTGTCATCGTTTCACCCAGACCTGTACTTATCAAAAACCTTGAGAAAACTACTACATGAGAGGTAGAGCTAAGGGCAAATAACATGTATTAAATTGAAATAGGATTCAAAGGGATAAGGCAATCAAATGTTAAAAACAAGCAATGTGGTAGAGAACGGAACTTGAACGAAAATTTAAATTGAATTCCCACAAACAACCTAAGGGTGTGAACAATGTTGTCCTACCCAAATAGTGACATCTAAATCAAAAACTGCAAATACACATTGATATTGTGTGTAGAATGTGAAGTACTATACCTAAAGAAGGTTCAAACACACCATCAAACACACCATATGTTCCAAATATTTTTGATGTAAGTGCAAGTAATTATACCTTATTCTAAAAACCAACTTTACAAATTTTTACCTTAAATGGGTACCATGTACATACAATTTTTTTTTCATTCCTGCCAACTTGCTACCAACTTTGATATCCACTTGAAGGCTCAAAAATTGGGTTTTTTTCATGAATTTTTTTTCAAGTGCATCCCTATATTAACAACATCTGTACCAAATTTCAAGGCCAAAAGATTCACCAAAAAAAAGATATTGAAAGTCTACCAACATGTGTAGTTGTAGACTTTCAGTTCTCCCAACTTTGCCACCTTCTCAAGGATTGAAAACTTTTTCTTTTGCCATGAAATTTCTAATATGAGATCAACTCTACATTGATAATATATGTGCCAAACTTCAAGTTCAAAATATTTACCCCCATAAAGATATTTGATATGTACTAACATGTGTTTTTGTAAGGGAGAGTTTCACTATTGCCAACTTTGACACCCTCCCAAGGATTGAAATTTTTTGTTTTTGCCATGAATTTTTTTTAAAGAGATTGAGTTATGCCAAATTTCAAGTTCAAAAGATTCACAAAAAAAAAAAAATTCGAAATCTACCAATATGTTTATGGAAGTTGGCAATAGTGAAATTGTCCCTTTCAATGACAGATGTTGGTAGATTTCAAATATCTTCTTTTGTGTAAATCTTTTGACCTTGAAATTTGGTCTAAATTTCATTAACATAGAGTTTATCTCATGACAAAAATTTCATGGCAAAAGAAAAAAAAATCACTCCTAGGGAGGGTGTCAAAGTTGGCAGCAGTGAATGGTTTTTCACATCTACACACATTGGTAGAATTTAAATATCTTTTTTTTATAAGTATTTTAGCCTTGAAATTTTTCACAAACTTTATTAGCACATAGATTCTCTTGTCAAAAAAAATTTATGGAAAAAAATCAATTTTTGAGCCCTCGGGAGGGTGTCAAAGTTGGCAGCAGTGATATGTTTTGTAAAGTTTTTGAAGAAGTTCGTAACTTTATGGTACCCGACTGTACAACCTCTATATATGAAATCTTAAAGTCAGTTTTAATACTCCAATTATGAAAATTTATATCTTTCTCATATGTTGTTAAAAAATACATGACAAAGGAATTTGGAATCCCCTTTTAACCACTAACAAGACCCAACAAAACACTCGACAAAACATAGATAGTTCAATAATAGGAGTGATCTCTAAATTTTTATCCAATACATTTTAGATGTGAGGTGTGAGCATCCATTATCAACTAATAATATGACTAAAATATAAATACCAAGAAATTAAATGAACATTAATGGAGAAGGAAGGCGTGGTAAATTGTAATTAAAAGATATGTCACATTTGGAAATGTCATAGAACAAGTCTCATAATGAGAATCCATCATTTGAGATACCATTGTATTTTTTTAGTATGCGTTTGTACTTGATTCATGGGTAACAATACAATATTGTCAATTATTGATCTTCTTCTAAGATGATCTTCAACAGTGAATATCTCTCTTTTCTGAGAGGAAGTTTTTCTACTTTCAGTTTGCACTTCCCTTCTAATTGTTGAAAACACACACACTATTCTTTCATTCAAATTCTAATCAATTTTTCCCAAAACCACAATAAGCAATGATAAAGAGTCAGTACATACCATAGTTACCTTAGGCCCACTTTATACTCAAATGGAGAAAACTTTGGAAAAGAATCTCAAGGTCCATGGCTTGACTTTGAAAGGTTGAACTTTGGAGGTAGTGTGAGAAGGGCTTCAAAGTGTCCTATCTATGATTTCTAAACATTTTTTAATACCTAACTAGAAGTTCATAATTGGTGAATTCTTTGTAAATGATTGGCTCCAAGCCTTTTGGCCTACAAGTCCTTTGAAATTTGTCTCAAGTCCACCTTCTACAATCGTCTTTCTATAAGGGACTCTTAGATTTTTAGGGATATTCTTTGTATTCTAGAGGTGAGATGTCAAAAAGACTCAAGGAGGTCACTTTGCAAAAAGTAGAAAACCACGTGAGTTAAAATATAGGGTGCATTTTATTCATTAGAGGAAAAATTTATAAATGATTTGGATCTACTTTTGTGTGGATTTAATTCTTGAAACATCATTATATGTAAAATAGGGTATTGAAAAATCTCTTGATTTAAAAATAAAATAGATATAAATTAGTGTGATTAAAATCAAAGAAGAGAAAAAATTAATTTTAGGATGAGTATAACCCATGGTCTTTCTAATAACTTGTCTAATAAAGGAATGAAAATGAATATGTTTTTAACCATTTAATGCTTTAGATATTGTGGCTAGATGCATTGGATTTCAGGCACTTCTCTACCATTCAAGATTAATACCAACAAAATAAAATGGATTAAAGTAGAAATTAACTATACAATTGTATTCTTAATTGGAGGGGGAATATTTTGTAAAAACTAGAGAACCATTCAATGGTGGAATTGGAAGATCATAGTATATATTTAAATTGGATTATGCACATTCAAAAATGAGATTTTTGAGGATGTAAGCCTTTAGAAATAAATAGAATTTTGGTTAAAATTCTGAAATAGAAATAAAAAGATTTATCAGTTTTTGATATCATCACCTCTCCATTGCAACCATTTATATCAATAATAATAGACTCACACATAATTATTGTAAAGCTTATGAGTAAGAGTGACATTTGAGTTAAAATAGGTTTAAATTTCAAAAATAAAAATAAAGTGAAGAGTAAAGATATTAACCTCTAAAAGACCAAACATTGTTTTTTAGAAACATAGCGATTTTGGGCAGCTCACTACAAACGGGATTTTTATTTTTTTTCTTTGAAAATTTCACACAATGTGTGTCCAAGGAGTAGCTTTAAGGCACAATAATTTTCATAATTTATGACTACATGGTTAAAAAGTTATTGCATGATATGTAATTTTCAATGTTCGATGGGCAACTTGGACAGCCCAAAAAACTTCTTTAAAAATCACTTTTAAAAAAAATAAAGATTTGAGATTGGTTTTTTAGATTTATATATACGTAAAAAGCTTTGAATTATCCATTTTGATTTACGAGATGAAAGTTATGAGGGGTTCTAGTTTGTAGGCAGTTATGGATTTCATACTTGAAAATAAACTTTGGAGCCCTTTATTTAACTCAATTTTTTATATTTTTTGAAAAAAATTAAAGAAGATATGATTTAGATTGTTTATTACTACATTACCAATGTTTGGACTAGAATTTTTCAATTTTATAATTAAATTCTTAACAATTTAGTGTTCTGAATCACTTTGTACTTCTTTCTACTTACTATTTTTTTCCTATATGTTGTGCAATTCCAAATGATCTAAAAATTTCAAGATGTAGCCAACTTGACTTGAGGAATGAATCCAAAGAGTAACTACCATTTTAGACATTTTTTCATACAAATGTGACCTTGTGAAGTGCAGTTGTTCTATTTTCACAAGGCCCAAAAAACATTACATGATTTTCTGCAACAGTTAAGGGCTTCCCTGACGTTCCCCTATGTCAAGAACTCTGCCACGCAGCCCACTGACATGGTCGAGAGACGACCACGTCAACAAACATAAAAAAAAAAAAAATTTGTAAAAAAAAATTATAAAAAAAAATTAATTCTTCATTTTAATATTTTAAAATTATAATTTTAAATTAATTTTTTTTAAATATTATTTTTATTATTATTTTTATCCAAACTGCACAGGTTGGTTCCCAACAACAGGAACCAGCTTGAAACGGCCCTCCCGAAGGCCTGATTCCCATCTAATGGGATTTTTGTAATCTACACGGTGGAAAATTTTGAATTTTTTTTCACATCTTTTCAAACTATTTTACTACAAGATCCTACAGTTACATGTGTCCAAAGACATTTTTCATCTAAAATTTGGTGCTTGTAAATGCAAGGGCAGTTTTGGAGCATTTTTGGTGAAAACATAGTCTCTGACCTTTAGAGGTCAAGCAATGTTGCATTCTTTCATATCAAGAACAAACTCACACATAATTATTGTGAAGTTTATGAGTGAGAGTGATGTTTGAGTTAAATAGAATTGTGGTTCAATTTTCAAAAATAAAAGTAAAGAAATTTAGTAATGTCCAATGTCATCACCTCTCTCTTACCACATTTCAAATCAAGAATAGATTCACATATGATTATTGTGAAGTTTATGGATGAGAGTGACTTTTGAATTAAATAGAAATATGGTCGAATTTTTTAAAAAAAGAGTAAAGAGATTTAGCAATGTTCAATGTATCACCTCTCTATTGCAACCTTTCATATCAAGAATACACTCTCATACATAATTATTGTGAAGTTTATGAGTGAAAGCGATTTAGCCAAATACAATTTATATGTTGAAAATTGAAAAGAGTTGGTACATAGATCAAGATTAGAACACATACACTACTAGAACATGAACATCAAAACACAATTCAAACAAGCAAATCAAGATAACAAACTTTCAAATAAATAAATAAAACAGTATAGTAATTAAGTTAGTTGTATTTACTATATTTTCAAATATAGGCAATATTTTTGTGTGTTTTGTTCACAAGTATTTTGATAGTTAGAGAACTCTAAATTGTTTTTTTTTCTTCCAATAGTGTTACCATTATGAATGGCATAATCTAAATTTAAGAACATGAGTTCTAATTCTTCACACATTTTATGTTATTTGCATTTTGGACACTAGAATGATCACAATGTGTTGCTTGACCACTAAAGGGTTGATACAATACATGGATGAGAATAACCCCCACGGGGGGGACACTCTTCGTATTTTCTGGATACCACGTGCGGCGCTGGGGTATTTTTAGGGGGGGTATTTATTTATTTTTTTGAATTTTCAGGCCCCTATAATTACTTATAAACCCCCCTAGAGCCCATATTATCATGCCTATCTTTACTTATAATACGTACATAGGCTGAATTTATTGGAGGCTATTTTCTTTATAAAGAACAAAACTAATTTAACAAGTAATGAGAATTAAAGTGACAAGATATGCCCTGTACACCCACAAGATTCAACTTTAAGGCAAAAAATGGATGTGTTTACATTAGAATGCATACTTGAAGACAAATACATGCACAAATGCTAAATAAAAGCAAGACATTACAAATGACAAAGTAATGAAAGAGTTTAATATACAAAATGTATTAAAAAACACAAACATTACAAATGAAAAAGTAATGAAAGAGTTTAATGTACTAAAGGTGTTAAAAAACACAACATTACAAATCATTTACAAGAACTATGGCAACAAGCTGCAGTTCTAAGCCATCCAACACATGTGAAAAAAAATTTAGAGTCTATGACACAAATGTCTACTTGTACATGAGACTCATAGTCACCCCAAACCAATTGGAGAAGTGATCAGCTCCTTCACTCCTACAACCATGTTCTGCAAATCCACCAATCATCACATTCCAAGTGATTACACTGCACCCCATAAATCACAAGTCACAAGTCTGATTGACAAAACCAGCAGCCTCTCAGAAAACAGTCATGCATCAAAAAAGATGCCACACTTCCAATACATGTGAACAAGTGCATCCCTCACACACAAATGTGACTGAAGTCCTCCTTTCAGCTCTACTTTCAGCTCTACAAGGCCCCAAGATGTGCACATGCATTCAAAAAAATTGCATAAACCGCTGCAAACAACCCTAAACCCAAACAACCCCTCCACAAGCAAGAGCAAACACCTTCGTCACGCTGCCGTGCCGTGAACACGAGTCCAGAACAAATCGCAGGCATACAGAACCCCCGCCCGAAGATTCCCCAGCACCGTCGTGAACACACTAGCAGAAAACACACCCGCACAAACAAACACACCCGCACAAACGAACACACGAACAACACCCGCACTCCGTGACGCCGCCGACCTGAACACACCACCACAATTGATCGCGCACAAACAAGCAAGCTAAAACAATCCCGAACACCATCCTCCACGCTGGTGAACCTTGCACACCCCAGCAGAACTGATCGCGCACCCCGCAAAAGCAAACCCCGCACCAGGCAGAACTGATCGCGCACCCCGCAAAAGCAAAACCCCGCACCAGGAATCGGTGATCGCGCACCCCGCAAAAGCAAACCCCGCGCCAGAAATCGGTGATCGCGCACCCCTCAAAAGCAAACCCCGCACCAGGAATCGGGAACACCTTTGTCACGCCGCTGACCCCAAAACAGAATTCCACAACTGATTGCGCACAAACAACTGGTCGCGCACAAAAAAATGGTCGCGCACAAACAACTGATCGGGCACAAACAACTGATCGCGCACACACAAGCAAGCGCCCCCGCACAAGGAATCGCCGACCCCTTCGTTCACCTCCTCACCCTAAGCCCACCACCAATCTGATCGCGCACCCACAACCAAGCGCATGCCATCCCCAAGAGCAGCCTCCACGGTTCAGCCGAAGAACTGATCGCACGAATCGGAAACACCATCTCCACGCTGCCGTCCCTCAACAAGCAGCAGAACTCATCGCGCGATTAACCCTAAACCGCACCCAGATTGCAAACAAATTCGTGAACACACGCTGCCGTCACTCAAGAAGCTGGAGAACTCATCGCGTGATTAACCCTCAACCGCACCCAGATTTGCAAACAAATTCGTGAACACACGCTGCCGCGCCTCCCTCCCAACCTCGAAATTATCGTTCGCGCCTAAACCCTAGCAGTAGTCGTTAAACTTAACAGACAGAACAGATGGAAACTACCCCATTCATCGACTGACTACAAGATATGTTGTAGTTATACTTCAGATTTGTATAGTACCTGTATCTTACTAGTACTGTAGCATAACCATAACTGAACCTAGTAAATAGAATTCCTTGGATCCTATTCTTTGGCCCCTATTTTACATTTAAAAAATAATTAATGGACCATCATTTTCGGGTATCTATTTTACTTATAAAAGACATGTCACTTTTTAAGTCCCCTTCTTTAAATGTAAAATCTTTATAAATTTTACCTATGATGAATTAAATCCACCCTATTTTTCGCCGCAGGTCACTTTGTAAAGCGCGGGGAGTGTCCTCCCCTAGATAACCCCTCAACGCCAATAGAGCCAAAAAATAGTCAATGGACAATTCAACAACCCATGCATTTCCTAGCAACTCGATGGTTTTCATTCAAGTTTCTTTTAGGCTTCTTCGAGAGTGTGCACAATGAATGGTGGTGGAAATTTTCAAATTGAAGTAATATTAATCTTTTTATACAATAAGATGTACTAAAAATGAATCATCAAAGATGCTTTCTTAGTGTATTTTGGTACCTTCTAGCTCCTTATTTGGGATCTCAAATTTAGCCATAAATATGGTCTTTTTTGAATTTGAACCCAACTAATGAAATAAAGATGACTAGGTCTAATTTCTACTCCAATTTGAAAATTTGAAAAATTACTAAAATAGATTATTTTATTGCAATGTGAAGTTTATGGATATAAGTATATAACCATAGTTTTTTAATTTTCTAATTATAGAATAACACAAAAATTTGGTTAACATCATGACGTTCTACACTAAAATGTTTGCCTATAACAAAAACTTCCCTTAGTTATAATGCATTTGATTGTTGCATGTACCTAATTTGATGTCAATTCCAATTGTCAATCTTGTTGTTAATAGAATTATATATGATGAGATGTAAAAAAAGATTTGATTTTTAACATAGTAATGGCCTTCAAGTAATGTGAAATGTTGTAGAAAGTTGGCAACTTGTTATAAATTGAAGTGTTTAAGTTGGGAGTTCATAGTAACAACTTTCATAATTTGGGGGCCTATTAAACATCCTATAACTATAGAAGGTGCCTATAACTTAGACACCTATAATATAAATATCCTATAACCATAAAAGATGCTTACAACATAGACATCTATAATATAAACATCCTATAACCTTGGAAGGTGCTTATAACATAGGTGCCTACAACATAGACACCTTTAATATAATTAGATATCTATAAAACAAACATCCTATAACTATGGAAGGTGCCTATAACATAGGCTCTTATACTCATGGGCTCAAGATCCTAAGCTCACATAATAGCAATCATGTATTAAACATAAGAGAATGACCTTGACACACCAACATTTTCATATTAAATATTATAGTGAATGTAATATGAAATGTCAATTAGACAATAATGTGATGAAAATTCCAACAATAAGAATCAATTGATGAAAAGAGAAGTCTATAATGTGAAAAAAAGGAATTTATTAAAAGAGTGAAGATTGTATCAAAGATGTGCATTTCAAGGGTCAAAACAATATTACAAGTTGGGCTTATCCTTTCGTGTGCTAAACTTTCATTGGCCAAATCCTCCCAACCTATTGACTTATTTGTCCAAGCATCCAACCACCTATGCTTTGGGATCTAAAAAAACAACCATAATAGCTTGTTATGTAAATCTAACCGCACACAAAGATAGCCAACTTGATTCTTCAAAGGATCACTTCAAGTGCAACTTCATTTAAATATTTTCAATAATAGAAAAACACTTCAAAAACTAAAGTGACCACATTCTAATAGCCTCCAAACAAATATCCGATTAACGCACGTGGTTACCAAACATAAAGGGAAATGACCTTCTGAGCAAAAAGAGCAAGATTTCATCCAAAAAAAGCTTCAAAAAGCTTGAAAAAACCAAAAATAGTTGTAACTTGTCCAAAACACTTGAATCCAATTAGTGTTTAATTGAGTGTTTAACTTACCATCAAGGTAATTAGCCAAAAATTAATCCAAATAGAGTAAATTTCCAGGTTGTGTTGGACTTAGAAATGAATTTATGAATTTTCTAGAGTTGGAATTGCCTTTACCAAGTATCATGAGTAGGGTGAAACTACAAATTAGGAGTATCTTTGCTTCGTTGTTGAACTAAAAGCAACCAAAAAAAATCAAAGTTCAATGTCAAAATTTAGTTTTGTGGAAGTCAAAAACCTACCTCCCCCACTTTTCATGAGACTCTCCCCCCAATTTTAATGACTAACAATTCTGATACTCTTATCCCAACTCATGTACACTTCTATACAAGCATTCCATATTTCATTTTGTTTATCTTCCAAGGTTTCATTGATTCTATGTGTATAAAAGCCAACCTTAAGGACAAACTTTCATGTGCAAAAATTGGTTGAATAACAAATAAATGATTTTCAAGAACCCCTGTTGTAGCTATTAGCAAATTCCAAATTCTTAAACTATGTTAACGGTACTCTTACAGCATTTTAAATTGAACTCATGATAATTGTATGAGGTCAGGTTTAAAAAAATTTGAAACCTCCAAAGTCAATTAACAACCATGGTACTTCAATTGAATGTTACTACCACAACACTTGCATCAAAGGTACTATAAAACTAGCTTGATTAGAGCATCCCCACTAGTGAGTTCCGTATCCCTAAAGCTTTAGGGAAAGGACCTCATATGCAAATAGAGATATAGAAATTTCATCACAACAACCTTTATTCAAAACCTGTATCTCTAAAATATATAGATTTCTGTAAAACTCTTCTCCAGTTCTGTATCCAGAGGCTCATATGGAGAGCTCGCGAGGTCTCATCCCTACTTGAGGTTCCAAGCTCAGTAAAGAGATAGAGAAACGGAAGAGCTGGTGGGATGCTCTTATTCAGGGTTCGTCTGGAATTGGAATAACAGTATTGAGAACCTACACGATACCCGGATTACATTAATACCCACGCCCAACAGAGGTTACCACCAGGGTTCTAAAACGGGGTTAAGATTTGATTTTGAATCGAACATTTCAGGAAAGGCCACGAGAGCTGTCGGCCAGGAAAATTTGGTGCCATCCGCATGCCACAAAACCCGAGATCTCGGCACTCGCAGTGACGCCACCCTCGCGTCGCTCGTGACGAGAAAAACCCACAAAAAATTCACAAAAATGCACAAATTGCTCTCGCGAGGACTGAAGCTCAGGAACTCGCTGCACCGCGCCGGCAGCAACCAGTGTCGTTCTCTTTCAAAGTTCCAATTTCTTCGTGGAACAATTTGCTTCGTAGAACAAAAATTCCGTTCCTCTCGTTCGTGCGAGGCTGACACACTCCAGCGTCTCCCAATTGGTTCCCCACATGTCCCACACGAGGACGCTCATCCAGCTGCGGAATTCATGTGGGCAAGGTCGCGCCCGCCGATCGTTTCTTCCTACCACCATGGAATTTTTTGTAAATTTGAACAAATTTCGTAGTGTTGCAGCAACGCCATGGTTGGGGCGATGACGATGCAGCAGCAGCGGGGCGTCTGCGTGGCTGGTGTTGGTGTTCGCGGAGTTTTGGACGTTGTAGCAAGCTCGCGAGTGCGCCTGCAAACTGTCGGTAAAGGTCTTGGGTGCAGGTTTTGGGTGGGTTGTGCTCGGGTTGCAATTTATGTGTGTTTGGCTTCGTTTTGAGGTTGGTTTAGAAGGAGGTATCAGGAATGTAGAAAGCATCGGAGGAGCTTCTCGGGTGCCGTGGGACGTTCCCGTTGCTTCATGTTCTTTTTTGTGATCCTTTGTGTGGTACGATCGGCGCGGTATTCATAACATTCTTGAACATGCATTCCAGGCACAGAACCCTTTGCTTTCCATGAATCAAAGGCTGCTTTCACCGTAACAAGAAACTCTAGCTCATGTAGAAGGACCCCGGCCTTCCCGTTCAAAAATGGTATGTTTCGCCTTTCACTCGCCCAAGGGATTTGCAACATTTTCTTGGATAGGGGGAAATCAGCGAGAAAGTGAAGTCGCAGGGAATTTCAGATTCTTTTGGGCATGAGACCACACAGGCATTAATTACAGGGAACATGTGTGCATGTGTAAGTTGAGCACGGGAGTTTTGGGGTTCAGCCTCCATGTGATTTGATTGTTGGCTTGTGTGTGCAGTGAGATCTGACAAGAGGAGCGAGCCGTTTGATCAATTGAAGCTCAAGCTACCTCGCCGTGAAGCATCGATCTTACGCAGTCAAGAAACCATGAATTACGATCGGTTGAGTGTCGTCTCGGCGGTAGCGTCGCAAGCGTTGCAGGACAAAGCTGCGCTCCTGTTCGCTCGCGTTTGCGTCAATCCGAAGGTAATTACCGACTTTAGACACATTTCTTCTTTCATTTTTCTGCCTTTTAATCTCATCGGCCTCGATGTCACAATGTTACCTTGAATTCGAAGCACAATGAGTTTACCTCTACCTTAGACCGGAAACACATGTTGAAGAGTCTGATGAAACACATGATGAAGAATCTGATTTGCACTGTTGAGTATAAATTTGTCCTTCTTTTGACACTTACGTGATCCCGTGAATGTAGTGTTCAGTGCTTTCTGCCAAGGCTGCAGAATTCATACTCCTATTTCCTCTTCCTTTCTTCTACCTTCTAATCTCATTCTAATCTCATGTACTGTAAAGTCTCCTTTGCGAAATCGGTTATTCTGTGATAAGTTAAAAATTAATTTTTCGCATTGTAAAACGAAATGTCAATAGATTAAATGTTCACATACTGAACACAAATCAAATTTCACCTGTGTGGTCAGCGGCACATCCAATGTACTAAATGAATAATGGAGCCTCTACTTTACCTCAATGTCCCAATGCTACACCGCTCAATGTTACACTTATTGTGCTTCGAACACTGAAATCAAACCAAGGTAGCTCCCCCATCTTGTTTTCCAACATCTTCGACGATCATCTTTGGAGAAGAATTTTGCACTTAATATGTGATCCCGTGACTGTTGTGTTAGGTCCTTTCTCCCGAGGCTGCAGAATTCATGCTCACCGTCTCAGCCTCCCACACCACACTCTCTGAATCCGAGTCCGAGTCGGCCTCCCAAGCCGACCTCATTCTGCGCGGCGTGCATCCGACTTCGTTCCAGGCAGTGTTGATGGTGTGCACCACGACTATGTTTGCGACGCCCATTGCGCAGTCGGACGTGGAGAAGGCGAAGCAGCGAGGGGAGTTGTGGCAAAGGGCTGTCGGAGCTGCTTTCTTGGTGGTGCCTGTGGTTGCTGGCTATGCGATTTCTACTGAGGTCGGCGACTTTTCCAAAGACATGGGCGTTGTATGTTGTGATATAAGTAAGTGACAGAATGTTCACCTTCTTTTTTTGTTTGGTAGAGGAGCAGGAATCTTGTAAAGCACATCGTAATGTTCAGAGGGGGTGCTATAAATCTTTCCGCCTTCTTGGTGAGTTTTTCAATCTTGTCTGGGTGTAAATTGTTGGGACTTATGACTCTGGAATTTTTGCTTTTTGGTGACTGGATGAATGTACATTTCTTGACGGTCGTGGGCGTTATATGTAGTGATGTAAGTAAAGTGAAACTGTGTTCACCTTTTTCTGTTTGGTAGAGGAGCAGGAGCCTTATAGTGCAAATCATAATGTTCGGAGAGGGTGTTATAAATATTTCCGCCTCCTTGGTCTGTTTTCCAATTGATGATCTTCTCTGAGTATAAATTGGGATTCATAACTCACTGAAATTCGATTTTGATTGTCTATTTGTGGTTATATTTGTGGTTGAATGGATGTGAACTTTTCATGGTTATGGGCGTTGTATGTTGTGATTAAGCAATTCGATTTGTGTTCATTTTTTGGTTTTTTGGTAGAAGAGCAGGAACCACTTCTGCATTGTAGAGAAAATCAAATAGTTCGGAGTGATTCAAAGAAGAAGAAGAGTGAAAACCTCTCAGATTCCTCAATTCAACTTGTTGGCATTCGTGTTCCATAAACTGAACCTATCAGTCTACACACAAGTGTTGGAACATTTCATGGATTTCGAAAGGCTGTAGCTTGAAATTGCATGCAGAAACAAGCAAGAAAGTATAGACTCAGACCTGAAGGCAAATCGGGCGATGTAACATGCAGGAACATCTCCTTCCATTCCCTAGAGGTTTTGTTGAATTCATTCATTCAAGGTGCATCAAGGATGGGATGTAGAAGAAGTTTGATGGAACAGGAGGTCTACCGAAGGAGCTGCCGATGGTTGCCCTTCCGACGTTCTTCTGAGCCTGAGCCAGAATCACTTCCATTGCTCTCTCTTCTTGCTCTCTTTTCTAGTTGCTGCAGATCACAATAACACTTGTTAGTTAGTACGTAAAAAAAACCTCAGACCAGGGAATTACATCACTCACCACAAGGTTTCATAACATTCTTGACCTAATACCATGAAACTTTGTATGGAAGCTAGCTTGGAAAGTTAGAATCCTAGATGATGATAAGAAGATACTATAGAGATTCAGATTGGGATCACAATCAGCCCAGATCTGAAAGGAGTATGCTAGATGGGCTATAGACTGCTACATCGATCACCAGAATGAGTGACGATTTGATAAATAGGGAACATCACTGTTAGCTGAAATTGAAATTCCAGATTCCCTAAGCATGCATTTTAGGATACAGTGTGAATAAAATATGCACTCTCAAAGTACTGAAAATAGCCGCACCCATAAACAACCCTAGGCAAGAATCTGTACTGGTCTGTAGTAGAGCACAATCAAGAGTAGTGGCCTTAACCCTCCATTTCTTCTGCCAAGAAAATAGGAAAGCAGAGCAAAGGAATAGGAATGCAGTTTGCAGTTGCAGTTTTAGGGTTTAGGGTAAATCAACTGCGATTGTCCGGACTCTTCAATGAGAGAAATGTACCGTGGACTGCCGCAGAGGCGATTTGTCACCCTGGTAATCAACGAGGGGCTTCCCACTGTGGTCCTTGAGAGCCAGGTACTCAATGCAGAAGGGGCCTTGGTTGCGGCGAGGGTCATTCGCAGGGAGCGCGTCCCAGTTGGTGCGCAGTGTGACATGCCATTCGGCGATGATCTTGACATCGTCCCCGACGGTGAACTCACGGCTGCTCTTGGCGTTGTACCACCACAACCCTTTCTTCCACAGAATCACCCCTCCATTGAAGCCTCCACCTTGTTCATGCCAGAATTCCGGGGCGTCGACCATATCTTGCACCGCAACACCAGCTTGGACCCTGCCACTGCATTTCACCATAATGCTGTTCTCCTTAATGTCGTAAGAAGGGGAACTGCACACCACAATCACCGAATCACCGAAAAATCGTGAATCACATTCAAGTGAGGGTATTTCATCAATGCAAAAAGAACACAAAACATGACCTAAAATCCTAAAACCCTAAAACCCCTAAAAGATAAAAGACAGTTTCAAAATGAGCAATTTGATTGTATCATATTGTGAAAACACTAGGCTTCAGATGGGCCCTGATTTTATTTCAATGAAGAACATCATCACATGTGTTCAAAACTGCTGGAAAAAACATTCTGGCCATGCCCTTCGGGGTTTAAGATTGGACAATTCAAGCTTAGCATGTACAGTAGATAGATGTTCATGGATGCATGACTTGATAGAAGACCACGGTAAAGACAGAGTTGTGAGTACCAATTGCCAAGCAGTCTGGATGCGTATGGATTGGCATCATAACTTGAACCACAGTTGATGCCAAATCGATTCAAAGGCACCTGCAATTCAAAGCCGAAGAAACATTAAGCACTGGTAAGTGATGATTCTCCTACCTTCAAAACAGGATATGATCTGCAAGTAGCACTGCATTAACCCCTGAACGTCAGAGCGGACGTTTTCCATACCCTCCTGAAATGCTGTAACTTCAAAGTGTTGTAACTTTTGCATCCAAGGTCTAAATTTGATAAAAATTTGTTGGGAAAGTTGCGCATCGTCTTCTAGTTTGTGTGGTAAAATTTTAAGATCAATCCACAACGTAATGCGTTTTTGGCAGCCAATCAAAGTTTTCAGGTTCTAATTGAGTTCAGAAACTGCATTTTACGGCTGCAACTTCGGGGGCTTGTATCTCTTTCATCCAAGGTCCAAATTCAATAATATTTGTTTTTTTTTCTTCCCCTTGAAGTCTAGTTATTGTGGTAAAATTTTCATGTCAATACAAGTTGTTTTGAATTTTTGGGAGCAATTTGAAGTTCAAAATCCTGCTTTTTTCGGAGAACAATAAACTTCGGCGACTTGTATCTTCTTCATACCAAGTCCATTTTCAATAATTTTTGTTGGAAAAGTTGCGCATAATAGTCTAGTTTGTGTGGCTAAAATTTTATGTCAATCAAAGAAGTTATGAGTGATTGAGAAGCATTCTAGTAGAAGGAGTTTCAGCCACAGATGTGTTTTTTGCAGTTTTTCTTGCTCTTTTCAAGGTATTTCAAAGCCATTTTGTAACCACAATGAGTCAATTCAATGAATTTTTTTTTCACCAATGTGTTTGTTTACTAATTTTGAATCATTCTATAGTGTAAAGTTTTTTCATTTGAGTAGGTTTAGAAATCAAATTTCACCTCCAAATGTGCTTATATGGAAATTTCAGTATTCATTTTTAACACTAAAACATTATAATTTTTAAATCTATGCGGTCAAATGACTCCAAATTTGATACACATCATCTACAATATGTTTACTAAAAGACTGTATGGTTAAGATCTGAATAACTTAGTGACATTTCGATCTATGACTCTTCAAATGGAATGACGCTTTAGAACCTATTTGGACTTCAATCCTTTAGGGGTTAAGACAGAGGATCACACTAAAACTCCTAGGGAACTGATTTTAACAGCAACTCACAAACTTAGTTGGCCTTCAATTAGCATGGCTTGGCTACATGTCAACGGTCAATGACCTTTGAATGAAAACGGGATTCCCCACTTAAAATAGTGGTTCTACAACCTGTCATTTGCATTAGAAATCATCATACATTGGATCGTAATGCTTAAATCCCAAAACAGTTTAGCTCTTCAATAGTGAGTTCTATCGACTTATTTCCCAATGCAAGCACACTCCTCCACATTGATTACAATGCTTCAAGTGATGCAAATAGTATCCTTTTCATACAAGCACACTCCTCCACATTGATTACAATGCTTCAAGTGATGCAAATAGTATCCTTTTCATACAGTACATGGAGTAAGAATACTTTAAAATCTCAAGAGAGCTTGGTGCTTCAATAATGGAGATCACGTGAGCTCTATTGAGTGATTTCCCAGTGAAAGCACACTAATACATAATCGGTTAAGATGCTTTAAACTCCTCCCCTGACATCCATATTGTGGATGCTAAACAGAGTGCTTAAAGCCAATGTTTCGTCCAAGTACCTTCTCATTCATCAATTCATGAATCATTAATGTGCCCAATTTGATGAAATTGACGGAAATAATATATATATTTGTGTACAAAGATAAGAGAAAAACGAGCTGAATCCAAAAAAGGATCCAGACGTTAAAAGGGTTAAGTGGCACATCGTATCCTCCACCTACGAATGAGATATCGAATTAGCGCTTCACTAGAGCAAATCTTCGTAGAGCACACCCTAAACCCATCCATCATAGCAAATGGGAGTGTACCTGAGGATAAACCTGACATGCCGAATCTCTCATTGTCAATATATCTTCCAATGATCAAATAAGAAAGAGCTCTAATAACAGGAGGATCCAGAATCTATTCTCCTAACATAAAATAAAATTGATCAAAACGTATGGAAAAGGTTCATCTGAAAGACATAAAATTCTGATTCATGCTTACAGGGCAAATGGAAACACAAGCAGAAAAATGAAGGAACGGACACAGTAACCAGATAATTGCAGATCAGACAAGCAACCACATAATTCCTTGAATTTGATTGTTCTACAATTCATCTTGAATTGTTTATTATGAATCTGATCCGCAATGAGAACCAACCAATCCAGATGACACCAAAGAATGAGGAGACAACCCAGAAGTCCCTCAGTGTTGAAAATAGAGGTACCTAATTTTTTATATGTACCTTAGAAATGCAACACCCTAAATCTGACTTGCACGATGATCACATAAGATTTTGAGAATTCACTCCACACCTTAACATCAGACCTCGTATCAGATTTGGGTCAACTATCAATGGTCCTTGTGACTATTGCACCCAGTATCCAAAGGAGGCATACGTTGGAAATTTGGAATCCCCTTGCAATTAGTAATACAAACTTGGCAAGTCAAACAACAAAAACTCAACTAGCACAAGAAAAGTGTCGTTTCTTGGTGTCCTCACCGGTACTTTGCATTGCAAGCTCTCACATCGGAGGTGCAATGAAAACGAACCCTACAATTTACGTGTAGACAACTCTGTCGACGCCCCAACTCTTAGCTCTGCCTTGTGCTTCGTTCAAGTCCCGAGATATTTCAAGTCCTGAGATATTTCAAACGGGACCAACTGTTCAACTTTGGAAGAATTTGGAGTGGCGTGTACACATGTTCAATTTAATATCCCGAAGACGATAGTGCACACCTCGGAAGTGTGTGAATCAGATAAACTTCACAGACGACCTCACAACATGCAACAGTAACCAAAATCCTCGAAATCATCTGCCGTTACCGGATGAGTTGAATCATGTAGCCTATAGAGCCTGTAATCATTGATGGCAAATGAGCATGCACAATATATAGACTAGTATTAGAATGTCGGAGTGAACAGATTTAGAAGTAGTAATATCATAAGAAGTTGTCTCAATCTCGACCTTAGACTCATGCTTGAAAGAGTTTCCTCCATGTACTTGTGATATGTATGGATTCCACCACCATCACCACTTTTCAAAGAACAAACAAAGCCACAGATTTCATGAGCTTTCCTAGAATCTGGCAAACCAAAACAACACATACATTATGCAATACTCAATAGCACCCTTAGGCAATTTCTAAAGTATTGTCCAATCAATTACCACATTACTGAATGTGATTGCACATAAGGACTGACTTTTCTCCGAGGACTGAATTTTCAATTGAATTTGCGATGTCTTACCTCGCGTGCATTAAATGTCTATACCCTGCTGGAAGTTGTACCTCCACTTGAGCGCTGGAAAATCTGTTTCACAAAGTTCGCCACAATATCAACCAGGGCACAATTTTGTTTTATAACAAACTTTGCCAAAAGAATGGCAAGAAGCCAAATCTTTGTCCAAATAAACTTTGCCAAGAGAATTGCGAGAGGACAAATCTTTGTCTCAATGAGCGTAGCAAAGAGAATGACCAATGTCGAATAAGCCACTATTATCAGCATCGCGAATCTTGACTTGGATGCTGCCCAATTTGCTAGCGTCTCCATCTTGATTGAGTGTCTGAAATCTAGAAACTAATCATCAATCCCCATCACACCCCTCAGATTCAGAAAAATTCCGTAATACTGCTAATTGTCTGTTCAATCCATAATTATCAGTGGTTCCATATCTCTTGTATTAGGTCCTTTCTCCTGAGACTGCAAAATTCATGCTCACCGTCTCAGCCTCCCACACCACTCTCTGAATCCGAATCCGAGTTGGCCTCCCGAGCCAACCTCATTCTGCGTAGTGTGACGGTGTTGCTAGTGATTGTGCACGATGACTATGTTCGCCACGTCCATTACGCGGTCGAACGTGGAGAAGGCGAAGCAGCAAGGGGAGTTGTGACAAAGGACTATCGGAGCTACTTTCTTGTGGCAAAGTTGCTGGCTATGCAATTTCTACTGAGGTTGGCAATTTTTTCAAAGACATAGGCTTTGTATGTTGTGATATAAGTAAGTGACAAAAATGTTCACCTTCTTTTTTTGTTTGGTAGAAGAGTTGGAATCTTATAGAGCACATTGTAATGTTTAGAGGAGGTGCTATAAATCTTTCCATTTTCTTGGTGAGTTTTTCAATCTTGTGAGGGTCTAAATTAGGATTCATAAATCACTGAATTCTTTGTTTTGGGGTGACTATGGATGGATGTACATTTCTTTGCAGTCATGGGCATAATATGTTGTAATGTCCTTAATATGAAACTATGTTCACCTTTTTTGTTTGGTAGAGGAGCAAGGGCCTTGTAGTGTTCATTCTAATGTTCGTAGAAGGTTTTATTAATACTTCCACCTTCTTGGTTAGTTTTTCAATTGATGATCTTCTCTACATATAAATTGGAATTCATAACTCACTAAATTTCGATTTCGATTGTTGAATGTATGTAAGCTTTTCATGGATAATGGCATTGTATGTTGTGATTTAAGTAAGTTGATTTGTGTTCATTTTGGGGGGTTGGTAGAATAGGAGCTACTTCTGCATTGTAGATAAAATCAAATAGTTCATAATGAGTCTTGTAAACCTTTCTTCCTTCTTGTTGAGGTTTTCAATTCATGATCTTCTTTGGGTGTAAATTGAGAATCATAATTCTATGTCATAGCACTCCATTGACAAGCCCATGCTATTTGGGTGATTTTGATTGTTGAGTATGTACTTTTCTTGGAGGCTAATGCTTTTCTCAAGAACATAGTCGTTGTATTTTGTGATATATCCAAGTGATATCATGGTCATCTTTTTAAAGGATATGTGTACGAAGTGTGCAAATTTGTAGTGCGAATTATAAAGTTCACAGAGGGCGGTATATTGTAAAGTACAATGAACCTGTCTGCCTTTTTGCAAAGGTTTTCATGCTCTAGACTTGTTCAATGTCACGTGATTGTCAATGCAGAGCATCCCCACAACTGACTTATCAGACAAGGGTGCCAAATGCTCGTTTTTCATGTGCCCCACGGCGGACATGCCCATAAGGGACGCCAAGTGGCTATGCAATGTCAAGTAGTTTTGTAGCTAAGAAATTCAAACTACAAAAATTTAACTTTTGATTAAATGAGGGAACTAAATCCAACAACCATCATTCTCTCATTTTATAAAAAACATCTTCAACTTAGAGTTTTAAATTGTGTAGAGAAGCTCATTATATATATATATATATATATATATATATATATATATATATATATATATATATATATATATATATATGGGCCTATGGGGTGGTAGGATGTAGAACAACCCATGTGAGATAAAGTAAATTAGAATTAGTAGGAGCTCAACCGCTCAAAAGTAAGAATTGTGTTTGAAGAAAAATTTCAAACCTCATTTAGTCATAGTAGAAAAAAAAATTCAAAAAAATTTGAGCCAATAAAAGTTGTTGAATGAAGATAAATTTCATCTCCAAAAATATATTTGAGATCAAAAACCTCCAATCAAAAGACAAATTTGAGAGAGGGATTGGTAGGAATTTTTTTTTGACATTTTCAAACTTCCTCTCTGAATTTTGTTTATAAATTTTTATTGGAGGTTCTAAATCTCATAGAGATTTTTGGAGATGAAATTTATCTTCATTCTCCAACTTTTTTGAGTTCAAATTTTATTGAAAAAGTTTTCCTACTATGCCTTAATGAGATTTGAAATTCTATTCAAAAATAAAACCTACTTTAGACTTAACTATGAGTGGTTGAGCTCTTACTAATTCTAACCCACATGGATTGTTCTACCTCCTACCAACCTATGTGCATATAATGAGCTTTTCTTCTCACTTAAAACTAAATATTAGTTGTAGGTACTTTTTCTACAATTTATTTACACTAGTAAAGAAAACTTCATTGCAATAGAAAATGCTTTTTTCAAATTTTTTTATTGCAATAAAGAAAAATTTACTATAGTTGAAATGCTTTTCAGTATATTTGAAGGCTAGTTGAAGTCAGTACCTCGAAATTGGGGTGGAAAGGATGGTCAAACTGCATAGCAAGTCATCCAATGCATTCTGCATTTGGCCGTGGCCGATTTTTTGGCCAATACCGTGCCTACTACAAGGATGCTCTAACATAGC
Source organism: Rhytidiadelphus loreus (assembly GCA_947034895.1). Classification (NCBI taxonomy): domain Eukaryota; kingdom Viridiplantae; phylum Streptophyta; class Bryopsida; order Hypnales; family Hylocomiaceae; genus Rhytidiadelphus; species Rhytidiadelphus loreus. Next base: position 49,892,553 of record OX344764.1, read on the forward strand.
AACAATCATTAAGAGGGTGGTCGTTCCTCATGTGTACTTTCAAGTGCACATAGGGTCCACAATGTAAAAACTTGTCCCCTATTTTTGTGGTTGTATTTGGTCTTTTCCTCCCACAATCCAATGGCAAAGTTGGCTTGCCTATACACATGTAGATCATATGTGCACTTAGAAAAGTACTCATCTAGGAAAGATGAGCTATTGAAGCTGCCAAATGCGCTCCGACAGTCACAATTGAATGTACTTATGATTCTAGCTCATTCATGCATTGAATTTGGGATTTAGGATTTCAAGTGCAATTGGATTAAAGATTGATCCACCTTGTCTGTATGTTTGTTAGATTAGATTAGCTTTCGATTGGATTCTGTTGAGATTCTTTGAGAGTGTGCGTGCACTGGAATCCAAAGGGGATATTTGGATCTTGTGATGACCTTTGTTTAAATAGTCTTACTTCAATTGGTGTTTCTAGAAGAGTATTACATGTGTCGTATCATGAGTGGTTGTAAGACTTTCAAAATGAGACGTGGGAATTGAGTTTTTGACCTGAGGAAGATGGGTTCGTTGGTCGGGCAGGCAAGTGAGAAGAATTTAGGGTTGCTCGAGTTCTAGGTCGTGTGTACTTGGTCACGGGCAGGGGGGCCCAGTTAGTGTCGGGGCAGGGTGATTCTGCGATTGATACCCGGGGGATTCTCAGTGAGGGCGGTTACAGGTGTTAGTGTGCCCTGACAAGTGCAGGTGCAGGTTGTTAGGGCCAGTTTCCATTGGCAATTCGAAGGTCCTAGAACCCAGAAGGTTTTGGACGTTGGAAGTACCCTAGCTTGTTTCTATTAGGCAAGCTCTAGAGGAATCTAGCTTTCAGATTTCCAGCATAAGGGCTTCCCAATTTGAACAATGCAGTGGCAAATTTGGTGGAGGATCAATAAGATTTTTGTCTGCTTCTGGAAACTAAGGATGTTTTTAGGTATGACAAAGAATCTCTCTATGTCAAACAGAAGTGCAACTATTCATCCTCCAAATTTTGTGTGAAAAGGGAACGTCTTCTATAGTAGTTAGACTTTCAATGAGTGCGCTTTTCTTAATATTTTTTAAGACAACAATTCACACGGTTCCAAAACAATTGATTTCCATGGTGACTAACTTGTCATTCAAGGATTAAATCCATCCCACTATCTATTTAGCTTCCTCCAACTCTATAAAGGTCGAAAACAAAGACCGGAGGCTAAAGGGACAGTTAGAAGCTCGATCGGAGCTCCAACGAGTCATTGGAAACATACTCTTTATGATAATGGTTGTTGTAAGAGCACCTTGGGTTTAGGATAAGGTAATCACATCTATTTTCAATTTGTTACTAAAACCACCCCCTACAAATTCGTGCCCAAATTATTCACCCACTATTCATGAGAGTTTAGGAATGGTTTTAGAAACACATATTTTCAATACTTTCAACATTCATAATTTATTCATATGGTGTTCATAAAAATGCATTCTAATAGAATCTAAAATTTGCTTTTGACTATAGTAGGATTCCACAATACTATTCCAAAAATTGAAAAAAAACATATTTAGAATGAATCTATGCCTAAGAATAGGGAAGAACTTATTGGATTGATGCAAAGAAGATGGAGAGGGATATCTATAGACATGCTTGAAGTTTTGATTTCATTGATGCCTCATAGAATGAATGCAATAATTTGTGCCCAAGGTGGAAGTACTAGATGGTAGACATGTAGCCAAATTCTTGTAATAATTATCCAAAACTATAGCATTCAAATACACTACTTGATCTTTCCAATACACTTTATGATTTTCGAATTAATGTACTAATACATAGCCAATCTTTGATATACTCAGAAAAATTCAATCAGCATGCATGTCTTTCATCCTAGGGTTTCAACACTCATTCCAAAAACAAAATCTCTCGATCATCCTAAAAGACCCTAACATTTCAGTTTACAAATTTTCAATCGATCCTCAACTCTGATTTGTTCCATGGATGTTTCCACTTGAGTAACTTTCTTAATTGTGTTACATCAAGAGTTAGTATTGTCTAAAATCAAGGCTTAAGAGGTACAAGATACATTTATAGTTAGACGCATTGGAAGCAGTTCGCTACTGATTGGCTCCTAGGTAATATCACAGCCTATGAGATAGAGTGGCTCTAGGAGATATCACTACAAGAAAATAGCAACCAAATTGACACATCCAAATTGACGGCCAATGTCTACATTCACAAAAAAATGTCCATATTGACAAAAAATTGATAGAAAGAATGTCCAAATCGATAGAAAATGACAGCATTCCTTGTAGTGTACTGATAGCAAGTGAGAAGTAATTGAATTGTAGTTGACTTGGGTGTATGATTGCCAAGTATTGCAAGTATCAAATTTCTTGTGCATGGGAAGGTCAATTCAATTCGTGGTATATGTAGACTAACACTACAAGAAAATAGCGTTCGAATTGACACATCCGAATTGACGGACAATGTCTAAATTGACAAAAAAATGTCCATATTGATAAAAAAAATGTCCAAATTGACGAAAACTTGATAGAAAGAATGTGTAAGTTGACAGAAAATGACAGCATCGCTTGTAGTGTAAGTTTGCATGTTGAAGTTTACAAAATTCCCCCTAACCGATGCTACAATAAAATATTAAAGATCTGATCGGGCTTGAATTGTTTTTAGTTTCTACGTTTTCGGATCACTCAATCTATCAAGATAAAGACTCTAGCATCCAAAATGGCGATGAGGGTAGCTCGGCAATTTGGCTTTGCACGTGCATGAGAGATTGAGAGCTCTACTACTAAAAAGATGCCTCGTCCAAGGCTGGAAAGCGTGCACTCCCATTGCTGGGGGCAGGATGATAACTACTTATTCTAGGAATGAATGGGAGGAGAACCAAGTGGAAGAAGAGACTGGGTTTTGTCTGTCTGCGTCATATGACATGTGCATTATCCGCTCAAGCTGGCTTCTTCAACAATGGCAAGTTTATTGACCAAGTTCATGGAGAAAATAATTTTTCCTCTCATCACTATTTTACCAAAGTTGGTTTGGAACAATTTCTTTGCCTCTTGCCAAAAAATTTGTAAATGTCCTGGCTGGTCTGGCCGGTCTCGTGGGGAAGTTATTTAATCAAGTTTTCTGAAGTAGAACCTCTACTAGCCACCCCAGCATGGTTTAAATTTTGTAGGCTAGGCAAAGCACAATGCCAAGGGTATGACCGGCCTTTGTCGATAGTTAATCAAGTCTGAGATAATGTATGATAGAAGCTAGATGAGACTAAATTGTAGCGCAGGCATGAAATCTATGTCATTTCTTCTTTCCTGCTCTTGCCTTCATGTAGTGTCTGCATTTACAAATTCTAGTACCAGTACTTTGCCTTGAACCATTATTCTATGACCAAACTCCTCACCTCGATCAAGAGAGGTTATTTTGCTCCACGCAAGTATTGGGCACTTCAATTGGTGAAGTCACCATTTGATGCAAAGAGCACGAACGTTGGTGATGTTGCAATTCAGATAGGACCCATATGGTTTTAATTGCAGGATCTTGAAGGAAAGTATGTGATACACTACAAGAAAATAGCGTCCGAAATGACACAATTGGTGAAGTCACCATTTGATGCAAAGAGCACGAACGTTGGTGATGTTGCAATTCAAATAGGACCCATATGGTTTTAATTGCAGGATCTTAAAGGAAAGTATGTGATACACTACAAGAAAATAGCGTCCGAAATGACACATCCGAATTGACGGACAATGTCTAAATTGACAAAAAAAAGAAGTCCAAATTGACAAAAAAATTGATAGAAAGAATGTCCAAATTGACAGAAAATGACAGCATCCCTTACAGTGTATTGATAGCAAGTGAGAAGTAATTGAAATGTAGGTGACTCGGGTGTATGATTGTCAAGTATAGCAAATTTCAAATCTCTTGTGCACGGGAAGGTCAATTCAATTTGTGGTGTGTGTAAACTAAATATGCATGTTGAAGTTTACGAAATTTCCCCTAACCGATGTTACAATAAAATATTAAAGATCTCCCCGGGGTAAGTCCATTTCCAAACGTTTTAGATTACAAGAATATGGTTCAATCAAAGTTCAATTTGCTTGATTAGCGTGGAACAATACTCTTCTACGTCAGGGCAAAGTGTATGTGATATCATGCGGCGTTGCATTGACTTATTTGAGGTGCTTTGATTATCAATCTTGCTTGCTAATTTTTAACAATATTGGCGATACTGATAGCAAGTGAAAAATAATTGAATTGTAGATGACTCGGGTGTATGATTGCCAAGTATAGCGAATTTCAAATTTCTTGTGCACGGGAAGGTCAATTCAATTTGTGATGCTTGTGTAAACTAAATATGCATGTTGAAGTTTACGAAATTCCCCCTAACCAATGGTACAGTAAAATATTAAAGATCTGACTGGCATAATTTTATTTCCAAACGTTTTAGATTTTACAAGAACTTGATTCAATCAAAGTTCAATTTGCTTGATTAGCGTGGAACAATATTTTTCTACGTCAGGGCAAAGTGTACATAATATGATGCGGTGTTACATTGACTTGTTTGAGGTGCTTTAATTATCAATTTGACGATCTTGCTTGCTGATATTTAACAATACTAGCGATATTGATAGCAAGTGAGAATTAATTGAATTGTAGGTGACTCAGGTGTATGATTGTCAAGTGTAGCGAATATCAAATTTCTTGTACATGGGAAGGCCAATTCAATTTGTAATGTTTGTGTAGGAGTATTATTCCACGCTAATCAGGCAAATTGAACTTTGATTGAACCATATTCTTGTAATTTAAAACGTTTGGAAATGAACTTATCATGGGGAGATCTTTAATATTTTACTATAATATTGGTTAGGGAAAATTTCGTAAACTTTAACATGCATATTTAGTTTACACACACACCACGAGTTGAATTGACCTTCCCGTGCACAAGAAATTTGATATTCGCTATACTTGGCAATCATACACCCGAGTCACCTACAATTCAATTAATTCTCACTTGCTATCAACATCCCCAATATTGTTAAATATTAGCAAGCAAGATCAATAATCAAAGCACCTCAAACAAGTCACTGCAATGCCGTATCATATCATGTACACTTTGCCTTGACGTAGAAAAGTATTGTTCCACGCTAATCAAGCAAATTGAACTTTGATTGAATCAAGTTCTTGTAAAATCTAAAACGTTTGGAAATAAAATTATCCTAGTAAGATCTTTCATATTTTACTGTAGCATCAATTAGAGGGGATTTCATAAACTGCAACATGCATATTTAGTTTACACAAACATCACGAATTGAATTGACCTTCCCGTGCACAAGAAATTTGATATTTGCTATACTTGGCAATCATACATCCAAGTCACCTACAATTCAATTATTTTTCACTTGCTATCAGTACACTATAAGGGATGTTAAATATCACCAAGCAAGATCGATAATCAAAGCACCTCAAACAAGTCAATGCAACACCGCATCATATCATGTACACTTGCCCAAACTATAGAAGAATATCGTCTGATGCTAATCAGACAAATTGAACTTTGATTGACCAGGTTCTTATAATCTAAAACGTTTGGAAATGGGATTACAATATTGAGAATCTAGTTGATACCCGGATTAAAGTAATACCCACACCCAATAGAAGTTACCACCAGGGTTCTAAAATGGAGTTTAGATATTATTTTGAATCAAACATTTTAGGAAAGGCCACAAGAGCTGTTGGCCTGGAAAATTTGGTACCATCCGCATGCCACAAAACCGGACACATCTCCATGAAACGCGTTCAGGTCCTCTTCCAGGAGAAGCATTACCTTCTTAGATGGCCCTGTGACCTGCTTGGATTTCACACAAAGTGTTCATATAAAAAAATCGCAAAACAAAGTTTCAACACACCTAAAACTATTGCAATTTAAAAACCAGATCTCTTTAAGATGTTGTTCTCTAATCTGGAAATCCTGCACACTTGTTTTTGTATCATTCACTATCGTAGATTTCTCACAATTCAAACTATGACATAGTTGTCACACAATCAAACTATAGCATCGCAAAAAATTTAGAGCCAATGTGGTGAGATTAAAGAGGTTTGGGAATAATACACAAACACCAATAATCTTTGTGAAAATGCATCACATGACATTGAAATCTTTCAGTAGAGCATCAAGAAAAGGAATTGAGAAACCACCGCTGACTTGGACCTTATCACCTGGTTTGCAATCGCACAAGAAGTTGCTAATGCAAAATGTGCTTCTCATGAGGTATAAAATGCCTCTAAACTTGATTTGATGAAATCACTATATACAATCAAAAGTGCGTAGAGATATATGATAGTCGATTACACACTACACAAAGAGCCAACAAGCAAATTCTTTTTAAAAAATTCTTCTTGAATTCTGGGCCAAATCATGCAAGTGACAGCTTTGTTGGAATGCTATGAACAATACACTTCAAGATGCCATAAGCATTGTCAAAATCTGTGGCTATGACCACCATTTTATTGCTTCCGGGTAACCTAGAGAACCCCAAACAAATTTAACCAAAATTGACTTGATTTAGAACATAACAAAGACTGGAAAGAACATTTCTACCTTCCGCACTCAAGTTGCAATGGCGAGCTTGTCAGGAGAAGCTATTTGATGCACTCCAACATATGTTTAGCTCCGTCCACACACATTCTAACCACAACAATAGCACTTTGCCAAACACGCTTCGAAATTCTACTTCAAGCAAGAGACAACCCTGAATTACTTTGTTTTTTAATGCAATGGGTTTCCCTGTCTATTTTAAAAAATAAAATAAAAATTGAGTGGATTCTAACATTCTTCACACATAAAAACCTACATTTCCAAAATTTGAGACAATTTAATAAGAATTGTTTGTCTAGATGATTCCTTTTCTTACCTTTCTGGAATTAAGATAGATTTTGTGTGTGTTTTTCTAAAAAGGACTCATCCAAAAAAGATATTCTTATCAAATTTCTATGTAATCAATGATTTTAGATTTAGAACCACTATAGCTTTGAGAAAATCAATTCCACCTTTAATATATCGTCCTACAATTTATCCAATGATGTGCCAAAGTTCATGGATTGGCTAGAGATGGCCTAAGATAGTCTTTTTTGATATCTAGACTAACTTTATATCCTTTTTTTCAAAATCAAATCACATGGATGATTTAAGAACTTGTTTATTAGTATACATATTCATTTTTGAGTGTGAAACTGCATAGGAATTGTAAGATTATAATGAGAGAAATGTACAGATTATATTTTTAGTATGCTATCCCTCCCCACAATGTTTAAGAAATTTATATATAAGAGTTTTTTTGGAATTGGAGGTGACATGAACAACTAAAATTTGGGTTAGTACACTAAAATGCACTTTCAAAAACCTTAAGTTCAGACTCATTATACACAATCCACCTTGCAATTGTTGAAATGCATTTTTTTCTTATTAGAAATCGCAAACAATTCCAAATCAAGAGTTAAAATTTAAAATTTCAATGGTGAAAATCATGAAAACACTTTTATCTTTCCATTAGGACCATTTTCAGAGCAAATGGATAAGTATAATTTTTTACATCTCAAAATCTATTAACATTGGTAAGCTTTACTCTTCCACTAATGGTATATATGCCCTTGAGAACCTCTCAAAAATCAAATATTTACCTTTTTTGGTGAAAAATAAAAGCTTCCAATAGTTACCTTTTAATATTGCTCATAATTTTTTTTCAAAACAAGTCAAAGGAATTAAATTGCATGCACACAAACAAGCCAAAAGTTTAGATCAACCATGAGTTATATGGTCGGTAAGGAAATTATGAGTTAAGTAAACTTACTATCTTAAGGTAGTAATCTCTAAATGCGCCCATCTTCTTCAAATAGACCCTATTATTAGCTAGAGAATGGAGATGAGATAATCCTTACATGGACCACTTTAGCAATTGAATGAAAATTTGTTTTTTCTATTGCAAGAGCCAATCATTGTTTTTGATTTCTGCACATCTCTTTACGAGTTGCAAGTGAACAGATTTGGGAAGACCTATATTCACAAATAGGTGCCTATGCCCCAAATCTTTGAAAATTTATAAGTAATTGAAAAATGATTGAAAAAATGCAAAACCACTTGTGTTAGGTTCCACATGTATTTTTCTTTCTCTGAAAAATGATCAAAAAATATCTCTGTATATGGAAACCTACTGAAATGGTCGACCAGCCCGCCCTTAAGTGGTCGCTTTTAGAGCATACTACGTTAGCTGAAGCATTTCATTTTTATAATCACCAATTTTGGATGAAAATGTGTATAACTGAAAAATAATTTTTTGTGTCTAAAAGATAGAGAAATACATTGCTTCACTTAAATATAGAACTGGATTACAGGACACTCTGAGTACCGTACTCAGTTGTTTCACCGCTGAAAAATCACAGGTAATTCAGTTATGGCGGTCATAAATTAGAACAAATATCAACAAGGTGAACGTGTTGTATTTGCCTTGTTCTAAGAAAATAAATCCAGACTATTTGAAAACAACTGTATCCATGCTCAAGTACTTATTCCTGGATGATTTCAAACGAACAATACAAAATGAAGGACTGCAGTTTTGTATCCAATTGTACACCACGACATATCTTAAGTCAAGAATTATCAACCAGAAAAACGATATAAATCAAAAGGAAAGCTACACCACAAGCCAACCACCTAACTAAGCGCAGACCATCAGTATGATGCGCAACAGGAGGAATTCAGAAGTTCATAACCTTTTAACTGCTTATTAGCAGAAATAATATATATATATATATCAATAAATAAAGTGACAGCAATATTCTTCCGTTTGGAAGGAGCAGTATCACGAGTTCAGCAACACATAAATAATAAGCAGTAACGTACGCTAGGCCTAAGGCACTGATATGAGCTCCTCTTCTCCATTAATTTCCCAATAATCCTCTTATAAAATGCAGTGCCAGCAGCAGCAAGGCAAGCCAAATGCAAGATGTTTTCCCCTACGGAGAGGGAGACAGATTAACCATTAGCTCTAACCTAAGAAGCAAGGGGATTTGCAAAAATCATAACCTACCATAACCTCTCAGTCGCCACACGGAATAGCTCGGTGCAGCGAGGACCAAACAATAGCTAGGCCTTTCGGTTGAGTTCAACCAAAGAATCAGGATTTGATATCCATTGGTGCTTCCGAATGGGCAAATGGAATGGCGACAGCCCAACACGAAGCACCTGATAAATTTGTTAGTATGGTCACTATGTACTTACTTGGATACCAGCAATCTTGGTGGTCAAATTATCCCTTTGGTTTTGGTCGGAGGAATTTTGGGCAGCCTCGAGTGCTGGATAAACAGTCTCAAGTGCATGGACAACTTCAACGGTCTCTGAATGCTGATCCTGCTCGTCCAGGGTGGGAACATTGATGTGCAAAGATCCCTCAGAACACAAACTGTTGAGAGTCCTGCCAGAGGAAATAGCCTTTTGTTGAATATATTTGTACAGTTCCGCATGGAACTTGTGGTTTACCGAGAAGACATCTAGCTTGGGGTCCTTATCGGACGAACCGTTACTGGTTTTGCAGAACGAGGGTAGCGTGTCAAAGCCCATCACCTACAAGTCGAGTCACTTGAAATTAGAAAAAAAGAATTATACAATGGTTTCTAGTCCCATATTAGCTTCACCACGATCAGGACTCAACTTCGAGCATCATTATTACAGCCACTCAGGAAAACAGAATGTTACCTCAAGAAGCTCGTCCCGCCCATTGCCCCTTAAAACTTGCACTTTCCGCTTAGTCCTTTCTTGCAACATCGGCTTCACTGCCTGCTCAACGAGGACAGGAAGTAGTGAGGTTCAACCGCAAAACAGTATTGAGGCAAGAGACCCTATTTGCACCGTGTAACTATCTGTGTCACTTTGTAATCAACATGTATCAATAGATTACACTTGGAAATTTGAAATGTACATTAGTGACACATAGTGGCACAAATAGGGTGGTTTCCAAATTGTGGCCCAAACAAGGTCTCTACCTCAGTCCCAGTTAACTACTGTGACAAACTTTCAAACAATCATTGATATAAAATACTTGATTCTCTAATTCAACACAAAAGGTTGTCATACCTTCCAACAGGCAGAGAACACATATGGCGCATTGACAATGTAGTAAGTATCAGTTTTCTCTGGGTAGTTCAAATCATCAACGGTAGCAATAGCTGTTGAAATCTTCAGCCGACTGAAAGCTGAAAGCCTGAGGCCAGTCATATCCAAGATTTTCACACAAGTCCCAACATAACGCCCCTTTTTCTTACTCACTTGAGGCTGTGAAACAGGTCATTCAAAATATAAGTAAAATTAGCAATCTTCAACAAGAAGATAAAAATTTAGAAAGGGCTTGTTTAGATACGAGGTGAGCGCATGAAACGTCCTGAAGCAATCTTACCAGGATTATTCTGTCCCTGTACTCATTGATCTGGATGTGTGACTGAACGTATTTGTCTACCTGCAGATGGAATGATAAAAAGTAGCATTACTCCAACGACAAGCTTAGACACTACAAACAGCTCAGTTCCGTGGATATTGCTGTGGATATCATATGCTAATTTGATAACAAATGTACCTCTTTTCACAGGTAACATTTCCAGAAACTCTCAAGACTCGGCGTTATGCAAAGATCCCTCGACCTAATGAAGGACTCCCAGCACTGCGTTCCATACTACTTGGCACTAGTAAATTGTACTTTTTCAGACATGAAGCTCTGAGAGCCAGATCACATTTCTTAAACTCAGAATGAGAGCATGAAGCAGTCGCTTACTGAAGCTTGATCAAAAGTGCTGTTGCCTACACCAATTGCAAACACTGGTCGACCCTGCAATACATCGATAAAACATCTCTGTGAGAAATGACAGTGAAGAAATAGTAACTTGACGAAGACGGGGTTTGCAAGGAGGACAATTTGAACATTCAAAACTAAAGAGCACGTTATTACATGCACATGCAATGCATTTGCTGGAGAAAAAAATCCTAATGCAAATCTTCTAGGTCACGAAAGGTCGACAAGACTTCAAGCAACTTCCCTAATACCTTACTGATGGTCTAGAAATACCATATTTTAAAATTGAAAATCTTAGTCGCATTTCAAATGTATCAACATCCACATTAAGCAACTTTGAGAACTAAAGACACTCAAGAAAATCGGAGCAACCAAGGACATGAAGGTTAAGTTCAAGATAAGCTTGCCTCTTTGCAAAAGCCGCAAAAGCCGATCAGTTGAGTCTGTCGAATAAGATCAAGTTTCTCCTTTGGCAATATCGGTTTCTGAAACAATACAAAATCATAATAAGCACAGCTGTGAGTTCTCAACCATGATTGTGTCGACCCAAAGAAACCGATCCACATGGAGCATATAAAAAAACTAAAATCCAGAGTAAATGGCTCCATTCATTATGATATGATTCCACCGTTTACTTACCGCAAGGATGTTATCGATGTTGTTAGTAACTCTCCAATTTAGGCAATCGACAAGCTGTACGGCAAAGAAGACGAGCGCTGAATTAGCAACCAATACTCTCAAATTTTGGAAAGTACTAGGTCTGCCTATGGAATGAGTCAGTTTAGCACAACATGTGTACCGGTATTCAATGCTCACCATTTTACCAGACTTGGTTACATCCTCTTCCCTTGCTCTCAGAAATCGCCGCAAAGTTGCTTCAGGATAACCGCAGTGCATGTTCTGGAACAAATTAAAATTTATTAGCAACCTCACATATATTGTCTTCCTTCAAAACACAGCATTAAATAATAATTGTTTACAATTTTATGGCCCAGTCAAATTTAACCCGTACCTGAAAACTCCGACGAAGGGGTTCGTCCACTGAAGTTTGATAACCACGTGCAGAAAACAGCAGCATTCGTGAGAAAGGTACACATAGCGGATCGACCAACTCGAATGATCATTCGAATTAGAAAAAATGAAAGGATTCTGAAATTCACGACCGCAGTGCGAAACAATTTGCTATAATCTTAAACATTCTCAGATACAAATGAAACACAACGAGTTTGAGGCCGACGCAATGCTACTCACAGCCATTGACGATCTCCCGCAATTCCTTCACTTTCGACTCCATACTGGGCAGGGACGTTTCTGAGCAACAGACACTCTACAAAGGGCCACGCGTTCCTCCAGGATAAATACCGGTATCACTGTAAGATATTCACCGAAAGAAGTCGGTACTTAACGACGTCCTTAGATCTTGAAAATCTTAACCACAACGATTGTGCAAGCATTCTTCGAAACTTTGGCGATCTTCAAATGTAGAATTTCGCTTCGAGCACCTGCAAGAGTATACACGGAATTCGTTAATGCCAGACGTTTAAATAGAGAATATTATTTAACTGTATTCATGCAGAAAACACTAGAACCTAAAAATTCTTGTGGAGTGAGCATCTGATCAGCATACAACAAATGTGTAGCTTTCACTTTCGCCACCTCCGCAGCCATTACGAGAAACCTAGTCCAACTTCACATAACCTAGTCCAATATGAGAATTAATTTCCTCGATTACACGAATGTGAATTCGGACGTATATTTTACACTGCAATTAACGGTAATTACGAAACTCCCTCGCCCCGGAAAAAGAGAAATTAGAGCAAACAGCAGATACATCATACACATACAACCTCAGTGGCGTAATATTACTTCAGAAGTGAATCTAATATTGTTTCTAGTCTTATGCTCTTAGTGACTGAGCTCCGTATGATGGCCTTTCGTCTTCGAATTCCAGTGCAGAAGCACATCGAAGTAGGAACCTCAACTTCCAGAACAAGGTCATAGTCCTTAAGATCGCCAGAAGCAAAAACCTTCTGCTCCAGCGAGACCGCGTAAGCTTAAAGCAACGTCAATTTCCTACTGGGAAGCTCTACACCACAAGAAGGGGGGAATCGAGTTATTCTAATTAACTCTAGCATTCGAAACCTTTCTAAGAGATGCTGTGAGCAACGGAACAAAGCAATAATGTCAATTACAAATGGTAAGTCGACCAGATCCAAAACAACCTCCGGTGACTAAATACTCTTCATCGTACTAGCTGCTGAGATCTCAGCTCTCCTAGCCCGTTCTCCACAATGAAGACTCAAAGAATCAGAGTAAAGATCATTCAGCGAATACACAAACCTCTCATAAACATCTCCCACGCTAACTATACGTGGCAAATCACTTAATGTGACACTTAAGGAGTACACAGTACGTTGGCTGAACAAGACATCCCTTACAGTAAACCGGCAATGACACCAGAGTGCATGATAAAGCAGACGAACAGACAGTTCGCATATCAGACACTCACGTCTTCTGCCAGAAGACGCAATCAAAAGCGAGCTCACATCTCAAATCCCTCGCTCACACAAAATCTCCTCCTCAACTCGATCGCCAAAACTTCAAGCGCGTTTTCCACTACGACATCCAATCGATAAACATCTTCACATTAACAATCACCTCAACATAGGCGCCTCCTCTGGTTCGCTTCAGAAGACCAAAACAGGGCGGGCTCTTCGCAAGAACGATGACATCTCCACCCACAGGTCACGGCAGGAGGCGATTCGACTCTCCCCTGATAGATCTCGCAATGAGGAAGACGATGCCGCAACTAAGAGAGGCCGTTCGGATCGCAGCGTCGATAATCCGCGATCTCAAACAACGCCCTCATCAGACATTGCCGAGCAAGCGCTTCAGGGGTGAATAGTAATAGCATGCCCTCGGGCTCTCCTCCCCTTCCACGGTCCTTCCGTCACATGCTCCGTCTGGTCGCCCGGATCACAACGTCTCCGACCACTAGTCTTTGACTTCTATCACGGGCAGTTCCATCTCCGACCGATGGTCCCACATACTTACTGGTCGTTCATCTGTAGGGGTGGGCCAGAATTAGTGAGCGCTGACACGTTGAGTTAACTGGTTATGTGCCGATACCACCAACCATATTATTACGTGTCATCCTTTTAATATGACTTTTTCACGACTTTTTCCTTAAACAGTAACATTCGCGACATCCAATGAAGCCCAAAAATCTCGAAAAAGGGTCCTCGATTCAAATTATGTGTACTGGACAGGGCTGCAGATTGATTGAATTGGGAAGTCGGTTCTACAATGGCAGCCGCCCCTTTCATTTTTTTTAAATTTTAAATTTTTTTTTTGGGGGGGGGTTGTGGTGGTTTGGTTCAAATGAGACCATTATTTCATTGCACACAATGACAATACAAGCTTCACATGCAAACTAAGGTAGTCTGCTCTAAAAGCGACCATGTTTTAAATGCGACCCCTATCTAGGAATCGGTGACATGTTGCTTGGAATATGTGTTACTTGTCAATGATGAGTTATATAAGCTTAAATAGTGGCTTTAAGAGCAGACTACCTTAATAGCATTGTCACCCATCTTGTAAAATGGATGACTTGTTAAAGCCGGCTTGCAAAATTGCCCCACCAATCTTGCAAAGTAGATGACTTGGAGGTTGGATAGGCTTGCAAACGAGGGTCATTTAGGGCTACGTCTTAACTTGCAAAACAACAAAAGATACACCCAATGGATACTTAAGAACTTTGGGATTATTTACTTTAATTTGTATGATTTGCATGTATTCACTTACATTCACATATAAATAATTGAAGGGCTAAGGGAACTACACCTAATAGTCTACTCATTTCTATAACTACCCCCTATATATTCTTGCCTAAAATAAGTGTATTGCCTCTATGTATAAGAATCTAGAGTCACTTTGGGACACACCTACTTTCATCACTTTGAAAATTCATAGTTTATTGATACAATGACTAAAAAATGCATTAAAAAGGAGGATCAAGAATTCCTTGTTTGACTTTCAATAAAATATGACAAAAAATGAAGCACTTTATTTAATGGTAAGAACACTGCTCCATAAATTATTCGGACACAATTAGGTGTAGTTACCTTACTATTTTGACTTGTAGCCATACAAATGTGAAGGGTGAAATAAATTTAAAACTCTTGTAAGGAGGGTAGACCCCAACAGACAATGTGTAATCAATGAAGGGGAGAGTGAGCAATGATTTCTTTTACAACAAATTTTCACTAGTATCTTATCTTATTTTCGAATTGACTCCCCTTACACTAGAAAATAAAGAAAAAAATATAGATGAAATCACCCAAAACATCTCCAAAAAGTTCAATGTTCATCAAATCCATACATTAAAGTAGTTTGTTTGTTTGCTTGTTTGTTTGTTATGATTGTTATGGTGAGATCTCCTAAACTATGCGTCCCTTGGTCACATTCCTAGTATTGTTGGAAAGCCTTCTACGAGGATGGGTGCACAGACTTTGTTTCATGGTGTTTGGACATATGGTAGAAAAGATATTGAATTCCAACAAAATCATGAATTAAATTTATTTTTTATTTATTTTTTATTATATTGTATACAAGGCATATATAATTTTGGATGAAGTGAAGCACTAAGTTTAGATTTTTTATGGATGAAAACTTATAACTGATGGACGGCGGATGAGCAAACCAAAGATGATTTTTTGGGGCATTCCAGGGTGCGTGTCACTGCCTCACTGGGAGTGAGGTTCGATGCAGAAGGCACTCATGCCTGAAATTCAGGGCCGGACCAAAAAAGAAGGTTCAACGTGGCCGGCCATATGGGAATTTGGGAAAGGCTCACTTCACTGCCATCGATTTGCTGCATCCGGGATTTGCGGGAGGAGGATTATTGAATTGACAGAAGTTTTAGGGCCCTCTTTTAGACTCAACCTCCCCGAGGAAGGGACTTAATCAATTTTGCAACTTGGTGTAGAAGGTGTGTTTTGGGATATAAAGTTGTATTCATACGGGGAAAGAATTTCAAAATGGTCCGAATTATTTTGTGAACTCAAAAAGTGTAGGTATTCTTTCTATGCAGAACTCAAGATATTTTGTACAAGTGGGAATGCTTTATTTAGAAAATACCATATACTAATATCAAACAAGGAGAAATGGTGTTGCAATTTCTCATAAACGTTGACTTCAATAAGGCACCACTAGTGAAGAAATGGTGGGGCAATTTCTTGTAAACATTGATTTCAGTAAGGCACTAATAGTGGAGAAACGGTGGTGCAAATTCTTGAAAACATTGATTTCAGTAAGGCACCGATAGTGGAGAAATGGTGGTGCAATTTCTCGTAAACATTTGACTTTAGTAAGGCATTAGTCAACAATGGAGGGAGGTACCAAATCGAATGCCAATTTGGAGTACTCAATTGATAGAAAAGTCAAGAATATTGTTGGGATAACAATTTTGTATCCCCCATTTTGTAGAATTTTTGAAAAATGTTTGTACAAGAAGGGGTTAGAAAACAAAGTAAATTTGTTTCATATTGGTAGGAAGATTTGTACACATGTACACATTGGTGTGGTGATTGCATGTGCAAATACCAAACTTGGATATATGTAAAATAGGATATATTTTTGAAGTGTGACATTCAAACCCTTTGATGTGACATTCATTTCTTTGAACATGAGTTGTTTATTCCCCTAAATAATACAAAGACTGGCCTTGGAACATGGGTACAATGACTAAATTAAATAATTATATTGGTTTGTGCTATAGTAAGTTTTCAAAAATATTAATTGTATCAATCTAGACAATGTAGTACAATAGTTTTCCCATAATACCAATATATGACTAGCCACATAAAGGGTTGTAGAATGAACATAAATCCTTTAATTTCTTTTCTTTTTTTAAGAAATTGGACTATTTAAATCATCAATTTACGTAGATATATGTAGTTTGCACATTATTTCAGCATGGTCATTTTACATGTGTTTTTGATATTTCTAAGGTTTCCAAGGATTTCATTGGTCCTCCAAATCATTTCTAGGATAATCCTTTAGATCTTCGAGGGTCCGAAGTTGGTAATTTTATCAATATTTTTAATATATTATTTTAAACACAACAATTCATAACATAGATCTTCTTTAACCCCTTGAGTTCCTTGACTATGTTTTCACCAAAAACACTACAAAACTACCATTTCTAGTACAAGTACCAACTTTTAGAGAAAAAAACATTTTTGGACACAAGTAACTATAGGATCCTGTAACTTAGTATGCTAGTTAGAAAAGATGTGGAAAAATTTCAGAAATTTCCACATCATGGATTGCAAGATATAAGCCAATCCAAATTCATTGAAATCATTTTTTTGGCCTTACAGAAAACAAGGCAGCTACGCTTCACAAGCTCACTTCTCTAGGAAAAAATGTCCAAAATGGTGGTACTTCTTTGGATTCTTTTTCCTAGTCAAGTTGGTTACATGCTTAAGTAATTTCACATAATTTGAAATTGTACAACATATAGAAAAAAAATTGTAAGTAGAAAGAAGTAGAGAATGATTCCAAATACAAAATTGTTAAGAATTTAGTTACGGAATTGAAAAATGCCAATCCCAATGGTTGTAGCATTGTAATAAACAATCTACATCCTATGATTTTATTTTTTTCAAAAAATATTGAAAGTTGAGTAAGATAATAAAGGACTTCAAAGTTTATTTTAGAGTAGAAATCCCATAACTACCCGCAAACTAAAACTCCTCATAACTTTTGACTCATTGATCAAAATGAAATGATTCAAAGCTTTCCTCATATACGTATATAACTCTAGAAAATCCATTTCAAATTTTTGTTTCTAGAAAAAGTGATTTTTTCGGATCTGCCTAGACTGCCTAGATTTGGAAAAAAGTAAGACATTAGGTCATAACTTTTGATTCATATTTCCAAATGTCATGAAATTTAGTGCATATGAAAGATATTCCTTGTTCCCACTTTCTACTAAAATTTCAGCCTAAAATATGCAAATCTCTAGTCACAAGTACCTACCCAAATTTTCCTATGTTGCCAAAAAATGCATGTTGGTCCTTTAGGGGTTAAATGATTGGCTTTGAATATATATTGACCCAAAGTCTTCTAGAATTTGGATTAAATTCACCTTTCCTGAAATTTCCAAGGACTCAAAAAAAATTGTACTTTTGTTGCTACATATCACAACAAAAGTATCATCCACATCATTCATTCTTTCCCTCTCGAGATCCTCCAAGTCATTCCACAGCTGCACATAATTAAAAAAAAAAAGACCCCCTACTTTATTCTTGATTAATTTATCTTCAATACCTCTCTCACCTCGCTAATTTGGGGACTCTAATTCCAATTACGAATTCCAAATTTCCAAATTTCATCATGCATGGAAATTAAAAAGTTATTGTGTTTTTTTCCCCCAAGGGGCCAAGCAAGAGGGTCAGTTCACCCCCGCCCGGGGCCGGCCGCGCGGCCGGCCTGCAATCATCACCAATCACACCTTCCCCATTGGCAGTTTGACATTTTCACAGTTGGTTGGAACTTACTCCCACTCAATCCATTATTGTCTGTCCTCAGTCACTGGTCAGTTGACGTTTTCATTTCTGACCACACCTGAATGACCTGATCACCCACACACAGCACTAGTACAACCAAACACTTTACATAGTTGGATGTCTTCTTCCAATGTTTTCCCAAATCAAACTCTGTTGTTGGCCTTGACTCATGACCAACAATTTGGAGGAAACGCGTGTGTAGTACTTTCGACGTGCCCCTAGGTCCGTAGCTAGCGGAAAGATATTACGTAACTTTAAGTCCTTTCAGTTTTTTTCAAGGGCGAATCACAATGGAGACCGTAGGCGTGAGTGCACGTAGGAAGTGCTTGCGTGGACATTCTTTACCGATGAGGTGGGTGGGGGTCCCTTTCGCATCGTTGAAAAAGGAGACCCTTGGGAGTGAATGAAAGTGTCTTGTGGGGCTCTCCTTGGCCAATTCCAATCCTTGGAGTGACTGGTAAGTCCCTCCTAAGTATGTAACGAAGCATTGATACCTTCCCAGCATGGAGGAGGACCATTGCCTGGTTGTAGGCTAGATGTGGACAAAAAAGTTTGTTCCTCACTCAAGTTGGACCTTTCCCCACATAGTCAATTCACTTCACCAAATTTAAAACTAATTGTATGTCCTAGAAATTGAGGTAGGGGGAAGGGGAGAAATGTATTAAACTTGAGGTGTAAGTAATTTCCCTACCATCTTTTTAAGCCTTGCCAAGCACAATTTTGCACTTATAATTCATGAGGAATGTGACATGTTCATCAACATCCAACAATGTTGTTTTGACTCTAGACAACTCTTTGGTTAGTTGTAAAATTTAGTGAAGTATTGACTATGTGGGGAAGCAACTAAATGAAGAATGAATCTTTTTGTCCCCAACTACAATATTATGGGAAGTATATACATAATAAAAATTACTTGCTCTTTGTGACATCACCTTCCATAACATTATTAAGCAATGTTTGGGGCATATTTTTCTCCCTCAAATTTAGAGAACACCCTATAATTTTCATTGGAAGACTACCTCACAATACATGCAATGCACAGTGTACCTCATAATAGAAGAATTCAACCACTTGAGCATTGGGAAATAAATGGAAGTCGCAACAAAAGGTATTCATGTAGAGGGATATACCTTCTAGGAAGGGGAAAGTTCCAAAGGAGGGTATACAATGTTATATTTAATTGAGTTGAACCAAAGGTCATAGTCATACTTAGTCAAAAACTTGGGAACAACTATATGGGATTGGAGTTGATATTTTTTTCAAAACAATTAAGTTGATCCCGCGTTGTGTTAGTGAATTTGGAGTAATATAATTCTCAAAATAAATGTCAATATTTTAAAAGTATTTCTTTAAAGTCTTTTATATATGGTAAAAAGAAAATCATACTTAGTTTTTACACAAAATAATTTACATTTCACAAATTGCGTTTCCTTTGGGAAAAAATCTAATTCAACAAATGAATGTAAATTCTTATGATGCACGATAGAATTTCATCCAAATTGATAGTAGAGGTGTAAAGAGTTGGCCCTATGGAAGAAGGTGATTCAATATTGTATTCCAAACCTCTATAGAATTAATATAAGCCACTATATATTGTCCATAATTTCAAGTTTAGAGGGTTGGAGAAATGTCAAAATTTTATTTTGTTCTTTGCACACCAAGAGACAATGTGCAAAGTAAAAATAGTGAAGTTGTATTTTTTTTAGGGAAATTTTTATTTTTATTTTTATATAAAATAATCCAATCTAAGTGCATAGGATTTATTTGCACTAATGAGAAAATAAATTCACTCAAATTAACATATCAAAATAATCTACTTTATTGCTTTAAATCTTCTATAAAGACAAGGTAATTTTATCCCTCTAAAAGATGAATTATGGTTCTTTGGCACATAAGCACATACTCTAAGTGCTACGACATCACCCCTAGACCAACCAAAAGTGCATTCATAACTAGTCAAATTCAATGGAGTTCTAATAAGTATATTATTTTCCGTCACAACTTGTATGCTATAGTCATTTTCAAGCATAACTTTGAGAATATCGATTTAATGAAGTTGAAACATCGACATGACCTATTTTAATTTTCATCAATACTTTTTTCACTAAACTTAATTTAGTAGAGAATATTGAATTTCAAAAATATGTGACACTCAAGGTTTTAGAGATTTCAAATATTATCACTAAGCACCCATTGTAAGGAATGTGGAGTTGAAATTTGTGAAAAATGGTATTAAAAAAAACTAATAGCTATTGCACAAATATTATTCTAAAATTTAAAAACTAATTATATGTTGTTTGAAAGTGTGAGAAGGAAAATATGCACTATATTTTTATCCATGCATTTGATACATGGAAAAAATGGTTCAATATGCCTCCCAAATTTGTATTAAATTTATTTTTATTATTATTATTATTATTATTATTATTATTATTATTTAATGGTATTCAACACCTTAAATAAAAACTATATTAGTACAATAAAAAAATTGTCTTTTTTGTAATCTTCATTTCATGACTTAAAAATTAGATACCTTAGGAAAGAACCATCACTTCACGTTGTCATTTATATTTGTGCACATTTTTTAGTCACTATTGACTTTTGAAATATTCCTTGAAGTAATTGTATGTGTGCAAAGAGGTAGAACATTTAGTTCACAATGGCTTCAAAGTTTAAATAAATAGATTTAGTTTAATATCTTTATATCCATTTTCAAAGGAGATAGATGAAGAATTTGCAACTTTAAATGAAAGGTTGGAGATAAGGTGACCAATGTCAAGGAAGAGGATATTGAACCCCATCATTACAAGGCCTAAAAAAGGCAAAAAAACATTCCTAGTCAAACCCAATGTGGTGCTTAAAAAGAGTCAGGCGACAAGGTAAGAGGCATTCAATAAAATTGCTTCATTCCTGCCTCTTTAGCCTCAAATATATATTGATGTTAGATTAGTACACCAAAGTATTGAGAATCCATGAAATGTTTTGAGATCTACTTATAGAAAACCAAGGGACTCTTTAACAAATATTTATGACTACTTGAATATGATAACAATATATGTATATTAAAAAAATGTTCTTTGGATTCTTTTCTTTTTGTCTTTCTTTCCTTATTTTTTTTAGTACACCAATAATTTTTTCTAGAGACAACTATTGACAATAATTTTTCTTGTTTTTTATCATTACTAGTAGTAAACCCAAACATCTCATTCAATAATTATTGTTTACAATTATTGTCATGCTAATCTACATATTAGTTTGATCTCTAGCTATAAATAAAGATTGATTGGTAGAGCAAGTGACAACTATTTTGTGGTGATTATTTTGCTTTGTGTGTACAACTAGTCTAAATAACGCAACACCAAAATGATTGGTATTTGAGGTTATATTGGAACAATATTGTAGTTATTAGCAAATCTAAAGTGACTAAAGACTACTAAAAATGTAGTGATGATAGATTCTATCACAGCCTCTTGTCCAAAACTTCTCTTCAAAGGCCAAAGAGCTAGAGAGCCTCATCTACTTTATTGATACTCCTTTTTTATACCAAACCCTCTAGATTCTATTAGCTTAAAATGAACAATCTCTATTTATAAGCAAAGTATATATTGTCAGTACACACAAAATAAAATAACCAAACTAGTCTAGATTTGTATTTAGGCTAAACAAAATTTAGATTCTTTTCTTATACATATTTTTGGATGCCCTATGAATATCCTATAATTTTTGAAGTGTTGAGAACAAATGTAATCAAATACAAATCTAGGCTAGACTCTAATCTCTATTTATTAGCAAAGTACATATTGATAAGTCTCACACTTTTCATTGGAGTTCAAATAGAGATATCCAAATGTGCCACTCACCCAAAAGCACCATCTTTACAAAACATACATCTAGTTAATTAATATATACTTCCACGGAAAGAAATGATTTTAGAATATCTACCAAAAAAAACTTTGACCCTTGATAACTTTTGTATAGAATGTCCAAATGAAACATTTTTTGGTATGTTGAAATTGTTGATCTTTCACCTGCCAACAAGAAAATATAAATTTTGATGAGTCTACTAAAAGTAAATCTAGTATATTAAAAAAAAAGTGGCAATTTTTTGGAATTCCTACCTTACTTAGTTTCCCTATTCACTCCTTGTTGGAAGGTTTGTGGCATTTTTTTAGTCCATTCATAGCTAAGTGTTGTTGATGTACATTGGTTTATGTTGTGCCTAATCCAATTTCACGAGGGATACCAAGTTCTGGTGATACCAAATTCGGTTTTCGGTTTTTGATTTGGGATGTGGTTTTCCATAAGGTAGTCAATCCATTTCCAACCACTTAAGCAATTATGCATATTTGGAGCGCAGTTTTTTTGAGTGAATTTTTTGGCCCATGTACAGGAATAAAGTTTAGAAAAATTGCATATTTTTTCAGAATTTTATTACACAAAATGTAATTACTTTGGATATTTTAGTCAAAGAGTCTCTTTGACCTATAATGGTGATATAGACCTTCCTATTTCTAACCATACGTTGATTGTGAGCTTGGTTTAGGGTTTGTTGGACTAGTAGTAAGCATCCTTTTTTTTGGCACCATGGGGCCAAATTTCACCATTTCAAAATAAATGTCTACTTTCACCGCTTAAAAGTAATATTTTTTGGAATAGAATTTTCCATTTTCATTTAAAATGTGGATGAAATTGTCAAATTTGGATGAAAAAGTGTTTTTTGGTCCCAAAGATGGATGAATGTAGAAATACATTAGAAGATTTTTTGGAGCAATTAAGGGCTGTGAGTTCCCTGACGTTCCCCTGCGTCGAGAACTCTACGATGCAGCCCGTTGACGTGGTCGACTACGTCAGTAGGCATAAAAAAAAAAAAAAATTGAAAAAAAAAAAAATTAAATAATATTTTTTTATCCTTCATTTAAAATTTTTTTAATTTTTAATTTTTAATTTTTTTAAATTTTATTATTATTATTTTTATTATTTTTTATCTAGGCCGCACAGGCTGGTTCCCAACAACGGGAACCAACCTGAAACGCCCCTCCCAAAGGCCTGATTCTCATCTAATGCAATGCTTCACCAAATTTTTAAGTGATCACCATCTTGGCACTTTGTCAAAAAAGAAAAAAGAAAAGGGGCTACTAGTAAGGTAGAACAATCCAATGCTATTGGACCTCATTTTGACATCTATTGGACCCTCCCATTTGTATCACTCACCTACCTATTACCACAATCTTAACAACTCTTTAGCATCATGACAATGTACTTGGGGATGGGACATGTGTGGTTTAGCAGGGGTTCATCCACACTTTACCAATTTAGTCCCAACAAACTTTGAAAAATCATAGAAAAATCATTTATTATTGGAATGTCTTGATCAAGGTCTTGATTCTACTTGCAAATGGCTTCTCTCAAACTTTTCAATCTCTAAAAACTATGTGAGTTGACAAATAACTTCTCCAAGAAAATTAGATAGCAAATCTACTTGGTAATAGGCATGTTTACCTTATAATTAATTTTGTCTTGACAATGCTTTGATGCAATGAGAAAGAACTAGCTCTTTTATTGTTAACCCTTCTAAGGATTGAATGCTTTTGGATTTTGTACACTTTAGAATGTGTCTATTTAATTTTGTATGAATATATCGTTTACCTCAATTTCATCAAATTGTCTTAAGAAAAAGGTCATCTTTAAAAAAATCAAGAGATGCTTTCACTGAATGAAAACTTATTTGGACAAAATGTTACTACAATGAAAACAAGGTTTTTTTAGAAGTTGAAATTGACTGCTTAGTCATTTTTGGTGTAGGTTAGTAAATTTTCAATCACATTTTGACATAGTCAAGTTTCTTAGTTATAAAAATAAGAAATTCAACAAGAATGCTAACAAGAACATGTTCCTTGGTGATGGAGACTTTAGTACAATTCTAAAATTCAATATGGCTATTACTATTCATAGGTCCCTATGCTATTTTTACTTGTATTATCATTATTGTTATTTTGACTTGAGTTCATTATACCATTTTTTTCTAGTCTTTTGCTCTCCAAAGACCTTTTTTCTAACACCTATGATGTACATATTAGATGTGAGTGGCTTGTGTTGTAAATTTGACCTATATCATTTTTGTTATTATTATTAATATATTTTTAAAAGTTCTTAGTGTATTATACTATAAAGAAAATATGTTCTTTTTTTAACAAGGCCATAATGCCACTTAGTCATAATGAGTTATTTCCATCACCTCTTGAAGACCAAGTGTTCAAATTTTGACCAATGAATGAATGCAAACATGTCATAAAGACAAATACATTTTAAAACTTATATTTTCATCCATCCAAATACTTCTAGATTCTTTTGTGACTAGTTTCCTAGCATTTGTTTGGTATAGATCTTCAAATTCTTCTTGAAAAACATATTTTTGTTTATGGAAGAGTACAAATATGTTTCACTTCAAATATTATTATTTTTTATATAATAAAACAATAGAAATATTTTTGAGATAATTATTAGAACTAAATTAGAATGCTAAACTTCAAGGAAAAAAACGTTGTAAAGTCATCAATAGTCAAGTATCCAATCACTCTAACAAGGATTACCCATTTTTTGAAATTCCGGATATGGTCAGTGGTAAATCCAACAACATTTATAATTTGATGGAGAATGTATGCACATTGACATAGAACTTTGTAAACATGTTCCGGTGGGGTTACATTTCAACCAATGAAAATGCTAAAAGTGTAAAAAAAATGGTTGCCACGATGAAAGAGAACCTCAAACATGGGTTTAGAAGGCATACAATTATTTGATTGAGGCAACCCCTCTTGTTATTTGAATTTATTTTTTGAAAGCTCCTTTTGAAGTGAACAATGCACAAATGATAATTGGGTTGTCCATTTAATTGTCCTAGTCAAGGAAAACTATTGAGCCACCCAAAACAAGGCAAAATAATGAGATCTTTGACATGATTTGCTTTGCCAAAGTAGATAGGGCTAATTTGTGGCATAATTGCTCCTAACTACAAACATTTAACTACAAATGTCATGAGATTCTTGTGCACACCAATGAAGTTTTTTATTAACCAATTCAAAGCCTTTGCCCAAAAGTTGTCTACTAGAGTGCCTTGCAATCAATTTGATGTATGACAACAATTCCGTACCCATTCTTCTAAATTCAAGTCCTCTCTCACTACCAACGCTCTTGCCTTCTACTTGATATACTTGATAAACCATTTTCAACTACACTTACAGAGAAATTGCAATAGATTTCAACACCCATGGCTACGGGGTAGTAGGAATCTCTTTGTTCACGGTCATGGCCCCTTTTTCTAGGATCAACCCTTAAAGGACACTACAACCATTTTTCAACCGATGAATGACAGAGAATCCTACTATGTAAGACAAAAGTACAACTATTCTTCCTCTGAATTTTGTGTGACAAGGGGAGATCTTATACAATAGTTTGACTTCCAATGAGTGTTTTTGGATTTTTTAAACCAACGATTCCTGTCATAACAAAAAGGATGATTTTCACAATCACCAACCCTTGTCTCCAAGCAGCCTCGAGTTTGAGGGAGGACTCCCTGCATCTGGGCCTTTACTTAGAAGGGACGGTGGAGATTGAAGGTGTGGGGAGGGCATGCTCTGGCTTCACTTAATGGTTTGATGGTGAGGTGCTCTGGCTTAATGAAAGCTTGGCGGCCTAGCTTATAAGCAGTGTATTTTTTAATTTTTTCTCTTGGTAGAGCAACTGGCACCTTGGAATGCAGCCAAGTAAGAAAAAAATGGATAGAATCATCCGAATTAATATTCTCATCCAAAATTTATCTATTGTAAGGCACTTTCATCCAAATATTGGCTATCACTAGTATGTTTTTTAGAAGACTTTGGCAATTTCATCCATGTTTTTGCCCTTTCTTTATAATGTAAGAGTAGCCAACCCTCCAAACAAGGTAGTTTTTGGCGACAATTTGCCAATAAAAAATTAACTACTCATAAGATTAACTTAATGGCTAGATGGAAGGTACTCTGGCTTAATGGCTCGATGGAAGCTTGTTTGGCCTAGCTTATGAAATTAAGATGCCACATGGTGACAATAACATGAGATTATGTTGATTTTGGTTCTTTTACTTGCTTGATTTTGATTTTGATTTTAGTGGAGGATGCTAAATGTTGACTTCAAAGTGGGCCCAGTGGGTTGGATTTATCCAAGGATAAAATGCTGATTTTTAAAATTTTCAAAACATGACAAAAAATTGCAAATTTTGAATTTATATTTGCAATCACAAACCCCAAATGAGCTAGGAGAAGCCTAAAGCATACCCTAGACACGGCTCAAAATAGAAGGTATTTTTTTACTTTTACTTGTTATACAATTTGATCATACTAAAACAGATCCTCCTCTTCAACCTCTCTATCCTTCCCTCCCTAATGCCTAAACGACCATCTACCTAAACACAACATTGTAATAATGAAAATTTGTACCCATTTAAAATTAATTTACATACACTTGTAATACTATTGTCCTAATACAAGACCATCTTTATGGATTTTTTTTAATATAAAATATTGGTGATTTGCAATCATTCATCTAGTTATGATTAAAAAATTTAAGATTCAAATCTATACAAAACTTGGGTGATTGCAATCATAGATCCCCTATGGATAGAATTTAAAATTAAAAAACAACAAGTATTATTTATACATCAATTTAAATATATAATATTATTGTTTTAATTATATGAAAAATACAAAATTCTCATTATCTAAGGAGTGTTGGAATGATTGGCCAAAAAAACTCAATGTACAACATTAAATCATGTTTAATATAGCATGCAACATTTGAACCTATAGAACATTAAAACTATCATCTCATTGCATTCAATAAAAGTTGAAGACACCTCTATAAAACAAAATCTCAAATAAACCACTTTACTACTATTTCAACCAATCATAAAAAATTACAAAATGAAAGTCTTGAAATTGTAGTTTTAGTGAGCGTAGTTAGCTCCTCTAGCACCACCCCATGCTGATCTCCAAGACCTAATGGTGGAATCGAGTTACAACATCAAAGACAATTTATGCAAAAGAAGCACACAAGGGTGAGATTGCCAAAGCTTTGTAGAGGTTAATGTCCGAATTATTAGGGGTTGAATATATTTTTCAATGGAGCTACAGTCATTGAGTGTTACAATTGCCAGTATACAATAGTAAAAGGGGGTCATAGTATTACACCAAACACTCATGAATGTGAAGTTGAATAAGATGTGAAATTGCTTTTTAAGAATTTGAATATATAGTAGAAAGGTGAATGTAAAATTTGCTTAATTCAAACTAGTTGTTTGGTGTTATTCATTTAATGAAGATTCAAATTATAGCGTTTTTAATGGCCAGTTTATTATGGTTATTTTGCATATATTATGTGTAGCATTTGTATCATGTTTTTATTGTTTGCTTCAATAATATATGTGCATCATATACATGTTCAATTTTTTTTATTATATATGGATTTATGGCAATTCCAATGTACATTGGTGAGTATTATTTGAATATGTTATAAAAAGTTATAGAATGTTAAAAGCTTGTTAATTCACATGTGACTAATGACACTAACCTCAAAAGTAGGGGCTAGTCACATTAGTAAAATCTAAACTATTTTTTTCTATTAGCTAGACTTCAAGCACACCTCATGCACATTTTTTTTATTTTTAAAATTTTGAATCAAAATTTAAAACAAATTTTTCTAAGAAAAAACCCAAGTGTGCTTTAGGTGTGCTTGAAGTGTACTTGAGGCCTAGCTCAAGCTCAGCTTAAGCACACTATTACTATTGTCATTGCTATGAATTTAGATAACAATGGAAAAAAAATTTGTTGAAATTTTTTACTCAATTATTTTTTTAAAGTGAGCTCGAGGTGTGCTTGAACTAGACTTCAAGCACACCTCATACTCATTTTTTTATTTTTTAAATTTTGAATCAAAATTTTCAAGAAACTTTTTTAAAAACAACCCCAAGTGTGCTTTAGGTGTGCTCGAAGTGTACTCGAGGCCTAGCTCAAGCTCAGCTCATGCACACTTTTACTATTGTCACAACAAAGAATTTAGATAACAATGGAAAAAAATTTGTTGAAATTTTTTACTCAATTTAAAAAAAAAGTGAGCTCAAGGTGTGCTTGAGCTAGATTTCAAGCACACCTCATACATATTTTTAAAATTTTTTAAATTTTGAATCAAAATTTTCAAGAAACTTTTCTAAAAAAAAACCAAGTGTGCTTAAGGTGTGTTCGAAGTGTGCTTGAGGCCTAGCTCAAGCACACTTGGGGTTTTCTTTTAAAAGAGTTTGCTGAAATTATTTTTTCAAAAGATGGTCTAACATTAGGACAATAGTGTTGTAAGTGCATGTTAGTTAATTTTGAATTGGTACAAATTTTTATTATTACAATGTTGTGTTGGGATAGATAGTCATTTAGGCATTATGCTTAAAAGTAA
Source organism: Rhytidiadelphus loreus (assembly GCA_947034895.1). Classification (NCBI taxonomy): domain Eukaryota; kingdom Viridiplantae; phylum Streptophyta; class Bryopsida; order Hypnales; family Hylocomiaceae; genus Rhytidiadelphus; species Rhytidiadelphus loreus. The sequence goes on from OX344764.1 coordinate 49,921,445, forward strand.
ATGTCAAGTGTGATTAATGTCATTGATTGCTTAAATAGAAGCCACTAACACTAATCACAATTGATATAATGGAAGAAATAAAATCGCATTAACCCCTCAAAATTTTAACTACACCTGATTTTATCTCTTCCACTATTTATACACATTAGTAGTATAATTTTATTATAAAATGGAACTATAAAGAGTGAGGACATTTGGCATTGTACGATTAAATTTAGTAAGAATCAATGAAAAAAAAGGTACTCTTAAGATGTGAAGAAAAGAACATTCAAAAATATTTAAGAGCATTGGAGAAAATCTTCTAAATTGTAGTAGAAATAGAGAGTCTATGGAATAGTAATGTGGGGATGATAAAGTTTATAATTTATTTAACTATCTTGAAACCGTATTGTGATTTTTATCATACCTTTTCAATATTGATGACTATCAATGAAATATTATGAATCCTACAATGTGATATATTAAGTATGCAAAATGCATTTATCAATACACATTAGGGGTTTAGAGTTAAGATATTGAAAATTTGAGGATGAAATGTACTAAGGTAGGAGGTCCTAAAATGGCACAGTTTCTAAAATGGCACACCTTCTTAAATGTACACTATTTGTTCATGTTTTTTTTTCATAGCCCTTAGTAATGTACCAAAAGTGTACATTCTAGGAGGTGAGCCATTTTGGGGCCCTATGCCATTTCAATTGCAAAATTTTATAACTAATTACATAAAGCTCCAAAAAAATATGAAACATTTTGGGTTAGATGTAAATTCCACTTGTCTTTTAGGAAAAATTTATTGAAAAATATTTTAAGATGTTTCACCTACCCAAAATTCAATTCTAGCCCCTTAGAAAATCCATGAATGGACCTCCAACCATTTGTGTCAAAAAAATAAATTAAAAAAATTAAAAATTAAAAATCAGCAAATCAGCATGCCAAATACCCAAATCAGCAACCCGATTACCCAAATTAGCATGACAGCATGCCATGCTTGCTCATTAAGCTTATGTGTGCCATACTTGAAGGCTAAATGCGCTGGAGACAGCAATCTTCAATCTCCATGCTTGATTGCCATGGAGGGCCCAGATTGCACGAGCCCTCCCCGAAACTCAAGTCTGCCTGGAGACTTGGATCACCAACCCATCCTTTTAGGGTTAAGGAAACAAACATTGTTCTCCAGTGCGAAGCATATCTTGGAATCTTGAATATCTGTCTGTGCAGATCAGCTCTCTCTTGCTAAGACAAAAACACTTCTATGGTTTGGTGAGTTTCAAACTTTTTCAGTATGTATGTGAAGGGAAGATTTCTGGAAAGTTGCAATGAATCCACCTAGTTTCTGGTCGCCCATAGATGGTGTCTAATTAAGAGTAGAGTACTTGATCTTCCGAGACATCACAACCCTTAAAACACAGGCTGGTCACTGTGGACATCATCCTTTTCGATACAGTGTGCCAATAATTTGCTTAAAAAAAATCAACTGAAGAGCACTCATTGGATTCTCTGTCATCCATCGGACAGTAAATGTTCTCAAGGGTTAACCTTGAAATGATGCATGCAGTGAGAATACAAAGTGTGCAATGGAAGATTTTCTTCGTTACTGTAGAAACAGAAAATGCACATTATTGGTCTCAAAATTGAATCATATATTTGAGTGAGTACCTATCACTGCAGCGGTGTCCTACCAAGGTTAAAAGGGAAGGTCTTGATAGACGGGATTTCTCTCTGAGGAAAGCATCCTGTGAATGTTACTCTGGGAAAATATCTTTGCTGCATTGGGCTCATGTCTGAGAAAGTTACATTTTTTCAGGAGATTAGCAGCAACCTAGATTGGAAAGTGTTCAGCCTTTGAAGCTTAAACTTATAACATCGCGTGTCATTTGCTTAATCTCGTTTTGCATTGCAGCTTTCAGTGATGAGAACACCCTTGATTGCTCCACTGCCATGTACTGTAGAAACTTTCCAGTAGAACTTTGTCAAGTCAAATGAAACTAAAAAGTTCAAACCCTGCTTTGATCTGTTCAATCATCGTCTTTCCATCAGGAAGTAAATTAGGAGATTGAAGTCCACTAATCTTTATAATTTAAAGATGCAAATTTTTAAATTAATATTTCTCATGTGATGTTTAAATGATCAACTACAGTTACAGCAAGTCACAAGGATTGTTGTAATGAAAAACCAGAAGTCGCCACGTTTTGCTCGCCTAGCTACAATACTCAACTGCATGAACCACCGGAATACATTCCTCTTTGGATAAAGCTGTACACTTCAGATCATCTTACAGTCACGTATTATTGAAAAATTAAAAATCAGATAACAACGTCCAGAACCTGAAACACCAAAACATTACAGCACACCAAGTAACGCAAAAACTGTGTCAGATGGATTTCTTCACAAAATTTGGTGTAGTGTACAAGCGTAGATGTCCTCATTTTGCTACTCTAGCTACAATCAACTCGAATTCCATGTACAGCCCATATACACTCCTCTGATTTAACCAAATCACATCTTCATCGAACTTAGTTCTTGCTCTTGAAAGAATCCTTGACGTTGTCCGCAGCATCGCTCAATCCCTTCTGCACATTGTCCAGCACATTTCCAGCCTCCTTCTGCGCGTCCTTGCCAGAGGAGCCCGCGGCGCCCTTGGCCTTGTTTAAGTTCTTCTCCGCGTCCTTCTGCGCGCCCTTGCCGGCTCCGAACAACTGGTCCTGTAACAATAGCAAGTACTCGGGTCAGACCATGCCAGGGAATATGCAACAAGAAATGCAAGGTTCTTCATGGTTAAGGATACATGCAACAAGAAAAGTATTACGCTTTTTCAAGAATCAGGATAAATGGAGCGAGAAGTGTAAGCTTCTTCATGGTTAGCTAAAGGATGAATGCATCAAGAAATGACAGCTCCTTCAAGGTTCAGGATGAATGCAACATGGAAATGTAAGCTTCTTCAAGGCTCAGGATGAATACAACAAGGAGTGCAAGCTTCTTCAAGGTTGAGGATCTCGAATTGAGAGAGACGGTGCATTCCCAATGCAAATATTTCAAAAAAAGTCATTCTAAAGTTTCCTACACTTCCATCGTCATAATCTCAATGACTGTTGTGTACTTGTCAGGCACTCATAAACATGTATTAGAATCCATTGAAAAGGTCGGGGTTAACAAACCTTGAGATCCTCAGCCTGGTTGGCGATCTTGGAGCCGACGCTGTCAGCCTCGTTAGCGCCCTGTTTGGCCTTGCTCTCGACAGAGCCGGCAGCGCCCTTGGCCTTGGAGGTAGCATCAGATTGGGTGCCTTGCAAGTTGTCCTTCACGCTCTCGGCGCCCCTCTGCACGGCAGCGGAGAATTTCTCACCCGCATCTTGAATATTCTTTCCAACGCCCTTCTGCAAAAGACGAAAAAAGGGCAAGCTTCATCAACCCAAAGCAGTTCCAATACGCGGCAAACAATATTCGATTTGCGCAAATGAAGTTAGGACAACATTCGATTGCGCAAATGGAGAAGACTAATCTTCATGCTGCATGAAAACCAAATGAGCTTTCACGTCCTAGCTGCATCGTAAGGATCAAGAACCCAAGTAAAACCCAAATGAAGCCATCCTTAATTGCTGATCTAAAATAGTCACTATCTTATATAGAGCTCGAGTGCGTGTGCTTACATCTTCAGCGCGGACCACGAACACAGACCTTCTTGCGGCCACACTCACACCCTGCTGACCAGCATTCAAGCGTTGCCCACGGAACGAAGACTTGACAACAGTGGCTGGGGATGCCACAGCCACAACATTCATGGTCGCCATGGTAGCAGCCATTTTTCCAAGTACGTGAAAGTGGAAATGCAAATGGAGACTGATGGAGCTGCTGCAAAAGGAAACAAGAATGAGCTTGGACAGAAGTCGGAGATTACGAGGCGAGGCGAGGGAGATAGGGGAATGGAATGGGTTTGATGATGGTTTGGGATGGGGGGAGCCACGGCGTATATGTACAAGTGGCGCCCAATCTAGACCCGTACACCTGGCAGTCTGTCTGGGACTGGGGAAAGATAAGAAAGGGCGGTTAAGCTCTCCCACGTGGCCGAGGGACGTCATTTTTTGCATGAGAACCCATGCTACTGTATTTGTACAAGTATCCGTATGAATATACGGTTTGAGGGGGAGACATTGAACGTGGACAGGCTCTTGGAGTTGGGAACTGGATATGCTTGCTAATTGTAGAATGTTGTTCTCAGAATATACTGTCCTTTAGGTTGTGAAAATGCTTCAATTTTTTGGACATTTTGTTGGCTCCAGAGACGGGGAGACGGGAAGAAGGGGTTTGCTTTTGCATCAATGAGTGGGAAGTTTGAGTAGCTACTTTACTTGAAAAATAAAAGCAAGTCAAGTTTACTCAAAAAAGGGCAAGTCAATGTGGATCCACAAGACACACACACTCTCTTTTAGTTGTTTATTGTAGGAGAAACTAATCTCAACATACTTCCAATCACTAAAAAACAAGTTCTAATCAACACTTGCTTGATGACTCCAAACAATGATATTTTGAAACAAGATCAATTAATTAATGAGATAGTAGTTTGTATGTCTTCAAATTAGATAAATGTTGGGTTCGTATTTGAATATCATAACTTTTGTTTTAGTGCAGTCGTACTTGTCTTATGACATTTGTGATCATTTGTCTTATGAATAAGAGAAGAATGTAAACCGTATATATGAATATGCTATATGCAAGTGTGGCCATGTGGGTCACAATCACAATCACAATTACACGTCAGGTGCAGCTGATCTCACTTGGGTTTGTTAACATATTCAAATTCTCTCATTACCATCAAAATCGACGTCACTGAATGGGAAAAGTATCAGTTTCAGGCTCTCGATCGCACCCTCACCTCGAAGTTCTCATGTTGCACGTGACAACAGGCAAACATACTTGGCCCAATTATAGATACTTCGGTCAATTCTCTCTCTCCCAGGCAACTCATTCCAAGTCGTTGATGAGTGAGTACAAATGCTTCTGCTGCATATCGATCATGCAGTGCCTTCTGATTTTTATTTTTAACTTCTTTACAATTTTTGTTGGGTTTCTGTACATTGGTCGGGGCCTGTTGTTCCACCCGCGCAGTGACACACAGCACGTCCTCTTTTTCAGAAACACAGACACTTGGCCGCTCTCTCCTGTGGCCTGCCTGCATGGCCGTCTACTTGCACACCTGCTCGAGTGCCTGCGCCTGCTGCTGCTGCTGCTCGCGCTGTGACGAGTAAGATAAGTCACTTAAGTTCCATAAAATTCTCAAGTTGAAGGAATTGGGAGATCAACATGCCACCAACCATTTCTGATCTCCGCCTGCAGGATGGGCTCCTCTCTCTCTCGCGCGCGCTCTGCATTCATTGGCACATGCATTCATTGAACAGGGGTCGAAACCCTAAAACCAATGGCACTTGGAGAGCGACTTCGGCATGCAATCGGAATGGGCGCTGTAAATAACGGTTATAGCATCCCCACCAGTGGCTTCCCTATCCCTATCATCCATTGGGATGAAGGGAAGGCAAGCTCCCACTAGTTTTATCCTAAATTTTCAACTTATTGCTAAATAGAGGTAGGGAGAAGTCAAAAGGAAATATAGAAATAGTAACAAGGCCAAATGAATAGTACAACTCCCACGAATCAATGAAGCATAACTCGTGTTGGAAAGGTGGGAAGTGATTTAATACTAGAAGAAAAACATGTCCGTTGCAACCGGTCATATGCAACTCAAATGCAACTAAGTGTCCTATATAACTATCTTGCAACTGCAATCCTCTATAATTGCACCAACTTTGATGTGTATGTTGTAGTTGTAGAGTAGTGGTAGAAAAAAATGTAGAAAAATGGAATCGTAACAGAGTGGGTATTTTACATCCTATATTCGTTAGAAGTGTCGATGTGAAAAACTTTGCGTTATGTGGAATCCACAACTACAGTGCAACTAGAAATCAATTCAAAGACAACTAGAAAGCAACTATAGAACAACCAAAATACAACTAGTTTACAATTACAAAACAACTACAAGAAGACAAGTTATGCAACTAGGAAACGACTACATTTCGAGTAGAAAACAACTAAGAAATCATTGGAAGATTAATATAAAATAACTATAGACAACCAGAAGACTACAAAACAATTATAGTCGGATTTGTTATTTGAAATGCTATGGAACTTGCTTCAAGTTCACAATTTGTTATTTTGTTACATGAATTATAAATGATCATTGCCCTACATAAAGCTCATATCGGTTGAAAATAACACTTCAAAATATAGCTCATAATAGCTTTTATAACTTTATGATAAAATTGGCTCAATGACTTCCATTGAACAGAGGATTTCTAGTTGACTCTTTCTTTCACAAAATATAATACATCTGTATATGAAGTCTCTTTGAACTAAAGAACAATACAAAGATAGTTTCAAACTTGAGAATAACAAAATGAATTGCAAAAATTTCAATATCTTGCAAATGTTAAGAGATTGTTTTCTTCGGATAACTCTATGGCTCCAACCAAAGATGGAACAGGAGGAAGAGGTGGCAAATCCTTTGGAATAGTCAAACTAGAAGCTTAAATAATGATGTTGACAAACACATTTGATGTGTTTACAAATCTCTATCAAGCACAAGTTTCTTTAAGTAATATTGCTTTTCAACCTTCTTTCCTTGCATCATCTAGAAAATAATATTTTTATAACATATTTTTATATTCGCCATGGACAAATTTAAAGAAGATGTAAGAAAAATATCAAAGATTTTTTTTTTTCTTCTAATTTGTCTTTGAAAATTTGTTTATAAATTTTGATTAAAGACTTGAAATATTAAATGGATTTTTGGAGATAAAAGGTTGTTTGTTTTTTCAACTTTTCAAAGTTAGAAGTTTTAAAAGAAAAGAAGTCTACTATGTTTAAATGCGGTCTGAAATTTTACTTTAATATAATTCCTACATTTTATTTATCCTATATCATTTGTCATACCTCCTGCCACCCCACTTGTATAAATAACTCTTCTTCTTAACACCCTAAAATCACAATAAGTGACCTTTGGAGCTATCTAACATAATTGTCTAGTATGGTGAATATTGTATGATATATGGTGTATATTGTATGGTTTATTATATGTGTTGTATTATGTATGGTATATTATGTATAATATGTTGTATAGGACATTATGAGTATACTAGTTGACCATCAATTGCAAATGAGTTGAAAGACACTTGTATGCAATTGATTACAAGTTGCACAAATGTATCATCAAGATGCATAGTAGTTGCAAATAAGTTGTACTCATGATTCATGAGTCACAAAAAAGTTACAAAAAAGTTGTACATATCCTATAAAGTAATCACAGTAGTCATAGAAAAGTCATAACCTAGTTGCAAACCAGTTGGTAAGAAGTGGCAAACATGTCGTAAATGAGTCGCAAATTGCTTACATTGTCCCATAATCATTGTTCCATAAACATTGTCCCATAATCATTGTCCAATAATCAAATATATACCTAAAGCAGTTGCAAAGTAGTTGAAATGAAGTAGCAGACCAATCGCATCAAAGTTGCAATGAAGTTACAAACAAGCTGCAAATTGATTACCGACCTCAAACGGTAGTGAATACCACGTAGGCAACCACGTCATAAAGCGCATCGATGAAGTTCCAAGTAAGCTACAAAATACGGGACTAAAACGTTTTGCCTTGCAACTACGGTGCAACTAGAAATTTGTCCATAGCAACTGGGGCCCTCCAGATTCTCACCAGTTGCAAATGTCTGATGCAACTAAAAACTAGTTGCTCTTTGTAGTTGCAAAACCCCTCATTTTCTTCTACTGTTTAGGAATTACTCTATTTGGGTTTCCTATCTATCATCCCGTATGGGGAATTCGAACCCCCCCCTCCCTAAATTTTTAGGGATAGATAATGTTGGTGGGGGAGTTTTCTTCTCTATTTGAGTGAAACTCATTTGGATAGGGATAGGGAAGCCACTGGTGGGGATGCTCTTACCCTCCCTCTAATGGCACAATAGATTATCAATAGCTGGTTCTAAAAAAGATCTTAAAAATATTCAATTGGCTCGCATTTGATTGGCTTGCACTTCATTAGAAACAAGTTCCAAAGGTAACCATTTTAGGTGAATCTATCCTACAATAATTAGGAACAAACCATTATAGGAATATGGGAAATTTGCCATATCCTACAATGATTAAGAACAAATGCTTATTTTAATTGTTTATGGTATTCTTACCTTAGCTCCGATAGGTAAACCTACTGCTTGAAGGACGTGGTAGTCCATAACCAAGGTAGTCACCAAAATGCTCCAATTGATTGTTGGATTAATAGGTGCATTATGTGTTTCTTTATGTACTTAACCCTTAACTCATAAACAACATTACGTTGAGGACGTTTATTGGTTGATGAATGACAAAGAATCTCTCTATGTAGGATAGAAGTGACACTATCCATCCTCCAAATTTTGTGTGAAAAGGGAAGGTCTTCTATAGTAGTTTGACTTCCAATGAGTGCTTTTGCATTTTTTTATGCCAATAATTCACACGATACCAAAACAAATGATTTCCATGGTGACCAGCTCATCTTTTAAGGATTAAAGGATGGATTGGTGATTGTAAAAATCATCCCTTTGGATACCATGTGAATCATTGGCTTAAAAAAAATGCAAAAGTGCTCTTTGGAAGACAAACTATTGTAAAAGACCTCCCCTTTCTACAACAAAACTTCAACTGGATGAATAGTTGCACTTTTGCCCTACACATAAGGATTTACATTAGAGTTCACATAAGGATTCAACATTGTTTATAGGTTAATGTACAATGAAGTCATCCATGAGACATTTGGGGTCCTCAACGTCCTTCAATGCTTAACTTTGAAAGGACAAGACTTACAATCAAGGTACTTTGCCAAAAATGATCCAATTTATGGACCACTAGGTGCATTTTTCATTTCTATAGCAATGACTTTTGGGTTGTTGTAGTGTTTATGAGGTTATTATAGAAACAAATAATGCACCTAGTGGTTCATAAATTGGAATATTTGGGTGTTTGACTACCTTGGTCATGAGGTGAGGGTCCTTTTAGGGTTAAGGGAATTATGTGCCTAAATTGTGATACCTACATTTAAATCAAAAAGCATCACAAAAAATTTAGATATTTATTATGTAAGATGTACACAATCAAAACCAAAACATGTGACTTAATGAGAGTTTAGTGTTAGTTTTGGAACAACTTACGATAGTACTTTGAAAATTCATAATTTGTTCATATTGTGTCCAAATAATACATGTTCAATTTCTAATCTTTGTCAGTTTGCTTAATCAATTTTTCTTGGAATAATGGAACAAGTGCTTAAAACCTAAACCAAAATGAGGTAATCACACTTTTAATAGAACCAACTTCCACTTGTAATGGGTTGAAACTAGCACTAACGTTTGTACATTCAAAGGTATGTATACCCATAATTAACTCTTAAAGGACCATTGTCTCCTCGGGGGACAAAATGGATTTTGGGCAAGTAACTATGAACTCAATTTTTTAGTGAAAATTTCTCATTATATATAAAAACTTCTTATCTTTGTGGGAATATAATTTTTATTTCAATTGTTGCTCGGGAGCAAAAGTTATGCCATACTAAACATAATTTTCATGTCACCGGGTAGAAAAAAAAATCTACAAAAACTTGAAATTCTTTCTTTCTTTCTTATAGATCATATTTTTGTCTACATGTAAAGCTTTTATTCATTCCATTTGGATTAGTGATGTGAAAGTTATGAACAATCTTGTTTTGGGGGCAATCTAAGCATCCTCTTGAAAAATGAACTTATAGGATTCATTTCTAAAGGCAATTTTTACAATTTTCCAAAAAAAAATTCTTAACAAGGTTAACACCCAGTTTATACTTAGGGCCAAATTGAAGGTTGGCCCAAACTCTTCAAATTTGAACCAATAGGATCATTCAATTTCTCCATGTCTAGCTCAAGGGCTTTACTATGGGCTGGGGCAAAACTCTACAACTCATCCTACGTGTCACCTTAGATGGCATAGTTTTGGCATTAAACCTTCTGGCCCCACGGGAGCAATTGGAATAAGGTTTTGGGTGGCCCAAACTCCCATCTAGGACTAGATTGAGCTCCTCCATTGGATTGTACAAAATCTCCACTATCTACCAATGCAAAGGTGTTTTCTTGTCTTTTTTGGAACATGTTTATTAATTGTGAGCTCAAGAAACTTCCTCCCATCTATGTTGCTAAATTTTTGGAGCATTGGGGTTGAGTTTGAAAATATACAATAATGTTTATTTCTTATTCAGATGTTTTGTATGATTGTTCTTAATTGAACTTGAGATGTTTATTTGGTACATGCTTTATGATTAAATTTTGTGGTGCAAACACAAATACATACTATGGTACATGTACAATTTTTTGTAAATTACATGCTTAATAATTAATTTTTTGGTACAAACACAAATCTATAAATGAAAGTCATTGTTGAAGTTTGTTTCCTAGATTTAAAACTCAATTCTTCAACACAATTTTTTTTAAATTCAAAGTGCATAGTGCAAATTTTTTCCACAAATGGCAACCAAAGTCATTTGAAATTCCAGACCAATGTTCAAATTTATTTTTTTCCAACTTTGAATGCTAATATCTTCCAATCTATAAGGTCAAGCTTCATGAAATTTTTACCACATGATTTGAGACAACAAAAGTACAAGATCCTACAATTAGATTCTAAAAAAATACTATTTTTGTTTTCTTGGGTGAACACAATAAAAATGATAGTTTTGATTGGTTTTTGACAAAAAAATGGCCTTGGTTGTTTAGGGATTAGTATTGCTTCAAATGTGATACCAAATAGCATTAGGAAAACAAAACAAAAAATTCTAACCATTAGAAGAGATTTTGGGCCAGGGGAAGGCCGTTTCAGGCCTGTTCCATTGGCTATGAACCAAATATACACAGTTAGAATAAAAATAAAAAATAAAAAATAAAATAAAATAATTTTTTTTTTAATTTTAATTTTTTTAAATATAGAATTTAAAAAAATTAAAATCTGATGTGGCCGAACGTTGGCCACATCAGACTACGCATGTGGTTGAGTTCATAGAGTTAGGGAACTCAAGGAACTCGCGGCCATCTACACCATCTGAATTTCTCCTAATACATAAGGTAGTATGCTCTAAAAGTGCCCATGCTCTAAAAGAGATCATGATATAGAGGTACATTTTGCTTCCTTCAATGTACCAGAAGTGTACATTTCAGGAGGTGGTTGCTTTTAGTAACCACTACGTTTCAACTTCAAAAATTTGTAACTAATTCGTCAAAGGTCCAAAAAATATGAAACGACTTGGGTTTGATGCCAATTCCTTTTTTCTTCCTACAAAAATTTGCTGAAAATTGTTTCAAGGAGTTTAGCTTCCTTGAAAAGGCAATCAGCTCTTAAATGGTCACTTTAAGAGGAAACTACCTTAATGGGTGGAGTATATGAAGAGTTTTTTCATATGATGATTGACCTTGAGGATTTTGGACAAATTAGGGCAAGTAACTTTCCACAGTTGCTATCATGTGAGTCTCAAATCATGAGCACATGAGCCTAAAAGACTATACACCTATATTATAAGTGTCTATATTATAGAAACCTTTCATGATTATAGGATACCCATATTATAAGTACTTATAATATAGGTGTTTATGCTATAAGCACCTTCAATAATGCGAGTGTGTTTGAATAATCTTTCAATTGCCAATAAAAATAATTTTTATTTTAATAATAATAACTATGCTTAGTTGTAAGTAGTGACAACCATAGGTGCGCATGCATTAGTACATGAAACAAAAATAATTTTAGAAGTTTGCATGGAAGTTTGCACCAATTGTTTTTCAAAATCAGAATTGTCGGACTAGAATGGATTTTGACAGAGACACGTTTTTGATTTCTAGAAAAAAAAATTAACATTAGACTTAAACAATTTGGTTGCTTTTTAGTTTGAAAACAAAAAAATGCTACTTCTAAGATGTAGTTTCTTGCATGTATTCGTATAGAAGGAAAAGATTGAAAGCATTCTAGAACTTAACAAAGACAATTCCGATTGTAGAAAATATGAAAGTTTATTTTTTATTTTGATTCTCCATGGAAGTTTACTATCAACCCCTTAAAGAGTCAACATCTAGTTGGTAGACAATGATTGTTTTCAAGGACATATTGAATACACCTAGAGGTGTTTTGAGGCCTCGTTTGAGGCTACAATGTAGTGATTCAATCCTTTAATGTAAAACATTGATGAAAGCATTTGTAAAAAAATTGAGTTTATAATCATATATAATTTAAGAGTTATGAATATACTTAGAAAATGGTATCATTGGATTATGACACTCGCCATAACTTGAAACCACTCCTCAAAATTTTACATTAACACCAAAAAGACCAACATGCATTTATTGGCAATATAGAAATTTGGGGTAGGTACTTATAACTAGAGATTTGCATATTTTAAGCTGAAATTTTAATAGAAGGTGGAGACGAGGAATATCTTTGTATGCCATGCATATTATGAACAAAAATCAAGGAATTTTAAGAATTACAATTGAATTATGCTACACCCAATGGTGATGATATTTGGAGATTCTGGAAATTGAATTATGAATTAAGCGGAAAAGCAATTTTTTTTCTCTAGATTGCTCCAATGCTCCTCAAGCAATTTATTATATTTTATTTATTCCATTAAAAAATTTGGGATGAATTTAGCCTCCACCAGTATCACTTAAATTAAATTATTTTTAAGGTTTTTAAATTTGTAAATGGACTTCCTAGAGTTCACCAAAAAACATTAAATAATGTTTAACCATTTGTAATGCTTATCCATTCTTCTTAGCCAAATTGGCACTTTTTGCTAATGTGCCTAATTACTATTATTAGAGTGGTAAATTTTTCATATTTTCTTATTGGCAAGCAAAAGGAGGATTCAATGCACCAATGAATGCAACATTTGGATACCATATGTAATAGTTATGAAGGATCGAAGGTTTCTTTGGTAAAGGTTCTAAAATGATTTCTTTGACCTAGATACATATTGATTTTGGAGATGTAGACAAAGATTAAAAAAAGTTGGGCCAAATTATTTTGATGCCATTTTGAGAGTAGAGATCATTTCATTGTCATTTTTTCAATCACTTTGACAAAGAGGTTGGCATCAAATTATCTTGATAGAATTTCAATGCACCATATTCACATGCCCTAAAGTTCCTTATGAATTGACAATGGTGGTTTTGGATCAGGGATGAATTTTAGAGTGCCCACCTTATAGAAACTATAGGTTATGTCATACAAAATCTTCACCATGAAAATGAAATACATGAAGCTACAAAAACCTATCCAAAGTCAACAACACACCATCAAAAGCCTATCGGTGTTCTAACTTATGTAAGATGTAAACACCCAAAAACGTCAAAATAGTTGGAGGCACCTTTCTTTTTAGGAAAAAAAACATTTCCACAGTATTAGCAATTCACAATTATTATTATTTTTAATTAAATTATAAATTTTGGATAAGATATGTACTATTACTATGAATTTTCAAAGTGAAACCCCTTAGGCCCTTGAAACCGTCATATAGCTTTGTCATAATACTAAAATCTAAAGAATCAGTAGTCAATCAATGGTAATGAAATATGGGAACAATTTAATTGCACTTTGGGGGACATTTTCAAAAGAAGTCTACTTATTAGGAATGTGTACACATATGTTTTGGGATGTTTTCACCTTTTATGAAAACTTTGGTTTATGTAGGTAGCTCTCATTTACCTCATTATTGCAAGTAATACGCATAGTTACTGAAGTCACATTTGTTTAGATTAGTGTAAGCTCAAATAGTATGGTACTATAATTATCACCTTGAACCTTTGTTAGACATTGGCACATAAGATGTCCAAAACAATAAATGTTAAAAGTACTCCTACATAGGTTTTTTCTTGTAAATTATTGAATACAACCAAAGTGATGATTAATGGTATTTTTTGGTAGTTGAAACGAGATGGAAGGTACTAAATTAGATGATATATCACTTGAAATGGATGAAAACTTTGGCAATAAGAAGAAAAGATTTTAGTCCAAATTTTGCAATCTACAAATAGATTTTGCCATATGCAAATATATTGCTTGCTAAAAAAGGTTGTCCCCTCAAAACAAAATTTATTTAAAACTTTCCCATATATAGGATAGAATGTATTTTATAGATAAATTATTCTTTAATGTATATGTATTACACAAATGAAAGTTTTATTGTATCCAAAAATCATTATTTTGTAATTAGAAATTTTCCATTATATACATTTTCAAATATTCCAATGGGACAAAGTGCTTCTATTTATAGATTGAAAATTAGCCTCATAGTTAAAGGTTACCATTTGTATATGTTAGAAACATCTTTGCAATTTCAAATTTTTCTATACATAGGATTAAAGTATTCGTGTGATAAAATGTCATCTTCTACAGAGGATGAAAAATACTTTTGTAGGAATAAAATTAAGTATTGGTTTGCATCAATATTAAATTTTTTTTTAACAATGAAATTTGTTCAAAGCTGATTGAATCAAAGTTCAATCAAAATTTATGAGCAAGAGCTCCCAAGACATCAAGACTCTCAATGGCCACATAAATCTCCAACTATTAAGGTAAATCAACCCATTGTGGTCAAATGACTCCCAGTGGTCACCTACCAATTATGACCCCATTATAGTTTTTTCATTTTTTTGCTTTAGATGAGCCAAATGAGCATGATGGATTCAGATTTTGTTGGTTTTAACCCCTAAAGGACCATTGTCCCCTCGGGGGACAAAATGGATTTCGGGCAGCTTCCTATGATCTCAATTTTTAGTGAAACTTTTTGAAACTTTCTCATAAGATAGGAAAACTTATTATCTTCGTGGGAATATAATTTTTATTTCAATTGGTGCCCGGGAGCAAAAGTTATAGCATTTTAAACATAATTTTCACATCACTGGGCAGAAAATGAAATCTCCAAAAATTTGAAATGATTTTTTAAATTTTTTTCTTCTTAAAGATCATATTTTTGTCTACATGTGAAGCTTTGATTCATTCCATTTGGATTAGTAATGTGGAAGTTATGAACAATCTTGTTTTTCGGGCAATTTGAGTATCTTCTTGAAAAAATAACTTATAGGATTCAATTTTGAATGCAATTTTCACAATTTTTCAAAAGAAATTGTTTGACAGGGTTAAGTTTTCTAGCTAGAACAATCTCACCGTTGAGATTATTGTATTTCAATCCCATCTTAGAGCTATTCACGATTTAGTGTTTTTTTCAATCTTGGACCTACTTCTACTTAACAATTTTTTAAAGAATGAAAATCAAGCATGTTTTTTTTTAATCTTTTTTTTCTAGACTTTCAACTCAATTCTTCAACACAAAATTTTTTAAATTCAAGGTCCATGGTGCAAAAAATTTCCACAAATGGCAATCAAAGTCATCTGAAATTGCAGGCCAATGTTCAAAAAAACTTTTTTTTTTAAACTTTGAATGCTAATATCTTCCAATCTGTACAGTCAAACTCCTTGAAATTTTTACCACATGATCCTTAACTAGTAAAGTACAAGATCCTATGGTTAAATTCTAAAAAGAATATTTTGATTTGTTTTTTTGGATGAATGCAGTAGAAATGGCAGTTTTGAGTAGTTTTTGACAGAAGAATGGCCTTGGTCCTTTAGGGGTTAAAGTAGTCTACAGATTCTTATGGGCAAAAATGCAGTGAACACTTCAGAAATTCATAACAAATTCATACTTTGTCAAAAAAATGTAATTTCAATTGCTCTCACTATTTCTCACACTTGTACTATTGTGGGAAACAAATTGAAAAATTTCAATAACCACATGATGTCAAACTCCTTATTCTATTCACAACAAAGGGTTGCTTTACCTTATCTATGTAGGATCATACAAAACCAATTGTATTCCCAAATGTTTGCCTTGATAAATTTAGATTATAAGAAATTGTACAACAAAAAGGATATTGATTGAAATTAGGGTACAAATTTGATTGAACTTGGACCTCTTACAATTGTTGCATGCAATATTCAAATATCATTCTTGGACATCACTGAAGTTTAGCCACAATTTTTAGACAAGTGATTTTAAAATCAAAACCCAGTGACAAACAATAATGGTTGTGAAAGAATTTATTGGTTGGTCATCTTCCCTCAACATGGTAAACAACAATCATTGAAAGAGTGATCACAATGTAAGTTTTCAACCCCAGCAGAACACGACCTGATCAGTAAGGTAGTAGCCAAAAAAAATTCAGATTCTTGGATGAATAGGTGCATTCTTCGTCTACACAGTTTCTTAGAAAGTCTTTAATATCGTTACAGGGTTAAATCAGCCATTGTAAGCATTTGTACCACCAAATGAATGTGTTGGAACATGTCATAACACTGTCGTCAAAACCATTACCGTCGTAAGCACCTGCCCCCAATTGTGCAACCTTACATCAAACTCCCAACCTAAGTGCATGACTGATGATCTCCAAAAGTCCAAATTGAAAATTTCATGCTAATCGACAGTGCTGCAACACTCCTGTGTCGATGATAACATAGACAATGCCATAGTCAACAAGAAAAATAATTGAGTGTATTTAAGTAAAGAGTGATAGGATGATCAGGCTACAATTGAGAAATCACAAACATGACTTCTAAAACGACTGCTCAGAAAGGATCAGATGGTCTTTCCCAAGTACACAACAGCAATGAGGCAGGGCTTTCACCATTCTAAAAACTACACATAGTTCGACAAAATAACCAAAGTTCCGGTAGTTGCAAGCAAGTCGGGAAGCTGTATTCTCCACGCGCCGTCAAAAGACCAAACTCGAGCTATATCCAACTTGCCGACGACGTCTGCCTAGAGAATTTCAATGCCGACCTAGGTGCTTGAAAGGTCTCACAGCAGAATTGACAACTCTCTTATGCCAGGGCTGTCCATGCTTGGTCAGAGCAGGGAATTGTGCTGGGAACGTAACCTGCCGAATATTTTGACTCTCGTGCGGCAGAAGCTTACCTCTCTCTTCGTGCTTCGAAATCCAATCCTGGCTAATAGCTTGTGCGTCAGTTCCATCCAGAAAAGGTAGAATGTCCACCCGCGATCTCACAATAACTTGGAACCTCTCAAACGAATCACAGCTCTGGATGATCCGATCCATGTAAATTCGAAAAAGAGCGAAATGCTCTTCCATGCGATCCATTCCCCGTACTTGTTCCAGACTCGAATCTACATCCGATGACAACCCTTGATGAAATTGAGAGACCTGCCACAGGAAGCATCTAGAGTTATAAAGGAAGATAGAGCATGTAATTCTTTAACGATTTATAAAAGAGTGCACACTGAGCATGCCTGACAGAAGCAAATTGGATAGTCATATGTCAACTGGCACCTTTTCCATTGCTTTAATAAACAGTGTCAGAGAATTGGGCATGTCGCTCTTCATCAAATCAACCGCTTTCACACATACGGTGGCCTCACGAGACGCTTTATCCGCAGCTTGATTTCCCTCTTGTAAGGCAATCCTTGCATTTTCTTCGGCTCTCTCTGCATTTGCGGTGGCTTCCTTCCCATGTGCAACCGCTTCTCGGCATTTGCGATGGCTTCCTTCCTCTTTGCTGCGGCTTTCTGTGCTTTTGCGGTGGCGAACTTTGCTTTTTTCATGGCTACCTCCTTCTTTCTCGCTTCCTCTCGCTCAGCTACGGCAAATCGCACTTCTTGGCAACTCTCTCTCCATTCTTTCTGGCAATCTCCTGTTTTGCTTCGGCTTCCTTCTTAAAACCTAGTGGGAGGTACGGTTCTGTGCAGTTAGTAGAGGGAGCTCCGAAAAAAGGACCAATTCTAGAAAAACTCCCAGTACATGACAACATGGTCCACTGTTATTCCCAAGTTGTATCTCACCTTCAGCTTTGCCCCTGGCCTGATAACCTCCCGCGGTCATCCCTGCACCGGTGACAACGCCAACACCACTAATAGCGGCAGCGGCGACCACAACGGGAGCTGCCGCAACCACAGCAACTGCAGCACCTGTCATTACAACCGCGCCGCCCATCCAGCGGCAACAGCAGATTCTGCATCAGCTTTCTCTCTACTACTGCTGGAGGCTTGATCTTCGTCCTTCGTTTCCTGAGCCTTGTAAGTTCCTAGCTCAGCATCATAGTCCCTTTTCTCAGCATTCTACCTAGCTCTATCAGCATCGTACATCTCTTCAACTTTCTTGAACTTCTCTCGCTCATCCTCATATTTGTCTTTCTCGGCTATTGATTTCACAGAAGAGATGGAGATGAGAATGGGATGAAATAGTACCGCGCGAAGATTAGTACACTCTTGAACCTTACGTTCACCCTCGGCTCTAATAGATCCTAATGTCTTCTCCAGGTGAAGGTGAAGTCGCGCAAGATCTGACAGCAAGAGATTCTGTGCTTTCGACAACATTGCTGATCTAGTCGCGTGTTTAGTTATCCACTCTTCCATAGCTGCAATTAAGCACACAAAGCAGATGTGGAAACTTGGGTTCAAAATGACCTTGGAAAAACTGAATTCATAGGTTTAAGCAACAAGAGAATATCATTGCAAATCTTCAAAATATGAGATGGGAAAGGGACACAACCCACATTCAGCGAAGAGGTAATAGCTAACCTCCTTTATTCTTCTTGAACTTCTTGACGTCGTATTTATTGTACAAGAAGACATTTTTCAAATCCTTCACCACCTTCACTGCCAAAGGAAATCGCATGTCCATGTACACGGTAGCGAGCATTGTCAGTTCGGAGCGGGCTTGTAAGAATTGTTCATTGGACGATTCCGCGCTTGAATAGCAGTTCGCAAAGCTTCGTGAACACAAGTCCATGTGGTTTCTAGCAGACTCCAATCTCTCAAGAGTATCGTCATAACACTGCCTCACTGGCACTTCACGTCATAGTCGGTGAACCCGTTCATTTCGGAGGAAGGTGGATATCTGGGAAATCCTCGCACTGCTTCTGCAAATCCAGCTGCATCAAATCTTCATCATCCCGCTTCACAATCGAGAATATTGATCCAAAACAAAGCCTGAAGAAGCAGAAAATAATCGAAAGACGATCCCAGAAAAGTAACTGCAACAGACCAAGCACACGGAGAAGGATACAAGAGGAGTAAGTTAGAGCAGGTGCTTCACTATAGAACCGACTTCACCGACTAGTGACTCTCCAACTTGCCGACTTCCGAACAATAGGCAATTAAGGAGATGATGCGTAAGAATATACTTGACAGCTATGACCGCTTCTATACTTGGGATTGCAGACTTATAAGGACCCCCTGCCAAGCTCCATCTATGGGCAAAGCTCGCAGGGGGAGCTACAGGGTCCAAGTGAGAAAATCGAGTAAGAATTCCCCAAGATTGACCAATCTCGACCAATGGGAATGGGGCCAGGGTGAACTGATCAGGGTGGATTGACCCCCTTGCTCGGCCTTACCAGGGGTGCAAGTAAAAAAAATGCCCCCTACTTTAGGCCATTCTAGAGTATACTCTTGACTTCATCTAGCTAATTTGAGGTCTCTGATCGCAAAAATGAATTCAAAATTTGCAAAAAAATTAATGTGCAGAAAATAAATAATTCCAGAGTTTGCCCGCAGGGCCGAGCGAGGGGGTCAGTTGTCCCTGGCCGGTGAACTGACCCCCTCATTGCCCCGTCCGGGGGTTATTGTGAAAAAAAGCCCCCTAAGTGTTGCTGTGATTTTTCTAATCTCTACACACACACCTAGCTAATTTGGGGCCATTGATTGCAAATCTGAATTCAGAATTTGCAAATTTTATCATCTGATTGCAGATAAAAAATTCCAGTGTTTTCCCCAGGGGTAAAACGGGGCAATGAGGGGTCAGTTCACCCTGGCCTGGGGAATAGTTGGGGTGAACTGACCCCCTCGCTCGTCGGCCGAATTGACCCCCTCATTGCCCCTCCAGGCAAACCCTGGAATTTTTAATTTGCAAGGCTTAATTTTTTTTTGAAATTCTAAATTCATATTTGCAATCAGAGGCCCCAAATTACTCTCGGGAGATGCAAGAATTACCAAAAAATTGGCACAACATAGGGAGATTTTTTTTCAAACCTAAGTTGACTGGGGCAATGAGGGGGTCAATTCTCCCTGCGCCTCGCTCGTCCCCCTTCGATCGTCCCCCTCAAGTCAGTCCAGTCCAGGGGGTGCAAGTAAAAAAAAGACCCCCTATTTTGTGCTCAGAAAATGTATGTTCTACATCTCTCCTAGCTAATTTGGGGCCTCTGATTGCAAATATGAATTCAAAAATTGCAAATTTTACCATGCGTGGGAAATAAAAAATTTCAGGGTTTTCCTTCGGGGACGAGCGAGGGGTCAGTTCACCCCGGCCTGGGGAATGGGGTGTTCTACCGGGGAACGTAAAATCCTCTTCCGCTCACCGAGGCAAGACAATCGGTGGGATTTCTTGTCTTCTAGTGATTTTTCTGCCAACCGATGGAGTCTGGCAGGAGGCCCTAATTTACTCCGACTTCCCCATCTTCAGGAGATAGCTTCATTATTCATGCCGCGAATCTAGTTCACGATTCATAACAGTTCATCGACTTTGCTTAGGTTTGAGCGCAAACGTCAACTCTTCTGCACGGAAACTAAGGAAGTCTCACTGGTTCCTCTGTCCTCCCGCAGTAAAAACCCTCAGTGGAAATGAAAGTATCCCTCGCCTTATGGCCAAAAAATTATGGCATGAAGTAGGACACTGCCAAAATTCGTCACCCCTATTTTAAAAGAATAATGCTTTGTCTTCGCGAATGTGCCTACACCGACAGTCCAATCCTCTGAATCAAGCGCTTCGGGCGCTTTCCAAGATGCCCTTTGAAACATTCAAAAACTGCCGCACAAGAGTCGGATAACGAAGAGAGATGCTTTGTGACACCTGATGACGATGAACTTCTTCACTATAGAGGAGCAAAGTCAGAGCATCTTCACTCACCTAGTCGCATTGGAGGAAGCCATTGTTGTCACAGGTCCCAGCCCCTCAACTGAGCAGCACGCCAGCCGAGACGATCACCGCAGTTCCTCTTAACAAAACACGTCTCGCCTGCTCATCCACAACCAACTCCAGCACGCCCCCTCGTTTCGACGCCTGGTACGCCACCAGCTTCTGCTTCCCAAGTTTTTCAGCCCACCACGGTGCTAGTGCGCAATGCGCCGTTCCACAAACAGGATCCTCATTGATGCCCAACACGGGAGCGAAGAAGCGCGAGACGAAGTCGAAAGGCGACCCCGGGGAGCCTCTTCCTGTGACTATCACCCCGCCTCGCATGTCGCAGGACGCGAGCTCCTCGAAACAAGGCTGCAGCTTCTCAACTTCACTCGCGCTGGGAAGCTCAATGAGCAAGCGGTCCCAGGCGGATTTGTGCGTGGAGACTGACCTGCAGCCCTGCAGCGTGCGAGGAAAGAGAGTTGCAGTGTCCATGGCGATTGGCACGCTCTCCAAGAATGGTAAGCTGAACTCCACTACACCCTGCCAGTTCTCCTCGCAAACCTTGTTCACTTTTAACGTGATAGATGATGTGTGGAAGATGACTTCGGAGCCGGCAACCAGATTCGATTTGAAAATGAGGAACGCAGATGCGAGAGTGGCGTGGCCGCAGAGATCGACCTCCGCCATGGGCGTGAAGAAGCGCACATTGAATTCATAGGGTGAGCGCTTGACCAGAAAAGCTGTCATCGGGGCATTAAACTCCGCGGCCACGTTTTGCATCCACTTAGGGTTTGTGGCAAGCGGGAGCAGACAAACAGCGGCAGGATTGCCCTTGAAAGCTTCCGCTGTAAATGCATCAAGCAGGGCGTAGTCCACCAAATCCTCTGCTAAAAGATCGTTTTCATCGCGACCTTGAAGAGCTTGCGAGATAGGGAACAAACATGGCGCCATAGCTACAAACCCTTACAGACGTGGATGTGCACAATTCCGACCTCACAAAGCCCGCCTGTCCTCCGAATCGCAACACATCTCGCAGAAGTGCATTACTGCCAGCAAAGGACAAGCACGAATTCGTCCTTCATCGAGAAATCACGAAGAAAGTCCAGCGACCAGAGTGCAAACCCTAATACCACACACATACCAAATCTCAAACTACGAGCACACTTGGAGTACTAACTAAACAAAAGTTTTGCCAAAGGCATCGACGACAAGGAATTGAGAAAAATTTACCTGTTACTTTGGACATGAGCAGCTCGCGATGCAAAGACGGCGCCCGAGCAGATCCCTTGACACAGGAGCTAGCAATCGAGGGAGGAACTCAGAAACCCTAAACAATTTCAATGTCGTGACAATTTTCAGTCGTTGCTGCAGAATCAAAGACATCTTCCCGACCCCTTTCCGATCGCAATTCAACATATTTGTCGTATGGGTCTGGTGAGGGGAAAAATTTCCCCGTTTAAAGAAACAGATTTCAAAAGGGTTTCATATTTTCTTACATTTTTTTCCTAAAAACAAAATTAGCATGAATTTTTTTTCACAAAGATTTCATTTAGCCTATTCTCGTTATATAGGTCACCATATTTACAACCACAGGCTGATTACAAAATCGCCCCTACTTCAATGTAGGTGATAATTGTGAATTCCAATGTACATCTTGTGACCATTGTATGCTTTCAATGTACACTTCCTCGACATTTGTGCTACGTGAGCTATCACCTAAGTGACCTAACTATGTGAGTTGTCACCTAAACCATAATTGATTGGAAACATGGTAGCCTAACTAGCAAAAATGGGTGATTGATTGGAAAGAGGTCAACTACCTTTAATTTTTTTTTCATCCACAATCTAGTGATTTCATTCCATTTTCTTTTTTTTAATTTGAAGTTCTTTGGTGAAAAAATTCAAGGTTTGTTGCAAATTTTTAGCCAAATTAATTTTTTTTGGGGGGAAATTTGGCAATATAATGCCAAAAGAAACCCTCATTGATGATGAGGGATCCTTTGAATCTTTCAATAAGCTCTAGGGTTGGTTTCAAAAAATACCTATTTTCAACACTTTGAAAATTCATAGTTTATTCATACAATGTCTAAAAAATGTATTCCAAGAGAATCAAGAATCCCCTTCTAACTACCAACAAGACTTCCAAATAGCTTTTTCAATAAATTATAATATATTCCCTCTGCCGTCCTTCTATCCCCAAAAGATTGTCTACTTTGAATGTCATGTTTTTTTAATGTTTTTTTGAGTAGGTCATATGGGGAATTCTTTGTGGCTAATTTTATTTAGATTGCAATGGACACATGCAATGTTCTTCATTGATTCTAGTGATATAAAATTAGGAAAGTTTCTTAATTTTATTTCTCACAATATGATCAATGACATTGGCACAAAAAAATCTCAACAAAGTTGTGGACAATCATTTCGAGACAAAGGAAGTAATAGAAACCATGCTAAATTGTTCATTGGGTCAATTTGAGGTGTGGTTACCTTATTAAGTGTCAAGGCTATTTTGAAGCACAAGATTGAATTTTATCATCATACATGACATATCACACTTAGCATCTCAAGAGAGAAAATCAAATCAAGAAAAGAACTTTGTTGCTCCCTTTATCTCGTGAAAAAAACTAGTAGGGAATAAGGAAATCACAAAGAAAGAGCAACATAAAAAGAATATGAAATTCTCAAAATGTAGCTCTTTCCCATGCATTTTGAGAAAATTTAGAATTTCAATATTCAATATGAATTGGAGGGCTACACTAGTTTGTCCTATTAGTGTGAAGGAAAAAATTAGCATCACCTACAAAATTAGCATTACCACAAAAAAATAGACACTTTGTGAAAATTAGTTCAATATAGAAAATTTTCAATCTACACTAATGCACTAATTCAATATAATGTGACTTTGGTAAATTAGTGTCACATGCATTATTAGTTCAAATCAATTTAGCTTTTAAATGCAAAAAAATAAAATTGGAGTTCAATACTACACGTTTTGTTTTCCAACACCTAAAAAATTGCCATGAATGAATACTTCCATGACTCAAAACGAACACAATCAGTTTTGAGAAACAACTCATAAGGTGAGGACTTTTGAAAAGCAACCAATGAAAGTGGAGACATTTCATGGCTTCAAGGGTGTTCATTCCATGTGAGTCTATTGTTAAATATAGGATATCATATGTTTTCAACTTTGGAAATTTGTAAATATTACTAAAGCCTTGAAAATTTTCAAAACCACTTGGATTACATTTCTATGTCTTGAGTTTGCTAATAACCTCATCAAAATTCTTTGGGTCATTTGACCTTTGAAGTTGTGCAACTTAGAAAAAGTGTCTTAGGTGGTGTTACCTTATTCAACTGTGCAAGAAGGCATGAATAGTTGCATCAATGGAGAAGTGGGTAACAACTAGATTAAGGGTATCAATTGAACATGAGGTTATCAGGTGAGAGTGAAGGGTAGATTAAGGGTATCAATTGAACACGCGGTTATCAGGTGCAAATGAAGGGTAGATTAAGGGTATCAATTAAACACGCGGTTATCAGGTGAAATGAGGGGTATCAACTGGGCTCTTCGCAAACTGATTACACAGCTCTGGTGGAGAATTCACACAAGTGGATCCCACTCATCCCAAATGCCTCGAACTCTCAAAACTTCCGTAAGAAATTTCCCATTTCGAAGCTCCTTCGCATTCACGGATTGTGATTCTCTGTGGAACATCTCTCCATCTAATCAATGCCATTGTCATCCTTTCAAATCTTTCACTAGTTTCCTCTTCCCCACTTCAGTGCTTGATCCTCAATTCAGTCTCATTCCTGGGGAGTTTTGCAATTCCTGGGATTCCAAGTTTTTGAGACATGGAGGCTGCTGTGATGGTGGGCATGGCGATGGCGCCATTGAATGTGCCCAATGTTAACAAGCGAACGCTCTTGAAGCTCGAGAGCTCTTCTTCCATGATGATGCCGTTGTTGCGAATGGCACCGGGGCTTCCGCTGCGTGGGAAACGAGGCGTGGCAAGGAAGATGTGCGTGAGTGAGGTCGTGAAGAAGGCGGTGGAGACGGAGAGAAAGTCTAATCCGACGACGTTTCCTCTGCTGGAGTTGTATGATTTCATCTGCCGGTAACGACATTTGAATTGAATTCCATTGTTTTGATTTGACATTTTTGAATCCATGTTTTGATAAGATTGTGGCTATGGCGGAGGAATGTTGAATGTCGACGGCGCAATTTGAATTGTAGTAGAGTCATTTCCGTCTCTAGTGTGAAATTGCTTTGGATCTTGATTAGTTGGTGATATGAAGCAGTAGGTGTTGGGAGAATGTTTATGTGAGAGCGGTGCATCTAAACCCTAAAAACGGGTGAATTTCCATAAGCATCGGAGAAGAGAGACAAACCTTGCAAGGGGCTGTCGAATTTTTGATTGATTTCTGAACTTTGTTATCCCCGATTCAATTGATCGTATTGTGAAAATATAAATTAGGTCAATTTTGTATAATTCACCTATTTTGTATCACCAGAATCAGTGAAGAACATTGCATTATGTTGGTGAAGAAATTAAATAAAATTGGGCAAAAGAAAAGCCCCTCATGACTTACCAATACTGCTGAAGAAAATATGAAGCCCAGCTTAGGTCCTTGGTCCTTTACGGATAAATATAAATTATAAATTCTACAGAATATGCACATTGAGTTGTGAAAGCATTGGATTTGAAAGAGATCATCATCATATTCTTATGTGAAATGAAACCGCCACGCACATACTGCTTGAAATGTGTGACGTGCAAGTTTATAATGGACGCAGTTACCAGGTTGGAATCCAGTGCTCGGATGCATAGTTTTGAGTTTTCTTGCTTGAAGAATTATGGCTATGAGATGAAAACTGATTTACATAGTCTTTCATGTAGTTAGTTGTTAGAATTCTTTACTTTTGGGGGGTTAATGGTAATGGAGAACGACAATAAGATTTTCAGTAAAATTAAATTGTTTTAGAATCTTTTAGAGAATCTTCTCCATGATACAGGGATGTATAGAAACCGAATAGCTTGAGAAATATTTGTTGATATTTGACTCCTTATTTCCTCCCCTTGGCTTGCTCATGACAGTGGGCCTCTACTGAAGAAAATAGGGTTTACCCCAGAGAAGGTTGGACAGCGGATTGACGAGTGGCTGGCATTAGGAGTCAAGCTCTCACGCCAACTGCAGTTTGATGAATTCGCACTCTCGCAATCTGAGAAAGTTCGCATTTATCATTACTATGTGCCTGTGTTTCTGTGGTGCAAGCGGGAGCTGGAAACTCATACTTCCAGGTTCAAGCCAGGCGAGCCAGTCCCTGCTTTAGTGGTAAATTAACCCATCTTGAAATCTTCTCTTCTTTTTCATGATGATTTGTTCGAGCAAGGAATATTTTCTGTATTAGGGTTTCAGTCTGGGCAGAGTCTAACTGACTTCATAAACAAATAAGAACATTTTAGATTGCACAGGTCGAAAGCTGGAAGCTTTAAGTTTGAATCTACATCATGTGCAATTATGGGTGAGATATCAAGCTTAAAATAATCCATTGCATTCTTGATACCCGATGATGCACTTGAGGGAACACGTGTTCAATCCACCTCAAAGAGGCAACTTGAGACCCTGCTATCTCGAAATATTTTTAGCATGCTACATTGGAGCCATGTCACCTCTTCATACTCATTCTTGTTTCTTGGACTAATGTAAAGTCAACGTTGGAAAAAATGAAAAAAAATTGATTTTTATACGAATTAAGGGGTTGGATTTCGTATTATCTCAAGTTTCTTGCTTCGACCTATGCAATCTAGAGTGACCCTTAGTCAGGAACGTGAGAATTTCAATAATTATAGATGGTTTGCTATTGACATGATGTTAAGCAGGAGCAACATTGGATTGCAATCTTATGTGGGCTATGACTTTTCTTGTTGCAATATTTGGGCAGATCGGTGTCAGTGCTCCACAGGGTTGTGGTAAAACAACAATAGTTTATTCCCTGGAGTATCTGTTCAACACTCTTGGCAGGTGAATTGCTATAATTCCTTTTTATTTAAACTCTATTCTAAATCCTTTTAAGCTTTACGGGGGTAGCAATGTGGAGTAGATGGATTATGATTGGGAAGATTTGTGGTGGGTTTGACAGTCGAGCTGCCTCCATTTCAATTGATGACTTCTACCTTACAGCCGCCGAACAGGTATTCTCTTAGGTTTCCTCATTCACACCTCTCCTACTGTGTTTGCTTGGGATCCTCTTTGGTAGAACAATGTTTTGCTGTTATGAAAACAGTATTTTGTATGAGTCGAGTGAAAATGAATCGGCGTTTTTTGCAAAAGATTTTAGCTACATCGCATGAATTTTTTTATGCTATTCTGGAATATTCTATAAGCGTCTACCACACATTGTTTCAGCCAGGAACTGTCTTTTATATGTATTACAAGACATTCTGGTCATCATAAAGTGAATAAATAAGGTAATTCCACTGACTCTGCTTCTTTGATGCAGAAAAAGCTCTCTGCAGGCAACCCCGGAAATAGACTTCTGGAGGTATCTTTGCATTCTGATTGATAAATAAGACTTGCTTTGTAGCATTGTTTTTAAAAACAAGTATGTTGTCTATACTCTACCTTAGAATTTTCTCCATTTTGGTCCTGATCTTGGGAGCATGTTTCATCAACACATGCTGTTTTTAAGGTTCGAGTCATTGAAATGTGCAATCAGATGCGGGGTAATGCGGGGAGTCATGATTTGAAGCTTGGAACTGAGACTTTAAAGGCTTTGCAGTGCCTCACAACCAGTGGTTTGCCTCCACCTGCCTGGTTCAAACCCTAGCTCTCCCATTCAGCATGTGTATTTCAGCCTCTCAGCCTGATAAAGCATGCGAACCCATGCTGAGACTAAATAAAAAGGATGACCTCAATATTGTTTCTTATACTATGCAAAATATTAATGCGCCTACTTAGAATTTGAATGATGCACGTACTATCGTACTAGTCACCTGGGTGTTCTTAAAATGCAATTTTTTGGCAGGGAAAGAAATCAGTCTCCCACGGTATGACAAGGTATTGGCTCCTCTTCATTGGATTATGCTGATGCCGTAATTAATGGGGACCTAAACATCCTATTCCTGGTGTTCTGTACTCTTAAGGTGCAATCCTTTGAATGTTGCAGTCTGCAAATGCTGGTTTAGGGGACCGTGCCGATCCATCACAATGGGCAAAGATCGAGGGTCCTGTGAAGGTATGGTGTTTGTCTTCTCCTTCATATTGAACTGATATAAATTTATTGTTACGATCGTTCCAAGCGTCACTGCCTTGGTCACCATAGGATATCATAGAGCTTTCCCCGAATTGTATTTCAGAATGTGTGAAGCAGTGCCTTGCAGATGGTGGTCTACTTGATGGAAGCCAACTTTATGAATTTGTTGCAAGCTTTTGATATAGAATCGAGTCTTTTTATAATTTTCTGCTTCTGCGTTAGTTTTGGTCCTCAGCTCCGCTCATGCCTGAACAAAAATAAAGTCGCTTGTCCCTTATTAACCTGAGCAAGAGTTGCCAACATAATTCGCTGAGGGCTTGCACAGGTGGTGCTATTTGAAGGCTGGATGCTGGGGTTTGAGCCGCAAAAAGAATCTCTTGTTACTTCCATTGATCCCCAGGTATGCCGGTAGTTCGTTGTTTTCAAGAGTTGCATTAAGAATTTCAAGTGAAAAGCTATGTGCGAGTTAGTTTCTTCTGATTGTGGTCTGATCTTAGTACTAGCGTTGGTGCAGCTTGCTCCTGTGAACAGAAATTTGGCAACATATTATGATGCCTGGCACAAAATGATCAACTCATGGGTCATCATCCAAGTCGACGACCCTAATTGGGTGTTTCAGTGGCGTTTGCAGGTATTAAAAATAGGCACTTCCATGCACCTTGGTCATATAATACCGTTTGTTACTCAATGAGCCAAATAGATCTGACTTGTTTAATTTAATGTTGATGTTGATGTTAGAATGTATTGCAAGAAGTGTAATATGTGTATATATATACGGTGTGTGTGTGTGTGTGTGTGTGTAATAACAGGGTTTTTAGTAAAACTAGATTGTTTCAGGAACTTTAAACATCATAAAGAGAATCTTCCTCATGATTCATAGGGAAGTTCCTGAAACAGTATAATTTTACTGAAAACATTGTTACATGTACTTTAGGATCTTGTAATAGTCCAGGAGTTTGCAGTGTAAGGTCGAGATTAGACTAAATTATGGATTATTTTGGTCAGGCCGAAGTTGCAATGAGAGCGGACGGAAAAGCAGGCATGACAGACGAACAGGTTAGTGCCGAACCACTTCTTCTGTAACCAATGTTGTGCAAAGTGAAGCGTAGTATTGTCTTCATTGTGTTTCTGAACTGGAGCAATGTCAGATGGTCCTCTAAAAGCTTGCTGGCTTAAAATTTGAAGTGTCGAAACTCAAAGGATACTTTTTTGTTTGTTGCTTATTGACGGCTGGAAAACTGACAAGCAGACCATTTCTGTAAAAGTGGTAAATGCAAATAGTCTAGATATGATCTATTTGCACTGAAACAACTTGAATTGTGAAAATTTTCGAAGTCTTCAAGTTGGCAGTCAGTTTCTCAAATGCCATTCTTGGCTATACCTAATCTTAGTTGCAATTTGTCCATGTGAAACTGAGAAATCAGACCACATTGACACATGATTGCCATGAAATTTTACTCCAAAATAGCTTACCCTACCTTGTGTGTTGCTCCAGGTGGCTGATTTTGTGTCAAGATACATACCTGCTTACGAAGCCTATTTGCCAGCTTTATATGACCAGGGACCAAACGGTGCAAGTGAGGAGCACACGCTGATGCTTCACATAGATGAGAACCGCAACCCCATTGGTTAAGTTAGGCCCTCGTAGGCTGGCTTCACCTTGTGTATTTTAAATGAAGCTATTTTGTGATCTGAAATTATTTATTTCTCGGTGTATAATTCTTTATTGGATGATATCTTTCATTAAAATTCTACTAGTGTAAGCAGCGTGCGATTTTGAGTTTGAATGCAATTGTTATAAATTATTTTATGTTTAGGGGCCAAATTTGTAATTTGTAATTTGCTTGCTGTGTAGGTGAGGCTACCAATGTGGCGCTAGGATTTAAAAGGGAATGTCATTATAGATTAACACAATGTAGAAAACTTTCACTTTTAGAGGGCCAAATCTTCTTCAATATTTAGTTTTAACTTCATTTTTTTCCCAGACACTTCATGAAGTCATGCTCCTAGAGTCCAGAAAGTCACAAAGAAGATTGAAGAAAAGGTCAATTTTTGAATCTTGGTTAGCAATTTGAAATCATAGGGCATTTTATAGTTTACGATAATACAAGGTGCATTATTCTTTCATAACATGAACTTAAGTTTTGATTTTAGTATACTAGTTTTTGATGAAAGCATGTGCATCTCACTAAAACATGCAAGCTTAATTTAGTATTATTTAGGAATTTTAAAGATTTTGAAGTAGAAAAGACACTTATGGGCATGCATTGAGAAAAAATTCCAAGAAGTAAACAAACAACTATTGTTTTGAGCACTTGGATCTTATCATGAGAAAGATTTTGAGTCCAAAATTTTTGTGTGTGTTCTATAAAAGGGTAGTAAGAATATCTTTCATGGATACAAAACTTCCTAAGTCTAAACTTTGGGAGCAAAAAGCCATCTTTAAAACTATATCAAATGACAATTCATGATGGGATCTATAAATCCAAGAGGACACCAACATCAAACTTTTCATCAAAGGAAGTATTTGCAAAACCAAATTGGTGCCAAAATTGAAGAGAGTTTCTTGTATGGGGTAGAGTCTACAAGGAAATTTTGTACTAGACATTATATACTAGTAATCCTTTCTACTTCAGTCTATGTTCCTTTGCAAAATTTATTTCTCTATAATGGAGTTTGACAATCACAATCACAAGTAGAAGAAACACCTTTACATTTATTTTCAAACCCATTTCTTGGCTCGTTAAATTCAATGCAATGTAAGTAGCTCTAAATTATCCTTAAGATCTAAAAATTCAAAATATTCAAATTTCACATTTGCATTATATAATAATGACTCTTCCAAAAATCTTTGTTTCAAAGTGGGCTTCAACATACAAGTGAACAATTGTAAAATAGAATAGGTTAACCCTTAGTATAAAGGAAGGTTATCTTTTAATTATTTAAGTATTATTTTAGAAGATAGAGAGTTTACTTGAACAAAAGATTGAATGAAGAGCACTTTATTGAGCCGGGTCCTTTGGGAAGGGCCTCTATTGCCTAAAGGTTCAAAATTAACCTTCATTATAGTTTCAATGCACAATTTCAAGCAATTTCATTTAAGCACAAAAATTTGAACTTGCAAGGTAAGTACATCAAAAATCATTATTGATTATAAAATGTTATATCTAAATTCTTGTTTAGAAATCACGGTACTAAATTTGAAGAGTTACAAAGTCTAAACATTAGAACCTAATGTCAACTTATGGTACACCTATTAATGGCACTTTGATTGAAAATTCATAACTTACTCATACAAGGTAGGGTCCTATATTTATTCTACAATTCAAAAAACACATTATTTGCTCTACTATGTATAAGTAGTATACATTTTAAACTTCAAATGTACTAAATTAATATATAATGACCACAAAGTGGCAGAATTAGTCAATAGGATAAATAGGGTCTTCTTCCTTATTGTCTAAATGAGTTGTATTGGAATCTTTTTTCACTTGCCAATACCGGTACGACCCAATCAAAATAAATCTTGTTATATAATAGTAATTATGTTCAATTACTATTTGTAGTAATCACAAGTGAGCATTCACTCTTGCATGTTCATTGCATTGGTTTTGTGACATCTTATTGATGTTGTTCTTAGCACTCATGAGTTGCTTCTTTTTTTTGTTTCACACCATTTCTATTCATCTCCTTTAGTGGTTGTGGATTTGGGGCTTATGGAAATTGAAGTTTTCTCGTAGTCTTATTTTTAATGAAATCCAACCTTTCAAACATGTTCTTGTGATAAAAATTGTTTGGCAATTTCACCACTAGTTTTAAAAAGGTAAAGAATTGGGGTTGAAAAGGAAAGTCATTAAATTGCCTTTTCATTTTGTCTACAATCTAGTGCAATTTTGTTTTTGTATAATCTATTATATTAAAGAGTGTGGTAGGGTAGGTGGGTGGAAAGAGGCCCCTAAAATAGTTCTACTTAGAATCCTCCAGCCACAATCTCTAAAAAAAAATTGAATTAATTGATTTATAAATAAATAAAAATCCATGACATGCTGTTATTGGCTAATCACTATTGCATGTCACTTTTTGTGCATAAATGGCTTCTATAAAGCACCTTTAATCCCACTTTATTGATCATGTGGGCCGTATTGTGGACAAATAGACTACCCTTTAATCAAAGGGCAAAGTTGAGGGTGAATTTACCACTTAACCTTGCAGAGACGTTGCGGATCTAAACTAGGTGCAATGGATGACTTCATTGTTAAATACAAAAATAAAGAATGCACTTATTGGTCTGATAATCAAAGTATTTTGGTAACTACCTTGGTCATGGGAAGTTGCGTGTGTCCTTCTAGGGTTAATGGCAAATGGCAAGGACTTTA
The DNA here is from genome assembly GCA_947034895.1 of Rhytidiadelphus loreus. Lineage (NCBI taxonomy): Eukaryota > Viridiplantae > Streptophyta > Bryopsida > Hypnales > Hylocomiaceae > Rhytidiadelphus > Rhytidiadelphus loreus. The sequence goes on from OX344764.1 coordinate 49,954,086, forward strand.
TGCAAAACAAATTTTATGTTTAAAATTATCCATATCATTGTTTATAATATAGTAATGATGCAATAACTGCATCTTTTGAGGTCATTGTCATTGTGAAAGATTGTCACAATGAGCTCAATTTCAAAAAAAAGCACAAATAATTTTCAAAAGGGATACATACGGCATTATCCCATTTGTTGTTAAGTTTAAAAAAAAAAATTGAAAACAGTATGCATGTCACTTAGTGAGTGGTCAATAGAAAACAAGGTTGGTACTTGATTTACACACAACACACCATATTTGTATTTGTGTGACATCAATTTGGCTAATAAACAATATGGAATATTTGAAACTATATTTTCGTATCTATATTTCCATATCCGTAGTTTGTATCTGCATTTCGTACATGTATTCCATCTGACAAAGATCAACTATAATGATTTAAGTTTTAGTTCAAGATCAACAATGTCGAGTGGGGTTTCAAATTTCAGAATTAATCAATTAGACGGTTTAGAATTTTTTGGCATCAGAGGGATTGATTGTGCTCTTTGGCAGTTACTACCTATTTTGAGGCCATTGTGACAAATTGTCACAATGGGCCCAAAAAAATTTATTTTAAAAGTTTTTATTCACCACCACCCTCCCCCTTCTCAAAAAATTTAAATTTTTTTAGGAGGGTGGTGGTGAATAAAAACTTTTAAAATATTTATTTTTATAAATTTCCATTTGTCCCTCCCCCCCCCTCCTCCCTTCCCTCTTGTAATTTTCAAGGGGTGTAAGAATGCCAAAAAATAGGGGATATATTGGCCATATATCAAACTATATATATATTTTATCATATTTGTACTAGTATGTATCCCATATTTGTATTCATGTTCACTATTCAGTATTTGTATTCAGATCCAATGGCTACAAATTTTTCTTTGAGGGAGGGGTGGAAATATTTTTTTCCCCCATTCAACGACTCTTGATTTTTGGAAAGGGAGGGCTGGGACAATGGAATCACAAATAGGCTGTGATTGCCTCTTTGGGGTACATTGTCCCTTATGATGTTGACTCCTTCATATTTAAGAGGTGAAAAATCAATGTCAAGACAAAAAAAATTGGTTAGAAAGCTAGATTGTTCTTAGATGATTGTGACTTGAAAAAGATTTTAGATCTTTGATATTGGAATATCCAAGTAATTATTTTGTAGCCCTAGCTAGTAAAATTATTATACTCCGTATTTCACTTTTTTTTAGCACTACAATTTTTTATGAATGAGGTCTCAAATTTAGTGTTACTACAATTTTTCTTTATGTGGAAATTTGTTCAACACATCCAAATTTCAACATTTTCTAATTAAAAATATTGTAATAAGAATCATATATAAGATATAGTTTTATTTTGACTATTATTTTTATGTCCTATGTACTTACTATATGGCAATGAGGTCAAGCTACATTAAAGTGTCATATTAGTAAGGGCACAAAATTAGGGTCACCTCTAAAATTAGGATCATTGTTATATTATTTTTTGATGAAAAGTTAACAATTTAGTATTACTTTTATGGATGGGTCAAAATGCATATTATTACTTCATTTTATTCTAAGTTTAACTTTTGTATCCTATGCATAGGAACATTTTTACCTACTACGTGCCGGTGGGCTCAAGTTACATTGAAGTATCCTATTATTGAGGTGGGTATTGAGGGCACAAAATTAATTTCACTTCTAAAATTAGCATCACTATATATACACATATATACACATATACAAATATATAATAAAAAAGACATTACACACCAAACAAATATTTAAACATTCCAACTGAAATGTTCTTCGCAAGACCCCTCATATCCTACCCTATATTTTGTTAAAAAACCAAGATATATAGACCACAATGAGGGAATTTCAACCAACATCCGATGCAAATAGGTCCAACGAACCCTAAAAAATTTGATGAAAAAACATAGTTCTTTTTCTTCTTTTGTTCAATCATTTGAAATCATTTGAAATCATTTAATTTTCACTTTGTGACTTTGTGGTCCTTCAAGGATGAAGTTGTTTAAACTTGAGCTTAAACTTAGGGACATGCACCTCTCCTATGAGCCTCCAAATCAAAGCACCCACGCCTACTAACTATGTAAGGTACAAAATTACAAAATCTTTAATTTTGCATTTTGCATAAATTCTTTAGTTTTGCAAAATACTAAGGTAAATCAACGTATGACATGAAAAAGACCCATGACCCACACCTAGAGAATGACCCATTAAAGTCTTGCATCAACCTATGACAAAAAAAAATTCAATAAATCAAATTTGAACTACATTAATTAAATCAAGTTAGAGGATACAATCAATGTTTTGGATGATGGTGATGGAATGATTAGTGACTGCAATAGGAACTTACACCTCTTTTGAGTATAAATTTATCACATGAAGTGACTTTTACAAGCCTTTGTGTTGTGGTCATGTATAGAAAATATTGTAATTGCTTTAGGTAAGTAAGATGACCATTATGGATACATTTTTGTTGGTTTTGAGACAGTCTAAAGACTTGTTTGAGCCAATTGGATAGCACACTTCAAAAATTCATAACAATTCATACTTTGTCAATTGTTCTCTCCATTTCTCACATTTGTCTATATGTGGAAAAAAGTTTAAAATTTTTCAACAATGCCAAAAAGGCAAATCAATCATTGTGCTCGTTATAGGTTGGTTTACCTTAAAGTGAAAACACCCAAAACCGTCCATGTACCCACTCCTCACAAGTAGACCTCCATTAATCCCAAAGGGGATACACTTTCCAAAATGGGTCCAATCTGCTAAGAACTTGAGAAATTTGCTTACTCAATTTTTCTTGAGATCGGATAGAATGTAATTATAGGATCTTGAAGTTCATATTGAGAATGAGCACTTCAAAAATTTCAGATCATTTGACCACACAATTTAGTAGATATTGAAGTTTGAAGTTTTATTTGGGTCAATGGAAAAACAAGGCAACACACTTTAAAGGAGCATATCTTAGTAGAATATTTTGAAATGATAAGACAAGACAGTTGTGAATGCTCATCTAAAATTTCACAACATTCCAAACATTTTCAATTCCTGGTGGAGCTTGCAATGCACGGTGGCCATTGAAATGAGAGAAGTGTTTATAAGAAAAAAAGGCAAGAATGGGTGTACTTGTCTTCTCTTTAACCCTTTAGTGACCGTGGTTGATTTGGAGGGCGGGCGTAATTTTTCAAGAAAATGAATTTTGTGGCCATTCTAAAGATATAGTTTTAGATCAAACTGTACAAGGTTTTTCCATGAGGGAGATTCTTCAACCTAACAAAAAATCAAACTCATCCAACAATACAAATTGCTATATATAAGGTAGGAGGTCCATAAATCAACCTTTTCAAGGCTAAAATTGAATTTTGGAGAGTGAAACATCTTTAAATATTTTTTAGTAAATTTTCCTCAAAAGACAAGTAGAATAGGCATCTAAACCAAGTTGTTTCATATTTTTTCAAGCTTTGTGAAATTAGTTACAAATTTTTGAAGTTCACAAAAAATGGTCATTTGTAGTCATCAAAATTAATACCCTTCTAAAATGTGCAGATTTGGTACATTGAAGAAAGTGAAATGTACCTCTAAATCATGTTTGCTTCTAGAGCCTTGTTGGAGTTTGAGTTGCTTTCCTTAATTTTCAAAAATCAATGACTTGAATGACCCTTTAGAATTTGCGCTACATAAATACCGATGCATAAGTTCACTTTGGGCAATCATGAGATTAAAAAGCAACACTTATGCCTTGTCAAGACATCAAGTTACAAAAGAATCTCACAATTTGGTTGATATTTTTTTGTATTTTTGTTGAATACTTCCCATTTGAAGGTTCAGGCCATTTGAGTTTGCAACCTCATAGCTAATTCATCAATGCTCCAATTCTCTTGAAATTGGTTTTGTTTGAAGCGCACAAAGACATTCTAATTATGTTCCTCTTTGAGATTTTTGTGATCAAATGTATTTTGAACAATATTAGACCGGGAGTCCAAAAATCAACCAAAAAGTGGTCGACCGGTCACTAAAGGGAGGGTTCATGAAAATGGTTAATCAATAATTATGTGTTTCATGTTGCTTTTGAATTGGATCCTACTTTTTAGAATGCACATTGTTATCCAAGAAAACAAAATTCCACTAAAGGGTTAAGCTCATTGGATTGCCCTTTTTGACATGGATTTGTCTTTTTTGAGGTGGATTTGTCTTTTTTGAGGTGAGCAATAATCACATTAGGGGTAGTAAACCATTTCCATACGTAATTGCTATTGCTTGATTGCTGATTTCCCTGGATTTTGTTTTTGGGGACCAAGCTATGAAACAATTTTAGTAGCCTAGGGATAGTAGTTCCACTTTAAAAATTCTTAGAAATTACACGTCTTATTCAAAAATTCTCTTTTTTTTTTTGAAAAATCAATATTTTCAATCCTTAATAGTAAAAAAATATTATTTCTAGAAAAACGTGCCTCCAGTTATGTTGAATTGCTTATTTTGGCAGCGTTGATTTCCAACTTGCACACAAATTCCATAAAATTCTTTACAGCAAGATGCTTTGCAGTCCGTCCGAACATGTTTACATACTGAAATTATTCGAAATCAATTGGTACATCTACGAAATCGATTGGTACATCTACGGTGCAATCGTTGGATAGCTTTCTGATTGCTGGGAGCAAGCCACGTACCCCCCTGGCTCATGGCACTTTATTAATCCCTTATTGCCTCGGAATTCATAATGTAATCAAGCATTATTAGGAGAATATTCCGTCGCTGATGACGTGGATTCAATGATCCATGTGGACTTTAAGAGCACTTTTGGAGATTGGGGACAAGTATAAATTATTAAAAACTTAAATATTAGGAGTGGCATATTTTACGTGGTTCATAATATTTCACTCAAGAAAAATAAGAAAAAAATAAGTAAAATTCTCATTATGAAATTCTATAAAGAAGTTTTTATTCCACTTACTAAAGAATTTTGAAAAAATAAACTATTGTATTAATTATTTTGTAATTAATTAATTAATAGTAAACAAAATAGTTTTCAAATTTTAATTATTAGTAAATTAGTGAGAAAATTCTTGTACTAATTTTTTTTACAAGTGTAGTATTTGTACCTCGATATGTTTAATTTTTTCTCAAACTAGTTTCTTCAATTAGTTTATAGCAATTCTTGAAGTGTATGAAAACTCGAAGGGCCTTGTATGGTGAAAATTTTAAAATTCGAGTATATACCATAGTAGAAGTTGACCTTCATTTTTTTAATAAATTAATTAATGTCAAAATTGAATTCTTATAAACAAATACTTAGTAAAATTTGTGGAATACGAATAAGAGCTACATTGAAAACTTCACTAATAAAGGGCTTATATTGGAAGATTTTTGAGTTGGTGGCCAATGAGTTTTGCCAATTATCAAAAGCAAATAAATGAACACTACTTTGAACCGTTAACAATACAATTAAAACACATTATAGATAGGCCACTTCTATTAATATATATTAAATAAAATAGAATTGTAATTAAATTGTTTCCACTTCCATGATTCTCTTAAATTTAAAATGATATGATATTTCATTCAATGTGAATATATGAAGATTTGTGAAATAACTACATGATTACAAAACCAAAATCATCCTTAATCCATTCAAATGTAAATGAACCACTTTAAATGGAAAAAAAATCCGTCATTGCAAAGATAAAGGACAAATCACACTATGGTATTTGTAATTGATATGAATTTTCTTCACTCTTACTTAGTAAAATCAAAGTAATTTCAAATTTTCACAAAAGAAATTAAATTTTTTATGACTTATACAAAATATGTGATTCTACCTCTAAAAAATAAAATAATTTCCACTCGTTCTTAGTGGAAGAATAGAGCATATAAAGCAAGGGATATTGAGGTTGTTCAAATTGTCAAAGGCTTTATCCTTTAACCTTTAAAGGTTTGGGAAGCCTAATTTGAATTTGAACATGATGTTTTGGAATATTCAACATTAAAGGTGCATGAAAGAACATATACACTAGTTATTAAAATTTTGAATTCATACTCACATATAGCACTTTGAATTTAGATCAATATTGGACCTCTTGCATGTCTAAGAAAGTTGCAAAATGGCCACATATTCTATATGTACAATGCCATCTTTGAATGTCATAAGGTTTAGATATTAAAATGACCTATAAATGAATTAAGTTAGTTGTTGAATTTTCAATCCAACAATGTATATCTTGTGTACATACTTTGTATTCCAAGAATAAAATACACAATCATACAATCCCTATGAAATCTTTAAAGGTTAAATATTAACTATGTATGAACATGCTTCATATCATTCTTTAGCAATTGTTGATGTGTGCCAATCAGGATTTTTTTGGCTTTTTGGTGCCCAAACAAATAATTTGGCTTAAAAATAGCAAGAAAATGCCCCCCCAAAATGGATGAAATTGCCAAAAAAATTCAAATAAAAAAAAACCTTGGATGAAATCACCAAATTGTAAATGAACATTAGGAGAAATTCAGCTGGTGTAGAAGGCCACGAGTTCCCTAAGCTCCCTAACTTTGTGAACTCAACCACATGCGCAGTCTGATGTGGCCAAAGTTTGGCCACATCAGATTTTAATATTTAATTATTTTTTAATTATATATATATATAATATTATTTATTTATTTATTTTATTTTAAAAAATTGTTTTTATTTATTATGACTGCATACGTTTGATTCACAGCCAAGGGAACAGGCCTGAAATGGCCTTCCCTTGGCATGAAATCTCTTCTAATGACCAAATTATAGACATGTAATATGTGCTAATCTGATCTTCTCTATCCAATATGTGGATGAATGTTGAAATTTAGAGCACCACTATAACATTTTATATCGCCACTTTGGCACTTCTTAGAAAATGAAAAAAAGACCTAGTGCCAATAGACTTGAAGAATAAAAATACCTTGCTATTGACAAGATAAACCTCAACTTAAAGATGAAAGTGTTTGGAAATAACTTGAACTTTCTAGACAAAACTAAGATACCTCACAATATAAAATTACAATTTTATTTCTCAACTCCATTTAATTCTTCTTAAGGTAGACTTTCATGCACTAACAATTGATCAAACCTTGCATAATAGACCTCTCCAAAAAATCAAAATTGCACATGGACATGCGCAACGGTTGCAAATGGAGAATTAGAATTGTTGATTGGCAAAATTTTCAAGGAAGGCTCTTGAAATGCAAGAAAGTCCAATGTTGGTATTTTACACATCTAGGAACAAAACTTTGAAAATTCATAACTTATTCATGTGGTGTACAAATAATGCATGCTAAAGTACCTTGAAATCCTCTTTTGGTTGCCAAAAAGATCCATTAGAAATAATTTATATTTAATAATACTCTCTAATAACTACCGTATTCAATATTTTCACAAATTTGTAAATCTTTTGAGGAGTGAATTGGTAAAAATATAAATGTATAAGATCACGATATTTTATATAATAAAATTCAAAAATTATGAATATTTTGTCAATAAATTAAACTATAGAGGAAAAGATATATTATCCATGGTTGAAATATAATAATGTGGGGCCACAAATGTATAGGAAAGCTAATTTGGTTCACATATTGCATACAAATAGAACCAAGTTCTACCATTGCAATTTAGTGTCCTAAGATCCTCCTTTTTTGTTGCTTCCCTTAGTGACACTTACTTCCTCCAAGAACATTAGGTTCCAACACTAGTCATATGTCTTCATTCTCCTATGACTTCCATCATTGAATTCCCAGAAGACCCCGAGTATGTCATTTGATGACATGGGGTGAAACTTCTATTGATATAATGATGTCTACATACTTGGTGGTGGTACTATCCACCACCAATGCTAACCACCTTCAAACGGTACCCGACTCCCTACTAGACCCAAACAACTTCACTTCGGGACTCATCTCAGGATTCATTAGTCAAAATTCAACATCACGGCCTGATGTTGGGCAAAACACCATCCAATTGGTATCAAAAAGTGCCCAAGAGCACTCCTTGATGACATGAAGGCTCCATCACCAACCCCACTACCTATACCCACTTTGACTCACCACAACACCATTCAAGAGTGGAGAGGGAGACCACCCCTCTTCATAGTCTTCTCAACAAGATTCAACAAACCTCAACTTCTATGGGTCACTAGGACATCGAAGACGCATTTTTCTTTGAAAAGGTACCCAATTCCTATATCCTAGCCTCAAATCTAAGTTCTCACTATTAAAAAATCCATGTTTTTTTAGATGCAATTTTGGGTGACATTCACCTATACTTATATTAACAATAACATCAAATATAACATCAAAATTTTAGGTAACATAAAATAGGTGGATGTCACCCAAAATTGTGTCAAAATAAATAGAGGATTCTTATAGTGTCTAAGGGACTTTCAAGAGGATAACTCTTAGCTCTAGACTCCAAATTCAAAGTTCAAGCCCATTTTTGTGATCTATTCTTTCCATATATCACCTTGGACTATTTACTTTATCAAATGCAACAAATATTGAGTAGGTTATGGCCCTCCAAATGTTTAAGCCCCTTGATAGGTATAATTTTCTAGGACTCTACTCCCTTTGTTTGCCCATAACTTCTCATAACTAAGGTCTTCATGAGACTTAGCATTTTAGAATTCCTATCTCTTTATCTTTCCAATAATATACTTTATGCCCTATTTGGACAAAGGATTTTTCCTAGAACCTCCTCTTTTATATTCTATACTTTGGGTTTGTGGCTAGGATATTGCCAACTTTGAGGACTCATATCTTTGATGCACAAATTGTATCCTTGTATTTTTTGAACCTATGGACAGTGCTCTCACCATCTTTCCAAGCATGTATAGCATGTTATCCACTTTGTCCTAACTAGAGCGCTAGGATGCCATGTTTGCCATTGATTGCTAAGAACTTCTAACAAAAATTGGTAGATTTTTTTTATCAAAAGCAATACAAAGTTTTTGAAAGAATGTTTGATGATGTATTCCTTCTTTCTTAGTAGATGAAATAGTTGAAATGCAAAACAATCTTAAGACAACATCATTCTTTTTTAATGAAAGTACACCCTTTCAACCAATGTTTTTTTTTGCAATACAAGGCTATTTCTATAGCCAATGTCTAACACCCCATTTGGGTGGAGTTGTTAGATGTTGGTCATGGGAAAATAAATTGTACTTTCAGATGTATGAATTAAATTTTTGAACATCCATATTTACCTAGTCTCTTGTAAGACTTGGAAATTTCTCCATGCTCACCAAGGTGGCATGAGCATGCTTTGCAGTGAGGGGCATGACATTTTTACTACTAAAATTGGTTCAATAAGTGCAAGTGACTTTAATAGTAGGAGAGTTGCTACTAAAAATAATCAAAATTAGATGAATGTAGATGACAATCATAACATTTGAGATAGTATAAAAATAGTATAGACCACATTATATTGAATTCATCTAGAGTATTAAAAATTTTAATATGTATTGTGCCTCATGAGTTTACATGCACTGGAATTTCTAAAATATTACAAATTAGTGTTATAACTAAAAGGTGTACTAATTGAATTATCTTTTATAGTAGTTTAATCCTTGTGCATTTGAATAAACCATTCCACTATCCCCGATTATAGAAACTTGACAATTTTTGACTTTGTCTTCTCCAAAAATTCATAAAATGATAGAAAACTCTACTTTACAATTTGCCTTTGAAATTGTACACATGGTGTTTTTATTGGTAGATTTTTTTTTATCAAAAGCAATACAAAGTTTTTGAAAGAATGTTTGATGATGTATTCCTTCTTTCTTAGTAGATGAAATAGCTGAAATGCAAAAAAATCTTAAGACCAGATCACTCTTTTTTAATTAATGTACACCCTTTCAACCAATGTTTTTTTTTGCAATACAAGGCTATTTCTATGGCCAATGTCTAACACTCCATTTGGGTGGAGTTGTTAGTTGTTGGTCATGGGAAAAAAAATTGTACTTTCAAATGTATGAATTAAATTTTTGAACATCCATATTTAACACATTTCATAACAATTTTAACCCTTAACCCCTGAGCGCCCAAGAGGCCAAAATCTGGCCTCTCTATTTTGAAAAACGTTCTTGTTTGACCATCATAATCTTTTGAGTAGTACGGTCAAAGGACAAGTCCTTTTCTCCACACCTCCTGGTCTCTTTTGAATATCAATCGGTACAGTTGGATTATGTGGATCTCTTCTTAGAAGAAAGCTTGAGTGGATTGAAGTGGAAAAGGTATGGATTTAAGTGAATTTGCTCTGGGCGCTTAGGGGTTAAAAGGACGGGCTCATGACCATTGATTTCAAGCATCACTGCACTTCACTTTGTTTGCTATCATTTTGAAACTAAATATAAATGGAAAATATTATATTTATTTTTTAGAGATGAAGTCATCTGTCTAATACAAGTTATAAAATTTTCAAATTTTTTGAGAAAAATAAGAAATTGCTGTGTTTTTCTTAAAAGAAAAACTAACAAAATTCATATCAAATATCAGATATACTCAAAAAATCTAAAATTTACACCATAGATGTATATTATAGTATAACATCATGATATAATTAAACCAAAGTTATCGTGTCAATACAAAATTAGAAAATCACAAACCATGGTTATAGGCCCAAAGTCCATATTGCTATAAAATATTGAAATTTATAAAGTTTTCAAATATTTCAATTGGATTAGAAGTTACACTTGATAAGCTTCATTTCATTAGTTGGACTCAAATTTTAAAAATATCATTTTTATAGCTAAAATTCACATCAAGTGTAAATAGCAAGAAATGGCCTTTATAGCAAGGAATGGTGATTTGTGGATTAAGCATCTTCTTCTTTAAAAAAGTCAAGAATACCATAATGAAGGAATTTGCAATAATGTTTATTAAAACTATACTCAAGCAACTTTTTAAAAAAACTGGATGAAAAAGCATTTTTTCCCACCCTACAGACTTAGGTGTCGTCATCCAAAGGACAAATAATGTCTACAATGTCCTTTAAGGATTAACTAGTAGTTTTCCTCCTTGGAGCTTTGCAACAAGGGATTTGATTTTTTCTTGATACTTGAAAGTGAGTATAGGTTAAAATTGTAAATCCTCACAATACAAATTGTGACAATGTATGTCATTAATTTATTGTTGGAGGGTGCTTCTTTGTACAAAAGAAAAGGACCCCCCTTACAACAGGTTAATCCTACAAGGATGTTGAAGATGGATGACTTCTATGTTAACTATAGAAACAAAGAATGAACCTATTGATTAAATAATTGGAGTATTTTAGTGAATGCCTTATTCATGGGACGTTGCATCCTTCCAAGGTTAAGAATGTCATATTCCATCCATATTTAGTCCCTAAAGGATAGAACCTATAAACGTGTAGTCAAACATGAAAGTCCTTCACTTTGTATCCACCATTTTTTTCTATCTATAGGTGAATGTTTTTGGTTTTATTTTTCAAAGATGAAATTGCATATTTAATATATGTCACTAAATTTTCAGAATGTTTTGAATTTTTTTCAAATTTCCATGAATTTTAAAAGAAAAAATGAAAAAAATTCATATTAAATACAAATCATACTAAAAAAATTTGAAATTTTTAGATTATAAGCACATTATAGTGTAGAACATTGTGGTATAAAAGAAGTTTCTACATCACTCCATACTAAGAGGAACATGTTTATAGGTCCTCAACTTCAAACATTTTCAAATTTTCAAATGGTGTAGAAATTGAACTTCAGAAGCTTTATTTTGTTAGTTTTGCTCAAAAGCAAAAGAAATTGTTTTGAATGTCAAAATCAAGTTGTAAGGGAAAAAAGCTTGAGGAAAAAGCTTAGAGTATTGAAATTCACTAGATACCATTTTTTTGATAAACTACCACATATAAAATTAATAAACAACTAAAATGTCTTGAATTTAATTCAATGATGTGCATTTAGCATCAATAAAAATGCACAAACAAAAATGGATGAAAATCATCCATTCTTCAACATTCACAAGGCCTAGTTGACCATTCAAAGGACACAAAATGTCCTCAAAGTCCTTGCAAGTTTAGAGATGTAAGGTAAACTAGCCTATGACAAGTAGAATGATTGGTTTGTCTATTTGGCACTATTGAACTTTTTAGAATCTCTACATAAAGACATGTGTGGGAAAAAAGGATGAGCAACTAAGTTTTTATTGTTTTTGACAAAGTATGAATTTGTTCTAAATTTTTTAATTGTGATGCCCAACTAGCTCCAAACGAGTCTCTAGACTACCTTCAAACCAACACTAGATGTCATAATGATCATCTTATTCACTTAAAGTAGTCACAATATTTTCTAACATGTCTACAACATGAAGGCCTTAAAAAGTCACTTTCTATGATGAATTTACATTCAAAAGGTCGAAGTTCCTATTGGAGTCACTAATCACTCCATCACCATCATCCAAGACATTGATTGTGGTGACTAAGTCAATCTAACCCTTAAAAGACATTGCAAGGTCCATGGACATTTTGAAGTCAAAATCTAAATTTTCATATAGTTCCTGATTTTAAATGATTTTAAAGTTTACCTAAGAAAATGTAGCACTAATAATCTACTTTTTGTTTCATTTTAATTTTTTTCAAAATGATTAAAATTGTAATTTTTGTGACACTTTGAAAGCTCTAAATACATGTAAAGTTTTTAGTTGGATTTCATTTTGACATTTTTGGTGTATTTTTGGTGTTTTTTATTGGCTAATTGGAAACATAGTTACTTATTTTGTTGTCCAAAGTTGTGATTTGATGTGTTACTATTTGTGGGGCGTTTTTAGCGTGTGTAGTGCCAAGTCAAAGTAAGTGTGTTGGTGCGGTGAGTTGTCAATTAGTCCAATTGGGATTGTTAGTGGTCTAAATTGGATTTCTAGTTGGTAGCTTGTGTGTTCGAATTAGGTAATTTTGTTGTGTAGTTAGGTTGCTTAGTTGGAAAGTTGGTAGGTAATTGCTTGTGAGTCCCTATTAGTTTGGGAATTTTGATTTGATTTGCACCCACTTTGTGAATGGCAAGTGCCAATCTCAACCCTAAACGGTTGTGTAATTTCTTTGTTTTTGTGTATTATGTGATCATTGTGATGTGTGTTAGTGTGTGAAAATGAGTGGAATTTGATGATGGATTTGGAGTAATGGAAACGCTAGTTGAAGGAAGTGTTATGTGGTAACAAACTTTTGATCAAGTGAATGAGGAAATTGTAATACTATATATTGTTATCAAATGAATTTGATTAAATACAATGATATGTTTGACCTAATGGGTCCTTTTGTGATGTATATGGATGCTTGTGATTGTGAAATTGATTGAAGCAATGAAAGAATGAGCCATAAATCCAAATCAATTTTTATGTAAAAATAAGTAATTGCAATTGCTGAATTTTAATATGTGTGTGCAATATTGTTGTAGTGTGAATGATGATTTTCAAGTTGGAGTGTTGAGTATTATTTGAATTAATTGAATTTTTTTGCTGAGTAGAGGCATGTGAAAATTGTGTGGTTATGTTTGTTGTATGAGTGAATTTTGATTAGGAGAATGGATAGTTTCAAATTAAGAATGATGTGTAGTGCCAATAAGGCTTAGGTGATCGAAGGAAATGATTTGTAGTTAATTCATGAGAGAAATGTGTCATTGATTTACATTAGTTCAAATTGGAAATGTTTAGGCTGAATGTTGTCTTATAAATAATTCCCAATTGGTTTAGTTTGTGAGTGAATACAATTATTCCATCATTGTGTTTACTTGAGTATTTTCAAATGAGAAATTGTGTATTTTTAAGTTGTCTTATCTAGTTAAGAAATAAATCTATTAGCATAGAAATTTTCCTACTTGATTGTCTCCTTTGGAATGAACTTATTATACTAAATGGGTAATTTCCAATATGGTCATTATTCTCCTTCAACAATACACCACTATTGATCTTTTTCTATCAAATTTCTCTTGGTGTGAGCTCAAGGAGTACATCAATTATACCATGATGTTTTTCACTATTATTATCATTTTGCCTAAAAATTTCACACTATTTAAAGAAAATTTGTAGTTACTATGATTTTTACAAAGAAATTTCTTTAAAAAATCATATAAAACTCAATTACATATTTTTTATTATGAAAAAATGAGATTAAATTTTAGACATATGTTACTACATGTGAAAAATATCAAATTTTTGAAATGTATATTTTGATGTAGAAATCTAACAAAGTTTGGCCAAGCCTAGACATGAAATCATCCAAGACATTGATTGTGGCCACTAACTCAACCTAATGTAGCCAAAATCTCATTTATTTAAAATTTTTTTGTCATCAATTGATGCAAGATTCTAATGGATCATTCCCTAGGTGTTCGTGGAGGGGCCTTTAGCATGCCATGGGTTGATTTATCTTAAACAATTTCATCATTCTAATGAAGATATAACATTGTTTACTAATGAGGTGGAGGACCCTTTTCATCCTGGAAAAGGGGACTCCTCCAATGTACAAAATTGTCTTTTGTGTCTCCTTAACCAATTCTAATTGGAAGTTCTACTTTCAAAATCCAAATAATGCAATGTGTTGTGTTTTTCATTAATATTTTCTCTTTTTAAAATGCCTTATTAGATTAAAATTCCAGATTATTCTTATATATATAATTAATAGTTCCAAGTAATAAAAATATGGGATTTATATTTGAACACAATTTAATAGGCTACATTCAGCTTAGACATGATGTTTGACCAATTGGCAATGGATCTGGTCCTTAAAAGGTTAAAGGACATTTCAAGGCCCTTGGATATTTCTGCTTTGGAATAATTAAAATTGTAGATGTATTAATCAATGTGGTTCTTTGATTGGGTGGACTTATTGTATTTGTACTTGCACAAGGATCAAATATGTTGCATTAGTGCAATACAAATCAAGTTTCTTGGCTTACACAAAGGAGATTGTTTGATCCAAAGGTTGGATCATGTGAAGCTTGGAGACATTGCCTCAGTAGAGAAGGTAGCAATGAACAGTAAGGTAGGAATACTGTAAATGCCCCCCCCTTCTCTAATGGCACAACAAAGTGTTCTAAAATTGACAATAGCTAGTTTTGTTGTTGATTTGAATACGATTCAATTTGCTGAAATTTGATCGGCTCACACTTGATTAGGAACAAGTTCCAAAGGTAGCCGTTTCAGTTGAAGCTATGAAACAAGAATGGGGTCCAAAAGAAGAATCCACATTCATATTCAATAAAATATTCATTCTTGAAGAAAAAAATTCCCCCTTTTTTTTTGCAATCTTCCTCATCCTTATTTTTTGCACACACTCAGCTCAATTTTTGAATGAATTTCCTATATCCTACAAGTTGAAATACTTATTCTAACCGTTTGTGGTATTCCTACTTTAAGGTAGGAACACCATAAACGGTTACCTTCCCTCTAATGGCAGAATAGGTTGTCTTGAAACCAACAATAGCTAGCTCTGAAAAAATCCTGAAAAGATTCGATTTCTTCAAATTTGATTGGATCACACTTGATTAGAAACAAATTCCAAAGGTAGCCGTTTCTAAGTGAACCTATGAAACCAGAATGGGTCCATATTGCCTAAATTGAGCTCAATTTCTCAAGAAATTTCTCATATCCTACATGTTGAAATGCTTATTTTAACCATTTATGGTGTTCCTACCTTTATATCCACATCCATCTTTCACAAGCAGAAACTCCCCCCCCCCTTGTCGTTTCCTTGCCCTACAGCGTTGACCGCACTCATTTATTTTTCGTTGTCGACCTACTCCATTACTCGTGCCCATGTCTCCTCCAAATTTCATCCAAGATTCTCTGGGCAGCCCTTCCGCATGTACGAAATTGTCCTTTCAAGGGTTTATAAACCCCTTCCCAGCATGGAGAGGATCACTGGAGCCTGGAGAGGCCACCACTGCCGCCTAAGCTTAGTTTTATACAAAATGTTTCTCCAATGGATCGCCTTTCCTGCGCTGCCCCCAAATAATTGAATTACAACAAAAAACTGCTGAAGTGCTCAGTGAGAGAGAGACTGATGGACACCCTGAGTCCCTGACACCCTGACGTCCCCTCCCACCCTACCCTACCCTCTGATCCCGCAGATCGACAAAGCGCCAGTACGGCAAGTGCATGGCATAGAGCAGCAGCCGCAGGGATCCTGACTGGTGGAAGTCCTCGCACTCGCGCAAGGTCGGGGCACCGCACGCAGTTCCCAAGGCAGGTCTATCTCTCCCTCCCAGACGGACGGATCGAGGAGCAGGGCAGGCAGAGCAGGCAGGCATTCATTCCAGCCTGGAATTTTATTTCCAGAGAGGCACGCAAACAACAAATCAACAGCCAGCCAGCCAGTGGCACTCAATTCATACCATAAAAATTTATGATGGTATATATATATATATATATATATATATATATATATATATATATATATATATATATATATCACACTGGAAGAAAGAAAACAAAAACAAAAGACTCAATATATCCGATCGACGCACGCAGGAGCCTTATCCAGGATCCGAATTATTGGAGCCACGATGCCTGCAGCAATGCCTGCAAAAGGGCAGGGTCACTCAATGATGAGTCAGGTTCATTAATCGAAGGGCACGGCAAAAGCAGACAGAATTACAATTGAAAAACAAAACCAACTCCAGTGCAGTGCAGTAAGCTAGGTAGGACTTTACTGTTACTGGCATTCAAAGACAGGAAGGAAGAAGAAAGCAGACAGAATTTCAGTAATAAAAAAAACGAAAACTCCAATGCAGTAGCTAGGACTTTACTGTTCAGTTCAAATGAAAGAAAGAAAGAAAGAAAGAAAGAAAGAAAGAAAGAAAGAAAGAAAGAAAGAAAGAAAGAAAGAAAGAAAGAAAGAAAGAAAGAAAGAAAGAAAGAAAGAAAGAATAACTCGAATGGAACGAAGTTTCAGTACGGAAGCAATTAACGTGAGGTAAAATCGTCAACGCACGCATTGATCGAAGGCGGGCAAAGCTAAGCAGACAGAAATTTCAACTTAAAACTCCGGACTTTAGCTTACTGTTTCAAAGAGAGGAAGGAAGAAAGAAAGAATATTAACTCGAATGGACCGAAGTTTACAGTACGGAAGCACTGAACGTGCGCGGTGAAAATCGTCAACTGCAGAGGATTGAGGATGAGTAAGCTTAGGAAATGAGTGAGCTGAGTGAGCCAGTACTGTGCCGTCGATCGCAAGGCAGGGCAGCAACAGCAGCTTCCACCACAAGGCGGAGTAGGCGATCGAGTGCGCCCCATTTGTCAAGCCTGGAGAGACTTCCTTCATAAAGGCTTCCGCCGGCCTTCCGGCCAGGAACACAACAGTTTTTTCTTACTTCTTTTTTTGGCACTACTAGAAACGTGAAGTTTCCTTTGCAGCGCAGTGACAATAACTGATTGCGGAACGGCAGGCCATGGTCTCAGCCCCCCCCCCATGCTCGGAAGGTACAGTATTGTGCTTTGCTAGATGCATGGGAGGGACTTATTAAGCTTAGGGCCTCCTGCCATGCCTCCACCTGTGAGAAAAAATTGCAGAGGGGGGGAGCTTCAGGGTCCAAGTGAGCAATTGCACTGACATGTGGACCTTGTGGACCTTGTGTGGGTGGGGGAGAAGAAATTTGCGCAGGGTATTTGATTCCCTCAAGATTGATCCATCTTGACCAATGTGTGTGGGGGGTTCCATTGATTTCAGTGAAATACGAACCCCTCCCTTTCCCACTCATCTAAGCTGGCATGAGAAATCGGTAGGATCTTCTTGTCTTTTAGTGCTTTTTCTACCCACTGATGGAGCATGGCAAGAGGTGCTTGTTAGTTTAACCCTTGAAAAGGCCGTTTTGAGCCCCTAGGGCATTCTTGCGTTGGAACAATCAAAATTGTGGATGCAGTAGTCAATGGTTCCTTGATTGGATGCACTTGTTGTAACTGTACCTGCAAAAGGATCACATTTTGTGCATTGGTGCAGTACAATTCAAATTTATTGATTTGTACATGGAAGATTATTGGATCCAGAGGTTGGATCATGTGTAGCCCGAAGACACTACCCGTGTACCCAACGACGCTAGCATGTGAGCCTACGAGCCTTGAGCCTAGATATAAGTAGATATTCTACAACTATTGAAAGTGTCTTTTACATACATACTTATGATATAAGTACTCTATAACCATGGAAGGTGCTTATAACATAGGCACCTATAATATAAACATCATGTAACTAGAGAAGGTGCTTATAATATAGGCACATATAATATATATATATATCCTATAACTATAGAAGGTGCCTATAATATAAGCACATATAATATAAATTTGCTATAACTATAGAAGGTGCTTATAATATATATATATATATATATATATATATATATATATATATATATATATATATATATATATATATATATATATATATATTCTATAACTATAGAAGTTACCTATAATATAGGTAACTATTTCATAGGAGCTTAAAATCCTAGGCTCACATACTAGCAACCGTGTTTGTGTACCCGTGAGCAAAAATTCCCCTTGTTCCTTGCCCTACTAGGTTGACTACTCTCATTTATTAAGTTGCTAACCTACTCAATTACTCATGTCCATGTCCTAAATTTTTCATGCAAGATTCACAAGGTTGCCCTGCCAAGAACAAAATTGTCCTTCGAGGATTAACCCTCAACCCCTAAAGGACCAAGGCCTTTTTTCTGCCAGAAAACACTCAAAACTGCCATATCTATAGCAAGGAGTAAGAAAAATTGAAATTGTTTTATTTTCATATCTAACCGTAGGATCTTACACCCAACTAGTATGAGAGAGTCTGTAAAAAAAATTCAGAATTTTTGACCGCTCAGATTGAAAGATATCTGCGTTTAAAGTGGAAAAAACAAGTTTTTCAGCACATTGCGGGACTAGATTTTTTGACTTTGAACATTTTTAACTTAAAATTTTTGCACTACAGAGTTTTGAGCTTTAAATCTTTATAGTGTAGAATTGAGTTGAGAGTCTAGGTAAGAAAAAAAATTCAAAAAGAAATGAATTATCATTCTTAAAAAAATTGTTAAGTAGAAGTAGCTATGAGATAGAAGGAAAATCTAAAATATTAATATATTTTAGATGGAATTAAAATTCACTAATCCCAATGGTGAGATTGTTCTAGCAAGTAAATCAGACCATGCCAAAAAAAAAAATTTGAAAAATTTGAAAAATTGCCTTCAGAAATGAATCCTACAAGTTATTTTTTTTAAGAAGATGCTCTAATTGCCCGAACAACAAGAATGTCCATAACTTTCTCATAATATATCCAAATGAAATGAATCAAAGCTTTACAGATAGAAAAAAATATAATCTATGAGAAAAAATAAAATAAAAAATAAAATAAAATTTTTTGTCTATTTTTTGGGGGTTGCCCGAGCTGCCCGCTGTCCCCTTGTTTGAGCTTATTTGGTCATAACTATTGTTTCCGAGCACCGATTTCAAAAAACATTATATTCCCACAAAGATAATCAACTTTTCTACCTCCTAAAAAAATTTCAAAATATTAGGAGAAAATTTCAGCTCATAGGTACCTGCCCGAAAATGCATTTGTCCCCCGAAGGGACAATGGTCCTTTAGGGGTTAAGCGACATTTTTTTGCCTCTTGGGTCTTCTATTGAGTGAATGACAAGAATTACGGGAATTGCTATGAAATGGATCATTCTAAAAATTGCATCGTTTCCCCCCTCCTCTTTGCAAAGCATTGAATGTGGCTGCACTACTTTGAAATTTTCATCACCATAGTGAAAGCATTGCATATTAGGGAGGTGCTCAAGTAGGGGGGCGCTTCTTTGCAAGGCTGCTTGAGATGAGAGAGACGTTCAACTCACAATGGACTTGTGTGCAAAACTATTTGTCGCTTGCCTGCAAATACGGTTCTGTTACTTGCCCAATTTGAAATCTCTATGGCACATTCCTCGGGTTGTCCCTCAAGGAATGAAAATTTTCCTTTAAAGGCTCTTTCAAGGATTAGGATGGATTGAAGTCATATAAGACAATTTTGTTCATTGTAGAGGGCCCCTTTTCAAGTATGTGAAAGGAAACCCTTCTTCATTGGTAAACAATGTTATAGATCAAAATGGAGAACATCATGATTCACCGACCTCCCCTCCCCCCTCCCAAATTTCCAAAACTTTGATATGATATATGAACATGGATGTGTTATACAAAATATCAATACGGTAAGACATACATATATGGATATAGCTATGGGATATGGGATACGGTTGTTAATCCTATATCAATTGTAATCTAGCATGTTCAATAAAAATATACACATGGGGGATAATGAACAATTCATTTTAAAATAATTCACTCACATATTAAGTGAGGAGGTGAGTGAACTCACTATCCCCTCAAAAAGGCAAACCTCCACGCAAAACAACCTCATTCAAACATGATTTACAACCTCACCATTTCAGCATTTTTAACAATAAATTGATGATCAGTTTGGCTATCTTTGGGAATGCGCTTGGGGGTACACTAACGTTCCAAGTGATTCTGTAGACGACGCTCGAAATCTCCAGCTGTGCCGATATCCAAAGTCTGACGGATAACGCTCGTTCAAGTTGGAGCTCTCCATGTGCCGAAGAACTTAGCAACCACCAGGATCCCTCGAGGCAGTGGTCCTGGCGTAACTTCTGATGTGATTATCTCCACGAGTGCAAGCAAGGTTTTCAAATACTCATCCACGGAGGAATTTTCCTAATCTTGGTGGTTTAACTTTTGGTCACACTTGATGAAGGGAAGGAAGGAGGCTTTGCATTGACAAAATCAATATGTAATTGTATCATATTTCCACAAGTGCAAACAAGCTTATCAAATACTCATTGTGGAGGAAATTTTTCCTCATCTTGGTGTTTTAAACTTTTGTTCGCACGTGATGAAGGAAAGGAGGCGTTGCATTGACAAAATCTATATGAAATTGTACCATATTTCCACAAGTGCAAACAAGCTTGTGAAATACTCAAAATGGAGGAAATTTTTCCTCATCTTGGTGGTTTAACTTTTGTTCGCACGTGATGAAGCGAAGGAGGCTTTGCATTGACAAATCTACAGGTGGGAAATCAATCCAAAATGTTCTTCTATAGATCAGTTTTTGAAGAATTCCATAAACAACAGCCAATGATGATACACAAGGAACATAATTCAGACACAAAAGAATACTTATTTTTTCTAATTTTCATATTGGGTTTCTTCAATGAAAGTTTGAATTGTAAGACTTTTCACTCAAGTTGTGATAAGAAATGATAGTGTACTTCTACACTTTCGCTTCTTTCACACACTACAAGATTTTCAATATGTATTGCCTAATCAATTTCCACCAAAGGTCCAAAGCAAGTGTCGTTAGTCGAGTACAATTGACCGTCCCTCTCTCCAAATCCTTATTTATTTTTATGATAGAGTGAATTGTTGTAAGAAATGACAAGTTTTATTTTCTTTACTTTTGCACATGAGAAGACTTACAATTTGCATCGCAGCAGCTCGGATAAGGAGTTAATGAGTTGCACGGGTGGGATAAACAATTCCTCCTCCCTCAAAGTCCGGCGCTAGTTCTCTGCAAATACCGACCATTTCTTGCGGTCATGCTACTGAATCGGTCCATTCAGAGCGAAGAAGAATGAATCTCACCGTTTTGGAAGCAGGGACACGACGGACCCCGGAATCAGAACCACTTGTTGGGCACATGGACCGAGTTGGACCTTTCTAATTTGATAAAAGAAAATAAGGAAAAAAAACAAAAACAAAAAACAAATCTCTGAGCCTCCCCAAAGTCTTGTTGGCACATGAACCGAGTTGCAAAGCCTTTTAATTTGAAAAGAATATAACAAAAAACAACAACAATCTCTAATAAGCCTCCCTAAAGTCTTGGTGTACATTGGATGGATTAGGTGTGGCTTCACCAATATGATGAGGGATTTGTAACATTTGATTATTATGTGTTTTAGTGACTTTTGAGCACTACATGGATAAAGCCTCCCATAATGTAAGGTGAACTATCCCATTCTAGTCCAAACTCCCATTTTGAACATCTAGGGGAAAAGCCCCAATCCGCGTTGTTTACATTGGAAAACATAAATACAAATGAAGAAGTTAATTGCTTACTTCAAGAAGTTGATTACACAAAATGAGGCTAACATGTGTTTGGAATGGGTATAATCTATGCCTTAATTACACGTTTTCATCAATTCTCTCTTAGTTAACCTCAAATCAATGCAAATCAATTCATTTTGGCACTAGAAGTTAGTAGTTGGAACTGAGGTCATTGTGGACTAGATTGACCATGGGTTAAGTTGGGTTGGGTAGAATCCCTACAATAGCTACTTTTCTGAAATGGGATGCCCAAGTCATCACCCTTCTATATTAATCCTAAACAAATTACATAAAGTCCGAAAATCATTTATTCAATTGTAATGTTGTTTTCTTACCACTGAAGTTTATTCCCACATTTTCCAGATAGCACTACTGCACGAGTCATTCTGCCCATATTAGGGTTAGCTGCTTGTTTTGATTTCAGGAGCTCCAGATCTACATTCCCTTTTCCTACCAGGGACTCTTTGGAGTTATTACCAGCTAGTCAAGAACTGTGACGATGATGCGCAAGTTGGGGTACACGTGATGGGCCATCCAGTTCTCTCGGCTGACTACAAAGAATTTTTTGGCTTTCAATTCACGTCACAGAGTTTGCGTCCCACTCACCCCCGGCAAGAAAGGATTATTGCGGCTGCAGCAGAATTTCTGGGCTCATTTGCAGCCCCGCCCGTGGAGGTAAATGGCATGGTCGGACCGTCACTTTAGTCGGAGCTGGCTAGCTACAGTACAGTAGTGCAGCAAAGTCTTTCGGTAATTTAATAAGTGTCGAAAGCAAAAAACAACAATCATTCTCTTGGTCGAATTTCACACTACGATGTTCCTCGTTGACTTCTTCCCGAAAAGCTGTGAAATCCGTACAGAGAGAAAGAATTTCTCGATCCGTCGTAGACACCAAAGCCTCCTCAGTACGGTACTGCTCAGACATTATTTAGGAGGAACTCTTTTTTCTTTTTCTTTTTTTCATTTGGCACAAATTTGAAAAAATCTGCTGCAAGGAAGACGAGAAAAACGAGTGTCACCACGCAGGACTGGTTCAGTTAATTGGAAAAAGCCGATTTTGGCTAACAATCATATGTGACAGCAGTATCGAAGGGTTTTTGTTGGTGATGTTCCGAGGATGGTCGGGAGGGGAAACATTGTTCTTCGACATCCGCAAAACAGATGTTGCTCGTTTGGCTTATACTCTCCGAATTTCTAGGATTATCAGAATATACTTTCCGGATTTCTAGGTTTGTCACTGTTAAACCCTAACTGAACCAGAGGATAAACATCTCGGCATTCCGGGGATTTGCAGTTTGACAATCGGATACACGTAAATCTGCCGCAATGTCTTTCAAATTCTAGACAACTGTTGTAGGAAATCAATCAATGCTTGTGACATTGCGTTTGGTTTGCTATCCTCGCCTGCCTGTCTTGTTTACAGCCCTGCGGCTTCAGGCGGTGACTTGAATACTGCTGTACTTTACCCTTTAAGCAACGGGCTTGCGCCTTTATTTCAAAGATGCATAATTGAGATCCGCCGGCATGCACAGACGTGCAAATTTTGGTTGGGTTCCCGAAATGATGCACACCTCAGAGTTCACAGCGTCAAAATTGTAACCCACAGATCTATGAAATACATAGGTCTCGTAGTTCAGTCGGCCGACTGAAACTACAATGTCCAATTGCACTGAAATGAGCAATTTTAACGAATATAAGGTTCCAAATCCTCGTTTGAAGTAAACCATCTTAACTGTTATGCTATAAATCGGTTCAAGAAATTCCACCTCGAGAGAATTCTCTAGATACCATCACCAAATCTTCAAATACGTACCCAGTCTACCAACATGTAGAGTAACAACTGCTGAATGATTACAGGACAACAATAATTGACATTCAAAGAACGAGTGGCAAGCAGTGATCCCAAGGTTCAAGAAAGAAATATATAAAGAAAAGGCATCCCACATTCACTGATAAGCCGAAATTCATAGAACGGAGCGCTTCTGTTCCAAATTATGCGACAGCTTTTCTGCCATGTTCACGTACATTCATACACTCTGGAAAATGAGTACATGAGTACCCTAAACCTCTGCCACGCAACTAGACCGAAATCTAGGCAATTAAGTTACATCCCTCGCAACTCCAGCCAGCCAGCAAGAAAACGGATTTCACTTCCTCTGTTTTACAAATTTATTGACTCCCTACATGAGTCCCACCTGTACCAATCAATACCTAGCATCACAGACCTTGGTATCATCACGTCACGGAAGCAGAGCATGGACACCAAATTGCACGGGCCCATCACGCGAAAGAATGAATATCAACGTCCACATCCACCGTTACATGGTAACCTCGGGACTCAAGTCGTAGAGAATCTTGGCTCTTTCGAACGTGACGAGCTGGATGGGGTCGCTCTCCTGCACAATGGTCACCACAATGCTTTTCACGTAGTCATAGCCGAGCAGCTTCAGCTTAGGTCCGATCGACACTCGCCACATCCGCGGGGGATCGAACGTGGGCTGTCCAACCACAGGCAGGAAGTTATACGTCCCAGTAAATTCAGGGCAGGTTGTACCGGCGTTTGACGCATTCGCAGTGGGGAAGAAGAGGTAGGCCTTCCAGTGCACTTGCAAGGTGTCATTCGGAATGTGAATCCCAGTAAGCTCAAGGATCTCAACCCCCTTACTCTGGCGCTTCCCGCGGTTCACTTTGAACGTAATGGGCGTCGCGCCCACCACCTCGGTTTTGTTGTGCTTCGTGGTGTTGCTGATCAAGCTCAGAACTGCGGATTCCGAGAGAGGGCTGCAAAGCGGAATGGTATTCTCACTCCCCTTCTGCACACCGTTCGTCAGCCACGGCATCGGCAAGTCCTGGTAATTGTACCTGCAAAACCCGATTTCGAAATCAGAAACGATACAATAAATCGTAGCTTCGGAATGGTAGAAGTTCAGCTCGAAATCACACAGTTTTGGCTTCGCAATGATACAATTTCAGCTTCCCAATGGCACAATTTCGAAAGAGTTTGAATTGGGTTACGAGAAGAAGAATCTCTTACTTGAGCTTATAAATGTCGAGACTCTGGGAGACGTTAACGCGCACCAGATTCGCATTCTCATCATAATACACGAACTGCGAGTCTAAGAAAGCGGGATCCTCCGGGTACGTCCTCTCCCCACCCGGAATCGTTTGCCACACAGTCCACACCCGGTCCACATTCCCGTGATGCGCGTAAAAGATCGGATCGAACGCAGTGCGGTGGAAGTGACCCATATCATCATAAGGAATGTACGGCGGCGGTGCGTTCGGATCCCCCAACCACAGATGCACCGTCCCGTGCGGGAAATCCTCCAACGTCCCAGGCAGTTTGCCTCCCCAGTCTCCGTATCTGTACGGCTGTCCGTAGAACAAGCTCGTTGTGTTCGACCCGATCACAATCTGCGTGAACATCAGCCGAGTATTCTGAAGGCGAATGTGCTCACGCGTCTTATTAGAACACCCCCCAATGGTATCCAAATCCGCCAGGAACGGTGGAAACGAGCAATTGTTCCGAATCGGATCGTACAGAGAGGAATTGCTATCCGCGTAAATCGCCGGCATCTCATCCGGGACTGGCGTCACGTCCTCGGAGTCGTCCCAGGCCCAGAACGGAAGCATGAACGAGTCGTCGTCGAGCAACTTCGCTAGAATGCGTTCATGGAAGTACAAGAACATGCGGTGCCATGGGAGGAACAGCCAGCCGTTGTGAATCGCTAAGGCATACTCCCATCCAGGGTAGTAGAGCGAGTAGTCGCAGTACAAGCAGTGGAGGTTCATCTGGTTCAACAGGGAGCGGGGGTCGGTGTCGGGAAGCTCACGCATAAGCTGGTACCCCCTCTCTATCTTCCTGATGTAGTCGTCGCTCACTAAGTGAGCTGCGGGACGAGTCCGCATGGGGAGGTCAGTCGGGTATTCGAACTGGTAAACTGGCGCTCCTGTGTAAGGAGTGGGCATACAACACTTTTCAACGCTGTTGCACTGGTTGGGCAAGTCGGGGGCAGGAATGGCACCCCCTATGACGCCTGTCTGGGCGACTACGTCTTGGACGAGCACTGTCAGCGACACTGCTAGGAGAAGCGCTATGCACTTCATCGCCGACATGGAAAGCCTGGGCCTGAGTGACCCCATATCTCACAGTCCCAAGGGGAACCCTCCCAACTCAAGTCACCCAACTTCGAATTTCCGAACTTCTCGATGCAGAGCCGACACTCTACTCCCAGTCTGTGCAAGTACAATTCACGAATTAGTCGACATTCACATAACGGATGGACATTGATCACGAGCTAGTGTGACGGGACTCCTGGGGCAGACTGTCGGTATCAAACTACAGAGCATCGAGATGGGAAGAACTGAAAGCAATTGCAACACTTTGTACAATTTTCCATTTCGGAGACGGAGCAACATACAAGTGTAAAGCGAGGTGTGCCCCATGTAGAGCTAAAGAAGCGCCATCAGCCGAATCGAATGGAATTCTGTGAGTGACTAAGCGCGTTGGAAACAGGGGTGTTTATAGCCCTCAACCGACCTGTGCTTCACGCTGGGCAATTATTGCGAACCTAGCTAGTCACCAATTGCAAAAAAATTATTTTCTAGAAGGAAAAAAAAGAAAATCAGAATGTTAAGAAACACTAGCTTACTCACTGCGAGGCAATTGTTCACGTGCTAGTGGGCGGACCCCAGCTGAATGCATGTATCACCGGCTCCACGGAAATCCTCTGCTTCCTGACTACTGACCCAGATCCCAAGGAAACCCGGCGCCAGTATCATGAAAGAGGCGGATTACCAAAGTGGTTTAAATATTTCACATGGCCGCAGAGCTCATCGACGATTTGTGGATATTTGTAGGAGACCGAGTAGGTGAGCATCTGGATGTTTATGTAAGCATGTACAGTCGTCTTCATTCGTAGCGAATTCGCAGGACAGGCTGGAAACTTTCGTGGTAGACGTGGATCCTCAATGACGGAGTGTGGAATCCGGAACACTCGTGTTGTATTAGAATAATCAACGTTGCAGAAGTTTTCAATAAAAACAACAGGACGGTGATATTCACAGACGAAGTCATAGAAGCATTCTTCTCGTTCGCCGCTTTACCAGCTCGATCCGTCGTTCATTGTCGAATTATGGGTTTAATTAATTATCTTTCGATGGACCGAGTAGGCGAGCATCTGAATTAGCTATCGAAAGATAATTAATTAAATGATGGGATGGCCAACTGCGGCCCAGCTTGAAGGTCGTATGTTTCAAAAAGAAAAGAAAAAGATAATGGCGGATACCCGAAAGATTCAAGTGCTAGCTAATCCTCAAGACGACTCAATAGACAATTTGTGCAGCCGATTGAAGTTAATGTTTTTTTGAGAAAGCATGGCCGGGGTGGCATTATTGGACCGATTACTGTTGATTTTTTTGACTTCGCTCTCTGTCGTCGTCTAGGATACTCGACCTGAATTGCAATCTCTGCAAGTCTGCAGTCGCCTCTAGCAATTCGCTCCAGTTGCACATCTGTCATAAGAAAAAACAGTTTAAAAATTGAATACACCTGTTCCAAACTGTTTCAAACTGCTCCAAGCTGGTCAAAACCTGTTGAAAACTGCATAAGAAAATGATGTTGTTGACCTATTTGATGATCATGTTTGAGTCAGAGCGTCAGAACGATGAGCGTAACGTCAGGCTTGCTACTGTAGTTTACCGATCGATATATATCCGATTTGCTATGTGCATGAGTAGTAGTGATCGACCCGGCTGCTGCTGCAGGGGTGCCGGTGGTATTGTAATTTTTTTTTTCTCCAATGGACAAAATCGAAATGAATTCAATTGCCAGGCTAATCAGGTTTGTCCTTTCTTTCTTTCTTTTTCCTTTGACAGAAGGTTTGCTAGAGACTCTGTGACTTCTGGAAGAATGGCACCTACCGCTCTTGTCTCGCATCCTTCAATTGTGGAACCTGGCAGAGTCTAATATTCGTTTGAAAATTTAATGGCGATCAGGAAAAACTCTGGTTACGGCACCTGTCGATTTATTGTTAGGAATGGGTTGGAACATGGCTGAACGTTTGCAGTAAGTTAGGTATCGATAACATAAACTTATCTTTCTGACCGTTTTAGATACAGTAGTGAGGCGGCTTTGAAATCGACAGAAGTACGTTTCACTTCCATGTGAGCCGATGTTGGAGGAGGTGAGGCCGTTTCTGAGGAAAGTGACAGCTAATGCTACATTGCTAGGAGCCCTGAAAGAGCCTTCTCCTAATTTTTTTTTCTCGTATTTTTACTACCATTTTTAATTTTTAGTTTTTAATTTTACCAATATATTTTTTGTTTTTTTTCCATTAGAGAAAAAATGAGGCCTCCGGAGGGCTTCTCCATAGTGACCAAAGAAGGCTATTGTTTTCAAAAGTAGTCCCTGGTCGGAATCTAGCTACAGAGGAAAGTCAGCTTGGGTGAATATCTCCGGAGCAGTCAGCTGTGGCAACTAAAAAAATGTAAAACTGGATTCATGTATCATTGGTAGCATTGAAAATTGCAGGTTTGAAGTAGGTGATATTAGGGGGAAAAAAATTTGCCAAAAAAAAGATAGGAGGGAGGGTAGTTTAGTTGCTGCTAGAACAGCCTTCCAGAGGCCTCATTTTTTCTCTAATGCTTGTTTGTGACGGCAAATGATAAGGTAGTTTGCTCTTAAAGCAACCATTTAAGCCTATTGAACTCATCATTGACAGTAATAGATATTTCAAGCAACATGTCACCCATTCCTAGATAGGGATTGCATTTAGAACATGGTCGCTTTTAGAATAGATTACCTTGTCTGTGATCGCCGAGGGAACGCTTGATACTTTTGTAAAACCTTTGTCCTCTAAGGCTAGGAAGGGATAAAATTCCACACCATTATGACATAATAGTAGTTGTGGCAATGACATACGGCACATTGCACTAATAATGAAATTTAGTATAATTTGCAATATTAATTATGAACTCTAACATCTGATATTTAACTAATTGTGGATAAATCCATACAGTCCAAAAATTAATATTGCATCTACCAAGGAATGATGAAAATATGAAAAATATAGTCGAAATGTAGACTTTTGAGATTAAAAAATGGATCAAAATTATCATTTTGGATTAAAAAAATTAATTAATTTAGAATAGACAAGTATCGGCTACCAATCAATGTATTGTCAATTATAATAAAAACATCTATAATTTTGCAAAAAGTCCAAAATTAGTTAAACATGGATTTAACACTAAATGGCAATAACATTAGTAATGTTTCCAACACTAAATGGCAACATCAACACTAATTTTCAATTGCATTTCCACCCAAAAAAAATATTAAATCAAGATGGTTCCTTTACAAGATTACGGTTTGCACTAAATTAGTATCCAATATGATCACTAATTTTCAACTGAATGAGAATTAAAGTGAGTTACATGATTGGGTAAATAACACTATATAGGTACTATGACACTAAATTTTATTATTAGTACAGTCTTTGTTCCTTCAATAAAATAGTATGTAAATTTTTTTTTTAAATCTTTAAAATCATCATAATTAAGACTTTATGTTATAGGTTACAGTGAAGAAAAACTTAGTAAATTTACTAATAGTTAATTTGAAATCAATTTCAGAAGAAATTTTGAGTTTATTTTTTAAAACTTATTTAGATATATTGGATAGTGCAATGGTAGATTGAATTGTACATGTATGATCTATGAGTCTTACTTACCCATTAAAAATCCAATCAAGTATTTTAAGGATGTTGCATGATTGGGGGCAATGTTTTTGGATAGAGAATTATTATTTTTTTAAATTGTATACTTTATATGCTGACTATATCAAGGCTTTTTTCTATTTCTTATTCAAAACAAGATTCAAAACTATCATCACTATGGTCTAAAGTTTATTAAGAAAATAGTGCAAAGTATTGAGTGATTGTTTAGTGTTGAAAAAATTGACTACTTAGAAAATATGTAAATGTATTGATCATGGATTTTGGAACTCATATTTTATCACATTTGTATTTTGTTTTATCTCCCTTCCCCCTCTTCCCTAGTCTCAAAGGTTAAGATCTTTGTTTGAAAGTCATCACTAAATGGGAGCGAGAACTTAATGGTTAGCCATAGCCCCTCAATGTGCTCTATCCGTGGGCTTACGTTGTGGTTTGGTTGTTAGTCAATTTTGCCTGTTGTTTGTCCATTTGTTTGCTCCCTTGCCATGCCATTTGTGGTTGGTTTTATCTTATTGTTATTGGTAATAAAATCCCACTTCATTTGTTTAAGAAAAAAAAATCATCACTAAAATAATCTAATAACTTATAACTTTGAGTACTTCAGGGTGAATGCAAGAAACACCGGTACTATTTGGCGTCACAATTGGAATGACGGAGATGCAATTTGCCATATCTTTTAGGAAATGAAGTCCATGTACTTGAAATTTTTATTGGAGATGGCTAACTTGGAAGTCCTCAGATTTCTTACTTTTGAGAAATTTTGAAAAAAAATCCTTTAATTAAATTGTAATTTACCTAATTTGTCACACTTTGTGTTTTAGGGGGTTTTAGTACTGTGGAGCATCCAAAAATGATGTTGTATGTCTAGGATTGTTGTGGGCTATTGCCACAATAGAAGGGCATGTGCCCACCAAAGGGCATTCAAAAAAACACAATTCTTTGTCTTCAACATGCATGCAAATAGGGGTCCCTTGCCCATAGCGCTCTTAACATTTATGATGGTTTCAATTTTTAGTTTTTGGTGAAATGTAATCACTATCAAGTCTCTACAAATGGCCAATTTTTAGTTTTTTTTTATTCATGATTTTCTAATTATTATTAATTTATACTTAATTTTATCTACTTTTTGTGACAAACTGTCATTTTTTTCAAAGAGTACTATTTCAGTATTATTAAGTACTCAAAAGTACTACTGGCCGTTGATTTTTCGGATCAACAGCTAAGATTGCTCCGTTTTGCAGTACTATGAGTACTAGCAGTACTAGGCAGAAAAAATGCAGTTTTGGCAGAACGCTCCCTAAATCGTTCGGTGTTTCTTGCATCTACCCTTCATTACATTTTTGGAAATTTGGAATATCTGAAGGTCCTTCAAAGACCATTAAAGTAATAATACCTAAAGGACAATTGTTCTTGAGACAAGCATTTGGAAATTTGGAAAGGTCCAAGATTACAAAGTCAATTTTGATTGCATATTTTACTCTTTTAATTTTTTAAATTTTGGGAGTGAAAAGTACAAAAATATATCCTAAAACAAAAATTATCTAACATAATGCTACATGCATTCCAAAGGATTCTTATGTCAATAGAGTTGTAAAAATGTGCCTTTGTAGTTGTTTGGAGTGTCTCATTTGTTACTTACAACCTCTACTACCCTAGGTCAGTTTCGTAAATAATTAGGGAAAAATTGGAACATGTCTAATTTCTTTTTTAATTATAAAAATATTTTTTGAAAATCTGAGAAAATTTCATTGTTGAAAATTTTGAATATTCAAAAAATAATTTTTGAGAAAATTTAGAAAAAAGAAATACATTCACTTATGAATAGAAAAAATCAAATCACTTTTGAAAAATTAGGAAGAGCTAAGCAACATTCCGGATTAGCCAAGAAAATTGAATCAAGCCGCTGAATTTTCCAAATGCCACAATTAAAATAATTATTTCAACATCAAGGTGCCCAATTGTCCACATGCCACAATTAAAATAATTATTTCGACATCAGGGTGCCCAATTTTCCAAATGCCACAATTAAATTCAAGGTGCCAAATCTGACTTGAACTGGGTTAACTATTTGTCTAATGTGAGGGGTCCGCCATTTCAACAATGACTCCCAATTTTTCAAATGTGATCATCCGCAGTAAATAACATGTTCCCAGCGGCAAAATCGCGTTCCCTACGTTCCCCAAGCTCCCCAAGCTCCCCCATTTTCTCCCCCTCCGTGCGAGGTACTCTCTATCCCCGCCGCTCCAAACGCGCGCGGATCCCTCGCAAACGCCCCCGACAGGCCAAAGTCGGAGCTAGCCCGCCTGTCTAGCTGGAGGGCCGGAGGGGCGGTGCCGTACCGGATACCCGTCCTCTGCTGCATCCTTTTATAAATATACGCTTCCTGCAAGAAGGCACCAACTGGGTACGCAATAACGCATCAGTCTGTCCGTTTTCCAGTCCCTCACCTTACGATGCTATAAGATCCATACCTTACGGCTCCAATTCCAAAAACAAAAGCTCCTGAACCTCCCTCACGCACTGGCCTCGAACCCCGTTCAATCTTTTATCTTTTCATCGCAAAGGTACGTACAAAGGGAGTACGTTCTAACCAATCAATATAAGTATTATATATATATATGGTTCCCACTACTAGCTACCCACATCGGATCCACCAAATCCCAATTGATGCTGAGCTTAACACAACCGCAGCAGCAGCAGGGTAGTCTACTACAGCATCACCCCAGTCATGCCAAAACTGATCTTGATCGGACATTCGACAGTACTTTTCATCGATCTCTGCACACGAACTTAAACTTGGGTATAAGTGTATAACTGTAAGAACGGAATCCCAATCTCATCAGTCTTTCTGATGAATCCCAAGTTTAGGAGACTGAGGAGGCCCACTACTGTAGACCTGTAGACTTCCTGACCTTGTAGTGGTAATTAATGAACCAACTCGTGAAGGCATGGCCACGCATATGGTTGACGTAATAGTTGACCTCACTACTACTGCGCAAACTGAACTACTGGAGAACATTCATTTTACTGCGCAAACTGGAGAACATTCATTTACGGCGTCAGCCAGCAGAGAGTTGTGGCAGAATTTCTACCAGGGGGACTGTAGCTCTGCCACCTTGACTTTGATTTCGGAAACTCCGTCAATCTGCTCTTCTTGTACGTCCTGTATGATCGTTTTTTTTCTACGTCGTTCGCCAATCTTATTATTATTGTTACCGGTATAATAAGTCGACAGGAGTTCCTGACTTCCTGTAGGTTGACTTGTGGACCGGAAGTTGACGCAGTGGGTGGGACTGACGGAGGATTTTGTCAAGCAGGCAGCTAAAGGTGTTTGATTATATTTAGAGGAATTTGTTAAATTTGTAATGCTGCCGTTTCCTCACTTGCAATATCGCGACCATGGGTACGCCACGTGGGGAGAGGAATAGTTCGACGTGACCGGGTGCAGGTGTCGACGAGCCGGCGGATGGTGTCGTCCACTGTCTATTTGTTATTCTTGAGGTCCCTTATTGAGTGGGTCTGACCGTTGGACAGAGAGACTATGGCGTGGACTCTAGTTTCTGGAAGTCCAGGTTCCAAATCCTGTCTACAACTGCGCATTCACACTGCACAATGTGGTTAGGTTTTCTTTTTCTTTTTTTTCTTTTTTGACACAAATAAGACGAAATTTCAGTGCAAGGGATATTTTACAAGCCACCAACCACAAGTGGCTTGACAAGGCCAGGGTGAGTTGACCCCCTCATTGCCACTCCAGGGCAAACCCTAGAATTTTTTATTTGTAAGGCTTAATTTTTTTTGGAATTCTGAATTCATATTTGCAATCAGAGATTCAGAGGCCCCAAATTACTTTCAGGAGATGCAAGAATTACCAAAAAATTGGCACAACATAGGGGGCTTTTTTGTCAAACCTAAGTTGACTAGGACAATGAGGGGATCAATTCTCCCTACACGCTTGGCAGGGACTGGTCAAACAGCAAGGACCACATTGAAGACAAATTAAGCGGTTTAAAGGGTTTGGTTGGAGTGGGGATGTGGGATTTGACTAATGAATGAATTAATATTGTTGTTTACCTAGGACGAAGCTTCACGATAATATCATTCTTGTTGATTTTGGTTGTCACGTACTAATTTCTCAACTTTTTACACTAATTTTTATTTTTTATTTTTACTTTGGGGGGTGATACAAATGAACATACAATAATGTTGTGCTTGTAGGGGCTTGGGCCTGTTTTTCCTTTTTTTCTTCTCTACACTGTCCATTCCAAAGAAGTAAAAATGAACATAATGTTATTTAAAGAATTTAAAAAAAAATGAACATAACAAAATTGCCTATAGTTGTAGAAGGGTCAATTTTTAACTTCTTAAATGCTCCACAGTCTATATTACTTTCATAAAAAATATTTTCTCTTTCATTTAACCCATAAAGTACAATAAGCTCCTATGGAGAGGTTTTTAAGGCTCGGATAGGTTCACACAAAGTCATTTTTGAACAAATGAAAGTAGTGAAATTTTTATGTAAGATGCATGCTTGTATTAGCATTGTGAAAATATAATTTTTTCTTACAAGTGGATGCCTAAATCAAGACTCGAAATTTTAAGAGGTAGGTGTGCAACTTGGACTATATGCTAATAGAGAAGGCAAGTAGTCTAGCAAGCTATGATTTCTTTTCCACTAACTTTGAACACAATCTATGAAGTTGAATGGATTAAATTTTCTTACACACATTCACATGTTAGTATTGGAAAATAATGTGTGGTTGAAAATGAAAAAAAAAAATCCCAATTTTCACTAAAATCACTTTAAAATGTTAGTTTGTGCAACAACTTTAGAACCATTAGGGCAAATTCTAGTGTAAATTCACGAAATTCTATTTAAATGTTTTTATAACTTGATTAAACCCTAAAGGTTTAGATAAGTACCTATAATCTTAATTATTTCAATATTTAAAAAAAAAATTCAAGATAGGAAAATTAATTAGCTCTCTAGGAATATAAATTTTATTTCAATCAATTCTTAGGAGCAAAAGTTATGCCACTATGTGCCCAAAATAGGCAAGGGTGGGCAATAAAAATAAATAAAAATGTGAAATAATATTTTTAAATTTATTTCTTATATAGAATATTTTTTTTTTCTATGTGGAAAGATTTGATTCATTCCATTTGGATAAGTGATGTGAAAGTTATGAAGCTTCTTGTTTTGTGGGCAACCTTAGCAAATTCTTGATAAAATAATGTTTTGGACCCATTTTTGAACTCAATTTTAATAATTTTTCAAATAGTTGCACATGGTTTAATTTGCTTTCTCAAACAATCTCATTGTTGGGATTAGAGTATGTTTCAATTCTATCTTAAAGCTATCAACAATTAAATTTGTTCTTCTACTTGTATCTACTTCAACTTAACAATTTTTTAAAGAATAAAATTACAAAGTTTTTTTTTGAATTTTTTATCCTAAACTCTCAATTCAATTCTTCAACATAAAAAACTTAATTCACAATTTGGGGTACAAAAATTTTAAGTTAAGAGAATTCAAAGCTTTATAATCAGTTAGTTTAGGTACAAAAAAACTCATATTCTTCACTTTAAATGTTTATATAGTATCTTGTAATCAATAAAATCAAAGCTTCTAAAACTACTTCCAAAGATTTTTGTACAAGTCTAGTGCAAGATCCCATGGGTAGATATGCAAAACAAAAATACAATTTTTTTTTTGTCTGCATAGAAAATGGCAATTTTGAATGTTTTTTTATTAGACAAAATGACTTTGGGACTTTAGGGAATTAGTGTTTTAGAAGGAGGAAAGCTTTGTGTTGAGTGTTAGAATTTTGATTCTTCCAAAAAATGAGTTCTTCCAAAACAATTGAAATCTTAGCTACTTTTTTTGGGACATTTTGTCAATGCAAGATGATTTCAGATATGCAAACACCTCTGTTATTTTTGAAAATTGCCATGCAAGTAATTAACATAACTACCTACCCAATAGTCTCAATTTTCAAAGTTGAATAATGCCTCATGCTCCACAAAGTTGAGTCAAACTATGTTAACTTTGTTGGACAAGGCCAAACAAAAATCTTCTAACTTCAAACATTATAATCTCACAATCTATGTGGTCAAATTTCCTAGGAAGTCATGTACAAATTTGCACAATTCAAATTTTGATAAATCCTTTTATATTTCAATTATGCTCAATGCAATAGAAAATGGCAATTTTGGATACTTTTTGTGAAAAATACCCCTAGTCCTTTAGTCTCAACTATAGTGATTAAAGTTGTAGTGGAATCTTTAATCCTAAAATGCATGAGAGGAAGTTTTGAGTCCTTTCCATGATTTCAAGGAAGTCTATAAGATAAATAAAACTATTTTTCATGCAAATTTTTTGGAAGAATTGCTTGATTTTATGTTCAATGAATTCTATTGGACATCCCCTCTTTGTGATATCTTTTTGACTTTCCTCATATAAGAAAATGAAAAATCTACTAATCATCATGTCATATAACCTATGCAAAGGTTAGATTCGACAAAAACTAAGTCATTTCTAGAGAAAAAAAAGTGACATGTGTCATCTTGTAAATGGTTTGAGGTGATGTGGACCCCTAAGAATCTCATGTGGAAACTCAATTTGAACAGTTACCAACCAAATCAAACCTTCACATATGGTATTTTGGCAATTTTATATCTTTTTCTTTATGTAAAATTTAGTTATAAAAGTGATATTTTTGAATTTGAATCCATCTAATCAAGTGAAGCTTCCCAAGTCTAATTCTTGTTCCAATTTGAATTTTTGAAAAAACACTAAATCCAATATTTTATTACAATTTGAATTTTGGACTGGAGTGTTTATTTTTTTAAATTGTAGAATGAAAGAGTAAATTGATTTGTTTAATTGTAGAATGAAAGAGTAAATTGATTTGTTTAATTGTAGAATGACATAGTAAATTGATTTGCACTACAATATTTACCTATAGAGAATTTCACTCTTTATACAAAAATTTATGATAATTTCAAATTTTCACAACAAATTTGAATTTTTTATGACTTGTACAATGAATAGGGGTTTTAAGGGGACTCATACTAATTAATCAACAATACACACTATATAAATATCTACCTTTGTTGTACATCAATAATTATTGAAGTGTCCTAGGGTTGTACATCATGTTTCATAACATCTACACTTTTCCACAACAAGTCCCTTTAATTTTTTGGTCCCCTTAATACCACTATTTAGTGAAGCAAACATATGATAACATTTCTGAAAATAAACATAAAAAATTCATTCATATATAGTTGCAAAGGCAGAGCACAAAATCATGCACTTTGAAGTTTGAAACATGGTCATGACCCATCCTTCTACTCTTCTAGAGTTAACCCCTAAACGCCTCAATTCTTTTCTAAATTTTTGCACATTTTTGCTTATATCTTTCTACAAAATATCATTTACTGGAATTTCATGAATTTGATCATTAAGCAAGTTTTTTTTTTTTTTCTAAATTCAAGTATTACATTGGTTGAATGAGAAGTTAATTGGACTACAAAGTGCCTTAAAGTCCTCCATTCATCATCCAGAATATGGACGTTAAAGCACTTTAGGGTTAAATCTGCAAAAGGTTGAATTTCATCACATTATGAACCCCGCAAAAAGCTGTGAATGTTTGATTTTCGGAACCCCACAGTATAAATACAATTTTTTATTTTTATTTTTTTTTAAATTAAATTTTAAAAATATTGAAATATTAAAAAAGTTGTCAGTCTAACGTAGCATCAAATCCGGGATTCAAAAAAAAAAATCCCTAATTGCACCGAAAGTACACAAGGGGGTGCAACTGGCAGTCTTTTGCACGGTTTTGCACGGTTTAGATTTCTTGTAAAATGTTAGAGACAGAAAATGTCTTTGAAATATTCATGTCTTTTTTTCATATTAGAAATGATCTACATCTTAGTTTCTTTGTGCAACTTTCTCAATGCTACATCTATTTCATTGAGTTAAGTTGAATTATCCACATCAAAGTTTTATTTATTTGGTTTATTTATTTATTTGGAATAGCGTATTAAAAAAACATTATATCTACAATATAATTAATTTCAATACTTTGAAATTTTTCCTTAAAAATTTATTTTGACATTCAAAACTATTTTAAGCAAATCTAACAAATAAAAGTTCTAAAGTTTAATCTTTGCCTACTTCGAAAACTTTTTGAAATTCCTTGAAATTGAGCATTTTATTAAAGTTTGTAGTGAGAATGTAAAATCCACTATCAAACTAAATTTATCCTTTCATATAATTGATATATAATATTTTGATATTTTTTGCTAGTGAATAAGTGTATTTTCTATTGATGTTGTTTTTTTCCAAAATTTGATCATAAAATCTAATTATTGTGATTGTTTAAAGTAGAATTTTGAAATGAAAATCTACCAACTATAGTCTATATTTGAATAATCTGATATTTTAATAATAAATGATGATTAGATTGAAAGATATGATTTTGTAATTTAAGTTTAAAAAATGAATAGACCACAATGAATATTATATTATTTAGATTTGAACACATGGATTAGACCTTGGGGGGGTCATTTAGAGTGTCCATTAGAAACCATGTGCAAACAAAATTTTGGACCCCTATATACTTTTTGAATTCTAAATAAAACAAAATTTAAAAAATATGAATAGATTTTCCTACTTTGAAAGTTTATGTTTTGAATTATTGATATTTTTATTTGTTAATAATAATTAGTTACAAATTTTTGAAGTAAAAAGATACACTGTAGAACTGAAAAATAACTTTCACATCCCTATATTATATAAGAAAAAATTGTCTAAAAAATGAACAAAAAATTCCTAAAAATAACTCATTATTGAAAGCTCATCTTGAGTTGAATATTGACTCAATGGTCATCTAAATGTGTCCTCTATAATTATTTGAGTTGAAAAACATGCCATTTTAGTTCATTTTCAACCTCTTCTAGAAATCATTTCATATTTTATTTGAGTTGGGAATTTTGGCAATAGAAAGATATAGTCATTATTAAACA
This sequence comes from Rhytidiadelphus loreus, assembly GCA_947034895.1. NCBI lineage: Eukaryota > Viridiplantae > Streptophyta > Bryopsida > Hypnales > Hylocomiaceae > Rhytidiadelphus > Rhytidiadelphus loreus. Next base: position 49,993,000 of record OX344764.1, read on the forward strand.
ATATTCAAAATTTTAGGTTGAAATTATAGTTTATTAGAAACCACTTGTTCACACGTGGTTTGTTATAGTAGAACTAAGTGCACCCCCGAGGGTTAGACTTGCTCATAATACACACATTGAGCTTACCTCCAAACCTATAGTGATACCTTGAAAAATTGATGCACTAGTAAACTTATTCTTTGTGAAAGCAATTTAAAAAAAACACTTGTTGAAATGTTATTAACTTATGTCAACACATGGATACCATTATTCATACAATGCAATACAAAAAAATCCTTTAATAAGGATATTTTGAGTAGTAGAAAACATTTCATTTTTGTTTTTTATATAGCCAATAGCCAATAATAAATGTTTTAAAGAATCAAGCAATTGTAAGAAATATCTATATTATTTTCTTGGTGTGAATTGTCTCCAAGTATGTTTTTCATGCTCAACTTTAGGACTAATAGTCAAGTGTAGCTTAAATTCATAGGAAATGTGGATAAGAACATTTAAAACTTGAGAATATATTTTTTATTTTCAAAATATTGTAAAACATGATTCTAAGAAAAGTTGATTCTATGCAATATAGAAGTCTAGAAATTTAGTTTCCATTAGCATACATTCTCAAATATGGAAAAATAATAATTTCAGTGATTATATGGGGCACAACCATCTTCATATAATTATCACAAATGATCAAGTTTAATCTTTTGTTTTTCATTGTTTTCTACAAATTAAATGTCTAGTGGACCTATTTTCTTGAGATTTGCTCTTTTGAGTATTATTTTACTTAGAGAATTGTTTTTCACTTGATCTTTATGGTGCAAAATCTTTTTAAAGAGTTAAACCATTAGACATTTTTTGGTATTCTTAAAAATGCTTTTCTAATTTTAAAAATACACAAAATAAAAATATGAACAAAATTCATTGTCAAAGTGTCTTCAATCAAATTGCTTAGTCAAATTCACTCTTGAAATGACAAATACATGGTACTGCCAACCAACTTTTGGACAATCATTACGCAAAGAGTGGTGAGCTTAGTTGACATTATGCATTTTGTTAACTCCTAGAGGCTCATTGTCCCCTTTGAAGATAATTTGGAGTTTGGGTAGGTTCCTATGAGCTGAAATTTTACTTGAATTTTTTGAAACTTTTTGTGGATGTGTAGTTTTTTGAAGGTTTTGTGGATATATAATTTTTTTTTCAATTTGATGCTAGGTGAAGAAGTTATAGGCCTTTATAGGCAAATTTCAACTCAAGGGATAAGCTAGGTTGCCCAAATCTCTTTGATTGAAGCCAAGGCGACAAATGCATAGGTTACACTGGTCAAAAAGACATAGACCATTGACCCCCCTCCCAGCATGTCTAAGCCCCTAGGATTTCATTCATGGCAACAATTCTAGAATCTAAGAATTAAATCTACAAATGAATGAGAAATATCAATGTCATTTGACAAATTTGCCATTAAGAAAGTACTTATTGGTTATATGTAGAATTTGCTCCATTGGCATTTGGTGTGATGCCTAGGTGGAGAGGATATTTTTACAATGAAATCCATTGTTCATCATGAATCCTCAAAGGATATGGGATAATTTGAAGATGAAAGCTTGACTACTTATTGTGGAATTGTATTTGAAGTAGAATTACAAACCTGATTTAGACATGGTAGAATAATTTTTTCAAGAACACTTTGAACTAAAAAAAGTTGAAAAAACAAAATAACTTTCATCTCTGAAATTAAGTTTGAATTTTTGAGTCTCCAATAAAAATTTATGAACAAAATTCAGAGAGGATGTTTGAAAATGTCAAAAAAATTCCCTTCCAACCCTTCTCTAAATTTGTCCATAACTTTTGATTGGAGGCTTGAAATTTCAAACAGATTTTTGGAGATGAAAGTTGTCTTGTTTTCCCAATTTCTCTTATTTCAAGTTTTTTTGGAAAAGTTTATTCCATTATGACTAAATGAAATCTGAAATTCTACTTCAAACACAATTCCTAAGTTTGACTTAACTATGAGCGGTTGAGCTCCTACTCATTCTAATTTACATATCTCACATGGATTGTTCTACCTCCTACCACCTCATATGTATGTAAAGAGCTTTTGTGCTCACTTGGAAATTCAAAATTAGTTTAAAATGCTTTAGAAGCCATACAAGGTAGTACTTAGTGGATTTAAGTTTCTTATTGTTTATTCTTCAAGCAATGAAATTACATCACATTGGCATACTTCACTTGGCACCCCTTCTTGGTGTGGCCACTATGCAAATGCCTTGAAGGAAGGTGGATGAAGGAGGTCAAGCTTAGAGTTTCCAATGGAGGGGATAGTCCGAGAAAAAACTAGGAAACCATTTCCCAAGGTTGCCTTTGCCTATATATTATTCATATAGTTCTTCTAAATTTGATAGGAAGTAAAGGGTTTGTTTTTTTCCAAATTTTTTTTGGAACTTGTAAAGCATCAGTATATCATTCAATCCACTGTTTGGATTTCTAAGTTTCAAAATTATGTAGTGGTAAATGTGCTTGAAAAGTTATATTGTGCATTGTCAACTCTTGGACATTGTAACATTGCAAGATTTTTTTGGATGTGCTCCACGTCTTTTTTTGGCTTTATATTTTTTGTAGGCATGGCTAATATCATTTCAAGTATGCTAGATTTTTAAATTCAAAATCTGTAATGCAAAAGTTTTCCACAATCAATGGTCAAAGATGTCTGAAATTATTCGATTCAGTGGAAAAAAACACACTTTCCCTTCAAATACTAATACACTACAAGAAAATGAGGGCATATACAACTTGTCCATTATGACTGCACCAACAAAAATGACTGCAAAATGACATTTTGCAGTCGTTTTTGTTGGTGAAATCATAATGGACAAGTTGTATATGCCCTTATTTTCATGTAGTGATATCTTTCAATCTGTATAGTCAAATGTCATGAAATTTTTATCACTTCTTCTTCTACTGTATAAGATCCTATGGTTAAGTTTTTACAAAATATTTTGTTGAAAATTTTGATGAATGCAGCAGTAGAAACAATTTTGAATGTTTTTTCACAAAAAAATGATCTTGGGCCTTCGGGGATTAATAGTAGAAGATTTAAAAATAACTTTAAAATATTTAGTGTAGCACAATGAAAAATGAAATAAAGCTTGAATATATTTCAAACATATATCAACCATTGAATAAATTTAAACCCGTCAATTGATTTATCTTAAAGATTTTGATTTTGAAATCTCCCATTTTAATATTATTTTGATTCTTTTCTATTTAAAGTTTGATTGTAAACATACTCCACACCTAATTTATATTTAAAAATTTGTTAATGTTTTTCACGTAAAGCATTTTGAAAAAAGATTATAAATTTTTTGCCTTTGTTTCAGAAAAGTTGCCATCAAAAAGATTTGTAAAGTAGAAAAAAAATCAAATACAGAAGATTTGATTTAGAAAAAAGAGCAAAAAAAAATCTAATTTTTTAGAGGTTGATTATTTTCACATATTTTATTTTATGAAGATTTAATAGTTCAAAAGTCTATAAATAACCTACACATTGGAATGGTGCAATGTCTTTAAAGAATCTTAAGTATTTATATGAGTATAATAACCATTTCATGAATTTTTTGGTGATGATAGCACAAGTTTGACATTTCCAGGCTACCTACAATTAATTATATGCCAAAGTAATATTCTATATATGTTTACAATTTTTTGAAAATCTCAAAATTGCATGTTTGGTGCAATATAGTTTGCAAGACACAAAGTTGGTTCAACTTATAGTGGGCATTCAAATTTGAATATGGTTTTATAGTTTATGATCTTACAAACTTTAATATGGAATCATTCCAAACTAAATCTCAATTCAACTGCACATTATACATTGGAATATCTTGTAGTTAGAAGGTAATGCACATCTAACAACATCATGGACAATCATGTTGTTCATCAAAAAATTAGAGTTTAAAAAAATTCTATTTGAAGACATATAAGGGACATTGTGGAATAATACGATTCTTTGGAAGGCCATTAATTATACCACATTTGCAACCAATTAATACAATAGGCAAATACTAGCATAGATGTTTGGATATTAGTTGATATTTATATTGCACCTTCATCACAACAATTTAATGCTTTAAGCCCATCAATGTAGCATTACTCCAACTTTCCTTTAAGTTGTTTTCTAAGCTATTTCTCAATCAATTTGTTGCTAAAAAATGCAATTGGTACTAGTTGTCTTGTTGGCATTGTATATGCCAACAATGACATGATTAAATTACGAGAAAAACATGCTTGCTTTATTTAGGAGCCTTTATTTGGCAATTTGAAGCCAAAATTTTTCTATATATGTTATTCCTTAAAAAAAATTATCTTATTTTGGGTCTACCACTTCTTTTGGGATATTAAATTTATTAGCTACTATATGGTATATCTCATGTTGCTTTGTCAATTCTTTAGTGTAAGTAGTAGTAGTAGTTGTAGGTCATATATAAAAATGCTCTTCTTGAGTGAATTAAATGAATATAATGGCCACCTCATGATAATGTTTGGCTAGCTGATACAACCACTTTTGAGTGCATTGTGTGACACTTTGGTTACAATGCACTCAAAATTTTAATTAATTAATTAAAAATTTTAAACTCCCCCCTACCCCAGGGTTTAAAAAAAATATTAATTAACATTAATTTCTTAATTCTTCATCCCCCCTCCCCCTACTTGTAATTTTTTGAACGAGGTTAATATGACAAACAATATGGGACAATGAAAATCTTGTATTCCATATTTGTATATCACATCCGTATCTGCTTCATATTGTATCATATTCTAATATCAAATATTTGTATCCATATTTTGCGGGTACCATATATGTAACCATATTTTGATTTCATATCCGTATTCGTATTTGGATGGATGGCTTAGATTAAATCTCAAAGATCAACGGCTTGAGAAATTTTGAGAAATCAACAACATTTTGGAGGGAGAAGCATTTAAAAAAATAAATCAACAGCCTTTTAATTTTTTGGGAGAGGGGGGGGAGCTAATACAAACAAGGGTGGGCAACTTCTTTTCACTGGATTATAGCCACCTCATACTATGTCCCAAATTCTATAGAATTCTCAATATCTGATTGGTGCAAAGCTAGAAATTGGGACTTACAGATTCACATTACATCCTAGGTCTAAAGCCCACCATAATCCATGGCAACACTTTTTGAGAGTTTTGGAGTCAAAGAAGTAGGGACTTAAAGCCAAATTGGGTCTAACAAAACTAGAAGCCTAACTTGATTTCTAAGTCCCAACAACTTTTTTGGATATAAAATGAGGAAAATAAACACCATGTAAAGCATTTTAGAGGGGTGAAAATTTTCTCCACATTTATCCAATGCAAATTTGATGATAAAAGTGCTAAAAAATGGATTTTAGACTTTTAGACTTTTGGATTCATTTTTGGACATTTAATTTCTATATAATATTATACATAAGACAAGTTGGAACTTAGAATTGGGACTTTGGTCTTTCACACTATGAAGTCCCAATTCCCACATTTGATATTTTTTATTCACCTTCTGCAACCTAAGAAAATTGGGACTTGACCTTAAACTAGAATTTGAAACTTGATCAATGGGATGTAGTATGAAGCATTTGCAAGTCAAATCCTAAATTTCACACTTAAACAATCCATTGGAACCATGCATATATAAATCATATAAAATCACATAAAAGTCACAAACTCTTAATTTACACCAACTTCAAAAATTAATTTGGAATTCTTTTTATTTTTCTTAACACAAAATCCTCACTATTTTCTGAAAAATAATTTAAAAATCATACAGATTGTACACTATATTATAAAGTGTACATAAATACGTCTTAATGTAGTCCAATATAATAATATCAAAATTCATGTTATGTAACAAAAAATGTATTTTAGAATTGTGGCAAAATGAGCAAGAGTTAAATAAGTGCACCTAAATTTTACAAAATAAGCAATTCAACAGAGTTCCATTATCATATTGAAAAGGTTATTGTGGGGATCTTGTTGGTAGTCAAAAGGGGATTTTAAATTTTCTTAGAATGCAGTTTTGGACACCATATGAATATTAAACTATGAATTTTCAAAGTGCTGAAAATAGGCATTTCTATAACCAACCCTAAACTCTCATCAATAGTGGGGGAGTACATTTTAGGCAAGAATTTATAGATGACAGTTTTAGGAAAGTGTTGATTTTTAGTTGTAGTTACCTTAAAAAAGAATTTCAAGATCCGTTGCAGCCATACAAAGCCTTCAGGGTGGAAATTTAGACCTCTGTCAACAAGTCTCATGCTTGCAAATGAGAGGCACTTCGCAACTGTATTTGAGTAAAAAATTCTTGCACTATTTCTTGCAATTGCGAAGTTTGGAAAGAAACGATTGAAATCAAGCTTCCAAAACTTGGTTTTCATCAGCTAGCAGTTGATTCTTACAGACTGTTCTTAACGTCAATTTTGTTCTACTGGCGTGATTCAGAGTGCGCAAATAGTGACATTTCAAAAACAAAAAGCTCTAAAAACCTGAAAACATTTTGGAAAAGAGCCAATTTTGTGAAATTTGAGAAAGTTCCGGACTTCGGCAGTTTTCAAGGTGGGCACCTAAAATGTCAATCTGTAGTTTGGAGAGCTTGGAGGGTTTTGTGCAACTGAATGTCACAATTTTGGCGCTCTGAATCGCTCCAATTTAACTGATGCTGAATGTAAGAAAACTGACGATTCTTTTGTGAGTTTGATGTCACAATTTGGGGATGGAAAATGAATACATTTGTATTGTACTTACAAGATAAATAGACGCTCAGCTCAAGCACATTTCTTCATAAATCCTAACATTGTTTTTGATGGAATAGAGGCTTGAATTTCTAAGCAGAACTTACAAGTACACAATTGCGAATCAGTGGCCCTTACTACTGAGTGTTGGTGCTGCAATAGACCTTCAATCTGCCCTGCTGTTTATTTTTGTATCACAATCACTGCGATTCTACAGGAGGCATGTGTAATAATATTAGAACTTGAAATACGGTTTCTGTTTCCAGAAAATCTAATGGTTTCTTCGATTATTGGGGTTGCCCACAATTAAAATTAATATTCTGCCAAGAATCAAGTTCAAGGAATGGAAGGCAGTTTTGTGGACCATTTGAAACAGAAATGTGCTGTGAAAAGGTAACCTTGCAACCATGAAAATCACCCAAACAATCATGATAATCAGTAGACAAGCACGAAACTTTGTGAACAATGTGAATGGCAACAAAATCAAGGCTTCTGTTCACAAGAGAGGTGAATGATCTTGACGAGACATTCATACTTCACACGCTTGAGTTTTGGATCACCATTATTAGTGGTGCAATGTCGGTAACATGGCATTAAAGAAGAGAAACGCTCGTCAATTTTACGAGACTGTGAAACCCTACATGTATTTAGGGGTTTAGGGTTCAGATGCTATTTGATAAAATGGCTGAATTTCACAAGACTAGATAGCACTTTCCATACGCCTGTCCACGGTCTCAGATCTTTACTCATCCTAGATTTCAGAGCTCTGGGCACTTTGAATTTCACCATTTTGGTGCTCTAAAATTTTTCATTTTAAACAAATATGACCGTCTCCCGTTTATGGCCAGTCACTCTTCCATTCTGGCCAATTTTGGACTCCAGGCAGATTCTAGAGCAGCAATTTTATACACGCACAATCAGTGTCCACGTTATACACATCCTCTCTGAATTTCCGATGATCAAACTTGAATTTCGCAATTTCATAAAAGAAAATTGCAGTTCCAAACTGCTGGACTCGGATTGACATGAAGGTCACGCTTCCACTTCACAGTGAATTTGCTCATGCTTCCGTACACACAGGTCTACATTCAAGGCGAAGAAATAATGTAGGCGCTTGTAATAGGAAGAAATTGAATTGCTTCTGCTTCTGCTCACGACCGTGTACATGACCTTTGAATTCTCGATCATCATGGCCATTTTGAAGTCTATTATTTGTGCATCAGAAGGATGAGATTTTTATAAACGTTTATGTTACACTTTCTGTTGCGGCTAGTTCCCAGCAGATTGACACGTGAATTTTTGTGCAGTGCTTTCTACTCACTCCTTCAAGTCGATTGACAAGATTCCACCAACTGGGTATGACAAAAGTACTACTCAACTTATGTCTGTAAAACAGAAACACCTGTACATACTCATTCTGGTTCAGTATTTTTGCTATAACTTTTGCATTATAATGCCAAGCTTTGTAGGTACACATGATTAATTTACATCTTAAGCAGCTTTTTTTTTTTGTATTTTTCAAAAACGTTTTATTATTGATAAAACAACCCCGGTTGGATGACACACTTACCAATTTGTGGATTTTTTAAATTTCAATTTCTAACTCAAGTAAGCAAATCGAGGACTTGAAAATTGGGATTTAAGGACATCCTCGAATTATACAGATTGTCAAAGAGATTTTTACAAATACCAAAATATCAAAATCTCTATGTTTGTGCACAATTTGTGCACAAATTGCTCTTCCTCTGTTACTCTGTATGAGTGTAAAGATTATAATTTTTTTTCATTTGACTTAGATGTGATTACCTGACCAAAATCCCCTTTTAAGTTAAAAATAACTACCAATTTTCATTCGTTTTTTCAATTTGTTTTTTCCTATTTTCTAAATATACAATAAACAGTTTGACGACTTCAGTTGATGTCAAGAGTGGATTTTCAGTATTCACACATTCACTTTGCTAACACCGCCCTATTTAACACGTAGTGCAAACATTAACCTTGAAACGACAAGTTGGTCACCCTGAAAATCATCTGTTTTGGTTTGGTACCGTGTGAATCATTTGCTTATTAAAAAAAAAAAGAGCACTCATAGAAGGATAGAAGGATAGAGCACTCATAGAAGGATTCTCTGTCGCACACTTATTAGTGTCTGCAGCGAGGACGTCACAGAGCTAATCACTCCCATGGATTTCAATTTTTAAACATGATTGGATATGTTGTTCCAACCTGCCAATGATCGATCGATGCTTTCAGCTAGTTTGATCGCGGCGTTTCAACAGGAGGTGCAGTTTGCACTCTTCCGTACATTTTTCTGCGCACTCAGTAGACTGAATACGTCTAGAAAACATATATCTATCTATCTATCTATTTTTTTTTTCTAGACTCCCGATCACTTGCTGTACATACGGGAAATCATTCAGGTGTTTACTGATGGTCGGAGCTAGCTACCTAGCTAACACCCAAATCTCTTTCGAAAGCTCCAGCCTAGCTAGCTGCACTTCCAAAATTTGTGCTGATTGATCAAGGTCTCGATATATATATATATATATCCCAATCCTCTCTGAAATTGGTTTTGTGCCGGTGCGCCACGTCTCATGTGTTAGCAGATTGCCTATGATCATTTGATTTTACTCCCATGGCAGTCGTGCATGCAGGTTTCCCAGCTTCGAACTCCAGAAGTTTTGAGTGATGTTCCGGAGACACAGTACTGTAATAAGTTCAATCGAGAAGCAACATGGGTACTAGCGACTGACACTGATTTGTCGTACGTAATAGTATGTGTAGGACACAAATTTACCGAAGTGTGCAACATTGTAAATTCGTGCAAGTTGAAATACTACTGTATAGTTTTGTTCCAATTACACTGACAGAAATAATTTTTTTGTGGTGGAATCTAATTTTTTAGGTGACGCTAATTTCCTTCACTCATTAATTAGTTGATAGGGCAAATCAGTGTAGCAAGATTAGCTACTTACTGATTAGCTACAAATTAGAGAATTGCATAAGAATGTGGAGCCCGGTGAGGAATTCATTCCGTTCTCCAGGGTTTATGAAACGAAACATTGATAGTGTAGTCAGTAAAATCCACATCTATGAATCACACCATCTTCTGATTCTTCTCTAATTAGTGATTAATACTCCGTAGTACTCCGTAATTATTATATAGCTGAATAGTAAAATAAAAAATGTATGTATTTTGTATTAAAATATGCTGATTTTTCCCTCTTTCAACCTGCCTACTTCTGGTTTTGTACACAAAATGTAAGCTTACATAACAAACAGCTACGCCACTAGAGAGACGGACTGACTCTGTCCCTCGTTCACTTTTCATTTTATGGTCCTGCACAACCTTCCTGAAACCGCCACTTTTTTGTTGCTATTATTAGACTGGTCAAATTTTCATGTTTTTATTGCGGGCAAGTCAAAGTAGAGGTTCCAACGCACCAAAGAATGAAACATTTGGTTACTGTATGCAAAATTTATGAAGGGTCAAAGGTTTTTTTGGTAGATGTTCTAAAATCGTTTCTTGGGTGATTGCAAGAAAGATCGATCCTATTTTGCGTCACATTCAGAGTGATAGAGGTTTTTTTTATCCCTTAAACTTTTGACAGGAGAACCCACTGAACTTGAAATTTTTATTGGAGATGGTTGGTTTGACTCTAATCATATCCCTTATTTTTTGGATATCTTAAAAAATCATTTTATATTTAAAAGTCGATTTTGCTAATTTGTCACACTTTGAGGTTTAGGGTTTTTTAGTATTGGGGAGTACCCAAAAATAATGATCTAGAGCTGAAATTTTTGTGGTCTATTCCCATAGTAGGGGGACATGTACTTACCAAAAGAAATCTAAAAACACATTATTTTATGGCTTCTACATTCATACAAATAGGCTCCCTTGCGTGCACACTTCTAAACATTGAAGATGGTTTCTACTTCTATTTTTTTCATGAAATGTGATCACTATCAAGTCTTTAAATATGGTCAATTTTTATTTTTTTTTGTTCATGATTTTCTAATCATTATTCATTTATACCTATTTGTATCTATTTTTTTGTGACAAATTGTTTTTTTTTCCAAATACTACTTATTCAATACTTGCAAGTAGTCAAAAGTACTTTTAGCCGTCGATTTTTCAAATCAACAGTTGAGATTGTTTTGTTTCATAGTACTCAGTACTCATAGTATTGAGCGCAAAAATTGCAGTTTTGGCAAAACGCTACCAAAATTGTTTGGACTTTCTTGCAACCATCCTCTTTCACATTTGTACATATTTCTTTTGGAGATGTGCATAGAATAATGATGGCAATTTTTGGCAAAGTGCAAATTTGGATGTACCTACCTTAAATGTAGTTTTTTGGTCATTGAAAAAGCCTCTCTCTCCTCCTTGTTTGTGTTCAAATCAATAAATTATTGTGAATACCCAACTAACTCCCCGATATTCATAAACCCATGCCCCCAAATAAGATAGTTAACTCTTAAAGCAACCTTTTAAGAGTTAATTGCATTTGGGAAAAATTAAAACTTTTTAAAATAATTTTCAATAAATTTTTATAGGAAGAAAAATGGAATTGGCATTTATCTCATCCAAGTCATTTCATATTTTTAGGACTTTCATGGAATTAAGTTAGTTACAAATTATTGAAGTTGAAATGCAATGGTCATCCACTTCTTGAAATGTATTCTATTAGTACATTGAAGAAAGCAAATGTACCTCTGTGCTAGTGGTAGCTTTTAGAGTAGGGTTGCTTCCATATTTTTTGAACCTTTGTGAGATTAGTTACAAATTTTTGAAGTTGAAATACAATGGTTATTGAATGTGACCACCTTTTGAAATGTACATGGCTGGTACATTGAAGAAAGAAGAATGTAACTTTGTGTTAGTAGTTGCTTTTTAAGCAGGGATACTATTAGAGTAGGGTTGCTTCCATATTTTTTGGACCTTTGTGAAATTAGTTACAAATTTTTGAAGTAGAAACACAACGGTCACTAAATGCGTCCACCTCTTGAAATGTACACGATTGGTACATTGAAGAAAGAAAAAGTGCACCTCTATGTTAGTGGTCGCTTTTTGAGCAAGGTGGCTTTTAGAATAGTGTTGCTTCCATATTTTTTGGACCTTCATCACTTCATGGAATTAGTTACGAATTTTTGAAGTAGAAACATAGCGGTCACTAAATGTGACCACCTCTTGAAATGTACATGATTGGTATATTGAAGAAAGTAGAATGTATGTTGAAGGAGTATAATGACTGAATTGAAGATTATCCTATTAGTATAATAAGTTTGTTCCGAGAGAGACGGTCAAGTAGGAAATCTATACTAAATGGATCAATTCCTAGAGTAGGTAATACAATCCTAAAATAAAAGACCATGACTCAAGTTGGAAAATCATCTACCATTCAAACTACAACAATACTACACTTCCAACTTAATTCAAATTTTTATTTTTTTATTCCCAAACTTAATTCAGCATTGCCAATTCACAAGCTTAAACACATTCTAAATATTTCAAAATTTAGCTTTGCTTATATTCATTGGATTGGCGATCATATCACTGTTGAAAGATTTACAAAATATTCATCGTCCTACACTTTCTCACAATGTCTTGTCTATAACAAAATTTCAAAATCCCTACTTTCTCTCATACATCACCTTCAATTAGAACATTTAGATCTTCTCACTTAAAACTCTTTCAATCACATTCCAAATTCTACAAACACTCCTCATGGACTCACACACTTGCATACTCAATTTCTCAACTTAAATTGACACAAAAACACACACAAAACAAAAACACTACACAGCTCAACATGACTGGGATTCGCATTGGCTCTCTCTCCAAATAGGTCCTCCAAAATGATTGGAAAAAATCCAACTAAACACCACTCCTCCTTGCCGTTCCAACTCCTAACTTCCTAATTGGCAAACATGCATACAACCTTTAAAATCCATTCACCATGTGACAAACCAAATTGGTAACTTGCCTAACTAACTGTGAACCTAAATCCAACTAGGTTGTAAATAACACCAATTAAGCATTCTAATTGCATCCAAAAGGCTAACAACAAAAAATAAGCATTTCAAAACTAAAACCAGACATCATCAAAAATTTCCAAATAAATGTCTACATTCTACAATGTACCTCTATGTTAGTGGTCGCTTTTTGAACAGGGTCACTTTTAGAATAGCGTTGCTTCCATATTTTTTGGACCTTCATGGAATTAGTTACGAATTCTTGAAATGGGAATGCAAACGGTCACTAAACACGACCACCTCCTGAAATGTACACAATTGGTACATTGAAGAAAGCAAAAAGTGCACCTCTATGCTAGTGGTCGCCTTTACAGCAGTGCCGCTTCGCCTTTCAGAGCACCGCCTACGTTACAGGAGTAAGTTTTACCTCGCAAGGCTCTTCCAACTCCACATGAGAATCCCGTAAGAAAGTGAACCACGGCCCAATAATGCAAGCCAAAAAGTCCACCGCCAGCCCAGCCCAGACGCCCGGCCAGTGCCAAGGAGAACCGATAAAAGATTAACAGGAAAGACGGAGCTAGCTAGCGCTTCCATTCAGTTACGAAATCGAGGCGGATTTCATCGCCTACAGAAAAGCCTGGCTAGCTGGTGCCCACATGTGCGCGCAGGGAGTCGATCCACTCCGTCACCGTAGCTAGACTCCAAGGGGAGCTACGTCGTCACAGCAGTAGCAGGAGCCGCCTCAAGACAAAAAAACAAACAAAACTCCGTCAATGTAACCATGATTCCACACACAAACAATTGCAAAAGGCCCGCTGGGGTCCAGCCAGCCAGGCCAGGTGAGCCTAGCTACAGTAAAGGCTAGCTAGTACGTAAAAACACTCTCAAAAATCTCCACCATGAAATCCAGAGTCGCTAGCTGCAGTTAATTTCTGGGCCGGCTGTCGATCGATCGATCGTCGGTCACTTGCAATCAACCGAACCGGGCAACCGGCACTTGCTTTCAGTTCCACATGATTGCGTCAAACTCGAACTATGAATATAAAAACTTTGAAACCACTGTTTGCATTTTGTATAATTGCATTTTGTATAATTGCAGACCAGAGAAAACAAGTTGGTGTCGCTTGCGACGAATCTTACCTTTGGAATTGAAGTTCGAACTAGCTGAGAGAGATGTTGCATGAGTAATGCTGTCATTGCTAGGCTTTGTTGAAATGAGATTGAAAAACAATTTGAAACCACTGTTTGCATTTTGTATAATTGCAGACCAGAGAAACAAATTGGTGTCGCTTCCGATGAATCCTACCTTTGGAGCTTCAAACTGATCAGAGACTGATACAGTATGGAGTTGAGTAAAGCTTCTGCAGGCTGTCATTGCTAGCTAGCTTTTGGAGATTGAAAAAGCCTATATATATATATAAGGAAGGGTGGTAGGCTTCCATTGTGAAGTACTAAAAGATAAGAATAGTTTCACTAATCATTGGTGAGCGTGGAAGTAGGAGATTGAGCTTCATTGATATATGTGCCGTTCTGCACCGTAGAAGAAACATAAAATTGTGCTTTCTATATTTGGGTATTGGTGAACACACCCACCTATACACCTACCGTCCCACCCATGCATGTTAGGAGGGTAGGAGGCCCCGAAGTCAGAAAGAATGATACCCATGTCTTTGTAGATGTGGTGAATTCCACATTGTAGAAGAAACATAAATTAAAAGTGTTTTTTCTTTATATTTGGGTATCGGTGAATGCACCCACCTACTGATACATGTCAGGAGGCCCTAAGTCAAAAAGAATGACATCCGTGTCCTCATAGATGTGGTGAATTCTACACTACAAAAAAAACATAAAAGTGCTTTCTATATTTGAATATTGGGGAATGCATTGACCCACCAATACATGTACGGAGGCCTAAGTCAATGAGAATGATGTCCATGTCCTCGTAGATGTGGTGAAGGGAGTGATGTAGGTCAAAATAGGGGCAAGTTTGTCTGTTTGTATGGGGATGCCTACCAACTAGGGATGTGAACAAGGGTTGTGCTGATATAGTACGAGATTATTCAAAGTCTAGACTTCTTCAAGATTTGAGATTTCTTTAGTAGTCCCTTTGTTTCAAAATGATCTTCTTGAACTTGAATCTCTACTTGGGCTTGAATCTTTATTTGCTTCATTTCTTCCCATTGTAGTTGCTTTAAGAACTACCGCCAACCTCCTTCGTTCCACATTACAACATGCAATTGAAAGGTCATTTTGGAACAATTTTAAAAATAAAATTAAGGATAACTTGAAGATCATTTTGGAATGGAAGGAATATACATTAGAATACCTTACAACAAGCAAGGTTGTCAAAGATTTGTGTCTAGTAAGAAACCAAAATTTTAAGAAAAAGAACCTAAAGTTGGCAAAACTACAACTAGTATAGATACAATTGGACCTCCTAAATAGAAAAGCTAATATTACCCCTAAAATTCTTTAACTATGTCTTTACCAAAACCACTCTAAAACACCATTTCTAGTACAAATAACAAATTATAGAGAAAAAAAAACATTTTTGGACACATGTAATTGCAGGATCTTATTGTACACTAGTTTGAAAAGATGTGGAAGAAATTTCAGAAATTTCCAATGTGTGGATTGTAATATATTAGTATTTGAATGGATAGAAATTGTTTTTTTGGCCTTGAGAAACATTACATTAGATTTCAGGCCAGTGAGAGACCCTGAGTTCTCCGACGTTCCCGGACTGTAGGAACGTCGGAGAACCAGCAGTCCGACCTGGCACAGAGACTGCCAGGTCGGACTATAGTAATGAATTAAATAAAAAATATTTTTTAAAATATTTAAAAATAAATAAAAAATAAAAGTATATATATATATATATATATATATATATATATATATATATATATATATATATATATATATATATATATATATAAATAATATTTAAAAATTTAAAAATAATAATAATTAATTTTTAAATTCTTTTTTAATCACGTTGTCCGGCCATGGTTCGCAACATGGGGAACCATGGCCGGAAGGTCTCCCAGAGGCCTCAATTCCTTTCTAATGACAAGGTAGCTACACTTCACAAGGTCACATTTGTATGAAAAAATGTCCATGTTTTTGGTGCTTCTTTTGATTTCTACTTCAATGCAAGTTGTCTACATGCTTGAAAAAATTCATATCATTTAGAATTGTACAACATATAAGAAAAAAATAGCAAGTAGAAAATAGAGAATGATTCAAAATACTAAATTGTTAAGAATTTAGTTATGGAATTGAAAAATGCCAATTCCAATGGATGTAATGTTGTAATAAACAATTTGCATCCTAAGATTTTATTTTATTTCCAAAAATATTGAAAATTGAGTTAAATTAATCAAAATAGGATGGTTCAAAGCTAGAAAACCAATTTTAAATTTTTGTTTATGAAAAAAGTGATTTTTTCAAATCTATATAGAGTGCCTAGCCCAAAAAAAACTACATATCATGTAATAATTTTTACTATGTAGTCAAAAGTTATGATAATTGTTGGGCCTTAAAAGAAAACTCTCGTATGCATGTTGTGTGAAAATTTCAAAGCAAAAAAATAAAATTTCATTTGTAGTGAGCTGCCTAAATCACTATGTTGCCAAAAAAACATAGTTTGGTCCTTTAGAGGATAAGGATATAAGGTCAATTTCATTAAATTGGCACTATTCCACAAGCCAATTTTTTTAACACATATCTTCATGTAGGTCTAATTTCATGCTTCAAACTAGAACATGTAAGGATTTTGGTTTTAGATTGCATGGATTGAATGGTGCCAAGTAATGGAACATCACCAATTTAACCCCTAAACGTTAGAGACTATGTTTTCACCAAAACTGCTCCAAAACTGCCCTTGCATTTACAAGCATCAAATTTTAGATGAAAAACATTTCTAGACAAATGTAACTGTAGGATCTTGTAATAAAATATTTTGAAAATATTTGAAAAAAAATTCAAAATTTTCCACCACGTAGATTGCAAGATATAACATTGAAGTGACAAAAAAAAAATTTGGCCCTATGAAAATACGGGCAACTGCACTTCACAAGGTCACATTTGTATGAAAAAATGTCCAAAATAGTGGTTACTCCTTGGATTCATTCCTCAAGTCAAATTGTATACTTGCTTGAAAAATTTTAGATCATTTGGAATTGTACAACATATAGGAAAAATATAGTAAGTAGAAAGAAATAGAGAATGATTAAAAATACTAAATTGTTAACAATTTATTTATAGAATTAAAAAATGCCAATCCTAATGGTTGTAATGTTTTAATAAACAATCTACACCTAATGTTTTTATCTTTTTCCAAAAATATTTAAAATTGAGTTAAATAAAGGACTTCAAAGTTTAGAGATTCCATAACTACCCCACAAACTAATCCAAACTAAAATTCCTCATAACTTTCAACTCATTAATCAAAATGGAATGATTCAAAGCTTACCACATATATAAAAATATAAAGAATCAATTTCAAGTTTTTATTTTTTTTTAAAGTGATTTTCAAAGAAGTTTTTTTTTCTGCCTAAGCTACCCAATGAACATTGAAAACTACATATCATGCAATAACTTTTGAACCATGTAGTCAAAAGTTATGAAAATTATTGGGCCTTAAAGCTACTCCTTGTCCCCATATTGTGTGAAATTTTCAAAGAAAAAAAAGGAAAACTCCGTTTGTAATGAGTTGCCCAAAAATGCTATGTTGCCAAAAAATGTTGTGTGGATGTTTAGGGGTAATGAAATTGATGTTCAAGATAAACAAACACACACATGTATACAAGATTAATATATTTTAGTATGATTGTATGAGATTTCAAATGGGTGATTGCAAGAAAGACCGGTCCTATTTTACGTCACATTTAAAACAACAAAGTTGTTTTCTACTAAAACTTTTGACAATAGAATCCAATGAACTTGAAATTTTTATTGGAGAC
Source organism: Rhytidiadelphus loreus (assembly GCA_947034895.1). Taxonomy (NCBI): domain Eukaryota; kingdom Viridiplantae; phylum Streptophyta; class Bryopsida; order Hypnales; family Hylocomiaceae; genus Rhytidiadelphus; species Rhytidiadelphus loreus. Next base: position 50,010,716 of record OX344764.1, read on the forward strand.
GGATAACTTGACCTTAATCATATCCTTCATTTTTTTTAAAATAAAAAATAAATCATTTTATATTTAAAAGTCAATTTTGCTAATTTATCACACCTTGAGGTTTAGGGTTCTTTTAGTTCTAGGGAGTATCCAAAATTAATGACCTAGGTCTGAAATTTTTGTGGTCTATTTCCACAATAGGGAGACATGTGTCTACCAAAGGAGATCTAAAAATACATTATTTTATGGCCTCCATATTTGTACAAATAGGTCTCCCTTATGCATACACTTTTGGACATTGAAGATGGTTTTGACTTCTATTTTTTGATAAAATGTGATTACTATCAAGTCTTTACAAATGGCCAATTTTATTTTTTTTAATTTCATGATTTTCTAATTATTATTAATTTTACCTTGTTGTATCTATTTTCTCTGACGAAACGTTTGTTTTTTCAAATAGTACTTTTTTAATACTTGCAAGTAGTCATAGGTACTACTAGCCATCAATTCTTTAGATCAATGATTGAGATTGTTCTATTTCTTAATACTCATAATACTAAGTGTAAAAATTATAGTTTTGGCAAAATACTACTAAAAACTTTCAGTCTTTCTTGGAACCACCCAAATAAGCATCTAGAATACCTAGAAATTTTTCCGTGTTAATGTACTTATGTGATGTAGATATCTCAAAAACGTCAATTTCATTAAATTGACAATATTTCATTACTCTAACACCTTTCAGGACACCTACTCTAAATTATAAATTCATATCTGTCCTAGATGTTAGACCTTTATGTACATATATGTAAAAAAAATTGGCACTATGATTACACCACTTTAATGAAATTGGCATTTAAATCTCAAAAAGATTTAGAGTTTAGATCTTTAAGTATACATATTAATAATGGAGTGGATACAATATGGATCTAGCTTAACAAATGAGGAATATATATTGTAACTTTTGGACTTCTAGCTCGAAATTCGCAACTTCTAGGCTAATTTTCATGAGGGCACTTCAATTAGATCTTTATATAGAGCTAGAAATATTATGATTCTTCAAACTTAGAGATACTCCCAAGTACTTCACCATACCTTGTAATCTACATATACATGCATCAAAACTTTTTATTTTGAAGGCTATTTAGGTATTATTTCACAATAGATATGTCCCTATTTTTTTTATCTACTTCTACTTTTTGCCCATTTTTTTAGACCCTGGAAGGTAGTTAAAACTGAAATTTGAGGCATTTAAATATATTTCTATTGTAATTCAAAAAAATATATACAGTTCTAAGGTTTATTATTACAATCTATACACTCTAATTTATGTTGAATACAACCTACGCAAACAATACATATATAGATATCATATATTAAACAATTCATAAAAATGAATTAGACATGTATAATAGGATTAAAAAACACAAAAACTAAAAACTCCACAAGTAGTATTATATTGGCTAAGCCTAACTTATGCAACTTGTCCTTGAAAACTACCTACCACAAATTTGAGTTAGAGTGAACAAACAAATAACAACCCAAAATGAGATGTTCATTAATTTGTCTACTTGCACATAGAAAATGGAAGCTCTTTATGCAGGTTCTTCCCCTCTTTTTAGACTACCCCTTGGTAGATTTACAAATTATGTATTACGGATCATTACTATGTACTATATTATACTTGTAATACAATATGCTTCAAAAAAGTTATGCTATGATAACTTGAATATTTTTTAAATTATTAGCTTCAACATTATGTTAAAATGTACCCTATAGTAGGTCTCAGGTTGTTTCTAAAGCAACTACTCTATAAGTATTAAAGGAGATACTACAATAGCTTTAACTTTAGATGGTTATTAACGTTAACCTCTAAAGATTTATGACTATGTTTCACCAAAAAACACTTCAAAATTATCATTTTTAGTGCAAAGAGCTATGATGGAAAACAACTATACTACAAAAAAAAATGAGACCTTCAATAGATTGTCAAGCTTTGACAAGTCAACCTATTGTTGGTGGGGTAGGTACTTTAACAAATGTGTCAAGTTTTTGTTGTTAGCTTATGTGAATTTCCTAAAATGAAGCATTAGAGGAAATTTGGAGCATACAGAGGGCCGTTGGACTTTTTGCAATAGTGCAAATACAACAAAAAGTTTTTAAAAAGTTAAAAGTTAAAAAATGGTACCACATGATCACCTTAGGTGCCTAACTAGATTGGCAATTTTAAAAAAATCTCAAAGTTTTTTTCAAAGTTTTCAAAGTTTCCTTAGATTTGCACATTTGCCAAAAGTCAAATGATCCTATAGAGGCCCGAAATTTTCTCTAATGTCAAATTTTGTTCCCTCATGTTGTAAGTAATGAATGTTGCATACAAGCAATTTTGAATTGTTTATTCTAGCCTAAGTTATACAATTGCCAATTGGTTGATATAAAAATACAATGACTTAAATCCACAATATATATCCAACAACAATGGCCCTAGTGTTCTCTTGTTGAGTATAAACAAGTATATTGCTAACTCATGAACAATTATATTCAATCAAGGATCTAGAATGCATTTGTCCCATTCATGACAACTTTTCATAAGATTCTAAAATTCAAAATTCAAATGTCAAGTATTATCATATTTATTTTCCAATCACATTGCTATATGCTTTAGCATGCTAACTGGGTGAGAATAGGAAAATAAAATCCCTTTCTTCCTCTAATAAAAATACAAATTGATTCAACTAGATCCCTTTTTGCCTCCCATGAAGCACCCCTTAAGTGGCCCAACATTTTCAATAATATATTTTTGCATATTCAACTATAAGATCTTGGACTAGACATGTATGAAAATATGTGGAAAAAAATTCATACACTCTGACCATGTAGATTGTAAGATATTAGTGTTCAAAGTGAAAAGAAATTATTTTTTCCACCTCACATAACTAGGTTTTGAATGTTCCCTTCACTTAGTTTTTTTGCAATAAAATGTTTTGAGGTTTAAATCTTCATGGTAAGGAATTGAGTTGAAAATCTAGGAAAAAAATTAAATCTTTCTTTCATAAATTTTCATTCTTAAGAAAATTATTTAGTAGAAGTAGGTATAAGATGGAAGGAAAAATTATATTGTTAGTAGTTCTAAAATGGAATTGAAATATGTCAATCCTAATGGTCAAATTGTTGTAGCAAGTAATCTATATCCTAGAGATGTTTTAGTTTTCTAAAATTGTAAAAAATTGAATTTGGAAACATATCCTATAGATTATTTTTTCAAGAAGATTTCCTAATTGCCTACCATGCGGTGCCAAATGTCAAACCAAAAAATAGCACCCCAAATGGGATTGTCAATTTTATTATAGTATAGTGGCAAAGGTTTGTTCACGGGGAATTTTGTAATGGAATAGGAAAGACAATGAATAAAATATAAATTATAAAGTCAATCACTAGCTAAATAATTCAACTTATATAAAAACATAAACAAATATTTCAAATAAACTTCTTATTTCAAAAAGGGCATAAAATACAAAAATTACAATGGAAACAAATAATCACTACAAGCTCTAAGGAAAAATGAAAGACAAATTGACTTATAGTCATTGTGCAAGATGACTCTATATATCCTAAAATCCAAATAGTTGTTGTGTCTATTTGATAATCCTTATTTCTAAAGCATATTTTTCCATTCATCTTTTTTCTATTACTTTTTCTATTTGACTAATTAGTCTTTTTTTTACATTGAAATGAAATTTAAGTCTACTTGACCTTTCAAAATCAAATTGAGATAACTTCCTTACAATTATTTACATTAAAAGACAAATTGTTAAAAAAATTCTATAAAAATAAGGACTACATAGCCCACGGTTGGTATTATGTGAGCCTATAATCTTGAGCTCATGAGCATAGGAGCCTATGTTATGGGCACCTTCTATAGTTTTGGGATGTTTATATTATAGGTGACTGTTGTAGGTACCTATGTTATAAGCACTTTTCATGGTTATAGGATGTTTATATTATAGATGTCTATGTTATAAGCACCTTCCATGGTTATAAGATGTTTATATTATAGGTGTATATGTTATAAGCACCTTCCATGGTTATAGGATATTTATACTATAGGTGTCTATGTTATAGGCACCTTCCATAGTTATAGGCACCCTCCAATATTATAAGTATGTATGTTATAGACATCTCCAATAGTTGTAGAGTACCTATATGCCTAAGCTCAAGGCTTGTAGGCTCACATTTCTAAGCTCACATACTAGCATTATTGCTACATAGCCCCCTACTTAGCATGAATGACATCCTTGTCAATCATATTTGGAACGCTTTTATTGATGTTTAATATACTTCCATGGTCTAAAGTTTTGAAATTGATCTAATTATTTTGAATGTTTTGACTTAGTCAACTTAATCAATGGTATCTTCACATAAGACATTCTTTAAGATAATTTTTTCTTCCATCATTTTTTCTTTAATTAATTTGTTTGTCAATTAGTCTTATTCATTTGTATCTTTTCTTTGTAATTTCATTGAGTTTCTTCAATTTTGTCTTGCATGTGATTTAAACTCTTGGATTTATTTAGCTAAGTCAAAATTAGTTTTATTATCCATTCCTGGGGGGTGCACTTAGTTCTACTACAAGTCTACAACAAATCACGTGCAAACAAGTGGTTTCTAATAAACTATAATTTCAACCTAAAATTTTGAGCATTGTTTAATAATGACTATAGGTTTCTATTGCCGAAATTTCCAACTCAAATAAAATATGAAATGATTTCTAGAAGAGGTTGAAAATGAACTAAAATGGCATGTTTTTCAATTCAAATAATTATAGAGAACACATTTAGATGACCATTGAATCAATATTCAACTCAAAATGAGCTTTCAATAGAGAGTTATTTTTATTCATTTTTTATTCATTTTTTAGAAAATATTTTCTTACATAATATAAGGGTGTGAAAGTTATTTTTTAGTTCTACAATGTATCTTTTTACTTCAAAAATTTGTAACTAATTATAATTAACAAATAAAAATATCAATAATTCAATATATAAACTTTCAAAGTAGGAAAATCTATTCATATTTTTTTAATTTTGTTTTATTTAAAATTCAAAAAGTATATAGGGGTCCAAAGTTTTCTTTGCATGTGGTTTCTAATGAAAACTCTAAGTGACCCCCCCAATATCCATTTGATTGAACAAAATAGCTAGCTCCAACTTCATTCAAACTTCAAACTTTAATTTTTTTTTCTTAATTTTTATAAGTATTATTAGTAATAAATCCTTTCTTTACTAGTTGACTATGATCACTTTTCAAATTTTCAGAAATTAACACTCTTATTAATTTGACTCTTGAACTTCCATTGTTGAAATTAATTCAAGTAGACTTTAGTTACAAGCTTGATTTGATTCTTATTCATTTTCTTCTATCTATTAGACCAAAGACAAATATGATTGGTTTGTTTATCAATTAAAGTCTTTATTATCTTTCATTCACTTTGACTAGTTAGATTCTATTACTTGACTGGTTTACATTGATTTTTTCTTAATTATTTATTTTGTTCTCTCAAAGTTTAATTTTATTTATTCATTTAAATATCTAAAAAACCTATTTTTTTATTTATTGATATTTTATTTCATTTCATTCTAAATAAATATTTTTTAGTTGGAAACTAATACAAATAATAATTCACTCTAATTGCATTCCAATAAAAACAATGGTGCAATCCACCAAGGTCCCACATTCTTTGTTGAACCTTATTATATACTTTGGTAAACATTTTTTCTAAATGTCTTTTATCTTCTATAAGAAAAAATAGTACTCCCTCTGTCCCGTAATGATCTTCTTGTTGGCTCTAATTTTTTGTCCCAAAATGATCTTCCTATTTCATTTGTGATGTTGCAAATCGGTCAGATTCAATTTTCGATTGCTCTCTAGGATCAACAAAACAATTTTGAGGAATAGCTCCCCCTCCATCCATTCAATCATCAATTAAAAGACACATGAAATGATTCAAGGGGTCAATCAACATTGTTCAATTTTATTTTTTGCATCTCTTTGAGTATTGTCTAATTGAAGGAGAAGAAACTTTTGGAGTCAATATTGAGGTCCACACATAGGCTTTGGCTTATTCTAAATACCCATAAAATTATAACCTCACACTCAACAACGAAATGCCCACTGGTGCTATTTAAAAATGCCCAAAAATTCTACTTTTCAATAATTAAAAACTGCACTTTGAAAAAGACTTCTAAAGTCAATGTTTGCAGGACACTAAGAGTATAATAAACTCTACCTACCATGCGAAATGGGTCTTAAAAAAGTTATTTTTAGCCTTAATCTGGAACATTTTGTCAAACAAGAAGATCATTTTGGGACAGAGGGAGTATTATATAAAATTTGATGTATTCTTGTTTTATTATACAAGGCACGATAGCCATACTAAAATTTTGTTGAAGAGGAAAACCATTTGTTTTATCTTCTTTTATAATTATTGTTAACCTAATATTGTTTCCTTGGAAGGAAGCTAGAAAGAAGATAAAGATTTTAATTAATCAACCTACTTCAACCTTCTATAGATAATTACTAATACTATAAAAAAAATAATAATAATTCGTCATCTTCAAGAATTTAATAATTTTTGGATAATCATACTTTTATCTATACAATTATTCTACTTCTATTTTGGTTATTTCCACTTCTGGGTTGATATACAATATTTGAAGAAGTGTAAGATTGTTCATTTTTCAATGAAGGAGCCCATGAGAAGTTTATTGCATTTGAAAATGAAAACTCTATGATATGATGTTATATTATTTTTCTTAATAACTTTAGTTTCTTGAACAATGCATTGATTTTCTTCAACTAATTTGTCTTGTTGTTCTTTCAAAGTATCCTCATTTTTTTCAATTTTAGTAACTTTCTGATTTGCAAACACTTCTATCAAGGTTAAACATTTTTTTTTTGGTAATTCAATATTAAATCTAATATTTTCACCTTTAGATTTGGCATTGGTTACATTGAAAAGTGTCTCACATTGTTCTTTCAAAAATATGTTTTCTTGTACTCAAAAGGCATTCTCCTTCACATAATTAGCTTGTTGATCATTAAGTAAATTCATCTTGGTTTTGAGCTTCTTTTAGTTCATCTTCAAGGCATTTTGAGTGTGTAAACACTTGATCTCTCTTCCTTAGTGCAATGAACAACTTATTCTTGAGTGGCAAAATCTCAACATTCATGTAATTGTCAAACATTATAGAAAAAAAACTTTTGTCTTCTATTAGTGATGCAATTTCTAACATGAAACTTTCATTCTTTATAGTAAGAGTTTTTCTTTCTCGGATTAATGCAACAATTTGTTCTTCAAGTATGGTTTGTTCTTTGTGTTGTACTTAAATTTTTGCTTCAAGAATCCGAATCTCTTGTTTTTGTATTGTGTCAAAGGCAACAAATTTCTCCTTGTCTCTTAAATTGATAGCTAAGTCCTTCAACACATTAGACAACTCATTCTTCATTGTGTCAACTTCAATTTTGTGCTCTTTGTCCTTTGTAGATATATAATACTCTTCAAGCATGTAACCTCATCAAAAAGATTCTCACGCTCTTGCCATATGGTTACAAAACATAAAGGAAAGTGACCTCTCCGAGAAAATGAGTCTTTAAATGCGTTAACTGAATATTTGTTTGGGGGATATTTACCTAGTAATTATGATTTTAAGGGACCCTTGTAGTAGAAAAAAGCTACTTGGTCTTAATTTTAAGCACCCTATAGGTAATTATAAATGAAAATCTAACTTAATTCTTGGCACACTATAGTATTTATAAACTTTAGGAATTTTGTTTTGTTTGATAATGAAGGATTTAGGATGAAGGTTTGGTGTGAAAACATGCAAAGTACATAAAAAAAATTAAGATCAAACTCAAAAGCAACATGAAACAAACAATAATTGATTAACCATTTAACCCTTAACTTCTTAAACAACCAGAATGTGGTCACTTTGGTTTTTTGAAGTGTTTTTTCTATTATTAAAAATATTTAGATGAAGTTATACTTGAAGTGATCCTTTGAAGAATCAAGTTGGCCATTTTTGTGTGTAGTTAGATTTACATAACAAGCTATTGTGGTTTTAAAAGAAAAATCCCAAACCATAGGTGATTGGATGCTTGAACAAAAAAATCAATAGGTTGGGAGGATTTGGCTAATGAAAGTGTAGCACACGAAAGAATAAGCCTAGCTTGTAGGTAGTGTTTTGACCCTTGAAATGCACATCTTTGATACAATTTTCACTCTTTTAATAAATTCTTTTTTTTCACATTATGGACTTCTCTTTTGATCAATCGTTTCCTATTGTTGGAATTCTCATCACATTAATATCCAATTGATATTTTATATTACACTCAATAGAATATTTGATACGAAGATGTTGGTGTGTCAAGGTCATTATCTTATGATTTATAGGCCTCAAAATTATGAAATTTGTTACTATGAACTCCCAACTTCTAAACACTCCAATTTATAACAAATTGCCAATTTTCTACAATGTTTCACATTACTTGAAGGCAATTAGAGTAGGAACTTTTAATAATAACTATGTCAACAATCAAATCTTTTTTTGCATCTCATCATATATATTTCAGTTGACAATTGGAATTGACATCAAATTAGGTACATGTAATAATCAAAATACATAATTATAACTAAGGGAAATTTTTGTCATAGGCGTACATTATAGTGTAGAACATCATGATGTAACCAAATTTCCGTGTTATTGTATAATTTGAAAATTAGTAAACTATGGTTATATTCATGAACTTCACATTGCAATAGAATAATTAATTTTAGGAATTTTTCAAAATTTCAAATTGGAGCAGAAACTAGACCTAGTAGTCTTCATTTCATTAGTTGGATTCAAATTCAAAAAATACCCTTTTTATTGCTAAATTTGAGATTCCAAATAAAGAGTTGGAAGGTACCAAAATACACTAAGAAAGCATCTTTGATGATTGATTTTTAACCTCGTTTTTAACACATCTTATTGTATAAAAAGATTAATATCACTTTAATTAGAAAATTTTCATCACCATCTATTGTGCACACTTGAGGAAGCCTAAAAAAAAACTTGAATGAAAACCATCTAGTTTCTAGGATGTGCATGGACTATTGAATTGTACATTGATTATTTTTTGGTTCTAGTGGTGTTGAGGGTTTATTCTCATCCATGTATTGTATTAACCCTTTAGTGGTCAAGCAACCACGTTGTGATCACTCTAGTGTCCAAAATGCAAATAACATAAAATGTGTGAAGAATTGGAACTCATGATCTTAAATTTAGATTATGTCATTTATAATATACAATTATTGGAAGAAAAAAAAATCAATTTAGAGTTTTTCAACTATCAAAATACTTATGAACAAAACACAAAAATACTGCACATATTTTAATAATGGTAAATACTTACAAATACAACTAACTTACTATACTATATTTTTATTTATTTGAAAGTTTATTATCTTGATTTTCTTGTTTGAATTGTGTGTTGATGTTGATGTTCTAGTAGTATATGTGTTCTAATCTTGATCTATGTACCAACTCTTTTCAATTTTCAATATATAGAATTTTGTCCTAAATTATATATGGCTAAGTCACTTTTATTCATAAATTTCACAATAATTATGTGTGAGTGTATTCTTGATATGAAAGGTTGCAATAGAGAGGTGATACATCAAACATTGCTAAATTACTTTACTTTTATTTTTGAAAAATTAACCACAATTCTATTTAACTCAAACATCACTCTCACTCATTAACTTCACAATAATTATGTATGAGTTTGTTCTTGATATGAAAGAATGCAACATTGCTTAATCTCTTTACTCGTCACTTTACTTTTATTTTTGGAAAATTCTATTTAACTCAAAAGCCACTTTTACTCATAAACTTTACAATAATTATGTGTGAGTCTATTATTCTTGATATAAATGGTTGCAATGGAGAGGTGATAATATCAAAAACTAATAAATCTCTTTACTTCTAATTTTGAATTTTAACCAAAATTCTATTTAATTCTAAAGGCACACATCTTCAAAAATCTCATTTTTGAATGTGCATAATCTAATTCAAATACACACTATGATCTTCCAATTTCACCATTGAATGATTATCTAATTATGACAAAATACCTTCAATCCAAATGAGAATACAATTGTATTATAGTTAATTTCTACTTTAATTCATTTTTTTTTGTTAGTATTAATCTTGGTAGAGAAGTGCCTAAAATTTAATGCATCTAGCTACAATATCCAAAGCATTAAATGGTTTGAAATATATTCTTTTTCATTTATCTAATATTAGAAGGACCAAGGATTATATTCATCCTAAAACTGATTTTTTCTTTTCTTTGATTTTTTTTTTTTAAATCAAGAGATTTTTCAATATCCTATTTTATATATAATAATGTTTCAAGAATAAAATCCACACTAAAGTAGATCTAAATCATTTATAAGTTTTTCCTCCAATGAATAAAATGCACCCTATAGTTTAACTCACGTAGTTTTCTACTTTTTGCAGAGTAACCTGCCCGAGCTCATTTTCTTTGGACAAATTGACTTGTTGTTCATCATATGCATTAATCTTGACTCCAAACTCATGAGCTTGTTGTATCAAAATTTTGTTCTCCTTGTTGGATTCATCAATGTATTTCTTCAAATGCTGTATATAATCATTTGCTTTGCACCAATTCTCATATTCTTCCTTTGCACACTCAAAATGTACACAACATGCTTCTTCAAGCTCTTTAATTACTAAGTCTTTTTTCTTCAAGTTGATTTATTAAACTCTCTATAGATTGATGAAAGTAATAAATTTGACTTCCATAATTATTACTTGCATTAAAAATTCTTTCTCTCTTATGATATCTAGATTTATAATTTTCCATTTTAAAATCCTCTTAAAACTTCATTATTCAATTTTACAAAGTAATAATTTTAACCAAACATCTCCAACCTATCCATCTTAAAATTCCCAAGCATGCGGTGCCAAATGTTGAACCAAAAAATAACACCCCAAATGGGATTGTCAATTTTATTATAGTATAGTGGCAAAGGTTTGTTCACGGGGAATTTTGTAATGGAATAGGAAAGATAATGAATAAAATGTAAATATATTATAAAGCCAATCACTAGCTAAATAATTCAACTTATATAAAAACATAAACAAATATTTCAAATAAAATTTTTATTTCAAAGAAGGCATAAAATACAAAAATTACAATGGAAACAAATAATCACTACAAGCTCTAAGGAAAAATGAAAGACAAATTGACTTATAGTCATTGTGCAAGATGACTCTATATATCCTAAAATCCAAATAGTTGTTGTGTCTATTTGATAATCCTTATTTCTAAAGCATATTTTTCCATTCATCTTTTTTCTATTACTCTTTCTATTTGACTATTAGTCTTCTTTTACATTGAAATGAAATTTAAGTCTACTTGACCTTTCAAAATCAAATTGAGATAACTTCCTTACAATTATTTACATTGAAAGACAAATTGTTAAAATTTTCTATAAAAATAAGGACTACAACACTTCATAACTTTCACATCACTTATTCAAATAAAATGAACCATATCCTTTTAGAAAGACGTAAATATATTCTAAGAGAATTTTTTTTAATAAATTGCCATTTTCATTTTATTTTTGCTACCTGGAGTCAAGCATTCAATTGTGCTTATTAAGGCATAATTTTCCCAAGCACCAGATAATATAAAAACTATATTTCTGTACAGAACAATATATTCTTTGACCTTTGGAAAAAATTCAAAATATTACATTAAAATTTGACATCATAGGAACCGGCCTGAAATCCTAAAAAATTCATTTCATAACTTTTAACCTTTTAGGGTTAAGGTAGCAACACCCATAACTGTCAAATTAAGCAATTCAGCATAGTTGGAGGCACTTTTTTCTACAAAAAATATTTTTTTAGTATTAGCAACTGAAAATCATGAATTTTCAAAAAAAGAATTAGAATTTTTGGATGAGGCATCTAATTTCTGTAAATTTTCAAAGTAGAACTCACTACGGCCCCCTGAACCACACTCTACTAAAGTTGCTTTGATTGTAGCACCAAAATCTAAAAAAATTAGAGCCTACCAACCACAATTAAGCATTGGCATGGTTTCAAGGTACATTTGGAGACACTCAAGGGTACTTTTGGAGACACTTTAATGGAAAAGCGTCAAACAGGACATAAAGTGTCCTCGTAGTTTTTTGGGAGGACAGAACTTACAGTTTGAGGCATCAATTGAAAAAGTATTCTACAGATGTCTCGTAGATCTTCGAGAGTTCTTCCCAATGCCATCTTCCATTCAGTAATCTGATGAATTCTCAATTTTTGGGACGCATTTGAATTTTAGGACTACCAAAAAACTAGTGCTGTGAGCCACGCCAAGTAAGCATTAGGGTTTATAAAGGAGTTTGGTAGTGTTGGGTGTTCTTTGTCCAAAAACTATAGATTGGAGCGTCCAATTCACTTCAAATTTTTTTTCACTGCTTGTACTTGAAAGATTTTGAGTTGCACCGAAGCGATTATCCAAAATATGTGCTCTCCCTTTGTATTTTTTTTTTGAAATTCAAGGATGTGGAAGTCACCACGTGGACATGCTTGTCTTACGTCATTCATGTGCGGCAAGGATTTGAAGTTTTTTCAATTTTTTCAAGTGGACTCGGTAGATTATGTTGCGGTCTAGAACTTTGTAGTTTATTGTTAGCGCTATTTCAATGTCCTCCACAGGTGAAACAACCCCGACATGAACTTTTGTGCCGAATCAATGATTTTTTGCTGCACTGTACCATCCTAAACGGGAAGAAAAAAGCAACATGAAAGAGGATTTTACGGTTGATTTTTTTTGATGACGTACATGTGCAAACGATCGATTGGATTGCATGGTCAGATGCATTTGGAAGTCTTCAGATGCTATCAAAGTAATGTTTATACTTGAGCAACTCTTTTCAGTTCAATGCCCGCCTGGAAATTGGATGTCACTTTGGGGTTAATGGAACTCTACTATCGAAGTATGGATACACTAATGGTTATGGGTGTTACTACCTTAACCCCTCAAGTCCCAAACAACATTTTTTGGCATTATAAATTTTTTGGGTAGCTCATTATGAATGGAATTTTCGTTTTTTTTCTTTGAAATTTTCACACATGTTGTTGAGGAGTAGCTTTTGGGCCAACAATTTTCATAACTTTTAATTACATGGTTAAAAAGTTATTACATGATATGTAGCTTCTTTCCCAGGCTGGGTAGTTTGTGCAAATATGAAAAATTCACTTTCTTAAGAAATAAAAAATTGAAATTGGTTCTCTAGATTTATATATACGTGGAAACTTTGAATCATTCTATTTTAATTAATGAGATGAAAGTTATGAGGAGTTTTAGTTTGCGGGAGTTTGTGGGTAGTTATGAAATCTCTATTCTAAAATAAACTTTGAAGTCTTTTATTCAACTCAATTTTCAATATTTTTGAAAACAAATAAAAACGTTGGGTGTAGATTGTTTATTACAACCTTTCAACCATTGGGATTAAAAATTTTCAATTTCATAACTAAATTCTTAAAAATTCTATATTTTGAATCATTTTCTATTTCTTTCTAATTACTATATTTTTCCTATATGTTGTACAATTCCAAATGATCTGAAAATTTTCAAGCATGTGAGGTAGGTGGCTCAAAAAGCGACACTTTAAGGGCTGTTAGGACTTTTTGATGTGTTTCAGAGGCACAAAACTATTTTTTCTTATTTTTCACTTGAAGAAGAATTGATGCGGAATCTAACACAAGTGGTTTCATATTTTTCAGAGCATTTATGAATTACTTATGAATTTTCAAAGAATTCTGCCGTAGGCACCTATTTGTGATCTTAGGCCTTGCAAAACTTACACACACGCAGTCTGAAAAAAGATATGGTATGACCAAAAACAAGCAGTGAAGCATTGAAAAAGTAATACTTAAGGTTCTTAAATGTGACCTTTACTTGAGGCGTTTAGGGCTTTAGTAAAAGTATGTTCAGTCGTAAATGTGTTTCTTGCAAAAATGAACTCTTAGTTTGAAATCAACCCACCCTGACTCTTGTTACACCATATGTGAAGTATAAACTAACATCTAACAAACCCTATTAAGCTCTCACATGATCAAAAGTCCACTTCAAAACCGCTTAGTGTCCATTTCAGAGTCTCTTGTAGGGACAGTTCCAAGAAGCGGGTCGCAATTCAAGCCACCTACCTTAGCCAACTTGACTTGAAGAATGAACCCAAAGAGGCACCACCATTTTGGACATTTTTTTCATACAAATGTGACCTTGTAAAGTGCAGCTGCCTGGATTCTTGCAAGGCCCAAAAATGACTTTTTGCCACTTCAAAGGCTAGTATCTTGCAATCTACATAGCGGAAATTTTTGAAATTTTTTCCACATCTTCTCAAACCACCTAACTACAAGATCCTATAGTTACATGTATTCAAAAATTTTGAAAAAAAAATTGGGGCTTGTCCTAGAAATGGAGTTTTGGATCGTTTTTGGTGAAAACATAGTCAAAAACCTTTAGGGGTTAAGGTCAATAATAATTTAGTAGAACTTTCTTACAATTGATGCTCCATAATTTTTAAAAATCATTTTGATATCTTTCCTAATAAATAGAAACTTATAGAATTTCAATTTAATTTGTTAAATTAGCGATATTGTGCCACCATAAAGTTTTAAGAGTTTTTAACCAAGGTAATGATACAAAACTTACTATTCAAGTATGTAGTCTAGATTTGGCTTTTCTCCCAAAATCGAGGACTATAGTATACGGGTTCTAAATCAAGAGAATGGTCAAATAGCCTAACGTTTTTTGTAGCTAAGGTCACATGTATCTTAATTATAAATAGAAAATGCTATAAGATAACTCATTAAATCATAAACAAGTTGTTATACTCTTATTTTCAAGTACAATTTGGTGGCTAGTCCGTAATAATACTATAGACACATGTATGTAGTCCCTATCTTGCCTAGTGTATAAGGGGTATAAAACTAATAGTTAGGGTTGCAGAATAGTTTGTCTTGTACATGCTTTGGAGCTTTTATATGTGATTCATACATATATTTATTTTTATATTACACATTTGTAGCCATTCATTAATTACTAGTGATCTTCTTTTCAGTCACTACGTTGCTAGCCTAATTACAAATTTATCATGAGTTAGAAATCGATCATAGTCCTACATACAACAATTTATTTTCTATCTAATGCAGGGCATGAGTGTGTGTAATGCAAGTTCTTTGATTATTTATACTGTACATTATCAAAACAATTTTTTTATTGTTAATCAATTGCTACTAAGACTTCATTGGAGGTCTAAGCACCTCACAAGCTAGAATTAGTATCCTATACAACTTACTCACTTGCTAGCTCACTTGTGCAACAAATTGTATTCATTCCAATGAAGTAGTCTCACCCTATAACTAGAGTTCCATATATCTAAAATTTGAATTGTATTGTATTACCGATCGACTTCAATCCTATAATAACTTGTATATCAACCATACAATAACACAATTTAGCATACAAGGATCTTAACCCAATTTCCCTACCTTACCAAAACACCATATCAATTATCCAATTACTTCCAAATTTCTATCAATGAGTTCAGTTATAAGTTATCTATACAACACCCTAGTTATTCCAACAATAACTCAACTCTAGATTACTTCATATCCCAACTAAATCTTAATTGAGCAATCCTCTAATTTTACCAATTTTTCTACAAATTGTCCAACATCTAGGAGATCACAACAATACCAAATTCACTTCCAAAATCGGAGGACAACAATTTGTTTGTTACAATCAAATGATAATTCACTCAAAAATTATACACATAGAAACAACACCCAGATTTATGGCAATCAAGACTTTCAACACATAAACATCATAGACTAACACCCAATCAAACAGTCAAACACAAATTTACACAAAGACAAATTGTCGCAAGAATGTGAAACAACAAAGAATCTCAACAACTAATTCTCCAAGTACATTACTAGTACTCAATCACAAGAAGCCAAATATACACGTACGACAAATTGTTTAAACAAGTATATATATATAAGTATTTATACAAAAGCTGATTTGCAAAAGAAAACCAAATAAGCAAAGAGAGAAAAAGAAGCCAAAAATTTCCCTCTTACCAACTACAATGACAACCATTAGTCTTGTAGGGATGCCAAGACAAATTGTTTCTTTATAGATCTTAGTTCTTTAGGTCATTTCAAAGCCTATGACAATTTCAGTACACCTATTTTTCTACCAATGTAAATATGACCTAACAAGTGGTACATGTTCTCACTAAAGTGGACAATTTGTTTGAAAAACAAATAACTGGTTGACTACAAAGTAGTACACAACTTGAAGGTTAGATTCAACATAAATTAAGTTGGTTATGTAAAAAAGTGTCACATCGCATCTAGTCATTGGAGCAAGGTGACATAGGCTTGTCAAAATCTAACGTGGAAATTCCAGTACGGCACCTCTCTCCCAAGTCTGACCTTAATCATGCGTTCACCATTTAGTAAATGTCAATGGTCATTGTCTTGGTCTGTGCATGTGTGCGATAAATAACAAGTTTATTCTTACTACTTGCCCCAAAAGCCCTAAACCTTCAAAAGTCCCCCAACTTGGAGAGTCTTCACTCTTTGGACTTTAGGGGTTAAAAACACGCTCGTGCACCGACTTGTTGTGATTGACTTTCCATCACATGGTTTGATTATAAATCCATACCAACCCTAGTTTTAAAAAAAAAAAAGGTTTGCGTAGATGAATATCACTATTTTTTGGGTGGTGCCCATCAACCCATCATAACATTCTTACCACAGTCAAAGTGATCCCAGCCTCCCAGGAAAGAGGGATGTGGGCCTTCACTTTGAGAAACCGGTGCGAGCGTGTGTGGGTAAGAGTGAGCATGTTTGACTTAGTAGCCACCACCGTCTAGATTCGTCTACGGCTACCAAAATACTGTAAAAAATTTTGATTACCATTTTGCTTGGAGAGCCGTGAATGTTACGTCAAGAAGGCGCATTCACAGGGGTTGAGAATGTTAATGAGAATCGCTCCAATTCAACGAAATACTTAGACAGGCACGTGGAGTACGTAACCGACTATGTGCACCACGCAGGTATAAATTTTCGTGTCGCCTTTTGTGCGTTTGTGGCTGCTATGGCTGGTTTTGCAAGTGGCAAGCACTGGAAGACAAAACTGTAAATACCATTTGCGTTTGAGAAAGCCATTTGCCTTTCATGTTCATATAATGCATTAGGCTTCCACTTACAGCTTTACAGGCTACGAGCTTACGGTACTAGACCACTAAGACTGTGTCCACAAAATGACAAAAAAATAATTTAAAAACGTGAGGGAAACCTGGCAACATGAAGCAAGCAGCTGCGTGGAACATACTCTTGCAGTGGATATCCCATCCCTGAAATGATGAGAAAGAGTGGAAACGGGAGGGCGCCGTTGAAAAACAGGGTATAAAAGCCGTACTCAGTGCCGACTTGTATGCCCAAATTAGCGCCACTGGGTTATTCGGATTCGGCGCTAGAGTTCTGCTCGACTACGCTTTTCTTTACAGAGAAAGCTCATCAAAGCACATGCGCATCGCATGTTTGCATGCCTAGCAAACGCCGAGTAGTATAATCATAAATTCATAATAATAAGCAACTTGAGGAAGACATACTTTGGTACAGAATGCAATTAAAGGTTTTCGGCTTTTACAATGATTCAAATTTAGTGGCAACACTGTTGCAAAAAGAAGAATCGACATGCTGTGGAAATTGAAGGCGACACTCGTCACCGTACAGGGAATGCTACTCTTTAGTTTCATTTCCATTTACAGAGGTGAGCACTGGATTCTCAGAATTGCCGGAACGAGCAGATAGCGTTTGTAATGATGTGGCAGAAGATAAGAATCGAGATTAGACGACAAGATGGGTGTGCTCTTGATAAGATTCAAACTAGGAAGAAGGAAATTCACCAATTTGTGAATAAGGATGAGGCAAATATTGAGAGCAGGCTTGAAGCACAATTTAAGATTGAAGTTTATAAAGCACAAATTGGGAACAGAGGAATGCAGTAGGAAGCCACAAATCAACCAAGATTAAAGCACAAATTGAGAACAGGATTATGCAGTAGGAAGTCACAAATTAAGAACAGAGGAATGCAGTAGGAAGCCACAAATTGAGAACCAAGATTGAAGCACAAATTGAGAACAGAGGAATGCAGTAGAAAACCACAAATTGAGAACAGAGGAATGCAGTAGGAAGCTACAAATTGAGAACCAAGATTAAAGCACAAATCGAGAACAGAGGAATGCAGTAGGAAGCTACAAATTGAGAACCAAGATTAAAGCAAAAATCGAGAACAGAGGAATGCAGTAGGAAGCTACAAATTGAGAACCAAGATTAAAGCAAAAATTGAGAACAGAGGATGCAGTAGGAAGCGACAATTTGAGAACCAAGATTAAAGCAAAAATTGAGAACAGAGGAATGCAGTAGGAAGCGACAATTTGAGAACCAAGATTAAAGCAAAAATTGAGAACAGAGGAATGCAGTAGGAAGCCACAAATTGAGAACAAAGGCACAGTTCTGTTCCAGAACTGTTATTGCCACTTTCAAATTCCAGAAACTCCCAAACAAGTACATTCACTTGCTCTTTATGGCACACAACTGGTAGCCACGATGTAAAAAAAAGAATGGAACCAACCAGCAAGATCGAAGAGGAGGTTTCAATAGTCTAAAATCCACCATCTGAACCAATTAAATGTCAACCAACCAATGCTCCTAACCCATCACACCACCAAATCCTTAACCCACCGCTACACCGAAAAAAAGAAGAATGCATATCAACGTCCACAAGCCCTAAATCGTCACCTCGGGGCTCAAATCGTAAAAAATCTTCGCATTCTCAACCGTCACATTCTGCAACGGAAAGCCGGCTTGCACAATCGTGATGACAATCTGTTTCACGTAGTCTTTCCCCAGTTGCTTTAACTTGGGTCCGATCGCCACTCTCCACTTTCTCTTGGGGTTGACAGCCGGCTGTCCAACCACAGGAAGGAAGTTGAAAGTGCCAACAAACTCAGGGCACGTGGGACCTGAAGCCAAAGTAGCACCAGGGAAGAACAGATACGCCTTCCAGTGGACTTGCAGGGTGATGTTCGGAATGTGAAGCCCTGCAAATTCAACAACCTCAGTTCCTTTGTCACGTTTAGTGCCTCGAGTAACCTTGAAAGTCACTGGAGCTGCGCCGATTATGTCGGAACTTTTGTGCTTCGGGGTAGCAGCGATCAGGCTCAAGACTGCGGACTGGGAGAGGGGGTTGCATTGCGTGATCGAATTCTCCTTGCCCTTCGCCACACCGTTCGTGATCCAAGGAGCAGCTTGGCTCTGGTACTTATACCTGCAAACAGTAAATCCTCTATCAGCACCACTCTTCAAAGCAATCCAGAAACAGAGACGTAGCACGAGAGGAGATCGATGTAACAAGTTTCTCGGAGATGAGCTCCCGACCCAGCTCATTCCGATATCGACAATTCCTGAGACAATCTAAAGACTGCAACGATAAAATTTCAAAAAAGATCGATATGAAATATGAGTACAGATCAATTTTCCACCTGAGCTTAACGGTGTCGAGGGCTTATTAGACAATCTAGACCCTGTAATAACAGAAATTCATAACAGAGGATATGCAAACTTCCTCGGAGATCGGTTATATACCTGAGCTTATCAGAGTCGAGCACTTGAGACACATTCATCTTCACCAGACGCGCATTCTCATCGTAAAATGTGAAGGCGGAGTTCAAAAACGCTGGGTCCTTGGGATACGTCCTCTCCCCACCCGGAATCGTTTGCCAAACATTCCACAACCGATCCACATTCGAGTGATGCGCGTAAAAGATGGGATCAATCGCGGCCCTTCCAAAGTGACCCATATCATCAAAAGGAATCCTCGGTGGGAGCGCATTGGGGTTCCCGACCCACGCATGCACCGTCCCGTGGGGCTGATCCTCGAACGTCCCAGGTCCAGCACCTCCAAAGTCACCAAAGTAATATGGCAGTCCATAGAACAAGCTCGTCGTCGGAGCCCCGACCACCAGCTGCGTATACTGCAACCGATCGTTCTGAACGCGAATAAAATCAGGGGTCTTGGTAGTGCACCCCCCAATCGTATCTAGATCCACAAGGAACGGTGGGAACGAGCAGTTGTTCCGGTTCACATCATACAGAGAAGATGTGGGTTTGGCGTATTGAGCAGGCATGGCATTCGGGACTGGAGTCACGTCCAGAGAGTTGTCCCACGCCCAGTACGAAAGCGCAAACGTATCATCGTTTAGTACCTTAGCCAAAATGCGTTCATGAAAATACAAGAACATGCGGTGCCACGGAAGGAACAACCAGCTGTTGTGAATCGCCAATGGGTACTTCTGTCCGGCATAGTACAACGAATGGTCGCAGTACAAGCAGTGAAGCTTCATCTGGTTGAGGAGCGACCGAGGGTCGGTGTCAGGTAAGGCGCGGATGATCGAGTACGCCTTCTCGATCTTGGTGATATAGTCTTGGCTGACAGTGTGGGCCGCCTGACGAGTGCGCATCGGGAGGTTGGTTTCGAACTCGAACTGGTAAATCGGTGCGCCGACGTAAGGACGAGGCATGCAGCATTTCTCAATGCTGTTGCACTGGGTGGGCAAGTCGGGAGCTGGAATGGGACCGCCTTTCGCAGAGACGATCACCACCAGGGTCATCGACATCAGTAAAAGCGCAATCCACTTCATCGCTGAACCAGAAAACTCCCCCATCACTGGCAACTCGGAATCTAGAAAAAAAATTTGGTGACTCGTGTAAGAATTGTTATCTCGTTGAACCTGACATTTACAAACACAGTATAGAATGGATGACTACAATGGCATCACCACTGAAATTCCAACCAGTCGGCACTCCAGTTCACAATCTAGACATTCACAGAGAAGTTTTGACTACAACGTCATCACCACCGACTCAACAACCAGTCAGTGCTCTAGTTCACGATCCTGAACTTCACTAAGAATGGTTGCTCAACAAATGTCATCACCACCGAATCGACAACCAGTCGGTACTTCAGTTCAGAACTGGGACTGGAAATTAAATTAGTGCCAGTTTCTTAAGAACCCCAAACAAGCAATACGAAAGTTGTACTCCGTAGAGCTAAAGGATCCCGAGAAGTTTATACTCCCACTCACCTGCAACGGCACTTCACCAATTCACTCAGAGACGTTGGGAACCGCGTCTCTGCAGGAAAAACTTGGTTCGGCTCCGGTTATGAAGCGTCCTCGTAGAGTGGGGACACCCTAATAAGCTGACCCGACACCTGGACGGACCGACTCACTGACCACAGGCTCCGTGGAGAAGGAGCTGTTGTGACGGACTGAGGATCTCCAAGTGGGGTTAAATACGTAACGGGAGCAGCGGCACAATATTCTTTTGTTTTTGTTTATTGGCATCGTGAATCTAGACAATAATTCATCAGTGGCCGGGCAGCCTGGAAAGTGGGGCCTCCGTTTGGCGGGGTTCAGGGTTTAGGCTACGTCCTCGTCATGGATCAAGTCAGCGTTTGTTGCCATGAAATCTTCATTTGGGAGTAAAATTTTGAAGAATAGTCAGCGTTGTTGTTCACGTTTGCTGGAATTCAGAGGCTGGAACGAGTTTGCTGGTATTCGGAGCCTGGAGCGAGTTTTGCTGGAATTCAGAGGGAACGAGTTTTGCTGGAATTCGGAGCCTGGAACGAGTACTTCGGAGCTCCCGGGTGTTGACTTTGGTCAGGGGTCAGCTTCGACGATAATGGCGTTGACGTTGTTCCACTTTCTTTGGAATTAGGGTCAGCGCGGGAGACGCTCCGCCAGCTTGCAAGTGGGGTAAATGGGCTAATATCGGTTTCCTTTCGTGCATGTCCCACCTGGTTTCCAGGATTTTTATTTGGGTTTGCCAGGGTTTTTATGGAGGTTTGAGGTGTTTTTATGGTGTGTTAGCTGGCTGGGTTTGGAGCTTTGGATTCGACGGTTTCGATCCCACCAGTTACAGGGGATTTGCATTTTCATGGAGTTCATCATGTAAAGCTTATACTTGGTTTTAGCAGCTTTGTGCGGAAGCCCCATATGGACACCATGCTAGAGTGTCGTGGACGGGCCAGATCGGCACAAAATCGATACCCACAAGTGCTTTTGGCACCAAACTTTAACACCAGATAAAATTTCCGATGTCACTACTAAACCTAAACGAAAGGTGCATTATCAATTTCGAAACCGCTTAGCTTTTGTAAATGATTGACCCTGCAGGTTTGCACTTTTTTCCTACAACATCACAAGAAAGGGACTCCGTATCCGAATCAGTAACAGCATTTCGTGGTATTAAAAACTTAAAATCAGATAACTTTTACTTAAACCCAGAGGTACAACCAAATGAAGTTGCGGTGTCAAAAATGGTCATATTTATTACATTGGCGTAACTATTGGCCTATTGCGTGCAGAGTGACATTCCAATTTTCAGAACTCCAAGAAGCTAGGACTGGTGTACGTAGATCCGTGGCTCCAGACCGGGCGTTTACAAAGACTGACACCTTCTCAAATTCTGATATTATTTTTTAATTAACCGGAATATTTTCTTTCAAATCTTGAATGTGACACCTTTCGGCAGTTACATAACTTTTTGCATCGATAAAATACAAAACTTCGGAAGCACCTGCAACCGACTGACTGGCGCCAAACACACACACACAAACAAACAAACAAAAAGTGTCTTATTACAGAGCCAATGTCAAACTTAAATGAACATCAAAAACCCATACCAAATGTCAACTCCCCACTCGCCTAGTGCCCTAGGCAAATCAAACCCCTTCCCTGAAGGAGTTCAGTTGTCTTTTTCTTTTGCCTGATTGTGTGACTTTTTGGATTGGTCGATTGGGTGCCAAATCCAATGCAGGCTTCTTCAATATTAGGATCACAAAAACACATTGGTTGCATAACCTCTGAATCAGAGTATAAGTTAACTACAGTACCCATTCCTGTGATCGACCCGCCAGATGATTGGAAAAAGCACTCCCGTACATATATGAAAAAAAATTATACATATATTTTATGAATCACCGATCCAACTTCCAATATTGCTCCTGCCGCATAGCAACAGTGGATCGAGAGCCTGACGGACGGACGGACGGACGGATCGGACGGGGAACTCTACGGCAACACACACATATATAATGACAATGAAACTATCTTATTCTTCTTCGAATTCTAACTTAAACAGAAAAGTTGTCTGCGTGCGTGGTTCGAAAACAAATTCGATGCACAATTGCTGGCGGGGACAACTGTCAGGAGATATATAGATCGAGTGGGTACTACGGTAATTGTACAATTGGAGCATCCCCAGAGAACAGGTGAAACCAAACCAACCAACCGGAATGGCATATAAACAAAAGAATACTAGAATGCTTATCACTGATTTAAGTAAGTTCTATGACGTACTCCGTAGCTAGAGTTTTGTTCTAAATTTATTTTAATAGTATTGCTTTTTATCGACCTAGCTTGCTTGCCATGATCTTGACGACTTCTGAATGATTGTGAACGTACAGGTATGGTATTTGCGGCCGTCTTCTGGCCTACGTCGACGAAAAGCGGTGGCCCGGCTTACCGTAAGCAAGTGGTATACAGTAGTGGTTCTCAAGCGGCTTGACTGGTGGTACGCGTAGCGTAGTTGACGAAGTAGTAGCAATCAGTGTAATAAAGGTGTATTTTTTCTCGGAACACGAGTACTGTACTGTTACTGACTTAGCTGTAGAATGTCTTTGGTATTCGTATATTCTAATATTAAGTAATAATAATAATAAGTTACGATCGAATTTGGGTGGTGGCTGGGTGGTGGTTATTTTATAATTTAATTTTTAGTTTAATTTAACCCTTGTTGAACCGTTCAGTTGTTGTTGTTTTCATTGATTCTCATCCCCTGAATCTAGAGTAGGTGAGAAATCAATGACTGGGAGGAGTGGGAGCATAGAATCTTGAAGTGGTGATGTTGTTGTTTTGGGGAAGAGAGGGGACAATGGATGAGATGGAATCAAAATGTTGGTTGGGCACTTGAATTGCCTGTGCTTCCACCTCATCCTTGCATTTTTTTTTTAATAGTACACTGCAAGGTTAGCTCTAATTTTTTTAATTTTTTTAATTTTTTGAACAAATGGGAAACCACTGCATTAGGGGAAAAAAAAAAACATACGTAACAGCCAAGCCCAAAAGACTGGACACTGAAGACATATTATGAGCATCAAAAAAAGAGGAAAAAAGAGGCTCAATTTTTCTTTTTTCTTGAAACACATGGACAATTTCCATTGATAAAGGGGAAACGGTACACAGAACCAAAGAAGAGGCTCAAATTCTTTTTCATTGCTGAAGAAATGTAGGAAGTTATTTTGTTTATAAGTGAATCAATCAAATGATTGAATTCTAGAAAACTTTAACCCCTAAATGCCCAAACTGCGTTTTTTTGGCAACATAGTGATTTGGGGTAGCTCAGTATAAATGGAGGTTTTATTTCTTTTTCTTTGAAATTTTCACACAACATATGCCCAAGGAGTAGCTTCAAGGCCCAACAATTTTCATAACTTTTGACTACATGGTTAAAAAGTTATTGAATGATATGTAGTTTTCATTGCTCGGCGAGCAACTTGGCAACAAAAAAAAATTCTTTAGAAATCACTTTTAAAATTTTAAAAAAATATTGAAACTGGTTCGTTAGATTTATATATACGTAGAAAGCTTTTAATCATTCCATTTTAATTAACGATATGAAAGTTATGAGCAGTTCTAATTTGTCGTAGTTTGTAGGTAGTTATGGAATCTCTACTCTAAGACAAACTTTGGGATCCTTTATTTAACTCTATTTTCTATTTTTTTGGAAAAAATAACTAAAAATTTAGGTGTAGATTGTTTATTACAACATTACAACCATTGGACTAGAATTTTTCAATTCCATAAACAAATTGTTAACAATTTAGTATTTTGAAGCATTCTCTATTTCTTTCTACTTACTATTTTTTTCCTATATGTTGTACAATTCCAAATGATCTGAAATTTTTCAAGCACATAGTCAACTTGACTTGAAGAATGGATCCAAAGAAGCACCACCATTTTGGACAATTTTTCATAAAAATGTGATCTTGAGAAGTGTAGCTACCTAATTTTTTGTAAGGCCAAAAAAAGGAATTTTGGTACTTCAAACGCTAATATCTTGCAATCTACACAATAGAAACTTTTGAAGTTTTTTCTACATCTTCTCAAACCAATGCACTACAAGATCCTATGGTTATATATTTCTAAAAATGTATTTTTTTTCTAAAATTTGGTACTTGTTTTAGAAATGGCAATTTTGAAGCAGTTTTGGTGAAAACATAGTCAAAATCATTTAAGGGTTAAATCATATTTGGAATTAGAGACCCTAGATTAGTTCAAGAGTATGTTGGACTATGAGTATATAAATATCAATCCAACCACATGATAGGGGTAGATTTTTACCTTTGTTCTATAAGAAAAAAATTATCTTTAAGCCTTGCCTTTTATTATGGGGGGCATCAAAGGACTTCAAGTATTTTAACATTTAGAAAGTTCTAAACTTGGTTTTGATCCTTTCAAGGAGAGCCCGATAAGTGTTGAACAAATATTCTCAAAGTTCAAGGTTTTATCAAAATCTAGCCTTAGGGATTGGATTTTAGGAACTTTCCATTCAAAACTTGAATTTAACACCCATGGTATAGCTTGGAGTTAGGATCCTTGGTCTTCTGGGTATTTTTTATCCTATCAAAACCTTGCCCAAAATTTCATGCAATGAACAAAACAAGACCAAAAATCATTCTATATATAACTAATATAAGGTCCGTCATACTAGCTAAAATGTTAAAATTTCAACAATTTGACACTTTTTACTCCCTTTAATCCCTAAAAGACTGAGACACATTTTAGGCAGAAATTGTGAAAAACTGCTACTTTTTAGGGTAGTGAGGGAAAAAATGATTTTTTTTTCTCAAAATTCAACCATACAAATTTGTGATAGACTACTCTGGGAATGTATAGAAAAATTTCAGAAACTTTGACCACACAGATTGAAAGATTATAATGTTTGAAGTTAGAAGAAAAAATTTGACCATGCTTGACAAGGTCAATACACTTTAAGTCCTCCTAGAATGAGATTTTTACACTACACATGGGTGGTTTTTTTACATTTGTATCTTGTATCAATAAGTTATATGATTGCCAAATTTGAAAAGTAGAGGAGGAGTTTTCACTTGCTGCCCAAGCTGCCAATAAAGTTTAGGGCAACATAACTTTTGATCTAGGCACCCAATAAAAAAAATGATATGTCCATTAAGGGGGGTCATGTTCATACATTGTATCAAAATTTGAAGAACATCCATTAGTAAATGACTTCATACGCACCTACCCAATATCACCTACGTATGTTCAACGGTCATTTGGTCCTTTAGGGGTTAAAACAGCTCAAGGGATACCAACTTCTTAAGAACATTGGTTGTAAATGAATTAATCCATTTAAAAATTTTCTTGCATGTAGATGCACTTGAACTTAAATTTATGATCTTACAAAAGTAATAATTAGGCTATCAAATATGCATAGAATTCATTGTAGAAATATTGAACATGGATTTGTAGCTTATAACACTTTCACAAGATCATCTTAAAAAAATAAAGATAAGTGATACATATTTTTAGGCACAAAATTGTTTAAAAAAAGAAGAATCAATTTTTTTGAAGAAAAAAATTGATTTAGAAATTAGAACAAATGCATTATTCTTAGATTTAGAAACTTTAAAAAAAAATCTTACAATATTAACTGGCCTCCAAAGACTAGAGCACTAGTTGTTCAAATTTTGATTACAATGAATGCAAACATGTCTTAAGCACTTATAATCTTTGCACTCAAACAATGGCCCTCCGAAAATTAATTGAACAAATACATAAAAGAAAAAAACTTATAACATCTCCATATACCTAAAAGTTTAGAGCTTAACATTTTGAACTTAAACCAAAAAATTACAAAAATTACAAACAATAATCAAATGTGGAATAGATTTTCAATTTTCAATTTTATTGAAAAATATTGGATACCCTACTAGCATGGGAGCCTGGCTATAATTAATTGCTTAAGGGGTGCTATAATCTAGATTTTTCTTATTTCACAAAACCCAAAAAAACACTAGTATAGGGGTTCTTTAAAGAAGAAAGGTGGAATTAGTCTCTTGTTATATGATTGCTATTTGTCAAAAATTGCAATATTCTAGTAGATTTTTAATTCTTCCTTCATATAGAACATATACAAAATAAGTCCACAACAACTCTTGTGACAAAAACCACCATTACCATGCTAATAAAACTTCTTTTCTCTTCTAGAAAATTGTTACGCAAAACAAGAACCCAAAACATCAACATGTGAATTGAAGCAGTATATGAGCACTAAAAAGACCCAATGCAAATACTTTCTCATGTGTGACAGGACTTGGCGACATTGAAGTGGACAAAGTGGAACGTCGTCCAATCTCTATGATCAGTACTCACAATGAGGAAAGTTAGTGTGTAATCATGATTGCAAAATTGTAGTTGTACCTGATATTGGTGTCACTTCACTTCTGGGCATCCACAAGACCAAAAAAACATGTTTAAAAAAAATTCTTCTTTTGAACAACCTATTCATCTAAGTCAACTACTTGTCCATATAAGTTGATAGAGAAGATATGCATGCCATCAAAAAATTATATATATAATTTTGGCTAATGTAAATCTTTCCGCATCAAGACGTATTCTAACCAAAGCTGAGAGACATCCTAAAGAAAAAAGCCAACATCATGTCGGAATAGAAAACTCTACTCGTAGATGTGCACAAAATTAATTTGAATCTCCCAACAATCATTGATTTTGTTTAAAAAATCCAATGGTGTGGTGTTGAATCTGCGCCATCGATCTTGATGGAAAAATGTCACGGACCCCGTGCATCTGTCAATGTAGCACCACACAATGAAGAAAAAGCTATTGTCGATCTTCAATTAGGGTTTGACATTCCAAAGTTGGACGTTCACAGCACTTTGGAGCAATTGTTGCTACATCGCCTAGCCACAAGACATGAGTTTATGAATTTGTAATGATCATAATTTGTTGAATTTGTGATTGTGATTCACAACCCAAGAGTTAAGATTCTTGAGCACCGCACCCTAACTTTGAAGATCAACATTTATTCGTCCATTGCCACACCTTCCAGCTATAAGAGGGGTGTATTTGCTAAGTGCTTGAATTTCTTGAGTATTGAGTCTTGTACATACATTGATATTGAAGGTTTCAATTCATGTGAAATTCAATTGGTGTTTTTAAGTTGTTGTACACATCTAATGGTCCATTTTTGCAAATTGTTGCTAATATATACATTGCACTATTGTTGGCAAAGGGAAGTGCATACATTGCTAATCTGCATTGTTCTTCATAATGTTTTATTCAATGTTCAATCTTGTGTTTCACCATTTTGCATGAGGTTTATATTGCTCTTCTTCCGTTATTGTTTTTGAAGTATTCAAAATTCATTACTCTTTTGTTCTAGTTAGTATGGTCATAAAGTCTCATTTCTAAAGTTTGTAAAATTGTAGTTCATTGGAATAATTCATTTTGTCTTCCAGTATAATCATAACAATACAATTGAATCTTGTGATTTCTCAAGTTATATGTATGTGATTCAAGATTGTAGGTTATTCATTATCTAGGTTCTATTGGCTACATTTTTCAAATTGACTTCTTTTATTTAGTTTTCAACTTATCAATTGTTACAATTGG
Organism: Rhytidiadelphus loreus; assembly: GCA_947034895.1. Lineage (NCBI taxonomy): Eukaryota > Viridiplantae > Streptophyta > Bryopsida > Hypnales > Hylocomiaceae > Rhytidiadelphus > Rhytidiadelphus loreus. The sequence goes on from OX344764.1 coordinate 50,039,619, forward strand.
AATTTTCTAATCCATATTTTATTTGAATAAAGTTTTTAAGTTCTTTTTAAGGAAAAGACTAACATGGCCCTTCAAGAATTTTTTAAAGTTTTACATCCAATGGAAAAATGACACGTGTCCTATAAAAAAAAATCAATTTGGGCTTTCACTCAAATTAGCAATTCTCAGTTTCCTACACAATGAATGTATCTAAAAGTGGCAAGCACTGCCATATACAATACATAAAGTATGATTACAATTGAGCATTTATTTACTTATTTTAAAAAGCACATAAAGACTTCGAATTTTTGAACTTCATGGAAGGCTAAGCTTAACTCCTAGAATTTTCTTAAGCTCTATAATTGCAACGTAGGGAACATTTGATGAGTTTTTGTCACAATGCATTATTAATAGGATTTGTATTGTTTTCATAGCTTTGAAACTTCCTTGCTTGTGCTGATTAATGCAAAGTGATTTTGAGGCAAATGAATTATTTTTATAAGTAGGATTCATTTCTGGTACATTACTACATTGACAAAAATAATGTATTTGCACAACATTGTTTAGTACTAAAGGTTTGTTCCCACTTGGTCTTTGGGGGTTGGTAATACTATTGTAAATGATAAGTAAAAGGAGTGGCATCCCACCTATGAATAATGGCAAATGCCAAACCTAGGTGGCACATAATGTGGCAAATTTGTAACAAAAGTATTATGTCCATTTATTGAGCAAGCATTGGAGGCCCACTACAACAAAGTAGTTGTCAATTGATTGTATTCAATCTTTCAAAAAACTAGATTTTAGAGTTGTGGGGGAGCTCTTAATTACTTGGTGGGTTTGGGGTACCATTAAGGAAAGAGCATTGTTGGTAGAGAAATGAAAATCATCATTGCCATGAACAGGAGTTTGGGGACTTGGTGTTCTCAAATAGTGGTAATGTAGAGGTTCGGAGCTCATGGCTACTATGATTTATTGTCTAAATTCCTAATGCTATATTGATAGTTTTGTCGTTGATCTTATATTTTGTGAACTCAATTGCAATTTCATTTTGTTTTTGTAAAGGACTCAATATTCCTCAAACTCTATTGTAGTATTGATTGAATTATGTCAGAAGACTTGTTGTGTGGTAGAATAACTTAGTAAAGGCTAGAACGATGGTGTCATAAATTCAAGCAAAGAAAATGGAGAATTGTTGGCAAGTGGATCAATATGGAAGACCTTGTGTCGCACATCGCGTCTAGTCTACAGTGAGTGCAACTGTGTAAGGTGTCATTCTACTAAATGACTTCTAATTTGTTCATAACCGGATTTATAACACCTACAATATTAAAGAAGAGACAAGTACTTACATAGCTGTAAACACCTTTCTAATGCCAAAATTAGTATGAGGAGGAGAAAAAGCACTAACCTATATAATGTTTCTTATCTTCACAATAGCTAGGTAATAATTTGTTCTTAGCATCAAAGTCGCAGTTCATGATTGCAGTGTACAATTTATTGACTTACAAGGAACATTTTCAAAGTCCTCTATAGGCATTATAATGGTGACCCCCTTCGACATTTTTATTTTTACTTCTTTTTTTTGTACACAAGGAATGTGACTATCATAGGGAAATGTGAGACAAGGAATTCTCTCGAGGAAAAAATTTGCCTAGGTACACAACTCCCATATTATATGCAGAGGTCATCAGCATTAAAACAGCTTAAAAGATGTTTTTTGTAAAAATAAAATGAAATTAAAATGACCAAAATGTTGGGTGAAGACAAAATTAAATAAAATAGCTACAAAAAATTTTGGTTTGTATATTTATTATAAAAAAATCTTCATAGTGTATATGAAGAAAATTTGAAAAAGCTAATTTTTAAATCTTGTAGAGCGCCTAATGGGAGTATTAGAAGTAGATGTCACAATAGTATTTGCTAATACTACAAGGTCCTTGTGCTTCTACATTTTTAGCTTCATCTACCACAACTTTCAAACCTGCATGTATAAACAAAAAACAAAAATCCACCTCATTGTCATATGTGATTCATTTGAGTTTGCAAAAACAAAACCATTGATAATTCCTCAATGCAAGACTAATTACTCTGCAAAAAATTGCAATATTCACATCTTAATCAAGTTCCTAATCATGCTCCTTATTACACTCTACAACAAATCAAGAATTATAAAAGTGCAAGTAGAAAAGAGAAATAAAAGAATGCAACAAATAGAGATTACCAAACTTTAAGAGAAAAATGGACCACACCAACTTTGCAATATCCACTCTATGAAGATGTCACAAACACCAAGCACCAAACTTGGCTAAAAAATTCAGTTTGTGCTCAATTTTTTAAATGCTAAACTTTGATGACAACCAAATCTAAACAATGTGAAGGATTGAAGGTCATCAACATTTATTGATGCCACTATTGATAAAGCTCTAATTTTTCTACTTTCTAATCCTATATAAATGCATAACAATGGAAGGAAGATGAATATTATGATACTTCACTCTTTAGAATTGTAGATAATAAGATGCACCCTTGCTGAAAACTACACCAATATGTTGAATGTTAAATATTAGACATCAAGCAACAAGAATCTATCTCCTAGAAAATTAACTGCACAAATATAGCAAGTACTTCTTCAAACACAAAACAACTCATAATACTAAGGCAAATTTAATAAATTATCAAGATTGAGAGGGTAACTTAATTAACTATTCTACTCTCAATTAACATACCCAATAGGTGAGTTTAGACCTCTATATAAGTTACTGAAACTACATCTACTCCATTCAGCCATCATGCTTGTGCAATTATCAAGAATAATGTTGATTAATCTCACTTCGTCTGAGCTTAAGCTTGAGTTGATAAGTTCTTCTAGATTAAAGACATCATTGAGTAAGGTAGGAGGTCCACAAACTGACCATCTAATGGCTGATATTGAATCATATTAAGTTTTGGTGGTATTTTTGGAAGAAACAAACAAACTTATATCTAAGCTGAACTAGATGTAATCTTTTTTGGGAAATACTTATCAATGCGAGTTTAAACAAGGTTACATTCATACCAACTAGAGATAGCACTAGACCCCAAAAGCATTAAAATTCCATCCCTAAAACTCAAATCAGCATACAAGCCCCACATTTGGAACAAACAAATTCAGTAAACTTGAGAATACATAATTGACATGCAGTGCCTAAACGAGCCCAACCATTAACCCCTCACCACCCAAGGCCTAACCATTCAAAAAACAATCTTGCTCTTCAAGTGTTATAAGTCTAAATGTGATTAAGGTATGAAAATCTCAACCGTACAATCTTGTAGTGTGCATGTTGTAGATGGTGTAAATCAAATTTGGGGTCATTTGACTGTATAGATTGAGAGATTATAATATTTTAGTGTTGAAAAAAGATGTTGAAATTTTCCTAAAAACACCTTTGGAGGTGAAATTCGATTTCTAAACCTATTCAAATGAAAAAACTTGAAACTACAAAGTGATTTAGAAACAAAAGACAAACACTTTGATGGGGAAAAAATCATTCAATTGACTCATTGCGTTTGCAAAATTGTATTGAAATGTCAAAAAACAGTGAAAATAGTAGCAAAAAAACACATCTATGGCTAAACCTACCTCTCCTAAAATGCTTTTCAGTAAAACATAACTTCTTGGATTGATATGAAATTTTTATCACAAGAACTAGACTAGTATGCGCAACTTTTCCAACAAAAATTATTGAAAACAAACCCTCTCTGAAGAAGTTATAAGCCGCTGAAGTTCAAAGGCAATGCAAAAATGTCGGGATTTTGAACTTCGAATTGCTCCCAAGCATTCAAAACAACTTGGATTGACCTGAAAATTTTACGACAATAACTAGATTTCAAGGGGAACATAACCCAACAAATTTTATTGAAAAAAAACATTGGATGAAGGAGATACAAGCCCCCAAAGTTTCAGCCTTCAAATGTAATTTGGTGAATTCAAATTGAACTTATGAACTTCAATTGACTTCCAAGAAATCAATACATCTTGGATTGATTTGAAAATTGTACCACATAAACTAGAAGAGAGAGTGCAACTTCACCAACAAGTTTTATTGAATATGGATATTGAATGCAAAAGTTACAACACTTTGAATTTTCTGTGAGGACACTTTTCATCCCCTCCGGCAATGAGGGGTTAACAATAAAGCTCAAAAACAAAGCCAAGCATGATCACTATCAAAACAATGATTCAAAGAGCAAACACAAAACCGACACGAAAGGTGTACAAGCTGGCTCGAAAATACAAACCCTAATCCAAGTAGGAAGATAGAAGCATTACATGTTTTTTGAGGCCTGGGAGAGCCCGTTTCATGGATGTTCCCCTTCATTGTTCCCCGTTGTGAAGGACAGCCGACTGTCGAAAAAAAAATTAAAAAAAAAAAAAAAAATTCTTCAAATGATAAAAGAAGTTGAATTTTTTTTTCCCCAAAAATGACCTAGTCGCCTCTCGACCACGTAGGACACCGAGGTGGCAGGCCAACTGTCCTGTTCCCTACATTCTTGTAGCAGGGGAACCCGCAGTTTCTTAGAGGCCTCAAAAACCATCTAATGCATAGAAACAGTAACTTACCTTAATGTAAAATTTTGAACTTAATTAGGAGCATGAACGAATCATCACCTTACGTGATCCTTCACATTGTTCACAATGACGCTCTACAACAATGCTCCAAATGTGATCGTCCACAACAATTGTCAAATGAAATCAAGCCTCCAGAAATATTGTCACATCCCTCCAAATCAATTGTTGCACCCTTCCAAATTGATTCTTACACCCCTCCAAATCGAAGACAATAGTACACAAAAACATGAGAGAGAATGATTGAGGCAAAATGAGGGAAGAAGCGGTGGAAGAAAGCGACAGAAGCTTGGATGGAAGAAAGCAGTAGAAGCTCAGGTGAAAGAAAGTGGCGGTGGGAAACAAACTAAATTGAAAACAAAGATACTACCGACACTAGGGTTTAGAATACACTTGCTACCCTATACCCTTAGAATATCCTTAAGATATCTAGTTTTCAATATTGTTCATTGTCATATCCTCAAGGTGCATTGGATATAATGAAACATATTTAGTCATTAAAAGCACATATCTCAGCCAAACAACTAGTATCCCAATATAAATCATCAATCTTCTAGCTCAACTATCACACCCAAAGTTGCCTATGTATAATTTAAAAAAATTCAAACAAAAATTTCCCTCCAATTAAAATTAAAATTCATTTGTCATATGTTATTTATATTAAAATTTTATTAAAAAGACCCAAAATTTGGGTAGCTTGTCCCATGATATATGTATTAAAAAAATTCATATAATTAAATTTATAATGTTATTATTATCTTCAAAAATACTCATCTATTGTATATTTACATTTTTGGATTCCTTATTGAAAGGGCTACAAGACTTTTCTAAATTAAAACAAATAACATCCCTTGAAATTAGACTAAGATGCATTATAAGTAATTAAAATCAAGGCCATATAATATGGGAGTTGCGTACCCGGGGAAATTTGTGCATTTTTTAGTGTTATTTGAAGATGTCTGCAACTCTAAATCAACTCAATTTATGAAATTCAATATTCTAGAATGTAGATTTATGCCTCTACAATCTAAATGAAATGTAGATTTCAATGCACATAATAAAAAAAATTGTAGATTTTGGAGGCTCATATCTAACTAATATGTAAACTTTGAATTTCCAATCTCATTGATTTGTACATTTCAAAATTTTTGATCTAGACCCTTTTCTCCGTTTGAAGTTCAATATGTTAGTAATATGTACATTTCATTTGTTTTATAATTTCATAAATTATAAAAAAATTTAGGTTTCTAAACATACAAATTCTAGAATGTTAGATTTCTGTGAATAGATTTCATTGTCATGAACATTGACAACTTCCAAGTCTTATATGTCCAACCTCTTAGTACTTTTGACAATTGATATGGAACAATTGCATCTTGTAAAATCTACCAATTTGGATTGCACACAAGGGATTTGAGGAGAGTTTATGAAAATTCTTGAAAAAAAAAACCACTTGATTTTTTCATGTATAGGAATTCTTTAAAGATCCATCCATGATGACATTAGAACACAGGGAAATATAGAAACTAGCAAAAACTAGTAGGGAAAAACTATAGAATCTCCAAACTAGTCATATGGAATTCCAAACAAGTTTGTTGTGACTCTTGTAGTACTTTTTGATACTACATTCATTGAAAGAGAGTGACAAATTGGTACCGTAGTACTTCTTCAGTTTGTAATTTCAAGAAATAAAAACAATAATTGCCGAAAATCTTGAAAATTGACAACAGTGATTGCTAAAATCAATAGAGATATGACACTTTTAGTTATTTGTCAAATTTAAATAGAATTAAATGACCAAACTATTATAAGAAACGTAAATGTCCAATTATAGTTAGAAAGTTAATGTAAAGTCCGAAGACCATCGAGAATTTTTTTGATAGAATTAGAGAGGAATTTCATCATTGAAATTTAATGAGAATGAAGGATGGAGAGGTTGTTTTTATAATGAATCCATTGTCCATCATGAACCCATTGTCCATCATGAACCCTCATAGGATATGGGATAATTTGAAGATGAAAGCTTGACCACTCATTGTAAAATAAGTAGTAATTGTGTTCAAAGTGGAATTTTAGACCTTATTTTGGCATAGTAAAATAAAATATTCCAAAAAAAATTTAATAAAAAAAGTTGAAAAATAAATCTAAATTTACTCTTCAAAAATTCGTTTGTGATTATGAGAGTCTAAAAAAAAGTTATGGACAAAATTCAAAGGGGATGTTTGAAAATGTCAAAGAAAATGTCCCTTCCAACTCCTCTTTGAAATTTGTCCATAACTTTTGATTGGAGGCTCTAAATCTCAAAATGATTTTTGGTGATGAAAGCTAACTTGATTTTCCACATTAACTTAGTTCAAAGTGTTTTGCAAAAAGTTATTCTACAGTGCCTCAATGAGGTCTAAAATTCTACTTTAAACTCATTTCCTGCTCTTGGACGTTATATTGGACGTGATTATTGACAAAAAAACACAAGTTGTTTTTTAAGACGTCACCTAAAATCCGTTTGAAAAAATTACAAAATGTCACCTAAAACGTAGGTTTCTTATAGTGAATCTTCACGTCAAGCATAAAGGTGGCATTCATGATGTTGCTTCTACTAGTGCCTCCAACAACACTTGTAAGGCAAAACCCACAACAAAACCACACACTTAGATAACACCACAACGTTGGATGCAATGCCAAAGCTACCCAATGACTAACGACAATTTGAAAGCACAAGCATTCACACAAAAAGAAAAATAAGGTAGGAAGCATTATTGTTCCCATGGGCATGACCTATATTTACGACCCATGATTGATGTGTTGTGTCCTATGATTGACAAGTAGTAGAATATGATGGTTATGAAAGAAACACTAGCAAAATTTAAGCCTATGGGCTTGGAAGGAGGTTAAACAAACGGCAATTATATGTACACCAATATTTGATGAAGTAAATGTAAAAGTGCATAGGCCTTTGGTTTTGGATATTGTATAAGGTGATTAGCAGATTAATGAACCGAATTAAACATGCAATCTTTGGTAGTTTCTTGAATAATTGAGACAAATATGGGGTCCATGTGGGCAATAGTAGGTCATACAACAATTATTATTGTGCCCTTAGAGTGGCGGCAATGCAAAAATCAAGCAACAATTGAAGCTATAGTGACAATTATTTGACATTCTTGAAAACATCACTTGAGAGTACACTGAGTTTGTGATGGATGAGATGGTTATGTCCTTAGAGAAATTTCTACTTTGTATAATCTTACTTGAACAAGTCATATGTGATTGAGGTGAAGGTCGTGAGGATTAGATTTGCAACGCACTAGTAATCATAAGAGTACATTCTTTTTATACTATCAGTCACAACAACATGGAGTGTTGAACTCTCAAACTCGATGCATACGGACTTGCAATTGAAGGTATTTGGAGTGAATTTGTAAACAATTACCAGAGCGTGGAGGAACATGAAGATTCCATGGCGATGGAAGTTGGTAGGCCTATAGAAGGATGAGAAAGATAGGTGCATGGATTGACAACCATTTATGTTTCTTAGTGGTTCCAGTGGAAGGCGACAACAAGGTGGCCACTGTGGGCAAAGCTTTTGGTATTCTAGCGTCCCCCTTACGACATCACATTTATAGGAGAATAATACAAAGAAAGGAAGGAAGACAAGGAGTCCTAAGTGGAGAAGAAGAAGTTGCATTAGTTAAATGGATGCTTGAAATGTAAGATGTTGCACCTCCTATTTCAGTCATAGAGTTGCAAAGCAAGCAAGAGAGCAAGGTAATAGAGATAATAGAAGAAAAATGGACACCCTTCAAGGATGGTATCCCTAGCCATAAATGGTTGCGGTAGTTCCGCAATCGCTACTCTAAGCTAACACTTAGAACTCCACAAGGCTTAGAAGATTCTTATGCTTGAAGACTAAATCCCAACAGCATCACCACATTCTACGAGAACTTGCAAACAACATATGATTGAGAACACTATCCACCATCACATATCTGGAACGTAGACGAATCAAGAGCTTAAGTAGGAAAGTTAGGAGGGGTGATGTTGGTATTTGCATGTTGGGGGTGCCATTCTGTGCATTCTACATTACGAAACAACAAAGAACACCTCATTGTCCTCTCATGCATGAACACAACATGCAAGTAAATCTCAAACTTTTATATATTTAAAGGCAAACGAAAAGTCAAAAATTATGTTGCTAGATGTAAATCCAAGGCTGTCATAGCTGTGCAAAGTAACAATTGGATGACTAAATTCTTTTTCCTAGCTTGGGTCTCTCACTTCATCCTTGTCATTAGAGAGAGGTATACATTGTTCCAAGATAATAGACACCTACTACTTCTTGATGGCCATGCTTTGAATGTAACACTAGAAGTGGTGTATAAGTCTAGACTAGATGGCCTTGACATCATCACATTACCACGGTATAGATTGCAAGATATTAACATTTGAAGTGACAAAAATTCTTTTGGAGGCCCTATGAAAAAACGAGCAACTGCACTTTATAAAGTCACATTTATATGAATAATTGTCCAAAATGGTGGTGCTTCTTTGTATTCATTTTTCAAGTCAAGTTAGCTCCATGCTTGAAAAAATTTAGATCATTTAGAATTGTACAACATATAGGAAAAAAACAGTAAGTAGAAAGAAATAGTAAACGATTCAAAATATAGAATTGTTGAGAATTTAGTTATGAAACTGAAATATGCCAATCCCAATGGTCATGATGTTGTAATAAACAATCTGCACCCAATGTTTTTATTTTTATTTTTCAAATATTGAAAATTGAATTAAATAAAGGACTTCAGAGCTTATTTTAGAGTAAAAATTCCATAACTATTTGCAAACTAAAAATTCTCATAACTTTCATTTCATTAATCATAATGTGTGTTGGCTGTTACAGCCACTTCATGGTACATAGTGTAAAACTATGCACCATGGAAAAAAAATTTAATTTAAAATTTTTCAGTTTTTAATTCAATCCCTCTCCCCTTTCAAAAATTTTAATTTTAATTTTTTTTTTGGGGGGGGGGGGGGTTGAATTAAAAATTAAATTTTTTTTCCACTCCTCACCCACCCTCTATCACCCTCGCCTTCTTGTAATTTTCAGGGGTGGGTGGGAGTGCAAACAATATGGGATATATCCCATATTACACTTGTATTTGTACCGTATCAGTACCCGTATATATTCCAATACGTACCCGTATCAGTATTGTATCAGTACCCAATCCCGTATCTGTATCCGTATTCAATTTTTTTTGAGATCAACGGTTGTGAGGGGGGTTTGTCATTTTTTTTACAAAAAAATCAACGGTTCTCATTTTTTAGCAGGGAGGGGGGGGGGTTGTTAATTAATGCAAAACCTGTGATTGCCACTTTTGGGTGCATAGTGGAATGATTCAAAGTTTCCATGTATATATAAATCTAGAAACCAATTTCATATTTTTTTTTCTTCAAAAAGTGATTTTTTCAAACATGCCCAAATTGCCCAGCTTGGGAAAAAAAACTACATATTATGCAATAACTTTTTAACCATCTGGTCAAAAGTTATAAAAACTGTTAGGTCTTAAAGCTATTGTTGGGCCCCATGCTGTGTGAAAATTTCAAAGAAAAAAATTCCATTCATTGTGAACTATCCAAAATATCTATATTGCCAAAAACATTGTTTGGGACTTTAGGGGCTAAAATATCACCTAAATCAATTTCGACCTATTGGTTGACACTAGAATATCAAGAGAAAATATCCAGAGCCTTACACTAGGTGATTGTGGTATTACTTTTATAAAATGACAAGGCCTCAAACCTACTTCAAAAGTCACTAAAGAAAAGTTGTGGTGAAAAATCCCAACTCATAATGGATTATTTAAATAATGGTCTAAATCTTGCCAATTTTGTATAGATTTTTATATGAATTACATGGCTTCAATATTCACTTTTTATGTAGTGGCTTCAAACCAGTAGTGCTATTTTGTGAGCGTGTGAGCATGAGCCTACAAGTGTTGAATAAGGATTATGTGAGCGTTGGGCTTAGAAATTTGAAGAAGCACAAGAAAATTTAATAATATTTCTAATAATAGACTTCATCTAAAAATTTTGGTCAAAATTTACTATTTTTAATAAATTTTAGTACCTATTACTATGGACCTATTATTGTGGACCTATTACTATGGTTATGTAGAATTCACATGAAGATTATAATTTTCAATGTTGTCTAAAATATTAGAAGTATACATTTTGAAAATGATGAACTTAATTGATGTGAAAGATGAATGGAGATGGAAATAAGTTTGTATAGATTATTGGTTGATCACTCTTCTATATCATTGTGGGTCCTCTCGGGGCCAGTAAGAAAATACCAATAATTTTCTTTTGATACATTGTTATTGGATTTGTTTAGATTTGTTTTGCCGAGGAGAGCCAAGCAACAAAAAGGGAGTGATTATAATCTCAATGGAACAACCTCAGTTGATTTCAAGCAAATTTTAATTAATAATTGATTTTTCTTTTTCTTAAAATCTAACAAAGTCTAATAAGTAGCACATCAAGGTTGTTTAAGGGACCACGGTAATAGGTCCGTGGTAATAGGTTCATAGTAATAGTTACTAAAATTTACCAAAAATTTTAGATGGAATTTAAAAAAAATTATATGCTCACATGCTCACAAAATATCAACCATGGGCTCAAAACATATCCTAAAGGGGGCTCAAAACATATCCTAAGGTCACTCAAAACTAGTTAGTTGCTCTTTAATTTGCCTCACTCTATTGATCCAACAATTGACTATCAATTCACATTAAAGAGAAGTCGATATTATTTACATCAAGGCAAAAAAAAATTCTAAATGATGCATAAGCATAGTAAAACTTTAACCTAAAGGTTCTCTTAGGAATATCATAGTTCAATTAGTAACCTTAGTTGTATAAGTATGAGAGAACTAGACCATTACAACAAATAGAGGTCAATCTTGATCCAAAATTCTAATGCTTTGGTAATTACAAATTGTCTTGAAAAATTCATAAGGCTTCTAATTCAAATTTGGCATCTACATTGAAGACTACATTGTATAGAATCACATTAAAAAGAATGTGAAATAAAGTGAGAATTTGAAAATTCTATTTGGATAAAACCAATTCTATTGCCTTAATCACTACCTATATTTGGTTGTATTTCAAGAATCTAAAAAAAATTTGCACATGCTGTTTGTTTTTGCCACTTTGTCAAAATATTTAGATTTCATTTGGATTTCAAACTTCATAAAAAAAATTATGTTTTTAGGGAACCAATGAAAATTTGATTTCAAATTTTACAAAAAATTCATTTTTTAGGCTTCATTAAAACAACAAATAAATTTTGGTTTTAAAGGAATTTCAGTAGTAAAAGCAACTATATTGAATAGTGAAATTAGGTTGTCCATCACTAATTTCTTGACATTCTACATTGTTTAAATATGTATTGTTACTGTAGAAGGATGTAGTAATGCAAGAACCATCAGTATTGCATGGGTTGGTATACTAGTTCATGGCCCAAGTTTAGAGAGTCACATGCACCTCCATCTGGACAAAGAATGAGTCATAAGGTAATTTTTGTAGGTATAGTAACCTAATTGTTAAGGCAACCCAATTTCACTATTTGATGTAGAGACTTCTTTGTTGATAATAATAATTCCAAAGACAAAAATTTAACGTAAAAATGGATGAATAAAATATAAATGCACTATAAAATATGTGTTGAATAACTTTATGGAAATTTGTACCCAAAAAAGATGTTAAAAATAGAAATTGGAAATTATACACAATGCCAAATTATTAAAAAAATGATAGACCTTTATCAAATCAATTTTGAATCATTTAGCTTTTATTCAAGCCTTAAATATCCATCAGGATACAATTTCTTTTCTAGAAAATGGATTTTATAATTGGCTATAAATTCATCTTCTATTGATTTAGGTCTTCAACAAAGTTTATCTATGGAAAAATCATTTTTTGAATAACAGTTTAACAATCATAGGATGCTAGTTGCATACAGTAGTATTACTAAAATTTTATTTAAAAAATTTGGAATATACTCATACATACTCTTAATGTTTTCACACATATTGACCCATTTTGAAATTCATGAGAATAATTATAATCAAGTATAAATTTTCTTGAAGAATCATTTGTTGTTGATGAACACTATCTAAATTACTCATTGAACCTTTAATCCCTCATTAAAAGGACTCAAATATGTTTCAGTCATAAATCATCACAAATTGTCATTTTCTATTGCATCTATGTAAAATGACCAAAATTTCAAATTTTTCAAATTTTCAAATTTTCAACCATACTAAAATACCAAATTATATGTAAAAGAAAACTTGACAATGTATAATTTTTGTTCATATTGTCCTTTACTTCTATGAAATTGTACATAACTTGCAAGATTATAGTCTTCAAAGTTTGAAAGAAAAGTGTCCATACTCATAGGGGTCCACGAACTTGTATTCCTCTTCAAGTGATATTATTTCCTTTAATGTTATTTCTTTTTTTAATAACAATCATGTTAATCACATACCTGTCAAAATTTTAAAAACAAAACATGGTTCTAACACTTTCTCTTCAAAATTATCTACCTTATCTCAAAACGAGATCACATAAACGACATAACCATTGAACGACATAACCATTGATCTCAAAATGAGATCACATAAACATTACCCCTCACAAATGTGGTACATTTCTTTACCTTGTGCTAAAATCAGTTTCATCATTCTATCTTTTGTCCCTTTTCCCAAAATCTAATGAAGTTATAAGGTAGTCCCTAATCGTAGAAAGTTTTCAAATGCTAAAAACTAAACATTCTATTTTTAATAAAAAAAAATTGAAGTTATTAAAATGTTCCCTAATCCATTCACTAACTAAAGTTAGGTTGTTTGCTTCGTTCATTTGTTACGTTGAGATCTCCTAGATTGTGTATACTTTGGTCACGTACTTGGTACCATCAAAAAACTCTCTACAAGGAGGGGTACACAAGCTTTGTTTCATAGCATTTGAACCTACAATGTGAAAGATATTGAATTTCAAAGTTTTTATGAAATAAAAGATTATAAAATTACTTTTCGGCTTTTATTTTGGTTGTGGCAACAACACAAGACACACTAGTTGATATGAAACTAATGAATTTTCAAAACCCTTTTTTTATCTAAATTTTCTAAATTAATATTTTTCACATCAAATTTTGGTTAATACCGCAAGCTCACCTTCTTCCCCTACTTGAAATTATTATACGGTTTGATTGAATTCATAGCCCATTTTTTCATTTCTTTTTTCTTTTTTCTTTTTTCCAAAGCATATAGACTCCGGGCAGCTTGAGGAGGATTGGTGTAAGCAAATCCCATGAATTAAGCCGCAAGTTGAGCTTTACTTAAGCGCATTATTAGTCGCTTGCTTAGTTAGTTGTTACTTAACACATTTACCATCGAAGTCGACGACAGAGTCTTCGGCGTTGACTCCTGATAGTCCGAAACAACAATAATAGAATAATAACAATAATAATAATAGAAATGGACGGTCAGAGATCTTTATGGGCCGATCGACAGAGGATCAACTTTCCAGAGCTGAGGATGATAATAATAAATAATCAATTATGATGTAGTTTAGGAAGAAGTCATCCTAACATCCCTTCCAAATTAGAATGGGAGTGTAAAAATGGAATGAAAATAGATCAAACTAATGATCTCATTATGGAGTTAGTAGTGTGGATGCGACTCACACACTAGTGCATTTGCGTTAGAGCAACCAGCAACCATATTCAATAAAAGTGGACCTCAATTTATGACATAAATGAAGGCAGGGATATAACTATAAATTATGCCTATCCGTAAATTCTAAACTCAATTCCTAATAAAAACCATTTCAATATGCTATAAACCATGCCAATTTGTAAAGGCTAGGGAGGATTGCGCCCCCCGTTGTCCTGTGTTTTTATCCCTTGAGAAAATACTATAATTTTTTGATTTGCCCCCTTTGATAAAATTTGCAAATTTTGAATTCATATTTGTAATCAAAGGCTCCAAATTATTTAAAAAGAAGTGAAGAAAAACAAAATTTACGCAACAAAATATAAAGGGGCAATTTTTGCATTTGCCCTTGGATGGGCCAACAAGCATTAGGAAAAATTAGGGGCTTGCAATGGGCTGCTAGTTTGGGGTGGCAGTAGAGCAAAAACAGGAAAAAAGTGATTAAAAAACATTTTAATTTTTTTTTAAATTTGGAATCTGACATGTCACTTCTAGTGCCACATCAATGGTACAATAGCACCACAACATATTGGCAATTTGAAATATATATATATATATAGAGAGAGAGAGAGAGAGAGAAATTAAAATTAAAATTAAAATTAAATTTTTTTGTGGATTTCTCTTGTTGCCTGGTCTCCCCCATTTTGAGATTATTGTGGCATAACTTTTGCTCCCAGGCATCAATTGGAATAAAAATTATATTCCCGGAAAGCTTGTAAATTTATCTATGTTATGAGAAAGTTTCAAAAAGTTCCAGTAAAAATTGAGATCATAGGAGCCTACCCAAAATCCATTTTGTCCCCTGTAGGGACAATGGGACTTTAAGGGTTAAACATTTCTTTAACAACCTTCTTAAGGCTTCATATTTTACACAATAAACCCTGCCAATGGATAAACCATTTCAATTTACTATAAACTATGCCAATCCATAAATCATTTCAATATATTGCTCTTATCATTTATGCCTTGTAATGACAAGAGCAATAATAGGTACATTGAAATGGTTTATGAATTGGCAAGGTTTGTAGTATACCCTACTTTAAGAAGATCTATGCTTGAATTGTTTTTGAAGTTCATAGTGTATTGTCTACCCTTGCCCACCCTCCCAATCTTAGACAACCATATGGTGCCTCTCCAACAATTTGCAATGCTCTTAAGCAAGAAACCAACCTCTTGTAAGGCCAATTAATGTAAAAAAATATGCCAAATCTATGTTCCAGAGTGGTTGTGTGGGCCTTTGATTGTTACTAGCCATGACTTATTTTTATGGAGCCCAGTCAAATTCTATCTATTGTAAGGGCCTAGGTGGGGAACCTTTTCTCATGTGGGCCCTTGAAGAATTGTCGAGGTCATTTGTTTGGTTCATGAGTGACTGCAAATGTATTTAGTTTAGGATTTTACATGAAATTGTTTTATTTTGTTTTTGGGGAATGCAATGAATGTTTTAATTGGTTAAGGAATTTCAAAAAATATGCAATAAACTAAGAGAAAAATTAGTTGTTAAGGTTGGTTGTTTATCTTTTTTTAAACCCCTAAAGTCCCAATGTCATTTTTCATCAAAAATCACTCAAAATTGTCATTTCTATTGCAAAAAGCAAAAAACTTTGAAAATTGTTTTTTTTCCTTTCATATCTAACTACAAGATTATGCACTAGACTAATAATTATAAAAATGTGTGGAAGAAATTTTACAAACCTTGACCTCATAGATTGCAAGATATTTGCATTTAAAGTGAAGAAAATAATTTTTTTGCACCTTTTGTGGCTAGAATATACGACTTTAAATCCTCTTAACTTTGAACATTGTACTACAAAGTTTGAGGTCAAAAAAATTTCATGATTGAGAATTCAATTGAGGAGCTAGGAAAAAAATTCAAAAAACACACACTTGTTTGATTTTTTTTTAAATTGTTAAGTTTAACTAAACATGAGATAGAAAGAAAAACTAAATCATTTATTATTTTAAGATGGAATTGAAACACACTAATTCAAATGGTGAGATTTTTCTAGCAAGCAAATTGAACCTTATCAAAACTTTTATTTTGGAAATTTTAAAAGTTGAGTTCAAATTTTTTTTTTAAATGCAATGATTGCTAACGAAACAAAAAGCTCCATAACTTTCACACCACTAATCCAAATGTAATGAATTAAGTTTTTATATATAGATGGAATATAATCCATGAGGAATTTTTTTTTTTTAATTCTCTTTTATTCTTCTAAACTGCTTTAGGGGATTAAAGTGGACAATATTTGAGGTATTTTGGGGGATTTTTGGTTGAGGACCATGATGTGGTTTAGACCCACGACTATGATTTAGAGAATTTTAGAATTTATTGTTAAGAAACACAAAATAGGTTGTTAGGGTATCCTATGTGAATGCGTCAAAAGAATTGAGTAAAATCTTCACCTACCAAGAGATCCTTCTCAAGGTCAAAATCTCATTCTCAAAGGGGGGATATTGAGAAATTCATGAAATTCTCCGTTAAGTCTATATTACGGATTAACAAGTTCAAACAATAACCATGTGTGACATGCAATCAAAGGATATGGAGATAGGATATCTACATTTTCTATGGACATAGGTATCATACTTTTGATCCCATCAGGTCTCTCCTGAACGTGAATATTTTTGCAAAATTCACTTTAAAATTTTTTGAATTTGGTAATTCAAGTTATCTTCCATGTTTATAGGATATCTACATTTTAAAGTTCATAAGTATCATACTTTTCAAAATATCAATTTTTTTTTCTAAAAACATTCATTGTTTTTGAAAATTTTCAAGGATAATCTCTAAAATTTCATTTTTTTGGTTTCCAAGCAATAGGCTCACCCAACCTAGGCTCAAGGCTTGTAGACTCACATTTCTAGGCTCACACACTACGATCATTGGTGGCATAATTCTTCTTTCCAGGCACTGATTGAAAAAATGATATTCCTATGAAATTGATGTGTTTTATATTTTTTCTTAAAGTTTAAAAAAAATCACATAAAAAATTGAGGTCATATAAGCCTACTTAAAATTCCAATTGTTTTCAAGGTGACTTTGGGACTTTAGTGGTTAAAAGTGTTTTAATGTGATATTTGTAGGAATATGTATAGACTTATTTTTGGCATTTACAAACATTTTGTTGTTTATGGCAATCAATTTCAGCTATTGAATTTTTTTTAAATTAGTTAAATGAAGATAATATCAATCAAGTTTCCCACTTTGAAATGTTTTCAATGTACATTCAAATTCCTTCAATGTGATTGCTCAAAATATAGTCATATTAAACGTCAAATGGTTTGAATGTGAGACAAATGATGGAAAGTGTGCAAGGTATTCCAAAATGTCATTGAAGTTTGAGTGCAGTTGGAATTGGAATAAAATAAAACTAGGGCTCCATTGCTCTTTGCACTACCAATGGTGCCCATTAAAGATTGAAAACTTTGAGACTCCATTTCTAGCTTAGGAGACCTAGGTGTCATCAATTTTATTCACGCATGGTAACAAGGATTTGGGAATCTAGAAAGAGTGGTCTTTAAAATAGGTTGTCTTACTACAAAGAACAAACATGCAATGGAATAATGAACTCAAATAAAGCATGATGTAAGACTCACAATGTCCCGAAAAGAGTGAATAGGCCATTTGGCCATTAATTAACAGACCCCTCCCTTTCAAAAAATGAGAATCGTTGATTTTTTAGAAAAAAAAATTACAACCCCCTCCCCCACCCATTGATCTCAAAAAACTCTCGGATACGGATATAGATACGCACTCTGATACGGATACATATATGATATGGATACGTACTTGGAAAATAGATATCCCATAGTGATTGTGAGAGAACCTAATTCTGAAAATTACAAAGAGGGGGAGGGGTGAGGTTTAGGAAAAAATTTAATTTAAAATATTTTGGGGTGGGGGTGGGATAAATAAGAAGATTAAAGGAGTTTTTAGCTCATTGTGATAGTTTGTCACAATGACAATGAGCTCAAAAGAGACATTTGTGTCTATACAATGATTATACAATGTCTATACAATGTCTATACAATGTCTATACAATGATTATACAATGTCTATACAATGATTATACAATGTCTATACAATGTCTATACAATGATTATACAATGTCTATAGAATGGTCATAGAAATGAGTAGATCACATTTGATAAAGTAGATTTGCACAAAAGCAACATAAAACCAAAGAAGATATCAAAAGCCATTTGGAATTAATGGCATTGATTTTTTAAGAAATTGTGGAAATCAATTCATTATTTGAATTTCTTTTTTCCTTAGAGAAAATGTGAATTTACCACGTGGAATTAGTTTTGGAATGAATAATATTTGGGAGGATCAAATGTAAAAAATTCTATCAGTTAATGGTCAATTGATTTTTGTCTTATTTTGCTACGCATTATTATGACTCTATTGGATGATCTCATTTTAGTACTAAATAGATATAAGCCCCACTATAAGCATAAGAAGTAAAACAAAGATCTTCACAAAGAATACCTATTAATTTGATTTTAGGACTTAAATATTTTATACTTGTATTTTTATTAATTAAAAAATCATAATAAATTAAATATGGCCTATGCATTAGAAGAGTTTTGAGGCCATTGGAAGACCTTGAGTTCTCCGACGTTTCCAGACTATAGGAACGTCGCGGAAACAACAGTCCGACCTGGCATAGAGACTGCCAGGTCGGACTGCATTAATGAATTGATTTTAAAATATTTTTATAAGAAAAAAAAATTAATTTTAAATTTTAAAATTTTAATAATTAATTAATCAGACCGTCTAGCCATGGTTTGCAGCATGGGGAAACATGGATGGAAGGTCTCTCACAAGCCTCATTTCTATTCTAATGCACTAAACTATAAAAAGATCGTGTTCCATCAAAAATATGCTATTCCAATAGTTTTCTATAAAGTACATAAAAAGTGATATTTTCAAGAAAATAGTTATTTAGATGCTTAAAACTTTAAGAGACTATAAAAGTTAATGCATAATGGATTTTTCCAAACCTCTTGCTCAATCATGCCTTAAAATAATCAAAATTGTTGACGTGATAATCAACAATTTGTTGAATGTGTATACTTGTTGTATACCTCATTATATAAGGAATCACACAAACTACACTAGTGTGGCAAAATTTGAGTTCTTTGAGAGGTGCATGAGAAATTGTATTATGTGGAGGTTGTTTTTTATGTAACCCAAAGGCATTGCTTGGGTAGAGAGAACAACAATGTATAGGGCATGAGCACAACTTGCCTTATTTCCTTCACCTTACCACTATGACCACTCTCATTTATTTAGTTGCTGGTCTATACAAATACTTATATTATGTCCTAAATTCCTTACAAAATACTTTGGGCTACCTACTTAATAGTTACAATTAATTGTCATTTAAAGATTTATTCAATTAGTGTGAGGATTTGAATAGTACAAATTTGAATAGTTCAAATTTTGCCTTTAGGAGCTAATTCCTAAGTGCTCCAACATGCATATTATACATGATGAATGCAATGCTTTGACCAATGTTTAATCTAAATACCTTCCCATTCATCCAAACTAATTCTTGAATCATTAAGAGATTACCTTTCTTTAAGAACAATTTTGTTGGAATTGGGGTAAACAATATATTCATATTAACTGAAAATATAAGCAAAAATGTGCAAAAATCCACAAAGGATCCAATCGATAAAGAGTTAAGGCAGGTAATTTGATGACGTGGAATAAATAGCTGATCTGGATGTTGTTCGTACCCAGGTGGCAATCACCAGCGCACAGACTCACGCTCTTTGGTTTTCCCACTCAGTCGTTTTCGTTTCCAGAAGCTCTTTCGCGCACCATGCATCTGCTGGGGTGCAGCAATGGCGTCCACCGCTCGCACCTCACAACCCTAGCTCATCATTTTCTCGCGCGAACATCTCCACCTCGACCTGTTCTTCACGTTTCCTCATTCTCTCAGAATTTCGCTTCAAACGGTGGCAGATTCACAACAGGAGATGGTGTTTTCACATTGCAGGGTTTTGTGAGCTCCAGGAAGTGGTTCAATTTTAGGGCTATTCCTGTACCACTATGGCGAGCTTGCAGTACCGCTTGCAGGACAACAGCTGCAGGGGAAGTTGTCGGGGAAGAGGAAAAAGAAGAAGATAAGGATGCGAAAGAGGCGCCACATGTGGCTGTGTTGTTGAAGGAAGTGGTGGCTCAATTCTCGGGTCGTCGGGTGATTTCTTTCGTGGATTGTACCTTGGGAGCTGCAGGCCATGCATCAGCGGTGGGAATTCAATACACTTGTTTTGTATCAATTCTGTTGGCTATGGACATTGCGATGTGGTTTGTGAATTTTTCTGTTCTGTAATGTAGCCGTGAATTCTGGAAGTTGAATTATGATGTTACGGTTTAGCAAAAATGCCGGACGATCAGTGCCGAATTGGCGACCTAAGGATGCATAGGAATGAGATTTTTGCTCTCCATGGGGAATCTAAGGACTGAGATTCAAGACTGAATTCAAAAAGGAGAATGGTGTGCATCTGTCGTGATTGTGACATTACATTACATTTAGGGTTACATTTAGGGTTTAGGGTTTAGGGCTGTAAGCTTGAAGGAGTCACTTACTCTGGGTATTAGGTTGGAACGCACTCCCGTGGGTTTTAGCGGTTCCTATTATCAGAATGGCTTATGTTTTTGGTAGGTGTTGGCTCCATTTTCTGGAGGATTCTAAGGATTCAGCGATGGGAATTTAATACCCTTTTTTTCAATTCTGTTGGCTGCGGACATTGCGATGATGTTTGTGAATTCCTCTGTTCTTGAATGTAGCCATGAATTCTGGACCTGTGTCGGGGTTTAGCAATAATGCCAGGCGATTAGTGCCGAATTGGCGACCTTAGGATGCACAGACGCGAGATTTCTGTCTTTCGTAGGGAATACTTTTGCTTTGAGATTCAAGACTGAATACAGAAATGAGATTGTTATGCATCTGTCGTAATTATGATATTTAGGGTTTAAGGTTTACAATTAGGGTTTGAGTTGACAGCTTGAAGTAGTCTCGTACTCTGGGTATTGGGTAGGAAGCCAATCCAGTGATTTTGAGTGGTTTACTTTTACTAGAATGGATTATGTTTTTGGTCGGTGTTGACTCCATTTTCCAGAGGATTCTAACGCAATAATTTAAGCAATGTATGAATAGTGCATGAATAGATTATGATTTTTGAAGTAAGGTCTCAATCATGAGCCCAGGACACCCTTGAACCATGATTATTGGATCTCATAAAAACAGTTTTGACTGACGGAGAATGTAAGAGTCTTCTTTCTTACAATGCATGTGTTCGGATGCACTTGCATTGGAGTTCGGTGAATTTGGTCAGGGGCCCCAATCAAAATGGCATGGTTCCGTACCTTATTCGTTGACTGGAACGTACAAGATGTGATTAGGCCAAATTCATGTGTTATCAACCTTGACAAAACTCATTTCTTCTAATACGAAGTTTTGTTATGCAGATTCTCCGAGAGCATCCCGAGATTGAAACCTTTTTAGGGCTTGATGTGGATCCGGTAGCACATGGAGAAGCCAAGCCTCGGCTTCAGCAAAGGGCGGCGTCCAACGTGCAGCTGCACTTGGTCCTCACGAACTTTCGGAATATCAAGAAGGCAGTCAGTGACGTTGATGTGAAGTTGGCTGGGGAGGGAGTGAACGGCATCCTCATGGACTTGGGCATGTCTTCCATGCAGGTGAGGTTATTGATCATCAAATCTCGTCTCTGCAATGTATGTGTAGGGAACCCTTTCTTGTGGCTTTCAGCTGTATTTTGTTTCCACTCACAATGGAAATTTTTGGTTGGTCTTTTCCCAGCCGGCAAGATCGAGACAGTCATTGGACACAGCCCTCTATGCTGCAACCAATAAGAAACCCCTGGATACAAGAGATTGATGACTTTGAAGCTCTGATGATGTCTGTTAATGGTTATGAAATTTGGAAGCTTGTTTGCATATGCAGTCACAGTGCATACTCACAGTGTGACACATTGGCGCTCATAGTCATAGAGGGTCATTACTTATTGAAGTTTAAATTTTGAGCAACAGGCGTTCAAATTTTGAGCAACGGATGAACACAAATATGTCCCGAGCACACAGAATCTTGTTTTTTCATCTTATGCACAGAAAAATATTCGGAGATTCTTGTGTTAGGTCTCTTTCTTACATTTGTATTGTGTAGATTTTCCAAACTTTTCTTTGCAATTATTTTACTAATCCAGTTGTAGAAGCATGATTCACCTCAAAAAAGTTATTTTTCTAGTTCAAAAAGTGACCATTAAAAAATGACTCGAATAAATAAGTAAAATCGAAATCTTAAAAATCACCATAATTTGAACTAACGATTTGAACTTAAAGCAAAAGAATCCTTGTGAAAATCACAAATAGTCAATCTACAATGAATTTTAGGAGGAATTTTCAATTTTTAGTTCAATTTTTTATTGAAAATAATGGTTGGTGTTGAAGTAGATCTTAGCATATTGATATGATCTATGAATCTTATTTTACAACTTTATTTGAAAGTCATCTTTAAATTATTCTTTGAAGTTGCATGTAATTATACATCTTCACAATTTTCGAAATATGGATGACCCTCTGGTGCTTAAGGGGTTAAAATAGGAAGGTCTCAATCAGAAGCTTAGACTACCCTTGAACCATGAATATTACATCTATGATGTATCTCTTGGAAACATCTAATTTCTTGCAATTCATATGCTTCTGTGAGTGCCATGTCCAGCCGACATGCGCATGACCGTGTGAGTGCCATGTCTGGTGTGATTTCGAGCTGGTGCCGTCTCTGTGTGATAGACGTCTTGCCTTTTATCGACTTAAGGATGACAGTATTTTTCATCAAGTAGTTTTGACTGACTAACTGGAGCTACAGGTGAATATGGCAGGGAGGGGTTTCAGCTTCATGAAAGACGGTCCAGCCGACATGCGCATGGATCCTTCGGTAGGGTCCAAATTCTTCTTTGTTCCCGTTTTCCATGTGCTTCGTGCTCATTCTCGTTGCTTTCTCTCCACCTCTTGAACGCAATATGATCTTCGAAATGTAACCTTATTAAGAGTTAATGAAATTCCTGTTCGCCTAGATAATTAAGGAATGGGACTCATCATTTCTTTAGTGTGGTTTTTATGCTCTGCTCTCGCTTTATTTGAAGTGTTCTTGTTTGCATTTTGACTCACTTTAATTCCTACGTTTTTCACTGAGATGTTTCTCATGCATTTTGTAACTATTTTCCAAGTGCAGGCAAGTTTGACTGCAGACGAGATTCTGAACAAGTGGCCTGAAGCTGAAGTGGCTCGGATTCTTCGTGACTACGGGGAAGAGAGAAGGTGGAAGCATCTGGCACGCAAAATCGTGGAGAAGAGATTAGCCGGTGGAATCCATTCAACTTCAGAGCTCGTAGAACTCATTGGAGGCAGCACTTTCGGTAAGAAGCCAAAGAAAACCCTGCTTGGGCCTCATGAATTTTTGTAGCAGTTTTGAGTAAGCCATATGCAAACATTCTTGTCCCCGATTATATTATTATTTGACCAACACGTGCAATTTCTTCACGGAATCTGTTGATACAAAATTTGACCCCATCTTAATTCTATTATTTTCACTATGTGACTCAATTGAATAGGTCCTTTTAAAACCATGAATCCTTGATCCTTTTGGTGTTAGAATAGCTATAGCAAACTACATGCAGTTCAAATGTTCTCAAGGTAACCACACCTATTAAAATACCAACCTAAATGCATCACTCTAAAATCTTGGACAATTGATTTTGAGGATGCACACCACCTCAACATCAGAACTCATTTCTGTTGTACATCTTCTACTAAAACTTTGAACTCATCTAACTTTTACCTATGCTATCAAAATTATGCATTCTCTGGTGCGTAAGAATCCCCCTTGATTTGCTAACAAGAATAATTATAAATTCGTTGTGGTTACCTTATGCTTGACCTGTGACGAAGGCTTCTGTACAGGACGTCCCGGGAGAGGGAAGGCTGTGCACCCAGCAACACGCACGTTTCAGGCCCTTCGGATTGCAGTGAACGACGAGCTGAGAACGCTGGAGAAAGCGCTGGCGGACGCCTTTGATCTCCTCTCCCCCAAGGGCCGTCTGGCCGTCATCTCCTTTCACAGCTTGGAGGATCGCATTGTGAAGCGGTTCTTCTTGAAAGCTGCTGGAGTTGGCCAAGCCGTTGAAGAGCTGGACTCTCTGGAGCCACCTGAGTATCGACACATTCCAGGCGAGACCAGGCACAGCAGGTACACGAGGCGGAAACATCTTGATGATGACGCTTTCCTTCTTCGAGACAAGAACGTGCTGGAGGGGAGTTCAGGCGTGGTGCTCACCAAGCGCCCCATTGTTGCTGATGCCGATGAAATCAACAGCAATCCGAGAAGTAGAAGTGCCAAGCTTCGAGTAATAGAGAAACTTTGAAATAGGTCCTTTTTTTCTTTACACGTGACTTAACCGTGTTTTGCAACAAAGGTGATTGTGACAATTTTTACGATTCAGAACAATCTGAGGTACAAGTTCAGCTCAAACCTCTACTTGGTTGTAAGTCGTTGCAAGCTATTATGAGATCAATGCCAATCCATGGTGTAGGAAATGCTAAGCTTCGAGTTATTGAGAAACTTTGAATTAGGTTCTTTTTGTTTACACATGATTTAAGGTAAACCAGCTCATTACCGTTCGCTTCCCAATTCCGTCAGTAGAGTAGTCCAATTGGGCCCAATTTCGTTAAGAAAACATCCAAATCCATTCTTCTTATGATAGAAATTAAAGCATTCTATGACAAAATCAGATTTTTTATGACAACAAGGGTAACATGTCATTCCATTAATGGTGAATATTTTATATTTAACTTGAGTGGTTATGGTTTGGTTAGGGAATGTTTATGACTTTAGTCTATGAGCGGTTTTGTAATTTTAGGGCAGACCACTTCAAAAATTCACATAAATTACAATTTTAATCAAAAAATTATAACTCCACTTGGGTTTGATTTGTGAAACATGCACACACCTCTGAAAAATACATGCCCTTCTTGAAGTTGGCCCCAATACATTCAGATTGCAAATGAGAGTAGTAATGGGCTGGTTTACCTTAATTGTTTTTTGCAACAAATGAGAGTGGTAATAGGCTAGTTTACCTTACCTGTTTTTTTCAACAACATCAAGGCAACTAACTTATACTCGACATTGGTTTGTCTTAACCCCTAAAGGATCAAGTGTCCCTTTGGACGACAAATGGATTTCGGGCAGGCTCCTATGGGCTGAATTTTTCTCCTGATTTTTTGAAACTTTTTTTGAAGATAGAAAAACTGAGTAACTTTGTGGGAATATAATTTTTTTTCCAATTGGTGCCCAGGAACAAAAGTTATGCCCATATAGCTCAAAACAGGGGAGACCAGGCAATAAAAAAAATTTGCAAAAATTTGAATTTTTTTTTCTAATTTTTTTTCCTCATAGATAATATTTTGTCTATTTGGAAAGCTTTGATTCATTTCATTTGGATTTTTTATGAGAAAGTTATGGACAATCTTGTTTCTCGGGCAAATAGAGCATCTTCTTGAAAAAATAACTTCTAGGATTCATTTTTGAATGCAAATTTGACAATTTAAAAAAAAAGAAGTTGCACATGGTTTAGTTTGCTTGCTAGAACAATCTCACTGTGGGGATTAGTGCATTTTAATTCTATCTTAGATATATTAATAAAATAGATTTTCATTCAATCTCGTATCTACTTCTATTCTACAATTTTTTTAAGAATGAAAATTAAGTTTTTTTGAAAATCTGTTTTTTTTCCTAGACTCTCAACTCAATTCTCCATTATAATGATTTAAAGCTCAAAACTCTACAGTGCAAAAAATTTGAGCTAAAAATGTTCAAAGTCAAATAATCTAGTCCCACAATGTGTTGAAAAACTTGTTTTTTTCACTTTAACCCCTAAAGGACTGTTGTTCCTTCGGGGGACAAATGCGTTTTCGGGCAGGTACCTACGGACTGAAATTTTCTCCTAATTTTTTTGAAACTTTTTTTGGAGGTAGAAAAGTTTATTAGCTTTGTGGGAATATAGTTTTTTTTCACAATTGGTGCCCGAGAACAATAGTTATGACCAAAAAAGCTCAAACGAGGGGATGGTGGGCAGCCCAAGCAGCCAAAAAAAATGGACAAAAATTTGAATTTTTTTTTAATATTTTTTTTCTCATATATTACATTTTTTTCTATTTGATAAGATTTGATTCATTTCATTTGGATATGTTATGAGAAAGTTATGGACATTCTTGTTTTTCGGGCAGTTAGAGCATCTTCTTGAAAAAAATAACTTGTAGGATTCATTTCTGAATGCAATTTTTCAAATTTTTCAATTTTTTTTTTGCATGGTCTAATTTACTTGCTAGAACAATCTCACCATTGGGATTAGTGCATTTTAATTCCATCTAAAATACATGAATATTTTAGATTTTCCTTCTATCTCATACCCATTTCTACTTAACAATTTTTTTAAGAATGATAATTAAGTTTTTTTGAATTTTTTTCCCTAGAATCTCAACTCAATTCTCCACTATAAAGATTTAAAGCTCAAAATTCTGTAGTGCAAAAGTTTTAAGTTAAAAATGTTCAAAGTCAAAAAATCTAGTCTTGCAATGTGCTGAAAAACTTGTTTTTCCCACTTTAAAAGCAGATATCTTGCAATCTGAGTGGTCAAAAATTCTGAAATTTTTTCCACACACTCTCATACCAGTTAGGTGTAATATCCTGTGGTTAGATATGAAAAACAATTAATTTTTTTTTTTAATCCTTGCTATAGATATGGCAGTTTTGAGTGTTTTCTGGCAGAAAAAAGGCCTCGGTCTTTTAGGGGTTAAACGCAAATATCTTGCAATCTCTATGGTGAAAAATTTTGAAATTTTTTCCACACATTCTCATACTATTAAGGTGTATGATCCTACAGTTAGATGTGGGAAAAAAACAATTTTCAAACTTTTTACTCTTTGCTGTAGAAATGACAATTTTGAGTGTTTTTTGACAATAAAAAGGCCTTGCTCCTTTATGGGTTAATACATTAGATGTGATTTGCCTACTGGGAAGGGATGTGAGTTCTCAAGTGGGGAACCCCCGAAATTGGCCAAAACTAGCCGTTCGTGAGCTTTATTGACCTAGCCAAGAGACTGCCACGTCATTTTTTAAAATTAAAAATTAAAAATTAAAAAAATTAAAAATTAACTTTGTTTTTCATTTTAAGAACTTTAAAATATTATTATTATTATTATTATTATTATTATTATTATTATTATTATTATTATTATTATTATTATTATTATTATTATTATTATTATTTTAATTTATTTTAATTTTAATTTTCTTTTCTTTTTTGAAAAAAAAAATCCGGCATCTGCGTTCGATGGGTCCCCGGGGGAATGGAGCTAAGAACAGCCCTAAAACAGCCCTCTAGCCCCCCCCGCCCCCCGATCCCATCTAATGGAGCATGTTACGAAATGAAATGAACTTAGAAATAGTTATATATAAATTTACTAGGTAGGAGTTTTTGAACACGAATGGTACTATTGTAGTACTCATTTAATGGATAAAAAGGTTCCTCCCGTGTAAAAAGTTATAACCATACAGTCTAAATTCATTTTATAACATGCAGTATTAAGACAATTCAATGTAACCAAAGTAGATACCAATAATCAATGGTAAAAAAAATTGGGGTATCAATTTTAATGTCTTGGTTTACTTGGGGTTTAAAATATGATGCATTAAAGATAAATATTCTCCAAAGTTAGTTTAGATAGATGAGGGAAATATATAACCCTTAAATTTGTCAATTGAGTAAATGATTGAACTAAGTAACATGGATTCAATGAGGCCATTAAAACCTAATGTTATGCACTTCTTTTGTCCCCAAATTATCTTTTAATTCTTCTTAACCCCTAGACGACCAAGGCCTTTTTTCTGCCAAAAAACACTTAAAACTGACATTTCTATAGCAAAGAGTAAAAAAATTTGAATTCTTTTTTCTTTTTTTGCTCATCAAACCATAGGTCTTACACCTAAATAGTACGAGAATGTGTTGAAAAAATTTCAGAAATTTTGACCACATAGATTGCAAGATATCTGCGTTCAAAGTAAAATAAACAAGTTTTTCAAAACATTGCAGGACTAGATTATTTGACTTTGAACCTATTCAAAATAATTTTTTTAAACTACAAAGTTTTGAGCTTTAAATCTTTGTTGTAGGGAATTGAGTTGAGGGTCTAGGTTAATTTTTTAAAATTTTTTAAAAATTAATGAAGTAGAAGTATGTATGAGATAGAAGGAAAATCTAAATTATTAATATCTCTAAAATGGAATTGAAATGCATTAATTCCAATGGTGAGATTGTTTAAAGAAGAAAACTAAACCATGTGGAAATATCATGTAAACAAAAAAATAATCTATGAGAAAAAAACTCAAAAGAAAAATTCAAATTTTGAATTTTGCTACCTCATTCCCCTGTTTTGAGCTTATTTGGGCATAACTTTTGTTCCTGGGCACCAATTGAAAAAGAAATAATATTCCCATGAAGCTAATCAATATTTCTATCTTCAAAAAAAGTTTCAAAAAATCATGACAAAAATTCAATTTGTAGGTACTTGCCCAAATTCTCATTTAATTTATTTTGAATGATAAGATGATTAAAACTAAATTACTTTGGATCCAAAATGGACCAAGTGCATTTGACATCCTTGGGATGAATTACCATGATAATTAATGAAAATTATAAATATATACATGATCAAAGTTTTGTTGAATTTCTTTATATTCTAAATTTGAAACACTCATATCTCACTTGAAATTGATTAATTTACATTATTCAAAGAAGTAACAAGACTAGAAAGAAAATAAATATGGTTTTGGTTTAGCCCAAAAGTATTTAAAATCAATATCCATATAGAAGTGAACAAGGGGAAACATCCTTATGAGGTTTAAATGCTTCATTATATTTTTCTTTCCAATATTTAATTATTTTGAAGTTTGTACACTTATGGGATAGGATTTAACCACCAAAGTCTAAGAAGTAACCTATCTACCATCACAATGCCCTATTGGATTTATTACCAATAAGTAAAAATTTGCTTCTAATTGACTTTAAAGTCCTCATGTCTAAATTTTTCCTTTCAACATAAATAGAATATCAAACTCAAAACTTAAATCCATCTTGAGTTCCATGCTCTACTTTGTTGAATCTCCCTCATTTGGTCACAAGATGGATTTAGAAAGACTCCAATACCTTAGGAGCCATGGCTTTCAAGTTGAATGCTCATTTGAATTTGCAAGTTGCAACCAATCTAATGAAATATATTTCACTTTGTTTCTCGTGCAACTTCTAAAGTTGGATGAACTCGTGATCAACTTCGAACCTCTACATACACTAGTAGGAGCCCCTATTTTTTCGAATGTTAGCATGAAACAAGAATGTTTTTTTTAAAATAGGAGCAAAGAAATGGGACTTTGGCCATGGGAGGCTTAATTCACTTGGATGTTGCAAGAAACATGTCAACATTAGGGTCATAACAAACTTTTATCATGTCTGATGTCCATGTTTTAGAAAACATCACGATAAACACAATCACCTTTCTTATGACATCTTGAGAAACAAGTAACTACCACATTGACAAAGGATTTTGGTTTGACTACAATTAAGTTACTGAAACTTACTATGGGCTGAGGTAAAACGTTGACCACATGTAAAAAATACAAAGAAGGGACTGTTCTTTGGCATCTTTTCTCAAAAACCTTGCATGCATGGATGGGAAAGCTACGGAATGACTTCATTTTCTATTGTACTTCCAATATAGCATAAATTGTATTAACAAGTTCTAAAAAATTAGTATAATGCATTATAGTATATATACTATACGTAAATATTTTTCTTTATGCTCCCAAATACTTCATAATAAAACACATTTTGTTGTCAATTTTTGAAGATTCATTTTTCGACTGCATTGCAAATAAAATTCTTTTTTCGCTAAAGTTATTATTCATATCTTCTCCCAAACAACAAAGAATATTGGAAACAAAGAAATGACTTTGCACTCGTTTCCATTGTGTGTTGCACTTTCTCCATTCTCCATTAAAGGCTTCAAAATCAAATATATTATTTAGAAGACTTTGCAATCTTCATATTATAACCATGTTCAATACTCCCAGAGCAAATTCTTGTTTACATGTTCAAAAACAATATTGCTATCAACTTGGAATTTTATGAGGCAACTCTTCTTTTATAAATTGAGATTTTGTTCCATTTCATTATTTCGTTAATCAAAATTTATGTTGATGGTGTAGTAAAGTAATAGTATTATAAAAGTAGGTATTAACCTTCTACTATTACATTTACGACATTTAAACCAAAAATGCAAAAAGCACTACATTTTAGTAGTGATATAACTTTGAAGTGAATGAAATCCTTATTAAAACTACTCATTATTCTAATTAGTTTTTTCTTAAGAATGATGTCTTTTTGAAGTGTAGTTTTAGCATTAGACATTTGATTTTTATAATGAATGATTATGATTTTCCAATTCAACATTTTGTACAAGAGTGTCCACTACAAATCTTCATTTCTATTATTGAGGGCTCTTCAAAATTAGCATCAAGAACAATACATTTTAGAGGAAATACATTTTAGAGGAAAAATCTCAATAGATATTCGTTTTCATAAGATTTATACTTTATAGACTAGAAATGACTTGCATGGGCTTATGGTTTGATTGTGAGTAAGTTTCTAAAAATGATTGGGGGCTAAGATGAAATGTTGACTACATGTGAAAAAGACGTGAGAAAAGCAACCACATGGCATGGTTTAAAAAAATGGTATTTGACATGGCATTTCAATGATATGGCATCCAATGAAGTTGGCATGCCACTTCAGTACATGTTGATGCCATCTAAAAATTTTAACCCCTAAATGCCCAAACACTATTTGGGGGCAACATAGTGATTTTGGGCAATTCATTATGAATTGAATTTTTATTTTTATTTTCTTTAGAATTCTCACACAAGATGTGCCGAAGGGTACCTTTAAGGCACAATAATTTTCGTAACTTTTGACTACATGGTATGTAATTTTCATTGCTTAACCTAAACCCAAAAAATTATTAAAAAAATTATTTTTTTCTAAAATAAAAATTTGAAATTATTTTTTTAGATTTATATATGCGTAAAAAGTTATGAAGAATTTGAGTTTGCGAGCAATTATGGATTCACTACTCTAAAATAAACTTTGAAGTCCTTTATTTAACTCAATTTTCAATTTTTTTGTAAGAAAATAAAAATATAGGATATAGATTGTTTATTGCAACATTGCAATCATTGGAATTGGCATTTTTCAATTCTATAACTCAATTCTTGACAGTTTAGTATTTTCAATCATTATTTTTTTTTTCTACTTATTATTTTTTTCCTATATATTGTACAATTCCAAAGGATCATAAATTTTTCAAGCATGTAGCCAACTTGCCTTGAAGAATAAATCCAAAGAAGTAC
This sequence comes from Rhytidiadelphus loreus, assembly GCA_947034895.1. Taxonomy (NCBI): domain Eukaryota; kingdom Viridiplantae; phylum Streptophyta; class Bryopsida; order Hypnales; family Hylocomiaceae; genus Rhytidiadelphus; species Rhytidiadelphus loreus. The sequence continues at coordinate 50,071,531 of OX344764.1, forward strand.
CATCAATATGGACATTTTTGTATATAAATGTGACTTTGTGAAGTGTAGCTGCCTTATTTTTTGGAAAGTCAATTAAAGAATTTCTGTCAATTCAAACACTAATATCTTGCAATCTAAACAATGGGAATTTTTGAATTTTTTTTCACATCTTCTCAAATCAATGTATTGCAAGATTTTAAGGTTACATGTGTCTACAAATGTGTTTTTTTCTCTAAACTTTGGTACTTGTCCTAGAAATGGTAGTTTTAGAGCATTTTTGGTAAAAACATAGTCAAAAACATTTAGGTTAACACTATTTTTGAAGACAACAACTAAAAAGTCAACTGAGACATCTTTTAAAACATCTACATGTTTTTTGCAATGTCAACTGGTATGTCAACAAGACGTCTTAGAGGATGTCTACATATTTTTTGCAATGTCAACTGGCATGTCAATAAGACATCTTAGAGGATGTCTACATATTTTTTGCAATATCAACTAACGCCTCAATTGAGATGTCTAGACGTTTTCTCATAAAATACAATCTCTAAGTTTCACATATCCCATATGCTTTGTCTTTGCTCCTATCACCACACTTGTGTAAGTAGCTTGTCTTGTCGTGTCTATATACTTATAATAAATGGCTTTTTAGGCCATTTGACATAATTGCCAATATGGTGTATTGTGTATAATATATTGTGTATGGTGTACAATGTATGATATATTGTGTATGATGTATAGTGTATTGTATATAATGTATAATATATTTTATATTATATATGGTGTATGATGTAAAGAATTGTATATTTTATATTATATATGGTGTATGATATATAATATATTGTGTATGGCCTATTTTGTATTGTGTATGATGTACAATGTATTCTATATGGTGTATTTTATATGTCCTTTTTTGTATGGTGTATTGTGTATAGTAAGGTAAACCAGCCTATGACAGGCAGAATGGCTGGTTTGCCATGTTCACATTTTTGAAAAAAATTTAAAAAATTCTCTATGAAGATAAACATGAGGAATGCAGAGAGCAAATGAAATTTTATTTTTTGGACAAAAAATGAATTTTTTATGAATTTTTGAAGTCTGTTGTGCAGTTGGCTTTAACGAGTCTGTAGACTACCCCAAATTAGCAGAAAAGTGTTTCCATAATGGTCATCTAACCACCTAATGCAGTCAAAACATTTTCTAACATGGCTCCAAGATTTTCTAATATGGACATGACATGAAAGAATTACAAAATAACTTTTTACTACTAGTTTACACTGAAAATGGGTAAGTGTCCTAAGACAATTACCAATAACTTCATGACCATTTCCCAAGGCTTTGATTATGGCCACAAATTAATCAAATGCAGTTCTAACCCCATTTATTGGAAAAAGTTTGTCATGGGTTGATTTAAGACTGTAATGGGTAGTTCTCTAAGAACCTGTCATAGGAGATTTGCCTCTTATAGGCTCGTTTACCTTATACGTCTAAGTTGATGTTTAAAAAACATTTAGACATCTAAGTGGACATCGCAAAAAAAAACATTAAAATTCTTTTAGACATCTACGTTGATGTTGTTGAAAACAATATTAATTTTTTTTAAATGGTGTGATGTCAGGTGTCACATGATCATCAAATTAGGTGTAAGAAATTCCATAAGACACTCCCCGCTTGTGTACGTGGCGCTTACATGGCTGCCACATGGCACACTTTTGACTCCTTTTTTACCATGTTTGTTGTAACATCGCTTTAAAAACAAGGCACGTTTTTTCGAATTTCCTTGTGTTTTTGTCTTGTCAATCTTGACGGATTTTCCTAGACATCCACAGTAGACATGCGTGACGTTAAACTAAACATCCAACCATGTTCATTGGCATGTCAACTCGGGGGATGCACTTAGTTCTACTATAACAAACACGTGCGAACAAGTGGTTTCTAATAAACTATAATTTCAACCTAAAATTTTGAACATTGTTTAATAATGACTATAGCTTTCTATTGCCAAAATTTCCAATTCAAATAAAATATGAAATGATTTCTAGAAGAGGTTGAAAATGAACTAAAATGGCATGTTTTTCAACTCAAATAATTACAGAGGACATATTTAGATGACCATTGAGTCAATATTCAACTCAAAATGAGCTTTCAATAATGAGTTATTTTTAGAAAAAATTTGTTTATTTTTTAGACAATTTTTTCTTATATAATATGGGGGTGTGAAAGTTATTTTTCAATTCTATAGTGTATCTTTTTACTTCAAAAATTTGTAACTAATTATTATTAACAAAAAAGAATATCAATAATTCAAAACATAAACTTTCAAAGTAGGAAAATCTATTCATATTTTTTTAATTTTGTTTTATTTAAAATTCAAAAAGTATATAGGGGGTCCAAAGTTTGTTCGCATGTGGTTTCTAATGGACTCTCTAAATGACCCCCCCGAGCATGTCAAAAAGAACGCAAATTTCTTCTAGTGATATATTTTATTGGAAGTTAGAAGAAAAACACCATTTGAATCTTTGAATTGAGCTTAACTTTGGAAGATCATTGAGGCCAATAAGTGGTCAATGGATGACTTTCAAGATTAATGTAGAAATGAAAAATGCATCTATTGGTCCAAAACTTGGATCATTTTTGAAAAAGTCCCTTAGTGATAGGTTTCATCATTTTAGGGTTAAAAGATATCCCTAGAAAGTGGGCTGATATGCTTTAATTTCCATCATAGAAGTAGTGGATTTAGTTATTTTGATTAACTAACACAAAATAAATAGGTTAGAATGTGCTCAAAAAGGTAGTAGCTAGATTCAATGAAGTTGTAATAATGAATGTGTCAATTAATTGTGACGTACCCAAACTGAAGATAGTAATATCTTTTTGTAATCCGAAGGGACTAAGGCACATTTGGGGCACAAATTGTAAAAAATTGCTACTTTTTAGAGCATTGAGAAAAAAATGAAAATAAGAAGTTTTTTTCAAAACTCATCTGTAAAAATTTGTATTAGACTATTATAGGAATGTGTAGAAAAAATTTCAAAAAACTTTGACTGCATAAATTGAAAGATTATAATGTTAACTTTGAAGTTAGAAGAATTTTTTCTTTTGTGATCTTGCCCTGACATGGCCAGTAGACTTTAACTCCTCCTAAAGTGCGATTTTTACACTATATATGGATTTTGTTTTTGGAAATCTGCATCTTGCATCGTGTAAGTTACATACCTACCAAATTTCAAAATTATTGGAAGAGTTTTGTACATATTTCCCAACTTGCCCCCAAAGTTTAGGGCAGCATAACTTTTGATCTAGCCACCTAATTGGAAAAAAAATTATATTCCTTCTGAGGGGGTTCATTTGCACACCTTCTATCAAAAAATTTATAAATATTCATTAAAATATGACTTTATACACACCTACCCGAGATCGCATGTGTACATTCAACGGTTATTCGATTCTTTAGGGATTAAAATCAAAACAAATAAGTATAACTCATGAATCCAAAATAACTATAATCATTGATCCAAGTAAAACAATATTTCTTCTTTCTATTGATGTATTACACAATTTTCCTTGAAGCTTCCTCAAAGAGTTTTAATTGGATGAAGAGCACTTTTTGAAAACATTAATCATTCATCGATTGAATGGTTAATAGTCTAGAAAAGTTTGGATTCAATGTTATTACATAAATTTCAAAGAAAACAAAAATTGAAGTTTCTTGCTTGACATTGTGTATTAATAACATACAAGAGTTGTTCTTGGTGCATGTAAGGTATGCATACCCATGGTCACTGTCATTAGCTTATTGCAATTTGGATGAAGGAATAATGTGCAGATTTTTTGCAACTAGAAAAGAAGGCATGTTGAAGTGAAAATAGGAACTTCTACCCAAAAAGACGCGGTTGCTAGCATGTGAGCCTAGGATCTTCAGCCCATGAGCCTAGGCTCCTATGTTATAGGTACCTATATTATAGGTGTCTATCTTGTAGGTACCTATGTTGCAAGCACATTCCCTGTTTATAGGATATTTATATTATAAGTGTCTATGTTATAGGTACCTATGCTATAAGCACCTTCTATGGTGATAAGGTCATTAGATGATTTTTCGGGCCTCTAGGAGACCGCAGGTTCTACTACTGTGAGGACCCAGGGAACGTGACTACTGGCTTGACACTTCAACGGTCCTACGTGGCCGAGAGGCTACCAACGCATTTCTGGAATTTTTTATTCAACTTCTTTTTGCATTTGAAGAATTAAATATATATTTTTTGAATTTGTATTTGTAATAGCTGACCGTCCTTCACTGCGGGGGGAACAGTGAAGGGGAACAACCCTCAAACGGTCTCTTAGAGGCTTGAAATAACATGTAATGACTTATATTATAAGTTTGTATATTATAGAAACCGCTTCAATAGTTGTAGAGTACCTACTTACACCTAAGCTAATGGCTTGTAGGCTCACATGCTAGTATCATTGCCCCAAAAGAAAGAGACCATTGGATCATTATAAAAGTCATGAAAAGTTTGGTTTTATTTGGTCTTTAGTTTATTTATATTAAAGATTGAATTTGAATTTTTATTCAACTTATATTTTTTGGAATGACAAGGCACAATTGCATGCTATCAAATCTCATTGGATTGTTTCCTTCATATTTTAAATATTACATTTAGTAGTTACAAAAAGAAGGGATCAATTATAAAATTGCATCTCAAGTAGGAATATATAGCCGAAGGTGGCATTTCATAATTCTATTCACTTCTAAAGCATACCTTAGTAGAGCACCAATAATTAACACGAAGGTACCCATAAATAACAGGGTTTTAATATATAAGCTTAGGATCATAAGCACATGAGCCTAGGCTAGAGTCTAGACATCTATGTTATAGATGTCTATATTATAGAAACCATGATTATATGATACTTATGTTATAGACACCTATATTATAGACATTTATGTTATAGACACCTATATTATAGACATTTATGTTATAGACACCTATATTATAGACATTTATGTTATAAGCACACTCAATGATTGTAGTGTATCTACTTATACCTAGGCTCATATTCTTACATTTCTATGCTTACACACTAGTATCATTGCTCATAAATCAAGCACATGCACATTTCAAAAAAACAAACCAAGAGTAGAATCATACAATGACATATACTCAATGACCTCCCAATGGCTTTCTTTGAGATAATTTACTATGTCTTCCTTCCCTCAATTCATGCTCATATTTCACTGTTGATTTGTAGAAAATGGATATTCACACCTTATTAATAGGGACATTTTTCAATCTCATCCATTTTAAGGTATGTGTACCTACACTATAAGAAACCCATGTTTTTTTGTGACGAGCCTTGATTTTTTGTGACGGATTTTTTTTTATGTCTAAGTTGACATTTAGCTATTTTTATGTTTTTCATGACATCCAATTGATTTAATGAACATAATTAAAAACGTAAAAACAGCTAAATGTCAACTTAGACATCAAAAAAAATCTGTCAAAAAAAATTAGGGCTCGTCACAAAAAACATGGGTTTCTTCTAGTGCTATACTGGACTTTCTTTTTAGTTGTGTTTCTATTTACATCTCAAATAAGACATCATATTTATAGAATATGTGAGACATGTAGAAGATGCAATAATAATCCAAATTTGCAGTGTCTTGTAATCATTGAATGTGATTGAGCAATAGATACAAACTTCTTCTTCTTACCATATACCTCAATTTATCCTATGTTCATATTGTATGTTTCAATTCTTGTTACTACCATATACCTCAAGTACATAAAAACCCATGTTGCATCATAAATTGGACTCTCTATACCTTTAAGGGCTAAGAGCATCCCCACCAATGGCTTCCCTATCCCTATCTCTGTTGGGATGAAGGGGAGCACAAATGGAGATAGGCAAGCTCCCACTAGTTCTTCCCTAAATTTTCAACTTATTGCTAAATAGAAGCAGGGAGAAGTCAAATAGTAAGAAGGCCAAATGACTAGTACTCCCACAAATCAATGAAGCACAACTCACGTTAAAAAGGTGAAAAGTGATTTAGGGATTACTTCGTTTGAGTTCCCTATCCATCATTCCATTTAGGGAATTTAGACCCCTCCTCCCTAAATTTTCAGGGATAGGAAATGTTGGTGGGGGGTTCTTCCCTATCTGGATGAAACTCATTCGGATAGGAGTAGGGAAGCCACTGGTATCTACATCTGTCCAACATTCCAGACCCTAGATGAAAAAACTCCCTCATCAGAATATCCCCATTCACACCTGATCTTGTAGCTAAAGTTACCCTTCGTTCCCTTTCTCCGGTCGTCATCCTTTACGCTTAGTCGGTATCTGTCTGCAAGTTGGAAGCCACAGCGCTGGCTGCCCTTGTTGCCCTTGTTCCCCTTCCATGTCTGTTCTGCTTCCAGTCTTCATCTGATGTTTACATAGACCGAAATTTCATATTCTAGATCAAACTAGACAGGGTTTAAGCAATGCTACAGTGAAATGGTGCAGAAAACAAATCCGAATTAGGGCAAACTCTTGAGGTACGCAGCTCTGAAATGCACACTTGCACACCCTTCATAACATTCAATTGTCTCTGGTGTTGCATTATAGGTAGCTTTCAAACTGTGGAATTTGCCAATTTAGGAGGTAGCTCTGCACATTTTGCTGCAGTGACTCATTTTCTCATTTGCAATTGGCACACATTTGGACGCATGGATTTAAGGTTCTCTGGAGCTTGGAATGTTTCACGATGCTGCATCTTAGAAAAAATGGTGTCAAAGAAGTCTTCTATGAATTGTAGTCGTCTCTTTTCATGGTAGGATTTAGGGTACTAAACCCTAAATTCTTGTCGAGGTTTTCTTGTCTTGTTGGTTGTGCTGGATTTTAGGCAGCTTTTAGACCGTGGAATTTGTCAAGTAGGAGGGAGATTTGCACATCGTATGCACATGTTGCTGTAGCGATTCATCTTTCTCATTTGCAAATTGGGATACATTTGGATGCATAGATTTAAGGTTTTCTGGAGCTGGACTGTTTCATGATGCTGCATCTTAGAAAAATGGCGGTTACAAAAGTCTCCTGTCAATTATAGTCGTCTTCATTCATGCTACGATTTAGGGTACTAAACCCTAAATTCTTGTCGAGGTTTATTGTTTGTTGGTTGTGATGAAAGTGTAACTTTGGCATGGCTAATTACCTTGCTGAGATTCTATTTTACAGTAGCTTCTATGCAGGATCGTTGACGCGTTGACCACAAATCTTTGTTGGATATCATCAGCCAAACACTCGCACCTAAGCTGGAATTTTGGGCAAGGGTTTATATCACCTAGAGACTGGGTGCTGGTGCCCATCTAAATTCGTTTATTCCAATTGAAGCTGGGTAGTGGGTGAACTTCATGGAGTGAAATTCAATGGGCAGAGGGGTTCGTCGTGCAAGGCGAGAAATCCGTTCGGTGAGTCTGATGTGTACACTTGCATCCCGTTCTTCCATCACAATACCCACAATCTTTGACTGTTCTTTTAGACTGAATTTAGAGAGTATGTCATTCACATCTTTGCATTTTGGGAACTAGGGTTTTCATAACCCTAATTGTGACTCAGGCATGGACAATTGGAGATCATTCTCTCTCTCTCTCACGCTTGGTGGTATAATGTGTGTAGTGTGTACTCCTCAATGCGTCCAAATGAGCATCTGAGCACGGTTCCGTTTGTATTATTTAACTACTTGATTAATTCGTTGGTCTTGTTGGCCATTGATAGTGGATGCCAATGCAAGTTTGCACGTATTTCTTGGACATTGTATGAATTAACTATGATGTTTAAAGTGTCACCGACCAAGAAGGCTCGGACGCACTTTTCAGTTTCTCTAAGGGCGAGTGGATTCGCTTGGATTTGCCATTACTACAGTTTATCTGTTATAGGTTTACCAACATCTACCGAGGCTCCTCTGTTCAGATTGTGTACATTTGGGGCAAGAATCTATTAGATTTGCTTATGGATAAGGCTTGCAATTAGGTGTACTTACCTTATCAGAGTTTGCAGTTGACAGGCATGGACATGGATTCTCGTATATGGAGTCCTCTTCCCACGGAACTCTTGCAGCTAGTGTTTTCTTATCTTCCTGTACTGGACATCTGCAAGCTGCGAGTCCTTTCCAAGACCTGGAAGCAAAATATAGATTCCGTGGACTCTGAATTCAGTCACCTACTTGAGAAGACGACGTATCCAAGCATGTTTGGTGCCATTTCTTTGAAGAGTGAAGGTCAGTTTTGTGGCATGGTGGTTGATGTAAAAGCGAGGCAACGACAATTATACCCGTATCCTTGTAATGCATGTGCGCTCGAAATTGATCCCTCCGAGAATTATGTGACCACAATGGGTGCATCTGATGGAGGCCTGGTTTGCTTTGTTTCGAGAGGCACGATGCGTCCCAAGTTTATAGTGGTGATGAACCCGTTGACAGGAAAGAAGATTGAGCTTCCAGGCTTACGCAGCATGGATGGTCATGTGGCGTCTAATGTCATGCCGTTGATGGTGCAGCTGACCATGGACAGGCAAACATGGCAGTACAAAGTGGTAATTGTGGGCTACATGGATGGAGCTGCTACCGGCGAGCACTTGTTTGCGCAAATTTATGACTCCGTGATCAAAGGATGGACGGTTGTGGGATCAGAGCTGCAAAACTGGGATCGAATTTATGGATATGCATACCGTTCTTGGATCGATAGAGAGAGAAGGCTTAATTGTTTGGCTCTCATTGGTCCTTGTATGTACGACTTTGAGGCAGGAGGACTGCACTATTTTCGAAAGAACAGTGGTGGACGTGATGGACCATATGAGCCGTATCCAGCTGCACAAGGCATACCTCTAGTACTGCCTTTTGCCCCCAAGGACAACATTGCACATGCAGTTTTGAAGAACCATCTTTTTGTGTTGAGGAGTCACAGTGAACTAACCTCCAGTACGCCTTTCTACAATTATTTCATTTCTGAGTATGTTTTGGAGGAAGATGCCACTGCTTGGGTGGAAGTGGGGAGAATTCATAACCTTCCTTTTCATGAAATATCAAGACTCGTTTATAGCAGTTACCGGAGTTTCTTTCTTGATGCATGTAAAGGTTTCCTGCTGCTGTTTTTAAATCATAATCTTGGATATATTTACGACTTGTCTGGTTGCTGCTGGCTGGAACTTCCACCAATACACCCTAGACCTGGGTCTCATTGCAGAGACTTGGCTCCGGTGGATTTGCTGTGTGAACTTCGATGGAATGCTACGCCGTGAAGTCCATGGGACTTAAATGTGTAAGCTTCACAGGAATGCTACTTCACTGGAAAAGTAGAATTCGTGTAATTTGTTAAACTTTGTAGATTTACTTAATTTCCAATTTGATTTTCCAAAGTGAAGTCAATTGGCATTTTGTGTAGCAAAGTAGGACATTAGCCAATTTGGAAAGAAATGAGTGTGTAGAAAGGCCTAGTTAAGAAACTTGATTTCCGTATTTGTCATATTGCACAAATCGGATTTTACAGGACTTCCAGAATTGTTGTAGATGGATTCAAATGGATGTAGAAAGTAGTCAACTATTACTGATTGAAAAGGTAGGAAATGGCTCACAGTAATTGTGCAATTTATTGATCAAAGTATGTGTTTGTTGAGAATTTTATTTTATTTTTTCTATTTTATTCAATTTGTTGGAAGTTCATGTGACAATTGGAATAAATAATGTATAGCTCCATTGTTGCATGTAACATTGGCTTGGAATTTGAGTTAGGAGGGAAGGTAGTATGCTCTAAAAGTGACCATTCAAGGGTGGGTTTGCCTTTTTCATAGGCTTTCGTGGACAAAATTATTTTTCGATCATTTTTCCGAGAAAGAAAAATAGATGTGGAACCTAAAACAATTAGTTTTGTATTTTGAATTACTTATAAATTTTCAAAAATTTGGGGCATAGGTACCTATTTGTAACCAATAGGTCTTCCAAAATTTGTTCATTTGTAGTGTAAAGGGATGTGTGAAAATCAAAGACAACAATTGGCTCTTGCAATAGAAAAATAAATTTTCCTCAATGCATTCAATTGCTAAAGTGATCCATTTAAGGATCACCCCATCTCCATTCTCCACCTAAAAATAGGGGGTTGAAGAAGTTGAAGAAGATGGGTGCTTTTAGAGCACATTACCTTACTCAAACTTCCTCATGAAATCTTTTGTCATAATCTTGACTTGTTGTTGGATTATAACAAAAGTCAATCAAAAATATAGTATGACGGAACACATATTGGATGGAACTACTATACAAGTGCAATTATTAATGTTTTTAATTAGAAGTATAGTGAAGCAAGGGAATTAAAAATAAGAGAGATCTTGCCATATAAGAAATATAATGATTTAATTCAAAGAAAAATGATTTTTTTTTAAATTTTGGTAATTAGAAAAAACATAGCATCAAATTGTATTTGCAAAACATAATTAAATTGAATAAAATAAGGCTCTATAGCCTTCAATTCACACTCAAAGAGCATCTAAAGTAACTCCTAAATGTATCTAAATAAGGGAATAATGTAGTTTATATAAAACGAAAAAGGAAATTAATTTCAATATAATTTAAAGGTAGTTGAAACAATATATAAATTCAAAGTATGAATTTTGAAGAAGATGTTAAGAATCGTTTATTAAGACCAAAGTTTGACCATGTAAAGCCTATAAAGACAAGTGACAAATAGTGATACTCATGTTTGCATCACTAGAGGTCAAGTGTTTTATCTTTTACAGTGAATTTATACATAGTTATATACAAATATAGTTTACTCCAATCATAGACTTCAATCCCATAATTGTAGGCCAAGATGAGTAGCAAATAATTCTAAAAATAAATGCCAAAATTTATGAAAATTATTTTTTCAAAAAACACAAATTTTATATTACAAAACAAAAAATTGCCAAACAAATTTTAATTCTTAAATGGTTATTGAACCTTGTTTTTTGGAAAAAGTAATTATTCAACAAAAAATATTGACCATACTCTACACTCACCATGCTCTACACTTACAGTAGTCTAAATAGTAAAACCTAGTTCTTCCTAATAGGTCTAAACATATATTAAAATAATGATATTTGACCTTAGAAGTGAATGTTGTTGGAAGTTGTAAAAGGCTATATGTGTAACCTAGGTGAATTCAACATTTGTCATATGTAGACCAAAAAATGATATTCATTGCACCAAAACATTTTTTAAGTAAGGGGGGATACCAAAAGAAACTTAACCAATAACTACCTCTTGATTTGTTTCGTCTACAATGCCAATAATGGATCCAATCTTAAACAACTACTTTATTGCACCTTTTTAATACTTATTATTTAGAGTATTCTTGTTGTTTATTTTGTAATAATATAGGCTTGACAACCATAGAAGATAGATTAAGAATATGTTTTTGATGTATCTATAGATTATAGTTACTTCAAATATTTTAATATGGCAATACAACTAATTGTTGTGGAATTATGTGGAGTTATTATTGGTAAGCATCAAGAGTTTGTTTGCTCAAAGTTATGACTCTAAGTGGATTTCTTCAAACTTCTATACTAAAATTGAAACACCATTAATTCACATCTATATTTGATGAGCACTCCAACTTCTAGTTTTCAACACTAACAAACAAAATGTATTCCATACATAATGACTTGACCAATCACAAATGGAATGTCGGATAAAAACTAACTATTCTCTATAAGAACCCCATGTTTTATGTTTTACATCCAATAAAATCTGTCTCTTAAAATTATGAAAACATCACATAAAACACGGGGTTCTTATATGATTCCTACATTTGGCAGACCTATCCTTGATATGAAAGGATGGAAGGCTTAGAGAAGGTTTGGAGGGGCATGAGTATTTTTTCATCTACCTAGGCCAAGATTAAGATCCTTAGTGTGCAAAGGTGTTGGTGTTTTAAGACCAAAATATGGATGGTTATGGGATAACAACATGAAATTTAAGGTCTTAGTTAGAGGTCTTAGTAGTTCAACAATTGCAACATTTGCAACATCTTTGTTGCATAAAAAGCATTACTAATATTTTCTTTACTTTGCTAGGATTGGATTTTAAACTCAAGAGAGCTTTCAAATTTTGGATGAAAATGTGTAAAGATTAATATGTGACCACATGAATGAATGAAATTGTGATAATGTGCACTTAATATAGTAGACATGTGTACAATTCATAGATAGACAAAAGTAGGAGATTTAACAATTAATATCTCTTTAGTACATTGTATAACAATATGATTATAAACAAAGAGTAGATGGCTATCAATACATTTTAAATTTGCTATGACACTATGAAGGTAGAAGCACCCATCCCTAGCCTTGTACCCCAAACCAATCTTAAAAATATGTAGGTATAGGAAATTAAAATGTAAATGTAAAATTTGCATATATGAATGCAAAAATGATTTGGGATATACCTTGTATTTGAATTTCACAAATTCTTAGCATGTTCATACATATTCAAAAAATTATCAATTTTTAAAGGAAATTCATGATTTTAAATTTTCAATGTGTTAAAAATAGCCTTATATATTGATTTCACCTCAAAATATGCATAACTACTTAAAATGTTTGTTATAGGTGCTTCTACCTTAAACCTATTTCATATATTCCTTACGTGTCATTAAATGATGACCTTTTCTAATGGTGCTATCTAGAGTATGAGTAGTTTTCAAAAACCATCCTATTGGATTGATGAATTACTATAATTCAAATTTGGATATCCCTTTATACATTTCTAATTATGAGAACGTGACACTAAAATATCCTCACCTTTTTACAATTCATTGACCCAAATATGACAAAACATTTATTCAAATTCAACATTAGTTTTCAAAACGGGAACCAATGGATATTGAAGAGTTGTTTCCGAAGCAACCAATGAGAGTTGAAGCTTTTTGCACTTTAAGGATGTTCAATTAAGGGGAGTCTAGTGTCAATAATAAGTGTTTCTATAACCTAAACTTTGAAAATTTGTAGCATATTCACAAAAATTCTAAAAATCCTCAAACTAATTGCATTCACTTTTGCTTTCATTTACTAACATCATAACATGATATTTTTCTTGAATTGTCTTCAGAATTGTTTGCTTGAAAAAAAAGGTTTTGTTTTAGGTGTGGATACCTTACTTAACCAAGGCAAGGCTCGAGATATAAATCTATAATTTGAGTTACAAGATAGGACTTACTTTATGGATATATCAATTGTATTTATTTCTTAACCCTATAAGGACATTGAAGCTAGAAATGGATGACTATAGAAATGAATAATGCATCTATTATTCACATATCAAATCATTTTTGGCTAAGTACTTTGGTGATAGGTCTTGCCCATGCAAAGTTAAAGCATAAACAAGAATCACAAGATACACCGTCCCCCAATTGATGATGCTTTCAAGCAACTCAACAAACCATCTAAAGAAACCCTCAATGAAATTTGGCAAACCTCACAAACTAGAGGAAGAGTATTTTATGATAGTCTCTTTTGCATTATTGCTCTTTTTTTTTGTTACCAGTGAGGTAGGAAGCCTATTTTGGACCATTCGATTACTATGCATAGCTTCAATTACTAGATTTCTAATTTTTTTGCAAAAGAACAATTTAGGGAGTATTTCACATGTATTTTGGTCAACAAATTTATGGAAAATGAAAGACACATTATAGGTGGTCAAATAAAAATTACATAGATTCCCATTGTAGACTTTAGAGGGGTACTATTCTTACCCTTTGGGATGCTAATATGTCTCTCTTAATTTCCTATGCAACTTCATTGCCTATTCAAAAGTGTCCCTTGAGATTGGGAAATAATCAATGAAAATTTTTCCATGTCACAAAGCCACGTGGTCATTGGATTCATGAAAATGGTGACTTTTCAATCCAACTCCAAACCTTTGAGTCCCGATTTTAACCATTTGAACTCTAATTCCACATTTTAATCCAATTTCTACATTAGATTGCAAGAGAAAAAAATAGTGACTCTTAAACTAGGTGTCCAAATTTAGCTGCAATCCATAATGGGTCCACTTACTTATATTGACCCCAGTTAACCCCTAACTTTGTTTTCACCAAAACTACTCCAAAACTGCCCTTGCATTTACAAGCACCAAATTTTAGATGAAAAACATTTATGGACAAATGAAACCCTAGGATCTTGTAGTGAAATAGTTAGAAAATATGTGGAAAAAATTTCCGAATTTTCCACCGTGTAGATTGAAAGATATTAACGTTTGAAGTGACAAAAATCCTTTTTTTGGCCCTGTGAAATACGGGCAGCTGCACTTCACAAGGTCACATTTGTATGAAAAAATGTCCAAAATGGTGGTTACTCTTTGGATTCATTCTTCACGTTAAATTGGCTACATGCTTGAAAAATTTAAGATCATTTGGAGTTGTACAACATATAGGAAAAAAATAGTAAGTAGAAAGAAGTAGAGAATGATTCAAAATACTAAATTGTTAACAATTTATTTATAGAATTGAAAAATGCCAATTCCAAATGGTTGTAATGTTGTAATAAACAATATACTCCTGTTTTTTTTAATTTTTTTCCAAAAAAATTTAAAAATGAGTTAAATGAAGGGCTTCAAAGGTTTATTTTAGAGTAGAGATTCCCTAACTACCCACAAACTAACCCAAACTAAAATTCCTCATAACTCTTTCATCTCATTAATTAAAATGGAATGATTACATATAAATATCTATAAAGATTAAATTTCAAATTTTGATTTTAAAAAAAAGTGATTTTCAAAGAAGTTATTTTTTTGGCCCGGGCTACCTACTGAACACCGAAAATTACATATCATCCAATAACTTTTGAACCATGTCAGTAGTCAAAAGTTATGAAAATTGTTGGGCCTTGAAGCTACTCCTTGTCGCCATGTCGTGTAAAATTTTCAAAGAAAAAAATTAAAAATTCCGTCAACTAAATTCCGCCAACTATTTATCTTGCCAGCGTTCTTCTCTGTAGTGAGCTGCCCAAAATCACTATGTTGCCAAAAACGTTGTTTGGACGTTTAGGGGTTAAGGTGTTTTATTGGACTTGATAACATTGATGATTGAATTATGTCTTATATTCTAAATAGGGTTTGTAATTGGTTCATTAACCTCTAAAGAACTAGGGAGCCTATATTGGATTTTTTGAGAACTTGGAAAATCTCTATTGAATTTATAATTTATAATTTTTGGGTGAGATTTTTAGGATGGATGCTAATCATACTAATCTACATGTGAAACTTTGTTCCATATCATTTTGATAAATATTGCAAAAGTTATAAGTTTTCCTTCGATTTCAATGTCAAATTGAATAGCTAAAAATATATTCTAAAAGTAGGTTAATGAATTTTATTTAATTATATAGATTGATACCTACTCAAAAACCTTTGAACTATTCAATTTTGAATAATGAAGTGAAAGTTATGGAGATTTTTATTAGGGGGGCAAT
Organism: Rhytidiadelphus loreus; assembly: GCA_947034895.1. Taxonomy (NCBI): domain Eukaryota; kingdom Viridiplantae; phylum Streptophyta; class Bryopsida; order Hypnales; family Hylocomiaceae; genus Rhytidiadelphus; species Rhytidiadelphus loreus. The sequence continues at coordinate 50,086,984 of OX344764.1, forward strand.
GTAGATAGAAAAAACATATAAAATCATTTTTTGAACTCAATTTTGAAAATTTTGAAATAAACTTGAGGATATATATTTTGTTTATTAGAACATTTTAAACCATTGGGATTACATAGTTTTTCAATTTCGTATAAATGATATCAATTTTTTTGTTTTCTTTCATTGTGTACCACCTTCCATTTCATTAACAAAAATTTAAGATAAATATAGAGGATTTTTTAATTAATTTTTTTGGAGATAGTCTCAATCTGTTTTTCAACATTTTGGCTAAATCACACAAGTTTGGACATTTATGTATTTTCTAAAAATGTTGAAAGAAAAAACCTCACTTTTAGGAAGGGCTAAAAAAACTAATTTTTGAAGTTTAGGCACATTGAACTTGCAATTGATGGATTTTTACTCTAATGTTTTAGGAAGATGTACTCAAATTAGTTAAATAAAGGATCCTATGGTTGTATGTGTTAGAGAATAAATATAGATGAAGATTTTAGCCTTACTTTGGAAATTTAAATATGAGTATTTTGAAGTAATTTTGGACCTTAACCCCTAAAGTCCCATTGTCCCTACGGGGGACAAAATGGATTTCGGGCAGGCTCCTATGATCTCAATTTTTACCGATTTTTTTAAAAACTTTTCCATAAGATAGATAAACTTAAGAGCTTTCCGGGAATATAATTTTTATTCCAATCGGTGCCCGGAAGCAAAAGTTATGCTACAATAACCTCAAAATGGGGGAGACCGGGCAGCAAAAAAAATCCACAAAAAATTGAAATCAAAATGTTAATATTTTTTTTCTTGTAGATTATATTTTCTTCTAAATGGAAAGCTTTGATTCGTTCCATTTGGATTAGTGATGTGAAAGTTATGGAGTTTCTTGTTTTGCAGGCAATCATAGCAACTTCTTGAAAGAAATTTTTTTCTTCCACTTTGAATGCTAATATCTTTCAATCTATACGGTCAAACATCACAAAATTTTTATCACATGATCTAAGACAAGTGTAGAACAAGATCCTACGGTTGATTCTAAAAAAAATTTAAAAAATTTATTTCATAGGTGAACATAGCAAAAGTGGTAGTTTTGAGTGGTTTTGGCAGAAATATGGCCTTGGGACTTTAGGGGTTAAAACACTATAGTATTAAGGGATTAACTACTTTCTATGCATATAAAGAGATTGAGTGTAATTAGGTCCCTTGAAATTGAAGTCTAGATGCAATTAAACTTTGAAGTGAGAATGTATAGGCTTGCATTGGAAATGCTAAACATAGTTAGTAAAAACAAAAGAAAAGTCATTTAAAAAAAAAATCTTCTTGTGTTGTTTAATACCTAATGTTCAAGGGGGTGTACGCTAAAATTGCTAAGAACTTGAGCAATTATTTAATCATTTTTTCTTGAGATCAAATGGAATTTAATTGTAGGATCTTGAAGTTCAAATTGAGAATGAGCACTTCCAAAAAATTCAGATTATTTGACTGCATAGTTTAGTAGATGATTAAGTTCGAAATTTTATTTGAGTCAATGGAAAAACATGGCAACATTGACTTTGAAGGAGTATATTTTGGTGAGAATATTTTGAAATGATGAACTTTTTAAGCTCAATGAAAGACAAGAGAGTTGAGAATGCTCATCTAAAATTTCACAACATTCCAAGCATTTTCAATTCATGGATTTGACCTTTTTGATGTAGGCAACAATTGCATTGGTTGGCTGACTTTTTAGTCCATGCCCAAACTAAAAAAAACAAATGAGCTTTGAACTACATTACATTACTCAACTTTAAAAAAATTCCTCAACGCGGAGTTTAACTCAAAATTTGATGAAATTACCACTATTGAATTCATAACATAGTCTTTTCTCTAAAAAAAAAATTTATTTAAAAAGAACCTCAAAATTTGACAATGGGCAACTCAAAGAAGAGGGCTAGCGACCAGAAAATTGTTGCTTGGGTCATTAGGGGTTAAGTGAACTCTTCATATCATTTCATTATAGTGTTCCCCCTAAAATTGTTGTTTTTATTTTTATCGATAATTTGCTCGAAAGTAAAAATGAAATAATTCAAGTGGAACATTTGGAAAGATTCATTGTTTTCTATTGAAATTGTTGCATTGCTACAAATCAATTGGGATGGTATTGCACTATTTTAGATGAATGTTATTGCTATTTAATTGAATAATGTTTTTCATTAATATGTAATGTATTGTCCATAGACATGGATGTAAATGAGTTTTATCAATCTACTGAAGATTACTTTTGGCATTGTTGAAAATCATCATTTGGACCACCCATCTAGTTGCAACAATAAAACAATTGTTTCAAGTGTTTTTATTTTATTTTGAAGTACAAATGTAACATAGGAGGAGTAAAATTTTCTCGCATTTTAAAAGTTGCATTTATAATTAGACTATAAGGCGTGATTGTGAGGATGTAGAATGGAGGGACATTGTTGCCAAGAAAATCCAGCATCACATCTACGCATATTTTAACCCCTAAGGGACCAGGGCCGTTCTTCTGTCAAAAACTACTCAAAACTGCCATTTTTGCTGCATTCATCCAAAAAAACAAAAAAAAATACTTTTTTTAGAATCTAACCGTAGGATCTTGTACTTTACTAGTCTAGTATCATGTGGTAAAAATTTCATGGAGTTTGACCGTACAGATTGGAAGATATTAGCATTCAAAGTTGAAAAAAGAAAGTTTTTTTGAACACTAGCCTGCAATTTCAGATGACTTTGAATGCCATTTGGGGAAAAGAATTACACCATGGACCTTGAATTTAAAAAAATTTGTGTTGAAGAATTGAGTTGAAAGTCTAGAAATTTTTTTTAAAAAAAAACATGATTGATTTTCATTCTTTAAAAAATTGTTCAGTACAAGTAGGTCCAAGATTGAAAGAAAAACTAAATCTTTAATAGCTCTAAAATGGGATTGAAACACAATAATCTCAACGGTGAGATTGTTCTAAATAGAAAAGTTAACCTTGTCAAACAATTTTTTTTGAAAAATTGTGAAAATTGCATTCAGAATTGAATCCTATAAGTTATTTTTTCAAGAAGATGCTCAAATTGCCCCCAAAACAAGATTGTTCATAACTTTCACATTACTAATCCAAATGGAATGAATCAAAGCTTCACATGTAGAAAAAAATATGATCTTTAAGAAGAAAAAAATTTAAAAATTAATTTCAAATTTTTGTAGATTTATTTTTCTACCCGGTGATGTGTAAATTATGTTTAAGATGCCATAACTTTTTCTCTCGGGCACCAATTGAAATAAAATTTATATTCCCACGAAGCTCATAAGTTTTCCTATCTTATGGGAAAGTTTCAAAAAAATTCACTGAAAATTGAGATCATAGGAACTTGCCCGAAATCCATTTTGTCCCCTGAGGGGACAATGGTCCTTTAGGGGTTAACACAATTGAAGATGAAATATGGATCATAACACATATTCCACATTATAGTGTGTTGTATTACACACTGTGGGCAAAGGTGGGCACTTACACATACCTTGCTCGATTACATTTGATACTCATACTTTTATTTTTTGAATGTCTCTATGTCATTGATGACATATGATTGACTTTTACAATTAGCATCTACGAACTTGAATAGTACCCTAAGATAAATATTTGAAAAATTGTATCTAATTCTATATTAGTCCAAAATATAAGAATCAAATAGTGTTGGTTGTGACTTCCACTTTATTTTCTACAAAAGAAAATTGTAATAAAATAAATCAACCACTTGTGAAGAGGATCAAGGTTGATTAGCTCTTAGGCCCGACTTACACTACACAAAATAGTGAAATTAGGTTGCCTTAACAATTAGGTTGCCTTACTTCAAGAAAGTTACTCTACAAGCCATCAAAGTCAACAAATGTTTCTAAAGATACTTCCATTTGTAAATATGGAGGTCCATGAGTTCCAATTACAACAATAACTAACTCAAAAGTAGTGCATTCTTGTACATTAATAGTAAATATTTATTTAGTGTAGATTGTCGAGAAATTAGTGTGGGGCAACCTAATTTCACTATTTTGTGATCCCAAGGTGAGGGGGCAAATAGTTTTGAAGGTTTTCATTAGCTAAAATCAAGAAGTCTTCAAAAAAATGGATTTACACTATGAAATGAAAGGTCACATGTCTCCAAGAAGGTCCAATGAGGTAGACTGCAACATTTTTCCTATACAACATAAAAATCCTCAAATTTTGAGTCCCTTGGAATTACATTCACATCCACCTCATGGCACCTCAAAGAGGTGAGCCTCATTGAAATTCCAATGGTCCTTGTTGAAAAGCGTCCTTATTTTTAAACATTTAAATTTGTTTTTTTTGCCATTTCATGCCCTTTCAAAGGTTCACACCAATCCAAAGTTTATGACTTCCAAATTAAGAAGGACTTCTCAATGACACAAAAAGGGGGATTTAGAGAAAGAGAGACTCACTTCTCAATTTTCTAGCCCCTTTATTTACTTCTAATGTCAATTAGGCTAGTGTAATTTGGGTTGTAGACAAGAAGCCCTTTTTGCCCCTCCTCCTACCTTGGAAACTTGTACTGACGACGCTCTCCTTCTCCCATCACCCTACACTAATTCTCTACCAACGTTCATAATTTTTTTGAGTTTTATTAGCTATTTTCCTCTCATTCCCAAATGAAGCCCATTTTTCAAGTACCAAGTCCATTTTTTCCTCTATTTTTTCCCTCTAAGGAAACATTTCATAGATTTTTTGGGCGGGGTGGATTGACCCCTTGCGGGCAAACCCTGAAATTATTTATTTTCTGCACATGAATTTTTTTGCAAATTTTTAATTCATTTTTGCGACCAGAGATTGCAAATGAGTTTAGAGAGGTCAAAAATATACTTTAGAACGGACCAAAATAAGTTTTTTTTTTTTTTTACATGCACCCGGGTCAATCCACCCCGATCGATTTTTTCACCAGTTTTTCCCCCAATGTTTTCCAATTGCAACCGTTTTCCATCAGCTAGCAATGAATAATTCACTACCTGGCGGCTCTCCGCGGCTCACCTTCATCTCTCCCCTCCTAGCTTCCCCGAATCTGCTCTGCCGCAGACTGAAGAATATCACTTCCAGGGAAGTGATCCAGGAAATGGACCACACTCACTGTACGTGAGAGAGATGAAAAACTCCAGTGGAATCCTGGCTTCAGTTGGTGGAGCAATGCCGGTAGTCCGTCTCCACTCTCCAGGCAAGTGAAGCCACGGCAGGCAGGCTGATGCAATGGACTGAACGAAGAGCGAATTTGAAACTCGACTGGTAACGTACGTAAGCATATTGTGAGTCCTGTAGTACCTGGCCCCCCGCCTCGTGCAGCGGACTGAGCGGAGGGAGGGAGCGAGGGAGGTCGAGGCTAATTTGAGTACAACCTGGATCATTTATGACGCCAGGCTCTCGCCAGCTTCCAGCCGAGCTGCCACGGCTAAATTCGGAACTTGCTTGCACCTCCGCGCGGAGGAATCGCAGCAGCAGCAGCTAGCGCAGTGACTGGCTAGCTCCATTATTCGTACGAAAGATCAGGAGAGTGAATCCTCCGCGCGCATCATCGATCATCACCATCGCCTCCTCGAATTGAAGCCACGCTGTGATTCCTCGGGAGGGACGGACGGACAGACAGATAGCAAGGGCTCACGACACCACATCGCAGGCTTGATCGATAAAACTAGCTACGATACGGGGAAACTGAACTTTGGAATTCAGAGCTGGAATTGTACAACACCTTCATCACACCTTCTTCACCCCGTTTTCAATCCTGAGAAAATGAGGACGTGGCTGACTAGGGATAGTCACACCTCGTCCAAAAAAGCAAATTTTCTTGAAGGATGCAAAGTTGGTAAGAGGAGCCAATGCAATGGGGAGCCGTTGTGCAAGAAGAAGGTGCGACACTGACCCCTTTTGGCTCCATACCTTCTCGTTGTTCTTGATAGAAGTTTCATTCTAGGAGAAGGTGTGACAACTCTCCTGTTAGGGCCGGTCTCCATTAGCTGGCTGGACCTCCAGGCGCTAAAGAGGTCCGGACCTCCTGGTCGGGGGGCGCCATGCCCCCAATGGCTTTCCAATGCACTTAATTGGAGGACCGAACCTAGAGGCCACAAAAAAATGCACTATTTTTCACTCCTCCACTTCCCGTCTAGCGCAATTCACACGGGGATAAGTCAACAAACTGAAGAAAGTTCTTCTAATAAGGCATTCAAAGGAAGGGGCCAGCCCCTCGAGCCTTACGCTTCCTGGTTGTGCAGGTTGGAGCCTGGACCTCTAGCTAGGTCCCCCATGCCAATGGAGCTCCTCGGACCCGTCTAGGAACGGAGGTCTAGGCGCCAATGGAGACAGGCTTTTAATCCTGTAACGTTGTTGCGGACACTAAGTGTATGATGGATGACAAAGAGTCCTTCCATGTAAGACAAAAGTGTAAATGTTCATCCTTGGAATTTTTGTGTGAAAAGGCAAGTCTTGCACAATAGTTTGACCTCCGAGGAGCGCTCTTGGATTTTATTTTTTTAAGCAAATGATTCACATGGTACTAACAAAGATGATGTCTATGGTGACTAGCCCAACATTTGAGGGTTAAATTTGAAAAAAGTAAAACTAGATTGTGGAAGGATGTGAATAATGGGACCCTATCACTATAGTAGTTAGCAAAAACAACATAAAATTTTATAATGAATAGGTGCATTTTTCATGTCTACAGTTTCTTTAAAATTCATTCATTGAACACCTTTAGTTTCTAGCATCCTTCGAGGATTAAAGACAGCATCACGTTACCCAAACACTCTTAAAGTACCTAGAATATTGGTTCAAGGCAAGGGATTCATCCTTGGTGCAATTTAGGGAGGTTTGGCCACTTCATGACATTGATTCTAGCATTGATTCTTGTTCTTCTTCAAGTTTTCTTTAAATAGAAGCAAAATATTAGTGAACAATATAATGTGGGTACTTCAAAGAAGCCAATAAAGTCATAAAATACATAATTAACCACTCCACAATAGGAAATAGATTATTAGATTTATCTACCCTGGTGAAAAAATTGGAGTTTTTGAACCCTAGGTACAATAGGACTATATGTGGTCTACAAGTCTTATATTTGAAGGGCACTCTTCTTCATAAAATCTAACCCAAAAAATTGCCCTTCAAAATGGCATTCGAAGCCCCTAAAGGACTAAAGAGCCCACTTTGGATTTTGTTAGATTTTGGGCAAGCTCTATTGCCTTCATAATTGGGAATGTTTGCACGACTTTTTAGGACACCTTCTAATCACATGAAGCTTTGTTTTATATCATCTTGCAAAATTCATAAGTTTTGTTTATTTCAATGTCAAAGTAGGCAACTTGAAATATATCCTAGTATTATTTTATTTTATTTTATTGGATAGATTGAATCATTCTTGATATATCTATTTAAAAACATTTGAGTTATTCTATTTTGACTAATGAGATGAAAGTTATGAAGAATCTTATCTTGAAATGAAGGTTGAAGAAACTCATAAAGTTCTTTTCATTTTTCATATAAAAAAAGAAGAAGATATTTATTGCTTACTAGAACATTCTCACCATCAAAAATTATAATCCTCAATTTTTGTCAAAGTTATTAGCAATTTAGTTTTTTCTTTCATAGTGTACTACCTTCCATTTTCCACTTTTCTTAAAAGATGAATATGAATTTTTGAGGGGTAAAATTTTTCCATGCATTTTTAATTCATTTTTCAAAATTTTAACTGAAATTCTCAAAATATTGGACAAACTTGTTTTTTCTAATATTTTTTGCAAAATCAAAGCTTTGCCTTTGGGGATATTAACTAGCATTGCCTTTGAGGACAAAAAATGTTCAATGAATGACTTTCACTAAAATTGTAGAAGCAAGAATGTACCTATTTATTTGAGAATGTGATTATTTTTTATCACTACCTTGAAGATAGGGTCACAACCTTCTTTTATAGTCCTTTTTTTAGCTAGCTATATATTTCAAGATGACAAATATATTTTTATAAATGCTAAATTTGGACTAAAAGATTGTCTTCTTATTGCCCTAATCTTCATCCAATCCACTATTGTACATGTATTCTCCAAGAAGTTTTGCACCCCCACTATGAAGCCCTTTAAACTTTTCCTTTTTAACTCCATTTTAGGAATATCCTACCAAAATGTATCCTACTAAATCCATTGCTTTAAGGAACCTTAATCAACATATGAAATTTCAATGTCCAAAAATAGGAATTATATTTTTGATGAATTATTTTATTTATTTTTTCATATTTTTATATAAAAATTAATTGAAAAATATATGTATAGGAATGAGGTCAAGAGAATTTGGTGGCCATTCAAGCTTTCTCGATCCAAGTTGTTCCCTCCCAAACTTTTGTGCATTGTTGCGATGTATTGATGCACCATCTTCTATCAAAATGAGGTACTCACGGTGGTCATGGTGCCAATAATAATGCTCCAATGCTCCTTCATATACTATCTCTACAAAGTCCAAGACAAAGTCTATAGTAGCGCGTTTGTTAAGAGGGAGTAACACCAAATAAGACTTCGTAGAGCTAGTGAGAGTACCCCATACTATAATTGAAGTCCTTCCATATTTGAATGTAGTTGCTAAGCGATTCCAATTATATCGTTCATAAACTTTCCACTACACTTGAATTAATTTGACATGACTTCAAATGACAACTCATCAATCCAAATCACATTGTTCTAGTCGTCAACTGGTTAATGTAAGTGCTCTTTCGCAAAGGCCAACCTCTTAACCTTGTGTATGTCATTTAATGGAACGGTTTCCTAACCGCAATGCAACTGTTAACACCAAGCTCATGAATCTCTTTACGTAAAGTCTCCATGCACAACGGAGGTGTCACGTTGTCCTAACCGCAACGCAACTGTTAATACCAAGCTCATGAATCTCTTTACGTAAAGTCTCCATGCACAACTAAGGGAGGTATTACATTTTCCTAACCGCAATGCAACTATTAACACCAAGCTCATGAATCTCTTTACGTAAAGTCTCCATGCACAACTAAGGGAGGTATTACATTTTCCTAACCGCAATGCAACTATTAACACCAAGCTCATGAATCTCTTTACGTAAAGTCTCCATGCACAACTAAGGGAGGTGTCACATTTTCCTAACCGCGATGTAACTGTTAACACCAAGCTCATGAATCTCTTTACGCAAAGTCTCCATATACAAGGGAGGTGTCACATTTTCACAAAGTTCCGCAACAGAAGCACGACAATTACGACTAAGATCTCTCCTATCTCGATCACTCAACTTTCTTGACCTACCGGGTTTACTTGCCAAAGTCACGGAGTCACATTCACTATATCTCTTCAAGCCCCTTAAAAACTGTTGATTTCGATCTCCCTACAATGTCTCCAATTTCGCTCAATAACAAGCCAACTTCTCTCATACGGACTATCATATTTCACATCCTCTCACACACAACTTCCTATCATGCTGCAAAGTTAACTAACACTACTTAGAACTTCACAAAAGTTTGCTTGTAGAACTCCTAGCAACATCACTAGCAACATCACTTTACATGTACAATACCATTGATCGCCACTCTGCCTAAATTCAAAAGTTTGCAGGAACGTGGAAAGTTTGCCTTGGGGGGAACGCAGTAACTTAAATGTACCCCAGCGTCGTGACTCCCCAGGTGGATTGCCGAGCATCCCACGGCCATTCGCCCCCGTCCCTACGGTTACCGATAACCGCCCCCCCCCGGCCTTCTCTCGTCTTCACGTCTTCAGCTCCTCCTCTCGGGCGTCCCTCCCAAGGCGGGAGCCTTGATTGGGAACTTTTGGCCCTTTTTGTTGCCACTGCAGCCAATTTCCGTCCCCAGCTGTCCGTCCCCAGCTGTCGTTTCAGTTTCATCGATGTGGCCCGCATTCAGTTGCGCGTGTGCGAACTCTTTTCTGTTCCTTGTTGTCAGTCGAGCTTCTTCGTCTTGTTGTTGTTGAGGACTTGGAGGGGGAAGATCGAGAGTAATAAAGAGTAATAGGAAAAAGCTCACTAAGCTAAGACGAAGCTCATTCCAGCTTGCTGTAGTTTTGAAAGCTCTGCTGGCGATGGGTGCGACCGAAGAGACCGAAGAGGCCGTCGTCGTCGTCGTTGTCGCGCCCTGAAGAAAAATGTGGTGCCCTGGAGCCTCGGGACACAAGGTTTGATCGAGCTTCCAGCGATGGCGGGAGCTGGTTCGCCTCTCCTGAGCTGGTGCGCAATTTTAGGGTTCTTTGTAGTCGTCGCTTTGGTTTCAGCAGATCCAGCGAATGACAAGCTTGTGCTGGAAGCTTTCAAAGCCGGGATCACGAACAGCGCCTCGCTTGGCTGGACGGATCCCGATCCTTGTCAGTGGAACTCGCACAACGTGAAATGCGATGCGTTAGGGAACGTGCAGCAGCTACGAGTGCGCGCGGCGGGGCTTACAGGAACTGTGACGCCGAGGCTCAAGGAGCTTTCGGAGCTCACTTATCTTGAGCTCAACTTCAACTTCTTCACCGGGTCGATGCCGTCACTCTCAGGACTGTCGAAGCTTCAAACGGCGTTTCTTGATGATAGTGGTTTCTCCTCCATACCTGGGGATTTCTTCGATGGCTTGACCTCTATTGTTGAGCTTCACGTCGAGAATAATCCAAATCTCAATGCCACCGAAGGCGGGTGGACTTTACCTGCTTCCTTAGAGCTTCCTTCTTTAACCATTCTCTCCGTGACGAACGCGAGCGTCATAGGGCAGCTTCCTTCGTTTCTTGGTACCCTACCAGCGCTTAAGACCTTGGAAGCTTCGTACAATAACTTGCAGGGCGGCATTCCAGATTCATTTGCTTCCTCCAGCCTCCAGGTTTTGAAGCTGAACAATCAGCAGATGAATGGGAGCCTCACTGCCGTCGGTGGAATGGTTGGACTGCAGACGCTGTGGGTGCAGGTGAACGTTTTCTATGGTGCAGTGCCGACGGGATTGGAGAAAGCTGCTGGATTAACAAGCTTGCGCATCAATGACAATAACCTCGTTGGGAGACTACCGCTTGGGCTTGCTACTCTGCCATCCGTGAAAGAAGTGTGGATGAACAACAACAAGCTTACCGGTGAGCTTCCCGCATTTGCAGCTTCTGTGACGACGATTTTCGATGATGCGACGTATTGTGCTGGAGCGGGGGTGGCGTGCTCGGCGAATGTGAATTCGTTGCTGGATTTTCTAGCTGCGGCGGGGTACCCTCAGCAAGTGGCAGTCACATGGATTGGGCCGAATCCATGTAATGGCTGGACTGGAGTAACGTGTGATCCTTCGGGGAACATCATTACGATTGTGTTGATATCGTATGGACTCACGGGCACGATCTCACCTTCGCTGGGGAACTTGACATCCTTAACGTCGTTGGTGCTGTCGAAGAATGCTCTTACGGGTCCAGTTCCGGATTCGCTCACCACATTGAAAGCTTTGAAGACAGTGGATGTCAGCAACAACAACCTCTCCGGGCCTTTGCCTTTGTTTGCTTCCACTGTGAAGTTTACGTACCTTGGGAATCCGCTGTTGATGCCCGGTGCTGCTCCTGCTTCTGCTCCTGCTTCTGCTCCCGCTTCTACTCCTGTGTCTGCTCCTGCTAGTGTAGCGACTCCACCGGCGGTTGATAACGCTCCTGTTGATTCACCACCTGGGTTGCCTCCTGTGGCATCTGCCCCTATTGGAATTGTGCCTCCCGTGGCGTCTCCTACGAATGCAACAGGTGAAAATCAGACGAGCAAAAAATCGTCTGGAACTGGAGCTTTGATAGGCGGTGTTGTGGGTGGAGTGGCAGTGGCTGCTCTTGCGGCTATTGTGGTCTTTTGTTTGTGTAAAAAGAAACGCAAGAAACTGCAGAGTGGCAATGTAGTGTCGATACATCCACGAGGAGACTCTGGATCGGATAGTGAACTGATGAAGGTGATGGTGGAGAATAGTTATAGCAGTGCTAGCCATCAAGCTACCGTGGGCTCGTATGGGGACAGTCTTCACAGTGGGAGCTCCTCGAATGATCATCAGGTAATTTTTTTTGTGGGAATTTCCCCACCTTCTTCAGTAGTGAGTTTCAAACCGTATTGAATGTGCTTTGAAGTGCGGGAAGTGCGCAATCAAAGCATTCAACCACAACATCTGTTTGGGTACCCCAATTTGGGCTTGTATGTCAGATGGTGATGAACAATCGTTGTATCATAGTTACAGTGATTGAAGAAGAGGTGGAAAATGTGCCATTCAGTTCAACGCGATGCCATTAGATACTTAGAATTGATGAGTAACGCAATTAACATTGAAGACTCCATATGTACATTCCCCACCGACCATTGGATTGCTTTGTTGAAGATACAGGATTTAACAAAGTCTGATATTGCCCTTACGTAAGAAGTCGATATTGTTGTGTTGTCTGGACTGACGATTGGATGTTTGACAGGTTAAGGAGCAGGGCAACATGTTCATGTCGATCAACATGCTGAGGGTGGTCACAAACAACTTTTCAGAGCAGAATATTATAGGTCGGGGAGGCTTTGGGGTGGTTTACAGAGGAGAGTTGGAAGACGGGACGCAAATTGCGGTCAAAAGGATGGAGGCAGCGGTAGTGAGCAACAAAGGCTTGAGCGAATTCCAGTCAGAAATTGCTGTTCTAACAAAAGTGAAGCATCGACATCTTGTGGGTCTTCTAGGGTATTGTGCGGATGGCAACGAAAGGCTTCTGGTTTATGAGTATATGCCGCAAGGCACCCTTTCTCAGCATCTGTTTGAGTACCGGGAGATGCAAGAGAAGCCACTCAGCTGGATGATGAGGCTCACCATTGCGCTTGATGTTGCTCGAGGCTTGGAGTATCTCCACAATTTGGCCCACCGGAGCTTCATTCACCGGGACTTGAAGCCTTCGAATATCTTGTTGACGGAAGACTTCCGAGCGAAAGTGTCGGATTTTGGGCTTGTCAAACTTGCTCCGGAAGGGAAGTTCTCGGTGGAGACCAGATTGGCAGGAACATTCGGATATCTCGCCCCGGAATATGCAGGTAATGCAATTGGGACCTCGCCCATAATATTTAATCCTCAAAGGTCGAAGGATTCATGGTTTTTGAAATGACCTTTTCGATTGATCATACTGTGGGAAATGTTATGTAAGTGGAGCAATTTTTTACATCAGTAGCTTGAGTGAAGAGTATCGCATGTGTTGGTTAAAAAATCAAGTAAAATCCCCGTATGAATTCAAAGCTGCTAAAAGAATGTGGCAAATATGGGCTTCTTCGTCCTTAACCCTATTGTCACGTTCTCGATGTTCTTTAAATAACACTGTAATTGCACATTCCCTGTATACCCTTTGAATCTGACATGTCGTGTACACATCGGATTGTACAACTCCACACGTCAAGTTGTGAACATGCTAACTTATAGGACAACTTGCACATTTGAAGTTGTAAATATGTCTGAGTGCTACTTAATCGAAGTCCATTTGTCAGTGTCATTAGAGAGGGTTGAGTGCGCTTTGGTTTTGTAGCCAATTCTGACAAGCTTTTTTTGACTCCTTGTGCAGTCACTGGGCGAGTGACGACGAAGGCGGACGTTTTCAGCTTCGGCGTGGTGTTGATGGAGCTTCTGACAGGTCGACGAGCTCTAGATGAGACACAGTCAGAGGAGAACATGCATTTGGTGACGTGGTTTCAGCGAATGATGATAAAGAATAACAACAACTTCCGGTCGGCAGTGGACCCCACCATGAACGCGGACGACGAAACCTACAACACCATGACCATCGTTGCGGAGCTCGCTGGGCATTGCACTTCCCGCGAGCCGTACCAACGTCCTGACATGAGTCATGTGGTGAACGTGCTGGCTCCCTTGGTGGAGCAGTGGAAGCCCTCGAGGAAGCACGGTGACGAGGAAGCCTGCAGCTCTGGCGAAGACCTCGAGCTTTCTCTCCCGCAGGCCTTGAAGCAATGGCAGGAATTTGAATTTGACGGTGACACGACCTACACCCAGCGCTTCGACGACTCCAAGTCTAGTCTTCCTGTTCGGCCGACCGGGTTTGCAGACTCCTTCACCTCAACAGACGGCCGGTAATGCTGCAACCACCTCTTCTCGTCGTGCATTTGTCCCTAGAGTTGGACCGACTTGCTGCACTCTGCTAGAACTCATGTAATCAGCGCACGGCGAAATTTATTCACCAAGGTCTGGCCAGAAAAAACAGGTCCATAGCTGGTTTAGCTGATGGCAGCTCTGGAGCCGTGAGCAGCACGAAAAAGAGAGCTGTCGAGAGGAGTACCCCTATCTCCCTAGGTCAGGAGTTAGGCCAGTTGATGAAGATTCCAATTGGACAATTTTTCTCATACATAGAGCAACGTGTCTTGATGTTAAGCAAAGGTGCTTTCCTTTGTTTGGCGGTGTACAGTATGCAATTCCCCCTATGAAGGTTTTTGGCTGCCTACTGCCCTTATAACTCAGTCACTGCATCTAGAATCTGCTCCTGACGGTGACGAGTTGACAAAAGGAAGGCAGCCCAAGACTTGTTCGTCTGCAATGACCTCTGCAGCTTTCGTGACAGTTCACCTGATCAGTTGGGAATTCTGTTGTACTTGTAGTTAAGCTTGTATTATGTCAGCATTTCTTGGTTTTCTTTCCATGTTGATATCCTTTCACATCTTTAGGGTGTCGTTCAGCAGTGACGTGTAAGAGCTAGGATGTGGTAGTGATCGACTGAATCTTCAAGGACTCTCGATGTCCATCCAGTACTGATTCACACACGATTGGCAAAAGAAGAGGCTTCCGATAACGGACTACTTAAGGTAGTCTCCTCTAAATTGCTAGTGTGGTTCAATAAAAGCTCTCAAAGTTTGTAACCCAAGCTTTTGTTGTACATTATGCTACAGTTATTTCTGCTTGCAGAACTTTCACTACTTAGGTCGCTTTATTTTTTTTCGACACTCTTTGGTCTGTTCTTTTTGTTTTTTCGTTTTTTCGGCACAAATGTCAGCAAGTTGCAGAGATCTAATACTGACATACCAGGAGCGAATTCCAAGGCGTGAATGTGATCTAATCCTGACACCACATGGCAGCAGTCATCAACCTTTGGCTTGGGTACCAATGTAAAGAGGCTGTGGTGTGTATAGCCTGTCACCGTCCTGTCTTAAGCTTAGGTGGAAGATTTGTACCTCCGAACACTGCAATTACTGCACTGGCAGGTTGCAGGCAGTG
Source organism: Rhytidiadelphus loreus (assembly GCA_947034895.1). Classification (NCBI taxonomy): domain Eukaryota; kingdom Viridiplantae; phylum Streptophyta; class Bryopsida; order Hypnales; family Hylocomiaceae; genus Rhytidiadelphus; species Rhytidiadelphus loreus. The sequence continues at coordinate 50,102,185 of OX344764.1, forward strand.
ACTCGTCTGTCTGTGACCCTTCGAATTTCGTCTGTTTCTGGGCCCAGTACGTGCCTGGCAGTTCTTCAACTGTATTTCCTAGGAAATAACTTACAGTACCCCTTCTGACTGACCTATGACTGTGTCTATGATAAGGTATGTCAAAGAAATTAGGGCTTGCTTGGCCTGTTCTTTTTTGTTGTTGATAGGCAATGACTCTGACATGTCGGTGTTTTTGGTGTGATCTGGTGTGATCTTACATGTGTATATTCATCAGTGAAACTCGGGTAACTTCACTGCAGGAACTCTTCTTCTGCGTGTGTCAGTTCCAGCCTGTTTTTTATGTTCAACTGTAGCCCTAAAATTGCGCCACTTCAACCTTGAAATCTCTACTTCTAAAGCAACTAGTTTTTCTTTACCAATTTTTTTTCCCCATTTCTATAATAAATATGGATGAAGTTTCTAATTTGGGATGGAAAAGTGAATGAATATAAATGAAAAGTGTATTTATTCAAAAATGAAAGAATGGAGAAATAAAATACTTCACCAAATTATAAGTGCTTGATTGATTTTAGCACTTTTTCCAACAGTTAAAACAGAGGGGTGGGTTCTATGACTTCCATCTAGTTTCAACAACAATATTGTTGATTGACTATAGTTATTGTTCTTGTGAGTTTCCTATAGATTTTCCATAAGTATGTTTTTTGCAAGGATTTTATTTTTAGCAATTTTCTACTAAGTTGTGATATTGGAGAAAACTATTGGAATATCTTGCTAAGTATTTTCTATTTTTGAATGGATGCATTGCCACAACATACCCATGACAAATCAAAGTATGATGATATTGTCACATTTGGATGTGTATGCACATATATAGATGAATAATCGATGTTCAAGCTACTTATATTCACAAGTGTATTGATTATGAAGTATTGCAAGTTTTAGTACCTTAAAAAATTGAAAATAAAATTGTGGTAGGCTTTTAGCTTCTTCTAAGAGCATTTGTACTTAGGTGTGTTGGGCATGGCTTCAACAACTCCTCCTATGACATGTCCTAGTAGAAATCCATGCCCCACTATTATGAATTTAAACATAGGTTCTTCAAAAACTAGGTTGGCCACTCAACAATTTTGAAGGCCTTCATTGTTGATGCAGGATTGTGGATTCATGAAGATCTAGTTGTCAGACTTTGTTTGAACAAGGTAATGTATGGTTGTATTAGTCAATTTGAAATTAGTTTAGCAATATCCACAAAAACAATGACAAAAGGTGGGATGAAGGCAATGACAACAATGAATGAAGGCCTCTATAGCATGGGACAATTTTCCTTCGCCTTCCACTCATGAATCCTAATGGATCCTCCCAAACCCCTCTAGTGTGTCATTTTTGACATGATTGGATAGTGAAGCTCTAAGTGTGGTGTGTCATTTTGACATGATTGGATAGTGAAGCTCTAAGTGTAGTGTGTCATTTTTGACATGATTGGGTAGTGAAGCTCTAAGTGTGTTTACTTGTTTATCACTATTTAAAAAGACAAAATAATATGTAGGTATCAAAAGTGTTCTAATGCTCTTAAATATGTGTTATTTGAATATTGTATAAAGTACAGGTTTTGAATTTTTGAATTTTTGCGTATAGCTTCTTTAAAATTGTGAATATACTTTGACTCTTTATTTTTCCATGCTTATTCAACCTCAAATTCATTTTAGACAATAGCTTATTACGCTTTGGGCCACAATCCATGCTTGTAGAAAATTAGTCCTAAAGGTTCAATGCCTTGTAACAAGTTCTTTAGAAAGTATAAGCAAGATTTTCATCATTTCTTTTAATATTGATTTATTGAATTTTTTCTAGTTATAGTAATGCACTACCTTTCCAAGGATATAAATAATTTTTCACTAGACTTTGAAAAAATAAATCTCATTTATACTCTAAAATAATTAATAGAAATTTAAACTTTGTTGATGATGAATGGAGATTACAAAAAACTCTTTTCTTTACTTCAATTCTATTCTATTATTTTGCAATCTATGTGGTCAATGTTCCTAAAATTTTTACCACACATTTTTCAAGTATTGTAATGTAAGATCCCATTGTTGGATACCAAAGCTAATTAGTTTGTTTTTCATTATTCTTTTTGCACTAAAATAACAATTTAGAAGTGATTTTTAGTGAAACATAGTCACAAACCTCTAGGGGGGAAATAATTTCGCCCTTAGAAGTAGTAAAAGTCACAAAATCATAAAATATGAGTAAACTTTTAAAATAAAATAAAACTGCATATCATTATTTCTTGTTCTAGCCTTCATTTATGTTTACCTTCCAAAGGACCAAAAGTCCTCTCAAGGGACTCTTGCTAAGGTTTGGATAGATTCCTATGATCTCAATTTTGTTATGATTTTTTTAATTTATTTTTGTAGATAAACTCATTAGCTTTCTAGGAATATAATTTTAATTTTAAAATAAGAACTTGGATCCAAGAGTTATGCTATTTGAAGCTCAAAATAGAGGTCATTGGGTAGTACACTTTTTTTTTGCAAAAACTCAAAATAAAATTATTTTTATTTTTATTATAGAAAATGGTTTTGTCTATATGGAAAGCTTTGATTCATTTTACATGGACTAATGATGGTAAGTTATGGAAAATCATGTTTTTTGAGCAATCACATGTTCAAAAAATCTTCAAAAAGTAATATAGGATTCATTTCTAAACTCAATTTTTACAATTTTCTAGAAAAAAAAGTTCATCATGGTTTAGTTTTTGTTAGAATAATTTCATTGTTGGCATTAGTGTGTTTCAATTCCATCTTAGAGTTATTAATGATTTAGTTGTTTTTTCTATCTCATACCTGCTTTACTTAATATTTTTTTTAAGAATCAAAATTAAAAAAGAATTATTGATAATTTTTTTCACAACTCTCAACGACATTTTTCAGAATATAAAATTTTTAATCCAAAATCTATTTAGCAAAACTTTTAAATTAAGAAGATTCAAAGTCTTAAAATCCAATTAGACAAGGTTTAAGAAGAAAAAAAATTCTTCACTTTAAACACAAATATCTTGCAATTCATGTGGGGGAAATTTTTGAAATTTCTTTCACACAATCTCATACTAGTTCAATGTCAAATTGTATACTTAGATATGCAATAAAAGAAAATTTTAAAAAATTTTGCATTTTGCAATAGAAATGGTAGTTTTGAGTATTTTTTGACAAAAAGGCTTTGGTACTCAAGGGGGGTAAAACCTTAGATAATTTCATATACTATAATATGTATAATTTTTGTTACACATGATTTCCTAATTTAAAAACCAAATAACTAAAATATTGTGATAAAAAGACCACAATTTATTAGTCAATTATACAATTTGCTAAATTTATGTTGATGGATGGCAGTTTGACTCAAAGGTCACATGACATTTTAAACTTTGCTTTTCCTACCTTCCCTACGATCTCTTGAAGTATGATATCTCTTTTTTCTAAATACTTGGCAAGAAATATATGTTAAGATAACAATTGGTGAGAGCAAAAAAATCTAATTTTGCAACCATGATCTCATTAATATAATAATATATTAATGTTTGCTTGTGAGGAAGGCAAAAGGAATCCCCTCACTAACAAGGGATTAAGAATGTTATGCAAAGTTGTTTAGGATGTGAAAAAATATATATGTTATTTGAAAAATTCTAAAATTATTCATACTAAAGATATACCATGAGAAGATATTTCAAGTTCTTCAAGTTTTTTTTTGTTATATTTACAAATTTATCCTAATTTATTTTTGTTGAAAATTATAAATCATTTAAAAATAATAAAAAAACTAATTTAGATTTTCAACAATGATAGATAAGACATTGATTCATATAATATCTAATAGAAAATGCAATAGTTTTATCCATCATATTTTCAATCCACACAACTTTTTCATTCATTTTGCTTTTGCTAAATCTTGATGTCATCCAAACATTTTCTCAATGAAACCTTGCAAATTGGTGCAACAAGATAAAGATAAAGATAAAATTGAAACTAGAGTATGAGATCTTGAGTTGTTACATTTAGAGATCACCTTTCAAAAAATTATAAAAAACACTTTAATGCCTCAACAATATGTACATGGTGCAAAAGAATGCCCAATTCCTAACCAAATTATCCGCACTTGCACACTCAAAAGGATCAAGCATTTAAAGTCAAAAGAGACCAATTTGATTGGTCATATTGGAAAAAATAGATTTCAAAAGGGACAAAATTTTATATTTTGAGGATTAGTGTAAGTGTTAAAAGTTAAATAAAACTGCACAAAAGAATCTCCTAAACTCAGAAATTGCTAAAGATAACTTGTAATCTAATTTGAGATGAGCAAGGTTCTTTAGAGTTTTAATCCCTAAAGTTTAAAATGTCCTCTTGGGGACACTTGAAGGTTGAGCTTGTAATTTCAATTTTTAATTTGGTTTTTTGAATTTAAAAAATAAATAGGAAAACACATTAGTTTTCTAAGAATATAAATTTTATTTCAATTGGTCCGATGGTCCCTAATAATAAGAGTTAGACCACCTTAATTTCAAAAAGCAGTTCATTGGGCAGCAAAAAAGAATCTACAAAAAATTGTAATGAAACTTTAGAAATTTGTTTCTCCTAGATTATATTTCTATTTACCTAGAATGCTTTGATTCATTCCATTTGGATTAGTGATGTGAAAGTTATAGAGAGTCTTCTTTTAGAAGCAATCATTGTATCTTCTTAAGAAAGTAGTACATTGGATTTGTTTTTGAACTAAATTTTCACAATTTTCAAAAGAAAAAAGTTCCAAAAAGTTGAATTCACTTGCTAAAACAATCTCACTATTGGAGTTAGCATTTTTTAAAGAATAAAAATCAAGGTTTTGTTTTTGAACTTTTTTTTTTAGATTCTCAACTCAATCTTTCAACATAAAAAAATAGAAATTCAAAATATATGGTGCAAAATTTTTATGTTAGAAAGATTCAAAGCCTTATAATCTGGTCACACAAGGTGCAAAAAAAATTGTTTTCTTCACTTCAAACACAAATATCTTGCAATTTAAGCAATCAAAGTTTCTAGAATTTCTTCCATGCATTCTTATACTAGTCTAGTGCAAAGATCCTATAGTTAAATATTCTAAAAAAACAAATTTTGAAGTTTTTTTTGCTCTTTGCATTAGAAATGACAATTTTGTGTGGTTTTTGATGAAGAATAGACCTTGGGACTTTAGGGGTTAAAGCATACATGGTGATAGAAAACTCCACAACAAAGATGCCAATTAGTGAGACAATACTTCACACAAAACTTCCAAGGGGAGATCAAGAATAGTAAGTGGAAGATGCTACAAAAAATGACACCAAGTGCATGGACTAATAGAGTTTGCAAAATTCCCCTTCTCACTCAACACTTCACTAATAATGATATTTAGTGTTCCTTATCTATTACTTGACTTATTCTAATTTTCATTTAGTTGACAAATAGCATTCAAGTTGACATTTAATTCATGCACTAGTCTCATCATCAACACTACTAAAAATTACAATAGCTGACAAGTAGTATTCAACTTCACATTTAGAGTTGGTAAAACTAACAGTGTTCTTAGACATTTAGTGTTAGAATTTGTTTTAATCCTCAAACACCTCAATCCTTTTTCCAATTTTGGTACATTTTTGCTTATATCTTTGTACAAAAATATCATCTCTAGCAATTTCATGAAATTGGTCATTGTGAAAGGTTGTCTTTTCAACATTCAAGTATTACATTGGATAAATGAGAAGTTAGTTGGACTAAACAGTGGCTACAAGCCACTCCGTTCATCGTCCAGAACATGGACGTCGGAGCGCTTCAGGGTTAAGGTTGCAAACACTAAATATCATTAGTAATGTACCGCTACCAAACGTTTCTCCAGCATTGATTTCCACAACGCCAAATCGTTCTACTCAATCAACAACGTTCAATCTGGTAGTTTTGCTTACTCTAAGGACTTAGAATTTGGAGAAGGACTGCAGGTTACAATCCTCTTTAATTTCACTAAGTTAGCCAATGAGTCAGGGATATGGTTAGTACTTGATTAAGCCCTTGGCTTTGAGCCATTCGAGAAGCTCACGCAACCCTTCCTCAAATGGTCTCGACTTGTAGTCCAGCTCCCTTTCCGCCTTCGCACTTGAATAGGCCCACTGGTGCTTAAGAATATCTACAGACTGCACACTCCATCCATCAGTTCGCCTGAGTCTATTTAAAGCGTGCACTTCCTTGTGAACGATTTCAGAGATCTTTGATTTAAATTCATAGCATCTCATGACTGAAACTCCTGAAGGTTTTGGTCCTGCGGAGATAAATTTCTACAGAACAGAGAATTTCTACAGAATAGAGAAGATCTCTGAGAGTAAACTTTAAAATAGAGGAGGTCTCCGTTAGATTCGAAGATAACAGGTAGCAAATCGCAAGTGTCTTTACACAAAACCCAAATAGAAATGTATAATTTTTTCACGTATCTCTTCTCCATATAATCCTCATTACAACAACTCTTTTCTTGAAAATTTTAAAAGCAAGATTAATCTGAGAATGTCATTATTCCTATGAACACATGGGAGATTGAGAAGAAATTCAATCTAGTATGGAAGGCCCCCCCCTGAACATGCTTCTACTATTTTTATCACATGTCTCATTTTCATTGGGAACCCAAACTTTTCAAAGCATGTGTTTAAACTCTCCTCTTCGGATAGAGAGACAATAAGTTTTGTGCTCATAAGAGCTACATTTGGAGAATGTGGGGTTTCCTGAAACTTACCTGAGAGGTAATGAGAGGTACTTGGTGACTTAAGCCGGTGCACGCACCAAAACGTGCCCACTGCACGCACAGAAAGCCTGCCACATCTAGAATCCACATTGGCACTGTGAACTTGGGAGGGCTCGTGTTGGTTAGTCTTGCTGCCACGTCAAAAACCTCATGGAACGACAAGTTTTCTCCACACAACAAGTATCTCTCCCCCTCCTTCCCCATTTCCATTGCAGCCAGAAAAGCCACAACAACATCGTCAATATGGCAGAAGGAAAGCTTCCTGTCCCTTGCACCAATGTATCCAGGCATTCGCCCGTTAAACCGCTCAATCATCTGCAACAACAAGAAGCAGTTCATCACAAGTGTCTCTTCCCCAAATAGATATGTATAATTCACATGTCTCTTTCCATATAATCCTTAGTTCATTTCTCAATATATTCCTTAGTATAATCTTCCCAAATTGAAAATTCAAATATCCTATTCAAGAATCTTAAAATACCAATAATCTTCAAACCATATCTCACAATTCTACTAGACAAAAAAAGTTCTTTCTTTGAGTGAAGGATCCCAACATCATGATACTGTTGCTTTTAACCCCTTAAAGCCCAGATTTTCTTTTTCTGGTTATTATTGATTATATTAAAATACATACCTCAATTTCGTCATAAAGAAAGAGTGCTTTTTAAAGACTCAAACATTATTTTGGATGAATGAGAATTCATTTGGAGAAAAAATCATCCCTAAGCCTCTCTCCATCATCCAGAATATGGACTTTAAGAGTGCCTACGGGTCAATGTCAAATTTTCTATATTTTCAAACCATTGCTTAGTCTCTTTCCTTGGGTGTAGAGAGACGATAACATGCTAGAAGGGGAATCAACATTCTCGTGGAAATCTTCAACGCCTGCTACCTCGTATCCATATAATCGATAAGCTCAACACGTTTGCTGGGATACAACAAAGATGAAAAGAGGAGCACATACAAGCTCAGCAACAGAGTTTCCTTTGGTCAGTGTACCGGGGCCATATATCACTCCAGGGTACAAGGACACGATTGGCACACCCTCCGCAGCAGCGTCTTGAGCGACCTTGTCAGCGAGAGCCTTTGATTCTTCGTAGGGGGAGTAGAAGGTCTTCAGTGAGTGGAACTGCATACATCCTCAACTCCACAATAAACTTCTCTGTGAACAGGCCAACAGTATGGTCCGAAGTCTCTCAATCTTCCACAAAAATGTCCAACCTAAAGCCATGGTCATTAAAAATATGAGACTGGACAATCAATATTTATGATCTTAAATCCCAACTCACAATCTACTATACAAATTTTCTAATTTCATTTGCAATGTGATTTTTTTCCAAGACTAGAGAGTCAAGTTCGCAATAGTCCGCTAGCACAAAAACTTCAATGGAAAATTATTAATATTCTTGTGTCTGAAACATTTGTTGATGCTAAAAATACCAGAAACAGGAATTCTGTAAGATTTTGTTTTACTTCAAAGTTTAAACAGCACCTGCTTTGCTGCCTGGGGATAATTGACGAATGGCTAAAAAAAAACTTTTAACTTGACAGTGTCATCGATTCCAATAAAAAAGTGTTGTGTGAGAATCAAAGAGAAGCCAAACCTGCGTTTCGTCCCCAATGTATCCGTCTGTAGGACCCACGGCGAAAAACGAAGAAGTGTAGATGAGCCTCTTGACACTGGGAGTCGCCTTCACAGCTTCTATCACCGCCTTCAATCCTTCCACGTTCACCTATTCCAATGAAGTGCATGCGCACACAGATATGTCCATTCATCGTACTAGAATAATTTCAGACAAATGTGCCAAGATAAGAACGCCTTTTGATCAAATGTTCAGCCGCTGTGCATCTCCTTAATCAATGTGTACCTATTGTCGAAAGAAGCGAAAGAATCGATTATAGAACAAAACTTTGATTAGAAAACTTTGACTCCAAACGGTATCCAAAACCCGCATTCTTTGGCGCATTGGAATCCTCTTTCATTCACCATCAAGCACATATAAAAATTTGATCATCCCGATAAGAGGAGCTGTGCTCAACAGCAATTTGGGGTGGGTGTCCCTACCTTAATGGATTGCTAGTGTTTACACTGCACGGTTCGCTTGTGCAATGAAAAATCGATTCAGCTACGCATCGTAGCAATGCTGATGGACAAAACCGACATTTAAACCCTCCGAATTGAGACAATGGAACGCGATCCGTGCGAAGTTCTCAGGGATAATTCACTACATTTCCCTCGGGTAACTGAAATGGATTAAAGAATTTGAACTCCACGGAACACTTAGTGTAAATTCGTTTCTGCTGCGCATCCTAGCAATACTCCGACAAAATAGACATCCAAACCCTCCGAATTGAGACCATCATCAATTAGGGGTGCAATCGCTAAAAGAGTTCACTAGAATAATTCACTACAATTCACTAGAACGATTTCAGTTTTCTAATGTGGTAATGGATTGCTAGAGTTTACACTACACGGTTCGCTTATGCAGTGAAAAACCGTTTCACCTAGCAATGCTGATGGACAAAAACGACATCCAAACCCTCCGAATTGACACAATCATCAAATTAGCGACGCGATTTCTACGAAGTTCCCTAGAATAATTCCCTACATTTCCCTAGAATATCTTCCCTTCTCTGATGCGGTAACAAATTCCCTAGGGTCTGGACTCCACGGAAGGCTAACACAGTGTCAATTATTTCGTCCCCGCTACACATCCAATTAAGCTTTGACCCTAAATAACTTTCGCACACGACATCCAAGTACCGCATTCTTCGTTGCATTGCATTCCAATCCTCTTCCATTCGCGAACCAAAAAATACCCGGAAATCTTCAAATTAGAGATGCAATAGATATAGATGCGATACCGAAAAAAACTGAAAGTCTTCAAACTAGGGACGCAATAGATGCGATTGCGAAGAAACCGGAAATTTTCAAATTAAGCAATTGCAACAAATGCGATCGCGCGAGAGATTGACGACGCACCTTGATGAACACAGACGAATCCGGCAACCACGATCCCACGGCCGCGGCCGTGTGCACCACCCACTCGCACCCCTCGCACGCCCTCCTCACGGCCTCTGCGTCGCGAATGTCGCCCTCCACGAGCTCCACCTCGGGCGGCAGATCTGTCAGCTTGCTGGTCTTGCGCACCAGCGCCACCACGGAATGGCCCGCGTGGACTAGCGCCCCGCACAGGCGACCGCCCATGTATCCCGACGCCCCGGTCACCATCACCCGACCCATTCTCACACTCTGTTTTCTCACTGTCTGTTCTCTCTTTCTCTCGGCTTTCTCCACGATCACAAATGAACTGGAGCTCGAATTTAAGCTGCAATGGGGAGGAGCATTACGGGGACGAGGAGCTTGGCCTTGGGTGAATCGAGATTGTGCATAGCTTGCACGGGGCTCACCTCGGCACTAAGTCCCCGGTAGAATCCGGCCTAACGCCGGGCAGGCCATGCCTGCCCGGCCAAAAAATATAAAAGGAGCCCCCTGTATTGAACCGATTTTTCGGAATTTATGCACTCCCTGAAGTAATTCGGGGCCTCTGATTGCAAATATGAGTTCAGAATTTCAAAAAAAAAATTTGTGTAAAAAATAAAAAATTTCAGGGTTTCCTACGGGCAGGGGCAGTTCAAAATTTCAGGCGTTAGGCCGGATTCTACCGGGGACTTAGTGCCGAGGCGGGGCTCAGTGAAGACGGATGGGATGGTGGGAAGGACGAACTGACGTTGGAAGTGACGAACAGACGTTGGAACTGACGAACAGACGTTGGAACTGACGAACAGACGTTGGAACTGACGAACTGACGTTGGAACTGACGAACTGAAAATGGAAGTGACGAATTTCAGCCTAAAACTGACAGAATAAGCATGGTTTCATTATTGTTTCATTATTGTTTTGTAAAAGTTTATATGGGTTTTTGATGGTAGTCAAAAGGAGATTTTAGATTCTCTTGGAATATAACTTTTGAACACATATGATTAAACTATGAATTTTCAAAGTGATGAAATAGGTATTAGACTTAGTTTTCAAAGATGAAATCATATGTTTTCTATAAGTCATCAAAACTTCAACTCTTTTTTGTAAAAATTTGATATTAATGTGAATTTTTTTTTAAAAAGTAGAAGAAATTTCTTGGAAGACTCATTAGGTGTACATTTTGCATATAAAGTGTATTCAAGGGATATTTCAGAGGGGGGGTATTATTTTTTGATTATAGAGTTTAGAAGGACCCTATTGTTACCTAGTACCCCTACATGTAGGTTAGTTTTGTAAATAACTAGGGAAAATCTAGAACATGTCTAAAATTTGAAAAATTGTACAACTATTTTTGAAAATTTGAAAAAATTTCATCGGTGCCTATTCTAAATATCCAAAAATATTCTTGAATTTTTTTAGAAAAAATAACACATTTACACATGAATACAAGAAATCAATCCAAAATTGGATGTGTCTAAAAAGTAGGAAGAACAAAGTGTTGAAAATCAAGAAAATCAAAATAAGGTGACCAACTATCTAAATTCTAAAATAAAATTATTTTGGCACCAAGGTGCTGAATTTGACTTGAATGTATAGTGTTTTGATCATGTTAGTGAAATAGCATACATTATCTAATATTTTAACAATGCTCATTTTTTGTAGACATCTACTTCTATAGTTGGATATGTTTATTTCAATTTTTAAGTTTTTGGTTTTTAGCAAAATAAGAAATAAAATTGAACTCTTGTACCTATGAATGCATTTGAACAACCACATGCAAACTAGCCCTTTTTATGTTTGAGCTTGCAATTCATACCAACCTCTTTAATGATAGAAGACAATCAAGACATCGAAATTCCATATATAATGTAAATAAATGTCATGTGTTGGGCACAATGCAATGCAACAAAAGAAGTAAAATGTGACAAAAAGATCATCCTATCTATTGGTAGAAGATACATTTGAGGGTGGAACAAAAGCAAGGATAGGATTGGGACTCACAATTCCACTGTTCCGCATAAACAAAAGGCACTCTAAATTCAATGCACTACCAAAACAATGAAAGAATTTTGAATTGATTATGGATTCTCTTAGCCTTACCTTGTCTCTTTAGGTCTTGCACACAATAAGTGCATTATAGTGCAAACATTGCAAACATTGATGGTTAATAGGAGATCCTAAACCATAAGTGCACCACTTATTTGAGGTCATTGCTCACATCTTGAAGCACATTGAAAGAAAATGATAATTGCTAAATAAAAAGTGCTAGAATTCCAATTGACAATCTAGAAATTGTGTCAGCAATAGGATTGTAGAATCTTAAAATTATAGAGTTGGGAGTGAAAAGAATTAATTTGAGTTAAACCAAAAGTGAGGGAAGAGCCCGCAAATGGCAAAAAGACTTCTAATTACCTATTCACGGTGGTAAAGCCTCTTTAATTGAGAAGGTCAAAATGGATTGTACGGGCAAGCAACTTTAGTCTAAAAGTAGAGTCATTAGAATTAAATAATCATAAAATTATGTTAAAAATCTTATTCAATATTTATTCTAGAAAGCGATGTAGAGCCTTTTTCAATACTTATTCTAAAAAGCATTTGAATTGTTATATTGTTTGAATGTTTTTAGGAATGACAACAAAGTTTTGTAGAATCTTAAAATTTTGACAAATGGGGTTTTTGGTCTCACCTTTGCAAAAAGAGAGGATCAAATACAAAAAGTTCACATTCCAAAAGAATTCAATTACAATAAGTCATGTCTTGTTGTCATTCCTAATTACTTTAAAGCTAGAGGTGACAAATGCCTTATAGAATAAGTATTAAAAGAAACATTTATACACAAGATTTTTGCATGACTTTATAATCAACAATTCAAAATCAAATTGATTGCAACATTTTTTTACTTAAAGAGTTAATATATAAGTAGTTACTAAGTATACAATATGACATATATTGTACACTTCAAGGGAAGTATAAAATTTTGTAGAAATTTTTATAATCTCAAATTTTGGCATGATTTTTTGAAACTCTTTCAAAGTTAAAAACAAATTAGCCTTTTAGAAATACAATTTTTATTCCAATCCAGTCCTAGGAACAATAGATTTACTTCTATATTTTACGTGCTTCTAATCTACATTCTTTTACAAAATCAAAATTAAGTTTTTCTTTCCTCCAAACTCTTAATTCAATTTTTTATATAATTTTTTTATTTAAAAATTGTGGTATAAGAATTTTTTCAAGTCTAAAGAATTCAAAGTCTCATAATATAGTATGACAAGGTGCCAAAAAAAAATATCACTTCAAACACAAATACTTTGCAATAATTATAATGTGATAAAGATTATTGTGGTAAATTCATATTTACAAGTATTTTTAATAAATTATTTCCTTCAGTTATATGTGATTTATATAAGATGTAGTATATTGAAATTGTGCAAATAACAAATTGTAAAAAAAATTCATCAAAAGTTAATTGATTAGAACTTGACTTTAAATATTTGATTAGTCAGATTGAGATTAAGATTTTTCCATCATTCTTTTTACACTTTGTAGTTGTTTTTTCTAGGTAGTGAATGGTCTTTGTTTTTTGGCTTAAATTCCCAAGTAATGGAAGGTGTACTTTTAATTTTTGGTGATGGCCTCTGCTAAAATATCATCATTTATGAAGAGAGAAAACATAGATGATACCTCAAAAATATACATTTAAATACTTTATTTCAAATTAAGATTATAATTTTTCAATAACAATTTATCAAAATTCAAATATTTCAAATCTCCTTTTATACTTTACACATTTTAATCATTTTTTAAAGATTTTCAATTCATTCTTATTTTATTCTAAAAACAAAAAATAATAATAATTGAAATGTAATCTCTACTTTTAAATTTCAAAGGATTTGTGTCATTTAATAATCAAAATCCATTGCATTAAGTATTTGGACTCTTCTAATATTAAACAATGAAGTCCTAACTCTTCAAATCTATAAATAATTCTAGTTTGCTTATTATACTAATGTTTTTTCACTTTAAGTTATTTGTAATTTTTTAGAAATACATAGATTTCTATTGATTACTTGATTTTTTAAGTTTGATAAGTTTATGCCAATAGAGTGGTGGCTTTTCTTCTTCTAAAGATCATTTAATTCCAAAGAGTGCTTGAAATTGTATTAGACAACATTTACATCGGTATTTTTAATTTGTTTGCTCATGCTCATAGAAAACTCTTAAAATACAAAAGTCTCTAAATAGAAAATCCATATTTTATATCAAACATAAAATTTTCTTGCATATATATTTTGGTAACCTACATCAAATTCATTAAAATTATCAATTGTTTTAAATTATATTTCACTATTTATTATTTAAAATCAACCTTAAACACAAGTAGACTTCATAAAATTGCCACATCTTATTTTTTTCATTTGAAATATGCCAAGTGTAGAGGTTGATTTACAATAAATACAAACAAATCATGTTGTTGTTTTTAAATTTTTTTTTAGTATCTATTATTCTATATTGTAAATAGGTTCTTATTATTTATTATTGATGACCATATCAATTCTATGTAGAATTGCTAAATCCTATTCTAAACTTTAGTAGTGACATTGGTGTTAATCTATTAGGGTGATTAAGCATAGAAGTGCTAAGTTTCTACTTCCATATACCCCCCTATGCAAAGAACTTTTTTCCTTCTATTTTAGATTGGTACTTGATAAGAGTAAAAAATAGTTAATTAATAATATGGGTAGCTATATTGATTTTGCTACAAAATAAAAATGACAAAATATATAATAATTTTTTGGAATTTTAAGTTTTTTTAAGTTTTACAAATATATTTTAGAACTTTTTTGAAATAAAACATATTCATACATTCTATTGCTAATTGTATATGCAATATTCATGGTTTAAGTTTATTGAAGGCTTTTGATTGGAATCCTAGAAATCAAGCTGACTTCAACAATTTATAATATATCTAAAATCCAATGGCTCAACAATTCATGATCTAATGTCTAAATAATATATAACAATTTTGGTGCAATGGGATCTTCTTAAAAATGGAAATAAGATTTGCCAGAAATAATAATTCCATTATAATTCTATGATTTTTTCAAATTGCCTGAAAGCCACTTGACTGATGAGTCATATCTTAGAATGCAATAAAATATGCTAAGTGGACAAAAATGTGAATTTTGATACAATCTTTGTCAATTAAAGGGAGGCATGATCTCAATTTTTAAATTTTGGGAGCACAAAGAACAAGGAATATCTTAGAAAATACATACAAGACTACATATGTATTTAAAAAAAATTTAAGCATGCTTTCTATATCTAAAGAATATTAATAAAGTGAATTCTAAGACTATTTAATTTCTAAGTTGATCAACATTCTTAGATCAATTTTTTATATTCTAATTTCTGATTCCTCTAGTCCATCTTTTTTATCCATCTATCCCTACTTGTTGTATACAAAACCTCTCTATTTGCACTGATCTTCTATGGGATTGATGGAAAAGTAATTGAAAAGCCTTGCATATTATCTTTTCCATTCTTCCAATCCCTTGAGAGCCTTGTATGAGGTCAAAAAGGCAGTCATGAGAATATTATTAGATGAAGTTTGAGGCCTCCGGAAGCCTATAAGTTCCCGGCTCTTAAATTTGTCTCGATTGCGTTGGAAACGCTGCCAGCTACGCAGTCTGATGTGGTCGAGACCGGGTCATGTTATTATTTTTTATTTTCCAACCTTTTATTTCAATTTTTTTTCTTATTTTAGAAATTAAAAAAAAAATTATGACCGCACCACATTCTTTTACTACTGTGGGAACATCATTGGGAACAAGCCTAAAATGGGTTGTTTTTGCCTTCAATCCCCTCGAAGGAGGACACAACCCTAGGGATGCACTTGCATGTAAAGAGGAAAAAACACACTAGGGTTTGCATAGATGCGGATTATAATAGGAAGTAGGAGGTGGTAGGGTTGGTTACTTTGGTGGGTAGGGAGGTTTTAGGGTTGTGGAATGAGGACTAAAGATAATTAGGGGAGAAGATTTGAAGGTTTTAAGTTGGGATTTAGGATGTTTGTGGATGCGGATTTGAGGTTTTCGGAAGATTAGGAATTTTTGGGTTGGGTCTCGAAAGAAAGGTGGATGGATTTAAAAGCTATACTTCTATGGGAGTAACTACTAAGAAGAAAGAAATGAGATGCATTGCCTTTTTGCCGTTTGTAGGAAGTGGACACTTATGAAATTCAAATCATTGGAGAGTATGAGTTTGCTTGTATGGGATGGAGCTAACAAATTACAATTGTATAACTGAAGTTGTGAACTATTAGAAGTCGTGAACTTTCTCTAGTTAGAGGTGATTTGGGCAATGCTATTGGAAAGTTTTTCTATAAAGGACTTAGTACCTTGAGACAAGATTCTAGGATATAAAATCTAATGCAAATTTAGATTGCAATAAAAATGAGAAAGTTATGTGGTTGAAATTATATAAAAGATGAAGAGTATTTATGGTCTATTGAGACCAATGTGAAATAATAGTCTATTGAGGGTAGTTATACTAGCTATGCCATAAAGGCAAAAGTAGCAAGTGCTACCCTTAAATGGTGTCTTCATTTGAAAGTAAACTCAAATTGTGTACTATAACAAGTTCCCCTCTTCAAAAATTATGTCTTGAGAATGGAGGCGGTTTGGGTAATAGAATATAAAATTTCTACTTTGAAGAAAGATTTAAGGATTTAGAACTACACAAGGTTGGATTGGAAAACAAATTACAAAGGCATATGGCTGAAATTGTGAATGATATGTGACACCCTATTCAAAACTTGTGCTTTGAAATAGAGTCAATTTGGACATTGCAATTCAAAGTTGCTATGTGACTAGCCTAGTACTTTGAGGCAAGATTTAAAGACTTAGTGTTCCAAAAATTGTAAATTATGACATCACCTTTAGGAACCAAACTTCATCATTTTCATAATGGAAGTAGAAAAAAAAATTGCAAAGTGGACATCAAGTAGAGCTTTCAAAGCTAGT
This sequence comes from Rhytidiadelphus loreus, assembly GCA_947034895.1. Classification (NCBI taxonomy): domain Eukaryota; kingdom Viridiplantae; phylum Streptophyta; class Bryopsida; order Hypnales; family Hylocomiaceae; genus Rhytidiadelphus; species Rhytidiadelphus loreus. Next base: position 50,118,967 of record OX344764.1, read on the forward strand.
TTCAATACTATAGATGGATCCACCCCTAGAGTTGCAGTGGAGTGCTTTGTATACAAAGACAAACTTTTATTGTATTTGATCACATTCAAATGACCTTGATAGAAAGGAAGTTTTGTCAATGTAATCAATAACATTCTAAAGGTAATGAGACTTTCTTGAAGGCTCAATCACCACTAGAAGAAATCCAAGACCTCTAAAAGGATTTACGTTTGGAGCTTGCCTATACCTATCCAAATGAATCACCCTTGCCAAGGTGGTGGATGTTTGCCCAAATGGTTGTTCCAACATTCATTAAAAACTCATAACTTTTTGTACAAAGGCTAAATAAGAAGTTTTTCTTTTTTCTTAGTTGGAATTCCTTTGGAAAGGAGGACAAAATCTACATCATCATTAGTGACATCAATCAGGTGATGTGTCTTTGATAAGCTTGGATAGTGATGTGGGACCTTAAACAAATAACTTTTTAATGAAAAATTGGCATGAATCAACAACCTAGGGAGGAAGGATTTTATTCTTTCACATGTTCTTGATCAAGTTTCTCACTTGCTTTGGCGACAACAAGAATATATGTGTTTCAAGCAACCTTCTATTCCGGCTTTTATTTGAAAAGAAACATGTGATGTCTCAAAATATTCAAAATGTACTTGACAGAATTATTCCATACACAATCCACATCCCCTAGAAAAAGTAAATGAAACTAACTATTCTACATTGATAACATCAATGTTTAACAACTACTCCCTCTGTCCCAAAATAATCAATCTTCCAGTTCCCTTTAATTTTATTGCAATAAGTTTAACCCCTAAAGGACCATTGTCACTTTAGGGGACAAATGGGATTTTAGGCAAGTATCTATAGGCTGAATTTTTGTCATAAATTTTTGAATTTTTTTTCGAAGATAAAAAAACTAATAGCCTTCATGGAAATAAAAATTTTCCTTTCAATCAGTGCCCGGGAACAAAAAAAAATGCCCAAATAAGCTCAAAATTGGGGAGAAGGGATAGTAAAAAAAAATTCAAAATTTGAATTTTAAAAAAAAAATTCTTCTTCGTAGATTATATTTTTTTCTATATAAAAAAGATTTGATTCATTCCATTTGGATTTGTTATGAAAAAGTTATGAACAATCTTGTTTTTCAAGCAATTAGAGCATCATTCTTCTTGAAAAAATAACTTGTGGGATTCATTTCTGAATGCAATTTTTACAATTTAAAGAAAAGAAGTTCTACATGGTTTTCTTTTCCTCCTAAAACAATTTAACCATTGGGATTAGTGCGTTTTAATTCCATTTTAGAGACATTAAAAAATTTAGATTTTCCTTCTATCTCATACCTACTTCTACTTAATAATTTCTTAAAGAATAAAAATTATTTTTTTTTGAATTTTTTTCCCCTGGAGACTCTCAACTCAATTCCCTACAACAAAGATTTAAAGCTCAACATTCTATAGTGCAAAACATTTCATTTAAAAAGGTTCAAAGTCAAATAATCTAGTCTGCAATGTGCTGAAATTTTTTCTACACATTCTCATACTAGTTAGGTGTAAGGTCCTACAATTAGATGTGCAAAAAAAAAATTCAATTTTTTTTACTCTTTGTTATGGTACTTTTGAATGTTTTTTGGAAGAAAAAAGGCCTCAGTCCTTCAGGGAAAAATACTATATTTTGAAAAGGGCTGTGAAACTCAAAGTTTCAAGAGCATATGAGTGCACCAAATTGTTGAATTGTTTTGGTACCTTACTGTTGAATATTTACAATGATTTTCATACAAATGGAATCATCTTTATTTTGTCCACTAATGTAATCATCTTTTTTTTGTTTATCATTCTCATGTTCATAAATGGGTTCATCTTTGTTAGAGAACAAAATATAATCTCATATTCAAATGTAAAGTGAAAAGTCTTGGGCTTTGATGTATAGATTCTGTTCTAATTCTAGAGTTAATTACAAGAAAACAATTAAAAGATGAGCTTCTAATTAAATAGAATTTGGATTAGCAATAGTAGCTACAAGGGATTAAATGTCAGAAAACTAATTAACCCTGGAGCGGTTGGGGATGGTCACCATGGAAACAATCATCCTTTTGGGTACCATGTGAATCAATTTGCTTAAAAGAAACCCATCCAATTGAAGGGCATCCATTGGAGGTCAAACTATTGTCAAGACCTCCCTTTTCCACACAAAATTTTGTGGATGAACATCTGCATTTTTGTCTGTCTCACATAGAAGGATTCTTTGTCATCCATTAGACACTTTCAAGCCGCCGCATCATTTAAAGGTTTAAGTAATAATGCTAGATTTGCATGTCTTATATAGAAAGATTCTTTATCATCCATCAGACACTTTTAGGCCGCCAAATCATTCCAGGGTTTAAGTAATAATACAAGATTCGTATGTGGGGATCATGTACTTGATGTTGATGAAGGCATCCTCCCCACCGTGTTTCTCAAAAATCTCAAGGGTGGATAATACCAAGTCTCCCATTGTGGACTTCTTTTGTTGCGCGTAGTCAATGGCATCGCCAATATTCAATGTATTGTTCCTAAAGATGTTCATGATCGGCAATAGCTGCCGATAATACGGCACCAATGACTCCCCGATCATGTCCTCGGATTGCACCAACTTGATCAACAACTTCACCAATGAACCACATCCAGATTTTAGAACTTACAAATGGAAAACCCCCCATCGAACTACATGGATCACAACATTTTAGTAAGAGTTAATCGTAAGGAAAATCCTAGATTGAAAATAGGGGTGTTAGAAGAAGGTTTAACTAAGAAATAGTACAAAAGAAACACAACACCAAACTCCATTAGACCCTTGTTTAAGGTAGGTGCTTCAAGGAGTTTCGTCTTGTGTTTTTCTCAAACTCCAAGCCTTGGTCCCTCATTGCACAAACTTTACAATTAACTCTATTATTGAACAAATAATCAAATATCCCTATTACGATTAACTCTATTATTGAGCAAATAATCAAATATCCCTATTAGCGAGGTTTGAAATTTGATTTTGTAGTTATAAATTGCAACTAAACTTTGGCGAAGTCCGAAAATGGCATTTGAACATTGTGTACAAAACCTATAATAGGTCAAAGTTCTATTGATTACATACAGGAATACCTGCCCTAATTTCACAATTTAGTGTTCAACATTTTGCATTGAGAATCTGTTATTATTTTGAGTCACTACTACAGATTGTTTTGTGTGACTATTTAGTAGCTAGCCCTTTCAATTATGATGATGGATTGGCCACTAAATACATTAATTTAGTTTAAGCCTAAAAAAATAGCCTTAGTACTTGAGCATGATTTTCTTCATGAATTTGTACTGAAATTTTTTATTTATTTAAGAGATTGAAGTTTCTACCTGAAGTGTGACACCAACCACCTTAGGATCTCGTGTGTTGAGAGCATTTTTTATGGGCACAATTAATTGTGGAATAACAGGCAAAATTTTCCCCTCACCAGCCTGCACTCAAAAAATTAAGCTTAATATTAGGGCCCTTCCATAATAGCAACTCCAAATTTCAAGGCAACAATGGCAATCTCCCCATGATCAACTACTCAAAAAATGACGACACTAGCATGTGAGTCTAAACTACGAGCCTACGAGTCTTGAGTCTTGGTGTAAGTAGGTACCCTAATAACCATCGAAGGTGCCTATAACATAGGTATCCTATAATCAAGAAAGGTGCCTGTAATATAGGGCCCTATAACTTAGGTATCCTCTCAGGGTATCCTATAACCACGGAAGGTGTGGATAATATAGGTACCTATAACATAGATGCCTAGACTCATAGACTCATGGACTCAAGACCCTAGATTCACATGCTAGTAATTAACCTTGTTCAAGAAAAGGTGTAATCCAATAACCTTTTCCTTCCAAGGTACTCAAGTTTTTTTGTTTCATAGATGCATCCATTGTTTCATATTATAGACAACACAAATTTAATTATTTCTAAACTTTTAATGACTCTTGGGGTCAAAATAGATAAATTCCCTTCATCTCCTAGTAGTTGCTAAGCAAATAAAAATAGTATGTACTACACTAATTGAATTAACTTGACTACGATACTAACAAAAAAAGAAAATAAGAATTGTATGAAAGTAAACCTTGAGAAGATCCTCGCAACCTTTTACGGCCAAAAATCGATAAGGATCCTCCTTCTCACGAACACCATCAAAAAAAAGAGGCAAGTAAAAATGGTAGTCCACCTTGGCCAACTCCACCTTCCACTTAATTTGTAGCCTCGTTTGGTTGTGATTAATAGCCAATGGCAAATCACCTCTTTGGTAGCATTTCCTAAACTATCAAAAAAACAAATGTACAAAAATCAAATAAAGAACTCCAAAAAAAATATTCTAACAAACGTTTAGTAAAACTTACCATAAAATGTGTCATTTCATCTTTTCTTTTGTGAATTGATGTGGGATTTGAGATGAATAGACTCTTCATTTACACCAACCTAATATTTATAGAGTTGTTTCTCTCACTAAAGCTTACCAGACAAATGGCAACATGATTCCATTAAAATCTTAGGTTCACAAGATTCTACAAATAAGCATGTACACAAGCTACATCAATCATTTTTCATTTTCATTTTTAACTTTTTGAGAATCAAAGTGTTGGGATGGTGATCACTTAAATTTTTTGATGAAGCACTACATTTCTACATTCATCCATCTTTAAAACTAGAAAACACTTTTCCATTCTATTCATGCATTTTTTCATCCAACTTTGGCGACTTCATCTACGTTTTAAGTAGAAATGGAAATTTATTTGGTCAAAGATTGAAGGCCTTCGATTAATGTACCAAAGTGTTGGGAGGATTGTCTCTCTCTTTAAAAGCTCCAGACTCGGGTGGTTTGGGTTGCCGAAGTTTCGAACAAGGTGGACAAATTCCTTTTAAAATCTTTTCCCCATCCCCTTTTCTTGTATAGTTTTTGGGATATTTCCTTCCTACTTTATACCTACATAGCACAACATAGATGAAATCTTCAACAAGTATATGGGAATATATTTACGCAAAAACGAAGAAGATACATACTTCATTAACCCTTAAAAGACCATAAGGTCACCATGTGGTTTTCACAATATTGTTTTTTGCACCCCTAATCCTCTAGGGGTTAACAAATTGCACATTACATTACATTCCGATGGATGTTATGGCAAATCAAGACAAAAAAATGAGAACCTGAATTCACATTGGGGTGACCAATACGGTAAATCTTTGTCAAGAATGTGGACGCGCTCATGTTTACCAGGTTGTCGAGAAAACTGCAAGATGAAAACATGCAAGATGATTGGACTTTTTCTAGTAAGTGGAAAATTGAGGTTGATAACATGAAGTGGATACCCCCCAAATTGCCACTTTTTGCTACTATGTCTATTTACTATTATTAGATTGGTCAAACTTTTGTATTTGAATACCGTATGAAAAGAGTTTCTTCTACGTAAATACATAATTGATTTGGAGATGTACATAGAGTGAAGATGGAGATTTAGGGTTAGTGGTGTATTTTGGGATGCCCACCTTAAATGGCCACTTATCCTTGAATGAAAATGGAATGGAATTAGGTGTTATTTATCACTTATAGGGATGTACAAAACTCACACTTTGCATTGAGTAATTCCTACATAGTGATAAGAAAATTGAGCTCTTAGTATACCTAAAAATCTTTCCACAACTTTACAAATCTTTCCAAAAACCACGTACACTCTAACATATTTTAAAATCCTTAAAGGTGAAGCAAATAGTATCCTTTACACTAAGTATCTACACCTAAAACAAACACTTTTTCTTCAAACCATCAATCTTTAACACAATTTATGAAAATATCATATCACGATGTTATGGCAAATGAAAGCATAAGTAAATGCAATTGGTTTGAAATTTTTTAGAGTGTGTATGAACATACTTCAAATTTTCAAAAGTTGAGGTCATAGAAACACCTATTCTTGACACTAAACTACCACCTTAATTGGACGTCCTTGAAGTTTAAAATTGAATGCTTCAACTCTCATTGGTTGCTTCAAATAACTCTCCAACTGAGATTTGGTTCCTTTTCGAAACTAGTGTTGAATTCAAGCAAACGGTTGAACAAGAACCATCTATTTCAGTTGGTGGCAACCAATTGGAGTTGTAAAAGGAACCCCAAATCCTCACCTTTAAGGTGGGTACCCCTAAAAAAACCACACCTCACCTAAAACCACCATCACCACCTAAAATCAATATGTACATATCTTGAAGAAACGATTTTAGAACATCTAATACCAAAAAAAAACTTTGCCCTTTCATAACTTTTGCATCCAATATCCGAATGTCACGTTCTCCAGTGTGTTGGAAACTCACTTCCACTTGTGAACAAGAAAATATGGAAATTTGACCAGTCTAATAATAGTAACTAGGGTAAAGGTGCCGGTTTGGGGGGTACCCACCTTAACTCCTACAGTAGAAAGAAGAGTCACTTACTGGAACAGGTATGGTCTGGTCAAAGCACGATAAAGATTGGGGCGGCATCTCTGGAGGGGTTTTGCCTTTGAATTTAGTGTCGGCATACTGAAACACCAACATGGAACCCGCAATGTCTTGGAGCGCCATCTTGCCAAGATCCTAAATTCTAATCTATGTCAACTTCTACAAATCACATAAAAATCGCATAAAGTAACTTGAAAATCTTTAAGAACTTTAGTTTATTGAGGTTGTCTTTTGCGGGTGCATATATATGGCACATGTGTAGGAGTGCAAGGGTTGTGATTAACCCTGGGATTCCAAGGCCTACTCACCACCTAAAAATAGAGGCACCTTTTGCACTGTGCACCTGCATTCCCCTCATTTTACTAACGAAGATGTTGGTAGCACAGTACTAGGGGTTTACCACTTGTAGGTCACTCCCAGATTTCATAACCTATCTTTTGAAACAAACATAAATGAAAACGAGGTTTAGGATACCCAAACCTCGTCACCTTGAGTCTTATTGATTGACAACAACTCATTTGTTGCAATGCACTTGGTTGGCCTTCAATTAGCAAGTAGCATACTAAGCAAGACTCAGCTAAATATCTATGGCCACTGATTTTCAAATGGAAATGGGGTTGTCAACTTCAATAGTGGTCTTCAATTTCCCACTTTGAATGATGGAATAAGAAAATCATCGGATATTGAATAAAAGACAATTTGATTGTATCCAAAGTGATCTTTCTAGTGAGCTATTTTAGTGATGTCCCAATGAAAGCACACTTCTACATCTATTACATTATGTATGCAATGCCATGACTCTTGTCACAAAATCTGTCACCTTTTCATCCTAGAGAAATATCATCCAAATATTTCATCGGACATTCACAATGAAAACCTAGAGCACAACGTTCTTCCTCAACGTGAACTCGACAATTCATTTGCAATTTGAAGCTGCTAGTAGTGGTTAACGTGCACAAGATGGCACAAAAGAACAATACCTGGAAAGGTTCTAGAGTTGGACTGAAAAATCGAAGACGCTACTCCACCACCATTCCAAAGACACTAGAGATTATTTCCATCCTTGTTTCTGCAGAGCCGGTTGAAACGAGCGGGAACACGTTTTATCACATCACAATACACCAACAACCACACCACCGCTGCACACTTCTCCATCCTTTTCCACGTCTTATTGGCACCAACTGAAGATCTTCATTGCATCCTGACAGAGAATATTTTAGTTGCAATGAGGAGGAAAAAAAATGAAGACTCTAGGTGCCTGTATCCCAACAAAAAAATAACAGCTTCGACACAAAAAAGTTGAATACATTATGTCTACATGCAAGTAAAATTATGCAAGTAAAATCATGGGTTTTCGGTGACATTAGATTGTTCAGGAAACTATTAGACATCATCAGAAAGAGAGTCATCCCCTGGTCTCCTTATGATCACAGTGATCACAGTGATCACAGGCTTCCATACGTAACTTGGGAAGCTTCTTTATGATCGATGTGACTAAGGTATAAGGAGACCTCTCCATGAATCAATGATAAAGAAGCTGTGTAAAGTTCCTGAAACAATCTGATTTACTTGTGCATTTCATCTAATATTATAAAATTCCACCAAAATAGAAGCATTTGATGATGTAGGATAATACCTCAGCAAGATTGGTGGAACAGTTGTCAGATAGGAATGAGAGATCGGGTGCTTGTTCGCATAAACAGAAGCTGAGGTGGCCTTGTACTTGTGTTGTAGGAAGAGACTTCTACTGACAATGCTCCAGAAATAATGTCCGATAATGAGACTCAAGAAATTCTAATAAAAGAAAGCAACAGCAACAATGTTGTCCAACTCTTCCAAATGACAGACAGAAAAGAATAGAAAGACAAGGTCAACAGAGTTGTTGCTGCAACGACACCAGAAGACCCTTGGTGCGCTCAAAAGACGGATGAAGAATAGAGTTAAACTTACAGTCAGCAGTAGTCAGATTTGTAATTGAACCACCAAACAGAGGTTGCCAGCATCTATACATGACATTGTACATTAGATTTACACCCACACTTTCACTGAACAAGGTCAACATCTCCACTTTGAATTGACTCTTTGAGAATAAACCAACATAATGTAATACGCCTGCTGAGGAAAAACGACAATCTCTAGAAACAATGTTCTAATATTTCCACTGGTCACTTCAATGAATGTAAAGACACGAGAATTCAAACAACAGATTTACACAACGGGATGAAAATCAAAAAGTGGACATGCAGTTGTAAACGAGGAGTCTACAAGGCTTTTGATGGCAGTAAGGAGTGAAATGGAGAAGAAAAAATGTGATCGACATGAACAGGAGAAAGAACGAATGCAACAGCAGCCGAATGTGCCGTACATTCAGACAGACAGGAGAAGAGGGTGATGGGACAACAACGAGAAGGAAGAGAAGAGAAAAGAGAAAGAGAGGTTCGCCTGAGTCGGACGGTTACAGGGATTTGGCCGCATGACACTATCATAATAAGAATGAATGAAAGGGAAGAGATCTGCAAGATGTTAAAGGGCATTCAACAGGACTTGAAGAGACCGACAGTGGTGAAAATGGATACAACAGCCTGGCGTCCCTCAATAGCTCCAAAAGTACGGGACTCACCATGTAAGGCACACACTCTCACTAAGGATAAAAATATCCTGCATTCTCCGACTTGGTCCGGTTAAGTTGGAGACTAAACGTTCACTGTTACTAATACGTTCATCTTCCAACAAGACACTGACCCTAAAACACACCTCAAGGTGAGCTCAGGCTCGCAACATCGTGGTCATGACTTATTGAGTCTAGGCTCTTGGCCACATTGGGATACTCCCCCTTGTGATTCGATTATTCTCTGTGAGTCAAGGTAGAATGAGGCAAAATTACAGAATGGGACAAGAGTATTCAGATGTATGTCAGAATCTCAATTAAAGCATGCCAAGCAGGGTTTTTTGCAGAGATCAAGGCAAAAGGTGGAACTAAAGTAGCAGCTACAAAACTAGCCACATAATATAGGCTACATAATGTACTACATAAAACTTCGAATAGTATTGAAGACCAACTTTCGTAACTACAGAAAAAATCAACGGATGTCTACAAATGTATCTTAACCCTCCAAGGACGACGGATTCGTGATTTCAGAATGACCATTTTGACTGATCATACTGTGCAAAGTATAATATAAGTGGGGAAAATCTTTATACAATAAGATTGAGTGAAGAAAATTGCATGAATAGGCAATTTCGTTTAAATGGCGGCAGTTTTTTGCCATTTTACCGGAATGTAGTGTTATTTTCTAACAAATGCAGTGCCATTATACTGGAATACCGCCATTTTAACGAAATTGCCTATATGAGTTGTTTAGGAAATAATTATTTGAACAAATAGAAATCCTCATATAAACTCCTCAAAACTGCCAAATAAAACATGAGACCGGATATGGGTTCCTTCGTCCTTATAGGGTTAAATGAAGAGAAGGCTCAAGATGCTTGTGCCTTGTGCCAGTTGATGCTTGACAAGTTAAATTTCAGTTGCATTTGGTCAGTTTTGGTGGTCACTGTTCAGAAAGAGAGCATAGCAACGCACCTTGGGAAGTCTGCACTCTCCTCCGGAAAACCTCCCCCAAGACAGACTTTCCTGTGCTCACACTAAATACACTCCAACAACCGACGAAACCTGATGCAGCACGAAAGAAAATCAAATAACCCAGGCCATTCCATGTCATTCCGTCTTATTACTGCTCCGAGTCTTTAAAACTGAAAATAAAAAATGCGTATCACAGAACAGGCAAAACTGTAACGCCAATAGAACGCAGGACTACGATTAGCTGTTAGGGTTTCTCTCCCATCTCTTCGATCAAAAGTGCACTAACCTCTATATGAATACTAGCTAAGTCCTTGGTCTTAGCAACAGTAAGTGCCAACTAAAATTACACATGATTCAGCACTACCCTACACTCCAGGGATGTGGAACCAGTCCAAAATAAAAGATGCTAATGACTGTACACTATTCCATTGAACCTGAAATTCAACGGCACCCTTCGCTGCACCCGCCAGCTCCACATTTGCTAATAATATATCCTGACCTGAACAGCGGAGGGCCAGAATTAGTATCCTGGACAACTATCTACATAGAGAGGACACAAGACTCAATTACAGAATACAATCCCATCAAAAATCCTCCCATTCGGTGGGGTCATCCAAGAAACCCAAGAATACTAAATTCAGGTATCATGCAGAATCCCTCAAACAAACTGCCGAGTTTCGGATCAAAGAAAGAAAACGAACTGCCACTCACTTGATAGTTAACCCTGGTTTGCATTACGGAGCAAGTCTTGATTCCAGATATCTCGCAATTTCCCACTCGGGAACATCCTTCACGGAACCCTATACTTTTGATGAAAATAATGTACAGATTATGAAAAACGATGGTCCACCTACTGCTTTTGCAAAACACCTGGTGCACATACTCAGCCTCCATCCTGGTAGCCAAACACAACAAATTTCAACATCCGAGAACATCTCACAACACCAAAACACGCAATTTATATACGGCATTATATACATGCCCAGCACTGATGAAGAAACAGCAAGAAGGAAGTGCAAAAAAACGTACTGAAAGAAGACTTCGATGCCAACACGTGTGCCAATTTGTGATGCCAAAACAATGCTGCTCCATTGTTACGAAGAATGGTCGAAAAATCCAGTTTCGAGCTTCTGCAACTGCAATTTTCCTAACAAGTTCTGCAATTCTGTCATTTCCTTTTCCACATCCTGTGCCCTTGCGCTCCAACCACTCCGATGTAACTGCAAAACGTTGGCAAAACGTTTCAAATGGACTCCAAGCTCGAATGCGAAATCCTTTTTCATAACTATGTGCTGCTCCAAATCTTGGCAACACAACATCTACCAAGCCATAACGCCTTCCCACCATAACTCTAGTCATCCACGCCGACACTCATCATATACATCAACCAACTTTGAGTCTCCTGAGTTCAGTGTTTTTCCTTCCAAAAACAGCAACCGGTACCATACCACCACATTTCTAAGTAGACTCGATGTCCCTGAAATTTGAATCCGGAGGGATATCATACTCCAAGTCCTCGATGTCGTCGTACTCCACCGTAGTAAGCATCTGATGTCGCTTGATCAGAAGAAAAGCCACCACCGCCACTTGCAGCAACGCCGCTATGGACGCAATCGCCACCCCAGCTTTCTCAGATTCGTTCCAAGTGTCCCCACCAGTCTTCGTGCTCGGTGGAGGTGGAGGCGGAGGGTCCGATGTAGGACCAGGTGAAGGACCAACTCCGGGTGGTGGAGGACGGGCGGGAGGAGGGGGTCCTCCCGTAGGTATAGGAGATACTGTTGGAGGTGGTGTGACACCGGGGGTTGGCGGTACCATTCCTCCTCCTCCTAAAGGTGCTGGTGGTTGGTCTAGAGCTGCAGGTGGCGTTGGAATGGGGATTGGAGATTGCTGAGAATTATTAGGAGGTGGAGGCGGATCATTTTGACCAGAAGCTATCGGGAAGTTCGCGATTGACAGTGATAAGCCTAGAAGAAGAAACATCATGCGCGCATGGAAACCATTCTCAATGATTTGCATCCCTCTTGCTCTGTTCATGATTCCCATGGTCCCCATTTCTGGCCTTAATATATCAGAACCGGAGTAATGATCGCTTGGCATAAACCCCAGATTGAAACACCACCCCTGTAACACTACCATATCAAATCCACATGATCCCAAACCACCATCTCTTCCCCGAAGAAGCAAATGGACGCCAATAGGAACGCAAACTTCCCGTGAGATTTACTCGAAAAGAACAAGCGACCGATCACCACAATCTGAGCATTGAAGAGGTCAAAAGCAGAGTACGTCTACAACGAAAGCACGTCGCACGCTTATCACGCGATCCGAAGAGTGCGCCTGCAGAGAAGAAGAGTTCACGCGTTCCCATCACGTCACACGAAACTCCAACAACCAGGGTTCATCACACCCTAGTTGCGCAACCCAAAAACTCTAAACGAAACCCCAACAAAGCTTCCAACACGAACAAGCGCACAAGAGACGAAACCTCTGAATTCAGCAACAGGGCAGGCTCGAAAACCAACATCCCGACAGAGGGAGCCGTAAGAAAGGGGGTAAAGCATAGAAGTACATACCAGAATAGGCTAAACTGCTAATGAGCAGAACGCAAGAATGCGAAGGGGGACGCAACGGTGCTGACGGCGGTGACTTGCAAAGTAACCTAGGCAAAATCTGACGAACCAATAACTTCGACAGAATCGGGAGCCCTTACGAAAATCCGGCGCCCTGGAAAATCTCAGCCGCTTGGGACTAATCTCGTGCAATCTCAAGCGATTAAGAAATCAGGAGCATATGCGAAATCTCAGGCGCTACACAAACTCGGAAGCCACTGGAAAATCGGGAGCGTTCGGGGGAGAATCTCGGGCGTCTGAGAAGTCGTGAGCGTTTGAGAAATCTGAAGCGCTTGGGAAAGAAAAACGTGGTTGGGAGGGTGGTGGTGATGGTGTCCCAAACGTGCTTGCGTGATGAGCGCGAGTAGTAGTGTTCAGTTGCGATTGACGATGACGGAGATTGGGTTGATGAATCTGTTTGTTGTTTGGGTTGGAGCGCGTGCTGCGGAGACTTGGCGGACATTGCTGCATCTTCGCCGCTTCCGCAGGCGCGGGCTCCGCCATAGCCAACGTTAACGCCTGCGCCTGCTGGCTAGTAGCCGGCCTGGGGTGACTTCTGGAGCAGTGGAGCCCATCCGCCCACCTTCCGTTCAGTGCGGGACTGCGGGTCTTGTCGAGGAAGGTGCGGACGGGCTTCCTCTCGTATTTTTGAAATTTTTGAAATTTTTGAAAATTTGAAATTTCCTAGTTGAGGGACGCCGATTAATTGGAGTTTTTATTTAGGGGGTGGTGAATAAATTCTGTACCAATCCCACCGTTACAAATACACAAATTATTAATTAAATAATTAAATAATTACTAAAATTTCAACATGGACAATATATGGCTCAAGCCTACAAACATCTCTTTTGGCCAATAGAATACTCCATCAACAAAATGTTTACTATGCAGCCTAAATCAAATAGATACTTGTATACATGAACTCTTGTGGTATACAAATCCCATGCAAAAGCACTATGTATACACATAGGGACATCGAAGCCGTACAAAAAAATACACAAATTGGTAATGTCACAGAATATGCAAATTGATAATACCATATATAGCCACGAAATGCTTCACACTGATGAATGCAAGTATATTCAAAAAAAAGAAAAAACTAAATAAACTATACCACTCTAACTACTACCATATTCTTGTCAACTTGGTAATGTTACAAAATATGCAAATTGATAATCAAAGAAAAAAACCCTAAATAAACTATACCACTCTGGCTACTACTATATTTTTGCCAGCCTGATAAAAGTTGCAATTGCAATGCCAAACTCTACCATAATCTATAGTGTATAGAAACCATACAACACCAACACATTCCTTCACTACAACCAACAGAAGTTGCCAAATACGATTTATAGAATTCACTTACAACAATGATGAATACTCACAAGAAGCGACAACATTAAAAACCAACAAATATCAATCATTTGTAGATAATATCAATAACATTGGATGGAATGCTAAACCTCTTATAATAAGTACAAATGATGCTAAAAATACCACACATACACAATCAACTATTCTACACAAAACCCTGTCACTACCAAAAAAAATATTGTAAATCACACTCTTGATACTATTAGTAGCATAGCAATCAAATATTCCTCACATATTTTATACAAATGTAAATTAAAAAAACAATCAATCATTACCAAAAAACATTGATAAATATAAGTCAACACTCATTATTCTTAGACAATTGTGTAAAAGTCAAACATATTCTATGGCTATTATAATTTTAGAAAAAATATCACATAGTTTCCCTTTCAACAAAGGTGTGTAGTCTTGGTGTAACTTGTCCCACTACCTATAGGTTTTGTTGTGGGTCTTAAAATGAAAAGACTCTTAATCCCTCAAAACGTTTTGACAATAGAGATTTCAATGCATTATCCCACTTTGATAATTTTTTGCACATGCTTGAATTTTTTATTTTTGCATAACAAAAGTAAAGACTACTTTGTCTAATATGCACATAATTAATTGTGGAAAATATTGACCGTTGGGTTTTTAGATTACAACAATTTTAGATGATCAACTTTATAGGCAAAAAACATAGTTTGGGAAGAAGAAAAATGATAAGAAGATGAATAATGCTTTACTACCCCCAAAATTTGTATTGGAATCTATGGCAAATGTAATATTTTTTTTAATTTAAAAAAGAAAAAAAGAAAAAAATTCTATAAAATTTGTACACATTTTCAAACAAAAGGAGAAAAAAGCCAAAATTGACCAAATTGGATCCTACAAAAATTTAAAATATTTATATATGCATCAATTTTGAAATTCAACAATTGATATTATTAGCATATTGTCTAGAATATTTCTAAAAAATTTGGAATCATTCTAATTATTTTGTAATCTAATCACACTAGGTTGAACCTTGTATTTTTTAAATTGCTAAAAATACAAATTTGAATTTTTTTCTCCAAACCCACTTTGTTTGTGTAGAATAAAGACTAGAAATGTCCAAGAAAATGTTTTTTCCATCCCTAATATTCCTTTCATTGGAAAAAAAATTATTTATAATTATTTTTTTTATTAGACTATATTTCCTAAATAAATTTTTAAATACTTCCCAAATTGAAATTTTGAAAACCAAAAAATGCAACAAGTATATCAACTTGTTACTCTACAAGATCCTACTTAACAAAATATTGAGATTTGTTTCACCCTATTGAGAATTTGCCATTAAAAATTTAAAGAGGAGACATTGTGTTTTCTTAGTCCTTGAGGGATTGATGTATGCCAGTCAAAGGTGCTAGTATGTGAGCTTAGAAATGTGAGCGTACGAGCCTTGAGCCTAGGCAAATAGGTACTCTACAACTATTGAAGATGTATGTAATATATATACTTAAAATATAAACATCCTATAACTATGGAAGGTGCCTATAATATAGATACCTATAATATAAATACCCTATAACCATGGAAGGTGCTTATAACATAGACATCTATAATATAATTAGGCACCTATAATAAGAACATCTTATTACCATGAAAAATACTTATAACATAGGTACCTACAACATGGACATCTATAATATAAACATTCTATAACTATAGAAGGTGCCTATATCATAAGAGCCTAGGCTTCTATGGTCATGGGTTCAAGATCCTAAGCTCACATAATAGCAATCATGGTACACTAGCCTCTAAGAAAGGTTGGAGTTATTTCTCTCTCTAACACCAATGTAATATTTGGGTGATCTATCAAAAAAAAAAACCTCTTTCATGCCTTTGCAACAAAAGTACATGAAATTTGGGGGGGGTTAAACTATATTTCACCAAATCCATCTAGATGACGGATGAGAATTTGTCAAATATTTCTTATATTAAACCATGAAACACAAATAGAAAAAATATAGTCTAAAATAGTGTAAGATGGCTTCTTTATCTTACAAACTATTGCTACATGAGCAACATGGTTGGAGACCAAAAAAATAATGCTATGTAGCACAACCTATTTGCTCCACTTCATGGCTATTATGTATCAATAGTGTACATTTAAAGCTTTCAAATGTATACTATTCATACATAGTGGCACAAAATAGAATGGCTTATGAATTGTGGTGCAAATAGAGTGTCCTGCCTTAAAGTGATTTGCATTTTGAAATGTAAGCAAATAAAGAAAAATGGATAGAATTACTTACATGTGCCTATTCATCCACAAAATTAACTATTTGTAGTACTTTTCATTCAAATATTGGTAAATGTAAATTTTTAGTAAGTTTTGGCAATTTCATCCAAAGTTTCAAACATTTTTCTCAGTATTAAAGTAACTAGTGCCAAAATCAAGCATTATTCTAGCAAAAATTTGCCTAAAATATATTAGTTGAGTACTAGACCACAAATAGGATTTCAAGCTTGGGCAAAAATGTAGGAAGTTTTTACTTACCTCAGATAATCAAAATTTTGAACTTTTTGAATTCACACTTGGAATCGGGGATTTGTGTAGAAAGATATTGGCATACAAAGTTAACCATTCCACAACTCGAAGGGGGATTTTACATACATTTGCTTGGTGAAGAATTTGAGTTTTTTGGATACAAATCAACATAGCCATTGCCAAATTTAGATAAATATATTCCAAAGAATGGGATTGAAAGAAGACTAGAGCTAAATCATACCTCTTCTTGTATTATTGAAGATTTGTCAAAGACACAATGATCTAAATGTAATAAAAAAACAAAAGTGTGCAATACCTATCAATCAATAAACCCTACAATTATCGAAGAAGGCTAAAAAACATGAGTGTGCATTACCTATCAAATTTTTTTATTCTTCTTCGATAATGTTATAGATTAAAATATATGTATTTGATGGATGAACAAAATTGGGTGATTTCACTAATTCACATATATTTTAGTGTGTATTGTTGTGCTATGCAACAAAAAATCAATGAATAGACAATGGAAAAATGATCATTTAGTATGTCGATTGTATATCAAACTTTTATGCAAGCTTTTATGCATATGCATGTAGTAGAGTTTTTGTATATATGCACTTATAATATGATATTTGACAAAAAATTCATTAGAAAATATATCATGTCCAAATTACAATCAATATAATATTATACATGATTTTATAGAACTTTAGTATTTCTATGCTTTCAAAAATTTATTGTGTTATCAAGATCTTGTCATATGAATAAGTAATATCTGGCCTTTCATTTCACTTCTAGCTACAAGTCATCCCCATATTTTACCATATAGGTGGATTTTCTTAGAGATTATTTTTACATAAAAGCAAAACTATTGAGTCAACAACAAAATTTACATTGAGATTTGTTGTGTACACTAGAATATTTCTGGGTTGTGTGTTTGCAATGAGAAGTTGTATTTTGTTCATTTGACATCAAAATCCAAATTTCTTCATGTTTACTTTGGATGTACTTCTAAACAAAATTGTACGTATCAATTCTATATTGCCTTCATAAATTTTAATGTTTGCATGTTATTGCTCATGTATGTATATAAATATGCTTACTATCTCAATTTCATCAAATTCATCTCAAATGAAGTTGTTTTTAAGATTCAAGCACTATTTTGGATGAATGACATATATTATATGGTTCAAAATTTGTTGAAATTTATCTAGCATGTCAATTGGTTGGAAGTTTTAAAAGCTTAAGTTAGGCACCTTTAATTTATATTCACTTTTGTTGGTAATTATCATCCTTAGCATTGTTTTGGGATATTTTTTAAAATTTATATCAACTACTTTTCCTATACTTTCCATTAATATTGAATCAATTTCTCAAGTACCAAGTTTGATTTTTTCTCTATTTACTCCAAATAGAAAATTTATAGATTTTTTTCACCAATTTTTTTAATGATGTTTTCCAATTACAACTATTTTTTCTAATTGCACTAGCTAATAATGTTGTTTGCCTATCCAATACCCAAATCTAGATTTTCTTTTGCCTAGTTAAATTTTTTTAGCATGTTTTCAAAAAGAATATTTTCAAATTCAAGTGATTTGCTTGTAAATAAAACAATTTTTTTATAGTTATGATGGCTTGGAGACTTGGAATGGATGAGTGTCAAATAAGGTAGTCTCTTCTTAAAGTAACCTTTTAACAATTGAGAGCATTTGATGAGAAGCTAAACTCCTAGAAACAATTTTCAGTAAATTTTTGTTGTCCAAGTTGTGTCATTTTTTTTAACCTTTGTGGAATTCATTATGAATTTTTGAAGTTGAATTGCAATGGTTACTAAAAACAACCCCCTTTTGAAATGTACAATGTTGGTACATGGAAGAAAGCAAAATGTACCTTTGTAGTAGTAGTCGCTTTTATAGCAAGGTCACTTTTAGGGTAAATTTCCAGTAAATTTTTCATAGGAAGAAAAATGGGATTGGAATCCATCTAACCCAAGTTATGTCATGTTTTTTGGACCTTCATGGAGTTGGTTACGAAATTTTGAAGTTGAAACCCAAAAGTCACTAAAAGGACACCCCTACTAAATGACCACTTGTTGGTACATTGAAGAAAGCAAAATGTATCTCTATGTTAGTGATTGCTTTTAGAGCAGGGTTGCTTTTAAGGTCAATTTCTAGTAAATTCTTTATAGGAAGAAAAATAGAATTCAATGGCATCTAACCAGTTCGTTCCATAATTTTTGAACTTCTGTGGAATTAGTTACAAATTTTTGAAGTTAAAACGTAGTGGTCACTAAAAACGACCCCGTCTTGAAATATACACTATTAGTACATGGAAGAAAGAAAAATGTACCTCTGTGCTAGAGGTTGGTTTTAGAGCAAGGTCAATTTTCTAAAAATTCTGCAAGAAGAAAAATGAAACTAGCATCTAACCCAAAGTTGTTTCATATTTTTTGAACCTTTGTGGAATTAGTTTTGAATTTTTGAAGTTAAAACTCAGTGGTCACAACAAGCGACCCAACTTGAAATGTGCACCATTGGTACATGGAAGAAAGCAAAATGTACCTCTGTGCTAAAGGTCGGTTTTAGAGCAGGGTCGCTTTCAGAGCATCCTACCTTCAATTATATAAATTCCTATCGCTGGATATAAATTCCTCTTACTGTGCAAACGCGCATTTCAAAACTACTTCGTGGCAAGTTCGTGTAGGGCCCTCTTATTTGATTTTTTTCAGACTTTTTTATTCTGGGCCTTTGTGCAAAATTGAACTTTGCAGACTAACTTTATTGACAAAGGCTGGTAACTGGTTCTAATTAAAACCCTTTATTTATTTTTATTTTTCAGATAACACTTAGAGATGTTATCATACCCCAAGTGGTAAAGGTCGGCATTTCCTTCCAAATAATTAATTAAATGTGATTCAATGAATGCTTAAAAATGGAGATTTTTATTATTGGTTTCTATTTTTAGAAGTATGGTACAACGAATATGACTTTGTCAACGTTCTTGAAGCTTCAATAATTCGTAAATGTGTGGGGAGCCTAATTAAGTGTGGGTGCAAAATGGTGGTTTTTGTGCATTTGATAGAGAAGGTGCATAAATTGATGTGTACAATAATTAATGACTAAAGGTTGTCCTTGTTGACAACTGGATTCAATGGCATAGGGATTTCATTAAATCACACTTTGGTTTGCTTTGACCCTTAAAGGTTTTTGACTATGTTTTCACCAAAACTGCTCCAACACTGCCATTTCTATTGCAAGTACTAAAATTTAGAAGAAAAAAACATTTTTGGAAACATGTAATAGAATAAAGGCACCCACAACCGACCAAATAAACAATTGTGGACATGATGTGGAGTGTAGTAAGGCAAAGGAAATATTTCCACAGGTGTAGAGATAGAAATGAGGGGATTGCCAAAAATTGGTAATTTTTTTGCTTGAACTAAAATTATTATGAATTTTGGAAGGCAAAAGTTGGTTTGGACCCATGTTCAATGTGTAGACTATTCCCAAACCACTCATTTAAGGGACTACTTCTTGTTCACTTTGGCACTCCAAACCAAGTAGATGTGTCATGAAAAGAATAGAGGAATTGATGGTAGGAAATCAAGAACTCATGTTTGGAAATTAGTCCCAATGGCTCCTAAATTTAAAACACTATTGATTGTTGATGGAGTTGTAGTTGGTGATGGGTGGTTCTACCTTAGTAAGATCTTGTAGTATGCTAGTTTGAGAATATGTGGAAAAAATTTCAAAATTTTTCACCTTGTAGATTGCAAGATATTAGTATTTGAAGTGACAAAAATCCTTTTTTCTGGCCTTGTGAAAAATCGGATAGCTACACTTCACAAGGTCACATTTGTATTAAAAAATGTCCCAAATAGTGCTTCTTTGGATTCATTCTTCAAAGTAAGTTGGCTACATGCTTGAAAAATTTCAAATCATTTGAAATTGTACAACAAATAGGAAAAAAAATAGTAAGTAGAAAGAAGTAGAGAATGATTTAAAATACTAAATTGTTGAGAATTTAGTTATGGATTTGAAAAATGACAATTCCAATGGTTGTAATGTTGTATGGAGTAATAAACAATCTACACCCAATGGTTTTATTTTTTAGGAAAATATTGAAAATTTAGTGAAATAAAGGACTTTAGAGTTTATCTTTGAGTAGAGATCCCATAACTACCCACAAACTACCTACAAACTAAAAACTCTCATAACTTTCATCTCATTAATCAAAATAGAATGATTCAAAGCTTTTCATATATATATATATATATACACACACATAAATATATATACACACATAAATATATATATATATATATATATATATATATATATATATATATATATATATATACACATAAATTTCAAATTTGTATTTCTTAAAAAAGTGATTTTGAAAGAAGTTTTTTTACGTGCTTGGATTGCTCGAAGATCAATGAAAACTACATATCATGCAATAACCTTTTAACCATGTTGTCAAAAGTTATAAAAATTGTTGGGCTTTAAATCTACTCTTCGGGCACATATTGTGTGAAAATTTTGAAAAATATAAATATAAATTCCATTTGTAGTGAGCTACCCAAAATCGCTATGTTGCCAACAAAATGTAGTTGAGGGCTTTAGGGGTCAATGCTCACTCTTTTCTAGGTGTTGCTCTAACAACATATGGACCCCTGCTTACAAACAAACCCATCAATAAGTTGAAATTAACTCTTGCACCGGTAATCAACAGTGCTCAGTGTTTGCAGGAGTGTTCTACGATAGATCCAGAGCATTATTTTTCCTTAACTAATCCATAACGTTTTTAGACAATGTTTTGAAATAATGCCATATTCATTGTCAAGAGGAAGGCATATAGAAGAAATAAATAGGATAAGGCCGTAGTCAAAAAAATCTCATAACTTTTCCAATCCAAGATTTTGCAAGATATTGAAATCTAAAAATTCTTAAATCTTCAAAAAGAATTGGCCTTCAAATTTTTTGGAAATTAAACAAATGAATATTATAATTGAGCTAATGTTGCCAATTAATTTACATATATAGTTGAAACATTGTAATATTAAAAACATTTGGCAACCAACTTACATTTGCATTTAAAATAGTTTAAAATTAAAAACATTTTTTACACCATTGAATTTAAATTACTAAAATTGCCAAACAACTTACATACATAATTGAAATACTCTAAAGCAAAAATCATCTTACATGCTATTAATTTATTATTACTACCAATTTGTATTGCTAGTTAAATCTTTACAGAATTATAAGATCTAAAATACTATTGTGTTTGTATTGTAGTTGGTTGACACGAGTAGTCGAAACACTACACATATAACAATATAAACTACTAACCTAATTTTTCAAATTTCAATATTGAAACACAAAGCACATAATTAAATTATTAAATACAAATAAACTCATGAACTCGTACAAATTGTCAAAGTGACTTGCTTTGAAATAAATTTGAAAAATATTTACAAATATTTTCTGAATTTATACTGATGACACACAATGTATTGTTTTTTTTATGAAAATCTAAAAAAATTGAGACATATATGTTTTAAAGCATATGTACATTTTGTCTAAGACATCTTAGGTGATTAGGATTTAGTTGAATATTCAAATAATTGCATCAAAAGTCTTGATAAGTGGTTATACCCCATTACATTAAGTAAAAATTAGAGGTATAGAATTAGTATGGGTGAAATAAAAAAGATCTAATTGTAGTTAGTTTATTTCATTGAATGCATTATTTTAGGTATTTTAGAATCTCATTAATTTTGACTATAACTAATGTACTTGAATTTATTTCTAGTCCATATATATATATGGAGGTACATGTTACTTCTCAAAATACATATAAAAAAAAAACCCCAATAAGGATACATAGTGTAAATAGACTTAAAAAAAACATATGTTGGGGCATAAATCTTTAGACATTATAATTGAAAATTGAAAATTTGACACAATTAAATTACAAGGGACTTTATTCTTGACTTTATTTCATGTGAATCACTTGATGTACACTAACTCTACGGGGATATTAGCAATACAAATTCCTTTGAGTAATATAAATTTCTACCAATTTTTTTCATTGCAACACATGTATGTATGTTGCAATGAAAACATATACATAGATACATTAAAAATTTCAATAAGACAAATATGGTCGTTTTGCGTATCATAGGTTGGTTTACCTTAATCGTGGCATCATTTAGAAAGTGCCATAAATCTAACATTGCATATCAAGTACAAGCAAAGATTTTAATAATATACAACTTCAAAGATTCAAAGATCTAGTTTGTGAATACAATTGATGGATATGTTTGACAAAATACTTAAACAATATTCATAAGTAGTTTGGATGTTTCAAATTTTATAGTGTTTCAACTACCTATATGAGTTTGTTGCAATAAAAGCTCAACGATATAGTAGATTCCTTTAATATTAGAATGTTTCAACTAAGTATATAAGTTCTTTGGCAATGTAGTAATTTAACCCCTAAAGGACCAAGTTTTTTTCCAAGGAGACATTGTCAAATACTGTAGGATTTTGGTACGTTATTCAAAAATGAAAATTGAAACTTTGAACCCACTTATACACTTTTTGAATTTTAAATATAAATAAATAAAATATGAATAGATTTTTCTACTTTGAAAGTTTATGTTTTGAATTATTGATATTTTTATTTGTTGATAATAATTAGTACAAATTTTTGAAGTAAAAAGATACACTGTAAAACTGAAAAATAACTTTCACACCCCTATATTATATAAGAAAAAATTGTCTAAGAAATGAACAAAAAAATTCAAAAAATAACTCTCTATTGAAAGCTCATTTTGAATTGAATATTGACTCAATGGTCATCTAAATGTGTTCTCTGTAATTATTTGAGTTGAAAAACATGCCATTTTAGTTCATTTTCAACCTCTTCTAGAAATCATTTGATATTTTATTTGAGTTGGTAATCTTGGCAATAGAAACCAACATTCATTATTAAAAAATACTCAAAATACTCAAAATTTTAGGTTGAAATTATAGTTTATTAGAAACCAATTGTTTGCATGTGGTTTGTTGTAGTAGAACTAAGAGCCCCCCCCCAAGATTTTTGCTCTACGTGAACATGAGAATTTTGACCACTCGTAAGTATATGATATTAGTTCACTCACCAAAAAATTTAGAAGCAAATATAGAGTCTAGCTTATTCTAAATCACCCTGCAATTCAAGGAGGTTAAGTGAATTAGCAATACACTAGTCATTTTTGGATGATTTCTTGTGCAATGAGGAAATTTTTAATTTTTAATCCAAAAGGTGAAAATTTAGAGACAAATATTTGGAATATGTGGAAAAAATTTCAAGAATTTTGACTTCATTGATTGCAAGATGATAGGATTTGAAGTTAGAACAAAATGTTTTTTTATTAAAACCACCCTAACATAGCTAACAAAGTTTGACTTCTTAGAATGTGATTTAAGGATTTAAATTTGTTTTTTCTTAGACAATTGTATGCCATATTTTATTACTTACGTATATGCCAAATTTCAAAAGTTGATGAGTTTTTTTGCAAAAGATTCTCCAAAGATTTCCAAATTGCTTAAGCTGCATCTAAAGTTTAGGGCAACATAACTTTTGATCCATGCACTTGATTGGAAAAAAAAGAGTTTTTTTCATGAAGGAGGGACATGTTAACGCATTGTGTCCAAATTTCATGAACATTTGACCAAAAATAACTTCATAGAAACCTACCTGAGATTTCTTGCGTTTGTTGAATGGACACTTGATCCTTTAGGGGTTAAATTCAATGATATAGGAGATGTTTTTAATTTTACAATATTTTAAATGCATATGTAAGTTGGTTGGCAATAATATAAAACTCAATGATATATTGTGTATCTATGTATGTAAGTTGGTTGCCAAATGTTTTTAATATTATAGTGTTTCAATTGTGTGTCTATGTAGTAAGTTGGTTGCCAAATGTTTTTAATATTACAATGTTTCAACTACATATGTAAATTAATTGGTAATATTGGCTCAATTATAATATTCATTTGTTTAATTTCCAAAATTTTAGAAGACCACAAATTTTTGAAGATTTAAGAAATTTTGGATTTCAATATCTTGCAAAATCTTGGAATGGCAAAGTTATGAGATTTTTTTTTACTATGAATTTACCCTATTTATTTCTCCTACATGCCTTTCTCTTGACAATAAATATGGCATTATTGCCCACATGGGTCTTAAATTATGTGGGCTTCAAATCACACAATTTAAAACATTGTCTAAAAACATTGTGGATTAGTTAAGAAAAAACAATGGCCTAGATCTACTACGGAACACTCTCGCAAACATTGAACACTACTTATTATTGGTGCAAGATTTACTATCAACTTATTTTTGGTTTTGTTTGTTAATTGGGCTTGTTGTTAGAGCAATGCCTTAGAAAACAATGAGCATTAAAGCCCAAAGTGAGATTTTGTAAAATCAATGGCCTAGGATTCTACTTATTTGGATCATTGTTTTACTTTTAGATAATCTATGTATTTGAGAAGTTACAATATAGTCAAGTGATCTACTTAGATATTATTTTGTTTAAGAATAATAACATTCAAATGTAAAAATGACATTCAAATGAAAGATTTTAATTGTTAAATTTTTAGAGTATAATATTAATGTTTTAAGAGTCAAATACACCACCATGTATATGATTTCCTACAACATTGTAAGGCATGGGCCCAATTGCTTTCTACAAATCAAGGTTCCTTTTGCTATAGAAAATCTTGCATTCAAGCTTGCCCATGAATTATGGGGCTACTATATATGGAATAATTCTCCAAAATAATTCCTAATACAATGACACTACAAGAAGACCTTAACTCCCTATTTAAGAATTTTTAGTATATTATAAAGTTAGAGGTGCTAAATAAATCGAGCTCCAAAATGTGTTTGCTAACATAAATACACATATTGCATTCTGTAGAATTCTAAATTAAATGGTTTTAACGGAATTCCAAATTGGTGATGTGGATTGCTGTGTTTAACCTTTTAATTTAGAAATGGTGAGCCAATTGGGAGTTGTTGACTAGTTGGAGTGTAAATGCGGCCTAATAGCAAGATGGTTAGATTTGAAGTTAATAGGCCAAGTAGGGTGAGATTCTGACTATGAACAGTAAATGGTAGCTGCCAATTTGGGATTTGTTCAGTCACCAATCGGAGTCAGTTGAATCAGTTGAGGGTGGTTTCTTGTTCTGTGGCCTATTTGGTCTGTTTTGTTTTCCATTTTTGGGCACCGGCTGTTGAGTGAAAAGCAGTGCGAGTCCCAGCGAATCCTGCTGCGTAATTTTTGTTGATTTTTGTTTTCATGTGGGTGTTTGTGTTTTGGAGTTTAAGTCTAATTGGGAATGTTGCTGTGAGTGATTTACGTGTGAGTGTAAGTTTGATCCTAATCGATTGACGTGATTGATTTCAAAGGAAAATTTTGTGAGTTAGAGTTGGTGTGTGAAACTTGGAATTAGCTTGCATCAGTCTTTGCAATTTGTGATTCAGTCCAATTAGGAGATTAAATGATGAATGGAATAAGTGAACTTAATGAGAGATTATAATCCTAATCGGTGATCCAGAGAAAGAGATGTGCTGAAGTTAGAAATCCAATAGGATTAAGAATGCGAATTGAATGTGCAGATTAATAGAATCAGTTTTAATCCTAGTTGTGGTATTATTTTAAATGTTTGAACTATTAGGTTATATATCTCATGAATATTATTAACGATGATCTGATCGTCAATTTGGCATTTAATATAATGGAAATCTTTTGTCTAAATTGGTGTATGTGTGAGCTGTGTGTGAATGATGAATTTGTATGAAATGGAGATTGGTTTGTCCGAGTTGGAAATTATGAGTATGTGGTTGTGTGTTTAATCTGTGTTAAGTTTATATCCAAGTTGTGTGTGTGTTATTAAACAAAATCTGTAATATGGTTCCAAGTGGGTTGTCAGTGTCGTTGTAGTGTCATGGTGAACATATTCAAATAAAAGGAACAGAGAGAGAAGAGGAAGCCGTGTATGTTGAGTGTGATGGAAGTATAAAATTATTACCAAATTGGTGAGATGTCACAAATTGGAGGATTGCTAAAAGATTTGCTGTAAAGATTGCGGACTGGGTTGGGAGTTGATGGATTCCTGTGGCGCTGAATATGGATCAAGCCAAGTTGTAAAAAGAACATAAACTGGAATAAATAAAAGAATTATAAAAGAGCCGAATAAGAGCTAAAATATTCTTACCCTTGTGGCCATTAAGAGTGGAGGGTAGATTTGAAATTAGATATAAATGGTGAGGATTGAAGTTCTTAGTCTTTAAGTTGTGCTCCCGGTTTGATTTTTGTCTACTAGTTTGTATAAATCCTATTTGAATTTCTCCCTAGGAACGAATTTAATTTACTACTAGGTGTTTTCTTTAATTAGCTAAAATACCTATTCTACATTTGGCGCCGCTGCCGGGGAGAATCATAAATAGGTTGCTCCAAACCTTATCTTTCTTAATTGGTAGAATTAGGAATGTTGTCATCTAATGAGTAACGTTTCCAATTCTCTCATCCCGAGCAAAAGTGCAAGGGAAGAAAGAGCAAGGAAGAGAGCGCTTGAAAAAGATAAACCTACGGCTAGTAGTTCAAATTTAGAACCTGTAACGCCAATAAAAGAATTTGTGAGTTCTTTTGATAGGTGGTCTTGTGGGTTAAGTCCTAGAAGTCCAAAATCAAGGGAAAGTGAAAGTGTAGAAAAGGAAAAACAAATTAGTGAAGAAGATAGTGGGGAATCGGATGTCGAATCTAATTTCCATTCGGAATACAGTTTAGATAAGGCCCATATAAATTGTGAGGGGATTTGCCTTTCAAAATTAAATACCCCAAATCATTCTCCTACAGGATCTTCCGTGGTAGATGAAACCGAATTGAAAAATCATGAGGAAATTCATGAAGAGCAATTCAGCCCAGATTCGGTGTCAGTCCAATTAGGAGGATTGAATAGGAGATCTTCTGATTCAGAAATCTTTTACGGACCTAGGTGGTACGAAAATCCAATTTGGAGCGTTAGTCCCACTAGGAAAGTTAGAATTCCTAATATTTTTCAATCACCTGAGACTTTGCCAAACCAAGTTATAAAATTCCAATTAGGTAATAAAATAATGGATGCCGAGGAGCAACCTAGACCCCAGTTACCTCCACAATTACCAGTGGTGATGAGGCAAGGACAAGAGGATGATCGTCCTTATTCTTTAGTTGCATATCCTTTATTTCATGGCCGGATAGGCGATGATCCAGATTGTCACGTTTATGAGTTTCTTACCAGGTGTAATTCTAATAATGCTAGGACAGAAGCTCATTTTTTGAGCATTTTTCCTAGTACGTTGGTAGAGCATGCTAAGATGTGGTTCCAGAGACAACCGTTAGGGCAATTTCCAACTTGGACTGCCTTAAAGGATGCCTTTTTGGCACATTTTAGACCCATGTCATTTGTGGAAAAATTGCATGAGAGATTAACACAATTATTGATGAACACTGGTGAGACCATAGATTCGTATTATGGTAGGATGGAGGACATCCTATTAAGACTACCAGACCATGGTTTGTCTGATGCTCATCTAACTAGGCAATTTATAAATGGTCTGTTTCCTCCTCAATTAAAGGCATATGTGAGAGAAATTTCACCAGCCAATTTGGTAGCAGCTTACCAAAGAGCGAAGTTATGGGAAGAAGTGTATTACACTGATGCATTCATGGCACCCTATTCAGGACAACAAACTTATACAAACCAATTAGGTGTAAGGAGAGAGAACCCAGTTATGTCAAACCAATTGGTACGTCCACCTATGACTTTTATAAGTCCTATGCCTTATGTGCAAAATCCAGCAATGGTAACTGAGCCAACAAAGCCAGCCCAAGTTGGAAACCAATCTGCCCAATCCCAAATAGTGGTGAAAGAGGTTGCATCCCCCATGGAAACTCAGTTAATGGAATTAACTAAGCAATTAGGTGAATTACAAGTCAATTTAGCTAAAACATCTGAGAAGAAAAATTTACCAAACAATGATCATGCCCATATTTGGTGCACGAATTGTCGTGGTCAAAGGCCATATGTTACCAAATTGTCCTTCACCCCCTAATTTATCTCCAAAATGTCGATTTTGTGGGGGTAAACATGAGACGGAATCGTGTAGGAATTTACAAGCCAGTTTAGTCAATCAAGCTGGTAGTCAAAGCCAAAGAGGCCAAGTTTATCAAGTCGATAATAATTTTCCAAATAACAATTATAATAACAATTGGGGAAGTAATAATAATCGATTTAAACGAAGGAATTTTAATCAAAATCAAAATTATAATTATAACCCGAATTATAACCAATCAAGTAATGTAAATCCAAATTTTAATTCCAATAATTTTAATAATGGGGGATATAGCAATAATCCGAATCGGAATGTAGCCCAAATTCCTACCTCTAATAATCAAGGTTGGTCACAACTTCCATATGGAAATGTTAACCAGGGAACTCCAACCTATGGTGGTAAAAATCCTAATTGGGATAGTAATCAAAATCAAAGGAGTGGAGTGATATGTTATCGATGTAATCAACCAGGTCATATAGCTACAAATTGTCCAAATGAGAGAGCTAGTGTATCATATGTGCCACTATGTGGAAATTGTAAACAAAATGGCCATAAGGCCGATGAGTGTAACGCTCCTCGTAGAAACGATTCTCAAGAAGGATATAATCCTAAAACAAAAGATAATAGTCCTAAAATAGTTTTATTAGAAGAAAATGAAGTAGCTCAATTTAAAAAAGACCGTACCTCATATCATATCCAAGTTGAAAATAAACATTACCAATTGGGAGAAGAACAGTTGGTTCACAAGGTCAGTACTAGGGGTCAAGTTTTAAAAGAAAATCCCTCAGGTAAATTGGAAATTTTAAGGGAAAAGGAAATGACTAGGAAGGAAGCTCAACAATTATTGGATCTACAAAATCAAATGGGAGAAGATCAAAAATATAAAGGGAATTTGTTAGGTTCTAATTCGTTGAAAACTCCTAATGAAGAGATCCCTGAATTGTTCCAGTCTACCCCCAGTCATGATTTGGAAACCTCTGTTGTTAAGCCAATTAGGAAATCAGTCCAGTTTGACCCATTGATTAGGACAGTAATACCAACTGGGGATGAGTTTCCTAATCGGACTGGAGATAACAGTGACCAGTTTAACCAAATGGGGCAGAAAAATCTAGATATAGAGGAACCCTTGGTGATACCCCCAATATGGCTTGAACCCAATAAACAATTAGGACAAAATCCAGTTGGGTCCCAGCCAGATGAGTGGGAGTTACCACCTCTTCGGAAATCGATAAATCCAGTTGGGAAGTTAATTAAATCTTCAATTAGGAAGAAGGGTAATATTAAACAAATCGGAATTATGGAAGAAACTATTCCCTATAATTTAATAGAAAATTTGAGCCATGTGAAGGCTGATATTTCTATTAAACAGCTATTAGGAATTGCTCCTTCATGTAGGGCAGCTTTGAAGTCTAAATTGGTTCGGAAAAGAACTAAAGTTGTAAATGAGGTTACATTAAGTCCGGATCCGGGTGCCCCGGTGATTGATGTGGAGATAGATGGTTTAATTGTGTCCGGTGTCCAAGTTGATGGAGGTTCCAGCGTGAATCTCATGAACCAAGACACTATGTGTAGTCTTCAACTGATCGGATTACAAGAAACCAAATTAGTGTTACGTATGGCTGACCAGAGTAGGGTCAAACCCCTAGGTATATTACCAAAAATAAAAACAAGGGTGGCTGGACTAGTATTTTTTATAGATTATATTGTTTTCCAGCCTAATACTCCTAATGCATCATATCCTATCCTATTAGGTCGTCCTTGGCTTTACCAAGCAAAAGCAAAAGATGATTGGGGTCGGGGAATTTTAAAAATAGCACAAGGAAATCATAGGGTGGATATTCCTATGTATCCTGGTAAATATTATGGGGAAACCCAATTCGAATCACCAGAAAATACTAGTGAATTGGGATATGATTCGGATGGGGAAGAATTAGCTGCAAATAGGGTTAATTTGAAAATTAAGTTAAATGACCAAAAGGTCATTCCAAAAGGAAGTTTTAGGAAAGTCGCACCAGGAGAGTATGTTATACCATGTGGGGATGATGATGACTCTGATCAGGCGATTCAATCCTGGTTGGTTAGTCTTTTGATTTGTAATGTTGAAACAGATTGGGAAATTAGTGAGCAGAGTGAAGAACCCCTTTCTGATTCAATTGAAGATACACCTATTAGGTTATTTGTTTCCAAATTACATTGCCAAAATATTAACCTAGGTGTGGAAAATGAAGAGCGAAATATCCAAATTTATAAAAACTTACCACCAAAGGAATTAATCACATGGACTAAATTTTTTAAGGAAAATAGTAAGGCATTTGCCTGGTTCTATAAGGATTTGAGAGGTGTAGCCCCCGAGATTTGCGAACATCATATTGATTTGGAGGATGGTGCCAAGCCAATTAGGCAAAGGCCCCATCGGTTAAATCCAAAGTATTCCCTATTGGTTAAGGAGGAGATAGAGAAGTTAATAAATATAGGATTCATTTACCCCGCTCCCAATAGTGAGTGGGTGAGTCCTATAGTAATTGTACCCAAGAAGGATGGTCGAATCCGAATTTGTCAAGATTTCCGCAAACTTAACGCAGTAACTAAGAAAGATGGCTTCCCATTGCCATTCACTGATAGTGTCTTAGATACGGTAGCTGGCCATGAATGTTATTCATTCATGGATGGCTTTTCCGGGTACAACCAGATACAAATTGCTAAGGAAGACCAAGCTAAAACGGCCTTCGTTACCGATTTGGGTATTTATGCTTCTAGAGTTATGTTATTTGGTTTATGCAATGGGGCGGCTACTTTTCAACGGGTGGCCACCATGGCATTTCAAGAGTTCCTTAGAGTATTCATGGAAATCTTTCTTGATGATTTTTGTGTGTTTGGTGCCAAGTCAGATCATGCGGCACAATTAAAGCAATGTTTTGAGAGATGTGATGAATTTGGTATTTCATTGAATGCTTCTAAGTGTCAATTTGTTGTTCCCTATGGGAAATTGCTAGGACATATAGTAAGTCAAAAAGGAATAAATACTGATCCTGACAAAGTGACAAAAATCTCTAATTTACCAATTCCTACTACCATTACCCAAGTTAGGGGCTTTTTGGGTCATGTTAGTTATTATAGGAGGTTTATTCCTAATTATGCCCAAATTGCACTTCCCTTAACGGCTCTGTTAAAAAAATTAGAAGTAGGGAGTAGTCCAATTTGGACCACTGAGTGCAGTGAAGCTTTTCTTAAATTAAAACATCACTTGGTTACAGCCCCAGTTTTGGTGTCTCCAAATTGGAATAAACCTTTTCACGTTTATGTTGACGCTAGTAATGTGGCAATGGGCTGTGTGCTCAGTCAAAAGGATGATTCCAATAGGGACCACCCAATTTACTATGCTAGTAGGCAATTAATTCCTGCGGAGAGAAATTATACTACCACAGAACGGGAAGCGCTGGGTATGGTCTATGCTGTGCAAAAGTTTCGCCATTACCTATTAGGTTACAAATTCACCTTTTACGTTGATCATGACGCTCTTAAATATGTCATCAACAAGCCCCAGTTGAGTGGTAGGTTGGCTCGTTGGGTTCTACTCTTATAGGAATTTCAATTTGATGTAATTGTGCGACCAAGCAAACAGCATACAAACGCTGATCATTTGTCAAGGTTGGAAGTTACAACCAAGTTGGAAGATAGCCCATTAGAGGATGATGTTCTCGATGCACAACTTTTTGAAGTTGATATAATCCATCCTGAATATGGGGATATATTGTCCTATTTATTATATAATAGAGTTCCTATAGGATTTAATTCCAATCAACAAGCTGCCCTAATAAAGAGGTGTGCCCCTTATACATTAATAGGAGAAACACTTTACAAATTGGGTCGGGATAGCGTCCTGAGACGTTGTATTTTTAAAAGTGAGGTACCCACCATTTTGGAAGGGTGTCATTCCGATGCTTGTGGTGGGCATTTTGCGGGTGACGCCACGGCACGGAAAGTCCTTTTGACCGGTTATTGGTGGCCTTCCTTGTTTAGGGACGCCCATACATTCGCCCGTCGTTGTGACCCATGTCAACGTGTGGGTAAACCTACACCTTCCAAGGCTATGCCATTAGTGCCTTTAATTGCGTTAGCCCCATTTGACAAATGGGGAATTGATTTTGTAGGGCCCATTGCCCCAGTGACTCACCCCGGTCGGAAGCGATATATTCTTGTTGCAACGGACTATGCCACTAAATGGGCAGAGGCCGCTGCAACTCGGAATAATGACGCCAAAACCGTTGCTAAGTTTTTATTAGAAAATATAATCTCTCGTTTTGGTTGTCCTAAGGAGCTTATTAGTGATAGGGGTACACATTTTCTAAATGACACCATTAAAGAATTAACTGATAAATATTTAATTAAACATCGAAAAACGGCTCCCTACCATCCCAGAGCCAATGGGCAAACTGAAAAAACAAATGGATTGCTTTGTAAGATAATTATAAAAACTATCAGTGGTACTGGTACGGATTGGGAAGAACAACTATGGAATGCCTTGTGGGCGTATCGTACAGCCTATAAAGGCACAACGGGATTTACCCCTTTCCAATTAGTTTACGGGCAGGAAGCTATTCTTCCTATAGAATTTGAAATTCCTTCTTTAAGAGTGGCCATCCAAAACCAATTAGGAGATCAAGAGAGTTTACAACATAGATTGGGTACATTAGAGCAATTGGATGAGAATCGCCGAAATGCCTATTTAAATATTATGGCTACTCAAAAACGGCGCAAATCCTATTATGATAGTAAGCTTAGCCCTAAGTCTTTTAAAATCGGTGA
Organism: Rhytidiadelphus loreus; assembly: GCA_947034895.1. Taxonomy (NCBI): domain Eukaryota; kingdom Viridiplantae; phylum Streptophyta; class Bryopsida; order Hypnales; family Hylocomiaceae; genus Rhytidiadelphus; species Rhytidiadelphus loreus. The sequence continues at coordinate 50,152,487 of OX344764.1, forward strand.
TTTAGTCCTATTATATGATAGTAGATTCTTTAAGTTTCCGGGAAAATTTCAAATTCATTGGTTGGGACCTTATGAAATAGTTGATATTAATTCTAATGGATCTGCACAACTTAAAGATTTTGAAGGCAAATTCTTACCTACTCGGATTAATGGGTATAGGCTTAAGCCTTATTTTTCTTAATGTTGAGGGCGGCATCTCTTAAAAAGGGGGGTAGTGGTTTAAGAGTGTATTTTGAAAGCTAATTCCTCCTATATAGAATAATAATAAATAAATAAATAAATTCAGTTAAAAAAAAAAAAAAAAAAAGAATATATAGAATTAATACAAATACAAATAACTTCATAATAGGGAGCGTAAAAATAAAAATAAAAATAAAAACGATAATGGCAGCTTAGCCTGGTGGGAAGAATTAAAAATAATCATTAATTGCCGAGTGAAATTTCAATTTGTACAAACCAAATAGGATAGGGTATCAATTACCATAAGGGGAAATGATGAGCATAAGTAACACGACCAACTGGGAATAATCACTGTGATGGTGGTGACCCAACTGGAATTCAAAATGCCGGCGGGAGACAAGAACGAAACACAGTTGGCGGCGTGGGTATCAGCAACTTGCAAAATGCGCAGGAGACCAATTGAACAGAGAATTGTGGGAAATTTTCCAAGTAGGAGGAGCTGGGCGTGTGAGGAATGTGAGTGGTAAAAGTGTGAGATATTGTAAGTTTGCTTAGCGAGCATGCTGGTGTTGCATCTATGTTGTAAGTTTTGCGTCGTTGCGTTGATTGTAGGAGGAGTCCAATTAGGGTTACGTGAGTTGTGACGTTGTGTCTGAAGTCTAGGTGTGTCTGTGAACAAATTTTCCGAGTCGGCATTGTGTACTGCAAGTAAACGAGAATACGAGTTGTGGGTGTTCCAATTTGGGAGGATTTTTGCCTATCAGTTGAAGGGTACTGAGCTTTGTGCTGTAGTTAGAGATCAAGAGAAGAGGAAGCCAGATCCGAGAGACTAGAGAGGTTTTTCCATACCAATTTGGAGCAATTTTTGCCGAGGGGAGGTGAGAGTTGTGGTTTTGCAGGTACTAATGTCTTCAGTCGATGAATCCGAGCAGGATATTCTTCTAGCATGGCGACCAGGAGACCCAGAGCATCACAAAGATAAGAAACCCAATTTGGGGAGTTGTGCAGAGTTACCGGTATTACTTCCCAATTTGGAAGGTACCTTTATCCAATTGGGGCAGTTTATACCAAGACAATTGACCATTGATTCAAATGTGGAAGTGTTGCGGCAGGCAGGGTTATTAGAATTTGTGAGCCTGGTGACCCAATGGAAGGAGGTGAATTCCAATTTGGTGGAGGCCTTTGTCATGGCGTACCAAGCACTAGAGAGAAAAAGCTTTATCAGGGGTCATTCGGTAGAATTGACAGCTACGGAGATTGCCAGAGTTTTTCAACTGCCAAATTCGGGGGTATCGTTGGCCTCAGTCATGGTGGATGGAGCTGTTTTTCTTGCAGAATGTTTCCCTGTTGATTATGGTGGGCAGTTGTTGCGAGGAGAGGAGTTATCATTGGTGGATTTGTTACCAAGTTGGAGAGCTTGGGTTGAACTGGTGCAGAAGTTTTTGCAGCTGGAAATTAATGAAAAATCAGTGAGCCGGTCCACATTGCAGGTGGCGGTTGCTGTGCAAAGAGGAGCGCGGATTAATTGGGCTCTTCAACTGGCAAGGAAGTTACACAAATCGGTGGTAGAATTCAAGGCTGGCTCCAGAGTACTCCAATCGGCCACTTATATTTCCAATTTGGTGGAAGCGGTGTGTCCTCAGGAGCTGATAGTAGGCAACCAGCTGAAGTCCGAACCAGAGTCACCATCAGTGACCAATACAACTCCAGGCCAAGTTGGTAATGAAGCTTCACGAAAAGAAATATTCCGTGTTGAGTTGGAGAAGCTGATGTCCAAAATTGATGACCCGTTGACGAAGCAGCTTGACGAGTTGGAGAGAGCTAACCGTGAATTGATCACGCAAGTGCACATATTCAAGAGCCAATCAGAAGACACCAGTCGGCAATTGCTTATGGCTGAGTCCAAATTGGAGGAGCTTCGAAGGGAGAAGGAGGAAGAGTTTCAATCATTGACAAAGCAATTATACGACTGGAAGATTAAAGCAGCCAATGACCAAAAGGAGTTAGACCGCTTGAAGCGCAAGATTCGATTGGAGGAAGGGTTACGTACCAATTTGGAAGAACATGTAGCCAGTTTGTCTGATAAGTTTGAGAGTCAGCCTGATGTACAATCGGATTTTCAGACAACCAATTTGGAAATTGATGCGTTTATGGAGATAGAGAACGAGGTGTTTCAGCAAGATGATGCGTATCGAGCCTCTGTCCGAGTATTGGGATTTGAAGATTTAAAGGCTCTCTCTTCATTGCTTCCTCCTACAACGAGTTTGGAGCACGCCTATAGGTGGGAGAGAGAAGTGTTGTTCTTGCAGACCGGTTTGGTGCATCGGCAGTATATAACAAAGAATCGGTTTGTTTCCTTGTGGGTGAAAATTACCAAGTTGGGAAGTGAGGATTTGTTTGCAGAAGTGATTGCTAGAGGTGATGTGTTTGTGGAGGACCCATTGGATGCTTTATTCTACATACAAGATTATGGAGCTCGGATCTTGTTGTTCTACGCCAAGGTGGAAGCTGATTTGAACGCCCGACGGAAGACCCAGGTGAAGGTGGCAGCTCAACCCCGCAATTTGGAAAGTTTGAAATTAGCCCGAGGAGTTGAAGCAACTTTGCCAACTTGGGAGATCATACCTAAAGGTCAAAGTGTTTCACCATTGGTAGAGTGGCAGCAGCGACTGCGAGTATTGTATGAGAGCTTTGAGAAGGATGATTGGGTTTACCGATTGGTGGGATTTGCTAAAGAACGACTTGTTGTTCGCCAATCTGTGGACATTCACCCATCGTCCTATTTGTGGAGTTATCAAATTACAAAACAACGTCTTCAAGCCAAGATTCAAGCAAGAGGAGTGGGAGAAATTCCAAAATTGGATTTAATATCAGAGATGTTGTTCAGGAAGCCTGCTGCGAGCGATCCTTTGGTGTGATTGCCTGAGCCGCTTACCGAATTGGTTGCTTGGAAACCGTCATTATTAAAGTCAGCCCATGATGAGCACTATTTAGGAAACTGGAGGAATCTGTTTGCATCGGAAGATGACGTTCCTTTTCCAACATGGGAGGCGTTGCAATGGATTGGAGTGGACCACGTTAAAATTGATCGAGCTCCAATTGTAGCATTGGACACGTATGACCGTATCAACAGGAAGCGTAGATCAGCGATCCCCCCTGATACAGTAGCAGCGGATCCTCGATTTTGTCCTTGTCCACGAAGATATTCTTGGGACACAAATTCCAAGTTGGCTTCAGTTTGGTATAACTGGCCCATCATTTTGGGCGGATTTTCTTCACCAGAAGAGTGCTGCCAGCTACACCCGGTTTTCACTAGAGCATCGCTTTCACCACGATCTGGTTTGTTTTAGAGCCAGTGTTTTTGCAGCGGTGTTGGCAGCATGGTGCACAGAGTTCAAATTGTGTGTTGATTACCGAGTTGGAGCTGAACGAAGCACGGACATGGCTATTCTTAATAAGATACATTATCATTCGGCTCGTCGTATCCGCCTATTGGAGTTGATGTGTTTGATGCAATTCCTTCCAGGAGCTCACCAGATCCTCATTGGAGATTCTTGTGAACAAGTGGGCACTCGCCGTGGCCCTATGTGCGCATTTATAGATCATCAGGCAAGGTTTGAGGCTCAAAAGACCAAGTTGGGAGCACAGCTTTTTGATGAGGAGGTGATTCGTCTTGAAGACATCACGGCAGCTTTGGCAGGGCAGTTTAAAGGCAAAGATCCCGAATAGGAAGGGTTTGCGGGGACGCAAACAGATTCGTATGGGGCCATGTAGAATTCTAAATTAAATGATTTTAACGGAATTCCAAATTGGTGATGTGGATTGCTGTGTTTAACCTTTTAATTTAGAAATGGTGAGCCAATTGGGAGTTGTTGACTAGTTGGAGTGTAAATGCGGCCTAATAGCAAGATGGTTAGATTTGAAGTTAATAGGCCAAGTAGGGTGAGATTCTGACTATGAACAGTAAATGGTAGCTGCCAATTTGGGATTTGTTCAGTCACCAATCGGAGTCAGTTGAATCAGTTGAGGGTGGTTTCTTGTTCTGTGGCCTATTTGGTCTGTTTTGTTTTCCATTTTTGGGCACCGGCTGTTGAGTGAAAAGCAGTGCGAGTCCCAGCGAATCCTGCTGCGTAATTTTTGTTGATTTTTGTTTTCATGTGGGTGTTTGTGTTTTGGAGTTTAAGTCTAATTGGGAATGTTGCTGTGAGTGATTTACGTGTGAGTGTAAGTTTGATCCTAATCGATTGACGTGATTGATTTCAAAGGAAAATTTTGTGAGTTAGAGTTGGTGTGTGAAACTTGGAATTAGCTTGCATCAGTCTTTGCAATTTGTGATTCAGTCCAATTAGGAGATTAAATGATGAATGGAATAAGTGAACTTAATGAGAGATTATAATCCTAATCGGTGATCCAGAGAAAGAGATGTGCTGAAGTTAGAAATCCAATAGGATTAAGAATGCGAATTGAATGTGCAGATTAATAGAATCAGTTTTAATCCTAGTTGTGGTATTATTTTAAATGTTTGAACTATTAGGTTATATATCTCATGAATATTATTAACGATGATCTGATCGTCAATTTGGCATTTAATATAATGGAAATCTTTTGTCTAAATTGGTGTATGTGTGAGCTGTGTGTGAATGATGAATTTGTATGAAATGGAGATTGGTTTGTCCGAGTTGGAAATTATGAGTATGTGGTTGTGTGTTTAATCTGTGTTAAGTTTATATCCAAGTTGTGTGTGTGTTATTAAACAAAATCTGTAATATGGTTCCAAGTGGGTTGTCAGTGTCGTTGTAGTGTCATGGTGAACATATTCAAATAAAAGGAACAGAGAGAGAAGAGGAAGCCGTGTATGTTGAGTGTGATGGAAGTATAAAATTATTACCAAATTGGTGAGATGTCACAAATTGGAGGATTGCTAAAAGATTTGCTGTAAAGATTGCGGACTGGGTTGGGAGTTGATGGATTCCTGTGGCGCTGAATATGGATCAAGCCAAGTTGTAAAAAGAACATAAACTGGAATAAATAAAAGAATTATAAAAGAGCCGAATAAGAGCTAAAATATTCTTACCCTTGTGGCCATTAAGAGTGGAGGGTAGATTTGAAATTAGATATAAATGGTGAGGATTGAAGTTCTTAGTCTTTAAGTTGTGCTCCCGGTTTGATTTTTGTCTACTAGTTTGTATAAATCCTATTTGAATTTCTCCCTAGGAACGAATTTAATTTACTACTAGGTGTTTTCTTTAATTAGCTAAAATACCTATTCTACACATTCTTTAACCCATTAGGAAAAGTTTGAGGCCTAAAAGAGGTTGCCAATTTTTGATTTTCGGCATCCCCGCAATGCAAGTACAAAAAAATAAAAATATATATTAAAAAATTGTCACTAGTCTGACGTGGCGCTAACGTGGCTCCAGTAGAGTCACGTTAGATCCAAAAAATGAAAAAAAAAAATCTCTTAATTGCACCCTAGGGAACTCATAGCCTTTTGTAGGCCTACATTTTTTTGTAATGCCTCACCGCCTAAGGCCTAACTATGTCAAAAAACAGTCTTGCTTTTCAAGTGTTATAAATCTAAATGTGAGTAAGGTTTGAAAATCTCAACCACACAATCTTGTAGTGTGCATGTTGTAGATGGTGTAAATCAAATTTGGGGTCATTTGACCGCATAGATTGAAAGATTATAATGTTCTAGTGTTGAAAAAAGATACTGAAATTTTCCTAAACACACATTTAGAGGTGACATTTGATTTCTAAACCTACTCAAAAGAAAAAAAATTTAAACTCGAAAGTGATTCAAAACCAAAAGACAAACACTTTTGGTGAGGAAAAAAGTTTATTCAATTGACTCATTGCGTTTGCAATTTTTTTTTGAAATGTCAAAAAATAGTGAAAAAAGTAGAAAAACACACATCTATGATTGAACCTACCTCTACTAAAATGCTTCTTAGTCAATAATAACTTATTGGATTGATATGAAATTTTTACCACAAGTGATTGTGCAACTTTTCTACCAAAAATGATTGAAAACAACCCCTGTCTGAAGAAGTTATAAGCTGCTAAAGTTCACTGTAATGCAAAAATCTGTGGATTTTGAACTTTGAATTGCTCCCAAGCATTCAAAATAACTTGGATTGACATGAAAATTTTACCACAATAATTAGACTTTATGGGAAAAAAAACTTAACAAATTTTATTGAAAACTAAGGTAGAAGGCTTTGAAATGGAATAGGCATTAAGAATGGCCTCTATAAGTGGCTTTGAAATGGACAAACTGTAATTCATAAATTGACCTCCATGGTCATTGAATGACTCAAGGAAAAAATCACTATTAATTGCAAGAGCCAATCTTTCTCTTTACTTTCCCATTTTTCTTTAGAAGTTGCAAGTGAACAGTTTATGGAATACCTAGGGACATAAATAGGGACCTATGACACAATTCCTCTGAAAATCCATAAGTAATTCAAAAATGCTTCAAAAAATATGAAACCACTTGTGTTAGATTCCTCTTTTATTTTTCTTTGTCTGAAAAAACAAGCTAAAAATATTTCCATTTAAGAAAATACATGAAAAAGGCAGACCGGCCTTTAGATGAGCCATTTCTGAACCTCCTATTTTATCATTTGATGAAAAAGATACAAGCCCCTAAAGTTGCAGCCATCTCAATGCAGTGTGGTGAACTCAAATTGAACCTACAAACTTTGAATGGCTTTCAAAAACTTATTACATCTTGGATTGATCTTAAAATTTTACCACAAAAATAGACTAGTATGCGCAACTTTCCCAACAAGTTTTATTGAATTTAGACATTGAATGCAAAAGTTACAACACTTTGAAGTTGATTGCTAGATTGTATGAGGACACTTTTGGTCCCCTTGCGGCGGTCAGGGGTTAACATTTGTACCAATAGTGGACATGGTAAGAGGTTTTTAAAATGCTTTCTAAACTACATAGTCTCATATCATATATAGATACAAATACATCAATGTGTTCATTGTTACAACTATAGATTCAAAAATCAACATTATCCCATATCTTTGGAAAATCTAAATTATATATAGACACAAACTTTTCAATTGTTTGTAAAAAAGATCCTTCATAAGTGACAAGATATGGGCCATGGGTGCATGTTAACCTTGGAACAACATTACTCTATCACCAAGGTAGTTAGCCAAAAAATTCAGATTTTTGAATGAATAAGTGCATTCTTCATCTTTGCACTTTTTAAGAAAGTCATTTATAGGAGATTCTGAATCCTTGTCATAGTTACATGGTTAACACTGTATATCCAAAAATCATCTCAAGATCTACCACTCTTAAAACTGAAATCAATTCATAAGAACACTTATACCCATATTTAAGAAAATTGGCCTTCAATTTATGCCATAAGAGGCCCACATTGGATTTGTTTTTAAAGTTTATGAGGTGCCTCCCTAACAACTCACAATACACTAAAGTAGGGAGCTAACTTGTCATAAGATCAAATAATGTTAGAGATACCTTGAATCTACACTCTGGAGTGGTAGTGTGGGGCCTTCATTGTGGTGAACCCTTGATTGTTACAGATTCTTGTTTGTTATGGCCCCTTGCTTGTTACGAGCCCTTGACTGTGACTGACCCTTGATTGTGACGAATCCTTGTTTGTTACGGGTCCTTGATTGTTATGGCCCCTTGTTTGTTACATGCCCTTATTACGATAGTCCCTTGATTGATACAGATTCTTGATTATTATGGCCCCTTGCTTGTGACAGACCCTTGATTGTTATAGATTCGTGCTTGTTACGGCCCCTTAATTGATACATATTCTTGATTATTATGGCCCCTTGCTTGTGACAGACCCTTGATTGTTATAGATTCGTACTTGTTACGGCCCCTTGATTGTTATGATATCGTGATGTGGGCCATCTGTTAGTTAAAAAATAGGCATCTATTTATTTTCATATTAGTTCTATAATGGGAGTTTAGAACTTAAAGGTTGATTAGTGGTTATTTTTTAGTTAGCTTTTACATTAGCTTTTTAAGATTATATTTTTATAGTTAGAATAGTTTCTAACTATTTTTATATAATAAACTTTAAAAAAAGAAATTTTTAAAGGACAATAAAGATTGTAGAGACATATTTATATGGAAAATAAAATATTATTGAGTGGAAATATATTAGATTGTTTTAATATATTAATAATATTCAGGGTGGATTTCTAAGTTTGAGAATTGTGATTTGATTGGGTATTGGAATTAAGGTTTCTTGGTCATTGACATTTCTGTTTTTTCACAAACATTTACCACAGCCAGAAGCCCCGTGCTTTTTTGAAAAGACCACAAACTTCACGACAACATACCCGGACTTATTTTTTTTTTGGAGCCCGCTCAAGTTCAAATTCTACGTATTGCAAGGGCCTGGTAATTGACCGGAGACTTACTAGTCCGTCAACCAGTCAACCAGCCAACCAGGAAGTGCCACGAAAGACGGACGTGGAACTCGACACTTGTACGATCAGGGGAACCACATGAGCGCGACAGGGAACAAGCCCTACGACCCAGAGAACCAAGGGAACGCACGGTTCCCTTGCCAATAATACTGAGCACTTTCTCTCGGGAGTCGGGACCGGCCTCCTTCAGCCTCCTTCATCATCACAATCGATCCAGTTGCTCACGATTTTCTCAATCGCTGCTTCAGTACAATCGTCTCTCTCCATTGTTGTTTTATAAAAAAACCCACTTTCACGAACCGATTTCATACCATTTGCAAAACATTTGCAAACAATTTGCAAACAATTTTGGTCTACTACAACCACGCTCTCGTGAATGAATGCCACAGCCAGCAGCAAGGATGGCGCCATGGCCGTGGACGACGAGACCACTCTGCAAGTGAGTCTCCACACACGCTACAATTCTTGGCTCTCGTTGCTGAGAATTTTCTCGTTTCGTGGTCATATGTGCTTTTGTAATTGCGCTTTGAGCTTGCTTGCGGCAATTGTAATTTGGTGAAAAATTCGGGTGTTAGAAGTGTGTGGGTTTCATTTCTTTCCTTTTCTTTTAAATTTGCGTGAGTCGATCGATGAAGGCTCTGGGAGTTGAGATTGTGAGTTAATGTGGGTTCTGAATTAGAGAGCTCTCAAGATTTCTACCCTACTCTGTATGTCTCTCGTGAGAATGGCATATGTAGTTTGGGTTTGGGTTTGATTGGGGAGTTGTTGCACGTTGGGTCTTGTGCACATTGCCTAGGTTTCGGGTTTTCGGGTAGGAGGTTCTTTAATTTCGTGTTGCTGAGTGCGATTCTAGTACAGGGGAGGAGGTTTGGGATTAGGTCGCGTGAGAGGACTCGAGGTTGGATTCTCTCTTCTTTTGGTACATTGTCCAATGGTTATTTGTATATGTGCTCATTGCAGTACCTGATTGTGTTTTTTACTTCAATTTTTGCTGCAGAATCAGAAAACGCTCAAGAGCGAGGAGTACAGACAATTGTTCCATTTGCCGCCTGAAGAGGTGCGCGAGTTTGCAGTCTAACACCTTCTGGTGATGCGTAAGGGGTTTGAGTTTTGAAGAGAGAAACTGTTTGTGTTGGTATTGATGGAATTAAACTGGAATGCCGGGTATTAAAGCCTTGCTTGCGTCATTTGAAACCCTAGCCAGAAAACTTCAATCGTCGATCTGAATACCGAGAATCAGAACATGAGTATTAGCTTATTAGAAGCGTATTGTTCATAGCTTCCCAACAAGGTATCACTCGCATGACTTGACCCAGAATGCTCAAAGTAATGGACCGATTGTTGGCTCTCTGTGTAGACTGTTGTTATGTTAGCTGTGCTCTTTCAATTGCTTGCTGTGATCTCAACTCTTGCTGTGACTTAGGAGGTGTATAATAGCTATTTAGAGGCGCATTTTCAGGAGCTTTCCAAAAAAATATCACTCGAAGCATTTGGTTGAGAGTTGAGCACGAAATCTCAGTTTGAAATTCTTAGTGCAACAAATTGATTACGTCATGATTTGTCAACAAATTGTCTAATTTGCTAGGTCTTTTTGTTCAACCGGTGGTCTGGTTAAAAAGAGACAGGAATACTGATGTAGCTGCTTGGTCCTGTTTCGCAGACTTTGATTGCGGACTTCAACTGTGCGCTTCAAAAGAAGATATTGCTTCAGGTACGAGCACCAAGAACTCAGCTGCCATTGTTTCCATGAGCTTATGCTCGTTAATTCTTTTGCTTTTTGTTCTGGAGAGTTGTTTTAGGGTAGATACTAGGTTTTGCCTTTACTATCGTGATACATGCAGGTTAAGCTTGTAGACGTTGTCATGCCATGATCTCTCGAAATTTCTGCTTGGCGGGTCGATGACTCTCATCTGCAATGACGGGGTTGTTGAATAACAGGGTCACATGTACCTCTTTGAACGCTACGTGTGTTTTTACTCCAACATCTTTGGTTATGAAAAGAAGGTACTCCTCAGGATGCTGATCCTTGCTGGTTTTCTATGATTCAATGTTCTGCTTCTGAAGTGGAAACCTGTATGTGCCTCCGTTAAGATGAAATTCGACACCATAGCAACGTTGCAAAATTCCCTTTCACATTTGAATCAAGGTTTTCTTTAAAATTAGACTGTTTCAGAATCTTTTCGACAGCACCGTAAAGATAATCCTTCCCATGATTCTTGGGGAGACCTCCTTATGATCATTGTGACAATAGAATGACCTCTTCATTAATCTTTGGAACGATTATCTCTATGGTGTCGTCTAAAGGTCCCTGAATTGGTCTAGTTTTACTGGAATCCTTGTTATATGAAAAGTTTCCCTGATAGATTTATTGACGGATTTGGAAGTTTAGAACTCGTGAACTGCCCTCCTTGACTACGAATTGAACATTGATTTGGCAGAAAATAGTTCCTCTTAAGGATGTAACTTGTGTGCGCAAGGCTAGGACAGCTAGCGTCTTCCCAAATGCTATCGAGATAGTCTCCTGGGGCAAAAAGGTATTATTATTGTGTGCTACTTTTCAGAACAGCTTTTATGTAAAAGTTGGTTTAGGTTTAGGTTTAGAGACCAGCTGGTTTAGGTTTTGTGCCGTCCCTGGTGTCGTTTGTATTGCTTTATATCGTTTGTATCTCTATTTCGCAATATCCCTGAGCGATTGCCCTTTATGGCGTGCTGCACAATTGTTGTTAATAAGTTTCCCGTGTAGCTTTGTGTTGAACTAAAAGCATATCTGTTTTGTCGTTGTGCAGCACTTTTTTGCATCTTTTCTCTCTCGTGATGAAGCTTTTCGCTTGATCATTGATGGCTGGGTCCAGCATAGCAGCTATGCAAAGCTTTCCCTACATTCGCAAGGGTCTCTGGCTTCACTTGCAATGGTATTCTTAATGACAACCTGGTTTGATCATCGAGGATTACCTCAGTTAGGGATAAACTATTGTGAAAAAACTTTTGTGCGATATTTTCATCGTTTGATCTCTCTTTGCACCGTAAATAGCAAATTATTTTGACAGGATTTCGTTAAAAGATTATAGGATTGTTATTTGTTAATTCGCAGAATTGATGGCCTGGTGTTTGGAAACAGAGTCCACAATCTAGGACGACTTCTGGAGCAGACAGTGGAGCCATTACTCAAAGTGCCTTGAGAAGTCCTCTGTTGATGACGCGGCTTGAGGCAGCGGGAAACTATGAGAGCAGGTAGAACTAGTATGTGCTAAAACACCTCATGTGTAGCTCTACCTCTCGCCATGTGTAGCTCTTCTTGAATAATTTAACCCGTACTAATGTGTGGATCAGGGTAGTGCATTTGTTGGCTTTGGTGATAGATTGCTGGTTCCATGTTCATAATTACATTCATAAATAGTATAATGCAATGCAGTCGACTTTTTGCAATTCGCTCATTAATGTGGATATCGTTTGTTTGTATCTGCTTTATACATGCAATCGTATTTCCCCTCAGCTCTTCCTGAAAGAAAAGATTCCAGATCCTCATTAAGGCGTGTGTGCGCAGAGTGGACGAGATGGCTGCCAAACTTTCAGCATCTGCAGAAGCAGCAGAGAGTGGAGGACCTCCGGAGAATGGAAGTTCTCATGCAATAAATGAGCTTTATGGTGGAGACCGCATGCTTGAAGATGAAGGGACCCCCAGGAGCAGTACTAGCAGTGTTGGCCAGCAGCATTCTCCGATCTGGGAAGTAGAAGATAGCGATGCTCCACCATGTAAAGAACTGCCTCTACCCTTCATGACGTGGAATCCTATTTAAAACCTTATAATTTTGTGAAAATATGAATGTTGCAAGATATAGTGGAATTTTTGTTTACTAGTCTAGATTATTCTGCTGGTCACTTCTTGTTATCTTCTAGTTTCCGTCCTTTCTAGACCAACATAATTAAAATTCCTCGTTTTTTTCCTTTGGATGGATCTTTCAGCTGATACACCTCGTTGTTGGAGAATGCAGTGCCTGATAGCTACAAAACAGTCGCGGAAGCTGAGTTCCCGGTACGTCAAATTTTCAGCTCCAGTATTTCTGCTTTATCATATATACGTTTGTTTGTCAGATGTCAGCTTTGAATGTATTTCATGATTTCACTACAGATAAATGTTCACTTTAATGTCTATGAGGCGTCCATCCTACCTAGCTGATCAACTTATTTGGACATATGTAATGTCACCTATGGCATATATTGAAGCAATGTCGTATTGAAAGTTCGAGGCTGTTAGTAACGTGGGATCTGAGAAAGTCTTCTCTTGTGCTGTAGCTGTATGCCACATGTTCTTTCAACATTTTTTTACCTGTTTATAGCATATTATGATAATGCCTGGTTCTTAAATAATCTTTACACCATGACCGTCAACATACTCCTCTCTCACATTTAATTTTTCTACCAGGACAGACTTGTTTTTTTGGCAGCCGTCTTTTTAGTCACTGCACTACTTACTGTATCTAAAGTATACTCCCTATGTCGTCTAGGTGTCCTTGGAGTAAACAGTTTCGTAGCTTCATGCTTGGCACTATTTCGTCCCATCTGCAGGTTGACGTAGAGGAATTCTTCCAATTGTTCTTCTCGGACGAAGGCGTAGCATTTTCAAAGGACTTTCACTCCGCATGTGGAGATGAGGGTATGGTGCCCTTTCCAATCCAGTATCACTTGTCACGCTTCTGTTACAAGCAGCATGAGTACCTCTGAACAAGACTTCCAGTAAAATAAATCTGTGTTGGGAACTTTCTTTCATGAGTAGCAAGGTTGAGCAGAATGCAGCAATCGATTCCTTGTTTACCCGTTGAGTGAGTATAGTGAAATCATATCTTACATAGGCGTGTACACAGATTTCCGGTGTACGCAGTGGGTAAAGCACAGACAATTTGGACATGCACGGGACATCTCATTTCGACATCCCATTAACTTCTACTTCGGTATGTCGTGCTTCAGAGATCTATTGTCAATTATCTAGGTCAAGTATTGCGTCTATATTGGGCAGTTAATATCAATACTCTCCGTTCTTTTTCAATGGTATGAACAAGTTTTTATTAGAATTAGACAGTTTCGGGAGATTTTAGACAACATTATAAAGTGAATGGAGAGGTTTTTCTGTAGTGAACTTAAAAACACAAAGGCCTCCCCAAGATAAGTAGAGTAACCTCTATGTGGTCATTTCAACCATATGGAGACCTTTCCAGGAATCAATGTGAATATTCACTGTATAATGTAGTCCAAAAGTTTCTGAAGTAGTCTTAAGTTTATTGAGAACTCTTGAGAGTATTTCTGCATTGCAACAGTTTTTTCTTTTCTGAGTTTTTGCTAATTGCCAGCTCTCTTGGTCTTGTCGTGTGGACTCCAAATCGAAAGTCTGAGTCATTTCACTTAAATTTATGATTGAATTTAAGTTCCACTCTGATGGGGATGCCGTGATTCACAGGGCCAAAATCTACTTACTGTCACGAGTCACAGCGGTTTCGTGTATACAAGAACAAGTAATGAGCAACATCCTTTGGTTCCTTCTATTCATTTCTTGTTTGTTGAATTGATCCTTTGTTGTCCAGAGGTTTTCAGCTGAAGATCTAATACGATCTCAGAGGCATTTCCAATTGTCACAACTTTAAGATTCTCATATTACATTTCGTGTTGGTTGTGTATGGCAGTTGCATGGTTCTAGAAACATCACAGCAGATGACTGACATTCCTTATGGTGACTATTTTCAAGTACAGGTATATATCCCAAGAGCTTTTTGGGTACAAATTTAGTACTGGTATCACAAAGTATTTAAAGCTCTCTTCTAAGAAAGCCTAATAGGCTCGCTGGCCAAACAGAATGGCCAATTTCCAAGATGCTCAATTGCCGCCTGAAGTCTGTCAAATATTATGTCCATGGGTGTCGATTGGACCTGAATTCTTGTTTGATTTTCTGGTCGATGCAGGTGAGATGGGACGTGGAGCGGTTGTATGGGGATGATCAATGCCATTGTTTTGTGCGAGTGTCCATTGATGTTACCTTCTCCAAGAAAACCATGTGGAAGAGTAAGTGCTGTTTGTTTTCACCTTGATCGTTATGCTCGCATGCTCGCTGTCACCTCAACTCTGTATCGCTAGCTTAATATTCAAATTTGACGAGGATATCAAATTTGGATATTCATCTAAAATGTCAGACTGAGCTCTTTTCGCACTTGCCCAACTTCCTTATTTTGGAGTAATTATTGAATGATATCTGTGAGTTTATTCTGACCAGTATATTTGCATTCAATTCGAGACTGATCTTTGTTGTAATGCAAATTTTGCAGGCAAAATAGAGCAGGGAACTATCGATGAAAGTAAAGAGGCATATACCTCATGGATTCTACTGGTATGTAATAACATCATTTGCTTCCTGGAATTTCTGACTAAATATACATGCCCTTTTTGGAATCCATTTCAACTTCAGTACTCTTCCATCCTGTGCACAATGCTTTTGCTCACTTGCAACAGTAGCATTCTTAATGTTCTATGATCAAAATTCATCAGGCAAAAGCCGTTTTACATGAAACGAAGTCATTGGCAGCCAAGCCTGAGGATGGTATTGTGCCTTCAGAATCAATTACAGGTAATTTCTATTTTCTGTTCTGCTCCTGTATCCCCGTATTGTGGGTAGCATGATTGATAGTCACTTCATTTTCTTTTGGGACTTATGGAAGAGGGTACTAAAACGGTCAGGGACCTGATTCCGTCTCCTTTAGTGCTCCTTGTTACCAATAGCAACTCGTCTATCTGTTCATATATTTGGTTGGACGACTAGCGAGTGCTGTAAGCCTGACTTAGCTAAATGTCTATGGCCACTGATCTTTGAATGGCAATGGGGTTGTACATTGGCACTGTCCCTTCAATAGTGGTCTACAACCTCCACTTTGAATGATTGCATAAGAAATTATATTTTAAAATTTAGAAAAAGAATTAGTTTCAAAAAATTAGATTTGAACGGTCTTTTTTCCTAAAGTGATCTCTCCTCAGCTCTATTGAGTGATGTCCCAAAAAATCAACCCTCCTACATATTTGTTAAACTACTTTTAAGTGACGCAAATATTATTTTTTGCCGCAGGGCATGAAGTGCCGGAAGCAAAGTGTACCTGGAACGATGAGCCTGTGGACACAACTGAGGGGCTTTCAGAAACAAGTCAGGATACCATCAACGTCGATGCCGCAAGTAGAACTCCTCATAGTCAAGGGGGTTTGATATTCCTGAGTCAGCCGGAGTGGGCAACGAAAGCATCTTCTGCTGTAAAGAATGGCGTGTCGGCATCTCATAGAGGATGGCAGAAGCTGTCTGAGTTGGATTGGAAACGGCATATGAAGCTGGTGCTGTTCATGTTAATTGCTGTGATAATTGTTTCCATGCAGGTAATGTTATTATTGACGCATTAGTAACCTCTCTTGTTCTGTAATTTATCTTGGTTCTTTGGGTTTAATCATCATATTAGCTAAAATGGCAAAATTTCAAGAGATTGGCACTTTTCTAGGCGCCTGTCAGACGTGTACCGGTCCTAGTTTTTAGTGCTCTGTGCACTTGAATGTCACAATTTTGAAGCTCTGAAACACACCATTTTAGCTCATATGACCGTTTCAACCCGCTGAGAGGCTCTAGGAAGTTATCAGACGTATTACCAAGTCTTTCTACTAAATCAAGAATATCCATATATGTACTGTTTTTACAAGGATTGTGGACTGCAACTCTCTTCTGACTAGCCAATTGGAGTGACACAAGTGCCTGGAAAACCGGACTCGGCATTTATGATCTTACAGTTTGCTGTGTGCCCTTTTGCAGGTTGGAATTATCATTGCCCTCATGTGGCCTCAGAATGTGAAACCTGCATACCATGACAATGAGGTGGGAAGCTGTTTTGGAGGTTCGGGAGGGGACGAAACTTTGGGATGGTTGGAAAGAAGGGTTCACCATATCAAGGAAGAGATCGCCATGACCGAACTGCGGTTGCAAGATTTGCATCTTGACCTTGCGGCACTCAAGAGTCACGCTGATCGGTTCCAAAGGCATCTGTCTCAAAGCATTGTAGAGTGTCGAACCACTCAGACAAGCAATTTGTAATCTATTTACACTTTCTTTAAATTTATTTTTATGAATAAAGAATCTAGAGCTGTGCTCTTTTTCAGTTGGTTGTAATTGTTGAGTAACACTTCATATCCTTTTTAGGCTTGAAACCTAGCTTTCAAACACATCTAGTATCATTGAGATCTCTTTAGTATCATCGGATCTCAATGATACTAGATGCTGAGAAGAACGCTTCGTATGGTTTTATCCTGGAACCTGTTGATCCAGTCAACTAGAAGAACGCAAAGTTGTCGAATGTTTTGGGGCAACTCAAGATTCTCTTCATTCTTCAGGTTCCTTTAATTGTTTTCTCCAGGTGTTTGTGAGGGATTTTTTTAATTGCTTATCAGTTTTAACGTGGCTAGTTCTTTTGAAACTCAAGGTCTTTAATCCTGTAAGGACTGGCACATGACCAATGATTTCAAGCCTCAACTGTCATCACTCTGTATGCTGCTGTTTGCTGCCATTTTGCAACTAGATATGAACAAAAAATTTAAAATTTATTTTTCAGAGATGAAGTCATATGTCTACTACAAGTTATAAAATTTTGAAGTTTTTTGGATAAAATTTGAAATTACTATGAATTTTAAGAAAAAGAAGAAGAAAATTCATATCAAATACAAAATATACTAAAAAAATATGAAATTTTAACCATAGATGTATATTATAGTGTACAACATCATGGTATAAACCAAAGTTATCTTGTCACTCTAAAATTAGAAAATCAATAAACAATGTTTTATAGTCCTAAAGTTCATATTGCTATAAAATATTGAAATTTTGAATTTAAAAAAAATTCCAATTGGAGTGGAGACTACACTTTATTAGCTTTGTTTCATTAGTTGGACTCAAATTCAAAAAACATCATTTTTATAGCTTAAATTCACATCAAGAAAAAATAGTAAAAAACGGACAAAACACACTACAAGTATGACTTGTGGATTGAGCATCTTCTTCTTTAGAAAATTCAATAAGACCATGATGAGGGACTTTGCAATAATATTCACTAAAAATGTACTCAAGTACCCTCCAAATAAATAAATTGGATGAAAAAATATTTTTTTCCATCCTATTCTACGAAGTAGAGTCATCCATTGGATTTTTAGTGTCCATTGCAACTCTTCAAGGTTAATTAACTAGTGAGGTGTAGAAATAAAGTAGAAATAGGCAACTTAATGGTACAATAATCCTACAAGTTGTCTATTGTGCCATTTAAAGAATTTTGCATAATATAGAATATAATTGGCATTTTTTTGTCTAGCATATAATTAACATTCAATTCTTACACAACCCCAATCCATTGTACCAAAATTTCAGTTTCAAAAAAACAAAACTTTATTTTTGGTGAATTGTTTCATTTAATATTCATGGTTTTACATGATAATTGATTGAAAAACATTGGTAATAAAAAATTTAATTTATTTGCATATATATGTAGGAAACATACATACATCTTTGATGTTAAAATACCACACACACACACCATTAATCCCTAAATGCCCAAGCCTTTTGAAGTGTGTCTTTCCTATGAAAGAAGAACATGGGCTTATAGTTATCCCTAATGAAGCAAATTTAATTTTTTTCGAAATATAACCATATAGATGTTTAAAGAGCTTGCTTATTAATGTGTTTTTCAATTTTGAGTGTGAAATTGCATAGTAGTTGTGAGATTATAACATGAAAAATTTATGTATTCTAATTTTAGTATATTGCCCCTCCTCACAATGTTTGAGAAATTTGCATATAAGAATTTTCAGAGATTGGAGGTGACATGAACAAGTAGAAATTGTGTTGGCACACTAAAATGAACTTCAAAAAACCTTAAGTTCAAATGAAGAGCTATCAAACTCATTACACAATCCACCTTACAATTGCTGAAATGCAATTCTTTTTTATAAGTAGAAATTGCAAATAACTCCAAATCAACACTTGCATGTTTAAATTTTCAACAGCAAAAATCATAAAAACACTTTACTCTTCCTATTGGACCATTTTCAAAACAAATGGATAAGTACAATTTTTGAGATCTCAAATCAATTGAAATTGGCAGATTTTGCTCATAGCCGAGAAATGTAGTAAATTTGGCAAGCTTTACACTTCACTAATGGTACATACATGTGTTTGAGGACCTCTCAATAATCAAATATTTACCTTTTTTTAGTGTAAAATGAAAGCTTCTAATAGTTAACCTTCAAAATTGTTTGTAAATTTCTTTTAAACAGTCAAAGGAATTTAATTGTCCACAAGAAAAAGAGTCTAAAATTTTAGATTGTCTATATATGGTCAGTTGGACAATTAAAGGTTAAGTAGCAAAAATATGATCTTTGAAAAGTTCAATGTAAGATGTCCAAACTTCAGTGCAAAATAGATATCTCTATATTTTAATCTTGCATTTAAAAAATTAAAATAAATTAAATGCATTGACTTTACCAGCAATAACAACAATATATAAGGAATAAGGTCAATTTTTATTATTGTATGTATTTGAATTCTTGAAATCTAGTTTTATGGTATACTTTAAAAGTGAAAGAGTCAAACACTTTTATATGTGATAATTAATTTTGTTTGCATATTTTACTTCCATCAACTTATTTTTATTTCCAAATTGAGCATGATTTCTTCCATTTGTCATCATAAGGCTTATTCTGGACATTTTCCGCTTTTTACTCTTACCTTCTCAACACTAAATATGAGAGACAATTAAATATTATGTAGGTACATCAACTGAAATTTTTTGGCCATAAAACATTTATTCTGTAATGCTTGCCATTTTTTGTAATAAGGGTTTCAAACATGGAGATTAGTATTACAAACCTCGTACAATACATAACTAAAATTCAATTTCTAACACATTGATAAAGAATACAAGCAAATACTCAATTCAATTAATTGGCAAAACAAGACTTTCAAATGGAATTCAAACTACAAGACCATAGAGAAAAAACAAATTCAAGAGACAAATGTCCTCTTAATTCCAATGTTTTGTATTTATAACCCGTAAAGGACCAAGTGCTTGTTTAGGAAACATTTGGAAACTCAGATAGGATCATATGAAGTCAATTTTTAACAGATGCTTTCAAAATTTTAACACAAGATAGGAACATTCACTAGCTTTATGGGAAATTTAAAGAAAATTCCAATCAGATGCTTGGACCAAAAGTTATGTTGCCCCAAAGAATCCAGGCAATTTGGGCATCTTTGGCAAAATTCCTCATTTACTTCTAAAATTTGTCATCTAGTTAACTAATCTAATATAGTATATACATTTAAAAAAATAACTGCATTTAGCACAAAAATCTCATTCCAAAAGGAGTCAAACTCTACTAATCCTACTAGACAAGTTTGAAAAAAATGTTTTCATCTGACTTATTCAATATATAGTCATAATCAAACTCAAAATTAGATATGGAGTACTTCCTAACCAAACTATTTTGGGTGTTCAAAATTTTTGCCTTCAAACTCTATGACTTAGCTAACCTTTTCTTATTCCATCAAGCATAACTTTCATACACTATAAGAACCACATGTTTAATGTGACGTTTTCTCATCATTTTTTGTGATGGATTTTAGTGGACATTCAATATAGCAACTTGTGTTTTGATATCAATAATAACGTCCAATGGAACATCTGGATACCTACAATTCTAAATGTCTCAGAAAAAGCGTGTTTCAATGTTTTGATTTTTAATAAACCAATAATAGAGAAATAAAAAGAATGAAAAATTGGCCATTTGTAAGGACTTGATGGTGATGAGATTTCACCAAAAAAATGAACTTGAAACCATCTTCAATGTTTAGAAGTGTGCACGCCATGGAGTCCCTTTTTTGGTCTATTTGCACAAATGTGGAGGACATAATTAACATATTTTTTGATGCCCTTCATATGGAACATGCCCTACAGTGTGGGAATAGACCACCAAAATTTTAGCTCTAATATATTACATTTGGGTACTCTTCAGTACTAAAAACAAAAAACATGTAAAAGTGTGACAAATTAGAGGAATTGAATTTTAAATATAATATGACTTTTAATTTTTTTGAAAAATAATGGTTACTATCAATATCAAAACATCTAGAAATAATATTTTTAATTTTTGGCATTGAGTTTAAAATTCAAAAGTTATAGCTTGGATAAAAATCAATTTGGCAAAACGCTACCAAAATCAATTGTTTGATCTTTCTTGCAATCACCATGCTATGACTCCAAATTCATGGAAAAAACAAAAAACTTTGTTATGGAGGAAGAATGAGTTGCTTCTTATCCTCTACCTTATCCACCTAAGCAAGTGGATTTCAATCCCATACTAAACCATATGGAACACATTTCATCCATTGGCCATTCTTTTCTCTCCAAAACTCTATTCATATTTCCTAAATTGTAAAATTAGAATCCTTCAAAATTCAAAAGAAAGGCAAAAGAAGCTTCACATTTCATTTCACAACTTATTCAAAGCTAAATAAAACACGGAACTATTTCAAAAAAAGAAAAGAAAAACAGAAAATAGGACTACACGATGAATAAAGGGAGGTGACAAAAGCCTCATAAAAGCAAAATTAGCCGCCATGTTGTGAACTTGGTTGGCTAGTTAAGTTTCTTTTGTTGAGTTTTGTTGGACTCACTAAGTGGCACATATAGCTCATGACTTAGCATTGTTAGCAAGATAAGTTAATAAGCTCTATTATTGAACTAAATCATGTTTTTTACCATGACTCCTCCCTTTCTCCCTATTAATTTTTTCTTTGAAAGAACATAGATTGAAGACAATTTGAGGTATTGTATAAAGTGTCTATTTGATTGGTAAAAGGTTTTAAGGAACTTCTTATGATTCCACAACAAAGAGAAGTTTCTTGAAAAATTTAAATAACTTCTTGGAAAGAACTCATGAAAGATAAATTTGAGGGACAAGTTTCTTAAAAATATTTCCACATTTTTTTGGAATCTTGAGGATACCATAGCTTCCTAATATCTTGGACAATTTTTTGGCCTAATAATTAATTAAAGTGCAAAAAATAGTTAGGCAATCCAAAAATAAATACATTAACATCAAAAAATTTCAAAGTATAATTAAAAAAAGTTAAGCATTCATCCAAGTTATTTTTACAATTTTTAAATGTTTGTTTCTACTTCTAGGTTCTACTTTCATCTAAAGCAACCACATTTACCTAAGCCCTTGTCTTGACTTACAAACCCTAAATTCTCTACCTTATGTTCAAGATGTTTTATTTTAATTTTTTTAATTTTCTATGAAGTGCCAAAATGGTGATATAAAATGTTATAGTAGTGCTCCAAATTTCAACATTCATACACCTATTGAATAGGAAATATCACACTAGCACATATCAAATGTCCATAATTTTGTTTTCATCCACAATCTAGCGATTTCATCTAAGGTTTTTTTAAATTTGAAGTTTTTTAGCAAACAACTTTACAAATCGTTTTCATTTTTTCTAGTACAATCTGGCATCAAAAAGCCCCTCCAAAAGCCATGGTATCAAGGTTTTGTTAAGTGTTAGGGTTTATTGTGGGTATGAGAGATATGCTTTGTTTGTGAAAGATTGTGCTTTAGAATGGTCAAAATGGCAAAGCAAAAAACTTTGCAATGTAGATTTAAACTTATTGACAAAGCATGCTAGATTGTGTAGGGCAAGTTGAATTTGTATGCATTAGGCAATCTTCATATATATATATATATATATATATATATATATATATATATATATATATATATATTTGGAAAAAACTAGGTCAATAAATTGTTAATTTCTTAAACAAGCTTCTAAGAAGTGATGATAGGGTCACTAGAAGAAACTTGTTTTCTTTTTGACAAGCCCGGATTTTTTTGGAATGGATTTTTTATATATCTATATTGACATTTAGTTTTTTTCTAATGTATTTCATGGTATTCATTGAATGATATTGTTAACATAAAAACAGCTATTAAATGTCAACATAGATGTCAAAAAATATCCATTCTAAAAAATCCAAGATAGTCACCTAAAATGCAAGTTTCCTATAGTGGGTGTTAGGGGACGAAAACTTGAGGGACAAGTTTAAAGAGATGGAGTGCAAACTTTGTACTTCTAACAAATGGAATATGCCACAAATTCTTCACTCAAATTTATAATTGGATGAAAATTTCTAAAAAGCTTCTAAGAACATTTTCTATTACTATATATCAATTTTAGGAGCAATTTGAATTGTTTGTGATTATATACAATGAGCTTTAGCCGAGAGAGTATAGAAATGTGAAGATGTGGGACTATGGAAGAATCACAAATCAAGTTGGTTAGAACATGATGGTTCTAAAATCTAATCTAGAATTGTTGAAATTACATGCATATGGTTCTAGTGCAAGCTCATTTGCATGCAAAATTTGGATCAAATAATTGTACTAATTGATAATCCTTAAAGTAAACTATAAATTTGTCTACTATCAACCATTTTTGTTTATTTTTTGGCCTCAAAGAGAAGAGAGAAGTTTGAATTTGAATGGGAGAGATTACTATTGTATAATCTTCAATTTAGTTATTCAAATTGAAAATACTACGTATGGCTTTCAACAATATTGCATTCAATTTATTTTCATTTGAAATTCAATATACATTCCTAAGAGATCATATGATTGAATTTTCTACTAAAGCCTTCCATTTCATGCAAGGATCTATCTAAGTTTGTAAAAAGATCATTGCTTTGAAAAGGCAATACATTTGTACAAGGTTTGTTTAAAAATTTTCTTCATGTCGTTTTTGAATCGAATTTTGTGCAAGAAGACATAAACGGTGTTTCAATTGAACTATGTTTAACTTAGTTTGCAATTGAACTAGCTTTGAGAATTTTTATCTCCATTTGTGGTAGCATTTCTATTCAATTAACCCTTGAACGACCATCGGGCTCTGCACTTACGGAACCGTATACCATGTCTACGGTGAGTCCCAAATTTCAAGAAGTGCCTTCTCGGTGTCGACCTGAGATTCCAGCCGTTCCGATTACCTTTGTGTAACGAACTTGTAGCGTGGAAATTTTTGTGAGGCTTGGAACTCATGCAATTGGGGAAAGCTCTGTAGATTATACTGCAATGTACACGGCATGGGTCGAGGTTCACCAGTTCTTGCTTTTTCTGAAATTGTGCAGGATTCCAGCGACCAATCGCTCCGGTGGATGGCCACGCTTTGCTCCGTCGCAGCTGAAGAAAAAATCATAAATAGAATTTACCAGTGGATTTGCACCACGCAAATTCGTACGGCTGTATGCACAGGGACTGGGTCGCCCGGAAATGCAAAGGGTTCAGAGAGGAATACGGCATGCTGGCGAGTGACGGAGCAGCGGTTGCCTGTTTCTTGTGTGGCCACGTTGGCGTCTGGCAGAGGGAAACCATGGCGGGTAAATAACGACCTCATCAGTGAAATCCCCGTCATCAAGTTTCATGGCAAAGGGACAAGAGTAACTGCCATTTCCAGCCACACAACACGACTGTTGTAACTTCTATTTCCCAAAACACTCCAAAACAAGTTCAATTCCGAAAACATGAAAGACCCATTCACTTGCCAATCAAAATGAACATGAAATTCACATAAGCAAAAATTGTCACAATCGCTACTCAATGTGACGTTACATGCCGAAATCCGCAACAAGTTCATGGAATTCCTACAAGCTTGGTAGTAGCCACACACGGCCATACCGCATTGAAAGAACTCTACCTGAAAATTACGAAGCTAATGCAAATTGGAACAGCTACCAAATCGGAGCACCGTTATTGTGTGAGTTACCAATGCCACCGTTCTTCTACATCCTGCAGTAGCCTTCGCTGCCATATCCAAAAAAGGTCTCCCAGCTCGCAGGCCAAGGTCGAACCGTAATGCCGATCAGGATCTACAGCGGATTAGGGCTCCAAACATACCCAACGCTCCTGCCTCCAACTTCCGCCAACTGCCTCCTCAATTTGCACGCCCTCCTGTTTGCATATTGGAATGGTATCCACGCTGGGTGTGGAAAGCCCTGAAGCAAGCACCTTCGCAACAAAACATCCCAGCACAGCCAGGACACATTCTTCGTGTCCGCCGGTTGCATACCACACACCTGCGACGTAGTACAGGGTGGCCGGTACTGATGTGCAACCCTCCTGCAACCAAGTTCCGTATTGGTCCACGAATGTGACCACCGGCCATCCTGGGCCTAATGAGATCCTCCGCCACACCATAATGCCACGAAAGTCGGGATAAAACAGGAAGGCCCAACAGGCGGCGATCACATGCATACAATATATAAGCATTCAACAACTGTGAATCCAAAACAAACATCATGATGCGGTGCCACCACTTGTGGGAGTGCAACTGTGTACTATATTCTTGGTGCTGTTGATCCACGAGATCAACGCCTCGCATCCCCGCCTGGTACTGTAGGAGAATGGGGGAGGTGGGAAAGTCTATTCGCTCGCGACCCACCCAACGTCCTGCATAAGAGTCCTCACCAATAGGGTCACAAGCTGTTGATAAAAGGAAGACCGGTTTGGAGTCCATCCAACAAATGGCTGCGATCTTACGGCTCCGGTACATCTTCACAACCAAGTGGCCACGCTCAGGTAATTCCGTGTTGGAGAAGCCCGCTAAACTTGTTGGAAACCCCTTCCTTGTCTTCCTACAAGTTCCTGTAGCCCAAAAGCCGCGCCTCATGAGCTCCATCAAGAGTCGAGGAGATGTGAAGAAATTGTCCGTAATAATGACATGGCCGCGCCCTTCAAGGCCAGTAATGGCCGTAAGAACTGCACCCTCGCCGACTGAATCACCCTCGTTGCGTGCCTCATCTGCCCCAAGGTAAACAATAATGTTTGAGACATATCTGCAAAAACAAATAGTATTAGTTACAAATGGTTCATTTACATTTTGATTCTACAATTCAGACAACAAGATGTAATCATGAAGAATTCAATTGTTGACAATATAGCATGTCAAATATTCTTACCTGCTCTCAGAGTTAGCTAATGCCCAAACCTTGACACCAAACTTGACTGGCTTGGACTTCATGTACTGGCGTATGCTGCAGAAGCGCCCCTTGTACGGGATCATTATCTCATCAACCGTGAGAACCCGCTCATTGTTGTAAAGAGCTTGAGAACGTGACGCAAAATCTTCACACAACCAACGAACTTTCGCCAACTTGTCGTAGGCAGGATTGGAGCGGTCATTCAGTAGCCCCTCGTTATTCACTAAGTGCAAACAACGGATGATTGCCTCAAAGCGTGTGCGTGTCATTGCCTCCGAGATGAGGGGACAATTATAAAAAGGCCTTCGATCCCAGTAACAACGGACATGGGGGAATTCCTTGAGCCCCATGAGCATCAGAATTCCAAACCATATCAACAGTTCCTGCGAATCTATTGGTGTCTAGTCCGCTCGTCCGTTGGTGAGTGCAGGGTTCATCTGCGAGGGTTGTGCCGCATACCTACAGACAACAATATAACACATGTAAATTACTTTTGTATTGCCGCATTGGTGGCCGTGAACAGCCTCCACTGCATCTACACAAGCCAGGGAAGATCAGAAAGAGCTTGAGACAGGAAACCATAGAAATTGCACAAACCTGGAACCACAGAACCCGCCCCTATTGTGCAAAAGCAAGAATGCCGCCCACTGTTTGCAACAACGATGAGCAGAGGACTAAACAAATAACCCGAAATTGAAATTGACCGAAATGAGAAGCGTAGCACTCGCACCTGTTGGGAAAAGCAGGAATACAGACAACGATTGCAACAAGGACCTCGGGAACTGAACCTACTTCACCGAAATGGAAATTGACAGGCATGCCTGAAGAGTCCAATTTTGAAACTGCATCACATTGGACCAAAAAAAACATACCTATTCGTCTCCAACATGACCCTTTCGAGAGTGGATGCTGGCCAATAGCGAAGGAAATAATCCATTGGGCGGCTGGCAACCACTGATGTCGGTCCGGGAATGGGGCCTGAGAAGTTATCCGTGTTCTGCAACAAAGTTACAGCTTGCTCCTGCCATTGATCATCGGCGAAGATCTGCTCAAAAGGCCAGTTGGAGACGTCTTCGCCTTCGGTGTACAGTCCCAGCTCGTGCAAAGGATACTCCGGGAAGTCACCTCCGTCCTCGCCTTCGGTTGCTTCACTGGTCGCATTTTCGTCGGAGAAGTCTGCGTACTCTCCCACCCAATCAGGGTCATCGCCAGAGTCTTCTATAGGATGTGGCT
This sequence comes from Rhytidiadelphus loreus, assembly GCA_947034895.1. Classification (NCBI taxonomy): domain Eukaryota; kingdom Viridiplantae; phylum Streptophyta; class Bryopsida; order Hypnales; family Hylocomiaceae; genus Rhytidiadelphus; species Rhytidiadelphus loreus. The sequence continues at coordinate 50,179,419 of OX344764.1, forward strand.
GAGAGGGCCCTGCGAGATCTTCCGAGGAGCCATTCGTTGTGCTGAAAAGCACTCGCTGGATGTCGCTGAATGGCCTCTGAGCGCTCAATTGTGTCTCACTAACACGAACTGATCTCTCTCCAATGCCCCTGCCAAAGTCCACAAGGAACATGGGCGATCCAGTAATGTGATGGTAAAAGCGGGAAGTAACAACTCCATAAACTCCGTCAGGGTCGCAAATGAGCCCTGGGTCAAGGTCCAGTGTAGCGGGCAACACCGAGACGCGCAGCGTTTGAGGAAGGTCACCATCATCCAGAACGTGATGTTCGCTTGGTGAGAAGACTGGGTCCGGAACAAGATTTGTTGCAGGACTAACTCCTGGGATAAATAAGCATTGTACTGTTGGTGCAAGCACTGTCGGATTCTTATGCCGCTCTGACCGTCGCGGTGTCAATTGTGTTCGAGAAAAAGGTTCCTCGGTGTCCGGAGCGTTGCGTCGTACTTGCTCTTGATCTCCTGCTACTTCTGGTGCCGCATTGGTCAGCGCCCCACGAGGTCGCAAGCAAATTGGACTTCGCTGCTTCACTTCAATTTCCGGCGGTTGCCAACCATGCGGCGCCACCGACTTCCGTTGTCTTGTTGCTTTTGTGTCCTGGATTCGCTTCTGACCCCCACGCGCTCCACGATGGCCTGAGCCGCGTCCCACCCTCGCACGACGTCCTTGCAAGGCTTCCTGCGCGGCTTCATCCTCCAACCGCCTCGTCACCCCGCCTTCTCCTCTTCGTCCCCAACTGAGTTTCCCATGCAGCTTTTCCAATAGCTGCTTCCGCGTCAAGATGACATTCGGAGGATCCCGGGGCATTGGCGATGGTTGCGGGGTAGGCCCGGGATGGAATACGAACATGCCCGACGCTCTGCCCGCAATTGGGGTTGTTCGCTCCCAAGTATACGATGTCGGGCTCTGCGGTGGCGTGACAGGACTGTCTTGGCTGCCGAGTGGTGGACCATCCCCGATGGTCGGGACCAGATTCACCGTCGGGTTTGCAGCTTGAATCGGCGACAGTAGGAGTTCCGAGTCGTGGAGAGTTTGATTCCCTTTCGGCGTCGTGACCCACGGGAAGGGTACACTCCCCTCCGCTTCCACGACCAAATTGATCGGGCTGGCTGCTGCTGAAATCCCCGTTGGTGCTTCCTGCGGCTGACGATGCAACGGCCGCTTCCTGGCCTCCGACCGCAACCTCGCCATGTGGGCCAATTTGCGGCTCCGGGAATAGAATTTCCTTGATGATGCGATTGACGTCTGGCCCGAAGCCCTCCGGGTGGTTCTCTTCTCGCCGCTTCGTCCACTTGAGGACGTGCTGAACGTGCCGCCGAAATAAGAAGCGCAGCCACTGATACTCTTCCGTGCCTGGTTTCCTGTGAGTACGTGGAGGGAGAGGAATCCTTTGCATCCAGCTCGCATTAAGGAGTGCTACAATTTGAGATTCCTGTCGTGAATTCGCACCACGCAATTGTGCCCACTGCCTGAAAACCACCGCCTCTTCTTGTAAGTGCGGAGGAGCGGCTGGCAGTTGCATTGTTGCAACAAGATTGGTACGTGTATCTCCCCCACTACACACCTCCTGCTGTTGATGAAACAACCCTGCACAATTCGAAATGAACAATGGCACCATCACGATCCCACTATGTCGAGCCCCAGTAACACCTCTCATCACTTTGTCCTGCGAATTGGTACCCCACGACGCGCGTTGATAAAAATTGGCACCGTGCAGTCCCCACCGTGACACCCAAACGGTGCTCATTCTCTGGCGAGGTGAAGCTCCACTCTCACCGAATCCAAGGGCCCTTTTCTCCCGCCTAAACCCAACGTCTCCAACGTCTCCCGCGTCCTTGGTCCAGCGCACATCGCCACGTCCGAAAATGTCGACCCGTGCCTTCCCCGGGTACTATACAATACGTATCTCTTGTTGTTTCATATCCCTCATCACGTATTCTGGCGTGCAGGCAACGCACTTCGAAGTATCCTCCGTCGCAGCACATCGCGATCGACGCCTATCGACCCCTGCTCCAACTTTGCTTCGTATTTGAAACCCTAAATCCAGCGCCTCCAGTTTCAAATACGTGAAACAATCGTAGATACGGCCACAGAGGGCCTTCGTGACGTTCAGGGGTTAAACCATGTGCACTGTTTTTTCCATTCTTGTTTAGCTTTGCAGTTTCTAGCTTAATTTGCAATTGAACTAGCTATGAGCATTTTTGTTTGCATTTGTGGTAGCATTTCTATTTAGTTGAACCATGTGCTCTCTGCTTCCCATTCTCATTTAGCATTGCAGTTTTCAACGTAGTTTGCAATTGAACTAGTTGTGCGCATTTTTGTCTGCATTTGTAGAAGCATTGCTATTTTATTCACTATGTGCATTCTTCTTTCCAATCTCATTTAGCGTTGCAATTCAATTGTGTTATACAAATTATTTTCTTTATTCTTGTTTAGCATTGTAGTTTTCAAGATTGTCAAGACGTCTAGCATCCATGGATGCTAGGCTCTCATATGTATTGTGACATTCAAATTTTTGAAATTTACAAAGAGTGATAAGTTTTCTCACCCATCCACAATGATTGTCTACCTTGATCGTGCCCATCTACGTCGTCGTCCACCAACCTGTCTGCCAAATCTGACGGCTACGACTTGACGGACCATTTGGCATTTGCCCCATCCGACGACTATACTAAGTCCGCCTAATCAAATGGCCAAGATGAGGCAAACGATTTGTTGTCCGCCAACATGTCCGTCACATTCGTTTACGTCATGTTAATTTCTTTTTAGAGTGGTTTTCTCCACCTTTAGGTTGATGTTGATAAAGTCTTTGTCGCATAACCTTGTGATATTTACAATCTTTGTGAGGCAACTACCTTTCTGAAACAACCTTAGGTTTTGACTTTGACCTAATTGTATTTCCAAATTCAACGTTACTTAGCTCAAATTAATATATGACTACAAACGTACTTCAATGATAGCATATGTTATGATCACATTGCAAGTTGAGTCCTACTTTGCTTGTCTCATCTAGCGAGTTTCTACAAGAAGCTTTGCCCAAGCTATAGGTGAGGTTTCTATCACTCAAATTTTTTTGGAGGGCTCTCAAGGAATCAGGTAAACTAAGTGTGAGGCACTTCTTCGTGATCTTGTTTGTGGTCATCATATCTACAACATTGGAAGTCGTTGAAGATTTTAGGGCAATTTCTTTAGATTTTAGGCTCTTTGGGGTATATCATATGGATTATCAATAGTTTTATCTTGAATTTAATATGAGACAGTGAATTTATTCTCCATTTATGCTTTGAAACAGGTTCTCTTCTTGGATAGGTCATTCATTGTTACGAGGTACCATTCAAGACATTGGCCATACGGTCTAGCAAATTCTTGAGCGTGTACCTAATTGTCTTTCAATTTTCTGTGGATTCAAATGTACTTTGAGCTAGCATCTTATCAACTTTGGGCTATTTTTTGTTATCATAATCTCTTTTTGATTTTTTATCTAGTTGATAGTTCAATTTCAATCATCTTCCGAAAGATTCTGGAGCTAATCTGACGTCAATGTGGGCTTGCTAGGTGGCAATAATCACTTCTTCCAACTTTCCACTACAAATTCCAACATTACAGGTTTGGGGTGCATTGTGTATGGGAAACAAACCGATATTGAAAATTAACATCAAGGTTGTTCTTCATCTCTTAAATTTTGCAGACTTAAAAAGATGATAAATTAACGTCATTAGTAAGTAGACTATTGAGGTATTATCAAATTAGCCTAGAACATTGTTATTTGCTTCTTGGCATAATATGGGGCCAACACTATTTTTGTTTGTCCATGAATAAAGGTAGTAGATATATACAAGTTAATGTTGTCATGGAACAATTCATATGACTCTTGCATAAATGTGAGATGCCACTAATTGATATGGACTTCATCAACTCCGACTATCTAGTTATGAAAAAACTTGTGTTAGAGGTCAATTTCCTGAAAATATGTATCATAAAAATACTATCTTAGTATTAATAGGCAAGGTGTACATTTAAGGGAAATGGTGTAGACTTTCCTTCTCTAGATTTAAATTTTCTCTTTAAATTTTCTCAATGGTTTAGTTCCACCATAAAGCAACCCTATGTAATTTGATCTTAACTTGTGAAGGCTAAAAGTCAAGAGACAATATGTTTGTAAATGCCTATAAGTTTTAAGTATCATGTTCCATACATTTTATTAGATTCAAGGTGAACATTCAATCAATATTATATATCTCTTAGTGTTTGCATTATAGCGTAGGTTATAGTGAAGGTGCAAGCTCATTTCTTATCATAAGTATGCTAGGTATTATAGGTTCATTAGTTTCATGCAATGTATCATTTGCATTTATCGATATTGGATGATGTATAAGCAGGCCCCAAGCAACACTTTTCATAGGGAGCTCAGAGCTTGGTGAAAAGTTGGCAATGGAGAATTTGAAGGGTCACTTCAAGTTAGAGGATGTGGGCATTGGTTTGAAAATACTTGGCCTTGGCGTGCAAAATGTAAGTCACCAAGCTAGATTTAATTTCAATATGCCACTATAAGAAATCACTATTTCTTTGGATGTGCCAAAAAACGTGGTGATATGTTTTTTCTAACTTCAAGCATATCACTATTGATGTCCAACAAAATCAGTTTGAAATGATATGGCAAAAGCATGCTAAAATTTGAGAAAATGTGCCATGTGGTACTCCATGTGGGTGGACCACATGGAATTTTCTTCATCCAACCAAGAGATGATGTGGGAGTTGACGTTGCACATGACATTACACTATCTAAGAAGATTAATATTGTTTTGAATAATGTCAACTTAGACGTCAACAAGAATTTTGATATTGTTTTTGGTAACGTCAATTTAGACGTGTTTTGAGACATTTTCTAAGATGTCATCTTTGACATCCAAAAACACCGTATAGAATAGGTCATACATCATACACAATACATTGTATAGAATACACCATGCATTGTACATTATACACAATATATAATATACCATATTTGATATTTATATCGCATGGCTTGAAAAGACAATTATTGTGTGTTAATTGACATAAGAAGACATACTACGTATACAAGTGGGGTGGTAGGAGGCACGACAAAGCATATGGGATATGTAAATTTTCAGAATTTGCAAAGTTGTCAAAGTTGATGTTGCCAAAAAGATCTTAACATCTCAATTGATGTCTCACTTGATATCACAAAAACATTTGGATGTCTCGGTTGATGTCTCGGTTGATGTCTCCATTGATGTCTAAAAAAACATTGTTCAAATTTTGAAATGGCATCAATGTGTGCTAATGTGGCATGCCACTTCATCCTTGTTGGATGCCATGTCAATCAAATGCCACATCAGTTGGCACTTTTAAAATTTTAAAATTATTATTTTTTAAACATGCTGTGTGACTACTCTTCTCCTACATTTTACATGTGATCAAGGTTTAACCTCAATTCATAGTAACTTTCTCTAATTTACTTAGAGTTAAACCAAACCTCCTTGCAAACGTGGCATTTCTATGTTTTTTTGGACGTTGTACAAAATGAAACTATATTTTTTTTAATATCTCCTAGAACATTACTATTACATAAGACATCAACTCGTTCTATCCGTGACATCCAAACATTTTTTGAAACATCCAACACAATTCTATCTATCATGGCTACAATCCCATCTTTGTACTCATGTTTTGAAGAACATGCATGTTTGTTGTTAACATCTAAAAATGGGTTTCTTATAGTGAGGTGAGATCTACTACTTCTTGAAGAATCAAAACAGTTTGGATAAAGATGGTTCTCCATCAAGAGCCTAAAATTTATTCCCTTTCTACCACTTTGTAATACTAAGGAAGTTGTTGTATAATATAAATTTTGTACATGCTATGACTATTGCAAGTAGTACAAATAGTTCAGGATCTATTGGACTATGCTTCTGGTTGGTTTAAAGGAGACCAACAATGTTTTATTTTTTATTCTTGCACTTTCTTAATGGATTGGCAAGATGGATTAAATGACTTAAGGTGTATTTGGAGATGTTTCAACTTCTCTAAGACATTAGAAGTTGAATAGCCTTTGCTATGAGTACTTTGATTTGACATATACATACCATTTGGATTGATATTGGTACTTAAGAAGAAGCACTACTTGATTTAGATTTGGATACTTTACAATCTAGATCTATCAATCAAACTAAATGTGAATGGAAAAATTAGTTTGAAGGAAAATTAGATTTGTGTCTTCATCCAAGGATGTATCAGATTTTTTGTTTGTTTGTTTGTTTGATTGATGTGTTGAGATCTAAGAAACCATAAGGCATTGGGTGGCAATCCTGGTATCATTAGAAAGTTCTTTGCAAGGAGGGGTGCATAGACTTTGTTTTGTGGCATTTGAACCTATGATGTGAAAGTTATGGAATTTCAAAGTTTTTATGAAATAGAAAATCGAATTAAATTATCTTTTATTTTGGAAAATTCATAACTTTCACGTCACATGTCCAAACGCCACAAAACAAAGCCCTTGCACTCATTTGAATTTCAATTCTTTTAAGAATTAGAAAATTAGAAAATTATTTTTACTTTTACTTTGGTTGTGGCAACAACACAAGGTACACTAGTCTAAACTTTAGATTAGTTTGTTTGTTTAATTTGTTCATTTATTTTGTTTGTTTGATTTACTGAGATCTAAAAAATCATGAAGCATCCGGCAACGTTCTTGGTACCATTGGAAAGCTCTTTGCAAGGAGGGTGTGCAAACTTTGTTTTGTGGTGTTTAGACCTATGATGTGAAAGATACTAAACTTCAAAGTTTTTATAAATTAGAAAATTGAATTAAATCATCTTTTATTTTGGAAAAAACATAAATCCTGCATGGCATGTTCAAAAACAACAAAACAAAGCCCTTGCACTCCTTTGTGCATAAAGCTTTCTATTAAAATTAATTGAATTAAAAAAATTTAATGAATTAAAAAAGTAGAAAATTATTTTTATTTTTATTTTGGTTGTAGTAATGGCACATGGCACACTAAACCATACTTTAAGTTAGCCTATTTGTTTTGTTTTGTTATGTTGAGATCTTTGGGACCATGGATCTTCTAGCCATATTCTTGGTACCATTAGAAAGCCCTTCGCAAAGAGGAATGCATGGACTTTGTTTCATGGCATTCGGACTCATGGAAGAACAAATATTGAAAAACAAAGTTTTTATGAATTAAAAATTTGGAAAAAAACTTTATCTTTTCTTTTCTTATATTGTGGCAATAGCACAAGGCACACTAGTGTAGAATAAAATCAAAGCTTTAAAATGTAGACAAAAATATAATCTTTGAGAAAAAAAATTAAAAATATCAATTTTTGGTGATTTTTTGGGTTGCCCCTCAAGCTACTTTTTGGACTTGGAGTGGCATAACTTTTGCTTCTACGCAGTGATGGAAATAAATATTATATTTCTCATAATGCTAATTTGATTTTCTATCTTTAAAAAAGTTTCAAAAAATCATGTAAATAACTGACATGAAATCCCATTAATCTCCCATAGGCACTTTGGGACTTTAGGGATTTTAAAGGTAATTATAACAAATCCAAAATCATATTAAATTGACATTGTAATTACATCATTTTTATAAATATTAATATTTAAAGCATATTAGCACTTGAACAAATGACTTTTTAGCATTGTTTTCAATGCTAAAATTATATGGATATAATTTATACTAATTTCAAGATTTTTACACTATATTTAGTTTTTTATAGTTGCATTTTACATCATTTTAGTTACATAGTAGGAATTAGAGATGGATCATTTAGGGCCAAATCTAGTCTAAAGGATGAGTTCTCAAACACTTGTAGATGGACGACCATTTGCAATAAATCTGCAATAAATTTTGAATTTACTTTGTAAAAGAATGCCCATTGGATTTATCTTGCAAACAACTAATTGTCAAGGGTAGACAATTTCTTGGACGCTCATGGATAGACGACCATTTGGCTACAACATTTGCAGTCATTTTTAATTCACATTGTAAAAAGTGACTATTGAATTATCCCACATACAATTGATTGTCCGAGGTAGACGTTGCAACGTCCTCTCTAAATGGAGAAGAAATCACTGCCTTCATCCCCATAAAGGACTCTCTAACCAATGGACGTTTGGGTGGTTAGCTTGTCCAACTATTGGTGATGGTTGAGGCAATTGGCACTATGCCAACATTTTGCTAAATTGTACCATGTCCATCCTTTAATGAAGAAAAAAACCATAATTAGTTTAAAGGTAGACAAAATATTAAAGTACGATATAAAAGAACAAGAAACACACAAAAAGATATAAAAATGGCAAACATCAAGAGACATGGGACAACAAGAGGTGGATGGGTGAACTTCAAAGGGTGGACTACATGGAGGGCTAGTAACGTAGGATAAAAAAAACTTGTTTTAGGACTCTTGTCTTTGTTTGCTTGTCCGTCCTCATTCAAACAACCTATATGTATATACACTTAGGTGCCTTATATTAGTTCTTGACTAGCTTTTTTAAACCATGTAGTTAAGTAACTCCTAAAGAACCATATTTTTTTTAGTTGACCCAAAAGTACTACAGAATATTTATACCCAAAGCAAGGCTAAAATCTTTATCTAAATAGATTCATTAGCAAATCCAACCACAAGATCTTTTATTTAATTTGTTAGAGTACGCCCTCTTAAAATTTCAAAGTCACAAAACCTTACTAATTGCTATATCATGATTATTGAATTTCAAAAAGAAGTATTTTCAACTCTTCCCAAATGGTTAGGTTTCTTCTTTCAAAAATTTTACACAAAAAATGTGTATGTTCTAGAACTTACAAAAGATATAGTATGTTGAAGAAATAAGTTAGATACATAAAAAATTGAACTAAAAATATTTCATGTTCATTCTTTAAAAAAATAGTAAGTAGAAAGAAATAATTTATGATTCAAAATACTAAATTGTTAGGAATTGAGTTATAGAATTGAAATATTTTAATCTCCAAACCTTGTAATGTTGTAATAAACAATCCACATCTAATGCTTAATTTTTCCAAAAATATAAAATTTGAGTTCAAAAGAAGACTTCAAATTTTTTTTGAGTAAAGATTCCATAAATGCTTGCAAACTAAAAACCATCATAACTTTCATCTTGTTAATTGAAATAGAATGATTCAGAGCTTTAAATGTATGTATAAATCTAGAGCATCAAGTTCAAATTTATATTTCTTTAAAAAAGTGATTAAAATATACTACCCAGGTTGCTTGTGTTGAGAAAATAGTCACATATCATACAATAACTTTTTTAACCATATAGTCAAAAGTGACACAAATTATTGCACTCAAAGCTACTCCTTGACCACATGTTAATTTATACTCTAGTGTGTATTTGTAAATAAATATCAATTTGGTTGTAATTAATTGATATGGATCTTTTTTGTACAATGAGCATGGCATCATCTCAAACTTGGTAGGATGGAAGAATTTTTTCTTGGATATAAATTACACCTACTTAGATATAGTAGATTCTACACTCTATTGCATAATTGAATGTATCTTTTGTTCTTTAGAAGTTAACCTTGAAATACATGAGAGGATGTTTTGTATCCCTTAGATGATTTTAGGGCCCTTTTCAAAGTGACCCTAGGATGGAAAACAACAACTTTTCATCCCATTTTTGAGGTGGGAGTTACTTGATTGCATTTTTAGTAAATGGAATTGAATATTACCCATTGTGGTATCTTTTAACTTTTTTACATAATAAAATGTTCAATCCATAGATCACAATGGATTGTATTTTGGCAACTTCAAGCTCCTTGCTCTTGATGTGAATTTGAACTATAAAAAAGATCGTTTTTTGAATTTGAATTCAACTAAGGAAATGGAGATAATGAAGCACAACCTCTATTTCAATTTTATTATTTTTTAAACTAAAATGAAATGTTTTAATGCAATTTAAACCTTGGGCCTATAACCATGGGCTATTTTTTATTATAAAAATACACAGTAAATCATTTCACTCCATAGTAGTCCACAATATTACATGCACCCATTGAAAAAATTTAAAATTTTTTGATCATATTTTGTATTCAATATGAATTATTTATATTTTTCCTTAAAAATTCACAATAAATTCAAATTATAAAAGAATTGAATATTTTATGACTTATAGAAGATAAGTGTTTTCATCTCTTATAAATAAATGTAAAGTTTTCTAGCATAAGATAAAGGCACTCATTCCCAACACTATTAGTCCTCTAAACCAACCTTGAAAATATGTAGATAGAGGAAGTTCAAGAGCTTACTTACATGAATGCAAATAACAATTTGAGGTACACCACGTATTTGAACTTCACAAATTCATAGCATATTCATACATAATTAGAAAAAATATCAATTTTATTTTTGAAAATTCATGAATATCAATTGTAAATGTGTTAAAAATGAAACCCACCTCAAAGTATGTAGAATTGCTTAAAGTGATAAGGATAGATGCTTCCACTATAAATAGTCACATAGATTATTTAAGGTGGTTTCATATGAACGAAACTTTTTTAATTTATTTTGCAGAGATAAAGTCATATGTCTACTACAAGTTATTAATTTTTTTAAAGTTGGAAAAATTTGAAATTACTATGATTTTTTAAGGAAAAAATGAAGAAAATTCATATCAAATGCAAAATTTATTCAGAAAATATGAAATTCTTACCATAGATGTATATTATATTGTAGAACATCATAGTTTAAACCAAAGTTACTATGTCATTTTAAAATTAGAAAATCAACAAACCATGATTATAGGCCTAAAATTCATATTGCTATAAAATATTGAAATTTACAAAATTTACAAAATTTTCAATTGGAGTAGAAATTGAATTGAATTAGCTTCATTTCATTAATTGAACTCAAATTCAAAAAACACAATTTTTATGGCTTAAATTCACATCAAGAGAAAATAGCAAAAAATGGCCAAAATATGCTATAAGGGTGATATGTGGATTAAGCATCTTCTTCTTTAAAAAAGTCAATAAGATCATAATGAGGGATTTTGCAATAAACTTTTCACTGAAAATGTACTCAAGTACCCTTTGAATAAATAAATTGGATGAAAAAATATTTTTTTCCATCCTACAATGCCAAGTGAAGTCATCCATTAGACACTTAGTGTCTGCAAAGGCACTATGGGGATAGAAAATGTTATGAGGTCCTTCTTGTGTGTTAATCCCTAAATGCCCAAGCCTTTTTGACTATGAAAAAAGAGCACGGGCTTATAGTTATCCCCATTGAAGCAAATTGATTTTTTTTTCAAAATTTAACTATATGGATGTTTTGAGAGCTTGCTTATTAGTATGCACACTACATAAGAGTTGTGAGATTATAACAAAGAGAAATGTACGTTTTCTATTTTTAGTATTTTGCCCCTCCCCACAATGTTTCAGGAATTTGCACATAAAAGTTTTTTGGGATTGGAGGTGATATGAACAACCACAAATTGTGTTAGGACACTAAATTGCCCTTTCAAAAAACTTAATATCACTTGAAAAGCAATTAAATTCAATACACAATCCACCTTGCAATTGTTGAGATGCAATTTTTTTTATAAGTAATAAATCACAAATAACTCCAAATCAACATTTGCTTGTTTAAATTTTCAATGGTGAAAATCATGAAAACACTTTACTCCTTCCATTGCGACCATTTTCAAAGCAAATGAATAAGTACAAGTTTTTAGATTTCAAATCAAGTGAAATTGCTCAAAGTTGAAAAATGAAGTAAAATTAGGCAAGCTTTACTCTTCCACTAATGGACATATATGTGACTTTGGAGACCTCTCAACAATCAAATATGCCCCTTTTTCAGTGGAAAAATTAAAGTTTTCAATAGTTAACCCTAAAAACTATCCAATTTTTAAAAAACAAAATGGGCAAACGAATTTAACTGCCCACTGCAAAACGAGCCTGAAATTTCAAATCAACCATATATGGTCACTTAGGCAGTTAGGGGTTAAAGCAGGAGCACCCAATGGCGTCAATCGACCTAATCGCATCAATTTTTTTTTTATAGATGGTAGTAATTTCAGAACTTAAATGTATGTGGACTATAGATGGCTTATTTTTGTTGACCAAAATGATAAGCCACCTATACTGTACTTACATTTAAGTTGTAAAATCACTGCCTTACCTAGAGAGTAATGCCATTAGGTACATTGATGCCATTGGGTGCTCCTACTTTATGACAAAAAGAATCTTCTCTACCCGAAACTGTACCCGAAACTGGATGAAAATATGCCATTTTACATAAATAAATATGCTTATTTTTTTTATATTTATTTATTTATTTATATTTTATTTTATTTTTGCATCCAAAAGCCACATTTGGACGTTCCAGGGTTAAACCCAGAATCCAAAGGAAAAAGAACAAAAAGTTTCTCCAGAAGGACAAGTGTCCTTCGTTGCTAAATAAATGCAATCCCCAGCCCCTCCATAAATTCCACCACCAAGCCGGTTGTCCTTCTCCTCGCAGAGATTGCATTGACAGACAACAGAAGCCTTCAAATCGCAAACACCCAAATTCCATAGCCAGACAGCCAGACAGCCAGACACTGCCACACTTGGAAAGAAGAATGGAAGAAGAAGATAAGCTTCTGCCACACTCAAGCTTCTGCAAATCCTTCTGCAGCTAATAAGTTAGCTAACCTTAAGTCACTGCTACATACACAATCAACCACAAAAACCACATTAGCATACCACTCCACACCTCCAGTTCCTCTGTCTCTCTCTCTTCCGACCCCACAACTTTTCTCAGAGAGAATTGTATCCCAATATTTTTCATTTTCATTTTCGATAGAAAGGAGAGCCAGAGCTGAACGCAACCCACTTTGAATCATATCATTTGAGTGCTTGTAGCATTAGATATGATTTTCCAAAGCCTGGATACGAAATGGTTGTCCTATATTATGCTTCCAGCCATGGCGGTGCTCCAGTGATGGCAGGCATGAGTAAGTATGATGCTGGCCTAGCTTGGATACACGCGTAGGAATGTGCTTGCATTTGTGTCTGACAAATGGGTTCATGATGAACATGCTTCTTGTTCTGACAGAACACTTTCATTCATGATGATATACAGGATTGTTGCTCAGGATGTTTCACCTGCCTGTTTTTTAGTACAAGTGGGGCGTTGCTCGTGATCTCGAACTTGGTTAGAGAATGACATTGCTTGCATTTTTGTTGTTTTTGTTTTTGTTGTTGCTGTGGCTGCAGAATTGAGAGCGGCGGCTTGGAGGTGGTTTCTTCTTGTTAGGTCAACCCAGTTCTGTAGCTATGGATTAAGCAACTTCTCGGATGTAGCCAAGGTAAGCACACCAGCTGATGAAACCCTAAGTCGTACGGTGTTCACCTGTTTGAGAAATACGAGGGGGACGACGGCTTATCTTGTAACGAAACAATGACCTAATAGAGTAAGAACAGTCTTGAACAGTCCTCTATGAGATTCATGGTCACTTGTTTGTATATTAGATGGAGTGTGTTTTGTAAGCTTTATTATTAGGAGTGCATTATCATTGAAAACTGTTACCGACTTTGAAGTTGCAATAGGCTTTGGGGTGAGGTTAGCGATTGACAGCAGCTGAAATGGGTCACGTCAGTCTTTTGTGGGTTTTCAAAAAACCCTCTCTAATGACACTGCCGTGGGGTAACAAATGGGTTCCCTTTACATTTGGAAGTTGCCAAGTAGATGCGTACACAATGTAACGAATTCTGAGGATATACGGAAGACATGCAGTTGCAGAGAGGGTTGAATGTGGAGAAAACTTCGAAGCTTACACAATAATTAGAAACAGAAGGCTTCTTCTGAAGTTGCCTAATTAATTTAGTTTCATATGTGAAAGCTTTTCAGTTTCAGTTTTCTAAATTCATTTGCACCTGTTACACAATGAGTCCTCATTGTATGGGCAACAATTAGTTACAAAAGGCTTCCTCTGAAGTTGCCAAACTAGTTTACTTCTTATATGAGAAATGCTTTTGAGTTTCAGATTCCAAATTCATTTGCAACTGTTACACAATAAGTCCTCGCAATATGCTCAATTAGCCACAGAAGGCTTCCTTTTAAAGTTGCCATATTAATTAATTCAGTTTTTATACGATAAATACTTTTTGAGTTTCAGTTTTCTAATTCGCATGCAATGTTGCAGTGATTTCAGATGCAACTGTGGGCCAGATTTAGGGTTAGGCACTGAGACTCCGGATGCAGGAACAATGGCCCCCCAATTACTCAAATTGGACAGTGATTTTGAGATGCACGAGGACTCTTCCCCATGGAGTTCTCTGCCCAGTGACATTCTGGAACGTGCCCTTGCTTTGCTTCCCTTACCAGACGTCTTCCGAATGCGCGCTGTCTGCAAGAGATGGAGTGGTTTGATCCACTGTGCTCAGTTCCAAGAGATGTCCCCAACATCGCCTGTATCCTGGGGACCATTTTTTACCCCTCGAGTGGGATGGATAGGGAGAGGCTCTCCAGTGGTGCCATGGTCTTCCTACGACCTTGTCAACCGGAAATGGGTTACTTTACCTGACTTGCAGTTTCCATTGTTGGAGAGAAACTGTGGCTGGAATTTGATGGCAGCTGATGGAGGATTGCTTTGCTTTGGGGCTTCGGATGGGAGAGGGATACTCATTTGTAATCCCATGATCAACAGGTGGAAGGAGATTGCTTCTGTGAGTACCGGATCGAGAGCGCCGGTCATCAGCCATATGATCGTGGATGCAGAAAAAAGCTCCTACAAAATCCTGTTTGCAGGTACACTCTGACGTCTTTAATATGACCACCTACCTTCCTTTTAATGCTAAACATTGCCAGATTTCATCAAATAATTTGGTTTATCTATAATTCTACAAGAAATTCAAGGATGAAAATGTGATTATGTAGCCAATTTGTATAGCAGTGTTATTGTTTTTTCTCTTACAACCCCCGCCAAAACGTGTATTATTATAGCTACGAAAATAACAAAAACATTACGCTACATTAGCCAGAATTGGTAGGCTGAACCAAACTTTTGGAGCCAACCCAGCGGAAATGACAAACAAGAGAAAGAAAGACTGATGATCTCGACTTAAACAACATAATGGAATATCCTGTAAACATATTCTCGGACCCCAGGCAATCGGATTAAAGAGGTCAGGGTGTAGTATCGAGAATCTCTGTATGGTCATTGTGACCATAGGGATGAATGATGGGGTAATTCTCTTTCATAATATTAAATACCATGGTAATGTTAGAGTTTTTTATTTTTATTTTATTTCTCTTTCTAGGCTTTTGACTTCTAGATACATTCCATCTTCTTGAAATCCCACTCTGAGCTTGCTCTGCCACCAAAGCATGCTTGTCCACCGGGGATTGGTTCATGGGGTCCTTCAAAATTGTGCTCCTCTCAAGAATTGGGCTCTAGGCATCACAGGGCAACGTAATCTATCTTCTCCACATTTGCAGGAAGGGAGGAAATGATCCTGGTAAATAATGTTATATTCTGAGGTTATCTAATAGTTCCTGGAACAGTCTAGAGTCTTACTGATATTTCTCATTGGAACACTCTTGATTTCTTTTGATTCCAACACTGCATGTTTGTGATGTAGAATCATCTCTTTGCTGTTGTTGTTGTTGTTGTTGTTGTTGTTGTTGTTGTTGTTGGTAACGCATGGCAAATGCATGTTCCTGATGTTAGAATCATCTCATTGTTGCCTGTTGTTCTTGCAGGTAACGCGGCGTACAAACAACCTGACATCCGATTCACAACCAACCTGGTCGACATCTACGACTCCGCATCCCAGACCTGGACTGCAGCTGAGACGTTATCAGCCGACATCCTGTTACGGAGTGGCGCCTACTGCCGTGGCGAGTTTTACATCTTAACCCGTCACTTGCGAACCGGTGTGCACGCAGTGGTGGCCTTAGATTTGTCCACTCTCACATGGAGGGACAGCATCATTCCCATCCCCGAGGGCTTAAACTACCCTTACATTGTGGCCTGCTCCGGTGGCGTCTACTTGGTGGGCGGAAGCTCCGAAGCCACAGACAGGATGCCCATGGCCAGCATTGGGATCTATATGCTGAAATGCGGCTCCAGTGCCGGGTGGATCAAAGTGAGCGAGTACTCGAATGTGCCGTTTCTGAGGTCCACAGGAGCCATTTATGGATGTGGAGCCAGTGGAAACAAGATTCATGTGGTGACCTACGCGTATGACATGTGGGTGGCGGTGTTCAATTGTGCAGCAGGGGTGTGGGAAGAGCCGATTAAAGGGAACTTCTTCGATATGAAGGATATCTTCGAGACCAAGTTCAGTTTTCAACCCAATCTGTGCGTGGCGCCGTAAAGAGGTCATTCTCAACTTGTAGACACAGTGCAGTGTAAGGGTTCACTGTTTCTTTTTCCATTTTGGTCATTTTTGAGTCCCAGAGTCTTGTTCCAGAAAAAGACTACCCCTGCATGGAGTTGAGGAAGCTTGCACTCTGACGACCCCTCTCTCTTGAGGACAAGAAGGGCAAACAAAAAGAACATGCGGTGGCTTCAGGTCGTTTTCAGGCTTGATGTGTAAATTGAGGTGTGATGCTCACTTTTAGCGGTTTAGTGGTGACACAGAATCCATTTTTTGTATAGTAACTGAGATTTCAAAATGGCCTTTTCAAAAGATATTGTCGTGTGCCTGCTGTTGGAGATTTATTTTTGTCAGCATACGAGTTGTGGGAGCTGTATTCAGTAGGAGAAAAGCTTGCTGCCACCAGAGGCCCATATGTGCACCAAGCTCTGCTGCTCTCACTGGTGCTCCAAGATCAGCTTTCTATCAGTGATTTCAGACTGGTTGTCAAATTGCATTGCACTGTTGTTGTCAGGATTGCTGTCATTGCAACCCTTAAATGCCCTCAAGTCCAATTCTAAAGTGCATTGCGTGCTTGTGATTGATGTTTTGTTCAAATACCTTTTCATTTGGCCAAAAGTAATGTCTTGAATCTTCTAGTAATAACGTTTCTTTATGACCAATTCAATGAAATAGAGATAAGTAATATATTTGCAAAGATGTAAGCAAAAATATGCACACCCAAAAAAAGATTTGGGTGTATCACTTTGGATACAAGAGTGAAATCTTATTGTTGGACTCTTTTGCATTCTAATGTAGTGAAAATTGTCAAGGCTTGTATTTTGACTATCTTAGTGTGGAATTGGGGTTAGTATTGAATTGAGAAGTCATGGTTTGATAACTTTGAAGAACACCACCATGTGGTTCAGATTTATGGTGAGTTCCAAGAACCACATTAAAATCCAAATAGACTAAAATAGTACCCCCTACGAACAACAATGGGAAGTAATATATTTTTGTAACCCTTGGACTTCTTATGAATACTTGTCTACTTAATAGATGATAGGCATGCTTTGTAGTTTAATAGTGTATGAAGAGCTTTTTGGAAAGAGTTGTAGACCAAGGAGTATAGAAGATTTGGTTCTTTGTTGGTTGAAGCATGATGCTCCATCTTTAGAGTAGATGAATGTGAGGTGTTTTTCTTTACAATCATATTCAATGTTTGGTAAGAGGTTAATCTTTAAAAAAACATTCCATGGTCCCATTTCATCAAACTTCATTAGTTTTCTATATTAAAACACACCCTTCAAAAATTTAATATTTTCTCCAATAGTAATATATGTCCAAAATTGATCTTCATTTTTCATAATTAAAAACATTAAAATAAAATTTATATGATTTTTTAAAAGTAATTTATTTGTAAAAATCATAGTAATTACCGAAATACTTAAAATAGTATGAATTCTTTTAGCAAAATTGGAGATGATAGTGATGAACATCAAGGTGTAATTGGTGTACTTTTTGAATTCACACTAAGAGAAATTTGATAGAAAAGTTCCAAGAAGGTTGAATTTTAAGTTTTCAAGATGCTACCTTCAAAGTCAAAGTGTCACCAAAATTGCAATTTTAAAACTTTTGGAAAAAAATTATCAAAAAAAAAAAAATTAGAACTAAATTTTTTTAGTCAAATTGTAAGACATTTAAAACCAATAACTATGTGAAATTTATATTTGATTCTAAAACTATGTTCGTTGAATAGGTTTGTTCTTCAAGGGTTTACAAAGTTTTGAATTGTCTACCTCGAATTAATTCAATCACCTTCTTGGCAAATGATTGTTTTGCAAGTACTTTGTTTTGTTTTCTTGACTTGTTTTCTTGGCTTACATCTATTCATGTTGCACATCAAAAATTATTCGCAACTATAGTTTATTCAATCTTGTTTGTGCACAATGAAAGTTCATTGCAACTATTGTTTTTTCATCTTGTTTAATTTGTGCACATTGTATTGTGCATTGCTCGACTTTCTTCTTCACTTTACCTTTTAAATGTTGATGGAGATTTTATAGCAACTCAATAAGCATTTAAGCATATGTAATTTGCATTTGAAATATGTTCTAATGTTCTAATGATTATACACTTCAATATTAATGGTTGTCATTTTCAGAGTGCATTGAACTTGAGATTGGAAAGCCCTATGTCATATTAGATTGTACAATATTAGTAGTTGTCAATTACACAAGTCATCGACTCCGCTAAGCTTCTTACTAAAACAAACTGCTAGAAGATATATTGTAAAAAAGTTTTTGTAACACTTTTTTGAAAAGTTTGACAATTGTAGAAACTCCCACCAATGAGAGTGCAAAGCTGTAATCGACATCTAATAATCATGTTGAGTTCAATGGAGATATGGAGAGAAAGAGTAGAAAACTACTTTGATGGTGGAGACTAGAAGGACAATCTAATCCACAAAAAGCCATAACTTGATTTGGCAAGGATGAAAGGGTGGAGATGCTCTTAATAGCAGCAATTGGTGAAGCCAAAAACAATTGTTGCAAGCTTGCATCAAAAGTAAAAATAACCCTCAAGTTGTATACCCATCCCAAAATTGATAGAATAACTATACTAAATTGATAATGTAATGCCAAACTTGACTAAAGATTGCAAAATTGTGGACCTACATCTCAAGATTCTCATTGGGTCAACATAACATTGTTAACCAAATTAAATCATTCTCCTTGGAGATTGAAATAATTCCTCCCAAGATCCTTAAAAGTGAAATTAGTTTATTCTACAAAGAATTATTGGCTGACAAGGAAGTTACAAAGCTAGGGGCTTTTGCTTTGGGGAGGAGCAAAAGGACCCTACCATCATCAATTCATAATGTTATGAAGTGATGGGTCTTCAAATAGGTTTACACAAACCACTATTCTACTAGTGAGGTAGTATTGTTGCTATGCAACTAGGCTATGATTTATTTTTTGGGCAAATTTGGAGTGCAATGTGCTTTGGTAAGCATGATTTGCCAACACCACTATAATTTTTGCCTTTTGCAACTTTCATCAAGGTTAAAAGCCATTTGGCAAGGTTGAAAGGGTGGAGATGCTCTAATAGCAACAATTGGTGATGACAAAAATATTTATTGCAAGCATGTGACAAAAGTAAAAATAACTTTCATATTGTATACCTCCCCCAACATTGACATAATAGTCACACTAAATTCTCTTGCATTGCATTAGTCCACATGACATTACATCCCCTCCTCTCCAAAGAAGAATATTAAAATTATATTGTTGAACTTCACTCTAGATTGTAGATTTGTAGACCTACATTGTAAGGCTCTCATTCAATCAACATGATGTTGTAAACTAGTCTAAACCATTCCCGCTTGGAAATTGGGATAATCCATTATGGGAGATTTGAGGGGTCCGGAAGACTACGAGTTCCCATGGAGTTCTCGAACTATAAACTCTTTGTGAACTGTAATTTGACGTGGCTAAGAGCCGTCCACGTCACATATTAATATTTTATTATTATTTTCAAATATTTTTTAAATTATTTATTAATTTATCAACTTAAAATTACAAAAATTTAAATATTTTTAGATTCTGACTGTACTTTGTTGTTCATAGGTTTTCATACCCCTCAAATCTCTCCTAATGGCTCCCTAGATCCTTGGAAGCATATTTAATTTAATGTACAAGGATTCATTTGTTAGTTGAAAGGTTACAAAGCTAGGGACTCCTGCTTTCTATCCTGCTTTCTAACTGTGCTTTCTAATGGCCCTTCCATCGTTGGTTCATAATGTTATGAAGTGATGGATCTTTGAGTGGGTTTTCACAAACCTCAATTTTACTAATGAAGTAGTATCGTTTGATGCACAATTGGGGTACAATTTTTCTTTTCCAAATTTGGAGTCCAATGTGCTTTGGTAAGCATGATTTGCCTAACACCTCTATAATTTTTGGGATATATTTTGGTTGATCAATGTCCAATTCTGTTGCATCTATTCAAGGAACTTTAGGATGTGCTTCCAATGATATAAATTCCAAGTTCTAATTATGAACCAATGACAAAGTTATCAATTCATTTTTTTTAGGAAAGGGGCAGATTGCGAAGTGGATGGAGGACTGAAGATTACCGCAAGCAAATTTGGAAGTATTTCAAAGTAAGGTAGAAGGCTCACTAATGGTGCATGTAAGGAAATATAGGCTTGTTTGGAGAAGCCAGTGAAACCAAAAGTATGTAATTTTTTTTTCATGGCTAGAAAAAGAAGAGGAGCTGTTATTCCATTTTTTTTCAGAAAATTCGCAGTAAAAATGAATTTTTGGTGATTTTTACTAAGCAAAAGTACATCAGTCGCTCATTGCGCATATAGACTGCAGCTGCAAAGAATATAAAAACACAAGTGAATGGATCAAATGACAACTTAAAGTGTTCATGACACTCTCTAAATTATACAAAACACATCTTGATTCAGTTTAGTTCCAACTTACAATTAAAAATTACTGCATCTCATTAACTACACTTTACTTACAGTGTGAGGTACATCATCATTCATTCATTATTAAATATTATACAGTACAATCACCTTTTCCACCCTAAAATTATTCTAGAATGAACCATTTTGGAGGGCGGTTCTCAGCATAAAAGTCTAGATTACACAAAACTGCTTTTGCACAATTTTTAGAGCATTTGTAGGGGCAATAGTAAATGACTGAGCAATTTTGCAGCCCCCTCCCATACTTGTAGACTTGTATACTCCTTCCAGGATGTCAACCAATTGAAGATATTATCCAAGAGTTCAGTTGCTATCGCATGCTGCAAGAACGCCTGTAACTCTAACTGGCAGTCAATCTGCAGTCAGTGTGCAAATTAAATTTTTTTTTTTAAACACATGGACAATTTCCATTGATAAAGGGAAATAGAACACAGAACCAGAGGATAAAACCTTCGTGACAATCTTTTCATTTTCTACAACCAAGATAAAAAGCACATAAGCTCTAGTCTAAAAAAAACAAATCCCTTTTTCCTTTTTTCTTTTTTTCCGTTTTTAAGGCAAGAGAGATCAGATCAAAGCTACAAGTCACTAAAGAGTGGAAACTCAAAAGAACAAGCAGAGAAGAGCAAAGGAAAGTCTTCCAGGAAAGATCAGAAGTTGAGACCAATAGAGCCCTAATCAAAGGCCCCCAACTTAGGAAGACTAAGTTTCCACATCATCTAAAGATTGGATCTTTTGCCAAAAAAATTGGTTTGAAGCCAAATATTGTTGAACCACTTGAGGAAGGTACTTGCTTTGTTCAGGAATAAGGCGCAAAGTTTTGTGGTTTTAAACTAGGTTGCACGGCTATGGTCTACAAAGGCCTCCCATAGAACTTGTTCAAGCTTTTGAGTAGGCTAGATAGAATTATTAAAACAGATGGCGATATGGTCAAGCCACACCGTCCAGATGACAGATCCTCTGAAAAGGGAACACATTGTGGATCCTTTCCTTAGCTTCCGGGGCAATTTGGATCCAAGAATACATTGTTGCCAAGTGAAAGACGACCAAACCCCGGATGTAGGAGGGATTTCTAAGACTAAGTAAAGAACGGAGAGAGCAAAATTCCATGCATGCCGGGTCTTCTTATAATGGTGGAATCGATGTAAGATTGTCTCATCCATGCCGTCATGGCAACTTTGACAAGCAATTGGGATGTTTGGGTTGGCAACTTTGCGCCAATAGTGTACTGCCACTGCACAATGATAGACAGACCAAAGGAATCCAACATCCTTTTGTGGTCTAGATTTATGCCAAACTTCGCTCCACTGAGGGTGGTATCCCACTACCATGTCTCCATGCCATTTCTCGTGAATAGGTTTGGCTAAAGTCATTCGGTTAGTCAACAAGGAACGGCCAATTTTGGTATACGAGAAAAGTGGGGCAGTATTCCCCCAAGCCCATCTTCATAGGTCAAAAAATAGTTCTTTGACCACGCCTACATATAACAAGAGGCCGGGCTTAGGTTGAATAATTCTAACTCTCTTATGCCAACTGGACAAAAGTTGGCTATCTTATTGGGTTGATGCAGAGTGGGGTTTGAGGACTAATGAAATGCGACTAATGATGAAGCTAGAGTGGCCAGCTGGGAGTTCAATCAAGTGGCATCTTTGTGCCAATTTTGGTTTGAAATGCGATATAGTATCGTAGATAATGGACAAGAGTTGATCTCTTTAATTGGTGAAGACTCCTAGGTACTCATGCTGCTTTGTGACTAGTTTTTGGTCTATAAGTAATTGGATCCAAGCGCTTGGAATCAAAGATATCATCCTAGAGTAGGCGTGTTCTTCACCATCAATCATCCGAAATGAGGTTTTCATTGAGGCCCAAGGCATGCAAGAGTGAGTATCCTTGTTCTATATAATCTGAATTTGACTCATGTCTCTTGTCATCAATAAAGCTGCTCTGTTAGCGAAAAATCCATATTGGCTGTCGATGTAGTGGGTAGTCCACTAGAGAGGGGTGGTGAGAACCTTGTCGTGATTTTGAGGTGGTAAAGAAATGATATGATGATTGAGAAGCCACCATGCATGAATAATTCTATCCCAAGCTCTAGAGCCCTTATAAACATGGAACTTTCGTAGTAGAGACCGTTAGGATATAGCAGGCCAAGAACCTAGCGATTGAAGGCAACATTGGAGAAGACGATATCTAAGGAAATATTGTAGATTCAAGGATCCTGAAAGTATAGCCTTAAGGATCCATTTGACCATCAAAGCATCGAGAGCCTCCTTTGGGTCTACGAGATTGAGACCGCCTGCTTGCCGGGATGCACAACAGTTTGTCCAACTGACTCTAGTGCGACTATGATTAGTAGAGCCTGACCAAAGGAAGTCTCTTAGTGAAGCTCTTATCTTCTTGATAATAGCCATCGATTCTCCCCATATTGTAATGAAATACCATAAGGTACTAAAGAGTATGGAGTTGATGATGACTGCTCATCCTGCCAGAGAGAGGTGAATGTTAGTCTAGTACTCAAGTTTCTTTTGTACTTTTGATGCTAAGAACTCGTCTATGTCAGTTGTATTCAAGTCAATGCCAAATGGAGAACTAAGTAGCTTAGATAATTGTTGCTCTGTTGCCAAGGGCAATTGATTTGAGTAAACTATGGAGGTGCTGGGTCTGGAGAGAGCCAATAAGCTAGACTCTTGGACTAGTTAATCATGAGTCCTGAGGCTATTCCATATCTCTCAATAAGAAGAGCTAAACAATGGAAATATCTTTCTTCCCCTTTAATTGTAAAATTAACATCATCTGCACATTGGCTAATGAGTTGTTCTGAAACATCTGATGGAAGAGATATGCCATAAAGCTCTCCTTCTCTTAATAAGTGTTTAGCTGCTACATTGAGTGCTTCACCTACAAGCAGAATAAGTAAGGGGCCAAGGGACATCCTTGCCTATCTCCACGGAGAACTGGGAATGACAGTGAGTCCACTCCATTGATGCAAACCTTAGCATCAGCTTCATCGAAGAGTATTTTGACCATTTTCACAAATGTTGGAGGAATATCCATGGCTTCCATGACCTTAAACAAGAAAGATAGGTGGACGGTATCATAGGCCTTTTGAAAGTCAAGTTTTAGTAAAATTGCTTTCTGATCAGATTCTTTGGTCCAGGAAATAGTCTTGTGTAATAAGAGAATGTTGTCTAGGATATATTTGGTGGGTATGAAGGCCAACTGATCAAGACTGATGATTTCCTGATGATTTCTGCCAATATAGGTTGCAATCTTTGTTGGAAGGCTTGAGCTAGAATTTTGTAGGTGACATAGAGTAAACTAGTGGGTTGCCAATGCACAATAAGTTTTTAGAAGTTTTCAGTGGCTTCAAAGGGCAAGCCTAATGACCCCAACCTTCAAGACCAACACGGTTTAGCAAGGATTCATCTTCAAGAGGTTGAAGCCAAAAAAATGGACGACCAACATATTTAGGCTCGCATTAGGTGGAAGATTCATGGTGACCTAGTCTCATTTGAATCTTTAAAGCCGTTCGTGAGAAGCCAACTTCTTCTCTACTCACAAGTCTTTGTAATGCCCAAGGTCAACTCAATGATGAACCCAAAGGTATACATACAATTTGTTCTGTTTTCTACAAAAATCTCTACTCCCCTGTTCCACCTTTCTTGGATAGACCTATAGCCATGGCCGAATTTCTCAACTTTGTTGCTAGAATCAGTCTTCGAGGAGGCCTCTTTGATGAACCCGAAGGTATACAAAAATCTCTACTCTCATGTCCCACCTTCTTTGAATTGATCTATAGCCATGACCGAATTTCTCAACTTGTTGCCAGAATCAGTCTTCGAGGAGGCCTCAATGATGAACTCGAAGGTGTACATAGAATTTGTTTTGATTTCTACAAAAATCTCTACTCCCCTGTCCCACCTTCCTTGGATATACCTATAGCCATGGCCGAATTTCTCAACTTGTTGCCAGAATCAGTCCTCGAGCAAGCTAAAGCCTCTCTATCCAATGATATCACTGAACAGGCACTCAAAGGGACTCTCGTTCAAATAAAAGTCCTGGACTCGATGGCTTCATCACCGAGTTCTATAAAAAATATTGGTATTTGATTGGCAAGGACTTTACCACCATGATCCAACAATCCATCTCGAGTGGAGCGCTCCCAAGTAGTATGAATAGGGGTAGGATAGTTCTTCTACATAAAGGCGGATCTAAGGAGGGCATTAGCAATTAGTGTGGAGACTTTTTTGACTTGGATGATTCATGACCAATCTTCTTTCATTTGTGTGAAAAAAATAAATTTAATTAAAGATATTTACAGGCAATAGTTTGTTATTGTGTGTACCACCAAAAGCATCAAGTTAGAAGCATTTACAGTACTACTACAAGTCTACAACTACAGGAAGGGCACATTTGGCTTGGTTCGAACAACATCAGCATCTAGTATCTCAATTGATCCCTTCAAATAGAAACGAAACAACCACGGGTTTGATTGCAAGACTGCAAGCCCACTTCGGTAGGAGAGGATCGGTGACCTACTTCAAGCTCTTCAAGACAAGAGGAGAGAGGGCAACGTAGCTGTATAATTGATAGAGGAGAATTAATGTACCTTGTAGAATTCAGAGCCCAGAGCAGTCAAGCAACTTAGAAAGCTCTTAGAAAGCTCTGATTAAGCTTGGTTTTGTCAAATTCACATCGATACCCATG
This sequence comes from Rhytidiadelphus loreus, assembly GCA_947034895.1. NCBI lineage: Eukaryota > Viridiplantae > Streptophyta > Bryopsida > Hypnales > Hylocomiaceae > Rhytidiadelphus > Rhytidiadelphus loreus. The sequence goes on from OX344764.1 coordinate 50,205,001, forward strand.
CGCAACTAGAGAGCTGCAATCAACCTTATAGCTTCACGGAATTGAATAGAACAGCGCAATCACGCAACTTAGTCTAGAATTGTAATCAAGCTTTAGCTTCAAGGCATCAAAGCAAGTGAGGGCATCCCAACCCTTCAAGATGTTGAAAGCCCAAATGACGTTGTCCGATCTAAGCATCCCTTCCACAGAATCACTTCCAACCAAAGCAACAGTCAAATGCACACGGTCTTCGAGCTTACAGCAAAGCTGAAAGTGAGCAAGCGCAAGGCCAATAGCTTATCCGGAGAGGGCATCGACTCCCTGAATCTCGAGTGGATCGAGACCTGCAACTGGTTTGAATTCACTGACGGTGGATGGACCTTCAAAGGCACCAAACCGGACAAGATCGACTTGTACGCCTTGAATCCCTCCTCCAACACGTTCATGCGCTGGAAAAACGGGTGTTACAGCGACGCCTCCATTGACACGTACGGTAACACCCCTTCGCTAGGTCTCAAGGACGCCGTGGCCAAGGCAAGACCCATGGAGAGTGACAAAGCGACTAAGCATTGGATTTCCCAGAATGGATTCGAATGGACGATGCTAGTGGCATCGGATAAACCAGGAATGGGCTTCAACCCTTTGGCGGGGAGTGGAGGGGGAGCAGGGTCGAGTTTGGTGACGACAAACTCCAAACGGCGCGTGTTGTACTTTGATTTAGGGTTTAAAGGAAGCGTCCCGAGGGTGACGGCGACGCAAATTTTGGAAACCGTGAATGGGAGACTGACGCTGCACAAGTTCTTGGTGCCGACAGTGATGAGAGAGGAAGCAAACAATGAGACAAAACTGGAGATGTGGCGACAGAAGTTGTAGTAGCCAGGAAATCCTACTAGGGCTTCACGACATAGTAGCCAGGAAAACATGAGAGCTTCGCGACATAGCCGAGGATCCCTAGTAAGAGCTTTTCCCCATAGCTGGAAATCCTGAGAGCTTCACGCCATAGCTGAGATAAACCCTAGCGCTTTACGCCATAGCCAGCGAGCGAGCTTTAGACAGCCTAGTACCGTGTATTTTCGCTAAGGTAGAGGCTACTACGGTATTTACACTTCAAGAATTTTAACCGTTTGATGCTTGAATGTTTTTTTTTTTAATGTTTTTTTTAATATCTTTGTGTGAATGTATATTTTTTTACTTCAATAACATCACATTGTACATAAATCTCTCTCAAAAAAGAATGGTTCATAAATAAATTTGTCTTTTTAAAGATTCAAGAATTGCTTTGGATGAATAAAAGTTGATTTGAACAAAAAAACATTGAACTGAATCACTTTGTTCACTACCATATTTTACTAGTAGCTCAATGCCGAATATTTAATTAAAAGACCAAAAGAAAAGGTTAGGCTAGACTAAAATTTGATTTATGTTATTTAGGTCATCATTCAAAACTCAACAAGGTATGGGCATCTAGCAAGGTTTGGATTCTTCATTAAACAGACCTTTGGCAAAGTTTGGATACTTTATTTAGATAAGTGGCAAGATGTTATTTGTTCATTGAATGCATAAAATATTGAGAAAAATATTGCTATAAATGGCCTACACGTAGACATAGGGATAAATTATTTTAAAATTAGATAAGAATTATTATTATTATTTTCTACCAAAGTTGCTAGTAAAGTATGGTCTTCAAAATATGGATGCCAGTAAAGTATGGTCTTCAAAATATGAATATGCGCTTAGGGGGGTAATAATTTGAGCCTTATGTTTTCTATAGTAGAGTTATCTTTAAAAGTCTTGAAATCATATTCTTTTTGGTTCTTAGTTTGCTTCTAATCCTAAATTGCATTTAAATTTAAATTTTTAACAATTTTGGAGGAATAAGAAGAAATCTTGCCTTGTTGTCATTATGCAAATATTATTACTATGCAAATTAGCCTCTAAAGCATAAAGGAGCCCACTATGGGATTAGTTTAGAGAATTTGGATAGCTCTATAGACTTCATATTTTTTAATTTTTGCACAAAAATTCTAAAAATAGATCTTTAGCATCATACTCTATATACAAAATGAAGCTCTATCTCATGTCATTCTGATAAATATTGCAAGAGTTATAGTTTTTTTTCCAATCCATGTAGGCAATAAAAAATATGCTTTATAAAAATATTAAATACTTTTATAGTATAGATTTTTACCTACTTAAAATCCTTAAGACTCCATTTTATTTGAAATAATGAGATGAAAGTTATAAGGAGTCAATGCATCTAGAGGAAGCAATTAGAAAACAAATAAAATTTGTTTTTTGAACTTAGATTTAAAAAATTTGAAACAAGAATAAGAATATAAGATATATAAGGCTTACTAGTACATTCTCAAAATTGAGATTGACAATTTTCAATCTTTTGTCAAAGTTAGTAGAAATTTAGTTATTTCTTTCACCAAGTACCACCTTGCACTCTCTAATTTTTTTAAATGCATACCAATATATTAGCTTTTTTAATTTGTAAATTTTTTTTCATAAAATCTCAATCCATTTTCAACCTTTTGACTAAAACACACAAGTTATGGGTTCTTTTTGAAATTCTTGAAAGACAATACATCACCTTTAAAAGGGTTTGAAAAAACTAGTTTTGGAAGCTTAAATACATTGCTCTTGCAATTAGTGGGGATTTTTACTCTAAAATTTTGAAGAGGATGTACTTGAACAAGTTGACAAGATGATCCTACAATAGGATTTGTTGAAGAATAAAAAATATGAACATTTTAGCCTTGCTTTGGGAAGAGTAGCTTGAGGTAGCTTGTCAACTATAAAACACCTCAAAACTTTAAGGGTTAATTCATTTTATCCTTCTTCATCTATTTTATTGTTACATGAGTCTATAATTTTACTATATATGTATTGGCTTCAATAGTAAAAACTCTTCTTTTTCTTTATTTTGAAATTAAGAATCAAATCTCAAGAAATATATTACATATATAGAATGGAGTTATCAAGAATTATATATAAAAAGGACATATGAAAATTACAACATTTCAATAATGCTTGTAACCATTATTTAGTGGCTCAATTATTTTCATACAAGAAATAGCTAGTATATAAGAATAGATGACCACAAATCTATATGTATTGGTCTTGATATTACATTTACAGAAACCAATGAATGATTTTACATGTGCAATTTCAAATATGATGTGTACTTCAAGATTACATCAAGTTTATTCACTGTATTGATTTAAAATTGAATCTTACATTTTGCATTAACCAGAAAACAAATATAATGTCCAACTTGCACATCTAAGCTTCAATCTTGATTATATTCCAACTATCTAAAATTTTATATAACAACACTTGATAAATTGCCAACACCCATTGAATAACTCAATTGAAAATAAAAAGATTTTATGTTTCTTCTACTTCTATTCCTTCATGTTCCTCAGTTCTTGTTGAATGATTGAGCTCCATAGAAAATATATACTATATGGTGTCAAATTATCACCACTAGAGAATTCCAAAGGCATTTCAAAACAAAATTGGTCTTTAGCCACTCCTCCCTGCAACATTTGACAAACTCTAAAGTATTCATCAACTTCATTCTTGAATCGTAGAGTAAGTTCATACTTTGATTTATAATAGACGTCGGCAAATATTGATGATTTATTACCTCGAATGACAATGCTTTTGGAAAATCCACGAGGAGGGACAAGGTTAGCGGGCCGCAACGCTATAGATTTTGTGTTGAGAATATATTCTTCATTGTCAAAATCTGCAACATCAAGGCAAGTGATACGTTTTTGCCATTTTTTAGCCTTGTCACACACAAACACCCGTTTTCCCATAAAATTATACAACTTTTTCGACGGTACAATCTTCCATTTACCACATTGGTTGCATTGAATTGCATAAGTTTTCATGTCGACTATCCTATTCTCATGTCGGTTATCCATGTTGATAATTTAATTTAAAGCAAACTCAAGAACCCAAGTTGAAATCGTCAACTTGAATTTTTTTTTTTTTAAATAAAATATCTAGATGAAATAGATACATTACCAATAAGGAAATCACCGAGACCGTGAAATTTATGTCTTTGTTTCTCCTTTATATATATCTAATGTTCTTTTAAATTAAATAAAAATTAAATAAAAAGTCACATACAGTAATGCATTAAGTTTGGATAACACGTCAATGCGGGTACCGTTACAGTGGCTTGTAGCCATCCTCTGACGGCACCAGCCACGGCATCCTCCGCCGACATGTGCGTGGCTTCTCTGGGGGTTTCTTGGCACAGTGTACATGCCAGAAATCCACCCCGCCACCCGCCATGACACGTGGCGGGGCGTGAGTGGCTCAGCATTGGCGATGTTTGTGACGTTGCTCTTCATGCGCACATGGCCCCGCGCACATGCCAAAAAGAAGCCACGCCATCCGCTAGGCCAGGTGGCGAGGCGCCATAGGGTGGCCCGGAATTCCGGGGCGGATGGCGCTAGCGGGAGTAGCTCAATACGCACCTATAAATAAAACTCTCCACACCAGGCCACTCCACTCCAGGCAAGAAAAAAAATAAAATATAAAAAAAAACGTTTGAAATTGAAATTGAACGTTTACCAAAAAATATAAATATTGCCCCTACATTACAATTGTGATAAGGTACATTAATTTCTTTTCATACCATGATTTTAAGCATTGTAATGTACATGTAGCCCAATAATTTCATTTTCCAAAGTGAAGCAATTTTTGAAATGAAGCAAGAGTTAAAGGAAACATTTTAGTGAATGCATTAAATCAAATGGAATAAACCAATATGATCAAATAGAGTTATTGCTTAAACAAATAATTATCTTTAATTCCTCCTTAGGAATTCCATATATATTGCAAATGCAAAGTATTTAAATTTTGTAGCCTACATGTATTGCAAATTTTTTAATGTCAAAATTTAAAGTCGATGAAACATTCTTTTCTTTTCTTTTGAAAACAAATGAAAATTCCATTGCAAACACCAACGTACAAAGCATCCAAGCCCAAAGGCTAGACAAAAAGGGGAAAAAGATGAAACATTTTATTAATCACTATGTTTCAACTTTGAAAATTTGTAATTAATTCCACAAAGGTAAAGCTTCCCCGAAAAGGCAATTAGATATTATATGGTAGCTAAAAAGCAAACTACATTGGCTTTGATGTGTTTCCTGAACAACAATGAAAAGAAACAAGTTATACCAATATAAAATAATGTTTTTTTTTCTTTTATCTTTTATTTCCCTTAAAACACATGAACAAATGAATGTGTCTTTTGATTTGTAACCCTTCGATGGAAAAGAATTGCACCATTACATAATTTTTTTAACATGAATTACAATTTATAACTTTAAAGTTTACCCCACACATGCCCAAACTGCATTATATGGCAACATAGTGATTTGGGGCAATTCACTCTCATGAATGTAATCCCTAAATGCCCAGATTGCATTCATGAGAACATAGTGATTTGGGGCAATTCACAATAAATGGAGCTTTTATTTTTTTCCTTAAGAGTTTCACACAACATGTGCCTAAGGAGTTTCCTTAAAGCCTAACTATATTCATAACTTCTGACTACATACTTCAAAAGTTATCAAATGATATATACTTTTCATTGTTTAGCGAGTAGTCTACATTGCAAAAGAAAATTCTTTATTAATTATTTTTTCAAGAGAAAAAAATTTGAAATTGTTTTTTAAATATTTATCTAAAAGGAAAGCTTTGAATCATTTTTTTTTTTATCAATTTCTTAACAATTATGAAGAGTTTTATTTTAGAGTAGTTTACTGGTACTTATAAAATCTCTACTTTTTAAAACACTTTGAAATCCTTTGTTTAATTCAATATAATGTTTTTGGAAATAATGTAAATAGTATGTTTAAATTGCTTATTACAACATTTTTACCATTGGAATTGGCATTTTCTAATTCCATTAAAATTTTATTATTTTTTATTATTTTGAATCATTTTCTATTTCTTTCTATTTTTTTTCTTTGTGTTGTACAGTTTCAAATGATTTGGAATTTTTCAAGCATGTAGCTAAGTCCAGCACTGCGTGAAAATTACACGGCGTTGGCGTTGGCGGGGCGCTGGCGGGGCTCTAACCCGCCAGACCTGGTTCCGCCAGCGGCAGGCCAAGTCCGCCGTCAGGCGCCCAGCCCCGCCACGGAATTGTGGCATGTGCGCGGGGCCCTTCTCGCACTTTCATGTTCCAAACTCTGTCTCGCTTTTGTTGGGCTCTAGGGTTTTGGTTTCCTTTCACAGTTCTCTAGAGGCAGGATCTCCTTTCACAGTTTCAATCGAGTCGAAGCGCTCATTCTCATCAAAGTCGGCGAGCAACAAAACTGACTCATCTGCTGCCTTAGCTTATTTGGGTGAGTATCTCGTGCCGTCTGCGTATCATCTAAGCAGTGAGGTTGTCGTGTCGGTAGGATTGAGCTGAATCAAACTTAGGAGAGAGCCTCTCTGTGATGATCGACGTTGCTGCACCGTGGTGGGTTTCTTTGTCGAGCACTTCAATTCAGAGCACGCCTCCTCAAGATAACCCTCACAGATTGAAAGCGATTAATTACACCGTGGCATCGGTAGGCACTTCGGCGGGGTTAATAACGAAACAGTACCTTAGAAGATATCGTTGCTAGTCTTGGGATGATGAGTGCAGAGCTTGCGTGAAACTAAATTATCTTTATCTTTTGTTGCTCTAGGGAAAGAAGTTGTTGCAAGATCATATGAACCCACAACCCGTTTTTCTTGTCATAGATAATACCACCGATGATCATGAGTCACAGTCGCAAGCATTGGCCTTCTTATAGGTTGGATTTCGATCACCCAGGTAGCATGATCATGATCATATCAAGGATCAAGGAGTTTGGATGTTGTTGAAGAGTGGTTTCCAAGGCACCATATATTGCAATGCTGTGCCTAGGTTGAGTGAGGAGGAAGCTAGATTGATTTTTGTTTGTTTGTTTGTTTGAAAAGAGCAGCTCCTCAACGAAAGTTGGAAACCGTCACAATGGAGGAGCAAGAAACTGCAACTCCTGCTGCTAAGGTGATGGCGCCCAAGAAACCTATTGTGATCATTGTGATCGGAATGGCAGGTGGGAACCCTAAATCCACGTTTTTGAGTTTCTTGCTTTTTTTCTCCCATTAAATAGAAAGATAACATGTGACAATTCCATTCTCATTCAAAGGTAGAGGCCATAGACATTTAGCTTACAAGTCATCCTTGTTAATTGAAGACCAACTAATTGTGTTGGAAGAGATGAGTTGTTGTTGGTATCAGGGTCAGTCAGTCAATAGGAAACGGGATCAGTTTCCTAACGTTTTGAGGATCCTCTACCTTAGACCTGATTTTCACAATGCGTTGTCTTCTGAAACCCCATGTAGGTAGTGGAAAGACGACTTTGATGCAGCGTCTGATATCGCATGTACAAAGCTCCCAAAAGAGAGGCTATGTCCTGAACCTGGATCCCGCGGTGATGTCTCTACCGTTCACTGCAAACATTGACATTCGGGATACTGTCAACTATAAGAATGTGATGAAGGAGTATCACCTGGGTCCCAACGGGGGGATTCTCACCTCTCTCAATCTCTTTGCCACCAAGTTTGATGAGGTGATCTCTCTTTGACCTTTGTCAAATTTTGTGACGTGTGGTGAATTTGTTGGTATTCAGGCGTTATTATGACATAACCCTAATAAAAGGACCCAAAGGCGTTATATGTTTTTTTCCCTCGCGGCTATTATAAGGTCATATGGAATCTGCCTTTTATCCCATTGTATTTGTGCTTTGACTGATGGGTTTTGGGTTTGGGTTTAGGGTTTAGGTGATGTTCTTCACTGATTCTGGTGATACAAAACATGGCTTCATCCGAATCATATTTTACGCTATATGATCAGTCCAGTTGGTCACTTTTAATCCATGAATGCTTGGTCCTTGAGGGTTTAATTCGATACTACTTGAAGTTTAGATAATGTAATAATGAGCGTTTCTCTCTAGAGTTGATTCTGACATGCATTGTGGTTGTCAGGTTGTGGGATTGGTAGAGGCACGCGCAGCGGACCTGGACTATGTTCTTGTGGACACTCCTGGGCAAATCGAAATTTTCACGTGGTCAGCGTCTGGTGCGATTGTTGTGGAAGCTTTCGCATCTTGTTTTCCCACAGTCGTTACTTACGTTGTCGACACACCGCGATCCGTGAATCCAGTGACGTTCATGAGTAACATGCTTTACGCATGTGGCATACTGTACAAGACACGACTTCCACTTCTCTTAGCTTTCAACAAGGTGGATGTTGCCAAACATCAGTTTGCTCTAGAGGTAAACGAACCGACACTACACAAAGATTATTTGCACTCTAGTCTGATTCTTACTGTCGTGTTCTATAATTTATCATCTGAAAGTCTATTTGCATATCAGGACGTTTTATAATACTATAACCTCAATTGGTTTCCCATTGCATTTTGTACCCCGTTTTTTCTTTTTGCAGTTTTAAAGTGAATTTCTTCCGCTTTAGAGACTTTCCATATGCAGTTCTATTTACTACTGGTCGTTCCTTGGGTCTTCGCGCAATTACTCAGTCTAGTTTGTTCATCATCTGCAGTGGATGGACGACTTCGAGGCGTTCCAAGGTGCCGTGGAGGGTGATTCATCGTATTCCTCCAGCTTGAGCCGCAGTCTTTGTTTGGTCCTGGATGAGTTTTACAAGAATCTTCGCAACGCTGGTGTATCAGCTGTCACAGGGGAAGGGGTTGTGGATTTCTTTAACCAAGTGGACAAGTGTGCGGATGAGTATATTGAATCATACTGGTAAGTGCAGCAGTCTATTTAAAATTTTGTACCGTTCACACTCCCTGATCGTCACGTAAACTTAAATGTCAAACAGATCCTTATTTACGCAGAACGGTACAAATCGAGATGGCATCTCTGTCACTGAACTCTTAAAATAAATACAAGTAATGGAACTCTTTTTTGCAGTATGTCTCTGATCGCAAGACAGTTTCTATTATTTTGGAAGATTTCTGTTGAATTGCGACCCTTTTGAACATTTTTTGGGAAGATCATCCTTTGGTTTCTTGCTGTCGTGTTTCATATATATATATATATATATATATATATATATATATATATATATGTACTTCTTGTTTTGTGACTTTTCTTTTTCTGATGTAGGCCCGATTTAGAGAGGCGGAAAGCGGAGAAAGCTGAACTTGAGGCTAAGCGAAAGGAAGCCAACCTCGTTCGGTTACAGAAAGATCTTGCAGAGTCTCAAGGCCAAAGCGTGGTCCTCAGCGCTCCTCGCCGTATGGAGGAGGATGACGAGGAAGAAGAGGAAGAAGAGGAAGGCGAGCTAGAGGAAGACAATGACGACGACAATGACGACGCAGATGGGGAAGAAGACCATGATGGTCAATTTTTTCGTGAAATTGGGAAACAGTTGTAACTAAGCTAGAAGAGCCTGGTGTACAAATATTCAAGACAATTTTGACAAGTCTTAAAAAGCAACCCAAACAGGAGTTTTTATGCATTCAAAAGAAGCCTCAAAGGTTCAGGACTAAAGGTTCAAGAAATACATATGAAAAGGGGCATATGAAAAAATTGCGATATTTTAATAAAACTTGTAACCATTATATTTAGTTGCTTGATTTTTGTACAAGTAATAGTTGGTACATAAGAATAGGTGAGCACACATCCATCAATATTTGTAATGATCTCTGTATTACATTTTATGAAAACCAATGGAATGTATACTTCAAGAATGTGCAATTTCAAATAGACTGTATACTTCAAGATTACATCAAGTTTAAACAGTTTTTATGCATTTAAAAGAAGCCTCAAGGTTCAAGAAATATATATGAAAAGGGGCATATGAAAATTACGACATTTTAATAAAACTTGTAACCATTTATTTAGTTGCTTGATTTTTGTTCAAGTAATAGTTGGTACAGAAGAATAGATGAACACACATCCATCAATATTTGTAATGATCTTTGTATTACATTTTATGGAAACCAATGAATGATTATACATGTGCAATTCCAAATAGAATGTATACTTCAAAGGTTACCCATCAAGTTTATTCACTCACTGTATGGATTTAAAACTGAATCTTACATTTTGCAGTAACCAAAAAAAACAGAGATAATGTTCATGTTGCACATCGAAGCTTCAATCCTTGATATCACGCTCCAACTATCTAAAATTTCCAAATATAACAACACTTGAAATAAAATTGCCAACACCTATTGATTGAATTACTCAATCGAAAAGCGAAATACTTTTTTGATTCTTCCACTTCTCTCTCTCGACTTTATTCATTTTTGAGTGGAATACATGCGCCACAATGAAGTCATCGACACTGTATGGTGTCGAATTATCACCCCCAGGGAATTCTGGAGGTATTTGAAAACAAAAACTGTCTTTAAGAACTTCTTGAAAATGATACATCGGATGAGTTTGCAAGTGTTTAGCAAAGTCATTCTTGGATCGCAGAGTAAGTCCATACATTGATTTGTAATAGATGTCGGCAAATCTTGATGATTTATTACCTCGAATGACGATGGTTTTGGAAAATCCACGAGGAGGGGCAGGATAAGATGGCCGCAATACCAGAGGTTGTGTATTGGTAATGTACTCTTGATCGTCCAAATCTGCAACATCAACGCAACTGATATTTTTCCCCCATTTCTTAGCCTTGTCACACACAAACACTTCTTTTTCCATTAGACTATACAATTCCTTGGATGGTACAATCCTCCATTTATAGCAACTGTAGCATTGCATTGCATGAGTTCTCACGGTGACTACCCTACACTGGTCATCCATATTGAAAGTTTTTAAAGCAATCTCAAGAAACTAAGTTGAAAACGTACCACTTGAATATAAAAAATATGAAGTATCCAGACGAAAAGATATATGACCATTAAGGAAATTATTAAGGATGTGAAATTCATGTCTTCGTCTGTCCCTTATATATCTAAAATAATGTAAAAGTCACATAAAGTACAAATCATATAAAGTAAAAGTCATGTAAAGTAAAAGTCACATAAAGTAAAAATAATATAAGTACAAATCATATAAAGTAAAAGTCACATCAAGTAATGCATTAAGTTTGGATTTAGTACATTACACGTCAATGCGGGTACAGTGGTTTTTCAAATGAAAATTAGAAGCACAGCCTTTCGTCACATAGCTGCTTGTTACAATCAGATTGCTTATGATCAAAGGCAAGAAGGTACCGAAGTCTCAACCCAACTGCACCCATGCCATTCTATCTACAACAGCACGTCGTCCACAACGCCTTCAGATCTTTTCTCTAGAATGTCTCCGGACATTTGTCGGGGGTATGTAAGACGGGGCTGTCCATCCTCAAATTTTAAACTCTCCAGATTAATTAATTCCTCACACCCTCTAAGCCGGTGCAGTTTGCCACTCAATTTGAGGCTCGCTAATTAAGTAAAGGTACATACGTAGGTCAAAAGGAAACAGCCTATGCCATTCTGGGGGTAGTAATTACCCGGTGTCAGGCGCGAGAATGATGAAACGCTTGTGTACAAAGTCTCAACTATTTTGGTAGCTTGAAAGTATGGCATCTGTGTATACAGAAAATAATTGAGTATCTGCAAAATGCTGCAACCAGAACAGAGCTTGTCAATGAAGGCATAGCAAGTTAGGAATAACAGAAGAGTTCAAAACTACGTTTCAAAACACAAATATACCCACGTAAAACCTGCTAGCGGTCCCGCAAAACACTAATTTGCTGAATCCAAATCAAAGTACCTTAATAAAAGCTTGCTCACGAGAAGAAAACGAATCAATGAAGCTATCCTTGAGCAGCAGTGACACCTGTCCACAGCGAGAGATATGAAGTTCAGAAGAGAACACAAACATAGGATCCCAGTCTTTAACACACTGATTCCCAAAACCCCAAATGGTTTCAAAGCAGAGTATTTGAACAAGAAATTTGAGAATTTCTTTTATCAGTAGTGCCGTGACTCAAGAGTCACAGAAGTTAAGCAGTACCGTACATGTCCTTGACCAAATTGCGTGTAATGAGCAAGAACCTCATCTGAAAGACTGTTTACCTTATCATTGTTAGATTGCACATTGGTTATGGTGTGAGACCGCAGGTCTTTACATAGTGTTTCCGCACAGTAATGTCGTAATACTTGTAGGAAACCCTCCACTGCACTGGCCTGCAAACAACTATCCGACATGAGCACTCTACATTGAATTGCAAATACAAACCAGTCAAATTTTAGAGAGGGAAGTCACAGCAGGAAAAGGAACAGTTCAACAGACGAACATCAATAATCAATATGAACACACCTGCGCTTCACTGGTGTGATGAACTGGATGTCTTCTAGCTGAGACATTCTCTGCTGCTAACTGTGAGTGGAATGGTTCCAGCTCAGACAGAAGTCTACTGTAATCAGGAAGTGCAGGAATTGAAGGCATTGTTATCTGCAGAAACAGTGATTATTATTCAGAAACACTGCAACCACTCAGAATTACCGTATATAAGAAATTCCATTATGTCTACCAAAATAAGTTCACAGTCGTTCCAAGTGGTTACTGAGAGATACCTTATCCTTCAACACATTAACCCGGACTAAATGCGACGCCTTCGTTTGAACTTCCGAGGTTTTGTGCTGTACACCAACCTGCACCAAGCAAGAACATATATCCTCATAAGCTCTCTGAACATTTTCTCGAAAGCGAATCTGAGACTGTTACACTCGAATCAGATCAGTCAAGCAGCTTTCATTTCCATGCCCACAATGTTCCTATTTCAATGTTACAATCGTAAGAAAAAACCCACCACAAAACTACTGCAGAAGCGTCTTGGAATTATGCCATGTAATTAACACCCGGTTCATAAATTGTCTTCACATTAAGATACTGAAATACAAATATAAGATAGTGTCCTCACAATGAAAGGCACCGGTGCCTCCAGAAAGTCCGACATCTGATTAGGAAGAATCTGATCAAAACAACACTCAGTTAGATTATGTACACCAAGACTTTCAAACTTCCAAACAGCGAGAAAAAGGTTACTAAGTTTGCACAAGTTCACATTGTTCTTCCTCACCCCATGATAACCTTGTGCTTTGAGGTTAATAAAGCAACATTTTCTATAAAGAAAAAGAAAAAAACTATCAGTGACGTCTCAGGTTGGAAGATGACTTATCAATAACCATAATATCTCCCACGACTCCCTTTGATAGGTGTATAATTGACCAAGATTCTCAAAGCTACAAGTCATATAACACAGTCTACGTGCACTACCAGCAGATGGTAAGTGGGATTCCAAATTACTCACAGGAAGAAGAAGACATTGCCATTGATATGGTCGAATCATAGGCTTCATTGCGAGAACCACCGCTGACAAAAAACCCTGCCATGAAAGTGAACGCAAAGAAGTGCTGCATTAGATTCACCTTCAAAATAATGGAATCAAAAACATTTACGGGTGTATAAATTTCTTCTAAAGCAATATGCTGCACAAAGGTTCCATTTCCACCGTACAGTGCAATATAAGGTCAGATACAGTTCCTATGCCACTACAACTGGATCAGTTACGAGAACCGGAAAGAGTTGATTGGTCCACACGAAAAAACAGACAAGTAAAGAGCAGTACTAACCAGATTAGGGCAGATGACCACCATCTGCTTCTCCAATAAAGTACACGCAAGCATAGACAGCACCTGCCGCATACACAACCAAATTAATAACTCAAACTCAGAAATTCCCAAAATCTTTGCAATGTTAATGAATTGCAGGGGAAGATATATAACGGCATCAAGGTGCATAGCGTTTCTTACATTCTGGAGGGAAAGTACTCTGCAAATTGTAGCCACTGACCATACAGCTATTGCTTCACACTCTTCTGCAGCCATTGCAGCTGCTCGAGCCTGAAGCCAACAAGATCGTCATTAACAACATTGCACTTCATTCGAGGCACAGACGAACCGTAAAGAAGATCACACTCATATATGCCGCTGAAGTAATGACACGAAGCTGTAAAATTGAAGATTAACGAAATAATGAAAGTAAAATTTGTACATCATAATACTCCATCACATTGAAAGTTAAATGAGTGAAATTACGACCTCGGCAACCTCCACATTGGTCTTTAAAGACTCCGAGTCCACCACTCCATTCCCTAAGCTAAGAATCGCCTTGCTTCTAGTGAACGCTATTGGTGTCACGTGTTCTAAAGGCTGAAAATGCGTTGAATCCCCATGCATAGGAATCCGAAGCCGATGATAAGCAACCACCACCCGTAGCGCATCATTATTATTGGCCTAAATTCACAAAACCCAGAAGGTTCAATCAGAGCTTGCTCAATCCAAACAGCAAAAAGGTTCCAACAATCCCTGCATGTCATCATTGAGGAAAAAGTTCCTCAGGACTCTGTTATTTGATGTCTTTAAAACGAAAGAAGTACTGAAATCAATGAATCACAATCAAAGGCCTACCAGCAGTGATACGGTATTTGCGTATTCACTTATCCATTAAGAATCAAACAAGTTTCACGTGTGACGCAAGAAGAGGTCAAATATTCACGAACCTCAGCCCAGCGAAGAACTGCTTCAGCCCCGTAATCATGTTCCTGCCCAGAAGGGGAGGTCTCATCGTCACAATCATCATCAGAGTCGTTGCTCCGAAGTGAGTCAACATTGAACCCGCCGCTGATAGAAAGACATACGAAAATTTAATTAGTCTCATGTTCCTTGTTTCCTGTGAAGAAATACATAATCATGAGATTATCACATTCCCCGTAAAAAGAAATGCAAAACAATTCAGCACACGTTTTTTAATCTATTCCAACAACTTGTGTCCACTCAAATCTGCCAAAAATTAGAATATAGAAGCTCTGGCGTTAATCCAGCTTTTTTCGTTCCTTGCTGATGAACTTTCAGAGACCATGGTATGCAAGTACCTATATAGAGATTCAGAGCTGTCAACACGCTCATGACCTCTGCTGCTAGGCTGGAGTTGTCCAGTGCCCAAACTTGAACTGGACCCCATATCCTCTGCTCTTTCGATTCTTCCATTTGAAGGCGGAGTTTTCAAATCGCCGTTTGAGAGCTTGGCTGTTTCTTCTATGATCTCTTCCGGATGCACCTAAAAGACGAAAAATTGAATTATTTTCCGCCAGGATTCCAGGACTCGAAAGGGGATAGACCAACTCGATTGAATACAAAAACAAAATAGGAAAATACCTCCATGCCCCCTCTGGATCCATTTTCCAAATCTGAGCCAGGGTCTGGCGCTCCATTATCAGCATCAGATACATGCCGACCCTCTTGAGATTCTGTTTGTGGAGAGAATGGCTGTGGTGAAAAACAATCTGATGCTGTGTCCGGAGACATATAGCCTGAACCTCTGGAAGCAAATGAATTCATCTCACTCTCAGATATCAGTCCAGCCGCAGCAGCCGTTGCTCCCAGAACACTGTGTACAGGAATAGCACTCTCCATCCATCCATCGGGGTCATCAGGAGAAGGGATATCTTGCCGAACGTGATTTTTACTGCCGACTTTTACCATGGCTGGCATTTGTTCTACAAGACTCATCTCCTTAACGCACTCAGTGATGCGATCCAATCGCTCCTGTGCAATTATGCTGTTGATCGATGAAAGACCAAAAATATATACATAGATTAGTTTCATGTCAAGCTAATTTGTTACATTTGGTAAGACTCCTCCATAATTTGTCTGCCACTATAGTGACACCCACAAAAGCAAAAACTCCAATGATTTCGATGCATTGCTTCTATTTTTCCTCGAGTAAGCAGACCCTCGCATGACCTAATTAAAACGCCCAAGACAAGAACAACTCACCTATTCAAAACTTCAAAATGAAGATCGAAGTAAGGCAGCCTTGTGAGAAAACAGTAACAACGAGGGGCAGATATTAAGAAGCGCCCACGAGGGGTTCGCCGTGGGGATAATTCTGTGCTCATAGAGAAGAAGGCTGGGGCCCTTTGCACCATTTCAGGTACAAATACACACACTCCATAGAGAGTTGCATTGTCTGCGACCTGGGAGACGTAAGAGAAAATCAAAATCAGATACAAGAAACAAGACTCTCAGATTTGGTTATAAGATCACAAGACACATTCAAATTTGATTAGAAACCAATATTTGAGACGAGATTGAGGCTAAGCAATTATCACCAACATTACAACCTCGGCAAAATGAGTACTAATTTCAGAGTGAGAAGGACGACGAAAGAGCATCACGAACCCTGAGAAGGAAAACGAATGAATGATCATCTCGATTCTGATGGCTCTGAAACAATAACAAAACACCGTCTGAGAATTGGATAACTACAATATCAATTGAATAACTACATGTGAAGTGGCCAGTATGACTATATCAAGAACTGTCGGGAATTTCCTGGATGATCCTAAAACTAACATTTGTCCAGCTCAGCTCGAAGGCAAGATAGGGACCACAGTATAGGCACTTAAAAACTTTGGAGCCACTTCCGTAGGAAACCTTGCGTTTTCTGAAAAGTACGACTTCAATTTATCAGCAACTTCTTTGCTATGAAATTAACAATTACCTGCCCATACATGATTTCATTCAGTTCGCTCATGGATGGAGTGCGCTCCATAACTCGAGCCTGCATTTAATCAAAATTATCATGTAATTAATCGAGCTTCTTGATCTAGTGATCTTCAACCGTCTGCCTAATTGTCAAGTACCAGTAGTCAAAAAAATTCAAGATATATTAGTAAAGCAATATATGTCACTATCCACAATCTAAACTTCGCGTCTACTATAAGTCTACTCCGATCATACAAGCCAAAGGAAAGATAAAGGCGATAAGTTTTTAAAAGCAGCAAGGTATGCACCTCAACTCCTGACGGAAAGCAAAAGTGAGGCAGCTCACTGCTTTTCATAGGAAGCCTTTTGCTGAGCGGATACTTGAACAAGACCTGAAAGAAATGCACCTCAGCTAAATGAGCACACCACAAAGATTTCGGTTGGCTTCTCACCTCCATTGCCAATTAGGTGAAAGTGCTAATGCCGGTAACCATTAAATTTAAAACTGGATAATTCTTCTCCGCCCTAAACTTAAGGCCTCCCAATTGCAGGAAGACATGAAAAATATGCTTGCAGCAGGTCATAGTTGCTACAACCTCAGGTTCAAGTGTAGGGGCTTTGTGGCTGACAGAGTCTGAGCCTGCTTTTTCTGCATCCCGTTGCCGTGACTTTCTCTTAGCATACGCAACCTCTACAGCTCGAACATCAGAATGAGGTCGAAGGCCCACCACTACAAAATGTTCAAAAAAAGAGGTAGGTTCCTTCAGAGGGTGCTTTCTTTCCTGCAGGTGATAAAGAAACACCCCAGATGTCGGTAAATATTATGCATTTCAATATATTTCAAAAATTTAAAGCAGCAATTAAAAGTACTAAAGAATATGAAAGAGCATTAAAAGACTAGTACAGCTGGTAAAGATTCACCTATAAAGAATAAATTTTCTCACTAATTAAATCTAACAGACTTGCACAGGACACAACGTTGGTTTCCAATAAAGTGTTATGACGTATTCCCGCTACCGTCATAATGGGAACTGCTGGTAGACCACATAAAAAGAGCAATTCTAAATTGCGTTTCCTGTGTAAGGCACTTGGACAATCTCTAAGCATACTTCTCTGCTCTGAGTGTGCAAAACAAAACAAACATTTCAAAGAGCTTTGTCTAATTTATCAAAGGGCATTCACGACTCACCAAAGCTTTCATCTGTGACTCAACCCATAATCGCTTCTGACGGGTGAGCAACTCCGGATTGAACAGATTCCTCTGTGTTCTATCTTTGTGATTATTGGGCCATTTCAGAGCTTTCTGAAAACTCTTCTTCAATTTCAGAAAGCTGGTGGAGCTGTGTTGATTCTTGGCAGAAACGACTATAGATGGAGCGGGTCGCACAGCAGCTGCCGCCTCGACGGCAAGTCTTGCCTCCTCTTCTGTTGTTTGAGAGAACAGCACAGCGAGCGTTTTCTGAGGACCAACCGCATTGTCCTGTTCCTCCGCCATCACATCCTTCATCAATCCTTCCCTAGAGTGCAAAGTAAATACCAATTTCGGGTATATGCCTTCGAAGCATATCTGATTGTTTCCCGCTAATTCATATAACCAAGATATTCACAGCAAGTCCACAAGGTCACTGCAGTGACCTACTCCAAGGTGTTTCCTTGTTTCAGTGATAAATGCACAAGCTGTCAAATTCTGTCAAATCCAAAATATATGTTGACAAGTTGCTCCACCAAACGATTTCTTAACACTAGGCTAGAAGCACCCTTCAAAGAGGAGATATCAAGTCCTCAAACCCAAGAAAGTAGGTCCGGTAGCATTTGCAAGGGAATGACCAATGCAGCTCTTGTTTTAAACTCCAGCAAGCCTGCAAACAAACGAATATGCAGTCAGAATGTAGGACACTCTGCCCGTGCTCGAGGATACTGCACAATTCTAAAACCTGGAGTCCAAAAGTTTTCTATACAGTCGTCAAAGCGCCAACATGCTCACGGGTGACATACCCCGTTATATTTCCGAGCCATAACACTCTATAATCCAGTCATAGCTGTGTATTGTCGAATCGACTTTGCCGCTGTACAACTTGGATTAAAAGGATGGGGTTCGCTGCTTTAGGACTGGTTTAAAGAGTCGCCAGTTACTGCCAGCTTGTCAAAAAGCTATAAAGGTGACTCTGCATATTGCTCTGCTCACCAATCGAATCTGTATAAAGACCTCAGCAGTAGTTCCCTGGAAAAAACAAAAAAACAAAACTGTTGTAAGTACATTGACCCAGTATGAGCTGACTTGAATGCATTCAGGTAAACTAATTCAGTCGGCCAATCTGTTCAACTAGAATATTAACTACGAAATGTGTTGCAAGATTCTCAATCACCAGCACATCCTTCAAAAGGATACACAATTCATTTCTTTTACAATGCAAAATTGATCTATAGATTTATGCACCGTGAACAGCTCATAGGTTTGCATTTCCTTTCATCCAACAAGTGGAATACACATCGTAGGGCTTTCATGCACCAATCTGAAAGACTCAAATTGAGCACAGCCGGAGCGGTCTGCTTCGAGAGGACCTAGTCTGCCATGAGTCAACTCTGACAGTACGGCACCTATATCACTAGCCCCGATCCAATCCGTCTACGCAAACATACGGCAGTAAAAGCGCTGATATTAACATTCAAGATTTCGACTTAAGCACTAATCCTAACACCTTCAAACTCACAAAAGTCGTCAGTAGAAAAGAGAGGATTCCCTTCAAAATTGAACGCAGCGCCCTAACAACTCCAGGACTGCAAATAACAATTCCCCCTCCCCCCTCCAAAAAAAGCCTCAAACAAACTCCAAGTGGTCGCACAGCTTGTTGCAACACCAAGATAAGTTATCACCACACTCTGTGAACACTCAAACACAGTTTGCTTGCACTGCCGTCCGAACGAACAACTCAAAACACTTCTCAAAGTGCGAAACTTATTGCTTATTCAACACAAAGAAACGGTCAAAACGCCGAAATTCAAAAAGAAAAACGACCTCGTCGCATCGTACCATTCCTGCTCTGACAGAGTCAATCCCTTAGCTACGAAACGCAAACGAAAGCTCTCGAAGCCGAGCAAGAGCAGGTAGCGTACAAGCTAAAACGTCCTGACGCAACCTCGAATAAGCACCGTCCTCACGACGCAACGGGATTCAACTCGGGATCCATTAGTAGCTGAACGGGATCCATGAACATCACCATTCTACACCCTACACCTTCTCAAAGACCGAAAAATTATTAAAAAAAACTCATCAATACTAACCTCCAATGGCAAATAATGAAACAAAACTCTCCACAACGAACTCCATTCAACCGCTTACGTCATGTTCAGAAGCACTAAACTGAAAACCTGTCTCCTTCGATCGAGAAGAAAAAAAAACGGAAGTGAAAACCAAAAACCTCAAGATCAGTCCGGAATTTGACGGAACCTAGACCACCACCGACCACACGAATGAACCTCAAACTCACACATGCGCGCGAAAGAGAGCGTGCAATTCGACGACAATAAGCTCGGTCGGAAGAGAAAAAATGGAAATATGTTTTCATTCCCGAGCATCGTTTGTTGCCCTTCCCGATCGGCTACGTATACTCCCACGCCAGCGCCGCGTCCATCATCAGGAATTGAACAGCAATGCATCTACAGTGAGGTTTGTGAAAGTTTTGTGAAGCTTCGCAAAGGTTTTGATTTACGCGCGATGATCTTCAGGAAGCTTTCGCCTGTGCGAGATGGCCACCTCGTCGCGGCTCCTTCGGCTCCGGCGCCATAGCCAACACACATGTGCCTGCAAAGCTCCGCCTCTGGCGCTTCTGTTGCAGGGCACACCCCTCTGTCGCGTCTTGGGCTACTAACCCTAATCTTAAATCTACTGAATGGGTACATTCTTCCTGGATTAGTACTGATTTTACCATGTCGGGTATGTTGGAAGGGAGTAGATTATAAAGCGAAAGTAACATTTTACACTGACAGATTTCAGATCTTTTCAGAATGTACATTCTTGGATTTCGTGTCTTCAACTGGAGGAGATTTTGGACCTTGCCCCATTCCTCCGACGTGGCGTGATTCGGTCCTAGTTGGCACTTTCTTGTCACGACTCTGCTTTTCAAAGCTTTTTTCGGGACTTGGAAACGGGCTTTGGGGGATTCCCTATATTTTAATTTTTTTTAAATTACTTTAAAAATTTTGAATTCCCTTTCTATTTGGTCATCCAATTTTGCAAAACTTTCCATTCTTTTTTTTTCATAGTACACAATGCATACATAGGTCCAATTGAATCCAAAAATTCAATTTCCAGCCACATCCATCCTACTCAGAATGGTTATTAGAATACACCCTGCCCACCAACAAGATATTGTGTAACAAAGACTTGACTTTAGTTTGACCCAATCGTCAGGTACAAACGTACAAACCATAGCCATTCAAACAATGAACCCCAGACCAGACTTTGTCCAATTCATTCAACCTTTTTTTATAACAATTTCCCATTCCTGCAAGTGGTTCCCCAACTTTTGGGTGTTTCTTTTTGTACAGTGGGTTGTGGGGGCCCCTGACTGAAACCAAGCCCCCCTACAGCTACATGAGGTGATTTCATGATTTAAAAATTATAAAGAGTTTGGTGAGACATGCCCATCCTTGACGGGGGGGCTCGCTTTCAGTTACCATGAAGCTGCAGTAGTACTTGTGTACCCTATATTTAAGTGGGAATTATTTGGGTGTATATCTTTAAATGGGATTTTTGTGTGGTGTTTGTTTGTCGTCCTTTTCACACAAATGTGGGAATGGGGTGGTATGAAATTGACTATGCTTGAATGGTTGCTTTTTCTGTGTAGAATTGAAAATTGATGGGTTTTTTTTGGGGGGGGGTATTTTTTTCTTTAGGACCCGTTTTATAATAGTTGTCCACTTGAAGGTAAGAAAGTATGGGTTTGTCATTCTTGAGGGTGAAGTCAAACGTGGCCACGTGAGAGAGACGTATTTCAAAACATTCCATGGGTGGAGTCTATCTGGTTTGGGAAACTCAATTTTGCTTCGATGCTGACTGGGAAGACACTGAGACATTCTTCGTAAGGTGGGTAACCCCCCAAAACCACCTCTTTTAGACTGGTGTGACTAGTTAGTACTCCATATTATTATTAGAGTGGTCAAATTTTCATTGATTTTCTTGTTGGCAAGTGAATTGAGGCTCCAACGCACCGAAGAACATGGCATTTGGAAAAGTTAAAAGGGTCAAAGTATTTTTTGGTAGAGGTTCTGAAATTGTTTCTTCGATATATGGACATATTGATTTTGGAGATGTACACAAAGTGATGATGGCAGTCTTAGGTAGGTGTGATTTGGGATTTACCCACTTTATATGGTAAGTTTATAGATTACCAGGTGAAACATCAATGAGAATACAAAGTGTCCGATGAGGATGACTTTCTCTATTGATTCAAAAATTGAATCATATTTGAGCAAGTACCTATCACTGAGGCAGTGACCTCATAGGTAATTGCATCTAAATTGTGACCCTATCTAAAGCTTATCCTTATCAAGTCTTGCCTAGAATGTAGTAATTGTATTGAAGGGAGTCTAGAACCATTTTTGAATGCAACTATTGTCAACATTTTGAAAATTTATGGTTTCTTTGTATGGTATCAAAACTACATAAGAAGAATCTAAGATTAAGGATCAAAAATAATATTTTTCCTTCTAAGAAGATTCAACAAAAAAATCAGGCAATTTAAAAATAGAAAAAATGTTCAATTGCTTATTTTGTCACAATTAGGTGTAGTTATATTACCCCATATGGTGGCTTTGATTACTAATGCAACCTCTAGTGAATGGCAATGATATTTTATATCCCCCGAGGATGATATGAAATATCGAAATGTAAAAATTGTGGGTGTTCAATGAAAATGAAATGTATATTAACCCCTAAGTGCCTAAGCCTTTTCAAGGGATTTTTTTCCTATGAAAAAGGAGGATGGACTTTATAGTTATCGCCAATGAAGCAATTTATTTTTCAATATTTGACCATATAGATGTTTAAGGAGCTTGCTTATTAGCATGCATAACAATTTTGAGTGTGAAATTGCATAGGAGTTCTAAGGTTATAAACAAGAGAAATTTATGCATTCTATTTTTAGTATGTTGCCCCTCCCTACAATATTTCAAGAATTTGCATATAAAAGTTTCTTAGGATGGAAGGTGACATGAACAACTAAAAATAGTGTTAGTACACTAAAATGCGCTTTCAAAAAACTTATTTTCACATGAAAAGCTATCAAGTTCATTACACAATCCATCTTGCAATTATTGAAATGTAATTTTTTTTTATAAGTAGAAATTGCAAATAACTCCCAATCAACACTTGCAAGTTTAAATTTTCAATGGTGAAAATCACGAAAACACTTCACACTTTCCATTGGGACCATTTTCAAAGTAAATGGATAAGTACAATTTCTTAGACCTCAAATCAAGTAAAATTGGCAAAATTTGCTCAAATGATGATGATGATGTTAAAAAAATTATGATGTTAAATCATGAGCCACATTAAATCTATCATTAACCTCTATAGATGTTTGAATCTTTTAAAATCAATCTTTTTTTCATAGTCAATTTAATGAAATTATAATAAAAAAAATTTACAAAGATATAAGCTTAAAAAGGCATTCCAAACTATAGAAAAGGATTTGGTCTTTCACATGTTAAATAAACTAATGTTGAAGTAGCAATTTGTCTACAACAAAGCTTACCTAGTGCAAACCATGACAAGTAGCAGTATACTTCAAAAAATCCAAAGTATTGAATTATAATCTTCAAACTATATTAACCTTTGTAAACATGAAATTCAATCTTATTTCAATGTGGATTTATTGATAGAAAAGGAAATATTGAAGAATTTGCATTGAAGTCCACTATAAACTCACTATGCTATGCACCCAAAAGATGCATTCACCTCTTGTTCTTACAATTTCCCTCCCCCTTCCTTGATGAAAATAATGCCCCCCTCCACTATCATTGATAAGATGATGAGATGAAAAAAGTATCTATTAATTGGTCGTCGAACAATTAGGATTTCGCACTTTGGAATATGAAATACAAATACAAAATATGGATATGGATACAAAATACATACAAAATATATAGAACATATAGAATATATATATATATATATATATATATATATATATATATATATATATATATATACACAAAAATCATATGGATATAAAAGAAATATATAGGGCAATCAATATCCAATTTATGATTTCATTTCACAAGTCTTTATCACATTGTGCTCAAATTTTACAACTAGTAGAAAAATTACTTGTGTACTCCTTTCAAAAAAATTGTAAAAGCTTAACAACCAATGGAAGAATGACATATGTATCCTTTTTGTTTTTCGTATGTGAATTGGAGGAAAAGCAATATGTTTACAACTATGCATTGAGAAGATGCAATTTGTGCATTGCATCTTCTAGGTATTAACTATGAAGCATCTCGTCTAATTCATTGTCCACCAAGAAAAGTTAGGCAAATTTGCTCTATTAATTATCCAACCCATATCCACCAGGGCTTTTTTTTGGCACTTGTAGATAGAATTTTTATTTTTATTTTATACTTTTTGAAAAAGAGACAATTAGACAAGTAAAGATTAATCGAGAACTAGAACAGAGTGTGAACTGGGACAAATAGACATGTGGTTACCGAAATGACTATTAGACAACCCGTTAACGGTTAGTAACAATCAGTTAAGGACTAATAGACCAAGCAATTAGTGTAAGTAGTTACAGCCAAGAAAGAGTACAAAGACTAATCGACCGCTGAATTTCAGCTCTCTCTCAGGCTTGCAGTGATTGCATTGCCAATTTTTATACTTGTGTATTCCTTCAAGCTTTAATGCAGATTTTTGTCTATTTGTCTTATGCTTGGTGAGCCAGTGATTGGCTTTGTTTCTGTTCTTGTTGTTCTGTATTTTCTTAGCCAAGGATTGGCGGTGTTTCTTGGATTTCCTACTTTGTAAGTCAATTGTGCAGAAGTGAGAGAGCCTGTCAATTGATCTTTTATGTTTGTGTAAGTATGACAAATTGTCTTACGTGCCAGTGAGTGGCTTTGTTGATCGAGTATAGATCGAAGTTCAGTGAGAACTAGGAGTGACAATTTGACTGTATCTGTGGGAGCTGAGCGAGGACAATTGGTCCATAGTTAAGACTGGCGGAAAACTCGATGGAGCTGACTAAGGCAAGACAGCGGATCGAGGTCAAATTGTCTGCGGATGGAGCGGAAAGACTACTCGACTGGAGTTGCGATTGCGGGGAAAAGCAGAAGACAAATCGACTGTAAGTGTGACTAACTGACTCTTTTGTAATTGAAATGCTATGTTTGTTTCAGTTGTCAATTTGTCATAAGTCTGTTTCCTTAATTATGAGGTGGAGATATATTATGAGATTAAAATTAAGAATTAAGTTTGAGCCAATGATTGGCAAACTAATTCTTTGAAGAGAGTCAAATTGTCAAAGAACTTATTTAGTAAAGCATATAACTAGTGATTGGATTATGTTATGCTTTGGTCAAATAGACAATAAATTCTCAAATATTAGCAACCATGGATTGGTGCTAAGTATGACAATTAAATTGAGCCAGGGTATGGCAAAATTATCAGTAAGGTCAATTAAGCAGTGATTGATAATGACCTGTAGTAAGCGTTAAGATCAGCTCTATTCAAATCTGAAGTCTATTGGACAAAGGCTAAGTTTCTTGATACCAGTGATTGGTTAACCAGATTTATGGATAAGTCTAATAGTCAGTTATGAAGATTATTTTGTGTCTAAGTCAATTAGACAGTAAATGAAATATATTTGCATTATAGGATTGTGTTATGAGACAAATAAATAAAAAGATTAGTGAGCATTAGAAAACTAGGGATTGATTTTAAAACCATGCTAATTAAACTGAGCCAGTGATTGGCAGTATGCGAACCTGGTTGTTGGACTAATAGTCAAGTGGTATAAACAGCACATGTTAGAAAGTCTATTAGTCATTTCTATAAATATTTATGTTTGGTTGTCGTTGTAGTCAAATGGTCTAGAGAAATTGTATTAAGATGATTTACAGTTAACGGAAATTAATGTTAGACAAATGGTCCGTGCATGGTGATAAAGTTGAAATGACTAATTGACCAAGTTGTGTGAGAACACCAAGTGTAGGAATAAGGAGCTCAATTGCATGTTATAGATAGAATCTATTTGTGCTCCTCATTGTGGATTGAAATGTGAACTTGACCAACTTGACAAATTGCCCTATATGAAATCTTTGTATGTGATTTATGTATTAACCTTGTGTGGGAGATTGGCCAAATTGTCTATCATCACACATAAGTTTGCTTGTGGTGCTACCATAAGCAAGTGTATTTGACACATGACTATTTGACCATGCACATGACTATTCGACCATTTAGCAGTAGCCTTGTTAAATTGTTGGTGTGAAATCTTGGACGAATTGACCATCTGTCGGATACTATACACTCAGCTATGTATAGCAAGACCAATTGACAAATGACTATTTGACAAAGTAGCAAGTAGGATGCTGATTCAATAGCAAATGAGCACTGTGAAACTTGGTCTAATTGACATACTGTGAACTAAGGGTTCAAAAGAAGAATCGACAAGACTATTTGACCTATCCTATGATTAATGGACAAACTCTCAACCTTTGCATACTTTGCATACTGAGACAATTTGACAATTACAGACTTTGATATTTGCATCCATGCATAAGTAGTAATTAGGCTAAAGTAAACAGTGACTGGACCAATTGACAATAAATTAAACTTGAAGAAGTAATTAAAGAAATACACAAAGGTGTTTATATACACCAAAAATATATCTATATATATGTACTGTGTATGTGATTAAGTTGATAGAACAGGAGCCATGACAAATTGACATACCTTGGACTATTTGACATTAGAAATTCTAGTACAAGACTGTGACCGTAAGTTTATAGATATTTCTATGGGTTATGGACTGTGATTCATATAGGTCAGGACAGTGAATACAAACATACCACACACAAACACATTTATAAAGAACTTTTATACATTGATTTATAGAATGGAGAGATAATCCTACGTAAAAGTGACCTTAGATACAAAACGATAGACTACTTGACCTTTCCACAAACTAAAGAACCACCACTAGGTTATTCCTTGGGTTTTTTTTGTTCCCAAGTGAAAATAATTACTACAGCACTGTAGTGCCAGTTTGTACTCAATGTTGCCACCTGGCGAAATGATCCTATTAAAAAATGAGTGAAAATACAGGTTGTTCGCCACTGTGGCGGCTGAGGGGAACAGTTGGCGGCCACTTTAGCGACGATCCCATCACAATCAAGGGTTTTCTTCACTAGCGGGAACCTTCATTATCTCCACTCTCGTCGTCCTTGTTGCCACTCTGTGCTTTGTTTCGTCCCGCTTGCACTCTTTGCCATAGTTTGTTGTCATGCACACTTACTTCCATTCTCTGATCGCCGTTGCTTCTTGCGAATCTTGGAATTATTTTCCCAAGTCGTGGTTAGGATTTTTGTTGGTTTCGCCAGTTGTTGCGGTAGTCGTCCTACTCTACTCATAGGAGTGCAGGTCTACGTCGCTTAATTTTCAGGAGAGTGCTCTTCAATTCTCAATTTTTTTTATCGTGGGACGTCAATTGTAGTTTAGGGTGGTTGTAGTTCTTTACAATGGCGGCATCACGTCTTTATGCAGTGTTTTTGCGTAGCATGCAGGTTAAATTGGGTGGAAACTTGCATTGTTTTCATGAATATTCATTGTTTTGCTTTGTGTATTCATTGAGGTCCTCCATTGTCCAAAGATTCTATATTCCTCACTCCGATGTGTTTGTAGTAGAGTTGTTGTCTGTGGTGTTTGGTAGGACTTGGATGTCATGGAGTCTGGTCACAAAGATGCAGAGGTGATGCCGTTGCAAAATTAGTGCGCATTACATCCATTGCCCAGTCCGTGCACAAGAAGGCTAAGAAGGTTGCAAAAGAGGCCCTAGACTTAGCACGCAGGGAGGTGAAGCGCAAGGATAAAGCCATTGAGCAACTAAAGGTTGAGGCAAGAAAAAAAAACAATGAGGTTGTATTTTGAGTCTACATGAGGTGCGGGAGGTGGACAACCTTTGTTACTTGTGTTTGATGGAGCAATGCCGGATGTACCTGGAGCTGAGCCGAATTTCGAACAAAAGTACCCGAGCGACAAATACGAACAACAACTGCAAGGCAGCAAGAAAAATACTTCTATATCTATTGACACAACTTTGACGCTAGATTCTTCCTCTGGTTCAGAAGACACGGTCGTGATTAGTGCAAAGTCTCCTCTCATCACTATTTTGGAAGAATCGGAGGACTTCGATAATGCAAATTTACTTAAGATCCCTAGCAACTCTGAAGGCTCAAATTCCAATTTGGATTGTGAATCCCGTCACAGAAGAGGGGTGGTATGGCATGGCACGGAACAGACAGTCCAGAGCTCAGAAATAATATGACTGTCACAGGAAGTTTCAAACTATGTGGGCCGCCAAGTTACCATGGGCAGAGGGGATTATGGCTAGTGATGGCATCTTGCACATGGTGAGATGCAAAGTTTGTACAACTTTTGAGAAAAAACCGTGCATCATGGTGCCAAAGTCCGATACCCTATTGAAGCATGACAAAAAGCGTACTACAAAAAAAGACATGCCGCAATTCAAGGTAAAAAAAGGGTGAATAATATGTGACCACAAACTACAAACATTGTAAGAATCTACGACTCTATGCGCCCAAAGCTCCTGCAACTGTATTGGAGCAGATCAATCACTACACCACTCTGAAAGCCTGAAAGAAAAAGGTTCAATTTGCCACTCTTTTCCAGCTCTTGTCTAATGGTCGTCCTATGCTTGAATTTAAATCATGTACAGCTCTTTATAAACTCATGAATGTGCCCAATCTTCCCTCTGCTCATTGTTGCAATATATAGCTCTGGTTGGATTATGGCATCGTACATTTATAAACAAGTCCTTGAAGAGACTTGGAGGTTGATAGAATATGCTCATTATTTAGTTGTTATAGTTGACGAAGTCACTGTTGTTGACAACAACAACTTTCTTTCTATCCACTTTTACGTTGTTCAAGATTGGATCAGGATTCCGTTACTTGTGTCTTTGCAAAGGGTTGAGTGTTCCCCTAATGCGGAGAACCTCACCGCACTCATCATGGTAGCAATAAGTAGTAGTAGTGGATTAGATGCAATGGATGTAGCAAAAAAAATTCTCAGCTTTGGTGCCGACAATGCGTCCACTTTGCAAGGAACAAGATCCAAAATCACCTAGCAGATAAAGGAAAAACATGCTCCGTTCGTTAATGGGATCCATTGTGTGGCTCATTGTTGCAATTTGGCTTTTAAAACTTTGTCCAGTCTCTCCATTTTCAGTGACATTGAAAAACTTCTAAGTGTCACTCATGCGTACTTCTCAAAGAGTTCCAAATAGTACTCTGAGTTCAAACAACTCGCGGACTTGACTAACACTAAGGGTCTAAAGATGCTGAGAAATGTTCAAACTCGTTGGATCTCTTTGATCGAGCCACTTCGGCAATTGCTATCTGGGTACCAAACGTTGTTATACAAAATGACTGCGAACTTACATGAGAATAAAAAAACTGAGGTGAGTGTCAATAAACTGCTTTGTTTCTTTTATTATCTTTGAAGTTCGTTGTTCATTTATGTTGTGTTATTTCAATTTCAGTCATCTTTTGTTTTGATTAAAGTAGTCTTTTGATAATGTCGCATAGCTAATTCATAACAAATGAACTTTCCCTTATTGTAAGTTGAACAATGAATTTTTTAAATTTCTTTTTGCTTCACAAAGTTGACAATGCTCTTGAATTTGGAGAAACCACACTAACATTGTATTTCTGGTATGAAGCCCTGTCTAGTCCTCTTACTTGATCCATTCACGATGCTAGGTATGTGTGCCCTACTACCTTTACTGGAGGCAATTGATATGCTAGTTAACTATGCACAAAAGAGGGACATCTATATTTGCGATTTCGTTGCTGTAATTAAGGTCTACCAAAGAGACTTGTATCGCATGTATGAGGACAAAGCTACGTGTTACAACTCTGATGAATTTTGGAGCTTCAATAATTTGTTGGATTGCAGCCACAAACAAATACACATCAAATGGATAACAGATTTGAATGACAAATCAGCTGTTCTAACATTTGTGTGCCACGGTGACCAAATTCATGCAGAGCATAAAGGTGCACCTGTGGACCATGATGTGTGGAGGACACTGCTAGCGAGAGTGAAAGAAGAGTATATAGGTAAGTTTTCTTGCAAAGGCTTATCATGAATGACCATTTTCTTATTTGACATGCGTATACTTGATTTTCATGCGAGCTTCTTGGTTTTCAAGTTCTAACTGTAGCCTTCCCATATGATTCCAAGTGCCGCAAAAAATTTGGTGCAGGAGTTGGATGCTCAATTCCCTATACACAATGTGATAAATGCCTTTGGTATTCTTTACCCACAGTTTTGGTGTTAGTTCAATGCCGAAGACATGTTCGATAAATACCTTCACACTTTGATGGATACCTACGGTCACGGTCAACTCTTGGGTGAAGGTGAAAACAAAATGTTGATACTTCCCTTGATTAACTATGACACATTGATATCTCAGCGTGGATTGTTTAAAACCTGTATGAAATCAAATTCAAGGGCAAAAATGTTGCCGCCTTTTGACTTGAATCCACTAACAAAAGTGTGAAGAATTTGGACAGTAACAATAGCCTCATCTAGAATTCCAGAGAATTCCTGAAGCTAGCCGAAATGGTTGTGGTCTACATTCTTGGATCGGTCGAGGATGAACGTCTGTTTTCTAGTGTGGGCTTTTTGAAGTCCAAGGTTTGTAACAACCTCGAGGAGCACATTTAGATCATAGTGGGAATGTTTTCTCAGAAAATCTACACTTTGGAGAGCTTTCCTTATCAAAAAGTATTCGATGAATGGTTTGTGTCAGGTGGTCAAGGTCATTATCTTGAAAGTACATTAGGTAGTTCTTTTGAGCGGCGAGGACGATGCGTGGGTCGTCACAATGGAAATATGTGGAGTTAGGTGGCAGATAGCTAGCAATCCGTAGCAGTGAGGTAGGCAGCAGTAAGTAGCGGCACATCATGGTGAGATGCATGTGGAGCCCGAATTCCACCATAGTGTTTCCCTTCTATTCGTTTATGTAGTGCATGGACTCGTTTGATGAAGTCCAACGTTCTTGTGCTTAATGTCTCCATATGTTTTTTCTTTTGCTTGTTTGTAACTTTGCATTGCTTCTATGCTTTAGAAATGGTAGGTGGTTCAGTAACTTAACCTTCATGGTTCCCGTGACCCTTGATGATGTAGTCCCCAATGAATGTAATTGTATTTGTGTTTTGTAAATGGAAGAACCTGGCCATAATCTCTTCATTTTTTCACGTTGTCTACGTAGGGAGGGAGCGTTTCAGGTACGTGGGATTGAATAATTTGTTGGAGCAGTTGTATGTGGCATTTTTTTGTGTTATATGCCTTACACAGGTGGTATTCATGAGATTTCAAGTTTCCCTTGTCATTGTTGATTGTTGTTGCTAGTTTTTTCAACACATAGAATGATACTCATTTTAGCATTGGAGTGGGCGGTTTCAAAAATGGCAGAATATTGTTGGTTGAATTTTCTAAAGTTGTAGCATGTGGGTTTATTGTTGTTGTTGATTCGGACTTTGTTTAGAATGATACTCATTTCAACATTGAAGGGGTTTTTAGTGGGATGCAGGTTTTTATCATAGGTGGAGGCTGTGATATTCATGTATTTGTAGGCCCTAGCCTTATAATTTAAGAACTTTGGAGTTTGCTCTAATTTTGTAGCATTTTGCCATGCATGTCGCCAAGTCATAGATCACAAGGTCCACATGGTCACCAAAGTCGCCATGCTAGTCTTGCCATTTTTGCCTAGGTAGCTATTAGTCTTTTTGAAGATCATCAATGGGACTCATGTTTGTAAAAATTGTTCGCCTAAAGCCTTAAATTAAAATGAGAGTTTAGAACAATTTGCCAATTTTTGCTCCTAGTTATTTTAAACATCGTCAATTCAAAACTGTAGATGATTCCCAAGAATTGCCAAACCAACACTCCAACTTCTGTGAATATCATCTTTTCATCCATTTGAAAAATCTAAGAAAAAAGCCTTGACACCCAGCCCAAAATCAAAACAACAATAAATAGATTTATTGTCGTGTGACCTTGAAATCCCTCCTCCCCACAAATTATTAAAAAAACAAAAATATAGTACAATATACAAAATATTGGTACACTATATGGTATAGGATACAAGTATAGTTCAATTGTTTGATATTGATGGTAATAATCAAACATGGTTTTGAAAAAATACACATGAAGGGGTTGTGGTTGTAGGATGGAGATGGAGGTGTAATGAAAAAATATCTCACTAGGGGATAATTAATTGAATATTATTGAGTGGATAGTGAGTTAATCCCTAACTAACTACTAGAAAGAGACCACTATAAACTCACTATTATTTTGTATCAATACAATTTGAATCATCATTGTTTGGGTAGAAAAAAATAGCTTAACATCTGGAAAAATCTTAATTCCTCAAAATTCAAAATTTTGATTGAAATTTCATCCTTTTTTATTGCTATTTCATTCATTTAATCACCTTTCATCTATAATCAACTACAAAATGTTATCATTGATTGCCACCCTAACTATATCCTATTTTTTATAGGAAAAAAATAAAAACTTCAACAATTATAAATTTAATATCAAACCAAGTATTAATACAGGTAATTATAGATTATCTCTAAAGTTATTTATTAGTAATCTCCATATTGATTTGAGGTTGAATTTCATATTCCCAAATTTTTTGACATTTTGAAAATCAATTGAACTCTACTACTTGGAACTTTCCCAATGGAATATACATTAAGGTCTAATTCACTTACAAATTGTTGATTTGAGGCATTCAAATTTTTTTACAATGTGTAGTATAATTGGTATATTTTGGTAAGTATAATTATCATTGCATCTTTACACAATCCTAATCAAGCATACCAAATTTCAATTTCAGAAAAGCAAATTTTCATTTTTGATGAATTTGTGAAGTCAAATTTTATGGTTTTACATAGTATTTAATTGAAAACAATGGGTGATGACATTTCTTTTATTCAATTGCATAGACATGTAGGGAACATCCATACACACATTTTTCATATTCAAAAGCACCCCATCAAGTAACAAACAAAATACACTTTAGGAAGAGTTCAATGTGAGGTGTCATATGGCCACACTTTGTGAAATAGGTATCTCTATATTTTAATTAGGTTTTGGCAAAGTAATTGTACCATCATGCTCAAAGGTACAAATTTAGTTATTAGTGTGAAGGTCAAATACCAAAATCTAGTTAAAATATAAAGCTATATATTCCACAAAGTTTGGTCATATATCATCTCACTTTGAACTCTTTCTAGAGGGAATTATGAAACTTTTTTTAGGAGATTCTTATTAAGGGAAAGATGTGCATCTAGATGTTCCCTCCATGTCTATGCAATTGAATTAAAAAAATTCATTACCAATTATTTTCAATAAAATCTTATGTAAAACTATGAAATTTGACTTCAAAAATTTACCAAAAACAGGATTTTGCTTTTTTGAAATTGAAATTTGGTATGCTTGATTGGGATTGCATAAGAATTGGGCGATAATTATGCAAGACAAAAAATTCCAATTTTTTTTCTATACTATGCAATAAAAATTGGAATGATTCAAATCAACAGTTTGTAAGGTGAAGGCACCTAAAAGCGTCCTTGTACCTATTCCTATACCCTAGACTGCCTCTTAATGTGTCCTTCAAATGCTTACCTCTGATTTGCTGACACATTTGAAGGACACATACTTAATTCTCATTTGCTAACTACTGATTTTTGCAGATTTTGGTTTAGGGGCCACCTATGTGACAATTTCATTGGTCTAGGGGACGACACTTTGAAAAATCATAGAAATTATATATCATTTTTAGGGAAAGGTGTCTCCATCTATGCTGAATTGCTTATATTGACAGTTTTGGATGCTTCCACCTTAAATTAAATAAGCTATACCTTACTGTACAACAAGTAGAACTTATCAAGTTCTTGTCTTGAACCAATGGGAGGGCTGCAAAGCCTTCCACAGCCCTTTACTCAGAAATAAAATGCTTACACTCCGACCTCTTTAATGTCACAGTCTTGGGGGCCCCAAATGGACAAGTGAGACAAGAGATATATTCGGTATGTTCAGAAATAATTTAAAAAATGCCGCTTACTCTCAGACCTCTTTAATGTCACAGTCCTAGGGCACCCCAAATGGACAAGACAAGAGAGATATTTGTTATGTACCAATCGCATTCAAAAACACTAGCCATCTCATTTCAGAAAATAGGCTAACTGGAGGTCACAAAATATTAAAATTAAAAACATATAACGATGTGGCTATGATCAAATATGGATATAGATACAATGTATAAATACAAATATAGGCATACATGCATACATACACAAGGTTGTTGAGAAGGTTGCAAATTATCCCATATCTTTTGTTAGCAACTTGAGTTGATGTTGGTACTTGAATTTTTGGATTTTGAAAAAATAATTAAAAATAATTACACCAAGGTGCTTGGCTTCAATTTTGATAATTGATTCATGATTTGATACATCAAGTAACTATCGACTCAAAAACACCACCATGCTCTCCAACCAATCGCACTATTGGAGGTTCCAAGTACAATTTGGTTAAGAGTTTGGTATAGAGTTTTGAATAATACATGCTCCTTGTATTTTGTTTACACTTCTTCACCCTTAAATGGCAGGCTGGTCATTGTGGAAATCAGTTGTTTTGGAACTGTGTGAATTATTGACTTAAAAAAAATGCAAAAGCACTCATTGGATTACAAACTATTGTATGAAACCTCCCTTTTTACACAAGATTTGGAAGACACTTTTGTCCCACGTGGAGAGATTCTTTGTCATTCATCGTTGTTTATGGATTAAAGAATAACTTTCAATAACGTGCTTTAGCTAACATTCACCCTTGGAATTTTTTACATATAATTATTTTGAGAGGGGGAGACAATTAATGAAGAGAACCTAGTTGTCTCTTTTCATGAAATAGTATGAAGTTGGGTGTAAGGAATTTGAAGTCAAAGTTTATTTAATCCCTAGTAGCTCTAAAATTCATATTATGGATGATGAAGGAATCCTTCAAATTGATGTTTATTTCAAAGTTAATTGTTCATTCATCCCAAATATTGTTTTATTTTCACTAAAAGATCTTCTTTTCTAACAAGTTTTATGAAATTTGGATTAGTACACAAGTCAAGTTAATTAGCCCAAGAGTTTGTATATGGTAAACCCCTTCAAACTAATTTGGACAAATGTCAAATGAATGTGGTCTAATTACAAAAGGATGAAGATTTAGATACAATTTAGATGATGTAATTTAGATAAAAGTTGGATGACAATCATAGTAGTTGAGTTTGTGTGAGCATAGTGTAAACCACATTAAATTAATTCTATGTAAAATATTGCAAACATCCATATTACCTTAGGGCACCTCAAAATTTATGTCGATTTCCAAAATTCGTACAAGGTAGTGTTAGGGGTAGTCACACCTTCACCAAGCAAACTTTGCAACAAAATGAAAAGTTGGTAAGAGAAAAGAGGAGTCAATGGACAATAGTTTTGGGTGAAGAAAGTGTGACCTTCCATTTGTTGTGTCAACAACAGAGAATGTAAAGCTATAGTACCAAGACTTCCAAGACTTTAGTAACAAGATTGGACCCCATCAAACAATAGCAATGACAGTGAAATCAACAACAGAAGGTGAAACTAAGGAGCACTAGAGAATATACTTTGCTTGCAAAAGCTTCTATGCACCTATTTTTTTATTCTAGAGGAGAATAATCAATGTGGAGAAGATAGTATGAGTTAAAAATATTCTACCGTAGAGAGCCAAGGTAGAGCCGCCATGTCTCCAAAGAATGACCATGCAGTGAAGAAAATGGGATTACGTAGAGTATAGAGGTACATTTTGCTTTTGTTGGTGTACCAACAATGTATATTTTAGGAAGTTGTCACTTTTAGTGACCCCTTTGTTTCAACATAACAAATTTTTAACTGATTCTACAAAGGTTCAAAAAATATGAAATGATTGGAGTTCAATGCTAATTCCATTTTTCTTCCTACAAAAATTTACTAAAAATTATTTCAAGGAGTTTAGCTTCTCCAAAAAGTCAATAAGCTCTTAAATGGTTGCTTTTAAAAAGAGACTACCTTAAATATAAATATACATAAACAAGGAAGAATACTCAAAATAATTTACAATACTGATATTTTTGAAGAGACCCAATTGTTTATTAATCTTCAAATGTCGACATGAACGTTTGGCATCCAATGAATCCTTTTAGTAGGATAGAGGTGCAACTATTCATCTTTAGATTTTTGTTGTGAAAACATTTGACTTCCAATGAATGCTTTTGCTATTTCTTAAGCCAATGATTCACACGGTAATAAAAAGGGATGATTCCCAAGGTCACTTGTTCATCCTTTGAAGGGGTTAAAAATTTTGCAAAAAGAAATCTACCAATCTTTAGATTGAGCACTTGGCTTGAAAATAAACTTACATACAAAAAGTAGATTTAATTATTGCAAGAACCAAAACAATAACAACTAAGCTTACTGGAAAAAACTTTCTCACCTCGCTAAACGCACCCCACACATGTTCCCATTTCACCATGTCCACGTGTTGAACACACAGCCACCCACCGTGCAATTTGTCAAGCACCCACCTGGGCCACTTGTCAAGCCCTCCTTCCTCCTCCTTCCAACCCTAACTGGCAAACCCTAATCCTCCTCAATTTCAGGGTAACTTAGCCCTTTCCATTTCAATCTCAAGCACACTCACGATCCAAATTCTCAGCAGTCGGTTTGCATCTCTTGACAATCCATTTCTCAGTTTTCAACTCTCCAACAGTTGCCATCTCCAAGCTTCAAGTAAAGCTGAAGTTTCGAATTTTCGCCATTTCCAAAGCTTCAAAGGTACAAGTTCCAAAGTTTTGTCATTTCCAAGTTTGAAGTTTCGGTTTCCAAGTTTTTGATTTGTTCCGTAGCTCCAAGTTCAAACCGAGTTTCTTAAGTGTTGTCGTGTCTAGAGTTTCCAGTTTCGTGAAATTCCAAAGATTCAAGGGTGCCTTAAGTTTTGTGAAATTTTAGGGTTCCAAGTTTTTATGGTTTCCATGCTCCGAGTTCAAAGTAAGTTTCCAGTTTCTCCATTTCCAGAGTTTCCAATTCTGGAAATGGAGTTCAAAGCTGAAGTTTCAAATTTTCGCCAATTCCAAAGTTTCAAGGGTGTTTTTTAAGTTTTGTCATTTCCCAGTTTGAAGTTTAGGGTTCCAAATTTTTCTATCGTTTCCAAGCTCCAAGTTCAAAGCATATTTCAAGTGTCGCCATTTCCAGAGTCTCGAGTTCTGTCAGTTCCAGAGTTTTAAGGATGTCTACGTTTTGTCATTCCTAAGTTTAGGGTTCGAGTTTAAAGTTTCAGAGTTAAGTCATGTCATTTTCCAGTGCCTCAAGTTGTTCCGTCGTTTCGAGTTCTTATCATTTCCAAAGTTTATAGGGTTTCTAAGTTCGGTCATTTCTAATTTGTTGTATTCAAGGTTCAATCAAGTTGTTTTCTGTGCAGGGTTTTGTTTTTGTGGGTGAGAGGACTTGATTATTTTTGTCCACCATGGAGGAAGGGTCGATGTCTTTGGCCAGCAAGGTTTTGAAGAACGGGAGCCGCATTCCCCCGAGGTACACTCAAGATGGGCACGGCGCCAAGAGTAACATGTCTCCTCCGTTGGAATGGTATGACGTGCCGGAGGAGACGCAGTGCTTGGTGCTCATTATGGAGGATCCCGAACCTCAGATGGAAAACAGCCCCACCAGCTTCACGCACTGGTACTCCCCCTTCCTTTCATCTCCATATATTCCTTAGGTTTCCGTAATGTTTGCCCCTGTTGGATCAATGTTGTAAACATTTTTTCTCTCTTTCTGCTCATTGGTATCAAGTTTTTACAAAAATTCTCTTCGGGCAGTCTAATCCATACAAAAAGTAAGCCAGAGATCTAAGTTCTCTCCAATTGAGCACATAACATTCTTGAACTTCAAGGTAGGGGCTCTTTGCTTTCCATGAATCAATGCTCCTTTCATTGTAGAACATCTTGAATCGAATGCGAGCATGCCCATGTATTGTGGGCCATTGTAACACAAATATATTCATGGTAGAATTTAGTGCAACTGTAGAAAAACCTTCTGTCTTTCCATTCAAGAATGTTATGCAGGTGCTTGAATTTTCTCTCTTGACTGGAATTGGTCCTCTATCATTGTTGTGGCGTAACACCCCACTTTGTTGGAATTGGTCACTAATGACTTAATCAATGTTGCTGCGCAACATCCAACTTGACTGGAATTTGTCACTGATGAATTAATGATCGGTTCCAGTCAAGTTGGATGGACTCCATGACTGGAACAAGGATATGATTGTTAATTGTTAATATTGCGTAATTGTTGATTGTTAATATTGCGTAAATTATCTTTCTTTTTTCTATAATATTTTCCCGTTCTGTTCGTATGATACTTATTCCATACTCGAAGATCAATTTTTTGTGTTAAGATACTTCACTCACATTTGCACCCACTTTGCATCTTCTTGTGTCACTTCATCATATTGCTTCAACGTTTCGTTGTAAAATCGTCTTTCCATGTTAGTTTTGAAATGTTGGCACTCGTTAGATCAATTTTGTTGATCATACAACTAAACTGGAATTGGTCATTATTCATCAGCCAGATTGGTCGGACTCACTGGTGGGAATATGTTACGATTTCCGCTAGTTGTTGACCAATCTTTAGAGAATTTTTTTTATTGACACTCGGATACTTTGTCAGTTGCTAGCTGTTTTCGTCGATCCCTGCTAAGCCATTCAATCGTACCTCCATCCTCTCCGTCTCCATCATT
Organism: Rhytidiadelphus loreus; assembly: GCA_947034895.1. Lineage (NCBI taxonomy): Eukaryota > Viridiplantae > Streptophyta > Bryopsida > Hypnales > Hylocomiaceae > Rhytidiadelphus > Rhytidiadelphus loreus. The sequence goes on from OX344764.1 coordinate 50,243,653, forward strand.
CTTATGGTTCCGGTAGTGGCCTACACGCGAGGTCGTTTATCTAATTGGTTCGAGAATGTCACGTAAAATTGATCAGAAACCAGTTTTGGGGGATTTAATTTGTGTTTCTGATTCATGTTGTGTTATTGTTTACAGTGTTTTGACGTTGTTGATATCGGTATACTCATGTTATGATGTTTTTTTGTGTGCATTTCAGGATAGTGTTGAACATTCCTCCCACTCTCAAAGGTAAAGTCCCTGGTTGTATAATTGTAATGCGAGTATACATTTTCAGCTTCTGTTATCGCATTTGAACACTATACTTCTGAAAACTTCAGAAGGTATGTGAGATTGTCACATAACGTTTTTGCGAGTCAGTTCTTTGTGACCGTCGTGAATTGCAATATGATTTGGAACGTAAGAAATTGGCCATCGATGCAAACAGCAAGAATTTTTGCTAAGAGTGTCAAAATGCGAATATGATGTTTTCATGAGTGCAGTCTTTTTGCTTTTCCTCTTATTTACATGTTTTAATCAATTGTTTTTCACTTAAAAAAGATTTGTGCATAAGTTGTGCGAATAATGTTGTAGGATTGCCGGAGAATTTTTCTACGAAGGACCACGACGACGAGAAAGATGAGCTCAATCTAATTCGGGAGGGTCTAAATGACTTCAAGGTTCCTAGTTACCGTGGACCCAACCCCCCCACGGGAGACCACAACTACGAATTCCATCTCTATGCTCTGGATGCGTTTCCCAAAGTCCCCAAGAAAGTAAAAGCTTTGAAACATTCCTTTTTTCTCCTCTCTTTGTCAATTGTTTTTGTAGCTCGTGTGTTTTGAATAGTAGCAGTGGTTTCAAGGCTTTATTTTCATACCCGGAAGGACTTTTACTTTCATGGGTTTAAAATGACCAATTTGATCGATTGTAGAAGTAATCTGAACTTATACCCTAAATTACTTAATTCGTGGTTTAAGGTGACTCGACTGATTGACCTCAACGTCTGGTGTTTTTCACTTCCTAATGGAGTGAATGTCATGGTTTTAATATGACCATTTTTGTCATTCCAAGACAGAGTCGTCATGGAGGGTAGTGGTCAAATGTTATATCACCAGAATGAGTGAAAAGCATAGCATGCATTGATCAGAAAGTTAATAGAACGGAAACACAGAAAGTTCCCATGTTTGTCTCACTCAAAAGTGTTCAGAATAAAGGAACATGATTATGGTTTTTTAGTTTTTATTTATTGACAAGTTGTTGCACTTGCAGCCGAACAAAGACCGGCTTCTTGAGGCAATGGATGGTCACATATTGGCGGAGGCTGTGTTAGTGGGTCATTACAACAAGGATCAGTACGGCCACACTGGGTACCCGAATGTGAAAGGCTATCATCCCACTGGAGTCCCGCAGTATTCTGGACCAGGGCGAGCTCAGCTCAAGGTCCAGCACAACAGCACCAGGGGCCCTACTCCTGTTTATCACTAATTTGATGATACCTGGATCACTACTTCAATCAGGAAAAAGGAGTGATTAATCTTTTGGTACACTCTTAACCCCCTTTTTATCTGACTGCTTGGACAACAGTCATATTATGATAGAAGTCAAATAGTCTGAATGTGAGATAAGTGTGGTTTATTAGTCAATGGTAGTATTGTGTGCTCAACATATTCCAAAATCTCATTGGAATCTCAATGTAGAGAGTCAGGGTGAGATTCAAGAGGTCTGAGCCAGGTTTAGGAATCAGCTTGTGCAGGAAGAGTATGGTCTTCTTATGTGTAGTAGTACCGTGGCCACGAAGTTTTATGTACAGCAGAAGTTGCCGTTGCAAAGAATCACATCATTTTCAAAGACTGTTGAAAGTGAAAATTTTTAATCCTGAGCAGCTCTGAGTTTTTTGAATTTCAATACACAACTATAAATTTGTCGATGTCTGCATCTTCTTCGTGTACAAAGCTGTGTTTGGATCTTATGTGTCGTACTGGGGATGTGTCTCTATTTGGGTCATTTGTGCTCTCTCAACTTATTTTTTTAACGACACTCTGCAATTGCACATTTTTGTATCTGTTGAGGATTCTTTTATCTGTCGGGACATCATTCACATATCAAGTTCTGCTCAAAGAACCCTGGTCCTCTCCAGCTATGTTGATTGAGAGTTCTGTGTATGAGTCGAAATTAGGATCCCATTGTCATTTGAACGTCCACATTTGTGCATTTCTTTGATTCATTAAGGACTAAAATTGGCTGATGAATGCAAGAAAGCTGTAGAAATAAGAATGTAAGGGAAATGAGTACATCATATTCCAGACCAAATGGGAGGAAGACCATTAGTGGTGTAAGGTAGGAGTACCTATACCTGATAACTGAAGCATTTCAGCCTGTGTAATATGCAAAATTTGTTGGGAAACCAAGTTCAATGTGTGCAAATGCAAGGATTTTTCCCGCCAATGAATATTTTATTCAATATAAATAGAGATTTTTCATTTGGATCCATTCCAATCTTATAGACTCATCTATTCTGGTAGACCTTTGGCACTTCTCTTTATACAAGAAGGGAAGATAGATGAATGGATGAGAACGTATAAACAAAGAATTTTTTTCAATGAAAACAACATCCAACTATTGTCGACAATAGGTTAGTCTAAAAAGCCATGGCACAAAATAGGTACTTCTACCGTACAATCAAGTTTAGAAATGTATGTCACTAACATAATTTAGCTAACAATAGGCTTGCCCCCATTTGGTTTTGGAATGGGGCAGTTTACCTTACCTGATCATCAAAAAATTTGATATTATTTGGCTAACTACCTTGGTGATAGTGTAACATCTTTCTAAAGTTAAGGTATGTGCACACCTAATCACCTAATCATCACCTAATCACACATTGAAGTGGAGGTAGATAATTTTGGGCTCAAGAATTGAGAAAATATTCACTTCCAAAGTTCATCTCAATAGAGCACTTAGAGCTTCCTCGATCAAAATTTATACAAGAGGTGATACTATGGGCATGGTTGGAAGCTAGTTAAAGTCGCTATCAAAACAATTCTCCTTCTAACCCAATGCTTTGCTACCTAAGGAAATTGAAAATTATGCTCTATGGTTGTATTGTGCTCTTGGGAGATGTGAAACTCTTCAAGGGTTGAAATTTTTTTGTCCATACAAGAGTGTGTGAAGAGTAGACAGAATTTGCTTCGATGACATGTCAAAAAATCTTGTTCTACTAAGATCTCTTGTGGACTTTCTTGCAGGCTTGCCACAATTTGTTTGATTTCTAGGAAAGAGAAAAATGCAAAGCCTATAAGTTTGTCAAGATTAATATTTGGTTGTGTTGAAGGCCATCTAAAAAGCATTTCAAGGAATCCATTGAAGGTGCATCATTAGTGTATGTAATGGTTTGATTGAGGTTGCTCAAATAATTGATAGTAATTTTGTATGCAAATCAAACACATCACATATTTATCATAATATGATGTGCATACAATATGATCCCTAGCTTCTCTTACGATAGTGGTAGATTATCATTTATGTTTATTTGTTTAGGTGTTGATATGGACATGGTCAATAATGGATGCCTATATCTTACAATGATTAATTAAGGATGTAGAAGGTTTAAATGTACACTTTGGTCACATACTTACATTGTATTAGATGTAAGCCTATTTTTGGAATTGACAAGGCAACCTTGGCATCTTAGTAAATTTACTGAAATGGATTAATTTTTTAGGATGTTGATGGATTTTAGAGCTTCAAAAGTCATTACCAATTTTGTTATTAACTTCATTGTAGTCAATTAGTAGTAGCTCCATTGACATTTTAGCAAGTTCATGTATTGATAAATATTAAATGAATTATTCTTATGATTAGAATACCTATTAATTCCATATCCAATCTTATGTTTTTGACAATTTTCAAATTCAATATTTATTTATTTTGAAGTTCAAATTTTGTAAAATATCTATTTTACATACACCGATCTCAAAATTTTATTTCCTTTGTGTTTTCATACCATAACTTTGTGCACAAGAACATTTCCAAATGCAATGTCATTTATTGTGTACGTCTAAATCTTGTGCACCCTTCATTGATTACCCCCTAATTAAAGGACATTTTGATAGAACAAGCAACATCTCTTTAGGGGATAAATTGCAAAGATACATAATTCATATACAAAACAAAACAAATACCTACCATAATGACACCTACAAGCACTTATTGTCAAAATATAGATGATATGGGTAATTAAATACATGTATTATAAGTTGATAGGGATTCTTGGATATTATAGACATGTGTACATATTTTGAAGAATTAGGGTGTCAAAGGGTTCAAATAATACAAAAACAAATTGAATAACCAAACTCAACTTTAAGAAAACATTTCTATCAATAATTTATACTACCTCCATCTCCAAATGATCTTTCTATTTGACAAAATGTTCTAGATTAAGGCTAAAAATAACGTTTTGTGCTATAAATAGAGTTTGGTGCACTCCTAACATTCTAAAAACTTTGAGATTTGGAGCCCTTTTCAAAGTGTAGTTTTGGAATATTGAAAAGTGGATTTTGGAGGGCATTTTCAAGGAGCACCACTAGTCAATTAATTGTTGAGTGTGAGGTTGTCATTTCATAACATTTAGTATATGTCCAAGTCCACATGTGTCCCTTATCCCCCCTCCCAAAGCTTCATCCCCTTCAATCAAGCAATATTGAAAGAGATGCAAAAAATAGGACATAGCCAACACAACAAAGGCATAGAAGACACAACAAAGGCATAGTTTGTGTTTTTATTGGATGGAAGGTGTTTAGGACTAAGCCACAATTTTTTTTTAAATTGAGCACTTACATTTGCTAAGAGCTTAGAAATGCTCCATTTTGACTAATGAGCTTGTATTTCCATTGGCCACTTGTAATTTTTCTAGTGATTTTTTGTTGTCAATTCATAAATAAAGACAAATGCAAAATCATTAGATGAGATCCGAGGGGTTGAAGGGCCGTTTTAGGCTTGTTCCCAGCTCTGTTCCCCTAGGCCTTATTGAACGCCGATGTCAAAAAAAACTTTAATTCTTAATATTAAAAAAAAACTTTAATTTTATTAATTAATCAATTTACTTATTTAGAAAAAAGTGACATGGCAATCACTATGCCACATTAGCACAACTCACAAATTGCAGTTTCAACTAGTTTCGGTTGGTTCCCATATTTGGAACTCACAGTCCTCCGAAGTAGGAAAAAAACATCTAATGGTTTGGAATAGATGGTTCAAGAATCTTTTAAGCAAAGGCTATAAGCTGATATTTTACTAATGTATTATATCACTTGGCATATCAATAGTATATTAAACTACAATATAAGTAATAAAAAAGAAAGACGTTTCAAAAACAAGAGTTGTACAATTGTGTGTATGAAACACTTAGTATAACCAAATCTGAATGCTTAGAAAAGAAATATATTTGAGACCTAATTTTGGCTAATTTTTGTCATATTTGTCATGTATACAATTCCTTTGTAATGTCACATCTTCTATTCTCTCACCCCTAGAAAAGATGTGCCTAATTCAAATCTTATTTGGTATTCTTACTATGACATTTTTATATTATAAGAATTTGAAAGCAAATGTGATAAATTATCTAGAATTTGAGAAGTGTAGAAGCAAGGTTCCAAATCACCTTGATAGACTTCTGAAACTCTAATTACTTTTTTTTCTATGCTATTTTTTCATGCATCACCATACAATCATGTAAAAAAAGAACCTCAATAAAAGGTAGTTGCACCAAATCACAATCTCTTTCTAAAACCAACCCCTCAACAAATTTGAACCTAAAATGCACATCTTCTATTATTCATGACCAACCCCTACAAATGTGTATCTAAAATGTGCATCCTCTATTCTTTATGAGAGCCTAGGCTAGATTTTAGGTACGTTATTTCCTAAGCTTTTAAAACTCACATCGTTCATACATACAATGTCCAAAACATGCATGCTAAGAAATTCTATAACCCCAAGAAGTTCATAACTCCAAAACACGCAAACAAAACCTTAAATATTTGAATAATCAATTCATCATGGTCAAAGTGATTCAAGGTGCAGTCAGTCAGTCCCCTTACTGCTTACCCTACGTGCACTTTGAGTGCAAAATTAAAAAAGGCATGCTGTTAAGTTAAACGGCTGTTGTACTTACAGAACTAGTTCACGATGGTTGTTGACAACTACAGAAATGGAGCGCATTCTTTGGTTTGAGTGTTTGACGAAAAAACATTCCCCTGGGGTCACCCCTGTTCACACAACAGCCAGGTTACACTTTTCCCCCACCTTCCACCCGTATTCCCCCTTTAATGATGAGAAACGTGTCAGAAAGGGGCAAGTTAGGAAGAATCAGGAAGACCGAAGACGTGAAACGTCAGAACAAGTTTGGGTTGGGGGTCAAATTGCTGTACGACCTGATCTTGGGATCAGTTACTCCAGAAATGATGAACTCTCTCTCATCTGCTGCACATGACGGGGAAAAAAAGTTGATGTGACTGGGGCGGTTGCCTTTGAAGATTTGGTGGAGGTAGGAAGAAACTGAAGCACACTCCTAGACGACTAGCTCGCAAGTTACCAGTTCATTTTGTTGCACGGAGTCATTTTGAAGGCAATAATAATAAGATTGAACTCATATCAATAATAACTGCAACAAAGAGGAGTGAAATGAGGGGGGTAAAAAAACCAACAGTAATCTAGCAAGTCATGTTTCACAGAATTAAGGGAAAAAAAAAGAAAAAAAGATAGACGAAGAACTTTCGTAAAAAGTAAATGAAAAGGATAGACGACCACTGAAAATAAGGGAACAAACCTTTGAATAGAACCACAGAACATTTACAGAAAAAATGATGATGTCAATCTCTTTGTATGAAGCTGATGGAGAAGTAGAATAGCCCACTTCAACCAATGACTAACACTTTTGTCTGCAGAGTCTCTCCTATAAAGTGGGAAGGTGGAAATGACTTAACACTCCTGTTCTGCAGAGTCTCTCTATAAGTGGGGAAGGTAGAAATGAGATAATTACAAAAGATTGACTCGAAAAGGGAGAGAACAAACAAAATCTTCATGAATAATAAAAGGGTATTAAGGACTAAAAAGAGAGGAGGATTTTGCGATGTAGCAGTCCCAGGGCCGCATAGTGAAGCGGCGTACCTAGTTCTCTACAATCCCCTCTCCATGAGAAGTGTCTTGAGCGCAGAGAATTCGTCACCCCACCCCAATTCCCACGACAGGAACCAAGTCCTCCATCCTTGAGCCTACATCGTTTCTATCGACATGCATGCCTCCTCCCATGCCTGGATCAACCCCTCGACCGACGTCGGCCATCACAGACCCATCTGATCTTAACCCTGGTGCCAGTGCTGCCAGGCCCCACTCTACATCGCTTACTCTAGCCCCCATTGCATGCATCTCATGGCCATCTTCCTGCATCGAACGTTTGATTTGTTTAGATGCACATACAATTGTTCTGGAGCACAACTACATCGCCACAAAAAGCATCACAAACAGGAATAGCGGATTGTCAAAAAGTCGAACAAGATGCACCAATGAGGTTATGCCTGCTCTTCAAATTCTGGCTGAAATAGAGAAGAGAACCTTGCGCACTGTAGGTCATTCTGAAATTTCATCCAGGAATTTCTGTATCCAGTATGGGCCCCTTTATTTCAAGGGATTTTACTGCACTGACCATTTTGCATCTACCTACGTAGAATCTGATGGCATGATGACAACATTTTTCACACTCTTGTGCTTTAAAGACAGGAACCGCACCCACCTTATTTCGGAACACAAGCAGGAGAGTGTACTCACAAAATTCTACACATCCTTGCAAAACATGATGGGAACAAATGCAGGGTAATGAAGATACTGACCACGACACCTTCCTCCATAGAGTGTTCGTTATCATGAGGAGCGTGATACAATTGTTGGCTTTCCCTGATATCCAAGGGCTTCAGCAACTTCGGAAATTGCATCCCATCAGCCAATGCCTTCCCCATCGATCCCCATTCTCTTGGATCTGTATCCACATCTTGTTCGTCCCTCTTCCTTCTTCGCTTCCTGCCTTTGCTCTCGTCAGGTTTCCTGGGCAAGTCACCACCGCTTGCAGCCTCCCTCTCTAAATTCAGATATAATTCCTTTACCTTGTCCGCAACAATCCGTGGTAGCGCTGCTTGTGGTAGAGCTGCAAGAAAAAAATTCAGGTAGAGCTGAAGTTAGTTCTGGGAGTAATTTCCAATCCTACTCAAGCCATGCAAAATTGACCAATTTTGCTACATGATAAAATCCAGCAACTGCCAGGATCTTCCAACAGAGAGACAGAGCAACATGTAGCCACACTAAATTCACGAAAATCGCGACCCTCTCTTTACTTGCGTTAACCCTCTCTTAAAGACCCAGGATTCAAAGTTTTAAATAATCAATTCGATTGATCATATCGAAGGAGAAAAGATATGGGAACAAATTTAAACCACTAAAAGTGAAGAACATTGCATCTACAGGTCAACAAAAAATTGGAAAAAATAAAATCTATTAAATGAACTCAAAAATACTTGGAACATGAGGCCAAATATGGCTTCTTGGTCCTTATTCGAGCGCAATTGACTGCAAAACGTTCAAGCGCTGCCGGCTAAGTTGCTGTGCATGACAACTTTGCATGCTATATCATAATGAGATCTCGAAAATTCCACTTGTGGATCATTAGTTGGCAGATGTACCACACAAAGGACAGCTCGAATATAAGAATCCTAACGTGGAGCATAAATAAGTTTTATAAACTTTCTAAATCATCACTCTAATCTATATCCTAATAGTGTTTCCATAAAGTACAGGTAATCTCCTTGATCCTATTCAGGATACAGAGACCGCAGCCGCACTGTCCAAATCTAACGATGCGACGAGAAGATCGAATTAGGAAAGCCATACTAGCTTTAACTCCTTTCTCCTATTTCAAGGAAAAAACGCCTTGCAATAACGACCCTAGCTATAGATATAGCATGCTCATACAGTAGTAGGATCTGACTCCGTTCTCCTACTTCAAGGAGAAAAACGCTTTGCAATAACGACCCTAACTGTAGCTATAGTGTGCTCGTAGTAGGACCTCGGGTCTAGAATAGATAGCCTTTCCAAAGGGGGAAAAAAAACAAAAAAAACACTATCAAGCTGACAATTCTCGAAATGGTGGGTTCCGCTGTCTACTACTCTCCACAAAGCAAAGTGCAATTCTTGGAGCTCATGTGCAAAGAAAGACGATTTGAGCACTTACATTGGTTGGTGTCTTGAACAGCTCTCGCAAGTTCCTGCCAGGCACTACCCAGTTGTGTCATGAGGCCCGAAATATGCAAAACAAGATTGTAGGTCTTGTTGTTGCCTTCTTCAATGCTAGGAGCTGTGATCATACGCCGATCAACTGAAGCAGTGATGCGTCCCAGTGGTTGATAACCTGCCCTTTCCGTGAGCCATTTGCGAATCACACGACCGCTGGGGAGATTAATATTATCCTTCTCTTTATGCACAAACTTCCTGTGCGTAATCCAATGCTGTCGATTGGAGAGTGACTTATTCTTGTCTACACACGGTGAAAGGAGGCAAAAGTAGCGCTCCTCGTTGTCCACCACTCGTACGTCAAACTCTCTGTAAACCTCACTATTCAGGTCTGGCTCCACTGCCATGGAGACTACACTGTAGAACGAACTCCAAAAAATCCTTGCTATGTGTTAAATAAGTTTCTTGGTCATGTATTGCAAGTCTGGAATTGCGTTCACGAGTGAGCAATTAAACACGCACGAAGAGAGAATTGAATAAAGGGAGTGAGAATAATGAGGAAAAATAACAATCGACGTAGGATCAACAACGAGAATATTCGTAACTGAAAATGCAGATGGCTAGAGAGAAGGACATGAATCGAGTACGGTAGTCACAGAAACTCGGGAAAAAAGAAAAGCAACCGATAGTGACTGCTAAGCAAATTAACACAGAACGTAAACGAATGCTAACCGAAAAAAGCTACGGAAGAAAAAGAAGGTACAATCAAGAAACGCGAACAAAGAAGAGAAGCGTCGCAAAGAAGCCGCTCCACAAATCACCTTCCTTCGGAAGGAGACACCAAATGGCGTAAAATCCACGACAGAGATCCCCTGAGCGCAAGAATTGCGTGCTCCGAACAACAAACCCTGACCTCAGCCACACTCAATCTCGAAACTCTCTCCCTACGAACCTGAAACAAACGGAAGACCTATCCTCCACAACAACGAAATCACCAATAACTGTCGAACGGAACAATGCGCGACGAACTCTCCCATCCTCCTCAATTCTCTAAACCCCCGCTCCCTCCCCTAATCTTGGCAGAAGCCAGAAAAAACTCAGCACGAAACGAGATCATCACGGCAACTCCTACAATCACCACACTGATCCTCTGCCAACTAAAAACACCAAGAAACAAACCTTCCAAACTCAATCCCACCAATACCTCTCCCTTCTCTCAACCGAATTTCTCTCTACTCTCTCCGCTTCAATTGCAAAACGCGCGCGATCCCAAAAGACTACAATCAACGTGAAATTCCACCTATGGAATCTCGCATGCGCGCGCTCACTTCCGTCCCCTAACTCGAACGCCTCCTCCAGAAAAAAAACATAAACAAAGACGCGGAAAGAACACGATGCTAAGTTAATCCACCCTGGAGGCGCGGTAGTTGTGGCTTTCAGTTCCCTCCTCCGCCCTTCCTTGCTTCCTCCCTTCCCTTCCCTTCCCTTTTTCTGGCGCTCCCTCTTCGTGCTCCTTGCCAATCGGAACTTAATAAAATGTCAAATCCTTCGCCAAATCGCCAATTAACTTAATGCATTTGTGCTCTCCCACAGCACCACCTCAGCATCTCCAATATTAGAAAACACGTTGACAAAACGGAAGGAGAGCTCGCATGGACCAGTATTCAAAAATACGAAAAAACGGGGGCAGTTGTGGTCGGTTTTTGGAATGCAAAAATGCTTCGGGGAGCGGGAGGGATTGCGCGAGCAGCAATTGTAGTGCGCACGGCGACGAGCTGGAAGAGAAATGGCGATTGCAAGAAAAGGGGATGGCGCAAAAACACGAATGCGGACAACAGGGAGCACAAGACCCTAGGCTCACTAGGAAGGAGGCTAGTAAAAGTTTTGCACCAGCAACTACCGTATATCGTCGCGAGCTTGGGACGGGCCGGGTCGCGCGGGCCGGGTTGCGGCCAGGAGCTTTCGGGACGGGTCAGGGGCTGCAACTGCACGCTGGAGGACTTTGGCCTCTTTAGGCCCGTAGTGTGAACGGAGACGAAGAGGTTCGGGCTAATTTTGAGTAAAACCAATTGTGGAAGGCATTTCATTGTAGAGTGTCAATCTAAGATCGTTAAATATCTTATATTTTGGATTACTTCAATATGGTATCTATCTATCGGGGTTGGTCAAAAATATTTCTAAAAATAAATATCAATTTTTTTATTGGGATATCATTTTTTCAAGAAAAAAATGCATGGAAAAAAATGAAACTTTCTATTTTTAAGCAACTTCCAAATCACATGTACCAACTTTATTAATCATCAATGAATGCCTACCCTGGTCTCCAAGTACGCTAATGAGGTATCATGGACATCTTAGATTGGCAATTTATAATGAACATATGCACTACATTTGGACCGAATTAGAATCACAGTTGATTTTACAACAATCTACTTTAATTGCCCATAATTGTAAAATTTAAGATCCTTGTTTGAATTTCTTTGAACTTTCGGGCATCGAAAAAAACTTTTTTATTTATTATGAAAATAATTCTCTTGTAGAATATGTCCATATCCACAAGGAAATTTTTTATTCATTTGATTATGATTTGCAAGGTGATAAATATTAGGAATTTCATTGCCTAAGCAATCAATGAATTTTCAAGAAAATTAACCTAGGCTATTTTGAACATTATTATCTTCAAGGTGCTAAAGAGATGGGCTTTGAAAGTTGGTGGAGAAGTAGACAAATAAATTAGGTACAATATTTTATAATTAAAGGTTGAAAAGAGATTTCAAATATGTCTATTCTACTTTGTTTCCACTCAACAGGTGTTGTTTTGTGATAGCTTTGCTTAAGCATCATAAAAGATTTAAGGCTTCAAAAGGCTTGTTTGATTGAGTAATAACAAACTTGCATCACACTAAGAAAAACTTCCATTTTTGAAAGAATGAACATGTTGATTTGTCTTTTGAAATGGCAAAAATTCCATTTTTGCTCTCATTTTTGAGAGAGTGAGGATGTTGGTTTGTTTTTAAAAATAAAGGGATGAAATTTCTTTTTCCAAGACAATTTCAAGGCACAAACAAAACTTCTCATTTTGATTTCACCTACAAAACTTGTAAAAGTTTAGAGTTTTTAATTCTTATGGTTGTAGCCATGTAGCCTAGCCCAAACACAGACAATTGTCCACCTTTCACTCACCTTAGCAAAGATACTTTATTTGAATGACTGACTCCAAATTCAAGGCCTTTTAAACACCTTGAGTATTTTTTGTTTGAATATAAACTCTTTAGAAATAAAGGATTGGTTGGCTTTTGCAGATTGATTGTATACATTGGAATATTTCTAAAAAAAATAGAAAGAATATGAAAATAACATCTAATCCATTCTGCTTTAAAGTTTTCAAGCCTCTATAGCCATGGTTATTAATTTTGGAAGCTCGAATGAAAAAAAGATCAAAAACATTATGTTCACCATTAGTACATTGAAAATTCTAAATTTAACTTTGTGTTAAAGATCTTTTTAGAGTTTTTGGCACTAAAAATCCTTAATCTAATTTGAAGATTTTGGACAAAAATTAGATGTAATAAAAAATGGCTTCTTCAAGTACTTTGGAGTTTACATTTAAGAAAAAAATAAGACCTAATTTTTAGAAATTATCCACCTAGTGAAATGTGGAAAAAAAACTTTACAAACCTTTTTCAAATCACATCGGAAGTTTTTAACTTAAAATTCATTGAAATTATAATTTTAAATTTAATATATGAATTTATACATTGTTTGAGTGGCATATATTTAATTCATAACATTTATTTATTTATATATATTCATAGATGTAAAGACCATCATACCAACAATGAAACTCTAATACAATTTCTAATAAAGAAGATTATTAAAAGGATTTATAGACAATACTATCAAAAAGATTAATCATGAAAAAGTAAAATGTGCATGATGCAACTTATAAAGAGATATTTCTATAATCACTTACATTTATATGTTGAATGAGTCTAGGGGCATTATCTCAACCCCTTTCTCTTTTTTGTACCATTGCACGTACCATTGCAATAAAAAAATTCTACTTTTGTATACTTCTTGGTAGACTACCAAGAACAAAATATTATTGAAGTAGAATTCACCAAAATCATTGACCCTTGTTGTGTGCAAACATCACTTAGATGTGATGACAAAAAAAAATTATGAATAAAGGATTAATCAAACCTCTAAAACAAATGAAAAAGGCATGCAACAATGAATTTCTTATGTAAAAAAACAAATGTCTAGTATATTAGATAAAATTGAACTAAACAGAAAACAAAGGATTAACAACCACAAAGGGCAAACATTTAGAGGGTCCATGCTTATGACACTAACATTTACAAATGCAAGTTTCATGACTAAACTGCCAATCCAAAATGTTTACAAAATGCACAAAAGTTATTGCTTTCATGCGTGCTTTCATGCAACCAAAGATGGAGCATATATACATCCATCTCTAGTTTCTAAACTTGTGAAACCTACAAGATTTACATATTGAAGTGCTTAAATTCTAAGATCATAGTACTAAAAAATACGAGAAAAAATAGACAAACTAAAAGTGCAATTTCTATACACTTTGTACACTTGCACTCCAATATCAATGTTTGCAACCACCATATTTAGAATGTAATATATGAATATTCTAGCTCTTCTAGGAGGCTTTACAAATTTCAAGTCTTGTACTTTGCAATAGAGCAACACATGAGAATGTTGAGATACAAATGGCCTATGATTTAGCTCCTTACAAATAACACAAAATTAACTTGAAGCATTGAAGGAGAGCTTCTTATACTTCCAAATGCATCAAATGACATCTATAAGTCAATATGTCAAATACAACCATCATAGGCACAAACAACAACTCAAATTGCGCTAGTATTGATTTGCTTGCACAAAGAAAGGAATTAGATTTAACAACACCAATGCACCAATGATCAATTCTTATACTTTGCAATAGAACAATACATGAGAATGTTGGGATATGGATCTCCTATGATCCAGCTCCTCACAAATAACACAAAATCAACTTGAAGCATTGAAGGAAATTTTTTTATACTCCCAAATGCATCAAATGACATCTACAGGTTAACATGTCAATCAGCATGGCAAATTCAACCATCATAGGCACAAATGACACATGATTGAGAATGTTGGGATATAGATCACCCATGATCTGGCTCCTTACAAATAACACAAAGTTGACTTGAACCATTGAAGGAGAAATTCTTATACTCCCAAATACATCAGATAACATTTACAGGTCAATATGTCAAATACAACCATCATAGGCACAAATGGCTAGTCAATGTGCACTAGTGTTGATTTGCTCACACAAAGAAAAGAATTAGGTTCAACAATACTAATACATTTGAGATTTCTAATTTTGTATACTAGTGAATTTTGGGCAACATTGTGGATTTCAAGTCTATAAAACTGAAGCAAAGGAAGAGATTACATGAAAGAAAATGATGCATGCACAGAGTGAACAAAGCCGAAAACTCTAATATTGAAAGCATTGGAGTGAAAAGACAAAATAATGAAAAACTTAAATTATAATCCTTACCAAACACCAATGAGTAGGCAAGATCCTTCAATGCTTGAGCAATCCTAAAGCAACATCTCTTTGAACATGATAACAAATTTGTTTTCCTCATAGATTTAGAAAGTTGTGGTGCAAATCACAAAAATGAAAGAATTCACTACAGCAAGACACAACAACCAAAGAGAATTTCCTTGAATGTCAAAATCTAAAACCCAGAAAAAAAAATTCTAGGTTCCTAAACTATGCAATCAATTTCTTCTCTTGTTTTGAACCTTTTTCCATGAGCTTTTCATCCAAGTTAGTATAAGTGGTGCACTACATGATGAATTGCATAGCATCTTAAACATAAAAATATAATATATTTCTAAAATATGCAAAGGTATATTTCTTCTATTGATGACCAATTGTTTATATATATTTTTAACCTTTTAGTATTTAATATCTAACATTTCTAATTAGTACATGATGCCTTAGTAGATCTATAAGTATTGTAATTTGTGGGCTAAAGGAATAAAAGACATTTTACAATTTTACTCAATTGACATACAATATTCTATATTTCAAAAGTGGACCTCCCCCTCCATCTTCCACAAGCCTTGCTTTTAGTATGGCATTTGTATTTTTGTTAAAATTATTGAGCTTTCAAAATTTTAGTATTTCAATGAATGGAATGGAAAAGTTTCCCTATGGCATTGATTTAATCGATTGTCATAGATCTCTCCATTGCAATTTTTTTTATAATTGATGATCAACAATTATTGAAAATTAAGTTATACAATTATATTGATGTGAGTATTGATGAATTTAACCCCTAAAATCCCAAGGGGTTTGGACAAAACACAAATGTGTTACAAAATATAAGTTCAATAACTTTCTTGAAGTTTGCATCAAAGAAGATCATGTAAAACATGAAAAGTAGAAAGTATCCGTATGGTCAAAATTATAAAATTATTATTAGATTTTTTTCAAATGGATTTATGAAAATATAACTTCAAAAATTCACCAAAGATACAATTTCTATCTTTAGCATTTGAATTTTTTTTATTATTGATCAAAATTGTGGTTTCTATTGATTTGTGAAAAAATGCATAAGATTTAGTAATGAGAACACCAACACTTTCGCCAAATAGTAAGTTTTTCAACACTAGGCAAATTCTAAACACTCTAAAAGATTATGTATTTATACTAATGTGGCTTATTTTTAGCTTGTCATAAACTAATTATACTTTGGGACTTCAATTCAAAGATTATTATTAACTTTTTTGAACGATTTTTATCTACAACTTAAAGAATTATTGAAGGTTGTTATAGAAATTATGTTCATATTCTAAATTTTTAATTCAATTAATTATCGTATTGCATCTCCTAGTTTGGCACTTCATGGTTGAATTTTCTTTCAATAATTAGTTACAAGAATTACTATGGTATTAGTGCCAAATGAGCCCATTTACCATGGTAAACAACCACGTGTAAACAACATGATATTCATAAAACAAATACATTTGAATAATGAATGAAGAAAAACCCTATCAGTTTCTTAAAAGAAATTTATATATTAATTCCAATAAACATGTATAAAAAGAAAAATAGAATAGAATGAAATTTGAAATATATCTTAAGATGATTGATAATTTATTTATTCTATAGTTATTATTTTTATAGTCATTATCTTTATTTGTAGCAATCTATTGCATGACATTTCCAAAAACAAAAGGAATATTTTGTAAAATATATTTTGTTTTTTAAGCAAATGAGATTGCTTGAAATCACTCAAAACAACTAGGATGAAATCACCATTTTATGAATGAATGTACATATGTCGACATATGTTAAGATGAGTATACAATGACTCTCATAGATATTCATGTACTTTATGAGTTGCCATAACTAATTGAAAAATTAGATTTTTTTCCCAATAAATTTTGCAAATTCTAAAGTACAAGTAATACACTTGTATAAAATGATTTTTCAAAATATTCAAAATGTTTTTTTTATTTTTGAAGAATTTAATTAAATTCATTAGTGAAGAACCTTTAATACAAGAATTTTTTCAAGATTTTTTAATGTGTAGAATGAAAATTCTTCTAGAATTTTTTTGGTAAGAGTTTAAAAATTTTAAAAATTTTATTGAGTGAAATATTGTTGATGAAAATATAACTACAAATAGTTACATTTCTTATAATTTATTCCAAAAAGTCATAAATTTTTTATATGTCTCTATATATAATATACATTCTTCAAATTTTCTACAAGTTTTGGTGATTTTTGGAGTATATTATAAAAATCATGAATATTTGAAGTCATATTTTAGACCTTAATATTTCACTCAATAAAATTTCAAATTTGTAAAATTCTTAACAAAAATTTCTAAAAAGAATTGTTATTCTACTTAGTAAAGAATATTGAAAAAAAATTACTTGTATTAAAAGTTTTTTCCCTAATAAGTTTGATTAAATTCTTAAGAAATTAAAAATTGTTTAAGAAAATTTGAATTTCTTTTTTGTACAAGTGTGTTCTTGTATAAATATGTCCAAATTTTGTTGAATTTTTTTAATTATTCAATTAGCTATGGCAATTTTGTTAATATAAAACATTTTGAGAACAACTATAGAATGCTTCATCTATAACGTAGAAGGTCACTCTGCCTATATCAAGCAAAATGGGAGGGAGCCCATCACAAGCAAAATTATTCTAATGATGTATACCATTAGTATAATTTTGCTTATGATGGACTCCCATTTTGCCTATCATAGGCAAAGTTACCTTATATCGATGGATGCCGATATCTTCTACCATGATTCCCATCACAACCTCAAGTTTTGCTAAGGAAGGATCATTATTTACAATATTACCTTACCTAGAGGTTAGACTCAACATTCCTAACAAATATCTAATTAACATTGACAAATGTCATTTGGTAGATGCTTAAAACTAAAAAGATTTGTTTCTTCCCACACAATTCCTTTTTCTTCTTTGAAATAATATCCTACAAAATACATAATTTATTTTTAGATTATTTTGTACACACACAATATATGAACTTTACATTGCTTTTAAGTCAACATTGCCTTGCAAGACTCTAACATGGGATAATTACACTAAATGTGTCCAAATAAGCCATAAATATGATATTTTTTGAATTTGAGGTCAACTAATGAAATGAATTTTACAAAGTTTAGTTTCTAATCAAATTGGAAAATTTGAAAAAATCTTAAAATTCAATGTTTTATTGCAATTTGAATGTTGGGCCTACAACCATGGTTTGTTGATTTTCTAATATTAGGATGACACAATAACTTTGGTTTATACTATAATTTTTTGCACTACAAAATATAACTATGCTAAAAAATTCAGCTTTTTTTAGCATATTTTGTATATGATATCAGTTTCCTTCACTATTTCATTAAACATTCACGATAATTTCAAATTTTCAAAAAAGAATTGAAATTATTACCACTTATAGATGACATGGGATTTCATCTATGAAAAATAAATATAAATATTTCATTCATATTTAGTTATAAAATGGCATCAAACAAAAAGAAGGATTGTGAAGCTTGAATTTGTGGGCTTAGGCCATCTTTTAAAGGGTTTTTAATTCATTTTTTGGAAACCTTATAAATAAATTATGAATTTTCAAAATATTCAAAATAAATGTATCCAAAACAAACCCTAAAGTCTCATATATAAATTAAAGGTAAGGTAACTACACTTAATCCTTTCTAAAACCAACCCCTACATATTCTTGCCTAAAATGTCTTTTCACTATTCATGAGAGTCTAGGTTTGGATTTAGAAACATCTATTTTTAATACTTTGAATATTTGTAGTTTATTCATATGGTGTCCAAAAAATACATTTTTCAATAAGACCCTTTTGACTACCAATAAGACCCCATGAAAAGGTTTTCAATATAATATTGGGAACCATATTGAATCGCTTATTCTATTGATTTTAAGTGTTGTTACCTTATATTATTTTAGCTCTCATTTTAGGTTTCATTAAGATGGAGGTACTTATATAGAATTACAAGTATACATTAATTCAAGACGGAGTTACTTTCACAACTTTCTTTTGTGAGAGTGTTTCTTCTCATTACTTAACCCTTGAAGGGCCTGAAGATTGTTTACAATCATATAGTATATTATGAATTCAATAGTATTTGATGAGAAAAACATTGACCAAATATTTTCAGTACAAGGTAAATTAATGATCATGATAGTATGTAAATAAAAATGTATGACAATTCATATATTAAACCACAATTGAAGAATTATAAGGCTAAATATGCGTCGTATAGAGGAATCCCAAGGACCTTTCAAAGGCTAAATTATGCCTCACATCCTAAGAGCATCCTTAGTCCTAATGGTATATTGGCCTCCAAATGTGTTTCTAACTTTTGAACGGTATATAATTAGAACTTGAAATTTGTATCATTGGAAGCACATCCAAAAGAGCTTTGAGAAAGTACAAGAAAATCCAAATTTAGACATTGGACAACCACTTCAAAAGCAAGGTAAAAGCTCGAGGATAAAAGTCATATATTACAGGGGTCCTAATAAATCATGGTTTCCAAAGCAAGATTTGGCCATCGACACTCCAAATGTGGCAAAATGTGGGGTGTCATTGGCCAAATTTTGTTTTGGAAACTATGATTTGTTGCGACCTCTATAATTTCTGACTTTTACCTTGCTTTTAAAATGTTTTTTCAATGTCTAAATTTGAATTTTCTTGTACCTTTTCTAAATTCTTTTGGATGTGCTTCCAATGTTACAAATTGCAAATTCTAATTATATATAGTGAGACTTCTCATAATGCAAATTTCCTACACGTATAACTAATTGTAGTTCTTTATTTGCATACTCCTTATATACATAAAGTTTATTGCACAAACCATTAGTGGAGTTGATTATGCCAGACATCCTTGATTTTCTTAGATGAGCAACCATTCATTCAAACACAATTATTGTACAACACGAGCATGTTTAAATGATTGCCCTTTGGCACTTGAGCTTCTCTATGTGCGTATAGATAATAATTATTGTCCACCATTCCCATGTAGTAAGGAAAGTCTGATTGTACTGTTGAAAAGTCAAAAATACATTTAGAGGGCTTGTATCTCATTAGAATTGAGGATGTTCTAATTTCCTCGCTACACTCAAAATTGTATTTAGTGTCACCCATACTAACTATTTATCAAAGGCTAACTATGATTCTTTTTATGAAAGATGAATATTTTTATTAGAGCATAGATATTGATACTATTAGAAAGAGGAGGATTTCTATAAACATAGTTGGTAAAAATATTCATCAATAGTGCAAATTTATAGCATTTCTAAATAAATCAATGTAGGTGACACTAAATGCAGTTTTGAGTGTAGTTGCAACCAAAATGAGGATGTAGAAGAATACCTATTTTTAGTATTTAGGAGAAAAGATTAGATTTGCATTGAGTATATACACAAATGTAAGGTCTTTCTTTACTTAACCCCTAATGACCCAAGTGACGATTTTCTAGTTGCTTCCCATCTTTTTCAAATTGTTAATTCTCAAATTCTAAATTTTTTACAATAAAATTAATCCTTGAAAATAGACTACATTATAAATCCAATGGCATTAATTTCATCAAATTCCAAATTAAACTCTTCCTTGTGGAGTTTTTTAAAGTTCAATGGTCTAGTGTAGTTCATGGCTCATGTTTTCTGGTTCAGTTTGGGCATGGACTGAAAAGTCATCCAACCAATGCAATTGTTGCCTACCTCAAAAAAGGCACATCTAAGGAGCTGAAGGAGAAGACAAGTGTGCCCATTCTTGTTTTTCTTACAAACCGACTATTCTTATTTCAGTTGACCATTGTACATTGCAAGCTCCACCAAAAATTGCAAAATGACCTTGATCTTGTGCAATTTTAGATGAACATTCTCAACTCTATTGTCTTTCATTGGAAAAAAAGAGGTCATCATTTCAAAATATTCTCACTAAGATATCCTCATTCAAAGTATGCTACCATGTTTTTCCATTAACCAAATAAACTTCAAACTTAAATATCTATTAAATTCTGTAGTCAAATAATTTGAAACTTTTTGAGGTGCTCACTTTCATTGAGAACTACAAGATCCAATAGTTACACTCTATTTGATTTCAAGAAAAAAATAAGCAAACAAATTGCTCAAGTTCTTGGCAGTTTTGGCCCATTTTGAAAGTACACTCCACTTAGGTCATTAGAGGTTAATGATATTGTTGCAACATCACATACTTCAACTAAGTTCATAAGACATACTATTGTGAATACCATCATCATTTCTTATTAGCCTTAAGTGGAAGAAAACCCTCCATCTATATTATTTGTTTGTTATGCCTTTATAGATGAACACCAATGTTTTTTCAAAAGTTATTAGTATTTCTTATAGCACCACTTTACATTGTTGATTTTTAATGCTTGATTTTTTTTTTTAACAATTAGTTTTAACTCCTAAAATACCAAGGCATTTTCTGGCTTCGAAACCACTGAAAACTGCCATTTTTGTTGCAATCACCCAAGAAACCAAAAAGACTTTAAAAAAAAAATCTAACCGTAGGATCTTGTACTTAACTTGTCTTGTATCATGTAATAAAAATTTCATGCAGTTCAACCGTACGGATTAGAAGATATTAGCATTTGAAGTCAGAAAAATAACTTTTTTTGAATGCTGGCCTGCAATTTCAAATGACTTTGGCCACCATTTGTGGATTTCTTTTGCACTAAAATTCATAAAATTAAAATTTTTTTGTTGAACATTTGAGTTGAGAGTTGAAGAAAAAAAATAAAATAAAAAATTGATTTTCATTCATTAAAAAATTGTTAAGTAGAAGTAGGTCCAAGATTGAATGAAACACTAAATTGTTAATAGCTCTAAGATCGAATTGAAACATCATAATCGCAACAGTGAGACTCTTCTTGCAAGCAAACCTCACCCTACCAAAAATAAAAAAATTGAAAAAAACTAAAAATTGCATTCAGAAATGAATTCTAAAAGTTTTTTTTTTTAAGATGAGTAGATTGCCCGAAAAATGAGATTGTCCATAACTTTCTCATTATTAGTCCAAATAAGGTAGGAGGCTCGAATGTTGGAGGGTCATTTAGAACCGCTCATGTAGACTCATCTGTAATGGACTTGAGGAAGTCTTCAAATGGACCTTCTATTGTCATTGAATGGAACAATAAAAAAAATATTATTTATTGTAAGAGCCAATCATTCGCTTTGCTTTCCTCATTTCTCTCTAAAAGCTATAAGTGAATGATTTATGGAAGACCTATGGTAAAAAATAGGGACCTATGACTCATCTTGTTTGAAAATTCATAAGTAATTCAAAAATGCTTCAAAAAATACAAAACAATTTGGATTACAATCAAAATCTATTGTTCTTTGTTTGAAAAATGAGTTAAAAATGATCCCATACAAGAAACGACGTGAAAAAGGTGAACCGGCCTTGAAGTGCACGCTTTAAGAGCCTCCTACCTTAGAATGAATCAAAGCTTTAAATGTAGAAAAAAAACATAATCTTTCAGAAAAAAATTTAAAATTAATAAAAATATTTTTTGGTGTTTTTTTAATTTTTGCCCGGCAAATTGCATTTTAAACTTTGGGCAACATAAATTTTGCTCCCGGGCACCAATTGGAAAAAAGGTTGTATTTTTAGAAAGTTGATGTGATTCCCTATCCTCAAAAAAAAAATTTAAAAACTAGGTCAAAATTTGAGGTTACACAAGCTTGCCCAAAATCCCAAGTGTCTTCCAAAGGAACTTTGGTAATCTAGGGGTTAAAATGGTGACATTGTTAAGTTACTTAAAGTTCCTTTATTGTATAATAATGCCTACATATAATTGAAAATAACATACCAATGGTGTACATATCACTTTTAGAACCCTACGCCATTTGAAGTTCAAAAAATCATAACTAATTCCACAAAGGGAGTAAAAGATATGAAAAACTTGGATTTTGTTTATTTTTCAAAGAATCTTTATAGAAAAATATTTCAAGTAGTTTAGCTTTCCAAAATATACAATCAATGGATAAATTGTGGTTTTATGGACCCTCTATCTTTATACTATTTACATTGTAAGTTTTGAATTATATCCTATAAGTATTCTACTTAATATGCATAAAAAAATAGTTATTCGAAATGACTATTCAACCGTCATATGACTCTCATATGTTTTTAATAAAAATAATCCAAGGAATATTGTTCTTTATATTTTTGAATTGAAAAGATTTTGACCCATAAAGAAAGGAGTGTGTTTTTCAATAGAAATTCTTACAAATTGTCAATTTTTTTTGGTACATTGGCAAAAATAAAAAATAAAAACATTTAAAAAAAATACAACCATACAAAAGCGCAGTAGACCATTATGTCAATGTGTGAAAAAAATTCACAACATGTCAACATTTGATTGAGTGGATAGCAAGATTATAGCATTTGAAGTTTAAACCAAAAAAAGATTGACAAGGATAGAGACAATAGACTTCAAGCCCTTCTAGATTAAAACAATTTTTCTATACAAAATTAAAGGTTTACACCATTCATTAGTGTACCTTATTTGGTACACTCATGCAAAATTCTAGAATCTAATAAGGGGTCTACCTTGCTTGAAATCACCCTACAATACAAGGAGGTCAAATAATCAAGTAATATAGTAGCTATATTTGTGATGATTTTTTGTGCACTTTAGAATTTACTTTAAGAAATTCCAAATGATGAAAATGTAAATCCAAAAATTTAGAATATGTACGAATGTATCAAAATCTTTGACCTCAAAGATTGCAAGATTATAGGTTGAAGTTAGAAGCAGGATTAGAAGAAAATGATTTTTTTTCAAAATTGCCTTGATATAATTAATAAAGTTTGATTCTTCCCGGAGTGTGATTTTAGAACTAAAATTACTTCATTGTTCTTTTTGTCAATTTCATGCCATATCATATTGGTTACAAATATATCAAATTTCAAAAGTCAATAAAGGGTTTAGCAAAAGATGCCCAAGCTTGCCTAAATTTTGGGGGCATTATTTTTCACTTGGACATATGATTGGAAGTTTTTACTTCCTAAAAAGATGGTTAGTGCATGTACTTTGTGTCAAAAATTTAGGAATGTTCATTCAAAATTGACTTCATATGAACCTACACAAACATTCAATTGTCTATTCAATAGAAAATTGTCCTCCAAAGGTCAACATTATAGACTATCACTATCTTGACTTGGTATCTTAAAACAAAGGATATGATTGACAAATCCTTCTCAAATAGTTGAATTTTTTGGATTTTTTTGTGGATGCTAACAATAATAAAATTTTACAAGATTTTCTTTTTTATAAACACTTTTTTAAACAATAGTTTCTACAAAACATAACATCTATTTTTAGAATTATTTTCCATCATACTTGCCTTATGTGTATAATATGTGGTATCTTAGACCTAATTAGCACATCAAGATATTTATAAAACAATGTATTTGAGAATTATTTCTATTCTAAAAATCATATCTAAGATTAATGTGAATTAAAGTCAGAATTATAAATCCTAAAAGTTGTAGTATATGCTATATTGAACTACATAAAATTTCAATAACTCTAAAGCAAATAGTTGTTTGTAAGTGATTGGATGTCAAAATCAAACACCCCCAATATTCAATCAAAAGTCACTCCAAAAAACTCTTTATGCATATTTCTTCAAACTAATATAACATTAACATAAAAAAATTTGACACATTAATGTGCACCATTTAAAATTGATCTGAGCATAATTGCAAAAATTGGACCTCACTCAAAAAAAATTGGTTTGATTGTCATTTGAAAATTTTTGGATGAAATTAAGGGCATGAGACATTCAATGACATGGCTAATATCTATAGATTGCAATATTTTGATTGCATTCACTTTGTATAGTTTATAGAAATACATGTGATTGTGAATAATTATCAAAATTTTGAAAAATGACTTAAAGAAGTTGAAAGAGCTTTCAAACTTTATATACTAAAGAATAATATAGAATATTGAACTTTAATATAAGGGAATACTTAAAAAATTTACAAGTTGCATTGAAGAATAGGATTTTAAAAATAAATAATTAAACTATACCAAAACATTTTAAATCCATATTTTCTTGAACTTGCCCATGGGCTTACACCATTATTTTTGAAAATCTTTTGTGTTATTTTAAAGTTTTTTTCTTAAAAGATTTCAAGGGGCAATGAAGAAGTTTGCTTTTGAAATCATTGAGCATTGCTTGCAACTAACCAATGATATTAGTAAGCTCAAAGGGATTCTCATATTCTAATAGTCTTTAGAGCATCTAAAAAAGAAGTGGATTGATTAGAATTAGGAATAAATAGTAGATTGATGGAGATGTTGTAGGTTGGAAATTTAGTAGGAAAGTATTTACACATGTTATTAGTGCAATTGTATTTCTTAAATATTTTACTATCAAATAGGGGGCCATTATGAATTTAAATAAAGTTATTTTTTCTTTGAATTACACTCAATACAAAAATTCTTGATTGTTTATATATTGCATTTAATTTTTTTATTTATCTTTATTTCTATGGTTCATAGCATTTATGGGCTTAATTCCCTTCTAAGTCCCTAAAGGTTTGCAAATCCCTAAAATGAATGTGCATTGGTTAATTTTGATTGTAACTTTCAAAATACCCATTTTTGACATTTGTATTAAACTTTGAAAATAAAGCTTGACAAGTTTTGTTTTTACTCCATTATAAAGTTTTGAAAAAACTCCAAAAAATTGAAAGAATTGTTGCAATTGCAAACTCTTCATGAAAGAATCCACATTACATAATATTGAGTGCACTTCATTCATTTGGGCTTTTTAAAAATATTTTTAAAATTTAATTTAGT
The DNA here is from genome assembly GCA_947034895.1 of Rhytidiadelphus loreus. Lineage (NCBI taxonomy): Eukaryota > Viridiplantae > Streptophyta > Bryopsida > Hypnales > Hylocomiaceae > Rhytidiadelphus > Rhytidiadelphus loreus. Next base: position 50,269,358 of record OX344764.1, read on the forward strand.
AGTTTATATTTCTCATTCTAACCTTCAATTATGGTAGAAATTTCAAATTATTAATATGTACATTATAATTGATATAATTTTATTTCCACCTTTCACTTAAAGAGTCGTAGTAATTTGATTTTTACATCAAAAAATTTGAAAAAAATAATAATCAGTAGAAAATACATTTTTTTCATTGGTAAAAATACCAAAATTTTATATATCAATTATATAAAAGACTAAATTTAGTTTGAAAATGGAAGTAGACTTGAAGGTATTGGCAAGGGTGTTTTGGATTTAAAAAGTAAAATAATTTAATTCATAAATCTTCCCCCCCCCCCCCCTCCATTATTACTTGTACCTCTTGAAAAAAATTCAAACTAATTGGGTTGATTTTACAATATTTACTAATTAATTTTCATTTTTTGCTACAAAAATTATAACAATGACAAATTTTCACAAAATGAATGTGATTTTTTTAAAGAAAATCCATAGTGTTAGGTGATAAAAATATAAAATTGATATTTGAATACAATTGAAAAGAATAAATTTAGCTTAGACATTATTGATGTTTGACCATTTCGCAATGATTCTTGTCTTTTTAGAGGTTCACAAGATGTAAAAATGTGGGCAATGACGAGGGCAACAACAATGATTTAATTTAATTGTAACCATTGGTGGAGCTAAATCTCATATTTGGGATTAGGAATTTTTACAATATTCTAAGTAAAGGTCAAAGTTGGCATAAATTAAGATATTTTTGTAAAAATCTGCCACATGTCATTGTCATCATTTTTATCATGTTCAATGGTGTGAGGTGACATGAATCCCTAAGAATCTAGTGGGGAAATTCAATTTCAAGCACCTAAGTGCCAAATGTTACATGTAATGATTTTTTGAAATTCATCCAAACTTAACTTAAGATGCAATTAATAATTTGGTTGTTTATATACAAAACTTCACATTTTTCTTTGGTAATGAATAGTTTCAACGTCCACAAGATTTTTTCCCCCATAAAACCATAACATATTTCTGTTGTTACAAATTGATATTGGTCATTCTTGAACTTAAAAAAATATCACACAAGATGTTTTCTTATGCCATATGATCTTTTTACTATGTTTTCACAAATACAATATTTGTAGAAACAATTCTCATAATCATGTGAAATTTTCAAGTAGATGGCAAGAAGCTATTGAACTTGTTATAAGGTAGGTACACCCCAAATCACACCTTGCTTAAAACTATCATTGTCACCTTGTATACTTCTCCAAATCAATATGTATTAGTATGTTGAAGAAATGATTTTAGAACATCTACCCCCAAAAGCTTTGATCCTCCTTGGTAACTATTGCATACGGTATCCAAATGCCGCATTCTTTGGTGCTTTGGAACCTCTTTTCACTTGCCAACAAGAAAATTAATGAAAACTTGAACCAAATTTTTTAATAATCTCCAAAATCAATATGTATCAATATGATAAAGAAACAATTTTAGACCATCTTCCCCCTCCTTCTAACTCTTGCATATGGTATCTACAAATGTCACATTCTTTGGTGCATTGGAAGCTCTTTTCACTTGCCAACAAAAAAATAAATGAAAGTTTGAACCAAAAGCTCTAATAATCTCCAAAATCAATATGTATCTAAGTGGAAGAAACGATTTTAGAACATCTTCCCCCAAAAGCTTTGATCCTCCCTAACTTTTTCATATAGCAGTATCCAAATGTTGAGTTCTTTGGAGTATTGGACCCTCTTTTCAATCGCCAATAAGAAAATCAATGAAAATTTGAACCACCGGTCCTAATAATCTCTAAAATCAATATGTATGAGTATATTGAAGAAACAATTTCAAAACATCTACTGAAAAAAACTTTGATCCTTCCTAACTTTTTCATACGGTATCCAAATGCCATGTTCTTTGGTGTGTTGGAACCTCCTTTCACTTACCAACAAGAAAACAAGAAAATAAGAAAATCAATGAAAATTTGCCCAGCAGTTCTAATAATAGTAACTAGGCACAGTAGCAAAAAAAAAAGCATTTTTAGGGGAGCCTTTTTTTAATCTCCAGTCAACTTCCCAAACTGATGAATTTGAAGCATGCTTAACTTATTACAATACCTTGATCCATGTCGTGATTAAACCACTAACAGCCCACTGAAAATCTTTAAAAAATGAATAATAATTGGCATCTCCACTTTATGAAGGTTGTTGCGATATGACTGGGTAAAACATGTCACATTGTTCTGAGTGAACCAATAATTTATCTTTATTTCATATCATTATTCATCCAAGGCAAGCCCCGGCCCTTATTAAATTTTTTTTATCACCAAACTCCGTCCATCCATATGCCCCCAAAAGATGCCCCTCACCAGCGGGTCCCTCCTCCTTCCCGCAAAACCAGGGCACACTACTTAACTTCCATTATTTATACCAGTTTGGGTCACCATTTGGCTGCAGAAGTCTTTCAATTGTAGGAGTTTGGTTGTTGTTGTTGTACTACTACTACTTGACATGATCGATCATGTGCGTATGCGACAAGGCGTATTTACTCCGTCCGGGCATTTCCTCGTTGATACCCCGAGGCGACATCAATTCATGCCATGACTCACGCGCACGCTCTCTCATCTTTCTAGTAACAAGTGGCCCAACGCATTCAATTAAAAGCGAGACACACGAGTAAGTTATAGCGCATTTGATGCGGTTGTTCTTCAAGTTTCTTCTTCGAGTGGTGGCAGCCATCAACAACGACATCTTTTTAATTTAACTTCTTCCCCCGGGCATACTGAATGAAGAGGAAAGGAAAGGTGAGGCACCCACGTTGACAACCCCCACAATTTATTAAAACCCGGCGGTGGCTCCGGTGCCGTGCGGCGAAGGTAAGAAGACGAATCAAATCGGGGACTCCAAGATCCGCTTCGATAGTGATGGGCACCCCCCGCAAAGAATTAAACGCCTTCCACGCTGCCGGACTTGGCGGAAGGAAATTAAAAACACCGGCTTTTTTTCTAAATTATTGGCATTGGGGGGTCATACATGACGTAGTTTGAAACGTGCAAAGGCCGTGAACTCAGGTTTTTTTTTGACCCCCGGCACGTACATGGCGCAGTTCTACCCACAAAAAAAACTGAGGGTTTTTTCACCCCTGTAACATGGCACAGTTCTACCCTCGCAAATTGAGGGGTTTGGGCCCCCGGGTTTTGTTCGGGGCCCTCGGTTTCTACCCACACAAACTCAGGTTTTGCCCTCTGTACATGATGCCATTCTACCCTCGCAAACTGAGGGTTTTTTACAGTCCCCCGGCTTTTGTTCGGGGCCCTTGGTTTCGGATACTGGGGGTAAGTCCATCCGGACTAGTAACTAAGGTAGTCTGTTTTTAAAAAGCGACCATTTAAGAGCTGATTGACTTTTCAGGGAAGCTAAACTCCTTGAAACAATTTTCAGTAAACTTTCATAGGAAGAAAAAAGGAATCATTGGCATCGATCCCAATTCGTTTCATATTTTTTGGACCTTCGAGGAATTAGTTACAAACTTTTGAAGTTGAAAATGCAGTGGTCACTAAAAGCAACCACCTCCTGAAATGTACAATGCTGGTACATTGAAATAAGCAAAATATACCTTTGTATCATGATCACTTTTAGAACATGGGCTCTTTTAATTTAGAGCATACTACTTTAATTGAAGAAATTTGGAGCTTGACAAAACGTAACATGCACGTACACCCGAGGATTGTATTGGTTGATGTCCGATGTTAGTAGTAGTGTACTAGTTACCTACTCCCGGTTGGCGTCATTAGTAGGACTACTACCACCGTAAAAATTCCACCGTGGGTTTCTAAACATTAGTACTTGTTTTTTTTTGTGAGATTTGACTTTGTATTTTTTGAAATCAACGTTTGGGGATTTTTTTTGGGAGTTCTACCAGTTATTTTCCTTTAATTCCCATATTGAATTGTAATTTCAAGCATTGAGTCTAATTCTTTTTTCTCTATTTTTTACTCCAAATAAATTTTTCATAGATTTTTTCACGAGGATTTTCCCAATGTTTTCAAATTGCAACTGTTTCATTCCCCCAATTCCACCAGCTAACAATGAACTAACTGGTGGTTCTCCCCCAACAAACATTGGTCCAAAAATGTTTTTTTGACACGATTGAAAACCATCAGTTAATTGCCAAGATTGTAACATTATGTGGCATTCATAAGATTTCATTTTTATTTTTTGTAATTTCGTCAAATCTGACAACTGAGTAGTCAATGTATTTGTACTCCATACATGTTATTAACTTAGTCTAAATTGCGTCAAGCTTTTTGGGTTGCACAATCATGTAGTGTACGCCAATTTTCCATTTATTATCCTCCGCACTTTTTGATGGAAGGCTTAGAAATGTTATTGAAAGTTTCGCCTACTTTCGTTCACATTGACTACTCAGATAGTTGTGAGACACACTCACAACCATTTTTTTTTTGAAATTTGTGAAATTATACTGCTGACCACTCACTTGTGCATTGAATTGAAACGGTAGGCAAGCCCACTTCTTCTTCTTCTTTTTGTAAAATTCATGCAAAAAACGTACCAATGTACGACTTGGGTAGCGTGATAAATACGTTGACGATTAATTGGGTATGTACGACAGTTCCGCGGAAGTGGTGAACATCCAAAACTCCACAAACATTCAACCATCCCAAGAGCCAACTGAAGACGCCCTCCTCTCCCTTGAATGAATGACTGCAGCTAGTATTTACTACTCACTATTCACTAACGGAACCATGTCAGAAATCGAAATCAGGGATTCATGCCACAAATGTTGAGAGAGACGAATTGAAAGTGATGTTGGGTTTGTAAGAAACTGCTAATCCTAGAAAAAGAAGAAAAAAATGAGAAAAAAATCTATTATTAGTTTCCAGCAGTCAAATGCATAAATGTTGTGAATGTTGGATGAAATGATTGGATGATATTTCTCCGAGATGAAAATGTGACGGATTTTGTGATAGGAGTCGTGATAGGGGTTGTGACGTTGTGTGCTTAATATAATATAATAGATGGGTGTGAATTGGGAGATTGTTTGTTCAAGGGCACACTTCAATATCAAGGAAACATTCATAAATGTATCCCCAAAAGAATGTGTTAGTTTTCTAAGACAACCAAAGGCAATAAAAGTAGCTTGATGCAAATTGGCATGTATCTTATGCGGTCACAATGTACCTAGGGAGTATATTCAAAAGCAATTATTTTGCCCTCAAATACATATCTTAACCTTGTAGGATGTTGTCCTATGACCAAGGTAGTCAACAAAAATTATCAGATTTTTGGATGAATAGATGTATTCTTCGTCTTTTCAATGTCCTCGAAACTTGTTCATGAAACTCATTTTAATCCTCAATGTCCTTATATTAGGTTAAATTGTCTTTCAACGAAAGCTAACACAAGTTGAGATGACCAAAATTATGTTTTTGAAATGTTCCTAAGGGATACATTCTAGGAAAAATGTTTTGCAATCAATACATACCCTCTACAATTGGTTCTTCTAATTATCAATCGTTTTGTGACCTAAGCTACAGTAGTTTGCTCTTAAAGCGACCATTTAAGAGCTGATTAATTGCCTTTTCAGGGAAGTTAAACTCCTTGAAACAATTTTCAGTAAATTTCGGGAGGAAGAAAAATGGAATTGGCAACTAACCCAAATCGTTTCATATTTTTTGAACCTTTGTAGAATTATTTATGAATTTTTGAAGTTGAAATGCACTAGTCACTAAAAGAGCCACCCCCTTCCTGAAATGTATACTACTAGTACATTGAAGAAGCAAAATGTACCTCCGTGTCACAATTGCTTATAGAACATGGTCACTTTTAGACCAGACTACCGTAACAAAGTGGAGCTTTGTGGAACCCGAATCAAAGCTTCTACTGAGGTAGGTGTCTCTAAAAGCAACTTGGCTCTAAAAGCAACTTCTAACACAGAGCTACATTTTAGTTTTTTCAGTGTACCAACAATGTACATTTCAGGAGGGGGATACATTTAGAAACCATTGCATTACAACTTCAAAAATTGGTAACTAATTCCACGAAGGTCCAAAAAACATGAAACCACTTGGATTAGATGCTGATTCCATTTTTCTTCCTACCAAAATTTACTGAAAATAATTTCAAGGAGTTTCACTTCCCTGAAAATGCAATCATCTCTTTAAAGAGGTCACTTTAAGAGCCTCCTACCTTAGTTCATTTTTTTCACACCTTAGTTCATTTTTTTCACGACGGGTTTGGTACAAGAACTAATTCCTCAAGCTACCCATCCCCCAAAGTTGGTCACCTACGTACTGAAGCTCATTAAAACCATTCCTGTGCTACATCGCAATAGTAGTTCACCTTTCCACAAACTAAGTTAAGACCAAAATGCAAATATTATTATTTTCTTCCGCAAAAATGCAAATGCTTTTTTTTTTTTTTTTTTTTCAATTCAATTTTCTCATTAAAATCAGCACCCCGTCGCCCCCGACTTTTTCCCGGGAGTTTTGGGATTCACATACAGAACAAATATCGTGTGGTCCCAATTGATGGCAGACTGAAATTAAAACCGCCAGACGTGAGACCAAAACGACTGAATTCAACACACAAACAAAGGCTTCTCCATCAGCAGACATCTCTATCTTTCTCTTTTTTCAAGTGATCCAGTCCTTTAGGATTCGGAGGCGTTTTGGGAAATCAGACCTTTGTTTGTGGGGGCGGAGTTGGTAGCTGGGATGGACAGACGGACCAACGATTGATGGAGGCGTGAATTAAAACGGGTGCATGAATGACAAAATTAAAAACGTGTTCTTGCGCGTCCCCCTCCCCCCCCCAAAAAAAAGAAGCGAAAGAGAAGTTTATCCAGTTGACGATTTTATGTTGAATTTGATCATTGAAAGATTGCCGTTGAAAAACCAAATGAATGCCATGTCGCAATCCTTCTAGACGATTGAGTGCATACTTGTAGGTTGCACCTCCATTCAAATATTGAATGCGGGCTTTTAACTTACGGACACGCCGCTCTCTTTGATAATTCAATGGTGTCCATCGGTTGGCTCATGCAACATTTTTGGATTCTTGGCGACTTATCCCGTGTCATGGAAACGGTACTCTTGAAAGGAAGCATCTAGAGTAGTAGCCCTTGTTGACCTTGCTGAGGTAACTTGCATAAACTTACCCATTAAAGATTCTTATCTAAAATGTAAGAGCCCCCACGACCATACTCAAGTAAAAGTGGACCTTGATTTATGGCAGAGAAGGCTGCCGGCTCAGGAATTGTTCTTGAGGTCTACAACAAGTTGCCTATCTTTTGCCTACCTCATAAGACCAAGCAATGTCAACGATAAGTGGCATCTACACTCTAGAGTGGTGGTTGTAGGCCCTAGCTTGTGTTTTTTGGAGCTTGCTCAAATTTGATCTGTTACAAGGGCCTAGGCAGGGGGCCATTTCTTATGTAGGCCCTTGGCCAGTTGTCAAGGCCATATGTTTGCACCAGTAGTTTAGATGCTCTAAAGCTTCTATACATGAGATCCTAAAGTCAATTTTGGCTACACCTAATTCAGTTGGTACTTTGAAAATTCATAATTTATTTGTATACAATCCAAAAATGATTGCTAAAGAAATCTCAAATCTACTTTTGACTTCTATAAAGGTGCAACAAACAATTACACAACTCAATTATAATAGAAACTATATTGAAATGATTATTCAAACAATGTTGGGTGTAAAACTTACTTTATCTAGATCCATACAAAGTTGGATTCTTTGAAGTATAGAAGTAAAAAAAACTATTTCAATCACTTTTTAAGGTTTGCATCAATTAACAACCTTCTCTTGGATTATCTTTGGCAAACTAGATTCATGTTGATATTAAGGAATGAAATTCAAAAATTATCCATGTTTTATTTTGAAATTGTGCTCTAGTCAAATTTTGCACTAAAAGCATCAACTAAGGCAATAGTGAAGTAACTAAACTAGCTACATTTACTCTATCCATTTGACATCTATGAGATGAGATAATTTACTCACGGCTTGAATTTTGGTGAAGATAATCTTCTTACTATGATACTAGTACAACACTACAATATCAGATTGTAGGGACGCTTTACAAACCCTATATACTTTAGACTTTGATAAATGATATCTAATTCAACTAATATCTATATATTATGATCATAATATTAAGTAGTAATGCTAGAATTTACCACTAGAAAATTTTACTATTTCTGTCATAGAAAATTCCTTTTCAAATAGCTACTCTTCACATAAAGAAATTGTTTCCAAAAATTGGTAGTTAATTCTCATGATCTGTACTATAAAAACTTCAATTGTTTATAAGTATGATTGAAAAGACATTTCCTTTTGCTCCAATTTTTTCAATGAAATCAAAATATTCAATCCATCTTATGTCTCAATAGGATTTTATTTCTTCTAAAAATGGCTATTTTTCAACAATTCTACCTTAGTACTCCCGTCTCTCATCAATTTCTTTTCCCATTACATTCATTAGGCCATTTAGATTATTTACATTGTTCTTTAGGCCATTTTGGTTGATAGTCACACTTTTATTTTAGTACTTCGGTTTTTACATGTTACTACTTATGTGAAAAAATTACAATCAATCATTAAGTATAAAAGCAATCCAATATTTTCAATGAAAAGTGAAATCAAAACATTCAATCCATCCCATGTCTCAATAGGATTTTATTTCTTCTAAAAATGGCTACTTTTTGACAATCTTGCCTTAGGTTCAAAGTTTCTCATCAAATTCTTTTCAATTTCTTTAGTCCATTTTATATTATTTAGATCATTCCTTAAGCCATTTGGGTTGATAGTTACACTTTTCCTATAATACTTCCACTTTTGCATATTATCACTTATATGGAAAAATTACAATCACTCATACAAATAAATTTGACAATTTTGAGTTTCCATTATAATCTAACTTTCCATCACAGAGTCATACATTTGATAAGGCAACCCAATGGGCCGAAAGAATGTAAAGTAACAACTCCTAGTTGTGCCCCTTTTCTAAAACCAACCCATCTTAATCCTTGCCTTAAATTATACAACCTTTGTTATTCATGAGAGCTTAGAGTTGCATTTGGGTACACCTATTTTCATTACTTTGAAAATTCATAGTTCATTCATCCAATGTTTAAAAAAATGCATTCTAAGCTGAGAATTTAGAATCCCCTTTTGACTTCCAAAAAGATCCCAGAAATAACTTTTTCATTGGAACCATGTTGAATTTGCTTATTTGAGTGCATTTAGGTGTTCTTACCTCAGTAAGAAATATCTCACTTTTCCTACACCCTTTTATTACTACAGTATGATTTTTTTGAATAATTTTGAGGTGGTCTGTCAATTGTCAAAACTTCTATGATTACTTTCATGATCTCATTTGCCCAACTATTTTATTGGAACTTTAAAAAAACGAACATGATTCACCAGCAGGCATTTTTCCATTACAAAAACATTAAATTACAAGATATCATGAGTTTTTTTTATTGTATTTCACATATGAATAGAGTGTAAGGGGTCAACGTCGACAATTAAATAGTTGGTAATAATGAATAAAATAATCGCCTAGTCATTTATGAACTCTGGATAATTTGATTCACATTGATTACAGAACTGTAGAATGGACTTGATGCCCATGATCCCATGTTGTTGATAAAAACAAAAACCATTTCTCCTTAACTCGATATAAAAAAAAAAAAACACAGTGCCTAGAAATCCAAAAATGCATGTGATAATATGGAGTTCTGTAATCAATGCTGTTGCATGTGGAAATGACATGAAAAAGTTAGTCTAAAACTCTGAATAAGACTTATTAGACCCTATATTATCACATGTGTATATATGCAACTTCTTAAAGTGTGTCGTAACAGATTCGGTAAGGATGGATTCAGATCTAGAGATGGAAATGGGAGTTCCTCTAACTCTGCACACAAACTAGACCTCGCCATAGCTTCCCTAGTTCTTGGTCATAGAGGTGTAATTCTTAGCACAAAACAATGGCTCAAAACATGGCACAAAACTATTGAGCTTGCAATACAAAACTGAGACCATTGCCAAACAACAGACAGTGGAAGCAACCTAGATTTGCAACCTAGATTTATATGAAAGCACAGGCAAAAGGAATTAAGAGTCACACAACTAGTAAAGTGAGAGAAGTAACACTAGAGAACCATTGAGAAACTAAACACCAAAGGAAGGTGGAATTTTACAGGACACTACCTCATCTTGTGAGACCCTACGCGAATGTCAGATTCAGCAGAAATTAAGTCATTTCTGTAAAGCAGTGCCACATGCCATCTTGTGAATGGTCTGTGGTGACGTGGACTCCTGAGAATATGACGTGGAAATCCAATTTCGACACATGGCTGCCGAATCAGACCTTCGCGTACGGTATTCAAGGAAGCTTGAAGGTACCAACAAGAGGAATGTCCCTTGCACAATAAGAATATAAGAAGCATCACAAGAATATAAGAGAGTCAATGAAGTGACTATATAATTAAATTCAGTGCTTGCCCCAAATATCAGGTGGAGGAATATTCTTCATTCTCTATTTCGGTCATGGAACACATCCCCGCAGTTTTAATAATATTATGAACCTCCTTCCGTGGGGACTCCCTCTTTGACTAGTGATTAAGAGTGAAGACGAGAGAATTCAGTTAAAATTGCTGGCCACATGGTGTGGGTCAACAATTCAAACTTTCGATACACGATTCATCACCAGCTGTATCTTAGTAGGATGGGCTGGGCAAGAGAAGACGGTGGCAACACTTTCCGTTGTCTTGCCAACGGTGGAGCATAATATAATGAGTAATGAATATTTAAAGACTCTTTGAACAAATACAAACCAATCCTCCACCATTCGCACAGTTCCTTTGGATATGACATCAAAGGAATATTGTGAAGCTAATTTAAAGCTATTGCAAAATGTTTCAGAGGCCAATCCAAAGATGTTTAGGTGAGCCTCTAAACATACCACAGACTGAATTCTTCCGGGGTCTCATCTGCAACATTCAGCATCCACTCCTTCGCCACACTTTGATGGCAGATGCACCGAGATGCAAAAGATTGCAGTGCAAAAGCTCCTCTGGCAAAAGTGCTCCATACGTCTGGGATCGGGGCTCAAAGAACCTCCATTGCAGTTCTTTTTGTTCCCTTGGACCCCTGCCACTAGCAACAGCCATATCATCACTATTAGAGAAGACCAGCATTTGAAAGTACAGCATAGTTTAGAAGACCAGTTGAGGAGACCCGGAGTCCTACAAGCAACAAACTGGTATCCAAGTCGTAACCTCGTGATTTTATAAAACTCAAAGGTCAATGAGATTAATCCCTAAATTTATTAATAGACCGTGAGCAGGATGCCCTACACAACCTAGAGACCCTACCGCAAACCATACTCACTCTGTGACATACGATTTGTGACCTATGAGGTCTCAAAAAAGCACCTAAACCTAACAACAAGAAGAGACCAATCTATAAAGAAGTTTTGGATCAAGAGAGTTGTTTAAAAGTTTGAGCTCTTAACTAACAATATACAAACTCTCCACAATCAACGATATACAAACTATTGTCCACTCACATTGCAAACCCTAATAGATTTGACCCTCCACCTCTGAATTAGCAGGTCATTATCTGTTGTTAGTGATGATCCCAAAAATTAGAATTCAAGGAACCTCTGACTCGTTTTCAAGTCAAACAAAGGAGGTACATCCTCAAAAGATCCCCTATTAGATACACGAAGTAAATAATGGTCAATTACTGTTAATGGAATAGAACATTAGATCTATAGTAAGATAACCAAACATTAATGTCAATCAATTTAGACTTAGTGTCGACTTAATACAGTTGCTGGTATAATATCAAGAAAACGTAAGCCACACTAACATCGAGTTAATATTAAATTGATACCATTTTCTTGAGACTAACATTAACTCAACGAGGATTATACGAATCTCATGTTCATTAACGTAACATTAAAAACTTGGTCAATCTAATGGGGGTCAATTGATGAGCAAAACAACATAGGGCACAAAGATGGAACATTACTGGAGATGTGGATGTCAGCCAATGATCCGAAAATTGGAGGCACTCTCGGAAGTTGGCTATGACATCACTCATCTTCTCTATTGCAGCAACGCAAATGCACAGGCACAAAGTTTAAATCTATTCCAATAGTTGGGGAATATCATTCACAGTGGGGAGCGCTACCTTAACGTGAATATCTATGATCAAGAATTCTTCGACAGCGCCAGAAATCTAGTTCAACAGTGAAAAAAATCATCAGAAGGTACTGGTAACTATTCTAGAGCCTAAAATCCATACACTATTATATCCAGGAGTGTCCAATTGTAAATAGAAACCAAATTGACTTTCTTCCCTTCAACAAGGTCAAAGTGGCTTAAAAAAGAGAGAACGTACGCTTCACCCCTAGCCTCTATATACACTACCTCTTTAAACCTTAAATGCCCAAATGGCCGGAAGAGTCTGGCTTCCATATTTACAGGACTTAAAATAAACCATTTAGGGAGGTAACAAAATGTAACCCTACAAAGAAAAATCCTTACCCTACATTTTTGAACAATAGAAATACGACTTGCAATTAGTGCTTATTTCCCGGGGATAAAAGACACGAACGACTGTAGGTCTTTCAATGAAGGTCAGTGGAAGTGTTAAGCTAAAAAATAAAAAATTCACTTTGGAAGTGAACAGTCTATTACAATAACTTCCAGTCTCCAGCAAATAGAAGCTAAAATTCAGAAAACCTCAGTAGAAAATGAACAAACAGGTCAGAAAATTGATCGACAAATTTACGAATTCAGAAGTAGGGCAAATCCGTGTAGGAACAAACGCTAGACGAGATGAGATCAAATGGGACAGCAGACTTTTAAAATAAAGGTGGATTTGAAAACTCACAAAAACGAATTCGGGTCACCACGCCGCCTAGTGACAACTCCAATGTGAAGATTCCACCAGCAAAAACATTTACCACTCAATAGATGAAGAACTAGAGAGAACCCGAAGCCGATATGCACGTGGTCCGATATGCACGTTATACCGATATGCACGTTCCAGTTCCAATTCCAGAAGGATTCAAGGTGCAACTCGAAGATTGGGTTGGAAAGGGAACTTGGTCTCAGCGATGTCTTTCATATCAGTGAGACTGCCTTTGAAGATTTCTTCCCAAACCCCTGTTGCACAATCGTAAACAGCAACCCGTAGATATATCACCACATAGATCTTTGATCCATTTGCCCCGCAACCATAGATTGCTCCTGCGTATCCAAAATCCTTCTCGGTGTACTCACTCACTTTAATCCATCGTGAAAAATTACTAGGATCTAGCTGGAAAATGCCAATACCGTTAATCGGTAAACTAAATGTACCTACCCCACTTCCACCCACCAAGTACACACAACCAGAGCACTCTACGATGTAGGGGAAAATCTCGAATCCTTCTGGAACTGGAATAGTTTTGTCCCTCCATCTCAGCGTGGTCAAGTCTAGCATCCCAACTGCGTATGGACCCATAGGGAATTCCTGTGTCAATACGTAAAATTCACCATTGCAGTAAGCTCCAGATTTTATAACCCTGCCAGTCAACAGATTCTCAGCTGGACTCCACGTATTCGCAATGGAGTCGTACGAATCTACCATGCCACACCTAGGATCAGGCCATTTATAAGCAGCATTACCTGCGAGGTCAGGACTCCATCCCATCAGTACCAGAAGGTATTTGAAACAACCAGATGAATAACCATCACAAATTGCAGATTGTGAACGGCCGTTTAGAAATGGAATCAAACAAGTTTCCAATGACACGATATCATTCAGCACAATTTTAGACCTGTTTCAGGACCTTCTAGACAGCATCGTCTTTACAATCTTCCCCGTGATTCATAGAGAGGTCTGCCTATGGTCACAGTGATCATACGAAGATTCTTCACTTTACCTGCAAAGAGGATCTTGTAGGAGCTTCTTTGTTCGTCTACTATCATGTAACTGATTGTCACGAGTCTGGAGTCTAACCTCCCAGGGGGTAGCTCCTTCCACCTATTGGTCATAGGATTACAAACAAGGATTCGTCGGCCATCAGAAGCTCGAAAGCAAACGAGTCCTCCATTGGCGGCCATCAAATTCCAGCCAGTATTTCGGTTCGGCAAGGGAAACTCAAACTGGGGCATCGGAATCCATTTCCGTTCAGCAAGATCGTATGAAGACCATGGGACCACAGGAGACCCTTTCCCCTTCCATCCAACTCGAGGGGAATAGAATGGTCCCCAGGATACAGGGCATCGCAGAGACATCTCTTGGAACTGAGCACAATGGATCACAGCATTCCATCTCTTGCACACAGCGCGCAATCGGAAAACATCCGGTAAGGGAAGCAAAGCAAGGGTGCGTTCGAGAACGTCACTGGGCAGCGACATCCATGGTGAGGACTCTTCTTGCACTGCATCAGAAATTGAGTCCGACAGTCGAGGACGTAGAATTTTAGCACCAGACCCCTCACCACGGAACATGGTGAAAAGTGGACCTAACCCTAACCCTAAATCACAGTTGCACAAATCTGAAAACAAGGCACATAGCATTAGAACATATACAGAAATCAAAGTCAACTATCTCACATGCTCAATTTGTAACTACTACAACTACTACTCCACTGCACTCGCCAGAACCAATGACTTAAAGGTACATTTATACTCTAAGACTATGCTACAATGCAAAACCAGACACTAAATCGTATAAAGAACAATGACACCAAATGTCTCCTGAAACATTAGGTTGCTTGGTCCAACCTATAGCTAAGTTAAAAGTATATTGAAAGAACTTGAAGGAAGCAACTGGCAAGTCTTGCTTTAGTCACAACCATCCGTTTATGTCCGTTCAAAAAAAGAGGAATGTCGCAAAAGAGAAACTCTTACAGGAATGTCGCAAACACACAACACAAATTTTGAGCCGAAAAATAAATTGCACACCTCTGATTTGGCTTTCATCACCTCAGCTGCACCTTCACGTCTAAAGAGTAACGAATACATCAGTCCGCTCTTCCGCAATGTCAACTTCCCCTTTGTCACTGCACCTGCAACAACAACAGCTACTAGATTTCAAACAACATTGACAGAAGCCAAGTCTAAATTGAATGCAAATGCATAATAGGATAAGCTTGAAGCTTCTAAGCGCATGTGACAAAAATTAGGTTGAGCACACTCAAACGGTGAGCTTGAATGCCCTGATCCCTGTTACCAACAACAACGCATCCCTTCCAATACATTTGGTTGACCTTCAATTAGAAAGTTCAGTACAAGCATGACTTGGTTCAATATATGTAGCCACTCATCTTTAACTGAATACCTACTGACACTTCTAAGAAATCATCGTACACTCAGAGATAAACAATCTTGTAAGTTGAGATAGAAAGACATTGCGGATAAACCTAACCAAGAAAGACTCTCCGCACCAGATCCTCCAGAGAATTCCAAAGGGAGAAGCTACGCATTAACACGGCTTGTATCAATTTCACCGACCTACCGACTAATCGAGCGTGAGCTATTATTCCGCAGCATCGTTCACAGCGAGAGTGGAACAAATTCCAAAGATAAAATTCTCAAGTAGCAAGTGCTAGCGAGGAGTTTTTTATCACATGAACTAATTTTTTTTCTTTCTTCTCTCTCTCTCTCTCTCTCTCTCTCTCTCTCTCTCGCAGATGAGCTCTACAACTTGAAATGGCACGACGACAGAAAATTGATGCCGCCGAAGGAGAAGCGCTCACACCGGCAATCTCTGAAGAAGCGCACCTGCATTGCTGAAGACTGCTGGAAGGTACAATTAGGGTTCTTTGCTGCCGTTGCGAGATTGTCGGTGGGCGAAACTAACCCCCTTCCAAAAGGGTACTCTTTTCAAATAATTTTCTTTGAAACAAATTAAAATCCAAATTAAAAAAAAATTTAGTTGATTTTATATTATTGGATGAAGACAATTTTGTTGAGAATTACTATGACTATGAGGTGTGTGGAATGTCCAAAGAAATTCTCGTGGAAATTAGTTTCATTCAAAATATAGACCTCTTATGAAAATTCTTAATGTTTCATTCCAATTTGGAATGGATTGTGGATTTTTTTTCTCCACTTAGGGGATTTTTTTTTATAAATTTGTACCTTGCAGGAGTTTTTTTCTTTATAATTCCATCACAAGTGGTCTTTAAGTGTTGACAAAAGCCCCCACCCCCCAAATGGTGTCAAATAAAGAATCTAACCTCATTTTTATGAAAATGGTGAAAAATGTAGAGAAAAGTGTGAAAAATGTGAGATAGAGTGTCAAAAGGGTGTCAAAACCATTTGGAGGAGTGGAAGGAAGGAAGACTAAATTGAAACCTCTACAAGAATGGCTCATTTTTACTTTCATTTGAAAATCCACAAGTCAAATCAATTAGTGTACCTTGTAGTAATAATACTAATTTGCACTAATTTGGCAATGATGCAAAATTACGAGGCACACTAATATAGAAGTTCATAATATTTTAGATAATATAATATCAATCTCTATATTATTTTCAAAGTATCTTAAATAGTGTAATTGCCATCCAACTTGCATTTGCATTCATCCAACTTGCATCCATTTCATATACATCCATCCATCTTTCATTTGCATTCATCCAATTGCATCTACTTTTGAACTTTTGAATATAGTAATCTAACTTTCATCCAAATATTCACACTAATTACACCACATTTATCCAACATTCATCCAAAGGAGTGCAAGGGGTCATGCACTATTCAAATTCTCTTACACATTGAATTAACTTGTGTAATCAGAATTGATAATTCCATCAAATCATTATTCAACTAAGGTGATAGCACTTAATAGCCACTAATTTTTCTTCTATTGATGCCCTAGTCAAGAATGCTACAAGAAACTGAGGTTTCTTGTTCATTTACAGGTTCAAGTCCGTCTACACTGCAAGCACTGAATTGCACCTAAGCAAAGCACAAGAGAAAACGGCTTTAAGTGTACACATTTCACATAATCCACGACATTCTACCTGGTTCTAGTGGGGAGATCTTTCTGTAAATTTGCCAAAGTTGAGAAAAATTGAGGTTGCACAGCAAATTCAGTCAATGATACAGAAAATACATGAATTTCTACACTCTTTCAAGAGATAACCAAAGTTGTTCTGCCAGCTTCCATCAGCTAGAGATACATTCTGAAACTAGAACACGTAACTGAAATTTAATCGATTGCAATCTCTCCATGTCCGTGATCTACATTGCTGTCAAAAACCTTCACCGAAACAAAAGAAATTATTAGACCCTCAAGGATCGAATGCTTCGGGTGGTGGAGGCACAAGGATGATGCCCCGAGTGTCCAGTAATTGAATGAGTACGAGGTATCCAACTCCCAGCAACACAGATATAACCCCTGTTACAATGGCTGTTCTTTGCCCTTTCTTCACCTCTGCCTCAGCTGCAATCCATAGTACTGAAACAATTAGTTAACTGAGCCTAGGACATGACTCAACATTCATGAAGAATTGTTCATGGAAAAGAATCTAGACACAATATTGAGCTCATGACAATCCTCGCAAAGTCATGTTCTAATTGGTTAGAAATTTCCCAACTCCATATGCTGATTCTCTACAGTGGTTGAAACATCTTTTCAATTTGAGTTTGAACAAGAGTGAGTGGTCCCAACTTCTCTAGAATTTTATGGATGCTTGTAACAAGAATAGAATTCAGGTGCGACAATTTACCTTGAGCTCTTTTCTCGCTTATGGCGGGTTTGGTCACCTCGGTGACTGAGCTTGACGCCTGGCTCGCCTCTTTCGTCTCATCCCCTTCATTTGAACTCGTAGTAACAATGGAAGGCTTCGCTCGCCGAGCCTTGGTCTGGGTGCGCCATGAAGCTGGCAAAATCACGGAGCGTTAAAAGAACAAAATTCCCCTCCATTACACAAGAAGTGCCAACATCAGCTAACCCCGCTGAAGTGCCTACCGATGCCAAGGTTTAATCGTTTTCAATCTGTGAGGGTCATCTTGAGGAGGCGTGCTCTGAATTGAAGTGCTCGACAAAGAAACCCACCACGGTGACAACGCAGACGGCACGAGATACTCACCCAAATAAGCAAAGGCAGCAGATGGGTCAGTTTTGTTGCTCGCCGACTTTGATGAGAATGAGCGCTTCGACTCGATTGAAACTGTGAAAGGAGATCCTGCCTCTACAGAACTGTGAAAGGAAACCGAAACCCTAGAGCCCAGCAAAAGCGAGACGGAGTTTGGAAACATGAAAGTGCGAGAAGAAACCCCAGAGAAGCCACGCCACGCACATGCCGGCGGAGGATGCCGTGGCTGGTGCCGGTGAAGGATGTCTACAAGCCACTGTACCGGTACCCGCATTGGCGTGTATCCAAACTTAATGCATTATTGTATGTGACTTTTACTTTATGACTTTTTATTTTATTTAAAAGAACATTATATAATTGAGTAATTCAATGGTGTTGGCAATTTATCAAGTGTTGTTATATAAAATTTTAGATAGTTGGATTATAATCAAGATTGAAGCTTGAATGTGCAAGTTGAATATTATTTTTGTTTTTTGATTAATGCAAAAATGTAAGATTCAATTTAACCCCTAAAGGACCATTGTCCTCTCGAGGGATAAAATGGATTTTGGGTAGGTTCCTATGATCTCAATTTTTAGTGAAACTTTTTGAAACTCTCTCATAAGATAGTAAAACTTATTAGCTTTGTGGGAATATAATTTTTTTTTCAATTGGTGCCCAGGAACAAAAGTTATGGCATCTTAAACATAATTTTCACGTCACCGGGCAAAAAAATAAATCTACAAAAATTTGAAATTAATTTTTTAATTTTTTTTCTTCTTGAAGATCATATTTTTGTCTACATGTGAAGCTTTGATTCATTCCATTTGGATTAGTAATGTGAAAGTTATCAACAATCTTGTTTTTCGGGCAATTTGAGCATCTTCTTAAAAAAATAACTTATTGGATTCAATTCTGAATGCAATTTTCACAATTTTTCAAAAACAATTGTTTGACAAGGTTAAGTTTTCTATTTAGAACAATCTCACCGTTGAGATTATTGTGTTTCAATACTATTTTAGAGCTATTAGCGATTTAGTTTTTCTTTCAATCTTGGATCTACTTCTACTTAACAATCAAG
Source organism: Rhytidiadelphus loreus (assembly GCA_947034895.1). Classification (NCBI taxonomy): domain Eukaryota; kingdom Viridiplantae; phylum Streptophyta; class Bryopsida; order Hypnales; family Hylocomiaceae; genus Rhytidiadelphus; species Rhytidiadelphus loreus. Next base: position 50,288,541 of record OX344764.1, read on the forward strand.
AGTGTTTTTTGTTTTTTTAAAATTTTCTAGACTTTCAACTCAATTCTTCAACACAAAATATTTTAAATTCAAGTTCCATGGTGCAAATTTTTTCCACAAATTGCATTCAAAGTCATCTGAAATTGCAAGCCACTGTTCAAAAAAACTTCCCTTTTTTAACTTTGAATGCTAATATCTTCCAATCTGTACGGTCAAACTCCATGAAATTTTTATCACATGATCCGCAACTATTAAAGTACAAGATCCTATAGTTAGATTCTAAAAACAATTGTTTTTTTTGTTTTTTTTGGATGAATGCAGCAGAATTAACAGTTTTGAGTAGTTTTTGACAAAAGAATGGCCTTGGTCCTTTAGGGGTTAAAATCCATACATTGAATAAACTTGTTGTAATCTTGAAGTATACATCATATTTGAAATTGCACATCTAAAATCATTCGTTGGTTTCCATATATGTAATACCAAGATCAATACAAATATATAGATTTGTGGTCATCTATTTTTATACACCAACAATTTGTTGTACAAAAATCATTGAACCACTAAATAATGGTTACAAGTGTTATTAAAATGTTGTAATTTTCATATGTCCTTTTTATATTATTCTTGATAACTCAACTCTATATATGTAATATATTTCTTGAAAATTTGATTCTTAATTTCGAAATAGAGAAAAAGAAGAGTTTTTACTATCAAAGCCAATACATATATAGTAAAACTATTGACTCATGTAACAATAAAATAGATGAAGAAGGATCAAATGAATTAACCTTAAAGTTTTGAGGTGTTTTATAGTTGACAAGCTACCTCAAGATACTTTTTCCAAAGCAAGGCTAAAATGTTCATATTTTTTATTCTTCAACAAATCCTATTGTAGGATCATCTAGTCAACTTGTTTAAGTACATCCTCTTCAAAATTTAAGAGGAAAAATTCCCACCAATTGCAAGTGCAATGTATTTAAGCTTCCAAAATTAGTATTTTCAAGCCCTTTTAAAGGTGATGTGTGTCCCATAACTTGTGTGTTTTAGTCAAAAGGTTGAAAATGGATTGAGCTTTTATGAAAAAAATTTACAAATTAAAAAGGCTAATATATTGGTATGCATTTAAAAAAATAAGAGAGTGCAAGGTGGTACTTGATGAAATAAATAACTAAATTTCTAATAACTTTGACAAAAGATTGAGAATTGTCAATCTCAATTGTGAGAATGTACTAGTAAGTGTTATATATCTTATGTTCTTATTCTTGTTTCAAAATTTAAAAATCTAAGTTCAAAAAACAAATTTTATTTGTTTTCTATTGCTTCCTCTAGATGCATTGACTCCTTATAACTTTCATCTCATTATTTCAAATAGAATGGAGTTTCAAGGATTTGAAGTAGGTAAAAATCTATACTATAAAAGTATTTAATATTTTTATAAAGCATATTTTTAACTACCTACATTGACATTGAATTGAAAAAAAAACTATGAGTCTTGCAATATTTATCAGAATGACATGAGATAGAGCTTTACTTTGTATATAGAGTATGATGCTAAGGATCTATTTTTAGAACTTTTGTGCAAAAATTAAAAAATATGAAGTCTATAGAGCTTTCCAAATTCTCTAAACTAATCCCATAGTGGGTTCCTTTGTGCTTTAGAGGCTAATTTGTATAGTAATAAATATTTGTATAACAACAACAAGGCAAGATTTCTTCTTATTCCCCCCAAAATTTTAAAAATAAAAATTTGAATGCAATTTAAGATTAGAACCAAACTAAGAACCAAACTAAGAACCAAAGAGAGTATGATTTCAAGACTTTTTAAGATAACTCTACTATTCAAAACATAAGGCTCAAATTATTAAGCCCCTAAGTGCTCTAGTTTCAGCATCCATATTCTAAAGGCCATACCTTCTTGGCAAATTTGGTAGAAAATAATAATAATAATTCTTGCCTAATTTTAAAATAAATTATCCCTACGTCCATGTGTTGGCCATTTATGGCAATATTTTTCTCAATATTTTATGTATTCAATGAACAAATAAATAATTCTTGCCACTTATCTTGGAATCTATTAAAATAAACTATCCAAACCTTGCCAAAGGTCTATTTAATGAAGTATCCAAACTTTGCTAGATGCCCATACCTTGTTGAGTTTTGAATGATGACCTAAATAGCATAAATCAAATTTTAGTCTTGCCTAACCTTTTCTTTTGGTCTTTAATTAAATATTCAACATTGAGCTCTAGGATTGAGCTACTAGTAAAACATGGTAGTGAACAAAATTATTCAATTCAATGTTTTTTTGTTCAAATCAACTCTTATTCATCCAAAACAATTCTTGAATCTTTAAAAAGACAAACTTATTTATGAACATTTATTTTTTGAGAGAGATTTATGTACAATGTGATGTTATTGAAGTAAAAATATATACAGTGACTCCAAAAACTGAGTCTATATTTTGTTCAATTTCACTCCGTCTGTCATACATTGAAAAGAAGTGGACAAAATCCAAATGAACAAACATGAATGTTGTAGTATCCTTTGTGCACTACAATTCTAAAAAAATTTGAAGCCAAAAGCAATTACAGGTTGGAAGTAATTGAATTCCAAAGGTAACCACCCTATAGACTCAGTTTTTGCAATAGGGTTCATAATCACTCTAGAAATTGCCCATGCTTCTTTTTTGAGCCTCAATGACTTGAATACTCAACTACATGTTGTTGTACACCATATAAGACCCAACCCCATTGGTATTGTAAAAACTTGACCTACGTGCGCTTCAAAAAAATTATATATAGAAAAAAATATAGATAATGAAGATTCTCAATGATACAAAGACTTGAGATTTCATTTACTATTACACATGATCTATAAGTTGCAATTTGAACTGTTGTTGCATCTATTTTGACTAGATTTAAAAATATTTTTCCTAATATACAATCAATACAAATCATTTTAATTTGAAATTTAGCCACCAGAACAATTATTTTCACTACAATCTTCTTGAATCCCACATATTAGTTTATAAAGGTTGTACTTAGTACATTTGATTTGATTACAAGTGATTTAATATGATGTGACAACAAGAAAGTGATACATGATTTTTGACAATATGTCTTATTTCTATTTTTATAAAATGCATTTGTCAATACTTTGTCATGTATATGTTTTTATTCTATAACATATTAAATATATGCATTTTGTTCATTTGTAAATTTTTGGATTTCAATTAAGAGCATTTATTGCAAATAGCTTAAATTCTTCTTGTTCCTCTAAAATTGTTAAAAATAAAAAATTGAATGCAATTTAAGATTAGAAGCAAACTAAGAACCAAAGAGAGTATGATTTCAAGACTTTTTAAGATAACTCTACTATACAAAACATAAGGCTCAAATTATTGAACCCCTAAGCGCTCTAGAAAATAATAATAGTAATTCTTGCCTAATTTTAAAATAAATTATCCCTATGGCTATGTGTTGGCCATTTATGGCAGTATTTTTCTCAATATTTTATGCATTCAATGAACAAATATAACATCTTGCCACTTATCTAAATAAAGTATCCAAACCTTGCCAAAGGTCTGTTTAATGAAGTATCCAAACTTTGCCAGATGCCCATACCTTGTTGAGTTTTGAATGATGACTTAAATAGCATAAATCAAATTTTAGTCTTGCCTAACCTTTTCTTTTGGTCTTTTAATGAAATATTTGACATTGAGCTACTAGTAAAATACAGTAGTTGTATAAAGTGATTCAATTCAATGTTTTTTTTGTTCAAATCAACTCTTATTCATCCAAAGCAATTCTTGAATCTTTAAAAAGACAAATTTATTTATGAACCATTCTTTTTTGAGAGAGATTTATGTACAATGTGATGTTATTGAAGTAAAAAAATATATATTCACACAAAGATATTAAAAAAACATTAAAAAAAACAAAACATTTAAGCATCAAAGGGTTAAAATGCTTGAAGTGTAAATATCGTAGTAGCCTCTACCTTAGCGAAAATACACGGTACTAGGCTTTCTAAAGATTGCTCGCTGGCTATGGCGTGAAGCTCTCAGGATTCCCAGCTATGGGGAAAAGCTCTTACTAGGGATCCTCAGCTATGTCGTGAAGCTCTCATGTTTTCCTGGCTATGTCGCGAAGCTCTCATATTTCCCTAGCTATGTCGTGAAGCTCTAGGGTTTCCTTTACTAGGAACTCCTGTCGCCACATCTCCAGTTTTGTCTCATCATTTGCTTCCGCTGGCGGCACCGTTGGCACCAGGACTTGTGCAGCATCGGCCTCCCATTCACGGTTTCTAAAATCTGCGTTCCCGTCACCCTTGGGTCGCTTCCTTTAAACCCTAAATCAAAGTACAACACGCTGTCCGGTAGAGAGGAGTGCGCTTAGGGAATTCACGGGGTGTCTGGCTGCAGGTTGTGAGTGTAGATGGAAGGCAAGTAACAAAATTCGAATCTTCTCTTAATCTTCTCTTCAATCTTCGCTTGATCTTCAATTCAATCTTCGCTTGATCTTCACTTCAATCTTCGCTTGATCTTCACTTCAATCTTCCGTTGACCTATCTTCTGGTGGTTCTATAGGGCCAAGGGTAAGGGTGTGTGATAAGAAACAAGGCCTTGGACGGGTAAAATGGGACGGCCAATCCACGAGTTGGTCGTCCGAAAAATGGCTCCTAAACTTCAAACTCACGGTGACCAGGAAGCGCCTTTCACCGGTGGAAACAACAAATAAGATCGACCATGTGGGCCATTAACCCCACTTCATCGACACAAACATGAAATAGAGCGCTTACTGGATAACCACTGCTCGCAACAGGTTTACAATGCAGAAATTGAATTGCAACTAGCCTCCAAAACCAACTGAGAATAACAGAAATAAAAACGAATCACAAGCCACAACACACTGGAGACCCTCAAAGCTCTTCAAATCTTCATCTTCAAATCTTTAAGCCTTCACATCTTCAAAATCTTCTTCAAAGCTCTAAAGGAACTCCAACTTCACCTTCAAACTACTTAAACTCCGATCAAATAAAGAAGGCAACAGACCTTCCTATGCTTTCACACTCATAACTTTTGCATTTTTTCTTCAAATTAAAAGATTGATAGATTTTCTGAGAGCTTACAAAATTTACTATTACTCCTACAACTTTCAAATCATTCCAAAACTTTGTTCAACTTCTATGACCTCTCAAAGTTTCAGTCCATAGATGGTGAAAACAAGAGATTCTCTCACCTTCTCACACTCACAACTCATTCATAAATGCTCCAAATTGAATAAATGATAGCTTCATAAAAAGCTAACAACATTTACTACACTCCATCAAAGTTTCATTTTGAACAAAAGACCTGTCCGTTTTCTATGGTTGGTCAAAGTCTCAGCCGCTCTTCATAGAAGGTAGCAGACCTCCCTCCACTCAAACAAGCACAAATCTCAACTCACAACTTTAAATAAAACAAAAGAGAACAATTTGAAAAGCTAACAGTATGATAAACAACTCCTCCAATTTTCATTACTAAATTTCAAAAACCCAATACACAATGAGATTCCAAACACTCGGTTCCTCCAAAACAACATTGGGAAAGACGATGAATAGTGTCCATCTTTTCCTCCCTTTTTCCAACACCTTTGGTCCCCACCTAAGCAAGTGTACATTAGCCCTTAACTCCCTCCTAAAGCCAACTAACACCTAATGACCTTCATATTTGGCCCCACATCTATACCTTTATCTTTAACTTAGAAGGAAAATCACTTCAAAGTCCAAACTATTTCCATTATTTCCTTCTACAACTATAACCAAACAAAATAATTTCAACAAAATACTTCAAATATGGATTGAAGTACTAACATCAAACCAATGCCTATTAGAGGTAAAAAAACTAGAATTCTAAGGCTAATTTTACTCCATCTGCAAGAACTTGAGAATGCGCTTGATAGTCGCAACGATGTAATCAACACGATTTCTCTTCGTTAAAGGATTCACTGGTCCTTCTAACAAACGTTGGTGACCACGACTTCCTTCAATAGACTTCATCATGCGGTAATACTGATCGACATTGAGACCTTCGAAACATCCTTTAAATGTCACATCTCGACTGCCGGGCTCAACACATCCAACCTGCAACAAAATCACCAGTGTTCGAGCGTCACGTTGAGGATTCCCGTGCCATCGCCGCTCCACACGAGGTTGCTTTAGTGGTCGAGAAGGCCCAGCTTCTTCTTGTGGACGCTCATGCGGCGGCGCAAGACTTAGCAGCAGAAGAGGTTGATCCAGTAGTTGTGACAATGAAAATTCAAATCCAAGCTCTGATTCTTCTTTTTCTTCTTGGGACTCTGAAAAAACCCTCCAATTTGACATTTTGACTATAAAGTGGAAAACAAATATCACTAATGGATTTCAATGAAACTCTAAAACAAAACCATCCTTTTAAATAGATGGCATGTACCTCCATGAAACGTCATCTTGAAGTTATCCAACAAAATAGCGTCACCATGAAGCTACTCAATAATACGTATTATAATATGTTTTTATACTATGAACAAATGTACAACAGAACAACGCGCCGTCTGGAATTCGTCGTCACCAAACTTGACCCTGCTCCCCCTGCACTCCTCGCCGAAGGGTTCAAGCCGATTCCTGGTTTATCCGATACCACCAGCAACATCCATTCGCATCCATTCTGGGCAATTCAATGCTTAGCCACTTTGTCACTCTCCGTGTCTCTTGCCTTGGCTACGGCGGCCTTGAGATCTAGCGGAGGAGCGTTATTGTACGCGTCAATGGAGGCGGCGCTGTAACGCCCATTGTTCCAGAGCCAGAACGTGTTGGAAGAGGGATTCAAGGCGTACATGTCGATCTTGTCCGGTTTAGTGCCTTTCAAGGTCCATTTGTTGTTAGTGAATTCGAACCAGTCACAAGTCTCGATCCACTCGAGATTCAGGGAGTCGATCTCTCCGGATAAGTTGCCGTCCTCACGCTTGCTCACTTTCAGCTTTGCTTTAAACTCGTTGATCGTGTGCATGTGATAGTTGTCTCGCTTGGATATGATTCTGTCTGGAAGGAGGCTTAGATCGGACAACGTCATTTGGGCTTTCGACATCTTGAAGGGTTGGGATGCCCTCACTTGCTTTGATGCCTTGAAGCTAAAATTTGATCACAATTCTAGACTAAATTGCGTGTTTGCGCTATTCTATTCAATTCCGCGAAGCTATAAGGTTGATTGCAACTCCTAAGTTGCGCGTGGGTATCGATGTGAATTCGACAAGACCAAGCTTAATCAAAGCTTTCTAAGAGCTTTCTAAGTTGCTTGACTGCTCTGGGCTCTGAATTCTACAAGGTACGTTCTCCTCTCAGCTACGTTGCCCTCTCTCCTCTGTCTTGAAGAGCTTGAAGTCGTTCACTGATCCTCTTCCTACCGAAGTTGGCTTACAGTCTTGCAATCAAACCTGTGGTTGTTTCGTTTCTATTTGAAGGGATCAATTGAGATACTAGATGATGCTGATGTTGTTTGAACCAAGCCGAACGTGCCCTTCCTGTAGTTGTAGACTTATAGTAGTACTGAAATAAATATTTGTAACTCGATGCTTTTTTTGGTGGTACACACAATAACACGCTATTGCTTGTAAATATCTTTAACTTAAATTTTTTTTTCTCACACAAATGAAAGAAGATTGGTCATGAATCATCCAAGTCAAAAAAGTCTCCACACTAATTGCTAATGTCCTCCTTAGGTCCACCTTTATATAGAAAAACTATCCTACCCCTATTCATACCACTTGGGAGTGCTTCACTTGAGATGGATTGTTGGATCATAGTGGTAAAGTCCTTGCCAATCAAATACCAATATTTTTTATAGAACTTGGTGATGAAGCCATCGGGTCCAGGACTTTTATTTGAAGCCACATCATCAAGAGTCCCTTTGAGTTCTTGTTTAGTGATGTCACTGGATAGGGAGGCTTTAGCCTCTTCAAGGACTAATTCTGGCAATAAGTTGAGAAATTTGGCCATGGTTATAGGTCTATCCAAGGAAGGTGGGGCAGGGGAGTAGAGATTTTTTGTAGAAATTAGAACAAATTCTATGTATATCTTCGGGTTCATCATTGAGTTGACCTTGGGTATTGCGAAGACTTGTGAGTGTAGAAGAAGTTGGCTTTTCACGAACGGCTTTGAAAAATTATGATGAGACTAGGTTACCATGAATCTTCCACCTAATGCAAGCCTGAATATGTTGGCCGTCCACTTTTTTGGCTTCAACCTCTTGAAGATGAATCCTTGCCAAACTGTGTTGGTCTGAAAACTTCTTCTGCATTGGTAACCCATTAGTTTACTCAATGTCACCTACAAAATTCTAGCTAAAGTCTTCCAACAAAGATTGCAACCTATATCAATTGGTAGAAATCATTAGGAAATCATCTATCTTGATCAATTGGCCTTCATACCCACCAGATATATCCTAGACAACATTTTCTTATTACACGAGACTATTTCCTAGGCCAAAGAATCTGATTAGAAAGCAATCTTACTGAAACTTGACTTTCAAAAGGCCTATGATATCGTCCACCTATCTTTCTTGTTTAAGGTCATGGAAGCCATGGGTATTCCTCCAACATTTGTCAAAATGGTCAAAATACTCTTCAATGAAGCTGATGCTAAGGTTTGCATCAATGGAGTGGGTTCACCGTCATTCCCAGTTCTCCGTCACTACAACAAAAGTAGTGTTTTATGATTGCAAATAACGACTGCAGTCAGTCGTAAAATCAAAAAATATGATTGGCGCAGAAATCATTGTAGATGACTCGGAATATGACTGTAGCAGTCGTTTAGAAGCAGTCGCTTCAGACATCAGTCATATTGGCAATCATATAAGTTGAGGGGTATAAATACCCATAATTAGCCATAGTATGCCAACAAGGCGTATATTTTGACTTTCTTTGATTTTTTCTTGAGCTACCCGGGTAAATGAAAAATCCTACGTGGAATATGATTGTGTTGAGTCATATTTTTTGATGACGTGGAATATGACTGCTCAGTCATATTTTGTGGAATATGACTGCGTTGAGTCATATTTTTTGATGACATGGAATATGATTGCTCAATCATATTTTGTGGAATATGACTACGTTGAGTCATATTTTTTGATGACGTGGAATATGATTATGGTCAGTCATATTTTTTGATGACATGGAATATGACTGTGGTTAGTCATATTTTGTGGAATATGACTGTGATGAGTCATATTTTTTGATGATTTGTAAAACGACTCTTTTCAGTCATATTGAAAGCACCTAGTCATTTTTTGGAAATTATTATAATCATTTTGTGACTCCAAGTAGTCATTTTTTTATTGATATGTATTTTGAACTATAAATTGAACAAATCATACAACGGTTGTAGGATACCTAAGTATATTTGCAATCATACATTAAAATGATTTAACAATTGAATAAAAGATTTCATGTAGTTAAAAACAAATACATATGATTTTAAAGATATACAAGAAACAATTATATTGGAGAGGAAATATATAAGAAGGAATGTGACTCCTTTCAATGACATTTATAATTTATTAGTTACAAATACAAAATATGTATATCACAATGAATTATTTATACAAGTCAATAGAGACTATATTTCTTACAATAATATGAAGTGAGTTGCAAGTAGCCTCCTACGACTTTGTTCCAATTTTGTTGCCTGCATATACAATTAAAGAAATAGAAGGTTAATTTTTAATGAATATACAACAAAGCTCAATCTTCAAAAGTTTACAACAATAGAAAATATGTAATACAAATTTAGGGTAAGAAGAAAAACAATGGTGATGCAAGGAATAAGAAGAAAAAAGGCAACAAGTACTAAAAGATAACAACAAATACAAGTTAAAATGCAGAAGAAACAATAAGAAGCAACTAAGGTAAACTAGCCTATGACAGGCAAATCGCCTAATGCAGACATCTAGAAAACCACTCATGACAGTTCTACATCAATCTATGACAGATTTTTATTAATAAATGAGATGAAGAGTTTATTAGGTTGGTTAGTGGCCGAAATCAATGCCTTGGGTGATGGAGATAGAATTATTAGTGATTGTTTTAAGACCACCTACTTTTCTAGTGTAAAATCATTACAAGAACTAAGTTTTACATTCCTTTATGTTATGGCCATGTTAGGAAAAATTGTGACCATGTTAGGGAATTTTGAGACTGTTATAGGTGGTCAGATGGCCATTATGAATACATGCTATAGGGATATTGGGGTAGTCTACAGGCTGTTTTAGGCCAATTGGGCTGCATGCTTCAAAAATTCATAAAAAATTCATTTTTTGTCCAAAAAATAAAATTTCAATTGCTCTCTGCAATCCACATGCTTATCTTTTACTGGTAAAAAATTTAATTTTTTTCAAAAACGAAATCATGGCAAACCAGCCATTCTGCCTATCATAGGCTGATTTACCTTACTAAGAGGTAATAAGAAACAACAAAAAAGAGTTAAGATGCAACAAAAAAACAAAAAACAAAAGTAAGAAATAAGAAATAAGAAGAAGAAAGAATTAAGATGCAAGAAGAAAAAAAACAAGAAGCAAGAGTGAAGATGCAACAAAAGACAACAACTCTAAGAAGTAAGAGTAATTCAAAATGCAACAAAAGACAACAACTAAAAAGCAAGAGTGAATTCAAGATGCAACAAAACACAACAATTAAGAAACAAGAGTAAACTCAAGATGCAACAAAACACAACAATTAAGAAACAAGAGTGAACTCAAAATACAACAAAACACAACAACTAAGAAACAAGAGTGAACTTAAAAAGACAAGAGATAAGAGACAACAAAAGATAAGGAAGAAGAGTCAAAAGAAGTAGTGGCTAGGATTTCAAAACCCTAAAAAAATGACGGCTAGGGTTTCAAAACCCTAAAAAGTGGTGGCTAGGATTTCAAAACCCTAAAAAAATGACGGCTAGGGTTTCAAAACCCTAAAAAGTGGTGGTTAGGGTTTCAAAACCCTTAAAAAACGGTGATTAGGTTTCAAAATTTTAAACAATGGCTTGTCTATATTTATTTTGATTGCCCATGTTTTTTTTAGGTTGCCCAAAAACAAAAAAATGTTACTACCATGAAAATATGACCAATAATATAACTCAATGTTCTCAAACGAGTTCCCTACCGTTCCCTATGAAATACTTTGGTGTTCCTAATGGACGTATAATATACGCCCGCGAAGTACAAGACCCAAAAACAACTGGCAGTTATATTTTGCAGTCATATTTCTCTCCAAGGTATTGACTTCCAAGAATATGACTGCGAATAGTTGCCAGTCATCCTCAGTCATAAAACACTGCCGTTGTTGTAGTGCTTGGAGTTAGGCAAGGATGCCCCTTGGCCCCTTACTTATTTCTATTTGTAGGTGAAGCACTCAATGTAGCGACTAAACATTTACTAAGAGAAGGAGAGCTTTATGGCATATATCTTCCATTAGATGTTTCAAAACAACTCATTAGCCAATATGCAGATGATGTTAATTTTACAATTAACCCCTAAAGGACCAAGGCCTTTTTTCTGCCAGAAAACACTCAAAACTGCCATACCTATAGCAAGGAGTAAAAAAAATTCAAACATTGTTTTTTTTTCATATCTAACCGTAAGATCTTACACCTAACTAGTATGAGAGTGTGTGGAAAAAATTTCAGAATTTTTGACCGCTTAGATTGCAAGATATCTGCGTTTAAAGTGGAAAAAACAAGTTTTTCAGCACATTGCGAGACTAGATTTTTGACTTTGAACATTTTTAACTTAAATTTTTTGCACTACAGAGTTTTGAGCTTTAAATCTTTATAGTGGAGAATTGAGTTGAGAGTCTTGGTAAAAAAAAAAAATTCAAAAAAAATTTAATTATCATTCTTAAAAAAATTGTTAAGTAGAAGTAGGTATGAGATAGAAGGAAAATCTAAAATATTCATATATTTTAGATGGAATTAAAATGCACTAATCCCAATAGTGAGATTGTTCTAGAAATTAAATCAGACCATGCAAAAAAAAAATTTGAAAAATTTGAAAAATTGCATTCAAAAATGAATCCTATAAGTTATTTTCTTCCAGAAGATGCTCTAATTGCCCGAAAAACAAGAATGTCCATAACTTTCTCATAACATATCCAAATGAAATGAATCAAAGCTTTCCAGATAGACAAAAATGTAATCTATGAGAAAAAATAATATTAAAAATAAAATTCAAATTCTTGTCCATTTTTTTTGGGCTGCCCGAGCTGCCCGCCGTCCCCTCATTTGAGCTTATTTGGTCATAACTATTGTTCCTGGGCACCAATTTAAAAAAAATTATATTCCCACGAAGCTAATCAACTTTTCTACCTCCAAAAAAATTTCAAAAAATCAAGAGAAAATTTCAGCCCGTAGGTACCTGCCCGAAAACACATTTGTCCTCCGAAGGGACAATGGTCCTTTAGGGGTTAAAGGGGAAGAAAGATATTTCCACCGTTTAGCTCTTCTTATTGAGAGATATGGAAAAGCCTCAGGACTCATGATTAACTAGCCCAAGAGTCTAGCTTATTGGCTCTCTCCAGACCCAGCACCTCCATGGTTTGCTCAAATCAATTGCCCTTAGGCAGCAGAGCAGCAATTATCTAAGCTATTTGGCTCTCCATTTGGCATTGACTTGAATACAATTGACGTAGACGAGTTCTTAGCATCAAAAGTACAAAAGAAACTTGAGTATTGGACTAGCATTCACCTCTCCTTGGTAAAACGAGCAATCATCATTAACTCCATACTCCTTAGTACCTTATGGTATTTCATTACAATATGGGGAGGATCAATGGCTATTATCAAGAAGATAAGAGCTTCACTAAAGGACTTCCTTTGGTTAGGGTCTACTAATTGTAATCACACTAGAGTGAGTTGGACAAATTGTTGTGCATCCCGACAAACAGACGGTCTCAATCTCGTAGACCCAAAGGAGGCTCTCGATGCTTTGATGGTCAAATGGATCCTTAAGGATATACTTCCAAAATCCTTGAATTTACAATATTTTCTTAGATATCTTCTTCTCCAATGTTGCCCTCAATCACTAGGTTCTTGACCTGCTATTCCCTAATGGTCTCTACTCCGAAAGTTCCATGCTTATAAGGGCTCTAGAGCTTGGGATAGAATTATTCATGCATGGCAACTTCTCAATCGTCATATCATTTCCTTACCACCTCAAAATCACGACAAGGTTCTCACTCGGGGGGGTCATTTAGAGTGTCCATTAGAAACCATGTGCGAACAAACTTTGGACCCCCTATATACTTTTTGAATTTTAAATAAAAAAAATAAAAAAAATATGAATAGATTTTCCTACTTTGAAAGTTTATGTTTTGAATTAGTGATATTTTTATTTGTTAATAATAATTAGTTACAAATTTTTGAAGTAAAAAGATACACTGTAGAATTGAAAAATAACTTTCACACCCCTATATTATATAAGAAAAAAAATTCTAAAAAATGAACAAAAAATTCCTAAAAATAACTCATTATTGAAAGCTCATTTTGAGTTGAATATTGACTCAATGGTCATCTAAATGTGTCCTCTATAATTATTTGAGTTGAAAAACATGCCATTTTAGTTCATTTTCAATCTCTTCTAGAAATCATTTCATATTTTATTTGAGTTGGAAATTTTGGCAATAGAAAGCTATAGTCATTATTAAACAATGTTCAAAATTTTAGGTTGAAATTATAGTTTATTAGAAACCACTTGTTCGCACATGGTTTGTTATAGTAGAACTAAGTGCACCCCCCAAGGGTTCTCACCATCCCTCTCTGGTGGACTACCCACTACATCGACAGCCAACATGGATTTTTCGCTAACAAAGCAGCTTTATTGATGACAAAGACATGAGTCAAATTCAAAACATATAGAACAAGGATACTCACTCGTGCCTGCCTTGGGCCTCAATGAAAACCTCATTTGGGATGATTGATGGTGAAGAACATGCCTACTCCAGGATGGTATCTTCGATTCCAGGCGCTTGGATCGAATTACTAATAGACCAAAAACTAGTCACAAGGCAGCAGGAGTACCTAAGAGTCTTCACCAATTAAAGAGATCAACTCCTGTCCATTATCTACGATACTACATTGCATTTCAAACCAAGATTGGCACAAGGATGCCACTTGATTGAACTCCCAGCAGGCCACTCTAGCTTCATCATTGGTCGTGTTTCATTAGTCCTGAAACCCCACTCTGCGTCAACCCAATAAGGTAGCCAACTTTTTCCGGGTTGGCATAAGAGAGTTAGAATTATTCAACCTAAGCCCGGCCTCTTGTTATATGTAGGCGTGATCGAAGAACTATTTTTTGACCTATGAAGATGGACTTGGGGGAATATTGCCCCACTTCTCTCTTATACCACGAAAATTGACCGTTCCCTGTTGACTAACCAAATGACTTTAGCCAAACTTATTCACGAGAAATGGCATGGAGACATGGTAGCGGGATACTGCCCTCAATGGAGCAAAGTTTGGTATAAATCTAGACCACAAAAGGATGCTGGATTCCTTTGGTCTGTCTATCATTGTGCAGTGGCAGTACACTGTTGGTACAAAGTTGCCAACTTGAAAATCTGGATTGCTTGTCAGAGTTGCCATGACGACATGGATGAGACAATCATACATCGATTCCACCATTGTGAGAAGACCCAGCATGCATGGAATTTTGCTCTCTCCATTCTTTACTTGGTTTTAGAAATCCCTCCCACATCCGGGGTTTGGTCGTCTCTCACTTAGCAACAATGTATTTTTGGATCCAATATGCCCTAGAAGCTAAGGAAAGGATCCACAATGAAGTCCCTTGTCAGAAGATCTATTATCTGGACGTTGTGGCTTGACCGTAATGCCATCTATTTTAATAATTCTATATGGCCTACTCAAAAGCTTGAACAAGTTCTATGGGAGGCTTTTGTAGACCATAGCCGTGCAACCTGGTTTAAAACCACAAAACTTTGCGCCTTATACTCGGACAAAGCAGGTACCTTCTTCAAGTGATTCGACAATATTTGGCTTCAATTTTTTTGGCAAGAGATCCAAATCTTTAGATGATGTGGAAACTTAGTCTTCCTAAGTTGGGGGCCTTTGATTAGAGCTCTATTGGTCTCAGTTTCCGATCTTTCCTAGAAGACTTTCTTTTGCTCCTCTCTGCTTGTTCTTTTGGGTTTCCACTCTTTGGTGACTTGTAGCTTTGATCCGGTCTCTCTTGCTTTAAAAACGGAAAAAAAAGAAGGAAAAAGGGATTTGTTTTTTTAGACTAGAGCTTATGTGCTCTTTATTTTGTTTGTAGAAAATGAAAAGATTGTCGCCAAGGTTTTATCCTCTGGTTTTGTATTCTATTTCCCTTTATCAATGGAAATTGTCTATGTGTTTAAATTTTTTTTTTTAAAACTGCACACTAACTGCAGATTGATTGCCAGTTAGAGTTACAGGCATTCCTGCAGCATGTGATAGCAACTAAACTCTTGGATAATATCTTCAGTTGGCTAACATCCTAGCATGAGTATACAAGTCTACAAGTATGGGAGGGGGTTGCAGAGTCGCTCAATCATTTACAGTTGCCCGTGCAAAAGTAGTTTTGTGTGATGTAGACTTTTATGTTGAGAACCGCCCTCCAAAGTGGTTCATTCTAGAATAATTTTAGGGTGGAAAAGGTGATTGTACTGTATAATATTTAGTAATGAATGAATGATGATGTACCTCACACTGGAAGTGAAGTGTAGTTAATGAGATGCAGTAATTTTTAATTGTAAGTTGGAACTAAACTGAATCAAGATGTGTTTTGTATGCTTTAGAGAGTGTCATGATTCATGAACACTTTAAGTTGTCATTTGATCCATTCACTAGTGTTTTTATATTCTTTACAGTTGCAGTCTATGTGCGTAATGAGCAACTGATGCACTTTTGCCTTGTAAAAATCGCCAAAAATTCATTTTTACTGCGAATTTTTTGAAAAAAATGTAATAATAGCTCCTCTTCTTTCTCTAGCCATGAAAAAAAAATTACATACTTTCGGTTTCACTGGCTTCTCCAAACAGGCTTATATTTCTTTACATGCACCATTACTCAGCCTTCTACCTTACTTCGAAATACTTCCAAATTTGCTTGCGGTAATCCTCAATCCTCCATCCACTTCGCAATCTGCCCCCTTCCTTAAAAAAATGAACTCATAACTTTGTCATTGGTTCATAATTAGAACTTGAAATTTATATCATTGGAAGCACATCCTAAAGTTCCTTGAATAGATGCAACAAAAAACTTAGAATTGGACATTGATCAACCAAAATATATCCCGTAAATTATAAAGGTGTTAGGCAAATCATGCTTACCAAAGCACATTGGACTCCAAATTTGGAAAAGAAAAATTGTAGCCCAATTGTGCATCAACAATACTACTTCATTAGTGAAATTGCAATTTGTGAAGACCCACTCAAAGACCCATTAGAAAGCACGGTTAGAAAGCAAGAGTCCTTAGCTTTGTAACCTTTTAACTAACAAATGAATCTTTGTACATTAAATTAAATATGCTCCTAAGGATCTAGGGAGGCATTAGGGGAGATTTGAGGGGTATGAAAACCTATGAACAACAAAGTATAGTCAAAATCTAAAAAAATTTAAATTTTTGTAATTTAAATTAATAAATTGATGAATAATTTAAAAAATATTTGAAAATAATAATAAAATATTAATATGTGGCATGGCCAGCTCTTAGCCACATCAGATTACAGTTCACAGAGAGTTTATAGTTCGAGAACTCCATGGGAACTCGTAGTCTCCCGGACCCCTCAAATCTCCCGTAATGGATTATCCCAATTTCCAAGGGGGAATGGTTTAGACTAGTTTACAACGTTATGTTGATTGAATGAGAGCTTTACAATGTAGGTCTACAAATCTACAATCTAGAGTGAAGTTCAACGATATAATTTTAATATTCTTCTTTGGAGAGGAGGGGATGTAATGTCATGTGGACTAATGCAATGCAAGAGAATTTATGCCAATGTTGGAGGAGGTATACAATATGAGGATTATTTTTACTTTTGTCACAAGCTTGTAATAAATATTTTTGTCATCACCAATTGTTGCTATTAATTAGAGCATCTCCACCCTTTCAACCTTGCCAAATGGCTTTTAACCTTGACGAAAGTTGCAAAAGGCAAAAATTATAGAGGTGTTGGCAAATCATGCTTACCAAAGCACATTGCACTCCAAATTTGCCCAAAAAATAAATCATAGCCTAGTTGTATAGCAACAATACTACCTCACTAGTAGAATAGTGGTTTGTGTAAACCTATTTGAAGATCCATCACTTCATAACATTATGAATTGATGATGGTAGGGTCCTTTTGCTCCTCCCAAAAGCAGGAGCCCCTAGCTTTGTAACTTCCCTGCCAGACAATAATTCTTTGTAGAATAAACTAATTTCACTCTTAAGGATCTTGGGAGGAATTATTTCAATCTCCAAGGAAAATGATTTAGTTTAGTTAACAATGTTATGTTGACCCAATGAGAATCTTGAGATGTAGGTCCTCAATTTTGCAATCTTTAGTCAAGTTTGGCATTACATTATCAATTTGGTACAATTATTCTATCAATTTTGGGGTGGGTATACAACTTGAGGGTTATTTTTACTTTTGTTGCAAGCTTGCAACAATTGTTTTTGGCTTCACCAATTGCTGCTATTAAGAGCATCTCCACCCTTTCATCCTTGCCAAATCAAGTTATGGCTTTTTGTGGATTAGATTGTCCTTCTAGTCTCCACCATCAAAGTAGTTTTCTACTCTTTCTCTCCATTGAACTCAACATGATTATTAGATGTCGATTACAGCTTTGCACTCTCATTGGTGGGAGTTTCTACAATTGTCAGACTTTTCAAAAAAGTGTTACAAAAACTTTTTTACAACATATCTTCCAGCACTTTGCTTTAGTAAGAAGCTTAGTGGAGCCGATGACTTGTGTAATTGACAACCATTAATATTGTACAATCTAATATGACATAGGGCTTTCCAATCTCAAGTTCAATGCACTCTGAAAATGACAACCATTAATATTGAAGTGTATAATCATTCTAACATTAGAACATATTTCAAATGCAAATTACATATGCTTAAATGCTTATTGAGTTGCTATAAAATCTCCATCAACATTTAAAAGGTAAAGTGAAGAAGAAAGTCGAGCAATGCACAATACAATGTGCACAAATTAAACAAGATGAAAAAACAATAGTTGCAATGAACTTTCATTGTGCACAAACAAGATTGAATAAACTATAGTTGCGAATAATTTTTGATGTGCAACATGAATAGATGTAAGCCAAGAAAACAAAACAAAGTGCTTGCAAAACAATCATTTGCCAAGAAGGTGATTGAATGCAATAATTTGAGGTAGACGGTTCAAAACTTTGTAAACCCTTGAAGAACAAACCTATTCAAGGAACATAGTTTTAGAATCAAATATAAATTTCACATAGTTCTTGATTTTAAATGTCTTGCAATTATGACACTTTGACTTTGAAGGTAGCATCTTGAAAACTTAAAATTCAACCTTTTGGGAACTTTTCTATCAAATTTCTCTTAGTGTGATTTCAAAAAGTACACCAATTACACCTTGATGTTTATCACTATCATCTCCAATTTTGCTAAAAGAATTCATACTATTTTAAGTATTTTGATAATTACTATGTTTTTTACAAATAAATTACTTAAAAAAATCATATAAATTTCATTTTAATGTTTTTAATTATGAAAAATGAAGATCAATTTTGGACATATATTACTACTAGAGAAAATATTAAATTTTTGAAGGGTGTATTTTAATATAGAAAACTACACTAAAAATGGTAAATAGTGTTGGCTACACTAATTATCAACACTAACACTAATTGCAAGGTTAGTGTTAGAACATTATTTACCCATTCTAACACTATTTTAATTCTATGGTAAACTGCTAAATTGCAAAACTGGACTGAATTGTTGAATTGCTGAACTGAAATGCTGAATTGCACTGCTGAACTGCTAAATTGAACTGCACTGCTGAAATGCTGAATTGAACTGCTGAACTGCTGAAATGTTGAATTGAACTGCACTGCTAAAACACTGACCAAAATGTACTAGAGTTTGATGGTGGGAGTTAAAAGCCCAACACTATATACACTTAAGTTGGAAAATAATGTTGGGGGTAAAAACAAGGACTAACATTAATTATCCTTCAACACTATTTATCATTTTTAGTGTAATGAAGTTTGATGAAATAGGACTATGGAATGTTTTTTTAAAGATTAACCTCTTACCAAACATTGAATATGTAAGGAGAAATACCTCACACTCATCTACCCTAAAGATGGAGCATCATGCTTCAACCAACAAAGAAACAAGCACAATGCCCAAATCTTCATCATTCCTTGTAGGCTATTGGTGGTGATCCTCAATTCTTTCCAAAAGGCTCTTCGTACAGTATTAAACTACAAAGCATGCCTATCATCTATTGAGCAAACAAGCACTTGTAAGAAGTCCAAGGGTTACAAAAATATATTACTTCCCATTGTTGTTCGTAGGGGGTACTATTTTAGTCTATTTGGATTTTAATGTGGTTCTTGGAACTCACCATAAATCTGAACCACATGGTGGTGTTCTTCAAAGTTATCAAACCATGACTTCTCAATTCAATACTAACCCCAATTCCACACTAAGATAGTCAAAATACAAGCCTTGACAATTTTCACTACATTAGAATGCAAAAGAGTCCAACAATAAGATTTCACTCTTGTATCCAAAGTGATACACCCAAATCTTTTTTTGGGTGTGCATATTTTTGCTTACATCTTTGCAAATATATTACTTATCTCTATTTCATTGAATTGGTCATAAAGAAACGTTATTACTAGAAGATTCAAGACATTACTTTTGGCCAAATGAAAAGGTATTTGAACAAAACATCAATCACAAGCACGCAATGCACTTTAGAATTGGACTTGAGGGCATTTAAGGGTTGCAATGACAGCAATCCTGACAACAACAGTGCAATGCAATTTGACAACCAATCTCAAATCACTGATAGAAAGCTGATCTTGGAGCACCAGTGAGAGCAGCAGAGCTTGGTGCACATATGGGCCTCTGGTGGCAGCAAGCTTTTCTACTACTGAATACAGCTCCCACAACTCGTATGCTGACAAAAATAAATCTCCAACAGCAGGCACACTACAATATCTTTTGAAAAAGCCATTTTGAAATCTCAGTTACTAAACAAAAAATGGATTCTGCGTCACCACTAAACCGCTAAAAGTGAGCATCACACCTCAATTTACACATCAAGCCTGAAAACGACCTGAAGCCACCGCATGTTCTTTTTGTTTGCCCTTCTTGTCCTCAAGAGAGAGGGGTCGTCAGAGTGCAAGCTTCCTCAACTCCATGCAGGGGTAGTCTTTTTCTGGAACAAGACTCTGGGACTCAAAAATGACCAAAATGGAAAAAGAAACAGTGAACCCTTACACTGCACTGTGTCTACAAGTTGAGAATGACCTCTTTACGGCGCCACGCACAGATTGGGTTGAAAACTGAACTTGGTCTCGAAGATATCCTTCATATCGAAGAAGTTCCCTTTAATCGGCTCTTCCCACACCCCTGCTGCACAATTGAACACCGCCACCCACATGTCATACGCGTAGGTCACCACATGAATCTTGTTTCCACTGGCTCCACATCCATAAATGGCTCCTGTGGACCTCAGAAACGGCACATTCGAGTACTCGCTCACTTTGATCCACCCGGCACTGGAGCCGCCGCATTTCAGCATATAGATCCCAATGCTGGCCATGGGCATCCTGTCTGTGGCTTCGGAGCTTCCGCCCACCAAGTAGACGCCACCGGAGCAGGCCACAATGTAAGGGTAGTTTAAGCCCTCGGGGATGGGAATGATGCTGTCCCTCCATGTGAGAGTGGACAAATCTAAGGCCACCACTGCGTGCACACCGGTTCGCAAGTGACGGGTTAAGATGTAAAACTCGCCACGGCAGTAGGCGCCACTCCGTAACAGGATGTCGGCTGATAACGTCTCAGCTGCAGTCCAGGTCTGGGATGCGGAGTCGTAGATGTCGACCAGGTTGGTTGTGAATCGGATGTCAGGTTGTTTGTACGCCGCGTTACCTGCAAGAACAACAGGCAACAATGAGATGATTCTAACATCAGGAACATGCATTTGCTGGAAGCAAAAGAAATCAAGAGTCTTCCAATGACAGATAATTATCAGTAAAGCTTTTATCAGGCTGTTCATACGCTGCGTTACCAACAACAACAACAACAACAACAGCAGCAGCAAAGAGATGATTCTACATCACAAACATGCAGTGTTGGAATCAAAAGAGATCAAGTCTTCCAATGAGAAATATCAGTAAAACTCTAGACTGTTCCAGGAACTATTAGATAACCTCAGAATATAACATTATTTACCAGGATCATTTCCTCCCTTCCTGCAAATGTGGAGAAGATAGATTACGTTGCCCTGTGATGCCTAGAGCCCAATTCTTGAGAGGAGCACAATTTTGAAGGACCCCATGAACCAATCCCCGGTGGACAAGCATGCTTTGGTGGCAGAGCAAGCTCAGAGTGGGATTTCAAGAAGATGGAATGTATCTAGAAGTCAAAAGCCTAGAAAGAGAAATAAAATAAAAATAAAAAACTCTAACATTACCATGGTATTTAATATTATGAAAGAGAATTACCCCATCATTCATCCCTATGGTCACAATGACCATACAGAGATTCTCGATACTACACCCTGACCTCTTTAATCCGATTGCCTGGGGTCCGAGAATATGTTTACAGGATATTCCATTATGTTGTTTAAGTTGAGATCATCAGTCTTTCTTTCTATTGTTTGTCATTTCCGCTGGGGTGGCTCCAAAAGTTTGGTTCAGCCTACCAATTCTGGCTAATGTAGCGTAATGTTTTTGTTATTTTCGTAGCTATAATAATACACATTTTGGCGGGGGTTGTAAGAGAAAAAACAGTAAAACTGCTATACAAATTGGCTACATAATCACATTTTCATCCTTGAATTTCTTGTAGAATTATAGATAAACCAAATTATTTGATGAAATCTGGCAATGTTTAGCATCAAAAGGAAGGCAGATGGTCATATTGAAGACGTCAGAGTGTACCTGCAAACAGGTAAAATGTAATACAAAGATCAATACAAACATTGATGGATGTGTGCTCACCTATTCTTATGTACCAACTATTACTTGTACAAAAATCAAGCAACTAAATATAATGGTTACAAGTTTTATTAAAATATCGCAATTTTTTCATATGCCCCTTTTCATATGTATTTCTTGAACCTTTAGTCCTGAACCTTTGAGGCTTCTTTTGAATGCATAAAAACTCCTGTTTGGGTTTCTTTTTAAGACTTGTCAAAATTGTCTTGAATATTTGTACACCAGGCTCTTCTAGCTTAGTTACAACTGTTTCCCAATTTCACGAAAAAATTGACCATCATGGTCTTCTTCCCCATCTGCGTCGTCATTGTCTTCCTCTAGCTCGCCTTCCTCTTCTTCCTCTTCTTCCTCGTCATCCTCCTCCATACGGCGAGGAGCGCTGAGGACCACGCTTTGGCCTTGAGACTCTGCAAGATCTTTCTGTAACCGAACGAGGTTGGCTTCCTTTCGCTTAGCCTCAAGTTCAGCTTTCTCCGCTTTCCGCCTCTCTAAATCGGGCCTACATCAGAAAAAGAAAAGTCACAAAACAAGAAGTACATATATATATATATATATATATATATATATATATATATATATATATATATATATATATATATATATATATATATATATATATATATATATATGAAACACGACAGCAAGAAACCAAAGGATGATCTTCCCAAAAAATGTTCAAAAGGGTCGCAATTCAACAGAAATCTTCCAAAATAATAGAAACTGTCTTGCGATCAGAGACATACTGCAAAAAAGAGTTCCATTACTTGTATTTATTTTAAGAGTTCAGTGACAGAGATGCCATCTCGATTTGTACCGTTCTGCGTAAATAAGGATCTGTTTGACATTTAAGTTTACGTGACGATCAGGGAGTGTGAACGGTACAAAATTTTAAATAGACTGCTGCACTTACCAGTATGATTCAATATACTCATCCGCACACTTGTCCACTTGGTTAAAGAAATCCACAACCCCTTCCCCTGTGACAGCTGATACACCAGCGTTGCGAAGATTCTTGTAAAACTCATCCAGGACCAAACAAAGACTGCGGCTCAAGCTGGAGGAATACGATGAATCACCCTCCACGGCACCTTGGAACGCCTCGAAGTCGTCCATCCACTGCAGATGATGAACAAACTAGACTGAGTAATTGCGCGAAGACCCAAGGAACGACCAGTAGTAAATAGAACTGCATATGGAAAGTCTCTAAAGCGGAAGAAATTCACTTTAAAACTGCAAAAAGAAAAAACGGGGTACAAAATGCAATGGGAAACCAATTGAGGTTATAGTATTATAAAACGTCCTGATATGCAAATAGACTTTCAGATGATAAATTATAGAACACGACAGTAAGAATCAGACTAGAGTGCAAATAATCTTTGTGTAGTGTCGGTTCGTTTACCTCTAGAGCAAACTGATGTTTGGCAACATCCACCTTGTTGAAAGCTAAGAGAAGTGGAAGTCGTGTCTTGTACAGTATGCCACATGCGTAAAGCATGTTACTCATGAACGTCACTGGATTCACGGATCGCGGTGTGTCGACAACGTAAGTAACGACTGTGGGAAAACAAGATGCGAAAGCTTCCACAACAATCGCACCAGACGCTGACCACGTGAAAATTTCGATTTGCCCAGGAGTGTCCACAAGAACATAGTCCAGGTCCGCTGCGCGTGCCTCTACCAATCCCACAACCTGACAACCACAATGCATGTCAGAATCAACTCTAGAGAGAAACGCTCATTATTACATTATCTAAACTTCAAGTAGTATCGAATTAAACCCTCAAGGACCAAGCATTCATGGATTAAAAGTGACCAACTGGACTGATCATATAGCGTAAAATATGATTCGGATGAAGCCATGTTTTGTATCACCAGAATCAGTGAAGAACATCACCTAAACCCTAAACCCAAACCCAAAACCCATCAGTCAAAGCACAAATACAATGGGATAAAAGGCAGATTCCATATGACCTTATAATAGCCGCGAGGGAAAAAACATTTAACGCCTTTGGGTCCTTTTATTAGGGTTATGTCATAACAACGCCTGAATACCAACAAATTCACCACAAGCCACAAAATTTGACAAAGGTCAAAGAGAGATCACCTCATCAAACTTGGTGGCAAAGAGATTGAGAGAGGTGAGAATCCCCCCGTTGGGACCCAGGTGATACTCCTTCATCACATTCTTATAGTTGACAGTATCCCGAATGTCAATGTTTGCAGTGAACGGTAGAGACATCACCGCGGGATCCAGGTTCAGGACATAGCCTCTCTTTTGGGAGCTTTGCACATGCGATATCAGACGCTGCATCAAAGTCGTCTTTCCACTACCTACATGGGGTTTCAGAAGACAACGCATTGTGAAAATCAGGTCTAAGGTAGAGGATCCTCAAAACGTTAGGAAACTGATCCCGTTTCCTATTGACTGACTGACCCTGATACCAACAACAACTCATCTCTTCCAACACAATTAGTTGGTCTTCAATTAACAAGGATGACTTGTAAGCTAAATGTCTATGGCCTCTACCTTTGAATGAGAATGGAATTGTCACTGTCCATTGAACAGTGGTCCACTGTCCCTTAAGAAATATTGAGCGATAAAGATTTGATCTGAAGAGTATTTGGCTCTGGTAGTACACAGGAAGAAAAGCAAGAAACTCAAAAACGTGGATTTAGGGTTCCCACCTGCCATTCCAATCACAATGATCACAATAGGTTTCTTGGGCGCCATCACCTTAGCAGCAGGACTTGCAGTTTCTTGCTCCTCTGCTCTTTGCAAACAAAAAAAAAATCAGTCTAGCTTCCTCCTCACTCAACCTAGGCACAGCATTGCAATATATAGCATTCGGGTGCCCCGGAAACTACCAACGCTATCTTCTAAGGTACTGTTTCGCTATTACGCTCTGACCAAAATTACCAGCAGTTCTAGAAGAATCCTGAATTCTTGAATTGGCGCTGATCAATAGTCCACCTCTTCTATGCCCTCCCTGCCACAAAGTTAGTCCAACCACGAAAGAGAAGATTATATATCCCTACTGTAAAAAATTAGTTGTCTTCCGAACGTCCTCCATTTCAGAAACCCTAAAGAAGTCATGTTGCAAAAGCCATTCCACAAAGTGTTCCAAATTCTGCTTGGGATGAATGATCTACGGAGAAATTTCTACTCTTATCCTAATCTGTTGTCATGAGCTACCATAAGCGGCGATTCGAACGAGGATCGATACATTGCGCACACTCACAAACTACTTGTAACCTATTTGAACAGAATACGCTCGAAAATTGCATAAAGAGGATAATTGAGAGACAAAATCAATCACATAAACTAATTTTTTTTCTTTCGTCTCTCTCGCAGATGAGCTCTACAACTTGAAATGGCACAACGACAGAAAATTGATGCCGCCGAGAAAAGAAGGAGAAGAGCTTACCGGCAATCTCCGAAGAAGCGCACCTGCATTTGCTGAAGAATGCTGGAAGGAAAAATTAGGGTTTCTTGCTATTGTTTCTTACAGAGTCGCCGAGCGCTTTATGGACCTTGCAAGACCCAATCAGCGTGAACGTCCAGCTGGAGGAACCAGGACGTCTAGCTGGACCATCTTCGGGGGTCGGGAGTCGTAGTCACCCGTAACGCAACGGCTTAGTCACAGCGGCATGAACCCGGGAAGGTGAAGCCTGCGAAATCAGGCACACCCGCCTTCTTCCATTCCGTCGCCATCGCTCTCGCTTCTCCTCCCTTCTCGTCATCCCAACTCCGGCAGCAACTGCCGGCGCAACACACAACGACGCTGCGAAGCCTCTCACACAGTTCATTTTCTGTGAGAAAATTTTCTGGATCGGAGATTGCCGCACACGTACAGAAAGAAAACAGTTCAATTTTGCGACTTCAATCACCCTCGGAGGAAGCTTTATCGACGAGCTGCCGAAGATGCTGTGATCGACAGGTGCTGCGATTCTCTCTCTTTTTTGGTGAGATTCACAGCAACGGTGTTTCCGGAGCAAGGAATGCGATGTAAATAAGTAGGTTCAGTCGTTTTGAATGTTTGTTGAGAGCGCAGGGAACGCTGCGTGCAGCCGTTGCTTCGTCGCTGTGGGCGTTTGTTCGAGGTGCTTTCAATGTGTTGTGAGTTTGTTCTCGGCAGGAATAACTAATTATTTTATTTTCGCGGCTTAGGATTTGCTTTTTTGAATGTTGCTGAGCGTGCAGGTGACGTACGTACGTTGCTTGTAACCGCGTGTTTAGCAGTTATAGGTGACTGTTCGAGGTGCTTTCAATGTGGATGCGTACTCTGCGTGGACGCGAGAGTTTGATGACTAAGTTATTTGATGTTTCGTGGTTTGGGATTTGCGATTTTGAAATTTGTTGAGCTTGCAGGGGATAGGTGTGTGGAATTACGAATTTCGTAGCTGTCAGTGCTTGTTTCTGGGGCTTTCATTGTGCTGTAAGCGTACTCTGCGGTGTGTTAGTGTGGCGGGAGATTTTGACTGATTCGGGAGTTTACTTCCTGCATGGGATTTGCAGGCGTTTCCGTGGATTTTAGGCGCGGTCGTGAGGTCAATAACTGCGTTTTCAGCTGCCGTGTTTCAGCTGCAAAGTTTACCATGGCCGGGAACCACACAGCAGGGATGATTTCTTCGTTTCAAGCCATTGATTGGAATAAAGCATGGGCCGAATTTGCAAAGGGAATGCTGCGACCGATTTTAGCCCTCGCCGTGGTAGCCGTGGCGATCGCTGTGTCTTTTTCGCAGAAGCTTGGGATTGAGAAGGAGATGGCATACTCTATTTTGCGAGCTTTCATTCAGTTGTCGATTATTGGCTTATTGGCTTCGTGCTTGAATTCGTGCTAAATTGAGAATGGCTCATTTTTACTTTCATTTGAAAATCCACAAGTTAAATCAATTAGTGTGTTTTGTAGTAATAATATTAATTTGAACTAATTTGGAAATCATGCAAAATTGGAAGGCATACTAAAATGGAAGTTCATAATATTTTAGATGATATCAATCTCTATATTATGTTCATATTTTCAAATAGTATAAATTGTCATTCAATTTTTATTTGCATTCATCTAACTAGCATCTACTTTTGAATATAAGATTCATCTAAATTTCATCCAAATATTCACACTAATTACACCACATTTATCCAACATTCATCTTAATGAGAGCAAGAGGGCATACACTATTCAAATTCTCTTACAAATTGAATTATCTTGCAATTGTATAATTAGAATTGATAATTCCATCAAATCATTATTCAACTAAGGTGATTACACTTAATAGCCACTCATTTATGAAGTTAACATTTTTAGATTCTTATTCAAAGTATCTAAGAATTTTAGAGAAATTATAAATTCCTATGAAAAACATTAAACTTACAACATTTATAAACTATGATGCTTTAATTTGGAAATCAGATAAGCAGTAACCTTTTATATTATGGTTTCATGGTAATATCAATTCTAATTATACTTGTAATATAAGATTTTGAGTTTCATGATTATTTGAGAATTATAAAGTGAATTGGAAACTACAGATAGTAATGTAGAGGTTTTGTTCACCACACATGCCAAAAAATTTGCACTTCCCTACAATGAATGATAATCCTACACTCACTTAAGATTTACCTAAATTCTCAAACTTTGGATTAGATGCAAAGACATCATAAAAAAATATGGAGAAAAGTCAAAAGAACCATACATTGAATGTACAAAATAAAAAATTGCTTCAAAACAATAGTGAATCCTAGTCTCAATTGTGTTTTCATTTGTTGGCCTTTTCCTTCAGGTTTCAAAAAATTTAGTTGAAAAGTGTCCTCCAATCCTACATAAATATAATACTATAAGCACACTTTTTCTTTGGACTCAAGAAAGTCTTATCTTCATAATTCATTCTTATACTTATCTAGACAAGTGGGGATATTTAATCTATGTACCATTTGCAATAATGCAAAATTTTGAAATGATTTCATCTAAATTTTACTCTTTGGATTTTTCATGAGAATTATGATACGAGAACTATATTGTCATTAGCAATAAACAATTGTTTGTTGCTAGGGTTGTGTGATGAAAAGGGGGTCAATCTTATTGCAATAAAACAAACGAAGGTTCAAATATTCTATGAATATACATATTACTCCATACCCTTTGCACATGGGATGTAATATTTTAATCTATTAAATTCCTCCCTTGGGACTATAGCTTTTCAAGAGACCAAGTCATTTAAATTAACGTAAAATTTATGAAATGTCATCATCTATTTGATATCTACCTTTTTTCTTATTATAGATTGTGTTTGAATTCATATTCAATTTTTATTTTTCAATCTAATTTCAATTGTTTTCAACTTTTATTTGAGGTGCAAATTTGTCTTTAGTCCTTCTTTGTGCAATGGTGGAACCTAAAATCCAATTTAAGAAAAAGACAACCCAATGCAATTAGATTATATGCAATCACCACTACTAGTAATAGAAGGGTGGTCTTTGGACACCAAAGAATGATGTCAAAGACTCAAAGCATATTAGCCAAGGCCCAGATTAGAGTTGTGCACTTGGGCCCAATATCAACCATTTAACAATAAATGTGAGGGTCAAAAAGTAGGGGTTAGCCTTAGGCAACTTTTACTAGCTAGAACCTATGGACTACGAGCCTTCAGCCCTCGTGGGTGGAATTACCAACCCTTTTGCTTGCAAAATTAAAAAGAAGTGATACTTCCTCCTTCCTTCTTCTTGTTGCATGGGCAAGATTTGTGTCTACCCCAAATACATTGCATGTAGCTTTTTTGTTTTTGTTTAGGGTAGTGATTTAGGGTTTGTATTTCGGGTGGACATTATGGAGGTTCCAAAGGGGTTACTAGCTTTAATGCTTCATGATGAGGGGGGTGATAGTTCTTAATGGAACCATAGTAGAAGTTCTTGTGGTACTTCAAATGTGAGAAGAGAGAGTGGAAGGAGGGGGTTTTGAGGTTTCTTGTTGACATGCCCGAAAAAAAGTATTGGGAGTTCAACCTCAAGCCATTCAAGTAAGCAAATTGGGATTTTTTTGTAAGGAAGTTCAACACACTATTCTCAAAAGAGCCTCAAAGAACTTGGGAGCAAACGCATGACAAGTGGGGCAAGATGAAGACAACGTGATAGGATAAGAAGGCAAAACAAGAAAAAATTGAAGCGCCACCTTCCACTTGAACACCATGGTATGAAATTTTTTATAGTATTATTGGTGGTACTACTAGAATCAACAATGGGCCTCATGGTGTTAATCATAGAATTTGTCTGCAATATTTTGAGACTCATGTTTTGAGTGATGATGATGAGGGCACCTTGCCTACTCTTCCACTTCCTCCCCCTGCTACACATGTTGCTTCTTCATAGTCACCACATACAAAAGCAGTTAATCAATTGGGATGTGAAGGACAAGTGAATAGGAGTGTTTGAAAGAAGAAAAGGGAGTTGGCTACAAGAGATGAATCTATTGCCTCAACCATTAAAGATTCTCCAAGAGAATTCTATAGGTAGAGAAGATGGAGTTATCTATTATAGAGAAGATGATAAACAATAAGAGAGAGCATAGGGAGATGGTGATGAAGGACCAATTGCAGATGGTAGCTTTATTTGTAGAAGCTTTGAAGGCTAAGGACTCTTCAAATAGTTCTAAGTAAATGTTGCATCTTGTATGCTATCTACTTTGAGGGGTTTAGAGCATTGAAATTTTATTTCAAAACTTGTATGCAATTTGATTTGATTTGAGTATGATTTGATTTGTTCCAAATTTCATTACATTGAATAAAAGATTTTTTTATCTATATAAGTATATATACATGGATACATGCATTTCAATTCAAAACTTAGAGTAAATCCAAATGAAATGTCAATGTACTTATCCATCATTAGCATATAAAGAGATTTGAGGGCAAAAGAAGATTGGAAGTTTCCAAATGTTCCCAAACAATAGGGAACACTATAAATTCTGTCACAACAATGATTTGACGTGCTTGCAAATATGCCACATCATATAATATTAATTAATAATTAAATAATAATAATAATATATATATAATAATAATTTTATATTTTGATTGGTTCTTCATATCTCCATCAATTCTTCAATGTGTCAAAAGTTTGTTCAATAACAATTCTTCCGGAATTCATAGAATTGTCAAACCCTTTCTTCTACAAATCATTGTGGGCCTTCTAATTCTTCATCAAATAGGTATGAATGGGACATGCAACATCTCCTATCAAATGAGTACATCTAACATCTCCAACCAAAACCAGTAGTTATTGCAGAATCTTTTGTTTCTTTAAATCCTTGTATAAGATGGACACTTTAAATTAGATGCCATCATGCACCATTAGGAAAAATTTCAAGCCTAAACAAGGTTGCAAGTTTTAATAGGCAGTGGTGCAATTGTAGAAAAAAAAATTATTTTTTATATTTTATATTTGGAAGGTGACGTGGCACTACTAGTGACATGTCGGTGACACGTTAGATTGACAATTTTTCTAATTTAAAAAAAAAAATTGTTTTTGCACCGCAAGAGAGGCGAAAATAAAAATTTAACGGCCTTTTGCAGTCCTCATAATGTTTATAATGTCTTCCATATTGGCCAATGCACAAATTTCCAAAAATCTTTTGTGAATAATAAACTGCTTGAAATATAATGGAGTTGAATTTTTTCTACTTTAAAAACCAATAGCTACTAATGTGACTCTTCTACTTGGATTCTTTCCTAATGGTATATGTGTCCCATCAATTGCTCTACATATCTTAGGTAAACCTGTTAATTCTTCAAAATTTGAGATGAAACTCTAAAGGTGCTCTTCAATTGGAATAGAAATGAAGAGGCTAAATAATTTGTCTCTATTACTAAACATGTCACAAATAATGTTCTTATACTTTCTAATTGTTGAAGCTCCAATTTTAAAATGGTCTATCATGTGTTTTACCATTAGATGGGATTCAGTTGCAATAGAGGGTTGCGAGTTCCCCAATGTTGGAAAATTTGCCATGCAGGATGTTGATGTAGTTGAGAGTCGACTACATCAATAAATATTTAAAAAAAAGATTTAATGTTTTTTTTTAAATTTTTTAAATTTTTAAATTTTTTTAAATAAGTTTTTTTTTCCAGGCAATTCAGGGTGGTTTCTAGCAACATGAATAGCCTGAAAACGGCCCTCCCGAAGGGCTGAATCCCATTTAATGACTATAACTATGTGCAAATCTATGAATTATGCATGCTACAATTTTTCAATTTCTATTTGTGGCCTCACTTGATTCATACACTTACTTCTTAAGAAAGGAATCAACTTGTTCAACAAATTGTGAAATGCATCAGAATTCATCCTACAAAATTTCTTATATTTGTTGTGGTGCATTTCATCAATTGATCTCTACACTACCCTTTCTATGCAGTTTCAATGTATAGATTGTCTAGGCTCTATCCAGAAGAGGTGGAAAGCATTGGGTTATTGGAGTGAGTCAAGCAATAACAACAAAAAAAACTAAAAACTTATTAGAGTCACACTATTAGAATTCAATACCTCCCAAGCCCTTGATTTGTAATTGAAGGAGTTTCTCATTACTATAGAAAGCATCATCCACATGAGCACAACTTGAGCACAAAAGGGGTTCCATATTGACTTGTAAAACTCTTACAAATTGTTTAAAAAAAAATTGGAACTTGAAACGGGAAGCTACACTTCACAAGCTCACATTTGTATGAAAAAATGCCCCAAATGGTAGAGCTTCTTTGGATCCATCCTTCAAGGCAAGTTGGCTACATGCTTGAAAAAATTCAAATAATTTGGAATTGTACAACAAATAGGAAAAATATAGAAAATAGAAAGAAGTAGAATATACTATATTGTTAAGAATTTAGTTATGGAATTGAAAAACACCAATCCCAATGGTTGTAATGTTGTACAGACTAAGTAATAAACAACCTAAATCCTATGATTTTATTTTATTTCCAAAAGTATTAAAAATTGAGTTAAATAAAGGACTTCAATGTTTTATTTTAGAGTAAATAATCTATAACTGCTTGAAAACTAAAACTCCTTGTAACTTTCATCTCATATCAAAATGGAATGATTCAAAGCTTTATATATATATAAATCTAGAAACCAATTTCAAATTTGTATTTCTTGAAAATGTGATTTTAAAAGATTTTTTATGAGTTGCCCATAATGTTGCCTATAGATGAGTGAAAATTACATATCATACAATAACTTTTTAACCATGTAGTCAAAAGTTATAACAATTGTCATGCTTTAAATCTACCTTTTAAGCACATGCTATGTGAAAATTTCAAAGAAAAAAATAAAAATTCCATTCATAGTGAGTTGTACCAAACACTATGTTGCAAAATCAAAATGCAGTTTGGTCCTTATGGGATTAAGTCAAAGCATTAGTTTAAGGATAGCACAATTAAGCATCCTATTTTAGCATGGCTTTTGCAAAAGAGGCTCTACTTGATATGCAACATTCTTTGCAAGTATGAAACCTAAATTTGCTACATAGGTGTTTGGAATATTTTTGAGTTTTACTAGCTATTTTCCTTTAATTCTCATATTGAACCAATTTTTCAAGTACTAAGTCCATTTTTTTCTATTTGAAATTTGAAATAGAAAGTTTGTAGATTTTTTTGCTTTTTTTTTTATAGTTTCAAATTACAAGTGGGATTTTTTCCAATTTTATTGGCTAACAATACACTAACTAGTGATTCTTCTTGAACATTGTACTACACCCTCACCCTCACCATTTTAATATGACTGCTTGAATGATTGACATGAGGTAGAACAATATACCATGGGTAGAATTAGGACTTTGCCCTCATGTCATTGTTGAATTTTAAAATTTTTGGCCCCACATAAAGACAAGTATGAGAAACGTTGAGAGCAATCGTAATAGCATTTTTTCCACAAAGTATGAATTTTTTATAAGTTTTTGAAGTATGTTGCCCATCATGGCCTAAAAGAGTCTTGAGACTTCTCTCAAATCAACAAAAAGTGCATCCATGATGGTCATCTCACTCACCTAAAGCACTTGCAATATTTCCTAACATGGCTACAACATGACTAAAAAAGTCACTTCTTGCAAAAAAATTTACACTCACAAGGTGGAAGTTCCTATTGTAGTCACCAATCACTCCATTATCGTCACCTAAGACATTGATTGTAGCCACTAATTCAATTCAATGTAGCCTAAATCTCATTTATTGAAAAAAATACTGTAATGGATCATTTTTTTAGGTGTCTAGAATGTGTCTTTTGTCCACAATTGGTTGTTCTAACTTAACCCCTTAAGGACTAAATTGCATTTTTTTGGCAATATAGTGATTTGGGATTGCTCACTGTGAATGGAATTTTTTTTCTTCTAAATTTTCACATAGCATGTGCTTAAGAGGTAGCTTTCAGACATAACAATTGTCATAACTTTTGACTATATGGTTAAAAAGTTATTGTATGACATGTAATTTTCATTCATCTATAAGCAGCCTGGCAACTCATAAAAATTCTTTTAAAAACACATTTTCAAGATTTATATGTAGAAAGCTTTGAATCATTCAATTTTGATCAATGAATCAAAAGTTATGAGGAGTTTTAGTTTGAAGGCAGTTATGGATTCTCTACTCTAAAATAAAACTTTGAAGTCCTTTATTTAACTCAATTATCAATATTTTTGGAAGTAAAGTAAATCATAGAATGTATTTGGTTATTACAACATTACAACCATTGGGATTGGCATTTTTCAATTCCATAATTAAATTCTTAACAATTTCGTATTTTCTACTTCTTTCTATTTCTATGTTTTTCCTATTTGTTGTACAATTCCAAATGATTTGAATTTTTTTCAAGCATGTAGCCAACTTACCTTGAAGAAGGAATCCAAACACTAGTAGAAAATCTGAAATTTCTGTCATTTTGGACGTGTTGTTTTGGACAAAATCTAACATAAATCTATTGTTTTGTCCAAAACAACGCGTAAGCTCCACCATTTTCGACATTTTTCCATACAAATGTGACGTTGTGAAGTATTGCTGCCCTTTTATTGAAGGGCCCAAAAAAAGATTTTTGTTTTTTCAAACACTAATATCTTGCAATTTATGTGGTGAATTTTTTTTGAAATTTCTGAAATTTTCTCCACATCTTTTTAAACTAGTGTACTACAAGATCCTATGATTATATGTGATTAGAAACTTTTTTTTTCTAATATTTGATACTTGTACTAGAAATGACAATTTTGGAGCATTTTCGGGGAAAACATAGTCAAAAACCTTTAAGGGTTAAGGGCCGGTTCAAACTGAGGCTAGACTAAAGGCCCTCCTGAATTATCAAAGCAATGATTGGTGGAGAGATAGGCTTGGTCCAAGTGGGATTTACATTGTGACCAAGTCCCATGCCTTTTTTTTAATGGACAAGAAGCCTACATGTGATTCTAGCCTACATGGTCAAAGTAGGTAATGTTTTGCTGATTTCTATAATCTTTTTTCTTGTCCACTTGATTGAGATAGAAATAATTGATCTTGCAGTTGACAATGTTGAATCTAATAATAAATAGATATGGCCCAACTTTGGATCTCTCTTTGGCAAAGCTGGATTTACACCAAGACCATGATAAGTGTCATTACTATTTTCTTTTTGTCTTGGGCTCTTGTTTCCCATGGTCACATCTAACAAAGTGGGGTACCTTGGAGTGCTTCAGTGGTCCCTCGGCCCAGCCCTAGTGTAAACTGAACCTAAGAAAATTAGTTTGAAAATGAGAAATGTGTGTTGGATACTCCAGAATATTGTTGAGTGTACACTAGTTGCACCGTCCTGACATGACCCCAAAATGAGCCCCCAAAGGTACGTACTGAGTCAAGTATTTTTGTTTTCTAGATGCCGGCAAGCAGGATTTTTTTTTGGTTTTCTGTTGCTAAAAGAGAAAAGTACAATTACAACTTGATACTTGTGAGTTGAAATTTGGAGAGCTGTACAACAAGGACTCTAACCAACCATTGACAAAATGGGAAAAAGAGCCTTCAAGTGATATGATAGTGCAAACAGTTTAACTTATCTGAGCTTGACTCTTTCCTCCTCCAGCCAGTAGGTCCTCCTTTTGTCCATCCACTCACTCGTGCCCTAACTTAGCTTTTACTTTCACCAACTCTTCCAACTGAGTTCCAACTCTCCAAGACACCCCTTCTGGACAGTTCTCATTTAAGAACCCATGTTATCTGTCTCCCCTGGCCCCTGTACAGTGTCTATTTCAAAATAATATTGATGGAAATACCAACAGTCATGAAATCTTTCATGAATGGGGACCGAAGTGTTTCATTATTTTTTAAGCTATAAAGTGTTTCATTTGAAATCCTGCAATTCTATCACTGAAAATTTCTTTTAAGGATATCCACAAAGATGTCAACTTGCTCACTCAAATCCACATTCATAGACATTATTTCACACAAATGAACTTTGACACTAAGTCAAGCTTACCGAATAATGGTTTCCTCTCCAATTCACACAATGTCTCACCTGACACACAAAGTTTTGCCAGAGCATAATTCAATCCCTGGCTTCTGTGCTGATCTGGAATTCTCCAAACCCCACACAACCTCAGTCATTCTTGCACGGTGATAATTTTAATTATCACATCTCATTACTAATAAGCAGCACATCTTACTATCAGTTATCATATAACTTAGAACAGGACTCAAATTGGTAATGTATAACATTTGCATCTGACTCACTCAAGTCAGAAAATCAGCTTCACAGCAAGAACAAACATTTGCATCTGACTCAAGTTGGAAAATCAGCTTCACAGCAAGAACATTTTGGGTACAAGAACAGGCATCAACGAAACCAAAAAGGAACATAATTTACCGTACTGTACATGTTATGTAGGATCAACTCATTTGAAAAACAAGTTATACACTCAGCCCTCTCTAATTGCACTGCCCCAGTTCACATACCTTACATATGGAAGCTGCTCAATCTCACTTGTACACATTCTGGGATTATGCAGAAATGGTGCAATCACAGCGTGTGTCATAACAGAGGGCTCTGTGTAAATTTTTTCAGGAATTCGTCACCACAAATTCTCCATCCCGTTCACATAAGTTAAGATTGTGAGAGTTGAGGGTTGAGAAACAGCTGAGAGTGAAAGGGGGAATCATACCTACCTGTGGAAGAAGCTGCTCATCATAAATGAGGGCTGCAAGTTAGTACAGTAATCTTGAATCATGCCTGCCAAACACCCCACTTGCTGTCTCGTTCAATAAAAGCGCGGCGAGTTGACAAACCTCGCTAGCGTTTCCAATGAGCTGAGGTCTGTCAGGCTGCAAGGCTGTGCCATACTGAGCACTTCACGATCAGTCAGGACTGCCATGCATTCAATGCTCTGGTGCAGAACTGGCCTATCATCTCGGGTTGACAGCGACTCCCACGTAAAGGAGTCATTGCTATATATAACTGAAGATGCCCAGTTTATTTTATTTTTTTATTTTGAAACACATGGACAATTTCCATTAATAAAGGGAAACAGAACACAGAAGCAAAGGAGAAAATCCTCGGTGGCAATATTTTCATTTTCTACAACAAGATGGCCAGTTTTTGATTGATCATACCATGAAAAACATATTTCAAAGAGGTTTAGATTTATTATATAATTAGAATCAGTGAAGAGCATTCCATGTGTTGGTATGGAGGTTGATGATGGAGTTGAACAAAATCCCAATTTGATCTAGTCAACACTGCAAAAAAGAAAAACGAGGTTAAATTTGGGCTTCAAGGTTCTACGGGATAAAACGATATTTTAATGACGTGAACTTATGGAGTGATCATCTCCATATAGTTTGAGAAGAATGTAGTTAAGGGGAGTGACAACTGACCACTCTATACTAGTTACGTTGAGTGTCACCTCAGTTGGTTGTGTGAGACACAGACTGAATAACTTAATTCAGTTTTGGAAATCAGGAATTGAAATATTGGGAAGCGCCAATGAAGGCGGTGATGCATGAAATGATGGCACTGTACCTGTGAACCTGCAGGTGTGAAAGCCGGCACGTGCTGGGGTCGTGTGCATATATTGCTGGATCGAATTTCGGAGACGACGCAACTGCCAAATTACGTTAAGCTTAATGTCGAAATGGAACTGTTAAATCATAATGCAAGCTGCTTCGAAGCACTCCATCTTGATCGCCATCAGCTATATCGACACAGATTTCATTTCTAATGACACCGAGGTATCGAGTTTCACTGTGGGACTACTCCCTAAAAAACTTGGTGTAGAATTAGATAGTATCGAAATCAACCAGTTTCAATTTAGGACTGCTCGCCACAATTAAACTCGAAAAGTCACTTTCGAAGTACTGTAAAGGTCGATAATTCAGCATCATCAATAAGTTATTAGGTTGCACTGGGAACAGAAATTTCAGTCCACTGACTTCTTGAAGTAGAGCAACTCGTATGAAATTTACTGGACTCCGTCACGATATTCCACCACGATTCTGGAAGTTGTAGTACATCACCACTGGAGCTACGGTATCAGTAACAAAAAGGTTTGGAAATACCTTCTGTCCGAAGAGGGGATACATTAATTTCCTCTGATTTTCGTAAGAGCACAGCCGAACTTGGTCTGCTTCATACCAGATTCCAATTATCTGCTGACAACTGAAATTTCCCAGAAATCGCGGTCCACTCTTTCAAGGTAATCATTCCACTTCATATACAGGCAATTAAAAACGCCAGCAATCACACTACGTTTTAAACTGTCAATGCACATAGGTACACAGTACCAGTAAATGCAAATACCAGGATTATTAGCATTTGTCACATACGACATTAGCCTCAAGCGGGGTAGCGATAGACTACCAACCTACATGTGCCCATGGAT
The DNA here is from genome assembly GCA_947034895.1 of Rhytidiadelphus loreus. NCBI lineage: Eukaryota > Viridiplantae > Streptophyta > Bryopsida > Hypnales > Hylocomiaceae > Rhytidiadelphus > Rhytidiadelphus loreus. Next base: position 50,326,638 of record OX344764.1, read on the forward strand.
GCAACATGATGGTTACTTCCGGAGCGATGAAACGACCAAGGTGTGAATTTTCTCCAAGTCACACAAACTGTCAGATGGCTGCCGTCTTATTCCCAACACCAGCTAGTGCCCATCTCCAGCTCAGTCCTCGGAAGCTACTCCTCTAACTCTTAATTGCCATAATAGCTGCCTCCAATAATCCCTAGTCCGGAGAGAGAGTGCAACAAACAACAACCAAACACGCGGACTTTCAGTTGACTTCGAAACCGACCAATGCTACTATTTCACAGGGGCTCCAATGGTCATCATCAAGTCATTTGAGCTCTTCCTGTATCTCCTGCAGTTGCGTAAGTTTGAGCTGCTGCAGTACCGTCAGTTTCTGAACACCAACAGAAAAGCTGCCCATTGTGAGCTGAGGGATGAGTTGACACTGAAAGAGTAGAAAGGAGTACTGATTGTGGGTTAAGTACTGAGACGCAGTATTGGGAGTTCAATCTGTGGAAATGGCGAGGTATGGGAGAACTACAGCAGCTATGGTGGTGTCCATGCTAGTCGTAGCCACACTGGTGTTGCAAGTGCAGGTGCTGCAAGCGCAAAACATATTCGTAGGATTCTATGACCAAAGTTGCCCTCAGGCAGAGGCCACTGTCACGCAAGTAGTGCACGAGTTCAACTCTCGGGATCCCACCACACCGGCTGCATTGCTTCGTCTCCTCTTCCACGACTGCTTCGTTGAGGTACACATCTTCTCTGTCGATCTCAAAGCTTAAAATGCTGCCTTTCCATAGCATAGTACTATGCATTGCATCTCTCCAGACGCGTACGCGACGTCTCTTTCGATCTTAAAGCTGTTAACTCAAATACAAGTAGCCTGTCATAGTCCTGTGAGCTGCATTTCTCAAAAGGACGTTCCAGCTGCTACACATTGATGTGCCTTTGATAGCTATTAGGGAGTGCTATTGGGAAATATGAAAGCTTAGGGTGATACTAAAGCTCGTTTAATGCAGGGTTGCGATGGTTCCATACTGTTGGACCCAAGCCCGGATAATCCCAACATTGAGAAGCAGGCGTCTCCCAATCTAACAGTACGAGGTTACGAGGTGATCGATGAGGCGAAGAGGCGCCTGGAAATGGCCTGTCCGCTAACGGTTTCCTGCGCGGACGTTGTGGCGCTCGCTGCCAGGGATGGCGCCGTTCTCGTATGTCACCTCCCCCATCGCCCTCATGCTTTCGCATTCCCAATCAGGTCTCCTTCTTTTATCTCAAGATGCTTCCATTTTAACTAAACCAAAGAGTCTGTGGTAATGCAGGCAGGGTTGAACTTCCAAGGGCTTCCCCTCACAATGGCAACGGGACGCTGGGACGGCCGCGTCTCCAGCATGGACGCCGCTAACAACGCGCTCCCCTCTTCGAGATCCAACGTCGACCAACTCACCTCGCAATTCGGCAATAAAGGCCTCTCTCAAGACGAGATGGTCACTCTCTCAGGTCAACATTTAAACCCCAAACCCTAACCAAGGATTCATGGTCTTAAAATTCGGTTGATCATATTGTGAATGATACAATGAAGATGAGGCAAAATTTTATATCACTAAAATCAGTGAAGAGCATTGCATGTGCTGGATAAAAAAGTAACGGAAATTGAACTAAAAAGAAATCTCTGAAAGTAAGGAAGTCCGTCTCACTTCACCATTTCACTCACAATCTCTGTCTTTCTTGCTGAGCGTGTCTCCTCATACCTGAGATCGTTGATCCAGAGTCGTTTTGCAATGATTCTCGCAAAGAAACCCTAAAAAAAGCAAAACTTGACAATTTCGGCCAAATTTTGTGCAGGCGCTCACACGATCGGCAAAGCGCACTGCGTGAACTTCATGGACCGCATCTACAATTTCCCAGGCTCTGTGGACGGCGTGGATCCCACCATGGACCCGAACTTCGCCGCTCAATTACAATCCCAGTGCCCGCAAGGCAACCCGAACCCGAATACCGTGGTGGACTTGGACTCCTCTACGCCGTTCGTGATGGACAACAACTACTACCTCAACGGCTTCGCCGGGCGCGTGCTGTTCAGCAGCGACATGGCGCTCTTCAACGACTTCCAGACGGAGTTCACGAGCAACTTGAATGTGGTGAATGGGATTTCGTGGAACCAGAAGTTCGGGAATGCGTTGGCGCAGATGGCGGCCATCGAGCTCAAGGACGAATTTAGCGGAGAAGTTCGTGCCAATTGTCGCCAAATCAACTAAGTGCGGGTGCAGAGAGGCTTGCTTGTGACGAAATGCGGATACATTGTTGCAAATTCAACGACAATTGAGAGTGCAAAAGGCTTGTTTCTGACGAAATTCGGACACATTGTTGCAAAATCAAAAGACATTGTATCAAATTCAACTACACTAAGAGTGCGAAAGGCTCTTCTGTAGCGAGATTGGGATCAATTCTCGCAAGATCGACTATATCGGGGTGTGCGGAAAGGCTTGTCTGTAGCAAGATCGCGAAGAGCATGTTTCCATTGAAGTCTCAGCGGAGCTCTAATGGACGCATGCTCTTAAGGGGGTTGGTAGATTGCTGCTGACTGGTAGATTTTGGCGCTCTCTTAGTAGATTTTGGGATAGGAATTTACGTTATTCTTGGAATTTTTGTGTTTATTGGTAGCAACACTAAGAGTGATTAAACATACTGTAGCAAGTGGCTAATGCCTAAATTCTTTGATACTTTGTATTCTATCAAATAGTATAATCCCTAAAGGTCTAGGACGTGAATCTCTAGATCATTTCTTGTAATGTATACTATCTCTAGATTACTTCCTGTTATGTATACCATTTCTAGATCGCTTCTTGTTATGTATACCATCTCTAGATGACTTCTTGTTATGTATACCATCTTGGTGGCTAGGGTTGGCAAAAAACATTCAAAAAAATTTCCTAGTATTCTTGGGAAATCTTTTTGGAACAACAATTGAGTTCAAACATGTTCCAAGAATAACATAAATTCAAGAGTTTTGTTTCTAATTTTGAACAACAATTGAGTTCAAACATGTTCCAAAAATATGAAATCTTTATTCATCCACCTAAATGTTGGTAAATTCTTGTGTTAACTACTAACTATGTTTTCACCAAAACTGCTCCAAAACTGCCCTTGCACCATATTTTAGATGAAAAATATTTTTGGACACATGTAACCATAGGATCTTCTAGTAAAATAGTTTGAAAAGATGTGGAAAAAAATTTCAGAATTTTCTACCATGTAGATTGCAAGGTATTAACATGCGAAGTGACAAAAATCCTTTTTTTAGCCCTGTGAAAATACAGGCAGCTGCACTTCACAAGGTCACATTTGTATGAAAAAATGTCCAAAACGGTAGTTACTCTTTGGATTTATTCCTCAAGTCAAGTTGGCTACATGCTTGAAAAAAATTAGATCATTTGAAATTGTACAACATATAGGAAAAAAATAGTAAGTAGAAAAAAGTAGAGAATGATTAAAAATACTAATTTGTTAACAATTTATTTATAGAATTGAAAATGACAATCCCAATGGTTGTAATGTTGTAATAACAATATACACCTTATTTTTATTTTATTTTTTCCAAAAATATTTAAAATTGAGTTAAATAAAGGACTTCAAAGTTTATTTTAGAATAGAGGTTCCATAACAACCTAGTACCTACAAACTAAACCAAACTAAAATTCTTCATAACTTTCATCTCATTAATCAAAATGGAATGATTCAAAGCTTAACACATAATTATATAAAAATCTAGAGAATCAATTTCAATTTTTATTTTTTTTTAAATTGATTTTCAAAGAAGTTTTTTTTTCTGCTTAGGCTGCCCGCCAAACACTGAAAATTACATGTCATGCAATTACTTTTGAACCATGTAGTCAAAAGTTATGAAAATTGTTGGGCCTTAAAGCTACTCCTCGGGCACACATTGTGTGAAATTTTCAAATAAAAAAAATAAAAATTCCATTTGTAGTGAACATAGTTGCCCAAAATCGCTATGTTGCCAAAAAACATTGTTTGGACATTTAGGGGTTAAAGCATCATCAATAGAACACAACATAGGATGTATAATGAATACATTTGGAGTGGGGGCCACAAAAATGAACAAAAGTATGGCTTCAATGTAGAGACATTATCAAGTTTGTCATTGGTGTGCTCAACATGAATTGTCTTCTGATTGACACTTTTGGATTATTGGTACTCTTTGCTCTGACTACCTCACACAAAAAATCTTCAATTTATTGTGCCACATAGCACATGCATCTAAGGCATTCAAATTATGAATTGCAAGAGCTTGCAAAAAAAGACTAAACTTCTATGGAAATGCGGGATAGAAAGGCCTCAACTTTGGATTTAATGGTGGCATAGCCACATTTCTAGTCTATTGTCATGTGGCCCCATTGGAGCAAGGATGCAACAAATGGTGTAGCTACAATGGATGTTTCAAGTCCAAATGACAAATAATGTAACAAAATTTGGCCCTAGGCAACCTACATTGCAAAATGCAATAAAATTAGAAGTAGTTACATGAAATTTCTGCAATTAAATTTTGAATTCAAAACGGAAACACACTAATTGTTCATTTTTGACAATTTTAAATCTTAAAAATTTATGAGTTGATATGTTTTACAACTTTAAAATCACTTTCCATTTTGCTACCTTCAATGATTGTAGGATATCTACTTATACAATCTAAAGTATGTGCTTTTTGCTTTTTGTATTATGTTTGTGTTTTGGCGGACCAATTGTTGGCAAGGGGAGAAAATGGCTATGAAACTATCAACAAACCATACTTCTATACATAATTGAATTTGGTTTGTTGAGTTTAGAGCATCTCCACTAGGCCGCATAATATTGGCCGGACAAGGAGTTTAGGATGGCTAGCTTTCTTTGTCTTACCACTAGTTAGAGGCTTTGTAGATTTTTCTTCAAAGCATTCCAAATTTCTATTTCCTCACTTCAATTTGTAGTGGCATGTACATTTGACCTACACCACACTATTGACAAAAAGAACTCCCAATGTCTTGCTCTATAGGGATCTCTTGCATGTCTCACAACTCCCACCTCTACTACATCATCCAAAACCCAAGGTCAATTTCAACCTAGTGCATTGGAACTTATGATTGCCACATTGGACTCCATGATTTTACAATCAGTCGGTAGGGTCTTGTTACAAAGGCAAGACCTTCATCATCACAAGGACATGGCAAATAATAACCACCACCAATGTGCCATTTGGAAGTGGAGATGCTCTTAGCTTTGTTGCTAGTTTTTGTCATATTTCCTTGAATAAGGTGGGTACTACCACCAACATGCCTAGTTACTATTATTAGACTAGTTGAATTTTCAAATTTTCTTGTTGGCAAGTGAAAGGAGGTTCCTAAGGACCAAAGAACATGCCATCCAAATACCATATGCAAAAGTTATGAAGGGTCAAAGGTTCTTTTGGTAGATGTTCTGAAGTTGTTTCTTCAACATAAGTACATATTGTACATAAGCCATTCTATTCTTTAGAAGTCATCTTGTACTGAAGTCGTACTTCCCCCTTGAATAATAATTTTTGAGCCCAGCAAGCTCCAACTGAAAATCACTAGGAAGCACACTGATAATGGATTTGTATACCTCGCTGTTTGACCACTCAGGCTCACGTCTTGATAAAGAGAGCTTTGAATATATCTGGTGTAGTACCGTCAGTTAAGTAAATCCTCAAAAACTACGAGTGTAAATGCACGTTACTTCTTATCTCAATCAGGAATAAAAGTTCAAAAATACAGGAAACAGATTCGAACCTCTCAAAGCAGTAAGAGAAAACAAAGTCATGTTGATAATCAAGATGGCTAAAATCAGGCAGGCAGCTATGAACTTCACTCCCAGATGTCTAGCCTGACTTGACATACAACACCAAGTTCGTATACAGGCAATAACGCTACTGATGTATCCGATCCACTACATTTCACATTGTAAGGAAATTGGAATCACCTTGATAAAGATCTGACCTTGAACTAATCCTGCCAACTACGATGATTCGACTCAGAACAGGCCGGACCATCCGCACAAAAATTGTCTCCGTAGCACTTACACGAGAGGCAAATTCCATGCCTCTTCTTAGCTCTTTCATAATTTCCCTGAAAGAATGCGCTACAAACCATGCAGCCCTTCATCAGGGAAGAATCAAGTACACAATACTGGAAACTAGATCAAGAGAATGGATATGACAAGAGGCTGCCTGATATGCAGAACACCAAAAAGGGCCTGGCCAAGACACTCTGCCGTGAAAATTTAGAGAGGACATGCAATAGAAGACGAGAGGAGGATTATAATGACACTGGAATATTCCAAGAACTGGCACTCCCCAAATGGACCCTCAGAAGCAATAGACATGACAACTTCACAGGTACCGGTATACTCCCTATGTTGACCTTGGCGACCTTGATCCATTGGTGCTCCGTCCATTTTACTGGTTTTCGTTTCACGTCTGTCTTCCCCCAAACTAGCTTCTGATCCTCAAGTCTCCATACGTTGGACCGAAGTACCCAACCATCATCAGGCGCCGCTCGCATAAGAACGAGTCCATTCCTTAGCTGCTCCCCAAAATAAACATAAAAGGGAATCTCTCAGTAATTGATGACACGACACAAAGATAAGTATAGAAACGTCATCACCAAAAAACGGATAGTAGTGCAATGAAAAATAGCCATGCAAAGTTCACAACATTGATTTGAGAAAGGCTATCGGAACTTACCAGTCTCGACAGCCTCCGCTTCATTCGACTTCCAGTGCTTGGCAACGTTCTCAGCCAAAGGATCGTCAGGGTTAGGAGCACTCAACAGAGCCTGAATGCTGGAAAGCACCACCAAACACTTACTATTAATATATTGATGTATATAGAAAAAGACAAAATCCCGTAAATAGGAACCCATGTAGTCCAATGACAATTTTAAACTTTACCAGGACTTTAGTAACATGCCAAACCGACAGCCAACTGACACTGACCTGAGTAGAACAGTGCGAATTTGAAGAGCCGGGCTCCATTTATCTTTAAGGATATCCAAGCAGATTCGCCCCAGCTGAATAATAGTACAACAAGAAAATAATGAGTTCAAGAAACCTAAATTTGCGACTAACGAGAGGTATTCACTAAACGTCCAAGCATCTCCTAACCTTCCCTTGAATATACATGCTACTTCTTGGACTGAGACCAACACATGTTGGCAATTGTTTTAGTGAAATCAAAATAGTAACTCACCTTATCAATATTGGGATGGTAAATCTTCGTCAAGAACCGGACCTGAGAAACGTTCCCATAACAAAAATCCGAAACGTGTTAGCAGCGACAGATCAGACCCGTTCTTTACGAAATGAATTAAAAAATCCTGACAAAAATCTATTAAACAAAAAAGTAAGAAGTATTTTTCCGGTTCTGTTGAAAGAATGCACCAGAGTGAAGAAGCTGAAATTTCTGACATCACCGAAAAATATTGATATGTTCAATGATATGCACCCTCCAAAGATGAAATTAAACACAAACAATGGTGTTTGAAAGTGTAAATTAGAACTGAGTAAAACCTTAGGTGCAGCCATTGGATACTCCTCTGGTAAAAACAACTCCAGCTTGAACACACCGCCTGGAAATATAATTCAATTAGATCGGCCCGCCTCAGCTTCTTACGCAAAAAATGCAGTGATATTAGCATAGCAGGGAAAACCTAACCCATGAATTACCTTCATAAGGAGACTGTGATGGTCCCAATATCATCACATTGAAATAACGCAAATTCTCCTCAGATGGCGATGCACTGATCCCTGGAGCTGGAGTATCATGAAGCAGACCTGCTGTTAATGCCAGCTACATAACAGCTAAAAATTCCAGCAATTTCACAGGGTTTGCAAGCTCAGACCACTCAACCCTCTCTAATGATTCTGTCTTGGGGGACGAGCTTCGATTATCACAGTCAAGCGTGTTTACAACTGGACACGTGAAAGTTTTCCCTTTGAATGAGTTCACAACACGAGGATATAGAGGTAAAGTGCAATTTCAGAGTGTGTAATTGGAGAGAGTTGAGACTAACACAAAAATCTGCAAAAGTCAACACCAGAAAGCACTAGCACAACTAAGTCACCCTGCTCTATTCAACTGGATTCCCAAACCCTACCCTCTGAAACTAAATGCTAATCTCCAACCTAATCTCCAACTTGATCTACACGCTTCCCCCACTACAAAGGGGAGCATACCTGGCTCGCTAAGCAACCGTTGCGTTTCCTGCGCACAACCAACTCCATCACGTCAATCCTAACAAACTAGCGATCCAACCTCCGTCCCAAGCCGTCAAAGACGACGACGACGACAAAACCAACGAAACAAAAAACAAAATCAAATCAAATGGGAAATCAAACCCTAGTTCTCACACCACACCATAAAACCATCCACCCTAAAATCACCCGCTCACATCAGGTCACATCACCATCAAGTATAACAAAAGAAACCCTTTCTTCTTCCACACAAGAGATCCAGCATTCCTACACTGCATACAGACCTGAAAATAACGCCCCTAACTGAAAATTCCGCTAAATTCTCCGACAACTCGAAAGGAAAATCAAAACCAGAACCGCGTGAGGGGGAGAAAAAGATACCTTGACGATCCGCCTCGGCAAGTTCGAGTTGGCGGTAGCGGCAGACATGGCGGGAAGCACTTTCCCTTGCAATGTCCCCCCACACTGCACCAAAATGCGAAATTCGGAACTTAAAGTGACGGGAAAAAAATTGCGGAAACAATGAAGGAAGGGAGAGAGGTGATGGCTATGGAGGGAGAGAGGGAAAGAGGAAGAGCGGGAGATTAGGGCACCGAAAGCAGCTTGCGAAATAGCAGCAACGACGACAGCTTGAATGAGATCGGCAAAATGTGAAGGACGACGAGAAGGACGAAGAAAAAATGAACTGGCATTTGGTTTTGAGCTGGTGTCCACGTGTCCTTCCTCAATTGGCTTACTTCTTATGAAAGTACTTCAAGGTGGGATAACTTTAAAAGCGAGAGTGTATCCAAAAGTGTGCCCTAATAAATTTTGATAATAAATAAATATTTGAAGGAAGTCAATTGCATTCATAATTTGCTCAACAATAAATCACCACCTTCTTATTCTTTTCTTGTAAAAAAATTTGTTTTAAGGCTTTACTTTGCTTTGGTTTTTGCTTAGGGTTTAACATTTTGGTTGGTTGATTAACCCCTAAACGTACAAAGTCTTCTCCAAAATTGATAATTTGAAAAAAATCATTATAAAATACTATTTGAAAGAATATTTTGGAATTGGTGTATAAATAAAAGTTGTAGGTTTTGAGTTTTAGATTCCATCCATACAATTAGATTCACCAATGCTATCACCAATATTTTTTTTATAAATTTTGAAAGGGAAATTTCATCCAAGCAATAATGAGAAAGAAACAAAAATATCAATATGTTTGTTGTCCAAAAAGTGGATGTGGGAGCACTTAAGGATTAACCCTTAAACTCCTAAATCTTTTTTCAAATTTTGGTACATTTTTGCTTGTATCTTTGTTTAGGAATATCATTGATCGCAATTTCATGAAATTGAACATTAAGGAAGGTTGTCTTTTCACCATTCAAGTATTACATTGGATAAATGAGAAGTTATTTGGACTAAATAGTGCCTACAAGTCCTTTGTTCATCGCCCTAAAAAAGAACATTAGAGCGCTTAAGAGTTAAGCAAGCCATTAAAGTGGTCATTCAAAGTCTATAGTTTTACTATAGCAAAAATACTAAAAAAAATGTATTTGCCACTCATGATAAAATATAAAAAATTTGAATTCAAATTTAGATTTAGAGACCCCTAATTAGCTTGGATACGTGAAGAACATTGTAGTAGAAGTAAAGAACATAGAACACTAAGCAACCACAAAATAGAAATTTTTTTTTACATTTATTCTTAGTTGGAGGAAGAAAGATGCAACACAGAAACTTCAAATGACCGCTTTAATATCATGTGTTGATTAATGATGGTCATATTGTGATATAGAGGTGAGAACTTGATACTTAGTATGTAAATAATTGTGAACTTTTAAGTGGAAGTTTTTATGATATGGTTCAAATCTAAACAAAAGATATTCAATGCAATGGAAGTATAATTATCAATTTGAACCATATTTTGAATCACTGAAAGTTTTTTTAGATGGCATTCTTTTTGACACTCAATACTCTATTAATGATGGAAGTTATTTTGGTGTGAAAATTTACTTGAGGTCTTTATGGAGGTTGCTATTATGTGAGCCTAGGAGCCTAGAAGACTATACACCTATTTTATAGGGGGGCTATATTATAGAAACCTTCCATGATTATAGTGTAACTATGCCATTCATTGTTCCACAGGTTTAAATGGTACTTTTGGATTGTTATTAGATCTATATAGGGAATTAACCCTTTAGTGACTATGGTTGATCTAACAAGGGAGTGCAGTTTTTGAGTATATGCTTTAAAAAATTGTAATTTGGAGAGAGTTTTGAATCACAAAATTTGGATTGCACTGTAAAAATTGAGGGTAGAGGGGCCTTGACAATATGCTAGGGAAAAAAATTGGAATTTGACATTTTGTCTACACATGAATATTGTAGGAAGATTGATGTGAGAAACGATTGTTCTGTGAATAAGAAAAATGACCATCTAGCTAATTCATGCATATCTTGGCATGCTATGGATAGATGCGGGTGGGCTTATTAGACACCAATGTTGCCTTTAGGACGCATCTATTTTTTTTAAATTGACAAAATTAGAACAAAAATGTGCAAATCACGACATCTTTCGTGAGGGATTCCTATAAAAGAATACTAGGCATGTGAAAGAAATACAACTGAGTGCAATAGTAAGGTGTAGTATACCACAAAATTAGATCAGTTCATTTTGTCACTAGCTCAACAATGTCGTAGATTATGCATTTTAATTTCCAACCTACAACCTCATCAACAACAAATTGAGAGGAATACGTCTAGATGCAACTCACATATGGTTGAGACAAGAAGTATGCATATAGGTTGCATCTTTTGTAGAATAGGGACAATTGACACCTGATCTTTTTGGCAAAATACATGGGACTCACAGCCACTTCATGCTCCCACCATCTACAGCATGGTAGTCTCTTACGCTCCTATATTATCCACTGTACTCCTACTAGGAAACAATATGACTGTAAGAAGTCTCGTGAAGCTCAAAACAATCAGTTATAATTTCTACAAGTATTGTGAGGGCCAAAAATGAACCACTAGGTGTCAGATCAACCACAAAAGCTCCATTAATTAGCAGCATGGTTCTGTTGCCACTACAATTTATAAAGTCATAAAAAAATACTTAATGACATCATATAGCAAGTCAAAAATCCAAAAGATGGGGAAATTAAAAAATAATAATAATAATTTAAAAATAAAATAAAAATATATAAAGATATTTTTACTCTCAGGTGAAAAGTGTAGTAAGAACACCACCTACCAAAACTCAAATCACTCAAAACTCAACTACATGTAGTCCACCTCCTCTAATCCGCTTTGGACTTCAATCAAAATTGTAGGTTCACTTCTCAATTAGGGCAAGCCCAACATGTTGGTCTTATAGATGTTCAATTGCCAAAACTCCTATTGCAACGATCTACATGCAAAAACAAACAAGTTGTCAAACATATCACCCCTAAAATCAAGACACAAACCACTTGTCAAAACAAACGTAAGTTGAAGGTTACAAAGACTCTTCAACTACAATAGCATCGATAATTAGGGATAGAATAACGAAGAGATGGTTGACAACAAAGAACCTAACATCACCTCTCCATCATTCTAGGCACATAGGCAAGTTCCTTGACCTCATCCAAAATCAAATCAATGAAGACAATAGTGTCACGGGCGCCTTATGGTAATAGTTGAAGCAATTGGTAAGGCATAAACATGTGCATTGTTGACAAATGTATAAGGTGCACGTGTGACACACAAATCAAACTCGATGCAACGCTAATAGTGAAGGTAGGTGAACACAACATGCACTAAAATTTTGATGAGTGCTCGTTTGGGCTCGTCATCACAATGGTGTCAACAAACCATCACAACTTGCTAGAATGGAAAGCCCACTTCTAGTTGGAAATCAAGGTGGGTCTTAGAACGACCATCGTACATAGCACCTCCCTCCTTGTAGATCACATACGTATTTATAAGTGTTGTGTACATGGCAAAGAAATATACACAATGCCACCACTTTTGAGTGGTAATTTGTATCAAGTACAAGCTTTGAAGCTAGTCATTGACATCTACACCCCTCATGTATTGAGAATACACTACCTAGATTGGAGAAGTGGGTATCGGCAAGCATTGTACACCCTTATTGCACAATACAGAAAGATTGCTTTGCACCATAGGATCTTCGGATGTTGTTAAGAAGTGCACTCTTTTGGTATCATGTTAGTAAAAGGCAACCATTTGGTAGTTGCAATGTACGCATATCTATAGTGTTCCACGAGTCTCCTGTCTTTTGATGTTCAAAGAGCTCAAAAAGCCCTTGTGGAGTGTTGTGTCATCCCAATTGCATAGAATTTGCGCTACAACAAGTTGTCAAAGAGCTTTGTGGACAAAAAATAGTTGTCCATTGCGACTGATAGAACATCCCCTACATGCTTGCAATTAGATAGGTGACGACTGCAACTCTTGTGCCTATGGACGAAAGCTCCATGCCCGCAATCTAACATTTATTTTGTGCTCCCATATAAACTTCCATATTTCACACGAACTTGGTAGAATTGTCTGCAAGAATCTACAATTTTATGTGGTGTGATGGGCTTGAGTGGCAAGTATTATTTGAAAGAATACTACTTTCCATTGTATCCAATCATGCATTTGTCATGAGCCCTGACATGTGGGACTTCTGCTCGTTAAAGGATGGTTACTCTTCTAGATCGTCTACTAAAAGAATGCGACCAGAAGATGACCCGATAGCATTACTCAAAGAACTTGAAGTATATGCAAATGAACTACAAGTTGGTAATGAAGACTTCTTGCTTAAGTATAGTGAAGCTAACTAGCATGCCAAAACGTGGTCCATGTTATCATGGCATCCCTTCTATAGCCCTACTCCTGACCTAGCGGAGCAACTGGATTTAGAGTCTATAATCCTGGCGGAGAATTTTCTTCACTTCTAGGATGAAAGGATAGAATGAAAAGTTGTCTATGAAAGCAACGCCTATGAAGACTACATTGATCTACAATCTAGAAAGCACATGGGAGGTGTACCACTATCAATTCCTATTACACTTGTGGAGTACAAATATGAAATGATGTCTTGTAGGTGGTCTGAGTTTTGAGTTGAATCTTCTTTCTTTCACATTGATTTGTTCCTCGTTAGTAGAGATTTCCTAAAGTTGTGAATTTAGTCTTTAGTCATTTCTTAATCCAAAATAGTTTACGCAATCTTTCTATTAGAATACATCTATATATGCTTGAAAAATTTATTCAACATGTTCAAGGTTTTAAGAATCATATACTCTAAATTTTTTGAGTCAGAATTAGTGAAGGACGAATTTGTTCATGATAACAATTTAGAACTACATGAATATCACAATGTTCATAGTTCAATAGCAACCATCGTTGTGCTTCTGCCACCATGCAGTCCATGCTTGCCACGACACATTCTAACTTGATGCAATGATTGATCTTGCAACTATAGAGCTTATCATACCACATCCCCTTACTTTCTCCCACTACCAATGTTGATGAGCGTTGCAACAAATTCTTTGTCTTCCATACATTGCAATGATCTTCCAACCCAACTCATTGTACTATGTAACTATTCGGCTATGGCAATATGACTATGCAAAAATGTGACAACATACAAATTTTCAAACTACTTGAGATACAAGACCAAGGAGGATTGAAACGAACCTCTACACACTCTAAGGTCCGCACACCTACTCGGCCGCTCCATCATGTTGCCATTGAAGCAAACTCTCCCACCCACAGAGACAAAAACTTGCATTGGATACCTTTCTAAGACCTTAATGATTCGTTCCATTCCTGTAGTAGTTGGGCCTAGCCTCGTCACTAGAAGAAGCCCATGTTTATTTGAATTTTCTGATGTCAAAGTTGGTGGATTTTGCTAGACATCCTATGTAACAACTTGTATTTTTATATCAACAATGACATCTAATGTAACATCTTGACGTTACATTCACTAGTAGAAAATTCAGTGACCAAATTAACAAAAATTTAACACAAAAGTGTTGATTTTTTTTGTTAATTTGGACGCGTTAATTTGGGTACTTTTTAACACAAAACTGTTGATTTTTTTGTTAGTTTTTTGTTCATTTTGGCACTAAATTTTTCCTATAAAAATTATTTTTTTTGAAAATTCGACCAATGAGAAGTTGCCACGTGGCAATGCCACACAGGCAACCCACCATGTGGCAATGCCACATGGGCAACCCATTTAAGCCGGCAAGGTTTGAACCTTGCACCTCACACTTGGGGTGCAAGGTTCAAACCAATGCACCACACATACACATGCATGTGTGAGTGTGGATTTTTTTAAATTTTATTTAGTTAAAATGTTTTTTTTTCCTTTTTTTTGTTAAAGACAGCAGAATTCAGAGGTCATTTAAGCATAGAAAAACAACTTTTTTTCTTAAACTTTCAACTAAGAAAAGTTGCTAAATCAAAGTATCTTTCATCTCCAAAAATCCGTTTGAAATTTCAAGTCTCCAATAAAAAGTTATGAATTAATTTTAGAGAGGGTCTTTCATGATGTCAAAAACAAAATTCAATCCAACCCCTCCCTGAAATTAATTCATAACTTTTTATTGGAGACTTAAAATTGCAAACGGATTTTTGAAAATGAAAGATACTTTGATTTAGCAACTTTTTATAGTTCAAAGTTTTTAAAAAAAAGTTGGTTTTCTATTACTAAATGACCTCTAAAGTCTGCTGACTTTGAAAAATACCGAATTGTGTATGATTTAGTTTAAAAAAAAAAAAAACATTATTTATAGAATACTAACGATGGTGATTTAAACATTCTTCAAATCAAAAAACTTACTTGAGATTCTTGAAAGTCAAAATTAACAAAAAAGTGTTGATTTTTTTGTTGATTTAGAGTTGCAGTATCCAAATCAACAAAAAAAATTGTTGATTATGTCAGTTTTTACCAAAATCAACAAAAAATTGTTTAAATGGACGATACAGTATCAAAATCAACACTTTTATGTTGATGTTTTGTTGATTTGATCACTATTTTTCTACTAGTGATTAGATGTCATTGTTGCCATAAAAACACAAGTTGTTATAAAAGATGTCTAGCAAAATCTGTAAACTTTACGTCTAAAACATTCAAATAAACACAAGCTTTTTCTAGTGCGTCTTGCCAAAATGCAATGTACCTAGGAAGCTCTACCAAGTGGCAATCGTTATAAAGATAGGCTAGCACATTCCTCGTGCCCACACGAAAAGGCTATCTCAATCTCATGTACTTTGGAATGTCTTTTGTACTAAATAAATATTTTTTTTGTCCAACCCATATTAGTGGTCAATCCTAATTTGTTTGAACTTGCACAACTATTGCATTAATGGACACATTGGCACAAAATTTGGTTCAGGTGGAGCACATGAAGATGCTCTACTTCCATTACTTTTACTGTTTTTGCAAATTTGTTGTACTTAAGGCAGCAACAAGCGTAAAGTCTAGAAACTAGCACATTCAAAAATGGCATTCACAATTTTGTAATGGAATACATACTTTAGTGAGTTATTATTGAATTATGTCCACCATTAGGGGCCTCAAGGATCCACAGAGGCCATATGTTAAGTTCTTGGGAGTTGAAAATTAATGCCTAAAGAACCAAGGAGCCCACTTTGGGCTTTTTGAGAACTCAAGCATTTTGAGAACTCAAGCTCTATTGAGTTCATAATTTAGATTTTTTGCATGAATTTTTGAAGATGGATGCTACTAATTACTACAAAAAAACAAGGGTATAAATGACTTGTCCACAATGACTACAAAACAATCATTTTGTAGTCCTTGTTGTACTTGCAATTATTGTGGACAAGTCATTTATACCTAAGTTGTTTTTATGTAGTGAATCACAATCTACATGTCAAGTTTTGTTTCATGTCATTTCAATAAATGTTGTAAACGTTAGAAGGGTTTTTTTGATTTCAATGTCAAACTCTATAGCAAAAAAAATATTAATTATTTTTTGGAGATTGAATAGATTGATACTTACTCAAAAACATTTGAAACATTGAATTTTGAATAATGAGGTAAAAGTTATGAGGAGTTTTATTTTGCAAGCGATAAAAGTGGAAAAAACGTATAAAGTCATCTTTTGCTCTTAATTTTGAAAATTTTCAAATTAGCATAAAATAAAAAGATATAAAATGTTTAATAGAACATTTTCACCATTGGAATAAATAATTCTCAGATTCTTCCAAAAGTTATTAGCATATTAGTTCTATCTTTTATTTCCTACTACTTCTACTTTATAGTTTTTTTAAATGAATATGAAATTTTTATTCATTGAATTTATTCATATATATTTTGAACCCATTTTCCAACTTATTGACCAAATGCACAAGTCATAGGACATACATTTGTTTTTCAAAAAATGTTGAAAGCCAAAACTTTACCATTTTGAAGGGCTAGAAAAGCCTACATTTTGAAGTTTAGGCACATTGAACCTTGAATTAGTGGGAATATTCACTTTAAAATTTGGGGACAATGTACTTGAATAAGTTAACCAAAGGATCCTATGGTTGAATTTGTTAAAAATAAATATTAATGAAGATTTTGACCTTGCTTTGGAGATGAGAATTTGGAGCAGTTTTGGGCTTGTAAACATGAAAGAATTTTAGGCTTAAAAAAAACATTTTTGAAATGTGTCATTTCAATATCTATGAAAAATCAAATTGTCTAGGTAAATTTAGACAATCTAGAAGTACTTGCAATTGTGCTCATTCTAGATCATTCTAGAAGACTCTTTCTAAATTTATTCTAAAGTAAATCCACCTATAATATCTACTATACCGGGGGGGACACTCATGGTTTTTAGAAAACTACGTGAGTTAAAAGATAGGGTTCATTTCATTCAAAAGGGGCAAATTTTATATAATTTCTAGAACTACTATAGGGTTTATGAAATGCTACACACTCTAATATATATAAATTAGGATATGTAAAAACATCATATAATAGGAATTTTTATTAATAAGTTAGCCTTGACAAATATAAGCCATGCGAATTTTTCATAGTATGATGAGTATAGATGTGGACAAATAATTTCATATGAATGTTAAAATAGACATAGTCAAGAAAATCTTCAGCGAAGGGTGGGTGATTAATCCCTAAAGTCCCAAGGCCATTTTTCTACCAAAACCATTCAAAACTACTACTTTTGCTACGTTCACCTATGAAATAAATTTCTTAAATATTTTTTAGAATCTTGTTCTACACTTGTCTTAGAGAACATGATAAATTTATTGTGATGTTTGACCATGTAGATTAAAAGATATTAGCATTCAAAGTGGAAGAAAAATATTTCTTTCAAGAAG
The DNA here is from genome assembly GCA_947034895.1 of Rhytidiadelphus loreus. Lineage (NCBI taxonomy): Eukaryota > Viridiplantae > Streptophyta > Bryopsida > Hypnales > Hylocomiaceae > Rhytidiadelphus > Rhytidiadelphus loreus. Next base: position 50,344,196 of record OX344764.1, read on the forward strand.
TTGCTATGATTGCCCACAAAACAAGAAATTCCATAACTTTCACATCACTAATTCAAATGGAATGGATCAAAGCTTCCATTTAAAAGAAAATATAATCTACAAGAAAAAAAATATTAAAATTTTTAATTTCAATTTTTTGTGAATTTTTTGTTGCCCAGTCTCCCCCATTTTGAGGTTATCGTGGCATAACTTTTGCTCCTGGGCATTGATTGGAATAAAATTTATATTCTTGAAAATCTCATAAGTTTATCTATCTCATGAAAAAATTTCAAAAAATTTCAGTAAAAATTGAGATCATAGCTCGGGAGGTACACTTAGTTCTACTATAACAAACCATGTGCGAACAAGTGGTTTCTAATAAATTATAATTTCAACCTAAAATTTTGAACATTGTTTAATGATGACTGTAGGTTTCTATTGCCAAAATTTCCAACTCAAATAAAATATGAAATGATTTCTAGAAGAGGTTGAAAATGAACTAAAATGGCATGTTTTTCAACTCAAATAATTATTGAGGACACATTTAGATGACCATTGAGTCAATATTCAACTCAAAATGAGCTTTCAATAATGGATTATTTTTAGGAATTTTTTGTTCATTTTTTAAACAATTTTTTCTTATATAATATAGGGATGTGAAAGTTATTTTTTAGTTCTACAGTGTATCTTTTTACTTCAAAAATTTGTAACTAATTATTATTAACAAATAAAAATATCAATAATTCAAAACATAAACTTTCAAAGTAGGAAAATCTATTCATATTTTTTTAATTTTGTTTTATTTAAAATTCAAAAACTATATAGGGGGTCCAAAGTTTTGTTTGCACGTGGTTTCTAATGGACACTCTAAATGACCCCCCCCTGAGGATCATAGGAGCCTGCCCAAAATCCATTTTGTCCCTTGTAGGAACAATGGGACTTTAGGGGTTAAAATTGTGCCTACAAGGGAACAATGGTACTTGTAGTGTATATATTAAAAAAAAATGTAAATGTAATACATCAACTAAAAGTGGAAGAATTGTCACATTGTATAAATAGAGGGGTTTACCTTAGTGTGTCAATAAACGAAAAATTGTACAATATGAGGATAGAATTTATAGTTCATTTAACTCTAATCTTTGAAGCCATATGTGTTAATCACACTCATATTGAATGAGATTTTCATGAGATAGTTTCAGTAGGAATTTTAAAGTGTTCAATGTTATTAATCCCTAAAGACTAGAGGGTGTTTTGGAAGAGGAAAAATCCAAAATTGTCAATTTTTGATGCATTGTCTAAAATGAAAAATCCAATTGTATAAAAGTGTATTATATAGTTATAACAATGTGTGGAAACAATTTCAACCCATTTGACCATGTGGATTGAAAGATTATAATGTTTGAAGTGAGAAAAAAAATCTTTATTTTCATTCCTATGAACTAGGATCAATAGACTTCAAGCCCTCTCAGAGTAAAATTTTTGGTCTACACAAAAATGAAGATTTTTACTATTCATAAATATATGATGTTAGATTCACTTATGAAAAATCTGAATCAATTTGCAATGCAAAGAGGTGAAGTGCATTGACAATACACTAGTCTTTTTTCAATGATTTTCTTGTGCAATAAGATATTTTTTTTATTTGAAATCCAAATGGTTAAGAATTAGAGACAAGCATTTAGAATATTTAGGAAAAATTTCAAGAACTTTGACTTCACATATTGTAAGATAATAGGGCTTGAGGTTAGAAAAAAAGTTTTTTTTCTTGAAGCCACCCTAACATAGCTAATAAAGTTTGACTCCTCTGAGAATGTGATTTGAGAACTAAATTGTTTTTGATAATTGTATGCCATATTTTATTAGTAACATAAATGCCAAATTTCAATAGTTGATGAGAGTTTTTGCAAAAGATGCCCCAAAGATGCCCAAATTGCAAGGGTTGCCAAAAAAGTTTAGGGTGAAAAAAAAATTATATTTCCACTAAAAGGATACATGTTCACATCTTGTGTCAAAATTTTAGGAACATTTGACCAAAATTGACTTCATAGGGACCTACTCGGAGTTTCAATTGTTCATTCAATGGACAATTGGCTTTTAGGGGTTATAAATTGTCACTTGAGTTCAATTGATTATTGTTGGTTTCATAATGTATACCCTATACATAGATGTAGTAGATGGAAGAGAAAATTTGTGAAGAAGGGTGGGGGTGGGAGAAAATCGGACACTTAAATTTTATATGTAAGATAGCCCCACTTAAAAACTTGCAAGAATTTATAAAAACTATAGGATATTGGAAATATGCCCTTTTTAGCTTTTTATGTAAAAATACGGTCATCTTAAATGAAATAATTAAGGTAAATAGCTCCACATCAAATACCTTCTTAACTCAAGTGTATATCTTAAATTACAAGGAGTGATCCCTCCAAGCTACTATAGCAACAAAGCATAAATGCTAGTAGGAAACGTAAACTATTTTTATTGGATGTTACTCCTAAGACTAATGAGAGAAGATTCCTAGATACTTTACCATGCATTATTTGGTCATTACATGAAGAAGACATGAATATTGAAAAACATGAATTTTGGAAGATCTAATTAAAAATAGGTACATCGAGGTGAGGAAAAGTCTAAAGGGACAACTATTAAAAATAAATAAAGACAAAAAATAAATTCATATGAATTTGTGACTAAATCATAAGCTTAATTGTCAAAGCACATACTTGCCTCCAACAACCCAAATATTAGCCTTAGATTTGAAATAGCAAGTAGCTAAAATGTCACAATTTCATGAAAGTGGAGGGACATATTTCATATATCCACCTTTTATTTTTGCACATTGATTAGTATTGATCCTACCAATTTTTTCTTCTAGTTTTGGATCCTCCATTTTCACCCTCAAAACAATTATTTTTCTAAAGGCACTACACTAAAATTGGTAAATAGTGTTGGGTGATAATTAGTGTTATTTCTTGGTTCTTATATTCCAACTTCTATATTTTGTTCCCATCTAACACTAAATGCACTCTCATAAAAATGTTGAAATGACCAAATTTTACTATAGAGCTAAAATAGTGTTAGAATGGATAAATAATGTTCTAACACTAATCTTGCAAATCACAATTAGTGTTATTGTTGACAATTAGTGTAGCCAACACTATTTACAAATTTTAGTGTAGCTAACAATGAACTAACCAGAGGTCCCTCTTCAACATTGGTGCCATGGCTAGTAGTTCTAGAAACCAAGTACCAAATGTTGAACTCTACAAGTAAGGTAACTACATCCAAAATTGGCCAAATAAACAATTTAGCATAGTTCCCATTATTATATTGAAAAGTGTTTTGTGGAGTCTTGTTGGTGGTCAAAAGCGGATTCTAGATTATCTTAGAGTGCATTTTTTGGGCACTATATGAATAAATGATGAATATTAAAAGTGTTAAAAATAAGTGTTTCTATAGTTGATCCTAAACTCTAAAAGTATATATATTTTAGGCAAGAATTTATAGGGGTCAATTTTAGAAAGGTGTCAAAATTAGGTGTAATTACCTTATTAATTACTTGAATGTAAAGTTGGACTCTAGTTTGTTTTTTCTAAGGTGACCAACCCTTTTTGGGGGGCGAAATGGAGCCAAAAAGCACCATTTCATAGTGAATTTTTTTTTTCGCCAAAAAAAAGTAATATTTATTTGCTAGAAAAGTTTCAATCCAATTTAAAATATGGATGAAATTGTCAAATTTGGATGAAAAAGTGTATGAATTTGATTGAAAAGTGTTTTATGATACAAAAGATGGATGTACGAAGAAATAAAATGCTTCACCAAATTTTAAGTGATCACCATCCTGGCACTTTTCAAAAAAAAAAATAAAAGGGTTGAAGGTGACTTGTGAATTCAATCATAAGAATTTGTCTAAATTTGATTTATATCTCAAGGGTATAGTGGTCTTGGAAGGGTTAATATAAATTTTGAAAATTGAAAATTGAAAATTCTATAATTAAAATTTGATCTCAATCAATTTTTGATAAATTTTATTGTAACATTTGTTGGAATGATTTTGAAATCTAATGATCTTATAATTTTTTTAAAGATTTTTCCTCATATACAATATATATGAATTTGTGTTTTCAATGCTACTTTAGAATTGATAGTCAATTTAGTCAAATTTCATATACTTCTATGTCCACATTTTTTTAGTAAAGTAGAATCTAACCATTGCATAGACACCATTAATGTCATTATACTACATCCAAACAAAATCACGCACTAAACTATTTTTGATTATGACAAAACAAGCTACTTTGATTAGTGCACCCCATAGTAAAAACACAAACTGACATTGTACTTGGAATTGTGTGAATGTACAAGATTCCCTAATATATTAGTTCATAGTATTTAAGATAAAAAGCAACATTTATAATGTGGCTTGTATCATTTTCATGCTCTTCCAAGTATAGTTCAATAATTTTCATTCAACCTTCAATCAACTTTCATCTAAAATTTTCATCCAATTGTTCACACTACTTAAATCACATTCATTTATGATCCATTCAATTTGTGTAAGAAGTCTTGCACTATTTGAACTTGAAGGTCATACTTGTAAGTGCACTTTGCTACTCCAACATATAATACATACTACCCCATGCATTGAAATTGTATAGACTTGTTAGTTTTTACATAATTCCTACACCTCCAACATCATTGTATAAGAGAGATTCTTCAAAGTTTAATTCTAGTAGCACTAATTGATGTCGCTTCTATAATGAAAATTTGAAAATATATACTGCTTGATACATTGGAGTCGTGTAGGCTTGTCAATTTCAAAGGCCAATTAATTACAATCATTCCTACATTACAATGAACATGTACAAAATAGGATCTTCAAACTCTAGTAGCACTAATTGATGTTATTTCTATAATGAAAATTTGAAAGCATATATTGTCCCATGCATTAAAGTTCTATAGGCTTGTCAATTTTGAAGGCCAATAACAATAATTCCTACATCCTCAACTAACATGGACAAGATACACTCTTTAAATTCTAGTAACACTAATTGATGTGACATCTATAATGAAAACTTGAAAACATAGATTGTCCCATGCATTGGAGTTGTATAAGCTTGTTAATTTCCAAGGCCAATCACAATTCTTGTACCTCCAACACACACACGAGATAGAATATTCAAACTCTAGTAGTTGACTATTTGATGTAACTTTTATAATGAAAACTTGAAACATATAATGCCCCATGCATAGAAGTTGTGTTGGCTTGTTGATTTTTGAGTCTAATCACAATAATTCTTACATCCCTAGCACACATTTACGAGATAGGCTCTTCAAACTCTAGTATTCAACTAATTGATGTAACTTTTATAACGAATGAAAATTTGAAAACATCCATTTACCATTATTCATTATTTGTCTTTTGAGACTTTGATCACCAATTCAATTCAAAGTTGTTGACCATTATTTATCTACCGACAATCCCCCCTCTAGTACAATAATATCCTCCTCGTCAATTCAGTCAACTCCCAACGACTTTTTCACGGTTGAGGATTGAGTGTTAGAAGTAAGCCAAGTGAGCTAGAGAACGTGGACACCCTGATATAAAGCGTGGAGCCCAATTCAGTCTCTACTTCGTCCTTGTTGTTGTTGTTGTTCTCATTTTCGATGATAGAACTTAAGGCCTCAAGTGTGCTTGTTTGTCCTATTCTCCCACACTTTCCATCACCATCATTCCTCCATTGCTTGTACACTTGTTTCTGGAATTTTTTTCTCGTCATTTCAAGCCCCGAATTTTGCCTTCTGGTACAATAGGGGGGACATTGTAAGAGATGTACAAATAATGACAATGGCAATTTTAGGCAAGGTGTGATTTGGGATGTACCATCCTTATTAATCATTCACTTGATTGCAAGATTGGATTTTGTGGTAAAGTGATTTGTGAATTCAATCATAAGAATTTGTCTAAATTTGATTTGTATCTCGAGAAAATCATGCTCTTGAAGGGATTATTATAAATTTTGAAAATCAAAAACTTAAAATTCTCTATATTTGATCTCAATCAATTTTTGATAATTTTTCTTGTGATATTTATTGGAATGAATTTGGAATCTAATGATCTCATAGTTGTAATTTTTTTGAAGATGTTTCCTTATTTACAATATATATGAATTCGTGTTTTCAATGCTACCATTTAGAATTGAAAGTCAACTCAATCAAATTTTACGTACTTCTATATCCACATTTTTCTAGTGAAGTAGAATCTAACCATTGCATGGATACCAATTTAATGTCATTAAACTACATCCAAATACGACCAAGCACCAAAATGTTTTTGATTAGGACAAAAGAAGCTACTTTGATTAGTGCACCCTATAGTAAAAACACAAACTCACACTATACTTGGGATTGTGTGAATGTACAAAATTCACTAATATATTAGTTTATAGTATTTAAGATAAAAATCAAAATTTCTAGTGTCTTCTACATCATTTTCATACTATCTGCAATATACTCATGATTTTCATTTAACCTTCAATCGACTTTCATCTAAAATTTTCATCCAAATGTTCACACTAAATAAATCACATTAATTTATAATTCATTCAATTTATGTAAGAGGTCTTGCACCATATACTCGAACTTAAAGGTAGTACTTGTGAGTGCACTCTGTTGTTCACGCACATGACACACATTGCCCCCTGCATTGAAATTATATAGGCTTGTCAATCAATTTCTAACAATCCTACACCTCCAATACACTCGTACAAGATTAAACTCTTCAAAGTTAACTCTCAAGTAGCAATGAATTGATGTAACTTCTACAATGAAAATTTGAAAGCATACATTGTCACGTGCATTAAAGTTGTGTAGGCTTGTCAATTTCGAAGACCAATCACAATAATTCCTACACTCCTAATACACATGTAAGAGATAGGTTCTTCAAATTCTCGTAGCACTTATTGGTGTAACTTCTATAATAAAAATTTTGAAAGTATATATTACCTCCATCCATTGGAGATGTGTAGCCTTGTCAAGTTCTGAGACCAATCACAATAATTCCTACACCCTGAGCTCACACATACAAGATAGGCTCTTCAAACTCTAATGTACTAGCTAACTAATTGATATAACTTCTATAACGAATGAAAATTTGAAAAAACATTCATTTTACTATTATTCATTATCCTTCCTTTGTCCTTTAAGACTTTAATTACCGATTCAATTCAATTCCAAAGTTGTTGACCATTATTTATCCACCGACAATCTCCCCCTCTCTAGTACAATAATATCCTCCCTCGTCAATTCAGTCAACTCCCAAAGACTTTTTCACGGTTGAGAATTGAGCGTTAGAAGTAAGCCAAGTGAGCCAGAGAGCGTGGACACCCTAATATAAAGCGTGGAGCCCAATTCGGTCTCTGCTTCGTCCTCGTCGTTTGTCGTCGTTTCTCATTTTCGCTGACGGAACTCCAAGGCCTCAAGCGCTCTCGCTCGCTCGTTTGCCCCTATTCTCCCACTCGTTCCATCGCCATCGTTCCTTCGTTGCTCGTACACTTGTTTCTGGAATTTTTTTCTCGTCATTTCAAGCCCCGAATTTCGCCTTCTGGTACAGTGTGGGGGGACATTGCAAGGGAAAGGGCGTCCCGCCATGTCTGCCGCTACCGCCAACACGAACTTGCCGAGGCGGATCATCAAGGTAGCTTAGCTTTCTTCTCCTGTTCTTGTGGTCCTGGTTTTGCTTTATGTTTTCGATTTGGCGGAGAATTTGTCGGAATTTGAGCCGTCGTTTGTGAGTTTTTGCGGAATGCGGGATTTCTGATGTGGTGGAGGGAGGAGAAGGAGGAGGAGGAAGTGGAAGTAGTAGTAGAAGAAGAAGAAGGTGAAGGGGGAGGAGTTATGGTTTTATAATCGACTGTGTGATCTGATTTGAGGATGGGAGCGAGTGATTTTAGGGTGGATGGTTGTACGGTTGCGGGGTAGAGCTAGGGTTTGATTTCTCGTTCGTATTTCCCTTTTCGTTGTTGTTGTGTTGGGATGGAGGATTTAGTGTCGTGGATCGTTCGACTGACGTAGTGGAGGTGATTGTGCACAGGAAACGCAACGGTTGCTTAGCGAGCCAGGTATGCCCTCCTTTGCCTTAGGGAAGCGTAGCATTGGAGATTACGTTGTAGTTGTCGAGGCAGGGCTTGGAATCAAGTTGAATAGAGCAGGGTAACGTAGGTGTGCTACTGTTAATGAGTTCTGCCTTTTGTTGACTCTTGTAGATTTTTGTGTAACACTCTTTCCTCTCTAACGACATAATCTGTAATTGTATATTCTTTGTATACCGTGTCTTTCATTTTTGAGTATACATCTGGTTGGACAGTGAACTTCAAGTTCGGAACATTCACGAAAGCGCTAATAAAAGTCTATCTGTCTCCTCGAGGTATTTGTAATTAGAAGGGTTGAGTTTACTGAGGTAAAATGCAATTCCGGTCAAATTGCTGGAATTTTTAGCTGCTATGTAGTTGGCTTTAACTGCGGGTCTGCTTCTTGGTACTCCAGCTCCAGGGATCAGTGCATCGCCATCTGAGGAGAATTTGCGTTATTTCAATGTGATGATATTGGGACCATCACAGTCCCCTTATGAAGGTAATTTATGGGTTAGTTTTTTCCTGGAATGACATTATTACGTTAAGAATCTGAATCTGCAGTTCTTGCTTATAAGAAGTTGAGGCGGAGCGATCTAATTGGATTATAATTCCAGGTGGTGTGTTCAAGTTGGAGTTGTTTTTACCAGAGGAGTATCCAATGGCTGCACCTAAGGTGACGGAATGAAACGCATGATTTCCCACTAAATTTTTTCTTGGATTTTGTTTTGGAGTGCACATATGATTTCTATATGATTCACTATGTTATGGTGATGTCTGCTTGTAGTCTGAAATTTCATCGTCTGCATTCCAGCACTCAGACTCAACTAATGGCAGAAAAGCTCGGGTTATTGTGTCGCTTAGTAGAAGTTTGTTAGGATTGTATTTCATTATTGAAAGTATATTTTTTGTGGAAGGTTCTGTAGGGTCTGAATTGTGTGTGTGATCCGCTTGTTGGTTGTGGATATTTTCTTCACATTCTTTACTGCGTATAGTTTTTTGGCTGCTGACGCTTTAAATTTTTATTTTATTATGGGAACCTTTCTCAGGTCCGGTTCTTGACGAAGATTTACCATCCCAATATTGACAAGGTTGGATATTGTTCCCATCGTACAATTGACGACAGTGTGTTAGTCCAAGAAATAGCAAGTAGAATAAAGGCTGCACTCAAGATGCTTGGATGTTTAGTGAATTCTTATCGATTAGTGGCAAGTTTTTGGTTTCTTCAACTCATTTTTTTATGTGGTATTATTATGCAGCTGGGACGGATCTGCTTGGATATCCTGAAAGACAAATGGAGCCCGGCTCTTCAAATTCGGACTGTGCTACTTAGGTCGGGGTCAACTGTGTGTCGATTTGGCGTGATACCTAAGTGCTGTTGAATTTGAGAAGTGTCATTTGAACCTACATATCAGTATATTAACAGTGAATGTTTTGGTGGCGTGTACCAGCATTCAGGCTCTGTTGAGTGCTCCTAACCCGGACGATCCTTTGGCTGAGAACGTTGCCAAGCACTGGAAGTCGAATGAAGCAGAGGCTGTCGAGACCGGTACGTATTGCAGCCTTTCTCAAGTCAATGTTGTATGATCTCATCAAGGTGAACTTCGTTTCTGTGCCGATGGGATTTCGAACTGTGCTCAATGGCAAGTTGGCGAATGTTCACTCAACCATCTCTAATTGCACACACAGTAATTGCACATTTCTAATACGTTCCGAGAACCTGTCAGGTTGTGTACACATCTGATTAGGTGACTTTCGCGTCTCATGTTATGTACGCATGTGATTGCAACTCATTTCAAGAATATTATGAATTGCTGATTGCTTCTTCTTATGTCTATTTCTGGGAGCAGCTAAGGAGTGGACTCGTGCATATGCAAGTGGCGCCTGATGATGGTTGGGTGCTTCCGTCCACCGTATGGAGAGGTGAGGGGCAGGAGCTAGTTTGGGGGAAGACAAAAGGAGGAGTGACAAACGGTAAATGGACAGAGCACCGATGGGTCAGTGTCGCCAAGGTCAACATATGCAGTACATACCGGTAGTTGTGAAGTTGTCGTCTCTATTGCTTCTGAGGGTCCATTTGGGGAGTATGCCAGTTCTTGGATATTCCAGTGCCGTCATAATCCTCCCCTCTTCTTCCTTTGCACGTTGTCTCTTTAATCTACTGTTAGCGTGTCTAGGCCAGGCCTATTTTGGTGTTCTGCATATCTGGCAGCCTCTTGTCATATCTATTCTCTTGATTTAGATTCTGGTATCGTGTACTCGATTCTTCCCTTATGAAGGGCTGCATGGGATTGTAGCGCATTCTTTCAGGGAAATTATGAAGGGCTAAGAAGAGGCATGGAATTTGCTTCTTGTGTAAGTGTTACAGAGACAACTTGTGCGCCTGTTCTGAGTCGAATCATCATAGTTAGCAGGATTAGTTCAAGGTCAGTTCTTTGTCAAGGTCATTCCAATTTCCTCAGAATGTGAAATGTAGTGGATCAGATACATCAGTAGCTGTATATGAACTTGGTATCATATGTCAAGTCAGGCTAGACATCTGGAGCGAAGTTCATAGCTGCTTGCCTGATTTCAGCCACCTTGATTATCAACATGACTTGTTTCTTTTATTGAATTCAAGAACTCTTTCCTATGGTTTGAACGTTGGAACTTGTCCTGATTGAGATGAGAACTTGACTTTGAAGTTGTCACAGCTATGGAATCCAACAGCTTTTACCTATATTTGGTAATGACCTGAAAATCACCAATCCTAACGTCCACAGGGATTGCAATGTGATCCTTTCATGCAATTTTCGCTGCACTGCTGGACGTTTCTTTGTTATGAAGTTTTTCCTTGATAACTGTGATGAGGTCCTGTTATGTAAGGTAAACATGCCTATTACCTAGCAGATTTGTTATGTAGTTACTTTGGGAGAAACTATTTGTCAACTCATGTATTTGGAAGAGATTGAGAAGTTACAGAGAAACCATTTGCTAGTAGAATCAACACATTTGGACAAGAAATGAATTTTATGTGATTTTTCAAAGTTAATTGGGCCTATATTGGTAAACGTGTGGGTACAAACAATAACACAGTTAAAACAGGACTTTGACTTGTCTCCTCCCAAGTGCAGTGCATTTTTTTTATGATGCTGAAGGGTTGCTAAAATTGTGGCAATGGATAAATGAGTATGGTAGAAGTAATGTTGTTTTTTGTCGTTTATTTTTGGCAACGTTGAAATTGATAATCAATGGAAAGATGAAGCTATTTACATTTATTGAAATGGATGAAACTTGTAATCTATGGATTAAATTTCATATATTAACCCCTAAAGTCCCATTGTCCCCTTCGGGGACAATTTGGAATTTGGGCAAGTTCTTATGGGCTGAAATTTTACCCTAATTTTTTGAATTTTTTTTTGAAGATAGAAAATTTGATAAGCTTTGTGGGAATATAATTTTTATTTCAATCAGTGCTTGGAAACAAAAGTATACCTCAAAAAGCCTAAAATTGAACTCAGTGGGCAGTACAAAAAATATTGCAAAAATTCAAAATAAATATATATATATTTTTTTTTTCTCAAAGATTATGTTTTTGTCTACATTTGAAGTTTTGATTCATTCCATTTTGATTAGTGATGTGAAAGTTACAAACAATCTTATTTTTTGGGCAATCTAAGCATCTTTTTGAAAAAATAACTTATAGGATTCATTTTGAGAATGCAATTTTCAAATTTTTTCAAACTTTTTTTTGAAAAGGTTAAGTTTGTTTGCTAGAACAATCTCACTGACGGGATTATTGTATTTCAATCCCATCTAAGAGCTATTAACAATTTAGTTTTTCTATCAATCTTGGACCTACTTCTACTTGACAATTTTTTGAAGTATGAAAATCAAGTTGTTATTTTTTGAAATTTTTTGGCTAGATTCCCAACTCAATTCTTCAACACAATAAATTTTTAATTCAAATTCTATAGTGCACACTTTTTCCACAAATAGCAATCAAAGTCGTCTAAAATTTCAATCTAGTGTTCAAAAAAACTTATTTTTTCAACTTTGAATGCTCATATTCTCAATTTGTATGGTCAAACTTCATGAAATTTTTACCACATAATCTCAAACAAGTAAAGTTCAAGATCCTAAGGTTCAGTTCTAAAAAAAAAATTGTTTTGTTTTTTTGGACAAACACAATAGAAATGGCAGTTTTGAGTGGTTTTTGACAGAAAAATGGTCTTGGGACTTTAGAGGGAAATCCAAAATAGAGTGATATTGTTCTAAAATTTGTTGGTGAATTAGCAATTTCATTCATTGAAAAACAAGAATAATTTGCCAAATATTCTCTATAAAAAAATCATTATTTTTTAGTGAAAAATCACTAAAAAGAAAACCTTGGGTAGAAGTACCTATTTCAAATAGCCCTCTTGTTAGGGTTTTTTATGTTGACCTATTGTAGACAATAGTTAGATGTGCTATTCATTAAGAAAGATTCTTTGTTTGTACCTTCTCACCCTCTCATCTTTCTTCCCTCCTTGCATAGGGACAAGTGCCAATGCTAATTGTAATAGATGAGTCTATGAGATCGGAATGGGTCTGAATGAAAAATCCACATTTATATTGAATAAAATATTCATTTTGGAGAATTTTTTTTTTCATTCTTCCTCATCTTTATGTTTGCACATATTGAGTTCAATTTCTCAACAAATATCCCATATTGTGTAGGCTAAAATGCTAAAGTTATTAGGAATATGTACTTCTACCTTAGGTGACTAAGATGCAAATGGGAAGATCTAGTAGATGTTGGAATCGGGTGATTGGTGGCATTGGGTTGTTCTACCTCAGTGACCTTGGATATAATCTTGGAGTTGAATGCCAAAATCCATATTCTCATTTCATATGTAGAGTTGGGGACAAAAAAACCCATTCTTTGTTGAGACCCCTCTCCATAGTAAATTCCTCACCAAATTTTAAAACTAACTATAATATGTGAAGGTCTAATTTGGCACTCATGTGCTGAAATTGAATTTCCATGTTAGATTTTCAAGGGGCCATGTCACCTTACACCATTTACAAGTTGACATGTGACACTTTTTTACAAAAATAATTTAATTTATGTTGAATTTGACCTTCACATATACACTCATATAATGTATATATTTTGAAAGCTATAAAAGAGAGGCAAAAGGTGTCAAATTTTGAGGCGTATCAAACAAGGAGGAGTATAAAATTTTATAAATAATAAATTAAAATTAAAGTTAGAAGGTTCTAAAAGTAAGTTGTAGGAATCTATCATGAATTTAGAACTAATCTATTCTCAATCTACAAGATGCTCACTTGATTTGAGGCACTTAAGTTCAAATTCTAAACATTAGTTTGGAGCCAAAACAATATTGGTGGATGATGAGTAGGAGTGTAGGACACATTCCTTGAAATTTTTTACTGTAGAATATGATGGAATAAAATCATTAATCCCAAGTGTAGGAATTTTTAAAATTTTGAAGTTGGGATAGATACTACTTTTTGTTAACTTCATTTCATTATGTGGGCCTAAACTTTAAAAAAAAACATTTTAATGGTTCAAATGTACATTGAGAGCAAGGAGCTTGAAGTTTCCAAAATATACAATAGGGTGATCAATGGATTGAGTACCTTCTTATACAAAAAAGTCAAAATACACCACAATGAGAGTATCAATTTCTATTCACCTAAAATACTTTCAAACAACTCCACAAATAAATTGGGATGAATTTTTTTCCCATCCCATAGGTCTCCTTGAAATCATATCCCATATCTAAATTTGGACCTAAAAGTGACACAAAAACTTAGATATCAATGACTCCTACAAACACTATTTTGTATCTTCATAACTTAAAGTGCATGTTCAGATGAACTTTAGAAAAACTTTGGAAGAAAAGATAAGGCCTTCCATGTAGGAATATCACAAGCAATATTGGGTCTCTTTTCACATTTCAAGATCAACAAAGCTAAGTTCATTCTTTTCCAATGAGTTTACTAGTAGAAAACAGTGTCACAACCAATAAAAAACAACTAACATTTTTGAAAAATTGTGTTGCAATGAACACAAATTTATAAAAAATGTATTGTAGTGAGATTGCAGTCAAAGCAATTTTTTTGTTTTTTGTCAAAAAACACAAAAAAAATGTCAGCTAGCTTTTGTTGACCGTGACACAATTTTCTACTAGTGGTTTTTGGTATTTCCAATCCATGGATAGATGCTCAAAAGATTAAGCAACAAAGAGTTGTAAAGTTTGTCATGTCCTCAATTTATTAATACCCATATTTATGACAAAAGACCCTAAGTAAAAGGAAGGATTATTGAGTCAAGTCCTAATTGTAGCTTGAAGTTGGTGAAGACAACAAAGTGTGGTTTCTGAAAATAAATCTTAGGATTTACCCTCTAAAGGTCCAAGTGATTGTTCAACATATGCAAGAAAGTCAATTTTGGTCAAATGTTCATGAAATTTCTATACAAGGTGTAAATATGTATTTCCTTGGTGTGAATATGATTTTTCTCCGATTGGGTGCTTGGATCAAAAGTTGTGTTGTCCTAAATTTTTTGGATAGCCTAGGAAGCATGTGGAAAATTCCTCCTTTACTTTTGAAATTTGGCAAGTCTTAGGGTTTACATGATATAGGATGCAATTGTCCCCTTAAATAACCATATGTAGTTCAACCATGGCTTTCTAATGGATGACATTCGACAACCTTGAAGCACTCTAACATCCTCAAAGTGGATGATGTATACATTAGAAAGTCCATAACTACAAAAAAGACAATTTTCATTCAACAATTCTTTTTAGATCTTTGTATGTGGGTTTGAGTCACTTTGGTAAAGAATAAAGAGTGTCCAATAAGGTACCCCATTTCTAAACGAGCATAATGATCAACCATATGAAGAATTTTACATCTTTACACACAACTAAAAAACAAAAACCTTCAATGAGGCAAAATAAGGTAGGTACCCCCCAAACTGTTAGTTTTTCCTACTATGCCTAGTTACTATTATTTGACTGATCAAATTTTCATATTTTCTTGTTGGAGGTTCCAACACACCAAAGAATGTGACATTCAAATACCATATGCAAAAGTTACAAAGGATCAAAGTTTCTTGGTAGATGTTCTGAAATTGTTTCTTGAACATATGTACATATTGATTTTGGAGAGGTACATAGAGTGATGATGACAGTTTTAGGCAAGGTGCGATTTAGGTGCGATTTAGGTGCAATTTTGGGGTACACACCCCAAAATCGACCCCAGGCTCTCTTAGGACCCCAGGTCTTACCCAAAAAACCCAATACTATCACACTAGTCATACTATCCTTTACAGCTATGAAGAAATCTTCACCTTGAAAATTAGTAACTAATTCATCGTGCCATCTAAATTTGTACAAGCACTTGCATTATACTCATTAGCAAATGCCAATGTGCGAAAATTGGTTGTCATTTTCTATTACATGCCCATGAACTACAAACATTTTTTGTAAACAAATTTTCCAGTCCAAATAAGCTCTAGGGCACCATGGGCATGCAATAGAAAATTACAAAACCAATTTTCATATTGCATCGGACAACAAACAAATATTTTGCAGTTGTAATTTCCTGAGGCACCCTGTGCAAGCAATAGAAAATGAAAACCAATTTTCCATTTTAACACAGAAAAACACATCGCATCGACCTGATTACAACTATAATATTTCGTGACTGACACATTAAGTAACAAAAATCTTTTTTCTACGTCGTGCACAATTTGCAGTCTCCAAGTAGGAAGACTCAAAAGGACCAATGTAGATGAATATCTATACTTGGATAAGCATTCATCGAACAAACAAGGACCCCTTGCTGCCAATGTACAGCAACTCATTTGAAATCGTCAATCGTCAGTTACTACTTCCATTCAGCTCTTCAGAAGAACGTAAAGTACCTACCAATACACATGAAGGTCCAGAATCTACAGGCTGGAATACTTGTTCAGGAATGCACAATCTAATATCCTTCGGTAAATTGCAAACGCCGAGGGAGAAAAAAAGTCTAGACTCACCAACAAACCATGAATCCTATCTCTAAACATCTACAAGTCTTAAGTTTAATCAAACCAAGGACAACCTGGTAATCAGCACCGAATTTCGTATGATCCAGCCCTTGTAATATATCGCACCCACTCAACGGTGCTGTAACCACTCTTCTCCCACACCTGAACAGATCAAAATCCAACAAGCTTAGCAATTTCCTTGTGAACATGTTAAGAATTGACTACTAGTGGCCGAAAATGGCGGCTCTCCATATCTATCTAAAGTCATTTAGGAAGTTGCAAGGAGAATAAAAACGTATACCAGTAGGAAGGAAAAATCATATCCTAACTTTCTGAATGATAGAAATACGTTTTTGAAGATTTCAATAATCAACGATTGGCTTCTAAAAGTGGACTGTTCATTTTAAGCTTGGGCAGTTAGGTGTTAGCCCTTAAAGAACCAAGAAGGCATATTTGACCTAATGTTTTCTCAGCAGTATTGATAAATTCACACTGGGAATTTTATTGTTCCAAAATTGATATTGGAACCAACACATGCAAAGTACTTCACTCATTCTGGTGATGTAAAATTTGTCCCTATTTCATTCTTACTTTCCATAATAAGGTTAATCAAAATAGGCAACTTACAACCATAAATCCATGGTCCTCGAGGGACGTACAGGTCCTAAGACATGCATAGTGGACCACAAGGTAAGTATAAAAAGCTTACCTTCAAAAACCGAACTCGAAGGCCAGAAGCAGTAAACATGGGAACCTGCCACAAGAGTATTCAAAATTATCTTAATTATCCTGCAGCATGCACCACGTCATGCCTACAACACTGAACTAATGCTGTAAAGACCCAAAGTGAAGATCTGAAATACAAGGGCTGCTTCGATAATGGCCACATACCTGGAACTCCATCTGAATGGGTGCTCTAGTCCAAGACCTTTTTTCAACCATGGTTGATATCAGCTCAACTTCAGCACTCATCGTCAGCTCTGTTTGTCCAGGAAACTTCCTCACCCTGACGCCAATCCCAACAACACAGTGAGTTAAGGACAATGGCTGCAACCGTCACGAGCTAGTGAAAGAGAGAGCCTCTAGCCAAACACAAAGAGTGTGAGAGGGATCCTTACTTCCATACTAAGCAGTCGATTGCTGAATTGTACTTGGCTCTTCCAGAGGTCACCTGGAAACTAGCTTTGGCAGTGTGCTTGGGAACAGGCACCTTGACCACAACTCCAAGTGCGAACATCTTGGCCCCGAAGACACTCTTGACCTGAACATGCAATGTTGATGATTCAGAGAGTACCTTCTGAACAATGACTATAATCATAAGACACTCCGACAAAAAGTCTCCTAAACTTAGAGCAAACCATCCCAACGTAGTCTTTGTCACAAAATAAGACCGCATTTTCTATACATCGCTTACCTTAACATTGACCTCCATTCTGGTCCGGCCCAATTCCTTGATGCTAGGCAATACCCGGAAAGGTAGGTTAATACCCTCCGTAATTCGATACCTGAGAACCCAAACAATCCTCAGAGCTCAGTATATGTTTACAATAACATCAAAAAGGTACATATCAGTCTCGTAATATGCAGCATTCTATGTCAAAAGCAGAATTTTTAAAAGTAGTCAAAAGAAGATGACGATGCAACTTACTTCATCAGCTCAAACTCTCCATCAGGTGGAACAAAGCTGACGGTCTTCTCAGCATTGAATCTTGTAAGATTGACACATTGGTGGAATGTGACATCATCAAGCTCAATAGTCTTACCACTGTTGAAAGAGAAAACAAATGGATTCAGTGCAAGATACCTCCAGATACTTAAATGCTTCCCCAAAGCCTAAATCAAAGCGCTACATTAGATGACCAAATCATCAAAGGCATGCAACCAACCTTCTAGAAGGTCGAGCCTTGGCTTGAGCTTCTTTTTCTAGTCCAATTTTATCGTTGAGGCCCAGCTTTAAATCCGGCATCCCCGAAAGGAAGCACTTCATTAGAATTTTTCCGGTCACATCACAACGCAAAGTATTTCCTGGAAGACGAGAAGGTGATGCAAAGGTTTAAAACATTAACAGAGTTATGCTCATAGATTTAAAGATCAAAAGATGACGAGGTTTCGGAAAAGAGTAATAAAAATAAGTCAATATTGCAACTCATGACGCAGAACAGCAAGCATTCACCATCAAACTTACGAAGTCTCTTCCAACGTCTACACATTCCATTAAATGAAACACTCGCCTAATTTCGTCTTCCCAAAACTACAGACGGCAATGACATTGACTGAAGCACTTACCCTTCTGAGACATAAGAAGGTTGACACTTTCCACGATGTCGAGAAAGACCTGCACAATAAGTAATATATTTCTTGAGGTCCACGAACATTAAAAACCCACTTCTTCAGATCGCCAAACCATTCAGACAGCAATTGACACGAAATAGTTGGTCTTTAACTCCTGAGAGTCTAAATGGACAGCTTACGTATCTTCAAGAGTTGAAATGAAGCATTCAGGAAGTTTCAAGAAAGGTAGCAAATACCAAGAAAAAGAAACAAACTATGCTAAACAGTTTTTAGAAGATAAAAGTACGTTTTGAAACATAATATAATTGGCTATCAGCTTCCAAAGCAGAATCCCAATTTGAGGTCAGGCACGAAGGGGTTACGTTTGTCTAAAAGAGAAATTTCAGTTTTACGTCTGTACCTCATTTTTCTTATATATGAGACCTTCTCGCCTCCAACCCACAGCCCCTGTTACTTGAAGTGTAGCATTGATTGCAGGTCTATTATCTACGGCCTGCACAGAAATAACCAACGTTGGCAGGTGTTGGCATCCTAGAACTCGAAGATCCCCCAAAACTCAGCAAATGAATATTATGCTCGTTCTCAGGACACCAGGACTGCTATAGAGTCAGAAGAAGCACCATCATTCAACCAATCTATAGTGAAGACTAATATACCAAAATTGATATTACCTTGCCCGAAAATGGAGAACGAACACCTTCTTGAGTGATGTAGAGCTTCAGAATCTCGGGAGATAAATTTTGAGGATACCCGAAGTCCATAATTTCTGTACCAATGACATTAATGTCAAGTAGATTACAAGCCACGTACAGTATTCATTGATTCCAGGGGTGCTCAAGCAACTGCTCAAACATGCTATGTTGGTCAGGCCCTCAAACATCTAAGTCCTTCCCCAAATCGGAAACGAAGAAGTCGTCTCATACCGTCAAGAAGCTCGTAGATGAGCACAAAGTTGTTCCTGATCGCATCTTCATCGAACGCCCCTCCAAAATAAGACTTGAAAAGCGCTACTGCCTGGTACACATACTCCTCTCCAAAGTCAATTCACTCCAACAAGCATAAGCACCAACCTAAACATGCTTCCGCGAAAAAAAACCGAACTGTAACCTACGCTTTGATAGTCCTCTTATGTTGGTTCCTCCAGCTGAACTCCTGGCTGCAATTATCCGCGCATTCCTCTTACTAGGCAGTTACAAGGTTATGACCTAATTCAAATCATCTTTTCAACCGTGTGATCGAGGTCTACGGATCCATAATCCAGATTGAAATAATTTAAAGCAAATACACTCAAATCTCATTAATCGTACCACCTGGGTCCCACCTGATCACAGCTTGAATGAATGACCAGTTTGTGTGTCATATAGAAGAAAAGGTCCTATAGAAGAGGTTCCAGGGTACCTTGTAAAGCAAATAAATTGCAAAATGGCTAGCACATCTAAATTCAATTTCCAAAAAAGGCTATAATTCAAGCTTTCAGTACACAGAGAATATGCAAGCTTCACGAATGTTTTACCAGACCGAATTCAATATTAAAATATTTCTTACGAGCTCTCGGTGATGGAAGCCCATATTACCTCGACAACGAACTTGAAAGCGCAAGCGGCATTGGCATTGCTACTGACGACAGTCACAATGTAGACATTGCTGATGCGCATGTACAAGAACGAGCAGCCTCCGATTTGCCGCACAGGGCATGTCCCCAGATCCTTCGTCTGCATAATGTGCGTGCGAAAGGCATCCACCATATTCCCTCTGCATCACATCACATCACAACCGAGATCTTCACAATCAATTCTCACCTTCAAAGCACCAAATTGGAGACGAGTACAGTATCTAAACCTGCTCGTGCGGACCTCGCATTATATAGAATGCGGAAGGCGAAAAGTTCTATCTGAAGGTAGGAGCTTCAGTGTACTAATAAAAACCAAAGGCCAATGAGATCAACCCCGAGGGAACTCCTTCTTAAAAAAAAAAAATATTAGTCAAGAGAATGGCGATTCCAGCTCGACACAAACCCTACTCAGGTTTACAATTCAAGCATAAATTTTGATTGACGTGGCTCTTGAAAGAGCACCTTGAAACCAAGACCAAACTCCTCATCTGCAGGGATAAAAAAGCACTGCCTTGGCAGACAAAAAAAAACTACAACTGTAGCAAGCTAGATTTCCCAACAAGCTCCTCTATTGTACCCATATTAACACTACGATCACCTCTCCCCGGAGTTGAATCTTCGGGGATCCACAACGCATTGACCCTGGAGCGCGAAAATACTCTAGACTACAGTAAAACGAGTTTCCTCCTCTAAAACGCCACATTGCGACTCCAATCGATCGATCCCGAAACCCTAATCGCCCCCCAAAACCAAGGTCGCGATAAGGAGGTCTCCCAACCCCACCCACCCCGGCGCCAAATCTACAGAACCCTAACATAACAAAATAATCCAAACCATACTAAACCAATTTTCCTCCTCCACACCCACACATTGATACTCCAATCGACCGACCTCTAAACCCTAATCCCCCTGAAAACCAAGTCCACGATCAGGAAGTCTCTCGAACCACCCCGACATCAAATTTCCAGAAGTGAATCCCCAAAGCATCAACCCTACAGAAAGAAAATACTCCGTACTAAGAAATATCGAGTTTCCTCCTCTCCAACCCCCCACATTGACACTCCAATCGACTAATCCTGAAACCCTAAATCACCCCAAAACCGAGTTTCCGATCAGGAGGTGAAAAATCCCGATACACTCCATCTCTTGTTCCAATTCGGAAAGAAAATGCGTACCCGACGTCATCTCGGTAGAGCCGGTTGATGAGCACGTCGCCTCGCAGGTTGAGGAAGTAGATGGCCGAGGCTGCCACCGGCATTTTGCACCAACTACAGCGCCCGCGGGGGCGCCAATCCAAAGAAAAATATGAGGATCAAATGGGGGGAGTGTAAATGATTGCGCATGAGATTGTGAAGCTGGAAGAATTTGTGAAAACGACGAGCGATGGCGATCGGGGAAAGGAGAAGCAGGAGACTGATCAGGGAGCTCCTTGAGGGAGCGTGGAGGTGAAGACGACGACGACGACGGAGGAAGTTCGATGTGGGCTTCCGTTGGCCTGGTGTTTCGGCGGGTCGCCCGGCCCCGGCACTAAATGCGGGTATATACACGGCCTAGGGCCGGATGGAAGGCCGGATGGAAGGCCGGACCGATTTGCCTTCAATCCGGCCCACAATCCGGCCCCAAATCACCACTCCGGCCCCAGACAATGTAAAGGGTTGAGGCCGAATTCTGGGGCCGGATTTCAATTCATCACTCCGGCCCCAAGCAATGTAAAGTGTTGAGGCCCGATTCTCAGGCCGAATTCTTGATTACTATGCTCTTGGATTTTTGAAATGCTTAATTAAAAAAATCTAAGACATGCATCTTTTCCTTTCTCTTATTATTTTTTATCCTTTAGAAGAAAAAAAAGTTTTTCTTTACTATTTATTCTATTTCAAATATAAGAAAAAAAAATTTAGAATTCTTTAGACTTTTCCTTTTTATTCCTACTTTACCTATTTCAAAATGGAAGAGAGAGTTTTTTTGTTTTTTTTTAACCTTTTCCACTCTCTTCCTATTTTTTTCTACTTGGAAAAAGGAAGTTCTTTTACTTCTTTTGAACCTTTTTTTTTTGACACTAAAACTAGAGTTGACATTGAAAAAAGATTTGTAGCCCCATAATAGTTGTCATTTATTAAACATACAATTCAAGAAAACATGTAATTTTTTTTAATCTATTTTTCAAATCTATATTCTTAGTTTATTTTAAAGAAAAGCATGAAATTTTTTATTATGAAAACTTGAATGAATCCAATGATAAATGTAAACCAGGTTTTACCATACATGTTATTTCTAGTAGCATAATTTTTCTTTACCAAATTCTTTTTTCAAGTATTTGTCATCAAAATTGATAAAAACACACATTATCTTGTAGATGTCAAAGTTTTTGACATAACTTCAACAATGACTTTCATTTACAGATTTGTGGTTGTATAAAAAATTTACTTATTAAGCATGTAATTTATCAAAATTAGTGTCTATAACATAGTATGTAATTTGTGTCTACACCAAAAAAATTAATTATTAATACCTCATGCTAAAACAATTGCAAAGACATTATTGTTACAATTGCAATGGTTAATAACAATAAAATTCATTATTAATAATAAAATTCATCATTAACAATAAAATTCAGTATTAACAATAAAATTCAGTATTAACAATAAAATTCAGTATTAACAATAAATTTCAGTATTAACAATAAAATTCAGTATTAACAATAAAATTCAGTATTAACAAAAATTCCATTACTAACAAAAATTCAGTATTAACAATAAAATTCATTATTAACATCTTGTAACACAGCATCTGTATCACAACATGACTCAACCAAATGGGATTGAGCTCACAGTTAATAAAAAATGTAATAAAAAAGAAAAGAAAAGTTCTTGCATGGTAGACGGTGGAGATTTGTACGATCCAATGGAGGAGACGAATGTGACACCAATCTGGCCCTAGATGGGAAATCGGGCCACCAAAAACCTCGGTCCGATTGCTCCCTTGGGGCCGGATGGTTTGGTGCCAAAACCATGCCACCTAAGGCGACACGTAGAATGAGTGGTGGTTCCATCTAGCCCCAAGTATAAAGCTCTTGGGCCGGATTTGGAGAAATTGAGCAATCCCATTGGTTCAAACTTGGAGAGTTCCGGCTGGCCTTCAATCCGGCCCCAAGTGTATACCGGCCCTACGTCCTGGACGTTTTCTGCAAAACGCCGGGCAGGCCATGCCTGCCCGCCCAAAAAATATAAAAAGAGCCCCCCGTATTGAACCAATTTTTCGGAATTTTTACACTTCCTAGAGTAATTTGAGGCCTCTGATTGCAAATATGAGTTCAGAATTTCAAAAAATAAATTTGTGTAAAAAATAAAAAATTTCAGTGTTTCCTACGGGTAGGGGCAAGTGGCATTTTGCAGAAAACGTCTAGGACTTAGGGCCGTTATACACTTGGGGCCAGATTGAAGGCCGGCCAGAACTCTCCAAGTTTGAACCAATGGGATTACTCAATTTCTCCAAATCCGGCCCAAGGGCTTTATACTTGGGGCCGGATGGAACCACCACTCATCCTACATGTCGCCTTAGGTGGCATGGTTTTGGCACCAAACCATCCGGCCCCAAAGGAGCAATCGGGCCAAGGTTTTTGGTGGCCCGATTTCCCATCTAGGACCAGATTGGTATCACATTCGTCTCCTCCGTTGGATCGTACAAATCTCCACCGTCTACCATGCAAGGGCTTTTCTTTTCTTTTTTATTACATTTTTTATGAACTGTGGGCTCAATCCCATCTGGTTGAGTCATGTTGTGATACAGATGTTGTGTTACAAGTTTTTAATACTGAACTTTATTGTTAATACTGAAATTTATTATTATTAACCATTGCAATTGTAACAATAATGTCTTTGCAATTGTTTTAGCATGAGATATTAATAATTATTATTTTTTGGTGTAGACACAAATTACATACTATGTTATAGATACTAATTTTGATAAATTACATGCTTAATAAGTAAATTTTTTATACAACCACAAATCTGTAAATGAAAGTCATTGTTGAAGTTATGTCAAAAACTTTGACATCTACAAGATAATGTGTGTTTTTATCAATTTTGATGACAAATACTTGAAAAAAGAATATGGTAAGAAAAAATTATGCTACTAGAAATAACATGTATGGTAAAACCTGATTTACATTTATCATTGGATTCATTCAAGTTTTCATAATAAAAAATTTCATGCTTTTCTTTAAAATAAACTAAGAATATAGATTTGAAAAATAGATTAAAAAAAATTACGTGTTTTCTTGAATTGTATGTTTAATAAATGACAACTATTATGGGGCTTCAAATCTTTTTTCAATGTCAACTCTAGTTTTAGTGTAAAAAAAAAAAGGTTCAAAAGAAGTCAAAGAACTTCGCTTTTTTCCAAATAGAAAAAATAGGAAGAGAATGGAAAAGGTTAAAAAAAACAAAAAAACTCTCTCTTCCATTTTGAAATAGGTAAAGTAGGAATTAAAAAGAAAAGTCAAAAGAATTCTAATTTTTTTTTCTTATATTTGAAATAGAATAAATAGAAAAAAAAAACTATTTTTTCCTAAAGTATAAAAACACTAGTAGAAAATCTGAATTTTTTGTCGTTTTGGATGCGTTGTTTTGGACAAAATCTAACAAAAATTTGTTGTTTTGAACAGATTTATGTTAGATTTTGTCCAAAACAACGAGTCCAAAATGACAAAATTTTTAGATTTTCTACTAGTGAAAATAAAAAGATGCATGTCTTAGATTTTTTTAATTAAGCATTCCAGAAATTCAAGAGCACATTAATCAAGAATTCGGCCTTAGAATTGGACCTCAACACTTTACATTACCTAGGGCCGGAGTGATGAATTGGAATTCAGCCCCAGAATTCAGCCTCAACCCCTTTACATTATCTAGGGCCGGAGTGGTGATTTGGGGCCGGATTGTGGGCCGGATTGGAGGCAAATCGGGTTGGCCTTCCATCCGGCCCCAGGCCGTGTATATACCCGCCTTTAGTGCCGAGGGTCGCCCGGGAGGACCCCAACGGTCTGAATGATTACGAAGACGGCGGGGACGTTTGGATGGTCAAATACAGTGGCTTCAATTTCAGTGGAAGAATGGATGATTTTCATCTGTTTTTTGGTGGTTAAAATTTTGTTGATGCTGTAGAGTAGTCACATTATTGAGTTAAGTTCAAGACGTTTTAATTCTTTTTTTATTTTATATGGGATAGTTTTTAGAAAAGAGGTATGCTATATAGTGTAGTTTAATACTTTAAGTTGTTGTTTCTAATTTTTTAATTTTATATGGGCTAGTTTATAAAAAAGAGGTACGCTATATAGTGTAGTTCAATACTTTAAGTTGTTGTTTTTAATTTTTTAATTTTATATGGGGTAGTTTATAATATAAAAAAAAGGATATATTATACTCCGTATAGTGTATTTCAATATTTTGAGTTTTTCCTTACAAATTGATTTTTGACATTCAAAACGATTTCTTTTGTTTTTGAGGAAAAAAAAAAAAAAGTTTCTACAGTGTAATTTGACCAATTCTTTACTACTTGGAAATTTTGAAAAATTCCTAGAAATAAGCATTTCATTGAAATTTGAAGTTGAGTATCTAAAACTACATTTTTAAATATGGAGTGATACAAAAAGAAAATTCACTAAAAAAATTCTACATTGCAATGTACTTCTATAATGAAAATTTCAGATTTTTTTAGCATGGTTTGTATGTGATATGAATTTTCTTCATTTTTTCTTCAAAAATTCATGGTAATTTGAGATTTTCACAAAAAATTCTGAAAATTTTATGACATATATTAGATGTGTGATTTCATCTCTGAAAAATAAAATCGAAACAATTCACTCATGAGTAGAAAGAAAATGGAAGATACAAAGCAAGGGACTTTCAAGTTTGATTACACAGTCATAGGCTCCTTCCTTTCAAAACCATGGTCAGGTATGAGCACCAAGGATAAAACACTTCTTTTGCCTAGAAAGCTTGTTGGTCAAAAAAATGACTTTTTTCATTGAGATTGTTAGCCTCCTTGAGAGAAAAATAACACAAATTGTTTCGGAATTTTTTGAAATTCAAACAATATTTTGTGAATTTTCAAAAGTAAAAACCTTAGACGCATGGAAGCACAAAATACTTCAACTTTCATTGGTTGCCTCAAAAAACTCTACAATTCCCATTGGTTGATTATAAACACTTGTGAAAGTTTAAAGGCATCAATTGAATCCTTATTCACCCAAAAATAGTTAATAGAATAAGAAATGCAACTTAGGTGCACATACCTTAAACATACTCATTTCCAAAAACATTTCCAAGTGCCTACCCAAAAGTATACCTTAAAAATCCTTGAAAATAAGTAATTAGATTTGAGATATTCAAGAGATGTACATCAAAATTAGGGCATGGTTTCATATATCTAGTAATTAGACTTTGAAAAATAATAATAAATTTATATAATATCCAAAATTAAAAGTGCACAACAAGGTGTTTTAGAATCTTGAAAATGTGGTTTTAGAAAAAATGGAATCCATTTTGTAGCCATTTCACTTTCTTGGTTAGAAAGTTTAGAACCTAACATTTAATCCAAAAATTTAGCTCTATTTTTCTCAAAATTACTTCTCTAAACTCCATTTTTCATAGACTAAATCATTTTTTTCAAATTTCACTTTCAATGCTCTCTAATTCTATAGCTTCTAAGAGGGTGGATGGATTTCCAAGGGATTTCCAAGCTTTGTTCCTCTTTTGAGTGCATTGTGACACGTTGTGTGACAATGAACTCCAAAAAAAAAATTAGATTTATTTATTTTTTCATTTATCCCCCCATTGAGTTTTTAAAATTAAATTAATTTAAAAATTGTTTTTTAATATCCCTCCCCTATCCCACCTTTTTGTAATTTTAGGTAAGGTGGAGTTGGCAGTTGATATGGGATATGGGATATGTCCCATATCCAAATCCATATCCATAGCTATATATATATATTTGTATCTATATCCATAGCTATGTATGTATCCATACCTAGTGTATCTGTCCATATTCATATCCATATCTCGAATTGTTTTTTGGAGATCAACGAAATTGAAGGGGGGAGGGAAGAAATGCATTTGGAAACACTTGTGTTGCCTTTTTTCAATGCATTATATAGTGGCACCATAGTGACCATAGTAAATTGGGGGGGGGGCTGTCTTTTGAGTAGATAGTGAGGGATAGTCCCTCCCCATCCACTTAAAAGACCCCCACCTGATTTATTTTTTAATTTATTTAAACCCCCTAATGCATTTTTAGTGCGGTTAAGTTTTAAAAAATCAATTAAATTTTTTTCCTCACCGCCCCCTCTCCTCCCAGCCCTTTTGTAATTTTGAGGTAGGATGGGAGTGGCAATAGATATGGGATATATCCCATATCCCATATATATATTTGTACCAGGTGTGTATCTGTATGTGTATCGTATATACATATTCATATTTGTACCGTATCTATATTCATATACGTACCACCTATCTGTATATAAACCCGTATATAAATCAACGGCAGGAGGAGGGGGAGGATTTTTTTTCCAAAAAAAAATCAAGGGCTGTCATTTTTTTCCATGGGAGGGGAGGGGGCAACTAATTCCCAAGAGTGTATGCTGCATCTTTTCACCAGATAGTATAGTGGCACCACAGTGACCATACACATTACATTGATTTGACCTATTATGGAAGGTACAAATTAATGTCACTATAATTTTTTGTTTTCTAAAACATTCAACTTTTCTTGGATAAATGGATCTAGATTTTTTTTCTACATGTATATTAATTTTCAATCCAAAAGAAGAATAAAAACATAATAGTGAGTTTAAATGTAAGAATAGTAACATAATAGTACCTACAAACTAAAAAACTAATGCTAAGTCATATGTGACTATAAGTCATATGTAACTAGTCATTGACACGTGTCCGATAGATACAAATACACATGAACTTAAAACACATAAGTGATTGAAGACATGGCTTTATAATTGTCTAGAGAGTTGCCATTGGTAAATAGAACGGCAAATCTTTTTTTAAAAGTGAGCAACAATCTAGATTTAAACCGTTTTTACCAATTGCTTGAATTCTAAAAGTTATTTTGAATCTTTCTAATTGGCAATTAGTTTCTGCCAATCTTTGGAATCTTCTCAACCCAATTGTTCTTGATTGTAAAATCATCCAAAATTCAAACAACCTTGAAATGGTGTATCTGTGTGATGGTTGTAATAAGAGATCATTGTGATCTCTTTTTCTTGGTGATTCACCTGTGAAGAGGAAATTAAAGCATTAGCTCTATAAAATGCCACAAAACGAAGTCCGTGCACTCTTCCTTGGAGAGAGTTTTCTAATTGTACCATGAATGCAATCAGGGGACACACAATTCTAGAGATAACAAAAAACAAAAACAAAAACAAATTTAAGGTATAGGCTAGTGTGCCTTGTGTCGTTGCTACAATATAATATAAAATAAAAGTTAAAGTTAAAACCATACAAAGAACGTGACTAAGGGACACATGGTCCAAAAGATCTCACCATAACAAACAAAACAAACAAACAAACCATTAGATGGGATTTCCCTACTGGAAAGGGCTGTGAGTTCTCAAGTGGGAAACTAAATGAAACTGGACGAAATTGACCGTTTGTGAGACCTACTGATTTGGCCGAGCGACTGCTACGTCGATTTTTTCAAAAAAAATAAAAAAATAAAAAAATATAACTTTGTTTTTCATTTTAAGAACTTTAAATTTATTTTTTTATTTTTTTATTTTTTTGAAAAACAAACAAATTGTTATCCACGTTTGATGGGGCCAGGGGAATGGATGGGGGAATGGAGCTAGGAACAGCCTAAAACAACCCTCCAGCCCCCCCAAATCACATCTAATGAGACTCATTTAAGGTATAGATGTTGGTGATGGAGTTTGAAGTCCTTAAAGCATTAACCTTGGAAAGGTGTAGCCCTCTTACCAAGGTAGTTAGTCAAATTCTATAAGATTTATCAAATGAATAGGTGCATTCTTTATTTCTACAATTTCCTTGAAAGTCATTCATCGAGACACTCTTAGTCCTCGGCATCTTTATTGGGTTAAGCATTAGGGGAATATAGGTATGCACTCTCCCTTCTCCCATTCGCTCATTGCAATGGTCTCCTAGTTAGTAGATTCAATGAATTGACTTAAATTCAATTCTTTAAGACAAAAAAAAGGGAACCAAAGCTCTTTTGCATGGAGAATGCATTAGAACTTGCTACTAGCTAACCCTCTAGATTTTTTTTGTCCCAACAAAAAAAGATGAAGTACAAAGGAATAAGAAAGAAATTTCAATTATGGTGTACGCACCTAAAATCATCACTATGCACAATTGATCAAAGTTACTACTCCATATTATTATACATAAATTATTTTCAATGGATCTTATTGACAATTGAAAGAGGATTCCAACGCACTTAAACATGCATTATTTGAACATTTGTATGAGTAAGTTATGAATTTTCAAAGTACAGTCTCAAGGTGACCCAAAACCAACAATAGGCTCTCGTATTGTCATACACTTTTGCGTATTGATTGTATAAATTTTTTGTAAATCAATATCTAGGTATTTGTGATGCTTTTTAGTCTAAATGTTTGGTGTTGCACTTTTGGGTAGTGTTGATTATGGGTATACATACCTTAGTACAAATGTTTAAAGTTCAAAATGTTAAGAGTTCACTACAATCTACTGTAACTACCCCTATTTGTATCTAATGAGATAGATTAGTGATATTACTAGAATATGGCTGCAGTTGGGATCTTCGGAGCGAGCGCAAGGCCAAGACTTAAAGCCACACCAAGTGCTACGTGAAGCCGCACACAATAGTATTTTGCCATGAAGATCACACTCTTGTTCTGCACCAAAACAAAAGATAAACCCTTAAACAATGCCATAGGCGTTTTTCGACCAATGAATGACAAAGAATCCTTAGCCTATGTAGGACAAAAGTGCAACTATTCATCCTCAAAATCTTATGTGAAAAGGGGAGGTCTTGCACAAAAATTTGACTTCCAACGAGTATTTTTGGATTTTTTTTTTAAACCAACGATTCACAAGGTACCAAAAGGGACAATTTCCACAATCACCAGTCCATCCTTTAAGGGTTAAAAAACAAGGGTGATTTATCCTCCTTGTATTTAAAGTATATTGTGATAGCTCAACCAATAAAGCCATTAACAAATTAACAAAAAAACAAAAAAACAAAAAAAAGTATGAATTTCTCCATGACCAAGACAAAGAATAGGCAAAGAAAGAGTGAAAGATGTTGTGTGTGTGTCTTACATCATGATTCTTGCCAATAAACTGCAACACTAATTTCCCAATTGGAACCGTCAACAACGAGAAGGCCTGTGAGACAAACAAAAAACAAAAAATGCACCAATTCAAACAATTCAAACATGATTGTGACAAAAACATTTAACGTCAAATGCAAAATGTTAAACATTGAATGACTGAAAAATTGAAGGAAGGCAAAAGAAATTCACTTACAAAACAGGTCAACGGCAAAGCTTTGAGAGCCGTAAGCAGGGCGATGACGGTGTAGATTGAAATCACTGCAGTTTGCACCGCTTTGGAGCCTTTCTCTGTGCCAAGTCGTACCTGAAAAAAGTCCATCACCGACAGTCAGATCACGCCGACAACTGCTGATTTCCAACACACGATAACCAAGACAGTCTTATTTTTTGTTAAAATGGCGAGCTTCAAGAGAGCCAAGTGCATAGAACTCTAAAAACTAGGACTGATATAAAGATCTGAAGCTCAAGAGTGTAAGTATCTCAAAATTTTGACATTCTACCTAAGGCAGTCAGTCTACTCTTGAAGTGACCATTTAAGAGCTGATTGCCTTCTCAGGGAAGCTAAGCTCCTTGAAACAATTTTCAGTAAGTTTTTGAAGGAAGAATGATGGGATTCGCATCTAACCCAAGTCGTTTCGTATTTTTTGAACCTTTGTGGAATTAGTTATGAATTTTTGGAGTTGAAATGTAGTGGTCACTAAAAGCACCCATCTCCTGAAATGTACACTATTGGTACTATTGAAGAAAGCAAAATGTACCCTTATGTCATAATTGCTTCTTGAGCATGGGCGCTTTTAGAGCAGCCTACCTTAATACCTATGACCAAGTAATTAGAAGTTGCTTATCTCTTATATTAAATGCAAACTAAGTCATGATTTCATCCATCACGTTCTCATCATTTGCATAGTCTTTCATAATTTGTTCTTTTTGCGAAATCCTAATGACATCCAAACATCTGTCTCAATGAAACCTTGTAGCTTGAAGTAACCTTTTTGGTGCCCTAATATTTGCACATCAATTTTGCATAGTCATGATGGAGAGAAGAAGAGAAAGTACCAATGGAGACATCTTTCCAACCGAACGGTCTCCTTCAATCTGTTAATGGAGCCAAAAAAACATGAGATGTCACAAACCATAAACATTGTGGAATCAAAAAACACCTTCTTCAACAAAAGAGGACCAAAAAAATACATTCAAATGCAAGATGTTGACAAAATCACAAAAGAAAAATGACACTTTACCCAATAAACTAAATTACTATAGTATAAGATCCAAATTGGTGTCACGTTTTTATTAACCTTGAAGTGCTCCAACATCCATATTCTAGTCGATGAACGGAGGGCTGGTAGGCACTGTTTAGTCCAACTAACTTCTCATTCATCCAATGTACTACTTGAATGTTGAAAAGACAACCTTCCATAGTGACCAATTTCATGAAACTGTGGTATTTCTATACAAAGATATTAGAAAAAATGTGCCAAAATTTGAAAAAGGACCAAGGCATTTCAAAGTTAAGTTGATATGGATTTTTTTTCTCATGTTGAAGTTGATTGTTGTGACCAACATGAGTAATGTTTTTCATTGATTCTAATGACATAAAATTTGGTACCATCTGATTAATATATATTTGCTGAACATAATCAATCAAATTGTTCAAAATTAATAACCACAAATTAATGGAAAAATGGAAAAATGATTTTCAAAACCTGATGAAAGTGGCTGCAGAAGAGAATAAGCGAAGTCGTGATCCCCACCAGCACACTAACTCCCACCACAGTCAGGGTCACTGGCAAAGCCCCGACTTTGCTGTCTCAAGTCAGACTTCAAAAGCATCAGAAAAGACTTAGACATGAAGACTTGGATAGAAAATCACAAACCTTTTGAGAGAACAAGCTCATAAAAACTTGAAACAATGACCTTCTAAAAAAATTAGAATCATAACATTATTGATTGGATTGCACTGACGAATTCAGCGGAAAAAAACATTTAGGGTTGCTTTGTTATTCATGGACTGGTAGTGAGGTTCACATTTCGAATTTTCTACAAATGTAGTTGCAGAAGTCACATGGTGGCATTATGGTCCTTTAGGGGTTAACAATACTACGACATGATGCTCTAGATGTAGTAGTCAGTCCAATATTGGCATACGAAGAAACAATCGAATCCTAGACATAATTTTTACCTGGCATGACAAAGATAGAAAGCAATAGTGGCAAGTGGACCAAACGCCACAAAGCAGAGTGGTTCACCAAGACCTTTGTAACTCAGCCGAAATGGGGGACACTGCACAAGCCAAGTTGAAGTTGCTTAGGGTGGACTTCATGCACCTAGAATCAACCAAACCTTGCACACAAAAGAGAGAGAAAAGAGAGAAGAAGAAGAAAAAGATAGAATTCTACATGGAAGTGCGCAATGGTTTGTAAGAGGAGAGAATTGGAACTTTCGTGGGAGGCTCTTGAAAAAGCAACAAGTTTCTAACTTCTAGAAAGCTCAATTATTAACATTGGATTTGAACTTTTGGGTTTAGCTTTTAGTTTGCCAACAAGGCAAAAGCTACTCCTAAAATGCAATTTCTCCCTACTCACATAGAAGTGGATGCATCATGAGACTCAGTAAAGGCAAAACTTTTGTGAGAAGCTACTGAAAAGTTGCAAATTTCTAACTTCCCAAAAACTCAATTATTGACATTAGATTTGAACTTTGGGGTCGATTTTGATTTGCCAACAAGGCGAAGCTACTTTTAAAATGCAGTTTCTCCCTACTCACATAGAACTGAATGCATCACGAGACTCGATAAACACAATTCCAACTCTAGAAAACTCAATTTTTTGATTTTGACATGGCATGGAAGCCACTATACTATAGAATAGGACTAACGTTGGACCTTAAGACCATTGCGAATGAAATGTATTGGGGAAGTTCACTAAGAAGCCACTAAACATAACTAAGAACATGGTCAAAAATATTATGTATAATTTTGAAAATCAAGCAAAAATCAAACCTGGTAAGCATAGCCACAGAAAATGGAAGCAGAGAGGAGGCCAACAATTCGCATGTCACCAACTTGTTGCGCAGCTTTAACAATTCCCAAAACTCCCAGAGCAAGACACAGGTACGCAGCTCCAAGCACTCCTTCCCGACTGCAGTATACAGAACCCAGCTATCAAAGCTCAGTTTAGGGTTTAGGTTTTAGGTTTTAGGGTTTGGGGTTTGGCTTGAATTTGACAACATAATCTTATATCCATAAACATTGAAATGACATTGAAATTGAGCACCAAAATTGTAAATTCAAGCACACAACTCTGAGGACTAGTATCAGAGGTCAGTCAGTAGGACTATCAATAGATTTCTTGAAATTTTTCCATTTTAACGAATGTTAGAACGAAAGCCTGTTTCAATGCAACAACATCAAAAAGAAAGTTTCGTCACCGTGCAAGGTTTCATTGAGAAGATGTTTGGATGTCATAACTAGAGTTTCGCAGGAACAAAGAAATGTAGAGTTATGCAAATGAGAATGTGACACTGCATTTAATTGCATTTAATTAGAAGTGATGACAATTCTTTTAAGGAATTCTTGTCCATGTTGTAGCTTGTGAACGGTGAGATGACCTAATGGTTTACTTACCTTCCAGTCATGTTCACAACCGACTCCTTCTTGTCCTTGTCCACACCGGTTTCAGCATCATAGGCATCATTACTGCAGACACACACAATTCAGACAGAACCAACAAGTCTAATAAGGTTACATTGAAGCATTGACAGGTCTCTAAAAAACTAGGACTGGTAGAGATCTGAGGTTCAAGATGGGCACCTGGAAAAAGTGCCAATCCATTTAAAATTTTGCCATTTTAACAAATATGCCATCATATGTATGTTATTCAATTGCATCGATTTAATTGTAAGCTCTATTAATAAGCTTCAAACGGTGAAATTATAGAATGGTATTGAAATTGATGGAATAGACGTTCACAGACCTGAGATTAAGCCAAGTGATGACGAGAACAGAGGAAGCCAGGAGTAGCCAGTAACGACCCGCTGCGAAGACACCCGAGTGTGAATATGCAGCTGCTGCTCCCACCTTCATAATAAAGAACAATAAAAAAATATTTCAATATTTGCGTGTTTTTTTTTCCACATCTGAGGTTTGCATGTTCCAGATTTTTAATCAAATTCATATTCAAAAACTAAACAATCTTCGCTCAATTACGTCAAAATGCAACGCTGATACCAATTCTCAAAGCAAGGGCGCAAGGTAAGAAAAGTTTAAGAATACAAACATTATAGAGAGAAAAGAAAGAGGCATAATCAGAGAGTAGAGTGGTTGCCAACCGTGAGGGGGATGACTGCAACGGAATACAAGGGAAGCTTCATAGCTCTCCAAATCAAAGTAGCCTGGCTGAGCTCCTCTTCTGCTTCCACCTCAGGAGGTGTCACAATGTCAAGCTCCAGCGATGTCACCGCCTCCGTCTCGGACAACGAAGATTTGATCGGAGAACATGGCAACTTCGAGCTTCTGTCTGTGCAGCATTTCCTCACCTGAACACACACCAAAAAAACATCAATCAATCTACTATGTCAAACTTGTATTTATGTTAATAGAAGTGATCACACCGAAGCATCATCGAACTATCACCCAAGTATCATCGTACCACTTGAGAATGCTAGAATCAATGATAGAGGGATACATTGAATATGGAACTTTAAAACACCAAATTCGTTACAATGTAGAGCCAAAATCAACCCCAAAAAACCGAAGCATCATCGAACTATCACCCAAGTATCATCCTCGTACCACTTGAGAATGCTAGAATCTTCAATGACAGAGGGATACATTGAATCTGGAACTTTAAAACACCAAATTCGTTACAATCTAGAGCCAAAATCAACCCCAAAACACCGAAGTGTCATCGAACTATCACCCAAGTATCATCCTCGTACCACTTGAGAATGCTAGAATCTTCAATGACAGAGGGATACATTGCCTTAACGGTTCACCAAATTCGTTACAATCTAGAGCCAAGATTGACCGCAAAATCACCAAAGTATCATCGATGTACCACTTCAGAATCCGAGAATCAATGAGGGAGTGATACATTGCCTCTGAAACTCTAACCTCCCAATAGGGTTCACCAAATTTGTTACACTCTGCAGCCAAGAATCTAGAGCCAAGATTACTCCCAAAACACCCAAGTATCATCGAACTTCATCACCCAAGTATCGTCCTCGTACCACTTCAAAATCCCAGAAAAAGTGTGGTGGGTTCAATCAGAAAATTTGAGAAACCCACCACAATCGAACACAATCTGTGCCATGAAGAGCTCCCATTGCAGAGCGCGAAGAACAGAAAACGAACCTGGGGACGCAGACTTCGTCGGAACTCGGAGCCACTTGCAATGCATAGAGCTTCGAGTCGCGGCACAAGGAGTCTTCCGAAATCACCAGACCTTCGAATGCTTGTGGTCTTCGTTTGCAACGGCGAGAAACGGAGTCTCGACAGAGATGAGCTCTGCATCCCTCCGCAAACAGTCCTCATGACGAATCTCCTCACATTTCAGTCCAAAGTTCAGCACAAATGGGTTGACACGAAACGATCCAAAATTTGATTACCCAACACCTTGTTTTCAGGTACTCGCGCGCGAAGGGTTCTACAGTGGTTGGGGATGAGTGGATAACGAAATCTACGGCTGGGAGGAATGGATTGGCTGACATCTACAGTCGGGTTGCTCTGGCCCAACCCAAAGTGCGCTTTTTGAGTGAAAAAGCTAGATTTTGTGGGCTGGCGGCACGTGAATGTCACACGAGTGGCATCGTGAAGGCGAAAAGAAGGACATGTTGCAGAAGCAAAATTGCACCAGGTATTAGGTTTATATATAAAAAGTGGACTCTGACAGACATTCGGAAGCGCCTGCGCAATGGGGTGCGCTCTCCGACCATAGCTCAGTTGGTAGAGCGGAGGACTGTAGAGGTGCAGATATCCTTAGGTCACTGGTTCGAATCCGGTTGGTCGGAAACTCTTTTGTCAAATCTCAAGACATTTTAAAGTCCGAGGTATAAACCCTAAACCCTAAAAATAGAATGTAACCCTACTAAACCTTTTAGTAAACACCAGATAGATTGTTTGTGATCTCAAATGAGTTCCGGTGCACAGGCGAGCCTGGAAGAAATCGTTACATTTTTTTACCCAAGGCTTGAATTTTTTGGGGAACTTACGTTCATCTTTACTTACATCTTAGGCCGACTACATTATTTTGCCCCATTTACATCGAATTGATCATAAGAGAAGGTTGTCTTGCAAAGATTCCAATGTTACTTTGAATGAATGAGATGTTAATTTGGACGAGAGATTGGTCGGAAGCACACTGTCACAAGAATATGAATCTTATCAGATCATTCCTGTGGAAGAGCTATTCTTCTTGATGCTTTACCAATTCTTTTGCAGGTGCAGGGGCAAGAACTCTGGAGTAGAGCTTGGGTGCATTGTTCAAATGCTCTGCAAGCTGAAGAAGCAAATGATGTGGGGAAGCACTGTCAATAGAATTAATGGTCTTTAGAGGATGGCAGTAAACTGGTATGTACGAGTATAACTCAAGGTAGGTTTATGCAATGCGCTCATAAGTTGACAACTGAAATGGAGAATGCTCATTTTATTGTTGCAAAGAATCAAATACAGGTGAGTATGAAGCTCCAGAACCGTCACGGACCGTCGTCACCATCACCAATTAAGTTGCAAATTTCACTGCATTCAACAAGGCTGCCACACAACCACAAACCCAATCCTCCTCATAACTCAATATGAAACATTCAACTGAATTACAAGATTTACGAAACAATTGAAATTCTCATAATTGAAATTCTTATTAACGCTAAAACTGCTTTTAATTGCATAAGATGGGACCAATTCTCAAAACGAAAGAGGAAGGATTCTCCATACCAGTAATTTCGACTTCGGAAACCTTCCTTGAACACCACGAGAGGTCTGCAGAAAGAAAAAGAATAGTGAGAAACATTAGCTCCGTGCCCATTCCTGAACTTGAACACTCAAACCTCTTTAACCTTACCACCTGGGTTCCCAACCTTTTCAATATTATTTGAATGTGTGATACAATCAATGTCTATGTGACCAGTGCACCAAAAATTCTATAAATGTCATTCTACAAAAAATTTAAGTGTGTAATTCAATCATACACAGCATACTTTCAGATAAATCCATCTGTTATTTTCCTCCATTATAGACTACACACAGAGAATGAAGATACCACTTGAAAAAACCATGGAAAGAGAGAGAGAGGACCTTCTAACATTGAGAGGACCCTCCCCGGGTGCTCCAGCTCCCCCTCTAATACAAGTAGACACGCATTTCCTTGTGCAGGTTTCGGCCTTTGCCGAGTTTGGCTTCTGAATTCTGTGTCCCTTGTCTTCTCCTGTATCACGAATTCCACCGTAATGTTGCAAATACAGGAGAAAAATGAGTTTTGTCTCAAAGGATTTATGCATATTTACCAGCGTTGAGGATCCAGGCAATAATATTCTTGAGTAGCACTGGCATGGCTAAAGTTTTGAATGGTTTGGCTAAATTTCTTAGCGGACACTGTCAAATGCGTACAGTAAAATGTTGAATGAATTACGAAAGAATCCCCATCAGAGAGAATTCTCCAAAAACCCTAATTGTCACCAGATCATGCAATAGAATGAACCAGAAATGCATACGAAAAATCGCAACAATCTCTAGAAAGTGTGAAAGATTCGGGCAAAAGCCTCTCACCAGATAGGGTTTGAGGCACGTCTTCAAATGTGTCGCGCGACGACGGCGCCCCTTGAACGCCGATCGTCATCACAAATGCCACCACCACCGAAAGCACGCTTTGCAACAATCTTCGCTGCTGAAAACAGTCGCCATGAGTGGAAGATTCGTCATTGTTTGAATGCACCGATTCTAAATAACTATGGCTTTTTGACGGTTCGGTTTGAGGTTCAGGAGCACTAGTAGAGACACTCGGCGGAAGCAGATTATGAGGAATAGCGGAATTAGAGAATGCAGGCAAGGCGCAATTACAACTCAACGTTCGCCGGGAAGAAGACTGAGAAGATGAAGAAGGGATTGCGCAGGGGGATACTAATGAGACGTTGTAACGACCTAACGACCAGGTAAGAGACGACATTGAAACATGAGCAAAGAAACTCTTGTACGCACAGTCTTCGTCTCCAAATGTAAATCCTGCGCGAGAGATTTGTTGAGTTTCCTTGCGCATGAGATTGAAGCGCGCATTCATTTACTTAGCTTCAATCCCCTGCTTTGCTTGAAGCGAGCTGATGACTGAAGTACTGACGGATAAGACCTGGTGAGAAGATACTTGCATCTCTCCACGTGGAAGAATGGCTGTTGTGTGGTAGATTGGAGATCGCGCTTTTTCTTCTGAGCTTTCCTTTCCGTCCGATGCTTGAATCTTCTGGTTTGCTCGTTCGATTTGACGCTTGACGTGCTCCACTCTTGACCGCCGGATGAGCAATATTAATGGAGATCCGCTGGATAATTGCACTACAGAAGCATCCTCTCGGGATCACAAATATGGCTAAATTTAGCAAAACCCATACCCAAAAATTTACACAGCTACAAAAAATGGAAACATCAGATTGCTAAATTTGAAGTTTTAACACATTTAGCAGTGTTTCTATCAGCTTGAGCTACTTATGAAGTTGCATTTGAGACTAGTGGAGAGAAGGTTTAGGGTTCGTTGACCTGACCTTGAGATGAGAGTTCGACGGACGTCTATTGATTATTCCCCAGTTTTTCACAGAATTGTTTGAGTTTGAATTTGGAGCCAATTTGAATCTCAAACCTACTCGCGGGTGAATTTGCGAGGGCAAGTGTAGTTTGTTGATTGACTCTGGGAGTGTGATTGCGGAGAAACGGGATGCAATTGGAGTTGATAACCGGTAGGGGTACTGCGCATGCCTCGATCTGACTGTGGAAATGCTAGCTTGGTTGGATTGTTAAAATGTGGTTGTAAATTAATACGCAAGTGCAGAATCGAATGTGAGTGTTCGATCGACCCGGAGCAGGGAAGGAGCTATGCGGCGCACATGAGGGTTTGATCGAATCGAGAGGCGGATGAGCTGAACTGCTTCAATTCCTTTGCATCCTTTGATTTGATCGACCCTGCTTTCGATCCTCGGTTGCAATGGTTGAGCGTTTGATCTGAAAATGTTTCTCTCTGGGAAGCGATAGGGTCGATCCGCGTACATGATGAAATTCGTATTCAACGACGAGCTGCTACCGAATTTGCTGCGAGAAGGGGATCCACAATTTCGGATCAAGAATAACGAGTCGACGTTGTTGAGCATTGCATCTTCAGGAAGAGCCGCTTGCTGACTTGAATTGGGCCAAAGTTTTTTTTTAGCCCTACCGATTATCCACTGCAATTGCATCCCGTTTATCCGGTAGCAGTGGATAATCGGTAGGACAAAGGGATGACCTTGGAAATCATCCCTATTCATTACCGTGTGAATCTTGGGCTTTAGAAATAGCAAAAACACTCATTGGAAGTCAAACTATTGTAGAAGATCTCCCCTTTTCACAACAAAATTTTGAGGATGAGTAGTTGCACTTGTGTCCTACTATACTATAAGGATTCCCTATCATCCATCGGACGCCAAATGTCCTCCTCGACGTTTAAGGGTTAAGTGTTTATGGCCTACAGTTTAGGGTTTAGGAGATTATGGGCATGAGAATGACTGTATTTGGCAGATTTGGAATGGTTGCCTTGTAGGCACAATCATGAATAAAATTTAGAAATTTTTTAGGGACTAATCTGATTCATTATAGAATTTCTACGCCTAAGTAAAGGATTGTTTATTTGTATTTCTATATATACATCAAACAAAGGCAAAGGATACCAATATTTTATAAAGCTACAGTGAGTACATGGTGATTGGCTAGGCAAATCTTGTTGATGTCTTGTGTCCATGGAAATTTGTTGGGAGGCTCCCCATTCATTTGGACCAAGTTTCAGTTGTCAGTCTCCAAGGCCAACAAAGTAGAATGAACAAGCTAAACCGCTTGTCATATGACCCATGCGACTTGTACAGTGCCGTCAGAGTTGTCCTTCCATCATCACTAGTGTCTTGTATGCGAATTTCCTATACAGATGAAGCTCTTAGTAGTTAAGATTTTTTCAAAAATGAATGGCAAAGCAAAACCAGACTCTAACAACACAAGAGTATTGCACAATCTACTAGCTCATACTTGCAAAAAACATGATTCAAAAAAACATTTTCTTCCCTCATGAAATGCAATGTACATGGAGGCCCTTCTAAATGCCCCTCAAAATACAATAGTAGAAAAAAAAACTCAACCTCTTTTAAGGGTTAAAAGATGTAGACCCTCATGACCAAGGTAGTCACCAAAATGCTTAAATTATTGGATCAATAGGTGCATTATTTGTTTCAAGTCATCTATCAGTCACTTTTTGGCCTCATCATCATTAAGGATTAAAGTACACCATATGACAAATTAGACTTATTGCAGGTCTTTTTGTGGTCATTTTTCTTGCATATGCAAACTATGTTTCCAATAGAAGTTAATCCTATAATGACATAGCAACCTAAAAGTGTCTAATGGACAAATGACAAAGAAACCTTCTATGTAAGATTCAAGTGCAAATTTTCATCCTTGGAATTTTGCATAGTAGTTTGACCTCCAATAAGTGCTCTTGGATTTTATTAAGCAAATGATTTTTATGGTACCCAAAAAGATGATTCCCACAATGACCAGTCTAACATTCCAAGGTTACAATCACATTCGGCTACTCTCCTATTGCATGCATGTGCAAGCTTGATGACTATCTATTGTGATTACAGGATTACATGATTCACTAGTAGGAAATCTGAAATTTCTGTCATTTTGGACGCATTGTTTTGGACAAAATCTAACAGAAATTTGTTGTTTTGAACAGATTTCTGATAGATTTTGTCCAAAACAATGCGTTCAAAATGACAGAAATTTCAGATTTCCTACTAGTGATTTGACGTCCTCCTTCCCTTCCAAAAAAATCTCCCATCGTTGATTACAGGAAAATGAAACAAATTATCACTTCCCTTGCCGTTGATCTAAATAGAAATTGAAAGCAAGTTCTCTTGAACCCCTAGCTGACTCCCTCCATGATCAAGCCATTAGGATTTCATACCCCTCATTGGAAAAAATGAGAGCCGTTGATTCTTAGAAAATAATTTCCCCTCCCCCCTTTGACACCATTGATCTTGAAAATAATAAATACCAATACAAACACATGTCTTGGATACAAATACGTATCTAGGATATGGATACGATACAAATATGAGTTATGGTCAAATTGACATATCCCATATTGTTTGGAACTGTGAAGTGCTCCCTCAAATTCAAATAGGAGGAAGGAGAGGCAGGATAATTAAAAAAAAGTTAACTACAAAATGGAAGAAGGGGGGAGGTAAAAAATATTTATAAAAAGAAAATTTAATCACAAAAATTGGGGAAGGAGGGTAATAGTTTAAAAAGAAATTTAATTTTTAATGGAGGTCTTTTTTAAGTGGATGGAAGGAGGGGTGCATTAATTGAAATGCAACTCTACCTTACTATCCACTCAAAAGACAAGACAAAGACTATTGTATTGTCAACATGATGCTAAGCCAAAACCTATCAAACATATATTCAAGGCTCCTGTAATATGTATCAAGTTTGTTAGAGAGGGAGAAATAACTCCAACCCATTATAGATTGATATGAATTAAAGGCTTGTTCATATTTGATCCCACATATAATTACAAATAATTATTGTAATAATACCAATACTACATACATAGTTCTCCGACATGCATTTGCATAGCGTCCATGTTCTATTTTCTTCTCCCTTTGTTTACTTTTTGCAAGATTCTCGATTAAAGGGAGGCGTTATATTATTAACTTTTGAATGTTGGGTACTTTAGTATTGGATGACTTTTTAATATTGTGTTTGGGTATATATATAAGAAGGTAGGATTATTTCTAACAAGATGTTAAGTGATATTTCATCTAGAACACCCCATTCCCATTCATATATTCATTCCTAAGTCTTGCTTCTTCACTTTAGAACCAACTTCTTCATGATGCAAATTCCAATGAAGTTCATTTACCTTCAAGATATTGATAGATTGTCATTCCTTAAATCTCTATTTTTTGAAGAACGGTTTTAGTATATGTCTAGGAAGAATATTAGGTAGCTACTTAATTTTCACTTCAAATATTCATAGAAAATTAAAAATAAATAAAAATTGAGGGATAATTTATTTTCCACTTAGTTTTTCTCCAAAAGGCCAATCCTCCTCGAACATGGAAGTCCAATCATAAACACAAACTCATATGCGAAGGTTTGATTCAATGCTCAAGTGCCAAAATTTAATTTCGACATCAGATTCTCAAGGGTCCACATCACCTCACACCATTCACAAGATGACATGTGGCCCTTTTTAACAAAAATGACTTAATATCTGACCCTCACGTAAGAGAATTGGAACAGGTCGAGAGGAACCTGTGGAGAAGGGCCCTCGTCATAGCAAGTAACTAAAGATTCTCGTAGACATTAGGGTTTGGACCCCCGTCTCGCACATTCTTCCATTCTTTTCTAGTTGCGTCCCCGAATTGCGAGGTCGAATTTATCACCCTTTGGCAAGCGAAGCATATTTCTTAGCAACCATGACTGCCGCAGCCAAGTTGCCCGCGCACGTCGTGGCGCAGGCTTCCAAGTCGAGTCCCAACTTGTTGCGA
Organism: Rhytidiadelphus loreus; assembly: GCA_947034895.1. Classification (NCBI taxonomy): domain Eukaryota; kingdom Viridiplantae; phylum Streptophyta; class Bryopsida; order Hypnales; family Hylocomiaceae; genus Rhytidiadelphus; species Rhytidiadelphus loreus. The sequence continues at coordinate 50,387,344 of OX344764.1, forward strand.
GAAATTTTCTATGGCATAGGCCTTGGAATTTTCGGTGAGGGCCTGAATTCGGACCTCCCTTTTTTTTCTTCCCGTTCTAGTACCGTATTCGGTGTTGATTTTTCTCTGTTTAAAATTCTATCTTTTCTTTTGTAGGCGGGACTACAATGAAAGGATTATCGGGATTAGTTCGGAAGTCACTGCTTGTGGTGGAAATTGTTGAATTAGTTGTTGATGATGTGTTGGATTCAGAGTCGAGGTTGGAGTGTCTGTCAGGACGCAAAGAATCTCTGCGTTCTTGCATGTTTCAAGGATCTGCTAAATTTTTTTCTAGATTATGAACTTCCCTTCGTGTTTTTGATATTCTTACTCTAATTTTTAGTTTTGACTAGAGCTGACTGTAGAATTTTTTTGTTATGCGATAGTTCTTTAGTTTTGACAGGCATTCCCTCACAAGAATCTGAACTTGTTACTTGATTATTACCTCAAGATTAGAGGATCCACTCTGGAGATTTTTTTTCTAGAATTATAACTTTATTTATTTCGTTGGGGTTCTTACTTTGCTTAGCTTTTTAATAGAGGTGACATTTAGAATGTTGTTTTGTGCGCTAGTTCTTTGGTTTAGACAAGAATTCTCTTATGAAAATCTCAACTTGTTACTTGATATCTACCTACCGCCCTTCATGTTCTTAAGATATTCGGTAGAAATCTTAGCTTATTTCGTAATGCGTTTGGTGTGTTTTTTAAAGCGTTGTTTTGTTTTTGAGTATTGATTTTATGTTTTGGTGTGGCATGACAGGTGGCTCGTTCTGGAAGGTGCATCACTTGAATGAGCGCCGCAAGACAGAGGAATTCTATGCCCGATTGGAGGCAGGAGAGATCACTGTTCAGGCTGCGGAAGAGTAAATATTTCAATTGTGAGTAAGTGGCATATGTTGGTGAAGTCCTCTTGCAATTCTGTTTCGTTCCATCTCTATTTTGTGCTGTATTCGTCAGCGATAATCAGGCACGTCTTGTAAATTTCTTATCTATGATGAGTGTGTATCCAGGATATGCAGTTATACAAATATGGTTTGATTTTAAAGGCACATTTTTATGTCTGCATTCGGATATTCTTGTGCAGTAGATCTTACAGTGAAATGTGGGGTTTTCGACAGGTTTATAGGACTTCACAGGCATTTCTCAGCTTATTGAAGGGAATTGTGTTTTCGGAATCGTGTTCCGTTCGCAACAATGACCATGAACTAGTGAAATGTCAGGAAGATGGATCTGTGTGTTTTATAGCTGTATCTGGAGTTGGTTATGGTTTAGAGAAATCGTAACTTTCTTTTTTCACTAGCTACAATGATACTTGCAAAAGAATTTTCTCATTCTTAGAGGTGATCTTATGCACCACTTGCTCAATAAAATTGAAGATGGTTTGACGACACAAAATCTCATACTTTTGCAATACAATACTGGTTTTTGAGCTGTAATTATCTTCGAAGGTTCCAAACCTTCTCTAGGCTTCTCTTCCATCTCTATCCTGTAAGTCCTGTGATTTCACCTTCTGGTCAGCTCCAGAAATCGTGGGTTTCTTTCTACCGTGACTCAGCTAGAAGATCACCACCTAATCTCTATGCAGAAACGCGCGTTCTGCTATGTGCTGTACCGGATTGGACAACCGAATTTCTGCGACAGAGGGCAGAGTGGACTGAGGACCGGTACTCGCAACCCTTTCTAATTGCACTCTGCAATTGCACATTCCCTGATTGCACAAATCTGACTGTTCAGTTTTCACATGTCAAGTTGTGAACACGTGGCAGGTGCATTTATCCATCAAGGCAGTGCCATTAGAGAGGGTTGAGTGCACTATTGTTCTGTAGAGTGTCTTTTCTGCATCAAACATTGATTCTATTCAGTAACGTCGATTGAATTTGTCTTCCAATTTCTTCTCCTGATTTCCTTGAAGCAGCTGAAGAACTGATAAGCCCCCCAGGAAAGATACTCAACTAACTGCATCTTTCCACGTGGAAGGATGGCCGTTGCCCAGTAGCCATTCCCTGAGTACCGGTGTGCCGGCCTTTTGATACCCTGTTCCCGTGTCATTTCGTCAATACGGTTTATAAATACAGCTTAGGGCACAACGTTGAGCTATCTGAACCGTCAGTGTGCATGACGACAGCACATTGGAGTTGATGGTGAAGTTTCATTTTCTCTCGCAGCTGCCCTGTATGGAGTCTACAGTTTGTACATTTGCCTTCGATTTGTGTTCCAGATAGACCTCAGTTCTGACATTACACTATAGGAGCGTCCCTCAAGATTACTCTGTCGGACAGGTACGTGAACATTGAAGCTTTAGTTTGAAAGTATGGTAGCTGACTGTTCAAAGAAGATGGTTCTGCTGTGGCGTGTAACGATTTTATTTGTTTCACGACCTCGTGTTAGTTCTTTTATTTTCCAGTTTCAATGTGCAAAATTATTGAAGTTTGAAGAGCTCATGCGTGGGGTTCTTGGTGGCCTTCTCTTGCAGGAAGAACTGAGGGAGACCATCAGGGGAGAAAAACAGCAATTGAAAGATTTGGTCAGCCCTATTCTTTGTTGATATCAAGCAATCACTATTGATTCGCTAATTCTCAGGTCATCGGCGCCATGGCTTCACGGGGTGTCGCTGCCGCTGCCTTAAATTGGGGCAAGAAAACTGGTGCCGGAGTGGGGAGCGGCGGCCATGGCTACCAAACTCAGGCCACGTCCATACGGCGACATATACTCAGTGCAATTGTTATCGGCATTGTTGGTAATTAAGCAATTTTTTTCCCATGCCTTTCTTTCTTGTTTTTGTAATGTATACAATTTAGTTTCTTCCTCTTTTGAAACCTTCTTCTTGGACGTACTCACTTCGGTGATATGAGAACTCTTGAGGACCTTTCTCAAGAAAGGTCTTGGTATTTCAGAAAATACCAAACGAATGCAACTGTGTCGTTTTACATTGGACACGACAATCAGAGCTGAACCACGCAAACGATTGAGTGAACATTGCATGCGTGGCTTCAAAAAAATAATCGTTAGAATAGAATTAAAATCCATGTGTAACTCTTCAGAACTACTAAAAAACATGAGGTCAAATATGGAGCTTTCTTGTCCTTAGGTAGGTTCGAGTAGATCATATGCGGACTTTCTTTGTACAGTGCTTGCAATGTGCTGCATTGATATTGGTGATATAAAATTGACCCTATTTGAAGTATATTTTCACAATATGATCACTCAAATTGTTCATTTTATACCATTGCCTTTCGCAGTGATGGAGATAATTAAATGTATCCCGTTTCTTGCATTCATATAGAACTTGTTGCAAAAATAGACTTGCATCTGCTTGATGTTAGTCCTAGAGCAAAGAGACCAATCTTGTATTGAGCTCTTGTAATCTATCATTACAATTGTTCCTTTCTTGTTTTAATAATAGGACATTAAAAGATTTTATAAGAGAGTGATATGTTGAAATCTTGGTTAGAGACATTTGTTGTTAGTAACACTACTCACAGGTTGTGATGGTCCTACCTATTCTACTCAATTAGCAAAATGATAACCATATTTAGTATTGGTACTATTAATTACAAACAATAAAATTAAATGATACTAATTGTGGACATAGTTAATGTTTTCAACAATCAAAAAATATTCCTACCAATATTTCCTTTTGGTTTTATAAATTGTGCATTGACATTGGTATGCACACATTGAATGCTTTGAAGATATCCCCATTGTTATTGCCCTTCCAATTGCTAAACCAACTACACAAAATAGTGAAATTAGGTTGCCCCACACTAATTTCTCGACAATCTACACTAAATAAATATTTACTATTGATGTACAAGAATGCACTACTTTTGAATTAGTTATTGTTGTAATTAGAACTCATGAACCTCCATGTTTACAAATGGAAGTATCTTTAGAAACATTTGTTAACTTTGATGGCTTGTAGAGTAACTTTCTTGAAGTAAGGCAACCTAATTGTTCAAGCAACCTAATTTCACTATTTTGTGTAGATGTTTTAATAGTGGGTTTTTTTTTGCATTTTCATTTAGTCAATAGCTAAAATTGATGTAATTACATGCACAATATATTGACATGTTGAGAGTGAAAGTGTCCATATTAGGATAGAAAGTTGTGGTTTTGAAACAATTGACATTCATTGGTCAAGTTTCAAACAATGTAATACATTTTAGATTACATTCTTAGGATTATCTTTGTAGTAATGTAGGTATTCTATTGGATAAAATATACAATTAGAAAGGACAAGAATATTCTCCCTCTTATTATTCACAATGGTAAGTTGAATAGTTTTGATATAACTATTTTTTTTATAATATAGTAAGTTAACTAAGGAAGATAATAGAATTTTTTTTTTTGGTCATTCCTTTGCAAAAATCATTTTTATATTGAAACGAATCCAAGTATAAGCAATAGCCGAGTGACAACCATAGAAATTTCTATCTTTTTACCTCCTCAATTATTGTTGTACCATAAGGTTAGATTCATGAAGCCCTATACATAATCATTTTTTTTTGGATTTCCATTTGTTAACTCAATTTAGAATTTTTGGATATTTCATTTGAAATGTTTTATGACCTTTAATAGTACTCACAACTTCAACATTCTTCATTGATCTCTCAGAGCCTTTGGTCCTTGAAAAACAAACATCTTTTGACCTTCTATATTATTCAGTTATATTGTTTTTCATTTTTCATCAAGTTGTTTTGAGAATTAAGATTATTTTCATTAATATTTTCTACACTATTCAATTATATCACCTTATTATTTTTAAAAGTTTCATTAGATGCCATATTTAATTAATTGAATTGTTTTTTGAATGAATTTAATTTAGCCCCTAGTATAGGGTACCATTTGAATCTTAGGTAAATATATGTGGCTTTTTTAGTAAAAACTACATTTAAGAATTTTTTAATTCATGCTACACTAACATGGTCTTAAGGCCATATGAAGTTATCTATCTTTCTTCTTCATGACTTTAGCCCAAAATTCCAACAATTAATTTTGCCACCACACCCTAATTTGTACATCTAAATTGTCTTATTATCACACATTCAATCTCTAAGATTATATTTTGAAAATATAAACATTCCATGTACTACCTTTTAGTTGTTAAGTGTGTAGGATGCCATATGTGGATGTTCTACCATTCTACAAACTTAACAACTAGACATGACATCCTTGAATTTAGAATGTAGTACAATTTTTCTCATAGAGTAAACTTTAACACAAATTAGGATATTTAATTTCTCACAAAGACATCTTTTTGCCTCCAACAAATTTTCTTGCATTTTCTCCTAGCAATTTGATTCTTCTACAATTCTCTCCATCAATCTAACAACTCTATATGAAATCTACGCATTGGTGAAGAATGTTACATACAAAAGGAACCCTACAAAAGAATGCTACAAATTACAAAACATGAATTGAAGTCTAGAAATAGGAAACTTCGAGGAAGGAGCGATAAGTGTCTTTAGGGTTTGGCCCCCGTCTCGCGCGTCCTTCACTTGCGATTTCCAGCTTTCGAGATTGCAAGGTTGATTGAAGTCGTGGAAGAGATTTGCTTTGCTAGAGGAACAAATTTTGTTACACATTTTGTGTGGTAGTAACCATGAGTGCGGCAGCCAAATTGCCTGCGCACGTCGCGGCGCAGGCATCCAGATCTAGTCCCAATCTGTTGCGAGAAATTTTCTATGGCACCGGCCTCGGGATCTTCGGTGAGCGGCCTCTGTAATCTAGATCGCGACACTTCGAACATTTCAATTTTGTCTTCTTGTTGCAATGGGTAGAATTGCTTGCATTCATCGTTTCGGAGATCGGTTGTATTGTTTCTAGTTTTGGAGATTCGAGGTTTTAGGGTATCTGTTTCTGCTGACTAGTTTTGTTTTTTTCTCTGTTTTTCGTCTTACAGCCTGTGTACTGGAGCTTTTACCTCTAGATTTAATTGAAAATTTTGGAAGATGTTAGAAGAATGTTGGCCAATTTTCTTTAGGTCGAAGGGCAACCGGTATTTCGAGAATTAGTAGTGAGAAGTTTCGTTTTGCCGTCTTTTGTTGCTTTTAGGGATTCTAAGATGGCATTGTTTGTCAGGTTTAATTTTGTCGGAATTTTTTTGTTAGGTGGAAGGGTAAACGGAATTTCGAGAATTAGTAGTCAGATGTTACGTTATGCCGTCTTTTTCTTCTTCTTAGGGTTTCAGAGGTTGCATTGTCTGTCAGGTATACTTTTGTCGGAACATTTTCGTTAGGTCGTGAGTAGTTTACCATCTTCTTCTTTTTTAGGGTTTCGAAGATTGCATTGTTTGTCAGGTTTAATTTTGTCGTTGTAATGTTTTAAACGAATGGACAATTTGCTCGACTGCACAAGATTTTAATGGGCTGTGAGTGTGGTTGGCAGGTGGCTCATTCTGGAAGGTGCATCATTTGAACGAGCGCCGCAAGACGGAGGAATTCTATGCTCGATTGGAGGCAGGAGAGATCACTGTGGCTGCAGAGGAGTAAATAATTTCTCAATTGTGAGTGAGTAAATATATTCTCATCTTTTGGGTTTTTGATGAAGTCTCTTGCAGATGTTAACGGTTGGGACACTTGTAATTGCTGCTGAGAATAGTTTCTGTTACTAAAACTGGTCGATTTTTTACTGATGTTCTTGTTAGCAAATGAAAGGGGGTTCCAACTCACCTAACAATGCGTTATTTGCAGAAGTTATTGTATGCAGAAGTTATGAAAGCTCAAAGTTTTATTGGTAGAGAATTTAATACTGACTGGTGAGAAGATTTTGAGGTGGTCTACATGCTTATGTACCTAATGTGTAAGATTTTAGGGTGGCGGTTATGGGTGTCCCTATGGTCTTTCTAATGTATTTCCTGCCATCTCTTTATGGGCTGCATTCATCAGGGCTTACAATGCGGTCTAGTTACTCAATGTAAATTCGCTTTAATTTTATCATGTGATTTAAAAAGCATTATATGAAAGCATCTTCTAATGCAAAACATTTATGGACTTTCACACTGGGTCCTTTGAAAAAGTGCATACTTTGACATAAGGCCATGAAAGATTTAACAAAATCATAACTACATTAGACCGACTTACTTTTGGTGTAAGTTGTTAAGATTTGTAGATATAGATGGGTGAGATATTGAAGTGGTTTGAATGCTTTCAACAATTTTGAGGCCTTAAACTCATTTACATATCTAGCTAGCTCTCGGTGTGAATGCCCCATTAGGATAGTAGCTTGTGTTGTTACAACAAGGGTGAACCCAATCCATGCTAAATTCCACTGCTGTCTATTTCTCTTATTTCTTTTGAAATACTTTGAAACTCAAACCTCTTGTCCGTAAAGTCCAAGTCTTCGGAGACCACCGCTGTGCGCACCCCATCCTTGGGGCTTTTCCAATGTCTTCAAGAACACTGCCATCCGCCTCTTAATGCAGGGATCTTTGGCGCGATGACAACTGAACAAGCGTCTTGTTCTTACATATGGGTACTCCAAATGTGCAGCAGTTCTTACGTTAAGTTTGTGTGCTTTTGTACAGGGCTGTTAGTACTAGACAGGCACTTGAAGGTTTATTATTTGAAGCTGCTGTCTGGTGAGAAGGTATCCCTTGTGTGACGATGGCTGGAGTAATGATAAAATGTTGGGAAGACAGATCTGCCTGCCTCATGTGCGAGACCTGTAGTTGGAGGTGATCATAGTCCACAGAAATGATAACTTTCTCTTTTCGTTGACAGAGATACGTGCACACTATGAAGAGAAGTTTCTCATTTTTATAGGTGACTTAATGCACTTGTGTTCTAATAAATTGAGGATGCTTTGACTGAGGAATGAAATTACATCCTGCATTTTAACACCAAAGTGCCCAAGCTCAATATAGAATTCCCACTTTCGATTAATCTAATTTCCAAATCATTGTTTTGACTGTAGGACATGATTTTTCCTTTGTGTTGATACTTGCTGGATCAATTGGGTTTGTATCTTTCATATCAAATAAATTTGGTAACAATGTTAGATGCAAGGAATGGTGCTAGGGTTCATATTTTGTCCCACAGATACATTAGATTTACTGTAGAATAACCCAAAAGCAACTGCAGCCGAATTGTGACCCCTACTACAATACTGGATATAAACTTTCACATTTGTCATCCTACATCTCAAGTTTCTCCCAATTAGCTTTTAATTGCAGTAAGGTAGTATGCTCTAAAAGTGACCATTTAAGGGCTGGTTTGCCTTTTTCATAGGCTTCTATGGATAGAATTATTTTTAGATCATTTTTCAGAGAAAGAAATAGATGTGAAACCTAAGGTAAGTAGTTTTGTATTTTTTCAAGCATTTTTGAATTACTTATAAATTTTTAAAGATTTGGGACATAAACACCTATTTATGACCATAGGTCTTCCAAAATCCATCCACCTACAACTTGTAAAAAGATGTGTGGAAATCAAAGACAATGATTAGCTCTTGCAATAGAAAAACAATTTTTCCTTGATGCATTCAATTACTAAAGTGGTCCATTTAAGGATCATTCCATCTCCATTCTCCAGCTAAAAATAAGGGTGGTTTGAAGAAGACGGGTGCTTCTAGCGCATACTACCTTAGGGTGTAAATTTAGTGCAAAGCTAATTCATAGGACTTTCATATGATCTTTAGATGAATTTCATGTTAATTTCATATTACATGAAATTTTAGTAACTTTGAAAGAACTTGCAATTTAAAAAACCTAGGGATTTAAGCAAAAAATTGGACTTTTGGTTTTCAAATTTTTTCAAGAACTCAAAAATCCCATTAAATTAGTATGAACTTCATATGAAATATGCATTTAGCACAATATTGAATTTCATTCACTTTAAGGTCTTATTGAAAGTTATATAATAATGACCTATACCACCCTAAACCTACAAGTTCTTGTCACTAAAGTGTTGAAAAAAGTGTCAAATCTAAATATATATTAGGAGGACTATTGAGAAGAGTATTGGAAAACATGGTCAAAAATCAAAACACAAATTTTTTTTGGACTTGTAGGTTCTTTTAGGGTAGCTCAAACCTTTGTGGAATTAGTTTATGAATTTTCAAAGTGAAGCACATTTCTTTTGACATTTTTTTCAACACTATTTCCGATACTAGTTTAGACACTCTTTTGGACATTAGAAATATTTAACACTTTTTTTGACACTTAAATGTTGGAAAACAAATTCGACATTGTATTCAAACACTTTAGTGTCAAAAAAGGTGTCAAAATGTTCTGGATTTTATGATATCTCGTTTATCAACACTTCTATGTCCAAAAAAAAGTGTCAAAAATATTATTGTAAACAACACCCTTTTTTTTGTAATACTGGAACTTCATTCCTAAATTAGAGCATGCCCACCCATCCTGCAAAATTCGGCTTGCAAAATGGAAGGCCATCCATTTTGCAAGCCACTTTGAAAAGGACCGCCCCACCCATGGCTTGCTAAGAAGCCACCATTTTTGGTAAAAAACAAGCCCATGTTTGTTGGAAAAGTGCCTCCATGTTTGTCTCGTGCGGTTTGCAAGCCGGTTTGGAGGCCGCGCTTTGGCCTCCAAAACAAGCCGATTTTGCAAGCCTCTTGAGGTTTTTGGCTGGGCCTCTTAACAAGTTCATCCATTTTGGAGGACGAGTGGGGCATTTTTGGAGGCCTCTCTTAAGAGGTCATCCGTTTTGGAGGACGAGTCGGGATGCTCTTAATGTATAGTAGATGCTCTCAAATGCACCTTTCATTCAAGGAGAAGGGAATCATGTAAAAGGGCTTCTTTCAAATGGAGAAATTAGGCATTGTAGTCTTTACCATAAGGATTGGCTTCCATGTGGAGTCAAGACTGATGAAGCCCACCGAACGGGATTTTGTTTTTTCTAAAGTCCCCACTGATGAACAGTGGAATGGAATTCTGGGTGTTTTTTTTGGAGTCCCCATTCCACCATTGATTGGTGGGCTTCACCGCCCCCCGACTCCACATGGAAGCCAGCCCTAAAAGGCTAAAACTTAGCAACAAGCTAACGACTTCAATGATGGCCCCCATGATAGGAATGATGACGCTGCAGCGCATCAATGATGGATGGTGGGTAGCGAATCTGTTGTCATACGGCAACCCGAGTGGCGATCGATGTGGTTGGGTTTTTTTTGTCGACGTGTTTCATTGCGTGGGTAAACGGATTGCAATCGGCAAGCAGTAAACGGAGGGATTGAAGAACATTGACGACCAAGTTTCACAATCAACTTAATTCTCATGAGAAGCTAGAGAATGAAAAGGCCGGGAGGAGACTCAAATAAATTTACAGTAGATCTCTAGCTAGCTAGCTTGATCAATGGGTCGATCTAACCCCGTACACTTTGTCGTCGGAAACCGACCTCGACCTCGATTCAAATGTTGGAAGGGGTTACTTGAATTCGTGGCTAGGAGATGGAGCAGATGGTTTTATAGGATATGGAAAGAGCCTAGATTGATCGAGTCTCATGAACTTGATCCGGTCCAGCTTGTTGAGAATGGTGGTTTGAAGCTAGCCACGAGTTTTCGATCTGCAGAGAGAGCTTGCAACGTAACAACCCAGTTGAGAGTGAATCGAACTTGATACCAGAATTTGAAAGCCAACTACAATTGCTGAATGCTCAGAGGGTGTCAATGGAAGATGGAGAGGCTTAATAGGGCATTTCTATGCAACTCTGATCGAAAAACAGGGTGTCAAATTATTGGGAAGCAGATTCGAAACGGTGAGACAAAGAAGTTTGAACTTCCGAAAAGAAGAGCTCCGATCCAATCAATGAGAAGTGATTCGGCTTTCGAAAACAAAATCCAATTTGAAGCGGCTGCATGCATGCTACAGAAATTAAGTTGATAGGCTTAAGAAAACACATGCATGTTGGCTGCTACCGCATGCAAGGCAACGATCGAAAACATCTCTACTAAAAGCTCTCTCCAAAATTGGGGACCACATTTGCAATTCAAGGCCAAAAAAAAGACTTCGAAGGAGCATCTGGGGACCGAAAACAACAAGCTAGGATCCGAATTGAAGGTGCAGGAGAATGTTGCCAGACAGTAAATACCGATCGATCAGGGAGCTAGGTTGTATGGAAACGAAACGAAACTACCCATTCAATTAACAACAATCTGGTCGGATGTTGCGTAGCTTTAATTGTGTCTAAGACGGAGATCAAATCCAGGCTCGACTCACCATCCCATGGCAAGAAATACGTGAAGTATTACCTTCGATCAAGAGCAGGTAGGCCAAAACCGCATGGGTCCGGAAGTCGGGTACTGGAAGTAGACGATAACACGGCCTTCTGGAAGAAACTCAAAGGTGTTGTAAAGCAGATCATGGATGGGTTTTAGAATCAAAATGCATGCGTTGCCGGCCTGCCAAATCCAAACGAAGTGAAGGAATTGCAGCGACAGATGAAGGGAAAGGCTTGATTGAAGAGCTTAATTATATCAGAAACGAAGTGACTGTGCACATCGATCGTTACCGAGAGCACGCTCATACTCGGCCCTCCTACGGCAGGAAGTTCAAAGTTGTGAAAGGACCAATGAAACTCACTACCACAACATGGGATGTCGGGATTTTGGTGAAGTAAGATTGTAAGGTGATGACTTCCTAGGAGATTTTCAGAATTTTTTTACTAAGAAGACATTTTTTTTAGTAAAATGTTACTTAAAAAATCTTCTAAAAGGTCATTATTTAAAATCTTACTACCAAGTCTATGCTAAAAATCTTATGTAAAACAACAGATTTTTCATTAAAATGACGGTATTCCACTAACTTACCACTTTTAGGTTCAAACTGGTCTTAAATGTGCGGTCTAAAATTTATATTACTCCTAGATTTTAGATTGTGTGATTTAAAATCTATACCACTCCTAGAAATTGAATGGAAAAATGGTGTATGAATACCACCATTCTAACAAAATATATGTTAAACATCCTATATTATGGTAGTGACTTGAACCGAGCCCGAAGTCAAATTCATTATGTGACTTAGTTTTTGCATTTTATTAAAACCAGATAATATCATTTTAGGTTTGTAGGCCAACAGATTTTACTAATTTTGCACCTTTTAGTACAACAATTCTTTTCTTTTCTTTTTTCAAAACAATGACTATTCAAGGATTGATAAATCAAAATGAGGCCAATTCAACCATTTAGCCAATATGAAGGCATAAATTTGGAGAAGGTTGGATTGGAATTTTAGGTTCAAGAGTTCCAAGATGAGTGTTGGAAGTCATGTTAACTATTGAATGTCCAAGGTACCAAATTTTGGTGTAAACAAAGCTTTGAAGACAAACAAAACTTTCTCTAATTACTATTTTTAGTAGTTTATATTTTTGAAAATTTCTTTTTGAAGTCTAGTTTTAGCATCAAAATTCAAAAATCCAATTTTGAAAATGAATGATTATGATTTTTCTATTCAAAATTTTATGCATGGGTGTCCATTGCAAATCTTGATTTTTTTTTGTGTTGAGGGGTCTTGGAAATGAGCCTCAAATACACTAGATCTTGGGGGGAAAATCACATTAGAAATTCAATTTAAAAAATTAGATATTAGATATTGAGAAGCCATAAATTGATTGGGGTTATACATGTTATGCCTTTTAAGCTCATATTTTGTTTGGTGACTAATTTTTTAGGTTTTACATGTGAAAAGAGGATTGAAGACTTCAAATCACTTTCACAATTTTAACACTCTCATGATTAAGCATCATAATCTTTCAATTCATAAGTAATATTGTTGTGTTTTCTTTTCCCATGTAATCCCTAGCATGTTTAGTTTGAATTTGTACAATTACAACTAAAAAAAATTCATCAAACTTATAAAAAAATGTTAGCTTTTTGTTCACATTAAAGCAAATTCCAATAAGCTCAAAAAAATCCTTGAGCAATTAGAAGTTAACGTAGAATAGCCCATTAAGGTCAAAAGACCCATGACAAACACCTAGGGAATGACCCAATTGCGGTTTTTGTTCAATAAATGAGAATTGGGCCACAATCAATGTCGTAGGTGCTAGTTTAGGTGACAATAATGGATTAATGGAGTTTTCAATGTAAATTTATTGTAGGAAGTGACTTCTTTAGGCTTCCACGTAAGGAAATATTATGACTAAGAAAATAGATGGCCATTATAGGTACACTTTTTGTTGGTTTTAAGGTAGTCTAGAGACTCTTTTATGTCATGATGGACAAGCACACTTCATAACAAATTTGTCAAAAAAATATATTTTCAATTGCTGTCACCATTTCTTACATTTGTCTTTATGTGGAATTCTTTTTTTAAATCTAGTAATGGCATAAGGGCCAACTCCTAATTATATTCGCAATTGGTTGATTTACTTTAGTTATTGAAGTTCAAAAATTAGAGGGAACCATGCCCTTGTAGCACTTTCTTCAAAATGTAGCACATTTGTCATGAGCCTCAATGGATGAATTCATTGATGGATGGACTAATTCATGATGAAATGTGCACTAATTATTTTTTATTATGATTAATATACAAGTAGAGATGACTTGGAGATAGATATCTCCTTATAGTGAATTTGTGCACTAGAGTTAGACAACTCCCACATGCGGATTAGTGTACTAGACAATGCATTGGAGTTAAACAACTCCAAGATGCAAATAAGTGTGCTAGACCTTGGAGTTAGACAACTCCAATTGGAAGATAAGATGTGAGTTCATTAATTAGAATACTTCTAAATAAGACTATAACTTTTACTTTAGTAGATGATTCTACATAGAACCATGATTAGAAAGCTAAAATGGTCAATCTTATTAAAATGGTGGTATTCCACACGCCATTTTAATGGAATATCTTCTACAAAAGAGAATTGATAGGGTCATACATGGGCCAATTTTATACCCAGCACATTCAAATCACTCCTAGTTCACGCATTTCTACTCCCCTCGGACAATCTTTCCATTGTTTTTATTCTTTTAGTGGTTTCATTTTGTGCCATTTTAATGGAATGCCGCTATTTTAACAAAATTGACCATTAAAGTAGAAAATAGTTCCTAGTCTATCTTAAAAATTGATGGTCTTTTATTATATGAAGACAAAGCTTAGGGGCGATGAGATAATCTTTTAGATTGGAGTAATTTGTGGTTTGAAGTTTGAGTTGTAGTTGTAGACTATGGGAAGTTTGTAACAACCTCCTTCAAATTGTGGCACTAACATCTTGCAAAAGAGCCTTGCTTTGTATCAAGAATGCCCTTTTATCTCTTCCAATTGTAATAGTGCCTCAAGAAGTAAATGAAATGAGGATGAATCATTTAGACACAATTGGTTTTGGGTTAGGTGTGGACTTGGATTAAGTGTTTTTTGGGGGGCAAGAAAATTGAGAAGTAGATTCAAAGCCGATGGTTTGAATTCAGGTAAAGAAATTTGAGGGAGTTTGACAGAAATAGGGAGTAGCGTTTCTAGTAAATTGCCAATTGTAGAAGGGTGATCAAGTTGTGTATTTTCATATGAGAATATCATGCTTGATGTTAGAAGAACATGTGAGGATTAGATTGAAGAGGTCTTAAGTTAGTTTGAGATACCAATTTAGAGTTTAGTGCTAGAGATATCCTTTGTGAATGTTTGTGGGTCCTAGAGATATACTTTTCTTGTGGTTGCTTTTAAACACTAAATTTGAACTAGTTTTATATAGTTCTCAATTAGTCATGCCATTTGGTAGTGTGGAACAATGTAAGGAGATTGGAACATCAAAGCTAGTATGTGTGCATAGAGCAAGGAACGAGTGTGGAAACTTGAGCGGAAAACAAAAAATTTGCTAAAAATCATTATATTGCTAATAAGTTAAAAAAAATTGAAAATTTTAAGAACATATTGAGATTTTTCTAATTATAGAAAAAAATTGTACCCATGACCATGGATTTCAAATGTTCTAAGACAATATGAAATAAGTTATTTTATAAATTTTCAATAAAAAAACACATGAATTTTGTTGTCTAATGGTCTATTCAGCAAGCATTTTTACAATACAAATAGTAAATGGAAACGAAATGTCCAAGAAATGTTACATCAAATTCCTAAACTTGTTGGATGCCTATTATAGAAATGGACAAAACTAAATTTGTAGTATGATATATTGGTATAATTATTCTTGGTAAAAGAAGTGTTTTAACTATGAATCACATCCACTAAACTCAATGAAAAAACATTCAAAAACAAAGTGGACATTACTACAAGATATGAATCAAAGAGTGGCTCTGTTAGTCTTCAACATTTCAATTAAAAATCATAAAACATGGGGAACAAAATAGATAACCTCAATAATCACCATTTACCAAAGGCTAAAGTAAGGGTGCTCATAACTATAAAATACTTGTTCACCTTAGGAGGATGCTTTCAAGAAAATGTTTAAGCTCATTGAAGTCAAATGCAAAAATACGTGACTCTAGAGTCAACTTTTGCTTCAAGATTACATATTACTGATTGTAGATTTGCTTTTTGGCTTTTACTTTTTCTTTTGCGTGTTTAATTTGAGGTTTATTTTAAGGTGTTTTGATGTGTTTTTGTGTATTTTGAGTCCTATTTGGGGTTCTTTTGACAGATTAACTAATTCTAATTTGGTTTTTTTTGAGGCGATGGGCTTAAGTCAATTCGGGACGGAATCGGTTGGGTGGAACTTTAAGTCCAATTAGCCTACCAGTTTTGCCCAAGTCGGACTGATGGTTGAGTTCAAGTCAAGGCAGTTAATTCTCAAGTAGGTCTGTTAGGTTGAAGACTGCTGTTGTGTTCCAAGTCGGGAAGGAGGAGGCGGAAGTCCGAAGCGGAGGGGGCTTACAAGTTGGTTTTTGCGGCAGTTTTTGGGCAGTTCCAATTTGTGGTTTTTGCCTTGTAGTTAGATCAATTTGGAAATTGTGGGTAACTGCCGGGTTTTTGATTTCCTATTAGGTTGTTTTTCTCGGTTTGTTTGTCACCCAGTGTCAAGTAAGTCGCTGCGAGTCCCAGTAGAGTGTGCTGGTTTTGGTTGCTTTTGTGTGTGTTTGCTATTTGGAGAATGTTTTGTTTTGTTTGCTTATATGTCCTAGTCGGGAGGCGTAGCGTGTCAGCGGGGGTGCTGGGCAGGGCGTTGTTCCAAGTCGGATGTTATGCAGGTTACGAAGGCATTTGAAGTTGTTGCAATTCGGTGAAGTTGCTGCTAGAGATTAGGTTTTCTATTTGGAGATGCAGCAATAGTTTGCCGGAGTGCTAGAATGAGTAGTGAATACCGAGTTGGAAGTTTAAGAGCTTGTGTGATGACAAGTCTGTGCAGCAAAGTTGTAGTCCAATTCGGGAGATGAAGACAGTCTGGTTAGTATGTTCCAGTAAATTTTAAATTTGCTGTGAGAGCAGGTTGGAAGTGCTAGTTGGGTACATGAAGTGTGGTAGGAATTTTAGATTCCTAGTTGGTGTGAAAATTTAATGTTGAAGGAGTTAAGTGTTCTCGTGAGGAGAAGCAGGTGTTCAAATTGGGCAGTTTAGTGTTTGATTGAAAGCACGATTTGGGCAGAGTTGCTGCAGGAGCTTATTGTCAATTTGGAGAGATGCAGCAGTGAGTACATGAAAGTGGTTGAGTATATAGTTGAATGAGAGCTCAATGAAGAATTGTGAATATGGATGCTGTGAGTTTAGACAGCATGGTGATTAGGAGTGAGGAACTTACGACAGTGGAGTAAATTGATTTTGAGAAGACTGTGATTACTATTTGGAACGGTGATTTAATCACCAACTCGGCTAATATAAATGGAAATTTTATGCTGAGTTAGTATTTGCAGTCGTGATGTCTGTTTATTGTGACACGGTGGATGGCAGTGAGTGCAAAGGGGATGCATGGTGAATGTGCATGAGGTTGGAAGCTTGGTTGTTGTATGTTGTTTGTTTCCAGATTAGGAGCATGTTTGTGAGGTTGTGGTTCAAGTTGGATGTTATTGGGTTATAATTTGTGTTTGTACTATGCTGGATTCTAAGTCAGGTGTGACTTGAGTGAGTTTGAGTCAGTTTCCAATTTGGGGTTCTATGTGTCGTTGTAGAAGTTGGATGATTATTACAGTGGGGATATTTAAATCCAAGTCAGTGGTTAAAGCTGCATGGAGTCAGTTGTGATGGATGTGGTGCTTGGTTTCCAAGTGAGATGCATGTGTTTTTGATTTTGAGTAGCTGAACTGGGAAAGTTGACAGGCCTGCATATGCTAGTTGCTTTTAATTTCTACTTGGGTTGGTTCTTGCTTGTATGTGTATGTGTGTATTGGCTGATTGAAAGTTTATTAAGTCCTTCAGAGTGATTGGTTTATAATGGAGAATACAGTGAGTGATAAGCAAAGTTCTGAATTAATTAAAAAGGAGTGTAAACTCTGTAAGTGCCAAAACTACACAAGGCAAATGTGTATAAAGGGAGTGAGTGATTCCAAGTTGGTGAAAGGAGATGCCGTGGTTCCCCGAGAAGGAGACAAAGTCGTAATTGAAAAGATTGCAGATCAAGTGGATTGAAGATTTAATTACCTGGAAGTTTCTCTTACCCTTGTGGCCCTTAAGAGTGGAGCGGATTAAATTGAGTAATTAGCTGAATATTGTGAGGAAAAACAATATCTTGTGGGATAAAAGAACATATTTCTTTCATTTTGTCCTAGTTGCAATGACTTGTTGGCCTTGTTGACTTCTAATTAGAGATATTCCTATTAGATAGGCCTCCCTAGGAACGAACTTTACTATTGTTTAGGTAATTCCAATTAGGTTCTAAACTAATCTATATTTTGGCGCCGCTGCCGGGGAGGCACAATAATAGGTTATTCCTTTTTCTTTTTCTTTCATCGGAATTTTGAGATATGTTGCTTGGTGATGAGCAGCACATCTTTAAGTTCCGAGGTTAGTAAAAATGCTAGGGATGAAAGAGCAAGAAAAAGGGAAGCGGAACAGAAACGTAAATTTATCTCTAGACGAGAATTAGAGCCTTCACCTTCTAGTTGGAAAAGTCCTTTCCAATTAGGAGAGTATTATAGGCAAAGACCAGAGAGTAGTTGCAATATAGGAGAAAATCTGGACTTTAATGAATTAAATTTGGAAACGTTAGATCAAGTTATAGTAGAAGAAAGGAATAAAACCAAAGGAGAAGAAAGTGAGGTTCCCTATTTGTTAGGGGAACAAATTTATAAATCGAGTGATTCTTCACCAGAAGGTTCTCAAGTAGGCCTAGGTGAGGATTATCAAGGAGGGTTTGAATTGGATTTTATTGGGGAAGGCCACCGTGACCCTAATGTTTCACCACTTATCGATTCTCCATTAGGATCTTTTCCTGGTAGAACAAGTCCCGTTAATTTAAATAACGAACTACCAAATTGGGTTGATAATCCCGCTTGGAGTTCGGAAAAAAGAAAAATAGAAGTTAATATTTTGTTTGAAAAAGAAGAGGAATTAAGGACGGTAGTCCGGAATTTAAGTAAAGAGGGATTTTCTAATTTAGATTATCCTTCGGAATTTAGTGATTCGTCTGATTCGGTAAATAGGAGCCAAATAGAGGAGGATATAAATATCATGGCAGCCCTAGCCGTTATTCCGGTGGTGATGCGGCCAGGCGTTGAGGCCGACAGGCCTTATTCACTTATGCCGTTTCCAATTTTCCATGGCCGAATGGGGGATGACCCGGATAGTCATATTCACCAGTTCTTGACTTGTTGTAATGCCAACAATGCAAGAACTGAGGCGCATTTCCTTAGCATCTTTCCAAGTACATTGCATTAAGGTTAATTGTCAATTAAGGTTAATTGACAAGTCAATTATTAATACATATATTCTATTTTTTGAATATATTTTTTAATACATATATATTATTTAATATAAGTTTTTAAGCACAAGTCAATCATTTCTAACTTCCTTCAATGTCTTCAATTTTAAAGTAGATTACATTTAGTTGTCATGGTCAAAAATTATTTATATATAGGTTGGAATAAGGTAAATCAATTCTATACTCCATTTTTTTATTATCTAAGTTTGTTCAATCTTTAAAGATCTTTTTTAATTTCTAAAACAATCTTCTACATTATCATCCACCCATCCAAATACACCAAAAGACATGTAAATAATTAATCAATGTTAGCTTAGTTAGCAAGTTAGTTAGCAAGGTTGAGATTAAAGTCATAATTATAAAAAAAATTCATCACCCTTACCTCTTCCAAAATGCCTTTGAGGTAATCGAACGTCCTCTATAAAGGAATAGACGTGAACATCATTTTTAAGAGACAATTATTTTATATTTTTATACTATTGCATCTATTGAGACCCAAATGAATATTTGTTGGCGCCAATATTTACTCTAATTGTGGAGCCACATAGATACTAAATTTTCACTAAAATAATTTAGCTTTCTTAAAAAAGACTTCTAAATCGTTTGAGCCCACAAACTATACCTGTTGACACTCTAAGGTATCCTAGGGGACCTCCCTCAAATAAAAAAACTATAAAATAATTTTTCTTACATCTTCTTAATGAAATATTTCCTCTTTCTAGTACTGACCTAGAGATAATTATGATATAAATTTAAAATAAAACTATTCATCCTTGGTCTTCTAAGGAAGGAAAAATGCCCCATACTTTAAAAAAACTGCAACCATCTCAAAGGCTTAAAGGATTTTTATCGGTTCAAAAAAGTTTTACAAAGGAGATGCAGACTTGTAACACGACAGTCTCAAAAACCAATTTATTTTAGCTTTCGATAAAAATGTTGTAGGAATAAATATCCCTAACAATATCCATACGTGAAAAATAATACCTCACAAGACTTGGGGCCAACAACATTTTTCAAAACTCAAATTTAAACTATATTTATTTTAAATTTTAAATTTTTTGTTGGATCGTGAGCTTCCAAAAAAATTTGTTGGCATTGTCAAAGTCCCTACAAGATCAAGAATCCTTCAATGGGTTTTTTCTTCCCAAAAGCAAAAATTGTAAAATGTGTTGTAGGAATCTTGGCCCATATATGGAGACCCTATCAATACTAGTAAGGTTCCTATGAGGTCCAAAGTCCTACGGCAATTTTTATAAAAAATAAATTTAAAACAAATTAATGTTGTAATTTTGTAAAGCTAGAGCTACAACATAGGCTCTTTAGGGATATTGTCAAAATTGATGGCATTCTCAGTAGTCCTTGGCAATAGCTACAATTTTTATAAAAGATAGTTATTTTATGTTTTTTTAATTGTTATTTTCATCATAGTAGTTATACTTTAAGGGAGGAACCTCGGGAGGTTCACTTAGTTCTACTACAACAAACCACGTGTGAACAAGTGGTTTCTAATAAACTATAATTTCAACCTAAAATTTTGAGCATTGTTAATAATGACTATAGGTTTCTATTGCCAAAATTTCCAGCTCAAATAAAATATGAAATGATTTCTAGAAGAGGTTGAAAATGAACTAAAATGGCATGTTTTTCAACTCAAATAATTATAGAAAACACATTTAGATGATCATTGAATCAATATTCAACCCAAAATGAGCTTTCAATAGAGAGTTATTTTTAGAAATTTTTTGTTCTTTTTTTAGACAATTTTTTCTTATATAATATAGGGGTGTGAAAGTTATTTTTTAGTTCCATAGTGTATCTTTTTACTTCAAAAATTTGTGACTAATTATTATTAACAAATAAAAATATCAATAATTCAAAGCATAAACTTTCAAAGTAGAAAAATCTATTCATATTTTTATTATTTTGTTTTATTTAAAATTCAAAAAGTAT
This sequence comes from Rhytidiadelphus loreus, assembly GCA_947034895.1. NCBI lineage: Eukaryota > Viridiplantae > Streptophyta > Bryopsida > Hypnales > Hylocomiaceae > Rhytidiadelphus > Rhytidiadelphus loreus. The sequence continues at coordinate 50,408,071 of OX344764.1, forward strand.
ATAGGAGGTCCAAAGTTTTATTCGCACGTGGTTTCTAATGGACACTCTAAGTGACCGCCTTGAAAGGGACACTCTCATTGGCATCCTTTTTGGCAAACGTAAAGATGTTGGTACATATTTTTTCTACACTCACACCTTGAATACAACTTGGGATGTTCAAAGGGCTACTATGCATCCAAAAGAAGCTATCACTGTTGGTTTGTGATTCAGTAACCAACCCCCTTTGTGGAAAAAATCGAGAGCTATTGATTTGTTTTTAAAAAAAATGTCCCCCCTCCAACTACCATCAATTTCTTGAAAGATCACAAGTCATTGATGTCCATCAAATACAATCTAAACAGTTAAAATATAGATACATGATACGAATATGGATACAAGGGAAATGGATACAGAATATGATACAATATACAGGTATAGAATATGACAAAGGCTACGAATACGTATACATGGGATACTAATATGGATATAGGGAAGTTTGTCCCATATTGATTGTAGTAAGTTTGGTTTCTAAAAATAACAAGTAGCTGAGGGGAGGGAGAGGAAGGAGTTAATTAATTTAATTAATTTTTTAAAACGGGGGGGGAGATGGGAGGGATTATTAATTTTTTTTAATTTTAGGTTTTTTGGGTGCATAGTGACACAGTTTGTCACTATGCACCCAAAAGAGGCAGTAATTGCCTCACACTATTATGACAAATTAGGTGCACTAGATATAGAATATTTTTCATTAGTAAAACTAAGAACTCTATTAAAATATCTCCCCTAGCTTGGAAGGACACAAATTATGCATGAATAGGAACAAAAAAATACATTCTTAGTTTCATTGAAGTATAGTAATGACCGGCATGCAATCATTGAAATTGAGTTTAACATTATTTAGTGTTCAAACGTGGTATTCTACTTTGGTGGGCTTTCTATTTGTAGGTGGAAACTCTCTCCTCCTACCTTCAATCTGGCAAACCTTCTTAAGAAACTAGAGTGAGTTGTATTCTTTTTTCTTTTAAATCTCTTTGCCTATTTAATAAAATTTAGTTAAACAAATATAGCAATTACACTTAAAGCCCCTAAAGTTGTAAATCAATTTTAGGATAAATTTAAAAAACTAAAAAAATTCTTAAAGACTTTTTATATAAACTACAACTAAATTGAAGATCATATGGGAATGCTATTGGTTGGACAATATTCTTAGGGGATCCAGGGTCTAGTTGCAACTTTTGAAAGTTGCAGTTGGGCCATGGACCTCCTACAACCCCAAGGGACATCATCATAAGCAAAAGTATTCTCATAAGACCCCAAGTGCAATTTTTACTTTACCAAAAAAAATTAGAAATCACATATTAGCAGGGCATTGTTCTCCTACAACATTATTGTATAAATTTATTTTGTTTTATTTGATCAATAGTACTTTAAAATCTCATATAAGACCTCATGGTAGTGACTGGTATTATTTCAAGATAATCAATGTGCAAGGGAAAAATGAAATTATTAATTGTTTTAAAATTTTGAGTAGAATTTTAGTCGTTGGGTACTCCTCAAGGATGTATATTGGTGTAAAGCAGAGTGGCTTGAGTACAAATGGTAGCATCTAAAAGGCCAAAAAATTGCATTTCTTTATAAATTATAACAATTATATGATAGATTTTTGGAGATGGTATAGCAATGGAACTATCTCTTGAGATGGAGCTTTTGTGCCTAAAGCACAATTGTACGGTGACCAAGTTATTGAGTTGGACTCTTTTAGTGCTTGAAATTTGATGAGAGACTAACAAGTTGGACTTTGATTATACCAAAAGGGTCTATTTTTATAAATTTTAATGTATAGTAGGGTACCAATCAAAATGGTGTTTTTGCATTCCCAAATAATGAACTTTCACTACTGCTAACTTTGACACCCTCTTGAGAGCTGAAGAATTGTGCTTTGACCATTAAATTTTGTCACAACATCACCTTTATACTAATAATATGTGTGCCAATTTTGAAGGCCAAAAGATTTACACAAAAAAAATATTTGAAAATTACTAACATGTATACTCGCATGTATAACTGTGAGAAAAATTTCACTATTGCCGACTTTGACACCCTCCTAAGGATTGAAAAAAAACACTTGCCCATGAGACCATCTCTTAGTGAGAACATGTGTGAAAAAATTCAAGTGCAAAAGATTCCCACAAAAGAAGATATTCAAAATCTACCAACATATGTTGTTGTGAGAAACAATCGGGGAAACCATTTTACTATTGGTAACTTCAACACCCTTCTTAGGGCTGAAAAATAGTTACTTTACCATGAAAATTTTGCTACAAGATTATCTCCATGTTGATAATATGTGTAACACATTTCAAGGCCAAAAGATGAATACAAAAAAAGATAATCAAAATCTACTGACATATGCAACTCGGGATGCAACTATGAAAAACAATTTTAAGGACATATTGAAAATGTTGCAATATCATTGACACCTCATGCTTTTGCATTGAACTTATCCATTTGATGCAATTCTTAAACATAAATTCTTCTAAAAATAATTAGTAACAAATAAATCTAGAAGTGTGTAGTTGTCGCATCTAGAAGAATCCACTTGCTTATAAATTGTGTATCATATATGCATGAAGAAGCTTTCTCCTATGAATATCAATTCTTGCATTATCAATTGAGTATTATAGAGAGTGTGATTTATGATGAACTAAAGGACTTGGTGATGATTGAGTGCATGAGGGTTGGTTACTGAGATTTTTGGATGGGGGTGATGTATAAATACATGAGGGCTAGTTATTAAGATTTGAGGATCTAATTTGCATTGTGAAAGAGAGTGGATGATGACAATTTTAGATGAAATTTGTGCTCGCACTATAGGTTTGAGTGAGGTAAGGACTTTAGGAGTTCACACTATAGCCATTGTTAGAATTCTTGTTAGAACAGTTCAAAGGTTACTGAAGAAATTTAGACAAATTTATGTTTTGAGAGTTGCATGTGAGCGCTACTCATCAAGTTGTATGGTTCCTACTTTCAAAAATGGACAGACTTCTTTGATGATTTGGGACACATTTGTTGGAGGGCAAAAGTCAAAACTTGTCTTTATGCTTCGAAATTGACGTTGAGCTAAGGATTTTGTGGAAGTAGTCTACAATAGTGAAATGCTTTATTTTACGGGAAAAGTTTCACAAGGATTGCTCATGGAAGATGGCATACCTACCATTGTAGCAAACTGTGTAAAAAACATACATTTGGGAGAAGCTCAATTGGTTTGCAAACTCTCCTAATCTCAATCCACTTGAGAACCTCCGGAAGATTCTAAAGGGTGGATGCAAGAAACACCAAACGATTTAGGGAGCGTTCTGCCAAAACTGTGTTTTTTCTGCCCAGTACTACAAGTACTGCTAGTACTGCAAAACGGAGCAATCTCAACCGTTGATCTGAAAAATCAACGGCCAGTAGTACTTTTGAGTACTTTATAATACTAAAATTGTACTACTTAAAAAAAATGATAGTTTGTCACAGAAAGTAGATAAAATTAAGTATAAATTAATAATAATTAGAAAATCATGAATAAAAAAAAACTAAAAATTGGCCATTTGTAGAGACTTGATAGTGATTACATTTCACCAAAAACTAAAAATTGAAACCATCATAAATGTTAGGAGCGCTATGGGCAAGGGACCCCTATTTGCATGCATGTTGAAGACAAAGAATTGTGTTTTTTTGAATGCCCTTTGGTGGGCACATGCCCTTCTATTGTGGCAATAGCCCACAACAATCCTAGACGTACATCATCATTTTTGGATGCTCCACAGTACTAAAAAACCCTAGAGCGCAAAGTGTGACAAATTAGGTAAATTACAATTTAATTAAATGATTTTTTTTCAAAAATTCTCAAAAGTAAGGAATCTGAGGACTTCTAAGTTAGCCATCTCCAATAAAAAATTCAAGTACATGGACTTCATTTCCCAAAAGATATGACAAATTGCATCTCTGTCATTCCAATTGTGACGCCAAATAGTACCGGTGTTTCTTGCATTCACCCTAAAAGATGTTGTACAACATGGCAAGGCATGCTCTAAAAACTTAGATGAGTTAAAAATTAGTTATTGAAAGAGAGTGGAGGTCAATCAGTGGTACAAAGTTCCTTCAACTATGACATTCTATGCCCTCTATGTTACAAGTAGTAATTAAAGCTCATGGAGGACATATACATTGGTAGATTTTGAATATCTTTTTTTGTATTTATCTTCTGGCCTTGAAATGTGGCACACATGTTATCAACATGGAGATGATCTTGTGGCAAAATTTTCATGATAAAGTAACTATTTTTCAGCCCTAGGGAGGGTGTCAAAGTTGGCAATAATGAAATGGTTTCCCTGGTTGTTTTTCATAACATCACATGTTGGTAGATTTTGAATATCGTTTTTGTGTGGATCTTTTGGACTTGAAAATTTTCACACATGTAATCAACATAGAAATGGTTTCATGTCAAAAATTTCATAGCAATTTTTTTTTTCAATCCTTAGGAGGGTGTCAAAAGTCGATAGTAGTGAATATTTTCTAACAGCTATACATGTTGGTAGATTTCAAATATCTTTTTTGTGTAAATCTTTTGGCCTTCAAATTTGGAATACATGTTATTAACATAAAGGTGATATTCTACCCAAAATTTCATGGTCAAAGCACAAATTTTCAACCCACGAGAGGGTGTCAAAGTTGATAGTAGTGAAAGTTCTTTCCTTGGGAATGCAAAAACGCCATTTTGAATCTACAAGTTGACTCTTTTTTTTTGTCAAATTCTTAAATTTTGGTCTCTTTAAAGACTTGTAAATTTATATCTTGTAGTTAATGAGTGCTTCAGACTTCAAAATAGTCTTAGGCAAGAGGCAATAATTCTTGAATTTCCATTGTCAACTTCAAGCATGTTTCATCTTCAACCTTAAGAGAAGACCACATTCAATCAATTAACAAGACCAATGATTCTATAGTGGATTAAAATAAAGATGATTGATGATTGAACATAAATTAGTTTTATGTCATCCCAATCTACATCCTAGACAATTGTTGTTATATAACTTAGTTTATAATGAATGAAGTTATCACTTATTAGTATTGTGAACTCATGCAAAGGTAACAATAAAATGAATTCAACATTTGAAGCTCAAATATTGTTGAATAAATACCAAATTCATTTTTGCAGTCACATGTTTTCCGTTTACAAAAAAAATCATAGACATTGGGCCTAAACAAATTGCATCACAAGGATTTTAACAAATAAATCAACTTGGCATTATCGAGGGCATTATTTGGTAGAACCCATGGTATTAACAAATGGGATCAAACATTTTTTTATAATATGGAATGAACATATGGAATGCTAAAATTTTAAGAATTCAACGAGCTTTGACTAAAGTATGGAATTACAATGAAAAGATCCTTTTGAGCCACTTATTGAGGACATTCTACTTAATTTATTTTTAAAAATATGGTTTAGAAGTTGATTTTTGCTTATTTGCATATAATTTAAATGCCATTTCAAATTGTATACTTTTAATATTTGTTGCTAGATATTTCATTAGCACATGGTGTTGGCAAGTCAAAAGACTCTTCTATTTCATCTTAATCTAGTGACACCTATTAGTTTTTAGTCTTCATCATAGAACAAATGAATCCATCCCTCACAAAAGGTAGCACAATAGAAGCCATGACTTGTATCAAATGTAGTGCGATGTAATTTTGTGTAGATTTATTTCTTTTTGTTTCAATGGTGAAATTCAAATGGCCAATGCTCGTTTTTATTTCATTGATTTTTAATTCAAATCGAGTTATTCTTTGTACTTCCAATTGTATGAAAATTTTTAAATTAACAGTACATGTGACAAAAATATTCAAAGAGTCAAATTTTTTTCATTGTTAATTACATTGTAATACACTCTTTTTTTAGTATTCAGATCATAATTGGATTTATAGATTCTCAAAATGCATGATTGTACAAAGGTTCTTACTTCAAGTATAAATTATGCCTTGAGTACAAAATTGGGGAATATTATAAAAGAAATATGTTTTTGTTATGAATTCACAAATCTATTACATTTGTATTTTTAACCACCACTCATATCTGAAAAATAAAATTGATATCTAGATCACTTACAACAAATAACTATTTTCATTTGAGAATGTGATAAAAGATTGAAATAATTTTGAATACTATCATAATTCATCAAATGACATCCATTGTAATAAGGATATACAAATTTGGCTTTGTGATACAATAGTGAGAAAAAAAACTCTCATTATTATAATAATAAGAAAAAAATAGGGTTTAGGATTTAGGGTTTTAAATCATAGGAACATTCCATATATTCATTTGTCCCCCACTGGAGATTGATTCTTTAGGAGTTAATCTATGCAATTTTTCAAATCAATAAATGCCTTGGATTCTTTAAAGTAATATGCACATAAAAAAAAATCCTTTTAAGATCAAACAACCAAAATAACACAACAACACTGCCCTCTAATTGCAATACTCTCCATCATATGGTATGTGCACCCAAAATCACCACTTGAATGAATGCATGACGTACATTTTAGGATTCCTCTAAAGAAACATTCACATTTATCCTTCTAGGATTCCTCTAAAGAAACATTCACATTTATCCTTCTAGGATTCCTCTAAAGAAACATTCACATTTATCCTTCTAGGATTCCTCTAAAGAAACATTCACATTTATAGGAGGCATCTAGTAACCTTGAGAAGAATAAAATAACCCTCATTTATCACTATCATGGAGGAATGATATTAAATGGAGGTGTCCTACCTTATCTTGACCCTTTGGTCTTACTTAGGTTATTTTGATGTTCTCAAAGGGTAGAAAATTTGAGTAGAGATCACCCTATTTGAAAATATCGCATGTTATCCTATTGAAGCCATTAGAAGGAAGCGGCTACAATGGAGTAGCACTCTACTACAGTCACTCTACTAGTGACCTCACCATTCCATTTAGACCAATGGATTTGATATTTTGGGTGTGTTAGTGATGGCTTAAGTGCTTAACCCCTAAACGTCAAAGACTGTTTTCACTAGAACTGCTCCCAAAATACGCTTGCATTTACAAGCACCAAATTTTAGATGAAAAACATTTCTGGACAAATGTAACCGTAGGATCTTCTAATCAAATAGTTAGAGAAGATGTGGAAAAAAACACAGAATTTTCCACCGTGTAGATTGCAAGATATTAACATTTGAAGTGACAAAAATCCTTTTTTGGGCCCTATGAAAATATGGGCCATTGCACTTCACAAGGTTGCATTTGTATGAAAAAATGTCCGAAATGGTTGTTACTCTTTGGACTCATTCCTCAAGTCAAGTTGGCTACATGCTTGAAATCTTTTAGATCATTTGGATTTGTACAACATATAGGAAAAAAATAATAAGTATAAAGAAGTAGAGAATGACTAAAAATACTAAATTGTTAACAATTTATTTATAGAATTAAAAAATACCAATCCCAATGGTTGAAATGTTGTAATAAAAAATATATATCTAATATTTTTATTTGTTTCCCAGAATATGAAAAATTGAGTTAAATAAAGGACTACAAAGTTTATTTTAGAGTAGAGATTCCATAACTATCCACAAAATAACCTAAACTAAAATTCCTCATAACTTTCATCTCATCAATCAAAATAGAATGATTCAAAGCTTATCACATATATAAAAATATAAAGAATCATTTTTAATTTTTTAATTTTTTAAAAAGTGATTTTCAAAGAAGTTTTTTTTTGCCCGAGTTGTCCACTGAACACTAAAAATTACATATCATGCAATAACTTTTGAACCATGTAGTCAAAAGTTATGAAAATTGTTGGAACTTAAAGCTACTCCTTGTCCTCATATTGTGTAAAATTTTCAAATAAAATAAAGAAAAACCCCATCTGTAGTGAGCTGCCCAAAATTGTTATGCTACAAAAAAACGTTGTTTGGATGTTTAGGGGTTAAAGGCAAATTAGTGACCACAATAGGATTATGTGTTTTTTGGGTGCCAAACCTTCAAAGAATGTAGCCAATTTAGGACTTCAAGATTATGACAATTTGAAAAAAGTATTGTGGTCATTTTAGATTGGTAAGGTGACCCATTATAGGTGCACTTGCTATTGGTTTGGGATTAGTTAGTGGCACTATGGATTTTAGGAATTCATTACAAATGCATACTTCAATAAGAAAAAAAAACAATTCTATTTTTTAAATATCTGTATTTTGTTTCTTCACTTGTGAATTTTTGTGTGCTTTTGCAACCTTCTAAGGAATTCAACTAGATGGTGAGGAAAACCAAAGTAGAAGAAAGTGTTTCATCTGAGCGGGTGTGACTAATGTCACTCCCCTGGTAGCATTTCTACAGGTGCCTCTTATATTTTAGTACTAACTTTTTGACCTGCCTTAGGCCACTTGCACTTGGGTGCTTGTTCTCTTCTCCCTTGTAGTAAAGGTTCCCTTTATTTGTATCAAATGAAGAAGTAGGAGAACATGTAGGGGGATGGAGTACCCAATGAGGGGCATGAGACAACATTCAACAACCTTGGCTTCTAATGTAATAGCATTAGATTTCTAATTTCCACAAGCATTGGAGAATTTTTTTTATATTTAAATTTGGGGGGCTTATGAAGAATACACTTACCTATGAATCCACCATTGGCATTTTACTATTTCCAGTTATTGAACCTATGAGGTGGAAAATGTGTGGAAGAAAGTGCGTTGTATCGTCAATTCTTTGAGCATCTTAGCATTGCAAGATTTTATTGGCTTTGTTAGAGACTTCCCATTGACTTCTAATACAAAGTCCATTTTTTTAATCTACAATCTTGTTTACACTCTTTCTGAGCAATTCAACTCGTTGTAAATTGTTTGGAACCTTTGTCAACATATTAGACTCCCCCTAGCTCAAATCCTAAGCTCAAAAAGTCTTAACAATTTATTTAAGATATATAAGTTCACCACCAACTTGGACATTCTTAGGCTTAAAGTTAAATGAAAATAGTTTTATTTGACAATAATTTTGACACTTTTAGCCTTAGCCTAAAAATTAATTTAAAATAGATCTAACATTAGCTTCCAAACTTTTAGCCTATCTATAGATGTAGAGTTAGATCTACATGTTAATTAAAAATAGCTCAAGTATCAACTTTGACAACTTTTGAGTTATCTTTTCTTTGTATATCAAGGTGAATCACACAATGCTATTATGAGTTATCTTTACTTTGTACATCAAATGTGAACTATAGAATGCGAGTAATCTTCAATGCATTAAAGGTGAACCACACAATGCAAATTATCTTTGCTTTGCTTTTGTCTTGTATGTCTTTATAGGTTATATCTTGTTGCACAATTTTTTTATTATTTAATTAGCTTTGGCTACCTCGTCTCTAAGCCATTAAGTATTAACAAAATAGTGTGCTTCTATACTTTTTCATACTCTATTTGCAAATCTAGGTTTAGCAATTTGCTATGATGAAATTGTCAAATTTAATGGTTTATAAATGAAGTTTGTGATATCTCATTTAGCAAATACTTGTTGAATTGGCTCTAGGCTTTTGAAGCAATTCTTCTTTTTCTTTTTCCAATTAGGCTATGCAATTCTATTTTTTGCAATTACTTTGATAATAATATCAATTTTGTACCTTCAATTGGAAATTTCTCATTACATAAATTCTTTTTGAATTTAATATAGGAATGATTTGGCTAATAGCTCAACCCAAATTGATAGCATATAAGAATTTGATAGACAAGTATGTTGGCCTTTCATGATTTTTTGAATATATCAACTTGAAATTGTAGTAATTTTTTTAATCATATATTATACTTGCTTTGATTATTTTGATTATGGTGCAAAATTCTTAGTGCAAAATTTTTGGTGGTTGAAAATTGGAAAATGTGATGTACACAAGTATAATAAGTGACAATTCCTTAGCAAAGAACAATTGAAAGTCCAACTACAAGTCCAAGATGATCTTGAAATTCCATAAGATGTCAAAAACTACAACTAGGCTACTCTACCTTTTAACCCCTAAAGGACTGAGAGGACTCTTGGGAGTTTTGGCACAGGTTCTTGTGACTTCAATTTTTGGTGAATTTTTTTGAATCATTCTCATAAGATAGAAAAACTTATTAGCTTCAACGGACTATATATTTTTTTAATTTCAATCAATGCACAAGAGCAAAAGTTATGCCATCTTAAACATAATTTTTACACCGATGGTCCAGTGGGTAGAAAAAGAAATCCATAAAAACTTCAAATAATTATTTAAAATTTTTTTTTTCTTATAGATATTATTTATGTCTATATGTGAAGCTTTGATTCATTCCATTTGGATTAGTGATGTGAAAATTATGGACAATCTTGTTTTTTGGACAATCTAAGCAACTTTTTGAAAAAAATAATATTTAAGATTCATTTCTGAATGCTATTTTCACAATTTTTCAAAAAAAATTGTTTCACAAGGTTCAATTTTCTTCCTAGAACAATCTCATTGCTAAAATTATTGTGTTTCAATGTCATCATTAGATGGGATTTGGGGGGTCTGGAGGGCCATTTCAGGCTATTTCCAGCTCTGTTCTCCCCCCCGGGCCCTATCAAACGCGGCTGCTAGATTTTTTTCTTTTAAAAAAAAAAAAATTAAAGTTTTTAAAATAAAAAACAAAGTTAAATTTTAATTTTTTTAATTTTTTTTTGAAAGAAACAACGTGGCAGTCGCTTGGCAAGATCAGTAGAGCTCGCGAACGGCCAGTTTCGGCCAGTTTCGGCCAGTTTGGGGGGGTTCCCCACTTGGGAACTCACGGCCCTTCCCAATAGAGAAATTACGTATAATGGTTAGAGTTATTAACAATTCAGGGATTTTTTTCAATCTTAGACCTACTTCAATTTAATAATTTTCTTAACCCCTAAAGGACCAAGGCCGTTCTTCTGTCAAAAACTACTCAAAACTGCCATTTTTGCTGCATTCATCCAAAAAAACAAAAAACATATTTTTTTTTAGAATCTAACCGTAGGATCTTGTACTTTACTAGTCTAGTATCATGTGGTAAAAATTTCATGGAGTTTGACCGTACAGATTGGAAGATATTAGCATTGAAAGTTGAAAAAAGAAAGTTTTTTTGAACACTAGCCTGCAATTTCAGATGACTTTGAATGCCATTTGGGGAAAAGAATTACACCATGGACCTTGAATTTAAAAAAATTTGTGTTGAAGAATTGAGTTGAAAGTCTAGAAAAAAAAATTAAAAAAAAACATGATTGAATTTCATTCTTTAAAAAATTGTTCAGTACAAGTAGGTCCAAGATTGAAAGAAAAACTAAATCTTTAATAGCTCTAAAATGGGATTGAAACACAATAATCTCAACGGTGAGATTGTTCTAAATAGAAAAGTTAACCTTGTCAAACAATTTTCTTTTAAAAATTGTGAAAATTGCATTCAGAATTGAATCCTATAAGTTATTTTTTCAAGAAGATGCTCAAATTGCCCGAAAAACAAGATTGTTCATAACTTTCACATTACTAATCCAAATGGAATGAATCAAAGCTTCACATGTAGACAAAAATATGATCTTTAAGAAGAAAAAAATTTAAAAATTAATTTCAAATTTTTGTAGATTTATTTTTCTGCCCGGTGACGTGTAAATTATGTTTAAGATGCCATAACTTTTTCTCTCGGGCACCAATTGAAATACAATTTATATTCCCACGAAGCTCATAAGTTTTCCTATCTTATGGGAAAGTTTCAAAAAAATTCACTGAAAATTGAGATCATAAGAACTTGCCCGAAATCCATTTTGTCCCCCGAGGGGACAATGGTCCTTTAGGGGTTAAGACTAATAATCAAGTGTGTTTTTTGAATTTTTTTTCTTGAATTTTCTATTCAATTTTTCAGCACTAGAATTTTTAAATTCAAAGTCTATAGTGCAAACAATTTCCACAAACGGCGGTCAAAGTCATCTGAAATTGCAGGTCAGTGTTCAAAAAAAAAATTTCATTCCAACTTTGAATGTTAATATCTTCCAATCTGTATGATCAAAATTCATGAAATGTTTACAACATGATCTTAGACAAGTAAATTACAAGATCCTATGGTTAGATTCTTATTTATTTATTTTTACGTGGATGAACACAACAAAAATGGCAATTTTGATTGTTTTTTGACAGAAAAATGGCCTTGATCCTCTAGAGGTTAACCTCTAAAATCGGACGTGACCCCTTAAGAGACACTTCAAGGTTTGTATAGGCTCCTATGATCTCCATTTTTGATATGTTTTTTTGAAACATTATTTTAACCCCTAAAGTCCCATTGTCCTCTCGGGAGACAAAATAGATTACATGAGGCTCCTATGCTTTGAAAATTCATCTTGGTTTTTTGAAACTTTTTGTGAAGATAGAAAATCACATTAACTTTATGGAAGTATAATTTTTATTTCAATTGGTGCCAAGGAGCAAAAGTTATGGCACAATAAGTCCAAATTTTTGTTCAATGGGTAGTAAAAAATTATTATTATTTTTTTTTCATAGATAGTATTTTTATCCATATAGATTATAAGAAGCTTTGATTCATTTATTTGGATTTCTTATGTGAAAGTTATGGACAATCTTATTTTGGGGCAATCAAAACACCTTGAGTTCTTGGAAAAATAATTTGTAGGATTTATATCTCCATTCAATTATGACAAAAAAATTTTAAGGTTTTACAAAGTTAAGATCTCTTGCTAGAACAATCCACTGTTGAGATTAGTGTGTTAGAATTCCCTCTTAGAGGTATTAACAATTTAGTTTTCCTTCAATCTTAAACCTATTTCTACTTAATTATCAATTTTGTAATGAGTGAAAATTAAATGTGTTTCTTTTTAAAAGAAATTATAGACCCTCGACTCAATTCTTCAATATAAAAAATTTGAAATTCAAAATCAATAGTGCAAAACTTTGAGGTAAGAAGATTCAAAGCAAAAAAAATTAGTTGAGCAAGATGCAAAAAACTTGTTTTTTTCATTTTAAATGTAAATATCTTACAGTTTTTGCAATCAAAGTTTTTGCAATTTCTTCCATGCATTTTTATACTAGTCCAGTACAAGATCCTATGGTTAGATATGCAAAAAATTAGATTAATGTTATTTTTTTTATTCCCCTACTCTCATCTCAATTCTTCAACATGAAAATTTTGAAATTCAAAATCAGTAGTATAATTTTTTTTAAGTTAAGATGAATCAAAGCCAAAAATCTAATCAAGTAAGGTATTAAATAACCTATTTTCTTCACTTTAAATGCAAATATTGTACAACTATGCTATCAAAATTTCTAAAAATTTGTCTAAAAATTCTTATACTAATCTAGTACAAGATCCTTAGTTAGATATAGAAATAAATAAAATTTAAAAGCTTTTTTTCTCTTTGCAATAAAAATTGTAGTTTTGTTTGTTTTTTGATGAAAAGAGGCCTTCGGACTTTAATGTCCAAATTTGTTTTTTTGTAGTTTTTTTGTAAATTATTTTTGTATATTGCAATATGTTGTGTTGTCAATTTTTTCAATAACTATATTCTTTTTAATTAATTTCAAAGTCATTTTAGTAATTTGAAATTGTTATTTGAATTCAAAGGATGCAAGGTTACCATAACGACAAGGAGTGGGGTAATGAGTTATGTGTCATTGGATAGAATTCATGTATTGGGTTTTGACACTTCTCATTTTGAAGCCATTGGATACATGCTATTGTAGAAATCTTAATGTTCTTAGATTTTGCATCGAGTCATAATTTGAAGCCAACAAATTTAATTTAGTACTTCAAACCTTATTGCTTATTATTTCTAAACAAAATTTTCAATACGTATATCACACTAACATTGTTTATTTATTTTTGTGCACATTTATTTTTGTACTATTTATAATATTTATACTATAAAGATTATAATATTCAATATATTTTTACAAATTATTATGTTACTATTAATTTTCCGTCATATAAATTCCAGAATAGGAAATCATTAAATATACTTAGAGTAAATGCAATGTGCTATTTAAAACATTGCTTAAAAACAAATATAACATTTATTGATGGCTATTAAAAGTACAATGGTTGGAACTCAAAACCATTAGCTCACACTATTATAGTAGTTTATTGTAACAAAATTACATGAATTTTAGAGGGGCACAAATATGACAATTTATATCCAACATTCATCAAAAATTCATTTGAATTTTGTTCAAAGGTTTACAAATTAGATCTCATTTTATACAAAATTATTAAACTTAGAGTGAGATCTTGCACTATTCAAACTTTTGCACTACCAATCACCAATTGGTTGTATTCTATGGCTTTGTACCTCGTAAAAATTGGTAGAGACATGCTTAACATGATGATGAGTTTGGTAGATTTTAAAATTCAAAACCCGGAGTGCAATAAGATTCCACAAACATAGGTCAAAGTCAACTAAAATTCTAAGATAGGGTCAAAAAAAACTTTTTCTTTCACTTCAAATGATTATATCTTTCAATCTATTCAATCAAGGTTCACAATTTTCTTACCACATATTTTCACACAAGATCCTACAATTGGATTCCCAAATAAATCATTTTGTGCTCATGTGTCTCAATGCACTAAAAATGACAATTTCGAGTGGTTATTGAACTCCAAAAATGGCCTTGTGAGTTGTGACTCTACGGGTTACTCTTACAAGGTTGTGCACGCTACCCAATTGTTTTTTCCTTTGTAAAACACAAAAGAAACACATGTTTTTTTTAGAAATAGAGGGAGTATTATTTTTCCTCTTTGTTGTGAATGTGCCTTAGAGTAAAACCTAACACACTTAAAACTAAAAACATGATGATAACATGAAAATTTGTGTCAAAATAAATAAAAGAACTCTAAGCTAATGCCTTCATGACAACAACGAGAAATTCAGGAGCAATGTCCAAGAAGAACTATAGTAAACTTGCCAATCACCGCATGGACAAAATTCAAACCCTTTTCCACATAAATATATAGATTTATATGTTTTGAAATTTGGTGTGATTATTAAATGTCATGATTAGATTCACCTTCAACAAACGAAATGCAAAAAAAATTCTTCGTACAAATTTTATTGCAATTAAAAGGTGATGAAGTTGAAAACTAATTAAAAATTTCTTGCACCCCTTGACCGCACGGTGTGCGGTCATTGGACGGTGATACAAAATTATGCTTCCATCCCAAGTGAATTGGTAGTTGCATCGTGCGGTTGGTGCGCGGTTGGCGTGTGGTAATTGGCAACTATTGTTGTGTGGTTATTGGATGTGTGCGGTGAATGGCAAGTTTACTCTAGTGGCTAGTTCAAAGTTAGCCGATACAATTGACCAAAAAGAAACCCAATGCAAAAAACTAAAAAAACTAAATTCTATTTTGAATGAAAAATAGAGAAAATAACCAAACTCCATACTTGAAAAAACAGTTCAATTTGAGGATTGAAGGAAAATACTCAGTAAAACTTTAAAAACTTCCCGAACGTTGTTCATAAGTATTAATGTTCTCCAATCCTCCCTCTTCCTCCACATCTTTGAGAGCCCATTGCACAACACACAATCAGATGTTTAATGACCAACAATCAATCAATCCCAAATCCCATCCAATGCTGAAAAACGTGTGAATCACTTCGAAAGAAAATAATCAAAGTCCTTCCAAGTGGAGGATTTTTTTCTTCCAATTGAACCAAAGTCCATTGTATGAAGCCTCGATATAAGCTTACACTACATACATGCATGCATCTTAAGCTTAATGTTTTTGTTTCTGACAAACACAAATGCGCGCTCAGCCGGCTGTTTGATTTGGCTTGCTGAACTACGAAATTGAATGATCATGTCACGCGAGCGAGCGAGCCGCGTGAGGGGCTTTAATTATTGTTGCCAAAACCTTTTTCGTGTTTTCAGGTGTGCTTGAAATCAGGCCGGGGGTGTGGGCTCTTCACATGGAGGCTTAGAAGAAGCGCAGCTTGATTTGGGGCTGCACTGCACTGCTGCACAACTGCACAGACACAGAAGTGACACAGAAGTGACACAGAACTGAAGACACAGGCAGCGGAAGTGAATGAATGAATGAATGAATATTGCAGTTAAGATTACTTACAAGCTCAGCAAGAGCTCTGCTCGCCCTGCATTGGACAGAGTTTAACTGAGTTTAACTTCACTGCCGGAAGGTTTTTGGATGAGCTTGGCTTGGCGGGGGCATGAAATTAATAAATTCCACTTGTGATGAATTGATGAAAACAAAACTCACTCACTCACTTGCTCACTTGTGCGGCTATTAATTCATAACCACTCATGCCTAAGTTACTTACTTAAAAGAGCATCCTCAATGGAAACTTACTTACAGGAGACTGACTGACGCAGGAAGGAAGTAATTAATTAATGGTAAGGAGAGTCGGAAATTAAAATGGAAGAAGAAAAAAAAATGGGCTTCAGTTTAGTGTGATTGACCTCTATCATGCTCACGGGCACATTGGATTTTGGCTCTCATTCATACGGTAGTTTTTGCTTCTACGCAGAGCGTGGCAAGCAAGCTAGCAACTGTGGTCAAAGGGAATCATAGCAACGACGACTTGCAAACGTGTAACAACGACTACCTAACGTGAAGCTCCACCCAATTGTGACACTAACAACGTGAATTTAGGGTTCCATAGGTACGACATCAAGAGCTTTAGGGTTTGAAGTAATGTGCAAAGGTTGAGGTGTTGCAGCTAGGGGTTGCTAGGTTATGAAAATATCTATACAAACAAGCTTTGCATGTGCGATTGTAGTGCTCTAGAACCGACCCAAGACTAAGGTTGCTTTAACTTTTTCAGCATTGGAATAAGCATTTGAGCATGGTTCTTCTTATCAATCCAATAAGGACGCCGAAGAGGAGGTTGGCTTCTACAGGTGCATACTCAACATTCCAAATGTTTGTGGGTGTGGAGGGATTGTGATTGGCCTTGGAATTCCAAGGCCTACACACCACCCAAAATAGGGGCACCTTTTGCACTGCGTAGTACCCCTGCAATTGCATTTTGTGTTGAAGACTAAATTTGTCCAATAAATGAAATTGTGGAATTAAAGACTGATGCACCTATCTATCCAGTAATTGAATCATTTTGGACAAACTAGTTCAATGATAACCCTTGTCCTTTTAAGGTTAGTGCCCAAAGAAGTGGGGTAGATCTTGAGCTTGAGGCAAATTATGGCATACGAAGAATTTAGATACAAGATTTTCATTTTTGTAAGTTTAGGTCCTCTAAGGTCTGTACATGAATTGATTTAGAACCTTGTGCAATAATTATAAAGCACCAAGTGACTCATAGTCATGCATTGAACTCTTGAAAACCCTCATTGTCCTCCCATTGGATGCCAACTCTCTAAAGGGTTAAATTGCCTTGGTTTTATGTATGGTGTTGTTGGCAATTGAAAGAGGATTCTCAATTTTCTTAGCATGCAATTTTGGGACATTGTATAAATAATCTATGAATTTTCAAAATACTAATTATAGGTGTATCTAAATTTCATCTTTGACTTTCATATTTAAAGGGTGTGCATTACACACAAGCATTTGTAGGGAATAACTTTACAACAAGGTCACAAATTCAATGGGTGTGATTAACTTTTCAACAATTCTAGTACTCTTGAAAATCACTTGTTTGTCCAAGGATACTTTATATTGTGCAATTCATAGGAGTAAGCTTGAAGTAATATGTATGGCTTTGGAAAATCTAAAAAAAATTAAATCTTGGATGGCTAAAGAAGTTTGTTCAATGAAGGAGGATATAGAATTTCACCCAATTATTTCAAAGCTTTTATTTCTCTCTTACACTTGAAGATCATTGATGGAGGTATTCCATATCTTATTATATAAGTTAACTCAATTAGTAAAAGAGTTCAAATATTGTGAAACTCCCTACACTATTAGGGATGAGCCTTTGATGGTGTAGATGGAATCTGGATGAGGTTTGGAGGACAATCATACCATTTTAGACAATATTAAGAAAACTATACAACACATTATATTGATTTTATCAAAAAGATTGTCATTTTCATATTATGGTGTCATAAAATTCACATAGTTATCTAAAGTGCAAGTTTTGTATTATTACTACAGGGCTCACTCATAGAACTAATTTGTGTAGTAATAAAACATCCCCATGATACGGATTACACTGTAGTATAATTTCAAAACTTCTAGCAATTTTTTCATTGCCTCAATTTGAGACATTAAAATGATCTCAATGAATTCAAGAACAAGTATCAGTGGTTTCAAAACAACCAATGCCTTATTGATCATATTGTCAAAATTGCTAAGGAAAGGTTAAACTCAATTTGGACTTTTTAGTCCAAATTCTAGGGGGTGGAGTAAAATTGTTTGTTTATTTTCATTCAATTAAAAAGTCCCAAAGGAATTAGAAAATCAAAATCATTGATGCTTCAAGATGATGGTAATGTGCTTTTATTCAATTGTTCCTTAAATTCAGATTTGAATCAATGCCATCTACAACAATAGATGAAATAACAAGCTTGAAAGTAATCCATTGCATTTTATGATGCCTTCTAATATATATAAACTACCATGTATCTAATTCATCTGAAAAAAATAATTAGAAATCCTTTATCGCAAATCATTTTAGTATATTATGTAAGAGCCTTGCAAACACTACCACTTCACAAGCATTCCTCTTACTTTGACGTATATAAACTTTAATAGCCAATGGAAAAAGTTCAAAAATGATTTTTGTATCAATCAAAGTGTAGGACTATATGACCTCATGTTATTTCATGCCTATTGCTTTGATATTTGTAATGTAATTAAAGCAATTGTTTGGTCATTAGAATAATGAGAGGAAAAATTCGAATGATGTGTTTTAAATCTCATCTTTGAGATTAATTGTCCATATCATAATCTTAAGTAAAGTACAATATTGTTGTAGGTTGTTTGCTACACGATATTCTAGAGGAATAGAGAACTTGCACCCTTTCCATTATTCACAATAACTAATTTCATTCCTGATGTGTATTTGATTGTTAAGTTTTTAAAGACCAAGGGATAGTTTGTGTTTCCAAAACTGTGAAGATATACTATAAAGCGCAATTAAAAATAATAATTTAATAACAATTCTAAAACAATAATTGTAAAATATGATCTATAGATCATATCCACATGGTTAGATCAACTAGTATACAAACCAATATTTTTCAATAAAATTTGAAACCAAAAATTGAAAATTCCCTCTAAGATTAATAGTAGATTGAATATTTATGATCATTAGAAGTTTTTTTCAAGCCTCCAAGAGACCATTCGAGGGTTGTTCCTCTTCATTGTTCCCCCGGAAGTGAAGGACGGTCAGCTATCAAAAAAAAAAATTTTAAAATTAAATTCTTCAAATGCACAAAGAAGTTGAAAAAAAATCCAGAAATAGCGCTAGTAGCCTCTTGACCATGTAGGACCGCTGAAGTGTCAAGCCAGCAATCATGTTTCCTAGGTTCTCACACTAGTAGAATCCATGGTCTCCTGGAGACCTGAAAAACCATCTAATGTTTCACAAGAATTTTTGAATTTAAGTTCAAAATGTCAAGTTCTAATGATAGTGATTTTTGAAGATTTTTATTTTATCTTTTTATTCAAGTCTTTTTTTAATGGTAATTTTTTTAATTAGTAAAGTTATTTTTTGAGTTCAGACAAACCAAAATCCTTTGAATAATAGACTATTTGAAAAAGCAAAGTCTTCATAATCTATATTGTATAATTGTTACTAAGACATTAATCTTCAAAAACTTGATGGATGAAACAAATGCATTTTTATGTGGTTGAGATGTATTTGTGTTCATCTGTTGTTTAAAATTTGAATGTTTGATCTTTAATCCCTTAAGGACCAAGGAGTAGTCCAAATTTTCAAAATTGTAAAGATGTATTATAAAATATTAAAATGCAACTTAGAATAATAATTTAATGATGACTCTCAAACAATGGTTGTAAAATATGATCTATAGATCATATCCATATAGTTAGATTAATTATTATACAAACCAATATTTTTCTTTTTTCTTTTTTTGAAACACACGAACAATTTCCATTGATAGGGGAAACAATACATAGAGCCAAAGGAGAGACTCCTCGGCGGCAATTTTTACATTTTCAACAACTAAATTTCAGAACCAGGAATCCATTCTCCAAACCAGTATTTTTCAATAAAATTTGAAATCAAAATTTGAAATTCTTTTTAAAATTGATGGTAGATTTAATATTTTTGATTTTCACAAGAATCTCTTAATTTAAGTTCAAAATGTTAAGTTCTAATCATAGTGATTTTTGAAGATTTTTTATTTATTTATTTATTCAAGTTATTTCTTGAAGGATCATTTTTTGAACTAAAAAGGATACTTCTCAAAGCCAAACCTACAAATACCAATTGAATTATAGAATTTTTGCAAAGCAAACTTAAGTCCTTAGAATCTATATTGCACAAATGTTAGAGAATTAACACAAGAATCTTAAAAAATTAATGAATGAATGAAAAATATATTTTTGTACGTTGGGGATGTGTTTGCATTCATTTGTTGTTCAAAATTTGAATGTTTGATCCTTAAGGATTCACGGTGGACTTTGTGATCTTGAGTTCTAAAATGTACTAATTATAAAGATTGCTATCTAAAATTATTCCATCTTCAATGCTAATGTAGATTGATTGGAAGCTTCAAGTACCCCAAATGCTATGTAGGTTGGAATAAATCTCAAATTTTGAAATTCTAAATCCTCTATCTCATTCTTGGAAGCACATAGATATGATTTTTTCATAACATTATTTAGCAAGGTAAAAATACTCCTCTTAATAATATGGAAGAAATAGAATATTTTGAAATTTTGAAAATTCAGCAAACAAGTAAATAAAAGAAGAAAATTGGTATTATGTAGTAGAAGAGTTTATATATCAAGCAAGCATCTATGATGAAGGAACATGTGTCACATGCTATCTACATTATTAAACACTAAATGGAACGTACTTGATACCATCACTAAATGATTTTGTGTTCACATTAAAGTATTGAAACTCTTCCTAATGCATCTAGATACTAGAAAAGAAGGATTGAACAAAAAAAATTATAAAATACAATATGGATTCATTTAGATTTTCATGTTCTATTTTGTTGAATCTTGCTCTATCAGTCACAAGATGAATTAAAAATAACTCCAAATTCAAAATCAAATGTACATTGAATTTGTAAAGTTGCAACTGATGGAATGGGATACATTTCACCTTTTGACTTGAGATTGAAGGGGAGGAGACTTTGCATCAACAAAAGCTATATATGTGAGGAAGTTTGAATAGGAACTTATTCAAAAAGTGAATCAATGCTATAGGGACAAAAACTTTTGTAGTGTAGTTGCTTGTTTCTCATGAAATTTCAAAGTTGAAAGAACTCATGATCAACTTCCAAACTCCATATTCTATACCTCCAATGTTTGAATCAAATAAAAAAATTAAATCTGCTACAATTCAATTAGTCTAGAATATTGTGAGGTACTCCAATAATTATTAAACACATCTACTCATGGATATGTGCATGGTTGAGTGGACCAAGGGTGGTGGAAGTTCACATCTATATAATTCACTATAAGGCTTGGCCAATAGTATATGACATAGCAAATTATGGTAGGTGAACACAATGATATGGAGATAGAGACATATGGTGGTGCATGATAGGCATTAGAGAGGATCCTTTCAGAATCCTAGAATGGGGCTAGCCAAAAATATCCAATGACATCATTCATCCAATATGTTACCTCCAAATCTAGAAAATGCCAACAATTCAAAATTGACCCAATCTTCATTGTTGATTTGAAGCCCATCTGCAATTTTTAGTAACATTTAGGATTCAAATCTTTTTTGGAAAAACACATTGTTTTGACTCTTCTATGAACTTTTGAAAATATGACTTAATTAAGTTCCCTAAAAAGTTTATAACTACTATTTTAAGATCAATATCTAGTAAAGCAATATAATTTCTAGGTGACTCAATCTCCACTGCAACACACAATGAGTCACTGTAGATGCATTGTGAAAAGGGTTCAAAATGTTGTCAATATGTAGAAGTCCATGTAAGGTAGTATGCTCTAAAAGCACCTCTCTTCTTCAAATCTCCCTTATTTTCAATTGGAAAATGGAGATGATGTGATCCTTAAATGGACCGCTTTAGAAATTGAATGAATTGAGAAAAAATTATTTTCTCTATTGCAAGAGCCAATCATTGTCTTTGATTTCCACACATCTCTTTACAAGTTGCAAGTGGACAAAATTTAGAAGATTTATGATCACAAATAATTAAGTGTTTACGCTCCAAATCTTTGAAAATTTATAAGTAATTCAAAAATGCTTGGAAAAATACAAAACCACTTGTGTTAGGTTCTACATCTATTTTTCTTTATCTGAAAAATGATCTAAAAATATTTTTGTCAACTAAAACCTATGAAAAGGCAGACCAGCCCTCAAATGGTTGCTTTTAGAGCATACTACCTTAATGAATATGGTGTGTGGTGATGCTCACATGCATGAACTGAATTCAATATTCTTTGGTACTAGCCCGTAGGATTTCATTTATGAATTTGGAGCTATGCCTGGGCCCAAACACTCATAATTTCTTCCTCATCTTTTCCAGAGCACATCATGTGCTGAAACTGGAATCCATCCTCACATTCAAGTTTGTACGTGCATGGTGATGCTGTCGGTAACCAAAAAAGAAAATTTGTCGCCCACTCCATGCTACACTCAGTGGCAATAATGCCAGAGGAAGTCAGAAGTAGAGAAAAAAAATTCAGCCCTCGGGCAGACCTAATGTGCATACCCCCCTAAACTCCACTTTCTGCTATTGTGCTTAGTTACTATTATTAGATTGGTTAAATTTCCATGTTTTCTTGTTGGCAAATGAAAGGGGGTTTCAATGCACCAAAGAATGTGACATTTGGATGTTGTATGCAAAAGTTATGAGGGCTCAAAGTTTTTTGGGGGGAGATGTTCTAAAATTGTTTCTTCAACATGTTTACGTATTGATTTTAGAGATGTACACAAAGTGATGATGGCAGTTTTAGATGGGGTGAGATTTTAGGTGTACCTACCTACCTTAAATGAAGAGTCGGTTGCAGTTGATTCTTCCACAATTGGACCCTAGAACTAAAACCATGTTAATCTAAGGAGTTCATCGCTACAATTGAGGGTTTTTGGTGCTTATGGAGAAAAATGGACAATTACTCAACTTTTATCAAAAAATTTGAGTAAAAAATCCATAGAAACTAGTACTTGGATTGATTTTGAATCAAATGTAAAATTCACCTCGATTGGCCCTATCAATAACTCTAGCATGTGAGCATAGAAATGCAAGCCTACGAACCTTGAGCATGTGTATAAGTAGATATTTTACAACCATTGAGGGTGCTTATAGTGTGAACACCTATAATATAGGTATTTATAACATAGACACGCACACTATAATCGTGGAAGATTTTAATAATATAGACACGTATAACATTGGTGTATAGACTCCTATGCTTGTGTGCTCATGATTCTAGGTTCACATAATAGCAATTGTGTTGGCTTGATCAAGCAATACATTATATAGCATTTGAAGTTGCAAGATTGTTTGAATGGTTCATTGCTTTGTTATATATGGCAATTTGTGCTTACTCATTTGTAACTTCAAATCATGCATTGAAGATGTAAGGATGAAATTACCATTAGAAAGTAGAACTTTGGTGCCCATTAGAGGAAGATAAAATTTTCTACAAGTTAGGAAAAAACACATTTAGACATGGATAAAACTTCATCTAAAATTGAAAATTGAAAATCATTTGCAATTATAGCTTTGGAGGCATTCAATCAATTTGGAGTAAACATCATGTATTTTTTTTCTTCTCTTTTTTAGTATTAATGTCAACAATTTTAAATTTTTTTTTTAAATACATGTTTTAGAATTCATAGATTATTCCAAATGAAGTCAAATTATTGAAATAGTTGTCAATTGTAGTTTGTTTTGATTTTGAATGACAAGACAAAATTGAAATATGACTGTCTTAAATTAGATTGCTTACATAAAGCAAGTATAAGAAAATAATTTCTACAATCATTTAATTACTTTTGGACGTTGGAAAGTCCACAATTAGTAATGGTCATCAAGAGAGAAAAGAACTAGTCATCAGGAGATAATGCAAAACATTTGGAGATTTAGGCAAAACATCTAGAGATCCATACAAACATTGAGAGATCTAATATAAACATCGGGGGATCCAATGATGTTATTATTTGGAGATCTCTAGATGTTTTGTCTAAAATCCATTGAATAGTCCAGAAGTAGTTAAATGTGACGTCATGTAGGAAAATATCTAAAAACATTTTTAAAAGGACATGGAATATTTTCAAAGAATATAAAAGTGATTGAATTTGATGTCTTGTATCTTAAAGATGAAAATAGTTTTATATTAATAACATAGTATATCAATTATATTATATTATAAAAATCTATTAATTTAGATATCCATAAGATACCATTAAAATATTGACCATTCAAATGTTGAAGATTCCCAATCTAATAGTTTATTGAAGCAATTCTATAATAATACATTTTTAATGTACCAATGGGCAAATATAAGGTCATAGGAGACATTGTTGTATCAACTATAATTTTCAATGGAATCCTCATCATAATATGAAAAATATGAAAAAATGATGTTTTAAAAAGACATATTAAAACATCTAAAAATATAAAAAAATTATATATTAAGAAATAAAGACATATTAAGTATTAAAATATATATGCATTCTACCTAATAACCAAATACAAAAGGACTCACTTAATCATGTGGTTTTGTGACCATTTTCTTCCTATGAGACTATTAGTTTTTATACAAGTTAGAAACATTTATGGATTGAAATTGATGATATTTGAATATAATATACTATTAATAACTCCATCCAGGATTAATTTGAATGAAATATAAAACTGTAATTCTTAACTCCCGAAATCGTCCCAAATCACAATTTCCTAAAACAATGTTAAAGCCTTTGCTCTTTTTATATTTTAGAGGATTCAACCATAGGATGTTTTAGCTAAGGTTTTAAAGTAC
The DNA here is from genome assembly GCA_947034895.1 of Rhytidiadelphus loreus. Lineage (NCBI taxonomy): Eukaryota > Viridiplantae > Streptophyta > Bryopsida > Hypnales > Hylocomiaceae > Rhytidiadelphus > Rhytidiadelphus loreus. Next base: position 50,433,188 of record OX344764.1, read on the forward strand.
ACCCTTCTAAAATTTCAAAGTAAGAAATCTTACCAATTGCAAGATTATGATGCTTGAATTTCAAAATGAAGTATCATCAATACTTTCCAAATGGTTCACTTTCTATCTTTCAAATTTTTTATTAAAAAAGTGTGTATGTACAACAACTTCTAATTATAAATTATAAATTAAAGAAATAAGTTGAGAATACAAATACAAAATACTAGAGCTTTGTTGCTCTCCTTGCTACTAGTGACATCCATTGAAATTCAAGGTTTTGATGCCCTATTTCAAACTTAGGAGACCTTGGCAATGGAAATTCATCCCTTATATGAATGTTGAAATTTGGAAAGAATGATCTTTGGAATAGGTCGCCTTGTTGCAGAGAAGAAACATGCAATAGAACAATGAACGTGAACAAAGCACAAAGTAAAAGCCACAATGGTCATCAAAGTGCCGAGTTGATTACATGCGCCAATGGGTAAAGTAGCTTCCATTGGAAGTGATCATCATTGAAGGTTAAATTTTGTTTTTTCAACAAAGTTTGCATCATGTGCAATAGTCTTCACAAGTCTAAACAAAAGCATTTGAACAATAATTATTGCAAAAGTCATAATAAGATTCTTTCAATTTCCATCTCAAAGAAGGCATCTTAGTAAATTTACTCTAAAAAATTCACTAATTTTTCTATTTTATTGGATGGATTGATGTTCGTTCAAAAGCCTTTGATTCATTCTATATTACTTCTAAAGTCCTAAGTGTCCCTTTACGGGCCAATCAAAGGTTTGGTTTAGTTCCCATGATCTCAATTTTTGTCATTCTTTTTTGAATTTTTTTCTTAAGATAGTAAAATAAATGATCTTTTTGTAAATATAATTGTGATTTAAATCAATGATATGGAACAAAAGTTATGCCACATGAAGCTCACAATAGTCTAGTTTGGGCAACAAAAAAACCCGCAAATTTTTTTAAATAATTTTTTTTCCTTATAGAGTATATTTCTCTCTTTTTCTCTCTAAAGATTGATTCATTTCATTTGAATTAGTATTTTCAAAGTTATAGAGCATCTGATTTGGCTAGGAGTCCTAGCATCTTACAAGGAAAATAATGTATTGGATCCATTTTTAAACTCAATTTTCACAATTTCCAAGAAAAAAAATTGCACAAGGTCTAGTTTGCTTGTTATAACAATTGTACCATTTGAATTAGTGCGCTTCAAGTCCAACTTTTAAAATGCTATTATTGATTTAGTTTTTTCTTCAAATTTGTGGCTATTTCTATTTAATAATTTATTGAAGAATGAAAAGCAAGTTTTTCTTTAGGAACTTTTTTAATTCTTTGTTCAATTCTTCAACATAAATATTTTTAAACTCAAGATCTATAGTGAAAAATTTGAATTTAAGAGGATTCAAAATCTTATAACGTAACGTAGGACAATGCAAAAAACTCATTTCCTTCTCTTTACATGCAAATATCTTGCAATCTACCTAGGTAAATTTTTCCCCAAATTTCCTCTTTACATTTTCATATAAGGCTAGTAGAAGATCCTACATTTAGATATTCAAAAAATCAAATGTTTAGAAATTTTACTCTTTTGCATTGGCAATGGCAATTTTGTTGTATTTTTGGTGGAAAATTGGCTTCATTCACAACTTTAGGGGATAAAGACGTAGGGGTATTTCGAGAATTGATTACAAGTTGGATATTTTTAATTTACACCCAAAAATGTTGAACATTTGTAATATTATATGGTAATTTTCACATCATAACATTTTCAAATATAAATTTAAACCTTCATTAGTGCAAAGAGCAAGTCATTAGAAAAAATGTCCGACCTCTAGAGGGTCGCTCCACGAGAGGATAAGGGAGGTCTGACTTGAATTTAATTTGCACTTTTGAAGAGGAAGGGGATATTTTTCCCCTATTCTTGCTCAACTGCCATACGAAAGTGCAGAACGATGTGATTGGAGAGTTATAATAATAGTTGCTGATTTGGATTGGTTAATGTGGATTTACTTTAAAAACTGTCAGAGATGGGTGCAGTGCACGAGGAGATTTAAATTGTTTACTGTGGACCCTTCTTTGAATATAATTGTGCCATTGATGAACAAGTGTATTCAATCAAATTTGGAGTAAACAATTCTGATAAGCTTGTACACTGCAATTATTATTTATAATGTGTCAGAATAGAATCTAACTGCATTTGGCGATATTCACCCAAGCTGACACTACAAATCTGACACTACAAATCTTAGGTATAGAAGGTCTATATTTTAGGCAAGAATAAAAAAAATCTTCTACTATTAGGGTCAAAATTAGGTGCATATATCTTATGAACATTGAGAGATTCTTAAAAGTATTCATCCAAAGGGTCTTTATACTGATTACCAAAGGCTATAATAAAAGCTTTTGGCACATTGTGATTTCAAGAGAAGCATAGATTAGTCCAATTTCATTTTATATTTGACCACAAAAATGAAGATTGAAGAAGACTTAGTATTGATGAAAAATGATATATATAGTCTTATAAGTCCTAAAATAGATAAGACTTTTGAATCACCTATATTCTTAAGTAAAATAAGTTTTCAAATTTGTCTTCCTCAATTATTAGATTGACCATGTCATCATAATTATTGGATTGGTCTTTTTTTCTCATGCATTAATTTTAACTTAAATTTGAAATGTGGTAGTTTCTATCTATTTTGTTGCAATGAATGTAAGTTTTTTATTTTTAGAATACAATATAAATGTCGCAAATGACATTTTTGCAAAAAACAATTTTTTTTTGAAAAATCTAACTTCTCTATAATTTAATTGTTGATTTTATTATAGAAATTCATTGGCATAGTTTTTTTCAACTTTATAGTGTTGAAGTTCAACTAAGGCTTTTAAAATAATTTTTGGGCTTCTTTTGGTTACGATTTCAATTGAAAAGCACTAAAAAGATCAAATAGAGAGTGAGTAAATAAAATAACTAATTGGAAACGAGAAGTTGAGAAAGAGAAGAGTGAAGAACAAATTATTATATATATACATTGAAAAATAGTCCCTTTTGTTTACTGTCTAAATTCAATTTTTAATATTAGAAGTAAGAAGTAGATGAACAATTGTTTATTGGTTAAGACTCTTGACTAAAGGCTATGGCCAAGAGAACTATATGTCTAAGCTCTTAGTCAATACACTAATCTTACTATGTATACTTATTTGTTCTATCATTGAATGTGTAAAATTAGAGTTAGTATTAAATTTTACTTTTGTGAAAATATTTCAACCTCTACTAATTGAGGTTTTAGGTCTACCAAATAGTAGAGTTCGGAATATTATTGAAAAGAACCTTACTCAAATTGTGAACCAATACAACATGGACAAAGCTTCTTGTAGAATAGCTAATGTTATTTTATAAATAGTTTATTTTTATGTTATGATGCATTCATTTTTCAATATATAGTAAGTCTTCAAGCATAAAAAACAAAACACACAATTCTTTTTCATAATTTCAAAATTTTCTAATTGTCTTGATGAAGATTCAATAGAAAAAAACTTCAAAAAAGCAAGCGAGTGGCTCTTGCTACCTTATATCTTTGGCTACCCTTTGATTTTAATAGCATTACCTAACACAAAGATACATAATTATTGTTTTTTTCCATGTACCAACAATGAACATCTTAGGATGGAGGACAATTTTAGAGCCTTTCATGATTCCAACTTCAAAATTCATAACTAATTCCACAAGGACCTCCCAAATATAAATTAAATTAATTTTGGTGTGTCTTTCATTTACCCTTGATGAAAAAATTACTAATAAATTGAGATGTGCAACAATACAAGCCCTCCCAAAAGTTAGATTAAAGCATTGGCCCCCGTGCCCTCAAAGCATTTAACACTTGCTAGAAAAAGATGATAAGTACTCTAAGCCCCTCCAAATATTTTCTTTACACTCAATCTTTATACTCAATTTTGGTTTGTTAAGCACTGTCTATTTGCGAGGTCCTATTGAAAGATGTCCCTAATTATAAGGTGTAGTGTATTTGTTATGGTGCTAGGCACTCATTATAGTGTTAGGCACTATTACCAGGGTAGTTTGATCATTTTCTGAAATATTTCAAAGGCAATCATGAGTACTTAACGTAATAAGACATCTCACTACTCGAGCCTCCTGTTGAGTGAGGGCTCCACCCCTCAACCTTTGACTCACTAGAAGAAATCTATATTAATCCAGATGACGTTTTTTTGTTAAATCTAAAACAATGGCGTTGGAAATAATGTAGATTTACAAAACTGTAACTAAAATAATGTTCAAACTACGTTATTTCCAACATAGTCGTATTAGATTTAACCCCTAACTATGTTTTCACCAAAACTGCTCTAAAACTATACTTGCATTTACAAGCACCAAATTTTAGATGATAAACATTTCTAGACACATGTACCCGTAGGATCTTGTAGTAAAATAGTTTGAAAAGATGTACAAAAAATTTCAGAATTTTCCACCGTGTAGATTGCAAGATATTAACGTTTGAAGTGACAAAAATCCTTTTTTGGGCCCTGTGAAAATATGGGCCGTTGCACTTCAAATGTTGCATTTGTATGAAAAAATGTCCAAAATCGTGGTTACTCTTTGCATTCATTCCTCAGTCAAGTTGGCTACATGCTTGAAATTTTTTAGATCATTTGGAATTGTACAACATATAGAAAAAAAATAGTAAGTAGAAAGAAGTAGAGAATGATTAAAAATACTAAATTGTTAATAATTTATTTATAAAATTGAAAAATGCCAATCCCAATGGTTGTAATGTTTTAATAAACAATATAAACCTAATGTTTTTATTTTTTTCCAAAAATATTTAAAATTGAGTTAAATAAAGGACTTCAAAATTTATTTTAGAATAGAGATTCCATAACTACCTACAAACTAACCCAAACTAAAATTCCTCATAAGTTTCATCTCATTAATAAAAATGGAATGATTCAAAGCTTACCACATATATAAAAATTTAGAGAATCAATTTCAAATTTTAAAACTGATTTTCAAAGAAGTTTTTTTTTGCCCGAGTTGTCCACTGAACACTGAAAATTACATATCATGCAATAACTTTTGAACCATGTAGTCAAAAGTTATGAAAATTGTTTGGCCTTAAAGCTACTCCTTAGGCACACATTGTGTGAAATTTTCAAAGAAAAAAAAAAAATTCCATTTGTAGTGAGTTGCCCAAAATCGCTATGTTGCCAAAAAACGTTGTTTGGACGTTTAGGGGTTAACAAAAAAAACATCATCTAGATTAACACAAATTTCTTCTAGTGACTTTGCCTTCAACCTACTGGTAGGGCCCTCACACAATGGGAGGCCCAAGTGGTGGGGCGTCCGGCTATACACTCATCAATCTTATTAGTGCATCAAGGGTCATTGTTCCATTGACTATTTATAGAACAATTGTTAAGCAAAGATGAAGAAACCAAAAAAATTGATGACTCTTTTTAAATAAATAGATATGAAAGTTGAGATGTCACCTTTTGGGATATTCTCTCATTCTTCCTCTTTTTCTTTTCCTTTTTTTTTTAACACAAATAAAGGTTGTCCTTTACTGGATTCTCTCATTCTTTGGAAGAGCACTTTTAGCTCCTCCAAAAGTAACTCATTTAAAAAGCCCCTCTCATCAGAGTTCGTTGCCCTTTCCACTGGCCACCACCCTTCCCACTTTTCCACCATGGCCGGAGTGCCGGAACCGTTGAATCGAAGCACACCACCCAAGGTTTTTGCCGCACGGGACGTAACGTACTCGCTCCAGCACGCCTGGCGCGGCATGAATTGAAAGCCAAGCATAATAATAAAATTCACTCGTCACCACTCAAACTCCGTTTTTCTTCAATCCCTAGTTCCCTCAGCTAGCTACTCCCCCTCGCTCCTCGATCCCCCATTTTCCAAACTTCCAGATAACTGCACAGTCACCGACGTGCGTGCACTGCGCCGGCCAATACTTCCAATTCGTACAACCCTGGGCCGACAATACGTGTCTTCCGCGCGTCTCTGATGCTGCATGGTTCCGCCTGGGAGTGACCAAGAGCAGGCCTCAATTCAAGTTGAAGACTGATGAGTGATGAGAGAGCATGGCGCAGGCCTGGGCCTGGGGTCATCTGGGTTCTGGCCGGGGAGGGAGAGGGAAGAGGGAAGAGGGAAGGGGGAGCTCACCCTGCCTGCGAGCTGCAGTGGCAGCCACAGAAGCTCCTCAGCGCTTGGCAGTCCCCAGAGTCATGGCCTTCTTGTCGGAATTGGTGTTGGGCTCCGCTCAGTACGTCTGACTGAGGCCAAACTCGATTGGCAGGTACGTTTGGGACGTCGTCAGGCAGGGCGAGGTTTGCATCTGACCACAGGCACTGTGATGTTAGCTGCAGTCAGAGCGAGCTCAGACCTTGTGTTGGTCCAGGCGGACCGGAAATCCTCTCGAACAGTTGCCATAATTAAGGCATCGTGAGGAGAGGAGCTAGGTACACTCCCTTCATTTCTTCATTCTGCTTCCTGCTGCAGACAAACATAAAACGCCAGTTCCACGCAATCTCTTAATACAATAAGCTTAAGCGAGCGAGCTACTACCTTGGCTAGCTAGCTAGCTTGGGTCCTAAATGTTTTGGGTATTAACTTATTACTACGATGTGTGCTGCAGGCAACGATATATAGTGAGCAGCAGGAAATTCTAGAATGATAAAAATCATCATAAAGAGTAGTTTACTTTGGGGTAGAACTTTTTGATATAACTTATATGTACAGTGGTAGTTTACTGACTTATCAGATTGTGGAATGGTCAATAGGGATGAAATACATTGCCAGTAAAACGATGAATGAAGAAAGTAACTCTAAATAGAATGAAGAGCGTAGTCAGGTGCGTACAGAGCCTGACACGATCTGACACGAAACGTGGCAGGAGAATGATGGCAGAAAGTCGGAAAAGTTAAGACTAGTAGAGTGGCAGAAAATTTCACACTATAGACGGACATGATTTTCACACTACTTATATACCTGAGGAGCATGCGGGCAGAAGTCGATCAAGCCGTGAAGCAAGAATTCGGTTACGAGGGCGAGAGCGAGCAGTTCATGATCATCATCAGGTCGTTCAGATTCAATTGATATATAGTGTAGATACAATGCATGCAAGTGGGTGGCCTGGAAGCAGGTACACCAGCAACGCAACGTGATTGAACATTCAATAAACTCTTTGTCCGCAGTGGCCTGTCGTCTGCACTGGTTGAACATGCTGCTGCTTCTGCTAGCCTTCTGGTGATGATTCTGCGTGCTTGTCCCAGTTGCAGCAGCTGCAATGCCTCGCAACGCTTTAAGGCCCCCCACATGACCACAATATCTCTTGCCCTGACATGGACAAGCCCCTCCGGACAAGCCGGTAGGAGATGAGCAGCCCATCATGATCCCCTCTACGGCCGTTGGTTGACCCCTCCAAGTCCACTTCTGACCTGGCTAGCTCCTCCAAGCGTGTAACGTGAAAGAGCTAGCTCCAGTAAAGTGATCATTTCTCCGTTGCCATTGGCCTTCGCTTCGGGTCACTGGGTAACAAGTGTCATATTCAAGTTAAATTTACTGATACGGTAGACAGAGAGCTCGTAGAAAGTCAGAGGAGTGGGAATCAATGCACGAACCTCCAATGTGGGTCTAAAGCTCATGTTTGATGGAACTGCCTCCTCAGTACTCTGCTTTGCTGAAGACCACTTTGAGCCTCCGACGCGAGTCATGATCACGGAGTCAGGTACGGCTCATGTTACCCCCACCTTATTAGTCTGGGTGCAAATAATTCTAGAAGCAAATTTCGTACAGAAAAAATGGCATCTCGAATCTGTGTGTATATTGTTCAGTCTTCTTGTCATATTAGTTGCGCAGGGTACTATAAAAGTAGCTAGCTTTCAACTAAGCTCCTTCAATTGCTCGGGTGTTAATTTCCAAACTTTGTAGAAGAGAATGTCGCATGTTTAGAACACATGTTTGCAGCCTTCTGATCGGAATGGTTGAGTACCTGCGCTAGTGCCACACGGTTTTTTCTTATAAGTAGCTAGCTTTCAAATGAGCTTCGTTCTAGCTTCAATGTTGGTGGATAGCAAGCTAGCTAGGTCGATAATATAACAACTGTAGAAGAGAATGTTTCGAACACTGGGTCACGTTCATGAATACCAGATACGGAGGCCTCGGATAGGCCGCCTCCGCCCGGGGATCGCTGAAGCAGGTGAGTGAATGTAAACTCAAACATGATTGTGGGCAGATGTGCCTTTGATTCCTGTCAGCAATCAGTTCTCGTTTGCATGCTGGCCATGTGTCGAGATTGGCACCTGGGGACTGGGATTGATCGACAACAGACCTAGTCCTCAGGAGTGCTGCTGATTTCTAGAAATAGCTAGAGGGGGTTGCAGAAGTACCTGTCTTGAATGTTGGTCTGTCTTCATTCCTCGATCGAAATCAGCGCATTTTTCAAATCGGAGTCGAGATTTCGCCCTGGCATCGTAATGTGTTCACGATCATGATCCTGTGTTGCTCGGAATATGTGTTGCTCGGAATAGGGTATTAGTATTATTATTCGCATAATGGTTATTGTCAGTTCATGCACATGCCTGCGTCCGTGGGGCCCGTATTATTCTCCTCCTTAGTTTAGCTCACTCAGGTTTTCCCGGGAGATACCGACCCTGATATTGCATGTGTGGTAGCGAAAACGCCGCCGACAACGCGGTTTGGTTGTAGAACCCAATTTTGAATCCCCTTTTTTCTCTCTGTCTTTCCGAGGTTCCGCTCCACCAAACAAAGGATGGAACTCTATTTCGAATGCCGCTGTCGTTGCAGTTCTCACGTTTGTTCTGGATTTTGATGACTAGCTCGGGGGTTTCATCCGAGCCGTCATCGAGAGAACCTTCTATTATTGTCGTCCAATTCCTGTCTCTTCGGGTTCATGTACCCCGGCTTCCGGACGGCTTCCCTCTCCATGAATGTGATTATTTTGGCATGCTTCTGTAGTTGTACCCCATGCAAATTCCATCGCCAAGCCCATTACTACCGTACTGCATTTATACTGCCTTTCCCATTCTCACAGACACACAGTCTTCATCTGGGTTAGATTATACCTTGCAGTCTTGAGAGGATTGACTCCGAGTCCTTTGCAGTCTTTGAAGCTCGCCAAGCTCGCCATTGATCTTCTGTAGAGATCTCTTTGACTAGGTTTTGGTCTAACTTTGTTTTTTCTTTTGGTTTTCATACGTTGCAGCAACGTAACTGACTGATTTCGTTCCAGTAGTTATTGTTCGCACGAGCGCCGTCTGCACAACAGATCAAGCAATCTGGAACGTAACACCACTGCAAACTGTTTCCACGGGCATGCACTTATACGCTTGCAGTAACTGTCGGAAAGCCTTTGATCTGCGCCATATTCAGTCTTTGAACTGCGCCACATTTTAGATGTCCTGGAATGACGGGGGTAGTTGACAGAAGATCGGTTTTATCGAGATAGCCGAAGGGAGTTAGAAAGGTGTCAACTTTGACACAGTATATCTTAGTGGGGGAGCTAGAGAATCTGCAATGACGGGGTCGGGCATGTCCCCGTGTGCTGCTTGCAAGTTGCTGAGGCGTAGATGCACGCGAGATTGTGTGTTTGCGCCCTACTTCCCTCCCGATGAGCCTCAGAAGTTCGCCAACGTCCACAAGGTCTTCGGAGCTGCCAACGTCAACAAAATGCTCCAGGTAAGACTCTAGCTCCGCATTGATCATGCTCATCTCCACCATTTCTCGTGTTCTCGTATTGCAAGGTTTTCAGATTAGGCAGCACATTCTGAGTATTTTTAGAAAAAAACACAAGCATTTAATGCTCCTGGAGCATCTCTCCAGCTCCTCTAACTTGCTTCACGTTAGAAGTTCATCTCAAGTATTGCATTGTGTCCATCTACACTCATATCGCTTTACCCTTACACCCTGGGGTCTTTAACTTTTATACTATTGCGTAGTTTGGATGTTCGTGAGACAACTGCGCTACAGCCAACGGTACAGTGGCAAGCGTGCAGGATGTTCTAGAAGGGCATTTTCGAGAAGGGCATTAAAAGAGGTTGAGTGTCTTTTGCAAGCTTTTCAGATGAGGCAGCACATTCTAATAATAAATACATAAATTTGGTGTCAAGCAGGAATTACCAATGGATGCAAGAGGTGACGCAGTGAGCTCAATGGTATACGAAGCCGATGCGCGAGTGCGAGATCCAGTCTATGGTTGTGTGGGCGCCATATCCTCCCTGCAACAGCAAGTTGCACATTTGCAAACCCAGTTAGCGGTCGCCAATGCGGAGATCGTGTGCATGCGGATGCACACCCCGGATCATTCCACCTCCGATTCTATGCACTATCACCATCAGCAGGGAATGTCGTCTCCACTGCAGCCGCAATCTCCTGAGCTTCAAAATCACTACCGGGATCACTACAGGCCCACACAATACCACCGCATGGACAACGCGGAGCTCGCGGAGCTTCTGTGGACGTGACTGGCTATGGAAGGATTTCAAGCGTTATGTATTTATGTAGCATTTGTTATCTTTTTTTCTTTCACGTTGGGCACCTCGCCCGGACTGCGATGCGGCTTGTAGAGATCAACTCGTCGCGCGCCGCCCAGTGGCGGTCTTGTACATGTATGAAAGAGCTCCCTGTCAGGATAAAAATTAATGATTTTTAAAAATTTTGGAAGCTTTCCATTCTAGGTTTGTGTCTCCGGAGACCAATCACTGGCTTCGATCTGATTAGCTTGTAGTATGAGGCCTTCCAGAGAGACGTCTTACCTGAGTGATCGCTCACTTTTGTTGGGCAGGAGTAGCTCTGATCTGCGAAAGATCATTATGAACAGCAGTCATTTGTATGAAGTACATTGTGTATCTTCTTCTTTTCCCAGAATATATCGAATGAGATGGCGATCTCTTGCCTCTCTCTTTCGTTGTTAAGAACACTTGAACTGACTCCAGAGGCCGGAGGAGGTCTTCCGGGTACACAGTTCGCTTACTTTTGTTGGGCAGGTCTCGCAGTTGTAGCTTTGATCTGCGAAAGATTATCAACAGGAGTTGTTATCACCTGTATTGAGGTACACTGTTTATCTTCTTTCTTGCAAAATGAGTTCAATGAGATGGTGATCTCGTACCTCTCTTTGATATTGGAAGCACTTAATTGGATGTTTAGGTTTTGTTGTAGCCTTGGGCGGTTCCGTCGTACCAGGCTTCAGCTTCAAACAGTACAAATGATTCTGTCTCGAAACTGACTTTGCCTGCAATGCTCAAGTCTTTCATTGTGCGGTCCCTATCTGTAGGTGGGAATTAAACATTGGATATGGAAGTCATCTTGAGCATAATTCTGTCCTTTAGGGTTATGGTGACTTCTTTGAAGACCCTTGATTGAGCAAGATTGAACGCTGCCAGCCATTGGAGTTCTGTCCTATGACATGAAAGTTCAGACTTGTCATTAAAAAAAACATCCCAGCGCTCATAATGAGGCTGTACTTTCACACCACTCAGTCAAATACCATATTTAAAGTGAATTCCACGGCTCACAGATTAAAAGTACTCGAGTCTAGCGCATCTTTGCACGGATACTCAATTTAAAATAAGTATTAAAAAATTTAAGAGTTTTTTTAAATTAATATATAGATGTATTTTACATGTATTTTTTTAATTTTTTAATATCCAAAGCCATACTGAATAAGAGTCAGAGGAGCTCAAGAGAAGCAGTGACACTACCGAGCATTGATTTTCGCAGAAAATTTGATAAAGTTCGCACGTTTCTTGATGTCAATATATCACGATCACGTAATGAGGATATTCTGATCGGCAACGGCAACTGTTCGGCAACGGCAGGTACAAAAAGCATCAATAGCAGACCGGAACGTTAAACAGTGGCATATTTTAGTATTTTTGGGTCAAAAGTTCGGTATACTAAATCAATGAACTGAACTATGACACCAACAGGTCGCTGAATATGTACGTTACATTTCCATTTGCTCATGCTCTAAGGAGACATGCTGACAAAGAGCTACTTCACGCTGCCAGCAGCTACGAAACTCAAAACAACCCTAGCGAATAAATTTCATAACAATTGTTATCTAGTCAGGCGCGTACATACAAAAAGCTTACAGACTCAAAAACTTTTTACAGACTTTTTACATAACTCTTCAGAAAACCGTGCACTTGAAGACAATCACGTAGCCCTGAAAGCCGGCCTCGAGAACATTCCTCGAGAACAAAAAAATGCAATAACTTGTATGAGGTGGATAGGAGCTATATCACAGGTTCGCTCTTGCAACCAGTTTTGAATATATATATATATATACATATAAGCTAGTTGGACAGCTCCCTTTGGTTTTGATTGTGTCCCTGCAGCACATCGTAATGTTAGCCTAGAGCATCAGGCATCAGCAATTGTAATTCGAACTGAATCGAGTTCAATTATCTGTTTTGGTAAAAGACATGCAAATAGAATACCAGGAATCCCTCCCCTACAATGCGCATCTCTACTGCTGAACACCCGATTCCAATGCAGTATTCGTATAATATAAATTGTACCCTGGTGATTGAATTTCATTGTGGATCACCAGGCGACCTCGTTGACGGTCATAGCTTCCCAGCGAGGACAAATGACTTCCCAAAAGAGCTCAGAAGTCGTATTTTGAGGGAGCGTTAGCTGGTTGACCACACACAAGACTTGCTGCACTCCCACTTCCAGAATCCCCTGAGGTTGCATCCACGGGTGCAAATTGTAGGCGCTCTAAACTTAGCTTCTTCCTTCTGACAACCTTCATCGTATGAACGTTGGCATTAGGAACACTGGGAACCTGCATGACAAAAAAGACGCATCAATATAAAGTATACAAAACTTAAATATGAATGATCAAGACTAGATTGCATCCTGTAAATATAACTAAATCATTCAGTGACAATGACAAATCGCCTTCAATTTGAGCAACAGGATGCAGAATGGCTATGAATGTTGCTACGATCATCTAAATTAGAACAGCAAAAAAACAACATACTTGAGTGTTTATAGAGGACAGCTTGTGCACACGGAGGAAGCCCACAATTTCTTGATAATCTGTTAGCATCCCAGCCATCTCTTTATCTTCGTCTGCATCAAGCAAAGCCACCAGTGATAAGCAGCTAAACCTTTTCACATAAGCACAAGACTTCACAGTATTAATGATGACATTTGTCTCAGGCAGAAACACTACTCACCAAGGACAGCTTCCACAGACACCAGAATATCTGCAAAATGCTGCCATCGAATAGCCATCGTAGGTCTCAACAAAGATGCAGGAAACGTGATAACTGCCACAGAGTTTGAGGCCCGAACAATTCCTTTGAGAGCTTGCAAAAATGCCAGTAACTCCCAATCCTGAAACATGATGCACCAACACCGTTCAAATTACTGAATTACCAGATAAAGTCAGTGAACGAATCACGGAGGAACGGTAAGCATAATCAGATTAAAGCTAACCAACGTGTATGCTGGAAGAAGAGAAAAAAATTCCAGACCGTGCAAGACTGCATACACTGAGGAGCACATAAAGATTGCAGAGCCAACCGCCTCACTGTCTGCATCCCTCCAACTGGCCTGCGAGGTACAGGACAAGTTAAGCATTGTCTCCGCGATAGATCACATTCCTATTTCGCAGCCTCTTCGCAGTATCAATTTTGTATTTATTTACAGAAATTGCGGTATTAACAGTGACGTGAGACCAACCTACACTGAACTCCTTTCTACATCATGACACCTAACATCATTTGGATAAATTATGCAGTAGAAGACATCCAAACCTGTCCAATTTCCCAACAAAATCCTTGCATTGATCCAGAAGGCCCCCAAGGTGTGCACCCGAAGCTAATGATTCGCACTTAGCTCCAATCAATAGAGAACGCTCCAAAGGCTTCCGCATGTCAAAATCATTGCAATACTCGTACGATTCACCTGCACAAAGAAGCAGAAAGATCATGTCTATGCTGACTACTTCTCACCTGTCCAGTCCAGTCGGAAAGAAGACTCCGGTCTCGACCACAACATATCCTCTTATTATGGAGCAGAAATCGCTAAAATCCACAATAGAGACAACAACCATCCATGCAGGAGAGCAAAACAACCTAGCTTGCTGAGTGTGGTTCCAAAGAGAAATCGTCATATTTGCCTTAACCCAAAGGGCCAAAATTACATGGTTTAAAAATGACCAATTGGATTGGTCATATTGTCAAAAATATAATCAAGAAGGGAAAAAAATTTATATCACCAGGATCATTGAAGGGCATTGCATACGTTGGTTAAAAGATAGAATAAAATTTGAACAATAGAAAGTCCTCATATGACCCACTCAAAAGTGCTAAAAAAATCATGAAGCCCAATCCGGGTCAATCGATACTTTCGGGGTTACCAGAATTCTCACAATAACGTGCAAATTGCAAAATGGAACAGAAGAGGGACGATTCGTAGGGGTTTGGGGTTAGGGTTACCTGCTGCGGCATTATTGAAGGATGACGACGATGGGGCCCAAGACGAAGCAGTGAGTTCTTGTTGTCGTAAGCGCCGCTCCTCTAATGCTTGCTGTTCACTCGAATAACGATTATACTGCCATGCGATCCGCAACTCATCCTGGAAGGACACGCCCATAAAAATTCATCGCAGTATCTAACTCTTCTATTAAATGAGAGGAAATGGACAAGAACATGAAAAGACCGCGGCTCTAAATTTGATCTTCTGTACTCTTTATGTTACCGCAATGAGGATTCGAACAAGTAGAATGATACCTGGTGGTTGCTGTCCTTTGGCCCCATCGACCGGCTCTTGCTGTCTCTTGCACTAGCTATGGCTGGTAATGTCCCGAGAAAAGCTCGAGGAGACGGCAAAGGACTAGCGAAAAATAAAGGTTGCGAATGCACAAGACCTTGAGCCATGAAATAACGTAGGAACAACATGTGGTGAGGCGCTTCATTATCCTCCATGATCATGACCAAACTCCCCACTGGAATCCCGCCACCAATAATCTGTAGGTACATGTTAAGGGGTCTTTGTGACAAGAACCTTCTAAGAATCATCGACAAGAGGAAAGCAAGGGACACAACAAGGCTCACATGAAACTGAATTGAGAACGAAACTAGTATAGGAATGGGTGAATTTATCATGAAATCAGCTGAATATATGGAGAAAGGAGGGGATATCATCGAGGTCATCGAGCCCAGAAGACACAAGAGAAACGCCATGAGAACCAGGTCTGACGCCCTTCGCTTGTAAATAGCCGCCTGCACCAGCGGCACCTCCCTTCCTAACGAAGCTCCTTCCCGCTTTCATCTCCATTGCTTCTGCGGCCTATGATGACTCGCCTACCCCGAACCTAAAACGCACAACATCAACCTCAGACCTAGAAGCCTCCGAGTAACATCCACAAGTGACAAATCTGATCTCCAAAATCTCCCGCAAAGCACAACATTCGGTAATTCGCAAAAATTAAAGCCAGTGAGTCCCTCTCGTTTGGCCGCGCAAAGATATCGATGATTTTACAAGTTTAAACCTAATCAGAAATCTAAGACAAGGCGATATCATCATGAACAAAACATCAATTAAAAATTGTTAGAAAAAGACAGGACAGGATTGACAATAGTGTGTGGTTATTCAAAGAATAGTGAGATTCTAGCTATACACGCAACCAAATCCACACCAAATTGATACAACGCTTGCAGAAATTCTAAATTTCAAACAAATGATCACAACTTTCGCACCTGGCAAGACGATTCAAGCAATGCAGTCCACGAGAGATGAACCTCACGAATGAAGAGCTCTCGCAGTTCGATCAATGTACAGGAATTGCACTATTCAAGAAGGAAATTCCTATTCCGCGCTACCTCTTCGACCGCCTTGCATTCTGATTGATGATTCTCAACCAAATACATTCACTCCAAGCGCGTTTGATCATCTCGGCCTAAAAAACTTGGAAATTGAATGCAGCACTTCCAGAGGAAATTTTCAAAAAGACTAAAAACAAACACGAACAAAATTGAGCTCCGAAGAGATCTTCCTATTACCTTGAAATTTGAAAGTACTTGAAGCTCGAAATTGAGTGCATTCGCAGTTTCGAATGCTGCATGCACCCGATGCGAGTTAGGGTTTAGGAAACGATCACTATCATGGATGAATGATATCGCCGTTTTGAAGAAATTATTCATTCGTTTAACGCTGAAGGGAAGCAGTCACCAAAATACTCTGATTATTGGACCAATATTGTAGGTGCATTCTATTTTTTTCTACAATTAATAGCAAAGTCATCCATCAGACCACTTTGTTCACAATGTCCTTCCAATGTGCATATGTAACCAATGAAACTCACTTGTAGACACTTATGATTGGTGACACTATTTTTCCAATGTCTTACACTAATTGGTATAAACAATTGCTATGATAGATTATGCAATTTTTAGTTTCTATTTTGTGTGTATTTCATACATTATTCCACCTAGACAATTTGTTCCCAAAAGTCAAATAAAAGATGTGGAATTACTTTTAGCAATTGAAATTTTATTAAATAGATTTCAAACATTTAATAAACTAGCAATTGGGAATTGGGAAAGTTTAAGCTAAGTTAGAAAGAGAGTAACAAAGAGAGTAGAAAGTTGGTGGTTGGCTAAATGATGATTTAGAACATGTCATCAATATAATTACTCCTAGCCTTAATGCCTAAAGGGAATTTGCACTCACTGTGTAAAATGTGCATTTTAAGATACAAAGGTTTATTTGACAATGCAAGAAAGTTCTTACTAGCCTGGGTTTATTTATTCATAAACTATCAATGAAAGTCCTACATAAATTTTTTTAGAGTATTGCCTATAATTTTCAGTCATAAAACCTACATAAATGTTACAATTATTAGAAGAAATTCAGCTACTATAGATGGCCACGAGTTCCATGAGTTCCCTAACTCTGAGAACTCGGCCACATGCACAGTTTGCCATGGCCAAAGTTCAGCCACGTCAGATTTTTATTTTTTTATTTAATTATTTTTTAATATTTAAATCTTTTTTATTTTTTTAATTATTTTTTATTCTACCTGCATACCTCTGATTCACAACCAAGGGAAGAGGCCTAAAACGGCCTTCCCCTAGCTTGAAATCTCTTCTAATGTCTACATATATTGTTACTTTAGAATGAGAGTCACATAGAAAGGTCCACATCACTTTCCAATTTTTTTGTTGCATAGATATGTTAGTTGTGAAGGTGGCCATGAGTTTACTTTTGTAATAAAAATCTCACGAAAACGTAAATAATTGTTTATGTGGCATTGGATTTGACCCTTGTCACAACCTTTGATGGATGAATGCATCGATAGATGAAAGATTTATGATGAGTGTGTCATGACCTTTTATGGATGAATGCATTGATGGATGAACTAATCCATGATGAATTGTGCACTAGTGGATAATCAAAGATTGCTTAAAGATAGATATCTTTTTATGGTGGATTTATGCAATGGAGTTATACAACTCCACTTGAATGACTAGTGCATTGGATTTAACACATGTGTGTTGGAACTTGGAGTTAGATAACTCCAAGTAGAAGATCAAGACTTGGATACAAGATGATTTAGATAAAATATGATTGGAGAAGTATAAATAGGACTTTTATTTTAGTGAATGGTTCTAAATAGAACCAAAGATAGAAAACTAAGTTAGAAAAGAAGTCCTAGTCTATCTTAACGCCTAAGTGCCTAAGCCTTTCCAAGTGTGTTTTTCCCATGAAAAAATAACATAGGCTTATAGTTATCTCCATTGAAGCAAAATGATTTTTTTTAGAAATCTAACCATATAGATGTTTAAAGAGCTTGCTTATTAGTATGCACACCAATTTTGAGTGCAAAATTGCATAAGAGTTGTGAGATTATAACAAGAAAAATGTACATTTTCTATTTTTAATACATTGTCCCTCTCCACAATGTTTCAAAAATTTGCACATAAAAGCTTTTGGGGATTGGAGGTGACATGAACAACTACAAATTGTATTAGCACACTAAAATACCCTTTCAAAAAACTTAATATGACTTGAAAAGCTATTAAACTCATTACACAATCCACCTTGCAATTGTTGAGATGCAATTTTCTTTTATAAGTATAAATCACAAATAACTCCAAATCAACACTTTTTTGTTTAAATTTTCAATGGTGAAAATCATGAAAACACTTTACTCTTTCCATTGGGACCATTTTCAAAGCAAATGGATAAAATACAAGTTTTTAGATCTCAAATCAAGTGAAATTGCTCAAAGTTGGAAAATGAAGTAAAATTAGCAAGCTTTACTCTTCCACTAATAGACATATATGGCTTTGGAGACCTCTCAACAATCAAATATGTACCATTTTTAGTGAAAAATGAAAGATTTTGATAGTTAACCCTAAAAACTGCCCGAAAAAAAATTTAAACTAGTCAAACGAATTTAACTGCCCACTGCAAAATGAGCCTGAAATTTAAGATCGACCATATTTGGTTGCCTAGGCATTTAGGGGTCAAGAATTAATAGTCTTATTAATAGTCAATCTCTATTATATAAGACGGAGCTTGGGGGTGAAGAGGCACTCTTTGGAAATGGGTCTCTCCCTATGGTCGGGTGGTTTGAGCTCCTTGTAAAGCATTCTTGTTAATAAGAGTGTTGATAAGTATATTTTGTGTTTGTAATTAGAGTTAATTGTGAGAGGTCCGTAACAACATTGGATTTGAAAATGCCATACACTTGGTTTATTACAAAAGAATGGTATGTTTTAATAGCACATGAGAACAATAAATGGATTTTAGATGGAAGTGATTGATTTGTGGGTAAGAAAATGGACAATGGTAACATGCTATGCCAATCACCATTTGGAAAGACAATAATCTCGATTGGTGTATGCACTCGTTGTCACAACACTTGCATATGCATGTACATAATCTCTAAAGTTCTTTCAGCTCCTACACTACAAGGGAAATTGTGACCTCATTGACAAGTATTTGACAAAATTCTATCAGTTGTCCCGTCAATTAGGGTCCGGGGAGATTTTAGCTTAACCGGCTTAAATCCTACATTTGCTAAGACCAAACGGTTGTTTGAAGCATTCTCTTGGCTAGACCTTTATAAAATAGAGATTTTCTTCTTAAATGATCGAGGTTTTCTGAATATTTTGAAATCCATTTGGAAATTCTCAAAATCAATCGGCTAGCTCATAACTAAATGCCGGTACTCCCCGTACATTGCCGTCAATTAGGACACCTTGATTCAGACGCTTAGTTGACAAACTTTTGTCAATTTGACTATGATATAGGACACAAATATACATTAGCAAGGAAAATTGAGATGATGACACGTGCCACCCAAGTAGCATACATATGGACAACACCATGGAAATTTTCTACTAAAGTTACAAAAGTAAATTTTTATAAACCCAATTTCTTTTCCACAAATACTAAGGCTCTTTTCAATTTCGTGGAAGGTATTTGGAATTAAAGGATGAATGTGAATTGAACTTCACATGTGTGAGATGATATTGTGAAGAAGCCTTGTATACTTATACTAAACTAGTGTATATGTGATGACAATCGATATGGGTTATGCAAAACTTCTTGTTTTCTCTTATTCACAAGTTATTCTCTTTTGCAAAAATGTCTATAACTCTTACATTAAGACTTCAAAGTGCAAAATTCTTTTTGGAAGTGAAACTTTAGTTTATTGTGCAAGTATTCATAGTTAATCACTTTTTGAAACAAGTTAGTTCAGTGTGCCTAATTTAGCCTTGAAAGTCTAAACACAACACATTTTTAACCCCTCATCGCCTAAGGTCCATTTGAGTTCAAAAACATCATTGATTTCGAAGTGTTATAGATGTAAATGTCGCTAAGTTATAGAGATCTCAACCATACAATCTTGTAGTGTACATGTTGTAGATGACGTGGGTCATATTTGGAGTCATTTGACCGCTTAGATTGCAAGATTGTAATGTTTTAGTGTTGAAAAAAGATGCTGAAATTTTCCTAGAAATACATTTGGAGGTGAAATTCGATTTCTAAACCTATTCAAATGAAAAAAACTTCAAACTATAAAGTGGTTCAAAACCAGCATACAAACACATTTGAGAAACAAAAAACCCATTGAATTGACTTATTGTGTCTGCAAAATGGCTTGCAAATTTCAAAATAACAGCAAGAAAAGTTGCAAAAACACATCTAAGGCTGAACCTCCTTTTACTAAAATGCTTTTCAGTCACTCATAACTTTTTGGATTGACATGAAAATTTTAATACAATAACTAGATTTAAAGGGAAACATAACTCAAATTTTTTAGTGAAAAAAAACATGTGATGAAGGAGATACAAGCCCCTAAAGTTGCAGCCTTCAAATGCAGTTTGGTAAACTTAAATTGAACCTGTGAACTTCGATTGGCTTCCAAAAAATCAGTAAATCTTGGAATGATTTGTACATTTTACCACATAAATTAGAAGAGAGGGTGCAACTTTTTCAATAAGTTTTATTGAATTTAGACATTGGATGCAAAAGTTACAACACTTTGAATTGGACTTGAAACTATGTGAGGATGCTTTTCGTCTCCTTCAGCAATGAAGGATTAAAGAACATTGAGTTGACAAAAACACCAAATTGACAAACAATTGACAAAAACACATAATTCTTGTCCAAATTGACAAAATAATATATGAATCAAGCGCTCGTTGTCAATTTGGACAAAAACTTGTCAATTTTTTGTCATTTTGGTCACAATTTCCATCTAGTGCTATGGAGCTTTTTGAAAGTTTGGGTAGATTCATATAAAGCCAGTTTGAGTTGATGAAAGTGAAATTCTTACCAAACATGCAAATTTCTATAAGCTTTTCAAAATGTATTTTTTTCCAATCAGGTGCTTCAGTAAATGTTATGGAATTCTAAAATCTGTGAGCAACTTAGGATAGTGTCCCAATAGAGAGGGCAAGAAGTCAACCATTATGAATTTTTTTTGTTAACTTTGAATGCTTATATCTTACAATCTATGAAGCTAAATGGGCTAAAAAAAATTCTACACTTTCTCATAGTAATATAGAAAAATGATGTGTATTTGAAAAAAAATGGAAAACTTTTTTTTTACCAATTTTTACTAAAAAAAACTCCAGAATCATTAGCACAAATTCTTGTGTAAATTTATGAGATTTCTTTTTTCGCGGGGGGGGGAGGTACTTGATTAAGAAATGGATATTTGTGTTGACTTTTGAAATTTTTATCCTCCCCAAAAATGATTTCTCCAAAAATAATTGAAATCTTGCTCATGTAACTGCTTTTTTTGAAACATCCTTTTAGTCCAAGATGATTTTGGGTATGTTAGACACCTCCAATATCTTTGAAAATTGTCATGCAAATACCTACCTATCCAATGGTCTAAGTTCCTAAAGTTGGATATTGCCCTCTTTAGTAGAAGTTGAGTCAAACTATAGGGTCATGTTGGACAAGGCCCATAATTTATTTTCTTCTAACTTCAAATGTTATAATCTTGCTATCTATATGGTCAAATAAGATGGATTATTCCAACAATTGATATATTAGTCTAATACAAATTTTTGTGATTGAAAGTTTGAAGGATGCTTTTATATTTTAATTAAGCTCAATGCACTAGAAAGTCACAATTGTGAATACATTTAGCAAAAAACAACCCCAATCTTCACGGAATTAAGCTATATGTTCTAGTGAATTATATATATATATATATATATATATATATATATATGTTTGTATTTATATTAAATATCTATAAATTTTCACAAAATGAACTATAAAATACATTCTGGAGTCTTATTTTTCTTTCTAAAAATTAGACCATTTGCATCTTGAGATGATATAACTATTCTGAATAGCTCAACTCAATATTCAATATGGTTGTTGTCCTTGTCAAATATGAGTTTAATATGAGCATTTTGAGGACTTTGTTGGATCCCAATTCCTTTTAATCCCTAAAGTCCCAAGGCCATTTTTCTGTCAAAATCACTAAAAATTACCACCTCTACTATGTTTACCTATGAAATATTTTTTTTAATATTTCTCTACACTTGTTTTCAATCACTTGATAAAAAAATTTGTGATGTTTGACCATATAGATTGAAAGATATTAGCATTCAAAGTGTAAGAAAAAATATTCTTTCAAGAAATTGCTATGATTGCCTGCAAAACAAGAAGCTTCATAACTTTCACATCTTTAATCCAAATGGAATGAATAAAAACTTCTTATTTAGAAAAATATACAACCTTCAAGAAAAAAAAACTAAAATTTTTATTTCAATTTTTTGTGGATTTTTTTTGATGTCCAGTCTCCCCCATTTTGAGGTTATTGTAGCATAACTTTTTTTCTTACTCACCAATTGAAGTAAAGATAATATTTCCAAAAATCTCATAAGTTTCTCTATCTTATGAGAAAGTTTCAAAAGATTTCAATAAAAATTGAGATCATAGGAGCTTGCCCAAAATCCATTTTGTCCTTTATAGGGACAATGGGACTTTAGGGGTTAAGGATTATTGACTCCCAGAGACACCCATAACTTATTGTTGATTTACATTGATATAGTGATAGGTATTGAAATCAAAATTTCATTTATGGACTTATGTATTTTTTTAAAAGAAACCTAATTAAAAAGATAACTCAAAGAATGTGAAATTTTAGTCTTCCCAATGCATCAACTTAATTGCAAGCTAGGCTCTCAACAATCATCCATTGTTCCAATCCTTATGAAAATTAACATGCATGTTTTTTATTACTTTTTAATCCATTTGATAACAAAAGGAAAACTTTTGTTAAAAATTAAAAAATCGGTCTTTAGAATCATTTTGCTTGGAAATATATATTGTTGTTTGTCCAAAAATTGAATTTTTAAAATTTGAAGATATTAGTGATTGAAGATATTTCAAAAGTCATAGAATTTATATCTTTGAAAATTGATAGGCAGAAGGACTTGATAGTAATAAACAAGATCTTGCAGTTAGATATTTTAAAATGATTTTAAAAGTTTAATAATTTCATTTCAAAAACAACATTTTAGAGATCATTTTGGAAGAGGTCCTACCTTACATTAGAGAAAATTTCAGGCCTCCAGAGGGCTACTCCACAGCCCTCTGAGGTACCTTGAAATTTACTTCTTTTTTACTCAAAAATTTGTTTTTTTTCCTATTTCCGCCCAGTTGAACCTACAACGATAGTGGCGCAGGAACTGAAATTTACGAGTAAATTTTTTTTTTAAAATTTAATCTTAAAAAAATTATTAAAAAAAAATCGTGATTTTTGATTGTTCCAACGAGCATATGCTGAAATTCACACAAGCTGACAATGCACTGCAGCTATAATTGTCAGTCAACCTATTCCACTACTAATAGACTTTTCATGTCCCTTCTAGCGGCCCTCCTAAGACTTCAAAATTTCTCTAATGAACATTTAGGGATTAAACTCACTTTTATATTTGAAAATTGCCATTTTTATTGAATTCATCCAAGAAAATAGAAAAATATATATTTTTTAGAATCTAACTATAGGATCTTGAATTTCAATTGTTTTAGAACATGTGGTAAGAATTTTATGAAGTTTGAGCATACTTATTGGAAGATATTAGCATTCAAAGTTGAAAATAAAAATTCTTTTGAAAGCTGTCTTGCAATTTCATAAGACTTTGATTGCCATTTGTGGAAAAAATTTGGACTATGAACTTTGAGTTAAAAAAAAATTATGGTGAAGAAGTAAGTTGAAAATTGAATAAAAAAATTTAAAAACACATGCACACTTCATTTTCATTCTTTAAAAATCAGTTAAATAGAAGTATGTCAAATTAAATACTAAATTTTTAATAGCTGTAAGATGGAATTGAAACATAATAATCCCAATGGTGAAATTATTCTAGAAAGCAAACTTAACCTTTTTGCCCCCCCCTAAAAAAACTAAATTAAAAACTGGATCATATAATTAATTTTTTTGAAGAAGGTGCTTAGATTATTTGGAAATTAAGATTCTTCATAACTTTCTCATCACAAGTCCAAATAAAATGAATCAAAGCTTCACATACAAAAAAAATGATATTCAAGGAAAAGAATTTTATTTTATTTATTTTGACTTGTTGTGATTTTTTTCTTGTGTGTTGCCTACCAAGTTTGAAATTTGGGACTTATTGTGATATACTTTTTGCTAGTTCCTCAGCATCGATTGAAAGAAAAATTATACTCCTAGAAAGCCAATAAGATTTTCTATCTTCAACAAAGTTTTAAAAGAAAATCGAGGTCATGAAAACCTACCTGAAACCCATTTCATTCCTTGTGGGGCACAAGAAGAATGGCAGGATGTCACCCCAGGGGGTGTTATAATTCAACATGCATCTTCCCCCCAACTTTATGGTCAATTTCGTTAAAATGGTGGTATTCCGCATGCCATTTTAATGGAATATCTTCTACAAAAGAGAATAAGTGTGCCACCATAGGGTCATACATGTGCCAATTTTATGCCTAGCACATTCAAATCACTCCTAATTCACGCATTTCCACTCCCCTCGAATAATCTTTCCATTGTTTTCATTCTTTCAGTGGTTTCATTTTGTGCCATTTGAATGGAATACCGCCATTTTAATGAAATTGACCATCTGATTTAAGAAAGTTTTGGGGGTAAAGGTGCATGTTGAATTATACCCCCCAGGGTGACACCCTGCCGTTCTTCCTCTGGGGATCGACAATGGTAATTTAGGGGTTAAAAAACACACCTGAAGAATATATTCTGAGATTTTGTTTCAGAGAAACTTATAAATAATCATGATTAGGTCATCTTGAAGGCAGATCAGATGAGCAGATTATGGGCTAATCGGCACTTCTGCAGGCAGCTAAGATATGATAATCTGTCTTTGTAAGTGCATGATTGTCCGTTTGAGTTGCTGAGTGTCGATCACACAATACTTGCTGACAGGTAATTAATTAATACACCCGAGTTACAGGGAGTGACCTGCAATTAAGGAATGTATAACTTAATTGGAGTTATAATATATATTCAGGATTTCATACCATCTTTTGGAAGTTCAGGATGATCGATCATGACCAGGGTGTCCTCCTGAATTATTGGAGCTAGCACTGTGTATTTAATTTGACATGACGGCGTGGCCAACTTGTATTTCTTTTTATGTGGACACAAAATAAGCATGAAAAGATCCGTGACAAGTCGATCGTCGTCTTCCTTACGTCGAGGTTCATGCTTGTTTCACATGATCGAGTGGTGTGAACTTCCTTAGCTATTGTCCAAAACAAGCATGTAAAGATCCGTGACAAGTCGATCGTCGTCTTCCTTAATTAGATCGAGGTCCATGCTTGTTTCACATGATATATCGAGTGCGTGGTGTGAACTTCCTGAGCTATAGCTATTCCTTGTTAGTAGCTAGCTAGCTACAGGCTGGTGCTCATTACAATACCAAGCACAAACTACTGCAGTTAAAACAACGTACAACACCAAAACAGAAACCAAATCCATCAAATCCAGAACACCAGCAGGCATCGAATTGAAAACACACCCCTGAACAGTCATCTGCCGAAGCTGCTCGATCGATCGATCATATCAACACATGTACTCGATCAGATCGAGACAAGCTGCTGATCGATCGATGAGGCAATTGTTTCGGACTCTAGATCTAGCTAGCTTCGATTCAATTCATGCTCGATCCTGACAATCGATTGAGGCATCGATCAACGACGGTCACTCCGGCCTTGTCGATCCACATCGATCGTAGCTCGATCGATCACCTTCTTCGATCTTTTCGTTCATGGGCGGCAATGCAAGTTAGGGGATTTATCGATCTGCCGGTACACGAAACATACTCGATCGATCAGCTCATACGCGAATCGAATCGGAAATGAAATCAACTCGGCACATATATTCAAGGCCTCGATCGGTCGGTCCCAAGCTAGCTAACTAGTGCTCCCAATAATTCTACAATTAGTAAGTCATTGAATGAGTGGAGTTAATTAAGACTGAGAATGAACTTACACTTGCAATCGATCGTTGCTTCACAAATCTTCATGAACTAGCTAAAATTTGGCTTAATATCTGATTAATCATCTATAATTATAGTTAATTTTAGATATAAAGATACATACTAGTCTATGATCGACCTATTAATTAAGTTGCTCACTTCGTGAGTTCATTTTCAATTCATAAACGCAGATTTGAATATGTGTATATAATTGACACTCAAATAGGGCATGTAATATTCAGGTATTTATTAAGTAAGTATTAGGGGGGAGTGGGCAGTCATTTTCTCGGTGCACTAATTACCTTAATTAGTCTGGCTACAGACTCCAGTTTGGAAACATCATCAATTAATCTTAATCAGCCTTCTAATCACCTGAAACTGAACAGAAACTGAAAGGAACGTGAGGGAGGTTAACCGTCTGAAGCGCTTAGACGTCCATATTGTGGACGATGAACAGAGGGCTTCAAGGCGCTCTTCTGTCCAATTAATTTTTCATTCATTCAATGTAACACTTGAATCTTGAAAAGACAACCTTTCTTAATGATCAATTTCATGAAATTGTTGTAAATGATACTTCTGTAGAAAGATATAAGCAAAAATGTGTCAAAATTAAAAAAATGATCAAGACATTATATAAGGGGTTAAAGAGTAGAGTTGGAATACTGGGTACATCATGTACCGGAGAGCACCCGCAGTGACTAACTTTGAACAGAGTCAATAAGTTACTTGAATTTTTCAAGTGGAGGCTTGTCCAATTTTGCACTAGTTCGTAATTTTATTTCTATAATCGGCCTTAAAGGGGACACTGAATGTATGTTTGCACTTGGTGTTAAAGAATGTTGTTATTGAGGGTCTTCAGAACAAATTTAATTAGATCTACTTCTGGACCAAATTCACATTCCAAACATCACCCCGAATTCCAAGTGCAAACATATCACTTTTATTAGAGCAAGATGCCTAGCCAATTTCACCCTTAAGCCTAATATGTGCTTGAAATTTGTGCAATTGGCATTAAAGGGAAGTTGTCTTGGCTTCAAGTACTCATTAGAATAAGATTATGGGTGATTACGAGAAACACTTGTTAGTATTATTTTGCATCACACCTTGTGGGCTAATTTCTTTTTTGGCTATAACTTTTATGTTCTAATTCGAAGTGACTCAAGAGTCAAGATCTATAGGTAAAGTACTCATGACTATTATACACTTTGCCTTATATTTTAAAATTTTCAAAAAATGTTTTACTGTCCCTAAATAGCCTTCAATTTTATGTCACACTTGCTAATGTGTGAGGTGGGGAGGGGAGAACTATTCAATATCCCAAATTTGTTTTTATCTATTTTTAAATAATTGAAGCACTAATGTATCTATTTTCTTGAGATTTGACACTTTTCTAGTTGAGTCTTATTTAGAAAAAAATTCTATGTTTTTCCTTTGGTACTTACTTTCATCTTAAAGGTGTTTACATTAGCTATATTTTGAAAATAAATAAATAAATTCTAATTTTAGAATACTCTAGAAAAAAAAAATTAATAATAATAATATAAGTACTCTAAATTGAAATAAAAGTAGTAAGTGTTTTTTGCAATCACCTTTATTATAGAGGTCAATTATCCCATATGTAAAGGTTTTGAGGCCAAGAATCCAAGCCTATTCAATGTAAACTTGAAATTTTCACCTCTTTCGCTATCCCCAATGAATGTAATTTGTGGGAAAAATTAATATTTGATGAAAAAGTATATTTTTATTGAAATCCGACATTGGCCCCATTGCCTCCAAGCCAAAAATTGGCCTTCTATTTTTGGCACACCCAATTCATGGAGCTTGAGTCATGAATGTCTTTTTGAATAAAATATTCATTCCACCAAATTGGTTATTACACTTGGTGTAAAGGGGTGGGGACCAAAATCTAGCCTTAGGTCTAATCTCAAGTGAGGATTATGGATCTCTAACACAACAAATAGTAGCCTGGCCTCTTTGTGTATAGCGTCCCTAAGTATTTGATGGATGACTAAGAATCTTTCTATGTAGGACAAAAGTGTAGAAGTTCATTCTTGAAATTTTGTGCGATAAGGAGAGGTCTTGCAAAATAATTTGAACTCCAATAAGTGTTTTTTGTATTTTTCTTAAAACAATTGATTCATATAATTCCAAAATGGATGATTTCTATGTTAACCCCTAAATGCCTAGGCGACCAAATATGGTTGATTTGAAATTTCAAGTTCATTTTGCAGTGGACAGTTAAATTTGTTTGACCGTTTAAAAAAAATTTACAAGCAGTTTTGAAGGTTAACTATTGAAAATTTTCATTTTTCACTTAAAAAGGTTAATAATTGATTTTTGAGAGGTCCTCAAACACATATATTTACCATTAGTGAAGAGTAAAGCTTGCCAATTTTACTTCATTTTCTGGCTTTGAGCAAAGCTTGTCAATTTCACTTGATTTGAGATCTAAAAAATTGTACTTACTCATTTGCTTTGGAAATGGTTCCAATGTAAAGTGTAAAGTGTTTTCATGATTTTCACCATTGAAAATTTATACTTGCAAATATTGATTTGAAATTATTTGCAATTTCTACTTATAAAAGAAATTGCATTTCAACAATTGCAAGCATTAGAGAAATTCTAGGGTCTCTAGAGAGCTGCCTCGTGGTGACAGACCAAACTATTTCAAGCTTGGGTTGTCACCCCGAAAAGTGCCACACCTCTAGTATCAACCAAGGAGAATATCTCAAAATCTGACAGTTTTTGCGATTTTATTTTAATAATAATTTTAAATTTTTTTTTTCAGCCTGGAATTTATTTATTTTTATTTTATTTAGTCAATTTTTTATTCATTAATTTCAATTGCTGCATTGCTGCCACTATAGATTTAGGTGGGCGGAAATAGGGGGAAAACGATTTCTTTTGCCAAAAAAACCCAAATTTCAGGGTCCTTTAACCCCTAAAGGACCATTGTCCCTTTGGGGGACAAATGCAATTTTGGGCAGGTACCTACGGGCTGAAATTTTTTCCTAATTTTTTGAAATTTTTTTTGGAGGTAGAAAAGTTGATTAACTTGGTGGGAATACAATTTTTTTTTAAATCGGTGCCCGGGAACAATAGTTATGACCAAATAAGCTCAAATAAGGGGACGGCGGGCAGCTCGGGCAGCCCCCAAAAAATGGACAAAAATTTGAATTTTCTTTTTAATAATATTTTTTCTCATACATTATATTTTTGTCTATCTGAAAAGCTTTGATTCATTTCATTTGGATATGTTATGAGAAAGTTATGGACATTCTTGTTTTTCGGGCAGTTAGAGCATCTTCTTGAAAAAAATAACTTGTAGGATTCATTTATGAATGCAATTTTTCAAATTTTTCAAATTTTTCTTTTTTGCATGGTCTGATTTACTTGCTAGAACAATCTCATCATTGGGATTAGTGCATTTTAATTCCATCTACAATATATGAATATTTTAGATTTTCCTTCTATCTCGTACCTACTTCTACTTAACAATTTTTTTAAAGATGATAATTTAATTTTTTTTTAATTTTTTTGTTTTACCTAGACTCTCAACTCAATTATACACTATAAAGATTTAAAGCTCAAAACTCTATAGTGCAAAAATTTTAAGTTAAAAATGTTCAAAGTCAAAATTTTAGTCCCGCAATGTGCTGAAATACTTGTTTTTTCCACTTTAAACGCAGATATCTTGCAATCTGAGCGGTCAAAAATTCTGAATTTTTTTCCACACACTTTCATACTAGTTAGGTGTAAGATCTTATGGTTAGATATGAAAAAAAACAATGTTTCAATTTTTCTTACTCCTTGCTATAGGTATGGCAGTTTTGAGTGTTTTCTGGCAAAAAAAAGGCCTTGGTCCTTTAGGGGTTAAAGAATGCGGAGCAGCCCTCTTGAGACCCTAGATTTTCTCTAATGGTGGATTGTATAACAAGTTTGATAGTTTCTTGAGAGTGCAATTTAGTGTACTAAATCTATTTGTAGTTGTTCATGTCACCTCCCATCCTCCAAAAATTTTATATGCAAATTTCTGAAACATTGAAAGGAGGGGCAACAAACTAAAAATAGAATACATACATTTCTCTTGTTATAATCTCACAACTTCTATACAATTTCACACTCAAAATTGGTATGCGTACTAATAAGCAAGCTCTCCAAAAATCTATACATTCAGATTTTGAAAAAATATCTATTTCCTTCATTAGGGAATGTTTTTTTTTCATCGGAAAAACACACTTGGAAAGTCTTAGGCGCTTAGTGGTTAATCAACTTGTCTTTCTAGGATCAAAAAATTGATCCAATGCAAAGCTAAGAATCCAAACCTCAAATGAATTATTTGTACATTATAAAAAGGAAGAGAGAAACAAATTTCCTTAAAAAAGAAGACTAATTATGCAAAAAAAAAAGGACGGTTCAATTTATTCGTACACATATATAACAATCTTTGAAAACATATGACAATTATGAAATTATCTTATTGTAAGCCAAGTTGCAAATCCTTCATCATTCACCAACTTGCCGAGTTTGGAGAAGAGAATGGATGTGGGCCCAGGAATAAAGAGAGACCAATACCAATTCCACTTGGGAGTGTTTTTCATGAGTTGTCCCTTCATTATGTTGTTACCATTTTAGAAGTCGAATCCATTGAAGATATTCTAAAGTGTCTTCTACTTTAATCAAATTCAATTTATGTGAAAAGACAAATAAATTCTTGTATATAGATAATAGGACATGTATTCACACCACGTTTGTAAGAGAAAAAAAAAACTAATTTTGATATAGGACCATGCAAGGTTTTTTGTAAGTGTTCCTACAAAGGTAGAGGCATTTTTTTGTGTAAATGGTTGGGTCCATTGGTAGATAACAATGAATGAAATGATGAAGTCGGGTTTGAACTTATATTAACTTGAATGATGAAGCATAAAAACCCCAAAACCCAATGAACCATTTTATGGTCTTTATCCAATTTTAGAGGTTGCTTAAAATCTTTGCTTAGATCCCTTTGAATTTTTTTAAATTTCATATTTCTCTCATAGAATTCATCAAGTTCTTATTCTCTTGCCTTTTATTTTTTTAATATCTGAACAAAAAATTTGCCTTCAATGATTTCTAAAAGTCAAAGATTTAAAGGAATTTTCATTGTAGATTGTCTTGGGAGAGAAACCTAGCCAATGAAAGGCCATCTCAATTTAAAAAATTCTATGGATAGATAATTAGGCAAAGGGTTGATTAGTTAGAGCATATAGTTAATGGACACACTCGAGTTAATTAATGGGCATAGTAAATGGCAATTTTTTTGGTTAAAACTATTTGTTTTCAATTGTAAAACAAAAGTGGCAAAAACATTATTTGGTCTTTTCAAAATTTAAAATTAAAGGAAAATGAAATTGATAGAAATAAATTCAATAAACTCATAATTTATCTATAAATATGGATTTGAAGACATTCTATTTAGTTCATCATATTTTCAATTAATTACAACAAAATGTTTAATGTTTTTAATGTGAAATTATGCATTTTGAAATTGAAATCATCCCAAAGCCAACAAAATGTCATCCCATGCGCTTCTAAGTTCACTTGTAAGGTGCAAATGCCCAAATCAAAGTAAGGTAATTCGCTCTTAAAGTGGTTTTTAAAGAGTTGATTGCATTTAGGGAGAAGCTAAAGTCCCTCATAAAGTCCTTGAAACAATCTTCAGCCAATTTTCATAGGAAGGAACATGGAATTGGCATCTAATCAGTCAAGTTGTATCATTTTTTTTAGACCTTTGTGGAATTAGTTATGAATTTTTTGAATTTAAACCGCACGAAAAGCGACCACCACCTCCTGAAATGTACACTTTCAGTACATTGAAAAAAGCAAAATGTACCTCTGAGGTTAGTGGTCGCTTTCAGAGCCGAGTTGCTTTTAGAGCACCCTACCTTATGGTCAAACAATTCTTGTTCACATTGAAAATCCCGTGTTGAAGAACCGTGGAGTCATGCTGAAGAATGTCCTCGGCCGAATCCAAGACCGTATCCAAGCCGGTATACATACGCCCGGCCCGCCGACCGAAACGAACGTACAGATGATAAAGTCACACCGCGCCTGGATGAACGTAGTCCGGTGACGATGACACGGAAAGGCGGGAGCCAAGTTTAGTGGAGCCCCTGTTGCTAAAATCTGAGCTGGACGGCACTCAGGAAATGGACGGATGTGGAGCCTGACAGGGATGATTATGGGTCGGTCTACAGTACGGAAGTAAACTACTGTAGTAGTAAAAGGCCTCACTAAAAGCTTGGATACGCCATTGAGAGCCTGGCTTGCAGAGTGTTGCAGTGCCTGCGGCGTGAAGGTGTGAAGAACATGGTGGATCCGACTGACAAGGAGTCGTTTATCCTAATCTAGACGTTGCAGATCTGGAGGAAGGCTAAATAACCTGTGCGTGTGAATCAGTGTTTGCGTGTATTGTCTCGTGATTTTAATATTTAAATTTCGCACTCGGTATTTTGATATATTTTTTCCCTTTTTTGGAGTGTTGTCGTTGATGCCTGAAGCTCCGGAAAATTGGATAGTTTACTGTTTTTTGCAGTTTCGGCGAACGAGCACCGAAAGTTTGGTTTGCGATCCGGTCGAGCAGATCTGGCGTTCTTTGCATGATGTAAGTTTTAGCGGTGGTTGATCGAGCGGGGGGAAAAGTTAGTCCAAGTGGAGCCAAGCCAAAAGTGTGAAGCGTATTGGAGGCCTGGCTCTGCTTCCGGAAATATGATTGTGGAATAGCTGTAGTGGATCGGTGTTGTAGCTTTCGCAATGTGCTTGGAGATGCCGGGGTGAAGACCACTGTCGCGGATAGTGTTTTGTGATTGAGTGTTTGTACAGGGGAACGGCTTCGGATCTTTTGTGTACGGAGATCACGAGGGAATGTGTTTCGTAGTGGTAGCGATCTGTACGCCGAGGTAGTTTTTGGTGTGAATTTCGTCCAGCCGCGGGACGCACATGCCTTGGCTTCTACCTGCGTGATGCGTTTGGTCATTCCGTCTTGATTGCTGGATTTTATCGGTAAGCTTTGTCCCTATCCCTTCTCGGTCAGACTTGCATTGTGTTGGAGTGACGCAATTTCTTGTAATTCTTTGACGACGAATTGATTTTGCTTGTTAAATTGAAATGTGGTATCAATTCAGATGTTTCGTGAGGAGACTTTTATTTTTTTGCTAGTCTCTAGTAGGTTTGACTTAGAGCAACGTGCTCTTGCTTGTAATCCTGTCTTTGGAAGGAACCTTGCGCTGGGCGTAGGTTTCCTCCCTGCTGCGTTGATTAGAGAATTTAGGGTTTAAGATTTGCTGTAGCCTGCCTACATCCTTGGTTTAGTTTGGTGACACGGTTCCATACCACATCATCTCTAAGAGTTGACTGTAGAGGCAGTTTACTTGACCTATATTCAAATTTGAGTTTACGTAGGTATGAGTGAAATCTGAGAGCTCAGATCGCCAGATTTTTACTATCGAAGCACTTTTGTTCCGTTGACAGGACTGTCAATTCTATCTCTTTAAGGCTTATTAAGCATGTACGTTTCTGTTCGAAGAACGTAGAAACTTATGAACGATTCAAGAGCCAAACTATTCACAAAATTATTTGAGATTTTGCTTGACAGCTTGTCTATTTTGCAATTGGAGTAGAAAACGGTAGAAAATTGACGGTAGAAAACTTGCGAATATCAGATCCGTGCTTGTTACATTCTATGGAGTATCGCAGGACCCGGTTATAAGAGCTAATAGCTCTAACACCGAAAACTGTTCACCTTGGATTGTAGGTTTCAATTTCAGGGCAAACGCCACCAGTTCTTGAAGGAAGCAAGAGAACTCGACGGAGCAACAATGGTGGCTGTGCAAGAATAGTATCCTTTGAGTTAGTTGGAGATTACGCGGGGATTCGATATTCTATTTAGTTGAACATTCTCTTTAATATGAATCAGTGAATACATGCAGTCTGTGAATAATTATATTTGTCGTTTGTATCAGGTTTTAGTATACTTGGAGGTAATTGTTGTGTCAGGAATAACTGCATACCTGCAAACTCCTTAACCTTATTTCTGTCAGTCGAATTGTGCTTCCCTTCACGGTTGAAGAGGTACGCTGTCATCCTTTCAGAACCGTTGTTCCTCGTTTTTTTGTCTGTATGAATGACCTCGCCCTCGGTGTTCCATTGACACTCGTGTCCTACTGAGAAGTCGGATTTTGGAAGGCA
The DNA here is from genome assembly GCA_947034895.1 of Rhytidiadelphus loreus. NCBI lineage: Eukaryota > Viridiplantae > Streptophyta > Bryopsida > Hypnales > Hylocomiaceae > Rhytidiadelphus > Rhytidiadelphus loreus. The sequence continues at coordinate 50,467,406 of OX344764.1, forward strand.
GATTACCGAAGTTGTCTCATCGTGCAGATTATTGACATGTTCTGTCCAAGATAATTCGAGTTTGTAAACACAATTAGAACAAATTTTTTTCTCCTGTGCAGTATAAGATAGCCCAGCTGTATATGGTTGCAAAGTTCAGTGCGAGTGAATCATCGGGGGATGACGGCGATGGTGTCGAAGTGTTGAAAAACGAGCCTTTTGAAGAAAACGATCGCTGTGGTCAATATACGCATAAAATTTACCATCTGGCCAAGTTTGTAGACCTTAACCTTCTTAGCTTTTGAATGTAGATTGGGCTTTCTTTTCTTCTACTTCCTATAATTCTTTATTACTAGGGTGGATATTTGTAGTTCATACGAACCACGCACTTGATGTTAGTCCAGTGCTCGTGGCACAGACTGATGGATATGTCTTACTTTGAGGGATATGTATGCTCGTGGCACAAATCTGAGGAATATATATATTCTATGGCGATTGCAGCAAATTGCCCAGTTGGCTTGTAAGTTTGGTGCCAAAGAAGGCCTTGATGCTGGAGGAAGAAGCTTGGAATGCCTACCCACGCTGCACTACTGGTTTGTTACGGCACCCTAAGTTGTGATGTCCTCTTCATGTACTCATTTAAATGATAATCAACACACTTAAAAAGGTTTTCTGGATATTTTCGTTGGATAATATTTTACGATTTTTCTTACTAATTGACTTCTGATGTGGCGCGGTGATGCTGAAACTCCTCGTGAACAGTCTTGAAGGTGAGCTGAGAGTGATTTTCGCTTGAGTTCGTGTGGTTTAAGTTCTGGTATTCAAATACGTGTTGTGCATGTTTGGTTTATGATCAGTACCTAATTAAATAGGTCTGTATTGTTTGGATGCACATAGTGTAATTAAGTAAATTGAATCTTATATTGCTTCGAGTTGTAACAAAATTCTGCTGAGCTCTGGTGTGGCGGATGCAATGCAGTGTCCATTCTTTAACAAACTCCGGCTGATATTGGAAACCACTCACATAGCTGATCGGGGGGCAACCGACAATGTAAGCTGAATCGTGCTTCCCTTCTCTCTTTGTTATCGTCGTTACGTTTCTCTTTCTACCAGAAGTTAGGGACTGGCGCAATTCTTGAATCCCACATTCGCCATTGTAGCTATAAACGTGGTATGGCAGTATTTTTGTAGAGAATCAATATCGTGCATGTTTATGGTTCTTATTTCATATCTTGAGCATGTGATATCCTTTTCCATGTTCAGTGATATAATTCGTTGTAAGGAAGGACAGCACTGCTTATTGTGTAATCGCTTACTGTGTTTTGTGCTTACTGTGTCGCCTTGGGACTTTCAGGCTTTGGATCTAGACGCTAAAACCGTCAAGAAAAGGCAGGTCGAGTTTATTGACATAGCCATGGACCCTGTGGAGAATTACGTTGAAACTGAGGATCCAATGAAGTTCAAGTCAGTAAGGACTGGCAGAGGTCCTTTGCAGGAGGGCTGGCAGGTGGGAATGATCTTTCTATGATTATTATTGCATCATTTTGCGTAGAGAAGATTTGGTTCTCTTTCTACGTTTCGATATCTCTTTCTTGCGTATGGATTAGAAACTCTATATTGGGACCAACTTGATGGATTTGTGTATCCTCTACTTTTGCAGAAAACAAGTGAACCAGTCATGTGTGCATATAAGTGTGTGACTGTTGACGTGCCCTATTGGGGATTTGGTTCACGACTTGAAAAATTTATTTCTAAGGTAATACATCTGATATCTTTTTCCCCCCTATGGTAATGTCAGTTACTCTTGCGGACATTACGTTATATTGGTACAAGATTTACAGTAATTTGCGGTTTTATGCCCATTGCTTCAGCATGTAGCATGTTTCTGCAATTCTCAAGTTCATTGATTGAAATGCTGGGGAATTGTATTGCAGAATGCACAGCGGAAAATTTTGCTGGAAGGTCATCGGAAATGTTTCTGTTGGCTTGACGAGTGGTTTGGATTGTCAATGGAAGATGTTCGTCGTATGGAGGACGAGACGGCCCAGGCATTAGCAAAAGTAAGATTCTGTAAATGCATCCGTTGCTCAGTCAGGGTTTCAATGCAAGTGCAGTGAATTCATTGCTTGTGCGTATGGGCGAACACCAGATGGAGTTGATTCTTTCCCTGGAACTTTTGTTCTTGTTGATTATTTATTTCCAATTGATCATATCTTTGTGAAACAGGCCCGAGCTCTGTTACTGAATAAAATACCAACGCAAGAGGAGGGAGCCACAGAACCGGAAGCACCTGGGAATGTGGAGGCCGAAGCAACCACACCTGTATGTTACCAACCATTTTTGTCTTTAGTCACAATGTGCCAAGAATGCAACGCGGTTGCATACTCCGAGATCCTGAATTTATGTTTTGTGCCAAGTGGAAATAGGTCTATTTCACACTGTACAGGTTCTTGCAAGAACTTTCGATTTTTGTGTGGGGTGTCTTTTAATCCTAACAATATGAGCCACTTCCCCAGGCACTTACATTAGGACGAGCAGTATCTTATCAGTTTGATTGAGAGTTTTGATTTAGCAATTCGATTTTACTTTGTGAATGCAGAAGATGGATGATCACGATAAGGTGTTGGGTTCTCGGATTTTGTCAATATCAAGACTGAGGGAGTCTGGGAGCCCACGGCTCGTGAGACGACCAAGTCTTGTTGGACCTTCTGTTGCTGTTGGCATTGCAACTATGTCTGCTTCTGACGTAAGTGATTTGTATGGTTGTAACAACACTGTTTCGTAGAATATGGTCATGCAGTTTCTCTCATAGGCCAAGTCACCTCTATCAATTTTATATTTTCAGCTTTGCTGATTGCTGTCTTAAGTTTTATGATGTGCTGCCTTCCTATGCATAGTATGCTTAACAAGGACAAGCCATGAAGTAACACGACGTCATCTATTGATTTATCTAGGTTGGAGCGCAAGATGGCACTTCTTCAGCCAGCAGTGCGCCACCAGTGCCATTTCACTTCGCTGCTCGCAACTCTCTGCCTGCTCACACAATGCCTACTCACGCTGAGCTTAAGGTTACCCTCAACCATGGCAGTGGCTCATCCGATTCTTTCACCTCATTACCGTCCACTGAGCTGAATAACTCCAATTGGGAGTCAGTTTCTTCCAGTGGATTAGACGAAGATAATGAGGTAGCAGCATGCGTTGCAGTGCTCGACCGGGCTATTGCATGGGCTAAGGCTAGGAGTCAAAAGCTAGCTACACATCCATCACGACCTGCTAAGGGGGCGGTTGCTCCAATTGGTTCTCCAGTAGCTGGTGCTCCTGAAGTAATAGGATCTCTGTCTAAGCCAGAGGATTCCAACGTGAAGAAACTAACTGAATGTGTGACAGTCATTGATAAAACCATGTCTGCAGTCAAGCGGCGTCCAACAACACAGCCAAAGTTGAATCATAGTCTGACATCATAGTTTCATTGTAGGACTGCAAAACAAGCAGCGAAAAAAACTCGAAATCCCAAAGATAACAGTTTTGCTTGGAGACGACGGTGGGCTGAGGTTTGCAAAGGTTTGCAGATCCGAGAAGGCACACTCAAATGCCATGCATTCCGTGAAGACACCGAGTAGTAGTATCCAATTTCTGCAAGAAGATCTCCCCTTTGTAAGTTATCAGAGAGGGCAAATGTCCTCCTATAGCGTACATGTTCCATTCATTGAAATCACAATTTTTCCTGCAATAAAATCACTCAGATGTTCATACAGATGAGATCCTCTAGATGACATTTGTATGTCGGTCTGCTTACTTGCTTCTTATACCTTACAGTGTCAGTGCTGAGACTTGCTCAATCGAATACTCTGTGCTGGTCTCGTATTTGAATTTGCCGTGAAAAGATATTAACTGACATTGTATCACTTGTGTAGAGCTCAGTGAAGGGTTTGTAGGCTATTGAAGCTTCATCGTCTTCTTGTGAAACGAATGACTGCTCGGACCCTACTACCCGGAGAGGCGGAATCGTGGTCACTGAAAGAGATTAGGGTTTGTGTGGTGTCATTGAATTCTTCCCTGTAATTGTCGAGGCCAGTTCGGGTCTAGGAACATTGAATAGATTGACTTTTTAGTTGACGAAAGAACTTTATTGTCTACTTCTATTTAACTAAACTGTAGGACTAATCCAGAGGAGTACCTGAATGAGAATGAGGACATTCTCATGGAGATTACAGAATGTGGCGTGGACCAATGTTGTTCGAAACGAGATCTTTGCCCTAACGAGGTTACAAAAGAACAGAGCATGGCTAAGAGAGGTCTGATACTCTGATTCCTTCCCGGTTGCTGATGGGAGCTGTTGATGGATTCGATTAAGCAAGATGCAGATCCTGCGAAACAGAGCATCAAAGTTGAGCGGGGGATCGACAGTTTGGAAAGCGGGAAGCGGTTGCTCTTTTTGCAGTTCAGTTAACTACCACAGACCGGCAGAGCGCCAATTCCTGCCCTATATTCCTCATTCCCACGGAGGGGGTCAGCCAGTTCCGCACCATCGCGTGAGATTCCCTATCCAATTTTATCATTCCTTTTCCGTTTTCGTGCGCGCGCCAAGGAAAAGTTTATCAGTGCACGTATGCGCTGGACGAGATTGAAGCCGAATCTCGGCTGACATTTCCGACGGTCATGTTCTTCGTTGCTGTTGCCATTTGCAAGTCATTGCCATCGGTGATTCCCTATGCCGAGCATTCCCTACGAATGTCTTACAGGTAGCGAGAGAATGACATGATTGAAGTATGGACGACTCTTAATAATCGCATCTCCGTACGATCGCAACATCTTGATGCCTCTGGATCGGTGCGGGTGACGGGATTAAGATTGTTAAAGAACTTCGGAAGCACCGGACGTTATTGGGGGAGAATTATTGCAAGTGATGAGGATATGGTTTGAATGGGAGAGGGTGCCTTGTGCATCTCCAGACCTAGCAAATCATCGTTTGAGCAATTGCAACATGCGGCAGTTTCTATAGGAGGGAGAGATGGAGAATGGGACGGGCGAGGCCTCGGATCCTACACAGGAAGATGTAGGAGGCGTAATGAACGGGAGCCAGCTGCCACTGCTCGGTTTTGGTGGTGGAATCGTGGCCACCATCGACTCTTGCCTGAATGGAAGGTGTGGGAGTAACAAGAAGCGCAGCCGGAGTGCGCCATGGACGGTGTCGGAGATGCTGACTCTGATCGAGGCGAAGAAAGAGGAACGGGAGCGTTGTCAGGCCTACAAGAGCCAAGGAGTGAAGCTCCCCGCAGCTGAGAAGTGGCGAATCGTGGCGATGCACATGGAGACCAAGGAGATGGGACGGAGTGGTAGCCAGTGCCAAGACAAATGGGAGAACATGATGAAGGATTACAAGGCTGTGCGTGAGTGGCAGTACGTCGGCGGTGGGGGCGCCAAGGATTACTTCAAGGACATGACCAACAAGGAGCGCAAGGATGCGAGCTTGCCGCCGCAGATGGACGAGATCGTGTTCTACAGTCTGCACTCCATTCAAAACGAGAAAGAGGAGAAGAAAGACAGAGTAAGATGGAAGGAGCGGGAATTCAAGAATCCGGTGTCCAGTTCCACCCCGATGACCATCAAAGACAAAGTTGGGAGTAGTGAGGGTAACGACATGGAATCCGTGGATACAGATTCAAGTGGGAAGAGGAGGAGAGGAAAGAAAACCCAACATGAAAAGCAGCAGACGAGAGTAAGTTTAGACAACCCGGTAGTCTTGAACGATTTTGTGCATGCGATGAAGGATGGCTCCAAGGAGCTCATCGATTGCTTCATGAAGGTGTTGGAAAGGAGTGACAAACGCCAGGAGGCCGTGGAGATGGAGAGCACTAAGCCCAAGGATACTGCGACGTTAGCTCGAGTGCTTGTTGCACTTGCTGATGCTGTGAAAACAGTTGCTCAGAAGCTGTAGACCTTATATTCTCCATGCCCTTGCTCATCAACGCCAACTTCACAGGTGACTCTCTATCCGCAACATTTGTCGCAATTTCCGTTGGTGGCCGAACATTCTTGTAGCAGTGAGGTGTGTTAAAAAGAGAATTTAGACACCCTCACTCTAAGCTAGAACATCAATAAACTCAACGGGAGCTCAAACATTAATACATTCAGTAATTTACCGTAAACACAAATTGAACTCCGGTTAAAGTTAAAATAGCGGGCAAGATCATGAATTCGACTGCCTTTCATTCCTGTCTGAAATTTGCTCATCGTCTACTAAAACTGATCGTTACACAGCATGCCCTGAAGAGCAAACTGGACGACGAGCCATTTCTGGGCGCCATTCACATCATACAAGCGGAAGAACTACACGGGACAAACGAAGTAGTGAATCGAAGGGTCTACGTGTCGCTGCTTCGCCTCGCCCAGTCCAAACAGTCCACAACCACTCGAATTGCGTACTCCTAATTTAGGTCAGATTCTCAAGCTTTTGGTAAGCAACCCTAACGAGAGACATCTGAGGCCATTCTGTTTTGGAATGGTTGATCCGCATGCGTCATTCCGTAATATCGAATTGCCCTTCGTCACCATGAAGCTCACTGTCGCAGCATACAATTTTATCAGAAACAATTAGGGCCTCAGAATCGTGGCTGGATTTGGAAACAAACAACAGCATCGTGTGGTTGAAACTCTCAAACTCTGACAACCCAAATTGCAGGATATGACTCGACATTCTGACCGAACCAGCAGTACGTGGGATCTTACGAGGATGTTCACTATCCGTCTCCACTGAACGAACCGTTGTCACATTTCTCAGCCCCCAGAGTGAGAGTAGACTCAGCCACATTTCAGAACATGGAGTCGCAGTTGACGAATTACTTTAGGGCTGAGCACCTTGAGAACAGAGGAACTTACTGCAGTGTCGTGGCATCAACCCGATGCCATGAAATGAACAGATTCGGCTGATTCTCTCTCTGGACCACGGAAACAGATTCGACTCCTGCATGTAGGGGCTCTATATCTCGCAAGCTTTAAGATATTACGGTAATCCCGAGAGTATGCATGTGATGTTCCACTCAAAAGACTCTCCCCCACATTTGATGAAAGACTGGAACAAAACTTGCAGTGCCACTCACGATACTGAGTCAGCATCGGAGCATGTAGTTTGCATGAGCGAGCAATAGGAGCCCTACAAAGTGCTCTCGCAGCATTGGCAAGTTTGGATTGCATGCGATAAGTTACACAAGTTGGCTTGTAGTAAATGCATGTCATGGCGTCACGGAGCAACAAGCCGTGGTGACTTGTGTCCATCACAAACTGTAGAGTATCCATGTAACTGTATAATTGTATAACTAGGCAATGGTCCTCTCCATGCTCCTCTCCATGTTGGGAAGGTATGCCTCCCTAGATGCCTGGGAGAGATTTTCTGTTAATTCATGGATTGGGGTTGGTTGAGGAGTATCGGGTGATTTTGTTTGTTGTAGAGGTCACCTCATTGGAAAACAATGTTATGTGGCATGTACAATTCAATCTAAAATAGCAAACATTGCGAACTAGTTCGCAATGGGAATGGATATGTCTACCTTAACCAATTTTGAAGGAGGAAATCACCACTTCATATTCTAGGTGCATGAATGTAGTAAAATAATTTACTTGGACATTTTTAATCCATTGGAGCATTTTTCATGTGGATGAAACAATTCTTTATAATTTTGTATTGGAATGATCCATGGTAACTATTTGTGTAATTTTCTTGTGAATTTTGATTTTTAACATATTATTTCACACAATTGTTATATAGTGAAAGGTATGATGAGCTTAAACCAAGTGTCTACCTAAAAGTGTCCCCTAGTAAATCTTGATAATACATGGATACTCATAGTAGAATGTTCAAATTCTAGGATATTGAAACTAGTGCACAAATTTGAAAAATCATTCATTCAATTGATCCTTTACTACAATGTCTACTACAATTTTTTTATATCATATGTAACCTTCATTCTTAGACTTGGCTTAACTTCAAAACAATTTGCCCATGTGATCAAAATTTAACTTCTTTGACTTACAAGCATAGTTGTTACTAAAATTTATTTAGAAGTAGTTCATCCAGACTTAGCGGCTATGAGCATTGATCTTTTCCATAGGTGGTAACTAAAATATATTATAGTAGAGAACCAAAAGTATATTATAGTAGAGAACAAGCATTGTATCCAATGACTAGCCATTGTTTTTATTTTTATACCTTACCTTTAAATTATTGTATTGTACCCCTTTTCATGAAATAAAATTATTGCTTCACAAATCTATAAGGTAGCAACACCCATAAGCGTGAGTGTACCTTGATACCAACTGTAGAGTTCCCTAAAAATGCTCCCAAAAGTTTCTTGAAACCGTGTCCATTCTTAACTGCGGTTGGTGGTCCCTGATTTTTTTAGATTTTTGTACTAGAATCGAGGCAGATTTATTAGAGTGCGGTAAAGGGTGCCCTAGGGAGTTCAACTTTGAAAATTTGTAGAAATTAGATGCCTTATCCAAAAATTCTAATTTTTTTTTTGAAAATTCATGATTTTCAATTGCTAACATTGAAAAAATATTTTTTTTTGAAAAATTTCCCTCCAACTATGCTGAATTGCTTAATTTGACGGTTATGGGTGTTCCTACCTTAACTCTTTAGTTTTTAGAGGTTTGCATCGAGAAAGAAGGCTTACATTTTAGGTAAAATAAACCTAAAATCATCCTAATAGGTATTTCAATACAGTTTCCATTATTGAACTTGTATAAATTTTGTTGGATCTTGTTGGGAGTCAAAAGAAGATTCCAAATTCTCTCACCATGCATTTTTTGGACACTATATGAACTATGAATTTTCATACATTATCTCTGGAGTGATGAGTTTTTTTTTACAAATGGGTGCATTTGAGCATGGTTTCTAATTGCACTACCTTCCATTTAGGTTCATTTATATTACACCAATTGCAATGCAAAGTAACATAGAAACTTGGAGTTTTGAGTAATTATTTGGGTTAAGATATTTTGCACATCATGATATTTGAAGCCTTTAGATTGACAGAGGAACCTTGAGCAAAGCCGACAATACGATTAGTAAGTAACGGACTCATAAAACACAGCAACGATGAAAATGGCACACCCGGAGACTCCCAAGATAACGAAGGGAACTGTAGTTTTGATTGCCCAAGGATTTCCGCACGTCAGAGCACCAAGTCTGATTTCAATGAGAACCACCATTGACACAATCAGAAAAATCGCCCCCAGAATTGATCCTATTGCAGACGCCAAGATTCCTAAGCGTAGAAAAGTGTGATTCACTTCAGCAAACTTGGAGTTCTCTTTGTCTCTTCCGTTCTCTGCACAATGATCAAATTTTCCAAGGCAACAACGTGAGCATTCATCAGAAGTCAGTTACTTCCCTTCACCTGGCAGAACCGGGCTTTTGTGCTGCACTTACAATATTCCTACTAAGGGAGAGGACACAAAAAACTGTTAGTAATTCTAGTCCTGTCTTCTATATTGCTCTATGTTACCAACAGCAACTCATCTATTCAAACACTGGATTGGATTAATTAGCAAGTGGTGTAAGGTTGACTTGGCTAAACGTTTGTGGCCACTGATCTTTGAATGGAAACGGAGTGGTCTGTTGCCTCTTACAATGGTCTAGAATCTCCTACATTGAATTTGCATAAGAATTTGCATTAAATTATGCAAATTCAATACAGTGATAAAAAATTTAGGGTCAAACAGTTTTGGCTCTTGTTCCCAAAGATCTCTCCACACTCTGTAAAGACCTACTAAAGTCACACTCCTCCATACGTTGAGTTGCTAAAAAGTGATGCAAAAAGCATCCTCTAGCTTAAGCAGGAAAGCCCCCTGCCGTGCTTGTGTTGGGCAGTAACTTACGACAAACTTTCTATTGTCGATACGGCCATAGAGCAAATCATCAATTAGGAGATGAAATCAAATAAGTAAACATACCGAGAACAATGTAAAGTTTAAAACCATGCGCCACCAAAGTCGAGAAGAGAAAGCAGCCAAACGAGACAACCTCCCACAAGACAACAGCGCGGTACACGTTCACTTCTACGTAACACTCCAATCTGGGTGGCGCAAGTGTGGTAGCTGCCTGATTCTGTGGAAGAGGGGGGCTGAATGCCAATCCCAGAAACACAGCAATAGCAAAGAATCCATTCACCTACATTCAACTTGAAACGAAAACTGGATCAAAATTTAAGAAAGGAACATCTTAAAGCACTGCAACTTGTTCTAGGATTGGGAATCTTGAAACTTACAGAAACGACTTCATCAAGAGTTGTGACATGTATATGAGTCACGTCCACTTTGGGCTCTGGGAAATCTTCTTCTTCTGCCTCCTCCTCGACAGCAGCAGGAGCAATGTCAACCGAACCACCACCGACCGAACCACTACATGTTGAATAGTCACCAAGTCATTGCTACAACAATTCCAAAACTCTGAAGAGCATACATAACACGGTTCTCAGTAAAATTAGACTGTTTCAAGAACTTGTGGACAACTATCACAAACAGACCTGCCCATGAATCACGGAATCGATACTCTTGATGATGTTGCCTCAAAGTTCCTGAAACAATCTAAGTTTACTGAAAACTCTGTTACATCAGCTTCGTTGGCTTCGTAGAAAGCACTACTTGCAGCATTCAGATTGACACCCAAAGTTCATTCCAAGATGTGGAACAACAAAGAACATCATTATGTTGACAGAGGGTGCTTGCCAGTCTTGTGACTTACGACCCCGTGTGTTTACGCCCTCGTCGTTTCCTGTGTCTGGCCTGCTCCAGGCAATTCGCGTCGCACATGTTTGCATTTACTGGAGCCACATTCACACGCACAACTGCTGGGGGAACCACTCCATATTTTGAGCTCAACAGGGAGAAGTGGAACATGTAGGTGCCCATTTGCGCGAACAAGTGCTCCAACTGATTCCCTGACGTGCTAAAGCAATAGAGACCCTGCACATCTTGCTTCATGATCGCTTTCGTCTTCCCGCTGTACACCACCCCCTTCGTTTCCTTTCCTGACTTCAGAATGTCAGCCTCTGGTGGCGCGAAGTCGTACACCTTCACCTCCAAGTTCATCTCCATCTCGTCTGGGACAATGCTCTGTTGATCGGTTCTGGCATGTGGTTGTCCCTTTTTCTTCACAACGATGTTCTTGGGCCTCACCACGGCGATAATCTCCTTCGGAATAGCTTGCCCCTCTTGGAGAGTCAAGTTATCTGTCAGGCCCTGTTTTATCCGATCAGTCATGGAGATGAACTCATAAGGCGGGGAGGTTGTCAGCAGGTATGCATTGAATGGAAGGGTATGCATTGAGTTTTCAGAAAAATTAAATTGATTCCGGAACTTAAAGAGAATCTTCCCCATGATTTAAACAGAGGAGGCTTTCGTACGGTCATTGTGACCAGAGAGAATCCTGCCCAAGGGTAGTAGAGTAGATTCTCTTTATGATGTAATAGAAAGTTCTTGAAATAGTCCAATTTTACTGAAAACTCTGATCACCCATCTCATTGCCACGAAAGCTCACCCCAGCTACATTGAATCTGGAAGCAGCTTCTGCGTTGAGAAGCTCCACAGCGGCAGAGGCTGTGCCAAAAAGAGCCCGACTCTTGTCTGGCTCTCGCTTGCGCCAAACCCCGTTATCAAGGAGATGGAACTGCCAAAGTGCACGAATCCTGAAGATATTAGCAAATTAACGAGTCTCACCTTCCTAAAAATGAGTGCAATTGATAATTCGATCAAGTATGCCCTACTCCACAAGGCTCCTTGCACTCCTACAAATTCGAATTTCCAAACAAACCAAGCATTGGAAGTGCACAACGAGAAATTTGGAGGTCAATAGATGAAAAATCAATTCACCCCTACTTCTGTTTTGCATTCCCACCTGCACCTCCTTTAAATGAGTGCATTTAATGATTCAATGGAGTAACATGATAAACCAATTTCACCTATACCAATTCAAGTTTCTAATCGAATCTAACTCTAAAGTTGCACCACATGAGATTCACAAAGATTGGAAGATGGAAGTGATCAACAACGCAAAACTCTTGTTAGGTCTTGCCCCTGCATTTGACACATCTAGGCATTCCTTGAACCCTAACTTAGTCATATCCACTCTTGGAGACGAAGAAGATACCTTTTCAGTGTAGAGGATGCTGAGAGGGAGAGCTTTCGATGCCTTGGGGGCGCCATGAGTATGGTCATTAGACTTCAAAGATGTGCCCGAGTCCGGTGTTCTATCCACCGATTTCCCCATTTCATCTCCAAATCAATACGCTGACATTCAGTGCCTCATCACCTGACCCACATTCTTGTTAAAATTTAATACTCCGAGGTTGTGATGAGACTCTCCATCCATGAAAAAACCCTGAAACCACCGAATATAGCCGTGTAGACGATGGAAGGTTAGAGGATACGACATGAACTTAGAATTGCCATTTAGCAGGAAAAATCTCACCAGTCACATTGCTAGTGACTACTGCAAATTTCATGCTCTCAATACATTCTTTAGCTAAAGCTGTCAACCGTCGAAGGGAGACCAGCTTGGGGAGAAAATGTTTGTGAAAAGAGGATACTACGGAAAATCAGAGTAGGATCAGAATTGCACCAAATTTCCAGGGAGCATGTCAGATAGGCTATAGGATGTGTTAGAATCCACATAAAATCATGTTCAGATCAGAATTGAAAAGTGGAACCCTAAAAGCACCGAAAATAGCCGAGTCTACTAAGAAAGGTTAAAAATTTGCAGAGGACACGACATGACCTTAGAATTACCAGTTAGCAGCAAAAAACCTCAGCAGTCACAATGCTAATGTCTCTGCAAATTTCATGCTCTCTCTTTAGCTAAAAGCTGTCAAACTTTGAAATGGAAACCTGCTCGGGGAGACCATGTTTGAGATACAGGATACCACAGAGCATCAGAGAAGGATCAGAATTGCATAAAATTTCCAGGGAGCATGTCAGAGAGGTTATCGAATGTCATAATTTACCAAAAGACATGCTCAGAAAAGAATCCAGATGTGGAACCCTAAAAACACCAGAAAACCCTAAATGGAGAAAAGTGTTGAAATCTTACTTGGGTAGTGGAGCTCTTTCGTATGCTGCCGGAGAAATGCAAGAACGCTGTAAAACATGTTGTACCTTGAGTAGATTGCGGAAGGAACATGCTGCTAAGATCCAAATATTCTTGGTTGTTGAACGTCACTTAAATTTTAGGGTTTTCAATATAAGTATCAGTGATTTGCACCCTGGCTTAACTTCATGTACCAACTTAGTCAACATTAGGTGTAAGTTGTCTTTTACTCACAAGGTACAACAACCACATTTATTTATTTATTTAACCATGTATACCAAATTGATTTGCATCTTGGTTTAACCTTGTGTACTCACAAGGTACAACAACCACATTTATTTATTTATTTAACCATGTATACCAAATTGATTTGCATCTTGGTTTAACCTTGTGTACCAACTTTGTCAACATTGGGTCTTTTGTTCACCTACAATGACTACATTTTTTTATTTAAAAACATATGCCAATTGATTTTTATCCTACCTTAACTTTATATACTAACTTTTGTCAACATTGGGTGTGAACTATCCTTTACTCACCTACAACAACCAATGTTTTTGATTTGAACACTTGTTTGAAATTTGAATTGATTTGCACCCTCATTTTACTTCATGTACCAACTTTGTTAAGATTTGATGTAAACTGTCTTTTATTCACCTACAACGACCACATTTTTTGTTTAAAGAACCAAATTTGAATTGACTTGTAGTAGCCTTGCTTAACTTTATGTACCAACTGTTAGTCAGGATTTGATGTTAGCTATCTTTTACTCACCTACAACAGGTAATTTTTAAATTTAAGCACTTGTTTGAAATTTGAATTGATTTGCACCGTCATTTAACTTCTTGTACCAACTCTGTCAAGATTTGATGTAAACTGTCTATTATTCACCTACAATATATGACCGCATTTTTTATTTAAAGAAACAAATTTGAATTGATTTATAGTACCCTCACTTAACTTCATGTACCAATTGTTAGTTAGGATTTGATGTTAGCTATCTCTTACTCACCTACAACGGTCAATTTTTAAAATTTAAACACTTGTTTGAAATTTGAATTGATTTGCACCCTCATTTCACTTCATGTACCAACTTTGTCAAGATTTGATGTACACTGTCTTTTATTCACCTACAATGACCACATTTTTTGTTTAAAAAAACAAATTTGAATTGATTAGTAGTATTCTTGCTTAACTTTATGTACCAACTGTTAGTCAGGATTTGATGTAAACTATCTCTTACTCTTCTACAACAGGTTAATTTAAACGCTTGTTTTGAAATTTGAATTGATTTGCACCGTCATTTAACCTCTTGTACCAACTCTGTCAAGATTTGATGTAAATTGTCTATTATTCACCTACAATGACCACATTTTTAATTTAAAGAAACAAATTTGAATTGATTTATAGTACCCTCACTTAACTTCATGTACCAATTGTTAGTTAGGATTTGATGTTAGCTATCTCTTACTCACCTACAACGGTCAATTTTTAAAATTTAAACGCTTGTTTGAAATTTGAATTGATTTGCACCCTCTTTTCACTTCATGTACCAATTCTATCAAGATTTGATGTAAACTGTCTTTTGTTCACCTACAACGACCACATCTTTTATTTAAAAAACAAATTTGAATTGATTAGTAGTACTCTTGCTTAACTTCATGTACCAACTGTTAGTCAGGATTTGATGTAAACTATCTCTTACTCTTCTACAACGGGTTAATTTAAACGCTTGTTTTGAAATTTGAATTGATTTGCACCGTCATTTAACCTCTTGTACCAACTCTGTCAAGATTTGATGTAAACTGTCTTTTACTCACTTACAACGATTAGATTTTTTGATTTCAAGATATGTACCTAATTTGAATTGACTTGTACCCTCACTTAACCTCATGTACCAATTTGGTCAAAAATAGATGAGAATGATGTTAAGAAAAATTTGCAACTTTTTCTTGAGAATTTGTGACTTTTTCTTTTTTAATCTGTGATTTCTTTTTAACCTAGTAAGTTTTTGAGCTAGGGGGCTCCGCTTGGGGGGGGAGCAAAAGGGCCCCCCCAACAAAGGTTAACAATGTTATATTCATTCAAACAAAGCATTTATTAGGTTCCTTACATGATTGGCCATAGTGAGGTCATCTCTAAAGTGGTGGAAATAGTTAGGTGGGTACAATGGAGTAGTTACTTTAAAGTATTTGCAAAGGATATAAGACATAATTAATCCAACATCTCCAAATTTTGAATAAGAAGTGTGCATTTAATTCTTGGACACATATCCAAATCCTCTTTGTCCTTCTAAAGGCAAGCTATTTTTTATTTCATTTATTTTGTTAATGCCCAAAGAGATCTTTGTGTAGTAATGAAGCTATTCATATCCATGTAAATGGATGAACATACCAACATCCTAAAGTCTATACATGCATTCATAGAAAGAAGAATCATAGTAAGATTTTATAGCAATTTATTGATTTCATCTACTATGAAAGGAAAAATATACCACCAAATTTTCCCTCTAATTTTCTTTTATCTCTTTTGGAAAAAAAATTGCTCAAAACGAAACCATACAATCTAAAAATTGATTTACACTTGGTGGGAAAAGCAATATTAGTAAAGTAGATTTTATCTAAAAGAGAACCCAAATGCATTCACGATACCCTTACCAACAATATAATCAACACTAACTAACAAAGTAAATAAACCTTTTAAGTTTATTTTTCATTTTTTATTTACAACATATTTTTTCATTTCCATTATTTTATTTTGTCTATTTTGTCTATTTTTTATTTCAAACTCTTGCAATTCAATTAAATGCTCTATATTTAACTTTAAATATCCTCAATAGAGGTTATACTCAATTTTGTATGAAGTGTTTATCATATGAAAATTGAAGAGACAAAAATAGGAAAATTTTCATATTATATGTATACTCATATGCATTAAAAAAAGTTTGTATTCATCAACATGAATATGCTATTAAATAACAACAATAGAGAGTTATTTAATTTTTGAAGGACAATAGAGAAGGAAAAAAACATATAACTAAAAGAATGTTATAATGGCCCATTAGAAACGTCCTAGAGGATGAAAATGAAACATGGAGTCAATATTTTCAACCTAAAAGAATGCCTATAGATCTTGCTTTAGAATTCAAACTACTTAGAAATGAATTATCTTTAATTGATCATAAAAAACACTTGACTTGTATTATACAAGGATTAATGGAACATTATTTTTAGCTATTGAAATTAAGATGTCCTACCTTTAATTTTTACATACCTAGACAATACAAAAATAAATAAAAAGCAGCACATGGAGTATATTCATAATATTATGTCTAGTATACGACTTTAATATCATAGCCAATGTGACTAATATGCACTTATTGACATGGAGTTTTAAAATATCATAACAATCATTAGTATTGCATATAAGTCACATCATAACAATAATTATTGTTATCCTTTTATATGCAATGCTAATGATTGTTATGATATTTTAAAACTCCATGTCATAACAATCATTAGTATTGCATATAAGTCACATCATAACAATAATTATTGTTATCCTTTTATATGCAATGCTAATGATTGTTATGATATTTTAAAACTCCATGTCATAACAATCATTAGCATTGCATATAAAAGGATAACAATAATTATTTGGAATAATAAAATATCATAACAATAATTAGGAAACTAATGAGAATCATATTTATACTTGTCAAACTTCTTATTTGTATCCAACTTCATATGATAATATCAAGTGTAATAGTATAAGGAGAGAATGAGTATTTAACCCCCGAAGGACTAAGGAGTTGACTTTGGGATTTTAAGAATTTGAACAAGCTCTATTGTCTTTGAAATTTAGAAGTTTTGCATTAAATTTTTGAGATGGATGATCATCATCATAGTCTATATGTAAAGCTTTGTTTTACATCATTTCAATAAATATTGCAAAAGTTATAAGTTTCTTTTTGCAATTTCAATGTGAAACCAAGTACCTTAAAATTGCAATTTCTAAGCAAGCAACAAGACCTATGTCCCGCTTTAAAGAGATTTTTATTCTCCCTTGGGCTACCCACCAAGCAAAAGAATGTCATTTAAGGATTATAATTCATTCTTTGGGGGTCCAAAATCTCAAAATTTTAACGCTAGATGAGAGGTGATAGTTGCTAAAATTGGCATAGATGAAATCATCAAAATCAAATGACTAAAGTTCCAAGATGTAAATGAAAAATGATTTCTATCCAAATATGGCTACATGACAAATTCCATTTTCACCATCCAAGATAGATTTTTAAAATTTTAAAAAGAACACTAGGACCAAACACAAGAGCATTAATCTCTCAAATTCCTTTGCATTTTGAGCCCAATAAATACATGAAATGATCATTTTGAGTCAAGAATTTTCAATGAATAATTAAATATGTAAACAATGACAATTGTAACTATAAATCTTAATCTCACCATCATGAAGAACACATATAAAAAGTTTCAAACTCAAATTCTTTAGCATTTGTGAAATCTATAAGTGCTAAATAGAAAGTATTTTTTGATGCATGCCCACAAGGGGATCTCAACTTTAATATTTAATGAAGATTAGATGATATAGAATTCAATTTGCATCTTTTAGTATAATGTACCTTATTGGGTTTGAAACTTATGCAATGTGCATTACTAAGATGTTGTTTTAGTAATAAAATTCTAAAAGATAATTCTCCACAAATGGGCTTTATAGGCATTTGAGCACATACTTATGATCACAATTTTTGTTATAATTTTTTGAAACATTTTTCTTTAATGAAAGAAAAAATCAGCTTTACAAAAATATGATTTTTATTTCAATTGGTTCTTGGGAGAAAAATTATGCCATCCAAAGTAATAATAGTCAAGCCTAGACAACAAAAAAAATCACAAAATCTTGAAATAATTTAGTTATAAAATAATTTAGTTATAGGACATATTTATGCTTACATATAAAACTTTCATTTATTCCATTTGGATTAGTAATGTGGTAGCTATCAAGACTCTTGTTTTGTGGGCAATCAAGGCATCTTTCTAAAAAAATAATGTATTGGATTTGCTTTTGAACTTAATTCACACAATTTTTGGAACAAGATTCTTTATAGTTTAGGTTGTTTGATACAACACTCTTAGCATAAAGATTGACACATTTTTTAAATTCCATTTTAGATCTATTAATAATTTAATTATTCCTTCTATTTCATACTTATTTATACTTAACAATTTTTTAAAGAATGAAAGCCAACTTTTAAAAAATAATTATTTTTAAAGATTTTCACCCAATTTTCCACCATAATGATTGATACAACAAAAATTTATATTGCAAAATTTTAAGTTAAGAGGATTCAAAGTCTATAAACTTAATATAACAATGTACAAAAAATCGAAGACTTTTCACTTTGTACACTAATATCATATAATTTACTCAATCAAAGTTTCTAAATTATTTCCCACGTAGTGCTTTACAAGTCTAATGCAAGATCCTACGATTGGATATGCAAAAAAACTTTTAAATTTGTTGCATGTTGGAATAGAATTGACAATTTGGAGTGTTTTTGACAAAAAGAAAAGGCCTTCAATTTTTAGTTGGTCCTTCAAGGCTAAAATCATTTAGAAACATCAAAAAATTCAACAAAAGTTAAAAATTGCCTTTTTCAACAACCCAAATGGTAGAATTTATATTTTTTTGCCATTGCTTGTTGTTGTGAAAACAACCACCAAGTAGTAATTTACGACAAGTGATTTGATAATTACAAAAATTGAATTTTGAAGGCCAAATCACTTGAAGAATGCTAAGAAAATGAATTTGAACTTGTTTGAAAAAATTATATTTCCAAAATTGTCTAAAATATGTGCATCCAAAATATAAATTTTGAGTACAAATAAGTTAAAGTCAAACCAGAACAATTGACCAAAACATCAAAAGCCATGATTTGGTTGCAAGGAAATTCGCTCAAATTTTGTTTTTTCAAAATTTGGGGTATGTGACATACAACACAATCCAGTGAAAAGAGGCTGCCCACCCTAGTTTGTATTAGTTGCCTCCCCCCTCTCCCAAAAAATTTAAAGGCCATTGATTTTTTTTAAATGCTTCCCCTTCCAAAATGCTGTCGATTTCTCAAAATTTCTCAAGCCGTTGATCTTTAAGATTTAATCTAAGCCATCCATTCAAATACAAATACGGATACGGAATCAAAATGTGGTTACGGATACAGATACTTGATATTGGAATATGGTACAATATGGGTGCAGATATAGATACGATATACATATACGGGATACAAGATTTTCATTGTCCCATATTGTTTGTCATGCTAACCTTGTTCAAAAAATTACAAATAGAAGAGAGGGGATGAAGAATTAAGAAATTAATTTTAATTAATAATAATTTTTAAACTTGGAGTGGGGGAATCTAGGGGGGAGTTGAATTATTTTAAATTAATTAATTAAAATTCTAAGTGCATTGTGATAGAAGTGTCACAATGCACTCAAAAGTGGCTGTACCAGCCAGACTATTGTCACTATGCTTGTATTGTAAGGCAATGCAATGTAACAATATGCCAAAGAGCCAAGCACTATGACCAATGAATAAGTGTAGAAGAAATTTTGGCCTTGATTTAACAAAGTGGGAAGCCTCACCCTTCAAACATGTTGCATGAATGCTAGACTTTGCTTGCCACCTTTGACTTGTCACTTGCAATTTTCCCTCAAGGTGATGCTTGCTACTAGTGATTTTTTTGTTGACAAAGTTTTGCCAAAAGGCAAAATTTTAGAAATAGTTTTTTTTTTCCAAATCTCAATTTTTAGTTCAATGAAATCAATTTGTTGTTACCAAATGATAGATGATAATTGTTTGAATATAAATGAAATTGTCAAGATTGAATGAATAAAGTACAAATATGCAAATGAAAAATTATTTCTACTGAAAAATGTCTCCATAGTTGCCATTTTATTGTTGCCATTGATTCAAAAGAGAAATTTAAATTCATTAGAATAACATGACTTTCCACTATTGTACTTGATTGGCAAGGTTGGCAAAAAGTAATTCTAAAAATAGATGCCAAAATTTTAGGGAAATCAATTTTTGAGGGAGTCAACTTGTATGGTGGGAATTTTTTTTGAAAAAATGTTCCTATTTTACAAATATGCTAATCTTGTTTTCCATACTTTAATTGAATAATTGATAGGAAATGCAACCCTTGATAGTTGTATATAAAATCTTATGTTAGGGTCAAAGTCAACATAAATTAAGCCATATTTGTCAAAAAAAAGTTCCACCTCTCATCTTGTGATTACATTCCAAAAAATGTGAACCTTTCAAAACCTAATATGAAAATTCAATTTTGCCACTTCTTTGTTGAATGCCAAATCTAACCCTTGTGTATGATACGAGATAAGGTTTTAATTAAGATTTGAAGTATGAAAATAAGTGATAAGGTTTTAATTAAGATTTGGAGTATGGGAATAAGTGATAAGGTCTTAATCCTATAACTACATAGTAGTCTAAAATGTCATATGGATGGCTTTCTACATCATTGATTCTAGAAGTGCACCTATTCGTTCAAA
The DNA here is from genome assembly GCA_947034895.1 of Rhytidiadelphus loreus. Lineage (NCBI taxonomy): Eukaryota > Viridiplantae > Streptophyta > Bryopsida > Hypnales > Hylocomiaceae > Rhytidiadelphus > Rhytidiadelphus loreus. The sequence goes on from OX344764.1 coordinate 50,488,055, forward strand.
AATCAAATCATTTTTTAATGACTACCTTGGTCATAGACCAATGTCCTTCCGAAGTTAACACTATAAGGATATTGTAGTAAAAAAATAGAGGATGGATGACTTTCCAAATCACTCACTATAGAAATGAAGAACATACCTATTGGTCTAAAAATTAGGTCATTTTTGGCAAAATACCTTCAGGTGATAGATCTTGTTCTTCCAAGGTATACCTTGTAAGGACATTGTGGACTTGAAAGGTCCAATGGATGACTTCTTTGTTAACTATAGAACTAAAAAATGCACCTATTGGTTTAATAATTGGAGTGGCTCCTTATTTGGTCACAGAGGCGCATCTTTCTTGGTTAAGACTGTGGGCAACAATAAACCAAATCATTCTATGGTGGTATGGACAGAGGGTTGGTAGTAAAAATTCTCATACCCTTAGCTCCCCCACAATGAATGTACATGTTGGTCTAATAATCAGAGTAGTTTGGTGACTACCTTGGTCATGGGGGTTGCATCGTTCCAAAGTTAAGGTAGACCGGTCTATTTCCATTCACTGCCTAATTCTGCCATCCTATTTTGGGACCTAAAATATCATTGAAATCAAGATAGTTTTTGAATAAGCACTCCAATTATTGGCCCTAAAATATCATCGAAATCAAGACAATTTCAAGACAATTTTATAGTTCAACCCAATCGACTTCAATCATAAATTCACATAAATTACAATTTTAATCGAAAAATTATAATTCCACTTGGGTTTGCTTTGCGAAACAAGTGCACACCTATGAAAAAAATAGATGCTCTTCTAGGAGTTCGATTTGGCCCAAGATATTCAGGTTGCTAAGTTTGCATGGTAATAGGCCTGTTTACCTTAAGACCGTGGGCAGCAACCAAGCCAAGCCATGAAGCCATTCTAGGGTGGGGACGAACGGACGGAGGGTTGGTCATACCCCAAGCCCACGCCCAAGCCCAAGCCCTCGAGAGAGCGAGAGCCGGACCCCCGCTTTGCCTTTTGCTTTTTCCTTTCTTTGCTTTTTCTTTCGTCCGAAGGAGCTTCCTCGAACAATTCGCTCGTTTTTTTTCCTGCCGCTCAGGTTCCCCATTTCCCATCCAGGGCCCGTCCGTCCGTCGTCGTCGCCCGCACGCCTCGCACCACCACCATCGCCTCCATCATCATCATCGCCACCATCGCCACCATCGCCAGCCGCGAAGAGCCCTTCGGAGCCAAGCGTCCACCAAGCGTCCTTTCTTCTTCCACGCTCACAGGCAGGCAGGCAGGCAGCAGCTTCATCATCTCTCTCTCATCTTTATTACCCTGCCATCGCCATCGCCCATCGCCCATCTTCGCGCCGCACAACGCAGCGATTCTCGGCCTGCAGGCAGGCAGGCAGGCAGGCAGGGCAGGGCAGGGAGGGCTCCATTTTTCTCCGGGGTCTAGGGTTTGACCCCCGAACTACTACGATACAAGTATACAACACACGCACCTGCGCACATCCAGTCGCAACGTCTTCGGGAAGCCAGTCAAGGGAAGGGAGGCCGTCGTGGTGTTTCGTTGCAGGGTTGGTTGGGGCGGTCCATCGCCACCCCCGGGTTTTTTTAATCATCCGGGCGGAGAACCCAAGACGAGGAGAGGAAGGGTTTGGGGGTTTTGGGGTGGAGAAGAGGAGAAGAAGAGAAGAGAAGAGAGGAGGCGCGGTGAGGGTGAGGGTGAGGGTGAGATTCATTTATGGTTTAGGTCATTTTTGAGGCCTACTGTTGTGGTGGTCAGGGGTTTTGTGGTGGGGGAAAGGGAGCCGTATCGGTTGAATCGAAGGAGAAGGGGGATGACTGGCGCATTGTGAGTTGGTTTGGGGTTGTAGCATTTGGGGAGAACCGAAACTTGGGGAGCACAACAGACGGCGACGACGACGACACACGCCGCCTTTGGGGTGTGGGGTGTGAGGATGTGAGAGTTATTTGGAGGATTGTTCTTTGAAGGAGTGAGTGGAACTGTTTTTTTTTTGTTCTTCCCTGTGGCCAGGAGAAGTGGAGGTGACGACGGCCTTTGGGTTGTTGGAGTTGGAGAGTTAGGGTTTGTGGTTGGAGGGGGGAGAAAATCGCAGGCATGGCAAACAGGGTGTGCTGGTGGATGGTGGGACTGGCTTGTTGTTGGTAGCCGACTAGCCGTGGAGGCAGCCCTTTGCGCGGTGTGGTTGGTTGAGTGAGGGCGAAGTATTGTTCGTGTGGCGGATGTTTCGGCCTTTTAGGGGGGGCGGGCGCCGGAGGATGAGATTTTGACGACTGGTGGTCGACAGCTAGTTTCGTGGTGCCGAATTTTCTCTCGGAGCTTCCTTGCGAGGGTTTTCTGTTGAGGGTTCGGGGTTGTAGATGGTTGAGAGCGCATCGCGGATGGTCGTCAGTCCTGGTCGACGCATGTAAAGAGCTTCTGGGGTTTTCGCCGTCTTTATCGTACTTCTTCTTAGTCTGCTTTCTGGGCCGACTCTAATATCGGTAGCAGCATTGAGGTTCCGGGTGATATCTTTGAGGAATCCGTTGAGCAGTTCGTATTCTTTCTGAGTTCTTCTTTGAGACAGACTGGGGATCATCGTGAGGTGCAATTTGGCCACCAGATTTCATGTTTACGCGAAGATCTGGTGATTATAGTGATGTCAGCGGCGTAGCGTCACAGTGCGGGAAATCTATTGCGATGGCGTGTTGCAGTACTCTTTAGGACGATGCTTTAGAGGTTGCACATGGAGGCTAGGGTTTCCTAGGCACTGTTGAAGACTGGAGGTTTTCTAAAGCGGTTTTTACTATTGACGGGAGGGGGTTTGCATTATGGATGCTTTCGGACGGGTGAGATGATTGGCCTCCGTTGTTGAGCAGGCTGAGCGCGAGATTTTTTGTGTGCTTGACGAGATTGGTGGACTCCACGCCCTGTGTATTCCGTAGGCAAAGTAGGACTAGGTTGGGAGGGGGGGACGCAGCAGAAAGTAACGGAAGGGATCCTGCCGGCAGACCTATCATGGTCTGTGGCAGGGATGGAGAGAAGTGAGCCATCGTTGGTCCCACAATGGCTCAAAGGAGCCAGCAGTGGCGGGGTTGGCGGGGCAACCCATTACTCACAAACATCTTCCAATCATCAAGGTGCATGTCTACTCTTTTATCCTTGTTTAACAGCTCTGTTTCAATTATGCAATTGTTCGAGTCTCTTGTGGAAGTAATCTTTGAAGTTTTAATTTGTAACGTGGAAGTCAATTGAGGCTTGTGTTCTCGTAGGTTTACGAATTGTTGGCGTCTTTTTGTATATGCTACGAAACTGACAACATTCAACTTTTAGGATGTAGATGCACACTCATTAAAAGCCTGCCGTTTTGCAGATGAGAGTACCTTTGCGTTGCGGCCGCGTGCGCAGGCTCACGGGGTTTCAAGTGGAGGTAGCCATGTAGACTATGACTCTCCGCGTTTCCCACCCTCTTCGTCTTCTTCTTCTCCTTCAGATCGTGCCTATTATTCAGCAGTTCGACGGGGGCCTGGAGGGGGAAGCACTGGTGTGAGTGATCGCTCTATTCAAGACAGGGAAATTTTTTCACGTGGCTACAACAATTTTGGTCGCAGTACAACGTATCGCAGTTATGATGCTGGTGTGGATCGGAGTGATAGGGACTCGGCTCGAGAACGGGACTGGGATTGGGATAGGGAAAGAGATCGGGATAGGAGCAGGGTTTTGGGAGGGTTTGGAGGATCTGATGAGAGAGAGAGAGACCGCACGGAGCAGTCCGACACTATTTCTGCATTTCGAAGGCCTGGCTTAGGTCCAGTTGCTGCTTCAAGGTATGAGACCGATATTACTGCACCACTTCGGCGAGTTCACTCCATGGGGTCGGCAGCTCGAGCATTGGAAAACGGGGAGAAGAAACCTGCGGAGCAGGGAAACCTTCCAACCGCTCCTCCCACTAATAGTGGCAGCTTGACGAGCAGTATGCAGAAAGCAGCATTTGAACGTAATTTCCCATCTCTTGGTGCTCAAGAGAGGGGAGCAGCCATCAGTGGTATGCAGTCTAGCCTGGGTAATTTGGTGGTTTCAAGTCCACGACCTTCATGGCAGGGCTCCTCGACGTCGAGGATGGATGGGATCAGGTCAGCAGCATCCTCACCTGGTCTTCCCACTGGTGGTAGCCCTGGTAGTGGACTGTCATCAACAACTCCAGGAGGTAGTAATGGAGAAGGCTGGAGCTCGGCATTAGCTGAGGCTCCGGCTGCTGCAAATGGCACACTGGTGTCTCCTATGGCATCTCCTGGGGCTGTAATTACTCCACCAACATCGTCCCTTGCAAATTTGTCCGTCACAAATCCTCCCAAGATGGTTGAGGCGCTCGTCCAACATCCTCCTCGCGTTCGCACCCCTCCAATGGTATGATTTCATCTGTGTATTTCCTCCGTCTGCTTCATCCTCTTAACAACCCCTCATTCGAGGCTGGCCTTGTTGATAAAACCATGGATGAACCTTGTGTATGGAGTGATGCGTCTTCTTTCCTATATGTTATCCTGTTGATGATTAGTCAGTTTTCTGGACTTATTATTTCAATGAAGTCAAGGAGTGATATTAAACTCTCCCTTTTTAGTTCACCTGCGCTACAAGACAAAACTCTCTCCGGGTGTTGCTGATGGAGTACGTAGAGAAAATGGTGGGATTTGATTCTCTAGATGTTTCTAATATAACTATTGCAGTATGCGGCTGACAAGGAGCGGTTGGAGGAGCGTGCTATAATGCAGTCTCGACAATTAATTCCAATGATTCCGAAGACTCTGGTTGGTGATCCAGTTTCAGAATTTTCGATGTCTTCTACCGTGTTGTTAGAGATTTTCTAGCGAGAGGGCTTCAATTTATCTTTTTGTAGAGCTTTAGTCTGGGGTGATTCTTTTATGCAGATTGTTGACGTGAGAGTGACTATGCCTACAGGGCCCGGTACCGCGAGACAAGAAAGTGGTGCGAGCAGTGGATGTTGTTGCTCCTCCGAGTTCAATGAAACCAAGGCAGACGATTGGGACCTCCCAGGGTCTGACCTCCCCATATCGCCCACCAGCATCTCGTCCCGAGGCTCTTAAGTTGGGGCAAGGAACAGGAAAGATTTTGGCAAGAAAGGTCCCCATTAAAGAGGTGGTTCCTGGCTTATCCCCTTCTCCAGTTAGTCCTGTTCTGAAACCTGACCCTTCGCCACTAGTGTCCACGGCAGTGGGGCCTCTTGGGCTGGGTGTGGGAAGCTCGGGGACTGGAGCTGGGGTTTTGAACAGTGCTCCACGTAAACAAAAGCAGCTTCTGGATCGCCGTGCTGTTCCGATCCCTCCCGTTTTAGTTACTGATGGAGGGATGCGCTCCAAAGATGGCAGTGATGAACGTCGTCCCTCTGCGCCCACACAGAACCGTGTTGACTTCTTCAATGCACTCAGAAGGAAAGCTGGTTTGGGTGGGACACTCACTATTGTAGATAAGTTGGATGTTGCACCACCTAAAAGCGATGATATGGCCAATGGCGAAGAGACAGGGAACGCTGTACCAGAGGAAAGTGTCAACCTCGAGCAGGAGCAGGAGCATCCTGCGGTTGACTCATACCCGTTGGAGAATGGGGACCGACATGAGAGTGACACCGCTCTTGATGCTGAAGAACCTGTCTCTCACGTGGAGGAGCTTTTTGGCGCGGAGGGGAAAGAGAATGGCGAGATTGGAGAGGGACCCGCATACGATCAGCTGTATGAGGATGATATTACATTTATGGTTTCACTTGGATGGAATCAAGCTCGTGTAGAGGAAACAGATGCACTGACACAAGATGAGATTGATGCTTTCCTTCAGAAGGTACACACTCCTCCCCCTAAACTTTGGCCTTTGGTTTCACACTTTTGCAATTAGCTGAGTTATCCTGAGGCATTCTAGGGAGCGGGGGCACGGACTTTCTCACCGAAATAGATCTTATGAGTTTTGCCGCGACTAGGAATTGACTAGTTCTTTTTTTCGGTGATTCTATTTCGAATTTGAAATTCGAGATTGAACATTTTAAGGATAACTCTAATGTCAAGAGGGGATTTATGTTTGCTGATTGTGTGTACCTGCCATGGTTTTTATGCATGGACAGCGCAATGAATTGGCATCCAATGGAGCCGCACAGAAGCGCAGCAGTAACCACCATGTCAGGCGATGCCAGGATCTACATGTGGGTAGCATGGGGAGTGAGACTTCAGGTGTGACCACTTCAGACAGTGAGTCGGAGGACGATCTTCAAGGGCGGGGCGGGCGGTGAAAAGAATGTTTGACCGAATGAGGATGAGTGCGGATGATTGTGAAGGCAGCAGCCCCTCCTATGCGAGAGGCGGAGTAGACAGACAGTTACAACAAATGATGAAGAAGAAAAAAAACCCAGCGATGGAGTCGGTCATAGGGTAGGAGGCTTTGTTGTGGAAGTTGGGATGGTGGGAACTGATATCTTGGTGTTCTTTCTACAACAAGTCTTGTTTGTAGGGGTTGGTGAGAGTCAGATGGGGCGAAGCTCAATGAATGAGTCTCATGAGGCGCGTAAGTACTACGAGAGGCTTGCAGTCAGTCAGTCAGTCAGTACTGTTCCAATTTCTTTGTAGAGAAATGCAGCAGCAGCAGCAGCAGCCGAAGAAGAAGAAGAAATGTTATGCACTTGTCCAGCCAGCAGTTCCCAGTTTACTTACTGGCTTTCAAACATTCTGGGCGAATGTTTGTTTGGGAAACTTCATCACAACTACTACTACCACCAAAAGTCTTGACCACAACATTTCAAATTCCTGTGGCTGAGAGAATAGAGGGGCCACTAATGTCGTGTATTGAAAAATGTTTTTTTTTTTTTGGGTAAACAGTGGAGGTGCCCCTTGCTTGCCTTTAGCCTCTTATTGGGGACCTCTCTTTCTTGGCGTTACCTGTTGATTTCCCCCACTGTCCAAGTGTGTCGGGTTGTGGGTGGTGCACGGTTTCGTGTTAACAAGCTTTTTGAAAAGAATCTTTTTCTCGTTTTTTTTACACCTGAATTTTTGCTCTAGTTTGGTGATTCTGGTGCAGTGTCATGTGCTTTCAGTTCAGAGTGGGTTGAGCTTGTTATTGGATGTTATGCCATATCCCTGTTCATTATTGAGAATTGAGAATTCATTGGTAGCAAGTGCATCTAGAATCTTGAATTCTCTTCATATGGATGTTTCCAAAACCTGAAAACACTTGCAGAGACTGTCTCAAGCCCAAGACAAGCCCAAGACACCATACCCAAGACATCATACCCTAAATTTTGGTTCTCATTATTTTTAGTTCACTGGTTTGTTGTTAGGGTCTTGTACTTCAAAGGGTTAAGCTAGAATAATATTTGTCCAATGGATGACAAAGAATGTTTCTAGTATGTAGGATTCTTAGAAGTGCACATGTTCAACCTTGGAATTTTCGGTGAAAAAGGAAGGTCTTGCACAAATTTTGACCTCTTGTGAGTGCTTGTGGTTTTTCTTAAACAAATGATTCACATGGTACTAGAAAGGTTGACTTCCTTGGCAACTACTTCTTAACTTCTTAAACCAATAAGACTTTGTACCCTAAGACAATACTAAATTATGTGTCTTTCTTCTTATTTTAGTAGATCCATTCCCAATGTACCCTAAGACAATACTAAATTATGTGTCTTTCTTCTTATTTTAGTAGATCCATTCCCAATGTACCCTAAGACAATACTAAATTATGTGTCTTTCTTCTTATTTTAGTAGATCCATTCCCAATGTACCCTAAGACAATATTAAATTATGTGTCTTTCTTGTTTTAGATCCATTCCCAAGACACCATACCCTAAGGCAATGCTAAATTATGTATCTTTCCTCTTGTTTTGGTAGATCCAACAATAGGATCTTTAGTTGATTTGTTGAAGTAATTCTCCAAAAATGTCACAACAAAAACCTCACTAATTGCAAGGACATGATACTTGAATATTTGAGAGAAGGTACAATTTCTTCAAGACATCCTAAATTCACATTTTCATCCTTCAAATTTTTACTAAGAAACACTTATATCTTGCAACCTATGGAAATAAATCTCATGTTGATGAATTGCAGTTAAAAAAAACTAACAATAAATGTCTCATATTCATTCTTAATTATAAATATTGAATTTATAAATGAAATTCAAATCCAATTATTGTAGAGATATTGCATGATTGCTAGCAAAATGAAAACTATAATGAATCATTTTCATTTCATCAATCACAATAGAAGGATTTAAGGCTTTCCATGTAAATACACATGTACCAAATCAAATCAAAATCTTTTAATCTATAAACAACATTTGGGTCCTAATAGGCAACTCAAACTTAGATTTCAAAATCTTTTTTATATGGGCATCATGAAGGTTATTCAAATGGTCAAATGAATGCATGATGATCTTCCACCCTCCTCAAGGCAATGGGCAACCTTAAAGGTACTATTCCAAATTTCTAACAAATTTTCCAATGCAAGAGTCATACATTCAAATTGTGTTTAGAAACCCCAAAACTTAGCATGATAGACACTTTGTTTGGAGACAAAGAGAATGATATTTAGAAGCTAGTTTGTAGTTGAGTATTGGAGACACTATCCTAAGATTTTTTCAAAACCAAGCTCCTTAGGTTGTCTCTGTCCTTTAAGAATTAAAGAGGTAAAATTTCCCTAAATACAAAAAAAACTTCTAACTTTTGTAATATTAATTGTAATCACACAAAATAGAACTTGATATGAAAAAGATGATGACTAGGAGCGACACCAAAAATGCAAAACCCTATATTGGTCAATGAAAGGCTTTAGCTATTAAGTAAATCAATGAAGAAGATTCTATTCATTTGCTTTAGAGGATTACATTAAAGATGCTCTTAGATCTTGCAATTTCTCCTTAATTTGCAAAACTTGAATACCAAAAAGGGTGTCAAATCTTTTAGAATCCCATGCCTAAAATTTCAAAGTTTTGTTACCACCTAAAGCTCGACTAGTAGAATCACTATTGTTAATTGTGGAACGTTGAGTTGGTCATTGTAGAAATCATCCTCATTGGTACTGTGTAAATCACTTGCTTAAAAATAATAATCAAGAATACTCATTGGACGTCAAACTATTGTGCAAGACCTCCCCTTTTTCACACAAAATTTCAAGGATGAACATCTACAATTTGTCTTGCATAGAAGGATTCTCTATTATCCATTCAACACTTAGTGTTAACAACAATAATTATTGAATGATTTTCCAATATTTTATAGACTTTAGATATCTTAAATTAAGGTGGTGTGATGGTATGATGGCTTAATTGGAAGAACTCTTTTACCCTAAAAGGACATTGCAATTTACAAGTTTGAGGAACCCTATTTAAAATGTTGTTAAGTTCATGTAAGTAATTGTAGCTCATGTAATCTACTTTTCATTCCATTTTCATGTTTCCAAATACTTAAAATATCAATTTTGTGTCTTTATAAAGATTGCATTATAAATGCTAAAGAATACACTATTTTTGAACTTTTATATTGAATTTTTTCTTAATTTGAGCTCAAATCTCTATTTATTGTCTCCAAAATATGTTATTTAAAAAATACTTACATTTGATATGATTTTGACATCAAGCTTACTTTTAAAAAATCAAATGAGTCTACTTTTGGAAATGTAATTATGAAAAGTGAACATAAATCTAAGATGTAAATTACTATAAATGAAAATTTATCAAATTTTATAAGTATATCTAAATAAAAATAAATAATTTATTTCCTTACCAAATGAGTATAAAAATTTGTCCTTAAAAAATTAATGGCCTTACAACTAATTTTTGGTTGCACTTGATAAACAATTAGGAAAATAGATTGAAGTTGATGATGTAATTTGGTATGTAATCTTGAGGACTAAGATTTTGCACCTAAATTACACATTGAATGGAACAAGTTCATTATGATTTGGACAAGTGACATGTAAACTAGGATACTTTACCTAGTTTGTTTTTCACCACCTTGAAAGGGCTCAAAGTTTCAATTCTTAATTGATGCTTTATAAGCGCTTAATAATGAAATTCTATTAAGTTATTTCTTTCCAATGAATTGAACATATCTATTTAGGTAACCACATCCTAAATCACCCAAATAAGCTTGTTATATAATAGGTATGTAATAGGAAAAGCAATAATGATTTTTTTGCATCGATACATCTAAATAAAGCAAGATGCAAGTGGTTGCACAATTTTAGGATGCACGATTAATTAGTTATATATTTTCAAAGGTGAAGGTTGTTAGAGCCTCTAAATGTAATTTAGATGAATTCAACATTTATCATATATCCACCAAGGGAAGATATTTACAATGTCAAGACAATTTCCAAAAAAGACGTTGAATTGAAAGCAACTCCATCCCCTCAAGAAGTTGCCATCCTTACAATTCAATAAATGAACGCTAGAATTACCAACTCCACATTATTGTTGCCCTCCCAATGTCAATTCTATCACTTACCACTTTAGATACTTTGCTTATTCATTTTCTATTCAAAAGTAGAGGTTGATGTTCCAAAGGGAAGAAAATTTAAGCATAATACCTCACCATTTGTTTAATTGATTTAAACAATTTTTTATTTTGGTGAGTTTGGTGAAGGTTTCACATAATTTCCATTGAAAGGCTATTCTTAATGTAGAAAAGTGCAAGAAGAAACATATTTTTTTTAATCTCTTGCACATGCTCTAAGCAACGGTGGAAAATATCCTATGTATCCTTTGGTAAATTTGATGAGTGCTAGACTAAATCACTCACATCACTCACCATGATTCTTCTTTCACCCAAAGCAACATCTGGAGAATTTTTGAACTTCACTTGTAATTATAATATTCATCTATTTTTTCATAAACTCAATTCAATCATTGTCTCTATGTTGTTTCAAAATTCAACTAATTTTTCTTTTCATTATCATTGGTTTACCATACACCAATATGCAATTTTCCCAATTGTTGGTCAAAAAGGAGAATAGAGTAAAGTTGGTCCCCTTGTGAAGTTTTGACATGAGATTATAGTATATCTTCTCTTGTACTAAGTCAATATATAAGTCCTATAACCAATTAACTCTTAACCCCTAAATGCCTAAGCATTTTGACCAATATTGAGAATGCAATAATATATTGATGGTTTCAAAATCCATTGACAACCATTTGCACCAAACTATATCTGGATGTTTATCTCAAATTAAACTAAATAATGTCAATTTTTTTTGGTTCAATTTCTAATTTCTAATTTCAAGGGCATGCTCGGAACAAACTGTTTCGTTCTCCATATCTTAGTTCATACTACAGAACCTTGTTGTGTACTTCACCCTTAAAACGTTGTACAGGTTTTCAAAATACACTCAAAAGTCAGCCAGAGGGCTTGACGTGATATTAAAGGATTGATACATGAATATATACTGCTCAAATGCAAAGCATGTTATAGTATTTGGACACTAATTCTGTTCTCCCAAATTGCATATTGCTCAATTTGGTTGCTTCAACAGCCGACACTATACCATGCGTTCAACATGTTCTGGGAATTTTGCAAAGACCAACCTAAGCATATGGATGTAGAGAAGATCCTAATTTTACTGTCTTGAAGAGCGCCAAGAAGTTCGACAAAAAAAGAAAAATCTGTCCCAGCGACTCAAGTACAAATCAGGGCAAAGGACTACAATTCTAGAATCAGATGCTCCCCAAAGAATCACAAGTACAAAAGAACACGCCCTTCAAAATTGAGGTCATGAGGAGCAATAGCTAATGCCCAAAACCACAGCTAGACACCATTGTCATGACCCCGTAGTTGGAGAAAGAACCCCACTTTCCTCCCTTCTACTGGTGAACCAATTTCTGAAGTCATGAAATTTGTCGACCTTGATAGAATGTCGGATAGCCTTAAAAAACTCCAAATAATGGTAAGTGTTATGTCTGCACATCCCAACGCACTCCAAGCATATCAGTGAGGCATCCACGCAATGAAACCTCTATAACTAGCATCAGTTCTTGCACAGAATGGGTACAAAATAAGACATTGACGTGGCCTCTGGAATCAAACCATTGACAGCCACTCTAACTTGTCCTCACACTGGGCATTATTGTCAGGTAACATGGTGCAACAATAGAGGACGAATGCGCATTAATTACACTTTGTGATGACTGGTGTTTAAGCAGAGGACAACAAAGAGTTAGCCAACCTCAAGTGGAAGAGATCAGCGTCATCCCTTCGCTTACACGCTAGTCATTAGAAAGTATGGTTAGAGTGCATTCATCCAGCAAATATTCATCTTTAGGATCACCAAGATAACTGAAAACCAAAACTGTAAAATCAGCTCTTCATGTGCCAAGTAACATTATGTAACCAGAAGTAAAACAATGTAGCAATGTATACTTGGGAGCCCGTCTGAGCACAGAGAATGCACTTACATCTCTAATAAGGTTTGCGCCAGCATCTCGTGGGTGTTGATTAGATGGTTGATGTAAGCTCGGGTGTGCTTTTGACACGTGTAGCATTTGCATCCACTCACCAAGGGTGTATTGTCAAGCCTGCACCAAAGCCATGTGTTAAAAAACATAATTGAGTTTCCTCAGATTCAATCAACCAGTGAGGCAATTGAAACTCACAGATTCTGGAAGACTAGTTCAGTGGATTTGCTGTATCCTAATAAATTTCTAGAACAATATGCCTCTGACATTGATTAAAAATAAGTAACAGCAAGGAGAGGCATGTACTTGTAGGCAACAGAGCGTAGATTAATTTTTGCCGAGTCCTGACCACTTTTGGCGAGTTCTCCAGCAGGTGATTCACAAGGAAGATTTCTTGAAACATTTTCCATATCAAGGGGAAAGGTCATTGCATACCCTCCCTTCGTTAACATATATGGGTATCTGAGGCCCGTCAAGATTAACAGGTTCGATCTACATGTTGATGTCCGCAACCCATAAAACTAAGAAAGAAGTTTTTCTATTCACAACATCTAGAAAGAGAAGGATACTCAACTCTAGCTTTGATCTTAGAAAACCTAAAAATTTGCAATAGATCAAGAAACAACGAAAGGGGAATTGTACTTTGAAGCAGAAAGGGAAGAAACGCACACTAGAAAATAAAAACATGAGGCCAGGAAATGATCGATGAAGAAAATAACTTGTGATATGAGACATACAACTACAATTTCAAAACTTAAAGACGCAACATCGCCAATGAAGCTAGTGTCAAGGATACATGCTTTCAAAGAGATCAATGCCCGCCCCCACAGCTTGCAATACCTCTTCTGCAGATGTCAAAATTTCATCAAAAGGTACACCACAAAGGAGCTTAACCAAAGGAACAAGAAGAACTATTTTGCGAGATGCTGAACAAAAAAAAATTGATATCTCATAAGTTACAAGCCGAGTGTAGTAAATTTCACACAAGACATGGACAGTCCCTTTAAGAGAAAGAGGGAAGCATACCTGGCAAACCAATTCCACTCACATGGCGAGGTTTCTCCGCGGGTAATTTGGCCTAAAGAACAATAAAGAAGTGCAAACAGTTCAGCTCCCGAGTGTCCAAGTTTAAAATACAAAGTCTATTTTGGAAGTTGCCAGTCAATTACAGTAACTTTCAAAACACATACCTATAGGTAAAAAATGTAAGGTATGATTTCTTCTTTCTATTGGTAAACTCTAGTCCTTCCTTGAAGCTTCTAATGATTTATTTCAACTCTATAATGATAGGGAGGTAACTACTTTTGACCATTTAGGCACTTAGAAGTTAGTTACAACATTCAAAGACAACTTCACATCACCATATAAAACTCCAAGTAGTAAACGTACAGTTACTGCTTCCATTTGCAGTGCACGCTGTGCAGCATCTTCGCCCATGCCGAAGCCGCCCAAAGAAAATCCTGGACACCGACAGCAAATGAGTCAATAGTTGTACTACCATTAGTACCATAATTCAAATTCCAGCATAGTCTTCTAAGCAATTATCGCCCAGCATGTGAGGCAAATGTCAGACTGCTTCTTTAAGCCCAAGTGCCCAGATGGCCAAAGTGGCTGTCCCATATTTTTAAGGAGTTGGAATTAATCATATTAGAAGTTTAAAGGAAGGACTGAAACGTACCAATAGAAAGAAGAAATCACACCCTATTTTTTTAAGTAAAGAAATGTGATCCGAGAGTGAGTAAAATCTACTAATAACTTCTACAATCTATTTATACCTTAACCCTTTAAAGACCATGGATTCATAGATTTAAGAAGACCATTTTGGTTGATAATACTATGGAAAGTATGATGTAAAAGGGATGCTTTTTTAAATTACAAGAATGAGTGAAGAACATTGCATGTGTTGGTAGAAAGGAAAGAGTTTTCGAAAACAAGTAATAATCTTCTACGTACCTTCAAATTTCTCTAAAAAAATTAGACCAAACTATGGCTTCTTGGTCTTTGAAGGGTTAAGCACTTGGGGGTAAAGCTGTTGCTACTTCGATCATAATCACTTGACAAGCAGGTTGAATTCGTTGTACAAGCATGAGCACACTTGTCACAATCAACAATATCCATAAACGATAGGCTGAATAATACCCACTACATTGCGAGTGGCCGTTTGCTCTGCAGATCGAATCCTTTCCTCCATACTGGACGCTCCGACCACGACACCAAGGCACCTATTTCCATATTCTGCCTAGAGCCACAGCTTCTAAGTCAAATTTCCAAAATAGCAAGTATGTTCCGCAGTTCAGAAATTTGAAAGATTTCGATTGACATTATGCTGAAATTGAAACATAAAGAAAACTCAAAATTCAAGCAGTAGTTCAAAGCAAAAAAATTACAATGCAACCCCCTCACAATACACCCTCTAATAAAATTTGACACAACAAAGAACAAGTCATCTGCAGATTATAGTTCGCCAAGAAGCCAATTAGAATTAGCAAAAAAATTTGGATAAAATCTAAAGAAATCGAGGAGATCTACTTCGTACAGTGCATTGATTCTTTTGGTAAGCGGCATACATGTTGCAACGAGAGGCAGTGGTCCAGCCACTGTAGAGTGCGGTCCACTGACAAGCGGTTACGTTTCTCAGTCACCCAGCTGGGAACTTCATCGGGCAGGCTGGCCCACAAGTCGGGTTTGCATGCGTTCACGACCTCCATATATTTTACAGGTCCCACCTGACTAACATTTCATTAGCACCGATCGGCAACAAGCAAAAAAACAGAATACAGCCGTCGTGACCCCAACTTACAATGCTCTTATTCCACAAGCCTCAACACACAGCATTATTATCAAACAAATAACCTGTCCTAAATGTCAACAATGTCAAAGCTAATATTATAACCCCAAAGAGCCCAAACTCAAAAATACAAAGTCCATTCTAGATGAAACATATTGTCTATCGTTCCAAATGTAGGACATGATTTCTTCTTTCTATTGACACACTTCGTTACCTTCCTTGAAACCTCCTAAATGACCGATTTCAACACGTGTAGATATGGAAGCAACCGTAACTTGGCACTCAGGGGCTAAAGTGTGGATCCAAATGCAAAGAAAGGATCAAATTACAAGTATCTCAACGTCATGAGATGCCCAAACTCATGCAATTCATGTAAATATATAAAGTGTTGAGGAAAGTGTACATACTATGCGCCGACCAGATGAAGTCTCAAAAGAAGCACCCAATTTGGAAGACGCTTCCCCTGATTCATCCATGACGCAGTCTCTCGCCACAGCAATCATCCCAAAACTAGTCAAACTGACTAACTTGTGAATTCCTCCAGCCTTAGCCACGATGGTTGATAATGGATGATCCAAGCTGCATTCACCAACAATGTCAGCATAAGTAGCCACTCCATGCAGAGACTAATTACACTTGCTAGTTCTTAGAATGGAACAGAGGAGGAAGGAAAAAGTCAACACGGAAGTAGTAACTCGATAGGGCACAAAAATCACAAGTATATTACCTAAAATTGATCTTGAAATTCCAAGCAAAGAACTAGAAATTAGCAATTCCACTTTCAAACACAAACACACCCCAAATGTCATGGATTACACTTCGAGCTACCATAGCATGCCAATCTTTCCAATCAAAGAAACTATACAAGGACCATAATAGTCCACATACCAACAATGCCAACAACCAGCCGCTTGCAATAACATTCGTGCATGGTACACCTTAAATCAGCTGACCTAATTAAAACAAAAGAAATGCACATAACAGATTGTCAGAGTTTTCTAAGAATATTCACTATGACTTTGCATTATGAGCACCGGAATCTCGTCCCCGAATTCCTAACTCACACTCCAGAGTTTTCAGGTCGAGTTTGAGAATTGCCTCTTCTGTGGTTCAAGAATGGAGGGCAATTCGGGCACCGCAGTTTGAAATCTCTACAAGAGATGGGATTTTGAGACACAAAATCAAGCAGGGCCAGATTTGGAAACAAAATGTAAGAATCATCTGGCTGAAATAGCGAATTCAGACAGCCCCTCGAGATCGCTAGAAGACAACATTCCTCCTGAGAAGAAAATAGCGTGTAACCTAATATGGAGCCATACGATGATGGAGAAGACGATAGAACGATCAAATGGCTCAGAGAGAATGGAGAAGAAATCTCAAAAGCCAAGGAGAATCTTTTTGCTCAGTACCATTCACAAAAATGTTCCTGCAGAGGTCGGTCTATGCAAGAATAATAGGCCTAAAATCCCAAATAAAATTCCTACAGACCCCTCCCTCCCTTCCACCTTATCGTTCACGAATTCTCAACAAGCATCAAAAAAATCTTACAAGTGCAACGGAGTGAATTGACACGCAACAGCATCAGGATGTAGCGTTTGCAGCAGATCCGGGGGGATGAAGGCCGGCAACCCTTTCCTTGTGAGAAGTAACAAACTCGGAGTCTCCAGAGGTAACCCCGTTGCCAACTGCAACGTCCCGAGCCGTGCTCCCGCACTCCATGTCCGCACTGCAAACTCCATCTCTCCCTCTCCCCACACGAATCCCTACTAAACCCTCGCAAAGCTCTCGACTCCTGTTAATACATTCTTGAAGAAAAAAAAATCGGAGGAATGTAAGATTAAGAGAGATTCTGCGGAGCTCTATTGTTGGGGTTGGGGTGCACTTGCAACTGGGAACTGAGGAATTGTCGGCGAGGTTTTCGGCGAAAGCTGTATCCGGCTGTGACGGAGGGGGCTTAAACCCTAAACCCCGGAAACAGAAAGGCCTTTCACCTCTTGTCGTTTGGGAAACCTTTTGGGAAGGACAAGAGCTTTTTTCCTTTATCGCTCGGCCTCTTTTTCTTTTAATTTTCGTTTCTTTTCTCCTCGGTTGCAGTTTCCGTACGTCATGGAGGAAGTGGATGGGGTCGGTGCCAACTGTACATCCGTACCAGTTACATTTTTTTTTTTTTTTTTCTTTATCTTTCCTTTGAAACTGGAGGGGATTACTGTAGCAAATTTTTAGTGTGTGTGTGGTTTTGCAACTAAGGGATGTACCCCCAATAATCCTTACTAATTACAATCAATCTTTGGGTTGCTTTACACTATGGTTGAGAAGTGCACTGGTAAGTCAAGAAGTTTTGGCCAAGACATGGTTATTTGAAGCAACCGGTGGGATGTTGGAGAAGATGAAAAAGACAATAAAATAATTTCATAAGAAGTCTTGATCAGTTGTAGTGTAAACACCAAACAAGAAAAGTCTTTTAGAGCACTTCACAAATTGAAATTTAATTGGAGAACTTCACAAAGAGGCGAGCTTTGCAATGTAGCAGAGGAGGAGGCAAACTAATGTTGTTTGAAAAATAAATAAAAATAAAAATACACACATATATATATATATATATATATATATATATATATATATATATATATATATATATATATATACACACACACTGATGAAAAGACAATAAATGAAGTTAGAGTTCTTCAGAGGCCAAGTTTCTTGTCCAAGAAGTGAAGCTACCCAAGAACCTTGACTTCCAAAGAACTCTTTTACAAAATGTTACATAGGCAGCTATGTCATTTTTTCATCCATGCTTGAAGTTCTCCACCTGACAAGTCATGGCCATAGTATAAACCTAAATTGGTGAAGAATGAAATTTCTTCCAATCACATTACTCCATTTCCCTACAATTCTTGACTAGTGCACTTATGCACTATAATGTAAAGCAGCCTTAGATAGTATTATTAAACACCAAGTATACTTTTGGTTCTAATTGGCAACTAAAAGAAGATTTCAATGCACTTTAGCATGCATTATTCCCGGGGAGATCACTTAGTGTATCTATAAGTAACTATGTGTGTTAAAGTGATTTTTTGCCCCTCTATATACTTTTTAATAAACTATAATTTCAACCTAAAATTTTGAGCTTTGTTTAATAATGATTGTAGGTTTCTATTGCCAAAAATTCCCAATTCAAAAAACATGTGAAATGATTTGTAGAATAGGTTGAAAAATGAACTAAAATAGCATGTTTTTCAACTCAAATATTTATAGAGAACACATTTAAATGACCATTGCATCAATATTCAAGAAAAATGAACTTTAAATAGAAAGTTATTTTCAAGAATTTTATTTTTATTTTTTAGAAAAAAATTTCTTATATAAAATAGGGGTGTGAAAGTTATTTTCACCTCTACAGTGTAGTTTTTTACTTCAAAAATTTGTAACTAATTATAATTAACAAATAAAATTATCAATAATTCAAAACATAAACTTCCAAAGTAGGAAAATATATTGATATTTTTTTTTCCTCCTTTTATTTAAATTTTAGGATATAAGATAGGGGGTCCGAAATCTTAACGCACGTAGGTTCTAAATGGACACTCTAAGTGATCTCCCCGAGGCATTATTTGAACTCCATATGAATAAGTTATGAAATTCCAAAGTATAGTTTGCAAATGAATCAAAAATCAACAATAGACCCTCTTCATGACCTAATTGTGTAACTAATATTTAGATTGTAGCTAGCTTTCTAGTCAAAATGTAGGTTTGGCATTTTTGGATAGTGTTGACTATAGATGTACATACCTTGGCTTACGGGCACCCATAATAAATCATCACTACCAAAAATGCTACACTTACATTGAATTAGTATATCAAACTAAAATCCAAATATTGGTTGCACAAGAAGTTCATAATCAAAACATGAAAGCCTAGGAGAATCTATTACAATATGTTTCTTTTATACAAGTTTTTGCCACTTTGCTACAAAGAAAACATAAAGGGTTTTTTGTAATAGAATTTGTTTTTTTACAACATGGTCGGATTCATATTGTTTTTCGAAACCAATAGCTAAACTTTACTAAAGTATTACCTATGGTTTATATAGATATCACCAAATATCACTAGAATATTAAACAATTAGCTACCTTCAACTGGAAAAAAAAATTGAATCATTATATTTTGGGTTTTGGATCACTAAAAGAAACCTGCGTTTTTTCTGACAAGCCAATGAATATGGTTAGGTGTTTAGTTTAACGTCAGGCATGTCTACTATGGATGTCTACGAAAATCCGTCAAGATTGACAGGACAAAAATACGAAGAAATTTGAAAAAACATGCCATGTTTTTAAAGCGACGTCACAACAAACATAGTCAAAAAAGAAGATAGAAGTGTGCCATGTGGTTGCCACATATACAGGCGGGCAATGCCTCATAGAATTTCTTAAACCTAACCTGCTAATGATATGGCACTTAACGTCACACCGTTTGAAAAAATTAATATTGTTTTTAGCAACGTCAACATAGATGTCTAAAAGAATTTTAATGCTATTTTTTGCAATGTCCACTTACACATCTAAACATTTTTTTAAACTTTAGCTTAGACATACATTGTATACAATATACCATACAAAAAAGGACATATAAAATACACCATATAGAATACATTGTACATCATACACAATACAAAATAGGCCATACACAATATATTATATATCATATACAATACTTTACATCATACACCATAAAATAATACACAATATACTATACATCATACACAATATGTCATACATGGTACACCATATAAAATATGCAATATATTATACACCATACACAATATACCGTATTGGCAATTATGCCAAATGGCCTAAAAAGCCACTTATTATAAATATATTGACATGACAAGACAAGCTACTTATACAAGTGTGGTGATAGGAGCAAAGACAAAGCATATGGGATATGTGAAACTTAGAGATTGTATTTTATGTGAAAACATTTAAACATCTCAATTGACGTGTTAGTTGATATTGCAAAAAATATTTAGACATCCTCTAAGACATCTCAGTTGATGTGCCAATTGACATTTAGAAGATGTCTCAGTTGGCGTTTTAGTTGATGTCTTCAAAAATAGTGTTGTGTCTACAAATGTTTTTTTTCCTCTAAACTTAGGTACTTGTCCTAGAAATGGCAGTTTTGAAACATTTTTGGTGAAAGCATAGTCAAAAATATTTAGATTATATAACCTTAGGATCTTGCAATACACTAATTTGAGAGGATGTGGAAAAAAATTCAAAATTTTCCATTGTGTAGATTGCAAGATATTAGTGTTTGAATTGACAGAAATTCTTTAATTGGCTTTCCAAAAAAACAGGCAGCTACACTTCACAAGGCCACATTTATATACAAAAATGACCATATTGATGGTACTTCTTTGGATTCATTCTTCAAGGCAAGTTGGCTACATGCTTGAAAAATTTATGATCCTTTGGAATTGTACAATATATAGGAAAAAAATAGTAAGTAGAAAAAAAATAATGATTGAAAATACTAAACTGTCAACAATTTAGTTATAGAATTGAAAAATGTCAATTCCAATGATTTCAATGTTGCAATAAATTTAATCTACATCCTGTAATTTTATTTTTTTACAAAAGAATTGAAAATTGAGTTAAATAAAGGACTTCAAAGTTTATTTTAGAGTAGCAAATCCATAATTGCCGGTAAACTAAAACTCCTCATAACTTTCATCTCATTGATCAAAATGAAATGACTAAAAGCTTTCTATGCATATATAAATCCAGAAAACCAATTTCAAATTTTTATTTTAGAAATTAAGAATTTTTTAAGAATTTTTTGAGTTGCCCGTTAAGCAATGAAAATTATATACCATGTAGTCAAAAGTTATGAAATTATTGTGCCTTAAAGGTCCCCTTTGCCACATGTTGTGTGAAAATTTCAAAGAAAATAAAAATAAAAATTCAATTCATAGTGAACTGCCCAAAATCACTATGTTGCCCAAAAATAGTGTTTGGGCATTTAGAGGTTAAAATTTTTAGACAGCGTCAACGTGTACTAGTTTAAATGTTGTTAAAGTAATAGTAGAAGGTTAATACCTACTTTTACAATACTATTATTTTACTACACCGTCAAGATAAATTTTGATTAATGAAATAATGAAATGGGACAAAATCTCAATTTGTAAAAGAAGAGTTGCCTCATAAAATTCTAAGTTGATAGCAATATTGTTTTTGAACATGTAAACAAGAATTTGCACTGGAAGTATTGAACATATGAAGATTGCAAAGTCTTCTAATATATTTGCAATCCAGTTATTTTGAATCCCTTAATAGAGAATGGAAAAAGTGCAACACATAATGGAAGTGAGTGCAAAGTCATTATTTTGTTTCCAATATTCTTTGTTGTTTGAAAGAAGATATGAATAATAACTTTAGCAAAAAAAATTATTTATTTGCAATACAGTCAAAAAATGAATCTTCAAAAATTGACAACAAAATATGTTTTATTATGAAGTATTTGGGAGCATAGAGACAAATATTTACATATAGTATATATATTATAAGGGGAGCACTATTTCTCACCCTTTTTATTGCGGCTATTTATTATTCTGGACCCCTGCTGCCGCAGCCTGCCATCTGCTGGCCCTGTTGGCCCCTCTTCTACGTACTGGTTGCATTCAATGCCTGGCACAGCACATCCACGCACTGTTTTTTCCTACCTGATAGGATCTGCCCAGGGAAAACTTCAGTGTTTCGTCTGTTGTGTTCCGGCGTGTTCTAGAAAAGAAACGGCTTGACTTATCGCATGCATGGCCATGCGACGCCGCATGCATGGGTATGTCCCATGCCACGCATGCCTCTGTGTTCCCCCCTAGTGTTTCGTGGTGGCGGTAGACTTCAGGCCTTCCCCTCTAGGGGTTTAGGGAGTTCACAAGAATTAAACATTGAACACAAGTGACATTTTCTTCAAGTAAACCATAGTTCCCTACCTAAGAAAGGAAATCATATCATGAACCCCCCCGAAACCAACATTTTCAATGTTGAAAAAGGTAAAAAGAAAAAGAAATTAGGACTTCAAACAAAAAAGAAGACATACAATGAAACACCAATAATAAAAGGAAAATAACTAGATTTTATTGTATGGTTTAGGGGATGAACAATATAAATCTGAATTAAAAAAATATAGAACTTCATCAAATTATAAGAAATTTAAACCCATTGAACTCTTTGGGGCAAATGGTTTAAGGTTTAGGAATTGGGCCTCCATTATCAGGGGTCCATCCGGTTAGGGAGTGCAAAAGCACTTTCTAAGCCAAAAAAAATGTATAATTGGTGTGCCGGACCCATTCAATTCCAAACTCTTTTTGGGAAAATGGTTTTAGGAAACACTAATTGGGCCTCCATTATCAGGGGTCCATCCGGTTAGGGATTGCTTTCACACTCCTTAACCCAAAAAAAATGTATATTTGTGTATGCCAGACCCATTCAACTCCAAACTCTTTTGGAGAAATGGTGCTAGGAACACTAATTTGGCCTCCATTATCAGGGGTCCATCTGCTTAGGGAGTGCGAAAACACTCCCTAACCCCCCATACAAATACTGAAAATACACCATACAAACATTGAAAATACACCATACAAACACTGAAAATACACAATACATTGTAATACACCATACATTGTAACACAACATACATTGTAACACACCACATTTATCAATAAAATTGAATGGCTTTAGAAGCCTTTTATTTTTATTTTTTACACTAGAAGATAAGCTATTTATACTAGTGGGGTGGTAGTAGAGGAGACAACCCTTATGGGATATAGAAAACTTAGGATCTTTAACCCGTCACTAAATTTTACATGGCAGGCGAGCAAAACAATGGCAACAGAACACTGGAATTTTTTGGGGGCAGGTACCCACGGGCAGAGGAACCGTTGGCTACCGTTGTCAGACCATGGCACGTAAACCCACACTATTGGGCCTGCTGCAGTTATATTGTGCAATACGAGGCAGTCCAATAAATAGCCGCAATAAAAAGGGTGAGAAATAGCCATTTCCATATTATAATGCATTATACTAATTTTGTAGGACTTGTTAATACAATTTGTGCTATATTTGATGTACAACAGAAAATGAAGTCATTTCACAGCTTTTCCATCCATACATGCAAGGTTTTTGAGAAAAGATGCCAAAGAGCTGCCTCTTCTTTGTATTTTTCACATGTAGTTAGCATTTTACTTCAACCCATAGTAAATTTCAGTAACTTACCTGTAGTCAAACTGAAATCCTTTGCCAACATGGCAGTTACTTGTTTCTCAAGACGTCAAGAGAAACATGACTATGTTTTTTCTGATGTTCTCTAAAATATGGACATTGGACAGGACAAAAGCTTGTTATGACCCCAACGTTGACGTGTTTCTTGCAACATCCAACTGATTTAAGCCTCCCATGGCCAAAGTCCCATTTCTTTGCTTATGTTTTAAAAAACATTCTTGTTTCATGCTAACATCAAAAAAAATAGAGGCTCCTACTAGTGGGTGCATCTACAAACAATACTTTGAAATCTCATAGTTTATTCTCAAGGTGTCCAAATAATGCATAATAAAGTGTGCTAGAATCTTTTTTCACTTGCCAATATAAGACTTAATAAAAAATAAGTTATATTTAATAGTGGTAATTATGGTTAGTTTCTATTTATTAGTGTTGATTATGAGTGCATTTACATTAATGAGAGCATCATCCACAGTAAAATATGAACACCTAAAAGTACCACTTTTTAGGTCCTACTATCTTGATGGTCGTATGACAAAAAAAATTGATAAGATTATCAACCCGATTATAAAGAAGTTCAAACACTAGAAGAAAATGAGGGGTTTTGCAACTACAGTATGCAACTCATTTTGTAGTTGCATAGGACGTTTGCAACTAGGTGACAATGTAGAGTCCGTAGTTGCAGTGGACAAGTCGCATTAGTTGCAGTCTAGTTGCAAGGTTTTTTGTCATCTGACACCATACAAAGAACTTCATCCTTGTGTGCAACTTGCTTGCAACTTGTAGATTTGTAAATTTTAAAATATAAATCTCAATGATTTGTAGATTTCAAATTTTCAGATCTACCTCGTTTCTAGATTTTAGAATTTCAGAACTATCTTTTTCTTAGATTTTTGAATTTCAAATCTACCTTTTTCTAGATTTCAAAATTTCAAATCTACCTTCTTCCTAGATTTCAAAATTCAATTTCCTAGATTATAAAATTTCTTGAATTTTAATTATTTTTTAAATTCTTATATACAAAATCTACAAATTGTAGAAACCCACAAATTATAGAAATCTTAGAATTCTATCAAAAGAATTCATTACATAAGACTATAACAACTTACAAGTTTTATATGTTCAATCTAATGGTACTCTTTACAATTGATATGGGTCAATTGATATAACACGAATGGGAATGAACTTTGAAAGCAACTAGGAAACAACTAGAGTGCAACTAAGAAACAACTAGCGTACAACTAGGAAACAACTATGGTCATTTTACAGTTGCATAATAGTTGCATAGGACACTAGTTGTTTCCTAGTCTTTTTTTGCAACTACAGAATGACTACTTTGCAACTAAAACAATGAATGAATGTTGTAAAACAATGACACAAAACAACTACATTAGATTTGGTGCAAATAGAGAGGAAACTAGTTGCATGATAGTTGCATAGGGCACTAGTTGCATAGTAGTTGGTTGTGCCGGATGTGTTTTTCTTCTAGTGAAAAAAACCACAATCCAAGTGGTTTTGTAATTTTTTTTCTCTCAAATTATTTTTCAAATTTTTCACAGTTGAAAATATATGATATTGGCTTTGTAGAACATTAGACTCAAATTGTCATTCTTAAAGTACAAAATATCTCAACTATCATTGGTAGCTTCAAAAATCTTTTTACCTCTAATTTGATGCTTTTGAAAGTCTGTGATGGATTTTGAATATTAAAAAAAGGTCATTCAAATGCATTTTGGAGGCGATGAAAAATGGAAGGTGTTTCAATTGGGTGACTTACTTTACAACAAAATTTCATCTCTTCAAATGTTGGATCACTATTTTTGGAAAGTAAATCAATTATTTGTACGACTTCTACAACTTGATATTTTAATGTCCAATCAATTGCAAGTCTCCTATTATACAACAATAAAAAAAATTCCATCATTTCTTATATAAATGTATTATTTATACAATAAGTGATATTTGACAAAGTTGTCAACCCCAATAAAGTACAATTTTTGCAATGACAAAGAAAATCTTGGATTGAGGTCAAAGCCAAGCATTTCTTGTATATTTTTCATCAAAGGGTTGTCATTTTTGCTTATTTTGTTGTAATATTGCCACAACTTGGACATTGGCAATTTGAATGAAAAATACTCACTTACTACTTTTCCTTGAGTTTAGATTTAGACACATAAATAATTTTTGCAAAGATTTGAAAAACTACTCGAAGTACTAATTCTTCATGTGTATGTAGTACAGTGATATATATAAAATGGTAGAGATTCCATTTGATTTTGCATATGTAGGAAGAAACTTACCATTAGTTGGAAACTTATATAACAAATTGGAGGAGTGCTAGCATGTGAGCATAGAAATCTATAAGCCTTGGAGCCTAATAGTTTATACAATAAACATCTTCAATGGTATAAGTGTCTATGCTACAAACTCTTTCCATGTTATAGTATACCTATGTTATAAACACCTTCAAATGGTTGTAGGTACATATTTACAACTAGATTCAAAGCTTGTAGGCTCACATCTCAACACTCACACGCTAGCAACATTGTAGCAAAGTGCATGGAGGTGATATAAACAAGTGATCTCACTACCTAAATAAGTAACATGCATGCATTTTTGTCATGAAATTTTTTTGTTGTATCAGAGACAAATTTCTAATAAAGTCAAAATTCTAAATACTACATTATTTAGTAACTACAACAAGGTGTCATTGGGTTCTACAAAAAAGGGTAATCTAGTCATTAATTTAAAGAAAATAATTGGTAGAAAAGACTATTTGCAATTTGTATCAAATGTAACTTCATTGTTGATATTTGTCCAATATATCCATTCTTTAACGATAAGATTTTAATGTATATTCTACACTAATTTATTGATTTATTGAATATCCATGGGCACAACTGTATATTTTACTCCAAGTTTTCCATTCTAAGTGTTTTTTTCATTTTGAAAATAATATTATAGATTTAATCAAAATTAAGTGAAATATTGCTAAATGGATGAAATATTCTTCAAATTGGATGAAACTTGATGAAATAGATGAAAATATAGAATACAAATTTTTAATTATATTTTTAGCAAATTAGAGATTCTTAAATAATAAAGGTATAATTAAATGATAGTGTAATGTTTGATAATATTCCCTAGCATTTTTAGAAAGGTTAGTACATACTAAACATTGAATCTATAATAAAGGAATTCAATAAAGACTCATACAAATTATTATATTACTAAATGATTTTGCATAATATAAAACACAATTGACATTCATTACAATGTACTACAAATAGTCATTAGTAGAAAATCTTGTTGAGAGAAACAATATTTGGATGACATGTATATTTTCTATGACAATTTCATATTGCAAAAATACAAATGACACCCAGATATTGTTTTTTCCAACTAGTATATTGCTTGTGAGTGCATATTCTACAATCATTATCAATCATACCAATTTCACATTCCAAAATAACAATTCCATTATTGATTAATCCTTTTGTTTTTCAAATCTTTACATGATAATTTCTTGAAAAATGTTGTTTGTGGATCTTAAATTTTGATTGCAACTATTTAAAAACATCATTGCATATGCCTTTTTCTTAGTCCAAATCTCAAAAAATTGTTGAATTTAATCCCTGAAAGGCAAGGCATTCAAATTTTTGAGTAAGAGATGAACTCTATTGTCCTCCAAGTACACATAATCTTGGCTATCTTATCCATCTAATTGTATGTAGATTCTTGTGTATGTTCTTTATCATTTGTAAGATATGTATTTTTAAGACTTTCCTTTGCGACTGCTTAATTATTTAAAGGGTACAATTCACGGTACAATTATGTTTCACTACAAAAAATGATTCTTCAAAAATAACTTGAAAAATACATTCCATAAATTTACCATATTCATTGATTGACAATTTCAACCTCAAAGAAAATTATAGTGAAAATTAAAAATATTCAATTTATAATCAATTTTTAAAAAAAATTAAAAAATTAGGTTCAAAAAGTTGCATTTTATGTTGCATCTTCATAAATTAGGAAGTTTGGATTTTATTTTCTTCATCTTCAAAGGGTTTGATATAAATAATTCAATGAGGGATGTCACCTACCTAAATTTTGTTATAAACATTTGTCTGTATATGATAACTAAATTTATTAGAAGAGTAGTAGGAAGAGTGACAAGATTAGAAAGCCAATTGCTTAGAATCTATGACTTGTTTTTTAGTTCAAGATGATGTAAATAATAGCTTTGAATTCATGTTTAGGTTTAGATTTTATTCACAAATAAATATGATGCGGCTCTTTGAATGAAAAAAGATTTCTAGCATATAATGTTTTGTAAATGATTGGAGTACATGGATACTAACTTGATCCATACAAAAGCATGTTGCATGTGTAAAATAAGATAAATAACATATTAGAGATTTTCTGAATATTCCATATGGTGATGGTATTACAAAGTGAAATTTAGTCATGTAGTGTGCATTGATTGAATACATATGACACAAGATTATCTAAATAGTCATACCATGGTTGATGCAATGCTAAAATATCTTAATTTTTTAATAGATTCAAAGTTAAATTCTTTAATTTATAACCATACTTTAGTTGATGTGTAGATACAACCAATCTTTTATGAATTTGAGCTAGTACAGTTCCATTTAACAATTGATGTATAAGCACAATCAATCTTTTATAAATTTGAGCTAGGTACAACAATATTAATAAGTGATGTTTAAGTACAACTAATCTTTTAAAATTTTGAATTAGATACAACTACATTTAACAATAACAAGTGATAATACTATTATTCAAATAAATATATTTTTAAGGAGAAGAATTTCTAGAAGTAACTAATAAAAATCATTTTGCCTCAAAAGCTATATACCATTAGATGTGTTTCAATCCCTTGAAGACCGTTTCAGACTGGTTCCCCATGTTGAGAACCAATTACTATTGTTCAAAATTTAAAATCATTTAAAAAATATTATTATTATTTTCTAACATGGCAGTCTCTTAGTCAAATTAGACTTTAGTAGAAACTGCATTCCCATAGTTTGAGAACTTCGAAGAGCTGGAGAGAACTGGCGGCCCTCCACTGAAGGTAAATTCCATCTAACGCAACATGACCCTTCTTCCAATCATGCCAAATATTTACAGATTGATTCTGATGTGAAATAGATGTCATGACACTTTTCATAAATATTTTCCTTACAATTTCCATCATTGATTTATTAAAGTTTTAGTATTTACATAATAGATACATACTAAAAGTCATTATATTAATCCTAGATTCATTAAAATTGTAATTATAGTTATACCATTATTGTTCAAATTAAAAATATAAAAGTTTAACATTGTTTTAAATAAGAAATGACACATATTTCAATGCTAAAAAAATTCAAATATAAAATGCATACAAAAGTGATGTAAGTACACAATCATTGATCATTTTGTGTTAGTCCATATTATTTTGCAAAACTAATGATGTTTTAGTACAAAATCATTAGTTGATTTGAAAATCTTTGAACAATTAAATCAAAATTAAAACAATTGATGATTAGTGGCTACTAAGCAGGAACTTTTGGGATAATGTAAGACTCAACAAATATTCCAACGAATTCTTCTTCATTTTCATATAGTTGTGTATTGAAGTCATAGCTTTGGAGGGTACAATATAATAAAGTCATTTGTCACAAAAGTCAATTCCCTTTGATTATCGTCAATTCCCTTTGATTATCAATAGTTTCAATATAGATTCATTTATTTTAAAGTTTTTTTAGGTATTTGATGGTACTAAAGGATAAGTGAGTCAATTCTAAATGTCTTCAAATTATCATGACAATATTATTTTTGTATTCTTTATTAGAAGAAGGATTTTGATATTGTTTTATCATCAAAACTGTTTGAATATAATGTAGAAATTGATACAACTACAACATTGATTTTAATATCATTCCAAAAGTTCATCACAATAGTTTATGTACAATCATCTAAGTCAATTACCAATGACAGATGACAAAGTTGTCAATGACAAATGATTCTATCATCTAATGTTTTACCAATTTGTATATAGATTTTCATGCTTGGTGGTTTATGTACTTATAATAACTTCAATTGTACAATAAAATAAATATATAGATACAAATTGCAATCATGATTTTAACACACATTTGATAAATCATTTCAATAATGCTAATTGGCATGAAATACATATCATGTAGCTAATATGTGGTTTGATATCTTTTAAATGTCATTGATTAATGGGTAGTAATTTGTCTATTAAATTTAATATACATATTGAGTGGTCAAATTTTACAACCTTTATGGAATTCATTTATTGATCTCTTTGAAAACATATCCACAAGATTTCATATAAGGTTGGTCATATTAACAATTCCTTATCCTTAGTAGAAAAAAATTCAAATTTCAAACTTACATCTGTCATGAGAGGAGGGCATTGATTCCGTATCAGGGCGACATTTACAGAGTTAGGAGGTGTTCAAGGAGGCTTGGAGGGCCTGAGACGCCAATGGGAACTTGACATCTCGTTTGGGGACCTCAAAACCCTTGACATGGAGTTGTTGGAGACTCATCTTTTTCAAGTTGAGTCTTCCACGTGATGAAGTGAGAGGTTTTGCCTTGCCGACTTCATCCAAACATGTGATCATTCTTCAAGAATGGCATTGACTTGACTTTGTAATTCGTTGCGAGTTTTTTTCAGTTTCTTTAGAAGCTTTTCTTCACATTTTATTACTTGAAAAAGATCTCATTATGTTTATAGATGTACACGTAGTGTGAATTGACATTCAAAGTAGTAGAAAAATGAGTTTTGAAGTGTTTTTGAGGTGTTTTGTGTGTGCTGGAATTGCAAGCAAAGTTGGAGCTTAGACACCATAACCATGGGTTTAGGAGGTTTTAGCCTTGGAAATGAGTCCTAAACCCATATTTGGAAGTTAGGTGCATTATTAGCTTTGCTTTGGAGATTAGGATAAAAAACGGGTGGGTTAAGAATGAGCCATCTGAGGAAGTCCCAAAACTTTAGGAGAAAAGTCTATCTCTCTCTTAAAAACACTCTAAGTTAGGACTTGGAGTTGGAGCCACCCACAAAGAGTAGGGAGAGACTTCACGAGGAGGGAGTTTGCTTCCATTTTTGGGCGCTTCTACTATGTACATGAGGGAGACTGGTGGTCTCGCAACTTTGAGGGTGCCCGTTTTTGAATATATTTTCGGAGAGAAAAACCCTGTAGTCGTGAGTTGGGAGCTGTAGTGCTGTAGTTGGTAGTCTAATCCGGTTTTCATGGAGAGAGTAGCTAGCTAGAGTGCAGCTAGTTGGAGTGCAGCCTGCATGGTGCGTTTGTAGAACAAAAGAAGTAAATGGAGCAATGGCTGGCCGTGGTATTGAGAGATCTTGGAATGAGACTTCACGACTAGGAGAGCAAGTGGAGCCGTTGACATTGCATGCCATATAATTGGTGTTAAATTTGGCCTAACAGGAGCGTTCCTTTGTTTGAGATCGACGGTGTCAGGGTGTTAACGATGGGGCTTCTTCACTCCTCTGGTTGTGGGAGCGGACTGCCAGACAATCCTTTGGACGACATCAAGTCCGCATTCAACACCATCAGGAGTCTAATTCGAGCCAATGCTTTGCGTAAGGAGTTGGAGAAGACAACAACTTAGAACAATTCGGAGCAAGTTGAAGATCATGTTTTGGTGATTAGTTCAACCGGTCACCTGGGTACAGCTTGGGAGCACTTAAGGCCCAATTTCTGTTTGTTAAAAAAAAACGACAACTAATTGTGAGGCTTGGCAACTTTACATATAAAATTTGTTTTATACGTAAAAATCGGATCCACTTATGAGGCCAGATTATACCAAGAGTGGGACACCATTTGCGAAGGACACCGTTTTTGAGTCATCAAACACTAGCGTTGTTTT
Source organism: Rhytidiadelphus loreus (assembly GCA_947034895.1). Classification (NCBI taxonomy): domain Eukaryota; kingdom Viridiplantae; phylum Streptophyta; class Bryopsida; order Hypnales; family Hylocomiaceae; genus Rhytidiadelphus; species Rhytidiadelphus loreus. Next base: position 50,519,463 of record OX344764.1, read on the forward strand.
ACCAGTACTTACACTCTCAAAGTCAAAGGCTTCCTTCGGTAGGAGGATCCCAAATGAATTATTTTCAGATTCTATTGACGAGCAAGTAGATTGGGTGGAAGATATTGAATGTGATGAGGGAGGAGAGCTACTCATCATCGTAGTTGACCATGGGGTGAGACTTGCTCATAGTGAATCTATATTCACGTGGGACAAGATGATTACACCATATGGAGGTGTTGATCGGGGAGTCCAGCGTTTTTTTGGTGCCAATGGCACCATAGAGTTGGATGACTTTCTGTAGTCTAGATTTTTGCCTACTTGCAAAAACACCCAGGACTAAAGTATAGGGGTTCGTAGTCTAGGGAATGGTCAAATAGTCTAACGCTTTTTTGTAGCTAAAGACACATGTACTTAGAATATAGGTAAATATATAGTATTTTGAATTCAAAAACAAATAATAAAGGGATTTTCACTCTTATTCCCAAATTTGGTAATTTATTGGTCAGTCCATTACAAATGTATGCAGACACAATGATTGTAGTTCCAGTCCTATATAGTATTCTAAAAGGAGGGCAAATAGTCTGGGCAATATGTCAGATTTGGTCAAATCGTCAATGCAATGTGTGATCTAGGACTTTTAATCACATCAAGATAATACTTTGAAAATAATAATACACGTAGTTCATTTATTAAAACTTTTTATATGGAGGGCAATAAGTCCAGTAAGTGCTCGCCATGAGCAAAACTATATGCACAATGTCTATGTCTGTCCCAGTAGGTCAAATAGTCCAGTTATGCAGAGAATGCTCAGTTTGTGGTCTCATACCTTAAGTTTGTCTTTTCTGCAAACTTTTCTCCAACACTTTGGGACAATGAGTCAAAAAGGGCAATTGGTCCAAACCACAAGGGTTAATTCCCTAAATTCGCAACATACAAGGTATTGGGACAATTTACAATTTTTCCACATATAAAACTTATGACTAGAACTCAAATAACCCACAATTTCACTTTAATATACAAACCCTAAGATTAAATTTGAATAATAATAACAAGTCATCAAGGACCCAAAAGCATAGTACAATTTAATAAATAAATAATTAATTAATAGCCAATAAATAATTTAAATAATTAAATAAATAAATTATTAGCACAATTAAATTAATAAATTATTAACTTAATAAATAAATTAAAAATAATTATTATTGATATAATTTCAGGGCTTAACCCAAACCTGTGATAACAGAGCCCAAAACCACGAAACAACTTTAAAACCCCTCAAAAATGCATTTATTTTTATTTTTATTGAGATTTGGTCCTATGACCGCGCGATCTGGCCCTATGGCCATGTGACCAGCCCTATGGCCGTGGGGTGAATCCCTAATCCGGGACAGCAAGCTCATGCTGCGACTGCAACTGCATCAAAACTCCAAATTCTCACAAAATTTCGAATTTCAAATCTCAACTTCAGTCAATCAATCCAATTTCAATCAAGTGATGATACCCAAGTCGCCCAATCTTGTACGAAATCCAACTTTTGTGAATCAAAACATTCAAGCGCTGTTGGCTGTGCCAAGTTTCTGACTCCACGTTGAATCCAACATCATTCTTTGATCAATTACAACACCATTTTATTGATCTCGCCCACCCCCATCAACCATCAGCAAGAACATGATTCACAATTCTATTTTTCTTCAAATTCGAACTTTGTACAGAGATCCCAACAGTCTGCAACTCTATCGCAAATTGTCGTTGACTTGGGGAAGTTGCGATTTGCAGATTCTCTTTGAAATTTCTCCTCACAATCTCAGACTGGCTTAATCCCAAACCTTCTGTATTGCAGCATGCTCCGGGCTACATTGAGTTTGTTTGATTCCTCTGAGGATTCAGATTCGGCACTACTACTTTTCCATCACCCTCAACAATCAATTAGTATCCAACTTCCCGATCAGGATCAGTGCTAATCACCCTTCCAGTGTTTACTTTTGAACGAATCGAATCAGCAACCATGCTCAGAAATTCTTGTCAAGTTTTCTCTTCTTACGTTGGATGTCTTTGACCACCTCGATTTACAGATTCTTTTTCTTTTTCTTTTTCTTTTAAGTTTTGAAATTCCTCACAGACACTCAAGCAAGCTTCTGATCTTCTCCAAAATTTCCCAAATTAATCTCAATTTCCAACAACGCTCAAGTATCAATGCCTTAATCCCAGATCACTCACAGTATTCACAACTCTGCTTTCAAATCTCACACATCTATAATGAGAGAAAAGAGAATCCCTAATTCCAAACACATACAAAATACACAAATAGATGCAAAACTCAAAGATAAATATATATTATTAAACTTACTTGAAAGAGAGGCATATCACAAAATACATGAAAACTCACAATAAATAAATATATATAATAATGGGACTTACATTGCCATGTTTTTCCTATTTTTTTAATCTTTTTATAGTTTTGAAAATGAGGTGCTACACCTCTTGGGAAGGGGTGAGATCTCGTTTACACACCCCATTCATCCCCTTTCTATTTTTTTATTATTTATTTTTTCATCCATCCACCTATTAGCCCTATTTACACTTAGAACTAGTTTTAGACTTTAAAATAGCTTTTATTTCTATTTTTAAACACTAAGGGGCCCCTAATTGGTCCCTTTTTTCCATTTTGACCCTTATTTTAAAAACTTCTAGGTCTACACTTTCGCAAAGAATTCACTATGTGGTGTGAACTCTAAAAGTCACGAAATGCTAGTTTCAAGTCGTATATGGTGTGGAGGGCGTTATTCGGGTGTCTTGAAGGGGCACCTTTGGCAGACTATGGGGAATTTGAGTTTGTTCATTCCATTGAGATCTTAGCTTGGCAAAATTACTACGCTCCAAACTATGTTGATGTTTGGGAAGGGAGATCTACTACAATAGTGGTTGCTAGTAAAAGAAATCAGGGAGAAGGGGGCGCGAGTATGGGAGGCCAAGAAGCCACCGTGACTACGGGCCTAGTGCCAGTGCCAAATCCACCCCCATTCAATCCCACGACTCAATTCTTTTTGCAACTGCAGCGGAATTTCTATGGACAAAGGGCCAATAAAATGAAGTCACTTCGCACATTTGCACATGGAAGTGATGAGTTGTTGCGAGAGGTGCATTCGAGACTGTGGCGGTTGATTGCCGCTACTCACGGAGTGACTGAGCATCAAGTTGTTTCGCACTGGTACAACATCTTGGATAAAGAGCTCAAAACTCTTGTTCGAGGTGAGCCTTGAGGTTGGGTGTCCCATCCATCTTGAGCTATATTTTTGAGACCTCTAAGAGAATTGAGATCAATCTCTTGGAGGAAAAAGCAACGATGGGATTCTTGTGAAAGGAGGAGAAACAACTCTAGAAGACTAAATCCGCCAAGGCTAAAATTCCAACTAATGTGGAGGATGCGGATATTACTTGTTTTAATTGTGGTGGGGTTCGTCATCGTTGACAGAATTGCAAAAAGACACCAAAAAAAGAAACTGCCAAGATTGGTGGATTCTACTTTGGTTGCAGTGTCAAGGGTCATAGAGAGCCAAAGGAAGTGACTCTAAAGAGGCCAATTCTGTGGGAGGAGAGAAGATATCGTGGAAGGCCCGATTTACAGAGTTGGAGGCTAAAATGGTAGAATGAGTGCTACTATAGAGGCCAAAGGATCTTCTTCACAAAGGACCACAACATCCTTTTATGTAGAAGAGGACGACTACATGTTATGTAGTATGACGAATGCCAATGGCACGCCAAGGGTTGCCTTTGCTACAACATGAAGTAAGACTGTGGTGCATGATGCACCATGAGGGGCGAGTTCGGGTGGATCCACAACGAGGTGAAGCTAACTAATAAGCTAGGTTGTCAGAGTCATTTACATTGGAGGATGTGGTGCCCACTTCATCCATAGTTCTACCGATTCAAAACTCCAGCAATCGCCAGGCTGCTCAAGTTACGAGAACTAATGGTCTAGGTACGAGCACACTTTTTGAGGTAGCTACCACCATTTGTCATGCTTCATTGTTTTCAGCATCCATGATTGTGCATACTCAGTTTAGTGCTGTTACAGTGTTCCAATTGGCAGCCACCATGTGTAAGGAAGGCACCTCAACATTGGTTAGTGCTATGGAAACTATGTTTGAGTCACAAGTGATGATTGATGGTGATTGGATTGAGTTGGAGGGGCTTTTATCAGCAACTGCTTAGTTGAAGACCATGCCAGTACGTTCGGCAATAGGGCGGTCATCCATCACTCCAAGAGTGGTGGTATTTGACAATTCCCATGGCCTTTTCCAATTAATTGGGCCCAAAGGGAAAGTTTTTGTGCCTCAACGGGTAGTCAGGTACTATTGGATTCAGTGCACAACCCTTGATGCTAGGTGATTCAACCATTGAAGGCTTGGGTTTGACCAAAGACACGTTGGAAACATGTCCATGGATGATTAGTACTTTTATGGGAGGGATGGAGCAAGCAAATGGCATCACACAAAGCGAATGGACACTACGACTCCGCTATGATGATGTTGAAGATGCTAGCTTCATGAAGGTGAAAGCTATAGTCACAGAGGCCAAATCTTATGATGTCTTGGTAGGAGATATTAATGGTGTTATATCCTATGGGTTTAACTTTGAACTTCTGGAAGAAGACAACGTCATATAGACCGGGATGGCAAGTAGAAGATGGACGTACTTAAGGCTCAACTGCCACCTCGTTTTATACGAGATTTCACCGGTAATTTGGCTAATCTCTATTGTTTTTCTGGGCTTGTAGCAAAAGGTCTATTTTAATTTGAAGAGGATTTTGAAAATCCTTCTATGATCGTTTTAGTTGTAGAAGTTGATGACGTTCAAGCTTTGGAAGCTGGGGGTGAAGAATTATATCAACCTAGGATAGAATCGGCGTGGAACAGTACCGCTGAGCTACGACATGCTATAGAAACTATGATCTAGGAGGCATGACAACAATCCTTGTTGCCACAAAATGAGGAGGAGGCTGGAGGTGCGGATGTTGTTGGTCTACCTCTAGATACTTCTACGATCCATTGGAAGCCGCCAGACGAAGATATTACACTTTTGGAGTTATTTGGTGGTATTGGTAGTGGATTGGCTATAGTGTTGCAAGCGGGTGTAAAAGTGAGGCATTATATTTATGTGGACAACAACAACATGGCACGCCAAGTAGCCAAGTGTCATGCTCGACAAATGTGTCAAGCTTTTCCATCATTATTAAGCACCAATGCTATCACATTTGTTGTACTACTAAGCAATATTTCTTGATTTCACATGAAGACATTCTACAATTGGGGCATGTAGATTATTGCGGGTTGGCCATGCCAAGGCATGTCTATGGCAGATAAGCAGAATGACTTTAAGGACAACCATTCTTCACGGTTTTATGATATGGTACGCGTGATAAGTTCTATTCAGACTTCTCAACCGCGGCCACCAGGGTATATTATTGAAAATGTGCTTGTGGTAAGTACTTCACATACACGCACACTTGAGAGTATCCATTGCATAAATGGAATTTCCATTCTATTAGATGCGGCTACAGTGGCTTCACGAGCTCACAGACTATGACTTTGGTGGACCAATATGGCACCACCCGAGTTGTTACATGTAGTAGTATGGCATATTCAACAACCCGATGTATATGTGAAAAACATTTTGGATCCCCACCAATCACCTAGGCGTGTTTATTATGATGATCAAGCTCCGTTAGTGATTGTCAACCGCAAAGGTGAACCACGAATGGCTTTGCCTACATTGGTAAGTTTTTCGAGGTCCTATGCTTTTAAAGATAATGGACTAGGTTTAGTGTGGGATGCTTGCAGTGAAGAAATGGTTGAGCCTAATGCCGATGAGCGGAAACGGGCTATGGGATTCCAAACTGGCATTACTAATGTCCTAGTTATAACGGAATTCTAGAGACGATATTTAATTGGTTGGACAATGGGATTCCAAACTAGCATTACTACTGTTCTAGGTATTACGGAATTCCAGAGACAATATTTTATTGGCTGGGCCATGGATTTAAATTGTCTCTCTTGGATAGTATCACTTGTTGTAGCAGAGCAAAAGCATATAGCTTCAACACTATGGAGCCACTTGGGTTTTTATAAGCTATGAGCGGCCATGAAACCATTAAGTTCTGGCAGTCCAGACATGGTAGTTGGGGGCGAAGAGGCCTTCACAGCTCATCCATGGGATTTATGCAAGGATACTCCATTTTCACAACTCCAAGAACGAGTTGGCCTAATTGGGAAGAAATGGCCAAACACAAAATCAAATAGGAAAAGCATGTGAAAAAAATATTCTTTGAAGACTATATTGAAGATCATACTAATGGACTATGGCGTGTGAGCCAAGTGGAAGAGAAATATGGCATGGCTGGAGTGGAGCAAGAGGACTCTACTATAGGTGGTGTGCAATAGCAGCCAAAGGTGGAAAAAATTGCTCCAAAAGAAGATCGGAAGCAGATGGTGACCAAAGAAACTTAGAAATTGTTGGTAGGCCTAGAAGGTGAAGCAGAGAAGAAAGGGGAGCAAGAGTTCCTCATTATGTATGTTGATTGTTTTGCCTTTAGTCTCAAGGATATGGGAGTATTGAAGGGACAAGAGATACGTATTAACCCCTAAAGGACCATTGTCCCTTTGGTGGACAAATGCGTTTTGAGGCAAGTATCTACGGGTTGAAATTTTTTCCTAATATTTTGAAATTTCTTTTGGAGATAGAAAAGTTGATTAGCTTTGTAAGAATATAATTTTTTTTCAAAATCGGTGCCCGGGAACAATAGTTATGACCAAATAAGCTCAAAGGAGGAGACGGCAGATAGCTTGGGCAATCCAAAAAAATGAACAAAAATTTGAATTTTATTTTTTATTTTATTTTTTCTCTATTTTATTTTTATATTATTTTATTTTATTTTATAGATTATATTTTTTTCTATTTGGAAAGATTTGATTCATTTCATTTGGATATATTATGAGAAAGTTATGGACATTCTTGTTTTTCGGGCAATTAGAGCATCTTCTTGAAAAAAATTAACTTGTAGGATTCATTTCTGAATGCAATTTTTCAAATTTTTCATTTTTCATTTTTTGCATGGTCTGATTTACTTGCTAGAACAATCTCACCATTGCGATTAGTGCATTTTAATTCCATCTAAAATATATGAATATTTTAGATTTTCCTTCTATCTCATACCTACTTCTACTTAACAATTTTTTTAAAGATGATAATTAATTTTAAATTTTTTTTTATTTTTTATACCTAGACTCTCAACTCAATTCTCCACTATAAAAATTTAAAGCTCAAAACTTTATAGTGCAGAAATTTTAAGTTAAAAATGTTCAAAGTCAAAAAGTCTTATCCCGCAATGTACTAAAAAACTTGTTTTTTCCACTTTAAACGCAAATATCTTGCAATCTGAGCGGTCAAAAATTCTGAAATTTTTTCTACACTCTCATACTAGTTAGGTGTAAGATCTTACGTTTAGATATGAAAAATAAACAATTTTTAATTTTTTCACTCCTTGCCATAGATATGGCAGTTTTGAGTGTTTTCTGGCAAAAAAAGGCCTTGGTCCTTCAAGGGTTAATTTGATGGATGATGCACCAATTTATTGCAAGATGTACAAGTATAGTGAGGTAGAACGCAAGATGATTCAAGCCCAAACCAAGGAGTTGTTGGAGGTTGGATTGGTGGAAGTAGCACCATCAGATTGTGAATATGCATCCGCAACGGTTATGCCATCCAATAAGGACATTTTTGGTAATTGCATTGAGAAAAGGATGTGTAGGGACTATCGTAGAATTGATAAATTCATGAAGTTAGACCATTATGCAATGCCAACACCGGAGGAAAACTTTGACACCATTGGCCATGCTAAGGTATTTAGCACTTTGGATCTCACCAACTTGATATTCAAAAAGGTGATAAGGGAAAGACGGCGTTTTTGGAGAATTGATGAGGATGGAAAGGACTGACTCTATCATTGGAGGTTCCTTCCATTTGGTTTGAAAAATGCATTTGCTAAGTTTCAAAGAGTCATGGATCGCATATTTTCTAGCTTGGATTTTGTGAAATGCTACATTGATGACATTATTGTCTATAGCACAAATCAAAAACAACATAGAGATCACTTGAAGGAGGGTTTTGCTAGACTAAGACTTCATGGGTTAAAACTATATCCAAATAAATGTAAGTTTTATTATAACCATGTGGAGTATTTGGGTCACATGATATATCCTAGTGGATTGGGTGTGGTGGTAGGTAAGGTGGAGGTGATGATTTATATTCCAAGGCCAAAGGATGTGAGTAGATTGCGGTCATTTTGGGAGTTGTATAATTACTATCGAAAATTTGTGAAAACGTTTAGTGCCATCGTAAAGCCATTAACCATGCTGATAAGCAATGATCAACCTTGGATGTAGGGAGATGAGCAAGAGGCTGCTTTCAAGCAATTGAAGGAACATTTATCATCGGCACCAATATTAAAGAGGCCAATTTCAGGTAGAACATATCAATTGCATATGGATTGGAGCTCACTAGGGATTAGCGCGGTGTTGATTCAAATTGAATGGTGATGGCAAGGAGTTTATGGTAGCTTATGCCAGTTGCTCCAATACCAACGCTGAGGCACAATATAGCTCGTATGAAGGAGAGTGTTTAGCAGCGATTTGGGCAATTACTCATTTCTGTTGCTATTTATATGGCAACAAATTTCTATTGGTTACAAACCACCAACCGTTGAAGTGGCTGATGGAGTCAAACAAGCTACAGGCAAGCTTGCACGATGGGCTCTAATGCTAATGGAGTATGATTTTAAAGTTGTACAAAGTGCTAGTTTGGTGAACATGGATGCTGACGGTTTGAGCCGCAATCAAAGTCTTAGCCAAGTGGACTTTACATGGGCCCAATGGCATGTGGAGGAGGGAGAAAATTCGTTACCAAGTTGGCATTCTACCGCTTATTTGAGTATATTGGCGATGACTAGAGACGAAAACAAGGAAGCCATCGTGGCCACGATGGATGCGGATGGTGGTGAAGAGTTTGGAGGCGTCAAGGATATTTTTGATGACGTGGAGGTGATGAAATACTTGAAGCATGGTGAATTGGCGGTCAACACGTTAGCCAAGGTGAAAGATTGGATTCTACAACGAGCAAAGCAGTTCGTGTAGGAAGGGGCTTATTTTCTTCAACTTTGGCCAGATGGCAACAAGAAGGTGGTACCAGCACCTCATGAAAGAGTGAAGTTGATAATGCATGCACACGAGGACTTAGGACACTTTGGAGTGCGGAGAACTCACAGTTTGTTACAAATTCACTATTGGTGGCGAGGTATGCAAATGCAAGTTCAACAATTGGTAGCCAAATGCATAGTATGCGATAGAGTGCGAGCATCTTATAATGTCCTGATGCCTTAGTTACAACCATTGTCAATCATGGGATTGGGCTATTGATGGAGTTTGGACTTTGCAGGACCATTGCCGATGACTTCATGACATAACAAGTATGTGTTGGTGATAATCGAACATTTTTCTAAATGGATTGAGTTGGTGGCATTGCCTGACAAGTTTAGTGAAAGGGCTGCTTATTCATTTTTGGATCATGTTTTGAGTCGCTTTGAAGTTCTTGTGGAGGTATTGACTGACTAAGGACGCAAGTTTCTTGGAGAATTTCAAGCCTTATGTGAACAAGCGATGATTGATCACCGCACTATTTCAAATGATCATCCTGAAGCAGATGAATTGGCAGACCACATGGTGCAAACCGTCAAGAGGAGGCTTCGAAAGTATAGCTTAAAGAAGGGGCATCATGGAGATTGGGACTTACAACTTCCGTGGATAGCGATGGGCTATCGGTTTAATAAACAAGCCTCTCTCGCTTCTTTTTCACCCTATTACTTATTGTTTGGGCATCATCTGGTTTTATCAATGGAAATCAAACAATATGCAAACAAGATATTGGACCACATGGATGATCTAGACATGTGGGCTTGCATATGCAAACAATGTGCAAAATTATACAATTTGAAAGTGATGCCAATGGCTTTGGAGAACCTTTCTATTGCACAGCATAGAGACACTTTGCATTATGCCACGATACGAGTAGGGGGTTAAAAGCCTCAGGTGTGACGTTTTCTACCTGGTGACTATATTTACTTGCAACAAACGACGCCTACCACCCTCGACGTGACAACAGAGCGTATTATTCTACAAGTGCGTGAGGTGCTCAAGCCGAGAGTGTTCTCTTAGAGAGTCGTGATGGCAAGATCTGGCAAGATCACACGCGCAATTGTGCGCTGTGTCATTTGCCACACATTGATGGACATATTGATTTCAACAAGTCACAAATTTTGGCTGGGCTGAAATGCGTGTTGTGTGGAAGCGCCAAGAGCGCTACTACTATGGTTTTGTGTGATGTTTGTTCCACAGATTGTTTGAATTTTTTTTTGGACAAAATCCCAGCGGGCCGTTGGGTTTGTCCAAAATGTGTGTTGGGGTGAAATAAACCATCATCTTAGTATGGGTTTTCCATTGGGTTCTTGTTAGTGCTTCGAAGAAGATCACTGAGTTTGCTAGTGTAAAAGGGGCTTCAGCACCGGCAAAGGGGGCGAATAAAAGAGTGGTTGTAAACCACTTTCTACACTTGTGCACTGAGTACTCGGGGGTGCACTTAGTTCTACTATAACAAACCACGTCTGAGCAAGTGGTTTCTAATAAACTATAATTTCAACCTAAAATTTTGAACATTGTTTAATAATGACTATAGCTTTCTATTGCCAAAATTTCCAACTCAAATAAAATATGAAATGATTTCTAGAAGAGGTTGAAAATGAACTAAAATGGCATGTTTTTCAACTCAAATAATTATAGAGGACACATTTAGATGACCATTGAGTCAATATTCAACTCAAAATGAGCTTTCAATAATGAGTTATTTTTAGGAATTTTTTGTTCATTTTTTAAACAATTTTTTCTTATATAATATAGGGATGTGAAAGTTATTTTTCAGTTCTACAATGTATCTTTTTACTTCAAAAATTTGTAACTAATTATTATTAACAAATAAAAATAAAAATAATTCAAAACATAAACTTTCAAAGTAGGAAAATATATTCATATTTTTTTAATTTTGTTTTATTTAAAATTCAAAAAATATATAGGGGGTCCAAAGTTTTGTTCGCACATGGTTTCTAATGGACACTCTAAATGACCCCCCCAAGACCGAGTATTATGGGGTTTTATTTCTTTACTATGCTATGGATGTTGCCAGTGTTAGTGCTTATGGTGATAGGATGTTTTCGCATTGCTATCATTGTTTGCAAGCTTTTATTGTGGTTGTGACTGACATCACAAGTCACAAGGCATTTTTCCTATGATTATGGTGTCCACCATTGGTCAAGAGCCATTGGACCTTGGTGTGGTTAGGTTGCTAGCCAATGACAGGGTCTATTGTTGGCTTATTGCACGCCTCCTCTCATGTTGGCTCTATATGATCTTGGCACGATGTGACTGTGTACAACACATTAAACAATTGGCATGGAAGAAAATAATGTCTTATTTAAAAAATTAAAATAAGACATTATTTTCTTCCATGTACTTACATTAAAATAAGAAATTATACATGAAAGCCGAAACCTCACAATCACAATTATCACTATTGAGGTTACTATAAAAGGTTACTATTCAAGGAACATTGATTGCCTTTGGATAATTACAAATTTTCAAGAAACTATTCATTCTTTATTTTCCTTATAGATATCATTTTTTAGAATGAATGCCTAATAACTTTATGACAATTATGAAGAGAGAAAAGTGAAGTGATTCGAAAATGGATTCCAACTTTCAATGGTGAAAGAAAATTTTGGTCATAAGAATCCTAAATGCTCGCCTAAATGATAAGAATAAATAAATATGTCTATAAGTAGATAGTGAAGTTCTAATGAAAAATCTATAAATAGTTTATTTTAGCAAAAGTTTTTAGTGTTGAAAAGTTCTTGGTAACCTTTCATTGGAATCTTTCATTGTTTATCATTGTAAAAGAATGCACAATGCCTTATAAACCTTTATATAATCACTTTACCTCTATTTGGGTTTGTTGCTTGTATAAGAAACTTGTGGTGTTAAAAAGTTATTGAGAAACATTTCATTGCTTATTTTTGTGAAATAATATGTAGTTCTTTGAAAACCTTTTTGTGATTACATTACTTCCATTTTGGTTTATTGCTTGTGTAACAAGCTTTTGGTGTTGAAAAGTTCTTAGAGAACCTTTCATTGCTTATTATAATGCAAAGTCCTTGAAAACCTTTCTACAATCAATAGTCCAAGATTTTGTGGAGAGTTTTTGAGCTACAGGTATTCCAACGGCTTTGGAACTAGTAATACACGTTGCACACATAAACAAATTATCCTTGAAATGATCATTTTTTAACAAAATTTGTAATAAATTATTATAAATTAAGAACCATTCAATTGACTTATAGAAACTTTATGTATACATGAAATTACTTATTTATTTTAATTTGAAAAAAAATTGCATTGTAAATATTGAAAAATTTACAAAACCTCTATTAAAACTATTTGGAAAAATCCATTGGCTAGGAGTTGAATTAAATCACAAATAAGTAGAAAAAGTAAATAAGATTAATTTCTTACACTTAGCCTTTACATTTTTAGGCTACTTCTAGATCCAAATGTTTGAAGAACCCAAGAATTCAAGCTAACTAACACAAGTTTATCTTCTTGAAATAACCTCATTGTGCCTTTTTGACAAAGGATTAATACTTAATGATCTAAGTGCTCTTGGACAAAAGTTAAATGTGTTCTATGAAAACATATCCTTAACAATTTTTTAAAAGATTTCCATTACAAGAGATTATATTATGAATCACAAATTGAGATTATGTAGAAAGTCAAATTGAATTTTGTTTTAAAATCAATTGCAAATCATTTTTCTTTGTCAATTCACTAATAACACATTTTATATATTTAGCATGTGAATTTTTTAATGCTTGGTCAAAATTCCATCTTACATTACTGATTAGCACAAAATGACCAAAATTTTAATCATGAAGATATCATTACTTCCTCCTAACAATAAGTTTTAACAATTTATTAGTATTGTATATGTTGTAATCATTTTTTTTTTTAAATTAAAAAATAACAATTTTGAAGATTAATACACTTCTTCAAAAACAACCATTTGTCTACATGTATAAATAAATAAATTCTATCCACAAATGTTGTTTAGAAGACAAGTAGCAACTACAAAAATGTTTCTTAGGGATCAAATATACAAAATTGAATCACTAGAAGTAAAATATTATACTTCAAAACAAGAACATAGAAGCTATGCCAAAGAACAAAGGTTGTGTCATGTGCAAGTTGTCCCAACAACTATACAAAGGGCACACTTTGCCCAACAAGGCAAGGATTCCTACACACCCAATTGCAACAAAGTAATAAAAATGCACGAGGATTTGGCTAAAATGAGGCCAAACCATAAAAAGAAGGCAAAACAAAAATAGCCCATACCAAGTGAAGACAATCACATAGTTTTTTCCTTCTTCCCATGTTTATTTGTGAAAAGCTAATAAACTTTGAATACAACACTGAATATGGTAAGCAACAACAAAACTTTGTAGTCCCCCTACTTTATGCTTTTTGAGCTACCGATTGCCATCCTTTGCTGCCAACTAAATGCTCCTCAACAAAAATCACATTCCACCTAGTTGCAAGTCATCATCCATGATTGTTGTCAAAAATTCCATCAAAAATTGCATTTCATTTGTTTCCCATGTATTGAAAATTTTAATGAATGTTTCAATCCATAAAAAATTACATCTACACATCAAATTAAGTTGTTTTTTGAGTTGTGGTGAGATCTCTGAAACCATGAGTCCCATGATCTTTGTACCATTAAAAGGTCTATTTGAAGATGGGTGCACAAACTTTATTTTCTGGCATTCCGCCTTGTGACAAAAAAGATATTGAATTTCAAAGTTTTTATGAGTTAGAGAATTAAAGAATTACTTTTACTTTTACTTTATGGGCAACGACAGAGGGCATGCAAGTTACTTTTGATTTTCTATTTACCGAAAGCTGCAACGAATTTTCCATTCCGTTCAAAATAGCATTTCGTTCGTTGTCAATCCCCACCACAAGTGAGACTGGGGCGTGGCAGTTCCTTCGAGTTCCCCTTCGTCGCTGTCGTGAGTTCAACGAAAGTTTCAGTCCGTCAGAAAGTGCACGTCGTTCGTTCCCCTGCGTCGTCCCAATCGTAGTGTCGACAATCTCGTGAGTGCGTTTCTTGTCCGTCGAGTCGGTCAATCGTCACGAAGATTTCAACTACACTTCCCTTCCGTCGAGCCGGCATGTCTCGTTCGTTCGTTCGTTCGTTCGGCCCTCGTCATCGTCGTCACCATGGTGTCGGACACACTGAAGCCCTGCCTGTCAACTGTAGTAGAACAGGGATACTGCCGTCTGTTGTGGTGGTGTTGTTGTGTGAGTTGGTGTTGCGTTTTCTGTGCATGTGCGGTGCTGCTTCTGCTTGCGTGCATGACGCAACGAGCGGAGAATCGCGGTCCCGATCCGTAGTCTCACGAGAAAGGTCGCAATTAGGCTTATGTCCTACCCCGTGGTGCCGATGTTGTTGCGTGTTTTCGACGGAGAAGCTTACGTTAGGTTTGCGAGCCGCGGAAGCAGGGAGAGTCGGATGATAAGATGAAGATGAGGCCATGGTGTTGATGCGCCCGAGGACCGACCGCCGGGAAGGATGGCGATGCAGGTGTCTAGCGGTCGTTTGAGGTGAGGGAGGACGAGGATGAGAGCACATGTGGTGTGTAGGGAGGAAAGCAGGTCGTTCGTTTTGCGGTGTAAGGAAACATTTGTTAATTGCCGTGGTGTTTTGTTGAGTGTGAGTTGCGGTGTGAAGAGCGGTGCTTGCGTTTGGTGTGGCGAGGTGTGTGTGTGGCACGATAAGAGGTTCTTTGGAATCGTGAGGAGTGATCGTGTTTCTTTTTCGTTCTTAATTGGAGGTGAGGTAGTCGGGAAGGGGGAGAGCGTGTGGAAATGTGGAAGAGGAAGAAGCGTCGGCGAGGGGATTTGATTGTGGAGTGAGTGAGTTGAGTTAGGCGCATTGTGGGACTGGCTGTTGGTTTGTGGAATGTTTTCTTTGAGTTTTGGATTCGTGCGGAAGTGAAAAGGGAGGTCGTGTTCTTGGAGTGTTTTGTGCAACCGTAATTTCATGGCGCTCTCTGTTCTTAGTCGGGAGATTTTTGTTGTGCTTGATTTGGCGTGTTTATGAATTATCGCCGTCCAATTCAGGAAGGTCTTTTTAATCTGTGGCGATAAGAGGCTGACAGTTACGGGCGGCAAGAGCCATCTGAATCTTGCTTTAAGGTTGATCTTGTGGCCGATGACTGTTTCTGGAGTGAGGTAGTGGAGTTTTTGTTGACCGAGTATGAGAGCCAGGTCAACAGCTGTTGTTACTGACGCGGAATAGTTTGTGAATCTGTAGAGGCATGGACGATGTAGGCATTTGGGAGACGCGAAGGAGATGAGGCTACAGGAATGGAAAGGACTACGGTTTTCAACAGAGGGACGGGAATCGGTCACATAGATGGTGCTATCGGGTTTGGCTCTGTCCATTTTGGGGCTGTTTAGGTACATGCGACAAGCGACGTTGGTCCCGTCGTCACGGGCGCATCAGCAGCGGACGACCTCGTCGTCATCGGACATGGAGGTCATATCTTTGCGGGAGGATGATCGGGTGCAACGAGCGGCCCTCTTGCAGAACCCTGAGCGGAGTCTCGTTGTGCGGGAGCGGGAGTTGGCCATGGAGCGGGGGTTAGAAATTCAGGACAGAGAGACGCACTTCATGTCGTCTGCGCGAGCACAGGCACTGGTTCCGCCCATGGGCTTGCGCTCCACGTCCAGTAAGCGCAAACTGGACGATTATGAAATTGGAATGGCGGAATCCTCCGTGTCTGCAACCTCGCAGGTTGGTGAACCTTCCCCTGCTTATGCACTCAGGATCCGTCTACTATGTTGTGTGAAATGTGTGCTTTTTCAGTTATAAAGAGCTGCCGATCTGCTATTTCTCGCCGGCTGGAGTTCTTGCTTTTGTTCGTTTCTATGTTGATCGCTTAGAGATCTTATAGTCGATTTCAGTGTTCGACATCCAAACCCCACGCAAGCCCGTCACGAGAATGAAGCCTTGGGTCTACTGTTGCAGGTACGGGCGAGGAGGGAGAGCAGGGAAGATGTCTTGGAGGGGAGTGTCGCGGAGTCCAGCGGAAGGGAAAGGTTCGATATGGGGATGTCAGTCGGTGCACCGGAAGCGCAACCTCTTGACGGGGAAAGCCAAATGCGTGAAGAAGATGGGAACGCTGCCCTTGACGATGACTCGACCTGGGGTGATGAGCAGAATTGGAATGGGAGTTCCTTGGATGCAGTCAGCGAGTCGAGTAAGGAACCTCCTGACAAAGTTGAGGACGGCAGCAGAGGAGAAGAGGGCAGTGCACTTGAAGAGGTCAGTGTAGACCATGGCAGCAGCATTGAGGTCGTCTTAGATGAGCCTACGATGGTAGTTGATTTCGGGAGCAGTCCGTACGAGTTCACAGCAGGAAGTGATCTTTCAAACAGTTCATCAATCGTCGTAGGGTCATTACCCTCTTCTGGGGCAGATATTTCTTTTGTCGAAGGTACTGAAGTTGAGCCCAGTGATCCGGGAACCAATGGAGGGAGGGTTGACGATCTTCCATTATCAGATATAGAGGTGGAAGGGGAAGCAGAAGTTGATGATGAGTTACTCGTGGAAAGAGATGGTGTGAATGATGTTCAGGAGGGATCGATCAGTGGGGTTCATGGAGGTCCGGGTACTTCGATAACTAGACCTGGTAATTCTAGTGCAAGTAGCAGCAGCAGCACCTTACTAAGCGGGAACCCAGCTGGGCAGATCCAATGTTCCCCCTCACCCATGGAGGTGATCCCTGCTCGTCTACAATTCTTTGTGCGGACATATGGACGTACAATTGTCCTGCACGCTCATGCATCTGATTTGGTGGAGTCTGTTCATCAACAAATCCTTGCGAAGACTGGACTTCCTGTCTCGGAGCAAAGACTAATTTTCGGTCGGCTTCAGCTGCAACAAGACCAGACGTTGGCGTCTTGCAATGTCGACAATGATGCCACACTGACCCTAGTTGCTCGGATGAGGAGTACTGCACTTCCTGCTTCGTGGCAACTCATCAATGACCTTGTGGCCACTATTAGGGTCATGTGTGCTGTAGGAGAACAACAACTTGGTTTGAAGCTGATGCATTCACAAGATTGTGTGCGGGCAAGCGTGCAAGAGTTTTTGAAAATGGCCGTGAAGTCTGTGCCTGTTTCCGAGCACATGCAGGTAAGGGTTTTTCCTCTTTTGATAGCTATCTTTGTGTCCAGCTGGATTCTTGTATGTCATGGGCACAAAGAGATGTAGAGTTTTCCTGCAACGACTTGAGGATGGTTTACGTAATACGCTTTCGCCGAACTTGCACAGTTTATCTTGGCATTGTCTTTTTTATGAATGGGCGATGCGCATTTGAAGAAATATTCTTCTGTGAATAATATCAGATAAATTTAGAGTGGACAGACTTTTTTGGATGCACAGAGGTAGACATGCAGGTATAGCATTTCTGTCAGGGAGGTTCATATGGTGCTGAAACGGCTTAGGGTCTTGTTGATTGCAGGTTTTTGAGCTGGCCGGAGCAACATCTGCCTTGGTCATGTTGCTTTTATCCCCTGTGGAGACTAACAGAGAATGTGCCGAAGACGCCATTAACATGTTCCTGGCTTCAAACGACGAGTATCTGCCTGCAAGCATTCACTGTCATTGTGCACCTCTGCTTCTAGATTTCTGCAAGCTTCTAGCCAAAAGTGCTCCTAACCATGCTCTGTATGCGTCCTGCCGGCAAGCATTGGCTCGATTACTGGACTCTGTACTGGAAGCACACGGAAGTCCGTACTTCAACGAGGCTAAAGCAGATAGCATAGTTGAGGACTTTGCTCCGTTTGTGAACGAGCTCTCGTCTCGGTTGACGCAGAATCTGCGGTTTACTGCTAAGGCTTACTTGAGCAAGGAGACACCTGTCAGCTTTTCTTCTTATGTGAAGGAAGCGAAGGACTTTACTGCATTTGTGATACCACTTTGTAAAGCTATGGAGGTTTGCAAGAGGGTCGATGCTTCTGGATCTGGAAGCAGTGCATTGGGGTCTACAGTTGTGCTTACGGAATGCCCAGATCATCGTGATGGTACTACGGAAGCTGAGGGGCTGTTGTTAGGTGAGACATCTTGTTACGTTCCAGGTGGTATTTAGTTCAGGAGGATTAACTGTGTTCCTATAGGAAGGACTGATACGTAGCTTCCAGTTAGTAGCGGGTATGTTTTCGAAGGCATGCGTTAGCTTGTTTTAATAGATGATCTTTGCTTGAGTTTATCCAGTGTTCCTATGGAACTTGGTTTCGAAAGTAGTAGGGCGAGAAGGTTGCTCGTCTCACTACGCTATTGAAAATTTCGTTGGGTACACCTCATCCTCACTCTTTTATCGTGCATGAATGTGCAGAGTATGATTATACAAGGAACATAGCAGCTAGAGTGGGTGCTGAGATTGGATCTCATGGTTGGCTGCGGCAGTTATTTAAGGACCTCCTACACGAGATAGACAGCTGCCTGGAAGCTGTCGGGTTTGTCGTAGAAAGACAAAACGATTCAACTGGGCCGGGGGTGACCGCAACTGAGGAACGTCCCTTTGGATGGGCCCCGTTCCTTGTTGTTCTCAAGGGATTGCATGCCATTGCAAAGCTTTATGAGGGGGCAATGGTAGACCTGCTGGATATGCTGCTGGTGCGGCGGATCTCGTTGAATATCTTGATCAGGCAATCTCGATGGCAGGTGATTACTCTCATGAAAACCTGGAATTTAACCTCCCAAAATCAATCGCTTAAAAGAAAAATTCAACTCAAAACTATTTTTCATTTTTCTAGATAAACTTGTTTTTGTTATATTCAATTTTATAACGACATAATGTGAACCTCTTCAGTTATTAGTTTTCTCAAAGATTTTTGTTTCAGAATATTTAGTAGTCGTTTCTATTCACTAATATTTCAAAACCTCCAAAAATTCTCTTAATTGTACTGAAGATATATTTCATAATAAGACGACCGTACTCTTTCCTGCTCCTGTAACGACTTCAAAACTATTAGTGTCCTATGAATGATTTTTTAAGAAACTCTAGAGATGAAGAATGCACCTATTCATCCAATAATCTGAAATTTCGGCTAACTACCTTGGATGATAGGGCTGCGCCCTGAACCTTGGAAGAAAGGATGCAGCCTCATACCAAGGTACTCCGATTATTGGAGAGATAGGTGCATTTTATGTTCTACAATTAACAGTGAAGTCATCCACCAAACCTTTTAGGTCGCAGCATCCTTACACGGTTAATGACTGAGGGTTTGAACAATACCTAGATGTGCTATGTGCTATAATGTATGGTTCTTCATATTCTTTGAAGTATGCATTAAAGGAAATGATGTTACGCATGATTTTTATAAATTATGCATTCTCTGAAAATTTCCGTTTGGACCTTTGGCAAATTAATTTAGGAGCACATATCTTTGAAAATTCACGAAATATACAGTTTCTATATTAGTACTTATGATAGTTTAAACTATGAAGTTATCAATGAGGTATAATTTGAATGCAAGATTTCTTATTACATGTGTTCAAAGTACTAAACTTTTTATATACAGTGATCCTTTTAACAAGGAAAAACTTAACACCCTAACTGAACTTAACACCCTTTTAATTTTATATTTTTTTCATAGGATACTACATCTGTAAGAATCCATCAACATTTTATAATTCATACTCAGTAGCTTCATTATGCATTCGACAATATCCATTATCAACTTTCCATAAGTTGAACTATGGCGTTGAAGAAAATTAAAAGTAGCGTTTGGTAATGAGGGGTTAAGTCTTCTTCTTATCTGTTTGGCGTATTGAGGAACTGGTTGGTTAAGAACACTGATGGTTATTTTTAGTGACATTTTCTTTCGTCTTATATCCCTCTTGGCTGTAGCAGGATGACGATTTCTGGTTATTGGATCACAAAGCATTATTGGACTTTGAGTCAAAGAGAAGATTGGTAATGGCTATGCTCCCTGAACCTCAAGACGACCATGATGAGCGACAAGAAATCGTGGTGAAACGAGCACAGCTTTTGACCGAGTCTTTTGAGCTACTCGCATATGTTGACCCTGAAGTGCTACAAGGGGGTATCTCCGTGGAATTTGCCACCGAGGAAGCCACTGGACCTGGGGTATTACGTGAGTGGTTCTCTATGATATGCCGAGAAATTTTTAACCCTCAAAACGCCCTTTTCTTGGCCTGTCCAAACGATAGACGACGGTTTTTCCCCAATCCTGGTATGCCAAGGTTTAACTTTTCTTCTCTTGATTATCAATCTCTTGAAGTAACTTTGATCATCACATGGGAGAGTCAGGTAATTGTCTGCTGTTTCAGATCAGTTGTACGTTTTCTGATTTTTATATTCTTGTATTTTGCAGCGTCCGGGGTGAATCCAGGACATCTTACCTACTTCAGATTTTGTGGGCGAGTAATTGCGTTAGCATTAATGCACCGTGTGCAAATGGATGTGGTATTTGCTCTGTCTTTCTTCAAGCAGCTGGCTGGACTTCCTGTGCTGTGGGATGATGCTAAAGATGCTGACCCATGTCTTTATGAAAGCTGCAAGAAAATTTTGGAGATGGATGCCGCCTTGATCGACGCCGACGCCTTGGGCCTAACTTTTGTCAGTGAAGTCGAAGAGTTGGGTTCACACAAATCAATGGAGCTGTGCTCGGGTGGTAAAGACATGGTGGTGACTAGTGATAACCGTAGGCAATTCGTTGAATTGCTGGTCCAACGGCGACTTGTAGCTTCAGTTGCAGAGCAGGTCAAATCGTTCTCACAAGGCTTTTCAGACTTGCTTGTGAACCGCACTCATCAACAGTTCTTGCGAGCCCTTGAACCTGAAGACCTTGACCTAATGCTCTACGGAAAGGATCGGAACATCTGCCTTGAAGATTGGAAGGCACACACTGAATACCATGACTTTCGTGCAACTGATGACCAGATAGTTTGGTTCTGGCAGGTGAGAACCTTTCTTGTCCTTGTGAGTCTCATGATAGGCTTTTCAATTATGCTGGGCTTTTTTGAGTGCTTGGTGGGAGTGTTTTTTGGAATGTGCTCCTTTGTACAAGAATTCCTGGATTCTATTGTGCATTGTTTGGTTTTTTTCTGATATTAGATACATATGATATATAACAAGATCTCGGAATGACAGGTTGTGGAGAAGATGACCTCTGATCAGCGGAGAAGGCTTCTTTTCTTCTCAACGTCAGTGACACATTTACCGGCAGAAGGCTTTGCAGGGCTATCCTCAAAGTTCCATATCCACAGGGCGCACACCGAAATAAGTTGGTTGCCGACTGCCCACACATGCTTCTATCAGCTGGTTCTTCCGGCTTACCCAACGTATGAAATGATGTGCGCCCGCCTGCTGGCAATTACTGAATGTCATATTGCAGAAGGTTTTGGCTTTGCTTAGGCGGGACGTTATGGTAATGATTGTAAAGAGTAGAAAAATGCTCCGTGTATACATGAACATACAACCCAAACCCTATTGTGGGATAGGAGTGCTGTTTGGGGAGAGTGGTACCTTGGCTTTATGCAAAGGAACGTCACCTTTTCTGCTCTATATCAAGCTTGGTGATAAGACACTGCAGGGGGTGGATATCGGTTTCGATTTTTTTGCTGTAAAATAATAATCGAGATAGGCACTGAAGAATGATGCCGCATCAAGTTGGGGCAGGACTTCTTAGCTTGTTCGAGATATTCTTTATTGGATCCAAGGTGGAGGGACTAGTGCTCATCCATGTGTGCTCCTTCCAGTTTCTCGAGGGAATAAATGTGAATTTCTCTAGTATCTAGAACTAACCGGCTCTCCGCTTGGGTGGCAGTGTTTTAGGAGCTTTTCATTTTCGTTCCGTGCTTGCATTGGTGGACATGGAATGGTTCTTGCGTCTGGGTGTTCAAATGTACATTCTAATATTGAGGTGTATCTATCCAAGTGAATGTGTCTTTGCCATGGTCATAAAATCTCTTTTTTTGTTACTGCTGTGTTGTGAAATCTACTATGGGGTTTGGGGGTTTTCACTCAGTGAAATGGACTTTTTGTGCCCTAGTCTGTGCATTTCATGTAGGCTTGAGATAGTTGTGCAATAAATTTACTGGCTGCAAGAATATATCAAAGTAGGTTGGGAATTAGAGATATCCTTTTAAGTCCAACTCAAAGATTCATGTTGTGTTATTGCCAATAAGTAATTAATAATCAATGAAGTGCATTCTACCATTTTAGTCTAATTGCACTTCTTGGACTCAATTTTCAATCAATTCAAACATTCAATTTGGTGGTATAGAATAAAAGCTATTGAGGTTTTGGAAATTGATCTTGACTTCATCTAATCTTTGAAAGTTGTATGAAAAACAAAGTGAGATGTACCCTATGAACTTGCAACTTTGAATGAACATTCAATTTCAATGTCCTTTTGATTGTTTAGGAATCTTTGCTAAAAAAAATTAATATACAAAGAAGATTGAACAAAACAAAGCATGAAAAAAAAAAAATGAAACTCAAAACTCATTTCAAAAGTCCCCCATTTTGAAGTTCATGAATGTTATATAGAATTAGAATAATGTTGTGAACCTTCTTATCAATTACTGAAAGAAAAAAATGATTCACTAGCTATTACCACATGAGAAAATACAATTTCCTAAAAATAGCTTAATTAGTGGTGTAGGAATCTATGAATCAGTAGCAAATTTTTGTTTACTTTGTTGCAAATAAACAAAAAATTCATTCAAAAGATGGCCATCGAATGCAGACGAAGTCCTTACTACCAGTATTTGGTGGTCTACTAGCTTCATTGACTCTAACTTCAATTTTTCGGCTGACAGAGCTAGAATCCTAGCCCAAAGCGATTTGTGCACACTTGCAGATTTATGGGATCCATTATCCCTTGACTTCATACCATAGGAAGAGTTAGTGTCTAAATTTCCATTATCAACCCTCGAACAGCATCATTGGTTTCACCTTATTTCAAGTATTTCAAGTGAATGGCTAACACTTATTAAAGATTAAGGTGAACGGGTAGAGGCGGTAGAGTCGATAGACATGTTCACCAATTTAGAAGACCCTATTCCATTTTTAGTATGGCAAAACTCAATTTCTAACAATCATCTTTTACTTGCCACCTCTCAGTCTCTCTGGTTGGCTAGGGATGTTCTTAGAGCAACTGTTGGCATCTCCTTGAGGCAACTTTCTTTCATCCCAGAACCGTTAGAGGCTGTCTTCACTTCAGGCTTTGTTCGAAGAGTTTGAATCTGTCAAATCAAAAAAGGCCGCCAGAACACCCCATACCTTCTTTACACCGGTGTAGTGACTTCATTGCCATTTGATTCCGGGAGGTGGTATTGGGGAAATGGGTCTCATCTTATGGACTATACTACTTCCATAGGGCGTAAACTCCTCAACAATAGCTACTTCTTCAAGCGTTCAATCCCTTCCAAGTGGGTGGCTCACCTCCCTACTACATTCATCCCCGACTGGAAGGAACTATGGCACAAAACTAGATCTATGAAAGAAGCTACCTTCATGTGGTCAGTTTGGCATAATGCAGTTGTTGTCCATAATTACCTGGAGAGCCAGGATTAACTATGGCATTGACACTAATTGTAATTGTTGTAGTTTAGTGACCGAAGAATCTCCATTCCATAGGTTTTATGATTGTCCACAAGCACTAGAAGTTTGGGACTATGCCCAATCTATTATCTACCATCTTAGAGGGGTGCAACCTATTGCTGGGCCACATAATCGTCTGGACTTTGCCCAATGTGTTTTTGGCTCTTCTACTCCCAGACGGTTCCATGAACTCAAGACCATCTAGAACCTGCTCCGAGGCTCTCCACTTTGGATTATCTAGATCTCTCGGAATAGCAAAGTCTTTTCTCAGCAGCAATGGCCTCTGGATGTTATTCATTCTATGATTTGGGATGCTCTCCTCAACTCTAGGCGTGCAGCCCAGCTCAAGACTCAACTCTCAGTTCATCAACAACTACTAGCTGCTGCTAATATTTGGGCCAAGTTTGACCATATTTGGCTTAAATCTCTTGTCCTGGCTAGCAGGATTGGTACTAGTATTACTTGGAACATAAAGGGTCCCCCTTCGTGTTTATTTTTCTAGTCTCTCTCTCCCTTCCGTTCTTTTCCGTTTTGCTCTTATCTCTTCATTTATCCAGCCCTCGTGGCTTGGTTGTTCTGTGCTCTGTTTTTTTAATGCAATGGTTCGCGCCATTTGTTAAAAAAAGAAAAAGATGGCCATTGCTTCACACATTACAAGCAATAACAATTAAGGAGTTCAAGGATTTTACACTCACCATATGAACAGTGATATAGTCAAAGGTAGGATGATCCAAAATCAGCCCCCAGAACATTTTTGACCATAGAGGAAAGTTGGTCCTGTAGCTACTTCAATAATATTACCCTCAAGGAATCATTCCTCAACAATAACATTGTTCAAAAAGATTCAATTTTCCTTCCTATTCATAACTATTCTTATGCAGTTGAAAAAACATTCACTTATTTCCTACAATCTTGAAGGGCACTTTTAGATTGTTGTTGCAACCATGTAGGAAATTTAGAGAAACACACTAACATCTAAAAGGACAAGTATTTTACCCCTTATAATCTTCATTTATGATCCTCATTTCTAAGTTATATAATTGCTTTGACTACCAATAATGTTTTTATTTTTATTTTTTCTATAACCAAATTATTTTAATTATTCTAAAAAAATTCATTCCTTTCACTAGTAGAAAAGAGGTCTTGGGGTACCATTGAATAGTATCTAAGTGTAGTGCCCAAGGCCTATATTGGCACCAAGTGAGTGTCAATGTGGATCTTGGCCACCATGCCCTCACACTATTCTTCAATGTCCCTAGACCACCTTTTTTTTTTTATTACATGTAGTGTTTGCAATAGGAATTGCATATCTGATAAGCCTAAATATGTGCATGCAACCAAAAAGGGACGACAATGGGCTATCCAACATAAGGTGGAAGCTCCCATTTCCAACATTGCACCTTGAACTAGTCTTGAAAATATGTAGATACAAGAAGTCCAAAATGTTCAGCTTACGTACATGAATGCAAACCCAGTTTGGAGTAATGTAGGAGGCTCTGAAATGGCTCATCTAAAGGCTAATCCGCCTTTTTCATGTATTTTCTTAAATGGAAACATTTTTAGCTCATTTTATAGACAAAGAAAAGTAGAAGAGGAATCTAACACAAGTGGTTTCATATTTTTTGAAGCATTTTTGAATCATACTTATGGATTTTCAAAGGAGTTGTGTCATAGGTCCCTATTTATGTCCCTAGGTCTTCTGCATAAAACATTCACTTGCAACTTCTAAAGAAAAATGGGAAAGCAAAGAGAATGATTGTCTCTTGCAATTAATAATGTTCTTTTTTTCCTTTATTCATTCAATGACTATGGAGGTCAATTTATGAACTATTGTTTGTCCATTTCACAGTCATTTATAGGGTTTATTCTTATAATGCCTGCTCCATTTTAGAGCCTCCTACCTTACACCATGTACTTGAAATTCACAAACTCATATCATATTCATTCACATTTAGAAAATTTATAATTTATAATTATTGAAAATTCATGGTTTTCAACTGTCAATGTCAATGTTAAAAATAATTTCATGTGTTGATTCCACTTCAAAGTATGTTGGAATTGCTTCCAGAACTTGGAAAGTGGACCTAAGCATTGCAGCAGTTACGGTAGTACTGAGCCAGCACTGAAAAGGCTACCCAGATGGCGACATTTATTGAGCCTGGCACCGAAAAGGCCAGATGTGCCAGGGATGAATAAATGGGACGGATACAAAGGTCGTATTTGGTCGGTAGATAAGGCAAAAAATAATAATAAAATCTTGATGCCACAGTCATTATAAAAGTAAAAATAATTTTTTAATTTGAAAACAACTCCAGAATTCATAACTTTCACACTTGAAGAAGTGCAAGGGCTTTGTTTTGTGGTGTTTGGACATGCCTTGTGAAAGTTATGGCTTTTTTCACACTTGAAGAAGTGCAAGGGTTTTGTTTTGTGGTGTTTGGACATGCCCTGTGAAAGTTATGGGTTTTTTTTCAAAATAAAAGATAATTTAATTCAATTTTTGAATTCATAAAAAATTTCCACACCGTATGTCCAAATGCCATGAAACAAGTCCATGCACCCCTCCTTGCGAAGAGCTTTTCCAATGGTACCAAGAATGTCATTGAATGCCTCATGGTTTCTTAGATCTCAACATATGAAACAAACAGCCTAACTTAAGGTATATAGATAAAGTCCACCCTCAATATTTGTTGATACTTCAAAGTAAGGAAATTAGTAATACTTATGTGGTTTGAATTCATAAAAACTTTGAAAAACTTTAGACCATAGGTCTAAACACGACGAATCAAAGTCCATGCATCCCTCCTTGCGAAGAGCTTTCTAACAGTACCAAGAATATTGTTGAATGCCTCATGGTTTCTTAGATCTCGGTGTATGATACAAACAACCTAACTTAAGGTATATAGATAGAGTCCACCCTCAATATTTGTTAATACTTCAAAGTAAGGAAATTTGTAATACTTATGTGGTTTTAACACTTTAACACTTACGGGGGGGGGGGAAACATAGACAATTTGTAACACTTATGTGACTTTGGAATTAACATCAATAATACTTATATAAATGAAGGATGAAAATACATAAGATATGAATGTCATGGTACATCTAAGTGTAATGAAAGAATGAATCTAAAATAGTTTGATAAGATTCTTTTACATGCCAAGATTTTATTTCCTTTTGAAGTATTCGAATGCTTTGGATTATAAGAGGTGTAACATCAATGGGTCTTTGTTCCCAAAATAAGGGAGGTTGATGCAAAGGAGGTTGATGCAAAGGAGGTTGATGCAAAGGAGGTTGAAGTTTAACCCTTTAAGGACCAGTCAACCATGTTGTGGTCGATCTAGGTACATTTTGCAAAACAGAGAGAGATTGGAGTAGAATTCAGCAAGGGACCAAAGGCACACTACAACAAAAGCAGTGTTTTATGACTGCAAAAAACGACTGCAGTGAGTCATAAAATCGAAAAATATGACTCGCGCAGAAATCATTGTAGATGACTCAGAATATGACTGTAGTCGTTTAGAAGCAGTCGCTTCAGACATCAATCATATTGGCAGTCATATAAGTTGAAGGGTATAAATACCCATAATTAGCCATAGTATGCCAACAAGGCGTATATTTTGACTTTCTTTGACTTTTTTTTGAGCTGCCCGGGTAAATGAAAAAATCCTACGTGGAATATGACTACGTTCAGTCATATTTTTTGATGACGTTGAATATGATTGTGGTCAGTAATATTTTGTGAAATATGACTGCGTTGAATCATATTTTTTGATGATGTGGAATATGACTGTAGTGAGTCATATTTTTTGTTATTTTGGAATATGACTGTGGTGAGTCATATTTTTGATGACGTGGAATATGATTGCGGTGAGTCATATTTTGTAGTCATGTGGAATATGACTGCGGTGAGTTATATTTTGCAGTCATGTGGAATATGACTGCGGTGAGTTATATTTTTTGATGATTTGTAAAACGACTCTTCTCAGTCATATTTTTCAGTCATATTGAGAGCACCTAGTCATTTTTTGGAAATTATTATAATCATTTTGTGACTCCAAGTAGTCATTTTTTTATTGATATGTATTTTGAACTATGAATTGAACAAATCATACAATGGTTGTAGGATACCTAAGCATATTTGCAATCATACATTAAAATCATTTAACAATTGAATAAAAGATTTCATGTAGTTAAAAACAAATACATATGATTTTAAAGATATACAAGAAACAATTATATTGAAGAGGGAATATATAAGAAGGAATGTGACTCCTTTCAATGACATTTTTAATTTATTAGTCACAAATACAAAATATGTATATCACAATGAATTATTTACACAAATCAATAGAGACTATATTTCTTACAATAATATGAAGTGAGTTGCAAGTAGTCTCCAATGACTTTGTTCCAATTTTGTTACCTACATATACAATTAAAGAAATAGGAGGTTAATTTTTAATGAACATACAACAAAGCTCAATCTTCAAAAGTTTGCAACAATAGAAAAAATATGTAATACAAATTTAGGGTAAGAAGAAAAACAATGATGATGCAAGGAACAAAAAGAAAAAAGGCAACAAGTGCTAAAAGATAACAACTAATAGAAGTTAAGATGCACAAGAAACAATAAGGAGCAATTGCTAAGAGGTAACAAGAAACAACAAAAAATAGTTAAGATGCAACAAAAAGAAACAAGAAACAAAAAGAGAAAACAAAAAGTAAGAAAGAAGAAATAAGAAGAAGAAAGAATTAAGATGCAAGAAGAAAAAAAACAAGAAGCAAGAGTGAAGATGCAACAAAAGACAACAACTCTAAAAAGTAAGAGTAACTCAAGATGCAACAAAAGACAACAACTAAGAAGCAAAAGTGAATTCAAGATGCAACAAAACACAACAACTAAGAAACAAGAGTGAACTCAACATGCAACAAAACACAACAATTAAGAAACAAGAATGAACTCAAAATGCAACAAAACACAACAACTAAGAAACAAGAATAAACTCAAAGAGACAAGAGACAAGAGACAACAAAAGGTAAGGAAGAAGAGTCAAAAGAAGTAGTGGCTAGGATTTCAAAACCCTACAAAAATGAAGGCTAGGGTTTCAAAACCCTAAAAAGTGGTGCCTAGGGTTTCAAAACCCTTAAAAAGTGGTGATTAGGTTTCAAAATTTTAAACAATGACTTGTCTAGATTTTTTTTGATTGCCCATGTTTTTCTTAGGTTGACTAAAAACAAAAAAATATTACTACCATGAAAATATGACTAATAATATAACTCAATGTTTTCAAACAAGTTCCCTACCGTTCCCTATGAAATACTTTGGTGTTTCCATCGGACGTATAATATACGCCCGTGAAGTACAAGGCCCAAAAACAACTAGCAGTCATATTTTGCAGTCATATTTCTCCTCAAGGTATTGACCTCCAAGAATATGACTACGAGTAGTCGCCAGTCATCCTCAGTCATATTTTTGCAGTCATAAAACACTGCCATTGTTGTAGTGGCAACAGATCTGGGGATTTTAAAACCACATCCAGTAGGCGAAGAATCATAGGAATGTGACCTGGCATTTGAAAATGGGGTTCGAAATACTGACATAGGGCTCAACAAACATAGAGTAGTTGTATGCCCAAGAGTATCAGACATACAAAATTATAGATGATTAGATGCATTATAAAATACCATTGACAATCCAATCTAAAACCACAAATTGAACTACTTGTAAAATACTCCCCTTGCCCATTCCATCCGTATGATTAGATTTTTCAAAACAACAATTGATCTTTTGCTATTCCCATTTTCTCATTACATGCTGAAAGGGTGTTGCCCGCCCCCCAAATTGACCACGGTCTTTAAAGGGTTAAGTCCCAAAGAAGTTGATGGAGTTTATGGCTAGTATTGTCTACATGATGTAGAATGGGGGATGTGTGAAGATATTTTGAGTTGTGTACAATACTAGTAATGTTAAACACAACATAATCTATAGAGTACATGATGAACATACTTCAATTTCATCCAAGTTATAAATTATTATAGCCTCACTTTCATCCAAATTAACACTTATTGAGGTGGATTCATTGAAGAAAAGAATATAATTTTTATATAATCTCTTAATTGTGAACAATTAATACTTACTAGTGTATTTTGGAGAATTTGGGGGGAGCACAATTTTCCTTAATTCATAATTATGTGATTTTTAACACTTATCATGATAACAAATATGGAGGGTGGATTGTATGCTAGATTCCAAAATTGCTTTAGAATATATTCAATTGTATCTAGTTGTTGTTTTTATCATTTCAAAGAAATAGCCAAATATTTCTTCAATACTCATGCAATTCTTAGGTGATACTTGGGTGATATTATATGATATCTATATCAAATTTAGATGAAACCTCAATAATTTGACTATTTTGACCCCCAAAATGAAAATTTCCTTCAAAAAAAGTAAGCAATGTCTTCTGGCTACTATGGCTAATTCATGAAAAAATTTGCATTAAAAAAACAATGATGGTACCAAATCAAATTCTAACTTTAACTACACTCATGTTCACCAGTTTACATTTTTATGAAAGTTTTCAGAATTGATGTACCAAAATGCAACTAGATCTCAAGAAATTTAAAAAAAATTGTTTTGACATGGGTGCTTTTAAAGTGCCCATGGGCCCAATAATGTGAAGGTTGCTCCTATTTAATAATAAAATAGGGACCTCTTTTTTCAACATCCAATCACCCTCACCGTACACCTAAACACACATAGGAAAATTTCCTCATGAGAAAAGGAAGTAACCAACATTGTACTTTGAAAGGAGTTTTTAGCCTTGAAGGCTACATAGGTACACAAATTATACAATCATGTTTATAGAAGTGATGGAATTAGAAATTAGAAAATAGAAATTTTCATTCAAGAAAAGTTTGGGATGTTGAATTTGATGTCACATTCATGAAGCCCAACTATCCAACCTTCTATACTATGAATACTACAAAAACCTATAGTCCAATCTTCTATTACAATGAATACTAGTTAAAACTACAATCCACTCTTCCATGACTATGAGTAATAACTAAATCTACAAGATTCATGTGATCATAGAAGTGATGGAGTTAGACAAAATTAATTTGAAATTGAAAAGTGGGGGATGTTGAACTTGATGTCACAATTGTGGAATCCAATCTTCCATCATCATGACTAATACTAGGCTTGCAAGATTTATGTGATTATATATAGAAGTGATGGAGTTAGATGCCATATTTAACTACTTTTGGACTTTTTGAAAGTCCATAATTAATAATGGTCATCGGGAGATCCCACGATGGTGATGGGGAGATCTCACAGTCATCAAAAGATCCGACAATGGTCATTGGGAGATCTCACAGTCATCAGGAGATCCCACGATGGTCATCGAGAGATCTACGGGAGGTCTCACAATGTTATTACGTGATCTTTAGATGTTTAGTTCAAAATTCATTGAATAGTCTAGAAGTAGTTAAATGTGGTGCTACTCACCCACGGACTAAAGGATATCTACAACTCAGACGAATTCACCAAAGCAATGCCCAAGCACTTCACGTGGTAGGGCGCAATCAGAGGGAATCCAATTTTCTCCCGAATTGACTGATTTTACGCCAATCAAGAAATACTCTCCCTCGGCAGTAACATAGCAGCTTGGTCAACCCTCACGGGTATCTTCGACCACGCACCTATACATTGCCAAATCAACAAAATCATGAGTATGCCAAGGGCAAGGGCATCCTTTCACACCTCCATGCTCCATACCGCAGAAGGACACGCTTTACTCAAGGAGGCTTGGATAGAAGGACTGCAACAAGATCCATTAGACACATGGTCAGGCAAGATTAACAAAGCCATCTGCAATACCATAAAGTGCAGCGACCTCCACAAGTGTCAAAAAGCAACAACTCGAAAGATTACTTATAAAGAACAATTCAAAGTCCTAGAAGTAGCAAAGGCGGCTCTTCACAACAACTGGAATGACGATGGAGCACAAGAAGTCCACAATGCCACTCAACAAATACTACATCAACTCATGATGGATAAACAGAACAAGTGGAGAATTGAATTGGATATGAAATGGAACTCAAGGGGAGACACATGCTCAAAGGAATTCTTTGAGTTCTACTCTAGGCACAAAACCCGAAATTACATCAAGGAGATCATACACGAGGGTTTTTTGACTAAAAATCCCCAAACTATCAAGCGAGCCATGACAGAATACTATACCGACTTATACAAAATAGACATGGAGGTGGATGCTAACAACACGGCCAGGGAGCGATGTCTCCGTAGTATCCCCAAGCTAGTAACCCGGGAACAAAACCAACAACTTACCAAGAATGTTACCATAGAGGAGGTCAAACTAGCTCTTGAACAACTACCCGCTCACAAAGCACTAGGGAATGATCAACTGCCTACAAAATTCTTTAAGGAATTTTCGGAGTTAACCAGCCTTGCTCTCACGGCACTGGCAAGAGAGATGAAGGACACACGCAAACTCAAAGCGAGCATCAAGAAGGGCAAGATCGTCCTTATCCCCAAGCCTGGTGACCCACACCTAGTCTCAAATTACAGGCCTATCACTCTCCTAAACTCGGCGTATAAAATTCAAGCTAAGATTCTAGCATCCAGACTAAAACCAATGCTCTAGAGTCTCATTCGCCCATCGTAGATAGGGTTCGTCCCCGGCAGGAGCATCTTAGATAAATTTTTTGCTGTTGAAGAATCAATGGAATGGGTGGTCGAGTCCCAACAAAACCTAGTCCTCATGTTGTTGGACTACGAGAAGGCATTTGACAGAGTTAACTGGAACTTCCTTCAAGCGGTAATGGCCAAGATGGGATTTGACAAGATCTTCATCAAATGGACCGCATCACTATATAAGGACTCTGAATTGACAGTTATGGTGAACGGAGAGACTAGTCAACCATTCACCTTGGGAAGGGTAGTGAGATAGGGATGTCCCCTAGCCCCATATCTATACCTATTGCTTGCAGAGGTTTTAGAATACATGCTCTATGACCCAACCTATGGAGTTCACGGTCTAAAACTGCCAAACAATGACACCAGTTTGGAAGCACTCTTCGCAGATGATACCTCGCTATCCCTGCTAGGCACCAAAGCCAATCTAGATAGAACAATGAAAGTCCTTAATCTCTATTGCCAAGCTTCAGGGACGAAGATCAATTGGAAAAAAACCTATCTGATATGGGCTTCACTTGAAGAGCATACATGGATATGGGGAGAAGAACTAGGTGTGAAGTGGCTTCAACATGGCGAGAGTTGTTGATACTTAGGAGTCCCTATGGGATTCCGAGTACTCCAGAGAATTCGCAACAAAAAAAACCTTACACTTCTGAGAAATGCCCTCATTTACTAGAGTACCAAAGCCCTCTCTCAGGCGGGCAGACTTCTAATTGCTAACCAAGTCATCTTAGCGTCTCTGTAGTTCCTAGCATCAACAACAGATCTCGGACTCAAGACACTAAGAATTGCACACGGCTTAGTAAGGGATTACCTTTGGTCCAACAGAAGGGAAGGAAGAACAAGAGCTAGAGTAGCTTGGAACACCGCCATCGCTCCACTTGCTCAGGGGGGGATTAAGAAAATTGACCCTATAGCCCAAACATAGGCTCTATTGTCCAAGTTTATGATCAGGGGGCTGCAAGCGGGAGGAGGAACGTGGAGAATCCTACTTCAATATCGGGCAAACTCACTGAAGTCGACCGAAGCGAAACCTTAACCACCTAGAAGAAATTGGTTGATGTCAATATCCCAAATCAAACAAGTTGGCTTGACACTATGGGAAGCCGTCTGGTGCTCGTAGTGCGCAGTAAGGATAAGAGTCATGCAGGAGGAGCCACTAACAATGCAAGAGTTCATTTGCCAACCTCTATTCGAGAATCCCTAGATAACAGACGACAATGGAATTCCACTGGAACTAGCAAAAGGCAGAAGATTTGCTAATTGGGCAGCTGAAGGGCTCCAAACTATCCAGCACATCTGGAGGGTTGAAGACAACGATTGGCGTCCTGCTCTTGACCTGCTACGCCAAACGAAATCATGGAAGACTAATGATCAACGCTTGGAGATAATCGCTTGCATCCCCAAGCACCCCAATCAAGCACAAGATCCAAGAGAGGGAGCATGGATTACGCTCAACGAGGAGGCATCATTCCAATAGATTTACCACATAACCAGAATACACCCTGGTGGGATCGATCACAACAAACACATATAGTCTCAGAGGCATCACTTGCAAATTCACCAAAATAGGAGATGTGGACCTACCACCTCAAGCAACACAAAAAATGCACTTGATACGAGTACACTGCAGGTATGACAAGCACATGATTGGGTTCAACCCTAGCCATCCAAACAACCCCAATTCTATCATTTCCTTACACCAACCTTCAAGGATAACCAACCTCACTTGGGACCCGGGAAAATGGTTATGGAAATCTATAGGTCAATCCCCACCCACGCACCTATTCAATTCACTAGTAGAAACCCATGTTTTTTTTGACGGATTTTTTTAGACATCTACATGTTTTCATGTTAATAGTGATGTCAAATAAAACATCTCAATGTTTTATTTGACATCACTATTAACATGAAAACATGTGGATGTCTAGAAAATCTGTCTAGAAAAACACGGGGTTCTACTAGTGATTACAGTACCAAAGAAGGCTACAGATTAGGGATTCAGAATCGCATTCAAGCTTCCAAATTTGAAAGCAGGCTTCGACAACAGAGACTCTCTATCAAGGACCACAAGCACACTCACAAACGGTTGTGGCATGCATGGCTCCCACGTAGAGTATACACATTCCTTTGACTACTCCACAACGACGGATTGCCGTTGGGTAGTAGGCTCTCAGAGATAGACATTGACAGCTCGTGCTAAATTTGTACTCTAGCCCCAGTCAAAACCCCTTGCCATGCCTTCATTGATTGCCCGAAAGTCAGTGTTGTATGCTTCCATTACAACAATCTCGGAGGACTCCACGATCTTCCTCCACTCCACCTAAACACGAAGGACATCCTCAACGAAGCCTCCCTACCGTGGGATGACCTCACGATCAAACGATTCACCAACACCTGCAAGGTCACGTAGGAGACCCCATAGGACCTGCTAAAGTACTTGATACTACGAAACATATGGTGCCAGTGATGCAAGAAGGTCATACAAAACAAATTTTTTCACCTTGGCACTGCACTTCATAGTGCATGGCGCACCACAATCCAAATTGGAGTAGCCTCATGGAAGTATATTTGGAAATCACCCAACCAAGAACAACAGAGGATCGCAACATTTGAAGCCACGTGGATGACTACTTCAGCATTCGGTTCATTGACAAACAAGCCGGTATGGAACTTCACCCCTAGCACTACCTTCTTGCCGATCAACCTCGCAGTCCAATCCTTGTTGGCAACAAATGGATACAAGATCCCTATGTACCCTTCGACATCCTCCTCCTGTTCGACGGATGAAGATGACAACCCCACTAACGGAAGACACTCCCTCTCCCACAACAACCAAGACTCCAAAGAATTGATGGAGGGGAAATCTTAGCGCACTCAGCAAGGCACAATTGACCTCACCGATGCCCACAACACATGGAGTAGCGACGAGACTAACGAAGGCGAGACAATTGACACCAACCCCGATCCTGGACTCACCACAACTCAAGACAAGAAGAGGGCAACTGAAATCCGAGCGAGAACATTATGCACCTAATCCTCCTCGATTTAGATCTCAACTCCATCCCTAATCCCGATGTGGATTTCCAAGACCTCGACAACCTCGAACAAATGGTGGACCTTAAGCTTCAACAGATGTTCAACTCCATCTACAACAATTTGGAAAATTCCTAACCCTACTTTGGTTGCTTTAGGGTTCCTATTAGGGTTTATAGGT
Organism: Rhytidiadelphus loreus; assembly: GCA_947034895.1. Lineage (NCBI taxonomy): Eukaryota > Viridiplantae > Streptophyta > Bryopsida > Hypnales > Hylocomiaceae > Rhytidiadelphus > Rhytidiadelphus loreus. The sequence continues at coordinate 50,555,247 of OX344764.1, forward strand.
CTCTTCTATTATCTTTTCACTTTGGTTCTACTTGTGCCATGTTTGTCTTCCCATTGTCCTCCTTTCCTCTCAATTTTGTTTCGTTCCCGTTGTTCACGCTTTAGTGCTTCGTCCTGTGTCCCCTTGCAGTTTCGGCCTCTCCTCCATGATATTTTCCCTCCCTGCTGATTCCTTCTTCATTTTTGGGGATTCCTTACCTGATTTTCCACCTCCGCTCCTCCCTGCCTTTGAGGCATTTTATCCTCCCCTTTCGCCCCCCCTTGTGACGCCCCTACCCTGGTGGCGCTTTCTTCCTATTGTGCATCCCTGCCCCTGTGGGTGGTTGCGTTCTTGCCCTTGTGGCGCCTCTGCTTCTTATTTGTTCACTTCTGCCCTTGGTGTGTTTGCGCTCCGGCCTCCTTATTGTTCACTTTTGCCCTAGTGGGGTGCTTGCGCTCCGATCCTTATAGCGTGTTTCTTTCCTCTCTCCTGCCCTTGTGGCGTGTACCAGCCTTCGGGCGTTTTTTTATTAGTAAAGTCATTACTCTTGAAGGGTTTTCTCATAGTCATAAATTTAGCACAATAATTGACTATGGTAGAACTGAGGAATGATTGCCACTAGGACAAGGTGGAAATTGAAGTAAATAATTTCTATGTTGGTGCATTTCACTAGGACTACTCATAGTTTAGTTGTGGTTCAGTCATTTTTTGAATGACTACTTGGTTACTATTTCAATCAAATAATTGGAAAAATGAAAATTTCATTGCTTTGTAGTTAGTGTTTAGTCATTTTCTTGAATGTAAATGAATTCCGTATAGCAAAAAATGCAAGTGGTGATGTGGAGTGCACGTAGTCATACTATAGTTTTCAAAGAATGACTCTATGAAATCAATGACTACAAAATAGATGTCTTATAACAACCACTGAGATGATGTGGAAATTTTTGAAAGCTAAGATGTTTATAATTCTAACTTGGCACGTTTGACTAGGATTTGTGGCGTAGTGTAGTTATCATGTAGTCATTGTTCACTAATCACTGTAATCATAATGTAGTCATTTTTTAGTCATGTTGGTGAGTTACAAAACAAGTCATATGCCATTGAGTTAGTGACATTTGACAGGTGGCAAGTTGTGAATGCATCTTGATGACAAATGGTTGGCTTAGATTGCATCTTTCTTGGGTAGTAAACCTTACACTACATTTTAGATTAGCCACCTTTCTACTTCTGTAGGTATTAACATGTGGCATGTCATGATTGCATCTCATTAATTAGTAATTGCAGAGTTATTGATTAGTCATAGTTACTAGAAGAAAATGAGGGGTTTTGCAACTACAAAGAGCAACAAGTTTTTAGTTGCACCGGACATTTGCGGCTGGTGAGAATTTGGAGGGCCCCAGTTGCTATGGACAAGTTTTCTAGTTGCACCATAGTTGCAAGGCAAAACGTGTTAGTCCCGCATTCTGTAGCTTACGTGGAACTTCATTGATGCGCTTTATGACGTAGTTGCTTACGTGGTATTCACTGTTGTTTGAAGTCGGTAACTAAGTTGCAACTTGTTTGTGACTTCATTGCAACTTTGATGCGATTGGTCTGCTACTTCATTTCAACTACTTTACAATTGTTTTAGGTATATATTTGATTATTGGACAATGATTATGGGACAATGTAAGCAGTTTGCAACTCATTTACGACATGTTTGCCACTTCTTACCAACTAGTTTGCAACTAGGTTATGACTTTTCTATGACTACTGTGATTACTTTATAGGATATGTACAACTTGTTTGTAACTTGTTTGTGACTCATGAATCATGAATACAACTTATTTGCAACTACTATGCATCTTGATGATACATTTGTGCAACTTGTAATCGACTACATACAAGTGTTTTACAACTCATTTGCAATTGATAGTCAACTAGTATACTCATAATATAATATACAACATATTATACACAATATACCATACATAATACAACACATATAGTATACCATACAATATACAACATATATCATACAATACTCACCATACTGAACAATTATATTAGGTAGCTCCAAAGACCACTTATTGTGATTTTATGGTGTTAAGAAGACGAATTATTTATACAAGTGGGGTGGCAGTAGGTATGACAAATGATATGGGATATATAAAATGCACGAATTATATTAAAGTAAACTTGTCTTCTTGTAGTTGTTTTGTAGTTGTAAACTAGTTGTATTTTGGTTGTTCTATAGTTGTTTTCTAGTTGTCTTTGAATTGATTTCTAGTTGCACTCTAGTTGTGGATTCCTAGTAACGCAAAGTTGTCCACATCGACACTTCTAACAAATATAGGATGTAAAATACCTACTCTGTTACGATTCCATTTTCCTACATTTTTTTCTACGACTACTCTGCAACTACAACAACATACACATCAAAGTTGGTGCAATTATAGAAAATTGCAGTTGCAAGACAGTTATATAGGACACTTAGTTGCATTTGAGTTGCACACGGCCGGTTGCAACGGACATGTTTTTCTTCTAGTGAGTGCAATCATAAAATACAATGTGATGTGGCAGCCACAAATTGTATTTGTAGCTGTTGAAGATGCATGGTGGGTATTTTGTCTCTCTTACTCATAGTTAGGGGTTGGGTGAGCCGTTGCCTTTTAAGTATAGCCGTTGCCTCTTAAGTGCGACAATTTTCATTGTTATTCTTGCTTCTTGCTAATCAACCTCTTCTCATTTTTTCCTCTTCTCTTTGCTTCAAGTTTTGCAAGTGAGGGTATAAATCAAGGACTGCCTCCATAGTGTAGCAGTTTACATTTTTTTTATTTGTTTTTTGTTTTTTGTTTTTTGTTTTTTGGTCTTTGCTATTTGTTGTTTTAATGTTTTTTGTTTTTGTTACTTTACATGCCTTGGTCAATTGTCTCAATTGTATTAACTTTGATTTTGTACATATACAACAACCTTTAATGAGAGAATTGAAGATAATACCAAACTAATAGAGGCCAACAAGTGCAAGTAGTCAGCTTTGCATTAGAAAAGTTCTATAGTCCCTTACTGACTATTGCTTTCTTTTGTTCAATCATATATTTTTTATTAGATATGTCTTATTCATTTTCAGTTGTTGGTTGGCTACATTTTTCAATTGACTACAAGGCAAAAGGAATTTATAGCATGGTAAAAATAAAATTTTGAGACACAATGCAATCTTAGTGAAGTCATAGTGCAATCATGGAGACAGTGCAATCTTAGTGAAGTCATAGTACAGTCATAGAGACATAGTGTAATTATAGTGAAGTCATACTACAATAATAGTGCAGTCATAGAAACATATTCGAGTCATGAAAACATAGTGCAATCATTTCCTAGTAATAAAACAAAAATTACTCAAAACAACTATGTTTAAATTCTCGTAATTCATATTTTTGTGTTTGCAACTACAAAATAATAAATCAATGACTACAATAGTCATATACACAAAAACTATGTAACTAATATATGACTTTAATTTGAAAAAAATTATATTTAATTCAAAAAACACGTTTGGGTCACAAAATGGTGACTTATCACCTTTTGCTACATCATCCAAACCAAATTCTATAAATAGTATCAAACTAGTAAATGACTAAACAATAACTAGTTCTTTTTTTGCCACATTGGCTTGATGGCACACACTTTGTTAGCCATTCTGTATTAGTGACTATTTTAGATTTTGAGTCATTGTCCAGTCAAAATTGCCTTAATGACTTGTTTTGTAGCCATTAACACGAATCAGTGGTAACCCTTTTTCTACTAGTGAATGGAAATTCAATCTTTCATCACTATGAGTAATAACTAAGCCTACAAGATCCATCATAAAAGTGATGGAGTGAGACAAAACGAATTTGAAATTTTGGTTGAAGAAAAGTTAGAGATGTTTCATTTGATGTTTCATTCATGGAATCTAATCTACTATTACAATAAATACTACTTAAAACTACAATCCAAAATTCCATAACTAGGAATAATAATTAAACCTACAAGATTTAGGTAATCATAGAAGTGATAGAGTTAGATAGGATGGATTTGAAATTTTGGTTCGAGAAAGTTGAATGTTGAATTTGATGTTTCTTTCAAGGAGTCCAATCTTCCATTATTATGTAGACTAATTAAAACTAGAGTCCAATCTTCCATACTTGTAAATAATAGTTAAACCTACAAGATTTTGGTGATAATAGAAGTTACAGAGTTAGATAGAATGAATTTGAAATTTTTGTTCAAGAAAAGTTAGAGATGTTGAATTTGATGTCACATTCATTCCAATCCAATCTTCCATTACTGTGAATACTAATTAAACCTATAGTCCAATCTTCCATCATTATAAATACTAATTAAAACTAGAATTCAATACTTTATCACTATGATTATGAGTAATAATAAACCTACTAGGTTTAAATGTATAATTACTATGAATACATTCAACTAAAAAACATTTGACATTATTCATCAATGTAAAAGGAACATCTAAAATCCTAATAATTTATGATCTTATTTCATAATATAAATTTCGAGAATGACCATTTTTAATGCAAGTATTCAAAATATAAATCTAGTCAAATTTTATAATTCAACGATATGATTTTATTGTTCAGTCATATATATGTAGAGCAGTTAGAAGTGACATTGTGGATTGAAAGATTACACCATTTAAACTACTACATAAAGAACTTCAAGGCATATAAATATGGTGCAATGAAAGACTATCAAGATAATATGGTGTCATCTACCATGCCAACTTAGTATCAAAGATGGCATTCAAAATGGCATTGAAATGACCTTTGTTATCAAAAGGCATCAAAATAATTTGGTCCAACTTTTTTAACATAGTAGTGCAAATCAAAAGCCTTTTCCGTTGAGTATATTATTATATGTTGACATACAATATAAAATAATTTATGAAAGTTAAAATTTGAAAAACTACACTAAAGTGAAGATAATTGAGTTGAAAATCAAATTTCAATTAATGAAAAGAAGCTCAAATGTGAGACATTTTTGAAAAAGATCATTTTAGTGACTAGAAAAACTTTCATTTTTTTCAAATAATGAATTGCATCATGCAATTCCATGAATTGAAAAATGTCAATCTTAGTGGTAAGATTAATTTTGGTTTTGATAAATTCTCAAAATTGAGTTCAAAAATGAATTTCACGTACTATTCTTGCTAAAGATGCCATAATTACTTGCAATGGGAATGCCTTCATATTTTTTGTCTCACTAATGAAATTTAAATGAATTAAAAGTCTTAAAAATTACTATGAATTGAAGTCTTAAAATTTGTTATGAATTTAAAATATATTATATAAAAATTTAAAAACATTTAAAATAATAATAATTTTGCTTTGTATAGTCTCAATTTCAAACAAAAAAACATATAATTAATTATTCATGTGTCAAAATTCTATGAAATTTTAGTGCTTATAGATGTTGATTTGGTAGACCTTTCCAAAGATTTTTACTAATAAAGATAAAAAAATCTAATAGTAGCACGTTTCCTAATAATCAACAATCTTCTAGAGATGCTTGAAATTTTAGAGATTAATTTAAAAGACTAAATATTCAAGTGTGGAAGTTTGAAATTAAAGTAGCACATGAATTGAAGGGAAGTACATTGTATCATTAAATCAAAGATCATATAACACAAGTTTGTAGCTAAAGTGAACGAGCATTAATACTAGACCAAAAAATCATGTACAATAATATATGTTAAAATATTACAAATATATATTCTTGTTCCCCCCACTTATTTACCTACAAACAAGGTTGTCTTGTTGGATATAATTTTGGGTTTCGACGTCTACTAGATGTCTGATGTCGTATATTGTACATGACAAATGTTGAATACGCATGACATTTTGGGTTCTAATTGTTAATTTTGCAATTTGAAATCTCACTTTAGTTATAATTTATACTTAGAATGTAATAGGTCTTGACCGCTTGTTGACACTTCAATAAAATGTGACTTTAATATGTCAAAATTGTAAATGGAGGAATAACTTATTTGAAAGTAAACCTTAGAGTTGACTCTACTAGATGGACAAGGGGGCTATTAGACATCTCTACTAGACGGACATCGTGTTGTCATCTTGTTTGGGAAGAAAATCTTACCCACAAATCATGTGGTCAAACCGCCAACCTCGTGGTTTGAGCTATGGATTTTGTAACAATTTATTATTTTTGTGAAATTTACAATCTTTTGTAATTAATATGAAGCAACATCTCTCCACTCTATAAAAAAAACTTGCATTGCGAATTTGTTTTGAAAAGAAATTGATGGAACATGTGAAAAATGAAAGAAATGTGTATAAGAGATTTCTAACGCATGTGGCAAAAATCCCCCCTAGAATTGCCTTCCAAACAATGAATTCCTATTATGTTGTTTTTGATTAATTTTAGGTTAATATTGATTGAATGACTCAAGTTGAAAAGTAGACAACATACCTAAAATTACCAAAAAATGAGTCCTACTATTCCTCAAGCATCTAATTAAACATTCAAGTGGATTGGGATAATTTCTAGGCAAAAATCTAATTCAAATGCACATTTAGGGGCCCAAAATGGCCTAGATCAGGTGAGAGACTAGGTCCTAATAAGAAAGTTAAGCACACAAGCAATCACACCAAAATCTTAAATCCACCCATGCATTGACCCTTGAATTTCATCCCAACTATCTAGATCCAATGCTAACATGATCAACCATTCATTCTATGCAATTCAAATTTTTTCCTTCAAATTGAGTTGCAAACATAATGCATCTTGTAATTCACATTAGAATTTTTTCAAATGGAACATGGCAACAACCAAGGAATCAAAGGAAAGATAAAAAATTAGTCACGTGATCATGATAGCAGACCTCTGTGCACTAATTCAGCTGTCGTGTCCTTGTCCTTGCTCCAAATTGGGCAATTTATAACTTTGAGGCGCATCATCCCTCCAAAATTTAGCTCCATCCGCCTTGCCAATCTTCCGCAATCACCTGTCAAAGTTGTCAATCTTCAATTACAACGGCAACAAACCTCCTTGTACAAAATTGATTGCCCTTACCTTCTCTTACTCCAAATTAGGCAATTCATAGTCTTTTCGAAAAGCTAACTTTGAGGCGCATCATCCCTCTAAAATTAGGCTCCATTCAATTCTCCATGCTTTTGCAATCGCTTGTCAAAGTTGACAGTCTAATCTCACTAAAAGAATCCCTCATCCTCTTCTATTTTTTCCCATCAAACCTCCAAACCTTAAAAAATGAGCTCCAATCTTCCCCCAAATCACCCCAAATCATAATCTTTCACTTCTTTCCTCGTCTTGCAAGTAAACCTATTCGACGAATGATTTAATTCTTACCCTAATTCATCTTCCTATGTTTTGCTAATCCTTTTTGTTCATTTTTCATTATAATTTTGAAGCACCCTCTCAATAAAAAAAACATAAAAAGTTAGCGGAGTTGAGAGAGAGAGGTCTTGGAACCCTAATTTTGCATATATTAAATTTAATAATGGACTAATTTTGCCTAACTACATTCATCCTACCTTAATTTACTATTAATTCACTAAATTAGTGCAAAACACGCCAAGTTAATGGAAATCACAATAAATTATAGTAAATTTATTATTTTAGTGTTAAACTTTCTAAGTTACTATAAAACCCCTATTTTAATGTTCCTAACACTACATTAGTGTTTTAGTCATAGTTTTAGTTTAACTAACTTCTTTTGTGTTTTTTATGATTTATTATTTTTGTGGTTTTCAATTTACTTTTAGTCATATTTTCTACTCCTAGTCTTTTGATTTTTTAAATTTTATTTTTCATTTTTATATTTTATATTTTTTGGGTTTGCAATTTGATTCTAATTTCATTTCTATTGTAGCGTTTTTTTTCATTTTTCTTTTCTGCATTTTTGGTTTTCATTTTGTCATGATTTTACTACTAGCCTAATTTGGTTACTCTACCAAATCTTGCTTAAAATCTAAATTCCTAGTTTTCCTTTAGAATTTCTCCTAATTTTCTCCTAATTGCATTTTCTAGCTTCTTGCCTTAGCCTCCCAAAGTTCCTATTGCTATCTAGCAAAAACTCCCTAAATGATGGTTATGGCTTAATCCATAGGACTAACACTTTTGCACTTGTAAATTCATGCAAATTGTTTACATTTTCTACAATCTAAAAAGTGAACCAATATAGTGGTTTACAATGTGTTCTACGTAGGTGCATTTTATAAACCCGTAGATTCATAAACATAGAGACAACCCTAATAGTATGATTGAATAGGGCCTTCTTTTTCCAAAGACCAATCACCATGATGCCATGCTTGATGCCATGGTGGTAGACACACATAAGAAAGACTACTTCATAAGAGCGACTACTATACCTCACAAAGAATCTTTCACCAACAAGGTTGAATCATAGGTTTCTAGACAAAAATCGACATCTAAATATTTTTCTATGAATGCCAATAGATAGATAATGTGTGTGTGTGTGCATGTATTATTTTTTATTTTTTATTTTTATTTTTGAAATAAGTTGAAATTTTTGTAATACTTTTGCCTAACGTGTTTCAATTTACTAATTTTCAACTTACTAGACAAGTTTGTTGAAATTGACATATTTATACAAGATTTTGGTGTTGTAATTTACTCCTAATATCTAATTTCATCTTGAACTCAAGTTTTCCAATTCACTAAAGGTTGTTTTACACCTAGAGGTTGGGCCAATTTTCCATGAGGCCAATTGCATAAAATTTTAGTCTTTTTTGGGCTAGAGGTTGTCTTCAACTACTCAATAGAATAAGATTCTAACAAGGATCAATTCTTCCATATGTAAAGACCTCAGGACCAAAAAGCTTGGTTGATTCAATCAAATTTAGAAAAAAAAAAAAAAGGGCTGAAATTTTTAGGGCCACTTAACACCTAGAGACCGGGCCAATTCCCCTTGAGGTCGATTGCACAACATCCAACTCATTTGATTTGTTGAAAAAATAATATTTTATAAAAAAAAGTTTTTTTTAATTGAAATCCAACATTGGCCCCTAGGTTTGGTGCACCCAATTCAACGAGCTCAAGCCATGTCAGATCATGTCTTTTTTGAATAAAAAATTCAGCCCACCAAATTGGTCCAACCTGTAGGTGTAAAGGAGTTGGTGACCAATTTTAAGGTTTTGTTGAATCACAAGTGAAGATTTTTGGCCTTTGTCATAGAAAATTGGCTTGGCCTCTAGGTATAAAGTGGTTCTAAGGTGGAAAACCTCCAAAACATTAGTGTATCCATTCATGACAAATAGACTTCCATTGAAGTTGTCCCCCAAACAAAGATGCTAGCATATAAGCTTCCACTACAACAAAAGCAGTGTTTTATGACTGCAGTGAGTCATAAAATCGAAAAATATGACTCACACAAAAATCACTATAGATGACTCGGAGCATGATTGGGTCCATTCATTACCAACGAGTCGCTTCGAACATCAGTCATATTTTGAATCATATGGATTGGGGGTATAATTAGCCATAATTAGCCTCTTTTTTTTGCCAACATGGTGTATACGTTGACTATCCTTATGGGCTTAACTTTTTCTTGGCTACCCGAGTGTGAGCCCCAAATTCGTCACTTGGGACTCATTGTTTTTTTTTTTTTAGTTTATTACAAATTAAGGCATAAAATACTACAAAAAGCCCAAAAAAGAGTGTAGAACCAAAATAGGTATGTCACGTACCAGTATAGCGTTTGGTCATAAATAGCCTTTTATCCATAAATTACCCATAAAACCCACTTGTATATAGGTTAGAACCCGTAAGTAGTGGGAAACAATAGGGCTACTAGGAACTTACCCAAAATAGCCCAAACCTAGTGCATGTGACCATGATAGGCTAAATAAGTTGTAGGAGAGTTAGGGAGGTCCCCACGTAAATCTCCAAAGATAGGTTCTAGTTTCCCCATTCCACCGACGAAACATTAGGAATCCAAATTGTTAGCTTGCAGGTGTTACTTGTCCCAGACAAGCCGCATGGAGGAATCCACAACCGCCGGATAGTGTTCTTGGATCTGGAACATGTCGGGATGTCCACGGCAAACCCCATTCGCCAAGATTCCCTCACACGTGAAAGATTCCCTGACTGCCGATGATTCAACCGAAGTTTGTTTTCACCTTGCCACCAACTATGTGCCAGAATAGCCCAAGACTTGGCACGTGGCTTGGGGAACTCCATGAGAGGTTCCCCCAAAAGTCTCGGTTTTTTCTGATCTCCAAAGGATCTTTTTCCGAATAGTCAACCGCCAAAGTCCATGTTGGGAAATTCATGGAAAATACCCAGGACGCGGTAAAATCTCACTAAAAATTAGACTAGCATCTTTTATGTCAACAACGCGCCCCGACAAATTTCATGAGGTTCCAATAGCGGGAAGCAGCCGAAACTGACAACATTCCCCCAATTAATAATTACGGCAGGATCTTTGCGGGGTTGACCGGCGTCCCGGGAGCGTACGAAGTTGGAATGAAGACATCAAGGAGCCTTTTCTTACTCCCTAGAGCCTCCCCAACAACCCTAGCTAGTTACCCAAGCCGAAAGACGTAAACCCCAAAAGTTAGGTTTTCACCCTTTTAATGGGCCTTAGTTGGCCCTAGTTTCCGATGGGTTTTTTGTGATAGAAATAGGGGGTACGGGATCCCTATGGCTAAAAATGGCATTCTGAAGCCATTGACGCAATCCATTTGCAATTCCAAGCTAAACTCCAAAAGTTAGAAATTAGGGCCAGCGTAAAACGCAAAATTAGGTGAAAATCTCAAACTTGGATGAAAATCCGGATGGATGAGGTTACTCGTCGAGGGGGGGAGTGGGCCCTTGGAAACCTATAAAAGGGGGCCCTTCTCTCTCCCAAAACACCCCCAATACTTGTTTTGGGTCCGTGGGTCTAACCTCTCGTGGTTTTGGCAACTTTTGGCCAAAACTCCCTACGGTGTTTTGGAGCACTTTTGCTCCTCTTTGTGGTTACAATTTTAGTGTTGAAGGTCCGTGGGCGGCCCTTCTCCTTGTCTTGCAACTCGTGTGAAGTTTATTTTTTTTCAAAGTTCTTACCATCCAAGTCGGGTTGGGTGTCTTGTCCGTGCTTTGTACTAACCCTAGAACTACCCTCCACCGTACCTTGGCGATGCCGCTTTGGGGGGCTTCCAGTTCATGTTGTGTCATTTATGTCGCACTAACCTCCTTTTACTAACCACGTTCTTTTCCGCATTTCGTTACTAACCCAGTGATTACCTTTGCATTGGAGTCGAGTCATTGTGTCTATATTGGAAAACAGTGGGATAGTTCCCTTAGGGGTAACCAGACCCCACCGTTCCTTGTCCAAGTTTAGTCCTAAATTGTGTGTTAAAGGGTCCACCACACGGCGGAGCTTTGAACCTCTAGGGGAAGGCAAAAATCCTAAATTTGGTGTTAAAACCAAATTGACGGCGAAGCCTTGAACCCCCCACGTGGTTGGTTCCAAAGTTTAGTTTCCAAAACGCTTGGAAACTATTCAAAGTTTAGCCTCCAAAAGTTTAAAGTCAACCGTGGAAACCACCCTCGGTCGTGTCTTGTTATAACCCCCACGGGAGTAGGGGTCCCCTAGTCGTTAAGAGCGTGTGGACGTTTTTTTTGTTTGCCCTGCAAATCAACCTTGCAGTTCGCCCAGCTTGCCCAACAGCCAGCCCTCTTGCGTCGGCAGCCAGCCCAGCTCGCACAGGCAGTTTGCACAGGCAGCTTGCCCGCGGCCAGAACAGGCAGCTTGCCCGAAGCTCGGCCCAATCGGGGTCGGGTTTCCGTTGTTGTTCGTTCTTTTGGGGGAGAAATTAGGAAGAAGATAGAGTAGGAGACTAAGAAAACTTAGTGAGTAGATAGAGTAGGAGACTAAGGGAAAACTAGCACATAGGTAGAATAGGAAACGAGGGTACGACCTCGCTATAACCGCTTGTGGGCGCTTATTTACCCACCCTTGGTAAATCGGCGAACACAACCAGGTTCTAGTTCTACGATAGTGTCCTACTCGAAGGGGTGTCTAAGCGTCAATCCATTGTGCCTTCCAAGCAATGGATCTTTTTTGCTAAGTTCCTGATCGTGACTCTCTAATTGTGGTTCTAATGACCCCTAAGTTGACTATCCTGCTATACTGTGTTTTTTGTGTTTCCTATTTCCAAATCCTACTCAAATGTCCTAGGTTAAAGATTATTTTCCGCCGTTTCTAAAAACCTAAGACTCGCTTGATTTGGACTTCCTAATCACCTGCTATAGACGGATGAAGTTTTGACCACAAGGCTACCAAACTTCATCCATGGTTTCCTATGGGTTTCCAAACCTGGTCGGGGGCGAAATTTGACTTACGGACCTGACTCCCTATTCTCTATCTAAATCCTAAGTCCCAACTTGGGTGGACGACTACATCGAAGTTTCATCCGTCTTGGGCTCTAAACTTCATCCATCAGTATCTTGGCCATCCTAACTCTGAATCCTACGTGCCTTATGTTTTTGGAAACCCCTCGAAACCTAATCTAAGATTTCCTAATCACACATGACCTGACTTGGACTCTAGTGGTGCCTAGCTCTCGGCCTAGGTGGGGCTTTTTCCCCTAGTGAGACAATGATGAGGGAAGAAGTTAGGTTCTTACTTCGGCATGGTGTTCCGCGAGGAGGGCGGTCAATTCACCTTCTTCTACCATGGTCAATTGTAGGTTGTGGGGCACGTATTTGGTTAGTCCCGTCGTATTTGTAATTTCAAAACTAACACTTCTTTCCCGTGCATGCCACTTCTTTCTTCTTTCCCCTTCTCCTCAACCCGCGTGCCCCATTGATGAAGGTGGGTGGGTTGGACACCTACCTACTTAGAAAGTCAACCTACGTCCTAACTACCCCTTACGCGTCATATTATCCTAATGCGTAAGGAATCTAAAAGTCAAAATATGGCCTAACGACCTCTTACGCTCGTCTCACCTTAATGGTGGAGAAGATTTCCTTCCTACCCTCTCGATGGTGCCCCAATTCTATCTAAGCTCTTTCCCCCACTTCTCCTCCTTGCATTTGATGGTGGTGATGTGGGGTGTTGGAGGGGAGAGTTGGTGAGGTGAGATGGAAACGTCTCTTGTATTTGATTTCTCCTTCCTTAGCGGTTATAGCGAGGTCCTACCCTCGTTTCCTATTCTACCTATGTGCTAGTTTTCCCTTAGTCTCCTACTCTATCTACTCACTAAGATTTCTTAGTCTCCTATTCTATCTACTCACTAAGTTTTCTTAGTCTCCTATTCTATCTACTCACTAAGTTTTCTTAGTCTCCTACTCTACCCTCTTCCTAATTTTTTCCCCAAAAAAATCGAACAACAACGGAAACCCGACCCCAATTGGGCCGAGCTGTGGGCAAGGTGCCGATGCAAGCTGCCGGGCTGGCTGCCCGAGTGAGCTGCTTGGGCAAGCTGCCTGTGCGAGCTGGGCTGGTTGCCTACGCAAGCGGGCTGGCTGTTGGGCAAGCTGGGCGAACTGCTGGGCAAACCAAAAAAATGTCCACACGCTCTTAACGACTAGGGGACCCCTACTCCCGTGGGGGTTATAACAAGACACGACCGAGGGTGGTTTCCACGGTTGACTTTCTACTTTTGGAGGCTAAACTTTGAATAGTTTCCAAGCGTTTTGGAAACTAAACTTTGGAACCAACCACGTGGGGGGTTCAAGGCTTCGCCGTCAATTTGGTTTTAACACCAAATTTAGGATTTTTGCCTTCCCCTAGAGGTTCAAAGCTCCGCCGTGTGGTGGACCCTTTAACACACAATTTAGGACTAAACTTGGACAAGGAACGGTGGGGTCTGGTTACCCCTAAGGGAACTATCCCACTGTTTTCCAATACGGACACAATGACTCGACTCCAATGCAAAGGTAATCACTGGGTTAGTAACGAAATGCGGAAAAGAACGTGGTTAGTAAAAGGAGGTTAGTGCGACATAAATGACACAACATGAACTGGAAGCCCCCCAAAGCGGCATCGCCAAGGTACGGTGGAGGGTAGTTCTAGGGTTAGTACAAAGCACGGACAAGACACCCAACCCGACTTGGATGGTAAGAACTTTGAAAAAAAATAAACTTCACACGAGTTGCAAGACAAGGAGAAGGGCCGCCCACGGACCTTCAACACTAAAATTGTAACCACAAAGAGGAGCAAAAGTGCTCCAAAACACCGTAGGGAGTTTTGGCCAAAAGTTGCCAAAACCACGAGAGGTTGGACCTACGGACCCAAAACAAGTATTGGGGGTGTTTTGGGAGAGAGAAGGGCCCCCTTTTATAGGTTTCCAAGGGCCCACTCCCCCCCTCGACGAGTAACCTCATCCATCCAGATTTTCATCCAAGTTTGAGATTTTCACTTAATTTTGCGTTTTACGCTGGCCCTAATTTCTAACTTTTGGAGTTTAGCTTGGAATTGCAAATGGATTGTGCCAATGGCTTCAGAATGCCATTTTTAGTCACAGGGAATCCTACCCCCTATTTCTATCTCAAAAAACCCATCGGAAACTAGGGCCAACTAAGGCCCATTAAAAGGGTAAAAACCTAACTTTTGGGGTTTACCTCTTTCGGCTTGGGTAACTAGCTAGGGTTGTTGGGGAGGCTCTAGGGAGTAAGAAAAGGCTCCTTGATGTCTTCATTCCGACTTCGTACGCTCCCGGGACGCCGGTCAACCCCGCAAAGATCCTGTCGTAATTATTAATTGGGGGGATGTTGTCAGTTTCGGCTACTTCCCGCTATTGGAACACCATGAAATTTGTCGGGGCGCGTTATTAACGTAAAAGGTGCTAGTCTAATTTTTAGTGAGATTTTACCGCGGCCTGGGTATTTTCCATGAATTTCCCAACGTGGACTTTGGCGGTTGACTACTCGGAAAAAGATCCTGTGGAGATCAGAAAAAACCGAGACTTTTTGGGGAACCTCTCATGGAGTTCCCCAAGCCACGTGCCAAGTCTTGGGCTATTCTGGCACATAGTTGGTGGCAAGGTGAAAACAAACTTCGGTTGAATCATCGGCAGTCAGGGAATCTTTCACGTGTGAGGGAATCTTGGCGAATGGGGTTTGTCGTGGACATCCCGACATGTTCCAGATCCGAGAACACTATCCGGCGGCTATGGATTCCTCCATGCGGCTTGTCTAGGACAAGTAAAACCTGCAAGCTAACAATTTGGATTCCTAATGTTTCGTCGGTGGAATGGGGAAACTAGAACCTATCTTTGGAGATTTACGTGGGGACCCCCTTAACTCTCCTACGACTTATTTAGCCTATCATGGTCACATGCACTAGGTTTGGGCTATTTTGGGTAAGTTCCTAGTAGCCCTATTGTTCCCCACTACTTACGGGTTCTAACCTATATACAAGTGGGTTTTATGGGTGATCTATGGATAAAAGGCTATTTATGACCAAATGCTATACTGGTACGTGACATACCTATTTTGGTTCTACACTCTTTTTTGGGCTTTTTGTAGTATTTTATGCCTTAATTTGTAATAAACTAAAAAAAAAAAAACAATGAGTCCCAAGTGACGAATTTGGGGCTCACATATGGCGGCCATTTGCGGTATGATTTGGAAAATCATGAGAACCTAGAATGTTTTGCTATCCTTGGGCACACGGTCAAATGTTCTAATGGCGACCTGAAGGTTAAGCAGCTACTGCTAGGTCTGGTAGGGTAGCTCTACCGTCATGTGGATTGACTATAATTAGGCACTCTATAAAGAGCTTTAGTTAGTTGAGCACCATCATGAGGGCCACTCTGGTTCTAAACCGTTCGTATGCGAGGGTAATGACTATTTGTGAGAACTAAGTCCTCACAACCCAAGACGAAAGAAGTAGACAGTGAACAAGACAAGTCTTGACACCATCGTACAGGGGGGATATTTTGTTCATTTTATGTATTATAGTTTTTATATTTCCTAGAATTTTTTCCCCATCCTCCTCAAATGGAATTGATTTGGACCTTCAAATAAAAAATTGAAAAACCATCCTTCCGCCCTCAACGGAGTGAGCTTGGAACTAAAGGGAGATTGAATAAGAGAAAGGAAACCTCCTGTCCCTCCTTGATGCAGCAAATTGGGACCTATAGCCAAAAAATATTTCAAACCCGCCTTCCTCCCTCAACGGAGTGAGTTTGGACTATGTGTTTTGAAAAGAAAAGAAAAAAGAAAAAAGAAGAAAAACCAAAACAAAGAAAAGAAGTCACAAGAGGGAGGTAAGAGGATCTTTTGGGGGGTTTGACCCTTGCAAAAGTGTCTCCCGTTGTGGTAGTTGGTAGCGGTTCCTTGCCTTGTCACTAGCTCAGGGGTGGCGCCCCGGCGACGGCCCAAAGGTCGAACCCTCGCCGCCAGAATTGACGTTGTCGGTCATAGGCCACCGAGCTACCGCGGTGGAAGACGTCCGCTGTCTTGTCGGGGTGGTATATATACCTGGCCAGCCCTAAACTAGTGCCCCCTATATAAAACAAAGCATATTTTTTTTTTTTTTTTTTTTTTGAATAGCTATGTACAAGGGATTAAGCCCGAGATAAGCCCAGGAAGGTTAGGATCTGGATGAGGGAGTTGATGGAGTGCATCGCTCCGAGGTCTGGGGTCAAGGTTCGCAGCGGCCCCTCCACCCGGAATTCGTGGTGGTTGCCATCCGATTGACGAGTGATGACCCCCATATCATCTGCGGTGTAGTAGTTGCCAACCAGGGTGGTATGCTTCCCCGTACTCTCATTCGTACGATATTGCAAGTAGATGAGTAGTTCCCTATCCTCCACGATGGGAGAATCTTCCTTCTTGGCTGCATTTGGTAGGCGAGATCGGATGTTGCGGGGTTGAGGTGCCACCTCCTCCGCGTACGGCCGCCTTCGAGAGCCTGGTAGATGTGTCAGAAGTGCCACTTCCTCAAGTGTCACCATCTCTTCTTCTTCCTTTGGTGAGTTGACTTCAGGTTCTGTGGGCGTTGTTGGCTCTTCGACTGGATGAGGACTGTCGTCAATGCTGGGTTGTGTGAGGAGCTACGTGAGGGCCTCCGTGGCTAGTGCACTGCTTGGTTGAGCTGAAGGCTCGGAATGCGTTGGGGATGAGAATCCCCTTGTTGGTTCTTTCGTCGTCCTCTGAGGTGAAGGCTCAGAGGGTCTGGGAGAACCTGAGGATGAAGGGGAGGAAGGCTGGGACTCAGAAGCTGCATTCCGAGGGCCTGGCATGACTCCCATTGAGGATGTCAGCGGTATTCTTGTGCCTCCACCCGATATCTTCGGTTCGCTCTGCGGTGGTGTAGGTGTTCGCGGAAGATGTCTTGATTAGCCGGGAAAGGTTGTCTGTTGCTAGTAACTGCAGTTCGAAATGTGAGGAAGAGAATGCCAATGCTAACTATGATGGCGAAAAAAGCGAAGAGATGGAAGAGATCCCATCTCGTTAACCAGGGTGGTGATGTAAAGGCGCCACCATAGATCCACATGTGGTTGGCCAGGCCTCAAATCCAGTTACCTGGTATGAAGAACTGTCAGACCACTGCAATCCGTGGTGGTGCTATCGGTAGCCGATGTCAGCGATACGGAGGAGGATGAAGTGGAAGAAGAATGAGAGGCAATGATGGTGACGATATGCTATGCTATACTAATCCCCTATTATCCGCCCCAAATGGAGTTGGTTTGGACCTACAGATAAGAAATTTGGAAAACCCACATTCCGCCCTTGACGGAGAAAGTTTGGACTAAGAGGAAGATAGAAGATGATGGAAGGTAGGAAGTAGAAGTGTCTCACAGGTCGCTCGGCATAGTGTTAGATGAGGATGTAAATCACGCTATCCCAGGTTTCCCCGTAGGTGACTGCTGGAACTATCAAAGGCTAGGGGCTACGGAGCACCTGGGTCAAGAATTCTTGACCAAAATGAGTGCGGAGGAAAGTAGTGAAGTTGAGCTTCTCGATACACTGAACCCGAATGTTGAAGAGTCCTACTGGAAGGACTGCTGGTGGATTGTACCAACTGTGGTCCATCTGCTAATCTACTGCACCTGCACATCACAACACACAGCACACAAAGACGAGGGACTTCCTCCTATTTTTATACTAAGGTGCGAAGGCCAAGTGCGGAAATCCCAAGCTAGTCGTCTGTCAGTACTCTAACTAGGTGTACGACGACTAGCGAGACTTAGTAACACCCTTAAACTAGCCGTCTTTTCAACTCTATGGTATCTATTACGTCCGGTCTAGCGAGTACAGAACCTCCCTGAAGCTAGCTGTCTTTTCAACTCGATGGTATCTATTACGTCCAGTCTAGCCAGTACAGAACCTCTTTGAAACTAGTCGTCTTTTCAACTCTATGGTATTTATTACGTCCGGTCTAGCCAGTACGAAAACACCCTCAAACCAGCCGTCTTTTCAACTCGATGGTGTCTATTACGTCCGGTCTGGTGAGTCATAAGAGAATCCCCCCAACTAGCTGTCTTTTCAGCATCTCAGGCATATATTACGTCCAGTCTAGCGGCATTGGATTCAATCGGGGAGTTGAGTTCAACTTCCCCTTGAAGCTATCTTCTGACAAGCGGGTGAGGCATGGGTCATATGCCAACATCAACCCTGACCTGACATCCTAAGAAGTATAGCTGAAAACAAATCTAAACAAAGTGTTGGCTAGCGGTTAAGCTTTTCTTTTTACGTCAGATGTAGATTTCCACGTGAGTTCATTACCCCGCGACTACCTAAGAACTAACAACCAAGTGGCTCTGAGTGACGTGTTTTAGGACCCTACGGATCAGTGAAGTTAAAAGTAACTCTAAGAATTTTGGGAGTCTTGCCAAGGACCATTTTACGTTAGCATCGGTTATCTCGCGCAATAACTTATGTTTAACAACCAAAAATCTTAGTTTTGGGGAATCCGAAGATTCCCCGGGCTTGGCTGACCAAAGGCCTTTCATTTTACACCAACTGCACCTATCTACGGAGACAATCCACAATCGGCAACCAATAGTGACAAAGTAACCTAGTATCCTAGTGACTTAGCGATTTAGTGACTTAGTGATGGGTTGGAAGATTTTTTAGGGTTTTTATGGGGTTTTTTCTAGCTCTTCAATTTATCTTCCTTAAATTGACTAACTATTGATTTTTTTTGGGCTTACGTGCGGAGGCCTAAAATGGCTTTTACATCCTATCTAACCTAAGACTTGACTCTTAAGTCAAAGAAGAGAACTGAGAGCCTCTATCGGCCCTCAGTAATTACAACCGACGGGGCTTTAAATGCCCTGACACCAGTGGAGAAGCGTGTTGAGGAGGGTAATGGATGACAGAGTGATTACCTGAGTAGGTGGTTGCCCATGAGACGTGTTGACTTCCTCTGGCAACTCAATCGTCTCTAGATTGCGAAGGTTGTCTTGCAGCGTGCTAGGGGCGCGGCGCACTTCGTACGGTACGACTTCTACACATTCCATCTCCGTTGGGCTGTGATTTGCTGGTATCTCCCGCTGGCTGTCATACATGCTTAGAATCCCCTCGTCTAGAGGTCGGCATTCTGGAGGAGAATCTCCTACGGCAATGAGGGTCGTGGAGATAGGGCTAGTGGCCGGGCCAAGGTCGGCGTCTTGTGCCAGCGGACTCCAAGGAGGGTCTATTGGATCCTCCCCGAAGAGTGTCGTGGATGCCCGTTGTGCGGGTGGCGGGGTTCGTGGTTCGGTTCGATGTCGAGGGCCGGACCAAGTAGCACAAAATTGGAATTCGTATGGTGTCCAACAAAGAGGGCACGTTGCCCATGATGGCTGAGCTTGCACTGCTGGCACTAGCTCCATGGAATCGGAAGGAGGTGTCTCGACTTGCGTTCCCTGGGGTGGTGCCGTATGAGTAGTGCCTTCCGGTTGGGACTGTTGGCCGGGGTAGGGCTGATCTCTGATGACGGTTCGATGTCTGTCGTAGGTTCTTGACTTTCCGTAATGTGAGTTGTGGGGCTGAGGTTGGAGAAGGAGTCGGGAGAAGGCGTATCGCCGTTGGCGTGGACGATGGCGGATGGGTCTCCCATGTCTCCCTCCAGGACGTAGACCGTTGGCGTTCCCATGACGACGTAAGCATCGTCTCCCGAGTAGGGGTGCTCTAAGAGCCATCTCTCGAGGGACCCATCGTCTTCGAACCCGTAGAGTCCTAGGCCCATGCACTTGAGCTGGCTCAAGCTAGTGGTAGGCTTGGCTTGGATTGCTTGGATTGCCGATAGTCCCAGTTCTTGGACCCCTAGAAAGGCCGGGGTGTTGGAGACTATGGCAATCATGGTCCTCACATTCTTGGGACCGTAGGTGAACGTGGGTCGCTTTCTTGAGTCGTTTGGAACGGCTCCTCTTCCCCCGGCTAGGGTACTCGTAGTGTATTGGATGATAGCGAGGGTGATGGATCCCCTCGTCTCCAGGTAGCTGGAAGTTGGAGACCTTGAAGTCTTCTGCGTCCTTACAGGGTTCACAGGTGGTAGCGTACTCAGTGATGTATCGGAGCTGATCCGCCGTATCCAAGGTGGACGGTGTCAGTATGGTGGAGATACCGTGGCAACACTCCAACGTGAGATGGCTGGCTCCGTTGTGCCATGCACGGAAGCCCTTAGACTGTGAGTATGGGTTGTCGAGAAACCGATCAAAGTCCCCGACTGGCTGGTTGAAGCGGAAATACTGGTCTGAGTCATCCCCAAGTGGGCTTGGGGCGGCGTATCGGATGTCGAGGTGAGGGACCTCTACGAGAGGTCTAAAAGTCGGGTAGGCGGGATGCTGGGCGTCGAAGCACACTTTGACAAACGCGCTTTCAAACTTCCAAGCGGCTAGCACCACCGCCCAGTAGAACGAGAGGCACTCTACTATCTCCTCCTTTGAGACTCCAAAGGTTCCAGACTTGATTGCTTGCTGGATGCAGGGCATGTATTGGTTGGGGCTGAGCAAGTATTGCCGCGCCAGATGCTCCTAGTACTCGAAGGAGATGCCCAAGCGGTTGGGACCGAGCAACAGGTCTTCTAACGGAAGCTCCTTGTTGTCTTCGGAGTCGCTGTATCCTTCCTCGTCGTCTCGGTATGCTTTGTGAGGGCGGCGACGCAAACGGTCGTAAAAGTCGAGCTGTGTGAGCTCAAAGCAAGGTTCTGGCTCGTCTCCCTTCACAATTAACTTGTTTTGTTAGCCAACAGACTTCTTCCTCCTATCCTTGCTACCTATCTGGCCTAGGAGTTGCAAGTAGCTCAATCCTCGTGGTAACTAGAGGCTACCTTCATTACTTCTACTCCTTGCTAGTTCTGACCTATGCTCGAAGACTTAAGCTCTAGTTCCTACTTACTATTTCTAAAAAGATCTCAAAGGTATCCTAAGGTACCTCCCTTCACCTCTACTACTATTACTCTCAGACTTAGATCGTGGTTAACCCTAACGACTGACTTTATGAATGATCTACCTTCTAAATATCCTATAAGTATCCTACTTCTAACTGATCCTTGCTTCACTATCCTAATTCTATTTTAGGGTATTTTATCCTACCCTAATTCCTTCCTTGATTCCTTCTAAGGTTCTTTCTAACTGTGCTTACTATTAATTATCAACCTATAGTTAACAACTAATTCTTACCTCTTACTACTAATTGCTTATGGTTATCGCTCTAACCTTACTTAGGGTGTCCTAATCCTAATTTTCTTTCCTAATTTTCATCTAATTTTTTCTTCTAATTGGGTTTACTTGTTAATTATCGACCTATGATTAACAACCGAATTCTAACTTGTTTACTACTAATTGTTTATGGTTAACTTCCTAACCTCAATTAGGGTGCCCTAATCCTAATACTCTTTCTAATTTCCTTCTAAATTTTCTTCTAATCAAGCTTACCACTAATTCCTATGTTTAATCCTCTAACCCTACGTAGGAAGTTCTAACCTAATTTCCTTTCTTAATTTTCTTCTAATTGAGCTTACTACTAATTATCGACCTAAGATTAACGACTAATCCTAACTTGGGTTACTACTAATTGCTATGTTTAATTCTTCAACCCTACTTAGGAAGTTCTAACCTAATTTTCTTTCTTGATTTTCTTCTAATTGAGCTTACTACTAATTATCGACCTAAAATTAATGACTAATTCTAACTTTGGTTACTACTAATTGCTATGTTTAATTCTTTAACCCTACTTAGGAAGTTCTAACCTAATTTTCTTTCTTAATTTTGCCTAAGTCTTCTTCTAATCCGACTTACTATTAATTAGCCAACTATAATTAACGAACAAATCTCTAATTTATCTCACTAACTATGGATACGTCTAACACCCGGATTTTATCTTAACCACTTATCCTAATCTAGCCCTCTATGGTGATTATCCCTAAAGGTCTATGTCTAATTACTAACTAAATTAGAGACTTGGAAATATATTTTCTATCACTTACTTGATAAACACTCTTAACTCCTCCTATGATTGCTAATTATCCCTCTAATTTAGACACTCTAATCCTAACTAAGTGTTATCCTAGGCTAACATTTAATGTGAGAAAAAATTTAAAAGAACAAGCTTCTAAACTTTAACTCCCGGCAGACGCACCATCATGTGGGCGCTTATTTACCCACCCTTGGTAAATCGGCGAACACAACCAGGTTCTAGTTCTACGATAGTGTCCTACTCTAAGGGGTGTCTAAGCGTCAATCCATTGTGCCTTCCAAGCAATGGATCTTTTTTGCTAAGTTCCTCATCGTGACTCTCTAATCGTGGTTCTAATGACTCCTAAGTGGACTACCATGCTATGCTGTGTTTTTTGTGGTTCCTATTTCCAAATCCTACTCTAATGTCCTAGGGTCAAAGATTATCTCACGCCATTTCTAAAAACCTAAGACTCGCTTGATTTGGACTTCCTAATCACCTGCTATGGACGGATGAAGTTTTGACCACAAGGCTACCAAACTTCATCCATGGTTTCCTATGGGTTTCCAAATCTGGTCGGGGGCGAAATTTGACTTACGGACCTGACTCCCTATTCTCTATCTAAATCCTAAGTCCCAACTTGGGTGGACGACTACATCGAAGTTTCATTGGTCTTGGGCTCTAAACTTCATCCATCAGTATCTCGGCCATCCTAACTCTGATTCCTACGTGCCTTATGTTTTTGGAAACCCCTCGAAACCTACTCTAAGATTTCCTAATCACACATGACCTGACTTGGACTCTAGTGGTGCCTAGCTCTCGGCCTAGGTGGGGCTTTTTCCCCTAGTGAGACAATGATGAGGGAAGAAGTTAGGTTCTTACTTCGGCATGGTGTTCCGCGAGGAGGGCGGTCAATTCACCTTCTTCTACCATGGTCAATTGTAGGTTGTGGGGCACGTATTCGGTTAGTCCCTTCGTATTTGTAATTTCAAAACTAACACTTCTTTCCCGTGCATGCCACTTCTTTCTCCTTTCTCCTTCTCCTCAACCCGCGTGCCCCATTGATGAAGGTGGGTGGATTGGACACCTACCTACTTAGAAAGTCAACCTATGTCCGAACTACCCCTTACGCGTCAAATTATCCTAATGCTTAAGGAATCTAAAAGTCAAAATATGGCCTAACGACCTCTTACGCTCGTCTCACCCTAATGGTGGAGAAGATTTCCTTCCTACCCTCTCGATGGTGCTCCAATTCTATCTAAGCTCTTTCCCCCACTTCTCCTCCTTGCATTTGATGGTGGTGATGTGGGGTGTTGGAGGAGAGAGTTGGTGAGGTGAGATGGAAACGTCTCTTGTATTTGATTTCTCCTTCCTTAGCGGTTATAGCGAGGTCCTACCCTCGTTTCCTATTCTACCTATGTGCTAGTTTTCCCTTAGTCTCCTACTCTATCTACTCACTAAGATTTCTTAGTCCCCTATTCTATCTACTCACTAAGTTTTCTTAGTCTCCTATTCTATCTACTCAATAAGTTTTCTTAGTCTCCTACTCTACCTTCTTCCTAATTTTCCCCCCCAAAAAATCGAATAACAACGGGAACCCGACCCCGATTGGGCCGAGCTGTGGGCAAGCTGCTTGTGCTGGCTGTGAACAAGCTGCCTGTGCTGGCTGCCTGTGCGAGCTGCCGGGCAAGCTGCCTCTGCGAGCTGGGCTAGTTGCCTACGCAAGCGGGCTGGCTATTGGGCAAGCTGGGCGAACTGCTGGGTTGAGCTGTTGGGCAAATCAAAAAAATGTCCACACGCTCTTAACGACTAGGGGACCCCTACTCCCGTGGGGGTTATAACAAGACACGACCGAGGGTGGTTTTCACGGTTGACTTTCTACTTTTGGAGGCTAAACTTTGAATAGTTTCCAAGCGTTTTGGAAACTAAACTTTGGAACTAGCCACGTGGGGGGTTCAAGGCTTCGCCGTCAATTTGGTTTTAACACCAAATTTAGGATTTTTGCCTTCCCCTAGAGGTTCAAAGCTCCGCCGTGTGGTGGACCCTTTAACACACAATTTAGGACTAAACTTGGACAAGGAACGGTGGGGTCTGGTTACCCCTAAGGGAACTATCCCACTGTTTTCCAATACGGACACAATGACTCGACTCCAATGCAAAGGTAATCACTGCATTAGTAACGAAATGCGGAAAAAAACGTGGTTAGTAAAAGGAGGTTAGTGCGACATAAATGACACAACATGAACTGGAAGCCCCCCAAAGCGGCATCGCCAAGGTACGGTGGAGGGTAGTTCTAGGGTTAGTACAAAACACGGACAAGACACCCAACCCGACTTGGATGGTAAGAATTTAAAAAAAAAATAAACTTCACATGAGTTGCAAGACAAGGAGAATGGCCGCCCACGGACCTTCAACACTAAAATTGTAACCACAAAGAGGAGCAAAAGTGCTCCAAAACACCGTAGGGAGTTTTGGCCAAAAGTTGCCAAAACTACGAGAGGTTGGACCCACGGGCCCAAAACAAGTTTTGGGGGTGTTTTGGGAGAGAGAAGGGCCCCCTTTTATAGGTTTCCAAGGGCCCACTCCCCCCCTCGACGAGTAACCTCATCCATCCGGATTTTCATCTAAGTTTGAGATTTTCACCTAATTTTGGGTTTTACGCTGGCCCTAATTTCTAACTTTTGGAGTTTAGCTTGGAATTGCAAATGGATTGTGCCAATGGCTTCAGAATGCCATTTTTAGTCACAGGGAATCCTACCCCCTATTTCTATCACAAAAAAACCATCGGAAACTAGGGCCATCTATAGCCAATTAAAAGGGTAAAAACCTAACTTGTGGGGTTTACCTCTTTTGGCTTGGGTAACTAGCTAGGGTTGTTGGGGAGGCTCTAGGGAGTAAGAAAAGGCTCCTTGATGTCTTCATTCCGACTTCGTACGCTCCCGGGACGCCGGTCAACCCCGCAAAGATCCTGCCGTAATTATTAATTGGGGGGATGTTGTCAGTTTCGGCTGCTTCCCGCTATTGGAACACCATGAAATTTGTCGGGGCGCGTTATTAACGTAAAAGGTGCTAGTCTAATTTTTAGTGAGATTTTACCGCGGCCTGGGTATTTTCCATGAATTTCCCAACGTGGACTTTGGCGGTTGACTACTCGGAAAAAGATCCTGTGGAGATCAGAAAAAACCGAGACTTTTTGGGGAACCTCTCATGGAGTTCCCCAAGCCACGTGCCAAGTCTTGGGCTATTCTGGCACATAGTTGGTGGCAAGGTGAAAACAAACTTCGGTTGAATCATCGGCAGTCAGGGAATCTTTCACGTGTGAGGGAATCTTGGCGAATGGGGTTTGTCGTGGACATCCCGACATGTTCCAGATCCGAGAACACTATCCGGCGGTTGTGGATTCCTCCATGCGGCTTGTCTAGGACAAGTAAAACCTGCAAGCTAACAATTTGGATTCCTAATGTTTCGTCGGTGGAATGGGGAAACTAGAACCTATCTTTGGAGATTTACGTGGGGACCCCCTTAACTCTCCTACGACTAATTTAGCCTATCATGGTCACATGCACTAGGTTTGGGCTATTTTGGGTAAGTTCCTAGTAGCCCTATTGTTCCCCACTACTTACGGGTTCTAACCTATATACAAGTGGGTTTTATGGGTGATCTATGAATAAAAGGCTATTTATGACCAAATGCTATACTGGTACGTGACATACCTATTTTGGTTCTACACTCTTTTTTGAGCTTTTTGTAGTATTTTATGCCTTAATTTGTAATAAACTAAAAAAAAGAAAACAATGAGTCCCAAGTGATGAATTTGGGGCTCACACTGCTAAGGAAGGAGAAATCAAATACAAGAGACGTTTCCATCTCACCTCACCAACTCTCTCCTCCAACACCCCACATCACCACCATCAAATGCAAGGAGGAGAAGTGGGGGAAAGAGCTTAGATAGAATTGGAGCACCATCGAGAGGGTAGGAAGGAAATCTTCTCCACCATTAGGGTGAGACGAGTGTAAGAGGTCGTTAGGCCATATTTTGACTTTTAGATTCCTTACGCATTAGGATAATATGACGCGTAAGGGGTAGTTAGGACATAGGTTGACTTGCTAAGTAGGTAGGTGTCCTACCCACCCACCTTGATCAATGGGGCACGCGGGTTGAGGAGAAGGAGAAAGGAGAAAGAAGTAGCATGCACGGGAAAGAAGTGTTAGTTTTGAAATTACAAATACGAAGGGACTAACCGAATACGTGCCCCACAACCTACAATTGACCATGGTAGAAGAAGGTGAATTGACCGCCCTCCTCGCGGAACACCATGCCGAAGTAAGAACCTAACTTCTTCCCTCATCATTGTCTCACTAGGGGAAAAAGCCCCACCTAGGCCGAGAGCTAGGCACCACTAGAGTCCAAGTCAGGTCATGTGTGATTAGGAAATCTTAGAGTAGGTTTCGAGGGGTTTCCAAAAACATAAGGCACGTAGGAATCAGAGTTAGGATGGCCGAGATACTGATGGATGAAGTTTAGAGCCCAAGACCAATGAAACTTCGATGTAGTCGTCCACCCAAGTTGGGACTTAGGATTTAGATAGAGAATAGGGAGTCAGGTCCGTAAGTCAAATTTCGCCCCCGACCAGATTTGGAAACCCATAGGAAACCATGGATGAAGTTTGGTAGCCTTGTGGTCAAAACTTCATCCGTCCATAGCAGGTGATTAGGAAGTCCAAATCAAGCGAGTCTTAGGTTTTTAGAAATGGCGTGAGATAATCTTTGACCCTAGGACATTAGAGTAGGATTTGGAAATAGGAACCACAAAAAACACAGCATAGCATGGTAGTCCACTTAGGAGTCATTAGAACCACGATTAGAGAGTCACGATGAGGAACTTAGCAAAAAAGATCCATTGCTTGGAAGGCACAATGGATTGACGCTTAGACACCCCTTAGAGTAGGACACTATCGTAGAACTAGAACCTGGTTGTGTTCGCCGATTTACCAAGGGTGGGTAAATAAGCGCCCACATGATGGTGCGTCTGCCGGGAGTTAAAGTTTAGAAGCTTGTTCTTTTAAATTTTTTCTCACATTAAATGTTAGCCTAGGATAACACTTAGTTAGGATTAGAGTGTCTAAATTAGAGGGATAATTAGCAATCATAGGAGGAGTTAAGAGTGTTTATCAAGTAAGTGATAGAAAATATATTTCCAAGTCTCTAATTTAGTTAGTAATTAGACATAGACCTTTAGGGATAATCACCATAGAGGGCTAGATTAGGATAAGTGGTTAAGATAAAATCCGGGTGTTAGACGTATCCATAGTTAGTGAGATAAATTAGAGATTTGTTCGTTAATTATAGTTGGCTAATTAATAGTAAGTCGGATTAGAAGAAGACTTAGGCAAAATTAAGAAAGAAAATTAGGTTAGAACTTCCTAAGTAGGGTTAAAGAATTAAACATAGCAATTAGTAGTAACCAAAGTTAGAATTAGTCATTAATTTTAGGTCGATAATTAGTAGTAAGCTCAATTAGAAGAAAATCAAGAAAGAAAATTAGGTTAGAACTTCCTAAGTAGGGTTGAAGAATTAAACATAGCAATTAGTAGTAACCCAAGTTAGGATTAGTCGTTAATCTTAGGTCGATAATTAGTAGTAAGCTCAATTAGAAGAAAATTAAGAAAGGAAATTAGGTTAGAACTTCCTACGTAGGGTTAGAGGATTAAACATAGGAATTAGTGGTAAGCTTGATTAGAAGAAAATTTAGAAGGAAATTAGAAAGAGTATTAGGATTAGGGCACCCTAATTGAGGTTAGGAAGTTAACCATAAACAATTAGTAGTAAACAAGTTAGAATTCGGTTGTTAATCATAGGTCGATAATTAACAAGTAAACCCAATTAGAAGAAAAAATTAGATGAAAATTAGGAAAGAAAATTAGGATTAGGACACCCTAAGTAAGGTTAGAGCGATAACCATAAGCAATTAGTAGTAAGAGGTAAGAATTAGTTGTTAACTATAGGTTGATAATTAATAGTAAGCACAGTTAGAAAGAACCTTAGAAGGAATCAAGGAAGGAATTAGGGTAGGATAAAATACCCTAAAATAGAATTAGGATAGTGAAGCAAGGATCAGTTAGAAGTAGAACACTCATAAAGTCAGTCATTAGGTTTAACCACGATCTAAAGTCTGAGAGTAATAGTAGTAGAAGTGAAAGGAGGTACCTTAGGATACCTTTAAAGATCTTTTTAGAGGTAGTAAGTAGAGACTAGGACTAGGTCTTTGAGCATAAGGTGAGCGCTAGTAGTCGACAGTAGCCACTCACGGAGGAGTAGGTCACCGCCAAGGGGAATGTGAGGGTTAAGACTCCCAAACATGGTGAGTCTAACTGGGATCTTCAATTTGCTTGCCAAACTCTATGACTACATTGACAGGTGGGTCAACGATGACGGGATTGATACCCCGCCCAAACCTTGTCCGGTCAAGTACGCACCAATGCCCTGGGCCACCGGAATTGGCTCCTTCTTCCAATCAGAGCCAACCGTTCCTCAAGCGGTCCCGCTAGTGGTCGCGACCAAGCACGAGGCAACTGCTGAGGTCTTTGAAGACGAGGACACGATTGACCTCCTTTCGTTGGTTGATGACATCCCTATGGAGAGCATCTACCACTTGGAGATTGATGGCACCCAGCCAATGGCCTGGGATCCCATACTCCCAGAGGAGGACCTCCTCCCCAACTTGCACTTCCGCAGAACCTCCGAAGGTTTCCAAGTGGGCTCCGACTTGCCCACCTATCCTCCAGTACCAAACGACTGGTACCATGGGCCAAGTGACCCAGTTCATGTCCAAGCGGCCGATTGGAAGGAAATCGACGTCTGTTTCCAGGGAGTGGAGCCGAAGCTGATCAAAGTAGGCGCACACCTCGAAGGTCACGACTTGGAAGAATACCGTTCCGTAATCATGAGGTACCGTGATGTCTTCGCTTGGTCCTACCTAGAATTGAAGGGGGTACCAGCCCAAATCGCTCAGCATACCATCCCACTCAAACCGGACGTTCAACTAGTTAGACAAAGACAGAGGCGCATGAATCCGGCTCTGTAGTTGATCGTCAAGGCAGAAATTGAACAACTGCTAGCAGCCAAGTTTATTCGACCGGTAGAGATCACAGACTGGGTCTCCCTCATGGTGTTGGTGAAGAAGAA
Source organism: Rhytidiadelphus loreus (assembly GCA_947034895.1). Lineage (NCBI taxonomy): Eukaryota > Viridiplantae > Streptophyta > Bryopsida > Hypnales > Hylocomiaceae > Rhytidiadelphus > Rhytidiadelphus loreus. Next base: position 50,584,767 of record OX344764.1, read on the forward strand.
GAACGGGAAGCTCCGAGTATGTGAGGATTATCGGCAGCTGAACAAGAACACCCAAAAAGACCATTTTCCCTTGCCCTTCATCAACACCATCGTGGATGAGGTTGCAAGCAACGAGATGTTCACCTTCATGGATGGTTACTCAAGCTATAATCAAATCTCCATAGCCCCAGAGGACTGGTCCAAAACCGCTTTCATTACTCCTTGGGGAACCTTCATCTACGTCGTTATGCCTTTTGGCCTTTGCAATGCCCCTTCCGCCTTCCAGCGCGTGATGAGCTTGGCATTCTCCGATCTGCTCCACAAATCCATGACCGTCTACATCGACGACTTCAGTACTCAGTCCACTAGCAAGGACCACCTTCCGTTGGTCGAAGAATGTCTCATCCGTTGCAGAAGGACGGGAATCGCCCTCAACCCCGACAAACTATTCCTAGGAGTTAAGAAAGGGGTGTTGTTGGGCTACGTCGTCTCCGAGGATGGGAAGATGGCCGACCCAGAAAAGGTTGAAGTCATAGTGAACCTCCCTGCCCCCAAGGACGTCAAGGGGGTACAACGAGTCTTGGGTCACGCCGGATACTACCGCGAGTTGATCCCCGACTTTGCAACTCACGCTCAACCTCTCACCAACCTCATAAAGAAATTAGTCAAGTTTGAATGGACTCCTCTATGCTAGCAAGGATATGACGAGCTCAAAAAGAGGTTAGCCACTGCCCCAGTATTAAAAAACCCCAACTGGAACCAGCCTTTCCATGTCTATTGTGATGCGTCCGCACTAGCCGTAGGGGCAGCCTTGTGTCAAAAGGACGAAGACTCCGGGTGTGAACACCCTATTGCCTTTTCCAGTCGCCAGCTAACCTTGGCAGAACGCAACTACACTACCACCGAGAGGGAGTGTCTCGCCATGATTTTTGCAGTCAAAAAGTATTGACATTATCTCCTTGCCAACCCCGTGGTGTTTTTCATCGATCATATGGCAATTAAGTACATCGTCAACAAAGCGGAACTCAGCGGAAGGCTGGCACGTTGGATCCTACTACTAGCAGAGTTCGATTATACAGTCGAATTCAAGCCCGAGAAGAAGCACGAACGGGCTGACCACTTGTCTCGGATCTCCAATACACTTGGAACTGAGAGATTAAGTGATGACTTCCCCGATGAACGACTATTCGTCGTTCGGACCATACCCACCTGGTACGAACACTTGGCTCACTTCTTAAGCACCCAACAATATCCGGAGGGCATGGACAAGAACGAGCGCCGCAAGATCCGGGTTAACAGTACCCATTTCGCCCTCATTGGGAACCGGTTATACCGACGGGGCATCGACGGAATACTACGACGCTGTGTTTCGTACTACGAGGTACCTTCCATCCTAGAAGCATGTCACAATGATGCGTGTGGTGGCCACTTTTCGGGACGATTGACGGCCCAGAAAATACTACGAGCCGGCTATTTTTGGCCGACGCTATTTGCGGATGCGGAGGCCCACACCAAAGGATGTGACGCATGTCAAAGGTACGCCCGCAACGACACCCGCTTGGACCTCCCTCTTCACCCATCCCTGCCTATTGCACCCCTCGAAAAGTGGGGTATCGATTATGTGGGACCCTTTGCCCCCATGTCGTCTCAAAGGAACCAATACGTCATCGTCGCCACCGAATACCTGACCAAGTGGGCCGAGGCCAAAGCGGTCAAAAAGGCCGACGGGAAGCAAATGGCCATCTTCCTTTACGAAAACATCATATCACGGTTCGGGTGCCCGAAAATCTTAGTTAGCGATCGAGGTTCCCACTTCCTCAATGAAACTATAGAGCTCATGACCGAGATGTTTAAAATCAACCATCGGAAGACCACTCCTTATCACCCCCAGACCAATGGGAACACCGAACGGTCAACCAAACTTTGGTTCGCATCCTTCAGAAGACGGTCACCGACAGCAAAAGGGACTGGGATGTCAAGCTGACCCCTACCCTTTGGGCCTACCGAACAACCTATAAGGTAACCACCCGGGCCACCCCTTTCTCCTTGATGTACGGCGTAGAAGCAATCTTGCCTATAGAATTCGAAGTGCTTTCGCTACGCATCGCCATTGACGAAAGACTAGACGAGTCCCAGTCCCTCCACGATCGATTAGAACGGTTGGAGGCCTTAAGCGAGTCTCGGCGGGCATCTTCGCAACACGTGGAGGTCATCTAGAGGCGCCGGAAAGTGGCCTTTGACAAGCGGGCAAAGGTGCGTACCCTTGAACCAGAGATGTGGGTAATGGTCCAGAACGCACGGAAAATGGAATTCCCAGGAAAGTTTGACGCCCTATGGACTGGACCCTACATCATCCACACTACTTTCCCCAACAACTCCCTCCAACTCAAAAATCTAGACGGTTCGGAATTCCCAACTAGAACCAACGGGGGACGATGTAAGGAATACAAGGTGTAGAAACCACGGCGTTTATAATTACTGAGGGCCGCTAGAGGCTCTCAGTTCTCTTCTTTGACTTAAGAGTCAAGTCTTAGGTTAGATAGGATGTAAAAGCCATTTTAGGCCTCCGCACGTAAGCCCAAAAAAATCAATAGTTAGTCAATTTAGGGAAGATAAATTGAAGAGCTAGAAAAAACCCCATAAAAAACCCTAAAAAATCTTCCAAACCATCACCAAGTCACTAAATCACTAAGTCACTAGGATACTAGGTTACTTTGTCACTATTGGTTGCCGATTGTGGATTGTCTCCGTAGATAGGTGCAGTTGGTGTAAAATGAAAGGCCTTTGGTCAGCTAAGCTCGGGGGATCTTCGGATTCCCCAAACTAGGATTTTTTGGTTGTTAAACATAAGTTATTGCGCGAGATAACCGATGCTAACGTAAAATGGTCCTTAGCAAGACTCCCAAAATTCTTAGAGTTACTTTTAACTTCACTGATCCGTAGGGTCCTAAAACACGTCACTCAGAGCCACTTGGTTGTTAGTTCTTAGGTAGTCGCGGGGTAATGAACTCACGTGGAAATCTACATCTGACGTAAAAAGAAAAGCTTAACCGCTAGCCAACACTTTGTTTAGATTTGTTTTCAGCTATACTTCTTAGGATGTCAGGTCAGGGTTGATGTTGGCATATGACCCATGCCTCACCCGCTTGTCAGAAGATAGCTTCAAGGGGAAGTTGAACTCAACTCCCCGATTGAATCCAATGCCGCTAGACTGGACGTAATATATGCCTGAGATGCTGAAAAGACAGCTAGTTGGGGGGATTCTCTTATGACTCACCAGACTGGACGTAATAGACACCATCGAGTTGAAAAGACGGCTAGTTTGAGGGTGTTTTCGTACTGGCTAGACCGAACGTAATAAATACCATAGAGTTGAAAAGACGACTAGTTTCAAAGAGGTTCTGTACTGGCTAGACTGGACGTAATAGATACCATCGAGTTGAAAAGACAGCTAGCTTCAGGGAGGTTCTATACTTGCTAGACCGGACGTAATAGATACCATAGAGTTGAAAAGACGGCTAGTTTAAGGGTGTTACTAAGTCTCGCTAGTCGTCGTACACCTAGTTAGAGTACTGACAGACGACTAGCTTGGGATTTCCGCACTTGGCCTTCGCACCTTAGTATAAAAATAGGAGGAAGTCCCTCGTCTTTGTGTGCTGTGTATTGTGATGTGCAGGTGCAGTAGATTAGCAGATGGACCACGGTTGGTACAATCCACCGGCGGTCCTTCCAGTAGGACTCTTCAACATTCGGATTCAGTGTATCGAGAAGCTCAACTTCACTACTTTCCTCCGCACTCATTTTGGTCAAGAATTCTTGACCCAGGTGCTCCGTAGCCCCTGGCCTTTGATAGTTCCAGCAGTCATCTACGCGGAAACTTGGGATAGCGTGATTTACATCCTCATCTAACACTATGCCGAGCGACCTGTGAGACACTTCTATTTCCTACCTTCCATCATCTTCTATCTTCCTCTTAGTCCAAACTTTCTCCGTCAAGGGCGGAATGTGGGTTCTCCAAATTTCTTGTCTATAGGTCCAAACCAACTCCATTTAGGGCGGATAGTAGGGGATTAGTATAGCATAGCATATCGTCGTCATCATTGCCTCTCACTCTTCTTCCACTTCATCCTCCTCCGTATCGTTGACATCGGCTACCGGTAGCACCACCACGGATTGCAGTGATCTGACAGTCCTTCATACCAGGTAACTAGATTTGAGGCCTGGCCGACCGCATGTGGATCTATGGTGGCGCCCCTACATCACCGCCCTGGTCAACGAGATGGGATCTCTTCCATCTTTTTGCTTTCTTCGCCATCATAGTTAGCATTGGCATCCTTTTCCTCACATTTCGAGCTGCAGTCACTAGCAACAGACAACCTTTCCCAGCTAATCAGGACATCTACCGCGAACACCTACACCGCCGCACCGCAAACCGAAGACATCGAGTGGAGGCACAGAAATACCATTGACACCCTCAATGGGAGTCATGCCAGGCCCTCGGAATGCAGCTTCTGAGTCCCAACCTTCCTCCCCTTCATCCTCAGGCTCTCCCAGATCCTCTGAGCCTTCACCTCAGAGGACGACGGAAGAACCAACAAGGGGATTCTCATCCCCAACGCATTCCGGGCCTTCAGCTCAACCGAGCAATACATTAGCCACGGAGGTCCTCACGTAGCTCCTCACACAACCCAGCATTAACGACAGTCCTCATCCAGTTGAGGAACCAGCAACGACGGCGGATCCCGAGATAGCACGCCAGGCCCGCATCGAATCAGCAGAAGGGGCGGCGCAGCTGTCGCAACTACTCCGCTCACATCGGCGGTTACGAGAGGAGGCACAACAACCCGGTCGAGGAATGAGAATTCCCAACGCACTCACCGAAGAGGTTAGATATTGGCCAGCAGCACCAAGGACACTAGTAATTCTCATAGAGGATTATGCCTTGTTCCGTGGTGACCCGCCCCTCTTCTTAGAAGGATAGTTCTCCAATCGGGAAGATCCCCGCAACATCACCAGGAGGACTTCAAGCGGAGACCACGTGGTCACCATCCACGGCCCACCTCTGCAACCGTTGCCTCGCAAACGCCAATCAGTCTACGTCCTCGAGGTTGTGTCTACTCTCCGAACCTTCTTAGGGATCTAAGGTGGTTATCCTAAACTCCCTTGTACATAGCTATTCAAAAAAAAAAAAAAAAAAAATGCTTTGTTTTATATAGGGGGCACTAGTTCAGGGCTGGCCAGGTATATATATCACCCCGACAAGACGACGGACGTCTTCCGCCGCGGCAGCTCGGTGGCCTGTGACCGACAACGTCAATTCCGGCGGCGAGGGTTCGACCTTTGGGCTGTCGCCGGGGCGCCACCCCTGAGCTAGTGACAAGGCAAGGAACCGCTACCAACTACCACGACGGGAGACACTTTTGCAAGGGTCAAACCCCCCAAAAGGTCCTCTTACCTCCCTCTTGTGACTTCTTTTCTTTGTTTTTGTTTTTCTTGTTTTTTTCTTGTTTTTCTTTTCAAAACACATAGTCCAAACTCACTCCGTTGAGGGAGGAAAGCGGGTTTGAAATATTTTTTGGCTATAGGTCCCAATTTGCTGCATCAAGGAGGGACAGGGGGTTTTCTCTCTCTTATTCTATCTCCCTTTAGTTCCAAGCTCACTCCGTTGAGGGCGGAAGGATGGTTTTTCAATTTTTATCTGTAGGTCCAAATCAATTCCATTTGAGGAGGATGGGGAAAAAAATTCTATAAAAATAAAAAAACTATAATACATAAAATGAACAAGAATATCATTCCCCCTTGTAAGATGGTGTCAAGACTTGTCTTGTTCGCTGTCTACTTCTTTAGTCTTGGGTTGTGAAGACTTAGTCCTCACATATAGTCATTACCCTCGCATATGGGCGGTTAGGACCAGGTGGCCCACATCACCACATGATGGTGCTCAACTAACTAAAGCTCTTTATAGAATTCTGGATGATAGACGTCCACATGATGGTAGAGCTACCCTACCAAACCTAGCACTACCTACTTAACCCTTAGGTCGCCATTAGAACCTTTGTCCGTGTGCCCAAGGATAGCAAGACATTCTAGGTTCTCATGATTTTCCAAATCATACCGCAAATGGCCGCCATATGTGAGCCCCAAATTCGTCACTTGGGACTCATTGTTTTCTTTTTTTTAGTTTATTACAAATTAAGGCATAAAATACTACAAAAAGCCCAAAAAAGAGTGTAGAACCAAAATAGGTATGTCACGTACCAGTATAGCGTTTGGTCATAAATAGCCTTTTATCCATAAATTACCCATAAAACCCACTTGTATATAGGTTAGAACCCGTAAGTAGTGGGAAACAATAGGGCTACTAGGAACTTACCCAAAATAGCCCAAACCTAGTGCATGTGACCATGATAGGCTAAATAAGTCGTAGGAGAGTTAAGGGGGTCCCCACGTAAATCTCCAAAGATAGGTTCTAGTTTCCCCATTCCACCGACGAAACATTAGGAATCCAAATTGTTAGCTTGCAGGTGTTACTTGTCCCAGACAAGCTGCATGGAGGAATCCACAGCCGCCGGATAGTGTTCTTGGATCTGGAACATGTCGGGATGTCCACGGCAAACCCCATTCGCCAAGATTCCCTCACACGTGAAAGATTCCCTGACTGCCGATGATTCAACCGAAGTTTGTTTTCACCTTGCCACCAACTATGTGCCAGAATAGCCCAAGACTTGGCACGTGGCTTGGGGAACTCCATGAGAGGTTCCCCCAAAAGTCTCGGTTTTTTCTGATCTCCAAAGGATCTTTTTCCGAATAGTCAACCGCCAAAGTCCATGTTGGGAAATTCATGGAAAATACCCAGGCCGCGGTAAAATCTCACTAAAAATTAGACTAGCATCTTTTATGTTAATAACGCGCCCCGACAAATTTCATGAGCTTCCAATAGCGGGAAGCAGCCGAAACTGACAACATTCCCCCAATTAATAATTACGGCAGGATCTTTGCGGGGTTGACCGGCGTCCCGGGAGCGTACGAAGTTGGAATGAAGACATCAAGGAGCCTTTTCTTACTCCCTAGAGCCTCCCCAACAACCCAAGCTAGTTACCCAAGCCGAAAGAGGTAAACCCCAAAAGTTAGGTTTTTACCCTTTTAATGGGCCCTAGTTGGCCCTAGTTTCCGATGGGTTTTTTGTGATAGAAATAGGGGGTACGGGATTCCTGTGGCTAAAAATGGCATTCTGAAGCCATTGACGCAATCCATTTGCAATTCCAAGCTAAACTCCAAAAGTTAGAAATTAGGGCCAGCGTAAAACGCAAAATTAGGTGAAAATCTCAAACTTGGATGAAAATCCGGATGGATGAGGTTACTCGTCGAGGGGGGGAGTGGGCCCTTGGAAACCTATAAAAGGGGGCCCTTCTCTCTCCCAAAACACCCCCAATACTTGTTTTGGGTCCGTAGGTCCAACCTCTCGTGGTTTTGGCAACTTTTGGCCAAAACTCCCTACGGTGTTTTGGAGCACTTTTGCTCCTCTTTGTGGTTACAATTTTAGTGTTGAAGGTCCGTGGGGGCCCTTCTCCTTGTCTTGCAACTCGTGTGAAGTTTATTTTTTTTCAAAGTTCTTACCATCCAAGTCGGGTTGGGTGTCTTGTCCGTGTTTTGTACTAACCCTAGAACTACCCTCCACCGTACCTTGGCGATGCCGCTTTGGGGGGCTTCCAGTTCATGTTGTGTCATTTATGTCGCACTAACCTCCTTTTACTAACCACGTTCTTTTCCGCATTTCGTTACTAACCCAGTTATTACCTTTGCATTGGAGTCGAGTCATTGTGTCTATATTGGAAAACAGTGGGATAGTTCCCTTAGGGGTAACCAGACCCCACCGTTCCTTGTCCAAGTTTAGTCCTAAATTGTGTGTTAAAGGGTCCACCACACGGCGGAGCTTTGAACCTCTAGGGGAAGGCAAAAATCCTAAATTTGGTGTTAAAACCAAATTGACGGCGAAGCCTTGAACCCCCCACGTGGTTAGTTCCAAAGTTTAGTTTCCAAAACGCTTGGAAACTATTCAAAGTTTAGCCTCCAAAAGTTTAAAGTCAACCGTGAAAACCACCCTCGGTCGTGTCTTGTTATAACCCCCACGGGAGTAGGGGTCCCCTAGTCGTTAAGAGCGTGTGGACGTTTTTTTTTGTTTACCCGGCAGCTCAACCCAGCAGTTCGCCCAGCTTGCCCAATAGCCAGCCCGCTTGCGTAGGCAACTAGCCCAGCTCGCACAGGCAGCCAGTCCGGCAGCTTGCACAGGCAGCTTGCCCGCAGCTCGGCCCAATCGGGATCGGGTTTCCGTTGTTGTTCGTTCTTTTTGGGGAAAAATTAGGAAGAAGATAGAGTAGGAGACGAAGAAAACTTAGTGAGTAGATAGAGTAGGAGACTAAGGGAAAACTAGCACATAGGTAGAATAAGAAACGAGGGTAGGACCTCGCTATAACCGCTAAGGAAGGAGAAATCAAATACAAGAGACGTTTCCATCTCACCTCACCAACTCTCTCCTCCAACACCCCACATCACCACCATCAAATGCAAGGAGGAGAAGTGGGGGAAAGAGCTTAGATAGAATTGGGGCACCATCGAGAGGGTAGGAAGGAAATCTTCTCCACCATTAGGGTGAGACGAGCGTAAGAGGTCGTTAGGCCATATTTTGACTTTTAGATTCCTTACGCATTAGGATAATATGACGCGTAAGGGGTAGTTAGGACGTAGGTTGACTTTCTAAGTAGGTAGGTGTCCAACCCACCCACCTTCATCAATGGGGCACGCGGGTTGAGGAGAAGGGGAAAGAAGAAAGAAGTGGCATGCACGGGAAAGAAGTGTTAGTTTTTTTTGAAATTACAAATACGACGGGACCAATCAAATACGTGCCCCACGACCTACAATTGACCATGGTAGAAGAAGGTGAATTGACCTAGGGTGGGTAAATAAGCGCCCACACCGAGTAAAGAAAAAAAATCCTACGTGGCATATGACTCCATTTAGTCATATTTTTGGCTCACGTGGAATATGATTGTAGTGAGTCATGTTTTGGTTGATGTGGAATATGACTGCGATGAGTCATATTTTGGAAAATGTGAAATATGACTACAATGAGTCATATTTTTTGTTGATGTGGAATATGACTGTGATGAGTCATTTTTTTTGTTGATGTGAATTGTGGAATATCAGTTTTGTGAGTCGTATTTTTTACTATGTAGAAAATAATTCTCATGAATCATATTTTGGATGATGTAGAATATGAATACGACTCTTGTGAATCATATTCTTTACTAATGTGAAATATGACTCTTGTGAGTCATATTTTTGATTACATGATAATTAATGTAGATGTCATTAGTAATTTTATGACTAATTGTAGTCATATTTTGGGATGTGTAAGGTTACATTTTAACACACATAAGTATGAGCATTTTGTGACTATAACTAATTATATTTTGGCCAATATATTTTGTGAAATGTAACTCAAGCAAGTGATATTTTGGATAATTGAGAATCATATTTTAAAAATTTGTATGTAGTTTGTAATTGGGATGATTGAGGTTCAAAATAGCTTTAATTACAAACTACAATCACATTTTTCATGCATTTTAAATGGCCATGAGACATTGCAATTATTTATCAAAATGATTTAACAATTGAAAAAAATACTTCATGTAGTTAAAAACACATACACATGATTTTAGAGACATACATGAGACAATCATATTAGAGAGGGAGAATGCAAGAAGGAATGCAACTCTTTTCATTGACATTTATTAGCCAACAATACAAAACATATATATCACAATGAATCACTCACAAAACTCAATAGGGTCTATATCCCTTACAATAATGTGAAGATGGCTCTATTGGGTTGCAAGTAGCCTCCGACAACTTTGTTTCAACTTTTGGTGCATGCATATACAATTAAAGAAATGAGAGGTTAATTTTTAGTGAATGAACAACAAAGCTCAACCTTCTAAGGTTTACAACAACACAAAATATGTAGCACAAGTTTAGAGTAGGAAGAATAAAAATGGTGATGAAGGAAAGAAGAAAAAAAAAGTGGCAAATGCTAAAAGATAACAACAAACAAGAGTTAAGATGCAACAAGAAATAACAACTAAGAGGCAATAGGAAAACAAGTGTTAGGAGGCAACAATAAGAAACAAGAAGTAAGAACTAAAAAGCAATAAGAAGAAACAAAAAGCAAGAACTAAGAAGAAGAAAGAGTTAAAATACAAGAAAAAGAAACAAGATTTATAAACTAAAAAGCAACAAGAAGTAAGAGCTAAGATGCAACAAGAACTAAAATGCAACAAAAACCAACAACTAAGAAACAAAAAACAACAAGTTAGATCTAAGAGACAATAAGAAGCAACAACTAAAAAGTAACAAGTAAGAGCTAAAAGATAACAAAAGGCAAAAGGAAGAAGAGCTAAGAGAAGTGATGGCTAGGTTTCAAAACCCTAAAGAAGTGGTGGCTAGGGTTTCAAAATCCTAAAAAAGTGATGGTTAGGGTTTCAAAACCCTAAAGAAATGATGGCTAGGGTTTCAAAACTCTAAAAAAGTAGTGATTAGGTTTGAAAATTCAAAAAAGGAATTGGCTAGAATTTCAAAATTTTAAACAATGATTTGTCCACATTTTTTTTGGATTTCCCATATTTTTCTTGGGCTACCTGAAAATTAAAAAATGTCACTCCTATGAAAATATGACTAGAAATATGACTCAATGTTCTCCAAACATGTTCTCTATGTTCTCTATTAAATACTTTGGTGTTCCTAGTGGGCATATAGTATATGCTTGTGAAGTATAAGGCCCCCCCAAAACTAGTAGTCATATTTGCAGGCATATTTTTCCCCAAGGTGTTGGCATCCAAGAATATGATGCTTAGTCATATTTCTGCAATCATAAAACACTGCTATTGTTGTAGTGTAGATACTTGGGAGGGATTTATCACTTAATTCAAGGATTGGAATTGGTTGAGGAACCATCAATAAGACAATTTTGATCATTGTAAGGGGGCCCTTTCCAAGGATGCAAAAGGGTCCCTACCTATTTGGTAAACAATGTTATATACCTTTCATCTACACTAAATAGTGAAATTAGGTTGCCCCACACTAATTTCTCGACATTCTACACTATATAAATATGTATTGTTTCTTTACAAGAATTTACTACTTTTTTGAATTAAAAATTTATGCATGTGAGACTTATGAACCTCTATGTGTATAAATAGAAAAAACAGTAGACATATTTGTTGATTGGTTGGCTTGTAAAGTGATTTTCTTGAAGTAAGGCAACCTAATTGTTAAGGCAACCTAATTTCACTATTTAGTGTACACAAAATAGTGAAATTAGGTTGCCTCACCCCAATAAAGTTACTCAACAAGCCATCAAAGTCAACAAATACTTCTATAAATATTTCCATTTGTACACATGGAAGCTCATGAGTCCCAATTATAACAACACCTAATTCAAAAGTAGTACATTCTAACTTGTATATGGATAGCAAATATTAATATTGTATCAAATGCCAAGATTTTAATGAGGAAAATCTAATTTCACTATTCAGGGTTAAGTGAGGATGCTTGAAAAGTGACGAGTAATATAGACGCATATTTTGCTTCCTTCAATGTACCAATAGAGAACATTTGATGAGGTGGTCACTTCTAGGTCCCCTTGCATTTCAACTTCAAACATTCGTAACTAATTCCATGAAGGTCCAAAAAACATAAAATGACTTAGGTTGGATGCCAATTCCATTTTTCTTCCTACAAAAATTTACTGAATTTTTTTTAAGGAGTTTAGCTTCCCCCAAGATTCAAGCAGCTCTTAAAATGTTCCTTTCATCCTAAAAAGACATTGTAGATACTAAGTGTCCAATGGAAGATATCATAGAGTCTACTTCCGAAAGGAGGCACCAAGGATAACACCTGCTACCCAAGCCTACATGGCTTACATAGTAGAACTATCCCCAATGGATTCTTCATTCACACTGGTCATTCAATCAAAGTTACTCTTCTTCTTCTTCCAATGGATGATAAAGAATCCTTCTATGTAGGATAGAAGTGGAAGTGTTCTTCCTTGAAATTTTGTGTGAAAAGGGAAGGTCTTGCAAAGTAGTTTGACCTCCAATGAGCACTCTTGCTTTTTTTTTGGCAAATGATTCACACCATACCAAAAAGGCTAATTTCTATGGGGTTAAGAACACACTACCTTATATTTTTTTTTCTCGTTTTTTTTTTCTCTTCTTTTTCTTTCTTTCTTTTCTTTTCTTTTTTGAACAAATGGATAGAACTACCTTATAGTTCTGACTACTGTGCCCAACAGCATCACTGCAGCTAAATTCCAAAATTTGTAGATAACCCCCCTGAAAACAAAAGCACAAAATTTGGTGGCATCAATCAGTGCCAGGCAGAAGCCTACAAAATGGGGACTATCGGAAGTTCAGGAAAACAAAAAATAGCCAACTAAGAAATCTAGGAGATTCCCCCCAACAATCTACATAAACCAAAATTAATCCACGCTTTTCCCATAAATTCCACCCAATTCCTAGATCTCCCCTCTCATGGAAACCCACTCAAATACACAACCCCCAGGCCCATTCCTGCCCCCCTATCCCTCCTCCCCCTCCGACCACGTGGCACCACGACCTCCACGTGTCACCAACCCAGACCGTCCATCCCCAAACCCCGTTCACACCGCAAGTCAAAGCAAACTCCACTCTTCTCCGCTCGTCCTCTGGCTGGCTTCATCGATGCATCCGCAACGCCCACTGCGACAATTGAGATCTGCCTGGCCTGGCTTCCATATCTGATTGACACGAAGCACTCACGAGCCGTACTCTTCCCATTTTGCCTTCTTATTGGACTGTTTTGCGGCTCCCAATTCGGGCATGTATTTCGATAGCAAAGTGGTTTCCGCGGTTGTTATCGGCGGAGCGTTGGTTGCGTTGTCGTTGTTTCTGACGAAGAATCGTGAGTCGGTGTCCACGATGTTGGGAGGCAAGAAGGATGTCGATGTGCAAGACACCAATAGCTTGGAGATCGACGAGATTGGGAATTTCGCCGTGTCGGAGCACAACAATCGCCAGGTAAGAGAGTTGGGAAGAAAGTGGGGTTGGAAGAAAGTGGGGTTGTGAGATTTGGGGTTGCGGGACTTGGGTTTGCGAGACTTCGGGTTGCCAGAAATTGGGTTGCCAGAAATTGGGTTAATGAGAATTTGGGTTGCGTGGGAATCACTCAATTCTCTCAAGTGTCGATTCCAGCTCTTTGGTTTCAATTTTTGCTTCCTCGCGTGTGTAATTTGCTTCCAAACGAGTTTGAATTATTGTTACTTAGGATGGTCGAATATTCCAGATTCGAGTTTTTTGGACTACGATTTTGCTGACTAGTGTTGCGTTTTCGTCTGTTTTTGTTAGCATTCTTTGCTCTAAAGCTGTAATATTTCAGAGGAAATTCAGTTAGTTTTAGGAGATTGTTGTTTCTAACCTTTAAGTTGGCTTTTATGTACTTGTGGTCATCATGTCTCTAGTTGCAGCGAAGTTGAGACTTCTGATTTGAACCATTACTTCATAAATGCCATGCTCGATGGGATGGGGTTTCATTGTGACAGGACATGATTTCCGTCAGTAAAGTTTCGTTGACTTTTTTGTTTCTAGTTCGTGACTTGGCTTTCATGGTTCTAGTCCATAACTTGGCATTTGTGCTTCTTGTCCGTAACTTGTCTTTTTATGTGACCATATGGGATTCCTTTGACTCACCTCCGTAAACTACGTTTCCATGTGTGATTGTGATTTAGCCCTTTTGGGCGAGTTTTCTTAAGGCTGTCGTACGACTGACTCCCAAACATGATGTGTTGTGTGTGTGTCTCTACAGAATAGTCTGGAGAAGATAAAATTCTCCAAGGTGGTGTCCTGCCAGAAGCAGGTGGTGGCCGGGATCATGTACCACCTGGTGATCGAGGTGGAGGAAAAGAGCCAGCCCAAGCACTATGACGCCAAGGTGTGGGCGAAGCCGGGCGGCGCTCCCAAGAAGCTGGAGGAGTTTAAACCCAAAGACGGTGCGAACTTAACCTCCGCTGACTTGGGTGCCAAGACAGGTTGATATTTATATGCTGTGTCCTCTCTCTCTCTTTACCTTGGCGCTGTTGTTGGCTTCACGTAAGACAATATCTTGTTTGAAAGCCAACAGTGGAATACATACTTGGTAGTTAATCTTTTGGTACTAATCACAAGTGCCAGTCCTCCAAGAAATGAAAACCGTAGGAAAAACACTGCTACTGCAATCACTAGACCAAACATAGTAGTTACTGTGGGGAGTGCTAATTACAAAGAAGTTGCTTTCCACTTCATGAATATTTACGTATGTGGAAGAGATCTTTGTAATTTGAAGGTTTCCGCAGACTGGAGTGGGTTCGTGGCCAAGTAATGTTGGACCTATAGTAATTACGATTTTTGGTGGAGAAGAAGATCATGGGGTGGGTGTAATCGTGTTTGTTTGTGGGACTGTTTCTGAGCCACATATTTTTACCATGTAGGAGTATCCCATAGCAAAGACCTTTCAAAGGACAGTGGATCAAAGCAGACTGTGTCTTCCAATGACCCAGTCGTGATGGAGGCAGCTGAGCATACCATGCGTAGCCTGAACATGGCCTCAAACTCCCTTGCACCTTATGAGCTTAGCGAAATCGTGTCTGCAGAAGCCGAGGTCCGTGTGTGTCATGTATATCTGCTTAATTTTTTGATTTTTTTCGAAGCCCACAGAATCATAACGCTAGTTAGTACACTCAACCCTCTCTAATTGCTCATTCAGAGTATATCCTGTGAATCTGTCACGTCGTGCACCCCCCCCCGATTGGACCCTCTTCCACTTGGACAAACTGTGAACTCACGTGACGGGAGCTCATTTATTCCCAAAGACAGTGCAATTAGAGAGGGTTTAGGTGCACACCTGTCTACAAATAATCCAAAAAATTTACAAAATATCAAAAGTTGAGTCAAACGTATGTACATTTCTTGAGAAGCGGTTGTGCTTTCGCATCAGGGCTAACTTGAATTCATGTCATTCAACGGTTCTATTCCTTGCAGCTGATGTTTTGTTTCCTGTTTGTCCATTTTTAAAGTCTGTTTGTTTTGTTTTGTTTTTGCCAATTCTTGGACTTGCAATGATAATTATCCTTTATTTTTATTTTTAAATTTTTGGATGACTGGTTGTGGCATTGTCGATGTGGGAATTAACCAATGAAAGTCAATCGTTTCTCTTTTTGTTACAGCTTGAGGGCGAATCTGCGCTCTTTTACTTGCTCCTGAAGACCAAGCGGGGTGCGAAGGAGGAGTCGTACAAGTCGGAAGTAAACCGAACTGGGGAAGGGCAGTGGTCTGTGAAGCATGCCACAATCCAGTGATTTATTACGGCATTCTTTGATCCCCGCTGTGCAGAGAGCACTTCGTCGTTTGTTTATAGGCATGTATGTCATTTTATTCAAAGGCCAGGAAGAAACTGTTCACTCGACACTCAGGGATTTGGGTACATTTTGTAAGGGTACATTGTCATCCTGGAAGCATTTGTAATATTTGATGAATAATGATGTTATATTATGAGTGGCCTCTTGACTGTCACTGCTCACTGCACTGCAGATAATGATTGTTGCTTATAGACTAAGGCAGACATGCCCATTCCTGTGCACTTAACCCTTAAACGTCGAAGGGGGGACCTTCGAAATCTTCCTTTTCTATTACCGTGTGAATCATTGACCTCCAAAATTGCAAAAGTAGTCATTGGAAGTCAAACTACTGTAGAAGATCATTCCTTTCCAAAACAAATTTAGAGGATGAATAGTTGCACTTCTGTCTTATACAGTTTGATTCCTTGTCATCCATCGGACACAAAACGTCCGCCTCGACGTTCAAGGGTTAAAGAATTCCTTCCTCGTATGATTTGTGCACATTTGTTTTCTAGAATGTACTCCACTGGTACATGAGGAAGGAATTGGGTGCAAGCAGGAATGGGTATCCCTACCTTAGAGATACCTTAGAGAGATTTGCTCTACAATGTACCCATCTGAAGTGTGGAATTTGGTTTTGGGAGTCAACAAGAAGGAAGAAGGAAGACGATTTGGCATCTTTTCATTTTAAAGTCATTTGCAATGGAGTGACCAAAAGGTGTGAGGTAGAACCACATCATGGTTTTTTAATCACTTAAACCTTCAAATGCTCAACATACGGTTTTTAAATTACTGAGCACAATACCATATGCCTAGCAATAAAGAGAATGAATTGAAAGTGCAACAATGCACAAATTTCCACCTATTGACTATTGATTGATTCTATAATTTTGTGCTTTTATCTCACATCCCAAGGTTGATTAGATTTAATGAAGGTCCAAATGAGTAAGTGAAGGAATGAGCCATCCATTCAAAATTGGCCAATTCAAACCATGGTATAGAAACTACATTAATCATACTACACAATTAATGAACAATCAAAAAGCTGAACTGCTTTGAGCGTTTATGGATTAAGCAATTTTATGCATGATTTGGAGCAACACAAGGCAATGTAAATTTTCTACTGTGTAGAAAGATAGAAATGATAAAAATCGCAATTTTTTTGTTAATTTTATTCCTTGAACTCAAAGTACTATAAGTTTTGGGAGCCAAAGGTTGGTGTGAATCTATACCCAATGTATGGAGTCTTTTATAACTACTCATTCTAACACTATTTCTACTAATTTTGGCACCTAAAATCAAGGACATATGTCATGATACTTCTATGCTCACGATGCTACCACAACTAAGAAAATTTATTTGAAAAAACAAGGACATGTGTCATGACATACCACCATTTCTAGTATCTTACGCTATAATTTCTATAATACTTGGCAATCATGTGCTATTTTACTATTGACATTGCTCTAAGCTGTCAAACTTTGAACCTTATTATACCCACCCAAAAAACTAATCACAGAAATTAGTCATCCATTGAAATTCACAAACCCTATTGGTCGCCGATGGGTCTTCGTGGATAATAGGTGGTTCTACTATAGATAAGAATGCTCTCCTAAACCTCTTAAGGTGGATATCTTCAAACCACCACTTTTTGCTATTGTGCCTACATACTATTATTAAACTATTCAAATTTTAATATTTTCTTCTTGGCAAGTGAAAAGGAGGTTCTAACTCAGGGTTGCTATTCTATGAGTATGTAAGCATGAGCTTGTGAGCTTATGAGCATACAATTTTTTAGAGATTTCATTTCAAAATTTTGGTCAAATTTTATTATTTTTGGTACCTATTATTATGGACCTATTTCCGTGGACCTATTACCGTGGTCCCTTGAACAATTTTGATTTGCTACTTATTGGACTTTGTTAGATTTTAAGAAGAAAAAAATGATAATTAAATAGAATTTGCTTGAAATCGATTAAAGATGTTCCATTAAGATTTTGATTTTATAACCACTCCCCTCTTGTTGTTGGGTACCTCTTGGTGACGAGAGGACCCCCCTAGAGGCTAAAAAAAATGAAAATGAAAAAAAAAAAAAAAAAAAATTTTCACCCATAGTTAGATGCACCTCTCGGCGCTGAGAGGTAACCCAACAACAAGAGGGGAGTGGTTATAATCTCAATGGAACAACCTTAGTTGATTTCAAATAAATTATAATCAATAACCATTTTTTTTCCTTAAAACTTAGCGAAGTTCAATAAGTAGCACATCAACTTGAAGATAAGTGCTTGATTCTCCTCTCGGCGCCGAAAGGTATCAAGCAACAAGAGGGGAGTGATTAACCAAATGACTATCTGATCAAAGATGAAAGAGTTAGATCTCTAAAAGGTCCTATAAGAGAACAATGGTCAACTAATCAACAATTTGATGTAATTAAGCTCACTCTTTACAAAATAATCTCTATCAAACAAATATTGTCTTCCAAAATCATAATAAGTCCAATTACCAGCACATCAAGGCAAAAGTATAGGTACCCTCCGTCGGCTTCGAGAAGACCCACGCTACTACAAGATAGTGATCAACAAAAATGGAATTTGGTGCAGCTAAGCTTTTTCCAAATATATTGAATTCCAATTAACAATCTTACTTTTCTAAAATCTAAACAAGTTCATTGACTTGTAAATCCACAAAGAAGTGTTGGTACCTTTTCATTGACCATGAGAAGATCTATGATGCTACAAGACAATGATCAACCAAAATAAAATTTACTATGACAAAGATCATTAGATATAAAAATAATTCCTATTAACAATTTAAAAAAAAATTTAAACAAGTCCAATGATGGCGCATGAAGAGAATATTATTGATACCCTCCTATTAGCCCCGTAAAGATCCACATTGCTATAGAACAATGATCAATCAATATTCTATACAAATTTATTTCCATCTCCATCCATCTTTCATATCAATTAAGTTCATCATTTTCATAATGTATAATTCTAATATTTTAGACAGCATTGGAAATTATAATTTTCATCTAAATTTTACATAACCATGATAATAGGTCTATGGTAATAGGTCTATAGTAATAGGTGCAAAATTTTACTAGAAATAGTAAAACTTGACTAAATTTTCTAAATGGAATCTATTTTTAGAAATATTATTAAGTTTTTTAGTGCTTCTACAAATTTTTGAACTCAAGGCTCACATAATCCTTGCTCACCGCTCACAGGCTCATGCTCACACGCTCACAGAATAGCACTGCTGGGTTCTAACTTACCAAAGAACATGATATGTATGCAAAAGTTATGAAAGGTTAAATTTTTTTTTGGAGGTGTACACTAATATAGTTTCTCCGCATACATACATATTGATTTTGGAGGTGTACAGAGAGTGATGCTGGTGGTTTTAAGTAGGGTGCGATTTTAGGTGTATTAGCCTTAATTCTACAACACTCTTAAATACAAAAGCGTCCTATGATCGATTATCTGAGAAACTGCAGAGACAAAGTGTGTGCCTGTTTACCTGGTGTTTTATTTATTTATTTTTTAGACTTGGAGTTTATTCCAAGAAAAACCAAAACCAAATGGTATAAAGCTAAGGGCAAAGCCCTAGAGACATAGGTTTCTCTTCATTTTTGGGTATCCCATTTGTTGATAGGCTTATGTTGCAAGGTTAATATTACAAAGACCGTAGATTAGCAAAAGTATTGAGTTCTACTATAACTATAGTTATTATTGGGCCCTTTTCAAAAGAAGGGCCTTCACCCGGGGGGTGCACTCCCCGGTTATTTGATGTTCACGTGCGAACTAATGAAGACTCCTTTTAATTGAAAAGTCATAAATTTTATATAGTTATTCAAAGTAAAGTAGCCTCCACATAATGGACTTTTAGCTATTAAATCTAATGAAGGGTATACAAAAACACTAAAATTTGATTTGATTTATTTTTAATGGTAGCCCTGCCAAAATTCCCCTCCAAAAATTTGAACTTTCCATAGTATACTTAGAATAACTTAGTATGAATCCATGATCTGTATTCTGAAATTACAGAGCTATAAAAGTTGAGTAAGAGTTAATGGTTAGTTAAGTGTCATCTAGAATCCCATGTGCTAGCTGTAACTTACAGATTGAATGTGAATGAATGAATTTTAAGGCGGTACTTTACGAAAGTTTGTTCAGTTCAATGGTGGGGGAGTGGGCAAGTGAATGTTGAATCCCGCGCGCCGAACGTTGCTGTGAGTTTTCTTGCTGATCGCACCTGCAAGTTTGCTGAATGGTTTAGGGTGTTTGCTGGACATTAGGGTTTGGGTCACGGTTTCAGAGATTGCGCGGCTTCTATTTGAATTTCCGTGAATGTTCATGGTTTAGGGTTGAGAGATTGCAGATTCATGTTCGAATTTCATGTTTCAATTTTGGGTGGGGTTTGCAAGGATTAGGCACATAATTCGGTTTTAGGAATTTGGGTGGGGTCACATGGCAAATGACAAGGTGACTTTGTGGACGTTGGAGTGCGAGTCGGCAGATCCTGAGTCCTTAGGCAAGCTGGACAATGGAGGAGCTGCGACCTTGGAGGCATTGAGAAACTTGTTGGAGTCAAACAACGTGTTGGAATGGGCCTTCAAATTCTGGGACGTTGAAGATAGAAGGCGCGTCAGGAAAAGGTTGGAGCGCCTCAACAGATTTGGCAAAGATGTTCACATCATTAGGGTTGTCGAAGATGATGTTAATGGCATGCCAATAAGCGGAGGCGCCTCACTACAGAACTTGCGATTCCTCCTAGGGTTGAAGTGCAGCTGGAAGAAGGGCAGTTCCCTGATGTTGAAGGAAAAAAACTTGCTGTTCCGGCCGCAGCTTCATCTGGTGTGAGTGTTTTAGGAGACTCCGACGAGGTTGTCGATAACCCTCTGAAGTCAGAGCTTCTCACAGCTGTTGTTACCGATCTGTATTTCGAGAGGGCGAAGAAACTGAGAGTTGAGTTGAAGCGGGCCGCATTGGAGGACCACAATTGGTGGGTCAAAACTTTTGACCTAAATGGCTTTGGCGTGGTGAAAGTTTGGTGCGCTGAGTGCACGAAGGATTGCGGTGGGAATAACAAGGAGCACACGAAAATGCAGGTTGACAATTTGTTTAACAATTTCAGGCGATCCCACCTTGTGAGTATAGGGCATGTCAGAAACTTCTGCAAGGCTAAGAACATCAACTTTGAGGACCATCCGCAATCGGAGGCCACAAATGGGCGGGTTGTCATCGTAACTCCCGAGGACCACAAGAATTTGATTTCAGACGGGATTAAGATCATGGAATTTGTCAATGCTGATTTTCCGGAAGGAGTGAAGAAATTCGTAGTCTTGGGGAACTGTGCGGCAGAGGACACCCGCTGTTATTGGTTCAAAGTAAAATGTCCCTATTGCCGGGAAATGATGGTTCTCTGCCCACCACGCAAAAATTTGGAGGTCAATTTGAGAAATCACCTCAGCGGATGGAAGCACCAGAAGGCTGTCGAAGAAGCACATCTGCATCTCAGAAAACCAGTCCGAAAGGGTCAACCTGGGCGCCCCACCACATCAAGTGCAGAAAGCTCACAATGTAATCAACAAGATCTTCACTCGTGGTTAAGCGGAACTTCAACATCTTGGTGCCACTTTCTCATCTTCGAGTTACAGAGCTAATCCAACTCCGGGCGATTCTTCTGGGCAGCTGGTCTCAGGAGATTGAAGCTTCACCGAGAGATGGGCAGGTCGACAGTTCAATGGTGTGGCTGACCCCTGCATGTCGGTGAGGTACGTATGCATTTCCATTTTCAATGTTGCTTTTCATATTTCAGAGGCTTCCCGGTGATGCTTGCATGGATTGTGTTTCCCTTTGTCCATGGTTGCAATTTGAATCATCATGTGCTGTTGTTTTTATTGTGTAGGTGTTGACTTGATTTTGGGCTGAACTTGCATTTCAACCCATGTGTACATACTCAGTTTTACTACTTTAATCATGAATGGTGTGTTATGTGTTTGTTAACACACACACCAAATTTTTTGGGACTTGAACATTCTATACAACTTTTGTTTTGTCATGATACATTGTTTCTCCATCATTGTTTTGATCTCCACAGTTTGGGCACAACTTTTGGTTTCATTGCTTCAAAAAATTTGGCCTACTTGCTGTGATTTCGAACTCTTCTGAATATAGTTTGATTTTGGACTCTTCAGTTTCGGTTGTGGTGTAAGAATTTTGCATGTGAAATGTTGGTATGTTTTTTGAACAAATCTAATTCAAGCATTTTTATAATGAACATAGGGTATAGAAAATTGGAGCTCCAAACAAATTATACTAAAAGATAGGGTACATGAAATAACCCTCTTTTAGAAATTTAGGTAAATTAAGCCTCCTATAAATTCTCAAAAATCACCTACATAGCCCCTGAATAATAGCGTCTTGTTCGCAGGTGATCAATGAACCTCCTGAATAGTGCACCCCCCGTGGGCCTTCATTGCCTTGTGGTCCGAAATCAACCTTAGTAATAGTCCCATTGTAAAGTTTCATTGTTTTCACACTATACTCTTGTTCTATTGAATGATTTTCATTTGTGGGAGCTATCCGTTGTGGAGTTTAGGGTTTGAGAGGTTGTCTTTTGCTTCTTTATTGGTGCATGGTGCCCTTGATATTGTACTTTTTTACGAGTCCAATTGCTTTATTCTCGTAGTGTTTGTTTCTCTAATTTACCAAAGTTCCACTATTTTAAATTGGGTATACAATGAAATATTATTGAATTGTATTGATTTTCACAAGAAGAAACTTATATTGATTATATTACAACTGACACTAGTATTGCAAATCGCTAATTTTACACCTTCAAGTGCTAATAGAATAACATTCTACTACACAATTATTTAGAGCTACACTAGGATTGATATCATATTTTATATCTTGGTATGAGTTTCTATTTCTAACACATTTTAATGTATTAAGGACAACATCATATTGATCTAGTTTGTTTTAAAGTTTTTGAAAACAATACGTTTAATTCATGATGCATTTAATTCAAACTTAGAGCTAGAGGTAAAAATGTTTGTTAGAATCAATTTGGTTGATAAATAATTCCAATGAAAAGTGCAATTTTGACTATTTTGTAACAATTTAATGAAAATAAGATTTTTTTTAAGAGGTAAATATACCTAGTTTCTATCCTATTACGAAAACTATTCCATCTAAATTCTAACCTAAAATGTACACTCCCTAACCATAAGACAATACATAAATTGTAGTTAGACCAATAATAATTTCTTATTTATTCATGTAGTGTCCAAAATATGTCTTTAGAGAGTCAAAGACATCTCTCATTGAGAGCAAATTAAACTCAATAAAATTTAAGATATTGAAAATAAAAAAACAGAAACTATATACATTTGTTTATTCAGAGGTACTTGATATCCACCTAACGTTTTTCATCTTACACCGGCTACAAGTAACAATTCTTGAGTGAATATGACTCTTAATGTACTTATTATAAAATAGCTTTATGAAAATACAATTTATTGGATACCCACCTTGTACATTTTGAAATTCTAATAGCATATAATTGGAGGTCCTATGGTTCTTTTACTTCTTTAGAAACAAGTTTCACTTGTGTTTTCAATGAAAATGTTTTTTTGATTTACTTTGAGTTCATTTTACATTAGAACAAAAATAAAAAATTTAATAATACAAGTAAATCAATTAGATGTTGAAAAAATTAAAGCTTAGTTATATTAATGAGTTTGAAGTTGCTTCACAATTGTATCAATTTCTACTTACTAAATTCAATATGGAAATCTAAATGAATACAAAAATGAGAAAAAATAAAAATAATATGATTATTTATTACAATAGTTCAATAATTAATATTATCAAATAATAGAGTATATTTAATAAGTAAATACTAATGATGCAAGTCCAATTCAAAATCATATTGATTCCCTCCCTCGGGTGCACTTAGCTCGACTACAACAAACCACGTGCAAACAAGTGGTTTCTAATAAACTATAATTTCAATTTAAAATTTTGACCATTGTTTAATAATGACTTATAGGTTTCTATTGCCAAAATTTCCAACTCAAATAAAATATGAAATGGTTTCTAGAATAGGTTGAAAATGAACTAAAATGACATGTTTTTCAACTCAAATAATAATAGAGAACACATTTAGATGATTGTTAAATCAATATTCAACTCAAAATGAGCTTTCAATAGAGATTTATTTTTAGGATTTATTTTTTGTTTTTAGAGAATTTTTTCTTATATAATGTAGGGGTGTGAAAGTTATTTTTCAGTTCTACAGCGTATCTTTTTACTTCAAAAATTTGTAACTAATTATTATTAACAAAAAAAATATCAATAATTCAAAACATAAACTTTCAAAGTAGGAAAATCTATTCATATTTTTTAAATTTTGTTTTAAATTCAAAAAGTACATAGGGGTCCAAAGTTTTGTTCGCACCTGGTTTCTAATGGACACTCTAAGTGATCCCTCCAAAGTTCCCTCCTAAAGGACTAATTGAGTGTTGAATGTATGTAGGTAATCTTGGGTAGGTACATATGAAGTCATTTTTTAACAAATGTTCTTAAAAATGTGATACATGGTGTAAACATGTACCCTTTATTGGAAATATAATTTTTTTTCCAATCGGGTGTCCAAATCAAAAGTTATGTTGCCCTAAACTTTTGAAGCAACCAGGGTAGCATGAGCAAAACTCCTCTAATAATTTTGAAATTTGGTAATTTGAAATTTTTCTATAATTTACAAGAAACCAACCTCATCCAATGTAAAGACGTGGCTGTAAATTTTTTTGGATGAATTGTATAAGAATAAACGATTGACTTGGATGAATTATGAAAAAATCTCCCTTGACTTATATGAAATTCTATGATTTAAGTTTTTTTTCCCCATAATGCTCAATTAGAAAGTTAAGAACCATAAATTAATGGTGTTCACTTTTTTACTACTTTGAAAAATCCATACTTTAAATTAGGTTGTTTGTTTTGTTATAGTGAGATCTTTGGAACCATGCGTCCCCAAGTTGCATTCTTGGTACCATGAGAAAGCTTTCTACAAGGAGAGACTCATGGACTTTGTTTCGTAACGTTTGGACATTTAGTGTGAAAGTTAAGAATTTTTGAGTTATTTTTGGACCTTAAATTAAATCATCCTACCAACGGCGCAGGGCTAGTTGAAAATGAAAAATCCCACGTCCCAGGAGAGATGCTCAAAAGTGACCGTTGCGAACAAGGGAGCGCGGGAACATCCATAGGGAACTCCACGGGAAACTGCATGGGGAACAGTGACCAAGGAAGTGACTGAGGACGACGGGGGAGCTGAAGGCGAAAAGGATTCTAGGGTTTCGAGTTTGGCTTTGGCATCGCCAAGTCCCGCTCCACGCCCCACGGCTGGCGTCTCGACGACGAAGAACGCCATCGCTTCGTAACCATCGCTTCACAACTTACAACCTCCGCCATCGCCACAGACTCACGAGGTACTGTGCACTCAGAGAATCCAATCTTTTCCCCGCTTCCCTTGGCTTTCTGGGCTCCCATATTAGGGTTCCGTCCCCGTGAGCCTCGTCCGCTGAAGTGATTGTGTTGGCGGTCTTTGGGTCGCCATGGCGCGGTGAGCTTCCTCGTGGTGGACGAGCGTCGTGAATTTTTCTGTGCCATTTGACTTGCTGGTCATTTGGTGAGTCCGCCGTGTTGGTTGGTTGGTGGGTGGTTTCGGGCCCATTGAGGTTCTGGACTTTGATTGATTGTGCGTTGTGGTGTATATATGTAGCGGTCGTTTTTTGAACTACAGTGGCGCATGAGGTCTCTGGCCGTGGATCGGTTTGGTTGATTGAGTGAAAGACTTTGAGGAGTTCTGGTGCTGGTAGCGAGGGTTTGGCGATGTCGAACTACGGCGGAGGGGGCGGGGGTGGTCGTTATCGCGACGGGGGAGGTCCCGGGGGCGCTGTCGGGGATCGCGGAGGCTCCCGTGGCGGGGGTGGAGGTGGCCAACGGGGTGGCTTCCGGGACGGAAGTTCTGGAGGGCGAGGAGGATATGGTGGTGGCGGTGGTTACGGTGGCGGTGGTGGTGGTGGCTATGGGGGTGGAGGAGGCTATGGTGGAGGCAGCGGAGGCGGAGGATATGGCGGCGGGGGTGGGGGTGGATACGATCGCGGAGGCTCAAGAGGCGGGGGTGCCGGTGGCGGAGACCGGAGCGGCGACTGGACTTGTCCGAATCTCAGTTGCGGCAATGTGAATTTCGCACGACGGATGGAATGCAACAAATGCCAAGCCCCGAAGCCACAATCCGCCGGCGGGGGTGGTGGTGGATACGGCGGCGATGCGGGTGGTGGTGGCTATGGCGGCGGTAGGCAGGGCGGAGGAAACAGTTACGAGGAGCCTGCTCAAGGCGGGTACGGTGGCAGGGGCGGCGACAGGGACCAGGGGAGAGCATACGATAGCCGTGGCGGAGGCTATGGAGCTCAGTCGCGAGACGAGGCGAAGGATGGCGGAGGAGACCCAGGGAAAGAGGAGGCCGCGGTGAAGCAATGCGACGAGAATTGCGACGACCATTGCGACAACGCCCGAATCTACATTTCGGGGTTACCTCTCGATATAAACGAGGAAGAGCTTCGGGATCTTTTCGGGGGGATTGGACAGGTGGCTAGAATAAAGCAGAAGCGTGGGTACAAGGATCAATGGCCGTATAACATCAAGATCTACCAGGATGACAACAAGAAGAACAAAGGGGATGCGGTGTTGAGTTACGAAGATCCACATGCGGCTCATTCGGCAGGTGGCTTCTTCAACGATTATGACATGAGAGGGCATAAAATCAAAGTGGCGATGGCAGCCAAGTCGGCGCCCAAGCCGCCACCGCAGGGCGGGGGCGGTGGATATCGTGGGGGACATCGTGGGGGTGGGGGTCCTGATAGACGGGATGGAGGAGGCTATCGAGCTCGTCCTTACTGATGACATGAAATGGAGGTAGAGGTTCCCTCTTTGAAGTTGTACTACCCTTAGTTTAGAGCTCTTTCCTCGGCACAGTCCCATCCCAGTGGTGTACATTCGTGTTTTGATAACTATGGAATGTGATAGTGTACAACGTTGAAATTACCATTGGTGGGGGTGCAGACGGGTGTGTTGCTGACAGGGGGAGATGAGAGAGTTGAGCCCACTCAGTGACCCGTCGATGAAACTGTCGATATAATTTAAGGTTGTTGCGCGGCCTATTAGATCTTCGTCTCTCTTGCCTTGATGAATCATGTCTAGCGCCGGCACCATGACGAAGCTCATCTTTGTTGGCATGTTTGCGACCGATGCCGTTGCCGAGCGTTTTGAGTTGGGACTGAATTGCTAGAAGCGCACAGAGCTCTTCTGTGCAGGCTTTCGTTTGTGCATGCTTCCACATCAGTGGTCTTCCATCTATGACTTTGCGAGGTAGTCGTTGTTTAAATATGCAAGATATTTATGATCTTTTGGTAGCACTATTATGAGCTGGACCTGTTGATTGTCGAATTTTTGTGTACGTTCTCACATCCGTGGTTCTCTTTAATGACTTCACTAGTTAATCGTTGTTTAAATCTTTGTAATGATTACACTAGTTATCAGTTTCAGTGTCGAGTTTTTAAATGTAAAATGAGCCCATGGCCATGTGCTGATGCCCTCATCTCTCTATAAAATAAAGTCTTAAAAGTGCACTATGCTGGGGAAAATATTACGATTTTGAAAAATACTACGTTGGGTTCAAGTCCTCAGCTTGTATCACTCTTCAGTGGCATGTTTTCACATTAGTTTCCCCCAAATAAGAGTCACTGAAATTGTCAGGTCCGATTTTCGCGTTCTAAAAATTCTTCAGTTACTGAGCATTTCACAATTGAGTATCGGTAGAACTAATTTACAGGCAGCACTTGATGATTAATCCCTAGATGCCGAAGCCTTTTGGAGTGTGTTTTTCTAAGAAAATAGAACATGGGCTTATAGTTATTTTAGTGAGGTAAATTGTTTTCTTTTCAAAATTTAACTGTATAGATGTTTAATAGATGTTTAAAGAGCTTGCTTATCAGTGTGTATTCCAATTTTGAGTGTGATTATAACAAGAAAAATGTAATTATTATATATATTTGGTTTGTCGTCCAGTCCACAATGTGAAGAATTTTGCATGCAAGTTTTTGGGATTGGAGGTGACATAAACAACTGAATTGTGTTATGTGAATGCCATCTTTTGAGTGGATACTGTTATCATATTAAAAATGCAACTGATGGCTGGACAATTGAAGAAATCAGAGCAGAAAGAGAGAAGAAAGAAACCTACT
The DNA here is from genome assembly GCA_947034895.1 of Rhytidiadelphus loreus. Taxonomy (NCBI): domain Eukaryota; kingdom Viridiplantae; phylum Streptophyta; class Bryopsida; order Hypnales; family Hylocomiaceae; genus Rhytidiadelphus; species Rhytidiadelphus loreus. The sequence continues at coordinate 50,612,528 of OX344764.1, forward strand.
GAAGCTAGCAAAAAGAGCAAGGGAGAGAACCAAGGGAGAGAACCACGCTTGCTCCATCTAATAATCACACCATCTATGGATATGTACAATTTAAAAAATCTCAAATCAAGTGAAATTAGCAAACTTTGCTCAAAGCTGGAAAATAAAATGAGGAAGCTTTACCCTTCACTAATGGACCACTAAAAAATCAAATATTCACCTTTTTCAATGAAAAACGAAAACTTCCAATAGTTAACCTTATAAATTGCCCACAATTTTTTTTAAACGGTTAAAGAAATTCAACTGCCCACACCAAAATGAGCCTGAAATTCCACATCGACCACATATGGTCGGTTGGGCACTTACAGTGAACAACCAGTCATGTTTATTCAATTTGCAACCTCTTACACTCTATTTTTGCGCCGTTCTACGTAATCACCGTGCTTGCCAAACAATCAGAAAGCAAAATACAAAGATTGAAAAGGGAAATAATTAGTGTTCATTCAATTTGAACGAATATGCTACACCGTGAGCCCTCTCATCAACACAAAAGGCTAACAAGATTTACTAACCTACAATGTATTTGCACCATGTGAACAGAATCTCGTGTGTGCGTTACCATGCAACTAACTAAATTACAAACCCAGCTCTGAACCAACAAGTATGAGCAGTGCTTGAACGAGCTCCCTAATCTCCAGTAACCTGCCATAAAGGAGTATGACAGTTCCTGTATTAATACCAGATCCAACTTAAATAAAGTGAGAAGCCACAGTAAAACTTACCCATGAATGTGACTACTGGCGAATTGTTTCAAGCGTTCCACAGCTCACTGCTAGCGTTTAAATTGTGCCACAATAAGATGTCCCGCAATCGGATGATTGGAGAATCCCGTGGGCTAAAAACTTTCAATGAAGTGTATTTAAAGAAAGAAAGAGAGCAAAGATCTTACCGTGTCGTTAAAAGCTCACAGAAGCTTCTGTAGAGCAGAAATAAGTGAGCTCGTTCAGAGCTTAGAAGTGATTGTAATTTCACATGATGGAAAGCGCTCAAAGGACTCAATCTGGATTCTTGTTCCTCAGCTCTACTTTCACTCTTGCGCACTGGAAGATAGATATGCATAGCAGTAAGCGGATGCAGCACAAGCTTTGCAAGCCCTCGAAGGACGAACGAAACTTCATCTAATATGATCCGAGGATACGTGGAGTTCGCTGCACAATGAAGAAGAAAATTGATATCAGAAGCAGTAGCACTTAGCACTGCACGCTTATGCAGATCTCTGTTCTATCAACTGTTCTGATTAGTAAACAGACACCACAGAAGTATGATTGCAATCCCCGCCGAAGAGGGATTTCTCGACGAAACCACCGACGTAAACCACCAGAATATGCAGAAACGAATGACAATTGTTAGCTAGAGATTGGGGAAAATAATCCGCTCGGAAAATGAACGGCGTATTTCCCGGCGGTGGTTTAGGTATGATGTGTGCGCTCTTAGAGTGACGTCGTGAACAAACTTACAAGAACATACCAGGTAATCATTTCAAGATACCACGGTAACCAATTCAAGGGGGAAAAAGCGGACAAAAAGTCATCCGCTAATCAGACAAGCGTCTAGATGATATCACAATGACCATAGCCACAAATGTGTTATGCTGACCAAAAATGTACTACACGACATCATGTAAAATGCTAATGCTCAATAGTACGTCTAGTCGTCTTGACAGTTTCCAGACCACGCCAGTTGCAAAGTTGTGACAAATGTTTCTCAGACAAAGTGCGATAAACTTACCAACTTCTTTCTCAATTTCGGCAAAATGATGAAGAATGGCCCTGCATCGGGCTACCAAGATAGGTCCGGCGATTTGACTAACAAGCACCTTTGAAGATTCACCTGTTAAGTGAGGCTCACAACTGCCAAAACACACAAAAAATGTTGAGATCAAAATTGAATACATGAAGTGGAGCTAAAAAGGTTTAAATCGAGAACTGCGAGGTTCAAAAGACGGCTTCTAAAACGAAAGGAGAATGATGGCAGCACCATCCTAGCTCGAACAAAGCTTTTGGAGAGCTAGACAGCGCCCTGACGAGCCTGTCAAGGTAACAAGAAACGAGGAAAAAACTACGGAAATTCTAATGGACTTAATCTACCAGCCTGTGAAAACGATTGCAAATTCAATAATGCTCAAACTGCAGCAGCAGTCCTCCGAAGGATGATTTTACCTGCAGAGAGAAAAAAGCTTCTCCAGACAAGACAAAGAGAATCGGCCGCAATGGGCGGGTAGGAGAATAACACTCGAGATAGGTAAAGCCGAGGTTCTTGCTGCACACTGATCAACGACTCCTACTAAATGATGCAGAACCTGTTCAGCAAGCACGGAAGGTTTTAAGCACACTTCGTAACTCAAAGAGTGTTTCTCAAATTCAAATGGAAAAGTAACAACCCGGACATTCTATATTTGCCTAGCTAGAAAGAACTGGTCAGTCAAAGCATCAATTATCTTCAAGTATCTAGGTGATAGAAATTGCAATGTACGACTTAGCCAGTTTACATGACCCGACAAAACCAACTTTAAATAGTTGAATATATGCCTCATCAAATCTTGCACTATAGTAGCTATAAACCGCATCGTCACAAGCTGGTGAACGAGAAACAAGTTCACGTCACAGACCAGCTATATTGAACCCGATCGAGCTCAAACACTGAAAATCGATCTAACCCCGCCCCTTCTGTTTTCAATGGGCCCTCGTGGACGAAGAATAGTAACCTCTAGTAGAAGTCACAATTAAGTTCGGTGATTGCACGGTCCAAATGATGTAAAGTATAATGTACAGACACGTAAAACTACACTTTATAGAAGTATTTCGGCAGTTATGCACAGGTGAATCAGCAGCATTGTACCTCTCGAGGTGCATCTTGACAACAGCTCAAGAGCTCATCCGTTAGAAAACATAGCACCATGTTCTCTACTTGCTCATCAGCATCGAGTACTTCTGGTTCAATAGTTACACCAGCTGGTAGAGAAATGGCTCGTCCACATGCTCCAACCATAAATTTATCATACACATCTGCAACTTCCTTCCAAAATCTTGATCTGATAGTTCCGCTAGCAACGAGATTTTGCTGGGCAACAAAATGATCGCTGTCCATAGTGTCGCAGATCAAAGCTCCTCGAAGAACAGAAACAAAGGCATTCACTGCTGTCTTCCATAACTTCTCCTTTGGGCTATCCCGACGAGTAGCCATACATCTGGTAAAAACGACATGAATAGAGCTGACAACTCAGAAATGGTTTTGATAACAAAAAGATGTGTCTGGCCAGGACTGAAACTGGAAGAAGATTACAGATTTCAGACAGCTAGGCCTATCAAAGATGTCGTAGGCCAGACACATAAAACTTGTTCACATCCCACAAAAATAGGGTTAGGCACCCCAAAGTCTTCACATACCTTCCAAACGCAGCAACAATGTCAGGTATACCAGTTGCTGCAGCAGTTGGCGGACAAGCCTGATGTAACTCAAGCACAACCTTGATCAACTTCTCTGAGAATGCTGTCGAGAGTGTTGGAGATGGAGTCTCTGGACCAGCAACAGCCTGACGATTATATATCCCAACAGCAAGTCCTTGGGTTGAAGATCCGTTTCCAAGCCCTTCCTTAGAGTCGATCAAATCTTTTGGTTTTGAAACCAAAGAGGAACGTCCGTTTGCTTTTGAGCTGAGAAACTTGAACAAACTACTATTACTATCTTCCATTTTCAAGTAATCTACTGGGGCCAATACAGCTTTCGAGAGGTTCCCCTCTGGTAAGTACGATAGAATTTGATAGATAAAAGTAAGCCATAATGGAGAAAGATAGTCATTAGCTGGCTTCACGAGGGGTAAAACTGCAAGAACCATCTGTTGAACCTGCAATCAGAAGTAAAAATAGTTAATAGTTTTACTGCAGGAAATACCTTGACCCACCTCGGACACTTTATGCAGCAAGAAAGTAAGTAGTGAACAACACCTACGGAGACAAAATCAGTATATAACCTGACTTATTGGTGCCAAGTCTCCTGGAGGTGCTGGGATCCAAACAAATAGATCCACCAAAACAAGCAATCGCAAATAACAACTTGTTGAGAATAATAGATGTCCGTTACAATAGAGATCACCTGCAGTCAACAAGACAATTCACCTAGTAAGGAGAATAATAATATGACAGCTATACTTAGACGTCACCACTACAAACGTTCATGCGAAATGAGGTTTAGTTCACAACAAAAACGAAGATCACACGTTTGTGTTAGAGTGAGAACACGTACACAGGCTTTGAAGCAGTTCCTTTTGAGCCTTCGGAACCACCCGGCTGTCGGGTTGAACAGCACTTGGTACTATGGATTCATACATTGAAAATGCAGCCTCAAAATAGTGAGGAGGCAAGTTATCCTGAAAGATACAGGAGTACACGATTGAACAGAGGTTTACAGAAGATATCAATCAAAGTGTGCACGACTCTAGTACACATTGCAGCGACAGTCGGAGAACATGGCTGGTTGGCTTGTTGAACGAACATCTGAATCCCTTCTCAATATCATCAAGTGTGCAGGTTGGTTAATTCTAATGAATCTCATTTTTAGTGGAGCATTTTCAGTTGAGCTGTATGAAACGATATCATCGCCCAAAACATTAAACACTTCCAGCTTCTTACATATGGCTGTACTCACTAAAAGCAATAACAGTAAGATATAGAAGATACAAGGAAAAAAACGGAGGATACATTCAATGAAAATATTACTACCTTAGCAGCATGAGAAATAAGAAGAGGATTGAGGGATGCAATCGCAGCCAGGGACACCTCCTTGCTGCCATTCACAATACTCTCCCCAATAAATGCAAGAAGTATCGTCCATCCTGCAAGCACAAGAGGACCATCCAAATTAAGTTCAACCGGACACAAGTTTGTATTACAAAATCGACAAATTCCAGGAGAAGACACCTCAAATTTTCCCTCACTTAGAATGGAAGTTAGCAGGCGGTCCTGTATCTCCGGAGAAACACTTACGATTCTTGAAATCGCTTAGGCTTTGAAAAACTTTGAAATAAGATTTCAAAAGACGACTCGTGCCACTGAGCATCAAGACCAGAGTTTCGTCCCATTGCTTCTGAGCTGTGTTCCGACTATCAATCAAAGAGAACATAATGTCAATGCCGCTGGTTTGATATTTGGGCAGACCTAGCACAGAAGAAAGGTTCTAGAGACGTTCTAGAAACATTCCATTGGTTCAATTTGTTACGTTGGTTACATAAGATCAAAATGAACTCTTGGTTCCACGTTGGTAGCATAAAAGAATTCGAAAGAAGACAATCCAATGAAGTTGAGTACGAATGACGGGCAGCAGAAAAAATACCTATGATGAACAAGCATGTGGACGGCCTTGCCTCCCTCTGTTCCAAGTTCTTTTCCATGCCATTCATCTTGTGATGAAGTTGACGCCTAATAAGACAAACCCAAATACTAAGGTTGAACAACACCATATGTATTTACAACACCTAGGGAAATGAGAGATGAGAAATTCATGCTCATCATGTGAATTATATGATTGACTAATCATCACTTACACTTGAAACCTTCAGCAGAAAAACAAGAAAAGAACGACATGAACACTGACCAGTGTTCGCACAGTATCAACCATAGGGAACACCAAGGTCCCTATGCAGTGCTCCCACATGGCAGTTGAGAGTTGATGTCCGTGGCTGCTGATAGACTGGAAGAGAGTGCGAATAGCAGAATGACGGATCTGAAAAAAGAGATGCACACTGTACATCAGCACAAAGGCAATCGCAATGCCCATAAAGAGCGCGTTTAGTACCCTTAAACGATGATTAAACAAAAGTCAGACATTTTCGTATAACACCAGAAACAGTGAAATAAATAGAATCACTCGAATTCATATTACAATGTAAAAATTAAATGAAGATATGCAACAAACAATGAAAAAACTACTGATGCTTAGTATCACTAGATCACATGCCTGTAATACAAATAATGTTCTAATACGGTAATTGTTGCAAAAGCAAAAAATCCTCTCACAAGACTGCCTGTAAGGAGAACTATAAGACAGTACCTCTGGTCTTTCATCAGTGACAAATCCTTGAATGACGCAATAAACAGCCAGTAAAAGTGCATCATTATCCACGTCAAGCCTTTTGTCAGGAGTTAAGGACGCATCAACGTCAACCTCACTTTCGAAGTCAGATCTCCCACTGTCCACGGTGCCAGACACATTTATTGGCGTGAAGTGGCCGCTCATTCGTCCTGCGTAAAGGTAATCAAGCACGCGCAGCATGATTGTCAACTCAGACAGCTGATTAAAATCCATAGAATGCTTGAATCCTGAAGATGTTCTTCCTCATCAGTAGAAGTCTGTGAAAACATACACTCTAACAGGGGAAGATTTTCAAATATTAAATGTCGTGTCAGACACATACTGAGTCCCTGTGCTTTGCAAAAATCATGATTAACCCCTCTAGCGAAAAAATCAGCCGTTGTCCACAACGCTCCAATCGCTGTCAGGCTTATGTTCACATCCTTTTTTTGCACTACATATGCTCCAGCAACCTCGATACATCTGCAAGAAGTACAACAATAAGACAATCAACCTTTTATGCAACTAAAACTTAAATATTTAGAAGTGATAAAAAACATTCAAACTAAAGCGGAAGCCAAAAAAGAGGAACAAAAGAAAAATACAGGGAATCACTTCAAAAGTTACAGGTTAATAATGAAAATCTTACAGCTCCAAAGCATGTGCTGGAATTGAGAGCAGACCGTCGTTCATGATTACACGAAGGTTCTGCAGTAGAATATAAGTGAGATGGCCTACCAGACGAGCTTTTCGTACAGTTTTTAAACAGAATGTTCCTGTCTAGTAAGATTCTACACAGGATCTAGAATGATTTTACCTGAAAACCCAGAGGAACAAGATCCTTTTCTGAAGCATTTGCAACTAGTCTGCAAGACGCAGAAGCTGTCAGAAATATGTACGTATGTTCTCATCACTCGTTATATTGCATGTGTGTGGGGGTACCCTACTTCAAATGTACAAATCGACATAAGATTGGCAGAGGAAGGTCTGGGAGTCATAAGGATATCCGATACAGTGAGTCAGTTTGTAGTGCTTGCTTTCGAATGTAAGCATAAGCACATGTAGAACTCATGAGTGTCATACTATCAATTTAGTGTTAAACTCAGTAAAACACTCGCATGTCTCAAGTTACCTGAGTAGCTCTAGAACACTTGGCCAACTCTGATCCAGTTTTTCAGCGTGTCTCTGCACACCAAACAAGTATTGATTACCACAAGATCAATGCATCTAAGGCAATCCTGCATGTACATATTTGGGTACCCCCACATGCATGGGTACTAGAAAATACGTTTCCTGTTCATCCGCACTAGAATGGGAATCACCAAAATTGCTAATAACCATTGCATGTACATATTTGCAGGCCAAAAAAACATGTAGATAGAAAGAAATATGAAAAAATACGGTCATAGCCAAATGACCTCAAACGTAACTCACTTTTCTGTGAACCTACCGGTGGAACTCACCTCCAGGACATGCAATATAATTCTGAGAGCTCCAGCACGAACATCTGCGAAGCGCCCATGATTATATAGTGTACTGAGCGGTTGTAACAATGTACACTCGAGTGGGATGTTCTCCTGCTTGCTTATTGAAATACTTGAAGCGCCATTGCCGTTCTTCGTGGCATTACCGTAAGCGTGTTCTAAACCACCATTACCCTCAACATTGAAGTCCTCGGCCGCTCCCACTCTATGGACAGTCTCCGGGTACTGTGGACTTGCCAAAGTTCCACAGATTGCTCGATCCAAGGCATCGAGCGCAGCAGTACGCACCTGTTGATTTTCGTGCTCTGCTAGCTGGAGAAGAATCACTTCATTCGTTAACTATTATCTCCTAGAATCCTAGTATTATAAATACATGGAAAATACAGTAGTTGGCTCGTGAAGGGCTCAAATGTCAAGGATAAGTAGGCTCAAATCTGAAACTATTAGGATTTTCTCAAGGTAAAAGACGAAAAGAACAAGGTTTAAAATAGAAGGTCAGAAGTTCATGACATGACAAAATTTCTCCTTACCTCCAAAAGATGGTCTGTCACCTGATCCCACACAAGCTCCAAACCTATTGCACAGTAGGAAATAGAAGACCTGTTACTTTGGCAGCCTTAGAAATCTGCTGAACATGCGCATGGATACAACGAGAGCAGCAAGAAATGAGAAAAGGCCCCACAGGACAATTATTGCAACATTGTGAAGGAGTCTTACGATGCACATTGAACATAAGAGTACTCGACATGCGGTCCACAGCCCACATTTTCAGTGCAGATTGGCCCGTCACGTTGTTTGTTGCACTGCCACTGACAGTGGAAAAAGTACTAGCAAGTCCACTCACGAATGTGTTGGACACATGGCGCAGAGCAGTAAGAAAGTAAGAGAGCGCAGGAATACTCATCTTTGCGGTACTTTCAAACATCTGCCCACATGAAGAAACAGGAAAATAGACTCACATAAATAATAGAATGGAACATGCAACGAAAAAGAAATAATACAAAAGCCGTGAAGGATCATTAAATCTTGAAAGATGGAGCTCAAGATGGAGAGGCAGAAAATCTGTTTCAATTTTATAGACTCATTGTAAGATCCAAGGACGACAACAGATTCACCAGATACGCTGAGCTATCCCAGAGGCATCCCAGATTGCAGTGTCTTAGATAATACAAGTCAAAAGCTCATGAACCGTCAAGACCGAAGCTGTACTTATTTGTGCACATCATGGGCTAGCGAGTATAAGACTATGTCACTTAAAGTTTTATGCAATTTGGGAATTCATAAGAGGAGCGCAATCAAATCTTCAGGCTTGAGACAGAAGTGGTGGTAGAGCGGAGACTTTAATCAACACCAGATTCAGTAGAATTAGCTGGAAATTGACATTGAGCATAGAGATATGACCCGAATTAACAGACAATATTTCAGAAGCAGATGACCTACCTGAGCATCATACATTGTTAAGATACTGAGGTCACTGCTTGGTTCCCGTATACGGGCAGCATTGCCAATACCATCCTGGAAACAAGCCTACAGAAGGTCACAAAACCTTCAAATTTGTCCAACTTGAGGAGACTCTAACATAAATCATGATCGTTCAAATATATCATTTGTAGAAAGATGCTGAAACAATAAACCCCACAAATTGAAGGATGCAGTAAGCATTCAAACTAGTGTCCAACACTTAATATTGCTCCAACTGTACTATCTTAATCACATGAGTCTGTCACATCTCAAGAACCTCGCAAACCAAAGAGAAGCACAAGTTTAAAACAAAGCTTCTAAACTTAAACCTACTAGATGAACAGGGACTACTCAAACATGGATATACACAAGACAAGGGAATGAATTTAGCAAGTTATAGATACAGAATACTAATGAGCATTATTGTACCAATACATCTGAATACCATACGTACCTGACTAAGGGAATGAGCAGAATGCATCACCATATCCAGTACTTCAAGTGTTTCCAATACCTAGGCATATTAACCCGCAGGTTCAGTCCAATCGTAAACAAAAAGTCCTAATTTGGAAAACATGGAGGTAGTTCTTATCTTTGACAAGTGTAGTTACCTATAAGAAAGCCTAAAACTCTTTCGATCAAGATCAACCATTAGACATTGAGTGAGCATAATAAGGTTATATTCTTCCTCTAGCCACATTGAAGTTTGATTATTAATTAGCATGGTCATATTCGCAAGGCCCGACATTGCCATAGCCCAGATGCAAAAATAGCCTCACAATAAAACGCTCTCACAACTGATTAAAAGAAACTGTTTGAGATACATTACTGGAACTACGTCTGAATAGATAATACTACATCACGTAGGGTGGACAAAAAAATCTGAAAGAAAATTGAACCAGAAATGTTGAAAGCACTAAAACAAGGCCACCGACCAGTATCCAAGAGGTTGGACCCAACACCAAGTTTAACTGGTGTGAAATGTTGAAAAGAGTCCTCATTGCCTGGAAAACTCCAACCATGTAAACGCAATGCAATGCAGCTCTCAAATCAGCACGCCACTAACAGCCCTTTCACAAGCTGCACAAACTCCAACTTCACAAGCATAGAAACTAAATGATGATCTGCAAAAAAACTCTTTATTTGTATTATTATTTACGCTGAAAACAATGCTGGAAACCTGCCATCCCAAGGCGTCAACAGTGACTGCTGTCCTACAAATTATAGTTTCAACTCTATAAATAGAAAATTGTTTGGAGATTGAATAGACAAGATTAGTTGAACACACAAGATGTACAAACTTTCCAAAAACGAAAACCTTCGATGTAGACTCAAAAGTGTTTTTCAGCGACACAAGGAGGTAACTCACATCTTAACCTCGCTATGCAAAAGACTAGTAGTTCAGCAGAACAGAGTTCACACCTGGATATTTTTGTAGCTTAAAACAACCGGCTCCCGTTGATCGATATAATCAGGTCTTTTACCTCCTGAAGATGCTGTACCAGCCCTGTATGCAAGAAGATCTATCATGTGAGAAACAAAATACTCGCATAGCTGTGGCTTAGAAAATTGAAAAGAAATTGTGCTCCACACACAGTTCACATTCAGAAAGGTGCAAACTGATGGTCCGTCAATTTCAGGCAACTAGATTTGAAATCAATAGAATGGAGAGATGAGGGCTACTAGAAGTAAACCATGATCTGTTCGGGTCATTTTGGAATGCGAATGTAAATCTGCAGAGTGATGCAAGAAAAGAATCCCGTGGCTCAACCGCATAGAGAACACCGCAAGCCTACAGCAATTTTCCACGACGAATGGAAATTAAAATGCATTAAAAGTGCTGAAAATTGTTGCAATACGTGGTTTGACGTGCCTCATCCAACCTTCACCTATCCCTCTGCCAAAAGGGATCTTATGCACAGCATGGAAAGTCAACATAAACACAGTGCTATTATGTCTTCAGCTCAGCTAACATTCTCAATAAAGTTGAAATTGCAAAAGAAACAGGGTTCCAAAGAAGACAATAAAAAAAGTAAATTAGAATGCGATACCTTTGTAAATGCTTGATATCCCTTGAAGATTTCAGATACTAGTGCCTCGCCTTGAGTCCTAAAATAACCAGAATCGTTTAGAAGAGCTTCAAATCTACAACTTATAAACGAAACAACCCCTGTGAACAACAACCCCAAAGTAAAGTCTCCTGACCATGGAGACAAGATACTAAGATCTACCAAGACGATGGAGAATACATTGTCTGTTCAGCGAGTAAGAATTGGTCACATTGGGCAAAAATGACACTAGGACACCACTGAGCCCACAACAATTCCTGTGAACAATTCTATGTTGAAAAGATTTAGGTAATCCACCTTGTTAGAATGAAAATAAGAGCTTCGAGTAGTGGTCGCCAAACAGAATTCACCAAGGCCGTACAAACTGAAATAGTATCTTTGCTGTTGGAGGATTTTGGAGATACTTCCAAGTTAGGCATTTGAACAGAAGCAGAATCTATCAGCTGCAAACAATAATGATTATCCATTATAAGTATTGAACTTCGCAGATAGTCAATCAAAGCCAGTGAAAATGTATGCGTGACAATGAAATATGAACCATCAACCTCATGGATACGCTTCAAGAGCTACGGACATTCTTCCTAAGAAAGACAATAGTGCAACAACCACTCTGTACAGCATCAAGAATAAGACCAGCAAAAAGAAAAGAAAATGGCATCCGACCTCCTCCAAACCCACTGCTTCATCAGTCAAGGTCGCTACGGTAAAAATTACTCCCAGCAAACCCTCTGCAGCTAATGTGATAGCCTGCGCCTCACTTGCGATTAACGCTCCCATTCCGCTTGGATCTCCCTCTGGTGTCCACTCTACGCCTAACATTTGTACAGATGAAAAGGATAAGTAATAATTATGAACCAGCACAGATCGCCTACACCTCCGCAAAAATCCTCACATACATTTGAACTAAAGAAGCATTCCAGAGATGCACAAGATGATGTGATAAACAGTCTACAGGTACAGACGTGCAGATACCCAAGGTCTAATTATCTAAGCCGCGCCTTAATCACGAAGGGTCAAGCTGTCTGACCTTTAGACTTGCAATGGAACATGCCTGCAACAGCTATCAACGTCTCTTCACTGCCATCAAGCAACTGCAAATTTACAGTTCATGAGCACAAAGACGATACTCTCACTATTACCAAAAAGAACACATGATACTAGCAAGTAAATAAAACTTAATTTAGCTCCAGCCCTCCAAAATGCATATGTGTAACAGAATCCAACTCCACATTAACATAATTAACGTGAAGCAACTGAAAAGGGAAAATGACCTCTCTGCAGAAGTGAATCCCGATATCCAACTAAGAGAATTTATAATGAAGCAAGAGAAGCAGTTACTAACCTCAATCCTCGTCACGACTCTCGCCAAAGTATGAACTATATTCGCCACCATATCTGTATTCTTGAGCTTCCTGAATGCATAATGTTATTCAGTCCAGATGCTTTGCCGACCATTTTATCATCAAGTAAGCCAGGATCAACGCACGTCCCATACCAATGGAAACCTCATTTCCACCCATTGCTCCATATCACTATTTAAAACAAAGTACTCATGCAACGAAATTAGCAGGGCCAAGGTGGCAAATTATCTCAAATATTATTAACATAGCAACAGCAATCATAGAGGAGAAATGGAACGCTCTGGTACCCATAGAAACAACAATCTAGAAACGAATAATATTGATAAAGCTACGAGGAGTCACACTTACATGTCAAAAGTTTTGAACAGAAGGCACAACATTCTTGCCTCTACGCATAGTCCCTGAAAGCACTTTTGACTTAGGATCAAAACTGTCCCTCAATAATGAAGTAGATTCTTTGGAAAAATACAATCCCTACAAGAAGCTTAAAAGACCCGCTGAATAAAACTAAATTGCAGTCAAATCAGAAGATGAGAGACAATAACCTTACCCGCAATGTCTCAAGCACCATAATCTGGTGCCAAGGTGGCAAATCTAAATCTATGCTTTTGATGAGCATGCTCATAAAAACCTGCCGCACAGCTTGCAGATAAGTATTCCACAGAATCTGATGGCAATCGTAACGTCCTACACGACTGGTACTTGTCGATCAAATCATGACAACTGGCTTGTGGGTGGGGGTTCTTTAAGCTCTCTGTAACCCAAACTCAAAAAAATGAAGACGAGGAATCTAATAAAACTTCCTACCAAAATAGGCACATTACCAATAAGCCTGCATCACTCCCCATCAACAGGGTGATCGCGATACAGTTTGCACAACCCCTCTAAACCTTCAGCAACTTATAAGAGATGGCTTCTTAACTAATTTCACAGGTGCTACATAATGCAATGCCGTTGCAAATTAAACCTGCTAAATAATATCGTTTTACGCATGCAATCAATATTAAAAAGTTCGAGAAGATGCTCACCTCACACTCTGTGGTCAGCATAGAGTTGTACAGTCGAGTCACACTTGCTACTGAACGTAAGAGTAAGCGCCGAAAAGCTGGTTCACCAACTAAAGAGTCGATCTGTGGTAACACATTACACACAAGGAGCAAAATGTCCCAGTACACAAAAATAACAATACGAATATTACATTATGTCCAGCTGGCAAGGTGGTATGAATACTAGCCTGGACAGGACCACTCCTATTTCCAATAACATAAATCCAGTTCAAAGTCCCACATAGACGAAGTAAAATTCTCTGTGAAGTTCCTTGAAAGTCTGCTCAAGAAGTATGAATTCTACAGCCTAAATCAGAACTGACATCCTCATATGAATGGGCAAACAAAATCATCTTAGATTTGCATTTGAAGCTGAAGGGGAGGAGAAAGAGGAAAAGACTGGAATAGAATTTGAAAGTTCACAAGAAGCACGGTTTAAACATCGGTAAAATTGAATAAAAGCACGAATAAGTTCAGCTTTCTGTACCTCACTCGACGTGCGGAGAGAGGTCATAAGCAGCGAGCAAACTTGATGCTTCAAAACCTTCAACCCATTTTGCAAATGACAATTAGATAACCAAATCCATAAAATCTAATCAAAGCTGATCAAAAGCTGCACTTAGCCTTGCCTACCTACGACAATCCTGCACCTGCCAATATGCAAACGAGTGCAATACCTGAGCAAACGGAGACAGTCTCTTGAAAATAACCGCATAGTGCGACAAGACATACCTGCAAGCATTCACAGGATATTCGTCAGCTATTACCGAGTACAAAAAGGCAGCACACAGATACGAGATTCATTCTATTTAGTGCTGCCGCCTAATAGCCATTACTCTATGTTATAACTTTATATTGGATAGATGGATGGATGAATAGATTTAGCTATTGACACAGTGCTAATACTAGCCAAGCGGTAGTACGGTAATCCCACAGACTTGGCCAGAAAAACATGATTTCTCCAGTAAAAAATTACGGCGATAAGTAACTTGCTCAAGGAAGCACCACTTCACAGAATGAAGATCGTAACGGAAGCATTTTTTAAATGACATTAGCAACTGTTATGGAAGTTTTGACATACTTAGAAAACTGCGGTATGCCAACTAAAGCACGTTTGAAAAAACAGAAAATAAAACAACACTATAGCAGACTAAGCGCATCTAACCGCCAAGAGTACATTAAGAAAAATCGCATTTTTGGAACAAACATACAAGCTGGTAATTGGACAATGAAGCAATAGTCAAAAGCAACATTAGACTTGTCAAAACATGTCCATTCACTTACTCCATCATATCTAGAGCAAAACCTCTTTGAAGTTGAGGAACTTGGAGCCAAGTTGCCTGCAAAATTAGTCAAAACAGAAGCCATTAGTTGAGTTCTATCAAACACGGAACGTGGTGAAGGTTTCAACTGAAGTAAGGAAAGACAAACTTACCGATCCACCCCCTGCAAACGAAGTAAGATCCTCGAAGAGGTGAAGTGCTAGCCTTCCTTCTTCAGACAAAGTTCTATTTTCTATTGTCAAATTTGGCTGATTGTCAGCGTACACATCCTGAACAAGCCTGCAAATTCCCAGGGTTAGGATACGAGAAACATATCTGGAAAAGATGCGCAAAAATCGGGTCAAATCATCTCCGTTATGACTAAAGCTTCCAGCATCATAAGTATTCCATCTGAACAAACGTATTCAAAGTCTTACAAGCTAGTAGAAGGGATCGATAGTCTTGTGAGTTGCATTACCAAGCACAAAGTTGGCAAGATTTGGTATAAACATAGAGATATTGCACGATCATCAAATCATGGACTCGCATCACAGTCAGAAGTGGTATTCAAAATGAATGCGAGAGATAACAACCAGTGGAAGACCCACTAACAATAGATGCCCACCAACGAACAAAAAAACAAGGCGAAGTATAAAAGCCATCTTGCGTCTCTACAAGGCATTCATCAAAGTTGATACAACCCACACATAGCATAAACATACTCTGATTTACTTATGCTGCGGCTGACTTCCCCAGCTACAGAATTGGATGAAGCTGACCAGCCACCAGTACCTCCATAATACAAAACTGGCAAGCCCTCAGCCCCCAGAACGCTGTCAAACATGAGGACTACCGCTTGCCGCACAGTTGCCACTGCAGTACTGCAAACGAAGCTAAAGCTTTAGAAAAAGTGTCCCAACCGAAATCTCACTTCATCAGACCAAGAGAAAGATCGAAATCACGAACCACATACCTGTGGACACTGTCGGAATTACGACTATTTCCAAGAAGTCGCAGACAAAGTCCAAGTATTATTGCCATCTGATCCTGTAGACATCAAAAAGAAGCATTAATAAATAGTGAACAGGATTCGGAACAGGACGAGTGTATTGGGCTGCATGCAAGTACATCACATCATTACATTCAAAGCGGAAAGGAATAGCGATGCGAAGAAAACAAAAAACTGATATAACTAGAAAAACATCAAACCTAGTGCCATAACGACCAGCACCAGGTAGCTGAAGCTAGAGACTTTAAATTCAAATGTCTCAGTACTAAACGACCTCGGTCTTTCAACAGAGGAACACAGGACACAAGATACAAGCCTACAAGAGATTACATGGACACGAATTCGTGAGTATACGCATGCTACATGATTCATTGAACAAGGAAACATTTCCCATCCTTAAAACACAAGGAGTCTATCCCTCATGTTTTCCTTCCCTCTTGGTCAAGTGCTCAACCTCATTTTTTGGATAAAGTTGCGACTGAAGTATTGTCAACGATAGTTGCAGAGTCTTGAGTTGCACAATCTCTTCGGTCACGTCCGAGCGCTGCACCAAAGAAAACAGTTACTAGAGGCACTTTGACTATTCTTAGTATTAACAGGCCAATTCAAACCAAAAAAGAAATCGTTAGGAATTGAAATCACTGCATGTAAATTTGCTAGACACCGCAGCAACCTGGTCAATCTGGAGCCCATCTCTTTAGCATTTAAACGCAGGAAGTATTGTGACAAATGATAGTATCAAGGCAATGT
Organism: Rhytidiadelphus loreus; assembly: GCA_947034895.1. Lineage (NCBI taxonomy): Eukaryota > Viridiplantae > Streptophyta > Bryopsida > Hypnales > Hylocomiaceae > Rhytidiadelphus > Rhytidiadelphus loreus. Next base: position 50,629,075 of record OX344764.1, read on the forward strand.
GAGGAGGTATACGAGATGTAATCTGCAAGGAGATTGCACACCTCTTTTAATGTAGACAAAATAGATGGAAGAACTGATGGCGCAACAGCATTGTGAGCAATTAATTTATCTACGCCCGACAATCCCATGATGCTCAGCTTATTATTTCTACTTTCACAAGCTAGCAGAAAGGTCTTCAGGATTTCATCGCTCCCCGCCAATTGGCTTGCATTTGATGCTAAGCGGACCTGCACATGCTGAATCTCCTTTAGTACTATGCTTCAAAACTGGAATCCAATTTTGCGAGCAGGTATCCTGATATTTGAGAGATATTTTGGCAGCGAGTGAAAATTCATGGATGTAATGGTCAAAAGTGGACCACACCAAGTAAGATTGTCAAACACGAGTTGTCGAAGACTCAATTTATTCGCGGCAAATCAGTCTTTCAAGTACAAGAACCGACTGGTGAAGTTATCGTTCTTCCCCGGGGCAGCGTCAACTTACTGCCCTTGCAATTCTAAGATTTGGTCTTCAGAGCATTTAGAATATGATCCTCCCCCATTACGACCTTCTTCAAATGATATGACTCGATTGCTACAGAAATTGCCAATTAACACTCTCCTACAGAATATTTGTCTCTTGCTTAAATATTACTAAATATAGTCTTTGAGGCTGGATGTCAAATGTCATCTGATTTCCGGCTCCTCATTACTGGTGAAGAGATACATTATCAGCTTGCAATTAATCCCGTAAAGACTTCGTAATCACTATGTGAATAGGATGATAAGCATGAACAACCTAAGAGAAAAATAGCTCCTCTGTCACGACAACAATGCCATACTCTAATCATCGCACTCAGCAGCCAAAGACGCTCTCCCTCAGGGATGAAGAAGCAATACTGCGCACATCGAAAATTCCAACGAATAATTGACAGTTCCACTTGTATCCATCCATTTCTAAGGTCTCGAATATCGCTACATTGCAAAATAGCAAGCAAACTCTGTAATGTCGTGACACGACACGCACATATATAGAGATGCGATCCAGCCAGGACCAAAAGACCAGACCTAAGTTTCACAATTCCGTTCTAAATTGCAATTCTGATGCCGTTTTCTTCACGAGAAACCAATAACAAAGAACAAGCTTCTCTGACATGAAAAATCTAGGGTTTAATATCATGCCTTAAATATGGCTCGATCCGCAGCGTCTTTGAGAGCAGGAAACTTGCGGCGAGCTTCTGTGGCCAGCAACCGCAGATCGCTTTCCAAAGACGCTATGAGCGCCATCTCTTAGCGCTCAAAGTGCCTTCGCCCTCCAATACGCTCTCAAATAGCTAGCATCACAAATGCAATCCCAATCCTGATGCGATCAATTTGTGCCAAGCTCAATTTGATCACATCAATCCCTTCCAATCCACCAATCCGCCAAACCTCGCCTTATGAATCCAATTTCATGCTCTTCCTCCTCGCTAGTTCGACACACCAACACAAACTAGCTTGAAAGAAGACATTCTTTCGATCCACTCTACCAAATGCAACCGGATCAAGCTACTCCACGCACGGATTGAACTCCTTGCAATTCCACAGCTTCAGGTTCTCCCTTCGCACGAATTCGAGTCCCTGATTTCAGTTTAGGTCGAAGCACATTGGATCCCCCGCATCTACGTAGAAACTCTGCGGCATTTTCCAACACTGTTACAACCCTCCAAATGAACATTGGGGGTACATTCGATGACCTGCTAATCATGTAATTCTAACACTTTTTTCTTGAATGTACCTCGGCGTTGGTTTTGTATAAAGTTTGCAAACATGAAAACAACAATATTAGTTTATTGATATTGATAGTAGATAGTGGGGAAATTTAAACAATAGAAAGCAATGAATCAATGATATGCAAGCAAATATTAAAATTACATTAAAAAAAAATTTAAATAGACCCCATCCATTTAACCAAACAAGAAGGTATAGTCTAACTAGTCAAAGTCCTCTTTCCGACCAAACCCTAATTGCATTGGCATTGTAAATGGGGTTGTAAATAAGATTTGGAAGCTTAGATTCAAAAATCATAGTCGATGCCATAGTCTTTGTCCAAACAAACAAACATCTATAAATTGAAGTTTTACATGTATTTTCTTTGCAGCATGTACTAGAAAGTATACCTCCTAAAGGAAGGAAAAAACAGTAGCCCTCACCACCCATGCCACTTGGGCATACGTAGTTGAATTATTTTATGAAATATTCCATTCACAATTATCTAAGGTAAGTGTTGTTGATAATTTTCATTTATTCTTTTGTATAATTGATTTTATATATTTCCTTGAAAAATGTGATGAACTTAACACATAAAAGTGGGAGAATTCACAACATTATTGAATAGAAAATTGTTCATCGTCTACATGAATCATTGTTGTGGAGAATGGTATCTAATTTTACTCAAATAAATATTTTATTTTGTTCAAAAAGGTATCTTTTAACTTCTAAAGGACCAAGGCCTTTTTTCTGCCAAAAAACACTCAAAATTGCCATTTCTATAGCAAAAAGTAAAAAAAATTGAAATATGTTTTTGTTTTGTTTTGCACATCTAACTATACAATCTCACACCTAACTAGTATGAGAATGTGTGAAAAAAAAATTTAGAAATTTTGACCACACAGATTGCAAGATATCTACACTTGAAGTAAAAAAAACAAATTTTTTAGTACACTGCGGGACTAGAAAATTTGACTTTAAACCTTCTTAGCTTAAATTTTTTGGACTACAGAGTTTTGAGCTTTAAATCTTTATGGTGGAGAATTGAATTGAGAGTCTAGAAAAAATATTAATTAATTAATTTTTATTCTTGAAAAAATTGTTGAGTAAAAATATGTACAAGATAGAAGGAAAATTTTAATTACTAATATCTGTAAGATAGAATTAAAATGCACTAATCTCAATGGTAAGATTGCTCTAAAAAGAAAACTAAACCATGTGGATTTTTTTTAAATGGTAAAAATTGCATTCATAAATGAATCCTACAAGTTATTTTTTCAAGAAGATGCTCTAATTGCCCAAAAAAAAAAAATTGTCCATCATTTTCTCATAACAAATCCAAATGCAATGAATAAAAGCTTTTGGTGTAGACAAAAATATAATCTATTTGAAAAATAAATAAATAAATTCAAATTTTTGAATTTTTTTTTATGCCCCCTTCATCCGTTGTTTTTAGCTTATTTGGACATAACTTTTGTTCCCATGCATTGATTAAAAAAAATTATATTCCCATGAAGCTAATCAATTTTTCTATCTTCAAAAAAAAATTTAGAAAATCAAGACAAAAATTCAGACCGTAGGTACTTGCTCAAAATCCCTTTTGTCCCTAGAAGGGACAAATAGTCCTTTAGGGGTTAACTCCTACAAGTTTTCCACTTTTTTAAACCATTTGATTCTTCCATTATCTTCTCCACTATTATCTTTATCATTCTAATAGTTCCATGTAAACCTATACATGATTTTTTTGAAAAGGAGAGTCTTTCAATTAGTTCAAAAATGTTGTGAAGGGTGCAACAAGCTTTAACAAATTTTGACAATAGTACAAAAAATTGGCTCAATTAGCAAAACTATGAGTCAATTGCATTGAAAATATTGGATTTTATTTCTAGTTGACTAACACCAACTCATCAAGGACTCAAATACAAGACTTGTACCAGTGAGCTCAAGTAGAGGTCCAGTCCTAAAGTTGGTATTTTTCATTTTGAAGACAAACACTTATTACTCACAAAATTGTCAATTATTCAAGAGTTTTTAGGAATCAAAGTAAAGATCATTGTATATTATCTTTAATTAACTTTTCAAATGCCATCATCTTCTTCTGTAATTTTGTTCCTCTTTGGTTGCAATGTATATATTTTTATTACAAATAGTGTATTAATTGGCATATATCACTCAACCACACTTCTTGAAGTTAAGAACAATTTACATTACATTGTCTACAATAAAAAAACAGTATTTCACTTTGTCCAACTTTTTGTTTAGCAACTAGAAACCACAAGTATGATTCTTGACTTAGTGAAGACTTTTTAGTCGGAACCTTTATTGTCTTCAAAATCCATGACTGAACTCCAAATCCTTATAAAATTTTGCATAATATTGATATACAAGGCAAAAGGTTCAATCATTGTCTTACAATTTTTAGTAATGCATTTGGATTATCATTGCAAGGAATTAATAGATACAATATGACAATATGAGAATATGCATCCTAAAAATATGAGAATAATTACTTTTTTTGATTTGAAATGGAAAGTTATATGCGATATATGATGTATCATATTTTTAGAATATAAATTTAATCCAAATTTTTGTGAAATTTTCTTCAACTAGAAGGTACTTTTCAAAAAAAATGTATATCCAATAGGTCTAAGTATGTGCAATGACCAATAGAAGACAATGGACAATTCTACTTGAATGAGTATTCAAGAGCATATATGAATGAAGCCATATTGTTGTGTTGAACTTCAGTATTTAAGCAAGGCTATGGTAACTACACCTAGTTCAAATAGGTATCTTAAATGGATACACAAACATAATCTTTGACGATGAATATATATTGAATTTGAAAAAATATACAACATCAAGATCTAACTCATGTTCATTTTAGGTCATTTACGAGAAATATAAAACCTTTACAAACTTTTGAACTAGATGTAGTTCAAAGCAATATTAATATTTGAAATAATACATATTAAAATGCTTCATAATCTATTTGTAAAAAAAGGATTTTTAAATATAATAATAGGAATTATACTCAATAATTAAAGTTCTTAAATATGATATGTGTAGTTATCTTAATGCCTAAAGGCTAATTGTCCATTAAATAGACAATTGAAAATCTAGGTAGGTTCTTTTGAAGTTAATTTTGGTCAGACGCTTACAAAATTTTGGCACAAGGTGCAAACATATACCCCGTAGTGGAAATAAAATTCTTTTTTCGATTAGGTGCTTGAATCAAAAATTATGTTGCTCTAAACATTTTTGGCAACCCAACAGGGCAATTTGGGCATCTTTTGCAAAAACATTTATCAACTTTTGAAATTTGACATGTATATGACTAATAAAATATGGCATACAATTGTCAAAAAAAAATTTAGTTCTCAAATCACATTCTAAGAGGAGTCAAACTTTGTAAGCTATGCTAAAGCAATTTCAAGAAGAAAAAAATTCTCTTCTAGCTTCAAGCCCTATTATCTTGCAATCTCTAAAGTCAAAGCTCTTGAAATTTTTCCCACATGTTCCAAAAGGTTGTCTTTAACTTTTTGTTATTTGGATTAAAAATTAAAAATTTCCTCATTGCACAAGAAATCATCAAAAAATTACTAGTGTATTGACAATTCACTTAACTTTCTTGCATTGTAGGGTGATTTAGAATAAACTAGACTCCATATTTGCTTTTGAAAATTTTCATGAGTGAACCTTACATCATATACTTATGAATGGTTAAAATTTGCATTTTTGTGTAGAGCAAGAATTTTTCTCCAAGAGGGCTTGAAGCCTATTTGACCATGTTTCGCAAGAATGAAAAAAAGTTTTTTTCTCACTTCAAACGTTGTAATTTTTCAATCCACATGGTCAAATGGGCTGAAATTTTTTCCACACATTGCCTTACTTGTTTAATACACTTCTATAAGATTTTTTTTTTTTAAGTTTTATTTTCAGATTTTGGACAATTGGTAGTTTTGGACTTTTTCTCTTCCAAAACACCCTCCGGCCTTTAGGGGTTAAACTTTCTAAGAGCATCACCACCCCTACCTCATATACTAGGTTGGGACAACAAGGGTAGGGACTGGCTTCCTTTGCCTCCCTTGTTGTAAAGCTAAAATCCAATTTTCTATAGCCAGGCACAATAAGTATTGACTCTTGTACCTCAGCTTCTAATACATGTGTAGAAGAATTTTCACCGAGCCCAAAATTATCATCATTTTGTCAACAAATATATGTTTCCTAATAAATCTATGAATTCTATAGCTTATAGCAATGTCAAATGCAGTCCCTGGGAGCTTCATCATCTTTGAGCACTGACCCACAATGCAAGGCTCCCTACTCGCCAAGCAGGCGAGCTACCCACAACTCGTCATTTGGGCAATGCAGTGGAGATTTGGCGGCCCCACAATGACGGTGCTCTAAATACATAGGGAGAAGTTGACAACATCCCATTATTCCAGGATTTCTAGGCATATTGTGAACCATGTATAAAGTAAAGCAACCTATTGTCTAGTTGATTTGTAACATCAATATAGTGGAAGAGACAATGAATCTAAAGAATAATTAATTTTTATATACTGAACAATTTTAACCAGGGTCTATGTTAGTAGAAAACTACCCTCTAGATTATTTCATATCAATTCTAACAATAAAGCATTAGATGTTTTTTTGAACCTCTAGAAAATTATGAGTTTCCCACAGTTCCTGGACTATAAGAATGTTGTTGTAGCAACAATTTGACATGGTAGAAGATTACCACGTCATATAATATTAATCATTATTTTTTAATTATTTTAAAAATAATAATAACTTTAATTATTTAAATACTTTTTTATTTTTATTTTATTATTTCATAATTTGATTGCCCTGCCATAGTTTACAATAGGGGGAACCAAGCCGAAATAGTCTCTAATAAGCATGAAAAAACATATAATGGTGTAAGTTCATTGTAGTCATATAGTAAGGGCCACTTGACTAGAGGCCAAGCCAATTCCCTTTGAGGCTAAATGTACAAAATTTTAGCCCCTTTGGAGCTGAAGGCCAACCTTCAACTACTCATTATAATAAGATTATAATGGGAGCCAAGAAGCCATCTTGATTCAATAAAGAGGGAGAGGGTTGAAATTTTCAAAGTCACTTTACACCTAAAGGTTAAGCCAATCTCCCTTGAGGTCGATTGCACAAAATCCAATGTATCTTATTTGTTGAAAATAATATTTTATAAAAAAAAATAATTGAAATTTGACATTGGCCCTATGGCCAAGAATTGGCCTCCTATTTTTTATGCACCCAATTCATTGAGCTTAGGCCATGTCAAATCATGTCTTTTTTGAATAAAAAATTCATTCCACCAAATTGGTCTAGCTTCTAAATGTAAAGGGGTTGGGATCAATTTCAACCTTTTGTCCAATCACAAGTGAGGATTTGGGGCCTTTGGCAGAGCAAATTGGACCAAACTTTAGATGTAAAGCGATCCTAATTAACATAATGGGTCTTCCTTACAAGTAGTGGCATAGGATCATGCACAAATTTATTAGGTTGATTTGCCTTTGTTCATTATTCCTAGCATTTCAGTCATTGATATTGTAATTCTTCTATTGTTAAAGTGAGGGTGCTCTAAAAGCAACCATTGACACAAAGGTACATTTTACTTTCTTCAATGTATCCGCAGTGTACATTTCAGAAGGTGGTTGCTTACAATACCATTGCGTTTCAATTTCAAAAATTCATAACTAATTCTACAAAGGTTAGATGCCAATTCATAACTAATTCTACATTCAAAAATTCATAACTAATTCTACAAAAAATATGAAATGACTAAGGTTAGATGCCAATTCCATTTTTCTTTCTACCAAAATTGGCTGAAAATTGTTTCAAAGACTTAATCTTCCCCCCAAATGCAATGAGTTCTTAAAAGGTTGCTTTAACAATGAACTACCTCTTACTAGTTAGTTATCATCCCAAATGTGCTACGACCTCCACTAGCAATATCCTCATATTTTAATACCTAAGTTATCTACAAATATCATACAATGCATCCATCACTATTTCAAATATGGTTCTTTGTGACTACAATAGTGAATATAAATTAAACCTTAAACAATAGATGTTGAGGCCCAAAAGTGGCCAACAAATGACTCGATTGTACATTGTAAAAACAAATAATGCACCTATTGGTCCAATAATCCAAGCCATTAGGGGAGATTTTTGCGTTTTAAAAGACTATGAGTTCCCGGACTACGAGAACGCTATGCGAACGCTGATTTGACATGGCTAGGAAACGGCCACGTTGAATATATAATTTTTTAATATATTTTTTATAAAAATAAATAAATAAATAAATAATTATAATTATAATTATAATTTTATAATTTATTTATTTATTATTATAATATTTCAACTGTATAAGACTGGTTTCCAATAATGGAAACAACCCTGAAACATTCTCTCAAGTAGCTGAAATCTCCTCTAATGATTTGGGTGACTACTTTGATTATGGGGGATTGCATCCTTTAAAGGTTAATTTACCGTGTTATGTTCAATTAGAAAATACATTGAAATTTCGAAAGTTAATAGACTTCTCTTTTCATAATGGTTTTGGTCTATTGCTGTTAAATTATTTATGTTCCAAAATATACCAAAGGCAAGAAGTCTGCTCTAGATTGTGCTCTAAAGCAAACATGATACAAAGGTACATTTTTTTTCTTCAATGTATCAATAGTGTACATTTTAGGAGGTGGTTGCTTTTAGTGACATTCCATTGCATTTAAACTTCAAAAATTCGTAATTAATTCCATGAAGGGCCAAAATTAGAAAACAACTTGGATTAGATGGATGCTAGTATGCTTTTTCTTTCCTACAAAAATTTACTGAAAATTGTTTCAAAGAGTTTAGCTTCCCCCTAAACATAAGCAGTTCCTAAATGATTGCTTTAAGAGCAAACTACCTTAACCCCTTTAGGATGTTAGAAGCTAGAATTGGGCCTACAGTTTACAATACAAAAAAATTTATATACTCAACTACATGGGCATTGAAGTGTTAGGACATTTGCATGTTCACATATCCAAAAGGGGTGCCAAGTGCAAGTTTGTGGTGTGGTTTTGGAGACCAAGACCTCATTGCTCTTCCTATGCCCCACGGTGGACATGCCGAGAAGGGGCCCTAAGCACGATATATGAGCATTGTGGGGTAGTTTAGTTGCTTAATAATCAAACTATAATAATTTAACTTTCAATTCACTAAGAACAATGAATCCAACAACATATCTTCTCCAACTTCAATTGAGTTTCCATTGACTAATAAAGAAGCTCTTTATATAAGATAAACTATCTCATTACAAACAGAATCGGAGCAAGCCCATTGCAGGTGGAATGATGTTGGTGGTGTACATTTTAGAACTTGAATGTACACCAACATTACAATTTTGTCCACAATGGGCTTGCTCCCATTATGTCTGTAAAGGAATAGTTTACCTTACATATGGGATGGTAGGAGGTAGACCAATCCATGTGGGATATGTAAATTACAATTAGTAGGAGCTCAACCGCTCATAGTTAAGTCAAAAGTAGGAATTGTGTTTGAACTAAAATTTCAAACCTCATTTAGGCATAGTAGAATAATTTTTTTCAAAAAACTTTGAACTAAAAAAAGTTGAGAAATGAAGATGGCTTGCATCTCAAAAAATCAATTTGAGATTTTGAGCCTCAAATCAAAAGTCATGAACAAAATTTAGAGAGAATGTTTGAAAATGTCAAAAAAATTCCCTTCCAACCCCTCTCCAAAGGGGCACATGACATGTTACTTAAGATCAATTTGCCCACAATGAAGTGTCCATTGTTCCAAGTTGTCAAGTCCATCATTCACATACATTTTTTGTAATCCATGCCAATAGTCTTCTGAGCCATCCAAAGCATAAGTATAGTATACTAAGGTAGTATGCTCTAAAAATGCCCTGCTCTAAAAACGATCATGATATAGAGGCACATTTTGCTTTCTTCAATGTACCAGTAGTATACACTGTTTTAAGAGGTGGTCGCTTTCAGTGACCTCTTTATTTTAACTTCAAAAATTTGTAATTAATTCCTTGAAGGTCTAAAAAATATGAAACAACTTGGGTTAGATACCAACGACGCTAGCATGCGAGCTTGGAGCGGCGAGCTTGCGAGTTGTGAGCGTAAAGTTTGCGAGCATAGAGATCCAAAATTATATAAATTTTGTTAATGATGTCTAAAAAAGGAAAGTTTTCAAAAAATTGCCTAAAATAGAAAAAAGGTACTATTTATAGTAAGTGTTGCGGCCTATGACCGTGGCTCCTAAAACCATGGATTTGTTTAAATTTTTATTTTTATTGTCTTAAAATTCTTATTTTCTATGTCTTTAGGCTTTTACTCATTTTGACTTTTTTGCAAAGTTAAAGCACTTACAACATGTGTAAAATGAGTACACAGCTTCAAGGGTAGTTTCAGATGAATACCTCATATCATTGTTGTAGACATATGACTCCAATGCTTAAGTGTTTAGCATATAGAGTTCAAAATTTTGAAATTAATTTCTAAGACTCGTTGTAAATTTGTAATATCCTGCCGAATGTTCACACCTTAAAATTTTTTGTAGAAAATGGAAGAAGACAAGGTTTAGGGGTTTAGGGTTTAGAAATGGAAGGCGTTGTACTAGAAAAAAAGATGAAGAAAGTGAGAACCTCAACAAATGAAATGAATGAAAAAAAAGGTGGATTAAAAAGAAAAAGAAGAAAAAGGTTTAGGGTTTAGGGAAATTGAAGGGAAATAAAAATTGAGAATTACAAATGAAAGGAAGACAAGAAAGTAATGGAAATACAAGTGGAAGGGAAATGGAAAAAAATTATAAAAGAAAAAAAAATGGAAAAGGAAAAAAAATGGAAAAGAAAAAAAATGGAAAAGAAAAGTGGAAAAGAAAAAAAAATGGAAAAGGAAAAAAAAATTTAAATGAAATGAAAAAAAAGTGAGAAGAGACTAAAAAAAATAGGAAAGGATAAGGAAAGGAAATTAAGCAGGCCAATAAAATCGAGAATGGATTGAATGAAAATGATTATAATATTCATATGTGTAATACTGAATTAGGCGTTTGTGATCATTCACATGAACTCACCATAGAATAGTGTATGAATGAGACTTTAGAGACATATTTCCAATTTCCTATACTTCAAAAATGCCTACCCATTTTTTGGGTCTTTATTTTTGTGAACAGCTAAAAAATGCATTGCATTAAAAAAAAAAAAAAATGAAAACAACAGCCAAGTCACGGGTCTGCACAATGAAGAGAAAAGGACACAAGATAAAAGAAAAGAGGAAAACAAAAAACGAGTGAAGGCACTTCCAAAAGCCAACCCATTTTCAATATCATGGTTTTCAAATCATTTCAATCGTAATATACTTACATGGATACAATACGAATGAAGTACATTTGAAAATGCGCCTATGTCTACTCGGGAACTACAATGATTCCTGCTCGAACTAGAAGTAGCTTCAACTCATTGAAGCTATAACTAGGTGCATGAATGAACTTGTCCTCGTTGACATCCATCTTGCAGAAGTACCTATACAAGTAGTATAGGTGTTTGCAATTTACATACTGCTGTCGACCTCCAATAGCAGAAACAACCATATTTATAAAGTCTGGGCATGTGCACGTGGGAAATAGGCCAATTGTAATTCGATAGATGTTTTTCTTATGATCTGCCCCTGTCTCTAATGACACTATTGCACCTAAACCTGGATTGGGGATTAAGGTTACTCCCAAAATTTGACCTTTAATGTTTCCTGCACTCTCCCACTTATTCCGTTGTTCTATAGTTGGTGTATTTCCAATCCTTCGAATGGTTCGGTTGTTCCTAACCGTTGGATACACATCTGGATTCTTCGGTGGTGTCTGGTCAAATAAAATAGTCTTGAAAATCTTTGACATATTGAAAAGTCGACGAGGCGATAGTGTAGGACGTTGCTGGAGTTGGAATCCTGCATGTTGTAAGATCAAAGTTTCCTCCCGATTGAGCTGTGTTCCTGATAGAACTGGCCAAATCTCTGGCACCTCCGGCCAATCGATTATCCATTTCCGTTTTGAGCCTTTGACACATCGTTCTATATCATCCCAACAAAACCAAAAGTCGACCACCACCTCTCGTTTACTTCCATACTCTACTTTTCTACCTCGATATGTTGGAGCTGGAGTTCCCTTCTTTCCCCTTGCAATTTTGGCAATGCACTTCAAATTTGACCCCCGCTGTTGAGCGTGACATTTTGCATTCGATTTGTGACTGATCCTTGCAATATGCCACTTTGATATGTCACAGTCACTTTCACACGCAATAGTGACATGTGGAGAACTATTAGCGTCAGGTTCTTTACCTTTCTCTTGCAAGATGTCATTAGAAGTTGTTGTAGACCTCATTCGCACTCGCGGTTGACTGAAATTCACTTTGTCTGGTCTGTATGAGTCTCCAGCATCTCCAATGGGTACATCTAACTTCCTCTTTGTACTTCCAAAGACTTCTTCTCCTTCCAAATGTGGTACACGATTTCCAAGCCCCTCTGCTCCAGGTAAAGTGTTCAATGCTTCTGCAATTTTCTTAGGATCTCTGCTTCATGTGGCAGCCCTCAACCTCAACTCTTCCTTAGAAGGACCAGAACCACATGCATGACCTCTAAGGTATGCCCGATAGTTTGTCATTTGCATCCAAGCACGAATACTGTCGTCACAAGTGGCATCAAACAAGTTGTTTCCCCTTTTCCCGGACATTTGCAGCCACTTGTTGTGGACTGTTTCAGATAAATTGCAGGACGGTAGGTCCAGCATCTCTTCCAAATTCAATTTCTACATATTTAACCAAGTACAAGGTATAGTTAGCACTTCACTTTACAAACGTCATAGACTTCTGTATTTACAAACTCAATTGTGGTCCACTTAATATGTCCTCTCATAAAGTCAAGGACAATCCAAGAGAAACTCATATAGAAATATATTACCACATCAACATTAAGAAGTACAATATTTATCCAACTTCTATATATAGGAAAATAATCACAATTTATTGTAAAAACTAATTACTACTAGGCCATAGTTACTTTCAAAATATGGACTCCTGCTAATGTCATGTTCTGTTGAAGGTATGAAAATGAAGAGGTCTAGCAAATACCCAAAACAAAACCGTCGGATCCGATGGATGTATCTTAACCATTTAAGGGACCCCCATACTTTTAGTACTTTCTAAAAAATAATAAAAAAATTCTTAAAATACAAAAGTGAGCGGCTTAGGGTCACTATGTGAACACATGTAAATTATAGAAAATTACATGCAACAGTACAGGTTCACATTTGTATTCAAGAAATGCCTCTCCTCAAAATAAAATAGTTGCAAGCATTGAAATAATGAATCCACTCACCATGTCCATGAAGCCTCTCCATTGCCAGTACCGAAAATGCCAGAATGCTAGCCAATGGTCTAAGTGATGAAGTGACTCTTCATTTGTAGCTCCAGATGATAGCCACCACGATCGTATTGCAATGTATCGTGTCTCTGCCTGGTCCATATTCTTCAAATCTTTGTACTGTTTACACAGAGAAATATGTTGATGTTGAAGTGCTTCTTTGATATACTTCTGGGTGTGTTTATGAAGAGAACTACTCCAATGCAGCAAACATGTTCTCTCGCGATTTTCCATTTCCTCATTGGCAGAGCCATTGTTGTAGACAATACGTACCGCGTTCCAATTGGCCATGGCACTATCTGCCATGAATCCTTTAAAGTTTGGCTGAGACACTCCATGCTGCTCCATAACAACGTTCAAACTTTTCCAAAACTGTACCTGCACCACAGTATCTTCGGACTGCATATCGCACATGGCAATCGTCATCACCTTTTTGTACTCAGCATCGTATACGTGGCAGGCCATAGTGGTCCAATCTTTCACGCGCTTCACGTGATCAAACATCAACCATGTATTCTGGAGATTCCCTCCTGGTTGCATGCGCTTCACGAGGTCCACTCCACTTCCAGGTCCTTCTGTCAGCATTTAAAAAATATAAACCTTCTCTTTGCCTTGACCTGGGAAGACGCTGTCATGTATGAATTCGAACTTCGAATCCTTCTTCATTGTCATGATGTTGTCAATGATCCCTCCTCTGTTGTTTGAGCGAAATGACGAGATCACATTCCGAATATTTGGAGATGAAAGATATTGGAAGCGGTCCATAACTTCTTCCATTTCCTCCCCCTTCAGCATCTTCTTCTCTCCTTCTCCGTTGTGAAATAGATGATTAGTCAGAAAGTCTTTACTAGCAGAGAGAACAATTGCTGAGTTTGTGGCCGACGGTGTTCTGGAAACTTGCTCTTCTATGAGTCCAAAGATTTCGTGTGTAGAATCTCTGTACATTCCCTTCGCAACCGGGTGCTTGTGCTCTCCGAAGTGGATAGCGGCCCTACTCATTTCTGGATTATCACTAAAATAATAGTATATCCTAGCAGTGCAAGTGCCAAGACACGAAGGTGGTATCTTGCAGACCTTACAAACTAGAGTTGAGTCTTTAGGAGGACCATTTCCAACTGCAAAAGGAAATGATGTGAAGCCAGACCACTCTTTTTCATTCTTCATAGAAGCTCTTGTTAAGTAATCACAGTTCGGGTTTTCACAAGATAGATGGCCAGCACAGACAGACTTACGGAACTTGAGATTGTCGGAGTTGTTGATATTTGTAGTCATGACCCTACACCATGGATGTCCATCGTACCGTTTGTCCATTCCTTCCAAGCTTCGCGCCGCTGATGAGGATGAAGTAGACCGGCACGGTGGCAGTTCGAAGATGACATGTCCATCAAAAGCCACTGGAAGAAAGGAAACATGATGATGCTTCATGATGGTGAGATCTACTGTAGACAATTCATTCCTAGATCGACGCATGTTGGCTAGTTTACGCAAACAATCCATTATACTTACTTTGGAAGTTGGATATGGCTGCAATGGAGGACATGGCACTACAGATTGCAAATGACTACTCGAAGGGCTATCAAATATTGAGTTCAATACAGCCTTCTTTCCAGTTCTAGTTCCAATCAAACCTCGTACATTCTCAACAGCCACCTGAGGAGACTCTCCTTCCGATTCACTAGATAGTTCTATGATTGGATCTAATTTCTCTACCTTCACAGCATGAAGTAATGAAGGCTTCAAGAGAATCGGAGAAACTGGAGGACCTGCACTACGTGAAACATGCTGGACTGTATACGGCATATCTACTGTTGAATTATCTGATTGGCGACTCAAAATTTCAATAGAAGCACCGAGTATGGAAAGAGGTAGTCCGTAAGCTCTATAGTTCCCTGGAGAAAGGTACCAGCAGTGTCCTTCATCTTCCACGGATTTGACAATAGGGACAAACTCTTTCACTTTGCCCGACTCAAACATCCTTTCTTCTTCAACATAGATAGAGGATTCCACAAATCTAAATCGGACATGTAGAAGATGACTAAGAACTCTAGTGTGTCCGCCGTCCTCCACTGGAAAAAGAAGAGGTACCTCATGACCATCTACTCGAATGCAAGCCATCTTCAAAAAATCATACATGGAGTACTCATGTGAGAGATATATCCAAAATCCAAAGCATAATTTGAGGAAGAATAGAAGTTCTAGAACCTAAGGTAGTCCATCACCATGAAATGCAGAGAAACAGAGCTCTAAACCAGCAGTGAACTCATCACTTCCTTTTGTATTCACCCATGTAGTGTTTTAAATCTTTTTCCTCGAAAACAGAAGCCGCCATCTTTTTCCATTACATGACCATTATGTGGCACCAACTACACTATGTGTGTTAGACTACCCATGACAATTGAAGAACTCGGAATTGCCGTAATATGCCGCCATTTAGAATTACAAATTAATAGTCCACTTTACATTCATATTCCGTCCAGGGTATCTTACCTACTTCTATAGCCATGTAGAGTACCTCTGTCCATCGCCGCCTTTCAATGCCTTTATACCAAGGTTCCTTACAAGAGTCGTTACCCTAGTTACGCCGCCTCTTGGACATAATAGCACACTATCCGAGGGTATCTTACCTACCTCTACACTTGTTTAGAGTACCTCTGTCGAATGCCGCCTTTCACTGCCATTGTACCAAGGTTCCTTACAAGAGTCATAAACCTAGTTAGGCCGCCTCAATGACATTATAGCACACTATCCGAGGCTGTCAGGTTGTACTACACGGTCGTCTCAAGTGAAAGTTTAATGTTGTAGGTGCACCAAGACAACTCTCACGCATGATATTATGACAACCAATGAAGATCCATGCCGTCACCATCGAACTCAATATGGTATTCTATGCTTCATGACAGTTCCTTCAAAAAGTATAAGTAGAAGCCATTTTAACTCATTAGAGCCATTCGGATCATCAGTTCTACCCTGCCCCACAATTGAGTGTTAGTTTTGGTGGAGTCATCTCACTCATGCTTGTAGAGAACGTTGTGAAGTTGATTCATAGTAAGTTGTTTACCGGGAGACGGAATAGGCGTAGATCACTTTACTTCTCATCTTCGAGAGAATTGCGACGATCTAGGATGACCCGTGGGAAGAAGTTGATGTCGAAGACAACCGATCCCAATGCAGAGGAGCTTCGCAAAGTCTTGCGGTTCAATGTTGGGGGAACGAGCGAGGAGGACAATGTTGGCATTCAGAACTTCGATGCAATGCAAGAGATGTCGGAAGATACAACAACTTCAGATCATCCAAGAGGACAGAGAGCCGATGGGAATGTAAGTTACAATCTTTGTGCACCTTCTTTTATTTTCTTTCGTATGACCAACTTCACTTTTATTGCATTTGATCAACAACTACAGTGATCGCAAACATCTACTCCAGTGCTTCCGCAATTAGGCTCTCTTCTCACTTCCATCCTCGAAGAAACTCATTTGAGAATTTAAATTAAAAAATTGCCTCTTCCTTTTTAGAAAGCTGAAGACTTAAACCTTCTCCACATTCAGTTGCAGTACATGTTCATAGAACCATCATCCTATTCTTCTAGGACTTCTTATTCATCAAGTTTAATTCATTAAGTTTAATTCATTAAGTTCAATTCATTAAGTTCAATTCATTAAGTTCAATTCATCAAGTTTAATTCATTAAGTTCAATTCATTAAGTTCAATTCATCAAGTTTAATTCATTAAGTTCAATTCATTAAGTTCAATTCATCAAGTTTAATTCATTAAGTTTAATGCCTCCTTTCTCAAGTCTTACCAAGCTGCCATCATGCGTCCACATTCATCAGCTAGCATTTGAAACAGCTTTCGCAGCATCTGGCTTAAGTCCTCCGTTTTAGGTAGTTGGGATGGCAATCACATCAGATGGAACGCTGAGGGCCCCCATCTGTGTTCTTTCCTTTCCTTTTTTTTTTCTTCTTTGCGTTTCTTTTTGGTCCTTTTGGGTTCGGTTCCTTGTCCAGCCCTCGGGCTTGGCTCTTGTTCTTTTTTCCTTCTTAACGCAATGGCTCGCCATTTGTTATCAAAAAAAGAAAAAGAAAAAAAGGTTAATATGAAAATTTATTGTAAACAAACTGAAAAATTTGGGACTAAACTTATTTTAAATAGGTTTCTTAGTATTCGTGTCCCAAAATCTGTGCACTGAGTTTCCCGCTCCGAGGTGCCATCTCATCGGCGGTCCGACTGTCAAGTACCCGTGTGATTTCAAATTCCACCCCATCCCCCGCTCCGATAAGACAGATCAGCTACAAATTTGATGGACTCGTCTGCTGTCCCTCGGAAGAAGCGCAACTTGCCGTAAAGGTATGACAGGTGGCTTGCTATTAAGGTCTGACAGAATGGTAAAGCAGGCGGCTCCCGGATTTTGTGAGGGTCGACGTTCTGATTTTGGGTGTCTCAGTTCGGCTGGAGCGACGCCCACTGTAGCCCGCCAACTCATTTTCTTCTGGTTCCACAGCTCGGTTGCGACAGATTTTGGAGTCTTACCTCGGCTTCAATTCTTCCTCACGTGAACCTTCACATTTGTCATTATCCTGCAGTTGGACACAATGACGCACACAACAAGAAGTCGCGCGCGCGAGGAGACTAGTTCGCAGGCAGCTGAGGGAGTTCCAAGAAATTCGCGTCGTCGTTTCAAGGTAAGGAATTCTAACTTGTTTCCCATCCAGGTTTTGAATTTCTAGATCACATGGATTCGTCGATCATACTTCGCCGTCAAGCAAGTAAGAATCCAATTCAATGTCAAGTGGATGTCGGGTAAATTTTCGAGGGGCTGTCAATGTCGGGTAAATTTTCGAAAACGTTGGGGTCCTTCCCCGAAGCCTGATGTGACTGTCGGGTCCGACGGTGGGTCAACGTGAATCGGCCGGACCCCCCAAAACTGAAGGTCTCTGATCAAGCATCGACGTCGAAGTCGAAAGCAAAGGACCGATCAGTTTAGTTGTCGCAGGTCTCACTCGCTTGCGTGTCGCCCCATCTTGGGATTTTGGTGAACTTCCGAATGAAATTACACGACGCCCGCAGTCGCAGTGAAGCTTGCGTGCAAGTTCAAGTCTGATTTGTCGTATGTTGCGTGCAAGTTCCAGTCCAGTATGATATGTTCAAACTTCGGCGTCATTGAAGAAAGAATATGAAAACGTTGAATGAAGGGTGAATCTTTTAAAACCTGTGGGGTCCTGCTAGTTCTTCCGAAGTGACTGTCGGGTCCGACGGTGGGCCAACTAGAGTCAGCTGGACCCCCCCAAAACTGAAGAAGTTTGAAACCTTCAAAGTCGGAAACTGTGTTCCGACCTGTTTCTTCGTCGCAGCTCGCACTGGGCTTCGCACTGGGCTTCCTCGTCGCAGCTCGCACTGCCGACTGAAGCCACTTTTGCCCACAGCCGCAAAGAATCTTGCATTCTTGCAAACGGCTTGTTCTAGTACGTGTAGGTCCAGTCATTTTCAAGTATCGTAACAAGATGAGAGGGCGAGTTCAGGTTGTTGTGGACCTTCCGCCGTTGATCAGTTCTTGTCTTCAATTGTCTTCAATGAATTTAGATATCTGGGCAGCTTTTAGACTTAGTTGCGTTTGTTCGTGAAATTAACAGGATAAACAGGATTCATGACATGAATTTACCATTTTTCAGGGGGTCCTGTGGATTGTGTCCACTTGACCGTCGGATCCGATGGTGGTCTTGCCGTAATCTGCCCGACCCCTTCAAAATACCCCCACCATGCACCTACATTCGTTAACAATTGTCAATTTTGGCGTCATTTTCTGATTTTTGGGAATTC
Organism: Rhytidiadelphus loreus; assembly: GCA_947034895.1. Lineage (NCBI taxonomy): Eukaryota > Viridiplantae > Streptophyta > Bryopsida > Hypnales > Hylocomiaceae > Rhytidiadelphus > Rhytidiadelphus loreus. The sequence goes on from OX344764.1 coordinate 50,648,066, forward strand.
TAGTGAGTCTGGATATAATCCTCAAAAGAATTTTCAATTCTATCATTGTTAGTATGATTTGTTTTTGCATTCTTGCATTTCGTGGCGGTAATTTTACTTCAATAGCCACGGTATGTATAGTCCTTCCTTGAGGCCGCTTTTTATTTTTCAAAATCTTCTTATTTGAGAGAACGAGATTGTTCAAGAAAATGTTAAATTATGATCCGAAGTCTTTATTGGAAAACATTATGCAATGGAAGATCAAAATTAGCATGCAATATGTCCATTTTAATGAATTAATATTTCATAACAGACCATGAAATTAGAGTCATCTTAACTCGGGAAATGGCATCATTTTGTGGACTTTCCCCTTGACTGCAGAAGACGCTCCTGACCATCCTAGTGTCCTAATGACCGACCTAGTAACCTTATGACCATCGTCCTTCACCTTCTCTTTAACCGTCTTTCCTTGACAATATGCATTATACTCTTTGATCTTTTGCCTTATACTCTTTGATCTCTTGCATTATACTCTTTGATCTTTTGCATTATACTCTTTGACAATATGCATTATACTCTTTGATCTTCACTCTTGTCCAATTAGGATTATTTATTTGATATACAATTTTTTGAATTCTCTCATTTGAAACAGGCAAGGCGTGGACGTAGCTCTTCAGTACCCATTGAGGTGCTTGGAAATCTGCCAAGTGCTCATGGAGTGGGACCTTCTGAGCCATTTACTCCGGGAAATACACCAAAGGAAGTCTCTAATGACGAAAAAGAGGATGAACTTGAGAAAGAGGACGTGGTGAGTTTCTATGATGTCATGGATGCTGCAGACCGAGCAGTAGATGCCCTTGAGAGCTCAGTAATGAGCCGAGTGAGTGACACAGAGGCGTGCAGACGTCGTGAACGATTGGCTAGGGTCATAATGATGGCTAGAAATAGGGATCCAACGAGACCATTTATGTCTCCTGAGAGTTCCGAAACTGAATACAGCTCAGAAAGTCAGGTTTCCATCACTGTAGACGGTCCAGAGATGAATGACTATTATATGTGTGATTCTAGCCAAATTCTGGGTAGACAGGAGGTTGTCATCATTCACATTAGCTCCGACTCGGAGGTGGATGTTGACATTGACTAATCTTAAAGACTTGGAGTGATTTTTTGCTCACAGTTATGTAGACACTTGCATATCTAATACGTATATTTGTTTTATCTTCTTTCCGTCCTATTTTCAAATCACTAGTGGTTAAATAATGCCATGTAATTTCATTGAAAGTCCTTCACTTATTCATCAAAATTCTTATAGCATGTAGTTCATATGGAAAACTGATTATGAACATGAAGATTAACACAGTTCATTTATTCTTTTTTGTACTACTAGGTGGATGCATCTCCTTCCGTTTTGTCACAGGACGAAACTATATTTGAGACCCAAGTCAACGATGACACCCCCCAATCGGACATTGGAGGTGAGGAGGACGAAGAGTTCGTGGAAGAGGAGGTGGCAGTAGATGTCTTGGAGCAAGATGATAAAGGCTTGGATGAGGATGACTTACGGTCATATCACAAGGTGGATTCAGTGAAGACCATTGCTTCTCTGAGGATGAAGCCCGACCATCTCTTTCGATTAAGGGTCCCACTCTGTCGAATGGTGGCCATGCCTATGGTGAGGCCGACGCTTGCTTGTGACCTAAAGTTGCTGGAGCAGGAGTTCAATACAGGGTACCGTGATGGAGCCGCAGTGTTTTATATGACCACAACAAACGAAGCCGGAGAGAGTCTAGCATTCACTGAAGAGGAGATGGACGGATGGAATCCATTGTGGAAAAAGAAAAATGACATTTTCAACGCCGAGGTTGACGCCGTACCGGAGTTGAGGTTTCTCAAGAACTTGAAGTTCTTTGTTTGTGACGGTAATCACATGCTCCTTTCTTGGATGAGTTATATCACCAGGAAACACTCCCAAGATTGGGAGTAGCATTGTGCCGTGGACTCAATTGTTCTGGATACCAAAGGGAAGACAGAGTTGGTCATGCATGTAATGCATGACATCAACAAGTGAGTTTTTCATTTACTTTTTGTGAAAGCGCATAAAATTTCATTTTTATTTTTATTTAGAATGTTTCATCTATAGCTAAAACTTGAAATAATAATGTTTTTATCATTTGCAGGTCCACAGAGGATTCCCATGTGAAAACAAACCTCGTACATACTTTATACCGCGTTCAAAAGTACGGACTTCTTCCCATTGAGAGATTCAATGAGATGCTCAGGCCGTCGGAGCTCAAACGGTGTGATATACCAAAATCAAGGAGGACTTGGTACTCTATGCCCCTGGAGGTCTTCACTACTTTTGTTTTTCGGGTGAGATATTGTTTGGATTATGATACTATAATTCAGTCTTGCTTCTACTTAAGTATAGATAATAGATACTTTAAATGATCATTATTTTGATTTTCATTCTTATCATTGGTCTTTTGCAGCAAGAGATATCACAAGCAATGGATGCTGCAGTTCGAAAATACAATGAGACTTCACCAGAGAAGGAAAAGAGTCCCTAGGGACTTGCACATGCCATGAGAGCAGGTGCAAATGAAAAGACTGGAAAATTGAATGTGAAGATGATGAAATTGGTCACGGTGGCCAATCCTGCTCATAAGCCGGAATTCCTAGCTGAGGTATGTTTCATTCACACATTTTCATTGGATGTCAATTATACTGGATGAAGTTCAAATTATAATTTTCATTGTGGTTGTTTATGAGGCAGGTGGAGAAACATTGGAGCGCTCATGAGGTCCCGGAGATGACCCTTGAAAAACTTCAAATGGTAGCTACTTGCAACACCACTCCTTTCCACAAGACCAAGTTTCTAAAGTGGTGGAACTCCTCATTGGTCACACGTGATGCTATTCGGCTTCCACCGAGGCCCGTATCAGAGACACTACTGGGCCCTTTCTTAAACAGATGCGTGTGGTATGCTGGGGTAAGTGTTTCAAATGAAAATGAGTTGCATTTGAGATCCAAAGAGTTAGGAATAAATAGAATAATGTACTCTATGTATTCTAGTAGCGCAATTTATATATATTGGAATGAACTAATTCTTGGATTTTATAGATTGAAGACGCAGCCGTTGAATACTTCAACAAAACACTGCAACAGGAGAACATCAATATCAACATGGCCACTCCATTGAAACCCGAGACGTTGTCGGACTATTTGGAAGGGTGGAGGAGAAAGATTTGGGATCAAGGCTTCATGGCTCACCTCAGAGGAACGAACTACTTCAAGAAAAATGACAATTTTATGACTTTTGAAGGTGGGAAGCAGGCAGTGCGAAGGGTTGTATTCCGGTATGCCTCAATTTCTTCAAAAATATTTGATTTTATAAGATGTGAGAGTTGTGAATTTTTCCATATTTATATTTTCTGGAGATATATTTATTCTCAAAATAAATTAGAAATATAGAGGAGGTAAAAATTGTGGGGGTCCTGCTGGTACCTCTAAGACCACTGTCGGATCCGACAGTCGTTAGTGTGGTACTTGGTGGACTCCCTAATTTTTTGGCCTCCAAGTCCTAAAATGATTTTTTTTTCCATGACAATTTTTTAAGGGAATATTCTAAGTTCTGTATTGATGTAGAACTGTATGATGTTTAAATGGAATTGAGGCCTCCTTGGTGCATTGTTTTTGGTTTGTAACGGACATTGTGTTCTCTTATTTCTTAGATACTTCAAGTACGAGCTAGAGGCCAAAAACGCAATTCAGAAAAAAGACTTGCCCTCATTCCTCTCAAATTTTCTGGATCGTAGTTCTGCGGATTGCATGTACACACCAAACCAGCTGCGGACATACACGACAGCTCACCTCAGTGGCGGCGGCTGGTACATTGATTGCCCTATTGCCTACACTCATCCATCTGAGGTACAATTGCGGTTGTCTTTGGAGGGCATTGGGACTATTGACATGGAGGTGGACGAGTTTGCAGGGCTCGATGATAAGCAAAGGGAGAGGGCCATTGCAAGGAGGGATAACCTTGACCGGAAGAAAGCAGCTCGACTACAAGTTGCTCTGGAAAACAAAGAGAAGAAGGAGGCAGAGCGTGTGGCCAAGTTGGCGGAGAAGGAAAAAGAGAAGGAGAAGGAGAAGGAAGAGAAGGAGAAGGCAAAAGGGAAGAAAAAGCAAGACGATGGAGACAGCATTCCGACATCACCAAAAGAGGATCAGAACACACAGACGAAAGGTGGAGTTCACGTGGGGATGAAGAGGAAAGCTGTGTTGCCAGAGTTCTCAGAAGACGTTGTTACACAAGGTATACAAGTGATTGAACTTGGTGACGATGACAATGTGACCTCGGAAGAGTTGTTGCTCAACGTCTCTATTGAAGAGGTTGTCGACAATGAGAAAACGCAAGGCTCCAATTGCTACACCGAAGTTATGGATTTTTTGAAGAAGGTAATGTACATGTATTTGTATTTAATAATTTGATTTTCAAAGTACATAGCTATTCTTTACTTGTGACATGAACTTAACACCTGTCAATTTGTGTTTGCAGATGGTGAAAGGGAAGGGCAGGATGTTTGATGGAGTAGTCAATCAATGGCCGGGATTTGACCTCATGCTCTTTGATTGCCAGGAGAATTTGCCAGTGCCGGACGTGTCGACTAGACCTAATCACGTGCCTTACTGGAACTCGGATCTAGAGTACAACATGATTAATGAAGCATTTTTCTTTGCTGAAAAACATTTGCAGGACCATGGCTGCATTGTGGTGTTCCATTCGTGGAGCGTGGATGCCAAAAGCACCATTGCTGGACTCTGTGAAGGGTATCCTACAATGGTAAAGAAGAAAGAATGGATGGGCATGAATCGAGTGCATTTGACTTCGGCCATAGACCAAAAGAGCACGGTATGATGATTTTTTGATCAAAACCAATGTAGTGTGTACTTTTCATTTTATATTTTCTCTCAATTTTTTAATGTGTTTGTTTTAATGCTTACAGACTTTGAAGTTCGGCATCACACTTTTGATCAAAGACCTCGGTGACAGAGGAAAATCAAATTTTGTTTTTAAACGCTCACCAACAATGTTGAAGGCCAAAGTCGACCTCAAGCTTGATGACTTGCTCATGAACTACACTACCGAGGATTCTATGTTAATGAACGACATGGATCGAATGCCATGGCGAGGGGCTCGAGAGAAGGACGCCCGCTTATTGCGGCACATCATTGAAGGAACCACCGACGAAGGAGATGTTGTTCTTGACTGCACAGCATCCACGGGTGAGTTTCGAGTGAACATGTGTATATTCCATGTGTATGTTGTACTCAAAATGATATTTGGTAGTGACATCATTTTGGTTTTTTTCAGGTGCCTCTATTACAGCATGTCGTGCGACAGGGCGCCACATTCTGGCATTGGAGGCAGATAAGATGATTTTTGCAGGAATCCTTGAGCCTATGAAGAAGACCATCCCTCTTGTTGCGACAACTGTAGTTTCCGAAGCGCCACCAGTTGTGGTTTCGCAAGATCCAGATGCTATGACTATAAAAGTGCGGAAGTTTGTTCGGCGAGATAGACCTAGTAAGTAAGTTTCTTTGTTTTCAAATGATTGATTTGCATGATACTTGTAAGCTTTCAAGAATCTAACACTCAGTCATTTGTGTTTGCAGCAACGAAGGATTGATGGCACCGGGGGTTGTGAAGAAGATACGAAGACTTATCTTGAGTCCGGAGAAGTCATTTGATCTTCCCGTCTATGCAGAGCAGCTAGCATCGGCATTTGCTGAGTTTGGTACTTCAAAGTCCAAACGCCGTACTCCTTCCTACGTTCTAAATGTCTTGCAATTCATAGACGGATCAGCTTCCGAGGGTAGAGAGACTTCTGATTCTTCTAGTGACAAGGATTCTATGACCGAATCTACGGCAACTTAGACTCATGAGATTGACGTATCTTATGAGTCAACCCATTATGTTTTCATTTTCATGATGATTGGATTTGTGTGTTTTATGGCTACATGTTGTGTGATTTATTTCCTTTCAACCCTTTGCATTTCGGGTGTTGGCTAGCACACGAGCATGATCCACAGGGTCTTCAATACTGGAAATGGAAGAGGAAGAGTGAAATAAATGTATACCACCCTAAACGCTTAACAACTAAAAAAGTTTGCAGTCCAGATATATATTCTCACCAACTGAAGTGTGCAGCCACAAAAATTGTAGTGTAAGCTAGAAATAAAAATAAATGAATTATCTTTACCCCCCTATAAAGAGCTCAATGACAAATAAAGAAATTCATAGCCTTCATAGTAAAATATCTAGAAGTGGTAGGACAAAAATAGACCCAAAATTATATTTTACTCCAAAATGTTTCTTTTCTTCAATTCTTTCCTTCAATATGTTTCTTTCCTTCAATTCATAAGATACTCAATATTTGAAAGAAAAAGGGCCTAACCATTCAGATTCAATGAAAATTCAATGCATGCACGGTTATAGGTACATCCACGGTCATGGGCACCTCACTCTTTTTTTTCAAATTTTTTTTCACCGCTCACAAGCTCACAAACTCACAAACTCATGCTTTCAAGCTCGCACGGTAGCAACCCTGGGTTAGATACCAATTCCTTTTTTCTTCCTATGAAAATTTACTGGAAAAATCCTTCGCTATGTAATGTAAGCACAACCCCAAAGTCTACTAATTATGATGCAACACGTCCTTGAAGGCATCTCTATTTCTACAAAAAAAAATTGCACACATTCCGGGCTAGCAAGAAGCACATTAGAATGGGTTGATTGCTAATCCTCTTCATAGATATTGCCCTAAAATTCACACTCCAAAAATTGAGCTAGATACAATGGGGGTACCTATAGTCCCCACCAAATCTTTAACCCACCAAACCTTTAAGGGTTCATTTTTTTGGTCTATCAAAGTTCAAATCAATCACTACACAAATAGTTATTGACTTCCTACTGTCCTACTACTTGCCATTCAAAATTCATAAAGTCATTATCTTGGTACATGATTTTTAGTCACTATTAACCCCTAACTGCTTGAGCGACCATATATGGTTGATCTAAAATTTCAGGCTCATTTTGCAATGGGCAGTTAAATTTGTTTGACCATTTAAAAAAAATTGGGCAATTTCTACGGTTAACTATTGAAAACTTTCATTTTTCACTGAAAAAGGTACATATTTGATTGTTGAGAGGTCTCCAAAACCATATATATGTCCATTAGTGGAAGAATAAAGCTTGCTAATTTTACTTCATTTTTCGACTTTGAGCAATTTCACTTGATTTGAGATCTAAAAACTTGGACTTATCCATTTGCTTTGAAAATGGTTCCAATAGAAAGAGTAAAGTGTTTTCATGATTTTCATCATTGAAGATTTAAACAAGCAAGTGTTGATTTGGAGTTATTTTTTTATTTATACTTATTATAAAAGAAAATTGCATCTCAACAATTGTAAGGTGGATTGTGTAATGACTTTAATATCTTTTCAAGTGATATTAAGTTTTTTGAAAGGGAACTTTAGTGTGCTAACACAATTTTTGGTTGTTCATGTCACCTCCAATCCCGAAAAAAGTTTAAGTGCAAATTTTTGAAACATTGTGGAGAGGGGGAGCATACTAAAATAGAAAATGTTCATTTCTCTTGTTATAATCTCACAACTCTTATGCAATTTTACACTCAAAATTGATGTGCATACTAATAAGCAAGCTCTTTAAACATCCATATGGTTAAATTTTGAAAAAAAATCAATTTTCTTCAATGGAGATAACTATAAGCCCATGTTATTTTTTCATAGTCAAAAGACACTTGAAAACACTTGAACATTTGGAGATTAAAGATAGAATACTATGCTTATTTTGACTCAAGAGAACAATTAATCTTATTGGCCTATGTAATTCCAAGAAAATAACTAGGACCATAATGCTTGAACATTGGAAATATTTTTTCCAATCCTTCCAAAGGCAATGTTTCATCTTTCAAACATTTTTAGTAAATAATTTTTCACGACTTGTATATTTTGAAAATATGTTGGAAAATGAGGTGAAAATATAAGAAAAAAATTATTAAAACAAAACAACAAATGGATGGAGGTACATGACAAGAAAGAATACAAAATTCTTATACAATCACATGACATTGAAATGTTGTAATCTTTTGGTACTAATCTTTGTAAAGACATCCTATTTTTATTTTCCTTTTCAAAATTGGAAATTGAAAAGAAATTTACTTATTATTTCTAGTTGCATAGTTGCAAATTAAATTCTTGATAATTTTCATCTCATTGACGGTAGATGAGTTTCAGCTTTTGTTAAGGGTTGCAAGTTTTCCTTGCGTTCCTATGCATTTTCAAACTCTAAGATCTCTACCACATGAGCAGGCATTAAGAAATTATTTTATTTATTTATTTATTTTTATATATATATATATATATATATATAATTATTTTTAAATTACTATTTTTTTCAAGTAGCATTGGTTGGTTCCCCAATAGTGGGAACTAGCTTGAAACTGCCCTCTTGGCAAGCCAAAAACCATCTAATGTTGGAATAGAATGATTCAAAGCTTTCCATGTAATTATCACTTATATCAAAAAATTCAGAATAATTGTCCTATTTGAGCTTGAAATCAAAATTACTTACAATAATTTTAATTTGAAGTAGACCTATATAAGTTTCAAGCCAAGAAATTGAATGTTGATACCATATTGCTATGTACTTACAAGCACACGTTTTTAGTGTTGCAACCTAGACAATGGCACATTAGGAAAAAAATGAGCCTTGAAAGGGGCTGTGAGTCCCAGACAACATGGAACAAGTAGGGAGCACAAGCCAAAAAAAAAATTCAAAATTTTTATTTTTTATTTTTTTGACTAGTGAACTGCAATGCTTGATTAGTGCGGGATAGTTCAATTAAATTATTTTTTAAATATTATAAAAAGTTTTTAAAAAGTTAGTCTGAAAATTACAAAATTTTCAGATTTGATGTGGCATTAGTGCAACCATGTTAGACTATCATCTTTTACATTCTTATTTTAATATTAAATTTATTTTTAAAAATTGATGTTTTAAATTTAAAATAATTCTTTCATTCTTTTAATTTTTTGATATTTTTTTTAATGCTGAATTTTGGCCATAGTTCCTCACAAGGATGTGAATTCCATTGATGGGAACTCCTTAAAGGGAAGCAACCCCTTCGAGGGTTGGTTTTTTCCTAATGATGCTTGTGGTCATATGGGGCATTGTAATTTTGTAGTAGTACCTTATTGCATATAAACTCTACTTAAAAATAGTACTTCAGGCAATAGGAACAAGAAAGTTGTCTGTGGCCTTGTTAAACTCTCTATTTTCCACATTGTATTCAACTTCTTGTAACTTATCATATTGTAATATGATAGTTTTGGTGATAGTACATCTACCATAGTTGTAGGGCATGTTACGTGGAATTTAAAAATAAATAGAGTTTAAACATTTTGGAAATTCTTTCGTCCCCCCAATATTAAATGAAAAAACAATCTGACTTAAGAAATATTTCTACTTTCAGTATTTGTTGAAACTTTTTTTTTTTTTTTAATGCTTTAAAATATTTGGGAGAGATGCATTGATCCTACCCTTCACGTATTGTATCAATTCTGTAGTGGGTGCATCTAAGTTATTTGGTGCAAGTTAGACCTGAAAAATTTGTTGTTAGGAAAAGTGATATAATTATTAACCCTAATTATTAACCCAGTAACAATGGAGCCAAACACCTAGAAGTATCTTATGGACGACAGAGAATCCTTCCGAGGTAAGAGATCCATAAATGGACCATCTATAAAGGTTTCAACTGAATTTTGGGGAGGTGAAACATATTGAAATATTTTCCAGCAAATTTTCCTTGAAAGACAAGTGGAATTGACATCTAACTTAAGTCATTTCATATTTTTTTGGATCTTCGTGGAATTAGTTATAAAGTTTTGAAGTTGAAATGGTATAGGGCTCTAAAATGTCTCACCTCCTAAAATGTACTTTGCATGTACATTGTTGAAGGCTATGAAATGCAACATGTACAAAACAGTGTACATTTAAGGAGGTGGGCCATGTTAGAGCCTGGGCACTTTTAGAACCTCCTACCTTACATAAGACAAAAGTTACCATAGTACAAACGTTCATCCATGTCATTTTGTGTGAAAAAGGAAGGTCTTGCACAACAATAGTTTAACCTCCAATGAGTGCTCTCAAGGTTTTCTTAGGCAGATGATTTACATGGTATGAAAAAACAATGATTTTCATGAGTGACAAGCTTGGCATTCCCAAGTATTAAAGAATTCAAGGGTGTAAGGTAACATGCTCTAAAAGCGTCCATTTACAGGCTGTTCCACCTTTTTCATATGCTTATGGAGACTGTAAGAATTTTGGATTATTTTTCAGAAAAAGACAAATGAATTCGCCAGAGAACCCAAGTGGTTTCGTAATTTTCCAAGCATTTTTGAATTACTTATGGATTTTCAAAGATGTCAGGCATAGGCACCTATTTGTGACCATAGGTCTCCCAAAATGCGTCCACTTGCAACTTGTAAAGAAATTTGCAGAAATCAAAGACAATGATTGGCTCTTACAATAGAAAAACAATTTTTCCTTGATACATTCAATTGCAATAGTGGTCCATTTAAGGATCACCCCATCTCCATTCTCCACCTAAAATAGGGGTGGTTTGAAGAGGATGGGCGCTTTTAGAACACACTACCTTAATCATGGAATTAGTAAGTTTACAATCCTTTGATAAACCACCTAGAAGTGTCTAATGGAGGACAAAGAATCCTATGTACGACACAAGTGTAGATGTTCATCCTTGAAATGTTGTGTGAATAGGGGAGGTCTTGTATAGTAGTTTAACGTCCAACAAGTGTTCTTACCTTTTTTTTCTTCAGGCAGATGATTCACATGATATGAAAAAAAATGATGATTTCCACAAGTGGCAAGCCTGATGTTTCCGGGTTTTAAAGGTATCAGGGTGTGTAAGGTAGCCAACCTCATTCAGACAACTTAAGTAATTTAGCATTGTTCCAATATGCATTTGGTGAGGAGAAAAATCCTCCTTGTAGAGAAATAGATTTGAAGAGGGTTCCATAAAAAGATTCTCTTTTTTTCCCCTCAAAAACGAAATACTTATGAATTTTTTTCATAAAGTTTTCCATTCAATCTATTCTTGTTATATAGGGTACCGCATTTCCAACCATAGCCTAATTACAAAATTGATCATGCTTCAAAGTAGGTGACAATGGTGGCTTTAAATGTACATCTTGTAATCACAGTATGAACTCAATGTAAAGGAGATCACTCCTTTTCCGATCAGACTTCCATTCTGGCAGCTTAGACTGCTTCGTTTCTTATCAGCTAAACTGTAGGTGACAACTCATGTATTGTAGGACGCAAGGGAGAAACAAAAATGTCTGGGAGGTGTATATTGAGAGCATACAATAATCACAACATGTACATTGATAGCCTTACATCAATTTTATAACCATCCTATGGTTAGAAATAGGTTTGCCTACATAATATATTGAGAATGGGACAAATAGAATCTTCACAAAAAAAATTAATGATAAATTCTTTTTTGAGAATTTAAAAAAAAAAAATTATAAAATTCTACTAAAATGTAATCCTCTACACAGGGAAATTTTTCCTTGAATTTCTTCCCAAGCTGCAGAAAGGCTGAATTGCATTAGTGATTGAAAATAGGTGATCATCCTTATACACCTCCCTGACATTTGTGCTATATGAGCTATAACCTAACCATGTGAGTTATCACAAAGTGTTATCACAAAGTGATCAGAAACGAAGCAGTGTAACTAGCAAAAATGCAAAAATGGGTTGTGGTCAGAATCAAAGAGGTCGGCTACCTTACATTAATAAGTTTGCAGCAGTTTGTCCTTTGCTAACTTTTTTTCCATTTCTGAAAGCGGTGAAATCAGTGGGGATCCTGTTGTAGATATTCCCCAATCCATCCCTGTTCCAGAGAGATGATAATCTCGGAGTTAGTTATTCCTATGGGCTTCAAGGACAGTCTCGCAATGGCAAAGACATCATTAGAGCAACACCTAACTTAGGTGACTGTGTAAAAGATCTTGGAAAATGGAGAGACCTAATAAGCCCTAAGCCAGCTTACCGCTTACACGTGCTTGGTTTCAGTACCCAATTTTTTTTCCCATTGAGCATCTGGAATGGAGACAACCCTGGTGTACCTTTTCAAGTTCGACACTAACTTATTGATGTGCCTGTAGTAGTAATGTACTCAATTGACTCAACAATGATAAGCTTATTTGTTTGTGTACAAATTTAATACCTGATGATGATGATCACAATGATTCCTCTTGCAATTGTGGCTATAACAACTAAGCTTATTATGCCTAAGTGAGCTTAACTTGAGATGCTTAAGTAAGATTAAGTAAGATTAAGAAAGATTAACTTAAGGTACTTAGCACGACGATTGCTGCAATGAGGCTCCTGCAATGGCATTGAATGGAGACTCCTGCAGATGCTCTGAGTGAGTGTAAGTTATCATAGTAATCTTTCCGCCCCATGGTGAGCTATCAGTTTCTTCCCCTTGGATTCATTTTTTACTGCTGTTGATCTCTTTCATTTGTCTGTTTGTCTTTTGACTTTTGTTGATCTAGACTTTATCATTTGTTGCCCCCACTAAAGGTTTCAACAGAAATTGTTCCAACATAGGGCCGATCTTGCATTTGTCTGTTGTGTTTTGACTTTTGTCGATCAATTGATAATGGCTTTTTTTTGCCCATTAAAGGGTTCTAAAAGAGAGAGGGGAAAGAAAAAAACCCGTTTCACCAAGCGTAGTAAAGCCTAGTAAATAGTGATCTATCATTTGACGCCCACAATGAGTAAAAAGATTGATAATTGATCGGATATGTGGTGGAATGGCGGTGGCGGGCACTTAATAAATATCAAGGGAGCATTTATTAAGTATTCATGAAAAATATTGCTCAATAAGTGTTCTCTCTCCCTCCTTTTTTTTCTACCCGCTTTATTTGACACAAGTATTTCATTGTGTGTGTAACGCTTATCATGCAACCACACCATCAAAAAGAGCGGTTGGTCAAGAGATTTTCACGGGCTTGAACCAATTTATCATCAAGAGTACGATATGTGCCACGGAGGTAAAACATAGTATAAGGACAAAGATAGAAATTGGAAAATGCTAGAAATTTCAAGCTTTAGTAGATATTCATCCACAAGCTTTGCTATGAAGATATGGTTGTTGCGGCTCCAAAGATAAACACGAACATTTTTTTTGACTTTCTTCACACCTCTTGCAATATGGAAAGAGACACGCACATTTGGTCCACTTATAAAATAATACTCATATTCATTAGGTTATACATTTGTGATATTAAGGAAACAAACAATGATTATTTTTTATACCTATTACATATCTCCACAGTGGTACAACAAAATTGATAAGAGATACTCACTTGTGCATTATTTAATCAACTAAATAATTGAAGTGTTTTCCTGTTTATGAATTCAATCAAAAGTAACTCCATTGCATTTTAGATCAATTCACTTGGATATAATACATTTTAGCAAAATCAAGTTGTAAGTCACCAAATTATGTTATTTACACAATATATAGGTGATCTCGATTATAAGGTTCCTTTTTATAATATATCTTAGCATTTTGAAACCTAGACAATTCATAGGATTTTAGGTGTTAAGGTTCCTTTTTAGAAGTGATTATGAAATAATTTTATAGCTTATATATCAACAAAAGATGATTGAAATGTGATCTTAGGTGCATGAAATTTATAGCCATTGGACTTTGCAATGAAATATGAATGAAAGGAAGAAGAAGAAATTTGGAAAAATTTAGACACATGCTTTGCAAGATCACAAGGTTTAATCGCTTTAGGTTCAAATGTTCAAATTTTTTAACAATAATAAAATGTAAACACATCCCAAGCACAAATAAACTTGTTTTTTTTCATCAATTTGATTATTGTAAATTCTTGAATTTAATGTGTACCATTTACATGGTACAGATTATATTTAAGATTTGAAGAGTACTCCTTCTATCCCAAAAGAACTACATATCACACAATTACATATTATACAATAACTTTTTTAACCCCTAAAATCCCATTGGCCCTATGGGCGGCCAAATTGCAACTTTAGGGAGGCTCATATGGTCTCAATATACATCGTAATTTTATGAAACTTTTTGTGAAGCTAGAAAAACACATAAACTTCATGGGAATATAATTTTTATTTCAATCTATGCTTGGGAGAAATAGACATGACACAATAAGCCAAACACAAAGGAAGGTGGACAACATAAAAAAAATCACAAAAAGTCAAAACAATTTTCTTACATCATTTTTCCTGAAATATTATATTTTTGTCTACATGTGAAGCTTTGATGCATTGTATATGGAGTAGTGATGAGATAGTTATGGACAATCTAAGCATTTTCTTCAAAAAATAACTTATAGGATTCATTTTTAATGCAATTTTCACACTTATTCCAATTTTTTTTTGACATAATTAAGTTTTCTTGCTAGAACAATCTCACCATTGGGATTATTATGTTTCAGTACCGTCTTATAGATATTAACAATTTAGTTTTTCTTTCAATCTTAGACCTACTTCTATTTAACAATTTTTTAAAGAATGAAAATCAAGGATTTTTTTTATAAATTTTTACCCTAGACTTTCAACTCAATTCTCGAATATAATTTTTTTTAAATTCAAAGTGTTTAGTGCAAAAAAATTCCACAAATGGTGGTCAAAGTCATATGCAAGAGTTCAATTTTTTTTTTTAAACTTTGAATGCTAGTATCTTACAATGTGTATGGTCAAACTTCATGAAATTGTTACTACATGATCTAAGATAAGTCAAGTACAAGATCCTATGGTTAGATTCTAAGAAAGTTGTTTTTTCTATTTTCTTGGGCAAATGCAATAGCAATGGTAATTTGAGTGTTTTTTGATAGAAAAATGGCCTTGGGACTTTAGGGGTTAACTATGTAGTCAAAAGTTATGAAAATTGTTGGGACTTTAAGCTACTCCTTAGATACATGCTATGTAAAGATTTAAAAGAAGAAGAATAAAAATTCCATTCATAGTGAACTGCCTCAAATTGCTATGTTGCCAAAAAATGCAATTTGGTCCTTTAGGGGTTAATTTACAGGAAGGCCATGAAAATTTGGATTGGAATTTGGATTTGAAAAAAATATGAGGGTTGAAATTAAGGTCCACTTTGCAGTTGTAAGGTCCAAAATCCTTGGAATTTCTTATAAAAAAATATAGAGCTCAATGCAAGTTATTGGTCAATATACACTTCCATAGTCCATCATAATGAGTTCAAAGTTGCCAAGACTTCCATGTCAATTGAAGTCTAGAAACTTTTAACTCTTAAAAGATGAGCCTATAATTCTTATTTTAGACTTCATCTTGCAAGTACCCATAAAAGTGATTTTTTGTATTTATTTTTTGAAAATTTGATTATATGACTTCTATTCTAGTTGTAAAACTTTCATTGGAGGGGGAGAATTTGAAATTCTTATGAATTTCTAATTAAAAAATAAAATAATTCATATCAAATGCTCTATATGTTCAATTTTTTTGAAAATCTCTCCATATTTTTATATTATTGTGCAAAACATGATGGTGAATTTAATGTCATTCTAAAATATAAAAAATCAGCACTCTATGGTTGTAAATTCATTTTTCCAAATTGTTGGTCAACAGTGAGATGTTTTTTGATATTTTAAGTAGAACTATATTTGAATAGACAAAAAATATCAATGAAAACTTATTTACTTTCAATAGAATTCTAATACTTTCAAGGCTTGAATATTCGTGTAAAAATTTCCATTGCCAAGGTCTCTTGATCCCCAAACAAGGTCCCCCAAACCTTTAGTCTAATGTTGTTTGTACCCTGGTTTGTACCAATGTAGAGAATAATAGAGCTCTAGTTGATTTTTTCCAGTTTTTTTTGTTGAATTACTTTTTAAGATAGCGATTTTTTAATGTATAATTGAGGTCTATAGTTCCGGCATAACACAATTATTGTGTTTTGAATAAGGATTGTTAAACTATCATATAACCTAACTTTTGTAATACTAAGTCACTACATCAATAAAATTAAAATTAAAATACAATTGTATACTTCTTCTTGAGTATGTTCCATATCAATACACTGCAATTTCCATCTTCTAATACTATTGGTGGAAATCAATACCAAGGTAAGAGTACCTAATTATGATACTACTCTAATTTTGACAATTGTTTTTGACAATACCAAGTTCTTAGAATCAAAATGAATAAGGCACTAAGATGTATCACAATTGGGTCAACAAACCTTAAGGTGTGCATAATAAGTGCATTTACTACATAAAATACAAGTGCATATTGGCAAAGAAAATTCAGAAAAATGAGAAAAATGAATCCAAAAGAAGCATTTGTTGTCAATACAATGCATATATTGAAATAGTTTGAACAATAGGGATTCAACTTTACAACATTTCTCAATTGATGAGGTGTCAGTGAAACCATTTCAACATTGAACTTTGGTTAGTTGAGTGAAGGAGAAGCCCTAACATAACATTCTAGTATGTCTTACAAAACATGTCATGCTGTTGTAAGGTAGTCTGTTCTTAGAGTGACATTTTAAGAGTTGATTGCATTTAGAGGGGAAGCTAAACTCCTCGAAACAATTTTCAATAAATTTTTGTTTCATATTTTTTGAACCTTTGTGAAACTAGATACAAATATTTGAAGTAGAACTGCAGTGGTCACTAAAAGCAGCCCCCTCCTGAAATGTATGCTCTTCTTACATTGAAGAAAGTAAAATGTACCTCTCTGTAAGTGATCGCTTTTAGGGCACCCTACGTTATATGCGAATGTCATGTCCTGATTACATATGATGGGCGACATATGTTGGGTCCTGGCAACCTTCCTCAATCAGCCGCTCTATTTACAACTCTAGTACCTTACATAAAAAAGACAGGCACCACAGGCCCCGTTCACATTGTCCCTTAGTAAGTTCCCTGTCTCTCTCTCTCCTCTAATGTTCCAAGCCAAATGAACTGACCGCCTCGCTGCTTGAGCGCATACATGGCTTGCAATGGCGGGGGCGGCGGCGGCTGCTGCTGCTACTTCTACTTCTACTTAAGTTACTGCTCATAGAGCGGTCGTCAATTCGTCATGCTGGGACTGATCTCGAAATATGATTGAGTAGAAGGCGGTTTGGATTTCTCTTTTTTTATTATTATTATTATTTTCCTATGGCAGGATGGACGCCGACGAGGGGGAAGATGATTTATTAAGCTTGTTGCGTTGTTGCGTTGTTGCGTTGGAGCTTAGCTTTGTGTCTGGGGTTTAGAGTGGGACTCATCAGCATTGGCTTTTTCCCTTTCTATATTTTATAGTATTGTTCGACTTTTTCATCACCTTCGTTGTTTTTGTCATTGTTTATGTCGTCGTCGTCGTCGTGGCGGTGGTGATGTCATTTTTCCTTTTATGGTAGGGTAGTGACGTTTGTTTTTGTGGAGTGGAGTTCGTGTGTTGTGTGTGAGTGTTGTATCTTGCTATGGAAAAGCTTTTAAGTTCCGGGAGGGGAGCCGTTGATTTTGATGTGCATGCAGGGAGTTAGGCTTCGAGCAGTGTGTAGATTTGGTCAGGGATAACGGTGTTTGTTGATTTTTTGATTTAAGGAGCAGTTATTGTTGTTTTTGTTGTGGTCCGAGGGCGTGATGTTAAGATTTGAGAATTGTTGGACAAGAGTCGGGAGCCAGTGGTATGGCACAAGGAAAGGCCAAGGTAGAAGGTCGAGAGGAGACTTTTAGAGTGTGTAGCGCACTTGTATCGTTTATAGGAGTACGTAAGGAATGCTGGGAGTTACATGGAAGTTCTGTAATCATGGACACTGGACGTAAATAGAGTGCGGTAGAGGGTACGTGAATATTTTTCTGCGGCAAGACTGCGTGTTCTGCTTTCGGTTGAGATAGGGCTCACTTCCTCCGGACTCATTGTTGTTGAGGCAGAGGTCAGACTTGGTGTTCCACTGCCTGCAATTAGGAAGTTGGAGAGACTTTAGTTTTCCTGGTGACTTATTCGGGGCGGTTTCGGTGGAGGAGTTGAGGCATGGATTTGTTGACATCGACGGGTTGAAGCATGGAATTGGCATCGGATGCTGGCTTGGACTGCGGTACTCTGAAAAAGGGACCCTGGACATCTGCTGAGGATGCGATCCTGGTGTCGTATGTGACCAGGCATGGAGAAGGGAACTGGAATTCTGTGCAAAAACACTCTGGTTTGTTCCGCTGTGGCAAAAGCTGCCGACTCCGCTGGGCTAATCACTTGCGTCCAAACCTCAGGAAGGGTGCTTTTACTCCTGAAGAAGAGCGCACCATTGTCGATCTCCATGCGAAGCTTGGCAATAAGTGGGCCCGAATGGCTGCCCAAGTACTTTTTTGACCGCTTTGTTCATTACATTTCTTTCATAACTATTCCTGTAAGAAGGCTCTTGGTGTTTAGATGCTTGTGTCATACACCATGGTCACAATTTTCATCTACTTTGTCTTCGATGTGTTGTCCAGATTTAATCATCTCAGTATGTACATAGGGCCTTGACTTCGTCAGTTCGATCAAACTATAATGTTCAACCTTTATTGAGCTGCAAGTTAAGGTCCATGGTTGAGTTGATGAAACAAGCTTTGTAATAAAGAATCAAGATGACAAAGAGATTTCTGAAATTTCCAAGATATTTTGAAACTGCAATTCTTGGTGGCTTAAGCGGTGGATTTTTTTAATACCGAATTAGACTCATAATATTCTGGCAGTTTGGACAGTAGTTTCTGCTCTACCCTTTTCGCAGCCACAACCTCTCCGCCAAGACTGACGGCGATAGATTCTGCTAACTGCTGAAGTGCATAGCTTCATCGACTTCACATAGCATCGAAAATTGTAGTTTAATGTTCTCCATCGACTTGACCTAGCGCCAATTTAAACATCTGTCGCCCCTAATCAAGCTTGTATATGCAATTTTTTTGCATTTCGTCTCTCTTGAGGGTTTAATGAGTCTGGCACCAGTATTTTCGATTCGAACGTGTGCAATAATGTGTTCTCTATTTCGACTCAAGGTGGAACCTTCTAACTCGCATCATGGCCGTTTTCTGGTTGATGTGTTGCTTCAGCTTCCTGGACGAACTGACAATGAGATCAAGAATTACTGGAATACGCGGATTAAGCGAAGAATGCGAGCAGGATTGCCAGTATACCCCGCAGACAAGGCAAAATCCTGCCCTGCTCAGTATTATGTGGAGGCGTCAGACAGAAGAAGCTTCATATCTGGAAGGGACATAGATTGTGATTTTACTTCAAGCTTCTCTCAGCCAGGTATTGTGAACTGTGATTTTATTTTTACTTTTCTACTGGAATTTAGATAGTATTTTAAGCCTTTTGGAAAGTATCTGATATTAAACCGGTCATTTCCGTGGTTGCAGCTGACTATCTGCAAACTTTTCAAGCGAGCAATGGACACGAAAATTTCCTGCTGAGGAATTGTTTCTCTTCGACATGTATGAGTGACCTTTCACCAAGTTTAGCAACTAATCCAGGGATCAATCATGTACTGAATAATGCCAATGTCGCTTCCGTGCATCAAACAGAAGTCATTGGCAGCAGTCAATTCGGAAGAAATGCCGTAGGCAATGGATCTGTCTCCCTCCCACAACTCTCGGATGGGAGAAACTTGAGTTTGCAACCGGATTTCAATTCCAGCCAAGCATGTGACCGTGGCACTATGACACAGAGTGTGTTGTCAGGTTTTGGGAATGAACCTGAACAGAACATGATGCTTTATGATCCGATGCCCGCCTTCGGAAACCCAAATATACTTTACACACCTCTAATGTCAGATGCCAGCTTGAAACTGGAGCTCCCTTCATGCCAATCAGCGGAGTCTGCCGATAGCGCAGGCACGCAACGGTCTTCGATTATTAATCCAAGCCCACTTATATCATCTAACAATATCTTATCAGAGTCTGAGAGCTATGGATCAAATGCCAGCAACTTCCTAGACGTCTTGATGCAGGTAACAGTGGGATGATTGCCATACATTCAGATGTCTCCTGTCGTGATTTTCATTTTGTATTGTTTCGAAATGTGTCGAAATGATTAGTTCTTTTCTAGAGTTGATTTCTACATACATCCAAAAGTTTTGAATTTCCGACTTTCATTGAAGGCAGTTTTTTAGTTTTGAAAGCAGGCTTATGTGTTGTAGAATTTTTGTGATGCTGTTTTTGGACCTCAAGAGGTCGATGGGTTTGCTATGACAACATGTTTTCCCTTGGATGCTTAGTTCGTTGTACGGGTGTGACCCTAATTAGGTTCCCGATCGAAACTCTAATGGTGTGAGGGTGCAATTCGATCCATTTGTGCAGGAGGCGCATCCAGCAGAAGTCCGCATGGAACTTGTTGACCAGCTAATGGTTCTGTCATCTGGTAACATGCCTCCAGATGTTGCAACCCTCCTCTTGAGCCCCCCAAAGGGTAGGTGGGGCGAGGACAGTGATCCTACCACACCACTAGGAGGGCGTACTTTTTCTGACCTTAGCGACGAGGTATCACCGATTTGTCGAACTGTCAATTGGGATGAGCCTCAGGCGAGCCAAATGCTCTCACTGCCTCCTGGTAAGCCACTGTTTTATATAAGTTATGCCTTGTTGCTGCTGCAATTCATTCCAGCGTAGTAGTTGAAGCTTTCATTAATTGAATATGATATGGTGGGAGGTTGCCATCTGCGTAATGACGACCCTGGAGCATCCAATTAGATATAGTGATGAACAGCTCCTTCATTAGATTTGGTTATTTGTGCTACTGCTTTGTCTAGTACGCCTGTCAGAAACTATTTGTTTGTACAACACATGCACATTTACAAATTTATCTTAGAAAACAAATGAAAGTAAATTTTTAATTGCACAAGAATAGTACTAGTACATGCGCAGATGTGGTTTTCTCTACTCACAGACATGTACATGCGTTATCCTTAAGTTAAAAGTGTTTGAAGACAGTTTGATCCTTTGGTACCTCAGAGTTCAGACAAACTTTAAGAGGAAATACTTATATAGTCACTATTATTTTTGCAGCACAACTGGTAGTGACACGATTTGAAGACGATGGAAGAGAACTTTCACGTGTAGGGACACAACAGGCCTGCACCGATGAGGATTTTCTGACATTGTTAGATTTACCAAACTCTGATACAGTGCCTGAATGGTACACTCCATCGGAATATTATTCCGTTGGAAGTATTCCTTGTGCACCGCTTCCTGATGGTATGGATGCTGTCCCAAACCATCTGATGGATACAGAGTTGGACAATCAGACGAGTACCCCAAGCGTCGTCCCAAATCATGTTTGGGAGCTTGGTTCATGCACTTGGCATCCTGCATCGGTTGGTTGCAATCTAGGAGAATTTTAGTCTGTTGAGTACAGGCCACAAGATTCACTTGGAGATCAGAATGCTAATCGTCGCGCCACAGGCTGAAGGAATATCTTATCTCTACGAGTCTCCAGCACGTCCAAGTTAAACATAGTTCTGGTCTTTTAGTAGCTGTACATTGTAGGTCCTGCTAGTTGTCTCCTCCATCAATACCTGACAGCTGAGACCGTGTTGAGAAGAAAAGTTGATGGTCTGTCCTTGCTTCTTGTCTGTCACATTTAGTACCTGTATTGTCAGGAAGTTTGCAGATGAGGGTGAACCGAATCAAAAGTCCAAGAGGGATTATGTTAAGTGACATGTTCGCCACGTTCCCTTCATATTCACCACGTCATGGTGTAATGCTTTTAACTTTCTACGTCTATTTGTTTTGAAGGTACATCTCTTGGTCAAGCTTTCTGTATGTTCTCATCGTTTGTTCCTTTCAGGAAGTCAGACCAAAACGCACTGGCTGCCTGTTATGTATTTGGAATAAAGGGAAGCTTTTTTGGAAGATCTTGCAGTAGAAATCTTGGTACGTTGCAATCTAATGGAGGGTCTAAGGTTATCACTGTTTTCTGTCACAATTTGCAGTCTTGCTCCTGAAAAAATCTTGCTTCTGTATTGCAATTGTTACGGCTGTTTTAAGCTCGGTTTCAAAATCTTACAACTGTTGTACTGTACTCTACTGTACAGCTGTTGGTAGTACAAAATCTTTCCCTCTCTGGAGGTCTCATCCACGAAAAACATCCACACGGGGAATTAAAGTAAGCTTCAGTATTGGGATCGTGTCAACTATCTATAGTGTGCTCTTTCCTTTTCCCTAAATTCTAGTACATCTGTAGTGTGCTCTTTCCAGACAAACAAATCGAATAAGAAATGTTAAAATGGTTTGCCAAAAATCTTAAGAATACTTTGACAAATAATACCAATATCGTCTAACCTTTTACCATAAAAAAGTGTCTTGATGGCCCAAAGAAGGATTTGTTTCAATGATATTTGTGGGATTAAAGGTTGGAGATGTCATTTTTATATCGAAATCAATTTTCCACCATGAATCGAAAAGGGTATGGGATAATTTGAAAATGAGAGCTTGACCACTCATTGTCAAAATGTAGAAATTATGTTGGATGGAGAATTTAAGGTCTCACTTAGTCATAGTATAATAGTTTTTTTCAAAAATCTTTGATCTAAAAAAAGGTGATAAATCAAGTTAAATTTCATGTTCAAAAATCCCTTTGAGATTTTGAGTCTCCAATCAAAAGTTATGAACAAAATTTTGAAAGAGTGTTTGAAAATGTCAAAGAAAATGTTCCTTCCAACCCCTCTCTAAAATTTGTTCATAACTTTTGATTGGAGACTCAAAATCTCAAACGGAATTTCTAATATGAAATTTAATTTGATTTATCACCTTTTTTAAGTCCAATTTCTTCTGAAAAAAGATATGACTAAATGAGATCTGAAATTTTACATCAAATACAAATTCCTACTTTTGACTTTACTATGAGTGATTGAGAAACTACTAATTCTAATTTACATATCCCACATTGGTTATTCTACCCTCTACCACCTCATGTGAATATAAAGAGATTCTTTGTTCAAATGTGAACACGGAACATGAATAGCTTCCAAATATATGGGAGAGGATTCAAGTAATATTGAGAATATTGATCTCAGTAAATTCATTTTCCATTTTCGTTTCGTAAAGTTGCTGTTTTTTTCTTACAATCTTACTTTCGATTGAGTTCACATAAAAGGAAGTTCCAACCGTTTGTGTCTGTCAGGTGCATAAACCATGTTTTTAATGACCATTTCTCATTTTTGACCCAGTGCATGACAGACTCTGACAAAATATCGACCCGTATTCTTTAGCTCAGGGGGAGGGGCAGGGCGTCAGTGCTGCTGCTCACTGAATGTTATGGAGGTTTATTGGATATGCAGTTGAATTTTAAAAATATCTTTTTGAATATCAAAATATATCTGCTGCTTATACGTGGTATGGGGTGGCTTTCAGAACCCTACGGCCTTTGAGAGTTCTGAAACCCCCAAAAGTAAGCTTATTATTTACGGTATGGGTTGCTTCATTCCCCAACGTAGAAACTGAATTGTGCTTCCCTCAGATCTGTTGATTCGTCCTCGGGAACCACTCTGGATTGTACTGACTCTCGTTGTTGTTTTTGTTTTCATTTTCTTGTAGTGACACGCATTGCTTTTTGATACACACAAAACTCAAAAACACTGTGTTCTGGGTTGGATCCAGCACTCAATCTCTTTTTCTCTGGAGAATATTTTGCCACCTGAACTTGGCTCTTGCAGATTAGACACTTGACAAATGATAAAAAGGGGGAAAATCAGTGAGACCCCTCCCCCCCCCCAAAAAAAAATATATATATATATAAGAAAATAGTCGAAAATGGATAATTCTTCTGATCCGTCTGCATTCCACAGTGCATGTTCAAATATCAGAAGAAGAATCCTTCTCAGGGTACGTTCGCAGCAGCAGTGAGCAAAGCACGCTTTTAGTGGGCCCTATTATAATTTTTCTTTACGTGCTTTCAGACCAAGAGACTTTGGTAACCACCGATCCTATGTGGAAGCGTAAGTTGGAAGTTGTAAGAGCAAGTTTAGAGAGGACGACATGGAGATATTTGTTAAACAGCAATGCTAGACGGCGGATATTAATTAGTACTCATTTTTTTATATAGGAAACGTTGATTTCAAGTGCGTAAGAGCACTTTAGCTTAACCCCTAAAGGACCAAGACCATTTTCTGCCAAAAGCCACTGAAAACTGTCCCTATTGTTGCATTTATCAAACTTTTCAACAAAATGTTATTTTTGTAAATCTAACTGTAGGATCTTGTACTATACTTGTAGATGAAGAAGTGGAAAAAATTTCGTCACATTTGAATGTACGGATTGAAAGATATAGGCATTTCAAGTGAAAGTTTTTTATTTTTTTCACTGTGCCCGAGAACTTCAGTTGCCTTTGACCATTGATTGTGGTAAATTTTTCCACTATGGGTGCTGAATTAAAAAATCTAGCATATTTTAGATCATGTTAGAAATGTCTCAAAAAAATTTGAAGGAAAAAAAAGACAAGGAACACACTTAAATAAATCTTGCAATGCAACAATGTTGAAAAGTTCATAATGCCTCACCTAAATTTTTGAGCAAGTTCTCTACCACGTAATTCTCAAAATAAAAAATCCAAAGGGTAAATTGAAAGATATAGTATGCCTTTACAATCTCAAAAAAAAATTTGGAAAAAAACAAAAACTCTATTTCCTAAGGAATTTAGAAGCACTATGTGAAGAAAGTATGAAATATGACTTTGGGCATAACATGGAAAAGGGTCGGAGTCTATTCTTGATATGTTTCCACTCTGCTCTCAGTTTGTTCCCTTTTCCACCCCCACATTTCCCTCTCTACCTCCTACGTTCCCCTTGCCACTCCTTGTTTCCCTCCCTGAGCATTTTGGCCCACCTCTCATTGCCCCTCATCCATGCACCTCCCTGCCCCTTATAGCATGCCCTTTTTCAAATTTAAAAAAATCAGTTGTGCCTAAACTGCCCCCCATGTATAAATTGTACAAGATTTGCGATAACTTTGAATGACAAAACAAATTGTTAAGAATTTTTTTCCCCGCGTTGCCCTTACAAAACTCTATCTTTTCAAAAAAATTAAATTACAATAGTAAGAGCCTACCCAATTTCCATTTTGTCCCTTGAGGGGACTTTGGTCCTTTAGGGGTTAAAGCTTCTTTGAGAGGACGATTAACTTCAGACAATGTTTATTTCTTAAAATATATGTTGGTATGGAATGGCCTACTTGCATGGAAAACGGAAGGGCCCCATAGAGAATGTAAAAAATGGCAAAGTGGTAGTGGTCTTTCCAACAACAAGGAGTAGAAAATCACCTACAAAGACGTAGCACTTGATCATTTAACAATCATTGTGGACAAAGTAGTTCTGAATTTCAAGTAGCTCATAGTTTGTATACAGTTTGTAATACTTAAGAACATGTACATACAAATTCTAATCCATGTTGAGTTTTTTTACATTGCTCCGCAAGAATTTCTGAATTTTGATCAACTATGTTTGTTTGTTTTGCACAGATGAAATCATGGAAAACCAACGTGGAATACAAGTGGAAAGACCTCAATTGCACACTCACATGCAAATAGTAAGTCCCTACGCCTTCTATGCTGCCATTTTGTGAAAGTGACAAATGGACTGTGATTTTTTGTCTGTAGGTGATAGTATCTACAAGACACCAATAGTAGCCAGCGTGGAGATGCACCAATTGCTTGACAACGATGGGTTTCAAGAAGATTCGATTGCCATAGCTCTTGCCACAGCCAATACTGAAGAGTAGTCTACGTCAACTTAGTCTCCAATAATGGTAGTTGGCAGCCAGAAAGCCCATGCGCTTATGGGTGTTTGTCTTTCATCTTTCCGAGAGTTTCCTCCATCTACAACAAGAGGATCCATTCCTCCTAGTGCCACTCCCCGCGTGCTGAGCTCTTCAAACACAGTTGACGACACAAGAGATTGGCAGAAGATGAATTCTAGAGTTTGATGGAAAAGTTTGTCCAGTAACAACTTGGTGGCGAAAGCCATGTGCACCACTGGTGATGTCATGGCAATTGAGATGAGGTCCATGTCTAAGTCCAGCCGGAATATGGAGAGAGCTCTCATGGATATGCAATTGTAGTTGTTTACATAACCAAATGCAATATTATTGTGATCGTGACTAGAGACTTCGTGACAATGCACAATCTGCCAATGACAATGCGAGACTAGCTATCAAAAAACAATCTCAAGTTGTTCAGTGCTTGGCACAATTTTCAGTTGCGCTTGTTGGAGGTTTCCGACTCCCTTCCATTCCTCAAACCAGTGTTGCTCATCCAACCATCCACGTCCTCATTCCAATGGCTGTCGTAGAAACAACAAATGAAGCCATCCACTCGATAACCCTTCTGCAACTGATACCATAATCTGATTTCAAGTTCATCAATAGCTTGTAGTGAAAGACTATTTCCAAGCATAAGCGGAAGTCAGATCTTTCAACGGCATTTAAGTTTGCATTTTTTCTTACAACATGTATAGTGTAGAAGTGATGAACTCCCTTACAATTCCATTTTTTTCTAACGTTCCAATTTGCCTTTGAGCACAAACCTATGGAGCATATCAATAATAGAAGTATCAATAAAAAGACGTGAAATGGCTATTATAAAAACATGTATGTACATTACATTTGGTCAAGCCATTTACAATTAAAAATCAAGCCATTTCACGTTTGTAAATGGCTTGATCCTAAACCACTAAGGATTTCTATGTTTCATTAGGGTTGCTGCTATGCCACGTTGGTTTGGATGGCATTAGGATCCACCATTGTTGGACCACCCATTTCCTGATCACGTCTGTATCCTTCAATTTCAAGAACATGCAAAAGATGCTCCACTTTAAAAGCACATTGTGAAGTAAAACACATGTTGTCACAACGTCCAGTAGAAAGATGATGCTCAAGTCTAATTTCAAAAGGAGCTCCTTGAAAGTTGTTTTTAGAAATGCAAAAGTATCTTGAACTACTCCTCTTCTATGTGAGAATTTGCAGTTGAAAAGTTGCTTGGAAACAAAAAGATTTCTTTGTTGTCAATGGAGAGCTATGATCCAAGGTAACAATGAGTACCTGGAATCTGTTAGAAGGTAAGGCAAGAATCCATCAAATTGCATTTCAAAATTCCACAATTTGTTGGATTGACCTTACTCAAAAAATAAAGACCTTTGTAGCATTCTAGCGCCGTTGCTACAACTTGGCATATCAACAAAAATGTCAAGAAATCTCTTAGAGCTATCAACTACTAATTGGTAGTTGATTGTAAACGAGCCAGACCTTGAAATAATAGTAGTCTGCACTTCCAAAGGTAGGTTTCTTGATTCCAAAATGTGTTCCATCCACGGCTCCCAAAACACCAAGCAGTTCGCAAAGTTGCTTGAAACCAATATCAATCTTGCCAACTTTTCTTCCGGGAGGCCAACTGATTCCTATCTAAGTACGGCATTTACAAACTGAACCACTTCTCGCAAGAAAATGTAGACAGTACTTCTATCCATTGCAAACATTCTGCTACAAATCAGCAGACTACTTCCATGATTCAATTTGAATAGTATACAAGCCACTTGCACCACAATATGCACAACCAAGCACTAATTAGTGTTTTTCTTGCAAATATGTGGTGCCAAAAGATTAGTGAGAGAGAACAAAGCCCGTTTTGTCATTTGGAAGAGCTGAATCCAACAGTGGTTGTCATATTCTTCAAGTAGAAACCTACTAAATCACGTTGTAGACCTAGGTTTCACCTAGAAACCTAGGTCCTCATCTAGAGCTAACAAAGAATTCCACAAGTGGAAATGCATGAGAACAATTTGAAAGACGTCATTTACATCCAAAGCAGGAGGTTCCACTTTGTGTCTATGAAGTCATTAGCATCAGTGGAGTCTTCTTCTGCAATTGTCTCTGACAACACTGCTAGAGCTCGATTTGTGGTCATCAATGTGAGGAGAACTAGAGACGCCATGGACATGACTTGCACCAGAATTTGGAAAGGATCCTTCAGAAGCGAGGTTAACAAATTGGTGGCCTGAATCTGCACATTCAAAAATTACAAACAATATGAGAAAGGTGGACTGTGAAGCATGTGAGTGTCATGGAATGGCTTACTCGTCATGGACCTCGACACATGCAAGACAACGTTTAATGGAAGACCGTAGCATAAATTCTAGAATTTATCTTATATATACTAATGATGCTTCTTTGTCATTAGGATTCCGAACATGATGACACACGTTCTTGATCCTACAACAATTTTTGTCAATTACGATTCGGTCACACAAATGAACACAAGATAAAGAAAAAATTACACATGTGCAACTCACCAGAGCTATCGTCTTCACAATAATCGATTGGATATTGGAGGAATGCGTTTAGACTTCATCGTCTTGTTCAAGGCAGACGACTTCCACGTGATTGACCGGAGCTTTGCAGTGGAAATCCGAGCATTCTTCACCACAATAATGCAGAACAGCACCTTGGGGGATCACTTAGAGTGTCCATTAGAAACCACGTGCAAACAAAACTTTGGACCTCGGGGGGTGCACTTAGCTCTACTATAACAAACCATGTGCGAACAAGTGGTTTCTAATAAACTATAATTTCAACCTAAAATTTTGAACATTATTTAATAATGACTATAGCTTTCTATTGCCAAAATTTCCAACTCAAATAAAATATGAAATGATTTCTAGAAGAGGTTGAAAATGAACTAAAATGGCATGTTTTTCAACTCAAATAATTATAGAGGACACATTTAGATGACCATTGAGTCAATATTCAACTCAAAATGAGCTTTCAATAATGAATTATTTTTAGGAATTTTTTGTTCATTTTTTAGACAATTTTTTTCTTATATAATATAGGGGTGTGAAAGTTATTTTTCAGTTCTACAGTGTATCTTTTTACTTCAAAAATTTGTAACTAATTATTATTAACAAATAAAAATATCAATAATTCAAAACATAAACTTTCAAAGCAGGAAAATATATTCATATTTTTTAAATTTTGTTTTATTTAAGATTCATAAAGTATATAGGGGGTCCAAAGTTTTGTTTGCACGTGATTTCTAATGGACACTCTAAATGACCCCCCCCCGAGCTTTGGACACCCTATATACTTTTTGAATTTTAAATATAATAAAATTAAAAAAGTAAGAATAAATTATTTTTCCTACTTTGAAAGTTTATGTTTTGAATTATTGATATTTTTATTTGTTAATAATAATTAGTTACAAATTTTTGAAGTAAAAAGATACATTGTAGAACTGAAAAATAACTTTCATATCCCTATATTATATATAAAAAAATCGTCTAAAAGATTCCTAAAAATTCCTAAAAATAACTCTCTATTGAAAGTTCATTTTGAATTGAATATTGATTTAATGGTCATCTAAATGTGTTCTCTATAATTATTTGAGTTGAAAAACATGCTATTTTAGCTCATTTTCAATCTCTTTTAGAAATCATTTCATATTTTATTTGAGTTGAAAATTTGGCAATAGAAACCTGTAGTCATTATTAAACAATGGTCAAAATTTTAGATTTAAATTATAGTTTATTAGAAACCACTTGTTCACACATGGTTTGTAGTAGTAGAAGTAAGTGTACCCCCCAAGAATAGTACATTGCTCAGCCTAAACCAAAAAAGTCCTCCATAATTTGTGAAAAAGACAAATAAAGAAGAAAAATTGAAGCACACATGTCTCTCATCAAGCACATGTTAGTGTCTTTGTTGTGAAGAAGACATTGGCGGATAATGTTGAGTCCCTCTAAAAGCTAAAATTAAATCTTCTCTTCCGATTTGGCGATACTTTGAAAATCTATTGGTAAAGACGGCTGAGCCTACACTTTTCACTTCAACTGCCATTGGTGTGAACATTTGAATAACTTCTAGGAGCAGCAATCAGTAACAGACCTTTGCTGCTAGGAAAACTTTCAGAACACGCTGCATCCAGAACGAGTCGTCATTCGTTGACTTCATTACCTCAAAACTACATTGTTTTCCACTAACCCAATGCGAACATACCCTCATTAAATTAAGTTGTGGAAGGAATTGATATCCATTTTCAATCAAATTAAATAATCACATTTTTCTTGTCCTTGTATCAAAAATTGGATGTGCCTTGATTATCAAACTCAATTGTCTGCATATTGAAATGTTCTTTCTTTGTATTTCACATAAGAGATTCTATATTCGTTTGACACAAGATATGTGCACTTTAGAGTAGGTAGTAGTGGTTGTAATTTGAGACTTTTGGTGGTGTCTATCTTTCATACATTTTTGTGTCAAAGGCATTTTAATTTTTTTCTTAAAATTTTAAAGACTTGTATGTTTGTGCTTTATAATCATAGTTTCTACAAAATTATGGACTTTTAATTTTTGAAGATTAAAAGTTTTGAATATTCTTTAATCCCTAAGCGCTCCAACGTCCAAAAAGTGGACGACACACCAAGTCGAGGAGTTACAGGCAATGGAGAATTACGAAATTTCATTCATCCATTTTTTCACAAGTTCAAGCAGAAGTTTGCTATTAATGATTGTTGACAACAACTGCTTCAGAAAGAACATGTGGAAGAGAAAAATAATTGAAGTGCAACATATATGGTTCTGCTCAAAATTTTCATGTGCCTTGGGTGAGAGAACTTTATTTTAGCCCTTGTTTGGGCCAAACAAGTTTGCAGGGTAGTCGGGAAGGGCTGCTCCGTCGTCGCTGACCCATATGAGGGAAAAAATCTGGGTAGATGATGTCGAAATTACTCAGTAATTTCAATACTCTCTCAGGGTGCGTAAAGAATTATTAGTTTGTATCTGGGAATGCCAAATGCCACTTTGTTGTAGTCATAGCACGTTAGAATTGTGCATCGACGTCTCACAATTTATCGAGTGAAGTGTTTCACCGCTCAGGAATTAATGTGGGAACTCAAAGATGGCAAGAATGTGGCGCATGTCAATGCTTGACATCAATAGTTTTGTACTTTATAATATTTTGTTGACTTCGGTACTTCTAGTTGTGTGCATGGGCAACCAACACAAGAGCTTGCATATTCCCCATCGGGCACCTGTGGCATTTCAATGGGGCAGATCAAAAGTTCATGTTCTTCTGTTTTGCTCGGAGGCACGCTCATTGCAAGACCCACGAATTTCTATATGTTCATGAAGAATTCATGAATCACTGACCAATGGTGCTAGATTGTGAGTCTGTGAGCACGAGCCTACGAGCGGTGAGCTTGGATTTTGTGAGCGTGGAATTCAAGAATTAGAAAAATCTTTTAAAGAGACCATTTTCTTCTAAAAAGAGACAATATTTTTTCAATTTCTAGTGTTGTGACTATTTTAGGATTTAGGGTGCTTATTACCGTGGACCCATTACCGTGGACTTGATACAAAGTAGTGACGACCACGGACGTTTTGCTGGAGACTTAAAACCGTGGTATAGGATTCAGAATTTTGGAAATACTTTGATTTTCTGTATTTATGGATATAATAGAGTACACATTTTAAAGACAAAAAATTGAAGTATATTAAAATTGGAATTCAGACTAAAAATAGTTCGTATTCAGTACATTTGCAAATTACAGTATTTGCCCAAATAACAAGTGATAATTCTGAAGCTATATCTCGGATTTTAGTCTACAATCTTCAAATCTGAAATGCCATTCAGTAAAGTACTATTGCACTTCTAAGCATATTTACGAGTGTCGCTTGTAACCTTGATGATACCAGCCCTAATGAGAAGCAATTTGACTTCATTGAAGCTAAAGCTTGGAGAATGGATGAATTTGTCATCTATCTGATTCATTTTGCAAAAGTAACGAAATAAATAGTAAAGATGTTTGCAACTCACATATTGGTGTCGGCCACCAATTGCGGAGACGGCCATGTCTACAAAATCAGGACAAGTGCACTCAAAATACATGCCAAGTGTAATTCGATAAACCTTTTCTATGGGTTTTGTTCCAGTTTGAAGGGTGATAATGGCTCCAAGTCCGGGCAAGGGGAGCATAGTAACTCCCAAAATCAATCCTTTGACATTAGCAACACTCTCCCATTTATTGCGATGCTCTGTAGTCGGAGCATTTGCAATACGTCGAATGGTCTTGTTCTTTCGAGATGTTGGATATGTGTCCACATTCACCGAGCTAGCTTCATTGTAAAAGTTTGCCTTGAACACATTAGACATCGTAAACAACCGTCGAGGTGACATAGGTGGCCGCTCTTGGAGTAGAAAGCCAGCTTCTTGCAATAGTAGGGTTTCGTGACGAGTCAAACTAGTGTCATTGAGCACTGGCCAGACGTCTGGAACTTGGGGCCAATCAATTACCCAAGGCCTTTTGGAGCCTCTTACACATCGGTCAATGTCATCTGCACAGAACCAAAAGTCCGTCATAATCTCCTTGGTTCCACCATATTGTTTCTTGCGACCACGGTATGTTGGGGCTGGAGTACCTTTAGATCCCTTTGCAATTTTGGCAGTGCAACGAATGTTTGTCCCTCGCTGTTGGGCGTAACATTTACAACTCGATTTATGAGATAATCTTGCAATGTGCCATTGTGATGTGTCACAGTCACTCTCCATCGCAGTGGAGACATGAGGTACATGCAACAAGTCAACAACTGGGGTTGGTTAATTAGAAACCACTGTAGGCGTACATGTAGACCGGATCTGCACTCGTGGTTGAGAGAAGTTGACCTTGTCCGGACGATGAGAGTCACCATCTGACCCGACAGGTAGGTCAAGCTTACGTTTGTTGCTACCAAATACTTCTTCACCTTCCAAATGTGGAATACGTGTTCCAAGATCATTTGGTCCAGGCATGTCATTCAGGGCCTCCGCAATCTTTTTTGGATCACCACTTCGTCTAGCGCCTCTTAACTTCAACTCTGATTTGGATGGCCCTGACCTTGATGTTGTACCATTCAAGAATGCTCGATAGTTGGTCATTTGCATGAAGGCTCGAATGCAATCATCACAAGTGGCGGCAAACAAATCATTACCGCGATTACTAGATTGCTGCAACCACTTGTTGTGAACTGTTTCCGATAAGTTACATGATGGCATGTCTGCCATCTCATCGAGACTCAATCCCTACAAGAAAACCAAATGAATAGTTAGCTCCTAAATAAAAACATGCGAAAGTTAAATAACCCTACTACACACTTCATCTTCGTAAACCATTGCGACTTTGAACTATCCAGTAAGAGGTCAAGGTTCCCCTCGGCGCCGAGAGGTAAGTCCTCTACTCCCTATAGTTAGCAAAGATCCATTTGAAGTATATAATAGCCTTTTTTTGGGATGGCAAAAAATTATAATGATATGCAAGAAGTTCTATAGAAATGAAACTATAAGATACTGAAGGATCTATAAGGAACACATACATAGATAGAGAAAAGATTTCCATTGAAGTACCATTTGCATGAACCCGCCCCATTGGTGATATCGGAAGTGCCATAACGCAAGCCACAACTCCAATTCGCGCAAAGATTCTTCTGAGGCTGCTCCAGATGATAGCCACCAAGAGCGGATCACCAAGTATCGTGTCTCAGCTTCCTCCATAGTCTTTGAATCTTTGTACTGCTTGCAAAGACGATTGTGTTGGAATTGCATGTCTGGCTTGATGAGTTTCTGAGTATGGTGATGCAATGAGGTACTCCAATGTAGGAGACATGTACGTTCACGGTTCACCATCTCTATTTTAGAATCCCCCGTACCATAAACAATGCAAACTGCATTCCAATTTGCTTGGGCACTATCAGCCATAAAGCCCTTGAAGTTTGTATTTGGCACACCATTGCGTCTCATGACCTCATTCAAGCACCTCCACATAATAACTTGCACCTCAGTGTCTTCAGATTGCATGTCACAAACGGCAATTGTCATGACCTTCCTACAACATGTGTCATAGATGTGGCATAGTGGTCCAATTCTTAACACGTTTGACATGGTTAAACATAATCCATGCGTTCTCTAGATCTCCACCAGACTGCATTCGTTTCACCAAGTCCACTCTACTACCAGGACCTTCCACCAACATCTTAAAAAGGTACACCTTCTCTTTCCCTTGTCCAGGGAAGACACTACTGTCATGAATGTAGTCGAACTTCAAATTCCGCTTCATATTCATAATACTGTCAATAATCCCCCTGTTGCCAGTGCTACGAAAAGAAGTAATGATATTACGGATGTTAGGAGAACTTAGCCTCTGGAACTTGTCCATGACATCCTCTAATAATTTTCCTCGCAACATATCCTTAGGCCCATCACCACTGTGTATCAACTGTCTGTCTAGAAATTGCTTACTAGCTGCTAGGGCAATAGCAAAGTTAGTGGCAGTAGGTGTTTTTGCAACCTCATTGGCGATAAGACCGGAAATAGTGTCTAAACATTCTCTACAAACTCCTATTGCTACAACATGCTTGTGATTTCCTAAATGGATGCATGCTCTAGTCATTAATGCGGTATCGCTGAAAACGTAATATATTCTAGCGTCACAGAGACTAACACAATTTGGGGGATGTTTACAGATCTTACAAAAAAGACTTGAATCTTTCGGGGGATAAACACCAACTTGGAATGGAGCACTAGTATATCCACACCACTGTGACTCGTTTCTTTTGGAGAACCGCTTCAAATACTGACACTCAGGATTAGTACATACCAGATGTCCCGCACAAGATGACTTTCTGAACTTTAGCCTCTCCTGGTTGTGGATATTGGATGTCATAGTTCGACACCAAGCATGACCATCGTATCGTTTATCCAAGCCCTGTAGATTCCCACCGCTACATGATGAAGATGAAGCTTGAAGCGCCGGTAATTCGAATACTACGTCTCCATCAAAATCTGCTGGAAGATACTGCACTTTGTGGTGGATTACTGAATCGAAGTCTAATGCAGCAACTTCATTCCTAGACCCTGGAACTGATGCAAGATTCTTTAGGCATCCAACTATGCTAATCGTTCCTATACTATTTGGATACGCTGGGGGGCGAGGATGAATTGGAAGATCAAGATTTCCAGATGGTGTGTGATATATATCTGAAGACATCTCCTAGACATTGTCAAGATCTTCACTCCGAGACTCGACTTGAAGAGTTGGCTGACTAGGGGACTCTCCTTCAGACTCACTCGATATATCTATGATAGGGCCAAGAACTTCTTGTTTCACACGGCAAAGGACTACTGGAGTACATGCAACTGTGACATGGTCTAAATCTTGAGAAGACCGGATTCCCTGCCGAGGGATTGGCATATCCATTGTAGAGTGGTCGGATTGGCGAGGTAAAATCTCAGTGGAAACACCCATCATGGGAGTGGACAAGCCGTAGGCTCTATAGCGGCCTTCACGGAGGTGCCAGACAGAACCAGTCTCATGTTCTAACTTTAAGATGTGGACGTACTCCTTAAGGTGTCCAGAATCGGACGTGACCTCTTCTTCGACATATATACTAGAATGCATAAAACCGAATTGGACGTACAGAAGGTGCGAAGGCAATGTAGCATACCCGTCTTCCCCAATAGTAAGAACAAGTGGAATTTCATGCCCATTTGCTTGAATGGAAGCTATGGACACCTTGTTCACTATGTATATCAAGTTCAATACTATGATTATAACTCCTCGAACCTATGAGACTAAGAGACAATAAGAGGTGTGTTTGTGCAACTTATACGCATCCGTTCGACTGGAGAACGGATATAAATTTCTAGGCATGTAGTGCCCACAAGTAATGACAATGAATAGTTGTCAGTGGCCCCCACAATATTAAATCTAAAACCGTCTTTGAGAGGTAATTTTCAAATGGATTCTGTGAACAAAACATTGTTCATCAGACGGAAGTCATAAATGGACTTAAAACAAAATACGATCAACTAGCAATGGATTTGAAGAGTCGGATCATATTATGATTGGGTAAATATCACAAATTAATTTCGGTCATTTAATGAATGAGGGTAGCCATTAGATCTAATTAATGATTAAAATAATGTATAGTACCCATTTCATTATTAGACTACATACCATATCCATAATTATTTGAGAAAATATACGGACAATTCTCCTGTAGGAAGCCAAAAGATACGATATGCAAACAGATTCTGCAGTTAACAAATTCAAGTGGATCTACTAGAGAATATACATGTGATGGAATTAGCAGTCGACATTGATTCATCGGGATATATAAGGACCGGAGTAATGGTTTCATTTCAGAGAACTTGTTGACGATGATCGGTCAGAAATCAGAAGGCAGGGTTTAGGGTGATTTCTGAAGCAATCTTTGATACATAATTGATAACACTTAGTACATTTAGGCATCCTATAAGTGAGACCAGTTGTATTCTCTAAAAATATAGTGAATACAAAAGGGGTTGTCCTTTTGAGTTCACATGAACCTCACATTAGAATATACACTCGCAGCACTGCATACATTTAGGTCATGGACGTTACACCGTTTTAGATCTATTAAGTTAGTCTCATGCAGGCTGCAATATGTATAGCCGAGAGTGGATCATGTCGTAGTTTTAGGAAGAGGAGGAAGAGAGGAAAATTGTTGTACTCCTCGCTAAAGGAGTTGAGAAGGTCTAGGAGTAGATACAAGCAAGTCGCAGTAAGAAGTACGCCAGCATGAAGTGAATCCGTCTCTCAAAATGTCAACGAGAATAATAGTATTGATCAAGAAATGCGAAGAACAACCGTTAAGTTACCATGTATTCGGATTCCTCAGTTCAATGTTTGCAAGCTCCGAATGACGTCCATGACGAGTGCAAGTGAGTGCGAGGTAAGATACTTGAAGTGCGGTCGGAGTGAAGGTAGTTTCGCAATATACCAGTGTACCATATTCATAAAATATTGTTGGATAATAAACTGATAGAAACATTTCTAGAACACTCTGCCGTGCCTAATTTAGCTTTTCGTTTCATGTGCTCGAGAGGATTCTGTAGAGAGTTTGATTGTTGTAAATTATCTACTAAGTGAACTATACATTATATGAATAAATTTATTCTTGGTCCCCGCTCTTTCTCATCTTCCCCCTTCTCCCTTCCCCGCCCTCTCTGCCTCCCTGCTTCCCCGTTCTCCGCCCTCTCTGCCTCCTTGCTTCCCCAGGCGTCCGCCTCTCCCCCTCCTTGCTTCTCCCTCTTTGCCTCCCCTTCCGCCTTCCCCCTCCCCGTTTCTCCGCCCTCTTTGCCTCCCCTTCCGCCTTCACACTTCTCGCTTCACCCCCTTTCCCCGTTCTCTCTGTTGCCTAAACCGAATTACAATTTCTCTTTCTTGCACTATGTTTTGATTGCAGGGTTGTCTATCCGGACGTGACGTTGGCTTTTTACGTCCGGATGTCATGACGCGTCCTGACGCGTCACAGCCCATCGCCGATACTGACGGGACCATCTGCGGCGCGGATGAAGTCTGTCCAGTCTGCGACGGCGTCGGGCCGTCTCCTGGACGGTCATTCCATCGCCGAATGGACATCCGTCTCTTGGACGGAGAGCCCGTCTGTGGTCGAGGCCATCCCCTGGACGGTAAGCTGACCCCTGGACGGTAAGCCATCCCCTGGATGGAGAGCCCGTCTCTGGACGAAGAGGTCATCTCCTAGACGGAATTCTCGTCTCCAGGACGGTAATCCGTCCCCTGGACGCGAATCCGTCCTCTGAACGGGAAACCATCCACTGGACGGGAATCCGTCCCGTCCCCTGGACCGGAATATCGCTGGACGGGACAGTCGCCGCTTGGACGGTTTCGTTGGCGGGGCTGCGGGTTTAGGGTCCACCCCATCAGCCTTCAATCCGTCTAGCTGGGTTTAGGGTTTAGGGTTTTAGGGAGGGCTTCAAGGTGTATATTAAGGACTTCCGCCTATTCAAGATTACTTTCCCTTGCTGATTTTGCCTTTCATGACTTGGTTGGAGTACAACCATTGCGGTAGAGCGAAGTCCAAGAAGAGTGTGTTGTGGTGGCACTTGTTGTGAGAGCAACAAGTGTTGTTGCCACATCACATTTCAAACAGAATACTAATCTTTTTTTTGGTGCAAGGGCAGGTAGAGGAGGACAGATAAGAGCAATGGGTGGAGGAAGATCACAGTGGGAACCTTGGTATACACTACGGCCAGATGGAAAAGTTGCTTGCAAGTTTTGCGAAACTTTGCTAAGCTATCGAAAGGATCGGTTGCTTTTCCATTTGGGATACAGACAAAATGACACCGTCCAGGGAGTGAGAGCGTGCACTAAAGTCAATGCAGCCGTGAAGGTAATGTTTTGGAATTGTGGAGGATATATACCTATGGACACTTCACATGGACCTGGATGCGACGTGGAAGTGACATCACCATCAACGATACTACCAAGTGTAGTACGTGGCGAGCAACAACCTGATGCTTCAATCTCAGGAAATGATGGAGGAGAAAACACTGGGGGGCAAAGCTCTCAAGTACAATCATCGGAGGCGCCCATTTCTAATTTGACCCACAATCGATCGATGAGGCAATTGTCTGTACAAGATGGAATGAACGCATCAAACAAGCAAGTACTAGACAAGAAGTGGGCTAAGTTTTTCTATGAAGCCAATATACCATTCAATGTAGTGAGGCATCCTGCTTTTCTGGATGCAGTGAAATCAACATCGGAATCGAGAGTTGGCTACAAACCTCCAACGTACCATGCACTTCGTACAAAGCTCATAAAATCTACAAAAGATGAAGTGGTAGCAATTGTAGCAGAGAAGACAAGGGCACCAATCCACAAGTATGGCGTTACAATATGCTCTGATGGATGGGATAATGTGACACATCGACCATTGATGAATGTCATGTTGGCATGTACAAGTGGAGAGGTATTTCTTGGATCGATAGACACAACAGGCGAATGCAAAGATGCTACTTACGTGGCTAATTGCATGGGTGATTACATTGACGGGGTAGGGGCACAGAACGTGGTACAAGTTTGTATAGACAATGCAGCAAACATGTTGGCCGCTGGCGCTCTGTTAATTCGTACATTTCCACACATATATTTTCAAGGGTGTTCAGCACATGCACTTGACCTTCTACTTGAAGATTGGGGAAAACAAGATTGGATTACAAGTATGGTCAAGAAAGCCAAGTCAATTGTGAAATACATTCGAACGCATCACATGCCACTTGCAATCTTTCGACGACATTCTCCTAATCACGTTTTGAAAAATCTTGTTCAAACATACTTTGCAACCATGTTCCTCATGATCGAACGTTTGGTGGAGGTGAGGGAAGCGGTAGAATCGACAGTCCACGATCCGCAGTGGAATGAGTACACGTGGAGATTGGCATCCAATCAAAAGCAAAGAAAAGCTAATGATGTGCGACGATATGTGCAAACGGATGAATTTTGGAGGAGATGTTTAAACTTTGTGCACATAGTGGAGCCCGTGTTGATGGCTCTTCGAGAGTTTGATGGAAAGCACCCGTGCTTGGACAAGGCATGGCTTGTGATGAAAAAGGTGGAAAAGCATGTTTTATCTTTGAGGGATCCACCATTTTCATTAGAGCCACGGTATGCAATTTCCGCCATCGATGATTTCTACAAGCGCTGGGACATGTTCAGGACAGATTTGCATTACGCCGGGGCTCTATTGAATCCCTTTTTACTTGATGAAGTCTTGCTAATGGATGATGATGAGGCAAGAGAAGCCATATTGAGAGTTTTGCGCAAATTGGCGGTTGGAGATCAAGCATTTGCGTCAGCTTTGTCTGAGTACCAAGCATTTAGAGATCGGCGAGGCATTTTCAGTGGACTCCTTGATGTAAACACCTTGAATTTGCAACCTCACGAATGGAGGGACCTTCTCGGAGCTGGTGCTCGTACACTTGCACCGATTGCCAAAAAGACCCTCGCACAAGTGTGTTCTGCATCGTCATGTGAACGCAATTGGAGCATGTATTCGTTTGTCCACAACAAATCACGCAATAGATTGACATCTGAGTGTGCCGAGGAATTGGTTTACATTATACCAATTCCAAGACTCTAAGAGAAAGGGCTGCAGCAAATCCGACAAGGTGGTACACTGAAAACATGATGTCAGAGGATTCCATGACAAATGAATTTGATGGTCTAGACCGTGGTTCGGTTCACTCTGATCCAGATGATGACGATTCAGATGATAGTTCCAATGACGATGATGAGCCACCGTTTGATAGATTTCGTGGGGCGGGAGGAGTGCGTCCTCTAATTGATGCATCCGTATTTGACTTTGAAGAGGGGGATAATAACGACAATGACTCCGAGGGACATCAAGGAAGTCCACCACGAATGCCACAAACGTGGAATGGTGGGCCAAGTGGGGGCAATACAAATGAGGACGTTGTGGCACTGAGACCACTAAGTCCAGACCCTATGGATGTACAAATTGATGCCACAATAGACAGAGATGGGGTTGATGTTGGAAGAGGACGTGAAGAAGAAGTAGTAGTACCACCGTCCTTGCCCATGAGGACCACTCGTAGAGAAGGGCCCCCTCAAGGTGGAGAAGCACATATGCCCCCTCCAAATCGAGTCTCGGTTGCACAACGGCAAATGCCAGTATTGGAAAATCTACAAATCCAAAGTTCATCAAGGCCGTCTAGTTCTGAAGTTCGTCCACACGAACCAACTTCGTCGGTAGGTACACGATTGGCTGGTATGGTGTCACAACGTGTGACTAGAAATACGAATTCATTGCGGCCACCTGTACATGCCAATAATCGAGGGAAGTGTCCACGACCGCAAGGTACTACCAGTGAACGTGTGAATACTAGAGCACGTAGAAGGCTGAGGAGGGAAGAAGCGGCTTCCCAACCATTTTTAAGAGAAGTTCAAACGGGAGGGCCCAATACAGATGGCATTATGGACACAACGGGCCAACGACCTCTTCGGACGTTGTCTTCTATAGCTCGACCACAACGAAACCGCAATTCTGAGGCCTCCAGCGAAAGTGATAGTGCATCATCCAATCATTCCAATGATGATGGTGCATCCATCGGTGGTACTATAGGTGAAGATGGTGAGGTTCCAGGAGATAGTGATTACAGGGGGCCGATGCCTCGACAAGGTCCACTCGAAGAAATTGGTGGTAATGAACCAATAGTACAAGAAGCAAATGCAAATACTTTTGTGTGCATTCTTAGGCATGGAAGACGTTGAATGTTTTTGAAAAGACAATAGGGTCTTCATATTTTCAAGTGCAAATTTTTTAGAGGCTCAATACCTTGCATATTGAAATCAGCATTAATATGAAATATGACTTTTGTTCCGTTCATTTTCATGGAACTATTTACCCCTAAAGTCCCAAAGTCATTACACAAAAAGGGACGCAAAACTGTTTTTTCTCTTGCATTTGCCTCAACATGTGGAAAAAAATGTTTTTTACAACATCTAAGCGTAAGATCTTATACTTCACATGTTTTTTATCACATGGTAAAAATTTCATGAAGTTTGACCGAATAGATTGAAAGATATTAGCATTCAAACTTGGAAGAACTAGTTTTCTGAATGCAGGCTTTGCAATTTCAAATTAACTTTCACTACGATTTATGGAAAATTAGGCCTCTGGAGTTTGGAGCACTATTGTTTTTGAATTATTTTTTGTGAATACGAAAGAATCAAGGTCAAAATTTGAAAGAGTTATTGCAATTGAAAACTCCATGTGTTAAAATCCAAATAACACAGTCTGACAGTCTGGTGTTTTTTTCATGTATGTTTTCTTTTTTTCAAATTTAATTAAAATTAAAATTATAAAACTATGTTTTTCATTAATTCCTTCGTTTATGACTTTATGGTAAGAGTTTCCGATTATTCTGATACATATTCTAATTGATAAAATTTGATTTCCACGTTTAGCTTTATAAAATCACAATAAATTCATTTTTCCATTAAATTTTCTGAAAAAAATAAAATAAATTTAAAATAAATTCTTACGTGTGGGGAGAAATATTAAAATATTATGCTGATTTTCAATAAAAATATAAATTTGGTTTGATAGTGAAATTTGACTTCAAGCCCTTCTTTGTGGTTGTTTATTAGTTTCGGGTGTGAAAACTAAAATAACCAATTGAAAATTGTTTTGACTAGAAATCTCTATTGATATTAGTACCTCTTGTAAAAAACTAAAAATTTAGAATCTCGTGAGATGTTTTTTCTATTTTTACTTATTTATGGCATGAAGTGCAACAAAAATGATGACAATTACAATTGTGCACAAAACTAATTGAAATTTCTTGTAATGATATACAATTCAAAGTTTTTAGTACTAAAGATATAAGATTTTTGTTTAAACTCAATTTCAATGATAAAGTTAGGGAACACAAGAAGTTCTTTACAACTCAATGTTTAGGTAAAATACTTTTATATCTTTATATAAACCAAAATGAGTACAAAATGCATTGAAGCCATAAAGTGTGCTACATTGCTACGTATGTCCTCAAGCCTACACTATAATAACCGCATGTACTAAGTAAACACTAATTTTGCAACTATATGGTAATACACTATTATCTAATCTTCATTGCGCGCCTGCTCTTCTTGAAGGTCTTGTTCTTTGTGAGCCTCGTGATAGCAATCCACAGGTGGTGTCCAAAACGTTGGAGCACCACTTAGACGTTGCACGACGTATGTCACCGAGCATCGTTGTAGTGGCTCCACCTTGCACAATTCACCCAACATGGTTTGAAATGCACCAAATGCCGTAAGGTCCGGAATCATCTCTAGATTTCCGCGATCTTTTTTCCATACCTTCATAGCCAATTTGCCTATGGAGTATCCATCTGTGTGTATACTAACACACGGTAGCTTAACCCTGCGAGTAGGAGATGATGAAGTTCCTGTCTCTCCAGTCAAGTACATCAACTCAGGAGCCACCCACCAACGTTGCGCTCGGATTGCCTGCAACTTCCTTGGACAATTGAATTGGTAAAGAGAAGGGGTTTCTTCGTTGATGCGGCTACCCATTCCCCAATCACATAGACCAATCCACACGGTTCTGCCATCATCATTCGGAAAATGAAGCATAATGTTCTCCGGTGTGATGTCGTTGTGCAATACAGAGCATTGTTGCACTGCATCCACAATGCAAATCATTGCCCACGCAAGTTCAGTGCGCTTGCGTCTATATGCCATGAGTTGTTTCATGGCTTGCATTGTTTGTAGAGTTGCATCGTAAGCCACCTCTCCAATTTCATCTGGATCTCGGTTCTTCTCATCCACTGTAAACATGGCGCCGAGAGTACCGCCATTCCACCACTGCGAATAACACTCCATGGTCATATCATTTATAGCAAAGAATTTGATGACCCCTGGATGCTCGCATGGACATACCAATGCCTCGATGGACAACTTCTCCCTGGACTTCTTCAATTCATCCACGCGCAAAGCTGACTTCCCAGCTAATTCCATATTCTCTGGAATATGTTTTGAATTCTGAACACATACTTTGCGCACCCTCCCATGCCCCCCTTGTTTGCTATGGCTAGACAAAGGAACCACCACCACTCCGTGTTCAAGAAAAACCACTTCTCCTGCAGCCTGTTGACCAAAGGCCAAATTTTGACTTTGTTGAAACCACGGAGCGGAACGGATGTTGTTTGAAGACAATCCACGCATTGCTTCATGCCACCAATACACCTTCTTGTGCAACAAATTCAATGCTTGTTGTCTAGGCACTACACTCTTCTGAAAGCTTTTTATTTTTTCCGCAACTTGGTCAAGGTTGAAGATACACGTTTGCACTTGTGACTCCAACCAATGATTGAAGCATTCTTTCGTGTGGTCTTCATGCCACTCATCCGCGCTCATTGTTGTCCAAAACATGTGGTGGAACTTCTGTTTAATGACATCCACTCCCTGTAATCCGCGCGAGACGTATGTTATGTTCAACTGCGAAATTGAATACTGCTCAAAAAAATCCAACGCCACTTCATGCAATTTTCGCGTTGCACCCTTGCTTGGCCACTTCTCCAGATTTGTAGCCTTGTGCCTCCTTCGTTGTTGTTTTTTCCCCTTCGAAGACTCTTCGCCCCCCCCAGCAGCTGTGGTCCCTTCTGCAGCTACGG
Source organism: Rhytidiadelphus loreus (assembly GCA_947034895.1). NCBI lineage: Eukaryota > Viridiplantae > Streptophyta > Bryopsida > Hypnales > Hylocomiaceae > Rhytidiadelphus > Rhytidiadelphus loreus. The sequence goes on from OX344764.1 coordinate 50,692,194, forward strand.
ACCCTTCTGCAACTACGGCCTCTGAAACGGGCTCTGGTGATTTCGCATCCGGGTCCATCATCGGTGCATTTCCAATACCTGTGTATCAATCATCAACTTTTCTCTTTGAGAAATCTCGACCAACCATCGTGATAGTAACAAGTAATAAATAATCAAAATGATAGGAATTAGGAATTCGGCTTCCACAAAGTGAAAAACCGCCCCCCTTATTCCTCAAACCAGCCTCTACCTAGCACCCGCGCTTGCAAGCAAGGATTGCAACCAATCCAAGACAAGAGAGCACCGTTAGAGCAGGAGAGACTGTGGCGAAAGTACCCTAAAAACAGTCTTTATATACCCATTTCACGTCAACGGAAAGGCTGTCGAGAGGACAGACAAGGCGTCCAGAGGACGGGAAGGCCGTCCAGGGGGACAAGCCGTCCAGTCCGCGGACCAGCCGTCGAGAGGACGGACGGCCGTGCAGGGGCTGAGACCGTCCAGCCTAAACCCAGGGCGTCCAGAGGACGGGAAGGTCGCCCCCCCCTACGGACCAGCCGTCCAGGGGGCCAGGCCGTCCAGAGGACGGGAAGACTATCGAGAGACGGTAAGGTCGTCGAGAGGACAAGAAGATTATCGAGAGACGGGCGGCCGTCGAGAGGGCGGGAAGGTCGTCGAGTGGGACGTTCGAAACAAGTGGAATTCATTTCTAATCCTTGTTCCACGAATTTTTCATTTATGTGGTTCGGCACTCTCGGACTTGTCAGGATAGGTGTCCTTACTCTCAATCGGGCATTAGTCTACGGGGGCGGGTAGTTTAGGAGTGCTAACTTAATGTATTTATTTGTTTCAATTAGAGGACAAATAAATACCAGGGATGACATTCAAATGCTGAAAACAAGGTTTACTGCTCATTTAGAATGGAATTCTATTTTGTTGCACGTAAATAATGGGAGATACATAGAAAAAAATCATAGAAGGTCAAATTGAAAACTTCTTAATGTCGGTCCTTTAATGTTCTATTTGGATGTTCATGTTAACATTTGATTCATTCTATTGATTCTAATTGCACCCATTTTCACGAAAGTCGTTGGCATTGGGCAATGTTTTTATTCCCAAAACCTCAAAATCTCGCAATCCCTTAAAATAATTTATAATCTGTAGGGCTCAAATTTGAATTCAAATGAATTTTATCAATTATACGTAGAACAATTTCACCTTTGGAATTATTGTATTTTGATTCCATCCTTCCTTGCATGTAAGTGCACCTGACAATTTAGTATTTTGTTGAATTTTAAACCCTGTCTATACTAATATACTCAATTCAAAGTCTAAATCGTACAAACATTCAATAACTTACTGAGCCCGGATCAAATATACAAAGACCAAGACAAAAACAACCCTCTAAATGCTCTAGTTAAAGGTGGTAAGATTAATACTCTAAAATGGTTAATTATCAAATAAGTGAAAGACCTCCTAAACAACATATGTCATATGCATATCATTGATTCATGTAAAACATTGTTTCTTCTTTCCATTCATACATTACATAAAAAAAATGTAGCCCTATACATCTATACTTAAGAATGTTTTACCTTTTACAGATATTGTTATGCCATTTTTTGGTGTCTTCAATATGTTTTCTAAAACTTTGAATTTAAATCATTAATCTATTTTTTTCCAATTCAAACTTCAAAGACTACATTTTGATTGAGTTTTGCACTTGTAATGCCAACTACCGAAATGAAGGACATGTTCCGTAGTTTCCGGTCCAACCTAGGTTTTGAAGTAAATCCTATAGGCCTATACCCTAAACCCTAAACCCTAAACCCTAAACGTTGTTGCAATTTTAAGAGAATTTGATGTTCAAGTTTATGTAACTATGACAAATAAGAGAGGATTGGTGTAAGTCCGTAAGATAAAGGAAAAAAAAGGACGAATGGATTCTAATGTTCCATATAGTCTTCCACACAAAGGGAAACTCTAAAACAATAACATAATAACATATGGCATTTGCCTTTTATTTTTATTCTCAAAATCAAAATGCAACATTGAGTACATGAACTTGACATTTTTGTGGTGTCTATATTTTTTTATGGCTTCTAAATTATAATGCAACTAGTAGTGAATTACTATAGTTTTTCTTATGGATTGTTTATTAATTGCTTATGTAGTATCGTATGTTAGCCACTAAACTGACTGAAGTCCCAAGGCCTCTTTTGAGTCTTTTCCATCCTAAATCTGAATAAATTGCCATTTCTAATTTTCTATAGCAAAGAATTAAAAAAAAAATGAATGTGTTTAGGCCTCTAAGGTGCACCTCTGCTTGTAGTATGTAAGATCTCATACTAGAGTACTAGACTAGTGTTCAATTGACCGGAAGAAATTTCACAAACTTGACCTATGTAGAATTGTAGATTGCAAGATATTTACAATAAACTTCACCTTTGAACACCCAACGGCATCATTTAGTGCCAATTTAATGGCAGTTCAATCACTTCAATGACATGGAAAGAAGTTGGAAGCGTTCATTTCATTTTCTTGGGACCTGCTATGTTGAGTTACAAAGTGTATCCAATTGATTTTGTAGTCTTTCCAATATTTGCCTCCAAGTAATTCCAAGTTTAGAAAAAATAAAAATAAAAAAATATGCTCCTTTAGTGTATTTTAGGAAGTTGTTGCTCCTTACTCTAAATCTAAGATTTCTCCCCAAAATTGATATTTTGTGAGTTTGAGTCTAACTATCAAACAAAAGGTCCTTTTCTCTAGTTCCTATTTTATGTAAAATCCCCCAACACAACCCTAAATTGAAATTTCATTATTGCAATTTGAACTTCGAATGTGTTTTTAATGTCTACTACATTGAGTACAAAACAAATATATCATGAAATGGAAATTAAGTTTACACTATGATGAATTCTAATGTCATTGTCCTTGTGATATATACACATGGTGAAAAATTGAAAATTTGAAAATTACTTTTCTATTTAACGTGATTTGGTCAAAACTTCCACCCTAAACCAATTTAAAAAAAAATTATATATATATTTAGGAAGGGCCGTCCAAGGCCTTCGGCAGGCCGTCCAGAGGACGGAAAGGCCGTTTCAAACCACGAACAGGCCGTCGCGAGGATGGGCAGGTCGTTCCCGACCAGGGACAGGCCGTCGAGGAGACGGGCAGACCGTCCTTCTGGACGGCCTTTTTGTCCAAAAGACGAGTAGGCCGTCGAGGGGACGGAAAGGCCGTCCAGGACCAGATCCAGGCCGTCGAGGGGACGGGCAGCCCGTCTAGAGGACAGAAAGGCCGTTCGTCGAACTCTCGGGCAGCGGTGTAATCATTCCCCGAACCTGGAGACGGCGCCCCGAACCCGTTGACGGCGTTCCGACCCTGTGCCAGACGTCCGTGGACGGATCGGCCGTCCATTCCAGGGCCGTCTCCCGCCCTGGACGGTTTGGATTCGGGGGGGACGGCCTGATTAGGTGTTAATTACCCTTGCTAACCGGGTCGGTAATTGGGGGGTATAAGTGAAGTTTTTTTCACATTTGCCCTTGCTTCTTCTTTTGAGTTGCACTGTCCTAGCTTGAGAAAGCTTTGCATTGCAATTTGAGGGGAAGTGTTATACATTTGACATTGTTTTGCCACATTTCAGTTGCCTTCACGCAACAGAAGGCAAAGCAAATTGTCATTGTATTCGCATACAGTATCGTGTGTGTCATTGTGCAGGTATCAAGAATGGATGCAGAGGATGTAGCAGGAGGTTCGGGACCTGGAGGTGACCCCCCAGGTAGAAAGAAGAGAGGAAATAGAGCAACTTTGGATTGGGGCACACTTAATGCCCCAGCGATTATGGCAAACCCTGGGTGGTTGAAGGCAGAATCACCATGGACAAGAGCGACATGTCGGTGGTATGTAGATTGGGCCCACATCAACCGCGGGGAATGCTGGTACGTGAGCGGGGAGCGGCGAGCGGCGAGCAGGGAGCGGGGATTGGCGAGCGGGAAGAAACTATTTTGAAATTTTTGATCAAATAGACAAGAAAAAATGGATGATAATTGGAACAAAAGTTTAGGAAAATTTCTATGAAAGTTAAAAAAAGAATACATGGAAGGGTCAGTAAAATGAAAGTGCTTAAGAAAATGGGTGCACGAAATTTAAAAAAATGGATGAAAGTGGATGAAAAAAATGAATGAATGTAGATGATGAGAGTGGATGAAAAAAATGGATGAATGTAGATGATGAAAGTGGATGGAAAACATGGATGTAACCCGGGGAAGTGGATGAAAATAATGGATGATATTGGATGCATGAAATCAATGTAGGGTCTTATAACGAGATTAAAAGCATGCATAAGTGACGCTAAATAATACAAAGAAAATCACAAAGAATTCCTCTGTGAAAAAAAGCATACTCCATAATCATGAATAGCACGTTGTAGAAAATCCAACAAGAACTCCATGTCCAACTGCGAACTGGGTGTAGAGAATGAAGGCTACATTGTAATAAAACTCTGTGGAGGACTATACAATGCATGCCCTTGGAATTTATTAAATAGGTGGTTTTTGAAACCCGAACTATATATCTTGGAACTTCCAAGATTCAACAAATTTCAAAAGATTTGAATATAAATACACTGCGGAATTGAAAACGTCTTGAAATCTTTAAGCTCACCATGTTATAACATTCATCATACACTTTCTTCGCCATATATCGATATTGGCTATTATTACTCTTGAACTAATGAATTGAAGATTTCATAGATCGCAAAACGAATTCTGTGCAAAAATTTGGGAAACGAAGTCCAAATCAAGCGAGTTGGGATTAGTGTCGAACTATAATTCAGAAATTCAAAAGTTGTAATGGACAATTACGTCATTTGGCTGAAAAAAATGCACGATGAATGTTAGAAGATGGTGTTCTTGTATGATATTTTTCCTCTCTAGCAGCACATGTAACTTATACAGTCGGTTTGTAAGCTGGAAGCAGACCAACAACCTGGACAAGCAAGTAACGTGAATAAGCATTTCTAGGAATACATTCATGTCAATGTAATTTAGCTTCAGTTACTCTATACTGTACTACTCTATTTGGATCCTACTTCAAGATCGTATTGTGCAATACCAAGTAATTGAAGACCAAGGCAAGTATAAAGCAAATGGGGTGTATAACTCACAGGGGGGGAAATATCCGAGTGTATCTCTTCCCCGTATAGCAGTAGCAAAATCATTATAGTTGGGCATACAAAGACCTATGCTTTGGCAGGCTGTGTGCAATTGAGACATTGCTCGAACACTGCTTCGACTACACAAACATGAAAACCAAATCTTGGATAATAAGATGTAAACACTGTGAACGTAGTCGGCCTCACAAGAATCAAGAAAAAAGTGACATACAAGTTAATGAGGACTTCAAGAAACATACGATGGATATGTGGTGTCGTCTAGAACTCTAGATATATAGTTTGGACACCGGGTCACACAAATTCTATCGACAAACTACAGCCAATCAGTCCCCGCGGAGCTATCAAAGCTTTAAAGATAACCTTATCATTTGAAGAAGCTACAACATTGCAACACGTGGCACAACTAGCATGAATGCAGGGACCCACATTCACCGTGAACAAGAATAATGAAAACTGAAGTGAAGGTTACAGTGCTACTTGAAGAAAAAAATATGCAAGAAGAAAACCGGAAAATACAATGTAATATTGAAATCTATTATAAACTCTAGCAAAATAGAATCGTCAGTTCCTAATCGCACAGTGGAACCGCTCATGTCGAACTTGCAAGATTTATCGACCTGAGTCATTAGAAATTTGAGAATATTTATTCTCTTTACTGTAATCCATAAGAAACTGTAGCAGAATAGAATCCTCGGTTTATGAACCTGTGGGTTTAGCGCAACCTACCGCGAGGGGCTACCTTCGGGTAGCACAGTCCCCCCGCGAGGGGCTGCCTAAGGCAGCACAGACCACACAAGGGGCTGCCGCGGGGCAGCACAGTCCCCCCCACGAGGGGCTACCGCGGGGCAGGACAGACGCCGCGACATCACAGTCCCCCCGCAAGCGGCTGCCGTGGTTTAGGGTCCCCTTGCAAAGGGCTACCGCAGGGCAGGACAGACCCCGCCGCGAGGGGCTGCCCCAAGGCAGCACAATCCCCTCGCAAGCGGCTGCTGCGGGGCAGCACAGACCGCGCTGCGATGTCCTGCCCCAAGGCAGAACAGTCCCCCCACGAAGGGCAACCGCGTGGCAGCATAGACCCCGCGAGGGGCTGCCCCAAGGCAGCACAATCCCCCCGCGAGGAGCAACCGCGGGGCAGCACAGACCCCGCCGCGAGGGGCTGCCCTAAGGCAGCACAATCCCCCCGCAAGCGGCTGCTGCGGGGCAATACCGTCCCTACGAGGCGCTGCCGCGGGGCAGCACAGATCCTGCGCTCTGTTGCCCAAAGGCAGCAAAGACCCCGCCAGGGGCTGCCGCAGGGCAGGACAACCCCGCGAGTGGCTACCCAAAGGCAACACAGACCCCGCGAGGTGTGGATGCGGGGCAGCGCTGCCTGGCTGGGGAGGGCTTTCGCGGGGAGTGCAACCTCCTTGGGAGGGGTTGCCGCGGGCAGTGCAACCTCCCTGGGAGGGGCTGCCGCAGTACAGTGTAGCCTCCTTTGGAGTGTAGAGGGGAGCATAAACCCTTGGCAAGGCTGCTTTAGGATAGCATATATTCTGGATCCCGGTTTGGGGGCGGTGGAGAGGGGTAGCACAGACCCTGGAAGAGGTTGGCATAGGGGTATCTAATCCCCGGGGATGCCTGACAATGATATTAGGAAAGATAAGATAGACTTGTGAAACGAGAAGTCAACAACCACACACATGACCAAAGAGATAAGGGTTTGCATGATAGTCTGATCTTTGTGGAGTATTGCAATAGTGGAATGATGCTATAAATACAGTGTTAGACTAGGTTGCATGATTCCACATGTACCATTTCTAAAAACCATCAGAATATCTTTGATCTCTTAATATGATTTAGGGAAATCATATTATGCTTCTAGAACTAGGGTAATTACGATAGTAATACGATTTGTCATCCTGTAGTCCATGAGTTCACAGTGAAGGGGAAGATCTTATTAGTGATGGAAATCAAGGATAACTTTAGAAAATTTATGGGGGGGCAGACTATGTTCATGGAAGGACTAGGTCTCGGGACCGAGACCAATGTTTCAATTGCATTCGTCTTGCTCAGTCCAATGTATGATTCATTGATGGGGACAGAAATTCGAAAACCAAAAATAAAAAAAAAGGCTCGTAGACTAGGGTCAACAAGTCCTGAATCCCGTGAAGGATTGTAGTATCATCTGAAATTACAGTATGTGCAATTACCCCCCCTATTCCAAAAATTAAATCAGCAAGAGAATACTAGAATTAGTCAAATTTATGAAGAATGCATCAATGATATTAAAATAGAATGCAAAAGTGAGTCACAGTTTGAATTTAGAAGAAGGGTAGTATGTCATGGATTGTCTTTCTTAAATCACAACCACTAGCAACAAGTTAGGGATAACAAGTGAGAAACGAGATAGAGGGCTTAGTAGGTATAGGGAAATGAACACTGATTGTGGCAAAGCTGAATTATCAGAGGCATAGTAATAAGAGGCTGAACAACGAAGATGTAATGTCTATTAGATCATGACCAATATAAAGTACCATTGATGTGAACCAATAAACAAAACAAATGGAATAGATGAAATGAATAATTCGCATCACGGACATGCACATAAAATAAGGTAATGTGATGTTGTGACTTTCGCCTTAGTCAAATGATTTGGAACTGCCTGCACTGTCTGATGTTTCCATATCTGACTCGACAGCACTATCATCAATAAACTGAAGAACACGAGGATCTACCAGATTTGCCCTACAACTAGGCCTAGGGTCGATGGCAATATAATCCCTAGAGAGAGATTCAGCGTATTCGGGAAGTTGAAACGGCTTCGGTGGGCTTGGAAAAAAGGCAGGGTTAAGGAAGAACGGAACATGTGATTCGGATCTCATTTTTGACGCTTGCCTACATAGTGAAGTGAATCAAAAATTAGATGAAGATGAAATAATATTCAAACATATGTTTCAATGAAGAAGTTGAAATGGAAACTTACTTACTGAAGAATGAAGTTTTCACAATCTGTTGAGCTGGCACCTCTTCCTCATCCATATCATTTGCGGCATCAACAACGCGTGTAGCTATGGCCGATTGAACCGGATTTTGACGAATGACCGGTTTGATAAGGGCCTCAAAGATAGCTTGATCTTCCTCGAAGGCTAGAACATGACGCTTAGTGGCTCGGCATGCGAGAATGCTAGTACCTGCATATCCGATACGGTAGACAATCATTCATTAGATGTCACCCGAATTTGACAAACTGAAGATGGTTGCATGAAGTATGTAAAACTCTTGGAGATATACCTGTAGCTGCCATGCAGTCGACGACAACAGATCTGGCTTCGCAGCACCCTTCCACAAGCATCGCCATGAAAGCAGAAGCCTTCTCTCTTGGACCACGCCATGGTTTCTCACCATTCATGGTGACCTCTTCGGCAAAGCATAGATTCCGGAGGCAGTCATCTTTGCCCACAGTGACGCCCACCTTTGCATGAGAGGGAACATGCTGGAATGGAAAGTTGTCCTCAGTTGACGGGCCGGACTTTTTGACTACAAGGGAGATTGAAAATCTCTGCGTCTGGAACAAATGGCAAGTCAGGGATTAGTAAAAAGAAGTTTCAATTATCTTAGTAAGACAAAAAACCACAAGGTGAAATGGCTATTACCGTCTTCTTGGGATCAATGGCCGATGTCAAGTGAAGATGGTTCATACCCCACCAATCGCAGAGAATCTTGAATCCGTATTCCTTGCAACATCCTAGAAGTTGGCTTCTGTGCGCTTTGGAGGAAGATGGGTACATCACGAGAAGTGCTCCATTGTTGTGTAAATAACCACCCGCAAAGTCGAAGACTGGAATCAACCAGTCCTCTGAGAACTGATTCCACGCCGGAATAGGTGCAGGAGGAGCAGATACAGTAGGCACATGGAGACCTTCAGGTACATCAACAATAATCAAGTCGACTGCGGACTCTGTAGTCAAGACTCCGTCGAAGTATCTCTGTTTGTCGCTTGCATGCTGCACCATGACAATAGAACGACAAGAAAGAAGTGAGAAGTGACATATAATTCATAATGGAGGAACATAATTAACCAGCATATGAAGAACTGAATGTGATGGTAACAGATTATGATTCTAATTCCACATAGAATCAACATGGAAGAGAAGGAAGACAACAAATTTACCATGGATAAGAAAGCTTCAACGGCTTCTAGGGCTTTCGGGTCACGGGTAAGTCCTCGCAACGAAATATTGAGAATGCATCCGTCAATGGCAGGGTCAGAATCCAAGTGATGAACTGTTGGCGTGAGACCATGCACAAGGCGGTCTTAGGTGAGTGAAAAGCTGGATGATGTGTCCTTCACGTCTGCAGCACTTGTAGCCGGTTCCTGCAACGGAGTTTCCGCCTTCCTCTTCTTGCCCTTCTTCATTGCCTTCTCTTGCTCCTTTTCCGCCTTTGCTGCCAATCTCTTGAGCTTCATATCCTCCGTCTTCTTCTTTACCTCCTCCAGCCTCTCCACTTTCTTCTTGTCAAATGCATCCCGTTTGGCAATGGCTTTGGCTCGTGCTTCGGGATCAAGACCAGCAAACTCATCGAACTCTGGCTCCACCACCGGCGTTTCCTTGAGTGACTTGAACAAAGGTGCTTCCTCTGGTGGAATGGATCCCAAGTTGCATTCGATGTACCAAGGGCACGCTTGCAGATGTGGAGTCATCCAATTTCTGAGTTGCCATGGTGAGAACATGCAGTCATCCCGAGATCTATCCAACCAGGTTGTCAGAAAAGGAGGCAAGTCAGACTTCACTATGGCTTTCTTGGCGTACAACTCGAACTTGAAATACCTGCGAAGATAAGATGAAGCATGACCACAATGGAAGAGGTGAGAATTGATTGTCCTTCAATTAGTTACACTAAGGGATATTCCTCCAACCACATGAGAGTACCAAGTACTCGGCCGCTGTAATCAAATATCGAAGAACAATTCGAAGAAAAAATACGAAAAAGAATAAAAGTCAGGCGAACGAGGTTGCAAGACTCAAGCCCTGACTACTGCAGTCTCGGCCCCGAGACTACCATTCCAAGTCCGCAATGCTTGCACCGAAGGAGTTAATGAATCTAGAAATTACTTCCGAGAAGGACAACAAAATACCTGTAAATGACGCGGTGAACCGCAAGCATTGCACCTTTGTATTCCTTGAAGTTGTTAGACTTCTTGTAAGCGTCTGCACCTCGAAATATTCCTGTGTAGGCAATATCCCAAACCTTCATCCTCCATCCTTCTATATATTCCTTTAGAGTTTCTGGCTCACTTGGAACAGACATGTCCACAGGAATATTATCTGCCCGCATTACCGAATCCAGCAACTCAGAGGCTGCCTCCTCCAACTGTTACATACGAAAGTACATTAGTATGATATGATATTAAACAAGCCTCATGATCAAAACCCACAGCATAAACAGCAGTACTGAAAAGATGAATTTACAAAATCCATACCCCCGAGTACCAGCAAGCCCTAGACAGAAACACAGCCAATTTATCCTCGTTTACGGGCCTCGGTGGAAACCGACGTGCCTCTCTTGTAGGCCCGGATGCATTCATCCACTTCAGCCATTTCACTTTGGATTCCGCAGAGGCATTTGAGGTGGCCATCATCTGCAATTTCTCCAGAGTTAACTCTAGATTTGAAAACAGATTCCAATGCCGCTCGATCTGAAGAAAACAGTAAGAAAATTAGGTAATCGAAAATTTCAGCAGATATTGTCACGAACAAAATCACAAGCAACGAAGAAAAATATTTGTGAGTCATCTATACCTCCAATAGCCAATCAGGTCCAAGAGAGGGGTTTGCTACAGCCACTATCTTTGAGAGCTTCTTCTGGTACTTCTCATTAGAATCTTTGATGGAGACCCGCATAGCCGCGGCAACACCGTCGGCTGTGACCTCCTCCGACGATACGTCCTCTTTATATTTACGAATGGCCACCTCCGCCGAAGCAGAAATCTCTTGCTGAGAGAATGCAACACACCCATTAGAAATGAGAAATGAATCCATAAGAGAAGATGTGGTAATTGAATCCTAAGATGAGAATTAATTACCTTGAAGATAAATGAGGTAAAGACCTCCAATGGCATAGTATACCATTTCGTTCGTGTATTGTTCTTGCAAATTGTTAACTCTTCGGCGGATAACAACTCAGTGAACTTATCGAGGTCCATCATCCCGTACTTTTGGACACGGAAAAGAGTGTGCACGAGATTAGTCTTGACATGATAGTTTTCGGTATGCCTGCATATCACAAATGAAAACAGTGAATAACATGAAATCAATTTTAAGCCACGCAGTGGATTCAAATGAACGAAGAAGATGGAGGAAGATATAAAATCTTTATGAGATGGAGAGCTCACTTGTTTATATCGTGCATAGCCTGCATTGCAACTCCAATACGACCTCTTGTATCAAGGACGATAGAGTCAACACTAATGTGCCAACTCCTCTCCGTGGTATGTAGCCGAGAAATGTGGTTCATCCACGCAATCCTTCGGTGGTTTCCATCACAAATAAAAAATTTCTGATCCACCAAATGCTTCAGCACAGGATCGGACCTCAACAAGTTGTTAAACTCGTCATTGACGGAATTCCAGTGTAGTCCCCATTCAATCTTCTCTGCAGCAGAGAAGACCTCACCGTCCCCAACTTCGTTTGATATGGAAACATAGAAAACTCTGGCTCCCTCTTCATACCCCCCCGTAAATTGATTCTCTAGCAACGTTAAGTCGCATGACAACGTCGGACGAATAATCGGCATGGGCACGAGTCTGCACAACGGGATCTTCATGCGTGAAGCATCCGTGGATGTCAACCTCAAGCCATAGAGAATTGACACAATGTCCAATTTCTGTGACTTCCGAATGTCATCCTCCAGAGCATCCTTCCGCACACCAGGGATATCGACATCCTCTGATTCTGATTCGGAGACCACCTCTTGATTTGGAGTTACCTCAACAATAGCATCACAAGAAGGTTGGGGGGTCATAATCTTTGTCTCAGACTCAACGGTAGTCTGCGTCATAGTAGGAATGACAAACACAAAAATTAGAAACAAATAATGAGCAGATAATAAAGGAGATAATTTCCAATCCCATTTTAAATCGTATGCAGAGAACCCGTTTCATAAATGAACGAGATCCACACTCAAATCCCACAGTCGCATTTGTGACTGAGTGATCTATAATGCCCACAACACCAAATGAATATGTCCGCATCCGAGTCATCAGCGGATGTCACCTCTAAATCATTGTGATCACAAGTACAGTATTCAACACTTTCTCCCGGTAGAAATATCGACTCTCTCTCATCGGATGATCCAATGGATGATGCTGATGACATAACACCCTCAGTACGATTAACTAATCCTCTATCACAATGTTGTGATGATGTCCACAGTGGCCTTACTAGAGGATTCTCTTGAGCTCCCGATAGTAATGCTGTCCTCTCAGTTAGCGTGACGTCTTTTTCAAAACCCGGGCGCAACAGTGGAGCTTCCTCCACCGCCAGAACAGCCTGCTCTTCAACCGCGACATTACCACCCTGCATACCAATGAATAGACGTGAACATATTTAAAACAGTGAAGCAAGTACGAGGGGCGGCACTGGGCTCCTCTCCCCGCGAGCAAGTGCAAGGCCCGTCACCCCTTGGGGGATCCCTCGGGACCGAGACCGCCCTCGGGCTTGGGAGGGGTGTGCTCACTAGCCACCTCCCCACAATGTAAAATACAAAAACTGGAAATTTCAAAACAACACAGCAAGTGCGAGGGGCGGCACTGGGCTCCCTCCCCGCGTGCAAGTGCAAGGCCCGTCACCCCTTGGGGGATCCCTTGGGACCGAGACCGCCCTCGGGCTTAGGAGGGGTGTGCTCACCAGCCACCTCCCCACAAAGTAAAATACAAAAACTGGAAATTTCAAAACAACACAGCAAGTGAGAGGGGCGGCACTCAGCAAATCTCTCGCCGCGGCAAAGTTTTGTATTCTCATCGGAGATTGACGGACATACCTCTCGCGTAGGGTTTGATGCATCTCGTCCCCCTTCCGTGGTTGCTGTCAATCCAGTCTGGCCTCTCTTCGACCTGAGGTTCCGATCCGCCATGATGCCGATTGACAAAGCTGATACAACTGCCCCAATTGCGGTCCGCGGCAAAGGCTTTCAATCTCCTTCCAATCTCCGACGACGATGTTTTGCTGAAGGCCTGCTGTCGGTGTAGGAATGTCGGCGTGAAATGTCGGGAACGAAGGGTGCCCCGAAATGTGCGGATTTGCGGTGTACGCTGAAAGGGGTATTAGGGTTCGGAAAATCCTTGACGCCTCAGACAGCGGATGAAAGCGGATGGATGATTGGGCTTATGTCGGTATCGGGTGCTGTGTTTGGATGAATGGTACTTTTTCATATGGCGCATGAGTTTATATTTACTACGCTCTGTGCGAGATGACATTCTCCTCAATGGGAATATATTATAAGCATCCGTATAATTAAGACGTTACGAAGAGTTCATACCTGGACCATATAGAATCAATATTCTGACAATTTAATCCTACTCCTATAATATCCCAATTCAATGGATCCAAATCCTTTTTCCTACATATTGTGTGACGAATGTTTCTGAAATTTCGATTACTATTTCTACTATTTGTAGATGATTCAGTGAAAATCTGTGAGATTCATAGAGTAACCAGCTTCCTACTATATAATAGATGATGACCATTTCAAGTTCCAAATTTAATGATGATACCAAATATGAATTACTGGAGTGGCGGGCTGTCTTGATTATTCGTGTATGGTTTTCAGAATTTGACAAATTAGCTTGACGGGACATGTCTGTTTTATGATAGTGGGATCCTTGTCTTTATTGGATGTCTCAATACTGCTTTAACTACATAAAATATGGAAGGAATTCGGCCAATAAAAATATTATTTTCAGTTGAGCAAATTAATGCTCTCCGCCGCCACTTGAGGGGCCGTTCTTTAATAATCAAATATGAAGACCCTGTGAATTTTGAACTACGGATTTCATATGTCCGTTTGAATAGATGTCATCAGGATATATCAATGGTGGGGTCTTCCTTTTGTTTTTCTCTGATATGTTACCTTGGTGTTCTTCTCATTTGATGTTCTTCACAGACATTGAAACTCTGCTTCACGTCCTCCTGTCATGGAAGCCCTCCTAGAAATGGTGGTCGTCACGGCCATAGATAAAGGTGTTCCTGTAATTTTCCCGGTAGGTGCAGATGGTTTTGCTATCGTTTCGGCATTGAGACTATCGCTTAGATTTGATCTTTTGCATGATTCCATTCATGTAGATGAAGAGGTTTATGATAAAGAGTCTGGTACCCTTCTTCACACTATTGGGCAAATGCCGACTACTGATTCTGAGAATAGATTGTGGAACCTGAGACCAAGACGATATCGGGCATACGGAGTGCCCGCTGTCATTCAATCATTGCCTACAGCTACGGGAACTTTGCCTGGGTCCAATTCATCCAGATTTCTCTTTCCGGCTTTGAACAATGTCAAGGTAGAAACTTTTTCAAACATAGTCACGAACTTGAGTTCTGACTCTGATGGAAATTCTCCAGAAACACGCTGCACTATGAAGAGTCCATCATTGGTTGAATCTAAACCCTTGTCTAGGGTACTGGAATCCAAGGAGTTGATAGACTTAGGTCCACTGGGTGATTCCAGAACATCTGTGGTCAGTTACTTGAGGACCTTGCGGACTTTGAAAGGTTGTAGGAACGTCTTATCGAAACTAGACTATGGTAGTATTCCAATTCGTAAAGTGGCAGTACTGCCTCCATCGTTCAATGGCGATGTCATATTTGAATTGCCCGCTCTTGATATCAGTAGTACCGTCTCATCAGCGAAACAAATGTACGGGATGGACAAGCGTTATGATGGACACGTCTGGTCAAAGACTGTGACCACGAATATAGTTAATCCAATGGGCTTGTCGTTCCGTAAATCTGTTTGCGTGGGTCACCTTCGTTGTGTGAATACTGAATGCGACTTCCTTCATCGAGTTCATAGAATGAAAGATGTAAACGAATTAGAGTGGGAAGGACTATCTCCGCTACCACTAGATGTTGGACAACCACATCCGCCTGGTTCCACGCTTGTATGCAAGATTTGTAAGGAGCCGCCTGCTTGTATAGCGCGTTGTAATGTGCACGTGTATTACGTTGCAGGCAAGTGCACTTTTAGTAGGGCATACGTCCATCTTGGTCATCACCAGCATCCAGTTAAGGATGGTGAACTCAGAGATATGAAATCCATATCTTGAACTCTTATTGGGGAGCAATTGGAAAGGACTCCTTCTGCCACGAATTCCGCTATAGTCCTAGAAGCAACAAAGGAGTTGTTAGGAGGTCTTCTTCTATGTCCTGACGGAATGCAACCGAAGAGTATGGACCTTGCCACCCTTGTTCCTGTACTAGAAAAATGCAAGTACTTAAGCTCCCCAAGTATAAGGAATGAGGTAACTTCCTTCAAGTTCTTGCGTAAGTTCGGAGTTCTTGACAGCATTACAAGGTTGAGGGGGTCAAGCACATGGGCTTTTGTGCAGGAGAGCAAATTCCCAGGTCAAGGGACCGACATAGATAAGGTATTCCTTTTCAAAATGTCTGAAGTGGGGCCAGGGAGTGGAGTCAATTTGGTGAAGCGAATGCAAATTGGAGGAGACCTTGAGGAAGCATGGATTATGTTTGATCACGTGAAGCGTGTTAAGGATTGGACGACCATGGCGTGTCACGTTTATGACTCCGGATTCTGTCGTGTGATGACAATCGCTTGTTGTGACATGCAATCTGAGGATTGCGCAGCGCAGGTTCTTTTTTGGACAAACCTCAATTCAGTTGTAGAACGACATGGTGTGGCTAGGACGCAATTCAAGGGCTTTATGGCAAACAGCGCGCAAGCAAACTGGAATGCGGTGAGGACGGTGTATGGATCGGGGGATATTTCCGTACCAATGTTCAACCGTGAAAGGACATGTCTTTTTCACTGGACTCAATCCATGGAAAAGCATACAAAGGCAGACATTTGAGGAGACTTGCAGGATCAACATCGTTTGCTATGTAAGCAGTACAAGAACGCCACTTCAACGCAACAATCCGAGGAACGGTACTTAGCCATCAGGGCGTGGTGGTTGTCATCAGGTGCCACCACGGTGGAAGGATTGCGCAAACTAGAGTTGTGGCTTTCGTTCTGGCATTTCCGTTATCGCCAATGGGGAGGCTTCATGGAACTTGTAATTTCCTCACTGTTTTCTCCTTCATTTGTAACAATGTTTGTTATGCCTTCTGTCAAATTAGTTCTGTTGTTACATTGTCAAATGTTCCACTTCGGTTAGATGTGGTGCAGACGTAGGTTCCCCATAACAAACGTCTCGGTCCTGAGACGATGGTCAGTAACCTCAACACTCTGCACGTTGACTAATTAAAACTCGCGTTTTTCCATTTCATCTGTGGTCATAGTCTTCAGTCTTCTGTGGTCTCTGACAAATATATTTATGCTTTTGCTTGGCATCCTGGGAAGACTCGCATGTAGAGCTGACACATGTATATACCCCTGTGATTTCAGGATCTAACTGCATCCGAGAAAGCCGAAATGCCGTCTTGCAACCTTGCGGAAACTGTGCACAATAAGTGGCTTCAGCAATCTGGGAAGCGTGGGAACGACTTATACGTAGCTACGGTCGATGACTTTGTTAGAGCATTCATGCAAATGGTCAAATATCACCAATATTTAAAGGGAAATGAAGGAGGGACGGGACCGGGGAAGGAAGAGTTATTGTTACGAGTTGCCCAACGTTCGACAGAGCGAACTGGTAACCCGAAGTCACTCACTGAAGCACTGTCGTCTATTCCAAGTGTTGAAGCTTTCATCAACAGAGAGCCTCATCTCGAAGGTCAAGAAGTTTTTGGATCACAGAAGAGGAAAGCAGACATGCCACTTGGATGCGAATACGACTCACACCGACCGGACAAAGTGAACTTCTCACATCCTCGTTGGCAAACGAGATCCTTTAGAGCGAGTTCAAGTGTTCAAAATTTGAACACAATAGTGGAGGACATTACTCCAAGTGAAGATGTTGAAGTTCTAGATGCATTTTCAGTGGAGGTGAATTTGAGGCAAACTGCAATTCCAAATTCGACTCATGTATCAGCAGTTCAAGAAAGCATGTGTGACGAGATGCAGTGGCACATTTCACGACTACCGAAAACATCAGCGAAGGCGTGCTTTGCTCTTCAGGCAATGACAAAGAAAAAATGCACAGCTCTAATAGTGCAAAATAGCACTGCAACAGCGGCTCCGACATACACAGGTATGATGGTCAATTACAAGCAAAATCGTAATGATCGTATGCAATTTTTCTTTTGCAATGACGACATTGAACGATGTGTCAAAGGATCACGGCGGAAATGGGTGCTCTCTGTACCACCTGTTCCTGTTATTTGGCCGGTGAAATTAGGCACCCAATTGACGGTGGCCGAGATTCTAGCTCTTGAAGCGGCTGGTTTCCAACTTCCACAACGCCACCTCATTTCCCCACGGAGGTTGTTTGGTGGAGAAGCGGGCATTGAAATTGTGCGTAATTATCTCATTCCAGATTCAGCTGATGAACATCCTACAACTCGGACTGGGAAGGTCGTTTGCCGAAATCCAAAGGCTCCCACAACAAAACACCAAAACAACTGTGCATCGGCCTTAACTCTGAATGCCCGCATTG
Source organism: Rhytidiadelphus loreus (assembly GCA_947034895.1). NCBI lineage: Eukaryota > Viridiplantae > Streptophyta > Bryopsida > Hypnales > Hylocomiaceae > Rhytidiadelphus > Rhytidiadelphus loreus. Next base: position 50,710,097 of record OX344764.1, read on the forward strand.
CAAGCGTAACTATGGTCCCTCACCCTGGTTTTGGATGCATAGTAGCAATGGACTCGGGAATAGAGCCCCGGATTGAGAAGTACATGCTTACTATTTCCTCATTTCCGGACTGCACCTGCCCTTATTTCAAGGAAATGAAGTTGAAGGGCTTGGGGAAGCGTGGAGCTTGGTCAAATTGCAAACATCTGTACTTTGTTCTCAATGTCATCTGCAACCTTCAATCTTCCTCAGATGTCTTCATCCATGCTTCAACATTTAGTTTCAATGAGGTCAAACGAGTGCTTCTTAGCGGAATCCTGAAACATTTGAGATCAAATTAGGATTATTTGAAGCATGGATACTGTTGTCAATATGTTGATTTCGTTTCACATATATGAATGAAAATGTAGTGAGACTACAAGGGCCACTACTTCGATACATTGAGCTTGCATTCTATTTGCTTTTTGCATGTTGTTAATGTATACATGTTCATAGTCATCTTCTGATTTTCTACATGTTCTGACATCCATCCATTTCTCTAATAAATTTAGTGATATCTGAAATGACTGTGTACCTTCAAACGGGATCTTCATTGTTAGTATGCAAGCACACTGGCAATGTCTCAAGTAGTTCGGTGAATTACATTGAAAATAAGTCTTCTGCAGTTTTCCTGAATTGTAGCTGCCACTCTGCAAGCTGCCATGCCACCGCGGTTATAGGGTACTTACTGTAAGCAGTTCTAGATCATACATTACAAGTGTAGACTTTTTGCAGCGGTACCTTCTTCCTCCATTGGGTTCAAAATATTCATATATTGTCGTAGAGATGTGAAGGTACTCTAAATCCTTCGTGCTATGCAAATCGCCTTAATGTAGGCCATTATTCACCCTAATCTTTGATGGATTCTAAATTTATTGTAAAACTACTTTCATCCAATTCTGTAATTTAGTTCCATCGTCAACAAGTACTTCAGTCCTAAACTTTTTCAAAGTACTGTCTTCGTAACAAGGAGGTAATGTCTTCCATTTTATTAATCAACTTTCAACATGATCCTAGATTCCTAAACCCTTTAACTTTTATCATCTACGTTAATCTTCATTGTGCACTACTTCCATCCAAAATGTACATCCAATATATTCACCCAAATTTTTCGTCCATTTTTTTCATCCGAATTCCTATTTCCAATATTTTCATCCAAGTTTTTCATCCAATTGTCTGTTTCGTATTTGTCATCCAAGTTTTTCATCCAACTCCATAATTTCAATATTTTCATCCAAGTTTTTCATCCAAATTCAATATTTGAATATTTTCATACAAAATTTTCATCCATCTACCTCTTTCACGATTTCTCATCCAAATGTTTCATCCTAAATTTTCATCTACTTTCATCTCAATAGTGAACAACTTTCATCCATTTCTATCATATGCTTTCATCCCTGCCTACTCTACTTCCATCTACTTTTGGAATGGTATTTTTCCTATTATTTTTTTCTTTGCCTCTATTTATTTTCATCCATCTTATCATTGAACTTATTTTTAATTTACGCTAACTTGCATCCAAATTTCACAAAATATACTCAAATTCTATGTCATATTCCCCCTATTTCCCATTTTTTTCATTAATTATTTCCTATTCTTTCTTAAATCCCCGCTCCCTGCTCTTCATTCCCCGCTCCCCGCTTCCCACTCCCCGCTCTACGCTCACGCGCTAGCAACGTTGCATCAACCGCCATTGGCCACACGATCGGTACGAGGTGCACATGAAATCTGGCGTGGTAAATATTGACCAGTGCACCCATCTGCACTTCAAGAAGAGGATGATTGAAGTGTCATTGGCACTTTGGGGTTCAAGATCCAAGAAAGACGGGACACTTTCATTGTGCCAAATGGCATATGCGGAGGTTTTTCTTGGCAAGGATGTGGATTGGAGAAGCTTTTTGGGCAGACAGCGGGATAACAAGTTTCCAAATAGAACTCGCCACATTCCAACAAATCCTACCGTGCCACTGGACAATGCACCAATTCCTGCCGTGCCATTGGTTGGTACTCAAAATGTGCAAATGGATGTGGTTCCACCCGTGGAGCAGCCAAGGACAGAGTTGATGGAAGTAGAAGTTGGTTAGAGTAGCGGTGCAAATATCAACCAACAAAATGTGATTGGTGGAGCCCAAGCTGACAGTGAAGAACTAATTCGCTTGCGCCAATTAGTACAAACACTGCAAGCGGAAAAAGAAGAAGCGCTACAACAACATGCAGCAAAGTTGGAAGTTCAAAGTGCAAGGATGCGGGCCCTTGTAGATGAAAATGTGCGCCTCATCGCACGTGAAACAGAGCTCGTAGAGTGCAACAGGCGGTTCAATACAGACTCAGTTCCACCACTCGATGTTGTAGTGGAACGTGCTACATACGAGGCAGACGAAGACAGACCAGGCCCGAGCAATACACCTGAGTTTGTGGTATGACCACGGGCCATTTTTCCAAGTGCAGAAAGTGCCATGTTGGATATTATGTGTGCACGTGCTGAGCGAGCTGAAGCAGAGGTTGGTCCACAATCCTCAAAAGGAACAGATGCTGCTTCAAATGTGCAACATGAAGTTGACATGCAGCATGGCGCTAAACGAGGCTGAGCAAATGCAGCGTGAAGTGAGGAGAGTGGCTGTGGAATTCAATGATGGCGGTCAACGTTATTTTGGCTTGACCTCATGGCCTCGGGTGGAAGAAATGTTCACCGACGATTTGCTAGTGTTCGTCGAGAATTCAAGCATCGATTGGAATGCCCGTGCAAACTTGGAATTCCAGTACAATATCGAGCGCCAACGGTACGGGCCACCCAACCGCGATGGCATTACACCACTAGTGTGGCCTTCCGTTCCAGCTTTTGTACAAGATGGAACAACATGTATAATTTGCCAAGAACCGTTTGGCCCAGAGGGTGGATGGAATCTTGGTACATGTAGCCATCTATACCATCCCATGTGCCTCATTCCACACATGGTCACCAGAAGGAGATGTGCGCAATGCAAGGCTCCATTTCATACACGACTGTACAAAATGTTTGGCCTTCAAGACCACATGCTTGCACATTACGAGTACAATGAAGAAAATTTACCAGGCCTCAGTAATAGAGTACATTGGGGGTCGGACGTGACATGGCTTTGGAAGTGGGGCCACGACAACCGACACCTCCCGGCAGGAACGGTCGCTGAGATACATTGGCAGAGTGACGCCCAAGTGACAGAGGTGATCAGGAGGGTGTTTGGAGACGGTGATCCAGGGCGTCGACTATATTTTGGTCAGATTGCCGGTGGACATTGGAACCAAGACCGCTCCATTTTTGTGCGTGCGCCACATCCACAGCGCATCATGTTTAACTCTCAAGGCGCGCTAGTCGGATTTGAGTGTGAACTGAGTTTTGAGGAACAAGTGACGTACATTGAAGACAATACCTTCCATGAGCCAACTCTTGTGAGTGCCATTTATTCCCACTTACATGATAGATATGACATCGACGCATTTCAGCTTTTGACGACTTTGCAATCGCGACGAGAATTGCAACAATTTTTGAGAAACAGCATAGCACGAGGCGTTGTAATCGAAGAAGTAGAATAGATAGTTTTGGACTAGATTGTGTATAACTAGATAGACGTATAGAATTAAATACCGGAAGTTGTACAAAGAAAATATATGTAATTATATAAAGCCTTTATTAGTTTACTATGTACTTCAACGGATTTATAAAATATGTACATTTATCGTTTTCTTTCCACCTTGTGTATTGTTGCTTCGCCTTTGTCTATTTTTGTAATCTATTGGACCTTTTTGTAATAGTATAGAAGAAGCTTGTATGCTTAGATGGTAGGTAAAAGAGTGTTCTATCTTTATTTTGGGTGTTGCCCTAAAGTCCGAAGTCCATTTTTTGGCCCAAACCACCCTAAACCACCCCTTTTGCTATGTTCACCTATGAATTAAATTTTCCAATTTTTTTGAATCGAACCAAAGGATCTTGTTCTACACTTGTCTTAGATGACGTGATAAAAAATTTGTGATGTTTGACCGTATGGATTGAAAGTTATTAGCATTCGAAGTGAAAGCTCCAAATCTATTTAAAGAAGTTGCTAGGATTGCCCGCTCCATAGAAAAATCCATAACTTTTCCATTCCTAATCCAAATGGGATGAATGAAAGCCTCCCATTTAAAAGAAAATATAATGCAACTAGAAAAAAATATACAAATTTGTATTTCATTTTTTTGTGGATTTTTTTGTCTACCCGGAGTCTTGGACCGCCCAGTGTCCCGATCTCCCCTGTTTGAGGTTATTCCGTTATTGTGGCATATCCTTAACCCCTTGCTCCTAGGCACCGATTGGAATAGAAATTGTATTATGAATAAACTCATAAGTTTAACTATCATTCTATTTTATCATTCTTATGAAAAAGTTTTCAAAAGTTTGAGTAAAAAATTAGATCATGGGCGCCTATCGAAAATCCATTTTGTCCCTTGCAGCAAGGACAATGAGAGTATGTTACTTTAGGGTCTAAGAAATAAAACAATGGAAATTCTTTACCAAAGCCTAAAATAATAAACAAATTATTTTATTGCTTCATATTTGATGAAATCTCCTTTAAGTCTTTAGAATTAAACCCTAAATAATTCACGTTTTGTAACTTCTTTTCTATTAGTTTGAATCTTTTTTTAGTTGGACACATGATTGACTACTCCCTCATTTTTTATTTTTAAATCCACAGTTTACAAATTAAAGTATTTAACATTTTCCATTTTTTCTCAAATGGCATTATGGCATTATTGAACAAAATGTCAACATTTTTTATTAGGAGACTAGGTGTATCAATTTGCAAAAAATTGTAACCGTATAAATTCAAACAAGACATGTTAGCAATCTCATAGGTTGCTAAAACACAACAATATCACTTATAGAGTAAAAGATTATAATGTTTGAACATGAGGGTGTTAAAACTACAAAAATGATGTGAAGTCTTCCAATCCTCTTTTCAATTTTCACAAGTAAAATTTTAAAAAAATTTAGATCCAAAAAATATGAGGTTAAATTGCCTAACATGTATAACCCCAAACAATTTATGGCTTTTAAAAGTATACTCCATATTTTTTTTTTAATTAAAAAAAAAATTTGAATGTGATTTTTTCTCCAAGATCTTGTTGTGTTTTCGAGGCACATTTCCAAAAGCTCTCAATGCTACAAGAAGTCAAGATTGCAATGGGTACCCTTGCACAAAGTCTTGAAACGATAAATCACTATCATTTATTTTTAAGAATAGACTATTGATGCTAAAACTAGACTTCAAGAAGAACTTCCTAAAAATAGCAACTTGGATACTACTAAAAATAGCAATTTGGTTAGGTTTTATTTAACTTTGAAGTTTTGCCAACACCAAATTTGGGTGCTTCGGGCATTTAGGCAAAAAATCCAATCCCACCCGTCCAGATGCCCGTCTATTTTTCCGTCCACAGAACCGTCTAGTTACCTGTCCACAGAACCATCCACTTCCCGTCCAGATGCCCGTCCACCCACCCGTCCACATGCCTATTCACATGCCCGTCCACCCGCCCGTCCAATTACCCATCCACCCGCCCGTCCAGTTTTCCGTCCAAATACCCGTCCATCCCGCCCGTCCAGATACCCGTCCACACAACCGTCCACCCTTCCGTCCAGATGCCCGTCCAGTTTTCCGTCCACATACCCGTCCATCCCGCCCGTCCAGATACCCGTCCACACAACCGCCCACCCTCCCGTCCACATGCCCGTCCAGATGCCCGTCCAGTTTTCCGTCCACATACCCGTCCATCCAAACCGTCCAGATACCCTAAATCCCGCCCGTCCAGATACTCGTCCATCACGCCCGTTCCGTGCCCGTCGACGGAAGCTTGCTCGTCCGGCGCGCCCATCGACGAAGAACGTCCATCCATTTCCGTAGTTTTCATCCTCTGTAAACGGTTCTCGTCCAGATTTCATCCTGACGGAGGCCGGGGTTGAATCCTGACGTCCGTCCGGACATCCTGACGGACGAACAGGACGTGACGGGGACAACCCTGTTTGATTGTTGCTACCCCGACCTGCAAACCCCCCTCCCTTAGAATACATAAATTGATTATAGGTCGTGACGTTGTTCCCTTTCTAGCGGAAGGACATGGGGAGAAGGCCAGCACAAGAAGTACAGCAGCGGGAGAGCAAGAAAGTGAAGGAGATGGGAGGAGGATTCCGGTCGTTGGTGATGCAAATATCAACCCTCAAATCGAACTGGCGAAAACCTCCGTAAGCTTTTCGAATCTACACTTCTTTAACCATTCAAAATTCTCTTGCATCTAGGCTGAGGGAGGGATGCTTTGGGTGTGCATTGAACTCACAAGGAAGTTTGATTGAATGTGGGTGGGGCTTCGGGGTTCCCGTAGGGGCCGAGGGGATGGGTGGCTGGGGCGTGCATTGAACTCGTGGGGAAGTCTAATTGAATGTGGGTGGGGCTTTGGGGTTCCCGTAGGGGCCGAGGGGATGGGTGGTTGGGGCGTGCATTGAACTCGCGGGTTGTCTGATTGAATGTGGGTGGGGTTTTGGGGTTCCTGTAGGGGCCGAGGGGATAGGTGGTTGGAGCGGGCATTGAACTCGCGGGGCAGACTGATTGTATGTAGGTGGGGCTTCGGGGTTCCCGTAGGAGCCGAGGGGAAGTAAAGTTGGGGTGGGCATTGAACTCGCGGGGCAGTCTGATTGTATGTGGGTGGGGCTTCGGGGTTCCCATAGGGGCCGAGGGGAAGTAAGGTTGGGGTGGGCATTGAACTCACGGGGCTGTCTGATTGTATGTGGGTGGGGCTTTGGGGTTCCCGTAGGGGCCGAGGGGATAGGTGGTTGGAGCAGGCATTGAATTCGCGGGGCAGACTAATTGTATGTGGGTGGGGCTTCAGGGTTCCTGTAGGGGCTGAGGGGAAGTAAGGTTGGGGCGGGCATTGAACTCGCGGGGCAGTTTGATTGTATGTGGGTGGGGCTTCGGGGTTCTCATAGGGGCCGAGGGGAAGTAAGGTTGGGGTGGGCATTGAACTCACGGGGCTATCTGATTGTATGTGGGTGGGGCTTCGGGGTTCCCGTAGGGGCCGAGGGGATGGGTAGTTGGGGTGGGCATTGATCTTGCGGGGCAGTCTGATTGTATGTGGGTGGGGCTTCGGGGTTCCCGTAGGGGCCGAGGGGATGGGTGGTTGGGGCAGACATTGAACTCGCGGGGCAGTCTGATTGTATGTGGGTGGGGCTTCGGGGTTCCCGTAGGGGCCGAGGGGATGGGTGGTTGGGGCAGACATTGAACTCGCGGGGTTGTCTGATTGTATGTGGGTGGGGCTTCGGGGTTCCCGTAGGGGCTAAGGGAAAGTAAGGTTGGGATTGGATTTGGGTGATAGGAGCTGTCTGGGTAGAAATTACTCTCATATCCTAATGACTGGTATTTAATTTTGATTTGATGCTTCATAATGTTCCAGGAAATTATGGAGGATACTAACCAACTCCCGCCTCTAGCGAGCCCCAATGCGGATGCCGCTGGGGTAGATTGCGTTGAGGAGGATAACATAACTGATGATGACATGGATAACTCTAATCTGGACTTTACGTCCAAGGACGCATTCAGAAGGTCCCAGAAAGTTAATTTTGTTGCCTCTATAGCCGCATTGAGACTAAAACCTCATTCAATATCACGTTTGAGAATTCCCTTGTGTAGACTTGTCCAGATGCCAATGGTCCGTCCAGCACTACATTGTGACCTAACCAGACTTGAGCAAGAATTCGTCCACGTATACAGAGATGGATCTAGCATTTTCTATGTGTCTGTCACGAATGAGCAAGGAGAGACGGAGGAGGTTTCTGATACTGACAAAGATTTATGGGGACCTATATGGAATGCTGAGAATGATGAATTCAATGCCAAGTTACGAGCAACGCCCGGCCTGTGCAATTATGAAGGCTCCAAATTTTTTGTATGCGACGGTAATCACAGGCTTCTTGCTTGGTCATCATACATTTCCAAGCACCATGCTTGTGATAGCGAGTGGCACGTTTCCATGGATTCCATAATCCTAGAGACGAAGGGCAAAATCGGGCAGGTCATGCATGCTATGCATGATATTAACAAGTATGTCTTTCTATCTTGACTTGTTATTTTGTATATCCTTCATTCACATCCCTTGTTGCCTTCTACTGATCACCTTTTTTTTATGCAAGCATACGGAGAATTCGTTTATTAAGACCAGCCTTGTGCACACGCTTTATTGTGTATAGAAGTATGGTGTCCTCCCTTTGGACAAGTTTGCCGAGCATTTGAGTGACTCCCAGATGACTCAGTGCCAACAAAACACAAGAAAGAGTTGGTACACAATGTCTCTAGAGGTGTTCACTTCATTTATTTATCGGGTAATATTCATCTTTCAATCAATGTCATTACATGAAATCTGAGGCCTCCAGGAGGCCCTTTCAGTTTGTTCCCCAAACTGTTTCCGACCCTCCTGACTGCTGTCAGACCAAATTTGTTTTTACAAAAAAAAAAAAAAAAAAAAAATATTAGTCCCGAAATGCAAAAAAAAGTCTAAAAAAATTTATTTTTTTGAAAAAAAAAATCGATGACGTGGCAGTCGCTCCACCACGTCGGATTCGGGTTCCCAGGGCAGTTTCGGCGTTCCCAGGGTCTAATAACTCAAGGTCTTCTACAGGCCTCAGAAATCATCTAATGATGGTGTTTTAGTGTCCCTTCCTTTATTGAAATTACACTACTAATTTCTACGACATTGTGCAGTACGAGATTGCAGCTACAACGGATGTGGCAGTCAGGAAATACAAGGAAGTCACTGCGGGTGAGGATCAATCCGAAGAAGGAATCCTAGCTGCAATGAGATTGGGTACTAAAGAACAAACCTCAAAACTGACCCAGAAATTGGGGAAGTTGACAGTTGTCGCAAATCCCAATCTAGGGACGGAGTGGCTAAGAGAGGTACGATGATATTGTCAAAGCCCTTCTTCATTTCAGTTGGTTCTTCTACTTGATGAATTGTTCTAATATAATGATTATTTTGTTTTTAGATCGAGCGCCACTGGAGTTCGAATATAACACCAGAAATGACTCTGGACAAGTTACAGATGATAGCCACTTGCAATGTGAAGAGTGAACACAAGGTCAAGTGGTTGCGGTGGTGGAATTCTTCAGTTCAAACACGAGAGGTAAGAAGGTTTCCCCTTAAGTCGGTCGGAGATAATGAGTTAAAGTCCTTCTTGACTAAGGCTTGCTGGTATGTAGGGGCACGTGTTTCTCACTGTACTCTGATTTATTTATCTCCTTCTGCTATTTGCTTCAGTGGATGATTTTTAAAAATGTGAAAATGATTGATATTTGAAGTCCTTGTATTTTACAGATTGAAGATGCTGGGTTAGAAATGTTTGATGATATTGTCAAGAAGGACCAGTTGGCATTGTCTATGGAATCTCCAAAGGAGCCTGAGAGTTTTGGAGATTACATTGAAGGATGGAGAATTCGAGTTTGGGACAAAGCATTCCTACACAATTTTAAGGGGCAAGACGTTTTTAGGAAGTCTGATGACTTCAAAAAACGCAAGGACAACGATCTCGTTGTAAAACGTGTGCTCTACCGGTATGCTTCTTTTCAATTATTTGTAGAACTTCTTCACGATTGTATTTCATTTCAAATACAAACTTTATCTTCCTTGAATTGACATAATTTGTTCCTATAGGTACTTCAGGTACGAGCTTCTTCCAAAAGGGGCCATTTCGAAGCGAGATCTGCCTCCTTTCCTTGGAACGTGGTTGGATGTCTCATCCGAGCACTATATGTTCTCTACCTCACAGCTAAAATGGTGGATGAGTGTGCATCTGAAGTCGGGCGCTTGGTATTTGGATTGCCCACCGGAGTTCACGCCACCATCAGAGGAGTACCTGAAACAATCTATTCATTCTCATGAGGTGGTAGAAGACATTGATGAATTCGCATGACTTGATGAAGATGCAAAAGTTCGGGCTATGAAGAAGAGAGAGGAAGCTGACAAGAAGATAGCATTGAAGAATGCAGAGGTAGTGGAGAAGGCGAAGGAGAGGATGGCTAAAAAGGCTTCTAAACTTGCAAAGACTGGAGAGGCGTCTACAGCTAAGCAGACAAAAGGCAAGAAGGGGAAGCAACAAATTCCGCCCTCTTCCACTAAAGACGAGGGCTCCCAACACCAACAATCTATTTCACGAGGAACCAAGCGTGATGCTGATTATGTCTCACTAAGTGATGGTGGTATGGTGCATGGACCTGGAGCTGTGGGGTTTCTAAATGACTCAGAAATTTCCATCAATGAGTTCATTCTCAATTTTTCTCTTACACAGGTGTTGGCTGATCCACTACCCCAAGTGTATCACGACATCCTAAACTTTATTGATAAGGTTAGCACTTTCCCTAAACTACTTCAAATTACCTTTATATATACTCTTTTTAAGGTCATTTTTTATTTTACTAACCTCCGTCCATTTGTTGCAGTACAAAGGGGAGAAGCATCGCTTTTTTAAAGGAGTGAAGAGTGATAAACTGCGCGTTGACCTTATTCTTGCTGACATGCCAGAGGGTTTGCCTGTCCTTGATTTGTCAGTGCCTTCCACAAGCATTCCCAAGTGGAACATGGACTCCCCCGTTTGGTTAAAGTCATTGTTTGAGTTTGCTAATGACCACCTCCATGATGACGGAGGTCTTATCATTATCTATCCCCTGAGAGCTGTTACAAAAGCCACTATTCTGAAGTACGGTACTACATATTCTTTTGAAAAGATGAAGGACTGGTGGGGAATGAACTGGCTACATTTGGCCTCACCGGTTTCACCCTCAAGAACGGTATATTTCTTTTCCATTTCATTATCGACTCCACGCATCTTCTGATGACACTTGTTTAGTCTATTCAAATCCTTGCAATGGTAATGAAATCCGATGTTTGTTCATATATCTCTGGAATTGTATGCATGCTTCTGTTTTAGTTTTCATTTTTTTAAATGAAGGTTCTGTATTTTTTTTTCCAATTTACATGGATCTAATGTCTACATTGTTCTTCATTGAATTTATTTGTGCAGACCCAACGATTTGGAATTGCTTTGTTGGTGAGGAACTTCCCAGGGGCTGCCCCTTCTAAGTTCAAATTCCAGCCATGTCCGACCTTGAAGAAACTTGGTGTGGATGTAGCACGCGACGATGTACTACAGAATTTTACAAAGGTTGAAACTTTGACTATGGACAACAACTCCAAGCCTTGGAGAGGGGCGCGAGAAAAGGATCCTCGCTTTCTACAAATGTTGATTGAAGCATGCTCATTACCAAATGATGTTGTGTTGGACTGCACTGCTTCTACTGGTAATATGAGATCCCTTGACTATCTATTTTTTGCAAATCCTTTTACCAATTCTGCTTAGATCCTTTAAGTATCGTTTACTGACTTTGTTGTTGTCATATGGTTGATGCAATTAGGTGCCTCCATCCACGCTTGCAGGATTCTGAGTAGGCACATTGTTGCACTTGAGGAGGACCAAGCCATCTTCCATGCCATTTTGGCCCCAATGATTCGGGTACATTCAAGTGTTCCCACCTCTACTGCAACGGTGGTATTACATTCTGATGATGAAGATGCATTGGAAGTTGAAGTTCCACACATAGTGAAGAAATTCCGATTCAGTAAGTAAGTCTATCCAAAACTAGTTTTTTTTTCTAAGTTTAGTTCTATTTTTGTCCATTTTGTTTAACATTACCTTGTTCATTTGTATATCATTTAAAAAAAAATTTGGGGATTGCAGCATGATTTCTAAAGAGGCCGGTCTTCGTCCTTTCTTCACTCTACCTAGTTTTTTCCCAAGCCCGGAGAAGTCCTTTGTGCTACTGTCCTATGCAGAGGCTTTAGCTTCAGCATTTGCATGTCAATCAAATCCGCGTGTGAGGAGAAATTTTAGTGTAGTAGATCCACGCGTCTTGCAGTTTGTAGATGTGATAGCCTTAGGATCAGACAATGAGACATCATCTTCTAATAGTACTAGTCACTCTGAGTCTATGTCAACATCTTCTACTTGATTTGTTTTGGGGTTGCATTACACTACATGCCTTTCATTTTATCATCTAAAATACAATGTTTTCTAAGCCTTAGTTATCGGCATTCTATGTACCCTTCATTATTGTATTTGAAGGATAATCTAGTTCGCAAAATTAGTGTATTTTGGGTTGCAATTGTATCTTTTATTTTCTAGTGTTACTGAAATGAAAGGTTGTTTTTCTCATAAAAAAATTCAGGGATTTAAGGATTCAATGTAAATATGATTTATAATAAATGGAATTTGTGACAACAGAATTCAAAATGACTTTCACTAAGCATGCCCTAAACTCATTAAGAAACACAATTTTCATAACCATTCCCCTTTCCTACCTAATATTCTGAGGTCACGTCATTATTCTTAAGTCCACGGTCATAGGTACTTCATCAACTCTAAACTCTCAAAAATATATCTTAACATACTCACAGGCTCACACACTCACGCTCGCAGGCTCACGCTCACAGGCTCACAAAATAGCAACCCTGAATCATTGACTATCTCTTTATTATCGACATTCCCTATGCACTACAATTTTCCTTGTATTTTTTTGACCATTTGCATGGGTCGACAAGACATGCTTTGTGTGCAACATCGCACCTGCCCACTGAAGTCAACGTAGCAAAAACGTCAGTCAAACCTCATGATCTTCAAGGGCATACTAGTTTTTCAGAGTTCATTTTTGGATTCCCATCCTCTTCATACTGATTGAGAAGATCCAACGGTTACATTTTGCTTCATCGGCAAACCTTTTCAAATATGGTCCATCCAAAATCATCCTAAAAAACAGCCGCTTTCCACTTCTGTTATGAATCAGGTCGCTCTAGAGTTAAACAAAATGTATCTTTAATCCTAATTTAATTTTAGACAAAAATAAAATTTACATTTGATTATGTTTTTTAGCTAAGGCACCACAATTAATAGCCATCAATGTAACACCAAGTTCATTTTTTTTATTTTGGAGAGGTTCCTATGATGTTAGGTTTTCTTGCAATTATTTGAAACTTTCTTTTGGTGGTTGGAGGATGTACAATATAATCTTTATGGGAATATAATGTTTATTCATTTGGTGCCTAGGAAAAAAAATTAGCCCGTTATAAGCACAAAATGCTTGACTTTGGACAACCCAAAAAAATGCAAAAAGTCAATTTTTAATTTTTTCTTCTTCTTGAAGATTATATTTATGTATTTCTGAAATCTTTGATTCATTTCATTTGGACAAGTGATATGAAAGTTATGAAGTGCCTTGTATTGTAGGTAGTTAGGAAATCTTCTTGAAGAATTAACATAAGAGATTTGTTTTGAACTTAATTTTGACAATTTTTCAAAACTAAGGCATCCCTAGTGTGCGTAGATTAGTTACTTCAACAATTTGACCATTGGGATTGACATATATCAATTCCATTTTAGAATTATTAACAATATAATTTTCTCTTCCATCTAATATCTACTTCTACATAACAATTTTTTTAAGAATGAAAATTATTGTTTTTTTCTTGAAATTTTTTTCCTAGATTTTCAACTCAATTTTCCACCATATATATTTGAACCTCAAAACTTTATAGTGTAAATTAGTCAAAGAGATTCAAAGTCTAAAAACCTAATTTTGTAAGGTGGAAAAAACTATTTTCTTTTGACTTTCAACACTAATATCTTACAATCTATATGGTCAAAGTGTATGAAATTTTTTCCACACATTTTCATACATGTCTTCTACAAAATCTTATAGTTGAATATGCAAAAAAAATAAAAATTTCATTTTAGCTTTTTGCACTAGAAATGGCAGTTTTGAATCTTTTTTTTGGATGAAACATGGTCATAAACCTTTAAGAATTGACTCATAAAAAAATGTTAAGTTGATGGTGATGAAATATGCAATGATAATTTAATGATGATAATATAAATTTAATAATTATAAGTGCCTATTGTTAATCAAATATCATGATGGTATCAATACATTGATGTTCAACTTAAAGCTTTAAATTAAGTTTTGTTATAAAGTTTAATATTTAATTTTGAAAGTAGCATTTACAAATATATGGGAAGCTTATTGTATATGTTGTGATTTAAAAACTTATAGACTTTTGGAATCCTTGCTAACTTTCTTTAAACAATATATTGAATAATTGTAAAGTTAAAAGATTATTTAGAGAACTTGGTGGTACCCAATGCTTTGTTGCCATGCCATTGCTCCCTTCCCTTTCTTTCTCCCTCCTTTCTATTTAGCCCTCTTCGTTGTTCTCTCTTTGGATCTCTTTTGGGCTGGTTGGGTTCTTTTTTTTTCCTCTTCTTTCCCCATCTTTCCATCTCTATGTCGTGTTTAAGAAGTCCTTACTAACTATAAACTAGTAGTATCATTTCTATATATAGTAAGCAAAAAATTAGTTGCTCGCTCATTTAATTAGGCAAGCATTTGGCTCTTCCAACAAATTGGCATTCATCTTGTACTTCAAATTGCTTAGGGACAAGGTGAGGTGTACAATGTTCTATTGTACTTGTCTTTTGTTTTCTCTCCTTTTCTCTCTTTTATCTTTTTGTCCTTCTCTATGTTGTGTGTCCAAAGTCCTTTTTGACTACAAGTAGTATCATATCTCTTTTTATGTCCTACCCATTTCTTACAAGAAACTTGAAATTAGTTTGTTCACTTGTTTTGTTACAATATGTATGTATGCAACTTTCTCTTTATTTGAGATCTATCCATTTGAATGGCTCTTTTTGAACTTGAATTTAATAAGTGAGATGATGTTTATCAATTTTAATTTCTACTCCAAATTGAAATTTGAAGAATTCCTAATTTTTTATTTTTTAGTATAATTTAAATGGGACTTATAACCATGGTGTATTGAATTCTAATTGTAGAATGATACAAAAAATAGTTTATCCTATAAATAATTAGACTGTGATATACACATATGGTGAATTTTTCATATTTTTTGAGCATATTTTGTATTTGGTATGAATTTTTTTTCTTCTTCAATAACGAATGATTTTTTCAAATTTCCACAAAAAAATTATAAAACTTTTTGAATCCTAAAAGCTTGTGATTTGATCTTTGAAAATTATAATGATTTCAATGATGTGATTTCTACTCAAATTTAGTGAAATGACAAAGCATGCAAAGCAAGGATATTTTGACTAATTTTGTAGTTATAGGCTTCATCTTTAACCCTAAAAAGTTGGCAATGCCAAAAAATTGTTGATGAATGGTCAAACATACCTTGTCTTTATTACAATAGAATGTTTTTCATCCATTTGTTTCTATACAAATCCTTGAGTGTATATAAAGCACTTGGTGGAAAATCCTTCATTGAAGAACAATAGAAATTTCTACAAAATGTGACTTTCTAGTGTATTGGGCAATTTTCATCTCCTAGTTTGTGATCGAAATGCTAGCCCTTAAAATGATATTTTTTGAATTTGATTCCAACTAATGAAATGAAACTTATTAAGTTTGGTTTCTATTCTAATGTGAAATTCTGAAAAATTTCTAAAATTAAACATTTTATTGACATTTGAATTTTAGATGCTTTTACAAACCTAAGTGATGGATCTTCACAAACTTTGGAAATACTTCAAAGTTTACTTACTTATATTTACTTATTTACAAAACAAAGCTTTAGCCCATAAGAAGAGTACTAAGTTATTTACTAATTGTTGCACTTTCCCCAAATTGAGCAAATAAATCTTCATATAGTAGTTGGAAAAAGAAAGGATTGTTGGAGGTGTTTAAATTTGGCACCAATATTGCTATACCTATTGTCAATTTTGGACGCTATTGCACAAAACTCCAAGAATTTAGAAAGAATCATTTGCAATGTAAGAGAATTCTTCTTAATTTTGTAAGAACATTGAGGCCAAAAAATGGTTGATGAATGATTTTCAAGATTTATGTAGAAATGAAGAATGCACCTATTGGTCTAAAAATTGAATTCTTTTTTTTGAGTGACTACCTTGATAATAGATCTCATTGTTTCAAGATTAACTTTTAAACAACATGCCAACTAAAAATTTAAACTTGGTTTGAGTGAATTATTGATAAAAAAGTGACTTTTAGATTTTTTTTCAAATGTTTCAACCTATTGTGTACCTACTTCAATAGTGAATATGGTTTGCTAAGCATTGCATTTAGATTGTAAAGTCAAAGCATTGTTCATTGTTCACTTTTGTATGCTTTGACAACACAAACCTTAGGCAAGGAACAATACCCATGCCATCTTCAAACAAAAACTGGATTCCCCTTGGATTGCATGGTAGATAAGGAAATGTCATCTAAAGGTGAAGCTATATATTCTCAAAGAGTTGTTTGAATATCTTTAGAATCAATGAATTATGAAGCATCTTCTAGGTCCATGCATAATAATAAAAATATTGTTTTTTGTGAAAACCAGACATCAACGACATTGGAGAAGGAATGGGGGAATTTTTTTTAATCGAGATCAATGGCTCATGGTTTTTCCAACGGAGGGGGAGAATTGCAAACTCAAGAGTTGTTTGCATCTTTTGGGTGCATAGCATTAGAGGACATCTAGACCTTACGCAAGGTCATTTGACTACACAAAAATGTGCAATTACACTATTATAGAAGGATAAAGATTTTTTTTTTAAATTAAAAAATATTGGCTTACAAGATTACATGGTGTGCCGTGCAAGACTAGGGACTAAATTTTTTTTTTAAAAGAAAAAGAAAACTTTTTTTCCCCCTAGATTTGCACATTGGTTGAAAATCAAATGGCAATCCACAAGGACTAGATTTTCTCTAATGTGAGGCAAGAGAGACAAGAGAAGAAATCTAAAAAGAAAAGCTTTGTACCAAAATTTTGAATTTATGTTGTGTTTTCATGCTTATATTAGATTAGATTTATTTGTTTCCTTTCATTAAGTCCTTAATTGGTATGTTTGACAATTTGATAGTGATTACATGTGTGGGAATGGATGAAATTGCTTCCAAAATAGAATATTTCTTCAATAGTTTAGTATTGCACACTCTCTGGAAATGTATATGCCTATGAAAAGTGACATGAAATTTTGAATCATATCATAAGTATCATAATCAATGGTTAGGGGTGGCATTTGCTACCAAATAATTAATTCCTAAAAGACTAAGGAGCTCATTTTGAATTTTTTGAAAACTTGGGTAGGCTCTATTGACCATAATTTCATAATTTTTGCATAAAATTTATAATTATAATGGATGCTAATCATCCCAATCTACATTGTTCCCAATTCATTATGATAAATACTTCAAAAAATTTAAGATTTTTTTAAATTTCAATGTCAATATAGGCAACTAAAAATACACTAAAAAATAGATTAATTGATTTTATTTGATTGTCTAAATTGATACTCACACAAAGGTATTTGAGCCATTCCAAATAATAAGATGAAAGTTGGGTGAAGTTTTATTTTGTAGGCAATGAAGGTAAATAAAACATAATTTTTTTTTGAATGAATGAATATAAAAAAAATTCAAATAAAACAATAGCATAGGATATATGTTTTGTAGTAGAACATTCTCACCATTGGAATTTATAATTCTCAATTTCTTATCAAATTTTTCAGTAATTTAGTTTTTTCTTTTAGAAAGTACCACTTTCCATTTTATTATATTTTAAAATATATATATGAAATTTCTTTTGTCACATTTTTTGACTTTTTTCCAATGCATTTTCAATATAGTTTCAAATATATTGACTAAAATACACAAGTCATTGGACATACATGTTTTTTTTCTAAAATTGTTGAAAGACAAAGTTAAACTTTACCTTTGGGAAGGGCTAGATAACTTTTCAAAGCTTAGATACATTGAACCAGCAATGGGTGGAGATTTTCATTCTAAATTTTTTGGAGAATGTACTTGAATAAGTTAATTAAAGGATTCTATAATACATTGAATTTGTTAAAGAATAAATATAGATGAAGATCTTAGCCTTGCTTTAGATACAAGTATTTTGAAACTTTGGGGGGTATCAAAACATTGTAGTCCTTTAGAAATTAGTGAAAGTTGTGTAGATGGAAATTTTCTATAGATGAACTATTGACAAATTCCTATAGTTTTGAGTTCATTTGTAGGGAGGTATGGATGCTCTAGGATAATTTTGAATGGATAACGAATTAATCGACACCCAAGTTTATGCACAATTGAGGATAAAGATAAATATTCAATTCTACATTTACAATAGATAAGACCAAATTTTATTATAATTAATCTAGGAATAGGAAACTTATTCAATTGTTCTCTAAATCCATAGCTTTAGCTTTTCCTTCTAGTCACCATCAAATAGTATCTTCAATTGTATTCTCTCCATGTCTTGATTGCGTTAGCAATTGCTCACATTTTCCTATGGTGCTCCAATCTCAAGATACGCTATAGCAACTTCAGATAATAATTGATACCGCCTTACAGGTATTTACTCCAACACTATTGATCCCTCATTCAAAACTATTGATTTCTTTCAGTCAACACAATCAGTTTCTCCAAATATCATCACAACAACCATATAAATTATTATAATAGCACACTCCAATTTTTCCAACTATAGAACCTTCTCTCAAACACGGCATCCATTGATTCACTCGCTATATTTGCTCACCTAACATTAATTCAATCATAACATAAAATCTATAGATCTAAACACACAGCCATTCCTAATGCTCACTATAGATACTCTCATAATCCAACACACACTCACAATAGATAAAACAACAATGTTCACAAATTCCATTCATTCTAGGCATTCTCCATTCCGCACAATTGACAATCACAATTGATAATCACTTCCACTCTCACATTAACACTCAATCACAACTATGGATATTCTCTCATTGGACTAAATCTATAGATTAAACATTCATACAATTCATCACAAATGCAATTGATTCATCACAACTCCCGGCACACGCTCACAATAGTATAACACTACAAGGAAAATACTTTTGCATAACACATTCAAAAATTAACACACTATAGATTTCAACATTCAAAATTCATCACATACAAATTAAGACCCATTGAACACAGTACACACAACTCCAAATTTACAAATGATCTCCGCTTTGTATTTCACTTTGATATTATAATTAATCCTCCAAAGTCTCTCTTTCTTTGTTATAACTATCGATTCAACAGTCTCCACAAACACAAAAAAACAAGAACAAACAGTACAATAGAACAAATCTCCCGCTTATACTGACACTCACACGCACTATAGTTTCTCCATTGCCAACCTCTACTACCGTAGAAGCTCTGGATCTCTTCTCTAGACTGAATTTCAACCATTGTTGACAATTGATTTCACTTGCTTCACAAGGCAGTTAATAATCGCCACTATAGCTCACACCCCATTCATCCATTTCTATACATCCATTGATAAGATTCTATAGTAAAGTCCTTGCTAACTGGTAATAACCAAGTATTAACAACTTAAATGCCATAGTACCATAGAAAATTGGAAAATTAACAAAATTAAACTATTGTGCACATTTCCACTATAGACTATATGACTACAAGTTGGAAATTGTAATTTGGCAAATGCCTAAAAATAGTTTTTCCAAATAATTTTTATGTTTTGAAAAAATTATATCCTAAAAATTTTGGCATAATTTTTTTTAGAAATATTTTTGTAGACCCAACCCACCACCTACGATAGTACTTAAGTTTTTAGGGGCTACCCTTGCTATATCTTTAGCAAATTATTTCAAGACTATTGGATGTTGTCTCCCTAAATAATCCACTTTGATGACAAAAACCTACTCACGTAGGTTTCTCAAATAAATTATTGAACACACTAGTAGACAGCTAGTCTTGGAACACCAATTAAAGTACTAGTAAGAGCACCAAGCTCTATTGCTCTCACTTGTGCTCCATGACTAGCTTTTGACTAGTGACATAACTTGAAATTGTTACAAACAACTTGTAGGATGTAATTAACTTGTAATTGAGCATCCTACAAGTTGTTTGTGTGGAAGGCATGGAATTGAAGGTGAGAATTTGGGGGCAAGTTGATTGGAAGGCAACAATTGGCAAGATCTTTTCAATACAAAAAAAAGCTTTGTGCTCTTCTAATTGGTACAACATCAAGCAAATGGAGCTTATATCTTCTTGCTAAAAAATTGGGGGTGTTAGAGGTCCTCTCACACAACTAAAGATAACCACTTCTTTTTATGTTGTAATTCATAGAATCATGAACTAGATGTGTCATATGGGATAATCAAGTACAACAATATCACATATGGATTGAAAGATTATATTGTTTAATTATAAGGAGGTTAGAAATTTGAAAGTTGTTTGAAGTCTTTCAATCCTTGTTTATATGTCAAATTTCATATTGATTAGGTAAATCTTGTATAGAAAATAGAATGTAAAACTATTAATATCTGAAGGATTTGGGACGTTTTCTAAAAGAAATAATAATAAAAACTACTATTATTTGGTGCATTGCCCCAAATTGACAAATAAAATAAAATTTTGAACTTCAACTATAGTATATTATTATGAAAATGTGTAGGAAATTTTTTAACCCATTTGATTGCATAGATTGAAAGATTATAAATTTTAAAGTGGGAAAAAAATTATCCCAATTCAAAATATATCCCTTATTTTTTGGCTTTAACCGACCTTGTATCAACTTTTTCCATTACAAAGTCCATTTCCTATGGTTACAATTGAGTTCAAACTAATTCTTTTGAACAATTCAATTCATTGTGAATTGTTTAGAATCTTCCTAAATGGACTACGGGGTTAGGTTTCTACAAGAATCCTCTACAAACCCCTTCCCTCCCTTTAAATGTTTGGAGACCCCAAGTTTAAACTATAAGTCCATAAAGTCTTCAAATTTTATTGAAGATAAGTCTAATAGCAATTTAGACATTTCTAAGCTAAAAATCCAACGAAAATAGTTCTAAGTAACATTAACTTTGACACTTTTAGCCTTAGCCTAAAAGTTAATGAAAAATAGGTTCAACAACAACTTCTAGACTCTTAGTGTAATCCAAGTTTTACCTATCTCACAAACACCAAGGATTAGAGTATAGGGGTTCAAATCGTGGGAATGGTCAAATAGTCTAACGTATTGTAGCTAAAGTCACTTGTTTTCTATAGTAAAATGGGAATTACACAATTTAACAAAACACAAAAGGTTGCAAAAGGTCTTACTATTGGTTTCCACTCTTATACCCAAGAATAATTTGTGGTTTTGTCCATTACCAATGCTTAGAACTTATGAATGCGGTCTCGGTTCTATCTATTGTGTGGCTCAATTTGTAACACAATTAGTCAGG
Source organism: Rhytidiadelphus loreus (assembly GCA_947034895.1). Classification (NCBI taxonomy): domain Eukaryota; kingdom Viridiplantae; phylum Streptophyta; class Bryopsida; order Hypnales; family Hylocomiaceae; genus Rhytidiadelphus; species Rhytidiadelphus loreus. The sequence continues at coordinate 50,731,461 of OX344764.1, forward strand.
ATAAACAACAATTTGTCTTGGGCATGCTCTAGACTCTAATGCAATAGTGTTATAATAGATAATAATATTGTACACATTCCTTAATTATTGGCGATAGTTTTTAATAAACAATTTGTCTCCGTCACTATTTAGATAGCCTAATTACTAATTAGGATGCACAAGAAATAGTCAATGTCCTATCTAAAAACAATTTGTCCCTATCTAAATGTAGGGCATGAGTGTGTGAATGCAAGTTCTTTAATTACTTTTGTTGCACAAGTTCATCACAATTAGTCTACATTCAACACTCAACAACTATTCATCTTCTAGATCAGCAATTCCGAATTCCAACACTTGAACTAACTTCAAATCTCAATCACTTACAAGAAACAAACTAATTTCTTAACATTCTAGCTCAATCACCCGACCACTTGTCTATATTATATTTCCAGTTCACCAATAAGAAATCAATTTTCACAATAATGATCCTTAAGACAATTTGTATAACTCAATATCGTTGAATCTCACCTCGAACTTCTACAACAAAGCTTGAAACCATTTGTCTGTATTTAATAACTTGATTAGACCAATGGAATACTCACTTGACCAGCTTTCAAATCTAGAACTCTATTTACAGTAGCACTGCTCAAATATTACAACAAATGGTATGTCTCATTTTGTTGCTTTACAGTAAAACCGTAGACAATTTGTTGATACTGTCTGACATAATGCTAGTGGAATCCAATTCCTTTTTAGTACAATAATGTTAAATCATGACCTTTATATTCCACTCTAACAACTTGTCGAATACACATCCATTGCAACTAAGATACACATACATTTACCACCATATTTATAACAATTCACACGCGCACACACAACATCAAAACTCCAACACAAAAAAAAATTGACAAAAAAATTATAAACAACTTGTTCTCCAATTTCTGTATCCCTTCAGCTTCAACACCATTACACAACAATTAGTTGGATTCTACATTTCAGATTATTATCAAGAAGGGATTTCACAAGAATATATGTATGTATAAATAGCATAGAATTACAAACATAGGATCAATACCACGTTCAACTATAAATCAACAATTTGTCTAACACCGCCTAATACAATCCACAAGGAAGTTTACAGCATTGACTAACTATACATCTATCTATCTATATTCCCAAGTATACTTACAAAATTAATCTTTCGGAGACAACATAACAATTAGTCAATCACAACAATTATTTAGCATTATTACAATTTTTAATTCATCCAATTTTAATGGAAAGCTTACGTCAATATTAATTGTACTAACAACAAAGATAGATAGTCAAGAGTTTCATAATTTGATAATCATCACCGCACTGCAAGTGGCCTCCACTCACATTCAAATTTGTAATTACCACCACTGTGAGTGATTTTCACCGTGAGGCAAAAATTGTCCACAAATTTGGGCCGGAAGAGGAGTGTATAAAACCTCTACACTAATTTCACCTCCAAGCAATGGACTCCCCTAAGTTTTATATTGATTTCTATTTTATTTTATTTTTATCTTAAAAGATTTTTAGTACAAACCATGAGGGCAACAGTCCAAAATTCCTCCAAAACAACACCAAAGGCAACAAAAATACTCTAAAACATGATTAAGGAAGTCCTCGTATCCTCCTAGACCAAATTTACACTAAGAAGACTCCAATTAGGGCTCAAAATGAGTGAAATCTAGGCCTATAATTTTGTGACAACACGTCTTCTACCAAGTCAAATCCCTAAATTCAACCATGGACTCACCCATGAACCTTTCCCCAATCATGCAAGAGTTTTAGACATCCAAATTGTGGAAGACCATAGATATATGCTCAAAATGCAAGACTCAACATAGATTGTAACCAAATTACATTTAAACTTGGTTGAAGTCACAAAACAAGGAATAGCACAACCCGAATTGCTATCCATGAGGCAATTGGACTCTCTCCACCAAAATGGCTACCATTTCTTCTTCCTTGCTTCAAATTAGCAAGATTTAGTCCTTTGCACAGCTAACTTCACGATCCATTTTCCCTCCAAATTTCAGTTCAACACACCTTGTCAATCTTCCGCAATTGCTCCTCAATGTTTTAGCTCCATTTGAAGGCAACAACTGACCTCCCTTCACAAAAATAGCCATCATTTCTTCATCGTTACTTCAAATTGGGCAATCTTGATTTTTATAGGAAGCCCACTTGATGATGCAGCTTTCCTCCAAAATTCAGCCCCAATTGACCTTCCATCCCTCCGCGATGACTTGCCAAAGTTGGTGACCTTGATTTGCCGTAGCAGCAGACCATCTTGCACAAAAACGGCTACCAATTCTTCAATTTAGCTCCAAATGAGCTGAGCCATGCATTTTCAAAAAGGTAACTTTAGGGCGCACCCATCCTCTAAATTTCAGTTGCATCCCTTGTACTTTCCGCCCGCAGTAGCTCCTCAAAGTTGGCAGTTCTAATGGCAATTCTCAAAACCTAACCTCTTTTCATGTTTTCTCATTCAACCTTCCATCTAACTTCACCAAACCTCACTTTTCACCCCATTTTCACTTCAATTGAGTGAAAACCTACTCGACTAATTGCCTATGATCCTAATTCAACTCCTTGCACTCATTGTTTTCCCCAAGAAAAACCACACCCAACACCAAACACATAAGAGAACAAAGAGCAAGAGGAGGAGAGAGAGAGCTCCAAACCCTAATTTGACTATTACCCCCCCACTTCCTAACTAACTAACACTCCTAATCACTTCATCCATCACTAATTTACTGAAAAATCAATTAAATTACTACTCATTGCCTAAGTAGTGTTTCTACACTATATTAGTGGTCTCATAATAGTTTTAAGTTTAGTAGCTTCTTTTGTGTTTTTCATCTTTCTTCTTTTTTGTTGGTTTTCAATTTATATATAGATCCATTTTCAACTTCTAATCTTTGTTTTCAATTCCTTTTTGTATTTTTTATCTTTTAAATATTTTTCATTTTTCATTTTGATCTAGTTTCTTGTCCTATGTACTAAAAGCCTTCTAACTAATGGTTATAGTTCATTCTAATGTACTAACACTTTTGTACTTAAAATCTCACACATAGTTTTTATATTTTCAATTATCTTAAAGGTGAACCAATATGGTGGTTCACAACCACCACTATTTCATGGAAACAACAGATTGGCACACAGCTCACACGTACAACAATTCTCCACGCTTGTTCAACGACCAGTTGTCGCTACCACAGGTTTCCAAAATATCCAATTGATTCTTCCAATCACTCAAAACTCAATATAACAACCAAAAACAAATTGTTCACCCACACAGCCACACTGCAGACCGATCAACAAAGGAATTTCACAATGCTTTAAAACAAATAGTGCTCTTGTTACAACAGATATCCGCTTCTGCAATTTTACAATTTGTCTATAGCTCCATTAACCACTGAAGTACTGAGACTAATTGTTTAACACATAAATTTCACTCTCACCACTTAACAAGAAGATCATGTAAGGACAATTTGTTAAAAATTCGCAAACAACAAAGTAACCGATCACTGGACTACTTGTTAGAATACGCACACCCCAAAAGTAACTCAAACAATTTGTAATACCAAAACTAATCCACCACTGCAAATCCAATCACTAGATCGCAAAAGCCAGTACAAACAAGAACAAGTTACAAACAATAACTCAAAAACAACAAGTAGATAATCAAGTAGATGTAATTGAAGGAATTCATAGTATATATGACAACTTGTCAGCCGAAAAAGAAAACCAAGAAGACCGAGGAAGTGGGGGGAAGAACAACAAATTGTCTGGCTATATCGGAAAAGAAGAATAACTAATTGTAACCACTTGAAAGCCAACCGTTCAAGTGGTATTCACCCAATTCAACTGAATACTTTGACCAATTGTCACCTGAATGCTCAAAAAGAAGAGTTACTTAACTATTTGTTCATTTTAACTAATTGTTCTACTAATCAAAGGGAATTTAAGCTTTCTTTACTATTCAAAGACAGATAGTAAAACAAAAATAAAAATTCAAGTGACTACACTTAGCTTAGTTAATTAAAAATAGCTCTAACACCAACTTTGATAACTTTTGAATTGTTTTTGTTTTGTACATCAAGGTGAGCCTACAACGCAATTTTGAATTATCCTCACTTTGTATATCAAAGGTAAACCACACAACGCAAATTATGTTTGCTTCTCTTTATGAGATTTCTTCACTTCACTTTTGTATTGCTTATCTTTTTTGTTTGCATCATATATTGTGTTTTGTTTTTTAAACTACACCTACCTCATCTCTATGCCCCTTAATGTATAGAGTTGCAAAAATAGAGAGTTGTCAAGATTGTCGTGTCCTTCATGCTAATACAAGTGCATGCTTTTTCATATTGTATTTACAATTTTGGATGTAGTAGTTACTATGATGGAAAATTTCATTAAAATGGCAATATTCAATATGCCATTTTTAGACTACATAGTCTAAATCATAAAAGTGCCATCTAGGACTAGTACAAATTTCAAACATCTTAGATTGATATAGATTTCAAACCCCACACTCTAAACTGTAAAAGTGCCAAACTTGTGGAATTACTACCATTTTAGTGAAATTTCCTTTTATAATGAAATTGTCAAGTTTGTTGGTTGATAGTTGATACATGTTGTTGGTGATTTCTTGTTTTGCAAATCCTTGTTGAATTTGCTCTAAAATTTTGTGTCAGTTCTTCTTTCTCATATCATTCCAATTAGTCTATACAATTTTAGTTTCAATAATAATTGCTCTAAAATAGTATCAATTTCAATGCTTCAATTGGCACTTTTTCATTTATTTAAGTATTTTTGTTTTGAATTGGATCAATGAATGATTTGCCTAATAGCTCAATCCAAATTGGCAATTGGCAAAATATAATATACACAATTACAATATGTGAAAATTCACTTTCTTGGAGAGGAACTCAAAGCAAAAACGTGTCAATTGCGATTGCAAAAAACACTTATATTCTTTGTTGTGTTTTGTCTTATATCCATGATTTTTTAAGTACTTAAAATTTTTAAAATAAAATAAAAACATATGGCCAATCTACACACTTTTAAAATTAAATTAACTAGCAAACAAAAAGCATAGAAATATTTTCTGAGTAGGAGAATTAGAAAAGTGGTAAATCTCAAGAAAATAGATACTTCAATGTTTTAATTAGTTAAAAATGGTCATTCACCGAAAGAATCAACCAAAAATAATATTTTATATGTTTCAAAATGCAAGAAAAAGGAAACTCATATTGTGGACCTCCACACCAGATAAAATAAATTACTTTTAAAAATCCTTAAACCTCTAAAGGACCAAGACCTTTTTTTGCCAAAAAACACACTCAAAACTGCCACTTCAATAGCAAAGTTTAAGAAAAAAAAATTCAATCATTTTTTTGCACATCTAACTGTAGGATCTTAAACCTAACTAGTATGAAAATGTGTGGAAATTTTCTTAGAAAATTTGACAACACACAATTGCAAAGATATTTGCGTTTAAAGTGAAAAAAACAAGTGTTTCAGAACATTGCGGGACTAGATTATTTGCCTTTCAACCTTCTTAACTTAAATTTTTTGCACTACAAAGTTCTGAGCTTTAAATCTTTATGGCGGAGAATTGGGTTGAGAATCTAAGAAAAAGAAAACTTTTAAAAACTTAAATTTTTATTCTTAAAAAAATTGTTAATTAGAAGTAGGTATGAGATAGAAGGAAAATTCAAATTATTAATATCTCTAAAATGGAATTAAAATGTACTATCCCAATGTTGAGATTGTTCTAGAAAGAAAACTAAACCATGTTGAATTTATTTTTTTAACTATAAAAATTGCATTCAGAAATGAATCCTACAAGTTATTTTTTTAAGAAGATGCTCTAATTGCCTGGAAAAAAAAGATTGGACACAACTTTCTCATAACAAATACAGATGTTGACTCCTCTCCCCCCTTCCCCCTACTTTTAGCTTATTTGGGCATAACTTTTGTTCCCGGGCACCAATTGAAAAAAAAATAATGCTCCTATGAAGCTAATCAATTTTTCTATCTTCAAAAAAAGTTTTGAAAAATCAAGACAAAAATTGAGACCATAGGTACTTGCCCGAAATCTCACTTGTCTCTCAAAGGGACAAATGGTCCTTTAGGGGTTAAGAGTTAGTACTTTTAAAAATAAAATAGACCATACTAAATAATCATTTTAGTATAGTAGAATAACTTTTGTATTAGAGCCTCAAGATTTTGATTTTCTTATTAACCTTTAAATGCCCAATCAACCATTTTATAGTTGCTTCCCAACTTCAAGAGATTCATGGATCCCCAAAATAATATTTATTCTAAAATTATATATTTTTTTCATGTATTTTGTTAAGTTATATTTCTAGAGATAAAAAAAACTTTTAATTTGGACAAAAACTTCACCTTGGGTGATTTTTCAAAGTCAAATACTTCAAGCACTACAAGGGAAATGGGCCCTAATCTACAGAAATTTTGATAGAATAGTGTCCAAAATGACAATCACAACTTGTGAAATTTTGCTTTTTGTCAATGCAATCAATATTGCAAAGTCTGTCAAAATTCTTGTCAATTTTTCAATCAATTTTGTCAAACAAAGTTAATGTCTTCCTAGAAATCCAAGAAATGTTTATATACAATTTTTATTTTAGATACACAATCAAGTGGCTATCATTTTCTAAGTTCATATAAGAAATTATACCTCGTTGCAATCTTTAACCATTCACTACCAACAACATTACTTTCTTCTAGGGAGAGAAACACCCTCTACATATGTGGAGGTAGGAGGTCAACCAACGCATATGAGATATGTGAATTTTTGAAGTTGTGAGCTTATAGTGATTTTAGAAATCCGTAATTTTGTAATAAAACTAAGATTTTAAACCTCATTTGGGCATAGTAGAATATAATTTTTTAAGAACTTTGAACTAAGAATAGTTAAAATATGAATTGGAGTTTCAAGTTCAAAAATAAGGTTGACATTTTAAGTTTTCAATCAAAAGTTATAGGCATATTTCAAAGAGGAAGTTTGAAAAAATATAATAAAAACAATTTCAAACACCTCTTTGAAATTTCATAACTTTTGATTGAAAACTTGAAATGTCAAAAGAAATTTTGGATGAAAAACTTGAGTTGATTTACTAACTAATTTTAGCTCAATTATTTTTGAAAAAACACATTATTCTATGCCTAAATGAGGTCTGAAGTTTTACTTTCAACACAATTCCTATTTCTAACTTAACACATAAAGTTAGACATAGGAATTGTGTTGAAAGTAGGACTTCAAACCTCATTTAGGCATAGATGAATGTGTTTTTTCAAAAACAAATTAACTGAAATTAGTTATAAAATCAACTAAATATTTTCTTTTAAAAATTTATTTGACATTTTTAGTTTCCAATCAAAAGTTATGAAATTTCAAAGAGGTGTTTGAAATTGTTCTTATTATATTTTTTCAAACTTCCTCTTTGAAATCTGCCTATAACTTTTGATTGAAAACTTGAAGTGTCAAAATTATTTTGAACTTGAAACTCCAATTCATATATTAACTAGTCTTAGTTCAAAGTTCTTAAAAAAAAGACATTATACTATGCTCAAATGAGGTCTAAAATCTTAGTTTGATTACAAAATTACGGATTTCTAACTTCACTATGAGCTCACAACTTCAAAAATTCACATATCCCATATGGGTTGGTCGACCTCCTACCTCCATATGTGTATATAAGGAGATTCTCTTCTCCATTCATTTCACAAAATACAAATGATTCATGGAAGAAAATAATTTAGTAAATAAATTAGCTCCATGTTCTCGATTTGTTTTGGTCAACGTTTTGGAAAGTTGATAAAAGAATTTAAATCATCCAAAAATGTTTCATCTAGGAACTTATCATTCATCTGATAAAATTTCATCCAATTTTTTTCTAGCCATTATTTCAAGTATTTTATTAAATCCTTGAAAAATATTTTTTGGAATTAAGTGACGTGGAAATTAAAAAATCCATGGTGGCAAAGGAGTGAGAGGAAGACTTGCTGAAGTGTATCTTTGTCCGAAATGACAGCCGAATTGACAAAATTTTGTCAATTAAGTGTCCGAATCAAGTACTCCTAATCTACAACACATTTGACAGAATTCTTTCAAATTTCCTGTCAAATAGGATACAGTTTCCTTTGTAGTGAAGAAATGTTTAGTATGGATTGTTTGGAAGAGAAACATAGCCAATCAAAGGCCTACCTAAGATAAAAAAATTCCATGGGTGTGCAAGTGGACAAGGGGCTGATTGATTGGAGCATATGATTTCACAATCAAGTGAATTTTTTTCCCTAATGCACCTCACTTGATTGCAAGTCTCTTAAAAATAATATTGTAAAAATTAACATGCGTATTGTAAAATATTCATAATTGCATTTGGTCAAAAATAAAAGGCTTTTTTTTTTGGAAATTTGAAATATAGGCCTTCAAAATGTTTTTGCCTAGGAAAAAAAATTGTCTATTGATCAAAGATATCTCAAAATTTGTATTGTTAGAGCCTTTCAAAATTGGAGGGTAGACTAATTTGATGGTGATGAACAAATTATGTAGTTAGAGTTTTCCAAAAATTATCCTCGAAGAATTTATACTTTCATTTCTTACAATTTGGAGGTGATTTTGAGTAGAGAACCCCTTTGGACATTTAGGGATTAAAAAATTTGTAATGTGATATCTCTTGATCTTTGAGCCATGTAAAAGATAGGATTATAACTAATAATTTGTATAGGTGGAGGCACTAGTTGGAAGGAATGTGTTAGTGGATCTGTCAACTACTTACATCAAACATAGTTTTCATCTTTTTGCTTAACCCCTAAAGGACCAAGTGTCCCCTTGGGAGACAAATGGATTTCGGGCAGGTACCTACGGGCTGAATTTTTCTCCTGATTTTTTGAAACTTTTTTTGAAGATAGGACAATTGATTACCTTTGTGGAAATATAATTTTTTTCCAATCGATGCCCGGGAACAAAAGTTATGCCCATATAGCTCAAAACAGGGGAGACCAAGCAGCAAAATAAATTTGCGAAAATTTGAATTTTTTTTCTAAATTTTTTTCCCTCATAGATTATATTTTTGTCTATCTGGAGCTTTTATTCATTTCATTTGGATTTTTTATGAGAAAGTTATGGACAATCTTGTTTTTTGGGCAATTAGAGCATCTTCTTGAAAAAATAACTTGTTGGATTCATTTCTGAATGCAATTTTGACAATTTAAAAAGAAAAAAAGTTCCACATGGTTTAGTTTGCTTGCTAGAACAATCTCACTGTGGGGATTAGTGCAATTTAATTCTCTTAGATATATTAATAAAATAGATTTTCATTCAATCTCGTATCTACTTCTATTCTACAATTTATTTAAGAATGAAAATTAAGTTTTTTTGAAAACCTTTTTTTTCCTAGACTTTCAACTCAATTCTCCACTATAATGATTTAAAGCTGAAAACTCCGTAGTGCAAAAAATTTAAGTTAAAAATGTTCAAAGTCAAATAATCTAGTCCCGCAATGTGCTGAAAAACTTGTTTTTTTCACTTTAAATCCAAATATCTTGCAATCTGTACGGTGAAAAATTTTGAAATTTTTTCCACATATTCTCATACTAGTAAGGTGTAAGATCCTACAGTTATATGTGGGAAAAAAACAATTTTCAAACTTTTTTACTCTTTGCTGTAGAAATGGTAGTTTTGAGTGTCTTTTGACAGAAAAAAGGCCTTGGTCCTTTAGGGGTTAAAAAACAACACGAGAGTCTAGAAAAAAGTAGAGAATGTCACATAAGAGATGTCAATTTCAAAATTTGTATTGAAAGCTTTAACCCCTAACTGCCTAATCGACCATACATGGTTGGTCCAAAATTTCAAACTTGTTTCTATGTGGGCAGTTGAATTCCTTTAAACATTAAATTTTTTTTATGCATAGTATTTAAGGTTAACTATTAGAATCTTTTATTTTTCATTGAAAAAGGTAAATATCTGATTTTTGAGAGGTTCTCAAATGCATATATGTACCATTAGTGGAAGAGTAAAGCTTGAAAACTTTACTTGATTTCTTGACTTTCAACAAAGCTTGCCAAGTCGCTTAATCTAAGATCTAAAAATTGTACTTATCTATTTGTTTTGAAAATGGTCCCAATGGAAAGAATAAAGTATTTTCATGATTCTTACTATTGAAAATTTAAACATGCAAATGTTGATTTGGAGTTATTTGCGATTTCTACTTATAAAAAGAAATTGCATTTCAACAATTGCAAGGTTGATTGTGTAATGAGCTTGATGGATCTTCATTCGAACTTAAGTTTTTTGGAAGTGCATTTTAGTGTGCTAACACAATTTCTAGTTGTTCATGTCACTTAAAATCATTACATGGGATTTAGCCTTGGGGAGGGCCGTTTCAGGCTGGTTTCCGTTGCTGGAAACCAGCCTATGCTGACAGGAAAAAAAATATTAAAAATTTAAATTTTAAAAAAAATTAATTAATTAAAAAAAAAAATCTCTCGACCACATCAGCATCCTGTATAGTAGAGTTCCTAGCGTTTGGAAATGCATGGGAACTTGCAGCCCTCTACTTCACCAAAATCCCATCTAATGACCAAAAAACTCTTATATGCAAATTTCTCAAACATTGAGTAATTGCAAAGTTGATTGTATAATGAGATTGATGCATACTAAAAATAGGATACATACATTTTTCTTGTTATGATCTTAGAACTCCTATGCAAATTCACACTCAAAATTGGTATGTATACTAATAAGCAAGCTCTTTAAACATCTACACAATTATATTTAAAAAAAACAATTCACCTCATTGGGGATAGTTATAAGCTCATGCTCTAGAGCTTTCATAGGAAATTAAAATACACTTGAAAAGGCTTGGGCACTTAGGGGTTAAATAGGCACAATTCATGAAGCATGGAAGCACCTATTTTCTAGTCTTCAAACAATTTTGGTCCTCAAACAACTTTAATCTTATTGTCATTGTGTTGAACTTTGTATGACAAATGAACTTGAGAAGTGCTTTTATATTGGGATTATTAGCTTTGGATAGATCTATGGGGAGTGAGATGGGGAGGAAGTGTTACAATGATGAAAAATTCCTAGAAGAAGTTTGAGTAGGTCTAGACCATACTTGAAAAGCAAGCCAATGGTAAAGGAACAACACTTAGCATAGCCGGCGTAGCTACATATTTTTCGAATGACTGAAGATCTATACAAAGTTAAATTCAACACATTGAATTCAAAAGAAATTGCAAAATTGTTTTGAAAATTAATAGAAATTATAATAATTTTCAAATCATATTTTCACCATTCAAGAATACAAGACATGAATTTTTCTTTGTTACTTAGCTTCCTTGAACCACTTACAAAGGTTTACGTACACCTATCTTCAACTACTATATATCCATGTAACCAATAAATATGAAATCCAAGTCTCCCAAAGTTGATTATTTTAAGAAAGTATTACTTGTATACATGACTACAATTGTTTGTATGGGGTGCCATATATAATGAACTCCAAAAGTCTATAAGAAATTCATTGATGTTTGGAACTTTACATTTTTTCTAGAAAATTCAGAGATCCAATTTTCCAATCCAGAAAAGTACTTGCACCAAACAATTTCACCCATAAATGATAAGACATATTAAAACATGTGTACGGTGATTTTTTTAGAAGTAATGGAATTAGGTGCATCCAATTTATGAAAGGTGACTTTCAGCCACAATCTAAGATTTACACGAGGCATGTGCAATTACAAAATGTGTCATAAAAGTAAGTATAATTTATGGAAGATTAATGTGAAATAATAGAATATGATGTTAGAATGGGTCCAATATAAGTTAGGAAAAACAACAATCTCAAAAGTATATCATTAAGGTGGGTACACCGAAAATTGCACCTTGCCCTAAAACCGCCATCTTTGCTTTGTATACATCTCCAAAATCAATATATACCTATGTTGAAGAAATGATTTTAGAACATCTACCAAAATAAATTTTGACCCTCTATAGCTTTTATATAAAGACACACTGTATACAAATGCCACAATCTTTGGTACATTCAAACCTCCTTTCATTTGCCAACAAGAAAATATGAAAATTGACTAGTCTTATAATAATAACTAGGCACAATAGCAAAAGTGGTGGGTTTTGGAGGGTACCCACCTTAGAACAAGTTGGCTGTAGGCTAGGGGAAATGAGGAATCAAAATATTTTTTTTTAAGATTTAAGCCTTAGTCAAATTTTTATTTATTTATAATTGTAGAATACATGAAGTTTAGTTCCATGTAGTGTATTTCAACACTTTAGGCATGTTGGCTTTTACTACAATTGAAATATTACCCACCTATCCACCATCACCCTTGAAATGTGTATTTTATCTTATGGATTACTTTTCATTTGACTTATGCATGAGATAACTTGGAATTTGTATGCTTCAATAACCTATCAATTTATAAAAGGTCACTTTCAGTAATTACATGTGCAATTGCAAAGTGTCATGAATGAAAGCAAATTGAGTATAATTCATAGATTCAATGTAAAATAATCAAATATATAACGTTAGAATATGTCCAATATAAGTTAGGAAAAACACCAATTTTAAAGTGTACTATTAAGGTAGGTACACCCTAAATTTCACTTTGCCTAAAACCATCATCATCACTTTAGTGTATACGTCTCCAAAATCAATATATACCTTTGTTGAAGAAACGATTTTAGAACATCTACCAAAAAAATTTAATCCTTTATAACTTTTGCATATAATATCTAAATGCCATGTTCCTTGGTGCATTGGAACCCCATTTCACTTGCCAACAAGAAAATATTGAAATTTGACCAATATAATAATATTAACTTGGCACATTAGCAACAAATGGTGGATTTTGGAGGATACCAACCTTAGAGTGAGGGGATGTAGGTTAAGAGAAATGCACAATCAACACTTTGGTCTTTTTATACTTAAGTTCTAGTCAAATTAATTTTTTTACAATTGTAGAGTATATGAAGTTTAATTTAATGTAGTGTATTTTAGCACTTTAGTTATGGCATATTGGCTTCTATTACAATTGAAAAATTACACACCCACCCACCTCTACCCTTGAAATGTGAAATTTATCTTATGAATTACTTTTCATTTGACTTATCATGAGATAAATTTATACTGTTGTAATGCAATTATTGTCTTTAGCTGTAGCATTACTTGGCTCCAACAATACTTAGTCAATCAATTCATGTATTCATATCATTTAACCACTTTATTTTTATACCATCACAAATGTATTTTCATCTGGGGGGTGCACTTAGCTCTACTATAACAAACCACGTGCTAACAAGTGGTTTCTAATAAACTATAATTTCAACCTAAAATTTTAAACATTGTTTAATAATGACTATATTAGCTTTCTATTGCCAAAATTTCCAACTCAAATAAAATATGAAATGATTTCTAGAAGAAGTTGAAAATGATCTAAAATGGCATGTTTTCAACTCAAATAATTATAGAGGACACATTTAGATGACCATTGAGTCAGTATTCAACTCAAAATGAACTTTCAATAATGAGTTACTTTTAGGAATTTTTTGTTCATTTTTTAGACAATTTTTTCTTATATAATATAGGGGTGTGAAAGTTATTTTTCAGTTCTACAGTGTATCTTTTTACTTCAAAAATTTGTAACTAATTATTATTAACAAATAAAAATATCAATAATTCAAAACACAAACTTTCAAAGTAGGAAAATCTATTCGTATTTTTTAAATTTTGTTTTATTTAAAATTCAAAAAGTATATAGGGGGTCCAAAGTTTTGTTTGCACGTGGTTTCTAATGGACACTCTAAATGCCCCCCCCCCCCAAGATTTTCATACACCAAGGTTTATTCTTAATCCTTACATACAATATCCATAGAAAGTGTCTCTCATGTTTGTGTGCCTTGCTTGCAAATTTGTTACTAACAATGTATGGTCTATATTGTTTTTAAGAATAGTATCCAAACTATAAGTGTGGGATTTAGGTAGACCCTAGACAACACACCCATATGATACAATATCCGAACAAAAGTGCACTCAGTCAAGAACCTTTTGACTTCTCCACACCAAATCTCCACAATCAATTAGTCTTGAACATCTATTAGGACAATTCTCTCAACGACTGTGAGAAGGATGGGACTATGTCTCTCAATTGCTCTCGCTCTTCCCAACCCAAACCCACTGTGCCAATGAAAGTGACAAGGAGAGGGACATGGAGAGGGACAAGGAGAGGAGCTATCATACCATGTGTACTCTCACTACACTAAATAGTAAAATTAGGTTGCCTTAACAATTAGATTGCCTTTACAAGCCGTCAAAATCAACAAATACTTCTATACATATTTCCATTTGCACACATGGAGGTTCACAAGCTCCAATTACAATAATATCTAATTCAAAAGTAGTGCATTCATGTACAACAACAATACATATTTTTACAGTGTGAAATGTCAAGAAATTAGTGTGGGCAACTTAATTTCACTATTTAGTGTAGTCACTAGATTGTCTTACCATCCAAATGCAAACTTCAACACACTAAAGTTTGACCACAATCATGCTCAAGAGAAGCACTTGTGGTTTCCAATTGGATGTGAAAACAAACCAACTCTGATTAAAGATATTGATCTTCTACCTATAACCGATATTTCATTAAAATGGCGGTATTCCACAAATTTGGTACTTTCACATTTAGACCATGCAACCTGAAATCTATACTTGTCCTAAAATGAGTGGAAAAATGGAATATGAAATACCGCCATTTCACTATAAGAAACTAGTATTTTCCGACATCTAAGTAGACGGATTCTCTTGGACATTCAATGTAACATCCAATATAACATCCCATGTTTTTATGTCAACAATGACGTCCAATACAACATGAAGATGTTACATTGGACGTCATTGTTAACATAAAAACACAGGTTGTTACATTAAATGTCCAACAAAATCCGTTTACTTAGATGTGGCTTTCTTATAGTGTTTTAATGAAATTTCCCATTTGGCCAATAAGGTGTTCCGAACCAGAAATTATTCATCCAATCACTCCAAGGGAAAGTTGCCCACACTTGGCAAAGTAAGACACATTCATCCAGTCACTCCAAGGGGAAATTGCCTACACTCGGCAAAGCAGGACACAGAGGCATGCATACGAATCCCCTAGGAGGATCAACTGAAGGAAATGGAGGTGTTCCCAAATCCGTCTTACTATAGGAGAGGGCTTGAGAATAGTTTGAGCATTAAGAACCACCCCTATAAAAGTGTCAAGAATAGTCCAGAATATTGTTAATATGAAACCATGAATGTATGTTAAGAAGTTGCATTCTTGCTTGCATGGTTTAACAATATTAATTGGTACTTCTACAGAATTGATGTGATTTATTTTTTAGCCTCTGTATGAAGCATTTAATCTTTCTTGACTCCCTTCAAGTTGCCCTACAACACCAGAATAGCACCTTCGAGGCTTTACACCAAGGAGGCTACAGATGGTTGCCACTTGTTTTTAGTAATTACCCCCACCTCAAAGCTCTAACTACTCTTGTATTGCTCTTATTTTGGTGTACAGTGTACGCATTCAAGGCAGACATGAGCATTTCAAGGATGTTTTTGATCATTTTGTGGACTCCTTGGTCATGTTTACAACTTCTTCAAGATTCATTTGTCCTCCAGTCTATGAGCACAAATAGTCTCCTTTGAAAATTCATAACTAATTCAAAAATGCTTCAAAATATATGAAATCATTTGTGTTGGGTAGGTCATCTACTTCTCCTTGTCTTAAAAATGAGCTAAAAATATTTTTATCCTAGAAAATACATGAAAAAGGCAGACCAGCCCTTAGATGAGTGATTTCTGAGCCTTCTACCTTACCGGAGGTCAAGATTGGAAATTAATGCCAATTCTAACACACAGCGACATATCATACAATCATGCATATTGCAAGCACTAAACCTCCTTATTTAGCTCAGGCTCACTTCAATTCCTGAGTGTTCAAAATTCGTGGACGCGCGCGCCGCTCGAACCCCTTCACGCTATGCCACATCCCGGACCTTGAAAGCCGACCGAGTCTTCACCACCACATCATACATGTGAGTCGTGCGGAGGTCGGAAAAGTAGGGAGGCAAGGTGATGACTTCGTCGCAGTGGGCACCGCGGTGGTACTGTCGCATCTCCTCGTCGTGGAGGTACGGGTACCAAGCATGCGAGTGCGTGGAGCTTGTTGTTGAGCTCCTCATAGTTGGTCATGGTGGGTGTTGGTAGCTTTGTGCACGAGCACCTTGTGCCCGATGGCTGGCCCGGGAATCGACGTTTCCTCCATCGGATCTTCGACTAGATAGTAAACGCCATCGGAATCAAACGACCACACCCCGGACATTGCGTGAAATCTTCGGAGCTGGTTTGGAAGTGCAGAACTTGTCGCCCGGGGGTGATCCTAAAATTCGTATCCAACAATGTTAATGTTAAACTCCAGATGATGCATGTACTGTACATTTCATAAGATTAATATTAGTCATTGATGTGTGCAGAAAAGTACAGGACTGTTATGAAAGTGCAGAGAAACCAAACAGTTTGTGCGGATTAGTCTTGTGGTGGAGACGACGACCACATGCATGATCCGCCCTTGGTAAGAATGATCGAAATTGAATGGCAGAATGTAAAGGAGTCCTACTATACTGGAAGGAAAGCAATCACTTGTCACATATGCAATGTATACCTCATAATTATAGTTCAAAGATTTCTCGAATAGGTGGTTGAAGCATACAAGTCCAGGAGACCAATACTTGATCGATGAACTTACACCTAATTTAACCTCCGATCCACGAAGTTTGTTCAGATATTCCAAACTTGACATAAGCATCCCCGCATGTCCGTGGACCCTTGTATGCATTCAGTAAGGATCGGAGTTCAACCGTAGCTTTGACTGCATGCCTGATAATTTTTCATGTCCAAGAAATCATCTCGAAATGGAACTTCCACAGGAACTTCAACAAATACCTCAAGTACACTCATTTCAATGTAAGATTTCTAAGTTCGTGTGTGTCTGTAATTAAATGAAAAGCACTTAATTGTAGCCAGATGCTAATCATCGCTTCCAATCGAGCAGATTTCAAAGTTAAGATGAAGATTGAATTTGTATACTAGCTTAATCATCTACAGACTTGAAACAGCAAGTAATCTATGAGGTCGGCTCTTATATGTAACATCATCCTGCACTCTCGATCAAGATTGCACCGAGTAAAATAAAGTGGCCATCCAGAGCTCAAAAACTGGAATCAAAACCTCTAGAAATAATCAAGCATAGCACTAGAAACTGGCTTTCTGTAGCCAGTCCCTGCGATAAGAAGCATTTAGCATGCTCGAAATGATTAACAAATATAAGACATGAGGAATCGATTCTGCTTGAATTAGAAAATGAAGAAAGAAAACGGCACAGCTAGCTAGCAAATTATGATCTCTGGAGGAATCAAATATTAATTTGACCAAAGAGCTAAAGCAAAAATCAGACACTTGAAGCTACCCGATGCATGCAATTCAGGCCTTTGAAAGAGCAGGCATCCAAATCTGTACTACGAATCTTTGAGCCGGATTTGGAGAAATTGAGTGATCCTATTGGTTAAAACTTGGAGAGTTCCAGCAACCTTCAATCCGGCCCTTAAACCGGGCCTTAGGATTCGTCTCGGACAGCAACTCCAGAATTGAAAATTGGCAATTGAGAGCCTCAAATGACAGAATCGCTTTATTGAATTTATTCCAAGCACGAACCACCAAAATCTTCCACGCACGAATTCCATGAATGAAAATACAAATGCATCGTACTCGAGACTTTCAGCTTCGCATCCAAATGCATCCATATGCATCCATATGCTTCTAAGATGCCAACCGCACAAGCATGATGAAACTCAGAGTAGCGCAACCTTCAAAACTGAAAGTCGTACGAGTTTTCTAAAGGGATACACATTAACCTGGCGACCTCACACTACAATAGATGATACTGATCGCTAGCCATCTTGCTCTGTGAAGCCAGTGTTACCGCCGCAGGTAACAGACGATTGACTCTTGTTTTTCCAAATACCCATGATCTGCACAACCCGCCACAGCAATTTAGTACTCATCCTTTCAAATGTGACGAGGAATGAGATTCCAAAGCTTCGTATATTAAGATCAAACAATAAATAAAAATTGGAGAAAAAGAACCATATATGACCTACTCAGTAACTGCTGAAAAAACATGAAGCCCAATTTGGACCTCTTGGTCCTTTCGCAGTTAAAATCACAAAACATAAGAAGCTACAGGGGAGGACTCAGATTCCATACCAGTGGTGTCCATACGGGTTAACAAACTTTGACTTGTGAGCCTCCTTAGCTGCAAAATGAACGTAAAAAACAGAAATGTAAGAAACGATGAACAGATATCAAGAAATTCCATTTGTGAGTTTGTGATTTGTGCGCACCAAAACTCGAAAAGAGGAATTAGAACCATAACAAGACGCTAGCCACCATAAACTTAACAGAAAGAATTGTCAAGGAATCCGAAATATCGGGACCTTCAACAGAAACAGAAACTCGCAAAGAGTAATCTGTTTATTTCTCGTCTAAAAGCGCCCACGTCAAAACAAAATTAAATGCTCCTACGTAAAATTGCATTAGCAGCCTGTATTAAAGTATCATCGCCGTTACGTCAACTCCCACGAGCGCTCTACATTGCCAATGTTAACAGTATACAATTTCTAATGTTCAAACCCATCAGGCAATTCTACAAACTACGTATTACAGAAAATTCAGAGCACTGAACACAATAATAAACTACCGCGTAGAAAACAGAAGCAAAGCATCGAACCGATTAATTCAGATACACGCAAGAACTACGACTAGAACCTATCCCAGATAACTAAGATAACTAGACAGTGCCAGCACGCCCAAACGAATTATTGACTACGTCATCCTGTCCGACTTGTACCACTCTTAAGCCATTGAACCATGCACCCTTTCTTTTCGCAGATGCAATGAATGGCAAATACCGGTACTAGAATTTCTACAAGAATCTACATCAAGATTCAACAAGACAAAATTACATAGAGCATCTAGCAAATTAATGTCTTCACCCAAACAGTAAAGAATCTGATCGAAGCCTAAGAAACGCAAATCGTAGGACAATTGCAGCCACAAAGCCATGAGATCGAAGAATAAACCAACTCCAACTAGAAGAAACTCGTGACGAATTCATTTGTGGTGCAGAAAACCAGGCTGTACGATAATGCAGTGCGCTATGGAACGAGTGCAAACAGTGAGAAGAAGCCAAGGAAGGGTGAGAGCACTACAATTATCGACTACAACATCTCGTGCGACTTCGTAACACTCTTTATCTAATGATTCATGCACCCTGTCTCTTTACAGATGCAACGACAGAAAACGGTGCTAGAATTTTACAAGAACAAAAAAATAACTTCTGATTCTATCAAGATTCAACAAAACGACAGCACGCAGAACATCTAGCAATCAACGTCTTCACCTATGCAGTAAAGAATCTAGTCGAAGCCCTAAAATGCTAGAATTCTTACAAGAATAAAAAATGACTTCTGATTCTATCAAGACAACAGTACGCAGAGCATCTAGCAATCAACGTCTTCACCTATGCAGTAAAGAATCTAGTCGAAGCCCTAAAAACACGCGAAACGTAGGACACTTGCAGTCACAAAGCACCGAGATCAAAGAAAAAACCTAGTCTAATCCCAACTAGAAGAAACTCGTGATGAATTCTCTTTTTATGCGCAGAGAGTAAAGAGTGAGAAGAAGCCAAGGAAGGTGAGAGCACTACAACAATCGAGTAAAGAATCCCGTGTGACTTAACAACACACTTTAGCCAATGATTCATGCACCCTTTCTTTTCACAGAGGCAATGACAAATACCAGTCCAAATTTCCACAAGAATCAAAAACAACTTCAACAAGAAGAAATTACGTACAGCATCTAGCAATCAAAGGCTGCACCTAGACAGTAAAGAATTTACTCGCAACCTAAGAAAACGCAAATCGTAAGACAATTGCAGCCACAATGAAAAAAACGTAGTCCAACTCCAACAATTAGAAACTCGTGAAGAATTCACATCCTACGCGGAGAGTGCAAAGAGTGAGAAGAAGGTGAGAAAGGTTGAGAGCACTAACGATCAAGGCTCGAGGAGAGCTTGGCGACGAGCGTGAAGGTGACGGCAAAGCCGAACACGAAAGGCCAGTTGCGCTTGGCCTCGCTGAAGGCCACCTGCGTGAGCGGCCGGCCAATTACGGGAAGCACCATCGTGTAAGGAGGACGATTTGCTGCAGGGGACGCAAAATGCAAACCCTAGCGAGGTGCGAGCAAAAGCAAACCTTGACGAAGACGACGACGAAATTGAATTGTAACGGTGAATTGTGTTTGGTTCGGCGATAGCGGGTTTTGGGGTATATCCCCGGTTGATGCCCGCCTTGGTATTGAGGTCCTGTTTTCAAGCAAACTCACTCAACTGAACTTCAGTCTCAGTTCTGTCGTCCGAATCTCTTCTCATTCATCCAAAACTCATCCAAGACAGATTAAGATGGCCATTCTTTATGACAAATCTGATGAAGGGGAGGTAAATAATATATTTGCATAGCGGGAGACATACAAGCAAAAGTTTGCAAAATTCAACAAATAAAAAATTAATCTCCTAATAGTCCTCATGTTTAAAAGGTGGATTATGAATGTCTTTGAGATCTTTTGGTGGGAGTCATAGGAAATGGATGAAGTATATCCAAGTATGTTGAAGAAACAATTTTGACTAATCTTCAATGACTTCACTAACATGGAATTACACAATTGCTTTTTGATTCAATGCACCTTCGGAACACATAATATTCCTTTGAACACACACATGGATCATTTGCTCTTCACCAATTTCATGATTTTTTGCCAATATAAAGAAAGTGACTTTGCATATGACCAAGTAGCTACACTACAAGAGGCTCTACTCCATAGCACTCACTCAATTATTAAAGAAGCTACTCAAACATCCTAAGGGTATGAGAGGCTTTGTCGTCTACAACACTCACTTGATCATTAAGTAAGATAGCTACTACACTCAAATTTCTTTAGAGTAGCTTTGTTCTATCCATGTAAAGCTTCATTCTCTCCTAGCCAAAGCCAAATATTGAATAGGTAGACCTACCTTTTCAAACCTACCTCTTTGAATAAAACTTCCCACAAATGTACTAATACAAAACCTTCAAAAGCCAGACAAAATAGACTAACACAAGTCCTAATAATTTTTTTTGCTCCATTAGTTCTACAAGGTGATGTTTCCCACCCTATCAACATATAAAACACAAGGGATTAATTTCTCTTGGATCCTAATTGTTTGATTTCATGCATTTTTAGAATGCATGGTAATGCCAATGGTACAAAAAACAAAGAATTTGCAAACAATTAGCATTAGATGGGATTCAGCCATCGAGGAGGGCTGTGAGTTCCTAGTCGAAACTAGTCTGAAACCCGACAATACCCGTCGTTCCCTGCCTGTGCTGACCTGGCCAAGCGACTGCCAGGTCAGAGTTTTTGAAAAAAAAAAAAAAAAAATTAACTTTGTTTTTTCATTTTAAGGACTTAAACAAAAAATTCTTTTTTTTTTTTGAAAAAAAAACCCTCTGCCGTCGCATTCGATGGGGTTCTTGGGGAACGAAGTTGGGAACGGCACCTGAAACGGCCCTCCAGCCCTCTGGAATCCCATCTAATGGCAAGAACCATTTCCTTTGAAATTGACCGATAACCAGAGTTGTTACAAAGGCCATTCCTCTCGGAGTAGACTTGAGGTGTTCAATCATCATGCTCCATTTTGTCAAGGGTTGCATTGTTTCTAGGGGTAGACCTAAGTTATTGTCAATTCCCATGACATGTTCTTGGGGGCTAGAGGTGACTTCTTATGTCACTAAGAGTGGTTCTAAAATGGCTAGAATTGCCTACATTCATCAACCAAGATTTTTTTAGTATTGGAAGGAACATGACATGAACAATCAAAAGGAACATACATCTTTTGGACATATGTAAAGCGGATATGTTGACACTTAGTGGTAAGGGTGGAGTTTGCAAACTGAATCTAATCCAATGGTGTCCCTCAATTTAAAGAAAAATCAAAACCCTCATTAACACCACTTTTAACACCAACTAAAACATACCTTGAATCCTTTTATGTTGGGTAGATTTTTAGTATTTGTGGATCAAATCTAGAGATTCTGGAAAATTTCTTCCAATAATTTTGGGAGCTACAACCAACTTCATTTATTTATTCAACAACAACAAGGTTGACCTTCTCAGAATGTTTGTTTGTATGAAAACTAAAAGCAGAGGATTGAATGCTACCTAGAAATATTCCTCGGTAGTAAGGAATTACAAGTATGTTGACCTTTTACTTGTTAGGAACCCTGGCCTATTTCTATATAACAACGCCAAACTGATTTAAGGGCCTTAGTAATTAAATGTATGCTGATGCATAAGAAATGTTGGCTTCTTATAAGGTGTGGCTAAACATACCTTAGGATACGGCATTCAAACCAAGAGGACGTAACTTATTCAGTTTGCAGACATCGCTCGCATTGGAAAGCTGATGGCTTATGAAATCTTGTAGATCTTCTGGTTAGAGAATACACCAGTGAAATTTTGTGGCTCCTGCCTGGGTCGGTGGAGACGTGAGTCGCAAGCAAGCTTGATCGATGCTCTAGCTAGAGATACCAAAGTCTGCTACTTTTGCAGTCAGAGAATCGTCTCGTAAGATATTGCTCGGCTTCATATCTCTGTGTAGAACGGGCGGATCCTATCAATATTCCAAACATTTCAAACACGGACATTCAAAGAGTCTAGTAAGAGTATGCATCATACGCCATATATACAAAATCAGGAATGTCTGTCACAGCACTCGTTACGTTCTTGGGTAGCTTTTACCACGATATCTCGTTCCAAAACAAAATTCCTTAGTGTGAAAGTTCCACAATGTCGTGAAGTCCTCTCGAAAGAGATTTACTTAGAGAAAAAAGAAAAGAAAATTAAAGAAGATGTGTACGTATCATCTCATGGTCTTGATTGGAAATGTACCGCATTGGTGTGTAGGTATTCCAACGCTCGAGTAGTTCCCACTGCAATATCCAGACGTCTGTACGAATCCCCAACATCTGCGACTTAATTCTCTTTTCCTGAAAAAACATTACAAACTGATTAGAAATCTCCATCTGCAACATTAACAAAGACCAATCTGAACATTTTTCAGGTTGCTCACTCAAGGTCTTTTAGCTAATGAAGGGCAGGATGTTGGTCCCTGAAATTTTCCAAACTGAGACATAAGAGTGCACTGCTTGCATGTGGACGTACTGAAAAGGTGGTTGTGGAGGTTTCCAAGGCTCATGCATTCGTATACAAGGATCTGCTTGTCCTCGCAGATTGAATCCCTCTAAGCGAACTAAGTTCTTGTGATGGAGCCTACTCAGCAATAATACCAGCATAGAAAATAACCACAATGGATGATGCAAAAAGCCTTTCGTTCACAGTGCTAATGAAGACTGAAGTTTGAGGGAAATTTCAGTCCTTGGCTCACAAACAGTGCAACAGGGAAGGCAAAGCTCATTCTACCACCTCATTTCTAAATTCGCGAATGCCTTGTGAACCGGTTTCTGGAGCACGCTTAATGGCCAGCGTTCATCCGTCCACAAAGTCACCATAGAAAACTTTGCCAAAACCAGCAGCCCCTATTTCATGGTCTTTAGAAAAACCTCCTGTTGCCTTCTCCAAGTCTTGGAAAGTAAGCCTCGGAACTCCATTTGGAGACTCCCAGTATACATCACTGAAATCTGGTTCGGAAAAGCAAGGTGCACGAGAACTCATTTTCTGAATTGAATCACCTTCAGAGCAATTAGAGATAAGACTTCATTACTAGAAAACGTAACCCCCCGAGGTAGTTTGAAAAACTTTGCTGTGTTATAATTGATGTTAAAAACTGCTTTCAACAGCATGCTTGATTACAAGGCTATAGTTAACGCATCTACGTTTTCTAAAATACTTCGAAGGTTTAACTTTTCACGTACCAGAGCAAGTAATGGGACCAATGTGGAGAATCCACTTTGCAGGGATTGAACTGTAAAGAAAATCAAATACAGATGCAGTCGATTGAAAAGGACTCAATATTACCTCCTGTCCTCCATTCTATTAATTAGCACGACCTCTTTCCTTAGAGCAAATCTGAAGTTCGGTGAATTCACATACCGCAACAACAAATTCTTCGAGGTATTCGGTACTGAGGTGCAAATGCTTTTGTTACCGTTGGCAGTCATCTGTTGAACTTGTCCACACGTGAATTTTCTTGAACACACGTCACACTGCTTCATATTCGAAGTCCGAAAGCAATTGTTGGGTACCCTGCAATCAACAACACCTTTGAAACTTGAAAATAGGCGTCTCAATCACAACCAAATGCACGTGTTTTCAAGCAGCCTGATCCTAATGTTCACTCGATGGTATTAGCTGGTCGATTCGTACAGGCAAGAGGAAGCTTACGATATATTATTCAAGGTATGCTCAGGGCCTGCGAGGTAATTAATTACAGTCCAAAATCCTGCATATGAACCATCCAGAAATCAATGCAATTAGCTGAAAACATCACAGCTTTTATGAAGTAATAGACATGATCAGACACCTGTTTGGAGGATCAAAATCATTCAGGCCTAGTTTAAGAGCCCTGTGCACTTGGATGTCCGAATTTTGGCGCTTTGAAACACGCCATTTGAACAGAATTGACCACTGGTACAAAGTTAAAGCACTCACTGGAATGAATAATTAGTCTTCCTTCCCTCTTCCAACTCTAGACTCTCCAGCTCACAGTTCATTACCTAGAAATTTCATGTGCTGCTTGTTGTGCATGTTATCATGTCTGCTCAGAATAGGATTCCAGAATTACTTCAGATGTGCTGAAAAACTCACAGAGCTCGAGGTTTTGTCGAAACGTTTGGGAATAGAGTCCATACAAGAGGTTACTACCGAGATACCTGACATGAAAAAGATGGAACAACAGTATGAAATCGTCATGACAATTATCAGAGCAGAAAATCTCTGGTGTTTGAAGAGAAACCGGACTAATAACATGAGTAAGGGAAGTTGCCAACATTAAGGTCTTTTAAAAATCCAACCTCAGTTGTATGCCAATAAGACACAGCAGTAATTCTGGTAATGTGGCAAAGGAAGATATATAAATTTCAGGCAACGCATTACCTTAGTGATCACATTTCACCAAAAAATGGAAGTCAAAACCATTTACAATGTTTAGAAGTGCGCGCGCACGGGAGCCTTATTTGTACAAATATGGAGGCCCTAAAATAATGTATTTTTAGATTTTTTTTCTAATAGGCATTTGTCTCCCTATTGTGGGAATAGACCACAAAAATTTCAGCTCTAAATCATTAATTTTGAATACTCCCCAATACTAAAGAATCCTAAACCTCAAAGTGTGACAAATTAGCAAAATTGACTTTTAAATGTAAAGTGATTTTTTTTTTTTAATTTAAGAAAAATAAGGGATATGATTACAATCAAGTTAACCATCTCCAATAAAAATTTCAAGTTCATCGGGTTCTACCATCAAAAGCTCTAGCAAAAAACAACTCCGTCATTCTAAATGTGACGCAAAATAGGATTGGTCTTTCTTCCACTGTTGCAATCACCTAAATCTACTCATAAGATTTATTGTGTACATTGAACTGGCGTTTGGTTGTTTAAGGGTTAACTATTTAATTCCTAGAGGGTCAAAAAACCCACTTTGTGTTTTTCAAGAGCTTCGGCAAGCTCTATTGACATACAAATTTTGAATTTTCTATAAGCTCTTCAGGATTGTTGCTAATCATCCTAATCCAAATATAAAGCTTTATTTCATATCATTCTAATAAATACTTGCAAAAGTTATCATTTAAAATTAAAAAATTCAATGTCAAAGCGGGAATTTTAAAATATGTTCTAAAAAAGATTAATTAATTGTATTTCATTGATTAGATCAGTACCAATACAAAAAGATTTAAATCATTCAATTTCAAATAATAGAATGAAAGTTATGAGAAGTTTTATTTTCTAGGCAATAAAGGTAGAAAAAACAATTAAAGTTGTTTATTAAACTAAATTTCTAAAATTTTGAAATGGTATTTTTTTGTTTACTAGAGCATTCTTAATTTTTTTACCACTAGAATTTATATTTTTCAATTTCTTGGAAAACTTTTAAGTAGTTTAGTTTTTATTTTCATCTAGTACTATTGAACCACCTTATACTCTATAATTTTCTTAAAAGTGAACAATGAAAGTGTTTTTGGATAAATTTCTTTTGTATATTATCAACCCTTTTTCAAACATATTGACTAAAATGTACAAATTATGGGACGTGCGTGTTATTTTCTAAAATTGTTGAGAGAGAAAAATCTTCACCTTTTGGAAGGGCTTAAAAAAACTACTTTTAGAAGTTTAGGCACATTGAACTTGCAATCAATGATGAATTTCATTTTAAAATTTGGGAGGATGCTACTATTGTAATTATTAAAGAATAAATATAGAAGAAGATTTTATTCATATTTTGAATACGAGTATTTTGATGTAATTTTGGGCCTCAAAATCCTGCAATGCTATAGAAGTTAAATAGTCTAATTCTACTCATTTATCCTATTTGTATGTGTGACACAAATTTACTTATGTTTCACTATTTTTGATAAATTTAAAGTACTATAATTTGAAATATTACTATATAAAAAAATTCTAAACAATAAAAAATAAAAATTTGTGCAAGAAATTTGCACACAAAAAAATTAGGCATACTTATTAGTGGTTTTTTTTAGAGGTTTTTGGAATGCAATGTTGTTAGTAATTATTTGGTTTACACGTGTATATGTTTGGATACTTGTTTCTACACTTATTAATTAATACTTATACATATATAAGCTCAAGGTTCATATGCTTGCATTTTCATGCTCACACATTAGCATTGTTGCAATTTGCAAACTTTATAATTTCACTTATAGGAGAAATGAATGTAAGAGGTTCACTAGTTTACATTAGTATTATATTAATACACATCAAATTTTATGAGTCTCTAATGCTTTAGGGTAAAGGTACCATAATTTTTTTTGTAAAGATAAGACAATCAGATAATGTTGTTGAAAAAGTTTCAAACTCTTCTATTACTAATCTCGAATATATAATTTTAAATTTTAAAATGAAAATGTTGCATTCTATAGCACCTTTCTTTTTAAATGCACTCATTAATATACCAAGTGAATCCCTATGAGAAGATTTTAACAAAAAATTTATGCATTGGTTTCCTAAAATGAAACAAGTTTATTACTTCATTCTCCTTATCCTAAGAAAATTGGTAAAATATTTGTTATGAGTTTTTCCACCTTCCCTAATATCAAATATAGAATACATAACTATGCAAACATGTACACTTGCAAACACTAACCTAACCTAACAAAACAATATGAAATACAAACATTGAGAATCAGTATGACTGTTAAAATATTTTAACAATGCTTTATGCATAAATTTTCTAAAGTACAAAAGTTTATCATTTCATTATAACTTAGCTAAAATAATTGACCAAACATATAGTAAGATTTGTTTCACCTTCTCTAGTATTAAGTATAAAAACACATATTCAATCATACACACATGCAAATTTAACATAACTTATCAAACAACATTGGTTTGCATATGAATCATTTTGAAAAACAACACTAATATGTCATATTTGTGAGGGCCCAAGATACATGG
Source organism: Rhytidiadelphus loreus (assembly GCA_947034895.1). Taxonomy (NCBI): domain Eukaryota; kingdom Viridiplantae; phylum Streptophyta; class Bryopsida; order Hypnales; family Hylocomiaceae; genus Rhytidiadelphus; species Rhytidiadelphus loreus. The sequence continues at coordinate 50,759,315 of OX344764.1, forward strand.
ACTAAATCATTTATTTTTGAATTACTCTAATACAATAATATTGCATTTTACACTAAATTTATTTCAAATAGTTTGACTTTAATGAATTAGTGCACACACAAACAGGACAAATTAGTCGGAATGAACTAATTAGTGTCATAAACTTGTTGTAAAATTTTGATATATAATGAAAAAGGTTCATAGGTACTAAGCTCGTAGGTCTTCTTCAACTTTTCAGCTTAAAATAAATATCATGCATAACTTTTATATGACATCATGTAGTTTACAATATTGTTAGCCAATGCTGAAGGGTCCCTTTTATTCCCTCCAAATCCAAGACCCCCCAATCCCTTAGCATCCAACCAATGGAAGATGTATGTTTATTAAACCAACTTGCTAATTGTACATATATAATATATTCTTAAACTCAAATCCCTAGAGATCTAGAAAAAAATATTCTAATCTCCATGGGAATGAAGGCATAAGCAAAGGCCCTATTCAACAATATCATTTTCTAAAGTATATATAATCCTAGGTGAATGGTATTGTGAAATAAGTACTCCCCTATTTGAACTCATTCTTAAAACTCTTTTGATATGAAGATAAATGGACATGTTTGTTCATTTTAGCGGTATTTCACTCAAAAAAAATACAATTCTTTTGAAGAAATATTAGGCAATGTAATCTTGCATTTGCAATGGATGAAACTATTGAATTCCTATATACTTTCAAGCAAATATCATTCTATGTTGGATGAATGTTCATCCTTTGGGTTGAATAGTTTAAATTTCATCCATACTTTACATGTTTCATTCATTTATATATTTATGGGGAATTTCAATAAAATGATATCATTCCGCAAACTTTGGCACTTTTCTGGTTTAGATCGAGTGGTCTAAAATCCATACTTGTCCTAGATGGCACTTTTGTAGTTTAGACTGTGTAGTCTAAAAATGACATATGGAATGTTGCCATTTTAACGAAATTCCCTATATTTACATAGATGTTAACAACTCACTGGGAGAGATAGTTTTCTACACTGCCCCAAATCCCCCGGACAAGCGAGCACCAGTTTGACCGAAGTCCAAAAGAGCTCCTCGTCCAATAACACGACTAACTTACTATTTTTGACTGCCCGTGAATCCAATTGAACTTTCCCCATTCACACGGGCAGCAACGGAACTCGCTTTTGCAGCACAGGCACTCGTCGTTGAAAATGAAAGCCTCTGACCTTCGTAGGGCCCGCCGCTTCCCCGGCCCCCACCTTACCTCTACAGTGCCCGCAAGTTCCGAGTTTTCTTCGGAGCTTTCCTTCCAGCCACAACGCGCACGTCTTGGAAGACGCGCTTCACCACTCCTCCATACCCATGATCGAAGTGTATATATGGTGACCCCAACAACCGAATTGAAGCAACTCACAACCATTCCAGTGACATTCTTCCAGCTTCCACAACCAACTCAGTGCACACTAATCTCTTCAGTGCAACTCACAGAGCTCGACTTGCAGCGGACCTCCAGACCTCCTGTATCAGTTTCGAGAAGCACCGATTGTTACAGTCGTCGACCGAACGGGCAACCGACATGGGCATCATGACCCGACGCAGCTTGTGGGTGACCGTGGCCGTGTTGATGAGCGTGGCGCTGGTGCCCATGCTCGCCATGGCAGCGGACGAGGATCCGCTCCAGGACTTCTGCGTAGCAGACCTGAAGAGCGGACTCACCATCAACGGACTCACCTGCAAGCCGGCCGACGAGGTCTCTGTGGACGACTTCACGTTCGCCGGATTGCAGAACCCAGGAAACACCAGCAACGCCAACAAGGTCGCAGTCACACCCGCCTTCGTCCAACAGTTCCCCGGATTGAACACTTTGGGCATCGCCGCGGCTCGCATCGACTTCGCCAAGGGCGGCATCAACCCCCCGCACACACACCCCAGAGCCACCGAGATTCTGTTGGTCGTGAAAGGCGAGTTGTACGTGGGCTTTATCAGCACCAGCAACACGTTGTTTGCCACCACCGTCAAGGAAGGCGAGCTGTTCGTGTTCCCCAAGGGCCTGGTACACTTCCAGCTGAACGTGGGCAAAGGCCCTGCGTTGGCGTTCGCCGCTTTGAGCAGCCAGAACCCCGGCGTGCAGCAGATTGCTCCCGCTTTGTTCACTCCGGACATCAATGACGAGGTGTTAGAGAAGGCATTCCGCATCGACGAGCAGACGGTGGACATGATCCAGAAGCAGTTCCGGATGTAGATCAGTAGTTGATCATTTGGATTGAATTATCCGAGTCAGAGGAAACATCATGTACAGCGGCATGCAGTTAGTTAGTATCAACATTCTTTTGCAAACAATTGCAAGTGATTGATGAGGGAGGTCCAAATGAATGACTTCTGATTCTTTAGATTGATAGGAATATTAATTGCACTTAGGATCGCTGGGAGGCGTTGATTCATTTGGGCTTCGATCGTCCGCCATAGCTGGACCACATTTAATGAAGGATCAAATTCACAATTCTCATGTTCATGAAACCTTTGGTGTCCTGTGCACGAGTTAAAGTCTGACTTATGTGTGTGCGCTGTGCTATGTGCGTACTTACGAGATTTTGTCACCCAATTCGAAGGCAAATTGAATTGTGCACACAATTTTCCGAAGCTGTTTAAGTGCCCATTTGACCAGTTCCAATTTGTGCTAGTTTTTCATTGATTTTCAGTTACTTGAAGTTCTTGGTAATGATTTTCCATTTTTTTTTCATGAAAGTTAACCTGCAACTAGCCAACTAGAGTTGCACCTATACATTGAGGAACATTGTTGAAACAAATAATTATGATATCCATATCTTAAGTTAAGTTGTTTGCTTTGTTTTGTTACTTTGAGAACTTGAGATCTTGTAGACCATGAATCCCATAGTGGTGTTCTTGGTACCACTAGAAATTCTCTGTGAGGAAGGGTGCACAAACTTTGTCTCATGTGTTTAGATAGGCTATGGTGTAAAAGCTATTGAATTTTGAAGTTTTTATGAATTTGAAAATTAGAAAATTACTTTTTACTTTTATTTTGTCTGTGGCAATGGCACAATTGACACTAATTCATTTGATAGTAAGTTACTAGAATCAACAATTTTGATGTAGATGGAAACTTAGAAATAATGTTCACTATGTTCTCCTTATTAACTCTTATATGTAGAGGAGGACTTTTTGTGTCTAGAATCCTTCTAGTAGGACAGAAGTGCGACTATTCATCCTTGGATTTTTGTTGTAAAAGGGGAGGTCTTTTATAGTAGTTTGACTTCCAATGAGTACGTTAGGAATTTTTTAAGTGAATGATTCACATGGTAACTAAAGGGATGATTTCCATGGTCACTTGTCCGTCCTTTAAGGGTTAAGTAGGGGAGGTCTAGAAGCCCTCGGCCACCATGTTTTATACAATACGAAGTTATCAAAAGAAAATGTTCTATTAAAAAATTGATACAGTTGTCCTTGTATATTATACATTTGAATTTCTCCATAATTTGATTTTTTACCAAAAAATTTCAAAAAATCAACTCATATATACAAAAGGAATTTTATATAAGAAATTTAATAGAATCTCATCCATCTATTACTTAAAGACTAAATTAGATTAAGAACAACAATTTGACTTAAAGGTCTTAGCTCAATAAAATTTCAAGACTTAAGAGTGTTTTGGGTGTAAATTTCCTCACTATTCTTCATTGCTACTTGTACCTTGAGATGTACGTTGAGAGAAAATTTCAATATAATCTGAAATTGTTTTACTTTTTTGCTAAAATTTATTACTAACCATACAAATTTTCACAAACTAATATTGAATATTCTAAATTTATAAAATATATATATTCTAAGGTATGAGAACTTTAATATAATTACCTAAGATGTAAAGTGGTCGTAAATGCTTACTTATAAATCTTTTATTAAGATGTCATAACTTTTGCCAAGGAAATTCAATCACCTCACATTTGACGAGTTGTTGAACAAGTATTTCTTGCAATCATGCTTTGACAAAAAGAAATGAAGTTGATCACCAAATTCTTCAAAGGAGACAACAATGTCTAGCTTAAGCATGTAATAGTTTTATACAAGATGAAATATGTCCTAATCTAGAATTTAGTGTAAAGTGTAAATGAGGTAAAGGTTAGAAATGTTGTATTGCTTCAAATAATACAAGAATTATTGCATTTCAAGTTGTAGAAGATCTAAAAATATCACAATATGCAATAGTAATATGCAAGTAATACACTAATTTACAACAATGTATGCTAATATGTGATAATTTACTATCATGTTGGTGTGATTCAATTGATAGCAAATCAATGTTTTGTTTTTTCACATTTTGAAGTTGAAGTTTTGCTATTAGGATTGACTTCACGATTTTGAAAGCATTGCATGTAGTACTACTAGAAGTTTCTGTCAGTTTAGTACATGGACCCTAAATAATAGGTTGATTGCATTTTTTGCCTTTGAAATTGAGTTGATTTTTGTGAAAATGATATCTATATCTTTGTATTTGCAATGTATCCTTATAAAGATAACATGTTTAGTTTCTCCCAAGACTTTAATGTCCGAATTTGCCACGTTGAAAAAAATGTGTATATACATATATGTAAAATATTAAGTGCATAGAATCATAACCCCCTAAGACAAATTCACAATTTCATCCATTTACATCATCACCAATTCATCCTTATACGTTCTCATCCAAAATTTTGAAGATCTTTTGACAAACTAAAGAAAATACTATGTTTTTCATGTAAGAAGGGATTACTACAAATGTTGCAATGATTTTACAACAATCATTTTATAAGACCAAGGTCCCATTTCCAATACAGCAAAGCTATAGGAGTTCTTCTTTTATTTCTTCAAACCAAAATTATATTTATTAGACACACTACAATTTTGCCAACACCAACTTTTACTTGGAAGTTCTTATTCCCTATTCTACACCTTTGCTAATTATTAGAGAAAATTTAGCTAGGGCCTCTACAAGGCCATTTGACTTTGAATCAATAGTCAAACAAGGCCCACTTTTCTCTAATGTAGTACACCTCAATTTGTAAGAATGATTTATTATCAATCAATTCTAAGGTCAATTTGTATCTATATTAATTCAAACTCTTGAGTTCTCTTACATTGTAGAGATATGAAAACTAGCAAGTGAGAAACTTCTTGTGGTCAAAAATATTTTTGTTGCTAATAATTTAATGTATTTTTAGTTTATGAAGTAAAAATTCACTTAGTTATTAATCTATAAACAAATCTAGTGGCAAGTGGAGAATTTAATTGAGAAGATGATGTTGCTTTGAAGACCATCCTAGGTCATTTGAGTGATCATCTTGCTAGCCTATCAAGACCATGATTTTACTAGTGAAGGTTTAGAAAAAATGAATAGAATCATCCATATTAATAAATTCATCCACACAATTATCTAGTATTTGAAACTTTTGTCCAAATACTGACAAATATTCTATATTTTATATATATTTTTTAATGATTTTTCAAGTTTTTTTGTTTTTTTATAAAACTCAAAAAATGTCATTAACTATTTATCTTTGGTACAACATCAACACATGCTCATTTCAATCGCCCTTTCAACTTTTATTTTATTGCACTTTATTTTGCACTTTTGAATGTAAACTTTTATTAACAAAAACAATTTAATTTAATTTAATTTAATTAGGGAATAATGGTTGGGTGTAGTTGTGGTTTGGAGAGTGGTGGGCGTCGTGGGAGAGCTTATAGTGAGGGTGATTTTAGGGTTCAAGAAGGCAATGAAGACCATGAATAGTCAACCATGTTAGAAAATTAATTGAAAGACCATGAATAGAGAACAAATATAGACACTGAGAATGTTGGTGGGGGTATGAGGGTGGGTATGGCTAGAGAAGTGCTCCAGTGCAAGACACTTTTTCATTTTTAGAGCCCGCTACAATTAGTTCCCCGTGCTAAGTTTTCATGGTAAGAGTGGAGATGATCTTATCACTAGTAGAAAATCTGAAATTTCTGCTATTTGGGTCATGTTGATTTGGGTCAGTTTTCTATTGATTTTGATAGAAATTTGTTGATTTCAATAGATTTTTGTCAAAATCAACACAAAACTGACCCAAATCAATGTGACCAAAACAATAGAAATTTCAGATCCTCTACTAGTGTATAAAAGCATCACCACCCATCTTGCAAAATGTGAATAGTTTGAAACAAATTGTCTTAATTTAGAATTCAACTATTAGGTATTTTAAATATTGAATAGTCTTTCAAATATAAAATAGACTATCACCAATAGTCACATAATTGTAAAATGGACTATTACTAATAGTCTTATAGAAACTAGAAAGGTGACATAAAATGAAACAAAATGGACAAATTCAAGAATAACAAATTAATTTGATGGCTATTCAAATTTTAAGATATAATGGATTGTCAAGAAATTTGACTAGAGTCAAGTAATTTGGCCATCTCTGTCTTTTCTTTAGCACATGCAACACATGTGACTCAATATGTGATTCTTCACTCATACATTGAATTCTATAATCATTTGTCATTTGTCAATAATTCTTTGACAGAGTAATCTTATAGACGTAGTTTGTTTGTATTTATAATCTACTGATTAGATTCAGCATTGAGTTTCTTGTGAATATTAGCATAAGATATTTTGAGATTAAAAAATTTATTCTTAAATACCACTCTAATTTAGGGTTGTCATAACGGGCAAGTCAGGGTCATCAGATCGGACGTCTGGACGGTCTAGACGGCTTTCATTTGGTAAGCCGTGGAATTTTTTTGAATGACACGTCACCTCGTAGTGTGTCATAATGTTGCAGCAAGAGCACAAATGTCAAGGCGAGGACACAGACAGGCGCGGACATCACCTAAAAGGCACGGACTTAGACGTCATAGACATAGACATAGACGTGAACATGGACGGTTAGGGTGCGGACGCGAACAGTCAAGGGTGTGGACACAAAGAGTGACAATTCATCCAAGATGAAGAACTTCAAGGCGTGCATTTGAATCAGGGGCATAAAGGCGCGGACTTAAAGTTAGGGTGCAGACATCAAAGGGCCAAGGTCACTCATATAGCAAAGTAGGCGGACCTTTCAAAAGCACTTGGGTATGGGATTTTTCCTTTCCATGGAGAGGAGAAAACCATTAATAGTATCAAGCTGTTATTTTCAATTCGGAGAATATCTTCAAGTGCATGAAAGTCAAATGCCTACATTAAGAGCTCTACCTTTTAAAATTTGCACTTGACTTCATGGAACAACATTTATCCTTTCTTGTGGCGGAACTTTTCATTCTTTACTTCCTCAAATACTTGAAATCTAGTCCGAACAAAAAAAACAAAAAAACTTGGGAAGTTCATTCGTTAAAATATATTGAATGATGGAAACTTTGAACACAAAATTCTTTGATGTTCATATTTTTTCTCCACTAGAGCAAATGGTTATTTTAGTAGACCCGGGTGGGTGGGAGGAACATCCCTATACAGGGCTCTTCCTATAAATTTCCAAATCATAAACTTTACATGACTAATAATTTCCAAACAATGATCAATAAGAAAGGCACCTCCCAGGTTTAAGCCAATCAGATCAATCAAGCCATAAAATTTATAAGAAAATCATAGATTATACATGACTACTGATTTTCAAATTTTAATTGATGGTACTTCCAAATAAATCCCATCAAATCACGGCTCTTTAAAAAATCATAGGTAAGTAATTACCAAACTTTTGTTGATAAGATAGGTACTTTTAAACGTTAAACCTCCACATCAACAAACTTTCCAAAGAAATCATAGACTTAATAGTACTAATAATTTCCAAATTGTAATTGAATGTACATGCACTATCCAAGTTAAGCCTATAGATCAATAGAGCCATAAGATCATCAAAGAAATCACACAGAATACATGACTAATGATTTCCAATTGATTAGATAAATACTATTAAGTAAAGCTATCAAATCTTAGAGGCGTCAAAACTTTCAAAGAAATCATATATTAATGATTTTTAAATAATTGATAAGATGGTTACTTTTACAAGTTTAAACCACAAGATCAATAAGGCTCTAAAAATACCAAGAAAAATCATAGTCATAATAATAATACTAATTTCTAAAGTATAATTGGTAAAGTAGGCATTGCCCAAGTTAAGTCATTAAATCAACAAAGCCATTAAAACATCTAAAGAAATCATAGATAAAATAAAACTAATGATTTCGAGAGTTAATGATAAGATAGGAACTTCCAACTATCAAATCAACAAGGCCCTTAAAATTTCAAAGAAATCATAGACTAATCATTTCTCTACCTTAATTGATCATGTAGGTACTTTATCTCAACTTAAACCAACAAATCAATAAGGTTCTTAAAAGTTTCCAAGGAAATCATAGACATTATAGTACTAATAATTTCTATATGAGATTTGATAAGATAGGTACTTCCCAAGTATCACCATCAAATCAATCAAGCCAAAATTCTATCAAGAAAATCATAGATTAAACATGACTAAAGATTTCCAAATTGTACTTGATAAGATAGGAACTTCCAAAGTAAAGCTATCAAATCAACAAGCTTTTAAAATCTCAGAGAAAATATAGACTGCAAATTTCCACCTAAATTGATAACATTCGTACTTCTATAAGTTAAACCAAATCAATAAGGTTCTAGAAATTTTTTCCCCCAAGGAAATTATAGACATTAACAATACTAATAACTCCCAATAAATTTGGCATATCTTAGTTAATACCAATAAAACACCAAAGCCAACAAATCCTCCTCAATACTTCTTATTAGAAAGAAGTATTTTTTACTAGACCAAATAAGAACTGTAACAAGATCCTTACAAGGAAGAAATTCCAAAAATAAAGTCAGGTAACTTTAGAGTTTAAAAAAACCCCAAAAGCATCAAGCCAAATAAGTAAAACCAACATACAACATGGTTTAGTAACCCATAAAATAGTTGTCATAGTCTTGGAATAAGCTGTCAATTTGAAATTACTAAAGAAGTTGTGAACCTCACCTGCACCCATACAATCCAACAAACCCTAATTTTAGATCAAGGGAACATGCCTTGGATATCAAAGACAGAATTAAGTCAAATCTTCATGTTCCATAAGGCCCCCTATAATTAATATGGGTCTAGGTGTCCATCATGCATGGTTCCAACATAATCCATGTACATACAAACTCTATTAATTTCCAAATCATAGCCACCAACCACAAATATGGAATGGTATAGACATGTGATGTCCCCACCATGTCACTTTTTGACTATCATTAATGTAGGTCTGGTCATATTAACCTCTAAGCCCCATATTGTCATTCAAGTGGTGAAAAATTAATTTAATTTACTTTACACCATGAATAAACAAATTGACCATGGTGCATCGCTGCATTATAACACCAAAGTAAGTTATAAGTATAGTAACTACACTAGTAGAAGGCCCAATCTGTTGTTTTGGTTTTGTTGATGATCAATGCGACCAAAACAACAGATTGGGCCTAATTTTCTACTAGTGCCAATGAAAGACAAATTACATAAATTGGTACTAATATTCCTAAAGACTACAAAGAAACATAAGGGCCTCTAATCTAAGAAGAAGATAGATTTTTAGAAGGACATGAGGGAGGGAGGGACTATTAGGCCATTGATGGTGAACAAAATTAACTCAACCAAGGTCTTTTAAATTGAAAATACAGCCAAGTAATTTAGGCGACAAAAAACTTGGATGGGGGTACAAATCAAAAACCAAAAGACCACCAGTTATTAGCATAAATTTACTAGCCCTTAACACATAGGCTAGTAATTCATTTTGGGATATTATCAAGGCCAAACAACCACCTAATAAATACAATTCATTTTTCCAAAAGGAAAATTTCCCATCATTGCCTTTGGAAAATTATAAAACCCACAAACTATCACTGAGGGTTAGGGTTTAGGATTTAGGGTTTAGGGGGATAATTGGTACAAGGGATTCTTTTTTAATTGAAGTTACAAGTTATATTCTTTTGGATACATGACGGAGGTTGAATTTTTTTGGATAATTAGTACAAGGGATTCTTTTTAAATTGAAGTTACAAGTGATATTCTTTTAGATTGATGTTCAAGGGTGAATTTTTCTAGATAATTGGTACAAGGGATTCTTTTTTAATTGAAGTTACAAGTTACATTTTCTTGGATTCATGATGAAGGGTGAATTTTTTTGGATAATTGGTACAAGGGATTCTTTTTTAATTGAAGTTACAAGTTATATTCTTTTGGATACATGACGGAGGTTGAATTTTTTTGGATAATTAGTACAAGGGATTCTTTTTAAATTGAAGTTACAAGTGATATTCTTTTAGATTGATGTTCAAGGGTGAATTTTTCTAGATAATTGGTACAAGGGATTCTTTTTTAATTGAAGTTACAAGTTACATTTTCTTGGATTCATGATGAAGGGTGAATTTTTTTGGATAATTGGTACAAGGGATTCTTTTTTAATTGAAGTTACAAGTTGTATTCTTTTGGATGTATGTTCAAAGGTGAATTTGGGGGATAATTGGTACAAGGGATTCTTTTTTAATTCAAGTGACAAGTTGTATTCTTTTGGATACATGAATTTTGGGGGATAATTGGTACAAGGGATTCTTTTTTAATTCAAGTTACAAGTTGTATTCTTTTGGATACATGTTCAACAGTGAATTTAAAGAGATGATTACTACAAGGGATTCTTTTTTAATTCAACCTAGAAGTTATATTCTTTTGTTTGCATATGTAAAGCATGTTTTTATAGATTCATCCTAAATGTTCATGGATTCATGTTATTTCTAAAGAGACAAGAATGCATTGTCATGAAAATCTTTTGGTTGAAAAACAGTTGGCGGTCCTAAATAAAGGCCATCAGGGCGCGGACGTAGGGCGTGGACGTGAGGAGTGACAATTCACCCTTCAAGAAATCTAGGGCACGCACCTGAATGAGGGACGTCAGGTCATGGACTGAAAGTCAGGGCGCGGATGTCAGGGCATGGACTTAAGAACAAGGTGTAGACTTAAGCATGTCAGGGCGCGGACTTAAGGCTCGAGGGGTGCACTTAGTTCTACTATAACAAACCACATGCGAACGAGTGGTTTCTAATAAACTATAATTTCAACCTAAAATTTTGAACATTGTTTAATAATGACTATAGATTTCTATTGCCAAAATTTCCAACTCAAATAAAATATGAAATGATTTCTAGAAGAGGTTGAAAATGATCTAAAATGGCATGTTTTCAACTCAAATAATTATAGAGGACACATTTAGATGACCATTGAGTCAATATTCAACTCAAAATGAGCTTTCAATAATGAGTTACTTTTAGGAATTTTTTGTTCATTTTTTAGAGAATTTTTTCTTATATAATATACGGGTGTGAAAGTTATTTTTTAGTTCTATAGCGTATCTTTTTACTTCAAAAATTTGTAACTAATTATTATTAACAAATAAAAATATCGATAATTCAAAACATAAACTTTCAAAGTAGAAAAATCTATTCATATTTTTTTAATTTTGTTTTATTTAAAAGTCAAAAAGTATATAGGGGGTCCAAAGTTTTGTTTGCACGTGGTTTCTAATGGACACTCTAAATGACCCCCCTGAGACTTAAGGTCAGGGCACGGACCTTAGTCATACAACAAAGTAGGCAGGCCTTTCAAATGCACTCGGGCATGGGATTCTTCCTTTCCATGGAGAGGGGGAAACCATTAATTGATGCTAGCTTTTATTTTCAATTTGGAGATCATCTTTAAGTACATGAAAGTCAAATGCGTCCATTAAGAGCTCTACCTTTTAGGATTTGCAAGTGACTTCATGGAACAACATTTCCCTTTTTTTGTGGCAAAACTTCTCATTCTTTACTTCCTCAAACACTTGAGATCTAATTCGATCTAAAAAAGAACCCAAATAGCATGGGAAGTTCATTCGTTAAAACATATTGAATGATGAAAACTTCAAGCACAAAATTCTTTGATGTTCATATTTTTTCTCTGCTAGAGCAAATGGTTATTTTTTGTGAAGGCTTTGTTTGCATAATTTCACTTTTCTTGCATTCATGTTGAAGGTTGAATTTGGGGGGATAATTGCTACATAGGATTCTTTTTTAATTGAAGTTACAAGTTGTATTCTTTTGGATACATGTTGAAGGGTGAATTTGGGGGGATAATTGCTACATGGGATTCTTTTTTAATTGAAGTTACAAGTTGTATTCTTTTGGATACATATTCAATGGTGAATTTAAAGAGATAATTGCTACAAGTGATTTTTTTTGTTTTTATCTTTTATTAGTTTAAACTGTAAATGTATAAGACTATGTTTTCATTCAATACACCTTGAAAGTATCATTTCTAATACAATCATGATGCTCGAATGTATGAATATAATCACCACAAGAAGGGCAAATTGAATATCTAATTATATTAAAAAATATTAATTTTATAACATTTGAGCATTGTGATCTCAACATTAAAATTTCTATAGAAAAAATTGTAAAATTATTTTGGAGATGTTTGCAAAGGGAAAGATGTGTGTGAGGGTGTTCTATACATATATCCACAATCAAACCTAAAAAATTCACTTCCAATTGCTTGCAATAAACTACTTTGTAAAAGTATGAAAATTGACTTAAGAAATTCACCAAAAATGGAGTTTTAGATTTTTTTAAGCAGAAAATTGGTAGGCTCTAATGGGATTGTGTAGGACGCAACCATAATTTTATTTACCATAATATAATAATTATAGTCCACACAAGAGTCCACATTCAACAAGAAAATTTCACCTATTCAAAAGGGCAGTTTTATCTCCGTGACCTATTAGAATGACGTCCGCGCCCTACTAGAATGACGTCCACGCCTTGTCTTATGTCATCGCTCATAGTTTCTATCTGTGCCCATTTCCATCTGCACCCAATGTCATACCTATGCCACATTGCGGCGATGTGGCAGTCACGTCGCCTATTTTTTCCTTATAAAAAAGTCAACTATTTGTTGACTATATTGGATGGGCGGGACCTCTATCGGACAGGTGAACTGGATGGATGGACGAACCGGACGTCCGCCCACTATGACAATCCTGCTCTATTTCCACTTAGTCTTAAACTCTTAGTAATGTGATGTTAGTAACAAATTGCCACCTTTTGAGTTTTAAACAATTGACATTTATTCCCTAATTTAATTAAATAGGGGATTTAATTTAATTTAATTTAATTTAAAAACAATTTAACAAACGTGCAAAACAAGTCACGACAATAATTCTCTAACAATAATGCAAGCAATGTAAGAAGTGAGCGGACTCTAGAGGATTAGGGTGGATTGACCCCCTTCCTCGGCCTTACCAGGGGTGCATGTAAAAAAAAAGTCCCCTATTTTGGGCAGTTCTAGGGGATATTGTTGACCTCTCTAAACTAATTTGGGGTCTCTGATCGCAAAAATGAAATGAATTTTGCAAAAATATTCATGTGTAAAAAATAAACAACTCCAAGGTTTGCCCGTAGAGCCGAGAGAGGGGGTCAGTTTACCCTAGTCCTTTAGAGGATGGTGGCTAAGTACAAATTTTTCCGTGGCCGGGGATGACAGGGCCAAACAAGGCGATGTTCGTGGTGGGTGATTGCAAGAAAGACCGAACGATTTTGGTAGCATTTGGTCAAAAACTGTGTTTTTTCTGCCCAGTACTAGGAGTACTAGGAGTACTACAAAATGGAGCAATCTCAGCCATTGATCTAAAAAATCAACGACCAATAGTACATTTAAGTACTTTATATTTTATAATACTGAAACAATACTACTTAAAAAAAATGACAGTTTGTCACAGAAAGTAGATAAAATTAAGTATAAATTAATAAAAATTAGAAAATCATGAATGAAAAAAAACTAAAAATTGGCCATTTATAAAGACTTGATAGTGATTACATTTCACCAAAAACTAGAAGTTGGAACCATCATAAATGTTTGGAGTGCTATGCGCAAGGGACCCCTATTCGCATGCATGTTGAGGACAAAAAATTGAGTTTTTTTGAATGCCCTTTGGTAGGCATATGCTCATCTAGTGTGGGAATAGCCCACAAAAAATTCAAGTGAACATCATAATTTTTGGATGCTCTACAGTACTAAAAACCCCTAAACCGCAAAGTGTGACAAATTAGCTAAATTGACATTTAATTATAAAATTATTTTTCAAAATTTATGAAAAATAATGAATCTCATGATTTCTCAGTTAGCCATCTTTAATAAAAATTTCAAGTCCATCGTCTTCATTTTCCAAAAGTTATGATTGATGGCAACTTAGTCACTTCAATTTGTGACGCCAAATAGGACCGGTCTTTCTTGCAATCACCCTAGTGGGGGACCAAATACTGCCCAAGTTCAACACACACTGGGCCAAGACCCTTTCGTGGAGATGCTTTAACACATGTGAAAAAGAAGAGAAATGCGACTACCCGAACACAGCCAAGGTGAACTGACCCCCTCATTGCCCTGGCCACGGGTTATTGTTATTGTGAAAAAAAGTTCCCTAATTTTGCTATGATTTTTCTAATTTCTACACCTCCCCTTGCTAATTGGAGGCCATTGATTGCAAATCTGAATTCAGAATTTGCAAATTTTATCATCTGATTGCAAATAAAAAATTCCACAGTGTTTTCCCCAGGGGTAAGACAGGACAATGAGGGGTCAGTTCACCCTGACCGTTCACCCTAGCCCCCAAACACATGTTGGTCGGGATGATTTGATCCCTTGCTTGTCCCCCAAGTCAATCCACGGGTGCAAGTAAAAAAAAGACCCCTATTTTGTGCCCAGAAAATGTATGTTCTACATTTCTACCATGGAGTTCTTTCTTTTCCTTGTCTTTCAAGGAAGCTCCCCTAATAGAGAACTACAACAAGTAACATATCAACTCTACAAATTTTTATTTGATTTAGAACGTGAAGAGCAAAAATTGATATATAATATGAAGGGCTCAGCGGTAGGAACAAAATATCATTGGCCAATGAGAGAGTCTACTTTATGCACAACTCGCTACCACTTCCACTAATTTGAAGTGGCCTTGAATCATGTTATGGCATTATAGAGATATAATAGTGACAAACTTTTTTTGGTAAGAATTTCTTTTGTTGCCAAAATTTTTTATGCATTTTTTGTTCATGAGGTAAAAATTTACAATTAATCATGTTTTTATGTTACAAAAAACAGAAACGTCATGTAGATTGTGTTGAGCAATAAGGTTTATTTTTAGTGTGCAAATTTGACTAAGAAGTAAGAAGATGATGTTGCTTTGAAGACCATCCTAGGTCATCTAAGTGATTATCTTGCTAGTCTATCATGACCATGATTTAACTAGAGAAGGTAAGGAAAAAATGAATGGAATCATTCATAACCATAAGTTCATCCCCAATTTATCTATTATTTGAAACTTTCATCCAAATATTGGCAAATCCAATAAATTAAGGAGAACGATTTCACAATTTGACCCATGGATAAATCACCTAATATCAATACTAGGTAAATTGAGGGAACCTTTCTAGGTTTAGGGAACCGAGTCTCCATTCAGTATTTCAGTTATAACGCATGTGAAAATGAAGACAGCGCAACTACTTCATTTATTTAAATAAATAAATAAAAGTTCATTTGTTTCAAAAGAAGAGAGCGCAACCCAAACACATGTTTGACTAATAATAAGATTTCCTCTGACTTGCAATCAGACGAAATTTTAATCTCCAAGAATCACGGCTTGCGTGGCGGTCCCGGTCCCAATCTTTCTCCATTCATACCTGCATCTCGCTTTTGCTGCTCACACGCCAGAAGTCCTCACTCTGACTTTTCATTGAACCCGGTCCTTACTCTCCGGAATCCCGAAGAACCGGCCCTGGTGCCTGCCTGCCTCCTTTCCTCAGAGTTTTCCTTCCAGCCACCCCGCGTCTTGCAGAACGCGCTTCACCGCAGATGCCCTCAAGATGTATATAACCCCCGACAGCCCAAGCAATTGTAACAGCAGCAACCATTCCAATAGTCCACAAAACCAGCATCCACAACCATCTCCGGAGACACTACTACATCCCTTGCAACTGACAGAGCTCGACGTTCCAGCTCGCCGCTAGCTGAACTTCTCCAGAACTGACCGATCAGGAGTAAGAATTCCAGAAGGTAGAAGAGACTGATATCGATATCGACCCACACGACATGGGAATCATGACCCGACGCAGCTTGTGGGTGACCGTGGCCGTGTTGATGAGCGTGGCGCTGGTGCCCATGCTCGCCATGGCAGCGGACGAGGATCCGCTCCAGGACTTCTGCGTAGCAGACCTGAAGAGCGGACTCACCATCAACGGACTCACCTGCAAGCCGGCCGACGAGGTCTCCGTGAACGACTTCACGTTCGCCGGATTGCAGAACCCAGGAAACACCAACAACGCCAACAAGGTCGCAGTCACACCCGCCTTCGTCCAACAGTTCCCCGGATTGAACACTTTGGGCATCGCCGCGGCTCGCATCGACTTCGCCAAGGACGGACTCAACCCCCCGCACACACACCCCAGAGCCACCGAGATTCTGTTGGTCGTGAAAGGCGAGTTGTACGTGGGCTTTATCAGCACCAGCAACACGTTGTTTGCCACCACCGTCAAGGAAGGCGAGCTGTTCGTGTTCCCCAAGGGCCTGGTGCACTTCCAGCTGAACGTGGGCAAGGGTCCCGCTTTGGCGTTCGCCGCTTTGAGCAGCCAGAACCCCGGCGTGCAGCAGATTGCTCCCGCTTTGTTCACTCCGGACATCAATGACGAGGTGTTAGAGAAGGCATTCCGCATCGACGAGCAGACGGTGGACATGATCCAGAAGCAGTTCCGGATGTAGATCAGTAGTTGATCATTTGGATTGAATTATCCGAGTCAGAGGAAACATCATGTACAGCGGCATGCAGTTAGTTAGTATCAACATTCTTTTGCAAACAATTGCAAGTGATTGATGAGGGAGGTCCAAATGAATGACTTCTGATTCTTTAGATTGATAGGAATATTAATTGCAATCAGGATCGCTGGGAGGCGTTGATTCATTTGGGCTTCCATTCCCTATTCCATAGCTGGACAATATTCAATTATATATAGACCGGTTCACAGGTCTTCTCTATTTCAGAAAACGTTGTAAAGTGTGTGTTCTCTTGGCTTGCCACTTGCGGTGCATCTCTGTTTATATTTCGGCATTTTCGTGAACCTGACCACGCGCATTTGTAACCCATTTTACGAGATGAAGGTAGTCTGACGTTGGGAGTCTGAATTTCAAAAGAAATGCATGTGTTCACGACTGAAGGGCATCAAACATTTTTGGGTCATAGTGTAAGCATGCGCAACTGATGTCGCATGGGAATTCCTATTCAAGGGGTCATAAACTCACATAGTAGTACGTCATACTCAATATTTCTGATAGTTTTCAGCCTCACTTAATTATCAGCGAAGTCTTCCAAATTCCTGGTTTGATTGTGCATTTATCAGGTTATGTGAGTTGAAAGTTGCGTTCTCCGTGTTCAAATTTTGAGTTGTAAGCCGTTGTCAAAAAAGTAAAAGTCTACACGTTGTACATAGTGTTCTGTAAAACTTTCAGTTTTGAAACATGATTCAAATTAACAAGTATAGTTGTTACTTGCGAGCAGATGTGGCATAAAGTAATTCAAAGTATCTAAGCCAAAAAAATTCAGAAACTAGCAGTCAAAAAGGAATCAATTATGGCAGTGGCAGTAAAGTTCAGGTAGATGTACCTATTCCTGATAACTTAAGCATTTCAGTCTGTGCGATATGAGAAATTTGTTCAAAAACTCAGCTCAATGTGTGCAAACATAAGGATGAGGAAGATTGCAAAAAAATAAAAGAATTTTTTTCCCAAAGAATGAATAATTCATTCAATATATAAATGTGGATTTTTCAGTAGGATCCATTCCGGTTTCATAGACTCACCTATGTAAGGAGGAAAGAGAGATGAATGGACAAGAAGGTACAAACAAAGAATGTTTCTCAATGAATAATGCATCCAACTATTGTCCACAATAGGTTGGCCTAAAAAGCCATGACAAGGGGTTGTCCAAAATAGGTACTTCTACCATAAATGACTAAAATGTCAAACTTAGTCAAAATTTCATTGAGAAAGTTTCATAAAGCATCTTATCAATCAAGTCAACACATATTTTAGAAACTAAGTTTAACCCACTTTTGAACAAAATTTGAAGAGAATTTAGCTAGTAAGTGTGAAAATCAAAATAATTTTAGATGTTAATTAATTAAAATGTTGGAGTTACAAAGCCAAGAGTAAGGTTTGGGTGGAAGGAGATTCAACAATCAATGTGGGACATGTGAATTAGGTACAAGATAGGAGAGAGCTTGAAGGCTTCTAGTCAAGAGTCAAAATGTAATAGTATTATTCTTGTGTAAATTTAAGAACTCATTTATCCAACCATATATAGTAAAAAAAATATATTTAAACTATATTCACCTAAATCACAAATAATTTCTAAAAAATGAAGTCAGATTGACTTCCCATAGTTTTTTAATTTTTTTTTAAGAAAAAACATTTTATTATTTATAAAAAATCTACAAAATAATCTAATAGTAACTACATGAATTGAAAGTATTTTGGACTTGACTAAATAAGCAATTAGTATTGCCTAAAATATTATTGTCAAGTTTGTAATAATTTCTACCTAATGTTAAAATGACACAACTTTGTAACTTCATTTCTAGGATAAATGAATGTAGTAAGTCCACATTAGTATTATGATTGATACACATAAAAAATTTTAACGCCTAGTCCCTTGAATAAAGGGACCATATTTATTTTACAAAAATATAGACCATTAGAGAAATAATGTAATTGAAAAAGTTTCAGAGTCTTCTATCACTAAATGTAATATATGATTTTAAATTCTAAAATGAAAATGTTGCCTTCTACATTACCTTTCCTTTGAAATGCACACATTGAGAAGATTTAATGAGAACCCATATGAGAAGATTTTAACCTCTAAAGGACCAAATGAGAGTTGTGTGTATGCAGCATGTAATCTTGGATAGGTGCTTATGAAGACATTTTTTAACAAATGTTCTTAAATTTTTGAAAGAAGGTGTGAATATGTACCCCCTGAGTATGATTATAATTTATTTATTTTGATTTGGTGCTTGAATTAAAAGTTATGTTGCTCTAAATTTTTTGTCCAACTTGGGCAGCTTTAGGAGGAGTTATCATTAGAGAAAATCTGGGGTCTCAAGAGGACTACTCCGTAGCCTTGAAGGGACTCTAAAATTTGTTCTTTTTTGCAAAAAAAATTGTTTTTCCCCTATTTCCGCCCACCTGAATCTGCAGTGGCAGCAACACAGAAATCAAAATTAATGAATAAAAAATTGACTAAAAATTAATTAAATTTTTTTTATTTTTAAAATCACAAAACTAACAGATTTTGAGGTATTCACCTTGGATGACACCAAAGGAGCGGCACTTTTCGGGGTGACAAACCAAGCTCAAAATAGCTTGGTCTATCACCACAAAGCAACCCTCTAAAGACCCCATAATTTCTCTAATAAGTCTACAGGCCTTGTCGAGCAAGATAAAACAAAAAGTTTTTTCTTCTAAATTCAAACATTATAATCTTTCAATTTGTGTGGTCAAAGTTTTTGAATTTTTTTCCACACATTCCTATAGTAATCTAGTACAAATTTTTATGGTTGAATTTTGAAAAAAAAATCATTTTTCTCTCATTGCCTTTAAAAGTTGAAAAGTGGCAGTTTTTTGCAATTTGTGCTCCAAATGTGCTTCAAACCTTTAGTGGTTAATGATATTTTATGCATTGGTTTCCTAACTAAATGAAACAAGTTTATTACTTCATTCTACTCTAACCTAAGAATATTTGTCAAATATTTGTCATGAGTTTTTTCACCTAGCTTTCCTAGTAGCAAATATAGAACACATAATTATTCAAACATGTACACTTGCAAATGTTAACCTAACATAACCGAACAATGTGAAATGCAAATATTGATAAACCGTGTGAATTACTATGAGAACATTTTAACAATGCCTTATACATAGATTTTCTGAAGTACAAAATGTTCAATGCTTCATTTTGACTTCTTAACTAAAATAATTGGCCAAATATTTAGTAAGATTTGTTTCACTTTCACCAATATGAAGTATAGAAACACATATCCAATCATGTACACATGCAAACCTAACATAATCAAACAAATTTAGTCTGCATATCCATCTAAAAACAACACTTATATAGTAATATGCCCTATTTGTGAGGGCCCAAAATATATGCACTAATTTATTTATTTTTGAATCAATTCAGGGTAATAACATTGCAACTTATACTAAATTTATTTCAAATAGTGTAACTAAAATAAATTAGTATCAACACACACATAAGACAAATTCATTGAATTGAATAATTTAGTGTTGTAAACTTGTTGTAAATTTTGGAAAATGATGGAAGAGTTTCATAGGTACTAAGCTTGTAGGACCTATTCAACTTTTAAGCCTAAAAAATAAATCATGTATAACTTATATATGCCATTATGTAGTTTATAATAGTGTTAATTAAAGTTGGGGTCCCCTTTACTCCCTTTACATGTATCCACCAACACCCTAGTGTCTAGCCAATGGAAGATGTACTTTTATCAAACCAGGTTGTGAATGGTTTATATATTCTTAAATGCCAAATCTTGGTTAGAGGACGGAGATTAGGAGAAAAAATATTCTAATATCTTTGGAAATGGAGGGGATAAGATGAGGCCCTATTCAACAATATTATTTTCCAAAGTATTCTAGGTAAGTAGTTTTGTGAACTAAGTACTCCCCTATTTGAACTTACTCACTTCTTGAAACTCTTTTGCAAATGAAGAAACACGGACATGGTTGGTTGTTTTAGCAATATTTCACTAAAAAACAATCCTATTTTTTTGGAATGAATATTATGTAATATATTCTACCATTTTGGGTGGATGAGATTGTTGAATTCCTACATATTTCCAAGATAATGTCACTTGTTCTTAGATGAACGTGCATTCTTTGGGATAAATACACTACAAAAAAATGGGGATATAAATGACTTGTCCACAATGATTGCACCCACAACAATGACTATAAATTAGTCATTTTGCAGTCACTTCGAAGTCATTGTTGTTAGTGCAATCACTCTAGACAAGTTATTTATACCCCTATTTACTTCTAGTGATAGTATAAATTCCATCCAAAATTTGTATGTTTCCACCATTTATATATTTGAATAGATATTAACAACTCACTGGCAATCCTAAAATAGCTGGAAAAAAATCCCCTGGAGACGCGAGCACCAGTTTGACCAAAGTCCAATAGAGCTCCTCGTCCAATAACACGACTAACTTACTATTTTTGACTGCCCGTGAATCCAATTGAACTTTCCCCATTCACACGGGCAGCAACGGAACTCGCTTTTGCAGCACAGGCACTCGTCGTTGAAAATGAAAGCCTCTGACCTTCGTAGGGCCCGCCGCTTCCCCGGCCCCCACCTTACCTCTACAGTGCCCGCAAGTTCCGAGTTTTCTTCGGAGCTTTCCTTCCAGCCACAACGCGCACGTCTTGGAAGACGCGCTTCACCACTCCTCCATACCCATGATCGAAGTGTATATATGGTGACCCCAACAACCGAATTGAAGCAACTCACAACCATTCCAGTGACATTCTTCCAGCTTCCACAACCAACTCAGTGCACACTAATCTCTTCAGTGCAACTCACAGAGCTCGACTTGCAGCGGACCTCCAGACCTCCTGTATCAGTTTCGAGAAGCACCGATTGTTACAGTCGTCGACCGAACGGGCAACCGACATGGGCATCATGACCCGACGCAGCTTGTGGGTGACCGTGGCCGTGTTGATGAGCGTGGTGCTGGTGCCCATGCTCGCCATGGCAGCGGACGAGGATCCGCTCCAGGACTTCTGCGTCGCGGACTTGAAGAGCGGACTCACCATCAACGGACTCACCTGCAAGCCTGCTGACCAGGTCTCTGTGGACGACTTCACGTTCGCCGGATTGCAGAACCCAGGAAACACCAACAACGCCAACAAGGTCGCAGTCACACCCGCCTTCGTCCAACAGTTCCCCGGATTGAACACTTTGGGCATCGCCGCGGCTCGCATCGACTTCGCCAAGGGCGGCATCAACCCCCCGCACACGCACCCCAGAGCCACCGAAATTCTGTTGGTGGTGAAGGGCGAGTTGTACGTGGGCTTTATCAGCACCAGCAACACGTTGTTTGCCACCACCGTCAAGGAAGGCGAGCTGTTCGTGTTCCCCAAGGGCCTGGTACACTTCCAGCTGAACGTGGGCAAAGGCCCTGCGTTGGCGTTCGCCGCTTTGAGCAGCCAGAATCCAGGCGTGCAGCAGATTGCTCCCGCTTTGTTCACTCCGGACATCGAGGACGAGGTTTTGGAGAAGGCATTCCGCATCGACGAGCAGACCGTGGACCTGATCCAGAAGGAGTTCCGGATGTAGATCAGTAGTTGATCATTTGGATTGAATTATCCGAGTCTGAGGAAACATCATGTACAGCGGCAATTAATTAGTATCACCATTCTTTTGCAGACAATTGCAACTGAAACGGATCGGAGGTCCAAATGAATGGCTTCTGATTCTTTAGATTGATAGGAATATTGCCCTCAGAATTGCTGGGAGGCGTTGATTTATTTGGGGTTCGTCCGCCATAGCTGGACCACATTTAATGAAGTATCACTTTCACAATTCTTATGTTCATGAAATGGTGTCTTTGTGCATGAGCTAAATTCTGAGTTATGTGTGCGCGGTGCTATGCCGGAGTTTTTTAACCCAATGAAAGTGATTTGTGCACGTGTCATTTTCCCGAGGCTGTTTGAGTGCCCATTTGACTAGTTCCAATTTGTGCGAGTTTTTGATTGATTTTCAGTTACTTGAAGTTCCTGGTATTCAGATTTTTTTCCTACAACTCTTCTTTAGCACGTCTATGCACTCGAATCAGAGATGTTGATGTAGATGAAAACTTAGAAATAGTGTTCTGTGTTATGTCCTTATTTAAGTAGGACATGTTTTAAGCAATGCCAACTGCCAAGAACTTATGTAAAGAAATTGTACCTATTAAAAAAATGTATATTCAACCGCTAAATGCTGAAGGCACCATATTTGGTGTCAACTAAGAACTTATGTAAAGAAATTGTACCTATTAAAAAAATGTATATTCAACCGCTAAATGCTGAAGGCACCATATTTGGTGTCAACTAAATGCTGAAATAGAATCTTACCAAATTATTAGTTTTTCTAGTTTTCTTTTTAGTTGAATACTTTGTGAAGTTTATTTCAATCATCAAAAATCTAATATTGGAAAAAATTGTTTATGATCTTTTTATTGAAGATCTTGTGCTAGGGAGTCCAATCAATCCATTGCAAATTTTGGTTTTATACTCTTTCTCTCTTGGAGATGAGCCTCAAATGCAATGGATCTTGGGGCAAAAATCATTTTGAAAATTCATTTAAAAATAGTTTAAAGTAGTTTTTGTCAATTGTGGTTATGCATGTTTTGTCCTTTAACCTTATATTTTTTCCTTGGTGTCAAATTTAACTTGTAAAAGGAGATTGAAAGACTTTAAATAAATCTCACATTTTGAACACCTTGTTGATAAAACATTATAATCTTTCAATCTATAAGTGATGTTGTGTATCAATTCTAATCCACACCAAGATAATATTTTTTTTTTTCAAAAAATAAAGGGTCAAATACAAAAAATTAATACAAAAACTCTATACATGATAGAAAAACATATCAATATAAAAGTCACAATGTTGTATGATTTGTATTTTTAACAATAATAGTTTTCAACAACATTAATAATATTAATGTATTGAAGTTTTTGAATTCTCGAAATGTTTAAATGAAAATATGTCAAGTTTTATTTGCTCCACTTACAAAATTGATCATTTTTAAAGTTGTGATTTAGTTTGACCAAGGTGCCTTCAATTTTAGGACACTAGAAGTCAAGTGCCTTTAGCGATTAAAACAATTAAACAATGGACTTGCTCTTACAATTTTTTTGGAATTTATGGTCAGTTTTGTTAAATTGGCATGATTCTAGCACCAAAGAATGTACACATATGAAGACTCTAAGGTATGTATTTATGTTTAAGAATGCTTGTTTTGAAAGGTTCCACAGCATTAGAATACCCCGAATTTAAAAAAATTATCTATATTTGTATCACAATTTGTTCAAGGTCAAAATAAATTCTAGATTTAGGTTCTAAGAATCATTTTATTAATAAAAAGAATACTAACATAAGACATCAAAGAATATAGTTTCAAGTGGTAAATATATCTTTTGAAAAAAATTACCTACTCATTGTAGACAAATGTGATGAAGATTCCATTCAATTACAATCTATATAATTATCAAAAATAGTTCCATGATATGATCCTCAATAAAAATTAAGACTCCTTGTATGGCAATTTTTCTTTAACATTTATGAAAACTTGTTTTTCTTGAGGCATTTCTAAATGTAATTTTGCGTATTACTTTAGATTTTAGTCTTGATTGTACTTTTTTTTTCTGTTAAAAAAACTATTAGAATTGTAAAGAAAATATCAGATTTTCACAAAGAAACTTATATGCTTAAAACTTGAAGAAATTTCATATTGAATTTATACTTAAAATAGAAATATGGAACCATTCTAGAAGTTTATTTAATTCAAAGTCATTAAACCACAAAATCCTCTTCAATCAAGGTAGGATAAAAGGATGCAAAGGTAATGAATTATATGTAATAAAGAAGTGGAAAAAAGTCAAAGTGTCTAGTGAGAGTTCAAAAATTGTCTTGAACTAATAAAAAGAGTGTAAGGTGAGTTTTGTCTTCTAAAGTGAATATTTATGTATTAGGGTAGATGCAAGAAACACCGAACAATGTAGGGAGCGTTCTGCCAAAACTGTGATTTTTTGCGCTCAGTACTATAAGTACTACAGTACTATAAAACGGAGCAATCTTAGTCGTTGATTTAAAAATCACAGCCAATAGTACTTTTGAGTACTTAATAATATTGAAACAATACTATTTGAAAAAAATGACAGTTTGTTACAAAAAATAGATAAAAATTAATTAGAAATCATGAATAAAAAAAAACTAAAAACTAGCCATTTGTAAAGACTTGATAGTGATTACATTTCACCAAAAACTAGAAGTTGAAACCATCATGAATGTTTGGAGCGCTATGCGCAAGAGACCCCTATTTGCATGCATATTGAGGACATTCAAAGAATTGTGGTTTTTTGAATGTCCTTTGGTGGGCACATGCCTTTCTATTGTGGCAATAGTCCACAACAATCCTAGACGTACATCATCATTTTTGGATGCTCCACAGTACTAAAAAACCCTAAACCGCAAAGTGTGACAAATTAGCTAAACTACAATTTAATTAAAGGATTTTTTTTCAAAATTTCTCAAAAATAAGGAATCTCAGGACTTCCAAGTTATCCATCTCCAATAAAAATTTCAAGTACATGGACTTCATTTCCCAAAAGATATGGCGAATGGCAACTCCGTCATTCCAATTGTGACGCAAAATAGTACCGGTGTTTCTTGCATTCACCCATTAAAGAACTTTAAAATTTGTGTTTGTAATAATCTAGTTTAGAATACATTTTTTTGTATTTTCTATTCATTCACTAGTACTCTAAAATAATATAGTTATTGCATATAAAACAAAATAATCTTATCAGCAATCAATCCTATACTCCTATTAGGTGCACATATTTATTTTTTCTTTATATTAATCCACAAATTCCAAAGGGTTTTTTTAAACTTCTTGGAGTTACTCAAAACTTATAAAAAGCCCAAGTTTTGATATAGTTTATCAATTTAAAAAAAAATTATGACCACACAAATTCAAACTAGATGTGCTTTGTATATATACCAAAAGAAAGCATAACATCACCTATGGATTGAAAGATTATGGTGTTTAATCAATAAGGTGTTCAAAATGTGAAATTTATTTAAAGTCTTTTAATCTTCTTAAATTACAAGTAAAATTTGAAAATTGGGGCCATAGAAAAGATAGAAGGTTAAATGACAAAACTTGCATAACTACAATTGACAAACAACTTCTCAAAATCTAATGGAATTTTTTTTCAAATGAATTTTCAATGTGATTTATTCCCATTATCCATTGCATTTGAGGGTCATCTTTAAGAAACATAGAAGGCTCATATTCAATTTCCGGTTTAAAAATTCCTGGTGAGTCCCACTTTTCCTAGTGATCCCAATATACAACACACCGGCAAAAGTGGTTGACACCGGGAATTGAATATGAGCCCCTTGTGAGAGCAAGACTATAAATCCAAGATTTGCAATGGACTCCCAACCTCAAAATCTGCAATAGAAAAATCACAAACAATTTTTTCCAATATTGGATTTTTGATGATTGAAATAAACTTCACAAGGTATTCAATCACAAGGAAACTAGCAAAAAAAACAATGATTTGGTAAGATTTTATTTTAGAGTTTAGATGACACCATTATGGTGCCTCAAGTGAGCATTTACAGGTTAAATATACATTTTTTTAATATGTACAATTTCTTTAGATAAGTTCTTGGTAGTTGGCATTGCATATAACAGGTGGGGGGCTTCTACACCTTCACTTTTTCATAATGTCATAACAGTGAACACTAGGGTAGTCACACCTTCTTCACTTGGCACTTGGAGAATGGAGAATAGAAACATGGCAGCTTGGGGTTGGCTTCATGTTGGTAGAATATTCATATGTGGATATATCTTCTACACTCCTAGTCTTCACCTCCAGAGGTGAAGATTGGGAGTGCGGAAGATATATCTACATATGAATATTCCTTTGTGCCCTATACTTTTGTCTTTCCATGCCACTTTTACCTTTGTTGTTGCAGATTTTTCTCCACTTTTACATCTAATTTTAGGTTTAGGTAAATGGATTCTCTCCTTTTTTCATTCTCCACTCTCAACACATCTTTTAGGGTTGTCACACCTTCTTCACCCACCGCAGCTTCCCATAGGCTCCTCCACACCCTCACCAACTTCTCATTCTCCATTCTCCAAGAGCCAAGTGAAGAAGGTGTGACTACTCCTATAATTATACTATTTCTAAGTTTCCATCCCCATCAAAATCTCTGATTTCTAGGAGCTTGCTTTCAAATGAACATCATATGTTTGACAATGTTCTTGAGTGTATAGGTGCAACTATATAGTTGCAGGTTAACTTATATTACCAAACAATTGCAAAATCTGATTACCAGGAACTTCAGGTAAGTAGACTGAAAATCAATCAAAAACTAGCACAAATCGGAACTGGTCTAATGGCCACTAAAACAGCTTCGGAAAAATCTGTGCACAATTCAATTCACCTTCGAATTGGTTTACCAAAATTCCTTACTACGCACATAGCACAGCGCAAACAAATAACTCAGACTTCAACTCATGCACAAGATACCATTTCATGAAAATGAGAATTGTGAACCAGAAACTTCATTAAATGTGGTCCAGCTATGGAATAGGGAATGGAAGCCCAAATGAATCAACGCCTCCCAGCGATCCTGATTGCAATTAATATTCCTATCAATCTAAAGAATCAGAAGTCATTCATTTGGACCTCCCTCATCAATCACTTGCAATTGTTTGCAAAAGAATGTTGATACTAACTAACTGCATGCCGCTGTACATGATGTTTCCTCTGACTCGGATAATTCAATCCAAATGATCAACTACTGATCTACATCCGGAACTGCTTCTGGATCATGTCCACCGTCTGCTCGTCGATGCGGAATGCCTTCTCTAACACCTCGTCATTGATGTCCGGAGTGAACAAAGCGGGAGCAATCTGCTGCACGCCGGGGTTCTGGCTGCTCAAAGCGGCGAACGCCAAAGCGGGACCCTTGCCCACGTTCAGCTGGAAGTGCACCAGGCCCTTGGGGAACACGAACAGCTCGCCTTCCTTGACGGTGGTGGCAAACAACGTGTTGCTGGTGCTGATAAAGCCCACGTACAACTCGCCTTTCACGACCAACAGAATCTCGGTGGCTCTGGGGTGTGTGTGCGGGGGGTTGAGTCCGTCCTTGGCGAAGTCGATGCGAGCCGCGGCGATGCCCAAAGTGTTCAATCCGGGGAACTGTTGGACGAAGGCGGGTGTGACTGCGACCTTGTTGGCGTTGTTGGTGTTTCCTGGGTTCTGCAATCCGGCGAACGTGAAGTCGTTCACGGAGACCTCGTCGGCCGGCTTGCAGGTGAGTCCGTTGATGGTGAGTCCGCTCTTCAGGTCTGCTACGCAGAAGTCCTGGAGCGGATCCTCGTCCGCTGCCATGGCGAGCATGGGCACCAGCGCCACGCTCATCAACACGGCCACGGTCACCCACAAGCTGCGTCGGGTCATGATTCCCATGTCGTGTGGGTCGATATCGATATCAGTCTCTTCTACCTTCTGGAATTCTTACTCCTGATCGGTCAGTTCTGGAGAAGTTCAGCTAGCGGCGAGCTGGAACGTCGAGCTCTGTCAGTTGCAAGGGATGTAGTAGTGTCTCCGGAGATGGTTGTGGATGCTGGTTTTGTGGACTATTGGAATGGTTGCTGCTGTTACAATTGCTTGGGCTGTCGGGGGTTATATACATCTTGAGGGCATCTGCGGTGAAGCGCGTTCTGCAAGACGCGGGGTGGCTGGAAGGAAAACTCTGAGGAAAGGAGGCAGGCAGGCACCAGGGCCGGTTCTTCGGGATTCCGGAGAGTAAGGACCGGGTTCAATGAAAAGTCAGAGTGAGGACTTCTGGCGTGTGAGCAGCAAAAGCGAGATGCAGGTATGAATGGAGAAAGATTGGGACCGGGACCGCCACGCAAGCCGTGATTCTTGGAGATTAAAATTTCGTCTGATTGCAAGTCAGAGGAAATCTTATTATTAGTCAAACATGTGTTTGGGTTGCGCTCTCTTCTTTTGAAACAAATGAACTTTTATTTATTTATTTAAATAAATGAAGTAGTTGCGCTGTCTTCATTTTCACATGCGTTATAACTGAAATACTGAATGGAGACTCGGTTCCCTAAACCTAGAAAGGTTCCCTCAATTTACCTAGTATTGATATTAGGTGATTTATCCATGGGTCAAATTGTGAAATCGTTCTCCTTAATTTATTGGATTTGCCAATATTTGGATGAAAGTTTCAAATAATAGATAAATTGGGGATGAACTTATGGTTATGAATGATTCCATTCATTTTTTCCTTACCTTCTCTAGTTAAATCATGGTCATGATAGACTAGCAAGATAATCACTTAGATGACCTAGGATGGTCTTCAAAGCAACATCATCTTCTTACTTCTTAGTCAAATTTGCACACTAAAAATAAACCTTATTGCTCAACACAATCTACATGACGTTTCTGTTTTTTGTAACATAAAAACATGATTAATTGTAAATTTTTACCTCATGAACAAAAAATGCATAAAAAATTTTGGCAACAAAAGAAATTCTTACCAAAAAAAGTTTGTCACTATTATATCTCTATAATGCCATAACATGATTCAAGGCCACTTCAAATTAGTGGAAGTGGTAGCGAGTTGTGCATAAAGTAGACTCTCTCATTGGCCAATGATATTTTGTTCCTACCGCTGAGCCCTTCATATTATATATCAATTTTTGCTCTTCACGTTCTAAATCAAATAAAAATTTGTAGAGTTGATATGTTACTTGTTGTAGTTCTCTATTAGGGGAGCTTCCTTGAAAGACAAGGAAAAGAAAGAACTCCATGGTAGAAATGTAGAACATACATTTTCTGGGCACAAAATAGGGGTCTTTTTTTTACTTGCACCCGTGGATTGACTTGGGGGACAAGCAAGGGATCAAATCATCCCGACCAACATGTGTTTGGGGGCTAGGGTGAACGGTCAGGGTGAACTGACCCCTCATTGTCCTGTCTTACCCCTGGGGAAAACACTGTGGAATTTTTTATTTGCAATCAGATGATAAAATTTGCAAATTCTGAATTCAGATTTGCAATCAATGGCCTCCAATTAGCAAGGGGAGGTGTAGAAATTAGAAAAATCATAGCAAAATTAGGGAACTTTTTTTCACAATAACAATAACCCGTGGCCAGGGCAATGAGGGGGTCAGTTCACCTTGGCTGTGTTCGGGTAGTCGCATTTCTCTTCTTTTTCACATGTGTTAAAGCATCTCCACGAAAGGGTCTTGGCCCAGTGTGTGTTGAACTTGGGCAGTATTTGGTCCCCCACTAGGGTGATTGCAAGAAAGACCGGTCCTATTTGGCGTCACAAATTGAAGTGACTAAGTTGCCATCAATCATAACTTTTGGAAAATGAAGACGATGGACTTGAAATTTTTATTAAAGATGGCTAACTGAGAAATCATGAGATTCATTATTTTTCATAAATTTTGAAAAATAATTTTATAATTAAATGTCAATTTAGCTAATTTGTCACACTTTGCGGTTTAGGGGTTTTTAGTACTGTAGAGCATCCAAAAATTATGATGTTCACTTGAATTTTTTGTGGGCTATTCCCACACTAGATGAGCATATGCCTACCAAAGGGCATTCAAAAAAACTCAATTTTTTGTCCTCAACATGCATGCGAATAGGGGTCCCTTGCGCATAGCACTCCAAACATTTATGATGGTTCCAACTTCTAGTTTTTGGTGAAATGTAATCACTATCAAGTCTTTATAAATGGCCAATTTTTAGTTTTTTTTCATTCATGATTTTCTAATTTTTATTAATTTATACTTAATTTTATCTACTTTCTGTGACAAACTGTCATTTTTTTTAAGTAGTATTGTTTCAGTATTATAAAATATAAAGTACTTAAATGTACTATTGGTCGTTGATTTTTTAGATCAACGGCTGAGATTGCTCCATTTTGTAGTACTCCTAGTACTCCTAGTACTGGGCAGAAAAAACACAGTTTTTGACCAAATGCTACCAAAATCGTTCGGTCTTTCTTGCAATCACCCACCACGAATATCGCCTTGTTTGGCCCTGTCATCCCCGGCCACGGAAAAATTTGTACTTAGCCACCATCCTCTAAAGGGCTAGGGTAAACAAGGCAGATAAGAAAAAATCACCTTTTTTTTAGAAACAAAAATTTGAAATTGATTTTCTAGAGTTATATATGCATAGAAAACTTTGAATCATTCCATCAATGAGTCAAAAGCTTGGGGAGATCATTCCTTGTAATTTAAGGTATACACTTGAGT
The DNA here is from genome assembly GCA_947034895.1 of Rhytidiadelphus loreus. Lineage (NCBI taxonomy): Eukaryota > Viridiplantae > Streptophyta > Bryopsida > Hypnales > Hylocomiaceae > Rhytidiadelphus > Rhytidiadelphus loreus. Next base: position 50,790,551 of record OX344764.1, read on the forward strand.
TAAAAGGGTATTTGATGTGGGGCTATTTACCTTAATTATTGCATTTATGATGACTGTATTTTTACATAAAAAGCTAAAAAAGGCATATTTTCAATACCCTATAGTTTTTATAAATTCATTCATTTAAGTTTTTTAGGGGGGCTATCTTACATATGAAATTCAAGTGTCCAATTTTCTCCCGCCCCCACCCTTCTTCACAAATTTTCTCTTCCGTCTACCGCATTCATGTATGGGATATACATTGTGAAACCAACAATAATCAATTGAATTCAAGTGGCAATTTATAATCCCTAAAGGCCAATTGTCCATTGAATCAGAACAATTGAAACTCTAGGTAGGTTCCTATAAAGTCAAATTTGGTCAGATGTTTGTAAAATTTTGACACAAGATGCAAACATGTATCCTTTTAGTGGAAATATAATTTTTTTCCACCCTAAACCTTTTTAGAAGTCCTTGCAATTTGGGCATCTTTGGGGCATCTTGTGCACTCTCATCAACTATTGAGATTTGGCATTTATATTACTAATAAAATATGACATACAATTGTTAAAAACAATTTAGTTCTCAAATCACATCCTCAAAGGAGTCAAACTTTATTAGCTATGTTAGGGTGGCTTCAAGAAAAAACCTTTTCTCCTAATCTCAAGCCCTATTATCTTGCAATATGTGAAGTCAAAGTTTTTGAAAAATTTCCCATATATTCTAAATTTTTGTCCCTAATTTTTAACCATTAGGATTTCAAATTTAAAAAATACCTCATTGCATAAGAAATCATCAAAAAAAGACTAGTGTATTACCAATGCACTTAACCTCTTTGCATTGCCAGTTGATTTAGATTTTTCATGAGTGAACATTTTATATTTATGAATAGTCAAAATCTTCATTTTTGTGTAGATAAATTTTTTTACTCTGAGAGGGCGTGAAGTTTGTTGATCCTAATTTGCAAGAATGCAAATAAAGGTTTTTTTCTCACTTCAAACATTATAATCTTTCAATCCACATAGTCAAATGGGTTGAAATTGTTTCCACACATTGCCATAACTATATAATATTCTCTTATATAGTTGGATTTTCTTAAAATAATTTTTTATTTTAGACAATAAATCAAAAATTGACAATTGTAAAATTTTCCTTTTCTAAAACACCCTCTACTACCTCTAGTCTTTAGAGATTGATAACATCGATCATTTTAGAATTCCTAATGAAACTATTCTATGAAAATCTCATTCAATATGAGTGCGATCAACACACATTGCTTCAAAGATTAGAGTTAGGTGGACTATAAATTCTATTTTCATATTGTACAATTTTTAGTTTCTTGAACCCACTAAGATAAACCTTCATATTCATACAATGTGACAATTTGGCACTTTTAGTTGATGTCTTACATTTACATTTAATTTTTTTTATATATACACTACAAGTACCATGTTCAATTTTAGTTGACCACCCTTCATTGTAGACTACTTTGACTATGTGCATTTTATCATCCATATGAAATTATTTGTCCACATCTATACTCATCATACTATGAAAAATTTGCACAGTTTCTATTTGTCAAGGCTAACTTATTAATAAAAATTCCTATTATATGATGTTTTTACAGATCCTAATTTATATATATTAGAAAGTGTAGCATTTCATGAACCCTGTAGTAGTTATACAAATTATATAAAATTTGCCCTCTTTGAATTAAATGGACCCTATCTTTTAACTCACGTAGCTAGTTTTAAGAAACCCATGAGTAATCTCCCCGGGTTTGAATCATTCTCTACTTTTTTCTACTTACTATTTTTTTCCTATATATTGTACAATTTCATATGATGTGAAATTTTCTTAAGAATGTAGCCAACGTGTCTAGGAAAAAAAAATCCAAATAAGCATCACCATTTAGGACATTTTTTATAGAAAAGTGAGCTTGTGAAGCGCAGCTGCCCTGTTTTTTGAAGGGCCAAAAAAATAATTTCATTGAATTTTGAATGCTTATATCTTGCAATCCACGCGGTGGAAATTTTTGAAATTTTTTCCACATCTTTTCTAACCAGCGTACTACAAGATCCTACAGTTATTTGTGTTCAAAAATATTTTTTTTCTAAAAGTTGGTACTTGTACTAGAAATGGCAGATTGGGAGTGTTTTTGGTAAAAACATAGTCAAGGAACTTAAGGTTAAGAAGTGTTTCAATAAGAAATGAAAGCCTTCGAATGCATCTTCAAAGTAATTTTGTTCCTTGTAGCAAACAATTACAGTTAATAGATGTGATTTTATCTACCACCTATTTGTTGAGAGGTTTGCTATGATATGCTTCAAAGATTAGGTGGGTTCTTGATCCATAATTACTGATTTTTATTGTACCTCTTATTGTTTTTGTAATTAGAAAGAGCCTTTGAATTTTTCAAATTTTGTGAGCACCTTAGGATTTTAATCAAGTTTAGGAAATTATATATTTATATACATCTATTGAGTGCTCTTTGAAAGTACAAATAATGTATTGTATGGATTTTTGCAATGACTCTTCATTGAGACATGTATATATAGAATTCTAATGAGTATTGGTTGCATGCTTGCATGCTTGCATAGTTACAAATGGAAGGTTCAAGTTTTAGATCTCCAACTTCAACTTCCACCATTATTGACTTGGATAAATGACTTACCCCTATATTTCCTTTAAAGATGTAGAATTATGGTATGACTTCATTCATACCACTTGATCCTATGCCTAACTTCCCATAACATCAATTCATAAGGCTTCTATACCCCAATGATAGTAAAGAAAACATAAATGTGCATAGTTTAATAGTTGTTAAGGTAGAGGACACAATAAAGATGACAATTGTTACCATGGAGGAGCTACCTAGGAAGAGAGACTAAAAACTAGCTTCAAATCCAAGAAAAAAAATCAACCCAACATATTTGATAGAAAGTGAATTTTAGGAAGTAAAGCTAGGAGGGATGTGGAAAGAGCATTGGATTATTTATCCTTGTTGAAGAGCATTTAATGTAATCTTTTTTTAAGCAATTGCCTTATACATCCAAAAATTCACCAAAAATTAGATGAGTAGTTGATAATGGTACACTAAAAACATCACCAATAGTATGAAGAGAGGCACCCATTGCTAATCTATAAATTCCAATTGTAACTTGCGTCTACAATGGAACTGCTCATCTAAATTGAATATCTCTCTTTTGCAAAAAGATCTAAAGTTGAACACAAAAACTAAATGTATCATGAATAACCTTGAATCAACTTTTGAATTCTCTGACACTATACAATTTTAGGAAATTAAATGAGTTTCAACATGGCCTATCAATCTATCACATGTCCCAAACGAACAAGGTCTTTTCTATGCATTTCTCAAACAATAAAGCATGAGAAGGACAAATTGAATTGTATTCAAATGATGTTGAGCTGCAAGCACATGTACAAAAGTTGTTTGCTCTAATAAGCAAAGCATCATGAATTAAAATCCAAAAATGATTCTTTTCTCTCTCCAAGAATTCATAGTAAAAGATTAAAAAAATTAATTGACCTTCAAATAAGGTTTGCAATAACTAACATCACAAAGATGCTTTGTGTTGAGAAGAAAGTTCTTGGAAGGCCAACCACTGCTTATTACTGCTTATTGCCGCTTATTCCTTCATATTTCTAGAAGTAGACAATGCTAGTATCGGAAGTTTTCCAATAAGCATTTACCTACCTTTCACCAATGTGCTGCTAGGTACCACTAATGTAAAGTGGTCTTCAACAATTTGAATTAATAGAGATAGAAATTGGCATGTGAAAGGATTGACAACAAATCATTCTTAGAAATCAAGGTTTACTATTAGCAAAAGAGAGTGGAAAACAAAAATTCCAAGGAGAAGATATTGTTGGCAAAACTGTAGCGGGTCCAATAAATATAATTTTGGTTCAAATAAATAAAAGAAAACTCATGTAGCTCTAATGTGCTAGAAATGGGACTTTAGTCTTGTAAAATGATTGTTATACAATTGTTACAAAATTTGCAATAATCCTCTCTTCCATAGAAAACATAGTATTTTCTGTAGTTTGCCGAAAGTGGATTTCAAACTTAAAAGATCTTTAAAATTTTAAATAAGAATGTATCGGGATGAATTGGTGACCATCAAGATAGATAAAATTTTGATAGGGGGTTGCACCTTTATGCACTTAATATTTTAGATATATGTGAATATTCATTTTTTTCAGTGCGTCAAATATTAAATTCTCAAAAGAAATTAGACATTACATCCTTATAAAAATTGCAAACATGCATACATACACTTATATATATATATATATATAATGGTGTACTAAGCTCGTGCAAACTTGTAGCACTAATTAATTCCATGCTTACAAAATTGTGAGGTTAATCCTATTAGCAAAACTTCAATATTATAATTCGCAAAAACAAAATATTAATTGATTTGCAATTGATACACACCAATGTGTTAGTAAATTATCACATATTAGCATATTTTGTTGTAAATTAGTGTATTAGTAGCATATTACTATAATTGCTATTGTATTATTTTTAGATCTTCCACAATTCAAAATGCATTAATTCTTGTATCATTTGATGCAATACAACATTTCTACCCATTATCCAATTTATTCTAAGTTTTTGAACAAGAGTAATTTCACATTGTTCAAACTATTACATGCTTAAAATATCTAGTTTCGTCTCCTTCGAAGAATTAAGTAATATGCTTCAATCCTTTTCATCAAAGCATGATTGCAAGAAATACATGTTCAACAACTAGTTAAATGTTTGAGGCAATTAAATATTTTTGGCAAAATTTATGACATTCTAGCAAAAGATTTATAGATAGGTATTCATGACTACTTCACACCTTAAAAAATTATATTCAAGTTCTTACACTTGAGAATATGAGTACTCTATGAATTACAAAAATTTCAATATTAGTTTGTGAATACTTGTATTGGATGATTGCAAGAAAGACTGAAACTATTTTGTGTTACATTTAGAGTGAAGGAGTTTTCATCTGCTATAACTTTTGAAGCATGAACCCAATGAACTTGAAATTTTTATGGGAAATGACTAACTTGATTGCGATCACATCTTGTATTTAAAAAAACAAAAAAACATTGATATTCAAAAATCAATTTTTATAATTTGTCGCACTCTAAGGTTTAGGAAGTTTTAGTATTGGAGAGTATCCAAAAATTAATCATTTAGAGCTGAAATTTTTATGGTCTATTTCCACAAGGCACAATTGGGAAGCATGCGGCCATGCATGTGCTTACTAAGGGGCATCTAAAAAGACACTATTTAATGTCCTCTATGTTTGTGCAAATAGGGCTCCCTTGCATGTGTACATTGAAGTACATTGAAGATGGTTTCAGTTCTTCTTTTTTGATGAAGTCTAATCACCATCAAGTCCTTACAAATTGCTAATTTTTAGATGTTTTTTGTTTATAATTTTTTATTTATCATTAATTTAGATTTTATTCTATCTATCTTTTGAGGCAAACTTTTTTTTTCCACATAGAACATTTTCAATACTTGTAAGTAGTTCATAGTACTTCCTATGATACTTTTAAGTGTTGATTTCTCCAATCAATGGCTAAAATTGTTTTCTACCAAATACACCTAGTATTTAGGGTCTAAATCAGTCAATTTCTGGTGAAATGGTATAAAAAAATCAACCAATCATTCTTGCAACCAATGTATAGTTGATAATAAACTTTAGCAAAAAAACAAAAAAACTACAAAATTCCTTGAACATAACAAAAGCAACCCGATTAATTTGAAATTTTTTCCTCAAGGTACAAGTAGCAATGAAGAATAGTGAGGTAGTTCATGAAGGAAATTTACAACCAAAGCACTCTTGACTCTTGAGCTCGGGGGGGGGGGGTGCACTTAGTTTTACTACAACAAACCATGTGTGAACAAGTGGTTTCTAATAAACTATAATTCCAACCTAAAATATTGAGCATTGTTCAATAATGATTATAGGTTTCTATAAAATTTCCAACTCAAATAAAATATGAAATGATTTCTAGAAGAAGTTGAAAATGAACTAAAATGACATATTTTTCAACTCAAATAATTATAGAGAACACATTTAGATTACCATTGAATCAATATTCAACTCAAAATGAGCTTTCAATAGAGAGTTATTTTTTGGAATTTTTTGTGAATTTTTTAGAATTTTTTTCTTATATAATATAGGAACTTTTTTTCTTATATATCCAAACTTCATCCTCTCATAATTCATGCATATGATGTCCAATCAAGAAGTGCCACATCATTTTAGAATCCCGTGGAAAAAATCTAAGATGTCGTGTCCTTGGATTTGGATTGCCCTTCTCCATTCAAAAGCAAAAAACGTCACCCTTCACGTTTTGACTCTTATAAATTTGTATTTTTGACCTAAAAGAAATGTACTGCCTTGAAGGTGCTTTCAAGAGCTTTCTAGAAATGTCTTTCACTTTTTCTTGCCATACTTGAAATAGTGGCAATAGATGGATGAAGTTTGAAACATTTAAACTTCATCCGCTCATAACTCATGCATAGAATGTCCAATCATCAAGTGCAAAGGCATTTTAAAATCCCAAGGAAAACACCTACACCGCCATGCCCTTGGATTTGCATTGCCCTTTTCCAAATAAAAGCCAAAAATGTCACCCCTCACATATTGACCCCGATAAATTTCTATTCTTGGAAAGAGTTGAATGCACTACCTCAAAGTTGCTTTCAAGCGCTTTCTAGAAACGTCTTTCACTTTTTCATCCGATCTTTTAAACGCCGGCAATTGATGAATGAAGTTTGCAACATCCAAACTTCATCCGCTCGTAACTCATGCATAGAAAGTCCAATCACAAAGTGCCATATCATTTTGGAATCCCATAAAAGAGACCTATGATTCCATGCCCTTGGTATTGAATTGCCCTTCTTTGTACAAAAGCGCGTTTGTAGGCTTCCCACATTTTGGGAAATTCCCCTATTTTAAGAAATTTTTGGGCTGCCCACCGAGCATTGAAAATTACATATCATGCAATAAGTTTTGAACCATGTCGTCAAAAGTTATGAAAATTGTTGGGCCTTAAAGCTACTCCTTGGGTAAATATTGTGTGGAAATTTCAAAGAAAAATAAAATATTCCATTCATAGTGTGTTGCCCAAAATCACTATGTTGTCAAAAAACACAATTTGATCCTTAGAGGTTAATTTTTCAAAATATTTTTTTGTGTTGAGGAGGCCGGTAGCAGATGATCTCAAAGGAGATTGTGATAGTTTTTTGCCTCATTGTCTTCCATGAAATTAAATCTTAGTTATGATTTTGCATTTATTTGGTAATGTAAAGTATTATGTATTCTAACAACATTCTATGTGCTTCTTTATTACTTTGAACAAATTGAAAAACCATTGCATTAAAAAAATAGTTTTATACAAGAACAATCAAGCCAAGCCAAAGGAATATTCCAATTTAACGAAATTGTCGTTATAGCTTATAGATAGTATAGTTGTATTTGAAACTTGAGTTCTAAGTTTTCCTTAAATGTCCAAGAAATAGGGGACAAATTAAGATATAATATTAAATATGAATTCTTTAACCTTTTTGATGTTTGCATCACAATACAAGTTATTAAACATCAAGATTAAAAATTATCCACACATGATAATTTAGAAAAGTATCTATAGATTTATTTCAAAACAATTTTGAAGCAATTTCGTTTGGAAATTCATCAAATATTGAATATCTATTGGTAATACTTTATTTTTCAAATGATTAGATAAAATTAAAATTAAAATCGATTTGTAAAAATTTGAAAAGATTTAAGAGTAAAAACATAAATACTTTCTTCTAGAAGTAAATTTCTTAATTCTTAACACTACACTTTAATGAACAAATTGTGCTATTCTACTTACAAACAACTTTTGATTATAATAAAACAAAACTATATCTGTGAGATTCTCCGATCTAGTATACATTAAAAAATACTACATTTGCAAAAATAAGTTTTCTTTTACCAAAAAGAGGAACCTTGTCCAAAATTAACAACAACCATGAAATGGCCAATTAGTCATCTATAGATTGTGAATATTGTATGTTATTTTGTGTTTATGACTAAGTACATTATTATGAATTTTTGACTAAGTGCACAATTATTGTTAAAGAGACAAAGGTTCCAAAAGCCTTAAAGCCCCAACTTTTTATTTCATTATCCAAAACCTATCAAAAGTAAAATTCCTATTATAAAAAAATATTTGTATCCAAAAGAAATACAATTTGTATCTAATTGAATTGAATCAACCAATTGTTTGTAAATCAATCACGCTTAATATATGATAATTTTTATATTTAGAAATCTTAAAATCAGAGGATATATTAAATATAACATAATTTAAATAAATAAATAAAATCTTTAAATATGGAAATCTTTACATTAGAAAATGAAACCTACCTCATTTTTTTGATACTTTGACCATTTTATATCCTTTATTTTATGTTTTTTTTCCTCCTTCTTAGCTTCTTTAAATGTACAAGTGAATTTATTACCTTAGCATATTATTTTTCAACCTACCTTGATTAGGAAGAATTTTTTAGGTTAAAACTTTTTACTTAAATAAACTATTAGTATGGTCATTAGTAAGATTTCAAATTCCAATGCAAATATCTTCACATAAAAGTATATAACTTTTTCCAACCAAGTCTAGATTCTTTATGCCTTTTATAGCTCTCTAGATTGAAAAACAAAATTTTATATACTCTACAAAAAAATTGACTCATAAAGATTCATTTCATTGAAAAAATATTTCTTTAAATTGAGGTTTTATGATATGTAGTTATATTATGAACTTCAGTTGATTGGAAATTATATTTCATTTGCAATATACAAATTATTTCAAGAAAATTACCATTTGAAATGTTCTTTGTTTATATCTTTATTTTTTTACTAAAAGTAAATACTGAAATAATGTCTAAATAGTTTTAGCACCTATATTTATAAAAAATATTTTTACCCCAAACAAATTGTGAGGCTGAGTGAATTCATTAATAATTATACAATTGACTTGTTAAGGTCCACAATTGAGTGCATCCAAAAGTATATATTAATTCTCTTAAGAAGTTGATTAAATAAACAAAAATTTGGATAACCTTTGATCAATCCAAATTATAAGTTTGTAATATATATTTTTGGTACATGATTTGAACTAAAAAAATGATGCCTAATGAGCTTATTTTTCTTGTTCAATTTTTTTTCTTCTTAAAAATCCAAGAACTCATTGAATTATTGCAATTGCAAGTTGTAAGTTTTAAACCCCAAATAACATCAACAATATTGAGTGTTTTTCATTCACATTTTAAAACTTTAATGTAGTTAGAGCTTCTAATATTTATACTTTTTAATTTCCGATAAACCTTCATTGGTGATAAAAACTACAAGATTTTTCTAATATATATTATACTTCATTAAATTCATACCACCTTATACTTTGAAGAATTACAATTTCTAAACATCAACATCAACAACTAGGATTTTCATTTATGAAAAATATCAAAAATTCATGACTCAATCATACATAGACTCATAGACTAACAACATTTTGACTTTAAGGTCATAGGCTCGCAAATATACGTAATTTCCGAACAAAAAATAAAATAATCACTCGATAAATTTTCACACTACCGTATTGTACATTATTAGTTTCAGTTAGTTGAATGTATTTTGAAAAGGAATCTCTAATTATTAAACTTCTTTGCATATATTTATGATTTTCGTGCAAGCTTTCAAATTTGTTCATGTAGGGATGGAAAAAAACAAAAAAATTACTCACTTAAAAATCCTATATGAAGCCATAATTTGTTTTGCATAAAATCCCCCACCCCATACCATGGATGAAAAGAACAAATCGTCGTTACATGGACTGTTCGACTCATGAATTCATGAGTAGTGAAAGACACAAAGAGTTTGACTAAGATTTCAACGGACGTGCAAGGAGACGAAAACTTGAACTCCAAGAACCACGGCGCCCTTGTGTGGCTTCCCAAGCTTCCTCCATTCTCAACTGCGCCTCGATCCCTATGGCGGCTCACACGTCAGAAGTCCACTCTCGGACTTCCAATGGACCCCGTCTTTACTCTCTCGAGTCCCAGAGGAAGGCGGGCCCTGCGGGCCCCTGCTTGCTGCCTGCTTCGTTTCCTTGGTCGTCTCCGAGTTAAAAATTATTTCCGAATTCTCTTCCGAGTTTCCCTTTCAGCCACCCCGCGTCTTGGAGAACGCGCTTCACGAGACAGCTTCACCAGGCACGCCTTGAGATGGATATAAACCCTCACAACCCAAGCAATTGTAACACCAGCAACCATTTCAATATTCCACCTCCTGCAGCTTCCACAGCCACCTCCCGGGACACTATTACATCTCTTGCAACTGACACTGCTTGACAATCTAGCAGCAAGCTCAACAGCTCCACAACTCATCGATCAGGATCATTTCAATTCCAATTCCAGCACCTCAAAGCGACTGATATCGATCTACTCCACATGGCCATTATGACTCGCAGAAGCTTGTGGGTCACCGTGGCCGTGTTGATGAGCGTGGCATTGGTGCCCATGCTCGCCATGGCAGCGGACGAGGATCCGCTCCAGGACTTCTGCGTAGCCGACTTGAAGAGCGGACTCACCATCAATGGATTCAGCTGCAAGCCAGCTGACAAGGTGTGGGTCAGCGATTTCGTGTTTGATGGATTGAAGAACCCAGGAAACACCAACAACCCCAACAACGCCAACGTCACGGCTGCGTCTGTCCTTCAGTTCCCGGGATTGAACACTTTGGGCATCTCCGCGGCTCGCATCGACTTCGCCAAGGGCGGCATCAACCCCCCGCACACGCACCCCAGAGCCACCGAGCTTCTGTTGGTGGTGAAGGGCGAGTTGTACGTGGGCTTTGTGGACACCAACAACACCTTGTTTGCCACCACCCTCCAGGAAGGCGAGTTGTTCGTGTTCCCCAAGGCCTTGGTGCACTTCCAGCTGAACGTGGGCAAGGGTCCTGCTTTGGCGTTCGCCGCTTTGAGCAGCCAGAACCCGGGCGTGCAGCAAATTGCTCCGGCTTTGTTCACTCCGGACATCAAGGACGAGGTTTTGGAGAAGGCATTCCGCACCGACGAGCAGACGGTGGACATGATCCAGAAACAGTTCCGCATGTAAATTAATGGACCATAACATTTGATCAGAGTTTGGGAACATCATGTCCCTTGGCAGTTAGTATCAACATTCTTTGCAAGACGGGGTCTAATTAATATACGACTTCTGGTTCTTTAGCATGAGAGTAAATTAATTGTTCTCAGAAGCGCTGGTCTAACATTCGGCCAAGCTACTGTGATCGAGGTGTCCCTTCATTTGGGCTTCACCCGCCATGCATAGTTGCACAGCATTTAATGAAATACCAGGTTCACAATTCATCTCATTTCATGTAACGGTGTCCAGTGCATGTGTTGAAGTCTGAGTTCTATGTGTGTTCGCGTTTGAGCAATGTTCATGTTTCGGAGTTTAGGTAACTCATGAGAAGGTAAAGTGAATAGTGTTTGTATTTTTCAAAGAGATTTTTGTATTCAGAAGGCCCGCAAATGAGTTTGCTGCCTCATTTATTCTCACTCACTTCAATCGCCGGGTTATGACTTTGCATTCAATTGGTCGTGTAAAATCAAGTGCAGCTGATCAGGTGTAAGCCTTCTTGCTTTGGCTCTAACTACAACCTTTGACTCTCTTTCAACATGGTTAGTATGGTTAGCTTTGTAGTGAAAAGTCACACCAATACTTGTAGTATATTAATGTAATAAGGTAGGATGATCCATTGTTGTCCTTTTGCTCATTGCACATATTAAGACTTAATGGGATTCACAATTAGTTGTTTCTACAATAGAACAAAAGATTAGAGAATTTTTCACATTTATTACAGTCAACTTCATCTTTAATAAAGAAAGACATATGAAAGGTGGTCAAAACTAAAACATATAGCTTCCTATTGTTGTCCCTAGCAAGGTCTATTCTTGTTCAATGCTTGAGGGGGCACTCTAGGGGTAGGTGTACATCACGTGCGGACAATGTTTTTATTGTGGGGGGATTTTGATGATCATGAACAATTAAATGGTCCCTATTATTACTTAATTTTCTAATTCATGGTATTTAAGCCCCCCTATAATGACTTAGAATTCTAAAAGAGGGGCAATTTCAGCACCCTTACTTTGTTATAAGAAAAAAAATAAAGGAAAAAAAAGGAAAACACAAAGATTAAAGACAGAAACACAACATACAAACTACAAACACAACATTCACTTAACACAATTTGAAGCACTTAACATAGATTGTTGCCTTCTTCCTACTGTAAAAGTACTCAACACATGATAATCCTCAAATCAATAACCAAAATAAGCAAAAAAAAAAAAAAGGGCAATAAAACATAACAAAGCCAAAAAGAACACGCATGAACTAGAAACTAAAAACTAACAGGGCTCAATCACATCTAAGAGAATGTGAACAAAAAAATGAGGCACCACAACCTTGTCAATATGGTGACACACCATACAACACAAATCAACATGCAATGAAGTAAAAAATGTGCAAAGCCAAAAAAACACCAGAAAGACAAAATTCAACCAGAAAGTTCAAGCTTATGTGGTGCACCTATAATTATAAAATCAGAGTGTTTGAAGCCCAAAATGTTTTCATAACACAATTGTAAGTACATAATGTAAATGGTTGCCTTAATCTTGTTGCATACACTACATGGAAATTCACAAAATTTCAAATGCTTCAAGCTAAGAGGCAAAACCACATGCTAAACCCTTTCACACAAGGGGTTGTAGAAATCACTAACAAGAGTGACAAGTTGTGCCAATCTTCATCATTCGCCACACAAACGTCATGAAGTTGCCAACCCCTATACAAAATGCCCAAAGGTTTGAAAATGTCATCCTAGAGTCCAAAGACTGAACCCTTAGTTTGAATCAAACCCTAAACTAACATATCCAAATTGAATTCAAAATTCCAAAAAATGAAACCTCATTATAAATCAACAAACTTGAAACTTAGTTTGGAATTCAAACCTAAACCTAAACCCTATGATAAACCACAACCCATGGATACATTCTAAACTTTCTACATAATCATCCCTATGGAATGAATTGTTCACTGTACACTTCATATATGACAATAAATTACAAATTCCAATTATAAGACATTGACCGTAAACAACAATAGTAAATCCTAAGCTAGAACATGCAAATTCAGCAAGAGAAACTCACTGTAAACTCTAAAATTTCAAAGTGACGGCATGCAATGACACCACTGACATTCAAATCATTCTTTGAGAAGCAAGAAGTGAAGTCCATGCTATAGCAGGAAACAATATTCAAAGCATGCAAGTAAAGTGCTCAAAGTGAAGTAAAAAACAACATTCAAAGCATCTAAGTGAAGCATTACAAGTGTTTACAGGCGATGCACATGAAAGGAATAGATTGTAATGTTGCATAGAGATAGAAAATATCCATTTCATTGGAAGGTTACATGATTTTTCATTCAACCTTGCAAGTCAACAATTCTATAAATTGAACCTACTAAAAAAAATCTCTAGGATTTTATCTTTGAGGCTATCTAAGAAAAAAAATTACAAATGTGAGATATTATTTATATATGTATCTTACTTATAATTTAATGTACATTAAATTTGTCCTATGTATATTACCTCAAAGTCTTTTTTAATTTTTAACACCGTGAATTAATACCTTGCTATATTATGCCACACATTGTTTGGTAAAATATCTAAGTGACCCTATAAGGTTCAATGAATTTGAATGTGGTTTTTTTAAGTTCTTTACATAGTTGCAATGGAAATCCAAATGCGTCCTTCAAGATTGTGGAATAAAGATTGACCTTTCAATATGTATAGAACCTACACAATAGTATTCATTGAAGTTGTAAAGTAGTGACTTTTCAACCTAATTCTAACCAAGGTTTATTTTGATTTTTTATTCTCTTAAAAATTGACAAGATGGCAATCATTTAAAATTTGAGGAACACTAGTAGAAAATCAAGCCCAATCTGTTGTTTTGGTCGCGTTGATCATCAACAAATTTTTATCGAAGTACTATACTTCTACATTTATCCGTCTTTTGGACCGTAAAATACTTTTCGATTATGTTCATGTACTTTTTCATTGAATTTTGGCAACTTCATCCACATTTAAACTAGAAATGGAAAAGTTCCTCACAAAAAAAGACTACTTTTATGTGGTAAAAATCAGAGATTTATTTTAAAATTGTACAATTGGGGCCTATGCTGCTAAAAAAAATGATTGATTCTAACCCTTTCAACCCCAATTCCACACTCCAGTATTATAATGCCAACCCTTTACATTTTTTACTAAATTACATGCAACATGGCACATTTGGGTTTCAAAAATAGGATTTGTTATATTTAGACTGGGATGATTTTGGTTTTTGTATTCCCTAATCCTAATTAAAGTGGTTGCTAGGTGATACCAAAACTCAATAACTTAATTCTTCCTAAACCTTGAAGTAGTATTGCTTCCTTATTGTGGTGTTAGATTACACAACCATAGTGAGATCTTTATAAGTCTTTAAGAATGAGGATTTGGGTAGTCATTAGACTTAAATAGTTTTATATTAATTAAGAATACAAACTCTTAAACTCTGAAAAAGTCAAATCTAATTTATTAAAATAATTTAAAAATTGCATTTGTGAATGAAGGGAATAAGGGACTTACAAATTATTTGAATACAAAAACAAAATTATAAATAAACTTGCACCCAAAAATGCTCTCAAAGTAGGTCTAATTTATTTTAATTCATATATTATTATTAAAAAATGCTACTGTGGATAAAGGGACACTCCAATTATTTGAAGCAATTATACTTAATTGCCTTTAAGTTCATAGCTTTAGTTTTGTGACATGATGATTCTATTGATTCCATACCCATGGCATGGCTTCATTTCATGCCTTCACTCGTGTGGTCTCAAATTTCCATGACAAAGTTGGATCTATTTATCTCTTAACACATAGTACAACCACATCAATCTATATTCAGGAATACAAAAATATATATATCACTATCTAAACTAGTTTTGACCTAAACCTAAAGGTGTACTTTTCCTATCAATAAAAAAATAGCATGAGTTCATAGTTATCCCCAATGAAGCAAATTGTTTTTTTTCAACATCTAACCATATAGATGTTTAAAGAACTTTCTTATTAGTGTGCATACCAATTTTGAGTTTGAAATTGCATAAGAGTTGGAAGATTATAACAAGAAAAATGTAATTATCCTATTTTTAGTATGCTATCCCTCTCCATAATGTTTGAAGAATTTTCATATAAGAATTTTTTGGAATTGGATGTGACATGAACAACTAAAATTTTGTTAGCATACTAAGATGCACTTCCAAAAACGTTAACCTCTAAAGGACCATTGTCCCTTCAAGGACAAATGGGATTAGGGGTAGGTATATATAGGCTGAATTTTTGTCATGATTTTTTGAAACTTTTTTTGAAGATAGAAAAAATGATTAGCTTCCTAAAAATATAATTTTTTTTTCAATCAATGCCCGGGAGCAAAAGTTATGCCCAAATAAGCTCAAAGTCTCAAACAGGGGAAAAGGAGCAACAAATTCATAAAAATTAAATTAAATTAAATTAAATTTCTTTTTCCTCATAGATTATATTTTTGTCTGCATGGAAATCTTTGATTTATTCCATTTGGATTTGTTATGAGGAAGTTATGGAGAATCTTGTTTTTCAAGCAATTAATTAGAGCATCTTCTTGAAAAATACGAGGAAAAAAACAAACTTATAGGATTCATTTCTTAATGCAATTTTTCCAATTTTTTAGAAAAAGAAGTTCCACATGGTTTATTTATCTTCTTAAAACAATCTCACCCTTTGGATTAGTGCATTTTAATTCCAATTTAGAGATATTAACCCCTAAACATCCAGACTCTTCTCCAAAATTGACAATTTCGGAAAAATCATTACAAAGTACTATTTGGAAGAATATTTTGGAATTGATTTATGAATAAAAGTTTTAGATTTTGAGTTTTAGATTCCATCTATATAGTTAGATTTACCAATACTATCACCAATATTTTTTTATGAATTTTGAAAGGGAAATTTTAAAGTTCCTTCTAAATTTGATTACAATAAAAAATATTATCATTTTTTGAGTGTTGGAATGGATTTGGAAAGAGGTTTTCTTAACACGGTGATTTTTGAAATTTATAAGTATAAATCACAAATAACTTAGTCTTCCTTAATGGATAATATAATTTGTGCTTCAAAAGGATGTTGATCCTCAATGCAATAGCAATCAAAACCAACTTTGAAGTGGTGACATACGAACTCCTCTCAAATGCTGATTTTGGCTTGATCATGGATTGATCACTCGATTTTATTTGCTAGCAAGTTGTTACAATTCTGTGACCCTATAAAACTTAACCAAGAACCAAGCATCTCAAACAAGTTCAAATTTAATTATACTTGTGATGACATTATTGATGATGTGTAAGGTAGCCGAACCATTTCAAACCGCTTAAGCAATTACATTTACTTGAAGCGCGGGTTTCTTGAGTGTAGACATTTTCCATGTACAAAAATAGTATTTGGAAGGATTCCATAATTTTTCATAAATTTATTTTTCAAAATGTAATTACTATGATTTTTTTTAGCTAAAGATTCTATTTGACCCATATTGGTCATATAGACTTTCCTATTTCCAACTAAGGTCTGGTTGCAAAATCCACCAAGGGTTGGTTGTAGTATTGAGAATCTTGTAACCAATCATAATACGCCACAACTACACTAGGAATTGCACCATAATTGATTACTATTCTTGCATGGAAAGGAAGCAAACTACATAGCCAAAATAAAGGGGGATCAGAAAGGGTTGTCTACTATAAAAACAATACAACAAAGGTTCCTATGGATTTGTCAATGCAATCCTTGCTGAAAGGCGGCTCCATTTGTGGTGCTCACAAGTAGATTCACAATTCTTCTTCTACTCTCAATTTATGCTCCACCAGCTAGCATCCATCTTACCGTACACTCCCCCCTAATTGCGCAAAGCCTTTTTTAAACTTTTAGGAATTTACTATAAATTGAACAAAAAGCCCATACTTTGATAAGTTGTATCAATTTTTTTTGAATTGTAAACCTACCAATTTCAACTAGACATATTAGAGATTACATAGAAAAAGAAAACACAAAATATCACTTATGGATTGAAAGATTATAATGTTTGATCATGAGGGTGTGTAAACTGTGAAAGTGATTTGAAGTCTTTCAATCCTCTTTTCACATGTCAAATCTTAAAAATTGTTCACCAAAAAAATATGAGTATAAAGGGCCTAACATGCATAACCCCAATCAATTTGCGGCTTCTCAAAATTACTTTATAATTTCTTAAATTAATTTTTTAATGTGATTTTTTCTCCAAGATGTAGTGTATTTGAGGTTCATTTCCAAGAGCCCTCAACACTACGGAAAGTCAAGATTGCAATGGATACCCTTGCACAAAATCTTGAATAGAAAGACCATAATCAATCATTTTCAAAATCAGATTTTTGATGCTAAAACTAGACTTCAAAAATAGTTTTTCAAAAATATAAACTTTTAAAAATAGCAACTTGGTTAGGTTTTATTTAACTTCAAAGTATTGTTGACACCAAAATTTGGTGCCTTGGGCATTTAGGGGTTAATAATGTGGAGTTGACCAGTGTTGGGATGCTCCACCTTGATTGTTTATTTTGCAAACAACAATCCATTGATTAAGGTAGAACTACCTAATACCACTATCCACCCAATTCCCTCACCTACAACATCCTCCCAATTGTGTCAATGGCCCATCCATTACCACAAGCTTTACAACTCATTATCATGATGGCAATGCACTTGGAGAGTGGACACATCAACCCATGCTTTAACAAAGGTTTGCTCATGCTTCAACAAGGGTCTATTCATAGTTTAATATTTTAGCTTTGAAAAATCATAGAAAATTCACTTCTTGTTGGAATGTCTTCATTCTTTTTGCAATTGACTTCTCTCAAACTTTTCAATCTCTCAAAAATATGGGAACTAACAATTAGCTTTTCCAAAGTACTTAGATAGCAAATTTGTGTAGTAATGGGCAGTTCTACCTTAATTATCATCAACAATTCACATCCAACATTTCAAACTTCTAGGTGACAATACATGTAAAATCTCTTTAAGTCAATACTCTATAAGCCAATAAACATCTGTCAAGAAATATTGATTATTGATCTTGGCAATGCCCCTCCCTAATGTAATAACCTCTCTAATGTAATGCGTCAATTTGGTCCTAGACCTATAGCTTCAAAGAAGTTCTACATGTACTTGTGATTTGCTTGCAAGGTCGAACTAGCACAATTGGTCAGGACGAGTGAGTCTTCAATGTACAAATTGTATACATTATACTAAGTAATAGGATAGGTTGGCCCTTTGAAGGTGACTGGAATTAATGGGCATGAACAAAAACATTTCAATTCCCACCAACCTTTCTATTAAAAGACATGAATATGTATCTATATAGAAGTATGCTCTAAAAACACCCATCTTCATCAAATGGACCCTATTATGGTATTGTGACATCATGGTACTGTAGTTGTTACAACCACTTTTGGGTGCATAGTGATACTTCTGTCACTATGCACTCAAAATTTTAATTAATTAATTTTAAACTCCCTTCCAACCCCCCCACCCCAGGTTTAAAATGTTTTTTAATTAAAATTAATTTCTTAATTTTTCATCCCCCCTCCCCATACTTGTAATTTTTTGAATGAGATTTACATGACAAACAATATGGGACAATGAAAATCCCGTATGCCATATCCATATATCATATCCGTATCGTATCCGTATCGTATCCATATCGTACAGATATTTCAATATCAAGTATCTGTATTTTGGTACCATATCCGTATCCATATTCTGGTCATGTATCCATATTCTGGTTCTATATTCGTATTTGTATTTGGATGGATGGTTTAAATTCAATCTCAAAGATCAACGACTTAAATTTTTTTGAGAAATCAACGGCAATTTGGAGGGGGAAGCATTTAAAAAAAAAATCAACGGCCTATTCATTTTTGGAAGAGCAGGGGGGACAAACCAGATGTGTGATTGCCTCTTTTGGGTGCATAGTTAGTTGGAGAATGGAGATGAAGTAATCCTTAAATGGACCACTTTAGCCATTGAATGCATCAAGAAAAAAATGTTTTTATTATTACAAGAGTCAATCATTGTCTTTGATTTCCTCACGTCTCTTTACAAGTTGCAAGTGGACAAATTTTGGGAGACCTATGGTCACAAATAGGTGCCTATGCCCCCAAATCTTTGAAAATTTATAAGTAATTCAAAAATGCTTGGAAAAATACAAAAACAATTGTGTTAAGTTTCACATCTATTTTTCTTTCTCTAAAAAATGATCTAAAAATAATTTTGTCCATGGAAACCTATGAAAAAGACAGACTGGACCTTAAATGGTTGCTTTTAGAGCATACTACCTTAAAATGTTTCACAACTACAGTTGTTATTGATCGGTTGTTGTTCGTAAAGCCAAAGATATGAAGGTTTGAGAGATCTGGTTCAATTGTTGCCAGATGTTCATTTGTAAGAAAGAGAGCACGCATGTTCTAAATGAGCAAATCATATAATTTCATGGTGGATTTGCAGCTTTTAGAAAGATGCTCAAGTCAAGTCAAAAATTAATGCTTAACCCTTAAATGCATGGCTGGTGACCATGGAAATCATCCGGTTTGGTTTTATATGACACCATATACTTTAAAAAAATAAAAGTGCTCATTGCAGGTCAAACTATTGTTCATGATCTCCCCTTTTTGCACAAAATCTCAAGAATGAACAATTGCACTTTTGTCTTATATATAAATATTCTTTGTCATTCATTGGCCGAAAAACGTCCGCAACATCATAATACTGTTTTCTTACAAGTGTATGTTCTGAAAATGAGTTTATCAATTGAATGAATGCAAAAGGCCATTTCTAAGACATAAAAATTAAATTGTGAACATCCAAAGACGTGAATAAGTTTGGATCTAAGGGCCTTGAAATTGCATTTAAAGTATCTGCCCAATTCAAGGTAACATTGATGTTTGGTATAGAAAATTCTCATGTTCTGGTTTTTTAACGTTTGCAATGATAATAATTGGTAAGGTTAATCAGACCTTCCACCATGTCAAGAGATGATAGGAATGGTTCATTTATGAGCAAACAAAGTTCATGACCTTTTGTGGGTGCTTATTTACCCACCCTTGATAAATCGGCGAACACAACCAAGCTCTAGTTCTATGGTAAGTTTCTACTCTAATGGGTGTCTAAGCATCAATCCATTGTGCCTTCCAAGCAATGGATCTTTTTTGCTATTCCTTCCTAATTGGATTTTCTAACTGTTGTTCCAAATGACCCCTAGGTCGACTATTATGTTTTTGTGTTTCCTAACCCTAGCCTATCCTATCAAATCGGCCCCGACTTAGGCCCTGGCGATCTCTAACTCTCGGCCTTCCCACGGCCTTGACCCCTAGCGGCTTAGATTGTCAAGGGAAGGAGTTGGGACCTTACCCCGGCTTGAAGCTCTGTAATCAAGCTTGTCAAATCCTCCCTTCCTCCCATAAGGATGCGTCGGAAATAAGTCTTTATCTTTTTCAAGGCCGAAAGATGAGCCTTCTTCCTTGAGGGTATTTCTTTCCTCCCCTCTTTTCTTTTGCCTCAACCCGCGTGCCCCATTGATGGGGTGGTGGTGGTTGGGTTGTCCTTCACTTGCTTAGAAAGTCAAATTACAAGTTAACTACCACTTACGTCCCAAACAAATTTCCATGCGCGTCAATTTATCCTAATGGTGGGAAGGATTCCCCTCTATCTTCTACTAGGACTTCTTCCCCCTATCTAAGCTCCTCTCCTCCCCTTCATTCTTATCTTTGGAGGTAATCTTTGGTAGTGAGGTTCTTGGCGAGTGGTGTTGTGAGGTTGTGATGGCGGCGGCGTTCTCGACTTGTTTTTGATTGCTTAGTTTTGTGAGGGCCTCCTAGAACCCTAGGCGAGCTCCTAGTCTCCTCCCTCCTTATTCCTAACCTCTAATTCTTGCCTGATTTTCTCACCACCCTTAGTTTTCCCGGATCCACACTGGATCGAGGCCTTGGACTCCCCAAACTGGACCCCCCCAATGGCTGGCCCTGGACTCCTCAACTAACTCCCCAAACAAGATCCTCGATGGTTGCTTTGGACTCCCCGAACTAAACCCCCAATGGCTGCCTGGACTCCCTGAATTGGCTTTCAACTGCTCCCAAGACTGGACCCCTAACGGACTGACATGTGGCTCCCCGGACTGGACCCCCTCGTCTGGCTCCCCCATTGGCTCCCGAACTGGACTCTCTCGATGGCTGCCCTGAACTGGCCCTCTCGGTGGACTGACCCTAGACTAGGCAAGGGGTGCTACTCACCCCTTTCCCCATGCTAGTTTGGTTCACGACAATTGGTTAATTTCTAACTTTTGGACGCTAAACTTTGGCTAGTTTCCAACGCGTTTTGGAAACTAAACTTTGGAGGGAACTAGGGGGGATACAAAGCTTCGCCATAGATTTGGGTTTAATACCAAATTCAGGACTACTTGACCCCACAAGTTCAAAGCTCCGCCGTTTGGCCGACTTTTAACACACAATTTAGGACTGGACACTAATATGGAAAGGTAGAGTTTTGTCCCCCTAGAGAAACTACTCCACTCTTTTCCTACCGAGGACAACAACGAGACTCAATATGACACGACTAGGATTAGTAAGCAAACGACAAATAAGGTATGTGGTTAGTATAGCAAAAGTCAGTATAACAAATGAAACATGAAGCTAGAGGCCCTCTAAAGCGGCATCGCCAAGGTACAGTGGAAGGTTGCTTTAGGGTTAGTACGAGTTTAACAAGAAAGACTAAAAGAAAGGCCCACTGGCAACCAAAGACACGAGGACGTACACAAATGTTTCCAAAGACCAAAAGAAAGAAGGGCCACCCATGGACCTTCAACACTAAAAATGAAACAACAAGACGGAACAAAAAGTGTTCCAAAAACACCGTAGGGAGTTTTGGCAAAAGCGCCAAAATATAAAAGAGAGGTCGGACTCACGGACCCAAAACAAGTATTGGGGGTGTTTTGGGAGGGAGAAGGGCCCTTTTTTATAGGGTTCCAAGGGCCCCCCCCCCCCCCCCCCCCTTCAACTTACTACTAGTAACCTCATCCATCCGGATTTTCATCCTTATCCTTTGAGATTTTCACCTAATTTTGGGTTTTATGCTGGTCCTATTATCTATCTTTTGGTGTTTAACTCCAAATTGCAAATGGATTGTGCAAATGGCTTCAGAAGGCCATTATTAAAAGAAAGATCCCTACCCCTGTTTTTATCATGAAAAACCCATTAGAAACTAGTGCCAACTAAAACCAATTAAAAGGGTAAAAACCTAACTTTTGGAGTTTACCTTTTTTGGCCTGGGTAACTAGCTAGGGTTGTTGGGGAGGCTCTAGGGAGTAAGAAAAGACTCCTTGACGTCTTTGTTCCAACTTTGTACGCTCCTAGGACGTCGGTCAACCTCGCAAAGATCTTGTCGTAATTAATAATTGGAGGAATGCTGATGATTTCAGCTGCCTCTCGCTATTGGAACACCATGAAATTTGTTAGGGCACGTTATTAACATAAAAAATGCTAATATAATTTTTAGTGAGATTTTACCGCAGCTTGGGTAATTTATATGAATTTCCCGTCATGGCTTTTGGCGGTTGACCGTTCAAAAAAAGATCCTTTGAAGATAAAAAAAACTGAGACTTTTTGATGAACCTTTCATGGAGTCTCCCAAGCCACGTACCAAGTCTTAGGCTAATCTGGCACACAATCGGTGGCAAGGCAAAAACTGACTTTGATTGAATTATTGACAATCAGGGAATCTTTCACACGTGAGGAAATCTTGGTGAACGGATTTCGCTGTGAGTACCCTGACATGTTCTAGATCTGAGAGCACTATCCGGCGGCCATGGATTTCTCCATGTGGCCTGTCTTGAACAAGTGACACCTCCTAATAGTTGGAATCCCTAATATTTCATCGATGGAATGGGGAAACTAGAACCTATATTTGGAGATTTATGTGGGGACCTCCCTAACTCTCCTAGAATCAATTTAGCCTATCACGGTCACATGCACGGGATTTGGGCTATTTTGGGTAAGTTCCCGGTAGCCCTATTCTTTCCCACTATTTACGAGTTCTAACCTATATACAAGTGGGGTTTGTGGGTAATCTATGGGTAAAAGGCTATTTATGACCAAATGCTATATTAGTACGTGACATACCTATTTTGGTTCTACACTTTTTGGGAGGCTTTTTTATATTATTTTATGCCTTAATTTGCAACAAACTAAAAAAAAGAAAACTATGAGTCCCAAGTGACGAATTTGGGGCTCACACCTTTTCATAGTATCCATTTGCAAATTGTACAAATTGCTAAGCTTACAAATGTAAAATTCATATTCAA
This sequence comes from Rhytidiadelphus loreus, assembly GCA_947034895.1. NCBI lineage: Eukaryota > Viridiplantae > Streptophyta > Bryopsida > Hypnales > Hylocomiaceae > Rhytidiadelphus > Rhytidiadelphus loreus. The sequence goes on from OX344764.1 coordinate 50,814,128, forward strand.
ATTAACATGTTGTTAGAAGCATGGCACATTCAATCTCACTACAGTATCTCTAGCTTTACACTCATCAAACATGACGACAAGTCATTGTTGAATTTAATATGCAAAAATAATTTTTCCTTAGTTTTACGTACATAAAAATGTTGAACTAATTCACATGTGGGTACATCAATAATGGTAGAAAGAGACCACCTAAGTACACAAACTATTCAAATATAAACATTTACAAATCAATATAAACATTTATAAAATACACTTTTATCTACTCAAAATGAGTATAATTGCAACTACTTTCTTCTAACCTACTTGACATTTTCTAGAACCCATGGATGCTTCAAAACCTCCGATGCAATCAAACGCTCATTGACATTATATATCAACATTTTTTGAATGAGATCTTTTGCACCCTTTGAGATGTGTGGCCATGGATGCTTAGCAAACAAGTCAGGGTGCTTCATAATTTCTTTGTTTACATCTATGAATGTGTAGCCATTGAAAGGAGGAAACCCTGATAAGAGACCATATAGTACCTCCCCAAGGCTCCAAATGTCCACTTTGGGTCCATGGGCATGTGCCATGACTTCAGGGGCCATGTATAGTGGAGTCCCAACGACGTTGGTCAATACCTCACCATGCTTAAAGAATTGGGCCAACCCAAAATCAATCACTTTGAGTGCAGAACCTTTGTCTTTAGTTTGGAACAACAAGTTTTTAAGCGTCAAGTCCCTATGGACAATGCCAATGTCATGGCAAGCCTCGATAGCACTAGCAACTTCTTTGATCATTTGAGCAACACTTGGCTCATCAAAAGGACCATTTTGAACCAAACAATCAAAGATTGACCCTCCTTCACATAGCTCCATCACTATGTATGTACGATCATCATCTTCAAAAACATCTTTGAGTGCCACTATATTTGGGTGCTCTCTAAGATTGATCAACTTTAGGATGTCAATTTCACGTTTTATTGTTTCACTTTCTTTTGGTGAGACAAGGTTACGCTTTGGTAAATATTTACATGCATAGTGTTTACCGGTTGCAATTTGGGTGCACAAATATGTCGCACCAAAGCTACCCACCCCCAATTGCTTGCCTATAGTATACAAGTTCATCATTTTGATTGTATTCGTTTTGAAGAGCCACAAATCTACAATTGACAAGGTCATGAAAACAAAGACATAAGAATATATAGTAGATGCAAAGCCTTGGTTTTTATTAAGGTAGGTACCTATCTTTTACATTGATCTATTTTCCATCTATCTTTTACTTTGACCTAGTTTTCATTTAGCTTTACTTTGATCTAGTTTTTAGTTTTAAAATAAATCTCACTTGTATGTAGGTTTCACTTTTGTGTAGCTTTCAACTAGCTTTTACTTTTATCTTGATTTTGAAACTTCATTGACTTTGGTTTAATTTTTTTATTGTCTTTACTTTGATCTTCTTTCAAGTTTGTTTTGATTTGATTGATATTATAAGTACCTTTTAGTTTGAACTATTTTTCACAATGCTTTTACTTTAATCTAGTTTTTATTTTTATTTTCTTGTAACTTGGTTTACTTCTTTTTGACAAAGCTCATGATTTAGTATTACACAATATATGATCCATTTTAAAACCAATTTCTTTATTTTTATCTAGAAGTTTGTCAACATCTATTACTCAGTTGATGAATGTATTCCTACAAGTATTTTGGTGTTGTCTAATTCATATTGACTAGGGATCTAGTTTTAGTTTTGTCAGCAACTGAAGGTACTTTGAGGGTATTGTACATGGAAAGAAAAACACAAAGAATCATTTTGGAGTTTTAGAATGTTCTACAACAACAATTTGTTTTTGCTATCATCATGTTCGAGTAAGAGGAACCCATAAACCCTATGTCACCACTTCATTGGAACCTCAGTCCATGCTCAAGGGCATTGCGTTTGTAATCAATACATCAATACTAAAATTTCCAAGAAATTCATTAGGATTTGACATTTGAAATGTTCGAGTTCACAATGTTCTCTTCAAGCAACATGGTTTCTTTTCAAATGCATCTTTTGGTATTTGTAGAATTAATAATTGACCTTGAGATCTAGGTTTTCAAACTTTGTTCTTGTTTTCTTCTAGCTAAGCTAGTTAATTAGCTAATTGGATGCTAAATAGTGTAAAAAGACATGATTAATAAGCATTTGAATGTGTGAAACTCAATTGGTTGGTTGAATAGTTGCTAGTTGGGAATTGAAAGGTCAAGTCTGATTTGGTTTGACAACTGTTTGCTCAGCTCCTATGAAGCTTTTGGAGCTCTCATTTGGAAGTCACGCAGTGCTAGAATGAGCATGTGAGTCCAGCCCAAGTTGGCTATGTTTTGTTTTGTTTTTGGAGTGAGTGATGGGAATATTTGTATTTATGCAACTTTGAAATGATTAATCAAATCAAATTGTGTTACTTTTATGTGTATGTGTTACTATATGTATTCAAGTTGGAATGTCGTTGTAATGCAAATTGGATATTGTGTGTGTGAGCCTAAATTGAAATCTTTGGAGTTGTGTAATTGTTATTGGACATAAAGTGGTGTAGTGGTTAATGAATTAGATTTGTTGGGATGTATACCAATTTGGAGGTGTGCCTTTCCATGTATTGTGATTGCCTAATTTGATTGTCTTGTAGCTAATCTATTTGAAATGGTCTCTGTCGCAATGTGAATTTTTGGTTTTAAATTACCCAAAATTTGGATCGTAAATCCTTGGTAGGGATTCATATCTGATTTAGGGGGTGATGAAAACCGGAAATAAGCCGAGGAAAGGAAGTAGTAAACTAACCAAATCTAATCCAGTCCAAACATGGAAACAGAACACAATCCGGAATATATCTATCTAGATTATGTCAAGCGGATTAGGGCTAGAACGGATAGGATTAGGACCAGATTAGGTCAAAACGGATTTAGTCATGATGACCTGAATTGGGTCCCTTAGGCTATATAAGGGTTGGCCCATTTAATTGAACTTCATTTACAATTTTGCTCGTTGAGACGCTTCCTCGTGCGTATGTAGTTTTCCTCCTCAGCGTCATGACTGTCTTCGTGTGTGTGAAGTGCAAAGTGCCAACTTGTACGAACTTATGTGTGTTTTGGTGTGCGTTGCAAGGATTCAAGGTTTTCTGGTTGAGATCGGAAGAGAGACAATGAAGAACGGGACGTGCGGCTAGGAAAGAAAGTGAGGTAGAATCGAAAAGGTTTTTGAGTGACCAAGTCGTGTCCATGCCTCAGCTGCGTAGAGGTAGACCTTCCAGCTCCTGCGCCAACGAGGTGAAGCTCCGGAAGGTGATTTTGGTTATTTCCTCCACGGAGCCGAAGAAGACCCAGCTTATGGTGGATCTCACCACCATGGGTTGCCTAAGGTTGGCAGACAAATCTTGGGGATTCAAGGAGGAGTGGATGGTTAGGGAGTTGCTCGGAAAATTGTCAAACCAGTTTGACAATCCGGGGAATTCCGACCCGCTGGAAGGAAGATATGTGGAGAGCGGTTTACAACTTCCGGTTAGGAGGCTTGGGGATGGCAAGCCGGAAGGACGAATACATCCGAGGGAAGTTTTGGGGAGCGATGAACCCAAAGGATGGCTACACGGTCAAGAATTGCGAGGATGAGTGGAACTTGCATGACGTGTTTGATGAGTTGGAGATAGAGCCCAAGAGCCCTATGTTGAACACGGGAATGTAGGATAGTTAGGAATTGTTTTGTTTTGTAAAGTATACGAAGAATCAGATCGGATGTTGATCCGGCCGGATAGTTAGGATCAGACTGAAAGTTCCGCGCGGATTTTCAGGGGCCTTTTTGCCTTTGTAAATTTCAAATGTATATAAAACCATTCTCTGCGAGGGAGAAGGAGAGTAGTCTTTCCTCTAAATTTCTCGTGCGTATTTTATTTGTTCTTCGGTGTATGTCTCTTCCGCGTGTGGAGAATTGTGTGGTGAAGAGTTAGGAGGACGCATGGTGTTTGTGGAAGTGATTTCTTCCCTTGATGTTCTTGTTTTAAGTTTATATGCATGTGAGTGGGTAGTAAAGAATTAGGAGCGGATTCTAATTCCTCAGCATTTCTAAGGTTAGGATTCCGAGTGAGAAAGCCATTGTTAGGCTAGGCGGATAGGGAGAGATTTTTTAGTTGCACTAGAACTCTTGGGTGGAAAATCCAGTTGAGTGTCCGATCTCCTATGAGATCTCACTGCCAGTGGGCAAACGAAAGAATTTTAGTTAGTGTTGGAAGGACAGATGCACTTGTAACCACCTAACTTTGCACAGATAGAACTTGGCGTCAAGGGCGTTGTAGTATGAGGGGATCGTATGAGGGGTCTTTGTGTGACCTGTGATCTAGAATGCTATCTGGATTGTTGTGAAGGACCAAACCGGATCCGGATTAGTGTAGAGGATTGGAAAATAGGATAGTGGGTCTTTAGCCACTATAAGTCACGGAAGGAGTGGCGGGCCTACCACTCTCAAAAGCTAGCGGCGAACCCTCTGATGGTGAAGTAGAGGCAAAACTAAACCGGATTAGAGTAAAGGTGTATGTGAATAGACCGGAATAAATCGGTCTAAGGGAGTGCCCAAGACCGGAAGTGAGAGGATCCTAGGGTTGTGATAGTTCTACGGACTGGATAGCTTGATAGACCGGAAGATAAGGGAGATTTGGTGATAGCTTTCCATGTGTTGTGTTGTTTTCGGTTTTAGATCTAGGACCGGAAAGTGTAAGTTGGGTATTGACTAAGCTTAGATGCTTGATAAGGCTAGATACTTCACAGAATCTCGTGGGTTCGATCTTTAGGGTCATTTTGTTATGCTATAGAGTGATTTTTTGGGGTACAACTAAGAAATTGCTTGCCTTGTGTTGCGACAGTCTAATTTAAAGGAACTTCACTAGGATTTGGATTTTCTAATTAGATCTCCCAAATTTAACTACAACACTATGTTTGACCATGAGTTGCTTTGGTTTTAAAGTATTTTTTCATTTGGTCATATTATGGATATGTAGTGTAAGTAATGATCTTGCTTTTATCTTTAATGATATTGCCGTTTTGCGATGATGTTATGTAATGTTAATTCCCAATGTGTGTAGTCTAGTGTGTGGATTTTCTTATTTTTAGATCAAGCACAAGTATCTCTTTCATTTTGCTAAAAACTTCACTATATTTTGCGTTTGCCTTTATTTGCATGTCTAGTGAAAGAATTTTTTGTGTAGTCAAAGCCTTGATTGGAAGGCTTTGAATGATGTGGATGTTTTTTTTCATGTTGAAAAGAACATGTAAACTAAGGTTGTATTGCATACCCAATAGGATCTTTGCTACAATGTGGTTTATTAGCATATTAATTATGTCATATTTTATGCAATTCAAGATTTTTAACCCCTAACCATCAGAGACTATATTTTTACCAAAATTGCTCCAAAACTATTATTTCTAGGACAAGTACCAAATTCTAAGAAAAAAAACATTTTTAGAAACATGTAACCGTAGGATCTTGTAGTACATTGGTTTGAAAAGATGTGGAAAAAATTTCAGAAGTTTTTGCTCGGTAGATTGCAAGAAATAATGTTTGAAGTGACAAAAATCCTTTTCTGGGCCTTGTGTAAATATGGGCAGCTGCACTTCACAAGGTCACATTTGTATGAAAAAATGTCAAAAATGGTGGTTATTCTTTGGATTCCTTCTTCAAGGCAAGTTGGCTACATGCTTGGAAATTTTCAAATCATTTGAAATTGTACAACATATTAAAAAAAAATAGTAAGTAGAAAGAAGTAGAGAATGTTTAAAAACACTAAATTGTTAACAATTTATTTATGGAATTGAAAAATGCCAATCCCAATTTTGTAAATCTGCAATAAACAATAGACACCGTGTTTTGTTTTGTTTTTCCAAAATATTTAAAATAGACTTAAATAAAGCACTTCAAAGTTTATTTCAGAGTAGAGATTTCAAAACTACCCACAAACTAATCCAAACTAAAATTCCTCATCTCATTAATCAAAATGGAATGATTCAAAGCTTACCACATATTTATAAATTAAAAAAATCAATTTCAAATTTTTATTTTTTTTAAAAGTGATTTTCAAAGAAGTTTTTTTTTTCTCGGGCTGCTCGTTGAACAATGAAAATTACATATCATGCAATAACTTTTGAACCATGTAGTCAAAAGTTATGAAAATTGTTGGGCCTTAGAGTTACTCCTTGGGCACATTTTGTGTGGAATTTTAAAGAAAAAAAATAAAAATTGCTATGTTGTCAAACAACATAGCAATTTAGTTTTAGTTTTTCTTTTGGTTCTTTAGGGTTTAAACATGCATCTAAGATGCATTACTAGATTTCTAAACTTTAGACAATGTTTTAAATTTACTATTTCATAAATCCAATTTATTTATTTATCTACAATTATCAACAAAAGTAACCTTGTGATATGTAGAGATTTTGCACCTGATTTTACACTTGCTTTTATCGTACCTTTGTAAAAGAAAATACAACATTCATATGATATAGCTAGTATAGTTGTATGGCATCTAAAATTTGAGTTTGACAAACTCTTAGTTAATTCTAAATGTCCAAGAGGTAGGGGAACAAATGAAGATATGCTTTAAAATACAACTTTCTTCAACCTTTTTGATTCTTTGTAAAGAAAGCATCATGATTAAAAATTATCCAATATTCACACCGTCAAAGTATGCAAGTCTTGTATTATATGGCCTTATTATAATCACTTATAATGCATTTTAGTCCAATCTCAAGGGATTTAATATGTTTTAATGTAGAAAATTCTTATAGCCTTTTTAACAAGGAACCCCAAAATGTAATTATATATATGAAATGAATATATTTTGAGGACCATAATAGCATTAAAAACTTAATTATATGAGTTTTTATATACATGTATCATGGAACAAGCTACCCAAATCTTTCGTCTTGTAATAAAGAAATTAAGATTTTTTAATAAAAAGAAATTACTATGAATGAATTTTGATTTTAATTAGAAATTTTTTTTAGTATGAACTTTTAAAAATTACACTTAAGTGTTTCAATTCTTTATATATATTGTGAATTCTTTTTAATAAATATACAACTTAACATTATTTTACATCTCATTTTATTTAATTTGGTCTTCACTTTACTTTTGGGTCCTGTTCACTTGATATGATTTTTACAAAAGCTATCCCTTAAACCGTTTTAATGCCGATGATCCTTACGTATAATACAAGATTTGCATACCCGGGTATCAAAGTTAGAAAACTAATTATAGTTTTATTTCAAAATAAAATTTGAAGCAATTCCCTTGTAGAAATTCATCAAATATTGAATGTCTATTGGTAATATTTTGTAGTTTAAGATTGGTTTAAAATAGAATTTTGATTGATTTGTGGAAACTCAAAAAGATTTAACGGTGAAAACATCAATACTTTCCTTTGAAAGTAAATTTTTTAATTTGTGCTACTTTAATTACTAACAACTTTTGACCACAATGATTTAAACATCAAACAAAACAACTCTAAGATTACCCAATCTAGTATACATTAAAATTGAAAAAAACAATATTTGAAATACAATTTTTTCCCACCAAAGAGAAGTTGCCCAAAATGAAACGGTAACTATAAAATGGTCAATTGATCATCAAGGGTTATGAATATTGTATATTATTATGAATTTTGACTAAATACAATCATCATTAAAGAGATCAAGATTCCTAAAGTGCCCAATTTTGTATTTTATTATTAAAAACCTATCAAAAGTAAAAGTCCTATTCTAAGAAGATGTTTGTATTTGATATTCATAGAATTTGTATCTAAAATTGAATCAAATCAACCAGTTCTTTGTAAATTAATTTCATTTTGTATTTGCTAACTTTTATACTTAGAAATCTAAAAACTAGAGTAAATATTAAATACAACATCATTTTAGGAAATAAAAAAATCTTCTAATATGGGAACATTCACATTAAAGAATAAACTCATCTCATATTCTTTTGGATTTTATTTGATACTCTAATTGTTTTTTTTCCTTTGTTTTTTCCCTTCTTCTTTAGCCAGTAGAGAGAAAATTGGGGCCTTTACATGTCTAAAGTCTATACGCTTTTTAGGTCTCTAGACTGAAAAACAAAAATTTATAAATTATAAGAAAAATTGGCACACAAGGATTCATTATAGGAAGATTGAAAGTATTTCTTCTAAAATTGAAGTTGTATGTTAAGTAGTTATATTATGAACCTTAGAAATTACATTTCATTTATACTTGGGGGGGTCACTTAGAGTGTCAATTAAAAACCACGTGCGAACAAAACTTTTGACCCCCTATTTACTTTTTGAATTTTGAATTTAAAATAAATAAATAAATATATATATATATATATATATATATATATATATTTTTTTTTTTTTTTTTTTTTTGAAAAATTAAAATTAAAATTAAAAATTAATAAAAATTAAAAAATTAAATTATATATATATGAATAGATTTTCCTACTTTGAAAGTTTATATTTTGAATTATTGATATTTTTATTTGTTAATAATAATTAGTTACAAATTTTTGAAGTAAAAAGATACACTATAGAACTGAAAAATAACTTTCACATCCCTATATTGTATAAGAAATAATTGTCTAAAAAATGAAGAAAAAAATTCATGAAAATAACTCTCTATTGAAAGCTCATTTTTAATATTGATTCAATGGTCATCTAAATGTGTTCTTAATAATTATTTGAGTTGAAAAACATGCCATTTTAGTTCATTTTCAACTTCTTCTAGAAATCATTTCATATTTTATTTGAGTTGGGAATTTTGGCAATAGAAACCTATAGTCATTATTAACAATGCTCAAAATTTTAGGTTGAAATTATAGTTTATTAGAAACCACTTGTTTGCACGTGGTTTGTTGTAGTAGAACTAAGTGCACCCCCCGAGCATTTATAGTACGCAAGTTGTTTAAAGAGAATTACCAATTGAAATGTTCTTTATTTTGTTCTTCGTTTTTTACTACAAATAATTTTTGAAATAATGTCTAAATAGTTTTAGTACCTAATTTTATAAAAATATTTTGACCCCAAACCAATTTTGATGCAAATTATACAATCAACCCCTAAAGGCCCTTGACTTAGCACATCTAGAGTATTTATTGATTTTTTTTCAAGAGATTGATTATATAAATGAAACTTTGGATGACCTTCAATCAATCTAAATTGTAACTTACTTAGTAATACATAATTTGGGTATGTGATTTAAACTAAGAAAATGATGCCTAATAAGCTTGTTTTTTTTCCAATTTTCTTTTGTCTTAAAAGTCCAAGAACTCATTGCACTATTTCAATTACAAGTTGAAAGTTTTAGATCCCAAATAACATCAATAATATTTAATGAGTGTTTTTCATTAACATATTTTAACTTCAATATATTTTAACTTTAAAGGTTCATTTTTTTCTTTTTAAATTCCAAACTTCATTTGTGATAAAAACCAAAAGATTTTTCTAATATACATTATTAACAATTCATTAAATTCCATACCACTTTATACTTTGAAGAATTATAATAATTAATTTATGATTTATCCAACAAAACTTCTAAACATCAACATGCACAACAACAAGGACTTTTATGTATCAACAATATCAATATTCATCACTCAATTATATATAGACTATATTTAGCTTAATGACAACAATTTGACTTTAGGATCATAGCTACTTGTGTTTTATGAAGAAAAAATAAAGAAATTCTTGATAAATTTTTCCACTATTATACATTTTGAATTTGCTAATTGTGCTTTAAAAAGGAATCTCAAATGATCAAATTGCTATTTCTATATTTATAAGTTTATTTTTACATTTTTATATACATTTATATCAATGACAAATTTTCACAAGACTAAATGGAGAGTATCCACATAGATTAATGTAATAAAAATATAAGATTGAAAGTAACTTGAGTGAACAACTAAATTGAGTTTTGAAATGATGTTTGAGTGTTTGGCCATTTGGCCATAGAGTAGGTCCTTATTCCTTAACATGTATTGATCCAAGGGGTGGGATGATACTTTCAAAATGGGCTAAATTTGCCAAGATCTTGAGCATTTTTTTTTCTCATTTCTTCTTGAGATCACGTAGAATTTAATTGTATAATCTTGAAGTTCACATTGAGAGTGAGCACCTCAAATAAAATAAAATTATTTGACCGCACAATTTAGTAGACATTTAAGTTTGAAGTTTTATTTGGGTCAATGGAAAAACAGGGAGCACACTTTGAAGGAGCATATGTTAGTGAGAATATTTTGAAATGAAATGATGACCTTTTTGTGCCTAAGTGAAAGACAAAACAATTGAGAATGCTCATCTAAAATTTCACAACATTCCAAGCATTTTTCAATTCATGGTGGTCAGGAGCTTTCATTGCACTGTAGTTACTGAAACGAGAGTAGTGTTTGTAAGAAAAACAAGAATGAGACACTTGTCTTCTCTTTGAGCTCCTTGGATCTGTTCTTTTTGAGGTGGGCAACAAACACATTCGTTGCCTGACTTTTTAGTCTATGCCCAAACCAAATCCCAAAGAATGCATGAGCTATGGATTAAAATTCCCCCCACCTATCAGCATGTGGGTTTCATGGATCAAAAGAATGCTCGACTCATTTCGACTCACATGGAGGCAGGCGGGATGACGAAAACTTGAACTCCAAGAATTACGGAGACGTGGCGTGGCGATCGGGAAGTGGCTTCCCAATCTCTCTCCATTTCATAGTCAACTGCGCTGCCTCGATCGCTTTGGATGCTCATCACACGTCTCTAGGACTTCCAGTGGACCCGGTCTTTGCTTTTTCACAAATCCGAGAGCGCGGCCCTCCGGGACCCTGCCTGCCTGCAGCCTGCCTCGTGTCCTAAATCGTCTCCGAGTAACATGGAGTAAATTAATTCCGAATTTTCTTCCGAGTTATCCTTTCAGCCACCCCCGCGTTTTAGATAACGCGCTTCATCAGTCACGCCTTGAGATGGATATAAACCCTCACAACCCAAACAATTGTAACAACAACAATATTCCACATATTCCAGCTTCAACAGCCATCTATCTCCCGGGACACTGTGACATCATTCTCTTGCAACTGGCACTGCTCAACTCCCGAACTCACCGATCAGGATTTCAAATTCCAGCAGCTCGAAGCGTCTGATATCGATCTACTCGACATGGCCATCATGACTCGCAGAATCTTGTGGGTGACCGTGGCCGTCTTGATGAGCGTGGCGATGGTGCCCATGCTCGCCATGGCAGCGGACGAGGATCCGCTCCAGGACTTCTGCGTAGCTGACTTGAAGAGCGAACTCACCGTCAATGGACTCACCTGCAAGCCGGCCGACCAGGTCTCCGTGGACGACTTCACGTTCGCCGGTTTGAAGAACCCAGGAAACACCAACAACCCCAACAACGCCGCAGTCACTCCCGCCTTCGTCCAACAGTTCCCCGGATTGAACACTTTGGGCATCGCCGCGGCTCGCATCGACTTCGCCAAGGGAGGCATCAACGCCCCGCACACGCACCCCAGAGCCACCGAGATTCTGATCCTGGCCAAGGGCGAGCTGTACGTGGGCTTTGTCAGCACCAGCAACACTTTGTTTGCCACCGTCCTCAAGGAAGGCGAGCTGTTCGTGTTCCCCAAGGCCCTGGTGCACTTCCAGCTGAACGTGGGCAAGGGTCCTGCGTTGGCGTTCGCCGCTTTGAGCAGCCAGAACCCCGGCGTGCAGCAAATTGCTCCGGCTTTGTTCACTCCGGACATCAAGGACGAGGTGTTGGAGAAGGCATTCCGCACCGACGAGCAGACGGTGGACATGATCCAGAAGCAGTTCCGCATGTAAATTGATGAATAGCTCCTCAGAATTTATCGGAGTCTGTGGATACATCATGTACAGCCACAGTTACTACCAACATTCTTTTGCAACTAATTGCAAGACGGAGGTCCAACGACTTCTAATTCCTTAGATTGATAGGATATTGCTCTCAAGATCGCTGGTCTAGGACCCAAGCTGGTGTGAAGTGTTGATTTTGTTTTCGCTTCAACCGCCAAATTTTTGCACAACATATAATGAAATTCCAGGTTCATGGTACAGTTCGCATTTCATACAACGGTGTCCAGTGCATGTGTTGAAATCTGAGTTGTGTGTGTCCGTTTGTGCAATGTTCATGTTTCGGAGTTTTTGCAACCCATAAGGACTGGTGAAGTGAATTGTGTATGTATTTTTCAAAAGAGTTTTTTGTATACAGAAGGCCTGTAGAAGATGATCGGGAAGCTGTTGTGCTAGTTTTCTGCCTCATTCATTTCCATGAAATTAATTCCTGGTTACGATTTTGTATTCATTTGGTCATGTCAAATATCATGCAATGAAGTTGCATTCAATGTGTTTCATCTTCTGAGTTGAGAGTACCTGATTTCGCATTACCTTTGTGGAGGAAAATATGACATTCATAGGAAGTAAGTTGCTAGTATAAATGGATATGAAAACTTGAGTTCCATGAACCCTTAGTTAATCCCTAGAACATTCAAGGGTTACATGGCAAAATTAAATTAAGATTTGTTATTAAATATGGCTTCTTCAACCTTCTACACGTTTGCACCAAAAGACAAGGTCTTCATTAGAAATTACCCACACAATTAAATATTGAAAAATATTTATAGACTTATTTTAAAAGCAATTTTGAAGCAATTTTATTTCAAAATTCATCAAATAATCAATATCAATTTGTGACATCTATTTCTTTTTTTTAAATTGCTAAAAGTGAAGTTTCAATTGATTTGTAGAATTTGGGATATGACTCAATATGAAAACATCAATTCTTTTTTCCCTTATAGTAAATTTTATAACACTATTAAATAAATAACTTTTTGATCATAGTGATGTGAATTTGAAACCAAATTTATTTTATGATTACCTAATCTAGTATGCCATAAAAAATACAACATGTGCAAAAAATGACTTTTTCCACTTGAAAAAGGTGGTTAGAATTGAATAGGAACCAAAAATTAAATGGTTAATTGGTTATTTTGGAGTTAAGACATTTGTACGTTATTATGAGATAGTTTGTGACTAAGTACATTATTATTATTATTATTAAGGGTATATATGTATCTATAGTAGAAGAATAAAGCTTGCCAATTTTACTTGATTTCTTGACTTTGAGCAAAGTCTGTCAATTTCACTTGATTTGAGATCTAAAAAATTGCATTTAATCATTTGTTTTGAAAATGGTTCGATGGAAAGAGTAAAGTATATTCATGATTTTCACTGTTGAAAATTTGAACATGCAACTGTATTGATTTGGACTTATTTGAAATTTTTATTTATAAAAAAATTGCATTTCAACTAGTGCAAGGTGGATTGTATAACGAGTTTGATAGTTCTTCATTTGAACTTAAGGTTTTTGGAAGGACATTATCAGATATTAGCAATTGGTTATTTAGGTCAATTTCGTACAAATTGTACTTCTATTAGATACAAAAACAATTTATCATAGAAATGATCTTACTTTTTTACAGGTTTTGGATGATGAAAAGTAGAAATCGGAAGCTATTGGAACATTGTCTCTTTAACAATAATCATTATCTACTCTTTAATAGTCAAAAATTCATAACAATGTTCTTAGTCCTAAACATATAATATTTTGCAAATGTTGTGTTTTTTAATGCATATTAAATTAGGTACTTTGAGAATTATTTTCTTTCAATTTGGTCAAAGTCGTTTGTAAGTAAAATAACACAAATTGTCCATTATTGAATATTGACTAGTATTAAGTTCCAAGAATTAAGAAATTTACTTTTAGGGAAAAGTATTGATGCTTTCACCCTTAAATCTTTTTTGAGTTTTCACAAATTAGGTGAAACTCAAATTTTAGACAATCTTATAAAAATGAAATACTACCATTAAATATTTCATATTTGATGATTTCCAAAGGAAATTGCTTCAAAATTTCTTTGAAATAAATTGTTAAATTATTTTCTAAGTTTGGCCGTGTGGAAAATTTCTAATCTTCATGCTTAAAATTTTGTCTTATGATGCAAACATAAAAAAAAGGTTGAAGAAGTCATAATTTAAAGCACATCTTCATTATGTCCCCTACCTCTTGTACATTTAGGGTTATCCAAGTGTTCTTTGATCTCAAATTGCAAATACGGCACACCTATATTAGCTATGTCGTATGAACATCGTATTTTCTTAGACAACTGAGGTACTGCACATAAAATCAGGTCAGTACTCTAAACTATGCAGAAGATGAACACAGAGAATGCAACTATAGTGCAGGATACTTTACAGTAGAGATTTTACAGTCACGACCAGTTGGATGCAAAGTCATAACCCGGTGCAATTCAAGTGACTGAAAATTAAGAAATGAGGAAGAAAACTCTTCTGATGGACTTCTGTATGCCAACCCGCTTTGAAAAATGCAAACACAATTCACTTCACCTTCTCATGGACTCCAGGAAATTTGAACACTGCTCAAACGCGAACACACATAGAACTCAGACTTCAACACATGCACTGGACACACCGTTTTGTGAAATGAGATGGACTGTGAACCTGGTATTTCATTAAATGTTGTGCAACTATGCATGGCGGGTGAAGCCCAAATGAAGGGACACCTCGATCTCACTAGCTTGGCCGAATGTTAGACCAGCGCTTCTGAGAACAATTAATTTACTCTCATGCTAACGAATCAGAAGTCGTATATAAAGTAGTCTTGTAAAGAATGTTGATACTGCCAACTGAAGGTACATGATGTTTCCAGACTCTCGTCCATGTTATGATCCATTAATTTACATGCGGAACTGCTTCTGGATCATGTCCACCGTCTGCTCGTCGGTGCGGAACGCCTTCTCCAACACCTCGTGATTGATGTCCGGAGTGAACAAAGCCGGAGCAATTTGCTGCACGCCGGGGTTCTGGCTGCTCAAAGCGGCGAACGCCAACGCAGGACCCTTGCCCACGTTCAGCTGGAAGTGCACCAGGGCCTTGGGGAACAAGAATAGCTCGCCTTCCTTGAGGACGGTGGCAAACAAAGTGTTGTTGGTGCTGACAAAGCCCACGTACAGCTCGCCCTTGGCCAGGATCAGAATCTCGGTGGCTCTGGGGTGCGTGTGCGGGGGGTTGATGCCTCCCTTGGCGAAGTCGATGCGAGCCGCGGCGATGCCCAAAGTGTTCAATCCGGGGAACTGTTGAACGAAGGCGGGAGTGACTGCGGCCTTGTTGGGGTTGTTGGTGTTTCCTGGGTTCTTCAAGCCGGCGAACGTGAAGTCGTTCCCGGAGACCTTATCGGCAGGCTTGCAGGTGAGTCCATTGATGGTGAGTTCGCTCTTCAAGTCTGCGACGCAGAAGTCCTGGAGCGGATCCTCGTCCGCTGCCATGGCGAGCATGGGCACCATCGCCACGCTCATCAACACGGCCACGGTCACCCACAAGCTGCGTCGCGTCATGATTCCCATGTCGATGGCTTACTGCAACAATCGGTGCTGCTAGATCGAAACTGATGGAGGAGTTCTGCAGTTGAGTTGTAAGTCGAGCTCTGTGAGTCGCAAGAGAGTAGTGTCCCCTGAGACGGTTGTGGAAGCTGGATCGGAGATCGATTGCTGGATACTGGAATGGTTGCTGTTATTACAATTGCTTGGGTTGTGGGGGTTTATATCCATCTCGCATCTCGGGGTATGACTGGTGAAGCGCGTTCGTCAGGACGCGGGGTGGTTGGAAGGAAAGTTCCGGAGAAAGGACACAAGGCAGGCAGCAGGGCCCAGTCCTTTGGAATTCTTGAGAGTAAAAGATCCGGTTCAATGCAAGTCCTACAGAGGTCTTCCGACGAGTGAGCTTCAAATGCGAGGTGCAGGTGTGAATGGGAACTAACTGGACCACTTCACATTACGTCCCAAGTCTCACACTCTCACTAAATGGTCGAGAGCTGAAAATTGGGATTATTTTGGACTTCATACAACATCTCTTGAAATTTCAAAGTCCCCCATCATTCCAAATGTGTACATAGCATCATACCAAGAATGTGGGACTTGGAGGTCAAATTGGATCTAAAAAAAATAGAAATTCAACTCATTGTCTAAAGGCCTCCTACTATATGAGCCAAGCAGGTCAAGTTCGCAAGGGAGATACAGGGACCAAGTTTGGAATTGTCTTGCCATGTGGACCCAATGGATGGGGGAGAGATGGAATAAGAAAAATCCACATATTGATTCCCTCAAGATTGTCCAATTTCAATCAATGGGTTGTCTACCAATTTTAGTGAAACTTGAAATCTCCTTCTCCCCTCACTAAGGTTGGCAAGACAATCGGTGTTCACTTTTGAGCTTCTTTTGCCTGCCCTACTCACATGGCAAGATTCCCTAAGTCCCTCCAAATGTTTTAAATGTAAAATGAGGAGAAAATCACGATATGTAAAGCATCCTAGTGGGTTGAAATTTTGCCAAAATTTGTCTAATGTAGATTTGATGATGAAAGTCACCCAAAAATGAGATTTTGACTTTTTGACCTTTTGAGTGCACTTAATTGTAATAAAATATTATACTTGAAACAAGCTGAGATTTAGGATTGGAACTTTGGCCTTCACATTGTGAAATCCCAAGTCCCAAATGTGATATCCTTTATTCACCTTCTACACCCAAAGAAAGTTTGGATTTGGCCTTGAAGAAGAACTTGAAGAGTTGGGACTTGGGACATACTCAGTGTGAAGCGCCCCTTATTTTCATTTCTTTTCATTTCACATGAGTTGAACTAAGTAGGACATTCATTTGGAGAAATTGAATTCTATTGACCTAGCCAAATTCTCCACAATCTACCAGGTATGTGCATGAAGAAAAATGGGTGAAATAATGGATGGGATTGTCAAATTGTTTTTTTAAAAGTATTAGATTTGTCAATATTAAGATGAAAATTATAAATTATAAATAATTTTGTGAATGAATGCACATATAATTGATTTTATCTATTTTTATTTGTATACTTCTATATTGTATCTTTGTATTCATATTTGTAATTTACATTGTATTTATATTATATTCATATTCATATAGGACAAAAGATGAAACATGGGACATTAGAGCATTTTGGAGTGATGGTACAAGACACACATTTGACATGATCAAATTTGGGAGATTCGTGTTCATTGGTAGATGCAAGAAACACCAAATGATTTAGGGAGCGTTCTGCCAAAATTGTGTTTTTTTCTGCACAGTCCTACGAGTACTAGGAGTACTACAAAACAGACTAATCTCAACCGTTGATCCAAAAAATCAATGGCCAATAGTACTTTTGAGTACTTAATAATATTGAAACAATATTATTTGAAAAAAATGACAGTTTATCACAAAAAGTAGATAAAATTAAATATAAATTAATAATAATTAGACAATCATGAATAAAGAAAACTAAAAATTGGCCATTTGTAAAGACTTGGTAATGATTAAATTTCACCAAAAACTAAAAGTTGAAACTATCATGAATGTTTGGAGTGCTATGGGCAAGGGACCCCTATTTGCATGCATGTTGAGGACAAAGAATTGTGTTTTTTTGAATGCCCTTAGGTGGGCACATGCCCTTCTATTGTGGCAATAGCCCACAACAATTCTAGACATACATCATCATTTTTGGATACTCCACAGTACTAAAAAACCCTAAAACGCAAAGTGTGACAAATTAGGTAAATTGCAATTTAATTAAAGGATTTTCTTTCAAAATTTCTCAAAAATAAGGAATCTGAGGACTTCCAACTTAGCCATCTCCAGTAAAAATTTCAAGTATATGGACTTCATTTCCCAAAAGATATGGCTAATGGCAATTCCGTCATTCCAATTGTGACGCAAAATAGTTCTGGTGTTTCTTGCATTCACCCTCATGTATACTCAAAGACTTCTTCACATTTGTAGGGATGCAAAGTTCCAAGTGAGGTAAGATTTAGGCTTAAAACCTTGGGTGAAACTAGACATTTTAACCTTTCCAATTTTGAAAAACACATTACAAATGTACATATTAATTACTCTGAAATTTGTGTTAATTTTCAACATTGGAACGCATGTTTATTATGCTCTAGATATTCTAAGCATTAGAAAAAAAACGAGCTCTCTAAAGGCCCATCAAGGTTTGATTAAGGTTCTAGTCTATTGGTTTTAGGTAGGGAGTCTTAGCAAAAGTACACAATCTCTAACTTTTTCTTGTTGTCATCTAGTGTGAACATTCCAAGGTAACTAAGATAGATTACCTTTTTTAATATTGTAATGTCTTTGTGTTAGGGAACCAACATAGCTTGCTATCCAACTCGACATCTAATATACCAAATTCTATCCTCCAGTAGTGAGCATTGTTTTCCTCTCACCAATTATGATTGTCTATGGTTTATTTTCTACCTAGCTATAGAAGATTACTTAAGTCTAACCAAGTATTATATCAAATTGTAGGTCCTTTATTATATCATGAGGGGCCCTGAAAAGAACTCGTTTTTTTTGTTAATGGCTTATTTATGCATTGAGAGAATAAATTCTAATAACAAATTAATGCACTAAATCTTGCAATTTGGAAAGTCAACCGTTATAGCAAAATGTGCAAAATCTCTTGCATGTTATCAATATTGATATGCTATATGCTATTAATATATGCAATAGTATATTAGTATATACTAGCATATCTACAAATATTGTGATAAATTAGTATACTATTAGCATATTTCTATTGTATATTGTGATATTTGGAGATCTTTGACAATAGAAATGCAATATTGTTTTACCATTTGATGTTGCTCAGCATTTTCTAGCATTTGCCTTTTTGAGGCAAAATATTAGATCTTTATCAATTTCATGTTGCTCAAAATTATATGCTAAAAGTGATCTTCTATTTATTTTTTGGGGATTGAAAAAGTTAAGCCATTAGAGAAAAAATGAGGCCTTCGGAGGGCTACTCTAACAACAACTGAACTACCCTCCCATCTTTTTTTTTGGCAAAAACTTTTCCCCCCCTAAAATCGCCCACCTCAAACCTACAGTTTCCAATTCTACCAATGGCACAAGAACCCTACTTTATTTTATTTTTTTCTCAAAAAAGAAATAAAAATTTAGTTGCAAAAAAAATAAAAATAAAAATTTGCCGGGGTTGATAGCTCTGACGATATTTACTTAAGCTGACTTTCCTTTGCAGCTAGATTCTAGTCAGGAACTACTTTGAAAACAATCGCCTTATTTGGTCACTCCGAAGCAGCCCTCCGGAGGCCTCATTTTTTCTCTAATGCCTTTAGCAAAAAGTAACCACAAAGGAAGTGCCTACATTTAGGATATAATTATGATTTATGAATCACTTAATTGCATAAAACTACTTGTAACTTGGAATCTTGGAGATGATTTTTCTTTAAATGATCATTGGATGATTCATCTTGAATAATGTTTGTACACACATAATCAACATTGTCCAAAATGTGAAAACTACATACACTAGAAGAAATTTGTGTTTTTCATGACACATTTTTTGTGACGTCCAATCACCTATTTTTATGTCAACAATGACATCAAACATAACATCAAGATGTTAGTAATTGTAACATCAAACATAACATAAAAACAAGTGGATGTCACAAAAAATGTGTCAAGAAAAACATGGATTGCTTCTAGTGATATGAACAAGAATGCATTACAAAAATGTAGATATTGATTGCACAAGATGTATACAATCAAAACATGAAAATCTATGAGAGTCTATGAGAGCCTTCTATTGACTTTTCGTACATCTAGTAACAATGCTTTAAAAATTTGTAACTTAACCCTTTAAAGACAAAGTGACTACTTTGTGACCCCTAGGGTTAGTTTTTAAGGTCTACCAAACTAGTCTTGCACCAATGCACCATTTGCCACTGTGTTTCTTACAACATAGATGCCTCAGGCCTTGTGGATTTGCAACAACAACACAATTTTGAATTGGGCATGAGATGCAATCACTAAAACCATTGAGATGGTGCATTTTTCAATATATATATATAGAGAGAGAGAAAGTTGTAGAAAAGAAATGGCCATGATGCATCTAACACATAGCCAAGAAACTTATGATGTAGCTTCCTGCCAATGGGATTGTAGTGAGTTGAACATGGAAAGGTAGGAACACCTACACAATATTGCCAACAAAGCTCACAATTGAGAAGACAAATGATCCCACAAATGATGTATTTAGAAAAAGACAAAATGATGGGCTTTAGAAAAAAATGACTTTGCAAAGCTTCCAACACACTTCTCCATATATTCAAAATGTTTTGCATAAATTTCAAACTTTGAAAATATGGTAGCACAAATGCACAACTAATGCCTTTTCGTTGACAATTGCCATTGAAAGACCCACCCTAATCTCTAATTGCACACCTATAAAAGCAAAGATTCATGTCTGTATGAACATACGTCTATGAAACCAAGGGTATACAAAATTGTTCTTGTCCTTAAAGGGTTAATGTATTCTAAATTTTGTTGGAATCCTATTTCAATTTTCAATAAAATCCAATAAAAATAATCTACGCTAAAATAGTAGTAAGTAAGTTCAATTGAAATTAGTGACAATTACAAGCTTACCTTACTATCTAACATTCTAAAATCACTAGGACAAATACACACTAAAAACACATAGCCTGAAATGATTTTTTTGTTAAATCAATGTTAGTTTTAGAGCAATTGAATTAGTTCCAACGTAGATTTGACACAAATCAAAAACATTAGACTATGGATTTTTAGTGTGTATTTGTACTAGTGATTAGCAATATATTAATGATGTGGTAAATAGTTACATAAAAGTATTTGACTTTTTTCATCCATTCTCTCAAGCATATGTAGAATTGACAATCAAGGAAAAAATTTTGGCTAAAGAAAAATTTGAATGTTTGGTCTTTTAGGGGTTAAACATTGAATTACTAAATACCATTCTTATTGACTAATTTGTATCACGATTTTTTGGAGTTCAAAATTGATACCTAAAATTAGGATCTAAATTATAGGGATCCTAATTAAAACCCCAAAATTATTAAAATAAAATAAAAACTTCAAAGAGGTGAATTTCTTTTTCTTTTAAATCACTTAATATTTGTTGTACACAAATGAGATGTTGTTTTCATTCAACTACAAACTGTATTACAAAATGCCATATAATTTCTGTATTAGAAAGCAGGGTTGTTCGCTGCAACAACACGACACCGCGACAGACAGACGTCGCGCGACGTCTAATAGAGCCCGCGCGACGTCACGAAAAGTCAAATTTACCTTTGACTTTACAGGAAATTACCCCCCTCCAGGTGGATGCCACATGGCATCCACTTGGCAAATTGGAGGGCGCGTACGGGTAGGAGAGTGCGGGTAGGGGCGACTGCGGGTGGAAGAGGGCAACTGTGGGTGGGCGACTGCGGGTGGACGAGGGCGACTGCGGGTGGGTGACTACGGGTGGGCAAGGGCGATTGCGGGTGGGCGACTGCGGATTTCTGAGGGAGACCGCGGGTGGGCGACTGCGGGTTTGGCAGGGAGACCGCGGGTTCAGGAAGTGTTCTTGGGTGGGAGACCGCGGGTGCGCAAAAGGTACCTAGACCCGGTGGTGGAACCAAAGTCGCCCTCTCGAGACCCGCTGTCACCCTACCCAAACCCGCAGTCGCCCTACCCTGACCCGTAGTCGCCCTATCCAGACCCGCAGTCGCTGGATACGCAGTTGCCCTATCCGTACTCGCCCCCCTAGACCGAAGTCACTCGCCTTATATAGCTAGTAGCCCATCATCATGCTATCACCTTCATTTTCCATTGAGGCTTTCTGTCTTGCAACCTTTGTTGGCTGCATGCGTGACCCTTTTGGATAATATATATACTATTTTTTGCTATCATTTGGTTCTTACAATTTTGCGACGTCCACAAATCTCATGGCAACTGGAGGTAGCAGTGATGGGTCCCTTCCGGGTTTTTCCACTGTACGCACTCCTGGTGCAATTAGGAAGGCTGCCAAAGACAAGACTAGAAAAAGGAGGGGTAACATTCACAAGAAGCGATGGCATGTGTTGAACAATGATAACCACCTAGCTTTCAAAGGGTGGAACGAGGAGCCAGAGCCTTGGAGTATGCAGGTTTGCGAAGACTACATTGAATGGTGTCACATCGGGAAGTTCTTTCCGGCATGGCGCCATCATCACAACCGACACAATAACAAGGCAAATTTGAAGTATTGTGAAAATCCAGCTTTCATATGAAGGTGTTTAGAATTGTGGCAGGTCCTCTACAAAACCCCTTTTGTAGATAGGAATGAGGCCCCTTTGTTCATTGCTAGAGGTGCCTATGCTGAGGTCGCCTTGAACAAACAGGTTGACTGGACCACAATCAAAGAAAGTACCTACGTGGAGCGTCCAGAAGTTGGAATAATTCCAAGAGGGGTTCTCAAATTTCTGGAGGGTGGACTTGGGCCTTTTCGAAGTGATCCACAAAACAAAGAAATTCAAGAGGTGGACACGGAAGAATCAGAAGAGGATAATGATTCAGATGGCACACGGATTCCTAAGCTTGTACGAGTGAAGGAGCAGATTATCACCCCCGTCCAAGTTCCAGTTCCAGTTCCAGTTCCAGATCCAAATGTTCAAGCCGCTTCATCATCGCAGGGAAAGAAGATGAAACATCCTGCCAAGGTGCGACAGTCCACCATGAAAATTAGATTGGCATCAGCCTCAACCACAATTGCGACTCCAATCTTGCCACCACAAGACGCCAGCAACGTCTTCGACTTTGCTTTAAGTGACGACTCGCCCGTATGTGCCACAAGTCACATTCCCATTCCACAATCTGAATCTGATGTTGTTCACAATGCGATGACGTTGGCGAAGGCTCTCGACCTCTTGAAGACCAAGGATGCACAAATTGCAACCTTAGAAGGTGATGTGAAGAAATGGCGGTCTACATGTGAACAAAAAAATGCTCTCATTTCTCAACAATCCAAAGAATTACAAGGCCTTCGAGAAAAAGAGCGTCAGACTTTCACATTGTCGGACATGGACGAAACCTTTGTTGAGCAGGATCCACATCACTTGGACAAGCTTGTTGGGGACCTCACCAGCGATGTCATTCACCTTTCTCCCCCTGCCAAGCGTACAAAGCGTTCTTCAATTTTTCCAATGGCACCACTTCCGTTCGTCTCAAGAGATTCTAGCAATCCGCACGTTGATGGTTTGCAAGGGACTCAGGATTCACTTTCGTTTCCTGCCATTCCACATCTACAATCATCAAAGGAACTTGATTTGGCTGAGGAAAATAGAATGCTTTGAGAGAAGTTGGCAATGTTGGCAGCGACATACTATCATTGGAAGGTCACGTGCATTCTCTCCGTGGATCGATCTCAACAAGTTGCGAAAGAGCTAGACAAAGTTTCGAAGAACTTTGTAGAAAATGCCCCTAAACGAGAGAATGGATTGACATCATGGGCATTGATGGAGGACATGTTTCCGGATAACATGTCCATGCTTGACGTGGCGGAAAAAAATGTCATAGACTGGGCACAAAATGGTTGGGACCATGGAAATCAGATGTCTAGTCACTTCAACGAAAAAGACCAAAGTCTATTGTGGCCAAAGCCAGCTCATTTTGTCTTGGATCATACCAAATGCCCCATATGTCTAGAACAATTTGGGCCAGAAGGAGGATGGGCACTTGGATCATGTACACATGTGTACCATCCTCAGTGTCTCATCACTCAATGTCTGATTAGACGACGATGTGTGATTTGTGCAGCACCATTCCATGATCGCTTGTATACCATGTTCAACTTGATGACTTACATGCCACCTTCTTGGGAACACAATAGAGACACGACGGCAGAGACACGATTTTGAGGACGAGACTTGCTTTGGAGTTGGCGAGAAGGCCTACACGATCAAGAAATGGGAGCTGCTGCCTCACAATTGAATTGGGAAACGGACCCGCGTGAAATTCTAAGAGTGGCATTCAACCTTATGGGAAAAAGAGCTCACAATGCAGGGAAGAGGGCGTTTTTTTTTCAATGCCTTGGTGGATATTTTGATAAGACATCCCAAACCTTCAAGTGGGGTGCTCATCCGGAAGGACACCGTTGGAATTTTGAAGGTGAACAAGGGGCTAATCGTGATGAAAATGCCACTCCAGAAGACTTGAATAGTATGGCTTATCTCGACTCAACATACGGGCCTTATTATCAAAGCCAAGCACTCGATTATCTATTGGAGTTACACTCTCTGCAAACTTGAAGCTCTCAAGAATTCTAATGTCTTGGAATCTATTTTAGAAGCAAATGGACCTGCTTCAAGGACTCGTGCTAAGAAGAAACTCGTTGTTGGAGAGTCCAATGATTACGAACAAGGTGCAACGAGTGCTTCTCAAAACAATCCAATGGACCCCGGGGAGATCACTTAGTATATTTATAACATACTACGTGTGTTAACGTGATTTTTTGAACCCCTATATACTTTTTGATAAACTATAATTTCAACCTATAATTTTGAACTTAGTTTAACAATGACTATAGGTTTCCATTGCCGAAAATCCCCAACTCAAATAACTTATGAAATGATTTGTAGAAGAGGTTGAAAAATGAACTGAAATGGCATGTTTTTCAACTCAAATATTTATAGAGAATACATTTAGATGACCATTGCATCAATATTCAAGGATAGTTAACTTTCAATAAAGAGTTATTTTTAGCAATTTTTTGTTCATTTTTTAGACAATTTTTTCTTATATAAAATAGGGGTGTGAAAGTTATTTTCAGCTCTACAATGTATCTTTTTTCTTCAAAAATTTGTAACTAATTATAATTAACAAATAAAAATACCAATAATTCACAACATAAATTTTCAAAGTAGAAGAATATGCTCATATTTTTTTCTTTTCTTTTTATTTAAATTTTAGGACATAAAATAGGGGGTCCAAAATCTTAACGCACGTAGTTTCCAATGGACACTCTAAGTGATCTCCCCGGGCAATGGACTTGAACTAAATATTTCTATGAGATACTTACTTCAACGGTGGTTCTAGTTAATTGTAGTAGTATACAAGATGTAAGGCCCATAGTATAAGGGCCGTAGTATATCCATACTCGCACATTGTAGTACTCTAGCAAAAGTTAGGGTTAAGATGTTGGCTTCTAAAACTCTACCGCCTTGGCTGTGTATTGTACTACTATGCTTATGGACAACAACCTTCTATTGCTTTGGTTTTGAAGGTTTGGGCATACTTATACATTTGTAGCCTAAAATGTAATTGGTGAAATGCAAATACATTTGTTGTAATGCCTCGCACAATGATTCCATACACGGTCCCCACAAAATTGCTATCTTCAAATCTTTTAATGAATTTTTTCCTTTTGGATTTTTTTCTCATACAACATGTTTTTGTTTACATGGAAAAATTTGATTCATTCCATTCAGATTTTTTATGAGAAAGTTATGGACCATTTTGTTTGGCGGGCAACTTGAGTCTACAGCTTCTTCTTTTAAAAGTTGCTTGTAGGATTTGTTTCTCCAGACAATTTCTACAATCTAAAAAAAAATTAGGTCCGGTCACATAGTTAACTTCACTTGATAGCACACTCTCACCATTTTCATTTCATTTTAGAGATATTCATTATTTAAATTTTACAACTACATCTTACCTACTTCTACTCAACAATTTCTTAAAGTATCCAAAATTGTTTTTGAAAATTATTTTTTTCCCACACATAACCATAGGATCTTACACCTTACTAGTATGAGAATGTGTGGAAAAAATTTCAGAATTTTTCATCTTACAGATTGCAAGATATCCGCATTTAGAGTGAAAAAAACAATTTTTTCAGCACATTGCTGGACTACATTATTTGACTTTTAACATTTTTCACTTTAATTTCTTGCACTACAGAGTTTTGAGCTTTAAACAAATATAGTGGAGAATTGAGTTGAGAGTCTAAATAAAAAAAAGGTTTTCAAAAAAACTTAATTTTCATTCTTAAAAAAATTGTAGAATAGAAGTACATATGAGATTGAATGAAAATCTATTTTCTTTCTAAGATAGAATTAAAATGCACTAATCCCCACAGTCAAATTGTTGTTGCAAGCAAACTAAACCATGTCAAACTTCTTTTCTTGAACAATTGCCAAAATTGCGTTCCTAAATTAATCTTACAAGGTATTTTTCCCACCAGAAGCTCTAATTGCCCAATAAACAAGATTGTCCATAACTTTCTCATAAAATATCCAAATGAAATGAAAAAAAGCTTTCCGGATAGACAAAATTATAATCTATGAGGGAAAAAAACTTAGAAAAATAAATTCAAATGCTTGTCACATTTTTTTGCTGCCCATTCTCCCCTGCTTTGGAGTTTGGACTATATGGGCATAACTTTTGTTCCCGGGCACCGATTGGAAAAAAAGTTATATTACCACAAAGGTAATCATTTTTTCTATCTTCAAATAAAGTTTCAAAAATTCAGTCCCAAATTTCAGCCCGTAGGTACCATCTCTGACATCCATTCTTGCAAAGACACCAAATTCATAGCCCTCGTATTCAAAATATAATAAAAACATATGTACATTTCAAAAACAAAGGTGTGAATTTCTTTATTCCACAAAACCTTTGGAAAATCAAAAATTGGAAGGCCAAATTGTTTTTTTCTACCACACTAGATCCAACCACTAAGCATTTTTTTCACTATTCACAAAGTCACTTTCTTTGGGCTCCGGTCTCATTCTTTGAAGTTCCGCACGGGTGGCACCTATGCCTTCATAGGCCCACTTGCGCCATTCCTTAAAATAAAGGATGTGGCGCTCCAAGTCCAATATGCCCTCGTGCAACAACTCTTGTTTTTTCTCCAGTAGCTTCACCAAATAAAAAAGCGTTGCTCTTTCTTCTGTATTGCTACCATAATCCGGAGCTAAAGCCAAGATGCCCTCTTTTTTGGCTTCTTTTAAGGCATCATCATAATATTCCATCTCTAGCTCACGTATTTGAAGATTCAAGCTTCTCCTTTTGCTTTGATGGGACCATTTATCATGTTGCAAAAGATCAAGTTTATTTTGAAGCACCGCTAAATCATCGGAAATGTGTGCTCGCCCGTCTTCGATCTTCTTGAAATAATTTACTCTACTTTTGTTTAACTTAGAGTAAATCTTCTCATTTTCAGCAATGGCGTTTTCAGTTGCCTCTAACTCCTTCTTCAACCCATCCACAACAGTTGGATTCACTGGAAGATGTTGTACCTTCTCTTTCAAATTCATAAGATCCGCTACTGTTGAAGTCAAAGCTGCTCGTGCACTTTCGATCTTAGTGCCCAACATCTCCAAATTGTCTTCCGAATCATTGTCACTGCTTCCGCTAGACCCAATGTCTGCACCAGAACGGTCCACATTGATCGATACATGAACATCTTCGCTTTGTTTTTGAATCTTGGACAATGATTGCGGCTCCTCAAGCTTCCTCTTGCCCTTCTTGTCAACTTGAACGTCTTCAGCCGCCTCTTGTTTTTCTTTGCCAATGTCTTCGTCGTCACTCTCAAAAGAATATCCATCGTATTCGTGAGTGTGCTCATCTGAGCTAGAAGTTGAAGACCATTGAACTTGGTCATCACCAACAGCCAATTTTCCAGGCTTTGCCTCTAAAAGCTTCTGATTTGCTTGAAGAAGTCCTTCTTCATCCAGCACTATCGGTCTGTCCGGGCGGTCACCGATAGGAAGCTCCTTCAAGGTTGTCCAATCTACCTTTTTCTTCAATTGAACTTCAACGTACACCATTTGCACAAGATAGAAAGAGAAGTTGTCATTTCGATAAGGCTGGGACTCCAAATAGAGTTGCTGCCATACCTCCAAACACCTTCGCTGGAAGACAACACTCTTGCAGTAAGCCAAATTTGCCTTATTAGACTTCACGTGCAAAGGGTGTCGCCAAAACGGGAACAACTTGTTGATGTGGCACCAATCCACATATTTGTTTACAGTTTCATATGTCCAAGGCTCTGGTTCTACTTCCCATTCCAAAAAGGCCTTCATCTTTGGATGCAACAAGATGGGTACACGCTTCTTGCGAGGTTTGCCGCTCCTTTTACGATCCTTGTCACGAACCGCCTTTTTGTTGAGCCGAAGTCGGTATCTTGACATATCGTGTGGCGGTTGAGAGTCCTCACCCTCCATAACGATCACTTCGTCTCAAAAGTAGCCAACTAAGTACTATGCGGTTTAGGGTTGCAAGCCTAAACCGTAGGTGTAAAAAATGCTAAACGTAATCCTATCACATTTAACATTTACAAAAATACAATGTTCTCGTGAAACACCCTATGTCATCCAAGCGTGAATAAAATGAGCCATGCAAAGGGACAAAAATCCCCCCCCACAACTCAAACCCCTAGCTTCTGTGCACGCATTCAGCTACGTCAACAGGTGAAAGACAGTGCGCAGAATGTTAGGGAAAATTTAATGGCGACTGCGGGTGGAGGAGAATGCTGATGTACCTGAGGTCGCCCCTGGGGCGCGTGCGGGTCCTGAAGTGGGGCGAGTGCGGGTCAGCCCAGTGCTCCAGGGCGACCGCGGGTCCGGAAGTGGGGCGACTGCGGGTCAGCGCAAGTGCTCGAGGGCAACCGCGAGTCCTAGAGTGGGGCGACTGCGGGTCTGGACAGGTGCTCCAACGCGACCACGGGTCGAAGGAGCCCGGGCGAGTGGGCGACTTCGGGTCCAGGGCGACTGCGGATCCTAAGCGACTGCGGGTCCAGGACGACCACGGGTCCACTTTGCGAAGGCGACCGCGGGTCTTGGGCGACAGCGGGTCCTGGGCGACCTCGGGTCCCAGGCGACTGCGGGTCCATCTATTAATGCATGGACTTTTCTTTTCTTTCTTAGTACATGTTTTTAGATTGTGATATTTTTTTCCATTTTTCCTTGCGCTGGGAAAGTGGCGATACTAAATGTTACGGAGGGGCTCCAAGCTTCAACATTCATCCACGTACTGGATAGAAAATGTGATACTAAGTATCTAAAATTCTATTTTCATTTACATTGTGGCGATTTCATCGAAGACTTTTCTAGAAGTTGAAGTTTTTCTAGCAATTTCATCCAAAATTTTCCTAAAAAATTCCTATAGCTTATAGCTAGCCTAAATTTTTTGTTGCTTTTGAGCACCAAATCGCAAGGGAAAAAAAAAGGATTGTGAGCTCAATCCCATTTGTGTTGCAAAATTTATGGAATACTAGTTTATACTTTATACTATATTTGGGGAGCCATTAGGGTTGAGGTCGGTTGTGGTACAAATGGATTCCTTATTGATTATCTGAACAGAAGTTAAATCTTTGCAATTGTTTTAGAAGAAGTTCTTGTTAACTAATTTTTTTCTTATTAATTAATTTCATTGTTAATTCTTAATTTTATTGTAAATGACTAATTTTATTGTTAATAACTAATTCAATTGTTAATAACCAATGTTATGATTATTAACCATTGCAATTGTAACAATAATGTCTTTGTAATTGTTTTGACATGAGATATTCATTATGTATTTTTGGATGTAGACTCAAATTACATACTATGTTACACACACTAATTTTGGTAAATTACATGCCTAATAACTAAATTTCTTGTACGGACACAAATCTATAAATGAAAGTCATTGTTGGACTTATATCATACTCCAACCATCTATGAAAGAATGTGTGTTTTTATCAATTTGGATGACATATACCAAAAAAAAAAAATATGGTAGGAAAACATTATGCTACTAGGAATAATATATATGGTAAAACCAGATTTACATTTATTATTGAATTCATCCAAGTTTTCTCGAATTGCGTGTTTAATAAATGACAAAGATTATGGCTACATATCTTTTTTGCAATATCCACTCTTGTTTCATTGTCTCAAAAAAAAAAAGGGTCACAAGAAGTCAATGAACTTCCTTTTTCCAAATAAAATAAATAGGAAGAGAGCGAAAAAGGTTAAATAAATAAATAAAAACATCTCTCATCTATTTTGAAATAGGTAAAGCCGTAAAGTACGAATAAAAAGGAAAAGTCTAAAAAAGTCTAAAATTTATGTTTCCTATATTTGAATTAGAATAAATAGGAAAAAAAAACCAACTTGCTTTTATTTTTGGAAATAGAAAAAATAATAAGAGAATGTAAATGATGTATGACTTACATTTTTTTAGGGATTGAAAAAACAACTATTTGAATTCAATGACCATGAAAGTAAAACTCCTTTCAAGTGCATACTAGCACATTTTATTCAAGAAATAATACAAGTCTTCAACATCAATTACCAACTAATTTATTTTCATTTTCTTATTTTCCTTGCGTCCATTATATACTACGGAATCAAAAAGGACCAAGAACATTTGAATTCAAAAGTTGTTATACTTTGCATAACAATGTGTAAAAGGCCATATTCAATATATACAATTTGACAAATAGCCCATTGAGTAATTGTTTTTCTAAAGACAAGGCACATAGCATAAAATTCCTTCATATATTATAGGAAAATATTACAAAGTAAGCAACACATAATTGGCCACCAAGCTCATTGCTTGCAGCACTAAACTCTTGCTCTAGAATATTCTATTACAAAGGTGAGTCTCGGAACACCAATTCGGGGGGCATCATGGACCATGGTGGAGACATAAGGGAATTTGTGATCTCTATACACGTTGGTCTCTTCTTTGGGTCAGTGTTCACAAGTTCACGCAACTTCATTCCAAAGTACATTGATCCCTCGCGGTTCTTGAACAAATCCTTGTCCCAATCGTCCATATCACCAATTCTCATCCATTCGGTCAACTTCCCAATAGAATACGAGTTTGACTGTTGCGTATATTTATACCGTTGTTGCATGATCGGTATGCTTGTATCGGAATTTGGAGGTCTATATGCATAAAACAACTCCGGGGCAACCCACCAACGACCTTCTCGGTATTGATCCCTCTCGGCCTCAGATGACTTTCCAAAATGTGAAGGCGCGTTTTCGTCAAAACAACTTGATATTCCAAAATCACAAATTCCAATGTTGATTATGTCGTTTGAATAATCCGGAAAATGCAACATGATGTTCATGGGAGACAAGTCATTGTGTAGCACGCGGCACTTGTGCATCAGATTTGTCACATATACTAAAGCCCATGCCAACTTTGCCTTGTGCCTTCGGAAGAGACCAAGTTCTTTTTGTTTCTCTTCAGGAAGTCTTGTGGCTTTTTGCATTTCATGCCAGTCAATGGTTGGTGATACAGAACGATCTAAATGCCTCAACTCATTCAAATAGCCCCCATTCCACCACAAAGTGTATGCTTCATTCGTGCGAGAATGAATGGCAAAAAACTTAATGATGCCAGAGTGGTTCAAGGGGCATGCAAGGGCCTCCATGGATCGTTGCGCTCTCCCCTCGCGCAGGTTTATTGCCTTGGATACTTTCCCAGCAAAAGCGATGTAGCTTGGAATTGTATCAATTCCTTCAATGCGTACCTTACGCACTTTTGCATACCCCCCTTCACGTTCAAAAGCACTAAGGGGCACCACTTTCGCCGTATCGGGGATCCACGTGATACACAATCCACCATCTCGTGCAAATGCTGCCTGCACCGCTGCATTTTTCCACTTAAAACCCCTTGCCGAGCCTCTTGCCAATTTCTTCACTGCGTTGGACCACCACTCCATTTTTTGGCGGAATGCCTTGATGTCTTCTGATTCCTCTACTATCGGAAGTAACGGTCGATGTTCCTCCATCAATTTCTTGGTATTGAACATCACCGCTTTCAATGTGTTATCAAGCCATTCAAATAGTCTCGAAGAATATGTCAAGTCAATGTCTGCGAAATCATCGGATCCCTTTAGCTTGGTTAAAATCCGTGCTTGTAAATCGTTTGGCAAGGCCACACTACCAGTTGTAGGACACCTCAAATAGCTTGCCTCCAAGAATTGTACACTTTTTCCTGCGTACCACTGGAGACACGCTTCGTATGCATATCGGGTATAACTCGGGGGAGGATAGTTGGAGTCCTTGTCATGTGCTGACTTCTGCTTCTTGCCCTTCCGTCGCTCTTGACTCCCTCCTTCTTCGTTTTCATTTACAGCTATCGGAACCTCGAAAAAAATTGGATCATCGAGGTCCAGATCCCATAAAGACTTTCTCCTTGTAGTGTTGCCTTCATGTAGAAAAGCCATGTTGTACTTAAAAACAATTCAAAACCGTAGTTCAAAATTCGTAGATTGAAAGGGTAAAAATTCCCCCCCCAATTGAAACCCCAGCCCACGGGCACGCATCCAGCCACCTGAAGGTAGGTGAAAGACAATGTGCAAGGCTAAAGTAAGGTGAGAATCGGAAGTGGGGCTAACGCTTAAGTACCCGAAGTCGCCTCAGGGCGCGTGCGTTTGGGTGACTGCGGGTCGGGAGGGGGCGACTGCGGATCTGAGGAGGGGCGACTGCGGGTCTGAAGACAACGGGAATGGGCGACTACGCGTTTTTGGAGCGCTGAAATGGGCGACTACGCATCAAGGGCGACTGCGGGTACCAACTAAACCATCCCGAAACTTGCACACGCGGTCGCCCACAAAGAAGTCTCTTCGACCCACAGTCGCCCCCTACGCGCAGTCGCCCCACTGGAGATTGAGTTTGCATTTTCCAAAAAATCAGTCTCCCTCCTTGACCCGCAGTCGCCCCCTACGCGCAGTCGCCCTACTAGAGATTGAGTTTGCATTTTCCAAAAAATTAGTCTCCCTCCTTGACCCGCAGTCGCCCCCTACGCGCAGTCGCCCTGATTCAAATGTGTTTTTTGCTTCGTCGATGACCCGCGGTCGCCCTAAACCAACAACCAATCTGACCCAACACTAATTAGCATCTGCAGCATATTCTAATTGATTTTTCCGTATCTCACATCCAAAATTGGTAATAAATGTTAGGCGTCAGTTCATATCAAAGACATAGCAAGGCAATGGAAGAATTATTCTCACAATGTGAAGGGTTTCCCAAACCCTAAACCCTAGACCCTAGACCTTGGAAAACAATAATACAACTTTTATCTAGAATCAAATCCTTAAACCTACATAAAATACTTACACATCCTACACGAGATGTAGTGTTTTAGACCTAAAACAGAATCATGTCTTTTTTGTCTTGTTGAATTTGTAAACAAAATGGAGGAAGTAACATATGATTAAAGGGAATTAGAAACAATAAGGGAGAGGTCCCCAAAAAAACACCATCTCGTGAATCATGCCCAAATAAATCTATTCATGCCCAAATAAATCTAATTACACCTCTCCACTATTAGAATGTACATAAAACTTTCATTTGGAACTTCTTGCCAAAGGAGTGTTGGAGAGCTAATGCAAAACCTAGGATTTGTTTGTCTTGTTGAATTTGTAAACAAAATGGAGGAAGTAACATATGATTAAAGGGAATTAGAAACAATAAGGGAGAGGTCTCCAAAAAAACACCATCTCGTGAATCATGCCCATACCCGCAGTCGCCCAAAGCGCAGTCGCCCTAGAACCCCAGGTCTGATTTTGGAAGTGATCTGGGGACCCGCAGTCGCCCCCTACGCGCAGTCGCCCTGATGGAAGGGGGGAGATTGCATTTTGAAATAGTTAGGTTGCTCCCACCTTGACCCGCAGTCGCCCCCTACGCGCAGTCGCCCTGATTGAGGGCGGAAAATTATTTGGTGTCTCCCTCCCCTTCCATATGGGCGACTGCGCGTAGGGGGCGACTGCGGATCAAGGAGTTTGCATTTTGTCCTTGACCTGCAGTCGCCCCCTATGCGCAGTCGCCCTGATGGAGGGGGGATTTTGAAATGTGTTTCCCCCTCGAGGACCCGAGGTCGCCCTTGAAAGACGCGAGGGATCCTTGGACCAGACCCGCAGTTGCCCCACGCGCAGTCGCCCCATTCGCAGTCGCCCTAGTATCCATGTTAGGGTTAGCGCATGCGCCCCTGGCGACCACGGGTATTTCATGGGCTGTTCCAACCTGTGGTCCATAATTTTCATAACTGCGCCTTGTAGTTCACCTACCTTGTAGTGGCTGAATGTGGGCCCAATGTTGTGGAGGTCTCGTGGTTTTTTTGGTTTCTCACAAACAGCCAACAATACAGCAGACACTTCTTGTATACTTCAATGAACCCAAAATCTTTTCCATTAGTTTAGGATAGTGAGAATATCAAAGCCATTTGATGTAGAGGGCCTTGAAACGGCAATTGCATTCATTGTGGCAAAGTTGTTGAATAATAAGGATGCACACACAAATGGGTGTCAAGTCACCAAAAAAGGGTACACTAAATTCACATTTAAAACAATTAGCAATTCAAATGAAAATGATTCATTTGGTTCTTCATTGATTCTCTTTCATTTTTGGGTGTTATAGTAACGTAGGGGGGCCTCAATTGTTATGTAGACTATTCAAATTTAATCTTCTTGCATTGCTAATGATTAGTTATTTGGCTCCTTACAGGCTTAATGGCAGGTGTTCAATTTAGCAAGTGCTCAGAGGAAGTCATAATTATTCTCGACCATGAATATTTCCGGTAAAAATTTGTTTAGTTTGCCTTTGACTTCCTTATTGTCATCCACTTGTATTGTAGACAATGTCTTTTTAATAGGTGGGAGAATCACCATGACAATGACTATTCTATTGGAATTGATTTGTGATCTTTGAAATAGGATTAAGGACTTTTGGAAAGGCTACAAATTGTATTGCTTTGCTCATTATGGCCAGTGCAATGAGTCCAAAGGCCATTTCCAAGCCAGCAAAATGGGTGAGTAAAATATTGCCCTTCATTTTGTATAGGTGATTTGAATCCTTGAATAATGAAATGAACATGTATTAATGAACATTTCTAGTTGGATAGTTGGTGGTGGACATTTCATCTCACTATTAGTGCTTATTTGCTGTAGGACGAGTGATGTGTTTGATACAAAACACATGCGATATTGTTTGGGGAGCCAAATTTGATGAGGCCATTAGGGAGGGGTGGGCCATGATGGAAGAATATATGTGGGTTCGGCAAGGAAAAGATTGCACAAACCTCAGGTTCGGTTGTTCTAGTATAGAACTTGTATTATAAGATTATATGCTAAAAATACCCATATGTAGTTGTTATGTTTTAATATTCATTGATATGGGGGGCCGGGAGATGCAGGGCTTTATTAGAAGAATTTGAGGATGTCGAGAAACTTTCCGAGTCTGAGAATGGATGCTTGTTGTTACAACTCATTAAGGTTAGTGCAATACCACAACACGAGTTAATATACTTGCTAGGTTAATATTGTTTGTACCCCATTCTGTGAATATCATATGTACTAATGACAATTCCACCTTAGGATGATGAGCACGGGACGGAACGCGCATTTACACAATCTCTGAGCGTTCAAATCAACACCACGGATATCTTTGAGCAGACCAATAATAGGTTAAACCAAGCTCGCGCAAACTTGGACAACCTTGTGCCACGGGCAAATTATTCGTGACTAAAGACATTGTTGTGGTGCATCAAACGGCAGCCTTGTACCATGGCATAAGACCCTATTTTGATTTTTGAGTTGGGATCATAAAAAGAAATAAATTATTTATGAAGATAATAGTACTAAAGTCATGCTAGACATGTGAAATAGCAATGTGCTTGACAAAGAACTTCATTTTACATTTCTATACTATGATTTTGCTAAACAATGCATGGATTGTTTATTCCAGATGGATGATCATATTTTGCTAAACAGTCCATGGTATATGAATGTTTAATTGATTAGTGCCCAATACTTTAATGGTTTACATATGTGACCCCTCCCAAAAAATATATACCCATAAATGTGACCCCCCCAATAAAATATATACCCATAAATGTTGTGGCTTGTTATTCATGGTTCACAAGTTTGAAATCCCCAAATATTGAAAATGTACAAATGTATGCCCTTGATTTAATCCCTTTGTTTGTAAATATGATGGCTACGCTTTTAATTAATATGAAACAAGTTTTATTGTTTGGATACCTATGAATGTACAGATAAATAAAATTTGAACAAAACCATGAAATCAGCTGGGAAATAGCTATGACAATTAATTGTGACAATTAGTTCCCAGCTACACCTTCACGGTGCTTGATGAAGCACATGATGAAAGTTATATGGGAGCTCATGCTGTCACACCCAATCCTTATGGGATATTTGAACAACCATCTTACTACACCTATCCTATGCATTGTATAATTGATTATATTGAGTTTTGTTCTCTCACGCAATTTATAATGTGTCAATCACACTTGACCATAAATGAATAAAAGGTATTTATCCCTCAATTCCCAAATCCCTTCTTTTGGAGCTCTCCGAAAGTGGTCTACATTGATCAAGAATCCCACATTCTTCATAGTTTGATCTTGTTTTACAATGGATTCATCATACAAATTCAAACTAAACATAATAGAGATTGCATTGGAAAATAAAACGCAATTATGTGAATCATGGATGGTAAATTTCTTATATTTGATTATTTTCTTATTGAAATTGCAGAAGTGATGTTAGGGTGGGAATCCTCTTTTTGCATGTCAAATCTAATAAGTTGCAACAATAATTAATAAAATGGCTAAAGATGCATAACCCAAATTTTTAAATAAAAGATGAAAAGGTGCAATACATTTTTATGAAGTGCATTGGTAACTAAAATTTATGTCCACAATTTTGTGTAAGAGAACTTCAAAGTGAAAGTCTTAGAGGTTCAGAAATTCAAAATCCCGCCCTGTACCCGCAGTCGCCCACCCGCGGTCGCCCCACTGTAGGGGTCTAGAAATTACTCTGTGGTGCCCCACACGCGGTTGCCCATCCCCAGTAGCCCCAGACCCGCAGTCGCCCTACCCGCAGTCGCCTTCGCAGTCGGCCCCTTAGACCCGCAGTCGCCCTACCCGCGGTCGCTCTCAGACCTGCACGCGCCCCTTCCCGCACTCGCCCCAGGGCGATTGCGGGTTAATTAGCTATCTCCCCACCCGACTTCGCTACTTTCCCTTCTTGCTGCGTACTGCCTTTCACCTACTTTACAGTGGCTGATTGCGTGCCCGGGAGCTTGGGTTTTGAGTTTCACTTACATGTAGCTCATGTTCTTGATTTTACTCCATCACTCACTAATCGCTAGATAATACTTTGCGGTTTAGGGTTAAGTTTAGCTAGATAATACTTTGCGGTTTAGGGTTAAGTTTAGAATCCTTGCCCCAAATCTCAAGAGCATCTCCAATGGCGGACCACAAGAAGAAGACCAAGGCAAAAGGAGCCATGCACCCTAGGCAATGACGCATCCTTTTGGACCCAGCGTGTGTGGCCTACCGAGGTTGGGATCGAATTACGGGCCACCGGACCGCCAAGACTTGTAAGTCCTTTGTGGGGTGGTGCCACATCGACAAGTTATTCCCCTATCATCGGCACTACACGAATCGGCGCAACAATACAGCCAATTTGCATCCATGCCGTAATGATGCATTTGTGCAACGTTGTATCGAAATTTATCGATACTTGTATGGCACATATTCAGTGTCCAGGAGCGAAGTCCCGTATTTCATATGTGCAATGGTGTATGCGGAACTCATTTTGTTTCGAAGCGTGGATTGGAGTTCAATCAAGGGAGTGAAGCATGCTCGCCTTCCACCGACAAAAGACATCCCAAGGGCGGCTCTATCTGCCAATCCACGTGAAGGGCTAGGCCAGAAGAAAAACTTGAAGGAGGGAGTGCCCGATGAGCAGTTTCATTGGACGTCATCTGATTCATCTTTGGGAGAGGAAGACAACCTTGGTGAAGACCCTCCAATGCAGCCCCAAAACATGGCGATGGTAGCTTCTACTTCACAAAATTTACCTCCCCCGAGAATGGAAGAAGAGGGTGAACCAGCTAGGCAACCACAAAATCTTGATATTTTGCCTCTTGCTATGGTGAATCCGATTACAGTCCCTCGCACTGAAGAAGACGAAGTTTTGCAGTATGTGCTTGCATGCATGCAAGAAGCAGAAGATGATGTTTTTTGGACAGAGATGGAAACAGAAGAAGATGTGAAGCCTTCTTTGTTCCAATTGGATTGTGTTGATGACATGTACCGAAGTGAGGAATTTGTTGAAGATGGAACTGTCCCTGACACAGTAATGTTGGACACCAAAGTTGTTTACAAAGCTCAACTCAAGAAGCTTCTAAATGAGTTGGATGAAAAGCATCTAGAATGTGAGAAGCTTCGCAATCAAGAAACGCAAACTTTGAGTGGAGATATTGTGAATAGCTTACGTGCTGAACTTGAAAGTCGGCAAGTTCTTTTGTCAACGCAAATAACAAAGATTTTAGACTTGGAAGCATTTTACCTTAGATTCTCTTCTCGGCATGCTGGAGGATCTAGTTCTTCTAGCAATGAGTTTGCGAAATCACGGCTTGCCAAAATTATGGAAGCATGCAAGCTGGAGGAAGATCAGATAGACTTGGAGAAGCGAGGGGTGGAAGAAGCACGATCAAGATTAAATTCCTTGAAAGCATTAAAGGACAAAGCCCCCCTTGACCGTGTTGCAGAAATGTGTGGTTGGAAAGACGTGGCTACTAAACAAGCATTGTCTCTTACGGAAGTAGTTGACTTGAAAAAGAAGCTTGGGGTTTCTTTGTCATTGGATCCAAAATTGGAAGAACATCGGGATGCACTGAAGGCGGTTTTGAAGTTCCAAAAATTATACAAGCAATTTTGGTTGGAAAAGAAGTTGGGGAAGGATGACTGATACCTTAGGAATTTGCAGTTGGAAGGTAAGAAAGTCTTGTATGAGATGGAACGTGAGGCTCATGACCGCAAAGAAAAGGCCAAAATGGATGTTGAATGATTTTCATTTTTAGCACATTTTTGAGGACTATGTATATTCCATCTTATGTATATATAAAGGGATATTATCCATTTTGAACATTTTAATGCAAGCACATTGAATTCTATGTAGTTCCTTGACAAGAGTACATAAATATAGATATGAATTTTTGGTTATTTATGTTTGCAATGTTGTGAATACTTGAATATTCTAGGAATTTTGGCAGGAAAATGACCTTGGGAGTTCGGACTTTCGGAATTAAAAGAGAATTAAAAAAAAAAGGAAAATTAAAAACTTGCCGGATTGGAAAAGAACTTGTTATTGAAGTTCAGAGCAATTGTCACGGCTAGGGTGAATTGACCTACTCATTGCCACTCCAGGGCAAACACTAGAATTTTTTATTTTCAAGGCTTATTTTTTTAGTGGAAATTCTGAATTCATAGTTTCAATTATAGGCCCCAAATTACCCCAGGGGATGCAAGAATTATCCAAACAAATGGCAGTCGCCCGTTCCTGGACCCGCAGTCGCTTGTTTCTGGACCCGCAGTCGCCCATTACTGGACCCGCATTCGCCCGTTCCTGACCCGCAGTCGCTTGTTTCTGGACCCGCAGTCGCCCATTACTGGACCCGTGGCGCCCACTTCTGGACCCGCAGTCGCCCACTTCTGGACCCGCTGTCGCCCAATCTTGGACCCGCAGTCGCCCATCACCTAACTGATTTCAGGTTTTTGGACCCGCATTCTCTCATGGGGCGACCGCGGGTCCAAGGAGTTTTCTTGTATAAAGTTCTAGGGGTACCCCTTGTTTTATCACCTTGGCTTCGTTGATAAAACTCTTGTCTTGGACCTTTGAAAGAGGCTTCATGCGAACGTTTAACTTCTTCGGAGGGCAACAACCGTGTTTAGAAGGGTTTACAAGACCACTCTAAGCGGGTTGCTTTGTCATTACATCTTCCATAGTATTAGTGTGATTATTGTAGTCATTTTCTTTGAAGACCCAGTGTTGATCTACTACATGGCTGGGACAAGGTGTTGGGAGGGGGGGGACCATGAATGATACGCGAAGGTCCACAAAGGATTGGGACCCTTGGCTAGTACCGTGTACCCCAATTGATAATTCCCCCCATGCTCGAAAATGCGTGTTTTGTGGGTGGAGCAAAGCATTTGTACGAAAGAGAGCATTGATTCACTTTGGCTATGGCGGCTCGACTACATCGGAGCGTTGTAAGGAGATCCCTAGAATTATATGAGAAAAGTTTCGGACTGGCGAGGGACAAGTTCCAAGGTCCATGAGTTACGAAGAGATGTATGATGCACCGGCTAGACATGATGCACCAGTTAATGTTACAGAGTCTATTGTCGCACCTGCGTTGGATGTCGAAGAAGAAGGGTCTCTCAATCCCTTTGAATCAAATGCAAGACCAAATCCTACGCCTGATTCAGTAGATTCTACTGGAACAACGCTTGAGAGAAGGAGGAACATGCCATCTGTTTCTCGGCAAAGAAGCATGGATGAATCATTACAGACGGGCCGCAGACAAGAGTTGGATAGGTTGTGGGCTTCTTTCTTTTACGAGGCGAACATTTCATTTAATGTTGTGCGCCACCCGGCCTTCGTGAATGCTGTTAAACAAACTGCAGCAGCTGGATTCGTGTACCAACCGCCACCGTATAATGCGATTCGCACGAAAATGATAGATGTTAAGAAGGCATCGGTTGAAGCCATGGTCTCGGAGCGGACGAGGGTTTCAATAAGTCAGTATGGAGCGACAATTTGTTCAGATGGTTGGTCCGATACTAATTCGCGGTCGTTACTAAATATGATGTTGGTGTGTCCCGCCGGGGATGTCTTTTGGGGATCAGTGGATAGTACTGGGGAGAAGAAGGATATATCTTACACGACTGAGACGATGGCACGATACATTGAGGAAGTTGGGCCTACCAACGTTGTGCAATTGTGTACGGACAATGCTGCAGTCATGACGGGGGCGATGGCAAGGTTGGAAGAAAGGTACCCTCACATTTATAGGCAGGGTTGTGCGGCACACATTTTGGACTTACTCTTAGAAGACTGGGGAAAGGATCAGAGAGTAAAGGAGTTGGTAAAAAAGGCTTCATCAATTGTGAAGTTCATCAAGAAATACCAACATACTTTGGCGTTGTTTCGGAGATTTGCACCAAACAAAGTGTTGAGACTTCCAAGCAAAACACGTTTTGCCACAAATTTCTTGATGATTGATCGTTTGGTAGACTGCAAGCAAGTAGTGCACAACGTGACATTGGATGAGACATACATG
Source organism: Rhytidiadelphus loreus (assembly GCA_947034895.1). Taxonomy (NCBI): domain Eukaryota; kingdom Viridiplantae; phylum Streptophyta; class Bryopsida; order Hypnales; family Hylocomiaceae; genus Rhytidiadelphus; species Rhytidiadelphus loreus. The sequence goes on from OX344764.1 coordinate 50,855,194, forward strand.
ACGTTCGAGTTGAGTTTGCAAAACCGCAGAAATGGACATTTCATTATGGGCAAGGCCAAACTTGCAAGGCAAGATATCCGTTCAGAAGAGTTCTGGATTCAGTGCGACAATTTCCTCCATATGGTAGAACCCGTGCTGCTTTGTCTTCGTCATTTTGATGGAAAAGTCCCGGCAATGCCGAAAGCTTTAGTAATGATGACAGCCTTGAAGGAGCACATTTATTCTCTCAAGAATGCTCCATTTTTCCTTGATCCAGTGGTGGCAACACGATATGAGAAACAATTTGATGCTCGCTGGAAGTTGATGATTACTGACCTACACTATGCGGGGGCACTACTAAATCCATACTTGAGTGACGTGGAGGTTATTCATAACAATGGCTACGCGAAGGGAGCTTTGAATCGAGTCATACGAAAACTGAGCGTACCATTGAACGTGTCAGTGGTGGAAGCAATGCAGGAGCTAACTCAATTTGAAGAGAAGACAGGTGCATTCGATCCTTTACATGAGGCTCCCGATATCATTGAATGTCAATTATTGCCTCATCAACGGTGGAATCGTGTGGGGGGCAATGCTCTTCTAAAAATTGCAAAGCGAATTCTTGGTTTGACGTGCTCTGCATCTTCGTGTGAAAGGAATTGGAGCATGTATTCCTTTGTGCACAATAAAGTGCGAAACCGCTTGGCCACGACAAAGGCGGAGACATTGGTGTATATCTACGCGAATAACAAACTTGAACGTCAAAAACGTGGACACAACCTAGCCATTTTTTACGACCAGATGCTTGCAGATGGAGACGATGAGGACGAGCGTGATGGGCCTTTGTCTTCAGGGGAAGAAGACGACGTTGTTCCAGATTTTATGAGAGAAAGCGAGAACCGCAGGGATGAAGAGGATCGGTTGCGCAACAATCCTTGGAATGCAATGGTTAGGCTGCCACATAGTCCTCCACGACCAATATACGGGAATACATTTGATTTTAGTGACAATGGGTATGTTTCTCCTGGAAATTCATTTGTACGCAGTCCACCGCAGAACGTCGTGCACAATATGGATGCAATTTCGCCGGCACATGTATCACTGAGGAGGGAAAGCACCCCCGACAACAACAACGAAGGCGTACCTATTTCCATGGCACCCGTAGAGGAAGAAGCTAGATCTCCAATATCAACTAGTTCGCCTCCAAATATGGCCCGCAATTTAAGAAGCAGTGCACAAGTTCCAATGAGAAGCGAACATGAAGAAGAGGCCATCGAAGTCAATGAAGTTGTACACGAGGGAATACCAAATCCCGTTGTATTGAACGCATCTACCCTCGGAACAACTGTTACTACAGATGATGATGATAATGTGCCATTGGCATATGTTATGAATCGAAGTCGGAATGTGCCGTTGAATCCAAAGACGACTACAAATGTGGCAACAGTGAGGAGGTCTACCCCAACCCTTCCAACAAGGCCACCGGTGCGTGGAGGTGCTCTACGGACGATTGATGAAGAGGTTCACGGCTCAGCTCCACAACCCACTCAACCTTCATCCGTGTCTGGCCCTGGCAAATCATCATTAGGAATCCAGGGGCGCAACAGTAGAGGCCAGAAAAGGCGTATTAGGAGGGTTGACGAGAGGGGACCTCGAAATCCTAAACGACCCACTCAAATTGTCCAACGGTGTACCATTGGAGCGGGATGTTCCACCCAGAATGTTGGACAATCAAGTAGAGGAAGGCGACACCCTGCATCCAACATGGATGGAACTACGGATGCGTTGAGGCTCACGAAACGACTTGTGCAAACTGAAGGGTTCAGTGGTGTAGATACAGAAGTTCGAAATCTGAACTCAGAGGTAGAGCGTGAGGTACAAATCGAAGTAGTAACAAGGGAAGATGATGAAATCGAAAGCTCGGGCGACAACAGGAGCAACGAAGAGTCTTACGAAGATACAGACCCTAATGCTGATGAGGTGCCGAGCGATTCCACATTCACGCCTGGTGACTAGAGTACTAGAGAAGTAGACAATAATTATAGTTATAGTTATAGTTATAATTATAGTTATAAGGTTTTAGCTTATATGTTAGGTAGCAAATCTTTGTAGTTCAAGCTTTGAGCCTTCATCCTAATGTGTAAGGATTTTGTAATGCTTCATCAAGCATATGAGCATATTAGAGTGAAGGACAGATTACCGGTTTTAAAATATATGTTGAGTTCTAATTGGTAGGCAGTTAGGTGATGACTGCAACGAGGTTATAAAAGTGCAATGCAAGTATGGCTACATTTGAAGTCCGCCTGAAAGCAATATCGATGACTTATTAATATAATCGTTGTTGACATTATTATTGTGGCCTTATACTGGGTGAATTTTTGGGATTAGAGAAGTTTGTCCAATTTACATTTCATGGGCTCTATTATTTGCGCTTGTAAATTGTAAACCCCAATATAACGTAGCACCTAATTCTGCGCTTATAAAACATCTATGTGACGTGTTACTTCAAAGACTGAATATGCCAAACTCAAATCCTAAACTGAACCTACGGTCGCCCTGGAACATGCGGTCGCTGTCTGCTGCTCCGACCCGCAATCGCCTTGTAACCTGTAGTCGCCCCTACCTGTCGGACCCGCGGTCGCCCTCAGTACCCGAAGCCGCGGTCGCCCCTTCACCCGAAGTCGCCCTAAAGCCCCTGACCCGCAGTCGCCCACTCACCCGCAGTCGCCTTCAAGCCTAAACTCGCAGTCGCCTCTATTTTTTCCACCCGAGGTCGCCCCTTCACCCAAAGTCGCCCTAGCGCCCCAGACCCGCAGTCGCCCCTTCACCCGTAGTCGCCTCAATTTTTCCACCCGAGGTCGCCCAAGGCAGACCTGCACACGCCCACACCTGCAGTCGCCCATGCTGGCTGTCCACGTCAGTTCCGAAGCCCTACCACGTAGGCAAAATCTATTTACCATGGGGTAAAATTTTTTACCCCTCCGCGATGCGATGTCAAGTAAACTCGACACTTCATGACACGCGACACGCGACACGCGACGTCAGACGTCATACACGACGCCTAAACCCAAAAATATGTCAAACAAGACAACCCTGTTAGAAAGATATGGCCATTAATAAATTGACTCAAAATATATCAGTATATCTTAAACTTATAATTTTATTATATTTTTATTGTGAAAGCTATAAAACAAAAAAAATGGTGGGCTGGATGGGAATAAAAGATATCAATTTGATATCTATTATAAATAGTTTGATATCTTTTATAAATAATCATATTATTTTTTATTGATGTACGTATTTATTTATAAAAAATTGCGATAGACATTAACTATCAATGTTATATAAAATCCATAGATGATCATGATTGAGGACAAGAAAACAGTACTCACTATTGGAGGATAGAACCTGGTATATTAGATGTCGAGTTGGAAAGCAAGCTATGTCGGTTCCCTAACACAAAGACATTACAATATTAAAAAAGGTAATCTATCTTAGTTACCTTGGAATGTTCACACTAGATGACAACAAGAAAAAGTTAGAGATTGTGTACTTTTGCTAAGACTCCCTACCTAAAACCAATAGACTAGAACCTTAATCAAACCTTGATGGGCCTTAAGAGAGCTTGTTTTTTTCTAATGCTTAGTATACCTAGAGCATAATAAGCATGCATTCCAATGTTGAAAATCAACACAAATTTCAGAGTAATTAATATGTACATTTGTAATGTGTTTTTCAAAATTGGAAAGGTTAGAATGTCTAGTTTCACCCAAGGTTTTAAGCCTAAATCTTACCTCACTTGAAACTTTGCATCACTACAAATGTAAAGAAATCTTTGAGTACCCATGAACACAAATCTCCCAAATTTGATCATGTCAAATGTGTGTCTTGTACCATCACTCCAAAATGCTCTAATGTCCCATGTTTCATCTTTTGTCCCATATGGATATGAATATAATATAAATACAATGTGAATTACAAATATGAATACAAAGATACAATATAGAAGTATACAAATAAAAATAGATAAAATCAATTATATGTGCATTCATTCACAAAATTATTTATAATTTATAATTTTCATCTTAATATTGACAAATCTAATACTTTTAAAAAAACAATTTGACAATCCCATCCATTATTTCACCCATTTTTCTTCATGCACATACCTGGTAGATTGTGGAGAATTTGGCTAGGTCAATAGAATTCAATTTCTCCAAATGAATGTCCTACTTAGTTCAACTCATGTGAAATGAAAAGAAATGAAAATAAGGGGCGCTTCACACTGAGTATGTCCCAAGTCCCAACTCTTCAAGTTCTTCTTCAAGGCCAAATCCAAACTTTCTTTGGGTGTAGAAGGTGAATAAAGGATATCACATTTGGGACTTGGGATTTCACAATGTGAAGGCCAAAGTTCCAATCCTAAATCTCAGCTTGTTTCAAGTATAATATTTTATTACAATTAAGTGCACTCAAAAGGTCAAAAAGTCAAAATCTCATTTTTGGGTGACTTTCATCATCAAATCTACATTAGACAAAATTTGGCAAAATTTCAACCCACTAGGATGCTTTACATATCGTGATTTTCTCCTCATTTTACATTTAAAACATTTGGAGGGACTTAGGGCCTCTTGCCATGTGAGTAGGGCGGGCAAAAGAAGCTCAAAAGTGAAGACCGATTGTCTTGTCAGCCTTGGTGAGATGCTTTTGGATGTGTTAAGTCAAAGACCTTTAGGGATCAATTGTACAATTGTTAATGAGTTCACTTGGTATCACAATTTTTTTTAAAGTGAAAATATTTTCGTAAAATTAGGTGCTAGAACTATTTGGACATTTTGACATTGTTTTCAAAAATATTTTTACTAAAAAAATGAAAAGTAGGGTGGATGCAAGAAACACCAAACGATTTAGGGAGCGTTCTGCCAAAACTGTGTTTTTTCTGCCCAATACTACTAGTACTACTAGTACTGCAAAACGGAGCAATCTCAGCCGTTGATCCGAAAAATCAACGGCCAATAGTACTTTTGAGTACTTTATAATACTGAAATTGTACTACTTAAAAAAAATGACAGTTTGTCACAGAAAGTAGATAAAATTAAGTATAAATTAATAATAATTAGAAAATCATGAATAAAAAAAAACTAAAAATTGGCCATTTGTAGGGACTTGATAGTGATTACATTTCACCAAAATCTAAAAATTGAAACCATCATAAATGTTAGGAGCGCTATGGGCAAGGGACCCCTATTTGCATGCATGTTGAAGACAAAGAATTGTGTTTTTTTGAATGCCCTTTGGTGGGCACATGCCCTTCTATTGTGGCAATAGCCCACAACAATCCTAGATGTACATCATCATTTTTGGATGCTCCACAGTACTAAAACCCCCTAAAACGCAAAGTGTGACAAATTAGGTAAATTATAATTTAATTAAAGGAATTTTTTTCAAAATTTCTCAAAAGTAAGGAATCTAAGGACTTCGAAGTTAGCCATCTCCAATAAAAATTTCAAGTACGTGGACTTCATTTCCCAAAAGATATGGCAAATTGCATCTCCGTCATTCCAATTGTGACGCCAAATAGTACCGGTGTTTCTTGCATTCACCCAGTAAAAGAAGAACATTTCAATGGTAATTCTTTAAATAATTTTTATATTACAGATGAAATTCAATTTCTAATCAATAAATTTTTGTAATATATTAATAATATAATATATGATTTCAATTTTAGAAAAATACAATTCTAATGAAAGGAGTCCTCGTATTCCAATTTATATACTTAAAATTTATAAAATTTTAGTCTTTAGTCTAGAGAGCAATCAAAAGGCATAAAAAAAATCTAAACTTGATTGAAATTTCTTTTATACTTTTAATGTGTAGATATTTATATTGAAATTTGAAAGCTTATTTATAATGATTCTAGTAGTCTATTCCTATAATCAAAAAGTGTTAATTTATATTTTTTCCTAATCAAGGAAGGTTAAAAAACAATATGTTATCTAAGGTAATGAATTCAATTTCTTGGCTAAAGAAGAAGGAAAAAATGTAAAATAAAGAATAAAAAATAGTACAAGTGTCATATAGGATCCATATAAACATGAGGTGAGTTTTATCTTCTAATGTGAATATTTCTATTTTTTTTAAATTAAATTATTCAAACTATATCATATTTAATATTTCTTCTAATTTTTAGATTTCTAAATATAAAAAACATCATATACAAAATGTGTTTAATTTATTAGCAATTGGTTATTCAGTTCAATTTCATACAAATTGTATTTCTATTAGGTACAAAAATAATTTATCATAGAAATCTTATTTTTTCACAGGTTTTGGATGATGAAAATTAAAAATCAGAAACTATTGGAACATTGTCTCTTTAACAATAATCACTATTAATACCTTAATAGTAAAAAATTCATAACAATGTACTTAGTCCTAAACATATAATATTTTGCAAATGTTGTGTTTTGTAATGCATATTAAATTAGGTACTCTGAGAATTATTTTCTTTCAATTTGGTCAAAGTTGTTTTTAAGTAGAATAATACAAATTGTTCATTATTGACTAGTATTGCCTAGAATTAAGAAATTTACTTTTAGATAAAAGTATTGATGTTTTCACCCTTAAATGTTTTTTGAGTTTTCACAAATCAAGTGAAACTCAAATTTTAGACAATCTTACAAAAACAAAATATTACCAATAGATATTCTATATTTGATGAATTTCCAAGGAGAATTGCTTCAAAATTGATTTGAAATAAACATTTAAATTATTTTCTAAATTTGACCATGTGAAAAAATTATAATCTTGATGCTTAAGACCTTGTCTTTTGATGCAAACATAAAAAAAATAAAAAATAAAGAAAATCACATTTTAAAGCATATCTTCATTATGTCCCCTACCTCTTGTACATTTAGGGTTATCTCAGTGATCATCGAACTCAAATTGCAGATGCCGTACAACTATATTAGCTATCATGTCTTATGAACATCGTATTTTCTTTGACAAAGGTGCTGCACATAAAAACATGTCAGTACTCTAAACTCAGAAGATGAACACACAGAATGCAACTATAGTGCACGAGATTTTACAGTCACGACCAGTTGCATGCAAAAGTCATAACCCGGCGATTCAAGCACTTGACTGAAAATAAATAAATAAATGAGGAAGAAAACTCTTCTGATGGCCTTCTGAATGAAAACCCTCTTGGAAAAATGCAAACACAATTCACTTCACCTTCTCATGGGGTTACCAAAACTCCAGGAAATTTGAACATTGCTCAAACGCGAACACACATCGAACTCAGACTTCAACACATGCACTGGACACACCGTTTTATGAAATATATGAGATGAACTGTGAACCTGATGTTTCATTAAATGTTGTGCAACTAGGGTGGGTGAAACCCAAATGAAGGGACACCTCGATCACACTAGCTTGGCCGGATCTGAGACCAGCGCTTCTGAGAACAATTAATTTACTCTTATGCTAAAGAATCAGAAGTCGTATATTAATTAGACCCCGTCTTGCAAAGAATGTTGATACTAACTGCCAAGGGACATGATGTTCCCAAACTAGCTCTGATCAAATGTTATGATCTATTAATTTACATGCGGAACTTCTTCTGGATCATGTCCACCGTCTGCTCGTCGGTGCGGAACGCCTTCTCCAACACCTCGTGATTGATGTCAGGAGTGAACAAAGCGGGGGCAATCTGCTGCACGCCGGGGTTCTGGCTGCTCAAAGCGGCGAATGCCAACGCAGGACCCTTGCCCACGTTCAGCTGGAAGTGCACCAGGGCCTTGGGGAACACGAACAGCTCGCCTTCCTTGAGGACGGTGGCAAACAAGGTGTTGTTGGTGTCCACGAAACCCACGTACAACTCGCCCTTCACCACCAACAGAATCTCGGTGGCTCTGGGGTGCGTGTGCGGGGGGTTGATGCCGCCCTTGGCGAAGTCGATGCGAGCCGCGGCGATGCCCAAAGTGTTCAATCCAGGGAACTGTTGGACGAAGGCGGGGGTGACTGCGGCGTTGTTGGGGTTGTTGGTGTTTCCTGGGTTCTTCAATCCAGCGAACGTGAAGTCGTCCGCGGAGACCTGGTCAGCCGGCTTGCAGGTGAGTCCATTGATGGTGAGTCCGCTCTTCAAGTCTGCGACGCAGAAATCCTGGAGCGGATCCTCGTCCGCTGCCATGGCGAGCATGGGCACCATCGCCACACTCATCAAGACGGCCACGGTCACCCACAAGCTTCTGCGAGTCATGATGGCCATGTCGAGTAGATCGATATCAGTCCCCTGAAGCTGCTGGAATTTAAATTGCAATCCTGATCGATGAGTTGTGGAGTTCAGCTTGGTGCTTGAGTGTCGGGCAGTGTCAGTTGTGAGAGATGTAACAGTGTCCAGGGAGATGGCTGCGGAAGCTGGAGGATGTGGAATATTGCTGTTGTTACAATTTCTTGGGTTGTGAGGGTTTATAACCATCTCAAGGCGTGACTGGTGAAGCGCGTTATCCAAGACGCGGGGTGGCTGAAAGGATAACTCGGAGGAAGTTCGGAAAAATCCTATTACTCTAATCAGACGACCAAGGAAACGAGGCAGGCTGCAGGCAGGGTCCACAGGGCCAAGGTGAATTGACCCTCTCATTGCTCCTCCAGGCAAACCCTGGAATTTTTTATTTGCAAGGCTTAATTTTTTTTTGAAATTCTGAATTCATATTTGCAATCAGAGGCCCCAAATTACTCTGGGGTGAAGCAAGAATCACCAAAAAAATTGGCACAACATAGGGGGCTTTTTTTTCAAACCAACGTTTTCAATTGACCGGGGCAATGAGGGGGTCAATTCTCCCTGCGCGGACCCCACAGGGGGATTCGTGAGAGCCGAGAGTATCGACCGGGTCCACTGGATTTCCGAGAGAGGATTTCTGACGTGTGAGTCGCGAATGCGGTCGAGGCGCGGTTGTGAATGGAGGAAGATTCGGATGCCACTTCGAATTCCCGACCACCACGCCAGGGCTCCGTGATCCTTGGAGTTCAATTTTTCGTCTCTTTCCAAGTCCGTTGAAATCTTCGTCAAACTCTTCGTGTCTTTAACGTACTCACGAATCCTGCGGGGCTGCTCTCCGCAGGAGCCGGTCTCCATTGAGGAGGAGGACGTCCACTGCAGGTCCGAGGGCGACCAAGCTACAGGCGCCTGGAGGGCCGGCCAGGGTGAAGTGACCCCCTCATTGCCCCTCCAGGGCAAACCCTGGAATTTTTTATTTGCAAGGCTTAATTTTTTTTGTGAAATTCTGAATTCATATTTGCAATCAGAGGCCCCAAATTACTCTAGGAAGATGCAAGAATTACCAAAAAATTGGCACAACATAGGTTTTTTTTTTTCAAACCAAAGTTGACCGGGGCAACGAGGGGGTCAGTTCTCCCTGCACTTGGAGGGCCAGCCTAGAGCACCTGAAAATACATTTTGCCGTTGCGCTATTTACTGAATCCTTTATCGAATTACCATCTTAGTACTGTAGGGCTCCTTGAATAAATAACTGACATCTACTCCTTGTCAATGTGTTACCATTTGCATAAATATTGTTTGCAAAATTTTTAGATGTTTGAAAAGAGAATTAATTTACAACATCTTCGAGAGAAAATAAAGGTTTTAGGATGTAATTATCTTTGGGGCAATATGCTTCTTAGTTACACAATTTTGAAAATCCATTAAAGAATTGTATAGAAATACAAACACATTACAAAATTTGCCTCCAAAATTGTCAAAAGGAACTTCTAAATTACTTTGAACACACATCTTTGTTCTCATAAATAATCAATATCAAATTTATAATATCAATTACATATGCTATTGTAGTCTCGTGCAAACAATTCTTCATTGGTGTGGAGGACCTTGTGTAAGAGATTGCTTCAACAATGCCATTGCATTTACCATAGATTGAAGAGCCCCAACCAAAGCTTGAGAGGTTTCCCTACTAGCCTCTATTTTCTCTCGATCTATGTTTGTTCTCTCTAGTCTATGTTTGTTCTCTCTCTATGACTAATTTCTCTCTCTCCATCTCAACAAGTTCCTTGTGCTTGACATCCTCTCTATCTTAAGTTCTATGAAGAACTTCTACAAGTTAAGCAAAGACTAAAAGGGACTCAATTGTTCAACACTTAGATGTTGTTTAAGCTCGCACAAATAGACCCTACTATATGCCCCATAGACAAAATAGATGATGCTAAGTTTATTGAGGTATATAAGTAATTGAAATGTAATGTATTTGGAGTTCTATAAGATTTCAATGATTCTCTAAGTAGTTAATTTTTCTTGTCATTATATTGTCCCAACAATATGTCAATGCCCTAAATCCAAATTTCATTTCAATTATATTGTAATTTGATTGGCTTTTTGTCCATTTCTTTGCCTCATAAATGTATGCCACCACAAATGGATACATAATTGACTAAGAAAAAAAATCAATACTTTCATGTTGAATTTTTGAACTTCACAAAAGAAAACCCTTGACCTCTTTAATGCATACAACTTACTATGGGTGCCATTTTGTGGCATTAGAAGATATTTGAGGCTAAAGGAGGGCCGTTTCAGGTTTGTTCCCTTGGCCATTTCCTACGATTGCGGGATACCAACTATCGTTGTCAAGGTAGTAATGACCCAATATTTAAAATAATAAATAAATAATATTTAAAATATTGGTCAAAAACATGTTTTGAACCCAAATTTTTGTTTTTGAATTTTTGAATTTTTTTCCTGAGGTGGCATAGTCACCACCACATCAACAGAGAGTTCCATGCGCTCTTGCAATTCTAGCAGTGGTAGAGGGCATTGGAAACTTGCAGTCTCCCAATGCCCTCAAATCTCTTCTAATGTGTTTGGATCTACGGATTGGAAGTTATGGCTTATTTTTAAATTATAGAATTGAAGTAAATGATCATTTTTTATGAAAAGCAAAAACTTTCATATGGCATGTCCAAATGCCACAATATATACAAAGTCCTTGCACTCTTTTGTGTTTGGAACTTTCTATTTACACCAAGAATGTAACTTCTCAAACTAAAGTGTGAAAGTTATTGAATTTCAAAGTTTCAATAAATTAAAATATTAAAAAATTATTTTAATTTTAAAACACTAGTATAGTAATATAAACTTCATTCTTGTAAAGCACAAATTAACAAGGTAGTTGGTTGAAGAAATGAACAAGTGCCAACAAAAGAAAATAAAGCATGGTCAATAAAAAAATGAACAAAGCAACAACTCAAAAAACTTGAATCTACTCCAAAGACCCTAAACCACTTAACTTCTTTTGTTGTCCCGGTAATATATTGAGAACAATAATTCACTAGAGTAGCGCACATTATTTGCTTCCTACTTGAAATAGAGCATCCATGGAAGGTTTGGGCCCCTCCAACTCTGTGCTTCCTTTATGTGCACACTAGAGCTACAGTTGGACTTCCTACATGCAACTTCTTTACAATGGAGCCTCCATCCACCCGTCCAGAATCGGAGGTCTAGGCCCCAATGGAAACCGACTCCTAAAGCCAAGGCCATTTGAGGTTCAAGTATTAAAGATAGGTTCAACTCTCCATGTGCACATCAATTTGGATGGGTTCAAACAAGCGATTGGTCTCCATTAGCACTACTTCTGGAAATCAGAGGAATCAAAGCAACCAGAGCTCAATGAAGTGGCAACAATATGATTGGTGACTCTGTAGATATGCTGCAGTTTTGCTATAGTCATGTTTGCGATGTTCCAGAATTAACCTTTTGTAGGCTTGAGTCCAGGCCCTCCAACTCTACAAAGACGAATTGCAAGGGCTAGAGGCTAGAGGTCCAGTTAGAAGGGAGCCTGGAGCGCACAGTGGAATGGAGACTGCTTGGACGTTCGATTTTGTACTTCTAAGTGCCCTCTATTGCGTCTATGACTCTGGGCTTCCATTCCATCAGACCTCCAACCTCCAAGCCTTGTATTTTGAGCCGGTTGCCATTAGCCAATGTACTTCTACTTTAGTTATTGGAGGGGACTTGAAAGTTGGATGAGAGAAATGGATGTTTCTATTAGATGCTTTAGACAAACAAAGCTCTCTAAAAATGTGCAAAGTTCTCTGGCTCCAGTCGTTTCCATTGGCTGCTTTGGTTGCTCCTTCAAAAGCGCACAAACTATAGTTGGAGATTTTGGTATCCTAGCTAATAAAGCACGCCTCTAGCCAAGGGTCTAGGCCCTCCAGGCCTCCAATTCCTGATTACAACAATTAGAAGCTAGATGTCCAAGTAGAGGGTAGATCAGAGCTCTAGTTGCAATGGAACCTAATTGAAGCTCTAGAATTCTTACAAACACTACTTTTGTTTCAGTAACCACAATGCATTGAAAGCTCCTAACCACCATGAATTGAAAAATGCTTGGAATGTTGTGAAATTTTAGATGAGCATTCTCAACTGTTTTATCTTTCACTAAAGCACAAAAAGGTCATCATTTCATTTCAAAATATTCTCACTAAGATATGCTCCTTCAAAGTGTGCTTCCTTGTTTTTCCATTGACACAAATAAAACTTGAAACTTAAATGTCTACTAAATTGTGTAGTCAAATAATTTTATTTTATTTGAAGTTCTCACTCTCAATGTGAACTTCAAGATTATATAATAAAATTCTATATGATCTCAAGAAAAAATGAGAAAAAAGAATGCTAAAGTTTTTGGCAAATTTAGCCCATTTTGGAAGTATTGTCTTACCCCTTGGATCAATACATGTTAAGGACCTACTCTATGGCCAAATGGTCAAACACTCAAACATCGTTTCCAAACTCAATTTAGTAGTTCACTCAAGTTACTTTCAATCTTATATTTTTATTACATTAACCTATGTGTATACTCTCCATTTAGTCTTGTAAAAATTTGTCATTGATATAAATGTATATAAAAATGTAAAAATAAACTTATAAATAGAAAAATAGAAATCTAATCATTTGAGATTCCTTTTCAAAGCACAATTAGCAAATTCAAAATGTATAATAGTGGAAAACTTTATCAAGTAATTTCTTTATTTCTTCTTCATAAAACACAAGTAGCTATGATCCTAAAGTCAAATTGTTGTCATTAAGCTAAATACAGTCTATATATAATTGAGTGATGAATATTGATGTTCATACATAAAAGTCCTTGTTGTTGTGCATGTTGATGTTTAGAAGTTTTGTTGGATAAATCATAAATTAATTATTATAATTCTTCAAAGTATAAAGTGGTATGGAATTTAATGAATTGTTAATAATGTATATTAGAAAAATCTTTTGGTTTTTATCACAAATGAAGTTTGGAATTTAAAAAGAAAAAAATGAACCTTTAAAGTTAAAATATATTGAAGTTAAAATATGTGAATGAAAAACACTCATTAAATATTATTGATGTTATTTGGGATCTAAAACTTTCAACTTGTAATTGAAATAGTGCAATGAGTTCTTGGACTTTTAAGACAAGAGAAAATTGGAAAAAAAAAACAAGCTTACTGGGCATCATTTTCTTAGTTTAAATCACATACCCAAATTATGTATTACTAAGTAAGTTACAATTTAGATTGATTGAAGGTCATCCAAAGTTTTATTTATATAATCAATCTCTTGAAAAAAAATCAACAAATACTCTGGATGTGCTAAGTCAAGAGCCTTTAGGGGTTGATTGTATAATTTTTAATGAGTTCACTTGCATCAAAATTGGTTTGGGGTCAAAATATTTTTATAAAATTAGGTACTAAAACTATTTAGACATTATTTCAAAAATTATTTGTAGTAAAAAAACGAAGAACAAAATAAAGAACATTTCAATTGGTAATTCTCTTTAAACAACTTGCGTACTATAAATACTTGGGGGGTGCACTTAGTTCTACTATAACAAACCACATGCAAATAGGTGGTTTCTAATAAAGTATAATTTCAATCTAAAATTTTGACCATTGTTTAATGATGACTATAGGTTTCTATTGCCAAAATTTCCAACTCAAATAAAATATGAAATGATTTCTAAAAGAGGTTGAAAATGAACTAAAATGGCATGTTTTTCAACTCAAATAATTATTGAGAACACATTTAGATGACCATTGAATCAATATTCAACTCAAAATGAGCTTTCAATAGAGAGTTATTTTTATGAATTTTTTTTTTCATTTTTTAGACAATTTTTTCTTATACAATATAGGGGTGTGAAAGTTATTTTTCAGTTCTATAGTGTGTCTTTTTACTTCAAAAATTTGTAACTAATTATTATTAACAAATAAAAATATCAATAATTCAAAACATAAACTTTCAATGTAGGAAAATCTATTCATATAAATAAATATATATACTTCTTTCTTTCTTTTTCTTTTTCTTTCTTTTTTTCTTTTTTCTTTTTTATAAATTTAAAAAAAAAATTCAAAGTTCAAAAAGTAAATAGGGGGGCCAAAGTTTTGTTTGCACGTGATTTCTAATGGATACCTAAGTGCCCCCCCAAGTATAAATGAAATGTAATTTCTAAGGTGCATAATATAATTACATAACATACAACCTCAATTTTAGAAAAAATACTTTCAATCCTCCTATAATGAATCTTTGTGCGCCAATTTATAAATTTTTGTTTTTCAGTCTAGAGACCTAAAAAGCGTATAGACTTTAGACGCGTAAAGGCCCCAATTTTTTCTCTACTGGCTAAAGAAGAAGGAAAAAAACAAAGGAAAAAACCCAGTTAGAGTATCATATAAAATCCAAAAAAATATGAGATGAGTTTATCCTTTAATGTGAATGTTCCCATATTAAAAGATTTTTTTATTTCTTGAAATGATGTTGTATTTAATATTTACTCTAATTTTTAAATTTCTAAGTATAAAAGTTAGTGAATAGGAAATGAAATTAATTTACAAGAAACTGGTTGATTCAATTCAATTATAGATACAAATTGTATTAATATCAAATACAAACATCTTTTTAGAATAGGAATTTTATTTTTAATAGATTTTTAATAATAAAATACAAAATTGGGTGCTTATTAATCTCGATCTCTTTAACGATGATTGTGTATTTAGTCAAAATTCATAATAATATACAATATTCATGACCCCTGATGATCAATTGACCATTTTATAGTTACAGTTTCATTTTGGGCAACCTTTCTTTGGTGGGAAAAAATTGTTTTTCAAATATTGTATTTTTCAATTTTAATGTATATTAGATTGGGTAATCTTAGAGTTGTTTTGTTTGATGTTTAAATCATTGTGGTCAAAAGTTGTTTGTAATTAAAATAGCACAAATTAAAAAATTTACTTTCAAAGAAAAGTATTGATAATTTCACCCTTAAATCCTCGCATGGATGGCCATGGATCTCCCATCCATGACACATAACCTGTTCCTTCTTGGAACATGCATTCCATGTGTTGCGCTATTAAACGCTAGAATCTTAAACTACAAAATATTACCAATAGATATTCAATATTTGATGAATTTCTACAAGGGAATTGCTTCAAATTTTATTTTGAAATAAAACTATAATTAGTTTTCTAACTTTGATACCCGGGTATGCAAATCTTGTATTATACGCAAGGATCATCGGCATTAATACGGCTTAAAGGATAGCTTTTGTAAAAATCATATCAAGTGAAAAGGACCCAAAAGTTAAGTGAAGACCAAATTAAATAAAATGAGATGTAAAAAATGTTGAGTTGTATATTTATTAAAAAGAATTCACAATATATATAAAGAATTAAAACACTTATTTGTAAATTTTTAAAAGTTCATACTAAAAAAAAATTCTAATTAAAATCAAAATTCATTCATAGTAATTTCTTTTTATTAAAAAATCTTAATTTCTTTATTACAAGACGAAAAATTTGGGTAGCTTGTTCCATGATACATGTATATAAAAAAACTCATATAATTAAGCTTTTAATGCTATTATGGTCCTCAAAATATATTCATTTCATATATATAATTACATTTTGGGGTTCCTTGTTAAAAAGGCTATAAGAATTTTCTACATTAAAACATATTAAATCCCTTGAGATTGGACTAAAATGCATTATAAGTGATTATAATAAGGCCATATAATACAAGACTTGCATACTTTGACGGTGTGGATATTGGATAATTTTTAATCATGATGCTTTCTTTACGAAGAATCAAAAAGGTTGAAGAAAGTTGTATTTTAAAGCATATCTTCATTTGTTCTCCTACCTCTTGGACATTTAGAATTAACTAAGAGTTTGTCAAACTCAAATTTTAGATGCCATACAACTATACTAGCTATGTCATATGAATGTTATATTTTCTTTGACAAAGGTACCATAAAAGCAAGTGTAAAATCAGGTGCAAAATCTCTACATATCACAAGGTTACTTTTGTTGATAATTGTAAATAAATTGGATTTATGAAATAGTAAATTTAAAACATTGTTTAAAGTTTAGAAATCTAGTAATGCATCTTAGATGCATGTTTAAACCCTAAAGGAAAAAGAACAAAAAGAACAAATTGCTATATTGTTTGACAACATAGCAATTTTTATTTTTTTTATTTAAAATTTCCACATAGAATGTGCCCAAGGAGTAACTCTAAGGCCCAACAATTTTCATAACTTTTGACTACATGGTTCAAAAGTTATTGTATGATATGTAATTTTCACTATTCAGTGAGCAGCCCGAGAAAAAAAAAACTTCTTTGAAAATCACTTTTTAAAAAAATAAAAATTTGAAATTGATTTTTTTAATTTATAAATATGTGGTAAGCTTTGAATCATTCCATTTTGATTAATGAGATGAGGAATTTTAGTTTGGGTTAGTTTGTGGATAGTTATGAAATCTCTCCTCTAAAATAAACTTTGAAGTGCTTTATTTAACTCAATTTTAAATATTTTGGAAAAAAAAGAAAAGGTGTCTATTGTTTATTGCAACATTACAAAAATTGGGATTGGCATTTTTCAATTCCATAAATAAATTGTTAACAATTTAGTGTTTTTAAACATTCTCTACTTCTTTCTACTTACTATTTTTTTCCAATATGTTGTACAATTTCAAATGATTTGAAAATATCCAAGCATGTAGCCAACTTGCCTTGAAGAAGGAATCCAAAGAATAACCACCATTTTTGACATTTTTTCATACAAATGTGACCTTGTGAAGTACAGCTGCCCGTATTTACACAGGGCCCAAAAAAGGATTTTTGTCACTTTAGATGTTAATATCTTGCAATCTCCCTGGTGGAAACTTCTGAAATTTTTTCCACATCTTTTCAAACCAGTGTACTACAAGATCCTACGGTTACATGTTTCTAAAAAAAAATTATTAAAATTTGGTACTTGTCCTAGAAATAATAGTTCTGGAGCAATTTTGGTGCAAATATAGTCTCTAATGGTTAGGGGTTAGAAATCTTGAATTGCATAAAATATGACATAATCAATATGCTAATAAACCACATTGTAGCAAAGATCATATTAAGTATGCAATACAACCTTAGTTTACATGTTCTTTTCAACATGGAAAAGAACATCCACATCATTCAAAGCCTCCCAATCAAGGCATTAAATACACAAGAAATTCTTTCACTAGACATGCAAATAAAGGCAAATACAAAATATAGTGAAGTTTTTAGCAAAATGAAAGAGATACTTGTGCTTGATCCAAAAATAAAAAAATCCACACACTAGATTGCACACATTGGGAATTAATACTACATAACATCATCGCAAAACGGCAATATCATTAAAGAAAAAATAAAAGCAAGATCATTACTTACATTACATATCCATAATATGACCAAATGGAAAAATACTTCAAAATCAAAGCAACTCATGATCAAACATAGTGTTGTAGTTAGACTTGGGAGATCTAATTAGAAAATCTAAATCCTAGTGAAGTTCGTTCAAGGAGACCATTTCAAATAGGTTTGCTACAAGACAATCAAATTAGGCAATCACAACATATGGAAAAGGCACACCTCAAAATTCGTATACATCCCAACAAATCTAATTCATTAACCACTACACCACTTTATGTCCAATAACAATTACACAACTCCAAAGATTTCAATTTAGGCTCACACACACAATATCCAATTTGCATTACAATGACATTCCAACTTGAATACATATAGTAACACATACACATAAAAGTAACACAATCTGATTTGATTAATCATTTCAAAGTTGCATAAATACAAATATTCCCATCACTCACTCCAAAAACAAAACAAAACATAGCCAACTTGGGTTGGGACTCACATGCTCATTCTAGCACTGCGTGACTTCCAAATGAGAGCTCCAAAAGCTTCATAGGAACTGAGCACACAGTTGTCAAACCAAATCGGACTTGACCTTTCAATTCCCAACTAGCAACTACTCAACCAACCAATTGAGTTTCACACATTCAAATGCTTATTAATCATGTCTTTTTACACTATTTAGCATCCAATTAGCTAATTAACTAGCTTAGCTAGAAGAAAACAAGAACAAAGTTTGAAAACCTAGATCTCAAGGTCAATTATTAATTCTACAAATACCAAAAGATGCATTTGAAAAGAAACCATGTTGCTTGAAGAGAACATTGTGAACTCGAACATTTCAAATGTCAAATCCTAATGAATTTCTTGGAAATTTTAGTATTGATGTATTGATTACAAACGCAATGCCCTTGAGCATGGACTGAGGTTCCAATGAAGTGGTGACATAGGGTTTATGGGTTCCTCTTACTCGAACATGATGATAGCAAAAACAAATTGTTGTTGTAGAACATTCTAAAACTCCAAAATGATTCTTTGTGTTTTTCTTTCCATGTACAATACCCTCAAAGTACCTTCAGTTGCTGACAAAACTAAAACTAGATCCCTAGTCAATATGAATTAGACAACACCAAAATACTTGTAGGAATACATTCATCAATTGAGTAATAGATGTTGACAAACTTCTAGATAAAAATAAAGAAATTGGTTTTAAAATGGATCATATATTGTGTAATACTAAATCATGAGCTTTGTCAAAAAGAAGTAAACCAAGTTACAAGAAAATAAAAATAAAAACTAGATTAAAGTAAAAGCATTGTGAAAAATAGTTCAAACTAAAAGGTACTTATAATATCAATCAAATCAAAACAAACTTGAAAGAAGATCAAAGTAAAGACAATGAAAAAATTAAACCAAAGTCAATGAAGTTTCAAAATCAAGATAAAAGTAAAAGCTAGTTGAAAGCTACACAAAAGTGAAACCTACATACAAGTGAGATTTATTTTAAAACTAAAAACTAGATCAAAGTAAAGCTAAATGAAAACTAGGTCAAAGTAAAAGATAGATGGAAAATAGATCAATGTAAAAGATAGGTACCTACCTTAATAAAAACCAAGGCTTTGCATCTACTATATATTCTTATGTCTTTGTTTTCATGACCTTGTCAATTGTAGATTTGTGGCTCTTCAAAACGAATACAATCAAAATGATGAACTTGTATACTATAGGCAAGCAATTGGGGGTGGGTAGCTTTGGTGCGACATATTTGTGCACCCAAATTGCAACCGGTAAACACTATGCATGTAAATGTTTACCAAAGCGTAACCTTGTCTCACCAAAAGAAAGTGAAACAATAAAACGTGAAATTGACATCCTAAAGTTGATCAATCTTAGAGAGCACCCAAATATAGTGGCACTCAAAGATGTTTTTGAAGATGATGATCGTACATACATAGTGATTGAGCTATGTGAAGGAGGGTCAATCTTTGATCGTTTGGTTCAAAATGGTCCTTTTGATGAGGCAAGTGCTGCTCAAATGATCAAGGAAGTTGCTAGTGCTATTGAGGCTTGCCATGACATTGGCATTGTCCATAGGGACTTGACGCTTAAAAACTTGTTGTTCCAGACTAAAGACAAAGGTTCGGCACTCAAAGTGATTGATTTTGGGTTGACCCAATTCTTTAAGCATGGTGAGGTATTGACCAATGTCGTTGGGACTCCACTATACATGGCCCCTGAAGTCATGGCACATGCCCATGGACCCAAAGTGGACATTTGGAGCCTTGGGGTGGTACTATATGGTCTCTTATCAGGGTTTCCTCCTTTCAATGGCTACACATTCATAGATGTAAACAAAGAAATTATGAAGCACCTTGACTTGTTTGCTAAGCATCCATGGCCACACATCTCAAAGGGTGCAAAAGATCTCATTCAAAAAATGTTGATGTATAATGTCAATGAGCGTTTGACTGCATCGGAGGTTTTGAAGCATCCATGGGTTCTAGAAAATGTCAAGTAGGTTAGAAGAAAGTAGTTGCAATTATACTCATTTTGAGTAGATAAAAGTATATTTTATAAATGTTTATATTGATTTGTAAATGTTTATATTTGAATAGTTTGTGTACTTAGGTGGTCTCTTTCTACCATTATTGATGTACCCACATGTCAATTAGTTCAACATTTTTATGTACGTAAAACCAAGGAAAAATTATTTTTGCATATTAAATTCAACAATGACTTGTCGTCATGTTTGATGAGTGTAAAGCTAGAGATATTGTAGTGAGATTGAATGTGCCATGCTTCTAACAACATGTTAATTTGAATATGAATTTTACATTTGTAAGTTTAGCAATTTGTACAATTTGCAAATGAATACTATGAAAAGGCCATGAACTTTGTTTGCTCATAAATGAACCATTCCTATCATCTCTTGACATGGTTGAAGGTCTAATTAACCTTACCAATTATTATCATTGCAAACGTCTAAAACCAGAACATGAGAATTTTCTACACCAAACATCAATGTTGCCTTGAATTGGGCAGTATTGAAATTGTAAATGCAATTTCAAGGCCCCTAGATCCAAACTTATTCACGTCCTTGGATGTTCACAATTTGATTTTTGTGTCTTTGAAATGGCTTTTCGCATTCATTCAATTGATAAACTCATTTTCAAAACATACTCTTGTAAGAAAACATTAATTAACCATTAAATGACGTTGCGGATATTTTTTGGCCAATGAATGACAAAGAATCTTTCTATGTAAGACGAAAGTGCAATTGTTCATCTTCAAAATTTTGTGCAAAAAAGGGAGATCATGAACAATAGTTTGACCTCCAATGAGCACTATTATTTTCTTGAAATACATGGTGTCATATAAAACCAAACCGGATGATTTCCATAGTCACCAGACAGGTATTTAAGACTGAAGCATTTACTTCTGACCTAAGCATCCTTCTGAAAGTTGCAAATCCACCATGAAATTAAATGATTTGCTCATTTAATGCGTGCTCTCTTTCTTACAAATGAACATCTGGCAACAATAGAACCAGATTTCTCAAAACCTTCATATCTTTGGCTTTACAAACAACAACCGATCAATAACAATTGTAGCTGTGAAACATTTTAAGGTAGTATGTTCTAAAAGCAACCATTTAAGGTCCGGTCTGCCTTTTTCATAGGCTTCCATGGACAAAATTATTTTTAGATCATTTTTTAGAGAAAGAAAAATAGATGTGAAACTTAACACACAAGTGTTTTTGTATTTTTTCAAGCATTTTTGAATTACTTATAAATTTTCAAAGATTTGGGGGCATAGGCACCTATTTGTGACCATAGGTCTCCCAAAATCTGTCCACTTGCAACATGTAAAGAGACGTGAGGAAATCAAAGACAATGATTGACTCTTGCAATAAAAAAAACATTTTTTTTCTTGATGCATTCATTGGCAAGAGTGGTCCATTTAAAGATCACTTCATACCCATTCTCCAACTAATAATAGGGTCCATTTGAAGAAGATGGGTGTTTTTAGAGCATACTTCTATATAGATACATATTGATGTCTTTTAATAAAAAGGTTGGTGGAAATTGAAATGTTTTTGTTCATGCCCATTAATTCCAGTCACCTTCAAAGGGCCAACCTATCCTATTACTTAGTATAATGTATACAATTTGTACATTGAAGACTCACTCGTCCTGATCAACTGTACTAGTTCGACCTTGCAAGCAAATCACAAGTACATGTAGAACTTCTCTAAAGCTATAACTTAGGTCTAGGACCAAATTGACGCATTACATTAGAGAGGTTATTACATTAGGGAGGGGCACTGCCAAGATCGATAATCAATATTTCTTGACAAATGTTTATTGGCTTATAAAGTATTGACTTAAAGAGCTTTTACATGTATTGTCACCTAGAAGTTTGAAATGTTGGATGTGAATTGTTGATGATAATTAAGGTAGAACTACCCATTACCACACCAATTTGCTGGAGGAGCTATTTGTTAGTTCCCATATTTTTCAGAGATTGAAATGTTTTAGAGAAGTCAATTGCAAAAAGAATGAAGACGTTCCAACAAGAAGTGAATTTTCTATGATTTTTCAAAGCTAAAATATTAAACTATGAATAGACCCTTGTTGAAGCATGAGCAAACCTTTGTTAAAGCATGGGTTGATGTGTCCACTCTCCAAGTGCATTGCCATCATGATAATGAGTTGTAAAGCTTGTGGTAATGGATGGGCCATTGACATAATTGGGAGGATGTTGTAGGTGAGGGAATTGGGTGGATAGTGGTATTAGGTAGTTCTACCTTAATCAATGGATTGTTGTTTGCAAAATAAACAATCAAGGTGGAGCATCCCAACACTGGTCAACTCCACATTATTAACCCCTAAATGCCCAAGGCACCAAATTTTGGTGTCAACAATACTTTGAAGTTAAATAAAACCTAACCAAGTTGCTATTTTTAGAAGTTTATATTTTTGAAAAATTCTTTTTGAAGTCTAGTTTTAGCCTCAAAAATCTGATTTTGAAAATCGTTGATTATGTTTTTTCTATTCAAGATTTTGTGTAAAGGGTATCCATTGCAATCTTGACTTTCCGTAGTGTTGAGGGCTCTTGGAAATGAACCTCAAATACACTACATTTTGGAGGAAAAATCACATTAAAAATTAATTTAAGAAATTATAGAGTAGATTTTGAGAAGCCGTAAATTGATTGGGGTTACACATATTAGGCCCTTTATACTTGTATTTTTTTGGTGAACAACTTTTTAGATTTGACATGTGAAAAGAGGATTGAAAGACTTCAAATCACTTTCACAATTTTCACATCCTCATGATCAAACATTATAATCTTTCAATCCATAAGTGATATTTTGTGTTTTCTTTTCCTATTTAATCTCTAACATGTATACTTGAAATTTGTAGGTTTACAATTCAAAAAAATTTGATACAACTTATCAAAGTATGGGCTTTTTGTTCAATTTTGAGTAAATTCCTAGAAGCTCAAAAAAGGCCCTGGGTAGTTAGGGGTTAATGTATGGCTGGTGGAACTTAAATTGAGAGTAGAAGGGGAATTGTGAATCTACTTGTGAGCTCTACAAATGGAGCCGCCTTCAGCAAGGATTGTATTGATAGATCGATAGGAATCTTTGTTGTATTGTTTTTTTAGTAGATGGCCCATTTTTTATCCCCCCATTTTGGCTATGTAGCCTACTCTCTTTCCATGCAAGAATAGTGATCAATTATGGTGCAATTCCTGGTGCAATTGTGGCGTATTATGATTGGTTACAAGATTCTCAATACTACAACCAACCCTTGGTGGATTTTGCAACCAGACCTTAGTTGGAAATAGGAAAGTCTATATGACCAATATGGATCAAATAGAATCTTTAGCTAAAAAAAATCATAGTAATTACATTTTGAAAAATAAATTTATGAAAAATTATGGAATCCTTCCAAATACTATTTTTGTACATGGAAGAATTTCTGCACTCAAGAAACCCGTCCTCCAGGTAAATGTAATTGCTTAGGCGGTTTGAAATGGCTCGGCTACCTTACACATTCATCAATAATGTCATCACAAGTATAATTAAATTTGAACTTCTTTGAGATGCTTGGTCCTTGGTTAAGTTATATAGGGTCACAGAATTGTAACAACTTGCCAGCAAATAAAATCGAGTGATCAATCCGTGATCAAGCCAAAATCAGCATTTGAGAGGAGTTCGTATGTCATGACTTCAAAGTTGGTTTTGATTGCTATTGCATTGAGGATCAACATCCTTTTGAAGCACAAATTATATTATCCATTAGGGAAGACTAAGTTATTTGTGATTTATACTTATAAATTTCAAAAATTCACCATGTTAAGAAAACCTCTTTCCAAATCCATTCAAACAAGTTTTACTCAAAAAATGATAATATTTTGATTGTAATCGAATTTAGAAAGAACTTTAAAATTTCCCTTTCAAAATTCATAAAAAAATATTGGTGATAGTATTGGTAAATCTAACCATACAGATGGAATCTAAAACTCAAAATCTAAAACTTTTATTCATAAATCAATTCCAAAATATTCTTCCAAATAGTACTTTGTAATGATTTTTCCAAAATTGTCAATTTTGGAGAAGACTCTGGACGTTTAGGGGTTAATATCTCTAAATTGGAATTAAAATGCACTAATCTCAAGGGTGAGATTGCTTTAAGAAGATAAATAAACAATGTGGAACTTCTTTTTTTGAAAAATTGGAAAAATTGCATTAAGAAATGAATCCTACAAGTTTGTTTTTTTCCTCATATTTTTCAAGAAGATGCTCTAATTGTTGAAAAACAAGACTCTCCATAACTTTCTCATAACAAATCCAAATGGAATAAATCAAAGATTTTCATGTAGCATACTAAAAATAGGATAATTACATTTTATAATCTTGTTATAATCTTCCAACTCTTATGCAATTTCAAACTCAAAATTGGTATGCACACTAATAAGAAAGTTCTTTAAACATCTATATGGTTAGATGTTGAAAAAAAAACAATTTGTTTCATTGGGGATAACTATAAACCCATGCTATTTTTTCTTTGTTAGGAAAAGTATACTTGGAAAGGCTTGGGCACTTAGGATTAATGTGGCTAAAAATGGCATTTATTTTTACAAAATGATTCTAAAGACAACCTTTAGTTTTCACCTAAAACTAGTTTAGCTAGTGATATATATATTTTTGTATTCTTGAATATGGATTGTTGTGGTTGCACTATGTGTGAAGAGATAAATAGATCCAACTTTGTCATGGAATTTTGAGACCACACGAGTGAAGGCATGAAATGAAGCCATGCCATGGGCATGGAATCAATAGAATCATGATGTCACAAAACTAAAGCTATGAACTAAAGGCAATTAAGTATAATTGCTTCAAATAATTGGAGTGTCCCTTCATCCACAATAGCATTTTTTAATAATAATACATGAATTAAAATAAATTAGATCTACTTTGAGAGTTTAAGAGCATTTTTTGGTGCAAATTTATTTGTAATTTTGTTTTTGTATTCAAATAATTTGTAAGTCCCTTATCCCCTTCATTGACAAATGCAATTTTTAAATTATTTTAATAAATTAGATTTGACCTTTGAGAGTTCAAGAGTTTGTATTCTTAATTAATATAAAACTATTTAAGTCTAATGACTACCCAAATCCTCATTCTTAAAGACTTATAAGGATCTCACTATGGTTGTGTAATCTATCACCTCAATAGGAAACAATACTACTTCAAGGTTTAGGAAGAATTAAGTTATTGAGTTTTGGTATCACCTAGCAACCACTTTAATTAGGATTAAGGAATACAAAATCCAAAATCACCCCAGTTCATATATAGCAAATCCTATTTTTGAGACCCAAGTGCCATGTTGCATGTAATGTAGTAAAAAAAATAAAGGGTTGGCATTATAATACTAGAGTGTGATATTGGGGTTGAAAGGGTTAGAATCAATCATTTTTTTAGCTGTATAGGCCCAGATTGTATCATTTCAAAATAAATCTCTCATTTTTGCCACATAAAAGTAGTCTTTTTTTGTGAGGAACTTTTCCATTTCTATTTTAAATGTGGATGAAGTTGCCAAAATTCAATGAAAAAGTACATGAACATAATTGAAAAGTATTTTTTGGTCCTAAAGATGGATAAATGTAGAAGTATAGTATTTCATCAAATTTCAAATGGTGGCCATCTCGTCAATTTCTAAAAGAATAAATAATCAAAATCAAAATAAATCTTGGTTAGAATTGGGTTGAAAAGTCACTACTTTACGACTTCAATGAATACTATTGTGTAGGTTCTATACATATTAAAAGGTCAATCTTTATTCCAGAATCTTAAAGGATACATTTGGATTACCATTGCAACTATGTAAAGAACTTAAAAGAAAACCACATTCAAATTCATTGAACCTTATAGGGTCACTTAGATATTTTACCAAACAATGTGTGGCATAATATAGCAAGGTATTAATTCACGGTGTTAAAAATTAGAAAAAACATTGAGGTAATATACATAGTACAAATTTAATGTACATTAAATTATAAGTAAGATACATATATAAATAATATGTCATATGGATAACGGTTTGCTTTGTGTACCCAAAAATGTTGTCTCAACTTCAATGTCAGTCCTTTGCACTATGTCAAACAACTTCAACTTTTAAACATAATAAAGTATGGTTTCACAAAACAAGCATTTGGAATATCAAAAAACTTTATTTTTATATCATTTTTGGATGTGACTTACATTAAGTGGTCCAATACATAAAATAATTAATTTTATTAATAAAAATTTAATAAATTGTGCACTATGATGCCTTCAAATCCCAAAATTCAGCGATTTTTCTCACCTCTAAGAAAAGATCTAAAAAAAATCAATATTATTAATAATATTCATTAGAAATATACATCTTCATCTAGTTGAGGTGCAAGAATTTTTTAATTTAATTTCAGAGTCTTCTTACTTCATTAAAATGAACAAAATAGACAAATTTTGGAGGTTTAAAACAAAAATAACCTAATTAGTGTGTCCAAAAAGTGATACCCAAAGCAAACCATTACCCATATTTGTAAATTTTTCTCTTAGATAGCCTCAAAGATATGAATCCTAGGAATATTTTGTAGTAGGGTCAATTTATAGAATTGTTGACTTGCTTGGTTGGATGAAAAATCATGTAACGTTCCAATGATATGGATATTTTCTATCTCTATGCAACATTACAATCTATTCCTTTCATGTGCATTGCCTGGAGACACTTGTAATGCTTCACTTAGATGCTTTGAATGTTGTTTTTCACTTCACTTTGAGCACTTTGCTTGCATGCTTTGAATATTGTTTCCTGTTGTGGCATGGACTTCACTTCTTGCTTTTTAACCCCTAAATGATTTGGGAGTGGAAGTAGTGAAAACGCTGAAATTAGAGAGGCATGTAGAAATTTACTTCATCGGAAAATTGGGTTTGTTTAGTGGTATTTCCAACCGTTGGATCTTAAAGTTACCTTCAGTAGATACTTGCTCACAAAACTTGAGCACAAAATTCAATGAAGTTTAGAAGATCAAGATAGCCAAAGATGGTCAAAACCATTTTTTTACCCCTGAAAATTGCGGGCAGCTGCCATTGTAGAGGGTTTAGATCCAAGAAGAATATTTTGAAAGCTTGGTGCCACCTTCAATTTCAAGTGACAGGTAAGTTAGGTACATCCTCCCAAAATTTCAAGTGAAATGAAGGTGTATAGCATACCCAAAATGGAATAATTAGACATTGAAGTCTATGAAAATCACCATACAAAGGCAAAATTTCCCTTTGCCATAATTCCCCCCAAAATGATCTCATTGAAAAAGTGAACGGTGGAGACATCACTTGCTACATATTCTTCTAGAAAAAAAAATAATTCTTGTTGATGGCCAAAAAATAAATGTTTTATGAAAAAAATTGAGTCACAGCCTTCACAGAGGAACTTCTGGTTTGATGTTGCTGCCCATGATGGGTGGAACCCAACAAAAACAGGTCCCGTCCACCTTCCCGGCATGCATGTCAGGTTGGGGCAGGATGGGACCCTTCCATCTCCCGCCCGCCAAAACCCTAACGGGCCAGGTACTGCCGAAATGCCCAGGGGACATGCAGCTGCAGGTGCTCTCCTTCAATGCCCGTCTAAAAAACAAAAACAAACAAATATATATATATATATATATATATATATATATATATATATATATATATATATATATATATATATATATATATATATATATATATATATATATATATATATATATATATATATATATATATATATATATATAAAAGAAGCAAAAGAGAACATAAGGCTTCTAAAATAAATAAATAAATAAAATGTAAGAAGGAAAAGAGAACAGAAGGCTTCTAAAAAAAATAAAATATAGAAGATATAAAAAGAAAAAGAGAATACAAGGCTTCTATAAAAATAAAATAAAAAAGATGTAAGAAGAAAAAGAGAATACAAGGCTTCTATAAAAATAAAATGAAAAAGATGTAAGAAGAAAAAGAGAATACAAGGCTTCTATAAAAATAAAATGAAAAAGATGTAAGAAGAAAAAGAGAACATAAGGTTTCTATAAAAATAAAATAAAAAAGATGTAAGAAGAAAAAGAGAACATAAGGTTTAGGAGGACAAAAATATATAGAAGATGTAAGATGCAAAAGAGAACATAGAAGGGGGCATAGAAAAAAAAATGTAGGGGATTTGTACCTCATCCAGGTCGGTGAGCATTTAGTCCATTCCGATGGCGAGGCCCATAGTGAAACTCCTCAAAACACCCTCGATTTAGGCACAAGAACATCCTATTGTGTGCCCTACAATAGAATCTACATGTAGGATTTCCACATGCTACACATGGACGTGTCAATCGACTCCATGTGGGCATATGGGGGCGTGGGTCTTCCTCCTCCTCATCCACATGGTTGCCTAGACCATGCCAATCTTGTGTAAGGGCATCACATAGTTCGGATTTGAATTGGAGGTGTGTAATTGGAGTCTTCCCTTGCCTATGGCGTTGCATGAGCGCTAGGTACATGATGTACATGTTTACCACCGTGGTGTCCAATAAAAAATAAAAGACACGATGCCACCACTTGTGAGATCTAGTTTGGCTCGAGTAAGAAGCCCTCAATTGATCGGCCACATCCACCCCTCTCATGTGCGTGGTGTACTCTAAATGCACGGGGGAGGTTGGGATGGGGTCCCTCATAGCACCATTTCTACGAGGGACGGTGGGCACGGGCACACAAGGAAATACAATAGGCAATGCATGAGTGGAAATAAGTAAAACGGGACGTCTATCCTTCCACATTACACAAGTAATTCCACGAGTGTCATGCATTTTCCATTGCAATGTACCTTGAGGAGAGTTATTCCAATTACGTACCGCTTTCAAGTCGGTAGGCAAGCCGACCCGATTTGCCCGCATTGTACCCGTGGCATATATACCAATTGTTGCCAACTCCGTAAACAATCCAATGCTTGAAAAGTAATTGTCGGTGACAACTACATGGCCCTTGCTCTCAAGGCCATGCAATAATGTCATCACCACATTTTGCGCTCCACTTCCCGTTCCATGAACAATTGGTTGTACTTCTCCTCCCTCATTGTGAACCGCTCCACAATAGATGTCAAAATTGTAAACATACTTTGTAGAAGAATCCGCTAAGCACCACACTTTGATGCCCCATTTTGGGGGCTTCTTGGGCATGTATTGCCTGGCTAGGCAATATGAACCTTTATACCGGATCATCATTTCATCCACCGTGAGATATTTTCCCAAATTCCATTGCCGCTTGAAACTATCTCTAATGTCATTCACCAACCACCGTACTTGTCCCATTTTGTCATAGCCCGGCAAATCTCTCTCCCTAACATATGAAGCCGGATTGGTGACATGAAGACATCTAGTTATACTTGTAAACCTATTACGTGAGAAAATTCTTGAAATTCTAGGGCAATAGAAGAAGTTGCCTTTGCTACTCCAATAGGTCCTCATGTTGGGTTGTTTTTTCAAACCCATGTAAATGTGTGCGGCAAGATAGGCTTTCAATCCGGGTACTGTCAATGGCAACCACGCTCTCCCCCCCTTAGTGTTTCCGTTCTCATCCGGAGCTATTGCATAACGGTTTGTTTCTACCACTATTTTACGCAATAAGGTGTATGGCCAAAATAAAGAGAATAATTGCATAAAAGTGGGCATGGTGCGAAAATCACGCGTTGGCCCCATGCCACTCACAAACTCTTTTGGAGTTGGGAAAAATGTGAAATTCTCCCGGGTCCAAGTAGAGTCCCGGTACAAATGTTTTATACCATTTGGATTTCCCGGGTCCCCATCATCCCCACTATCCCCACTATCTCCCTCATCATTTGGAACCTCATTTTCGTAAAACTCTACAGGCAACTCAAAATTGCCTTCAGGCGCTAACTGTGCTTCTCCCCTTTCAGTTCCCAACCCCCCCTGGTGACCACAAGCAGTAGAACCCAATACCTCATGGCCTGGGGGCCCTTGAATGTCTCCATTGGGAGGACTCACTAGGCTGGTCCACCCTTGGTCAACAGAACCTCCAAAAGCCCCCTCTACCCGCGGCCTTGGGGCCCTGCATGTATGCCCGTCGTCGATCTCCCATTCGTTGGGCCACTCTCCAACGGCAATCTCCGTGGGATTCGCCTGCGGCAATATCTACCGCCAATCTCCAACGGCGGCCTCTATAGTCCTGCCGAGCGTGTTATCTGCGGCACCCCAACTGTCACCTTCGCTACTTGAATTCTCCCTCTCCAACGTTGTGCCTTCTCCTTCCCGCTCTCTCTTGCCTCTGCGTTCTCGAGGTCGCCTCCTACGTGGTTGCTTCTGATTTGCAAAAAAACCCGCCTGGTGCAAAACCTTGAGCGGCCAGTACTGGTCATCTCCTTCCTCGTCATCGGTGTCTTCAGAGGCGAATCCACTATTGTAGCTGGACTCCCTTGCATTTTGTATGTGCTGCTCCTGGCTATCAAAATAATCGTCATGAGGTTCTCCAATTTCCATTTCAGGAACCTCATAGTAGTTTCTTTCTTGCGGGTCCTGTCTTCCTTCTGATGGCGGACGTTGAGGTTCGTCATCACTAGTGCTTGCCGTGTTACTGCTCTCTCCTGCTGAAGTCACAGGTCCTGCTGCTACCGAAGTCACCTTCCCCTTTGCTGTAGAGGTTGCCGCAACTTGGAGTCGGACACTGCGCCTTGGAGGAATGTCATCACTGGCGAGCTGCATCAACAGGTAGTAGGAGGTAAATATCTTACCTGCGTTTTATGTTTTTGAATAATGCATGTGCATTAGGGAAGACATATTTTGTGCATAGAAATAACAAGTGAAAATATAATGAATGTACGTACCCACTTTCCCTTGATAAACCGGGGCAATTTCGGCATTGCGTTTTTGTCCAATAGTACCACTTGCAACTACTTGGTCTGGCCACACGTTTTCTTTGATGAATTTGTGAATGTCTTGGTGAAATTGTTGCCTCTCACACCATCCAAGTGTGTGTGCAGCTTGGCGGTAGAAGTGATGTCGGAGGTTGGAAGGCAAAATTTTCGATGGCCACTTCAAACTGCCTCTGCGTACAGGCAAGGCGCGCAAGTACGAAACATCCAACAACTGCACAACATGCTTGGCTTGACCTTCAGATGTTGTTCCAGTTTGCCTAAGCAAGTGTAGCAGTTGATCAGGAAGCGAGATATCCACAGATACAGGTTGAACTCTTACCCTCGAAATGCACTCCTCATGTTTGTCGTTTCCTTGGTCAATGTTGTTGATCCCCTGGCCAATGTAGTATTTTGGGGCCTCCCTGTCGACGTTGCCGTTCACTGGACTATTTCGGATCCCAGAGTTGGCAATGACCTCTGAGACACCTCTGTTGATGCTCTTCAGCCCCTCGTCGTTGGTGCAGGTCCAGACCCCTTCGTTGATGCAGCTGCTAATTTTTTTGTTGATGTTGCTACGCACCTCCCTGTTGATGTTGCTCTGGACAGCTCCGTCGATGCTGCCCCATCCAACTCCGTCGATGTCGCTCCGGACAGCTCCGTCGATGCCGCCCCAAACAACTCCGTCGATGTCGCTCCGGATAGCTCTGTCAATGTCACTCCGGACAACTGCGTCAATGCAAGCCAGGACCCCTCCGTTACAACTCTGAATCCCTCCGTCGATGCTCACTACTAGAACGTTGCCCCTGTCTTGGCCGGCAGTGGTAGAATCAATACTTGGTTCCAATACAGCTTCTGTTTGCCCCTTTGACTGCCTCTCTCCGTGGATGGTATCGTCTATGATTTCAAGTTGTCTCATATCGACCTCTGAATTTGCAACAGGGACTACAGATTTACACTCAGTCATATCTATCTCTAACGTGAAGCACAACACACTATTGAATTGCTTATCACCAATGCTAGTTTGTTTCTCTGCGTGAAGTGTTTGTGACTTACAGGTTCCTTCTTATTTGTGATGTAGTGGATAGGGAGGGTGTTCAAAATGCATTTGTGGAGAATAAATGTGCAGCCTCTTTGGTGTCTTCAATTTTGATGATTTGAATTATGAACATGTGGTTAGCTCTATTGAAGTTTTGTAATTTTATGGCGGCTAATTAGTACTTGTGTAATTTGAACTGTCAAGATGTAGCTAGTGAATAGAATTTGAATTGTCCCAGACAAATGCAAGAAGTAGCCATGTCATAGAATAGTCGTCAAATTCTCATGCATGTAATGTGGATTGCAAAATCAAGCCTAAGATTGCAGATTTGCATTCATTTCTTTTTTGGTAGTTGGAATATCTTACAATTTGAATGTCATGCATGTAATGATGAATTTCCAAATTGGTGTTTCATCCTATTTTGCAACCACGTATCATTATTGTCTTTATTCCAAGAAAATACTTCCTATTTTTTTTATATGGGACTAGTTCACATCCCTCCTCTTCTTTAGTTGCTTAGGAAATATTGAGCTCTTTACAATGTCTGCTGAATGCTTTCCAAAGGCTTCTGACATAACTGCCACTGAAACTGCTCCCAATATTGGAACCTTGAAAAGATGAAGCCATCAATAGGTACAGTGGGATGGTTCAAAGTGCCTGACCAGTCAAATGAATCTGCCCAACCCTTTGCCCGACTTCTTCTGGGCAAGGAGCTGAAATTTTCTCTATAGTGTAAACTTCTCTGTCCAAACTGCCCCTCCTAGGAAAATAACAACCTTTTGTATTGTATCTTTTTTTCCCTAAAACTTCCTCATCTATAAATTAGTGCCCTTGAAAGATACTCCTTGACCCCACCTTCTGCGAAAATTTCAGCCTCAAATGCCTCCAAAAACCACAGCTATGACCTGCCCAAAAAATCTATAATGTCAAAAAACAGGCTTTGGGCGTTTAGGGGTTAAAGAATGATTTGAATGTCAGTGGTGTCATTGCATGCCATCACTTTGAAAATTTAGAGTTTACAGTGAGTTTCTCTTGTTGAATTTGCATGTTCTAGCTTAGGATTTACTATTGTTGTTTACGGTCAATGTCTTATAATTGGGGTTTGTAATTTATTGTCATGTATGAGGTGTACAGTGAACAATTTATTCCATAGAGATTATTATGTAGAAACTTTAGAATGTATCCATGGGTTGTGGTTTGATGTAGGGTTTAGGTTTATGTTTGAATTCCAAACTAAGTTTCAAGTGTGTTGATTTATGATGAGGTTTCATTTTTGGAGTTTTGAATTCAATTTGGATATGTTAGTTTATGATTTGTTTCAAACTGAGGGTTCAGTCTTTGGACTCTAGGATGACATTTTCAAACCTTTGGGCATTTTGTGTAGGAGTTGGCAACTTCACGACGTTTTTGTGGCGAATGATGAAGGTTGGCACAACTTGTCACTCTTGTTAGTGATTTTCTACAACATGTGTGAGAGGGTTTAGCATGTGGTTTTGCCTCTTAGCTCGAAGCATTTGAGATTTTGTGGATTTCCATGCAGTGTATGCAACAAGATTAAGGCAACCATTTACATTATGTACTTACAATTGTGTTATGAAAACATTTTGGGCTTCAAACACTTTGATTTTATAATTATAGGTGCACCACATAAGCTTGAACTTTCTGGTTGAATTTTGTCTTTCTGGTGTTTTTTTGGCTTCGTGCATTTTTGACTTCATTGCATGTTGATTTGTGTTGTATGATGTATCATCATATTGACAAGGTTGTGGTGCCTCATTTTTTTGTTCACATTTTCTTAGATGTGAATGAGTCTTGTGAGTTTCTAGTTTCTAGTTCATGCGTGTTCTTTTTGGCTTTGTTCTGTTTTATTGGGTACATGCAAGAAACACCGAACGATTTAGGGAGCGTTTTGCCAAAACTGTGATTTTTTGTGCTTAATACTATAAGTACTACAGTACTACGAAACGGAGCAATCTCAGTCGTTGATTTGAAAAATCAATGGCTAATAGTACTTTTGAGTACTTAATAATACAGAAACAATACTATTTGAAAAAATTGACAGTTTGTCACAAAAAGTAGATAAAATTAAGTATAAATTAATAATAATTAGAAAATCATGAATAAAAAAAACTAAAAATTAGCCATTTGTAAAGACTTGATAGTGATTACATTTCACCAAAAACTAGAAGTTGAAACCATCATGAAT
Organism: Rhytidiadelphus loreus; assembly: GCA_947034895.1. Classification (NCBI taxonomy): domain Eukaryota; kingdom Viridiplantae; phylum Streptophyta; class Bryopsida; order Hypnales; family Hylocomiaceae; genus Rhytidiadelphus; species Rhytidiadelphus loreus. The sequence continues at coordinate 50,889,585 of OX344764.1, forward strand.
GTTTGGAGCGCTATGCGCAAGGGACCCCTATTTGCATGCATGTTGAGGACAAAGAATTGTGTTTTTTTTAATGCCTTTTGGTGGGCACATACTCATCTAGTGTGGGAATAGCCTACAAAAAATTCAAGTGAACATCATAATTTTTGGATGCTCCTCAGTACCAAAACCCCCTAAACCGCAAAGTGTGACAAATTAGCTAAACTACAATTGAATTAAAGGATTTTGTTTCAAATTTTTCAAAAATAAGGAATCTGAAGACTTCTAAGTGAGTCATCTCCAATAAAAATTTCAAGTACATGGACTTCATTTCCCAAAAGATATGGCGAATGGCAACTCCGTTATTCCAATTGTGACGCAAGATAGTATTGGTGTTTCTTGCATTCACCCTATTGCCCTTTTTTGTTTTGCTTATTTTGACTATCGATTTGAGGATTATCATGTGTTGAGTACTTTTACAGTAGGAAGAAGGCAACAATCTATGTTAAGTGCTTCAAATTGTGTTAAGTGAATGTTGTGTTTGTAGTTTGTGTGTTGTGTTTTTGTCTTTAATCTGTGTGTTTTCCTATTTTTACAAAGTAAGGGTGCTGAAATTGCTCCTCTTTTAGAATTCTAAGTAATTGTAGGGGGGGGCTTAAATACCATGAATTGGAAAATTAAGTAATAATAGGGATCATTTAATTGTTCATGGTCATCAAAATCCCCCCACAATAAAAACATTGTCCGCACGTGATGTACATTTGCCCCTAGAGTGCCCCCCCAAGCATTGAACAAGAATAGACCTTGCTAGGGACAACAATAGGAAGCTATATGTTTTAGTTTTGACCACCTTTCATATGTCTTTCTTTATTAAAGATGAAGTTGACGGTAATAAATGTGAAAAATTCTCTAATCTTTTGTTCCATTAAGTCTTAATATGTGCAATGAGCAAAAGGACAACAATGGATCATCCTACCTTATTACATTAATATACTACAAATATTGGTGTGACTTTTCACTACAACGCTAACCATGCTAACCATGTCGAAAGAGAGTCAAAGGTTGTCGTTAGACCCAAAGCAAGAAGGCTTACACCTGATCAGGTGCACTTGATTTTACACGACGAATTGAATGCAAAGTCATAATCCGGCGATTCAAGTGAGTGAGAAAAAATGAGGCAACAAACTCATTTGCGGGCCTTCTGAATACAAAAAACTCTTTGAAAAATACAAACAGAATTCGCTTTACCTTCTCATGAGTTACCTAAACTCCGAAACATGAACATTGCTCAAACGCAAACACACATAAAACTCAGACTTCGACACATGCACTGGACACCGTTACATGAAATGAGATGAACTGTGAACCTGGTATTTCATTAAATGTTGTGCAACTATGGCGGGTGAAGCCCAAATGAAGAAACTCTTCACAGTCAGGCTTCCCAAAGAATGCTAATAGCTAGTATCAATGACTATATACGATGTTTCCACAGACTTTGAGAACTAAATCTGATGAGCTATTGATCGATTTACATGCGGAACTCCTTCTGGATCATGTCCACCGTCTTCTCGTCGGTGCGGAACGCCTTCTCCAACACCTCGTCATTGATGTCTGGAGTGAACAAAGAGGGTGCAATCTGCTGCACGCCGGGGTTCTGGCTGCTCAAAGCGGCGAATGCCAAAGCGGGACCCTTGCCCACATTCAGCTGGAAGTGTACCAGCGCCTTGGGGAACACGAACAACTCGCCCTCCGTCACGGTCGTGGCAAACAACGTGTTGTTGGTGTCCACAAAGCCCACGTACAACTCGCCCTTCACCACCAACAGAATCTCGGTGGCTCTGGGGTGCGTGTGCGGGGGGTTGATGCCGCCCTTGGCGAAGTCGATGCGAGCCGCGGAGATGCCCAAAGTGTTCAATCCCGGGAACTGAAGGACGGACGCAGCCGTGACGTTGGCGTTGTTGGGGTTGTTGGTGTTTCCTGGGTTCTTCAATCCATCAAATGTGAAATCGCTGACCCACACCTTGTCAGCTGGCTTGCAGCTGAATCCATTGATGGTGAGTCCGCTCTTCAAGTCTGCGACGCAGAAGTCCTGGAGCGGATCCTCGTCCGCTGCCATGGTGAACACGGGCACCATTGCCACGCTCATCAACACGGCCACGGTCACCCACAAGCTTCTGCGAGTCATGATGGCCATGTGGAGTAGATCGATATCAGTCGCTTTGAGATGCTGGAATTTGAATTGAAATGATCCTGATCGATGAGTTCTGGAGTTGAGCTTGCTGCTAGCTAGATTGTCGAGCAGTGTGAGTTGCAAGAGATGTAACAGTGTCCCGGGAGGTGGCTGTGGAAGCTGCAGGAGGTGGAATATTGAAATGGTTGCTGGTGTTACAATTGCTTGGGTTGTGAGGGTTTATATCCATCTCAAGGCGTGCCTGGTGAAGCTGCCTCGTGAAGAGCGTTCTCCAAGACGCGGGGTGGAAAACTCGGAAGAGAATTCGGAAATAACTTTTAACTCGGAGACGACCAAGGAAACGAGGCAGGCAGCAAGCAGGGGCCCGCAGGGCCCGCCCTCCTCTGGGACTCGAGAGAGTAAAGACGGGGTCCATAGGAAGTCCGAGAGTGGACTTCTGACGTGTGAGCCGCAAAAGCGATCGAGGCGCAGTTGAGAATGGAGGAAGATTGAGTAGCCACGCCAGGTCTCCGTGATTCTTGGAGTTCAAGTTTTCGTCTCCTTGCAGGTCCGTTGAAATCTTAGTCAAACTCTTCGTGTTTTTCACTACTCATGAATTCATGAGTGGAACTGCCCGTGTGACGAAGATTTGTCCTTTTCATCTATTGTAGAGGGTGGAGGATTTTATGCAAAATAAATTAGGGCTTGATATAGGATTTTCATGTAAGTAAATTTTTTGTTTTTTTCCATCCCTACTTGAACAAATTTGAAAGCTTGCATGAAAATCATAAATATAGCAAAGAAGTCCAATAATTTGAGATTCCTTTTCAAAATACATTCAACTAACTGAAACTAATAATGTACAATATGGTAGTGTGAAAATTTATTAAGTAATTATTTTATTTTTTGCTCAAAAATTATGTATACTTGCAAGCCTATGACTCTAAAGCCAAATTGTTGTTATTAAGCTAAATCTAGTCTATGAGTCTATGCATGACTGAGTGATGAATTTTTTATATTGTTCATAAATGAAAATCCTAGTTGTTGTTGATGTTGATGTTTAGAAGTTGTAATTCTTCAAAGTATAAGGTGGTATGAATTTAATGAAGTATAATATATATTAGGAAAATCTTGTTGTTTTTATCACCAATGAAGTTTTATCGGAAATTAAAAAAATATAAATCTTAGAAGCTCTAACTACATTGAGGTTTTAAAATGTGAATGAAAAACACTCAATATTGTTGATGTTATTTGGGATTTAAAACTTACAACTTGCAATTGCAATAATTCAATGAGTTCTTGGATTTTTAAGAAGAAAAAAAATTGAACAAGAAAAACAAGCTCATTAGATATAAGTTTTTTAGTTTAAATCATGTACCAAAAATATATATTACAAACTTATAATTTGGATTGATTAAAGGTTATTCAAATTTTTATTTATATAATCAAATTCTTAAGAGAATTAATATATACTTTTGGATGCACTCAATAGTGGACCTTAACAAGTCAATTGTATAATTATTAATGAATTCACTTAGCCTCACAATTTGTTTGGGGTAAAAATATTTTTTATAAATATAGGTGCTAAAACTATTTAGACATTATTTGAGTATTTATTTTTAGTAAAAAAATAAAGATATAAACAAAGAACATTTCAAATGGTAATTTTCTTTAAATAATTTGTATATTGCAAATGAAATATAATTTCCAATCAACTAAAGTTCATAATATAACTACATATCATAAAACCTCAATTTAAAGAATATTTTTTCAATGAAATGAATCTTTATAAGTCAATTTTTTTGTAGGGTATATAAAATTATGTTTTTCAATCTAGAGAGCTATAAAAGGCATAAAGAATCTAGACTTGGTTGGAAGAAGTTATATACTTTTAATGTGAAGATATTTGCATTGGAATTTGAAAGCTTACAAATGACCATACCAATGACCATAATAGTTTGTTTAAGTAAAAAATTTTAACCTAAAAAATTCTTCCTAATCATGGTAGGTTGAAAAATAATATGCAAAGGTAATTAATTCACTTGTACATTTAAAAAAGCTAAGAAGGAGGAAAAAAAACATAAAATAAAGGATATAAAATGGTCAAAGTATCAAAAAAATGAGATAGGTTTCATTTTCTAATGTAAAGATTTCCATATTTAAAGATTTTATTTATTTATTTTAATTATGTTATATTTAATATATCCTCTGATTTTAAGATTTCTAAATATAAAAATTATCATATATTAAGTGTGATTGGTTTATAAGTAATTGGTTGATTCAATTTAATTATATACAAATTGTATTCCTACCAGAGACAAAACATGATTGATTTACAAACAATTGGTTGATTCAATTCAATTAGATACAAATTGTATTTCTTCTTGATACAAATATTTTTTTATAATAGGAATTTTACTTTTGATAGGTTTTGGATAATGAAATAAAAAGTTGGGGCTTTAAGGCTTTTGGAACCTTGGTCTCTTTAACAATAATTGTGCACTTAGTCAAAAATTCATAATAATGTACTTAGTCATAAACACATAATAACGTACAATATTCACAATCTATAAATGACTAATTGGCCATTTCATGGTTATTGTTAATTTTGGGCAAGGTTCCTCTTTTTGGTGAAAAAAAAAACTTATTTTTGCAAATGTTGTATTTTTTAATGCATACTAGATCGGAGAATCTCATAGTTATAATTTTGTTTCACTATAGTCAAAAGTTGTTTGCAAGTAGAATAATACAATTTGTTCATTAAAGTGTAGTGTTAAAAATTAAGAAATTTACTTCTAGAAGAAAGTATTTATGTTTTTACTCTTAAATCTTTTCAAATTTTCACAAATCAATTGAAATTCAAATTTTATCCAATCTTTAAAAAAATGAGATATTACCAATAGATATTCAATATTTGATGAATTTCCAAAGGAAATTGCTTCAAAATTGTTTTGAAATAAATCTATAGATACTTATCTAAATTATCCCGTGTGGATAATTTTTAATTTTGATGTTTAAGAACTTGTCTTGTGATGCAAACATAAAAAAGGTTGAAGAATCCATATTTAATAACATATCTTAATTAATCCCCTATTTCTTGGACATTTAAGGTAAACTAAGAACTCAAATTTCAAATACAACTATACTAGCTATAAGTCTATAACGGCAATTTTGTTAAATTGGAATATTTCTTGGCACTTTTTCATTTAGATAGTGCTTGTGAAATCTATACTCGGCAAAGATTCTAGAGTTGTGTGGAAATGAATTGTAGTTTCTAGCGCCATCCCTAAATTGTGCCATCTTCATTATATAAAAATGGTATTCTTTTTAACAAAGGTACTACAAAATCAAGTACACTCAACTCACAACATGAAATACATATCATCTATGTCTCTTCTCCCACATATTCAACGCTATCATTTGATCCTTTTTCATATCAAAGATTCCTCAAGACTCATTGATTCTTTTCACTAGACACTTTGCAAAAGTCCAAGAAGGAGAATAGGTCAGTTCATTCAATTATTTTGAAGATCCAATCCTTTTCTTGACTTGGAAAGTTGATGGTCCTAATCCCAACCTTCTATAAACCCTAGCTTAGATCTTGTCTTTTTCTAACATGCTAACAAAGGCTACTATTGGACACGCCTCACATCAACTCACTCTCATTTCAATGAAAACCAAGTATACCGGGACTTTGTTTGAAGAATTTGCATCTTAGAGGTTAAGAAAGGCAATAATCATACTCCCTACCAGCTATTCGGTCATAGTACACAATTACTGATATTCGATCCTAGTAGATATATGGAAATGGGGAGATGGTAATACTTTGATGACCTATTTAACATCTCATAGGTTGCAAGCTTCTTAGCAAACAATGCCATTTGAAAAAGACTATCCTGTCTAAATGGTTAGGTTCTCTTGCACTTACCTTTTGTATTGACTAGAAGGATGTTTGGCAAAAAGCTTGCTCCTAGAAAGAGGCAACCTTTATTTGGTTAGTTTGCTATAATGTTGTTGTTGTCCATTCACGGAGAGCATGAATTAACCCGAGCACTCGCCCGAGCATTGATATCACATGTGATTGTTGCTCCCTTGAGATTGAAGAAACACCTTTTCATTGCTTCTTTTCATATCCATGTGCTCAAGAGATATGAGAATATATCCAATCCATTCTTCATCACATCCAAAGAAACTCATCAATTATTGGCCCTCATATTAGATCTAACTTCATTCAATGTGTTTTTGGATTTGCCTTTTCTTGACACTCCCATAGCCTCAAGGCTATATTGACTCTTTTTCTTTAAGGATTATCCAGGTCTCTAGGAACAATAAGGTGTTCAATCAACATAGGTGGCCTTTAGAGTTTAGACTTCTCTCAAAAAGCTTTTTAGGAAGCTTTGTTGGACTTTGCCTGTGCAACACAAATGAAGGCACATTTGGTAGCTTGTCATCACTCCTAACAAGTTGATGCTATTCGGCAAAATTTTGATAGTATTTGGCTTCACTTTTTGGTCCTCACTAGTAGGAATGGAGACCGCATTATCCAGACCAAGTGTCCTTTGCCTTTAGCCATGGTTGTTCTAGCAAACATCACGACAACATGACAAACAAACGTCAGACAATGTCTAGTAGAGCCCTCGTGACGTCCAATAAGTAAACTTTAGGGTTGACATTCAAATGACCATATATTCATGCTAACTCAACACATTCAAATCTCATTTTAGTGAAGTGTCTCAATTTGATAAACACATTACATTCTAAATTTAAGTTCATAATTATAGTGAAATTTAAAATTATCTAAGTAGGTGGCTCATGACCTTAATAGATGCTTATAGGCAAGCTTATTCGACACATCACTATAAGAACCCTGCGTTTTAGGTGACATTTTGTAATTTTTTTAGATGGATTTTAGGTGACATCGGAAAAAACAACTTGTGTTTTTTTTTGTCAATAATCACGTTTAATATAACATCCAGATGTTGTAGTGCATTGTCCATTAGACACGCAATGTAAGACATCCAACACGTTACTCAAACCCAAAATTGTGTCAGACAAGACAACCCTGTGGCTTTAGCTCATTTTTTAGCTCTATTGTGACTTTCCTTTGTTTGTGCTCGTTTCTCTTCATTGTCTAGCCTTTGGCTTGGCTTGATTGTTCTTGTATGAAATTATTTTTTTAATGCAAAGGTTCTTTCATTTGTTCAAAAAAATAAAGAAGCACATAGAATGTTGTTAGAGTGCTAAATACTTTACATTACCAAATAAATGCAAAATCATGACCGAGAATTAATTTCATGGAAGACAATGAGGCAGAAAACTACCACAATCACCTTCGAGATCATCTACTACTGGCTTCTTCAACACAAAAAATTATTTAAAAAAATTAACCCCTAAAGGTGATTTGACAACATAGTGATTTTAGGCAACACACTACAAATGGAATATTTTTTATTTTTCTTTGAAATTTTCACACAATATGTGCCCAAGAAGTAGCTTTAAGGCCCAAAAATTTTCATAACTTTTGACAAAATGGTTCAAACTTATTGCATGATATGTAATTTTCAATGCTCAGTGGGCAGCCCAAAAATTTCTTAAAATATCACTTTTTTCAAAAGAAATAAATTGAAAATGGTTCTCTAGATTTATGTATGTGTGTAAAGCTTTGAATTGTGCCATTTTGATTTATGAGATGAAAGTTATGAGGTGTTATAGTTTGCGGGCAATTATAGATTTCCTATTCTAAACTAAACTTTGGAGTCCTTTATTTAACTCAGTTTTTAGTATTTTTTGAAAAAAATAAATGCACAAGATGAAATTTTTTTATTACTAGATTACAACTATTGGGATTGGAATTTTTCAATTCCATAATTAAATTCTTAACAATTTAGTGTTTTGGATCATTCTCTACTTCTTTGAACTTACTATTTTTTTTCTTATATGCTGTGTAATTCCAAATAATCTAAATTTTTTCAAAAATGTATACAATTTGCCTTGAAGAATGAATCCAAAGAGTTACCACTATTTTTTTTTTTAAATTCACACAAATGTGACCTTGTGTAGTGCAACTGCCCGATTTTTTGTAAGGTCAATTTTTTTTTTGTCAACTCAAACGCTAATATCTGGCAATCTACATGGTGAAAATTTCTGAATTTTTTTCCACATCATTCTTCTCAAACTAGATTACTACAAGATCCTACGATTACATGTCTTCAAAAAATGTTTTTCTTTTAAAATTTAATACTTATATTAGAAATGGCAGTTTTTGAGCGCTTCTGGTGAAAACATTGAGTCTCTGACCTTGAGGGTTTCAATAATTATATGCCCAGATCACCTTCTGATGGGTTGCCAAAACTCCGAAACATGAACATTGCATATTCAAACGATCTCCGACTTCAACTCATACACTCGACAGCGTTTAATGAAATGCGAACCGTACGGTGCCGTGGAACCTGAAGTTATGTCATTAAATGATGTGCAACTATGGCCGGCGAAGCGACAACAAATCAACACTTCACACTAGCTTGGGTCCCAGACCAGCGATCTTGAGAGCAATGTACTATCAATCTAAAGAATTAGAAGTCAATGGACCTCCGTCTTGCAATTGTTTGCAAAAGAATGCTGCAAGCAGCTGTGGCTGTACATGATGTTTCCACATACTCTGATAAATTTGAGGAGCTATTCGTCAATTTACATGCGAAACTTCTTCTGGATCATGTCCACCGTCTTCTCGTCGGTGCGGAACGCCTTCTCCAACACCTCGTCATTAATGTCCGGAGTGAACAAAGCCGGTGCAATTTGTTGCACGCCGGGGTTCTGGCTGCTCAAAGCGGCGAATGCCAAAGCGGGACCCTTGCCCACATTCAGCTGGAAGTGTACCAGCGCCTTGGGGAACACGAACAACTCGCCCTCCGTCACGGTGGTGGCAAACAACGTGTTGTTGGTGTCCACAAAGCCCACGTACAACTCGCCCTTCACCACCAACAGAAGCTCGGTGGCTCTGGGGTGCGTGTGCGGGGGGTTGATGCCGCCCTTGGCGAAGTCGATGCGAGCCGCGGAGATGCCCAAAGTGTTCAATCCCGGGAACTGCAGCACGGACGCAGCCGTGACGTTGGCGTTGTTGGGGTTGTTGGTGTTTCCTGGGTTCTTCAATCCATCAAACACGAAATCGCTGACCCACACCTTGTCAGCTGGCTTGCAGCTGAATCCGTTGATGGTGAGTCCGCTCTTCAAGTCTGCGACGCAGAAGTCCTGGAGCGGATCCTCGTCCGCTGCCATGGCGAGCATGGGCAGCATTGCCACGCTCATCAACACGGCCACGGTCACCCACAAGCTTCTGCGAGTCATGATGGCCATGTGGAGTAGATCGATATCAGTCGCTTCGAGCTGCTGGAATTTGAATTGAAACGATCCTGGTCGATGAGTTGTGGAGTTGAGCTTGCTGCTAGATTGTCGAGCAGTGTGAGTTGCAAGAGATGTAACAGTGTTGAGGGAGATGGCTGCGGACGCTGTAGGATGTGTAATATTGTTGTTGTTACAATTGCTTGGGTTGTGAGTGTTTATATCCATCTCAAGGCGTGCCTGGTGAAGCGCGTTATCCAAGACGCGAGGTGACTGTAAGGATAGCTCGGAAGAAAATTCGGAAATAACTTATTCCGTAGTACTCTCACTGAGACGACCAAGGAAACGAGGCAGGCTGCGGGGAGGGTCCCGCAGGGCCGCCCTCTGCTATTCGTGAGAGAGTAAAGACGGGTCCACTGGAAGTCCGAGAGAGGACTTCTGACGTGTGAGCCGCGAAAGCGATCGAGACGCAGTTGAGAATGGAGAAAGATTGGGAAGCCACTTCACGACCGCCAGGGCTCCGTGATTCTTGGAGTTCAATTTTTCTTCGTCCATTGAAATCTTAGTCAAACTTAGACGAACATTCTTCACAATCTTTGGTCTTGAGTCGCCTACGAGGTTTGCTACTAGGGGTAGTCACACCTTCTTCACTTTGCACTTGGAGAATGGAGAATGAGAAGTTGGTAAGGGTTTGGAGGAGCCAATGGGAAGCCATGGTGGGTGAAGAAGGTGTGAGACCCCTAAAAGATGTGTTGAGAGTGGAGAATGAAAAAAGTGGAGAAGCAACTTACCTAAACCTAAGATTAGACATAGAGTGAAATCGGCAACAACAAAGGTAAAGCAACAATGAAAGGTAAAAGTGTAGAACACAAAGGAATATACTTAAGTACGTATATCTTCCACACTCCCACTCTTCACCTCAAGAGGTGAAGACTAGGAATGCAGAAGATATATTTAACTAAGTATATTCTACCAACATGAAGCCAACTCCAAGCCACCACCTTTCCATTCTCCATTCTCCAAGTGTAAAGTGAAGAAGGTGTGACTACCCCTACTGTTAGAGCATCACCACCCGTTTTGCAAAATGCAATGGAAATTTGACCTGCAAAATGCAAAGTCATCCACTTTGCAAGCCGAGTGGTGAGCTGTGTCCATTCGACTGCGCCCACCCGACTTCCTATTAAGAGGTGGAGTTGCAATAAACAAGGTAGTTGGGCAGTAAATTTATGGGAACAAAATGAGAATACCGATGTGAGTAAGACCATTGGTGGTGGTCAAATGATTACAAGCTGATACCTATTTAAATAGTTTATAGAGTATAATTATGAATTTATAAATTTAGCTATTAAAAAATTATGAATTTAGCTATTAAATAGTTCATAATTCATAACTTTGAACTATGAATTTAGCTATTAAATAGTTCATAATTCATAACTTTGAACTATGAATTTAGCTATTAAATAGTTCATAATTCATAACTTTGAACTATGAATTTAGCTATTAAATAGTTCATAATTCATAACTTTGAACTATGAATTTAGCTATTAAATAGTTCATAATTCATAACTTTGAACTATGAATTTAGCTATTAAATAGTTCATAATTCATAACTTTGAACTATGAATTTAGCTATTAAATAGTTCATAATTCATAACTTTGAACTATGAATTTAGCTATTAAATAGTTCATAATTCATAACTTTGAACTATGAATTTAGCTATTAAAATAAACTCTTGTTTATTTGGAAAATGCCAAAGGTTTTATTAATTTAGGAAAAAGGTTTAGGGTATCCAATAAATACTACTATGAGTGATTTTTCTTTTCTTTTCAAAGTTGTCATAATATTATAGTGCACAACTTAAACCCATAAAGGATGCAGACTCTCACAACCAAAGTAGCCACCAAAATGCTCCAAATATTGGACCATTGAAAAGTCAAGTCATCCATCAACCAATTTTACAATTTTAGGTTGTAGTGTCTTTTAACCTCCAAAGGCATTAGAGGAGATTTCAGCCCCCTGGAGGGCTGTGAATTCCCAGACTGTAGGAACTGGTTCGCAGGGGGCTGCAGCAGCTTGTAGACGTGGAATGGCGACTTCCACGTTGGAAAAAAATAATTTTTTTTTCTGTTTTTCTTTTTGCATTTCAAGACTAAAACTTTTTTTTTTTAATTTTTTTAATTTTTTTTATCGGGAACAGCCGTTCCCCGAAAACTGCAGGGGGACAGTTCCCCCGCAGCTGCTTGAAACGGCCCTCCAAGGGTCCGAAAACTCCTCTAATGAGTAGATCAAGTGCAAAATAGTCAAATGTCATGTTTGAACTACATTTTTCCTTTTTAATTGCATTCAAATACCAATCTTATATTTTTGTTACTTGACATTATGAATTGTCAATCATTATGAAAAAATTTACTGTGCTTCATGAAAAACTAAGTAACCTAGTGAAAATAAATTTATAAGTATAGACAAAACAATTCAATTAATTTGAAATTATTTCAAGAGGTACAAGTAGCAATGGAGATTACTATGAAAATTTCTCAATTACTTGTGTTATTTTTTACACCCAAAACACGCTTGATATTGGCCTTTAAGTCAAATTTCACTATCAAGCTAAATCTATCCTATTGAATAGTTGCAAGAAACACTTCACGTCTTTCATTCAAAACTACGTTTTTTGACCATAGGACTAGCAATACTATGCAATACTACTAAATAATACTACATTTGAGAAGCGCCCCAACAAATTTGCACCGTTGATTGAAGGCGCCTGCAGATCTACACTGTTGATTTAGTACTATGTTGTACTATGCAATACTACGGACTACTATGAAGTACTGTAGAAGCTATTGGGAGCAGAAAATAGTAGAAAAGGAATATGTAGAGATTTTCATTTTTAGTAATTCAAAAAAAATTCAAAAAAATTCCATAAAAAAGAAATTGTTCTAGAGAAGACTGTGGTCGCATTGCACCAAAAAATTCATGAAGGAAATTTTTTCCCTCTTCATAGCTTTCACGCAAAAGAAGGTCACTTTGACCCCATGTGTGCAATCGACATGATGCTATTTTCACAAAAACTTATTGTTAGTCCTTTTAGTGTTAGTAGACCTCCAACATGTCCAATTTGTGGCTTCAAATTTGTATTTTTGAGTCAAAAATAGGACTACCCCCCCCCCTCCAATGGCCAAGGTAGACACCCAATTGGAGGCATGTTAAAAATAGTAAACTAAATTTTTTTAAATTTAAAAATCACTCAAGGTCTGTAACTTAGCATCTACCTTCATTCCAAATTTCATGCTAAATGGACAAACAATGCAAAAGTTATGAGCAAAAAGTCAATTTTTTAGTGCAAAGGGACAAGAAATAGGACAAGTGTTTCTTGCAATCACCCTATTATATAATTTATGTATACAATCTTGATACTTTTCAAGGGTAAAAAAGCATATTTTCTATTGACACGGATTTTTTCATAAATTTTGATGGAAAAATCAAATAATTGTAATTTTTTAAAGTAAAAAGATGGAAATAAAATTATATTGATTACAATATATATTCAAATAATCTAGAATTTTTACCATAAATGATGTTCAAAATGATAAACATAATTTCATAATTGAAAATTGAAAAAACACTTTAAAAGAAGAAAATTCAAATGAAAAACACACAATGCAAAGTAATACGATTTTGATACTTGGAACTAGCAATTGCAATAATTAGTTCTATTTTTCAGTTTTTTCAAAATTCTAAAATGGAATAATTATTTTCATCTCTTCAAAGTCATTGATAGTGAATATACGGTTTTTATTAAGAAAAAATATTTGAACCCCAAGATAGCGAATATGTGATTTTTATTAAGAAAAAACATTTGCACCCTAGCATATTTCAACAGCTTGGGCCAAACTCAAGTGTCACAGCACCCTTCCCATCAAAGTTGCAGTTGTTTTATGCATCCCGTGAAGGTTCACTCAGCTAAATCGCAGAATGAGGTGAAAAACACCACAAGTGGTGAAAAACATTTGTTGTCCTGAGGTTGCGGAAAGTCAATTCAGTTTGTCTTAAGCAGTTTTGCAGGCCAAGAGCAGGTTGAGATTTGGATTGCAAAATGATCACATTTACCAACCTGAGAGCATCCCCACCCGTCCTGCAAAACGGATGGCCTCTTAAGAGGAGCGGACTCCAAAGGGTCTCCGGCCTCCAAAACGAGGTCCTTTTGCAGGCTGGTTCCTGATCTGCAAAATAGTTGCGAGACAGTATACGACAACCTTCCGCAACTGCAGGTGCTGAGTTTTTTTCACCTTCGCGCAATTTGCTTTCACCTCTGGTAACCTTTCTTGCCGTTCCCCTTCGCAGCGATGAGCAGGGCTTCACGATGAGGAGGGCTTCACGATGAGCAGCTTCACGATGAGTGGGGCTTCACGATGAGCAAGGCATGAATTTCTTGACCTGCAATTTTGAGTTTAGGGTTATCATGTTTGGGGAAAAACGTTGCCTGTTGTTGACCTTGAATCTGAGATCGAAGGGTGAGGACAGGAAGGTGGGCGAGGAGAGAGTGCCATCGCTTGCAGACAGGGCGAATATTGTAGAGGGTCGAAATGGGGAGCCGCGCGAGAACCAGGACTTCTAAATCTTGGGGTAACAATGCACCCTCACTGCCGACCCTTTTGAAGTCCTGAAAAAGAAAACGTACAGTAAGAATTCGTAAGCAAGCACGAATTGGAAGATTCTACAATTGGACGAACAAGGAACGAAAGGTACATGAGAGTTCTTGCTTAAATTTGAGACGGTGCAAGCTTTGTGATTGTTGTAGCCAGGTGCAAAATTTTGTAAGTTAATTTGGTGTACTGAATAATAAAAAGGTTTTTATTGTAGTACGAATCGACAGTACTCAGTCCATTTGCCCCTGCTCGATCTGCTTGATCATGCACAGTTGTAAGTTAATTTGAGAAGGGAAAGCAACAGGGAAGGGGACACTTTTGGTTTACTAAACCACACAATACATTAGATGGTCCATTGGCCATACTTGTGAACCTTGACTTGTGTTAACTGTGTCAACACTTGATCTATTGACACTTAGTTTAATTTTTGCAACTGATTTTGACGTTAACATAGAATGAATGTGCAAAATTTGAGACGGTGCAAGCTTTGTCGGGCAAACTTTGATTTGTGTTAAACTGTGTCAACACTTGATCTATTGACACTTACTTCTTTGCAACTGATTTTGACGGTAGCTCAGGAGTAAATGTGCAAAATTTGAGACAGTGCAAGCTTTGTGATTGTTGTAGCCAGCCAGGGCAAGACTCAAAGTTCATCTGCCTAATGTAACGAATGGACATTATGTCCAACATGGAGAAGTTCGTTAATGCACCTGTGTTCTGCATTTTCGTTCGTTTGTTAATGCACTTTGTTCTGCATTTTCTGAAGTTTTGGAATTTAACTCGACAAATGATTTGCTCTTGGATGCTCATGAGCTTCACGTTATCTCTATGTTGTTAATATGTGTGCCAAATTTCAAGGCCAAAAGATTTACACGTAAAAAGATATTCACAATTTACCAACATGTGTAGTTGAGAGAAACAATTTCAATGCTACCAACTGGATGCAGGCTCTCCCTTTTAACGGCCAGGGTGAACTGACCCCCTCGCTCGGCCTTGTGGGAAAACCCTGGAATTATTTATTTTTCGCACATGAATTTTTTTGCAAATTTTTAATTCATTTTTGCAATCAGAAACAACAAATTAGTTAAGAGAGGTCAAGAATATATCCTAGAACAGCCCAAAATAGGGGGCTTTTTTTTTACATGCACCCCTCGTAAGGCCGAGTGAGGGGGTCAATCCACCCCGATCCTTTTAACAACCATCCGTTTTGGCAGACGGGTGGGCCATTTTTGCAAGTTGCTTAGAAGAAATCATCCAATATAGTAGATGGATGGGCATGCTCTTAAAGGGCTAGATGCATTTTGTAAGTGTGCGCTCTAGAAGTTGCCTTTGCAACAGTGATGGTGGGGAGCACAAGGTCCTGAGGGCCTTCCCGGAGCCGTTGAGGTCACTTATAGCGTGCTTGGGTGGGCATGCTCTTAGTCAAACTCTAGTGTCTTACTCACAAATCCCCCAAGACAATCTTGCGAAACCCTACCTACCTATTTTCCTTTTTACTCATGAGTTAAACTACACCAAGCATTCTTTTCATCCATTTACACCTACATGCTATTAGGCAGGGGGGATTTTATCAAAAACAAATTATGATTTGATATTTAGATTGTAGATATGAAATCTTCATTTAGGTAATTTTTTAGATACTTTTCATTCCTACATGAATAAATTTGAATACTTGCACAAATATTAGAAATCATTTTTGATAAGCTATTCACTTTGGTGGTATATAGGTCAAAATATTTTTTTCAACATATTTGGATGTACTTTATCCATATTGTAGACCTCCCAAACCAAGTTCTTAGAAATGTAGAAAATACATTTGAGTGCCTGTCATCAATCTTAAAAGTTAAGGCCGTACCTATTGTATAGTCAAATGGTCCATAATCATTTTGAAACTCAATTTAGCCCTTTTTATGAGTCTTAATTTTTTTTATTACATTAATTCATGTGGATACTTTTCATATAGTCTCATGAAAATTTTCCATTGGTATAAATTTATAACAAAAGGCAAAAATAAACTCATGAATATAGTAATGGTAGTCCAATCATTTGAGGATTGAGATTCCTTTTCAAAGTACAATTAGCAAATCAACAAGGTATAATATTGTGAAAATTTGTTAAGAAATTGTTGTATTTTTTGCTCACCAAGCACATGTGGCTAGATGACCTTAAAGTCAAATTGTTGTCATTTAGCTAAATATAGTCTATATATAATTTAATAATGAATTATGATATTGTTTATATAGAAAATTCTTTCTTGTACTGCATAATTATTGATGATTAAAAGTTTTGTTGAATAAGTCATAAATTAATTAGTATAATTCTTCAAAATATAAGGTGGTATGAAATTTGGTGTATTGTAATGTATATTAGAATTTTTTTGTAGGTTTACCACAAAAGAAGTTTGGAACTTAAAATAAATAAATAAAACTTTAAAGCTCAATTAGATTGAAGTTAAAACATGTGAATGAAAAATGCTCAATATTGTTGATGTTATTTGAGATCTAAAACTTTCAACTTGTAATTGAAGTAATCAGTCAATGAGTTCTTGAATTTTTAAGACAAAATAATTGGACAAACTTGTTAGGCATCATTTTCTTAGTTTAAATCATATACCAAAAATATATATTACAAAGTTACAATTTAGATTGATTAAAGGTCATCTAAGGTTTTAATTATACAATCAATCTTTGTGAATGTTTTAACAAGTTAGATAAAGGTTCCTATAGTTGAATTTGTTAAAGAAACAAATGTAGATGAAGATTTTAGCCTTGCTTAAAAGACTGCTTTAGAGACTATTATTTTGAAGTAGTTTTGGGCCCCTAAACTTGAAATAACTTTAGGGATTAATTTTGGACAACCTTTCTTTGGCGAGAAATAAAACTTTTTGTGTAGAAGTTGTATTCTTTAATAAATACTAGATCAAATAATCTTAGAGTTATTTTGTTTCACTATGGTCAAAAGTTGTTTGTAATTAGAATAACACAATTTGTTCATTATTGTCTATTGTTAAGAATAAAGAAATTTACTTCTAGAGGATAATATTGACGTTTTCACCCTTAATTCTTTTTTGATTTTTCACAAATAAAGTGAAACTCAATTTTTATCCAATCTAAAATAAAAACATATTATCAATAGATATTGAAAATTAGATGAATTTCTAAAAGGAATTGTTTCAAAATTGATTTTAGATAAATCTACAAATATTTTTCTAAATTTGATAGTGTCAATAATTTATAATCCTGATACTTTAGAGTTAGGGTCTTGTCATATGATGCAAATATCAAAAAGGTTGAATGAGCCATATTATATTTTAAAGCATATCTTCATTTTGTCCCCTACCTCTTGACCCCTCATCGCTAGAGGGGACGAAAGTGTCCCCACATAGTTTCAAGTCCAATTCAAAGTCTTGTAACTTTTGCATCCAATGTCCATTTTCAATAAAATTTATTGGGTTATGTTCTTCTTGAATTCTAGTTATTGTGATAAAAATTTCATGTCAATCCAAGTTGTTTTGAATGTTTGGCAGCAATTCAAAGTTCAAAATCCTGAATTCTTTGGATTACAGTGAACTTTAGGAGCTTGTTTCATCTTCATACAATTTCAATTTCCAATAATGTTTTTTGGAAGATATGCGCATACTAGTCTAGATTATGTGGCTAACATTCTACCTCAATCCAAGAAGTAATGAGTGACTAAGAAGCGTTTTAGTAGGAGGTTCATCCTTAGAGGTGTTTTTTGCAACTTTTCTTGCTATTTTTTTGACATTAGCAAGCCATTTTGCAGACACAATGAGTCAATTCTATGATATTTTCTTACACAGATGTGTTTGTATTCCGGTTTTGAATCACTCTGTAGTTTAAAGTTTTTCCAGTTGAATAGGTTTAGAAATCAAATTTCACCTCCAAATGCGTTTCTAGGAAAATTTCAGCATCCTTTTTCAATACTAAAACATTATAATCTTTCAATCTACGTGGTCAAATGACTCCAAATTTGATTCATGTCATTTGCAACATGTACTGTACAAGATTGTACGGTTGAGATTCCTATTCCTTACTGAAATTTTGAACTACAACATTACAAAAGCAGTGATGTTTTTGAACTCAAATAGGCCTCCACCGATCAGGGGTTAACCCTCAAATTTCAGATACGGCACACTTATATTAGCTATGTTGTATGAACATCACATTTTCTTAGACAAAGGTACTGCAAATAAAATCAGGTCAGTACTCTAAACTCAGAAGATGAACACACAGAATGCAACTATAGTGCAGGATACTTTACAGCCACGACCAATTGAATGCAAAGTCACAACCCGGCGTTCCAAGTGAGTGAAAATAAATGAGGCAGAAAACTCTTATGCTGGACTTCTGAATACAGAAATCTCTTTGAAAAATACAAACACAATTCATTTCACCTTCTCATGGGTTACCAAAACTCCAAAACATGCACATTTCTCAAGCGCGAACACATATAGAACTCAGAATTCAACACATGCAGTGGACACCGTTACATGAAATGAGATGAACTGTGAACCTGGTATTTCATTAAATGCTGTGCAACTATGGCGGGCGAAGTCCAAATGAAGAAACTCTTAACAGTCAGACTTCCCAAAGAATGCTAATAGTATCAATGGCTATATACGATGTTTCCACAGACTTTGAGAACTAAATCTGATGAGCTATTGATCGATTTACATGCGGAACTCCTTCTGGATCATGTCCACCGTCTTCTCGTCGGTGCGGAACGCCTTCTCCAACACCTCGTCATTGATGTCCGGAGTGAACAAAGCAGGTGCAATTTGCTGCACGCCGGGGTTCTGGCTGCTCAAAGCGGCGAATGCCAAAGCGGGACCCTTGCCCACGTTCAGCTGGAAGTGTACCAGCGCCTTGGGGAACACGAACAACTCGCCCTCCGTCACGGTCGTGGCAAACAACGTGTTGTTGGTGTCCACAAAGCCCACGTACAACTCGCCCTTCACCACCAACAGAAGCTCGGTGGCTCTGGGGTGCGTGTGTGGGGGGTTGATGCCGCCCTTGGCGAAGTCGATGCGAGCCGCGGAGATGCCCAAAGTGTTCAATCCCGGGAACTGCAGCACGGACGCAGCCGTGACGTTGGCGTTGTTGGGGTTGTTGGTGTTTCCTGGGTTCTTCAATCCATCAAATGTGAAGTCGCTGACCCACACCTTGTCAGCTGGCTTGCAGCTGAATCCGTTGATGGTGAGTCCGCTCTTCAAGTCGGCTACGCAGAAGTCCTGGAGCGGATCCTCGTCCGCTGCCATGGCGAGCATGGGCACCATTGCCACGCTCATCAACACGGCCACGGTCACCCACAAGCTTCTGCGAGTCATGATGGCCATGTGGAGTAGATCGATATGAGTCGCTTTGAGGTGCTGGAATTTGACTTGAAATGGTCCTGATCGATGAGTTGTGGAGTTGAGCTTGCTGCTAGATTGTCGAGCAGTGTGAGTTGCAAGAGATGTAACAGTGTTGAGGGAGATGGCTGCGGACGCTGTAGGATGTGTAATATTGCTGTTGTTACAATTGCTTGGGTTGTGAGTGTTTATATCCATCTCAAGGCGTGCCTGGTGAAGCGCGTTCTCCAAGACGCGGGGTTGCTGAAAGGAAAACTCGGAAGAGAATTCAGAAATAACTTTTAACTCGGAGACGACGAAGAAGACGAGGTAGGCTGCCGGGAGGGTCCCGCAGGGCCGCCCTCTGCTATTCGTGAGAGAGTAAAGACGGGGTCCACTGGAAGTCCGAGAGAGGACTTCTGACGTGTGAGCCGCAAAAGCGATCGAGGCGCAGTTGAGAATGGAGGAAGCTTGGGTAGCCACACAAGGGCGCCGTGGTTCTTGGAGTTCAAATTTTCGTCTCCTTGCAAGTCCGTTGAAATCTTAGTCAAACTCTTGGTGTCTTTCACTAGGGGTAGTCACACATGCACTTGGAGAATAGAAATGTGGCGGTTTGGGCTTGGCTTCATGTTGATAGAATATACTTAGTTAGATATATCTTCTGCACTCCTAGTCTTCACCTCCAGAGGTGAAGATTGGGAGTGTGAAAGATATATCCACATAAGTATATTCCTTTGTGCTCTACACTTTTATCTTTTCATTGCCACTTTTACCTTTATGGTCAATTTCGTTAAAATGGCGGTATTCCATTAAAAATGGTACAAAATGAAACCACTGAATAAATGAAAACAATGGAAAGATTGTCCGAGGGGAGTGGAAATGCGTGAACTAGGAGTGATTTGAATGTGCTAGGTATAAAATTGGCACATGTATGACCCTATCGTGGCACACTTATTCTCCATTTGTAGAAGATATTCCATTAAAATGGCATGCGGAATACCGCCATTTTAACGAAATTGACCATCTTTGTTGTTGCAAATTTCTCTCCAACCTTACATCTAATCTTATGTTTAGGTAAATGGATTCTCTATTTTTTTCATTCTCCACTTTCAACATAATTTTTAAAGGTGTCACACCTTCTTCACCCATTGTGGCTTCCCATTTGTTCCTCCAAACCCTCCCCAACTTCTCATTCTCCATTCTCCAAGTGCCAAGTGAAGAAGGTGTGACTACCCCTACTATCTTACTCACAAATTCATGAGTTGAACTGTGACGAGAATATGTTCTTTTCATGCATGATACTGGGTGGGGGATTTTACACAAAGCAAATTATAGCTTAACATAAGATTTTTATGTAAGTAATTTGTTTTGTTTTTTTCCATCCCTATGAACAAATTTGAAAGCTTGCACAAAAATCATAAATATAGCAAAGAAGTCCAATCATTTGAGATTCTTCTTCAAAATACAACTAATTAAAACTAACAATGTACCATATGGTAGTGTGAAAATTTATTGAGTATTTATTTTATGTTTTGCTCATAAATAAGATATACATGACCTTAAAGTCAAATTGTTGTCATTTAGCTAAATCTAGTCTACGAATCTATGTATTATTGAGTGATGAATTTTTGATATTGTTCATACATGAAAATCCTAGTTGTTATTCATGTTGATGTTTAGAAGTTGTGATTCTTCAAAGTATAAGGTGGTAGGAAATATAACCCCTAAAGAACCATTTGTTCCTTTGGGGGACAAGTGGAATTTTGGGCAGGTACCTACAGTCTCAATTTTTGTCCCGATTTTTTAAAACTTTTTTGAATATAGAAGAATTGATTATCTTCATGGGAATATAAATTCTTTTTCAATCGGTGCCGAGGAACAATAGTTATGCCCAAATAAGCTAAAAATAGGAGAAAAAGGGGGGGGGGGGGAGGAGAGAGGGGGCAACAAAAAATAAAATAAAAATTTTAAACTTTCTTTTTCCCATAGATTATAATTTTGTCTATATGGAAAGCTTTGATTCATTGCATTTGGATTTGTTATGAGAAAGTTATGGACAATCTTGTTTTGGGGGCAATTAGAGCATCTTCTTGAGAAAATAACTTGTAGGATTTATTTTTAAATGCAATTTTTACAATTCTTCAAAATAAAAAGTTCCACATTGTTTAGTTTTTTTTCTAGAACAATCTCACCATTGGAATTAGTGCATTTTAATTCCATCTTAAAGATATTAATAATTGAAATTTTCCTTCTATCTCGTACCTACTTCTACTTAACAATTTTTTTAAGAAAAAATATATATTTTTTATTTTAATTTTTTTCCTAAACTCTCAACTCAATTCTCTACCCTAAAGATTTAAATCTCAAAACTCTGTAGTGCAAAAAATTTAAGTCAAGAAGGTTCAAAGTCAAATAATATAGTCCTGCATAGTGTTGAAAAACTTATTTTTTTCACTTTAAATGCAGATATCTTGCAATCTTTGCAGTCAAAAAAAATTTCCACACATTTTCATACCAATTAGGTGTAAGATCCAACGGTTAGATGTGCAAAAAAAACAATTTTCAATTCTTTTTTACTCTTTGCCATAGAAATGGCAGTTTTGAGTGTTTTTTGGCAAAAAAAGGCCTTGGTCCATTAGGGGTTAATGAATTCTAATGTATATTCTAAGATTAATTTTTTTTAAATTTCTGATAAAACTTCATTTCTGATAAAACTATAAGATTTTTCTAAGCTCCAACTATAATGAAGCTTTAAAATGTGAATGAAAAACAATCAATATTGTTGATATTATTTGGGATTTAGAACTTATAACTTGCAATTGCAATAATTCAATGAGTTCTTGGATTTTTAAAAAGAAAAAAAATTGAACAAGAAAAACAAGCTCATTAGGCATCATTTTCTTAGTTTAAACCATGTACCAAAAATATATGTTAGGAATCTATAATTTAGATTGATTAAAGGTTATCCAAAGTTTTATTTATATAATCAAGTTCTAAAGAAAATTAATAATTACTTTTGGATGCACTCAGTTTTCTAAACATTGTAGTTACTACATCTTATTAATGTAGTTATTGCATCTTTTGAGCTCATTGTCATTGTAGATTAGATTCATGATGTAGATTGCAGTACCTGCATCTTTTGAGCTCATTGTGACACTGTCACAATGAACTCAAATCCATTGTTTTTTAAAAATTATTTACACCCCCCCCGCCCGTCCAAATATTTTTTAAATGAATTTTTTTTAAATGATTTACCCCCCCCAGCTCCAAATAGTTTTAATTAAAAAAGATTTAATGAAATTTTTTTAACCTCCCTCCCCCTCCCCTCCCCTCCTTTGTAGTTTCTTGTGACAATACCCATGACAAACAATATGGGATATTGCCCGTATTCCCAATCCGTATCCGTATCCCAGACATTATCGTATCCCAGTCTGTATTCGTATCGGTATCCATATCCGTATAAGTATCCGTATCCAAATTTTTTTCAGATCAACGGTTGGAAGGGGGGTTGTAATTATTTTTTAAATAAAAATCAACGGCTCTATTTTTTAGGAGGGAAGGGGGGGCCTACTAATGCAGGTGCTGCATTTTTTAGCCTCATTGTCATTGTCATTGTCATTGTGACACAATGTCACAATGAGCTCAAAAAAATAATAATTTTTAAATTTTTAAATTTGCATACCCTCCCCCCCTCCCCCTACCTTCTTTTAATTTTTAGAAAGCAATGTAATTGACAAACAAGATAGGACAAACAACATCCCGTATCTTATACCCATACCCATATCATGTATCTCATACTTGTATTTGTATTCATATTTAGTATTGTGCCGTATTTGTATCCATATCCACATTCAATATTCACTATGTATTCATATACGATACTCTATCCGTATACAATATTCATTTTCATATCCGTACATCTATATTGATATTTGGACGGCTCAAATTAAATCTCACAAAATCAACAGCTTGTAATTTTTTGAGAAATCAACAACAATTTCGAAAGTAATCATCTTAAAAAGAAAACAATCAATGGCCTTTAACTTTTTTGAGAGAGGGGGGGCAACTAATACCCTTGGTAGCCTCTTTGGGGTACATTATGGGTCTGAACAAGTTAATTGTATAATTATTAATGAATTCACTTAGCCTCGCAATTTGTTTGGGGTCAAAATATTTTTTTATAAAGATAGGTGCTAAAACTATTCAAACATTATTTCAAAATTTAGTTTTAGTAAAAAAATGAAGATATAAACAAAGAACATTTCAATTAGTAATTTTCTTGAAATAATTTGAATATTGCAAATGAAATACAATTTCCAATCAACTAAAGTTCATAATATAACTACTAATATATCATAAAAACTCAATTTAGAAAAATATTTTTCTAATGAAATGAATCTTTGTGAGTTAATTTTATGTAGAGTTTATAAAATTTTGTTTTTCAATCTAGAAGGCTATAAAAGGCATAAAAATGTAGGCTTGGTTGGAAAAAATTATATACTTTTAATGTGAAGATATTTGTACTGAAATTTGAAAGCTTACTAATGACCATGCTTTGAACGCCAGATAAGGCGGAGGGGGGGGGGCCTTGGCCCCCCTTCAAATTTCAAATCTAATGACCATGCTAGTAGTTTGTTTAACAAAAAAACATTGACCTAAAATATTCTCTCTAATCAAGGTCAATTGAAAATAATATGCTAAGGTATTAATCGGGAAGGTAATGAATTCACTTACATAGCTAAAGAAGCTAAGAAGGAGGGTAAAAATGTAAAATAATGGATATAAAATGGTGAAGATGTCATAGAGTAAAAAAAATGAGGTGGGTTTCATTTTCTAATTTAAAGATTTCCATATTTAAAGATTTATTTATTTATTTAAACTATATTATACTTAATAGATTTTTAGATTTTTAGATTTCTAAATATAAAAGTTATCATATAGTATTAATGATAAATTTACAAACAATTGGTTGATTCAATTCAATTAGATACAAATTGTTTTTCTTCTGGATACAAATAATTTTTTATAATAGGAATTTTACTTAATTTTGATAGGTTTTAGATCATGAAAATAAAAGTTTTGGGCCTTAAGGCTTTTGGATCCTTGGTCTCTTTAATAATAATTGTGCAAGTTAGTGAAAAATTCATAATAATGTACTTAGTCATAAACACATAATAATGTACAATATTCATAACCCCTAAATGACTAATTGGCCAATTCATGGTTGTTAATTTTGGAAAACCTTGCTTTGGCAAAAAAAAACTATTTTTGCAAATGTTGTATTTTTTAATGCATATTAGATTAAAGAATCTCATAGTCATAATTTTGTTTCACTATGGTCAAAAGTTGTTTGTAAGTAAAATAACACAATTTGTTCATTATTGTCTATTGTTGAGAATTAAGAAATTTACTTTGAGGAGAAAGTATTCATGTTTTCACCTTTAAAATCTTTTTCAAGTTTTTACAAATCAATTGAAATTGTAGTTTTAGCCAATCTTAAAAAAATGAGATATTACCAATAGATATTCAATATTTGATGAATTTCCAAAGAGAATTGCTTCAAAAATCAAAATTTCTTTGAAATAAATCTATAATTTAAAAAAAGAAATTATCATGTGTGGATAATTTATAATCTTAATGCTAAAGAACTTGTCTTGTGATACAAACATCAGAAAAGTTGAAGAAGCCATATTTAATAACATATCTTAATTTTATCTCCTATCTCTTGGAAATTTAAGGTAAACTAAAATCTCAAATTTCAAATTCAACTATACTAGCTATAATGGCAATTTCATTAAATTGGCATATTTTCTTAAACACAACACTTTTCATCTCGGGGGGTGCACTTAGTTTTACTATAACAAACCACGTGCAAACAAGTGGTTTCTAATAAACTATAATTTCAACCTAAAATTTTGAACATTGTTTAATAATGACTATAGCTTTCTATTGCCAAAATTTCCAACTCAAATAAAATATGAAATGATTTCTAGAAGAGGTTGAAAATGAACTAAAATGGCATGTTTTTCAACTCAAATAATTATAGAGGACACATTTAGATGACCATTGAGTCAATATTCAACTCAAAATGAGCTTTCAATAATGAGTTATTTTAAGGAAATTTTTGTTCATTTTTTAGACAATTTTTTCTTATATAATACAGGGGTGTGAAAGTTATTTTTCAATTCTATAGTGTATCTTTTTACTTCAAAAATTTGTAACTAATTATTATTAACAAATAAAAATATCAATAATTCAAAACATAAACTTTCAAAGTAGGAAAATCTATTCATATTTTATTTATTTATTTATATTTAAAATTCAAAACGTATATATATAGGGGGTCCAAAGTTTTGTTCACACTTGGTTTCTAATGGACACTCTAAATGACCCCCTCGAGCTTTTCATTCAATCCGTGTGTGTGAAATCTATACTAGGCATAGACTTTAGTGCTTTGTGTAGATGAATCACAATTTTTGGTGCCATCCTTGAATTGTGTTATCTATGTCATATGAACATTGTATTTTTTTTGACAAAGGTACTACAAAATCATGTACTCTCAATTGACAACATGAAACACATTTCATCCAAGTTCCCTTTCCTAGATATTGAATGTCATCATTGGTCCTTTCTTATATTAAAGATCCTTCAAGGCTAGTTGACTCTTCTCACTAGACACTATGCACAAGTCCATGAAGGTGAATGGGTCGGTTTATTCCATCATCTTGAGGATCCAATTCCATTCCTAACTTGGAAAATTGATGATTCCAATCCCAACCTCCTACAATCCCAAGCTCAAGTCTTGTCTCTTTCTAACACGCAAACAAAGGTCACTATTGGACAGACCTCACATTAGCTTACTCTCATTTCAAATTCAGATGAAAACCAAGTGTATTAGGGTGTTGTTTGAATAATCTGCATCTCGGAGGTTAAGAGAAGTGGTAATTACACTCCCTACCAGGTATTTGGTGGTTGCACTCAATCACTAACATTGGATCCAGTCAGATGGCAATGGGGAGATGGTAATACTTTAATGGCCTATTTGACATCTATAGGTCTCAAGCTTCTTAGCAAACAATCCCAATTAAAAAGGACTATCCCGTCTAAATGGTTAGGCTCTCTTTCATTTACATTTTCTCCTAGCTAGAAAGATGTCAGGTAAAAAGCTTGCTCCTAGAAAGAGGCAACATTTATTTGGTCCATCTAGCACAATGGCACAATGATGTTGTTGTCCATTCATAGAGAGCACGAATTAATCCGGGCATTGATATTACATGTGATTGTTGCTCCCATGGGATTGAAGAAAAAACTCTTCATCGCTCCTTCTTATGTCCACTTGCTTAGGAGATGAAAATATGCCCAATCCATTCTTCATCACATCCAAAGAAACTAATCGATTATTGACCCTTATATTAGATCTAACTTCACTCAATGCGTTTTTGGATTTGCCTTTCCTTGACACTTTCATGGCCTGAAGGCTATATGGATTCTCCTCCAAGGCTTTGCTCTATGGATTATTAGAGTCTCAAGGATCAACAAGGTGTTAAATCAACATAGTTGGCCTTTAGACTTCTCTCAAAAAGCTCTTCAGGAAGCTTTGTTGGACTCCGGCCATGCAACACAAATGAAAGCACATTTGATAGTTTGTCATCATCTCCAACAAGTTGGTGTTGTCCAACAAAATTTTGATAGTATTTGGCTTCACTCTTCAGTCCTCACTGTCTAGTAGGAATGGAGACCACATTATTGAGACCAAGTGTCCTCTGCCTTTAGCTCGTTTTTGTAGCTTTATTGTGACTTTTCTTTGTCTGTTCGTTTCTCTTCATTGTCTAGCCTTTGGCTTGGCTGTTTTTGTATGAAACTATATTTTTTAATGCAAAGTTTTTTCCATTTGTTCAAAAAAATAAAGAAGCTCATCGAGTGTTGGGGGAGTGCAGAATACTTTACATTACTAAATAAATGCAAAATCATAACCAGGAATTAATTTCATGGAAAACAATGAGGCAGAAAACTACCACAATCACCTTTGGGATCATTTGCTCCCGGCCTCCTCAACACAAACAGTTCTTTTTAGGGATTCAATAATTATATGCCCAGGTCACCTTCTCACGGGTTGCCAAAACTCCGAAACATGAACATTGCACATTCAAACGCGCACACGATCTCCGACTTCAACTCCTACACTTAATGAAATGCGAACCGTACGGTGCCGTGGAACCTGAAATTATTTCATTAAATGATGTGCAACTAAGACCGGCGAAGCGCAAATCAACACTTCACACTAGCTTGCGTCCTAGACCAGCGATCTTGAGAGCAATTTACTATCTAAAGAATTAGAAGTCAATGGACCTCCGTCTTGCAATTGTTTGCAAAAGCTAGAATGCTGCAAGCAGCTGTGGCTGTACATGATGTTTCCACATACTCTATTAAATCTGAGGAGCTATTCATCAATTTACATGCGGAACTCCTTCTGGATCATGTCCACCGTCTTCTCGTCGGTGCGGAACGCCTTCTCCAACACCTCGTCATTGATGTCCGGAGTGAACAAAGCAGGTGCAATTTGCTGCACGCCGGGGTTCTGGCTGCTCAAAGCGGCGAATGCCAAAGCGGGACCCTTGCCCACGTTCAGCTGGAAGTGTACCAGCGCCTTGGGGAACACGAACAACTCGCCCTCCGTCACGGTCGTGGCAAACAACGTGTTGTTGGTGTCCACAAAGCCCACGTACAACTCGCCCTTCACCACCAACAGAAGCTCGGTGGCTCTGGGGTGCGTGTGCGGGGGGTTGATGCCGCCCTTGGCGAAGTCGATGCGAGCCGCGGAGATGCCCAAAGTGTTCAATCCCGGGAACTGAAGGACGGACGCAGCCGTGACGTTGGCGTTGTTGGGGTTGTTGGTGTTTCCTGGGTTCTTCAATCCATCAAACACGAAATCGCTGACCCACACCTTGTCAGCTGGCTTGCAGCTGAATCCGTTGATGGTGAGTCCGCTCTTCAAGTCTGCGACGCAGAAGTCCTGGAGCGGATCCTCGTCCGCTGCCATGGCGAGCATGGGCAGCATTGCCACGCTCATCAACACGGCCACGGTCACCCACAAGCTTCTGCGAGTCATGATGGCCATGTGGAGTAGATCGATATCAGTCGCTTCGAGCTGCTGGAATTTGAATTGAAACGATCCTGGTCGATGAGTTGTGGAGTTGAGCTTGCTGCTAGATTGTCGAGCAGTGTGAGTTGCAAGAGATGTAACAGTGTTGAGGGAGATGGCTGCGGACGCTGTAGGATGTGTAATATTGTTGTTGTTACAATTGCTTGGGTTGTGAGTGTTTATATCCATCTCAAGGCGTGCCTGGTGAAGCGCGTTATCCAAGACGCGAGGTGACTGTAAGGATAGCTCGGAAGAAAATTCGGAAATAACTTATTCCGTAGTACTCTCACTGAGACGACCAAGGAAACGAGGCAGGCTGCGGGGAGGGTCCCGCAGGGCCGCCCTCTGCTATTCGTGAGAGAGTAAAGACGGGTCCACTGGAAGTCCGAGAGAGGACTTCTGACGTGTGAGCCGCGAAAGCGATCGAGACGCAGTTGAGAATGGAGAAAGATTGGGAAGCCACTTCACGACCGCCAGGGCTCCGTGATTCTTGGAGTTCAATTTTTCTTCGTCCATTGAAATCTTAGTCAAACTTAGACGAACATTCTTCACAATCTTTGGTCTTGAGTCGCCTACGAGGTTTGCTACTAGGGGTAGTCACACCTTCTTCACTTTGCACTTGGAGAATGGAGAATGAGAAGTTGGTAAGGGTTTGGAGGAGCCAATGGGAAGCCATGGTGGGTGAAGAAGGTGTGAGACCCCTAAAAGATGTGTTGAGAGTGGAGAATGAAAAAAGTGGAGAAGCAACTTACCTAAACCTAAGATTAGACATAGAGTGAAATCGGCAACAACAAAGGTAAAGCAACAATGAAAGGTAAAAGTGTAGAACACAAAGGAATATACTTAAGTACGTATATCTTCCACACTCCCACTCTTCACCTCAAGAGGTGAAGACTAGGAGTGCAGAAGATATATTTAACTAAGTATATTCTACCAACATGAAGCCAACTCCAAGCCACCACCTTTCCATTCTCCATTCTCCAAGTGTAAAGTGAAGAAGGTGTGACTACCCCTACTGTTAGAGCATCACCACCCGTTTTGCAAAATGCAATGGAAATTTGACCTGCAAAATGCAAAGTCATCCACTTTGCAAGCCGAGTGGTGAGCTGTGTCCATTCGACTGCGCCCACCCGACTTCCTATTAAGAGGTGGAGTTGCAATAAACAAGGTAGTTGGGCAGTAAATTTATGGGAACAAAATGAGAATACCGATGTGAGTAAGACCATTGGTGGTGGTCAAATGATTACAAGCTGATACCTATTTAAATAGTTTATAGAGTATAATTATGAATTTATAAATTTAGCTATTAAAAAATTATGAATTTAGCTATTAAATAGTTCATAATTCATAACTTTGAACTATGAATTTAGCTATTAAATAGTTCATAATTCATAACTTTGAACTATGAATTTAGCTATTAAAATAAACTCTTGTTTATTTGGAAAATGCCAAAGGTTTTATTAATTTAGGAAAAAGGTTTAGGGTATCCAATAAATACTACTATGAGTGATTTTTCTTTTCTTTTCAAAGTTGTCATAATATTATAGTGCACAACTTAAACCCATAAAGGATGCAGACTCTCACAACCAAAGTAGCCACCAAAATGCTCCAAATATTGGACCATTGAAAAGTCAAGTCATCCATCAACCAATTTTACAATTTTAGGTTGTAGTGTCTTTTAACCTCCAAAGGCATTAGAGGAGATTTCAGCCCCCTGGAGGGCTGTGAATTCCCAGACTGTAGGAACTGGTTCGCAGGGGGCTGCAGCAGCTTGTAGACGTGGAATGGCGACTTCCACGTTGGAAAAAAATAATTTTTTTTTCTGTTTTTCTTTTTGCATTTCAAGACTAAAACTTTTTTTTTTTAATTTTTTTAATTTTTTTTATCGGGAACAGCCGTTCCCCGAAAACTGCAGGGGGACAGTTCCCCCGCAGCTGCTTGAAACGGCCCTCCAAGGGTCCGAAAACTCCTCTAATGAGTAGATCAAGTGCAAAATAGTCAAATGTCATGTTTGAACTACATTTTTCCTTTTTAATTGCATTCAAATACCAATCTTATATTTTTGTTACTTGACATTATGAATTGTCAATCATTATGAAAAAATTTACTGTGCTTCATGAAAAACTAAGTAACCTAGTGAAAATAAATTTATAAGTATAGACAAAACAATTCAATTAATTTGAAATTATTTCAAGAGGTACAAGTAGCAATGGAGATTACTATGAAAATTTCTCAATTACTTGTGTTATTTTTTACACCCAAAACACGCTTGATATTGGCCTTTAAGTCAAATTTCACTATCAAGCTAAATCTATCCTATTGAATAGTTGCAAGAAACACTTCACGTCTTTCATTCAAAACTACGTTTTTTGACCATAGGACTAGCAATACTATGCAATACTACTAAATAATACTACATTTGAGAAGCGCCCCAACAAATTTGCACCGTTGATTGAAGGCGCCTGCAGATCTACACTGTTGATTTAGTACTATGTTGTACTATGCAATACTACGGACTACTATGAAGTACTGTAGAAGCTATTGGGAGCAGAAAATAGTAGAAAAGGAATATGTAGAGATTTTCATTTTTAGTAATTCAAAAAAAATTCAAAAAAATTCCATAAAAAAGAAATTGTTCTAGAGAAGACTGTGGTCGCATTGCACCAAAAAATTCATGAAGGAAATTTTTTCCCTCTTCATAGCTTTCACGCAAAAGAAGGTCACTTTGACCCCATGTGTGCAATCGACATGATGCTATTTTCACAAAAACTTATTGTTAGTCCTTTTAGTGTTAGTAGACCTCCAACATGTCCAATTTGTGGCTTCAAATTTGTATTTTTGAGTCAAAAATAGGACTACCCCCCCCCCTCCAATGGCCAAGGTAGACACCCAATTGGAGGCATGTTAAAAATAGTAAACTAAATTTTTTTAAATTTAAAAATCACTCAAGGTCTGTAACTTAGCATCTACCTTCATTCCAAATTTCATGCTAAATGGACAAACAATGCAAAAGTTATGAGCAAAAAGTCAATTTTTTAGTGCAAAGGGACAAGAAATAGGACAAGTGTTTCTTGCAATCACCCTATTATATAATTTATGTATACAATCTTGATACTTTTCAAGGGTAAAAAAGCATATTTTCTATTGACACGGATTTTTTCATAAATTTTGATGGAAAAATCAAATAATTGTAATTTTTTAAAGTAAAAAGATGGAAATAAAATTATATTGATTACAATATATATTCAAATAATCTAGAATTTTTACCATAAATGATGTTCAAAATGATAAACATAATTTCATAATTGAAAATTGAAAAAACACTTTAAAAGAAGAAAATTCAAATGAAAAACACACAATGCAAAGTAATACGATTTTGATACTTGGAACTAGCAATTGCAATAATTAGTTCTATTTTTCAGTTTTTTCAAAATTCTAAAATGGAATAATTATTTTCATCTCTTCAAAGTCATTGATAGTGAATATACGGTTTTTATTAAGAAAAAATATTTGAACCCCAAGATAGCGAATATGTGATTTTTATTAAGAAAAAACATTTGCACCCTAGCATATTTCAACAGCTTGGGCCAAACTCAAGTGTCACAGCACCCTTCCCATCAAAGTTGCAGTTGTTTTATGCATCCCGTGAAGGTTCACTCAGCTAAATCGCAGAATGAGGTGAAAAACACCACAAGTGGTGAAAAACATTTGTTGTCCTGAGGTTGCGGAAAGTCAATTCAGTTTGTCTTAAGCAGTTTTGCAGGCCAAGAGCAGGTTGAGATTTGGATTGCAAAATGATCACATTTACCAACCTGAGAGCATCCCCACCCGTCCTGCAAAACGGATGGCCTCTTAAGAGGAGCGGACTCCAAAGGGTCTCCGGCCTCCAAAACGAGGTCCTTTTGCAGGCTGGTTCCTGATCTGCAAAATAGTTGCGAGACAGTATACGACAACCTTCCGCAACTGCAGGTGCTGAGTTTTTTTCACCTTCGCGCAATTTGCTTTCACCTCTGGTAACCTTTCTTGCCGTTCCCCTTCGCAGCGATGAGCAGGGCTTCACGATGAGGAGGGCTTCACGATGAGCAGCTTCACGATGAGTGGGGCTTCACGATGAGCAAGGCATGAATTTCTTGACCTGCAATTTTGAGTTTAGGGTTATCATGTTTGGGGAAAAACGTTGCCTGTTGTTGACCTTGAATCTGAGATCGAAGGGTGAGGACAGGAAGGTGGGCGAGGAGAGAGTGCCATCGCTTGCAGACAGGGCGAATATTGTAGAGGGTCGAAATGGGGAGCCGCGCGAGAACCAGGACTTCTAAATCTTGGGGTAACAATGCACCCTCACTGCCGACCCTTTTGAAGTCCTGAAAAAGAAAACGTACAGTAAGAATTCGTAAGCAAGCACGAATTGGAAGATTCTACAATTGGACGAACAAGGAACGAAAGGTACATGAGAGTTCTTGCTTAAATTTGAGACGGTGCAAGCTTTGTGATTGTTGTAGCCAGGTGCAAAATTTTGTAAGTTAATTTGGTGTACTGAATAATAAAAAGGTTTTTATTGTAGTACGAATCGACAGTACTCAGTCCATTTGCCCCTGCTCGATCTGCTTGATCATGCACAGTTGTAAGTTAATTTGAGAAGGGAAAGCAACAGGGAAGGGGACACTTTTGGTTTACTAAACCACACAATACATTAGATGGTCCATTGGCCATACTTGTGAACCTTGACTTGTGTTAACTGTGTCAACACTTGATCTATTGACACTTAGTTTAATTTTTGCAACTGATTTTGACGTTAACATAGAATGAATGTGCAAAATTTGAGACGGTGCAAGCTTTGTCGGGCAAACTTTGATTTGTGTTAAACTGTGTCAACACTTGATCTATTGACACTTACTTCTTTGCAACTGATTTTGACGGTAGCTCAGGAGTAAATGTGCAAAATTTGAGACAGTGCAAGCTTTGTGATTGTTGTAGCCAGCCAGGGCAAGACTCAAAGTTCATCTGCCTAATGTAACGAATGGACATTATGTCCAACATGGAGAAGTTCGTTAATGCACCTGTGTTCTGCATTTTCGTTCGTTTGTTAATGCACTTTGTTCTGCATTTTCTGAAGTTTTGGAATTTAACTCGACAAATGATTTGCTCTTGGATGCTCATGAGCTTCACGTTATCTCTATGTTGTTAATATGTGTGCCAAATTTCAAGGCCAAAAGATTTACACGTAAAAAGATATTCACAATTTACCAACATGTGTAGTTGAGAGAAACAATTTCAATGCTACCAACTGGATGCAGGCTCTCCCTTTTAACGGCCAGGGTGAACTGACCCCCTCGCTCGGCCTTGTGGGAAAACCCTGGAATTATTTATTTTTCGCACATGAATTTTTTTGCAAATTTTTAATTCATTTTTGCAATCAGAAACAACAAATTAGTTAAGAGAGGTCAAGAATATATCCTAGAACAGCCCAAAATAGGGGGCTTTTTTTTTACATGCACCCCTCGTAAGGCCGAGTGAGGGGGTCAATCCACCCCGATCCTTTTAACAACCATCCGTTTTGGCAGACGGGTGGGCCATTTTTGCAAGTTGCTTAGAAGAAATCATCCAATATAGTAGATGGATGGGCATGCTCTTAAAGGGCTAGATGCATTTTGTAAGTGTGCGCTCTAGAAGTTGCCTTTGCAACAGTGATGGTGGGGAGCACAAGGTCCTGAGGGCCTTCCCGGAGCCGTTGAGGTCACTTATAGCGTGCTTGGGTGGGCATGCTCTTAGTCAAACTCTAGTGTCTTACTCACAAATCCCCCAAGACAATCTTGCGAAACCCTACCTACCTATTTTCCTTTTTACTCATGAGTTAAACTACACCAAGCATTCTTTTCATCCATTTACACCTACATGCTATTAGGCAGGGGGGATTTTATCAAAAACAAATTATGATTTGATATTTAGATTGTAGATATGAAATCTTCATTTAGGTAATTTTTTAGATACTTTTCATTCCTACATGAATAAATTTGAATACTTGCACAAATATTAGAAATCATTTTTGATAAGCTATTCACTTTGGTGGTATATAGGTCAAAATATTTTTTTCAACATATTTGGATGTACTTTATCCATATTGTAGACCTCCCAAACCAAGTTCTTAGAAATGTAGAAAATACATTTGAGTGCCTGTCATCAATCTTAAAAGTTAAGGCCGTACCTATTGTATAGTCAAATGGTCCATAATCATTTTGAAACTCAATTTAGCCCTTTTTATGAGTCTTAATTTTTTTTATTACATTAATTCATGTGGATACTTTTCATATAGTCTCATGAAAATTTTCCATTGGTATAAATTTATAACAAAAGGCAAAAATAAACTCATGAATATAGTAATGGTAGTCCAATCATTTGAGGATTGAGATTCCTTTTCAAAGTACAATTAGCAAATCAACAAGGTATAATATTGTGAAAATTTGTTAAGAAATTGTTGTATTTTTTGCTCACCAAGCACATGTGGCTAGATGACCTTAAAGTCAAATTGTTGTCATTTAGCTAAATATAGTCTATATATAATTTAATAATGAATTATGATATTGTTTATATAGAAAATTCTTTCTTGTACTGCATAATTATTGATGATTAAAAGTTTTGTTGAATAAGTCATAAATTAATTAGTATAATTCTTCAAAATATAAGGTGGTATGAAATTTGGTGTATTGTAATGTATATTAGAATTTTTTTGTAGGTTTACCACAAAAGAAGTTTGGAACTTAAAATAAATAAATAAAACTTTAAAGCTCAATTAGATTGAAGTTAAAACATGTGAATGAAAAATGCTCAATATTGTTGATGTTATTTGAGATCTAAAACTTTCAACTTGTAATTGAAGTAATCAGTCAATGAGTTCTTGAATTTTTAAGACAAAATAATTGGACAAACTTGTTAGGCATCATTTTCTTAGTTTAAATCATATACCAAAAATATATATTACAAAGTTACAATTTAGATTGATTAAAGGTCATCTAAGGTTTTAATTATACAATCAATCTTTGTGAATGTTTTAACAAGTTAGATAAAGGTTCCTATAGTTGAATTTGTTAAAGAAACAAATGTAGATGAAGATTTTAGCCTTGCTTAAAAGACTGCTTTAGAGACTATTATTTTGAAGTAGTTTTGGGCCCCTAAACTTGAAATAACTTTAGGGATTAATTTTGGACAACC
The DNA here is from genome assembly GCA_947034895.1 of Rhytidiadelphus loreus. Taxonomy (NCBI): domain Eukaryota; kingdom Viridiplantae; phylum Streptophyta; class Bryopsida; order Hypnales; family Hylocomiaceae; genus Rhytidiadelphus; species Rhytidiadelphus loreus. Next base: position 50,925,417 of record OX344764.1, read on the forward strand.
TTTCTTTGGCGAGAAATAAAACTTTTTGTGTAGAAGTTGTATTCTTTAATAAATACTAGATCAAATAATCTTAGAGTTATTTTGTTTCACTATGGTCAAAAGTTGTTTGTAATTAGAATAACACAATTTGTTCATTATTGTCTATTGTTAAGAATAAAGAAATTTACTTCTAGAGGATAATATTGACGTTTTCACCCTTAATTCTTTTTTGATTTTTCACAAATAAAGTGAAACTCAATTTTTATCCAATCTAAAATAAAAACATATTATCAATAGATATTGAAAATTAGATGAATTTCTAAAAGGAATTGTTTCAAAATTGATTTTAGATAAATCTACAAATATTTTTCTAAATTTGATAGTGTCAATAATTTATAATCCTGATACTTTAGAGTTAGGGTCTTGTCATATGATGCAAATATCAAAAAGGTTGAATGAGCCATATTATATTTTAAAGCATATCTTCATTTTGTCCCCTACCTCTTGACCCCTCATCGCTAGAGGGGACGAAAGTGTCCCCACATAGTTTCAAGTCCAATTCAAAGTCTTGTAACTTTTGCATCCAATGTCCATTTTCAATAAAATTTATTGGGTTATGTTCTTCTTGAATTCTAGTTATTGTGATAAAAATTTCATGTCAATCCAAGTTGTTTTGAATGTTTGGCAGCAATTCAAAGTTCAAAATCCTGAATTCTTTGGATTACAGTGAACTTTAGGAGCTTGTTTCATCTTCATACAATTTCAATTTCCAATAATGTTTTTTGGAAGATATGCGCATACTAGTCTAGATTATGTGGCTAACATTCTACCTCAATCCAAGAAGTAATGAGTGACTAAGAAGCGTTTTAGTAGGAGGTTCATCCTTAGAGGTGTTTTTTGCAACTTTTCTTGCTATTTTTTTGACATTAGCAAGCCATTTTGCAGACACAATGAGTCAATTCTATGATATTTTCTTACACAGATGTGTTTGTATTCCGGTTTTGAATCACTCTGTAGTTTAAAGTTTTTCCAGTTGAATAGGTTTAGAAATCAAATTTCACCTCCAAATGCGTTTCTAGGAAAATTTCAGCATCCTTTTTCAATACTAAAACATTATAATCTTTCAATCTACGTGGTCAAATGACTCCAAATTTGATTCATGTCATTTGCAACATGTACTGTACAAGATTGTACGGTTGAGATTCCTATTCCTTACTGAAATTTTGAACTACAACATTACAAAAGCAGTGATGTTTTTGAACTCAAATAGGCCTCCACCGATCAGGGGTTAACCCTCAAATTTCAGATACGGCACACTTATATTAGCTATGTTGTATGAACATCACATTTTCTTAGACAAAGGTACTGCAAATAAAATCAGGTCAGTACTCTAAACTCAGAAGATGAACACACAGAATGCAACTATAGTGCAGGATACTTTACAGCCACGACCAATTGAATGCAAAGTCACAACCCGGCGTTCCAAGTGAGTGAAAATAAATGAGGCAGAAAACTCTTATGCTGGACTTCTGAATACAGAAATCTCTTTGAAAAATACAAACACAATTCATTTCACCTTCTCATGGGTTACCAAAACTCCAAAACATGCACATTTCTCAAGCGCGAACACATATAGAACTCAGAATTCAACACATGCAGTGGACACCGTTACATGAAATGAGATGAACTGTGAACCTGGTATTTCATTAAATGCTGTGCAACTATGGCGGGCGAAGTCCAAATGAAGAAACTCTTAACAGTCAGACTTCCCAAAGAATGCTAATAGTATCAATGGCTATATACGATGTTTCCACAGACTTTGAGAACTAAATCTGATGAGCTATTGATCGATTTACATGCGGAACTCCTTCTGGATCATGTCCACCGTCTTCTCGTCGGTGCGGAACGCCTTCTCCAACACCTCGTCATTGATGTCCGGAGTGAACAAAGCAGGTGCAATTTGCTGCACGCCGGGGTTCTGGCTGCTCAAAGCGGCGAATGCCAAAGCGGGACCCTTGCCCACGTTCAGCTGGAAGTGTACCAGCGCCTTGGGGAACACGAACAACTCGCCCTCCGTCACGGTCGTGGCAAACAACGTGTTGTTGGTGTCCACAAAGCCCACGTACAACTCGCCCTTCACCACCAACAGAAGCTCGGTGGCTCTGGGGTGCGTGTGTGGGGGGTTGATGCCGCCCTTGGCGAAGTCGATGCGAGCCGCGGAGATGCCCAAAGTGTTCAATCCCGGGAACTGCAGCACGGACGCAGCCGTGACGTTGGCGTTGTTGGGGTTGTTGGTGTTTCCTGGGTTCTTCAATCCATCAAATGTGAAGTCGCTGACCCACACCTTGTCAGCTGGCTTGCAGCTGAATCCGTTGATGGTGAGTCCGCTCTTCAAGTCGGCTACGCAGAAGTCCTGGAGCGGATCCTCGTCCGCTGCCATGGCGAGCATGGGCACCATTGCCACGCTCATCAACACGGCCACGGTCACCCACAAGCTTCTGCGAGTCATGATGGCCATGTGGAGTAGATCGATATGAGTCGCTTTGAGGTGCTGGAATTTGACTTGAAATGGTCCTGATCGATGAGTTGTGGAGTTGAGCTTGCTGCTAGATTGTCGAGCAGTGTGAGTTGCAAGAGATGTAACAGTGTTGAGGGAGATGGCTGCGGACGCTGTAGGATGTGTAATATTGCTGTTGTTACAATTGCTTGGGTTGTGAGTGTTTATATCCATCTCAAGGCGTGCCTGGTGAAGCGCGTTCTCCAAGACGCGGGGTTGCTGAAAGGAAAACTCGGAAGAGAATTCAGAAATAACTTTTAACTCGGAGACGACGAAGAAGACGAGGTAGGCTGCCGGGAGGGTCCCGCAGGGCCGCCCTCTGCTATTCGTGAGAGAGTAAAGACGGGGTCCACTGGAAGTCCGAGAGAGGACTTCTGACGTGTGAGCCGCAAAAGCGATCGAGGCGCAGTTGAGAATGGAGGAAGCTTGGGTAGCCACACAAGGGCGCCGTGGTTCTTGGAGTTCAAATTTTCGTCTCCTTGCAAGTCCGTTGAAATCTTAGTCAAACTCTTGGTGTCTTTCACTAGGGGTAGTCACACATGCACTTGGAGAATAGAAATGTGGCGGTTTGGGCTTGGCTTCATGTTGATAGAATATACTTAGTTAGATATATCTTCTGCACTCCTAGTCTTCACCTCCAGAGGTGAAGATTGGGAGTGTGAAAGATATATCCACATAAGTATATTCCTTTGTGCTCTACACTTTTATCTTTTCATTGCCACTTTTACCTTTATGGTCAATTTCGTTAAAATGGCGGTATTCCATTAAAAATGGTACAAAATGAAACCACTGAATAAATGAAAACAATGGAAAGATTGTCCGAGGGGAGTGGAAATGCGTGAACTAGGAGTGATTTGAATGTGCTAGGTATAAAATTGGCACATGTATGACCCTATCGTGGCACACTTATTCTCCATTTGTAGAAGATATTCCATTAAAATGGCATGCGGAATACCGCCATTTTAACGAAATTGACCATCTTTGTTGTTGCAAATTTCTCTCCAACCTTACATCTAATCTTATGTTTAGGTAAATGGATTCTCTATTTTTTTCATTCTCCACTTTCAACATAATTTTTAAAGGTGTCACACCTTCTTCACCCATTGTGGCTTCCCATTTGTTCCTCCAAACCCTCCCCAACTTCTCATTCTCCATTCTCCAAGTGCCAAGTGAAGAAGGTGTGACTACCCCTACTATCTTACTCACAAATTCATGAGTTGAACTGTGACGAGAATATGTTCTTTTCATGCATGATACTGGGTGGGGGATTTTACACAAAGCAAATTATAGCTTAACATAAGATTTTTATGTAAGTAATTTGTTTTGTTTTTTTCCATCCCTATGAACAAATTTGAAAGCTTGCACAAAAATCATAAATATAGCAAAGAAGTCCAATCATTTGAGATTCTTCTTCAAAATACAACTAATTAAAACTAACAATGTACCATATGGTAGTGTGAAAATTTATTGAGTATTTATTTTATGTTTTGCTCATAAATAAGATATACATGACCTTAAAGTCAAATTGTTGTCATTTAGCTAAATCTAGTCTACGAATCTATGTATTATTGAGTGATGAATTTTTGATATTGTTCATACATGAAAATCCTAGTTGTTATTCATGTTGATGTTTAGAAGTTGTGATTCTTCAAAGTATAAGGTGGTAGGAAATATAACCCCTAAAGAACCATTTGTTCCTTTGGGGGACAAGTGGAATTTTGGGCAGGTACCTACAGTCTCAATTTTTGTCCCGATTTTTTAAAACTTTTTTGAATATAGAAGAATTGATTATCTTCATGGGAATATAAATTCTTTTTCAATCGGTGCCGAGGAACAATAGTTATGCCCAAATAAGCTAAAAATAGGAGAAAAAGGGGGGGGGGGGGGAGGAGAGAGGGGGCAACAAAAAATAAAATAAAAATTTTAAACTTTCTTTTTCCCATAGATTATAATTTTGTCTATATGGAAAGCTTTGATTCATTGCATTTGGATTTGTTATGAGAAAGTTATGGACAATCTTGTTTTGGGGGCAATTAGAGCATCTTCTTGAGAAAATAACTTGTAGGATTTATTTTTAAATGCAATTTTTACAATTCTTCAAAATAAAAAGTTCCACATTGTTTAGTTTTTTTTCTAGAACAATCTCACCATTGGAATTAGTGCATTTTAATTCCATCTTAAAGATATTAATAATTGAAATTTTCCTTCTATCTCGTACCTACTTCTACTTAACAATTTTTTTAAGAAAAAATATATATTTTTTATTTTAATTTTTTTCCTAAACTCTCAACTCAATTCTCTACCCTAAAGATTTAAATCTCAAAACTCTGTAGTGCAAAAAATTTAAGTCAAGAAGGTTCAAAGTCAAATAATATAGTCCTGCATAGTGTTGAAAAACTTATTTTTTTCACTTTAAATGCAGATATCTTGCAATCTTTGCAGTCAAAAAAAATTTCCACACATTTTCATACCAATTAGGTGTAAGATCCAACGGTTAGATGTGCAAAAAAAACAATTTTCAATTCTTTTTTACTCTTTGCCATAGAAATGGCAGTTTTGAGTGTTTTTTGGCAAAAAAAGGCCTTGGTCCATTAGGGGTTAATGAATTCTAATGTATATTCTAAGATTAATTTTTTTTAAATTTCTGATAAAACTTCATTTCTGATAAAACTATAAGATTTTTCTAAGCTCCAACTATAATGAAGCTTTAAAATGTGAATGAAAAACAATCAATATTGTTGATATTATTTGGGATTTAGAACTTATAACTTGCAATTGCAATAATTCAATGAGTTCTTGGATTTTTAAAAAGAAAAAAAATTGAACAAGAAAAACAAGCTCATTAGGCATCATTTTCTTAGTTTAAACCATGTACCAAAAATATATGTTAGGAATCTATAATTTAGATTGATTAAAGGTTATCCAAAGTTTTATTTATATAATCAAGTTCTAAAGAAAATTAATAATTACTTTTGGATGCACTCAGTTTTCTAAACATTGTAGTTACTACATCTTATTAATGTAGTTATTGCATCTTTTGAGCTCATTGTCATTGTAGATTAGATTCATGATGTAGATTGCAGTACCTGCATCTTTTGAGCTCATTGTGACACTGTCACAATGAACTCAAATCCATTGTTTTTTAAAAATTATTTACACCCCCCCCGCCCGTCCAAATATTTTTTAAATGAATTTTTTTTAAATGATTTACCCCCCCCAGCTCCAAATAGTTTTAATTAAAAAAGATTTAATGAAATTTTTTTAACCTCCCTCCCCCTCCCCTCCCCTCCTTTGTAGTTTCTTGTGACAATACCCATGACAAACAATATGGGATATTGCCCGTATTCCCAATCCGTATCCGTATCCCAGACATTATCGTATCCCAGTCTGTATTCGTATCGGTATCCATATCCGTATAAGTATCCGTATCCAAATTTTTTTCAGATCAACGGTTGGAAGGGGGGTTGTAATTATTTTTTAAATAAAAATCAACGGCTCTATTTTTTAGGAGGGAAGGGGGGGCCTACTAATGCAGGTGCTGCATTTTTTAGCCTCATTGTCATTGTCATTGTCATTGTGACACAATGTCACAATGAGCTCAAAAAAATAATAATTTTTAAATTTTTAAATTTGCATACCCTCCCCCCCTCCCCCTACCTTCTTTTAATTTTTAGAAAGCAATGTAATTGACAAACAAGATAGGACAAACAACATCCCGTATCTTATACCCATACCCATATCATGTATCTCATACTTGTATTTGTATTCATATTTAGTATTGTGCCGTATTTGTATCCATATCCACATTCAATATTCACTATGTATTCATATACGATACTCTATCCGTATACAATATTCATTTTCATATCCGTACATCTATATTGATATTTGGACGGCTCAAATTAAATCTCACAAAATCAACAGCTTGTAATTTTTTGAGAAATCAACAACAATTTCGAAAGTAATCATCTTAAAAAGAAAACAATCAATGGCCTTTAACTTTTTTGAGAGAGGGGGGGCAACTAATACCCTTGGTAGCCTCTTTGGGGTACATTATGGGTCTGAACAAGTTAATTGTATAATTATTAATGAATTCACTTAGCCTCGCAATTTGTTTGGGGTCAAAATATTTTTTTATAAAGATAGGTGCTAAAACTATTCAAACATTATTTCAAAATTTAGTTTTAGTAAAAAAATGAAGATATAAACAAAGAACATTTCAATTAGTAATTTTCTTGAAATAATTTGAATATTGCAAATGAAATACAATTTCCAATCAACTAAAGTTCATAATATAACTACTAATATATCATAAAAACTCAATTTAGAAAAATATTTTTCTAATGAAATGAATCTTTGTGAGTTAATTTTATGTAGAGTTTATAAAATTTTGTTTTTCAATCTAGAAGGCTATAAAAGGCATAAAAATGTAGGCTTGGTTGGAAAAAATTATATACTTTTAATGTGAAGATATTTGTACTGAAATTTGAAAGCTTACTAATGACCATGCTTTGAACGCCAGATAAGGCGGAGGGGGGGGGGGCCTTGGCCCCCCTTCAAATTTCAAATCTAATGACCATGCTAGTAGTTTGTTTAACAAAAAAACATTGACCTAAAATATTCTCTCTAATCAAGGTCAATTGAAAATAATATGCTAAGGTATTAATCGGGAAGGTAATGAATTCACTTACATAGCTAAAGAAGCTAAGAAGGAGGGTAAAAATGTAAAATAATGGATATAAAATGGTGAAGATGTCATAGAGTAAAAAAAATGAGGTGGGTTTCATTTTCTAATTTAAAGATTTCCATATTTAAAGATTTATTTATTTATTTAAACTATATTATACTTAATAGATTTTTAGATTTTTAGATTTCTAAATATAAAAGTTATCATATAGTATTAATGATAAATTTACAAACAATTGGTTGATTCAATTCAATTAGATACAAATTGTTTTTCTTCTGGATACAAATAATTTTTTATAATAGGAATTTTACTTAATTTTGATAGGTTTTAGATCATGAAAATAAAAGTTTTGGGCCTTAAGGCTTTTGGATCCTTGGTCTCTTTAATAATAATTGTGCAAGTTAGTGAAAAATTCATAATAATGTACTTAGTCATAAACACATAATAATGTACAATATTCATAACCCCTAAATGACTAATTGGCCAATTCATGGTTGTTAATTTTGGAAAACCTTGCTTTGGCAAAAAAAAACTATTTTTGCAAATGTTGTATTTTTTAATGCATATTAGATTAAAGAATCTCATAGTCATAATTTTGTTTCACTATGGTCAAAAGTTGTTTGTAAGTAAAATAACACAATTTGTTCATTATTGTCTATTGTTGAGAATTAAGAAATTTACTTTGAGGAGAAAGTATTCATGTTTTCACCTTTAAAATCTTTTTCAAGTTTTTACAAATCAATTGAAATTGTAGTTTTAGCCAATCTTAAAAAAATGAGATATTACCAATAGATATTCAATATTTGATGAATTTCCAAAGAGAATTGCTTCAAAAATCAAAATTTCTTTGAAATAAATCTATAATTTAAAAAAAGAAATTATCATGTGTGGATAATTTATAATCTTAATGCTAAAGAACTTGTCTTGTGATACAAACATCAGAAAAGTTGAAGAAGCCATATTTAATAACATATCTTAATTTTATCTCCTATCTCTTGGACATTTAAGGTAAACTAAAATCTCAAATTTCAAATTCAACTATACTAGCTATAATGGCAATTTCATTAAATTGGCATATTTTCTTAAACACAACACTTTTCATCTCGGGGGGTGCACTTAGTTTTACTATAACAAACCACGTGCAAACAAGTGGTTTCTAATAAACTATAATTTCAACCTAAAATTTTGAACATTGTTTAATAATGACTATAGCTTTCTATTGCCAAAATTTCCAACTCAAATAAAATATGAAATGATTTCTAGAAGAGGTTGAAAATGAACTAAAATGGCATGTTTTTCAACTCAAATAATTATAGAGGACACATTTAGATGACCATTGAGTCAATATTCAACTCAAAATGAGCTTTCAATAATGAGTTATTTTAAGGAAATTTTTGTTCATTTTTTAGACAATTTTTTCTTATATAATACAGGGGTGTGAAAGTTATTTTTCAATTCTATAGTGTATCTTTTTACTTCAAAAATTTGTAACTAATTATTATTAACAAATAAAAATATCAATAATTCAAAACATAAACTTTCAAAGTAGGAAAATCTATTCATATTTTATTTATTTATTTATATTTAAAATTCAAAACGTATATATATAGGGGGTCCAAAGTTTTGTTCACACTTGGTTTCTAATGGACACTCTAAATGACCCCCTCGAGCTTTTCATTCAATCCGTGTGTGTGAAATCTATACTAGGCATAGACTTTAGTGCTTTGTGTAGATGAATCACAATTTTTGGTGCCATCCTTGAATTGTGTTATCTATGTCATATGAACATTGTATTTTTTTTGACAAAGGTACTACAAAATCATGTACTCTCAATTGACAACATGAAACACATTTCATCCAAGTTCCCTTTCCTAGATATTGAATGTCATCATTGGTCCTTTCTTATATTAAAGATCCTTCAAGGCTAGTTGACTCTTCTCACTAGACACTATGCACAAGTCCATGAAGGTGAATGGGTCGGTTTATTCCATCATCTTGAGGATCCAATTCCATTCCTAACTTGGAAAATTGATGATTCCAATCCCAACCTCCTACAATCCCAAGCTCAAGTCTTGTCTCTTTCTAACACGCAAACAAAGGTCACTATTGGACAGACCTCACATTAGCTTACTCTCATTTCAAATTCAGATGAAAACCAAGTGTATTAGGGTGTTGTTTGAATAATCTGCATCTCGGAGGTTAAGAGAAGTGGTAATTACACTCCCTACCAGGTATTTGGTGGTTGCACTCAATCACTAACATTGGATCCAGTCAGATGGCAATGGGGAGATGGTAATACTTTAATGGCCTATTTGACATCTATAGGTCTCAAGCTTCTTAGCAAACAATCCCAATTAAAAAGGACTATCCCGTCTAAATGGTTAGGCTCTCTTTCATTTACATTTTCTCCTAGCTAGAAAGATGTCAGGTAAAAAGCTTGCTCCTAGAAAGAGGCAACATTTATTTGGTCCATCTAGCACAATGGCACAATGATGTTGTTGTCCATTCATAGAGAGCACGAATTAATCCGGGCATTGATATTACATGTGATTGTTGCTCCCATGGGATTGAAGAAAAAACTCTTCATCGCTCCTTCTTATGTCCACTTGCTTAGGAGATGAAAATATGCCCAATCCATTCTTCATCACATCCAAAGAAACTAATCGATTATTGACCCTTATATTAGATCTAACTTCACTCAATGCGTTTTTGGATTTGCCTTTCCTTGACACTTTCATGGCCTGAAGGCTATATGGATTCTCCTCCAAGGCTTTGCTCTATGGATTATTAGAGTCTCAAGGATCAACAAGGTGTTAAATCAACATAGTTGGCCTTTAGACTTCTCTCAAAAAGCTCTTCAGGAAGCTTTGTTGGACTCCGGCCATGCAACACAAATGAAAGCACATTTGATAGTTTGTCATCATCTCCAACAAGTTGGTGTTGTCCAACAAAATTTTGATAGTATTTGGCTTCACTCTTCAGTCCTCACTGTCTAGTAGGAATGGAGACCACATTATTGAGACCAAGTGTCCTCTGCCTTTAGCTCGTTTTTGTAGCTTTATTGTGACTTTTCTTTGTCTGTTCGTTTCTCTTCATTGTCTAGCCTTTGGCTTGGCTGTTTTTGTATGAAACTATATTTTTTAATGCAAAGTTTTTTCCATTTGTTCAAAAAAATAAAGAAGCTCATCGAGTGTTGGGGGAGTGCAGAATACTTTACATTACTAAATAAATGCAAAATCATAACCAGGAATTAATTTCATGGAAAACAATGAGGCAGAAAACTACCACAATCACCTTTGGGATCATTTGCTCCCGGCCTCCTCAACACAAACAGTTCTTTTTAGGGATTCAATAATTATATGCCCAGGTCACCTTCTCACGGGTTGCCAAAACTCCGAAACATGAACATTGCACATTCAAACGCGCACACGATCTCCGACTTCAACTCCTACACTTAATGAAATGCGAACCGTACGGTGCCGTGGAACCTGAAATTATTTCATTAAATGATGTGCAACTAAGACCGGCGAAGCGCAAATCAACACTTCACACTAGCTTGCGTCCTAGACCAGCGATCTTGAGAGCAATTTACTATCTAAAGAATTAGAAGTCAATGGACCTCCGTCTTGCAATTGTTTGCAAAAGCTAGAATGCTGCAAGCAGCTGTGGCTGTACATGATGTTTCCACATACTCTATTAAATCTGAGGAGCTATTCATCAATTTACATGCGGAACTCCTTCTGGATCATGTCCACCGTCTTCTCGTCGGTGCGGAACGCCTTCTCCAACACCTCGTCATTGATGTCCGGAGTGAACAAAGCAGGTGCAATTTGCTGCACGCCGGGGTTCTGGCTGCTCAAAGCGGCGAATGCCAAAGCGGGACCCTTGCCCACGTTCAGCTGGAAGTGTACCAGCGCCTTGGGGAACACGAACAACTCGCCCTCCGTCACGGTCGTGGCAAACAACGTGTTGTTGGTGTCCACAAAGCCCACGTACAACTCGCCCTTCACCACCAACAGAAGCTCGGTGGCTCTGGGGTGCGTGTGCGGGGGGTTGATGCCGCCCTTGGCGAAGTCGATGCGAGCCGCGGAGATGCCCAAAGTGTTCAATCCCGGGAACTGCAGCACGGACGCAGCCGTGACGTTGGCGTTGTTGGGGTTGTTGGTGTTTCCTGGGTTCTTCAATCCATCAAATGTGAAGTCGCTGACCCACACCTTGTCAGCTGGCTTGCAGCTGAATCCATTGACGGTGAGTCCGCTCTTCAAGTCAGCTACGCAGAAGTCCTGGAGCGGATCCTCGTCCGCTGCCATGGCGAGCATGGGCACCATTGCCACGCTCATCAACACGGCCACGGTCACCCACAAGCTTCTGCGAGTCATGATGGCCATGTGGAGTAGATCGATATGAGTCGCTTCGAGGTGCTGGAATTTGACTTGAAATGGTCCTGATCGATGAGTTGTGGAGTTGAGCTTGCTGCTAGAGTGTCAAGCAGTGTCAGTTGCAAGAGAATGATGTAACAGTGTCCCGGGAGGTGGCTGCGGAAGCTGTAGGATGTGTAATATTGCTGTTGTTACAATTGCTTGGGTTGTGAGTGTTTATATCCATCTCAAGGCGTGCCTGGTGAAGCGCGTTCTCCAAGACGCGGGGTGGCTGAAAGGAAAACTCGGAAGAGAATTCGGAAATAACTTTTAACTCGGAGACTACCAAGGAAACGAGGCAGGCAGCAGGCAGCAGGCGGTCCCGCAGGGCCCGCCCTCCTCTGGGACTCGAGAGAGTACAGACGTGGTCCACTGGAAGTCCGAGAGAGGACTTCTAACGTGTGAGCCGCAAAAGCGATCGAGACGCAGTTGTGAATGGAGGAAGATTGAGAGTCAAACTATTCATGTGTCTTCACTCGGCAATCCCTCGGAGCGGCACCTTGAATAAATTAGTAAAAAAAAATCTCAAAACATAACTGAGTAGAACTTAATAAATTCATTAAATTGAACCTAGAGAGAAAAAATAGTGGTAAAACAACAAATAATCAATCTGGATGGAATTTTCAATTTTTGTTTTCAAAATTTATTGAAGTATATTGGTTAGTTTAGGAGATGATCTAATCGTATGGATCATGTGATCTGCAAATCACATTTTACAAATTTTCTTTAAAGTCATCATTAAATTATTGTTCCAAGTTGCATTTTATAATACATCTTCACAATTTTGTGATTTTAGACTACTCTTTGGTCTTTAAGGGGTTAAACTCAAGGTCGATAGATGGGGGGATTTTAGGCAAAACAAATTATGGCTTGATATATAAGATTTTTGACATAAGCTTTTTTTTTAAGTAATTTTTCATTTCTTTCCATCCCTACAAGAACAAACTCAAAAGATTGCACAAAAAATCAAAAAGTTATTTCTGAGAAGTTAGATGCATTTGTGAAGTATAGGCAACATTTGTTTAAAAAAATATATTTGGATGGAACTACTTATGCATATTGTAGACCTCCCAAACTAGTTTTTTGAAAATATTTCCAATCCATTCAATGTATGTTCTCTCTCCTAGGAGTTAAGGACTTGGTCAGTAGTTAAATGGTTAAACATCATTTCTAAACTCAATTTAGCCCTTTACACAAATTTCAATCTTATATGTCTATTACAATATCTATGTGGATACTCTTGGTTTAGTCTTGTAGAAATTTGGCATTGATATAAATTTATAATGAAATGTAAAAATAAACTCAGGTATTTAGCAAAAGTAGTCTAATCATTTGAGATTCTTTTTCAAAGTACAACTAACAAATTAACAATTTATAGTAGTGTGAAAATTTATGAAGGAATTTTTTTTTGCTCACAAAATACAAGTAGCTATTAATAACCTTAAAGTCAAATTGTTTTCATAAAGCTAAATCTAGTGTACATAATTATAATTGAGTGATAAATTCTTAACATAGTTCATAAATAAAAATCCTATTTGTTATGGATGTTGATGTTTAGAAGTTTTGTTGGATAAGTTGATTAAGTTCAAATCTTGTTGAATTATTTATTGTAATTCCTCAAAGTATAAGGTGGTATGAAATTGAATGAATTATAATGTGTACTAGTGTGCCCTACGCCATTGCCACAATCAAAATAAAAGTGAAAGTAATTTTCTAATTTATTAATTCATAAAAACTTCAAAATTCAATATCTTTCACACCATAGGTCCAAATGTCGCGAATCAATAGTCATGCACCCCCACTTGTAGAGAAATTTCCAATGATACTAAGAATGCATTTCACCCTAACTCAAACAAAAGAGACAACCTCATTTAAGGTAAAGGAGTAGATTAGAAAAATCTTATAGTTTTACCACAAATAAAGTTTAGACATTTGAAAATGTTGTATTTTAGGGTCCTCATTTTCAATTTGTGAAATCCTAATTTAGTAGCAATTTGTGACTTTGTGAGCTTGAACTTGAGGATGTAACTTCTTGCACTTCACTTTGTGACTCTTAGCATTGTGTGAGGTTTGATTTGGACTTTCAAATTTGTCCAAATTTTTTAATAAATTTAGAGCCAATACTTTTTTATTTTATTTTATTTATAATTCCATATTATAACTTATAAACCCAAGGTCTAGGTCATTTTAATGCCAATCATACTTGTAAAATTGGAGTTGGATACCTAGGAATTCCAAAAAATTAATTGTTAAATTGGAAATAAAGTTAACATTTTTTTTGTACTTTGCTAAGTTATAAGACCTTTGAATTGTTTTAACTTCAATTCTTAACTTTAAATCTTTGCATTGTAAATTTTGAATTTTGAATTTTGAATTTTTATTTATATCAAAAAAATGAATTGAGGACTTGAAGGTAAGAAGATCCAAATTTTATATTAAAAAAACACTCCTAATTTTCATTCTTTAATAATTTATTAGGAAGAAATAGATCCAAGATGGAAGGAAAGAATAAATTGTTAATAACTTTAGTTTAATATGAATTAAAGTACATCAATCATTATAATGAAATAATTCTAGTATCCCTAAAAGTATCAAACAACCTAAAAGGTTAAACCTTGTGTTTATATTCTTTTTGGATATAGAAATGAGAATTGATTTCAAAAGCAAATCCTATATTCCCATATATGTTAATTTTTTAGGAAGGTACTTATTTCGATTGATTGCAAAACAAAACTCTTCATATCTTTTGCATCAACAATCCAAATTAAATGAATAAGAATTTTCACATAGAATGGATATTTCGTTGAAATGGCAATATTCCACAAACTTCATTCTTTTAGGTTTAGACCATGTGGTCTAAAATGTAAACCAATCCTAGACTTTAGACCATGTGGTCTGAAATCTATATTTGTCCTAAAAAATGAATGGAAAAATGGCGGAAAAATACCGCCATTTTAAAGAAATATCCATAGATATAGATATATTCTATGAAAAACTGTCTAACTTTCAATATTTTTTATTTCAAATTTATTCCAATTTTTTATTTGATTTGCTACTCAAGCTTTAGCATTTCATGATTAGGGTGGCATAACAATTGCTCTCAGGAATAAATTGAAATTTATTAAAAGTTTATCTTCAAAAAGTTAATTAATTATCCTATCTTAATAAAAATTTGAAAAACACACACCAAATCTTGACATCATTGGAACAATGGAACTTGCTTGTTATTTCATTTATCCACCTACAAAATCAAATGGTGCTTGGGGGTTTAAATGTTCATATTCATTCATTTAATATAGCATATTTCATAAAGCTAAGATTGTGATTCAAGTGCACAAAACTAATATCTTGGATACTTAAATGCTTAATCTTGGATACTTAAATGCTAATAGATACATAGAAGGGCAGTTATGCGTTGTTGATAGAGCATTTATGACTCTAGTCAATGGGTGGTTTTGTAAATTCAGACTTATTACTTCAAAAATTCAGTTTTAATTGAAAAATTATAATTCCACTTGGGTTTGATTCGTAAAGCAACCACACACCTCTAAAAAAATATGTGTCCCTCTCGGAATTGGCCCCAAGATATTCAAATTGCAAATCATGGTGGTCATAGGCTTGTCTTCCTTGGTTAACAAATGCAACATCATGACCAAGAATTCCACAAAACTGAAAGACAGTAATTATCTGATCTCTTCAATTGTCCAGCCATCAGGCTTGGCTGTTTTGTTCTGGCCCTTTTTATAATGCAATGGTCCGCCATTTGTTTTCTTTAAAAATAAAAATACGGTAATTGAAGGAGGCTGATAACTACCACGAACATCTCGCTTATTGTCTGGCATGGAGTGACCTTCTCAACTCAGTGACAAGCATCTCTCCGAAATTTCATTTGCAAACATCCACTGTCTGTTTATCTTCTAAAAGTATATATATGAGCTGCACAGGTTCACGACTCATTCATCCTTCAACACAGTGCACACAATTCCATGAACTTAATTGACAGAGTATGTGAACTGAATTTATGTTATTTCATGTTCAAAGTGTTGTCATGCTATGGTCTGGAAGACCAAATGTACAAGGAAGACCAAATGAGGTCAAGGAATACTACACAGTTGGCTACTACCTAGACAAGCAATTCTGAGAGCAATTTACTGTGAAATAACGAATCAGATGTCATCAGACCTCTCTCTCGTTTCTTAAATAGAGCTAGCTGCTGATAGTAAATGGGTCTACATACTAAAGAATTATATGTATATATATGTTTCCAGACTCTGGTAAATCTGAAGAGCCATTCATCAATTTACATGCGGAACTCCTTCTGGATCATGTTCACGGTCTCCTCGTCGGTGCGGAATGCCTTCTCCAACACCTCGTCGTTGATGTCCGGAGTGAACAAAGCGGGAGCAATTTGCTGCACGCCAGGGTTCTGGCTGCTCAAAGCGGCGAAAGCCAAAGCGGGACCCTTGCCCACGTTCAGCTGGAAGTGCACCAGCGCCTTGGGGAACACGAACAACTCGCCTTCCTTCAGGGTGGTGGCAAACAACGTGTTGTTGGTGTCCACAAAGCCCACGTACAACTCGCCCTTCACCACCAACAGAAGCTCGGTAGCGCGGGGATGAGTGTGCGGGGGGTTGATGCCACCCTTGGCGAAGTCGATGCGAGCCGCGGAGATGCCCAAAGTGTTCAATCCCGGGAACTGCAGCACGGACGCAGCCGTGACGTTGGCGTTGTTGGGGTTGTTGGTGTTTCCTGGGTTCTTCAATCCATCAAACACGAAGTCGCTGACCCACACCTTGTCGGCGGGCTTGCAGCTGAATCCATTGATGGTGAGTCCGCTCTTCAAGTCGGCTACGCAGAAGTCCTGGAGCGGATCCTCGTCCGCTGCCAAGGCGAGCATGGGCACCATTGCCACGCTCATCAACACGGCCACGGTCACCCACAAGCTGCGGCGCGCCATGATGATCAAATCGACGACTGCAAAAATCGGCGCTGCTAGAAATTGAAGAAGGAGTTCGGGATCGAGCTAGTTCAGGTGCAAGTCGAGCTCAGTCAGCTCCAGGAGATCGAGCTAGTGTTGTCAGGTGATCGAGATGTTGGAGTAAGTTGGAGAATGCCGCTGGGGTGGTTGCTACTGTTACAATTGCTTTGGTTTGTGGGGGTTTATATACATCTCGTGGGTATGACTTTTGAAGTACGTCCTGGAGGACGCGGAGTGAGCCTGGTGGTGAGTCGGGTGACTGAGAGGAAATCTCGGAAGTGGCTTACTGTGGAGAAAGAAAACTGAATAGTACGGTACTGTGGTGTGAATGGGTTTCCCAATTTGGAAAGCCACTCGCAAGTACCGACTATGCTTCGGTAACGGCGATTAATGGTCGTAGAACTTGGTGTTATGGCAAGAGGAAATGTTTGGCCTGTTTTCTTTTTTGGAATTGCAATTAGCCGTATGTACAGTGCCAATTGGGATCAAGGAAAAATTTGGAAAATCTTTGGACATGAATTTGTCGTCGTTGAAGTATTTGTTGAATAATATTTTCTCGCTGTTGAAATGAGTGTCAAAGCAGAATTGCGAAATCCGTGGACTTTGGTCAAACAGGTGGTCGTTTTTCGCTTCAATTTCATAAGAGTTGAAGGAACCGAAGTCACCTGAATAGTTATATGAAAGGTACGGGTCCAATGAGTCCATGGTACGAAGAAATGAACCGTAATAAGTTACGAGATGGATTTGACGTACACATAACATGACATTATAGAACTTCATTAATTGCAGCGGAAATTTTTTGCTCCCCGTGATTCAAGTCTCCAGTAAGAAATCTTGAAGCGAAGCTTCCCCTTGAATTGTCGGCCACAGTACGATGACATCGTAGAGACCGCGACCCCAGCTTCACTATTCAAGAATGTTATGCACAGTTCTCAAATGTCTCACCCCAAATATTGGATTGAGTAGTTGAGCAGAGAATCAGGGATCAGTAGCTGTTCTAAAGTACAAGCACCCAAAGTGCTACTTTGCTGGTTTTGCAATCTCCTCTAACCCCTAAAGTCGCAATGCCATTTTTCTGTTAAAAACCACTCAAAACTGCCATTTCTACTGTCCAAAAAAACAAAAAAGAATAATTTTTTTGTAACAAAACCGTAGGATCTTGAACTTTACTTGTTTGAGATTATGTGGTAAAAAATTTATGAAGTTTGACCATACAGATTGAAAGATATGAGCATTCAAAGTTGAAAAAACAAGTTTTTTTGAACATTGGATTGCAATTTCAGATGACTTTTGATCTCTATGTGTGGGAAAAATGTGCTCTATGGAATGTGAATTTAAAATTTATTGTGTGGAATAATTGAGTTGGGAGTCTAGGAAAAAAATTTCAAAAAATAAAAACTTGATTTTCATACTTCAAAAAATTGTCAAGTCGAAGTAGGTCTAAGATTGAAAGAAAAACTAAATTGTTAATAACTCTTAGATGGGATTGAAATACAATAATCCCAATGGTGAGATTGTTCTAGCAAGCAAACTTAACCTTTTCAAAAAAAAAAATTTGAAAAAATTTGAAAATTGCTTTCTGAAATAAATCCTGTAAGTTGTTTTTTCAAAAAGATGCTTTGATTGCCCGAAAAATAAGATTGTTCATAACTTCCACATTACTAATCAAAATGGAGTGAATCAAAGCTTCAGATGTAGACAAAATCATGATCTTTGAGAAAAAAAAAAAAATTATTTAATTTTGAGTTTTTGCAATATTTTTTGTGCTACCCGCTGAGTTCAATTCTAGGCTTTTTGTGGTATAACTTTTGCTTCCGGTCACCGATTGAAATAAAAATTATATTCCCACAAAGCTTATCAGATTTTCTATCTTCAAAAAAAAATTCAAAAAATTAGGGTAAAATTTCAGCCTATAGGAACCTACCCGAATTCCAAATTGTCCCTCGAGGGGACAATGGGACCATTAGAAGAGATTTCAGGATTTTGAGGGCCGTTTGAGAGCTGTTCCCGGCGCTGTTTCCCTGGCAGTGAAAGAACGTTGCTGTCAGATTTATTTATTTTTTGAAAAAAAAAAAAAATAATAATAATTTAAGTCCTTAAAATGAGAAACAAAGTTAAAGTGTTTTTTATTTTTATTTTTTGAAAAATCTGACCTGGCCGTCTCTCGGCCAAGTCAGCACAGGCCGGGAACAACGGATTTCGGCGGTTCGCGGGGGTTTCGAGTTGGGAACTCGCAGCCCTC
Organism: Rhytidiadelphus loreus; assembly: GCA_947034895.1. NCBI lineage: Eukaryota > Viridiplantae > Streptophyta > Bryopsida > Hypnales > Hylocomiaceae > Rhytidiadelphus > Rhytidiadelphus loreus. Next base: position 50,944,278 of record OX344764.1, read on the forward strand.
CCCGAGAGCCAAAACACATGTAATGATTTAGGGGCTAAGGTAAAATTCCAAATTTTTTTAATGAGCTTAGTGGTGAGTTAAGGAGAAACCTGATCCACAAGGTTTCATAATTTTCCAACACTCCGATAACATTTTGTGAAATTTTAAAGTTGAAATCAGAAGCTAATTACATGGTTTCACCACCGAGACATGCCATATTGCCACTAGCACTAGACTCTCCTGAAATGGTCATTACACTTAGAATGATGGAGCTTTCTTTTGCTACAACTTTGAATCATGAATTGCATGAACTTGAAATTTTTAATGGAGATGGCTATCTTGAGTGTTATCATATCCCATATATATATATATATATATATATATATATATAATTTTTTTAATTTTTTTTTAATTTTTTAATTTTTTAATTTTTTAATTTTAAATTATATTTTATTTAAAGTCAATTTTGCTAATTTGTCACATTGTGATTTTTAGGGGTGGTGGTTAATACTACATGGAGTATCCAAAATAGGGCTCCCGTGCATGTGCACGTCTAAACATTGAAGATAGTTTGAAGCTCATTCTTATAGTGAAATCTTTTTGCCATGAAGTTCTTACAAATAGTCAATTTTTAGTTTCTTTGTGAATTATTTTTCCTATATTTTACCAATTAAAATGTTGGAATATCTATGTTCTTGCAATTAATATGCACTCATTTCTAGTTCTCCTACTTAGAGAATTTTTCTATTTTTTTTTCTTCCTAGGATACCCTTCTTCTTACAAGTGTATACATTGGATATATTTTAAATATTTTGTGGAAGTATGCAACATCTAGAAAAATAAAAATAATAGATAATAGTAACTATATAGAGTAGAAATTTTCAAATTTTCCATAATAGGAAGGGAATAGGAAGCCCAGAACTAGAAATAGGAAATAAAGCCTTTACAAATATCCTTAAACTGTAATTAGGGTTACAGTCAGATCCAGAAACCCTAACCGGAAACCCTAATCCTAATCTGGAAACCGGAAACTTCCGGCCGAGTAGGCCCTAGAGCCTAGTTCCGGCTAGGGAACTTACGGAAACGCCGACCCCGAAAACTACTTAATCTCCGCTGCTTCCTTCATTCTTCCTCTTTCTCCCGCGGGATTATCGCGTGGCGCTTAGTGAGTGAAAGTGTGGTGAGATAGGAACGCGTTAGGGAGAGAAAGGGAGGTTGGTGCCGATCGCACCGGAAAGTAGGACGGAAGGTGAAGTGGAAGTTAGGACGGAAGGTTAGCCGGATATGTCAGTAGTTACGGCGGGACCTAGTGTGCAGCGGAAGACGGGTATTACTGCCTGGATGGTCAGTCCGGATATCCTTGAGAATCTAGAATACCTCCGGCTACTAGAGGACGACTTGACGGATATGGGGTGCCTCGGCCTCTTAAAGAGACCCTGGAACATCCGGAGCAAGGACATGATAGACGAGATAGTTTACGGCGCTCCCAACCAGTACCACCTAACCATAAGGGGTCGTCCAAAGTCCTGGACAGTAGAGATGTGGGCGGGAGTCTACTTCGCGTCCAGTAGAGGATCCGGATGGGCCGGACGAACGGATAAGTTCGCGACGGATAGATTCCGGAACCCGACCGATCCAAAGGAGGGTTACGCCGCAACTGACTACCGGAACCCTAGGGATCAGAGGCTGCTAGAGTTCCTCAGTCCCATCCTGTATCTGGAAAAGCCCAGTCGGGTTACAGTAACCCTGGCAAACACGGTTTTCAGAGCCTTAGAGGAAAGAGGAAAACCGTCCCTTTGACCAGTTAGCTGCAGGGTTGTCATACCGGACGGACATCCGGTTTGCCCGTCCGATAGAGGTCTCGCCCGTCCGATGTGGTCAACACTAAGTTGACTTTTTTTAACCCTTAAAGGACCGTCACTATGTTTTCACCAAAACTCTCCAAAACTGTCATTTCTAGTACAACTACCAAAATTTTGAAAAAAAACTTTTTTTGACATATCTAACCGTAGGATGTTGTATTATATAGTTTTAAAAACATGTGGTAAAAATTTCAGACATTTCCACCGGGTGGATTGCAAGATATAAGCATTCAAATTAACTAAAATCATTTTTTGACCCTGCGAAAAGCAGGGCAGCTGCACTTCACAAGCTCACATTTCTATGAAAAAATGACCTAAATGGTGGTGCTTCTTTGGATTTGTTTTCCTAGACAAGTTGGCCACATGCTTGAAAAATTTCAAATCATTTGGAATAGTACAACATATAGGAAAAAAATAGTAAGTAGGTAGTAGTAGAGAATGATTAAAAATACTAAATTATTTACAATTTAAATATGGAATTGAAAATTTCCAATCCCAATGGTCGAAATGTTGTAATAATGTATCTACATCCTATAATTTTATTTTTGTCCAAAAATATTGAAAATTGGATAAGATAAAGGATGTCAAAGTTTATTTTAGAGTAGGAAATCCAAACTGCCCGCAAACAAAAAATCCTCATAATTTTTGACTCATTGATCAAAACGGAATGATTCTAAGCTTTTTGTGTATATCAAACTCTAGAAAATCAATTTCAAACATAATTAGTTGTTTGCTACTTTGTTTACTACACATTCATAAATTCACAGAAGTCATACAATATTACAATTGTCATGATGGAAGAAAGACCAAATTGCATATTACAAGATTTTCACCATATGTCCGTATTTTTATGTATGAAATTTGTAGCAACTGTGAAATACATATGCTTGATGCTTTTCTAAGCAAAAATGTGTCATTATGTCATCATGTATCTAAGCAATAATGTATCATCATATTTTGCATTTGAGAGTAGAAATGGGAGTTCATTATATATTTATATGCATATGAGGTGGTACTGTGGTAGGATCACTAGGATGTACAACAACGCACATGAGAATGATGAGGTATATAAATTAAAATTAGTCCTCAAGAGTTCTATTCCCGGAGGGAACACTTACAGTTTTTAGAACACTATGTGAGTTAAAAGATAGGGTTCATTTAATTCAAAGGGGACAAATTTTATATAATTTGTAGAGCTACTATAAGGTTCATGAAATGCTACACACTCTAATATATATAAATTAGGGTATGTAAAAACATCATATAATAGGAATTTTTATTAATAAGTTAGCCTTGACAAATAGAAGTCATGCAAATTTTTCATAATATGATGAGTATAGATGTAGACAAATAATTTCATATGGGTGATAAAATGGACATATTCAAGAAAATCTATGATGAAAGGCGGTCCACTAAAATTGTGCCATGGTACCTGTAGTGTTATATAAAAACAAACTAAATGTAAATGTAAGACATCAACTAAAAGTGGAAAAATTGTCACATTGTATGAATAGGAAGATTTACCTTAGTGGGTTCAACAAACTGAAAATTGTACAATATGAAGATAGAATTAATAGTTCATTTAACTCTAAGCTTTGAAGCCATAAGGTAGCAACGCCCATAACCATTAGTGTACCCATACTTCGATAGAAAAGTTCCCTTAAAGGGTCTCCAAATGTACTTTGAAACCGTGCCAATTCTTAATTGTGGTTGGTAGGCTCTGATTTTTTTGGATTTTGGAACTACAATCAAGGCAACTTTAGTAGAGTGTGGTTTAGGGTGCCTTAGTGAGTTCTACTTTGAAAATTCACAGAAATTAGATGCCTTATCCAAAAATTCTAATTCTTTTTTTGAAAATTCATGATTTTCAGTTGCTAATACTAAAAAAATATTTTTTCTAAAAAAAAGTGCCTCCAACTATGTTGAATTGCTTAATTTGACGGTTATGGGTGTTGCTACCTTACGTGTTAATCACACTCATATTGAATGAGATTTTCATGGAATAGTTTCATTAGGAATTCTAAAGTGTTCAATGTTATTAACCCCTAAAGAGTAGAGGGTGTTTTGGAAGAGGAAGAATCCAAAATTGCTAATTTTGATGCATTGTCTAAAATAAAAAATTATTTGAAAAAAATCCAATTGTATAAAAGTGTATTATGTAGTTATAACAACGTGTAGAAACAATTTCAGCCCATTTGACCATGTGGATTGAAAGATTATAATGTTTGAAGTGAGAAAAAAAATCTTTATTTTCATTCTTGCAAACTAGGATCAACAAACTTCAAGCTCTCTTAGAGTAAAATATTTGGTCTACACAAAAATGAGGATTTTGACTATTCATAAATATATGATGTTCGATTCACTCATAAAAAATCTGAATCAACTTGCAATGCAAAGAGGTTAAATGCATTGGCAATACACTAGTCTTTTTTTGATGATTTCTTATGCAAAGAGATATTTTTTAATTTGGAATCCAAATGGTTAAAAATTAGAGACAAATATTTAGAATATTTGGGAAAATTTTCAAAAACTTTGACTTCACATATTGCAAGATAATAGGGCTTGAGGTTAGAAGAAAAGGTTATTTTTCTTGAAGCCACCCTAACATAGCTAATAAAGTTTGACTCCTTTGAGAATGTGATTTGAGAACTAAATTATTTTTTATAATTGTATGCCATATTTAATTAGTAACGCAAATGCCAAATTTCAATAGTTGATGAGATTTTTTGCAAAGACGCCCCAAAGATGCTCAAATTGCAAGGGCTACCAAAAAAATTTAGGGCAGAAAGAAATTATATTTCCACTAAGAAGATACATGTTCACATCTTGTGTCAAAATTTTATGAACATTTGACCAAAATTGACTTCATAGGGACCTACCCAAAGTTTCAATTGTTCATTCAATGGACAATTGGCCTTTATGGGTTGAAAATTGCCACTTGAATTCAATTGATTATTGTTAATTTCACAATGTCTACCCCATACATAGTTGCAGTAGATGGAAGAGAAAATTTGTGAAGAAAGGTGGGGGTGGGAGAACATTTAAATTTTATATGTAAGATAGATCCATTTAAAAACTTGCATGAATGAATTTATAAAAACTATAAGGTATTGGAAATATGCCCTTTTTAGCTTTTTATGTAAAAATACGGTCATCTTAAATGCAATAATTAAGGTAAATAGCCCCACATAAAATACCCTCTTAACTCATGTGTATACCTTAAATTACAAGGAGTGATCCCTCCGAGTTTCAAAACTTTGTTTCCTTTCCAAATCCTTGTAGCCTCTATTTTCAAAAATAACCCTTAAACTACATTTGAATACATTGTAATACATTAATGATGTGAATTCAAAACCCTTGTAGATCCAATTATAAAAAATAATTGAGAAGTATTAGAATTCTACAAAATATAACTTGTGTTTCATTTTTTTAGGGAACTCCAAACCGTTTTAGTTTCTATTTGGAGAACTCTAAAATTCATCCTTTAAGTCTTCAACTTGAATTTTAAAAAATGTGTACCTTGTTTTCCGTTACGAATCCAAAAACTTCTAGCATCTAATTATATTTGTTTTCTTGAAAGTGTGCAAGTTAGTTTTAATTTTCTAGAAATCTCATTTTTTGGGTGTGGGGACTATTTCTCAAGTCCTTGGAGAAGCGAAGAAGGACAAGGGCGACACATGAAAGGAGACACATCCTTCCATGAATTGTCTTTCAACTCAAAAAGTTGTTGGACCTCTTAATACAACCATTGACTTCAAGATATTCCCTGGGCTCAAATTAATGGCTGACTACATTAATTGGTTTCCCACTTTCCCTCTCTCCATGGGAAGGAAGAATCCCATGTCAATTTCAAATCTGAAGGTCAATTTCACTCCCCCCATCGCTGGTGGACGGAATTCTTGCATATTTTTTCCTCCAAGGGTCAGGGCGTGGACGTGTGGGCAAGGGCATGGATGTCTGGACAGGGCGTGGACGTCCGGGCGCAGACATCCACTCAAAATTCCAATTTTAAAGCAAGTCTTCAACTCCCTCCTTCAACTCCCTCCAAGCCAATTTTGAACTCCCTCCAAGCCAAATTTGAACTCCCTCCAAGGGTTTGAAGATTCCATGCCCAAAATAATTAAATAAACCGTTGACCATGAATTAAAAAATCACTTAATTAGTATTTCATTTCAATATTATCCCCTTCTAAGTCCTAGACTTTAGAGTTTAGAGTTCTAGGATCCCATTACACAAATTAAAGGGTGGAGTCCAATGATTGAATATTTGAAATCGTAAACAATTTGGGTAATGCTTCATTTCATTCCCAAAGACCCAAACCGCTTTGCTATCCCATACGCAAAATAAACCATTGCCCTTGAATTAAAAAATCTTTTAACTAGTATTTCATTTCAATATTATCCCCTTCTAAGTCCTAGACTTTAGAGTTTAGAGTTCTAGGATCCCATTACACAAATTAAAGGGTGGAGTCCAATGATTGAATATTTGAAATCGTAAACAATTTGGGTAATGCTTCATTTCATTCCCAAAGACCCAAACCGCTTTGCTATCCCCATACGCAAAATAAACCATTGCCCTTGAATTAAAAAATCACTTAACTAGTATTTCATTTCAATATTATCCCCTCCTAAGTCCTAGACTTTAGGGTTTAGAGTTCTAGGATCCCATTACACAAATTAAAGGGTGGAGTCCAATGATTGAATATTTGAAATCATAAACAATTTGGGTAATGCTTCATTTCATTCCCAAAGACCCAAACCGCTTTGCTATCCCCATATGCAAAATAAACCATTGCCCTTGAATTAAAAAATCACTTAACTAGTATTTCATTTCAATATTATCCCCTCCTAAGTCCTAGACTTTAGAGTTTAGAGTTCTAGGATCCCATTACACAAATTAAAGGGTGGAGTCCAATGATTGAATATTTGAAATCGTAAACAATTTGGGTAATGTTTCATTTCATTCCCAAAGACCCAAACCGCTTTGCTATCCCCATATGCAAAATAAACCATTGCCCTTGAATTAAAAATTCACTTAACTAGTATTTCATTTCAATACCCACCCTTTTTATTTTTCCCATGACAAGAATTTGTTGTTAAAGTCTTCAAGACCTAAATCCTTGTAGCCTTTTTTTCCAGAAAAAAAACCCTTCAAGTATATTTAAAAGCATTATAATTTGTATTTGATTTAAATTTGAAAGCTTGTAGCTTCGTATTGAAAAAAATGAAGACTTAAACCAAAAGCTTGAAAAGTATACGTTGGTAATGGTTTGATTTGTAAACTTCAAATCCAAAATCACAAATACCTTTTCTTTAGAAGCATAAAATATAAACCCTTAAACTCAAATTTAAACAAATATGTACCTTGACTTTCATTAGGACTCCAAACCCTTTGGGATTTTTTTCACACAAATTTTGTACTTCTTGTTTGGAAGTTCAATTTCATTTTCTAATTTTTTTTGGTTTCCAACTTTACATGGGTCCTACTTCTCAAGTGCTTGATGAAGGCAAGAACTTGAAGTCCGGCCTCAAGAAGGGATTGACATGCTTCAATACGTTGTCTTTGAACTCAAAAAGTGGTTGGACCTCTTAATGTAGCCATTGACTTGAAGATATTCTCCGTGCTCAAATTAAGGGCTGACTACATTAATTGGTTCTCCTTCCTCTATGGGAAGGAAGAATCCCATGACTAAATTCATACCAAAGTTTAGTGTGGGACCTCCGTTCCCTGCCGTCCGGGAACGTGACAAGGTCGGGGCGGGGACGCATCTTGCCTGGGGCGGGGACGCGAAGGGGCCGGGCGGGGACGTGAAGGGGCCGAGCGGGGACGTGTAGGAATGATGTGACGTTTGCGCCTTGCTGTCCGCGCCCCGGTAGACTAAAACTGCCCTTCGTTGATGTCCCCATCCTTCACGGAAACGTTCGCACTTTGATTTCAGTGTTGGAAAATTTCAAAAATGAAAGGTGTCCGGACCGTCCATCCGTCCCGTCCGATCACTCCGACCCGTCCGGTATGACAACCCTGGTTAGCTAGGGGCTCATTATCCACTCTATTGTGGATAAACTTTCCGGAAACCTGGTGGGGAAGAAGTCAAGCCCCATCAGTCCGTATCTTCTCCACTTATACCACAAGCAGGAGGTACTTAGTGATCCGGAAGATATCATCTACCGGCAGGGAGACAACCTGCTAAAGTACGGTCTTCCTCTGGATCCGGATCCGGCGGAAGATGAACCGGAAGAAGAAGAAAAGTTAGGATCGGATCATGACTCGTTGGATAAGCACGACTTCCGCTGGAAGAGCACGAATCCGGATGCACGGGGGAAGAGCCACATTCCGGACCCTGTTCCATTCCGGAACACTGAACCAAACCAAGACGTTTTTGAGGCCACAATCGCTTGGTTGCGGAGTCAAAAGGCGACGAATGAACGGATGGCGACATTAATCCGGAACGTCTGCACAACATTGGGGGTGGCGGACGAAATGGAAGTCGTCGAAGCAATCAACAGAAGATCAGATCTGGAAATGGTCCGCTTGCTGGAAGGTCGGATCTGGAGTTTGGAGGCTGAGCGGGATCATCTCCAAAACCGCGCAACTTGGGCGGAAGGGGAGATGAACACCGCCAACAAACGGGCGACGGACGCGACTGAGATAGTCCGGAAACTCAGAGACCTCATCGACTCGCCAGCGGATGTCATCACCCGATCTGCACTCTGGAACAACCAGATGAGCCGGGAAGGGCACATAACCAGAACCAAAGTCGTGAAGATCTTGGTAGATTTCGAGGTGCGGATCGAGATCACATTGAAGGAAATGCGACAGTTGGTAGGCCACTTCGATCCACTGATGGGATTGGACGCCTCAATATTTTCGGAAATTCCCGGAGGAGAGTTCACGGAGGCGACACAATTGAACCTCGGGGTGTGGACGTCGACCCAGCCAGTATCCGCATCCGGAAGGACCTCGGTACAAAAGGAGATCACGGATGGGAGGAAGATTCCGGATCTGGTTCTGATGCCACGGACCACTTCGGTAAATTTCTTCCCACCTCTTCCGGTTTCCTCTACAAAAGTTACGGCAGCAATGGAGATTCTGGGTGGGATCATCCAGAACCCGGCTAGGACCCACCCGGAGGAGTTCACGCACATGCAGTAGCAAACACCTCCCCGGCCTCCTCTTCCGACCCCTATTGAGTTCATACCTAATGAAGAAGAAGGCCTCCAGGCGGAAGGTTCCCAGTGATCCGGAAGAGGTCCTAGAGTCAGAAGAGGAAGAAGCGGAAACCAACTCCACTTCCGAATCGGAGTACGTAGAAACGGATCCGGGTCCACCAAGGATGCGATCCGCGACCAAGTCCACCCCGACGAAGCAAATCCGTCAGAAATCTGCAACTCGGATTTCAAAGGGCGGAACATCATCCAAGAAGGCCCGGAAGGGCAGGTGACTTATTAGCGCAATTGGTTTAGTAGTTTTGGTATTTTGTTTTCGGCGCGGGTTTTCCGAATGTGGAACCCGCTGATCCGGAATTTTAGGTAGTTTGGGAATTCTAGGAAGTTAACGGCTTTCCGCTTTTCCCGGAACGATCACCTGGCTGTTGTCCGGATTTTCAGCTGGTCGTTGGCCGCGGGTTTTTTTGGACCGTTTTGGTCGTGTTGTTTTGGTTTTTAAGGGGCAGGCCGGCTTGTGGCCTGTCATTCCATTTTGTGTCATTCAATCTGAGCACCCAAGAACAAACACCTTGGGAATCATTATCTTGCGTATCGCGTCCTGATTACTTGTATGTGGGTGTGTACGGGAGAGTGTGCAAGGTAGAAATCCGGATTGGTTGGTATCCGGATCCAGGCTAAGGGTGCCTTGCGGATGAGTTTAGTATGCAAGTGAAGAGCTGTGCGCGGTGCCTTTAAATTGCTGGAACGGTGATCTGGTGGGATCTGGTAGTGGTCAGGGAGCTAGTCCGGAACTCTTGAGTAGTTCTATGCGGAAATCAGCAACCGCCAAGAGGAACATTCCCAAACCATCGAAAGGTCTGCCAACCTCAGGAGCAGTCGATAGCTAAAAAGCAAGTCCCTTAGTTCCGGAATCCAACTATCCGCGGTTGTTTTGCGGTTGAGTCTAGTCTACGAGTGAGGAGCTGTGCGCGGTGCCTTTAAATTACTGGAACGGTGATCCGGTGGGATCCGGTAGTGGTCAGGAAGCTAGTCCGGAACTCGAGAGTAGTTCCGTGCGGAAGTCGGCAGCCGCCAAGTGGAAAATTCCCAAACCACCGGAAGGTCTGCCAACCTCAGGAGTAGGCGAAAGCTAGATCCGGAAAATAGCTGAATGTCGTTGTAATAAGGGCGGGTGAGGGTGTATCTCTGTATGACCTACCTTCCGGGTGGCCACCCGGAAAGTTGTGAGAGTGACCATCTTTCCTCCTTACCAGACTAAGAACTTTGAGGACGGATATGTGTGTGTTGTTTAGGAGTTAATACGTGTATTACTTGAGTGGTGATGTCCCCTACCCCTCGGAAAGAGCAAGTGAGGACTCTCTGAGGGTGAAATAAAGGTACCAAAAACCGGTGTGACGGATAGTAGAAGTAGAAATCCGGATCAAGACGGATCTGGATTCGATTCTGGAAGATAGTATCTCCGGAACTTGGTGTTTGTGTTGTACCGGATCATACAGCGGATTGTCACTTCCGGGTAGATCCGTAGCTCCGAAAACCTATCTATTGCGACAACATCTAGAATTCCCTGGGACGATAACTCGTGTCATCTTAACGCTTTTGTGGTGTTAAAGATACCTACGCCTAGACTGCACGTGCAACATATTTTATGCTTGTTTTTTTATTTTGGGCAACCATTCTTTGGCAAATTTTTGGCAAATGGTTTATTTTTAATGCATGCTTAGGTAATTTTAGAGTTATTATCTTTCACTATAGTCCAAGTCATTTGTAAGTAAAATAACACAAATCGTTCATCATTGACTAAGTACATTATTATTAATTTTGAATTAAGTACATGATTATTGTTTAAGAGATCAAGGTTCTAAAAGCCACAAAGTAGTAGTTTTCATTATCCAAAACCTATCAAAAAGGTGATTGCAAGAAATACTAGCTTGTCTTTTTTTTTGTTCCCCTAGTCTTGAACTAGGCGGGCTCTTGCTCCTAACTTTTGCGGCATATGTTATTTTTGTATGAAATTTGAAATGAAGGTACACATGGTAGTTGTAAAGACTCAGTAATTTTTTCCAATTTTTTTGTATTAGTTTACTATTTTCAGACAGCCCTTGATTGGATGTCAACTTTTGCAATTAGGGAGGGGGGAGGGGGCTACTACTATTTTCTACCCAAAAATATGAATTTGAAGGTTGAAATTGGGAGATGAGGACTTCAACTAAAGTTAAAGAAGACTATGAATAGTTTTTTAATATTATATAGTAAAGTATACACCTTCCACATATAATAGACTTTGTGAAATGCTTCCTTTTGGGGGACATGTTCTGAACTTCATTTCTGATTGATTAGACAAAATATGCCTACAGTTCAAAAATATATATAAAACTTATAGGCCTTCAAATGCAAGTTGCCTAGGTTTTTCCTTCACTAAAATGGGCTGAAATTGATCTTGTAAAATAAATTACAGAAGATCCATATAGTCAAATGAAGTGAAAACTTCAGGCCAGTTTTGTACTAACCTGTAAAGTTCCTTGACTGTGTTTTCACCAAAAGCACTCCCAAACTACCATTTTTAGTGCAAGTATCAAATTTTAGAAAAAATATATTTTTAGACATATGTAACTATAGGATCTTGTAGTATGTTGGTTTGAGAAAATGTGCAAAAATTTCAGAAATTTTCATTCTGTGAATTGCAAGATATTAGCATTTGAATTGATAGAAATTCTTTTTTGGATCTTGTGAAAAACATGGCAACTACACTTTACAAGGTCACATTTGTATCATTGTATGAAATAATGTCCATGTTGTTGTTGCTTCCTTACATTCATTCTTCAAAGCAAGTTGGCTACATACTTGGAATATTTCAGATCATTTGAAATTGTACAACATCTAGGAAAAAAAATAGTAAGTAAAAAGTAGAGAATGATTCAAAATACTAAAATTGTTAAGAATTTGGTTATGGAATTGAAAAATGGCAATCCAAGTGGTTAATGTTGTAATAAACCATCTACATCCTATGATTTTTTTAAAATATTGAACTCCTCATTACTTTCAATTCATTAATAAAAATTGGAATTATTAAAAGCTTTACGCTTACAAATAAATTAAAAAAATAAATTTCATATTTTTATTTCTAAAAAAGTGATTTTTTTTATCTGAGTGAATGCAAGAAACATTGGTACTATTTTGAGTCACAATTGGAATGACGGAGTTGCCATTCGCCATATCTTTTGGGAAATGAAGTCCATGTACTTGAAATTTTTATTGGAGATGGCTAATTTGGAAGTTCCTTGATTCCTTATTTTTGAGAAATTTTGAAAAAAAATCCTTTAATTAAATTGTAGTTTAGCTAATTTGTCACACTTTGCGGTTTAGAGTTTTTTAGTACTGTGGAGCATCCAAAAATTATGATGCTCACTTGGATTTTTTGTAGGCTATTCCTACACAAGATGAGCATGTGTCCACCAAAGCGCATTAAAAAAAACACAGTTCTTTGTCCTCAACATGCTTGCAAATATGGGTCCCTTGTGTATAGTGTTCTAAACATTCATGATGGTTTCAACTTCTAGTTTTTGGTGAAATGTAATCACTATGAAGTCTTTCTAAATGGCCAATTTTTAGTTTTTTTTATTCATGATTTTCTAATTATTATTAATTTATACTTAATTTTATCTACTTTTTGTGACAAACTGTCATTTTTTTCAAATAGTATTGTTTCAGTATTATTAAGTACTCAAAAGTACTATTGGCCGTTGATTTTTCAAATCAATGGCTGAGATTGCTCCGTTTCGTAGTACTGTAGTACTCATAGTACTAAGCGCAAAAAATCACAGTTTTGGCAGAACGCTCCTAAATTGTTCGGTGTTTCTTGCATCTACCCATCTGCCAAGCTATTTGGATTTAGGAAAAAACTACATATCATACAATAACTTTTTAACCATGTGGTCAAAAGTTATGAAAATTGTTGGGCCTTAAAGCTATTCCTCAATCACATGTTGTGTGAATTTCAAAGAAAAAAAATTCACTCATAGAGAGTTGCCCAAGATTGCTCTGTTGCCAAAAATTGAGGCCAAAAAACACAATTTGATCCTTTAGGGGCTAAACAATGGTTTACACAAGATCCAACAAACAAAATTTAAAAATAAATTAAAAAATTTTCTAGACTTTTTATATGACAAATTGAAATCGGTCATTTCTTGGTAGTTTTGGAATCATGACCCCCTTTGGCATTTAGAGGTTAACTCAAAAAGTTAGTTTCTAAAGTCAAATGTACTTGTGTTTTTTAAACTATAGAATATTTACAAATAAAAGTTCTAAGAATCTATACTACTATACAAATGCAAGAAAACTAACTAAAGACTATATCAACATTTAGGTGAATGGAGAAAATAAAAAAGTTTTTATGTGCTTGGAATAGTCATCTATACATTCATTTATTGTTCAAAATTTGAATGCCTGGTCTTTTAGGATTTAACCTTAGAAAGACAAGCCCGTGACCATTCATTTCAAGTCTCACTGTCCATCACTTTGTTTGCTACCATTTTGCAATAAGATATAAATGAAAAATTTTACATTTATTTTTCAGAGATGAAATTATATGTCTAATATAGATTGTAAAGTTTTCAAATTTTTGGGAAAAATTTCAAATTATTGCAAATTTTTTAAGAAAAAGGTGAAGAAAATTCATATCAAACACAAAATATACTTGAAAAATCTGAAATTTTTACCATGTATATTATAATCTATAACATCATGGTATAAACCAAAATTACCATGCCACTCTAAAATTAGAAAATCAATAAACCATGGTTATTAATCTAAAGTTCATATATTGCTATGAAATATTGTAACTTAACAAATGTTTCAAAATTTCTAATTCAAGTAGAAACTTCACTCAGTAAGCTTCATTTATTTAGTTGGACTCAAATTAAAAAAATATCATTTTTATGGCCCAAATTCACGTAAGAGTAAATAACAAGAAATGGTCAAAATACACTAACTACAAGGATGATCCATGGATGAAGCATCTTCTTCTTCACATAAGTCAATAATACCATAATGAGGGAATTTGTAATACCATTCACTGAAAATCTACTCAAGCAACTATCAAAGAAATTATTGGATGAGGAAACACTCTTTTCCATCCTATAGTCTTCCGTTAAGTCATCCGTTGGACATTTGGCATTCTTTTGAGAATGGTTGAAAAGAATACTTGATTCAGCTCGACTGATGACTCGGATGAGTGAAGAGGAAAGCAGGCAAGCAGCGTCCCGCAGCATTCGTGAGAAAAGACATACGAAGAGTTTGACGAAAATTCCCCCCCGGACTTGCAAGTAGACGTAAACTTGAACTCCAAGAACCACGGCTGGCGTGGCGTGGCGGTGGCTTCCCAGTCTTTCTCTATTCACAACCGCCCCTCGCTTTTGCGGCACACACGTCAGAAGTCCTTTCTCGGACTTCCAGTGGACCACGTCTTTACTTTCTCACGAATCCCTGAGGGCGGGCCCTGCGGGACGGCCAGGGTGAATTGCCCCCCTCATTGGCCCTCCAGGGCAAACCCTGGAATTTTTTATTTGCAAGGCTTAATTTTTTTTGAAATTCTGAATTCATATTTGCAATCAGAGGCCCCAAATTACTGTATGGAGGTGCAAGAATTACCAAAAAATTGGCAAAACATAGGGGGATTTTATTTCAAATCAAAGTTGACCGGGGCAATGAGGGGGGCAATTCTCCCTGCGCCTGCGGGACCCTGCCTCGTTTTCTTTAGTCGTCTCAGAGTAAGATAAGTTATATCCGAATTTTTCGTCCGAGTTTTCCTTTCAGCCACCCCCGCGTCTTAGATAACGCGCTTCACCGGTCACGCCTTGAGATGGATATAAACCCTCAAAACCCAAGCAATTGTAACAACACCAATATTACACATCCTCCAGCTTCCACACCCATCTAGCTCCCGGACACTGCGACATCATTCTCCTGCAACTGACACTGCTCGATACTCTAGCAGCAAGCTCAACTCCAGAACTCATCGACCAGGATTTCGATTCAAATTCCAGCAGCCCGAAGCGACTGATATCGATCTACTCGACATGGCCATCATGACTCGCAGAAGCTTGTGGGTGACCGTGGCCGTGTTGATGAGCGTGGCAATGCTGCCCATGCTCGCCATGGCAGCGGACGAGGATCCGCTCCAGGACTTCTGCGTAGCCGACTTGAAGAGCGGACTCACCATCAACGGATTCAGCTGCAAGCCCGCCGACAAGGTGTGGGTCAGCGACTTCGTGTTTGATGGATTGAAGAACCCAGGAAACACCAACAACCCCAACAACGCCAACGTCACGGCTGCGTCCGTCCTTCAGTTCCCGGGATTGAACACTTTGGGCATCTCCGCGGCCCGCATCGACTTCGCCAAGGGCGGCATCAACCCCCCGCACACTCATCCCCGCGCTACCGAGATTCTGTTGGTGGTGAAGGGCGAGTTGTATGTGGGCTTCGTGGACACCAACAACACCTTGTTTGCCACCACCCTGAAGGAAGGCGAGTTGTTCGTGTTCCCCAAGGCCCTGGTGCACTTCCAGCTGAACGTGGGCAAGGGTCCCGCTTTGGCGTTCGCCGCTTTGAGCAGCCAGAACCCCGGCGTGCAACAAATTGCTCCCGCTTTGTTCACTCCGGACATCAAGGACGAGGTTTTGGAGAAGGCATTCCGCATCGACGAGCAGACCGTGAACATGATCCAGAAGCAGTTCCGCATGTAAATTAATAGATCATAACGTTGGCCAGAGTCTGGAAACATCATTGATGTACCTTGGCAGTTACAACATTCTTTACAAGTTTACATACGACTTCTGAATCTTTAGCATGAGAGAATTGTTCTCAGAAGCGCTGGTCGAAGATTCGGCCAAGCTAGTGTGATCGAGGTGTCCTTCATTTGGGCTTCTCCCGCCACAGTTGCACAACATTTAATGAAATATCAGGTTCACGTACAGTTCATCTCAAATGTTTCATAAAACGGTGTCCAGTGCAAGTGTTGAAGTCTGAATACTATGTGTTTTATTTGATTTGCTACACAAGCTTGAGCATTTCGTGATTAGGATGGCATAACATTGGCTGTCAGGATTCATACATTGAAATGTATAAAAAATTTATCTTCAAAAAGTTCATCAATTATCGTATCTTAAGATTTGAGAAAAACACACCAACTCTTGAGATCATTGGAACAATAGAACTTGCGTGTTCTTTCATTTATCCACCTACAAAATCAAATAGTGCTTGGGGGTTTAAATGATCATATTCATTTATTATGGCATGTTTCATAGAGCCAAGATTATGATATTCAAGTGCACAAAACTCTTAACGTCAATTTCGTTAAATTGACAATATTCCACAAACCAGAAAATGTGATATGTGTCTTCACAATGGTCTAATTTCAGCACACAAACTAGGACACAGATGTAGATTTCGGAATTTTGATTCCAGGCCTCACGCGCCACAGTAATGGAATATCCCCAATTTAACGAAAATGACATTTCTTACTAAAAATTAAGACTGATGGCGTGGTGCAAAAACTCATTGGAGGTTAACTTAGTTAATGAATGCGCAACATCATGACCAAGAATTCCACAAAACTGAAAGACGATAATTAAACGAGACAGAAAACTAGCTAGTGCTCGCCATCATTTAGCTTACTGTCTGGACTCTGGAGTCACCTTCTCAACTCAGTGACAAGCATCTCTCCGAAATTTCATCTGCAAATATCATTGACTGTCTGTTTATCTTCTAAAAGTATATATATATATATATGAGCTGCACAGGTTCACGACTCATTCATCCTTCAACACAGTGCACACAATTCCATGAACTTAATTGACAGAGTATGTGAACTGAATTTATGTTATTTCATGTTCAAAGTGTTGTCATGCTATGGTCTGGAAGACCAAATGTACAAGGAAGACCAAATGAGGTCAAGGAATACTACACAGTTGGCTACTAGCTAGAAAAGCAATTCTGAGAGAAATTTACTGTGAAATAACGAATCAAATGTCATCAGACCTCTCTCTCGTTTCTTAAATAGAGCTAGCTGCTGATAGTAAATGGGTCTACATACTAAAGAATTATATGTATATATATGTTTCCAGACTCTGGTAAATCTGAAGAGCCATTCATCAATTTACATGCGGAACTCCTTCTGGATCATGTTCACGGTCTGCTCGTCGATGCGGAATGCCTTCTCCAACACCTCGTCGTTGATGTCCGGAGTGAACAAAGCCGGAGCAATTTGCTGCACGCCAGGGTTCTGGCTGCTCAAAGCGGCGAAAGCCAAAGCGGGACCCTTGCCCACGTTCAGCTGGAAGTGCACCAGCGCCTTGGGGAACACGAACAACTCGCCTTCCTGGAGGGTGGTGGCAAACAAGGTGTTGTTGGTGTCCACAAAGCCCACGTACAACTCGCCCTTCACCACCAACAGAAGCTCGGTGGCTCTGGGGTGCGTGTGCGGGGGGTTGATGCCGCCCTTGGCGAAGTCGATACGAGCCGCGGAGATGCCGAAAGTGTTCAATCCAGGGAACTGAAGGACGGACGCAGCCGTGACGTTGGCGTTGTTGGGGTTGTTGGTGTTTCCTGGGTTCTTCAATCCATCAAACACGAAGTCGCTGACCCACACCTTGTCGGCGGGCTTGCAGCTGAATCCGTTGATGGTGAGTCCGCTCTTCAAGTCGGCTACGCAGAAGTCCTGGAGCGGATCCTCGTCCGCTGCCAAGGCGAGCATGGGCACCATTGCCACGCTCATCAACACGGCCACGGTCACCCACAAGCTGCGGCGCGCCATGATGATCAAGTCGACGACTGCAAAAATCGGCGCTGCTAGAAATTGGAGGAGGAGTTCGGGATCGAGTTCAGGTGCAAGTCGAGCTCAGGCGGCTCCAAGAGATCGAGCTAGTGTTGTCAGGTGATCGAGATGTTGGTGTAAGTTGGAGAATGCCGCTTGGGTGGTTGTTACTGTTACAATTGCTTTGGTTTGTGGGGGTTTATATACATCTCGTGGGTATGACTTTTGAAGTACGTTCTGGAGGACGCGGAGTGAGCCTGGTGGTGAGTCGGGTGACTGAGAGGAAATCTCGGAAGTGGCTTACTGTGGAGAAAGAAAACTGAATAGTACGGTACTGTGGTGTGAATGGGTTTCCCAATTTGGAAAGCCACTCGCAAGTACCGACTATGCTTCGGTAACGGCGATTAATGGTCGTAGAACTTGGTGTTATGGCAAGAGGAAATGTTTGGCCTGTTTTCTTTTTTGGAATTGCAATTAGCCGTATGTACAGTGCCAATTGGGATCAAGGAAAAATTTGGAAAATCTTTGGACATGAATTTGTCGTCGTTGAAGTATTTGTTGAATAATATTTTCTCGCTGTTGAAATGAGTGTCAAAGCAGAATTGCGAAATCCGTGGACTTTGATCAAACAGGTGGTCGTTTTTCGCTTCAATTTCATAAGAGTTGAAGGAACCGAAGTCACGTGAATAGTTATATGAAAGGTACGGGTCCAATGAGTCCATGGTACGAAGAAATGAACCGTAAGAGCATCGCCACCAGTTGCACGCCAAATGAGCACTGTACCCAAAAGTGGCGAGGGTTTTGGAGTCCCGTGAGATGTGGTTGTGCCGTGATCATATAGTGATCCCCACCAACAACCCTCTAAAATTGGATTGAGTATAAGTTTTCAAGTGCCACCAAGGCACCGGACACTGTGGCTTATTCTTGGAGCTAAAAAATTTAAGATTGAATTTTTTGTTGAACATTGCAATGGATCTATGGATTAAAAATAAAAACTTTATCTTGTACCCCACATGAACACATAGTAATGGATTAAAAATAAAACTTTTTATCTTGTACTCCATATGAACATATACTAATGGATTAAAAATAGAAGGTTTATCTCTTACATTACTTAACATATACATATACTTGTTAATATTTATAGAACTTCTAATTTTAAGTTTGAATGAAATCTTATATAATGTTATGTTTTTATATAAAAAGTCTTTTATTATTTTTCCCGTCCCTCAAGAGTGTGAATGTGTGATGTGTGCATTGAAAATTTTTGGTTTCAAAGCGTCCGCACATTCTTGAGAGTACACATGGGAAAAAGTTTTGTTTGCATTGTAGTGCTCTATGATGTATCTCCAAAAATTCCCACTCTTCTGTCCAATCCCTTGCTTCGGATCCTGTGAAATGTGTAAAAAAGAAAAACAAAGTTGCTTTCCTTTGCCTCACAAAAGTTTTTTCCTTTCTTTGCACGCTCCCCTCCCCCCTCCCCCTTCCATTGCTTCCATGTTGACATCCATTGAGGGAATAGTCTACGTTGACTAAGAATCTAAAATACCGTGAGTTGTAATACTACCCTCTACAAAGGCCCTCCCTTGCCGTGGAAATGTGAATGTGACGTGATGGACGCCAAAATTTATACTGTAACGTGTTGTTGGTGTGGAGCCGTTTACCGTTAAAAAGGCACGCCAAAGATGGAGTACCGTTGCCGAGAACGTTAAACAGTACTAGTGGCGATGCTCTAATAAATTACGAGATGGATTTGACGTACACATAACATAACATTATAGAACTTCATTAATTGTAGCGGAAATTTTTTGCTCCCCGTGATTCAAGCCTCCAGTAAAAAATCTTGAAGCGAAGCTTCCGCTTGAATTGTCAGCCACAATACGATGACATCATAGAGACCGCGACCCCAGCTTCACTATTCAAGAATGTTAGAGCATCCCCACCAACGTGTTCTCTATCCCCAAACTCGGGACCTCAAACTAGTCAACCTTGACTTTACAGGGATGAGACCTCGCGAGTTCTCTATATGAGCTCCAATATAGGGAATTGGGCCCAACTTTTACTGAGTTCTCTATAAATTTGGGGTAGAGATCTTGTTTCGAGCCGGTGCGCGCAAGCTTCTGTATCCCCATCCCCATCTGAGGTCCTCTCCCTGAATTTTTAGGGATACAGAACACATTGGTGGAGATGCTCTTATGCACAGTTCTCAAATGTCTCACCCCAAATATTGGATTGAGTAGTTGAGCAGAGAATCAGGGATCAATGCCTGTTCTAAGGTACAAGCACCCAAAGTGCCACTTTTCTTGTTCTCCAATATCCTAAGGTAGAATTCCAAATGTTTTTAACCCCTAAAAGGCTAGGTGTTAATTCAATGTACACAAGAAATCTTGGGTAGCTTCCTACGAAGTCATTTTTGGTTGGATGTTCATGAAATTTGAATAGAATGTTTGAACCTATACCTATTTGGTGAAAAACTATTTTTTTTTTTGACCAGGTACCCTGATCAAAAGTTATGGGGTAGCTCGGGCAATTTGAGAGTCTTTTGCAAAAAAGCTTATCAACTTTTGAAATTTGTCATGTATGTAACTAATAAAATATGGTATACAATTGTTAATAAGAATAAATTTTAATCCTCAAATATCATTCTGAGAGGAGTCAAACTTTGTTAGCTATGATGGGGCAGTTTCAAGAAAAAATATTTTCTTCTAACTTTAAGTCCTATTATCTTGCAATCTATGAAGTTTCCTCATTGCACAAGAAAATGAAGAAATCATCAAAATATTACTCATATATTGTCAATTCACTTAACTTTATTGCATTGTAGGGTGATTTAGTCATTTAGTGTGAGCTAAACATCTCAATCAATCAATTGCTTCTAAAAATTTTCATGAGTGAACCTAACATCATATACTTATGAATGGTCAAAATCCTCATTTTTCATTCATATAATATTTAATTTCAATATAACTATTTTGAGCTTCTAAGTTAATTTTTTTTAATTCCAAACTTTATTTGTGGTAAAATAGAAAGAATTTTCTAATATATGTATAGTGTGGTATGAAATCTAATATTGATACTATACAATAATGAATTTATGACTTATCCAACAAAACTTCTAAACATCAATATTCACAATAAGAAGGATTTTCATATATGAGCAATATTAGAAATTCATCACTCAATTATACATAGACTAGATTTAGCTTAATGACAACAATTTAACTTTAAGGTCATAGCTAAATGTGTTTTGTCAAAAAAACATAAAATAATTACTTGATAAATTTTCACAGTATTGCACATTGTCTCTTTTGAGCACACTGTGAAAGAATGTCAATTCTAGAGCCAAATCTTAATCATTTTCTATAGGGGTACACATGGCATTACCCCATTTGACGTTAAACTTTTTGGAAGGGGTACAAATGACACATTCTACATATCTATATCATAGTTCATGTAGTCTTTTGAGCACATTGCATTGTGTGTGAAAAAATGTTGTAAACTGAATTAATTAATTGGACACCCCATATTTGTATTGCTAATTAAATTAATCCCCCTTTCACATATTTTTGTTTTTCAAGAAGCAGTCTCGCTTGCAATCAATATGGGATATATGGGATTTATGTATGTATTTCATATTTGTATGAATATGTATCTATATTTTGTATACATCTTGTATCCATCTCCATATTCTTTATCTGTCTCTTAAAGTAACGACGAAGATTGTCTCTGAGGACGGTGCCATCAACGGCCAAACATTTTTCTCCCAGTATTATAGATCAATGGTCCTAGAGGAGGGGACACATTTTTTTTGTATTTACATGATTCTTGGCAATTACAAGAGGGATGCTAATGGCAAGGGGTTGATTGCCTCTTTTGACTGCATTGTAAGTTGTAGTTTACAAAGGAATCTCAAATGATTGGACTACTTTTGCTATAATCTTGAGTTTAATTTCACATTTTGTTATAAATTTATATCAATGGCAAATTCTCACAAGACTAAACTGAGAGAATCCACATAGATTAATGTAATAAAAATATAACATTGAAACTTGTGTAAAGGGCTAAACTAAATTTAGAAATGATGTTTGATCATTTGGCTATAGACCAAGTCTTTTACTTCTAAGAAAGATAACATACACTAGATGGATTATATACATTTCTAAGAATCTAGTTTGGGAGGTTTACAATAGGAATGAAGTACATCCAAATATACTTATTTCACAAATGTAATGGCAACTTCTTAGAAAGTGTTTTTTTATTTTTGTACAAGATTTTGAATTTATTCCTATATGAATGGAAATGAATGAAAAACTTGCATAAATAAAGATTTTATGTCTACAATCTTATTAAGTCACAATATATTTTGCCTAAAATTCCCTCACCTACCAACCTTAGATTTAACCCTTGAGTTCAAGGACCAAAGGGTCATCCAAATTCACAAAATTGTAAACATATATTATTAAATGCATCTTGGAACAATAATCCAATGATGAATTTTACAAAAGAAGTTGTAAAATGTGATTCATAGATCACATCCATATGGTTAGATTATTTGCTAAATTAACCAATATTTTTCAATAAATGTTAAAAACAAAAAATTAAAATTCCTTCAAAAATTGATTATTTATTGATTTTTAATGATTTTTTAATTTATTAATAGTAGATTCTAATTTGTTATAGTGATGTTTTGAGATATTTATTTTATTTATACATTCAAATCATTTTTGAAGTTTGAATGGCCATTTTTTATCTCAAAAAGTTAGTTTTTTAAGTTAGATATACTTGTGCTTTTTAAACTATAGAATATTTACAAAGAAAAGTTCTAAGAATCTATAGTATTATACAAATGCAAGAAAACTAGCACAAGAATGTATCAACATTTAGGTGAATGAAATAAACAAGTCTCTATGTGCTTGGGATAGTCATGTTTTTTACATTCATCCATTGTTCAAAATTTGAATGTCTAGTCTTTTAGATCCTTTAGGGGTTAATCTTGGAAGGATAGGCCCATGACCATTGATTTTAAGCCTCCCTGTCCATCACTTTGTTTGCTATCATTTTGCAACAAGATATGAATGAAAAAATTTACATTTATTTTTAAAAGATGAAATCATATGTCTAATACAAGTTGTAAAGTTTTCAAATTTTTGGGAAAATTTTGAAGTTAATCCAAATTTTTTAAGAGAAAAGTGAAGAAAAGTCATATCAAATACAAAATATACTTGAAAAATCTGAAATTTTCACCATGTATATTATAATCTATAACATCATGGTATGAACCAAAGTTATCATGCCACTCTAAAATTAGAAAATCAATAAACAATGGTTATAAATCTAAAGTTCATATATTGCTAAAAAATATTAAAAATTAACAAATGCTTCAAAATTTCCAATTCAAGTAGAAACTGCACTTGATAAGCTTCATTTTTATGGCTCAAATTCACGTAAGAGTAAATAACAAGAAATGCTCAAAATACACTAATTACAAGGATGATCCATGGATGAAGCATCTTCTTCTTTACATAAGTTAGTCAATAATACCATAAGGAGGGAATTTGCAATACCATTCACTGAAAATGTACTCAAGCAACTTTCAAAGAAATTATTGGATGTAAAAACATTCTTTTCCATCCTATAAGTCTTTCGTGAAGTCATCCTTTGGACATTTAGTGAGCTTGGCATTCTTCTAGAGATAATGGTTGAAAAGAATACTTGATTCAGCTCGATTGATGATTTGAATGAGTGAAGAGGAAAGGAGGCAAGTAGTGTTCCGCAGCATTCGTGAGAAAAGACATACGAAGAGTTTGACGAAAATATCCCCCCGGACTTGCAAGGAGACGAAAACTTGAACTCCAAGAACTACGGCTGGCGTGGCGTGGTGGTCAGGGAGTGGCTTCACAGGGCCAATGCACATGCCACAATTTCGTGGCGGTTTAGGGCACTTGATGGCGGACATGGCCTGCTGCCTGGTGGAACCAGGTCTGGCGGGTTAGAGCCCCGCCAGTGCTGTGCATTTTTCACGCAGTGGTGGTGGGGCCGCTTTCTAAAAAAAATTAACTTTTACAAGGATAATTTAGGTTGTTTCGCCCCACTTGCAACTTCGTCCTCCCAAGTCGCAAAGCTCAAGTTTGTGTGCAGGTTGTTTGTGGTTTTTTTCTTGTTTTTTAAGGTGCCGCACTTGTGACTTTTCTTGTACTTCCTTGGAAGTAAGGGTTCAGGGTTAGGATAAGCATAGAGGAAGGAGGTTCAAGGCAGTTGATTCTCTCAAATGCTCCCCCTATTGTGCATGGCGAGACTTCTTCTCCTGTTTCTTGTATTCCATCAGGTCCACCTCTACAAGCACCCCCTCAAGATCGACATTGGAGCAATGCTGTTGTGAAGTTTTTGTTGGCACAGTGTAAGGAGCATGTAGAGGCTCACAACACCATCACGATGCGGCAACATCAATGGGTGAGAATCCACAAGCTCCTGATTGGACAGTACCCTGCAGAATCTAAGAGGAAGGTTAAGTCCTTGTCTGACAAGTGGGAGAAGTTGCGGAACACATATTCAAGGATGAAGAAGTTACGTAATCAAACAGGTGGTGGAGCACGAGACGATGGTACCAAATTTATTTGGTACGACGACATCGACGAAATCCTTAGCCTCATGTCTAAGGCCAATGGAGTTCCAGGAGCGATGGACCAAGGCGTGCCAATGCCAGGAACAAGGACCTCAACTGCACCAGTGGATCTTATTGACAACCACGAAGGAGATGGTGAGCCATCTCAAGGTCAATCTCCACCTCGTTCAACTCCACCTCCATCAACTACAACCGGTTAAGAGAGCACGACAAGCAGCCCACGCACACGGGCTGCGAATTTACTCGGTTGTCGTGGCAAAGGTACAACCCCAAAACCACCTAAAAGGGCTAGGGTTGATAGAAACTTGATGGATGCCTTAGATAGGTTGTTAGATTCAACTTCTGAGATCAAGAAGCTTAGGATTGAGGCCGCCATGAGTATGCATAAGGACAACTTGATTAAGCGCCAGGAGAATAGAAAACTTGAGTTGGAATTGTTCCAATTACAACAGGCAAGTAGTGAACGCATGGCCGCTCTCTTCGCAGATGTAGTGAAAAATAATGCAGATTAGATGTCATTCTATTTTCACCTACTTACACTGTATTGTTTTTTTTTATTAAATGTCATTTCGTTTCAATTTCTCATTTTTATTTACTCATTTCATTTTACATTGGCTCTTTCAAGTGAATGGTTCATTTCATGCTTGATGCTAAATTGCATTACAGAGCTTGTTGAATTTCATTAGGGTTAAATTGACTGTGCTTTTTGAATGTAAGATTCTTCTTAGTGATTTAGCATATACTAAGTAATGCATTTCGATTTTCAAATGTTCATTAGGGTTTTCCGATTGAGTGTTAATATTTTTGGATGCCCTTTTCGAGTTGCCTGCCCTTTTTGAGCATATGAATTGCTACCTGCCCTTTTTGAGTTGATGAATTGTTGTCTGCCATTTTTTAGCTCATGAACTGTTGGTTGTCATTTTCAAGCTAATGAACTGCACAAAACTTTGTGTTCTTATTTTTGGTAGGAACTTGAAGGGAATACACATTTAAGCCAAGTCATTTCATATTTTTTGGACCTTCACAGAATTAGTTATGAATTTTTGAAGTTGAACGGAAATGATAACTTCACTTTCGGAAATCAAGCTTCACAGTGCAATCCTTTTCTCTTGAAACTTCAATAGAATTATCATAATCATTCATTTTCACATTTAAATTTCGGAATAGAAAAAAACAGTTTGAAAATGATTTGTGTTAAACATACAATACTCATTATTAGTTCCTTCATTGACCTAATGTTGTATAAGCTGGGGACATGTTATAATTGCTACACTTCAAGTAGGTGGAACATAGGAACTTCAAAATCATCTACTCCTATATAGATCAATGAATACAAGGATGAACATAGCATTTTAATAGTACGCAAAGTAGAGTACAAATCAAACATGATCACATAAGTCACTGTGGATTGCGTTCTATCCAAGAAGCAAATAAAACCTCTCTCATGGCTTCTCTTGCTACTTTTGCAGCTAAACCTTCAAGAGGAAGTTGCATCCTTTCCACATGAAATTCAACATGAGGGTCCCTTTGAAGTCTAACATCTGTTGGTACATGCACACGCTACTTCTTCAATTCACAGTAGTTATGTAGACCCGTATGTAGAACACAACACACTAAAGTAACAAGAGCTGCTTTTTCAACTGATATATTAAATCCTTTAAGAATTCGCCAACGATTCTTTAAAAATCCAAACGCTTGTTCTATAACAACTCTACCACTGTTCATGGAGGAGTCAAACCTGAAAAATACACAACATATTTCAAGAATGAGATGATGTTCAAATGAAAGGTATTGAGCATTATGAAGGAAATGATGAAGTGAAGTGAATGACACAATTCAAAGTAAATAATGAAAACTAGAAGCAAAAAACATACCTATTCTGATCCACCATTGTTGGATTAGCGAAGTTAAAATTCCTTAGCATATATGGTCTGCTTGGATAAGCAGTGTCGCCTAAGTACGGCCTAATATCCAATCCACCCATGCGAATAACTGGAGTTGCTAGAATTTTGTCTTGTGCTCAATTGTGCAGCAATGGAAGACACAACGAACTGTCCGGCATCATGTACACCTCCAGGTTGGCCCACACAAACATTCCAAAACATCCTATTCATGTCACATATTGCTTATAAAACAATGCTATGAAATTTTTTTCTATTAAAAAAATCCTGGGGCATGGGAGTGTATCGTGTGCTTGGTTGGCATGTCAGAGGAATGTGTGTGCCATCAATTGCACCAACAATATTGGGTAAGCTAGTGATGTCTTTAAAACTTTCTATAATGCTTTGTAGGCGGTCACCATGCGGTGTGTGAATGAATTGAAAGAATAAACCATCCTCTCCATTCCCTATTGCCTGACATACAATCATAGTGTACTTGTGAATAGTGGATTCACCGCATCCATACAAGTTGTGCATCCTAGCACAACTTACACCATGTGCTAATCGATATAAAACAAGCTTCACTTGTTTTCTAACCAGGATTGGAGGTCTTTCAAATGTAGCAACAGTAGGACGCAAAAAAGGAGTTAATAAATCTACCAAAGCCTCAAATGCTAAAAAAATCCATACGTTAAGTTTGCCAATACCTCATATTCAACATTTGAGGCGACGTATGCCACACATCGGCTTCTACAACGTCGTGATGGATGTACTGTCGTGGCTCAATCCACCACATGCGACGTGGAAAACACTACCTCCAAACCATGAAAGCAATTATTAGAAACAAACATCATATCGAATGACCTCTTGGAATTTCAATTGGAACTAATGGTAGTGTACGATGACGTCTGCAACCAGAAAAGGTCAAGAGAACAACTATGAAAGCAAAGAAAACTAAAAGGGTGTGAGTCGCCATGCTTACAATTCACTCACTACACTCTTCAACACTAAAAAAGAACACTAAAAAAATACTTTGAATGCCCCCAATCACCCTTAACCTAAAACAATTTCACAAAAAAATGAAAACACGATGCTGGAACCTGACATTTCACCTGGTGCGGTGCGGCAGCCTGCGTGACCAAGTGCGTCAGGGTTCTGTCCCGCCAGCGCTATTCGCCCGGCAAACCTGGGGGAGCCACTGGCGCCCCGCCACCTGGCCAGGCGGATGGAGCCAGGCGGGGCTGGAATGTGGCATGTGCGTTGGCTCACAATCTTTCTCCATTCACAACCGCGCCTCGCTTTTGCGGCTCACACGTCAGAAGTCCTTTCTCGGACTTCCAGTGGACCACGTCTTTACTCTCTCACGAATCCCTGAGGGCGGGCCCTGCCGGCCCTTGCCTGCCCCTGCCTGCAGCCTGCCTCGTTTCCTTTGGTCGTCTCAGAGTAAGATAAGTTATTTCCGAATTTTTCTTCCGAGTTTTCCTTCCAGTCACCCCGCGTCTTGGATAACGCGCTTCACCAATCAGTCAGTCACGCCTTGAGATGGATATAAACCCTCAAAACCCAAGCAATTGTAACAACAACAATATTACACATCCTCCAGCTTCCGCAGCCACCTCCCGGGACACTGTTACATCATTCTCTTGCAACTGACACTGCTTGACACTCTAGCAGCAAGCTCAACTCCACAACTCATCAATCAGGATCATTTCAATTCAAATTCCAGCACCTCAAAGCGACTCATATCGATCTACTCCACATGGCCATCATGACTCGCAGAAGCTTGTGGGTGACCGTGGCCGTCTTGATGAGTGTGGCGCTGGTGCCCATGCTCGCCATGGCAGCGGACGAGGATCCGCTCCAGGACTTCTGCGTAGCTGACTTGAAGAGCGGACTCACCATTAATGGATTCAGCTGCAAGCCAGCTGACAAGGTGTGGGTCAGCGACTTCGTGTTTGATGGATTGAAGAACCCAGGAAACACCAACAACCCCAACAACGCCAACGTTACGGCTGCGTCCGTGCTGCAGTTCCCGGGATTGAACACTTTGGGCATCTCCGCGGCTCGCATCGACTTCGCCAAGGGAGGCATCAACCCCCCGCACACGCACCCCAGAGCCACCGAGCTTCTGTTGGTGGTGAAGGGCGAGTTGTACGTGGGCTTTGTGGACACCAACAACACTTTGTTTGCCACCACCTTGACGGAAGGCGAGTTGTTCGTGTTCCCCAAGGCGCTGGTACACTTCCAGCTGAACGTGGGCAAGGGTCCCGCTTTGGCGTTCGCCGCTTTGAGCAGCCAGAACCCCGGCGTGCAGCAAATTGCTCCGGCTTTGTTCACTCCGGACATCAACGACGAGGTTTTGGAGAAGGCATTCCGCACCGACGAGCAGACGGTGGACATGATCCAGAAGCAATTCCGCATGTAAATTAATAGATCATAACGTTGGCCAGAGTCTAGAAACATCATTGATGTACCTTGGCAATTACAACATTCTTTACAACAAATACAACAATTACAACATTCTTTACAAGTTTATATACGACTTCTGATTCTTTAGCATGAGAGTAAATTGTTTTAAGAAGCGCTGGTGGAAGATTCGGCCAGGCTAGTGTGTGGTGTCCCTTCATTTGGGCTTCTCCCGCCACAGTTGCACAACATTTAATGAAATATCAGGATCACAGTTCATGCATCTCAAATGTTTCATAAAACGGTGTCCAGTGCAAGTGTTGAAGTCTGAGTTCTATGTGTTTTATTTGATTTGCTACACAAGCTTGAGTATTTCGTGATTAGTGTGGCATAACATTGGCTCTCAACAATAGATTGAAATGTATAAAAAATTTATCTTCAAAAAGTTAATCAGTCATCCTATCTTAAGATTTGAAAGAAAAACACCAACTCTTGAGATCATTGGAACAATAGAACTTGCGTGTTCTTTCATTTATCCACCTACAAAATCAAATAGTCTTTTGGGTGTTTAAATGATCATAGCACGTTTCATAGGGGCAAGATTGTGACATTTAAGTGCACAAAACTCTTCACGTCAATTTAAGCAAATTGGAAATATTCAACAAGCCAAAAAATGTGATATATGTCTTCACAATGGTCTAATTTCAGGCCACAAACTAGGACACAGATGTAGATTTCGGAATTTTGATTCCAGGCCTCACGCGCCTAAGTAATGGAATATCCCCAATTTAAAGAAACTGACATTTCTTACTGAAAATTAAGACTGGTGGCCTGGTGCAAAAACTCATTGAAGATTAAATTTACATAACTTAGTTAATGAATGCAACATCATGACCAAGAATTCCACAAAACTGAAAGACAATGACTAAAAGAGACAGAAAACTAGCTAGTGCTCGCCATCATCTAGCTTACTGTCTGGACTCTGGAGTGACCTTCACAACTCAGTGACAAGCATCTCTCTGAAATTTCATCTGCAAACATCCACTGTTTGTTTATCTTCTAAAAGGATACTTAAGTTAAGAGATGCATAAGTTGACGAATCATTCATCCTTCAACACAGTGCACACCATTCCATGAACTTATGACAGATTATGTGAACTGAATTACGATATTTCATGTTCAAAGTGTTGTCATGCTATGGCCTGGAAGACCAAATGTACAAGGAAGATTAAATGAGGTCAAGGAACACTACACAGTTGGCTACTAGCTAGAAAAGCAATTCTGAGAGAAATTTACTGTGAAATAACGAATCAGATGTCATCGGACCTCTCTCTCGTTTCTTAAATAGAGCTAGCTGATAGTAAATGGTTCTACATACTAAAGAACTATATGTATATATATGTTTCCAGACCTCTGATAAATCTGAAGAGCCATTCATCAATTTACATGCGGAACTCCTTCTGGATCATGTTCACGGTCTGCTCGTCGATGCGGAATGCCTTCTCCAACACCTCGTCCTTGATGTCCGGAGTGAACAAAGCGGGAGCAATTTGCTGCACGCCAGGGTTCTGGCTGCTCAAAGCGGCGAAAGCCAAAGCGGGACCCTTGCCCACGTTCAGCTGGAAGTGCACCAGCGCCTTGGGGAACACGAACAACTCGCCTTCCTTCAGGGTGGTGGCAAACAACGTGTTGTTGGTGTCCACAAAGCCCACGTACAACTCGCCCTTCACCACCAACAGAAGCTCGGTGGCTCTGGGGTGCGTGTGCGGGGGGTTGATGCCGCCCTTGGCGAAGTCGATGCGAGCCGCGGAGATGCCCAAAGTGTTCAGTCCAGGGAACTGAAGGACGGACGCAGCCGTGACGTTGGCGTTGTTGGGGTTGTTGGTGTTTCCTGGGTTCTTCAATCCATCAAATGTGAAGTCGCTGACCCACACCTTGTCCGCTGGCTTGCAGCTGAATCCGTTGATGGTGAGTCCGCTCTTCAAGTCGGCTACGCAGAAGTCCTGGAGCGGATCCTCGTCCGCTGCCAAGGCGAGCATGGGCACCATTGCCACGCTCATCAACACGGCCACGGTCACCCACAAGCTGCGGCGCGCCATGATGATCAAGTCGATGACTGCAAAAATCGGCGCTGCTAGAAATTGAAGGAGGAGTTCGGGATCGAGTTCAGGTGCAAGTCGAGCTCAGGCAGCTGCAAGAGAGCAGTGTCAGGTGATCGAGATGTTGGTGTAAGTTGGAGAATGCCGCTGGGGTGGTTGTTACTGTTACAATTGCTTTGGTTTGTGGGGGTTTATATTCATCTCGTGGGTATGACTTTTGAACCACGTTCTGGAGGACGCGGAGTGAGCCTGGTGGTGAGTCGGGTGACTGAGAGGAAATCTCGGAAGTGGCTTACTGTGGAGAAAGAAAACTGAATAGTACGGTACTGTGGTGTGAATGGGTTTCCCAATTTGGAAAGCCACTCGCAAGTACCGACTATGCTTCGGTAACGGCGATTAATGGTCGTAGAACTTGGTGTTATGGCAAGAGGAAATGTTTGGCCTGTTTTCTTTTTTGGAATTGCAATTAGCCGTATGTACAGTGCCAATTGGGATCAAGGAAAAATTTGGAAAATCTTTGGACATGAATTTGTCGTCGTTGAAGTATTTGTTGAATAATATTTTCTCGCTGTTGAAATGAGTGTCAAAGCAGAATTGCGAAATCCGTGGACTTTGATCAAACAGGTGGTCGTTTTTCGCTTCAATTTCATAAGAGTTGAATAATTATATCAATGGACGGTCCAATGAGCCCATGGTACGAAGAAATGAACGCTAATTTACGAGATGGATTTGACGTACATATGCACCGGAGTACGTCGCATTTCAGAACTTCATTAATTGCAGCGGAAATTTGTTGCTCCCCGTGAATCAAGTCTCCAGTAGAAAATCTTGAAGGGAAGCTTCCCCTTGAATTGTCGGCCAGAGTGCAATGACATCGTAGAAACCGCGACCCCAGCTTCACTATTCAAGAATGTTATGCACAGTTCTCAAATGTCTCACCCCAAATATTGGATTGAGTAGTTGAGCAGAGAATCAGGAATCAGTGGCTGTTCTAAGGTACAAGCACCCGAAGTGCGACTTTTTCTGATTCTGCAGGCTCCTCTAAGGTAGAATTACAATTTTTTTTTAATGTGCTTATTGGTGACCTTAAGAGAAACCTAATCTAGGAGGTTTCATGATTTTCCAATACTGTACTCCTGTAATACTGTGCGAATTTTTAAAGTTGAAAGCAGAAGGTACTTACATGGCTTCATCAGACCTACACATGCACTGAACTCCCCTTAAATGGCCACCTTGAAGTACAAAATGTATTGCCTTAAACTCCTATGTATTGCCTCAAGAAACTCTTCAACTCCCATTGATTTTTTTTGGAGACTTGTGGCTAAGGAAAGCCATTCAATGTCTAAAAATGTTGATGACAGTAACCCCAATGGAACCACGGCCTTTTTTCTGCCGAAAAACACTAAAAACTACCATTTCTATAGCAAAAATTGTTTTTTTTGCTCATCCAACCATAGGATCTTACAGCTAACAACTAACTAATATGAGAATGTGTGGAAAAATTTCAAATTTTTTGACAGCACAAATTGCAATATATCTGCGTTGAAAGTATTTCATCACAATGCGGGTCTAGATTATTTGACTTTGAACCGCTTCTTACATTAAATTTTCTGCATTACATGGTTTTGAGCTTTAAATCTTTATTTTGAGGAATTGAATTGAGAGTCTAAGAAAGAAAATTAAAACGCACTAATTCCAATGGTGAGATTGTTCAAGGAAGCAATCTAAACCATGTAGAACTTCTTTTTCTCAAATGAAAAAATTGCATTCATAAATGAATCCCACAAGTTATTTTTATAGGAAGATATTCTAATTGCCCCCATAACAAGATTTTCCATAACTTTCTCACAACAAATCCAAATGGAATAAATAAAAGCTTTCCATGTTGACAAAAATATAATCTATGAGAGAGAAAAAACTTAAACTCAAATTTTGAATTTTTTTTTGCTGCCCCCTCTCCCTTGTTTTGAGCTTATTTGGACATAACTTTTGTTCCCGGACATCGATTGAAAAAAATCATATTCCCTTGAAGCTAATCAGTTTTACTAGCTTCAAAAAAAGTTTCAAAAAATCATGAAAAAAATTCAGCCTGCAGGTACCTGCCCTAAATCCCATTTGTCCCTCAAATGGACAATGATCTTTTAGGGGTTAATTGGCAATATTTTAGCACTTTGAAACCAATTGTGAAAACACCCATTGTGAAATGCAGTGGTAAACTAATCCTTGATTTTAGACCTTTATATCTTTATTTTAAACAAACTACAAGTATGATTATTATTTAGTTTTGAATGCACAAATCTTCACATTAATAGTATATGATTTTTTTCAACTAAGTCTAGGTTCTTTATACCTTTTATAGCTCTCTAAAATGAAAAATAAAATTTTATAAATTTTAAGCGAAAGTGGTGTATAAGGATTCATTTCATTAAGAAAGTATTCTTTTTCTAAGATTGATTTGGATAATATGTAGTTATATTGTAAACCTTAGTTGATCAATAATTGCATTTCATTTGGAGTATCCAAATTGCTTAAAGAAAATTACCATTTAAAATGTTCTTTGTTTTTTTCTTCACATTAAAGGAAATTTGGACCCTGCATAGGATCATTTGATTGCAAGAAAATGTGCAATTACAAAAAGTAATATCCAAACTAAATAAACATATAAAATTTGGCCCATGTGGTCACTTGGTGCCATGCAAGATTGGGGTCTAAAAATATTTTCAAAAAATAAAAATTCTTTTTACCCTGGATTTGCACATTGGCTAAAAGTCAAATAGCCCTCTACAAGGGTCAAATTTCCTCTAATGTTTTTATACTAACAATAATTTTTGAAATAATGTATAAATAATTATAATACCTAACTTTATAAAAATATTTTGACCCAAACAAATTTGGATGCAAGTGAACTCTTTAAAAATTATACAATCAACCTCTAAAGGGCCTTGACTTAGCGCTTCCAAAAGCATTTAGAGCATCCCCACCAATGAGTTCTCTTTCCCTAAACTCGGCACCTCAATCCAGTCAATCTTGACTTTATAGAGACGAGACCTCGCGTGTTCTCTATATGAACTTAAATATAGATAATTGGGCCCAACTTTTACCGAGTTCTCTATAAATTTGGGGTAGAGATCTTGTTCCGAGACTAGTGCGCGCAAGCTTCTGTATCCCCATCCCCATCTAAGGTCCTCTCTCTAATTTTTTAGGGATACAGAATAGATTGGTGGGGATGCTCTTACTGATTCCCTTTAGATTGATCAAATGATTGTATATATAAAACTTTGGATGACCTTCAAGGCTTCAACTAATCTAAATTGTATCTTATTTGTAATATATATATTTTATATATGATTTAAACCAATAAAATGATGCCTAACAAACTTGTTTGTTTTTTCCAATTTTTTTTCTTCTTAAGTTACCAAGAACTCACTAAATTATTGCAATTATAAGCTATAAGTTTTAGATCCCAAATAATATCAAGAATATTGAGTATTTTTCATTCATATAATTTTAACTTCAATGTACTCTACTTGAAGGTTAGATTCGGTATAAATTAAGTCATTTTTGAAAAAAAGTGACACGTGTCATCTTGTGAATGGTCTAAGGTCATGTTGACCCCTAAGAATCTAACGTGGAAACTCAATTTGTCCTAAAAAGGTTATTATTGTTAGGACTATACTCCTAGGACTATATTTAAAACACCCCTTTCTCTTATAGTGACAACAAGAAGGATTTTCATATTTAAAAAATATCAAAAATTCATTGCTCAATTTTATAAAGAGTAGATTTAGCTTAATGACAACAATTTGATTTTAAAGTCATAGCTACGTGTGTTTTGTGAGAAATAAAATAAAATAATTACTTGATAAAATTTTACTACAATTAGTATACAGTGTTAGTTTGCTAATTGTACTTTGAAAAGGAATTGTAAATGACTGGGCTGCTTTTGCTAAATTCTTGAGTTTATTTTCACATTTTGTTACAACTTATATCCATGACAAATTGTCACAAGACTAAATTGAGAGTATAGTCATGTTTTGAGATCTTTGTTTTACTTATTTATTCAAGTCATTCTTGAAGTTTGAATGGCCATTTCTTTAACTAAAAAATGTTAGTTTTTGAAGTCAAATATACTTGTGCTTTTTAAACTATAGAATATTTACAAAGAAAAGTTCTAAAAACCTATAGTACCATACAAATGGAAGAAAACTAACACAAGAATTATCAATATTTAGGTGAATGAAAAAAACAAGTTTCTATGTGCTTGGGATAATCATGTTTACATTCATCCATTGTTCAAAATTTGAATGTTTGGTCCTTTAGGTCCTTTAGGGGTTAAGGTAGGTACCACCTAAAAGCACCACAAATTGGGCTGAGTAATTTGAAGGCTAAGTAGATAATAGTGAATACAAGATTATACAGAGATGTGTAGAAAAGGAAGACATGCACAAAATAAATTTAGATTTTGACAAATATGAGACCACATTAGGGATACAAAGTTTTGGAAGTAAAGTATTCAAAAGCGCTCATAGGCTTCACTGAAAATCAACACAACAGCCACATGCACAAAGTTCCCCTCCCAAGGTGTCAGAATGAAAAGAAATGGAGTTGCAATCGTGTTTAAAACAATGAAAAAAGCACCAAATTAGTAACCAACAAGAAATAGAAAAGCTTGTCAATAATTCATGGGAATTGTCCATGTATTTCAAAGGAGAGAAAAGAATGATTACCTTGTCAGAGAAACAAATTAACATGTGATGTGAGCTTAGAAGTATGTCACTAATACTAAAATGGCCAATGGTTCTATGATGAACTACCATATTCACTCATTGACAATTTTTAGTAGATAACTACACCATTTAAGGGCTTAATCTAGGGTACGCTTTAAGGCACTATACCTTAACCCAACAAGGGCAACCATTTATTTATTTTTCAGTGATGAAATCTTATGTCTAATACAAGTTGTAAATTTTATTTCAAATTTTTTGGAATTTTTTTGAAATTATTGCAAATTTTTTAAGAGAAAAGTGAAGAAATTTCATATCAAACACAAAATATATTTCAAAATTTCCAATTGGAGTAGAAACTTCACTTGATAAGTTTCATTTCATTAGTTGGACTCAAATTCAAAAAATATCATTTTTATGGCTCAAATTCATGTAAGTAAATAACAAGAAATGCTCAAAATACACTACAAGGATGATCCGTGGATGAAGTGTCTTCTTCTTCACATAAGTCAATAATACCATAATGAGGGAATTTGCAATACCATTCACTTTAACCCTTAAATGTCAAGGAAGACGTTTGTCATCCATCTAGTGGGACAAAAGTACAACAATTCATCCTCGGAATTTAGTTGTGAAAAGGGGAGGTCTTCTATAGTAGTTTGATTTCTAATGAGTGCTTTTGCTATTTCTTAAGTCAATGATTCACATGTAATGAAAAATGAAAAGGGATGATTTCCAAGGCCACCCCTTTGTCCTTTAATGTGCTCAAGCAACTTTCAAAGAACTTATTGGATGAGAAAACGTTCTTTCCCACCCTATAATCTTCCGTGAAGTCATCCGTTGGACATTTAGAGTCCGCGGCTTCCTTCTAGAGTTAATGGATGAAAACAATTCTAGATTCAGTTCGACTCGGATGAGTGGAGAGGAAAGGAGGCAGGCAGGGTCCCGCAGGATTTGTGAGAGACGAAGATTCCCCCCCGGACTTGCAAGGAGACGAAAACTTGAACTCCAAGAACCACGGCTGGCGTGGCGTGGCGGTCTTCCCAATCTTTCTCCATTCACAACCGCCCCTCGCTTTTGCGGCTCACACGTCAGAAGTCCTCTCTCGGACTTCCAGTGCACCCGGTCTTCAAGTTTACTTTCTAACGAATCCCAGAGGGGGGCCCTGCGGGACCCTGTCTGCAGCCTGCCTCGTTTTCTTTAGTCGTCGCAGAGTGAGATAAGTTATTTCCGAATTTTTCTTCCGAGTTTTCCACCCAGTCACCCCGCGTCTTGGATAACGCGCTTCACCAGTCACGCCTTGAGATGGATATAAAACCTCAAAACCCAAGCAATTGTAACAACAGCAATATTACACATCCTACAGCTTCCACACCCATCTAGCTCCCGGACACTGTGACATCATTCTCCTGCAACTGACACTGCTCGACACTCTAGCAGCAAGCTCAACTCCAGAACTCATCGACCAGGATTTCGATTCAAATTCCAGCAGCCCGAAGCGACTGATATCGATCTACTCCACATGGCCATCATGACTCGCAGAAGCTTGTGGGTGACCGTGGCCGTGTTGATGAGCGTGGCAATGCTGCCCATGCTCGCCATGGCAGCGGACGAGGATCCGCTCCAGGACTTCTGCGTAGCCGACTTGAAGAGCGGACTCACCATCAACGGATTCAGCTGCAAGCCCACCGACAAGGTGTGGGTCAGCGACTTCGTGTTTGATGGATTGAAGAACCCAGGAAACACCAACAACCCCAACAACGCCAACGTCACGGCTGCGTCCGTCCTTCAGTTCCCGGGATTGAACACTTTGGGCATCTCCGCGGCTCGCATCGACTTCGCCAAGGGCGGCATCAACCCCCCGCACACGCACCCCAGAGCCACCGAGCTTCTGTTGGTGGTGAAGGGTGAGTTGTACGTGGGCTTCGTGGACACCAACAACACCTTGTTTGCCACCACCCTGACGGAAGGCGAGTTGTTCGTGTTCCCCAAGGCGCTGGTGCACTTCCAGCTGAACGTGGGCAAGGGTCCCGCTTTGGCGTTCGCCGCTTTGAGCAGCCAGAACCCCGGCGTGCAGCAAATTGCTCCGGCTTTGTTCACTCCGGACATCAAGGACGAGGTTTTGGAGAAGGCGTTCCGCATCAAGGAGGAGACGGTGGACATGATCCAGAAGGAGTTCCGCATGTAAATTAATAGATCATAACATTTGATGAGAGCTAGTTTGGGAACATCATGTCCCTTGGCAGTTAGTATCAACATTCTTTGCAAGACGGGGTCTAATTAATATAAGACTTCTGATTCTTTAGCATGAGAGTAAATTGTTTTGAGAAGCGCTGGTCGAAGATTCGGCCAAGCTAGTGTGATCGAGGTGTCCCTTCATTTGGGCTTCAATTCACCCGCCATAGTTGCACAACATTTAATGAAATCTCAGGTTCACAGTTCATCTCATTTCATGTGACGGTGTCCAGTGCATGTGTTGAAGTCAGAGTTCTGTATGTGTTCGCGTTTGCGAAATGTTTATGTTTCGGAGTTTTGGTAACCCCATGAGAAGGTGAAGTGAATTGTGTTTGTATTTTTCAAAGAGTTTTTTGTATTCAGAAGTCCATCAGAAAAGTTTGCTGCCTCATTTATTTTCACTCACCTGAAAAGTCGGGTTATGACTTTGCATCCAACTGGTCGTGACAGTAAAATCTCGTGCACTATAGTTGCATTCTCTGTGTTCATTTTCTGAGCTAAGAGTACTTACCTGATTTTCTGATTTCTCTGTGTTCATCTTCTGAGTTTGGAGTACCTATGTGGTTTTGCAGTACCTTTGTCAAAGAAAATACGATGTTTATACGACATAGCTAGTATAGTTGTACGGTATCTGAAATTTTAGATCACCAAACACTTGGATAATTCTAAATGGTTAAGAAGTAGGGGACAAAATTAAGATATGCTTTAAAATACCTTGATGCTCCAAATTCAATGAAAGTTTTTGAGAAATTTTTGCTCTCTCTCTTCTAGTTTGTGTGGTAGATCAATTCAAGATGTATTGATTTTTGAAAGCCAATCAAATTTTACAGGTTCAATTTGAGTTCACCAAATTGCATTTCATGGCTGCAACTTTGGGGGCTTGTATCTCCTTCGTCCAATGTTCGTTTTCAATAAAAATTCGTTGAATTATGTTCCCTTTTTAGTCTAGTTATTGTGGTAAAATTTTCATTTCAATCAAAGTTTTGAATGTTTGGGAGCAATTTGAAGTTCAAAATCTCAATAGTTTTGGATTGTAGTGAACTTCGACGGCTTGTTTCTTCTCCATAAAGTGTCCGTTTCCAATAAACTTTTTTGTAAAAGTTGTGCATACTAGTTTAGTTTGTGTGGTTAAAATTTCACATCAACCCAAAAAGTTATGAGTGGCCGAGAAGCATTTTAGTAGGAGGATCTTGCTCAGATGTGTTTTTTGCAATTTTTCTTGTTATTTTTTGACATTTCAAAGCCATTTTGCAGACCTCACCAAATTTAGGACATTATTATGAGCAAAATCACACATGATGGTGAACCATGTCACCTACTCAATAGCCTAAAACCACACACATTAGATGGTTGCTTCTCACCACAAAAAGTCACTTCCTTTTCTATATCCCTGTGCACTGTTTGGGGCACTTCTATAGGGATGGTTTTTAATGCCCGAATTGTTTTCGAACCTTCTTCTATATTTGTTCCCTAACACAAAGACATTACAATACTAAGAAAAGATAATCTATCTTAGTAACCTCAGAATATTCACACAAGTTGACAACAAGATTGTGTACTTTTGATAGTTTGCCTACCTATAAACAATAAACAATAGGCTGGTTTGACAAACCTTGACGGCCCTCTGGAGAGCTCGGTTTTTCTCTGATGCTTTTGAAGCAAAGAACCAAATATTTGAACAAAGGAATATCCTGTATTTACAATAAATATTCCATTGTTTGATTGCATAATCAAAGAAGTTGATATTATTTAATTATTAACACAATCACACTGCCTCTTCTGCCAGTATTTGAAATGTTAGTAACTACCTATCTTCGTATTCGCACATCTTCGAGTGGTATAGCAGCTCAAGCAAAAATGAATATTGTCCTTGCATGTGAACAGAAACATATATCTCATTTGCTTGCATCATTCTGAAGATTTTGATCATCTTTCTTCATTTCTAGGCGCATGAAACTTCAGGATGTATGCTTCGTCTGAATGAGTGAGACGGTAAGAGCGTTGAATGGATGACCGAGAACTTAGCAATTGTAACTGACCCGGACACTTGTCGAATTGTAGTCATCCAACCAATGTGAAGTCTAGTCTACTTCTTCAACTTCTAAGTTTAATTACCGTCCTTCAACTTCGACTTCCTAGTTACTATAACATTAGTAAGCTTCAGTAAATCTCAAAATATTAGATGCAGGCATCTACTATTAATAATATGAATCATATGCTTCCGCAAAGTCACTGAGAAATTAACGAGGTACTGAGAACTCAGAAGCTGAACTGAAACAGAGTACGTATGCGACTTTAGTTGCAGGTTATATATCTTACACGGCGAGCCTAATAAATTATAAATGCAACATCATAGCCAGAAATTTCAAGTAACTACTAAGTAACTGAAGATAAACGAGGCTGAAAACTATTACAATCATTTATTACTGTCCTTGCATGTGAACAGAAACATATATCTCATTTGAAATTTGAATGTCTGCAAACATCGTACACTTTCCTCAAAGTAAGAATGATGCAAATGCACAGGGTTTCACATTGTGCACAGAAAAGTCATTGATACTTCAAAACAATGTACACCGTTTTATGAAAACGAGAACCTGCTGAGTGACTTATCTTTATTCAATTACAGTAGATGTGGTCCAACTTTTGCCCAAACCAAATGAAGGATCACTTCACACTTGGACGAGGTTTGACCAGCCACTACGAGGGCAAATGAGCAATACAAAATACAATCATGCTAACGAATCAGAAGTTATCGGACCCTTTCTTGCTTCCAAACGAATGTTAGTAACCGTCCTGACAGTGAAGATGACGATACGTGTCCACAAACTCTGATCAATCTGATGAACTACCAATTTACATGCGGAACTTCTTCTGGATCATGTCCACCGTCTGCTCGTCGATCATGAATGCCTTCTCCAAAACCTCGTCCTTGATGTCCGGAGTGAACAAAGCCGGAGCAATCTGCTGCACGCCGGGGTTCTGGCTGCTCAAAGCGGCGAACGCCAAAGCGGGACCCTTGCCCACGTTCAGCTGGAAGTGCACCAGCGCCTTGGGGAACACGAACAGCTCGCCTTCCTTCAGGGTGGTGGCAAACAAGGTGTTGTTGGTGCTCACGAAACCCACGTACAACTCGCCCTTCACCACCAGCAGAATCTCGGTGGCTCTGGGGTGCGTGTGCGGGGGGTTGATGCCTCCCTTGGCGAAGTCGATGCGAGCCGCGGCGATGCCCAAAGTGTTCAATCCGGGGAACTGTTGGACGAAAGCAGGCGTGACCACGGCGTTGTTGGGGTTGCTAGTGTTTCCTGGGTTCTTCAAGCCAGCGAACGTGAAGTCGTCCGCGGAGACCTTATCGGCGGGCTTGCAGGTGAGTCCATTGATGGTGGTTCCGCTCTTCAAGTCTGCGACGCAGAAATCTTGGAGTGGATCCTCGTCCGCTGCCATGGCGAGCATGGGCACCAGCGCCACGCTGAGGAACACGGCCACGGTCACCCACAAGCTTCTGCGGGCCATGATTCCCATGTCTACGACTGCAACAATCGTTGCTGCTAGAAACTGAAATATCAATTCTGGAGTGGTACTGCAAGGGATCGGAGCAGAGTGCGCTAGATGGTTGTGGAAGTTGGAAGTTGTGAGATACTGGAATTTGATTGTTGCTGTTACAACTGCTTCGGTTGTCTGGGTTTATATACAACTCAAGAGCGTCACTGGTGAAGCGCACTTTGGGTGACTGGCAGGAGAGCTTGACAGGAAACTCGATCGGGACTCGTCGTAGTCATGGAAAACGGCTGGCTGGGGTAGTTCTGGATACCCTTCTAGCAATCTTAACGTCGAGAGTCCAGACCGGTTCCAATGAAAGTCAGTGGCGGGCAGTTGAGACGAGTGCAGTTTATTAGACGAGTGGCGGAGCTGCAAAATTGAGTTGCTGCCGCTGGGCCCGCAGTGGCGGAGTGGCGGAGCTAGCCACCAACGCGAGTTGCTCGAGAATGATCCAATGATCCATTGGACGTCACGCTTTGGCCGCCGTGCTAGGCGGGATTAAAAAAAATTAAGATATTGACAGTCCGACATGACATTAGGGGTAGTCACACCTTCTTCACTTGGCACTTGAAGAATGGAGAATGAGAAGTTGGGGAGGGTTTGGAGGAGCCAATGGGAAGCCATGGTGGGTGAAGAAGGTGTGACACCTAAAAGATGTGTTGAGAGTGGAGAATGAAAAAAGTGGAAAAACAACTTACCTAAACCTAAGATTAGACGTAAAGTTGGAGGGAAATCGGCAACAAGAAAGGTAAAGCGGCAATGAAAGGTAAAAGTGTAGAGCACAAAGGAATATACTTAAGTACGTATATCTTCCGCACTCCCACTCTTCACCTCCGGAGGTGAAGAGTGGGAGTGCGGAAGATATACGTACTTAAGTATATTCTCTCTTGAAAGGACAAGTTCAATCAAATTCCAAACCACCACGTACGTGTTCTCCATTCTTCAATTCCGGAGTGAAGAAGGTGTGACTACCCCTATTGTCTTGTACAAACTTGTTGAGTTGAATTCCAATTTAAAACTTTTATCATTTTTTTTCTTATTGCCCTAAAAAGTAGCATTTTTTGATCATTTTTGTTTGAATTGTGCCTTAGTCCTTTAAACTTAAAGTGAAATGACTATAATCTATCTTATGTTGACTATGATTAGGTCAAGTTCATAAATAAATAAGAAAAAATTGAAAAATATGAAAAATTGCGTAGCTGTTTCTAAAAATCTGAGAAAATTTCAATGCTACCAAATCTTGAATATCAAAAAAATCATTCTTCATAAGAAAATTTAGAAAAATGAACACATTTAGGTATCAATAGAAAAATTCAACCCATTTCATAAAAGTGAGTTCAAAAATTCAAAAAATTTAAAGGACTAATGTGTCGAAAGCTAGGAAAATCAATTCAAGGTGTTGAATTGTCAAAATCCCAAAATTAAATTATTTTGACACTTGGGTGCCGAATTTGCCATGAACGTACGGTATCATTAGAGAAAATCGCTGGCCTCTGAAGGGCCGCTCCACAACCCTCCAAGGACCTTGCAAATTGAACTTTATTCCCCTATTTTCGCTCACCTTCTGTCACAACGTCGCATGCTTGTCAATGCCTCGGAATCCAAGTACAAAGGTTACAATAATCAAGATGAAGGTGTTCAAATGCACCTTCAACCTAATTATTGAATACCTTGCACTCCAACCAAGTTGTGGAAAACACAATAATATTAAAGGTAGTCCATTGACCATCTACCATGCAAGGTTTTTTTTTATGGCGTATTAATGATACACTTCATTACCATTTTTATGTGGAAGATGATAAGGAGAGAAGGTCTTTATACAAGTGGGGAAGTGGTAGGTACAACAACCCATGTGGGATATGTGAATTAGGACTAAAATGAGGAGCTTCACCGCTCATAGTTATGTAAAAATGCAGAAAATGTGTTGAAAAACAAATTTTAGACCTCATTTAGGCATAGAAGAGTATCTTTTTTCAAAAAGCTTTGGTCTAAAAAAGGTTGGTAAATCAAGTCAAGTTTTATTCCCAAAAATCCGTTTCAAGTTTTGGCACCCCACTTAAAAGTTATGGAAAAATTTCAAAGAGGGGTTGGAAGGGTCATTTTTTTGAACATTTTCAAACACCCTCTTTGAAATGTTTCCATAACTTTTAAGTGGAGTGCCAAAACTTGAAACGGATTTTTGAAAATAAAACTTGACTTGATTCCTTAACGTTTTTTAGACCAAAGCTTTTTGAAAAAAGATACTCTTCTATGCCTAAATTAAGTCTAAAATTTGTTTTTCAACACATTTTCTGCATTTTTACATAACTATGAGCAGTGAAGCTCCTCATTTTAGTCCTAATTCACATATCCCACATGGGTTGTTGTACCTACCACTACCCCACTTGTATAAAGACCTTCTCTCCTGACAATCCTCCACACTTAAATCAAGTAAGTAGCTCGTTGTAGTTGGTGTTATGAAATAAAGTAAATGACCAAAAACTTGCTTAATTATTACTTGTGTCAAAAAAAAAAGAACTTGCTTAATTGGCAATAATAGTATAACACACCATGTACTTATTGCCCTATACATTGTTGCCTTAATAATTGTTAATTAATTTGGTCTGACAACATTTGCGATATTCACCCAAGTTGACACCACAGATTCAACGTATTCCATAGGCTCCCTACTTCTCTTTTAATAGCTGTGTTTGTCATTGCAGAACGACCCTCTGGAGGCCTCAAATTTTCTCTAATGTCATAATTGAATGGTGAAA
Organism: Rhytidiadelphus loreus; assembly: GCA_947034895.1. Lineage (NCBI taxonomy): Eukaryota > Viridiplantae > Streptophyta > Bryopsida > Hypnales > Hylocomiaceae > Rhytidiadelphus > Rhytidiadelphus loreus. Next base: position 50,988,356 of record OX344764.1, read on the forward strand.
CCCTCGTAATGTTTATATGTGAAAATCCTTCTTCCTATGCATGTTCATTTTTAGAATTTGTATTGGATAATTGAGAAAACTATTTATTGTAAATTTTCAAAGTATAACGTATTATGAAATATTTATGATTGTAACATATAATGGTAACATCTTATATGTTTACCAAACTTGAAGTTTGGAGTTAAAAAAATCTCTTTATAGTTAGAGGTTAAAGCATTTTCAATAGAGAGTTTGAAGTTAAAAATTGAGATTGAAAAAAAATATATTGACATATTGTTAGTAAGCCTATATTTGGATTGAAAAACTAAGAGCTTGCAATGCAATAATCCATTGAATTCTTAGATTAAGAAAAATATGGTACAAAAATTAAACTTAATTACGCGTCATTTTCTTAGTTAATATTATATACAAAAAATGAATAATTTAAAAGGTATAACTTGAATTCATAAAAAGGTAGTTAAAGTATTTAGGGTTGTATGTCCATCAATTCCAAAAGGGATTAAAAAAACACTTTTAGATGCATGGAATGAAGGACATGAAAGGATAACTATACAATTTTTAATGAGTTGGCATTACAATTTGTTTAGGGTCAAAAAATATTTCTTAAATTAGATGCTAAACTTGTTTGGACATTCTTTAAAAAAAAGCAAATAATACAAAAAAAAACATATTTCAAATGGTAAAATTGTTTTCTTGAGGCTAAATTTTTTACTTCAAAGGTGATGAAGCTTCTATTCAACTAAGGTTTACAAATATACAATCACAATTTCAAAAAAATATTTCTCATAATTTACATGATTTCTTGTACAATTGTGCGCTAATTTTCCTTCAAATTCACAAATAATATTTTATTTTCTATCTAGAGAGCTATAGAGGTTACAAAGAAGTTGGAGTTGGTCAAAAAAAATATATATCAATAATGTGAATATATTTGCATTGAAAGCTTAATTATAATGACCATTGTAGTAGTTTATTTTATTAAAAGTCACATAGTTTCTTATTTTAAATGCTTTAAATCTTGACTAAGAAAATGTAGATCCAATAATCTACTTCTAAATCCTTTTTTTAATTTTGAATATGATTATAATTGTAGTTTTTGTAACATTTTGAGGGTAGCATCTTGAAAGTTTAATAATGCAACACTTTTGGACTTTTAAAAAAAAAAATTTAATCAAATTTCTCTTGGTGGATGAGCTCAAAAGGCATATCAATTGCATACTTACAAAGTTATAGCATGATGTTTGTTAATATGACTTCTACTTTTGTTCAAAATTTCATACTACTTAAAAGCAATTTATAATTACCATGATTTTTATAGAAAAATTATGTTAACAAATGACATAAATTTTACCTTAATTATGAAAAAATGAAGATAAATTTCAGATTTGTATTACTACATGAGAAAAATATCAAATTTTTGAAATGTGTATTTCACATAGAAAACTAATGAATCTTGACAAAGCCACACATTTAAAACATTCTTCAACTTCTAAAGGTCCACTCAAAGCATATTTTGGGCAGAAATTGTGAAAATTATCACTTTTTAGGGCAATGAGAAAAACAAAAAATTAAATTTTTTTATTTAAAATTCAACCATACAAATGTGTACTAGATTACTATGGAAATGTGTGGAAAAAATTTGAGAAACTTTGACTACATGGATTGAAAGATTATAACGTTTGAAGTTAGAAGAGTCTTTTTCTTACCTTGCCCTATAGGGCTAGCAACCTTAAAATCCTCCTAGAATGAGATTTTTATACTACACATGATTATTTCTTTTAGCATTTTCATCTTGTATCATGTAAGTTATACAGCTGGCAAATTTTAGAAGTGAAAGAGGAGTTTTGCAAAAGCTGCCCTATAAGGAAAAAAAACACCCTTCAAGGTTGCATAACTTCTAATTTGGGCACCATATAAAAAAGAAATAATATTCCTACTAAGGAATATATGTTCACACCTTGTGTCAAAATTTTGTGAACATCCGACCAAAATTGACTTCATAGGAATCTATCTGGATTTTCAATTGTCCATTCAATAGACAATTATACTTTTTTTTAAGGTTTAAGAATGGATTCATTTACTCGTCTATAGTAGAAGAACAATGTAAAATGTAAACAATGTAAAATTTTGTGAACATCTGACCAGAATTGACTTCATAGGAACCTCAAAACATTAATCACTAGCCAAAATGCTTCCCTTGTCAAGGAGGTATAATCCCTCCCTCAATGCTTTGGAGGGATTATAGTTATAATGTAATCAATATCATTAGTTGACTTACGCAAGTTCTCGTCATGCTTGTATTAGTGAGCAGAGTTGTCAGTGGCTACTACAAAGATTCAACAATGATTTCAGAAGCTTCAACATTGAGGGGCTAACACTTTATGAGGAAGCAAAAGGGACCCGTCCATGTTGGTGACCAATGTTATCGTACCCAGATTTTCAATTGTTTGTTCAATAGACAATTATACATTTTTTTTAGGGGTTCTGAGTTAGGATAATGGATTTACTTACTCGTGTACAGGAGAAGAACAATGTAAAACACAACTTAGGAGAAAGAATGGTCAAACTGATTGTGACTTTTGGAAAACGCCGCTGACTTCCATTGGACCCAAACTCTACTCTCGAGGGTCAAGACCCCACACAATTTCCTGTCCTTATTCCTCCGCCGAGCTTTCCTCAGGGTTTCCCTTTCAGCCACCGCCAACGCGTTCTGGAAAGCGCGCTTCATCACAAATGCAACTGTGCATGTCATGCACTCGGGATCTACATAAACCCCCACAACTCAAACAATTGTCACAGCAGCAACCACTACTCCAGTCCCAATCTTCAGCTTCCTCCACCACCTCCGTACGTGCACACTACTCTCCTGCAACTGACAAACCTCGACCTGCAACTGATCGAATTCCAGGACTGAACCTTCAAATTCCAGCAGCTCGAAGCGACTGATATCGATCTACTCGACATGGGAATCATGGCCCGCAGAAGCTTGTGGGTGACCGTGGCCGTGTTCCTCAGCGTGGCGCTGGTGCCCATGCTCGCCACGGCAGCGGACGAGGATCCACTCCAAGATTTCTGCGTCGCAGACTTGAAGAGCGGAACCACCATCAATGGACTCACCTGCAAGCCCGCCGATAAGGTCTCCGCGGACGACTTCACGTTCGCTGGCTTGAAGAACCCAGGAAACACCAGCAACCCCAACAACGCCGTGGTCACGCCTGCTTTCGTCCAACAGTTCCCCGGATTGAACACTTTGGGCATCGCCGCGGCTCGCATCGACTTCGCCAAGGGAGGCATCAACCCCCCGCACACGCACCCCAGAGCCACCGAGCTTCTGTTGGTGGTGAAGGGCGAGTTGTACGTGGGCTTCGTGAGCACCAACAACACCTTGTTTGCCACCACCCTCAGGGAAGGCGAGCTGTTCGTGTTCCCCAAGGCCCTGGTGCACTTCCAGCTGAACGTGGGCAAGGGTCCTGCGTTGGCGTTCGCCGCTTTGAGCAGCCAGAACCCCGGCGTGCAGCAGATTGCTCCCGCTTTGTTCACTCCGGACATCAAGGACGAGGTTTTGGAGAAGGCGTTCCGCACCGACGAGCAGACGGTGGACATGATCCAGAAGAAGTTCCGCATGTAAATCGATCATGGAATAGCTCATCCGATTTAGTTCTCCAAGTCTTTGGAAACATCGTAATAGCCATTGATACTAGTATCACCATTCTTTTGGAAGCCAGACAGGCTCTAATAACTTCGGGTATATTAAGCTAGATAGTCAAAGTATGTTCAGTGTTCTCAGAATTCCAGAATTCCTGGTTGAGGACCCGACGCAGCTTCTGTAGTGTGAAGAGTTCGTTCATCCCGCCATAGTTGCACAATATTTAATGAAATACATACCAGATTCACAGTTACCATTTCATAAAACGGTGTCCAGTGCATGTGTCGAAGTCGGTCAGTCGGAGTTATTTTTTCTCGCAGAGCAATGTTCAAATTCGGAGGTTTTGTTACGCATTTAGAAGGCGAAGCCATGTGTGCACATTTTCTGATCTACTCCGAGATCCGAAGCTGTATTTTTCAGCAAAGGGTTCTGTTATGTACAGGTTCAATTGATTTCCACGAAGCAAAGAGAAAATCAAAGAGAAGAGATCGTTCATGAATCAGTAGAAATTATTTTTTGACAGTTTTTCCCCAAAACATGCCGAGTCCTTTCAAGATTCGTAATAATGTACTTGTCATAAACTCATGATACTGCACATTGTTACGTTTAACTGTCCTTCTCAGAAAAAAATTTAATCTTTTTTAATGTAAAATGCTTACACATTTTTCTCTTCTGTTTGATTTTCTCTTTGCTTCGTGGAAACCAATTGAACCTGTAACAGATTTCTCTTCTATTGATTTTGTTTTATAAACCTGATTCATTTGCAATCTCTTCTGCTTGGAAATTGATTAGACCATAAACCAATTGAACCTGTAACCGAGCCTGTAACAAACATATATAAAAAATCAATAAAATAGATTCATTTATAAAAAATCGTTCGGTCTTTCTTGCAATCATTCCTAATTATATTATAGGTACCTATATTATAAGCACCTTCTATGGGTGTAGGGTACTTATATTATAAGCATGTATATTATAAATGCCTTCAATAGTTGTAATATACATACTTACACCTAGGCTCAAGGCTCATACGCTCACATTTCTAGGCTCACATGCTAGCGTCATTGAATACTTTCTACTAGTAGAAAATTAATTATGATGGGTATGGCTACACTCCAATAGAAAGCAGTGAGTTTTTTCTATTAAAAAATGTATTGTGAGGGGTGTTGTCTAGGGAATACTTTTGAATTGGGAAAAGTTGGTTCACTACAAGAAAATGGGGGTATAAATGATTTGTCCACAATGACTGCACCAACAACAATGACTGCAAATTAGTCATTTTGCAGTCACTTTGAAGTCATTGTTGTTGTTGCAGTCATTGTGGACAAGTAATTTATACCCCTATTTTCTTGTAGTGGTTGTGAGGGGTATTGCCTTCCATTTCTATAATAGAACAATGTAATCTAAAACATCGTAGGAATATGAAGTGGTATGAATACCAAACAATATAAATGATAAATGATAGTATATTAGTATAGATGAATGTGAAAATAATTGATAGTAATTAACATGACAATGAATATAAAATTTGTAATCAAATAACATGCCAAATTGGCAAATTCTTCTATATTTATATTTTTTTCAAACTCAAAACATTTGTCTTTTTCAAAAATAGAGGTGTATCCCGTCTAGTTTTTTTGCGGTGAAGATCCCAACCAATTGCACTATCATAATATTTAAACTTCAAAAACCAAATTTTAAGTAAGCTTTCTAAAGATTCAATTCTATCTTTGAATACTTTCAAGAAAAAGTGCAAGTATTCTACATCATGAGCATATTTATGATGTGTTCAAAAATTGAATTAAGAATCTATATATAAAAAAAAAGAATCAAAATGCTCTTGTTGTTTAAAAAACAAACTAAATTTGTCCTAGTTTTCCATATATTTTTACACCTGAATAAATGAAAGCAAACATATTGAAACAATAATTATATAAAGTGAACCTCCTTCCTAATAGGCTAATATTAAATTGAAAGAAGAAAAAAAATATATCTTATTGGTACTAAAGAACCTCTTGAAATACATCCTTCACAAGTCAATAAACCCCTCTAACTAAAGCAATAGGTTTGAGCGGTCCCAACTTTTGGAATAAAATAAGTGGTAGCACTAAATGAGAGCTCGCCAAGCAAATTGTGGTGGACCTACACCTTGTGAAAAAAAGGGAAAATATTCTTCTAAACAAGCTTCTTGGCATAAGGATGTGTCACCTGTACCATAGTCTTAGCTAGATTCTTTTATAGTACGAACTCTTTTTAATGCAAGGAACCTCTCTAAAGTAATAGTGTCTTGTGGTCTCGGACCTATTGCCGTTTAGAGAGGTTCTACTATAGTCAAAAGAGGATTTTAGATTCTGTTAGAATGTTGTTTTGAACATTGGAAGAATAAACTATAAATATCCCAAATGGTGCACCCAAAATCTATACTCCATATCTTACCATCGCAGAGATGAAGGAACTGTCTTGTGGGATTTAATCCATACAATGATTTTTGGGATAACAAATGACTCGCGACTCATGACTCCCGACATCATATGAGAAAATTTGAATAAGGCTCCATTCCTAGTGAGTCTGTTTCAATCTGGAAAGGCTGAGGCAATTAAAAAATTCCCCCATCTTGCGCCCTTTCTTCGGTGAAAAGAATCAGATCAACGCAAGAGTGAGAAAGAACTGAAGCGAACACGACGGAGTTTGACTAAACTTTCTCCGGACTTGCAAGAAGACGAAAAGACGGAAAGCCTTTAACTCCAAGAATCACGGCAAACGTGGTGGTCGGGGAGTGCCATCCCTATCCGCACCTGCACCTCACTCACTTTGGCGAATCACGCGTCGGCTAACTCGGGCTTTCATTGGACCTGGTCTTTACTTTACCGTCAAGAATATACTGCGGGCGGGCGGTCCGTGCCTGCCTCGTTTCCTTTAGCCACCTCCCGGGCCACCTCATCCGAGTTTTCTTCAGAGTTTTTCCTTCCAGCCCTCCCCGCGTCCTGCCTGGAGAACGCGCTGCACCAGTCATACCCCGAGATGTATATAAACCCCCACAACTCAAGCAATTGTAACAGCAACAACACTCCAGTATTCCACAACCAGCTCCAGCAGGGTCAGTACTACATCTCTTGCAAGTTGCAACAGACAGCAGCTAGCTAACCTCCAGAACTCATCCATCAGGAGATCCAATTCTTGCAACTAGCTAGAACTAATTAAGCGACCGATACCAATCTACTCGACATGGGAATCATGGCCCGCAGAAGCTTGTGGGTGACCGTGGCCGTGTTCCTCAGCGTGGCGCTGGTGCCCATGCTCGCCATGGCAGCGGACGAGGATCCACTCCAAGACTTCTGCGTCGCAGACTTGAAGAGCGGAACCACCATCAATGGACTCACCTGCAAGCCCGCCGATAAGGTCTCCGCGGACGACTTCACGTTCGCTGGCTTGAAGAACCCAGGAAACACCAGCAACCCCAACAACGCCGTGGTCACGCCTGCTTTCGTCCAACAGTTCCCCGGATTGAACACTTTGGGCATCGCCGCGGCTCGCATCGACTTCGCCAAGGGAGGCATCAACCCCCCGCACACGCACCCCAGAGCCACCGAGCTTCTGTTGGTGGTGAAGGGCGAGTTGTACGTGGGTTTCGTGAGCACCAACAACACCTTGTTTGCCACCACCCTGAAGGAAGGCGAGCTGTTCGTGTTCCCCAAGGCCCTGGTGTTCCCCAAGGCCGTGGGCAAGGGTCCCGCTTTGGCGTTCGCCGCTTTGAGCAGCCAGAACCCCGGCGTGCAGCAAATTGCTCCCGCTTTGTTCACTCCGGACATCAAGGACGAGGTGTTGGAGAAGGCATTCCGCATCGACGAGCAGACGGTGGACATGATCCAGAAGAAGTTCCGCATGTAAATCGATCACTAGCCCATCCGATTTATTTAGTTCTCCAAGTCTTTGGAAACATCGTATGTAGGCATTGATAGTATCACCATTTTTTTGGAAGCCAGACAGGGTACGTCTGATGACTTCTGATGAAGTTAGTTTCTCAGAATTCCTGGTTGAGGACCCGATGCAGCTTCTGTAGTTGAAGAGTTCATTCATTTGGTCTCAACCGGCCATAGTTGCATAACATTTAATGAAATACGCGCGTACCAGATTCATAGTTACCACTTGATAAAACGGTGTCCAGTGCATGTGTCGAAGTCGGAGTTATTTTTTCTCGCAGAGCAATGTTCAAATTTCGGAGGTTTTGTTACGCATTTAGAAGGCCAAGCCATGTGTACACATTTTCTGATCTACTGCCACGATGCAAAAGAGAAAATCAATCAAAAGAGTGAAATCCCTAACTGTGCATTTAACTCTTAAATGCCCATGCGGGCGTGTTTTGAGTTTCTTGGAATTTGCTTTAAATTGAACAAAATGCCATCATTTTGATAAGTTGTATCAGTTCCTTTTAAATTGTAATCGTACAAATTGAAACTAGACATGTTAGAAATCTCATAGGAAAAGAAAACACAACAATATCACATATGGAGTGAAAGATTGTTTTGTTTGATCGTGAGGGTGTTAAACTTGCAATAGTGATGTGAAGTCTTTCAAGCCTCTTTTTTACAAATCAAATCTAAAAAGTTCATGAACAAAAAAATATGAGCTTAAAGGGCCTAACATGTATAACCTAATCAATTTATGGCTTCTCAAAAACTACTCTATAATTTTTTTAAATGAATTTTCAATGTGATTTTTTCTCCAAGATCTAGTGTATTTGAGGCTCATTTCCAAGAACCTCAATGGTCATAACGCTTTCAATTCAAACTTCTTTGCATTAAAAGTATTGATTTTTACTGACTTTGGTTTAGTATTTGAATCCAAGATATACAATGTTGTGCTTTAAATTTTCTTGTGCCTTTTCCATTTGTATTTCTTATTGTCAATTTTCTCATTGAATAATATCTTTTTCATTTCAAATTTCATTTTTAGGTAACAAATGTTACTAATATGTACGGAGTATTATATTTGAAAAAATTTCATTAAATATTACACAAATGTTATACTTTTGAGTACCACAATAGTATGATTTATCTACCAAATACTTTGTGTTTAAAAAGCAATATCTAGAAAAAAAGATCTTCATATTTTAAAATTATCAAATTTTCATTAAGTAATTCTATATAGACTAACTTTTACTTGATTTTTTTTATAAATGAATCTATTTTATTGATTTTTTATATATGTTTGTTACAGGCTCGGTTACAGGTTCAATTGGTTTATGGTCTAATCAATTTCCAAGCAGAAGAGATTGCAAATGAATCAGGTTTATAAAACAAAATCAATAGAAGAGAAATCTGTTACAGGTTCAATTGGTTTCCACGAAGCAAAGAGAAAATCAAACAGAAGAGAAAAATGTGTAAGCATTTTACATTAAAAAAGATTAAATTTTTTTCTGAGAAGGACAGTTAAACGTAACAATGTGCAGTATCATGAGTTTATGACAAGTACATTATTACGAATCTTGAAAGGACTCGGCATGTTTTGGGGAAAAACTGTCAAAAAATAATTTCTACTGATTCATGAACGATCTCTTCTCTTTGATTTTCTCTTTGCTTCGTGGAAATCAATTGAACCTGTACATAACAGAACCCTTTGCTGAAAAATACAGCTTCGGATCTCGGAGTAGATCAGAAAATGTGCACACATGGCTTCGCCTTCTAAATGCGTAACAAAACCTCCGAATTTGAACATTGCTCTGCGAGAAAAAATAACTCCGACTGACCGACTTCGACACATGCACTGGACACCGTTTTATGAAATGGTAACTGTGAATCTGGTATGTATTTCATTAAATATTGTGCAACTATGGCGGGATGAACGAACTCTTCACACTACAGAAGCTGCGTCGGGTCCTCAACCAGGAATTCTGGAATTCTGAGAACACTGAACATACTTTGACTATCTAGCTTAATATACCCGAAGTTATTAGAGCCTGTCTGGCTTCCAAAAGAATGGTGATACTAGTATCAATGGCTATTACGATGTTTCCAAAGACTTGGAGAACTAAATCGGATGAGCTATTCCATGATCGATTTACATGCGGAACTTCTTCTGGATCATGTCCACCGTCTGCTCGTCGGTGCGGAACGCCTTCTCCAAAACCTCGTCCTTGATGTCCGGAGTGAACAAAGCGGGAGCAATCTGCTGCACGCCGGGGTTCTGGCTGCTCAAAGCGGCGAACGCCAACGCAGGACCCTTGCCCACGTTCAGCTGGAAGTGCACCAGGGCCTTGGGGAACACGAACAGCTCGCCTTCCCTGAGGGTGGTGGCAAACAAGGTGTTGTTGGTGCTCACGAAGCCCACGTACAACTCGCCCTTCACCACCAACAGAAGCTCGGTGGCTCTGGGGTGCGTGTGCGGGGGGTTGATGCCTCCCTTGGCGAAGTCGATGCGAGCCGCGGCGATGCCCAAAGTGTTCAATCCGGGGAACTGTTGGACGAAAGCAGGCGTGACCACGGCGTTGTTGGGGTTGCTGGTGTTTCCTGGGTTCTTCAAGCCAGCGAACGTGAAGTCGTCCGCGGAGACCTTATCGGCGGGCTTGCAGGTGAGTCCATTGATGGTGGTTCCGCTCTTCAAGTCTGCGACGCAGAAATCTTGGAGTGGATCCTCGTCCGCTGCCGTGGCGAGCATGGGCACCAGCGCCACGCTGAGGAACACGGCCACGGTCACCCACAAGCTTCTGCGGGCCATGATTCCCATGTCGAGTAGATCGATATCAGTCGCTTCGAGCTGCTGGAATTTGAAGGTTCAGTCCTGGAATTCGATCAGTTGCAGGTCGAGGTTTGTCAGTTGCAGGAGAGTAGTGTGCACGTACGGAGGTGGTGGAGGAAGCTGAAGATTGGGACTGGAGTAGTGGTTGCTGCTGTGACAATTGTTTGAGTTGTGGGGGTTTATGTAGATCCCGAGTGCATGACATGCACAGTTGCATTTGTGATGAAGCGCGCTTTCCAGAACGCGTTGGCGGTGGCTGAAAGGGAAACCCTGAGGAAAGCTCGGCGGAGGAATAAGGACAGGAAATTGTGTGGGGTCTTGACCCTCGAGAGTAGAGTTTGGGTCCAATGGAAGTCAGCGGCGTTTTCCAAAAGTCACAATCAGTTTGACCATTCTTTCTCCTAAGTTGTGTTTTACATTGTTCTTCTCCTGTACACGAGTAAGTAAATCCATTATCCTAACTCAGAACCCCTAAAAAAAATGTATAATTGTCTATTGAACAAACAATTGAAAATCTGGGTACGATAACATTGGTCACCAACATGGACGGGTCCCTTTTGCTTCCTCATAAAGTGTTAGCCCCTCAATGTTGAAGCTTCTGAAATCATTGTTGAATCTTTGTAGTAGCCACTGACAACTCTGCTCACTAATACAAGCATGACGAGAACTTGCGTAAGTCAACTAATGATATTGATTACATTATAAAAGGGCTTATTCATTAATTTGAGACAAGTTGGGATCTCATTTTAATGCATTCTATATTTAGAAAGAAATAAGGGTTTAATAAATTGAGACTCTTCAATAAATTAAGACTTCAAAATGTTAAAATATTTTTTTATAGATTTTTCTAGTTCTAGAAAAAGTATCTCCAACCAACAATTCACTATTTTATTCCTTAATTTATTCATTAATATCTATATACAATAGACCATGAACTTCTAAATTGAAACATTTCTTTAAATTGAGACTACCTTTAATCCCAAAAAATCATCCCCATACTTCTCACACCAAACTTTTTAAATGAAAGACTTCAACCAAATACAAATTGAAGGCACAAGTAAATGTAATATATAGAAAAGCTATAAGAAAGGGGAAATATTTTCTATTAATAGCAATAAAAATGTTACATATCTGCCACATCATTATAGAAACAATCAAAGAAACAACTACAAACACTAAAATGTAAAACCACATGGAACTTCACTTCCTAAAATAAGAAACCAACAACAGACCTACAAACTATTCGTCGCCTTCCGCGGAAGACACTTCGTTCTCCGAATTAGAGTTAAAGGCCGTCAGGGATGATTTGATGATGTTCATTTGCATCTTCGGAATTGTAACTTTTGTAATAACTTGAGGTTGATCTTCAGCCCCCCTTCTTCCACGTGGCTTGAAAGCTGTCATGATACAGTCCGTATTGGACCAGCACGGAGGGATTACACGATCCTCGCGCCATACATTTCCAGCTTTAGTGTCCCATCCAGCATACGTATCCATATTGATGTGACGACTTGAAGCAAGCGTCCAATACTGGATTTGGATCAAATGAACATGTCCGGGATCTGGATTTGGATTTGTAAGAGCCCTGGCAAGCCAAAATGGTTTTGGGTCGTCATCTGCAGGGCGCACTGCAACAAAATAACCTGCAAACACATCACGATCAACACGAAATGAAGGACGTGGGCGGTCACGCCTACGTCCAATGAAAGGTGCATCCCGTGCAAACTCTTCACGTATTGTACCATCTCTCTGCATTTGGTCTTCCGGTTCATTGGTGATCCTAGAAGCTGGCCAAAATCCATCTTGTAATGTCTCACGCACCTGTAGAGGGGCATCTAGGGCAGATCTCACACCTTTCCAGTAACTTTTTATGGGGTCAATCTTCCTCCTGAACTCTCCAGATCGGTCGTCGTCTGACATTGCACTCCAATGAGTAATAAAACCATTCAAACCCTTTTTGATCTCAGGCAGTGCTTTCATATGTTGTGGAGGCAGCGGGAGCGGACTACCGCTTGGTACTAGGGGACGCCCGTCTTCAGTCTCCGACCACAAACGAATCCCTTTCTTGTATAGTGGTAGCCAGTCCCTGTCGGTACAAAGATATTTATACTCCATAATCGGCCAACCACTAGAATCCATATGGAACTTGAACTGCTGGCCCGAGGAATGACCTTCTAAAAAATCCCCACCTGTTCCCAAGTACCCGTGCACAAATCTTTTGAAGTCAGGGACTTCCTCGATGAGATGAGGAATTACCGGGTGGGATTCACAGTCCATGAAGGACTTCATGAGTCTTGGAAGTGTCTGGTAATCATTGGTCTTCAACATGTTGCTCCATCGACCAAACAAAGCATCAATGTCTTCATGTGTGTGTCCAACTATAAGGAAGTTGATGTATATCTCGCGGAAAATGCCTTTGAATACAAGTAGAGAGCAAAAAGCAAAAACCCATCGGTTCTTGTTGTCTCCCGATGCATTGTCCAATTGCAAAGTCAATATAGGCGGTAGGGGCTGAGCAGAAATAGGTTCCTGTGGAGGAACGAGGGAGTCCAAGCAAATTCCCCGACCTGCTAGCACAGCCTTGGTTAACATGGATTGGTCATCGTCCTTAGAAAATAAGATCCGTGATGTATTTTTGGGCGGTCCCTCAAGATCACGCAACAATCTAGCAATCGAGCCAATGGTGTGATTGGAGTCTGTTGGAAAAATGTCTAACCCATAGTGCGCATACCGAATGTCACCATGACCATGAGCAATCATACCGGTCACAGCAATGGGCATTTTCATGAAAGAATCCGTCACTTTAGTCTTGTGAGAGAAGTGAGGAGAAGCAGTCTTCGAGTGATCCAGTTTGTCATGAATGATGCAGAGCATCCTCTCTGGATACATCACGGAATACTCTCTATTTCCGTAATAGAGTTCCCTATGTGCCTTCTGCCCTGAAAGGTGTGTGGTCAAAATTCTGTCCCATTTGTCTTGTGCAGTGGAGAGAGGAGTACAAGCGGTCTTCAACTGCCTATATGTATCGCACATACCACACCTCGAGAAAGTATCTCCTCGTGCCTTTGGAGCAAACTCAGGAAAAGACGCACGACGAATATTACTCAATCCACTAGAAGAAATCGGTGACAAATTGAACGCAGCATTTGCCTCATTGATTTTTGGTAATTGATCACTCCAACGGAAGGCTGACGGCAATACCATTGCAGGGACTCTTTCCCCAGATGCTAAAGTTCTAGTCTTATGCGGCATTGCTTCAGCTTCACCTACGATGAGCATTCGAAGTGTGGCAGTAGCTTGTACAGTTTGCGTGCGTGGTTTTTTCAACCCCAAATTACCATGCGCTCTTGCTTGCATCCCAGATTTAGCCTTCTCTTTGTACCGGTAGAATGTAGCTTTTGAAATCCCGTGTATTGTCCACCAAGCAGTGGGACACACTTCTAAGTTCTTCAAAGTAATCCAATCCTTCCCATCCTGGTCCTTGTGCATTTGTCGATGAACTTCAAGAAGACACTTCTTGCGATTATACACCCCATCCATTACATGCAGTTGAGAACGTATGGCTTGAATTTCTCGACGGGGAAACGACTGCAAGCAATTTTTGGGGCAACATGGCTTTGTGGACACCTCAGTGATCGCTTGCGTTGTGAGAAGCGTTTCTTTTTGGGGAAGAACGTCTACATCCGTCCTGACACAAGAACTTTCATACGATCGAATTCCCACACGTCCGCGGCGGTTCAAAGCATTGATAGCAGTGTTGTAAATGCTAGTTTGATCGTGGTCGTAAAGACTAACACCATTCAAAAACACTCTTTTAATGTGCCAGGAGTGCATGGACCACATCCACCCGGACGGTACTTCATCCTCGCATAAGGACTCGGCAATCTGAATTGCCACACGGTCGTCACCAAGAGGTTCACCATCCATGTCAATGACGAGGTCCGCGTCAACGCTTCGACAAATCCCATTCGCGACGTCATCACCAGCATCATTCTTCAAAGAAACGCACTTCGAGATCCATGACGGACGAGGAATACCGTCGCAAGGTGCGACCCCCACAGGAAGAACAGGCACCGGATTGGTAAAGTCATCGGGTCCATGGACGTCCATTCTACAATTCAAAGAAGTTACCCACGTCATGAACTAGAACTAGATGATACATGAAGTCATCAAACTTATCTTCGACTCGAAGATATGGTACGGTCAACATATCGGACAGCATTCCCAACTAGAAGTCGAGCATCTGACGAAGGATATGAAGCTCAGATGACACTGATAAAAATATTATCATCACTGCAAAGATAATGTCATGCTCAGAACAAGAGAATTTAAAAATTAAATCCAACATCGGATTAGCCCAGACATTCAAACATCCTGCTATCGTCCACATTTCCTCACAGACTAGATCCATCCCAGCAGGCTTACGAAAACCAAAAGTACAGTGAAGGTAAAATGAAATTGAGAACTCATAACCTTCGAGAACGAGTCAATCTAGATTTAACATTCGACTTTCAGGTAAGTCAAGAAACTAGTAAGATAACAACTGAATACCATACCTTCGACTCGAAGATAACAGGATGGAGTGTCCACACTGAAATTGGTAAATAATGTTGCCAGACTTGTTTTAAACAATAGCAGTAATTGTGATTGGAAAGGTTAATGACAACATTTTTAGTTGCGTAGTATATATAGGTCATTCCATCATATTTACGATTGGTACTTAAATGCTGAACGGAAACAAAATATAGAAGTTGGAATTAAACAACAGAGAACTACACTAATTATCTCAAAATAATATCTCAGTTTGTGTAGTTCAGATTCGCTAATTATCCTCGACTCGAGGATAAATTGGTGTCTCCCTATGCAAATCAACTATTCCCAACTCAACACTGTTGATTGCAACAAATATGTAAAAACGATACATTAACTGCTCTTGTTAACGACCAACCCAGAAATGGGTAAATGAACATGAAACTCAAGTATCTGGATACCATTAACATCAACGACTGCACCATACATGTGAGATACTTTATCTTCGAGTCGAAGATAAAGCATAATACGAAACTAAACGCAACATATTTAAGGAATTAAACAACAAGGAAATACACTAATTATCTCAATGAAATATCTGTTTTTTTAAATCAGATTCGCTAATTACCCTCGACTCGAGGATAAATTGGTGCCTCCCTTTGCAAATCAACTGTTGCCAGCTCAACACTGTTGATTTCAACCAAATATGTAAAAACGATACATTAACTGCTCTTGTTAACGACATACCCAGAAATGGGTAAATGAACATGAAACTCAAGTATCTGGATACCATTAACATCAACGACTGCACCATACATGTGACATACTTTATCTTCGAGTCGAAGGTAAATCATAATACGGAATTGAAAGCAAAACATTTGTGCTAGTCACAGTACTCAAAAAATATCATTTCAAGTTCACCCTTATCTTCGACACGAAGGTAAATGTGTGCAGTCCGTAGTGTCGTCTTTATCTTCGACCCGAAGATAAAGTATCAAACTCGAAGAGGACACTTAGAATGATGTCCTAAATTTACGCCTCAATTTTCGGAGGCTCCACTTCGGATTTTACAAATGAAATTTCCAATGACAATGACAATGGTTCCATAGCCGAGACATCGTGTGCAGGAACTTGTAATTCGTCGACATCAATCCGACTAGTTTATCATACTGAAACGAAGAAAAGCTGAATGGAGAGGGAAAACAAAAGCGACACTCACAGTCAGTCCTCCGGTATGAAATCGTCTACGCCTTTACAATCTGCCCGGCTCACCACAAAATCATAAGCACACTCCTGCAAATGAATGCAAAACTTCCTACTAAAACTATGAACTATAGATTCAAGGAAGGAACGACATGATACAAGATTGCACGAAATTTTCTTAGCGCTGCAGACGTGCGATGAGAGCATCGGAATGGGGACACTCGCAACAATAGTGGAAGAAACTGGAGAAGACTAGGCGGGGAACAAATGAGGCGGCAAACGCTGAAATTTCAAATTGAGAGGAGCCGTCCGCGAATCTGTCAGTCATCAATTTATGGAAAAAGCAAAAGCAGATGCTGCGCGGTGTGCACGATTTTCCACTGGAAATGCGGGACTGCAGAATAAGTCGATTGAATTAGGTGACCTCAAGTGGAAAGTGACCATGTACAAGTCAAAATGGGCTTTATTTGGAGGAAAATTTAATGGGCATTAGCTAAATTCTAGGTAACACATGGAATTGAACGTTGAAGACAGTTTCTAAATTAAAAGCGATCTTTTTCAAGATTGCGGACAATATATTCTTTGGCATAAAATAGGGTTTCCACGATAAAATGTGGAATGAAAGGATCCACTGAGATCCTGTTCTAATTCCTTTCACCGTCAAATAGGGTTTATGGTTTCGAATTCGTGGTTTAGGGTTCATGTTCACGTTACGATTCGGGTTAAATAGGGTTTATGTTAAGGGTTTAGGGTTTACGTTCAAGATTTGGGGTTTCTGGTTTGGGGCTCAGAGTTGACATTTAGGTTTTAGGGTTTGCGCATTTAGGGTTTTGGGCGACTAAATTTCACAAAGTTTTAACCCACATAGGGTTTGAAATTTACATCGAAAAATACGTTATTCCGCCTACGCATTCAGAGTGTACTCCACGGACATTGAAAAATAACAACGATTTTATTTATTCTCTACCCGAAACCGTAAACCTCCTCTTCAAATATATTATAGAAGTAGAATGTATGAATTGAGGTGAATTCTAAAATGTGGACCACACAAATGTAAATTGAAGCGTTCTTTTAACTAAGGTATAGGTTTCTTTAACAACGTATTTTAAGTGAATAGAACAGTCATCAATAATTAACTTTATAAACTTATACAATAAATTGTTTATTTTTATACATAAGAGTCTCGTAAATGGATGCATAGGATAATTGACAATCACTTTCAAGTGTTTGAACCTCCTTGTCAACTTTGATTGTTTACTTAAAGAAGGATGGAATAATTAGTTAAAGCATACTAAGTATCACTCATAGTCACTTGAAGTCACTATGACTATGATTGTATGCTACCTAATTAAAGCAAAGGTCAATCATCATATAAACAGTGCAATGTCATTGGACAATAATGGTGCAACTTCATGCCAATTAAACATCACACTAATAATGTATTTGAAAGACACAATGAATGGTAATTAGACAATCATATTAAACAGTGGTAAAACAATTCTTATAAATAATTATGTGTTTCTTAAATAAAAGTAGCAAAATTTAAATTGTAATGACCCTAAACATCTTAAAAACAATAATCATAATCACTTAGTTAATTGTAATTGAAGTTGCAATATTCATAATCATTCATTCAATCAATAGTAAGGCCTAAAAAACAGGAACCATGCCTTACTATTCCCTAACTGCCAAATTCAGAATGCCATGGAATTTGCATGACAAATAATCAAGGAGAATTAGAATAATACATACAAGTTCGAAATGAGTAGGAGGTGTAGCATCCGTGACAATCCCAAATGAATTTAAAGTACTACTATTTTTTTTCTTCTTAAAGATGTTATATGACTTCCATAAAAAAATATGTTATGCAATTTCATTGCAATTACTCCTATTGTAAACTACTTTAGAAAATTATCCAATCAGTGCTCACTTTTAATGATATTGTACTTAGAACTAAAAAGTAAGCCAAGAACCTTAATACGATGTAGAACTCTAATAAAAGAATGTGCAAAAACATCCAAAGTCACTAAATTCAAGTTAAAAAATAAATAAGAAACATGACTATTCAATTCTGCTACTTCCAATTATACCTAAACACAAGAATTCAAAAAACACATGCAATCACTGGCCACTTTTAATGACTTCCTACTTCAAACTAGAAATTAGGACTACAAACTTGCCATGTACTTTAATTATCAATTAAGTTTAATATCCACAAAATTGTAATGTCATGGAATTTAAAAAAAATAAATTGGGAAACAAGTTGAGCTAGTTGCAATTGCTCCTAAATTCATGAATTCAAAAAAATATATAATTTGTGGTCACGTGGAATGATCTTTTATGTGGAATTAAATATTCATGCATGATTCTTGACTGTCATGTACCTTAATGTCCAAGAAATTGTAATCTCATGAAATCCACATGAAAAAAAATGGGAAACAAGTTGTGCAAGTTGCAATTGCTCCTAAACTCATGAATTCAAAAAAATATATAATTTGTGTTCACGTGGAATGATCTTTTACGTGGAATTAAATATTCATGCATGATTCTTGATTGTCATGTACCTTAATGTCCAAGAAATTGTAATCTCATGAAATCCACATGAAAAAAAATGGGAAACAAGTTGTGCAAGTTGCAATTGCTCCTAAACTCATGAATTCAAAAAAATATATAATTTGTGTTCATGTGGAATGATCTTTTACGTGGAATTAAATATTCATGCATGATTCTTGACTGTCATGTACCTTAATGTCCAAGAAATTGTAATCTCATGAAAATAATTCCCCCCCACAAATGGGAAAGAAGTTGTGTAAGTTTCAATTATTCCCAAATTCTAGAATTGAAATGAAATCCAATAATTGGTGGTCACTTGAAATCACCTTCTCCTTGAAACTAGAAATTGGGCCTAGAAACTTCGTTGCCATGTACTTTACGTAATGTCCAAAAATAGAAAAAGGGCATGAAATATGTAGGATTCACAAATGAAAAGGATTATTTTGTAGGAAATTATGCCGTCCCAATTTCACCTAAACCACTACTAACTTTTTTAGTACATGTGTTGCATGAGGTGGAGCTTGTGTGAAGAGGTATACTATTAAATAGAAGAAATAAGAAACTAAATTTTAAAACGTTTTTAAAACTCACTTTAGTTAAGATTTAAGATTTATTAACAGTCATGTAAAATTTCGAATCTAGTTTAATATGCTATACCCTAAACAAATAGTATAAAAATAGCCTTTGACTATAGAAGAACATTCAAAACTTTCTATTGAATGTGAATTCATTATTTTGGTATTTTTGATGATTTGAATATTGAATTCCATTGAATGAAGTTACACTTCAAGTTCTGTAGCAAAGTTATTGAACAATCACATTCTATATCTTTTTAGTTAGTGCAAAGTTATAGTTGTGAAAATATGTTATTATTTTCAGTTCTTCTACAATATTACCATTCTACCATTCTCCTATTCTTTTAGCCTATTCATACAAAATGTTGATGTGGACATAGTATATATCACTTAAACTTTCAACGAATATAATATAATAGGGTTCTAAATTTCATGAAGTGTAACTGTTTGAAAACAATTATATACTCCATGATAATAATTTTGCCAATTTTGATTAAGCACGCAAAGAACTACTTCATGTTTTCATTTCACATACATTATTTTATTGTTTAGCCGTTTAACATTGAGACGGACGGTTTGCATCTAACGAATGACCCCGAATTCTCTTGTGTAATTATGACCAAAATCACACTATTCATCTTCGGAATTAGGTATAGAAGGATAAATCTTCTACTGTTACTAGATTCCAAATGAATATTTATGATTTTTTAACTAGATTATGTCACATGATTCCCAAAAGGCTGATTTCGATGGACACGTGACAAACCCGATGTTTATGGATTAGAAACTTGCATCCGTAAATAATATGCCTTCCTGAGTAACTTGCCTTTTAAACCTAGTTTATTCAGGAACTTTTATCAGGAATTTGCATGCAAACCTCCATTGCGACCATCCATTCCTAAGCTGCATTCCAAACTTGCATTTCGAACCCGTATTTTGAATTAGAATCCCAAAACAACATTAAGAAATTGTACCGGTTTCCGAACTTACTTTTATAACTTGCATTAACGACTTTGCATCCCAAACTTACTTTACAAGTCGATTCCGAACCTGCATTCCAAACTTGCCTTGTTGGCTTGGCATCCCACACCTAAATCCCGAACCTACAACCCGAGACTATGTCCCAAACCTGCATTTTAGGCTCGGCATCGCACACGATTATCCCGAACCTACAACCCGATCGATGTCCCGAACCTGAAATGGCGGCTCGGCAGTGGTTCGGTCGTTCATCTCCCTCCGTCAGTCTCGCGCTTCCTCTGCTGGTGTGTGCGCGCCCGATTCTCTGCTGGTGTGTGCAGTCGCGCGATTCTGTGTGCGCGCCCGATTCTCTACTGCGATTCCGAGGTGGTGTGTGCGCGCCCGATTCCTGTGCTGCATGTGTGCGCGATTCCGAGCTCGTGTGTGCAGCCGCGCGATTCCTCTGCTGGTGTGTGCGCGCCCGATTCCTCTGCTGCAGTGTGCGCGATTCCGAGCTGGTGTGTGCGCGCCCGATTGCTCGGCTGGTGTGTGCGCGCCGTAAGTATTTTTCTGTGCCCTTTCCTGCTGGTGTGTGCGAGGGGTTCTGTTTTTTTTCCCTGCTGCTGTGTCGGAGCGCGCTTCCGTTCTTTTCCTGTTGGTGTTCCCGAGCGTGCTTACTTCCTGCTGCTGTGTGCGTCGCCATCTCTGTCGGCTGTGGTGATCTCGCGGGAATGCGGTGTGTGCACTTTTCTGTTGATTTCCGTGAGTTGGATAGAAGATCACCGTCAAACACCAAGCGTGTCTGAATCAACTGCTGTGTATGCCTCTCTCAATGTATTTGATTTTGTAGTGACTAAGTTCAGCTTGTCCCTGTTTGCATGACTGCGATTTCAGCGTTTTCGTGATTGGTTTGGGTTCTGATTCTTGGGCTGGAAAAGTTAATCATAGAAGGTGTTTAATGGTTGTGGGTTCTGCAGATAAGAACGAATGTACATACTTCTGTAAATCAGTAGCTGTTGAGGGATTAGTAGTTTTTTGCAAATCGGTAGCTGCGGCTGAAGTATTCTTCCGCTGGTCTCCTTCGGGTGGAGCCGAGTTCGACCTTCTCCAACGTGATCTCCCTGATCTGCCTGAGTCGCAAAGTTGCAGGGATCCGGTTTTGTTTTCTTCAATTTTTGAGCGCAATCGTTCTGCCTCTGCATTCTTGAGCAGTGGAGGAGACGACGCCAACAGCAAATCGACGCCAACAGCAAGTCGACGCCAACAGCAAGTGCAGGTATGGTTCTTTTCATTTCATTTTATTCTACTTGTTTGGAGATGAACACTTTGAGTTTTCAGGCGGGGTTTTGGCCAATGTCCATGGCCGGATTTTGCGTTCACTGTCATTTTATGTTTTCCAATTATTATGTGAGTTACTTTTTCTCTCAAATTTCCAGGTGCTACGGTTACAGTACTTCAGGTTTCAATTTTGTCTAGTTGAAGTATGGGAAAGTTGTGTAGAGTGAGCCCGGGAGGAACTTCTGTCGGATCAGCAACTCCATTTCGTTTTGCATTCTGTCAATTTCTGTGTGCAGGTCTGCTCATGCTTGCCGTGTAGGGTTTAGGATTTCTGTGTTGCTGTACTTCACACATTGGCAATTCAAGTGTTGAGAAGCACTGATTGTTTGCAACAAATTCAGCTTGCCTGAATTCAAATTCAATAAACATATAGGTTCAGGGTTTATGAGCTAGGGTTTACGCATCAAAGTGGATAAAGGTTTACGAGTCAAGGTTAATTAGCCTCGACACGAGGATAAAGTTAAACGGACTGAGGAATAGACCAGCCGAACTGCCTATTCAGAAGTAGAGCTTCATACTTGATTAGCCTCGAGTCGAAGATAATGGAGATACGGGCATTGTAGATCCAATAAAACAATGAACATTGCCCAGATTACCCCGAGGACCCAAAACAACTGAAATAACAATGCACATCTGAAATTAAAATAATTAAAACCAGAGAAGATAACTCATAATAACAAATAAATCTGAACACTTTTACCTTCGAGTCGAAGATAAAGAAATAACAATGGTCAGTCCAGGGAAAATTACACCTTCAATAGTATCAGATTCAACAAAAATCAGTACATGCAAGAATTCATGTTAATATATGATGCGATAACGTTAGAAAACAAATAGTCTCCATTGGAAAATTGAGGTCATTCAATTATTGAACTCATAATTAATAAACTCGTCTCTTACACCTAATACGATGATACGATTAATTATCTTCGACTCGAAGATAATTCTAATTTAACTAATTACTAAAGAAACTGCCCCGCCATTCTATATCCACAGGATATGCTGACCAACAATTCACACTATCATATTACCCTCGTCTCGAAGGTAACTAACAGGCTTTCAATGTCTACAGACTTCACAGCAGGATGGCGGAAGGAGCAAATTATGACTACTCTAGCACGCTGCCCTTCATGGAGCCTTTCCAAAACCCATTTACAGACGGGCCCTTCATAGATGAAATGCCAGAGGCATTTGGGGACCTCTGGCAGTTCAAGCAGCATGTTGCTGCTTGGTCATTTGGCATAAACCGGTTCCAAGACTTCGTGCATCTACGGTAC
The DNA here is from genome assembly GCA_947034895.1 of Rhytidiadelphus loreus. Taxonomy (NCBI): domain Eukaryota; kingdom Viridiplantae; phylum Streptophyta; class Bryopsida; order Hypnales; family Hylocomiaceae; genus Rhytidiadelphus; species Rhytidiadelphus loreus. The sequence goes on from OX344764.1 coordinate 51,011,170, forward strand.
CGGGTCCACAACCAGCCAGACTTTTTTCCATGGCATCTGCAGGAGAAGGTCACAAACATTGAATCCGTCCGCGAGAACTTCGTCGTGATCGTGCTGCAGGAGGCACGAGAAGACGGCAAGGACGGGGAGCACATCCATTCAATTGTGATGAACGTGAATGACATATGGGCAAAGTTTGAAATGGAGGAGTTAGAGTCATTTCTCCAAAACGCAAAATTAGACTACTTAATCAACACATTCAAAACTGCCAAATACATACCGTGGATTGAAGGCACTGCCAAAGTAAACTGCCGAAGACTCCTGAACATTTGGAAATCATTGGACAAGCATGCTCGACAGTATGTGAAGTCCCGGCCACTGATAGGCCATCAGATGAAGAAGAAGCAGAGGCCATCACTGGAGGGGCAGCCTAGTGGGTCCACTCCCCTACTGTCGGGCAGCACAGCAACCGGTCAGGGTCAAACTCGCTCAGAGCCGCGAAAACGGGCAGGAACTCAGTCCGCTGACGCAACGCAGGCAGGGGGCTCAAAATCTAAGCGACCGAGGGCAAGCCGAGCTGCCACAGTAACCGCTGCAGGAAGCTCAGGATCGGCTCTCACGAATGTCGCACTGCCAGAGGAACCCATGAGTCCGAAGGATGACGCTGACAAGTTTGGCCGCATTCAGCGAGACTTCTGGGCTATGTACAGAGGATGCTACGTCCTCGGACAAGATCCGAAAGTTGTCGACATCAAGCAGTGTATACCTGCAAGAGACGACTATGTCATCCGGGGTATGGAAGACCGTATCCTAGAATCGGTGAAGCGCAACCTCATTGCGCTAGGCCACATTCGGGAGCGCCAACGACTGTGTCTGACTCCTATCGACAAACGCAACAATCTCCTGAAGGAGCCTCCCAGGAAATGGGAGGATATAAAGGATGGGAAGTTCATGATAATCAATGGTCAACATAGTGTCCAAGCATCCAAGGACTTGCAGAGAGAGAAGTGTTGTGAGCAACGTCGAGTTGAACTCAAGACCTGGGAGGCGTACATTGTTTGGACCCTTGATACATCGAAATTGGTGAATATATCAGAGTTTTACAACTCGACTAATCACCTAGACCACGCCCAACCAACATGGGGGAGCCAGATTATAAGCTTCCGCAACGTATGGATCAACTGCCTCCGACCGACTCTAATCGCCGATGAGCTGGTGAAGCGGAGAAACGCGTCCATCCTTAGCGAAGGGCAATGGAAGGTGATTTCTCCTCCTGACCTGTTTCCCTCGTCTCGAAGATAAATTTCTCAGTTCATGGTTCGGCAGTTCAGTAATTTTCTGATTCATTATTGTTTCACTACTACTTCGTCTTTCTATAAATGTGTACTTGTTGTATTATCTTCGAGACGAAGATAACTGCTGAAGAACTCGGTGTTCACACAATGTATGTCCACTGTACTGCAGAGTTTCACTAATGCGGTAGTAAAACGATTCCAAAATATCAATCCCGAGAAAGAAGGCAAAAATATAAAACATGCCGGTGATCTCAAGAGCGAGATCAAGATTATCACTCTACGTGATGATATCTGGAGGCTCTGGAAAGAGTTCCTCACGAAGTACCCAGAGGGCTATCTCGTGGAGCCCGTCTCCCGACAGCTCTTCCGGGATTTGGATGACTTCAGCCGGAAGTCATTCTTCTTGAAGAGAGAGTTCTTCAAACATTTGGGCCACTTCACAGATTGTGATCTCGAGACTTTTGCAAAGCACCTCCTCAATCTAACCGAAGATCGTAGACTGAAGCACCCAAAGGTGTCCGTCAGCAAGACAAAATATCTTGTGCCGGACAACCAAACAGCGCAGGACTGGGTGGAGCGTAGGAAGAAAAAGAAGATCATCTATGAAGAGTTGATGACAATAAAGCCCAGTCTGAAACTGCGAGATGAGAACAACGACACTGACCTGACCGTCTGGAGGTCGTGGAAGAAGAGGCACAGCTTCTCGTCGTCGACGTGGGATTTTCTCCTCTCCTACCCAAAGCCGTCATACTTCAGTAAACGGCTTACAAACGATGAAAAGTTGAAACGGGCCAAGGATCTTGGGGAAAAATTTGCGGACGAGGCAACAATGTTTCAGAGGTTTATGAAGTCGAAGTATCGGCTTCAAAAACAATGTGGAGGTTTCGAGTTCAGGGGCCTGGACGCGAAGTCCAGAGTTCTGGTAACAACTGGAATGTACCAGTACATCAGTCGACCCCTTCCATTTGCTCTTCTTGACGTCCGGTACATGAACAGACCCGCCATCCCTGATAACACATCCAATCTGGACCCGTTCCTTGAATACGTGGCCACCAGCCTGGAACCCCAGGCAACTGACGCAAGTGTCTGGCTTTGGATCCTCGGTGGAGACGAGGACTTCAACTCGGCATACAAATTCGCGACTGTCGACATGCCGAATTTCGACATCGTGAAGTCTGTATACATCGCTTCCCACGCGGAGCGATTGGACAGTGTGTCCAATCGGTTTAAAACCGCTCCTGACGTGCGTATGCTCTTCCTCTTCAAGAGAGGTGACATGCATGCCAACGAAGTGCGGGACAGAGTAAAGGCAGAATACTGTCCTGCCGAAATTTTGTATTACCAAGAAAGTAAGTACAACAACGAGGCAAAGTGGAGGATATATGCCTACGAACTCCGAATGGAGTTCTATTTTGAGATGCTCCAATACTTCGCAATTCGTGAGGAAAACGTCTTGGGAATTTTTGCTGGAGCGAAGATTGCGTTGGCCGCCAAGGTGAGATTATCCTCGAGTCGAGGATACTGCCTGCTGTCTTCTACCTGCATTCTTATTTCATTATTTTCATGTGGAGGCATTCGATTACCTTCGATTCGAGGTTAATTGCCCTCGTGAATCATGTTTAAATGTTTGTGTGTGTTGCTGTCCATAATCTGATATTCCTATGTCTCCCGTTCACATGTCAATGCTTATAGCGGTACGGAGGTCCACAGTTTACCTTCGAGTCGAAGGTAAATTTAGGCTTGCTTTGAATTCTTACATTTGCATATCAATCTTTTGTTCTCAGATGTTCGGGACATACTACTACGGCCTAGTCGATACGGACATGGGCACGGTGCACCGTGCCATGACAAAATCGGCAGAGTACTTGGACATGAATGATTTCTTGCATTCAAATTCACCGTACTCAGTCAAGTACTTGAGGCCATTGTACATCGATGCGCCAGTACTGACATCTGTCTCTCCGCCCTCGGAAGAGGATCTACAGTCTCCTTATTCTAGTAGTGATGAGACTAGTACTGCATCTGAGGGGGGAGGGTCTGGAAGTGGAGACGAGGGAGATAAGTCAGGGAGTGGGGATGGCATCGACGTTTCTAGTTCCGAACCAGCTGACTCAACGAGGGACTCATCACCTCCTCCTGACGCTACGGACGCGGGAAGGGATGACGTCTCTCCCCCTGAAGAACATAGGGACGCCGGTGCTGGCATCGGAGGCCTTGACGAGTATGGCACCAACGCCGATGCCATGGTGCGTTGGGAAGCTCAGCCTCGACTGGATGGTGAAGTGCCCAACCATGTAGTCGAAGATGTCGAGACAGACACGGAGTTCCAAGAGCAGCAACACCTGGAGCGCTTGCGCGAGAGCCAGAAGTTGGAGAAGAAGTCTGCTTCGATGACCTCTAGAGGCGCCGAGGGCCACAGTCGTGAGGGGCGCGAGGGCGGCAGAAAGCTGAAATCCAAAGTGGAGCGTGTTGTGGAAAATCTCAGCGACATCGACACTGACACGCTCCCGCAGTCGTCGGATTTCGATGACAGCGACAGCGACGACGGCAAAATCCCCGACGTCCCTCCTACTCCCATCCCCGGAAAGATTCAGACTGGGTGGTGGCAGGCGATGGTCGAGAGGAAGGCGAAGAAGGCAGCGAAGAGGATGGCAATGCAAGAAGAGCTTGACAAAAGGGACAAACAAATCGCAGACGCTCTCCTCGCCAGCAAGGAATCGGAGGCGAAGAGTCAGGCCACAACAGAACGGCTGGAAGTTCTGGAAAAACAAATGCACGACTTTTTTGCTTTAAAGGAATCCCAGTCAGTTCCTGTTCCAAGCCTGCCACCCTCCGAGTCTGCCCTAAACCCCCCTCCCTCCACACCCGGTCTGTCGCAGGAGGCCCGTGAACTGGTCTCTGGGCTGGCGGATACTCGACTCGAGGATACACCTGCCGAGAATGCGCCACCTGAGCAGACAGGTCATGGAGTCGATCCAGGGAGTCGTCCTGTTCCTTCTCCCACATCCCCTGGTAATGTTGCTGGGATTTATCCTCGACTCGAGGATAAATCTGAAGTGGGTCCTTCGCTTCCCCAAGATGATAGGGTTGGTGATGCTTCTGTGGATGCTCCACAATGCACACCGTCCAGGCAGGTGATAGAGGAGACAGCTACTCCAGGTGTACCCGAGCAGGAACAAGTCGACTATGGCGACTACGACGACTTCCTGCAGGATAACACTGTCGACGGGGGCGAAGAAATGCCTTCTGAGGCACCATCTCAGGAAGGAGGAGATGAGCAGCCTGCCGAATCGGTTGAGGTATGCTCTACTGATTCCTATTGACTTTCTCTCCCTCTGTACATAGTCTGCGTCGAAGTCACCTCTTCGTTGTCGATCTCATAGTCTCCGCATTCTGATATGATTATCTTCGACTCGAGGGTAAATTTAAGAGATGTGGGTGAGTCGCTCTTCTTGTCACTTATACTGTATGCATTTTGCTTGACAGGACGGTCCTCTTTGATTGTTTGGCGTTGAAATCCTGACGAAGTCGTCTTCACAATGCCCCGTGTAGAGTAGTGTAGCATAGCAATCACTTGTGATGTTTTCCGGCCTTAGATGAGGGTGGCATCGTCAATATGTACTCTGTAATATTTGTAAATAAATATGTATGCGATTCAGTTTCCATACGCGTCAATCTAATTGCATTTTCCTGACAATGTTATGTTGCTCAGCCAAACATTCCTAGAAGTTTGCACCGCCCGATGGCAATGAAAGCTTTTCCTAAGGGGAGCAAGCAGTCGATTAGTGGATTTCAGTGCTCCTTCCCATTGTCTGGCTCACTTGATTCTGCATTCAAACAGGTAACTCCATTTCTATGTTGTCTGATTTAATCAGGTAGGGTCTAAGGGAACCGGAGAGCTCGTGCCGCGGAATATCTCGCCGGTAGTGCCTGACCGGAGGAGGTGGCTGAATATAGTGTTCGACTTAAACGGAGTCCTGTGCCACTGCGAGCCCAAATCTTACTGTAGGAGATTTAAGCCGTATAGTGTCGAACAAAATAATCTATGCCACTTGAACCCCACCCTCGTAGGCCCCAAGGCGGTATTCGCCAGGCAAAATCTGCGCGACTTCCTGCATGAGGTCTCGGAGATCACGGCGAGGGTCGTTGTCTGGTCCTCCATGAAGCACTCCACTACGGAGATGGTGGTGGAGCACCTCTTCAAAGGGATCAGGGCCCCCTTCGAAGTTCTGGGTCAGGACCATTGCAGGAAGATTGAGACCTTCTAGGGGACTTTCCTCCACTTCAATAAGAAGCCGGTCTTTCTGAAGGTCCTGGCCGAGCAGGTGTTCACGATGGTGGGTGGGGATGAGGCCTTCACCAGAGACAACACCCTTCTCATCGACGACTCTCCCGAAAAGAGTGTCTGCAATGAGAAGGGGAATGCCATATTCCTTCGCTCCTGGCGTCATAGTCATCGGCTGGACAACTTCTTAATGGGGGAACTTTTGCCGTGGCTCGGGCGTCTGGAAATGGAGTGTGAACCCGGTCGTCTGCGGGAGTATGTACAGGTCAATCGGATAGGGGAAAGGCCGTTGGCCTATGTATCCGAGTATGTCCAAGGCATCGTCTCGGCGATGAGAGATTCCGCATAGAATCTCGGCTCGCGTTTCGAACTTCCTGGGTTCGATGTAGTTATAGAGCCCGATGGACATAGGCCTTAGACTAGTCTTCTGCCCCGACATCCAATAGTGCACATTTTGTAATTTGTGATTGTATATTCTGTACATTTGTAAAATTTGTAAATAAATATGTATGCGGTTCGGAATTTACATTAAAAGTTGCGCGTTTCTGTCGTCTTGGATCCGCGCTCGTGTCGTCTGCTTTGGGCCTGGGGGGGGAATGTATAAGAAACTTGTAAAATTTATATCTTTTTGCAGGTTGGAGCTCAAAATGTTGGAGACTCGCCTAAGAGGTTGAGGATGACAAGGAGCCTCCTCTCTGGATCGGGGAAGTCGCTTTCGATGTCTTCCGGATCGGGATCGGAATCGAAATCTCCGGGAGGAACGTTCGTGCCGTCAATGTTCTCCGGGCCTTTCATGATGCGCACGGCCGAGGACGCTGCTTCTGCGGCCATTGACTTCTCCAAGGGGGACGTGGAGGACAGCGCCGTGGACAGCCCGCTAAGCCGAGGTCCGGGGAGGACCCCCGTTTGTTCCCCGTCCCCGTTGAAGCGCGCATCTTCGAATCGAGGATGCTCGTTCTCTCCAACACCACAGAATGAGGCGGGGACCAATCGGAAACTGCATCTTCCCGTTCGCGGGGGCAGTCAAGATCCTCCACTGCAGGATACTATTTTCACGGAGCTCGACCGCCCAAATGTCCCCGTCACAGCCTCGAAGACGACCGCCCAAGTGTTACCAGGAACGTATACGAAGAGTGACGATGCGGGTCTTCCAAGGGTGGCTCGTTTGCCTCGCCTCGAGGGTAATCGGGCAAGCCCTTCACTATCTGCTGGAGGTAGGCGGTCGCCTTCAGCCGACTCCCTTTTTCGTCAAAGGATTATAAGAGACCAAAGGCGATCTCTGGACTCCAAATCAACTGGATCTGGACTTCCATACATAAGCAATGTAAACTCAATGCTCCCAAGGCCGCGCCCTCATGGGTCAAAATCTATGTCCAGTTCCGAGGTTCCGCGAAGCACCCTGAAGTTGAAGCGGAAGGAGAGTGACTCTCAAAGTGTGGGCTTCTCCGGAGCGGTGGACGGTGGAAATGGGCCCCATTATCACTCTCGACGCGAGGATATATTTAGAGGGTTGGCGAAGCTAAAAGCGTTAGAGGCAGCGAAGAGCAACTGTACAGGCAAATAGTGACTCGTCGGGATGCAAGAATATTTTTTGAAGCCAGTCTTTAAAACGTCCCTTACTATAAATAGCATGGTAAATAAAAAATTACAAACCAGGAGTAACGATAGTTGAGAGCTTGCATGATCAGTAAGCATCTAATTTTGTAGTTCATTTAGATTCATGACACTGTCAGATTTACTTTGTCCATTGGATGAAGCAATTTAGTGAGACAATTAACATTAGTGAATGTAAATTCATCCGCATTTTCATCTACTACTGAATTCTTGATGCTAAACATGTGAATGTTTTACATCATGACTGTCTATCCTTGTAATCCACATTGTTTTTTTGGAGGGGCGGACAAGTATGTTAAGGAATTACACTAGAAGTGTTCTAGCACACGAGAGGTTGATTTCACACTAGGTAAGAACCCGCTACCACGGCATTAGATTTAGGCACCTCACGACCATCACCCTAAAACATATTGTAAAAATGTGTTCAATAATTTCTATTTTCCTTTGGGTTTGGCAAGTATTACTACATTAAAGCTTCACACCCTTATTTTCAAAGTCTCAAAATTGCCAAATTGTCTCAAATTAACGAATAAGGCCTTATAACTATAATCCCTCCAAAGCATTGAGGGAGGGATTATACCTCCTTGACAAGGGAAGCATTTTGGCTAGTGAATAATGTTATGAGGTTCCTATGAAGTCAATTCTGGTCAGATGTTCACAAAATTTTACATTGTTTACATTTTACATTGTTCTTCTACTATAGACGAGTAAATGAATCCATTCTTAAACCTTAAAAAAAAGTATAATTGTCTATTGAATGGACAATTGAAAATCCAGATAGATTCCTATGAAGTCAATTTTGGTCGGATGTTCACAAAATTTTGACACAAGGTGTGAACATATATTCCTTAGTAGGAATATTATTTCTTTTTTATATGGTGCCCAAATTAGAAGTTATGCAACCTTGAAGGGTGTTTTTTTTCCTTATAGGGCAGCTTTTGCAAAACTCCTCTTTCACTTCTAAAATTTGCCAGCTGTATAACTTACATGATACAAGATGAAAATGCTAAAAGAAATAATCATGTGTAGTATAAAAATCTCATTCTAGGAGGATTTTAAGGTTGCTAGCCCTATAAGGCAAGGTAAGAAAAAGACTCTTCTAACTTCAAACGTTATAATCTTTCAATCCATGTAGTCAAAGTTTCTCAAATTTTTTCCACACATTTCCATAGTAATCTAGTACACATTTGTATGGTTGAATTTTAAATAAAAAAATTTAATTTTTTGTTTTTCTCATTGCCCTAAAAAGTGATAATTTTCACAATTTCTGCCCAAAATATGCTTTGAGTGGACCTTTAGAAGTTGAAGAATGTTTTAAATGTGTGGCTTTGTCAAGATTCATTAGTTTTCTATGTGAAATACACATTTCAAAAATTTGATATTTTTCTCATGTAGTAATACAAATCTGAAATTTATCTTCATTTTTTCATAATTAAGGTAAAATTTATGTCATTTGTTAACATAATTTTTCTATAAAAATCATGGTAATTATAAATTGCTTTTAAGTAGTATGAAATTTTGAACAAAAGTAGAAGTCATATTAACAAACATCATGCTATAACTTTGTAAGTATGCAATTGATATGCCTTTTGAGCTCATCCACCAAGAGAAATTTGATTAAATTTTTTTTTTAAAAGTCCAAAAGTGTTGCATTATTAAACTTTCAAGATGCTACCCTCAAAATGTTACAAAAACTACAATTATAATCATATTCAAAATTAAAAAAAGGATTTAGAAGTAGATTATTGGATCTACATTTTCTTAGTCAAGATTTAAAGCATTTAAAATAAGAAACTATGTGACTTTTAATAAAATAAACTACTACAATGGTCATTATAATTAAGCTTTCAATGCAAATATATTCACATTATTGATATATATTTTTTTTGACCAACTCCAACTTCTTTGTAACCTCTATAGCTCTCTAGATAGAAAATAAAATATTATTTGTGAATTTGAAGGAAAATTAGCGCACAATTGTACAAGAAATCATGTAAATTATGAGAAATATTTTTTTGAAATTGTGATTGTATATTTGTAAACCTTAGTTGAATAGAAGCTTCATCACCTTTGAAGTAAAAAATTTAGCCTCAAGAAAACAATTTTACCATTTGAAATATGTTTTTTTTTGTATTATTTGCTTTTTTTTAAAGAATGTCCAAACAAGTTTAGCATCTAATTTAAGAAATATTTTTTGACCCTAAACAAATTGTAATGCCAACTCATTAAAAATTGTATAGTTATCCTTTCATGTCCTTCATTCCATGCATCTAAAAGTGTTTTTTTAATCCCTTTTGGAATTGATGGACATACAACCCTAAATACTTTAACTACCTTTTTATGAATTCAAGTTATACCTTTTAAATTATTCATTTTTTGTATATAATATTAACTAAGAAAATGACGCGTAATTAAGTTTAATTTTTGTACCATATTTTTCTTAATCTAAGAATTCAATGGATTATTGCATTGCAAGCTCTTAGTTTTTCAATCCAAATATAGGCTTACTAACAATATGTCAATATATTTTTTTTCAATCTCAATTTTTAACTTCAAACTCTCTATTGAAAATGCTTTAACCTCTAACTATAAAGAGATTTTTTTAACTCCAAACTTCAAGTTTGGTAAACATATAAGATGTTACCATTATATGTTACAATCATAAATATTTCATAATACGTTATACTTTGAAAATTTACAATAAATAGTTTTCTCAATTATCCAATACAAATTCTAAAAATGAACATGCATAGGAAGAAGGATTTTCACATATAAACATTACGAGGGTTTCACCATTCAATTATGACATTAGAGAAAATTTGAGGCCTCCAGAGGGTCGTTCTGCAATGACAAACACAGCTATTAAAAGAGAAGTAGGGAGCCTATGGAATACGTTGAATCTGTGGTGTCAACTTGGGTGAATATCGCAAATGTTGTCAGACCAAATTAATTAACAATTATTAAGGCAACAATGTATAGGGCAATAAGTACATGGTGTGTTATACTATTATTGCCAATTAAGCAAGTTCTTTTTTTTTTGACACAAGTAATAATTAAGCAAGTTTTTGGTCATTTACTTTATTTCATAACACCAACTACAACGAGCTACTTACTTGATTTAAGTGTGGAGGATTGTCAGGAGAGAAGGTCTTTATACAAGTGGGGTAGTGGTAGGTACAACAACCCATGTGGGATATGTGAATTAGGACTAAAATGAGGAGCTTCACTGCTCATAGTTATGTAAAAATGCAGAAAATGTGTTGAAAAACAAATTTTAGACTTAATTTAGGCATAGAAGAGTATCTTTTTTCAAAAAGCTTTGGTCTAAAAAACGTTAAGGAATCAAGTCAAGTTTTATTTTCAAAAATCCGTTTCAAGTTTTGGCACTCCACTTAAAAGTTATGGAAACATTTCAAAGAGGGTGTTTGAAAATGTTCAAAAAAATGACCCTTCCAACCCCTCTTTGAAATTTTTCCATAACTTTTAAGTGGGGTGCCAAAACTTGAAACGGATTTTTGGGAATAAAACTTGACTTGATTTACCAACCTTTTTTAGACCAAAGCTTTTTGAAAAAAGATACTCTTCTATGCCTAAATGAGGTCTAAAATTTGTTTTTCAACACATTTTCTGCATTTTTACATAACTATGAGCGGTGAAGCTCCTCATTTTAGTCCTAATTCACATATCCCACATGGGTTGTTGTACCTACCACTTCCCCACTTGTATAAAGACCTTCTCTCCTTATCATCTTCCACATAAAAATGGTAATGAAGTGTATCATTAATACGCCATAAAAAAAAACCTTGCATGGTAGATGGTCAATGGACTACCTTTAATATTATTGTGTTTTCCACAACTTGGTTGGAGTGCAAGGTATTCAATAATTAGGTTGAAGGTGCATTTGAACACCTTCATCTTGATTATTGTAACCTTTGTACTTGGATTCCGAGGCATTGACAAGCATGCGACGTTGTGACAGAAGGTGAGCGAAAATAGGGGAATAAAGTTCAATTTGCAAGGTCCTTGGAGGGTTGTGGAGCGGCCCTTCAGAGGCCTGCGATTTTCTCTAATGATACCGTACGTTCATGGCAAATTCGGCACCCAAGTGTCAAAATAATTTAATTTTGGGATTTTGACAATTCAACACCTTGAATTGATTTTCCTAGCTTTCGACACATTAGTCCTTTAAATTTTTTGAATTTTTGAACTCACTTTTATGAAATGGGTTGAATTTTTCTATTGATACCTAAATGTGTTCATTTTTCTAAATTTTCTTATGAAGAATGATTTTTTTGATATTCAAGATTTGGTAGCATTGAAATTTTCTCAGATTTTTAGAAACAGCTACGCAATTTTTCATATTTTTCAATTTTTTCTTATTTATTTATGAACTTGACCTAATCATAGTCAACATAAGATAGATTATAGTCATTTCACTTTAAGTTTAAAGGACTAAGGCACAATTCAAACAAAAATGATCAAAAAATGCTACTTTTTAGGGCAATAAGAAAAAAAATGATAAAAGTTTTAAATTGGAATTCAACTCAACAAGTTTGTACAAGACAATAGGGGTAGTCACACCTTCTTCACTCCGGAATTGAAGAATGGAGAACACGTACGTGGTGGTTTGGAATTTGATTGAACTTGTCCTTTCAAGAGAGAATATACTTAAGTACGTATATCTTCCGCACTCCCACTCTTCACCTCCGGAGGTGAAGAGTGGGAGTGCGGAAGATATACGTACTTAAGTATATTCCTTTGTGCTCTACACTTTTACCTTTCATTGCCGCTTTACCTTTCTTGTTGCCGATTTCCCTCCAACTTTACGTCTAATCTTAGGTTTAGGTAAGTTGTTTTTCCACTTTTTTCATTCTCCACTCTCAACACATCTTTTAGGTGTCACACCTTCTTCACCCACCATGGCTTCCCATTGGCTCCTCCAAACCCTCCCCAACTTCTCATTCTCCATTCTTCAAGTGCCAAGTGAAGAAGGTGTGACTACCCCTAATGTCATGTCGGACTGTCAATATCTTAATTTTTTTTAATCCCGCCTAGCACGGCGGCCAAAGCGTGACGTCCAATGGATCATTGGATCATTCTCGAGCAACTCGCGTTGGTGGCTAGCTCCGCCACTCCGCCACTGCGGGCCCAGCGGCAGCAACTCAATTTTGCAGCTCCGCCACTCGTCTAATAAACTGCACTCGTCTCAACTGCCCGCCACTGACTTTCATTGGAACCGGTCTGGACTCTCGACGTTAAGATTGCTAGAAGGGTATCCAGAACTACCCCAGCCAGCCGTTTTCCATGACTACGACGAGTCCCGATCGAGTTTCCTGTCAAGCTCTCCTGCCAGTCACCCAAAGTGCGCTTCACCAGTGACGCTCTTGAGTTGTATATAAACCCAGACAACCGAAGCAGTTGTAACAGCAACAATCAAATTCCAGTATCTCACAACTTCCAACTTCCACAACCATCTAGCGCACTCTGCTCCGATCCCTTGCAGTACCACTCCAGAATTGATATTTCAGTTTCTAGCAGCAACGATTGTTGCAGTCGTAGACATGGGAATCATGGCCCGCAGAAGCTTGTGGGTGACCGTGGCCGTGTTCCTCAGCGTGGCGCTGGTGCCCATGCTCGCCATGGCAGCGGACGAGGATCCACTCCAAGATTTCTGCGTCGCAGACTTGAAGAGCGGAACCACCATCAATGGACTCACCTGCAAGCCCGCCGATAAGGTCTCCGCGGACGACTTCACGTTCGCTGGCTTGAAGAACCCAGGAAACACTAGCAACCCCAACAACGCCGTGGTCACGCCTGCTTTCGTCCAACAGTTCCCCGGATTGAACACTTTGGGCATCGCCGCGGCTCGCATCGACTTCGCCAAGGGAGGCATCAACCCCCCGCACACGCACCCCAGAGCCACCGAGATTCTGCTGGTGGTGAAGGGCGAGTTGTACGTGGGTTTCGTGAGCACCAACAACACCTTGTTTGCCACCACCCTGAAGGAAGGCGAGCTGTTCGTGTTCCCCAAGGCGCTGGTGCACTTCCAGCTGAACGTGGGCAAGGGTCCCGCTTTGGCGTTCGCCGCTTTGAGCAGCCAGAACCCCGGCGTGCAGCAGATTGCTCCGGCTTTGTTCACTCCGGACATCAAGGACGAGGTTTTGGAGAAGGCATTCATGATCGACGAGCAGACGGTGGACATGATCCAGAAGAAGTTCCGCATGTAAATTGGTAGTTCATCAGATTGATCAGAGTTTGTGGACACGTATCGTCATCTTCACTGTCAGGACGGTTACTAACATTCGTTTGGAAGCAAGAAAGGGTCCGATAACTTCTGATTCGTTAGCATGATTGTATTTTGTATTGCTCATTTGCCCTCGTAGTGGCTGGTCAAACCTCGTCCAAGTGTGAAGTGATCCTTCATTTGGTTTGGGCAAAAGTTGGACCACATCTACTGTAATTGAATAAAGATAAGTCACTCAGCAGGTTCTCGTTTTCATAAAACGGTGTACATTGTTTTGAAGTATCAATGACTTTTCTGTGCACAATGTGAAACCCTGTGCATTTGCATCATTCTTACTTTGAGGAAAGTGTACGATGTTTGCAGACATTCAAATTTCAAATGAGATATATGTTTCTGTTCACATGCAAGGACAGTAATAAATGATTGTAATAGTTTTCAGCCTCGTTTATCTTCAGTTACTTAGTAGTTACTTGAAATTTCTGGCTATGATGTTGCATTTATAATTTATTAGGCTCGCCGTGTAAGATATATAACCTGCAACTAAAGTCGCATACGTACTCTGTTTCAGTTCAGCTTCTGAGTTCTCAGTACCTCGTTAATTTCTCAGTGACTTTGCGGAAGCATATGATTCATATTATTAATAGTAGATGCCTGCATCTAATATTTTGAGATTTACTGAAGCTTACTAATGTTATAGTAACTAGGAAGTCGAAGTTGAAGGACGGTAATTAAACTTAGAAGTTGAAGAAGTAGACTAGACTTCACATTGGTTGGATGACTACAATTCGACAAGTGTCCGGGTCAGTTACAATTGCTAAGTTCTCGGTCATCCATTCAACGCTCTTACCGTCTCACTCATTCAGACGAAGCATACATCCTGAAGTTTCATGCGCCTAGAAATGAAGAAAGATGATCAAAATCTTCAGAATGATGCAAGCAAATGAGATATATGTTTCTGTTCACATGCAAGGACAATATTCATTTTTGCTTGAGCTGCTATACCACTCGAAGATGTGCGAATACGAAGATAGGTAGTTACTAACATTTCAAATACTGGCAGAAGAGGCAGTGTGATTGTGTTAATAATTAAATAATATCAACTTCTTTGATTATGCAATCAAACAATGGAATATTTATTGTAAATACAGGATATTCCTTTGTTCAAATATTTGGTTCTTTGCTTCAAAAGCATCAGAGAAAAACCGAGCTCTCCAGAGGGCCGTCAAGGTTTGTCAAACCAGCCTATTGTTTATTGTTTATAGGTAGGCAAACTATCAAAAGTACACAATCTTGTTGTCAACTTGTGTGAATATTCTGAGGTTACTAAGATAGATTATCTTTTCTTAGTATTGTAATGTCTTTGTGTTAGGGAACAAATATAGAAGAAGGTTCGAAAACAATTCGGGCATTAAAAACCATCCCTATAGAAGTGCCCCAAACAGTGCACAGGGATATAGAAAAGGAAGTGACTTTTTGTGGTGAGAAGCAACCATCTAATGTGTGTGGTTTTAGGCTATTGAGTAGGTGACATGGTTCACCATCATGTGTGATTTTGCTCATAATAATGTCCTAAATTTGGTGAGGTCTGCAAAATGGCTTTGAAATGTCAAAAAATAACAAGAAAAATTGCAAAAAACACATCTGAGCAAGATCCTCCTACTAAAATGCTTCTCGGCCACTCATAACTTTTTGGGTTGATGTGAAATTTTAACCACACAAACTAAACTAGTATGCACAACTTTTACAAAAAAGTTTATTGGAAACGGACACTTTATGGAGAAGAAACAAGCCGTCGAAGTTCACTACAATCCAAAACTATTGAGATTTTGAACTTCAAATTGCTCCCAAACATTCAAAACTTTGATTGAAATGAAAATTTTACCACAATAACTAGACTAAAAAGGGAACATAATTCAACGAATTTTTATTGAAAACGAACATTGGACGAAGGAGATACAAGCCCCCAAAGTTGCAGCCATGAAATGCAATTTGGTGAACTCAAATTGAACCTGTAAAATTTGATTGGCTTTCAAAAATCAATACATCTTGAATTGATCTACCACACAAACTAGAAGAGAGAGAGCAAAAATTTCTCAAAAACTTTCATTGAATTTGGAGCATCAAGGTATTTTAAAGCATATCTTAATTTTGTCCCCTACTTCTTAACCATTTAGAATTATCCAAGTGTTTGGTGATCTAAAATTTCAGATACCGTACAACTATACTAGCTATGTCGTATAAACATCGTATTTTCTTTGACAAAGGTACTGCAAAACCACATAGGTACTCCAAACTCAGAAGATGAACACAGAGAAATCAGAAAATCAGGTAAGTACTCTTAGCTCAGAAAATGAACACAGAGAATGCAACTATAGTGCACGAGATTTTACTGTCACGACCAGTTGGATGCAAAGTCATAACCCGACTTTTCAGGTGAGTGAAAATAAATGAGGCAGCAAACTTTTCTGATGGACTTCTGAATACAAAAAACTCTTTGAAAAATACAAACACAATTCACTTCACCTTCTCATGGGGTTACCAAAACTCCGAAACATAAACATTTCGCAAACGCGAACACATACAGAACTCTGACTTCAACACATGCACTGGACACCGTCACATGAAATGAGATGAACTGTGAACCTGAGATTTCATTAAATGTTGTGCAACTATGGCGGGTGAATTGAAGCCCAAATGAAGGGACACCTCGATCACACTAGCTTGGCCGAATCTTCGACCAGCGCTTCTCAAAACAATTTACTCTCATGCTAAAGAATCAGAAGTCTTATATTAATTAGACCCCGTCTTGCAAAGAATGTTGATACTAACTGCCAAGGGACATGATGTTCCCAAACTAGCTCTCATCAAATGTTATGATCTATTAATTTACATGCGGAACTCCTTCTGGATCATGTCCACCGTCTCCTCCTTGATGCGGAACGCCTTCTCCAAAACCTCGTCCTTGATGTCCGGAGTGAACAAAGCCGGAGCAATTTGCTGCACGCCGGGGTTCTGGCTGCTCAAAGCGGCGAACGCCAAAGCGGGACCCTTGCCCACGTTCAGCTGGAAGTGCACCAGCGCCTTGGGGAACACGAACAACTCGCCTTCCGTCAGGGTGGTGGCAAACAAGGTGTTGTTGGTGTCCACGAAGCCCACGTACAACTCACCCTTCACCACCAACAGAAGCTCGGTGGCTCTGGGGTGCGTGTGCGGGGGGTTGATGCCGCCCTTGGCGAAGTCGATGCGAGCCGCGGAGATGCCCAAAGTGTTCAATCCCGGGAACTGAAGGACGGACGCAGCCGTGACGTTGGCGTTGTTGGGGTTGTTGGTGTTTCCTGGGTTCTTCAATCCATCAAACACGAAGTCGCTGACCCACACCTTGTCGGTGGGCTTGCAGCTGAATCCGTTGATGGTGAGTCCGCTCTTCAAGTCGGCTACGCAGAAGTCCTGGAGCGGATCCTCGTCCGCTGCCATGGCGAGCATGGGCAGCATTGCCACGCTCATCAACACGGCCACGGTCACCCACAAGCTTCTGCGAGTCATGATGGCCATGTGGAGTAGATCGATATCAGTCGCTTCGGGCTGCTGGAATTTGAATCGAAATCCTGGTCGATGAGTTCTGGAGTTGAGCTTGCTGCTAGAGTGTCGAGCAGTGTCAGTTGCAGGAGAATGATGTCACAGTGTCCGGGAGCTAGATGGGTGTGGAAGCTGTAGGATGTGTAATATTGCTGTTGTTACAATTGCTTGGGTTTTGAGGTTTTATATCCATCTCAAGGCGTGACTGGTGAAGCGCGTTATCCAAGACGCGGGGTGACTGGGTGGAAAACTCGGAAGAAAAATTCGGAAATAACTTATCTCACTCTGAGACGACTAAAGAAAACGAGGCAGGCTGCAGACAGGGTCCCGCAGGGCCCCCCTCTGGGATTCGTTAGAAAGTAAACTTGAAGACCGGGTGCACTGGAAGTCCGAGAGAGGACTTCTGACGTGTGAGCCGCAAAAGCGAGGGGCGGTTGTGAATGGAGAAAGATTGGGAAGACCGCCACGCCACGCCAGCCGTGGTTCTTGGAGTTCAAGTTTTCGTCTCCTTGCAAGTCCGGGGGGGAATCTTCGTCTCTCACAAATCCTGCGGGACCCTGCCTGCCTCCTTTCCTCTCCACTCATCCGAGTCGAACTGAATCTAGAATTGTTTTCATCCATTAACTCTAGAAGGAAGCCGCGGACTCTAAATGTCCAACGGATGACTTCACGGAAGATTATAGGGTGGGAAAGAACGTTTTCTCATCCAATAAGTTCTTTGAAAGTTGCTTGAGCACATTAAAGGACAAAGGGGTGGCCTTGGAAATCATCCCTTTTCATTTTTCATTACATGTGAATCATTGACTTAAGAAATAGCAAAAGCACTCATTAGAAATCAAACTACTATAGAAGACCTCCCCTTTTCACAACTAAATTCCGAGGATGAATTGTTGTACTTTTGTCCCACTAGATGGATGACAAACGTCTTCCTTGACATTTAAGGGTTAAAGTGAATGGTATTGCAAATTCCCTCATTATGGTATTATTGACTTATGTGAAGAAGAAGACACTTCATCCACGGATCATCCTTGTAGTGTATTTTGAGCATTTCTTGTTATTTACTTACATGAATTTGAGCCATAAAAATGATATTTTTTGAATTTGAGTCCAACTAATGAAATGAAACTTATCAAGTGAAGTTTCTACTCCAATTGGAAATTTTGAAACATTCATTAATTCTTAATATTTTATAGCAATATAAACTTTGAGCTTATAACTATGGTTTATCATTTATCAGTGATCTTCTAATTTAGAGTCATGGTAACTTTGGTTTATACCATGATGTTATACACTATAATATACATGTATCCAGAAATTTTAGAACATACATGTATCTAGAAATTTTAGATTTTTTGAATATATTTTGTGTTTGATATGAAATTTCTTCACTTTTCTCTTAAAAATTTGCAATAATTTCAAAAAAATTCCAAAAAATTCCAAAATTTACAACTTGTATTAGACATAAGATTTCATCATTGAAAATTAAATCAATGGTTGCCCTTCTTGGGTTAAGGTACAGTGTCTTAACCCTTCATCGCCTGAGGGGACGAAAAGTGTCTTCATGTATAATTCAAAGTGTTGTAACTTTTGCATCCGATATCCAAATTCAATCAAACTTGTTGGTAAAGTTGCGCTCTCTCTTCTAGTTTGTGTGGTAAAATTTTCAGATCAATACAAGACTTACAAATTAAATGGAAGCCAATCAAAGTTGACAGGTTCAATTTGAATTCACCAAAACTGCATTTGATGGCTGAAACTTCGGGGGGTGTATCTCCTTCATACAATGTTAGTTTTCAATAAAATTTGTTGAATTATGTTTCCCTTTTAGTCTAGTTATTGTGGTAAAATTTTCATGTCAATACAAGCTTCTTTGAATGTTTGAGAGCAATTCAAAATTTAAAATCCAGCCATTTTCGGATTACAGTGAAATTCAGCGGCTTGTAACTTCTTCATACAGTGTCCATTTTCAATAAAAGATTTTGTGAAAGTTGCGCATACTAGTCTAGTTTGTGTGGCCAAAATTTCACATGAATCCAAAAAGTAATGAATGACTGAGATGCTTTTTAGTGGAGGAGGTTTAGCCTTACTTGGTGTTTTTTGCAACTTTTCATGCTATTTTTTGACATTTCAAATCTGTTTTGCAGACACATTGAGGCAATTGAATGATATTTTTTTTCACCAATGTGTTTATATGCTGATTTTGTATCACTTTATAGTCTCAAATTTTTTCATTTGAGTAGGTTTAGAAGTCGAATTTCACCTCCAATTGTGTTTTTTGGAGAATTTCAGCATCTTTTTTTAACACTAAAACATTATAATCTTTCAATCCAAGCGGTCAAATGGCTTCAAATTTTTTTTGTGTCATCTACAACACGTTCACTACAATATTGTACGGTTAAGATTTCTATAACTTAGCGACATCTAAGTTTACAACACTTCAAAAGCAACGCTGTTTTTGACCTCGTTTGGACTTCAGGCGATGAAGGGTTAAAGTACGTGTACCCTACATTAAGCCCTTAAATGGTGTAGTTATCTATTGAAAATTGTCAATGAGTGAATATGGTAGTTCATCATAGAACCATTGGCCATTTTGGTATTAGTGACATGCTTCTAAGCTCACATCACATGTTAATTTGTTTCTCTGACAAGGTAATCATTCTTTTCTCTTCTTTGAAATACATGGACAATTCCCATGAATTATTGACAAGCTTTTCTATTTCTTGTTGGTTACTAATTTGGTGCTTTTTTCATTGTTTTAAACACGATTGCAACTCCATTTCTTTTCATTCTGACACCTTGGGAGGGGAACTTTGTGCATGTGGCTGTTGTGTTGATTTTCAGTGAAGCCTATGAGCGCTTTTGAATACTTTACTTCCAAAACTTTGTATCCCTAATGTCACTATAAGAAACCGGCGTTTTTCCCTGCGTTTTTCATGAACGTGTGATGTTTTCCATGATGTCAACGCATTTATTGAAAAACGCAAAAAAAAACAGCCGTTTTTTTGGACGTCGTTTGTGACGCGTGCACAAAAATGAAAATTAAATTGAATGTCGCTTCCGACATGTTGTTTCAAGAGATGTCAAAAACAACGTCCACATGTTTTTTATGACGTCCAAAAAAACGCACTTGTGCCACATCAACGACTGCGTCCTTATCATCTGCGGTTCATTTCACTGAACGTCCTGCCCAGTCAGGCAAAAGATTGCCCGACGCTAAAAACTACATTGTGTAGGCAGCTTCTTCCTTTTCTTCCATACAAGATTTTTACATGGATGCAAATGCTTCCATCCATTCATGCATGAAATAGACATTATAATTTTTTTTCTTTGAATTTTATTTTTTAATTTCCAACTTATTTTGGACTTGAACTCTCTAGGACTTAGAAGGAAGTTAAGAAAAAAACTAAATGTCTAAATTCAAGTAGACTAATTTATACTTTGTTTGATTATTGAAAACCCAAAATTAATAAAAAAAAAAGAAAAAAGAAGAAAGACTAAGCATGGATGTTGTAGGAGAACTTAAAAAAAAAGTTTCATACTATAGAAAGAATAAAAATGCAAACAATATGACAATTTCCTGATGGTTTGGGGGAAGAAGGTTTTTCATTTTTTTTCTGTCTTACCCCTCTAGGACTTAGATGAACTTTAAAAAAAAATAAAAAATGACTTGTTAAATCTTCCATTGACTAGTGAAAATCCAAAGTCAAAAAAGAAATACAAAGAGTAAGCATATGCAAGTTCCACTAGAACTTGCATAAAAAAACATGTAAAGGAAAAAGAAAAAAAAGAAAAAAGAAAAGGGCACGGCAATTTTTTTTTTTTTTTTTCCCCTCTTTTTTTCCTCCTTGAACCTCCAGGACTTTTAGTGAACTTACAAGAGCAAATATAGTATGACTCATGAATTAAATCTTCCGTTCAGTAGTCAAAATTCAAAACTCAAAAAAGAAACACAAAGAATAATCTGATGCAAGTTCTAGTACAACCTGCATTTAAAAATGAAGAAAAGGAAGGATTAAGAAATGAAAACGCTAACGGTATGGCAAATTCTTCATTACCTTTGCATCACTTTTCCTTTTTTCGCTTTTTTTTTCTTCTTCATCCTCTAGGACCTACAGGGAATTCAAAACAAAAGTATCTTGAGAGAGTCATCACATCTTCCCTTCTGTAATCAATATCCAAAACTCAAAAAGGAAAGACAAAGAGTGAGCACATGGCTGTTCCTGTAAAACTTGCATTAAAAAAAATATAAAACAAAGAAGTGAGAATAAAAACGCAATGGGTATGGAAATTCCTTTCCATTGTTTTGTTTCTGTTTTCCCCCTTACTTCATTTTTTTTTCCTTCACCTTTTGGGACTACGAGGGAACTTACTTGAAAAATGATTGTATTACACGCATTCAATGTTCTATTCTCTAGTCAGAATCCTGAAGTTGGCCAAAAAAAAGAAAAAGAGTACGCAAAAGCAAATTCTAGAGAGCTTGCGTTTTCAAACAATGTGAAGGAAAGAAGAGATAATTAATGAATAAATAACGGATACGGCAATTCCTTCACTTTCTCAGCTTTCATTTTTTTCCTTACTTTTTGACATCTATCCTCACCCTCTTGGACGTACACGGAACTTTGAACATTAAATATTCTATTACAATCATTCTATCTTGCCTTGAGAAGTCAAATTCTAGAATTCGGCAGAAAAAGACCAAAAAATTAGCATATGCTATAAGATCTACTATAGCTTGCATTGAATACACAATAACAAAATTCATTATTCAAATTTTCATAGCACATAAAATCAAAATCCATGAAAAAAATTACTATGACACATAAAAACATCAGGATTTATAAATACAATAGAAATAACAATCCATTAAAATTTGTAATTCACAAACTAAATACAGCAAATGATATTGTCATTCATAAATAAAATGTAACACATACACTCATAGTGCATAAAAAATTATATAACACAAAATATCTGAACTCATAAAAAAACTACAACACATAAAATAATAAGGCAAAAAATAAATTGAGCTAGGAGAAGCATGGAGGCCAATTACATTCAAAACCAATAGAATACAAAATACATTGGGCTACGAGAGGCATGGAGGCCAATTACCTTCAAAACCAATAGAAAACAAAATCAATTGGGATACAAGAAGTAGGGAGGCCAACTACCTTTGGTATTGTCACCTCCAAACCAATAGAAAACAGAACAAATCTAATAATATGAAAATATAAAAAACAAATCTCTTCATCTCCAAGCCATGTCTTATATAATGAAAAATGTTCTGCTTTCGCTTTCTATGAATATCTTCTAACTAAAAACATCGAATGAAGTAGAAGTCTTGGTTTCAGTTAGAAGATTTTGAAGTAAGAGTTTATATCTCATCCAAATTTTGATTAGACACTTCAGCTAAAGTTCTAATTTACTTTTACTTCATACTCTTGATTGCTTATTTTTATAATTATTTCCAAATATTTTACTCTCCACCCTCAGTTCCACATAAAAAGGGAAGGGAAGAACAGAGAATATATATACGAACAAAGTGTACGGCAATTCCTTAGCTTTGCTTCTATTTTTTTTGCGTCTATCTAGTATTTCCTTCTTGTCCACCTTCCAAGACTTAGAGGGAATTCGAAAAATAAAAAAATAGTTTAGAGTCATTAAGTCTTGCTTTAATTAGCACAAATTTAGACCTTCCCCCCCCAAGAATGACCTTTATTGAAGAAGAAATCAATTTTCATAGTCAAACACTCTGATAACCAATGATTAAAAAATATATAGAGAAATAAATAAATTGTCATTGAGATGGAAAAAAAATATATATATTTTCCATCAATGACAAATAGAGTGTTGCCAATAAAAGTGATTTGATGTAGCACCTCCAAAAAATAGGAAATGAGAATGCTAAATGCCTTCGAACTAAAAATGGGAAGTGACCACATATAAAGGTACAAGAAAATAGGGAATGAGAATGCTAAGTGACTTGGAACTAAAAGTGGGGAGTGATTTCATGTACAGGGCAAAAGAAATTAAGAAATGGGAATGGTAAGTCACTTGCAACTTCAAATGGGGAGTGATTTGATCTGAAGGTTAACGAAAATATGGAATGATTTTGCTTTGTGCCTTCAAACTAAAATTAGGGAGGGATTTTATTTCAACGTTCTATTTTGTTTTGGAATTCATGATTTTGCTAACTGACTTGGAAGTAAAAATGGGGGGTGATTTGATCTAAGGGTGAAAAAAATATTCAACGACAATGCTAAGTGACTTTTCACTAGAAATGGGGAGTGATTTGATGTAAAGGTAGAAAGAAATGTGAAATGTCTTTGCTAAGTGACTTGTCACTAAAAATGGGGAATGATTTGATCCAAGGATTTAAAAAAAAAAAGAATGCTTCTGAAGAAAGAATCAATTTCACTAAACAAAGAATCAATTGTCATAGTCAATTGCCATTCACTGAAGAAGGAATCCATTTTTATAGTCACAGTCTTTACAAAGTCTTCACGGTCATGTGAATTGGCACCGCAATTGAACATGTTAATTGACATGGCAGACAACGTCCACATATACATGATTATGCGCATCACACTACGTCATGTTGAACATGAACTCACACATCAATTTAGACTGTGCACATACTACTCAGCATCGTCGACTCTGACAACAATTAGGCATTGTTGCCCTCCCGCGTGGAAGACTGCACAACAACGGGGATGTATGTTCCACCAACGTTACTAGGTTCTCTGTCTGGTTCTACTTCCAACATCCGTGGATGCAATCCAACGAAGTTTTGGTCGTCCCCAACATCGGTCATAGTTGGCATGCTTTCATTCACTTGTAGTTGTCCGCGTCTGCCTCTAACATCTGTGCGACATACTACCTTCCACCCCGGACTCTTCGTATCATCAGATAGAAAAACTTGTTGACAATGCAAGGGAAAAGCAAAAGAGTCGGCATGAACTTTCCCATCCATGCGGTTGAAGTTGGCCAAGGTGAATCCATACTCGTCTCTCTTGATGCTAGGGTACCGTACATCTGTAGAAGTGCAAACCCAATCACATACAAGAACGGTTGTGCAGTGGTTTCGGTAGTCCAACTCCAAAATCTCTTCAATGTATCCCACATACTCCTTGCTTACTTCTATAGGGCGTCCACTGGAAAGCCCCCACCGAAGTTGTTCTGTAAAGGATGCTATAACAACGGAATCACATGTCACACGGTCACCTTCTACATTGCAAACGCGTAGATGCATACCAAAGGCATGCATTTGGCGATGTGCAGTTGCATATCGTTGTGGAGGCATCCCGTACTGAACGACATCTGGGTCGACATGCTGACCGGCATCTTGTAGCACCCAAATTTCGCCAGCCAACCACGACGGAAAGGGTGGCAAGTCAAGAAGATGAGGTGGATAGCATACTGCCATTGTAGAATGCCGTCGGCGAAATTGTCGCCGGAAGGCCTCTCTTTCCTCCCATCGTTGCCCTCGAGCTTCCACATACTTCCTACAAGTCAAAAATAAAATGCATAGTCAGAGAAAGAATAGGACATCAAAATGCAGTCATAGCAAACTAGAACTGTGGATGTGTTCACGCAATGTTCACTGTGATGTTCGATATAACATTTACGTGTCCTTGTAGACGTCAAAGTAGACATACGCTAACATGCGTGCATGTTAAATGTGACATTCCTCAGGACGTCAACAATGTTGTCTGCATGAACGATGCTGTCGACCATAGATGAAAAGAACAGGGATTCAAAGCACGAGTATATGTACTTCCTGGGGGAAAAAAAGGGTAACAGTACTCACTGCCGCCAAGGAGCCAAGGAAGCTACATTGTCCAAGACGAAGGCATGTGCATGACTTCGGAAGTCGTCAGACATCTTTCGGCTACGTTTGGAGTTGGTCCGCAGTATTTCATCATTCATGATGGGTTCCTCTATGGCATCCCACACACGTTGCACTGTTCCCCCATACGTGCGCATGTACTCTATGCAGAATCCAAGTGTCTCTTCCATGCGGTACCCTTCGGCAATGCTACCCTCCGGATGTGCCAAAGTTCTTACGTAGTCCTTCAGCGTCTTCATATACCGCTCTATTGGATACATCCAGCGGCAGTGCACAGGACCACAACGGAACAATTGCTCCACTAGATGCACCGGTAGATGCGACATGATGTTATGGAAGGTTGTTGGAAATTCCTTCTCAAACTCAGACATCGCTAGCACTACGTCGCGCATCATGTCATCTTTGTCTTCAAGTCGTACCTCCTTTGCGCATAGTTTTTGAAAGACCCTGCTCATTTTTATAATGGCTAAGCGCACACGCTTGTCTAGTATGTTGCGGACCGCGATGGGGAGGATCTGTGCACCATGTCCAAGGAAACAAAAGCAATTACTGCACAGCCTAGTCTGTATACAACTGCTGTTCAACATTAGAGTAGCCCGTCAAAGATAACGTCAAATACAGTGCCACAGTTAACAAGAACCACAACATACAATATGACACTACACAGAAACGGCAATGACATGCAATTGCACATCACCTTCTACACTTCTCTCTACATATTTGTACTTTGGATGTGTCATGCAGCATGCCAAAGAATGCTAGAACAATTCTAGCATAGTACTTGTACAATGTAATATATTGAACTCAGTAATTTCAGATGAAATTAAGAGCACAAAAGATGCAGAGCTGTTTAGGTCAGTTTCATACCTGCTGCATTAGCACATGATAATCATGTGTCTTCATGTACTGTAGCTTTCCATCCACTAAACGCTTGTGAATGCTGCCAACGTAGTTTGTAGGAGTTCGAATATTGGACACAATTCCGACAAACTCCTTGCGCTTTGTGGCCGTCATTATGAAAGGGGCATGTGGCATGTAAAATTCAACGTTCTGTCTTCGCGCGGGTTGCAACCATATTTCTCGTCGGATACCCAATTCCTCAACATCCAATCGACTACCGGGACTGTCCTTCATGCCAAACAGAGTCTTCAAAATGTTTTCGCAGAAGTTCTTCTCGCAGTGTATAGTGTCGAAAATGTGAGGTTCCAGCAAGTGCTGCACAAGCAAAAGAAAAATAAATCCCATGCGTATCATGCCGTCTGCCTTCTTTCGTAATTCTTACCCTCCCCACATTTTTTAGTACTCAGAATTGGACGTACAACTTTCGACTGCTACGAGGATAGTTCCCTGATGTCGTCAACCATGCACAACTTGACGTCATTATGGACGTCACAGAAGACGTCACAGTGAACGTCAAAATGAACATTGACAGCATCAGGTTCTTCTGAATGAAGCTGGACTTCAACGATGCAAGCACACTTTCATATATAACAATTTAAACTTGTAGCGCGGCTTCTTGTCCTCACCTGCCAGTATGGCAACTCTTGAAATGGGCTCAGTTGCTTAACCCCTATGGTATGCACTGGATCTACAGGCCCATTCTCTCTTCCTCCTTGTGCAAGGTAAGAGTCCCGCCATGCTGCATATCGGATTCTATCCAGCTGTGTTTGAATGTGTGGACGATCACGAACCTCCTCTTGCCCATTGAATCTTTTATTGCGTCGATAAGGGTGATGTCTTGGTAAGTACCGACGAATGCCACCGTATACAATCTTTGAGCCCTTGGTTTTTCTATTAGGAAGCATGTCACCCATTTTAGCCATCCTCGCATCAATGTTTGTTCCGCAAGAAGGGCAACCCTTGTATCCTTTGCAGCACAATCCCGAAATGAGTCCAAATGCAGGAAAATCAGAGATTGTCCATAACACTAACGTACGGAGTGTGAAACTACGACTCCCTTCTAGTTGGGAGAAGTCAAGGGCAGGTACTCCATGCCACAATTGAAGTAGCTCTTTCACCAAGGGCCTGATGAAGACACCTATACCTTTGGATGTTGGCGAGTGCTTGCCCGAAATCAATATGCTTAATGAAATAAAGAATTTTTTTGTGACAAACCAAGGCTCAAAGTTATATATCAAGACCAGAATAGGCCAAGTTGACCAATTAGTGTTATTAAGCTTGAATGGGTTGACACCATCTAAGGCCACAACAAGACGCATATTTCTAACTTCAAATCCAAAGTTGTCAAACGCGACGTCAGTGTTGACGTGCTTCCACGCAGGACTATCTACCACGGACCGCATGATTCCGTCTATGCTGACGTGTTTTGTGTAGCCTGTTAACATGCGCACTATCTCTGACGACCTCCACATCCGTTTCAAACGAGGAATGAGGGGAAAATGTCTAATGACCTTTGCTGGAATGTTGTCAGTGCCATCCATCCACCGCGAAGTACTACAATTTGGACAGCTCTATAGTGCTGAGTGCTCATCTTCAAAAAGAATGCATCCATTGGGACAAGCATGCACGTTGTTGTACTGTAGGCCCAATTTATGAATGCTTCGGCGTGCTTCATAATGGGAATGGGGTAGCTTATTCCCTCTTGGAAGCAAGTCGGAAGACAAGTAACGGAACAACTCATCCGTGAATTTATTGCTAACACGAAAGACCGTGCACATGTTCATTATGATGATGGTGGCCGATATGACGCTTGTTTGAGAGTTCGGATACGCAGGTGTGGTAGCCTGCCTATACAAATCCTCCAATCCGTCAACGTTCTCAACGATGCTGTCATCTTGGTCTCCAAAATTCTCTTCGTCTACAGCCTCTTCGTGCAAAGCGTCGCCTCTGTTCAATGCCTCCATGACCTGGCGGTGGACTTCGTGATATTCATCCAAAGGACGATTCCAGTCACCTTCAAGAAGATCTGCACCTGCAGGTTCTAGACCCATGTTATCCATGTCGACAGGAACATCAAGTGAAATATCAGGTGCAGTGTTTTCAACGACGTCATTGTCGTAAGCGGTATCTTCAACCCACATCCCTTCAAGTGGATATCCCCCAGGGGGGTCTCCCCCTACTACAGACTTCTTCAAAAATGGATCCCGGCCAACCTGGGAATGGTGCCGCCTAATGACATGGATTGTTTTTAGATAGGCCCCCTTGCAATCCCTGCAAGGACACCTGAAGGATCGCAGATTTTCCTCGGTGGCCACTCTCAGCTCCGTCTGTAGGATGATGTCACCAAGTGGGATGTGCCGGAGCGTTCGTCCATCTTCAGAAATACGAATGGTAGCGCCCTTCCCTCTAGAATTCCGATGTTGTTGGAACGCCATGTCGTGTCTGTTCGGAGAAGGGGACGCTGTTGGGATGTCTTCAACCTGCCACGTCCATCCTGAGATGTGAGAAGAGGACACATGTGAATGCCGGAAATAACATTGTACGTGACAATATTGCTATGGTAGAACTGGGTGTACAGAGGACAACATCAATCTTCAAAAGGAATGTATGAACTGAAGAGGTATGCAAATTCATAGCCACGAAGGAAACTTTAGATGGATAATTTGGCGGGGCTCCTTAGGTGCCATGTCATAGTGAATGTTCTAAACAAGGCAGACTGAGGTTAGCTTGTTAAACGTGGTGTCAACCTCACGTTCTTGTGCATGTCCGGATTGACAAATATATTCACGCTGAACATTTAGGAAAAAAAGTATGTCACGAGTGACGTCTTCTGCGATGTCAAGTGTGACATACAGTCCGTACCCATCCACTGTTTTGCCCTACGAAGAAGCCCACGTGTAGTATGGGAGCCGTATCATGGAAGACCGCAGAAGAAGGCTGTCACTTACGCTTTTCAGGCCTGAAAGAGTATTGAAGTAGAGTCAGTAATTCCCTTGATGTTCGCCAATCTCAACGCAATGGCTGTGTCTTCCGATTTGAGGCGTAGGAAAATTGTTCGCTTTGCTTCACCGGTCACAGAAGTGGTTGCCGCAGAGGATTGTGAAGCGGCTTCATTGCTCACGAATCTACGACCGCAGCGACTGAGCATGGCATCCGCATCCCCCGTGCCTCCAAGAAGTGAAGAAAGAACTCTGCTGCGACGCAGCAGACGCAGAAACCGCGTGGAGGGTTTGTCGACGCCGTTCACGGTCACTGCTGAGCGAGAGGGCCCGAAGAAGATTCAGGAGCAAGTAATTTTCCCTTAAGATTCTCTCTTTCTTCAGTCTTTTGAAGACGATGCCCACTTCAATTGGAAAGTGGCCTGAAATTTCCTAGGAATCGGAACCCTGATTTCTCAACGCTCGTACTTTGCAACCAAGGCGTCGCCAGCTTCCCACGGTCATAGGGTCTAGAGAACCCTAAGGCCGTGGACTCTATGTCTCGAAATCCAAGGCCTTTATTACAGTTTTGGATGCGAATGCCGTCGTTTTGGGCACGTTTTTCAGGACGCCTCCTTCTTCTACAAATTGAGGAGCCTATGTTCAAGTTGACACATTTGCTGTTCATTCTTCTCCTACCCTGTGTCCAACGATCTTTCGGTGAGTTTCCGAAGCCACGATCTCATTCAGCTTGGTCGCCTTCCTGCTGCACCTGTCAATCGGAATTGCGTCGAGAAATTGGGGCCTCGGCGGACAAGGTTCCTGAATTTCGAGGACAAGGCATTGGAGGGTTGTGGGTTTTCTTCGGTGGCGGCAGCGTACTGAAGTTTTGAACTATTCTTCTTTGCAGTTGTCCATGGTCGTTGTTTGTCTTTTCTAGTGACCCCGATTGACTTGGGAAACCTAGGTCTGCCAAAGTCGGTGGACTTTGCCGCCCGTTTTCGTGACAGTGAACCCTGAACTGCTCCGTCCATTCTGTTGACTGAAACGATGAGTTGCTTCCTTGCAGGACGCTGAGTTATTCGTGCGCTGGAGAATGGATCAGCAGAGGAGTTCTTTGCGCCGATCCTCGGCACCACAACGGAAACTAGCTTCTCGGAGGGACTCAACGGAGGAGGTCCTACAGAGGAATGAGCGCCAATCGAAACATCGGGAGGACGTCAGCCGCACTTCGAAGGGGAAGGGGAAGGCGAGAGAGCTTAGTCCGCCTCCGAAGCGCAGGCGGGAAGTGGTGGAGGAGGAGAGCTCGCCGTCAGAAGCCGTAGGGGACGTGGAGCAAAGCGAGGCTTTGCCATCTCAGGATTGGAGGTATGGCCTTCAGAGCCCGCTTGTTCTTTGTCGCATGGGTCTTCGGTGATGTGGGTGATAAAGTTGTATGAGAACTTGGGCACCAAGTCATGGCCTGGACGTTGCGGCCATCACATTACTCCGCAAGCGTTGAATGTGGCGTTTGTTTTGACATTAGTATGTTCGCTCTGACGTTGTCTGTAGTGTCGACGCGTTACCATAGACGTTGTTTTTTACGTCCACGCGTTACCAGAGACGTTGCTTTTGACGTCCACATGTTACAAGTGACGTTCATTTTGACGGCCACACGTTACAAGTGACGTTCATTTTGACGGCCACACGTTACAAGTGACGTTCATTTTGACGTCACCACGTTACAAGTGATGTTCATTTTGACGTCTCCACGTCCTCTGTGACATCCACGAACATGTAGGCTTCTCACTGTACTTGTACATGTCCCTTTCTATGTGAAGTGGAGACATAGAACCCCACATCGTGGATGCCTTGCTTCATTTTTGTCTTGATAAGCCGTGTGTAGTAATCCGTAGCCACTAAGCGTCAGTTACTTCTGCAGTAAAGGGTATGACAGTGCATCAGGCGATGATGGCCACGAAGGCGACCAACAATCAGATGCAGACACTGAAGACCTAATCGACGACCTGAACCCAACCGAGAAATGGAAGAAAGGTTCCAATGTCCCCAAGAAACCCATTGAACTGGATGAGGCCAGTGAGCCATACGGAGGAATGAAGAGCGGAATCAACAGCGACATCAAGAAGTATGTCCGAGAACTTGATCCATGGACTGGATGGGAGGGTCAACCAGTGTATGACAGACGTCGCTTCTTCTCCAGACTCTACATAGGTTCGCTTATCTTCATCATCAGTCTGTGTTTGTGGTTCAAGCGTAGCCCTCCCAACCGTGCGGTGCCAACTTTTTGGCTTGAGCTTTGCACCTTAGTGATGGAGGGAACAAGTAGCCATTCTTTTCAAGGTGCACGTGGACTTTGACGTCGCATACGACGTCGAAGTTCACGTCGCAGGATACATCTTCGTTCACACAATTGTGTGTCATGTGTTAGTAGTGCATGGCCGATTTATGGCTGATTTGCGATGTGTGGGCTTTGTCTACGAATGCTGTGTCGTGAACTTTCTACTATATTCACTCTGAGTGAAGTTGTTGACTTCCATGCAGTAGTTCCTGTATGTGTCATATGAAATTGACGTACTGTACTGTTTTCCATAACTTGCAAACTGGCAAATGTGTGGGGAGGGCACTAGAGTTTCGGAGAAGTGGATGCAGCCTATCATAATGAAGGCCCTCATCTTAGTTCGATTCAACCTGAACAAAATTATAGACCGTGATGGGAGAAAGCCCTCTGGAATGGAGCCGCAAGTGTGGGCAGACCTCGTGGCCAGTCGGCAATCGGAGGCAGCGCAACAAAGGTCGGTGCACATGCGGTCCATTTCACAGGGGAAGGGGTCTACCGCAGCGCAAATGAAGGCCATTGAGAGAGAAGTCGTTGGCCGTCTGGTGAGCACCTTGCCCTATATTTTATTTTTTGCTTTGTTTTTTTTCTTTTGATTGTCGTGTTCGACGTCATTATCAGCGCGTAGTCTGCTGTTGACGTCATGTTGAATGTTCAAAATGACGTCACTGTGAATGTTAGAAATGACGTGGACAGTGATGCACCCATGTCGGAGGATGTCGTCTGTAGCAAGTGTGGTACATTTGATTTCAAGCGGAACATGTTCTCCTTCTCTGAGTTTATGCTTTCTTGTCTTTTTTGCTTCTCGTAGCCTATAGATTCTTTATAACCATCCGCACATTGAGTTCTGGCATTCTATTTTGTAGACTTTGTTAAAAAAACGACCTCTTTTTGATGCGGAGGTGGCTTCCGAGTACACGCGTTTGCAAGAAGAGAAGCGCCGAGGTCGAACTCCGCATACTTTGGAGTTGGAGGAGATGCGCACAAGAATGACTAATTTGGAGAAAAGCCTACATCGCTTGGAGGAGAACATGACAACGTCGCACAAGGGGCTGGAGGCCATGTTGAAGAATGTTCTGGATGGTTTGGGACAATCAAGTGGTAACGCGTTGCAAGAAGTCGCTCATCCAGTGGCGTGCACTGACGTTCAAGATCTGGGAGCTCCCAATTTGAGCGGAATTGAAGCGTGGAAGACTATGGAGACCAACTTCTTACCACTTATGCTGGATGGAGGAGGTACGTCAACTGCTGTTCACGATGTCGGTGTGGACGTCACGGGAGACGTCCAAAGAAATGTCGCAGTTGACGAGCAGGTAGAGCAGGACGTTGGCGGCAATGGGGACGCGGCCGACGTCGTTGAAGGTGACGTTGAAGAGGACCGCACTGAAGATGTTGCAGACGCTCCCGCAGTTGAGGCCGGTTTAGGCGTAGGAGCTTCCAAGTCCACGACGCCATCAGCGAAATCAGGGCCGGAGGGGAAAGTAGACTCCGAGACGCCCGAGGAGGTACATCAGAACCTTTTCACGTATTTTGTGCGTGGTGTCTGAATGTGTGGAGTAATTGGTGGAGTTCCTCCCTCGGTACTTAATAGAGATGTCAGAAGTGACGTCCACTCCGACGTCAATTGTGACATGTTCAGATGTCCAGTGCGACCCAGAATGTTTTTATGTTTTAAGTTCTATGTATTTGGCCATTTTCTCTGTCACAAGTGCTCAAGTGACGTTGCTGAGCGTGTTGTTTTCCTAGGAGTACACTGAGGTGCAAGAGGATTCATCAAGCCGCCTTCGACGCATTACGAAGAATTCGCAGGCTGCCAAGGGTTCGGAAGCCGCACCTAAAGGTGCAATTTTGAAGAGCGGAACTCCTAAAGCACCAGGTCTACCAAAGCCTACCCAAGGAAACGCAAAGGTACCTCAAGTCGTTCGTGTTTTGTTCTTCATTTCATTTCACTATGTGCTCCTTTGGATTCAGGGTTTCTGATGTGCATTCCTTGGTTTCTTTGGATTCATGCAGGGCGGGAGTGGAAAGAGAGCAGTTGCCCCGAAGAAGAAGTGACCACATGAATTTGTCGCCGACATCCACAGAAACACAATACGTTGTTCACCTGAGCATGCGAAACCGATGTCAATGTCAATAGTGACATCAAAGAGAACAGCTCATTGCCGTTCAAGAGAACAACCTCTTACGTAATGACGTTCAATTTGACGTCGAGGACAACCTCTTACGTAATGACGTTCAACTTGACGTCGAGGACAACGTACGCTAATTTTTTTAATGTCATGCGGTACGTCCACTTTGACGTTAAATTTTTGGTCAACAGAGTCAGCAAGAAATGCCATGTCAGATTTTTGAAGACTCCACGTCACATTTCAAAGGGGTCCACGTCAGATGACACGTCATGGATGAAAAGTCATCCTACGTGTCGCTACCCGCTCGAAAAAGATGACGTGGCATGTTGCATATTAAAAATTAGACATCACATTCGACGCACGTTCAATTTTGCGTTTTTGGCTTTGACGCCGCGTCAAATACTTGTTCTTCAACCCGTTTTTCGCTTGTCCTTTTTGACGAATTTTTTTGCACATCACAGTTGACATAAGCTCGTCCAAAAAAAGGTCCATTTTGACATTATTTCTCCACTACGTTTTCTTATAGTGTGTGGTCTCATATTTGTCAAAATCTAAATTTATTTTGTGCATGTCTTCCTTTTCTACACATCTCTGTACAATCTTGTATTCACTATTATCTACTTAGCCTTCAAATTACTCAGTCCAATTTGTGGTGCTTTTAGGTGGTACCCACCTTAACCCCTAAAGGACCTAAAGGACCAAACATTCAAATTTTGAACAATGGATGAATGTAAACATGATTATCCCAAGCACATAGAAACTTGTTTTTTTCATTCACCTAAATATTGATAATTCTTGTGTTAGTTTTCTTCCATTTGTATGGTACTATAGGTTTTTAGAACTTTTCTTTGTAAATATTCTATAGTTTAAAAAGCACAAGTATATTTGACTTCAAAAACTAACATTTTTTAGTTAAAGAAATGGCCATTCAAACTTCAAGAATGACTTGAATAAATAAGTAAAACAAAGATCTCAAAACATGACTATACTCTCAATTTAGTCTTGTGACAATTTGTCATGGATATAAATTGTAACAAAGTGTGAAAATAAACTCAAGAATTTAGCAAAAGCAGTCCAGTCATTTACAATTCCTTTTCAAAGTACAATTAGCAAACTAACACTGTATACTAATTGTAGTAAAATTTTATCAAGTAATTATTTTATTTTATTTCTCACAAAACACACGTAGCTATGACTTTAAAATCAAATTGTTGTCATTAAGCTAAATCTACTCTTTATAAAATTGAGCAATGAATTTTTGATATTTTTTAAATATGAAAATCCTTCTTGTTGTCACTATAAGAGAAAGGGGTGTTTTAAATATAGTCCTAGGAGTATAGTCCTAACAATAATAACCTTTTTAGGACAAATTGAGTTTCCACGTTAGATTCTTAGGGGTCCACATGACCTTAGACCATTCACAAGATGACACGTGTCACTTTTTTTCAAAAATGACTTAATTTATACCGAATCTAACCTTCAAGTAGAGTACATTGAAGTTAAAATTATATGAATGAAAAATACTCAATATTCTTGATATTATTTGGGATCTAAAACTTATAGCTTATAATTGCAATAATTTAGTGAGTTCTTGGTAACTTAAGAAGAAAAAAAATTGGAAAAAACAAACAAGTTTGTTAGGCATCATTTTATTGGTTTAAATCATATATAAAATATATATATTACAAATAAGATACAATTTAGATTAGTTGAAGCCTTGAAGGTCATCCAAAGTTTTATATATACAATCATTTGATCAATCTAAAGGGAATCAGTAAGAGCATCCCCACCAATCTATTCTGTATCCCTAAAAAATTAGAGAGAGGACCTTAGATGGGGATGGGGATACAGAAGCTTGCGCGCACTAGTCTCGGAACAAGATCTCTACCCCAAATTTATAGAGAACTCGGTAAAAGTTGGGCCCAATTATCTATATTTAAGTTCATATAGAGAACACGCGAGGTCTCGTCTCTATAAAGTCAAGATTGACTGGATTGAGGTGCCGAGTTTAGGGAAAGAGAACTCATTGGTGGGGATGCTCTAAATGCTTTTGGAAGCGCTAAGTCAAGGCCCTTTAGAGGTTGATTGTATAATTTTTAAAGAGTTCACTTGCATCCAAATTTGTTTGGGTCAAAATATTTTTATAAAGTTAGGTATTATAATTATTTATACATTATTTCAAAAATTATTGTTAGTATAAAAACATTAGAGGAAATTTGACCCTTGTAGAGGGCTATTTGACTTTTAGCCAATGTGCAAATCCAAGGTAAAAAGAATTTTTATTTTTTTTTATTTTTTGAAAATATTTTTAGACCCCAATCTTGCATGGCACCAAGTGACCACATGGGCCAAATTTTATATGTTTATTTAGTTTGGATATTACTTTTTGTAATTGCACATTTTCTTGCAATCAAATGATCCTATGCAGGGTCCAAATTTCCTTTAATGTGAAGAAAAAAACAAAGAACATTTTAAATGGTAATTTTCTTTAAGCAATTTGGATACTCCAAATGAAATGCAATTATTGATCAACTAAGGTTTACAATATAACTACATATTATCCAAATCAATCTTAGAAAAAGAATACTTTCTTAATGAAATGAATCCTTATACACCACTTTCGCTTAAAATTTATAAAATTTTATTTTTCATTTTAGAGAGCTATAAAAGGTATAAAGAACCTAGACTTAGTTGAAAAAAATCATATACTATTAATGTGAAGATTTGTGCATTCAAAACTAAATAATAATCATACTTGTAGTTTGTTTAAAATAAAGATATAAAGGTCTAAAATCAAGGATTAGTTTACCACTGCATTTCACAATGGGTGTTTTCACAATTGGTTTCAAAGTGCTAAAATATTGCCAATTAACCCCTAAAAGATCATTGTCCATTTGAGGGACAAATGGGATTTAGGGCAGGTACCTGCAGGCTGAATTTTTTTCATGATTTTTTGAAACTTTTTTTGAAGCTAGTAAAACTGATTAGCTTCAAGGGAATATGATTTTTTTCAATCGATGTCCGGGAACAAAAGTTATGTCCAAATAAGCTCAAAACAAGGGAGAGGGGGCAGCAAAAAAAAATTCAAAATTTGAGTTTAAGTTTTTTCTCTCTCATAGATTATATTTTTGTCAACATGGAAAGCTTTTATTTATTCCATTTGGATTTGTTGTGAGAAAGTTATGGAAAATCTTGTTATGGGGGCAATTAGAATATCTTCCTATAAAAATAACTTGTGGGATTCATTTATGAATGCAATTTTTTCATTTGAGAAAAAGAAGTTCTACATGGTTTAGATTGCTTCCTTGAACAATCTCACCATTGGAATTAGTGCGTTTTAATTTTCTTTCTTAGACTCTCAATTCAATTCCTCAAAATAAAGATTTAAAGCTCAAAACCATGTAATGCAGAAAATTTAATTTAAGAAGCGGTTCAAAGTCAAATAATCTAGACCCGCATTGTGATGAAATACTTTCAACGCAGATATATTGCAATTTGTGCTGTCAAAAAATTTGAAATTTTTCCACACATTCTCATATTAGTTAGTTGTTAGCTGTAAGATCCTATGGTTGGATGAGCAAAAAAAACAATTTTTGCTATAGAAATGGTAGTTTTTAGTGTTTTTCGGCAGAAAAAAGGCCGTGGTTCCATTGGGGTTACTGTCATCAACATTTTTAGACATTGAATGGCTTTCCTTAGCCACAAGTCTCCAAAAAAAATCAATGGGAGTTGAAGAGTTTCTTGAGGCAATACATAGGAGTTTAAGGCAATACATTTTGTACTTCAAGGTGGCCATTTAAGGGGAGTTCAGTGCATGTGTAGGTCTGATGAAGCCATGTAAGTACCTTCTGCTTTCAACTTTAAAAATTCGCACAGTATTACAGGAGTACAGTATTGGAAAATCATGAAACCTCCTAGATTAGGTTTCTCTTAAGGTCACCAATAAGCACATTAAAAAAAAATTGTAATTCTACCTTAGAGGAGCCTGCAGAATCAGAAAAAGTCGCACTTCGGGTGCTTGTACCTTAGAACAGCCACTGATTCCTGATTCTCTGCTCAACTACTCAATCCAATATTTGGGGTGAGACATTTGAGAACTGTGCATAACATTCTTGAATAGTGAAGCTGGGGTCGCGGTTTCTACGATGTCATTGCACTCTGGCCGACAATTCAAGGGGAAGCTTCCCTTCAAGATTTTCTACTGGAGACTTGATTCACGGGGAGCAACAAATTTCCGCTGCAATTAATGAAGTTCTGAAATGCGACGTACTCCGGTGCATATGTACGTCAAATCCATCTCGTAAATTAGCGTTCATTTCTTCGTACCATGGGCTCATTGGACCGTCCATTGATATAATTATTCAACTCTTATGAAATTGAAGCGAAAAACGACCACCTGTTTGACCAAAGTCCACGGATTTCGCAATTCTACTTTGACACTCATTTCAACAGCGAGAAAATATTATTCAACAAATACTTCAACGACGACAAATTCATGTCCAAAGATTTTCCAAATTTTTCCTTGATCCCAATTGGCACTGTACATACGGCTAATTGCAATTCCAAAAAAGAAAACAGGCCAAACATTTCCTCTTGCCATAACACCAAGTTCTACGACCATTAATCGCCGTTACCGAAGCATGGTCGACACTTGCGAGTGGCTTTCCAAATTGGGAAACCCATTCACACCGCAGTACCGTACTATTCAGTTTTCTTTCTCCACAGTAAGCCACTTCCGAGATTTCCTCTCAGTCACCGGACTCACCTCCAGGGTCACTCCGCGTCCTCCAGAACGTGCTTCAAAAGTCATACCCACGAGATGAATATAAACCCCCACAACCCAAAGCAATTGTAACAGTAACAACCACCCCAGCGGCATTCTCCAACTTACACCAACATCTCGATCAACTGACACTGCTCTCTTGCAGCTGACTGAGCTCGACTTGCACCTGAACTCGATCCCGAACTCCTCCTCCAATTTCTAGCAGCGCCGATTTTTGCAGTGATCGACTTGATCATCATGGCAGGCCGCAGCTTGTGGGTGACCGTGGCCGTGTTGATGAGCGTGGCGCTGGTGCCCATGCTCGCCTTGGCAGCGGACGAGGATCCGCTCCAGGACTTCTGCGTAGCCGACTTGAAGAGCGAACTCACCATCAATGGATTCAGCTGCAAGCCAGCCGACAAGGTGTGGGCCAGCGACTTCGTGTTTGATGGATTGAAGAACCCAGGAAACACCAACAACCCCAACAACGCCAACGTCACGGCTGCGTCCGTCCTTCAGTTCCCGGGATTGAACACTTTGGGCATCTCCGCGGCTCGCATCGACTTCGCCAAGGGCGGCATCAACCCCCCGCACACGCACCCCAGAGCCACCGAGCTTCTGTTGGTGGTGAAGGGCGAGTTGTATGTGGGCTTTGTGGACACCAACAACACGTTGTTTGCCACGACCTTGACGGAGGGCGAGTTGTTCGTGTTCCCCAAGGCGCTGGTGCACTTCCAGCTGAACGTGGGCAAGGGTCCCGCTTTGGCTTTCGCCGCTTTGAGCAGCCAGAACCCTGGCGTGCAGCAAATTGCTCCGGCTTTGTTCACTCCGGACATCAACGACGAGGTGTTGGAGAAGGCATTCCGCATCGACGAGCAGACCGTGAACATGATCCAGAAGGAGTTCCGCATGTAAATTGATGAATGGCTCTTCAGATTTATCAGAGGTCTGGAAACATATATATACATATAGTTCTTTAGTATGTAGAACCATTTACTATCAGCTAGCTCTATTTAAGAAACGAGAGAGAGGTCCAATGACATCTGATTCGTTATTTGCAAGGAAATTTCTCCCAGAATTGCTTGTCTAGCTAGTAGCCAACTTTGTAGTGTTCCTTGACCTCATTTGGTCTTCCTTGTACATTTGGTCTTCCAGGCCATAGCATGACAACACTTTGAACATGAAATAAAGTTATTCAGTTCACATAAAATGTCATAAGTTCATGGAATGGTGTGCACTGTGTTGAAGGATGAATGATTCGTGAACTTATGCATCTCTTAACTTAAGTATCCTTTTAGAAGATAAACAAACAGTGGATGTTTGCAGATGAAATTTCAGAGAGATGCTTGTCACTGAGTTGTGAAGGTCACTCCAGAGTCCAGACAGTAAGCTAGATGATGGCGAGCACTAGCTAGTTTTCTGTCTCGTTTAGTCATTGTCTTTCAGTTTTGTGGAATTCTTGGTCATGATGTTGCATTCATTAACTAAGTTATGTAAATTTAACCTCCAATGAGTTTTTGCACCAGGCCACCGGTCTTAATTTTCAGTAAGAAATGTCAGTTTCGTTAAATTGGGGATATTCCATTACTTAGGCGAGTGAGGCCTGGAATCAAAATTCCGAAATCTACATAGATCTGTGTCCTAGTTTGTGGCCTGAAATTAGACCATTGTGAAGACATATATCACATTTTTTGGCTTGTTGAATATTTCCAATTTGCCTAAATTGACGTGAAGAGTTTTGTGCACTTAAATGTCGCAATCTTGGCTCTATGAAACATGCTATGATCATTTAAACACACAAAAGACTATTTGATTTTGTAGGTGGATAAATGAAAGAACACGCAAGTTCTATTGTTCCAATGATCTCAAGATTTGGTGTTTTTCTTTCAAATCTTAAGATAGGATGACTGATTAACTTTTTGAAGATAAATTTTTTATACATTTCAATCTATTGTTGAGAGCCAATGTTATGCCGCACTAATCACGAAATGCTCAAGCTTGTGAAGCAAATCAAATAAACCACATAGAACTCAGACTTCAACACTTGCACTGGACACCGTTTTATGAAACATTTGAGATGCATGAACTGTGAACCTGATATTTCATTAAATGTTGTGCAACTGTGGCGGGAGAAGTCCAAATGAAGGGACACCACACACTAACTTGGCCGAATCTTCCACCAGCGCTTCTGAAAACAATTTACTCTCATGCTAAAGAATCAGAAGTCGTATATGAACTCCGATCCCTTGCAGTACCACTCCAGAATTGATCCTGCAGTTTCTAGCAGCAACGATTGTTGCAGTCGTAGACATGGGAATCATGGCCCGCAGAAGCTCGTGGGTGACCGTGGCCGTGTTCCTGAGCGTGGCGCTGGTGCCCATGCTCGCCATGGCAGCGGACGAGGATCCGCTCCAAGACTTCTGCGTCGCAGACTTGAAGAGCGGAACCACCATCAATGGACTCACCTGCAAGCCCGCCGATAAGGTCTCCGCGGACGACTTCACGTT
The DNA here is from genome assembly GCA_947034895.1 of Rhytidiadelphus loreus. Lineage (NCBI taxonomy): Eukaryota > Viridiplantae > Streptophyta > Bryopsida > Hypnales > Hylocomiaceae > Rhytidiadelphus > Rhytidiadelphus loreus. Next base: position 51,051,563 of record OX344764.1, read on the forward strand.
CGCTGGCTTGAAGAACCCAGGAAACACCAGCAACCCCAACAACGCCGTGGTCACGCCTGCTTTCGTCCAACAGTTCCCCGGATTGAACACTTTGGGCATCGCCGCGGCTCGCGTCGACTTCGCCAAGGGCGGCATCAACCCCCGGCACACGCACCCCAGAGCCACCGAGATTCTGTTGGTGGTGAAGGGCGAGTTGTACGTGGGCTTCGTGAGCACCAACAACACCTTGTTTGCCACCACCCTCAGGGAAGGCGAGCTGTTCGTGTTCCCCAAGGCGCTGGTGCACTTCAGCTGAACGTGGGCAAGGGTCCCGCTTTGGCGTTCGCCGCTTTGAGCAGCCAGAACCCCGGCGTGCAGCAGATTGCTCCCGCTTTGTTCACTCCGGAGATCAATGACGAGGTGTTGGAGAAGGCGTTCCGCACCGACGAGCAGACGGTGGACATGATCCAGAAGAAGTTCCGCATGTAAATCAGTAGTTTATCAGATTGATCAGAGTTTGTGGACACGTATCGTCATCTACACAGAGTCAGGACAGTTACTATCAACATTCGTTTAGAAGCGAGAAAGGGTCGGAGAATTAACTTCTGATTCATTAGCATGATTGTATTGCACATTTGCTGTCGCAGTGACTGGTCAGACCTCGTCCAAGTGTGAAGTGATCCTTCATTTGGTTTGGGGCTTTCGGCAAAAGCTGGACCACATGCATCAGTCGACTGTAATTGAATAAAGATAAATAGGTCACTCAGCAGGTTCTCACTCACGGACTTTTGTCAAACTGGTGTTCGATTTCCTCAGTATATTTCCGTAAGAGGTTGAAGAAGAGAATCGTAAGTTCTCAGATCATGGATTGTAGGATTGGGGCAGGACACGAAAGTCGGCACGTCACCCAGAACACAGAGTGCTAAAAATTTACTATCTGAGGGAAATTTTGATATTTCCATGATCAAATATTTGACCATTTTTGTGCTATCTAGAGAGATCTATCACATAATAGATCTCACACTATACAATGAGGGTATGACCATATGAGATTCAAAACTCAACACCAAACTCTAAAGTAGAGCCTATCATGGGTGGATAACTCCACAAAAAAATCATTGATTACCTAACAACTATGTAATTATGGAAGATGAGTTCTAGAATTTTATCCAATTAGATGTACAAAATTTCAATCATATGCTTGAAATAAATATTGCAATTTTGTTGAATTTTTAGGGTAATCAGCTTTACATTTGATTCAAAAATTATCTACAAATGTTTTTTTCAAAACTGACAAAATAGATCATTTATTAATGATGTGTAGCAAAATTTATATTGATGAAAACCTTGAAACTTGTGAAAGACATATTTTATAGCTCATTCACGTAAGTTTTGGGTAAGAACTTTTGGGTCATTATTCATTAGGGGTGGACCTAAGATTAAAAATGCACTTGAAACCTTAAAATCTCAAATATTGGCAATTTGCCATTAATATCATATTGTGTTTTGGAACAATTATTAAATGCATCTAGGATCTATTAGCCCAAAAGGCTTGGGATACATTCTAAAGAGAAATGGCCAAAAATTGTCATTTACTAAGGCACTCTAATTGGTGAAAACTTGAAGTCAATGGCAAGTAAACTTTATTTTTATAAGCAAATAGAATTAGACTAGATTGTTATGGAAATGTGTGGCAATGTGGGAAGAAATTCATAAATGAATGATCTCATAGATTCAAGGATTATAGCATTTGAATTTAGAAGACAAAATAATTTTGACCCTATAGAATTTAAAGTTATTAAACAAAATAATTCAAACCCTATCCAATAGGGCTAACAAATTTCATTTCCTCATTCCTACTTGGAGTGATATTTTTAATTACTCTAATCATCCTTTTCTTTTGGATCAATTACATACCAAATTGTAATCATTACATAATCGCAAGATATTGGAAATGACAAAAGAATTTAGCTTAAGTTACTAGCTCAAAGTTGTTGCCTTGTTGTGCACTATAACTTTTGAATAATCTAGACACCCACCAAAATATTTAACTACTACAAAGGGGGATTGGAGACATGTCTACACTTGTGTCAAAAATTCAAAAAGATTAACCCCTAAAGGACAATTGTCCGTTGAATAAACAATTGAAAATCTGGATAGATTCTTATGATGTCAATTTTGATTGGATGTTAAAGAAATTTTGACACAAGGGTGGATGCAAGAAACACCGAACGATTTAGGGGGCGTTCTGCCAAAACTGTGTTTTTTCTACCCAGTACTACAAGTACTGCTAGTACTGCAAAACGGAGCAATCTCAATCGTTGATTTGAAAAATCAATGGCCAGTAGTACTTTTGAGTACTTAATAATACTGAAATTGTACTACTTAAAAAAAATGACAGTTTGTCACAAAAAGTAGATAAAATTAAGTATAAATTAATAATAATTAGAAAATCATGAATAAAAAAAAACTAAAAATTGGCCATTTGTAGAGACTTGATAGTGATTACATTTCACCAAAAACTAAAAATTGAAACCATCATAAATGTTAGGAGCGCTATGGGCAAAGGACCCCTATTTGCATGCATGTTGAAGACAAAGAATTGTGTTTTTTTTAATGCCCTTTGGTGGGCACATGCCTTTCTATTGTGGCAATAGCCCACAACAATCCTAGACGTACATCATCATTTTTGGATGCTCCACAGTACTAAAAAACCCTAAAACGCAAAGTGTGACAAATTAGGTAAATTACAATTTAATTGAAGTATTTTTTTTCAAAATTTTTCAAAAGTAAGGAATCTGAGGACTTCCAAGTTAGCCATCTTCAATAAAAATTTCAAGTACATGGACTTCATTTCCCAGAAGATATGGCAAATTGCATCTCCGTCATTCTAATTGTGAAGCCAAATAGTACCGGTGTTTCTTGCATTCACCCACAAGGCGTGAACATGTACCCCTTAGTGGGATTTTATTTTTCCGATCAAGTGCCCAGATCAAAAGTTAAGCTGCCCTGAAATTCTTTGACAACTCATGGAACTTTTGCAAAACTCATTCTATACTTATGAAATTTGTCAAATATGTAACTTACATGATACAAATGCAAATGTCAAAAAAATTAACCATGTATAGTGTAGAAAACTCTTTTTAGGAGGAGTTAAAGGTTGTTGGGCCTATCAGGCAAGGTCAAAATAAATAAAAAATTTCTAACTTCAGACATTATAATCTTTCAATCTATGCAATCAAAGTTTCTGAAAAATTTTCCCCACATTTCCATAGTAGTCTAGTAAAAATTTGTACAATTGGATTTTGAAAAAAAAAAATTGTTCATTTTATTCTAATTGGCCTAAAAAGTGGTAGTTTTTCACAATTGTGCCCGAAATATGCCTTCGGACTTTAGGGGGTAACTTGAAATTGACTTCATATGAGCTTGATTATGAGCTTGATTGAATTATTTATCAATTGTTTTTTCTCACATTCACAACAATTGTCCTTCGAGGGTCCAACTTAAGAATTGAACATATAGAACACAAATTTAGTTGCAAGTTAACTTCCACAACCTATTAAGTGCAAAATCAAAAATAGTAAATTCAAGTAACTACCGTGCATGAAAATTATTGAGGCTGCTGGGAACTGGCAGAAGTGTAATTATAAGTACTGTCTTGCCTTCAATTATGAACACCAACATCTCTCATGAAATTCGTTCTACAAACGTCACAGACTCCGTTGATCTCGTAAAATAAGTTGCAAATGAAGTCAAATGTACAAATTGCACCGCTTGCACATGCATAGAACAGTCACATGCAGTATACACCGTTTTCTGAAATCAAGAAGAATTGGGAACCTGTCTTTATATAATTCAATATTGTATAACGATGGACAGGAATTGAACCCCTACTTCAAGAACATTCAAATTTGGGGTCCTAGACCAGCCATTCGGAGAACAGTTTTCATTTATAATTTAACTAAACAGAAGTCATCAGACCCTGTCTGGCTTCCAAAAGAATGGTGATACTATCAATGACTATATACGATGTTTCCAAAGACTTGAAGAACTAAATCGGATGAGCTATTCCATGATCGATTTACATGCGGAACTTCTTCTGGATCATGTCCACCGTCTGCTCGTCGATCATGAATGCCTTCTCCAACACCTCGTCATTGATGTCCGGAGTGAACAAAGCCGGAGCAATTTGCTGCACGCCGGGGTTCTGGCTGCTCAAAGCGGCGAACGCCAAAGCGGGACCCTTGCCCACGTTCAGCTGGAAGTGCACCAGCGCCTTGGGGAACACGAACAACTCGCCTTCCGTCAGGGTGGTGGCAAACAAGGTGTTGTTGGTGTCCACGAAGCCCACGTACAACTCACCCTTCACCACCAACAGAATCTCGGTGGCTCTGGGGTGCGTGTGCGGGGGGTTGATGCCTCCCTTGGCGAAGTCGATGCGAGCCGCGGCGATGCCCAAAGTGTTCAATCCGGGGAACTGTTGGACGAAAGCAGGCGTGACCACGGCGTTGTTGGGGTTGCTGGTGTTTCCTGGGTTCTTCAAGCCAGCGAACGTGAAGTCGTCGGCGGAGACCTTATCGGCGGGCTTGCAAGTGATGTTATTTCATAACTACTGAGCATTTCCAGGAAGTCTAGCTTCTCAGCTTGTATTAACATAGGAAACTCAAGAGAGTTACAATGGCCTTAGAGGCAAGTATAAGTACAGAATAAACAGATGAAAAAAAGAGGCAAAAGTTAACAGATGAACAGTGACGAACTAAAGTACATGTGGCAGATTAGTGTACAGGAGAGTGAGTGTAAATCTCCAACACCCCCTCTCGCTCACGACCTGGTGTAGGACTAACAAGTTTTTGGTGATGGCTCGAGTGGACTGGTTGCCGGAAGAGGCACTTGCAGTGATTCGTGAGCAGATTGATCAATTTTCGCCGGTGAGTGTTGGTGAGTCTGGGTTGCAAGAAAAAATGTCTGAGCCTCTGGGGAGTTGTGTTGATAACTTAAGTCTGACCGTTTGGGTTGTCGGGAGTTACAGATACAGGTCATTGCGTTGATTTTGTGGCTCTGCGTGCTGCTGGTGCGTTGGAGAAGCGATTTCGTCTTGGACTTCATCCTACGTTGGCTTTTTGATTCTATATGGAGTCGTCGAAGTGAGGGCGCGGTGCGGACATGTTCTCTTGCGGTACGAGCTGATGTAGACAAGCTAGCCTCGCAGGAGGTTAGGGTTGATGAAGTTCTGTGGCAAGAGTACTTCTCTGACCCGAGCGCCTGGTGGGATAATAGATCAAGCAAGAGGAATAGTAAAGCTCCTGATTTCAAGCACAAGGTTACCAAGCAAGCCTTGTGGATTGAAGGATGGTACACGCCGGAGTGGGTCAAAATTAGATTTAGGGTAAAAAAATGAAAGAAATCCTATACTGAAGGTTCTATCTAGATGGAAGAGGAAAGAGTCCAGTGCTCTGCCTGTTGATTGCGAATTGGGGTAGTGATACTGGTTTGGTGAGATAGTCGGCTTGCTGTTGAGTCGTAGGAACATACTTGACTGTAATATCTTGGTCGTGAACCTTTTCACGAATAAAGTGGTCTTGAATATTGATGTGCTTTGTTCGAGAATGGAGCACGGGATTGCTCACTAGTTTGATACAAGATTCATTGTCGCTTGAAATAGATGTAGGCTCTTGACAAGTTTCTCCTAGTTCTTGGAGCATACGACGGAGGTAAATGATGTCTTTTGCAACTTCACTGAGGACTCGGTATTCAGCTTCAGTTGTCGACAAAGAGACGGTTGGTTGTAGCTTGCTCGTCCAAATAATACTTGAATCTCCTATTTTATGAAGAATACCTGAGGTCGATCTTCGTGTGTCAATGTCACGTCCCCAATCAGCATCAACATACGTATGCAATATGTTAGAATTGTTGTGTGGGAAGAATAGGCCGAAATTCATGGTACCTCGAAGATACCGCAGTATGTGTTTTGCTGCCGTTAGATGAATTTGTTGCGGCCTGTCCATGTAGCGGCTAACTGAACTCACTGCAAAACTAATGTCAGGGCGAGTATTAGTGGCGAAGATGAGACTACCTACAATTGAACGATAATGTTGTGGGTCAACAAGCTGCGTGTTGGTTTCTTTACTGAGAGGTATTTTAGGATCCATAGGTAGCTTTGCCGAGTTGCAATTTTGCATTTTGAACCTTTCCAACATGCGTTTAATATAGGTCTGTTGATGAAGAAAAAGCCCCGAATCATGATGTTGGACTTCTGTGCCGAGATAGTTAGTGACACAACCAAGATCTGTCATTTCGAATTTGACATGTAGAGCAGTTTTCAAGGCTGAGATTTTTGCTAAATAGTTGCCAGTAATCAATAAATCATCAACGTATACAAGTATAATAATAATCTTGTCTTGTTGACGTAAAAAGTAAAGATTGGAATCTGATGAGCTGCGGGTTAGTCCTTGCGAGAGAAGCCATTCGTCAATGGTACGATACCAGGCCCTTGGAGATTGTCGAAGACCGTATAGCGCTTTTCTCACCCTGCATACTTTTGTCTGATCACCGGCACTTGGAAATCCATCAGGGATTTCCATGATAACTTCTCCTTCTAGGATGCCATTTAAAAATGCAATAATCACATCCATATGTTCAAGTGGCCAATCGTACTTTGCCGCGAGAGCAAATATGAGGCGTATTGTCGACCAACGAACCACTGGGGAAAATATTTCATTGTAATCGATTCCTTCCTGTTGCTGGAAGCCACGAGCAACTACTCTGGCTTTGCATTTTTCTGGTTGTCCTGATGCTCCTTGCTTGACTTTATAGATCCACTTCGCAGTGATTGGTCTCATATCAGGTTGCCTATCTACTACCTCCCAAGTCTGGTTACGATGGATAGAGTCGATTTCTTTTTGCATTGCCAATTTCCATTTGGGATTTAAATTTGCTTCTGAGTAATTCATGGGTTCCTCGAGGAGTTCTGCAGCAAGGGTCCAAAAATCTCGTAGCCTAGTCGATGGAGTACGTGTACGGGTGGAATATCTGCGAGGATTTTGTGGGATTGGTTGACTAGTTGGTAGAGTTGAATCAAGGTGAGTTGGCGAGGTGGGTGGTGACAAGTTGTTATCGTCTAAGTTTAGAAGATGGTCTTGATTATCTGTGCGGCTCGGGAGAATATCTGGGTTGTCAGTGAGCGGGATCAAAGATAAAGGTACTGACGGTGGTTGTGTTGGCTCTATAGATTCGGAATTTGTGGATGGCTCAAAGCTTTCTAGATTGCTATGACTATGAATAGGTTGTTCTAGGGGAAATGAACCAGAAGGTGGCGTTACGGGATTGGATAAATGATGAAAGCCAATTTTGGTTTCATCAAATGCGAGGTCCCTTGTAATGATGATCTTCCTATTTTGTAAGTCATAGGCTCTGTAAGCTTTGCTATTGATATCATAGCCTAAGAATAAACACTGTCTACTTTTACTGTCAAGCTTCGTGCGAGATTCCCTGGGAACGTGGTAATATGCCATGCAGCCGAAAATTTTCAAATGACTGACAGAAGGTTTTTGTCCAGTGTACCTTTCTTCAGGAGTCATCCCAGCATTGGCACGTGTAGGACTTCGATTTACAAGATAATTTGCAGTAGAAACCGCTTCGCTCCAGAGAAATAGTGGTAATTGACATTGTGTTGCTAGACTTCGAGCGCGTTCCATTATGGTGCGATTTCGGCGCTCTGATATACCGTTTTGCTGTGGTGTATGAGCTTGGGTAAGTTGACGCTGTATGCCTTGTTCATCGCAAAAACTGTTAAAATCATATGAGGTATATTCGCCCCCTCTGTCTGTGCGCAATATTTGAACCTTGTTGCTAGTTTCGACTTGAATTTTTGCAAGAAATGTTCGAAAGTATGAGAAAGTCTGATCTTTGCTTTTCAAGAAATATACCCAACTCTTACGGGAAAAATCGTCTGTAAATACAAGAACATACCTCGATCCTACCAACGTTGGTGTTGATAGTGGTCCCATCAAGTCAGAATGAATAACACTGCCAGCTTTTGAAGCTCTTGAAAAAGACATTTTTGGAAATTTCTTTCGTTGTTGACGTCCAGTCAAGCAGTTCTCACAGATACGAGACGTAGATTGGATCGACGGGAGTCCTATAACTCGATCGAACTGAGATAAATGATATAAGCTCTGGTAGCTTAGATGGCCGTAACGCTTATGCCATAGTGAAGCGGAATTTTCAATTTCTGCAATGTTTGCCTGTAGCTGCGGACCAAGAGAATATAAACCATTTGTACAATCCCGATGTCCTATTGCAGTAACTTGTCCCTTCTCGTCAAGTATCCAACAACATGCGTGAGAGAAAACAACAACTTTGCCTTCATCGGCCAGAGAACCAACAGAAATGAGGTTTTTCTCATAGACGGAACGTACTTAACTTCTTTTAATTTTATTGAACCTCCTTGGGTTTGCACAGACGCAGTACCGGTAGCTGCTACTTTATGAGATTCCCCTCCACCAGTTTTCACTTCTTGAATCCTAACGGTGGAGGAGCTAGGCTCTGATAATTCTACCTTATGACCATCAGAGGCGATGTGTGTGGATGCTCCACTGTCCATGTACCATGGTCCATAACCGTAATTTCCCCAATACTCAGAGAGTGCCGCATCAAAGAACTCAGCCGAATTTGCAAATGCTGAATTCTGAGGGTTGGGAGAGGAGGCATTACTTGTTCGTGGCTGTCTACAGTCTCATGAAAAATGGCCGATGCGGCCACAGTTGTAACAGATGAGAGGTGGACGCGGTCCTCGCCCAGGATAGGGTCCTGGATATGTTCTTGGAGGACCGTATCTTCCACGGCCTCTGGGGTACGAGTTGTTTCGCAAGGACGCGTTCCGTTCGAAGGTGGCAGCAAGAGCCTCTTCGTCGCCTAGTTGCAGAGATCGATGTTCCCGTCGGTGTGACTCAGTGAGTAAACTCGAAGAGACCTGTTCGAAAGTCATATCAATATTCAAATGAGTCAAGGTTTGAATTGTACTATCATAGCTTCGAGGAAGGCCGTTGAGTATGATCTGTATCATAGTCTTGTCCGTGATTGTCTCTCCCATGCTTGTCAACCGATTTCGAAGTTCTCGGGCTTTCTTGATGTAGTCCTCCGCTGATCCGCCTTCTACTAGCTTGGTTGAGTGCAGCTTACTGGTGAGAGTCAGAATTTGTGCTTGGTCGCCAGATTGGAATGCTGACTTCAAGGCCGCCCATGCAAGGGCCGGATCTGTGAATTCGGCGATAGTATCTACAAGACCATCGCTTACCGATAGTATCAGTGCAAAGACCGCATTTGCTTTGGTGGTCTCCAGTTGAGCTTCCGTAAATGTGCGTCCTCCAAGATTTGCTGGAAATGCCTCCCGGTTGAAAACTTGTTCAGTGAGGCGCCACCAGTTCTCCCTTCATAAGATGGCTCGCATCTTCAAGCTCCACACATAATAGTTCTCCATACCTGTAAGTTTGTTAGTGTCACCAATCGATACATTTCTGTCACCCATTTTTTTTTTTTCGTATTCTACTGCTGACGTTTGATCTTCTGTTCTATCTGTTCACGACAAAATGGGCCGAGCTATGTTCTACTCAGATCGATGGATCTGTACTTTCACACTTTGGTACTATCGTAACTCACTCTGGTATGTCGTTTCTAGATCGATGGATCTATACGTTCTCACTCGGTTACTATCGTACCTCAATCTGGTACTGTCGTAGCTCAGTCAAGTTCTGGATCGATGGATCTCATGAGTTAGACTACGCTGAACTGGTAAATCTCTTGCAACCGACTACTCTATTGTAACAGGCTCTGATACCATGTTATTTCATAACTACTGAGCATTTCCAGGAAGTCTAGCTTCTCAGCTTGTATTAACATAGGAAACTCAAGAGAGTTACAATGGCCTTAGAGGCAAGTATAAGTACAGAATAAACAGATGAAAAAAGAGGCAAAAGTTAACAGATGAACAGTGACGAACTAAAGTACATGTGGCAGATTAGTGTACAGGAGAGTGAGCGTAAATCTCCAACAGGTGAGTCCATTGATGGTGGTTCCGCTCTTCAAGTCTGCGACGCAGAAGTCTTGGAGTGGATCCTCGTCCGCTGCCATGGCGAGCATGGGCACCAGCGCCACGGTCACCCACAAGCTTCTGCGGGCCATGATTCCCATGTCGAGTAGATTGGTATCGGTCGCTTAATTAGTTCTAGCTAGTTGCAAGAATTGGATCTCCTGATGGATGAGTTCTGGAGGTTAGCTAGCTGCTGTCTGTTGCAACTTGCAAGAGATGTGGTACTGACCCTGCTGGAGCTGGTTGTGGAATACTGGAGTAGTTGTTGCTGTTACAATTGCTTGGGTTGTGGGGGTTTATATACATCTCGGGGTATGACTGGTGCAGCGCGTTCTCCAGGCAGGACGCGGGGAGGGCTGGAAGGAAAAACTCTGAAGAAAACTCGGATGAGGTGGCCCGGGAGGTGGCTAAAGGAAACGAGGCAGGCACGGACCGCCCGCCCGCAGTATATTCTTGACGGTAAAGTAAAGACCAGGTCCAATGAAAGCCCGAGTTAGCCGACGCGTGATTCGCCAAAGTGAGTGAGGTGCAGGTGCGGATAGGGATGGCACTCCCCGACCACCACGTTTGCCGTGATTCTTGGAGTTAAAGGCTTTCCGTCTTTTCGTCTTCTTGCAAGTCCGGAGAAAGTTTAGTCAAACTCCGTCGTGTTCGCTTCAGTTCTTTGTCACTCTTGCATTGATCTGATTCTTTTCACCCAAGAAAGGGTGCAAGATGGGGGAATTTTTTAATTGCCTCAGCCTTTCCAGATTGAAACAGACTCACTAGGAATGGAGCCTTATTCAAATTGTCTCATATGACGTCGGGAGTCATGAGTTGCGAGTCATTTGTTATCCCAAAAATCATTGTATGGATTAATTCGCACAAGACAGATCCTTCATCTCTGCAATGGTAAGATATGGAGTATAGATTTTGGGTGCACCATTTGGGATATTTATAGTTTATTCTTCCAATGTTCAAAACAACATTCTAACAGAATCTAAAATCCTCTTTTGACTATAGTAGAACCTCTCTAAACGGCAATAGGTCCGAGACCACAAGACACTATTACTTTAGAGAGGTTCCTTGCATTAAAAAGAGTTTGTACTATAGAAGAATCTAGCTACGACAATGGTACATGTGACACATCCTTATGCCAAGAAGCTTGTTTAGAAGAATATTTTCCCTTTTTTTAACAAGGTGTAGGTCCACCACAATTTGCTTGGCGAGCTCTCATTTAGTGCTATCACTTATTTTATTCCAAAAGCTGGGACCTCTCAAACCTATTGCTTTAGTTAGAAGGGTTTATTGACTTGTGAAGGATGTACTTCAAGAGGTTCTTTAGTACCAATAAGATATTTTTTTTTCTTCTTTCAATTTAATATTAGCCTATGAGGAAGGAGGTGCACTTTATATAATTATTGTTTCAATATGTTTGCTTTCATTTATTCAGGTGTAAAAATATATGGAAAACTAGGACAAATTTAGTTTGTTTTTTAAACAACAAGAACATTTTGATTCTTTTTTTATATATAGATTCTTAATTCAATTTTTGAACACATCATAAATATGCTCATGATGTAGAATACTTGCACTTTTTCTTGAAAGTATTCAAAGATAGAATTGAATCTTTAGAAAGCTTACTTAAAATTTGGTTTTTGAAGTTTAAATATTATGATAGTGCAATTGGTTGTTTTTGAAAAAGACAAATGTTTTGAGTTTGAAAAAAATATAAATATAGAAGATATTGTCATGTTATTTGATTACAAAATTTATATTCAATTGTCATGTTAATAACTATCAATTATTTTTACATTCATCTACGTTATCATTTCACATTTATACGGTTTGTTATTCAAACAACTTCATATTCCTACGATGTTTTAGATTACATTGTCCTACTATGGAAATGGGAGGCAATAGCCCTCACAAGTCACAACCAACTTTTCCCAATAGAAAAGTATTCCCTAGACAATATCCCTCACAACACATTTTCTAATAGAAAAAACTCATTGTTTTCTATTGGAGTGTAGCCATACCCATCATAATTAATTTTCTACTAGTAGAAAGTATTCAACGACACTAGCATGTGAGCCTAGAAATGTGAGCGTATGAGCCTCGAGCCTAGGTGTAAGTATGTACTTTACAACTATTGAAGGCGTTTATAATATACATGCTTATAATATAAGTACCCTATACCCATGGAAGGTGCTGATAACATAGGTACCTATAATATAATTTGGCATATATAATATAGACATCTTATAACCATGGAAGGTGCTTAAAACATAAGTACCTACAATATAGATACTAAGATACCTATAATATAGGCATCTATAATAGATCCTAGGCTCACATACTAGCAACCGTGGAAAGTATTCACTACTCCCTAATTTTCTATTGGAGTATTTGAGAGTTTACATAATTCAAACTTTCTTAGAAGGTTAGGTATATTTGTTTTCTATTTTAGGTGACTTTTAGAATGCTTTATGTAGCTATTTGAAACCTTTACTACAGTATTTAAGTGCTTTTAAATCACAAATGTCATGAAGAGACCTTTGGAGTTATTTGGTATTATTGTATATATTTCAAATCCTAAGGTTTTTAGAATTTCAATGTCAAGAAATCATGGAAGATCTATATGGTCTTGAGGATTTTGTTTGTTTGTTTGTTTGTAATTTTCTTTTTGTTTTAAGTTAGTGAAATAAAGACCCAAAATTTGGTCTTCAAATCAATTTGAATTCATCATGTACAGATGGTGAAGTTTTAAAAGAATGTTGTAGTTTGTAGAAGTCAAATCTCTATAGAAGATTAGGCATATTCTTTTAGTACTTAGATGGTGTCCTTTAGTACTTAGGGGATCCCTAGTATCTAGCAAACCTCTTTGTCCTCTTGGACCATTTTCAATTAGACATCAAAAAATTCTAGTTAATTTTGGACTATTTACATCCAACAACTATACTCATCCATTCTAATATTCAAGGAACAAATCCTTCACCCCTAGCCCCCATTGAGATCAATTAAGAAATAAAATATGATGTTGATAATCAAATGAGGACATCTCAAATATTTCATCCATTAGAAAGGTTGTAGACCTTCAATATTAGAGAATGTAGGTAGGAGCCTTTTTCAATTCTAGTGTCATCCATGCACCCAAGAAAATCAACAAATTTCATCAATTTTATGATTATAACAAACAAAGTCTAGTCAATAATAAAGAGTTTTAGTCAATTTCATAGTAAAATCTTTGTGTTGATACACAAGAACCATATATATATAAAGAAGGGGAACCACCCCAGAAACTCAAGATAACTCAATTATAGTTCTAAATTGAAGCATCTAGGTTTTGAATTTTAGCCTTTTGCATCTAGTTTTGTGACCTTTTTCCTCCTAATATGTCTAACATGAAGGTCTTTGCATAATTCCAAGATCCCAAGCAACATCTTGAGCTTAAACTTTTTCTTTCTATGTCATAATCATCAAACCAACTATTGTAATCTTTAGATCCTTCACCATCACAATTTCAAGGCAAAGGCAACTCCTCAACCTAACAAAGACAACCTCACATTGATCAGTCTTGGCATAACAATCATCAACCTAACAACTAACATTCAAGTCTTAGTAATCATATTGCAAATAGGAAGTTTAGAAGTTAGTTTAGATAATTGTAACTTGTAAGATCTTCATTTATGAAAGTTTTTTTTTTTCTATCTTAGCATGAACAAATTCAAAATTTTACATAAGAATCAAAAAGCATTTAGTGACAATAGTCACATTAGTGAAGTACATCCAAAATTGAGCATGAATCTTCAAAAAAATTGATGGATGAAAAATGCATTTTTGCATGTTTAGGACGTGTTTGTATTCATCTATTGTTCAAAATTTGAATGCCTGGTCCTTTAGGGGTTAAAGACCTACTATGGCCAGATGATCAAACATCATTTCTATACTCACATTAACCTTTCATTTGAGTTTCAACCTTACATTTTTAGTACATAAAACTACATGATGTCTAGATAAATGTGGAAACTATCTATTTTGTTTGTAGAATTTTGACATTGAAAAAAAAAATCTATATTAAGAAGGTGAAAATAAAATAAATGGATATAGTAAAAAGAGTCCAATAAATTGAAAAGTTCTTTTCATTTAGGTAAAAGTAACAAACTAGTGATGTTGAATGGTGACAAAGTTCATTTATTACACCCAAAATGCTCTTAGAGTCTTAGTTATGAGTCTTACAACCTCCAAGTCAACTTATCATCACTAAGGTATAATTAGTCTATATAGAATTACTTAATAAATATTTAATAATTTTTCTAAATTATATAAAATTTATAGAGTATCAAATATGAAATATAATTTATAATTATATAAGCAAATGAGCAATTTTATAACTAAAGGTTCACAACTTCTTTTTTATAGACATCTTTGTATAATAAAGGTTAATTGCTGAGTAGTTTTTTGCACTCTAAAAAAGTTTATTTGGGACTTGGGGGAGCTCTCTTTAATTTCAAAAGGACAATTGTTTAAAACAACAGAGAATTGGAAATTGGAATTGATCTTTTTAAAGCTTTGACACATGGCATAGACATATATGTAACTATGTATGGAATTCTTTTGTGGGAATTGATCAAAAATTCTATTGGATGTTCCTAGTTATGCACTTATGCTACTTGAAGTTTTTAGGGTTGTGTACTTGTGTAGGTAGTTTTGAGCAACTGAGTGGTTGCAAGAAAGACCAAACAATTTTGATAGCGTTTTGTCAAAATTGTAGTTTTTTGTGCTCAGTACCATTACATGTGTTTTGGCTCTCGGGGAGGGCTGCGAGTTCCCAACTCGAAATCCCCCCGAGAACCGCCAAAATCCGCCGTTCCCGGCCTATGCTGACCTGGCCGAGAGACGGCCAGGTCAGATTTTTCGAAAAAAAAAAAAAAAAAAAAAAAATTAACTTTGTTTCTCATTTTAAGGACTTAAATTATTATTATTATTATTATTTTTTTTCAAAAAAAATAAAATCTGTCAACGGCATTCTTTGACTGTCGGGGGAACGGCCCCGAAACAGCCCTTAAAATCCTGAAATCTCTTCTAATGTATAAGTACTACAATAATATGAAACATAACAACCTGAGTTGTTGATTTGAAAATCGACAACTAATAGTACTTTTGACTACCTGTAAGTACTGAAAAAGTACTATTTGAAAAAGAAGATAGTTTGTCACAAAAAATAGATCCAAGTAGGTATAAATTAATAATAATTAGAAAATCAAGAACAAATAAAAACTAAAAACCATATAGTATGCATTTTTGAAAGAGAAAAAACATCATGTTTGGTACAAAAATCTTACTCCAATTCTTGCTTATCTAATAGGGTAGGGTCATAATTTTTGTCAATTGTTCTTAAAACTTAAAATTTTATAATCACACAATGTGCACAGTAAAAGCTTTTGAAAAAACAACTTCCATAGACTTCTATATTAGACCAGTACAAATGTACATTGTTGTCCTGTTGAAATTTATAAAAAAAGAAATTCTCTTCTATTTGATTTTTTTTATAAATGAATCTATTTTATTGATTTTATATATATATATATATATATATATATTTGTTGCAAGCTTGGTTACAGGTTCAATTGGTTTATGGTCTATTCAATTTCCAAGCAGAAGAGATTGCACATGAATCAAGTTTATAAAACAAAATTAATAGAAGAGAAATCTATTACAAGTTCAATTGGTCATTAGAGAAAAAATGAGGCCTCTAGAGGGCTGCTCCGGAATGACCAAACAAGGCTATTGTTTTCAAAGTAGTCCTTGGCTAGAATGTAGTTGCAGAGGGAAGTCACCTTGGGTGAATATTGTTGGAGCAGTCAGCCTTAGCGATTAAAAATTTATTTATTTATTTATAGTTTTTTTTAGTTTTCATTTTCTGCGACTAAATTTTTTTTTTTTTTTTTTGAGAAAATAAAATAAAATGTAAAACTGGGTTCCTGTGCCACTAGCAACATTAAAAACTGTAGGTTTGAAATGGGCGATTTTAGAGAAAAAACTTTTTTTGCCAAAAAAAAAGATGGGAGGATAATTCAGTCCTTCGGAGGCCTCGTTTTTTCTCTAATGTTTCCATGAAGCAAAGAGAAAATCAAACAGAGTGAAATGTGTATGCATTTTACATTAAATTTTTTTTTTTTTTTTCAGACAATGTAATAATGTGCAGTATCATGAGTTTATAACAAGTACATTATTACGAATCTTGAAAGGACTCGGCATGTTTTGGGGAAAAATTGTCAAAAAATAATTTCTACTGATTCATGATTTCATGTGCAATCTCTTCAGTTTGATTTTCTCTTTTGCATCGTGGAAGCCAATTGGACCTGTAAAAGAACCCTTTGCTGAAAAATACAGCTTCGGATCTCGGAGTAGATCAGAAAATGTGCACACATGGCTTCGCCTTCTAAATGCGTAACAAAGCCTCCGAATTTGAACATTGCTCTGCAAAAAAAAAAAACTCCGACTTCGACACATGCACTGGACACCGTTTTATCAAGTGGTAACTGTGAATCTGGTATGTAAATATTTCATTAAATGTTGTGCAACTATGGCGGGATGAACGAACTCTTCACACTACCGAAGCTGCGTCGGGTCCTCAACCAGGAATTCTGAGAACACTGAACATACTTTGACTATCTAGCTTAATATACCCGAAGTTATTAGAGCCTGTCTGGCTTCCAAAAGAATGGTAATAGTATCAATGGCTATATACGATGTTTCCAAAGACTTGGAGAACTAAATCGGATGAGCTATTCCATGATCGATTTACATGCGGAACTTCTTCTGGATCATGTCCACCGTCTGCTCGTCGATGCGGAATGCCTTCTCCAACACCTCGTCCTTGATGTCCGGAGTGAACAAAGCCGGAGCAATTTGCTGCACGCCAGGGTTCTGGCTGCTCAAAGCGGCAAACGCCAAAGCGGGACCCTTGCCCACGTTCAGCTGGAAGTGCACCAGCGCCTTGGGGAACACGAACAGCTCGCCTTCCTTGAGGGTGGTGGCAAACAAGGTGTTGTTGGTGCTCACGAAGCCCACGTACAACTCGCCCTTCACCACCAACAGAATCTCGGTGGCTCTAGGGTGCGTGTGCGGGGGGTTGATGCCTCCCTTGGCGAAGTCGATGCGAGCCGCGGCGATGCCCAAAGTGTTCAATCCGGGGAACTGTTGGACGAAAGCAGGCGTGACCACGGCGTTGTTGGGGTTGCTGGTGTTTCCTGGGTTCTTCAAGCCAGCGAACGTGAAGTCGTCGGCGGAGACCTTATCGGCGGGCTTGCAGGTGAGTCCATTGATGGTGGTTCCGCTCTTCAAGTCTGCGACGCAGAAGTCTTGGAGTGGATCCTCGTCCGCTGCCATGGCGAGCATGGGCACCAGCGCCACGCTCAGGAACACGGCCACGGTCACCCACAAGCTTCTGCGGGCCATGATTCCCATGTCGAGTAGATCGATATCAGTCGTTTCGAGCTGCTGCAATTTGAATGTTCAGTCCTGGAATTCGATCAGTTGCAGGTCGAGGTTTCTCAGTTGCAGGAGAGTAGTGTGCACGTACGGAGGTGGTGGAGGAAGCTTAAGATTGGGACTGGAGTAATGGTTGCTGCTGTGATGATTGTTTGAGATGTGGGGGGTTATGTAGATCCCGAGTCCATGACTTGCACTTGTGATGAAGCGCGCTTTCCAGGACGCGTTGGCGGTGGCTGGAAGGAAAACCCTGAGGAAAGCTCGGCGGAGGAATAAGGACGGGAAATTGTGTGGGGTCTCGACCCTCGAGAGTAGAGTTCGGGTCCAATGGAAGTCAGCGGCGTTTTCCAAAAGTCACAATCAGTTTGACCATTTTTTCTTCTAAGCTGTGTTTTACATTGTTCTTCTCCTGTAGACGAGCAAGTGTGAATCCATTATCCTAACCCATAACCTCTAAAAGAAAAATGTATAATTGTCTATTGAATGGACAATTGAAACGATAACATTATTCACCAACATGGAGGGGTCCCTTTGGCTTCCTAATAAAGTGTTAGCCCCTCAATGTTGAAGCTTTTGAAATCAATTTTGAATCTTTGCAGTAGCCACTCACAACTCTATTCACTAATACAAGCATGACGAGAACTTGCGTAAGCCAACTAATGATATTGATTACATTATAACTATAATCCCTCCAAAGCGTCGAGGGAGGGATTATACTTCCTTGACGAATGACGAGGGAAGCATTTTGGCTAGTGAACTGTTATGAGGTTCCTGTGAAGTAAATTTTGGTTAGATGTTCACAAAATTTTACATTGTTCTTCTACTATAGATGAGTAAATGAATCCATTCTTAAACCCTAAAAAAAAGTATAATTGTCTGTTGAATGGACAATTGAAAATCCGGGTAGGTTCCTATGAAGTCAATTTTGGTTGGATGTCCACGAAATTTTGACACAAGGTGTGAACATATACCCCTTGGCCCCTTAGTAAGAATATAATTTTCTTTTGATATGGTGCCCAAATTAGTAGTTATACTACCTTGAAGGGTATTTTTTTTTATAGGGCAGTTTTTGCAAAATTCTTCTTTCACTTCTAAAATTTGGCAACTGTATAACTTACATAATACAAGATGCAAATGATAAAAGAAATAACGGCATGTGTAGTATAAAAATCTCACTCAAGGAGGATTTTAAGGTTGCTCGCCCTATAGGGCAAGGTAAAAAAAAGACTCTTCTAACTTTAAACATTATAATCTTTTAGTCCGTGTAGTCAAAGGTTTCTCAAAAAAATTCCACACATTCCCATAGTAATCTAGTGCACATTTGTATGGTTGAATTTTAAATAAAAAACTTTATTTTTTTGTTTTTCTCATTGCCCTAAAGAGTGTTAGTTTTCACAATTTTTGCCTAAAATATGCTTTGACTCTTTGAGTACACATTTAAAATTTTTGATATTTTTGTCATGTAGTAATACAAATCTGAAATTTATCTTCATTTTTTCGTAATTAAAAACATTAAAGTAAAATTTATATCATTTTAAACATAATTTCTCTATAAAATAGTATGAAATTTTGAACAAAATTGGAGGTCATATTAACAAGCATCATGTTGTAACTTTGTAAGTATGTAATTGATATGCCTTTTGAGCTCATCCACCAAGAAATATTTGATACAAAAAAGAAAAAAAGCCCAAAAGTATTGCATTATTAAACTTTCAAGATGCTACCTTTAAAATGTTACAAAAAACAAAATTATAATCATATTCAGAAATTTTAAAAAAGGATTAAGAAGTAGATTATTTATTGGATCTACATTCTTTTAGTCAAGACTTAAAGAATTTAAAATAAGAAACTACGTGACTCTTAATCAAATAAACTACTATAATGGTCATTATAATTAAGCTTTCAATGCAAATATATTCACATTATTGGTATATGTTTTTTCCAACCAAGTCCAACTTCTTTGTGACCTCTATAGCTCTCTAGATAAAAAAAACAAAATATTATTTGTGAATTAGAAGGAAAATTGGCACACAAATGTACAAGAAATTCTTGTAAATTATGAGAAATATTTTCTTGAAATTGTCATTGTATATTTGAAAACCTTAGTTGAATAGAAGCTTCATCACCTTTGAAGTAAAAAAATTAGCCTCAAGAAAACAATTTTACCATTTGAAATATGTTTTCTTTTGTATTATTTGTTTTCTTTTAAAGAATGCCCAAACAAGTTTAGCATCTAATTTAAAAAATGTTTTTTAATCCTAAACAAATTGTGATGCCAACTCATTAAAAATTGTATGATTATCCCTTCATGTCCTTCTTTCCATGCATCCAAAAGTGTTTTTTTAATCCATTTCAAGATTGATGGACATACAACCCTAAATACTTTAACTATCTTTTTATGAATTCAAGTTGTACCTTTTAAAATATTCATTTTTTGTATATGATATTAACTAAGAAAATGACGCCTAATTAAGTTTAATTTTTGTACCATATTTTCTTTAATCTAAGAATTCAATGGATTATTACATTGCAAGCTCTTAGTTTTTCAATCCTAATATAGGTTTACTAACATGTCAATATTATTATTTTTTTCATTCTCAATTTTTAACTTCAAACTCCCTATTCAAAATGATTTAACCTCTAACTAATAAAAAGAATTAGGGAGGGATTATCCCAATCTCCAATGGTTTATGACTTTATGCTGGTTAACAATGTTATGTCGGACTGTCAATATCTTGAATTTTTTAATCCGGCCCAGCACGGCACCCAAAGAGTGACGTCCAATGGATCATTCTCGAGCAACTCGCGTTGGTGGCTAGCTCCGCCACTCCGCCACTGCGGGCCCAGCGGCACCAACTCACTTCTGCAGCTCCGTCACTCGTCTAAACTGCACTCGTCTCAACTGCCCGCCACTGACTTTCATCGGAACCGGTCTGGACTCTCGACGTTAAGATTGCTAGAAGGGTATCCAGAACTACCCCAGCCAGCCGTTTTCCATGACTACGACGAGTCCCGATCGAGTTTTCTGTAAAGCTCTCCTGCCAGTCACCCAAAGTGCGCTTCACCAGTGACGCTCTTGAGTTGTATATAAACCCAGACAACCGAAGCAGTTGTAACAGCAACAATCAAATTCCAGTATCTCACAACTTCCAACTTCCACAACCATCTAGCGCACTCTGCTCCGATCCCTTGCAGTACCACTCCAGAATTGATCTTTCAGTTTCTAGCAGCAACGATTGCTGCAGTCGTAGACATGGGAATCATGGCCCGCAGAAGCTTGTGGGTGACCGTGGCCGTGTTCCTGAGCGTGGCGCTGGTGCCCATGCTCGCCATGGCAGCGGACGAGGATCCACTCCAAGATTTCTGCGTCGCAGACTTGAAGAGCGGAACCACCATCAATGGACTCACCTGCAAGCCCGCCGATAAGGTCTCCGCCGACGACTTCACGTTCGCTGGCTTGAAGAACCCAGGAAACACCAGCAACCCCAACAACGCCGTGGTCACGCCTGCTTTCGTCCAACAGTTCCCCGGATTGAACACTTTGGGCATCGCCGCGGCTCGCATCGACTTCGCCAAGGGAGGCATCAACCCCCCGCACACGCACCCCAGAGCCACCGAGATTCTGTTGGTGGTGAAGGGCGAGTTGTACGTGGGCTTCGTGAGCACCAACAACACCTTGTTTGCCACCACCCTCAAGGAAGGCGAGCTGTTCGTGTTCCCCAAGGCGCTGGTGCACTTCCAGCTGAACGTGGGCAAGGGTCCCGCTTTGGCGTTCGCCGCTTTGAGCAGCCAGAACCCTGGCGTGCAGCAAATTGCACCCGCTTTGTTCACTCCGGACATCAAGGACGAGGTTTTGGAGAAGGCATTCATGATCGACGAGCAGACGGTGGACATGATCCAGAAGAAGTTCCGCATGTAAATCGATCACTAGCCCATCCGATTTAATTAGTTATCCAAGTCTTTGGAAACATCGTAAATTAATAGTCATTGATAGTAGTGCCACCATTCTTTTGGAAGCCAGACAGGGTCTGATGACTTCTGATTAGTTAAATTATAAATGAAAACTGTTCTCCGACTCGCTGGTGTAGGACCCCAAATTTGAATGTTCCTTAAGTGGGTCTTCAATTCCAGGCCATCGTTATACAAATTTCAATTATATAAAGGCAGGTTCCCAATTCTCCTTGATTTTAGAAAACGGTGTATATTGCATGTGACAGTTGTATGTACGTGCTGTGCTGGCGGTGCAATTTGTACATTTGACTTCATTTGCAACTTTTTTTACGAGATCAACGTAGTCTTTTGACGTTTGCAGAACGAATTCGATGAGAAATGTTGGTATTCATAACTAATGGCCAGACAGTTTATAATTTAACTAATCAGAAGTTTTCAGCCTCATTAATTTCCAAGTATGGTAGTTACTTGTATTTACTGTTTTTGATTTTGTATTTATTAGGTTGTGGAAGTTAACTTGCAACTAAATTTGTGATCTGTATGTTCAATTTTTAAGTCGGACCCTTGAAGGATAATTGTTGTGATAGTGTGAAAAAGACAATTGCAAATTCAATCAAGTTCGTACAAAATCAATTTGGAGTGAATCTTTTTGAACTTTTGACACAAGTGTACACATGTCCCTAGTCCCCCTTTGTGGTAGTTAAATATTTTGGTGGGTGTTTGGAATCTTGGATAAAAAATTATGATGCACAAGTTTTTTTAGGTAAGGCAACAACTTTGAGCTAATAACTTGTGCTAAATTCCTTTGTCATTCCAAAATCTTACAATTATGTAAGTGATTATGATTTTGTATGCAATTGACCAAAAAGGAAACGATAATTAGAATGAAAGTATTACTCCAAGAGGAAATGAGGATTTGAAATTTGTTAGCCCTATTGAATAGGGTCTCAATTATTTTGTCTTATAAATTCAAATGCTATAATCCTTGAATCTATAAGATCATTCATTTATGAATTTCTTCCCACACTATTACAATCACATTTCCACAATAGTCTAGTACAATTTTGTTTGTCTATAAAAATAAAGTTTACTTGTTGACTTTAAGTTTTCACCAATCATAGTGCCCTTGAAAATGACAATTTTTGGCCATTTATCTTTATAATGTATCCCAAGCCTTTGGGGCTAATAGTTCCTATGCATTTAGTAATTGTTCCAAAACACAATATGATATTAATGGCAAGTTGCCAATATTTGAAATTTTGAGGTTTTAAATGCATTTTTAATCTTAGGTCAACCCCTAATGATTCAAAAGTTCTTACCCAAAACTTAGGTGAATGAGTTATAAAATATGTCTTTTACAAGTTTCAAGGTTTTCATAAATATAAATTTTGCTGCACATCATAAAAAATTATATATTTTGTCAATTTCAAAAAAAGAATTTGTAGATAATTATTGAATCAGATTTAAAACCAATTACTTTGAAAATTCAGCAAAATTGCAATATTTATTTGAATCATATGAAACTTTGTACGTCTAATTGGCTAAAATTCTAGATCTTCATCTTTCATCACATAGTTGTTAGATAATCAATAATTTTTTTATGGAGTTTTTCACCAATGGTAGGTTCTACTTAGAATTTAGTATTGAGTTTTGAATCTCATACAATCATACCCTCATTGTATAGTCTTTAATCTATGTAATAGATCTCTTTAGATAGTACAAAAATGGTCAAATATTTGATCATGGATATATCAAAATTTTCCTCAAATAGTAAATTTTCAGCACTTTAATAATATTTCAAAAAATAAACAATTTGTGTTCATTTTCAATGAAAATTTAGATGGAAGCAATTTTAATTTTTAGAATGTGCATCCAAAGCCTACATGATGTTTTATTGAGTATAAAATGATGATTTGTTGGGAAAAAGACGGTTCTCTACTTGTTTATTGTGTAAAAAATGTGGAATGGCTATTAATAAAATGTGTCAATGGATGAGAAGGAGAATAGGGGCTAAACTCTAAAGAAAGGGGGAATAATTTGAGCATAAATTGTTTAAAAATTACCATTGAGCATAAATGACCTAAAAAATGGATTTATTGAAATTCATCTAAATAAAATTGTACTAGAGTACAGTACAAATGTATGGGAAATATTTGGATCGTTTGTTGGTATAGATTGCAAGTTTATAGAAATTGAAGTTATAAGATTTTTATTTATTTGGTCCTACAAAAAAGAGATTGAATACTTTTAAAGCTACAATTGAGCTTGATTGGAGCACATCCTATTTGGGTATTGCAAAACCTTCTGCCATTAAACAAAATTACAAACTAGTTTTTAGTTTAAATATAATAAAATCCAACTAAAATATTGAACTTCAATAATTTGTTCTTTGATCTTCAAAATTCTCAAAATACACATACTAGAAAATTGCATTTTTACCAACGACGCTAGCATGTGACCCTAAAAATGTGAGCCTATGAGCCTAGGTGTAAGTAGGTACTTTACAACTATTGAAGGTGTTTATAACATACATACTTATAATATAAGTATTCTATAACTATAGGAGGTGCTTATAAGATAGGTACCTATAATTATATAAATATCCTATAACTATAGAATGTGTCTATAACATAGACACCTACAATATAATTCAGCACCTATAATATAAACATCTTATAACTATAGAAGGTGCTTATAACACAGGTACCTAAAACATAAACATCCATAATATAGGCACTTATAATATAAATATCCTATAACTATGGAAGGTACCTATAATATAGGAGTTTAGGCTCCTAGAGTCATAGGCTCAAGATCCTAGATTCACATACTAGTAATTGTGGCATTTTTACTATGGCTCTTTAAAACAAATTCTTGAAGCTTGATATTCATTGAAACTAAATTTGTTCCAGATATCAAATTTCAATGGATATAAGTTCAAATAATAGACCAATTATAAGTTCATATTATGCAATTTACTAGTTTTTCATCAACCCATTTTATCTAAAGTTTTTCTAATATTTTAGTAATTTCTACTAGTGATGACTTAATGACTATGATATCTATGAAGAATCTATTAAAGATAATTATGTATTTTTTACATTGGTAATTTTTATGTATAAAATGAAGGATAAATATAAAATATAGATAATTATTTGGTAACAAATTACAAATATAGATTTTAATACAAAAATAATATGAATTTTTATTACATAAAGACTTGATTTTTCTTATAAGGATTGCGAAACTCATTCATCCTAATTGTATAAGACTTGCGACCCAATAGTGCAAACATTAAAAATCTGAAGGTAAGACCATAAAACCTATTAAATATTAATAATCAAAATAAACCTGAAACATATTGATATATCACTAACTAGAAGAAAGAAGGGAATGAGTATAAAAATTTACCACAATCATGCATATTTTCTAGACTCATTTCATGACAAATGCACCATTGGTATGCTAAGTGGTGCATATCCATATATTCAGCTCTAATATTATATCGTCTTTGATTGATTCCTCTTCACTTGTAATTATATGATAGAAAAGGGCTTTGAAACTCACTATTTGCACCTTCTATTTCACATTTAAAAATGCATTTCTTTAATTAGCCAACAACAAGGGATTTGTATGAAGAAGTACAAGATTTTGGAATTGAATTGCATATTGTGTGTGCTTATAATGTAATTTGACAACAAAGCAAGTTTTGTCAAAATTATAAGCTAAATATTGTAAGTTGTAAGCAAATTTGGAAGCAAGATTTGGCTTAAAATAATTAAAAATATGTAATCAAAGAAGTTTTCAGATTTCTTTGGTCAAAAAGACAAAAATGACAAAATTTTAAACAAATTGAATGGCCAAACATTGAAATTGTTCGAAATGCAAACAAATAGCTAAGAAGAAAAACATTTAATTTGAGAATGCATTGAAATTCATTACATCAACATCCAATTTAAAACTTTATGGAAATTCAATATTGTAGAATGGAATATCAAGAGGATTTGGCTCATGAAATCAAAGAAGTTTCAATACGGGATATTTGAATCGGGTTATTAAATGTGAGCTCATTCAATTATTTCAAGTATGCTACTCCCATCACAACACAATACTAATTATGATTCAAGCAAACTTCCAAACTCATTCATGTGATGTAAACCAAAACTTTTGAAAAAAATTCCACTAAGATATGTCCATAGTACACAAACTCAAGAGTGCCCAAAATGTGACACCAACAATCAAACCAAAAAGTGTCACCAAAATTTAGAAATTGATTACACAAGATGTAGACAATCAAAATGTGAAAGCTTATGACAACCTAAGGTTAGTTATAATTTCAAATGAAATCGAAAACCCAAGTTCGACCCCAGTTCAAAAAAATTCCAACATCAAAATGGGAGTTCTGATTTAGTCTCCGCTCACACCGGCAGGACCTTTCTTTCGCGAATTTCTAGTTTGAACAGCTAAACTCCTGTCACTGTCATTGGACCCGGTCTTTACTCACCGTTATAAACCCAGCCGCCATTTGAGAACCACCTGAGAGTCACTTTACCTTCTGGACAGCCACTCCGCGTCTTACGCGCATCACTCACCGTTGATGCCCTCAGGATGTAACTACTGTACATAAACCCCCACAACCCAAACAATTGTAACAGCAGCAACCATTCGATTCCAGTGCCACCCCTCCAGCTTAATTCCACAACCACCTCAGTGCACATCAGTACCCTCTTGCAACTGACAGAGCTTCACTTGAATTCCAGAGCACATACAACTGCTCCAAACTTCCGATTCTACCAGCACCGATTGTTGCAGCCAGTCGACATGGCATCATCACCCGGCGTAGCGTGTGGGTGACTGTTGCCGTGTTCCTGAGCGTGGCGCTGGTGCCCATGCTCGCCATGGCAGCGGACGAGGATCCTCTGCAAGACTTCTGCGTAGCGGACTTGAAGAGCGGAATCACCATCAACGGACTCACCTGCAAGCCGGCGGATAAGGTCTCCGCGGACGACTTCACGTTCGCTGGCTTGAAGAATCCAGGAAACACCAGCAACCCCAACAACGCCGTGGTCACGCCTGCCTTCGTCCAACAGTTCCCCGGATTGAACACTTTGGGCATCGCCGCGGCTCGCATCGACTTCGCCAAGGGAGGCATCAACCCCCCGCACACTCATCCCCGCGCCACCGAGATTCTTCTGGTGGTGAAGGGCGAGTTGTACGTGGGCTTCGTGAGCACCAACAACACTTTGTTTGCCACCACCCTCAAGGAAGGCGAGCTGTTCGTGTTCCCCAAGGCCCTGGTGCACTTCCAGCTGAACGTGGGCAAGGGTCCCGCTTTGGCGTTCGCCGCTTTGAGCAGCCAGAACCCTGGCGTGCAGCAGATTGCTCCTGCTTTGTTCACTCCGGACATCAAGGACGAGGTTTTGGAGAAGGCATTCATGATCGACGAGCAGACGGTGGACATGATCCAGAAGAAGTTCCGCATGTAAATTGATGAATAGCTCGTCATATTTAATTCAGAGTCGATCTAGCTGTGGAAACATCATGCGCAGTCACAATCGAGACAGTTGCTATCAACGTTCGGTTAATTTAGGATGATCCGATAACCTCTGATTCGTTACTCGTTAGCATGATTGTATTGTTTTCAGAGCACCAGCTGGTCTGAATCCAAGCGCGTGTGAAATAGACCAATGTTCACTTGGGTTGGAAGACTTCAACTGGATCATTCGACTATCTTATCTCTCATCCATTCAACATAACGGTCGTGCACCCATTCACTCATTCGGAAAGGAGCACACATACATCCTGTAGTTTCATATAACATTTATAAATGAAGCACGATTATATATCAGCATCATTCTGTAGGTTGAAGCACGCAGCAGGACAATATTTTTTGGATTGAGTTGCAATGTCGCTCTACTCTACAGGTTTCAACATGAAGACGCTAACATTTGTTTCAAAAAACAAAACAAAACATGAAGACGCTAACATTAATTGTCAATTCTGGCAGAAGAGGCACACGGTATGATTGTGTACATAATGAAACATCTACTGCGCGCTTTAAATGGAATATTTCTTGTCAGTACTAAGCACAGGATTCGATTGTCGTCTTATTATTATTTCTAATGTTCTGGATCACTGCTTCATAATTGTCGCTGATGAAGCTCACCGTACCCCGAAGGTCCAGACTGAATTTCAACCGCAAATTCTAAAATGGAAGCCAAGTTCATAACGATAGTACATGTTGAAAATCTAGGTAGGCAGATATCAATGGCACAAAATTCTTAGATTAGCACCCTTTCTTTCTCATTTCAACTTTTGTCAACAAAAATTGTAGGGTGGGTACAGAAAACACTAGCTTGACTCTGAGATTTTGCCCTTCTAGAACTCTAGCTCTTTTGTTCTTGATTTGAATTCTATCCATCAAAAGGATTTTTTTAAATAGAAAGATAATTTAAAAAAATAAAAATGGATTTATAATAAAAAAATTGGATACATCTTGAATTATCATACTTTACAATTTGAATTTAGGAGCTATAACAAAGGCCCATATATTTTCTAATTTTGAAAGACATGGGAATTTGGTTTACACTTGAGCTTTAAATCTTTTTGTGGGGAGTTGAGTTGAGAGTCTAGGGAAAAAAAGAAATTTCAAAAAAACTTAATTTTTATTCATTAAAAATTATTAAGTAGAAATAGGTATGAGATAGAAAGAAAATCTAAATTATTAATATCTCTAAGATGGAATTAAAATGCTCTAATTGCCCAAAAAACAAGATTGTCCATAATTTTCTCATAACAAACCCAAGTGGAATGATTAAAAGCTTTCCATATAGACAAAAATATAATTTATGAGGAAAAAAAATTCAAAAAAAAAATTGATTTTTTGTTGCCCTCTCTCCCATGTTTTGAGCATATTTGGGCATAGCTTTTGTTCCTGGGCATTGATTGTAAAAATTATATTCCCATGAACCTAATCAACTTTTTAATATTCAAAAGAAATTTAAGAAAATCATGACAAATATTTAGCCCATAAGTACTTGCCCATCATCCCATTTGTCCCATCAAGGGACAATGGTCCCCTAATGTGCATTCTTACTACTCATTGTGCAGGTTTGAAAACTTAAACAAGTACCTAAATCAAATATAGAGTATTTTCTTTTCTTTTTGATTGATGAATAAAAAATTACATCATTCAATTTTTTGCCTAGGTGAGACTTTACAAATTTTTTGGCACATTCCACGGAAGTTGAGTACTATTTCTTAAGCTTTAGTTTTTTAATAACTCTTTTTTGATGGATTTCACTGCCCTCAAAAGAGGCTGCTTTGGACAATTTCTGCCCAAAATTTACTCGGGAATTTGAGGGGTTCAATTATTATATATAGAGGCTTGCCATAGAACTTCTATTTCAGACGTACGGTTACAAACTGATCGAATGAAGAGAGCCATAATAGACAAGCCACTGGGTGAGCCCTTCTGCCTCAGTGCTCTGCACTCCGGCACTCCCGTGCAACTGTTTCTCAAGCCATCTGACAACTTGCGATTCCCTTCTTCAACTCAGTCTTACGAAAATGAAGAACAACAGTTGCACCAAAGTCCACAGATTTTCGCAATTCTGTTCTGGCGCACACGGAAATCCATTTCAACAGTGAGAAATTATAATGCAACATTGATTTCAACGGACACAAAGTCGAAACATTTATACAAATGTCCCTCAACATCTTCTTCCCTTTGACACTCTAAATGGAGATGATTTCAAAAACAAGGAAAATGGCGCTTAACTCCAACCCAACTGACACACGTCTAATGGCAGTTTAAGATTAGAAAGCAGGCCTGAAATTTCCTCCTCCCATAACAACACGAATTTCTACGACCGTTAATCACGGAACTTCCAGCACTGTTGGAGACTCGAGAGTGGCTTTCCAAACTCTGCGATCCATGCACACCTTATTCCGTTTTCCCTCTTCACAGTAATCCACTTCCGAGATTTCCTCTCAGTTACCCCAGAGGTCAATCCGCGTCTTCGAGAACGCGCTTCACAAGTCACGACCCCGATATGTATATAAACCCCCACAGACCAAACAATTGTAACAGCAGCAACCAGTTCACCACCATCGTCCAGTTTCCACAACCACTTCACCTGCCTCTGGTAGATCTCTTGCATCTCAAGGAGCTCGACTTGCAACTGAACTCCGAAACTCCTCCTTCCATTTCTAGCAGCAACGACATCATGGGTGTCATGACCGGACGCAGCGTGTGGGTGACGGTGGCCGTGATGATGAGCGTGGCGCTAGTGCCCATGCTCGCCATGGCAGCAGACGAGGATCCGCTCCAGGACTTCTGCGTAGCGGACGTGAAGAGCGGAATCACCATCAACGGATTCACGTGCAAGCCTGCCGATGCGGTGTCCGCGGACGACTTCACTTTCGCCGGCTTGAACATCGCCGGCAACACCAACAACGCCAACATGGCCAACGTCACGCCTGCCTTCGTCCAACAGTTCCCCGGATTGAACACTTTGGGCATCTCCGCGGCTCGCATCGACTTCGCCAAGGGCGGAATCAACCCCCCGCACACCCACCCACGCGCCACCGAGATTCTGCTGCTGGCCAAGGGCGAGCTGTACGTGGGCTTTGTGGACACCAGCAACATTTTGTTTGCCACCACCCTCAAGGAAGGCGAGCTGTTCGTGTTTCCCAGGGGCCTGGTGCACTTCCAGCTGAACGTGGGCAACTACCCTGCGTTGGCTTTCGCCGCTTTGAACAGCCAGAACCCCGGCGTGCAGCAGATTGCTCCGGCTTTGTTCACTCCGGACATCAGCGACGAGGTGTTGGAGAAGGCTTTCCGCATCAGCGAGCAGACGGTGGACCTGATCCGGAAGCAGTTCCGCATGTAAATTGGGTCAATAGCTCATCCGATCGAGTGACCGAGTTTGTGGAATTATAGTAATAATAGCATACATTTGCCGTAGTTGCTGGATTAACATGCTAGCTATTGATTTTCAAATCAACGGCTCAGATTGTTTTGTTTCATAGTACTTATAGTAGTAAGTGCGAAAACAGTAGCAGTTTTGGCAAAATGCTACCAAAAACATTTGGTTTTTCTTGCAACCACCCATAACAAACAATCCATGACATTAGGAATATGGGATGCAACCCAAAACAAGAACCATGTGTAGTGCAAAAATTTCATTCCTAGAGGGATTAAAAATTATTGTTCATGTCATTAGAGAAATTCTCAGCCCTCCGGAGAGCTTTTCCAGAGCAGCTGAAAGCACCCCAAGATTACATTTAACTTTCCTTAATGATTTGTTTTCCCTTACAGTTGATCACCGAAAGTCGCAATGTCCGACGACTATCAATATAAGTAGTTAAATAATTAGGGTTCAGGTATTGTAAATTTAGCAAATTTATTGAAATTAAGCAAAATGAAATGAATTTTCAAGCTAGTTGCCGAAAAAATTAGAAAACTCTGACGTTTTCCAACTAGCTTCTAAAGCCAATTAATTTAGGGTGTTTATTGTTTAATGATGAGAAGATAATCTCTTTATGTACACATGGGGTGGTAGGAGGTAGAACAACCCATGTGGGATATCTAGTTTAGAATTTGTAGTTTCTCAACCACTCATAGTTAAGTTTAAAGTAGGATTCGTGTTCAACCCCATTTTGGCATAGTAAAATGAATTTTTTCAAAAACCCATAACTTTTTAATGGAGGCTCTAAACTTCAAACTGATTTTTGGACATGAAAATTAGCTTGATTCTCCAACTTTATTTAGCTTAAAGGTTTTTGATAAAAATTATTCTACTATGCCTAAATGAGGTCTAAAATTCTAGTTTTAACAAAATTCCTATTTTAAACTTAACTATAAGCGGTTGAAAAACTACAAATTCTAAACTACATATCCCACCTGGGTTGTTCTAACTCCTACCACCCCATGTGTACATAAAGAGATTCTCTTCTCATCATTAAACATCTTAAACTAAGTCACTTGAAAGTTAGTCGGAAAATGTAAGAGTTTCTTTATTTTTTTTGGCAACTGGCTTGAAAATGCACTTTATTTTGCTTAATTTCATTGAATTTGCTTATTTTCCAATTAATCACCTCGTATGTTCACGTGATGATTATTAAACAGACTTCTACTGCACTTTCATTATTGGAGTTTTGATGTTTTTGGCAATATTCACCCACTCTGACAATGCACTGCCGCTATATGCTCCTATTAACTCTTACGCGATTAATAGACTGATTTGGTCTTTATGGAGCAACCCTCTGGAGGGTTGAGAATTTCTCTAATGATTCATGTCAGGCAAGGTCCAGATTCCTCCTTGACTTCTTACAATATTACTTTAATGCTTGTGCTACATATATGGCGAATTTTGTTAAAATGGCGGTATTCCATATGCCATTTTCACACCTTGACATCTAGGACAAGTATACATTGCTAATATCTAGGTCAATCTTAGATTTTAGAAATCTAGGATAAACATAGATATCAGACTGAGCAATCTGAAAAATCTAAGATCAATATAGATTTCAGATATCTAGGACATATGTAGATTTCAAAAATCTAATATTGGTATAGATTTTAGGACAAAAAAAAAATTTAGGATGCACAGTCTAAACTACTAAAAGTGCCAAATTAAAGGAATATCGCCATTTTAACGAAATTTGCCATATATATAATCTTTCAATCTTCTTCATGAAAGTTTCCAAATTTTTTTGGCACATTCCACGGAAGTTAAGTACTACTTCTTAAGCTTGAGATTCTTTTATACCCTTTTTTGATGGATTCCACTGCCCAAAAAAGTGTCTGCTTTGGACAATTTCTGCCCAAAATATGGTAGTGTGCTCTAAAATTGACCCTCTTCTTCAAACCGTCCTCTATGTGGCTGAAAAATGGATACATTATGGACTACTGATTATGTCAGAGAAGAAGAAGAGTTGGTTCATTCTTCTCCAATGGATGGTTTATACTTCTTTAAAGGTTGATTTAAGAGGCACTGTAGGTCCATTTCTAATTAAGTGGATAGGCATTCATTAATTTTTTTCAAAATGAAAATTGGTGGCCCAACTACCTTCCTACATATGCTAGAAAATCGAAAATAATAATTAACTCAAGCTTCCATTCAAGTTTTTGTAAAGGTCACATTTAGGAACCTTATCTATTACTTTTTGCATGCCTCAATGCTTGTTTTTGGTAAAGCCGTATCTTTCTTTAGACCATTTAAGAGTGGGTTTTGCAAGGGCTAGAAGTCACAAATAGGTCCCTTTCGCAGAAATCTTTGAAAACTCAAAACTAATTCACAATAGCTCCAAAAAATATGAAACCACTTGGGTTAGATTCCGCATCAATTCCTCTTCAAGTGAAAAATAAGGGAAAATATTTTCACTCATCTGAAACCCATCAAAAAAGGCCCAACAGCCCTTAAAGTGTCGCTTTTAGAGCCACCTACCTTACTCGGGAATTTGAGGGGTTCAACTACTATATAGAGGCCTGCCATAGAACTTCCATTTGAGACTTACGGTTACAAACTGATCGGATGAAGAGAGCCATAATAGACAAGCCAGCGGGTGAGCCCTTCTGCCTTATTAGTGCTCTGCACTCCGGCACTCCCGTGCAACTGTTTCTCAAGCCATCTCACAACTTGCGATTCGCTTCTTCAACTCAGTCTTACGAAAATGAAGAACAACAGTTGCACCAAAGTCCAGAGACTTTCGCAATTCTGTTCTGGCGCACACGGAAATCCATTTCAACAGTGAGAAATTATAATGCAACATTGATTTCAACGGACACAAAGTCGAAACATTTATACAAATGTCCCTCAACATCTTCTTCCCTTTGACACTCTAAATGGAGATGATTTCAAAAACAAGGAAAATGGCGCTTAACTCCAACCCAACTGACACACGTCTAATGGCAGTTTAAGATTAGAAAGCAGGCCTGAAATTTCCTCCTCCCATAACAACACGAATTTCTACGACCGTTAATCACGGAACTTCCACCACGGTCGGGACTCGGGAGTGGCTTTCCAAACTCTGCGATCCATGCACACCTTATTCCGTTTTCCCTCTTCACAGTAATCCACTTCTGAGATTTCCTCTCCGTTACCCCAGAGGTCAATCCGCGTCTTCGAGAACGCGCTTCACAAGTCACGACCCCGATATGTATATAAACCCCCACAGACCGAACAATTGTAACAGCAGCAACCAGTTCACTACCATCGTCCAGTTTCCACAACCACCTCACCTGCCTCTGTTAGATCTCTTGTAACTCACGGAGCTCGACTTGCAGCTGAACTCCGAAACTCCTCCTTCCATTTCTAGCAGCAACGACATCATGGGTGCCATGACCGGACGCAGCGTGTGGGTGACGGTGGCCGTGATGATGAGCGTGGCGCTAGTGCCCATGCTCGCCATGGCAGCAGACGAGGATCCGCTCCAGGACTTCTGCGTAGCGGACGTGAAGAGCGGAATCATCATCAACGGATTCACGTGCAAGCCTGCCGATGCGGTGTCCGCGGACGACTTCACTTTCGCCGGCTTGAACATCGCCGGCAACACCAACAACGCCAACATGGCCAACGTCACGCCTGCCTTCGTCCAACAGTTCCCCGGATTGAACACTTTGGGCATCTCCGCGGCTCGCATCGACTTCGCCAAGGGCGGAATCAACCCCCCGCACACCCACCCACGCGCCACCGAGATTCTGCTGCTGGCCAAGGGCGAGCTGTACGTGGGCTTTGTGGACACCAGCAACATTTTGTTTGCCACCACCCTCAAGGAAGGCGAGCTGTTCGTGTTTCCCAGGGGCCTGGTGCACTTCCAGCTGAACGTGGGCAACTACCCTGCGTTGGCTTTCGCCGCTTTGAACAGCCAGAACCCCGGCGTGCAGCAGATTGCTCCGGCTTTGTTCACTCCGGACATCAGCGACGAGGTGTTGGAGAAGGCTTTCCGCATCAGCGAGCAGACGGTGGACCTGATCCGGAAGCAGTTCCGCATGTAAAATGGATCAATAGCTCATCCGATGGAGTGACCGAGTTTGTGGAATTATAGTAATAATAGCATACATTTGCCGTAGTTGCTGGATCAACATGCGTATAGGGTCGAGTGCCTTCTGATTCTTTAGGTCGATTGATTTTGTTGGTGTGCGAGTATCTGGTCTGAATCCGAGGTTGAAGTGATCCTTCCATTGGTTTCCCAATAATTGAACCCCATGTAATTGCATACTGATAGGTCCATCCACAGGTTTTCTCATTTTCATACAACGGTGTTCCGTGTGTTGATTATCATAATTGAGTTCCATATTCGAGCACAATTTGTTGCCCTGTGCATTCGCATTCTATCTCACTTTGAGGAAATTAAAGCATGTTGGGTGACCAAATTTGAATAGAGTTTGTGTTCAGAAAGTGAGTAATTTATAGATGATTGTGGTATTTTTGAGCCTCCTTTGTTTCAGAAAGTTAGTTACTTGAAATTCTTGGTTATGATGTTGCAATGTATTATTCTCTAGGTTCTGTAATTAACTTAACCTGGACCTAAAATCCTATTCTCTTTGATCATCCTCAGGGCTCAAAGTCCCGGGGTTTAAAGTTCCCTTTTTCTCTGCGACTTTGTGTAAAACTATGATACTTATAATCATATTAATAGTAGATGCCAACATCTGATATATTGAGTTTTATTGAAGCTTAATAACTAATGCACTTAGACAGTTTAGAAGTTGAAGAATTAGACTAATTTTCACTTCGGACGGGTTGGGAGACTACAATTAAATCAATAAGCTTCTCTTTCATCCATTCAAGGGTGGTACAGTCATTCACTTATGCAGACAAGAACACGGATGCATATATTCACTTCTAACCCCTTCATCTTGATATGAAACATCTATCCATATGGGGAATTTTGTTAAAATGATGGTATTTGTGTGTCATTTTTAGACTGCCCAATGTAAACTATAAAAGTCCCATTCAGGATAGGTATAGATTTTAAAATTGGTATATAGGGCTAGAATTGGTATATGGGCAATTTCATAAAAATAGCGGTATTCCATGTGCCACTTTCAGATCACCCAGTTTGAATTGTGGAAGTGGCATCTAGGACAGGTATAGATTTGAAAAATCTTTGATTTGCATAGATTTCAAAAATCTAGGACCTTTATAGATTTCAAACCATGCGGTTTGAATTAAAAAAAAGACATCTAATACAAGTGTAGATTTCAATCATCTAATAAAGATATAGATTTCAAACATCTAAGACTGTTGTATATTTCAGACCGCCTAGTGTGAACCATAAAAATTGCCTGAGTAGTGGAATGGTGCCATTTTAATGAAATTGCCCATGCATAGATTTCAAACCATGTGGTCTAAACCAATAAAGTAATATTTAGAACAAATGTAGATTTTAGACATCTAGATAGGACATTTGTACATTTAAATTGCCTTGTCTAAATCACAAAAACTACCACAGTAGTAGGATAGTGCCATTTTAATAAAATTGCCCATCCATAAAAATGAAGTTTTTTGTTTTTAAGTTCACTTCATGAAATAAAGTTTATTAGGTCTATTTTCTGCTCTAATTTGAAATTTTGAAAGAATCATACACTTGATTAATAGATGTACTTTATTGCAAGTTAAACAAAGGGCTTGTAACCAATTTGGTTCATTGATTTTTTATTATAGAAAGATAAGGAAATTTTTTTTATACTATGATATTCTAAACCTTTGTATACATATATAGACAAAATTTTATATTTTTTGAACTAATTTTGCATTTGATATGGCTTTTCTTCATTTTTCCTTCAAAGAAAATTCAAAAATTCACAATTATCTAAAAATTTAATTACTTATAGGAGACATGTGACTTATCTCTGAAAAATAAAATAAAATAAAAAATTATTTTGGGCAATTTAGTTAAGCAATTGCAAGAAATGATTGACGTTTTGATTTTGTTGCATTTAGATACTGTAGAATGTCATATCTCATTTTAAATACTATATATGGTTCCCTCTATTAGTTTAGAAGTCAACTTAGAAACTAAAAGTCTAATGTATCACCATGGTCATCACTCATCACTTAAGAAATGAGCCTTTTGATAAGATGAAATCTTGTGTAAAGTAGCCGTCCCCTTTCTAATCACTTTCTAATCACTTAAGCAATTTAGCATGTTTGCAATATGGGTATGGTGAGGGGAAAAAATTCTTTGGGGGGTGCACTTAGTTCTACTACAACAAACTATGTGTGAACAAGTTGTTTTGAATAAACTGTAATTTCAATCTAAAATTTTGAGCATTGTTTAATAATGACTATAGGTTTCTATTGCTGAAATTTTCAACTCAAATAGAATATGAAATAATTTTTAGAAGAGGTTGAAAATTAACTAAAATGACATGTTTTTCAACTCAAATAATTATAGAGAATACATTTAGATGACCATTGAATCAATATTCAACTCAAAATGAGCTTTCAATAGAGAGTTATTTTTAGAAATTTTTTGTTCATTTTTTAGACAATTTGGACATTCTAAGTGCCCCCCCCCCCCGAGTGTCCATATTATGGTGTGAAAGTTATTTTTCAATTCTACAATGTATCTTTTTACTTCAAAAATTTGTAACTAATTATTATTAACAAATAAAAATATCAATAATTCAAAATATAAACTTTCAAAGTAGAAAAATCTATTCATATTTTTATTTATTTATTTATATTTAAAATTCAAAAAATATATAGGGGGTTCAAAGTTTTGTTTGTATGTGGTTTCTAATGGACACTCTAAGTGACCCCTGAGAAAATTTTCCTCATTTAGAGAAATAGATTTTAGAAGGATTTCATATTATTTTATAATTTTTTCTTCAAAATCACAATTATCATTAATTTTTTTCGTAAAATTTTTGTTCAACCTATTCTTGCTATATAGGTCATCATAAATCCAACCACAAGTTGATTACAAAACCAACAATATTTCAATTGTGGCTTTCAATGTACATCTTGTCACTAGAAGAAAATGAGGGGTTTTGCAACTACAGTATGCAACTCATTTTGTAGTTGCATCGGACGTTTGCAACTAGGTGACAATGTAGAGTCCGTAGTTGCAATGGACAAGTCGCATTAGTTGCAGTCTAGTTGCAAGGTTTTTTGTCATCCGACACCACACAAAGAACTTCATCCTTGTGTGCAACTTGTTTGCAACTTGCTTGCAACTTGTAGATTTGTAAATTTTAAAATATAAATCTCAATGATTTGTAGATTTCAAATTTTCAGATCTACCTCCTTTCTAGATTTTAGAATTTCAGAACTACCTTTTTCTTAGATTTTTGAATTTCAAATCTATCTTTTTCTAGATTTCAAAATTTCAAATCTACCCTCTTCCTAGATTTCAAAATTTCAGATCTATCTTCTTCCTAGATTTCAAAATTCAATTTCCTAGATTATAAAATTTCTTGAATTTTAATTATTTTTTAAATTCTTATACACAAAATCTTCAAATTGTAGAAACCCACAAATTATAGAAATCTTAGAATTCTATCAAAAGAATTCATTACATAAGACTATAACAACTTACAAGTCTTATATGTTCAATCTAATGGTACTCTTTACAATTGATATGGGTCAATTGATATAACACGAATGGGAATGAACTTTGAAAGCAACTAGGAAACAACTAGAAAGCAACTAGGAAACAACTAGAGTGCAACTAAGAAACAACTAGCGTACAACTAGGAAACAACTATGGTCATTTTACAGTTGCATAATAGTTGCATGGGACACTAGTTGTTTCCTAGTCTTTTTTGGCAACTACAGAATGACTACTTTGCAACTAAAACAATGAATGAATGTTG
Source organism: Rhytidiadelphus loreus (assembly GCA_947034895.1). Classification (NCBI taxonomy): domain Eukaryota; kingdom Viridiplantae; phylum Streptophyta; class Bryopsida; order Hypnales; family Hylocomiaceae; genus Rhytidiadelphus; species Rhytidiadelphus loreus. The sequence continues at coordinate 51,089,887 of OX344764.1, forward strand.
TAAAACAATGACACAAAACAACTACATTAGATTTGGTGCCAATAGAGAGGAAACTAGTTGCATGACAGTTGCATAGGGCACTAGTTGCATAGTAGTTGGTTGTGCCGGACGTGTTTTTCTTCTAGTGTGTAATCATTGTATAATTTCAATTTACACCTCCCGGACATTTGTGGTGCTCCTACTTTGAATTGTCACGTAAACCATAGCTAATCATAAATATGACAATTTAACTAGAAAAAAATGCATAGCTGGTTAGAAAGAGGTTGTCTACCTTATATGTTTCCCTTTCCATATGAACCTTGAAAGTCATTCTATCATTGGATATTTTTAGTCCTTTGCATCCTTAATACACTAATCCTTGAAAAAATAAAATCACCAAAATAATGTCCATTGAATAAACAATTGAAACTTTGGCAGGTTTCTCCATCATTGATTTTGAATGGATGTTTCTAAAATCTAAACAAATTGAAAAAGAAATCCCAATTAATTGCTTGGATCAAATGCTAGGTAAAAGTCTTTGAAAAAGGTTGTCCACCTCAAGCTTACTTAGGCATTTAAACAGCAGTTGGCCCCAAACTAACAACTTTTAATTAATTTCCATTTTGTGGTTATTTTGAATATGTGGGATCTCTCTAACACATCTCGTTTGAATTTTTCTGATTACAATTCAAAAAAATTGATAAAACTTATCAAAATGTTGACTTTTCCATCAATTTCGAACAAATTCCAAAAAGCTCAAAAAAGGTCTTGTGACTTTTAGGAGTTAAAAAATCACAATTTCTGACAATTTCTGCACAAAATGTACCCAAGTCCTTGAGGGATTAAGTCATTCTTCTTCTTATTTCTTTTTTTGGTAAAATAAAAAAAATTGGTATTTGAGAGTTGAGTGAGACTCAAGATTTGATGACTGAGAAGGCTCTTGTTCGACTTCGTGTCCATCTGAGGCAACCTTCTTCAACTCTTACGAAAATGAAGTGAGGAAATCGAACAACAGTTTGACAAAAGTCCACAAATTTTCGTAATTCTGATTTGGCAAACACGGAAATCCATTTCAACAGCCGGAAAAATACTTATAATTATCCAACTTTTATTTTCAATAGCGACAAAGTCCAAAGATGGGCAATTTCGTTAAAATGGTGGTATTCCACGTGCCATTTTCAAACCGGGCGGTTTGAACTATAAAAGTGACATCTAGGATTGGTATAGATTTAAAAAAATCTTTGACTTACATAGATTTCAGAAATCTAGAATTGACATAGATTTTAGATTGAGCGATCTGAAATGTAAAAGTGACATCTAGGAAATGTATAGATTTCAAACATCTAGGACAGTTCTACATGATTTTAGACCTTCCGATCCGAATAGTAAAAACTGCCAAAGTAGCGGAATGGCGCCATTTTAACAAAATTGCCCATTTCCCCCACACAGCCCAAACAATTGTAACAGCAGCAACCATTTCAGTACTGTCATCCTCCAACTTCATTCCACAACCATCGATCTCAGTTGACATTACTCTCTTGATACGTACTCGACTTGCAGCTGAACTCCGGAACCGATCTTTCAACTTCAATTTCCATCTAGCAGCACAGTCGACGTCGACATGGGCATCATGGCGGCTTGAAGCAGTGGGTGGGTGACGGTGGCCGTGTTGATGAGCGTGGTGCTAGCTAGTGCCATGCTCGCCGTGGCAGCAGACGTGGATCCGCTTCAAGACTTCTGCGTAGCGGACGTGAAGAGCGGACTCACCATCGATCAACAGATTCACCTGCAAACCTGCCGATAACGGATATTTTGTTAAAATGGCGATATTTTTCCGCCATTTTTCCATTCATTTTCTAGAGATTTCAGACCACATGGTCTAAAGTCTAGGACTGGTTTACATTTCAGAGCACATGGTCTAAACCACAAAGTGCCAAGTTTGTGGACTACTGCCATTTTAACGAAATATTCGTTCGATGCGGTGTCCGCGGACGAGTTCATGTTTGCCGGCTTGAAGATCGAACGCCGGCGACACCAACAACGCCAACCTGGCCGCAGTCACTCCCGCTTTCGTCCTTCAGTTCCCGGGATTGAACATTTTGGGTATCGAGATTTTCATGATGGGCAATTTAGTTAAAATGGTGCCATTCCACTATTTTGGCAGTTTTCACAGTTCAAATCGGGCGGTCTGAAATGTACAACAGTCCTAGATGTTTGAAATCTATATCTTTTCTAGATTTCTGAAATCTACTCATATCCTAGATGTCACTTTAAAAATGCAGTCCCTGAAATCTGAAATCTATACATGTCTTAGATTTATGAAATCTATATAAATCAAAGATTTCTAAAATCTACACTCGTACTAGATGTTACTTTTACAGTTCAAATTGGGTGGACTGAAAATGGCACATGGAATACCGCCATTTTAACGAAAATCTTCAAGATTTTCATGAAGCCTTCAATGTCAAAAGCCTTCAAAGCCTTCAATTGACTACATAGATTGAAAGATCATAGCCTTTGAAGTAAGATGAAAAGGTTGTATTTTGACCTCACAATTGTACCCAACATGATTAGTTTGTAAACTTCAACTCCTCTTGTTGTGAAATTTTTGCACAAAACATAGTATTTAGTTTCAATGGTAAATGCAAACGTAGAGATCTTGTATCATGTTAATTAGTTATATACTTGCCAATTTTCAAGAAGTAAAGGAAGTGTTCCTTACATGAAGTCCAAAGTTGCCCGCTGTGTATTCCCAAAAAATTTAGGCAATTTAACTTTTGATTTAACACCCAATTGGAAAATAAAATATGACAAATATCTATAAGCAAGTAAGGTTAAGAGCTTGATTCAATGCCATTTTCAAAAGTTAAAAAAAATTACTATCCCAAAAGAGAAAAATTTGTATGTGATTACGTGTGGACGATACTCGAGTTGAAAAAATACCAATTTTTTGCACAATATCCACAATATCAGCAATCTTATTCCCAATTTTTACCTTTCTATTTCATTATGAAATAGAAAAGTTTTCCAAAAGTAGATTTCAAATGTCAACATTCACGCACAATCCTTTAAAAAAAATTTACAACTTAATTGAAATTAATATCACTTACATCTAAATTACAAGTTTTTAGAGTCCAGTAAAAGAAAAACTTTCACTTTACCTTGCTAGCACCCTAAAATTTGATTTGAGCAATTAATTTTGATTTTGTTCAAGTTCCTACAAATTTTGGAAACATCCATTAAAAATTAAGAGTGTACATACTTGCCAAAGTTTTCAATTGTCTATACAATGGACATTATTTTGGTGTTTTTGGTCCTTGAAGGATTAGTCTAGTAAAGATGTAAAGGACTAAAAATATCCAATGACTGAATGACTTTCAAGGTTCATAAGGAAAAGGAAATGTACTCAAAATTTTCATCTTATCAAAAGACTCATTTATGTGATGAGTGTTGACCCATAAAAGTGCCAAAGTTGCTTAAGTGATGAGTGATGACCATGGTGATACTTTAGTTTACAATTATCTTTTGAAGGCATGGAAGGAACCATATATACAAAATGATATATGACTCCTACCTTATACAATTCTACACCTCTTAAATGCAACAAGATCAATATGTCAACCATTTCTTGTAATTGTCCAAATAGAAAATTTCATTAAAATGGCATATTCGATACGCCATTTTCAAACCACATGGACTGAACTTTAAAAGTGACATCTAAGACAGGTTTACATATTTCAAACAACGTAGTCTAATCCATAAAAGTGCCAAAGTTGAGGAATGGCGCCATTTAATGAAATTCCGTATCCAATTAAAATTGCTCCAAATAATTTTCTATGATATTTTTTAAAGATGAATTACATGTCTTCTATAAATAATTAAATTTTTAGATTCTTGTGAAATTTGAATTTAACTAAGAACCTTTGAAAAGAAAAAAATGAAGAAAAGCTATATCAAATGTAAAATTAACTCAAAAAATATGAAACTTTCTCCATACACATAATATGGTCAATTTCGTTAAAATGGCGGTATTCTGCATGCCATTTTAATGGAATATCTTCTACAAATGGAGAATAAGTGTGCCACAATAGGGTCATACATGTGCCAATTTTATGCCTAACACATTCAAATCACTCCTAGTTCACGCATTTTCACTCCCCTTGGACAATCTTTCCATTGTTTTCATTCTTTCAGTGGTTTCATTTTGGGCTATTTTAATGGAATACCACCATTTTAACGAAATTGACCATATATACAAAAGTTTAGAATATCATACTATAAAGAAAATTTCCTTGTATTTCCATAATAAAAATCAATGAACCAAATTGGTTATAAGCCCTTTGTTCAAATTGTACTTTTGAAAGTACCTATTAAGTGTGAATATTCCAAAATTCCAAATAACAACAGAAAATAGACCTTATAAACTTTATTAATTTCATTAAGTGGACTCAAAAAACAAAAAAAATGCCATTTTTATGGATAGATTTCAGATCAAGAGCAAGGAGTTTGAAGTCCATTGTTTTTTTCCACCACCCGATAATTGTTGTTGATAAAAGCAACCGACAGAGAAATGAGAGAAGGAGGGTGCAAGCTAGTCTAATTTTGGAATTTTTTGCCATCCCTACGACCCTGCTTGCCTAGATTTTCAACAGGAACAGTAATTAACTGTTATAGACTTCGGTTCAGACATTGTTGTTGAAATTCAGCACGTCTTGTACGTCTTGTCCTTGGGGTGAGTTCCGATCTGTACGGACACATCTAAAACAGAGTTCCAATTCAAAATACCAGGAATAATAATTAACCAGACGAATATCCTGGAATTACAAATATTATATCATAAGTACCGGGTTTCAGCAAGCAGTTGATATTTCATTGTAAGCACAATCAACGTCAACGTCAACTTCGTTAAATTGGTGATAATCAATTACTTTGCCGCGTTACAGGCACGGCCTGAAATAAAAATTTGCACCTGTCGTAGTTTGTGATCTGAAAATCGACAACTGTGAAGCAATATCTCACATTTTTTGGCTTGTGAAATATCGATCACCAATTGAAGTTAATCAAACTGGGCCTCATTCAAGCTCTTCTGCCGGTATTTGAAACTTACGTTAGAATCTTCGTGGTCACACATCGCGGAGCGGCATTGCAGCTCAAACACGTAAGAGTGTTGTCCTTCTGCTAGTGGTGCATCATCCTGTGCGTAGATGCTGACAAGCTAGCTTCACTTGCATGTAGAATATAAACTCCAGGATACATGCATCCATACTCTTGTATGAATAAGTGAATGACTGTACTGGTCACCCTTGAATGGATGAAAGACCACTTCATAACCAGGAATTTCAAGTATCAAACCGTCTGAAACAAAGGAGGCTCAAAAATACCACAATCATGAATATAGAACTCAATTATGATAATCAACACACGGAACACCGTTGTATGAAAATGAGAAAACCTGTGGATGGACCCATCATTATGCAATTACATGGGGTCCAATTAGGGGTAAACCAATGGAAGGATCACTTCAACCTCGGATTCAGACCAGACACTCTCAGATCAACACGATCAACCTAAGAATCAGAAGTCACTCGACCCTGTCTCGCTTCAAATGCATGTTAATCCAGCAACTACGGCAAATAATTATATGCTATTATTACTATAATGCCACAAACTCGGTCACTCGATCGGATAAGCTATTGATCCATTTTACATGCGGAACTGCTTCCGGATCAGGTCCACCGTCTGCTCGCTGATGCGGAAAGCCTTCTCCAACACCTCGTCGTTGATGTCCGGAGTGAACAAAGCCGGAGCAATCTGCTGCACGCCGGGGTTCTGGCTGTTCAAAGCGCCGAAAGCCAACGCAGGGTAGTTGCCCACGTTCAGCTGGAAGTGCACCAGGCCCCTGGGAAACACGAACAGCTCGCCTTCCTTGAGGGTGGTGGCAAACAAAATGTTGCTGGTGTCCACAAAGCCCACGTACAGCTCGCCCTTGGCCAGCAGCAGAATCTCGGTGGCGCGTGGGTGGGTGTGCGGGGGGTTGATTCCGCCCTTGGCGAAGTCGATGCGAGCCGCGGAGATGCCCAAAGTGTTCAATCCGGGGAACTGTTGGACGAAGGCAGGCGTGACGTTGGCCATGTTGGCGTTGTTGGTGTTGCCGGCGATGTTCAAGCCGGCGAAAGTGAAGTCGTCCGCGGACACCGCATCGGCAGGCTTGCACGTGAATCCGTTGATGGTGATTCCGCTCTTCACGTCCGCTACGCAGAAGTCCTGGAGCGGATCCTCGTCTGCTGCCATGGCGAGCATGGGCACTAGCGCCACGCTCATCATCACGGCCACCGTCACCCACACGCTGCGTCCGGTCATGACACCCATGATGTCGTTGCTGCTAGAAATGGAAGGAGGAGTTTCGGAGTTCAGCTGCAAGTCGAGCTCCGTGAGTTGCAAGAGATCTCGCAGAGTCAGTTGAGAATGAAGTTGGACGATGGTAGTGAACTGGTTGCTGCTGTTACAATTGTTTGGTCTGTGGGGGTTTATATACATATCGGGGTCGTGACTTGTGAAGCGCGTTCTCGAAGACGCGGATTGACCTCTGGGGTAACGGAGAGGAAATCTCGGAACTTGTGGATTACTGTGAAGAGGGAAAACGGAATAAGGTGTGCATGGATCGCAGAGTTTGGAAAGCCACTCCCGAGTCTCCACCGTGCTGGAAGTGCCGTGATTACCGGTCGTAGAAATACGTGTCGTTGTGGGAGGAGGAAATTTCAGGCCTGGTTTCTATTCTTAAACTGCCATTAGGCGTGTGTCAGTTGGGGTGATGTTAAGCGCCATTTTCCTTGTTTTTGAAATCATCTCCATTTAGAGTGTCAAAGAGAAGAAGAAATTGAGGGACATTTGTATAAATGTTTCGACTTTGTGTCCGTTGAAATCAATGTTGCATTATAATTTCTCACTGTTGAGATGGATTTCCGTGTGCGCCAGAACAGAATTGCGAAAATCTCTGGACTTTGGTGCAACTGTTGTTCTTCATTTTCGTAAGACTGAGTTGAAGAAGCGAATCGCAAGTTGTGAGATGGCTTGAGAAACAGTTGCACGGGAGTGCCCGAGTGCAGAGCACTGAGGCAGAAGGGCTCACCCGCTCTCTTCATTCAGTGTTTAACCGTGAGTCTCAAATAGAAGTTCTATGGCAGGCCTATATATAATAATTGAACCCCTCAAATTCCCCAGTATATTTTTGGCAGAAATTGTCCAAATTAAGCGGCCATTTTTTAGGGCAGTGAAATCCATCAAAAAAGAGTTATAAAAAAATGAAAGCTTAAGAAAGAGTACTAAACTACCGTGGAATGTGGGAAAATAATTTGGAAACTGTCATTAAGAAGATGAAAAGATTATATGTAGCATATTAGCATTAACCCATAAACTTCGATATGGACGTTTGGCGTCCGATGAATGACAAGGGAATCTCTTGTACAGGACAAAAATAGATAAAAACTTCGGTCTTCAAGGGAGAAGACCGGCGTGAATAAAGTGTTTGTTCGTAATGTCAATGAGCTAATGTCCAATGGATCAAAAGCCATTGATGCAAAACTACTCTCCCCTTTTGAGAATAGACACTTTAGTTACTAGTAACCAATTCAAGTAACTAGATTTTAAGGTGATTCAAGTTTGTTTGTTTGTTTTTGGTTTTGGTTTTTGGTTTTGGTTTTTGGTTTTGGTTTTTTGGTTTTGGTTTTGGTTTGTTTTTGGTTTGGTTTGGTTTGGTGTTTTTGTTTTTGTTTTTGTTTTGTTTTGTTTGTTTTGTTTTGTTGTTTTGTTTTTTGCTTTTAATTTGTAGGGAGAGGTTGGTTGTTTTCAATTTTTCTTTTATGTAGAATGATTGATCCAGCATATATATTGTATGGCAATGGTGTTGATTGTTTTGAAAGTGTGTTTCAAAGCAATTTCAGGCAATTTGAAATTGGTTTCAAGGAGTTTTATTGAAGGAGCATGTGTTGTTCCCCTAGCACCTGCTATGATGACAATGAGTGGATTTACATTCCAACCTAGGGTTCTGATGCTATTGATTAGTGGTTGGTATTTTTGTATTTTATTATCTATTGTTATTTGTGAAAATTTGTCATTAGTGTATGTGAATTCAATGAAATGGATAGTGAGATTGTTATCTGGGTGTGTTGGTGGAGTATTTTGGTAGGGGAGTCCTTTAACACATAAAATATCTGGTTTGAATCTAGTGTTACAGTGGCATCGTTGTTGAACACAAGAACAAGGGAGGAGCCATTGGGGGACTGTATTTTCTGGTGGATTGTCATTAAATATACCTGCGTTCATGAGGGTATAGTGTCTAGTTGTTTTGGTGGATATGAGTAGTTTTCTCAATTTCCAAACGGCTTTATTATGTCTTTTGACTCTGAGGGCATGGATGTGCTGTTGTTTACATTTAAGAAGTACATGGAGCCATGTGTCAACATCCTGGGAGTTGCATATGGAACATGTGATGGATGGAAATCTGGTTATGCCAAAAAATAATTGTTTTCTTGCATTTCTCATGTATAATGTATTGGCCAGTTCGAAATTTTAATAAGCATGTTTTTTTTGTGAGTCTATAATGCAAGGGTTGGACCAAAATTCATTGGACAAGGTGTTATCTATGTTTGGGTTAAGTGTCCATTTGCTAATGTTAGGGAATCATTGTGACAGTATTTCTAGATTTTTATCACGATCATGCTTTTTGATACATGTTTCAAGGCATCTGATGTAGTGTGTGCAAATTTTTTTTTACCAAAAATATGAATGGCCAAGCCCCTTCCATCGCCAAAAGGGCATAGTGTGTGTAAATTTGTATGGTTTTGAGGCGAATTTGTATTCTTTTGATGTACCTGCTTTAACAAGTTTGTGTGCTTTTTCATTTCCATCAATATTAATATGGGCTTTAATTTTGTGGATTGTTGTAGGTTGTGTTTGTTTTTTGAGCATATCATTACATGGCTCTCGGGGAGGACTGCGAGTTCCCAACTCGAAACCCCCCCGAGAACCACCGAAATCCGCCGTTCCCGACCTGTGCTGACCTGGCCGAGAGACGGCCAGGTCAGATTTTTCGAAAAAAATAAAAAAATAAAAAAATAAATTTTAAATTTGTTTCTCATTTTAAGGACTTAAATTTATTTTTTTATTTTTTTATTTTTTCAAAAAAAATAAAATCTGTCAGCGGCGTTCTTTGACTGCCGGGAGAACAGCACCGGGAACGGCCCCGAAATAGCCCTTAAAATCCTGAAATCTCTTCTAATGCCACCATTGATTCTAATATAGTTTTGTCTACATGATTCCGGTGTAGCGTAGGGTGCTGTAGTTGTGTGTTAAGTACATATATACAGTTCAAGCAGTTGGTGAATATATGTGCTGGCTCATTTGGATATTTGGTGGTGATTAGTCGAAGTGTTTTATGTATGGCCATTAATTCGGCTCGAAAACTAGTTTGTAGGCCGGGTAATCGTTTAGAAATTTGAATTTCTTATTTGGAAGGATTGTATATTCCATATCCCGCTTTTTCTCGTATCCAGTGGCCATCTGCATGTCTTTTAGGTGGTATAAAAGATCCATCAGTGTAATAGCTATATTGTGGTAGAAATTTTAGTTGAGAATGGGCTGCATAAGTTGGTAGAGAGGGTGTATATATGTTTGTAGGGTTGTTATTGATTTTATATGTGAGTTTGTTCCAGTTAAAGTTTTTATTGACTGTGACATTGTTGGATGTTGGGACAGTAGTTTGTATGTAGTATTGTGATATCTGCATATGTTGAAAGATTATTGTGAGGGGGTTTATTTGGTTAGGTGGACCAACTTTGTGTGGATGGTGGTGGATAGAAAAAATATGTATTGCAAGGGGTTCTATATGAGGGTTTTTATTGATTTCTATAGGAATTGTGAGTTCTTCGTATATAATAGTGTCTGCGGTCAAATGGGCAATGACATGTGTATCTTTGAATGGTCCACTGTATGGGGAGAAATTCTGATACCAGTTTATGTCTGGTATGACAAGTATAATTATAGTGTTTTGATCATGTTTGGCTGCTAGTCTAGACCAATGTAGTGCTTGTTGGGCTGTTTCTTCATTGTGTGGGTGTGCAAATTCTATGCCTTTCCATTTATAGTCAAAGGCTTTGCCAAGTGATCCAAATATTTTATCCCTTTTATGTGGGGAGTAGAATTGTGTGATCTGTATAGAGCATGTAATGGATGAAGAGAAATATGAATGAGATATGTTGAATGTTGTTGTTAGTGAGTCTAGTATACCTTGTGGAAGAGTGTGTTGTGTGTGTAGTGGATTTTTTTTGGATTTTTTATATTTGTATCGTTGGTATAACCATATAATTTCGGTTTCGAATGATTGTGTAGGTGGAACCAATCTATGTATATTATAGATGGATGTGTGATATTGTTTCCATAGCCATTGCAACCTAGTGGTGGGAATCGTAATTAGGTGTTTGCCAGTATCTAAGTATATGTGTGTTAGTTCGTTTTGTATTAGAAGGATGTGTGTATTTGTTAGTATGTCTTTTTCAGGGTTGCATTCAATAGTGGAGATGTATGTGTGTGGAATAATTGTTGGAGGTGGAATGAATCTTACATTTCTAGTTTGTTCGTGGTCAAAATTTGCCCTGATACACTATAAGAAACCTGCGTTTTTTGTGATGGCAACAAAAAACACGACATGTTTTTGCGGATAGGACGGCGTCACAAAGTTTGAACCAATGGGTGGCAAATTCCGATGGACATTGCAAAAAACGTACACATGTCCATGAAAAAACATAGGCATTATACAAAAAACAAGTATGTTTTGCAAGACATCCAAAAAAATGTTGTCATATTTTTTGTGATATGCAAAACAATATGACAATGCCATGTTGGCAAAGTCAATCAATTTCACTACAAGTAAATTTCCAGGAGTTATTGGACATCCATGTAAAATGTTAACCCAATCTGAAAATCATAGGAGAAGGGTAGCTGCTTGGGAGTCTTCCAAAAAACCCTTTCATGAATGGATGATGAAGCTACTATTCACTATTTTTTAGTTAGGATTTCATGAAGCACAAAATCTGTTGGCATCTCTTCTATAAGCATGTGTGTACATAAACATAATTATTGGAAATATGTCTAAATCTTTTAGAATTTCATATGCCAAGTACGATGTACTACGCTTCACTTACGATCTTACGATTCATGTGTATATGTCGTATTGGAAGCTTCAAAGCATGTGCGGACTTTTCAAATTATATTCATATACATCAACAACTTCTAGTAATAAATGAACTCTTATTTTCATTGTATTCAAATTGTTTACAATAATTCCTCTATCCCTAATATAATACTACAATATTGATAGTTCATAAATGTATCATAGAAGTAATTTTTGTAAGAAAATGTGATGCTCATCCAAACAAAAAGTCAACCCCCACCTTCCACAAAAGACATTTATTTACAAAGATGAAAGATTCCACTATATTTTTAATTAGAAAGTGCAAAAAAATAATTCCTAGCATTTGTTTTTATTTCTATTCAATGGGGGGATTTTATTGCACTGCATCTACAAGAAGGGCTTCCATTGTCGTCACTTCTAGTGTTGGTCATTGATTGAATAAAGAACTTTGTTTTGAAAAAGCGACTATGTCATTTTTTCTTTAGAAAAACTATCCACAAATCAAGTTGAATATTAAGTGTGTTTGAGCATAATCAATATCCATTTCATACCACAAGGGGACTATACAATCCATTTCACACCTAGATAAGCAACTCTCATATTATATACCATTCATTATAATTACTTATAATGCATTTTTCTTCAATCTCAATGAATGTAATTTGCTATAATGTAAAAATTGCTCGTAGCCCTTCCAACAAAAAATCCAAAATCGTATTCATATACATGACATGTATATTCTTCAAAGACAATAGTAGTATTAAAAAACTTATTACATGAATTTTTTTAATGCATGCATCATACCAAAATCTACCCAACTATCTGGTGTTCTCGGTAATTTAAAAAAGAAATAGAACATTACAAACAAATGTTAATTTCAATTGGAGGGAACTCCTTCTATGGATTTTTAAAAACTCCACATACATTTTTTTATTCTTCATATATATTTTTATAATATTTATATATATATTTATATTTTAAATATATAAGTCAATTTTTTCTACATTTCATCTTTTTCTAATTGGTCCTCATGTACCTTCTTGATCAATCTAATTTCATATACTTTTCTATAGAAGTTGTCTTGTAATCCGTTCTAATGCCATTGACCCTTGCATATCATACAAGAGTTGCATTTCTAGAACTTTATATTCTTCTGTAAGACAAATTAGAAGTTTTTTCATACATTAAATGTCACAATTTCAGTACATTTTAGGTTCAATTACTTTTGTATAATACTTGCACTATCAATTGACATTGATGACTTCCATTTCATGTGCTCTTGCTATCTTTTAAAAAATTTCAAAGTATACAAAATCTCTTAAAAGAAATACATTTTCTCTCATTTGCTTTGTACACATAGATGGAGTTTGATACATACTACAAACAAAGGTGTAGACAGACTTTGGGGTCATTGCAAGAAAAAAAACCTTATTTTTGTAGCATTTGCACAGTCCTCATAATTTTTGGCTGAAATACTTCTTTATTAGAAAAACAATTTGAAAGAAATATGAGAAATATGTCCAATGTATACACCTTTACAAAAAAGATACCCTAGGAAGGAATAGCATAAAAAAAAATTGTGAGTGGAAAAACTAGAAAAGTGCAGAATCTCATGAAGATAGGTACTTTGACATTTTAATTTGTAAAAAGTAGGAAAAACAATTTTCAAGAATACTAAAAATAGGACATTTGAAAATAGTTCATGTTTTAGGGATTTCACAATTCAAATTGTATTAGAATATTTTAAAATCTTCCAAAATCTATCAAAATCATTTGGAGTTTTCTATAGAGTATAAATTCAAAGTTTGAATTTTAATCAATTGAAATTTTTAATAGGAATAATTTGATTTTGAATGTGATTTAAATTCCAATGAAATTCAATAACTATGATGAAAATTTAATATTTCATCAAAATTTTAATAAAATTCAACTCTAATTCAAAGTTAGGTTGAAATAACTTAAGCCCTAAAGTTCCTTGACTATGTTATCACCAAAAATGCTCAAAAACTGCCATTTTTTATATAAGTACCAAATTTCTGAAAAAAAAAACTTTTTTTGACACATGTAACCATACAATCTTGTAGTATGCTAGTTTGAGAAGATGTGCAAAAAATTTCAAAAATTTCTACCTTGTAGATTGTAAGATATTAGAGTTTGAAGTGACAAAATTCTTTTTTTTGCCCCTGCGAAAATCTGGGCAGATGCACTTCACAAGGTCAGATCATTATGAAAAATTGTCCAAAATGGTTGCAACTCTGTGGAATCATTCTTCAAGTTAAGTTGGCTACATGCTTAAAAAAATTCAGATTTTTTGGAATTGTAAAACATATAGGAAAAAAATAGTAAGTAGAAAGATGTAGGGAATGATTCAAAATACTAAATTGTTAACAATTTATTTATAGAATTGAAAAATGAAAATCCAATGGGTTGTAATGTTGTAATTAAAAATCTACAACATTTGAGAATTTTTATTCTATTTTTTGAGACATTGACTAAGATGTCTACATGTTTTTTGAGTTGTTTTCTAGGGACATCAAATCAAATGTTTCTAGAGACATTTTTGCAATGTCTATTGAGACATCCAAATGTTTTCATAGACATCAAATGAGGCATTGCCGTGTTCATCTCATGTTCATCTTTGAAATTTTACTTTTAATACAAACTACACGTTCTACATATCCCATATGGTTTGCCATACTTCCTACCACCCCACTTCTATATAAGCTTGTGTTTTCATTTCAATATACTCACAATAAATTCCCAAATACAGTGTATTTTGTATGGTGTATTGTACTTGTTGTATAATGTATGTTATATTTTTAATGTATTTTGTATTGTGCAAGAAATATGGTGTATTGTGTATGAATGTAGTTGGTTATCTCAATTGATGTCTTAGAAAACATGTGGATGTTGTAGTTGATGTCCCAAAAAACATGTGGATGTCTTGGTGGACATCCATTTTGCAAAGGGCATGCCATAACGTAAGGGACAATGTAAATGGTTTAATTGTAAACATGAAAGGAAACATGTGCATGTCGCAGAAGATGTCTTTTTGGACTTCAGATTGGACACAATACAATGAACATGTCAAAATTTTGAACTACTACAAAGTTGACATGTGGTAGTGATGTCATGGCTAACGTCATCCAAAGAATGGATGAAAAAGTAGCTTATGTGGCATTCACTGCCCCGTCATCGCTGAGGTGGCGCACATGTGGCAACCACATGGCAACTTCTTAACATTTTAAAAGACCATGTTTTCTAAGACATCCTCCTAAATCTTCTTCAAATCTTATCATGTTTTCTGTAATTTTGCATGTTTTTGGCCTTGTCAATCCTGACGCATTTTTTTTAATATCAAAGTTGACGTTGTTGATGTCCATGCAAACATGACTATCACGTTATAGTCATGTCACAAAAATCGCGGGTTTCTTCTAGTGATAATGTTTGTGTAGTACTTATGTTGTTGTGTATAATATTTTGTTAGTAGAGAGATGTTGTGTTCAATTGCAATAGGATGATTAAAAGGAAAAAGGTCTCTTTGTGGTAACCATTTAGTATATGTTATGTTATTATGGGTTGTCCATTGACATAGATATGTAGTATAGTTTTATGGAATTTTGTATTTGTCTTTTGTTACCTTAGTTTTATGATCTAGTATTTTCCATATGGGAAATTTGAGTGGGTTGTTTGGAATATGTAAAGGGAGAGTTTGTTGTTGTGAGGGTTGTGTTGGTAAAGGGTGCAGAGGATTGTGTGGAGCTATTGGTATTATATCGTGCAGTTATCTGATATGTATTGTGCTTTGAGAGTTCGTACTTCTGGATGTCTTAGGCAAGGTTTTGAACATTTGAGTGTACACCTTGGGTAGCAGAAAAGTTGTTCTGCTATATTCAAAGGCCGTTTTTCGATGTTCGTTGGAATATGATAGTATATTGTAAAGTCTTCAGGTGACATTAAATTTATGCCATTCAGTAGTGTGATATGTTTTATTTTGTGTATGTTGTGTAGTAGGAGTTTGTGTAGAAGTTTAAGGGAGAGTTTGTAGTTTTGGTGTGGCAGAGTGATATTCAATTGTGTCATCCATTCTTGTTCAAGCTCTGTGGCATGTAGTTGGAAGCTTTCTGTTGTGTTCTTGAGGTGGATTCCTGCCTCTTTTTTTGAGTAGAAATAGAGTTCGTATTGTAGGTGATCTGACATAGTCATGTTGTGTGATTCTTGGAATGTTTTCTGCACCACCATATTTGGCCAAAATGTGGTGAATGAGTCCTTTATATATTGTACCTAGTTGTCTTGGATCATTGAGTGCATTGTGAAGCTGTTCGCTAATACAACGTAGATATGCATTTTTAAGGGAGAAGGCTTCTAGTCCAAAGAGTTCGTATGGAAGTTGCGCTATTACGTTTACAGTACATTTAGGTAGCCCACATATGGTTTTTTGAATTCCAATGATTTTTTTGTCTAATTTTTTAATTGTTGGTAGGGAATATGGGACTGCATAAAAGCTGTAAGCTATGCCAACACGTATTACGGTATCAACCATATTGATTTTTTGTTTTATTGTAGCTGGATAGTGGATGAGTTGTGTACATTGATCTGTTAATTTTTTACACTAGTAGAAAAAACAGTGTCCAAAACAACAGGAATCTATTGTTCACTTCTGTTGTTTCGGTTGTGTTGTCCTGGACAAAATCTAACTGAAATCTGTTGTTTTTTTCTGTTAATTTGGTCAAATAAAAAATTAAAAAATTAAAAAAAAAAAAAAAAATCTGGATTTTTTTTCGGCTGCCCGAAAATTACGGGCAGAAAAATTTCCCGGAATTTTCGGGCAGCCACATTGCTCGACCCACGGTCGCCCATGGGGTTCGAACCGGAGACCTCATGGCCAATGGCACAAGGCTCCAACCACTAAACTACCTCTCAACTCAATGTTCAGTTAAAATTTTTTTTTTTACTTATCCATTTATGGTTTGGTGTTTTTAAACTCAGCAGACTTTGGCGGTCATTTTGGCATGGAAAATGAACTTTTTTCAAAAAACTTTGAACTAAGAAAAGTTAGAGATTGAAGTTAACTTTCATCTCCAAAAAACGGTTTGTGATTTCAAGCCTCCAATCAAAAGTTATAGACAAAATTCAGAGAGGATGTTTGAAAATGTTAAACAAAATGTCCCCTCCTACCTCTCTCTGAATTTTATCTATAACTTTTTATTGGAGGCTTGAAATCACAAACCGTTTTTTGGAGATGAAAATTAACTTCAATCTCTAACTTTTCTTAGTTCAAAGTTTTTTGAAAAAAGTTAAATTACTATGCTGAAATGGCCGTCAAAATCTGCTGAGTTTAAGAAATTCCAAATTGTGAATGTTTAAGTTAAGAAAATAAAATCCACTTTACATAGAACAAGAGGCTCCAACCACTACATGGTTGGATCTCCATGTCTATTGGACATAATTTCTTTTACTTATTCACTCACAAATTAATACTTTTATTTTTTTGAGAGTTTTTTTGGTCTTTAAAAGTGCTGTTTTCATATTTTGAAGTGTTTTGGGGGAGTTTTAAGGTGCTGTTTTCGTATTTTGAATTGTTTTTTGGGGTGTTGTAAGGTGCTGTTTCAATATTTTGAAGTGTTTTTGGAGTGTTTTAAGGTGCTGTTTCAATACTTTGAAGTGTTTTCTGGGTGTTTTAAGGTGCTATTTTAATATTTTGAAGTGTTTTTCCAGAATACTAATAAAGATTTAAAAAAACTCCAAAAGTTTTCCAAAAGATTCCAAAAGATTCCAAAAGATTCCAAAAAAGGTTCCAAAAGATTCCAAAAAGATTCCAAAAAAGATTCCAAAAGATTCCAAATTCAACACAAAACTGTTGATTTGGTCATTGCACTACTCAAATCAACAAAAAAACTGTTATCCATTTCTGTTGATTTTTACAAAAATTCAAAAATCTGTTCAAACGGTCATTACAGTGCCCAAATCAACAAAGAACTGTTGATTTTCTATTGATCTGGTCATGATTTTCTAGTAGTGTTAGTGGTGATGTGTGTTTGTAATTTCCATTTTAGTGAGGGTACTAATTGTATACTTAAGTATGTATATGGTTCATTTTGGTGGAGGATTGGTATTGGTTGGTTTCTATAATTAATATTCATAGCTTGTATTTGAGTTTTGAAGGTGTCAGATTTTGTTTTAGATTTATTTGGGCATCCAGTGATTGCATATTTTGGTACTCCCAAGTCCATTCCGGCCCATTCACAATATTTATCAAGTTTATTAAGTTGGGTTTGAAGTGAGTGGAGTTTAGAAGATGCTATTGCTAAATCATCTGCGTATGCTGCAGAGCTAATAGTTATTTTGGAAGTATCGAATTTATATCCATGATTGTCTTTTTGGAGCCATCTAAGTAGTGGTTCTAGAAAAATAAGAAAGAGATAAGGGCTTAGTGTGTCTCCTTGGATAGTACCTCTTTGGACAGGTATTGGTTTAGTTCTACCAAAATGCTCACCGATGAATATTGTAGATGAATATGAGTAAATATTTCCTATTAGTGCTACTGCGTCTTTAGGGTATCGAAGATCTAACATTATAGCCATGAGGCATGTATGATCTATGGATCCAAATGCGTTTTTAAAGTCTATATATAATATATAGATGTCTTGGTTTGTGAATCTTGCATCTTCTAGAGCAGCGATGAGGAATTGTAGTTGTTGTGATGTACTTCGTTCTGCTCTGAATCCTTCTTGACTATCGTGTAGGATTTGGTGGGTTTTGCCATAGGTGGAGAGGATCAGGGTTATAGTACTAGTAAAGAATTTATATATATAGTGTTTGCAAGAGCAATAGGTCTATGGTTTGATAGTTGAGAAGGGTCTCCTTTTTTATAAAGTAGTATAGTTAGACTAGTTTTCCAAAAGGTTGGGATTTGTTTTTGTTTGTAGCATTGTGTAAAAAATAGAAAAAGTAAGTTATGAAAACAATCTGGCATGTTTTTTAAAATTACATTTGGAATTAAGTCTAGCCCATGGGTTTTGTTATTGGATAAGTGCTTTAGGCATATGCCATATGTCTCCTTGTTGAAGTAATGGTGTAGAGGGGTTTCAGGGGTTCCACGTTTATCTAGGATGAGAACGTGTAAGTTATGCCATGGATACTGACACACTCCACACGTACAATGTATTGGGTGTTCTGGTACATAAAAACATGTTGGGACTGTTGATCGGTTATTAATTGATTGTTGGTTGTGTATTTCAATAGCAATGTCATCTGGGTTGGTTAATAGGTTGTTATGTATATCTTTTATGCAATCGAGTGGGGGTGTACTTAGATTTTTAAATACTTATTTATTTATTTAGGACTTTTTTCATATAATTGTCGATATTTTGAGATTGCTTTTTTAATACAATCTTGAGTGTATTTTGTGGTAATTTTGCGAGCTTGTGTGTTTGCAGTTTTGGCTAATTCTACTAATGTTTTGATCCATTCGTGTTGGGTGGTTGCATGTATTGTAGGTGGTGGGATGTGAACGTGGGTGTGGTTTTTAGTTCTTCTAATACTGGATGTATTATCCAATTTGTTGTATTTTTTGTTATGTAGATTGCTTTTCTAATTAGATGGTAAGTAGAGAGGTGGGCTTTCCATTTTTTTGGGAGTTTTCTTGGTAAAAACCCGCCCTATTGGGAGGTACGGTTTGTTAATTGAGGAATTGGTGGTGCACTACAATGTTCTAGTATTTTATTGGATATGCTTTGTATAAGGTGATCCAAAGAATTACATGCTATTTGCCAATGGTGTTGTGTCAAGTGTGTATTTGTAAGAGTGGTGGTGAGTTTGTTTATTTGGAGCGCGTGTTCTTCAAAAAAATTTGTTTTAAATATTTCTATATTTTTTTGTGGGATGGGATTTAGAATTCTTGGGGAATTATTTTGTGTTGATGTTATGGGTCGTGTTATTAATGTATTTTGTGGTACATGTAGTGTTACAAGGGAGTGGTCTGAGTTTAGATTGTGATTATGATTTGTAGTTGCTGTGTATAGAGTGGTATTAGGTGTATGTATGTAAAACCCGTCTATTAGGCTAGTTTGGATGTAGTTTTGACTGCCTTGTCTAGTAAATGGGCTATCGGTAGGTATGTAAGTGAGTTGCAGATTGGTTGTGAATGTATGCCATTCTATATCTTCTGTTTGTGGCTGGATTATGTTAAATTCATTTTGTCTTCCAATGAGGGCAATGTCTCTATTGAAGTCACCACACAACAAGTGGATATATTGTAAATGTAGAGAAATTTGGTGGGTTATTGTTTGTTGAATTTTTGGTATTAATTGTAAATCGTATAGGTGTGAGGGCATGTACATGTGGAGTAATAACCAAGGTTGTAGTGGGTGGTTACTAATTTTTATTATTTGCAGATATTGTGAGAATTTCGCAGGAGTTGGAATTTTGGTGATGTTTGCAGGATATGCATATTTTTTGTATATAAGGGTTAGAAGTCCGCCACGTCCTGGTATGTATGGTCTTCTATGTTGTATACATTGAGTTAATGCATGTGTATTATTAAATATTAGTTTATATTGTGGAAATAGATTTTGTATGTTGCAGTTATTTTGGTTTCTTGGATTACTATTATTGTAGGAGTTGCTAGAGTATGTGAAATCAATTGTTGAAGGCTTGGTAGAGCTGTGTTGATTGATGCAGCATTCCATGTGATGATGCATGTATTAGGGTTGCTAATTTGTAGGTTTGTTGGGTAAGTTGGGGGTATATTGGGGAGGGGTGGTGGGTGAGAGTATTCTTCTAGGGTGTCATGACATTTTAATGTTTCTATGAGTAGGTTTTCGGGTAAATATGGGAATTTGTCGAGCATAGTTTGTAGGTTCAAAGGCTCATTTGTTTGATTGATGAAGTTATATATTTATTTTTGAATGGATTCAGGAGGTTCAATTATTTTTTGGTTTCTATTTTTAAAGAGTACATACGGGTGCAGTGTTGTGATGTGTCTTTCTAGTGGATTTTGTAGTACGGCCATGTTGTCTAATAATATCGTGGTCCAATCTAGAGTTGTTGTTTGTATTAGTAGTTGGTCACAAGCTTCTAATTGTGGACTGAGTGTGAAATGAGCGCAAATAACAGTCTAGGTGGTGGGTGGTGTTGATTTTGATAAGCGTACTGTGATAGGTGGGGGTAGTTTCTGGTTGTATCATTGTGCATAGGGTGCGTAATGTTTATTACAGGTGCGAATTTTTTTGCTAAGTGTTGGTATTCGGGTTGTAGTTTGATTGTACATGCTATAAAATACATTTTACTTCTATGTTTATGTGGCAGTGGATGTAGTTTGAGTATATCAGGCATGGGTCTTGGATTTGTTTTTATGTCGCCACAAAGGAGGAGTAATATATGCATTGGAAGTAGTACATTATAGTTGTAGTGGTTGTGATAGGTTTGATTTTTTGTTGTTGGTGGTGTAAAGAATTTTTTGTTATTGTTTTGTTTTCTGTTGAAATTGTTTTTATTTTTTGAGGGTTTAAGAAAATATATATGGGTTTTGTTGTTTTGTTGTAGGGATACATTTATAGTGGTGTATGTTTTGTCTATGTTGGGGCTATGTTTTTGATTATGGGTGAGTTGTAATAGTACAAGGCCAGGAGGCTAAGCTTCTTTTGTTTGTTTTGATGTTGGTGTGTTTATTAGGAAGTTTATTGGAGTATGGTAGTGTTTTTGTGTGTATTGAATATTGTTTTTATTATTATGAACAATGTGTTTATGTGTGTATAGATATGTCATGTAGATTTTAGATTGATGTGATTGAATTTGTGGAAAGAAATTTGTGTGAGAAAAAGATGAGAGTGTAAAACATAGCAAAATATATAAATGATATTGCCAAGTAGTGGCGGTATTACGGTATACAATACTTGGATGTAAGTACTAAAAAGGGGTGATGTAATACTAAGGTATATGTCTATGGCACTCTTTTTCTGGGCGATGGCATTGTATGACCTAACTAGTTTGGCGGTGTAGAAGATTCCAGAGCATTGATGGCTGGGCGAGCTAAGTTTCTGACAACCTGCATGCTCTGGCATAGGATGTTTTCTAGGTTTGAGAGAGCACCTCTGAGCTCGTGGTCTATCTTGTTTGTGTAAGTTTTTGCCTCATCTTGAAGTTCATCTTTTAGCTGACTCATATTAGCTTGAAATTCAACACGTAATTTTGAATTTTCTTTGGCAACTACCTCTCCAACTAATGTTGATAGTTCTTCTCTATTCAAGGATTGTTTGTTTGCAGAAGTTGATGCATTGTTTGTGAGTGCTTCGACTGTACTTGCCAAAGCAGTGTTGATGTCCAAAAATCCCCATTTGTGGAGTGTGTCATCATTGGGATGCGCGGATCCATCAAGAGAGTTAGGATGAGGCTGAAACTCCATCCACTTATGGTGTAGGCGTGCCGATCTCTTCACATGTTGCTTGTAGACAACAGCATTGAGACATTCAACATTGGCGACACCACTATGAGAGTCTCCTTTGTGGCGTGGGAAGAAGATGGATTTGACGTTCTTGGAGCCAAGGTGGTTGTGTAATTCCTAGGTCACTTGAGCAATAGATTTGGTTAGGTTTATGTTTTTGACAATGAGAACAAGGCAGTTTCTTTTGTTTACCTCTTCGTAAGTGAGCTGGTTCAAGTTTGGGTTGACAGGTTGAAGAAGTTCTCCCAATATTGCAATATAGTGTTGTTTGATCTTTGTGAGTTGCTCGGGCGATGTTGTTGTTAGGGAATGTTAGCCAACTGTAGGATTCGGCAATGGATTTTTGAACTTGGACTAGTTCAAAATCATAACTCGGTTGAAACTTTCTTCCAGTACGTGCTTGAAGAGATGGTGAGATTCAACATTACGAATTGTTGCAAATGAATCCTGGCCATACCCGACCAAACTTTGGCAGTTTTGGGGCCATAGCATAAGATTGCTACTAGTTCAGCAATGCTATCTCCTATTGGTATGTTCATTTCCTGAAACCGAAGCAAAACTTTGGACATGGCTTGCTTTTGGTTTAGTGGCACTATAGGTTTCTCAAAGTGTAGCAGTATATGGTAATCAAGAGCTAGTTGAGTATTCATGTTTATCTCAATATCAAAGAGGATTTGTGTCAAGTTGAAGTGTTGTCCTTCGATGCCATCCAATCGGGATGTTGGCCACAGCTTTTGTTGGACGCGAGGAAAAGACATACGAGCTTTTGTAAATTCTTCAGCTTCTTGTGGAGAGTAACCCTAGATGATGAGTTGAGCTATGGACGCGTTGTTGATGATCGGTGGCATGCCAACTTCGTAAGCTAGAGTTTCCATGGTAGGAAAACCATACCAAAATTCTTGTTGTATTGGGACTTTGAATAGAGTCATGGTGGTGATGGTGCCTTTGGATTTCTTCTGAGTAGATTTGCCAACTTCCAAAGTAGCGCGTTTGTGAGGTAGCACATTTGTGAGGAATAGTAGCATCTTCCATCTCAATCTCATCTGTGTAAGCCATATTCTGCTGAGATTTGTTGTTGTGTGTAGGATTTGACATTGTTCCTGCAGTGAATTGGAATTGTTTATAAGAGTAAATACATAATATTGATATGGTTAGTATTGTGTTACGTCGATAGTGGTTTTGTTTTGGGGCATTGTGAATGTCTAAGTCCGCAAGTAGTTGTACTTGGGGTAAGCATTTGGTTAAATCGTCAAATGTCATGGGTTTCACTATGGTGGAGTATGTATAAACTTTCAACTGTCTGGAATGCAATATAAGAGTCCTCCCGAGGGCAATAAGCTCCTGGGCATGAGTGGAAATGCAAAGAATTGGCCAAAAGAAAACATAAGTGGAGTTTGGAGATGTAGCTAGTGTGGTAATAGTTAATGTTCTGGATTTTTTCAGAGCATCGACAATGGGATGGCTAGGATATTTAACCTGTATCCAACACAAAAAAAGCCCTCCCAAGGACAAGGAGCTCATGGGCATGAGTAGGCGTATATACTTGTAAATATGAAATAATACTAGAGTTATGGAGTTTAATCTATTGAGCTATGGTGAAATATAAAAGTGTTGTAAGCAGAGTCTCGGAGGCGTATTTGTAAGTTTTTGGTTGTTTATTACAAACCTTCCCGGTGACATCCAAATGCTGGGCATGATTGGGTTTAAAATTAAGACATATGAGAGAAATATTTGAAACAAAAATGTGAAAAAAGAGGTAAGGTTGCAAGGTAATAAAACTGGTTCTATGCAAAGGATTAAAGAGTTGTCTTTTGTATAAATTCCAATGGTTGATTTTGATTGACATGTGCTATAAATAAAAAGTTTGGAGCGAAAAATTAAAAACGACAAAGGATTGAGTTAGAGGCTTACCTCTACTAGTAGGGCATGTTGTGCCTATGGGTTGCGACAGGGGTGCAGGAGGGCGCCGCAATAGAGGGGAGCATGGAGCAGGGCGGTGCGTTAGGGCTGATTGTACACTAGGGCGGTGCGTCGGGGGGCAACTTGCGACAGAACGCCGCGTCGGAGGTAAGTCCATGATCTGCGATCTTGAATTTATGAAATGGAGCGTCGGTGGTGTCGCTGTTGCAGGCGAGGTCATTGTTGCAGCCAGGGTCGTTGTTGCAGTAAGCGGAGCAGGTGGAGTTGATTCTATAGTAGGCGGAGCAAGTGGGGTCGATATTGCAATAGATGAAGCTAGGATTGGTGCTGACAAAGATGGAGTTGGTGTTGCACGGGAGGAGCCGCGTTGTTTTTTCTTCACCTGCTTTGTCGATTTGCAATGGGATTTCAAGCGCCGGTCAGATTCTTCAACTCGTTTGAGCTTCACCAACTGCTCTTGCTTCTTCATACGGTCGGAGATGGTGAGTACAAGAAACGAAGGGGGAAATGTAGAGAGAATTCGACTGTGTTGTGGGTAGCTAGGAGCGTGAGATTGACAAGGTGAAAGTTGGTGGAGTGCAGAGAGTGCATTGTATTCGTATACAAGATTTATAGGGGTTGTGAGCACAATGTGCTTGGTGATTAGGCAATATCTGAAACATAAATAGTAAAGTGAACAAAACTGAAGAAAAAAAATGGGGGAAAACTCACCTGATGCGTTGTGTGCCACCTTAGTTTGCATGTTGCCGAATTTGGGGGAGTGATCGAGATCAAGTCTTGCTTTGGCCACGGCAGTCTACATAGAGGAGTAGACGAAATCAGGGGGTGTTGCTTTGATTACCGTAGTCTACATGAGAAGTAAACGAGAGCTAGGGGGTGGAGGGTGACACCGTAACGGCAGCTAGGGGAAGCAACCGACATGCAAGCCACAGTGATAGTATCGGAGTTGAAGAGATCAAGGAACTCCTAGTCCTTGATTTTGTACAGGCAAGAAACTTCCCCACCCAGCCGCTCAGTATAGAGAAGTGTTTCCAACATTTGCTGCAGGTCCATCGAAGCACGGTCCGAGATCCCGATTTCTCGGATCTGATATGTTTTTGAGATCTTGTTGTCGGCGCAGTTTGGAGCTCCACGTTCACCATACTGCGTTCTTCCCCCTCCGGAGATGCCCAGCAACACTCGTCCCTTTAGCCGCTGGCATCACCCTTACCCTGTGCAAGTTTAGCAGAGCTTCATTGACACTCTGCTCCGACACCCACCACCGACCTTCCTCCGCTCCATCGCTACGCTCTCAATCATGATCCTTACAGGTGAAAACTTCCTATGACTAGTCAAACAAAAATACAACTATTCATCCTTAGTTTTGGGGGTGGAAAGGAGAAATCTTCTAGAGTGCTTTGACTTCCAATGAGTGGTTTTGAAATTTAGTATACCAATGATTCCCATGGTATCAAAATGCATGATTTCCATAGGCACCCGTCCGTCCTTTAAGGGTTAAAGTAATATTTTAAGAAGGCATTAGAGAAAAAATGAGGCCTCTAGAGGGCTACCTCGTGGTGTCAGACCAAGCTAATTTGAGCTTGGTCTATCACCTCAAAAAGTGCCGCACCTTTGGTGTTAGCCAAGGTGAATATCTCAAAATCTACTAGTTTTTGCAATTTTTTTTTTTTTAAATTATTTTAAATTTTTATAAATTTATTTCAGCCCTAGTGGTGGGTTTTTTTCTTAGACTTCAATTCAAGGATTAGTTCCTAGCAATTTGCACAATAGTCTACTGCTAAAGAGATATTTGTTTTTCTGGAAGCATAATCGGTTAAAGTTTATCATACAGTTATTAACATAAAAATTGATTATTTGTAATAGAAATCTCTTTCATTATGAATTAGCTGCCAATACTTTGAACACAACTTTGTAATAGAAACATTTACATATGTACAGATGCTTTACCTTCTAAGTAATTGAAGATGTAAGTAACTGACAGTGATCGATAAACCGCCCCTGGCTCTTAACAAAGTACACTTACTATTCATTTCACATATCTTCTAAAAAGCCATCCAAGAGCTATCAAATCAAAAATATTTGACGGTTTTTGGGGGTAGTGCCTTAATTTGTAGTGATTAAAGCAAATTTCTCTCTGGCTTAGCCAATAAGCCTGAGACTTGATTACGGTGGTTTTCCCACTTCCTAACAAGCTGCTTCTTCGTTAATATTTTGAACCGGATCATGTTTACAACAAGCTTAGTGCCAAGCTTCATAAATACAAGTTGTTCCACTTGTTCTAAGGGTGCGGAGGATCGATCAACTACATGTCTGTCGAAAATGGTTATGGGATCTCAAAATAGCGGCCAACAAGTGTTATTAATTTCTGAGGCAGCTTTGTTACCAACTCTTTGTGATCAAATTTTGTTGGTTCTTTTTAGGATGGATTGAACACTCTCTCTGGTGAAAAAACGATGACAAGTTGTGGTAATTTGCAGACACCTCGTGTACGTCTCATGGCATACTAATTGTTTGTTGTTGCCTTGTTGGACATGGGCACAAGTGAAGATTACCCGTGTAGATTGCAAGTAATTAACGTTTGAAGTGACAAAAATCATTTTTTTGGCCTTGTGAAAATATGGGCAACTGCACTTCAAAGGTCACATTTGTATGAAAAAATGTACAAAATGGTGGTTACTCTTTGGATTCATTCCTTAAGTCAAGTTGGCTACATGCTTGAAAAATTTTAGATCATTTAGAATTGCATAACATATAGGAAAAATAAAGTAAGTAGAAAGAAGTACAAAGTGATTCAAAACACTAAATTGTTAAGAATTTAATTATAAAATTGAAAAATTCCAATCCCAACGGTGGTAATGTAGTTATAAACAATCTACATTATATTCTTTGTATTTTTTTCAAAAAATATGAAAAATTGAGTTAAATAAAGGACTCCAAAGTTTATTTTTGAGTAAAGAATCCATAATTATCTGCAAACTAGAACACCTCATAATTTTCATCTCGTAAATCAAAATGGAATGATTCAAAGGTTATAAATCTAGAAAATCAATTTCAAATTTTTATTTTTTTTAAAAGTGATTTTTAAAGAAGTTTTTTGGGATGCCCAGGTTGCCCGTCGGACGCTAAAAATTACACATCATGTAATAACTTTTGAATCATGTAGTCAAAAGTTATGAAAATTTTTGGGCCTTAAAGCTACTCCTCGGGCACACATTGTGTGAAATTTTCAAAGAAAAAAATAAAAATTTTGTCTATGGTGAGTTGCACAAAATTGCTATGTTGCTAAAAAACAATATTTGGTCCTTTAGAGATTAAAACCTGCACGAGGAGTAATAACAAATTCATATTATGAATACTATTTGTTACAAATTCTTTGTAAAGTTTTTTTGAATTTTTGAGTATAGATTTATAATGAAATTTTTAGAAAAATGAAGAAAGTTCATGTATCAAATGCATCATTTGCTCAAAAAAATCTGAGTAATTTCAATAGGTATATTTAGAATGTAGATTATAGAGGTGTAAACCAAATTTCCATGTCTTTCAATAATTAGAAAATCAATAGGCCTTTGTTATAATTCATACATTCAAATTTTTATATATAAAATATTATAATTCAAGATGTTTTTCCAATTTCATGTATTACCAATTCACTTAACCTCCTTGCATTGTAGGGCACCCGACTTTGTGTAAGCTAAACATCTTGGTTCTAAAAAATTTCATGAGTGAACCTAACATCATACACTTGTGAATGGTCAAAATCCTCATCTTTGTATAGAGAAAAAATCGTTTTCCAAGAGGGCCCAAAGTCTGCAGAGTGCAGACCCTCTTTTGCAGGAATGGAAAGAAGTTTTTTTTTCTCACTTCAAACATTATAATCTTTCAATTGGTGCTGTCAAATGAGCTGAAATTTTTTCTACACTTTGGTAAAATAATTTACTTCAATTTTGTCCCATTGAAGTTTCAAAAGAAAAAATTTCAGTTTTCATTCTTGAATAATATACCAGAAACCCGCAGTTTACCCGCAGTTTTTGACAATGACTCCCTGAAAGAAACCCTTGTTCCTTGACGGGTTAAAGTCTTGTATTTTTCAACCACCCGAGAACTGTTGTTGATAAAAGCAACCGACAGTGAAATGACAAAAGAGAGAGGGTGCAAGTCTTGGAATTTCGTGCCATGCCTGCCTGCCAAGATTTTCAACAGGTACAATTATTTGTTATAAACTTGGCATCACATATTGCTGTTGAAATTCAGTACGTCTTGTCCTTGGGGTGAGATCCGATCTCTACCGACACTTCTAAAACACTACAGAGTTCCAAAATACTAGCAGTATGAAGAAGACGAATATCCTGGAATTACAAGAAGAATTTCATTAACGGATTTCACCAAGCAGTTGATATTTCACTGTCAACGTCAATTTCGTTAAGTTGGCGGTAATCAATTACTTTCGCTCAAATCGATCAGGTCGGCCGTCCTGAAACCAAAATCTGCAGCTTTCGTAGTTTGTGGCCTGAAATTAGACAACTGTGAAGCAATATCTCACATTTTCTGGCTAGTGGAATATCGATCACCAAATGACGTTAATCACACTGGGCCTCGAGCTCTTCTGTCAATATTTGAAACTTACGTTAGAATCTTCGTCGTCACACATCGAGGAGCGGCAAACTCGAACTCAATATCGAACGAATGTTCTCGTTCTGCGAGCAGTGCATTATCCTGTGTGTAGATGCTGATAATCGTTCTTCACTTGTGTGTCGAGTATAAACTCCAGCTGGATACATGCATCCGTGCTCTTGTCTGAATAAGTCGGAATGACTACCACTCTAAAATGGATGAAAGATATGCTCATTGATTTACTTGCAGTCTTTCAACCCATCCGGAGTATAAATTAGTCTAATTCTTCATACTTCTAAACTGTCTAAATGCATTAGTTATTAAGCTTCAATAAACCTCAATATCTCAGATGATGGCATCTACTATTCATATGATTATAGATATCACAGTTTCACACAAAGTCGCAGAGAAAAAGGGGAGATTTAAACCCGGGGACTTCAATTAAACCCAGCGGATGAACAAAGAGAATGAAATCGGTTTTAGGTTCAGTATAACTTACAGAACCCAGCAAATAATATAATTATTATACAACATCATAACGAGGAATTTGAAGTATCAAACCGTCTGAAACAAAGGAGGCTCAAAATTAGTACAATCATCTATTACGTACTCGCCTTGTGAACAGAAACTCTATTCAAATTTGGTCACCAAACATGCTTTAATTTCCTCAATGTGAGATATCATGCGAATGCACAAAGTAACAAACTGTGCTCAAATATGGAACTCAATTATGATAATCAACACACGGAACACCGTTGTATGAAAATGAGAAAACCTCAAACCTGTGGATGGACCCATCATTATGCAATTACATGGGGTCCAATTAGGGGTAAACCAATGGAAGGATCACTTCAACCTCGGATTCAGACCAGACACTCGCACACCAACAAAATCAATCGACCTAAAGAATCAGAAGGCACTCGATCCTGTCTCGCTTCAAATGCATGTTAATCCAGCAACTACGGCAAATAATTATATGCTATTATTACTATAATGCCACAAACTCGGTCACTCGATCGGATAAGCTATTGATCCATTTTACATGCGGAACTGCTTCCGGATCAGGTCCACCGTCTGCTCGCTGATGCGGAAAGCCTTCTCCAACACCTCGTCGCTGATGTCCGGAGTGAACAAAGCCGGAGCAATCTGCTGCACGCCGGGGTTCTGGCTGTTCAAAGCGGCGAAAGCCAACGCAGGGTAGTTGCCCACGTTCAGCTGGAAGTGCACCAGGCCCCTGGGAAACACGAACAGCTCGCCTTCCTTGAGGGTGGTGGCAAACAAAATGTTGCTGGTGTCCACAAAGCCCACGTACAGCTCGCCCTTGGCCAGCAGCAGAATCTCGGTGGCGCGTGGGTGGGTGTGCGGGGGGTTGATTCCGCCCTTGGCGAAGTCGATGCGAGCCGCGGAGATGCCCAAAGTGTTCAATCCGGGGAACTGTTGGACGAAGGCAGGCGTGACGTTGGCCATGTTGGCGTTGTTGGTGTTGCCGGCGATGTTCAAGCCGGCGAAAGTGAAGTCGTCCGCGGACACCGCATCGGCAGGCTTGCACGTGAATCCGTTGATGGTGATTCCGCTCTTCACGTCCGCTACGCAGAAGTCCTGGAGCGGATCCTCGTCTGCTGCCATGGCGAGCATGGGCACTAGCGCCACGCTCATCATCACGGCCACCGTCACCCACACGCTGCGTCCGGTCATGACACCCATGATGTCGTTGCTGCTAGAAATGGAAGGAGGAGTTTCGGAGTTCAGCTGCAAGTCGAGCTCCGTGAGTTGCAAGAGATCTCGCAGAGTCAGTTGAGAATGAAGTTGGACGATGGTAGTGAACTGGTTGCTGCTGTTACAATTGTTTGGTCTGTGGGGGTTTATATACATATCGGGGTCGTGACTTGTGAAGCGCGTTCTCGAAGACGCGGATTGACCTCTGGGGTAACGGAGAGGAAATCTCGGAACTTGTGGATTACTGTGAAGAGGGAAAACGGAATAAGGTGTGCATGGATCGCAGAGTTTGGAAAGCCACTCCCGAGTCTCCACCGTGCTGGAAGTGCCGTGATTACCGGTCGTAGAAATACGTGTCGTTGTGGGAGGAGGAAATTTCAGGCCTGGTTTCTATTCTTAAACTGCCATTAGGCGTGTGTCAGTTGGGGTGATGTTAAGCGCCATTTTCCTTGTTTTTGAAATCATCTCCATTTAGAGTGTCAAAGAGAAGAAGAAATTGAGGGACATTTGTATAAATGTTTCGACTTTGTGTCCGTTGAAATCAATGTTGCATTATAATTTCTCACTGTTGAGATGGATTTCCGTGTGCGCCAGAACAGAATTGCGAAAATCTCTGGACTTTGGTGCAACTGTTGTTCTTCATTTTCGTAAGACTGAGTTGAAGAAGCGAATCGCAAGTTGTGAGATGGCTTGAGAAACAGTTGCACGGGAGTGCCCGAGTGCAGAGCACTGAGGCAGAAGGGCTCACCCGCTCTCTTCATTCAGTGTTTAACCGTGAGTCTCAAATAGAAGTTCTATGGCAGGCCTATATATAATAATTGAACCCCTCAAATTCCCCAGTATATTTTTGGCAGAAATTGTCCAAATTAAGCGGCCATTTTTTAGGGCAGTGAAATCCATCAAAAAAGAGTTATAAAAAAATGAAAGCTTAAGAAAGAGTACTAAACTACCATGGGTATCTGAGAAAAGACTTTGGAAACTGTCATTAAGAAGATGAAAAGATTATATATAGCATACTAGCATTAAAGTAATATTGTAAGAAGGGGGAATGAATCTAGACCTTGCTTGACATGAATACATGACCAATAATTTATGATCCCTCTAGGCATGAAGTTTTTGCACTACACATGGGTCTTCTTTTGGGTAGTTGCATCCAATATTCCTAATGTCATGGATTGTTTGTTATAGGTGGTTGCAAGAAAAAACAAATGTTTTTGGTAGGGTTTTGTCAAAACTGCTATAGTAGTATAAGTACTACAAAACACAAGAATTAGAGCCATTATTTGAAAAACAGCAACTAATATTACCTATGACTACTTACAAGTACTGAAAAAATACCATTTGAAAAAAAAGATAATTTGTCAAGAGAAAATAGATTTAACTAGGTAAAAATTTATAATAATTAAAAAACCATGAACAAAATAACTAAAAATTGGCCATTTGTAAAGACTTGATAGAGATCACATTTTACCAAAAATTAGAAGTCTAAACCATCTTCATTGTTTAGAAGTGCATGTACAAGGGAGCCCTATTTGTACGAGTTTGGAGGCCATAAAATAATGTAGTTTTAGATTTCCTTTGGTAGGCACATGTCTCCCTACCATGGAAATAGACCATAAAAATTCTAGCTCTATATTGTGATAATTTTGGGTACTCCAAAGTACTATAAAATCCTAAACCTCAAAATGTGACAAATTAGCAAAATTGACTTATAAATATAAAATGTCTTTTTTAAAATGTCTAAGAAATAAGGGATATGATTACAATCAAGTTAACCACCTCCAATAAAAAAATTTAAAGTTCATTGGGTTCTACTATCAAAAGTTCTTCAGAAAACAACTCCATCACTCTAAATGTGACACAAAATAGGACTAGTCTTTCTTGCAATTATCTTTATATACTCTCAAAAGTAGAAGAGATATTGTACACTTGTTGAGCAAAAGTCAAATATTCGAACAATGTAACTTCTGATTCATCAAACAATTAGAAAGAAAATAAATATTTGATTTGTTCATTTGTTTAAGTTTTAAAATCTGCAAGAGGAGTAAAAACAAATTCACATTATGAATACTATTTGTTACAAATTCTTTGTGAAGATTTTTTTGAATTTTTGAGTATAGATTTACGATGAACTTTTTTTTTTAAATGAAGAAAGTTTATGTACCAAATGCATTGTTTGCTCAAAAATCTGAATAATTTCAATAGGTATATATAGAAGTGTAGATTATAGAAGTGTAAACTAAATTTCCATGTCTTTCAATAATTAGAAAATCAACAAGCCTTTGTTATAATTCCTACATTCAAATTTTCATAAAATATCATAATGCAAGATGTTTTTTTAATTTTATATTATGAAAGAAAATAGAATTAATATACAGACTTCATTTCATTGATTGGTCTCAAATTCAAAAAAGATCATAATTTATAGCACAATCACCTAAGTTTTGCATAAGATGATATATCATTGTATCATTAGAGGAGTTTTCGGACCCTTGGAGGGCCGTTTCAAGCAGCTGCGGGGGAACTGTCCCCCTGCAATTTTCGGGGAATGGCTGTTCCCGATAAAAAAAAAATTTTAAAAAACAGAAAAAAAATTTCATTTTTTTCCGACATGGAAGTCGCCATTCCACGTCTGCAAGCTGCTGCGGCCCCTCGCGAACCAGTTCCCGCAGTCTGGGAACTTACAGTCCTCCAGGGGGCTGAAATCTCCTCTAATGACAATTATATATGGGTAGTTTGTAGCACCGATGACATGATTGACATCGCCAATGGCGCCGGAAGAATCGCCAAGTGATCCCTCGGCCAAGAAAGATGAAGTTCATTGAGTAACGGACAAGGGTTGATCACTCCTATTCTTTTGGTTTTATTAAAAAAAATTAAAAAAATAAGAATATTGGGGGGGGGTCGGATGTCCTTTGTTTGGTGGATGGAATGCATTAGAGAGAAAATGAGACCTCTAGAGGGTTGCTCCGGAGTGACCTAACAAGGCTATTGGTTTTCAAAGTAGTCCATGGCCGGAATCTAGTTGCAAAGGAAAGTCAACTTGGGTGAATTTCGCCGGAGCAATCAGCCCTAGCGACTAAATAAAAAAATTATTATTATTTTTTATAGTTTTCTTTCTCTGCGACTAAATTTTTCTTTAAAATTGAGAAGAAAAAAAGAAATTGTAAAACTGGGTTCTTGTGCCACTGGCAACATTGAAAACTGCAAGTTTGAGGTGGGCAATTTTAGGGGAAAAAAAACTTTTTTTTGTCAAAAAGAAAAGATGGGAGGGTAGTCTAGCTGTTGCTGAAGCAACCCTCTGGAGGCCTCATTTTTTCTCTAATGGAGGGACAGGAAGGTACTCACCCAAACTTTCTTTTGGCAATGGCAACCAAGGTCATCGCTGCTATAGATGTTCCATTGTATACTGCCTAAATGCAACAAAATCAACATGTGAATCATTTCTTGCAATTGTCCAACTAAATTGGCCCAAATAATTTTTTTATTTTATTTTTCAAAGATGAATCTCATATCTCCTATAAATAATTAAAAATTTAGGATTTTTGTGAAGTTTTGAATTTTCTTTGAAGGAAAAATGAAGAATAGCTCCAAAAATTAGCACCAAATATCTTAAATTTTCTGCATATATGTACACAAATTAAAGTTTAGAATATCACAGTATAAAAGAAATTTCTTTGTCTTTCTATAATAAAAATTCAATGGACCAAATTGGTTATAAGACCCTTGTTCAAATTGTACTATTCAAGTACATCTATTAATTAATTAAGTATATGAATCTTTTAAAATTTTAAATTAGAGTAAAGAATAGAGTGACCTATTAAACTTTTTTTTCATGAAGTAGACACAAAAACATAAAAAAACATCATTTCTATAGATAGATTTTAGATCAAGGGTAGATGCAAGAAATACCAAAATTGCATTGATTTAGGGAGTGTTCTACCAAAATTGTGATTTTTTGCGCTCAATACTATGAATACTACAATACTACAAAATCAATTGTTGATTTGAAAAATCAATGCTCAATAGTACTTTTGAGTACTTAATAATACTAAAACAATACTATTTGAAAAAAATGGCAGTTTGTCACAAAAAGTAGATAAAATTAAGTATAAATTAATAATAATTAGAAAATCATGAATAAATAAAAACTAAAAATTGGCCATTTGTAAAGACTTGATAGTGATTACATTTCACCAAAAATTAGAAGTTGAAACTATCATGAATGTTTGGAGTGCTATACGCAAGGGATTCCTATTTGGCTATTTGCATGCATGTTGAGGACAAAGAATTGTGTTTTTTTAATGCCCTTTGGTGGGCACATGCTCATCTAGTGTGGGAATAGCCTACAAAAAATTCAAGTGAACATCATAATTTTTGGATGCTCCACAGTACTAAAAAAACCTAAACCGCAAAGTGTGACAAATTAGCTAAACTACAATTTAATTAAAGGATTTTTTTTCAAAATTTCTCAAAAATAAGGAATCTGAGGACTTTCGAGTTAGCCATCTCCAATAAAAATTTCAAGTACATGGACTTCATTTCCCAAAAGATATGGCGAATGGCAACTCTGTCATTCCAATTGTGACGCAAAATAGTACTAGTGTTTCTTGCATTCACCCTCAAGAGCAAGGAGTTCGAAGTGGCCAACATATAACATATTAACTCCTAAAGGACCAAGTGTCCATTCAACTTACGCAATAAATCTTGGGTAGCTTCCTAAGAAGTTGATTATGGTCGGATGATCATAAAATTTAGATACAATGTACGAATATGTATTTCCTTGGTGAAAAACTTATTATTTTCTGATTGGGTGCCCAGATCAAAAGTTATACTGCCCTAAACTTTTGGAGTAGCTTGGGTAATCCAAGAATCTTTTGGGAATTTTTTGCAAAAAGGATCATCAACTTTTAAAATTTGGCATGCATATAACTAATAACATATGACATACAATTGTCCAAAAAAAATAAAAATTTAATCCTCAAATCCCATTCTAAGAGGAGTTAAACTTTGTTAGCTATATTGGGATAGTTTCAAGAAAAAACATTTTCTTCTAACTTCAAGTCCTATTATCCTGCATTGTGTGAAGTTAAAATTCTTGAAATTTTTTCCACATATTCCAAATGTTTGTCTCTAACTTTACATTGTTCGGATTTCAAATAAAAATCTTTTTCATTGCATATGAAATCATCAAAAAATGACTCATGTATTACCAATTCACTCAACCTCCTTGCATTGTAGGGACGTAGGGTGATTCTGTGTAAGCCAAACATCTCAGTTGCTTCAAAAAAATTTCATGAGTGAACCTAGCATCATATACTTATGAATGGTCAAAATCCTCATCTTTGTATAGAGCAAAAATTGTTTTCCAAGAGGGCCCAAAGTCTGCTGACCCTGTTTTGCAGTGATGAAAAGAAGTTTTTTTTTTCTCACTTCAAACGTTATAATCTTTCAATCTGTGTGCTGTCAAATGAGCTGAAATTTTTTCCACACTTTGGTTACTTCAATTTTGTACAGTTGAAGTTTCAAAGAAAAAAAATTCAATTTTCAATTTTCATTTTTTAATAACATACCAAAAAACCGCAGTTTTTGACAATGTCTCCTTGAAAAAAAACTCGGTCCTTTTAGGGTTAAAGTCTACTGTATTTTTCAACCATCCGACAACTGTTCTTCATAAAAGCAACCGACAGTGAAATGAGAGAGAGAGCGTAAAAGTCTTGGAATTTTGTGTCATGCCTGCCTGACAATGTTTTCAACAGGTACAATTATTTGTTGTAGAATTAGCTTCAGATATTGTTGTTGAAATTCAGTACGTCTTGTCCTTTGGGTGATATTCGATCTCTACCGACACTTCTAAAACAGATCGGATATTTAGTTAAAATGGCGATATTCTTCAGCCATTTTTCAATTCACTTTCTAGGACTCTTATAGATTTCAGACCACATGGTCAAAAGTCTAGGACCGGTTTACATTTCAGATCACATGGTCTAAACCTAAAAGTGACAAGTTTATGGAATCTTTCCATTTTAACGAAATATTTGTTAACAGAGTTCGAAAATACTAGCAGTAAGAAAAAGACGAATATCCTAGAATTAAAAGAAGAATTTCATTAACGGATTTCACCAAGCAGTTGATATTTCATTGTTAGCACAATCAACGTTAAATTGGCGGTAATGAATTACTTTGGCTCGATTCGATCAGGTCAGACGTCCTCAAACCAAAATCTGCAGCTTTCGTACGTAGTTTGTGGCCCTGAAATTAGACAACTGTGAAGCAATATCTCACATTTTCTGGCTAGTGGAATATCGAACCCCAATTGACGTTAATCAAACTGTGCCTCAAGCTCTTCTGTCAATATTTGAAACTTACGTTAGAATCTTCGTGGTCACACATCGCGGAGCGGCGCGCAAACTCGAACTCAAAATCGAAGGAATGTTGTCGTTCTGCGAGCAGTGCATCATCCTGTGCGTAAATGCTGATAATCGTTCTTCTTGCATGTCGAGTATAAACTCCAGCTGGATATGAGCATCTGTGCTCTTGTCTGAATAAGTGAATGACTGTACCACCCTTGAATGGATGAAAGATAAGCTAATTCATTTACTTGCAGTCATTCAACCCATCAGAGGTATAAATCAGTCTAATTCTTCATACTTCTAAACTGTCTAAACGCATTTAGTTATTAGGCTTCAATAGACCTAAATATACCAGATGATGGCATCTACTATTAATACGATTATAAGTATCACAGTTTCACACAAAGTCGCAGAGAAAAGGGGAACTTTAAAAACCCAGGGGATGAACAAGGAGAATGAAATCGATTTTATGTGCAGGATAACTTACAGAACCCAGCGAATAATATAATTATTATACAGCATCATAACCAGGAATTTGAAGTAACTAACCGTCTGAAACAAAGGAGGCTCAAAAATACCACAATCATCTATATATTACTCACTTTCTGAATCCAAACTCCATTCAAATTTGGTCAGCAAACATGATGTTATTTCCTCAAAATGAGATATCATGCGAATGCACAGGGGAACACACTGTGCTCGAATATCGAACTCAATTATGATTATCAACACACGGAACACCGTTGCATGAAAATGAGAAAACCTCAAATCTGTGGATGGAACTATCATTATTCAATTACATGGGGTCCAATTATTGGGAGACCAATGGAAGTTAGGATCACTTCAACCTTGGATTCAGACCAGACACTCGCACACCAACAAAATCAATCGACCTAAAGAATCAGAAGGCACTCGACCCTGTCTCGCTTCAAATGCATATTCATCCAGCAACTGTGGCTAATGTATGCTATTATTACTATAATTCCACAAACTCGGTCACTCGATCGGATAAGCTATTGATCCATTTTACATGCGGAACTGCTTCCGGATCAGGTCCACCGTCTGCTCGCTGATGCGGAAAGCCTTCTCCAACACCTCGTCGCTGATGTCCGGAGTGAACAAAGCCGGAGCAATCTGCTGCACGCCGGGGTTCTGGCTGTTCAAAGCGGCGAAAGCCAACGCAGGGTAGTTGCCCACGTTCAGCTGGAAGTGCACCAGGCCCCTGGGAAACACGAACAGCTCGCCTTCCTTGAGGGTGGTGGCAAACAAAATGTTGCTGGTGTCCACAAAGCCCACGTACAGCTCGCCCTTGGCCAGCAGCAGAATCTCGGTGGCGCGTGGGTGGGTGTGCGGGGGGTTGATTCCGCCCTTGGCGAAGTCGATGCGAGCCGCGGAGATGCCCAAAGTGTTCAATCCGGGGAACTGTTGGACGAAGGCAGGCGTGACGTTGGCCATGTTGGCGTTGTTGGTGTTGCCGGCGATGTTCAAGCCGGCGAAAGTGAAGTCGTCCGCGGACACCGCATCGGCAGGCTTGCACGTGAATCCGTTGATGGTGATTCCGCTCTTCACGTCCGCTACGCAGAAGTCCTGGAGCGGATCCTCGTCTGCTGCCATGGCGAGCATGGGCACTAGCGCCACGCTCATCATCACGGCCACCGTCACCCACACGCTGCGTCCGGTCATGACACCCATGATGTCGTTGCTGCTAGAAATGGAAGGAGGAGTTTCGGAGTTCAGCTGCAAGTCGAGCTCCGTGAGTTGCAAGAGATCTCGCAGAGTCAGTTGAGAATGAAGTTGGACGATGGTAGTGAACTGGTTGCTGCTGTTACAATTGTTTGGTCTGTGGGGGTTTATATACATATCGGGGTCGTGACTTGTGAAGCGCGTTCTCGAAGACGCGGATTGACCTCTGGGGTAACGGAGAGGAAATCTCGGAACTTGTGGATTACTGTGAAGAGGGAAAACGGAATAAGGTGTGCATGGATCGCAGAGTTTGGAAAGCCACTCCCGAGTCTCCACCGTGCTGGAAGTGCCGTGATTACCGGTCGTAGAAATACGTGTCGTTGTGGGAGGAGGAAATTTCAGGCCTGGTTTCTATTCTTAAACTGCCATTAGGCGTGTGTCAGTTGGGGTGATGTTAAGCGCCATTTTCCTTGTTTTTGAAATCATCTCCATTTAGAGTGTCAAAGAGAAGAAGAAATTGAGGGACATTTGTATAAATGTTTCGACTTTGTGTCCGTTGAAATCAATGTTGCATTATAATTTCTCACTGTTGAGATGGATTTCCGTGTGCGCCAGAACAGAATTGCGAAAATCTCTGGACTTTGGTGCAACTGTTGTTCTTCATTTTCGTAAGACTGAGTTGAAGAAGCGAATCGCAAGTTGTGAGATGGCTTGAGAAACAGTTGCACGGGAGTGCCCGAGTGCAGAGCACTAATAAGGCAGAAGGGCTCACCCACTGGCTTGTCTATGGCTCTCTTCACACCGGAAGTTCTGAATTCAGATTTGAAATCATATGAAATCGTAGGCCCCAAAGTAGTTAGGAGAGGTCACAAAATAGAGGAATACATGGCACAAAATAGGGGGCATTTTTTTACATTTACCCTTAGCCGGGGCAATGAGGGGGTCAATCCTCCCTGGCCCTCAAATTCCCAGGTACATTTTGGGCAGAAATTGTCAAAAGCAGTCACTTTTTAGGGCAGTGAAATGCATCAAGAAAGAGTTTTAAGAAAACTAAAGCTTAAGAAATAGTACTAAACTACGATGGGAATGTGCAAAAAAATATGGAAAGATTATACATAGCATCTTTTTATGTATCAAATGCATCATTTCTCAAGAAATCTGAATAATTTCAATAGGCATACACAAAAGTGTAGATTATCAAGGTGTAAACAAAATTTCTTTGTCTTTCAATAATTAGTAAATCAACAAGCCTTTGTTATAACTCCTTCATTCAAATTTCCATAAAATATCATAATTCAAGACGTTTTTTCAATTTCTTATTAAAAAAATATCCTTTTGATTAGTTTTATAGAAAAACATCCTTCATATAAATAAGAAAACATTTTTATAAAAGATATATTTTATAAAAAAAACTATTATATAAAAGAATCCAATTCTTTTTTTATAAAAAAATTTATATTTATATTATAAAAATTTACCTTTTTATTTAAAAAGTCCTTTTCATGGATAGAATTCAAATCAAGAACAAAGAGCTAGAGTTCTAGAAGAGCCAAAATCTCAGAGTCAAGCTAGTGTTTTTTCTAACCACCCTGCAATATCTGTTGACATAAGCAACCCACATTGAAATGAGAAAGAAAGGGCGCTAATCTAAGAATTTTGTGCCATTGATACCTGCCTCCCTAGATTTTCAACATGTACTATCGTTATGAACTTGGCTTCCATTTTAGAATTTGCGGTTGAAATTCAGTCTGGACCTTTGGGGTACGGTGAGCTTCATCAGCGACAATTATGAAGCAGTGATCTAGAACATTAGAAATAATAATAATAAGACGACAATCCTGTGCTTAGTACTGACAAGAAATATTCCATTTAAAGCGCGCAGTAGATGCTTCATTATGTACACAATCATACCGTGTGCCTCTTCTGCCAGAATTGACAATTAATGTTAGTGTCTTCGTGTTGAAACCTGTAGAGTAGAGCGACATTGCAACTCAATCCAAAAATATTGTCCTGCTGCGTGCTTCAACCTACAGAATGATGCTGATATATAATCGTCCTTCATTTATAAATGTTATATGAAACTACAGGATAATTATATGTGTGTACTTGTCCGAATTCATGAGTGAATGGCTGCACGACCGTTATGTTGAATGGATGAGAGATAAGACAGTCGAATGATCCAGTTGGAGTCATCCGACCCAAGTGAACAATTTAGTCTACTTCTTCAAGTTCTAAGTCTAAGCACAGTAATTATTAAGCTTCTATAACCTCAAAGAGTTTAGATGCTGGCATCATTCTACTGTACATTAATTTTTATATGAATCGTATGTTTCCACTTAGCCACCACGAGAAGACGTAAGACCTACTATTAACTCGATCGATTAGGAGATGAACAGATAGCTCCGTGATAACTTCAACACACTGTACAGTACACCGTTTTATGAAAATGATAAAACTTTGGAGATATATATATAACGGATATTTCGTTAAAATGGCAAGATTTCATAAACTGGCACTTTTAAGTTTAGACCATGTGGTCTGAAGTGTAAACCGATCCTAGACTTTAGACCATGTGGTTTGAAATCTATACCAGTCCTATTACCAGTCCTAGAAAATGAATGGAAAAATGGCTGAAGAATATCGCCATTTAAACGAAATATTCGATATATGTCTTTATTCAAATAGCTAGATGCATGTTGTCCAACTACGGCCAGGATCAAATGACGGATAACATACTTCACATGCATTCGGATTCAGACCAGCAAGTGCTCTGAAAGCAATACAATCCTGCTAAAGAGTATCGAATCAGAAGTCATCGGATTCTAAACAGAACGACGATAGTAACTGTACGTCTCGACTGTGACTGCGCATGATGTTCCCACAGCTAGATCGACTTAAGGAACATTCAAATTTGGGGTCCTACACCAGCGACTCGGAGAACAGATTACGTTTATAATTTGACTAATCAGAAGTCATCAGACGTACCCTGTCTGGCTTCCAAAAGAATGATGATACTACTACCAATGACTATTAATTTACAATGTTTCCAAAGACTTAATTGGATAAATAAATCGGATGGGCTATTCCATGATCGATTTACATGCGGAACTTCTTCTGGATCATGTCCACCGTCTTCTCATCGGTGCGGAACGCCTTCTCCAACACCTCGTCCTTGATGTCCGGAGTGAACAAAGCGGGAGCAATCTGCTGCACGCCGGGGTTCTGGCTGCTCAAAGCGGCGAACGCCAAAGCGGGACCCTTGCCCACGTTCAGCTGGAAGTGCACCAGGGCCTTGGGGAACACGAACAGCTCGCCTTCCTTGAGGGTGGTGGCAAACAAGGTGTTGTTGGTGTCCACGAAGCCCACGTACAACTCGCCCTTCACCACCAACAGAATCTCGGTGGCTCTGGGGTGCGTGTGCGGGGGGTTGATGCCGCCCTTGGCGAAGTCGATGCGAGCCGCGGCGATGCCCAAAGTGTTCAATCCGGGGAACTGTTGGACGAAAGCGGGAGTGACCACGGCGTTGTTGGGGTTGCTGGTGTTTCCTGGGTTCTTCAAGCCGGCGAACGTGAAGTCGTCCGCGGAGACCTTTCGGCCGGCTTGCAGGTGAGTCCATTTATGGTGATTCCGCTCTTCAGGTCCGCTACGCAGAAGTCCTGCAGAGGATCCTCGTCCGCTGCCATGGCGAGCATGGGCACCAGCGCCACGCTCAGGAACACGGCAACAGTCACCCACACGCTACGCCGGGTGATGATGCCCATGTCGACTAGCTGGCTGCAACAATCGGTGCTGGTAGAATCGGAAGTCCGGAGCAGTTCTGCGCTTGAATTCAAGGGGCGCTCTGTCAGTTGCAAGAGGGTGGTAATGTGCACTGAGGTGGTTGTGGAATTAAGCTGGAGGGGTGGCACTGGAATCGAATGGTTGCTGCTGTTACAATTGTTTGGGTTGTGGGGGTTTATGTAGTTACATCCTGAGGGCATCAACGGTGATGCGCGTTTGCCAAGTGAAGACGCGGAGTGCCTGTCCCGAAGGTAAAGTGACTCTCAGGTGGTTTTCAAATGGCGGCTGGGTTTGTAACTTAATGAGTAAAGACCGGGTCCAATGATCTAGTCAGAGGAGTTCAGCTGTTCAAACTAGAAAGTCACGAAAGAGAGGTCCTGCCCGTGTGAACGGAGAACTCCACTTTCGACCTTCTTAGCCGGGATCCATGGTATTAAAAACGCTCGGCGTTTTGCAGGTGTAAAACTTCTGAACTTGGGTCCAACTTGGGTTCCCTGCTGATCTGCGATTTCATGAATTTGAAACTGTGAATTGGCGGAGCCGAAGCTCCATGACGTACCGTAAGCTTCCATTTCCATGTCGAGTACGTGAGTGAGGAACATTGCGTGATTCGAAGCGGGGAACTTGCGACTTTGCGAGGCGGAGGGGACGATCGATTTTTCGCATTTTCTTTAGGTGGGCTCACCCATGACCGTCACTAACTGCAACTGATCATACTTCCTATCATGAAGCATAATTTTTGTCTTGAAAACTATGTTTTTTCTTGATC
The DNA here is from genome assembly GCA_947034895.1 of Rhytidiadelphus loreus. NCBI lineage: Eukaryota > Viridiplantae > Streptophyta > Bryopsida > Hypnales > Hylocomiaceae > Rhytidiadelphus > Rhytidiadelphus loreus. The sequence goes on from OX344764.1 coordinate 51,132,330, forward strand.
CCTAAAGAACCATGGCACATTTTGGGTAGAAATCGTGAATAACTTTCATTTTTTAGGGCAGTGATAAAAAATGAAAAAAAGGTGTTTTTTTTTCAAATTTCAAACCTACAATTATTTACTAAACTACTACGGGAATGTGTGGAAGAAATTTCAAAAACTTTGACCGTACAGATTGACAGATTATAACGTTTGAAGCTAGAAGAAAAAGTAATTTTTGACCTTGCCCAACGATGTGCAGAACCTTTAACTTCTCCTAGAGTGAGTTTTTACACTACACATGGATTCTTTTTTACATTTGCATTTTGTAGCATGCAAGTTATGTACTTGCCAAATTTTAGAAGTAAAAGAGGAGTTTTGATAAAGCTGCCCAAAGCTACCCAAGGTGCCTTAAAAGTTCAGGGCAACATAACTTTTAATTCAAGCATCCAATTAGAAAAAGAAATTAAATTCCCACTAAAGGGATACATGTTTATACCTTGTGCCAAAATTTTGTGAAGGATGATTGTAAGAAAGACCGGTACTATTTTGTGTCACAATTGAAGTGACAAAGTTGCCATTCATTTGACTATAGCTTTTGGAAAATGAAGCCGCCATACTTGAAATTTTTACTAGAGATGGCTAACTTGGAAGTCATAGGATTCCTTATTTTCCAAAAAAATGGAACAAACATTCTGTAGTGAAAATTCAATTTAGCTAATTTGTCACACCTTGCATTTTAGGAGGTTGTAGTACTATGGAGTATCCAAAGTTTATGATGTACACCTGAAATTTTTGTGGGCTATTCCCATACTAGACGAGCACGTGCCTACTAAAGGAAATGTAAGAAAACACTATTTTTGTCTTCCATATGTATGCAAATAAGGGGTTGTCGCATGCAACATTCTCATGAGCATTCCGAACATTCAATATGGTTTTTTCTTCTATTTTTTGGTGAAATGTGATCACTATCAAAGTATCAAGTCTTTACAACTGACCAATTTTTATTTCTTTTTTCTTCATGATTTTTTATTTATTATTAATTTATACCTAGTTGTATCTATTTTCTCTGATAAATTGTCTTTTCTTTCAAATGAGACTTTTTCAATACTTACAAGTATTCAAAAGTACTGTTAGCCATCAATTTTTAAAATCAATGGTTGAGATTGTTCTATTTCATAGTAATGTAGTACACGTAGTACTGAGCACAAAAACTACAATTTTGGCAAAATACTACCACAATCATTCATTCTCTCTTGCAATCACCCTAAACATCAAATCAAAATTGACTTCCTAGGAACCTACCGAAGATCACCTTCGTACATTCAACAGTCATTCTGTCATTCAATCCTTTAAGAGTTAATTGCATCTAAGTGGAAAATGAAGGATAATTCCAACACACTTTAGCATGCATTATTTGGACATTGTGTGAATAAGTTATGAATTTTTAAAATACTGTCTTCATGTGTAAAAAAAAAACCTTAGGTTCTCGTACGTTTTTATATCATTAGAGAAAATTTGGGGCCTCCACAAGGCCATTTGACTTTTTACAAATGTGCAAATCTAGGAGTGAATTCTTTTCTTTTAATTTTAAAAAATAAAATAATCCTCAATCTTACATGGCAGTATGGCACACCAAGTGATCACATCGACCAAAAAAAATTATTATTTTATTATTTTTTGAATAAAAAAAATATACACAAAACCAAATGACAAGTGGGGCATTTCATTTTTTAATTCTTTAAGAAAATTTGGTTTTCATCACATAAATGAGAGTTGCAAAGTCTTTCTAAGAACATTAGTATTAACCCCTTAAGTTCCTTTACAGCTTTACTATATTTTCACCAAAAACGCTCCAGAACTACCAATTCTGATACAACTACCAACTTTAAAAAATAAATAAAAATTTGAACACAAGTATTAATTGTAGGATCTTCTGGTAGTGTAGTACAATGGTTAGAAAAGATGTCCAAAAAATTTCAAAAATTCCCACTACATGGATTGCAAGATATAAGCATTCAAATTCATTGAAATCATTTTTTTGGCCTTGCAAAAAACAGGGCAATTGCGCTTCACAAGCTCACTTTTCTATGAAAAAATGTCCAAAATGGTGGTGCTTCTTTGGATTCTTTTTTCTAGACAAGTTGGCTACATGCTTGAAAAAATTCACATCATTTGGAATTGTACAAGATATAGGAAAAAAATAGTAAGTAGAAAAAAGTAGAGAATGATTCAAAATACTAAATTGTTAAGAATTTAGTTGTGGAATTGAAAAATGCCAATCCCAATGGTTACAATATTGGAATAAACAATCTACACCCTATGATTTTATTTTTTTCAAAAAATATTGAAAATTGAGTAAGATAAAGGACTTCAAAGTTTATTTTAGAGTAGAGATTCCATAACTACCCACAAACTAAACCTCCTCACAACTTTTGACTCATTGATCAAAATGGAATGATTTAAAGCTTTCTATGTATCTATAACTCTAGAAAATCAATTTCAAAGTTTTATTTATGGAAAAAGTGATTTCTTAATCTACCCAAACTATCTAGCCAAGAAAAAAAGTAACATATTAGGCCATAACTTTTGACTCATATTTCCAAATGTCATGAAATTTAATGCATTTGAAAGATATTCCTCATCTCCACCTTCTACTAAAATTTTGGCCTTAAATAAACAAATCTCTAGTTACAGGTACCTACCTAAAATTTCTATGCTACCAAAAATGCATGATGGTCCTTTAGGGGTTAAGGTGTAGTAAAGATACTTGAAGCGATTGAATAAACTTACATTTAATAACCTAAATCCTAAGCCCTAAACCAAAAAAATCCCACATGGATTGTTCCATTGCTTAATAGTAAATATGGTTCTCTACCCTAATCACCTTGCTATCCTATTCACACAATGAAATTCCCTTATTTCCAACATTTTTATCATTCATAGACCATGAACTTCACTGATATTAGAGGGCCAAATTCACTTGAAATTCCGTTTTAAAATATTGAGTTTCTTTTTAGTTTCAAATTGGATGTATGGTCAATTTCACGTAAAAACCCATAGGCTCCCAAGACCTAACCAATTTCTGGACAAAGAAAAGGCAATGGCTTCCACCTCCACCCGTGGGCGCCCAAGACCCACATTTTCCTATAAGAGGTTGCCTAAGACCCGAAGTAGCCCCTAAAACCCAAAAAATTGTCAATTTTTCAACAAAAAAAGGCAATGGCTTCCACCTCTACTCGCAGTCGCCCAAGACCCGCATTCTCCTACAAGAGGTCACCCAAGACCTGAAGTAGCCCCTAAAACCCCCCAAAATGCCAATTTTTGAACAAAGAGAAGGCAATGGCTTCCACCTCCACCCGCATTCTCCCAAGACCCGCTTCCTCCCACAAGAGGTCGCCTAGGACAAGCAACCACAGGAAGAATGAGTTATATTGTATATATTTGGTGAAGAAAGAAAAAATTGTCAGCTTGATTATGGTCAGTTACTTTTGTTTTAGTTTGCAAGACATTTAATATACCTTCCTTGTTAAGTGAGCTAAGTAAATGTACCTTCATGAGATCAGATTTCATAGCCAAGACACCTAATTTCATTTATTAAAAATGAAAGCTCTTTTAGAAATCTAGTTGCTTTGGATTAACTATAGTATAACTTGAATTTCACAATAACTATATTGATCTATGGATTTGCTATAGTAAATAAATGTAATAACAAGATGTCATCTTCCGTCGAACATTCAAGTTTTGTGAAGAGGCAATTGTATTAAATATAATTATTTGGTTCATTGGTGTTTATTTCATTGTGATTATATGATATGAAATAAATCAAATGGAAAAGATTATACATATATCTCCATCTATTGTTTTGTATTTCAATATACATTTGCTAAATTATACACCCATAGGATAATTCTTTGAGATTTGCATAAATTAAATAAAAAAGGAAAGTTTTAATTCAAATCTCTTCCCTCTAATATTTAAGTTAGAAATAAAGGCGGTAAATGATTCATAAGTAGTTGAGTACAAGGATGCTTGGAAAATCAAGAAAATTAAATGGAGAAGGTATTAAAAATATCTCGATGCATTATTTTGTATTTTGAAAAATAGTTGATAAATAATGCATGCTTGGATTGATTCTTTGAGATTTGCATAAATTCAATGAAAAAGGGAAGTTTTAATTCAAATCTCTTGTAGTCATAACAATTTTACACAATTTGTCATTTGGTCCTCTTAATGTTTTTTTGTAAGGGTCAAGTTAGTTCCATTTAGTTGTGAAAAGACAAGTTGTCAAATAGTTCACACTAATATGAAAAGGCTTACAAATTAGATTTGAAGAAGGTTGACTTCGAAAGATTAGAAGGTTGACAATTTGGGCTTGGTGTTTGTTGAGATCAAATATTAGAAAAGTCGTCATGCAACTCTTGAAACTATATAGCTAGAGCCATTAGTCTTTATTGGAGGAATTCATATCAAAGTCTATTTTTGTATATGGCTCATAAATAATTTGTATTAACAAAAATCTTTAATCAATCAATATTATATTGTTGTATGAATGTAATTGTGTGTGCCAAATTGCCTGTGTTATGGTTGGAATATTCTTGTCATTAGCTTGTGACTATTGTGAGTATAAAAACTCCAATTGTGTTTGTCGAACCATCAATTAATTATTTGTTAGCCATTGGACAAAGCAATTGTCAAAGAGTGGACTCAAAGAGATTGTTAGATGAAAGTTTGGAAGGCAAATTGACTAGGTGGGTCAAATTGTCATTGTTGAAAATGAAGCAAAGTCCAAGTGGGACTATGAGTTGCAAGTTTGTAGGATTGACAAGGAAGTCGGACAAACATTAAAATGTTGAGCAAGACAAGATTTCTTTGCTATTTATATTGATGGAAGATGAAATGAATTTGGAAAGGTGCAGTGATTGCGTCTACTGTGATTCAAATTGTTTTGAATTAATTAGATTAGAATTCTACATAGTCTAGTTGTTATTGTGTTTCTTGTTTTGGTTGAAAGATGTATCATTGAATTATACTAAGTCTAGTTGTTTTTGTCAAGAATAATTAGTCAAGCATAGGGTCAAGTGTTGCAAATGTGATAAGTTGTCAATTTGTCAAAGAGCAAGTGTAGTTTAAAATGTCTAAATTGAAGTTGAATTGATTTGCATGTTTGTGAAATTTAGTAAGGAAGTTGTGTGGATGATAGTTTGTGGAAGTGGTTGAATAAACTTGTGGTGACAGCCTATATTCATCTTTAATTTACGCATAGCTTAACTATCAAGAAAATTGGACTAGTTCTTAGTATAAATTGATAGTTGAAAATCTAAAAGTCCCAGCAAAGTTGCAATTTGATCAATTGTGAGTTTGTGAGGGATTGCCAATTGTATTTGAAGTTGAATCCAATTGTTTTGTATATTTTAGAAATGAATTGTTGAATCATGTAAGTCTAACCCCTGAAGGACCAATTGAAGGCCTTTTTTCTGCCAGGAAACACTCAAAACTGCCATACTTATAGCAAGGAGTAAAAAAATTGACACATTGTTCTTTTCCACATCTAACCGTAGGATCTTACACCTAAGGTAAACCAGCCTATGACAGGCAAATCTCCTATGACAGGCTCCTAGAGAACTACCCATTACAGTCTTAAATCAACCCATGACAAACTTTTTCCAATAAATGGGGTTAGAACTGCATTTGATTAATTTGTGGCCATAACTAAAGCCTTGGGAAATGGTCATGAAGTTATTGGTAACTGTCTTAGGACACTTACCCATTTTCAGTGTAAACTGGTAGTAAAAAGTTATTTTGTAATTCTTTCATGTCATGTCCATATTAGGAAATCTTGGAGCCATGTTAGAAAATGTTTTGACTGCATTAGGTGGTTAGATGACCATCATGGAAACACTTTTCTGCTGATTTGGGGTAGTCTACAGACTTTAAAGCCAACTGCACACCAGACTTCAAAAATTCATAAAAAATTCATTTTTTGTCCAAAAAATAAAATTTCACTTGTTCTCTGCATTCTTCATGTTTATCTTCATAGAGATTTTTTTTTAATTTTTTTCAAAAATGTGAACATGGCAAACCAGCCATTCTGCCTGTCATAGGCTGGTTTACCTTAACTAGTATGAGAGTGTGGAAAAAATTTCAGAATTTTTGACCGCTCAGATTGCAGGATATCTGTGTTTAAAGTGGAAAAAACAAGTTTTTCAGCACATTGGGGGACTAGATTTTTTGACTTTGAACATTTTTAACTTCAAATTTTTGCACTACAGAGTTTTGAGCTTTAAATCTTTATAGTGGAGAATTGACTTGAGAGTCTAGGTAAAAATTAAAAAAAAAAAATTAATTTTGATTATCATTCTTTAAAAAATTGTTAAGTAGAACTGTAGAAGTATGTATGAGATAGAAGGAAAATCTAAAATATTCATATATTTTTGATGGAATTAAAATGCACTAATTTCAATGGTGAGATTGTTCTAGCAAGTAAATTAGACCATGGAAAAAAATAAAATTTGAAAAATTTGAAAAATTGCATTCAGAAATGAATCCTACGAGTTATTTTTTTCAAGAAGATGCTCTAACTGCCCAAAAAACAAGAATGTCCATAACTTTCTCATAACATATCCAAATGAAATGAATAAAAGCTTTCCGGATAGAAAAAAATATAATCTATGTGAAAAAATAATATTAAAAATAAAATTCAAATTTTTGTCCATTTTTTTCTGGCTGCCCGAGTTGCCCGCCGTCCCCTCATTTGAGCTTATTTGGTCATAACTATTGTTCCCGGGCACCAATTTTGAAAAAAATTATATTCCCACGAAGCTCATCAACTTTTCTACCTCCAAAAAAAAATTCAAAAAATCAGGATAAAATTTCAGCCCGTAGGTACCTGCCCAAAAGCGCATTTGTCCCCCGAAGGGACAATGGTCCTTTAGGGGTTAAATCTCTTTCTTCTAATTTTTAAGCTTGAAATTAAGGTGCTAAATAATACATGAGTGTGATGAACTGATGATACTTGGAGGATAGTGAAATTCAAATGGGAAAGCTCTTTCTAAAATTTACATTTATTATTTATTATTTTCAAATCTACTTCATAAAAAATACCAAAGTAGGATGACTTTTAGAGATTTGCATAATTCAAGAAGAGAAGTTATAATTTAAATCTCTTTCTTCTATTTTTAAATTTTAGATGAAAGTGGTAAATTATACATAAGTATAATGATACATAGAGAATAAAGAAAATCAAATGGGAATGTTTTTATACAAATCTTTAGGGGGGGTTCAAATTTTAAATCTACTTGATAAATAATACATTGAATAATTATAGGATGTTAATCCCTAAACTCTCATTGTCTCCGCAAGGGGCAAATGAATTCTGGCCAAGTTCCTATAAGGTCAATTATTTATGAAACTTTTTCAAAACTTTTTCAAAAGATAGAAAAATTTATTAGGTTTCTAGGAATGTAATTTTTATTTTAATTGGTGCCTAGTAGCAAGAGTTATACAACAATTAGCTTTGATCTAAATTGGATAATTTGGATGGGCAGAAACAAATCTAGAATAACTTGAAATAATTTTTTTTTTTTTTTCTCATGTATATATATATTTTTTCCATAAGGAATGTTTTGATTCATTTCATTTGGATTTATGATATGAAGAGGTTGCCAAGAAGTTGTAGAGCATCTTGTTTTGCAAGCAATCATAATATTGTTTTGTAAAAATTAGGTATAGGATTCATTTTTGAGCTCAATTTTCAAAAAAATTCAGAACAAAATCAACAAATAGGTCCACCAAATTAACATTGATTGTTAGAACAATCTCACTATTGGGATTAATGAGTTTTAATTCCATCTTAGAGCTATTAATGATTTAGTTTTTTCCTCTATGATACCTTCTTCTACTAAATAAATTTTTAAAGAATCAAAAGTACATTATATTTAAAACTTTTATTTTTTCTATATTTTCAACTCAATTTGAATGATGAAAAAATCTAAATTCAAGATCTATAGTGCAAACTTTTTAAGTTAAGAAGATTTGAAGTCTCTTAAACTAGTTTGCCATTGTGCCCCAAAACATGATTTCTTCACTTTGAATGCATTTATCTTGCAATGTATGTGGTCAAAATGTCTAAGATTTTTTCCACGCATTCTCAAACTATTTTATTGCAAGATCTTATGGTAAAATATGAAAAAAAAATACCATTCTAATTTTTTTTGCTCTTTGCAGTTTGCACAAAAATGACAGTTTTGAGTGTTTTTTGACAATTGCAACAAAGAGGTCGCCCCTAGACCAAAGGTCGCCCTACATTTAGAACCCGTAGTTGCCCAATCTACACTTGCACACGCCCCCATCCGCGGTCACCTAAGGCTGAAGACCTGAAGTACACGCGCCCCCACTCGCAGTCGCCCAAATTGGCTTTCTACGTCATTTTGTAAACCTTGTCACTTAGGCAAAATTCATTTACTGTGCAATAAATTTTTTTAACCCAACATGACACAATGTTAAGTAAACTTGACACTTAGTGACATGCGACACACTATGTCAGACGTCATACATGACGCCAAAATCCAAAAATATGTCAGCCAAGACAACTTTGCCCACCGAGGAATTGAGGATCCCATCCTTTGATTTTGGGTACCTTTTCCTATGTGTTTTTTTTGGTCCATGTGATCACTTGGTCTGACACGCAATTGAGTAGTTGACGCAAGTTGAGGGACAATTTTTTTTTTCAAAATAAAAAAAAATCCCTCCTAGATTTGCACATTTGTAGAACGTCAAACGGCCCTAAAGAGGCCCAAATTTTCCCTAATGACATGAAAACTTACGAGAACCTAAGGTATTTATTTTTTATACATAGAGATGGTTTTTTCAAAACTCATATCTTATTCACACAATGTCCAAATAATACATGCTGAACTGGGTTGGAATCATCCTTCAGTTCCCACTTACATGCAATTAAATAAGAAGAAAAAAATTGTTTAAAAAAAACAAAAATTATGTTTCATGATAGGAAGTATGATCGATCAGTTGTAGTTAATTAGTGACGGTCACGGGTGCGCCCACCTAAAGAAAATGCGAAAAATCGATCGTCCCCTCCGCCTCGCAAAGTCGCAAGTTCCCCGCTTCGAATCACGCAATGTTCCTCACTCACGTACTCGACATGGAAATGGAAGCTTACGGTACGTCATGGAGCTTCGGCTCCGCCAATTCACAGTTTCAAATTCATGAAATCGCAGATCAGCAGGGAACCCAAGTTGGACCCAAGTTCAGAAGTTTTACACCTGCAAAACGCCGAGCGTTTTTAATACCATGGATCCCGGCTAAGAAGGTCGAAAGTGGAGTTCTCCGTTCACACGGGCAGGACCTCTCTTTCGTGACTTTCTAGTTTGAACAGCTGAACTCCTCTGACTAGATCATTGGACCCGGTCTTTACTCATTAAGTTACAAACCCAGCCGCCATTTGAAAACCACCTGAGAGTCACTTTACCTTCGGGACAGGCACTCCGCGTCTTCACTTGGCAAACGCGCATCACCGTTGATGCCCTCAGGATGTAACTACATAAACCCCCACAACCCAAACAATTGTAACAGCAGCAACCATTCGATTCCAGTGCCACCCCTCCAGCTTAATTCCACAACCACCTCAGTGCACATTACCACCCTCTTGCAACTGACAGAGCGCCCCTTGAATTCAAGCGCAGAACTGCTCCGGACTTCCGATTCTACCAGCACCGATTGTTGCAGCCAGCTAGTCGACATGGGCATCATCACCCGGCGTAGCGTGTGGGTGACTGTTGCCGTGTTCCTGAGCGTGGCGCTGGTGCCCATGCTCGCCATGGCAGCGGACGAGGATCCTCTGCAGGACTTCTGCGTAGCGGACCTGAAGAGCGGAATCACCATAAATGGACTCACCTGCAAGCCGGCCGATAAGGTCTCCGCGGACGACTTCACGTTCGCCGGCTTGAAGAACCCAGGAAACACCAGCAACCCCAACAACGCCGTGGTCACTCCCGCTTTCGTCCAACAGTTCCCCGGATTGAACACTTTGGGCATCGCCGCGGCTCGCATCGACTTCGCCAAGGGCGGCATCAACCCCCCGCACACGCACCCCAGAGCCACCGAGATTCTGTTGGTGGTGAAGGGCGAGTTGTACGTGGGCTTCGTGGACACCAACAACACCTTGTTTGCCACCACCCTCAAGGAAGGCGAGCTGTTCGTGTTCCCCAAGGCCCTGGTGCACTTCCAGCTGAACGTGGGCAAGGGTCCCGCTTTGGCGTTCGCCGCTTTGAGCAGCCAGAACCCCGGCGTGCAGCAGATTGCTCCCGCTTTGTTCACTCCGGACATCAAGGACGAGGTGTTGGAGAAGGCGTTCCGCACCGATGAGAAGACGGTGGACATGATCCAGAAGAAGTTCCGCATGTAAATCGATCATGGAATAGCCCATCCGATTTATTTATCCAATTAAGTCTTTGGAAACATTGTAAATTAATAGTCATTGGTAGTAGTATCATCATTCTTTTGGAAGCCAGACAGGGTACGTCTGATGACTTCTGATTAGTCAAATTATAAACGTAATCTGTTCTCCGAGTCGCTGGTGTAGGACCCCAAATTTGAATGTTCCTTAAGTCGATCTAGCTGTGGGAACATCATGCGCAGTCACAGTCGAGACGTACAGTTACTATCGTCGTTCTGTTTAGAATCCGATGACTTCTGATTCGATACTCTTTAGCAGGATTGTATTGCTTTCAGAGCACTTGCTGGTCTGAATCCGAATGCATGTGAAGTATGTTATCCGTCATTTGGTCCTGGCCGTAGTTGGACAACATGCATCTAGCTATTTGAATAAAGACATATATCGGATATTTCGTTAAAATGGCGATATTTTTCAGTCATTTTTCCGTTCATTTAGGACTGGTATAGGACTGGTATAGATTTCAGACCACATGGTCTAAAGTCTAGGATCGGTTTACATTTCAGACCACATGGTCTAAACTTGAAAGTGCCAGTTTATGGAATCTTGCCATTTTAACGAAATATCCGTTATATGTATATCTCCAAAGTTTTATCATTTTCATAAAACGGTGTACTGTACAGTGTGTTGAAGTAATCACGGAGCTATCTGTTCATCTCCTAATCGATCGAGTTAATAGTAGGTCTTACGTCTTCTCGTGGTGGCTAAGTGGAAACATACGATTCATATAAAAATTAATGTACAGTAAAATGATGCCAGCATCTAAACTCTTTGAGGTTATAGATGCTTAATAATTACTGTGCTTAGACTTAGAACTTGAAGAAGTAGACTAAATTGTTCACTTGGGTCGGATGACTGCGACTGGATCATTCGATTATCTTATCTCTCATCCATTCAACATAACGGTCGTGCAGCCATTCACTCATTCGGACAAGTGCACACATATCCTGTAGTTTCATATAACATTTATAAATGAAGGACGATTATATATCAGCATCATTCTGTAGGTTGAAGCACGCAGCAGGACGTACAATATTTTTTGGAACCCCGTGCATTTGTATCATTCTTACTTTGAGGAAAGTGTATGATGTTTGCAGACATTCACATTTCAAATGCGATAAATGTTTCTGTTCCCATGAAAGGACAGTAAGAAATGATTGTGCTAGTTTTCATTTTTCAGCCTCATTTATTTTCAGTTACTTAGTTACTTGCTTGAAATTCCTGGCTATGATGATGCATTTGTAATTTATTAAGCTCGCTGTGTAAGATAACCTGCATCTATAGTTGTATACGTACTCTGTTTGTGTAAGATAACCTGCATCTATAGTTGCATACGTACTCTGTTTCGGTTCAGCTTCTGAGTTCACAGCACGTCGTTAATTTCTCAGTGACTTTCCGTAAGCATATGATTCATATTATTAATAGTAGATGCCTGCATTTGATATTTTGAGATTTGTTGAAGCTTATTAATGTTATAGTAACTAGGAAGTCGAAGTTGAAGGACGTTAATTAAACTTAGAAGTTGAAGAAGTAGAGTAGTTTTCACGTTGGTTGGATGACAAGAAGTCGACAAGTGGCCGGATCAGTTCGAATTACTAAGTTCTCAATCATCCATTCAACGCTCTTATTGTCTCATTCATTCAGACAAGCATACATCCTGAAGTTTCATGCGCCTAGAAATGAAGAAAGATGATCAAAATCTTCAGAATGATGCAAAGCGTAAGAACAACATGATTCAGTTTTGCTTGAGCTGCCATACCACTCGAAGATGTGCCAATACGAAGATAGGTAGTTACTAACATTTCAAATACTGGCAGAAGAGGCAGAGTGATTGTGTTAATAATGAAATAATATCAACTACTTTAATTATGCAATCAGACAATGGAATTTTTCTTGCAAATATAGGATCACTACTAGAATATGGGGGGGTTTGCATCACCCCAAACGTTGCAAGCTACACTAGAAAAGTGAACACAGTGGGGTCATCAAACGTTGCTCTAAGCATCACTGTGAACGTTGCTCAGGTAGAGTAACGTTTTGGTACATGCATTTAGCAACGTTTGCTATGTGTGTGGGAACGAGTTCCCATGTTTCTTTACCTGTTCTCTTATTTGGGAACATTTGTTCCCAATAATTCATCAATTATAGGGAAAGTAGATATTTAATAAATTAATATTCCAAACCAATAAAATATTTATATTTATATACAATATTCAATTGTATAATATAATATATCATATTTACGTTATACAATATATGGTATAAAATACAATATAATGAACATTATATATATTATATTTTAGAATACGATGTACAATACAAAATGTGGACCTTGTATTTCCAATGCAAGAGATTGAAGAGGCAAGCCCATTTATACTTCATGGGAGTCTCACCAAGGACAAAGCTTATGGGATTATGTCCTCAACAAAGAATGAACATAGGAACAACAATGAAGATGGAGAACTCCATTGGGAACATAGTACTTGGATGTTCTCTCATTAAACATTGCTTAAACGTTGCTTAGACGTTGCATATACACTTCCATTGTCAAACGTTGCTTTTTCTGACTGCAAACATTGCTCCATTCCAGACAGTACCACAGACGTTGCTACCAAACGTTGCAGACCCCCCCTTATTCTAGTAGTGGATATTCCTTCGTTCAAATATTTGGTTCTCTGCTTCAAAGGTGTCGCTAATAAATTAAGAACCTCACCCCAAGGTCCAGACAGTCTACCGTACCAAAACAAATTGTGAAGCGAATTTAGCGACCTCAGTATAAGGTAACATGCTCTAAAAGCGCCCATTTACGAGCTGTTTCACCTTTTTCATACGCTTATGGAGACCGTAAGAATTTTGGATTATTTTTCAGAGAAAGACAAATGAATTCGCCAGAGATCCCAAGTGGTTTCGTAATTTTCCAAGCATTTTTGAATTACTTATGGATTTTCAAAGATTTCAGGAGTAGGTACCTATTTGTGACCATAGGTCTCCCAAAATGCATCCACTTGCAGCTTGTAAAGAAATTTGCAGAAATCAAAGACAATGATTGGCTCTTACAATAGAAAAACAATTTTTCCTTGATGCATTCAATTGCTAAAGTGGTCCATTTAAAGATCACCCCATCTCCATTTTCCACCTAAAAATAGGGGCAGTTTAAAGAAGATGGGCGCATTTAGAGGATTAGGGTGGATTGACCCCCTCGCTCGTCCTTACCAAGGGTGCATATAAAAGAAAAGCCCCCTATTTTGGGCCGTTCTAAGGTATATTCTCAACCTCCCTAGACTAATTTGGGGTCTCTGATCGCAAAAATGAATTAAAATTTTGCAAAAAAATTCATGTGCGAAAAATAAATAATTCCAGAGTTTGTCCGCAGGGGTGAGCGAGGGGGTCAATTCTCCCTGGCCATTTAGAGCATGTTACCTTAATAATTATCTCAGTCGATTGGATGTTGATAATCTAGGTAGGCATGGCTTAAATTGCAAGACCTGCACCTGGACTGCATTTTGTACTTCAAGGTGGCCATTTCAGGGTAGTCTTGTGCTACACTAAAAAGGATATTTAGTGTTGGATTACATTTAGTGTAATTACCACCCTACTTGACCCTACACTAAATGTCAATTTTAGGACGATTAGTGTAGTGCTAAACTTCAATGCGCTGCCTTTGTAACACTAAATGTAAACACTAAATGTAAAATCTGAAACCTGACCCACTAAATCTGAAATCTGAAATCTGAAATCCGAAATCTGTAATCTGTAATGAAATGTAACACTAAATGTAAACCTCTTCATATTTCAGATTTACCATAGAGTACTTTTAGTGTTAGAAATTACATTTAGTATTACTTACTTTAGTAGGGTAAATGATATTTAATATCATGGTTCGCAAATAGTGTTGCCAACACTAAATATCCTTTTTAGTGTAGTGGCATATGGAGGTCCCAGTGAAGCCATTTAAGTACCTTTTGCTTTCAACTTAAAAGATTCACAAAGTATTACCCAAGTATTAGAAAAATTATGAAACCTGTCACCAATAAGCTCAGTAAAAAAATTTGGAATTCTACTTTAGGAGATTGCAGAACCAGAAAAGAGGCACTCTGGGAGTCTGGGTGCTTGTACTTTTGAACAGTGAAGTGACTGATCCCTCATTCTATGCTCAACTAAAGGTATGTTCCCACCTGGCCTCAGGCAGCGCTGTTAAGGTATAAAACGTGCTAAAAATGGTGGTGCATTCCCACCTAAGTCCTTCGTTAACCACCGAACCTAGATGACAGCCACGGTGGCCTGGACTAAACAACGTTGTTACAGTGAATAATCATTTTTTTATCGTTGGCCCACCACTGCAGAAGTACTGTGTAATTAAAACTGGGCTATCTTCTCAATATGAAGATTTCAACATCTAAAGTACCACTCTTATGTAATGGAGCTCTGGATGGCCCATTACGTAAGAGCAATGGCGGCTGAACACATAAATTAGCAATATCAACGTAGAAAATGAAAAATACTGAAATTATCAAACATTTGGTTCAAAGTTTCAAGAAACTTTGATCTAAAGATCCAATAATTTCAATAGTTGAGAAAGTACCTTGCAAAGTACCTTTTGCGTGGGTTCAAGAATTTGTGTAGGCAATCTCTTTATACAAGTGGGGTGATAGAAGGTAGAACAACTCATGTGGGATATATTAATTTGGATGAGTAGGAGTTCAACCGCTCATAGGTAAGTGCACAAATAGGAATTGTGGTGAAAGCAGAATTTTAGATCTCATTTTGGCATTGTAGAATACCTTTTTTCAGAAAACTTTGAACTAAGAAAAGGTAGAAATGTAAACTAAATTTCATTTACAGAAATCCGTTTGAAATTTAGATCCTCCAATCAAATGTTATGAACAAAATTCAAAGAGGATGCTTGAAAATGTAAAAAAAAATGCCCCTCCCAACCCTTGCCCAAATTTTGTTCCTAAACTTTGATTGGAGTCTCCAAATCACAAAAGAATTTTTGGAATTGAAAGTTAGATGGGTTTACCAACTTTTCTAAGTTCAAAGTTTCTTGAAAAAAATTCTTCTACTATGCATAAATGAGGTATGAAGTTCTACATTACACACAATTCCTGCGTTTTCACAATTAGTGATCAAGCTCTCATTTTCAAATTATCCCATATCCTTTGAGAATTCATAATGGACAATGAATTCCATTATAAAAATGATCTCTCCACATGTTGTTTAGTAGACATTAGTTGCCGTCGAATTATTGTGAAATTCTCTCCAATATTTGGAGTTCTTTTTAACAATTACTTGGCTTTGGATTTGACAAGGTGGCTTGTTGATTTTCGAAATCAGTCAAAGTTTGAAACTTTGGTTATTTTCTATCAAGTGTCACCTCTAGCTACAGTAATTGGATACTTGAAGTCCCTTGGGCCGGCTGAAGAAAGTAACTTCTGAGCCATGTGAGAATTTTCCCTGGTTAAAAAACAATTACAGCGGTTCCGAACCTGAAGTCCATTAAAAAAAGACTATTTCCTTCTTATGCGCAGGTTTTATCTTAAAATCTAGGGAGTTTGCAAACACCAGGTGGGAATAGACCTTAACACTAGACCGCCCAAGGGAACGGAATGTGTCCACTGGGAATTGAAAACATGGCCCCTGCGCCCAAGCTGAGATCTTGTAGGGCCGGCCAAAGCAAGGGTTTAGTGGATGGATTAGGGTTGTAGTGATTGGCTGAGGAAACAATCAAGTTGGCAATTGGGTGGTGCAGAATCGGAGGGCGGATTCACTGAGAGTAGAAAGCGGGACTGACGGTTTGTACTGTATGTCTTGAAACTTACTGGAAAGAGCCGGTCAAACACTGTTGCACCTCGGATTCAAGCGGGGAGTCCTCATGCAATCTTGTACTCGAGATTATGTTGAAGCGGGACAATTGCGTATTGGGGTTTAGGGAGGACGATTACATTGGACCTTGAAGCGTGGGAGTGTCTGCATCGCGACATAGACTAGCGCATTAAGTTGGTTCGTTGATTGCACGTTGTGGGTTGAGTTCACGGTGGAGCCGGGAGGAATCCGAGGTCGTTTGGGTACATTGTGTAGACACTATGAGGAGGAAGAGTGGAGAGCGGGGCGGTTGTATTCATCATTTCTGCATATGGAGGCTTGAGGCGGCTTGTGAGGACTTCTGGTTGGGGTTTTGTTGTGGAGGCGCACTACTTCCACTGAGCAAGCGTTGGATTTACTTTGTGTACAAGATGGCGACGGAATTGTACTCTAGGCGCGCTTCAAAGGAAGAATTGGCCCAGCTAGAAGAGAAATTGTTTGCATAGGCAGTTGACAGAGGAGCTTCCCAAGCGACTACAGAAAAAGTCGTGGCCTGTTTGCAAGAAGACTTCCTTTTGTCGTTGCCTCCACCGCACCGCAAACACCACTGGGTCAAGAATCCGACATTGCAGAATTGGCGATATTTGTGTCGGAGACAAATCGGTTGACTGCTAGGGTGGACGGAGCATTACTCAGAAGGGGATCCACGAGGAATCCCGACTTTTCTCAATCTCTTCCTCAGAACAAAGCAGTGGCCAACTACCCGTGACAATGAAGAGGCAGGCGCGGGCAAAAGCAGCACCCAACTTGGAAGCAAGGAACTCGACAGAGGGGAGAAGCAAAGTCGCGACAAACAGCCACAGTTGGAGGAAGATGGTCACAACCGACGCAAGCGATCAAGCAAATAACGAGCTGGCGGGTGGGGGGGCGGGGCGAGGCGGAGGGGCGGTTTTACGTGGGCTGGGAAAGGGTGGTCGTGGAAGAGGACTGGGGAACTAGAAGAAGGGGAGGGGAAATGCTGCATGGGAAATTGGTGAAGGAAGTAGACATGCTGCTGGGCCCACAATTTTGTAGCCGAGAGCTCTATTTAGCAAAGGAAGCGGACATGTAGGTGGGTCAGATTTTTTGGAGATGAATTCAGTGATGGGAGCGGTATGTGTGGGCATGAGCCTATTGTTTCACAGGGAGGTGACGCAAATGCAAAAGATACTTCAGATGGTGGGGTACGTAATAAACGACGCGGCAAGCGGACTGCAAAGGCAAGAAAACCAAGAAGGTAGACAACACCCAAAATTGTAGTTGCCCCCGCATCACCTACTGTGTTGAGATCTCGGACTCAAGAGCAGGTTCTAGCTTTGCATTGCCCATCTTGTGGGGGACGGCACCAAGCCAATGATGTTGACAATTCGTGCGCTGTATGGGAGCAATATTACTCAAGATCGCCATCCAAATCTCCAAATTCTACTAGCGGTAGAAGAACAAGGCAAGCTCGACGTGGTGCATTGACAACCATTGCTAATCTACAGGTAGCATTTGAGAACGTGGTAAATGGTGGGGAAATTGCGGTCACGGATCTTGCAGATATTGACGAAATTCCAACGGTGCCACTGTCCTAGGCAGACTCGGTGGACTTTCCTGTGATTGAAGAAGGCGGGCCCTCAGCTCCAAAAGTCGCAGCACTGAATGCCGCCATAGGTGGGAAAACGCTTGCCAGTGATGAAGACGGTAGCGTGGGCCCTTTGCAAAATCAACAAGTCATCGAACAACGCCAATTGGAGGAGACAAATTGGATGGCGCCAATTGAAGATAGTTACAGTACACCTCCTCGCCAAATTCGGCCGGCCCAGGAGGATGACTTCTTTTATGGAGGGGACAGTTGGACAACAAACTCGAGGGACACGGCATGGGCACCTGACTTCTCGGACTTTGCAAGTAATGATTCCTCCAACAATGATAATTCGGATTGGATTTTATTAGATGGAGAGGATTTGGGTGATGACGGTAATGTACATTTGAATGTAGAAGATTACTGATAATACACATATATAGATCCAGTGACTGATGCTGCTATAGAGAGGATACGACACTTATATCGAGATTCCGAATGGGACACCTCGCAACCAGTGCTAATTGGAGATCGGGAAAGCTTCAGAGGGCCCTGTCTTGGACCAACCCAGCAATACACATGCAACAAGCCCACGGCGCGGGCTTTTTTTGACAGGTGGTTTGATAATGATACTGTAGACCGACTTGTACGTAAAACCAACGCTTATGCTTTACAACAAGGCTCAAACCTCAATGACCCGAGACGAAGAGGAAGAACACTAAGGTCAAACGGTGGAAGATGATGGACTCCTACTATGCGTTTAGAGCTCCAGGCATTCTTTGGAGTCAGCATTCTGATGGGGTTGAAAGGTTTGCCATCCATCTGTGACTACTGGCGTCGAAATGTCTTTTGGCGATGTGGTGTCATCCCGTTGGTTTTCTCCCGAGATCGATTTGAATCTCTATTGCGATGCATCCATTGTGTGGATAACACGACTACATGCCGAGACAAGGAAGATCCTCTGTATGACAAGCTCTTCAAAATTTGATGGCTCCTTGAGCATTTTGTGGAAGTCTCGAAGAGAGTCTACTACCCGGAAAAGTGGATTACTTGTGACGA
Organism: Rhytidiadelphus loreus; assembly: GCA_947034895.1. Lineage (NCBI taxonomy): Eukaryota > Viridiplantae > Streptophyta > Bryopsida > Hypnales > Hylocomiaceae > Rhytidiadelphus > Rhytidiadelphus loreus. Next base: position 51,151,244 of record OX344764.1, read on the forward strand.
GATTATGATTGCTTACCGTGGCTTCCATTCACCGTGCCGCCAGTACATGGCATCGAAATCCACCCGTTACGGATTCAAAATTTGGGTTGCGGTATGCGTAGAGTCTGGGTTTATCTGGAACATCATTCCATATCTTGGCAAGAGTGGCGCTGAGAATGAAACGGGCTTGGCTGAGCGAGTGGTGCATCTTTTGACAATTGGACTTCAAGACCGTGGTCACAGTGTTTGTGTGGATAATTACTTCACTTCACCTTGCCTCTTTGATGCTCTTTTACGTCAACGTGGCATTTTTGCTACAGGCACGGTGTTGCCTCGGCGCATTGGATTTCCATCTTCACTGCGAGGTCTCCAAAAAGGAGAGCATCCGAGATCCACCCTTTTCTAGGCTACACATTCTAGCGGGACTATGGCAGCAACCGTTTGGTATGACACCAAACTGGTCGCTTTTTTGAGTACTTCGGCGGATCCGACTGGGCCTGTTGTAGCTCGAAGATGGCTGAAGGGCAAACGTGAGGAGATCTCAACCACGCCACAGCAAGCGGAATACCAGGCCAACATGCGGAGAGTGGATAAACTCGATCAAATGCGAGGAGAATATTCATTTCAATTCCAAAGCCACATATGGTAACATAAGTATCTTATGTTCATCGTAGACTCCGCCCTCCACAATGCGTGGGTGTGCTTTCGTCACGACCGACGTGCAAGGGGTGAGCGACGGATTCAGCGTGTTCATTTTATGTATGATGTGGCATTTGGATTGATCATGCCTAAGATTGAGGCCCCCCACACTTGTAGCACCTGGAATCGGAACCCTGATGCTCTTCACTTTGTACAAACATACGGTGACCTTCGACAGAGATGTTGTGTTTGCAAGTGCAAACAAGCAGAGTACTGTAGAGCTTGTGGAAATGTATTCATGTGCAAGTACCCGTGTTACCCAAAAGTGCACGGTTCAAAGAAGTGGGCATTGCGGGCTTGCGAGTTTGCTAGTCGTTACAACCGTTACTAACTAATTTGAGGTTTTTGGGGTGTGATTCAGTGTGGATGGTTGCAGCAAGTCCACTCATGGAGTTAAGATCTCTCAGTCGGAGCGGTCGGCGGTCAAGGATGACAACCCCTCATTTCCAGCCTCAATTTGATAGTGATTACTGGGCTGGATTGCCACCTCAAGGCGATGGTTCATATGATTCAGTCTGATACAGCTCCCTTACTTTTTCTGAAGTGCTGGCGATTCCAAGCAGAGTAAGATGGTTAGCTTTTAGTGCTTTGCGCCTCATGTACTTCCCACAATTTTGTAGTCACAACATGATTGTGTAGCAATTTTGATTAGAGCAGTGTTGCATTCTGCAGGGCGCTACGCCTTCCCGAGGTAGTTCATTTCAGACTCACTACTGTCCAATTTTTGGACAATTGATCAGAATTCAATTTTGCAATCCCCACTGATTCTACCAATTTCGGTCTATGCTTGTGAGATTGTTTGATTTCCGTGTGTTCAGTCAGTTCATCTGCCTATGTTGCTTCAATCCTGCAGTATACCGAGGTGCATCTGCCTACACACACCAGTGCTACCAGGTACCGTCTATGGGTGGCGGTCATCTCCTAGTTGCTTCCGGTCACCTTCTTTTGAGCGCATGGCTTTTGGCCTTTGACATTCGGCCAATTCATCAGATTTTGATCCAATTCTTGCAGTATCATGTCACTACTAAGGTCTCCTACAAACCCTCCGAAATTTGGCCCCACCACAATCCGGACGTCGTGTGAATTTGCGGAATTATTCCCTCGACATGTTGAAAGTTGCACACTTTTGTCAGGCTTTGGACTTGATCGACTACTAAAATAATTGCACATTGTTATTTTCTATCCCTCATTCTCGTGGATTCAGCATCGCCCTTAGCCTGAGCTTCAGTTTGAACGGTGGATTTCCATAATTCAACCCCGATTGCGTCAACGAGCTCATTCTTTACTGACGCCTTCTCCAGCGTGTCTGAGACGCAATCAGGGCATGGGCGGTTTAGGATTAAGGTAGGTACACCTAAATTCACCGCTTTTTGCTACTGAGCCTATCTTTTATTATTATTAGACTAGTCAGATTTTCACATGTTCTTGTTGGCAAGTGAAAGGAGGTTCCAATGCACCAAAGAACATGGCATTTGGATAAGGTAGAACCACCCATTCCCGACCAGGGATGAGTCCCCAACATGTAGAGGTAATCTAATTCCAACCAAGTAAACTGTTTTTGTGGACTACCAGATTTAATCACAAGCACAATATACAAGGTTGCAAGGAACAATTATTACATGCCATGTGTTTATTTTGAAATTTGTACACATGAGCAAGAAGTAATCTTGTCTATGATTGGAATTGCAAAACTCTAAATGTTGGGTATGGGTCCGGAACACTTTATGCCTTCTAAAATTCACAAAAATTTGAGTTTTGCAAATAAAATTCTGAAAATTTTGCAATCACAGTATTTTCTACGTTCCTACATAGGAAAAATTTCCATTCCACTCAACTATTCCCCATCTGTCCCACAGATGCTTATTTGATCGGTTATGGGTGGATGCACCTTACTGTGTGCAAAAGTTACTATGGAACAAAGTTTGATTCTAAAAGCGTTCTTCCACATAGGTAGTTAGGTACAGAACTGATTTTAGAGATGTACTACACAGTAACACATAAGGTAGAAGGTCCAGAAACCAACCATCTAAGCCCTGGAACTGAATTTTAGGCAGGTGAAACTTCTCAAAATATTTATTAGTGAATTTTCCTTCAAAGACAAGAGGATTTGACATCTAACCCAAGTCATTTCGTATTTTTTGGATCATTTTTGAATTAGTTATGAAATTTTGAAGTTGAACTACCCTAGGGCTCCAAAACCGCCCACCCTTGAATTGTATACTGTTGGTACATCAGTAAAGGCTATGAAAAAACAGCATGTACAAACTGTGTACATTTATTGGGTGTGCGGTTCTAAATGCCCGAACTGTTCTCGAGCCTTCTACCTTAGTGAAGATGGTGCTTTAAGGTCAGTGTTGTTTAAACCCGTGCTAGGGTGGAACTTTACTTTGGAAATGGCTATTTCTCACCCTTTTTATTGTGGCTATTTATTGGACTGTCTTGTATTGCACAATATAACTACAGCAGGCCCAATAGTGTGGGTTTACGTGCCATGGTCTGACAATGGCAGCCAACAGTTCCTCTACCCGTGGGTGCCTGCCCCAAAAAATTTCCAATGTTCTGCTGCCACTGTTTTGCTCGCCTGCCATGTAAAATTTAGTGATGGGTTAAAGATCCTAAGTTTTCTATATCCCATAAGGTTTGTCTCCCCTACTACCACCCCACTAGTATAAATAGCTTATCTTCTAGTGTAAAAAATAAAAATAAAAGGCTTCTAAAGCCATTCAATTTTATTGATAAATGTGGTGTGTTACAATGTATTGTGTATTTTCAGTGTTTGTATGGTGTATTTTCAATGTTTGTATGGTGTATTTTCAGTGTTTGTATGGGGCGTTAGGGAGTGTTTTCGCACTCCCTAAGCGAATGGACCCCTGATAATGGAAGCCGAATTAGTGTTCCTAGCACCATTTCTCCAAAAGAGTTTGGAGTTGAATGGGTCCGGCACACACAATTATACATTTTTTTTGGGTTAGGGAGTGCGAAATCAATCCCTAACCGGATGGACCCCTGATAATGGAGGCCCAATTGGTGTTTCCTAAAACCATTTCCCCAAAAAGAGCTTGGAGTTGAATGGGTCTGGCACACCAATTATACATTTTTTTTGGCTTAGGGAGTGCTTTTGCACTCCCTAACTGGATGGACCCCTGATAATGGAGGCCCAATTCCTAAACCCTTAAACCATTTGCCCCAAAGAGTTTGGAGTTCAATGGGTTTAAATTTCTTATAATGTTGATGAAGTTCTATATTTTTTTAATTCAGATTTATATTGTTCATCCCCTAAACCATACAATAAAATCTAGTTATTTTCCTTTTATTATTGGTGTTTCATTGTATGTCTTTTTCTTTGTTTGAAGTCCTATTGGTGTTTCATTGTATGTCTTCTTCTTTGTTTAAAGTCCTAATTTCTTTTTCTTTTTACCTTTTTCAACATTGAAAATGTCGGTTTCTAGGGGGTTCACGATATGATTTCTTTTCTTAGGTAGGGAACTATGGTTTACTTGAAGAAAATGTCACTTGTGTTCGATGTTTAATTCTTGTAAACTCCCTAAACCCCTAGAGGGGAAGGCTTGAAGTCTACCGCCACCACGAAACATTGGGGGGGAACACAGAGGCATGCGTGGCATGGGACTTACCTATGCATGCGGCGTGACATGGCCCATGTCCATGCATGCTGCGTCGCATGGCCATGCATGCGATAAGTCAGGCCGTTTCTTTTCTAGAACACGTCGAAATACAATAGACGAAACACTGAAGTTTTCCCCGGGCAAACCTTGTCAGGTAGAAAAAAACAGTGCGTGGATGTGCTGTGTCAGGCATTGAATGCAACCAGCATGTGGAAAAGGGGCCAATAGGGCCAGCAAATGGCAGGCTGCAGCAGCAGGGGGCCAGAATAATAAATAGCTGCAATAAAAAGGGTGAGAAATAGTGCTCCCCCTTTACTTTCAATACACGCTCGAGGGCCCAATTACACACCCGAGGGCGGAGCACGCCCAGAGGGCAGAAAAGAGGAGAAACACCCAAAGGCAAGGGGGTAGGTCAGTGAGAAAAATAAAATAAAAATAAAAAGGGGGGAGCGGGGGAAGCCCGTGGGGGAACATGAGGGGAACCCTGGGAACATTGGACGCTCGGGGAGGTCACTTAGAGTGTCCATTTGAAACCACGTGCGAACAAAACTTTGGACCCCCTATATACTTTTTGAATTTTAAATAAAATAAAATAAGAAAAATATGAATAGATTTTTCTACTTTGAAAGTTTATGTTTTGAATTATTGATATTTTTATTTGTTAATAATAATTAGTTACAAATTTTTGAAGTAAAAAGATACACTGCAGAACTGAAAAATAACTTTCACACCCCTATATTATATAAGAAAAAATTGTCTAAAAAATGAACAAAAAATTCTTAAAAATAACTCTCTATTGAAAGCTTATTTTGAGTTGAATATTGATTCAATGGTCATCTAAATGTGTTCTCTATAATTATTTGAGTTGAAAAACATGTCATTTTAGTTCATTTTCAACCTCTTCTAGAAATCATTTCATATTTGATTTGAGGTGGAAATTTTGGCAATAGAATTCTATAGTCATAATTAAACAATGGTCAAAATTTTAGATTGAAATTATAGTTTATTAGAAACCACTTGTTCGCACGTGGTTTGTTGTAGTAGAACTAAGTGACCTCCCCGAGATTGGACGGAGAATGGGAAAGCCCCGGGGAGAGAAATGGCGCAAGAGAAGCGCGGAGAGGCCGCAGGGCTGAACCCGCAGGAGGAGAAGCAACCTGTGAGACGAAGAGTGAAGGCCAAATTTGTCGAGCATCAAGAGTAGAGAGACGACGTAGGAACGACAGGGAAAGCAAGATGAGGCAAACCCAAAACCCAAATCGACCAGGAAGCCCTAAAGAAGCCTAAATCAAGATTAGCCGATGAGGTCCCTGTATATGGCTTCGAAGGAGAGCTGCAAATCGTCGTCCGCCCTTTGAGTTTGATGTAGTTCGGTGCTTGATGCCGTCCTGTTGTGCGTCTGGTTGGGATTGATCCGAATGTCTTGTAAGATGACTCGCATGATGCTGTCCGCTTGAATTGCTGCCTCTCTCCATCTGGCCTGTGTGGAGCTGACTTCGTTGATGCTGGCTGGGATGTTGTCGCTCCGAGCTTCCCCGCTAAGGTCTTCTTCCGCCCAGTTGTTGTGGGGATTGTTGATGTTGCACGCATTCTGAAACTCTTGGTCGGTGGCGCAATCGTCTTCGGTGGAGGTTACATTGATGTTGGGTGATGTAATGGCTAGGTTCGTGCTTTAAGGTCAGTGGCACATTTGGGTGTACCTACTTTAGTCAATCCAATATTTTAAATGAGACATTTGAGAATTGTGCATAACATTTTTGAATAGTGAAGCTGGGGTCGTGGTCTTCTACTAAGGTAAATCTGCTCATTATCACCCTGATTTGCAATTTGAATATGTTGGGGCCAACTTCGTGAGGGGAATATGTTTTTCAATGGTGGGCGCTTCTCTCTCTACTGCGCCGGAATGGGCGCTGTCACCCTCCGGCGCAGGCGCTGCGGGCAGAAGTGGCCGGCGCTGGGTGGGCATTTGCCAGCGCACAGGGGCTCCCAACTCCCCATGTGCGCGGGCCTATGGTCAGTGTTCTTGTATTAGGGCAATGCTGTCCCACATTGCAGAGTTTGGAGCTTCTTGACAAACTTAGGTCTTCACATGCCGAATACGAGAGTGAATGGAGTAAATGAAGCTATTATTGTATGAAGTTCTGTCTTGTTGTGCTGTTCTGAAGAGCGACAAAGGGTCTATGTATTCGTTCGTTGCAAAGGCTTAGAGTATTGCAGTTGATCGTGAAGTTACCAGACTACCGAGCTTCTTCTCGTTTCTGCAACTTGTGATGTCATCCTAACATTCCGGGCGAGTGCCTTGAACCCCTTATGTCCTCATGTTCCTTAATATTTTGCTCAGATTTTTGAAGGCACTACGGATTTGTTGCTGAGGAGCCTTTCGGGCTGGTGTGGGCGTATTAAGCATGAGAGGGCCGGCAGGGTATATGGAGAGCATGTGGCGAGATTTGCCTGCGCAGATACTTGAGAATAACGTGTTGAAGTTTCTTCCAATCACATCTCTCTGCCGATTTAGGACGGTTTCCAAGACATGGAACATGCTAATAAGTCACCCTGATTTTGCGTCAAGTCATGCACAAGCCTCATCTTCTGAAGATTATGCTCTTATCACTATGCGAGTTGATTACCCTTTCAATTCTATCGGTGGTTGGGAGGTGCTGGACGTGGTGAACAATAGGTTCTTTACCTTAAGCGACGACTTCCTTACGAAGTATGTCAAGCAGGAGGGAATCGTGTCCGTGGACGTGCCCTACCGTGACTGGAACCGGAGGGTCATTCTGGCAGCTGACGGAGGACTTTTGTGTTTGTCGTACGGTTTCAAGTTTGAAATCTTGGTGCTTCTTGTGTGCAATCCTGTCCTAAAAACTGTCAAGCAGCTTCCGCGCATGCCAGGATGGGCCGAAAATTATTCAAGGGTGGTAATGTCAACAGATAGGGTCTCAATGGAGTATGAGATCTTTGTTTTTAATGAAGACGATGATCACTACCAACCGAATGCTATTGACATTTACGAGTCGAAGACTGGCAGATGGAGGACGGCTATTTCCACTGTGCCTCCACTTCGTAAACCTGGCCGATCGTGGTACTGTGTGTCCAGCTTCGTAAAGCTGAATGGGTTTTACAAAATCTTCAGACATGATGATTATCTGCATCCCAGGGTAGTTTTTTACGATAAGTATACATGTATGGCTTCGGAACTTGGTTTTGATTTGCCTTGTGGTGAGGATGATAATATCAAGCTGGTGGTAAGCAAAGACAGGGTCTTTTGTGTCACCATGAGGGGGACCGTAATGTCCGAAGTTCGCTCTGTTAAAATTTTCGAAGTCATGCTTGCAAGAAAAGAGTGCATACGGTTTACAGAGATGCCAAGCGAGTTGCTGAACTGGGTTCTGGGTGACGATCTCCATGACACTTGTGACATTGAGGGTGTCGCCGAGTTTTATGAAGAAGCTATCGTTTCCACCGGGTGTGCAAACTCTATCCTTATTTGCTCCTGCATAGGTCGGTCTGTGGCGTACAGTTTGTTGGACAAGTCATGGCATCTCTACTCCGATAGTAACCTTCTACAAGCTCACGAACATTTCAAATGGTATTATCAGGACCTTTATGGAAGCAACAATTGTCTCAGTCTCTGTGCTCTTTAGTTACTTCGACAAGGACAAGGTTTGGGGTATCCTCCCTCTCATGTACTGTTTCAAGGATCGAGACTGGCGTGTGGATTAGTGTGGATTGTGGCTCACAGGTTTTTAGAGAATGCTCAGGAATCAAGTGACCAGGGGTGATCACACAATTTTGCTGTTGCTTGGAGATGCATTGCGGATGCTGGTACTCTTAGGTTGAAACTACGCGTGTAGAAAAAGGCAACCATGATATGGTATCATCAGTAAAGAGCGACCAAGAGTGATTAGGTACAATCCACAAATTGAGCACTCTTTGATAGTTCATTGTTAACAGTTTCTAATTGCTGTAATTGCCTACAAGTAGAATCGATGGTTTTTGAAGCATGTATGGGGATCCCTAGCATGAATTCTTGTCATTTGGTTCTAAGTAAGGTGACTTGGTGGATATTTGTGAAGCCTGGCTTTGTAATGGAATCATGGGATACTGATCTGGTTGCTAATGATATGCATGAGAGTACGGACCTGATAAAAATGTTCAAGTTAGACACGTCCTTTTTAATTGCTTCTTGGAACCTGCAAGGTGCATTAGAAGTGGGCTACATGCCTTTGTCAGGCAACAGGCGGTGCTCCACTGGCTTGATGTCCAGACTTAGCAAATTACTCTCTGTAGACACTGATGTGTCGCAATCTGCTCCAATTGAGCATCAACTAGCTGCCCAATAAAGAACGTTGCGCACTATTGAGTCTAACCATATTGATCAGATTTTCATGGATAGTAAATTTTTTCAATTTGAGTCACTGCTGCAAACAATGACTCAAAGGCACTTGTCTCAGGCTACTGGGAGGCCCCAAAACAATGATAGTTCGACTGAGGACAAGGACGACGCAGATTTCTGCTTACAGTTGTTGTATGCAATAACCTTGAACAACTGGGACCAAAGTAGCATAATTCGGTCTCTTGAAAATATGTCAACGTTTGCTCCCGTGTGAGGAGGACTTGGCTAAGGAGCTTCTGAGGTCGCTTCAACTCATATTTGAAGCTTGATGCACGGGTGGCAGATGCATTTTACAAGAGAATTACTCAGGAATTCAAGGTGTTGGTAAGGGTGAGTGTTGGATGCATCAAGTCACCCATGGGCTGGCGCACAGTCTCATCTCTCTTCTATTACAGCTCATCATCCAAAAGCCTCAGACCCTGAGTTTGAGGGACATACATTCATCATGCAAGATGGGGCTCATCTTACTCCTGCAAACTATGTTCTTTGTCTAGATGCTGCGCGTGCATTTGCTAAAGCTAGAGTTGGAGGAAGTGAAAAGTCGATCATAGCACTGGATCTTCTTTCAGACGCTGTGGGTTGTCTAACGAGGTGGTCACACTACTAGAATATGGGGGGGGTTGCATCACCCCAAACGTTGCAAGCTACACTAGAAAAGTGAACACAGTGGGGTCATCAAACATTGTTCTAAGCATCACTGTGAACATTACTCAGGTAGAGTAACGTTTTGGTACCTGCAATTAGCAACGTTTGCTATGTGTGTGTGTGGGAACGAGTTCCTATGTCTCTTATTTGGGAACATTTGTTCCCAATAATTCATCAATTATAGGGAAAGTAGATATTTAAAAAATTGATATTCCGAACCGATAAAATACTAATATTTATATTAAATATTCAATTGTATAATATAATATATCATATTTACGTTGTACAATATATGGTATAAAATACAATATAATGAATATTATATATACTACGTTTTACAATACGATATACAATACAGAATGTGGACCTTGTATTTCCAATGTGAGAGATTGAAGAGGCAAGCCTATTTATACTTCATGGGAGTCTCACCAAGGACAAAGCTTATGGGATTATGTCCTCAACAAAGAATGAACATAGGAACAACAATGAAGATGGAGAACTCCATTGGGAACATAGTACTTGGATGTTCTCTCATTAAACATTGTTAAAACATTGCTTAGACGTTGCTTAGAAATTGCATATACACTTCCATTGTCAAACGTTGCTTTTTCTGACTGCAAACATTGCTCATTCCAGCAAGTACCACAGACGTTGCTACCAAATGTTGCAGACCCCCCTTATTCTAGTAGTGTCAAAAGCTAAATCTACAAGTATAGAAGTATCTTCTGAGGTTGTTAAAGGATTTCCCTGCTTCTCACAAGAGCTGGTTGAGATGTGGCTCAGGTTGGCTCAAAGATTGACGAGAGTTTGCCTTGAGCAGAGAGAGGAAGTTCGAAACTATGCAATAGTTTGTTTGCAGCGTTGTCTTGCTGCCGCTGACAGTGTCACATTGACTCCGACAATGTGTATGCAGTCCTTCAAACAGGTGTAATTGTATCCTTGCATTAAATTTGGCAACGATATGTTATTTTTTTTCATTGCATTGAGTCCTTAAGTGTCACTGTACTAATATGCTTGGAAGTTGCTCTTATCGTCTGATGGGTGTTTCTGCTATATGGTTGTCCTAGCGGGATTTCAGCTCTGTTGAAAAGAAATTTAGTTTGATCATTTATGATATACTTGCTGACATCCTTTTTGCATTAATTTCTTTGGATTTTTTTCTCGAGTGGAAATTGTCCATGTTTTGACCTAGACATCATGTTTGCTGCACTTGATATCAGAGGTGTTAACATTATTCGATGAGCTCTTGGATATAGCCGTCAAGTAACCACCAAAGCAATGCAAAGGGCTACATGGAGATTACACTGATGCATGCATGCTCTGAAATTTCTTTCAAAGTTTTATCTACAGTTCCTTGATCAGCTTGCACAGTTGCCTACAATCTGAACCATCTGGTCTCAAATTTAGAATTGCACAAAGATGTATATGAAGGCTAAACTCCGCAGCAGAAACATTGAAAAACTCCAGGAACTTGTGCCTGAACCTCTTTAAGAGGTGTTGCAGGTGATTTTTACTACATCACGAACAGTTATTATCAATTTAATGAGCTTCATTTCCATGCATCAGCCACTTCTATCCTGTTGTTTGTTAAGGTTCATCGTAAGAAGGGTATCACATGGCATGACAAGCAACTGGAAGCAAGGGTAAAATTGGTCGTTAATGATCTATTTGTTAGAGTCTTGATACTTTGTTTAACCTCAATGAGCCAACAAGGTTTTTTATTTGCTACTTTCCCTCTGAAGGTTCACAAGTCTATTGTGAGGATCCTATTTCAAATTCTTCCTTTGATTTTCTGTTTTGTTTCTAAGATTTGTGTCCGTATTTCTGCCTCCCCTCACCATATTCTTGGTTGATTGCATCTTAGGTTGATGGTTGCTTTAAATGTTACATGTTGTAGGTTATAACATCTCGCAAGTTCTTGGTGCAGACAAGAACACTAACCGGAGACAGCATGTGAGCTAACTTGGCAAGCTGTGCGAAAGCATTTCCCTTGCCTTGAAACCAAACATTTTGAAAGAACCTGCATCAGAAGATGGCAAAGCAGATTCTGATGAATCCCCCAAAGCTGAATCAGGTACTGAGGCTGGCACTGCAGATAGTTTGTCCTTGAGGGATCAAGGTCCAGAGGGGCATGAATCATTTGAAGAAAGACACTGATGCAAGGCAGTCAAATTGTGAGTATTTTCTTTCATTACCTTGGTCTACGGTATTTGATATTCAATTCTTAACTGTGAATGTTTCACAACAATCATTTTGAATGAGTGCCATTTAAACATCTTCTTACATATGAGCAATGACTGTGGCAATCTTTTTTACATACTGATTGCCCTATAAGGCTATGTTTGTGTTCATTAGTTTTGAATAGATCTGACTGTAAATCATTTTCTTAAACATCTGACTGCTTCAAAATTTGAGTGGTGCTCACTACTGATCAGTGGATCTATTCTGCACCCTGAAAATTAACAGAAATTCCTTTGATGCAGGTTTAGAAATCCTCCCGTACAAGTTTAGTTTGTATAGAGTTAGATCCATAGAGTTACTAGAAGATATCACGATTCACTTTGACTGCAACATGACCTCCTCAGTATTTAAGGAACTATCTGGGGCTCGTTGTGTAGGACTGGCATTGGTTGCGACACCAATGGAGCTTCCATCTGCTTGTTACAAGATCATTCAATGGTATGCCATCATAGTTTCCAACCATATTTATCATATCTCAGCGATTGTGATAGGGATGGAAGTGGAGCGTAATGTGTCCGACTGCATGACACTTCACTAATCGCAGGTCCACCTCAAAGGTGATTAGTGTTGGACTAATTGTTTGTGTCAAATAGCTTGTAGCATCAGTAGGAAGTTGTTCGGACGTCATGGCTGATTTGATTTGAGTATTTTCAATAATGTAGCACCGTATAAGAATCCAAGAGCTTCCGGTGTATGGCCTTCGGGCCTATCATGTACTTGACGCTCTACTTGAAGTTTTTTTTTGTCCTGTTGGTTTCAATGAGATTGCCGTGACGGACACTTCTGTAATTTGCTGCAGGTTGTACTTGGGCTTCTACGCTAATTCTCCAAGTCATGGAGGCAGTTTAAGGTGGGTACACCCAAAACCGTCACTTTTAACTACTGAGCCTAGTTTCTCTTATAAAACTGGTCAAATTTTCACATATTCATGTTGGCGAGTGAAAGGAGGTTCCAAAGCACCAAAGAACGCCACATTTGGATATTGTATGCAAAAGTTATTAAGGGTCAAAGTTTGTCTCGAAAAGCGCTCCATCCAAATAGGTACATAACTGAAATTCGAAATGTACAAACCTTCTAGATGGTGCTTTAAGGTCAGGTGCCATTTAACAGCATACTACCTTAGTAAACATTAGGTTTGAGGGGGGGTGTTGCAGCTCTAGCTCTGAGCAAATTACGATTGGGGGTCAAGGTCATTGTTATCTATGTGACATCTTGATTCCCTTTTCATGATTCGGTGGTCCATTCCCATTTGATTGGACACCTGACTTGTGGTACACATGTTTGAATGGATAGTGTACGGTAATGTTGCTCCTTCTTGCTCCACTAACCTTCATTAGGGGTAGTCACACCTTCTTCACTTTGCACTTGGAGAATGGAGAATGAGAAGTTGGGGAGGGTTTGGAGGAGCCAATGGGAAGCCGTGGTGAGTGAAGGAGGTGTGACACCCCTAAAAGATGTGTTGAGAGTGGAGAATGAAAAAAGTGGAGAAGCAACTTACCTAAACCTAAGATTAGACATAAAGTTGGAGGAAAATCGGCAACAACAAAGGTAAAGCGGCAATGAAAGGTAAAAGTGTAGAGCACAAAGGAATCTTCTTAGTTGGATATATCTTCCGCACTCCCAATCTTTACCTCCGGAGGTGAAGACTAGGAGTGCGGAAGATATATCCAATTAAGTATATTCTACCAACATGAAGCCAACCCCAAGCCGCCACATTTCCATTCTCCATTCTTCAAGTGCTAAGTGAAGAAGGTGTGACTACCCCTATTGTGGCAGGTTTGTTCTCTGCAGTTCTTGCCACGTAAACCCGTATTTTTAGAAATCAGCTTTATTATAAGAAATGTAAGGTAGGTGGTTCAAAATCCACCCCTCTTCTTCAGATCGTCCTCTAGGTAGTTGTAGAATGGATGCAAGGTGATCCTTGAATGGACTTCTTTGCTTTGTTAATGAATTCAAGAAGAATTGTTTTTTTTGTTGTAAGAGCCAATCATTGGCTGTGATTTTTGCACATTTCTTTATAAGTCACAAGGGGACGGATTTTGGGACACCTATGGTCACAAATAGGTGCCTATGACCCGGATCTTTGAAAATTTATAAGTAATTCAAAAATGCTTGGAAAAATATGAAACTCCTTGTGTTGGATTCTGCACCTATTTTTCTTTCTATGAAAAATGAGCTAAAAATCATTTTGTTCCTGGAAACCTGTGAAAAAGGTGAATCAGCCCTTGAAGTGACGATTTATGAGCATACTACCTTAGAACAGTGCTATGACTTTTTATTTCTAGAAATTGAAAGAATGTATGCATTAGATTTTAGACTATTAAAAGCAATAGAGTAGGATAAATTCTATTGGACTCAAAAAAATGTTGGTTATAGCATTGAATCAAAATGCAAAATTTTGATTAAGATTTTTGCCTCTTCTTCAATTTTATTTTCATATTTTTATTTTTTCAATTTCTATGAGTGTCAATTTGATTCTTGAGTTGAATTGAATGTATATGTATTAATTTGATTTATAGTTTATAGTATTGTAAAGTGCTCAATTGATGCTTAAAGAGTTTTTAAAGACATTTTGTATAATGTTCTTTATAATCTAAGTATGCTGTTGAATGTTGAATGTATTTGAAGCTTGTTCGATTTCACTTGATTTAAATGTGGTTCACTATTTAATTGAATTACTTGAATGTTTTTTTGTTTGACTTTCACTTTGTTGTTAAATTTATTAAATTTATTGAAATCATTCATTTTAAAGTCAAATAGATTTAGATTTTAAAAAATTAATTGGATTGAGTGAAAAATGTCTATAAGAAAATTGTATCATCATACATCCGTAAAGGCCATATTCATTAAATTGAGACAATGTGGATTCTCATTTTAATCATCTTCCTAAATTTAGTATGTAGAAGAGTCCATTAAATTGAGACAATTCAAAAAATTGAGACCATAAACTGCTTGAAGAATAAAGAATTTGTACAAGTATAAGAAATTGGAGGACAAAAATAGTAGTGAAGGACGTTGAAAGGAGGGATTTTGGATGGGAAACTAGAGCCATTTATAATAAGTGCTTAACTAAAATATCTAAGTAAATAGTTTGACATATAGTGAGGTAGAGATTTTTGAAATCATCCATGATAGAATACATTTGTACACCTAGCCTGATCAAAAACTACAATGTCAAAGTAAAGAATTTGACATATGCTTAGATAGAGAAGTTCATAATTACTTTGTATAGAAAACATTAGTACTCATCGTGTTCCATAACAAATGTCATAGACAATAGAATTCCAATGAAGAACTTACAAAATACACAATACCATACAAGAAATAAAAATAAAAATATATTATATTATACAACATCTATAACATCAAATTCTAAAATAATATAAAAAAAGATCAAAACAATGAACTAAAAGAATAAAAAAACTAAATCTATTTCATCTTCTCCACATGTTTTTTTCTAACAACTTTTTATTATATTTTTTTTGCCCTAATCAAAGAAACTATCAACTTCTACAACTCTTTATAATTTATTTTTTTCCATATTTTTTTGTCATCCTCCCTAAAGTTAAGAAAATAACGTACAAACTCGCAAAACTCCTCATGATTTCCTATGCCTACAAACTATTCATCTTCACTCCGAAGATACATTATTGCTTTTACCAGATACATATGCATCCACCGATGTCTGGATGATAGCAATTTGTGTTTTGGGAATTCTAACTTTTGGATCAGAAGTGCCTTCTTTGAAACGTGGCTTCCAAGCAGTCATAATGCAGTCTGTATGCGTCCAACTCGGAGAGATAGCCTTATCCTCGCACCAAGAATTCCCTTGTTTTGTGTCCCACCCAGCATATGTTTCTTCATTGGTGTGATGAAAAGACGTAGGTGTCCAATATTGAAGTTGAATCGAATTGACATAACCTGGATCTGGATTAGGATTTGTTAAAGCCCGAGCAAGCCAAAATGGACGGAGGTCACCGTCAGCGGGGCGCACAACAACTAAGTAACCTGCATATACATCACGGCCAATACGAAATGAAGGAGGTGGACGATCACGCCTACGACCAACAAAAGGTGCATCTTCTGCAAACTCCTCACGCATCGTACCATCATCTAGGTATTGGTCTTCCACCTCATCAGCAACACGAGAATTTGGCCAAAATCCATGCTGCAATGTCTCATGTACCACAAGCGGAGCATTGAGAGTTCTTCTCACACCTTCCCAATATTTCCGCACCGGCTCATTCTTCCTCCTAAACTCGCCAGATAAGTCTTGATTTCCCATTGCCCCCCACAATGCAATGTACCCATCTAAACCCTTGCAAATCTCATCAAAGCAACGCATTTGTTGCGGTGGCAAAGGTAGAGGACTACCCCTCGGTACTTTAGGGTGCCCATCTATTGTCTCCTTCCACAAGCGAATCCCCCCACCCTCTTTCGGCAACCAATCAACATCGGTACAAAGGATCTTGTACTGCATCAATGGCCATCCATTGGAATCCTTATAAAATTTAAACTGTTGCGCTTGAGAATGACTCTGTAGAGAATCATCACCTGTATGCAAGTACCCGTCCACAAATCGCTTAAAATCAGGAACCTCCTCAATGAGATGAGGAATTACGGATTGTGTTTCACAATCCATGAAAGACTTCATCAACCTTGGAAGTGTGGGGTAGTCATTCGTCTTCAATTTAGTGCTCCAACGACCAAATAGAGCATCAATGTCCTCATGAGTGTGTCCAACAATGAGGAAATTAATGTATATCTCTCGAAAAATAGCTCTATAGACAAGAAGAGAACAGAATGCAAAAACCCACCGATTCTTGTTGTCGCCAGAAGCATTGTCAAGCTGAAGAGTCAATGTTGGAGGAAGAGGTTGAGCTTCCACCAATACTTCAGGGGGGGACCCGAGAGAGTCCGTACAAATCTCTGAACCTATTAACAAAGCCTCTGTCAGTTCAGAACGCTCTCCTCCTACAAACAATTGACGAGATGAATGCTTCGGTTGGGACTCTAGATCTCGCAATAATTTTGCAATGGACCCAATAGTATGGTTGGAGTCTGTTGGGAATATGTCCAAGCCATAGTGTGCATATCGCACATCTCCATGACCATGAGCAATCATGCCTGTAACAGCGACAGGCATCTTCATGAAAGAATCATTTCCCTTACTCTTGTGCGAGTAATGAGGGGAAGCAGTCTTTGAGTGATCCATCTTGTCATGGATTATAGTCAAAACCTTGTCAGGATACATCTCAAACATTGAACGGTTTCCATAGTACAAGTCCCTATGCGCCTTTTGCCCCGATAGGTGCACTCTCAATTTGTTAGACCACACGTCTTGCGCTCGTGAACGTGGAGTGCAAGCACTCTTAAGTTGCCTATATCTATCGCAGGTTCCACAACGAGAAAAACTATCTCCTCTAGCCTTTGGAGCATACTCTAGAAAAGATTGACGACGTATGTTGCTCAATCCACTAGCTGAAATATTTTGCAATTGAAGTGAGGAATTGACATTGTTAATCTGTGGCAACTTGTCCTTCCAACGAAATGCAGACGGTAGGACCATGGAGGGGACTTTCTCTCCAGACTCAAGGGTCCTCGATTTGTGAGGCATCATGTCCGCTTCATTCTCCACTAACAATCGAAGAGTTGCTGTTGCTTGCAAAGTGTGTGTCCGAGGTTTTTTCATTCCAAGGTTGCCATGATGCTCCGGTTTCTGGTCATCTTTTGCCATCTTCTTGTATCTATAAAAGGTAGCCTTCGATACTCCATGGATGGCGCACCAAGCAACCGAACAAATTTCATGGTTTGCCAAGGTAATCATGTCCCTTCCATTGGAATCAGTGTGGGTTTGCTTGTGCACGTCAAGCAGACGTGACTTGCGCCAGAACACTCCACCATCAATATGAAGTAGAGACCGAACAGCTTGAATCTGACCACGTGGAAATGGTTGCAAGCAATTCTTTTGGCAACATTTCATACTAGAAACATCAGCAATTGCTTGCTCTGTGAGGAGGGCTTCTTTCTTCGGGAGATTGGTAGGCTCAGTCCTCTCACGTGAGCTTTCATAGGAACGAACTCCAGTCCGAACACGCCGCCTCGAACCGTTTGAAGAGACTGCAGTATTGAAGAGATGCGTTTGTTTGTGGTCATATAAGCTGGCACCATTAAGGTAGACCCTGGAAATGTGCCAGGAGTGCATGGACCACATCCACTCCGACGGAACATCTGCCTCACACAAAGACTCTGCAATTTGAATTGCAACCCGGTCATCACCGAGTGGCTACCCGTCCATGTCAATGACGAGATCTGCATCAACATTATGACAAATCCCTTTTGCCACCTCTACCCCCTCCTCATTTCTGAGTGTGACGCATTTTGTATACCAAGAAGCTCGAGGAAATCCCTCGCAGGCTGCGACACCCGGCAGCAAAGTTGGCATTGGAATTGTAAACTCGTTGGCATCTGGAGTATCCATTCTGCGTGTGAAAGAAAAAAAATTAATTCATACTATTATGAGTATCCTCGAGTCGAGGATAATAAATAAGTAGAACACATTGACAAAACAGGGAGCAAAGCAACCTCAGTTGGAGGATAAAATTGTATACCATTTTGGAGTAGGTAGTAGGAGTAAGAAAACAAAATGTATCTTCGATTCGAAGATACCTGGCGGACAAGATTGAGAGATAATATGTATTCCCACAGTCGAAATTGGAGTGTCACACTTATTATGTACATGAACTCTGTATATGAATTCAAATGTCAATGAATGACTATGTTTGTCTATGGTTATCATTCATATTCTATGTATGTATGTGATTATCCTCGGGTCGAGGATAATCTCGGTGCGTGTTGGAAATTATCCTCGGATGAAAGATAATCTTCATGCATGTTTCAGATTATCCTCGACCCGAGGATAATCTCCATGTATGTTTGTGATTATGCTAGGCTCAAGGTTAATCTCCTTGCATGTTTGAAATTATCCTCGAGACGAGGATAACCTGCATGCATGTTTCTGAATATCTATTCATGTTTGTGGTTATCCTCGACCCGAGGATAACCTCCATGCATATATGTGATAGACAAATTTATAGTTCCAACATTTACGGCGCAAGAATCGGTTGTTCATTCTTGAACATAACATAGACAGGACAACATTTGAGATTTGACACTTGAATTCCCTAAACTCCAAGAATCGGAGGACTACGTAATACTACATGTAACTTTGCTTAACACTGACGACCAAGAGCAGAAATCTAGCATTCAGTGAGAAGGGGAGAAGGGAAATAGAGAAACTTACGATAACCCGTGCAAAACTAAGCAAATTAGTCACATAAACTTGTAAATGCACTGCAAAAACATATGTTCAAAGGCCGTGCGGTAGCAATGTCTGCAAGAGGCCGCGGAGGAGGGAATACTGGAAAACACGAGAGAGGAAATGAGGTGCTCGAGGAAGAGAGTCGATGCACACACTAGCGGAAGAATGTGAGCGGGAGAATGTGAGCGGGAAATTTAATAGTATTTGAAATCTTCATAATTTTGAGGGCGTAGGAGAGAAGTACCTCCTCGGATTATGGGGCCGTTGACATTATCATCCCCCAAATAATGACAATGATGTGGAATGTGATGGAAATTTTTATGAATAGAAATGGGATCTGACGTAGCCGATCTTTTTTAGATTTTAATAGGGGGATTTGTACTTTGTGGAATTTTTGGCAGTGACCTTTTTTCCAAAAATGTGGAAATATTCTTTGTAGTCACAGCGGAATTTTGGATTTGGCAAATTTGGCAATTCATACACCACCCACCAACCAACCTTTTTTTTAAATAGTTTATTCTTATGTCTGATTTAGATGAATGTTTACGGTAGGTAACCACAGTAATTTGGCACATGTTGGGTCCAATGTGTATTGGCTATAAACAGAATTGTACGTAATGAAAGCTTTCAATAGGGAATGAAGTTTGGACTTTCGGATTTTGGGGTTTAGGGTTTAGGGTTTAGGGTTTAGGGTTTATGATGTAGGGTTTTGGGTGTAGGGTTCAGGGTTTAAGGTTTAGGAGCAATAGCAAAGTCTTCAACAAATGTAAATTACATGCTCATGAATTCAATGTTCATTGAATTCATTCACGAATTCATCTTGATTTTGCAAATGATATTCAAAATTCACATTTATTTCTGAAATTCCAATATCCTGAAATTGAAAGATGCTTCTTATATAAATTTTATTAGGATTCTTGAAATTTTTGAAATAATAGCAGGCAATAAAACATAATGCCTTTTTATTTTGAATATTACTAGTTTCAATTAATAAAGGATCTCCAATGTTGTGGACATCTAAATGACCGTACATGTTCAAAATTACCCAAAATCTTACATGGTACTTTTGAATCTGTAATTTAATTTTATAAAAAAAATATAGAACTTTGAGCTTCTGTTTTGAAAACAAAGAACAATGTACAATTCTGAATTTTTTAACATTTAATTCTATAAAATGCGGTACTTGTTATGTTTTATTTTCCATAAATGTTGAAACTCATTCTAAGAAATTTGCATTTACGTATGAGCACATCAAATTCTTGCTATTTGTCTTGTACAATACATTAGCAACTAATGAAAAATGAAGGTAATTATGTTGTTTTTATTATGTAACTAAAATCATAAGAGCTATGAAATTTTAAAGAGGATAAGTATTGGAGATCAACAACATATTGTACTAGTTAAATTTTTGTATAAATTTGAAAGAATTATGATTCTTCAGTGTAATATATAATTTTGTTCAATTGTTTTTTAAATTAGAATGATTTGGATGAAAAAACATAAAGTTTGCAGAACACTATGAAGAACTACAATGAAAAAAAACTAAACTTTTATGAAGATAAAAGAAATAAAAAGCACACGCTTAGAATATTTCAAAAAGAAAGTATGAGAACTAGAACTATACAAAGTAGGATCCATACTCATTTTTAAAAGCTTAATAAATATGTGAAGTGTACAAAATGTAGAGACCCATGTTCTAAGAAGTCGTCATGTCCACCTACATGGCATCCCAAACCATGATTTGGAGCATAATTGGCTTCAAATTAGACTACTTTGTTAGTACATTGAAATGAATGATGGACTTTCCATTCATTTGCTACCAATCATTATTTTTAACTCCATCATGGTTTAGAGCCTTGAACGACTTCAATGTCACATAAATAATCTTCATGAGAGGTTCACCTCCTAGAAATGAATGTATTATAATGTATCCCATACAATGACTCGCTAAATTGTATAAAAAATTAGTACTCTACAAGTTTTAGAAATTCTTTTATTACATCTTCTGTACTTCAAACACATAAGAATCTTTGGCATATCTTCTAACTACAATAAAAAATTTTGAGTGCTATACTTTTATAATTTTGTCATCATAAGTTTTCAATAAACAAAATATTATATTGAACTAATTCTTAATCATGGTAACATGGAATGAAGTAGTAAAACAAGCCAAGCATATGTTGAACTTTAAAAAGTAAATTCAATGCTCAACAATCATGGACTTTTAATGAAGAGGGTCAAGTGAAAAAAATGTAGAAGTTTTTTTTTTCCTCATTCCACTGTGAACCCTATTCCATGAATTTAGAAATAATAGTTCTTTAAACTACAAAACATGAATACTTAATTTTAATGTTTTGTTGATTTACCAAACAAATGGCACCAAATTTATTCACTTAAGAATCCTAAATTCTAGTTCAAAATATTTTGAACTTCTACATTTTCTTTCTTGTGCCATTTAATAGTTATTCCATACCTTTTTAAATGTTTAATCTTAAAAAAATGGTGTTTAGACCTTTATAGATTACGATCATCTAAAAAGTAAAAGTTCTTTATAATTTTAAAAAAATTGCATAGAAAAAACTAAATTATTTATTATTTAATTATTTTTTTATTCATGACAATACTTTAGAAGTTTGGTTACATTTACTAAACTTTGTATTTCAAATAAAATTTTAGTATATGGAATGTTCAAAATCTTTCGTATGCCTTGAATAGGGTTTGAAATTTGGAAATTGTGTTTTGGTGTATAAGTTCTAAAGATGCTTAGATTCGTTTGAAACTTACAATGAATTCCAAGAAGCTAAAAAAAAAACCTTGGTTATTTAGAGTGTTAGGTACATTACAAATTAGAAATACTATTGATTAAATTTTATTCAAATTTGTTTAAATTAGAAAATATAAAAAAAAACCCAATGGATATGGAATTTTTTCCGAAATTCCTGAAATAAGGAAATGTCTACATTACATGAAAAAGTCTAAAAGAGATAAATTATGGGATGAGAAGAAATGAAACACACTTTGCACAATTGCTTCATACATGTCTTCAACATCTCTTAGTCCCATTACGTGGACTCTTTACCTTCCTTAATCCCTAAACAACTGCTAAGCCATTTCTTGGTCAATGAATGAGAAACAATCTTGCCATACAGGACACAAATGTAACTATTCATCATCCAAAATTTATGGTGAAAAAGAAAGATCAACTACAATAGTTTGTCTTTTAATTAGAATTTCAACTACAATCTCTTGATGTTTCATTTTTTTAAGCCAACAATTTGTACGGTGACAAAACCAATGATTTCCATGATGACCGGCCAGACACTCAAAGGTTAATTTTTTTTTTAAATAGCAACATTTAGAGAGCCCAAATGTCATGGTATTGAATTTGTGGTTGAATTTTCAATTCTTCAAAATCAAATGCTACTTTGAAAAATAGGGACCTACAAAAATTGAATTGGATGAAGTTCTCTTACATTTTTTAGACCATGCATAATGCCAGACCATTTTTTGGTTGATGAATGACAAAAATCTCTTTGTGTCGGACAAAAATCCAACTACTCATCCTCAAAAATTTGAGTGGAAAAGAAAGATCATCTACAGTAGTTTCTCTTCTAATGAGAACATTATCATTTTTTTAAACAAACAATTTGCACGGTGAAAAAATAGATGATTTTCATGATGATCCACTTACTGTTTAAGGGTTCAAGACACATACGTGTATAGGACTTGAAGCTTAGAAGAAACAAGTTTTGGGGAGGCAGATTTGGCGACATACATTCCGCAAAGTAGATTCTGGAGAGTTAGTAGGCTTGGCAAGGTAGGTTCAGAGAGGCAAGAAGGTGAGGATAGTAGGTTCAGGCATGAAGCTGGGGAATGAGGTTTGAAAAGGCCCAAAGCTGGGGAATGAGGTTTGGGAAGGCTTGAAGCTAGGGAATGAGGTTTGGGAAGGCCCGTAGCTGGAGAGGGAGGTTCGGAGGAGACACGAAGCTAGGAAGGAGGTTCGGGGGAGGCTTGGTACCAGGGTTGGTGCGTCATCCCCCCACCCAGGGTCACAATTTTTTTGCAATTCCGTTTTCAGCTTGTTCAGTCGCGGTAGTTTTCAGCGTGCGGGGTTTAGGGTTGCAGCTTGTTTTTGTGTGGGGAGGGGTGGCAACTTGAGGCGTACGGGGTGGCAGCTTGTTTTTGCGCGGGGAGGGTTGGCAGTGCAGAGAGAGTTGGTAGCGCGGAGAGGGGTGGCAGCTTCTTTTTGCGCGGGGAGGGGAGGCATCTTCAGCCGGCCGGGGAGGGGTGGCAGGTTGAGCGCGCGGGGAGGTGTGGCAGATTGAGCGCGCGGGGAGGTGTGGCAGGTTGAGCGTGCGGGGAGGTGTGGCAGGTTGAGCGCGCGGGGAGGTGTGGCAGACGGCCGGGGAGGGGTGGCAGCTTCAGGTGCGGCGGATTAATTTCTGAGATCAGCGAGTGGTAGTTTCCAGCTTCAGGCGCGGCGGATTTTTTTAGCTTCACACTTGAATGCACCAAGTTTTCTGATTTCTGGTATGTAGAGTTCTTTTCTTGGCTTCTGTACAATGTGCTCTCTAGTTTTGAGGTTGTTGGAGTTCGTTTGCAACTTTGTGACAGTTTTTGTTTTCTATTTCTAGTGCTACTTGTTTTGTAGTTGGCAAGGTACAAAAATTTAGTGTATGTAGTTCTTTTTTTTGTTCTTTGGGCATGTTTAGTTTGCAATTATTCATATTCTTGTTTCAAATCATTGTTGTGTTCACGAATTCTTTATCTTGTTCCAATTTCCATGCAAGTGTTAGTGGCCTACGTTTTAGAATTCGGGTTTGAAATTTTTGTCATTTGTCATTGGATTAGGGTTTGAGCAAAGTCCACTACATCTGGAAGTGTTGAAATTTTTTTGAGGCGTTCGATAATTTGTTGCAGGAAGTGTGCAGGAGGTGAGGAACTCTTCAATTTCTGCGTCTACCATTGCTCTTGGTTTGAATGCGTGACATCATTTTTGTTTCTATGCATGTTTTAATTGAATCAAGATTGTAATCTATGTTTGCATTCTACATGAGCACAGATGATTAGTATTAGAAATAGGGTTTCTGTCTTCATTTTCTTCAGTTATTCTTCTTTGAACAACAGAAATCATCTTCGACCCGAAGATAACCTACATGAACACAACTAATGAGCTAAATAAGAACCATTTATCCTCGGTCCGAGGATAAATAGTACCCAAAAACGTACAAATAAAATACACGAAAACTAATTAAGAACCATTTATCCTCGGTCTGACGATAAATGACAACGAAAACAAGTCAAATATAATACACTGAAACCCATGAAGAAGCATTTATCCTCGGTCCGAGGATAAATGGCAACGAAGACAACACAAATAAAATAATCCAACACTAATTAGGAACCATTTATCCTCGGTCCGAGGATAAATGACAACGAAAACAAGTCAAATATAATACACTGAAACCCATGAAGAAGCATTTATCCTCGGTCTGAGGATAAATGGCAACGAAGACAACACAAATAAAATAATCCAACACTAATTAGGAACCATTTATCCTCGGTCCGAGGATAAATGACAACGAAAACAAGTCAAATATAATACACTGAAACCCATGAAGAAGCATTTATCCTCGGTCCGAGGATAAATGGCAACGAAGACAACACAAATAAAATAATCCAACACTAATTAGGAACCATTTATCCTCGGTCCGAGGATAAATGACAACGAAAACAAGTCAAATAAAATGCACTAAAAAGTCATGAAGAACCATTTATCCTCGGTCCGAGGATAAATGGCAACTAAGACAACACAATAAAAATAAACTAAACCAAATTCAATTATCCTCAGTCCGAGGATAAATAGAAAACGAAGATCGTAGTTACCAATCTTAGATTATGTGATACTATCTATCCAGGATCATAGTATACAATTATGAATATAGTCTGCTCATTCTGCACTGCTCTGGATACCATGGTCCACTCGAAATGCATTAATCAGGAATTCTCAAATCTATTATCTTCGCCTCGAAGATAAATATCAAATTATAATTCTGATCATAGTGGTTTACTATACTCAGATACATATCAACATGGCGGCTGAGTCTGAATACGACTACTCGGCTACTCTCCCATTCATTGAGCCTTTCAGAAAATGGGTGGAAGAGGAGCCCTTCATATCGGAGATGCCAAAGCTATACGGCAAGCTCTGGCAATTCAAAGCCGTCGTCGAGTCCTGGACATTCGGTGTAAACCAGTCCAAGGATTACGTGTACCTTCGTCACCGAGAGAAGGATACAAGGATGTACGTGAATTGGAACTTAAGTGAGAAGGTCGCCCTCATTGAGAACCATCAGGACAAGTACCTTGTCATCACTCTGCAAGGAATCGACAACGCAGGAATCGAAACAAAACATACTCATTCAATCGTCTGCCATGAAGACGACCCTATGGGTGTTTTTGACTTCGACAACCTCATCGTCGACTTGCACTCGGGAAACCTTGACACCTTGGCAACAGACTTTCATACAAGATACCACCCATGGCATAAAAAGAACGCCAGGGTGACGTCGAGAAAAGTCGGATACATGTTTCATAAGCTGACAGAGGAAGCTAATAAACATGTACAGAAAGGGCCTGCTCGAGCGAGTCAAGGTCGTGGTCAGCAAAGGCCGGATAATGCCGATGAGACGAGATCAGCGTCTGGTATGCGCGGCCGCACAGGGAGTAGAGGAAGTGGGAGAGGAACGGCCCGCGCGCAGGCCCAGAAGAGAAAGAACCCGGACACGAGTACATGTGAGCCTGGTGAGAAACGCAAGAAACCCGTGACGGACAGTCGTCCTACTACCGCCGGTAGTTCAGGTTCGATACTCACGAACGTGAATACCCGGAAGCCAGCCGGTACGCAGCCAATCGAGAAACACGAAGTTGCAGCTACATATCAGTCGGAATTTTGGAAGAAAAATGGCAAGTGCTTCATTTTTCATCCACATGTATTCTCTGTTAATATCAAGCAATGCTTCCTCGCCCCAGAAAGATACATAATCCGGAAGCTTGAAATGAAATTGGTGGATGAGCAAAAGGAGACTCTCATTCATCTTGGTTCAGAGCAGCAAAGGCAGAAAATTTGCTTGACCCCTATGGACGCCAATAAGAAGCTTTTGAAGGAGTGTCCTAAGGATTGGGATTCCATCAAAAACAGTGGCTTCTACATAATTGACGGCCAACATAGTGTCACCGCAGCCAAAATGCTTCAACAAGGCGGATGCTGCGAGACACGCAAGGTCGAGTTGCAGACATGGGAGGCTGTGATCGTCTGGACCAGAGACCCGACACAGCTCACAGATATTTCGAAGTGGTACAATGCCTCCAACCACCTTGTTCATAGTCAGCCAACATGGGGGAATCAAATATCCGCATGTAGGTAGGTTTGGAAAGCACTTAAGTGGCCTACCAACACAGAAAGCGAGGGGCTGGTGAGAGGAAATAAAGCAGTTTACAACGTCGCAGCGTATAAGGTACTCCTCTTTTATCTTCGAGGCGAAGATAAAATTTACGTGCATGCTCTAGTTGTCCTCACGTATTCTTATAGAGTGCTGCAATTTCTGACTATTGATTATGTGGTCTCGAAAGTAGTTATCCTCGGGCCGAGGATAATTGTTTGAAAATCTGTATATCTTCTAAGTGAACTAGTATGCATGCTGATTCCGTGAATATCTGCTTGAGCAGGAATTTGTGGACGGTGTCATGATTCGATACGGAAGCATCAACCCGGACAAGGAGGGCGCTCAAGTCAAGTTGGCATCCGATGTCAAAAATGAAATTCGAATAATAACCTTGGCCGATGAGACCTATCAGATGTGGGAGGAGTTCCTCACAAAGCACACTGATGGATCGCTGATTGATCCCGTGTCACGGAAATCCTACAACAGCGCGAAGACCTTCAACACAAAGAACTTCTCGCTCAAAAGGGAGTTCTTCAAGCACATGGGACACTTCACGGACAAAGATCTCAAGGATTATGTCCTCCATCTGCTTGGGAGAACAGAGGGACGCACACGAGACTATCCAAAGGTTTCTGTGGGGGCGGCAAAGATCCTGTGCGAGGACAACTATAAAGCCGAGCACTGGGTAGAGCGCAGGAAGCGTAAGAAAGTCATCGTGGAGGAGTTCATGGCCCTCGATAAGTCCTTGAAATTCAAGGACAGAAATGGGGATGTCATCGATGTGAAGTGGAGGCAATGGAAGCTGGACAACTTCTTTTCGTCGGCATCGTGGGATTTCCTCCTCACCGCAATACCCAACCAGTTCTTTGTAAAACGCCTTACGAACGAGGCGAAGAAGAAGACGGCCATAGACTACAAGGACAATCAAAAATTGTCAATGGTCTATCCCATGTTCAAGACCTTCTTGAAGATGAAGAAGCGAGTGGAGCCATCGGGAGGAGATGTGTTTATCCGAGGCCACCAATGCTACCCCCAAGGTCTGGTGACGACCCACATATGGCCCTACGTCAACAGAGAACTTGGCCTCGCTGTGATTGATTTCCGAATCCTCCCGAGGCCAAATCCGGGATCCGGTGACAGTCCACCTTGCTTGCCATTACTAAATTTTCTGGATGATCACCTGAGGCCGGTGTTGTCTACTCCAGACGTATGGTTATGGATTGTGGGGAGTTCATATGACATGGACGCGGCCAAGAAATTTGCCGCATCGAAGATGTCAGGGTATGAAGTCAGGGTGTCCACCTACCTGCCAAGTAAGGCTGAGAGGTTGGACAACTTGACCAACCGAGCAGTGCCACCCCCCGTGAAGCTCCTTTTCGTCATGAAGAAACGCAATGACGGGGAGCCAAAATACAAGGAAGCAGTGAAGAAGGTATATTGCACCGATGACATACCTTACTACACTGATTTCCATAAGAACACGGAGGCAAAATATAGGGTCCATCCGAGTGAGCTGAGGATGGAGTTCTATATCGACATTCTTCAGAGTTTCGCCGTGACAGGAGAGAACGTCATCGGCGTTTACACAGGCTCCAAGTTCGTGATTGCTGCAAAGGTGCGGCTCTATGATTTATCTTCGACTCGAAGATAATTGCTTAGGATCTCTTTCTGGTGTATTATTATGTTCGATTGTTCTGTTGCATGCATCTTTATCTGTTGTTGTGTTATCTTCGGGTCGAAGATAGTTTCCTAGGATGGATCATTATAGTGTGAAAAAAAGTATTGACAACTGCTTGTTGTATTGTAGATGTATGGCCTCTATTACTATGGCCTTACTGAGAGGCATGCTTCACAAAAGCTTCGAGATATGGCGACTTATGGCAGTAAATTAGACATGAACGATTTCTGCCATGAGAACTCGCCATATCTTCCTGGTTACGTGCGTCCGCGTAACCTTGAAACTCCAGATCTGGACTCGGATTCCACACCCTCCGTCGATCGCAACGTGGAAGCCCAGGGACAATTTCCTACTGACGAGGGGGCTGCCAACCTTGGGATCGATGAATTTGGGACAAACACGAACGTTGTCCTAGGAGGAAATGTGGAAATCAACGCAGAGGACTTCCACGTAGGGAGACGCGGGCCAGAATCAGCGTCGAAGGACAAGGAAGAGTTAGATGCAGTCGCACGCAAGAAGAAGAAGACGGCAAGGAAGCCCGTGGAGGGCTTTATATCGGACATCATCATCAGCGACGTGGAGGACACGTATTCGGATTTGGAAGACTTCAACTACGATGGTCCGACTGATGATGGTGCGGGAACCTCTAAGGGAAGCCAAGGAGAACCCTCACTTGTAGAGCCTCAACCTCCTCGTTATTCCATGTCCGGTGATGCTACAGATCCAATTCAAGTTCCTCTTCGTCCTGTGAAGCAGGAACTTAAGGATTTTTGGAGGCAAAGAGAGGAGAGGAAGGCCTTCAAGAGGGCTGGGGAGGCAAGAAGAAGGGCTGACGAGCTGGCGGAGAAGGAAGCGTTGAAGAAGGAACTTGAGAAATTGCGTGAAGAGAATGTTTCTCTCAGAACGCGATCACAAGATCCCTCTACTTCTCAACCTAGCCAACTTGATGCGCATGACGTTGGTGGTGCTTCAGAAGCCACTGCTCACCGGTCCACTGATCTGAGCTCTGAGGGTTATCTTCGAGGCGAAGATGATCCTCTACCTGCCGCCCAAGAGGATATTGCTCCCCCTTCTCCTCCTCCAATGGAACAAGAGCAAGGATCCTCTCTTCCAGTTGATAGAGCAAATCAACAGATTCAAGAAGAGATTGCTCCCCTTGGAACTGGGACAGACGGAGCTAATACTGCAGTGGATTATCCTCGAGGCGAGGATAATCCAAGCCAGCCCCCAGCATTGGAGGTGCAAGCGGAGTCGGTCCTTGGAACCGGGATAGAGGGAGCTCATAGTGCAGTGGATTATCCTCGAAGCGAGGATAATCCAAGTCAGCTCCCTACATTGGAGACTCCAACGGAGTCGGTTCTTGGAGCAGGGAATGAGGGAGCTAATAGGGCAGTGGATTATCCTCGAGGCGAGGATAATCCAAGCCAGCCCCCTACTGTGGAGGCGCAAGCGGAGTCGGTCCCGGAGACCCAAGAGGAGGGTGATGTTGTACCGGATCTTGTCCCCCCTCCGACTAAGCCGTGTGCACCGGAGACGGAGATAGAATTCGAAAATCCCCCAAACGACGACGAAGAGACTGTCGACTACGGGGATTATTTGGATGATGAGTTCGGCCAGGTACACTCTCGTCCATCCTCAAACCCCTACGATATTTCATGAGTCTGTCTAATGTGATATGATGGATGTTTGTTTTGTCTTCCATCATGTTCATGTTTCTAGTGAGAGACTCTCATGTCCATTCCTTTTGTCTGACAGGAGGGAGTGTACAGTCTCTGATTGTGAAGCGTGGAAGAACTGCCACTCTGTGACTGCGTTGTAGCATAGTGTAGATACCGCAACGGGCTGTAGTTGGTACTTGTATACAATCGGCTAGAGATCAACAAAACCGTTAGACCGGGTGTATCATAAATTATTTTGAAATAAATATATCTCAAACTTCTCTTCAATGCGTGTAGTGTCTAATGAATTGATATTGCCCATGTTTGTGCCCAGCGCAGACAACTTAGAAGTGTGCACCGCCCGTTGGCACTCAAACAATCACTTAACGGAGGGGTTCTGCAGTCGCTTAGTGGGGTTCCATGCTTTTCTCCGTTTTATGGGTCGCCTGATTCTGCCTTTCAACAGGTAACTACATCTCTTTCGTGTTGTGTTTGATCAGGTAGTAACGGCAGGTCGAAAAAAGAATGTGCCGCGGAGTGTGTCCTCGTTAGTGGTCCAACCGCGACAAAAGTGGTTGAATATCGTGTTCGATTTGAACGGAGTGCTGTGTGAGAGCCAGGGTCAGGGGCCCCATAAGAAGAAAAAACATTACAAAGTCCGAGATAATGTATTCTCCCATCGAACCCCAACCCTCATTGGGACGAAGGCCGTCTTCGTTCGTCCCAATGTGCGCGAGTTCTTAGACGAGGTTTCAAAGATTTCGAACCGCGTCGTAGTTTGGAGCTCCATGTTCAAGAAGACGGTGGAGCCCGTTGCCAGTTTCCTCTTCCAGAACTGCAAGGCTCCCTACCACATTCTAGGTCAGGACAACTGCAGGAGGGTAGAAACCTCGGAAGGGAAATTTCTTCATCAGGCTGGGAGTCCGTGGAAGACTCTGCTCTTCAAAGTGCTTGATGAAGAATTGTTCCTCGACCCTCAGGATCCCAACTTCTTCAACAAGGACAATACCATTCTCATCGATGATTCTCCGCAAAAGGGCATCCTCAATGAGAACGGGAATTGCATATACCTTGAGAGTTGGAACCCGTACATGCGTGGAGACAATGTGCTCGTCGACACTCTCATTCCGTGGCTGAAGAAACTACACGAAGAGTGTCCACTCGGACGCCTGCGTGAGTTCGTAGATCGGAACCGTATAGGTGTGGCGCCCTTGGTCGCATCCGACGATCAAGCCAATTATATATTAGATGGGATGAGGATGTCCGTCAAGGCATTCGAGTCGCGATTCGTGTTGCGGGGGATGAATTTAGTGATTGAATAAGAGAGATGAAGGGAGAAATAGACTTCTCAGTGTCTCAGTCAATCATAGAACTCGTTGTACATTATTCTTGTGAATACGGATTTTTTTGTACATTTCATTTTTGTGAATTAGTAAAATTTTGAAATTTAATCAAGATTTCTGGCCTCTTTGGGTTGTATTGTTTTGTTCAACATGTGTTTGTCTTCCATGTTGAGTTATCTTTGGGTCGAGGATAATTGTGGAGGGATGTGTGTTATCTTTGGGTCGAGGATAATTGTGGGGGATGTGTGCTCACTTCTATTGCTATAGGTCGGAGGATCCGTTCTACACTTTCTCCAACAGAGGGAACCACTAACGAGGAGCTTGCTGTCTGGATCGGACGTGTCACTTTCAATGAGGTCCGGCTCGATTGGAGGGAGCTTCGTGCCGTCCTCCTATTCTAAGCCTTACTTTCTGGGCTCGGCCACCGATGCAGCTTCGGCGGCCATCGACTTCTCAAAGGGAAATGTGGAGGAAGGCGTGGTAGATAGCCCACCTAGTCGGGGTCCCGTGAGGACACCGATTTGCTCACCGTCGCCGATGAAGAGGGCCAGCTCCACCCCTAGTCGATTGCGTTCACAGTCGCCGACTTTGCGAACCCCAAACACACCGCACAGGAAATTGTATGCGGATGACGAAGAGCGGGGTATGGATCCTCGTCTCGAGGATGGAGTATTATTGCCGGTGTCAATCGCACATGACGTTGTCCAGAGCGTGGAGTTGAATGTGGATTCCAAGGTTGGGGATCGGATCAATGAGGTACCGTTGGGTGCATGCAGAGCACAACAGGTTCCACGCCTCGTAGAGATTCCTATCTCGTTCCCCTCAAAATCCGTGGGCGGAGTATCTTTGCCTTCGGCTGTACCTATTTCCCGCTGAACGACTCTTCGAGACATACGGCGGACAAATTACACTCGATCGACAACAACTGCCGATCCGTACATAAGCACTGTGAATAGATCGATACCACTCCCGCCTCCTCGAGGTTCTAGGTCTCTTTCCAATACCGAGATTCCGCGACGTGAACGAAAGCGGAAGAGAGAGGCCAAGGATTTAATGCTGATGGGGATGTTCAATACTTTCAGTAAAGACAGTGGATCACCCAAGCCTTCTCGACGCGAGGATATCTTCAGAGGATTGGCCAAGTTGAAAGCCTTGGAGGCAACCAAGGAGGCAACAAATAGCAGTTCTTAATCCAAGAACGATGGTTTGCCGAGTGATCCTAGTTCAGAGTGGTCTAATTTTTGTTGAAGGATCATTACTATTAATAGAATATTCATTCATATACAAAAAACAATTTTTAGTAAGGGTGAGTGCTCTCTGCGCACATAGCCTTTATATTTTGACACAAGACATCCAATCATTAGACTTAGCAAGATTAGATATATCGGGATTTCATTTCCTAGGAAGTGAAGTATATAGAGAAGTGAGAGAAGTTGATTCAAGTAAATTCATGTTCTTCAATGTAAAGGGACACACTTTTATAAATATTACATCTTATTACACAACTCATGTGGAATTGCATTTTGCACGTTCACATTTCTTAATTGTTTTGGTGTGGGATTGCTCTAAGCCTTCTAACGACGTGCCTATTTTTATCTTCGCCTTCAACAATTTATCTTTGAATGGAGGAGCCTTAAGTTCTCAAAATGACCATATTGTCTCAATTTAATGAATATGGCCTTCGTATTGTATAAGTTAATTGTTATCAAATCACTTGTCTATTTGATCAAAATTGAGTTTTATTTGGATTGATTACATTGTTCTTAAACAAAACTACGCAACCATGAAAATATTGAATATTTAATTTAATTAATATACAAATATAATGAACTAAGCAAACATAAGTTGTTAGTCTATATAATCTAAGAAATACATGTAAAAATTAAAGTCTTAAAGTTTTTTGATGTGAGAGAAAATTTAATAGAAGATAAAAGGAAATTATTTGATTTTATATTGTGTGTTGTAGAGTAGATGGTGTGGATTTAAATATTATGATTGGATTTTTTTTTAAGATTTGTATTGGAACTACTTCTATATTTAATTTGTATGTAGTCATTTGCATAGCAAGTGGACTTATTTATAATATTTAATATATTTATGATTACATCATACATGTAATATTGTGTATTTTGGCATTATTTCAATTTTTATTGACTTTCTAATTAGAATGTCTTTTAAAAATAGTTTTTTTTTCAAATTTGTAGTGGGTATGACCACTTTTTATTTTGTTAATGTATCAAGCACTTGTCACAATTTTGGATAGGGGGCTGGTTCATTGTTATAACTTTCCTACCTGCATCAAAATACCTTCAAAATTTGATTATTGATTGATTATTTGTACTTTTAACACTTTTTCTCTCTCTTCAGATTCAAAATATTAGGTTCTAATTAGTTATGGTGATGTTGTGAGATTTTTATTTTACTTCTTTATTCAAGTCATTTTTGAATGGCCATTTCTTCAACTCCAAAAGTTAGTTTTTGAAGTCAAATATACTTAAGCTTTTTAAACTATAGAATATCTACAAAGAAAATTTCTAAAAATCTATAGTATTGTACAAATGCAAGAAAACTAACACAGAAATGTACCAACATTTAGGTGGATGAAGAAAACAAGTTTCATGGTTACATTCATCCGTTGTTCAAAATTTTGAACGTTTGATCCTTTATGGGTTAATGGATGAAAAGAATGCTCGATTCAGTCCGCGTCATGAGCGAGCGAAGAGGAAAGGAGGGAAGCAGGGTCCCGCAGGATTCGTGAGAAAAGACATACGAAGAGTTTGACGAAGATTTCCCCCCGGACTTGCAACGACACGAAAACTTGAACTCCAAGAACCACGGCTGGCGTGGCGTGGCGGTCAGGAAGTGGCTTCCCAATCCAAATCTGCGCCTCGATAGCTTTTGACGCTCACAAGTCAGAAGTGCTTTCTCGGACATCCAGTGGATCGGGTCTTTTACTCTCTCTCGAATCCCGGAGGGCGACCCTGCGGGACCCTCCCGGCAGCGTGCCTCGTGTCCTTGGTCATCTCAGAGTAAGTTACTTCCGAGTTTTCCTTCCAGCCACCCCGCGTCTCGGAGAACGCGCTTCACCAGTCACGCCTTGAGATGGATATAAACCCTCACAACCCAAGCAATTGTAACAACAGCAATATTACACATCCTACAGCTTCCACTGTCATCTCCCGGAACACTGTTACATCTCTTCCAACTGACACTGCTCGACACTCAAGCAGCAAGATCAACTCCACAACCCATCGATCAGGATTTCGAAGTTCACCAGCTCAAAGCGACTGATCGTATCGATCTACTCGACATGGCCATCATGACTCGCAGAAGCTTGTGGGTGACCGTGGCCGTGTTGATGAGCGTGGCAATGCTGCCCATGCTCGCCATGGCAGCGGACGAAGATCCACTCCAGGACTTCTGCGTAGCTGACTCAAAGAGCGGACTCACCATCAATGGATTCACCTGCAAGCCTGCCGACCAGGTATCCGGGAACGACTTCACGTTCGCTGGATTGAAGAACCCAGGAAACACCAACAACGCCAACAAGGCCGCAGTCACGCCTGCCTTCGTCCAACAGTTCCCGGGGTTGAATACTTTGGGGATCGCCGCGGCTCGCATCGACTTCGCCAAGGGCGGCATCAACCCCCCGCACACCCACCCCAGAGCCACCGAGATTCTGATCCTGGCCAAGGGCGAGCTGTACGTGGGCTTCGTGGACACCAACAACACCTTGTTTGCCACCACCCTCAAGGAAGGCGAGTTGTTCGTGTTCCCCAAGGCGCTGGTACACTTCCAGCTGAACGTGGGCAAAGGCCCTGCGTTGGCGTTCGCCGCTTTGAGCAGCCAGAACCCCGGCGTGCAGCAAATTGCGCCGGCTTTGTTCACTCCGGACATCAAGGACGAGGTGTTGGAGAAGGCGTTCCGCACCGACGA
Source organism: Rhytidiadelphus loreus (assembly GCA_947034895.1). NCBI lineage: Eukaryota > Viridiplantae > Streptophyta > Bryopsida > Hypnales > Hylocomiaceae > Rhytidiadelphus > Rhytidiadelphus loreus. The sequence goes on from OX344764.1 coordinate 51,186,208, forward strand.
GCAGACGGTGGACTTGATCCAGAAGCAGTTCCGCATGTAAATTAATAGATCATAACATGGACGAGAGTCTGGAAACATCATGTACCTTCAGCTGGCAGTTAGCATCAACATTCTTTACAAGACAGGGTCTAGTTTATATACGACTTCTGATTCTTTAGCATGAGAGTAAACTATTCTCAGAAGCGCTGGTCGAAGATTCGGCCAAGCTAGTGTGATCGAGGTGTCCCTTCATTTGGGCTTCACCCGCCATAGTTGCACAACATTTAATGAAATCTCAGGTTCACAGTTCATCTCATTTCGTAAAACGGTGTTCAGTGCATGTGTTGAAGTAGACCTGAGTTCTGTATGTGTTTGCGTTCGAGCAATGATCAAATTTCTTGGAGTTTTGCTAGTCCATGAGAAGGTGAAGTGAATTGTGTTTGTATTTTTCAAAGTTTTGGTATTCAGAAGGCCAGTGGAAGATTTTTCAGTCTCATTTAATTTCACTCACTTGAAACCCCGGGTTATGAGTTATGACTTTGCATTCAATTGATCGTGTAAAGTATCCTGCACTAGAATTTCATTCTCCGTGTTCGTCTTCTGAGTTTAGCCATTCCCTGATTTTGCAGTACCTTTGTCGAAGAAAATTATTTAGATGTTTATATGATATAGCTACGGTATCTGAAATTTGAGTTCGATGAACACTTAAACATCGAAAACATCATTGTTTTTAAGTGTTTTAGGTTTAAATGTCACTAAAGTATAGAAATCTCAATTGAATAATCTTGCAAGATTATTATCATGTATTGTTGAAAAGGATTTTGGAATTCTCCTAGCAACACATTTGGAAGTGAAATTTGATTTCTAAACCTACTCAAATGAAAAAACTTTAAACTATAAAGTACTTCAAAATCATCAAGCAAACACATTGATAAAGGAAAATATCATTAAACTAACTCATTGTGTCTGCAAAATGGCTTTGAAATGTCAAAAAATAGCAAAAAAAGTTTATAAAAACACATCTAAGGCTGAACCTCCTATTGAAATGCTTCTCAATCACTCATCTTCTTGGATTGAAATAGTATTTTATCCACGCAAACTAGACTAGTATGAGCAACTTACTTATCCATCAAATTTTATTGGAAACAAACATTGTTACTATGAAGAAGAGACAAGCCTCCAAAGTTCACCGTAATCCAAAAATGTCTAGATTTTGAACTTTGAGTTGCTCCTGAACATTCAAAACAACTTCAAGGATTGACATGAAAATTTTACCACAATAACTAGACTTCTGGGGAAATGGAACTCAATTTTTTTTTCATTGAAAATAAAGATTGGACGAAGGAGGTAGAAGCCTCTAAAGTTGGAGCCATCAAAATGCAGCTTGATGAATTCAAATTCAACCTACCAACTTCAAATGAATTTTAAAAAATGAATGTAGTTGGGATTGATTTGAAAATCCTACCACACAAAGTAGAAGAAAGAGCACTAATTTTCCATAGGAGTTTTATTGAATTTGGACATCAAATGCAAAAGTTACATTACTTTGAATTGGACTTCCAAATGATGTGAGGACACTTTTGGTCCTCTAGGGTGCTTAGAGGTTAATTCTAAATGTCCAAGTGGTAGGGGGAAAATAAAGATACGCTTTAAAATGTGTGTTCTACAACCTTTTAGATGTTTGTATCAAAAGGCAATTTGTTAACCTTTTAAGGTCTACACATCCTAAAAGCAGATGTGCTTTTATAAATCCTAATTGTAATAATTTAAAAATATCCATTATTAGTATATAATTTAAAATAAAAAAATAAAGCTCTACAAGTTTTAATTCTATCCCATTTTGAAATTTTGAAAAAATTCAAAAATTCAAAAATTCAAAGAATTATTGCAATTGCATGCTCTAAGTGCCAAAATCCATATTTCAACATATTGAGTGTTATTCATTCAAATTTTTTTATTTTAAAATGTTTTATAAAAATAAATCACATAAAATTTGTTCTAATCTTCATTTATGGTAAAACATAACAATTTTAAAGCAATTTCCTTTTGAAATTCATCAAGTGTGGAATATCTATTAGTATCTCATAATTTTAAGATTGATTAAAATTAGAGTTTCAATTGATTTGTGAAAACTTGAAAAGATTAAGGGTGAAAATATCATTACTTTTCCCTAAAAATAAATTTCAACAGGCCTTCAGTCTTAAATTTCAAAACTAGTTAATAATGAAAATTTTGTGTTATTTTATTTACAAACAACTTTTGATCATAGTGAAATAAAATAATTTTAAGATTATTAGATTTAATATTGATTAAAAAATACAATATTTTCAAAAATAAAAAATTCTCATCAAAGAATGGTTGTCGAAAACCACAACTATAAAATAGTCAATTGGTCATTTACGGGTTATGAATATTGCATAACATCTATATGGTTAGATTTTGAAAAAAAAATAATTTGCTTCATTGGAGATAACTATAAGTCCATGTTCTTTTTTCATAGGAAAAACACACTTCAAAAAGCTTAGGCATTTAGGTCTTAGTAGTTAAAGCCCTCCAATTTTTATTTCCATTATCCATAACCTATCAAAAGTAAAATTCCTATTAAAAAAAGATGTTTGTATCTAATAGGAATACAATTTGTACCTAATGTCCTAATTGAAGTAAATCAACCAATTGCTTGAAAATTAAACACATTTTCTTATTTTCTATTCATAATTTTCTATTTAGAAATCTAAAAATCAAAGAAAATAGTAAATATGATGTACTTTTAAAATATAAAAAATCTTTAAAAACAGAAATATTTACATTAGAAGATGAAATTGACCTCATGATTATTTGGATCCTATACAATAATTTGACCATTTTATATCCTTTATTTTACCTTGTTTTTCTTCTTTTTTAGTTGGATAAGTGAAATCATTACTTTAACATATTATTTTTCAACCTACCTTGATTATTGAGAATTTTTTACGTTAAACAAACTATTAGCATCCTTATTAGTAAGCTTACAAATTTCAAAGTAAATATCTTTACATTAAGTGTGATTAAGAGTATATAATTTTTTCCAACGAAATCTAAATTCTTTATGCACCTTTTATAGCTCTCTAGATTGAAAAACAAGAAGGATTTTTACCTGTGAACAATATCAATTATAAATAGATTAGATTTAGTTTATGACAACAATTTGACTTTTAAGGTCATGAGGTTGCAACTACATGTGTTGTGTGAGCGTAAAATAAAATAATTAATCAATAAATTTTCACACTATTATACATTGTTGGTTTGCTAATTGTACATTGAAAAGGAATCTCAAATGATTGGACTCCTTTGCTATATTTATGAGTTTATTTTCACATTTTGTTATAATATTATATCAATGACAAACTTCACAAAACTAAACTAAGAGTATTAATGCGATAAAAATATAAGATTGAAACTTGTGTAAAGGGCTAAACTAAATTTAGAAATAATGTTGACCATTTGGCCATAAAGTATGTCCTTGACTCCTAAAATAAACGACATTCATTGGATGAATCATGAACATTTTCAAGAACTTAGTGCAGGACTAAAGGAGGTCTACAATATGGATGAAGTAGATCCAAGTATTGCCTATACTTCTCCAATGTGATTAGGCTTTGAGAAAATGCTTTATGATTTTTGTGCAAGCTTTCAAATTTGTTCATGAAGGGATGGAAAGAAACAAAAAATTACTTCAATGAAAATCTTATTTCTACAATCTTAATATCAAGCCATAATTCGTTATGCCTAAAATTCCCTTCACCTATCAGCCTTTGGATTTACCCCCTAATGACCCAAGTGACCATCCTTTAGTTATTACCCCTCTTTTTCGAGTTTCCTGTTCTCAAATTTTGAGTTTTTTTTTAAAATAAAATTATTTCTAAAACTTAGAATGCGTTATAAATCCAATGGCCGTAGTTTCATCAAATTCCGAATTAAAATCCACCTCGTGGAATTTTTAAAAGTTGAGTGGTACAATCTAGTTTACAACTCATTTTTGGGGTTTTGGTTTGGGCATGGATTGAAAAGATAGCCAACCAATGCAATTGTTGCCACTTGAAGAAGGCTAGATCCTTTTCAAAAAAGGCTGATCCAAGGAGCTCAAGGAGATTCTTGATTTCTTACAAACACTACTCTCATTTTGGTGACCAACATGCATTCCAAGCTCCACCATGAATTGAAAAATGCTTGTAATGTTGTGAAATTTTAGATAAGCATTTTCAACTCTCTTGTCTTTCAATGAGCACAAAAGGTCATCATTTCAAAACATTCTCATTAAGATATGCTCCTTCATAGTGCTTCTTGTCTTGTTTTTCCATCAACCCAAATAAAACTTCAAACTTAATTATCTACATGTGGTCAAATAATTTGAAACTTTTGAGGTGCTCACCCTCATTGTGAATTTCAAGATCCTATGGTAAGTTCTATTAGACGTGAAGAAAAAATGAGAAAATAAATAGCTCAAGTTCATGGCAGTTTTGATAGTACACAGTTTTGGGTCATCAGGGGTTAGTGGATGAAAAGCCAATGCTCGATTCATCAGTTCGACTCGTGCGTGGATACGAAAGGAGGCAGGCAAGGGGTCCCGGCAGTCCCGTGAGTACAGAGACAGCTCACACAAGAGATTGACTAAGATTTCAACGGACTACTGTACAGTACGTAGCAAGGAGACGAAAAATTTGAAGACCAAGAATCACGGAGCCCTGGCGTGGCGGTCGGGAAGTGGCATCCGAATCTTCCTCCATTCACAACCGCGCTTTCGCGGCTCACACGTCAGAAATCCTCTCTCGGAAATCCAGTGGACCCGGTCGTTACTCTCGGCTCTCACGAATCCCCCAGTGGGACCCTGCCTGCAGCCTGCCTCGTTTCCTTGGTCGTCTGATTAGAGTAATAGGATTTTTCCGAATTTTCCTCCGAGTTATCCTTTCAGCCACCCCGCGTCTTGGATAACGCGCTTCACCAGTCACGCCTTGAGATGGTTATAAACCCTCACAACCCAAGCAATTGTAACAACAGCAATATTCCACATCCTACAGCTTCCGCAGCCACCTCCCGGGACACTGTTACATCACTCTCTTGCAACTGACACTGCTCGACACTCAAAGCACCAAGCTCAACTCCACAACCCAATATCGATCAGGATTATTTCAATTCAAATTCCAGCAGCTTCAGGCGACTGATATCGATCTACTCGACATGGCCATCATGACTCGCAGAAGCTTGTGGGTGACCGTGGCCGTGTTGATGAGCGTGGCGCTGCTGCCCATGCTCGCCATGGCAGCGGACGAAGATCCACTCCAGGACTTCTGCGTAGCCGACTTAAAGAGCGGACTCACCATCAATGGTTTCACCTGCAAGCCTGCCGACCAGGTATCCGGGAACGACTTCACGTTCGCTGGATTGAAGAATCCAGGAAACACCAACAACCCCAACAACGCCGTGGTCACGCCTGCTTTCGTCCAACAGTTCCCCGGATTGAACACTTTGGGCATCGCCGCGGCTCGCATCGACTTCGCCAAGGGAGGCATCAACCCCCCGCACACCCACCCCAGAGCCACCGAGATTCTGATCCTGGCCAAGGGCGAGCTGTACGTGGGCTTCGTGGACACCAACAACACCTTGTTTGCCACCACCCTCAAGGAAGGCGAGTTGTTCGTGTTCCCCAAGGCGCTGGTACACTTCCAGCTGAACGTGGGCAAAGGCCCTGCGTTGGCGTTCGCCGCTTTGAGCAGCCAGAACCCCGGCGTGCAGCAAATTGCGCCGGCTTTGTTCACTCCGGACATCAAGGACGAGGTGTTGGAGAAGGCATTCCGCACCGACGAGCAGACGGTGAACATGATCCAGAAGCAGTTCCGCATGTAAATCGAATAATAGCTCAATGCTTTTTTTTATCAGATCAAGATTTTGGACCCCGCGGCGGGTGAAATGGTACAAACACTACTTCTATTAACATTCTTTACAAGATCGAGAGGGACGGTCTGATTAATGAATTCTGATTCTTTAGATTGATAGGATATAATTGCTCTCAGGATTGCTGGTCACAGACCCAAGCTAGCTTGAAGTGTTCATTTGGGCTTCAATTCGCCCGCCATAGTTGTACAACATTCAATGAAATTACAAGGTCACATTTTCATAAAACGGTGTCCAGTGTATGTGATGACGTCTGAGTTATCTGTGCGTGCTGTGCAATGTGTACACTGCGGAGATTTTGTAAGTCAATTGGAAGATGAAGTGAATTGTGTGTTTAATGTACTCTTTGAAATCTGTGTTCAGTAGAAAACCAGAAAATTGTCTATTGCAATGCAATAACACCAAAAATATTTCATAATGTTGCAAAGGTTTTACTAAGAAAATGGATTTCATTGAGATTTAGCACAAATAGATGAATAAATTCTTTGTGGATGAAAACATCGCTGATGAAATTGTGATGCTATAACTTAAATTTAGAAGAAGAGATATTAGGTGGTTGTCTACCTAAGAACCAATTGCTTATAAATTTATTATGTTTCATTCATGATAGCTTTTATTATTACAGAAAGCTATGAATGAAAAGGAAAAACAAAAATGTATGATTTAAAGTTTAAATCTTAATGACACAAGCATGGAAGTCTTTTAATATGAAGTTACAAGATAAAGTTCCAAGATATGACCCTCAATAAACTTAGAACTCCTTGTATGGCAATTTTCTTTAACATTTATGAAATTTTATTTTTTGGCAAGAAAGCTATTGCCTATCATAATCATAAAAAAAGTTAGATAAAAAAAGTTTTATCTTCTAAAGTGAATATTTCCATATTATAGAAGACTTCCATGTTTATAATAATCTAGTTCAAACCATATTTTTTGTTTTCTCTATTAATTCATAGCTTTCTAAAATGATAAAATTATCATATATGAAACCAAATGATTTTATGAGCAAATTGGTCCTATATTCCTATTAGGTTCATATCCCTAAATGCGAAAGGCTTATTTTGAGCTTCTTGGAGTTCACATAAAACTAAACAAAAAGTCCAAGTTTTGATATGGTTTATCAATTTAAAAAAATTGTAATCATACAAACTCAAATTAGATGTCCCATAGACCATGTACCAAAAGAAAACACAACATCACTTATGGATTGAAAGATCATAATGTATGAAATTTATATGAAGTCTTTCAATCCCCTTTTATAAATCAAATTTGATGCCATGGAAAAAATATAAGGTTTATGGACAAAACATGCATAACCACAATTGAGTCAATTGACTTATGGCTTTTCAAAATCTACTCTAAATTCTTTTTAAATGGTATTCCATTGTGATTTTTCCTACAACATCCAATACATTTGAGGCTCATCTCCAAGAGAGTAAGACTATAAAACCAAGATTTGCAATGGACTCCTGAGGACAAAATCTTCAATAGAAAAAACATGAACAATTTTTTTTAATATTGAATTTTTTATGATTAAAATAAACTTTACAAGGTATTAAAGTATTAAACTAAAAAAGAAACTAGCAAAAATAATAATTTGGTAAGATTCTATTTAAAATAGAGTTTAATTGACACCCAAAATATGTTGCCCTTGGCATTATTTTAGGGGTTAAATATACAATTTTTTATTAAAACCTTTTCTTTTGATAAGTGCTAGGCAGTTGGCCATTGAATAAAACATGTTGGGGGCTTCTGCACCTCCAATACTTAACAATGACATAACAGAGAATACTATTTCTAAGTTTACATCCACATCAAAATATCTGATTCTAGCAGCTTGATCATATTTGTTTCGACACTGTTCCTGAGTGTACTGTATAGGTGTTGCAGGTTAACTTTCATGATCAAACAAATGCAAAATCATTACCAGGAAAATAACTTCACATCACTGAAAATCAATGAAAAACTAGCAAAATTTTGAACTGGTCTAATGGGAACTAAAACAGGTTCGGATTTTTGGAAAAATGTGTGCACAATTCACTTCACCTTCTCATTGGGTTATGTACAAAAACTCCTTAGTATGCACATAGCACAGCGCACACACATAACTCAGACTTCAACTCATGCACAAGACACCATTTCATGAACATGCGAATTGTGAACCTGATACTTCATTAAATTTGTGGTCTAGCTATGGCGGGCAATCGAAGCCCAAATGAATCAACGCTTCCCAGCGATCCCGAGGGCAATTAATCTTCCTATATATCAATCTAAAGAATCAGGAATCATTGAACCTCCGTCTTCAGTTGCAATTGTTTGCAGAAGAATGCTGATACTAACTATCGCCATACATGATGTTTCCTCAGACTCTGATAATTAAATCCAGATAATATATCAACAATTGATCGGTTTACATGCGGAACTGCTTCTGGATCATATCCACCGTCTTCTCGTCGGTGCGGAACGCCTTCTCCAACACCTCGTCCTTGATGTCCGGAGTGAACAAAGCGGGGGCAATCTGCTGCACGCCAGGGTTCTGGCTGCTCAAAGCGGCGAACGCCAACTCAGGACCCTTGCCCACGTTCAGCTGGAAGTGCACCAGGGCCTTGGGGAACACGAACAGCTCGCCTTCCTTGAGGGTGGTGGCAAACAAGGTGTTGTTGGTGTCCACGAAGCCCACGTACAGCTCACCCTTGGCCAGGATCAGAATCTCGGTGGCTCTGGGGTGGGTGTGCGGGGGGTTGATGCCGCCCTTGGCGAAGTCGATGCGAGCAGCGGCGATGCCCAAAGTGTTCAATCCGGGGAATTGTTGGACGAAGGCAGGCGTGACTGCCGCCTTGTTGGCGTTGTTGGTGTTTCCTGGGTTCTTCAATCCAGCGAACGTGAAGTCGTCCGCGGAGACCTGGTCAGCAGGTTTGCAGGTGAGTCCGTTGATAGTGAGTCCGCTCTTTGAGTCGGCTACGCAGAAGTCCTGGAGCGGGTCCTCGTCCGCGGCCATGGCGAGCATGGGCACTATTGCCACGCTCATCAATACGGCCACGGTCACCCACAAGCTTCTGCGAGTCATGATGCCCATGTCGAGTAGATCGATATCAATCGCTTCGAGCTGCTGGAATGTTCAGTGCTGGAGATCACTTGCACGTCGAGGTTTGTCAGTTGCAGGAGAGTAGTGTGCACGCACGGAGCTGGTGGAGGAAGCTGAAGATTGGGACTGGAGTAATGGTTGCTGCCACAGGGAGATTATTTCGTTTTACTACCTAGGAAAACAGGGCATTTTACTACCTATTTTCCTATGTACTTAAGACTAAAGTAGTAAAAGACAGAATGTAGTGAATGCACTACCATCTCTACATTTCGAAAGTAGTAAAATGACAAATGTAGTGAATGGAAAATGTAGTAAATTGGGAACGTAGTAAATGGAAAATGTAGTGAATTGAGAATGTAGTAAACTGAAACAAGGAAAGTAGAGTGTAGTCTTTCAGGGACCAATTATTTATGAGAAATATTAATATCAATACACCATTTTGTTCCTTTCGTATCAATACAAAGGATACATTATTGTATGCTGTATAACATTGTAGTGTACAATGTACCCCACAGTACAATACTTTGCACATTCCACATGGAGGCAAAAGCTGCGATGCAACTATGTGGGAAGCTTGCCTCTTATACTCCACCGGAGTCTCAACACCGACAATCCTTATAGGATAATGTCCTCAACAAAAAACTACATGGTAAATGTTGAAGTAGTCATTGACTCAGAAATAGAATAGTAGATGCTATTTCTAGATGACACTAGAATAGAAGGTTCTATCTATATAGAGCGATCTACTAGTTACTTTAACTTTAACTTTAACTTTTACACACCTATTGGATAGTATATAAAGACCTTCCCCATGCTATGGGAGGATATATTTCTCTTGTTCAATTGTGTTGTTTATTATGCTTAATGTTTGTGCCTTCACCTTAACACGTTATCAGCACGAGACTCTCCCTGATCTCTCAACTTTTATTTTAGTTTTCATTCTCTCTTGTTTTTAGAGCCTTTGCCGTCGGCCGTCCTAGTTTTCTCTATCGATGGCGATGCCTGTAGCAAAACGTCCCAAGGGAGAAAAAGGACGAGTTCAACCTTTACTTTTTGAGGCGTTGGAAGCTGACGGGAGCAATTACTTGGAGTGGAGCATCGATGCCAAATCCTATTTGTGTGCGGAGGAGTTGGATGGTACTTTGACGGCAGAAAGGGGCGATCATTTGCATTTGGAACCATCATCTTTCAAGTGGAAGGCGCTTCTTATTCTGAGACGGCACTTAGACTTCTCCCTTCGGCAACAATACATTCAAGTTGATCATCCTGCCGAATTGTGGAAGCAGCTCGAGGCCAGATTTCACCATGAGAAGACAATTTTTCTTCCTCAAGCCCGCAACGACTGGATTCATTTGCGTGTCCTGGATTTTTCTGACCTCTTGGCATTCAACACAGAGCTGCACTGAATCACCGCCCAGTTGCGCTTGTGTGGAGAGACAATCACCGATAAGGAACTCATTGATAAGACTCTCTCCACCTTCCCTCCTGCTTCTGCTCTTTTAGCTCAACAGTACCGAAATATGAGGTTTAAAACTCACTCTCGGTTGATGTCTTATCTTTTGCTTGCGGAAAAGCAACAACAACTTCTATTGAAGAATGCTGAGTCCAAGCCTGCCAAAGAAGTGCACACGGTGGAGATACCAACATGTAGGCCAAGGGACATGAAGACACAGCAGCGGTGGAAACAACACCAAAAGCAACCGTCTTCATCAAAACCTAGAGATAAGTCTAAAATCTCTGACAAACCCTACTCATCTAATTCAAAGTCTCAGGATACCCGTACATGTCACAAGTGTGGTAGGGTAGGGCATATTGCTAAAGACTGTAGAGCTTTTGATTACCTTTCTAAAATGTATAAGGAGTTGCAGCAGCTTAAGGCTGGGCAAAGAGAGGCCCATACCCTTGATGCCCCCTCAATAGAGGAGACAAATGTAGAGAATTATATGGTGAGCACCGTACAGTTCGTAGATCAACCTGATGTTGCTCTCTTAGATAGTGCTACCACACATACGATCTTGCGAGATCAAAAGTATTTTGACTTTTCCGGCCTAGCCGAGTCTTGGCAAAAATGTGGTATTACAACCATTGCAGGAAAACGGGACATGATGTTCCATGAGGGCCAGACAACACTGATTTTGCCTGGAGGGACCCCCCTCCAAATTGCGAAAGCAATGTATGCTCCATCTGCCCCCCGGAGCCTGATCAGCTACCGGGACCTACGGGCAAACGGAGTCCACATTCTCACTGCGGTGAGGAATGGTGAAGAGGTTCTAGAGCTCAAGCAAGGACAAAGATTCCTAGCCACTGCACGTGCAGGAGCCAATGGCCTATATGCAATTCACATCAGCGGTACTACCGGACCGGCTCTGATGCTTCCAGCTACTGGAATTAAGCAACCTACGGGCTCTGTTTTCTCTGTCATGTTTCCAGCCAAGACTGGATTATGGCACAGCAGGTTGGGGCACCCTGGAACTACAATGTTCAGGCGTATGTTGCCGTTGCTAGCAGGCCATAACATCTGCCCCAGCGACGCTGACAAGGTGGGGGAGTGCGCTGCTTGTTCCCAAGGAAAGCTTATCAAGCGCCCCTCAAGGTGGAAACTACCAACGGAGCTTCCACCAAAGCTACAACGCTTACAAGGTGATGTTTGCGGACCCATTAATCCTATTTCTGGACCTTTCAGATATTTTCTAGTCCTTGTAGATGCGTCCGGGACTCATTCTGAGGTATCATTGCTTAGCACTAGAAATATGGTCTTTTCCAAGCTATTAGCTATGTTAATCAAGTACCGGGCTCATTACCCGGACTACCCTGTGAAAACTCTTAGGATGGATAATGCCCAGGAGTTTAGGTCACGACACTTTGAAGATTATTGTGTAGCCTCTGGGATTACCTTGACCTATTCAGTTCCATATGAACACTCCCAAAATGGTTTAGCTGAAGCATTCATTAAGAAAATTCAACTAATTACATGGCCGCTTTTGCTGCATGCAAAGCTATCCCCTACTTTCTGGGGCCATGCCGTTCTTCATGCCGCTACTCTCCTTAGATTCCGCCCTACTCTCCTTAATGATCATTCCCCTTTAGAGTTACTTTCGGGACAGATTCCTAACGTTTCTCATTTTAGAACTTTTGGGTGTAGAGTATGGGTTCCCGTAGCTGAACCACATAGGAAAACCATTGGTAACCACCGGCAAGAAGGAATATACGTAGGTTTTGATTCTCCTAGTATCATTCGCTACATCTCCCCTTCTAGTGGAACTCTGCAAAGAGCCCGGTTTCAAAACTGTCACTTTGAAGAAACCCATTTTCCTCTGATCTCTAACTCCAAATCTAATTCTGCTTTGGACTTTCAGTCACCTGAAACGTTCACTCTTAATCCAGACCCTAGAACTGCCCTAGTAGACTCAGAAGTTCAGAAACTTCTTAACCTAAAATCCTTAGCTGAAAAGCTTCCGGATGGTTTCACTAATACTGTGAGGATTACTCGTAATCCACTTCCTGGAGCCGGCCAGCCATCGATTAGTGTTCTTCCCGAGAAGAGAAAACCTACTTAGTTAACATCTTCCTCCAAACAGTCAAAACTTGATCCCCTTAGCCTTCATAGTGATTTTTCTTCTAATTCTCATCCGGATCCATTGTTCCCTTGTACCCCAAGTGAAACAACCTCTGTAAATACCTTTATCACTCGGATTCTCACCTTAGATTCTGATCCAATCACCTTAGCTGACGCAAAATCTAGATCTGATTGGCCTCAATGGTCTGATGCCTTACAAGCCGAGTACTCATCTCTCAAGAAACACAAAGTCTTTGGGCCCCTAGATACAAAGCTTCATACTAAACCCATCGATTTCAAGTTAATCTTCACTAAAAAGAGGAACGCTCAGGGACATGTTGTTAGATACAAAGTCCGATTAGTTGCCCAAGGTTTTAACCAACGCCCTGGTGTTGATTATGACTTTACGTATTCTCCTGTTATGGATTCTGCAACATTTAGATATTTGCTAGGGATGGCTGTTCAACTTGGATTAGAAACCCGTTTGCTAGATATTGTTACAGCCTACCTCTACGGTCCCCTAGATGCCACCATCTATATTAGACCACCACCTGATTTTCTTGACAATACCCCACCGGATGACAATCCGGGATCCTATTCTGGTCTGAAAATTCAGAAAGCTCTTTACGGCCTTAAACAAGCAGGTAGAATGTGGTACAAACACCTTTGGGATTTCTTACTCCACCATGGGTTCAAACATGATCCATCCCTACCTTGCATTTTTACACTTAAGAATGATACAGGTTTTGTAGTGATTGCTGTTTATGTAGATGATCTCAATCTAGTAGGCACCCCATCCACTTGTAGTCATGCTATAAGTCTCCTAACCTCTCAATTTGAGATGAAGTTACTAGGTCAGACTTCTTTCTGTCTTGGCCTTGAGGTGACTCACTTACCAGATGGAAGTATTTTTCTCCATCAAACCGGCTATACCCAAAGACTTCTCAAGAAGTTTCAAATGGACCAAGCTAGTCCTCTTTCCGCTCCCATGATGGGACGAAGTCGAATTATGGATGACCCCTACCGTCCTTGCGAGGAGGAGGAGGAGGAGTTTTGTGACAAAACCCGGTACCTCACAGCAGTAGGAGCTCTCCTTTACTTGTCCACAAATACCAGGCCTGACATTTCTTTTGCTACAAGTGTGTTAGCTCGTCATAGCCAGAGACCGGCAGCTCGTCATTGGAATGGTGTCAAACACTTATTCCGATACCTCCGGGGGACTGAAGACTTGGGACTCTGTTATTCCAAAGAAGGGACCTCAGATATCATAGGTTATGCTGATGCCGGATTCAAATCCGACGAGAGTACTGGGAAGTCACAAACTGGATACATATTTTTGAAGAATAACTCTCCTATTTCGTGGAAATCAGTGAAGCAGACGGTTACTGCTACTTCCTCAAACCACTCTGAACTTATTGCTTTCCATGAAGCAACTCGGGAAGTAGTATGGTTGAGGAACATGAACAAGATCATAATGGAGCAATGCGAAATTACTCAAGAATTCAAGCCGACTATCATCTTTGAGGACAACTCTGCATGTATAGCTCAAGTGGCGTCTGGCTTCATCAAAACTGACCGCACCAAACACATTTCTCCACAGATATTTGGCTTCACCCAAGACCTCATTCAATCGGGGCAAATAGAAGTCAAGAAGATCGAATCGGCGCACAACATTGCAGACATGTTGACCAAAGCTCTTCTGGCCTATACTCATAGGAGATTAGTACAAGAGGCCGGCATGCGTTTGTTGCATGAGATAGTTCCTCAATAGAAGTTACACTCTTTTCTGTCTGTGGGATTTTTCCTAATTTAGGTTTTATCACAGATCAGTTTTTAATGAGGTAACTATAGATCGAGGAGGAGTGTTGAAGTAGTCATTGACTCAGAAATAGAATAGTAGATGCTATTTCTAGATGACACTAGAATAGAAGGTTCTATCTATATAGAGCGATCTACTAGTTACTTTAACTTTAACTTTTACTTTTACACACCTATTGGATAGTATATAAAGACCTTCCCCATGCTATGGGAGGATATATTTCTCTTGTTCAATTGTGTTGTTTGTTATGCTTAATGTTTGTGCCTTCACCTTAACAGTAAAATCACATTTTTTTTCAAATGTGTGTGAGAAAGTAGTAAAACTGGGTTGTTTCCTATGTTATGTATTTTACTACAATCATGCATAATAGGAATGTATGCTAGAAAGTAGTAAATTGGGTTGTTTACTATGTAATGTACTAAAATGACTGAAATTCTACATAGCGATTCCAAATCTCTACATGCTTACACTTTCGAAAGTGGTGTTTTCCTTGATTTTACTACATTGATAATGTAGGAAACCAGAAAAATCTCCTTGTGTGCTGTAAGTTACAATTGTTTGAGTTGTGGGGGTTTATGTAGATCCCGAGTCCATGACTTGCACGCGCGTTTTCGAGGACGCGTTGGTGGTGGCTGGAACGAAAACCCAGAGGAAAGGACGGGTAATTGTGTGGGGTCGCGAGTCGCGACTCTGGAGAGTAAAGTTCGGGTTCAATGAAAGTGAGAGGAGCTGAGACATCATGGTATTAAAATCTCAGTGTTCTCCAAGAGTCAACCAGTTTGACCGTTTGAGTTCTTTCTCCTTTAGTTTTACATCCTCCTTCTCTAGAAGAGTAAAGTGAATCTATTGTCCTTCCCCTTAAAAAGGATACTGCAAGACCACAGGCATTTTGAAAATCGAAACCTAAACTTTCACATACTTTTTAATTTAAAATGTGTTTTAAGCTTAAATAAGAAAATATAGCTCCAATAATCTATTTTTTACTTCATTTGAAAAAAAAATTGAAAATTTTGTGACACTTTGAAGATATTATCCTAAAAGCTCAAAATACATCACTTTTCAAGTTTTTTCTATCAAATTTCCCTTGGTGTATTTTAATCTTTCAATAGTCATGCTACCTTCAAAGTGTCACAAAAACTTCAATTTCAACAATTTTTAAAAGAATAATATGAACTAAAAATAGATTATTGGATCTACATCTTTTTAGTTAAGCTTCAAATTATTTAAAATCAAGAACTATGTGAAAATTGAGGTTTGACTTTCAAAATGCCCCTTGGGCTTGCAAGGATCAACTAATCAAGGACCTTCATCACCTTTGTCTTCAATTTAGGTTTGATTTTGAAAGTGCCCCTTGGGCTTCCAAGGTCCTTTCAGGGTTAACTTACTTTAGCCTTGCAAGCCTAAGGGGCAATTTAAAAAGTCAAACCTCAAGGTCCTTGATCTTTGAGAAATTTAATGTTTAATGATTTTAATTAAACAAACTACTAGAATGATCATTATTAAGCTTTCAACATGAATATATTCACATTAAAAGTATATAATTTTTCCAACTAAGTCTACCTTTTATATGACCTCTATAGCCATATAGATAGGAAAACAAAATTTAATTTGTAAACTTTAAGGAAAATTGGTGCACAAAAAGTCATTTAATTGAGAAATATATATTTTTTAAATTGAGATTGTATCTTTGTATCTAATAATATGGACCTTAGTTGAAAAAAAACTTTGTCGCCTTTGTCCTATTTAAATGTTTTTTTGAGTAATGCCCCAATAAGTTTAGTATCTAATTTAAAAAATATATTTTGACCTTGAACAAATTGTAATGGCAATTCATTAAGAATTGTATGATCAACCGTACGTGTCCTTCATTCCATGCATGCATATAATTTTTATTTTCTAGTTACAAATATTTCTTGAAAAGCTTGCAATTTTGTAAGTGCAAATTCCCACTTCATTGCTTCTTTGGAAGTAATAACATGCCCTTCCTTCCAATTATGAAGCTTCAAAGTTCTCCCCAACACTTAATTTCAATCTTGCTTGTTCATGAATCATGACTTGCATTCATGGGCAATTTCGTTAAAATGACGATATTCCTTGTGCCATTTTCATACTATCCATTCTGAACAATATAAGTGCCATGTAGGATTGGTATACATTTTAGAAATCTTTGACTTTTATAGATTTCAAAAATCTAGGATTGGTATGAATTTCAGACTGCGTGGTTTGAACTATAAAAGTGACATCTAGAACTAGTGTAAATTTCAAACGTCTAAAAAAATACAAATTTTAAATATCTAGGACTTTTGTACATTTCAGACCACCCGGTTTGAACTGTCAAAACTGCCAAAGTAGTAGAATGGAGCCATTTTAACGAAATTGCCCATATACATTGTATCAAACACTCAAGGACCCTCACAATTATTCTTGTGACACAGCTTTGTTGCTTCAAGTACATGCAAAAAATAAGAAATATCAACAAAATTTTTAAAAAAAAACTAATGCATTAGAAAAATAAAAATTGCAAAATTTTATTGAGCTCCTTTAAGAAGCCATAAAGATTTCTAGCTCAAGCCATGCCATAGTAGCCAGGAGTGTGCTCAGGGGGAGAGGGAGCCGAGGTCGATGCGTAGGTTGGTGTGGCGGAGGAGGTCCCAGGTCGAGGCCAGACTTTTTTTTTCATCTTTTATGAAGTGCCAAAGTGGCGATATTAAATGTTATAGCAATGCTCCAAATTTCAATATTCATTCACATATTGGATAGAAAATATCACATTAGTACATATCACATATCCATAATTCTGTTTCCATCTACAATTTGACGATTTCATCTACAAATTTTTATTAGTTTGAAGTTTTCTTGTGATTTGCTTCCCTTTCAATTCCATTTTGTAATATGGAATGGCCATTGGGAGGAGCATTGTGGAGTGTAATCTGCCTATCTCCAGCAAGCAGCGGGAGCCGTGAGTGGGGAACGGCAGATTACACTCTACAATGCTCCAGCCAATGGTCATTCCATTGCGTAATCAATTCCTGCGAGGTATTTTCCAACTATCGGTCGCTAACCGCTCTAGGGTTTGTAATTATTTTTCAATGTTATTTCATTTCTCCCTACGGTCGGTGTATGTCAACGTTCAACATCACCGTTGACCCAAACAGCTTGAAGGATTTTTTGAAGAATTCAAAGTGAATTTGCTATACAGATTCATCATCATAGATGTGTAGATACTTTTGTAAAGATTTGGATTTACAACTTACTACAAATGCAGAATTTTGAGGTGATGTACAATTTCAATGCAATTTGTGTAAATTGTAAATAAAACAACTACAATTCAATTTTGAAATTACACACAATAATTGAAATTTAATGGCTTGCAAAAAGGGGAGAAATTTCAAAATTGACAAAAATTAAGGTAAAATAATTTCAAAATAATTTTGGGTTGTGAAAAGACACCCAAAAAACTCATAATACCGAGCAGGGGCTCATTACGTTCCAAGGGCGAGGTGCTGGGCTCATTACTTTGGTGCAAATGGCTGCGAAATTGGCAAAAAACAACAACAACACGCTGGTCGGGGCGGAATGGACAGCTGAGCCAGCGGATTTGGCCCCCTCATCCCTCCGTCATCCAAAGGCGGTGCAATGACGGGATCAATTCACCCTGGTCACCCACCTGCTTTTCTTTGGATGGGGATCAATGGGTGAAAGAGAAGATATCCTCTCTCGGACTTCCATTGGGCCCCGTCTTTACTCTCACGAATCCCAGAGGGGGCGACCCTGCGGGACCCTCCCGGCACCCTGCCTCGTTTCCGTGGTCGTCTCAGAGTAAGTTATTTCCGAATTTTCTTCTGAGTTTTCCTTCCAGCCACCACGCGTCTTCGAGAACGCGCTTCACCAGGCACGCCTTGAGATGGATATAAAACCTCATGTGCAACCCAAGGAATTATAACACCAGCAATATTCCTCCTCCTCCAGCTTCCACAGCCAAACATCTCCCGGGACACTGCTACATCTCTTCCAACTGACACTGCTCGACACTCAAGCAGCAAGATCAACTCCACAACTCATCCGATCAGGATTTCGAATTCCAGAAGCTCGAAGCAACTGATATCGATCTACTCGACATGGCCATCATGACTCGCAGAAGCTTGTGGGTGACCGTGGCCGTGTTGATGAGCGTGGCGCTGCTGCCCATGCTCGCCATGGCAGCGGACGAAGATCCACTCCAGGACTTCTGCGTAGCCGACTTAAAGAGCGGACTCACCATCAATGGTTTCACCTGCAAGCCTGCCGACCAGGTATCCGGGAACGACTTCACGTTCGCTGGATTGAAGAATCCAGGAAACACCAACAACCCCAACAACGCCGTGGTCACGCCTGCTTTCGTCCAACAGTTCCCCGGATTGAACACTTTGGGCATCGCCGCGGCTCGCATCGACTTCGCCAAGGGAGGCATCAACCCCCCGCACACCCACCCCAGAGCCACCGAGATTTTGATCCTGGCCAAGGGCGAGTTGTACGTGGGCTTCGTGGACACCAACAACACCTTGTTTGCCACCACCCTCAAGGAAGGCGAGCTGTTCGTGTTCCCCAAGGCACTGGTACACTTCCAGCTGAACGTGGGCAAGGGTCCCGCTTTGGCGTTCGCCGCTTTGAGCAGCCAGAACCCTGGCGTGCAGCAAATTGCGCCGGCTTTGTTCACTCCGGACATCAAGGACGAGGTTTTGGAGAAGGCGTTCCGCATCAAGGAGGAGACGGTGAACATGATCCAGAAGCAGTTCCGCATGTAAATGGATCATGGAATAGCTCATCCGATTGAGTTCTCAAAGTCTGGAAACATCGTATATAGCCATTGCTACTATCACCATTCTTTTGGAAGCCAGACAGGGTCTGATGACTTCTGATTAAGCTACATAGTCAAATCATGTCAGAATCACTGGTCGAGGACCCAAGCGGGAACTGCATGTTCCTTCGTGTGTATTTGGGCTTCCAGGCCATAGCTATAGACTTTGGACAACAAGTTTTTCATGAAATAACACGTTCACAATTCTTGACAATTTCTTAAAACGGTGACTGCAGTGTGTGGAAGCATGAAATCTGTGAGTTGTAAACCTGTGCACCTGTAATCCTTTAAGAAGATATGATCTTCGCAGATGAAATTTCAAAAGAGATGTTTGAGTTCATGAGGCCAGTAAGCTTAAGCTTATTAGTAGAAGAATGTCCGAGTTTGGAGTCCAGGTTAATTATTTAAGATTCGTGAAAGTTCTGCTTATGATGTTGCAATTATCAATGTATGCATTCGATCTAAATTCAGCTCCAACCTTATTTTTCTTAGAGTTTTGTTCACTTGAATGTGAAAATTTAGGCACTATGAAAGATGCCATATATGAAATATTAAATGAATTTGACCATTTAGCCCCTAAAGGACCATTGTTCCTTATAAAGAAAAATGATAATTCAACCAATTTGAGATGATCTCAAATTTATATTCAAAATTTCTATTGCAAATTTTTTAATATAAGAGGATTCAAAGTCCCATAACCTAGTATCAATACTTTGTTAGGTGCAAGCTAATCATTATTTTCACTTCAACCATTGATATCTTGCATGTAGTCAATTGAATGTTTCTATAGTTTTTTTTGTACATTTTCATATGTAATAAATTATTAATCTAATGCAAATTAAATCCTATGCATCAAAAATAATTTGCAATTATTTTAAAGCTCTTTGCAATAGAAATGACCAATTTTTAGTGGTTTTTGATAAAAATGTAGTCATTGAATTTTAGTGATTCATATTATTTCACTTGGTTTCAAGCTCCAATACAATGATACTAAAACAATATTAGAGGTCATTGAAATTGAAATTTTAATGAATATGAAGTGTAGTTGAATGATTTGAGTCTCATGAAGGTTTGGTATTGATTTTGTTAGAAAGAACTCATTAACTTTTAAGTGCCCTAAACCAAATTTTAATTTTAATTTGTTTTACTAAGGCTAAAAGAATAGCACATCCAGACATCTAGTTGTCTTTGAAATATTTGACCACCAATCAAACATCAGTCTTCCCCGATATGCACTCACATACTATAGACAATTATCCTTGATTTTAAAATTTGAATTATTAGAAGTTGCATTTATACCTTTTATTACCATGTTATTATAATGTCAAATGAAAAGTAAAAAAATGCAAGGTTAATAATGAAATAATAATTTGATAAATTGTCTGGGTTACGTCTTCTTAAATATATAATTTCCTTCTTGCACTTAAAACTAATTGATTTTAGTCTTAGGAACAAAATGTGCTATATGTGAGTGTTCTAAAATTCAAAGATAAATTAAGTATTTTTTTAAATGTCTTGAACTTTTGAGATACTTTTGTGAAACTTCCAAAACATTGCAATTTTGATTTCAAAAGTGATAAAATTTTAAAATGTGAATTTCAACTTGTCAAAACCATTCAACATTGAAAAGTCAAGTATTTTGGCAATCTATTGTCAAACATGATTATTGCATACAATATATTCCTTCCTCACTAATATCATTTGGTCATTTAGATAAAATAATTAAAATGAACTCACTACAAGAGAAAGGGGTGTTTTAAGTGTGTTTTTAAGTATAGTCCTAGAGATAAGATATTAAGTAATGATCTTTATGTAGATTTTTAGTAAAAAATGTGACACATATCTTCACAAAGGTTTAACTTCAGGCCAAAGATTGTGAATGGTATAGATTGTGATTTCCAACGGGAATGATGCCAAAGCAATTTTACCAATTAAACAAAATTGACGTTATCTGCACTAAGCTCTAAAAAGTAGTTGGTTTAGATCTACTTTTTAGATGGAGTGCAAAAAACAACTACTCATATTTTTCTTCTATGTAATCAAAGTCATAAAAAAACGCCAATTTTGAGAATTGTAAGTACAAGTGAGGAGCTTAGGACTAGTATGGACTTTAATTAGGACTAATTTGCTTCAAAAATTTATAACTAATTTGCACTTTGTTATCTTGTCTCTAAGTAAGTTACAATCAATGTTATAAATTTGAGAGATTTGTATCTGAGCACCTTCAATGACTGGGTTGATTTGCAAAGCATTATGAGACGAATGGTTGTTGTTCAAGAGGAAGGTGGTGAATTGACTTGGCACTACAAGAAAAAGGGGTGTTTTAAGTGTGTTTTTAAGTATAGTCCCAGAGATAAGATATTAAGTAATGACCTTTATGTTGATTTTTAGTAAAAACTTACTGAAAGTACACATATTTTCAGTAAATTTTTACTAAAAATCTACATAAAGGTCAACATAAAGGGGAACCCAACTATTGTTCTCTTTAAAATTGTCCAAAATCATTTCTTCAACCAAAAAACTTGGCCTCATTTTAGAGCAAACATGACTACCACAAAAAAACAAGAACCAGATCAATTACAACAAGTTTCAAAAGGGCATGCATACAATTATTAGGGATAGTCACACCTTCTCAGTCACTAGGCACTTTGAGAGTGGAGAACAAAAAAATGGCGGCTTAGGGTTGGCTTCATGTTAGTAAGAATATTCTTATGTAATAAATATATCTTCCGCACTCCTAGTCTTCACCTCCCAAGGTGAAGATTGGAAGTGCGGAAGATATATCCACATAATAATTTTCCTTTGTGCTCTACACTTTCACTTTTGTTGTTGCCAATTTACCTCCAACCTTATATCTAATCTTAGGTTTAGATAAATGGATTCTTCACTTTTTTCATTCTCTACTTTCAACACATCTTTTAGAGGTGTCACACCTTCTTCACCCACTGCAGCTTCCCATTGGCTCCCCCAAACCCTCACCAACTTCTCATTCTCCATTCTCTAAGTGCCAAGTGAAGAAGGTGTGACTACCCTTCTTAAATCTCAGGGCCTTGAGATGGCCTCATTTCTCTCCTAATGAGAGAAACCAAAGGGTCTATATACAATTTTACATTCAAAATTTTAACCCCTAAGGGTTCAAAGTCCCTAAATGGATTTTTAGAACTTCAAGTTAGCTCCTACAAGTCAAGTTTCATTGTATTTTTTTTAAACATTTTTTGAAGGTACTAGCTTTTGGAGAATATAATTTTATATTATTAAGTGTCTAGTACCAGAATTTGTGCCCTCCTAAGTACAAAATGCTCAAGCTTGAACAACTAAAAGTCTAAAATAAAATTGTAAAATATCAATGTATTAAATTTTTTTAATTCTTTAGGTCATAGACTACATTTATTTCTATATGGAAAACTTTGGTAAATTTCATTTGGATTAGTGATGTGAAAATTAAGAAGAATCTTATTATACTAGAAATCATGGTATAGTTTTGATCAAATCAAATCAAAAGATTTGATTTCTTGAAAATTCAATATTTATAATTTGTTAAAATTTAAAACAAATATGCCCATATGATGTAGTTTACTTGCTACAACAATCTCACCCTTAGAATTGACACATTTTTGTTCTATTTTTAGAATTATTAACAATATAATTTTCAATTTAATCTTATACATATCCACGCCTACTTAACCCCTAAAGGACCAGGCACCATTTTTTGGGCAATATAGCAATTTTGGGCAGCTCACTACAAACGGATTTTTTCTTTTTTTTCTTTGAGAATTTAACACAATGTGTGCCCTAGGAGTAGCTTTAAGGCACAACAATTTTCATAACTTTTGACTACATGGCTAAAAAGTTATTGCATGATATGTAATTTTCAACAATCGTTGAACAACCTAGGTAGCCCAAAAAACTTCTTTAAAAATCACTTTTAAAAAAAATAAAAATTTGAAATTGGTTTTCTAGATTTATATATACGTGGAAAGCTTTAAATCATTCCATTTTGATTTACAAGAGGAAAGTCATGAGGTGTTCTAGTTTGTGGGTAGTTATGGATTCCCTACTCGAAAATAAACTTTAAAGTCCTTGATTTAACTCTATTTTTTATATTTTTTGAAAGAAATAAAAATATATGATGTAGATTTTTTACTAATACATTACCACCATTGGGATTGTAATTTTTCAATTTTATAATTAAATTCTTAACAATTTAGTGTTTTGAATCACTTTGTACTTCTTTCTACTTACTATTTTTTTCCTATATGTTGTGCAATTCCAAATGATCTAAAATTTTTCAAGTATGTAGCCAACTTGACTTGAGGAATGAATGTCTACAGAATAACCACCATTTTGGGCATTTTTTCCTACAAATGTGACCTTTTGTACACAAAATATACAATTGTAGTTCTGGACTATAGTTATACCCCTCTATCTATTTATTCTTCTCTCCATCATACATGAAATAACCACGTATTTTATTTGAATATGGTGATTATTCCAAGCTTGGAGGAGAAGGGATATATTGAAATAATTTTGTTAAAGAAATACACTACAAAGTTTGCTAATTTCACTTGATTTGAGATCTAAAAAATTGTATGTATCCATTATGCCACATTTAACTATTTTTGGACTTTTAAAAGTCCAAAATTAGTATTGGTCATTGGAAGAAAAAAGAATAGTCATCAAAAGATAATCTAAAATATTGGAAGATCTATGCAAAACATTCACAGATCTATACAAACATTGGGAGATTTCCCGATGTTATTATTTAGAGATCTCTGGATGTTTAGTTTAGAATTCATTGAATAGTCCAAAAGTAATTAAATGTGACATCATTTGCTTTGAAAATGGTCCCAATAGAAATAGTAAAGTGTTTTCATGATTTTTGCCGTTGAAAATTTAAACATGCAAGTGTTGATTTAAAGTTATTTGTGATTTCTACTTTTCAAAAAAATTGCAATTCAACAATTGCAAAGTGGATTGTGTAATGAGTTTGATAGCTCTTCATTTGAACTTAAGGTTTTTGGAAGTGCATATTAGTGTGCTAAAACAATTTTAGTTGTTCATGTCACCTCCAATTCTCCAAAATTCTTATATGCAGATTTCTCAAACATTGTGGAGAAGGCAGCATACTCGAGAGTATACTAGAAATAGGATAATTACATTTCTCTTGTTATAATCTAACAACTTAGGACTATGCAATTTGACGCTCAAAATTGGAATACACACTAATAAGCAAGCTCTTTAAGCATCTATACGGTTAGATTTTGAAAAAAAAAACAAATTGCTTCATTGGAGATAACTATAAGCCCATGCTCTTTTTTTCATAAGAAGAACACTCTTCAAAAGATTTGGGCATTTAAAGGTTAAAAGACATTGCAAACCCCACGGGCATTTTGAAAGTCAAAATCTGAATATTCACATGCTTCTTGATTTTAAATGGTTTAGTGCTTAGCTAAGAAAATATAGCTCTAATAATCTACTATTTACTCCATTTGAAGTTTTTTCAAAATTTTAATTTTTGTGAGTTCCCTTTGAAAATAGCATCTTGAAAGCTCAAAATACACCACTTTTGAACTTTTTCTATTGAATTTCTCTTGGTGTCACTCAAGGAGTACATCAATTGCACCATGATGTTCATTAGAAACAATTTGGGGTCGGAATAAGGCCTTTGGATGGGCAGTGCAGTCAACAGTAGGGACAGCATGGCCAGGCTTGCTCTGAAGTCACCAAGACTGCCAGCAACGCCAGTTGCGTCGGATATATCACAAGTGCAACCAATTAGAAAGAACCTTAGGTGGATGCTTCTAACTGTGCGATGTACTCCTGGAAGTGCTAAAAGTATAAAATAAGGTAATCTAAGGACACTGAAGTTGACAACCACTCTTGAAGCTCAGATCTCGAAATGATATTTTAATTGCTCTCCCCATTTGTTTAACATAAAAAAATCGGTCTTGTCAGCATAGAAAGGGACCAATGTTGGCGGGAAACTCGCTGACTATGCAGCATTTGCCATGGTAAGTGTTTGTGCTGTTTTAAATTTGTAAGCAACAGTGTGAAATTGTGAAAAGCAAAGTATTCCTGCGCCCGCATGCAAAAAGTCTAGAGTTCTGCCAAAGTTGTACTCAGTCAATTTTTTTGTTAGCCATGGATGAGGCAACTGAGGTGAATCAGCCTCTAGCGGAGGTTCAAAGTATAGTTCTGTATAATGATCAGGATGCTCATGGCAGGTGGATCCCCATGCGCATCGAAATTGGCTCTTGGATTAAGTTAAAAGCGTCGAGTCGAGGTCCGTGGGCTAGAGATGCTCGCATTCATGGTGGCGAATCGTTTGCCGGTGCATGGAAAGCTGAAGTGCTAAAATTCAGGTGGATTTCCATAGTGAACCGTGGGAGGCAGGTGATTAGGTTGGACGCAATCCTAGTGCGTCACGCTTACCAACGACGACAACTGCAACTGGACCCGGTAGTTGCTGCAGCAGAGCCGCGAGCTTGCAATCTTTTGTATGCTTCCTACTGGGACGACTGGGTGTCTCCTTCGTCGGTGCTAGACGTGATTTTGGTGTTGCACCATGAGATTGGAGAGGCAGGCCGCAATGGGCATAGTTACAAGCAGTTGCTCGACAATGGGACGTTCTTTCTCAAGGCTGTTTACGTTCCACGGTCCGGCGAGGAGTTGTATGGGAGTCTTGAACCGTTGCCGCTGCCTGAGCTCACTGATCCTGCTTGGCCCATTCCTGACATGCATACCTCGGAAGCCTTCCGTCTGAAGTTGGCTATGGACGTTGCAGCCGCAATGAAAGGCGGCATTGGCAGCAAGGTTGCGCGCGTGCAATGGTTCATGCCAATTCACGTGATGGCAGACCTGTTTGGAGTGGCAAATGACATCCGGCGTACACGCGCTATGTATATCTTTAATGAGCCATCCGAGACACTACTTGCTAGTTTGATGGACCCTGGTTGGGACAAAAAGTGGCAAGCTGGGCGGGATATCATTAAGACTGTGGTCAGTCGAGGGAGCATTAAATTTCGATTTCATGTTGCTCGGCAAACATTATACATGACTTTTTGTTACGTCAGGTACAAATGTGAGGGAGGTCACAATTGGGTGGCCATGGATCAAGTAGTCATCCCTGACATGGTCACATGCCGTGTAGTTTTTGGAGACACAGTGCTTCCACCATTTGAGGTTGGTAAATCGTGGCCGGTGGCGCACGTCCAGGAAGAGATTGCTATTGTGCTGCCACGGGAGAGCATCCCAGACTCCTACGACTTCATAATTGAGCGACCAGGTCACCGCGACAGAAAGGTGCGTGGCTAATACATATGCGCTTGCACATGGTCTACTTGAAGCAGTGATCAAGAAGCATCTCTTTTTTGACGTTTTGGTTGACGTTTTGGTTGTTTGTGCAACTGTGTTGTGGTAGATAAATAGTCGACTGGAAGGAAGCACCGAGATTGGGGCGGTGCTACCAGCCCATGGGACACTGAAGATGGTGCCATATTGATGTGGGCACAGAGAATATAATTGCAGCAATTTATTTGAATAGAAGAACAGTGTGCTTTTTGAAACACCCTTGTTTTCTGCAGCATAAGGATCTAGAGTTTAGTACACTTCTACAATTTGCCTACTTGAAGATGGAAGTGGTTAGGGTCTTTTTTGGTGTACAACATCAATGACTAGGTTTCTCAATGACTGGGTTTAGCAAGAACACTAAAGTGACTGACGGCATTGAAATATATCTATCCTTTATTGTAATGACTTCATCTTTGTATTGAAGTTGAATGCAATACACTTTTGAGCAAAATCTGATTGAATTGGATATGAATTGCATGCCATCCGTTTGCTGTGCACTAGTTTTGAAGCAACTCAACCATTGCACAGCAAACTTGCTTATAGCGCAATAGTGTGTAACTAAGTAACCAGCATCTCTATGGAAAAAATTGATGTGGAGGCCGGAGACTTTTAAGTGGAACATGGTGAGTCAAGCAAGCAATGAGACCATCAACACTCAGCACAAACAGAAGTAACGCCCATTTAAAACTAAAGTACAACACATAATTATTTGAAAAATGTTTAGAGTGCTCGGCTCAGCTTCAGCAAAGAACCTTTGCATTTTCATAAGTCAAATTCATTTGTGTCTACTTGAAATACAAAAGTACAAGTCCAGTAGGAATGCATAAACCCTCCAATTCATAAAATACCAATTCATATAATTCCAACACCATTACATTCAGTATGCACGCATGATACTTCAGTACACCAAAATTTCAAAATGGTTTCATACTTCACTTTCAAAGTGTATATTTACAATGAAGAGCTGTAGCAAGGAAGAGGACCTGTTAAAAACCCTATAATTACAATGAAATGCTACAGTAGGGTAGTGAGCCGATCATATAGCCTGTGATTATAGACAGTAGTAGTTGGCATTGACATACAGTCGGCAACAATGACACTATTCCACCATCGTCGCATTCTCAGCGACAATTACTTGTTCCGCAACGTTCTCTGCTGCAGCAGAGGAACCATCAACCCCCGATACGATAGGATCATTTGCGTCCAACTCCAACTCGAACAAGACGGTAGAAACGGCAGGGTCAGCTCCAAAGGTCTCACAATCGGACGGAAGGGAAACGCCTTCCAACGTTGGTGTAGTTGCTTCAAATTGGGGCAGAAGGGAAGCGCCTTTCAATTTCGGTTTGGTTGCGCTCGCACCATGATTCATCCCGGCGACTGTGCAATCCTTCAGCTTGGCGATGGTGGCTTCAATCTCCAGCTCTTGATTCTCGTCAGCTTGGCCGTCCCACTGTGCCACCCACGCCAGATCAAGAATGGAAGTACACGCCGAGCAAACTCTGTTGTTGGAGTCAATCATCTGTACCACACATACGTTGTGGAAGAGACAACCACATGAACCAAGGACTGCTGCTTTAGCAACAAATCCTTTGCTGCACATGGGGCATAATCCACCAACATTGGATTCAATCACAGGGACAGATTGGCCAATCGGGTATTCAAACACTTGACGCGGGCGCAAAACTAGGCTCTCTTGCTTCGCCTTCAACAAAGTTGCTTTTGTAGCTACCACGTCCTCCGAGGCTTGCTGCTCATCTGCGTTTGCTTTTTCAAGTGGACCTGCCTCAAGCTCGCTTAATGTTGCTCGCGCCGTCATCTCAACCTCTTGCAATTCGACTAGCTTTACTGAAATACCCCGCGCGACTTCAGCAGCAGCCTTGAATTCACTTGGCGTCCCTGTGCGATAGAGCCACTTCTGCTTTGCACTAGCTGCCGCACTTTGTTCTTCCAGCTTTGTGTACTCTTCATCAGAGCATGTCGCCAGGGCATCCTTCGCAGCGTCGTACTTCTTCTGCATCTCGACAAGCACTTTCGATGCGGCAGTATGAGCCCGCCTTGCAGCATCTAAATCTCTCTGTGCCCCTTCAACTGTTCGCGTCATTCTACGAGCTGGGGTTCCAGTCGCCAAATTGAGGATGATACTGCATAAACCCTCCATTTGCACACGCAACGCAACTGGTCCGGTCTTCCGAGGGTTCTTCCCAGCACGCAAAAGTCGCTTGTTGCGGCGCCCTTGCGCTTCTGCAACCCAATTGACGGGCTTGCCATGCACAAACGTTGCATACGCAGCCTTCAAGAAGCGCATAGAAAAATACGCATTGTCGGGGCGGTTGCCATACACCTTAAAATTGTGTTGAGAGAAAAGACGCACTTGCTCCGCATCCTTGCATTTGGCAATCTCGTGCCGATTTGGTTGTGATCCCGGACACCATACTGCATGGATGTCAGCTTCCAAAATGAAAGTGTACACCGAGGGGACTTCGTCCACTAGTGGTCCCTCATCACTCAGACCCACGCAATCGCGAAAACCCCCGCCGTTGTATTCTGCATTTCGGCCCGCAAGCACAGGAGCTACCGCCAGCATCCTGTCACGCATCCCTACTGGCAAGTTTGTGAGGTCAAATGCACCATCGAACTCTGAGTTCCCCACGTCATACGTACTTAGTGGTTCAGCGGGCATTTCATTGTGCTCCCCACCAGACTCCCGACCTGACTCGCCTTCACCTCTCGCTTCGCTTGAAGAACTGCCAGATGAAGAATGGACAACTTGGTGGATTACCTTGGCGGGCTTCTTTGCTGGACGTCGTTCATTCAAGACCTTCCGCTTAAGCTTTTGCCTTGCTTCCAACGAGGAATGCACCATGGTGACGAGTACTTGCACGTGATTCAAAAAATACTAAGCAAAGGACTCAACAGTACCGCCACTCAAGAAAACGCAAGGAGTTGAAGGACACAGATGTTGAAAGCCACTAAGCAGCAAGAGCACGACGACTAGGGTGATAGCAACAAGCGCAACATCAGGAGCTGAAGTACTCTGAGCTGCAATGTGGATCCTTCCAGACTTAGATCGAGCGATCGGAGGTGGTCATGAAGAATAGTAAATTGGAATAGACATGCTGAAACTCGGCACTGCTGGAACTAAATTTGAAGTTGACACGTCGCTTCAACATAATTATTGTAAATTTATTTTGATATGGGTGGTTTTGAAAGCATAAATATCGAGATCGGGAACTAATTGATGTATTATTATGATCTAAATATTTTGATTTAGACACTTTGCCTCACAATTGACATATAAATGTATATAATCTCCAAGAAATTGAAATTGAAATTTAGCAATTAGTGTGAAAATTTCAAATCAAAAAGATTATATCATATCTTTTAGCCCCAACCATTCATGTAATTCATGATATTCTTGGCATTTACATGTGCTACAAACACAATTGTCTTTAGTCTTGCACACGGTCTTGCAACACACACTACACTATTTGACAAAAATAACTCCACTAAACCCTTAAATTTTTGTATCCTACTTTGACTCATGTTTTGAAAATTTTAGTGTGCTCATGCTCATTGAAAGTGAGATTTTTTTAACCGTGAAGCGTTTCGATGTCCAAAAAGTGTAGACAATAACTAGATGAAAACTAAATTTTCTTTCTCAAACCTACTTGAATGATAGCCATTTAAATGATTGACTATCCTTTATCAAGTTCTTGTCCTATGTAGGGGTTTGATTTGATGCCACAATAGTACATATTTTTGCATTGGGCCGTAAGTTCCCTAGGCTAGCAGCATTGGGGTAACAACCCCGCAGTTGCTGGGTGACGTGTCAGAGTATTGAAACGGCCTTCCAACCCCCAAAAATATCTTCTAATGGTAAGTTAAATGACTGGCATGAAGGCCTTTGAGCTTGCAGTCTTGCATTACAGTACCCCTAAAGTCCCGTTGTCCCTGCGGGGGACAAAATGGATTTTGGGTAGGCTTTATTTAGTCTCAGTTTGTACCATATATTTAAGAAAAATTTTACAATACTTTCCAAAGTTTGAGTTACGGACTAGCTACTGAAGTGTGCAGGGCAGTGGGGAACATCTCGGGTCATGTAAGGAACCCAATATTCAAGAGCTGCCCTAAATCTTGGAGTTGATATTAAGCTACAAATTGACATAGAAATTAGAGATTTTTAGATTTTTTAGTTTTTTTAGTTTTGATTTGTTCATTATGATTATGTGTTTCAATTTACCGTTGGGAATACTAAGTTATGAACTATGTGGTGGGAAAATGTGTGCAAAAATTGGACAATGTATTATCAAATCTTGAGACATAGTGACATTGCAGGATTTTTTGAATGTGCTCCACTTATTGGATTGACTTGAAAATTGGTGGACATATGCCTAACATGATATTGATTATGAAAAAATATTAAATTTGGAGTTGTAGTGTAAAAATTGACCACAAGAGGCGGTCAAAGCCATCTGAAATTTTCAGGTAAGGCCCCCAAAAAAAACCTTGTCACTTTGAATGCAATGATCTTTCAATCTGTACGGTCAAGAGGTTTTCAAGAAATTTTTACCACATCATCTCATATAAATTAAGTGAAAGATCCTATGGTTACATTTTGAATTTTTTTATTTATTATTATTTTTTTATCAATGCATTAGAAATGGCAGTTTTTAATGTTTTTTGAGGCAGAAAATCCTAGAAAATGCCTTGGGACTTTAGGGGTTAAGTGAATTCCCATAAACGATAAATCCTATGATGATTTTAGAATGTCGTAGTTTCATTATTGAATCCCACACCTTGAAAATTCTCACATTCTAATGAATAATGACTATGTTCTAACATTTATCCACGCAAATTCTATACCCTAAATTACTCACCCTAAACCCTAAATCCTAAACCCTAAACCCTTATTGAAACCCTTATTGACCCTAAACCGTAAAGGTCAAAACAAGGACCTGGTACAACAATCGGCATTCTTTTAGAAAATATAAAGGTACCCTCGATTTGCCCATTCTGTTTCACAATATATTAAAGAAAAAGCACCTTCGTGTGGACTTGCCTTCTGAGCTGCAACTTGGCTTTGGTACAATACCAAAATTAAATATTGTAACAATTTCTTTGTTATAAACAAATTAAGTATATGGTACGCAATTTCATGGTGCTTCAACTTGACTGTGGTTAGTGGTAGTGTAGCACCACCTGTGATGACTGCCATGCCCCAAAAATGCTGCAGTACACACTTGTGTGGAAAAAAATTTAAAAACGCTATACTTTAGTACTTGACTGTTGAGACAAGGCAAGTGGACTTTTGATGAGCTTATGGTAATCATCATTCCAGCACACTATTGGAGCGTGTCAATATGATGAAGCATGAAGTGAAGGACATCATTCCCAAGCACTGAAGGCCACTTAAGCTGTTTAAATCAATTGATGATGGGGTCTTGAAGGCAGACCTCAAAACTAAGCCTCAATGAAAACTTTTAATCCTAAAACATCAACTTTTCTATTAACAACATGATGAATGACTACTCAATTAAATATAGATACTAGTTTTATTTTCCATAAATCCTATGATGTATTTTGAATGTTGTAGTTTTCTTTCTAAATCCACATGCTAAATGATAGCCATTTCTTACATTTATCCACGTAAACCCTATACCCTAAACTACTCATCTTAACCCCTAAAGGACCTGAATGTTGTTTTTGGCATTATAGATTTTTCGGGCAAGTACTTGTGAGCGGAGATTTGGTTTATTTTGGCCCAAATTTTTATAGAAGGTGTGGATGAGGAGTATCTTTTAGTGTGTCAAATTTCAAGACATTTGGAAGAAATTTGTCAAAAGTTATTAAGCAATATGTTCACGAATATGTTGTTTGCATGTCAACTTCGGCAGCTCTAAAAAATCATTTTTTTCAAAAGTTAGAATTTGAAATTGGTTTATTATATGTTTGTATCCATAGAAAGCTTTGAATTATTCCATTTGGATAAGTGAGTCAAAAGTTATGAGGATTTTTAGTTTGCGGGCGGTTTTTGACTTTCTACTCTATAATAAACTTTGAAGTCCTATATATAACTCTATTTTCAGTATTTAATTAAATTTCTTAAATTATAAATCAAAAGTACATGAATGATTAAAAAGATAATATATATTTTTTAAATACAAAAATTGTGGTAATGTATTGTAATGTGACTGACTAAAAATAAATATCCAAACCAAAGATTTAAAGAAATGTGACCAAAAGAATTATAAAACTTTGGCTTACAATATCTACAATTTGAGTTTACAATAATTTGTAAGAATTAAGTTTGGATAAAGATTGCAATTATTTAAGTGCAATTACAGCAAGTTTTCCTTACTAAGCAATCCTAATTTATAGACTTAGAAACTAAAGACTTGGAAACTACTATACTATAAGATCCTACGGTTAAATGCGTTCAAGAATGTTTTTTTTAAACCTTTGATATTGGTACTAAGAATGAAAGTTTTGGAGCATTTGAAGGATAAAAACATAGTCTAGGAACTTTAGGGGTTAAACCCTAAACCCCTTTATTGACCCTAAACCAAGAATGAATTTAAACTGAGGATCTGGTACAACAATTTTAATTCTTTTTGAAATATATCAAAATAGAGTTTGGAAAGTAGTGGCCCTTGGAAAACGGTACCAACTACTTGTCTTTTGACTGACCACTTCGCTTTACTACTTACAATCAAGTCTTTTTTTTCCATTTTTTACAAAGTACCAAAGTACCAATATAAAATATTGTAGTAGTGCTTCAAATTACAATGGTGTCATCCATATCTTGGATGTATACCCTCGATTTTATACACAATAGTAAAATTTCATCCCTTTTATTTTTTAATCACAAATTTGTGGCTATTTCATCTCCGTTTTTTTCAATAAAAATTGGTTCACTATTTTATGTTGTTCTATTTTTCCTTCAAACTTGTTTGATGATTTCATGTTTTTTTCAACTACAATTGAAAGGCTATTCTATCACGTTTTTTTTTCCAATCAATTGAATATGGAAATTTCATTCAATTTTTTTTTAATACTAAAAAATTTGCCTATTTTACTGCACTTGTTCCCCATTTTGTTCAATATAAAGATACCGCATAGTCTTTGGCTTGTACTAATGTGCTCCATTGCTATTGTGTTCGGGTCTCCGATATAGTTTGTGAGCACTTTTGCTGCAGCATTGCCTTCATTCGATTGTTAGTAGTCATTCCTCTCGTAGCGTGGTCAGTTATTTGTTCATCGCCCTCCTTCTTCGCTGGATTTCCATACTGCTGGTGTATTCTTCTGCATTCTCATCTAAACCGAGTCGCTTGAACACGATGAGTTCGTCGGGGAAGTCTGTGAGAAGGATGCAAGATGTTGATGATGTGCAGTCGAATCACTTCAGCGTTTGGAAGGATCTTTTCGACATGAATAACTTACCGCACTCTCTGACTTGTGAACTGATCAAGCGTGCTCCTTTCTTGTTGGGCTCAGAGAAGGCTACATACAGCAAGTCGTTCTTCAAAAATGTTGGTGGCCTCTGCGCTTCGGGGCTTTCTATTGACAGCTTGGTTAAGGAAGAGCATGGAGTGCCGATGGATGATCTGGTGGCTACATACCCGCTGAATGCTTGCGGAAATCGGCACTCTACGAAGGCAATGACGGATCGTGCTGCTGCCCGGGATGCTTTATACATGTATCAAAGAGTGTATGGTGGCACTGCACCCGACAATGGGGAATTAGGGACGGCCTTCATTCGGGCTCTGGTTTTGTATTTTCAACGCAACGTAAAGGTCAATTGGGCCGAGTATGCAGCAGATTTGGCGAAGAAGCGCTTATCAAACCCGAGCGTGAATCCGCATAAGCTCACTCCACCTTGTCTCAGAGAGCAAATTCGAGAGATGCTGCATCTATTTATGCACTACTTGCGTTTGGCGTATGCGGAGAAGGAATCTGCTGTAGCACAGATGCGGCTATTGAGTATGCCCATTAAGCCCTCTACTTCTCTAGCTTGAAGGAGAGAGGCTTCTATCCAAGACGTAGGCAATTCCAGTAGCCCTGTCCGGGTGCCGACCGTGCGGTAGCCACGGAGTGCAGGTCGTGGACAACCTCTGCTTAGCGCACAGGCGGATGCAGCATCTCCGCCAACATTGACAACAACACCAGCACGACCTGATCCGATTAAAAGGCTGAAGGAAAAGAGAGAGAAGTTGGAGCAGCAATTATTGATCGAAATGAAGAACCGAGATGTTGCCAAAAACAAGCTCAACGCTTTGGCCGCAAAGAAGCTTGAGTTGGAGAATTCAGAGGAGGCGAATTGGGAGTTCATGGTTCAAATTCGAGCCACGAAGAAACGTGATGGACTGGCAGCAGAGGAGCATAAGGCAATGGAGGTGGAGCTGCGGTCCAAGACCTTGACAGCAAATACCATTGCTGAAGCCATCTCTCAAGTTTCGCTGCAGATGGCGGAGGTGGATGAGCGCATTCATCGTCTTGATCGGACCACGAAGGAGATGCAAGATGTTTTGGGTGAACTCACACGAGAAATTGACGAGATAGTTTTTGACAACAGTAGCATTCGACCCAAGCGCGTCTTTGCAAGGCTACCCGTGACTCAAATGGATGCAGTGAAGCTTGAAGCAGATGTGCCGTGTGTCCTTTGTGGTCGTTTTTGGATTGAGAATGCTGTTGTATGTCTGCCGTGTGGTTGCTTGCTGCACCCTGCTTGCATGTACCAAGTGGCATTGTCGGTAGATCCTCGTTGCCCTTTTTGCAACCACGCGCCTGGTACGCTGTGGCGGGCCCAATGGGGATTTTCAGTAGACACTGACGCCTTGCTTAGTGACAGTGTCAGTGCTTGCAATGCACGTATGGATGCTGCGGGTTGGATGAAGCCCCTCCATCCAGTTGCTGCGCGGTCTAGAGTGGAAGAGGTGCTGGCCTCCATTACTGGTAAAGAGGCCAACGCATTTGCTTCTCTAAAACGGTCTCTAGCAATGGAGGACATCGATGCGAAGGAGGTCACTTCTAAACGGGCGCACTTGGAGCTCGTACGTACCAATTCAGTAGAACCGGACTCTGCAACAAAACTGATGGATGAGGTTTGTGCCATTGGAGCTGAAGCGGCGCTAGAAGCCTCAGCGGTGGAAACTAATGAGGTCTGTGCAACGGTCATGGAAGCAACGCTACTAGCCTCAGCGATGTAGATCGATGCAGCAACAACAATATCGGCCCCACCAAATTAGTCAGAGTCTCTGTTAATTTAAGACTTCGGCGCTTAGTCCCTATTGGTAGTAGTTATGTGGGGCACATTTTGTTTTCTGCAGTATTGGTGGTCTTGATGCTTTTCATGTAGCCATCCAACTTCGTTAGGATTTTGTAAACCTAAACACTTCCCTCGAACACCAACGTTTGGCAGTGCAGAAATATGCAATATACATACATGTTTTGGAAGTCCACCGCTGTCTCAAGATATTGATTGGGATGCCAATTAAAAACCTTTTTTTTTCCGTTGTGGGTGCTGCATGTAGTTCCGTTGAATTTGCTGACGTAAGCACCACCAACTGCTACAATGTCATGAGACATGGGGCGGTTAGGGTTTGGCATGCTGGACACCTTTGCAGTCTGTTGACGCCTTTCACATTGTGCTTGAATTTATGTGTTGTTGAAGTTGTAATCTTTGTTGTAATTCTAGGATAAAGCATGTATTGAGAAAATGGCGGCATGCAATTGCGTGGACAATTTTTTTTTTATCACTGTCTAGAACCCACAAGGCCACAACATCAACATTATATTAATTGACTACACCCTGTATAGCTTCTTACAATGATGTAATATTGGAGGCACCCACAAATCCATACTTAACCCTGCAATAAAATGTTTATGACACTATGGTATTGGGAGCTCACTAGAACTCTAAAGATAAGCTGACTACTCAAATTGGTAGCTTGTTTCTTCTCGGAACAAACCGTACTGATGGTTGTCAACACCTAGGACGCCTTCATTGCACCTGGAACTCTCAGTCCCTTTTGCTTCCATGTGCTGGGATTCATAGCGCGAGCCGACTCGGTTACGCCCCTCTCGCCACGCTTCACATGCTGTTGGGGCATCCGACGCCCACCATGCTTCACGATGCTTTGTGGCCGCAGTTGTCGCGGCCATATTTGGTACAGAGCGCAAAGCATGTTGACGCTTCAACTCCAGCTTAGCTTCATACCGATGTTGTATATTTCTATACCAGAATTGGTATTGCTGCACTACAATACTAACCCGTTTTGTAGTCCCCCCGTGCTGAGAGTGGTATTGAGTACTAGCCTTGGCAGCATGATGCGATTTTTCCATGCCTTGGCAACTCCACACCGACAAACTTCCAAACTTTTCAACAAACCAAGGCCCATGTTTCACCAACACGTGCTGCACATCACTCCAGCCAACACTGCACTTCACTATACTGATTCCTTGAGATCACTTGCTTAACGCAAGCACTTCAGCAGAAGCATAACAAGAAACAAGAAAGTAAATATACGTCAAGAGCTGTCGAAAGACTCACAATGTAATGAGTGACGTGGGTCTCTCCAAATGCTGCAATAAACGCCCTACCAAATGCATCCATGCGGGGTCGACAACATTCTCTCTGCTCATCTGACAGCACCAATCCTCTAAAATATGGCAATAAATCCTCTAATGTTTCCCACACACGCCAACGTTTCACCCTAGCAGCACCTCCTTCGAGGTTATTGAGCTCTGACATACACACATCTTTCCAAGCTTTATCTAAATTAGACCAGGAGCTGTCTTCAAAGAGCTTGCTTGCAACAGCGCCACTGAGGCTTGGCTTGGTAACAACATTTCCTGTCTTACCTGAGCGCTTGATGTCTTGCTTGAGCACGCAGTTGCCCTTTTCCACACCAATGGCTGACAAAGATTTTTCAATTCTCTCGATGGCTTCAGTCTTTCTTCGATCATCTTGCATATTCCATATGAATTGCATATGCAAGTGAAGGATTTTCTCAATAATTCGCACCATTGCATGCAACGTGCAAATGTGTGTCCTAGATAGAGGAATCGGCAAGATCTGCTTCCAGCGGGGATGCATGCTAGCATCGCATGGTTCCGCTGCAATCCATGGGGCAAAGAGTTCGCCCTGCCACTCCCCCTTTCCCCGCCGACTTGCCTGCCTTTCAGCCTCTGTTGCTGAATACGTTAGCAAGCGCTCGTGAATCTGCTCACAGTAAATACAATTCATTTTTGAAGAAGGGCCATGCTGAAGACCATTCATGCATTTGATAGTTTTCATATCCGCATTTAAGTGCCACTCAATCGCAAAGCTGCCACGACCAGGCACCTCCAATAGTTGTCCATCAGTCTGTGCTTTAATAAGCTCTGGATATTTGGTTTGTTGAAACACCCAATCAAGAATTTCGAATGACTCCTTACCCACCTAGAAGCAACCAACAGGCCAGATTTCTTGCTCCGATTGGACAAAAAAATACCTCTGGTCATTTTTTTGAATACTTGGGTCAAGAGCTCGATTCATAAGGGTAAGGCTGACGCGTTCATATTTTGGTCCATGTACAATCTCCGCTTCATCCAGTTTGAGCACAAAAATCAGAGGTCCATTCCTGCACTCTGCTAGCAAGGATGGAACACCCAAATCAATTCACAAGCACCATAAAATGAAAAGGGAAGGAATTTGAAGGCATGTGCATGTGTCCATATATAGTAGAGTTTCATTGACTTCTACCTTCGACAGTCATGTCATAAAATAGAACCATTGAACGCTGCACAACTTCCAATTCAGCAAAGAGGTTGTTTTTGCTGTCAAGAGTGACCTCTTTGGCTGGCTTGATAACCTTCTTGCCCTGACGCACTTCTGGAATGTGGTGACGACCCTCTATATGATAATAATCCCCAATGAATTGTGGCAAGTTGTCATTCATTTGCTTCCACAACTACCCCAACCGGTGAGGCGATGGAAGCATACTCCCTTGTAATTCCGGAGCTACCATGCCAATTCTGTTCTTAAGAGTCCTATAAATCCCTATGTACCCTCTATGCATCACTGATGATCCATCAACAGTGCCAAGCATGACTTCTTTCGTGAGCACATCTTGGACTTTCTTGAAAATGGTTTGTGCTGCAGCCATGGTCGCTTGACTCATCTGGGGCTGTTCGACCAATGCTTTAGCCTCTCCCCGCGAAAGTATGCTAGCAATTACAGCTGTTGTTTTCTGTTGAGAAGTTTCCTCACCCCCTAGCCTCCTCTTCTTGCCTAACAGCTTGTTACTTCGCTGCACACAATGTAGCACCTCTGGTAAAATTTGGTATCGCAATTGTGCTGTTCTGCGCTTAAAATATCCGGTACCACTCCTAAGGTCGGTAATATTCTTCATGATTCTACCATGGACACGCTGTCGCAAGCCAGCAGGCGTTTCTACCATGCGTCTCAATTTTTTGTCAAGTTTACTATACTTGGCTCTCAATACTACCAACTCATCTTCCATGACTACGGACCTCTGTCGTTGCTCATTCAATGCTGCGATCGACAAGTTGCTTTCGGCCACAGTCGCCCTCAATTGGATACATAGGGCCTTTGATCTAGCGGCTTCAATCTGTAAACGTTGGCGTTCTTGTGCCTCAAGATTTGCAGAACTGGCCATCACTTGTGCTTCACTTTGAAAGTGGTCCCGCTGTTGCCGTAACAGAGTTGATTCTTGCTCGTGTCGAGCCAACTCCCTCTCTAGAGATATAACGCAAGCTTCCAAGCTTGCTGTTGATTGCGAGCTGGAAGCACTAACAGTATCTGGCACAAAATCCCTCAAACGTTTAATGTAACCCAGCAAAACATCTTCCCCGTAACATAGAAACTGGAGAAGTTGTTTCAAAGTGGCAAAACCAGGTGCACGTTTTGTCGCAGGGTCTTCTGGATATAGTGCACCATCAATCCACAGGTCAATGTGAGTTTCACCTCTAGACCTCCACTCTGCAAAAGTAGACCTATTCACTTGATTCTCTAGTCTGCTACCTCTACGAACAAGAGGAAGGTATCTTGCGTCCATGTGAATTTGGGGAATGCATCCACCTGTAGTATTCGTGACATCTCGAAGTGCCATGCTGAAGCATGAGTTATGCAGGTGACGACCCGGCGTGCACAGCAGTAGCAACACACGCCCAACCTGCCAGAAGTCCACGCACTGATTCCTAGCAACATCTCCCGCCACATTTAGCTTACCTGTCTATAGGATTGGCGCCAAGCTATCAGATTAAAGTAGAATAAAAATAGCTGAATACTATAAACAAATCTCCGGCAATGAAGGACACAAACTCATGATCCTTACCGGGGTTTTGGACATATTGTCCACCAGCGCTGCCACATCGGCCTATGTCGTTGCGGATGTTCATGAGAAAGGGACGGTTGGTCCCTACTCGCACCGCCAGATGCCAAGCCCCCAGCGTGCCCCAAGCCGAAAGTCAAACTAAGAAGGCTACCCGCACTCAGCTTAGAGGGCCTTTCTTTGACCCCCAAAAGTTTCTAATGTGTCCCTATAATTTCCATTTTTCTTTAAAATTTCATACTGTTTTAAGCATTTTTGTAATTACTATGATTTTTACTAATAAATTTTCTATAAAAAATCATATGAAATTCAATTTGATGTTTTTTATTATGAAAAAATGAAGACACATTTATTACTTAAGCACTCCAATGTCCATATTCTGGACGATGAACAAAGGGCTTGGAAGCGTTGTTTAGTCCAACTAACTTCTCATTCATCCAATGTAACACTTGAATCTTGAAAAGACAACCTTCCTTAATGACCAATTTCATGAATTTGTGGTAAATGATATTTCTATAGAAAGATATAAGCAAAAATGTGCCAAATTTTGAAAAAAGGATCAAGGTGTTAAGGGATTAATACATTATACATGCTAAAAATATCAAAATTTTGAAATGTGTGTTTTAATGTAGAAATCTAACGAAGTTTGACCAAGCCTAGACATGAAATGTATTTTCAGGTTTAAAAAATATTATGTTGGATTGTGGGGGGATGAAATTTTTCATCCCGCGAATCAAGGTAGACAACACATGACTTCTACTTAACCCTTAAAGAACAAAGGGGTGACCTTGGAAATCATCCCTTTTCATTACTGTGTGAATCTTGGGCTTTAAAAATAGCAACTGAAACACTCATTGCAAGTCAAACAACTGTAGAAGACCTCCCCTTTATTTTGAGGATGAATAGTTGAACTTCTGTCCTACTACACTAAGATTCCCTGTCATCCATCGGACGCCAAACGGAGTCCTCCTCGACCTTTAAGGGTTAATGGATCGTTCTCCATCCACATAGGCAACACGCGTTGCCGACCTGCTTCGTCACACCGAGAGCGCCGGCAGTGGCGGCAGTGGCGGCAACTCGCTGTTGCAGTTCCGCCTCTCGTCTAAACTGACTTTCATTGGACCCGTTCGTGACTGTCGACGTTAGATTGTAAGAATGGTAGCCAGAACTAACCGAGCCGTTTTCCATGACCACGGCAAGTCCCGAGTTTCCTTTGAAGCTATCCTTCCAGTCACCCCACGTGCGCTTCGATTCGCCAGTGACGCTCTCGAGTTGTATATAAACCCAGACAACCGAAGCAGTTGTAACAGCAGCAATCATTCCAATATCCCACAACTTCCACAACCATCTATATAGCGCACTCTGCTCCCTTTGCAACTCACAGAGCTCGACTTGCAGCTCAACTCCTGATCAGTTTCTAGCTGCACCCATTGTTAATTGCAGTCGTCGACATGGGAATCATGGCCCGCAGGAGCTTGTGGGTGACCGTGGCCGTGATGCTGAGCGTGGCGCTGGTGCCCATGCTCGCCATGGCAGCGGACGAGGATCCGCTCCAGGACTTCTGCGTCGCAGAGTTGAAGAGCGGACTCACCATCAATGGATTCTCCTGCAAGCCGGCTGACAAGGTGTCGGTCAGCGACTTCACGTTTGCTGGCTTGAAGATCGCTGGAAACACCAACAACCCCAACAAGGCCAACGTCACGGCTGCGTCCGTGCTGCAGTTCCCGGGATTGAACACTTTGGGCATCTCCGCTGCTCGCATCGACTTCGCCAAGGGTGGCATCAACCCCCCGCACATTCATCCCCGCGCCACCGAGATTCTGATCCTGGCCAAGGGTGAGTTGTACGTGGGCTTCGTGAGCACCAACAACACTTTGTTTGCCACCACCCTCAAGGAAGGCGAGTTGTTCGTGTTCCCCAAGGCGCTGGTGCACTTCCAGCTGAACGTGGGCAAGGGTCCCGCTTTGGCGTTCGCCGCTTTGAGCAGCCAGAACCCCGGCGTGCAGCAAATTGCTCCCGCTTTGTTCACTCCGGACATCAAGGACGAGGTGTTGGAGTTGGCGTTCCGCACCGACGAGCACACGGTGGACATGATCCAGAAGAAGTTCCGTATGTAAATCGATTATATCATAGCCACACTGGATTAGTTACTAGATGACCATTCATTTGGAAATGAGTCCGCAGGGAGACTCGTGATTTTGTTAGTTTGATTTATGGTGTTGCCAGGAGAGCTTGGGGGAGGACCCCAGTGAGTGAAACACTTATTTGCAAATCTGTAATTGGTCGTGGTTGGACAAAGTTTGATCCAGATGACTGTTGATTTATGAAAAGTAACCTAGTTTACGTACGAAATTTCTCATTTCAAGATCCGGTGCGGTGTACACTTTCAGAATGAAGTCAGGGATACCTCTGAGATTTGCATCATCACGTAATTCTTAATGGAGAATGTAAGAACACCTATTTTCTCGGTAACTTCATTTGTTTGATTGCTTGGTGTCGAATTTTATTGGCATGTTTTTTGGAGCACGAGAATTGTAGCATTTGAGGTCTAGAACAGTGCGATTTCGGCCTAATTCTCATCAGCATGTGAGAGAGATTGAAGGAACTCAGCTGGCGTGTCGTCTTCTTGAAGAAAGTAAATTTCTTATTGTTTGGTCACGCCAGCAAGCGTATCGACATATTTGTTTGAAGGCAAAATTGACACTTTCCTAGACATCTCCAATTACAGAGCACGTTCCAAGTATTAGAGCTCAGCCAAATCATCTGCTTCTTCAGATGCAACTATCATTTGCAAGCTCCTTATATGAATTATTGTCACATTCATTTCTGATCATGGCGAAATTGCAAGAAATTTACTGTCTTGAAGAAGAGTCTTCTGAAACCTCAGGTTTGTACTAGACCAAGAGTTTAAGAGTTTATTTAATTTGTGAGATTGAATGTCAAAATTTTGACACTCTGAAACACTCCTCAGCAGGGTTTTTTTTTCTGGCGATTTGGTGCAAAATTGCACCAAATTTTTTTTCCTAGAACCAAACCATAGGAAATTTTTAGGAAATTTTTGGATGAAATCGCCAAAAAATTTCAAGTTCAAGAAAAATCTTGGATGAAATCGCCACATTGTGAATGAAAACAGAATTATAGATACGTAGTAACACATTTTCTATCTAGTACGTGGATGAATGTTGAAACTTGGAGCACCACCGTAACATTTAATATCGCCACTTCGCCACTTCATGAAAAATGAAAAAAAAAACCCTGCTCCTCAGTAGATATGACCATACCGAATCACAATTTCTGCTCTATTCCACATCCACTATGCATCATTTACTACTGATGGATCATGCCTGTTTGTTTCTTCAGAAGCAGAGATTTACAATCATAAAATCTAGCTGTGTACAATTGTCATGGTCATATTTCAACACCTCAAAATGACACCTCACTGTGGAGAACATCAAGATTTGCTGAATAATGCTATGTACGCAACACAAAAATCCTCATATTTTTCAAGTTCACTGATTAAAATGAAATGAATAAAAGCTTCCTATGTAAATATGGACCGGACTATTCAAACAAAGCAATAAAATTACTATATACTAAAGCACTGTTCACTGTTCATAAGCCAACAAAATAATGGCTATGGGTCATGGGTTCGGCTACCTTATGTAAATGATGTACATGCCCAACCCAATCTTTATTACATGTCAAGTGAATTAGTTGATTGCAACTCAATCACGACCACCGTAACAGGAAGAATCAAAATACACCAAATGTACAAACAAGTCACCTAATGCAAAAATCTAAAAGTGCCTCCCATAATAAACTCAAGTCAATGAGAGGCGATCACGTAAAGTATCAAATAGTGCCCCAGCCGCTGTATTCTGACCAAATGTGGATTTCAATCTGCCCAGCAACTCACTGTCTTTAGCCTGTGCAGCAGCTTCTGTTGCTTCTTTTACCATGCCGATACGCGCATATGCCTGACGGGACCAATTTTTTGATCCAGATTGAAGGAAATTAGTATAAGTATCCTAAGCAAATCCGTATCATTCAAATAACCTAGGGTATGATTTCGTCTTTCTAATGGTGCACTTTTTACCTTCCTAGAAACTTCCTGAACTCCTAGAGATATGGAAGTGGTCATTGGGGTTAACAATGTGATCTTGCGATATCAAATTCCTATGACATTCACCATCAGTTACATCAATGATAACAAGTGAATATTATAGAATAAAAACATACCTCAGCTCTCTCTTGAGGATCTGTAAGCTTGACAATATACTTCAGAGCTTCATCATTTTCCTCTTCTTCTATGCAAGCCTCCACAAATGGTTTGTATCCTACATGGACAGAAGACAAA
Organism: Rhytidiadelphus loreus; assembly: GCA_947034895.1. Classification (NCBI taxonomy): domain Eukaryota; kingdom Viridiplantae; phylum Streptophyta; class Bryopsida; order Hypnales; family Hylocomiaceae; genus Rhytidiadelphus; species Rhytidiadelphus loreus. Next base: position 51,230,453 of record OX344764.1, read on the forward strand.
CATAAACCAAGATAATATGTCAGTATCTATCTTAAAATTACACTGGTACAGAAAGGTCCAACCTTTGTAACGTGTTGCAGCCACTAATCAGCAATCACAAGATAGGTAAAAGTTGAAAATGATAGTTTGTTTTGACTTCCAAAAAATCCGTCTTCATCCAGTATTTGAGTTTTAAGCAGAACAGATCTTGGCCAAGAGGAAGAGTTCGAGAAATCACAAGCTAACGTAAATTGAGATTACATTATTATAAGTTATCTGCCTGCATAAGAGATATCAGACATCCTTCACTTAAAGATCCAGAACCGTGGGTCATGATCTACAAGAAGGGACTTAATTGGCATCCTACCAATGGGAGGTTTCTTTTCTTTAGAAAACTTCTCCAGTGCTTCCCATTGCTTTGCAGTTGCGAGTGCAAACACTTTCAGCCAGTAGAAACGCTTGTCAGGGACCTGGACAACAAGTACAAGAAAGATTAGAACAAAGTAGGATTCTACCTATAGCATCTTGCGATATCAAACTTCCATTACTTCTATAACTTCTATAGACCAGAGGGATCCTCATTGCTCTAGAAGACGTAAAGTGATAACGAGAAACAAAATCACAATCATCCATGAGAGTTATGGCAAGCAAATAATGAATCCTTGTAACTGCAATGCCCGAGTCAAGCCTCACTTGCAACACGTCTCAAATATAACTCGGATAACTAATAGCAGATATAATTTTAATCAGGAGTGTGCCAAATGAGGCATACGTAGAACGGTACCTTAAAGTCTACTTTCACTCTTTGAGCGGCGCGGTGATTTCCCAAGGTAATGAGTGTGCGTATTGTGTCACTGACACTGGAATCCACAAAGTACTGCTGTCCTGTGGAAATTTCAAACTCTTGCTGCAACCTGTGCGGAATCCTCAAAGCACAAGGCACTCCTATGAGAGGACCGAAAAATAGTGAAGTATAACACCCATCAGGCAAATCATCAGACCACAGCCAAAAATATTTTTCATGGTATCAACAGGACTAGAGAAAAACAAGAGTGTTTGTGCGCTTGAGAATGTACTTGAGCAACTTTCCCTGTTCTTCGGCTGCCTTTGCTTCGAACATATGCTCCTTGGTCTGTGCATAAAGTTCACTCGCTTGCTCTATTGTTTTCAAGCGAGGCCCTTGCAAAGCTGATCCAGAGCGACTTCCTATGCTTCGAGAGTAACTCCATGACTCTTTCAGAAAGACTTCTGCAGCACTCTGCCCATCCATAGCTCCAAATAGAGATTAGACAGCTATCAGATACAATTAAGAATGCCATCGAGGCTTTCGATACTTGAAAGCAACTACATTCATGTTTCAAAACTTCTGAGGTCTGGCACTTGGGATTCCTCAAAAGCGGTATCATGAGTGAGTTTCGCAAATACTCAAATTGTATCAGCCAACTCGACCAGAATGAGAAGGTGAAGGGGATGACATGGATGCCAACTTCTACGACAGACAAAGAGAAAATTATAGGTGTTACGGTTCTGCAGATACCTGAATTTGACCCACTGATAGAAAGAATTTTTTCAAAATCTCAGGATCATTCTGCCTGCCACAAATCAAAACATCAAAGCCAGATGTATCAGAGCAAATTTGTAACTTTTAAGATGTCCGGCACCGTTACTGAATTTCGCAGCAATTCCTGAGTTTCAAACCTTTCAAGTATTGTAATAAAAAACAATATTGAGTTTATAGATAAAGATAGTTTGATAAAACTATCTACCACATACGCTTGAAAGAAGTAGCATAACCCAACTGGGTTGTCTGAAGCTACCCCAGTAATATGGACACAGTACCTGGCGTAGGCAATGAACAAATTGCGAGCAAGCGATTTCGATTGAATGATGCGGAAGAAGTCTGGCAGAGGTTTCTGCGCAGGCCATAAACAGTAGTCTCGTAAGATAGCGTCAATATAATTATAAGATACATTTGTTATAAGAAACATGTTTTTGTGACATTACCAAGATATGCTCAGGATACCAGACTATGCCTTACGAATCTGCAAGTAAAAATTTAGTCCAGCCAGGGCTCTACTTCGACCAATGACAATTATTTTCAAAAGCATGTTTCAAGGACCATAACAACAAGCTTACAAGTTTCTAATTTAAACATCAAGTTTGGGTAATCCAACTCACTTGGCGCCATATATGAAGAATTGAAAAATACACCAGATCGGTGTCGCCACTCTCGATGGCCTTAACAAGTGCTCTCTCCTCTTCACCCATACTTGTCAAAAGAGGAACCTGAGTTTCAAGAACACCACCAGGAAGTGAAACACAGCTCACTCAAACAACATGCATACTGAACATTTGAAACCCCGAAAATTTAAATTTACCTGCTCAGAAGCACGTGGTTCGTAGTCTAGAAGAAGAGCAGCAAGTTTCTGCCGCCCGTTCCGATGCGCATCAGCAGCCACAGTTGCATATGAGATTCCCGGGCACGCTTTTAGCTGTAAATTTCATGACAAACACCTGCTTAGTGCATTTAGCCATATTGGCCTATTCGCTGGATAAAAAGCATTGTTTGACAATGGTTTGGGATCTCTGAAACTGGAAGAAACTACAGTCACCGTAACTTGTTACTGATTACTACCGGGCTGCATCACCAAGGGCTAAGCTCATGACGAAGTGATTACCTTATCCAATAAGACCTCCAAAAGGATTGCATCCGGAACATCACTGGATGCCATGATCTTAGTACATGCCCAATGTACCAGGACAACTTCCTGTTCACCACCAAGGACGATTATCATCTTCAAGCACTCTCAGCGAACAAACATAAAGAAGATACAGAAAATTACAACCAAGATCCCTCACAGGTGATTTGGAGGTAGGGACATCTTCAAATAACACTGAAAAATGCACAAAATCACACACACAAAAAAAGAAAAAAATCTCCCGTGGTCTCACTTTCCCCCTTGAACCTCAAAATCCCCCCTCTTGTGGAAGAAAATGCTTCAAATCACCTGTGAGAAAGGAGGGGAATTGAGAGGGGGGGGGGGGGATTGGTACATTTCACAGAGGAAGTGATATAACTTTCTTTTGTCTTATTGCAGAATCTGCAATGGTATTTGCAAAGGACAGACACAAACCTTGCTTAGGTCTAAATACTCAGATATGCGCAGAGCCAGAAGGTGCCGATGTGCATTGACAAGTCTTTCTACGAGAACTTTTGGTGTAAGCTCCTGAACATATTCGTACAAATTGTCAGCGCATACACGTGGATAGTCATATTTTGAGGTGGGATAGAAAGTAATGACGATCTGAAAAGACTTTTAGTGACTTTCCATAATATCAGTTTCTACAAACAATAAATGAGGATCTTAATGCGACAGGAATAACACGTAGCAACAGACTGGGCATTGCATCGATTGAAGAAAGCAGACTTGAGATGGAAGAGATTCTCCCCTAATACCTTAAACTGCTGAATACTCAAAGGTATACCAATCTCAAACTGGCGAACAGCATTCAGCACTCTGAGAGTCCTACACATATCCTGAAACTGATCTCTATCAAACTTCCTGCCAAAAGAAAAACGCGCATTAGCATAGTAACATCATTCGCCTTGCCATAAGTACAGCGAAGTAAACTTGGCACGACAAGATACTGACAATCCAAGCAATAAATTGCTCCAAATGACAGAACAGTTGAGTCAACAAGCAACCTGCAAAACGCCCTGCCGTAAGCAGCACCTCGCAGCAGGGTGCGTTGTAGAGAGATGTCGAATTCATGTCCGGCTGCATCGATACAATCCGCAACTGCCTCCGGAAGTTTGTCACTAATCAATCTGATGTTTTCATCCGCCTGATGGTAAACCAAATGCGCAACCAAATTAAATCTTGAGACCGTCACCCGTCCTAAATGCATATGGTACGAAGGACACAAAGATCACAAAGATCACAATTAATGCCAAAGATACCTTAGCACTTCGTTTGTCGAATTGCTCCAGGGCATCAAAGAGCATGGCTGCAGGAGAAGTACTGCCAATTTTGAAGATAGAAACTGTGGAATCGGGCACTCTACGCAGAAACTCCATATATGTATTGGACAATATACGGACACCATCACACTCAGGTATGAGAACAATCGGCTCTTCGTACGAGAATCTGACCACGTCACCGTAAGGGCCTACCATCACTAGTTGCTCTTCCCAATAGAGAAGCACACTGTCCACCCCACACCAAACGAGCTGCTCTGGTGGCAGAGCCGACTGCAATAAGCACATCAACAATGCATACACTGTGAGCAGAAATTCAATCAGCCTAAATCAAGTCATTGCAACCACATACCGAATCTCTCTACATCTCCCTCAAATTTAGCGTAATCAATGACATTCGTAGGAAAATAGGAAGGCAATCAAACAACCTCTGTGAAGTGCTCCAATAACGTCTTGCTGAAATCCGAGTTGACAACGAGTAGGCGACCATCGTGAGTGAAACAGGCAATAAAACCCCCGTTTGAAGAAAGAGTCATCTTTTGAATAGGTCCAAAATCGACGATCTGGTCTTGCACATTCTCCGCATCCACCATCAGAACAGACGATCCGACAGCCAAGAGTACTTCCAAGTTTCCAGACAGTGTGTACAGCGGTTCCACAACAGCCATGCAATGCGGGGGATCCTCCAAGTGAGGATCCGCGAGCTTCACAACCTTCTGCGTCTCCAGATTCGGGATACTAAACAACTGATTCTGCTCAGTGATCGCCACAAGGCCGCTCCCCCAAATGATACAATCCGACACGCCTTGGTCCCAGCACTCTTGCCCCAGAGACAACTGCTCCGGAATCAGCTCCCCATGAATATTGTATTGGAATATGGTGCCATCGTGAACAACGGCCAGGAGGATCTCCTCATCAGTCCACCCAAGTGCAATGAGACGCCCACCAGGACGATCCCACGGCACCGACGACAAAATCTTACCGGAAGACGAAAACAACAGCAGCTTCGCTCGAGCGGACTCCGCTCGCAGCTGCACCATCTTCGACTCATCACGAACCATGGCAATCGGTCCCCCGAATCTCGCACATGCTACTTTGTGGCGACTCAAATCCACACTATTCCAACACATCGTGTACACCTCCTGTTTCCGGTAATACCGATTGTAGAGCGCCTCCCACTCGGCCGCTATGGATATCGCCATCGTTCACACAACACCAAAACCCTAGAATGGGAAACTCAACCCTAGAATGGAAAACTCAATCATCAGTGAAGATACTTTGAATTGACGGTCTTCCATTCATCTTCCAGTTTGAAAAAGTGGTTCTGACAAACCGTCATTGCAGGCAGAGAATATTATAAACGGAAACTAGTTACATTTATCTGAACGATTTCTGATCAGTTTCTGTAAGTTTTCGATGTACTAGAGAACCGAGCCATTCACAGAGTCCGGTGAAACAACCGAAAGTCAACCAATTGAAGGATATGGAGGAAAGTGTTTAACATGATATTCGCAAAAAAGGTCTCCATTTTTCTCAAAATCTCCTTTCTACACTCCACTTTTCATGAAATAGTTCATTATTTGAGAGTATCAAGATAATTTCCTCCTGATCCTTGCCCTAAGCGTGAAGTGTCATAGATGCCATGCCAATAAATATGATCATTCGCTAGCACAGAAAATCACGAAAAAAACGAAACATAAGCTCCTAGTTTATCAATATATTCAAACAACCCGGCTCCTATGGGCCTACTCAACCCGCTACCTTTGAAAGGAAAAGCACTACAGCTACTGCTAAAACTGGTAGGGAGACAATTCAAGCACGCAAGGCGCAAGGAAGAGAGACGTCAAGAGTCGTTCCAAACAAACACACAAACAAAAGCAATACCTATCCGGGGCCGTCCATGGCAATCTCCGGTGCAAAAATCCCGAACAGTCTTAATTCATGCACCCTGGCAGCTCCTTCGTCTCGTCTGTACCGTCACGCATAAGAAAAGAAACAAGTTACTGCCGCCTGGTGATTCTCAGCTTCTGAAAATTCTACTATACACGTCGTAAAACAACCAGAATGGAGCCCTCCTAAAACTTTCTTAGCTTTCGAAAAAACCCAAAATTCTTCCAGAGACCTGGAGCCACAAGAAGAGCTAATCAGGATCCAGGAACGTCATTAGCCTTACTACGACGGAGAATACCATATCCAGATTTTCCAAGTAACCTGCATGATGAATTTTCAATAAGGAAATGGTCTCTAATGCACCGAGGCTCTAAAGCCCCGAAAAGTGTCCAATTTACCCTCAGAGAAAACTCCCACAGGTATACCCTCCCTTTTCGTGACCCGAATTGAGGAGGAAGGATGAGTTAATCGTCCCAAAGGAACAACACTCCGGAAATCTTGAATTAGTCTTGATATGTTTTGATATACCTTGATAAAGATCGAGTAAGCGCCCTAAAAATCTAAAAAAAATCTATTGGTGAATAAACCCTATATATCCGGGATGTAACAGAACCCGAGCTCAATAACGAACCAAATTAATTCCCCCTAACACCACCGCGCACTACCGGAGCAGAAGCTAAAACAACTCACAAACTTCAATGAATGATTTAAGATTAAGGACCAGCTATTAAGCGAAGGATCACCAAAAAACAGCATTGACAAGCCTCAGAGCAATCTAGACTCTACCAGAGAGGAAAGTCGGAAATAATCACCGAGAGTCCTCGTCGACCCCGAGGACCAGCGATTACACCGCGATCCCACTTGCGACTAAAGTGGCCGGTAATCCAGAGATCGTGTGAGCTCGCTACCAAATTTGGAAAAAAAACTTCCTCATAGAAGTTCTGGCATTGAATTATACACAATCACACAAACAAAACTCTTCAAAAAGCTCGTAAACAGAGATTGCGTGAGCAACCTATTACATTAACAAATGAAATCTTCTTTGTACACTAAATGCAATTGGATCGAACACAATCCCACAAGTACTTCTCCGAACGGAGTTTCCGTAGCACCTAAAATCCCCGAGGAAAAACGAGCAGAGACAGAACTCCAGGATTTAGGGTTTACGATTATCCGCAGACCATTTACCTCAACAGACTGAAGACTAGTGAAGACTCAGGAGCAGCAATATGTTGAAATTGCGCGCAAGTAAAGCTTCAGTGATCTCATTGCTAAGGTGCCGCAATCCAAGTTCTTTGCGATTGAGGCGCTCTTGATCGCAAAACTCTAGAAATCTGTAGCATGCTCTACTTCTGACACCAGATTCTTCACAGATATGGCCTGTAATTTTCACAATATCAAAAAACACTGAAAAGCAAGAATTTGAGTAGCAATGAGAGGCAAAATGGAACGAAGTGGATGCAACGCATCTACAATCGCTACAACGTTGAAGCTCATGATTCACTGGCGAAGACGAGGCTTCGAGTTTTTTCAGAGATAGCGTGACTGCCGCGCACTCGGGTTTATTTCGTTGCACTGATTTTCAAATGAATTTGGTGCGGCGTCCAAAAATATTAACCCCTTTAACCCTCAAACGACTAGGGGTAGTCCAAATTTTCAAAATTATGAAGATGTATTATAAAGTGTAACTTAGAATAATAATTTAATGATGACTCTCAAACAATAGTTGTAAAATATGGTCCATAGATCATATCCATACCGGTAGAGCAACTAGTACACAAACCAATATTTTTCAATAATATTTGAAACCAAAAATTGAAAATTCCTCTTAAAATCAATTGTAAACTGCATATTTGTGAATATTTTTCAATAATATTTGAAGCCAAAAACTGAAAATTCCTTTTAAAATCAATTGTAAACTGCATATTTGTGAATATTTTTCAATAATATTTGAAGCCAAAAACTAAAAATTCCTTTTACAATCAATCGTAAACTGCATATTTGTGAATATTTTCCCTCTAAATTCTAAATTCTAAATTCTAATCATAATTATTTTTGAAATTTTTTATTTTACTTTTTTTTATACAAGTCATTTTTTGAACTGAATAAGATATTTTTGAGGCAAAGTTAACCTACCACTACCCTTTGAATTATAAAATATTTGCAAAGTGAAATCTTCATAATCTATACCTTATAAATGTTAGGGGTACTAATACAAGAATCTTTTAAAAAATTGATGGATGAAAACATGAATTTTTGCATGCTTGGGATGTGTTTGTGTTCATTTGTTGTTTCAAAATTTGAATGTGTGCCAAGTGCACTCACTGTATACGTAGCAATTAATAGACTTGCCACAAAAAAATAAAAAATAAAAAATTACTATCTACCACTAGCACCCTATAGAGCTTTAGGGGCAATGGTCCTTCAGGGGTTTATGCCTTAATCATTTTTTGGATTTTTGCACATTTTTGCACATTTTGCTTTTATCATTGTACAAATACATTATTTATGTCAATTTCGTAAAGTTGGACATAGAGAAAGGTTGATTTTCAAAGATTCAAGAATTATATTGGATGAATGAGAAGAAATTTGAAAAAAACATTGATATGAAGCAATATAATCAATAATTTAGAATATGGATGTTAGAGCTATATGGGTTTAACCCTTAAGAGTTATTGGGAGGGAGCGGAATATAGGTTTTGAGTTTTCTAGGGAAAATAAATTATGGCTTAAGACACATGATCTTCATTTTTGCAAGTTTCTATTTTTTGTCCATCCCTTCATGAATTGATTTAGAATCTTGTACAAAAATCATGGAGCACCAAGTAACCTTGTTAGGTTGAGTGGGAAAAAATAGACAAAATTTGCATTCTCAACATAGTAGGATGTACTTTTGATCACTATATTTTATAGCTCAAGGAGGAAGCTCTCGAAATCACTCATAATCCACCCAATGGATGCCAAGACTCTTGGAATTAAGCTATTATATATTTGAGGAATTTTTTATGTATAAATATTAAGCCAAGTGAATAGTATTAGTATAATTCAATATACAATGGAATTGTCATTTTTGAGTAGTAGCATCATTTTGTTGAATGTCATCATGAACAATGAAAGAGTGATTACAAAACATATATTAACTAGTAATTAGTGGTTTCTTAAGACCTCTATTTATATAAAAAATATTGCAATTTCAATCTAATATCCTATGATTCAATTATTGAATTAAAGTCTTAAAATTCTATTTATACAATTATCTAATCTATCTTTCAAGTTTTAAATAATTTTAAAATGTTTAAAGATCAAATTTTAACAATTGTCAATAATTTCACTAAATTTTACTAAATTATAAATCTGTGTTATATAATGTATAAATGCATGCCAATTTGATTTTTGTATTGAAAATATAAAATATAAAATTTATTGTAGAAATTTTAGAAAATAGGTCCAAAATTGAATGTAAAAGATTGCTAATTTTGAGATTCATTAATTGTTGAGTTGTAATTGCATTTTAGTTAAGAAGTGTGCGATACCTTACACACTACAACTTTTGTATTCATTTTCTACAAGATATCTCCAAATGTCATTGAAGTGGGGTAAATAGTGAAGAGGTTTGAGTCTATTGTACATCCTATACTTCATTGCTTTTGAAAACACAAACTAGTTTTTGGAGTGAAAAAAAATATAAATAACTCATGATTTGAGGTGAATTGGAAGTGTTAGGAAATGGAGGTCACCAATCTTTTTGATAGAAAATGATTTGGAGCAATCCAACTTGGAAAATGCAATTGCATTCAACAATTATATGCATTTATACATGGCTATGTGTGCCAATTTCTATATACATGAAAATACATAGAAAGAACTGCAATAGATCAATATATCCTTTTTGCATTTTGCATCTTGCATCTTGTGATGTTTTGAAAGGAAAGCAACCACAAAGATGGCACAAGTGGATAAGCACTTTCTAGAAAGAAAGTCACCATGAAGAAAAATAGCATTGATAATATTGTGCATAGCAATGTTTTCAATACTTTTACGTATAATGGTCAATAACATACTTTTTTCAAGTCTTTTTTCCATCTTTAGTTATAGACACTAGCTTCAACTATCTCTTTACAAGTATCAAAAGAAGCACAATCATAATTCAATTGTTTATATTTTAAGTAGAATATTTTGTATACATCCATGTCAAGTGTTTCTTGTATTAAACATGTATTTTCATTGAACATGTATTAAACAAGGTATATTTTTCAATGTTTGATTGCTTTGTACAAATCATGAAAACAATGTCTATCAAATCCAAAGGACATTGGAAGTGAATCTTCAAGAGGTTGCTAGTGTTGCCAGCCTATATTTGCAAATTTTTCATACATTGATGTCAACAATGTTGTACACACTATCAAGAAACTATCAAGAAACTAAACTCTTGCAATACCAACAATGAATCATCCTAATTTTTGGCACATCCATTGTTTATCACTTATTCTCTAATTTGATACAATTACTTTTTCAACTTTGGCTCCACAATCCTCAATAATCCCACATCTACTAAAGATTATGTCTATATTCTTGCTCTAGCCAAAACAACCCTAGGACTTAGAGAATCAAAAATTGCTTTGGATGACTACAAGAAGGTAATTGGACAAAAGGTAACTGGAGCAGTCTGTTCATCATCCACAATAAGGATGTCAGAATGCTCCAGGGTTTAACATTCCAAACAGTAAAATTACTTGGGTACATCAACACAATTCATTTTGCTCAAATATGATAGGCCCATCCATTATAAAAATGTACATCTGATGCCTAAACTTTCCTATGCCACACAACTGTACCCAATAAATGGTCATTGTAGTCTGCCTCCGAAAGACCCTTCAAAAATCCAGGATCATACTTCCTATGGGCACTTCCTCTGCACATATGAGGGGCCATGCTCTTCATACCTGTTTATACAAGAAAAGTGGAAGAAAAATGAGTTTTCATCACATGTATCTACCTCGAATTATGTTTTCAGTAATGTTTTCACAAGTATCTATTTCAAAAACTTTTGGACAGCATCATAAAGAGAATCTTTGCTTGATACATAGAGAGATCTCCCTAGTCATCACACAGAGGTCTCCCCATGATACATATGGCCTTCATATAATCACGATGACCACAGGGAGAATTCATGAACAATGGGGAGGATTCTCTGAAGGATGATGCCAAAAAGTTCTTAAAACAGTCTAGTTTTACTAGAAAAAAAACATGTTATAGCTCAGATGAACACATATACAGCAAGAAGCAGTGGGCTTCTCATAATTACTCCGAAGCAGTCAACTCTAAGACTCATACTACGTGATCAAACAAGCCAAGTTTCCGAACAACTTCGATCCTGCACGCAAGTTTCAATGCAGTTCACGAAACGAATAGTATAGCACGACATGTTTTAAACAACAATTTAGAAAGTTCAGAGAATACAATACTCTGTATAGAGCAGAGTGGTGCTTACTCTGCTTTGGAGAACCACATTTGCTGGAAAGAGCCCAACGAAGCGAGAATGCTTCCACCAATCCATACACTGCACCAAATCCAGTCACCAATGAAAAAATCAAATTCCGAAAAACACTAAAAAGGGTTTTCAGAAAATTAGTCTAGTTCAGGATATTACACAACATCGTAAAGAGAATCTTTGCCATGATTCATGAAGAGGTCTCCCTATGGTCATAGTGATTGGTTATACAGTGGCCTGCCCATGAGACGTAAGGAAGCCTCCGTAACGAGACCACCCCATGAACTTTGGGGAGTATTCTCTGAAGATGCTGTATAAAAGTTCTTGAAGACCATGTTTTAATACAAGATTTTTCTTTATCAAGAACTGGCAAAAGAAAAGGATAAACAAACGAGGATACAGGGAGACAAAAAGGACTAAAACAAGAAAAATAATCTTAGGCGAGGGTTTTCTAAACAGGAAAGGGTAGTGAAATCGACCTGTATCGTCGCTCTAACGAGTTGCCGCTGGCCAACACTTTCACGCGTGCAGCTTGTGGTGCCTCCTGCATTCAGGGTGAAAATCTCACAACATCAGGACTAGAAAAACATAAATCTATCAGAGACTAATAATGAAATTTTTTAAACCATTTCAGTTTTACACGATGCCGAATGTAAAAAATGTTAGATACACATAATATCGAGTATTAAAAAAGTTAGATACAAGATTTTCAGATCAGCTACGTACTTCCATAAGATCCTTTTCTAGACGCTCCTTCATTTGCTGCATGGAAGCCGTTCCGCCCGCAAGCTGATTCACATACAACAGGAAACGATCAGTATAAATTTACAACAGTAGAATCACTAACAAAAACTGGGGAACTCTATAGATGCATAAAATATAATTCGTTTCCTAGCGAAAGAGAAGCAAGCAATACTGAGCCCCCCCAAAATGCTACAGAGAATCAACTAAGCCTCAAATAATACAAAAGTATTTCATAAACCCTCCAGCACCCCAGATTTAGGCATTAGAATAGGATGACAGAGAACTAACTGCATTCAGCACATGTAAGCATCGGAATGTTCTATAGAGAGAATTTCACAGTTAGTGAGAATAGAGTGACCCAACGCACCATCACACTGTTAAAGAGCTCTCTTCGTATATCAACATCACATTTGTTAATGCTCTCAATCACCTGCCACACCAGAACTCAACGCATTAAAATGTTTGATTCAAACCACATACCTCCCGACTAGATTGAAAACATAATATAATTTTGGATTTCAAATTGTTATGGTTTTCTAAGATTGTCGCAGAAGATTATAAAATTTTCAGTCACTGCGGATTATTCTAAAGGATTATACTGAAGATAAAATGGAAAGGAACATATGAAAATTATATATTTTCATTTGAGATGGAGAGACTTGACATTAGGTGCTTGCTTGATGAAATTTGACTGTTAAAAATGCTTTCTAGATAACAATGACAATTTAATCTCACCATTTGGGTGAGTCCACTAAAAGGTACACCAGCTTCAGTGCCAAACTTCTCCATGCCAGGAATAGTCTGCTCCAGCAGTCACAAAATGCCTTTAGTCAGTGTCTGGAGAGCACAAAACTAACCTACAAGAAATTAGAAAGAACTATCGCAAACGTAAAAATTAGGGAATAATGACTTCAGAGGACATGTTAGAGGAAGTAAATAATACCTGAATAAGGGCTGGGTTAAACATGATATCTGAGATCTTGAAACGATCAGCTCCGACTTCTATCATCCTGCACAATCCAAGGTATGAATATCTCAAACTCTAAATTAAATAAAATACTCGTAAAAAATCCCCCTTTCCAGAAAATCTGGCCACATTAAATCCTGCCAATTTGTAACACAGCTAGGTTATTTAGAACAACTTTTTTTGGTGTGTGTAGGGTAGCATACCAGCGTCTATAATAAAACCAACAAGTACATATAGTAACCTGGATACTTTAAACGGAACACTTACTGGCCATCTGGAAGCTCGTAGGAAGTAGTTGGGATATTAGCATATGAATTATCTGTGCACACCAAATAGCCAACCTAGACAGTCAGCACGAAATCTATGCACTACCAAGCACATAGCTGATTGTAGCACAAAAAACATTGCCACTTACAACTCTCAGACTTTGAAAACATCGGAGACTCGAGCAGTCAGTAATCCAGCATGTTTGCTATCCGGAACAGAAAGAATCAGAGTGAGGAGACGTCACCATCAAAAGCTGAATCTGGTACACGGCAAACTGTTTCCTTGATATCCGCTACAATAGCTCTCTGATAGTAGGTGTAATAGCTGTCTGTGGTATTTGGCAAGTCAAGGGGAATCAACTGCAGGAAAGGTAAAAATCATTAGTAAGGGTAATCAGCAAATTAGGCAACGAAATCTGAAAAATTTAGACGGAAGGAAGAAGGCTGAGATAATCCATTCTAGTCTAGACCATCACAGAGGTTGCGAACTAGTCACGAACATCGTACTCCCCTTGACGAATTTCCTTGCGCTTAAATGAAAACCGGGGTCTGATCTGCAAGCAAACTAGAAGTGTTGATCCTTTGTAATATAAGTGTCATGCTTCATAGACCAAACAACAAATTAAGAACAAATAGGGAAAACAGGGATTTTAGTAAAATTAGACTGTTTCAGGAATTTTGAAACATCACTATAAAATGAAACTTCATGATTCATGGTTAGGTCTCCCTATGGTCACATTAAGCATATATAGGTCTCCCTATGATCATGGGGAGGCATCCGTATGATCCTTGTGACCATAGAGATACACACACACACGAATTATGGTAAAGATCATCATTATGATGTTGACTAAAAGTTCCTGAAATAGTCTGATTTTACTGAAAATCATGTTGCATGTACTTGCATTTTCAAAATAACCACTAATGTTATAATACCTAACTTTGCCATCAAAAAATCTGAGCTCAATTCCAGCAAAATGATTTATTGTAGAAAAACGAACTCACTTTAAGGCCTTTGGATTCCAGTGTTCGTTGAAGGCACTCAGTGAGGACATCCCCTCCTATTGCAGATCTTACTATAGCCTGTCCAACCACGTTCCCCAATCTATCAAGTTCGACCCTTCGAATCAGTTATTCAAAACAAGACAGCATACAAAGTGCTTTAGCACATATATTCAGGAGATGACACTAACAATCGCAATTCATATGCTTCAGATTTACAGCTATGCACTGTACCTTCTGAAGGACATAACCGTCATGCACTGCGGCCACAGTAGTGGAGCCTCCTCCACTATCATCACCAAGCAGTAAATCATTAAACGGAACAACTTGGTACTTGCAAAAATAATGATCCAAAAGAGAAGATTAAACATGAATTTTAACGCATAAACAGTGACAAGGGAAGGCAGTAAATGAACCAGAGAATAATCACAACGGGTACGATAACAAACCAGTCCACAACAAGTGATGTTGCTCGTCCTGATGCGAAGGATGTCAAAACCTGGACAATCATATCCACCTCTTAGACATGTGGAGAAAAAGGACTCCAAGTTAATCCAAATCTGATAACAGAGATACAGACCACTAATAAACTGAACGAGAAAAATAAAATATCATAAAAAGAAAGGAGGAGGTAATTCATAAAAACATCAAGACTGAAAATAATACCGCATTTTTGGCCAGAAAGAGAGCAGGTACATCATACTTCTCAAACATAAGTTCAACCATCCTGTGACACATCAGAAAACATTTACGGATTAAACTCACATAATTTTGTACTCGAACGATTTCTTGACAGGAAAAGCAGGCTGTAAGAGGCGGACGGGCCTAACAAAAGTGGTATTGACAAGAGACTTTTCTTGTGGTAAAAAGGAAAAACCCTAAACTAAAAGAGGCCTCTTGTGCTACTATCAGATGAGAAGATCGAACCAACTCACTTTTCACGATGTTGTTGAGTGTTGAAGGAGGGTTCTGCGAGTAGCATTGGATGCTCCTTCGGGTCTAGCCGTAGACGATCTCTATTCAGCACACGGACCAATCACGAAGTCATACACAAGCATACATGGCCATTATCGTTTACAAATATGCAACTTAGTGAAAGAATGTCATTTGAACCATACGCCTCCGTGTGATTTCTGTGACCATCAAGAGACTTCATAGGGAAGATTATTTTCTGATGTTGTCTGGAGGTACCTGATGTCTAAAATAGTCTAATTTTACTGACAACCTTAATACACATTGTACTCATCCCTTACAAGAGATACAAGCGATACCGGACACACTGTTAACCTCTATATAGAACACAGAAGAACAAAAACGGAGGCAAAAAAGAGACTCAGGTCAAGGAATGCGCGAATAAGAAAACCAGAATATTCAACAATGGACTTGGCATGAAGTAAGGACAAAATGTGCAGTCAACTCGTGAAGGTCGAGAATCGCAAGAATACCGTAGAGCATAATCCCAAAGACATTCCACAACGTCCCAGTCTGCAACAAGGCCATCCTTCAAAGCTGGTACAACCTGCAGTACCACAATAAGAAACCCAGACCAGGATGATTTTTAGAACTTCATTGAGAGCACTTCTTTGAACTACATTTTTGGAGGCACCCTAAGCAATATACAACTATATAAAGCTCTACACAAAACATGACACAGCAAAAAATAGTATATATCTCTGCCATGTTACTTACTATACAAGAATTTCTAAGAACAATCATCTGCCACATTATACCGTGCACAAATTTCGAGATTGTAAACAGCTGCACAAGTTGCAAAATGACTAGGGAAGCTGTGGAGTATTACCTCCATGTGATCTCTGCGGTATTCAAGAGCTTGCGAACCCACATACAGTTTCTTTGCTTTGGCCTTTTCAGCCTCTCCAGGCTTCTTGGCCTCCATCTCCGCGTCCCCTCCTCCATCGACCACTACTCCTGGACTCTCCACTGATCCCACAACCTAAAATGGAAAACACAAAGGCATATTTAAAATTAAATTGAAGAAAGCCCAGGCAGTAAACAAATATCTGCGCCGGATAACGAAAGGCATTCAATAAACATGGGACTCTGGTACTACAAGGTGACAAATCTTATTATTTCGGTACCTAAACATTCAGGTACTGAATTCTTTACAAAGTATTGCCATATAGATTGTAAAAATGTAATGAACAAGGTCAACTAAAACTGAACAGTGCAATTAAGTTATCAAGCACCAAAAAATCTGAAAGAAATTAAATAATGTCAAGTTTCAATAGTGTAATTCAAAGAAAAGTTCCAAAAATCATGAAAAAGGAATAGAGACTTACAGATGGAAATATAGACTTGGGTTGATCTTCACCTGCATAACCCGCCTTAACGGCGTTGGAACCCAGGTCCAACACTATCGCCGAAACCTCATCTAGACAACCAATATTCATGAATTATTTCAGAAACTTCAGGTAACAATGCGAGTCACAACCAAATGTTAATAAGATCAACCCCTTAGATACCCTCTTTACTAAGAAAATTCTACTAGACCCCAAGCGGGACAACCTGCATGGCCTAGCAGACGCCAGAATTACCAAAAAATCTACTTGCTCTACTCCATAGGATATGTGATTTATTAGGGACTTCGACGAGCATCTGAAGCCAGGATTGAAGCTCTTCATTTGCAGGGCTTCAGAGCATTGGACCTGGAGGACGAAACCTTACAGTATATCGGTTTCCTCCTCCAGGTCTTCTATGATAAATACGGTATAAACAAGATTCTCCGTAAAATTACACTATTTTTCACGGTCTTTTAGGCTACATCATACGTAGAATCTTCTCTATGATTCACAAGGAGGTCTCCACGCGGTCACTGTAATCATAAAAAGGCATCCATAATCATCTACAAATCACGCATGCATAGTGATATAGAGAAAATTCAAGACGAAGGTTGTTCCTTCCAAGTATCGTCCTGACCACTGCACATAGACGCATGACATAAGTTTCATCTAATCTGCCATGAACGACACCTTCAAAAAACATCACTTTCCTCAAATTTCTCAGACCAGGTTCATCTGTTTCCGTATTGTATGAATCATTCAGCTGTAAAACTAAGCTCAGAGAATAACAATGCGGTCATTGCCGAGAAGGTCACAGCTAATGTCAATCTGATTCATTGCTTTCGATTAAAATAGCCTTCCGCCATTGATCGTAACATAGGCCGCAACATATATGCAGAGTATGAGCACAAGAAATATATTTTTATGGTTGGTTTGAGCACTCACCACCCCCGTACATGGCAACCAGCTGCGGACAACCTCAAGTCCAGTTCCGTCCCTTCACGCTCCGGGAATAACAAAAATTGACACCGAAAGAATCTAGGAAACACGCGAGAAGCCAATCGCGAAGCGCACAAACAAAAAATACCAACAAAGGGCTCTAAAATTTCGGAAACGCGACGCCGGAAACCCTTGATTTCTCAAACATTGCGAACAAGAGAGTTCAAGTGGGATGAATAACGCGTTTCCATGTCATTCATCTATAATTTTTCTGTGTATATGTCACATTTTTCGTTGGTAGGAACCTCCAACCACGGGACGGTGACTAAGTCTGTTGGACGGAGGACAGTATACCCTAGCTCTAAAACCCTAAAAATCGTTATTTTGTTCGCGTTTTGGTGATTGTGTTTTGTTGGTAGGTTTTTTAAAGAATTGTGAGCAATGGCGGGTGCTGATCGGTATGTGAAGGCTAAGAAGCTTGTGAAGAGTTTCTGTTCGAAGTCGGGGAAGGATGTAGAGAGTGTGTCTGATTTAGGCGATGTGTGCAAGGCCATTGCAATGGCCGCTGGCGAGACAGAGCTTTTAGGGACGACGGAGGAGGTGCAAGGCGAAGTGGCGGAGTGGATTGGATTCGCTAACGGCGCGGATTTGAACTTGCAGGAGTTGGATAAGCATTTGGAGACGCGGTCGGTATTAGCAGGCAAGGGGACGCAGATCACTGTGGCTGATTTGTCAGTCTTCGCTGCCATCCACGAGCGCAATTATGCAAAGTTTGAGAAGGTACCGCATGTTTTGCGATGGATTGACTACATTCAACGCAAGCAAGCCGTGTACCCGCTGATCCCCGTGAACGCACCGAAGTTTAGTCCTCCGAAACCAGCTCCGCGGCCTGCCAAGCCAGACGCAGCCAGCGCTGTCAAACCAGAAGCGGAGAAAAAGAAGAAAGAGAAAGCGCCGGCCGTGAAGAAAGAGAGCGACACGAGTTTCAGTGCGTTAGATGTCAAAGTGGGCGTGATCAATAAGGTATGGAAACACCCGGGAGCCGATGCATTGTACGTTGAAGAGATCGATATCGGTGAAGCTAATCCTAGGCAAATTGTGAGCGGCTTGGCGAAGTTCCTGACGGAAGAACAAATGTTGAAACGGAAGGTGCTTGTGCTGACGAATGTCAAGGCCGGCAAGGTGCGAGATGTGCTCTCTTCGGGTCTAGTGTTGTGTGCTTCCAACAACGATCATACACAATGTGAGCCCGTGGTACCTCCAGTGGATGCCAAGATTGGAGAAAAGGTGACTGTGGCAGGGTTTGAAGGAGCTCCGGAGGAGGTTCTCAACCCTAAGAAGAAGCAGTTTGAGAAGATTCAACCGGATTTGGCTACTGACGCAAGTGGGGTAGCCTGTTATCAGGGAATTCCTTTCATGCTTTCAGGGAAACCTTGTACTTCTAGAATAGTGAATGCGATCGTCAAGTAAGTATAGAAGCTCCTTCGTGAATTGTACATTCGCATGGATTTTGTCATTTGGAGCTTCGTATTATTCTATATCCTCTAGTGCCCCTTTCGGGACCCGAACTTCTATACTCCCCACGATGCCAGGTTTTTTGATGCATCTGGAATGCCCTAGGAAGAGGAAAATGCTGCAGGGATGTAGAAACATGGATCGACATTCCACGAGGTGACGGTTCTGTTTTTGACAGTGTTGGTAAACGCTGTCATCAATATCAATCTTAGCAGAAGCAGTGGTTCGTTTCTGCTCAATGATCTCCCAACCTTCTGATCTTCGTTTTTTTAAAGAATGTCATTGCTTTCCTCGATAGGAGTGACCACTGTTGTGGCAGATGATGCTATTCACATCACTTCAAGCATTTTAACATATGGTGGAGTGATTTTGAGAGACCACTATTGAGCTGTGGTGAGCTGTGTATAGATCTTTGTGTACAAGAACCAAATTTGTTCAGGTAGCATTTTTATCATTATGATGAATTTCTTATGCATACATTTGAATGGGGGAGGTCAGAAACCACTAAAAGTGAGAGTAGACAACCCCATTTCCATTCAAAGATCAGTAGCTTTTGACGCTTGCCAAGTCAATTCATGCCCTACCCCAGTTGCTAATGTGTATGAATAGATGAGTTGCTGTTGGTAACAGAGGTCTGTATGTATGTATCAGGTCCCTAGCATCTTTCTACCTTTGAGCAATTTGCAAGTTGGGCTTTGAAAAGTAAGGACTACATTCTTGTTTTGATGATGGCTCACAGTGCGGCTTGCTTCCTCAATGCAACAGTGCACGTTTTGCTACTTTTGATTGTATCTGCTCTCGGTGTCCTTAGAGAAAGACACCGTCTGCAGCATGAATCACCATCACCCAGTATTTCACCTAGTTGAATCTGCAACTAGTTTTTTTCATATGCACTAAGGTAACTACCCTGAGGTAAACTATCCGATTCCAGTCCAAACTCCCATTCCAGACATCTAGGAAAAGCCCCATTCTTAGTTGTTTGCATTGGAAAACAGAATATACAATCAAAGGAATTAATTCCTTATGTTAGGGAGTTGGTTGCATAGAATATGTGTTTAAAATGGACAGAAACCATGCCTTAACTACACTCTTACCAATTCACTCTAAGTTGGCTTTAAATTGGTGCAAATAAATTCACAAATGCCAAGTTTGATTTTCAAGGTAGATTTGTCACCATTCCAGTGGATAGTTAGAAAAGTGTTAAAACTCATAATGTAGCCCTTCTTTCTGCACCCTTAGATTTGTGAAAAGTATACATACAAATGTCTTTAATGAACTATTAGATTTGGCATTATATCCCATAATGCTCTCAAGCGTTATCTGATACATTTTGGCAATAGAAGTTACGTATTAATAGTTGGTATTGAGGTCATTATAGATTGGGCATGCATGTGTTCAAGTTGGGTTGGAGTTGGTAGAAGTCCTACTATAGCTATTTTTCTTAACGTTGATAGGCATGTTTATGGGTTGAAATGGGATGCCTAAGGCAAAACCTTTCTAAAAAAAATTTAAAAAGCAGATGAAGTTTGAAAATTATTTTTTCAATTGTAACATTGTTTCTTATAGCTTGTCTACCACTAAAATTTGGTTCCACATTTTCTACGGATAGTTTATGGACCTCCTACTTTACACTAAGAAGTGACTAAACTATAACACTATCAATGTGCAAGGCAAAACAACAATGCAAATATATTAGTACCATTTGATTGGACTATTAACTAATTAAAAGAATAGTAATCATTAACAAAATTGGAATGATAGATATATGATTAAGATTAGGGTTGGGATATTCCTTTCATGTTAGCTCCCATACTTTATGGTATCTATTCGTATCTATCCATAACTACAAAAACCAATAATCTAATTTATCAAAACAATATGTAGATCAACTTCTCCAAAGTGAACCAAACATCAACAAAAAACTTCCATGTTGTAAATTTGAATTGGATGCCTCTTCTTTCAAAATAGCGTGCTTTATATGCATTGAAGACTGATTGAAAGAAATGCTTACACTGATAGAAAATCATGACCAAATCAATAGAAAATCAAGTGATTTTTGTTGTTTGAATATTGTAATGACCATTTTCACTTATTTTTTAACTTTCTATAAAGCCAACAAAATGGTCACCTACTTTTTGTTGATTTGAATAATGCAATGACCAACTCAATAGAATTTTAGAGAATATGAAATCTTTTGAAATCTTTGAAGTCTACTTCATACATTCATAAGATTTTGGAAGATTTTGGATTGTCTTCGGAATGTTTTTGTTCCGTAGCAATAGGGCAAGGTGGGCACATTAATGCCAAATAATAAACCCTTAAAGCCTCGAGACATGATTTCAAGCTATTTTCTACTTTGGGGCAAGTCCTTTTAAGTGCAATATTTGTTGAATACAATTCTTGTGAAATTTATACTAAAGGTGTGTTTTACTACTTGGCTTGATGCTTAAAAAAAAATTCCCAATCTAAGTTGCCATTAAAAATCTAGGTCTCAAAAGGTCATTTTCTTTAGTAATGGGTAGTTTTGGACTACCATGACAATTAGATCCAATGGATTTGAAATTCTTTATACGTACTTTCAACAAGATTATTAACATGATTCCAAAAGTTGGAAGGCATACAAGTACATGATTTTGACTTGTAAGTGTTTGAAATAAATTTTCTTCATTTGGACAATGTTTAAAACACCACTGTTGAAATTCAATCATTAGATGTTTTTTTAGGCCTTCAAAAGACTGCAAGTTATAAAGCTGTGATAACCAGGGAATATGACTACTACAGTGACACCTCAACGGTCCTACGTGGTCAAGAGGTTGCCATCTCATTTCTCAAAAAAAAATTAAATTTTTTTTTGCATTTGAAGAATTAAATTTTTTTTTTTTTTTGAATTTTATTTTCTAACAGTCGGCTGTTCCTTCACTGTAGGGGAAACAATGAAGAGAACAGGCTTGAAACAGTCTCCCAGAGGCCCAAAAAAACATCTAATGATATAATGAAATTTTGTTTATACTTAATCATTTATAATTTGGTGTTTTTAAAAATCAATAGACTTTGGTGTTCGTTTTATCATAGTAAGATACTCTTTTCAAAAACTTTTGAACTAAGAAAAGTTGAAAAATCAAGCTAAATTTCATCTACAAAAATTTGTTTGAGATTTTGATCTTTCTATCAAAAGTTATGGGCAAAAATCAGAGAGGGGTTGGAAGGGACATTTTCTTTGACATTTTCAAACATCCTCTTTGAACTTTGCCCTTAACTTTTGATTGAGGGCTCAAAATCTCAAACAAATATTAGGAAATGAAATGTAGCTTGATTTTCCAACTTTTATTAGCTCTAAGTATTTTAGAAAACATTATTCTACCATGCCAAAATGACTGCAAAAGTCCATTGAGTTTAAAAAACACTGCAAGTAAATGGATAAGTAAAAAAAAAAAATCAATTGTACATTAAGTTCTAACATTTGGTAGTGTGGTGGTTAGGGCCTTGCACTTGTAGATGCAAGGTCTATGGTTCAAACTTAGCAGGCGATCATGGGTTGCTCGTGTGGTTGTCTAAAATTCAAGGCAATGCGAAAGTCAAAAAATTCCGTTGCCCAGAAATATCAAGCAACAAAAAATAAATTTTTGTTTGTTTGTTTCAGATTTGATCAAATTAACAAAAGAATTAACAAATTTTAATTGAATGCTATCCAAAAAAATGCGTCCGAAATAACAGACTCAATCAATAGATTTCAGTTCAAATTCTATTGTTTTGGTCATTGAATTTTGTAGTAGTGGCAACACTAGTGGGCATTGTGTGTATTGCCTTTCATTGCGGTCTAGAAGTGGTGGTTGTTTCCAAGGCCCAAGTATTTTACTAGTGGTTACTTTAAAAATAATATGAGACCTACTATAGGGTACATTTTAAATGTTGGAGCTAATAATTTGAAATATAGTCAAGTTACTATAGCATCACTTTTTTGAAGCATATTGTATTACAACTACTATAAAGTATATAATAATGATCCATAGTACATAATTTATAAATCTACCCAAGGGGTAGTCTAAAAAGAAGGAAAAGAACCTACATGAGGAGCCTGTAGTTTTTATCTGCAAATAGACAAATTAATAAACAACATCTCATTTTGGATTGCTATTTGTTCATTTGTTTCCACTCAAATTTGTAGTAGGCAGTTATTAATACTAGACCGCCCAGGCCCCGTTTGCGTGAGTTACACGCTCCTGCGCGTGAGGGTGCAAAATTGGACCGCAATTGGCAATTTGAGTGAAATTCTCAACTCAACCACAGCGGGAGATGAGATTCACAGTAGGGGCGATGTCAGATCCGAGGAGAGTGGCCAAATTAAGAAACAAACCAAGCAAATTTCAGCAATTGCTGAAGTCGAACTATTGAAGAAAACTGCCAAATTCGGGCTGCAGCAATACGATTTAGGGTTATTTCGAGCAGCAAGGGCATTGTTTCGGCAAGGCCATATCTTGGATTCACAATGGGGAAACAATAGCCACACAGCTTGCCAAAAATTTCACATAATCAAAATAATGTGCTGAATCAAGAAGCTGCGGAAGGAAGGTAGCTCGGCCAGCGCAGTGGATGGGTGACTGGATAGAACGGTTCCGTGGTCACGGCAGCCACGGGCTATTGCCGGTTTCTCTTCAACGGCACAGCATGAAGTGCAAAGATCGGAGGCACACATAAATCGAGCAAGTAATGAGGTAATCGAGCAAGTAAATCGAGCAAGTAATCGAGCAAGTAATCGAGCACGTCAAGAATTGCAATCCACTGTCAAAATGAGGTTCAGTTGAAATTTCAGAGTAGTTCAAAGTTCAGGAAACAGTTGCTCTTATAGAACTCTACTTCACTGAAAACTTGCACAACTAGCACCTACCCCAACAAAAGAGCGCAACTGTTCTCCAACTACCGCAACCACCTGCTATAGACTACTGCAACGAAACCTCGGAAAATTGGGCCTTGGCTAAACGAAAACAAGGTCAACATGGACAAGGCAAAATCTGCAAACAGAAAACTACAAGGGGCTTCGTTTGGGCTGAAGGGAGCAACAGAACCGCTTCAATCTTTGCCCGCAATTTCTCGGTGGCGACCCCGCCCAATCTTCGCACTGACCTTCTCGGTGGTGACTCCACTGAAAAATGGTCAAGACGCCTTCACCACAAAGACAGCGCATGGCAGTCTCTTCAAAATCTGCACACAAAAAAAAACAAAGGGGCTTCGTTTGGTCTGAAGGCAACAAGGCAACCGCTTCAATCTTCACTCGGACTTCTTGGTGGTGACCCAGCCCAAAAATCTGAGTCCTGGCGAGGTTCAAAGTAAGGGCTCCTAACTCGGGCACGCCTCCCCATGCGACTGAGAGACCTTGGCTCCGGTATGGGGCTGCTTGCCACCATCCATACTACAGCCAATGACAAGCAACAGTACCGTCAATTACGTTCAATGGTGACGCAAACCAAATTCGGAGGCACGAAGCGCCCACTTTTTGGAAGAGTGCACCTTCGGAAAGCACAGATCCATACACATGAAAACAAATCCACATGCAAGGCAATACATTGTCTGCTTCTTTTTGCAAGCACAACACCTACGACGAATTTGGGCATGGGTTTGCACATAGTGCAAAGAAGAGGGGTTTCGATTCCACTTCGTGCTGGTGCGAGGCTGGGGAATCTTGGGTAGTATCAATCCAAATGCCACCTCATACATGAAATCCACATGTCTCACTCGCCTCTCTCCCCTACCATGTCGGTCGTGGCGAAAACAAACCCATGCATTGTGCAGCACTGAGTCAATCACAAACATGAGATACTTGTGCCACCACTTTTTGCTATGGAATTGTGTGCTATAATGCTTCAGCATTTGATCCACGAGATCCACACCACGCATATTGACTTGGTACTCCACCTGTTGCGGTGTGGTCTCAATCTCTTTTCTCTCTCTGTCCAACCAGCGGCAAGCTACAGCTGGACCTGTCGGGTCAGCAGATGTGCTCAAAAAAGAAACTGGCTTTGAATCATACCAAACGGTGGCGGCCATTCTCCCACTTGAATGCGTTGCCCAAAACAAAGTGGATCTCGGGTGCTTGCCCTTTTTGAATCCACAAAGATTTGAAGGGAAGCCAATGCGGTGCCCCTTAACCGTTCCTGTAGCAAAGATGCCACGTCGTAATAAGGCATCGAACAACACAGGGGAGCAGAAAAAGTTATCGACGCATACACTATGGCCTCGGTCTTGGAGACCAGCGGTCAACTCGTGAACCACCCGCGCCCCCAAGCCTGCTTCGGACTCACCAGTACACTTCCCGAGATATGGAATGATGTTCCAAATGAAAGTCGAATCTGCACACACGGCAGCCCATATCTTGAAACCATATTGCGTGGGTTTAGCAGGCATGTATTGCCTACAAGGTGAACGATTTCCCCTGTAAGCCACCATTATTTCATCACATGTGAGCCACTTCTGAGGATTGTATACTCTCTGTGACACTGCAACGAAGTGCTCCACCAACCATCTCACTTTGAAGAGTTTGTCATAACGTGGATCTGACTTATCACGGCAGGCTGTGGCATTATCCACACAGTGAATGCAGCGCAAAAGACTCTCAAAACGATCCCGAGCAAATACCTGTGGAATTACGCTACACTGCCAAAAAACGTCTTCTTTCCAATAATCATGGATTGATGGGGATTTCTTCAGGCCTATCAAGATGCTAACGCCAAGAAAGGCGCGAATTTCCACTCTCGTTGTTGGGGTCCAACGTGGACCTCCGTTGCAACCTACTGGTCTTCCTCTTCTGCAAGGATCAGTTACATTTGTGGACTGCTATTGGGCGTATGCGTTCGTTTCGTTGACGAGGCGATCAACAGTGTCATCATCAAATTACCGATCAAAAAAAGAGCGCGCGGTCGGCCTATTGCGAGTATACCTCTGCGTGGGCCCTGGGAAGGGGCCGCTGAAGTCCAATCTATCGCCTATCAGCCTCGGTTGCGATTGGCCCCACTTTGAATCTCTGTACAGGTAGCGGATTCTCTCTAATGCAACATCGTGAACAGGGTCTATGTAGGTATACTCCCTGTACCTCTCTAAGTCAAAAGGTGCATCTTCAACATGCGGCAAATCTCCATCGTCATGCAAAATCCAATCGGAATTATTATCTTCGGATGAGTCATTACCTGTGAAATCCGTGAAGTCTGGCACCCAATTGCTGTCCCTCAAATCTGTCGTCTAGCCGATGCTTCCATCATCCTGCCCAAGGTGCGCTAGTCCAGCAGCCGGTCGCGGTGACATGAACAATTCGTCTCTACTCCCCAAAAGGGAGGTTGTATCCACCAATTCAGTGGCCTCCACTATGTGTACGTCATCGGCAATATTATTGTTGTCCAATGTAGGCCCGACCACTTCACCAATGGCGTCTGCAATTTGGCCTCCAGAGATAGTACCACCATCTGCTACGTCGTCAAAGGCACGTTGCAAGCTCAAGGCGTGCCCGAGTGGTCTTGAAATTCTTAGTGGTCTGTGAATTCCGGACTATGCCTGGATTGGTGATGAGGTCATATTCGGTGGGACCAAGCTTCCCTGCCCTCGTTCGGGCCCCCCAGTGATTGTTTCCCTACGCCTTGGACGTTGTGGGCGGTGACCCCGTCCTGATGCCGGAGATTGCGATGGTGACCTGGAGTAGTATTGCTCCCAAACCACGCACACATTATCCACTTCGGAGGGCAAGTGAATTTGTCCACATGCAGGGCAAAGGGGCTCAACAGATTTCTGAAGTCTTCCAGACCGCAACACACGCGGTGACATTGGAGTGGGCAGAATTTCCGGTGCTTCCCATCCGTGTGGCTTTCGGCGTGGATTTGGATTCCGTTGCACCCCACGTCGTCGACTTGATGTCACTACAGCGTGGACCGCTACCTCGACCCCTTGTGCTCCTCCCTCCACGTTATTCGGCAGCAGCTGTCGCCCACGCAGCTGCTCCCCATATTGCGGTGAATTTGTCCCCACTTCCGGCGCAATCGCTGCATCGACTCTGCCAGAATTACCTACCTCCTTCCTGCGGCCATCCTCCCGGACGACACGGAGCCCCGCATCGTGTTGAGCCGCCTCCTTCCTGCGGCCATCCTCCCCTACAACACGGCGCCCCGCATCGTGCTCAGCAACGTCAATCGCGTTGGGGCCGCCTTGCCCGTTCTTCCGAGCTGCCGTGATACCTCGGCGAATTCGGCCTCATTCTCTCGGTGATCTGGCATCCAGATTCGCAGCTGCTTGCGCCCTGGCTGCGTTCTTCATTATCAAGTGTAGTCGGCCACTGCTTAGTACGCAGAAATGTATTCAAGAAAGTTGGAATCCCTCGCTCATCTCCTTCCGAGTAATGCTCTGTCCACCCTAGAAACCTTGCAATGTTTCGACGACACAAGTAACGCCAATTGCGTGTCCCAACTGCGCTAGGCCAATGATGTTTTCGTTGTGGGTGTGGCAACGACAAGAGGAAGTCCTCTTGCAAGCAGTTCACAATTTTCTGGGCAGTCTCCTTCGAAGCACCCTTCACCAATGCCCAGTGGAACAATTCATCTTGCACTTGAAAAACTTCTTCTTTTGTAGCTCGGCCAGCCCACAACATAGTCGTCATCTCAAACAGAATTTCGAGCACAACAGAGCAATTCCTACGGCTTGAAAGGGGGCGTGAGTGGAAGACGTGGGTCTCCACGCTGGAAAGCAATTGCCAACACCCTAAACTGCCTTCCTCCAAGAGCAATTCGGTAAATGATGAAGTTCTGGCCACTCGCCACTCCTCCTCCTCATAAGCTCTACAAGCTGTACAAAAACAACCTCGGATTCTCCACAAATCTGTTCACGGAAATGGACAATGTGCTCCACAATTGCGTAAAACAATTCGGCAATCATTGTCGCCTCCCAAGTACAAAATCACTCTCACGCTGCTACGACTCGTCCAGGAAGAACCCTAAGTGCCTCGCCTCGTAAGCTGAATCTGTGAGCAACGGTCTGTCACTGGCTCATCCCGGTCATCTTCTGGACATTCAAGGCAAACCGCCAAGTCCCATGTTCTACCTGTCGCAAATTAGGGCCATACTGAAGAAATTGGATGTACGCGGTGGCTCAACTGTCATGTGAATTAAACTACAAATTTAATTCGTCGCCTTGCTCCCACAATCTAACCCCCTCTCCATTTGTTGTCAGCCCAAATGAGGCCTTTTAAAATTCTCAACGGCCAAAATCCGTCCCCTTGGGCGGTCTAGTGTTAAGGACGGGTTGCATAAGTCAGACTTAACCCCTCATTGCCGCAGGGTACAAAAAGTGTCCTCACAACCTGGCAGTTTGATTCAAATTGCTGTAACTTTTGCATCCAATGTCTGAATTCAATAAAACTTGTTGGAAAAGTTGCACATACTAGTCTGGTCTGTGTAGTAAAATTTTCAAATCAATCAAAGATATATAGATGATTTGGGAGCGAGTCAAAGTTCACAGGTTCAATTTGAGTTCACCATTGGAGTTGATGGCTGCAACTTTGAAGGCTTGTATCTCCTTAGTAAAATGTTTTTTTTCAACAAAATTTGTTGGGTTACATTTCTCTACAAGTTTAGTTATTGTGGTCAAATTTTCATGGCAATCCAAGTTGTTTTGAATGCTTGGGAGCAATTCAAAGTTCAAAAACTTGACATTTTTGGATTACAGTGAAATTCAGCGGCTCGTTTCTTCCTTATATGGTGTCAGTTTCTAATAAAAAAATTTAGAAAAGTTGCACATTCTAATCTAGTTTGTGTGGCTCAAAATTTCATATCAATCCAAGAAGTTATGAGTGACTGAAAAGCAATTTAGTAGGAGGTTCAGTCATAGATGTGTTTTTTTGCTATTTTTTTGCTATTTTTTTGACATTTCAAAGACATTTTGCATTTAAAGTTTTTACATTTGAGTAGGTTTAGAAATTTGACCTCCAAATGTGTTTTCAAAAAAATTTCAGCATCTTTTTTTAACACTAAAACATTATAATCTTTCAATCTATGCAACCAAATGACTCCAAACTTGATCCACGTCATCTCCAACATTCACACTACAATATTGTACGGTTAAGATCTTCATAGCTTAGTCTTGTATAGACTTATAAAGCTTGAAAAGTAAGCAGTTTTTTGGCACAATTGGACCTCCGGCAATGAGGAGTTAAAAAAAGTTTGCAGTCACTGTCGACTTGCTAATGCACTATTGGTGAGTTCTTTTTTTGCTTGGCGGTAGGGTTTATCTTTGGAGGTTCATGAATTCATTGCCACCCAGGGTGATTTTGATTCTTTACAAGAATCACTTGAACTCAATGTGGCACTTCAGCCACTTCTCATCCTAAATTCAGAGGATGTCCTTAGATCCTTGCTATTTTAGTATAAGAAACTCGCTCTGATTTCAATTCATTTTTAGAATAGTGTTTAGCTTCTTAGCAAGGGTACAAAATCGTAGACCCTGAATCCCATTTCCTTGTCGTAGGTTAGTGCATTAGGTCTATAATAAGATCATGCACTCTCATAGCTTGCTGTGTATTGGCCTTTGGAGTGAGTTGAGGGTTGCTAATGTTCTTATAGTCACTTGTTCAGTTCTACCCTCCAATTCTCCAAGGAGTTGAAGCGCATTGGTGATCAGACGCTCTTGAACAAGTTCACTCTTTAGAAAGATACCTCCATATGTAACATCTAACAAGTTAACAAATCCATTAGTCAAGTCATTTGTATTGAGGCCGTTTGTATTCAATTTCTAGTTTTTTTGTTGGTGAAAAATAGGATATCCTAAATTGGTGAAAAATAATAGAAAATAATTGGAAACCCTAATTGTTTGTGCCTCTAGGTCCTTGATGTTTTGGTTTCTGAACTTTTGCAAACCTGCTTGTGAACTTCTGCAAAGTTGTTTTTGAACTTTGTAGGAGGACCATGTACAAGTCAGGATGGAGTAAACATCTATCAAAAGTAACATGCATGAACATGTAAAGGACATAGACATACATTCTTTAGAAAAATGTGCATGGTGACCAAATGAGTGGGTTTGTTTTAGGATTGGCAATTGAGCTGAGTTGGGCAGTGAGACATGAATGGAGGGGGTGCAAGTATTCAGGCTTGCATTGCTGAAATAGATGTTCGCATTGCAGAAATAGAAGCTAAGGTATGTATTTTTTCTTTATTTGTTTGATAATTGTGTCTTTTGTAGTTAGTCTTTTGAATGATGTTGATTTTTATGGTTACAACTATATAGCTATGAGCGCAAAATGGATTTGCTAATTCTTGAGCAGGAGACTTGGGTGTTTCTAGTGGACGAACTGAATGATGCATTAGTCAATACAACGGAGTCCAACATCCAAGCTAATATTTAGGTAATTTTCATTTGTTATTATACTACTTGTGGGGTTTTGAGTTTTTGTGTTTTCTTCTCCTATTGTACATGTATGATTCATTTATATGAATTGTTTGATATATGATGGTTGTATGTGTATTCTTTGTATAGGTTGTATTCAACAATAGTTAGAGTATACATATTGTACTAATCAATTCTAAAAATTGAGTATAACTTTTTAAATAAAAAAAATTGACACACATATATATATGGCATTATAAGGTATAGTAAAGTACTCGGGTTTCAAGGTTTTCTATCTTGACTTGATGTTGGCTTTTCTTGTTGGGATGTCCGTCAACATTGGTTGGTATTTGTCATGACAAGTTAGAATTTGCGTCAATCAAAATTAAAATTATTTATTTATTTTTAGATAGCTTGTCTGTCGGCTAGACAGTTGAACCATCTAAGTTGACAGACAAGCAATTACGTGAAATGACATTGAAGCTACTATACATCGACTTATAGTCTTAGATAAACTTCCACTAGAATTCACCTTAGTTTTAGATAAGTTACATCTAAATTGTAGAGTTCATCCATCTTAGGATTTGAGTATTTTGGCCTTGCTAGACTTTTTTTTCACATCCCCGAGATGCTGCACCTCTGGAAAACTTGTTTTCACAACTTCCACTGCTGGCGCACTCTGCCATACATTGTTAACACAGTGAGGCAGCAAACAGTTTATAATCAGTATTCTTCTTCGTCACTGTGACTGAACAACCAAAGGAGAGAGACGAACCCTAAACCCCAATCTCTGCAGACGGACGAGATCTCTCACCGCGCAGCGCTGATCAACAACGACTGTATTTTTTGCAGTTTTACGAACATCGACGGCATTTTGGGGGGCAATTCCGAAACGAAATGATCAACCCCAAATTTCACAAAATACGATCCCAATTGTGAAAACCAAGCTCTCAGATCGGCAAGACTCCTTCGGAAATGGCAAAAAAGTCGCTAATCCTTGAATCTCGAAGCAGAAATCCAAACTCAAAGTGACCACGAAAGCAGAAGCTTTGACCAAACCTTGGCACCGACCCTGCCAAGTAGCAGAAGAAGAGACTCTACGCTACGCTCCCACCAGGAGGATCTCTCCAGAAAGAAACAAGAAGGCAACAAGCTTGTTTTGCTAAGTATTTAAATTGAAATCAACGGCGGGATTTTTATTAAGTCGGAAGATGGCAAGGAGGGGGACGTCTCTTTTCAGGGGATAGTTGTCTCATCTCACACCGCAGATTTCTCTGTTCCACTTAGGGTTTAAGCCTCTCCGGGCGACAAAACTAAAAATGAAACCGCAAGCTGTAACATTCAGAGCATAATCTCAAAAGCCTAAAGCTCATCGTGTCGCACTCCAGACAACAAACCAGTCGCATATCGAATTGTGAGCGTTCTGTACAATAATCGCAACAACAGAAATTGATACGAAAAGAACATTACCTAAAGGAAGGAAGTGGAAAATTGGACCGCAAAGAACTCCGTAATCGACATCACTAAGAGCTTTAACCTCGTAGTGGAAAGATACGCATGCAGAGAACCAAAATCTATCGAGAAAACTTCCTCGGTAAAATTTAGAAGCAGAAAAGAACATAAAACAGTCGGTACTTGATTGCGCATGAAGAATTGATACAACTCTTGCACCTTCAACTGGAAGTGCTAATCGTTTGGAGGAAAACGATGCATCTGATGAAGCTCTCACAAACTTGGCGAGTCCAGTATGGTTGATGCAATGTGACCTGGTTAATATCACCTTCCGTAATATCACATGATCGTTCCCTTCGTTACAGTACGTTGTATAAAGAGCTTGTCTTTTCATCTTTAGATTCTCACAATAAATGGCTTTTCAAGTTTTGTGAGACATTTGTCAAACATTTTTGATAATTTTGAATTTATTGTTAAATTTTTCAAAAAATAATATTTTAAAGTGTCGAAGATTGTTTAAGGCTTAAATTAAATATTTGGCACCCAAGTGCTAAACCTACTATTTGAGTACAATAATAAGAATCCTTCTATCTGGATTGATAATTAGTTTGTACACATTGATATTTCTTAGACACTTAGAGATTCTTTTTTGATCACTTGATTGTTCCACTATTCCCTTCATTAGCTATGTTCTCAATCATTATAATCACTCCAGATAATTTAAACTAATTATCATTGTGGAGAATGGTTCCTTTAATTCAAGTAATTCAGGTAGTGCAAGAACGTCGTGTGTTCTCCTTCCACATTCAAAATGAGCTCTAAATTTGTGGTCATGGTGGTTATGTGTATGGATGCTTTTAAAGGAATTACACCTCATTGATATTGCTACCTTATTGCGTCACAATGTGCATCCTCTCTCTATTCCTTAACCTAAATTTAGGATAGTCATACTAGTGTTACGTGGTTTGTGCCACAAAAATAAGAGAAGAATGACAACCTTAGATTTCAGTTATGAAATGAAGACAAGGTATGCATTGTGGATAGTCATACTAGTGTTAAAGTAAAATTGCCTAATACCACCATCCACCCAATTTTGTCACCTACAAGATCCTCCCAATTGCATCAGTGGACCATCTATTATCACAACCCTTACAACCCTTTATCATGATGGCAATGCACTTGGGGAGTGGACACATCAGCCCATGCTTTAACAAGGGTTTATTCATAGATTAACATTTCAACTTTGAAAAAATCACAGAAATTCACTTCTTGTCAGAATGTCTTCATTCTTTTTGCAATTGACTCCTCTCAAACTTTTCAATCTTTGAAAAATATAAGAACTAACAAATAGCTTCTCCAAAGTACCTTGATAGCAAATTTGTGTGGTGATGGGCAATTCTACGTCATGTGATTTGTGCCACAAGAATAAGAGAAGAATGAGAACCTTGGATTTCAATTATGAAATGAAGACAAGGTATGCATTGCGGATAGTCATACTAGTGTTATGTGGTTTATGCCACAAGAATAAGAGAAGAATGACAACCCTAGATTTCGGTTATGAAATGAAGACAAGGTGTGCATTGTGACGTAATTTGGTGGGGGTCGCTCTTAGGCATGCTTCCTTGAAGGTATTGTGAAGCTACCTCGTAGGTTAGGGAACAGATCAGTGTCCAACGGCAGTGAAGAGCAACGTCCGCTGAATCGAAAGAATTTGGAGAGCAACGTCCGCTCTCCAAATTTCCTGTAATTGCTTCACCGTGTGCATTTTGAAGTTGCTGTTGCGCACTTCCAAACCAACTCGTACCTGCAAGAAGCAAAGCACGAGCATCATCAGAACAAATTATTGATCAATAACCTTCTCAAGCCTCCAAAAAGTTATGTAGTCCATCTAACTAGGCTTGGCACTTTTTTTTCACACCTTATGAAGTAAGCGAATATGTTCAGCAAAAGTAGAAAATCTGAGACACCTATCAACGGTGAGTCAGGGTGAAGTGAATCCTCATACCTGAGTAAGAGAAAATCAATCATCTACGAACAATTTCAGGGACCCCCTGAAATTCTTCTCCACATTGGATCCAATCCCAAGCTAATCCAAGCTACTCCACTTCGGAGATTCAATCTAGAACAGTTCGCAGATGGAGTCTAGATCAGCTTGCCCTAATCTCGATCCTCGGTCTTGAAACATAAGCGTTCACAAACTGTCATGAATGTTCAAACACTTTCTTCATGCTGTTCAAACACTTTCTTCACTGCCTTGAACCCAAGCACAACATTCCTGCCCATAAACGAATCCCGCTCCTCGGTCTTGCCGTCCTCCTCTGCAACGGAACCAGTGGCACATGACTGCCCAGCAGCTTCGCTTTGAACGACTGCAAAAACAAGTAGATCTCTGAAAACGGAGGTCGACTGTCGGGATTGGTATCCCAACAGCACTCGACGAGAGCTTGCAACTCCTCTGGAATCGAATCATCAAACCCTAATCTCCTTCCTGCGACGAGCGCATCATAGTAACATGGGGCGGATAGACTCACTATCTCCACTCTAGGTTCCTCTTCTTCTTCATCGTAGTGGAGGATTTCCAGTCTAGGTTCTTGGCAGTGGAGAATCGCCCACGCAGTAAACCCAAAACTGCAAACATCGGCAGCTTTAAAACACACCCACTTGTCCTCATGAAACAGCTCCATAGCGCGATACACGGTCGTGCCATGATTCGCTCCCAATGGGTTCCGAATCTTGCCACTCACTCCTTTCAACCGAAATGAATGCCCAAGGTCGGCGATCTTGACGTGGAGAAATTTGTACTCCGTGTGGGACGTGATGAGCAAATTCGCAAGTTTGAGGTCGAGGTGGGCGATGTTTTGGCTATGGAGATACGCCATGCCTGAAGCAATTTGAGTGAGAAGATCCACTGCAACCACAATCTCCAGAAGTGGCGTTGCTCTTCGTCTCCTCTCAGCTAGGGTTTGCAAATTTCGAAGCGGTTGTTCCGCAGTTTGGAGATCATTGATATAGTCTTGCAGCGATTGATCCTCACACTCCATGATGATTGCAGGTCCTTCTTCACCATCCGAACAGCCGATGAAGGAAACCACGTTAGGATGGGACAACGAGGCCATGATGTGGGCTTCTTTTTTCCACAGTTTTCGAATGTCATCAACATTTCGGAAAGCCTTTTCAGCTACTTTGATTCCAAACCAGGTCAAGTTTCTCGAGACGGACGAAATCTCCCCATCTTCCAAGAGCCTGGGGATCCGTGCCTCCTGATCAGGGCCCTCGATATCGATCAGATAGATCGACGGCCCAGTCTCCTGGTATTGGGGTTGCCAGCAATTCAGTTGCTGAATGCACCTGCAATTCGGGTCCGAAGGCTGACCATTACTCACATTTAGACGTGTTAGCAGAAAATTCGCAATCGAAACCTCTTGTGAAGTTCCAGATCTGACTGCATCCCGAAGCTTTTGTCTCAGATTCTCCTCATCGGACTTCACCAATCTCTCTCGATCTCTGTGGGTCAATCTGTCCACAGTAGTTGTTAATGCATCGACGTTGCCTCGTAAGATGTTGATGCACCAGTCGAGCTCTTCGCGAAGCATTTCGAATGTGGACCATTTGGGACCGTTTCGAATATGGACTTTGAGAAGGATGGCTGCTTGTAACCATTTTTGGTCCACGCAGCACAGCTTCAAGATTCGGAAAGCTCCGCTGGCCAAACAGTAAATCTCCTTGAAAATCTGGGCAGAATGATTGCCATCCGCGCCTTCTAACAAGGTGGGCAGACTGTTGCGGACTTGCACGAATCCGTGCACCATTGCCTTGCATTGCTCGGTGTAGATTTGAGTGTTGGTCTCGTTGTCTCTCAAGAGGTCTTCTAACGTCTTTACAGTAGCCCTTACGAGCTCCACGAAATTGTCGTTTGCCATGGGTGTCCTACTGTCTCAATTGCAACCTGCAAGCCCATCATGTGCAATTGAGCTGTCGATCAACACACAACGGTAGACAGAAACAACCAAATCAGTTATTGCGTTGGAAGGTAGAGCTGGAGTCTAAAGGATACCAGTTGGGATCGACAAGAGTTCACCCATTGATTGGCTCTGGACCGAATGAGAGGAGGCTCTGCATCGATAAAAGCTACTGGGAAGAAGTTTGAGTAGCTACTGTACATTATACATTAGCTTGAAAATTGAAATTGAGGCACTTTCAAGAATTATAAAGTAAAAAGAGAGACACAGACTAGTCCTTCATCGTGGTTTTGGTTTCCTCATTTCACGTTTTTAATGAAAGTGGACATCTCCATCCAGCATTGAAAAGCTTTCTTTTGTAAAATGCATCACTATCTATGCAGTTAATTTGCAACCATGTTGTTGAACATCAATCAACAAACCCGCTGCAAGGAAAACTCTACCCTAATCGAAACACAATCCTTGCAACACGAGTTTGTTGAATCGTATACAATTCTCTGGACCAATGTGAGCTGAACTTTGTCACGCTGCCATAGCCTAATCAGATGAGAAAAATAACCAATCACGTCCTTGTATGTGATATTCCTTCAAGGAAATCTTGGGTAGTGAAATCTTGGGTAGTGATTCATTCAAAGGTATCCATTCGACGTAACGTACCTCTCATCTCTGTTTGACTCTCTATTGGTGATTTCTAGGTAACACAGAGTCCAACTCTTGTAATTGGTTAGACTCCTCATTGTTAACCCTTAAATGACCCAAAAATTCCTATCTAGACTCTGTTATTGAGTGCATTCTTATCGAATAGAAGAGCTTGGCACTATGCGCCCCATAATGCTCTCAAATTCCTAGTTCTCAATTAAGCAAGCACTATATACTCCATATCCGCTTCTCACGCAATAACCGTAACTGCAACTGCAAGGAGTGGCTTGGAGTGACACGAACTGCCTTGACTAGAGCCACATAACCACCCTGATGAAACACCAAATTCGTGCACGGGAAAGCCCAAACCAGGAAAGTCTAACAAAAAAAACTGGTGAGCAAAAAGGGGTCGGAATCCATACCATCGATACCAATTCCGTGTGATAGCCGGCGAATATTTCCAAATCCCTGTGGAATAACTCTCCTCTCCGACAGTCCAGCAAATGCTGCAAATCCCAGTGAACAACATGCTGATTTTCAACCTAAGCATCCGACAATACAATTAAACGTGCTATACCGACACTAGCCAGAAAAAGTCGAGATTTGAACAACGTAACAGGAAGCCAGCATCTTCTAAAGAGAAACAAATTTCAGGAAGTAAAATGAAAGTAGAGAGGTGGTTTTAAGATTCGAAAGCCTAGCTTAGAACAGAGATTGACAAGTATCGATCTAGATTGACATACATACCATTTTCTCGTAACGAAAGCAAGCCAGGAAGAAGTAGTACCGACGGCGGACATTTCTTCATTGCGAACAGAGCTACACTAGCATTCTTGGGAGGAGATGTGCACAGACAAATAAAACCTCGGGATCAAGAGCGCCAAAGTCGTCGAGGAAGGAAGAGAAATCGTATCGAGCACAGCACTTGCTTGCAGATTGCTGATCAACCATAGCGAGTATCGATACCGACTAATTAGTGTGAAAGATTCGTTTCGAATTGTGTTTTTTTTAGACAAATGGATGGGGATGGATTTCTACAATGGAAGAGTGAAACAATTGCAAGCAAAGAATTGGTCGGCAAAAGTGGAGGGAGAGGCTGTTGGAAATTGGGGGAGGAGACTCTTGAAAAACTAATGTAACATTGGACTTGACCTTTTGACCTTCTTGGGTTGCTTTTTAGTTTGACAACAAGATTAAGCTACTCCTAAAGTATAGTTTCTCCTGAATCAGGTGGAAGTGTAAATGTCATGAAACTTGGCCAAAACAATTTTGATTCCAGAAAAAATTTGGAAAATAATTTGCTTTCCAATTCAAACTCAAGATGGACGTATACCCTAACGAGTGGAAAAAATTGACTTGATATTTCATTGAAGGTGGATTCATGGGCAATTAGTCAATATGTAACCATATTGTTCTCGATTTAACCTCCAAAGAACCATATTTATTGCAAAATGGTTAGACGTCATGTTTGAGCTACATTTTGCCTTTTTAATTATGTTTGAATATCCATTTTGTATTTTTATTAGGTGACATTTTGGATTTGTCTAGGATTGGAAAAAAAAATCAATTTGTTTCATGCAAAATTGTCATTGTTATAATTTTGTAGCTAACAATAAAGTAGTAAATATAGGACAATTATTCCAATTAATTTATTTTTTTTTCAAGAAATATGTGTATAAATGCAAAGTGGTGAGAAGATTTTTCAAATTAATTATTTTAGTTTTTGCATCCAAAAGACCCTTGCCAATGAGGCAATGACCTTTGGGTCAAATTCTAATATTGGGCTAAATTTATCTTTTTGTATAATTGATATATAAAATTTTGATAGTTTTTGCTTTCAAAGAAATGTATATTTTGTAACTTTTTATTTCTTTAGAATTTTTAATGTAAAAATAAATCATTGTGATCTTTTTTAGTAAAAGGTGGAAATCAACTATAACATATGTTAGAATAATATGGAATTTTAACATAAATGAAGGTTAGAGTGAGAAACATATTTTTATTATTTAAATTTAAAAATCATCATATATATATATACCACACAACATTTTGTAATTTGGATTCTGAAAAATGGAATTTGCAATTACAATAATTCTTTCAAGTTTTGAAGTTTTTCAAAAAATTTACATGCATTGGAAACAAAAATTGTCAAGCTTCAATTTCTTAGCTTAAATCAAATACCAATAGTGGTTATTTTGAAATTCATATGGTAGGTTGACCAAGACAAATCCACTTTTTAGATGCACAGACCTTTAGGAGTTGAACAACTTTGTAACTAGTGATTATTTTTGTTTATTCAAAATTAACAAAATTGCTTCACACTTTAATTTTGTATATCTGAATACCTTACAAAGGATCAAATTTGACATGAAGTAAGAAATTATTGTTAAAAAATATCACATGTCATCTTGTGATTGGTTTTAAAGTGCAACAAACTTCTCAAAAATCTAATGTACAGATTCAATTTAGACACTTGTAGCTTCACAATGTTTACAACCTTGCACACATGTATAAAAACTTCAACTTTAGAAGTAGATACATAGATAAAACCAAGATGAATCCATTAGAATGAAAATGAATGTAGAGTGGGGTCCCAATCAAAATGGCTTTTTTGAAATCGTAGTGAAGGAAATTTCAATGCTGCTAATTTTGACAGCCTCCCAAGAGCTAAAAAATTGATATTTTACCACGAAATTTTTAATATAGCATCATCTTTATGTTAATAACACGTTTATGAAATTTTAAGGCCAAAATATTTACACGAAAAAAGATATTTGAAATTTACCAACATGTGTAGCCATGAGAAAAAAATCACTACTTCCAACTTTGACACTCTCCTAAGGACTGAATTTTTTTTTTTTTCCTTTAAATTTTTTGGCATAGAACCATCTATAGGTTAATTATATGTGTGAAAAATTTCAAGTCCAAAAGACCCCTACAAAAATAGATTTTCAAAATCTCCCAACATGTGTAGTTGTGAGAAACAATTAAGGAAACCATTTCACTATAGCCAACTCCGACACCCTCCTTATGGCTGAAAAACTGTTAATTTACCATGAATTTTTTGGTAGAGGATCAATTGAGTTTTTCCAAAGTAGGATGACATCATAATTTGGAATGAACATAAATGCACTTAGATGAACATAAATGCACTTAGATGAACATAAATACAATTAGATGTTTTATTTATGACCTAAATATATTAGATAATGTTTCATTGAAGGACACTACAATAAAAGCAATGTTTTATGCCTGTAAAATATGATTGCAGTGAGTCATATAATAAAAAAATATGACTCACATAGAATTCATTGTAGATGACTTGAAACATGACTAGGTCCAGTCATTACTGACGAGTCGCTTTGGACATCAATCACATTTTGAGTCATATGGATTGGGGGATATAATTAGCCATAATTAGCCTTTTTTTTGCCAACGTGGCGTATACGTTGACTATCCTTGAGGGCTTGACTTTTTTGTAGGCTATCTGGGCAAGGCAAAAAAAATCCTATATGGCATATGACTCTGTTTAGTCATATTTTTGGTCGACGTGGAATATGACTGTGGTGAGTCATGTTTTGGTTGATGTGGAATATGACTATGATGAGTCATATTTTGGTTGACGAGGAATATGAATATAATGAGTCATTTTTTTTGTTAATGTGAATTGTGGAATATCACCCTTGTGAGTTATATTTTCTATTATGTGAAAAATAACTCTCATGAGTCATATTTCACATTAGTAAAGAATATGATTCACAAGAGTCATATTCATATTTTTTTGTAAGTCATTTTTTTTATTAACATGGTAATTAATGTAGATGTCATTAGTAAATTTATGAGTGATTGTAGTCATATTTTGAGATGTGTAAGGTTGCATTTTGACACACATAAGTATGAACATTATATGACTATAACTAATTATATTTTGGCCAATATATTTTGTGAAATGTAACTCAAATAAGTTATATTCTGGATAATTGAGAGTCATATTTTTTAAATTTGTGTATAGTTTGTGATTGGGGTGATTGAGGTCCAAAATAGCTTAATTACAAACAACAATTACATTTTTCATGCATTTTAAATGGACATGACGCATTGCAATTATACATCAAAATGATTTAACAATTGAAAAAAATACTTTATGTAGTTAAAATCTTATACACATGATTTTAGAGATATACATGAGACAATCATATGAGAGAGAGAGAATGCAAAAAGGAATGCAACTCTTTTCATTGACATTTATTAGCCAACAATATAAAACATATATATATCACAATGAATCATTCACAAAATTCAATAGGGCTTATATTCCTTACAACAATGTGAAGATGGTTGTATTGGGTTGCAAGTAGCCTCCAACAATTTTGTTTCAACTCTTGGTGTTTGCATATACAATTAAAGAAATGAGAGGTCAATTTTTAGTGAATGAATAACAAAGCTGAACCTTCTAAGATTTACAAAAAAAAAATATGTAACACAAGTTTAGAGTAGGAAGAATAAAAATAGTGATGAAGGAAAGAAGAAGAAAAAAGTGGCAAGTGCTAAAAGATAACAACAAACAAGAGTTAAGATGCAACAAGAAATATCAACTAAGAGGCAATAAGAAACAAGTGTTAAGAAGCAACCAAAAAAACAAGAAGTAAGAACTAAAAAGCAATAAAAGGAAACAAAAAGCAAGAACCATGAAGAAGAAAGAGTTAAAATAGAAAAAGAAGAAACAAGATTCATAAACTAAAAAGCAACAAGAAATAAGAGCTAAGATGCAACAAGAACTAAAATGCAACAAGAAGCAACAACTAAGAAGCAAAAAACAACAAGTAACAACAAGTTAGATCTAAGAGACAACAAGAAGCAACAACTAAGAAGTAACAACACGTAAGAACTAAGAGATAACAAAAGGCAAGGAAGAAGAGCTAAGAGAAGTGGAGGCTAGAGTTTCAAAACCCTAAAGAAGTGGTGGCTAGGTATAAGTAGAAAATGTTAATATGAATATATTAAGAATATAAAGTGATTACATGTATATAAGGTGATCAGACCTTTTACAAGAAGAAGGATACAACCTTCTATGTGCCAAGAGGCAGTTCTTATTATGATTGTAACTAAACTACATACACTAACTTAACTAGTATATATCACTAATACTCCCACTAATTTGGTATGTAGTTAAAAATCAAATCTATTGAATAATTGATATTATTTATTTGTTCTAATTCCTGTAATTGGATTATGAAGTGGTATCCTTCCACTCTAATTATAGAAGTGGAATAAATTGTATAGGTGCTCCTATGGAGTTGACATAGAATCATAAACATGCAGATAAAGACCATTTAAGAAATGATTGTGTTTTTGTTTTGGTACACTTTTGATAAAGATATCTGCAACCATCTCATTGGTTGGAATATACCGGAGTTGTACTTGTTCGTATTAGATTACTTCTCTTGTATAATGATGTTGTGTTTCTATGTATTTACTCTGAAAGTAAAACTTTGGATTAAGACTCAAGGCAATGGCACTTTGATTGTCAACATAAATAATTGTGGGTTCCAATTGAAGGAAGCCCAAATCTTTGAGTAACCTACGTAGCCATATAGCTTCTACACATGCCTTGGATAATGCTATTTACTCAAATTTAGTACTAAAGAGGGCTACTGAAGTTTGTTTCTTACTAGCCCAAGTAATCATGGCTCCTATAAGAAGAAAACAATAATCGGATGTGGAGCGCTTTG
The DNA here is from genome assembly GCA_947034895.1 of Rhytidiadelphus loreus. Classification (NCBI taxonomy): domain Eukaryota; kingdom Viridiplantae; phylum Streptophyta; class Bryopsida; order Hypnales; family Hylocomiaceae; genus Rhytidiadelphus; species Rhytidiadelphus loreus. The sequence goes on from OX344764.1 coordinate 51,272,656, forward strand.
TATCTAGATCACCAGCCCAATTAGCATCAGAATAACCATTGAGTATATGACCATTAGTAGAGTGTTGATATGTAACAGTGTGGACTAATGTCCCTTTTATATATTTCAAAACTCGTTTCATTGCTTGCCAATGTACTGAGCTAGGATTTGATAGATATTGGGACAAACTATTCACACTATAGGTGATATCCGGTCTTGTACATATTGTAGAATGAATTAAACTCCCACATGATTTGAAATAGGGAATATCTTTCATTAAAGCTTTAGCACTATCAGTTGTAGGACAATCAATTTTGGAAAGTTTGATTCCAGCTTTCAAAGGAGTAGATATATCATGGCATTTGTCCATGTGATATCTCAAAAGTAGTGATTGTAAGTCTTTTTCTTGATTTACTACCAATGTTTGGCTAATTCTATCACGATAGATTTGTAATCCAAGGATGTAGTGAATGTGACTGTCAATCACTCATGTCAAACTCAACACTTAATAAGTGTTTAAGGGAGTGTATTGCTGAAATGGCATCACTCAATATAATGCAATCATCAACATAAATGGCAATAAGTAGAAAATGAGTTGAATCTCTTTTTACATAAATATTTGGATCAGCCTCAGTGGTAATGAAACCATTGGTAATCAAATAAGTATAAAGTTGTATATACCAGACACAAGAAGATTGCTTCAAATCTAGTAAAGATTTTTTTAATTTACATACTAGAGTTTCAGAAGAATCTGAATTAGTAATTGTCATGTTATCTGGAATGGTCATATAAATCTCCTTTCTTATGTGTCCATTGAGAAATGCCATTTTGAAATCCATTTGTTGAACTTCAAAGTTAAATTGGGTTGCTAATGCCAATAATACTCAAATAGAAGCTAATTTTAACTTAGAGGAAAAAGTCTCTATGTAATCAAGGCCAGCTACTTGGGTAAAACCCTTTGTGACCAACCGTGCTTTGTATTTATTTATATAACCATCAGGATTATATTTGATTTTAAATATCCATTTGGAAGTTATTGGTTTGCAACCAGATGGAAGAGAAGTTATCCTACATGTTTTATTTTGGATTAAAGATTTAATCTCAGAGTCAATGGCAAGTTACCATTGGAGTGCATTTGGACTTGCCAATGCTTGTTTAATAGTAGTAGGTTCTAAAATAGTGTTAACAAGCAAAGCTTATTTCTTATTTTTAAGTTTGGATTTAATGGGTTTGCAACCTTCAATTATTTCCAATAATCTTTTATGAGGATTAATCACTCATTGGGGTCTAGTATTGGAGGGAGAGGAGGATGGTGAAATATGGGTGGATGTATCATTAAATATCTCAGGAGTAGCTATTTGGGTATTGTCTAGAGATAATCTAGAAAATTCATCATCCAATTGTATTGTATTTGGAGGTGAATTATTGTGCTTATAAATGGTATTAATATGCCAAATAATATTGGAATCATTATTCAACTCATGAGGTGTATTACTAGAAGAGACTTCATCTAATTGTATTGGTGATGAGGATTGGTCACCAGAGTTGGGTACACCAACAGTAAGGTAGTCGGTTCATAAACCGACCATCTAAGCACTGTAACTGAATTTTGGGCAGGTCAAACTGCTCAAAATATTTTTGAATAAATTTTCCTTGAAAGAGAAGAAGAATTGGCATCTAACCCAAGTTGTTTCATATTTTTTGGATCATTTTTGAATTAGTTATGAATTTTCAAACGAGATGTGTTGTAGGTCCCTATTTGTGATCCTAGGTCTTTCATAAAGTGTTCACTGCGACTTCTAAACAGAAATGGGAAAAGAAAGGAAACTGATTGGCTCTTGCAATAATAAATAGTATTTTTCTTGATTCATTTAATGACAATGAAGGTCAATTCAAGAACCACCTCCAGCCCATTCCAGTAACATTTATAGGGGCGGTTCTAAATGCCCGAACGGAGTTCGAGCCTCCTACCTTAATTGTATTAGTATCTTGGTCAAGAGGTGAGTGTCTGTTTGTGTTGGAAATATGGGGAACATTGATTACTTGTTGTTGCAATCCATGTTGTATTGTAGAAACAGTTAGTTGTTTAAAAAAAGACATGGAAAAAGAAGAATCCTTTTCTGGTTCTTTATCAATGTACCATGGAATTTAATTAGATGATGCTATACTTAGTTTTTTTTTATCAAAAGTAACATCACGGGAAAAAAATTATTTTTTGTGTAGTTGTACTCATTAAGCGATAGGCTTTTTGTTCTTCATAATAACCAAGGAAAATACATGGTATTGTGTGGTTGTCAATTTACTTGCGGTGATTTCTGTGTATTAAGACAAAGGGCATATTGCCAAAAAAATTGAGGTATGATAAATTTGGTATTCTGCTTGTCCATACTTCGTAAAGAGTTTTATCTTTGATTGTTTTTATTGGAGATCGATTTTGTAGATAATTAGTAGTTAGTAGAGCCTCACCCCAAAATCGCTTGGATAATCCACTATGAGATAACATAGAGATGACAGCACCAATTAGAGTGTGGTTTTTCCTCTTTGCTCACTCCATTTTGTTGTGGTGTATCAGGAGTAGTAAATTGATGAGTAATACCATGTGTTTGATAGAACAGTTTAAATTTTTTTGATTTATATTCTCCACCATCAATTGTTTGAACAAAGAATAATTTTCTTTTGGGCCGTTTGATTCTCAACTAATTGTTTATAGATTTGAAATTTGTCTAATGTTTCTAATTTATTTTTGAGTAAATAAATTATTGTATATCTTGATTTGTCGTCAATAAAAATTAACAAATATAGAAGTACAGTGTGTGTTGGTGGATCAATTGGTCCACTTAGATCACTATGAACTAGTTCTAATAATTTGGTTGCTCTAAAATGAGTAATTTTAGGAAATGGATATCTATGTAGTTTACTATTTAGGCAAGAATGACATGAAGGTAATATATTCACATCATAATTATCTAATCCAAAGGACATTGATTTGATTTGATGTAATCTATTCCTATTGATATGGCATAATCTATGATGCTACAAATAAGCCTTGTCTGATGGGACACTAGCAGGGAGAGCTTCTATTTTGAAATAAGATTTATAGATATAACCTAGTTTATACAAATCGTATTCCAAGGTGCAAGTGGTAAGTATGTTACCTGCACTATTTTTTAAAGTGCATATGCCTTTTTTTAATAGTAAGCTCTCTACTAGCTTTATCAAATTGTGTTAAGGAGAATAGATTTTTAGTAAGGCCAAGTATGTGTAAAACACTAGGTATTTCTTTGACTATGTTATTAAATAATTTTATGGCAACATCTCCTTTACCTTCAATTTGGTGCGTAGTATCATCACCTAAGTAGACCAAGGGACCATTTGGTCTTTGGTCATTGTTCATAATTAATGAAAGCTTTTTGTGACATATGATATATATCATGTAACATATATTGGGTGGCCCCTGTGTCAACATACCATTTATCATCAATAATACATGTTTTATGAGTAAAATGAAATAAAGAAGCTATATACAAATGGTGATCTTGTGAGCCATTAGTATCTTGTACAAAATTTGATTGGCTTTTGTAATGATTGATAGAACTTTTCTCATTTGTTTTCAAAAATCTACAATCCCTTATATGATGTTCTAATTTTTTACAATTAAAACATCAATCAAATTGTTTTATTATTATTGATATTATTTGATACTTTTCCATTTGAAGATTCACCCTTATAATTGGATTTGGTGTCCAATTTTTTCTGAATTTAAAATTTCTTTTGTGAGTGTATAAGCAGATTGTGAATCAATAGGATTATGCTGAGAAGTCATGTCATTCATAAATATTTCTTTTCATATTAAGTATGGAATTAGAAAGTGATAAATTTGGTTGGAACTAACAAATGTATGATACTTGGAAGGTACATTTTCTATTAATACATGTATTGCATCTTCATCAGAAAGTTGATTTCCAGCAGCAGCTAATTACTGATTTGCTGTAGTATTGATCTAAACTTATGAATATGAGTTATCATATTATCATTTGGTTTCGTTTAAAAAAAATGAAGTTGTGCTTTGAGATGCATCCTTGTGACAACATCAAGTGATTCAAAGATTTGAGTAATATCATGCCAGGCTTGTTTTGATGATGAACAACTTTCAACATGTGAAGCTACCCTTATATCCAAGCAATTCCAGCAAGAGAAATTATATCTCTTTCTTCTCAATTTGCAACACTCCCTGCTCCAGTTTGAGATAGGACTTAGGCGTTGCCAACAGCTATTTCAGCTGCTGAAGGAGATATAGGCTTTGTTTCATTTCTAGAAACAATAGGCCAAAGTTTTTCTGCTTTAAAGAATAAGGTTAATTTATTCTTCCACACATTGAAATATGTGCCATCAAATTTTTCCACATCACGTGTGTCAAAAACCTTTGAATGAGCTATATTTTCAATATTTTGTTAAATTTTTGTTGTAATTTTTTAAAACTTTATTGAGAAAGATTGAGTAACTCCCATTTTTGTGATTCTAGATTTAATCGGTTCATTAATTGGTCCATAAATTGATAAAAGGATTCATCGTCTATTAGTTCAATGTCTATAAAATTAGGATTCTCTTCTTCATTTTTCTCATTATTTTCTAACTCAATAGTAGTGCCAAGGTTAAAAATACCTTGACACATATTGGAAGAAAAATAAAGAATTGTTCTAATACCATATAAGTAGAAAATGTTAATATGAATATATTAAGAATATAAAGTGATCACATATATATAAGGTGATCAAACCTTTTACAAGTAGAAGGGTACAACCTTCTATGTGCGAAGAGGCACTTCTTATTATGATTGTAACTAAACTACATACACTAACTTAACTAGTATATATCACTAATATTAGGATTTCAAACCCCTAAAGAAATGATGGCTAGGATTTCAAAACTCTAAAAAAGTGGTGATTAGGTTTGAAAATCCAAAAAAAGAATTGGCTAGGATTTCAAAATTTTAAACAATGACTTGTCCATATTTTTTTTGGATTGCCCATATTTTTCTTGGGCTACCTGAAAATAAAAAAATGTCACTCCCTTGAAAATATGACTAGAAATATGACTCAACGTTCCCTAAACATGTTCTCTACGTTCTCTATGAAATACTTTGGTGTTCCCAATGGGCGTATAGTATACGCTTGTGAAGTACAAGGCCCAAAAAAGACTAGCAGTCATATTTGCAATCATATTTCTCCCCAAAATGTTGGCATCCAAGAATATGACTGTGAGTAGTCGCCAGTCATCCCCAATCATATTTTTGCAGTCATAAAACATTGTTTTTGTTGTAGTGGGAGGATTTGAGAAGAGTAAACATTGTAATACTACTAATTATAAGTCAAAATTTGGTTTACTTCCATTAAAGAAGGTGGTGCAAAATGAGTCTATTTAACCCCTAAATGCCCAAGGCATTTTCTGGCTCAAAAATCACTGAAAACTGCCATTTTTGCTGCGATCTCCCAAGAAACCAAAAAAAACTTTCTTAAGAATCTAACCGTAGTATCTTGTACTTAACTTGTCTTGTATCATGTGGTAAAATTTTCATGAAGTTTGACCGTACGGATTAGAAGATAATAGCATTTGAAGTCAAAAAAAGAACTTTTTTTGAATGCTAGCTTGCAATTTCAGATGACTTTGACCACCATTTGTGGATTTTTTTTGCACTACAGTTCATAAAGTTAAATTTTTTTTTGTTGAACATTTGAGTTGAGAGTTGAGGAAAAAAAATTCAGAAAAAAAAACTTGATTTTCATTCATTAAAAAATTGTTAAGTAGAAGTAGGTCCAAGATTGAACGAAACACTAAATTGTTAATAGCTTGAAGATGGAATTGAAACATCATAATCCCAACACTGAGACTCTTCTTGCAAGCAAACTTTACCCTACCAAAAAAAATTTGAAAACTAAAAATTGCATTCAGAAATGAATTCTAAAAGTTTTTTTTTTCTGAAGATGAGTGGATTGCTTGAAAAATGAGATTGTCCATAAGTTTCTCATTATTAGTCCAAATAGAATCATGAATCAAAGCTTCAAATGTAGACAAAAACATAATCTTTAAAAAAAAAATTAAAAATTAAGAAAAATATTTTTTTGGTGTTTTTTTATTTTTGCCCAGCAAACTGCTTTTTAAACTTTGGGTGGCATAACTTTTGCTCCCGAGCACCAATTGGAAAAAAAAATTGTATTTTTAGAAAGCTGATGTGATTTCCTATCTTTAATTTTTTTTTTTAAAATCAGGTCAAAATTTGAGGTCACTTGAGCCTACCCCAAATCCCAAGCATCCCCCGAGGGAACTTTGGTCCATTAGAGGTTAATGTTAGATCCTATATTTAGTTATGCAAATAAGGTAGCTATTTGTATTATAGATCTTATTGCACTAATAGTTGTTGAGTCTTCTTTTGTGAAAACATAGTCATCAATCCTTAGTGTTTATTTGAATGAAGTGCACTTTTCACAACATTCATCATTCACGCGGTGGATGCTTGGATGCTTAGGGGTCAATACAACAAAGATGCACTGGAGCTCATGTTTTGAAAATACCATTGTTCCAGAAGTTTTTTTATTCATCTAATTTTCAATAAAAAGTGCAATTTGATGCTTTTTTTTAAGTCAATATCTAGATTTTACTTTACTCATAAAGTAAATTCAAAGATGCCATGCAATTATTGATCCAAAAAATCAGATTATTTTTGACTAACTGCTAAGTTGTTATAATTATTGTCCTTTTAGGATTGATTAACTCCAAATTCATATTGTGAGTTTGTGACTTGAGTTCCTCCAATTGAAAATAGTTTGTAATATATATTCCCTTCATTTTGCATAGTGACAATAAATTTTATGACATATTTAGATTGTTTGAAAACCTTCTATATCACTTTGTATATGAAATTATTGTACCTTTAATAAATAGCATGTCCAAATGTCTTCATTGTAGAAGGGGTGTTCTAATTTTGAGGGTTAGAGATCAATTTAGGAAATTGGTTCCTAATTTATTTTGTTATTTAAAAAAAAATGAAGTAGATTCCATTGCATTACAAGACAAGAACAATAGAATACAAATACCAAGGTAGGTTGGGCATGTAGCCCCTTACAAAGAACAAAACCAATCCCACCCCACTAATCCTATCTATCATGTGAAGTGACATTGAGACCATTTTACGTTGAATTACAATGTTAAATGGACTCCTATGAGAGTTCATTGTAGTTTGAGATGAATTTCATCCAAATTTTAGAGTTCATTCATCTTAGGGTTTAAATATTTAGATGGATGGAGTTCCTTGACTTGACATTGTGTCAAGTCAAATTTCATTACAAGAAAATGGAACCCTAATCAACAAAAGTTTAATGCATTTATGTTGATTACAACAATTTTCTTTTGGGCTTTGTTGATCTAGAAATTCTCTAAACATCAATTAAAATAATTGTGTTGGTTTCACCAAAAAGAATTTTCTCATTTGATTCAACAATCCTCTAATCATCATTTTCATTTTCCCCCAATAGTACTAGAGCAAGGTCAACAAAAAAATTATTTACAAGTAAGCCAAAAAATAAATAGAATGAATAATTTTTTTTGTCAAATTCAACAAAAACTAAATGAGTAAGATATTGTGAAAAATGAAAATGACAAATGTTAGTGGGAAAGTCAAAAATAAAGGTCAATGACCATCTATCATCAAAAAATTTATAGATGACAAGGTGAAAGACTTACTTCATTGACATTTAGTGAAAATGCAGTGAAAAGAAGTTGTTTTATAATGAAATTCATTGTCTATCATAAATACTCAAAGGGTATGGGATAATTTAAAGATGAGAACTTGATTGCTCATTGTCAAAATGTAGAAATTGTGTGCAAAGTAGAATTTCAGACCTCATTTTGGTATAGTATAATAATTTTTTTCAAAAAACTTTTGGACTAAAAAAAGTTGTGAAATCAAGCCAACTTGTATCTTCAAAAATCCATTTGAGATTTTAATCCTCCAATCAAATGTTATGGACAAATTTCAGAGAGGATGTTTCAAATTGTCAAAAAGAATGTCCCTTCCAACCCTCTCCAAAATTTGTCCAAAGCTTTTGATTGGAGTGTCAAAATCTCAAATAGAATTTTGGATATGAAATTTTTTCATATAGCTTAATTTTCCACATTAACCTAGTTCAAAGATTTTTGAAAACAATTATTCTACACTACCTAAATGAGGTTTGAAATTTTACTTTGAATGTCACTACTTTTGACTTAACTAATTTACATATTCCACATGCGTTGTTCTACCTATTATCACCCCACTTGTATAAAGAGCTTGTCTTCTCATCTCTTCAACTGGAAAGATAAGTGACATTCAAAATTCTATTGCTAAATTTATTGAATTATTTTGAATATAGTGTAGTAGCTTTGTGGTATGTAGGTTTTGCCTATGGGATAAAGATGAAAGATCTAACTAAGTTCAAGTTGTTAGTAATGCATAGGAAGACCATCCGGTCTTATATAAGCTTCAACAAGGAACATTTTCTACACCTATCTCTACCTTGGAGCAAGGTAGAGTTGGTCATCATACAACAAGATTTCGTTAGGAGAACAATTTGTTTTTTGATTTGTGTGTGGTCTAATGGAACTAGGTGCATAGTTCCAAGACCAAATCAGAAGGCTTTTTAAGTATGGCAAATACATGAGGAGCTTGGGCATTTTGGCATGCATAGAATATATTTTATGTTATGCAACCAATATTGATGGACTAGTATGTATCAACAAGTTGTTATTTATGTTTCATAGTGTAAGGTGTACGATTGAGTTAAATCAAGTTTTAACACCTTATCACTTCAACTAAGACTTTTGCCCATCATGATTTGAGTTATCGTTGGTCTCCAGACTTTGGCAAATCAGTCGTTGTCACACTACATGGAGCTAAATACGTGTTGGTAATTAATGGTGGAGCATTTTAACAAGTTGTAATGTCATGTTATTTGATGGCAAGTAGCTATGATATATTTTCATTGCTAGGCAAAAAGCCCCCCTAGAGTTGGTCCAGTGAGAAGTGTATGAACCCTAAACTCGAAGCAATGGACTACTATAAATTTTTTGATAATTTTTTTATTGAATTGACTCTAAATGAAAAGGGAGAAACCCATCCCACATCACAAAATAAACCTCTTAACAAACAATTATCATTCAATTAAGTACTTAGCTGGATTAAGGCAACTTTGTATGCCAAAATCTCACTCAAATGTGCAATTTGGGGCTCAAAATGGCCTAAACTAGGCTCTAACCAACAATTACAACACAACATCAATCACCCCAAGCAATTCATTTCCCACATGCATGATCTCCAAATTTGTATTTCTCACTTAATTTTCTAAATCCAATACTAAGACACCTCCTTTCAAGCAAGCAAGTGATGCCTTAATTGTCATCACCTAGTTTAGCTAACCCTAATTTAGTTGGATTTGAGACAATACTTCCTTACTTGTCTTAGAATCCTAAAAAATTAGACTTCACATTCACGCATCCATTAGACCATCCCATTTCACAAAGAAAATTTCATGCATAACCTTTGGGACCCTCACTCAACTAGGGCAAGGCACAAACATAGTGTAATTATCATTACATTTTGAAATGGCCCCAAGGGTAGCTGACTTCCCTCTACAAAACTGGCCACCATTGCCTCGTCCTTGCTCCAAATGGGGTGAGTTTGGTCTCTATAGAAATCCAGCTTAACCCATTAAGGACTGGTCGACCATTTTGTGGTCGATTTGGGTCCTTTTTGGTTTGTAGAGAGAGCATGTCAACAAATTTGATGACGTGGCAAAGGGGACGGGTTTGGGGAATTGAGAAGTGAAGAGTTTAGGACAATAACTAGGCCAATCTGAGGTGGCATGTGGCCAAAGGGTTGAAAAAACCAAGACAACAGGGGCTCAAATTACACCAAGATTTGCTAAAAATTCTTACTTCACAATGCACCTTCACCAAAAAATTTAATGCTAAACCCTATATCATGTGCAACACTTCCATCTGTACGGTTAGATCTCCGATAGGCACTTGCATTCAAAAGTTTTTAAATTGCTCCCAATTGGCCATACAAAGGATTGCCCACCCCCCAAATCAACCACGGTCCTTAATGGGTTAAGGATCCAACTCCTCTCAAGAATCCAATTCAATCCACCTTGTCGTTCTCCTAATATTGCTCACCTAAGTTGGCAATACCATTTGAAGGCGGCATCTAACCTCCTTGTACAAAATTGGTCGCCCCATTTTTGTCAGTGCTCCAAATTTGGCAAACCTTAGCTTTTTGAAAAACTAACTTGAAGATCCAACTCTTCTAAAAAATTCAGCTCAATTTGACTTATTGTTCTCTTAATATGACTCGCCAAAGTTCGTAGTCCCCTCCCAATTTCCAAGAATCCTAATTCTCTTCCATCATCCAATCCAATTTTCCATCTAACTTAAATCAACCCATTTTTCTTCACTCATTTTCCCCCTAAAAGAGGTGGACCTACTTGACTAATTGTCTTACATGTTTTCTTTCTTTAATCTCTCACCATTTATGCTTAAAACGCCATGAAACATAAAATTGCTCTCAAAATACACATGCACACCAAAAGTTAGAAGAGTTGAGAGAGAGAGAGAGGGCTTGGAACCCTAATTTTTCCTATATCCAAACTTCCTAATAGACTAGTTTGCCTAATTATATTCATCCAACATTAAATTATTGTAAATCTACTAGTTTAGTATGAAATGCACCAAATTAGTGAAAACTGCACTGATTTAGTGTAGACTGCACCAATTAGTAGAACACCCCCTAAATTACTGTCTTTTTCCAATTTTATTGAATTTGTCCCATTTTAGTATTCCTATCACTACACTTGTGTTCTAGTAGTAGTTTTAAGTTTGCTAACTTCTTGTATGTTTTTCATATAACTTATTTTTAGTGGTTTTCAATTTACTTTTAGTTTCATTTCCTACTTTTAGTGTTTTTGTTTTCACTATCATTTTTTAATTTCTAACTTCCTATTTAAAAAATTAATTAATTTAAATTTAAATTTAAATTTTCACTTTTTTATTTTTTTTATTTGGTATTTCTTTTTGGTTTCTAATTTATCACTAATGTCATTTCTTACCATTGGCCTAATTTAGTTGCTTTACCACATCTTGCTTAAAGTCATTTTAGTTTTAAATCCCTATTTTTTTCCTAAAATTTTCCATTTGTTTCTTCTAATTGCATTTCCTAAATTTCGGACTAACTTCCTTATGTTCCTATCTCTATGTACAAAAAAACTCCCTAATTGGTGGTTATAGGTTAATCCAGAGTACTTAACACTTCCAGACTTGCAAATTTCCGCAAATCGTTTATATATTCTATATTCTAAAAAGTGAACAAATGTGGTGGTTCACAGTAGCTATTAGGCTTTGTAGGGTACAACAAAGGTTGGTTGTAAACTTAGAATAGCCAAAATGGCCATGTATTGGCCATTGGGGACTAAAGTGATGTTTAAAGACTATTGGAGGTGTGAACGGAGTCACTTTGGGGTGCCTTTAGGGTGGTTGTAACCCTAGGCTGTCTCTTTGGAGTTGATAGGAGTTGAAGCATGTTGTATAAATGATGGTTGGTGTTTTTTCAATCTTTTGCTAAGTGTTATTTTTTGATTTGAAGTATATTGCAAGACTAATCTGATTGAGACAAAGTAGAGGCAACTTAGGAGATTTAGGGGAGCCTATTCTTTAAAAAGAATGGTTTAGGTGCTAATGTTAGAACATTGGAGTAGTTGGAGAGGTTTGAATTGTTGTTTTGGTGTTGATGGCATTGGAGGCATTAGAAGCGTTGGTGGTGTTGGTAGTGACATGCGAAAATGTTTGCAAATTCAAACCTTGAAGTTTTGGAGTTGAAGGTGTTGGTTTGAAGTTGGAGGACTTAGAGGGCTTAGGAGTTTGCTAAAAATGACTTGGAAGAAGCTCTTGAGTGTAAGGATCCATGTCTAACTCGTTTTGTGCAATTTCGATAAAAATTGAGAAAAATACGAGAGTTTGAGTGGGCTGGTTCAAACCCTCATGTGTGCTAGACCAAACTAGCATTAGTAATGATTTGGTGTTTGGGGGACATTAAGACGGTGGCTTAGTTTTAGAAAGAACTCAAATTTCAATAGCTATCCAAAAACTAAAAAATTACCAAAAATTGCCAAAAATTGGGAAAGTTATGGCATTTTAAAGTTTGGCAATGGGTTTTGTTTTGGAAGGTGTTTTTGGTGGTGGTTGTTGATGTTTTTCAAGTGTTGATAGCTTGGCAAAACAAGAGAGACAAAGACCAATTGACTTTTAGAAATCATCACACCATTTACTACAATAATTATAGATTTTACTAGATCATTTATCAAAGTAACTTTTAGAAGTTACAAGGGTAATTATTGGATTAATTGAAAAAGCAACCTAGGAGATTTAGGGATCGAAAGAGTAACATGATAATAAGTTGAATTTTCCTAGTCTAGGATGAAACCCAAGGATACTAGTACAGGGATTCTTTATGGAAAAATGTCAATTGGTCTATCATTTTGGTGTCTAGGGTCATTTTTCAACAATAGGATGTGAATCAAAACGTTTTTTTTTTGCCAATTTGCTAATTATTTCCATTATCTTGCTAAGTCATCCAATACCAATGCTTATGGACACAATGTTGTTGTCCCAATCTTGTCTAGTACCTATCTAGGGGTAGGCAAATGTTCAAGAAAATATTTGAGGTTAGACAATTGGTCAAATGCATTCTTTAGGACCAAGACTAATAGCATAAATATATTTATATAAATACACATGTGGTGTTTTGTCCTCTCTATTTGTCCTTTCTACAACAAATTATCCAGTAAGCTAATTATCTAGCTTAATTACTGATTTTTTAGTGCAATAATGCTCAATCACACAATTTCGTATTGGCAATTGGTTCTAGTGTGCAAGGTGTACGTGCAAGGGTTAGGAAATGTCTCTATACATTTGTTAATTCTACTTGTCCATCATCAACAATTCTTCACTTATAATTGTGTCCACTATTACTACTTGATAGGTCTTAGCCAATTAGCATCAGGTACTTTTCTTTTTTTCTAGCATGCACTTGGTGTTTTTCCGATTGTCTAATTTATTAAGTTGTACTTCCATTGCAAATTAGCTAATTATTTTTAGTAGCAATTAGACAACACAAACACAAAATCAATTGAATTCACTATCTAATTGTGTAGCAATTTTCAACCCTATATCTTTCCAATTGCCAAACTTGGATTACTACAAATGTTTTGCACATGCCATTTTTTAATCTTGCATAATTGAACTTGTCCCACAAAGATTCAAACCACATAGTGATCAAGGATTTGGACATTAAAGATTTCACACAATAATCAACGCCAAGAACTCATTTGATGTACTTACACATGCATAAGTAGGAGTATTTGATTGTCTACACTCACAAAATGAACCTTGAAATTTCAATTAGAATAAACTCAATTGATATCAAACCAAGCAATATTGCACTGCAATCTAAATTTACAAGGTAATCCATCTCATCTTTGGATTCATAAATTTAAGAACTGAAATCCATCTACAATTCTAAATTGCCTTCAAGTATGATACACAAATTAACTACTTCCTTGTACAACTTGTATGCATGCGATTTTACACAAATTCTAAGTATGTACTCTATTTCCAATCCATCACCCTATATACCTCAGTGATTCCACAATCAATCTCCACAATCATCTATCTCTATTCCACTACCACTTCTACAGACTAAAACCATAAGTTAAACATCAAATCCCAGTCCTACAATTGTCACTACATGACTACTGGAAATTATCAATCCAAAAATTATCCATACCAACCTCAAACCTACCGCCAATTCGCTACCACAAATTAAATCAAGTATTCACCACTAGAAGAAAGCCTTGTTTAATTGGATGTTCCTGCGTCAAAGTTGACGGATTTTTTTTAAGCATCCAATGTAACATCTTCATGTATTTATGTCAACAATGACATCCAATGTAGCATAAAGATGTTACATTGGATGTCATTGTTGACATAAACACATGAAGATGTTACATTGGATGCTTAAAAAAATCCGTCAACTTTGACGCAGGAACATCCAATTAAACAAGGCTTCCTACTAGTGCACAACAATTAGACGATTCAAGTTAACAGATAAGCCTGGCGAGTGGCGATTTGCTACAGACAAAATCCAAAGCAATTTGATTATATACAACTTGCACACATTAGTCAACTAACAATAACTCAAACAATTTCAATCAAAATAAATGACCATTAACAATTATAATTTTAACTTCTTCAATTGTTCATAAAATGAATAATTTATCTTTGCTTCTTACAATTTGACTTCAGTATTGTCCAACTCATCCGTCAACCCAACAGACAATCTTCATGGTCCTTCTCGAACATCACCATTTGCAAGTCAACAAATTAATTTTCTAGATCAATTTGCCACTTGTACTTTGCAATTGACCAAACTTTAAGATACACTTCTAGACCTCTCTCAATCTAGTGGCATAAATAATTAATTGATGATTTAAAGTTCAATAGAATCTATAGATTCACAAGGTACTCATACAAAAGCAATTCAGCCATCTCACCCAAGGCAAATTGTAAATAAATAAATACACAGTTACAAATAAACACTTATACAAGACGAATCAATTGAAAGAATAGACTAATACAAAAATTGCCGATGAGCCATATATACAAATTTGACTTTTGTTCAGTCTAAGGAGACACCAAGCTAATTAGCCAACCTTCCAATCTTGCCAAATTACCCTTTTAAAATCTAATTCAAGTCCTTTTTACATTTAAGTGAATTATCTAACAATTTTTTTTTTAAACAAGAGGACAAATCCATTGATAAAGATAAAGTACAAAGAACCAAAAGGCAGACCCTCGGCGGAATTTTTTTTCTTTTCAATTTTTTAGTAGCAAAGACCAATCAAACTAAAACTACAGAGTGGCAAACACACCCATCAACTAGACGACAATCCAGATCAAGTGAAGGCACCCATCTTTGGACGGGCAAGCTTCTAGTGCATCTAGAGATGTGAGCGCTCACCGAAGAAGTTAGTTTGAAGCCAAGTGTTGTCGAATCTTTTGAGGAAAATGCCGGCTTTATTTGGGTACAACGTGCAGAGGTTGATAGCTTTGAGCCACGCTGTCCATGCGTGATCGACAAATGCTTCCCATAACATTTGTTCGATTCGTTGGGGAGGCCAGTGGTCATTGTTAAAACATATCGCGTTACGGTCCAGCCACACAATCCAAATGACTGAGCCACGAAGTAAAGATCACATTATTGTTCCTATCTTCAATCTTTTTGGCAACTTGGAGCCCAACACACACTACTGCCATGTTAGTGCCGGCCATCTACCCGCGTCAGGTGGAATCTGAAGTGCTTGATACAGCGCAGACAAGGCAAAATTCCACACGTGACAGGTCTTAGTACAATGATGGAACCGATGCAGTATTGACTTGTCAAGGCCAACTTGACAACTTTGGTATACAATGGAGATATTAGGGTTCGCAATTTTTCTCCAGCAATGGACGGCAACAACGCAATGGTACATTAACCATATAAATCCTGCGTCTTTCTGGGGCTGAGATTTGCTCCAAATTTCTCCCCAGTTCGATCTGTAGCTTGACACCAACTCCCCATGCTACTTCTCGTGGATTGGCTTGTTTAGTCGTGTGTGATTAGACAAAAGATAACGTCCGAGCTTCATAGTATATAGCTGTAGAGATGCTGCATTAATCTAGGACCATCTGCTTGGGTTAAAGAAGAATTCAGCAATAATACCCACAAATAAGGGAGGACCCTTAGGTGTATGAGAGATTCTAATTCTCTTGAGCCATCCTGAAAATACCCTACTGTCATGATCGCCTGGGTCCGCTCTGTCTCTGAGACACATAGATATACGGCCCACCCTAAAGCTGGGGAGACCTCGAGGTAGTTCGATAGTTTGTCTGCCTTGGGCTAAGTGAGGTTTGTATTGAACTGAAGTAGAAAAAATCAAGCTTGGAAGTAGGTCAGCTTCGTTATCAAACACCCCAAGGTATTCCTGCTTACGGGTGATGAATCTGTTGGATGTTAGTATAAGGAACCACCCTCTCAGAATTGATGACAGTATGTTGTTGTAAGCTTGGGCTTCTCCATCGTGCAATTATCTAACAATTTTTACTCTTCAAAATTGAATTAGAATGTTTCACCTAATGTGAAAGGTAGTAAAAGAGCAAAAAAACAATTGGCTCAAAATTCTCTATGTTTGCACAAGTGGTTTGAATTTGTGGCACTACTACAAAAAATTTCAAAGTTGGTGGCTTTAGCTCTTATTGAATGTGTTTTGATACATTTTGGAGCACCTATTGAGGCTTTGACGAATCAAGGGTGGGAATTCCTTGGCTTATTCAAAGAATTATGTACCGAGGCTTTGATAGATCATCGTTCTACTTCTAGAAATCACCCTAAGGCAAATGGCTTAGCTGAATGGGTTATCCAAATAGTCAAGTATGGTTTACAGAAGTATAGATAGCTTCAAGACAATCATTGTGATTGGAACTTGATGTTGCTATGGACTATTGTTTCAGTAGGCAAGCATCATTGACATCTTATAGCCCTTACCAATTGTTATATAAAAGGGAGTCAATTCTACCTAGCTCAATGTGGGAGAAGTTATCTTGAGTTGTAGACTTGGATGACCATGATCTGTGGATTCAATGTCTACATGATGAAGGAGAATTCTTCAAAAAGGCTTTGCCCATGGACATGGAGAACTTATCTATTGTTCAACATCATGATACTTTACGGTATGGTTGTATTTTCAATGGAACTTAGCAATCTCAATTGCAAAGATTCTCTTGAATAAATTATGCCTATCTCCAACATGAGGTGCCAACAACTCTTGATGTAAAAGTGGGGTGTACTATTCTTTGCGTGAAGGATGTGTTGTCTAGTGGTATTTTGTTGCTTGAAGGCAAAGATGGGCGAAAATGTCAAGAGAACTTCAATAAATGTGCTCCATGTCATCTTCCTATTAAGGATTCTTTACATCTAGAGTTGGTTGTTGTGCCAATTGACCTTCCATGTTATGTGTGCTGTGAGAAGAAAGGAACAGGTGTCATGTTACTGTGTGACCAATGCCAACGTGGATGGCATATGGGATGTGTGACACCACTTCTTTTAACTCTTCCTTCTAGGGATTGGATTTGTCCTCGTTGTAGATAGTCTTCTAGTCATGTCACATCTTCTAATAGAAATTGAGAACTTTTTTCAATGTTGGCCTTTTATATTTGGTGATCATGCTGCATTTAGTTAATGGCTACTAGTTATGAATTCACGACATCAAGCTACAATGAGATTGACCATAAGATTCGACTTCCAAAAAACTGTCAAATTAAGTGATTAAAGATGGAGCTTACATTGCATCCTACCAACAATCCTTTAGAAAGTTACTTCCTCACCAACTTGATTAACCTATCTATGCACCATCACATTGACCTAAATGTGTATAGTTGTTGCAATATTATCATTGATATTTATTCTTGATTGTGTATGTATTTGTTCATAGTTGATTAGACGGACTTCTTATCCTCAATCTAGGGGGGCATTCAAAGTTGTGTTTGTTATGCATTTTTGCCCAATTTTGATTGCATATTTGATGTTGGTTGTGGCATTTGACTTGAACAATCTTTATTTACACTCATGATGGTTGTCATATAAAGTGACATTGGAACCATTCTACATCAAATTATAGCATTAGACGGACTCTTATGTGAGTTCATTGTAATTTGGGATGAATTTCATTCAAATTTTAGAAAATCATCCTTCTTTGACTTTTTATTGTTATCAAGTCCAAAGTTGTGAGTGTTTTTAAAGAAAGTTGTGTATCTTGTTTTGCTTGAAGATGAGGGCTTATAATTTAGTGAAGTATGAGGGCTTATAATGGTGTCAAAACCATTTGGGAGAACCCAATGAGTCCTAATAAAATTCACAAGGATACGTGTGTAGACAACAATTCTTGTTCATTCAAAATTTGATTTGTAAAAACTTTGAAATTCACCAAAAATCTTAATTTGGGTTAAATCTCAAGAATTTAGAAGCTGAAAAGTGAGACACTAAAGACATTTATTGTGGCCCAGCATTGGATCGATCTAGGGGAAGATTTTTCAAAGCTTAAACAAAACATCCCTTTCAAAGAATCGTGAATTAGATTCACAAAATTATTAATGATAAACTCATGATAATCTAATAGAACATTATATTAACAAAAATTTAAAAAGAAAATCTTGTGATTCCTAGAGTTATAGGTTGTACCTCGTATACTTGTAACAAACATGAAACTTTAGTCTATGTAAAAAGGAAAGAAAAGAAGTTTATAGATCACAAATAACAAAAGACTTCAAAGCACAAAACACTCAACAAGAGTTAGGACTTGAATTAGTCAACAATTAACAATCAATAGTTAGTGATAATTAAATTTTTTTTATCAAGTATCCTTTATAGATTTATGACAAAACCACGACAGTTCAACACACAATTTTGTAAAACCCAAGGATAATCTCACTTCTACTTCTTTGAAAAACTTTGTTGTCTAAAAAAAGCAATTTTCAAAAGCTTGAAGTCATTACTGAAGATGAATCTAAAATTTCTAAAAGTTACAAAAAATAAAACATTGATGTTTAGGGTTTGGAAATGGCAACCTTAGATCTTGACAAACAAATGGGCCATCCAATATATATATATATGAGGCAATGAGGATTGGTTGTAGAGGTTTTGATTTGACAGTGTTTTGATTTTGATTTTTTTCTATTGATTTGGAGCGTCCTATGTATACCGCGGGAATCAATTTGTTGAAATTTGACAAACATGTTTGAGTGCTTGCTAAGAGATTGTCCTATGTGATAACTTGAGGTTTGTGACGAGAGGCTAGATGTGAGGCACTTAGGGTTGGTTGTGGTGGTCTGGATATGACAGTGTTTTCATGGTGATCCTTTTTTATTGATTTGGAGCATGCTCACTTGAATCTTTACTCGTAAGAAGGCATTCCAATTGACGTTGACGGACATTCCAATAGGAGAAGCCAACAAGACAGAAAACCTTGGAAACAATCACCACCTCCGTATAACAATGAATGGCAACACATACAAAGTCCACTACTGCTACTATGAGTCTTCTTAAATGCAACAATACACAATAGATTATTTTGACTATGCATGTTGTCCAAATTATGTTTTTTGTATCTTTAGTCAACTGCAATTGTAGTGCCAATTATGCATTTCGCTTTTATCTCAATCTATCCATTCACCGATAATTATCAAGTTATTGGTCACTTCTGATTGACAAAATAAAGTTAGATGTGTCTCTAACCCCTTTTTTACGTCTTTAATTGTCACCTAATTTTTTTATCCCCTTAGACAAATTAATCTTGCCATAAGGAAACTCGAGAGGAAAGATATTGGAGAAGACGGATATTGGAGAAGACGTGGATGGGTTCCCTTGTCAAGATCTCAGTTGCATGGGCAAACGAGAAGGGTATGCTTTAGGTTTACACTCTACTGTCCATCCTCGCAACAATAGTGCATTAGAGTCTGTGCTATGGAGTTGATAGTGGCTGTGTCGATTGTGTCGTAGCAGTATTGCGGTTCTTTCTGATGGAGATGTTGTTCGCATTTGCATCGAGGGTTGCTGTTGGAATAAGTCACTAATCTTTATTAGTGCAGAGTAAGAGAGAGCTAACACAGAGAGTTAACCTTATTTATCCTAATCTGGGAAAGCTAAGTCAACGACTAAGGGTTGACAGGGATGAATGTCATCCATAGAAGGAAACCCTGATACTGGGTCTCGTTGTTTCCAACACCCCCCCTCAATCGAGAGCCAGAAATGTCTGGTAGTATTCCGTTTCTGTGGTGTGAGAAATTTGCGGATATGGCCCGAGTGGAGTTATGGAGATTCCAGTTGTTGAAGGAGAGTGTGTGCGGTGCTTCGCTGGTGAACCTGGCTGGTCTGGTGTTGTGGTTGATGTGCGTCTTGCTGTCACAATGTATCAATTTGCTTGCAGGTGTTGTGGGCGCCTTCCTTGATGTACAGGCCGATGAGGTTGGTAATTGTGCTATTTTGGGGAGCAGTGGGGTATGTAAGCGGCTCGCCATTCAGGATGAGCACCCGAGAGCTTCGTGTTCCGGTGGTGTAATGGACTGTGGCGATGAAGCAAGACTTCACAAGTTTTATGCCGTCCGTCGAGGGCGCATTCCCGGGATTTATTTTCGTTGGGAAGATTGTTCCCGTGAAGTGACGAGGTACCCATGCGCGGAACACAAGAGTTTCAGAACTTTGCGGGAGGCGGAGGACTACCTCTTTAAACCCTAATTGCTTATCTGGGAATGCTGTAAGCACATCCTCGAGTAAGCACAGTCGCCTTCGTGGGTTTGAACGTTCTTCTATCAGAAGCTAAGTAGACATAGTCCGTCAATCGAGATACTCGCAGGTGCTAGCTAGTTCGGTTAGAACAGAGAATCTCCTTAGGTTATCTTAAAGCTGTCCAGGCTCCTTATCCCTAGTATGGATCTATGCTGGTGGAATTTGATTTTTCCCAGCGATTTTGTAAGAGCATCGGCCGGCTGATTTTTCGTATCAATATATTGTAATTTTATTTCCCCCCCCAAGACTCTTTCTCGGATGAAATGGTAATGGATTTCAATATGTTTTGACCTAGCGTGGAATACCGGATTGTTGGCCAGTTTAATGGCACTTTGATTATCACAGTGGATAGTAATGCTAGGGTGCTGTTTTTGGAAAGATCTTTGCAGGTGAGTTTCGGAATTCGTAGAGGGTCGAGGCTGCAGTTCCGCAAGTAGACGGTGGAGCCAGACAGCTTCCTGAGTCCCATCGCTCAAGGCCCTATACTCAGACTCGGTTGAAGATCTAGAGACGGTTAATTGTCTTTTGGATTGCCAGGTGATTGGGCCTCCAGCCAAGGTGAAGATGTACGCGCCCATTGAGCGGCGAGTTTCCGGGCAAGATCCCCAGTCGGCGTCCGTATATCCAGAGATCGTGATGGGAGCTCCGGCAACGTATAAGATCCCAGTGTCGATGGTCCCTTGCAGGTATCGGAGAACGTGTTTTGCAGCTTCAAGATGGGCATGTTGAGGATTCGCCATATAACTGCTTAATCTGCTCACGGCGTATGCAATGTCAGGTCGTGTGACCGTTAGAAAAATAAGTTTGCCAATCAGTTTGCAATAGTATGTCGAATCTGTGTAGGGAGAGTCTATATTGGACACAAAAATTTGACCTTCGGGAAATGGTGCAGATGTTGGCTTGCAATCTATCATTCCAAAGTCGGTAAGGATAGACTTAGTATAATCACGTTGATGTAGAAAAATTCCCAACATAACATTCTCAAATGAAATTCCGAGGTATCGCTTGACCTTGCCAAGGTCGGTCATTTCGAATTCGTTGTGCAGGAATTTCTTAAGCCATAAGATAAGGTGGTCGGAGCTGCCTGTAATAAATAGGTCATCCACGTAGAGTATTAGGATGATTGTTTCACCGTCTTTGTGCAGGTAATACTTGTTGCTATCCGAATTGCTGCGGACAAGGCCAACACGTCGAAGGGCAGCATCAATCCGCTCGTACCAGGTACGAGGACTTTGTTTTAATCCATAGAGAGATTTGCTTAGATAGCATACTAAGTTTTCTGTACCACGGCCGCGGAAACCAGGTGGTTGTGTCATATACACCCTCTCTTTTAGTAATCCATGGAGAAATGCTGTCCTAACATCCATATGATGGATATTCCAACGTTTTGCAGCGGCAAAGGCGATGATAGTACGAATGGTGGCCCACTTGATTACTGGAGCGAATGTCTCATCAAAATCAATCCCATGTCTTTGTTCGAAACCCCTAGCAACTAACCTGGCCTTCTTGATTGGTGGTTGTCCATCTATGCCATGTTTGAGAGTAAATACCCATTTACAGGTGATGGCCTTCTTGCCCGATGGGAGGGTGGTCAGATCCCAAGTCCTATTCTTCCAGATGGATTCCATTTCCTTTTGCATTGCTGAACGCCACCCAGGGTCATGACGAGCTTGTTGAAAATTTGGATTGTCGTGTTGGGATGGTGCAGGAGTCGTTTGAGGTAGCAATGGACTAGAGACTGGCATGCAAATGTTGAAGTCATCTGTAGAGAGACACAATTCATAACCGTCTAATCTGATATTCTGTCTTCGTGGGCGTTGTGATCTTCTAGGCAGGTGAGGCTCCGTCGTTGAAGGAGGGAGCTCTGTCGAGGAAGGAGGGGCGGCCTGTACTAGCGGGCTGAAAATTTGGTCGTGAGTGTCAGCCCACTCTCCAGGGATCCCGTGATCACTGTTATCCGTCCTTTGAGGTGATACGAAGCAGGGTGTCGTCTTTGTAGGAACAGGGGCAGTAACAGGTTTCCTAGTCCCAGTTGCGGTAGCAGAACCAGCGCCAGCAGAAATTTCCGGAGGCTTCCCGGAGGCTTCCTGGGCTCTCTCTCCGATAGGGATGCACGAAACAGGGGAAATGTTGTCAAGTAAGTCGAAATTTTGTAAAGGTTCAGTGGTCTCAGAAACTGGGATTTTAAAGTTGTATTCATCGAATCTGACATCCCTGCTAATAATAATTTTTCTAGTCTGGGGATTGTAGCACCTATATGCTTTGCTGTTTTCATCATATCCAAGCAAGATAGTAGGGATTGCTTTCTTGTCTAATTTTTGGCGCTTGATAGCAGGTATATGGCAGTATGCCAGACAACCAATAATTCGAAGGTAGCCAAGATGTGGAACGATGCCTGTGAAAGCCTCTTCTGGAGTGCGTAATCTCAGGGCCTTCGTAGGACATCGATTTTGGATGTAATTGATTGTGCAGGCAATTTCGTCCCATAAGACTCTTGGGATTCGTGTGCCGGTTACTACGCTCCGAATTCCCTCCAGTAAGGTTTTGTTTTTCCGTTCTGCCACTCCATTTTGGTGAAGAGAGTGACCCGCTGTTAATTGTCTGACTATGCCGTGAGTAGAATAGTATGTAAGGAATTCGCGTGAAATATATTCTCCTCCCTTATCTGTTCGTAGTGTCTGTATCCGTTGTCGCACTGTAAATGCGTACATAGTGTAAAAATGCATAGTAATACATTATTTCCATAGATTTGATTTTAATAATATAAAAATAAAGATGACATCATCCTTAGTAGCTTCAAGATGACGCCTTCTCACGATGACATGAGCCATCTATATAAGAATAGGTTATCATCTTAGAATGCCACCAAACTTGAAGTAGTTTCTTTATTGTATCTTATAGATTTCAGTATGTCGAATTGGAGGGTTTTTTCTGAGTCTCAGGATGAGGAGCCTCTACCAGAATCGGAGTTTGAGTTTTCGTTATCTCAACTACCGGCTCAACTTCTTCAGCCGCTAGGTCTTTCATTATCGCACGAGCGTCCTCAAGATGAATCTAGGCCTTCTCGACCGCCAAAGCAACCTCGTGTGGAGCAGCGATGGCACGGGAACCTATAGCGTGGAACTCGAGCACTAGTGATCCTGTTGCAGGTTGGGTGTGTTGAACCTGGTACCCAAGAAGTGACATTCGAAGGGAGTTTTGAAGGTCTTAACGACGATCAATACTATTGTATGGTCAAGCCTATTAAAGGGAGTCGCGGTCACCAACGATGGTTAGAGGGGCCGGTCAATCCCTTGACAAAAGCGGATCGTGTTGAGTTTGTTGCTACTACCATCAAGCGAATTCTCAAGTTCTTGAAGATGGAGTGAAGTTTCTTTGAAGATTTTAGTTTTTTACCTTTGAGAAGACATTTATTTTATGTTAGTTGTTTGTAGATTTCATTTTGGGTGTTGAAAATAGAGAAAGAAAAGATAGAAAGGAATTAATGAAATAGTTTTCCTTCTAGGTGAACTTGAAGTGAATTTTCTTTCTAAGATAAAGATAAAGAGATAGTTGTGGGATCAAATAAGGGCTCAATTATTGATGTGAGAGCTTTGGGAGTGAGTTAGGGGCTGACCCCACTTGTTTGTGTGGTTAGAGTAGAGATAAAGTGGAGAAAAAAGGGAACACTATTCATCTTCTCTCCCGTTGTGAGTTTAGGAAGGCCCGAATGTTTGAGGGCCCATTGTGTTGTGAATTTGGAGGATTTTGAAATGAAATTTGAAGGTGTTGTGTATCATGGTGTGTAGTTTTCAAATTGATCTTACTTGCTTGATTTGGAGTTGTGAAGCAAAAGTTGTGCTAGTTTGAGTGGAGGGAGGTTTGTTGCCTTTAAAATTAAGAGGCAGAGACTTCGACCGACCATAAAAGACGGACAGGTTCTTGTTTTGCCATGAAATTTGGAGGGAGTGTAGGAAATTGTGTTAGCTTTTCATGAAGCTATCATTCGTTCTATTTGGAGTTTGTATGAGAAAGTTGTGAGTGTGGAAGCGAAGGAAGGTCTGCTGCCTTTCCCTTCTCAAGGCCGAAACTTTGGATGGCCATAGAGGTTGGACAGAGTCTTAGAATTGTATGAAATTTGGAGGAGAAGTAGATGATTGTTTTAGCTTTCCGAAAAGCTATCATTTAGTTCATTTGAAGTTATAGATCAACAAAGACACTCATCCAAAGATCAGCTTGGGAGTTGGAGTTGAAGGAGTTGGAAGACTTGTGTGTTTGTGTGTGTGTGGCTTGTGGCTTTGTAAATTTCATTTTATTGTTGCGGGCAGTTTGGTTCACACCAATACTAGCCTCATTTGGTGTTGTGGATGCGACGAAGTGGGGTTAATTGCCCACATGGTCGAGACTTTTATGTTGTTCCCACTAGTGAGGCAAGTTTGCTGGTCACTGTGGGTTTGAAATTTAGGATCCAATCCCTCGGACGGCTCAGCTCGTGGTCTGGCCGTCCCGTTTTACACGTCCGAAGCCCGTGGTTTCTTATCATCCTACCTTAATCCTTGGCCTATTTAGAAACACAACAGGATAGGACAACGAGTAGCAGTTTGAAGATTTGAAGACTCGAAGATTTGAAGATTCGACAAGTTACAATTTATTTCATTTCCGAGCCATTTCTAGTCGCAGCCAGAATCCTCGTGATTTCCCGAGGCAAACTCTCTCTACACGACACCGTGAGGTGGGGGTTTCGACACGAGCTTTAAATTGTTTGAACGCTGCAAGAGTTTGGGATTTTTCCCTGATGAAGTAGAGCCATGTCTTGCGTGAATAGTCATCTATAAAAGTGAGTATATATCTATTTCCTTGATGAGAGGGAATAGGCATAGGTCCACATAAGTCATTGTGGATCAATTGGAGTAATTGCGTAGTCTGGGCTCGGCTAGTTTTCGGAAACCTATCCCGAGGAAGTTTCCCCAGAACACAGGAAGAACACACATGTTTGACTAGGGGAATGATGGGAACCCCTGCAACTAGTCCTCTAGAAGTCATATGATATAAGCTTTGAAAATTAACATGACCAATCCATTGGTGCCATAGGTAAATGTCCTGGTTGGGAGGTCGAAGAGTACCTGAGTGCTTGTTGCTGGATTCCGAATCTTGTATTCCGAGTGGTTGATTGGAAGTACTGGATAATACGGAGTTGTGTATATTTGGTGTTGTCGTAGCAAAAATCGTCGGACTGTGCAGGTATCAAGTTGGAGTTGGGTTGGTGAGAAGCGTTCTCACGATCGATGATGTCCACGAGTTTAATATACCCTAGTCCAGGTCCTGGTATGTTGTCTGAAGAATGAAGTCCAAGATGACCAAATCTTTGGTCGATCCGATACAGATTGTTTCTGGGATCTCTAGTGCCACGTAGGAAGATCTGATCGGAATGATCTTTGTCATAAATGAGGCAAATTTTTGACTTGAATAGAACTCAATAGCCTTCATCCGTCAATTTTCCAACAGAGAAGAGATTCATTCTCACACCAGGGACATAAAGAACTTTGTGGATGCTTTTTACTAATCCAGATGCATCAATGGTGCTTACAGAGCCTTGTCCAGCCACGGGCAGAACTTGACTACCTGCCGTTCTAATGTTGGGAATCCTAGACGGCATCACAGAACTAAGTAATTGGGAGTTCCCTGTCACATCACTAGTAGAAAAATCGTGTCCAAATCAACAAAAATATAACAAAAAAGTGTTGAATATTTATGTTGATTTGGACTTGCTGATTTGGACAATTTTTGACATTAAAGTGTTGATTTGGTTGTCCAAATCAACATTGCTCTGTAAAAAAATAACAAATAACTGTCAACTGTGATGTTCAATTGAACATGCTTTTTCTGATTTTCAACAAATAAGTGTTGAAGAACATGTTACAAACAACATTTTTTTGTTGTCTACTATTGGAACCACTGATGAGGTAATGGACAATACTTTGTATACCTCTGTGGCATTCTGAGCTTGTCATTTACATACTAACAATACAAGGTACGACATCAGTACGTGACCAAATAATAAAGATTTGTGTCTTCCACAATTTCATGTGGAACCTTGATATGTCAGTCTTTTCTGAAAAAACACAGAGTACATATGCAATTGCAGCTTTATTTCTTGTAATGTTACACATGACTAGTGTCCAATACAAACGAAGATGTGCACAATGAAGGTCATAGAATGCTCTCAGTAAACCTTTACTCACTTATCATGCTCCTATTGCACATACTGCCTGTCAAATGCTATCCCAGTTTGCAATACATTTATGTACCAGTAATTTCATATCCAGTGAAGGACTTGTACTTCCTGCACAACAATTGAACTACCTTTCAGTTCTCTTTTTCATTATGTCAATGTTTTATTTTTTTTATTTTTTTTTAAACAAATGGAACCGAAGTTTCATTGCCAGGGAAAGAAAGAGAGACAAGGCCCGCCAGCCACAGGCGGCCTGGCGGGGAACAGACAGACGCAACGAAACAAAGAGAAGGCAGGGCAGGGATTATGTCAATTGTTCAATGTGGAGACAAGCAAATACTGTTTTACATTAATGAAACGCTAATTTCCATCTCACACGACAAGACTAACTCCATCCCGCATATATTCTTAATTACTAATCTCCCTTCGTGCATGCATTACTGCACACCATTTTTTGAATTTTGTGTTCTGCAATAGATTGACTTCTGCCACTACTTTGTCTCCTTTTTATAAGCATAAGTGTTCAATGTGTGAATGCTATACAGAGAGGCCTTCCATTTGCAATTTATATATTCTCTTTCTGTGGGCACTTCCATATCATCCTTGTACATTAATATAATTCCAATTTATTATTATTTTGTATAGATATAACCACTTCCTTTACTTACAACATTTGAACTCAATTTCTGATATTAGAAACCAAATTCATAAAACTTACAGAAATGTACCTTGATCAATTAAAGTACCGCTTCTGCTTCCATCCATATCCGCACATCTTAAGCCCCCTCATTTGAAGTCTACAATAAATAAACACATTTACTAATTCAATACATGCATAGCCATCAGTAACTAATGACTGTTGTACTAAAAACCTGTCAATCCTCCAAAAAACAAATTCAAAGACTCCTGAAAATCCAAAGTGCCCACCTTTCTGAAACTGCTTCAAGAACCCATATCTTCAAAGTGGACTTCAATTCAACATTATTAGAACTGCATGGAATTATAATTTCCAGTAAGAAAAATACATATAATCAACTTAAAATATGGTAACTATTTTTTTTGCCACTAATTTCATAGAACTTCCTATTAATGTCCACCTATTTAAAAGATAGAAAAAATGTACACAACAAATGATCTTAGTCTTCTGAAATGCATTCCGTTAAACATAGACATGCAAAATACTTTGTGCTTCTACAATGTTATGCAATGCATGAACCCTTTCAATCAGTGTATGCATTCCACAACAAAAAATTGTCTGCCATTTTCAATGTACCACATGCTATTATATTCGTTGTCTTGCTTCTTTATAAATATTCATTTGCATTCTGAAGGATTAGAACTACTACATTACACCAACTCCTTCAACTCCAACATTCAATTTTGAATACAAATACCTTTTTCAAATGTCACAATGCAAACAAACTTGTTCTACGAAGAAAACAGACATGTACATATACTATTTGCATGGACCACAACAATTACCCTGAAGGACTCACCATCTTCTTCTGCAAACGTATAACAGAACATCAACTAATGATATGCAATAGACCTCCAAGTTTGATGTTGTTCCTCTTCGTCTGAAACTCACTTCCAATACACATTAATACATATCTTCCTCAAACACTCAAACAATACCGCCAGTCCACCAAAAACATAAAAAATGAACTGAAAATTCAAAGATAGTTTTAAATCACAAAAGCTTAACTTTACTTCATTATGTTTGATCTTCCAAATATATTCATATGCCATCAAATAAGTAGAAACATAAGTAATACGTACATGATTGGAGACATCAAATTCAGGGTTATGTGACAAAACTTTGATGAATAATCTTTACAGTTTCGCTCCTTCTACAAGAAAAACGTAAAATGCATTTCAGGTGTGCAGAAAACGTCATCGTACTCCCATACATTCAAAAGCACTTGCACTTTAAAATATCCAACTTCACGATGATAAGAAACAAGAACAGAACAGAAGTAGGAAAAAATTGCAGGAAACATTCAAGGTGAACCTCCACTATACAGACGTTACAATGCCATCTTCCAATAAATTAGAAAACATAACAGTACTAAATAAATTTCAAATAAATGCACACCACAGTAAGTGACATTAGAAGTACAATCCATAAGACTTAGTAGAAAAGGAAATATATTGGATGTAAGTGCTGAAATTGCTTACCCTGTACCAAAATAAATAAGTACTCACTCATTGATTATCCTGTAGAGTCCACTTCTGCTTTCATTGAGTGATCGACTGCAAAAAGCAGATAAACATACATATTGTGCTCTCAATAACTTAAAATAACAGATGTCATATGTACTAAAAATCAAAAGAGACAAATGACACTCAGTTTATTTCGTTTTCATTTAGTATACCTTCAACATTCATGTTCTTATTCACAAAATTAAACTACATACTGTCACATCTAACATTTTCAACATGGTAAACAATGGAAGAAGCAAACATTAAACATTAGTAATACAACATCTTAATTCAATTTCAACTAAACAATCCAGCTCAAACTACGGTTGTTGTTGGCATTCTCCACTTACTTGCCAATTGCTATAGAAGATCAATTCCTATAAAATGCAATTGTAACAAGTACTGAAACACAACCTCTAAATTACAACTCCAGTAAATGAAAATTAAAGAACTTTATCTTCTGCATTCATACATTTCTATACTGCAATGACGAAAAATCTGTGAATTCATCTGTACTGTAATCCACTACTTCCAAATCTAGAATCCCCATAATTCAAAACAAGAAAATGTCTTACAAAAACATAAAGTACCATATGCTCAGGATCTGTTTTTGAACAATTTCAAGGAAGTGCATCTACTTTTACTAGGTTGTATACAGTTGAACTCAAGAGTGTTGCCTGCATGTACACATGATTGTGCACAAGCAGAACTTCTTAGATTTATTAACTTCTTCATCATACAACAAACTACATACTTTGCATCTCCATGCCGAAGACAATTGTAATACTTAGTTGTTCTGATGCCATGTCACTAACTCATTATTCCTCCAAAACATACAAATAGACGATGAATTGGTTAATTTCTTTTTCCTAATTCCTAATACGTACATAGAAAAGTTCAGTAGTACTTTAAGAAAGAAGTCTTCATATAACAATGACCATGAAGTCTCCCTACGGTTCAATTGAAACACTTTTGCGACTAAAAAATTGCAAAGGAAATTTCTCTTCTTCCTTTTATTTTCACTTGCAAACGATCCTCCCACTCTTCATATTATGTGATTAAATAATATTTCATTTCTACTTAAGACCTACATTGTTTGCACATTATGTGAAATTTTAATTGATCCACGATTACAAATTGAAAATTAATTTCAATGAATTTACCTTATACAGGGCTCTTTTCTATGCATTCATTTATATCCACCTACAATCTCTTCTTTCCAATTAAACAAAAAAATTGACCAAATATTCAAATGAAAAATAATGAAAATCATTTTTAAATCTTCCATGCTATCCCTTCTACAAACTCAGCTTCTCCACATCAATCCTGCACAATTAAAAAAAAAATTACATTAAAACAAATCATGTCGGCTGATTCAGTCAATATCTGGTAATTACTACATATCACTCCGTACAACACAATGGCTTCCTTCTTACATTTCCTCTTCCCTCTCCTCTTCAATTGCAGAAAACAGTGCGTCACTGACACTTCTCCACCTTCTTCCATTTCTCTCCGCTCACATCTATCTACAGTTAGTATTGTACCTTGCCATTTTTTTTTGTTCGGAGAGGATTTCAACTATCGACGACAATGGCCACTGTACACACATCTTTCCAGAAAACTATGACGAAGTCTTCTTTTAAAAGCTTGGTAAGTTCCTCAACGTGCTCTTTCTATGCCTACATTGCCATTTCACGTGAACCAGTTTTTCCTATGTGCAAAAGAGGTGCAAACTGACTTCTCTTTTGCTGCTTTCATAGACTATTCCTGCAAGCTTCGTCCGTGAAAATGGAGACAACTTACAGAAGATAGTGCGCTTAGGATACAATGGTAATGAACCAATTTGGTCTGTGACTATTAATGTCTACCTCATGGGCAAACATGCCCATCCGCATGTCTCTTTCGGAGGTGGCTGGAAGGACTTCCTCCGGCAATACAACGTTCAGCAAGGGGATTGCTTGAAGTTCGACTTGGTGAGGAAGTCATGCTTCAACGTCTACTGTGTTCCATAATCCCAATCACTGCTATGAAAGCTCTTCATTGTCTTCAAGCAAACAACTGACCGTTCCAAGAACAACATCCACCATGTTCAAGTGAGGAATGCACCTTGCAGTGGTTACTACGACTCCTTAAATTTGTAAGTGCAATTTCCGAATTCAACTACATCAATTACAGTCTTCGGAAGGTGCAATTACATGTACATATAAGTTGCTCGGCGGTCTACCTGAAGGCTACGTTTCTCTGCCATGCTGAAAACGTGATTAGGGCTCCACTTTCTATGTTTTCATTTTCAAAAGTATACAGCATGAACTGAAGCAACTACTACAAACTTTTGTCACATGCATCGTCTTTTTATAAACCCTTTTATAAACTTCCAACTACATAAATTACACATTACTTCTTTTTATAGTCTGTTTTATAACCAGAAGTTTGCTTACACATTTAGTGTTAGTGGAATTGGTAGGCAGGTCTTAAGTCTTCAGTGCTCATGCTGCGTTCCATTTCTTGCACTTCGCAATGTTCAACGCAATAACTGGAAGTAGACTGAAAGTTTTCCAAAATAATATGCACATACTGTTTGTTGGTTCCCTGCACATTCCTTGTTTCAATTAAATCTAAAGATCATTGTACCCCACTCGAAATTCTGAAAACAACAAGAACTCTTAGGAACTAGGAATTTTATTGGTTTGCCATCTCGTACACTTTTGATAAAACTTCAACATGGAAAAGTATTCACTGTGTATAGAATTATGCAGTGCATACATCATTTCAGGTTCAAACATGAAGTCAACAAATGTGACCACTCCATTCAAAATCACAAACTCCATGTCACTACAAGAGAAAGGGGTGTTTTAAGTAGTGTCCTAGACATCACGTCTTTTAAGTAATGTCTTTTAAGTAAAATTTTACTTAAAACCTTACTTAAAAGACATTACTTAAAAGACGTGATGTCTAGGATACTACTTAAAACACCCCTTTCTCTTGTAGTGATGTGCTTCTCCTGTGTTACATAGCAAACTACTAAGCATGCCTAATTCATTTTATTCTATACTACATAAATGCTTACTTCTAGACTACCAAAATAGTACTTGAGATTACAGTTCATTACAATTATTCAGCTTCCATTTCTCCATACCTTTCCATCGTTTTCTATAAACATCCTATGCATTCTTACATGCTCTTGTAGTATAATTTAGTACATTTTTTTGTTACTTTAATTAGAAGGGAGGCTTTCACTTGAAAACTGTACAGATGTTTCCTTCCCCTTTCTTCCTCCAAGTTATAAGTCCTTCACATAATTCATGCACATTTATGACTTATTTGTGTATGGCATAAGTATTAAGTAATGAACTCACCAAATTCGCTTTCGAAATGCAGTTTTCCAAAACTTCAAGAAAACTCTCAGAATTCTATTAGGAATCCATCTTACTCTTCTTATAATGCTTTCTTCTGTAACATACCTGCACAAAGAATTACAACAGCAGAAAACGTTTGCCGATCAGAAGGGTAACCTAGGAGATTGGTCTACGGATTGCACTATTTACCCACAGAAACTCAGTTGCAGTAGGTTATTCATATGAAATCCTACATGTAACCTCAAATACCACTAGAACTTCACAACAAGTTCTTTCACTCAATGGAAGTCATAAAATGTGAAGACAAACTCATTACATAAAAGGAAGTGAAAACGAGAGTTCACCTTCTAAGTACACTGAACGAAATAATTTATTTTCAGAATGTTTCTTCATACTTAACATAAAAATTCATGTTTCCTTCATTTAATTTCTTCACATGTACTACTCATGTCCTATGCACTTATCACAAATGCATTCGTCAACAGTGTTATTAATTCCTGAAATTGTCTGGAATTGAATAAAAAATTTCATCATCTCAATCCCAAATGATTACTTATTAATCCAAGTCATTCAAGCTTTAAGAATCAGTGTTTTTGTTTTCAAAAACACTCTTCCAAACTACATTACACAGCTTCTTCTTCAACTCACTTCAGTCTACAGCTTCATCCTCTACTGAAATGCTAGAATCCTAAATCATTTTGATCAAATTATAACGCCTCCTTCCGACGACTACAAATATTTGAAAAAAAAAGTAGGCAATAACGTACATTTCTATACAATTGAAGACAGACCGTTTCGTAATAAGCTGGCGTGTAAGTTGGTAGACAACTACGACTACAACTGCATAAAATATGTGGTATTCTTTTCTGTCTAAACTTGAGCACCGAACACTAGCTGACGTCATGCATTGCAAACATAATATGCGTACACATTACCTGCTGTACCCAAGGATGTAAACTAAGCGTTGAACAACAATTCTAACATTGTCAGTGATGTATTTTGCAGAGCACTCTTCTGTGCTTGTTCACTACGCAAACAATGATTCCAGCTTTGCTTCTGTGGAATCTCTCTACTGTGCTTCGACTTAAAATTATGCACTGTGAAAGAACCACTTGTGCTATGAAACGGCAAATCTTACTTCACCTCATCAGTCATCATTGACTTCGTTAATACTTCAATTGCCTTCAACTTCTATACTTTAAAAGAAAAACAAGTATTCCGTCCTCTACAATGATTGAATCGTTTGAGAATCACAGACGACTGATAATAAATCATTACAATCGCATTCACAAATATCAGGGCCATTTCCAACGACCACACTGATATTTCAAATTGTCATTTCGGAAAATTTATTTAAGGAACTTCATCGTCGAAATCAAACAACAAATATTGAAATCGAATTTAGGAGATGGCAAATACTAAAACAAATTAAGCACATCACATTACTTCTGACATTACAAACATCCACATCACTTTCCATGTGATCAAATACATGAAACCAGGTTAGTTTTTTATCAATATCAAGGGAATTGAACCTCACA
The DNA here is from genome assembly GCA_947034895.1 of Rhytidiadelphus loreus. Classification (NCBI taxonomy): domain Eukaryota; kingdom Viridiplantae; phylum Streptophyta; class Bryopsida; order Hypnales; family Hylocomiaceae; genus Rhytidiadelphus; species Rhytidiadelphus loreus. The sequence continues at coordinate 51,306,403 of OX344764.1, forward strand.
AAGTGTCTACAAAACAATAATCACATTGAGAGATAATGAAATTGCAATGTCCACTACAAGGGTTTAATACAGTAAGGGTTTAGGGAAAGAATAGTAGGCAGTGCACTAACCAAAGATTTGGAAAAGTCGAAAATGATGTCTTCGTAGCAGGCCTGCATGAGTAGAATCGTCACAAAACTATGACAGTATTACTGTATGCTGTATATGCATCACAATTACTATATGTTGTTCTTCATTCTTGAAATATTGCTCCTTCCTAGCATTTTCAGTTGTTAGAACTCATTTTCAATTCACTTAGAAGAATTGAATTAGAAATCTTCAGCAATTTTTGAATAAGAACACGTTCTCTGTCACATGATGAGGACTAGCAGGGAAAAAACTGTTGATCTAATGAAATTTGTTTAATGAAATCCTACAATACTACTACAAAAAAGTGAGATGTGTCTGCCTGAGTCATGAACATTGAACAACTCCGTCAACATAGTACAGTAAAACATAGACAATTGGCATATATTTTCCTGTGCACTGCAGACCTGTTTACAATTTAAGTCCTATTACCAAATACTCGAACCAACTTGTCCCATACACATGAAAATAACGTGGGATGCTCATACGCAAAACAATCCTTACCCAGCACACTACATTGCCTTGGAATACAACATAAATTAAAAGTAGCTATGCATGCCTCATCCAAATCCAATTTCGGAATGACACATTCATTGACAAACAATTTTTTTTTCTCAAGAATCACCTGAACGGAAAGTGCAATAATCACTAATAAACATTTGAACAAAAAGTAAAAAAATTTAGAGGACATGCCACTATCATACGCTATGAAATTCATTCATTAGATCACTAACAATGCCTTTGGTAATTTACTTGACATTGGAAAATGTGTGCACAGCAGTTATCGAGGTCTACGTACTATGATGTTGTCGAGTAGAGAAGCCTTGCCTTGGGAAAACGCGGGGTTCTTGGCTGCAACTAGTAATGGCTCAAAATACGGAAGATCTCAAAATCAAATATACCCATAATCAAACCCCATGATTTGCCTCATAATCATGCTCATGTAACCCCATCATGAACCATAGAGATCAAATAAAGTATCACATGTTTGTACAAAGTGGTATAAGTTGTGCATAAACTGCACAAAGTCCTCCAAAAGTGTACCCGACACTAATAGGAGTGCCAAATCTTCTTCAAAGGTTCAAATTGAGAGTGTAATATCTCTCTGGAAAGCTAACGCAAATAACTATAACACATCCAAATTTCAACTCAAAAACTCATACTGTCCGACTTTTATAGCCGGTCAAAGTTTACTCTCTTCAACTCGAAGGCAGCTCACTACTACTTCACTTCCAAAGCTATAACTCTCACATACTAACTCCAAACTGACCATATAATATTTCATTGAAAAGGTAACACAAATATATACAACACTTAAAAGTTTCACTCAAAACTAAGGTACTGTCCGACTTCTATAGTCGATCCAAGTTCACCCTCTCTAATTCAAAAGGCAGTTCTTCACTACTTCACCTTCAAGCCCATAACTTTTGCATCGTAACTCCAAACTAAGAGAATGATAGCTTTTTGGAAAACTAACAACTCAATAAACAACCATGTCAAATCTCAAAATCAAAAACTTCATAATCAGATAGATATGAGCCCTCGAAAATTCTGCCCTCAAACTTCATGACAAATTTCCTTCTCTCACTCCATCAAGCATAACTTTCACACAAAAACTCCAATTTGAGAGAGTGATAGGTTTTTGGAATCACCAAAACAAGATGAACATCATCCCAAAATTTCATAGCCAAACTCCCTATGTACAAAGTACTATCCTTCTTTAAACACACGGCTCTCCTAAACTAACTTGGAGGTGGAAGAAGAAGAGCCTCCACCTCATCCACCACCTCAACCTCCATGCCATCCACCTAAGCAAGTGGATTTTGGCCTCTAAAACGCCACATGGACTATCTTTCATCCATTGGCCGTCCCTTTGTCCCCATAACTCTATCCTTATCCCCTACGTGAACTTCTAATCCATTTAAAATTAAACAAAAGGTAAAACAAGTTTCACCTTTCATTTTTAACAATTCTAACCAAACAAAATAAAGCTTCAAAACATCTCTAAGTACAAGAATATAAGAAATAAGATTAAGTAGTTGTCTAACAGAGGTAAAAAAAATTAAAGTTCAAGAGGATCATCACTCCAAATGTCTCTTGAAACTTTAATGAAAAAAAACCCTCCGCTTTTACACACAATTATGGATTTCATATAATGTACACATATACGACGCGACAACGTCTCAAAAAGCAAGATAAGGTCACCGTCACACAGAAGCATGCACACGCAGAAAAAAGAAGAATGAACTCACCACTAAAAGGAGCTTATACACTCATACACAAATTTAACAAATACAAATGTCATAGTATTCATTACAACGTCTACAACTTCAGTTTCATTCTTCAGTTTCTGCATTTACAAAAATGACACAACTGTCTAGCGTGGAAAAACTAGCATCCCGTAGTTCATCAGTACATTTCTGGTAACATCACAATCAACAAATACGCATATTAGTTCGCAAATTCACAATTTGTTGTGAGTGGAAGTAAAAGAACTCGAAAACAACCAAAACATCGCCAACACTCTTCTTCTTCTGAAGGCTACCAATCCGTGCATGAGGATTGCGTCGACGGAAAGGAACATGTTGAAGTGAAAGTGTCGTCTGTTGAGTCATCGGTGTTGACGTCCTCCTCTTCCAGGTCTTCTTGAAAAAATTCCTCACACACTTCATCCGGCAATGGAGGATGGGTCATGTAATAGACGCTGTCGTATCTTTCAGCAGCTCCTGGACATCCATCGTGCTCCACTGAATGTGCTTGCCACCAGTACTCATCTCCAGGCGGAGGCAATGCATAGTCCGAGGAGTCAGCAACGCCCTCCTTGGAATCCATTGCAGAATTTGCACCTGCAATGCACTTTGCAACTGTCGATGCTTATTGACCTTCACATAGAAAGAATTCCAGAGTCATAGTAAATGCAAATACACAAACAAAGAACGTCCTGTTCTTAATATGCAGAATATAACGAAAATAATCACTATGTCAGCAACCACTAAAACATTTTCTGTCACATTATAAACTGTAAAAATAAACTTCACGAAGCAGAGTATACAACATCAGAATTTACAAATGCAGGTCCTCACGCATTACTGCATGCACGGCAACTCAACTTCATTTCATCTTCCACATTCAAATAAACAAACTTTCGCACCTGCACCGTGAAGGACTCTGCTTCTTTCCTCCGCTAAATATGCGTGCTTCTAAAACGTGAACTGCTATCTCACAAATACACTAAAACCTTACACAGCCACTGCACATGACTACTGACGTCAAGGACTGCATTATATATAGAAAACCGTGAAACTGGAAGACACGCAGCAACTTCCATGTTCTCATGAACACTATGTGCCTTCAGGGTACATGTTTCTATTTTCATTTTATCTAACATTTGAACATGATTTAAAATTTTTGTGTGTTGTCGGATGTAAACGTCATCTACGGTTGCAGTACATTCCTACATGTCGATGACTGAGTTCTTATGAAATTAGGACATGTACATAGAAGTGAGCGACGCGGATTTTAACTGTAGATTTCACTGGCGTACTGCCCGCTCTTCCAGAATGAACACTGTTACATTTACAAAAAAACATTTTCTTATTCCAAGAGTAAAGCCAATTAGATAGACGACAATGCATGATATGATTTAAAAAAACAAAGACTGACGGCAGAATGACACTTCTTATGCACCAAATACTAATACGACAAAGTTATAGTCTTCAACTGTCTTACGAAAATTAACTGATGATTTTCTGTAAGAATGTGCATTCATAGAACATTAACAAACCCTTCAACTGCCAACCCCTCCAAAAGAAGTAGATAATCCACACAATGTAGTCACCAAATTTTCATGAAAGTTGAATTTTCCTTACCTCAGTACGTCACTACGTCTAGGAGAAAGTCGAGTCTTTACTTTCATCAACCTCAATTCTGATGTGAAATTTAAGTTGTCCTGGACGTAAAAATTGACACTCGACTACAAAATCGTACTTCAACTCTTGCCAGACAAACTTCAGGTACAGAAGTAGTCATTGACAACGGATTTGCAGATCTCTTTATGTCAAATGCAATTCCAAATTTAATCACGCAATTATTTGGAAACAGGAGACCATCCAATATAGCAAGGAACCCACAGTCATACACTATTTCTAAAAAAAATAAAATTTAATAAACTTCTATGATGTTCCCAAACATTACACTTTTTAGGCGACTATTTTACAACATTTAAATCATTTTGTTTTTCTTAGAAATAAATTTTACCTAACAGTAAGTATACAGAAAACTTTCTCTCCATGAGCGCTTAAACAGATCAATTACAAATCAAGTCCTTCCAGCATTAAAAATTATTTGGACACTTACTCCAAATGACTATTTGATGTGTACATCTATTGCCAAAAAAATCATTAAACTATTGAACTGCACTTTCTATTGAAAGGGTCAATGAATTCAATTTCTCTTTCTAATAGCCTATACATCTGTAATTATTTTCCCAAACAATCAGTAATAAATATTTTAAAATACAATAGTTCACATCTTCTCTTCTTCTGGGTGAAAATTAATGAGTTCAACACAGTCACCAAATAAAAATATTCATCTTCAATTTGAAACCAAAAAAAAAAAAAAAAAATGAAAACGACTTAGCCGGTAGACAAATTAAATGAAAACATAAAACAAGAGCAACAATGCACACCTAACAAACTATGCTATGTAAATGCAATAAGTAGTACACTACGTACTAGAAACAGTGCATCCAATTTCAAGACAGTAACAACGTATATAATGGACTCTTTTTAAAAAAAAACACGTTTTCCTCATGATCTGTCGACATCACCAATTACCAAGTACATTGGTGATTTTTTCAATTTCTGATGTGGACTATGAAATTGTTGTCACTTAAGAAGAAATACACAGTAATGAACAATTTTTTACTGAGTTCATGTTCATGGACTATTGTGTATGAAGCCAAAAATTATAAAAATGACTTTATCCAAATCATACTTTTGCATGTCTGACCTTAAAGACAAATGCTTCACAACTGAACTATACATTTTTTTTTTGGCAGCAATTGCATAAAAATCTAAAAATGACGTGAAACAAAGAAAAAAAAAATACAATTATACAATGTCATCAACAATAAAATTGCTGAAACAAATAATTACAGTCACCTACAATGGAAAAAAAAATGTTACCATTCAAAGCTCCTAACAAAGTTTCGATTAATGAAAAATCATTTTCGCCTTCCTCTGTTCCTCATAATCCACAATCTCTACACCTACCTGCAAATACAGAACAGACACAAGGCCATCCACTTCCATTATTCAACGTCACATACACTGAATTGCATCTTCAGATGTGTTCATTCATTTTGCTTGAGACAAGTATACCATTCTCAGTGTAGAATGAAAACATTAAAGGAATACATTTATAACAACTGCGTTTATTGAATGAATACATTATATGAATACGTTCAACTTAAATTTAACCAACAAAATGAACTTCATTCATTAAGAGAAAGTTCCCACTCATCAACCAACAGTGGAATATGAACATGAAAAAATCCAGGGAGAAGACAAAACGACACTAAATGAAAACATTAGACATAGCAGGGACATGAAAATAATAATTGATGACTCCATGAATATAATTCAATTTTTTAAATATAAAATGCATGTCATCAAGAATGTACATAATTCTAAATGTCAGAATAAAAAACAATCCTCATCCTTAGTTTCACCTCCAAAAAAACTGAAAATGAACTTACCTGACTTCAACGCATTCACCTTCTTCCATAGGGAAGCAGAATAGAGAGAGCAGGAATCGTATATGGCTTCATAAAAATTCAGTACATGAAAAAAAAATTGGATTGTACATACAGCTTTTAAACTATTCAAGGGCAAGCACTGTGTATGGTCGGTATAGTTTATGTTCATTTCAACGTTTGCGTCCACTAAACAGTTTCTAGCACTATTATGTACATGAAATGCATTATGACAGTACTTAGTGAAAGTCATAGACTGCAACAAAGTATCAGTTACATTCCGTTTCCGTAATTTAATGGAAATAAAAAACATAAAGCACTCCATTATCTAGTAGACGATACTGCCTTCCCCAGTTCAGTTACATTTTCTATCATCCAGGAATTCAATGCTCTATTCAAAATAAACAATAACTCAAACACTAAAACATGCTATTCCACATAGCTCTTATTCATATGAGTATTACAAACTGCTGTGGTAAAACCACAAAACTTCCTAATTACAAACTTCCCTCTCAAGTTGTACTGACAATACAACTGCATTTGCATTATGTGTGACCAATCATGCACACAGTCATTGTCATCTACTTCATTAACAAGTATACAGTTCTTGTCATCAAAGAAAAAACAACATTGACATTTATGGAACACTTTGTTAAAAACAATGCACAACGTCAATCCAACACAACATGGACCACTAACTCGCAGACATCATACTATTATCGAATAAAGAAGCTAATCAAAATGTGGATCCAGAAAACAAATATTTTAAAACGCACTTCCTTAAACAACGAACACATTACTTAATGACGTGCGTTACATGCATTTGTATGCAATATTCCCCATGTTCAGTACCGGTAGTCGCTGAACACCATCCTGCAGAACGCACTTGCAGGCAAGTTCTCAGTCCAAATTCTGTCGACGACATCTGAAAATGAATGGTACAGGTGGGGAATTATATGCAAGAAAAGCTATTACATATATGATTGCATTGTAACTGGCATTGACAATTTTTTTTGTTGCACAGTTTGAGTACCTGGAACTTGACATCGTTTTCCACTAAAATGGCCTCGGATAGACATTACCAATGTCTCATCGATAATGAATTATTCGCAGTTACCCCTCTGAAGCTATTCAATTCCGCTTCCAAACGTGCAATGTATTCATCCTTCGAGTACTTGTTCGTTAGTACACAGTTTCCTGGACTACAAATGCCATTTGTTTCTTCTGGAATCCACTCGTTCTGTAACCCAACATTTTCAATAGAAGCGTCCTTGCTCTTCGAAGACTACATTTCAGTCAAAACAAATTTAGAACTTCGAAATGAAGTTGTTATTTGTCATTAAGCAAAAATAAGTGCAACAACTAACATCGACAAACGTGAAGACAAACATAATTCATGCTCTTCAAACATACAACAACGATTAAAAAATATTATACCAAAGTAGTAGTCCACGAAAAAAAAGATTGAATGACAATTGTAAAAATAGAATGCAGTAATAAGATGCTAGAGACCAGAAATCAAAAAATAGAAGGAAAAAAAAAACATTACTAATTACTTACCGGCATAATTCATTATAACTATAAACAATACCTTCTCTGCTTGCTCAAAGTTAATCCTCCATGTGCATTTTTGTACTTTTTTAAAATAAACGTATTTGGAGAACGAATATTCTCATGAAAAAATAATAGACCGTCTTCATTTGTCCTACAGTAATGCTTGTTGTTCTCCACTAAGGAAGTTGAATGTTCAAGAGTATGAGGAATTACGGGAAATTCTGGATTGCAATAACTTTCCAATACTAACCTCCTTGAATTTTTTGATTTGAAAATCTTCGTGGCCGGAATCATCTTCTACACTGCTGAAAGATTGCAACTGAGAAGTACGTGACTGGAAGTTCAAGTCATTCTCCTCAAATACATGCTGCACACTTTCTTCTCGTTGTTGTCTACTATATTCGACTGATTCGATTTTCTTCTTCCCAAAACCTTTGTCACGTTGCATTTCTTCTGCAACTTCATCAGGGTCAGGTGACCTACCAAGACTTACAAAGAGACGCTGTCGTACTCCATCTTCGCCTAATGAACCTGTCCTCCCTATTGTTCTTTGACATGCATTTGCGTATCGTCCGTGTTCTATTCTCTTCTCCCTCTGTTTACTTTTTGCAAGCTTCTCCAATCGCTCCCATACATTTCTATCAAAATGCTTAGGACAACTCCCTTTCCGGTTTATAAGAGATATCAAATCCAACCTCCTCTTTGTCACAACTTTTCCCATCAAGCTCCTCAAGTAGTCTTCATTCAGATCTTGGGAGTATTCAAAATGTTCATTGAGCCTTTTTTTGAAAATGCAAATGTCTCCATGCGCTTGCTTCCTGATGTCAGTGTATGAAGGATCTAAAGCTACTGCTAGCTTGTTGATGTCTGCAATCCAAGTTGGTCTGAACGGACCATATGGTCTTCCTTCACTGTTCACGGACAAGTAAAACGGCTTTTTCCCTTCTTTTTCCCTTGTTACTTTCTTTGATTCACGGACAGATTGATTATACCGCCTTCTTTTCCTCTCTGATGATGGAGACGATATCAAAAAATCTTCAGTCATCCGAAGTTGGACTACATTGTTATTTGGCCAACCTGTAGGACCTGCAAGTCGTGGCAATGTCGAATTTTGGTATCCTGATATTGTAGAAATAGGATTTCCCCTTTCCCCATCACGACTTCCGTGCGGAGAAATTGACCTCCTATACTTATAGCGTGGATCATTGCATAATGAATCCGTATTGCGCCTAGGCCCACATTCTTGGACCTCTTTCCAAGCCCAATCTGAAACGGAAGACAAAAACCCATGAAATAAATGATTACACATTATGTCCTTGAACAAGAAGATGTAAAACAATGCTAACAAAATTGTTGCAATTGAAATGTAACATACCTTCGACTTTTTGAATGCAAAAAATGCTTAGTTCATTGCACAACTATAGTTTTCGGAAAGTGTATGCATGTTTGACTACCTTACATTGCAACATTGAAAACTGTAGTGGCTTCCACTACAGTCTATAGGTGTTGAACAAAAAAAAAAAATTTCAAAAAAAAAAAAGTGCGATAGCTTTAGCTAATCGAATGTTTCTGCATTGGTACAGTGTTACTAAACGTTTACTACATTATCATTACAGATTATCACTTTTGTACAACATATTGAATTGTGTATTACAGACAATTCAAAGAAAAACATATATACCAGCGCCCGCACATTTCCGTAAAGACTATTGTTACAGTAGGAAATTGTCTCTTACGATATTAATTTGATCTGCCATATTTTGATTCGTGATTTCCTATGTCATTCATACTAAGCATATGAAAAATATTCAAAACAGGAATTACCATTCTGAATTAACATGGAACTAGGTAATGAATAATATTTGAATAATTACCGTCACGGTGATGCGATTTTGGTGGCAACGGACTTCTGGACTTCTGTTCATGGGTCTGTGGGTCGGGACGTCGTTCAATTGCTCTGTATGCATATCTTGGACTTGAAGACCGATTGCGTTCGGCCCGGGAAGGTGCACTGTCATGAACTTGATGGAGGCGCATCTATTGAGGACTTCTTGACAAGGAGTCCCGTAGGAAGTGACGTTCACTTTGACTTCGATCTCGTGAAGTTACAGTCCTCCTCGATCCGATAATTCTGTCATGCTACAATATCATTTTCGATCTTAATATTAGTGTTCTCGTCCATTTTTTTATGGCATATACTGCACCTTATTAAACGAAAAGATTTAAGCACTCAAATTTAACCAGAGCTTATGTACTATGCAACCATCAATTTAAATACAAACAATGACACGTATATAGTCTTGTATGTTTCTGACGAAGTCAACAACAAAGTTTGATTTATTGCAACATCTTATAATTTTAAATGAATTATTCACAGCAAGAAAGTGCAAGACTGCACACCAAAAAAAATGACAAGTATGAACTGCATCTTACGTTGTTGTCGTCCATGGTAGGTGATGGGCTTCTAACATTTCTCAAAGAACGTGACAGAGAACGTATCCTGCGATGGTTAACGTCATCGTTTGATTCTTTTCGCATAGACAGGTCCAATGTAGTACACCTCACTTTGTTATATGAATCTTTTGTAGTAGGCATTCGACGCTGCAGTTTTGAATCACGTGGAGTTCCATCATGAAGGGTATTCTCTTCTACAACCTTAGCTCTAAAATTTTCTTTTGCTTCAAACTAAGATGGAGTCCTCTGGATGTCTGCAATGCAACAGGAAAGTTGTGAAGGCATATTTTGTTTTCATAGAAAACTATCAATGGGAATTGAGTTCCAGACATTTCAAACAGTTTTCTTCATGCTCAGTGCATGATTGTATTTGTTGATAGGAATCCATGGAAAGGTGGAAATTAAAAAAAGACATATTAAATAAAATGAATTCAGAGTTCTCATTGCATAGTTATGTGGACTAGCATGGGGATTATTAATTTAGATTCGGTCCTTTTGTTTTCATTTCTGTCTCCTAAGTAGGCATTAAAAAAATTGAAAAGAGGTATGAATTACAAATGACCCACCTGTGAACAACTGAATAGGTGTGCTACTTTCTTCACAATTTGCATTTTCTGAAGTAGGTTCACGATTGGTGTCCTCTTGTTGGAAGATGTCATCAGAATCACTTGATACTTTCTCAGGGACAGAAGGCTTGTTTGATGTATTTCCAATTGTTCTGGTCGTACGTCCACATCTAATTGCATCTTCATTCCTTTTTCGACGAAGTTCATCCACATCTGCCACACAACTCTGCAAATTCCCGAATACCGCATCTGCCACTGCAGGAGGCATTTTTTTTCCTTTCTTCTTGCCACGAACAGTATGGGAGTCCTTCGTTAATACCCTTTTCTGACCAGCATTTCCAGTTTGACCAACTTGATTTTCCTTTCCATTCTTTCCCAATTTGGAAGTTACTCTTGACTGCCTTGATGTCATTCCTGTTTCTTTTTTTTCCCGCAATTGCCGATGTTGAATGTCTTCACATCCCCCGCACGTTTCCATTTTCGCAACCTGAGCCTCCTACAGTATAAGTACACAAAAGAAGCAACATAATAATAGCATAAGATGACAGAAGTTGAACTCTAAATTACAGTCATACAACAAATTTGAGCTTACATATTTATTGCATTTCCGATATAATTTTGCCTTCACCCTTCATACAATTTCAGCAATCAATGAAAGTATTCAAATATACAGACGACAAGCAATGAAGGATGTAGAAGCATACACAGTCTACGGAAATTCAACTTTCTTGTGTGTTCCATATTAGAGCAGTATGGAAGATAGTATTCGTCATAAACGAATTCCAAGCAAACGTGTCTCTAACAAATATTCCGTAAATTGCGTCTGCCAATCGAATTGTCTTGACAGTGACGAAGCAACTCACTAGTTTTCTAACAGACTTCCCTTTTGACTTCCACAAATCTTTATTTGGAAAATTGACAAATCAAAAATTAATATGTGATTTCACATACATGATTACTGGTTCCTGTCAGTTATGTACTTATGTTTCCATATGCAATAGCAAAAAAGTGCAAAAATTGATAATACTTTTAGTGCATGGCTAAGCTATTCATGCACGTAGCCATAAAATGAACTTCAATGTTTTCACTTGTTATTTGCTACATTATTGAAACTTCAGAAGTGAAGGTTATGTAGTACCTTCAGTATGAACCGTCTCTTACATTTTTTTTCTTCCATTATCGGACATGAAAGTAAGTAAATGGAACCAAAACAAAAGCTTGCAGTATGAAACAGAACTTAGAGCATTTTCTATTGAACAAAACTCATTGAACAACAGGAGCTTACAATTATGTACTACTAGATTTAAATTACAATTTAAGACAAACGAAATATGCACTCAGTTCGGGAAAAACGCGGTGTACTTATAGTTTTCTGTAATTGTACTGAACTACTGATTATGGAGCACATAAGCTTACAGTTATGAATTTCACAGACTGAGTATCTTCAACTAATGTACCAATTTTTTTTGCGATGTGCCTCATACACATGTCTTAGTCAATGAATGACTTGAACTCAAACACATGCGCTAACTACTAAAATTATCCGTCAATTTCAAATTCAGTTCAAGCTGAACATTTGATTAATGTTGTTGACTACAACGAAGATTAAATTTTTTTGCATGCCGACTGTTTTCTATAGAAACTACGTTAGTGAAGACCTGTAATCAAAATTGACATAGGACAGGAGAACATAAAAGTGTACTACTTTAAATTCGCTTCTTTTTTTCCCGTCATTTATTGTGGAAAGGAAGATGAAAATGCAAACAGACGTACACACAATTTTTTAGAAATTTGCGTTAACAAACTAATTTTCAAGTAAATATATTGTACACAATTTGAGGAGCTACCGTGGATTCATGTCCAACGCCCTCTTAAGTCTTATTTGCACATATCTTGCCGTAGTGGAAAATTTTGGGAAGTAACTGACTTACTGAGTTGGCAGATGTTTTGTCGATTCTTCCTCCTCCTCGTCCTCAAAAGTGTCGTTCCTTGTTTCTATGTCGTGGATGCAAAATACGGTTGTCACTCAACTCCTCCTGTGTTTCCGAGTCTGGCTCCTCCTCGTCCTGTACGTACTCTGATGAACTTGTGCTTCCGTTGCTCTCAGAAGAAGTGTTCGAGCCGGTTAAGATGAATTCGGAGTCATTGCAGATTTCGCGCTGGTCAGTGCACTTCATCTGCAAATTTTTTTTGATCGAAAGGTGGAACACTTCAATGCGTCGCCAGTAACAGTCCTATGTTCGCTACAAAGTACAATGAGCCTGTCTGCGAAGGTCAGTAGAAATCTATGAAGAATAATTCCATGGCCACATTTTTAGGGGTTTTCCAAAAAAGGCCCTTTGAAATGTCTGAGGCCACTACTATTTTATTTAGCATCTACATTCTACTGTACTTTGATGCGCACTTCAAGGAACTAAATAAGTATACCTATTGTAATAGACACGGCCGCAGCCCTATAAACTTCACTGTACACATTGGCTTGACTTTATTTTTAGAAGAAGACAAAAGTAATAGTTCAGTGGAAAAACCCTAGGAAGAGAACTACTTAAATATCAACAATCCAAATGAAGGTTATATGCTATGCACTAGAAGTAGGAGAGAAGCGGAATTTTATGCTTTAGAAGAAAATAAAAGTAATAAACTAAATTTAAACTGAAGCAAACTATAATCGCAGTGAAGAGAACACTGTTAGCGCGACATAAAAATAAGTCGATGCTTCAAACTAGGTTCACGCAGAGAACTTTTATTTATAGACTGTAGTATGAAAATGATGCAGAGCCTAATGAATGTCATCCACAATGCCAAAATTAGGGTTCCAGTTTTCAAGGCACGACTTCCGAGAATGTAGAAGCGGTCCTGTGATTTACATTCTTCAACGTAGTGAACCTCCTAAATATGGTCGTGCAGATGTGGTCGACTGATTTTCTGCAACGAATGCTTCTGATGCGTCATATGAGAAACCTATATAGAATGCGTTCATTTATTATTGCGCAGACTTTCTTGCTTCTAAAGCATGTTGCGGTAGGTGGTCCTACAGTTTTTGATTGTGAAGTACTAATCTTAGATAAGGTACAAATGCTTTATTATAAGGCGACTACAACAGCACAGAAATCGGAGTGTAATGCTTTAGAAATAGTAATTTCGCTTTCATTTTGGAAATGTATCCATGCCTACATGGACAGTTCACGGTGGCTTCCAAGAACTAGTACCTTCGGAGAAGGCATTCGGCAGCGGTGGAAAGGAAAATTAAAAGGTACCCAAAAACTCATTCCTATCCTTTGTTTGTAAGTGTTCAATGAAATGTTCGCTTCGGTCTTTTTCTAAGTGCATAACCTGGACGTTCAGAGTCTTACTCCTCAGAAATACTGGCAAACATTGGTATTTAAGAAAACAATTGTGTACCTTTGGAAGGTCGTTCCATATGTCTATTTGTAGAGCAGTTCTGTACTCCTTCGCAATTGCCGTGCCAACTGTTGCACTCTTCTTATACTGCTTGTTGTGATGAGATTAAGAGAGGTCCAAGGAAGAGCAAGAGAATTGTAGTTATTTCCTTCATACAACGTTCAGCCTCAGAGTGTGCACAGTCGGTGTTGTAGTTGTCAGTTTTTTTGAGTAGCTGAAAAGGAAATACTAAAGTGCCGGTGAGTCTGTCTATTGAAATAATTCTAGACATTTGAACTTATGAAAAAAAAATTGGATTCCCCGTGTTCATTGTAAATTAGAATTCCTGAATGCAAGAAGTGATAGCAAGAGATTGTTTGTATAATCATTTTCTCTTACATTCCATCGTCTTCTAAAATGAAATTGAGTGCAAATTAAAGAAAATTTCAAATTATTTTTAACAGTCTTACAACTATGCGCGACTTGCCAATGGCATTGTGAAAGTTTTTTTCCAAGGCCAGTTTAGAAGATTTCCTATTTTATTCTCCGTTGTTAAAGATTCTAATAGTGTTTTATAACCGATGCAGTTCAATTTTGACATTGTGGATGAAGTGGAGAGTAGTTGCTTTCACTGAAGGAAGTGGTGCAGTGTTTCTTGTATGTAAGTATTTCCTGCACCCTTGAAATCGGTGTTTTGTAATGAACAGTGTTTTTGTTTGTACGGCAAAGACGAATTCAGAACAACATTGAAGTGAACATGAATGTAGTCATTTGTAGCGGAGTTAGGTAAGATTTTAAAAAATCATTTTGAGTTCAAAGAAGTTTTACATGTCAACACCTTAATTGAAATGGTGAATAGCTTGAAAAAGTTATTCATGTCCTTAATGTTATTATTTTCAGTTGAATGAATTGTGATTATGTCAATGAACAGTGTTCCTAGTGAAAATGCATGGACTACACATTTGTTCATCCTTTAAAGAAAAAGATGTTGCAACTATTGACTGATGGAAATACAAGAATGCTTGTGCATTTCGCTGAAGACTGTACAGGGAGAAATGAGTAATACTGAAAATGTTGGAAAGAAGGCACTTGTTTCTGTGTCGACTAAGCATTGCTAGGGTAATGTCGAAGACAATTCACGTTTTCAATGTGCATGTGTGACCTGTAAAACTATTCTAGCAAAGAATGACATCACAGGCAACGCACAGTGCACCTATGAGCATTGTAGTCATTTGCTCGCAGTGAGTGATATCACACAAGCAGTGCGACGTCCAAGTATTAGTCAGAACAGGAAGCGCCAATTTAGGGAACAACTCTTGCACATGCTTGGTGATTCCTGCATACTTCTAGAGAAGGCTAATATATTGGAAAAAAAATCCCGACTACTGCTTGGAGATGAGTCGGAGTAGAGGGAGGGTGGTCCTTCAAGTTATGAAGGAAATGTATTATTGAAATGTAACAGTGCTTCTCTTATTAATACATGAGCACAGTCACGATTATTTCTCTCTACTTGCACTGGTAACATATTTATCGTTTCATGCACCTTCATTTTCAAGAAAGTATGATGTCTTAGTCTGAGTTGACAGTATCACTATGATTTTTTTCTTCAGATAGTTGGATAGCTAAAGGGGAAACGTTTCTGGAGTTTTGGAGCTTCAAATGCATTGTCCATTAACAACAAACGAGGTCTGTGATTAAAAATATGTTTTTTTTCTGTATGTGGAAGTGGTAGTCCCTTTGCAAATGTAATGAACGCATGTGACTTGTTTAACTGTCGACCGGGCTATTCTACTTCATAGTATTCACATGTATGTCATTGTTACTTCTTTTTTTTTTATAATTTCGTATGAATTCATGCAATCGTGGATCTTCTCCTTCATTTGTTGAGGTGTGCTACCATAATTGTGAAATTGCTATGTTCTAATTAGCGTAGAATTTTGATGTTCCCTAGATTTTGTAATGGTGGAATGGGTGTCTGAAATGAATTTTTAATTTGGTAATGTGAATGCGTTTCTATATAGGACGAAGTCAACAAATGTGACGTAGTGGCTGCTTCTGCTTGTACAATTATGCATTGATGCGCTTCATTGGAGACTACGGAGTCAACGTCTTCGGGAAGTGAGTAGGTATGAAATTGAACGTGGTTTCTTCATCAATTTCAGAAAGCAATGAAGTTTTTTTTTCTGTGTAGCATTACAGAAAATGGCATTGAAGTACATGTGAATACTTACAATGCCAAGTCTAGGAAAATGCTATTCAAGTACATTGCAACCTTTGCAGGCCTTCGGTTTTTTGTACTTATGCATGGAAGAAAGCGGTTTCTAGACGATTACGTTTTAGTAGTACAAATTACTACTAAAACGTAGAGCAGTCAGTTGATGTATTCACGTTGTGGAGTTTTTTAATGTACTGAACCGTCTTGTTTTATATAACATGCTATTATAGATGTTTTGAAATATAACTTTGTAAATCAGTAAAATAATGGACAAACAAAAAGTAGAAGATGTTATTAGCGAACTAAGTTGTAGCATTTACGAAGGACAAATGACATGGACATCATGTTCAACGAATTCCACTTTTCACTTCATTGTCCTTTCACAGTTTTCTATGTTTTTAAATTCTCCAATAACCATCTATCTTTGCTCTTTCACAAAGTTCATATTCACATGTACAACACTCTTTTTTCTAGTACGTGTACATGGCTTTCTAGTTCATACTAATGCTTATTTTAATGGGACTAGTTCGTAGCAGATATATATTGTAGCACTCAGTTCAGGTAATACCGAGGTAGTTATTAATTGCTTGCACATTGTGTCTATCATTTTGTTTTTGTCAGGCAATTCTCATTCAATTACATCTGCACTTGCGAAAAGCCATGTACAATTTTTGATTCAATAAATAGAGCAAGGTATGTCTACAAATTACGAAATGTTTGTCCACCTTCATTTGTGGAAGTTGTTGTATGCTTATTCATTTTATTTTGTAGAGAAGAAAAATATCAAAAGTGCGTAGTTGTCATTGAGGAAGTTTGAAATTGTTTTACAGAACTTCGTTTTGAAATAACTATACATTTCCCAACTGTCGACTATGTCTTTGAATTATATAAATGTGTTCCCATTCATTGCAATAGAGAAATGGTTGTTTGCTGTAGAGAAGCATTTGGACAAAATAATTGAAGAAGGAAGATATTGTGCTACACTAAGCATTATCTGTACATTTATTTTAAAAATCGGGAATACAATAAGCGTAATTGTAGTACCGATGAGATCAATTCACCCTAAACAAGTTATTTGTGAACTCTGCATAATTTCCAATCTGAAGGAAGTGTGGACTGCGTATAATAACAACTGTTGGTCAGAGGAAGTTGTAGGCATGCAGCGATGTTCACTTATTTTTTGGTATTCTATGTTTTGGCAGGATGCGGAAAAGACTATGTTCTGCTTACCACATTGAACGTTCCATTGCAAATAGACTGAAATTACATGAATATCCGTGTGCTTGCAATCGATGTAGAGGAGCGGTAGTACAGAAGTTGTCAACTATTGCAAAGCATCACGTAAGGCATGGACGAGATCCTTACTTGATATATCCTGTCATGGTGAGTTCTTAGAAGTTGAAGACCTCCAGCAATGGTGGACTTGCGAAGATGATTTTCTTGTACAGTGACAAACATAATTCAGAAGCCAGTGCTTAACTATTTCCGTCGTTCATTTCAGTAAGCGTTTGCTTGAACAAGCGATTGTTGTTGCAGTACTAACATTGTATTTTTGGCAATCCTGTCTGTCCAAAAAAGCAAACTGTAGTCATCAATTTAGAAATGATTAGGAAATTTTGAAGGTGTTTAAGAGTGTGACATGCAATTGCACATGATCGATGCAGACAATGGACGGGGCAAACATACGAGGTCCAGTTGATAATGAAGACGAAGAAGCGGAGCATTACCGTGAAGAAGACAATGACGACGGGAGGGGCAACTTCACTTGGCCTGACAGAAATGCAGTGGATATTGATGACATGGTTAGAGATGCTTTCATGCGATTCGACGAAATTCATAATGACGTTATGACCGAAGAGGGAGGAGTACCATTGAACGGGATGAACATGGAGGGCGATGACGATTTCGACGAAATAGATGTGGAGAGTTTTTTAAGGGATTCGACGGAAAAAATCTATGAAGGTAGTAGGTTGAACCGACTACAGTGCGCAATTGTTCTTTTCTCACTCTGTAGCTTGTACTCCGTGCCGAATACATTTGTTGATGCATTGTTAACCTGGCTAGCTGGTGATTTGTTGCCAACTTCGAACTGCTTTCCTCGAACTACATACGAGATCAAGACGATGCTCATGAAGTGGGGGCTTAAACACCGGCAAGTGCATACATGTCCAGAAGGTCACATTCTATATGAGGGGGTGAACGAGGACCTACAGCACTGTCCAACATGCCAACATCCTCGCTATATTCCTAGTTCAAGTAAAGTACCTCAGAGGGTAGTCCGATACTTTGATATAGTGAAGCATCTATTGAAGATGTTCAAATGTCCTGAGATAGCAAAGTTAATGACTTGGCATGGTGCACACAAATCCAGGGATGGGAAAATGCGTTCTGTAGTTGACAGTGAACAATGAAAGACAATAGATCGTTTGTACCCAGATTTCGCGGAAGTTATGACTAATCTACGCCTTGGACTAGTAGGGGATGGCATTATTCCTTTCAAAAATAATGCAATAAAGCACTCGACATGGGTCCTTTTAATAACCATTTATAATCTTCCCCCTTGGCTATTAACTAAGAAATTTTTCATTTCTCTCGCTATTCTGATACCCGGTCCTATAGCTCCCACAACAGATAATATAGATGTTTTTCTGGCCCCAGTAGTACGGGACTTGCTTCAATTATGGAGGGGAGTCCCAGCTGTGAATATGTCCAAACCTGAAAACGAAAGGAGGTTCACACTACGAGCTATCTTGATGTGGACTGTAAATGATTTTCCAGCATACGGTTTACTTTCAGGACAACAGGTTCACGGATATAAAGCGTGTCCACTTTGCAGACCTGAAACTTGCACAGAGCATGCAAGACTCCTAGGGAAAATGATATATTTAGGTGGATGACGTTATTTCCCGGAGGATCATAGATTCCGAAGAGCGCGTGCGTCATTCAATATGAACCAAGAGTGGCAGTTGCCTCTAGAGCGACCAACAGGAGAAGAAGTTCTTCGATGGGGTACTGAGCATTCTCAATTTATTGCAAATGGCGGATTAGAGAGTTCCAATGATGACCCAATGAAGTTACATGGTGTGAAGCGTCGCAGTATTTTTTTCGATTTGCCATATTGGAAGGTAAGTGTTTCTTAAATTGCTGAAATGAATGGGATGTTTCTTTTTCGTCATGGCTTTTTTTTAAAAGTAGAACAGGAAATTGCGTTTCTGTTTGTTTGAAAATTAATGGAATACATACAGGTACAAACTATATAGTTTGTAAGGGAAAGTACAGCATGCTACTAGGTTTTTTTTTAGCAAATCAGGAAACAAGTGTGTTTCAGTGTTTGAAAGGTGTTGTACTTAGAGTGAAAGAATTGTAGAGCTCCAGAGTTTTATACATTGCAATGTCTTGGAATATTAGTTTTTCTGTGAATATGACTTAAGTGATTTGGCATTGGAAGTCACTTCAGATGTAAGAATAATGTAGGAGCAAATTTAGTTGTCGTTACAGTGTGTTCTTGTTACATGAGTTTCTGAAGTAAATTTTGAAGATGGATGTAGAATATAGAGTATGTCAATCTTCTGTTTTCGTCTGTGAGGTTTAAGTAACCACCGAACTGACTGAAGTAATTGAGTTCCAGTACTACAAGTTAGCTTCTGTTTCTACGTTTTCTACTGTCGTCATTTTTTTACATCTTCATAATTTTCGTTTTTAGGATATGCAAATATAATTTAAATCCCAAAAACATTGTTAGAAGATGAATTAATTTTAAGTGCTTCTTTGAGAACATCGTCGAGGACATAGAAGTTGAAATAACACTTTAATCTTTTTGTTGAAGACAGTTTTTAGTGATGTTTACTTCTCTTTAGTGTAATAACACCTTTTTGTTTATGAAGTACTTATTGTATGAGTATAATGAATATGCTTCTGTTGAAGTTGATGGAAACTACAGAGTTCACTCATAAGAGATTTTTAAGAAGGAATCGTAGTATTCCTAACAGGGAGCATAGTTATTGGGAAACAGAAGCTTCGGATTTCATTTGCATTTTCAAGCTAGTCAGTAGAGGTGGTGCAAGATGTAGAGAAACATATGACGTAGTCACTTCCATTGCATTAAGTGAAGTTGTAGTTTTGTGGAATTAATAAGCAACTTCTGTTAACCATCAGACTACTTTGTACCATAAATTTGTACTACTGTAAAAGTGCTTTTTTGACGTTGGAAAAACAATAAGAATAAATGAAGCAAGTCAAAATGAAGTTACTGTAATTATTTTTAATTCTGTGCATGTTGATCGATTTAAAATTTATGGAAGTTTAAAAGAGGGATGTACGTCCATTAGAATTTTCTTGTGATGGGCAATATAAAAGGAGCTCTAATTTCTGTGAAGAAAGTGAACAAATACAGTGTTATCTCCAGTTACCAACAAATTCTTTCAGTATACAATAAGTTTGTAGTCCAGTAGGGGTTTCCTGAAGCTTGTTTGTACACATATGTCTATACTATTTTAGTTTAAAATCCTGGTTGGCATTGACAATGTAAATTATGTTATTTGAAAGTAATTTGTATGTCTTAATGAGTGAAAGCAGCTGTTCAATGTGATCATGCAAAGAGAAGTGTAATGCACAAGTTTTTTTATTATGTTCTTGTTCTGAAACTATTGTAGTAGAGTTGATTGGTATTTGAGTCTTCCCAACAGAATTTGAATTTTTGTAATTTGTACCCTTTTAGTTATTTTTGTGAATGCTTCATTGTATTGAATGTGCAACTGAAGTTGGATATTTTTTGAGCAGGACCTTCTAGTGCGTCACGTTTTGGATGTTATGCACTGTGAGAAAAATCTTTCAGAGAATATATTGAAAACGACTTTCGGTGAAAAGGACAGTCCAGTTGTGAGAGCAGACATGCAAGCTAGAGGCATTAGACCGCATCTGCACTTGCAATCGCTTGGACATAATCGAGAGAGGCTCTTCATGCCAGATGCATCGTATGTTCTTTCAGCAGATGATAAAGGAAAGGTTTTACAAGTGTTGAAAAACTTAAGAACGCCAACGAATTATGTATCATCTTTGCATAAGAAAATAGTTAAAGGCAAATTCAATGGTCTGAAATCACATGATTTTCATGTTCTCTTACAGCAGATTCTTCCATTGTGTTTTAGAAAAGTCTCTAACAAGGCTTTGGCAGGAAGTATTATACGGTTGAGTAGAGTATTTCGCAAGCTCTGTGCAAAAACAGTGGACACAGAACAGAAATCACAACTCACTGCCGATTGTGCGGAGACAATGTGCATGTTGGAGAAAGAAATGCCTCCATCATTTTTTGACATAATGTCACACTTACCAAATCACTTAGTGGAAGAACTTTTCATTTGTGGACCTATGCATACAAGGTGGATGTACCCATTTGAGCGATACTTCAAGACCCTGAAGGGCTATGTGAAGAATTTTGCTAAACCGGAAGGCAGTATTGCACAGGGATATCAAATAGAAGAAGCGCTTGGATTCATGACGGAGTACATGACTGACTACAACTTCACTACAAGAAGAGTTTGGGACGACAAGGAAGACCCGACGATGGTGGACGAAATTTTGGAAGGGAAAGGAAAACGAAATTTTTTGTCTAATGACTTGCGGAAATCGATGCATGACTTTGTTCTAGACAATGCTTCACACATTGATCCGTATCGTGAGTAAGTTTTTTTAATCTTTTTCCAATGTCAGTAAGAGTGATTTTCTTTTTTTAGGCAAGTGAAATAGTGGTTTATTCGCCCTATGGAAGATAGACTTAATTGTACTGAACATGTACTTTAATGGAAAAGGTCATAGACAGTGAAGGGTGTTTTTTGAAATTTTGGAAACACTGTATATATAATGAGATTAACTGCAAAGAATTTTAGTATGTTTGCAAATGTAGTTGTTACAGCAAATATCATTAGAACTAGGGTATTTATGATCCTATTTCCATGAAGATGTTGAATGCCATGTATTTCCTTAGTAATCTTAGTTATTGGAGAAGGAGGAATGTGGAAAAAGGTACATGCCATTGCAGTACACCGTGAAATTAATATGGCATGGATTTCAATTTAAAGAATTGTCATGGTGCATTTGTTGAATGAAATAGCACTTTTGAGATTAACATTCTAGAGCACTGTAGGTAAGAAGGCAAAGCTTGTCATTCAAAATTTGGTTCACATAGAAAGAATTCATTGAAATGTAATTGTATGTGAATGTAGCTTTTGGAAAAGAGTGGACACTGAACAACAAGATTGTATTTCTGAATTGGAACTGTACTGCAAATGTAAATAGGTCATTTTACTTTGTTTATAGTCGTACATGTTAAGAAAATGTTGAAGTCATTGTCCACTGTCTTTCATTTTTTAATAAATTAATAAAGTATTTTCATTTAAGTTTGTACATTCCAATAGCGCAGTAGTTCCAATCAATTTTCCATTATGTAAATGTACTGGGAAGGGTGAGCGTGTAGGTATGTCAATATGGATCAGCACTTTGTATGGGAATTATTGATTTGCATGTACGTTGAAGTGAAAGAAGACATAAGGTTCTGATTGTTTTTCCTTTTCATGGTAGATGCCGTGTTGAGAATGATTGCTCTGGAAG
The DNA here is from genome assembly GCA_947034895.1 of Rhytidiadelphus loreus. Taxonomy (NCBI): domain Eukaryota; kingdom Viridiplantae; phylum Streptophyta; class Bryopsida; order Hypnales; family Hylocomiaceae; genus Rhytidiadelphus; species Rhytidiadelphus loreus. Next base: position 51,329,060 of record OX344764.1, read on the forward strand.
CCAATGCACTGTAGTTGTGAAGGTAGTTCCGACTGAAGGATGGAAAAGAGTGTTTGTAGGTTATTAATTACAAGTGTAGTTGAAGTCATTGAAGGTCAATACAGAATAGAAAGCAGTTGAGAGGAAATGGCATGCAGACTATGGAAAAGACCATGTGACATGGAATATGGATTCTGTTTTAAAGTATATTTAAATTTTTTCCACTACATTCAGAAGAATAGGAGTTACTTTAAGAAGTTGCCATTTCAGTATGCATTAGTTGAGAAGTTTTTTATTACTGAAAAGAATAATTTTCAATGAAGTTCGATAGTTACTTTATTGTATGTAAGGTGCAGAAATGAAAGTATTGTACATATTCACTGTCCTTTTTTTGTTACATGTGAAGTAAAGGGGATTGATTAATAAATGTGTGCACTGTCGTGCAGGAGATATCAGCATGTACTGCAGGAGAGGACTAATGTTCGATTAGATTTTCGTAGAAGACATCCCTCCAGAAATGGAAGGAGAGGGATTCCATATCCTCCAGGCATGGAAGAAATTCCTGGGTTTGCTAGCTGGCTTGAAGTAGAAGTGCAAAACCAAGTGCAGCAAGGAATCTTGGTTTCAGAAGATGTAAAGGACTCCTCTCAACTACCATGTGCAGAAGCAAAAAGTTTTAAAAGCATGTATGCATATGGTTATCACTTTCGAGTGAAAAGTGCTGAACAGAGTACAAGAAGTACATGTGACTCAGGAGTGGCAGCTATTTTTCGACAGCCATGTTGTTCTGGAAGGCAGGACCAGAACCTAATTACCGCAGAACTAGAATATATTGGTCAAATTTTGGAGATAGTAGAGCTGAATTACAGGGGACATTGCGTAGTGCTTCTAGTTTGCGACTGGGTGAAGGCAAACTATAGAGGCCGGAATGCCACAGTTAAAAAGGATGAATGGGGTTTCACCATGGCCAATTTTGGAGCCCTTGTTCCTTTTGGATATGAATCGTTTGCATTCCTGATTCATTGTCATCAAGTCTTTTTTAGTGATGATGAGGAAGATTCATCTTGGAAAGTTGTTCTACGAATGGAGGTCAGAGGTCGTAGACATGACGCTGCAGTAGATGAAGAGGAGGAGCCACGTCTTTTTTCTATGGGAAGAGATTCTGATTTTGAGGGGCTTCAAGTACCAACGGCAATTGCAGAGACATACCCAAATGTTCCTTCAAGTGGCAGAACTGTATCATTGAACAATATTATGGATGACAGATTGGGCAATAGTAATCCGCTTTTCGATCGGGACTGTGGGGAGTCGTCAGAGGACGAGGACTGACAAACTCTGCAATTAATTTTGGTAAGTGTCACAATCATGGAAGTGCATTGGACTTCATAAGAAATTTCCAGCAAAAACATATTTGAATTTTTTCAATTAAATGAAAACAAAATATGGAAGGGGATGTGAAGAGTGAAAGAGAAAGATGAAATATTCAGGAATGAATGTTTTGAGAACAGATTGCAAATTTATTGTTCAAAGGAGGCACACAATGTTGGCTTTCGTAAGTAGCTGAAAGGTATAAGATAAATGTTTTGTACTATACAAGCAGTGGTGTGGAGTAATTAAACTGAAGTGACAGAACGTGGCATCAGTTTTGGTCGTCAATGAGAACAATGTAAGTGTAGTTTATTTTGGAAACAATTGCTGTCAATGCATGGTGTAGGACTTAGGAAGACATGGAATGGGAAGCGCCTATCCAAGCTTGAAAGTTGATGCAAGGAAGTATACTGAATTGTATAATTTAGTATTGGTAAGGAATAGTAGTCTATTTTTCACTATGAACTACTGGATGACATATATTTCTTATTGAAATTTCAGTTAGTAAGAATATTCGTTATTTTTGAAATTGGTAAAAAAAAAAAATTCAATTAGAACTTACATGTGTATTAAGAAGGAATGCGTAAATAGAGTATATTGAGAATAGAACTTCCAATATACAGAATAGTTATGTTAAACAACGTCATTGTAGAGGAGAGAGATGAATGAATGAACATAGTGGCTAGCTGTAATAGTGGTTTCAATTATGCAGTGTTCTTTGTAGTGCAGAAATGGTGTTCTTTGCAGTAAGATAGAATTTAGATAATTCATAAGCAATGAAGACTGCATTCAGTGAAAGATTTAAATGTATGAGATGAATGGAATTAAAAACACATACGTATAGGTGAATAGCAGAGCATGCATGTGGGACTGGATTAGTAAATGACCACAGTTCGAGTGTTATTTAATGATGGCAACTTCTCTGGAATACTGAAGTAATATTTATTCTGGGGAAATGAAATTGTAACAAACTATGGTGAGTCTATGGTAAAGAAAATGGGGTTTGACAATGGTCAGCAATGAGTGGAGTGGGAGGATATTGTATTACAGTGGTGAAACACTTTTGGCATGAATGGTAATGGACAAAATGTAGTGATGTGCATTTCATTTATTAATTTTTCTTTGAATCGAGAGTACATTTATGGTAGGAGCTCATTTTCACTTTGAAGGCATTAAATATGGTGAGCAGAACAACAATAAGAAATCTTTGAAATTTTCAGGTTTTTAATAAAGATGTACGAATGGCAACACTTGTGTGAAGGCTTAGTCTGAAAATAAATATGTAATTCAAACTCTGAAATTTTTTAGAAGACTATGGTTCATATACAGAGGTACATGAATGTGTGGTTCTCTTGTTGAATAGATACAATATTTTTGATTAATGAAGGTTAGAGGCTAGTAATACCAAAGTCATGGAAGGGAATAACATAGGAGGTCCTTGAATGTACTATTAAGAAGCTGAAATTGGTTTAGGGTAGCAAGGAGTACCTACAAATGTTTTCAAATTATATTTCATGTGAAGAAAATTGGAATTGGGATGTAAGCCAAGTTGTTCACTGGTTGTAAGATTTTTTTTTAGTTAATTAGCAAATTAGGAATTTGAGATGGGAATAATGGCTGTCTTCTTGATGTATGCAATATGAATACATTGTAGAAGTCTATGAAAGAATGGCATGCATTAAAAATCTGCAATGAAGTAGGTGGGCAACTATACAGTCTGATAGTTCTGACTTCTGAGGAACGATAAGCCCTAATGACATACAGTTGTCGAGTTCCAAAAAATGTTGTTTTTATGTTGTGTGCTGTGGCGGACAGACAAAGCAGCATTAGTTGATTTCCTTTTCATACTTGCCACCAGGTTAAACGAGAAATACAGAAATGAATGATGAATGGAGGATGTGTGAAGATACAGTTGGGAGGAGCTTCTTTTTGAAGATGACGTTCTTCATTCCTTCATGCATAAAAAAGGCAGATTTATTAGGAGTTCTTTGGAATTGTTCCTTATGTTATTATTGTAATGGCAAACTAAGGAAACTTAGGTAGTTTATGAGTTGTCTCAATGACCAGACCCTTAGCATATTTTTGGAGAACACTGAAGTATTAGTAAATTAATCTCATTTGATTGTAGTTGAGATGACATAGAAAAATTTGCCGGCTTGTGACAGTCCAGTATGTATAGAACTGTCTACGCAGAAATGTTGTATTTTCATTTATTATTAATTAAAGAATTATGTGGGAGGACATAATAGTGCATTGCTGTTTCTTGAAAAGGGTGTCGTCTATTTGTTGTAGAAATTAACATGTCCTCAGTTTGATTATAGTATATGTACAGAAATGGTAAAAAAGGCAGTACTTTATATTATGTTCTCATATATGTGATTCGTTTATGAATTCGACAATGATATAAACAAAGGAACCTCTAAGTGCAATGCAGATTGTTTTCTTCAATGATGATACAGCACATGGAAATGATCTGTTGCATGTTGCTTTTGGATTGTATAAAATGGAGTTTGGGAAGACTATTGCAAACTAGGAAAAGAATTTGTCATTCCAGAACTGTTATACATATTGTTGAAATCAACAAAAAATTGTCATGTTGTACAATTAACATTCCTGTACAAAACAACAATATGTGAAAACGGTCACTCCTGTATTCAAATCAACAACTTCGTGTTCTTTTTTTGTTGATTTCAACACACTTTTCTACTAGTGCATGCGAGGATGCACCAAAGTCCAGGAACCAGTCTTCTTCAACAACAGATGAATGTACACATATATTCATAACTTCATCCGTGGGGTCTGGATCATCGTGGAAAGCATCAATGCAGTCTCGGGCGTTTTGGGGCGGTGAATCTCCATCTTCAGTTACTTTGGTCAGGTGTACGTGTTGAGCTGATGGAGGTCGTGTGCGGCTTTGATTTCGTTGCATGTTGTCCAATTGGAGCTGCATGGTTTTCAGTTTCTCTTCCAACAAAACCTTTGCACAATCTCGGGCAAAATGTCCGGCTTTTCCACAGTTGTGGCAATATAGAGTTGGTCGAGAAGATGTATCCGTCTTTGTATACGTTTGTGTTGGTGCGCGACTGTCAGGTGTGGAGCTACTGCGATCGGAGCGACCTCCACGAGATGCAGTGCCGCGACCTCGGTTTGACCCTCGACCTGATCGGATTAGGTTGAGTTCCTCCCTTTCTTCTCGTGTTTTTCTAAATTCCGTCCGATTTCTTCCTGTAACAATAATCCTTCAAGTTCCAAGAAGGATGGAGTCCGTTCCCTTCCCTTTTGGATCTGTCGAAATGTGGACCAACTCTTCGGGAGGCTATTTAACGTGAGATCCACAAGATCCTCATCAGGAATAGCTACGCCTAACTGAGCTAGCTGTGTTACTAACAAGTTGATTTCCTGAAGATGTGCTGTAACTTCTTTTTCCTCTGTCATTTTTAACGAATAGATCTGCTCTTTCAGGGAAAGACGTCTAGAAGAGCTCTTGACATCACACATGTTGTTGAGCCTCTGCCAAATAGCATGTGGATCAATGAGATGGATAATACTTAAAATCAGTGAATCTCGTACCAGTGATATAATTATCCGACTGGCGCGAGATCGAAGTTCTCATTCCCTGTGTGCATCGATGGGAGTTGCTAGCATTGTTGCCGGCGGTACGCCAACGACTTGAGCAGGTGCTGACATTGTTGCTGGCGTCACTCCAACGACTTGAGCAGGCTCCTCATTGATCGTTTCTCCTCCGAAGACTCCTGTCGACAGGGTGGAAGTCCGACCGCTTGGTAACGGTGACTCGACATACTGCCAGAGTCCTTCTTGCATAAGTAACATCTTTACTTTATAACTCCAGATCACGTAGTTGCTAGGGCCTGCTAGCTTCATCGATTCTGGAACGTCCTTTACACTTGGGTCCATCTCGTTTGTGCAGGTGTGGACCGGTGTTTCTAAAAAACGGAGAGAAAATAAAATATAGCTAATGACCGGCTCTAGTTTGTGGTCTGTGACACACGGAGCAGTCTGTGGTGGTCCTCACCAAGACGAACGTAATGGGACCCTGTGCTATCTTCGGAGTGACTTCAGTGCAGCTACTCAGCAAGGTTACACAAAGATAAAAAATTTCCTCACACAGGACTGAGAGTCTAGACCCGCTCTGATACCATGTTGGAATAAGCCACTAATCTTTATTAGTGCAGAGTAAGAGAGAGCTAACACAGAGAGTTAACCTTATTTATCCTAATCTGGGAAAGCTAAGTCAACGACTAAGGGTTGACAGGGATGAATGTCATCCATAGAAGGAAACCCTAATACTGGGTCTCGTTGTTTCCAACAGTTGCAGACAGGATAAGATAAGAAAAGGTAGATGCTAGTAGGCCTGCGCACATGGATGTGCGTTGGGGCTGGGTTTGCCTCCAAACGGCCTGAGGCGGGCCCCACTCTTCTTCCGTCCAGCTCGACTCTTGCACCTGCGTGGGAGCTTCGTGATACAGTAGTCGCAGGTAAATGTGCAGAGAGAATTGTCGCACAGCACGAGTGAGAGAGGGGAAAGGACCTTCGCAGAGACGGAAGAAGAGACGGAGGGAGAGAGACGGAAGCAAGACGGAGTTTTTACGATTCTATCTTTGGCCTCCAAGCAAAATCCTGCTGTAAACAAACCGTGAGGGCTCTGAGGCAAACCAAATCTTAGCTCTGGACCGTGAGGGCTGGCTTGAGCAAACCCGCGTTTCCGCGCCCTCACGTTAGACGTCGCACGCCTCTGGTTTGCCTCATGTGCGCGGGCCTAGTGCGAGTAGTGTTATGCAAGGTCCCTATTGGAGTTTGATTTCATTTTCTTCTGTGTGTTTTTTCAGATTGATTGTGAGTTGAGCAAGAAGTTGGAATGGTGGGACGAGAAGCTGCGAAGTGAAGGACAGCGAAGTGAAGTAATACGCCTGTCGCAAGGCTGTCATCCTGAAGAACCATCGGAGAATAGTTTACAGAAGGTGCTTCGAATTCATTTAGTTCGAGCAACGGAATAAAGCCGTTTCGTTCCGTTCTCTAGTTCAGTAGTAATATGAACATTTTTTAATCTGTGTGTGTGCTTACAGCTTAAGAACAGAGTCTTTAATATCAGAATCCGAAAATACACAGTCAAAATACGCGATTGTAAAATGGAATGTAACCCTGATTTAGAGTTTTCACTTCGGGCAAAACTTATTTTCGATTTTCACATTTACAAAGCACACAAGAATTGGAGGGAGTAACTGGAATTTTAAGCTGCATAATGGATTTGCTGGACAGGTTCAAGAGTAGTTGGCAATCGAGATGGAAGAGGGCGAAGCCGATTTAGGTTTCGATTGGACAGATGTGGAGCCGATTCCTCAGGACGATGGTCCGCGGCCAGTGGTCGCCATTGCTTACACGGACTCCTTCCGAGAGGCGATGGACCGGTTTCGTGCTATCCTTGCCAAGGATGAACGAAGTCCTCGTGCATTGGAGCTGACCAGCGATGTCATTGCACTTAATGCTGCAAATTACACAGTAATTACTGCTACTACTACGTGTTTAGGTTCAGCTACAGACATTCATACTTTGCGATCTTTCTTTATCTTCTCTCTTCGTTATTCAAATTGTAGAGGAACATGTGAATTATTTCTAATGTATAAATCCTTACTAACTCTACTTAGTGGGGATACAGGTGTGGCATTTCAGACGACTTGTGCTCGAGGCTTTGGGCGGTGACTTGCTTAATGAGCTTGACTTTCTTAATGCTATCGCAGAAGGCAATCACAAGAACTATCAGATCTGGTAATCCTTTTTACCCCTGTAGTCCGTGAGTTTTGTTCAACTTTTAAATCTTGAAATCGGTTTGTTCATCTTTTATGGGAGAGAATGTTGGCAATTTGATCGAGTTAATGCCACTGCCGCTGTGTACATAGATTTGTTAGTTTATTCTTAGACCGACTTCGTCTGATTGGTGCAGGCATCATCGGCGATGGGTGGTTCAGAAGTTAGGCAAAAATGCTGTCTACAAAGAATTACAATTTACTGCAGATGCACTTGACGATGATCCGAAAAATTATCATGCTTGGTCTCATCGTCAGGTATGCTTGCGTCGTATAACTTTTTCTTGCTTCATATCTGTTGCTTAAAGTAGGGTGGCTTGGTGTGGTCTATCACTTGTAGAGGCTTTCAGATGCTCAAAGTAATGTTTGGTGGTGTTGCAGTGGCTACTGCAGGAGCTGGAAGAGTGGCAGTGGGAACTGGACTACTGCTCCAAGCTCTTGAAGGAAGATTCTGCAAATAATTCTGCTTGGAATCAGGTATGAAATGCCTGTGTGAGCGTCTCGGAATGTCGAATGAAGTTCAAGCTTTTGAAAATTGAAACATGCACTAGGTCAGTTTTTGATCATGTGACATGTATCTGCAGAGGTTTTTTGTCGTCAGCCGATGTCCATCTTTAGGGGGGTTGCAAAAAATGAGGGATTCGGAAGTCAGTTATTGTATTGACGCCATCAAACAGATGCCGACAAATGAGAGCCCCTGGAGGTACCTCAAGGGGTTGTTCACGGACGACCAACTTGCTTTTGTTAGAGATTCTTCAGTAAGTGAAGCATGTATATCCGAAGTAGTGAAGGATCCGAACACTGTACCAGCACTTGGTTTCTTGTTAGATCTAGTGAGTGCTGGATTCCAGCCAACATCTGGTCAGAGGGAGATGTTACGGAAGGTGTTGCCGATGTGGGCAACTCCTTCTGAGCTGGCTGCTGCTGTATGCATCAGACTTGAAGAAGTCGATGCCATGCGTTGTCAGTACTGGGCCTGGAGAAGGTCCCTGCTTCCACTTTCTCTGGTAGTTCCCGAAACGTAAAACTTAAGTTCGCTGTGGAAATTGAGTATTGATTTTTGTAGGTTATGGCAAATAGGAACGAGGTGTTGAGATTTGTACCTAGAATGGTGCTAATATATTCTTGACCGCATTTTGTGCTGCGAAATTGCAAGGGTGGGTACCGAATCCTGAATTTAGAGAAAAGACAACTCAATGTGATATCAGATTGGATGCAATCATGTGAATAAAATGAAAATGAATTCAATTGCGACGTAGAATAAGAATTGAAAGAGGAGTCAAGTGGCAGGTGTCATTTCATGACTTACAAGATAACTCTAAGGATCTCAAAAATGAATTGTGGATGAGCAATTGGTTGCATTGGCTAAGAGATTATTCTTTGAGCTCATTGGTGATTCATTGGTGAGGTTGTAATTTGTCTTGGACCTTGCAATCCTTCACTCTATTTATTGCAATTTTGCAACTAGGTATAAATGATTTTTTTTCTTTCAAAGATGAAATGATATGTCTTCTATGAGTTATAAATTCTTTTAAACTGTTGTATAATTTTTTAAGGAAAAAGTGAAGGAAATTCATATCAAATAGGAAATAGTCTTAAAAAATTTGAAATTTTCATCATCATAGTATATTATAATCAAAGTTACCTTGTTATTATAAAATAATAAAATAGACAAACCATGATTGTAAAGTTAAAGTTCAAATTGCCATAAAATATTGAATTTTTCAATTGGTGTAGAAACTAAAATAAGTTGATACACTTCATCTCATTAGTTGCTACAAATTCAAAAAATATCATTTTTTAGCTACAAGGGTGATCTATGGATTTAAGCATCTACTTTTGAAATATTCATAATACCATAGTAAGAGACTATACAATATTATTTATTGAAAATGATTTCAAGAAATTCCCTTTCTAAAATTTGGATGATAAAATGTTTTTTTTCTATCCTACAACCCTACCTCAATTCATCCAGACGACACTAAACTTCTTCAATAGTGTTTTAGGGTTGAACATCACAAACTAAATTAAAAAATTTTAAACATTTACATTATTGGTCTAAAACATGCATAAAATAGAACAAAATTAGAAGAAATTTGGTATGGAAAACATTTGGAAAATGTGATGTAATCAATGATATAGGGTCATACTTATTGGAATACAATAGGAAATTAAAGTCATTTGAAGAAAAGTCTTGCATGTTGAAGATTCATAGGATTGGATCAAAGTTTTATGTAAATAATCTTAACCAAGAGTCTAAATGCATGGTTTAATGGTCTCTAATGGTCTCTAATCTCAAAGGAAACATAGTTGGAGGAAAATTTGAAATTTGAAATTTTTGGAGCACGTGTTTTTTGGCTTGATAAGAATTTAGACATAATTCTTTGTTCTTGCAACCTTTTCTCCCATTTCTACAATACCAATTAAAAATCTTATATGAATTCATAAAGCAATAAGTGATCAAATTAGTCACATCATTGAAGAATAGCCAAAAAAAAAATCTCATCATATTTTGATATATTTCATCCATCTCATATAGCTCCTATGGTATGCTCTTGAAAACATTTATCATCCATGCAATAAATGTTGATTCTCAAAGATGTTGAAATTGGGTGGATATGAAGGCAACAAATGATTAGGGATTTATGCTAGTAGTCCTTCTCAATAGTAAAAGTTTGAATTGAATATTGAATAAAAATATTGACTGCAAATTTGAAATTTAATTTTGTTTCAAAATTGATTCTATATTAATGCAAAAGGTGATATTCAAACAATATTGCAATTGGCATTGAAATCCATCATAAATTCACTATTGTTATGTTATAATCCATCAAATCAATATAATTTCAATTGTTGTCTCAACTCAACTCCCTAGAAATTATTTGTATTAATGGTAGTTTACTAAAATATTAGAAATTTAGTAGTAAAGATGATTCTATATCTATTCACTAATACTAGTGTACTTTGTACTGTTGCCATAGTCAAAATAAAAATAAAGTCATTTTCTAATATTTTTAATTCATAAAAACTTTGAAATTCAATAACTTTCACACTGTTGGTTCAAACACCATGAAATAGAGACTATGCATGCCTTTTGTCAAGGGCTTTCCGATGATACTAAGAATGCAACCGGAGAACATATGGTCCAAGAGATTTCACTGTAACAAACAAACAAAACAAGTAGCCTAACTTAAGATATGGATTTAAAAGATATTATTAAAATATTAAAGATGGAAAAATTTTCAAATTTTCAAAATACAACTTTTCAAATTATGACTTTGTATGCAATAAGTTAAAAGATTAAGAAAAACAAAGTTTACATATTGACAAATATTAAAATACTCAAATATTACAAGATTTTATTTTTAATTTGGTTATCAATATTTTTGTGTAGAGTAATGATGTCCTTATCTAAAAACAACACTACTCCTTGTCTTTGTGCAAATTATGTAGAAAAATGTTATTTTTATGTAAAATTTCAAGTTTGTAATGAAATGAATCTCTACTCTTCTTGCTCAATTCAACCCTTACAACTTCCTTCTTTTGTTTCTAGCTTCCATGATGTCTAAGCTAGTCCAATAATAATTAGCGTGCACCATGCCATTACCACAATTAAAATTAAAATAAAAGTTTCTTTTTTAAAATTTAAAATTCTTAAAATTTTCAAAATTCAATATCATTTGTGCCAAGAGTTGAAATGCCATGAAACAAAGTTTGTGCACCCCTCCTTGTAGAGAGTATTTTGACGGTACCCAAAACATGACCTGAGGACACACGATTATGGAGATCTCATTGTAACAAACAAAACAAAACAACAAAATAAATAGCTTAATTTAATTTAATAATATATGAAACATCTTGATTCCAAATCAATTAACAATGAATTTAATATGGACTCTACATTAGACTTCATAAATATTGCATATACAAAGCGTTAGATCAAGCCAAATATTTGGAAAGATGCTTTGCATTGACAATGCACCTAGAAGATGCAATCTATGCATTTTTGGGGTATTAATATAACTTTAACTGAAGCTATAACTATAACTAAAGCTATAATTATAACTAAAGCTAAAGCTATAACTATAACAAAAGCTACATATGCATGGGGGAGAATCAAGTAGTATCTTTTGCTTGAAAGCTAAACCACTACTACATGGACACCAACCTTTTTTTTTTTACTTTTTGAAAACATACTAAGATGGCAATCTCTTAAAATTTATTGAAGCATTGTATTTCATCCATCTTTTGGACCAAGGACACTTTTCAATAATATTCATGCACTTTTTCATCCTAAACCGCGAACACCGGGGAACCTGTTCTAATCCGCAGCATCTCTCAGCGTTTTAAATTAGGGTTTAACTCTCCCCTGCCTTCTACTGTAAACCTCTCTGATTCCTTCTGCTTCCCTTCCTCTCTCATTCTCTTCATCCTTTCGCTGCTGCAGTCACTTCCCTCACGACCATGGCTGCGGCAGCTGTGGTCTCTCAGGGCCTCGCTGCAGTAGGCGCAGCTTCATCTGCGAAGAAGCCGTCTTCCTTCACGTTGGCTTCGTTTTCCGGGAAGAATTCCGTCAGGCCCACGCGTGTGAAGGCCGGAAGCAATGGCGCAGGAGTTGGATGTGGGGTAAAGAGTCGCGGTGTGCGGTGTGAGGCGCAGGCGATTGAGAGGGAGGCGCTGAAGGTGGAGAAGGAGAAAGGACGCGAGGAGGACGCGTTCAGTGGGTTGAAGCAGGTTTGTGCTGTGTTGGGGACGCAATGGGGGGACGAAGGGAAGGGCAAGTTGGTGGATATCTTGGCGCAGCGCTTCGACATCGTGGCTCGATGTCAGGTGTGGTAATCCTTTTCCTGTCTCTGGGATTCTCTTCCTTGCCGACTCGCGATTTGGTGTCGCGATTTCTGTATTCAGTAGGTGTTGCACGCGCAGACTCTTCTTTCGCTCTGTCGCCCGTCTTTAGTTCTAGGGTTTTCTTTTTCGATATCACATTTGTGCGTGACATGTAATTTAGAATTGTTCTTACTTTACTGTTTGTCATCCGAGTCATGCTTTGTGGACAAGCTTGCAGTTTTTGGTTTCGTCGCCCGAAACGTAGTGTGGGTCTGTGTGGAAACTGCGGGATTTTACCTTTTGCGCATTTCTTTTTGGCTATAACTTCTTTTTCCCCATCAAACCGTCTCGCTTTGTGAACGATTGCAATACAGGTCCTGAGGAGTTCAATGCAACCGCCTGTTTCTCTTTTTACTACCGGTTGTGTAGGGACCTCCTCTTAGAGATTTGCCTACAGTTGTAAATGATTGCCAAGGTGCTACGTGAGCGCGGGTGCTGGTTATGAGACGTAATATGGAAAAGATACTTTTAAAGGTTACTTTCAGGTTGTAGCAAGCAACGGGTGCACTACCTGAGTTGCTGACGACCATGGCAACACGGGTGATCGCATTGTTCTTGATACCGAATGTATGTCTGTCTAGTTTCCGAAACATGAAAAATGGGTGGGGCGCATGACGATAACTTCTCGATGATTCACCTGAACCATGACCACATGTGGTCATGTATGATCGATACTTCTGCATCTGATGCCTCGCCGATTCACTTACGTCTCTTTGGATTATCTTCCTGTGGTATCTCTTAAGTCTGGTCACTGGGCTGTAGCGCATGACGATAACTTATCGATGATTCACCTGAACCATGCTCACATGTGGGCATGTTTGAGCGACATTTCTGCATCTGATGCTACAACCATGTTTGGTTTCTGCTGGATCTCCGAATTCATTATCCGCGTTGGTAGTGTTACTTGACTCGGCCGTGGCTTATGACGATCACCTCTCGATTAGTCACTTGAACCGTGTCCTTTTCTTGGCTTGCATAATTGACAATTCTGCATCTGATGCCTTGTCAATGTACTAGCTTTTCCCTTGAAACGAGTGTTTGGAGTCTTATTTGTTTGGGATTGCTGGTGTGTGGCGCTTGATGATCACCTCGCGATGATTCACCTGAACCGTGCTCCTCCGTGAACATGCATGAATGACTCTTCTGCACCTGATGCCACGTCCATGTTCATAGAATGTCGAGCGGTAAGGTGAATGGTCGTGGAGTCGCAGTATTTCCATATATCATCAGCTTATTATTTGCAGTCTCTTTTTGGTCTCTTTTCTCTGTTATGCGTTTCTGTCGTTCAGGGTTCAACTCTCGTGTATAACGTACCTGTTCTTATTCAGGGAGGTGCAAATGCCGGTCACACGATCTACAACGACGAAGGGCAGAAGTTTGCCTTGCACTTGGTGCCGTCGGGGATCCTGAACGAGAAGGCTGTGTGCGTGGTTGGGAACGGAGTGGTGATCCATCTTCCAGGTAGTCCCACGTCTGTGAGCGACTACATGTCGCTGACAGTCTCCCTGTGTACTCCAATTTGAGAGAGCCAGCGGGTAGGTGATAACAAAGATGGCCTCGAAGTTGTTAAGCATCGTCGTTTGTGGTGTGTTCCTGTTCTCCCACACCTTCAGTAACAGCTTCATCGTTGGTGTGTTGCAGGGTTCTTCAAGGAGATCGACAACCTGGAGGCGAAGGGTGTGAGGTGCACGGGGCGTCTGCTTGTGTCGGACCGTGCCCACCTGCTGTTCAATCTGCACCAAGAGGTGGACGGTTTGCGTGAAGCCGAGCTGGCAGGTCAGATGATCGGGACGACGAAGCGTGGGATCGGGCCGTGCTATGCGAGCAAGGCCATCCGCAACGGCATCCGAGTGGGCGATCTTCGTCACCTAGACTCGTTTCGAGAGAAGTTGGACATTCTTTACCGCGACGCTGCGGCTCGGTTCAAAGACTTCGAGTACTCTTCTGCCGCGGTGGACGAGGAGATGGAGAAGTACGTGAAGTACGCGGAGAGGCTTGAGCCTTACATCGTGGACACTGTGGACTACGTGAACAGCGCTTATGCGGAAGGGAAGCGCATCTTGATCGAGGGTGGCCAGGCGACGATGCTGGACATCGATTTCGGGACGTACCCTTTCGTGACGTCGTCGAATCCATCGGTGGGAGGCATCTGCACTGGTTTGGGGATGGCACCGAACCGTCTCGGTGACATCGTTGGTGTGGTACGTGATTTCTTGTCTTTGTTGCAGAATTTGCATATACCAATTTTGTGCTTGTTGGTTTGACTTGTTGCAATTCTCACATTCCGAGCTGCCTGCAGATTTGCATGATTCTATTTGTGACAAGAGCGTCCTTGGCATTGTGCAGGCAAAGGCATATACATCACGTGTGGGTTCAGGACCATATCCGACGGAGCTTTTCGGCGACGAAGGAGATGAGCTTCGAAAGGCTGGTTTCGAGTGGGGAACCACGACGGGAAGGCCTCGTCGGTGTGGTTGGCTGGACATTGTGGCTCTGCAGTTCGCTTGCACGATCAATGGTTTCACTGCCATCAATCTGACGAAACTGGACGTGCTTTCCGGACTGAGTGAGGTGAAACTGGGCATTGCATACAGAACGCCATCGGGGGAGAAGCTGACATTTTTCCCATCAGATCCCTCTATTTTGGAGCACGTTGAGGTGAGTACGAGTTGTCGAACTTGGGTTTCCTGCTTGTATGGTGCTTTGGGTGAGTTCGTTGTTTTTGCGATGAACATTTCGGCAAGCGTGGCCAAGTATTCTGTTGTTAGAGATGTTGCCTTATTAGGTTATGTTCGCAGCTTCTCGGGTTGGTGGTGATGGATGTGGTGTGTGCACATGAGCAGGTGGAGTACGAGAGCTTGGAGGGGTGGAAGGAGGATATTACAAACGTGAGGGCTTATGAGGACCTGCCTGCTGCGGCGCAAAGATACGTGGAGAGGATAGAGGAGCTGATCGGGTTGCCTTGTCAGTATATTGGTGTAGGTCCTGGGCGGGATGCTTTGATTGTGAAGCAATGACTGGTAGTAGGGGAGGGTAACCAGCTGCCGACGTCTGCGTGGAATAATTTGGGCTTGCAAAAACTGTGGATCCCTTGACTACCCTCGAAAACTGGTTGCCAATAATTTCATTTTTGCAATAAACCTTAAATTTTCTCAAAAATGAGTTGTGATTTTTGATTACCGGTAAGGTTTATTTGGATATTATATTGAAAACCTGCCTGCCCGAGTTTTTTGTTTTGTGCATCCTCTGGAGTTTAGACTATGTTTTGGGTTCACCTGCATTCGCTCTTAAGCGGAAAGTATTATGAAGCCTACTTTTAGACTTCTTGCAAATTTGGGCAAGCTCTAATAATTTATTACTTTTGGATATTTGGAATGGAGTCTTTATTGTAACTTTCAATTGTCATGCCCTTCATGTCATGTCAATATTGGTAAGTGTTGCAAATGGTAAAAGCTTTACCGAGTATATTTTTGTGTAGCTAAAAATATCATATTTAAAATTATGTAATTAACTTCGATTGATTAGGTGGATTACAAACGGTAGGTTGATTGGTCAATTGAATGAGTGTACTGCTTGCCTTGCTCTGCCTGGGTGAGTGGCTTTCTTAATTTTATTTCACATGGAGGCAAACGGAAGAAAAGGCAACAGCAATTGAAATTATATATTTTTTTGACAGTATGTGAATTTGTTAAGAAATATTGAAATGCATTGTGCCAATAGTCCGAAAGAGTCTCTAGGCTTTCCTACAACCAATGTAAATGTAAAGTGCATATAGAATGGTCAAGTTTGTACACCTAATTGGTTACATTCATCTTATAAAATGACTTTGATCCATCATACTAAAATAGTTGCTTTTTGTAAAGGTTTAGAATCCAACATATAGACTTGCATGTTGTAATAACTAACTTCATCAATGGTGCTCAAAAATATATGTTCAACCTACTCGAATGGACCATTTTACCCTACTTTGTGATGAAAATATTGTTTAGAACACTAGTAGAAAACATGGCTATAGGACTTTCCAATGGATATAGGACTTGATTTTTTTTTTAAATTTCCATCAAAATTAGGAATAAAATCATGAGATTATTTTACTATTTGGGTTTTGGATTAGTTCCTTCAAAAGAAGGTATTAGAAGATTGTGCCATCCATAGAGGTAGTACAAGACAAAGGCAATGTACGCAAGTTTTAGTAGCAAGCTATCAAATGAATTTGCATCCAAAGAAAAAATTAGATGAATACCATGAGACTTCTTTTGAATCTCGAATCAAATACTAAACTAATTAGAATGGATACTACACTTGATCTTAGCCATAAAGGCCAAGAAAGTATGTAATTTTCTCCTAATCAAGCCCTTGTATCCATGATCAATCTTCCTTTTACTTTCACTCCCTCTTTACTTGGTTCTTTATCTAATGGTTTTATTTTTATATTATTTTTGAAATATCTTTGTACTAAATAATGAAGAAGGTGAATCCAATTCCAAGTAAGAAATGATTTTCAAAGAGGCAATCTTTTTTACTTTTCTTGGCAAATCTTTCCTCTTTGTTTTTTTCATTTGCAAAATTAGCCAATGACAATGCATTTGGCATGCACTTCTTGAATTCTACCTAAAGTACCCACATCCACAAGCAAACCTATACTATTTTTTTGAATAGACAATTGTAGTTTGATGATCACATTTGAACTGTTTGTAGAGTTACATGGAGCTATGAAAGAATGGAGAGAACATTAGAAACAATGTTAGAACAATTAAATTGGCAAAGAAAGAATAGAGAAGTCATAGAAGTTGAATTAGTATTTTTTTGTCTCTTTACAATATTTTGAGGCCAAACCAAGAAAACCAAAAATTCCAAACACTCTCATTTGTCAAGATGGACCATCTTCAAGTTCTTGATTTTAGTCTAGGCTTCTTAAAAGTGCAAAGCATTCCTTTCATGATGCTTTTAGCCATTAATAGAGAGAATATTGAAAAGATGATAGACAAATTAAATAAATTAATCGGCTAGTAGAGGATGAAGGAGATCTCATAGAAGATCAATTGTACCTCATAGAACTATTAGAATAACAGACAAAATATTCTAAAAGGCTGTAGAAGAATTAAATGGCTTTAACTAAAGTGAAAGAAATCCTACAAAGGATCATTTGTATTTTGTTCAAAACTTTTCCGTTTCTTACAATAATTTTTTGTTCATGAATTTAATTTCTTTTGCAACAATTTCAGTAGTGAAAGGGTAGCTTTTGTGTATATGTATTTCCTATGTGTGCCTCCACCTATGGCCATGGTGATTGGCCTTAGAATAGAATGATTTTGGTCAAGCACAAAATAAGAACAACTTTACATTGCCAAACCTACAAACACATAGAAAGTACACACATTGAATGGATTTTCTCAGTTGTGAATTGAAAGAAAGTATGAGATAAAACTTACCTTTGAAGGAGATTTTGAGAAGACCCTAAACCCTAAAAAAAAATACTCGTACTGCTTAGAAAAAAATTGCTTAAGAAACTATTCGTACCTTGCCCTTACATTCCATCTCCTTCTTCCCCATTTTCGAGAGCACCTTGTTTTTGCTCTCCTTGAGACGCCATTGTTGCAGCCTCTCGAGCCTTCTGCTCCATCGCAGAATTCCTCAGAGAGATTTTGCAAAATTGTCATTGACCATTGGAGCCTCCTCTCACCAGCTGTATTGTCGACCTCTTGTATTCCATGGCTTCCTTTTGTGCAACCTCTTCATCATCGCCATGTTTGCTCTCGCGCTCCAGTGCTGCTCTTTCGTCGCAGGTAGGTCAAATCTCTGCCATTCACAATGCTTGAATGCGGTTCTCAGAGGTGTTTGTATGATCCTTTAGAATTTGTTTGTGAGGAGATTGGTAGAATTTCCTGAGGTGCGAGGGTTTTGGGTGAAGAATTGCGTTTGTTTGCTTCTGTCTTTCGTTTTTTCGTTTCAGCCGAATGTTTCATTATTTTGCTTGGGAATCTCATGCGTCGCAGGTTAAGTGCCTACTTTGGCTCATGAATTCTCGGTGTGGTCTTAGGATTGTGGTTCGTAATAGCAAGCATTGACTCGAATTGGCGTGCTTCAATTTGCCAAATTCTTCTCTGAGATCACGATTTCGTAATTACACTTTGTAGAGAATGGCATTGTTTTTGCTATGGTTAATTTTGCTACAGGGAAGTAGAATCTGTCCGAATGATTTCTTAACGACGGTCTGATTTTCCAGCGGCGTGGCGCTGGTCAGCTATTTAATGAACGAGGATTTCATCGAGCTGTCGCTCTTCAAAAGGTGGCATTGCCTAGGAGGAAAATTCAGTGGCGGTGTGCAGCGACCACGGAAGGGACGAAGGTCGGCGGCAAGAGTCAAATGCTGGTATTACTCTTCATTGTTTTTTTGAAATTTTAGGGTTTAGGGTTTTAGTTTCGAGGCCTTAAAACTTAGTGCGAGCTGTTCCGTGCGCGTGTCTACAAATTATTTCCAGTCTAGTAGAGAGTGGAAAGCAAGATGAGTTGGTTGAAAGCAATTTTGTTCTCTAGTGTTTCAGATCTAAAGAAATCGAAAATGCACGAACTAAGGCTTAATAGAATTTGGAGCAGATTGTCCGGGGTTTCTTTTTCGTCTGCAAGAGTTACAGTCATGCATCTACCCACATCTTGTCAAGGCATTATTTGCAACTCATGCGAAAAATTATTTGCCCGGCAGTGTTATCGCAACTATTACAGTGGTAGGAAATGATGTTGTGCAAATGTAAATGTTGATGGCAGGTCTATGTGCCACCGCACCCCCTGATCAAGCATTGGGTTTCCGTCCTTCGAAATGAGTTTTCCCCTCCCCCAATGTTCAGTAAGACCTTCTCTCGACGACATATATTATTTAGTGACTGCATGCATCACTGATTTTCTTGGTGTGTTTCTATCAGGTCTTTGGCTGGTTGGCATGGCATTGCTGAGCTTTCTTTGGTTGCAGGAAGTGCTATGGCAGAGTTAGGTCGGCTTTTAATTTATGAAGCATCTCGAGATTGGCTGGTAAGTATTGTTTATTGGCTTTGTTTAGTTCGGTCTGTTCTCTGCACTTTTCTTCAACAGGCGCTCACAATGATTCTCTCAATACAATGATGCACTGAAACGAGGGATACGCATAGGGCCGAATATTACTCTTCTATTTTTTGCTTGCATTGATTTTCTTGGACAGCTCACAGTGAGCGGGGAAGTGAACACACCGTGTGGAGTTGCTGAAGTGGAGTTCATCGATCCTAGGGAACCTGTGAAGGTCAGTCCTCTCCTATTCTACATGAATCGGAGTTCATATGAACGTTCGTTCACCCGCATGTATGTTTGTCGTCGACGGCTCGTTTCATCTCATCACACAATGACTGCTTATTTCATTGAGCTGTATGGCAGTACCTGTGAACTTCATCCGTGGACATTCTGGTCTTGACAGGTTGTCCCTATTCTTCGAGCCGGGCTAGTACTTGTTGAGCAGGCAGGAACTGTATTACCAGCCAATCAAACATTTCATCTTGGTAAGCCTCCCATACGTTGATCTATTCTAAGTTCCTTAGTATCTGTTGCTTTGCAATGTAAGAGAAACTCTTAAGTTGACGAATTCGAGGTCTTCAAGTTCTCTTGTTCTGAGGTGACTTCTTAACATCAATTTTGTAAGCCTCGTCGAATTATTGTGTCATGAGGTTAACCTGCACACGATTAATTGCCTTAAGTGCTGGACTTTTAACACCAAGATGAATATCCAGTGAAATGTGTTACAGAAGCCGATAGTTGGCAATCCATGTAGCCAAAGAATCTTATTTTACAGAATTTAAGAGTATACTCTGACAATGTTCCTGGTGGAATGTTTCGTTTCTGATGCAGGATTCGTTCGAAATGAGGAAACTCTTGAACCCTCCATGTACTTGAACAAGTATGGTGCACCCCTTATGACCCATAGGAATCTCCCTTCACTGCAACAGCATACGTCATGGCTTATTCATATTTGACATGAAAATATTTGAATGTGCTCCTAAGACGGTCATTTTGTTGATGCAGGCTTCCAGAAAAATTCGAAGAAGGTGCGAGGGTGCTGGTGGCCGATCCAATGCTTGCTACAGGTACTGTGCACCTTTTATTATTTATATTTTACGTTTTTATGACTTCTCGTGACAGTGAAATTTTATAGGACGCTGCAAATTGGCTAATTTTCTATTGCATCGGGCGTTGGATTTAAGGTAGTATTGACAACTCATATAGCAGTACATTTGAAAGCTGTACTCGGAGTTATGCCCCCAATTTCTAATGCTGCTGTGAAAGTAAGTCTGTAGCTCCCACTTTCACATCCCTTTAATAATTTATTGTTGTCTTACGATTTTGAAAATCTTTTCTTTGATTTTTCCAGGTGGAACTATAGTTGCGGCTCTTGAGGAACTCACGAAACGTGGTGCTGATGTTAGTCTAATTCGTGTGGTGAGTATTGAAGATATGTGCTATTTGTTTTGCAAGTAATCGCAAAATGTACAGATTGGATGTAACGTTGGCCATCAACACTTGAATCTGATAAAGTAAATCAGTATGTTATTTATACACCTGCATGATTATTTTTATAAGTTCTCGTTCACATGCCTAGTCTTCATTGCACTTTTGTTTTGGACGGTACCAATGATTTCAAAGACAGAAAAGTTACTTGACTCTACTGTGGTCATGATCTCTGCATGGTGTGTGTGATTCTCTGTAATTTACTCGTACATTATGTTGTGCACTGAGATTTCCATGGCGATGCCATGTGCAGGTTGCGGCAGTTGCTGCTCCACCAGCTTTAAAATTACTGAGTGAGAAATTTCCGGGGTATGACACCTGACTGTTACTGCTTTCATTGAATTCTTTGAGTTTCCAACATATTGGGTATATGCATTTAATCCGACTCATCCAGTATAGTCCGAAGTGATACTAATCCATACACGACTCTGCAGGTTACGAGTATACGTGGGAATTATTGACGAAGCGCTCAATGAGAAAGGGTAATATGTTCAACCGCTTTGTAAAGGCCACTAATACTAACTGGCCAGTGCACATCAATTTCTGGGACACCTGAGTTGGTTCCATTCCTTTATGTTCCGAAGAGGTAGAAGATATTAATTGCGTCACTTTTAAGCATTCTTAACAAAATGTAGGAGTGTGCTTTATTTGGATTCAGTGTAGAAGCTCTGGAGAGATTTCACTTTGAGTATAAGGGCCAAACTCTCTTAAGTTCAATTTTTTTTCACTGTATATGAATTCTTATGCAATCATTCAAATTTGTAGGTGGTAAACCACTGTTGTAGGGATAGTAGATAACCCCATTTTTTTTCTTCACGATCTTTGTATCCGCAGGAGGCTCCGTCAAGCTGATGTACGTGGTGATTGTGGGTGCAGGTACATTGTTCCAGGGCTCGGTGATGCTGGCGACCGGAGCTTTGGCACAGAGTGATAACACGTCAAATTTCAAGTGCAAGTGCTTATAGATTAGAGCATTTACTCCACAGAATTTTTTTATACATTTCAAACAGGCACCAATGCTTCAGATTAGTGCATTCTTCGCTCTGCTGTTTCTAACAGCGGCTACGTAATTTTTAATTCGTAATTTGAAACCCTTGCCCTGGGTGTCACTGGTTGCGTGACTTCAGGGAACAGGTGGTTATCGTTGCTATGTGTTTCTTCTTCAGCAAGTGTTTGTAGTCACATATCTTCCATAGTTCACTAGCCATGTCAGTCTTTAGAATTCCAATCAGTTCAACAATTCCTAATTGGACAAATCATACAAAGACAAATTAGAACATTGACAGTGAATACTGTTTTCTCTCCAATTTTCTAAAATTAGAGTTACCATTCAATCAAATGATTGTTTCAATTAATTGTTTCCTTGAAGATTTGTAATTGTGGGTGCTGCTTTGTAAGTACACGTAATCACAACCCTACTTACCACACTACGCCCAACCTGTCTTTTGGGTGGACTTCCATGTACAGAAAAGAAACAAGATTTTCCAGAATTCTACATGGAAATGTGCAACATTTGCAAGAGGAGAATAAAAAATGTTGGCCTGCAAAATTATAGGGAGAGACCCATGAAGAGTAGGAGAAATAACTTCCCAATTTTTGGAAAACTAACTTTAATCCCTAAATGCCCAAGGCCTTTTTTGAGCTTCTAGGAATTTGCTCTAAATTGAACAAAAAGCCAACATTTTGATAAGTTATATCAATTTTTTTGAATTGTAACCATGCAAATTCAAACTAGACATTTTAGAGATCACATAGGAAAAGAAATCATAACAATATCACTTATGGATTGAAAGATTATAACAAATCCTCTTTTTACATAACAAATTTAAAAGTTGGTCACCAAAAAAATATGAGGATAAAGGGCCTAACATGCATGACCCCAATCAATTTATGGCTTCTCAAAATTTACTCTAGAATTTTTTTAAATGAATTTCTAATGTGATTTTTTCGCCACAATCTAGTGTATTTGGGGCTCATTTCCAAGAGCCCTCAACACTATGGAAAATCAAGATTGCAATGGACATTGTTGCACAAAATCTTAAATAGAAAAATCATAAATCAATCACTTTCAAAATCAGATTTTTGATGCTAGAACTAGACTTCAAAAAGAAATTTTCAAAAATAGAAATAACATAAAAATAGAAACTTGGTTAGGGTTTATTTAACTTCAAAGTATTGTCAACACCAAATTTTGGTGCCTCAAGCATTTATGGGTTAACATTGAACTTGAACTTTTGGATTGCTTTTGGTTTGACCACGCAACAAAGCTACTAAAATGTAGTTTCTCCCTTCTCACATAGAAGTGTGAACATTATGAAATCAAACACAATAAATTCCGATTTTAGAAAACAAAATTTGTTTTCCAATTCCAACTTTACATGGAAGTTTACTCTTTATTTCACATCATAAATCCAAAGAAGTTACTTTCCTCTTTATATTTGTGTGATACAAATCTCATAAGACAAGTCTTAGATTTAGATTCTAGATTTTGAAATACTCCATATACATTTAGGAGTGTAGAGTACACTTCTATGTGAGTTACAGTCCACAAAGCCTATAGCCCAATCATTGTAGCCTAGCAATGCTCACATTGAATTAATTCATAATGTAATTAAATTTTGTTTTAATACACTAGAAGAAAATGAGAGGTTTTACAACTCTGGTTTTTTAATTCACTTTAGATACAAATTTTCTAGTTGTAGTGTAGTTGTTTTCTAGTTGCACTATAGTCATTTTCTATTCAAATTTCAGTTGTAAAACAAGTAGAGTAGAAAACACTATAATTCAACTAGAGAAAAATTTGTGTCCACAACAACTCAAAAACCTGTAGCCGTACAAACCTTCATTTTCTTCTAGAATATACCCCTCCAACTATAAGTTGATTTGGAAAATAGACCAACCTGTATGGACAAACAATATAAGTTGATGGTTCATGTATTTTGTATCTTTATTTCTTATGTGTACCATGTATCTAGCTCTGTATTGTACCCTAATCTCATGTCATATCCATATTCGTATTTCTTAATTTTCAAGATCAATGGTGTTAGAGGGGGCATTTTCTCAAAATCAACAGCTGTCATTTTTTTCCAATAAGGGGCTCTTAATTGAAACTAGGTGCGTCATCTCTTTTCAGTGGATAGTACAGTGTGACGCAACTACTGTAGGTGCACTCGTCATAATCTATAAGAAAAAAACACAAAAAGTATACAGAACCAAATATCTCCTTAACAAGCAAAGAAGATATTTTTGCGATTGAGGCCCAAAAGAAAAAAGGATACACACGACAACACCAACTAACTGGAAAGTCCACAAAAAGTTAATAAACAGTTCACAAACTTAAACCCTAAAATCCTAGAACCCTAAACCCTAAAACCGTCCAGCAACATCTGTGGCTCTCAAATGTGCGGTGAATCTTCACTCGCATCTCGGGATTTGTATCTTCGACGATCGAATGTGCATTGTGCAATAAACCATCACACGCAAGATTTCCTTCTTCAACACTCGAATGTGTCTTGAATCTCCGCACTCAAGATTTCCTTCTTCAACGATCGAATGTGTCTTGAATCTCCGCACTCAAGATTTCCTTCTTCAACGATCGAATGTGCAAGTAAATCGTCACACTCGGGATGTGCTTCTTCGGAGATGGAATTTGCAAGAGAATCTCCACACTTGGAATTGCTTCTATGACGATCGTCGGCGATCTTCACACTCATCAGACTCCACTCAGCGTCCGTCGGCGACCGAATGTGCAAGTGAAATTCTTTCCACTCAGAATGTGGCGATGGAATGTGCCGTGAATCTTAACAAACAGGATTTGCCTCTCCTTCAAACGTCAAGAACAACCACTTGGTTTCCCCCACGAAAGGCCACATTCCCCAACAGTGGGCAGAGCACGACCTAGTCTGACCTACTCGACCCGAAGGCCAAACCGAATTACCTAAGACCTAAAAGAAAAGGAAAGGAAGGGAAAAGAAAGAAAGGGCACCTTTGAAAGAGCACTGGCGACGGCCTTGGAGTCGTCCGTCCGATGGACGTTCCAGGGCCCACCTGAGATCCGTGAAGCGGCGACCACCTCACGACCACCTTCCTTCACGCCCGCCTTGCTCGTTAACTTCCAAGCTCAGCCTTCTCCATCGCCAGTAAGTTGCCTGGATCCCATCGCCGAGAGGAGTGGCCCTTCCACTGAGCCCTTCCTCGATCCCAATCCCAATTCTATCCAGCAGGTTATTGCTTTCCTGTCGCAAATCTCTCAAGCTTCGCAGGTTTGGGGCTTGACTGAAGTTTCTGTTTTGCTCTCCCATTTTGCAGTTTTGGCGATTGGGCTTGCGGTTGTTCTGTTTTGGGTTTGCTTCGGTTGATTGTGCTTGTGGGGAATGGGAATGTGAAAGGGTGCGCTCGTTCTAGGCTTTGAAGTTGGACAGGGAGTTGCGAGGTTTTGGGAGTTGGTTATGGTTATTGTATTTCGTGTGTCCTTGTGATTTGTTCCTGTTTCGGTTGATCGCACCGTCGTTGGCGTTCGTATTGCTGTTTTTTTATTGTGGTTGTAGTGGTTGTGGTTTTGTTTGCTTTGTGTGATTGCTGTTGCAAGGAATGCGAATGTAGAAGGGTTTTGGAGGGTTTTGGAGCTTTGGAGACTGGTTTTGGGTTTTGATGGTGGATAAAGGACTTGCAAGGGTTTTGGGTCTGGTTATGGTTATTTCCATGTTGACAGATATAGTGGTGTGACGAAGGTTATGTTTTTTCGTTGGCGGTGTTTGTGGTTGTTGAGTTTTTGATCGCTATTGCGGGGATGCGAGCAATTTCGCAAATGTTTGGGGATCTGGTTATGTTTTTTTTCATGTTGACAGACATAGTGTTGTGGCGGAGATTATGTTTTCTAGTTGGTTGTGGTTGTGGTTGTCGAGTAATTGATTGCTATTGTGGGGATGCAAATGTGGACACCAATTTCGCAGGGGTTTGGGGGTTGGTCAAGATTCTGACTGTTCTGTATTGACAGAGATGATGTGTGCTTTGTGATGTCACAGAGATTGTAATTTAAGACCACAATGGCGGAAGCAGTGTCGAGAATCGGCTTGGCCGGCTTGGCCGTGATGGGCCAAAACCTGGCTCTCAACATCGCAGAGAAAGGTTTCCCGATCTCCGTCTACAACCGCTCCGACGCCAAAGTAGACGAGACCGTGGAACGTGCGAAGGAAGAAGGCGACCTGCCCCTCACTGGCTACTACAGCCCCAAAGACTTCGTCCAGTCTATTCAAAAGCCCCGCTCCATCATCATCCTCGTGAAAGCCGGCGCCCCCGTCGACCAAACGATCCAAACTCTATCCCAGTACATGGAGCCCGGCGACTGCATCATCGACGGAGGAAACGAGTGGTACGAGAATACGGAAAGGCGAGCCAAGCAGGTTGCAGAGAAAGGGCTGCTTTACCTTGGAATGGGGGTGTCAGGAGGGGAAGAAGGCGCTCGCAATGGACCTTCAATGATGCCGGGCGGCACTGAAGTAAGTAGCCCTTGTTTAACATCCAATTTTTACTGATGTGCTCCAAGAATTTGGTTCTGACTACCACTTCTGATGAATTTTGCATAACATTTTTGTTATTCTGGTAAGATATAGGCTCCGTTAAGCATACAGTACACTAGAGACTCAATTGACCATACAAGTGAACTTTGAATTGTGCTAGATGTCTGAAAATTCTTAATCTGTTGGCATGTAGTTTTTTGCAATTGATTTTTGGTTTGGGCTACCCAATTCTGGCGAATATCGAATTTTATTTTATTTTTTCTGGTAAGGTAGAATCTCCGTTCACCTTGCAGTACATTAGATGCTCCATTGATCATACAAGTGAACTTTGGTTTGTGGTAGAAGTGTGAAAACTCTTAATCTGTTGACAAGTACTAATTTACAATTGTTTTTTAATACAATATAAATGTGCAAAATTGTAGATGGCGCAAGTTTCTAGATTTCATACAGTGCATTAGAGGTTGCATTCACCATACCAGTGAACTTTGATTTGTGCTAGAAGTTTTAAAACACTTATTCTATTGACATGCAGTTTGGGGAATTGATTTTTAACTCGACGCAGTATAAATTGTAGAGGGCGCAAGTTTCTAGATTGTTGTAGGGAAAGGCTTAAAGTTCACTTGTATGGTGAATGCAACCTCTCCGTTACTGTTTGGTGAATAGAAACTTAACATTAGATACTCCACAATTTCTGGCGATTTTTGCAGCAAATTGTCATTGAGATTCGTCTAAGTAATCGCATTGTCCTCCTAAATTTCCTGCAGCTGAACCCGAATTTTGTTGAAATCTGGAGATTTCTCGAAATCTACATTTAGATTTCATTGAATTTTAAACTTCTTTCTATTCCCTTGCACTTCAGGAAGCGTACCACTACATCGAAGACGTTGTGAAGAAAGTCGCTGCGCAAGTGGACGACGGCCCGTGTGTGACCTACGTCGGCCGAGGCGGAGCTGGAAATTTCGTGAAGATGATTCACAACGGGATTGAATACGGTGACATGCAGCTCATTTCCGAAGCTTATGACGTGTTGAAGTCCGTGGGAGGGTTAACGAACGAAGAATTGTACACAACATTTGCTGAATGGAACGAGGGCGAGCTCGAGAGTTTCTTAATTGAGATCACTCGTGACATCTTCTGCGTTAAGGACGACAACGGTGACGGGTTTCTCGTTGACAAGATTCTCGACAAGTATGTGTACCCCTCATGACCAGCGTTTTATTGTTCATCTTTCGTTTAACTCCAACGATTTGGTTGTGGGTTACCAATTTTGGTAAATTTTGCATGGTAGGTCTGTTATGTTGTTTGCTACAATACAGAAATTCTAGCAATTTTCAGAAAGTTTTCTGTAGAAGTTGGCTCAAAATTCACATCTCCTCTTTCCATTTCCTACAGGCTTGTAGCTAGACCAAAAAATTGTCAAACTCTAGTGATATCTAGTCAAAAAGAGAACCAATGATAGGATTCCCATACAGTAGCTGCATAAGCTATGTTTTCTTTATGTTAGACTTGAAAAAGCTTGAATGTGGAACTAAGACCGCAATTCGTGTTGATACAGGACGGGGATGAAGGGAACTGGGAAATGGACAGTCCAGCAAGCCGCGGAGCTTTCAATCGCCGCCCCCACCATCGCAGCCTCTCTCGATTCACGTTTCCTTTCAGGCTTGAAAGAGGAGCGTCTGGAAGCTGCCAGGATCTTCAAAGAAGCTGGTGTTGAGGACATCCTAGCTGTGAAGGATCTGGACAAGAAGCAACTGGTCGACGACGTTCGCAAAGCGCTCTATGCATCAAAGATTTGCAGCTACGCGCAAGGGATGAATCTGATTCGCGCCAAGAGCATTGAGCAAGACTGGAACCTCGATTTGGGTGAGCTTGCTCGCATCTGGAAAGGGGGTTGCATCATCCGAGCGAAGTTTCTCGACCGGATCAAACAAGCTTATGATCGTAACCCAAAACTGGCTTCCCTTCTGATTGATCCTGAGTTTACGAAGGAGATGGTGGAGCGTCAATCTGCTTGGCGGAGAGTGGTGAGCTTAGCAATTGAGGTCGGCGTTTCCACTCCTGGAATGACTGCTTCACTTGCGTATTTTGATACTTACCGAAGGGGTCGTCTGCCTGCTAATCTCGTGCAAGCGCAGCGAGACTACTTCGGTGCGCATACGTACGAGCGCGTGGACAGGCCTGGATCCTCCCACACCAATTGGTTCAAGATCGCTAAGCAGTTCATGAACAACGCCAAGGAGCCTGTGCATGCTTCGAGACTTTAAATACCAGGTATACAACATGAGATTCTTCTTGGATCTACTTGGGAGATTCTTGTACAATTAAAAGAGGTTGAGGGACTCAGGTGAGGTGGATAGGAGGGTCAACTGGAAGTGCTGCTTACGTTGGAGAAGACCACAATTTTGGGAGTGATTAGGTGTTATTAGAGTGATTTTTTGGCGAGCTTGCCAGAAAGTTATTGAAGGAATTGGTGGGAGGGTTTTCCCTCTGTGACGTTCATAAATTACTGGGATGGGATATCCGAGCATAGGTACTCTGGTCATTAGCACTTGCAGGAGATCGAGGTTTCGGGTTGCAAATGCTTGTAGTCTGTCACCGATTGAAGTAAAATTCTTTCATTCTCTCTGACCATGTGCTTGTTGTGTGATCCGATGTTCTCTCGACTCTCTGGAAACGCAAGATATGCGTTGTAAGTTCTTTTATCATTTTGTTCAGAGTTGACTGTCAAATGGAATACAAGTTTGGGACATCTGAAATCACTACTTTTGGTGCTGAGGATAGTTTTTGGACTGGTCAAACTTTTATAAGTTCTTGTTAGCAAATGAAAGAATTCTGATGCACCATGAGTTGCTCCTGGAGGTCTGAATCATGAGGTCTGGACAACGTTTTTACCATGGACCTTGATAGGTGTGAAGATTCCATGGTTGTGATTCGGATACTGTAAGTGGACTTGTGAAGGTTCAAAGTTTTGTTAGTAGATGACCTAAAACTGACTTCAACAAATGTTGGGAGGTTTACATCCTCTTCATTGATATATATGCATTGTCTAAGATTTATGATGGCAATTTGGTTCATTAGTGGTTCTGCATGTTCTTATTAGTAAATTAAATGATTCAGACTCTCCAAAGAATGTGTTATTATATGCAAAAGTTATGAAAGATCAAAGTTTAACCCTTAAGCGCTCAGAAGTCCATATTCTGGACTACGAACAGAGGGCTTGCAGGCGCTGTTTCATCCAACTAGCTTCTCATTCATCCAATTTAACACTTGAATCTTGAGAAGAAAACTTTCTTTTATGCCCAATTTCATGAAATTTTGGTAAATGGTATTACTGTATGAAGATATAAGCAAAAATGTGCCAAAATTTGAAAAAGGATTGAGGTGTTAAGGGGTTAAATGATAGATCAAAGGGATTCTAGGTGTTTTAGAATGCATTTTTAGGACTCAAGAAGAATAAACTACAAATTTTCAACTATAGGTTAGAATTAGGTGTTATCTAAGAACCAACTCTCAAAATTAGGTGTTACCTTGAAACCAACTCTCAAATAGATCTATCTAGGTTTTTTTAGAATGCAAAGTGTTGAAAAGTCAAAAGTGGTGTACCTATGCTTGTGTGACTACAAGTCATAATTAGGTGTTCATGAGAACCAACTCTTAAATAGAACTATCAATGGATTGCGTCTCATCATCAATAAATACTATTGATATGATATTGGGGTGGCAAATTTGGGTAAATGTGTATCTCCTAATTAATAAATACCATTGATATATAAGAGTTTAGGATGGTGATTTTGGATAATTATACCCTAGGGATATAATTTGAATCCACCTACAAAAATTAGTGAAGTTGATTCAAACTTAAATACAAATGATCAAATAGTTGGATGTGAAACAAGTGTGCTTTAGGCAATGAAAATGTAGCAAGTGTGATATTTCATAATGTAATTGAAGAGAAGGTTACATTTAAAAAAATGTTGAGTGCGCTAGTCTTGTTTTTACTTCATTTTAGTTGTATTGACTTATTCGTACATGTTTTTTTCTTAATGTGGGACATATTTGATGAATCTTTTGGACTTGACAATGATAGGATAATTTGTCTTTTAGATTGCATGGCAAAGAACTTCTAAAACATGTTGAATAATAATGTCATGACCATGTCTTCTAAGAAGATGATGTGACCACTTGCTTGCCTAAGGTTTTGGTGTTGGTATTAGATGTTGAAGTGTAAATTAGAAGTTTATGAGCTGCTCCCAAGCTTGCCAATTTTACCATATAGGAATCTTTTGAAGTTAAAGAAGGCACTTGCAAAAAAAGTAGAGAACTTTATGAGTAATATTGTAGGGAGTTTTTAATTCCTAGGACCTACAAATTATATATTTTTTAAAAGCAATTTAGAGGTTACAAAATCATACAAGAGCATATTTTTGGAATATTTTTGGAACATTCTAGAATATTCTATGATTCTATTTTAAAGACATTGCTTAGAAGGTGCCATAAGACAATTCAAAGATGTCACCTATATAATACTTCATGTTTCTTCAAGTCTCAATTTTAAAGAAATTCCAAAGAAATTCCAAAAATCATATTTTTTGGAAAGGGGGAATTCATGATTTGTTGATAAATTTTTATTTGTCTATTGAGTTGGATTGTAATGTGTGTCAATTGTGTTTCATTTGATAATAAAAAAATTTATTCCTTAAAAATCTTAAAGGTCCTTTTCAACCATGTATTTTCAATTGTTTATCTATATTTTGTATTTTTATACCATTGTATTTTACTACTCTTTTATAATAAGTACAACTTCATAATATAGTATACAATAAATACAAAAATAATTTCATATTTAGGACATTTGATATTCAATTTGTTTTAGAAGGTTACAATGAGGATGGTTTCATATTGTGTATTCACTTATGGACCCCAATATACCTTTTAAGCATTAAATGAATTGTCCTTGATTTGAAGAGTTTTGTGTTCATGGTATTCATGGGATGTTTAACCGTTTCGGTTATATCCACCAAATTGGGCTTGGCCTTAACTGTTACCGTTGGTTTTAAACCGCTTTGGTTCCTTCCATGAGCTTCTACAAATATCTTCCATTTTCTTGTATACATATTGATCATTGTGCTTAGGATTTTGTTGTTGAAAGTAAATATTTGTGACAACCATCATCATTGATAATGAACTTGACAAATGATTTCAAGAGATTGAATGACTACCAACTACAATTTACTCATGAATTTGATTTTGTGGCAAAGCTCATTTTTGTTGAAAGTTGAGTACTTGAGTCTTGACCAAAGGGAAGAAAGTTTTGCATCGACAAAGTTCCATACACTTATAGTAAATGTGAGGAAGCTTGAGTAGGAGCTTACTTGAAAAGTAAGCTAGTGCTACAAGGATTGAACCTCACTTAGTAAAGTTGCTTGTTCTAAAATTGTCAATAAGAGTGAGAGAATGAGAGAGTGTATAAGTATCCACATTGGTCAAGCTGGAATTCAGGTTGGCAATGCTTGTTGGGAGCTCTATTGCCTGGAACATGGGATTCAGGTACATAACATTCTTGAATAGCTCAATTTTCTTCTTTTGAATTATAAATAAATAATCTGTCATTCTCGAAGAAGATTAAGGTTTTTATTTTTTATTTTTTATTTTCAAAAGAATACCAATATTAATAGGACAAATGTGGTATTCCTTTGAATTTAAAAATATTGTGATTCTTTTTACAAAGAGAATTCAGTGATGGAACCAATCTCGAAGGCTAGTTTATAGATTGGTTGGAAAAGTAAAGACTTTGTTTTTTTTACTAAGTTGAGTATGAAGAATGTATGTATAAATTTAATACATTTGTTTATCCTACTAGTCATCATACAAAATTAGTCTCATTGTAAAATTAGATGAGGATACTCCATAACACTAATGAATTGCATTGTCTTAGATTTTGACATCCTTTCCCTATCTCTTACTATCACTTCTCCTTCCTCAACCTTCATATTGTGTAATTTGATAATATCTTTGTTAATAATGGTCAAATAGTTTTAATGGTTGTTGCTACCAATTCTTTTTTGGACCAAGATTTTGAACATCTTCTTAGATTTTAATACCTTTTTCTACCACCTCCCTTTCCTTAATCTTTTTCTTGTTGCAATTTGAAAACCAAATCCTTCAAGATATCAAAGCTTGAACCTTGGTATTTCCTCATGTCAAATTTTAAAACTGGAATTTGAAATCTATCATCTCCATCCATTGATTATCTAATAATAACAAGTTGTTTCTTTGAATGTTTGGTTTTTGGTTTATTTTGTCTTCAACCACATGGATTAATGCCATATGTAACATGAAAGCTTTAACCTTGACTTGGCCTCTTAAAACAACAAATGTTAAAACCAAAATTTGAAAACCTATGCTATATATATACACTAAGGTGGATGAGGTCCATAAAATACTCGAGGTTCTAAAAGCAATCCTTTAATATAGAGGTACATTTTGCTTTCTCATTGCACCAACAATGTGCAAATAGTTTACATTTCAAGAGGTGGACGCTTTTAGTGACCATTGCGTATCAACTTCAAAAATTCATAACTAATTCCACAAGGTTCCAAAAAAATATGAAACAACTTGGGATGCCAATTCCATTTGTCTTTCAACAAAAATTCACTAAAAAACATTTCAAAAAGTTGAACTTCTCTAAATCAATTTTCAGCTCTTAAATGGGCACTTTTTAGACCTCTTACCTCAATCATCTATTGATAACACGTTGTTGGTTTGAACATTCCATTGCTTTGTTTTGTGTTGTTTTCAGCCAGATGGGCAAATGCCGTGTGACAAAACTGTGGGTGTAGGTGACGATGCGTACAACACGTTCTTCAGTGAGACTGGTGCGGGCAAGCACGTCCCACGTGCGGTGTTTCTAGATCTAGAACCCACAGTAATCGACGAGGTGCGCACGGGCACCTACCGCTCGCTCTTCCACCCTGAGCAACTCATTAGTGGCAAAGAGGACGCGGCCAACAACTTTGCCCGCGGACACTACACCAGTATGTACAAATGTTCTAAAACAATGCATTACTCTAGTTTACTTTTTCAACTTACCTTAAGAGATGCAAATGAAAACAAGTCACCCATGTCAAGTGAAAACAAAAAAACTAAATTACAAAATTGCTAGAACTTAGTGCAATCAAATTTCTAAAGGATGACTAATTGACCTTCTCTAAAATCACATTCTAGGATATCCTACAAGCTTAAACCACTATCATTGTTTTTTGCTCACTGAATCAAACTATATCATACTAGTTTTGGAACTTCAAGTAGTCGAATTAAACTACAATATAATAACATGTAACTACTACTTTAGTAATGAAATTTAGTTTTATTTATCCTATATTGTATCTCACTCCAATTCTTATTTAGTTGACAATTAGTGTTCATGTTGGATATTGATTTATTGTGAGGTGAACAATCTTAGTCCTAATTTTGCTTTCTTATTGAAAATTCAATTGACAATTAATCTTCATGATCAAATTTAGTATTGGTAACATTAGCAACGTTGTTGTAATTTGGTGAACATTGCAAACACTACATTCCATTATGAGTATAGTTTCATTGCTATCCCTTGCTCAACAATTTAGCTACCCTACTATAGAATATAATTTAGTCTAAATTTCCAAGATAACTAAGTTACTCTCTTGTTGATTAGTTAGAACAAGGTTATAACTTCTAACTAAGCCAATTCAATGTAAGCCTATTGATTAACCACAACATATAGATCCAAGCGTTCAAGATTCCATGGATGACTAGGCATTGTGTTTAATAACCTCCTAGTTCTTGAAGGTTATCTAGTTCACTATTGCAACTCAATTTAAATTCAACATTGAAGACATGAGAATTATTTTATGAGAAATATGAACTTAAAGAGTTGTTAAATGAGAGTGTGCAGTTGGCAAGGAGATAGTGGACTTGTGTCTTGACCGGATCCGCAAACTAGCCGATAATTGTACAGGGCTGCAAGGATTCCTAGTGTTTCATGCAGTGGGCGGAGGAACTGGTTCCGGCCTTGGCTCTCTACTCCTAGAGCGCCTTTCAGTGGACTATGGAAAAAAGTCCAAGTTGGGCTTCACAGTGTACCCAAGTCCCCAAGTGTCCAATGCTGTGGTGGAGCCTTACAATAGCGTATTATCCACTCATTCCTTGTTGGAGCACACTGATGTGGCTGTTATGCTTGACAATGAGGCCATTTATGACCTTTGCCGTCGCTCCCTTGACATCGAGCGCCCTACGTACACCAACTTGAACCGCCTCATTACTCAGGTATTTTCAAACACCAAATAAGATTCATAAGAGAGAGGGAGAGACAACAATATTTTCAATCAAATTAGAGTGTTTTTTTAGAAGATTTTCTTTAAAAAATTGTCAAAATGTTCTTGAAAAAATCTAATTTTATTGAGAAACCTTGTTGAAAGAGACTACGTACAGCATCCTAACGGACTATAAATAATTGAATAATTTCAGTTCAAATGAAAATCTTCATCTAATTATAGAAAGCAAGAATTATTAGGCAAAGAGAGCAATATTCATTCATATGCTCGTGGATAAAATAACCTAGAAATATACAATAACACGAGATTTTATTTGTTTTATAAAAAACAACATACACTCCATACAGGTGGTATCCTCCTTGACAGCATCCCTTCGTTTTGATGGGGCCTTGAATGTGGACATCACCGAGTTTCAAACGAACTTGGTGCCATATCCAAGAATCCACTTTATGTTGTCATCATATGCACCTGTGGTGTCGGCCGAGAAGGCTTACCACGAGCAGCTCTCAGTGGCCGAGATCACCAACAGTGCATTTGAGCCGTCTAGCATGATGGCCAAGTGCGACCCTCGTCATGGCAAATACATGGCATGTTGCATGATGTACCGTGGTGATGTCGTTCCCAAAGATGTCAATGCATCTGTCGCTACGATCAAGACCAAGCGCACCATCCAATTTGTTGATTGGTATTCCATTCTAAACATATTCTCCATATAAAGCAAGAAACCCTCATATTGCATTGCATATCAAATGTTCATATGTGTCATCACAGGAAAATTCTACATCAATGTCTCCACATACCATCAGCTAGTCAATAGTTCACTGGACAGATATAAGATATTAATCTTATAAGAGATTATAAGATTTTCACATAGCAAAAGATATATTGTCCAAGGTCCTTAGTTCAATTATTTTGTTCTAGAAACTCAAATAGCATTATACAAATGAATTTTCCTGTATTTCATGAGGCCTTCCTATGATCGCAAGGAAACCACCATAAGATCACTATGACCATGATTCACGACCAAGGTTCACTTTATGATGTAGTCTAAGAGTTCCTAAAACAGTCTAATACTACTTGCAAACATTGTTGTTAGATAGAAGTCAAATTGCTAAAGAACAATTTAGTCTAATGCAAGCTTCAATGGATAGGTGTCCTACGGGTTTCAAGTGTGGAATCAATTACCAACCACCAACAGTAGTTCCCGGTGGGGACTTGGCCAAAGTGCAACGAGCAGTGTGCATGATCTCCAACACGACGAGCGTTGCGGAAGTATTCTCCCGCTTGGATCACAAGTTTGACCTAATGTACGCCAAGCGAGCCTTTGTGCATTGGTATGTTGGGGAGGGCATGGAGGAGGGTGAATTCTCCGAGGCTCGGGAAGACTTGGCGGCTTTGGAGAAGGACTACGAAGAGGTTGGTGCGGAGTCTGGTGAAGGTGAATGTGAAGATGAAGGTGAGGAGTACTAGCTCAATCCCTTATTTAGTTGGTTGCATGTCCAGATATGCCATATATCTCATGTGAAGGTAAAACAAGACTACCACGGTAGTTATAATGCAAAGGTAAAACAATTGTAAATATATTGAGCTAAAGAAAACTTATAACTGAATATTAAGGGTAGGTGACAAGAACTACAACATTGGTAGTACGGATGTGAATGTCTACAAATGACAATTGGGTATGAAGAAGTTGTATCTTAGATTAGACTAGTTCTATGGTATAAAGAAGTTGTACCTTAGACTAGTTCCACGGTATGACAATCTCTAGCACATAACTAGCATTGCATTTGAATTCTGATCTTATTGCAAAAGAAATAATAGGGAATAAAGTAGGTTGTCATAGATTACCAAATCGGTGAGTAGAACACATTTTTTCAACCAATTATCACCTTTAAGTGGTCATTGTGCATTTTGAGCTTGGTTTCACTAAAAAAAGTCTTACAATTGTGCACGCATTGCACCATATACAATGGACCATAGTGTTCGCAAGCATAGAAGAACCAACAATGTTAATTGTATTACTTTGTACCAAATAGTACCCAAATAGCAAGGAATAGAAAAAATTCATTTTACAATTGCTCTTGGAATTAGTGGCAATAAAGAGCATATCCAGACTAGGAAATCCATGTGCTTAGGTTTATGGATTTGCAAGGTCTTATTAACTTTTGCTATTGTATTCCAAATTTGAAACATTCATTATTCACTTGAAATTGATCACATATATAATTCAAAATGATAATAAACCAAAGGCATACATCTTAGTTACTTTACATCAAAAGCCAAATGGACTTCAATAGCTTCAATAAATTGATTTTTGATTCCGAGAATTCATGTTGGATGTCTAGGGGGTTTAATTCTAGTACACATCATTGAAAAGAATAACTATTCTAAAATTCATTCTATAATCTATCATATTCCATTCTATAAGGACATACAAATGTGATAATAAAAGAGTATGAGAAGTGACTGTGCAAGGGATTTGAAACCATCTTTCCTCCTACCTCTAATTTTTTTTTTAAATAATGCCATTTTATATGGATTGCAGTATTATCCTAAAGCATAATATAACCACATCCAATTTGGAGTACATAAATTGCGACATTAATAAGTCTTGGTGGAAATTAATAATTATAGTAGACCAATCTCTAAGTGTGCAAATTTACAAAAGTTTCTCTACCTTTGAAAAAATAAAAAATAAAAAATTGTAACTCATATACCAACTCATATAGAACATTTTTCTTTCTAGTCTCTGATAAAAGAAGAAGAGTAGTTCTAGTCATTGGTTTATAGACCAACATGAATGAAGAGTCTATTGGGGGTAGTTCTACTAGCTAAATTATGCCATAGAGGCATAGGTAGAGAGCGCTACCTTTAGTCAAAGGTAGACTCTATGACATTTATTTGTAGCCCATATTAGGTGATCATTATTTTGAAGTTTTGTGTTGTACTTCCTCAATGAACACTAATTAGATGAAGTGCACTTTCTGCAACATTCACCATCCATCTAGTAGATGATTGAGCATTTAGAGGTTTAAATAATAGTGTCTATTCCAAGTTGGTTACTTTCTAATCAACACCACGGGAGCCAAAATCCACAATTACGCAATGGATGCATTAAGGTGGGCACCTCCCAAACTACCCCCTACCTAAACCCGCCATCATCACTCTATGTACATCTCCAAAATCAATATGTACCTATGCATAAGAAACGATTCCAGATTCCAGAACCTCTACCCCAAAAATCTTTGACCCTTCACAACTTTTGCATACGGTATCCAAATGTCACATTCTTTGGTGCATTGGAACCTCCTTTCACTAGCCAACAAGAAACTATAACAACTTGACCAGTCTAATAATAATAACAACTAGGTGCCCAACTTATTCTCATTGAGTGAAGGGCATGCAGTCCACTTATTGACCATTGTTGTTGGTATACTTTCATTGAAAAACAACAACTAATAATACAACCATATTAAAAATATAAAAATGCAGGATTTGAGTGACTTTCACTCTGTAACTGACTGAGTTTCCAAGGGAGCTGCAAAAGGGGGGTCATCTGTCTTGTGTGTGTAGTACTTGAAAATCGGAGATTGTGGTACGTACGAGCTTCTTTTGCCAACCATGTGGGGGTACTTTGAACTACCCGGATATGCAGGTAATCTGCACAGATCATCTCCTGATATTATTGAGTGGTACCAAGGCACTGGAGCTCCCTTTTTCACATGTTCCAACTAATAGGTGTACGACATGTGGCATTGTGTAAGGAAAAAAGGGAGTTCTTTTGTGTCAAAACTAAAAATTCAGTAATTTAGAATATTAAGGTGAAAAACACCCAAAATGACGTCAGTGGTTTACCCCATTTTTGGCAAGTAAACTTATATATTAAAAAAGTCCCTGAAATTACAGTTAAACCGCTCCCAAACTTAATTGGGATTGGTTGACTACCAATTCTGGTTTTATGATTAGGCTATGTGATAGTTTCACTGGTTTAGGAAACTTTCACTTTGAAAATTCATAGTGAGATATGTGAGTACATTGTGTAATAGTTTTAGTGGTTTAGGAAACTTTCACTTTGAAAATTCATAGTGAGATATGTGAATACATTGTGTGATAGTTTCAATGGTTTAGGAAATGTTAAACCATTCCCATACTTAATTGCTATTGGTTGACTATCAATTCTAGTTTTATGATTAGGCTATGTGATAGTTTCAATGATTTACGAAACTTTTACTTTGAAAATTCATAGTAAGATATGTAAGTACATTGTGTGAGGAAATGCGATTTCTAACCAAAACAAAAGTGGATTTTCAAAGGGGGGCCATGTAGCAACATCCCATTTGTTGTCAATTTTTTCAAAAAGGGTACAAAAAGGGGCACAAACCACCCTAAAGCTAACCAACTCCCCCTATTTGTCATTTGAGAGTGACTTGGCCCAACCCAATCAATATGGGATAAATCCATTTGTATCCATCTTTTGTACCATACCCGTATCCATATTTTGTATTCAAGATCAACGGCATTGGAGGGGGTTGGAGATTTTTCTTTTTTTAAAACAATGGTTGTCAATTTTTGGAGGAGGGGGAGGAAATGGCCTGGTTGCATCTTTTTTGCTCATTGTCATTATGTCTTATCTGATATGTCTAGTTGTTGTTTTTGGAAAACGTTTTTTCTCTTGCTGAAAAAAGGTACTTCCAACAATATTGAATAGCTTATTTTGACATTTTTGGATATTTTCACCTCAGTTTCCAAATATTTGTGTCCAACACGAGCACTTTTATCACAACTATCATGCTTTAATTTTTTAATCATTTTTAGGTTGCTTCACAGTATTTTCTCAACATTGTATACTAATTTATTGGATCACTTAGAACAATGAATTTTGAAGGGAAACAGAAAAGCAATTTTGAATTTCCATCACATAATCATGTTGCATTGAAACCTGCAAAAAATTTGCAGCGCCTGAAGCATGGTGCGCTGTACTTATCAAGGTCATTTCTACGAACATGCTTTTCTAAGGTGCTGGGCCCCAAATGAGATCTTTGTGAAAGTCGCCATGAGGTCGGAAATGGACTCAAAAGAATTGTGAAGTCCTCAAGGTAGCAAATCCTGATGAAGAATTTTAGTACCGTACTCTTGAGACCAACTCGGATCGCCAGTTGGTACATAAAAACGAACATAGAGCTCCATGCTCTGCCAAATTGAAGAGATCAACTGAAAAACTCTTTAATCAGGACTCAGGACTGATGTAGGAAAACAATAAAAGAGGTTCAAAATACAGTGTGCCAAAAATCAATTGCCACAGAAAGCTGCACTTGAAATTTCAAAGAAACAGCAAGTGCACGTAGGCACCTGAAATACTTCATTGGCTATGGTCTCTTTAGACCTTAAAATGATCAGAATACAGAGTATTTTACAGGATATGTAACTAGGAACAAAGCGATTATCAGTCAGCCGGGAGCCTCACCATTCATGAAGACGTTTGATATTAAGAATCAATCACAAAAAAAGGGTAAGTTACTACCACACCTGAACTTTCACCACTACTTATGGT
This sequence comes from Rhytidiadelphus loreus, assembly GCA_947034895.1. NCBI lineage: Eukaryota > Viridiplantae > Streptophyta > Bryopsida > Hypnales > Hylocomiaceae > Rhytidiadelphus > Rhytidiadelphus loreus. The sequence goes on from OX344764.1 coordinate 51,369,024, forward strand.
ATCTACCGCCTTCTCAGAAACGAATGTCACTATTCTGACAAGAAGCATCCTACTTGCTAACCTGTAATGGTTTTAAACCAAACCCCTACTTATTTTTGAAAATCATCAGCTTTTTTGTTTTAGTATTTACCCGTGGCTGGGGTCAGTTTCATCTGTAATCTTGCCGTTCTCATCAATTGGGCGATTTTTAGGTGCCAACCCTGACTGTGAACTACTGGACTCCACAGCATCATTTGAGTCATTCTTCGTATTATTGAGCTCCACGCCATTCTTGGGCACTTTGATCTCTAATAAACGTTCAACTGGAGTCCGACAAATTGGGCAACGATTGGTTTGGAATCTTAACACCTTGGCGCATTCACTGCACATGCACTGAGACCCAGTAATAGCAAATGCGTTAGTAAAATACAAATAAACCGTTGACGAATATGTGGCAAGGCTGAGTTGTAGATAATCCCTAAATAGAAGACGATGTCATGTGTGTGGCTTCAACCCCTACATGCCTAAATGGCCAAAAGTGACCGCTTCCATGTCTACAAGAATTGTAGATCATTTAGGAAGGTACCAACAAAAGAAATCATGCCCTACATTTTTGAACAGGAAAAATATGCGCTAGAAGTTCCTATTAGCTTCCAAAGTGGACTATCATCATTTTTAATTCGTTTGAGCACTTAAAGGTTGGTATATGCGCGTCAAACCAAAGCGAAAAAGACGGAAGCGAAGAGTCACAAAAAAACTGAAATCATTATAAAATTATCTAAAAGCACCACTGGTGGCAAAAGAAAAAAAATTCAGTTGAACAACCGAACCGAACCGAACCGTAGAAACTCAAGGCCATATCAAAATTCATAAAATTCAAAATTCAAAATTCAAATTTAGCTCCACTTTATGCAGAGAAGCGCACCAGGTAGACAGAGAGGGCATACCCTAAAATATAGAACCAGCAGAATAGCATTGAAGAAAAAACATTATTTAATGACAAAACAATGTATTTGTTGAATTGCAAACCCAAAACAAAAAGTCTTACCATGTGTCGACAAGGTAGAACAGTGGTATCCCGAGGCTCTGACATACACACGACACATTCTTTGCCAGCGTCAGTGCCGTCAAAGTTGCCCCCACTTCCACTGCTCTCGATTCCATAGATTTCCTGAAGCTCATATCTGACACCCTCAACCCAAATGATCTGCTTCACCACCCGTATTTGGTACGTCTCATCGTCCTTCTTCTCAATGACTGCCTGCGTGATCTGGGAGTGCACCCATTCCGGCAGGGCAGCTCCCAGAGGCTCGGCATCTCGTGGAGGTTCATCAAGTGGAGGGGATTTGGGCACCGTCTCCATCCGGATCAACAACGGAAACACATTGTCTTCCCCTCCTCCTTTCAATAATTCTTCGTCGTCAAACAGAGCCAGCATCACACCTGTCTCTGGATCTTGCTTGAACTTCTGACCCAGCCCTTTCTCAAATTTGGTTCGCAGTGGTGTGTAGATGTGAGGCTTTGCTGGTGTCACACTGCAGTTTACGCCCTCCTTTGCAAGGAAGAATACACATATGCTGCACATGAAATGAATTATCAGTGTCTCAAGCAAAAATTGTATCACAGGAATTCACAAGAAAATTTGTACCATAAGAATACAAGAATTCAAAAGGACTAAATGCTTTACAGCAAGAAAATTGTGAACCATACCCTATATAACATTCTAGTAATCAGTGCCTGACAACTTCGGTCATTAGCTATTGAAGGGAGAATCAGGATATCCAAGATTCAGTGATCCTCTGAAATTGACGCACTCCCACTAATATGTTGAGTTCAACATTTGAAAGAAAGTTTTATGATTTGTGGGTCTAAGTCCATGTGGTTCAAGAGTTTCAGTCTTGGAATAAATGCTTCATGATTCTAAAGTTGAACACTGTTGGGTTCATATGACTATTGACATTCCTAGTTCTCACATTACTTTTAAAGATCTATTCGACTTCAGTGTTGCCTTGAAAAGATTGCCAGTCCAACACTGCTCAAGATTGTCATGCAAAATTGAACCATACGACTAGGAAAGAAACACAAGATTTAAAAATAAAAAAAAGCGGCCTAACAGCAAGAAATTAATGAACAATAACCCTAAAAAGCGCCATATCATCAAACTAGGGCTCAAAGAAAATTCCCATCATTTAAAGAAGAATTTCACAGCCAAGATTTAGAAGCTCCAGCGTTGCCAGAGCAGTTGGTGCTCCAAAAATTGCCAGAACCACCCGACAATCCAACAATAAAATGAAGAATGAGTTACTGACCTTCCAGCGACTGTGGCATCGAAAGTGAAAGCAACAAGGTAATACCCCGGATTCTCCTCATCTTTCTCCAACCGCAGCGTGGCCTTCTTCAAATTCACGTCGTTCTGAATGGTATTGGCTTTCTGATGCTCCGCGACTTCCAATACGCGAGGCGGGGGCAGAGGAGGAGGGGCATACGGTGGAGTCCTATACATCTGCGGTGGCGGCAGGTTCATCATGTACTGCCCATTACTTTGAATGATGTTGTGCGGGAAATACTGAGGCGCCGGAATTTGGCCCCCCATGCCATTATTGTAGGGAGGGTAAGGGTAGTAAGTTACTTGGGGCGGGTAATTCGCCGGGGGTGGGGGTGGCACAGAATGACCACCGGGGTAGCCCGGCGGCACAGGGACACTTCGTGGCGGAGGAGGCCCTCCGCTTGCAGGTCCAGGGTTCTGGGAGATACGGCTGTTGCGCCGACTGCTTGGCAAGTTCCCCATGAAGCTCCTCACAAACACTCAATTTTTTTTCAAAATCGCTACTCTAAACACGAACCTATCTGTGTCTATCTAGAAATAAGTTTGCTATTTTCTTTGATCTTAATCGGTGTTTCCTTTCTATTTGCTTCTCCTTCTAATTCGTCTTATCCGGAGAAATTCAATTCAATTCCCCCTTTGAGGAATTCCTACCATTCTCTCTCCCGATCATAGATCTACCAAAATTCACCCGCTTGCGAACGAAAACTGCAATACGGAAACGTCAACGACAATACCTGACGCGACCATCACGCCATCCGCGACCACTCGCCATTTGAACGATAAAAATAAACCTCGATCCACTGTCTCCGCCTCAGTTGTGCTCACATCTATCACGACCTCCGTACTCCATCATCGCCACAAAGCCACGCTGTGTGGAATTCTTCCAAACTCCAAAAACAACGTCCAAGGGCGCAACGGAAACAAACCCCCACAACTTCCGGCACAAGAAACCTCGAGACTTGATGTAAAAAGAATCGGAGAAGCAGCGCCGGTGCAGGAAATCTGACGTGCAACTGGGGGAAGGAAATCTGTGCGGAAGCAGCGACGAGTGATCGAAGAAGCCAGAGAGGAGGGGACCTCGGCGAGCGCGTGAGCACGGAACTGAGTGGGCGGTCTGATGCTATGGGCCTAGTATGGCCATTGAGGTCCGTCAAGCTCGCTCGTCGACGTTCATCTATCGGCATTCATCCTTGGCTTCATCAAAAAAGGACATCTGGACTTCTGGAGGAAAAGGAGATGCTGGTCTAGAAAGAAATCTTTCAAAAGGTAATTCTCGTCGAGGAAGAAACAGACGGAAAATATGGACGAAGAAGTTTTCGACGGGGTGTCGATGTCTGGCGGGGAAGTGAACTGACCTCGCTCGTCCCCCGGTGCAAGTAAAAAAAAGACCCCCTATTTTGTGCCCAAAAAATGTATGCTCTAAATCTCTCCTAGCTAATTTGGGGCCTCTAATTGCAAATATGAATTCAAAAATTGCAAATTTTATCATGCGTGGAAAATTAAAAAATTTAGGATTTTCCTTCGGGGACAAGCGAGGGGTCAGTTCACCCTGACTGGGAAGAGTTGGTGGTCATATATTTCAGTCTTGGTCTTCGGATCATTTAGAATATACCGGTCATTTATCACACACATCCAAAAATCAAACAACAACCGTTGCCAATTACAACACAATAATCGCATGATTCAACTAAGTTAGCAATTCAATTGCGATAGGAACAAAATTTTGTATCGCTACTCAATGACTACACATTGTGCATTGAAAGGTTGCAAGGAATTTAAAACTAGATTTCAAGTGCATCACCTTGGAATAAAATTGTAGGAAGAAATCTCTTTGCATTTTGTTTGTTGAAGGTGAATCTTAATATGACATTTAATAATCACGCCAAATTTCAAAACATGCAAGTCTCTATATTTATATGAAGAAGGATTTGAAATTTTGTATGTGCAATGATTGGCAAGTGAAGCTACATTAGATGAGATTCAACTTTTCTATAATACCGTGAATTCCCCCATGTTTTCAGAATATGAGAATTTGGCCACAACAATAGTCTAATGTAGTAGATAGTCTAATGTAGTAGAGTGCTATGTCAAAAAATATTTTAAAAAATATTTTTTAAACTTTTTTTTTATTTTTTTTTATTTTTTATTTTTTATTTATTTTTTAATTTTAATATGACCAACAATGACTATTCTCAACATGGAGAAATGGCTTGAAATGGCCCTCCAATGCAACTGAAAATCATCTAATGTAGAACATATGGAGTGTCATCTATGCTAGTTGTGTCTATAGAAATACTAAATTGTCAATTATATACATCTACCATTGATATGCCATAAAATGTCCACAATGGGTTGGTTCACCTTAGAGCCAAGTGAATATGGTTTGTCCCTTCTTGCCCATTGCCCATTGCCTTTGAATAATGATATATAATAAATTGACAATTATATGGACCTGAATACACCGTGCATTTGGTGTAATTGTTTGCAAAATAATATTAGTACACTAAAATTGGTAAATAGTGTTGGCTACACTAATTATCAACAATAACACTAATTGTGATTTGCAAGGTTAGTGTTAGAACATTATTTATTCATTCTAACACTATTTTAGTTCTATAGTAACTTTTGGTAATTTCAACATTTTTACAAGAATGCATTTAGTGTTAGATGGGAACAAGATATAGAAGTTGGAATATAAAAAAACAAAAAACAATATTAATTATCATCCAACACTATTTACCAATTTTAGTGTACTAATTTTTGAATGACACACAATGTTGTCCGCATGTTGCAAGGCATTGTGCACATGGGTCGTAGTTGGAAACCCATGCCAATGAAAATAATGAAGATTTTTTCAAACCTAAAATAGACAATTTATTTCTTATGATAGGTCCCTCCCCTCCTCAAATTAAAGTCCTTAACTCCTAAAGTCTCAAGGCCATTTTTTTGCCAAAACCACTCAAAACTACCACTTTTGCTATGTTCACCTATGGAATAATTTTTTTTAAATATTTTTTAGAATCTAACCATAGGATCTTGTTCTACACTTATCTTAGATCACGTGACAATAAATTTGTGATTTTTGACCGTATGTATAGAAAGATATTAGCATTCAAAGTGGAAGAAAAAAAATTCTTTCAAGAAGTTTCTATGATTGCCCACAAAACAAGAAACTCCATAACTTTCACATCACTAATCCAAATGGAATGAATCAAAGCTTCCTATTTAGAAAAAAATGTAATCTACAAGAAAAAAATATTAAAATTTTTATTTCAATTTTTTGTGAATTTCTTTTGCTGCCCGGTCTCCCCCATTTTGAGGTTATTGTGGCATAACTTTTGCTCCTAAGCACCGATTGGAATAAAAATTATTTTCTTGGAAAGCTCATAAGTTTATCTATCTTATGAGAAAGTTTCAAAAAGTTTCAGTAAAAATTGAGATCATAAGAGCATGCCCAAAATCCATTTTGTCCCTTGTAGGGACAATGGGACTTTAGGGGTTAACTTAGGGTAGATCAGCCCAACCCATTACCGCACAGATTTGCCATCTAGGTACTTTGGAGAAGCTATTTGTGAGCTCCCATATTTTTCAAAGATTGAAAATTTTGTAAGAAGTCAATTGCAAAAAGAATGAAGACTGTGTTTCCCTTTTTCTTTTAATGGCCACCTTTCTTTCCAATAGAAAAAGAAATGAAAAGAATGAAGACATCCTCACAAGAAGTGAATTTTCTGTGATTTTTCAAAGCTAAAATGTTAAATTGTCAATAGACTCTCATCGAAGCATGAGGTGATGTGTCTGCTCCCCAAGTGCATTGCCATCATGGTAAAGGGCTACTAATATTGTGGTAATGGGTGGGCCATTGACGCTAATGGAAGGGTCTTGTAGGTGGCAGAATTGGGTGGATGGTGGTATTGGGTAGTTCTACTCTATACCCATTCCAAACTTGAAACAAACATGAAACAATTTTCACACAATGAAGTTGCAGGTCAATTGTAACAGTGTCATCTCCACTTCATCTGAAGCACTTGCATGCATACTTCATCCCTCAGCAACACCTTCTCCAACTTATTTGACATCATCATAAACATCATGAAAGAGAATGATTCTTCTATAGTCAAAGGGTTTTGAGTTGTTACGTGAACTTTAGCGTTGTCTCCAAAAGACCTCAAACAATAGTGTGGGTGGAATTGTAGCATTGCCCACAAAAATCGAAAAGCCATAGCTGCTCTAAAACTGCTGCATTTCCACTCCGAGTATAAACAATTGTGGTCATGTTTCATTTGAAATCTGCTGTGGAGCTGCTCTTATAACTTTTAGTGTAAGTTAGGAATCAAATCAAAAACCATGCACTGAAATCTCCAAACCAATATTATTAGGATCATCATCACAATACAAATTTTGATTCTCTGTGTTGTTGTACCTGACAGACGCAATCTCCTTTTGAATTCTCCACTAATTAAACTTCCCTAATAAGGTTGCATTTCTGACCTATAATTGTACCTTGAGGCCACGTGTGGGAGCTTGGTTGACAAAAGTTCTACTGCAAGGATGTGCCAGTGTGGAATGTGCATAAGTTAGAGAACTCGTGTAAACTGGCCTCCCACACAAGTTAATAAGCTATTAACCCTTAACCCTTAAACGCTGACGAGGACGTTTTTGGTGTGATGGATGACAGAGAATCTTCCTAGTACGACAGATGTGCAACTGAGGTAGGAGGTCCAAAAAGCGATCATCTAAGCATTGAAACTGAATTTGGGAGAGGTAAAACATCTTGAAATATTTTTCAGTAAATTTTCTTTGAAAGACAAGAGGAAATGGCATCTAACCCAAATTGTTTCATATTTTTTGGAGCTTTGTGGAATTAGTTATGAAATTTTGAAGTTGAAATGCTATAGGGCTCTAAAAGCGGCCACCTCCTAGGATGTACATAGTTTGTACATTTGGGTACATTGAAGAAAGAAACATGTACCTTTGTGTCATGTTCGGTTCAAAATGCCCAATTGCAATTCAAGTCTCCTACCTTATTCATCTTCATAATTTTGTTATGAAAAGGGGAGGTCTTCTACAATAATTTGACTTCTAATGAGCGCTTTTGGAATTTTTTAAGCCAATAATAATTCACACAGTAACCAAAGGGATGATTTCTACATCACCAATCCGTACTTTATGGATTACGATAGAACTGTCTAATACCACCTAATTCCGTCACTTACAGGATCCTCCCAATTGCATCAGTGGCCCATCTATTACTACAATCTTTACAACCCTTTATCATGATGGCAATGCACTTGGGGAGCAAACACATCAACCCACACTTTAAGAAGAGTCTACTCAATCATGCTTCAACAAGGGTCTATTCACATTTTAACATTTTAGCTTTGAAAAATCACAAAAAATTTACTTCTTGTCGGAATGTCTTCATTATTTTTGCAATTGACTTCCCTCAAACTTTCCAATCTTTGAAAAATACAAGAGTTGACAAATAGCTTTTCCAAAGTACCTAGATAGCAAATACATGTGGTAATGGTCGGCAATTCTACCTTAAAGGATGTTGCCCCCTAATGGCCTAAGGTAGACACCAAAATTGCTCCAATTATTGGATCAATATGGGATATGTGAGCCCGTATCCATATTCCATATTTGTACTGTATCCATACCCATATCCATATCCACATTCCGTACTAGTATCATATATCCCGTATCCAATATATCTTATTTTCCAATATCAATGACAAATAGGAAGTTTTGTAAATATTATCAACAGCTATTATTTTTTCCAACGAGGGGGGCAATTAATGGACGGATCCTTGTAAATACATGAGATCCCTCTGCAAACCCCCTAAGCGACCAAATTGAAGTTAGTCTGAATTTTTCCAATGGTGGGGATTATTTTTCCCATTTGAAGACCCTTGTTAATGTTGGATCACATAAAATAGTTGGTTTGGCAAAAAAATGATGTTGTGTCACACAAAGAGAACCTTGATGATGCTCTTACTATATTTCATAGTAGAATTCTATAGTCAAGTTCAAATATTGATTGCACACTTCTCATCTAAATTTGTTGATTGTTTAGGATTTTGGCATACAAATGGTACTTTTCTTATGCAATTTTTTTTGTCTTGGCTATATAATTGGCAATAAGGGTTGGTGAACTATAGTCAATTTGCAATGATTGTTGTCTAGTGGCCCCTTGGTGAAGGTAATAGTCAAGCTTTGTCTCAACAATGAAAAATAATTACTTGATTTGATAGAAGCATTTTCATTTCAAAAATTGGTATATTTTAAATTTTCATTTGAAAAAGAAATTAAAGAAATAATTTTATTAGAAGTATCCACTAAACCCTTTAAAGATCAAGGGTAGTCCAAATTTCCAAAAGACAATGTGAAGATAAAAGAAAATGCAACTTTGACCCTTCCCATGATAATCATATTTGAACACAACTTGTAAAAGACAACTGATGTATCATATATACTGCATTGATTGTCTTTTACAACACAATTGGATCTACCACTACATTCACTAATTTTTATCAATCAATTTTTATGCCATAAATTGAAATTCCAACTACAAATGATTTTAGATTGAATGTTTGTGATTTTTACAAGAAGTTTTGGCTTCTAGTTTATAATTATAGTGTTTTTTTAACATTTATATTTCATGAGTGTATACAAGACAATTAATTTTAAAATTTTATTTTTTAGATTTAAAAGAAGTTCTTTTTTGAGGTGAGATATTATTGTAATCTTTGAATCATTGAATTTTTTACTTTTGATTGTTGAAAAATTATATGTTTTGAAATGCTAGAGGACTAGCACAAGAATCTAAAAGCATTTGGATGGATAAAATAAACAAGTTTTTTTGTATGTAAGACATGTTTTCATTTATTTGGTATTCAAAAATCAAAGGGTAAAGGGTAAGGGTATCGTTAAAGGATAAAGTCCAATTCTAATTTTTCTATTGTTTTTTCTTTGAAATTACAAATATTTATTATTAAAATTATAAAGTGAGTATTATTAAAAATCAATGGAGTAGAGTGCACTAGTCTAGACTAATTAAACCTCTATAAATTCAAATTTTTAGTTATCTCAAATATAAATATAGTTTGGAGGGAGAATATAAAAGATATATAGTTTGGATTTTGGTCATGAATTCATCCATACATTGCAAGTTGCATTAGAAACAAAGTGAAATTCATCACATTCAATTAGTTAGAATCTTGCAAATTCAAATTTGCATTCAAAAGTCAAAAGTCTCTTGAGATATTGGAGTTTGTTTTTAATACATCTTGGCAATGAAAGAAGAAGATTGAACAAAAGAAAGGTAAAACTTAAAATTCATATCAACTGATGTCATCTTAAGTTACATTTGAAATAGCTAATCCTAACTAACACGGTTCTATGGCATAGATATTTTGAAGGAAAAAAATGTGCACATAAAGCAAGACCATTGGTAGTCTACATCATTGCCAAGTATATACATGTAGAAAATTAAAGTTTGACAAATGCCAAAATCAAAAAGTATGTTTAGAGATTATTTCTTTTCTTTACAATTTTCTTGGAAGAATACACGCAATTCATTTTAGTATTTAAGTTTGGAATTGATTTTTTACATGTGTGATATCATTACCTCTAAAAATCTACCTCCAAAAGGAATAATCAAGGATAGCTTTTGCTACCTATGCCAATAAGGCATGGTTAGACAAATTATCCACCAACATATTTGTCATTTATAACATTCCTTAGGCTAGGTTTGATATTATTTTCATTATTATTAATTTGATTTAAAATTTCTTCTTCCTATTCATACATTCTTGAACATGAGGCCTTAGGTCCTTCTTCAATAATGTTAGCATTGAGAATTCATTCTTCAATAATAATACAATTGAACTTCAATTGAAGAATGCTATCTTTGTAGCTTATTTCATGTCCAATATCTTGTGGATTTTGTCATGAGACCTTGTATTAGCAAACTCTTTATGTAAGCCAATTCAAAAATGAAATCATCAATGTATTTCTCTCTTCATGTTTGCATTATGAGTATTAAAGAGTTAACATTTCAAACTTTTCAAACATTTCACTCAACTATCCACTAGGTGGATGACAAATGTTGTGAAAATTACACTTTGTTCAATTAATATTCACCAAGGAATTTTCAAGGAAAAATCATATAATATATCAAATGGAAAGAAAGAAGAATGTTGAACATCTATACCTTAAATTAGGCTTTGTTTGTTTGTTTGTTTGATATGTTGAGATCTAAAAAATTGTAAGTCCCTTGACGACATTCTTGGTACCATTGGAAAGCTCTTCGTGAAGATGGGTACAAGGACTTTGTTTTGTGGCATTTTGATCTACGGTGTGAAATTGTTATTGAATTTTAAAGTTTTTATAAATTAGAAAATTGAATTAAATCATCTTTTTATTTTGAAAAAAACATAACTTTTACATCACATGTCCAAACACCACAAAACAAAGTCCTAACTTGTGTGCATAAAGCTTTCTATTTGTATAAAGAATGCAACCTTCCACACTCCAACAAAACCCTTGTACTCCTTCGTGCATACAAGATGTTGAATTTCAAAGTTTTTACAAATTAGAAAATTAGAAAATTATTTTTACTTTTGATTTGGTTTGGTTGTGGCAACAACACACGTACATTGGCCTATACTTTAAATGAGATTGTTTGTTTTGTGTGTTCTGGTGAAGTCTTTTGGACATGCATCCCCTAATCATGTTTTCGGTGTTGTTGGAAAGCTCTTTGCAAGGAGGGGATGTACATGCCTTGTTTTGTGGTGTTCGAACCTACAATATGAAATTTATTGGATTTCAAAAATTTTATTAATTAAAAAATTAAAAAAATCACTTATATATTTTATTATACAATATTGTGGCAACGACACAAGGCACACTAGTGACTATAATGTTGATGTGTTAGAGGAGTTTTAATTCTTTATTCCAAATTTACAAAAGTAATCTTACTCTCTTTAGGTGAAGCACTTAGGGATTAGGGGTTCCCAATGAAATTGGCCTTGAAATTAGGGAAAAATCCTCAAGGTGACGTACCCTCACTCATTGGCCTCAAAGATATCCAAACCGAGATATTTGGCTGAGTTTGATGACATTGATTACTTGGGAAGCACAAAAGGAATTCTGTCACGTTCCCAGGACTGAATCCAGATAGCCCCAGGCCCAGGCCCCAAACGAACAGAAATCATCCATATCCACTTCATTCATTCATCCATTCATCTACCCGCCTCCAACTGCCCCCCCTACCTCACCGTCCGATGCGGGTGTGCACGAGCACTGTCCGTCGGATGGGGCGACCTCGGAAGGGCTCCCCCATTTTCAAAGCTAGAAACCACGCGAGCTTGCTTTGCTTTGGGTCAATTCGCCATCACCAAGCCAGAGCCATACCCAAAGCCAAAACCGAAGCTAGAACCGAATCTAGAACCGAAGCCAAGCCAACCAGGCCGGCATCTGCAGTAGCAATAGTAGTGAAAGCGATAGTAAAGCTCATAGCCTAGTTGTTGCCGAGGAGTGGATCTCGTCATTTGCTGTTAGGGTTTTCTGGTTTTGTACTTGGCGCAATTCGAATTTTGCTTCTTTCTTCGACTTGTGGTGGAGATTTCGTGCAGTCTAGGGCTTCGACGGTGGTTGCGCGAAACGATTTCATTTTGCAGACTTGCTGCGTAAGTATTCGTAGCGTTCTTCGTTGTGAGATTGTACTTTTTTTTGTTTCTGGTGTGAGGATTTAAAAAAAAAATTCTGCGCGTGTTAGGTTATTTGGTGGTATTTTGAGTTCTTTAGGGATTCTGTTTTTTTTGTGTAGTTGAGTATTCCGAATCGTGTGGAAAAGGATGCGATCGGCGCGGTGATTTTTTCAAGCGTGGTTGCGGATCGGGAGCTTGACGTTAGGGTGTAAGTGAGGGAGCAAGGGTATTTCCGATTGGAAGTTTATTCATGAATCGTTATTAAAGTGGTGGAAGGAGGGATGTTCTTGCCTTGGAAGCAGCTGATCTGATCTGAGAGGAGAGGAGAATAGGGGAGACCTAATTTACCGCCAGTTTGAAATTGGAGTTTTGTACGATGCGGAAACGGGAGAGGGAGAATCCATGCTTCGTTTGCGGACATTACCACAAGTTTGAAGACGGGGAGGTTTGTGGTGTGTGTGGCCACCGCCTGCAAGAGCCGACGGAGAAAGGGCCGCAGCAAAGTGCATTCTCCACAGAGATCTTGCCGCACTTCTTGTATCTTGGCAGCTACGACAATGCATCGCGGGCGGAGCTTCTCAAGGCTCAAAATATCACTCGGATCCTGAATGTACGTGCCTCAATGTTCATTTCTCCTTCGATTGTCTGAATCAAGCAAATTGGTTTGCATCTACTGGTTTCCGGATGATGATCATAGCAGAAAGTGCGGTGGTCTGAAATTCATTTTCCCGAAATTCCCTGTGCTTGAACTAGCGTATTTGGAAGTTGTGCGTGTTCTCAGTCTGAGGGAGTCAAGGGGAATTCTTTAGGATAGTGAAAATGTCGCACCTGTCTGTTATTATGGCTGCCTGACTGCGATTGTAAGTCCAACCATCGGTCGACCGTGTGATGAGATTGCGTCTGTTGGGATATAACCTTCTTCTCCGCAGCGAATTTTGTTGAAATTAAATTTTTCTATGATAATTTGCTTCCCTCGTACGTGAGTAGGATCGTCTTCTTGATATTGATCATAATATCTGGGTCTATCAGAGCCTATCGCTCTCTTCGGCATTCATGTATGTAATACCCATGAATTAACATTATTAAATATATCACATGATAGGGCTTGATTGTGTCTGGAAATTTTCAAATTTCCTGTGCACTTGTTTTTTCAACTGTTTTTTAGGGCTAGGGCATTGCCAACCTCTTCATAGACTTACATTACAGGGACGAGTGCTGCTCATGGGACACACACACCCTCCCTGAAATGCTCACCGCCGGTTCATCTTCTTCATGGAAAATAATTTCCTGAGTGTCTCCTGAGCAGCGTATTGCATCTCCTTGATATATAAATCTGGGACTATCGTAGTTCTCTACGCACTGCTTCGTTTTTGATGTCTTAGGGTTCGTCTGACTTTGAGTCTAACCCTCGTAAACACGTTCACCAGAGCTTTACAATATGTTGAAATTGTCCAACCTGTTATCTGCAGACTGTCCCAACGTGCCAGAACCTTTACAAGAATTCGTTTACGTATCACTCGCTCAAGGAGGACAAGACTCTACCATTTACAGAATGCTTAGAGTTTATTGGTACGCCCCAGAACCCTAATTTGGTCCATACGAACTGCAGATATGTCCGTGAAAGTGCTTGTTTGGTGCTGTGCGAACTACCATGCAATTATCTCACACTCTTATGATCTTAACAGAACAAGCCAGACTGGACAAAGCTCGTGTGTTGGTGCATTGTATGTCAGGTCAAAGCAGGTATGAAGCTCTTTTACATTTTGGGCTAGTTTTCAGTTCATGAAAGACTGAATTTTATTAGAAGGATCCAAGTGAATATGACCCTCGGGTATGGGTATGTGTCGGGGTTCGGTGTATGTACTAACTGCAGAAATACTCTCCACAGATCTCCTGCTGTAGTTATTGCTTATCTGATGAAACACAAGCAATGGAGACTACCTCAATCGTATCAGTGGGTAAAAGATCGAAGACCATCTATAAATCTTACTCAAGGTATGGCTTTGCGACACATCTCTTTTTCTGATTCCCTTCTTTGTTTCAGGCCTGGATCAGGGTGGAGTTCCTTGGCGGTTATTATCTTGTACGTTCTGTTTAGCCCAATTTTATTCAATTGAAATTAGATATTCATAGTTGGTATGTGACCTGCATTTCTGGTGTACCCTGCACGAGGTAAAATCACGCAATCTGGTGTGGATAAAGCCTTCAATCCATTTGATATCAGGGCACTGAAATTATTAGGATCGTGAAGACTGGTTTAATTGGTGCTTGTGATCCAGAGTAGGAAGTCTGCACAGTTTCAATACTGATTATAGGCTACTGATTTGTTGTGTAGCGGTTGCGCAACAACTGCAGCAATTCGAGAGTGAAGTATTTGGAAGTAATATGCCGAGCACTCCTATAATCAATACCTCCTCTGGTGGCGCCACCTTTGGGTTTGGGTACTCAGCCCCTCCTCCTGAAGCCATTGTTCCAACATTTGCACTTCCTATGGCCAACTCTCTGAGCCAGGCACCGTTGTTTGGTTCAATTGGAACCCCCACCATCCCGAATTCTAATTTTGTGTTTGGTGCAGTCAAACATGAACCAAGAGCAGCAATGGATCACAGCATGGATGGATAGCTCTTGATACTCCTTTTTTTTTCCTTCTGAACCAGCAATACTTAGTATAGAATGTACAATTTGAAAAAAAATCACTCGGTTCTATGTCCCTTGTAGAACATGCCACATTAAAATGGAAGGATGCCATGTCATGTGGCAAGCCTTGTCTGCTTTGGAAGCACCAAGGACTAGTATCTGAGTAATGTACCTTTTGTCTTTTTCCTTGTTTTCAAACTTGAAAATGGTTATCTGAGAATTTTTTTTGGTGACATTCCTGGTGGTTGAACCCTTTTTCTGCTGGCCCTTTTTGTGGTGCATTAATAGTGTGGTGGTGAATTGTGTAGAGATTATTTTTTAGCATTTTTTCCTGGACATGTATTATGTAAGCTGGGTACTTGGGAGTTGTTGCATGTCCAGGTCAAGGCTTTTATTGATTATGGTGACTGGCTGTGTGCATCATCATCAACAACAACACTTTGCTTGCTGCTTGTGTTCCCTGATGTGCCGGAACATCAGGACGGCACATCTTGGCAATGGCTTGAGACTGAATCGAGGAAAGAGTCTTTTCCAAAATAAGCCTTAGACACTCTGCGCTTTTGTTGGCCCATGTGCACTCAAACCAAAAGCTTCATTGCTGGAATGGGTTCAAAGATGATCCTCAAATCTATCATTTTAGATCTGGATATCCAGAAGCTGCAAGTGATGATTTGGAGGAATGGCTTGTCAGGCCACAATAATGTTGTGCCCACCATGACCATCAACTCCGTCTCAGTCTGGGTTTGGAATCCCCGCCTCAAAACTGGAGGCTTCAGTAACCTGCTTCCTGGCCCACTTCCTGGTTGTGAAAGCCTGCTGCAATCCTCATTATTATCAGGCCCATGTTCCTTCCTCTACAAGTGCAAAGGTCCTTTTTTTTTTTTTTCTGTTTGAAAGTAACCTCTCAATAAATAGCGCAAATATCCCAGAAACAGAAACAACAAGGAACTGATCTGGGTTAGGGATGTTGCGCCAGCTAAGGAGTAAGGGGATTGTTATAACATTCTTCACTACTTAGGGCCACTTTACACCTAGAGGTTGGGCCAATTTGCTATATCAGATGCCCCAAATCTTCACTTGTGATTGGTCAAAAGGTTGAAATTGGTCCCAACCCCTTTACACCTAGAGGCTAGGCCAATTTGGTGGAATGAATTTTTTATTCCATAAAGACATGATCTAACATGGTCCAAGCTCGTTGCATTGGGTACACCGAAAATGAAAGGCCAATTCTTGACCTTGGGGTCAACGTTAGATTTCAATTAAAAAAACATTTTTTATAAAATATATATTTTTTCCAACAAATCAGATTGGTTCGATTTTATGCAATTGACCTCAAGGAAAATTGGCTTGGCTTCTAGGTGTAGAGTGTCCCTAAAAATTTTAGCCCCTCTCTCTCTTTTCTTGGTTTTATATAATTAGTCCAACTTCTTGGCCTCAAGGCTTTCAGATATGGGAAAATTCCCCCCATTATAATCTTATTATAATAAGTATTTGAGGTAGGTTTATGTTAAGGGCCTCAATTAGTTTATATTAAGGGTTAAAGGGGAATTTGTTGAAAAGGGATTAAAATTTAGTGGAATCAACTTGAAGGGGTAGTCTAGAGACTCTTTGGGGCCAATCAAACAACAAACTTCAAAAATTTATAAGAAATTCACATTTTGTCAAAAAAATAAATTCAATTGCTCTCTTCATTTTACATTTGCCTTTGTATAGAAGAAAATGTAAATTCTTTTGCCAATTGTAACAGGGCAAAATACTCATTTTGTTTGTCATAGGCATATTTATCTTATACCAGGTTAACCTCAAATAAACCTTGGTATCAAGGAGAGAATTAAGAGAGTTGGGATTTTTTCTATGGTTCAAAAAGAGACAATCTTTATTCTTGGGACGTCTATAATCTCTTGCAAAGTTGTAGTCTCTGATTAAAAATTTTATGTTGTGATCTGTGCAAAAAACCATCTCATTTATTTTTTGACCTTAAATGTCAATCCTTAAATATGAGATCCTAGAGTGACAACGACAATCTTTCAAACCCATCCCATCAAAATTCTTGGCTTTAATTGTCAAATCCCTAAACACTCCATCCCATCTAGATTTTGTACCTTACTATTAGTCCCCTAAACTTGAGATCTTAGTATGAAGACCCATGGATCCTCATAACCATCCCATCTAGATTCTTGGCCTTAAATATCAATCCCTAAAATTTCCCATGTCATTTAGATTTTGTCCCTTGAGATCCTAGGATAGAGACCTTTAGTCTCTTAACCCCTCAAGGCCCAACAATTTTTTGACAAGGAGGTTTTCAATGAATTGTCTCACTTTGACTTTGATATTGATATTTTTTTGCACTTAGATGTGCTTGAAAATTTTAATTTTAAGCAAACAAAAGTAAAGATTCATTTGTCTAGTATCCATGGAATTAATTGGAGAAAATATTGATTGTTGGATTTTTAGATTATAACAATTTTGGATGATCAGCTTTATAGGCAAAAATTTTGAGATCTTAGGATGGGGATCCCTAGTATCTCAAACCATTCCATCTAGATTTTTGGCCTTAGATGTTAGATCCTTGAATTTGAGATTTTAGGATGGAATCCCTAGTATCTCAAACCATCCCATCTAGATTTTTGGCCTTAGATGTCAATTCCCTGAATTTGAGATCTTAGGATGGAGATCCCTGGTATCTCAAACCATCCCATCTAGATTTTTTGCCTTAAATGTCAATCCTCTAAACTAAAGTTTCTACGATAGGAATTCATGATCTCTTAAACCATCCCATCTAGATTCTTGGCCTAACCCCTAAATAATTTTGACTATGTTTTCACCAAAACCGCTCTAAAACTGCCATTTCTAGGACAAGTAACAAATTTTAGAAAAAAAAAAATCTTTAGATACATATAATTATAGGATCTTGTAGTACACTAGTTTGAAAAGAAGTGGAAAAAAATTTCAAAAATTTCTACCATGTAGATTGCAAGATATGAGCATTTGAAATGACAAAAATCTTTTTTTCAACCTTGCGAAAAAATGGGCAACTGCACTTCATAAGGTCACATTTGTATGAAAAAAGTCCTAAATGGTGGTTACTCTTTGGATTCCTACTTCAAGGCAAGTTGTCTATGTGCTTGAAAATTTTCAGATAATTTAGAATTGTATAACATATAGGAAAAAATATTAAGTAGATAAAAATAGAGAATGATTCAAAATACTAAATTGTTAACAAGTTATTTATGAAATTGAAAAACACCAATCCCAATGGTTGTAATGTTGTACTCTGTAATAAACAATCTACACCTAATGTTTTTATTTTATTTTCAAAAATATTGAAAATTGAGTTAACCCTTTACTTCCTAAGAAGCCCATTTTGGGCCTCTCATTTTTTTGGCAATTTTGAAGAGTTTATATGGAGGTTTTTATTTATTTTAATAATTATTTCTTTTAAACCAATGCATGCAATATTCTTCACTCAAGCTAATGATATAATAAAATTTTCCATTTAGATTATACTTTCCACAATATGATCAATTAAAGCCTGCAACTTAAAATCATGAATTCTTAGGAAGTAAAGGGTTAACCCCTAAAGGACCAAGGCCATTCTTCTGTCAAAAACTACTCAAAACTGCCAATTCTGCTGCATTCATCCAAAAAAAAAAAAAAGATACTTTTTTTTAGAATCTAACCGTAGGATCTTGTACTTTACGAGTTGAGGATCATGTAATAAAAATTTCATGGAGTTTGACTATACAGATTGGAAGATATTAGCATTCAAAGTTGAAAAAATAAAGTTTTTTTGAACTTTCAATTTCAGATGACTTTGATTGCCATTTGTGATTTTCTTTTGCACCATGGACCTTGAATTTAAATTTTTTTGTGTTGAAGAGATGAGTTGAAAGTCCAGAATAAAAAAATCCAAAAAAACTATACTTGATTTTCATACTTTAAAAAATTGTTAAGTAGAAGTAGGTCCAAGATTGAAAGAAAAAATAAATCGCTAATAGCTCTAAAATGGGATTGAAACACAATAATCTCAACAGTGAGATTGTTCTAAATAGAAAACTTAACCTTGTCAAACAATTTTTTTTGAAAAATTGTGAAATTGCATTCAAAATTGTATTCTATAAGTTGTTTTTTCAAGAAGATGCTTAAATTGCCCGAAAAACAAGATTGTTCAAAACTTTTACATTACTAATCCAAATGGAATGAATCAAAGCTTCACATGTAGACAAAAATATGATCTTCAAGAAGTGACATGAAAATTATGTTTAAGATGCCATAACTTTTGTTCCTGGACACCAATTGAAATAAAATTTATATTCCCACGAAGCTAATAAGTTTTCCTATCTTATAAGAAAGTTTCAAAAAGTTTCACTAAAAATTGAGATCATAGGAACCTGCCCGAAATCCATTTTGTCCTCTGAAGGGACAATGGTCCTTTAGGGGTTAAATAAAGGACTTCAAAGTTTATCTTCAAGTAGAGATTCTATAACTACTTGCAAACTACCCGCAAACTAAAACTCCTCATAACTTTCATTTCATTAACCAAAATGGAATGATTCAAAGCTTTTCACTCATATATGAATCTAGAAAATCAATTTTAAATTTTTATTTTTTTAAAAAGAGATTTTTAAAGAAGTTTTTCTTAGCTACAATGTACCAAAAAGAGTAAGCCAAGGGTATTAGTTTCCCCCCTCTCAATAAATTTAAAGGCCGTTGATTGTGTTTTCTTTAAAATGCTTACCTTTGAAATTGCTATTGATTTCTCAAAAAAAATTAAGCTATTGATCTTTGAGATTTAATTTGAGCCATCCATCCAAATACGAATACAATATATGGATACAAATTAGAGTATGGTTATAGATATTGTACAAATACGATACCAAAATACAGATACAAATATTTGGATTATTGGAATACTTGGAATATTGGATACAAATACTTGATATTAGAATATGGTACAATACAAATATGAATACATGTGTGGATATGGATACAATATATAGATATAGAATACGGGATTTTCATTGTTCCATATTGTTTGTCATATTAACCTTGTTCAAAAAATTACAAGGAGGGGAAAGGGACAAAGAATTAAGAAATTAATTTTAATTAATAATTTTTTTTTAAACCCAGGGTTTGGGGGGAGTTTAATTTTTTTTAATTAATTAATTTTTTGGAGCTCATTGTGACAATGAGCTCAAAAGATACTAGTAATTGCATAAGTTTTTCTTAGCTATATTGGTTGCTTGCACATTGCTAAAATCTACATATCATACAATAACTTTTTAACCATATATTTAAAATTTATGAAATTTTTTGGGCCTTAAAGCTACTCCTCGGGCACATGTGTGGAAATTTGAAATAAAAAAAATATGAAATCCATTCGTAATGACCCCCTCCCAAATCACTATGTTGCCAAAAAAATGTAGTTTAGGGCTTTAGGGGTTAAATGTTAGTCCCCCTAAACTTGGAATCCTAGGATGGTCACCCATAGTCTTTCAAAACTGTTGCATCTAGATTCTAAACCTTAAAAGTTAGTCCCTTGAACTCCCAATCCGATATAGATTTTGTGAATTAAGTGTTGCTTCTCTAAATTTGAGATTCGAGAATGCAAAACCCTAATATCTCAAAACCATCCCATCTAGCTTCTTAGCTTAAAGTATCAATCCTCTAAACTGGAAACCTAGGATGGATACAGATGGGCTCTCAAAACCATCCTATCCAGATTTTTGAAATGTCAGTCTCCCTAAATTTGAAATCCAAAGATGAAAACCTCTAATATCTAAAACCATCCCATCTAAATTCTTAGTTTTAAATGTCAATCTCTTAAACTTCCCATCCCATCTACATTATGTACCTTAAATGTTAGTCCTTGTAACTTCAAGTCCTAGTTTATGAACCTTTAGTCTCTCAAAACCATTCCATCCAGATTCTTGGCATGGCCTGAAATGTCAGTTCTCATGTCAATTCCTTGAACTCCCCATCGCATCCAGATTTTATGCCTTAAATGTCAATTTCCTAAGCTTCCCATCACATTTAGATTTTGTGCCTTAAATGTCAGTCCCCTAAACTTGAAATCCTAGGATGGAGACCTCTAGTCTCTGAAAATCATCCCATCCGGATTTTTGGTCTTAGATGTCAGTTTTATAAGCATGAGATTCTAAGATGGGGACTCCTATAGCAGTCTACGATAAGAGCGCTCATCTTCTTGAAATTGATCCTATAATTAGGTATTAACCCCTAAAGGACCATTATTCCTTCGGGGGACAAATGGAATTTCAGGCAAGTACCTATGGCTGAATTTTTGTCATGATTTCTTGAAATTTTTATTGAAGATAGAAAAACTAATTAATTCCATAAGAATATTATTATTTTCTCCATCGGCGTTCGGGAACAAAAGCTATGTTCAAATAAGCTCAAAATAGAAGAGAGGGATCAACAAAAAAAAAATTTACAATTTGAATTTTTTTTCTCATAGATTCTATTTTTTTCTACATGGAAAGCTTTGACTCATTCCATTTGGATTTGTTATGAGAAAATTATAGACAATCTTATTTTTTGTGCAATTAGAGCATCTTCTTGAAAAATAACTTGTAATTTTTACAATTTTTCAGAAAAAAAGAAGTTTTACATAGTTTAGTTTTCTTCCTAGAGATTATTTTCTCACTATTGAGATTAGTGCATTTCAATTCTATTTTTGAGATATTAATAATTTAGATTTCCTTCTATCTCATACCTAGTCTCATACCTACTTCTACTTAATAATTTTTTTAAAGAATAAAAATTTACTTTTTTACTTTTTATTTATTTTTCCTAGACTCTCAATTCAATTTTCTACAATAAAGATTTAAAACTCAAAACTTTGTAGTGCAAAAAATTTAATTTAAGAAGGTTTTGAAGTCAAATAATCTAATCCCACAGTCGGTTGAAAAACTTGTTTTTTTCACTTTAAACGCAAATATCTTGCAATATGTGCAATCCAAATTTCTGAAATTTTTTCCACATATTTTTATAATAGTTAGGTGTAAGATCCTATAGTGTTATGTGCAAAAAAAACAATTTTCGATATTTTACTCTTTGCTATAGAAATGACAATTTGAGTGTTTTTTGGCAGAAAAAAAAGGGCCTTAGTCCTTTAGGGGTAGAACGGACATGAGATGGTCCTAAAATGGATAAAAAAAACTGACATTGAATGGGTTGAGGATGAAGTAGGAGTGCATGAAAAAATTTAAGATATTGCTTTAAGGTTGAAGTATGGATGGATAAAGCATGTAATTGGATCCATTTTCAAATGTAGTGACACATGGGCATTGTATTTATATTGAAAGTTGATAAGCCAACTATTTTATTATGGAGAATGCAAAATCTCTTAAATTGATTTAACACAAGCATGGTCGTATTTAGAAACCTTGCTTGTTATTTATTGCAAGTCCCCATGCTTCTTCTTGGTCTCCCCATCTCTCTTTACAAGTTGCATGTGTATGCATTTTACTAAATCTACTATCAAGAATAGGCACCTATGACATAATTCTTTGAAAATTCATAAGTATTTCAATAAGGCTTGGAAAAATAAGAAACCACTTCTATTACATGTTCATCTATTTTTCTTTGTCTAAAAAATGAGCTAAAACTCTTTCAATCCATGGAAGCCTATGAAAAATATAGAGCAATCCTTAAATGGTCACTTTAAAGTAGACTACATTAGTTTCTCAAAACCATCCCATCTAAATTCTTGACCTTGAATGTTAGTTCCTTGAACGAGAGATCCTAAAATAGGGACCCATAGTCTCTCAAAACCATCCTAACTAGATTCTTGGCCTCAAATATCAATCCCCTAAACTAGAGATATTAGGATAGGGATTTATAGTCTCTCAAAACCATACCATTTCGATTCTTGGTCCTAAATGTTGATTCCTTGAACTTAAGATCCTAGGATGGGAACCCTTCTTTCAAAGTCATCCTATCTAGATTCTTAACATGAAAATATAAATTCCTTGAGCTTGAGATCCTAGGATTGGAACCTGTGGTCTCTATTTGGGAATGTTATATTGTGATTGGATTGCAAAACTATCCCATCTAGATTCTTTTTCCTTAAATGTATGTCTTTTCAATATGAGATCCTAAGATGGATTTTAGATACACTTATTTTCAGCACTTTATAAATTTATAGTTAAATCATGTCCAAAAAGAACATGCTAAGATCATCTTTGTTCCCTTTTTGACTACCAATAAGTCCAACAAAATTTGGACAATTTAATAGTAGGAACTATGCTAATTATGACAATTTTAGATGTATTTTACCTCCAAAAAAATGTTTATGAAGTTGATTCAATTAGTACAAAGCATACTAATTGTTTTATGTTGTATTTTTCTATAAGAAATCATTTCATTTTTATTGTTTACAGGTATAAGAGAAAAGAAGAGAGTGTCTTCTTTGTGTTGAAGTCATTAAATTTTAGAATTACATTTTATTCTCGAAGAAAAATTCAATATAAAACAATTAGTGTTTGAGTCACTAATTGAATTATTTTGTTTTGTGTACTACAAAACCCTTCATTTTAGCACTAAGGTTATAATGGAAAAAGATAACTCCAAGGTTTCAAAGGAATTGGTACATCAAGAATCCATTGTTCAAGGCTTCATATTAAAACTAATAAGACAATACATGTGACAAGAGAAGTATGAGTTGCTTTTAAAAAAAGTTGCCTAGAAGTGTATTATGAATTGCACCTTAGAAGCATAATTGAATAGGTATTTTTCTTAAAGTTTTTTGTAAATAGAAACTAATAGATCATATTTAGAATTAGAATAAGATCTACCGTTTCACTTATTGTTATTTATAAAAGAAAATTTGAATCTAAAATTAAAAATAATTTCTGGAAAATTGATTGTTGATTGACTATTAGTAGTTTTCAGTGTTTTTTAATTAGGCATTTAAACGCCTAATTACACCAAAAATTGTATGTCAAGAGAGGGCCTTTGGAAAATCTTGGATTCGGGATTATATATTAATGCCACATTTGCTACAACACATAGCATGTACACGTCATATACATGTCATACCAAGCCAACCAATGTCCATCTCATGCCAATCAAACTATACTACCTACACCCCTTAGAACATTACCATTGCTAAGTTCTAGCAGTCTGTTAGCTATCAATCTACTCTTCTGGCCCATTATTTCCTCTTTTGTGATGGATAAGCACCAAATTTGGTTTTAGGGTTGTTTTTACTAGTCCTTTGCTCACTTTAAAACCTTGAGTGTATACTTGTGCTTTGTTTATTGTTTGTGTCGTCAGTGTTATGTCCTTCATGCTCTTCCCATACCTAGATTCAAGCTAGAATGAATACGTTGTGTTTAAGGTAGCACTTAGGGTTTGTCATCATTGTCTCACTTGTCCTTGAAAGCATTGCCTTATTGCTAGAAACTTTTG
Source organism: Rhytidiadelphus loreus (assembly GCA_947034895.1). NCBI lineage: Eukaryota > Viridiplantae > Streptophyta > Bryopsida > Hypnales > Hylocomiaceae > Rhytidiadelphus > Rhytidiadelphus loreus. The sequence continues at coordinate 51,393,108 of OX344764.1, forward strand.
TTTTATGGTTGAAGGTTGTTGATGGCACATGAGCTAGATTGAAAACTTTTGTTTTATAGTTGAAGGCTTCAAGGGCGCATGAGCAAGATTGGAAACTTGATCTTCAATTCAAACATTGAACAAGTATTAGAGGTGGAGATCACAGTCTTGTTGTTTGAGGTTTTGAATGCTAGAACTAGAGGTCACTATTTTACTCCAAATGAAGAACATTGTGCTACTATTGGAGGCCAAATCTCTTTGTTGAATGCCATATATAAGTCCAAATTTCCTTGTATAGTGTCATTATTTCATTCTTGGATAATGCAAATGTTGCCAAATGAGTCCCACATTTTCCACCCAAAAAATCTAACATATTTATGTTCTATGAACTATAGAATATTTGCAATGAAGTTGTAACAATTTAAATTTCATAAATGTTTGAAAACTAATTTAAGAATTTGCAAACACCTAGATGGCCAAAAATACAAGTGTTTGGATGTACTAGATGCATTTGTATCATTTATTGTTTTGGAACTTGAACCTTCAAAGAGAGCAATACAAACCTTGTAATATTAATTTCTAAATAGTTGAAGAAAAATGTACTTACCTTTCATTTCCTTCAACGTCATTTTCCATTGAATTAGAAGCTTCAAGGAATGTAGTGACGAACATTATTAAATACACAAGGAAATTGACAATCAAAATATGTTGAAGACTTCTTATAAAGGAATATCCTCCCTCCATGCTATAATATTAGTTCCTTTTGAGTTTTTCATTTATTCTAAATTACTTGTCCCTTTCGTTAATGTACTTTAAATCTGATTTTTGGATTGAAGATGCTATATTTTGTTTCTGATGTTGACTAATGAAATGAAGCACAAAAGTCTAGTTTATTATCACTAAATAGTGAAATTAGGTTGCCTTAACAATTAGGTTGCCTTACTTCAAGAAAATCACTTTACAAGCCAACCAATCAACAAATATGTCTATTGTTTTTTTTCTGTTTGTACACATAGAGGTTCATAAGTTCCACATGCATAAATTTTTAATTCAAAAAAGTAGTAAATTCTTGTAAAGAAACAATACATATTTATATAGTGTAGAATGTCGAGAAATTAATGTGGAGCAACCTAATTTCACTATTTAGTGTACATTATAGATTAAAAGAAATTCTAAAATTGAATTTTTTTTTAAAAAGAAATTTCAAGTCAATTGGGTCAAAGACCAAAAGATATTGAACTTTTTATTGATTCTACTGAATTTCAAGTTGTTTTTGTGCAAAATTTAAACAAATGGAAAGGGCAAGTTAGTTGCTTATGAAATCTTCTTTCTCTATGAAGTCTATTTTTATTTATGTGTGGTACTTTCTATCTATTACAACCTTCTATTTTGTATTCTCTACCATGCAATGTTGCAAAGTAAAAAAAATTGTTTAATCCATGTAGTTCCTAGGTCTTTTTCATCAAAAAACCACTCAAAACCACCATTTTTATTGCAGAGTTCAAAACTTTTTTGTAATTTTTTTTTGCATATTTGAATTGTAGAATCTTGCACTAGACTAGTACTTGTATAAGATTGTGAGGGAGAAATTTCATAAACTTTGACCATATGCATTTCAAGATATAAGCATTTAAAGTGAAAGGAATTTTTTCCATGATTAGATTATAAGACTTTGAATCTTCTTAACTTAAACTTTTTCCACTACACATCTTGATTTTTTTTAAATTATGTTGAAAAATTGAGTTGAGATTCTAGGGAATATTAAAAGAAAAGACTTGATTTTCACACTTTAATAAATTATTAAATAGAAATAGGTATGAGATAGGAGAAAAAACTAAATTGTTAATAGTTAGAAGTGATGGAATTGAAACACAATACCACAAAAAAATTCTTTTTGAAAAATTGTAAAAATTCAATATAGAAATGAATCCAAAAAGTTACCTTTCAAAGAAGATGATTTGAATCTTGCCTGGATAAGAAGACTTTCCATCATTTTTTCATCACTACTCTTAATAGAATGAATCAAATCATCCATATAGATAGAAATATTTCCTATGGGACTCTTAAAAATGTATTTTGGCTTTTATGTGATTTTTTTGTATTGCCCAGCAAACTCCATTTTTAGCTTTAGATGGCATAACTTTTATTCTCAAGCATTGATTTAAATAATGACATTTTTTAAAATTACGCATTTTTCCATCTTCAAAAAAGTTTCAAAAGATTGTGCGAATTGCAAAAATTGAGATCATAAGATCTTGCCCAAACCTTCAAGTGTCCCTCTAGGAGACACTTGGTCCACAAGAGGTTAACCCTAAAAGGACAATTTAGTTCTTTGAAGGTATCCCGGAATATTTTGCAACAAATTTCAAGGGCACAACCACTTGGGTAGGTCAATACCACTATAAACGAAAGTGTTCAAGGTAGCAAGGTAATCAAAACAAGGCCAATTTTTTTCTACACTATACAATGTTGCTCTCACAACACAGATAGTGTTTTGGGTTGTACAAGAAACAACCTTTGCATCATACAATCTCTACTATACTTGTTAACAAATTTGAACTTTGTAGCACAAATATAACTCCTATATGAATCCTTGTGTAAGGAGGAATGCAAGGAATCACCCAATCACCTAATCTTCAACAATTGCACTAACAAATTTTGTGATTATTCTCAAACATAAATTCCCTCAAAAGGAATTAGAAAGGTCCTTCAAAGGTTAAGACTTAGGTTGGCATGTCATTGTAGGGTTTTCTACAAGTTCGTAGAATTTACTTGGAGTGTGTATATTACAATGATTGGGTAGTGTTGGAAAATCGCAAAACTAATACATCTAGGTCTTGACTATTTGCAAATTGATAGATTAAATGGATTTCAAATCCGATATGTAGTGCACAACTACAAATTCTTGTTCATTTGAAGGCAAATGAGGCTTTGCATTTTCTTGTTGAATACAAATCATACAATATTAGAAATTAGTCACTTAATAGATTGAATCACCATTCTTCTTCAATGAAGTTTGCATGACCTATAGTCATCGTTTTTGCATTGATACCAATGTGTCATTTTGGTTTCCACAAATTGTTCATTCAATGTGCATGCTCTCTTGCAACAAATGGAAAAGTTTTAATTCTACCATTAAAATGTACCTCTTTAGTTTCACTAAATTGTAGATATGCTGTAATTATAGGAAACACAATGACTTTTGTGATGATATCTTGTTTTGCACTATACACTAGAAGAAAACCAGAAGAAACTACGTTGTATTCAACACAAAAGTATCATCATGAATTTGTTGAGTTCTCCCTTTGTAATGTAAAATTCTGCGTTCCAATAGTTCAACATAGAATTTGACAAGTAAAATGCATAATTTTGTATTACGAAGGGAGACCTGAACAAAATCTAGATGATACTTTTCTGTTGAGTACAACGCAGTTTTTGTGAAGTAAAACGTAGTTTCTTCTGGTTTTCTTCTAGTGATACAATGCGGTTTTTCTTTAGAAGGCAACAAGTAGTACTTCTATCCAATCTTTGTCATGGAAAACCACTTCTCATCAACATGAATGTCATTGAGCATGTCAATAAAGTAAGGTGCATGTTGTGTACTCTTAGAATGATCATAGAGAAACAAAATTCCAATCAAACCTTCTTATTCTTCTCAATCAGATTGAGTTTCACCGCATTTGTATGTTGTTTGATTTCCTTTCCTTTAATCCAATAGTGCAGCATAGACTTGGATACATCCAATGTAGTATCCAATTATCAGATGTTTGTGTGCGTACGAAGTACGTGGAATTTCAACAAGTTGATGAAGATGAAGTTATTGTTTCTTATGCCCTACTCCACCCTTCTTATTTAATGTTGCATTTGCTAGAATACTAAAATTGCAAATTTTTTTGCAACTTTCTATATTCTCCCCACAAATTTTGTACATACAAAAACCTCAAAAGTAACTAACTTGAGTGTCCCTTTCTTCAACTTCCCACCGTCATTAAATTTGAAAATAAATTCTAGAATGTAGTGACACTTTTCCTCTAATAACTTTCTAGAATGTCAATTTCACCACCAAATGCCATATTGCTAAACCTTCAAATTAGACTTGACAAAAAACATCGAGCTTCAATGCGCTTGATGATTAATTGAAGCAATGGGATACATAGGAAGGTGGCATGACATTGAAGGAGATACATGGAAGCAAATGGAATAGATCCATGACATCATACTCACACATTGCTCATCAACTTTCAAATCTTACTTTGATTGCAATTAACTCCTAAATGTCTAAGATCTTTTTTGAGCTTCTTGGAATTTGATCTAAATTGAACAAAAAAAAACATTTTGATAAGTTTTATCAATTTTTCTGGAATTGTAACCATACAAATTCAAATTAGACATGTTAGAGATCACATGAGAAAAGAAAACACAACAATGTCACTTATGGATTGAAAGATTATAATGTTTGATCATGAGGTGTTAAAAATTGTGAAAGTAATTTGAAGTCTTTCAATCCCCTTTTCACATCTATAAAATTGGTCACCAAAAAATACAAGGTTAAAGGGCATAACATACATAATCTCAATCAATTTATAGCTTCTCAAAATCTATTCTACAATTTTTTTAATGAATTTATAGTATCATTTTTTCTTCAAGATATAGTGTATTTAAGGCTCATTTCTAAGAATTCTCAACACTAGAAAATCAAGATTTGCAATGGACACTCTTACACAAAATCTTGAATAGAAAAATTGTAATCATTCATTTTCAAAGTCAAATTTTTTATGCTAAAACTAGACTTCAAAAAGATTTTTTCAAAAATATAAAGTACTCAAAAATGTAAATTGTTTAGTTTGATTTAACTTCAAAGTACGTATTGTCGACAACAAATTTTGTTGCATCAGGCATTTAGGGATTAATAGCCATGTTCACTTGTTTTGTACTTCAGAGGATACACTACGCATTCAATATAGAATAAAAAAATTATAACATGTATAAAAAATCAGTTGTGAAATTATGAATGTTTCCTTTACAACCAAAAAATGACTACACAAAATAGTGAAATTAGGTTGTCGCACACTAATTTTTCAAAATTTTACACTATAAAAATATTTTTAATTACTGTACAAGATTGCACTACTTTTGAATTAGGTCTTGTTGTAATTGGAATTCAAGAACCTCTATGTGTACAAATGGAAATATTTTTAGAAATATTTGTTGGCTTTCATGGCTTTTAAGGTAACTTTCTTGATATAAGGCAACCTAATTGTTAAGACAACCTAATTTCACTATTTTGTGCAATATTACAAGGTAGAGGGAGTATTCTACAAAAAAAACATAAATCAATCAACAATTAAAGTTTTGTTGTGTTTCAAGATTGAATTTGTAGGATATTGTAATATTTATAGTAAATTTAAGAAGAAATTTATTGATCAAATTATGTCATGTTGGTACTTTTAATACAAAGCTTGTGCAAAAAAAATAGTTTGCCACAAGTTCAATCTCCACACACCAAGAAGAATTTTCAAAGTTTGAACTCATGTATACATTGGTGCATTGTGGTGATAAAAACACTTGTGTATGTTAGTGTGTAAACACTCAAACTTTTAGAGGTTTGTGAGGGCTTACATTTTGTATTAAATTTGCATCATAGAATAAATATTATGTACTAAAATAAGGCAAGTAATACACCATCGGGTTAGTAATTCAAAAATCACCATATATCTTTCATTTAGATGCCATTTTAACATTTTAAACTTTTCATGCTCAAATATAACATCATACTAGTAGAACACATGAACATTTTCTAACTTTTGACATATACATGTGATATGCATGAGTCACAATAATGATCCAAATTGGAAATGCCATCTATCGTTGGATTCAATTCTTTATGAATCCCTTAATGCTTCAATTTTTTTTTAAATTTCTACACATTTTTGCTTACATCTATGTATAAAATATCGTTTACTACAATTTCATGAAACTAGTAATTAAATCCTCAAAGACCAAGAGAACACAATGTGTCCTCTTTAAATTTTCAATGGAAAATTCTCTGTAGGGTGAAAAAAATCTCAATATTTTGTAAACTAGGATCTTATAGAGTAATAAGTTGACAGATTGCTTTTCAAATTTTCAATGTAGGAAGTATTTTTGAGTTTATTTAGGAAATGTGGTCTAATAAAAAAAGGGAACAAACATAATGTTTTTCTAATGAAAAGAATAGTAGGAATGAAAAACACACATTTTCTTAGACATTTTTAATCTTTACTCTGCACAAACAAACTAGGTCTACAAAAAAATAATCCAGATTTTTATTTTTAGCTATTAAGAAAATAAATGGTTCAATTTGACGTGATTAAGAACAAAAATTAATTAGAATGATTCCAAAGGTTTTTGAAGATGTTCCAAACAATATGCTAATAACATCAATTGTTAAATTTCAAAAATTGTCATGTGTATGAATTTTTTTTAATTTTGTAGGATCCATTTTGGTTAGTTTTGACTTTCTATTCCTTCTATTTGGAAATGTGTACAAATTTGAAAGAGTTTTTTATTTCTCAAATTTTTAAATTAAAAAATATTAAATTTGGCTTAGATTCCAATACAATTTCTTTTTTGTGTGTTGAGAAAATTATTATTCATCTTTTCATAATTTTTCATCCTCCAAAGTTGTGGATTTTGCCTATAAAGTTAGTCATCCAAAACTGTTATAATCTAAAAATCCAACAATCAAAATTTTCCACAATTAATTCCATGCATACTAGACAAAGTAGATTTCACTTTTGTATGGTTAAATTAAAAAATCTAAAGCACATCCATGTGCAAAAGAAATATCTAAGCGGGACAATTCATTGAAAACCCCCATTGTCAAAAAATTGTTGGGCCTTGAGGAATTAACCCCTAAAGGTTAGAGACTATATTTTCACCAAAAACGCTCCAAAACTGCCATTTCTGATACAAGCACCAAATTTTAGATGAAAAACATTTTTGGACACACATAACCATAGGATCTTGTAGTAAAATAGTTTGAAAAGATGTGGAAAAAATTTCAAAATTTTCCACCGTGTCGTGTAGATTGCAAGATATTAACGTTTGAAGCGACAAAAATCATTTTTTGGGCCCTGTGGACATATGGACAGCTGCACTTCACAAGGTCACATTTGTATGAAAAAATGTCCAAAATGGTAGTTACTCTTTGGATTCATTCCTCAAGTCAAGTTGACTACATGCTCAAAAAAATTTAGATCATTTAGAATTGCACAACATATAGGGAGAAAATAGTAAGTAGAAAGAAGTACAAAGTGATTCAAAGCAATAAATTGTTCAGAATTTAATTATGGAATTGAAAAATTCCAATTCCAACGATGGTAATATTTAGTAATGAAAAATCTACATCACATTTTTTTTTCTTCAAAGAATATAAAAAATTGATTTAAATAAAAGACTCCGGATCCAAAGTTTATTTTTGAGTAGGGAATCTATAACTACCCGCAAACTAGAACACCTCATAACTTTCATCTTGTAAATCAAAATGGAATCATTAAAAGATTTTCACACATATATAAATCTAGTAAACCAATTTCAATTTTTTTTTTTTAAAGTGATTTTAAAGAAGTTTTTTGGGCTCCTCAACTGCTAAAAATTACATATCATGCAATAACTTTTAAACCATGTAGTCAAAAATTATGAAAATTATTGTGCCTTAAAGGTACTCCTTGGACACACATTTTGTGAAGTTTTCAAAGAAAAACAAAAACAAAATTGTCTGTAGTGAGCTGCCCAAAATTGCTATGTTACCAAAAAAATGGTATTTGGTCCTTTAGGGATTAAGGAAGGTTGACTTTCCAAGATTCAAGTGTTACATTGGATGAATGAGAAGTTATTTGAACTAAGCAACACTTGCAAGCCCTTTATTCATCATCCAAAATTTGGAAGGCGGAGCACTTAAGGATTAACCCAAGAAGGACACCACTAAGAACATTTTTTCGAGCATTTTTTGTTCTTTGAGTGTTCAACCAAACTTTATGTATATTGAAGAATGGATGATTTTCATCCAATTTTGTGTGTGCAACTTTATTGATGCTATAGCCACATCATTGAACTAAGTTCAAGTCATTTTAGTTGTTGTTTTATTTTATATATGAGGCAGTTTATAAAAAAAAATGGTACACTATCCAATGTATTTCAATACTTTGAGTTGTTTCCCCTTAAAACATGATTTTTGACATTCAAAACAGTTTATTTTCCTTTTGAGCAAAACTAACAAAATAAAGTCCCAAATGAAGCTTTTGAAGTGCAATTTCTACTCTACCTAGAAATTTGAAAAATTCCTTACAATAATCATTTTAGTGAAGTTTGAAGTTGAAGATCTATAACCACATTTCTAAGTATGGAGTAACACACAAAATTCCTTATGACTACAATACTCTACACAACAATGTCCCTCTTCTCAAACATAATTTGCATTTGATATGAATTTTCTTCATTTTCTCTTCAAAAATTTATGATAATTTGAAAATTTTATGATAAATATTAGACATGTGATTTCATCTCTGAAAAAATAAAACCAAACAAAAGTCACACATAAATAAAGAAGAAATGGAGGATACAAAGCAAGAGACTTACAAGTTTGACTACACAATTACAAGCTCTATTCTTTCGGAGTTAAATGCTAAACTCACTAGTATAATAGTAATCTTGGGGCACGAAGCTATTGCCAATACAAACCCTGGCCACCACACCACACCCTAGCTATAGCATTACACAACCACGCAATGGTCCTCTTCCGTGCTAGGAAGGTATAACCTTAACCCCTAAAGTCCCATTGTCCTTGGAGGACAAAATGGATTTTGGGCAAGTTCCTATGATCTCATTTTGTACTAAAACTTTTTGAAACTTTCTCATAACATAGATAAACTTATGAGCTTTCCGGGAATGTAATTTTTATTCCAATCAGTGCCTGAGAGCAAAAGTTATGCTACAATAATCTCAAAATGGGGGAGACCGGGCAACAAAAAAAATCCACAAAAAATTGAAATAAAATTTTCATTCTTTTTTTCTTGTAGATTACATTTTCTTCTAAATGGGAAGATTTGATTTGTTCCATTTGGATTAGTGATGTGAAAGTTACGGGTTTGCTTGTTTTGCGGGCAATCATAACAACTTCTTGAAAGAATTTTTTTTTCCACTTTGAATGTTCATATCTTTCAATCTATACAGTCAAACATCACAAAAAAAATTTATCACGGGATTCAAGACAAGTGTAGAACAAGATCCTATTGTTAGATTCTAAAAAATATAAAAAAAAACTAATTTCATAGGTGAATGTAGCAAAAGTGGTAGTTTTGAGTGTTTTTTGCAAAAAAATGGCCTTAGGACTTTAAAGGTTAATGGGTCCCCAAGAAACCTGGGAGGGATTTATCCGTTAATTCAAGGATCCAGGTTAGCTGAGGAGCCATCAATAAGACAATTTTTGTTCACTGTACGGTTCCCCCTTTTCAAGGATGCAAAAAAGCGGACCCACCCTTGCGCCTCATTGGTGAATTGCAAATCAGCTGAATGTTTTGGCATGATTCCTTGGTGCCCAAAGACCACCCCACCCCCTTTCTACTACTAGTAAGTGATTCCCTTCATGTCCCCATCCCGTAGATCTCTGCATGCACATGTTCCATGTTGCAGCTCCTTCCCCTTAAGCTTCCGTCGTGGGTACAGGCACCCCTGCCCCCGAGAATCCGAGCGGGGTACTCTTACTTACCCCAAATCCTCATGACCTGACACCTTCATCATCCATGGTGCTCCCTTTCCAACAGAAAAATCAAACTGGAGATCTCCCACAAAAGAAGAGACGGGAGATTTTTAACTTACTGGCAACCCAACCCCCGGACCGGGCCGCCCCCCACAAGTTATTATTAATGGCATCTTGCAACTCAAGGTGCCCACTGACTGAATTTAATGGGTAATAACTTAATAACTGAAGGTACCCATAACCGATCAAATAAGCAATTCAAATATCCCATGCAACAATGGGCAGGGTGGATTGACCCCCTCGCTTGGCCCTGCAGGCAAACCCTGGAATTATTTATTTTTCACACATGAATTTTTTTGTAAATTTTTAATCCATTCTTGCGATCAGAAACCCCAAATTAAGTACGAGAGGTCAAGAGTATACCCTAAAACGGACCCCAAAAGGGGGCTTTTTTTAACATGCACCCCTAGTAAGGTTGAGAAGGGGGTCAATCCCATGCAATTAGTTTGGACATGATCAGGAGTAAGGTAAATCTATGTATGACATGCAGAAGGAGTGGTTTGTTCTATTGCCATTAGGGGGTAAGAAATAGATTTTTTTTCTTCCATACAACAACAAATGTGAGAAATGAAGGAAGCTGTTGAAATTTTACTATTTGGACAAATTATGAATTTTTTAAGTGTGTTGCCCAATTGGTCCCAAAGATTCTCTAGACATTCCAAATCCCAATTAGCAAAAAGTGTTTCCATGATGATCATCTTACCACCTAAAGCAGTCACAACGTGTTCTAACATCGCTACAAGATTTCCTAACATGGTCGTGACATCAAGGAATTAACCCCTAAAGGACCAAGTGTCCCTTTGGAGGACAAATGGATTTCGGGCAAGTACCTACGGGTTGAATTTTTCTCCTGTTTTTTTGAAACTTTTTTTGAAGATAGAAAATCTGATTAACTTTGTGGGAATATTTTTTTTTTCCCAATCGGTGCCCGGGAACAAAATTTATGCCCATGTAACTCAAAACAAGGGAGACCAGGCAACAAAAAAAAATTGAAAAAAATTGAATCTTTTTTTCTAAATTATTTCCCCTCGTATATTATATTTTTGTCTACCTGGAAAGCTTTGATTCACTTCATTTGGATTTTTATGAGAAAGTTATGGACAATCTTGTTTTTTGGGCAATTAGAGCATCTTCTTGAAAAAATAACTTGTAGGATTCATTTCTGAATGCAATTTTGACAATTTAAAAAATAAAGTTCAACATGGTTTAGTTTGCTTTCTAGAACAATCTCATTGTGGGGATTAGTGCATTTTAATTCTATCTTAGATATATTAATGAAATAGATTTTCATTCAATCTTGTATCTATTTCTATTCTACAATTTTCTTAAGAATGATTTTTTTTTTTTTTTAAACCTTTTTTTTCCTAGATTCTCAACTCAATTCTCTGTAGTGCAAAAAATTTAAGTTAAAAATGATTTATAGCTCAAAACTCTGTAGTGCAAAAAATTTAAGTTAAAAATGTTCAAAGTCAAATAATCTAGTCCCACAATGTGTTGAGAAACTTGTTTTTTTCACTTTAAACGCAAATATCTTGCAATCTGTACAGTGAAAAATTCTGAAATTTTTTCCACACATTTTCATACTAGTAAGGTGTAAGATCCTACAGTTAGATGTGGTTAAAAATCAATTTTCAATTTTTTTTACTCTTTGCTGTAGAAATGGCAGTTTTGAGTGTTTTCTAGCAGAAAAAAGGCCTTGGTCCTTTAGGGGTTAAAAAATAACTTTTTATGACTAGTGTGCACTAGAAAGATGTAAGTGTCATATGATAGTCACTAATAACTTCATGACCATCTCCCAAGACATGGATTATGGCCACAAATCAACCTAATTTTGTCCTAACTCTATTTATTAAAAAAAGTCTATCATGGGTTGATATAAGATTCTAATGAGTAATTCCATGGGTGCTTGTCATGGGAGGTTGGTCTGTCATAGGCAAGTTTACCTTAGTGTGAGGCAAAGTAAATATTTTCAAAGGTGCAACAATACAAATGACAAGGATTGCCAAAAATTTGGCAATTTCATTGCTTGAATTGAAATTACTATGAATTTTGAAAGGCAGAAAGTGTTGAAGAACCATAGCCAATGTCTAAACTCTTCCAATTCTAATCATTCAAGAACTACCTTCTCGTTCACTACTTTGGCACATGTATCATAAACTTATTAGTCCAAACTTTGAAAAGGAAAAGAAAAATATAATCCAAGCTTAAATTGGAAATTTATTCCAGCCTTGGTTGGAAAGTACTACCCCCTATAAGTTGGGTATAGGTCATTGGTCATGAACGGGTGCCTCTACCGTAGAAGTTAACCCATAAACAACCATTGTGAGTCCCTTTCGAGGACAAATGGATTTTTAGGCAAGTACCTATGAGCTGAATTTTTATTATGATTTTTGAATTTATTTTTTGAAGATAGAAAAACTAATTAACTTCATGGGAATATATATATATATATATATATATATATATATATATATATATATATATATATATATATATATATATATATATATATATATATTTTTTTTTTTTTTCCATTGGTGCACGCAAACAAAAGTTATGCCTAAATAAGCTCAAAAAAGGGGAGAAGGGACAACAAAAAATTTGAATTTGAATTTTTTGAATTATTTTTCCCTAATAGATTATATTTTTGTCTACATGGAAAGCTTTGATTCATTCCATTTGGATTTGTCATGAAAAAGTTACAGACAATCTTATTTTTACAATTTTTCAAAAAAAAAAGTTCCACATGGTTTAGTTTTCTTCTTAGAGTAATTTAATCCTTGGGATTAGTGCATTTTAATTCCATTTTAGAGATAATTTAGATTTTCCATCTATCTCAGAGCTATTTCTACTTAATAATTTTTTAAAGAATAAAATCAAAATTAATTTTTTCCCTTGAAATCTCAATTTGATCCCCTAAAACAAACATTTAAAGCTCAAACTCTATGGTGCAAAATTTTTAATTTAAGAAGATTCAAAGTCAAATAATCTAATCCCACATTGTGTTGAAAAGTTTCTTTCTTTCACTGTAAATGTAGATATCTTGCAATTTGTGCAATCAAATTTCTGAATTTTTTTCCCTACATTCTTATACTACTTAGGTGTAAGATCTTAATGTTAGATGTGCAAAAAAACAATTTTAAAATATTTTTACTCTTTGCTATGGAAATGACATTTTTTGAGTGTTTTTTGGCCAAAAAAAGGCCTTGATCTTGTACGGGTTAAGTTACTAAAAATTCAAAAGACCAACCCAACCATTCTGTTTCGATAGGGAAGGCGTGAATCCTTGAGTTCCTAGAATGAAGGTCAATTACTCTAAATTGAAGGTTTGATTTAGCACCTAGTGCTAAATTTGAATTTTCCACATTAGGTACTCTAGGATCCACATCACCTCACACCATTCACAAGATGACATGTGTCACTTTTTTTTATTACAAAAATGACTTAATTTATGCCAAATCTAACCTTCACGTAGAATAACTTAAGCTTAAATATGGAAGAACTACCCATTCCCAACTCGAAGGGTGCAACCATTTCCAACCAAAGCTTGGAATGTGTGTTTTGTTTCTTTTCAAGGTTGGGAGACATCTTCCAGAGTAGCATTATAGAAAATCTGAGGCCTTAAGAAGGTTGTTAAGGAAATGTTTAACTTCCAGACACAATGCAATTGCAAGGAATTTAAAAAAAGATTAATTAATGAATTTTTGAAGAAAAAAAAAAAAAAAAAAAAAAAATAGCATTGATGTGGCACTAGTAGTGCTTCATTGGATTTTGAATTTTTTTTTAAATCACTTTTTTCCTGTTTTTGCACTGTTGTCACTCCAAATTGGTAGCCCACTACAAGCCTTAAATTTTTCCTAATGTGAGTAAGAAAGTAGTTCTCGAATGATCAGAATTGGAAGTCTCTACACATTAGGTATGGGTTCAAAACAACTTTTGACTTCTAAAATTCATAGTAATTACAATTGAAGGCACAAAATTACCAAAAATAAAAAATGGCAATCCCCGTAATTTCTATCTTTCTACACGACAGAATTTTTTTTACATCGCCTTATATTGCTCCAAGAACATGAGTGGAATCACTTGAAGTGATCAAACTATAGATGGTTCTACCATACTAATGATGTGTGTCCAGTTGTTTCCAGTGTCAGTCATGGACTCAGTGTTGAATAATAAGTCGGACTCAGTGTTGAATAATAAGTCGTGGATCCATCTGCAGGTGGGCCGGCCGGGCAATCGATAAGTTTACGACGACGGACTTTGGGAGAAAGGGTGCGGCAGGAACCCAGCGAGACAGTCAACAAATCCCTGGCGGGACTGCCAGGAGGGCCCAAATGAATGTGGAACTCACTTGTCATTATTTCGCGGTTCATTTTGAAGGAAGTGAGGAAGGAATGATCATTTTTGGTCAAGCTTTCGAACTGGCCACAGAGTCAGCCAAATTGAACTTGAGGCTTCTAGAAAACGGGTGTGGTCTTCTGGAGGGGGGAGGCAATGGGACTAAAAGTTATCTTTCTTGTGTACTTTCCTAGTTTCCATTGAAATTCTATTTTTTTTTTAAATGGTATGAATATTTTATGAATATTTTGAAGCGTGTTGCCTGATTGGTCCTTAATAGTCTAGACTACTTCCAAATCACCTAAAATTGAGTGTATCCACAATGGTCATCTTTTCTTCTTCTTTTTGAAAAAAACATGACCATTAAAACAAAAGGAGGGAAACATCAATCCGGCTCATGGGGCTAGTTTGGCCTAGGCGGCAGACTAAGTGTTAAGTGCCATCTAGGATGATGAAAATCCACTAGAGCAGAAAACGTTGTTTTTACACCAAGTATCTAAAAAATCTTGACAAATGGTTTGTTGCTTGTCCACAATGCTATAGTGGAACAAGGAGAGGAGGTGATTTCTGTAAGCCATGCCGGCGAGGATTGTATCTCTCTAGGCAAGTTGACAGATTTGATTGATATTGGCGGGCTGACCGTTGAAAACCTTGCGGTCATCTTACCACCTAGAGCAATCACAATAGTTCCTAACACGAGTGGTCACAATATTTTCTAAAATGACCATGATATGAAGGAATAAAGAAGTTGTTTGTTTGATGAATTTACACTAGGAAGGTGGAAGTTCCTATTGTAGTCACTAATAATTCCTTCACCATCGTCCAAAGGCATTGAATGTGGCTACTAACTCACCCTAATTAGCTCAAATCTCATTTATTGCCAAAAATATGTCATAAATTGTGTAAAACACTAATGGGTCATTTTCTAAGTGTCTACATAGGGCGGTTTGCCTGTCGTGGGTTGGTTTACCTTCACTACACCTAAAATCGAGCGAATAAGCAATTCAACATGGTTCCTATTATTATTATTTTTTTGTGGGGTCTTGTTGGTTGGGAGTCAAAAGGGTATTCTAGATTTCTCTTAGAATGCATTTTTTTGGACCCCGTATGACTAAACTATGAATATTCAAAGTTGACTCAAAATGAATGTTCAACTTAAAACCAAGTGAACGTCCCTAGATTCTCATGAATAATGTGGGTGTACATTTTAGGTAAGAATCCGTAGTGGTTGGTTTTAGAAAAGGGTCAAAATTAGATGTCATTACCTTGATATGAAACTAGATAAAATATGTGAGCCCATTGTGGTCAAAATCATATTAGTGGTGTACATTTCAAAACTTGAATATATACCACCATCACAATTTTGTCTACAATGGGCTCACTTACCTTACTAGTAGAAGGGGATGAAGTTCTTGGTATGCAGTGCTGTGTAGTGTAGAAGGTATTCCTATTGGACAGGTAGGCCTTGAAATTTTTATGGTCAATCACAAGCTTCCTTTATAAGAAAACAGTGTTTTTATAGATATGGAGATTTAGACATCCACATGTCTCTGTTGAAGTTTTCCTACGTCTGTAAGGACATTTAAAAAATCACGTCCCGCGCAGACGTGCCAAAATCATCAAAAATCTGTCTGGACATCATAAATTTCCACTAGACATCACAAAAAATATGGGTCAACGGGGTCCTGAATGGTCGCCATGTGGCTACCACCTAAGTGCCACGCATGCGCGAGAAGCCATGTAGGATTTTTTTAATCCATTCCCGTCCATAACGTGGCATCTAAGGTGGCATTTGAAATCACATCTAGTAAGGATGATGTGGCATGCCACGTTAGCACATTTTTCCGTTGTTTAAGAAATTTAATATTGTTTTTGAAGACATCAACTTAGACGTCCAGATGTTTTTTGAGATGTCATTGTAGATGTCTAGACATTTATTGAGACGTCAACTTAAACATCTAGATGTTCTGGGATGTCATCATTCACCATGAATATTTCTTGCAACGTCCAATATGATTTAGAAGAACAAAATGATGTCACCTTTGACATTTATGTGGTCAAATGCACTATTCAACATCATGTCAATATGAAAAATTACACAAGTCCTACATAATGCACATTCATATTTCATAATATACAATACAACATTTCATATATAGTACACCATACATAATATACCATATACAATACATAATATGTCATACAAAATACATTGTACTAAAAATTATGTCATATGACTCCAAATGAATTTTAGAAATGTCCAATACAACATGTCATACATAGTACACAATATACAATACAAAATACACCACACAAAATACACCATATTTGGATATTATAGTTCATGGCTTCAAAAGCCACTTGATGTGATTATATAGAGGGGAGAAGACGACCTCTTTATACAAGAGGGGTGTGGAAAGTTAGACAAACAATATGGGATATGGGATATGGAAAACACATGAATTGTTACAAGTAGAATTGTAGACTACATTTAAACGTTTAGACTTTTTTTAAGACGTCATGAAAAACATCAAAAGTAAATGTTGATGTCTCCTATGTTATTGGTATCAACACTAATATATAAGTAGATGTCTTAGGTAGTTTTTTTTGCAAACTTAAAACACCAATAAAAAAATATCAGTGTAGACATTTGTAGTTCTCAAATATGGTGTTAAGGCATTGCAAACAATTGTTTAGACCGGTGCTATAAATGATACCAAGCAATGTGTCATGCGAGGAATATATCTTGACAAAAGCTTAGAGATGGAAGGGATGTGGAGTTTTTTGTCTATAGTCAAGGCTCTTGCAACCACAAAGAGTTGTTTGTTATCCACCCTAAGTAAGATTCTTACCTTTTGTGGAGTGGTTGACATTCGTGAGAAAGGAAATTGAACATTTTGGAAAGTTGTGTGCCGAACAGAGGTTAGGGGTAATGAAAGGCACTATACTCTACCTAGTTCATCTTGAACATGGTTCAATTGTAAAATGATAGGGACTTTGATGGACTACAACCAATGCAAGAAGTTGAGGACCCAATGCGGCATCCCATAGATGAAAGAAGAACCTACTTTGTCATTATAGGTGACAACACAATTCTTGAGGTTGAAGCTTAATACGTCCATGTCTTTTGCATATATGTGTGATAGCTTGCATATGTCATGTAGAACATCTGAAGGATAGGGCAACTTGTCTACTTCTATGTCTCTTACAATGAACTATTGTTTTGAAAACATTCATCGGGTGACAAAAGTAATGATTGTGGATGTTGGGTGTAATGTGTATGTGACATCATCTGAACAAGGAAGGTTGCTCATATGAAAATGTGACTATCATTTTTTGAATTGCCCGAACTAGATTTAATGCAAGACCTTGTCATTAGTAGTCAAAATGCAATGAATGGCATCATTTGTTAGCACATAATGCATAGTTTACCTTGTTTGGATTTGTTATCTACATCCATGTTAATGTTTTTTGGCACATTCATGTTCATTGTCATACATCAAAGAGGAAATTGGGTTTACAAAATCCACACAAGATACATACAATGACTATGGTTGTTTCTAGTATTTGTCAACTTGTATGGCATGCATAAAAGCACTCTTTCATAGACGTTTATATCACCAAAAAATGGGCAAAAGATCATTTGTCATAGTCATGTGAACATCACTAAACATGCCTTTCTTCATTTGTTGAAGATTAGGCGGTTTGCTTAGACATAATCACATAGTGAATTGCATGTTGGACAATATGCGCTATCAAGTCATAATCACAAGAAGGTGAAGACGATGATTCCAAAAGTAATGTCTTTAGAAACATCCTAATGTCTTTAAAAACAACTTAATGCCTTCAAAAACATTTATACATCCCATTTGACATCCACAAGAACATCTAACAAATATGACATGGATGGACCTTGTAAGTTGATGTGGCATGCTAGGTCATCATTTTCATGTCCACGTCACTTAATTTCCATGTCAAATGCCACGTCAACATTTTTCATGTCCATGTTATTGAATTTCCGTGTCATATACCACGTCAAATGCCACGTCATCTTTTTTCCCCAAACTACTTGCCCATCATTTTTTTTTCCACCTCGGGCAATTTTTTTCTCCTAGACCACAATAATTTCTAGTAATTTACCCACGATTAAAATGGAATCGGGATGCTAACGTGGCAATGATTGTTTTCTTGGACAATCTTTAGAACATCATTATGTCTGCAGTCATGTCTTTAATGGCATAGTTGTTTTTGATCCTTATGTTTTTTAGGAAATGAGTCACCTCTTTCATTGTCTTAAAGTATATAATCTCCATCTATTTTAGGACAAGAGTCACCTCCTTCCATGACATCATCCTTCTATGTTGTAGGGAACAAGTCACCTCCTTCTTTGATGTGATCCTTATTGTATTCTAGGGAATGAATTACCTCCTTCCCTGTCTGAAGCTCATTTATTCTAGAACAAAAGTTACCTCTCAAGTTACCTTCTTCACTTATATGATCCTTCTATATCCTAGGGAACAAGTCACCTCCTTCTTTGACATGATCCTTCTGTATTTGAGGGAATGAGTTACCTCCTTCCTTGTGTGAAGTTATCTAATCTCCATCTATCTAGAACAAAAGTCACCTCCTTCCTTGACAAGATCCTTCTATATTCTCGGGAACAAGTCACCTCCTTTGACGTGATCCTTCTGTATTCGAGGGAATGAGTTACCTCCTTTCATGTCTGAAGTTATCTAATCTCCATCTATTCTAGAACAAAAGTCACCTCCTTCCCTGATACAATCTTTCTATATCCTAGGGAATGAAACATTACCTTCCATGTCTTAAACTATATGATTTCCATCTATTCTAGGATAGGAGTCACCTCCTTTCCTATCTTATGTATCATAGAAAATGAATAACCTCCTTCCTTGTCTTAAACTATGTACTCCCTATATATTTGTAAGAAGAATCAACTCTTTTTGTGGTGTATTTGAAAGAAAAATTATTGATCATATATAATGTCTACAAGATTTTTTCTCTTTAACCTCTAAAGTCTAAAGGCCTTTTTTTGTTTGAATGTACTCAAAACTGCCATTTCCAATTTAAGGAGCAAAATTTTTAAACATTTGTCTTTTTTGATAAATCCAACCATTCATTTGGATCTTATATTATTTTTAGTATGAAAATGTATCAAAGAATTTCAAAAACTTTAATTATATAGATTGCAAGATACAAGTGTTTTAAAGCAAATAAAATGTTTTTTTTTGCACCTTGCAAAGCTAGATTATAAGATTTTGAATCTAATTAACATAAAACATTTGCGCAATAGATTTTGAATTACCAAAAGAATTGTTGAAAATTTGAGTTGAGAATTTGGAGAATTCTTTTAATAAAAAGACTAGATTTTCATTTTTCTATACAAATATTGGTGGATGTAGGTATAAGATAGAAGGAAATACCTAAATTGCTAATAGGTAACTATTTTCTCAAAAGATTTGAAGATTGCCTGCAAAACAAGATGTTCCATAGCTTTCACATCAATAATCCCCCCAAAATGAATAGAATCTTGCTAAAGAAAAAAAAAAATGTATAAAAAAGAATTACAAATTATTTTTATTTCAAATTTTTGAGGGTTGTTTGTTGTACTCTCATAACTATTTTGAATTTTGTAGGGCATAATTTTTTCTCCCATGCACCAATTGAGATTTAAAAAATTATATTTGTTGAAAGCTAATTTTTTTTTCTATCTTCAAAAAGATTTTCAAAAAATTATGCCAAAAAATGAGATTATACAAACCTATCCAAACTTTCAAGTGTTCTCTGAAAAGATACTTTGAACTTTAGGGGTTAATCACTTGTAGACCACACATTCAAATTTTGAACAACTAATGAATGCAAATTTGTTCAAATATAAAAATCTTCTCTTTTTCATCCATCTAATTTTTTATTTATTTGTGGGTTAATTCTTTAACATTTGTGTAATATAGATGTTTTGCATTTTTTTAAAGTCATCATAATTAGAACTTGACATTTTTGAACTAGAAGCCCAAATTGATTTGTCTTCTTTTAGAATACGGTCTTATAGAAGGGAACTATTTTTTTATGTACTTTTCTAATTGCAACTTTGGCTAGGGGTCAAAGTTGTATATTTATTTGGAGAGAAAAGATAATTGAAAGTTAGATAAGGTAAGTGAGTAAGCCCATTGTGGGCAAAAGTATATTGGTGGTGTACATTTCAAAACTTGAATGTATAAGACCATCACAATTTTGCCCACAATAGACTCACTAACCTTACTACTTGTAGAAGGGGATGAAGTTGTAGATGCACACTATACAATGTAGAAGGTATTTTTATTTCAAGGGGGGTAGGCCTTGAAATTTTTGTGGCCAATTACAAGCCTTGTATATCTAGGCACATCTATGAAATATGCACTTGCCTAAGGAATCCTCTTTTGTGAGGTTGTCTTTTGTAAGTGTGCTCCTAAAAATTGTTGACGTTTGTTGGGAGTGCCATTATTCTATCCTAACATGTTGGATGTTCTCTCCTCCTATTTTAATGGAATATTTTAACATGCATCAGCACCTTCCTTTAAGAACTACATGATTTTCATGTATTTTACACTAGGAATCACTTCCTTCCATAACATGATCCTTTTGCATATTAGGAAATGAGTCACTTCCTTCCATATTTTCAACTACATTATTTTTGTTTATTATAGAAAGGAATCACATATTTTTCTAACATGATCTTCATGTATCCTAGAAAAGGAGTCACCTTTTCCGGGATGTCTTCAACTACATTATTTTTTCTATATTCTAGAGGATGAGTCACTTCCTTTCATGTCTAAGACTACATGATTCTCACATATCCTAGAAAAGGAATCACTTCTATCCCTTTATATGTATTCTAGGAAAAGAATCACCTCCTTCCTTATTCTAAACTACATTATTTCTACATATTCTAGAAAAGGAATCACCTCTTTCCCTATCTTAAACTATATGATTCCCACGTATCTTAAGAAAGGAATCACCTCCTTCTATGTCTTAAACTATATAATCTCTATGTACCTATGAAAGGAATCAACTCCTTCCCTAGAATATTTGAGGGATAAATTATTGATTAAATAAGATTTTTTTTAATACCTAAAGCTCTAAGGCTATTTTCTATTAAAATCCACTCAAAACTACTATTTCCAATTTATAGAGCAAATTTTTTAAATATTCGTTCTTTTATCTAGGTAAGTCCAACCATAAAACCTTGCAAAATATATACTAGTTTGAAAATGTGTAGAAGAAATTCTAGAAATTTTGACTCTATAAATTGGAAGGTATAGACTTTGAATCTAATTAACTTAAAACATTTGCGCTGTAGATTTAAGCATTGTTGAAAATTTGAGTTAAGGATTTGGAGAATTTTTTTAATAAAAAGACTAGATTTTCATTCTTCTAATCAAATATTGGTGTATGTAGATATTGGCTAGAAGGAAAAATTAAATTGTTAATAGTTAACTATTTTTTCAAGGATAAACTGCAAAACAAGATGCTTTATAGCTTTCACACTACTAATCTAGATGGAATGAATTAAAAAAAAATCAAGAGACAAAAATATAATCTACAATAAATTACAAAAATTAGTCATTATTTCAAATTTTTGTGGACTTTTTTGTTACACACTTTTGACTATTTTGAATTTTATAGGGTATAAATTTTACTATTGTGCACCAATTGAGATAAAAATTATATTCCCTAATAGATAATGTGTTTCTCTATCTTTGAAATTAAAAAAAAATATTACTAAAAATTGAGATCATAAGAACCTGTCTAAACTTTCAAGTGTTCCTTGAGGGGACACTTGGGACTTTAGGGGTTAATTGCTTATAGACTATACAATCAAATTTTAACAACTAATAATAAATGAAAATTTGTCTAAATATAAAATCTTATCTTTTTCATCCATCTAAATGTTTTTTGATTTGCAGGTTAATTCTTTAATATTTGTGCAATACAAATATTTTGCATTTTTTAAATAATCATAATTAGAATTTGATGTTTTTGGAGGTCTTCATTCTAAATAGGGTACTTCATTCTTAGGACTAATCCAATCCAATATAAATAAAATTGAGCATAATCATCAGTCAATTTTTAAAAATAATTATTTTTAACCCTCCAAAAATGCTTAATTTTTATTTTTGGCTTGTGACTAAGTGAAAAGTTGTCCATAGTATGGATAACATTGACTCTAAATTGACAAAACAAATGTAAGCTACAAAGTGTGGGACCTACACATGATGTAAAGACAACAACAATTGCTAGTTTGACTCTTCTAAAGCATTGATTAGAAAATTGTTGCTAAGTAGTAAGTTTATTTATGCAAATTATTTATTTGAATATATGGAAAGTAGATTTTGACATACAAAAGTGAATATAATATATTTCAGCTTACTTTAGGTTATATAATGTCCTTATGAAATAACATTGAAGGGGTAGATCCAAACCCTTTTTAAGTGACATTTAATGGATACACTTATAAAGACATGGTCTAATCCTTATTTGCAGGAATTAAAATTATTTTATTTTTTTGCTTGGGGTTGTGACAATTCCAAAATTTATCCAATATAGCAAATTGTTCATACTTTTCATTGCAATATTACACTTTCTTTTGATTTTCAACAAAATTGCTATGAAATGTGTCCTAATAACTTTATTTTCCTATTTAACCCTTAGACATCACATGCTCACTTTGACTAGTTACAAGTGTATTTTGAAAACTCACAAAGTTTAAAAGTTAGATTTTCCATAGGATTGTAGTTAAAACTATACTATTTGTTGAAATCTAGTGGAATTTAGCCCAAAGAATAATAATTCAATACAACCATCTTTGAAGTTCTTCTGAACAATTTTACCTTAAAGACATTTATTAATAACATATTTGATTATAGCGACAAATATTATTCAATTAATCCTAATTTCATTTATTGAACTTATTAGTGTTCATCCTAATATTTTAAGAGAAAACTTATATATTATCAAGGAATCATAAATTGATTTTTAAATTGCCTGGCTTTAGAATTGCCTTTGCTAAGTTCCATAATACTTTCACATCTATGTGAGTAGGGAGAAACAACATTAAACCCTGGAAGGGTGTTGCAACCATTTTTTCAGCCAATGAATGATAGAGAATACTTTTATATAAGACAAAAGTGCAACTATTCATCCTTGAAATTTTGTGTGAATAGGGAAGCTCTTGTACAATAGTATAACCTTCAATGAGTGCTTTTGGGGTATGTTAAACAAATGATTTACACAATACTAAAAAGGATGATTTCCATGGTGACCAACCTATCCTCTTAAGGGTTAAAGAATAGTTTTGCCTTCTTATCAAATAGAAAAGAACCCAGAAGTACAAGTTTAATTCTACAAATAATTTTTCAGAAGTATGAAAGTTGCTTCTCTAACTTTCAAGAGCCGCCTCTCCCCTAAATATTTTCAAGCAACATTTTTAATTCTCCTCCTCTATATTTTATACACTTCCACGTAGAATTTTGGAATTTATGTTGTCATTCCTAAAACATTTGACTCATTTTGTTCGTGGTAGTACGCTCTACAACAATATCAAAACAAGCACATTAGTCCAAACTAAGGTGAATAGTTTGAAAAGAAATGCGGGGAGGCCCTTTTGAAGGAATAGTGGATTCACATTCACTCACCCCTCACTTAATAAGTGAATTGAATGAATTATACTCCTCCTAAATGTGTATATTTTCAATCCCCCCTTATATGTATTGTTTATTTAGAACATGCTAGATTACAATTGATATTGAATTAACAATCATATTTCATATTCATACATTGTATGGTATCAATATTCCGTTTATTATACACATATGAAAGTTTTATTTTTTATTTTTTGGGGTGGGTGGGCGGGTGAAGTAGGTGTTTTATTTTTTTATTTTTAATTTTTAGGGTGGGTGGTATAATTAGTTGATAAGATTTGTGCATGCCCCTTTTCTAGAATCTAGCATCAAAAGTGTAGTGATAGAAACCTAAACTCCTTCAGTTGGTTAAAGTGGAATCAAAAGTAGCCAAGTGAGTTTTTTCAATTTACTTTCCAACATTTGCTTAAGCATTTTTTTAAGTGGGGATGAAGTGGATCCCACGTTTCCAATTTTCTATTCATAGTTGCAATTGCCCATTCTAGTGTTACTGATAGGACTAAATTCCTTTATGAACTAAGGTAAGGTAATGTAGTGATAGAAACCTAAACTCCTTTTGTTGGTTAAAGTGGAATCAAAAGCAGGCAAGTGAGTTTTTTTAATTTACTTTCCAACATTTGCACAAGCATTTTCCTAAGTGGGGATGGGGTGGGTCCCACATTTCCAATTTTCTATTCATAATTGCAATTGCCCATTCTAGTGTTACTGGTAGGAATAAATTCCTTTGTAAACTAAGGCAAGGTGATATTTTGTTAACTGATTTCCACCTTTGAAAATCTAACACATCACCCTCCACCCACCACCCATCCGTATGTCTCCACATGTAATCTATACCTTAAGTTAGGTTGCATGGTTGTTTTTGTTTGTTTGTTTGTTATGGTGAGATCTTCGGAATTGTGTGTCCCCTTGTTGTCTTCTTAGTACCATCGGCAAGGTCTTTGTGAGGAGGGGTGCACAGGTTTTGTTTCATGGTATTTGGACGTATAGTGTGACACGTATGAATTTTTCAATTTTTTTCAATTTTCAATTTTTTAAATGATTTTTACTTTTATTTTGGTTGTAGCAAATGGCACAAGAATAAGTTTAAGTAGACCGGATTACTAAGCTTTAGTGTGCATTGAAACAAGTCCTTGTTAACCTACGATATTGGAGTAACTTAACATGTAAAGTCCCAAGGCCATTTTTCTATTAAAAGACCACTCAAAACTGTCGTTTCTACTGCGATTGTCCAAAAAACCAATTTTTTGGGGGGGGGAATTGAATCGTAGGATCTTGAACTTTATTTGTTTGAGATTATGTGGTAAGAAATTCATGAAGTTTGACCATACAGATTGAGAGATATGAGCATTCAAAGTTGAAAAAACAAGTTTTTTTAAACAATGGTCAATTTTGTTAAAATGGCGGTATTCCGCATGCCATTTTAATGGAATATCTTCTACAAATGGAAAATAAGTGCGTCACAATAGGGTCATACATGTGCCAATTTTATGCCTAGCACATTCAAATCACTCCTAGTTCATGCATTTCCACTCCCCTCAGACAATCTTTTCATTGTTTTCATTCTTTCAGTGGTTTCATTGTGTGCCATTTTAATGGAATACCGCCATTCTAACGAAATTGACCATAACACTAGATTGCAATTTTAGATGACTTTGATCTCTATTTGTGGAAAAAATGTGCACTATGGAAAATTGAATTTAAAATTTATTGTGTTGAAGAATTGAGTTGGGAATCTAGGAAAAAATTTCAAAAAATAACAACTTCATCTTTATACTTCAAAAAATTGTCAAGTAGAAGTAGGTCCAAGATTGAAAGAAAAACTAAATTGTTAATAGCTCTTAGATGGGATTGAAATACAATAATCCCAATAGTGAGATTGTCCTAGCAAGCAAACTTAATCTTTTAAAAAAAAAATTGAATTTTTTGGAAAATTGCATTCGGAAATGAATCATATAAGTTATTTTTTCAAAAAGACGCTTAGATTGCCAAAAAAATAAGATTGTTTATAACTTTCACATCACTAATCAAAATGGAATGAATCAAAGCTTCAGATGTAGACAAAAACACAATCTTTTGATAAATTTAAAAAAGAAAATTGAATTTTTGCAATATTTTTTGTACTACCTACCGAGTTCAGTTCTAGGCTTTTTGTGGTATAACTTTTGCTTCTGGGCACCGATTGGAATAAAAATTATATTCCCACAAAGCTTATCAGCTTTTCTATCTTCAAAAAAGGTTTCAAAAAATTAAGGTAAAATTTCAGCCCATAAGAACCTGTCCGAATTTCAAATTGTCCCCCCAGGGGACAATGGGACTTTAGGGGTTAATAATCTTTCGACTAAGGTAGAAGTACCTATTTTGGACAATCCCCTTGTCATGGCTTTTCAAGTTGACCTATTGTGGACAATAGTTGGATGAACAATTCATTGAAAAAGATTCTTTGTTTGTACCTTCTTGTCCATTCATCTCTCTTCCCTCTTTGCATAGGGAGAAGTGCCAAAGCTCACCATAGTAAGTGAGTCTATGAAACTAGAACATATCCTATTGAAAAGTCTACATTTATATTGAATAAAATATTCATTCTTTTTAATTTTTAGTTTTTTAATTTTTTTTTTTTTTGCATTCTTCCTTATCCTTACATTTGCACACATTAAATTAAGTTTCTCAATGAATTTCCTATATCCCCAAGCTGAAATGCTTAAGTTATCAGGAATAGGTACTTCTGCCTTATCCGCGACTCCACCCTCACCCTCATCAGTCATCATAAATCTGTCCAAAACTGAAATGATTCACGGATCCAATAAATACCCACCCCCCCTCCAACCATCTAATACGAGGAATTCTATTTTTTCCAAATTCAGCATTGTTGTATCAGTCCCATGTATGGCTCCCTATGGCAGGCTGCCACTAATTTAATTTAATTTTAGGACACTTCCACAAAAGTTAATCTTCAAGTTAGTCCTGACTGACCCCCATTGTTCCGTTCTGTCCGTCGCTAGCAAGGTGGACCGGGCGCTTCCAAGTCAGAAATTTATGACGGACTTTTCATCATATTTTGACTGACTCCTGGAAGGAAGGAACTTAAATTTAACTTAGACCCCCCCTGACCGGTTCCCATGTAGTGTGCCAGAAAACTTCAGTCAGTTGCATCAATTGGCAAGTTCAATAATATGGGACTCGGGTTAGCTTACTTTAGGCTTTGAACTTGGACAAACAAGAGACCTTGTTTCACTTTTAAGCTTGACATCTTAGGGGGACTTCACACTATGACCGTCCAAGTTGAGAGGTTGTGGGGCCAAACTTTGTTGAGAGCCCAAAGAAATGAATAATAAATGGGCCATAAAAATATAGGAATTGGAATCTTCGGTTGGTCGTAGTGTGAAGTCTCTGAAGGCCAAGCCCAAAGTCCTAACCCATACCAATTCAATGGTTGAGGTCTTGGCATAAGTCGCCAGCCTCTTGGCCATAGTTGGGGTCTCCATTTCTAGCCGACTTAAATTTTCTTTGAGAATTTGTCACCATGTAGGCAATTTATTGCGATGTAAGGTAGGTAGTTGGAGGACAATGACCTTTGGATTTGTGCCTTCTAGTATGAAGGGTTGAAAGGCCAAACTTTTGGTTTCTTGAAATTTGATTGGTGGAAATCCATAGTCTCTTAACCTTTGGCCATAGTGTGAAGTGGCCCTTAATGTGGACTAGTGTTCAGTGCCTTGTGCGACAACCAAAATAAAAGTGAAAGTAAATTTTGAAATTTTGAAATCATAATTTTTTTGAAATTCAATTAATTTCACATCGTAGGTCCAAATGCCATGAATTGTAAGTCTATGCATCCCTTCTTGCAAAGAGCTTTCCGATAGTACAAAGAATGTGTCCAAGGGATGCATGGTCTAAGAGATCTCACTATAATAAACAAAACAAAACAAACAACATAACTTTAGGTATGGATAACCCACATAGTCTCAAGGCCATTTTCTAACCAAAAAATTAGCAAAAATATCATTTTCAATGCAATACAACAATTTTTTTGAACATTTTAATTTTTCTGCATATTCAACAATAGGATATTACACTAGACTAGTATAAGAATGTTTGGAAGACATTGTAAAAACTTTGATTGTATCAATCACAAGATATTAGTGTTTAATCTCTAAAGTCCCAAGGTCTTTTTTCCATCAAAAAACACTTAAAATTGCCATTTCTGTTGCAATAAGAAAAAACTTTTTTATTTTTTTATTTTTTTATTTTTCATATTTAACCATAGGATATTGTATTAGACTTGTATAAGAATGTGAGGAAGGAATTTTAAAAACTTTAATTGAGTAGATTGAGTAAAACAAGTTTTTTTGCACCTTGTTCAATTAGATTTTTTAAACTTTGAATCTTTTGAGCTTAAATTTTTTGATATAATCATTTTGAATTTCTAATTTATTATGTTAAAAATATGAGTTGAGATTTTAGAAAAAACATTTAAAGAAAAAAACATTTAATTTTCATTCATTAAAAAACTGTTAAGTAGAAGTAGGTTCAAGGTTGATGAGAAAACTAACCATTAATAGCTCTAAAATGGAATTGAATCACAGTAATCTCAATGGTGAGATTGTTCTAGCAAGAGATCTTTACCTTGTGAAACTTTGCTTTTTGAACAAATTTAATATTTGAATTCAAAAATGAATCTTGTAAGTTATTTTTTCAATAAGATGCTCTAATTGCCCCTCAAAAAAGATTGTCCATAACTTTCACATCACTAGTCCAAATGGAATGAATCAAAACTTCCTACATAGATAAAAATACAATCTATGAGAAACAAAATTTTAAAATTTTCATCCTAAATTTTTGTAGAAGGGGGTTATGTACACCAATCTAAAACTTGGATTTATTGTGCCATAACTTTGCTTTCAAACACTAATTGAAATAAAAAATTATAATCCCCAAAAGATTATGTGTTTTCGTGTCTTCTCAAAAAGTTTCAAAAAATCATAACAAATATTGAGACCGTACAAGCTTGCCCAAAATCCATTTTGTCCCCCAAGAGGACAATGGGACTTTAGGGATTAAAGTAAAGAAAACAATTGTTTTTGCTCCTAGTGTAGCTCAATTACAAGGCTTTGAAGCCTCTTTACTTAAAAAATTTGTACTAAAGATTGTCATTAAATTCCTTTATATTGAAAATTTGAGTTGAGGGTTTGGGACTTTTTTATTTTTAAACAAATGAACTTGCAACTTTTATTCTTTAAAATATTGTTAAATTGAAGTAGGTGCAAGATAAAAGGAAAAACTTAATTGTTGATAGCTCAAGGCTCGAGGCTCTATGATGGAATTGAAACACATTAATTCCAATAGTGAGATTTTTCTAAGAAAAACTAAAACATTTTTAGTTCTTTTGGAAAGATTATTAAAATTGAGTTCAAAAATGGATCCAATACACTATTTTCTCAAGAATTCGCTAAGATTGCCCACAAAACAAGAAGCTTCATAACTTTCACATTACTTGTCCAAATGGAATGAGTCAAATCTTTTCACATTGACAAGAAATAATTATAACAAAATTATTTCAAGTCTTTTTTTGTTGCCCACCCTTGCCTATTTGGACTTATTGTGGCATAACTTATGCTCCTAGGCATTGATTGAAATAAAAATTATATTTTCTAAAAGCTTATTAATTTTTCTATCTTAAAAAAAGATTCAAAAAATCTTGTCAAAAATTGAGATCATAGGTACATGATCAAAACTTCAAGAATCCCTTGAGGGAACTCTTGGGATTTTAGGGGTTTTGAGATTTTGTTTTACTTTTAATTGTGGGAGGACGAGACCTATCACCTAGGTACTTTGCCAAAAACAAATTGATTTTTGAACCAATAGGTGTATTCTTCATTTCTACAATAATCTTGAAAGTCTTCCATTTGACACTTTTGGACATAAACATCCTTCTATTGTTAACAAAAAATAAAAATTCATGTCATTATTTTGAATTGAAGAAAGTTAAATTTTTAAAAAATTAGAAAAACAACCAATGATCTTACTTCATCCAATCTAGAGACATCAAAGGTACATTCACATAAAAGTGGTATACAATACTTTCAGAGGGATAAATCCCACCACAATTAAGGAATGAGATTGGAAGCACTTGAGTAAATACTTTAAGTATTAAGTATTTTGATCCTTTAATTTTATTAGGTTTGCTTTATTTCTCCCAAAGGATAAAATATCCTATGAGAAGATCATAATTAAGACATAAATTATGAATTTTTTGAAATATATAAAGTTTGAAAATACTATAAGTGAAATATACAAAAGGTTACAAAAATTTATCTTCCACATTGATTAATTTTTGAAATAATTTAAAATTATATAAAAAATTACAAAAGTAATAGTCCTAAGTATAAAACTCTTAAATATTTATTTAATGATCATCATCAAGTTCAAAAGAACAAACATTTCCCAAAAGACATGGTAATAATAAACAAATCAATTAGTAAAAGAATCACAAGAGAAAATAAGAGAAGTCACATCAAACAAGACAAGAAGAGTCATGATGGACAAAACCCAGAAGAACTGATAGCCTAAAGTACCCAAATCCTAAGAAGTGATTATCAACTTGCTTGAACCCTAACATACGTTAGTCTTTATTGGTGTGCATGTAAAAATGGGGAGTATGAAATCTCAAGAGTTGAGCATTTGGTATTTCAGACTACGTGCCATTGAATTTAAGTAGAAATTTTAATCTGTCGGTCTTCACAATACTTAGGATAGATCTTGAGAAGGTATTTTCAATGAGTCATAAGAGAAGATGACATTATCTTCACTTGTTTGAAAAATGACAAACCATCCACAAGTGCATTGGGTGTGCCACATCATTCAAAGGAATTCTTATGACAATTGAAGCATGTTATGGGGTGACAATTGTATGTTAGTAAGGTAACTACATTTAATTTGACTCCTTTCTAAAACCGATCCCTACATATTCTTGTCTAAAATGTACTCCTACTACTCGTGAGAGTTTAGGGTGGGTTTTAGAAACACCTATTTTGAGCACTTTGATTATTTATAGTTTATTCATATGTTGTCCAAAACATTCATTTTAAGAGATTTAGAATCCTCTTTTGACTACCGACAAGATCCCACACAAAGTTTTTATTATTATAATAATAGGAACCATATTGAGTTGCTTATTTAATCAATTTTAGGTGTAGTTACCTTGATGACCAACAATGTAAGACCCATACTTCACTCTAGTATGAAGATCCTAATAAGACAAACTCATAGGCATCCCCAACCCTAATCAGATGTCTCTGATATAAAAATTTATGTTCTTCTTCTTTCATATTGCAAGCAACTCATACATCTTTCTTTTATGAGAAAAGTACGCAAGACAATATTCTTGGCATGTTTGGAAGATTGTTAAAAAAAGTTGCACAAAAGTGACTTTATTATGATTAAACTTATTTAGTTTTAGATATCAAATTTCCAAAAATAAATTTCTTATTAGAACCTACAAATAATTAGATAAATAACCATAAATTATATTATAGGTATCTAATTTTGAAGTATAATTTTTTTTTAATTCAACAAAAAATATTTCATTTTCATGGTAGAAAAAATTAGTAAGTAGAAAGAAGTAAAATATGATTAACAATTTAATTATACATAATTGAAGAATTCCAATTGTATTGGTTGTAATGTTGTAACAAACAACCTACATTCTATTTTTCTAAGAACAAAACTACATAACAGACAATAATTTTTCAACCTTGTAGTCAAAAGATATGAATTATTTCACCTTAAAGCTAGTCCTTGAACTCATATTGTGTGAAAATTTCAAAGAAAAACAAACAAACTCCATTTGTAAATTATGGATGACCCAAAACACTATGTTGCCTAAAAATGCTACTTGAAATTCACTTATAAAAATTAAGACCAAACAAGTCTACCAAAGTTGCAATACACCCATACTAGACAATCCCATGGCAACAATAACAACAAATAATGCAACAACAATACTATTTTTATTTATTTATGTAGATTTTATCAAAAAGAATTATGTATTTTATCATATTTTTGATAAATTTATAATACTAAATTATCAGCCAAAATCTAAATGAAAAATAAATGTTCATACAAATGTTCTATATAATTACATTAGAAAAGACAATTTATTACCAACATGTGTTCTTTATGCAATAAATCATATGTGCAATCATTGTATTTAATTTAAGATTAATGGAATAATCAAATCAATAATGGTGACCTATCATTGGGTTTTAGTATTGAATCTTTTTTTATCATGCCTTTTTACATTTTGAGGGGCAAAGCAAACTCTTCTTGTCACTACAACACAAAAGGTTATTTCAACTATAGTAGTGTACCTTACTAGTAACTTCAGCAAAAATATATATTTTTTAAATATATGCCTAATTTTTTTGAAAATTACAATCTCAAGTTGCCTATCTAGTAGAATTTGATTCAAATTAAGTAAACCCTAAAATCTTTCATTATGGTACAAACACTCAAAATTGATAAACTGTACAAATTGTGACTCTGCTTATAAGTACAATTTGAATGCGAAACAATAGCGAAGGGTCTACAAAATAATTGAGTGTATAAATGATTGTATTATAGTTTGAGTGCGTAGAAATAGTGAAAGGTCTACAAAATAACTGAGTGTGTAGGAATAGTGAAAGGTCAACAAAAAATTGAGTGCATAGTAATAATGAAAGGTCTAAAAAATAATTGAGTGTGTAAGAATAGTGACAGGTTTACAGTTTGAGTGCGTAGGAATAGCAAAAGATCTACAATTTCAGTGTGTAGGAATAGTGACAGGTCTACAGTTAGAGTGCATAGAAATAGAAAAAATCTACAATTTTAGTGTGTAGGAATAGTAATAGGTCTACAGTTTGAATGCATAGAAATAGCAAAAGATCTACAACTTGAGTGTGAAGGGATAGTGACAGGTTTACAGTTTGAGAGCATGGGAACAGCAAAAGATCTACAATTTCAGTGTGTAGGAATAGTGACAATCTACAGTTTGAGTGCGTAGGAATAGCAAAAGATCTACAATTTGAATGTATGGGAATAGTGACAAGTCTACAGTTTGAGTACGTAGGAATAGCAAAAGATCTACAATTTGAGTGTGTAGGAATAGTGACAATCTACAGTTTGAGTGCGTAGGAATAGCAAAAGATCTACAATTTGAATGTATGGGAATAGTGACAGGTCTACAGTTTGAGTGCGTAGGAATAGCAAAAGATCTACAATTTGAGTGTATAGGAATAGCGAAAGGTCTACATTTTGAGTGCAAGTATTCACTCAATTGTGTTCATGATGATATGAAAAGATGTCTAATAAATAATAAAATCCTTTTTATTCTTGCCAAATCATGTTTTCAAACTTTAAATAATTGTTAGGCAAAGCTATTAGTAAGGTAAGGTATGGTAGTTTCACACACATAGTGCAATGGGGCAAAAAATCCTAAGTGGATTCTAGCCTAGAAGTTTGTAGTACAAATGCTTGGACAATGTACTGCAAATAATATGTAGTTACTTCAATCTATTGTTTCCTAAATTTCAAAGATGTTAGACTAGAAGTATAGAGTGTGAAAGCATACCCATTATTCCTACATTTGAGGAGTTGATGGCCACAACATGCACCAATCTCTAACAACATTCAAATGATGACAATAGAGATGTTGATAACAAGATAATAGAGATACATAATACTTTATGTGTAAAGGAATTTTTGCTACTTATTTACTTGATAAAATTCAAATCATGATGAAGGAGATGCAGATAACAAGGAAGGAGAGATACATTTACTAGATAAAGTAAAAATGTTGTCATGGGGCACCAGACTACTATGCCAAAGCCAAGTACTCAAGGACATAATTTATATAATTAATAGTACCCTAGATATGAAAGAATTTTTTGTTTTATATTTCTTTGACAACATTCAAATCATAATGATAGAGATGCCAATAACAAGAAGTCAAGGCATTATTATTGCAAATAATATGAAGTTGCCTAAATTTAGTTTTTAGTTTTTAGTTTCAAATGTTTTAGACAAGATCTAAAGATCAAATGTGAGGGCAAAGGATACATTACCTAGTACTCCCATGTTTACCCTTAAGCACTCCGATGTCCATAAATTAGATGACAAACTAAATTGAAGATAGAGAAAAGAAAATTTTCATTCATCCATTTTGGGGGAAAGTTGAAACATGGGTTTTGAGTTCAATAGTAATGGCAACAACTACATTACTAAAAACAATCGGAAGGAGAAAAATAATGAACTAAAGCATGTTGTTCTAGAAAAAAATTGGATGTATCCAAGCTTAAGTTCGTGCTAAAATGACGTTTTTGAGCCTTGAACATCACACTCAAGCAATAGGTATCGGGCATTGCTCTAGAATGGCAAGTCTCACCAAGACATAACATTGCTATTATGTTATGCATATAGTAATAGTTTTGTTGATTTAGTCTCTAGCATAATTACATTGGTCAATGCAGGCACGCAACTGAGGTGTTCATATATTTGTGATTGGGTACTTTGTATAGGATGTAGCCTGCTCAATGAAAATGCAACTTTCTTCCTCTCTCTTGAAAGGTATCGGCATTGCAAGCTCTACAATGCTCTATACACTCAAATTTTTTTGTATTTTTCCAAGTATGTAGACATTTGCATTCACATGATTTCTACTAAAGTTAGTAGTTGCTCGTGAAGATCAACGCCAAATTATCCCTAGTCAAACCTCTTTATCTTTGCCTGAAATAAAATTTCTTAGATTTTAACTTCACATTTCGACAATTTCATTGTTAATTGTGAAGATCCTATGATTGCTTCTTGTATGCAAAATAACAATTTTCCAACATCACTCTTGGACATTTATCCACATTTCAAGCCTCATTCCACTTCTACAATGAGTTTGGTTGTTCTAGGGTTAAGGAGGTGATGGCTTCATCAATGACAATATATAAAAATCTCTAAGCACGTTCAAATCATCATCACATAGATGGGAATGATAAGATGATAGAGATACATAGGTGTAAAGAATATTTAGTTACTTATTTCCTTGACAACATGCAAAAATCATAATGATAAAGTTGCAAATAACAAGGAGCAAAGATATACATTACAAAATACTCTATATATGGAAGAATTTTTGTTACCTATTTTTGAAAGGTGTAAAGTCAATTAAAAATTTTAAATCTCAAAATGTGAACAAAAAACAAAAATAATTAAGTTGAGAATGCTAGAAACTTACACATTTCATTATATAACACTAAGTAGAAGAGAATATAAGTTTAGAACTTCAACTCATAATTTCACCTTGTAAAATAAGAATTAGAGTGTCTTGTCAAATAGGCATATAGAAATTGATTGTTTTATTAATATTAAATCATTTTCTTTATATTATTTTTATTTTATTTTTTAATTATTATTATTTTTGTAATCCCTACTTGTTGATAAACCTATAACAATCATAATTTATCATGATTCAAACGTGGTTCAATTGATTATTTCTTCCAATGTTTTATATCATATATAAGTAAAATTTTCAATTATACATTGGTTGCATGCCATTATTATTAATTTTAATATTGTGTTTAATTGCTATAACAATTTAACCTTTTTCATTTGAAAATTTAATATTTGATTCTTATATTTTGTTATTATTATCATTCTTGATTGAGGATTGTAACATACATGAAATGACACCATTAATACACATCTCATAGCTATTGACTAAGTATAATATACAAGTATAAAATCATTTAGGTAAAGATTAGATGATGTTTTTTAAAATTATATTGTCAAATATTTTATTATGAAAAAAAATTCAACAAATTCTATAGTGAGTTTTTTAAACATTTTATAGATAAATTTTGAATTTTAAAATATTGATTATAGGTGTATCCAAAATTGACCATGCAATTTCACATTTAAACTCTATAAGGATAATGTTTTACATCTCACTATTCTAATTGTAAACAAATGTTGTTGAAACTATTTGTTGTACTTGTTTCATATTAAATGACAAAATAAATCTAAGATAAGGTTTATAAACATGGAAATGTGCATTCACTAAATTTGACACATTCTAGAGAAAAACAAATAATCTTTGAATAAAATTTCATAAACTACAATTTTCCATGAAAATTTGTTGATTTTTCTAAACCCATGTATTATTCATATTCTTTTGCCATAAAATTCCAAATTTTAGAAAAATTAACAATTATAAAGTTGATTTATTTTATACAATATTTTGTGAATTAGTTGAAAACATTTTTTCTTTGAGAAAAAGGGGATTGAAAACTTGATTTGGCCCCATTGACGCGAGAGTTGAATCCAATTTTTAATGGATTTATTTGCCAAATATTTGCAATCTTATCTATTGGAAAGTCTTTCAATATAACCTCATCAAGAATTATTTTTAACATATCTATACAAATTTAACAAAGGCCTTTATGTGATTATGCTAAAGTAAATCCCAAGTGAAAACCATTGTGTAGTTGTATCATTAGAGAATAGAAATCAATTTTTAATCATGTTTGGGTTATGTTTTTTTAATAAAATTTGCACCATACTTGATTCAAAAACTAAATTAGAGAGGGAAAATAATACAAAAATGCATTGGCAAGTTGTATGATCCTTAGTTATTGCACTAATTTAAATAGTGAAACAATGGTGAGTGTGACACATTTATATGATAAATTAGAGTAGTTTTGATTATGGTTGAATTTTTGAATTTATGCAAACCATGTTTTCACTACAATGATTTACCCTCTCACTATACGACACTAAATTTTCAAATGTTGGTTGAAAAAATATAGTATTGCATTGTTTCTTCCAAAAATAAAATTTTATTCTAGAAACAATGTTTTAGGTGATTAATTTTGTGCCCTTACTAATAGCAATAATCAATATTGTAAAATATTATCTAATTTGGTCTTATACAAGGTTTTTTTATTTGGGTGATACCCTTTATAGCACTTCTAATCAATGTGGATTGACCATTGTAAGGGAAGGGGACTTTTATTTTGCTAGGCACTCCCTCCTATTTAATTGAATATTCTAATACATGTATGCCATTCCATGTCTTAAAATACATGATCCCCATATATTCTAGAATACGAATCATCTCCCTTTTTTAATCTTAAATTAGATAATCTCCACCTATCCTAGGATTGCTTCTCTTTATAATTAAAATATATAATCTCTATGTATTTTAGAAAAGGAGTCACCTCTAGCCCCTTTTTAAACTACACAATTCCCACATATCCTAGGAAAGCAATCACTTTATTCCTTGTTTTAAACTACATGACAAATGGATTATATTCAAGGTCTTTGAGCAGAGGTGTCAATAGGTATATTACCCAAATAAAAATCCATGTATTTGTTGGATTCCAATTGAACTTCTCATCCATGTAGAAGATCATCAACTTTGGCTTCATTGTAACCCCAACTTAACTGCTAAAGGACTGATATTCAAATTTCAAACAACAAATGAATGCAAATACATCCCAAGCACACAAAATGCATTTTTTCATCCATCAATATTTTTGAAGATTCTTGTACTAGTTCTTTAATATATATGTAGTATAGATTTTGAAGATTTTGCTTTGCAAATATTGTATAATTTAAAGAACATTAGTAGATTTGGTCTCAAAAAATAACTTCTTTGATCCTTCAAAAGTGATTTGAATAGAAAAGTAAAATAAAAATCTTCAAAAATTACTATGATTAAAACCTAATATTTTGGGCTCAAAGAATTGTTTTTTTGTAAAAATCACAAATATTTAAACTACAATTGATTTTAGAAGGAATTTTCAATTTTTGACTTCAAATATTATTGGAAAATATTGGTTTGTGTATTAGTTAGTGTAGCCTTATAGATACAATCTATGAATCATATTTTACAACTATTGTTTGAAAATTAATATTAAATTATTATTCTAAGTTGCATTTTATAATACATCTTCACAATTCTAGAACTCTAAACCACCCCTTGGTTCTTTAGGGGGTAAACCACAACCTATTTATTGACTAATCAATATATTAAGAATTTGTGTAGACCTTTGTTACGATCTTGTGCAAATCACCCCTAAGAAGACCATGTAAATATCAATGTTGTCCATGATGTATAAGACACTCTACCTACAAAATCAAAAAAATTCCTAGATCATGGTTCATTTAACCACCACAAGGGTAGCGCGGACCAAGGGTGGTCCAATGGATGACTAGAGAATCCTTCTATGTCTATGCAAGGTAGAAGTGTATAAGTTAATCCTTGAAATTTTGTGCAAAAAGGGGAGGTCTTGTACAATAGTTTGACTTCCAATGAGTGATCTTGATTTTTTTTTAAAATCAATGATCGACACAATATCAAAAAGGATGATTTCCATGATGACCAACTCATCCTTCTAGGGTTCAAATGATCCAATTGATGTCCACAATTGATGTCCACTACCTCTAATCATGTCTCTAATTTGTTGAATTGTAGATGTTGAAGCTTGAAATATATCTATACAACATTGGCAATTGTAGCAAATACTTGCTCAAGACCTCAAACAGATGGAATCCAATTCAACTCATGGATGCTTTACACTCAAAGGCCAATTGCGCAAATTTCACCCTTTTGTCAAAATGAGAATTTTAGGCCTCTCACACAACAAATTGGTCCAGCCTCTAAATTGTTACAATAGTCTGCTCTAAAACCGTCCATCTTCTTCCAATCAACCCTATTATTACCTAGAAAATGGAGATGAGCTTATCCTTAAATGGACCACTTTAGCCATTGAATGAATAGATGAAAAATTATTTTCTTTCATTGCAAGAGCCAATCATTGTCTTTGATTTCCTCACATCTCTTCATAAGTTGCAAGTGGACTTATTTGGGGAGACCTATGGTCACAAATAGGCACCTATGCCCCGAACCTTTGAAATTTTATAAGTATTCAAAAATGCTTGAAAAAAACACAAAACCATATGGGTTAAGTTCCACGTCTATTTTTCTTTCTCTGAAAAATGACCAGAAATATTTCTGTCCATGAAAACCTTAAGAAAAAAAAGGCAGACCAGTGGTTAAATGGTCGCTTTTAGAGAGAAGACTACCTTAAGTGTCCCTCAAATGCCATGAACCCCCGACGAGTTTCCAAATTGCAGTTTGACTAATAAGTGAAGGTAAGCAATGGTGCAGAATGGCAAGACTTAGTGTCAGAAGTGTTTTGAAAAAAATACTTCAGAAAAGGTCAGGTTTACGGAACCAGGCAGGTGGGGAACTGAGTTAACTTATGTTACTTATTATTTCTAATTCTTGAGCATGGGTACAAGCCCCATAAAATGTAACTCAAACTGAACCAGTCATAATAATAAGTTACCATTGATTGTGCTCGTCGTCGACGAAGTTGGGTCAGTTCCAAACCGTCCCATTTGAGGTATGAACTTTAGTGATTTCAGTAACTTAAATTAATTGATGAACTTTCAAAACAGAATTCAAGTAAGGTAGGAGGTCTTAAAATGGAGCATTTAAGGGCTGGAACTGTCTTTTGAGGATGTGAAACAAACTGAAATATTTATTAGTGAATTTTCTTTGAAAGATAAGTTGGATTAACATCTACCCCAAGTGGTTTCATATTTTTCTGAGCTTTGTAGAATTAGTTGTAAAATGTTGAAGCTGAACTGCCATAGGGCTCTAAAATGGTGCCCTAGCTAAAATGTACATAGTTTGTACACTACTGAAGGCTATGAAAAAGTAACATGTACATATGATGTACATTTCACTTAGGGCACCGTTATAGAGCCTGCACCATTTAAGGACCTCCTACCTTAACAGTCCTCTTGACCCCTCAAGTCCCACAGTCCCCAAGTTTTAAAGTCTCCTAGTTTTAAAGTCCCCGAGTTTTGAAAGCTCGAAGTCTTACAGTCCCCGAGTTTTGAAGTCCCTGAGTTTTAAAGTCCCCGAGTTTTGAAGTCCCCGAGTTTTGAAAGCTCGAAGTCTTACAGTCCCCAAGTTTTGAAGTCTTGAAGGTCCCAAGTTTTGAAGTCTTGGAGTCCCCAGGTTTTGAA
Organism: Rhytidiadelphus loreus; assembly: GCA_947034895.1. Classification (NCBI taxonomy): domain Eukaryota; kingdom Viridiplantae; phylum Streptophyta; class Bryopsida; order Hypnales; family Hylocomiaceae; genus Rhytidiadelphus; species Rhytidiadelphus loreus. The sequence continues at coordinate 51,432,978 of OX344764.1, forward strand.
GTCTTGAAGTCCCCAAGTTTTGAAGTCCCCAAGTCTTGAAGTCTTGAAGGTCCCAAGTTTTGAAGTCTTGGAGTCCCCAGGTTTTGAAGTCTTGAAGTCCCCAAGTTTTGAAGTCCCCAAGTCTTGAAGTCTTGAAGTCTTGAAGTCTCAAAGTCCCCTCCGGAGAGACTTGAAATTTTCGGTAACCTTGTGTGACCTCAACCTATGACGTAATTTTCTGATTTTCTTTTTTTAAGAGAAAATGACATTATCTTTACAGGAATGTTTCAATCTCTATCATATAGAAAATTATATTTATTTTTTCCTTCTATCTTATACCTACGTCTTATTCAACATTTTTCTAAAGAGTGTGAAAAAGTTGTTTTTTTATATCAAATTTTTTATTCTAGAATCTCAACTCAATTTTTCAACACAAAATATTTTAAAATCCAAGTAAGTAGTGAAAAAATCATAAGTTATGAAGACTCAAAATCTTATAATCTATTTACGCAAGGTGCTAAAAATATGTTTTATTTTCACTTTGAATGCCTGTATTTTGCAATCTATACAATCAAAGTTTTTGAAAATTTTCCCATACAATTTAATATTAGTATAGTGCAAGATACTATGGTTAGATATGTTGAAAAATACAAAATGGTGTGTTCTATATGTTTGACATAGAAGTTTTATGAATTGTTGGAGACATTAATAATAATAGTTTGTTCTCATGCTAAACTATATCCAAAGTTAACTTGCTTAAGACCCTAAGGTAAACTTGCCTATGACTACCAAAGCTTTTGTTTTTGTTTCCGCATTTTTTATGAAGTGCCAAAGTGCCAATATAAAATGTTATAATGATGCTCCAAATTTCAAAATTCATCCACAAATTGGATAGAAAATATCACATTAGCACATCTCACATGTCTATAATTATGTTGTCATCCACAATTTGGTAATTTCATCCAAGATTTTTTTAAATTTGAAGTTTTATGGCTAAAAACTTCATAGTTTGTTGCCATTGTTTAACCTAATTATTTTTTTCAAGTGCAATCTTGCACCAAAAAGTAAAAAAAAAAGCCCCAATAACATCCTTAATTCCAATTTTGTTGTTATGCATCTATAATAAGGATTGGATGTTAAAATGACATTCAAAATGAAAGATATTATTTGTTGATTATCAAATATATTTGGTTGTACTAGACTACATAACCCATATTTAGGAATCAAATGCTGTCTTGATTATAAAATTTCCTTCAACACTTTGTCAATACAACAAGTCACCAGCCCATGCCCTCCAAATTTTTAATATGATACTTGATAAATTTTTACAACATGAATAGACTTGACATTTAGCCTTTGAAAAGACCTTAATGATTTAACAACTAAGTAACTAAAAAGTTCATTTTGAGTTTTTAACAATTATAATCATGTATTTTTCATGCCAAATTTTATTCTAGATTTTATTTTTTTATAAACGTGGATGGATATAAAAATGGCCTTAAATGCAAATGAATTTTCATGTAGTCACAATCAAGGTCCTCGTTAAGGTTGAATGATTTGAATGTGAGATAAGTGCAAGACAACAACTGCCAGTATGTTATGTTCCCTTAATCTAATACTCATAGTCAAGGTCCTCATCAAGGTTGAATGATTTGAATGTGAGACAACTATAAGACAACATCTACAAGTATGCCATGTTTCCCTCAATCTAACTGTCATAATCAAGGTCCTTGTCAAGGTCGAATGATTTGAATGTGAGATAAGTGCAAGACAATAATTGCCAGTATGTTATCACTAGTAGAAAATCAGACCCAATTTGTTGTTTTGGTAGCGTTGATTATCAATCGAGTTTTGTTGATCAACAGAAATTTGTTGATGATCAACACAATCAAAACAATAGATTGGGCCTAGTTTTCTACTAAAGTATATTCCCTTAATCTAATAGTTATAGTCAAGGTCCTCGTCAAGGTCAAATGATTTGAATGCAAGATAAGTGCAAGCAACATCTTCAAGTGTATTATGTTTTCCTTAATCTAACATTCAGAGTCAAGGTCTTTGTCAAGGTGGAATGATTTGAATGTGAGATAAGTACAAGACAACATTTGCAAGTATGTTATGTTTTTCTTAATCTAATAGTTAGAGTCGAGGTTAAATGATTTGAATGTGAGACAAGTACAAGACAACATTTGCAAGTATGTTATGTTTCCCTTTATCTAGCAATTAGAGTAAAGGTCCTTATCAAAGGTTGAATGATTTGAATGTGAGACAACTACAAGACAACATCTCTAAGTATGTTACGTTTCCCTCAATCTAATAGTCATAGTCAAGGTCTTCATCAAAGGTCGAATGGTCTGAATGTGAGATAAGTGTGACACAACATCTCCAAGTACGTTGTGTTTCCTTAATCTAATAGTTAGAGTTAAGGTACGTTGAATGATGTGAATATGAGACAAGTAAGCAACAACTAATGTCGAATCAATCAAATTGATTTAACTACCTTGATGTTTATAAGGTGTTTACGAGGTTGCTAATTATACCCAAAGGCCAAATTTGAAAGAATAATGTCAATATTTAGAGTATGACATTTACAAGTTATTGTATCAAAATGTAGAAGTTTTACTATGATTGAGGTTGCAAATATAATTGAAAAAAATTGTGCATGTGTTCAATGAAGCAACATGGTAAAATCCATGAACATAACTTACTTACCTTGAAGTTTATTAGATGCTATAAGACTTTCAATTATATTCAAATGCCCTCGGTAGTTGTGTAACAACAATATCAAAGTATAAAGAAACATTTGCTACTGCCGGAATATCAAAGTATGAAAGATTAAATTCACTATATATATTTGTGTTTCACTCTGCACTATAGTAATTTAATCAAGATTGTCCTTGAAACTTGCCTTGAAGCATTTCAAATTTTATAATGAAACATGAATATACGGTAATTTGATTATAATAGCAACTTTATTTTGATGGACAAAAATTGAAAAATTCACATAATAGTCAAAAAATAAAATGCACCAAACGCCTCCTTCAACATTTAGGATAGTTTTGAATTTTACCAAACTATTTCCTTGTAATTCCCATACTAAACCATTTTTTCCAAGTACTGAGTTCAATTTTTTTTCTATTCTTTTTACTTTGAATATAATTTTTTTTTCACTAATTTTTCTCCAATGGTTTCAAATTACAACCAATTCCCACTACTGACCAATGAAAAAACCGGCAATTCTCCCTGAACACCATGCTCCTTCAAAGTGTTTCCTCCCTAGACCCAATCACCCACCCATGTGTTAAAGCGGTGGGCCCCCACAGGACCCCATTTATTGTATATTTCTAATCCTTTTTTTTCCATTGAAAGAGAAATCAATAGAAAAGCCCAGCCTGAGGAAAAGACATGCTACCATCTGATGGTAAGCTTTAAGTCCAGTATAACTTAGAACATGAGGCATTCAGTTCAATTAGGATGCAACCCATGCCCCATTAAAAAAGAAGAATATAAGACCCAAAACAAAATAAAACAAACCACCCCCCTGACCATTAATCCCACTACATGCTTGCCACATGTGGTGCACATTCCAAAGCAAGCTGCCCAATTCAAGGCCACAATTGGGCCGTCACATCACCCCCACAATCACCTCGCGACTGAATAAATGAATGAATGAATTTGTATGAGATGAAATCCAGGATGGATGGATAAATGCCTTTGGGGTTTCCATTGGGTTTCCTTTGGCTTTCCCTTTGGCTTTCCCTTTGGGTTTTCCCCTTTGGGTACCTTTGGGGGAGTAGGAAAAATAATAATATTATTATTATTAAGGAAGGGGTCACCCTATTTCAACCCAATTGCACAAGAACTTCCCCTTACCCTTTGCGTATACCGTAGAGGACAAGCTGAGGAAGCAAGGGCCAACAGGAAACAGGGGAACCCCGGAATCAAACCGCACTAGGAATATAACTCATATCCACTGTGGCTGTGGCTGAAGGCGTGACTCCCATAAGCTAAGGCTTAGCCCAGGAAGTTTAGGGTCAAGTGGCCATGCACACATCCACTCAAAACGGCGTGTCGAACCGCGAGTGCAAACCGCGCGGCTCCCGCTCCGGGCTGTCAGAAGCCACCGTCGCCATCCCCCTCGATACCCGCCGGTTCTCAACGGCGTTCAGATCGGGATCCCGGGCGTTCCCTGGAGGAGGGAGCTCCGGGAACGTAGCGCGGGTGGCTGTTGGGCCACGGCGGGGGGTTGTGTGTGTTGTGGTGGTGGTGGTGATGAGGGTAGGCCGCAGGAGCAGCAGCAAACTGAGCCTGCCTGCCCCCCCTCCGTCCTCCCTGCCGTTCCTAAGCTGCCTTTTCTTTGGCAACACCCCCCGCAGTGTCGCACGAACAAGCTCCCAGACGTTAAGCTTCGGAGATAAGCTTGAGTTGGAGCGGAGGCGAGTGGTATTGCGGAAGTTATGTGAGGGTGATGTTAGCGAAGCTCGTGGTTGGCGGGGGGAGATAGAAAGAGAGAGGGAGAGAGAGCTTGGGGAGAGAGAGATAGATCTGGCGAAGCGAGGGTTTGGTGAGGGCGACGGTGCGTGCGTGAGGGGTTGTTGTTTGTGGAGGTGGAAAGAGTGAGGAAAGATATGATCGGGAGGAAGGAGGGAAATCAGAGGTTGGTGGAGTGCATGGGTGAAGGATGCCAGAGCTGCGTAGTGGAGCGCGCCAACCCCGCTCTCCACCTCTGGTGCCGGCAGTAGCTGCGCCTCCTGCTGCATGTGCTGATACGAAGCCGACGACGGTGCCGGCGACGAGAAGAGCGACTCCGCGACGACGTGTGACGGCCGCTGCTGGTGCTAGTGCTGGTGCGGCGGCAGAGGAAGTGGCTGCTGCTGCGGCGGCGCCCGTGGGAAATCGTGGTGTGAGAACAAGGGCTGCGGTCGCGAAGGAGGCAGCGGTTGTGACAACTAGGGTTGCCGGCCGGGGAAAGGGGGCTGGTGCGGGAACGGGACGAAAGGCGACCAGGAACGCGAAACCTATTGTGCAGCAGCATCAGCAGCCGAAGGCTGCGGTTCTCGCCGCCGCTGCTGCGCCGAAAGCGAAAGCCGCCGCGGTGGTTCGGGGCAATCAAGGGCCTTCTAGATCTCATTCTTCTGACCCGGAACCGTTGCAAGATCCGTGCACGTCGGAGGATAACGTCGAGGAGGATTTAGATCTAGGGGAAGACCAGGCACAAGAGGAAGGCGGGGAAGAAATTAGGGAGATGGAAGAGGAAAGCGCGGGACGGAGTGCGGAGAAGCTCCCAGGAGTGGGAGATGACGACGGAAGTGCGGCACCTCTGCCGGAGAGGGTAATTGATGACTTTCTTTTTGGTCGCCATTCCTGTAATGCTTGATGTTAAAGCTCGATTTCACATTAGTTCGTATCGGGTATGATGCTTTTACATGTCGGACGTCTGCTTTTGGAGGGTTTCTGCATGAGTATGGTTGCCATGCCTTCCCTCATTTGATTTTTCCAGCTGTTTCATGTACTGAGAGACTTGATTAAGAGCGTGATTGCCAGTTTTGATTTTCTAATTTGCCATTCTTGCAGGTTCAAGTTGGTGGATCTCCAGTCTACAAGATTGAGAGAAAACTTGGCAAGGGTGGATTTGGACAAGTTTATGTCGGTCGCCGTTTGAGTGGTGGATCAGAGCGAACTGGTCCTCAGGCTATTGAGGTACTTTGTGCTTTCAACTTCATTATTCCAATTTGCACATTTCACGTGCTTTCGTTTCGAATTATTTTCCGCTACCGTGTTGCACTTTCTTCTCTATAAACCAATTAATTTCACGATCTTTGTGGTTGTAGGTAGCATTGAAGTTTGAGCATCGGAGCAGCAAAGGATGCAATTATGGACCTCCTTACGAGTGGCAGGTTTACAAGTATGTTTCTTGTGTCAATACGCTTGTGTTCTGAATTATCTGCTAAGTTGAGCGATTTTCAATGTCAGTAATAGGTCTAATTTCGGTTTGTTTTTTCCCTCGCCCATTGCTGTTTCTGTTTTGGTTTCGCAGAGATTGCTCATGACGATTATTTGATGTTCTTTTGCAGCACTTTAGGCGGCAGTCATGGTGTTCCTCGTGTTCATTATAAAGGTCGCCAGGGGGACTACTACGTCATGGTGCGTATCCCAGCAAGGGAAATTATCAATTTGTTTTATTCTTAAATTTCCTTAATGTTGCTTTCAATCTTTCATCGGCCATTCTCTTCATTCTACTTTCTTTTGCTAACCTTGGAATCTGATCTTATTTGTTCGTGCAGGTCATGGATATGCTTGGACCTAGTCTCTGGGATGTCTGGAACTCGTCTGGCCAAGCGTAAGGCCTTCAATCCATGAATTTTGTCTTCTCGCACTGCATCTCATACTTAACGCGGCTTTCGCTTCATTCTTGATGTCTGATATTGGATAGCCTGGGGACTGTTTGCAGCATGTCTACTGAGATGGTGGCCTGCATTGCCGTGGAGTCAATCTCTATCCTTGAGAAAATGCATTCTAGAGGGTATGTTTCCTACTGAATCGTTTATTCCCTTCCCAAATGATTTTAAATGCTGTGTTATTCCGCCACTTTCTTTGCAAAGTTCCTCGACTTCCGCATGTCTTGGTTCTCACTATCCTGTTCACTGAACAGGTATGTACATGGAGATGTGAAGCCGGAGAACTTTCTTTTGGGCCAGCCAAATACACCCGATGAGAAGAAGCTATTTCTTGTTGATCTTGGTCTTGGTAAGCAGAGTCTTAGAATTTGGTGTGCTTCTGGATATGTTTCAGGATTTCATTAATCTCGCTCAATTTTAGGTTGTCTTGTCTTGTCCTAAAAGAAGTGCTTGTTGCCGGGACATCTCAGTGTTATTACAGATTCATTGTCTCCCAGCTTCATGTTCTTAATGCCTCGATAACCTGGTCCTGCGCAGCTACTCGATGGAGGGATGGTACAACTGGACAACATGTTGAGTATGACCAGAGACCCGATGTGTTTCGGTTAGGCCTCCCTCTTGACTCGTTCAATGTGTTCCACTGTCATGAATATCATAGGTATTTACTGTAGTCGTCATCAGAGCCAAGAACTGAATCTGTGAATTTTGCTTTTATTTGGCAGTGGAACAGTCCGCTATGCAAGTGTCCACGCACACTTAGGAAGGACTGGTAGTAGGAGGGATGACTTGGAGTCCCTTGCTTATACTTTGGTGTTCCTTCTTCGCGGCCGTTTACCTTGGCAAGGTTATCAGGTAACGTCTCATTCAGTTTACCCTGTGTGTAATCTGGTTAATAAATCGGTTTTCAATCGTTTCAGAATTCAGACGATGTATTCATTTTCTGCATCGATGCTGACGTTCAGTGTAATTTGTAGGGTGACAACAAAGGATTCCTTGTGTGCAAGAAGAAAATGGCAACTTCACCTGAAATGCTTTGCTGCTTCTGCCCACCTCCCTTCAAGCAGTTCCTGGAGATGGTTGTAAACATGAAGTTTGATGAAGAGCCAAATTATGGCAAGCTTGTTGTACTTTTCGATTCTATCTTAGGTCCCAATCCTGCCGTCAGACCTATCAACACAGACGGTGCTCAGAAGGTTAGTTTTTCTATCCTATTTTCATTTCTTCATGTGCTAGTCTTGGAATTTTTGAATTTGAGTCTGGGAATCCTCTTCGCATTATCTGACGAAATTTCGGCACTCCAGTGTTCCATACAGGTTGGCCAGAAGAGGGGACGCATCAGTGTTGAAGAGGATGAGGACGACCAGCCGAAGAAGAAGATACGTTTGGGAATGCCTGCAACTCAATGGATTACTGTTTACAATGCTCGGCGGCCTATGAAGCAGAGGTATGTCCATGTGATATTGCAATAGGTTTGTCACGGAATATTTCTGACTTAAAATCCATTGCTTGCTAAATACAACGATTCCAGTGTTCATTGTAACTCTTGACATTGAATGCCCTGTTTTCTTTTGTCTTCACTTGGTATATATCTATTTCCAATCTTCCGTTAAAAAATCTAGGTTGCTGGATTGCATTTGCTAAGCTGGAAATGTATCCAATGACAGGTATCATTATAACGTGGCTGATTCTCGGCTTACCCAGCATGTAGAGAAAGGTAACGAAGATGGCCTGTATATAAGCAGTGTGGCTTCTTGTACAAATCTGTGGGCTCTTATCATGGATGCGGGAACTGGATTTAGTGCGCAAGAGTACGAGCTGTCTCATGTTTTCCTCCACAAGGTTTGTACTCTTTTTTATTGCTTCCGCACTGAACTATCAGGAAGATTCCGACTTTGGATTGATGTGCGTACCACCTACCAGCTGATTTGAAGGATTTTTACTGACGTTGTGATATCTTGCAGGAGTGGATTATGGAAAAATGGGAGAAGAATTTCTACATCAGTGCCATTGCTGGTGCTAATAATGGGAGCTCTCTGGTTGTCATGTCGAAAGGTAATTTCGTATATTTTAGGGATTAGAGATTATGATCTGCTTAGCTACAGTGAACGGGTGTTTAGTTTCTTTTCATGTCTTCTTATTTTGTCCCTTTTGAGTTTCCTCTGATCGGACGTCAATTTTCAGGTACATCATATACTCAGCAATCTTACAAAGTCAGTGACTCTTTCCCCTTCAAGTGGATTAACAAGAAATGGCGGGAAGGGTTTTACGTTACGTCTATGGCTACCGCGGGTAGCCGCTGGGGTGTGGTTATGTCACGAAATGCAGGGTTTTCAGAGCAGGTACTGCTTTCTGATAGATTTATGTTTTTAGTTGAATTATTTGTATTTTGAGGATGCTGATGACAGTTCTATTTCAGCTGCTGACTGTGCTCTCTACAGGTAGTGGAGCTCGATTTCTTGTACCCCAGTGAAGGCATTCATAGGCGATGGGACAGTGGGTATCGCATTACGTCAACTGCTGCTACATGGGACCAGGCTGCTTTTGTTTTGAGTGTACCACGCAGGAAACCTGCTGATGAAACCCAGGAAACTTTGCGTACATCTGCTTTCCCCAGTACACATGTGAAGGTGAGTTGCTTTGTTATTTGCAGATTCTGGTGGTACTGCTTTATTCTCATTTTGTTTGCGCGATTTACTGTTGACTAATTTTATTTTATTGCATTTTACAGGAGAAGTGGTCCAAGAATCTATACATTGCAGCTGTAAGTTACGGGCGCACTGTTTCATAATCCCTTTCGCTGCAGCCATGTAGCTTGAAGGCATGTCGCTGGGGACCCTTTCAAGATCACTTTCAATTGACTTCATCAACTCTCTTTCTGGCTTTTGTGCCTAATTGGCTCATCTTGACACACAATTTGATTGAGTAACAAAGTCTGACGGCTTTAGAGCTAAACCTTAGCACTCTGTCAGTTTGAGGCAAGCAGATGCATATATAGGGAGGAAGATAGATGCCCTAAATTATCCAGACTGTTCGTTTGGTGGGAAAAGCTACCGGCTTGCAGCAAGTGGAAGGTAGTGATGATGATTGTGGCGTGGCGGCACCGCTTTGTATCAGGTCAATGGTCATGTCGGCAGTAATAGTCCTTCATCTGAAGGAGAATTTGTTGTTACTTAAAACACTCTACACAATTCTGACCTGAAGTTTTCTACGCGTTCCTTCATAGTTGGTGGGGTTGTTCAGATGTGCCCTGATCTCTGATGGGCAACCATCAAACGTTTGTGGGGATGTCGTATTGGGATAGTTAGAATTCTGTATTTTCCACTCAGCTTTCTGTGGTTGGGTTTAATATAGTTGAGGAGAAAATGTTGTTCAATTCCCCTTTCGGAAAATTGCTACGAAGCTCCTGATGACTTATCTCTTGACCATCAAATTTTTCGTAATATCTAATTATTACAGGTTCTCTTCACTACTGCAATTGTATGTTGTGCATTTGGTTTATCTACAGAGATTTTGTAGAAGACTGGGCAACGTTCTCTCTCGTCTGAGGACTTGTTTTGGGGACGGATAACTTATTGTCTACCGTATATTCTGGATGGCCTAGTATAAATTACCTGTGGACTTCGTTGATGTATTTTTCATTTTCATTCACTGTAATCGCCGACCACATTCGTCGCAATGATTTGGAGATCAAGTTGAGTGGTTGACAGTTTCACGGGGTGAATTTTTAAGTTTTTTTCTTACGTGGTCGTGGTCATTTGCGCAGCTGTAAAGAGTCAGATACCCCTGATCGCTGAGAAAGCTGCTTGGGACTGTGATTCCCTGGTCACTGAACTCGTATTCACAGCTAGCTACATGCTCTAAAGTTAATTTAGTGCTGTACAGTGTGCGAGGAAATACGTCAACTGCCTGTCGAGCAACTTCTACGTTGTAACGCGAATGTTGGATATCTGAGTTTTGATTGTGCAGGCAGAGCTCATTATTATCTCGTTCTTGGGTAACGGAGTAAACGAGATTGTATGGTGTTCTTTGGCACGTCCTTGGCAATCGAGATTATAAGGTGTTTCCCGGTAGATTTTTTTTGTTATTTCGATGTTAAGTGGTCGTTTTGCAAATGAAACTTCTGATGTCAAAAACTTGTTATTTAAAAATTTAATTGTACAGCAAAAGTGTAGGTAAGAGCTATGTGTGTGACTAAAATGTTTTCCTATCTACGGAGTACTATTTTGGGATAGAATTATTTCGTTGAATTATTTCAATGACTTTAGATTAGATAATATAATTGTTTCGATGAATTAAATCCCTTGCCCTTTTAGCTGATCATGGATACGGTAACCGTGGTGCCATGTGACTCTGAAATGAATTTTTCGTTGGACTCGTTCGATTGGTTATGTTAAGAGGCGTATTGGAAATCGTGGTTCTGTTTAATTTTTTACCGTATTGTGTATCGAATATGTGGGAGAGCTTTTAGAGCAGCATATCATTTTCACTGAATTTCATAACTAACTTAACTCTTTGAAATGTCTGAAATGCTGTTTGCTTTGAATTGTAAATCTTTTGAAGTGACAAAAGCCTCAGTTCAGGAAGCTGGATTAGTGTTGCATTAACCTCTGTCTCCTTGAATGTCAGGCTTTCTTAGAGGCCACTCACTATTTGCTTGGCGGAGATTTTTCCCGGGAGGGTGGAGTTTCGGAGGACGGACCTTGAATTGGCGTTGCAGGTCCAGATTCAAAATTTGAACAGCGTTTCAGGTCTCCCCTGACACCTGGGTTACCGTGTAGCCCAGCCAACATTAACTTCCATTATTAGTATTCAAAATGAAAGGTTGGGATTGCACACCTTCCTAAATGAGTGTTAAACCGCGTCACCTGGCTGATGCCACTTGTACTGGATGAGTACTTACCAGCTGGGAACTAATTGAAACCGGGAGTGGGAACTTAGCCATTGATTCTTTTTTGGAGGCCCCACTAGCTTAATAAGTTTAACTTACTTACCACCATCTAAATTAATTGATGCAGAGGACGGAATTTCTGAAGATGGATGGTTTTAAATTAATCAGTGCTACTGTTTGCCTAGAGTGAGGGATTCAGTTAAAAGTGTAGCTTACCCATCACTGCAAGCAGCTACAACAAAAAGTTAGCTTAACTTACTGGGTCATCATGCCAAGAAGCTGTTTTGATGGAGTAAATTGTACAGTCCGGTACTGAAAGCTTACAAACTGCCGTCTGGAGTCATTCAAAGATTTGTACATGATATAGAATTATTTATTTATTTATTTAATTTATTTTTTTGTGTGTGTCCATGATTCTCACTCAATTCTCACCGAATCCCAATCAAGCATACCAAATTTTAGTTTCAAAAAGCCAAAAAGGAGCATGAATAGCTCAAATCGGCCAGTTGTGGGCTTTCAATACCCAACTATGGGTGATCACCTCCTATATCCAACCTATAGACTATTGTTTTATCAACCATAGACTGTTGTAGTTATATGAAGTTGTCGCACAGTTTGAGGAGCAATTCTGGCACATTATGATTGGATGCAAGGCTATCATTATTACAACTAGCCCTTGGTCAATTTTGCAATGAGCCTATGGTTAGAAAATACAAAGGTCTATATCACCATTGTAGGTTGAAGAAAATAGTTTACTAAAAAATTCATAGTAATTACAATTCGTGTAATAAAATTCTGAAAAAATATGCAATCCTTCCAAATTCTATTTTTGTACATGGGAAAAATTTTGCACTCAAAAAACTTGTGAATATCCTTCCAAATATGCGTAATTGCTTAAGTGATCAGGGTTTGGCAATAGATACCCCTATTTCAACAATGGATGAAATCTTGTTGTTGCTACCAAATCTAGAGACAATATTTTCTATTGTGAATGGATTTACACACTTTGGGATGAATATATGTATTTTTGTCCATATTTTGAATGTTTGAGCCGTATTTATGGACATAAATATCTTTACCACTCACCAAATATCGCTTTTTGCACTGTTCAAATATAACGAAAGTAAACATTTGAGTAGAGGGCACTAGAATGACAAAATGGAATAGGGATGGATTCTTTTGAAGTCCATTTTGAAAGAAGAAAAGTTGATAGGATTTAATGGAGTAAGGACTAAAGGTTTGTTGAATGGGAAAATGGAATTCTAATAGGTTCTTTCAAAGTTAGTATTGAGTGGATTTTTTTGGAATTTTGACTCTACCTTGGAAGTAAATACTTTCCCAAGATTATCGAAAGTTTAGCTATCTAAAAAAAATATTGGAGAGGATGAACAAGTCCATGTAGCATATACTTAACTACTCGTCGACTTTTGAAATTTGGCATTAACTTATATAATGTAATATGCAATGGTCAACTATTCCAAACGAACTCTTCATCTATAATGGTATTTAGACTCAATTTTCTTCTATTATAATAATAATAATAATAATAATAATAATTTTCTATTATTGTGATGATGATGTAGTAACAAAGTATAGTGCATGAAACTAATGTATAGTGAGTTGTAAGAGAGCGTCCTTGTTGTTTCCATTTGTTTTGGAGGGGAGTAAATGAAATGGTTTGTTGTGATAATGATAGTGGTTTTATTTTTAGAATTTTTCCTGAACGTGAGGCTTTTATGCATTACAAAAAATTTGAACCCTTCGAAAGGTTGCAAATGTTTTATTTTTGGCAGCCCCGCGGTGCAAGTACAAAATAAATAAATAAATACTTTTTAATTAATTAATTTTTAAAATATTAAAAAATTAAAAGAAACATTCAAAAAGTCACCAATCTGATGTGGCGCTGACATAGCACTAGTAGTGCCACGTCACATTGGGGGGGGAAATTCCCTAATTGCACCGAAATTGCATAGGGAGGCTACAAAATTGGCAACCTTTTTTGGGGTTCATATTTTTGTAATGTTTATGTAAGGTCCTAACATTGCCAAAAAATATATGGGACAAACATGCATCTATTTTTTTATATTTTTATATTTTATATTTTTATATTTTGCACTTGTACTTCTATTTGTACTCATTTCTGAAGATGTCTACGAGTTTTTTTTGGTGTGTGTGTGAGTGAGGAGGATAATTGAAATGGGTTGCCTAACTATTTTAAGCGGGTAGTGCCTAAAACTCATTCCAACAATGATTAAAGTTTCATGATCTTATCATGTAGAGTCAGTAAAATATTTTTCTTTATAACTTCAAATCATACAATTATGCAATCTTCATAATCAATGGTTCCAATTTTTTTGTATAGATTTCCATAATGGTCTAAAACATTATACCATGATTTTTTACGTTATTTTTTGAAACCTCTATTGCTCAATGGGATAGAGTGGTTGGTTCTAACAATTTTTGGGTGAAGCGTACATCCGTGAATGCATTAAGGAGCTACCGAAACTGCCCCAAAACTCTCTAATTCCATAACTTTTGCACTAGAGCAATGACTTCAATGTTTTTTTTCTTAATTTCTGAAAAGCTAGTATGAAGGAAAATTGTCACAAAAAAACCCTCAAGATATAATAATTAATTTGACTTTGTAGAGTGTGCCCAAATTTCCAAAAAGTTCCATAAGAGCCCATTGTCCTTTAGGGCTTATTCATTGTTTAGTGCTTTTGTACGTTTTTGCTATTTTCTCTAGAAGAAACTTGTGTTGCAGTCAACAAAATCCAGATGACATTTATGTTGACTGCAACACAGTTTTCAGAAATTCGCGTTCATTGAAACGCAAATTTCTGAAAACTGTGTTGCAGTCAACATAAATGTCATCTGGATTTTGTTGACTGCAACACAGGTTTCTACTAGTGTTTGAGTGGAAGTGTTGTAGACTAAGGAATTGCATTGTATAAGAATGATAGAAGAACAATAGTTTGTGGATCTAGAGATTTTTAGTGTCGATGAATATAGATATTTTGAATGAATGTTGTTTAAGATGAATGTTACTTTGGAGTTGTCTCTCTGATGCTAATTCTTCAAGACTTTGGTGGTTTCATATATACTATAGTAGTTACTTTTGCAAGATGTAGAGTTATCGTTTTGCCATGCAACAGAGTATTGTGAATATTGTGTATGTTCATTGCATGTGTCATTATCTAATTCTTCGTTTTCAATTTTTTTTAAATGATTATTTTATCTTTTTTTAATTTAATAATAGTTTTTAGACATTTACAAAAGCACAAATTCATAAATAAAATATCCATTTAGAATCATTTAAGATAAAATGCTAGAAGTACACATATAAACTTCCTACAATAATATTGTAAATTCATTTCTTATAACAACTAATGTCAAGAGTCTCCACTCTCTTTATGAATTTGAAGCACTAGATATATTCCAAGCTTATTACATTCTTTACTTTTCTTTTCTTTTATATTTACTTAAATATAACCTACATGTTTACATGATTAAGTCAAGTATAATAAAACGTGTTACCATATCCTCGGGATTATTTAATTCCTTTGCTTGAATGTTTGCATTTTGTACTTTGACAAGCACAATGCACCATTGGTTTGTTTCATGATCACCTCTATAAATTTGATCACGACATAAATTAATTGCAAAGATGCTCAAACATTTCCAAGTGTTTCTTGAAGCATTGGCAAATAGGATCTTAATTGACATTGCTAAAATCACATTCAAACATTTGAAAGATTGAACACCAAAATTCAACAATTGTTTCAAGGCTACTTGTTGGCATTTCATTTTCAATCAAATTTTCTTATAGCCAACATGCTTATTATTTTGATTTGCTTATATATACATATTTTTGTAAGATTTGTTTATGGTCACTACAAAGGCAAATTGGACAGAAAATTGTTGTTTGCTAGAATGCCACTAGACACTTTGATTTTGATAGAATAAGTGATGCACATGGAACGAACACTTAGGTACCTATATGATTCCCTGTGAAAATTTTCAACCAAAACTTGACCTTTAGTTTTTTACCTAGGGACAAATTAATCTTGTACCATTGCACACCCCTTGAGTATGCGCCAAATATGAGGCATATCAACCTTTACAAATAATATATGAGGAAGTAAGTCTCTAATATTTGGAATGAATTCAAAAAACCAACCGGGTAGAAGTATGCATTTTGAGTGTCCTCTATTGATATAGGATTTCCTTCTAGATATTTTGCTATAGCTCTATAGAGAGAAATTGACATGCAAAATTATTGATTTTGGTCTACAACCTTGTTGATAGGGTCAAGAATGACATAATCTACAATGTATTCTACATTGTAGTATTGAACTTGAAAATCATGATAGATACAATTAACCTCTAAAGTCCCAAGAATCCTCTTTGGGAAACTCTTAAAGGTTTGAGTAGGTATGCATGATCTCAATTTTGGGCAAATTTTTTTCAATATAGTAAAACTTATAAGCTTTATGGGAATATAATTATAATTTCATTCAATATCCAAGAGCAAAAGTTATGCCACAATAAGCCCCAAATATATGAGGGTGGACAACAAAAAAAAACTAAAATTTTGAAATAACAGATCTTTCTTATAGATTATATTTTTGTCTTTGCAGAAAGATTTGATTCATTCCATTTAGATAAGTGATGTAAAAAATATGAAGCTTCTTGTTTAGCAAGCAATCTTAGCAAATTCTTGAGAAAATAATATTTTAAGAATGAAAATCTCGGGAGAGGGGTGAATTTTTTTTCCCAATTTCTCAACTCAATTCTTCAACATCAAAAAAAATATGATTCACAATCTTTAGTACAAGAATTTTAAGTTCAGAGGATTCAAAGTCTTATAATCTAGTTAGGTTAGGAGCAAAATAATTTATATTTTTCAACTTAAATATTTGTATATTGTTAATTAATACGGGCAAAATTTCTCTAATTTCTCCCACACATTCTCATACTAGTCTAGTGCAAAATCCTATAGTTGGATATGGAAGAAGAAAAAAAATGTTTTGTTGTTTGCATTGAAAATGACAATTTTGAGAGTTTTTTGGCAAAAAAATGACCTTGGGACTTTAGGATAGTAATTGTAAGATTTAGATTTACATCCACATGAAAGTAGATATCCAAGGACAATGCTATGCCATTACTAGGTACATATCTTGGATAGGTTAAGGGAATGTGTCCTTCTCCAATGGAAAATAATTGTGTGCAAACTGCTATCAACTTGTCCCTCCTATGTTAACCTGTAAAGGACCGAGGGTGTCTTTCAAGAAAACATTGTCAAAAATTCCAATTTTTCGGTATATTGATTTAAAATGAAAATTGAATTTTTTTCAAACTTCAATCATACAAAATTATAGCAAAGTATTTTAACCATGTGTTAAAAGAATTTCAGCCCATTTCACCACATAAATTGAAAGATTATAACATTCAATGTTTAAAATTTAAAAATTTCATCGTTGCCCTACAAGGACAACAAACTTCGGATCCTCTTGGAATACAAAAGTTTTCCTCTACACCAAAGATTGAGTCTCTTTACTATTGATTTGTATGTCCTCTTAGGTACACTCATGAAATTTTTTAAAAATCAAATTCAAATTCAAATACTCTCTAAATCATTTTGCAATACAAAGAGGTATACAAAATTGGCTATATATCAATCCATTTTTGAAGATTTCTTGTACACAAAGGAAATCTTTTGGACGATATTCAAATGATAAAAACATACATAAGATCACCTTCTACAAGTGATAATTTTTCATTATGAAAAGAAAATTCTCCTACATGTATGCCAATTTTTCCTCTCCCTTGTCCATCATCCTTGGGAAACCAATGATGCTAGCATGTGAGCATGGAAATGCAAACCTACAAGAGCCTTGAGAATATGTATAAGTAGATACTCTACAACCATTGAAAGTGCTTATAGTATAAACACCTATGATATAGGTATTTAAAACATAGGTACACTATAATCTTGGAAGATTTTTGTAGTATACACACTTATAACATGGGTGTATAGACTCCTATGCTCATGATTCTAGGCTCACATAATAGCAACACTACTTGAGAAATTAATGTAGGCCACCATACAATAATGGGTCCTACATGCATCCCCAGTTAGAAGAAGACACTCTTGGAGTACTAGCATCAAGAGTCATCAAAGGAAATATATGCATATTCATAAAAATGTGAAGATAAAATTATTTACAATTCACCATTGAATGAAAATGTAATTTTGGAAAACAAAATTTTGCTACATATATAGAAATCATACATTTTGGTAAAATTTGCATGTGATTCTTTGCTGCCCGCTAGAGTATTATAATATGCTTTAAAACATTCCCTATGGGCACATCTAAACTTTCAATCATAATTCTAGAAAAATGTCCATGGCCGCCTTGCACAATCTTGGTAAACCACATTTCAAATTAAGGCAACGGTTGATTTTCCATTGTAACTACAAGCCATTGTTTTTATATTGTTTCAATTTTCAAAACAACATTGAAACAATGTATTTTCAATGGCTATTGTCTGTATGCCATTACAACGGCCATTATATTTATGTGGTTTCAAGACCACATTGTTTCATTATATTATATGGGATTTGAATGTCCATTGTTTCCATTCATTTTCAATGCTCTATTATTTCAAGATAGAATATGTCTTTTCAATGGCCATAGTAAACAAGCATTTTCAATAATTCAAGCATATTCAAGCATTTTTATAATAACCACATTTGTCTTTTCAATGGCCATAGTATTTACACTCTTTCAACACCCATTCAATAGTTTCATACAAGACCTTGTTAAGAACACTTCTTACTTTGTCTTCTAGAACTCCATGGAAATAAAGAATTTAAAATTTAAAAGCATTAACCAAAAAAACTATTTAGAGTCACAAAATTGGATAGTCGAGTGGGTAGTACATGAATTGTTTTCAATATATTTGCAACCTCTACTACTAAATATTATCCCTTGCAACATCTAAGTTCAATCAATCTATCAATCTACTACTATGTGGTACCTCTTTATACATCTTTACTAGGGCCAACTC
Organism: Rhytidiadelphus loreus; assembly: GCA_947034895.1. Lineage (NCBI taxonomy): Eukaryota > Viridiplantae > Streptophyta > Bryopsida > Hypnales > Hylocomiaceae > Rhytidiadelphus > Rhytidiadelphus loreus. The sequence continues at coordinate 51,451,314 of OX344764.1, forward strand.
TTTTGCACAATTCTAATTTGAAAAGAAGTCTAATCTCACCAAAAGATGTGTCAATATTTTCATCACCACCTTCTTTGAAATGTGTAGCTACAAAATTGTCCCATGGTGCTTCAAAAAATTGATTTGTAGCATGTCCTTACATATGCTAGTCTCCAAACTTTTGCCTAGGTCCTACAAGAATACCCAATGCATTATAATCATGAAGCAACATCCCACCATCAAATTCAAAATTTGGCAAACTATAGAAGATATTTCCACTCATGTATAAGGTAAAACAACCCATAATGGTCAGATCACCCATAGTGAACACCTCATGATCCCATGACGATTTTCTCAAACCACAATCAATATCTAATCTAACACTCATGGAGTCATTAGTTACCGCATTAGGAACACCCAACTTTTCCACTATAAGAGCTTTCCCACAACAAACTCACCAAACACAAGTGCCAAATCACAAAAAACTACTTTCACTTAAATAAGGGAATTAAATCCACCAACCATCTCACATTTGTTGAGAAATATTTCCATCTTAACTTTAGATTAGAATTGAGTAGAGAAACTCTTTATATACATATGAAGTGGTAGGATGTAGAACAACCCATGTGGGATAATGTAAATTAGAATTAGTAGAAGCTCAACCGCTCATAGTTAAGTCAAAAGTAGGTTTTGTTTTTCAATATAATTTCAAACCTCATTTAGGCATGGTAGAGTTTTCTTTTTCTAAACTTTTTGAGCTAAGAAAAGCTGGTAAATGAAGATAAATTTCAATTCCAAAAATTTGTTTGAAATTTAGAACCTCCAATCAAAATATATGGACAGATTTGAAAAAAAGAGTTTAGAATTGTACAAAATAATTCCCTTCCAACCCCTCTCTCAAATTTGTCTATAACTTTTGATCGGAGATTCTAAATCTCAAACGGATTTTGTCTTCATTTATCAACTTTTCTTAGTTCAAAGTGTTTTTGAACTTTTTTTTTCTACTATGCCTAAATGAGGTTTGAAAATCTATTAAAAAATAAAACCTACGTTTGACTTAACTATGAGCAGTTGAGTTCCTACTAATTCTAATTTACATTATCCCACATGGGTTGTTTTACATCCTACTACCTCATGTGCAAATAATGAACTCTTCCTCTCCTCTAAAATTCAATTTTAATTGATAATGTGTTAACTACAAGTTTGCCCCATAGTAAGAAGCCCACTCCTAGTGTTGGGTCCCTTTGGTGCCCCGCCGTAGGGATTCTCAAAATCATTGTCAGTAACTTACTTTTCATGGCATTCTACATTAGAAATTATTATGACCACTTTAGTTGGTTAAGATGGCATATTGGATACACTTTTTGTTGGTTATGGGACAGCCTACAAACCATGTTAGGAAGATCACTTCAAAAATACACTACTAATTCACACTTTGTCTGAAAAATAAAATTTCAATTGCTCTCTTTATTTCTCACACTTATCTTTGTGTGGGAATTTTTTTGAAGAATTTCAACAATGGCATGAAGGCAGACTCCAAATTCTGACCACAATAGGTTGATTTACCTTATATCAAGTATTGTATGGAGATTATTCTATGGCTCTGGTTGAGAATCCAACAAAATCCTTGTATTGAGTACTATGATCACTATTGATGAGAATGATAAATCATTTGTTTTGCCCCACTTCATGTGTAAGTTTGCCTTTGCTCTTGATAATACATTTTTACCAATAGAAATAGTTTACACATTGATAAACTTTGAGTTACTAAATTTTTATTAGTAATGTTAATAACATTTTGTAGATATGAAATAAATAAATTTCAAGTTCCATTAGAGGAGGAAAGGGTACGATAAAAGCTTACTCTATCCAAAGTTTTTATTCTTTCTTGATTCAGATTTTGAAGCCATCCATGTGGTGGGTGAACTTGCGAAGCTATTCAAGGCATTGATTGTGGTTTATTATTTGTAATGTTGTAGCTCGCTTGTTACTAGCTCTATAGATACAATCAAGAAAATGTTTCATCATATGAACTTTGATGATGTTGAAGTTAGATTTTTGGAACTCTGACCAAGTAGTTTTAAAAGAATTCAAAACCATGTTACAAATCCAAACCAAAGAAGTTTAGTATGTTTATGGTAGAGAATAAAATAGAATCATATATATACTCAAAAGTAACTAATTCTAACATTTAACAATGACACTTGAAATATATATTAGTTTAGATTATTAAATGGAATTTGCACCTTGTTGAGAGTAAGTCCAATTGTTCCAAACTTGCATTTGTATGCATGCTACTAAGTACACTTGCTCGATACTACTTTAGGATAAGAACAAAAGTTTCAAGCATTGGTTCTAGAAATAGACCTATTATGCAAGGGATTATCACCTATATCCCATGAAAAAACTCCATGAGTAATAATGGTAAGTTTAGCTATCAAACTAAAAATGCTTAGCATTATTCTATTAACATATAATAAACTTGTAAAGAAAGTAATACAAATGTCAAATGGTAGAATCAAATTAATAGATATCAAAGAAAAATAACATATATTTGCATAACCACCTAATGTTCATATACAACAAAGTTGGCGTTTGATGTAAAAGACCCTCCCTTGTTGGTCCTAGGAAATCTAAATGCAAAAAAATCAAGCTATTTTTTTTAGTTCTAACAACCGCCTATCCATTTGAATGAATGCTTTCCGATTTGAAGCCAAACTTCTATTTGCTATGTCCTTTAAATAAGAAACTAATGTCTTGAAAATTCCATTGTTAGATTGATGTAAGATATCAATATGAATTGCTTTGTAAGGGTTTCCAAGCTCAGTATTGCATCCATTGAACCCCTATAATGCACACTAGAGATCAATTTTATATAAAACATAAAAGAAGTGATTTTAATGAATGAGGATTTAGTATTTACTAAAGAAATGATTATTTGTATGATTGACATGATCATAAGATTTTCTTTATTAGAATCCTATGTCTAACATATATGATTCTAATATATAAATAAAGAGATTGAAAAAGATGGTATGAATTATAATAAATAGTCAAACAATGAGTATACTATCGACTTATAGGAATTGGATGCACAAACTACCTTCTTGAGATGTTATCAACTTCTTTAGTAGTCAACTAATTATGAATAGACACCTTCACATGAGCTACTCAATACCTATTTCATTTTTTTGGGTTCAAATTTCATAATTACTGATGGTAGTTGATGATAATTTTTCTTTTTTGTACAAGCATTTGTTACATGGATATTGGCACATGTTTGTGTTATACGTGCATGTAATTATGCAAGATTCAAGTTGATTACAAATGAAGGAATATAAAAGTGGATACACCCACCTTAGTGTGCCAAAAGCATTCAACAAATGCAAGCCTCTGTCAAATTCAAACACAAAGTTAAAATTACTATCAAATTAGTAAGTCCTTAGAGTTCTAAAAAAATACATACAAATGTAAATTTATGTCAAATTTAAACATGGAGTTATAATCAATATTAAATATATAATTTCTTATGTGTAGTTGATGGATTTGAGTGGATCAAGAATAATAGCAAGACATTCTTGGAAAACTTCTAGGACATAAACATATTGGAATTTTTCACTTTTTCTTGCAACATGCAAAGAAATTTGTGGGTTGTTGAAATTGTAGTACAAAACCATTTCAAATGAAATTACAAGTTGAAATTATAAGTTGTACCTAGAAAAAACTTGATCACAAGGAGTATAACCAATAAAACATGGCTTTTGGCTTCTCCCCAAATTTCATAAGCAATATTTGCCAACGACATTATTATAGGCCAGACAACTAAACATTGTTCGATCATTTGATAAGGTGGTTTGATCACTACAAAATATCAAACTAGCTATCACACTTCCTGGTGAATTGACATGATCTTGCATAGCTATCTACCACTTTCCTATATCAAGAGTGGTATATAGTTTTGTATAATTTCGGCCAAAGTTTAAATTTATCTACATTTGAAGGCATTGAAAAATAGCTCAAATAGAGCATTAAGAAGATTCTTTGAATAAATTAAAGAATTATTTCATCCAAGTCTCCATCCTTTGGAGGTATTACACTTTTAAAAATCCATGCTTGCCAACAAACAAACACATTATGTTATAACAACATAAGCTACCACCTTTGACATTTAACGTGAATTCAGATGTCAAAGTCGTTTACATCATCTTCTTCTGTATTGGCATCTTCATATTGCTCAACGTGAATTCAGATGTCAAAGTCGTTTACCTCATCTTCTTCTGTATTGGCATCTTCATATTGCTCAAGCTCCAAAGTAGTCTTCAAAACAACTAAATTGCTCAATTCAAATAATGAATCAAACAAAGTTTTGAGGAGAAGATCAATATCTGATGAGGATAATCCCATTTGATTCCTGCAATGTCTAATGAAATGTAGCAAATGCACTATAGAATCATATTCTTGTATTCTTGAATTTCTCTCCAACCGTTCATGTTCCAAATCTATCTCAGCATGCAAGCTACATGAACTCGGGCTAACATGCCCTTCCGAAAGGATGTCTGGTGCAATGAAAACTTCTGTTCGAGTTATATTTTCAGCTTCTCTTTGTAGTTCAACTATGTCTTTTAGATTCAGGATTTCACATTTTCCATTCTTCAGATGAGCCGCAAGAGCACCAGCATTGGAAAAATTTGCAGCCCCACACTTTTCACATGAAAACAGAGACTTTGGAGAGTCACTGCATAAACTTCTAGTGTTTGCACGCACCTGCTAACCGCCACAACAACACTCCTATCAGCAATGTCTTGCAAAAACATTAAGTCTTCTAAATCATTCCTTATCAAATGGGACCATCCATCATCAGGTGATATTCAATTCATTGGTAAAAACAAAGTGAAGAGAGAAGCTCATATCAGACCAGAAGCGCCAAGACAACTCACAAAAAAAAGATCACAAATGAATCATGCATGCGGAGGAAGAGCTAGACTGATGGAAGAGCTACTACGCAAACACTGACGTGCACTTACCCTCGAAGGTGTGTGGTCGTCCTCAAAGGTGAGTAGCTATGGATCGAGGGATTGTACAGAACTTGCGAATGTGCAAGCTCACGTGCGCTTACAGTAGTTGAATCTTTACTGAAAAAGGATGACGTATGTTTAATAATCTAAACTAATTTGTATATCAAGTGTCATTGTTAAATGTTAGAATTAGTTACTTTTGAGTATATATATGATTCTATTTTATTCTCTACCATAAACATACTAAACTTCTTTGGTTTGGATTTGTAACATGGTTTTGAATTCTTTTAAAACTACTTGGTCAGAGTTCCAAAAATCTAACTTCAACATCATCAAAGTTCATATGATGAAACATTTTCTTGATTGTATCTATAGAGCTAGTAACAAGCGAGCTACAACATTACAAATAATAAACCACAATCTATGCTTTGAATAGCTTCACAAGTTCACCCACCACATGGATGGCTTCAAAATCTGAATCAAGAAAGAATAAAAACTTTGGATAGAGTAAGCTTTTATCGTACCCTTTCTTCCTCTAATGGAACTTGAAATTTATTTATTTCATATCTACAAAATGTTATTAACATTACTAATAAAAATTTAGTAACTCAAAGTTTATCAATGTGTAAACTATTTCTATTGGTAAAAATGTATTATCAAGAGCAAAGGCAAACTTACACATGAAGTGGGGCAAAACAAATGATTTATCATTCTCATCAATAGTGATCATAGTACTCAATACAAGGATTTTGTTGGATTCTCAACCAGAGCCATAGAATAATCTCCATACAATACTTGATATAAGGTAAATCAACCTATTGTGGTCAGAATTTGGAGTCTGCCTTCATGCCATTGTTGAAATTCTTCAAAAAAATTCCCACACAAAGATAAGTGTGAGAAATAAAGAGAGCAATTGAAATTTTATTTTTCAGACAAAGTGTGAATTAGTAGTGTATTTTTGAAGTGATCTTCCTAACATGGTTTGTAGGCTGTCCCATAACCAACAAAAAGTGTATCCAATATGCCATCTTAACCAACTAAAGTGGTCATAATAATTTCTAATGTAGAATGCCATGAAAAGTAAGTTACTGACAATGATTTTGAGAATCCCTACGGCGGGGCACCAAAGGGACCCAACACTAGGAGTGGGCTTCTTACTATGGGGCAAACTTGTAGTTAACACATTATCAATTAAAATTGAATTTTAGAGGAGAGGAAGAGTTCATTATTTGCACATGAGGTAGTAGGATGTAAAACAACCCATGTGGGATAATGTAAATTAGAATTAGTAGGAACTCAACTGCTCATAGTTAAGTCAAACGTAGGTTTTATTTTTTAATAGATTTTCAAACCTCATTTAGGCATAGTAGAAAAAAAAAGTTCAAAAACACTTTGAACTAAGAAAAGTTGATAAATGAAGACAAAATCCGTTTGAGATTTAGAATCTCCGATCAAAAGTTATAGACAAATTTGAGAGAGGGGTTGGAAGGGAATTATTTTGTACAATTCTAAACTCTTTTTTTCAAATCTGTCCATATATTTTGATTGGAGGTTCTAAATTTCAAACAAATTTTTGGAATTGAAATTTATCTTCATTTACCAGCTTTTCTTAGCTCAAAAAGTTTAGAAAAAGAAAACTCTACCATGCCTAAATGAGGTTTGAAATTATATTGAAAAACAAAACCTACTTTTGACTTAACTATGAGCGGTTGAGCTTCTACTAATTCTAATTTACATTATCCCACATGGGTTGTTCTACATCCTACCACTTCATATGTATATAAAGAGTTTCTCTACTCAATTCTAATCTAAAGTTAAGATGGAAATATTTCTCAACAAATGTGAGATGGTTGGTGGATTTAATTCCCTTATTTAAGTGAAAGTAGTTTTTTGTGATTTGGCACTTGTGTTTGGTGAGTTTGTTGTGGGAAAGCTCTTATAGTGGAAAAGTTGGGTGTTCCTAATGCGGTAACTAATGACTCCATGAGTGTTAGATTAGATATTGATTGTGGTTTGAGAAAATCGTCATGGGATCATGAGGTGTTCACTATGGGTGATCTGACCATTATGGGTTGTTTTACCTTATACATGAGTGGAAATATCTTCTATAGTTTGCCAAATTTTGAATTTGATGGTGGGATGTTGCTTCATGATTATAATGCATTGGGTATTCTTGTAGGACCTAGGCAAAAGTTTGGAGACTAGCATATGTAAGGACATGCTACAAATCAATTTTTTGAAGCACCATGGGACAATTTTGTAGCTACACATTTCAAAGAAGGTGGTGATGAAAATATTGACACATCTTTTGGTGAGATTAGACTTCTTTTCAAATTAGAATTGTGCAAAAGAGTTGGCCCTAGTAAAGATGTATAAAGAGGTACCACATAGTAGTAGATTGATAGATTGATTGAACTTAGATGTTGCAAGGGATAATATTTAGTAGTAGAGGTTGCAAATATATTGAAAACAATTCATGTACTACCCACTCGACTATCCAATTTTGTGACTCTAAATAGTTTTTTTGGTTAATGCTTTTAAATTTTAAATTCTTTATTTCCATGGAGTTCTAGAAGACAAAGTAAGAAGTGTTCTTAACAAGGTCTTGTATGAAACTATTGAATGGGTGTTGAAAGAGTGTAAATACTATGGCCATTGAAAAGACAAATGTGGTTATTATAAAAATGCTTGAATATGCTTGAATTATTGAAAATGCTTGTTTACTATGGCCATTGAAAAGACATATTCTATCTTGAAATAATAGAGCATTGAAAATGAATGGAAACAATGGACATTCAAATCTCATATAATATAATGAAACAATGTGGTCTTGAAACCACATAAATATAATGGCCGTTGTAATGGCATACAGACAATAGCCATTGAAAATACATTGTTTCAATGTTGTTTTGAAAATTGAAACAATATAAAAACAATGGCTAGTTGTTACAATGGAAAATCAACCGTTGCCTTAATTCGAGATGTGGTTTACCAAAATTGTGCAAGGCGGCCATGGACATTTTTCTAGAATTATGATTGAAAGTTCACATGTGCCCATAGGGAATGTTTTGAAGCATATTATAATTATCTAGCGTGCGGCAAAGAATCACATGTGAGTTTGTACCATAATCTATGATTTCTATATATGTAGCAAAATTTTGTTTTCCAAAATTACATTTTCATTCAATAGTGAATCGTAAATAATTTTATCTTCACATTTTTATGATTATGCATATGTTTCCTTCGATGACTCTTGACGCTAATAATCCAAGAGTGTCTTCTTCTAATTAGGGATGCATGTAGGACCCATTATTGTATGGTGGCCTACATTAATTTCTCAAGTAGTGTTGCTATTATGTGAGCCTAGAATCATGAGTATAGGAGTCTATACACCAATGTTATAGGTGTGTATACTATAGAAACCTTCCAAGATTATAGTGTACCTATGTTTTAAATACCTATATTATAGGTGTTTATACTATAAACACCTTCAATGGTTGTAGAGTATCTACTTATACATATTCTCAAGGCACTTGTAGATTTGCATTTCCATGCTCACATGCTAGCATCATTGGTTTTCCAAGGACCATAGACAAGGGAGAGGAAAAATTGGCATACATGTAGGAGAATTTTCTTTTCATGATGAAAAATTATCACTTATAGAAGGTGATCTTATGTATGTTTTCATCATTTGAATATCCCCTAAAAGATTTCAAGAAATCTTCAAAAATGGATTGATATATAGCCAATTTTGTGTACCTCTTTGTATTGCAAAATGATTTAGAGAGTATTTGAATTTGAATTTGATTTTAAAAAAATTTCATGAGTGTACCTAAGAGGACATACAAATCAATAGTAAAGAGACTCGATCTTTGGTGTAGAGGAAAACTTTTGTATTCCAAGAGGATCCGAAGTTTTTTCTCCTTGTTGGGCAATGATGAAAATTTTAATTTTAAACATTGAATGTTATAATCTTTCAATTTATGTAGTGAAATGGGCTGAAGTTTTTTTAACATATGGATAAAATATTTTGCTATAATTTTGTATGATTGAAGTTTGAAAAAAAATTCAATTTTCATTTTAAATCAATATACCGAAAAATCGGAGTTTTTGACAATGTTTTCTTGAAAGACACCCCTGGTCCTTTAGGGGTTAACATAGGAGGGACAAGTTGATAGCATTTTGCACACAATTATTTTCCATTGGAGAAGGACACATTCTCTTAACCTATTCAAGAGATGTACGTACTAAGTTATTTTGCTCCTAACCTAACTAGATTATAAGACTTTGAATCCTTTTAACTTAAAATTCTTGTACTAAAGATTGTGAATCATATTTTTTTTGGTGTTGAAGAATTGATTCGAGAAACTGGGGAAAAAAATTCACCCCCCTCCCGAGATTTTCATTCTTAAAATATTATTTTCTCAAGAATTTGCTAAGATTGCTTGTGAAACAAGAAGCTTCATAACTTTCACATCACTTATCCAAATTGAATGAATCAAATCTTTCTGCAAAGACAAAAATATAATCTATAAGAAAGAAATCAAGATATATTTTTTAATTATTTCAAGTTTTGGGTTTCTTTTTTTTGCCCAGCCTTGCCTATTGGGGGCTTATCGTGGCATAACTTTTGCTCTTGGGTACTAAATGAAATTATAATTATAATTCCATAAAGCTTAAGTTTTACTATATTGAAAAAAATTCAAGGAACATTTTGAGAATCCCTAGTAGGCATTATAATGGAAATCCCCTATGACAATTCCTTTTTTTTCCTTTTTTTTCTATACACAAGGAATGTGGCCATTAGAGGGAAATGTGAGACTATGAATTCTATTGAGGGGAGAATTTGTGCATTTTTTAATGTTATTTGAAGATGTCTCCTATTCCAAATCAACTCAATTTATGAAATTCATTATTCTAGAATGTAGATTTATGCCTCTAAAATCTAAATTTAATGTAGATTTCAGTGCACATAATCAAAACAATTCGTAGATTTTGGAGTCTCATATCTAACTTATATGTAGACTTTGAGTTTCCAATCTCATTGATTTTTACATTTTAAATTTTTTGATCTAGCCCCTTGTTGGGTTTCAAGAGTTCAAAATGTTAATAATACATATATTTCATTTGTTTTACAATTTCACAAATTATACAATTTCTTAGGTTTCCAAACATATAAATTCTAGAATCTTAGATTTCTATGAATAGAATTAATTGTCATGAAGATTGACAGCTTACAAGTCTTATATGTCCAACCTCATGGTACTCTTGACAATCAATATGGGACAATTGCATTTTGTAAAATCTACCAAATATTAGGTGGAAACAACATTCAAATGTAAAATGTGTCAATTTGTTGTAAAGTCTATCAATTTGGATTGCACATGGGAGATTTGGGGAGAGTTTATAAAAATCCCTGCAAAGAAAACCCACTTGATTTCTTTACATATAGGAATTCTTTGAAGATCCCCCCACGATGACATTAGAACACAAGGAAACATAGGAATAGGCAAAAACTAGTAGGGACAAACTATAGAATCTCCAAATCAGTCATAGGGAATTCTAAACAAGTCCACTATGATAAAGAAATTATTATAATTCTAAAAGATATCTATTATGAATTTATCATCTCTATAAATGTCTTTAATTGTCTAAAAAACACATCTATGGTAAACTCTCTAAAATGACATCATCTTACACATTAGGCCCTCCCTTCTCTACAATGTAAATCCTACGCATCAGATGATCAGTACTAGATTGTGAGATTAAGGGAACTTGCTAATTAGTGCAAGGTTGGCTAGATCGATGCGACGGCTTCACTTGGTTTGATACCTCGAAGATGCACAGTCCGGACCACATAATCGTAGAGTTCCCTGAGGCAGCAAATTTTACTTTTGGGACTCACGCTGCTTGTCGATCGAGGAATCAGGGTGAACAATTCAAGCTCAACCATCTGCAAATGGCAATGCAATCGTGTCGGTATCCTTTCCGACTTGCAATCAATTCTCAGCATGTGATCGACTGGGCCTGCACAAACTCTCCCGAAACTCTTCATCGTCATCGTGAACAATGTCTGTGTTGAAGAAAATGTTGGAGCCAACCGAGTGTCCTTCCTTGCTGACAATCTACTTGGAAATCGAGAAGTAATTGCCGCTACCGATCATTGGTAGCTCTTAGAAGCTCTTAGAATCAAGAATGCTTACTTGGTAGAATTCATTGCCAAGAAAAAAGAACAAATCTTTGTTCTTACCAAAGTGGTAGTAAGAGAAGTACTAGAAGGAAGAAAAATACTCCCACATTGTTGCCAAATTGCATATGTGAAGGTGAGCTTCATTTAATGTCAATTAGTGTACGCAATGTTTTGAAATTATACCTTCAATTTGTGAAATGTAATTAAGTTGACGATTCCTTGTGTGCCACAATTAGTTATTATACTCAATGTGCATGTTTAACAGAAAATGGTGACAAATGTTGAGTGCAAGCTCCTAATTGGTCATTATTCATTCTCAGCCATTTATCCTTCGAAGGATATTATAATGGAATGCCTCTTGGTGTCATTTCAAGTACCTTCAGATGATGAAGCAATAAGATCAACCTTTCGGAGGGGAGTGGACTAAAAATCTACTAAAAAGAAAAAAAAGGGTATTATTAGAAGAGTTGTATGTGATAACATCACACTACGGAGAGGCAACATGACTTGGGAACTCAAGAGTCACTTTTTTACTCTTTTAGGACTTTGAAAACACCCTTGTCAAAGTGGTGAAGAAGCAAAAGAAGAATGGAAAAAAAAGTGCAGGACATATGGAAATTCCCATGTCATGTTAGGAAGATACTACTCATCTGTTGTTCCAATTCAAATTACCCTTGAGCAAGTAGGGTTATTTTTCCACGTAGTATGTTTTAAATTACATTAAATATTCTTTCAATTAATGCTTGTTGTTTAACACCTATTAATGCTTGTTGTTTAATAACACCTACTGCTTGCTTTATTGGCTTATAGTATTGAATGATATTGGTTTTTTATTTCTCACTTATAGATGGAGCTAGCATTGAATTCCAAGATTCTTTTTGAAGGACAATTGACCTCTCAACACGCTTTTCAGATTTACCTCATGAAGATAAAAGAAGAAGATATCAAGCAAAACTTGCAACTGATGCGTAGGATTTATATTGTAGAGAAGGGAGGGCCTAATGTGAAAGATGGTGATGTCATTTTAGAGAGTTTACCATAGATGTGGTTTTTAGACAATTAAGGACATTTATACAGATGAGAAATTGATAATAGATATTTTTTAGAATTATAATCATTTCTTTATCATAGTGGACTTGTTTAGAATTCCCTATGACTGATTTGAAGATTATATAGTTTGTTCCTACTAGTTTTTTGCCTATTCCTGAGTTTTCCTGTGTTCTAATGTCATTTTGGGGGGATCTTCAAAGAATTCCTACACATAAGGAAATCAAGTGGATTTTCTTTGCAGGGATTTCTATAAACTCTCCCCAAATCTTCCATGTGCAATCCAAATTAGTAGACTTTACAACAAATTGACACATTTTACATTTGAATTGTTTCCATCTAATATTTGGTAGATTTTACACTACAAGAGAAAGGGGTGTTTTAAGTGTGTTTCTAAGTATAGTCCTAGAGACAAGATATTATGTAATGATCTTTATGTAGATTTTTAGTAAAAAAATTACTATTAGTACTCGTATTTTCAGTAAATTCTTACTAAAAATCTACATAAAGGTCAACATAAAGGTCATTACTTGATATCTTATCTCTAGGACTATATTTAAAACACCCCTTTCTCTTGTAGTGTTACAAGATGCAATTGTCCCATATTGATTGTCAAGAGTACCATGAGGTTGGACACATAAGACTTGTAAGTTGTCAATCTTCATGACAATTAATTCTATTCATAGAAATCTAAGATTCTAGAATTTGTATGTTTAGAAACCTAAGAAATTGTATAATTTATGAAATTGTAAAACAAATAAAAGATGTGTATTATTGACATTTTGAACACTTGAAACCCAACAAGGGGTTAGATCAAAAAAATTGAAATGTACAAATCAATGAGATTGGAGACTCAAAGTCTACATATTAATTAGATATGAGACTCCAAAATCTACAATTTATTATTATTTTGTGCACTGAAATCTATATTAAATTTAGATTTTAGAAGCATAAATCTACATTCTAGAATAATGAATTTCATAAATTGAGTTGATTTGGACTCGGAGACATCTTCAAATAACATTGAAAAATGCACAAATTTCCCCCTCAATAGAATTCCTTGTCTCACATTTCCCTATAATGGCCACATTCCTTGTGTATAGAAAAAAGAGACCTTTAAAAAAGGGAATTGCCATAGGAGATTTCCATTATAATTGTCATAGGGGACTTTGAAAATGTTCCTTGTGTTTGTTTCATGTGTCTTTTTATACAAATTTTGAATATGCATTTTCTTTTCTTTTCAATTTATTTGTGGCTAACGTAGTATATACTGAGTCTAATGAGTATGATGTTAAATAGTCATTAGTTGAAGGTGAAGGTATTATAGTATTTCAATCAACAACATTTTACCTATAGTATTGAAAGTAACTATTGTAAATATATTTTAATCATAGTAGAGTTAGGCTCCTAGTTAGTAATACTACAGCTCTTCAAAATATTTGAGAAACTAGAAAAATTGCACTCTTACTTTTGAAGCATAGTATTCTTTGAGTCCAATTGCAATTAGTCATTGTTCCCCTATTTTTACAATAAGTCTTTATTTCAATACAACAATTGTTTTTAAGATGATATAGAAGCCATTGTTTCAACATTGTTCCCCATTGTTTGAATTTGACAATGAGGCAAAAAGATGCAGCACTTGCATTAGTAGGCCCCCCCTTTTTCTCCTAAAAAATAGAGCCGTTGATTTTTATTTAAAAAATAATTACAACCCCCCTCCCAACCGTTGATCTGAAAAAAACTTGGATATGGATACTTATATGGATACAGATACCGATACGAATACAGACTGGGATACTATACTATCTGGGATATGGATACGGATACGGACTGGGGATACGAGCAATATCCCATATTGTTTGTCATGGGTATTGTCACGGGAAACTACAAAGGAGGGGAGGGGAGGGGAGGGGGAGGGAGGTTAAAAAAATTTCATTAAATTTTTTTTAATTAAAACTATTTGGAGCTGGGGGATAAATCATTTAAAAAATATTCATTTAAAAAATATTTGGACGGGCGGGGGGGGGGGTGTTAAATAATTTTAAAAAAAAACAATGGATTTGAGCTCATTGTGACAAAGTGTCACAATGACAATGAGCTCAAAAGATGCAGGTACTGCATTCATTAGGTAACTGTTGTTACAATGTTGTTACTAACATTGTAACAACATTGCATGGCACTAGGTATTGTTTTTGAATAGTTCATAGGTTGTTTCAATGACATTAGAAATTGGAGATGCATACAAATTCCCCACATATTTGAAGTAGATGGATAACAATATGATTTCATAATTTTTGTATATTCTTCAACATTTTGTCTTCTCCAATTATACAAGAAGTACTAATATAACTCCATCCAGATCTAGAAATGTGTCATTGGCCACTTTGGATTCCTACCCTTTGGGCATTTGTTCATGTTGAATTGGAGAAGTTTGAATGTTTTCCCTTATGGCCCATTTCCTTGTGGCACGCTCACTATATATTGAGAATTCATATGGAAATTGAATGAGTTGAGCATACTTTGAAAGCAAAAGCATTGAACTTTTATCCTTCTAATCAACAAAAGTCATTGCCCTCAATTTGTGCATCCACCACTTTAAGGTCTTTTGGACACTTCTACTAAAGATTTTATAAAGGACCAATGGAAGTGCAATAGTTGTCCATTATATTACAAGTCATTTTCCTTCATGACTTGTAATAAATTTAGAACCACATTATGAGTTGAAGTGGATTTTCGACATGCAGTGGAAGTGAATCCTTTGTGAATTGTTGCCTTTCTATGATAGTTTGAAACAAATTTGGACTTAGAGCAAAATTTTGGTCTTAGACTAATCAATTTTTAGAGTCTACAAGGGACCACATATTTATACCCCATTTCTATAAATTTTTGGGGCATATATTGACATGATGGGTAGTAAAAAAAACTTTGTACCTTATCATCATCTCATCCATAGTGGCATATTTTCCCAAATGCCAAGCCCTTGGTGATATGAATCTCTAATGCCATTGAACAACCAACGTCATGGTAGGCATGTAATTCTAGAAGAAATTGGATCATGAATTTCTACTATATGACTTAGGTTCCAAGTCATATGATAAGTGAGTTTTGTTCTATATAGCATCCCAATACATATATTTTACAGTATTGGTGTCCCCTTCAATACCAAGAGTATCCTCATCACTAGGCTCTTTCTTATCATTACTTTTCCACTCCCCCACCAAACTATCACTTCCATTGTTTTGCATAGGAATTGTCATTTGCACTCTTTGTTGTTGCTTACATACCGTTGCGGGTATTGGTAGAACTCCATTGAAATACTTGTTGACCTCAAGAAAATGGCCAAAAAGTCATAACGTGCATTTGCATTGCCACCCTCTAGTCCTATGGTTACATTTATACCAATATTTTGTTGCTCATGGAGAATGGGTTCAAAATTTAAGCCTATAGGACCTTCATCAAATGATGGATTTTGAGGCCTCGACCTTGAGAGCTACTCCCTAGACTAACTTGGAATGCCTAAGTTTCCCATGGCCATTCCCTTGCTCAAATTTCCCCTCCCTTGTCTACCCCAATTGCAAAAACCATCCCATGCCAACATCAATCCCATCCCTTCTACATCCTCAACCCCCTTTGCATCTTGAAAGCCCCCACTAAATTATCATTGAGTTGAACACTTCAAACTGCCTACATTTCCCCCCACCAACTAGCTAAACCTTATTTGTAGCAACTATGCCACTCAAGTTGCTTCCACAACTTTGAAGTGGCTAGATGCAACACAAACCTTTTTTCTACAACACGAACCTTTTTCCACAACCTTTAGTGACATCAACTTCTACATTAGGGGCTTTTTTGATATATTGTGTTGTCTCTACCGGCAAGGTAAAATTCTTCCTCTTTGTTTTATAGTTCTTATCTTTTTATTGTAGATGTAAGCATAGTGCAACAACACTATAGGCCACAACATATCTTCAAGACTACGCACTTGCTTTTCATCATCCTTATTATCTTTAGAATTGTCTTCTAATAGAGACTCATAGCTAGATTTTTTTTCTCTCCCTTCTACAAATTTTTGGCTATCAAAGAATCCGGTGTTATAATTGCCAATACTTAGCATGCTCCTCAGCGGAATGGTAGTTGACAATAGCGTTGATTGGAATAGTTATTGTGTGCTCTCCATCTCCGTTGGTAGAGGTGGAAAAATATTTTGAGAGAATGCCTTGCTTGAGGAGGCATTTGCTATCCATAGTCTTGTACTAAGGTGAGGCGCTTCCAGACAAGAAGCGGGTTGTTAAGTATATAAAGAAGTATAAAAGAACACTTCAAACAAGAGTTATAGAATAAAAATTGAAGAGACAATGGATGTAGTTTCTACAAATTGAATCCTAGAGTTGAGAGAGGGTAATGAAAGTAGCCAAAGCATACTTGCCTTTTTCCTTCCATTAGGGAAAATGATTTCTCCTCTTTGGAATTTTTCGGGGAAGCACTAATGTCCACCTCCCAAGAATGCAATGCATATGAAGCTTTAGAGAACAAATATGCCCAATTTGCAAGTTACAATCTCTTCAACTCACTCTCCCTTGTTGTTTCCGTAGGATCCAGTTGAAGTAGATTGCAATGGAAGTAGATAGGTGAGAGACTGTAGGCATCGATTTTTAGCATGATGCAATTAGTACAAGAGAAAGTGGAGGTTGAAATGGAAGATTGCTATTATGTAAGTCTAGGAACATGAGCCTATGAGCCTACGAGACTATACACCTATGTTATAGGTGTCTATATTATAGAAACCTTTCATGATTATAGTTTAACTATGTTGTAGATACCTATACTATAGGTCTTTATATTATAAACACCTTCAATGGTTGTAAGATATCTACTTATATGTATGCTCAAGGCTCACATGCTTGCATTTTCATGCTTACACACTAGCATGGTTGACCCCTCATAGACTAAGAGAACACAATTTGTCCTCTTCAAATTTTCAATGGCAAATTCTTGGTAGGTGAAACAAATATCAATATTTTGAAAACTAGGGTCTTGTAGAATAACAAGTTGACATACTTGTTTCAATTTCTGATTTTCAAAATTTCAATGTGAGAAGTATTTTAAAATTTATTTAGGAGATGTAGTCTTGTAGAAAAAGGCAACAAATATAATTTTTTTCACAATGTAAGGAATATTGGGGATGGAAAAGAAAATCTTGAACATTTCTAGTCTTTGGTCTACACAAATAAATTGGATCTGGGGATTTTTTTCCAAATTTGTATTTTCATCAATTTTAAAAATACAAGGTTCAATCTAGTGTGATTAAGAACAATGGTGCTATTCTGTGAGCATGTGAGCATGAGCTTATGAATAGTGAGCATGGACTATGTGAGTGTTGAGCTCAAAAATTTGAAGAAGCACTAGAAAACTTAATAATATTCTTAGAAATAGATTCCATTTAGAAATTTTAGTTAAGTTTTATTATTTTTAGTAAATTTTTGCACCTATTACTATGGACCTATTACCATGGTTATGTAGAATTTAGATGAAGATCAAAATTTTCAGTGTTGTTTAAAATATTAGAAGTATACATTATGAAAATGATGAACTTAATTGATATGAAAGATGGATGGAGATGGAAATAAGTTTGTATAGAATATTGATTGATCACTATCTTATAGCAATGTAGATCTTCTCAGGGCTGATGTGATGGGTACCAATAATATTTTCTTGATGCACTGTTGTTGGACTAATTTAGATTTTAGAAAAAAAAAATTGTTGATAAGAATTATTTTTATATCTAATGATCTTTATCATAGTAAATTTGATTGATCATTGTCTTGTAGCATTATAGATCTTCTCATGGTTAATAGGAAGGTACCAACACTTCTTTCTGAATTTGCAAGTTGGTGGACTTGTTTAGATTTTAGAAAAGAAAATTTGTTAATAGGAATTCAATATATGAGGAAAGAGCTTAGTTGCATCAAGACGGAGGGTACCTATACTTCTGTCTTGATGTGTTGGTAATTGGACTTGTTAAGATTTTGGAAGAAAATCATTAGATGTTTTTTGGGGGGTGGGGAGGGCCGTTTCAGGCTTGTTCCCGACCCTGATCCCCCCGGTAGTTTTGGAGAACAACCGTTCCCAAGCCGTTCCCGATAGAAAAATTTTGAAAAAAAAAAAAAAAAAATTATATTCTTGAAATGAGAAAAAAACAGAAAAAAAAATTAAAATTTGCCGATGTGGCAGTCGCTCGACCACATCAGCACGCAGTTCGCAGCAGTTCGCAGGGAGTTCGTAGCAGTTCCCAAGGAAACTCGCGGCCCTCCACAATGCTGGAAATCCATCTAATGATTTGATTGATAGGGATTACTTTGGTAAGGAATGAGCTTAGTTTCACCAAATTGTTGATTAATTGACCATTGTCTTTTTGTGGTACTTCTAAAGATCCAACTCTTTCACCTTTGATCAAATGGTCATTTGGTTAATCACTCTTCTTTTGTTGCTTGGTACCTCTTGGATCCTCCTCTCGGATCAAGCACTTGTCATCTTGATGTGCTACTTATTGGACTTCGCTAGATTTTAAGGGAAAAAAAAATGATTATTAATTACGATTCATTTAAATCAACGAAGGTTGTTCCATTGAGATTATAATCATTCTCCTCTCATTTTTGGGTACCTCTTGGAGCCGAGAGGTACCCCTAATTGCGGGGGAGGGGGTCATTTTTTTCAACCTCTAGAGGGATCTTCTCGATGCCAAGAGGTAACCAACAACAAAAAGGGAGTGGTTATAAAAATCAAAATCTCAATGGAACATCCTTAATTGATTTCAAACAAATCCTAATCAATCACCAATTTATTTTTTATTAAAATCTAACAAAGTCCAATAAGTAGCATATCAAGGTTGTTTAAGGGACTATGATAAAAGGTCCATAAAAATTGGTCTATGATAATAGATACCCAAAATAATAAAATTTGACCAAAATTTTTAAATGGAATCTCTGAAAAATTATATGCTCACAGGCTCATAAGCTCACAAGTTCACACTCATAGAATAGCAACCCTACATGAAGGATTAGGCCCATGGGATAGTCAAGATTTCCAAAATCGTCAAAATGAATTGTAGCATACAACTTAGAACAATAATTGAAAAAAGATTTCAAAACAAAGTTGTAAAATGTGATTCATAGATTGTATCTATAAGGTTATATATGCTACTACTCTAACCAATATTTTTCAAAAAAATTAAAGACTGGAAATTTGAAATTCCTTCTAAAATTCCTCAAAAAAATTATAATCTTAACCCCTAAGTGCCTAAGCCTTTTCAAGTGTATTTTTCCCATGAAAAAAGAACATGGGTTTATAGTTATCTCCATTGAAACAAAATGATTTTTTTTTCAAAATCTAACCGTATGGATGTTTAAAGAACTTGCTTATTAGTATGTACACCAATTTTGAGTGCAAAATTCTATAAGAGTTGTGAGATTATAACAAGAGAAATGTATGTTTTCTATTTTTTAAATGTTCTCCCTCTCCACAATGTTTCAGAAATTTGCACATAAAAGCTTTTTGGGATTAGAAGTGACATGAACAACTACAAATTGTGTTAGCACACTAAACTAACCTTTCAAAAAACTTAATATCACTTGAAAAGCTATTAAACTCATTACATAATCCACCTTGCAATTGTTGAGATGCAATTTTTTTAATAAGTATAATTCACAAATAACTCCAAATCAACACTTGCTTGTTTAAATTTTCAATGGTGAAAATCATGAAAACACTTTACTCTTTCGATTGGGACCATTTTCAAAGCAAATGAATAAGTGGAAGTTTTTAGATCTCAAATCAAGTGAAATTGCTCAAAGTTGAAAAATGAAGTAAAATTAGCAAGCTTTACTCTTCCACTAACGGACATAAATGGCTCTGGAGACCTCTCAACACTCAAATATGTACCTTTTTCAGTGAAAAATGAAAGTTTTGAATAGTTAACCCTAAAAACTGCCCAATTTTTTTTTTAAAACGGGCAAACAAATTTAACTGCCCACTTCAAAATGAGCCTGAAATTTCAGATCGACCATATATGGTCGATGAGGCAGTTAGGGGTTAATAAGGATTTTTATTTTTTGAGTTTAAAATTTTAAGTTCTAATTAAAAGGATTTTTTAACATTTTGATTTTACTTATTTATTCAAGCTATTTTTGAAGGATCATTTTTTGAATTGGAAAAATTAATTTTGGAGGTTAAACATATTTATACCCCTTGAACTATTGAAGATTTGTGAAAGGAAGTTGTAATAATCTATACAAGACAAATGTAAGATAATTTATATAAGAATATGCAAAAATTTAACCCCTAAAGGACCAAACATTGTTTTTTGGCAACATAGCGATTTTGGGTAGCTCACTATAGACGGATTTTCTTATTTTTTTCCTTGAAAATTTTACACAATGTGCGACCGAGGAGTAGCTTTAAGGCACAAAAAATTTCATAACTTTTGACTACATGTTTAAAATTTTATTGTATGATATGTTATTTTCAGTAGTCGGCGTGCAACCTAGGCATACCAAAAAACTTCTTTAAAAATCACTTTTAAGAAAATAAATTTGAAATTTGTTCTCTAGATTTATATATACGTGGAAAGCTTTGAATCATTTCATTTTGATTTATGAGATGAAAGTTATGAGGTGTTCTACTTTGCGGGTAGTTATGGACTTGAAACTAAACTTTGGAGTCCTTTATTTAACTCAATTTTTTATATTTCTTGAAAAAAATAAAAACATATGATGTAGATTGTTTATTACTACATTACCATGGTTGTATTGGAATTTTTCAATTTCATAATTTAATTCTTAACAATTTAGTGTTTTGAATCACTTTGTACTTCTTTCTACTTACTATTTTTTTCCTATATATTGTGCAATTCCAAGTGATCTAAATTTTTTTTAAGCATGTAGTCAATTTGAATTGAAGAATGGATTCAAAGAGTAACCACCATTTTGGACATTTTTTCATACAAATGTGACCTTGTGAAGTGCAACTACCCGTATTTTTACAGGAACAAAAAAATGATTTTTGTCACTTCAAACATTAATATCTTGCAATCTACACATTGGAAAACTTTGAAATTTTTTCCACATCTTTTCAAACTATTTTACTACAAGATCCTAAGGTTACATGTGTCTAAAATATTTTTCATCTGACCTTTAGCAAGTAGCATTTTTCGTAAACATAGCATTTTTGGTCATCCATTTATGAATAGAATTTTCATTTTTTTTTCTTTGAAAATTTCATATGACTTGTGGTCAAAGAGTAGCTTTAAGGTGCAACAATTTTTATAACTTTTGACTACATGGTCAAAAAATTATTGTATCATATATAGTTTCTTTTGGAGCCTAGGCAACTCAAAAAATCACTTTTCTAAGAAATAAAAATTTGAAATTGGCCTTCTACATTCATATATTTATGGGAAGCTTTGAATCATTCTGTTATGATTAATGAGATGGAAGTCATGAGGAGTTTTAGTTTGAAGGGAGTTATGTAATTTCTATTCTAAAATAACTTTGAAGTCCTTTATTTAATTTAGTTTTCAATATTTAAAGATAAATAAAAACATCGGATGTAGGTTGTTTATTATAACATTGAAACCATTGGGATTGGCATTTTTGAATTCTTAATGATTTAGTCTTTTAAATTTTTCTTTATTCCTTCAATCTACCTCCTATTTTTTTCGAGCATCAATATGAAATATTTTTTGTTTAAATTTTTTTATACGTATTTCCAATTTATTTCTTCAACATATTATGGAATGTCGCAAGTTATAGGATTTACAAGTTTTTGGGTAAAAAATTTGAAAGATGAAATCATGAAGACTTGAAAGTATTCATTTTTGAAATCCAAGCATCATGATCTTGCAATTGGTAAGGTTTTTTATTCTAGAATTATAGGAGGGTGTACTCTAATAAGTTAACCAAAAGATCCTACATATGCTTGGATTTGTTAAAAAAATAAATATAGATGAAGACTTTAGCCTTGCGTTGGAGACTGATATTTTCAAGCAGTTTTGGGCCTCTAAACATGAAAGAAATTTAGAGGTTAGATTTTTATTTTGTTTTGTTTTATTGAGGGCCCCATTGTATAACAGGCGAGGAAAAAATCTCTAGGGGAGGACACTCTCACTACATTTGGGGTACCTACGTGCGGCGGTGGAAAAAGTAATTCATGTAATTCACCTTGAATAAACTATAATTTCATTCTAAAATTTTGAGCTTTGTTTAACAATGACTAAAGGTTTCTATTGACAAAAAATTCAATTCCAAATAACATAAGATATATTGTCTAGAAAGGGTTGAAAAATGAACTAAAATGGCATGTTCTCCAACTAAAATATTTATAGAGCTCACATGAAGATGACTATTGCATCAATATTCAACCAAAATAAACTTTCAATAGAAAGCTATTCTATATTATTTTTTTTTCATTTTTCAAATTTTTTTTCTTATATAATATAGAGGTGTGAAAGTTATTTTCAGCTTTACAGTGTATCTTTTTTCTTCAAAAATTTATAACTAATTACTATTAGCACAAAAAAATACCAATAATTCAAAACATAAACTTATAAAGTAGTAAAATCTATCCATAATTTTTTTTTTGAAAAAGAAATTAAATTTTAAGGTGTATTACTTGTTTTACTTTTTCCGCCGCACGTAGTTTGCTAAAACATAGGGAGTGTCCTCCCCGTGAAAAATCTTCCCTAAGAAATGGTTAACAATGTTATCTATCTACATGTGACATGCAATTCACGACTTTGGGGGCTCTTTACTAAAACAGAAAAGCCTTTGCATAACATTGTATAACCACGCATTCAGGTCCTCCGTCCCCATGCTAGGAAGGAATTATGCTTTACTAGGTATCTGAAAAAGGACTTATCAATCAATTCAAGGATTGGGGGTGGTTGACGAGCCCTATAAGATAATTTTGTTCACTATAGGGGGCTCCCTTATCAAGAATGCAAAAGAAAAACCCGCCTCATTGGTGAACATTGAATGACATGTACATTGACAAAAGCAACCGTGAAGAAGTTTGAGTAGCTATTTTACTCCAAAAAAATGAATGTCTACTTTAAGAAGAAAGCATCTCCTATAGTACCCATTGTACCCACTTGTTTTATTTGAAATTTGACTTATTCCTCTAATAATAACTTCCATTTTATAACCCAACTTGGAATATGGAACTGCCCCAATGTCCATGTGGGCCTGTTGTTGGGGGAGGTAGATGTGGTGGAGAGGTACTACTAAGTACGCCACCTCCTACACCCGGTTAAAAAACAAAAGAAAAGAATAGACCATGCGGGTCTAGCTTAGGGGCCCCCAGAAGGCCCCTTGGTGGTAAGTTACCCTAACTTACCTGCCTTTTCCGCGTATGCAACATGTAGAAGTTAATTAATTGATTGATTGATTAACCAACCAACCTTTTGGGGGCCGGTAGGGGCCGGTAGAAAACTTTAAATAAAATAGACAGCGGGCCTTTTTCCACCCTTTTGACTCCTAGGAGAAGATTTTCAACCCTATTTCCCCCAGTCACTACATGGATCTAAAGTCTCCCGTTGATAATTAATCACTGAAACCACCTTTTTGCAAATCTCGAAACGATTTTCAGCCAAAATTTCTTGAGAATGGATTAGAACCCGGATTCAACCCTCTTTTGGTCATATTTTTCAGACTCCTCCAAAAGTGGCAATGAAAATTTGGAATTAGATCATTGTTTTACAAAAACAAAACTAAAATTTAGAATTAGTGCTTTCAATATTGGACATTCGCAATTTGTTAATTGGAAGGGTAGGGCTCACTACCAACAATTTCTCTGGGTCAAATACATGTAATGATTCGACCCTATTTGGGTTAACCTCTAAAGTCCTAAGGTCTTTTTTTCATCAAAATCCACTCAAAACTATCATTTCTATTGCAAAGAGAATTTTTTTTTAAAGAAATTGTCTTTTAGTGTATCTAGCCATGAGATCTTGTACTAGACTTGTAGAAGAATATGTGGAAGAAATTTCAGGAACTTTGACTGTATAGTTTGTAAGATATTTGCATTTGAAGTGAAGAGAACAAATATTTTTTCACCTTGCTTGACTAGATTTTTTTGGCTTTGAATCTTCTAAGCTTAAATTTTTTGCATTATTGATTTTTAATTACTGATTTCTTTTTGTTGAAGAATTGAATTGAGAATCTTAAAAAAAATTCATTAAAAATATACTTAATTTTGGATGATTGCAAGAAACACTTGTCTTTTGGGGAGGGGTCTCAAACAACCCTATTTCAATGGCTTGGGGAATAACTTTTTAAAAACAAAATAAAATATGGATAATTTATAAAACATTAAAAATAGTATGTTTGTAAAAATTCAAGCCTAGAAAAATTTATCCCTAAAAGTTATGCACACAAAGAGAGTAATGGAAAATACCAAGAAAATTGATTACTTTGATGTTTGATTTTTTTTAAATAGGGAGAAAATTCAATAAACTAAACTAAAAATTGTTCATTTTTCCTAACTTGATGGTGCTTCTTCTCGACCATTTGCATCTTTGAAAAAATATGTTGTGTTCTTTGCACTTGCACAAACGTAGTGCACTTTGAGCACATGTGGAAGGTGGACACTTTACTATTTGAAAAAATATTTTTATTGGCTTATGTAACTTTAGTAGAAGACCTCGTCTTCCATTAATTAATCACTGAACCACCTTTTTGCAAATCTCAAAACAATTTTCAGCCAAAATTTCTTGATAATGGATTAGAATATGGATTCAACCCTCTTTTGGTCATATTTTTCATACTCCTCCCAAAGTAGCAATGAAATTTTGGAATTATTAGTTCTAGTATTGGACATTTGCAATTTTTGGCTTTGAATCTTTTTAACTTACAATTTTTGCACTACTGATTTTGAATTTTGAATTTTTTTGTTAAAGAATTGAATTGAGAATTAAAAAAAATTCTTAAATCCCCCCCATATTTTTGGATGATTACAAGAAACATTTTTTTTTTTTTTTGTCTCAAACAACCTTATTTTAGTGAGTACAATGGCTTGGTGAATAAAAACTTAAATAAAATAAAGTATGAATAATTTGTAAAATATTAAAAATAGTATATTTGTATCTAAAAGTTATGCTCAAAAAGAGAGTGATGAAAAATACCAAGAATATGAATATTTTGATGTTTGATTTTTAGAAAATAATTTAAAAATTCAATAAAATAAACTAGAAATTTTCAGATTTTTCTTAACTTGAAGGTTTTTCTTCTTAATTAACCATTTGCATCTTTGGGGGAAAAAAAAATTGTGTTCTTTACAATTGCGCAAACCCATAGTACACTTTGAGCACACGTAGAAGGTGGTTAGATGCACACTTTATTATTAAAAATAATCTTTTTGTTGGCCCATATAACTTTAGTAGAAGACCTCATCTCTTAGTTTTAACCTTCAATTTGCATTTTTGGGTCGAAAATAGTACTACCCTCCCTCCAAATGACAAAAGTAGGCATCCAATCAAGGCGGTTGTTTAAAAATAATAAACAAATTTTCAAAAAAGGCTCGTTGTGCCATAACTTTTGCTCCCATGCACCAATTGAAATAAAATGATATTCCCAAAAGGCTAATTGTATTTTTCTATCTTTGAAACTTTTTGCGACAAAAAGCTTCTTAGACATCTTGTAGGTGCAATAATGATTCCAAAATCACAATGAATATTGAGAAAGGAGCTTGACCAAAAATCCATTTTGTCCCCTAAAGAACAAACAAACTTTAGGGGTTAAAGGATTTAATTTTTGTATTATTTGACTTTCCCAAACTAATTTAGAGTCTTTTGTTCTAAAAATGAATTTTTATTTTCTTGTTTTAATTAGTGACACTAGTGACAAAACTTTCAATCTTTGTGTTAAGCCAAATCCAATGACAAGTAGCCCTTTCAATTGGAATCATTATTATTGTACCTCCCACATGTCTAAGAAGCTTCCAAATGGCCATGTGTTTTACTTGTATAGGGTTGTATTAGAACACAATAAGATTTACATCTTAATATGATGAACATCCACATCACAGATGCTAATTGACAACTGACTTATCAATCCAATGATGTATATTTTATTACATTTTTTTTTGCCCCAAGAGCCATAATGTGACCTACTAAGTGAAGTAATTTTTTTTGGAGGGGGGGAACGGAAATAGACAGTCACTCCCTCCCCTTTTTCAACCCCTTTTGACCCCAAGTTGAAGCCGTTTTCAATCCTACTTCCCCGTTGTCGGTCACTAAGCTTACTGTTCGCCACATGGGCCTCCAATTCACTGGTGAGAACTGCCGAAAGTCTCCCATTAATTAATCAATGAAACCACCTTTTTGCAAATCACAAAAACAATTTTCAGTCAATAACTTATTTCATGATACCCTAATGGAATAGAACCCTGATCATTCAACCCCTCTTTGGAGTCATATTTTTCAAACTCCTCCAAAAGTAACTTAATAGCAATGAAGTAAGGTAAAACAGCCCATTGTGGTCAATTCTCTTATTCCGGTCACCTACGGAAGGACCCCATAATGGTTATTCTCAGTTTATGAGATTTTGCGCCACAATCAATGTCTTACCTAACTCTAATGGAATACTTAGTAACCACATTAGAACACGCCAACGACAATACTGTAAGTGGCATAAATCCGGTAAAGTAACCGGGCCCGGTCACTTTACTGTCCCACAGCAGGGACGGCCAAATCTACTGAGGTACCGGCCCCCAACTGGCACTCAAAAGAATTCAATCACATTTAGAAACTAATAATTTCAAAATAAATGAAATGCGCATAGGCATTTATACATAAGTCCAAAATTATATGATAAATGAAATATGAACGTGTTTTGAATTTAGTGAGAAGCTCAGTATATACACATACAGTGATAGGAGGTAGAACAATCCATGTGGGATAATTATAATTAGTAGGAGCTTCACCACTTAAAGTGAAGTTAAATTAAAATATCCCACATGGGATGCTCTACTCCTACCACCCCATGTGTATAAAGAGCTCCACTTCTCTATTGGAATTTCAAGGAACAACTTCGAAATGTGTTTGAAGTAAGGTGAACTTGTTTTCAATGAATTCAAAGATACGATTTTTATTTAAAAAAAATTCAAAGCAAGGAAACTTCTTTGGATTGCATAATTCATTTGAAGCCTCTTCTTAGCGTGTTGGCCGTGGGGCACATGAGGAGCTTGCCGGCTGCGGGTTTCGAAACCGCACTGCAAGCCCCTACCGGCCAGTTGTATTTGCTGCGTCTTCCGTGGGGATGCTCTTAGGAACACCCAACTATTTGAGTGTGCCCCATGGAAATATTGTGACTGCTTTAGAAGAGTAAGGTGACCATTATGGGTACCGTTGCGCGCTGGTTTGGTCTAGTCTACTGACTTTTTTGGGCGGAACACTTCAAAAAATCCTAGTGAATTCATACTTTGTTGGAAAAATATAATTTCAATTGCTCTTGCTTTTTCTCACCCTTGTCTACACGCGGAGAAAAAATTGAAAAATTCCAGCAACCATATAAGGTCAAACTCTTAATTCAGACCACAATAGGCTGTTTTACCTTAGTGCTTCTAATAACTTATTGGACATTTTCCATTTATTAATTGGAAGGGTTAAGGGGAAGGTTCACTCACTGCCCAAGTGTCAAATAAATTTAATCAATGATTCGCCCCTACTCCGCCCTCTATTTAGTAAAGAGCTGTGGTGAAAATGTAAAATCTCCGAAAAAAAGAAGGAAAAAACATGAAAAATCTTCTTCTTTTTCCCCATTGAAAACTCCGAAAATGATACTCCACATTTATTCTCGGGGAGCCTTCGCGTCGCAAGGACACCTGTCCTCGTCAAACCGGCTGAACATTTCGCCTCCATGCGCACCATGCAGCACCGAATTCCAGCGTTGGCCCATCTTCCGGCCCAAGAACGGACCGTAGTTCACGTTCCAGTCACTCCAAAATAAAATTATCAGATGCCCTTCACAAGATGCATCCTAACCAACCAAGTTCCAAATTAAAAAAAAATCCTGATTGAACCAAAAAACAAAACTTGTAGACCCATCCAACCCTAAGAATTCCCAAACCCTAAACCCTGAAACCTGAAGTCCTGAACCTGATGAACGGACTAATTCACACGTTCCAGTCAGTCCAAAATAATTATTAGATGCCCTTCACAAGCTGCATCCTCGCCAACCAAGCTCTAATAAAATAAAAAAATCCTAATTGAAACAGAAAAACAAAACTTGTAGACCCATCCAACCCTAAAGAATTCTCAAACCCTAAACCCTGAACCTGAACCTGATCGAACCCGATCGAACCCGATCGAAAGCCTGATCGAACCCGGATCGAACCCGGATCGAGTGTGAATTTTAACTCATCTAGAGTTTTTCTGCAGCAACTTCCGTGGATGCGGCGAGTGTATCATACTTATTATTAAAAATCCGGTCTCCTTTTTGTTTTTCTATCTTCCAATTGATTCTTACAGAATAAATAATGAACAGTGTAGAAAGATCAATTCAGGCTTGTCGTGTGGCCCTGGTGGCCCGGTCCACGTAGAACTGCAAGTCGTAACGCACGTGGCTGATTCACATATGGAAAACTACAGTATTCAACGCCAGGTTGGATGATGTCACTAGTCTATGAGTTCCATCAAACAAGCTAAGTCTAGACGAGGGGACACTCGAATTTGCACACACTCTGGAATTCCACGCGTTCCGTGTTGGTTATGAGAAGAATTGTATAATAACAACAGTCGTTACCTCCACTTGGACAACTTCAAAGCTGAGAACAAAGTTCCTGTTTAGTTAATATTAACAAGTTAGGTCAAAATGGAAATAAGGATTCAAGAGATCTAATAATAAGAATGCATTATTTGGATACTGTAATATGGACGAAGCAGCTACACTACGAGAGGATATAGCCTACTCGCTTTTCGAATTTCGAATAACGTAGCTACTCAAACTTTCCTCTCAGTGAGGTTAGGGTAGCTTTTGCGGATGCAGAAGCCTCCCTCCTGTTTGGTCCAGAGCCAGCAAAAGTCTCCAAAAGGGTGAGATTGGTACTTGTCTTAGATGATGTACAGTACATTGGAAATCCGACTCTTACTGTACCCATCGATCTACGTAGGCGGTCTATGTTGTTCCCACTTGTCTAAGAGTTTCCGACTGATAAAGTTTTTGTGTCCCTACCGGATTGTTGAATGTTCGGAGAAGGACTGGCAGACGACCGACTGAGAAGGAGCTGGTGAGTTGAAGGAGTGTGGATGCAGCGTTGAAATGGGAGCCAGCACCCGAGCCACAGTCTCGTCTCGTCTCGGATTTCATGTAAATTAGACTAAATTTTCTAAGATTAAGTTAAGAGAAATCGGAGACTACGCGTTTGCGACGATTTCTTAAAGTCCAAACTCAGGTTATGCTCTCTCTTTCAAACGGTGGTTACAGGGATAGTACGAGGCCTCCCCATCACGTGGTGTCTGGTAGCACGAATTTGTCGCCCAAAACTTCAATAGTTAATGCTTTTTCTTCAAGCGAGATCAACTCAGTCTGCTGGCTGCTGTAGATCGATTTCCATTGTTTCCTTTCATATTTTCCCATGGGGGGCGCGCACATGTTAGCACCCAACCTTCAGCAGCAATTATAAACTGCTGGACACTGATTCTGCCATGCGCAGGGGCTTGTCTTCGCGAAACTTCTGCTTAGGGTAGCTAGAGTGAGGTTTTATAAGTTTAGAACCACGGGTTTAGAATTCACTGGAGGAGTCCGGACGCGACTTGAATTCAGAAGGACAGGACAACATGACGTAGAATTTGATGAACCGGTGTTGACGTAGGTGGCACAGGATTATATTTGTTTTCAAGCGTGAAAATTGAAAGTTTTCTGTTAAATTACTCTTTCCCGTGCCAAGGATTCTGACTTTCGAGTCAAAGTGAGCTTCGAACTGACGTTGGCTGGGGTTTCCTGAAGTTGAAGAGGCCGAGAGTGGGAGGCTTACCTGTCGGTTTGTAAACTTCGTTCACAGCAAGTTTGAGGGATCATGTGGGTTTGAAGAGACGGAGGAGAGATGAAGCTGGCTATGGCTGGCGTTTGGAGAATGGCTCCAAGTAGAATTTGGGTGGTGCTGGCGGTGTGTGTGTTGAGGCTGTTTGCGTTCACCGGGGCTGTTACAAATCCTGTTGACAGTAAGTTTGCGACATACCAGTGAGACCACCTTCAATTGATTTCTTAACACTGGAGTAGGGAAATGGTGACAATGGAATTTTTTTTGGATAATTTCTATTGCTGCGAGAGAATTTTCGGGGTTTAGTCTGGGCAAAAATTGGATGTTTCAGCTCTCTTGACAGGGGTTTCATACATACACTTTTTTTTCTGTTTTCATTTGGGAGTTTCCTGTGAGTCTCACAATTTCTTTTGTGGGAACTGTCCAAACTCACCTGCTTAATGGCAACGCACCTCCGTGGTGGAAGTAACTCATTTGGTGCCAAGAGTGGTGTTTACAAAGTGTTTCTAGTGCAAAGATGTACCGAAAATCATTCCTGATACGTTGGTTAACACTTCTTCGGGCACAAAATGCAAGCATACGTTTAGAACCTTGGTATCCTCAATTCTCACGAAGTAATTTAGCTAGCCCCTGGCAATTATGATTTCGGGGTTACTCTGGTGGATTCAGTGTTATCAAAAGTTTCTAAAGACTGAGCGTGGGGATGGTTTTCGTTTGTGTTTGTGTGTGTGTGTGTGTGTGTGTGTGTGTGTGTGTGTGCAGCTTCGGCGTTACAAGCGTTTTACAAAACTCTTCAAGACCCGAGTGGCAACTTGGCTAACTGGGTAGGCAACAATCCTTGTGAAGATGCGTGGAAGGGGGTTGTCTGTGACTCACCCAATTCCAGCAACATCACCTTCGTCTCGGAACTGTGGGTTCTCTTAACTTATTTCCATTTGCATTTTCAGTCTGCATTATTCGGTACATGGTCATATTATTTTCGTTAAAATTAAAATGGCGTATTTTAGCCGAGTGCTGAAATAGTGATATTCCAATGTACAGAGCTTTAAGAATTACGATTATTGTAGCTTATCAGTTTCATCACATCCGCAACCAATAATTACTGTTTTTCAAAACATAGAATTTTTCATCACTAGAAACATTCCTCAAAAACCTTTTTTTGACTTTTGTAAGATAATATTTACTCTGAAAGAAACACGATTCTACTTACATGTGGGCATATATCATAACTAAGAGTGTCAGAATTGTGCCATTCAAAAGCACAAAGCTCTAAAAAAACTATGTCTACTCCAGCTGATCGTCAGTGAATAATTGACATCGTATATGACATGAATAATTGTCATCACATATAACTGACATGTTCAAAACATTGAAGTGCGACACTTGAAAAATATTCCCCTAAAATTCTTTCTATTTAAAAAACAAAACACGATTTTCCCAATAATTTCAGCACTTTGGATTCTTTGAAATATGTATATTTTGCGAGCACTCATCCACACTTCTTTTGTTCTACACAAGCTTCTGGAAAAGTGACATAGTTCTTGTTAAGAGGCTGATGATGATGTGGCCTGGTCCTTGTGTTTGTTTGCAGCCGGCTTTTTCAACTCAACCTTGGCGGTACACTTGCACCCGAACTCGGAAACCTCACCCAACTCAGATACCTGTAAGCCGAACAACAACAACAACAACCACCACCACTGCAGTAAATCATTTTTTTGCATAACAGGCTTGACTGCTAATTAAAACTATAATGGAGTGGCGAAGATTTCTAGTGGTGAAGAAACAAAATTTGCAACTTTTCATCCTCAATTCTGTCTTGAATAACCACGTTTTGTACGCTCTTCCAGGGATGTGATGTGGAACCACATGAATGGGAGTCTTCCTTCTTCGCTTGGGAAATTGAGCAACATGTATCTTTTGTAAGAATCTCACACCTCAAAGTCCCTTCTATCCTTCCAAATTTTCATCGTTTCTTCGACCCAAATCTTCATTTAATTCCATTGTTTGCTTGTGCCTAATCTCCAGTTTTTCTATATTAGCGTAATCCAGAGCACCAAAACTAGACAAAACTAGACAGAGGACTGGTGATGTTCTAAATTTTTGCAATTTTTTTTAACAAAATGGATCATGTCAGGCTGCTCAACGGAAATAATTTCACTGGCACGCTCCCCCCCGAGATCGGCAATTTACAAGGGCTGAACCGAATTCAAATCGACGAGAACCAAATTTCAGGGCCGATTCCGTCGCAGTGGAGTGGTTTGTCATCAATTCAACATCTGTAAGTTCATCCAGAGACTCAAATTTCAGAGGCCTTAGTTGATGTTTCTTATTACCAGTTTTGAGTTGAATATATGAAGATTTTTATTCAGTGAAATCTCGTTTCTGTTTTTCCTTTTTTTTGATGTAAAGGCGTGTTTTGATCGTGACCCTAACTTTGTTGATATGTTGGGGTGGAGACAGGCACATGAATAACAACTCCTTGAATGGCTCCATTCCAAAAGAGCTGGGCATGCTTCCAAGTGTGGTCCACATGTAATACATTACTATCTCTTCTTCTTCTCCTCCTCCTTTTAAAAACAAAACAAAACAAAACAAAGTGTAATAAAATTACTCTCTTGCTCTTGAAACTCAACTTTCTTAGCTTGAATGAGCAGGTTTTTTTTTTCTCTAATTGTGTGAGCTTTGGTGCTGTGCATTTTCAGACTGTTGGATAATAACAAGTTAACTGGAGAGCTGCCTCCTGAAATTGCCAATGCGTCGAGCCTGCTCATCATGTAATTAAGTGTCCCATTTTCAAAATTCAGTGTCCCATTTGTTTAGTTTTACATAGAAACATTGTTTTTTTTTAATATATATTTAGGTCATCTTTTCATTTTACAGTTATGTATGAATTAATATGGAGTCAATGTTAATGTGATCGTTGCAGCCAACTTGACAACAACCAGTTTGCCAGTAACGCCACACTTCCTGCATCATGGACCAACCTCACCAATCTATTGAAACTGTGAGTGCATCCTAAACTCTTATTATTATTATTTAAAAAAAAATTCCGTTTGCTTGTTTCTATTCTATTCTTTGTGAAGTTACAGTGTGCATTTCCTTAATAGAAATTAAGAAAAAGAGAAAAACGAGTCAATAGATTTTTTTTTAATTTTCTTCAAGGGCCTGGAGATGGTGACTTGTGTGTGGGATGAATGCTGTGTTTCTGCAGGAGTTTGCGGAATTGCGGGTTGACAGGAAACATTCCAAGCATGAACGGCCTTCCAGTGTTGGAAGTATTGGATTTGAGTCACAATAATTTCATAGGCCCTATTCCCAATACAACTGCATTCCCTGTGAATCTCACATCCCTGTAAGTTACCCACATTAAAATTTCTTACCACAGCTGTGTGTGCTCTCTTTTCTTTGACAGAAAATTAGTAACCTTGCATTTCACCATAATTAATGCGCATCAAAGAATGAATGATTGTAGAGATGCATTGAACTTGTCAAAAGCTGTATTCTCAATTTGTCTATAAGGTGTTTGTGGTTAACCCAAACGTGTCAATTCGTGCAGAGATTTGTCGAGCAATCAGTTGAGTGGCCTGATTCCTGATTCGATTGGAAACCTACAAGAATTGGAGATTCTGTAAGTCCTTCTGAACTTATGTAATAAGTTCTCCATGTGGTTTAATGTAGGAGAACTATCCCAACACACTCTTCACTCATGTTGTTCTTAAAATTACGCTCAATTGCAGCATAATTAGTGTTGCATTATGTGCTTTTGTTGAACTAAACTGGCTGCTCTTCTACAACGTGAACAGGAGTTTGAATAACAATAATCTCAGTGGAGATGTTCCAACAAGTTTGGGAACAGGATTGACGTTCCAGAACTCTTCAGGATACAAGCTCATGTAAGAAAATGGTGCCATTTTGTGATCCGTGCCTGGAAAACCAGATTTTGCAAATCATAGGAATTAGAATTTTTTTCTCTTTCCCGAAATAATCTAAAAAGTTTTGTAGATATGAGCTCCTGTAGTATTAGCAATTGCGTGCTGTATGTGATTCATTGTCCATCTTGCTAAATTGTCTTGATTTCTGGCTCCCAATGTTGTGACATTCATCTGCAGAAACAAAATTTGAAAACTAGGAATGATAGAGATTCATGTGGTATGTGCTTCATTTGCAGAGATTTACAAAACAATGAGCTTACGACAGTTGGTCCTACTTTGGCACAATTGGAAAGTAACTCCACCACTCGTGTTCGGTAAGTCGATGTGTAGGACTCATGTCGTGTTAATTAGTCCTTCTCACTGTTTAGGTCTTGGTCATATGTCTAGTGGAACGAACTTAACTCAATAGACTCTCCCTTCATTAATGTTGCAATTTGGGTGCGAAACTGGAAGTCACCAACGTTAAACTTGTTTTCCATCTCTCTCACATGATTGGGTATTATGAATTCTTTTTGTACTGAAGTGAACATCCAGTTGTGCATCATCTCTTAGTTGTGCCTAATTCTCTTGGAGAGAAATGAAATGTTAAAAACATGTTGAGGACGGCTTAGGATCCTCCAAAAACATTCTCTGTTGTTGACTGTTATGATTTGGTTATTAGCAAGTTTAGCCACATTCTCTTTCAACGGCGGTGAATTCGAAACTCACTAATAATACTTTTGATTGCTTTATATAAATGAAATTTTCCAGATTCGCAGGGAATCCAGCAGTTTGTCCCCCAAATACATCCATATCAAACCCGCTTTGCGTCCCGAACTCGGACCCTGTGTCTTTCCAATATGACTCCACGGTGCCTCAGGAGATTCCACCCAACACATGCCAAACTTGCAAATTCATTCTCGTCGGCTACCGACTCAAGAGTCCAGGATTTTTAGTGTTTGATCAGTATTCATCCCAGTTTCTGGCTTATCTCTCAGACGGGTTGAACCTCACCGCAAGCCAGGTTAGTTAGTTATGCTGTTGCTTTTAATCCAATTAGCTGAAACTTATTACAACCTTGATTTGTGTCTGTGTGGCATACATAGATTCTACATTCACTTGGGGGTGTAAAACTTATGGTACTCTTTTTCTCTTCTTTTTCTTCACTGCAACTTTAATCTCTGGGGGTATATACAATTTTTTTGGGTAGAAGATCTTTGATTCTGTTGAGATCATTTTGAATCCACTTAATGTACTTTGATTCGCTTTTGGCTCATTTCGTCATTTTAAAAAGAGAATCCTATCGTTTTTTACTACTAATCTCCTGTACTGGATTAAGAGAAGAATTCATCTCTTTTCTAGCCATTTGCTAAACTTTGTACAAACTTTTTTGGGGGGCTCAACCAGGTGGTTCTGCAAGATTTCACATGGCAGCAAGGGCCTCGCTTGGCCATGCACATTCGGCTCTATCCACTGGGAAACAACACCTTCAACCAATCCGAGTTCGACAGGCTATACGATACCTTCTCAAACTGGGAAATTCCGGACAGTACCACCTTCGGACCCTACGAGCTTCTTTCATTTAGCCCCCGTAGCCTTGCAGGTAACCCAACATTTCATAAACTACTAAAACTAGTTGGAAGACCGTCAGTCCTTTCGGAAGAAATCATGGAGCTCTTCGAATGATGGAGAGAACACTGAATAGGAAGTGTGTCGTAAGATCAAATGTATTAAACAAAGATTGAATTGGTGTTTGTTTTGTTGTGCAGAATACAATACTGCATCAAAGAAAGGTTTGTCAGCAGGAGCCATTGCAGGCATCGCTGTTGGAGCTGCTGCCGTTATGGCGCTGGTGACTGGCTTGCTCTTGTTTGTGTTCTATCGACAACGTAAACTTCCACCTGCCCTCATAGCTCAAATTGAACGCTGTAAGTTTTTATTCAGGCAGCCTTTTTCTTTTTTCTTTTCTTTTCTCCGTTATCATTATTGGGTGTCATGAATGGACAATGAACGGCTTGGTGAATGAAAGGTTTCAAAGTTTAGTGTATCGTGAAGCGAGGATGGCATACGAGTTTAACAGTCGTAGATACTAGTCATTATAACTTTTTACAAAGGGAGGCATAATCGTACCACTGAGAAGTCGTAACACGCACTAGTAGGACAAATCCGTGTACTGAATTCCCACTCCAGTACCGTAGTTCCACCCACTGTTGTGCAACCATTTGATTTCACCATTTTCAAGAGTTTCGGATGTGATTTTTTATCTCATGCTTGTGCTGCACCGGATGTGTAACTCCAGTGAATCGAGCCAAGAGGAACCCAGCATTGAAAGTGACCGGAGTGAAGGCCTTTACATACGAGGAGCTGGCTCATGCGACAGATAACTTCAGTGATCAGAAGCAAATCGGGCAAGGAGGCTATGGCAAGGTGTACTTGGGCATCCTGAACGACGGCAAGAAGCAAGTGGCCATCAAGCGGGCGGAGCAGGGGTCGTTGCAAGGCGCCCATGAATTTTACACCGAGATTGAGCTCTTGTCAAGAGTGCATCACAGGAACCTTGTGATGCTGGAGGGCTACTGTGACGACGAGGGCGAGCAGGTAGGCAACCGAATTTGTCTCATTATGATAGCCTTAAGAATCCTCAGCCCTAACAACCGTCGAGAATTGGCGGAGATTCATGGACCCTAAACTCTAGAAACCACGCAACCCTAAACCCTATCTGTCGAGGATTAGGAGGTTTCAGAAGGTTATTGAACATAATGTCCTGTCATTTTATTGAATCTTGAATGTTCGTAGCTGTACTTATTAGTTGATGAAAGGGCTCATCTTTAACAAAAGGGTATAGACTCCTCTAACCGTGCTCTGACCAACTAAGAGGAGAATA
The DNA here is from genome assembly GCA_947034895.1 of Rhytidiadelphus loreus. NCBI lineage: Eukaryota > Viridiplantae > Streptophyta > Bryopsida > Hypnales > Hylocomiaceae > Rhytidiadelphus > Rhytidiadelphus loreus. The sequence continues at coordinate 51,488,370 of OX344764.1, forward strand.
GCATGATTGCTTCGAAACTGAAGTAACAGTTTTCGCTAGTGCCAAATTGAAAAATGTCATATGTCAAGTTTTGATTAGTAGCAACAATTCAAGAATCTAACTTGATTTGAAGAAAATAAGTTATTTTGACAGTAAGGTGTTAAGGAAGAAGAGTTGATGGAGTTTCTTTTTTGCAGATGTTGGTGTACGAATTCATGCCGGGCGGTACTCTGCGAGATCATTTATCTGGTAAACATACTTTACTGCAAATCTCGTCTTCGACTTAGGGAACAAAACGCAAAGTCTTGTGCGTTTCATGTCCGGAACTAATGTGTGTTTTCATGTATTGCAGCATTGTCAGGCATACCCTTGGATTTCCCCACCCGCTTACGAATTGCCTTAGGATCAGCTCGAGGAATTCTCTACTTGCACACCGAAGCCAACCCGCCCATCTTCCATCGTGATATCAAGGCCAGCAACATCTTGTTGGACAACCGGAAGGTGGCCAAAGTGGCTGATTTCGGGCTCTCGCGCTTGGCGCCTGTGCCTGACATTGAGGGGGAAACTCCCGGCCACGTCTCCACGGTGGTGAAAGGCACTCCGGGATACATGGACCCCGAGTATTTCCTCACGCACAAACTCACGGACAAGAGCGATGTCTACAGCTTCGGAGTGGTGCTCCTGGAGCTCATCACGGGCATGCACGCCATTTCCAAGGGCAAGAACATCGTTCGCGAGGTAAACATGCTGTGCACACACACTTGGGTCCCCTCCCGTACAAAATTCAACCACATCGATCCTTCGTTTTTCGACCAGATCGGACCAGATCTTATTGCATTGCATTGCATTGCCGTAGTAGTTTTCCAATCAATAGTAGCAAGCCCTTCTTTTTTCTTCTTTTTTCTTCAGGGCTACGACGTCACTGACAATCTTTCGTTTCGTTGGCTTAATTCGCAGGCGCTCCAGCGCTCCGTCGCCGGCGAAGCCCTTTCCATGATCGACCCCCACATCGCCCAATACCCCCCCGAGGCCCTCGAGTCCTTCATGGACCTCGCCTTGACATGTTGCCGCGACATGCCGGACGCCCGTCCGACCATGTCGGACTTGGTGCACGACTTGGAGGGGCTCGGTCGGCGGTACGCCGACATCTTCCCCGACGGTTACTCGATGGACATGCCGAACAGTATGAGCAGGCACATGTCGTCGTCCACGTCGTCGAACCCGACCAGTTACCCGTACGCCTTCCACAACCGCGACAGGGACAGCGCGGACACGAGCGAGCTGTTGAGCGGGACGGTGTTGCACGTGGTGCCCAGGTGACCGCCGACAGTTTCAAAGACAGTCTCTCAGGAGCTGGGTCAGCCAGTTGGGGGGGTTTCTTTAGGGCTTCTTTAGGGGTTTTAGGGGTTTTAGGGTTTAGACGCCATTTTCAGCAGCAGCTTGGTCCACATGGAAAAGGGCCCTTGTTGAGAAAATCGAAGCATTTGTTCAGTGATCGTAACATTATTCAACAAGGAAGGAGAGAATGTGGGATGTGTAGAACTTATGGAGCAAAAGGGGGGGAGGAGAGGGAGCTCCGTCAATGGAGTGTTGTTTTATTGATTGTATGTTAGGGCTTGTATAATGGTTAGGAGTGGGTTCCAAGGTCAGGAGGCTGATGCTCATGGACGAAAAACATTTTTATACATTGTAATAGGCATCGTACCTTTCTTCAGCAAGGCAGATGGCACCCCCATTAACCCTCGAAGGACGCAGACCCACGACCAAAGTAGTCACCAAAATTATACTCCAATTGTTGAACCAATAGATGCATTTTTCTGTTTGTATATTTGTAGTTAACAATAAAGTCAACCATTGGGCCTTTTAGGTTCACAGCATCCTTACAAGGGTTAACCCCTAAATGATGGAGAAGCCTATATTGGGAATCTGCATTTTGGGGGCAGGTCATTCTTAATTCGGAAAAATATACATTTTTCAAAATTATTGCTAGGGGAACATGTATCAAGTTCCAAGGTACTTATAGCACTGATTTTTGCCCCCATTTGAACGAGTAGTTCAAGAATTATGAGGCGAAATGTCTTCTAGTGAACACATTCAAGTGTAGTGTCAAAATTGATAAGTGATACTCCTTAGTGACTGTATCTTGGCCTGTAAAGTGCTACTATAGTGTAGCATTTCTTTTCTGGCTTGATATGACCTATTTTCGAGGCTCATGTCGTGACACAGATTGTGTTACTGGTGGGTTTAGTGCCATGGACTGTTGTGATTAGTACAGCGATGGAAAGGGACATTCCTAAAGCCAGATTGGAAAATTTAAAAACGATTCCATTTTTTCTTTTTCAAGGGAATTCTATTGCAAGAAGTCCCGGTACAAAACGCCAAGCATTGATGTAAGCGTTTATTGGAATTTATTGAGTATATAAAGCTTTATATAAAAGATATGAAATTTCATACCGTACAGAAGTGTAATGACTCCGGAGCCGTCCAAAGGTGGACCTTGGGCGCTTCTGTAAGGTCTTGGGCGGCTCCAGAGCCGAACGCTTTTCAGTCCCAGTCAAGAAACTCCTGAAAAACAGCAGTTTGTGGTACTCAGACAGTGCCATAGATACGTGAGTCTGCATTGCACCACCTACCTTCCCTGGTGCTAAGGTCAGTGCATGTACGCAGCAGAATTTTATCCACAAATACAGTAATAGAGCCAAGCACAATTTGAGAACTCTTCAATTACAAAGTCTTTGCGACTTGTTTCCTCAACCATCTTCACATGAAGCAAAGAATGATTCACCGGAAAATCCACCTTGCTAGAATCGTCATCATCCGACTTAATTCCATAGAAATCCACCGCCATCGGTTTCTTCTTTGCAGGGGCCCAACGCACCACGGCTTGACCTGAGGCAGTAAGATCTCTTCATCATCGGCCTCCTCAGATCCTTTATCAGATCCATCATCTTCTTCCTCGTCATTATGACCTCTTTCATGGCCAACCTAGTGAGGTCCCCAAATAGCATCACAGATTTGCCACACAGCTTCATCAGGAATACTATTTGGGGACCTGACAAGGTTTGCTACAAAACTCATGCAAACAGACACTCGTCCGAAACTTGTACACTGACTCACCTTACCCGCCCTGACGTGTGCATCCGAAGACCTATGACGAAACCTATTAAACCTAATTCTATTAAACTGAACTCATGCAAACAGTCCTATCCTATCGTACCTGCACTGGGAAAACCTATTAAACGTAATTCCTTTCACTTGTCCATAAAAGAATTACTGTTTCGTTAGTTTCTCCTAATACAGGTCCGATCAAAAGGATATTTATCTCACATCTTCTAGACTGTCTGAAGTCTGCCTAAAGCTGGCTCTAACAAAGGAATTGCAGAGGGACAACCCAATTGATTTAAATGTCCCTCTGCAGTTCCCTTGATGGAGCCAACCTTAGGGAAACCGTGTCAATGACTTTTGCCACGTAACGATGATCAAGGCAAAATTTTCAAATTACGTCGGATACTGAGAGAAATCTAGTGAGCGTATTTCCAGCTGAGGCAGTCAGTAATGATACAATACCAAATCCTTCCCACTACACTCAATATCGCACCTCTCATTTTCCCACACTAGACTTAACGAGACTCCGCTTTAATGTTAACCACTCAAACAAAGTCTCGGATGAAACCACAACTATCTTTACAGGAAAGCCACGCATAAGGAAATTCCCAGAGAACCATCCCATGTGAACGCTAATGTGCTGGGAAACAAAGAGTCAAGGTCCCCATCATCAACTTCCATACTCAAACGAAGACAACATACCACACAAGAAACTTTACACATGACACTCTCATGCAGAAGACTACCACAAGAGCTTCCATCCGTCTGTGGACATACTCAAACACAAAGTCGAGACCTCTCAAAACCAAAGAACATACGAACACTTCAAATCAACAATAATGAAAAAAACCGTCCCAGCATGAAAAACAGAGCCAATCATTCATTTTCATACATTAAGGGAATGATTTATCGTAAGGTGACGTAGGGTCCAGCACCTAACTGTCAAAATAACTATTCTTCTTCAATTCAAGTTAGATTCCTAATTTGTTGCTACTAACCAAAACATGACATATGACATATCTCAATTTGGCACTAGCGAAAACTGCTACTTAAGCTTCGAAGCAATCATGTTATTCTCCTCTTAGTTGGTCAGAACACAGTTCCATTACTAAGTACTCTATACCTTTTGTTAAACATGAGCCCTTTTATTACATGTTTAACAAAAGGTTTAACAAAAGGTTATAATTCACCGTGAGGAATGGCCGTTGAAAGAGAATGTGGCTGAACTTGCTAATAACCAAATCATAACAGTCAACAACAGAGAATTTTTTGGAGGATCCCAAGCCGTCCTCAACATGTTTTAACATTCCATTTCTCCCCAAGAGAATTAGGCACAACTAAGAGATGATGCACAACTGGATGTTCATTTCAGCACAGAAGGATTCATAATACCCAAGTGAAAGAGATGGAAAACAAGTTTAACGTTGATGACTTCCAGTTTCGCACCCAAATTGCAACATTAACAAAGGGATAGTCTATTAAGTTAAGTTCGTTCCACTTGACATATGACCAAGACCTAAACAGTGAGAAGGACTTATTAACACGACATGAATGCTGGAGTTACACATCGACTTACCGAACACGAGTGCTGGACCAACTGTCGTAAGCTCATTGTTTTGTAAATCTCTGCAAATGAAGCACATACCACATCATTCCTAGTTTTCAAATTTTGTGACTGCAGATGAATGTCACAATATTGGGGACCAGAAATCACGACAATTTAGCAAGATGGACAACGAATCACATACAGCACGCAATTGCTAATACTACAGGAGCTCATTTCTACCAAACTTGATAGATTATTTCGGGAAAAAAAAATTCTAATTCCTTATTGCAAAATCTGGTTTTCCAGGCACGGATCACAAAATGGCATCATTTCTTACATGAGCTTGACTCCTGTAGGGTCCTGGAACGTCGATCCTGTTCCCAAACTTGCTGGAACATCTCCACTGAGATTATTGTTATTCAAACTCCTGTTCACGTTGCAGAAGAGCAGCCAGTTTAGTTCAACAAAAGCACATAATGCAACACTAATTATACTGCAATTGAGCGTAATTTTAAGAACAACATGAGTGAAGAGTGTGTTGGGATAGTTCTCCTAAATTAAACCACATGGAGAACTTATTACATAAGTTCAGAAGGACTTACAGAATCTCCAATTCTTGTAGGTTTCCAATCGAATCAGGAATCAGGCCACTCAACTTGTTGCTCGACAAATCTCTGCACGAATTGACACGTTTGGGTTAACCACAAACACCATGTAGACAAATTGAAGACAGTTCAAAGACGTTTCAGAAGCTGCGTCAATCAGTTTGGTTTTTTTCTAGGGTTTTTTAGGGGTTTAGGGTTTAGGGTTTACACGCCATTTTCAGCAGCTTGGTCCATATGGAAAACGAGCCCTTTTTGAGAAAATGTTGGTTTATTGATTGTAAGTTTAGGGCTTGTATAATGGTGAGTTCTGAGGTGAGGCTCATGGATGAAAACATTTTTATACATTGTAATGTGCATCATAACTTTCCTCAGCAAGTCAAATGGCTCTCCTTAACCCCTGAAGGAGCAAGGCACATTTTGGCCAGAAATTATGAAAAAATGCCACCTTTTTAGGGCAGTGAGAAAAAATGAATAAAAAAACATTAAAAGAAAACTCCACAGTGCAAATTTGTAATAGACTACTCTGGAAATGTATGGAAAAAAATTCAGAAACTTTGACCACAAGGATTGAAAGATTATAATGTTTAACCCCTAAAGGACCATTGTCCCCTCGGGGGACAAAATGGATTTCGGGCAGGTTCCTATGATCTCAATTTTTAGTGAAACTTTTTGAAACTTTCTCATAAGATAGGAAAACTTATTAGCTTTGCGGGAATATAAATTTTATTTCAATTGGTGCCCGGGAACAAAAGTTATGGCATCTCAAACATAATTTACACGTCACCGGGCAGAAAAATAAATCTACAAAAATTTTAAATTAATTTTAAATTTTTTTTTCTTCTTGAAGATCATATTTTTGTCTATATGTGAAGCTTTGCTTCATTCCATTTGGATTAGTAATGTGAAAGTTATGAACAATCTTGTTTTTCGGGCAATTTCAGAATCTTCTTGAAAAAATAACTTATAGAATGCAATTTTGAATGCAATTTTCAAATTTTTTCAAATTTTTCTTTTTGACAAGGTTAAGTTTTATATTTAGAACAATCTCACCGTTGAGATTATTGTGTTTCGATACCATTTTAGAGCTATTAGCGATTTAGTTTTTATTTCAATCTTGGACCTACTTCTATTTAACAATTTTTTAAAGAATGAAAATCAAGTGTGTTTTTTTCTTAAATTTTTTTTCTAGACTTTCAACTCAATTTTTCAACAAAAAATATTTTAAATTCAAGGTCCATGGTGCAAATTTTTTCCACAGATGGCATTCAAAGTCATCTGAAATTGCAAGCCAGTGTTCAAGAAAACTTTCTTTTTTCAACTTTGAATGCTAATATCTTCCAATCTATACGGTCAAGCTCCATGAAATTTTTATCACGCAATCCACAACTAGTAAAGTACAAGATCCTGTGGTTAGATTCTAAAAAAAAAGTATTTTGGTTTGGTTTTTTGGATGAATGCAACAGAATTGGCAGTTTTGAGTAGTTTTTGATAGAAGAATGGCCTTGGTCCTTTAGGGGTTAAAGTTAGAAGTAAAAAAATTTATTCGACCATGTCCGACAAGGCCAATACACTTTAAGTCTTCCTAGAATTAGAATTTTACACTATACATGGGTTTTTTTTTTGACATTTGCATCATGTGTCATGTAAGTTACATATTTGCCAAATTTCAAAAGTAGAGGAGGAATTTTGTGCATGCTACTTGAAGCTACCCGAGCTACCTTGAAAAGTTTAGGGCAATGTAACTTTTGATCCATGCACCTAATCAGAGAAAAAAAATTCATTGAGATGGAAATGTGTTCTTCAAATTTTGACACAAGAAAATTTGAAGAACACTTGTTAAGAAATGACTTCATATGCACCTACCCCAAAATCACCTATATACATTCAACAGTCATTTGGTCCTTTAGGGGTTAGCCTTTGGAAGGATGTGGTCTTCCACGACCAAGGTAGTCACCAAAATTATACTCCAATCACTACAAGAGAAAGGGGTGTTTTAAGTAGTGTCCTAGACATCATGTCTTTTAAGTAATGTCTTTTAAGTAAAATTTTACTAAAAAGACAGTCTTTTTAGTAAAATTTTACTTAAAATTTTACTTAAAAGACATTACTTAAAAGACGTGATGTCTAGGACACTACTTAAAACACCCTTTTCTCTTGTAGTGAATTACTGGACTAATACATGCATTATTTGTTTCTACAGTTTTAAAAGTGAAGTCGACTATTGGACCTTTTATCCATTACACCATTTAGGTCCACAATGCGAGCCACAATGTCTTCCAAGGGTCAACTTCTAAATAATTGAAAAGTTGATATTGGGGTTTTGCATTTTGGAAGGTGGCCATTGTAAATTTTTTTAAATATATATTTTTCAAAATAATTTTTAGGGGAACACTTTTATGGTACTGGCTTTCTAGCACACTATTTTTTTGTCTAATTTGAATAATTAGTTGAAGAATTATAAGGTGAAATGTGTTTTCAGTTTCAACTTGTGTAGTTTAAAAATTATTTTTTATTTTTTATAATTTTTTATAATCTAATTGTATAATCTTACAATGAATTCAATCAAGTATATTGTGTCAAAAATGCAAAGTGAAAAATACTTAGTAATACCTTGAATCTTTAAAAAAAAAGTTTTTTTTGTAATGTTGCATTTAGATAGTTCATCTTTCCAATGTTTTTAGCAAAATGTATAAGGTAGTGTGTTCTAAAAGCACCCATCTTCTTCAAACCGCCCCTATTTTTAGGTGGAAAATGGAGATGGGGTGATCTTTAACCCCTCACCGCCCAAGGGGCCCAAAAGTGGCCTCACACAATCTAGCAGTCGACTTCAAAGTGCTGTAACTTTTGCGTCCGGTGTCCAAATTTAATAAAACTTATTGGAAAAGTTGCGCATACTAGACTAATTTTTGTGGTAAAAATTTCAAATCTATCCAAGATGTATTGGATTTTTAGAAGCCATTCAAAGTTTGCAGATTCAATTTCAGTTCCCCACACTGCATTGAGGTGGCTGCAACTTCGGGGGCTTATATATTTTTCATCAAATGTTATTTTTCAATAAAATTTGTTGGATTTTGTTCTCCATAAATTCTACTTAATGTGGGAAAATTTTCATGTCAATCCAAGTTGTTTCGAATGCTTGGGAGCAATTCAAAGTTCAAAATACAGACATTTCTGCATTACATTGAACTTCGGCGGCTTATAACTTCTTCAAACAAGGTTCAATTTCAATAATTTTTATTGGAAAAGTTGCGCATACTAGTCTAGTTCTTTTAGTAAAAATTTCATACCAATTCAAGAAGTTAAGATTGACTGAGAGGCATTTTAGTAGAGGTAGGTTCAGCAATAGATGTGTTTTTTTGCTACTTTTTTCACTGTTTTTTGACATTTCAAAACAATTTTGCAAACGCAATGAGTCAATTGAATGATTTTTTTCCCCACCAAAATGTTTTTCTTTTGGTTTTGAATCACTTCTTAGTTCAAAGTTTTTTCATTTGAGTAGGTTTAGAAATCGAATTTCACCTCGAATTGTGTTTTGAGGACAATTTCAGCATCTTTTTTCAACACTAAGACATTATAATCTTTCAATCTATACAGTCAAATGACCTCAAATTTGATTTACACCATCTACAACATGCACACTACAATATTGTACGGTTGAGATTTTCATACCTTACTCACATTTAGACTTATAACACTTGAAAAGGAAAGTTGTTTTTTGACATGGTTAGGCCTTGGGCGGTGAGGGGTTAAATGGACCACTTTAGCAATTGAATGCATCAAGGAAAAATTGTTTTTTCTATTGTAAGAGCCAATCATTGTCTTTGATTTCTGCAAATTTCTTTACAAGTTGAAGTGGACACATTTTGGGAGACCTATTGTCACAAATAGTTGCCTACGCCTGAAATCTTTGAAAATCCATAAGTAATTCAAAAATGCTTGGAAAATTACGAAACCACTTGGATTCTCTGGCGAATTCATTTGTCTTTCTTTGAAAAATAATCCAAAATTCTTACGATCTCCATAAGCATATGAAAAAGGTGGAACAGCCCATAAATGGGCGCTTTTAGAGCATGGTACCTTATATCAATCACAACCTTTTCAAACCGATGAGTTTCTTTGAAAATTAGTTGGGAACCCATGAAAAAAATTCCAAGAGAAAAATCCCTCAAATTCCAGAAAAAAATCTTATTGCTTAACAGTTTCTTGATTGAGAATAAAAAAGACTAAATGGACTAACTATAACAAACAATCCAAGTCTGAATCCATGATACTCATCTTGTTCACCTAAAGTAGTCATAATATTTTCTAACATGGAAGGCCTAAAGAGTCAATTTTCAAAGAAACTCACCAGTTTGAAACCTTATATCAATCACAACCTTTTCAAACTGATGAGTTTCTTTGACACTTCAAAATTGAAAGTTCCTAATGACTCCATTAAAATAAAAATACCTTTTCCTAATAACTTGGTTCTATACAATAAATGATTCCTTATTATTCAGTAAATAATTTTTCTCTATTTACATAAAAGAACATTCAAGATTGGCATATTTCCTTCATTCCATCCAAAACTCATTTTGTTTAGTTATAATATCTTAAAAAAATCCACGGAATATAATAATTCTATATCAGAGACATAACTTTGAACAAAGTTCGTCTGTGATTTGTTGGTCTGTTACTGGTGGGTTTAGTGACATGATTTGTGCTGTACAAGAGCCAGAATACATTCTTTAAAAAGAATCAAATACCATCTTCAAAAAAAAAAAAAGAGAATTCTATTGCAAGATGCCTGTGTACAATATGCCAAAGTATTGAAGTTTGCTGTTCAAAGCGTCTACTAAATTGTTTTTGGGTAGAAACCTCCATCAATAAGAAATGGCCAAAATCAGGTCTCGTATTATTCTATGCATCTTCATCCCATCACGAAGACGAATGATTTTGGAGACATTCCGTCACGTCGAAAACCTGTCCAGAAGCCTTCCAAAGCTGAACCATGGTCGCTCCTGTAAAGGTTGCTGCTCTTACCTCCACCAAGCGTAATTTCGCTACACTTTTAAGTTCCCAGGAGGCCTCGCACCTGGATTCCTCGACCAGCTTCACAAAGAGCAAGGAATGATACACTAGAGAATCGAGCATCACAGAACACCACCTCTGTCTTGCTCTTCATTTTTTTTCTTCGCAGGGGCACTACCCCCCTACCCACCGCGACTTGACGTCCTCTGAAGTCACCAATTGCTTCATCAGATCTTTCTCAGATCGTCAAACGACGTCAAGCCGTCAGTAAGATCTCTTTATCGTCCTCCTCAAATCCTTCATCACATCCATTTTATTCTTCGTTGCTCCGTCACCGTTCAACATTTCCGGTGCGGCATAAGAAAATATCAGATATCAGAACATGCACATGTCAGCGCTGGGAACTTCATCAGCTAGAAGGAAAACTAACAGATTATATAAATGACTTTGCACACGTCCTGCAGAACCAGGAAAAGTAGATGAGGGACTCAAGATTCCCAGATATCATGTCATACACAACAAGATGTCATTAATGAGCCAACCAATAACTGCAGCACAAGTAATTAGTAGGACAAGTCAATCAAAGACAATAAACACACTGAAGTAGTAGAAACTCGTCTCACACGCCTTGAGGTGTGCATCCAGCGACTCATAACGCAGCCTCATGCGCACTATATTCTCCAAGTCTTTCAATCCTATACTCCCTATCCTGATCAATGAAGGAAAAAATGTTTCTTTTCCTTCATGGAGAAGTATAAGAAGTAGGACAGGTCCAACCAAGAAGATGGTAGAAATACATAAACGAAGTTCCCTTGACGGAACTAACTTCAGGGATACCGTGTCAATGGTTTCTCTTTCAGAGGTGGCTGCCTCTCCTAGTTGCGATTTTCTTTCCCGACCGATGAGCCATCGGCTAATGACCTAAAAAACACATGAAGAACGGGTTAACTTTCAAATAGTATAGTTGGAGTGCACACAACACAAATGAATCGAGTTTTGAATCCCAAAGGACTATTCCTTGTTCAAGATGCCTCACCGAGATCAGAATAGTCAGTAGTCTATAGAGAACGAGCAGAGTCCAGATTAAACACCATTGATTTACCACGGCCCAGCAGGCAGAAAAGAAAATCGCAACTCAATTTCGGTAAAAGCTGCCGATAAGAGCTTTACTGCATTGCATCAAGGGAACAACGGAGATCTGCAACAAGGAAAATGCCGATGCAATGCACCTATACAATTACAATTACAATCACTCAGATCATCCAGCCAGATATTCAAGGAAGCCCACAACATGGAACAGAGCATGGCAGGTAAAAATCAAAACATCTGATTCTTAATCTAGAAATCAGTCCCAATACCAAATTAACTCCTCGCAGAAAATGTGAAGCGATCCGCTCTACAATATGCACAGCAAAGCCCTATGTAATTGCCTTTGCTCCAGCTCTTGGTGCAATAATTGTCACATCAGGATTCTTTTCCTAACTTAGTGGCTCATCCTCTCTTTGTCCTTTTTCCGGTTGGACCCTCGTGATCTCTTCGCGGGACAGCCAGACCTGCGGGAGGAACAGCAACCTTAACAGAAAACGCAACAACAATAATGAAGGTACAAATTCAAGGTGACCACGATACAAATTCGTTAATTCGGTATAATACAGACTGGTACAGAATATGATGGCTTCTTCGCGGCAAATACGCTGATTAGCTTTCTCCTAGTATCCAACGTGCTTTCAAAGCACGTCGGATGCTGTAGAGAAAGCTAATCAACGCATTCCCCGTCCAGGCAGCCGGTTTCGAAACCAGATCCTTTGCAATAGACTTAACAAGACTCACACAACTATCTTTATATGAAAGCCAAGCATAAGAAACTTCCCACAAAATAACCCCATGTGTACGCTACAGTTCAGGGAGACAAAGCATCGAGGCTTCCGATCAACTTCCATAATCAAACGAAGACCACATACCACAAAACAGAAACTTTAGACAAGAGACTCTCGTGTAGAAGACTGACACGCAAGAGCTTCCATCCAACAAACAAAGACGCATGTGGACATACTCGAAGACAAAGTTACGAACTCTCAAAACCAAAGCACATACGAGAACTCCAGATCAGTAATAACTTCCCGGCGTGAACTTCCAAGTCCAAACAAAGACCATGATAATAAACGTGACACCTAAACCTCACATGAAGCACTCCAGATCAATCTCCACAGGAAAGATTCAGGACAATCTCATGTATATAAATATACTACCCAGGAACTTCCATCCTTCAACCATACACACATGACGAAACTCCTCGTAACAACAAAGCCGTAACTCAAAGAATCAACCCTGAACCGACGCGAGCATAACACAGCCAAGGTTAGGCGGCGCGGGAGTGCGCGGGAGTGCGCGGAGCGAGGAGCGAGAAAGGAGACATAACCCCAAACACCCAACCCCTTAAAAAGCCCTAAACAGGAGCCCGCGGGATTCAGGCGCCGTGGCTCGACCTGTAACCGCGCGCGTGCGTGGCAGAATGCGCAGGGTCCTGCACGCTCTCAAGCGTTAAAAGTTGAACAGGCTTATTCTGTACAAAAACATGTACGTATTGTATCCTGTACATACGGTTTGGAAATGAGTAGTTCAAATGAAATGGTGATTGCAAAAATACTGCCCATTCAGATGGCAGAATTGGTTCTTCGTTCCTTTTCTGCTGATTTTGCACCCTAACCAGAATGTAGATATGGCAATGGCAAAATAAGCCTGTACTGCTTTTAACGTTCACGAACAAGGATGCCAAGCTTGTGCTCCATTGTGGTGAAGTGTTGCTATAATAAAAAACCTATAGGAATCCTCTCGATCTATGTGTGTAAGAAGTTGCTTCGAAATGAGAAGGTAGGCAATGGTACAATCACAGCTACGTACAGTACAACTTTTGGAATCAAAGTGGCTCAATAAGAAGATTAGAATCGTGCGTAACTTGAAGAGAATTTAATCTGAATACATGCATCATCAAGACCCAATGGACCTAAGATCGGCACACACTATATAGTAAACACTCACCTGCTTCTCTCTTTTGATGTTAGCTTGTGTACAGAGTAGCCCCTTTTTGTTTTGTTTTTGTTTTTAGGCCAAGTGGCAACACATAAATTTGATGTGGTGATGAATATTAGGCTTCATTTGAATTCTTATGGATGAAAGTGCTTGGTGATTGTCATGGTTTTATGATAGAATCTTGGCTCTTCAACTTAAGATTAAATAGTAAGTAGTGTAGGCAAAGACAAATTCTATGTTGCAAGAAAATGTGGTGACCTCTACAAGGCACTAAGTGTTTTTTTGGCTCTCCAACTATCAATAATGCATTAAAAAAATGTTTAGAAGCTAATAATAATGAGAAGAAATTAGTGTCAAATTTGAAAGTTAGCACATTTTTAGTAGGCATAACCGAAGGCATAATATCTTCAATACCAAATTTGGAACCCATAGCGACCTTAACATTGCATTGAGGCTCCTTTCCTAAACTACAAAATCATTCAAGCTTATCCATGATTAATCAAGGATTCTTGGTCACTTGTTCTATGTACAAGGATACTAATCGACTCTAGAAAGAGCCAAGTCTTCTTATTTAAGAATGCTACCATATTTTCAATAGATTGGGCTAATTATAAAACCCACAATTTGAATCATTTCACTTGAGCAAACCTTTATGCGACAAGTTCATTTAATCATGTTTGAGGCATCCACTTTGCAAAAGAACTTATGCAAACAAGTATTAGGAATGAATTTGGTCCACCATTAAATCATTTAATCTGTCTCACAATCAAAGTTTACATTCATTTATGCATAGTTTATGAATTCCATATTTATTTTAAGTTCCAAGAAGACTTTAACCATGCCAATTAGCAATTCAAGTCACACTGAAGTTAATGAAAGCCAAGCTCAAGGTAATCTCAATAACCCCTACATGTTGTGTTCAAAAATATCTTAACAAATTCACCGTTTCTTAAGATATTTTAGTGGTCGTTTAATTTGTGTAATTCCTTAAGAAAATAGAATCATCAAAATAGAACCAAAAACACTACTATTAGAGGCAATCAATAATGGAATAAAATGGCAAATTCTTGTTTTCATGTGCCCTAACTCTTTGACTAACTTGAAGGGAAAAAAAGTGTAACAAAGCTCATAGGCATACCAATGACAAGCTTATACTCACCTAGTCAGCACCTCAACAATTTGAGCGATGACATCCACCGAGTCTTTATGTTGGCTAGTAACTTGAGTCCTTGTAGCTCCATGACTTCTACAACTTTTGGAACTCAAGGTGCCGCTTCGTCGAGTGCTTAAAGTATGCATGAGTGACATTCAAAATCTGCTCAATGCTTCCAAATACCCCCAATGCCAATAGAACTTTGAATGCGAGATTACAACGGTGTCGATGGAAAAACTCCACGTATGAGCTAACTCGAAGAATAAATGAAATCCTTAGGTAGAAACCAAAGTAGAATTTTAGACCTCATTTTGGCATAGTAGAATAACCGTTTCCAAATTTTTTGAAGCAAAAGAAGTCTAGGTACTTCACTAGAGGTTACTTTAAACACAATGTGAGACCTACTATAGGGTATATTTTAAATGTTGAAGCTAATCATTTAAAAAAATATTCAAACTACTGCAGCATATTGTATTACAACTACTATACAATAGATTGTAATGATCCATAGCATATAATTTATAAATCTACACAAGTGATAGTCTACAAAAAAGGGAAGAAACTTGTAAGAGGAACTTCCATTTTTCCATATGCAAATAGACAAAATAATAAACATCTCATTTTGAAATGTCATTTGTTTGTTTGCTTCAACTCATTTCTATAGTAGGTGGTTTTCTAGGACGCGTTGTATTTACACAAGAGGGCAAGGTGGAGCCAATGGAACATCCAATTTGGATTTTATGGTAGTTTAGAAACCTTTGTTATAGTATATGAACATCTTGAGGGTTTCAAAATTGTGATTTGGGCGTGGCACTTTATATTTTTTGTTTGTTAAGGTCGTACGAGGTTTTGTCATGTATAATCCCATTACATGTGTTTTGGCTCTCGTGGAGGGTTGCGAGTTCCCAACTCGAAACCCCCCCAAGAACCACCGATATCCGCTGTTCTCGGCCTATGCTGACCTGGCCGAGAGACGGCTAGGTCAGATTTTTCGAAAAAAAAAAAAAAAAAAAATTTAACTTTGTTTCTCATTTTAAGGACTTAAATTTATTTATTTATTTATTTCAAAAATAAATAAATCTGGCAGCGGTGTTCTTATACTGCCGGGGGAACAACGCCGGGAACGGCCCTGAAACGGCCCTTAAAATCCTGAAATCTCTTCTAATGATGCTATGTATTTTTTATTATTATATATGTATGATTTGTTTGTATGTAATTTTTTATATGTGATGTTTGTTCAACAATAGTTAGAGTGCACATGCATTAGATTTGAGGGCATTGGGAGACTGCAAGTTCCTAATGCCCTCTAACATTGCTGGAATTGCAGGAACGTGCAAGAAACTCTTTGCTAATATGGTCACAACTGTGCCACCTTGGAAGAAAAAAAATTTAAAAAGAATTTTTTTTTTGATTCAAAACATGTTTTTGACCAACTTTTTTATCTTATTTTTTAATTTAAAATATTGGGCCATTACTACCCTAACAATAGTGGCTTGTATCCCACAGAGGTAAGGAACTGCCAAAGGAACAGACCTGAAATGGCCCTCCCTTGGCCTCAAATATCTTCTAATTTTGTATTGATCAACCCAAAAAACACTCATAAATTTTTGAATTACGGTAGGGACATGTTTAAACGCTTCAAAAGTTCAATCATACAACAATTTGTATTTATTTTATACACTATCTACTATTTTGGAGAGAACCTTTGAAAGATAATCAAAGATTTTTTGCAATAGGGTGAAGAACAAGTAAGAAATTATACAAGCAATTCAAGTGCTATGGGATCAAATATCTCTAAAGCAATTGTAATGGCTCATTTCTAATATCAATACCTTAGAATATTGTTGTTTATTTCTTTTGTTTGTTTGATATGGTGAGATCTAAGAAACTGTAGTCTCCAATTGCATTATTGGTATTGTTGGAAAGCACTCCATGAGCAGGGGTGCATGGACTTTGCTTTGTGGCGTTTAGACCTACATTGTGAAAGTTATGAATTTTTGAATTATTTTTTTATTTAAATTATCTTTTATTTTGTAAAAAACATAACTTTCACATTGCATATCTAAATGTCACAAAACAAAGCCCTTGCACTCAAAACACAAATTCTTACAACATAACAAAGCCTTGCACTCCTAAAAATATTGAATTTCAAAGTTTTTACAAATTAGAAAATTATTTTACTTTTATTTTGGTCATGGTAATGGTAGAAGGCACACTAATATGTACCTTAAATTAGGTTGTTTGTTTTGTTTGTTTGATACAATGAGATCGAAGACATCAATAATCCCTAGTCACATTCTTGGTACCATTGAAAAGGCTTTGTTTCATTGCAATTGGATCTATAATGTGAAAGTAATGAATTCTTGAATTATTTCCAATTTAAAAATTGATTTAAATTATCTTTTATTTTGAAAAAAACATACTTTTCACATCGCCACAAAACAAAGCCCTTTCACTTCTTTGTACATAAAGCTTTCTATTCATATCCAGAATGCAACCTCTCATACCAAGACCTTAAATGAGTTTGTTTGTTACGGTGAGATCTTTGGAACCATGCATCTTCCAAGCACATTCTTAGTAGTGTTGGAAAATTCTTTGCAAGGAAGAATGTATGGGCTTTGTTTCTTGACATTTGGACTGACAATGTGAAAGTTATTGAATTTCTAATTTTTTATGAATTAAAAAATTAGAAAATTACTTTTACTTTTATTTTGATTGTGACAACTACACATAGCACACTATTATACCATTCAATACAAGTTATGATTATCAATTACATTAGTGTGCCATGTGCCATTGCCACAGTCAAAATAAAATAAAAAGTTATTTTTCTATTTTTCTAACTCATAAACACTTCAAAATTCAATATTTTTTTTACAGTGAGTAAAGCCTGTGCCAAACCCTCTGTGTTGAGGATTTTTAGACAGTACCAAGAACGCAACCGAGGGATGCAAGGTCCCAATATCTCAACGTGACAAACAAAACAAACAACCCGACTTATGGATATGCATAAGGTAGGTACACCCAAATGTGCCATTGAACCTTAAAGCGCCATCTTCACTATGAGTACATCTCCCAAATCAGTGGAAGAAACACTTTTAGAATCAAACTTTGTTCCTTAATAACTTTTGCATACAATATCCAAATGCCATGTTCTTTGGTGCGTTGAAACCTCCTTTCACTTACCAACAAGAACATGTAAAAAAAATCTGACTAGTCTAATACTAGTAGATAGGCTCAATAGCAAAAAAAGGCGTTTTTGGATGTACCTACCTTATTTGTAATGCTGATATTAAAGTAGACTTTAGTGTGATTCTAACCCAATTTACAATTCAAAATTCCATTCATTATTGAGCATACAAAGACCTCCCAAAGTTCTCCTAATTTCATAAGTTTTATTGGAACCTACTGCACTGGAGTGGACTGTCACTCAAAACCCTAACGCCCGTCGTTCCGGTAACTCTATATAAGCATTCTAATTGCAAAAGACGTCGGAGCTGATGTAACAACTCAAACTTTCTTCCACTGAAAATAGTTCCTTCGGGGACTAAGTTCCGGGTTCAATTCCTGGCAGCTCCATCATTCCCTTTTTTTTCATTTTTTTTTCAGATTTAGTTTTTTTCTAATTCTGTGGACTTTCGGCAGCAATTGCAGCAGAGCTTCGGCGGATCCCAAATTTCAACGTTCATTCTTGCAGCAGTCAGTAATGCACAAGAAACAGTGGAACCCGATTTGCAAGGAAGATTCATGTGGACCTGGCATTTTTGAATGAGAGATTGGAAACATGATCCCCTGGAACTTCCAAACATTTTGCTAATTAATTATCACCGGTATATGTTATGTTGCATCACTCAGGAAATTTGACAATTTGGGCAGCTTTTTGGTCTTCGGTGAATTGAAGTTGTTTCAATTCGTGTTTCAAAACATCGAGATCAATGCAACATTGCTATGGTCTAATGATCAAACGTGAGTTTTCTGCTAAATTGTCGAAGTCTACCTGCATTTGGAACTAGCTGCTGTGCATTCTGCTTCTTTGGCTGTGCGGATGGCGTAGTGTCTTTTGCATATTTTGCTATCCTTTTTTTTTTCATCATCCAGTTAACTCGTACGTGGATTGTGAGCCGATCTTAAGTCCATTGAGTCTTGATGATGCAGGTATTCGGATTGAATTCACTTCAAGCTGCGCACGATTCGATCGATCTTCTTGTTGAGTCACTTTGATTACAAGAGTTGTACTGTACGTAGCTGTGATCGTATCATTGCCTGCATTCACATTCCGAAGCAACTTCGAACGCACATTGATCGAGAGGATTCCTAAGGGATTTTGTTAATAGCAAACTCTTGACCACGATGGAGGATAAGCTTGACGTCCTTGTTCGTGAACGAAAACGGATCATGAACTGCTTATGAAAGTCGGCAACCAGAGCTCCTTCGTTCCTCCGTCTGGCAGAAGTGAAACGGGGTTGCAACTCGCAACGGAGACAGAGACAGGGGAGCGCTCGAATGGAATGTGGGGAGGGAGGGAGGCAGCGGGTTGGCAACAGAAGAAATTTTATGTACCTGCCCCCGAAGGCAGATCCTCAATTCCGGCTAGGAGGTGGGGGCTCCGGTTTAGGGATGTTTGGGCTTTTTAGGGTTTAGGGTTTATACTTCTCTCTCTTGCAGCCTCCGTGCACCCTCCTAACCCTCGCTGTGCTGTGCTCGCGCCGCTTTAGGGTCAGTCCGTACGGTTTAGGTTTAGAAGTTTCGTCATGGATGGAAGCTCCTGGGTAGCTTATATATATGAGATTGTTCTATGGTAATCGTGTGCAGATTGACCTGGAGTGGTTTCTCTTAGGTTTAGGAGTTGCTATTGTCATTGTTGTCTCTGTTTAGTCATGGATGTTCATGCCGAGACTTTTTTTTTCACTGTTTCTCATCTGGGGTGTTCGAATGTGCTTTGGTTCTGAGAATTTGTGACTTCGTGTTCGATTATGTGCACATGCGTCTTTGCTTGAAGGATGTAAGATAAGTAGATAGTCCCTCCAGAGTTCCCTCAGCTTTAGGGAGATTTCAGAGGTACCAGAAGATGGTAGATCTTCTTGATCGGACTTGTATTTGTACCATCTAACGAACCTATTATCCTTTATGGATAAGTAATAGGAAATCGGTTTATTAGGTTCACCCAGTATAAATTCGACAGGATTCAAAGATTAAGTTGCGACATATGTCTTGGGATGCACACCTCGAGGCGGGTCTGTGTACAAGAGATATGTGGCTAACCTTGTCAGGTCCCCATATAGTATGCCAGTTTAGGCTTTAGGGCAAAACTGGGATACTATTTGATGACCTCACTATGTTGGCCATGAAAACTGAACCTTCTGTCAATGACGAGGAAGAAGAACGTGGATCTAATGAAGGACCTGAAGAGGACGACCAGGAAGTCGTCAACTACATATTCAAATTGATAGACTCTACAAGATAGTGTGAGAGAGTGTTATAGGTCTGAATGCATGCTTTAAGGCGAGCATTACTGTTGTCTGCCTACGAGAGTTTTGTGGCTAACCTTGTTAGGCCCCCAAATAGTATTCCAAAAGTAGTTGAAAATCTGGAATACTATTCGGAGACCTCACTAGGTAAGCTGTGGAAGTTGAACCCTGTCATCATGACGAGGAAGAATAGGATGGATCTGATGACGGATCAGATTCGAATCGCCGTGCGGTTCCTGCGAAGAAGAAACTGATAAGCAAGAAGTGGCCGCTCTTTATGAATGTATCTCGATTGGTGACGTGTCAACCGAGATCGATTCCCCAGTGAATCATTCTATGCTTCATGTGACGGTCGACGAGGAATGAAGGTACAAAGCTTCATGGTAACTAGGCAGCCCACTCATTTATATCAGCCTTGGTGTAGGAGAGGCCAGGACTTATTAATGGATTTGTGAATTCTCCTGCGTTCATGCGCAGACATTAGAACAAGACATGGTAGTTGGTACGATGCAGACTCACGTATGTATGCCTCCGTCCGGGCACTGAAATTGCAGTCTTTCAGGAGTGTCTTTACTGGACCAGAGTGGCGTTCATCAAGGTTCAGGAGGCTTTACAGGAGCGACCAAGGTCCAGCTTCGAATGGCCAAGATTTAGGCTTACACACCCAAATTTCTTATTTTGAAAACGCTTTGACCAGTGATCTCCACCGCTTGGCATATTTCACCCTGGCTCTTCCAGGAGATCTGTGTTCATGTTTTTTCCAAGAAAAAGAGAAAATGTTCTTGTTTGTAAAGAATGCAGTAATGAGATGAGTCTATGCCACTAGAAGTAGCAGTATGAGAAACATGGACGCAACCCAAAGATGTTGGCTATTCTTTGTATAGGAATTTTTCATTTGGGGGGTTAAAATAGCCAGATTATTGCTGTATTTGGATTTTACCTAGGTATGACCTAGTTTTGATAGAGATATTACCAAGTATCACCCAAGTATCACATTAGCATTGAAGAAACCACTAGCTCCATCTCTAAAATGAAAAAAGAAAAAAATGGTTCGATTGTCACAAAAAAAGGGTGAAGCTGATTATCCTAAAGGGACCAGAATGGGAATAGTCCTTGTGCATAGCTTAGCTCTGCTCTGTACAGTTCTGTTAATAGTCGTTCCAGTAACTCTATATGAACCTTCTACTTTTTGCCGACATCGGAGCAGATGCACCAACGCAAACTTTCTAATCCTTTGAAAACAGTTCCTTCGGTGACGAGGTTCCGGATTGAATTCCTGGCAGCTCCGCAATATCTTTTTCTATTTCTGTTTCAGATTTACTTTTCTAATTCGGTGGACTTTCGACAGCAATTGCAGTCAGAAAGCTTCGGATCCCAATAATTTCAACTTTCATTCTTGCTGCAACCAGTTCACAAGGAACAGTACTGCAGCCCGATTTTGTTTTCTGATTCTGTGGACTTTCGAGAGCAGTTGCAGAACCTTCGGATCCCAAATTTCAAGATCAGCTCGTGCTGCTATCAGTAGTCCACAGGAAACACTGGAACCTGGATTGCAAGGAAAATTCAGGTGTGGACCTGACATCTTGAATGAGAGATTGGGATGACCAAGGATTGTTTTTTTTCCATTTGTTTTGGGCAGTGTAGACATTGAACCTCTTTGGAATGATGTAGTTGCTAACATCTACAAATGAATTGTGTAAATTGTGGATGAGATTTCAATTATTCATACAAAAGAGTGTGCATTCCTGATGAAATTGTTGATTTGCTGCATATTTCTTTGAATTTTATCTAGAATTTAATCAAAATACTTTTGTATGTATTATCTTTGGAAATGAAAAAGTAGAATCCCCTTTACAATCCGCTTTTCTAGAATCCCCTTTACAAGGCCCACAAAAAGATTTTCAATATAATAATGGGAACAATGCTGAATTGCTTATTTGTGCAATTTAGGGTTTAGGGGGTTTAGGGTTTATGATGTCCCAGAAGCTGCAGAAGCGACTGGGCGCTTCCGATCGGTGCTCAAGTGCGGCGAGCGCAAGGTGTGGTTGAACCCCAATGAAGTGAAACGAAATCTCCATGGCCAACAGCCGACAGAGCATCCGCAAGCTGGTCAAGGGTGACGGGTTCGTGATCAGAGCCCCAAAAGATCCACTCGCGGGCAAGAGTTCGTCGTGCTTTGGAGGAACAGCGGAAGGGGCGTCACTCCGGGCACGGAAAGCGTCGGGGGTAATAACCAGGGAAGCCAAGCTTCTGACCAAGGTGAATTGTTTCACATTATTGTCTTGAGCCTTTTGCGGATTAATAGGATGATAGCTTAGCCTTTGGCAATGCGAGGGAGCTGATGCTTTTGGGACATGCATGTGACATTCTGTTCTTACCTGATTAGCTTTCAATTCTGCAACTTCATTATCGTTCAATTCATGAATTGAAGTTGTTTCAATTCGTGTTTCAAAACATCGAGATCATTCAATGTAACATTGCTACTGTGTCTCGTGATCCAACGTGAGTTTTCTACTAAATTGTCGAAGTCTACCTGCATTTGGAACCAGCTGCTGTGCATTTTGCTTCTTTGGCTGTGCGGATGCTTTTGGGACATGCATGTAACATTCTGTTCTTACTTGATTACCTTTCAATTCTGCAACTTCATTTATCGTTCAATTCGTGAATTGAAGTTGTTTCGTGTTTCGAAACATCGAGATCATTCAATGCAACATTGCTACTGTGTCTCGTGATCCAACGTGAGTTTTCTGCTAAATTGTCGAAGTCTACCTGCATTTGCATTTGGAACTAGCTGCTGTGCATTTTTCTTCTTTGGCTGTGCGGATGGCGTCGTGTCTTTTGCATTTTTTGCTATTAATCTTCTTTTTTGAACCTGGAAAGAACCAAGGCGGCAGGGGTCTAAAGTGGGCTTTCATACACCTTTCAGTGGATTGTATGGGGACTTTCTTTCCCTCAGTTTTTACTTACGTCTGACGAACTCAAGCAATTTTCTTCAGTGATAGATAATTTGACCTTATCTGGAGTACATTTTCCACAACTATGATCAATCGAATTGGTCATTTGAAAATCATGAAATCTTTGAATACAAATCCTATTTTTCACTTAACTACAAGCACTTGAGCTCCTACTAATTTTAATTTACATATCTCACGTAGATTGTTTTATTTCCTGTCCCTCTTGTATAAAGAACTTCTCTTGTCTACACATACACAAAAAAAAGTGGCTTTTGAAGCTATGCAAGAAAATTAAATTGCCAAATGTTTTGATTTCTTTGATCTCTTTGAATTTCTTAAATGAATAGGGTAATAATGAATTTAGGAGGCCAAAAAATGTCAGAGAAGTACCAAGTTTGAACTTGGTACATTGAGAGTTTGTCCAAAGCCTTGTCTAAGCTCCTTCAAGCATTGTAATGCAAATTTCCTTCTAATGTAAATAACCATGCACATGCTACCTCCTATTCATCAAAATCAACATTTTCTCCCATAATTCCTTATGGGCAATCCCAATTGGTAAAAAAAATTGGTGGAGAGGCAAGAAATTCAAAAAATATAGTGAATATTTTTTGCTCTTAGTGACATTAGATGAAATTCAATTGGTCTACAAGGACTATGAATTTCCTAAGTTCCCAAATTGTGGGAACTCAACCTTTAGTAGCCTGTTGACATGGTTGCATGAAAGATTTCCATGACAAAAAATAATAATAAATTTTTGTTTTAAGAAAAATTAAAAAATTATAGTGATTTTTAAATGATTTTAAATTTTGAACGGGAGTGACTAGTTTTTAGCATGGGGTACAAGCCTGTAAACGGCCCTTTATGGTGGCTAAAAAACATCTAATGGTTGCCCAAAATTGCTATGTTGACAAAAATGTTGTTTGATCCTTTGGGAGCTAGTGTGAGTTCGTTTTAAATGATTGACTATGAACTTTTTTGCTAAAGGTTGTTATAATGTGAGCTTAGGAATGAGAGCACATGAGCCTAGAAGACTATACACCTATATCGTAGGTGTCTATATTATTAAAAACTTCCATAATTATAGTGTCACTATATTACAAATACCTATATTATAGGTGTTTGTATTATAAGCACCTTCAATGTTTGCATGATATCTACTTATATTTATGTTGAACACTCACATACGTGCCTTTTCATGCTCACACACTAACATCATTGTTTTTTTCCTCAAAGATCTTTTGGAATTGTAATGAAGTCTACCACTTTACATGGATTCAATTCAAATTAGTGGAACTCAAATTTATTCCATTTTTTTGCCATGGAAGACAAAATTGTTGTTTACATCATTCTCACCCTTGGATTTGAAATTTCAAGTGTGAAGGTATATGATTTGAGCTTCTTTATTTTCAAAGTTGTCACTATTTCACAATTTGTTCTTTTCAATTTTTGATTCTTGTAGAAAAAAGGCCTAGTTGTAACCTTATATTGTCATGGAAAACAAAAATGTCTAATGATTGATTTTCTATATTTTTGTAGAAACAAAGAATGTTGATATTTATCGTGTTTTGGAATGACTACCTTGTTGATAGGCTTGTCATTTTAGGATTAAGGTATGTGTACCTATAATTTCCATTTATTGCAATTCTATAAAATATGAATAGAAGTTGCCCTAATTTTTGTTTCTTATTTTTTTGCAATTAGAGGGGCAAGTGGTCTAAAGTCTTAGTAGATTGAACACTAATAATTGACAAGAGAATTGTCTATACCGTAAATCAAACACATTTACATGTTGAAAAGAATATCCCAATAGTGAATTTACATGAATGTGACTCTTGTTCTATGACGACTCCACTATTTGTATTATAACCTCCATCTTTTAGGTTCCTACTTGCTACCTTTAGAACCTTTGTCCATGTTCTACATAGCTATCATATAGAAGGTTATTTGAGCAATGTAAATCTGCATAAATGTGAATTTATTTATTTAGATGATCAACATGTTGTTGACTACTTTGCATGAGTGAGGTTCCAACCAACGGGTGCATTAGACCAAATGGATAAGCAACCTATGAAGTGGCTTGACAACCCTACACAAATTCCTAGGCAAGCTTGAATTCAAGAATTTAAACTATAAAAAGAGATGCATTTTATTAAAAACAAACCAATCCAAAAACAATATGCTTAAATTTTTTATTAGGTAGACCTTCATTTAATAGAAAACAACTATTACACATACACATCAATATATAATTTGATTATTAAGTCAAATATTTTAGTTGTAGTGAAAGCAACGATGTATTTTATTTTTATTTTTAAATAATTAACATAAATTGTGGAAATTTATTGTCAAAACAAATTGTTGAAAAGAGTGGTGATCACAAGATTCAATTGTCCTATTTTTTATCCTACTAGTTTAAAGGAGGTGGATTTTTTTACCATAACATTTGTGATAGAAGATCTTTAAAATCACTTGAGATTTATAACTAAAGTCCTCATAGCACTATTCTATATCTTGTACAAAATTTTCAACTATAAACAAGTAATTTCAATCTTTAAAAGAAATTAATTTTAAATATCAAAATTTTAAAAAATAATTATCATTTTAGGTCTCGTAGGTGCAAATTGCTTAGAATTGATGAATTGTCTTCAACTTAATATTTGAACTGGATTGTAATTTTGTTTGTCAGTTTTTTAACCAATTGCATTAAATGAGATTCAACTCCTCAATAAGGTCATGAGTTCTGGGATTGTCAAGGGGATTGTAGGAACTTGACCATAGCAACAACCTAACATGACAAAACTACTTCTATGTTTGTTAATAATATTTAATTAATTTTAAAAATTGATTGAAGAATAATTAATTAAAATTTTATTTAATTATTTTTAAAATTTAAAATTTGAATTGGTTTACAACATGGGAAACGGGCTTGAAGCAACCCTCCAATGCCCCCACAAACATCTAATGCTTTTGTAAACTTTAACCCTTAAAGGACAAAGGGGTGACTTTGGAAATCATGACTTTTCATTACTGTGTGAATCATGGCCTTTAGAAATAGCAAAAGCACTCATTGGAAGTCAAACTATTGTAGAAGACCTCTCTTTTCCACAACAAAATTCCCAGGATGGATAGTTGCACTTTTGTCCTACTACAAGGATTCCCTGTCATCTATCGGATGCCAAATGTCCTCCTTGACATTTAAGGATTAAACAAACGACTAGAATACTAGATCTTTTTCTGACAAAGCTTAGGCAACAACCAAATGACCATGGACAACCACCAAATGACATGTGAAAAGAAGGGCAAAAAGATGAGTCCCCCCATAAACTCCTCGTTCACAAGGTCGGGGTGAACTAAACCCCTCGCTCGTCTCCCCCAAGTTAGTCTAGGGGGTGCAAGTAAAAAAAAGACCCCCTATTTTGTGCCCAGAAAATGTATACTCTACATTTCATATAGATAATATGGGACCTCTGATTGCAAATATGAATTCAAAAATTTCAAATTTTATCATGCGTGGGAAATAAAAATTTCAGGGTTTTCCTTTGGGGACGAGTGAGGGGTCAGTTCACCCCGGCCGTTCACAGCTGCCACCGAAAGCCAATAAAATTAAAAATTAAAAAATGGGATTGTCCATTTGTAATAAAAAAGAGAAAAAGAAAAAAGGAAAAAAAAATCATGACTAAAAGTCATTCACCAGACACTTTTAAAGTATCCTCCCTCCACCCATTCCCCACAAGGCCCCCGGACCATTGACTTTCTTCCAAAAAGTCATTCGTCCAAACTCCATCCAGACTTCATCCATCCAAGCTCCATCCATCCTCTCCTATTAACTCGCCGCCTTACCCGGATGAAAAGTTGAAAACTGACGTCATCACAATTGCGTCGTCGTTACCTGTACAACAGTAACTGGCCCAGGGGCCCAGCTTGTCTATTTCGGATCCGGAGGAAGCTGCCGAGGGACCTCCCTTCCCGAACACAGCCCGCCTTGATAGCTTCTTATGTAGCTCCACCAAGTCCCCAACTATAAAATCCCAACCAAATTTCCATTACAATTCATCTCTTCTTCCACGAATTGTCCTCACTCAGATCTCACTTTCAGTCTCGCATTTGCATTTGGGTTACATTTGGACTTGCAGCATTTGGGAACCATGACGGTCACAATACACGGAGCGGCGTACTCGACTTGCACGCAGCGAGTTCTCACCACGTTGGAGGAATTGGGCGTCGAGTACAAGCTGGAGACCGTGGATCTGAAAACGGGCAGCCACAAGAGCCCCGAGTATCTCAAGCTTCAGGTATTGGAGATCCCCAAGTTTGCGCACTTTAGGACTCAGTGGTCCTCTGTGTCGGTGGCGAAGAGTGTTAAGAGTTTCGTGGGACTTTCAGTGTAGGTGCGATGTTTTGGCGATGGATCGTATCATGTTGAATTCGATTTTAGTGTTGAGAATGGCATTGGCAGGGATGGATTTGGGGGTTGGGTTTAGGTGCGTTTTGGGGTGTGATTCGTTTTGTTGTTACTCTGGAACACGGAAATGGGGGTGTAATTCAGTGCTCTCCAAGGGGAAGTCCTCGGTTTAGGGTTTAGGAAATGGCCACTGCTGAGAGACCCCGAGAGAACTAATCCTGTGGTTGTTGGGTGTGCAGCCCTTTGGAGTGATTCCGACACTCACGGACGGCGATGTTACTGTCTACGGTAAGGCTTGATCATTCTTTTCCTGCGAACACTTCCTTCTGTACTCACATTCCCGTCCTTCGTTTCCAGAGTGCTCAGTTCTTTTTCGTGATTACTTCCCTCTGTAGTGACTCCTTTATTGATCACTTCTTCTTTCTGTGAGTCCTTTCTGTACTGAATCCTGAAGTTGATCAATTCTCTTCTACGAATACTTCCTTCTGTCCTTATGTTTTCGTGTTTGATTTTCAGAGTCTCGTGCCATCATCCGCTACATCGTGGACAAGTACGAGAACAAGAGTTTGGTCGGAAAGACCTTGAAGGAGCGCGCCCTGGTGAACCAGTGGTGGGAAGTGGAGAGCCAGAACTTCAACCCCCCTACCGCGTCCATCGTGTTCCAGCGCGTCTTCACTACATTGTTCGGCTTGACTTGCAACGAGGAGGTCGTGAAGGAGCAAGTGGCGAAGCTGGAGAAGCATCTGGACGTGTACGAGGCCCATCTGGCCACCAGCAAGTACTTGGCGGGCGATTTCTTCTCTCTGGCGGATCTGTCGCACCTGCCGTACGCGTTTCTGCTGGTGAATGCTGCGGGACAGAGCGAACTTTTCACTTCAAGGCCTCATGTTAATGCGTGGTGGAAGGATATCTCTACACGACCCACGTTCCAGAAGGTTCTCGCACTCCAGAAACATTGAGTAAGCTTAAGTTAGTCGGAGGTTGTGAGTTTGGGTTCAGTTTCGTGTTGGAAAGCCCGCTGGTACAGGACCAGTATCATTAATGGAACCAGGTATATGTATTCGTTTTACACTGCGTACTTTTTATGAAGCTATGTTACTCTGTTTGCCTACTTTACTCAATTAATTACGTGGTGTTTGAATTGTCAAACTTGGTGTTAGCATAGTGTTATTGTCTCCTTTTTGCTGAGTAATTGGTATTCGCATTGCAAATGTGGAATCATTGGTGGTCAGAAACAGTAATGTGATCGAGTTTGTGTTGAATTATGTTGAAATTCTCTGTTGTCAAGTCAACGGTTGTTGGATCAATGAAATTCTGTCTTGTTTAATTAGACAATCAAGTGATTTATTCGTCTTTTACTGCTTACTATTTACGAAACTGTTGAATGCTTTGTTTCCGTGCCTTACTGAACTGCATGGTGTGTTTGAATTTTTTTGAAAATCAAATTGGAGTTAATCGCTTCCTTTGGACTGAGTTCCTACGGTAGTACCTGGCACTGGAAATATGGAATCTGGGGGATGATGAGAAACATTAATGTGCTAGAGTTTGTATTGATTTTAGTCAGACGTCCCGTTTTTGTCCCATTACTCATTCTTTGAAGTCAGCTTGGTGTTATTTGTTTCCTTTTTGCTGTGTTCCTGATGCCTGGCATTGCAAATGTGGTAATAGTGCTTGGTCACAAACAGTAATATCTAGAGTTGGTCTTGATTTTTGTTCGACATCCCTGTCGTAAACCACTAATGCATAACTCGTGCATGCTTGAAGTGAAGTTAGTGTTGCCGTTTGCTTTTTGCTGTTAGCAGTTCCTGGCAATTGCAAATGCTGAATTAGCCAGTTGATTTACGTCCAGCTGGATGTGGTACTCTTTCGAGAAACGGATAGTATTATCCTGAAGTATCTCCCTGTAGAAATAGTAATATTCTGATGCTTCACAAAATGGAATCAGTTATGGTAACCCAATGATCTTTTGCGCATGCATTCTATTACCGACGAATTTTTGTCTTTGCTTGCTCCGTCTTGTTGCTGACAAATTCGAAATAATTGGATTTTTAATTTGATGAGTTTGTCTGACACTAAGAATAGATTTTGAGTGTCCAAAGTGGTGATTAACTGATTATAGATGGAAGCCAAAATTGATCGTAGGCTAATCTTCAAAAGCTGTACTGTACAGTAGAGCCGCCGAAGTTGCAGTATCAGAATAGTCAAAAATGAATGTTATTTGTCTATGTAGCTTTTAAACCTTTTTCATATTTCGTATCATGTGTCCATTTTCATCTTTTCATGCTGATTTCATTCAAACATTCACATTAATTAATTTACATTCACAATTAATTCACTCTACTTGTGTAAACTTTTTTGTGTCTTACTCAAACTCTTGCACTAACTAAATAATAGGGGTAGTCATACCTTCTTCACTTGGCACTTGCAGAATGAAGAATGGAAACGTGGCGGATTGGGATTGCCTTTGTGTTGGTAGAATATACTTAGTTGGATATATCTTCTATATTTCTAGTCTTCACATCTAGGGGTGAAGATTGGGCATGCGGAAGATATTTCCGCCTAAGAATATTCCTTTGTGCTCTACACTTTTACCTTTTTATTGCCGCTTTTACCTTTGTTGTGATGTCCCTCCAACTTTATGCCCAATCTTATGTTTAGGGAAGTGATTCACCACTTTTTTCATTCTCTACTTTGAACACATCTTTTAGAGGTGTCACACTTTCTTCACCCATCGTGGCGTCCAATTGGCTCCTCCAAACCCTCACCAACATTTCATTCTCCATTCTCTAGATGCCATGTGAAGAAGGTGTGACTAATCCTAATAACTGGAGGAGTGTATGTTTCTAGCATGTGGAATGCAATTTACATCATCTTTTTTTGGAGTTTGGAAACTTGATGTTTTGCTATGAGAATGGACTTTCCGATTTTACAGGGAATTCATTCTTGCTAGAAGTATGAAGAATTCTATAGCTTTAAACATATTCAAATTATATTATTAACTTTCATTCTTGCTAGAAGCATGAAGAATTCTATAGCTTTAAACATATTCAAATTATATTATTAACTTTCATTCTTGCTAGAAGTATGAAGAATTCTATAGCTTTAAACATATTCAAATTATATTATTAACTTTCATTCTTGCTAGAAGTATGAAGAATTCTATAGCTTTAAACATATTCAAATTATATTATTAACTTTCATTCTTGCTAGAAGTATGAAGAATTCTATAGCTTTAAACATATTCAAATTATATTATTAACTTTCAAATTCAGCAAATTATTAAGAAAATTTTGTACATAAGTATCAACAAGTGAGTGAAGTTAGAATGTTACTTCACATCTAGATTTGTCTCATTACAAGAAGGAAATGGTTAAAACTCATTGTACAATCTTGTCAAGTTGATGCCTTTTAATACAAAAAATCTCTTGTAGGTGCACCATGCTACCATTGAATCTAGTGTAAAATACCACTGTAAAATGCAATTGTGATTTTCTATAATTGGGATTCATACACATATTTATATATGTTCATGAATAATAATGTTTTATCAATAATATTGAAAATTGTGATTTTCAATATATCAAATTTGGATCTATTGTACACAGTGAACTCTAAAAGGATAAGATCTATCACCAATTTGTCTTTTCATTTTTTGGAGGAGTGGGGTCATTTATTTATTTTAAAGAGTGAAGGCATAAGATTCAAAGAAATTTTGTTCTAGGTTTAATTTCTTTAAAGTCATCACTACAAGTGTGATGTCAAATCAAATGTTTGGCACATAGAAGGTTGCTTCAATAACCAAAGTAGTGCAAAGGGATCAATATGAAGGCTTGGTGATTGAAATGGCAAACAAATGATGATCTTTAGACATAGATGACTTGACATCTTCATTTGGACAAGTAGTTGAATAAAATTTGTACTTCGTTGATTATATTAAGATTTAGGGAGAAGACATGCATGAAAAACACTTGCAAAATGACTTGATAATTTAGTAGACCAAATTTGGTAGATATAAATGTTGTAGAACAAGAGTTGATTCTTTTGAAATTGTAAGAAATTAATGCTATATGACTTTTGTAGAATGATAAATGTACAATCTTCTTTCAAAAATGTAATTCATACACAAAGAAACATAATTTTATTTTATAACATTTCCAAGTTCACCCCATCATTTCAAGGTTACGATGGAAGGCTTACTTGAAATAGAATGTCATTTTATTTTTATATTCTTGTAGACATACACCTCATGATTTTATTACTAGAAAAAATATTGCCCCCCTTTTTAATCTTCAAAGTGCAATGTTGTCCCTAGCAAGTGCAAAATTGTCTAATTTGGAAGGTACTTGGCCAAAATTGATCTCATTTATGAACCAAATAATACATTTTTCATCCTCTAGTAATCTCAAAAATCATCCATCATCCACTTTGGGGCACTTGCAATATTTTAGGATGAAAGTGTTGGTATTATTTTGTTTATATTGTAGGAATATGCTATCGATAATAAGTCCTTGTAGTTAGACTGAATCCATAGTTGCCAAAATCAATCATTTAATCCTCTTTAATTTGATTGAAATTCAAATCTTTCATCCATTTCGTTAGATTTTTATCCATTTACACAATTTTTCATCAAGGCAATGAAGTTTACATCCATATAAACATTTTTCTCTAATCCTTTTTTAACAATCGAATTGTTTTTTTACTTCCAATGACCATAATTTATAACTTAATAAAAAAATCTAGTGTTTTCATTTTCAGTGAATTTATATGGAAATTGACTTGAACAGGTTTATCCAAGTCCAAATTGAAATGTGAAAGTCACATTAGATGGGTTTCCAGCATTGTGGAGGGCCACGAGTTATCAGGCCTTGGGAACTGCTGTGAACTGCCTGCTGATGTGGTAAGGTGACTGCCACATCGGCAAATTTTTTTTTCTGTTTTTTTTTCTCATTTCAAGAATGTAAATTTTTTTTTTTTTTTTTTTTTCAAAATTTTTCTATCGGGAACGGCTGATCCTAGAAACTGCCGGGGGGATCAGGGTTGGGAACAGGCCCGAAACGGCCCTCCCCATCCCCCAAAAAACATCTAATGAATACTATACAAGTTAATTCAATTGGTGTGAGGGTTTCCTTGTATTAATTTGGATAATTTTAGATGGATGCAATCTAATTAGTGCAAACCTTTTGATGAAATGCAAATGCAAATAATATTAATTGAGATAGTATGAAAATAGTGTGGGTCTAAAATACTTCAAATTATCACATCAATAGGCCTCACAAATTTGCATGATTTTGGAATTAGTGCAAGTTAGCTTTATTAGTGCAAGGTACAATAATTGAATGGACTTCTGCACTATCTAATGTTGTTCCCTTTTTTGTTACTATATGTTGAATAGCTACTCCAATTTGTCTTAATAGTAAAGGAGGTACAATATGTTAGTGTTATCTAGAAAATTAGTGTAACCACACGTCCACACAAACAAATAAAAATGTGAAAATTGGTACAATATAGTAATATTTCACCTTGCACTAATTCAAAACAATGTGCCTTTGGAAAATTCATGTTACACTCACTATTAGGGCATCATCAATAGCATGCACCAAAACAACATACAATCAATATATTTCCAATAGGATTATTGAAAACGTGCAAAATTTGGTTCAATCCAATACAACATTATTAACCAATGCTAAGGGGCCCTTTTGCTTTACCAAAAAGCGGGAGCCCCCATCGCATGACAACTTCCTAGTCAACCAATGACTATGTGGAGTTTGTGCAACTTCCTAGTTAGTGAGTGACACTAGCGTTGTAACTTCTCATCCAATGTGGCTGGCACGCTTGTAAGGTAGGAGGTCCTAAAATGGAGCGGGTTCTAAAACCGATCAGGCTCTAGAGGTACATTTTGCACTTTCCAATGTATAAGTGGTGTGCATTTCAGGAGGTGGTCGGTTTTAGAGCCCACAAAAATGCATTTTTCTGCAACTTCAGAAATTCATAACTAATTGTAGAAAGCTTCAAAAAATATGAAACAACTTGGGTTAGATGCCAATTTCTCTTTTTTTTCAAGGAAAATTTACTGAAAAATATTTTAAAAAGTTCTACCTCCCCAAAAGTCAGCTTCAGCTCTTAGATGAGCGGTTTATGGACCTCCTACCTTACTATCTCTTTTTGCAACAAAATTCAGTTCCATTTGTTTCAAGAAAAAAAAAAACTTCTTAGCCAATCAATGATTTTCTACAAATTAAACTAAATTCACTCCCAAGGATCCAGGGCGGGTTAAAATGCCACAGCAACGACAAGTTTCTCCAACTGTTTCCGCTTGAAAACCATTCGCAGTGTAGCGTGAGCAAGTTTCTCGTGCAGGAGCTTCTCCACAAATCCAATCCAAAGAGAGTCAACTGCTGGGGCCCCCAGCAGTGTTAAGAAGATCCTCCTAGAACCTCCTGTTCACACTACCATTCCCCACAACTCTGGTTTTTTATTTGCAAGTTGAAAACACCCATAACCGTCAAAATACTATCAATTCAGCATAAGTTGGGGTCACTTTTTTCAGAGAGAAAAAACAAAACAAAACAACATTCTTGTAGTATTAGTAATTAAAAATCGTGAATTATTATTAAAAAATATATAATTTTTGGATACCAAAATATGGAGACTCAACAATCCACCAATCACAATTAAAGTATGGGGATGGTTCAATTGCACTTTGGTGGACACTTTCGATAGAAGTCTACTTATCAAGATTGGGTATATGGATGTTGGTTCAAGGTGTTTTCACCTTAACCCTTAAAACCCTAAGGCATAATTTCATTCAATTTTCTACTTTGGGGCAATATTTGTTGGATTCTTATGAAATTCCTACCCGAGGTGTGTTTCACTACTATCTCGATGCCTAGAAAATTTTACAACAATGCAAGTCGCAATTAAAAAGTTATGCATGAAAATTATGGTTTTTTCAAGTTATGAGTAGTTTTAGGCAAGTGTGACAAAAAGGTCCAATCGGTTTGAAATTTTTTATATATACTCTCAATA
Source organism: Rhytidiadelphus loreus (assembly GCA_947034895.1). Taxonomy (NCBI): domain Eukaryota; kingdom Viridiplantae; phylum Streptophyta; class Bryopsida; order Hypnales; family Hylocomiaceae; genus Rhytidiadelphus; species Rhytidiadelphus loreus. Next base: position 51,522,651 of record OX344764.1, read on the forward strand.
AGCTTGTTAACATAACCCCCAAAGTTGAAAGGCATACAAACACATGAAATTGACTTACATGTACTTGAAATTGGGCTTTTAAAGTTTCGAATATTTGAGGAAAATTTATTTCAAATGCTTGTAAGTCAAAATTATGTGCTTGTATGCCTTTCAACTTTTGGGATTTATGTTAACAAGCTTATTGAGAATACATATAAAAATTTCAGACCAATTTGACCTTTCTATATATCATGGCTACCCGAAACTACCTATAACTCGAAAAAATCTAATTTATTAAAGCATAACTTTTTAACCACGACTTGGATTGTTGCAAAATCCCTTGTAAAATTTTCTAGGCATGAAGATAATAGTAAAATAAACCTTTAGTAAAAATTTCACAAGAATCCAAGAAATATTGCATTGGGAAGGACCTACTCAAAAGTAGAAAATAGCTTGAAATCATGCCATATGGCTTTTAGGGTTAAAATCATTGTTGGTTATGTAGTTCCCTTGAGTGACATTAGTTCTTCAACACAATGCTACTACTTTCAAAAGTCCAAGAATTTTTATTGTACTAAAAGGTATCTTACTTTGTTCACGAAGATATCTTTTGGACTCCTATGAGTTTTACTAACCCTTACTCTATGTGTAGGATTATTGTTATTTAGATGGGAGTTAGGAATTGGGAAGTTTAGTATTTACAAGTATACAATTCTTCACATGATCAATTCCTTCATGTATTCCTTCAAAAATATGGTCTTCCAAAAACTAGTAGTTCAAATTGCAAATACAAAAATAGGAGGTCCATAAACCAACCAAGTTATATATGCACGACGGGATGCATGATCCCCTAGTATCTAGGAATGAATGACATGTTATTTGAAATATCTATTATTGTCATTGATGAAGTAGGTAGGTTTAACGGGATGGTTTATGGACCTCCTATTTTGGTAGCTTGTTGTCAATGTGACCTATATCGAGGAAGAAAATTACATTTAAAAGTGTCTAATAAGCACATGAGTATATTCTGTAGAATTAATACACATTGATTCCAACAATGAGATTGTTTTAGCAAACGTAGCAAACCATGTGGGTCCTTTTGTTTTTGAAAATCTGAAAATTGAATTCAAAAACAAATTCAATACATTATTTTCTCAAGAAGATGCTATGATTGCTAGCAAAAGAAGAAATTCCATGATTTTCACATCACTATTCCAAATGGAATAAACCAAAGCTTTCTATGTAGAAAAATATAATATATGAGAAACAATATTTTTATAGTTTTTATTTCAAGTTTTTGTGGATTTTGTTTACTAACAAGGCTCATTTGTTTTGAGGTCATTGTGGCAAAAAAAATTCTCTTGGCAATTGATCGAAATAAAAATCATATTTTCAAACAACCAATGAGTTTTCCTATCTTTAAAAAAAACTTTTCAAAAAATAATGGCAAAAATTGATTTTGTAAGAGCCTATCCAAATTCTATTTTGTCCTCCATTGGGACACTAATGGGACTTGAGGGGGTAATGAGGGGTGTAACTTCTCTTAGGCCCCTTATGAAAAATTTGTGAATTTTCATGAGTGCTGATTACAAGTGTATCCAAAGTTAACTTGAATCTCTCAAATTGAGAAGACATATAGTTTAGCCATGAATATTAGTAGAGGTTAGTTTAGCATCAAGTGACAATTAGGTATGATTATTTTACAGCATAGATATATTTTTTTATATGTAAACTATATAACATTTTTGAACTACAAGGCAAGGGTCCCTTTGTTATTTTCCTATACACATTCTATATTAGAGTGTTTTTGAAGCACAACTTTGTAAATAATGAACCAATGTAATTGAAATTTTCAATATTGGTTTATATAAAGTTTAAAAGACAAAAATGGGATTATTGATTTTCAACAATTTTCTACATTAGAAATGATGGAAGTATAGAATAGTACCAAGTTTCTATTCTAAGACATTCGGAGCTAAACTTTTAGTTTAGAAATGATACAACTGTAACAAACTAGGACTTTAGAAGCTACTACATGTGGAGTTTTAAAAAATTATTTAAATCATTGCAGTACAAAAGTCTTCAAAGTGAGCATCTTTTGCATCTACTTTGAAATATGGAAAGTGAGCATTTTTTTCATTTTCATGGCTATGAATAGCCGAAGTGCGAAGCAACCCTTAATGTCAGTTCACTCCTTTGTCAATGCAACCACTTTGGTCTCATGAGTAGTTGGAACCAATGTTTGGGATATTTTTTGAGTTTTACCATCTATTTGTATCAAATTTTCAAATACCAAGTCTAATTATTTTATCTATTTTTTATACTCTAAATAGAAATTTTATAGAATTTTTTTGCTATTTTTTATTCATTTATTTATTTCCCAATGTTTGCAAATTGGAACTGATTTCCCCCCCCCCCAATTCCACGGTCTAACTTTGAACTAGCCACTGTTATTTTTGGGCGCGGTCCATCGGCCTGCCACGTGGCTCCATTTCAACTTCATCCATCAAGGAAGCCTGTCTTCATGCGGGAATGCCACGTCAGCAACCCGAAGAACAACAGAGTGCTCTACTCACGAGTCCCTGCTGACTAGGGTTCGGAGTTCGTCACCAACCTGCGTTCCTTGTCTGTACATTTCGAACCAATTTCGTGATCAATTTCGTGCTTGTGCGTATATTTTTCCAAGCGAAGGAGGTTCCATCACGCAATCGAGCATTTATTTGTGAATCCTCCTCCTCATCTCAGCATTCTGGTGAGTTTCCTGCATTCTGGCGAGTTTCCTGCATTCTGGCGAGCTCTCTGCAACTTCTTTCGCGTCAATTGGTGGTGTATCCACAAAGTTTTAACAATATGCAGCTCGATGCATTGCTCTTTGGTTTCACATCATTTCCGAAGGTGATATACTTTTGTTTGGTAATTTGTTAACAGGTGTGTGAGGGATCGGAGCGTTGTAATGGCAGCGATGGAGTACAGGAAATTGGGGCGAACGGGGCTGAGGGTGAGTGCCTTGAGCTATGGTGCATGGGTGAGCTTCGGTAACCAGCTGGACGTGAAGGCGGCCGCGGGCATCTTGTCTCGGTGCCGGGAATCCGGAGTGAACTTCTTCGACAATGCGGAGGTGTATGCCGATGGGAAGGCGGAGGAGATTATGGGCGCTGCCATCAAGCAGCTGGGATGGAAGCGCTCCGACCTTGTGATCTCCACCAAGCTTTTCTGGGGGGGGAGTGGACCGAATGATAAAGGACTCTCTCGTAAGCACATCGTCGAGGGCATCAAGGTGAGTTTTAGCCCTTCCGTTTTACAATTCCAGATTTCTTGGATTGCAGTCGCCATTGCAAGGTAGGAAGAGGTCGTTGGATATGCAGGAAATCGAAACGATTGTCTATAGGCTCGTCTACTGTAATTTGAGGATACATGCCAAGATTTGGTCCACAAAGTTCTTCTTAAAGATCACCAGGATGAGATGATTTTGTGAACGAGAAAAACAGAGCGGGTCATTTGATTTGCAGGGAATCTAAAACGATTGTCTGAAGGATCGTCTAATTTGAGAATTACCAGCCAGGGTTTCTTCTGCAGAGAATATTCCCTAAAATGCTCCAAGATGAGATGATCTTGGTAGCTAAGAAGACTAAAATATTGTAATCGAGAAGACGAAGTTTGATGTAAAACATAGGTATGTGTTGCCCATTTTCTGGACAGCTGAATTGCAATTAATCCCTAAAGATCCGCACAACCATCCATAATATGATTGGAAGCTTGCCTCGAGAAGCCTCCTCTTTGTGAATTTTCTAAATTTATTCTGTGCTCTTGAAATTCATGTTAATTACAAATTAAGCGTTATTAATTAGATCATTGTGGTCAATCATTTTGTACATGGACATTGAGTGCTAACTTTTCTATTTCATCTTAAGTTAAGGTAATATTCTTTAGGGGGAAGTTTTGATGTTCAGTTTACGTCTTTCTTACCGTAAAATTAAGCAATTAACCAAAGTCTTATCGCTTGTTCTGTATGAGACCAGCGTCACCAGAGTCAGAGAAGTCATATATTATGATTCATACAAGTTGCCGCAAGGTCTTCAAGAGAGTAGCCAATCACATAACATGGAGTTGTCGATTTCTATGAGTTTCGTGTATGAATGCTTACAAGATCACTCACGAGATCTATTATGTATCTATGCAGGGATCGCTGAAGCGCCTGGACATGGATTACGTGGATCTAGTGTATTGCCACCGCCCTGATATTACAACTCCTATCGAAGAGACTGTGCGCGCCATGAATTGGGTGATTGATCAGGGGTATGCATTTTACTGGGGAACCAGTGAGTGGTCCGCTCAGCAGATCACAGAGGCTTGGGAAGTTGCCACTCGGCTCGACATGGTCGGGCCCGCAATGGAACAACCCGAATACAACATGTTTGCGCGTAGTAAGGTAAGGTTTGCCATGCCCTTTTACAGTGGTTTTGAATTGCTCATATGGAAACTTTCTTCAGTCTAATTACATTTAATTTTTGACCAACTCATGCATCGTTCTTCATCGATTCTGGTGATATAAAATTTTAACCTCCCGAATTCCTTCAACCTCTCAAATTGATCGATCAAACTGGTCTTTTAAGGGGTTAACTTGTCAATTGTCGCCACTAAATCCTGAGCTTGGTCCATGGTAGCCCACACGCGGCAATCTAATGGCAGTTACTTTTGTAGACTCTTTCGGTTCGTGGATCTTAGTGTACAGGTTCTGATTCCTTGTATGTCAGCGGTGGATGTCATGGGATGTGGAGGAGGTGATGCCAGTATTTTATGTTTTTGTGACAGGTGGAGAACGAGTATGCTCCGCTTTACAAGAATTATGGGATTGGTCTTACTACTTGGAGCCCCCTTGCATCTGGTGTCCTGACAGGAAAATACTCGAAAGACCATATCCCCGAAGGCAGTCGCTTTGCGTTGGAGAATTATAAGGTTTGTGATTTTTATGATGTCTGAGGTGCTGCTGAAAAATGCGTTTCACTAAAACTAGACTGTTTCAAGAATTTTTAAACAAGATCATAACGAGAATCTTCCCCACGGAGATGATTCTCTTTACAATGTTCTTAAAATTTTCCTGAAACAGTCTTATTTTCCTGAATACTTTGTTGAAGGTTGACGAGTCCTGATAGTTAAGGACTTCAGGTGAAAAAAACTGAAAGTTATAAGTCTGCAGAATTTGGCAAGGCCGTTTACTATCTCTATGTTTATTGCTTGGAATTGACTCCAACATTGCATGTGTGCAGAACCTGGCGAGTGATAAACTGGTGGAGGATACCTTGAACAAAGTGGAAGGGCTGAAAGCTATTGCGCAGGAGATTGACGTTCCGATGGCACAAATGGCTATAGCTTGGGTTGCTAAGAATCCGAACGTGAGCTCTGTCATCACCGGAGCCACCAAAGAGCATCAGGTAAACACCTTCATTCTATTTAGTGTGAGACCACTGTACTTTGATACCATCACACTGTTTCAGTTGCTGTGTTGTGGTGCTAGGCAAGCAATTGTTGCAGCCCTGTCAAAAGCTGCAGTCTCCCAAATTTTGTGGCTTCCATTGGTACTGTGAAGTTAGGGTTAATATTATATAAAATGCCACGTATAACAGAATGAAGAGTGTAGTGGTGTGGGCTGAAACATGCCAGTGAGTCTTGATGAAGATGAGAAATGCGAATGTCTGCTGCATTCAAGAGTATGAGGTAACTACTACTGTTATGGTCACTCTAAGGTTCGCCGATCTAATTGCGACTCATCGGAGAGCCTGATTCTGAAATCTTGGTGCTGTCATGTTCTGTGTTGCAATTAGGTCAGCGTCACAATTAGCACTGCAGATGGGACTTCTTTGCCTTCTTTACCCTATAGAACTCCACGCTTGCACTTCGGGGTGCTGTCCGGGTTGCACAAGACGTATGTATTTGTCTGAGTTGTGTCTGGGTGAATGTGCAGGTGGTCGAGAATATGAAGTCCCTGGAAGTTCTTCCCAAACTAACCCCGGAGATCATGGAGAAGATCGAGAAAGTGATCAGCACAAAGCCAGAGGCGCCTAAGACTTACAGATGAACTGCTCCTTAGAGAAATTTGCACAGCAATTCTGGGAGGTGTAGAATTTGGTTTCTGTGATAAATTTTGTCCATTTTATGGATCCTTATGGATTTGGTAAACCCTGAGACTTGAGAGCATTATTGGACATAATGCCAAGTTACTCTACTTAGTCAAGTAGTCTATAATGGATCCTCATGGATTTGGTAAACCCTGAGACTTGAGAGCATTATTGGATATAATGCCAAGTTACTCTACTTAGTCGAGTAGTCTATAAGAACGTCTAGTTCTGTACATTCGGGTGCAATAATCATACAAATTTTTCACCTCACATTGTTTGTTACTTCAATAAGTGTGCACGTTCACCTCCACCCGCATAACTTTGCTGCAACATCATGCTCCTATTCCTACCTCTTTACTCATTCCTTACAGGCATGTTAGCGTGGCGCATTAATCCATTTTAACGTTGGATTGATTAGTAATTCATACCACGTCGACGTTGCCCTTCCGGGTCCATTGGCCGGCCTTCCCAGGTTCAATCCTTCTTACCCTCGTCACACTTTCATGTTCAATCTTTCTTTCGCACCTAGTAACGCATCACACTACCGTGTTCAATCTGATCACCATTTTGATTTCGATCTGTGGGGAGAGAGAGAGGGGGTGGCTTGTAGTCAGATTGTGCCTTCGCCTTGAGTTCCCACTACTTTTCTAATCTAGTTTCATATCAACATCAGTTTCATGTCACTATTATTTCATTTCAACAACGTTGCATTCCTATTGTCTACCATTCTGGCATCATTTTGTGAGGATGGAGATTCTTGACTTCCTAAACAACTTGAGATCCAGTTCGATTACCTTCAAATCCGGCTCGTGATTGAAATTTGGTTCAAGATTCGATACTAAAATTCAATTCAAATTTGCTTTTTAACATCTGGCGAGTTTCTTACTTCTCATTTCACTTGTTTGTTTTCTTTTGCCCGGGGTTTATAATTTGATGCCCATGGGATTTTTTTTCTCTCCCCAGATTCCACTCTCACAACGAGGGCAAGAACATTGACTACAGAAGAGAGAGTTCTAGTAGTTGGAATTTGACAAGTTGGGATGAAATGTAAAAATATTGTATAAAAAATGAACATGTCATGTTCCAATGTTTCTACTGTTTTAAAGAAGTGGAAGATGTCTGGCTACATGGCAACTCAAAAACCATGCCATAGGCCTCAAAAGTTGTTTGATCGTACAATGAGAGTCTTGTCTCAACAATGGAGATTAAACACTTGCAATGCTTGTGGTAAATTTTCATGTGCATTGTAATACAATACAAGCATATATATGTAGGCTTGACTTTGATTGAACCACATTACTCCAATTACTCCAATAAAATTCTAATTCAATGTAGAATATAGAGCAAAGAGATTAGCATTTGCTTGCAAATACTTACATTGGATAGAAAAAGATCAAAGTAAAGTTATTTGGATTGGTGAGTCATACACAGGGAAACTGGCAGGGCATCACCACCACCCCGGTGTTTATATTGCACAATGCAGTTATACCCCCCCTAAACTTTCTGTTTTAAGAAAGTTGGGGGGGGGGGTGTAACTGCAATGTGCAATATAAATACCAGGGGGGGAGGTTGATGCCTTGCCGTTCTCCCTGTGATACCCAACAAATTAGAGTATTGTGAAAGGTATATGAGAAATATGCATGGAATTGTCTAGCACTTAATTTTAAGTCTGGCCAACATTTGTAATGATTTGTGATGCCTTCATAGGTTTTTGACTAGAACTCTTCAATCATCATTCCTCAAGGTGAAAGGAATGCAACTAATTTTGTTTATGATGTTTACAAGGGCACATTGAACAATTTCTATTTTATGCACAATTGACCTAATGAGCTCACACTTATTGAAGATGGTGCTCCAATTCAATTCATCAAGATAAATTTCCTAAGAAGTAAAGGCAAATTCATGGTACGAAGAAGTTAGATTGGCCTCCTAATTCACCTCATCTAATTCCCATAGAGAACCTTGGGAAGATGGTCAAAGATTTGTTGTGACACCAAAGCAAGCCTAAGGACAACCAAGAAATCAGATACAAACAATTCAAGGACTATCGAATCCAAGTATCTCTAAAATAATTGCCAAATGAATGCTCATTTCTAATATGCCCAATAGAATGCAAGCTGTAATTTCAGCAAATGGTAGTAGCACTAGATAGTAGATAGTGTACAAAAAAAGATCCAAATTATTGTATGATTTCGAATTTTACATGTACTTTTGTTATGATGCTCAAGTACTCTTCGCATGTACTTTTGTTATGATGCTTTACAGCGAGCGTTGAGAGTTTCTTTTGCGTATGTACTAGACTAGCACAAACTTGTTCTCGGTGTTTCTGCATTCCTAACAATTAGCCTTGCGTTGCATTGAGAGGGAATTTTTTTTCTCCACATCAGCCGAGGGTTGGGATTGACGAACCTTGTGCGAGCACGGCCTCCTTTTCCAGTCCAACATCAACAACTGCGAATGATTCTGAATTCTTGGAGGATAGTTCATCATTTGGATTATGAAGAAGAACAATCTGTGTGTTTTGAACAAGCCATCACGCACAGGTTGGTTAACGCACTTCGTCGTAGCGTACACGCTGACGAAAGCAGTAACCATCGATTTATTATTCATTATCTCTCGTACCTGCTGCGTAAGAGAGATTTGAAGCAGCCGGCTCAGTCAGTCTGCTGTGATAATGAATCAGTGTTACTACTACTGATCCAAGATCGGCTGTTTCACGTATTTTGTGTTTTATGCTGTGGCTACCCACGGATTCTGTTCAAGTTCTTCTGGAGAGCAGGTTTTAGTTTAGTCTAGGTGGGTTGGCAACTTCCCTCGCCGATTCGTTGGCACAGAATGCTGGCCACCTCGAAACGCAATTGTGGAGGTAGCATGCATGGACAATGCCATTGTAGTCGACGCCGCTTCAGCTGAGTTGGTTCTTGCACCAATGTTGGATAGCACAAAGACGTTTGTGAGGGGAGTATTCCGAGAGGTAGGACACCTCGAACTAGTACTAATGTGTAACCTGCACTACGAATTGAAGTTGCTCCTTCACTATGACGTCTTGATGACGAACAGTTCACAAACAATGTGATAGCAGACAATTTTTGCAATAGAAAAGATTAAATTTCAGGGTATATAATGTTTGTGCATAACAGAACTGTCGAACTTATGACAGGAAATTGGGTAATATTGTACGTAATTTGCGTTGATCGTCAACAGACCGGCCCCCTGGAGCTGCTTCGACTGTAGCAAGCTGAGGGAGCAAGCTTAGTGATCAAAAGCATCCAATACAAAGGGAGTTTGGGTAATAGTGTGCCAGCTAGGATGGACGATTCAATGGTGGCGCAGCTGCAAACTGAAAGTGCACAACAAGGACTAGGAGCGCAGAGCAAAAAACGACCCCGATCTCGCACCACGGTACGAGAACCCTCTCGAAGAAGCCGTAAGAATTCAGGTAGGGATCATACCAGGCGAAGATCGGCACGAGCTGGAAATGCTTGGCGACGCAGAAGGCGAACGGCAACGACCGCAGGAAAGGCAGTCCGACGTAAAACCACGCGCTCAACGGGCGCCCTTGGACCTCCCACCTCCAGTTTCCCAGCACCTGTGGCACCAAGAACAAGCTCACCATCATTCCCGTCACATTGTTCACAAATCCCCACAGCGCCTCCCAGAATGTCGGTGTCACACTGCGAGGAGCGCTAGCCATCCCTGTGTTGCCCGAGTTACAAGGAAACCCTAACAATCCGACGACGATGCAAAAGATTGTAAGAGTAGCGAACACCAGCGGCCCGTCCCTAGGCGGATCCTTGGCGCCAGGCCGTCCCCTGCGCACTCTCAGCTGCATGATCCTCCGCCTGACACCGACTTTGTGGAAGATAAACACGTACATGAAGAGGGCCGCCGTTGTCATGGACTGGTAGGGCACAAACATAACCCACGCTGAGGTTTCGTAGTAGTTCAAATCCGCCACGGAGCTGAAATTGATTGCCAAATCGCTCCTGTATCTTCCAATTTGGAATTCCTGGAAAATGGACATCTTGGAGAGATGGTGTATGAGCTGAATGCCCAGCATCCCCAGAGACACAAACGGCAGCGCTTCCTCGTTGTTCCTGCCATGCTCGATCTGCATCGCAACACAGACGAGCCCTAGAACTAATAGCAAAACCCGACTGGCGGTTTTGACTCGCCGTTGCCAGCCGATTGAAAACCCCTTCGGACTATACGGAAAGAAAATAGTTCGTTCCACGGTGTCGAAGTAGAGAGGGTCATCGTTGTCGCTCGTACTGCGAAGCGCAAATTTCAGGATCCGCTGCGAGTTCCAGCGAGGGTTCACCGGCGGGTATTGCAGCGTTACAGCCACGGCGCAGACTTCCGAGCTCAAATTCGAATTCAGGGGATGCTTCTTCGGACCCCTAATGCGGGATCGTGCATTTTTCGGTACTTCTCCTAATGATACCCTTACTGCTCCTCCTTGGCTATGTGGGATATGTACACCTTGCGTGCACCCTTCCAAGTGCATTTTGCCAGTGACCGGATAATAGACGCCCTCGGCGAGAATCTCCATGCCTAGAACGCGAATACGGACGAAGACATCGAAGGACCAGCTGCCCCGGAAGAGATCGTCACGGCCTTGAATCGGATCATGCCACTGTCGGCAGGATTCCCCGTAATATCCGTGCTTGTAGAAGAATCGGCCACCACCGTTCACCAAGCACGAATCCACAGCCATGACTTGGAGCTCGTCGATGGCGTTCGACTTATCCCTCTCCATGATCGCGAGATCGTCCCAGTTGCATCGATCCTTCGATGGGGGAAAGGTCGGAAATCTGTCACCTCTGTTGTTGTCATCCGAAGACCGACTAGCTGCAGCTGCAGCTTCCGCCCTGGCTCTGGCGACTCGGGTCTCATTGTGAGCGAAGAAGTATTTCCGCCATAGCCCTGACGAACCCTGGACCTTAAACTCGCATCCATCCTTCGAGTCTGGAAATTTTGTTGGCAATTCGGGAATGCTTGACGAATTCGAAAGATACGTAATTGCTACGTCGTCACCTCTATTGTTGTCTTGCGGTGGACTAGCTGCTCCCTCTATTGTGGTCTCATCATTGTGGGAGTCGGAGTACGTCCACCATGGCCACCACGACTGCACGCGATCGGAGACAGCATTGTGCGCTTGCACCTGAAGAGATCTGACTTGCGCAATATACTCCGGCACGGACTGTTGCGCGCGCTCGCGGTCACCATACTGCGCTACTGACTGCAGAGCGGGGAGGAAATCTGCAATGTAGTCTCGCACATGTCGGGCGCTACACAGCGGAGGATTCGACAATGCAATAATAACGTGAAGAAGAACAAGCACCCAAAGCTTCAAATCGCAAACCCACATGCAATTCATGACAGAAGACTAGCTAGCTACCGGTGCTGATCTCTCAAAAGGAGGAAATGAAGTAAGGATTTCAATTCTCCTTCCGCAGGTATGAAATCGTCACTCTCAGTACTCGATCGTCCATCGGATTTGCAGATTGAGACGATCGAGTACTGATCTGTACGGTCTGTCCGTCAATTTGTCTGCAATTTTCATTCGGCCGCTTATTGTCTCCCAAGTGGACACACTTTGCAGTGCAACTACGTAATCTTCATCAAGTTTGACGTCTTCAATTCATGCATAATATCACAGGCACCGACCCAGTTTGATGTAAATAAGCTTACAATGATACATATGATTCAACCTTAGCTTGAAGCTAAAAACTTTGTCAGAGTTTCTTCAATTCATTGCAGTCAACCAAGCTGTGATCTTACAATCATTCACAAGTTCACAACAGCATTGTCAGCACTGCAGATTGTCGGCAAACAGTCATACGGCGATCGATGCAATTACAGAAGTAATTTGGTGGTAAGCTTAGATGAAATTGGTGGTAGACAAATTGATTGGAGATTCAGTCAATCAATGACTGTGCCTTAGTAGCAGGGAACTGTTAAGATGCCGGATGGCTAGAAAAGCCATGAGGACTTGTCTGTAAATGGGAATAGGCTCATGGGCATCAGATTTTTTTATTTTTTTATTTTTATTTTTATCATTTTCTATGAAGTGACAAAGTGGCGAAATAAAATGTTGTAGTGGTGCTCCAAATCTCAACATTCATCCACATATTGAATAGAAAATATCACATTAGGCAAGTGACTGCCGGCTCTTTTGAGGCGCATTGGCATTGTGACATGGATGTCACAATGAGCTCAATTCCAATTTTATTTTTTTTAACCTCTCAATACCCCCAGGAAAATTTAAATCAAATTATATTGATTTTTTTCCAAGATCCACCCACCATCCCACCACTTGTAATTTTCAGGTGAGGATGGGGGTGGCATTCAATATGGGATAAATCACATATCATAACCGTATCCCATACCATGACCATATCTGAACATGTATTGTATCTTGTATCCCACATCGTACATATACTCCCTACTTGTATCCGTATCCATATACCATATAGTATTTATCCCCGTATGTATATTCGTATTTGTATCCAAGGGTGTATTCAAGATCAACGACATCCAAGGGGGGAATATTTATTTTTATTTTTAAATCATTGGCTCTTTTATTTTTTGGAGGGAGGGGGGAGGGGAAATGGACGAAACCAAGGTTTCGCCTCTTTTGAGAACGCATTGTAGCACATATATTACATGAGTGTCCATAATTCCGTTTTCGTTTATAGACTGACAATTTCATCTAAGATAGATTTTTTTTTTAATTTGAAGTTTTTTGGCAAAGAACTTCATGGTTTGTTGCCATTTTTCAACCAAATAATTTTTTTTTCTAAGTGCAATGTGGCACTCAGGCAATATTTATTACTCGTCTTGATATTAAGTTATAAGTTAATATACTGGCAAGTGCGACATAATTATCCATCTTGATTATTGATACTACTAAGGTTGGTAGGAGGTCCATTTAAGAGCTGAAAATTAATTTGGGCTGGTTACAAACTTCTTGAAATATTTTTCAGTAAATATTTTTCTTGAAAGAGAAATGGAATCAACAACTAACCCAAGAGTTGTTTCATATTTTCTGGAGTTTTGTGGAATTAGTCATCAATTTTTGAAGTTGAAGTGCAATCAATGGTCATTACAAACATCGGCCTCTCAACCCGGCCTTAAGTGCTCCGATGTCCATATTCTGGACAATGAACAGAGGACTTCGAGGCATTGTGTTCTCCAACTAACTTTTCTTTCATCTAATGTAACACTTGAATCTTGAAAAGACAACCTTTCTTAATGATCAATTTCATGAAATTGCGGTAAATGATATTTCTATAGAAAGATATAAGCAAAAAAGTGCCAAAATTAGAAAAAGGATCGAGCCGTTAAGGGGTTCAAAAACACTACGTTCATACATTGTTTGTGCAATGAGAAAGAAAAACGTACAAATAGTGTAAATTTTAGGAAGTGGACACTTTTAGAGCCTTGAGGTAGACCTCTACCTTATGCGTTGTTGTAGTGCATTTGATTTTCATGAATGTAGAATTTAGTTTTTCTTTTCTTTTTTTCTTTCTTGTAGTCAAATTGCAAATCTTGCCATAGGATTTCACCCAACACATTTAGTTCCCTCAAAATATTCTCTATTAGTGGGAGGGCACACATGTCTCTACAACATCTACTATTTCCCCCAAAACATGTTGGAATATAGTATGAGTTTTATTGGTTTGTTGATTTTGGATATACTTTCCTTTACATTTATTAAGGTAGGGACACCCTCGGGGACACCCAATAGTATCACTTTTTTTACTTTACACAAGTTATATTAGTGCAAAAAATATATACATTCTAATTTGAAAATAAAAGGAGATTTCAATGCACCATTTGGATGCCTCATTTAGATGCCATATGCAAAAGTTGCGAGGGATGAAAGGTTTTTTGGTAGATGTTCTAAAATTGTTTCCACAATAACTAATATATATTTGTAACCCCCAAAGGACCAAACAATGTTTTTTGGCAACACAAAAGTTTTTGGCAACTCACTAAGAATGGAATTTCTATTTTTTTCTTTGAAATTTTCACAAAACACTGTGCTTGAGGATTAGCTTTAAGGCGCAACAATTTTCATAACTTTTGACTACATGGTTAAAAAGTTATTGTATAAAATGTAGTTTCGTTCTCAATTTGGGCAACCTAGCTAGACAATTAAGAATTTTTTTTTTAAGAAACAAATATTGGAAATTGTTTCTCTCTATATATACATCATTAGCTTTGAATCATTACATTTTTATTAATGAGATGAAAGTTATGAGGAATTTTTGTTTGTAGTAATAGAATCCCTATTCTAAAATAAACTTTGATTTCCTATATTGAACTCAAATTCAATAGTTTTGGGGGAAAAATCCATAGGATGTAGATTGTTTATTACAACATTACAACCATTGGAATCATGGCTTTTGGGGGGGGGTTTTTGGTGTTAGATTGCACCAAAAAATGGATCTAGCTAAAAAATGGCAGAAAAGTGTCTAGAAAAATGGATGAAATTGCCAAAAAAATTCAAATAAAAAAAAATCTTAGATAAAATCACCAGATTGTGGATGAATTAAAACCAAATTGTAGACATGTGATATGTGCTAATCTGATATTTTCTATCTAATATGTGGATGAATGTTGAAATTTGGAGCACCACTATAACATTTTATATTGCTACTTTGGCACTTCTTAGAAAATGAAAAAAAAAGCCCTATTTGGGATTGTCATTTTTCAATTCCATGACTAATTAAATTCTTAACAATTTAGTATTTTAAATCATTCTCTACTTCTTTTGAATGGACATGTAATTTTGATCTAGAACTATGAGCAAACTAGACCAATTGGTATGTTAGAAATCTTGCATACTAATAATTGCTACATTCCAAGTTGTGGAAGATCTCCAAATATCACCTTATTTACTAATAGCATGCTAGTAGTACTCTAGTATACCACAATATATACTAATATACCATTGCACATAAATAATGTATGCAAATGTAATTTGAATATTATTTTTTTATAAACCTTTAAAGTTGATGTTTAGCTAGAAAGATTGACCTTCCTATTTCTAATAAGTATATAAAAGAAATGCAAGAGGTGTGTTCAAATATACAGTAGATTGCATTTTCTAATTTTGAAATTCAACAAAAATTTAAGAAAAATAATGTTTACAATGTGACTTGGGCAAGGTTAGAATGTCTAGTTTCATATACAAATCTACCTTTACAAATCTACTTTTATGTCTACATGGTTGTGAACAAAAAGAGGTTGTTGAATAATACCATATGTGAAGGTGCTGAAATTGAATTTCCATGTTAAATTCTTAAAGTCCACATCACCTCACACCATTCACAAGAGGAGATGTGCGAGCACTTTTTTACAGAAATGACTTAATTTATGCCAAATCTAACCTTCATGTACAGTACAATCAATCATTGAATGCCTTGCAATACAAATTTTTACACTTCGATGTTTTCATAAAGAGCTATGTTTTGTAAATAGCTAGGCATCAAGAATTTGTGTTTTTCAAATAAAAGTGTCTAAGATCTAAAGGTTTACTATTCATCATGAGATATCTCCATGTAGATCATTCTAAAAGAAATTCACTTTAAGTGAATCCAAGTTCATTAGCATACAATCTAACTACAAGATGCTTTCCAACAAATTTACCACAAAATTTACTTTGACGGAATGAGATACTGGCCATGCTTTGTAGCCTTACCATGACTCCATTGTACTTCAACAAACACGCCTTTCTTTGAACCTCGATTATTCCACACTTCATGTCGTCAGAAGCAAAAAAAAGATCAATTCAGAGCAAAGATTCCAAATGATAAGGGAAAAAACAATTAAGAATGTGACAACCTGAAGGATGTCAAACATAACATTATACAACAATGGAAGGGTCCCCAAATAATGCTGGAAGTCCCAAGAATATTGGCTCAAAATAAGGAATCATGTATTGTGTGAGCTACGGAAGCTGGCTAGAGCCCAGTTCATCTTTTGGGAGAACATTCTTTCTTTTCTTCGGTACTTGAGCTCTTCAAATCAAATCAAATGGGAACAACTAGCGAATAATGCTATGAACTACTACAATAATAACCTTGTGTATTTACATAGAATTTCAGACTACTGCTTCATCATCTTCCCGGATCAAATCAAATGACTTAGTTTCTGAAAGGGTGCCACAGACTCAATGATAGCGAAAGGAAAAGATGAGAGAAGCAATGAATAGATACAACCCAGCAGCCAACAAGTGGCGGGGAATGAATCTCCGGACGGATAGTCATTGGACGCGGCAATCGGGGGTCGCTGACATTGTTCGCAACTGTGAAATCTCTCGTGTCAGCCGCTGCACCCAGATCCAACGCAGCACAAGGTCAGCACTATTGTGTTTGTTATGAAACAAGTTCTATAAAAATATTTTAGTCAGCACATGAAAGAGGTTTCCAAAGCGCCAAAGAGTGCATTGTTACGATACTATGTGCAAAAGTTAAAAAAGGTTCAAAGTTTTATTGGTGGATGAGTTATAATTGACATTTAAAGGTCAGTGTTTTGTGAATGTTCTAGTTTGTCATTGGTATGATTCGCCTATTTGTGAATTGTTGGATTAATACCTGTTTCAAAGATTGTCATGATAGAACATGACGAACCCATGAAGTACGGGTGTCTTTCGTGAACAATGTAGTTGACACAGGTATCGCTCGCTAGTCTCTATTTGCTTATTTGCTTATGGTTAAGAGTCAAAATTGTAAAGTCTCTAGCTCTAGTCAGTTAATGCGGCGCTTGGTTAGTAATGTTTATGGACCAACATTTGAGAAATTGACAACAGTTTGAAGAACTGAAGATAAATTTCAAAATTTAAGCTATTCTTGATGCAGAAAATTAACATAAAATTATAGGCACTTCACATCTGCACATTTTTACACACATTTTTACAGAAATGGTTTCCTTCCGCCCTGTGTGACCCTGACTTCACTCAGAAATAACAATTCATTATATGTAAATAGCGGCGTAGTTAACCGTTAGAGAAAATCACCTCTTGAGTATCAGTCATACGCAGATATTGTAGTCGCTCCATAGTCGATGGGCGCAGAAGACGCGCAACCTGCATGTGCAGTGAAAGGTTTAAGAGAGGTTTGTTAGATAAGACGGTGCCATTGAAACTGGCTTTTCTATAGCTAAAGATTTTCATGGCCACTCAGGTACAAGCCCAAAAACTAAATTAAGAAAGCATGACGGATTGTGAAACCTGCAGCATAAAGTAGGTCAATCTACGCCATTGTGATTAAAAGGTGAAGTTCTCACTTTTGTGCCAATGTGCTCACTACAGAAAAAAGGTACTTTTGCATGGTCCACATTTGAGCAAGAAGCATACCCAAAAGCTAAACCGCTCCGGTTCTGTAACACTGGGCATTCTTCCTGCGCGATTCAATACCCTATTTAGCTGTCGATCTGCAAATGGCAACACCCTTTAATAGTTAGCAATCTACACAAGGATTGAAAGAAAATGTTCACTGATGGTTTCTTCCCTTCGTTCAGGTTCTGCATTAACATGAGTCACAAAGGGTATGGATTATGAGGTCTCATTCGTCATAAAAGTTGATAGTGCCAAGTATTTAGACGTAATGCCAAGTCTAATATCCAGGGCAAATTGGTCATTGTCTCCTTGCTTTGTCAGAAGAAGATTGTAACTAAGAATCCATCACCACATTTTCTAAACCCTTCAATCAACCCAAAAGTACAGATCTCGACATTTTCAATTGAGTAGAATAATTTAGCATTATGTGTAATAATGTCCTCAAGTGTCCTAGCTCTTTAGCATTATCTAGGTCATATAATATAAAAGGCATGTGATATGAGGCCTAATGAAAGAGAAGCTTGTGCACAGTCAATTACCTGAACGAGTAATTTCCCGAGCACGGCCGACGAGGCCGTTTACCAAGCTGCCTGCGATCTGAATACTATTGTCAAGCTGATATGAAGGAATGAATTGGTTAGAATCAAGGTCTTGGAAATAGATACAAGGCACAGATAAAAAGATCGACGAACAAAACAAAAGCAATATCATCCAATGAACCTACCCTCAGAGGTGCATATACATGTTAAAAATTGGCAAGGTTTTACATTAGAAATGGTATCAGATGGCATTACGATTGACAAGGTTTAACATGGCTAGGATCCTAGAACAGCTCTTGAGGGAAATTTTCTACAAGTGATATTTGGTGGAATCGTCACAACCTAGTTAAGTAAATAATTTTACACGAAAATTAGAAACTGAGATAGGATTCACGAGATAGATACCTGTTCTTTCTCGGGAGAATTGTCTGCATGGACGACATCATGTAACCATTCCACCTTGGCAACACGGTACCTGTTCAATCAACGAACACAACAACCATGAAGTAAAAAGAGTACACATCTAATTGCCTGCTTGTGGGAAACGGAGTGGGGGGTGGGTTCCGCTTAATGTGCACTTCTCCTTGGAAAATTCATCTTTGAAATTCTTACTACACATGGTAGTTCATGAAACGATCAATTTAGTGATCGGTAGATACCATTTTAACGCATGAGATAACTTCCTATAATCAGAGATCTCTATCACTGTTCTATAGTTCACTTGCAAACAGATCCTTGGAGCTTACCCGTCTTGCTCCCATGTCTCCGTCATACGAAACCTCCGTCTCCCAACAACCTGGGTTGAAAGAAAGATCCCAATTGCAATGACATCAGTTGCTAAATAAGTGATATTTTCTAATGAATCAATACAGTCAACACCTAGTATCCAAAAGTTGTACTTCACCTTAAGTTCCAGCCAAAGTGCACCAAGCCTGGAACAATGTTTTTAGTATTTCAGAAAATGAGACTATTTCAGGAACTCTTAGATGTCATAAAGAAAAACTCCTCATGAGTCATGGTTACAGTAATCATTTAGAGGACTCCCATGATACACAGGGAGGCTTCTGTTTTAGGAAACATCCCATAAATTATGGAGAGATTATCATTGGGATATTGTCAAAAGTTCCTGAAACAGTCTGAAAATCCTGTTCTAGGTACTTCTTCCTAATCAAAACAAGGAAAAGCACCAACCTCGATCTTGAATCGCCCATCAGGAAGAGGTTCACACCTGCGCGCAGAGCACAGATTAGGCTCAAACCTCTGAGAAAGAAGAAGCTAATCCCTAGAGGGCTAAGGATGCAGAGTTTAAATTTAAAAAAAATTTAAATCAATCATATTGTGCAAAACATTCAGACGAGTCAAATTTTAACCATTTAACGCCTGAATCCTTTTTTAAATTCTGCACATTTTCGCTTATATCTTCGTAAGAATACATCATTTGCCTCAATTCCATCAAAATGGTCAGAAAGGAATCTTATCTTTTGAAATTGAAATATTTCTTTGCATAAATGAGAAGCTATATTGACAAAACATTGCCCAGAAGCACTCTGCTCATCATCCAGAATATGTACTTAAGTCACCAGAATCAATGAGTTGCACGTGTTGGTATTTAGAAGTAAAATTGAATAAAAGAAAGCCCCGAATGACCCGCTCAACTCTTTTTAGAATAAATGTGAGACTCAATGTGGGCCTCTTGCTCCTTGAGAGGTTAATTCAACCGACAAATGACAGTAAATAATAACTCACTCAGTAATTTCGACTTCGCATGCAACTTCCGCCAAAGAGCCTGACTCCTCAATACGCACCTGGCAACCAGTTGTACTTGTCAAACAACATTGCTCACGAAGCCCAGTGCAACCATGTCTCGTGCCTCCAAAAATAGATTTTCGGTCATTAAATACTTGCTCGTAAATCATTTCAGATACTCTAGCTTATCAAAGGGAAATAAAATACTCATTCCACTGCATCAGTGTAACATAGGGAGTACTCACCATTCCCATACGATGATTGCCTTCCACAACACGCCGTATCTGCAGTCTCAACAATAAATTTAGGTGTAAGGCAGATCCTGTTGTTTGATCTCAAAATGAGTCTCTTATATATATGGTAGAGACAAGGAGAATACAAATAAATGCATAGATCCAGAAAGGGATTCTTAATTCTCTAGGGGTTAACTTCATGTCAATTCATTCTATAATTTGAAATAACCAGCTACAATAGCGAGGGTTTTTACTGAAGGATGCCGACAAATGGGATGCTCCAATCAAGTCAGATAATCCACTTGACCAAAAAGAGTACTCATATCACTGACACCAGAAGATCTCAAAAAAATATCTGTTCCAAATAATGGGACGACAAAATATTACGTGGAGTAATTGCTTAGCCCATGAGAGCGTCCGAGCCAAAAAAAATACCAACATACCATAAGTCTATAGCGTGGTTCGAAGATGTTCAAAATCATGTGCTCCATAGGCAGGACCACATCCATTACAAACAGAGGCAAGATCTCCCGGCCAGCTTGCGTGACGACATCCATTTCAGCTTTCCTCTCTTCAAATTCTTCAGGAAAGTTGTGTTGGATCAAGTTATTTAGTATTACACTGGATGAAATAAGAAAACGGTTGTTAGAAAAAATATTTTTGTTTCTAATATTCAATTGAGCAAATTTCTCAAGAAATTTCGCGGCAATATCAAACACAATTATATCCAGTAGTAAAATTTGATCCATAAATTCCATTGAAGAAACTAAACAATAAAATATACCTGACTGGGTACGTCTTGGGGCTCACAAAAATCACTGTTCTGCAAATTGGGCACTTGTTACCTGGAATCTCAGAGTAGTTAGACTCTATCTTCAAATAAATCCACCAGATAAAACTAATAGACTCAGCCAGTATGAGAAAATCACGAACTTGATACCTCTTACAAAGCACATAACATTTTTGAGTGATAGCGCTAACTTTTGGGAACAGTGCCAACTAAGAGTTATTTAGAGCAAAGTCATGCCAAAATTATGAAAATCAAGCAAATCAAAACTGTGACATACTCTCACACATGAAGACCATGGTTCATTGGCTTGAGGAGAGCTCTTGCTTGTTTCAATTGAGCTCAACATTGCGAAACAGGTGTCAAGGATTCCTTTTCATGCCAACTTAGAGGGTGCTCAACAAGGGTTCTCTAGAATTAGCAATAAGATGAGTCAGCATTCTAAATTCGTAAGCATTCCTCTAAACATTTTAAATTAGAAAGCAACTTCTAAATCCTCAACCAAAATACCAGTGAGGTACAAAGGTCTAACCGTGATCAAGGGCCTGAAGGAGACAGCCACGACAGTATGAGTGGCCACAGGGTGTAGTGATGGGCTGATACAATAATTTCAAGCACAAGGTGCAGTCCAGGTCATCTGAACGCTCCAACTTCCGTCGCTTCTTATCACTATGCTCTGCACCCTCTATTAAGGTTTTCACTGTGCGCAATCCATCTTGAAGGGCTTCACTGCAAAGAACACAGGAGAACATTAACACCGAAAGCCCAAATTCGGCCTCCTGTTTTTAGCACTTTGGAGTAGGTCATAAGGTATCTGTCTTTTTTTCAACTCTATTATTTATTTTTTGACCAAAACATGCAATCTTCACTGATTACGGTTTATCATGGCTACATTTCTAAAGTACCTCTAAGAGGATAATGTACTAGTGATCCCTCACTGATGTAGCCAAGAAATTGAAGAACAAAAGCAGTATAAAAAGCCATTGACGTTATAAAAGTTGAAACGATGATCTTACTTGGTAGGATCGACCTCCAATCCAGACAAGTAGGTTTCCATCGCTGCGTCATATTGCTCTAGCTGAAAGACACCGCCACCACATACATGGTCATCAATGAACAAAGAATGAGGTTCAACCAAATTAGACTATTTCGATAATTGGACTATTAGACTATTAGATTATTTCAGGAATTTTAAAGACCATAAACAAAGTCTTCCTCATGTTTCTTGGAGAGGTCTCCTTAAATCACAATGATCAGTAGAGACTTCCTTATGATACCTACGGAGACTTTATATGATCACTTGACTATAGGAAAGTTTTCTTTGTGATGCTACTGAAAAGTTTCTGAAACAGGCTGAAATCCTTATTGAAGTCATTGCCATGGCACATTGCCTGTGCGTACAACCCGCCATGCATATTTAACTTTTCAGGGGACCTTATGCCAGGGCCACACACGCATTGGAAACAAACTGCCACACAATCTAATGTAAAATCTAATTGGGAGACAAAACCATTGTTTCAACCTCTTTGCAAGATTCTAAATTGTCTGACATGATTCTCAGGTTAGGAACTACTGCGCCAAATGACAGTCCAAAGATTGGCATGACGCAAACTGACTGCTCAGTTTTGAAGACCTCAAGATAAATTTCAGAATTCAAGCTAATATTTTGTGAAAAACAAATCATATCCAGACTTTTAAAGTTTACCCACTTTTACTGAAAGTCTGCCAAGTCAATTTTCCAGCCTTGTGTGGCCCTGCCTTTGGATAGATTGAGCTTTCAAAAAACAAAGCCTATCAGGAATACCGACTAGAACAAATAATTCACTCTAGAATAAAGTAAAAAGGTTGAATGAGAGCAGGAAGATGTAGTACCAAGGTTTGGGCAGTAGCCTTGCACACATATCCCTTGGGATGGTTACTCCGAAGCTTTACCGCCTTCTCTGCATCCCTCAATGCTAACTGAAACGAAATGAGAAAGATCCAAAACGTCCCTTCAACATGACTATTCCCTTCTTCCATACACAGAGTTACTTTTCTGAAGCAGGACGTGAGACATTAGAGTAGCCATTCCAAATACAAAGAAAAATTTCAGTAATTCCAGAATAATACACGTAAATGTACATAGCACTACCTGCCCCAGTGACATGGGATCCAACTCCAGAATAGCAGACTCTTCTGAATCTCGTGCTGGAATCGATCGTATTAAACTACTCAACCTGCATGAAAGCAGGATACCACGAGTAGGTATCAACTGAAACCAACAGCAACTCTTTTAATCTGAGAACCGTTTAATTGTTCTGAAACAATGAAAAATATTAGCCCTCTGGGTTTGCAAACAAAATTTAGATGTATTATAATATGTGACTCATGATATTGGTGATGTTTGCTCTAAAACAGAAAGTGTGAGATAAAATAATAAGGTAGTATGATCCAAGTTGCAAAAAGCGTTCTAAATCTTTGTCAATCAATATAGAAGCATTGGACTTCGAGTAGTCATAATAAATATAAATTGCATGTTTAAGCATTGGATTTTTGAATGTATGGTCAACAAATAGATGAAAATTGATTCCAAGAAGATCAAAACTTTCCCCCGAATAGTATATTATTTAACACGGAGATGACATTGAATAATTTGAAATCTAAAATTTTGGACTGTTTTGATCTAGATTTAAAATGTCTAATTTCGTAATTAACATATATGCAATTGATAGAAACAGATTTTGAACACGGTATGAGAGAGAACGAACCTGCAGTAAGCAGCGCAGCGGTTACCATACAACAAGCCATGGTCTACAGAGTTTTCCCGAAGAGCTTGCGAGTAACACGATATGGCCTGCAACCAAACAGGGTGATAAACAAATCAAACCTTCCACTGTGAACATGACACCCCAAGTTTATTGAAATTGTACTGCAAAATCATATAGCCGATGCAGGATTTTGAAGCTAGTGTGGCAGTCTCAACGGCTGAGAGGAGATATAGAACCCATAATGTTAGCTGAACTTACAACCCACTAAAGAATCTGATTTAGAAGAAATACAACCAATGAGATTCAAATGCAGAAACGTATCCTCAAAGTCAAAGTGCAGTACTGCATTTTGAAATCCAAACTTTCACTCTTACAATTTTTTTACATCCTTACAATCAAGTGACCGTAAAGCGCAGTCAACTGAAGTGCAATATCAATCGACCCCTCACATCCGTGAGATCACCGCTGTGAGATCTCACAGGGCTAACCTCACAGGGTTGATCTCAGAGGGTCAGAGGGTAGACTAAATTATTTTTTGGACGGATCTTGACCGGGCTTCCCGTAATAGGGTGCCCTCGACGTCGGTCGGGCTACGCCCCTCCTGCTCGGGCGCCCTATTACGAGAGGCCCTCCTCATCGGGCCTCTCCCTTCACAAAATCACTTGTACAAAGGAGGTCTTGAAGCACCAAGCTCTGGTACTATAACCCTTGATGCCCCAAGACCTTTCTACTATATTAGTGAAATTTAAGAGTAGGGCAAACACATGATCTTCAAGATCGTACAAATGGAGTTCGCCCATTAGATACCAGAAACACAATTCGAAAGAATCATATAATGTTTGTAAGTTAAACCGACATTACGTCCAGCAATAGCAATCAAAGCTACAGTTATCAAAAATTTAGTACCAACCTCACTCCCCGCATATTATTTTGAAAATCATGTCCATCATTGCCATTTCCTAGTCCATACACAAATCCACTAACCTCTTCGAACCTTGAGTTTCGGAAATGACGGTTCCCTCCCCTCAGAAACGCAGTGGCTTGGTCCACGGGAGGAGGAAGACGAGCCTCTCCTTCCTCGCCATCTAAACTCTGCACACACCACAAAATCCAAAAAAATAATTCAAAACAGTCGCACTACCACACAAACTCCAAAATGAAATCCCCAAATCTTCATGAGCAAAGTCATCAAATCCAACCCCTAAATAATTAAGAAGCCCAAATTGAACCTTACATACTTATTAGAAGTTTGAGTAGGTCATTGTGAAGACTCACCTCTAATTTGATTAGTTTTGTGACCAACACACGAAATATTCTTCATTCATTCCGGTGATATAAAAATTAGTCCTATCTGAATCTTTTCACAATATGATCTCATTTCAAAACCATGAATCCTTAGCATAAGCTTGTGAAACAACTTACAACAACAGCTATATCCTCAACATCGTCCAGCTCGTTCGCCATCGCCACACACTCCACAGCAACGAGTTCTGTAAAACCCCTGAATCACATGTAAGACTCCGAATGACTTGATTGCCCATATTGACAGACCAGGATTCATTAGTCGCTAGAAAAACAGAAGAACTTGAAACAAGGGATTACATGTCATCTTTCACAACGCTGCTAATCACTTCGAAACAAGCTTACTCCGCAAACACGTAATTCATTCAATCCCGAGGGAGGAACTCCCATTAAACCCCCAAAGCATCAAACACAAACTCCACATTCTGCGAAACCCAGAATCCTCTTACACAAATTCACAAAAACGAGCACCAGAATGTAGAAACCAATAAATCTGAGCGAACGGCGAGAATTCCAAGGAATTGGGCGGGCAAGGGGAGCTTGAGAATTTGGGGAGAAAAAAGGAAGGAAGGTGGGTAATGGTCTCGGTAATGGTCCTGTTTCTACAGTACCAAGAGCATTCTCTGCTTCAAGATGCGTCCACGTCGACGTCCTGATATGCGGTCCGGACCTACCGAAGTCCGGACCAAGGTGACATTAATTCATAGTGCCACCATCGCAGATCTGATTGGTTCGCTTTTACTGGTTTGGGGTAAAGGGATTTTGTAGGCGTTTTCTTCGCTCTGTTTGCGAGTGTGGGTGTTGAAATTGCTTTGGAATTTGTGTGGTTGTGCTGTAGCTTTGGAGTGGAATTGTTTGCAACAAATGCTCTGGGTAGCCGTGAATTTTATGCACCAGGAATGAAGAAATTGGAGAGGGTTTAGGGTTGGTACTAATTCCTGGGGAAGTTCATCATGAGTTCGTTTTCTATGGAAGGATGTGTTCTTTTGGGCTTCCTCAATCTCTGGACTCTTAGTGGTGAATGTAAGGTTTAATAGTTGTACTCAACCTGAATCAATGTGTTGCCAGAATATTTGAGAGGTGAGTATAGATCAATTACCGACCAGTGGAGGATATTGACTTCGGTTTTAGTCGTTCTGTAGATCCAAACCCTAATTAGATGAGGTTGAACGACTGCAGGACTCGTTGCATGTGCTTTTCTGCAATCCTTGACTGGAAACACCAAATTCGGGAATGACGTAGCTGAAGTGACAAACAGTCAAACACATCTCTGTAAATTGGAATAAACACTACTGTAGTTATTCAATTAGAAACTTCACATGCAACTGTATCGAGCAATTCATGTTGGCGTGGAGCAGATCGCATTAATCAACCGTCAAACTTGCTTGTTAATCCCAGTCGAAGGTAATTGTGAGTCGATAATCAAAGGTGATCATAACCAATGTTTAATTCCTCCACTATGAATAAACCACTTTCTTCCTTACTACAGGGAATATCTATCAAACTCATCAGATTCCACAATGTTCATGAAGTAGCCTTTTAATTATGACGAGAGCAAGTTTGAGATGGAGGCTCTGAAATTTCAATCTCAGACTGCTTCTCAGAAATCTTTGCTTTAGTTAGACGAGCAAGCAGCTGGTATGTCTATCCTTGACCCTCAGCTTTTCGTTCATTTTTTCACCGTCGTTTCCCCCTCTTTTCATCAGCATTTATCTGACAAAGAAGAAGGCAATTTATCATTGATTAAACTGCTAAATATTTATCTTCCTCAAATTAGCCGATGTTTTAATATGCAGTTGACCCTTAAACGTCTACTGTCTCCGTTTTCAGCGAACTGTTATATTAATGTCCCTTTTCGTGTGCTTGCAGAAGTAATTATATAAGCAGTTTTTCTGACTAACTGCAGGTCCAGGGTGTTTTTTTGGAAACAAATGAAACGAGATTTCATTGCCAATGATAACACACAAACCAACCAGCCACAGGTGGCCTGGCGGGACAAGCTCAGCAAGACATGTTACAAGACTTATTACACAAAGTAATAAACACGTTCATGGATGAACTCACACAGATATTAAAACATTCTAGAGCAGTACGTACATGTTGCCCATCTTCTTCACAGCAGCTGCTCTCTCACTGGCAGTACCTCCATTTGTCTACCATAGTCCGTTGAATACCAACACTTCCATTCTTGAAACTGAAGATGTGAGAGGAGCATACCAAAGAAAGATCTCAAAAATCAGAGCATCATAGATATCCGAAGACGTCTTCCTTGAATTTGCACCCCAGCCAACGCACACACCACTCCTCGTTCCTGACAAATCTCATCACACTGAGTTCGCACATCCACCACACAATACTTTTTTCCAACCAACACATCCACCATCAACACAAACACCGCGTGTGGGGCACAAATCTTCACCAACCAAGCTAGTCTCACCCTCCGTTACTTTGAACCTCAACTGCACACATTTCAAAGTATTAAATTTTTTTATATTGGCATTGCCGTCAGAAGATATTGCTTTG
Source organism: Rhytidiadelphus loreus (assembly GCA_947034895.1). Classification (NCBI taxonomy): domain Eukaryota; kingdom Viridiplantae; phylum Streptophyta; class Bryopsida; order Hypnales; family Hylocomiaceae; genus Rhytidiadelphus; species Rhytidiadelphus loreus. Next base: position 51,549,973 of record OX344764.1, read on the forward strand.
AATGTACTACCTAGCAATCAATTCAAAGTACCAAATAGAGAAGTTTAGATTAGAAACCAAGTTAATGGTGGTAACTCAAGCACATGGCATGACCCACTTTTGCATGCCTCCTCCCCCACATTAAACACAATGAGCTTTAGGATCAAAATATCAGTGCAAACAATGGACTCATATGCTCGTGCACATTATAGAGTCCTTCAACTGAAACTCTCTATTTCGTTTTTGTAGCTCTTTTGTATCATCATGGTGTGCCCGAAGGAGCTTTCTGCTACAGTAATACTAGAAGAGACTTGGATAATTTGGTTGTTGTCAAGTTGGAAGCTGGTATCTAGCTTTATAAGGGATGTAGCAAATGAGTTGCAGGTGACTTAGAGTCATGTCGCACAAATTAGAAAGAAGAGATTGTGTGATCTTGAAGCTAGTCATGGTGGTAGACTACAAGTGCTCATAGATGCACAGAAGAGAGAGTATGCACTAGAGCTACTACAAGAGGAGGCATTGATGTTGCAACACAAGTTGTCCAACATGTGCGTAGAGAATGCCAAGTTATTGTAAGTGTTGATACAATGAAAAGGGCTTTAATTACGTGTTGCATGGCTCAGATTAAAAAATGAAGCAAAAGAAGCCAAAATTGAACTAAAAAACATATGAAGGAGCGACTTGAATTTGTAGGACGCCATAAACATTGGACCATTTGTGACTAGGAGTGCATTATCTTTTCCAATGAAACAAAAGTAAACTGATTTTGCTCAAATAGGTCGTAGTTGGTGTTGGATTCATGATGGACAATCTTGTGATTCAAAACAAATTCAACAAACAATAAAGTTGGATGGTGGTTCGGTAATGGTGTGGGTTTGCATGACATTCTAGGGACTTGATATTTGTTGTAGAGTTGAAGGAAAAATGGATCAATATCAACACAGAGAAATCTTGCAAAGAGATTTATTGTATTGTACACTATGATGGCTTGTAATCTTGATCCTCTCCATTTGAATTTTCAGCATGATAATGATCCCAAACATATTGCAAAAAGTGTCCGCCAATGGTTGAAATTGCAAAAGTTAAATGTTCTTCTATGGCATGTACAATCTCTTGGTCTAAATCCAATTGAGTATCTTTGGACAGGGCTAAAACACCGTCTCAATCAATATGAAAGTGCTCCAAAAGAAAATTTAGAATTGTAGAAGCGTACTGAAGAATGTTGGACTTCCATTACACCAAAGGAGTGTAGAAAGTTGTATGAGAACATGCCAAAGAAAATCCAAGCTATTTTAGCTAGCAAAGGCAAGTAGACAAAGTAATAAGTTGTTTTGTGATAGAGGATGCAAAAGTAAGTCAAGGAACATAGTTTCCATTAAATGTAATTTTTCTTGTACATATTAATGTGAAAGAGATTTTTTTCCCATCAAAATTTTTTTTTGCTTAAACTATTATCTTGCACAATTTAAGGCGTGTGATTACCTATTACAAAACTCTCTATATTGTTAATTGAATCAAAAATTACAAAAGTTTGACTCACTTTTGCTACACACTATACATATCAGAGTGGTGCTTGTTTCTAAAGCTTTGAGAACTTCAAATATATAGTGGTGCTAGTTTTTAGAGGTTTGAGAACTTCAAACTCATTGTGGTGCTATTTTAGGAAGCTTTGAGAATTTCAAAAAGATAGTGTTGCTAGTTTTGGAGTTTTGAGACCTTCAAATATTTAGTGGTGCTAGTTATTACCTTTTTGAGCAATGGAATGCCTTTCATAGCGTTGCAACTTGTTACTTATTCAACAAGTAGCTTTGCTACTAGAGGCTATGCATGTGTAGCTCTAACTTGCTAAAGTAGATATACCTAAAAGTAACACTTGTTCAAGATCTATAGATTTTGAGGGTAGCTACAAAATAAAATGATGTGCGGTTGCTAGAAAATGGTTTAAGAAACCAACAAAATTGGTTTCGTATTTTTCCAAGCTTGTATGAATATAATACAAATTTGTGGAAACAATAGCATAGATGCACCAACTATGGACTACATACTAACACACAAGTGGTCCCCCAAACACCCAAAAGCAACAAATCCTAAGCTTGTATCACTCATAAGAGATTGACCAACACGAACCTCGCCCTTGTAATCATGATAACTTCATATATCCCACCTATTAGCTTCGGATCCATGTACTTGCATGTTACTTTGGGGCTTATTCTAGGTGTTGATAAACAAATGATGTTACATTTAGGTACCTCTACCTTATTTGAATTTGGGGTTCTATTCAAACTTCTTCACTAGAGGCTTTTGTCAATGCAAAGGCCTTCTCCTCCCCCTTTGATCTAATTAGGGCAATAAAATCCCACAATTGGGTGAACATTTGGTGTCGCTTTATAGTGACCTTGTTGCTCACATGGCACCAAGTTGCAAGTAAGGTTTTTGTAAGCAATGCTACTCACATGGGGTTCACTTAACTCCTAAATGCCTAAGGTCCTTTTCGAACTTTTTGGAATTGATTTTAAATTGAACAATAAGACAACGTTTTGATAAATTTTATCAATTTTTTATGAATTGTAACCAAATAAATTCAAACTAGACTTGTTAGGGATTTCATGGAAAAAGAAACACAACAATATCACTTATGGATTGAAAGATTATAATATTTGATCATGCGGGTGTTAAAATAGTGAAAATGATTTGAAGCCTTCCAATCCTCTATTTAGATGTCAAATCTTAAGAATTGGTCACCAAAAAATATGAAGTTAAAGGGCATAATATGCATCACCCCGATCAATTTACAACTTCTCAAAATCTACTTTACAATTTTTTTAAATGAATATCTAATAAGATTATTTTTCCAAGAACTAGTGCATTTGAGGCTCATTTTCAAGAGCCCTCAACACTAAAAAAATTAAGACTTGTAATCGCCCCTTGCACAAAATCTTCAATAAAAAAATCACAATCATTCATTTTCAAAATTGGATTTTTGATGCTACAATTAGACTTCAAAAAGAATTAAATATATATATATATAAACTACTAAAAATAATAATTTGGTTATATTTTATTTAACTTAAAGGTGTTGTTGACATCAAAATTTGGTGTCATATACGTATTTAGGGGCTAATCTGTGTCCATACATTGGAAGGTGTGTCGCACTTTAGCCCTTCTATAAGGTTGTATCATGCGAAAGAACCTTGAATGGGCTACAAGGTGATTTTGCGCAATTCCCTTTCTTGTATTGATTGTGTTGTTGGATTTTGCTCAAATTTGATATCAAGTGAGAATTGAACTAAGGCAAAAACACCTAAAATTGTCAAAATAAAGAATTCAACATAGTTGCAAGTTGTCTCTACTAGGAGAAATATTTTTCTCCTATTAGCAAATGAAAATCACAAATTTACGAAATTAAAGTATATTTTTTGGATAATGTGTAGACCACTATAAGCACACCCTAGAATTGTGTAATGCTAACCTCCTTCAACGCCATCATTCACCGCCACTTATTGCCTATAAAAAGCCCAAAAGGGACATGTTGGGGCCCTCACCCCCCACACCCATGGGGACCAAAAGTGTCTCCACATAGTCTAGAAGTTCAGCTCAAAGTGCTAAAACTTTTGCATCCAATGTTTGAATTTTTTTTTAAACTTGTTGGAAACTATGCACTCTCTCTTCTAGTTTTTGTGGTAAAATTTCCAGATCAATCCAAGATGCACAAATTTTTTAGAAGCCAAGTGAAGTTCATGGATTTTATTTGAGTTCACCAAATGTGTTTTGATGGTTACAACTTTGAATTATATCTCCTTCATCCAATGTTTGTTTTCAATCAAATTGATTGGATTATATTTTCTGTGAAGTCTAGTTATTGTGGTAAAATTTTCATGTCAATCCAAGTTCTTTTGAATGTTTCGGAGCAATTCAAAATTCAAAATCCAAACAATTTTGGATTGTAGTGAACTTTGGTTGCTTATTTATTCTTCATACAATATTAGTTCCAATCATATTTTTTAGAAAAGTTGCACATACTTCGGTAGTCTAGTTTGTGTGGTTAAAAATTTCATATCATTCCAAGAAATTATGAGTGTCTTAGAAGCATTTTAGTAGAAGGAGGTTAAACCTTACACTACAAAAGAAAGGGGTGTTTTAAGTAGTGTCCTAGACATCATGTCTTTTAAGTAAGTTTTTAAGTAAAATTTTACTAAAAAGATTGTCTTTTTAGTAAAATTTTACTTAAAAGACGTTACTTAAAAGACATGATGACTAAGACACTACTTAAAACACCCCTTTCTCTTGTAGTGTTAGATGTGTTTTTTGCAAAAAAAATTGCTATTTTTTGACATTTCAAAGTCATTTTGTAAACACAATGAGTCATTTGAATGATGTTTTCTTTCACCAATGTGTTTGTGTGTTGGTTTTGAAGCACTTTATAGTTTTAAGTTTTTTCATTTGAATAGGTTTAGAAATTGAATTTCACCTCCAAATGTGTTGATAGGAAAATTTCAGCAACCTTCTTCAACACTAAAACATTATCAATAATCTTGCAATCTACGTGGCCAAATGATTCCAAATTTGATTTACATCATCTGCAACATGTACACATTATAAGATTTTATGGTTGAGATTTCTATACCTTGGTGACATTTAGATCTCATGCTTAGTAACACTCCAAAAACAATGATATTTTTAAATCCCAAAAGACCTTGGGCATTTAGGGTAAACTGTGCCAAAATTAATTACAATTTACATTGTCCAAGTAATTGGAGGCAATCTATACTGGTTTAGTTATCTTAATGACATCATGACAACTACTTAGTTGTCCCTAATATGGTCTTCATCATGGACAAATCCCCTCAATAATCACTCATACATGTTCCACCTCATTATACTCTAAGCATCAAATGACAGTTTCAGCCACAATTTATTGTTAAATGAAAGTGCTTTTCATAAGTGTTTTGAAGAGTACAAGGATAGTTTTAGGCATTTCCACCTTAAGTGAAGAAAAGACTGTTTTTAGACAAGAAATTGTATAGAAGAGTGTTACTATGGATGTAATGTATTAGAAATTTAGATATTGGATAAATCAACAAAGTCAACTTACCAAACTGAAGTCTAGGACAAAAAGATTCATTCTTCATTGAGATGCTTTCTCAAATTATCAATACCTTTGATAAATTTCTCCACTAACTACATGTATATGTTCTAAAAGCTATGAAAGAGAGACAAAGGATATTAAGTTCTAAGGTCTATAAAAATAAGGAGTAATATTAAAAAGCTTTAGAAATAATGAATTAAAATCACAATTAGAAGGCTTTAGAATTTGTTTTAAATCCACCACTAATTTAATACTAATCCAATCTCAATTTACAACACGCTTGCTTGATTTAAGGCACTTTCAAGTTCAAAAGAGAGGTTTAGAGTGAAAACAATGTTATTAGATGTTGATGACCATGACACAATCCTTCATAGGTGCAGATTTTGCTTGGCTAGTGTTAAAAGGATGGTAGGGCAATTGCCTACACGTCAAATCTTAATACATTTGTCCCCTCTTTCTCAACATTCCCAACATGTAGTTAGTTTAAAATTTGGTGGAGAATTGATTATGTGGGAAAGGTCTAAGTGAAGAATGGATTTTTTTGTCCACATCTCTAACTAAGGTAGGCATACCACAAATTGCCCCTAGTCTAATTATTTCCTCTTATTTCAATCCCAATTGCACCTTGTTGCATCCCAATGTATTGAAAATTGTAAGAGATTCAATAAACACTACCATGTATATCTATATACCATGAAATTTTTGTTCATTATTCCACAAGCTTGAGGGATGCTTTTGGTTTATCATTGCAAATATGCAAGGGATAAAAAAATTTATGTTGGAAAAACAATGGATAATTTTCTTTCTTCTTTCCAAAATTGTGAGATATAGAATTAAAGGTTGAAATTTTTTTAGGTATCACTTGGGCTACTCATCTTTGCTTCCAAAGTACAAAAACTTAAAACACTTGCAATACTCATTGAAATTGCTCAAAACAATAGTTGATATGAAGATGAGGAGGGTTAAGAGCTCTACTAAAATCATCACAAAAAATTTGAAAAACCACAAAGTCATGAAGGTTGCAATAAACCATTTTAGTCAATGAGAGACTAGAAGGTCAAAATGGAAAATCATATGGTGCGCAAAATTCAAATTCCTAAACTTGAAAAGTAAATATGTTGAATAGTGTAGTTAAGGCTTTCACTCAAAGAATTTCAAAAGTAGCTAAAATAGTCAACATTTAGAATTTTCAAAATTTTCAAAAGTAATTAAAAGGTAGACTTTCATTTTTTTACTTGGGTTTAGACCAAAAAGCTTACTTATTTTCAAAATTATCTGTTGACCAAAGAAAATCAGTGTTGACAAAAAATTATCTTCTATATGGGATTCAAAGAACTAAAAGCAAACCAAAATGAAGGAAGAAAGAAGAAATGCTAATTCTTTTGAGATTAATACGTGTGAATTTAACTCCTAAATGCCCAAGATATCATATTTTAGTGTTGACCAAACTTTGGAGTTGAATAAAATCTTATCCAAGTATTATTCTTGTTATTTTTAAAGTTGATTTTTAAATTTTGGTATCTTTCAATGTCTATTTTAAGCATAAAAAATCCAATTTAGAAAAATATTTTTTAATAATTTTTCTATTGGAGATTTTGTATAAGGGTGTTCATTGCAAATCTTGATTTTTTAGTATTACAAAGCTTTGAGAGATGAGCTTCAAATACCAATTAGACCATAGGAAAAAAATAAAATTGAAAATTCATTTTAAAAAACTGTATAGTAAATTTAAGAAGCCATAAATCAATTATTGCTATGCATGTTATGTCTTTTAACTTCATATTTTTCCATGACTTCAATTTTAGATTTGAAAAGTAAAAAGAGGATTTAAAGACTTCAAACCATGTTCACAATTTTAACATTTGCATGATCAAACTTTTATTTAGAGTTGCTAGCATGTGAGCCTAGGATCTTTAGCCCATGAGCCTAGATACCTATGTTATAGGCACCTTCCATGATTATAAGGTACCTATATTGTTGGTGTTTATGTTATAAATACCTTCTATGGTTACATGATACTTATATTATAGGTATGTATATAATATATATAGGTATCTTCAATAGTTGTAGAGTACCTACTTTCACTTGGGTTTAAGGCTCATAAGCTCACATTTCTAGGTTCACATGCTAGCATTGTTGATCAAATATTATAATGTTTCAATCCATAAATAATATTGATATGTTTTTTTTCCTATGTGATCTAGAATATGGTTAAGGTGGAAACACATAAGACCATCTTTGGATCCTTTGGTGCACCTATTAAAAATATTTTAATTTAATTATAGACTATCACTAAAATCGTCATTTGATGCTTAAAGTGTAATGAAGAGGTATTTTAGGTCATATATGGGGCACAATAGGAATAGAGTGATTATTGAACAAACTTATTCATAATTAAGACCATATTAGGGTAACTAAGTAGTTGCCACCTTGTCATTGAGTCAACTTACATTAAATAGGGATATTAACCCATTAAGGACCAATCGACCACTTTTTGGTCGAAATTGACACTTTTTCATTGGTCGAGAGAGTTTTACAATGAATTTGGATATGGAAAAAAGAAGACAAGTGTAGTGAATTGTGAACTAAATCCATTGGGAGAAGAATCATGACAATCTATACTAGTATGCAATTTTGGGGGTAAAAAAACAAATGAAATATTGGCTAAGAATATAAAAATCAATGCAGAACTTGTCGTGCATTTATTGCATAATCCCAAGCATTCATGTGAAATCTATTGGTTAGGTCAAATATCTAGAATGCATCATTCTTTGTTATGTTTTCCATGTTCTACTTAAGACCACAAATTGTCTTGCCCACCCCCAAAATCAACCACGGTCTTTGATAGGTTATGGGTACCAAAAAATTAAAGGGACTTATTGTGGAAAAATGTAGATGTTGAAACATGATGTATAGCCCTTGGATACTTCAGTAACTATTGACGTACAGTAAAGGTAGATATTTATTTAGTGTGTAATGTCGATTAATTAGTATGGGTCCCTTTAAAAACCCTATTCAATGTAGTAAGGTAGCATGGACTACCAATGCAAACTATCTCCAATTACATAGGGACAAGTTGTAATCAATTTTGGCATGGTTTAAAGGCTCCAACATGCCCTCCCCTCCCTTTTTTTTTGTCTTTTTACAGGTAATGAGTGCTGTTGAACAAAATTAATGGCAAATAAGTTTAAGGTATTTTTTTAGTGGTCTACACATTTCGACTTTGAAAACTTATAGAATTTACATAGGGGGTTCCAAAAAATATACTTTAAAAAAAAAGAAATTCATAATTTCCATTTGCTAATAATTAAAAAAATCCCCCCGCCCTACTAAAGACAACTTGCAACTATGTTGAATTTTCTTATTTTGAAGGTTCAAGGTGTTTTCACCTTAGTTCAAATTCATACAACTACATTTTTTGATAACATTGACCAAACTCATCAAAAACTTAGACTTTTTGTTTAGTTTTGAGTAAACACCAAGAAACTCAAAAATGGCCTCGGGTATTTTAGGGATTAAGAGTCATCCCATTCCCAAATCCCTCACCAATACCCCTAAAAACATGAAAAGGACGCAAACAAAAGATCCCTCCTTTCCCTTTCATTAATTAAACCCAAATTCTCCGTCCAAGTCCAAATCCAAATCCAAGGTGGCATTCTTTATTGACACAACAATAGAATAATGAATAGTGGATATAGTGTCCAGACTTCCTAGACCATTTCAGTTTCTTTTTCAATATGAAAGTGCCCCCCCTTCCCCCTTTTTTAGGTCAATCAAAGAGGTAATGAATGTGGTAATAATACTATAATAAAAAAAACTTCAGTCCCAAGCCCAGAAAACCTAAAACCCCAAATCAAGGACTCCCTAGTCCTGCCAAGCCCTCTGCAAGTCAAAACCCCAGTGAAGGAGAGAGAGAGAGTGCTGCTGACATGGCTAAGCCCCATATGCTGACATGGCCATGCCCCCAAGAGTGTGTGCTCCGTCGCTCTATGATGAGGCTGTGGCAGGCCCCACCACCACCACCACCACGGAGATATAATGGAAAAGGCGAATGAATGAAACGTCCCCGGCCCCGGGCGTCGCCCGGCCGGGCCCTGATAATTTCCTCAGGGAGGGTCCAATAGTACTCTGCGTTGTTGGTGGGTTCAGTTTCAGTTGTTGGTGGTGCTGGCTGGCTGGCTGGCTGGTCAGTAGTGAATGGTAACCTACTAGTAAGTTCAACTCTCGACTCGTAAGAAACGACTGAAGGCGACGACGGGACGGGACGGGACGGGATTGTGTGCCGCTAGTTCCCTCACGTCGTTGCTGCTTCGCCTCTTGGCTATGGCGGGATCGTCACCGTCGTCGTCGTCGCCTGCGCTCTGCTGCTGCTGCTGCTGAGGGGAAAGGGAATCGTCGCCGCCGCGGGGACAAGGGGGCCGCACTGGAACGGTTGTGCGCGCGCGCGACTGAGATGGTGGCAGGACCGCGCGGCGCTGGGGAACGTGTGATCGGGGCGTTTTGACGGGACCGTTTTGGGTGGAGAAACCAGGGCGAGAGAGAGAGAGAGAGAGAGGTGGTGGCAGAGGGGAAGTCAGCCTGCCTGCCTGCCTGCGAGCGATGGTCTGGTGATTTCGAGAAGCCGATTTGGAAGCATTGGGGAACGCGGCGAGGTTTTGAACGAAGCTGGGTTGGTGGGGAACAACAAAGCGGGGCGAGGGTTTGAGACGCGAGCGCGGGGGGGTGGGGTGGGGTTCGGATGGGGTTTCGTCGAGTGTGGGGTCGTTTTCGTGGCGTTGTGTTGGTGAAGTGGTGAAGTGGACAAAGCGAGTTAGGTTTAATAATAAGAAGAGGCGGACGACGATGGAGGAGATTTGGATTTGAGTGGGAGTGATTTTGGTGGAGGGGGCCATCTTTAGGGTTTCGAGGAAGGATTATTCGTGGTTATTCCTGGAGAGACTTGGTGATACGTGGCGGTGGAGCTTCAACGCAATCTTGTGTTTGGAGTGTGTGTGTGTTGCGCTTTTTATTGCTAGGTCACGAGGTTGAGTGTGGGAGATTGACTCGGTGCGGTTATAAAAGGTGTGTGTTGTTTCTTGTGCTTGTTCGGGCACTTGTGGCGGTCCGGGTTCTTGATTGCGGAGTAGTAAGGGTGGCGACCGTGGGAATATTGCATTTTGATATGTTCCAGCTTTTGGTTCTGAGATATTTTGTAGTGGTAGGTTTCTCGTTTGGCGGGGGTTGACCTGGAGGAGTGTTGAATTAGGCGTAGGGGTTCTTTGAGGACTTGCGGTTCGGGACAGAGGGGAAGTATTGGCGTGGTGAGGAGTCAAGAGCTGAATTCCATCCCTTTTTGACGCACTCGGAGCATCACGTGGTATTTCCTGGAGATGCCGTTTTCAACGTTTCCGGTGTATGCTTGTGAACAGTGGCATTTCCCACCTTCGGCTGTGGAGGTAAGATGCATCCAAGGGCAGAACAGAATCCGTGATAGCGGCTTGTACTAGAGGGTAGAGGCTGTAGGGAATGGCGAGCGAGGTTGTGCTGGAGTTTTGACTGGTCCTGGAGGACGGGGAATTCTTCCTGCAGGAATAGGCTGGAGAGCCTCTGTGAAGGTCATGGAGATCGAGAGTGAGTTTATAATGTCACAAGATGGTTATGCATCCATTGATTTCACGTTGCTGGATCGACCGAACAACAAGTATGTGCCTACCTGAGTGTCTTGACTCCGTGCACAAACAACAATTGGTTTGATCGCTATCTTAATTGGGTCGATGATTGTATGCGGTTTTGGTGCTCGCGTGCATCGACCTTCTGTCGTTGACCGTGAATATAGAATGTAGGATTAAGAAGTGTCTGCTTATTGTACGATGATATCACAATGTGCATCCCACTGTCCAATTGATTCAGGTAGAGGTTTGTGTCGCTTAAGCTTGATCCTGTACTGGCACTCATTGTCCACATTATTCTGTTCTGTAGCATCGCTTCAGCTCCGGAGGCCACAGCGGTTTTGCTTCCAGGTGAGTACAGGATTTCACGCCAAGGTTTTCAACGATCATGAGCTAAGTCCTGTAAAGAACATGGTGTTCATTCAATTGTTGACCGCATTTACGATTTACTTATCAGCCTTAGAAGTTCTGTTAGTGAGAGCTGGAAATCTGTGTCTTGCTGACACTGTGATACTCGTTGCGTTCTGAAGACGGGCATGCGACGGATTCATCGTTTCCCTCATTCGACCTCTTGGACGGTTCCGGAGTGGTCGGTTCTTATGGATACGCACGCGAGGGCGAAGATAATCAGTCTTTGGAGCAGTCGAGGTTAGTCAGTGTTCGCTTGTGGCTTGTTGGAGTTGGAAAGAATGGGATTTGAGCCGGTGGTAATTTTGAGGTTCCAGGAGATGGCTTCTCGTTTGGGCGTGTGCCATATCAGGATTCTCAGCGAGAATTAGCCACACCTTTAGGGATTGCAGTACTTGGTCCACGGTTGCCTACAGATGACGTTGACGTATTTAGTGCACCTTAGGCTGTGTCTTGACTTGCAATTGGAACACCGACTCTTAGCAAACATCCTCGTTCCAATTGCAAGTCATCCGAACAACCTAACAAGGTTGTGTCTTGACTTGCAATTGGAACAAAGATTTAGCACGAGGTTCTCGAGGGTGCACTTTGAAGATGTTTGCACTGCCTCTCCTGTATTTGAGGAAGTTGGGATTTTTTGTTCAATTCGTTTTTGAATTCAGCTTCTCATTAAATTTATCTGTGGGTGCATTGTGTTCAGGGATGGCTCTGAGAAAGAGCTGTACAAGGAACAAGCGATGCATTCAAGCGCTGATGTAATGAAGCGAGTAACCTTTGTAGCTTGAACTTCTAGAATTCTTTTTTGAAGTATTAGGGATGTAGGATGTAGCTTTGCGCACCCGTGTGGGTTTGAGGGGATTGCCTGATCTTTTGTTCAGAATGAGGGGCATTTTAGGGATATCGTGTGGGTTGCGTGGTACGTTCCTGCGTGCTTTGTTCAAGCCCGTGGATATTTGATGCTTTAATGTGTGTGGTGAGTTGAGGTAGTGATAAGTGTTTGTGTGAGTGATGGTGCAGAATGGAGTAGCAGCTAGCAATGTGGAATACTCAGAGTATCAGATTCCTCAATCAGTGCCAAAGCCTGTTTCTAGCGTCGATTTTTTTGCCAAAAATCAAGCACCTCAACAACAAGAGCAGCAGTCACAGTTGACTTTGTTTGGAAGTGACGGAGGCGAGGAAAACCAGGAGTTCTTTGAGTCAGGTCAAGCCTCTCATCAGGCTCAGCCGACAGGTAGTAGTTGGTGGACGCCCGATAATGCTTGGGTAGGAAATAACAGTCAGAGAGATCAGTCGCAGGTGTTCAACTGGGCGGGTATGACGGAAGAGCAAAGGAGATCTATGCAATTGAAGATGGGGGGTCCTCATAATAGTTCGGAATATCAGCAAGGAGCATTGTATTCTATGCCGCAGGCGGTAAATAGTGATCCGTCGCCCTCAATGTACTCTTTCTTGCCCACGAATACTCATCAGATGCATAAGATGCCTCAGCAAGGTGATGGAGGTCTGAATGCGCCAAGAGTACAGGGCATTCAGAGTTCATCAACTGGGAAAGGCCCACAGTATGATTTTCCGGGTCTCTTAAACGGATCTGCATATCATCAGGCTGAAAGTCTTGCACAAAATATTGGATTAAGTGAGCAACAGCGGTATAGGGCTATGATGCATGAAGCTAGTGGAAGAGAACAGCAGATGCGAATGCAAGAAGCCAGGAATCGTGAGCAACAGCTTCTAATGCAAGAAGCGAGCAATAGGGAGCAGCAGCTTCGAGAGCAACATCTTCGGCAGCAGCTTAGGGATCAACAGCTTCGCGAGCAGCAGCAGCAGCAGCTTAGGGATCAACAGCTTCGCGATCAGCAACTCCGTGAGCAGCAGCAGCAGCAGCTTCGAATACAGGAAGCGAACAGAGAGCAGCAACTTCGATTGAAAGAAGCAAACAGCAGGGAACATCAGCTTCGGATGCAAGAAGCGAGCAATAGAGAGCAGCAGCTTCGTTTGCAGGGCCAGCAGAACCAGAGCTTCAGCAAGTATGACAATCAGAACATGGAAGTCCCACCATTGAAGGTTAGTGACTATGACTTCTTGGGTGGTGCTGAATATGCGATGAAAGGACAGCCTCAGTCTGAGGTTAGGCAGCAGCTTAATGAAAGTGATGCTCAGTTGTGGAGGCAACAACAGCAGCAGCAACAGCAGCAGCAGCATCGGCAGCCTCGCCAATTTAGCACCTATGCCAACAACAATTTTGAGGACTTGCATCAACGTCAACAGGCTCAGGTGTGCTTCGCTAAATTGCTTTACTTAAACCTCTATAATTCCGTTTTACTTTCGTTTATCCTCTTTCAAAGCAGTGAATGCTAGGTCTGGTGCCTGTGCATGCAGAAAGTTCAGGAAACGCTGACGCAGAGATGCTTGTCATCAGTGAGAAATGCTGTGCTGTCTGCTTTTTGGTGTCGTAAAACTTATGGCAGGGGGCAGGCGTGTTCCTTTCAATCTTCTTATCGTGAAATGTTGTGGATTAAAATAAATGCTCTTAAATATTGATTGATGTATTAATCTTTCCTATCTTTCTTCTTCGCGGAGTATGGAAGATGAATCAATTTCTACTGCTACACCCGATTTTGAATTGAACCGACTGCACAGCCCTTGATTCTTGCATTGTCAGTCGAATTGTCTATAGTTTGCGGCATACGTGTAGCTGAAAAAGTCGCTGCTGATTTTCCAGGTCAGACAGCGATTGCAGCATCATGCTCAGCAGCAACAATTATTTGCAGGAAATCAGAATCAAGCTTCTGGGAACCAGTTTCAAGCGTTTCTCGGTGAAGGTTCCTTACAGGATTTACCGCAAGTGATGCAGCATCAACCTGAGCGTGTGAACTCTCATCAGACTGGTGCTGAGGAACATCACCCTTTTGTCCCTCCCAACGTTCAGGCAGTGAACCAAAATAATGCCGGAGGACTTATATACACTCAGAATGAGGCTGGTGCTGGTCAGGGTCCTATTAATTATCTTTTGGGGCAAGACAACAGTTTCAGCTGGCATCAATTGGCTATCAAAGCTTCAGCTCTTGATCAGTCCATGCATGCATCTGCTGGAAATAGTAGCAAGGCAGGTCAGCAGTCGAACCCTTATGCAAATGTACATGACGGAGCAGTACCAGGATTTTTGAGTGGAATGGGCAAGCACTCGACACCTGCGGCTCAGATCAATAGACCTATTCCTCGTAGTCTTGGAGCAGGGCCGTCACCTTTGTTTGGAATGGAAGGTCGACCAGAAGGTCCCGATCATCAGGCATCGAAAGCCAAAATGCTATTTGGGCAAGCAATGCAGCATCAACAGCAACAACAGCAGCCCCCTCTGACAGCTAAGCACATGCAAGGGTTTGCTGGTAATATTCAGCAGAGTAACTACACTAGCCGACAGGTCTTAGAAGCAGCACAGAGACGACATCAACAGAGTCTGAGAGGAAATGCTGTTCAGCAAGATGGGGTCCCTCCTGTCAAGCTATTTGCCCAAAGTTTGACCTCCCTGGACCCTATTCAGCAGCAGCAGCAGCAGCAGCACAATATGATGGCAGCCAACAGAAATGCCCAAAACTCACAGGTTCGTCATGCAAATATTCTACAACAGTCTGCACCTAACATGACGCAAGAAAGGAATCCTCATCTGATAGCTAATCCTGGACATCATTATCAGCAAGGAGTTAATCAGGCAGGTGGCTCCTTCTTGCAGAGTGGATCTGATAGGAAACAGCAGCCGATGTGGAACAACTATGAAATGGAGCCACAGGCATCGCAGGTGGAGGTTCCAGTGATGTTACCAGGTAACTCTGACCCGTTGCTCAAAAGCAACTGCTGGCCTGCTGGGAGTGAGGGCCATGGAGCTCCTGACGCTGAAAACTCTTTGGCCTTTGAGAGGTCAAAGATGCAGCAGAATGTATGGGGCGTTCATAATGTTCAACCCAGTAATTCCCAATCATCCGGTGATGGTGGTTCGAGACACCATACTCCGCAAGGTGGCGCTGTTGTTCAGCAGGGAACTCCCAAGTCTTCGGGCGGACACCCTATGTCTACTCAGGCAAATGGTGCTGTCATGCACCAGAGTTCTTTACAATCAGGAACATCAATGTTGGAACTATCTGAGCTAGAGGCAAATGGGAGGCAACAGGAATTGCAGAACTCTCAAGAGGAAACCAATTGGCGTAATCACAGCTTATTACAGGCGAGTCCTCAACAATCAGTAGCTACAAATTCGTCTCTCCAGGCATTTACGGAGACGGAACGTGCCCAGACGAGCTGGAAGAGCTTGTGGCAAAGCGTGCAGAATTCAGGGAACTCTAGTCAGCTAGCTGAGACGGATAAAGGGCAGCAGAACGCTTTATGGGGGCAGAATAACTCCCACGTGTCTGGGCCGCAACCTGAGTTATCTGATGGTGCAAATGCAAGGATTGCACTGAATGGGTGGGGTGGTGCTCAAGGGACTATGCAGGCGGATGCCAGTGGGGAAAGTCAACAAACTGCTAGGGCCGAGCAACATGTAATGCTTTCTGGGAGCCCTCAGCCGGGTCAAGGCTTCCAAGATGTTGAAGGAAGGCAGCAATTGAGCAATCAGGGTCCAAGCTTTCAGGAGGCATTGAGTCAGGCCTCTTTAAGTGATAATGATCCCAGCTCAGCAAGTCAACATATCGATCAGGGTTTTCAGAATGCTAGCTCTTTTCCTCATCCAATCGACAGGGATGGGAATGTCGTCAATTCTACTGATGTTGTTGGCCATAGTTCCAGTAGCAAAGAGTCCGTTCATTTTTCCAAATTTCCTGTGGACCATCAGACATCCTTGAACAAGGGTAACTTGCATAATCAGGGACAAATTAATGCTTGGACTTCTGATACGAGACAAAGGTTTAACGATACTTCGGTTCCATTGATGGATAATAGCGGCCAGCAGGAGGGTAGAGTACAGCTGCATCTAAGTAACCAGCAAGCGGAGAACCGGTACACATCTATGATGAATGCAAGAGCTTCTAATATGCAAGAGGAGTTTTCAGGGGTGCAATCACTTCGGGCGATGAATGCAATGTCAGGATATGGACACCAAAATAACAATGAAAGGCCGGGTTTGTTGAATGGCGCCACAGAGGATGTCATGGCAGGCTGGGCACAAAGTCAAATGGCTGCTGCTAATAAGATGCGAGTTCAACAGTCCAAACTTGCAGGACGACCGCTGCAGGCAAGCAATTTGGCTGGGAATGCGGGCAAGGTACAGGATACGATATGCCATCACTTGATTCTTTTGAGCAACTTTGATCATGTCCAGAGACGTTTTGTAATTCTTTTAAATGCAGATTCTTCATTGATCAGTATTACTGAAGGAATTGTAAGTATTAACCTAAACTTCTATGAAGTTGACTTATTAAGGTTTTAGAACATGATTTTTCAGGAACCTTTTTCGCCATCAAGACCTGAAAGTGCTGGTGATGATCAGACAAGCTACACCAACAGTATGTTAGCGCACAGAGCACGATATTCTGGCCGTAGAGATGTGGGAGATCCTGGAAGGTAAAGTAGCATCAGGTTATAATGACAGGGAGTTGAGTTGTTTGCAGATTGAAGCTCTGCATTTCTTCAAAACCCTAAAAATTACAAAGGTTGAGTCCCAATGGAAGGAGCAATGGCGTTAGAATTTCTGTGCTGACGCTCAGTTAGACCTGGTAGATATGAATTGCACCAATTTACAGAATGAATATAGCACTGTCCATATTTGTGCACTCCAGGATTATTACTCATCCTGGTTGTTTTGCATTATGTTAGTACTTTGATGATTACATGTTTTTGATGTTGCTATACGAAATTCTGAACTGCAGGAATACTCTCGAGCTATTGAGTCGGACAGAGCAGGGAGAGGAAATTACCGAAGCTCTGGTAGATCAGGATGGATCAGCACCCGAGGATGGTGCTGGTCCTGCTGCGACTTCTTTAGCGCATTTGAGACCTGGTGAGTTTCAGTCCTTTTGAATTATCTAGTTCTGTATTGTGCTCCATGTTAAAGATTGTGTTGCTAATACAGCGAATGCTCCCATATTATGCCTTGTGCAGGGCCTATGGGCGCTTCTCCCCTTCAACGTCCAACTCCATCGCGACCAGAACTTTTGTCGAGGGAGCAGATGGAGCTTCAATCTTCAAGGAATATGGAGAACTGGCATCAAGGCAGGAACTTAATGCAAGACTATACTAGGGAGGACGTTCGTGCATATGCACAGTCACAAATGCAGTCACAAATACAGTCACAAATGCAGGCTCAAATGCAAGCCCAAGTGCAGGCACAAAATATTCGAGCAGCTCAGTTACATGAAAATATGCCAAGGCCCGGTCAAATGCAGGAGAGAATGAACATGAATCCCGCTTTTATTGGGCCAAACAGACACTATCCTACTGAAATGTCTAGGCAGACGGCCGCCAACATCTACAAAAACCTTAGTGAAACAGCGAAAGTACATTTTCGACAGCAGCTACAGCAACAGTCGCTTGCTAACCAGCAGCTAGCTCAACAGAATCAAAGGGCCAGTGCAGCTGCTCACTCAATGGACCATTCCAACATGTCTTCTGGCATTGACCCTAGAATGGCAGCACAGCAGCACATGTCCAGAGTGGGTTACCCAGATAGGCCAGCAATGCCTGCAGGGATGTCCTCTGAACAACAACAACAACAACAACAACAACAACAACAGCAGCAGCAACAACAACAGCAGCAGCAGCAACAACAACAATCTGCTGCAACTGAGATGGCTGCAATATTACCTCGTCAAGTTGATGGCGGATTACCTCAAGTCCAATCTGGCTCCTTGCTGCAATTGCAGCAGTTGAAGCAAGCGGCTCCAATTGCAACTCAAATCAAGAAAAGGAAGGAGTATCCACCACTTGTACCCTGGCGCACCACAATCACACAGGGGTCTACAAACCTTCCAACAACAAGGTTTGTTACCTATGAAACGCTTATTTCTATTTTAGGATATCCTCTTTCGCGGTTCAGTCTCTGCGATACCAACCTTGTGGGATGCGGCCATTTCTGTTTTGTCTCATCTTGAAACATTGTTGATAGTATGAAGCATACGGCTTATATCTATATCTTATACTGGTGTACGTAGTTTCTGGTGTAATTTTGTCTTTTTGAATTGTTCAAGAGAAAGTTAAGTGTTTCCCGCAAGTCTTTTCCACTGGTGTTCTCATAGTGTCCAGTTTAAAGAGAATCACTACATCGCTTATTTTGTATGAACGGACCTGTTAACTTCTTAGTGTTATTCTGTACACGAAGACTATAAAATCATGATTGTAGTACCCAGCTATATCTTCTCTGGTAATTGTTGTGCAGCCGTGCTGAGATGGAGTGGGCTGCAGCAACCAACTCTGTTCCAGACCAGGTATGATGGATTCCAGATTTTACTCCTTTTTCTGTTTCAATTCTTGTTCCAAAAGTGGTACTTCTATTAGGTTATGAGTCAACGTATGCAAGGGTAATTTTCTAGTTCGAAGCAGCGAAGTTTGGATCATCGGCGTGGCGCTTAGTCGTGACAAGGGTAATAGCACTGTTTTATTAGCACTTGTTAGATACTCCTTCTGTGACTAACAGTTGTGATACGTAGGGATAATGACCTGCACGTTTTATTTTTTGTGTTTCATTGCAGTTTAATTTTAAAATATTATTGTTTACTACTCTTAGTGCGACTAGTTTTGAACCCTCACTGTTCTAACTGGTTGAATTAGAATGTCTCGAACTAATCTGGACGTTCATAAAGTTTAGATTATGAATATTTTTGTTTTGAGTTTCATTTTATGCACCTTCGAGAATCGTTCAAATGCAATAATTTAAGACTGAGAAACTGCAATGATGGCTCTTTAGAAGGATGTTTTCTTTCCGTATCTGAGCCAATGCCTAGGCTATTCTGTGATGGTAACCGTAAGCATCGTCGCATTTCATCAGTGTTTCACTAATATCTTTTCACGAGGTTAAGTTGCACTAGACCAATACCTGTGCACTAGCTGAAGTATACATTGTAGTTATAACCACGTTTCATAATATTTGGTCTGGCCCTTTTGATACTTGGGAAATGTAAGACCTACTGCTTCTCAGCTGCGTCATTTTGGTCCTCAGGAACGGTTCAACGATGCTGTCGAGACACTTGATGTTACGGCAATGTGTGTGAAGCGAGCAAAGAGGCGATTGAAGTTTACCACTCAACTCATGCAGCAACTTGTACCTGCTCTTCCGTGTCAGTTGTTCAAGGGGAATCTCTTGGACGACTACAAGTCTGCAACTTTTGTGCTGGCGAAGTTTGCAGTGAGCGAAGCTTGTTGGTTATCTACGGGTTTGAGCAGGGAGACCTCTGGCGCTGTTGCCACTGAAGATAGTGCAGAAAATAGCAATGGAAACGTTTCAATGTATGTTTTTCTTTCTTCTTAAGCGCTCTTTGATCACTGAAATAATTTTAGGTTTTACAATTTGAAATTTATCTATTTTTTGAAGAGCCTTACCTTCTGTTTAGGAGTTGTTTTTAGGTAACATATGCATTAATTGCTTCATTCCCACTATACAAAATAGTGAAATTAGGTTGCCCCACACTAATTTCTCATATCTAACACTTTCAGACATGGTCAACTATAGTATGGGGCAACCTAATTTCACTATTTTGTGTACTGGAATCCGTCTCTGTATGATACTGGTTTTTAGTAACCCTCATGTACACTCCAAGAAACCGTCCGATGATCGTGGAAGTTTCTTCCGAAGTGTTGGTATTGATAGTTTCTCAGTTTATGCAGGGTTAAAAGCGATCAGCAAGTTGCTGTGGTGAACGAGGGCAGCTCCCATGCACTTTCAAGCAAGCTGAGGATACAAAAACTCACAGAATTGCAGGATGAATTGTCTAGGTATGGATCAAGTTTGCCTTCATGTGTACATTTGTTATTTTGTTGCTCCTCCTAGAAATTCTCAGGACTTTCTCTACTTATTGGGGATAGTTCAAAGCGAGGACTTTGAAGTAAAGGTGTGGGGTTTTTATGCGACCTCTCGATGATGTATCCGGGCTCCTAAGTCCCTACTCTGTCCTGTTAGTAAACCAGCTAGGGGCTAGGATGGTACCAATTGCCACGTTACAAGTTGGCTTGGGTCTTCCTTTCGCCTTAAAATAGGTGTTTTTGAGGTGTTGAATTGATCTTTGAAAAAAATATCCTTCGAGAGTCAGAGTTATATCTTCGTCGTCTCTGAGATTGTCTGCTGTGTCACCAGTCTGGTGCTTACTAAGGAGTTGGTGGGAGGCGCAGGTTGGACAGGGCACCCACTGCATCAAAGCTCTCGAGAGAGCTACACGACCTTGACAAGCTGGTTGTTTTGAATCGGATGGCAAAGGTTCATGGCTCTGAATTCTTAGCCGGATCTACAAATCCCACTGGGAGTCCCCGTGGTAAACTGGAAACACACAATGAAGCGCCTGTGGTGTACAGCCCTGAGACTGCTTATCCTGAAAGATTTGTAGCTGCTGTATTTGTTCCCCAAACGATTCCAGAGAACTTGATGCTATTGCAATTGTAACAAAAGGTGGTACTTTTTTCTAATTTTCCCTCTGTTTCTATTCTATAGTTTTGCTGTAGTTTGGGTACTGTCTATCTGATAAGTGAGATTTAGATCGGTAAAATATGCTATCTGTTCGAGTGTATTGGAATAACTTCGGAGATCCTTGAAGAAGTTACTAGATTTACACAGATTGTGATGTGAAAGGCTGGTATTGCTGGTAGAATTCTTTTTTTCTTTTTTTTATGGGTTCCAAATAAATTGTATTAGATCCCTTTTGTCCTCACTTTGGGCTTTTGGGTTATGGTGATCGAGTACAAGAGTAGTTTCTTTTTTCCTGCTATGCGATACCTTATGGGATAATGCCCCTTATTCTCAGATCTCATACGAGTTTGTTTTTGCTTGTGCAGGAGAAGGTTAGGTTGATAAGGAATGGAATCTCTTTGGCCCATTAGGGGTTATATGGAGGAGCATTCTTTGGCGTTTATCAAGACTTCGTGTAAGGTATTAGATCAGAGACATGTTTCATATCTTTCAGCTTCCGCCAGAATTGGGTACCAAAACCATCACCAACATCTGAAGAGTATCGCACTGGTCAACTCGTACTCGGCTTAGGTTCTTCGAACATCCCTGGAGCTTGACTTTGGAGTCCTCTACAGCTGAATCTTTTGATATTGGCTCTGTAGCGGTGTGGTGGTCCATCACACCTTTGTAAATGTTGTCAAATCTAGCATCTTTTGAACAATGTGATCAGTACTTTTGTTATTACTCTTTGGGGACGTGAGTCGTGACATTTTCTCCTTGTCAACTCTTCTTCATCTGTTGGTTGCACTGACTACCGGAATATTATCGTTTGATGGTCCAAATCTAGAATTTTGTGCAAACTGGATGGATGTTGGAAATTTTATGCATGAAATGGCATAAGAATTGATGCAAAAGTTAACTTATGGAAGATCTCCAAATGTCATAATATACACTACTAATGCACCAATAATATACTAATATGCCAGTGTATGCTAATTTCTGATAATATATTATTGCATATTAGTAATGTTTGCAAATGCAATGTGAATGTTTCATTTTGTAAAGATCATGTTAAATTTTTTGGATGATGATCTTCTGATTTTGTAGTAAGTCAATGTTAAAAGCTTGTATGCACATCCTACTCTGTATATGGATCCAAGTTTCGTAAATCATTTAATTTCCTTGTGTGCTGATGTAACAAATTGAAGTTCTATGTAGTAGGTCTATAAATCGACCACCTAAGAGCTGGAATTGAATTTTGGGGAGGTAAAGCTTCTCATAATATTTTTTAGTAAATTTTCCTTGAAAGACAAGTGGAATTGGCATCTAACCCAATTTGTTTAGTATTTTTTGGAGCTTTTTGGAACTAGTTATGAAAATTTGAAGTTGAATTGGTATACGGCTCCAAAATTGCCCCCTTCCTAAAACATACACTATTTGTACATCAATGAATCAATGAAGGCTACAAAAAAGCAACATTTACAAATAGTGTATATTTCAAGAAGTGGGCGGTTTTAGAGCCTAAGCACTTTTAGAACCTCCTACCCTTGGGTTTGTAGTCTAAGAGATGCGAATTGTTTGCAATAGCATGTACAATAGTAGATCTGAAATACTAATTAAAATAACAATTTGCTACAAATGGGAATTTACATGTGTATTGCAAATTTAAGGTAACTACACCTAATTTCAACCGCTTTCTAAAACCTCATAGTCATAGTCTAGATTTTTGCCTAAACTGATGTGCTTCCACTATTCATGAGAGTTTATGGTTGGTTACCCTAAATCCTATATTCAGCACTTTGAAAATTTCGAGTTTATTCATATGGTGTCCAAAAAATACATTCTAAAAGAATCTAGAATACCCTTTTGACTTCCAACAAGACCACACAAAAAGTTTTTCTATATAATAATGGGAACCATGCTAAATTGCTTATTTGTACAATTTTAGGTGTAATTACCTTGAATGGAATCCTGAAATGATGAAAATCTAATTCTTTTTTTCCAGAAAAGAGGCACACCGGAATCTCAAGTACTCCCTTGTTTGGATTGATTCATCTGCTCTCTTGTCTTGCTGATGATGCGGTGTAATACATGGAGCTTGGATTTGTACTAGTCCAAGAGAAGTCATCGTGAGGTACGCTTCTCGGAATGTAGTCGAACCGGGGTTTCGAGAGAGGCACTTCGGGAAGGTGGACATCGCCATTGAGGATGAGGAGCACCTGACGCATGGAGGGTCGCATGGTAGGACT
Source organism: Rhytidiadelphus loreus (assembly GCA_947034895.1). Taxonomy (NCBI): domain Eukaryota; kingdom Viridiplantae; phylum Streptophyta; class Bryopsida; order Hypnales; family Hylocomiaceae; genus Rhytidiadelphus; species Rhytidiadelphus loreus. The sequence goes on from OX344764.1 coordinate 51,572,920, forward strand.
CGGGTGAGAGCACAGAAGCCCTAAGCAAAGCACTTTGGTCATTTCATTTGCATTGTACACCCCAGCAAGACGCGCATCTGCCGCGTCGAGAATGCTCGAGTTCCCCCACAATTGCCACACCTGCTCCACCAGCACCTTCACCTCCTCGTCTTCCTGGTAGATGGGTTTCTTTCCGCATGCCACTTCTAGCAAGAAAGCCCCAAAGCTGTACACGTCCGTCTGCTCCGTTTGCTTTCCTGCCATCCCCAATTTTTGACCACGCACATATCAGATGAAAGTGTAAATTTGTGCAGTACAGTGAGCTCCATTTGATCAGTTCTCAAGTAGCTTAACATCCATTTATATTTCAAAAACTCACCGACACTTTTTGTCAAATGGTGCATCTGCCATCGTGCAAAACAAAGATAAAAAAAATACAAAAATATACAAGTTAAGAATCTTGTGAGTCAAAGGAACTATGAAATTTTGTTCCTTGGAATGAAAACCAGTCGATCTTATAATAAATACAAAGGAGTGCAATGCCGGAAGGAGCGACGTCCTCAACAACAAGAGATAAGAAAAGAAGCTAAGACTGAAGAAACTAATGAGAAGCAGTAAAATAATTGACAGTTGTTAGTATTGCAAGACCTTCCTACAGAACCATTCTCGGCATGTACGTGAGGTGCTCACGGTTTCCTTCGTGTACCAAAAACATTTCGGAAGCTTTTAATTGAAAGCAAAGGAAGGGTCACCTGTGTGGAACAATTCTGGAGCAAAGTAACCAAAGGTGCCTGCCACATTGGTGCTCTCTGGGGTCAACAAGCTGTGGTTGGAAGTGCGAGCCAAGCCAAAGTCCCCCAACCGTGCATTAAACTTGGCGTCCAACATCACATTGGCTGCCTTCACATCACGGTGGATGATGCGCTCCTCGCACTCCGTGTGCAGATACACTAGGGCCGTGGCCACATCCACTACTATTTTGAACCTGCAAGGAAGAAAACTTTATTTCAGTTGTCACTTGTATATAAATCCACAATTTGTCCCAGGGCATTTTGTATTTTAACCATTTTGCAAAGTCGCTACGGACACTAGTAAGTGTTCAATGGATGACAAAGAACCCTTTTGTGTAAGATAGAAGTGTAGTTGTGCATCATTGGAATTTTGTGTGAAAAGGGGAAGTCTTCCACATTAGTTTGACCTCCAAGGAATGGTGTTCTTGATGTTCTTTTAAGCAAATGATTCACAGGGTACCAAAAAGGATAGGATGACTTCCATATTGACCAGTCTGTCGTTCCAGGGTTAAGAGGCATAACTTCACTTCACTCATTGTATTGACAGTAGGTATGTTGGAGTGTTAAAGCTACTACAATCCTTACAATTGAGATTAGTGTAAGCCAAACCTTGATCTCCTACTCCAACAAAGTTCATAACTAATGCTCTGTTTTGCACTTTGAATCACTGCTTGAAACATATCATGGATGAGTGGATGAGTACCCTACCTTCTCTCCCAAGGGAATCCAACGCCTTCAGGCTCTTCCTCAACAGCGTCCAATATGGCCACCTTGTGTGCTTCCCCTTGTGCATTTGACAAGTCCTGGGGTGCTGTGACGAACAGATGCTTGTCGAGGCTGCCCTGGGGCATGTAGTCATACACCAGCAGCAGTTCGCCTCGCTCGTGACACCAGCCTTGCAAACGCACCAAATTGCGGTGCCGAATTTTGCCGATGGTCATCACCTCCGCCATGAACTCACGTTCGCCTTGGTTGGACTCGGGCGCCACACGCTTGACAGCCACGTACTGTTTATTGCCAGGCAAGAAGCCTTTGTACACACTCCCGAAGCCTCCTCGCCCGAGCGCTTGCTTGGGGTCGAAGTTCTTCGTGGCCAGGGCCAGTTCCTTGTACGTGAACTTGTGCGGATTCGACTCTCCCAGGTCGTCGTTTTCAATGTTGAACCTCCATCCACGCCTCTCCACCCTTTGTCGTTAGTAGTTGTAGAGCAGGCCGTAAATGGCCGCTATAGTGGTGAGAGACAGCAGAACCGACGTCAGCAACAAGTACCAGGGTTTAGCCCGTTTAGCCCGTGTAGGGGCTGCGCATGGGAACGAGTCACTCGGAGCAGCAGGCGAGGTGGAGTTCGACGTCCTCAGACTCCAATTTGAAACTTTTAAGATGGTCTTTTCGAATTGCGAAAAAGGACCTGTCGTAGTGAAGCCGACGTACATCTGTTCATTGAGCACAGGGGAGAGATCGACATTTAGACTCAAGGAGTTATAGGGCACCTGTATGGGGGCATCTGACCAATCATCGATGGTGTAAGACGACAACACCACCACGACTGGTCCCGGGCGCTCCTCATCGCTCAGAGGACATTTTCGCCCACTAATGTCCGCCGTGCTAACATTCAGAATCTGCAATGAAGCATCGTAATCGATCCACACTTGCAAATCCCAAGTCCGTTGACTGATGTTACGTGGTCCCTCGAGGAGAACGGAACTGGTCGAATTCATGCTGTTGATGTTGATCCCGATGTGAAACCCGTCCTCCGGGTCGGCAAACTCGGGGCTATTTCGGAAGTCAAATTCGACTGCAAAAGTGTGTGATTGAGGGTTGCCATTGGACGTGGGGTTGAGGAGGCCCAGGTAGCCTCCATCGCCGCCAACGTTTATGTCGTTTGGAAGTATGGCGAAGGTGAATCCTTCCGAAATGCTGCGTGTGGATCCTCCATAGCCAAGCTGCCTCCGAGTGAGGGGACCAAGACCGATCGAGACGATGAATTTCGTTTGGAAGGAGAACACGGGGCCGGCGGGGTTCTCCTTGAACCGGATCATATCTGTAATGTATCCCGTGTCGGGCTTAGAATCCTTAAACACCCAAGAATGTCCTTCACTCGATGAGTTGACGAAGGGGCCGGTCGCGGCGACAACGTAGTTCTCCCGCAGCAACAGTACAAACCAAACCAGTATCACACGACTCATGCATTGGAGGACACGCCCCATGATTTAACTTGTTTGCACCTTGCTAGTACGTGGGCCTTGTCCAGGGAGCGTTCGATGCGCACCAGTATTTGACTTCCCAGGGATGAAGGCATGCACACGCGCGGCATGCAGCTAGATCGGATGCAGCTGGTTCAATTTGTCATTCCAACTACTTTAGCACATGGTAGATCAGAACCCTCCTCAGATCGATCGAAGATCTGGGACGTAATTAACTCGCATAGCAGCATCATAATATGAAAAATAGCAGAATTGCTCAAAATTAATCACCTGTTGTCTGCTCTCGTGATCGATGGTGCATACGGAACATGGAACCGGAAGAGGAATGGTTTTCAGCTCGTCGCAGATAAATCAGAGCGAGCACCAAACAGCAGGCAGGCAGTCGATCGTAGACGTGCGCACGAGTTACGCACGCAAACTGCAACAAGCGTGAGCGTAATTTATCTTCTTGCAGGACCGATCCCGTCAATTCCTGATCGAGTGGCGATGTAATCCTTTTGAATTACTGGCAGCCTGCATCCAGTACAGTCCTTAGTTTATCTTCGATTCTGAAATCACTCTTCTGGAGCTTCCTTCCATCGGGCCTTCAATTCTTCGTTCGATTCGGAGCTAGAGGTACGACGGAGGAAGCTATATAGTAAGCACGCAACTCTTTTATTTTATGGTTTCCCAATTAAGCAAGTAAGTATTGCTTCATTTGGGGATCGGGAAAATTAGTTAAAGGGCCGCTATCGCTCCGCGTTCTGATCTGTCTGCTGGCATTCTGCGGAATCCCCTTCCTACGTTCGTCGCTGAATTGGGGCTCGATCGAGCAGGAAGTCTAGTTGTCGTTCCCGAGTTCGATCACCCAGGTTAATGAATTCATGCATGCACGTGTGCGACTAGCTGCGCTCGGTTTTCTGTTTTCACGATGGAGCCAGCTAGGTTCACTACTCGGCTAGCTTCTCCAAAGTCCAAACGGTGTGTAAACTTTACACGCAGTCCTGGGAAAATCGTGGAACAATTCTCCGTGGAACAATCAGCCCATGAAGAGAACGCGTACAATGCTGAGAATACGAGCAGGCGTACTAGGGAAATCACGGTTCTCCCCGTGCGTACGGTGTCCACTTACGGAGCCTGGCAATACGTACGTACGGGTGCAGGGTCGCCGGGTTGACAAGCTAGCAGCGTGTGCGGTTTGACTAGCCAGCAATAGAAGGTCACCAATGGTAGGCGATAGAAGGTCACCAATGGTAGGGATTTTTTTCCTCCCCCCCATGTATATGGTATATGGGGGCATTGCAGAAAGAAATCTTCGTTGGAGTGATGCAGTTGTTTCCGTGTGCAAAATGAGAACTATCGGGGAAAAAACTTGGCTCTAAACATTATTGTTGCAGCTCTGTTTCAGTATTGTGTCATACGCTTAACAGTATAGTATTGACGCAGTATTGAAACAATATAGAAAATAGGTGGTGTGATTGCAATATTGAAATTATACTAAATAAATGTTTAAAAAAAAAATTGATTAATAGTATTGTAATTCTATTGAAAATATTACGTTTCAATATAGTCACTTGTTTGTAATTTAATGATCATTACTAAAATATATTAAATTAAATTCTCTTTTAAAGTGTAAAAGAAATCTCTTTTTCAGCTGCCCACCGCACTAAGGTAGTATGCTCTAAAAGCGACCATTTAAGAGCTGGTCCGCCTTTTTCATAGGCTGAAGTGGACAGAATTATTTTTAGATCATTTTTCAGAGAAAGAAAAATGGATGTGAAAACTAACACAAGTGGTTTTATGTTTTTCCAAATATTTTTGAATTACTTATAAATTTTCAAAGATTCAGGGCATAGGCACCTATTTGTGACCATAGGTCTCCCAAAATCTGTTCACTTGCAGTTTTTAAACAGATGTGCAGAAATCAAAGGCAGTGATTGGCTCTTGCAATAGAAAAATAATTTTTTCTCGATGCATTCAATTGTTACAGTGGTCCATTTAACCCTGGAGCGCTCCGACGTCCATTTTGTGGACGATATACAGATTGAAATTTAGTTTTCTTTCTCATTACAATTCGGATGAAAGTCATCTAATTTGTGGTGATACTTCATCAAGTTTTTGTCCTATCTAATGGTTGGATTTGGTGTTGCTAGAGTTCATATTTTTCTAAAATTATAAATGTGAAAGTTTATCAAGCCAAAAATTGCATTGATTTTAGTTCAAAACTGGGTTTGCAAAACTGAGGTCATAGATTTTACGAACACAAAAATTTCAAAAAATCACCATATGAAGAGAACCTCATTTGGAATCCATTCCAACAAGTTTTACTCAAAAAATGATAATAGTTTGCTTGTAATTGAATTTAGAAGATAGTCTGAATTTTTCTTTTCAAAATTTATAAAAAAATATTGATGGTAGCATAGGTGAATCTAACCGCACAGATGGAATCTAAAATTCATAATCTACAACTTTTATTTGTATATCAAGTCCAAAATATTCTTCCAAATAGTACTTCCCAAGTAGCCAATTCTGGAGATGGATCCAGACGTTCTAGGGTTAAGGATCACCTGGTTTCCATTTTTCACCCCAAAATAGGAGCGGTTTGAAGAAGGGGAGCGCTTTTACAACATACTAAGGTAGGAGGCTCTAATGTTCGAGGGTCATTTAAACCGCTCATGTAGGCTCACCTGTAATGGACTTGAGGTGGTCTTCAAATGGACCTTTTACTGTCATTGAATGGATCAATAAAAAAAATGTTATTTATTGTAAGAGCCAATCATTTGCTTTGCTTTCTCCATTTCTCTCTAAAAGCTGTAAGTGAATGATTTATGGAAGACCTATGGTTAGAAATAGGGCCCTATGACTCATCTTGTTTGAAAATTCATAAGTAATTCAGAAATGCTTCAAAAAATACAAAACGACTTGAGTTACAATCAAAATCTATTTTTCATTTTCTGAAAAATGAACTAAAAATAATCCCATACAAGAAACAACATGAAAAAGGCAAACCAGCCCTTAAGTGCACGCTTTCAGAGCCTCCTACCTTACCTTAGCACGGTCAGAGTGTTACCCGGCGCACCCGGAGCAGCCATGCCACCCAGACGCCACTCACCGCCATCCTCACAAGTGCCACCCACGGGATTCGAGCTTGAGACCTTGCGGTAAGAGCCCGCAGGAGATTGCCATTGAACCAAACTGAACACTGAACACTGAATGCACTTGAAGAAATGAGAATTGTATTTAACTAGTTTTTTTAAATGTTTTTCACTTGCTTTGCAAAATCAGCATACTTTGGAGGCCTTTTAGACATAGAAGAACAACTTTTTTCCAGAAAACTTTCAACGACAATAAGTTGTAAAATCAAGCTAAATTTAATCTGCAAAAATCCGTTTGAGATTTTCGAGTCTTTATTTAAAATTTCTGGACAAAATCCAAAAAGGATGTTTGAAAATGTCCCAAAAAATATCCTTTTCAACCCCTCTAAACTTTGCCCATAACTTTTGATTGGAGACTCAAAAATCTCGAACAGATTTTTGGAGATTAAATTCATATATTGACTTTACAACTTTCATAGTTTCAAGTTTTGTGAAAAAAGTTGTTTTGCTATTCTAAAATGGATGCCAAAGTCTGCTGAATTTAAAAAACATTGAATTGTGAATGATTAATAAGTCTTTTTTTAAATCCATGCTTAGTACCCTCTAAGAAGTCTTGCAACCCCACTATGAAAATTTTATTTTTTGAAATTGAAATTTGGTGTGTTGATCAAGATTCAAGATTGCATAAAATTATGAATTTAATACCATAGTTTTGATAGAGTGTTCTTAAAATGATACCATCTTCTTCATGCCAACTTACTATCTTTATAAGAAGTTATCGAAGAAAAATGGTAGTACAAAAAATGAATAACTAAAGGGTGAGATTTGGGCAATTTGCAATACTTTCGCAATACTGTTTCAATATAATTTTATAATTTTTAAATTGTATTTCAAATTGTATTGTTTCAATATATATTCAAAGCAATTTTCAATTAAAAATATTAATTGTTGCAATTTGGCAACACTACCAAATTCTTCAATATTGTATAGGTATATTTTTAGTATTGCATCAATATTGTATAATGTTAAAGTTGCATCAGTACGTCTCGGCGTCCTGGCAACCTTGATCAGTAATGAAATAATTTTAATTGTTGCAATATTGAAACAACAACTAATTTCTCTAATTTCTACATAATTTGTACTGTATTAATATTGCAAAACACCTAATTTTCTAGTACTAAGTTTGTATTCATTGTGTATTGCATCAATACTGCATACTAAGGGAACTGCGTTAGTATGGATGCAGTACTGTTGCAGTAGGGGGGGTGTTTTCCTGATGACTGGTGACTGTGCGGAACTGTGTATCCAACAATTCAGGAATTTCAAGGAATTTCGTTACAAAAATTCAAGGAAATTCATCTGCACTGAATTGATTTCTGAAATTTGTTGAGCTCTGGATAGCAACTTCACTGCTTCAAGCTAGCATTCACCAACTCCAAGCTAGAGCTAATGCCAAGTGTGGACTAATTAAAAACAAGAACGGTGTGACTGCTATGAGGCTCTGTCCTAGGTAAACAACAATATTAGTTTATTGATAGTAGATAGAGGGCAAATTAAACAAATATATTTAGACAAAAGTAAATAGCCAGAAAATTGATAAAGATGATTTCATTTTAGGTGGCAAGTGTTAGAACTATTTCCATTGGTTGATTGTAAGTTATTACTAAAAAACTAGTGAAAAAAATTCAACCATGTGTTATTGTAAAACTTTGTGTCACTTTGCAAAAAAATGCTTTGAATATTTGTAGTAAAATCATGAGTTTTAGGCCATATATTCTATAATATTGGTATTTTATGATAAGAGCAATTTCTTTATATTTTTTCATATCAAGGATGATCAACCAAAATGTTGAAAAATTAAGCTCTTTCACTATGTTTATATTCAAAGATATTTATAGGATGGGATTCTTCACTAGATGGAACAGATAGACCAATATTAGGTAAAAAAATTTGTTGTAGTAAAAGATTTTTTTTTTTTTAAACAATTATATTAAAATTCCTACATGTATTGTTATGTACAAAATATGCTAGGATTTTTTTTCTTAATTAAATCTAGATATTGATTACAAACATTCAATGACTTATTTATTTATAAGGTAGAATTACATTGTAATAAAGATTTGATTGGTTGTTGCAATATGAGTATAAGTGTTAATGGGCTAGAAAGTTTTAAAAATAATAATTTTTGAAATACATAAGACACACAAATTTTGTACATCATTTATTTGTTCATTAAAATGAATAGAATGTTTTCTAATTGTTGATAGTGATTTAGAATAATTTTTACTGCCATTTTTATTATTATTAAATGATTTATTAATAACATTTCATATTTTTAAATTTAAAATGTTTCAAAAACAAAAATTGAATTTTTTTAGTTTGTGTAAGACCAATTTCTATATTATATAATACTTTTACTATCAAGATTTGCAAAATCATTTTCATTATTTTTGATAAAATGTGAGCAATTTTTGTATTTATTTTATTTATTTTTTTAATTTTAATAAATTAATATATGTAATTATTTGTTGAATGAAAATATTGAAGTTTTTATATAAAGACTAAAAGACATTCTTGTCTAAAGACCTAAACATTTATACTATTTTTATATTAGTTAAACATAGATTTCTAAAAAAAAATTGCCATTTTTTCATTCATTTCAATTGACTAATATATCTTTTTAGATTTGATTATTTCATGATTTATACTGTATCATTTATTGCTTTTAATAGAATATAAAATTTGGATTGATTAATTTGCAAAATTGCCTAAACAATTGAATTTGGTACTGAATCTATTTTTTGTTGTAGATTTCATTCAATTTCCATTTGTTCTTTTGTCAATTCTTTTAAATTTATTGTCTTCATATTGTGAATCCAAATCTATAACAATATTTTACATTGTTTTGGTTGATATGTAGAACCACCTAAAACTTCAATGGTTCAAAATGAGTATTTCTAGAAGCTATATACAATATTTTGTTGCTAAATTTCCTACCAAATATAATAAATATTATTCTTTTTTTAATTCCATACACTAATTTGATTTTTTAAGTAATTAGATATCCACTAAGTTGTAAAAAATTCCCCCTACAATTCTCCAACAAATCATTGACATGCTCTGTATATAGTGATTTGTATTTCAAACCACTCTACTATATAAATCATCCAAAAAAAATTCATTAATTTTATTGATCAAATTTTACATTGCTAAACATTGTTTTAAACAATGTATAACATTTATTCATAAATTTAATGATGATTAGATATATTGTAATAAATATGCAATGAAATCAAATAAACAATCTTCTACATTATAATATAGCTTATATTGTACCAAAGAATATAACATTTAATTTCTCATCTAATTTTATTATTATTATTATTATTATTATTATTATTATTATTATATACATAATTTTAAAATCAATTATTTTTCTATATCAAATTTCCCATACAAATTTTTCCACGAATTGTACAAACCTATACAAAGTCGCTACAATACAAATGTACAAATATACAAATAAACAAATAAACCTGCAAAACAAAATAAAAAATGTTAGATAGATAAAACAAATCATTGAATTCAAATTCAAATATAAGCCAAATAATTGCAAAAGAAATGAATATTCTAACTACTTCGAAGAACATGCACTAGAAGAAAATGGAGCTGGAATGACTGTTTCCGCCAATGTTTTCATGTTAGACATGCACTTTTTTATGTTTGGCTTGGTTGACTGTTGTAATTGCATTGGAGAGTGCGTTGCAGCAAACGAAGTGTGTCATTTCAATGATGACCCTATGGTTGTACAATTCCGGCCTTCCTAGTTTCTGTTAAGAGTAACGTGAACAACATTTCGTGAAACAGGAATAAATATTCGTGTCACATAGAAGTGGGTATCACCCTGCCATAGTCTACGTGGATGTCGGAGTGGCAACATATTTTGCCTTGTTGGCAATGGATGGCCAATGATTTGGATATTGAATTAATTCATTCGTTACAGCCCAATGCATACATCATATAAGAAATGAAAATTAGACATGTGTATGGATTTAGGGTTTAAACAGATGTTGGCCAGGTTTAAGTAGACGTTGGCCAGTTTAGGGTTCGGGTAGACGTTGGCCAGGTTATGTGTATTTGAAGTTCTATTACTGTGCTTCTGGGATTCAGAAGCCAGTTCTCATTTATTGCTTCTCATGCAATTTGCTTGGTATTTCTGTCGACCTGTGGAATGTATTGGTGCAGGTGTACATGCCAGATGAAGCTATTTCAGACTTGCAAAAGGTTTCATTTGGCAATTGCTGTTGTCGCGGATTATGTTTTTTGCTGACATGTTGTTGTGAAGAAGGTCCTCAAAGAAGCCCTCTGAATTTTAAAAAATAATAAAAAATTCAATTTGATGTTTTTAATTATGAAAAAATGAGGTTTGATTTTAGACATATATTACTACATGTGAAAGATATCAAATTTTTGAAATGTATTTTAATGTAGAAATGCAACAGCATTTGACCAAGCCCGGATATGAAATGTCATTTAAGGATTACAAGTGAGCAATCTTACATAGCCATAGACCAATGCAATCTTCAATTCTTGTTGCCCAAACGTAAGCCACAACCTCGGCTCACAAAATAATTGATTCTAGGATGTTTGAGGCTAATGATGCTAGCACGTGAGTGTAGAGACATGAGCCTACAAGCCTTAAACCTAGTTGTAGGTACACTAGTAGAAAATCAAGCCCAATTTGTTGTTTTGGTCGCGTTGATCATCAACAAATTTTTGTTGATCAACAAAAATTTGTTGATGATCAACGCGACCAAAACAACAAATTGGGCTTGATTTTCTACTAGTGGTATGTACTTACAATCATTTGAAGGTATTTATAAATTATAACATATACACCTTATAATATAGGTACCAACAATGCTAGCGTGTGAGCCCAAAAATGTGAGCCTAAGAGCCTTGAGCCTAGGTTTGTTGAGCCTAGAGCTTGGGAACAAAAAAAAATGGAATCATAAAGATTATCCTTTAAAATTTTGAGAATAGCCAAATAGATAGAAAAAAATTAGAGTTTTAGAAAGTTTTCATACCTATGACTGTGGAAAATTTAACATTCCTATAAGCGTGGAAGATAATATGCTCTATTAAATCTTTAAAAATTTCAATCAAAATCTTTAAGTGAATTGTTCAAACAATCCAAATATTACTTCACCAAACACTATCAACTTATTCCATTTCAGAAATTTAGTTCAGAGTTTAAGAACTTTGCATTTAATAATAACTACAAGATTACAAAATCTTGCCATTTCTAGCCTTCATAAACCATTTCTCAACAATATGTCTTATACGACTAATTGACCTCCAAACAAACTTCTTGAAGTAAATTTAGATGTGAAAACCAAAAGTAGTAATGGCGACTACAATATTGCAGGAACTATGAAAATTTCTAGTTAGCCAATTTGAAAATCCCACCCTGGTAAGGAACAACTTCACTTCATTGAAGTTGAAGCTAGGGGCTTGAATGAACTTTTCTTCCTCAGGATTTATCTTGCAAAAATACCTAGAAAGGTAATTGTTGAAAGATAATAATGACCTAATTGGAAATTATTCATTTACTATAATAAGTTTGTTCCAAGAGAGACAGTCAAGTAGAAAATTTCTATGCTAATAGATTCATTCCTTAACTAAGTAACACAACTTTAAAATACACAATCTTTCATTTGCCACACAATTTTTCACTTGCCTCCACTTGGCAAAAACATTCAATTAATATGGGCAATTTTGATAAAATGGCGCCATTTCACTACTTTGGCAGTTTTTATGGTTCAAGCTAGGCGGTCTGAATTGTACATTTGTCCTAGATGTTTGAAATCTATACCTTTCTTAGATGTCTAAAATCTATACCAATTCTAGATGTCACTTTTACTAATTGTTTCGACCAAGAGGTCTGAAAATGGCACATGGAATACCACCATTTTAATGAAATTGCCCATTAATTCAAATAATATTCAACATTCCAATTTAGAAATCATTATTCACACTACAACAATACATATTACAATTTCTTCATTCACTTGATCAAAAGTTTGTCACCACATAAACACTTCCACCAACTAGCATTTTCATCAGTCCAAATGCATCATCAAATTCTCACATACTGCAGTTGACCACCAATTGCAGCCACAACCATGTCAACAAAACTAGGGCAAGAAAATTCTAGGAATATGCTAATAGAAATGTGGTAGACACTTGAAGAAACATCAGTTCCAATTTCTAAACATATTACAACTCCAAGCCTTGGAAATGGTAGCATGGTAACATTGATGATGCTTCCCTTTACATTTCAAGTGCTCTCCCACTTGTTTTGATGTTCAATTGTTGGTGCATTTGAGATCCTTCAAATATTCTTTCCCTTTTGATTTGTTGGATATTGATCTAGGTTTGCAGGGCTGCCATGCTCAAAGGTAGTAGGCTCAAAAACGCTCGACACTGTGAATAGACAACATGGAGGCATAGCCTCATGTGCTTATAGAAGAAAATCCACATATTGAAGAAGAAGCATCTCTTGCTTGGTTAGATCTTCGCTTGTGAAGATCAACCAAACTTCTAGTACCTTTAGTTAGACCAATCTAAAATCCATGAGCTCTGAGATCCCATTACCCATCTTTCTATGTCATCAGAACAAAATCAGAAGTCAGAGACAATCACCTCAATGGAGTTATACTCTTTTTTACATCTACGATAGGTTGGAGCCAAAGCACCATTGGAGTTGGAATGTTGGTTCACAATGTGAGCAAGGCATTTTATTTTGGTTCCACGTTGTTGGGCGTGGCACTTTGCAATAGACTTTTGGGAGATTCTTGCAATGTACCATTGTGACACATTACAATCTGATTCTATCATTGAGGTGACATGAGAAATTTCTCTAATGTTGGCAGTGACTACAATTGACTCTGATGTAGGGAAAAAAACAGATCTAGATCCAATTTGAAATCAAGGTTGTAAAAAATTAACCTTATCTGGATGATGTGAATCACCATCTAAGCCAATAGGAACATCCAACTTCCTCTTCAAACTTCCAAACACCTCTTCTCCCTCCAAGTGCGGGACACAAGTGGTCATTTGTATTCGTTGATTGATTATCCTCGTTGATTGATTATCTTTGTCAGTATTGAAGAATTGCATCAATGTGGTTGTAATCACTTTATTTCCATCAATTGTATGCAATGAAGTGAGGTACTTGATAATTAGGCGCTTTTTTTGGATTATGAAGTAGAGTCAAACTAAGTCACTTATCCTCGACTTGAGGATAATTTACGAGATAGATAACTCAATTTTACAAGTTAAAAGAGTATGTAATTAGGATGAATATAAGTCATCAAATAGTGCCTATAAATTTATCCTCGACTTGAGGATATTAGGTATCCTTTGATTTCATTCCAAAATATAGGAAAATGCCAATTATTCTTGAGTCAAGGATAATGTATTTGGTAGCTAATAGATAATTAGTATCCAATTATGAGGACCAAATGTAGTCGAGTGAGGTCATGAAAATTTATCCTAAAGTTGAGGATAAAAAATACTCCTCCATGGCATTACGGAGTACAAAGAATCATCAATTGTTCTCAACTAGAGGATAATACATTTTATAGCTAACTCCATTTACATATTGTTTTAATTAGTTGGACCAAGTCTCATTGAACAATGCCACATCAATTTTTCGTCAAATCAATCGTACATTAGGGGAGATTTCAGCTACTTGAGAGACTATTTCAAGGTTGTTCCCATTGTTGGGAACCAATCTTGTACATTCAAAATATAATAATATTAAAAATCTATTAAAAAATCTATATTAAAAAATTATATCTGATGTGGCCATCTCATGGCCACGTCAGATCAGCTTTCCTACAACGTTCTTGCAATTAGGGAACTCACAGTCTCTTGAAACACAAAAATCTCCCCTAATGATAGGCGTTCTCTTCCTAAAGTACAAACAATTTAGGCAGACAAAATCAGTTATCCTCAAATCGAAGGTATTATGATTGATACAAACTCCAATGCACACATTCAATAGTTTCTTATTTTATATTAAAATCAGTATCTCTTTGAAAAGTGCTTTGCTAATTTATCCTTGAGTCAAAGATAAAAAATGCTTTAGAGAATAGATGAAATATTCAATTATTTGCAAGTCAATAAATGACTATACGCAAAAAAACTAATTACCTTACAATATTTCTAATTGAAGGATATTTTTCTAAAATGATGAATGAATGAAATGCATGGACTCTATTGATGAAAATTTGAATGAATGATATATGTTAAACATATCCAATCTCTGAACTTTTTTGAGTCATAAATGTAGGGGCTACTTTCTAATTTCTATGTATTGTCAAGTACATGTATATTTGATTCTATCTGATGTACATCCTTCGCTCGAGGATAACATGCACTTGAAGTTACCCATGTATGCCTATGGATTATCCTCGACTCGAGGACGATTTGAAGTATGATACTAAATTCTATTATTCTTTGTGCATAATAAATACTTCTGTAACAAATGAGTTTGCACTTTCCGTCTGAACTTTGCCATTGGGTGTGGCAGCCTACGAGAAAATCTCTCATGCTCAATAGATTACCAAGTGCATCACCCTTACAAATGAAGTGGGTGTAGATGTTGCAAAGGAAATTTGCCACATTGTCAATGAAAGCCTTGTTGTGAATATGGATGGAAAGCCGTTTGGTGACGACCGGGTTGCAATTCAAATTGTTGAATCTTTGTGCAAGACTGAAGTTCCATCAACATGGACGTGGTCAATACACACTTGGGACATCAAACAAGTATTTCTCAATGGCACCAATTTATACGACCATAATCAAATGTTCATGTACAATGCAATTGTCAACTCTTCAAGAAGACGCCTTTGAATGGGTGTTTGTGTCTACAATAGCTCTCAAGAAAGGAAGGAGCCTAATAATTCTCCTAAGAAAGAAACTCTTCTTACTACAAAATCAATTGCAACAATAGCCGCAAAAGTATGCTATCAGAAGTTAGAATTGTTTGTAGCCATTTCTGCGTGGCCAAATTCAAGCCATACGGTCCCAACTTCATCTACATGGTGGAGTATACAATTGGAAGTCTCGTCTACTTGATATGCACAAGAAAATCCAACCTAATTGCAATGGAAGAGATACTGATCACCTTGGGTAATCTAGAAGTTTGTCCCACTACTTGGTGTGCAATTCATGGAGTATCCAAGGCTATCTATTATAGATACAAAGAAGATACGAAGGCAATTAAGCAACCAGAACACTACGGTAATCTTGGCTTGATGAAGCCTTGGACTCACACTTTGCACGCCACAGCCACTCTGCGCTTATTGGTAGAGAACAAAGTAGACTCAATGCCGGACAAATCGAGGACCCTTGAGTAAGAAGAGAAAGTTTCCTCCATGGTCTTTTTGTCAACATTTCGGTGGAGGGACAAATTGCCGAAGATTAACAATGTGAACTCATCATTTCAATTGCAACATATTTTGACTAGTAGGTTAGGTAACATTTGGTGAGTATCTTTCCCAAAATTTGCTCCCAAGGCTTGTGGTTACAGTTTCACAAGTCGTGGACAATGTAATAGATTTAGGCAGTTAAAAAGTGTATGCACTCTAAGGTCATGGGCCCAAGAATTTTGGTCCATGCAATTGAAAGTCCGCCTTTAAAGAGCTTTATTACACAAATTGACATTTGTTAGAGAAGTACCTTGAGAAGGTTTTGAGGGTGATTGCAAGAAAGAGCGGTCCTATTTTGCGTCACAATTGAAGTGACGGAGTTGCCATCAATTGTAACTTTTAGAAAATAAAGCCAATGGACTTGAAATTTTTATTGAAGATGGCTAATTCAGAAAGCATTAGATTCTTTTTTTTCATAAATTGTTAAAAATAATTTTATAATTAAATGTCAATTTAGCTAATTTGTCACACTTTGGAGTTTAGGGTTTTTTAGTACTATGGAGTATCCAAAAATTATGATGTTCACTTGAATTTTTTGTGGGCTATTTCTATACTAGATGAGCACGTGCCCACCAAATGGAATTAAAAAAAACACAATTCTTTGTTCTCGACATGCATGCAAATAGAGGTCCCTTGCACGTAGCGCTCTAAACATTCATGTCTTCATGATGGTTTCAACTTCTAGTATTTGGTGAAATTTGTTCACTATCAAGTTTTTACAAATGGCCAATTAAATTTTTTTTTTCATGATTTTCTAATTATTATTAATTCATACTTAATTTGTCTATTTTTTGTGATAAATTGTCTTTTTTTTCAAATAGTATTATTTTAGTACTTCTAAGTAGTTAAAAGTACTATTGGCCATTGCTTTTTTAGATCAATGGTTGAGATTGTTCTATTTTGTAATATTGTAGTACTTATAGTACTCAGCACAAAAAATTGTAGTTTTGATAGAACGCTACCAAAATTGTTTGGTCTTTCTTGCAATCACCCTTGACCATTATCCATAATAAAATAGATCATTCAAAGACAGCTTCATCCCATTACTCTCACAAGAGTAAGGGAACCGATTCTTATATAAAGATGTCAATTGTTGTTACGGGTGATTGCAAGAAAGATCGATCCTATGAAGCATCACAATTGAAGCGACAGAGTTGGTTTTGGCCGTAACTTTTGGAAATTGAAGCCAATGGATTTGAAATTTTTATGGAAGATTGCTAGCTCAAAAAACATGAGATTTGTTATTTTTCAAAAAAATTGAAAAATAATTTTATAATTAAATATCAATTTAGCTAATTTGTCACACTTTGTGGTTTAGGGTTTTTTGGTACTGTGAAGTATCCAAAAAACATGATGTTCACTTGAATTTTTTGTGGCCTATTTCCACACTAGATGGGCATATGTCCACCAAAGGAAATTCAAGAAAACACAATTCTTTGTCCTCAACATGCATGCAAATAGGGGTCCCTTGTGCATAGCACTCCAAACTTTCATGATGGTTTCAACTTCTAGTTTTGGTGGAATGTAATCACTATCAAGTCTTTATAAATGGACAATTTTTATTTATTTTTTATTCATGATTTTCTAATTTTTACTAATTTATACTTAATTTTATCTACTTTCTATGACAAACTGTCATTTTTAAAGTAGTACTGTTTCAGTATTATAAAGTACTCAAAAGTACTATAAGGCCATATTCATTAAATTGAGACAATATGGTCATTTTGAGAACTTAAGGCTCCTCCATTCAAAGATAAATTGTTGAAGGCGAAGATAAAAATAGGCAAATCGGTAGAAGGCTAAGAGCAATTCCACACCAAAACAATTAAGAAACGTGAACGTGCAAAATGGAACTCCACATGAGTTGTGTAATAAAATGTAATATTTATAAAAGCGGGTCCCTTTACATTGAAGAACATGAATTTACTTGAATCAACTTTTCTCACTTCTCTATATACTTCACTTCCCGGTATATCTAATCTTGCTAATTCTAATGATTGAATGTCTTGTGTAAAAATGTAGAGGCTATGTGCACACAAAGAGCACTCACCCTTACTAAAAATTGGTTTTTGTATATGAATGACTATTCTATTAATAGTAATGATCCTTCTACAAAAAGAAGACCACTATGAACGAGGATCACTCGGCAAACCATCGTTCGTGGATTAAGAACTGCTATTTGTTGCCTCCTTGGCTGCCTCCAAGGCTTTCAACTTGGCCAATCCTCTGAAGATATCCTCGCGTCGAGAAGACTTGGGTGATCCACTGTGTTTACTGAAAGTATTGAACATCCCCATCATCATTAAATCCTTGGCCTCTCTCTTCCGTTTTCGTTCACGTCGCGGAATCTCGGTATTGGAAAGAGACCTAGAACCTCGAGGAGGCGGGAGTGGTATCGATCTATTCACAGTGCTTATGTACGGATCGGCAGTTGTTGTCGATCGTGTATAATTTGTCCGCCGTAGGTCTCCAAGAGTCGTTCGGTGGGAAATAGGTACAACAGAAGGCAAAGATACTCCGCCCACGGATTTTGAGGGAAACGAGATAGGAATCTCAACGAGGCGTGGAAGCTGCTGTGCAGTGCATGCACCCAACGGTACCGCATTGATTGGATCCCCAACCTTCGGATCTATATTGAGTTCCTTGCTCTGCACAACCTGATGTGCGATCGACACCGGCAACAGCACTCCATCCTCGAGATGAGGATCCATACCCCGGTCTTCGTCATCCGCATACAATTTCCTGTGCGGTGTGTTTGGGGTTCGCAAAGTCGGCGACTGTGAACGCAAACGACTTGGGGTTGAGCTGGCCCTCTTCATCGGCGATGGTGAGCAAATCGGTGTCCTCACGGGACCCCGACTAGGTGGGCTATCTACCACGCCTTCCTCCACATTCCCCTTCGAGAAGTCGATGGCCGCCGAAGCCGCATCGGTGGCCGAGCCCAGGAAGTTAGGCTTAGAATAGGAGGACGGTACGAAGCTCCCTCCAATCGAGCCGGACCTCATTGAAAGTGACACATCCGATCCAGACAGCAAGCTCCTCGTCAGTGGTTCCCTCTGTTGGAGAAAGTGTAGAATGGATCCTCCAACCTACAGCAATGGCAGTGTCAAAACATCTTTCACAATTATCCTCGACCCAAAGATAAAACACATCCTTCACAATTATCCTCGTCCCAAAGATAATACACATCAACCACAATTATCCTCGACCCAAAGATAACAGACATCAACCACAATTATCCTCGACCCAAAGATAACTCAACATAGAAAACAAACACATGTTGAACAAAACAGTACAACCAAAAGAGGCCAGAAAACTTGATTACAAGTTCAAAATTTTACTAATTCACAAGAATGAAATGTACATGAAAATCCGTATTCACAAAAATAATGTACAACGAGTTCTATGATTGACTGAGACACTGAGAAGTCTACTTCTTCCTTCGTCTCTCTTATTCAATCACTAGATTCATCCCCCGCAACACAAATCGCGACTCGAATGCCTTCGCGGACATCCTCATCCCATCCAATATATAATTGGCTTGATCGTCTGATGCGACCAAGGGCGCCACACCTATGCGGTTCCGATCTACAAACTCACGAAGGCGTCCGAGTGGACACTCCTCGTGTAGTTTCTTCAGCCACGGAATGAGAGTGCCGACGAGCACATTGTCTCCACGCATGTACGGGTTCCAACTCTCAAGGTATATGCAATTCCCATTCTCATTGAGGATGCCCTTTTGCGGAGAATCATCGATGAGAATGGTATTGTCCTTGTTGAATGAGTTGGGATCCTGAGGGTCTAGGAACAATTCTTCATCAAGCACTTTGAAGAGCAGAGTCTTCCACGGACTCCCAGCCTGATGAAGAAATTTCCCTTCCGAGGTTTCTACCCTCCTGCAGTTGTCCTGACCTAGAATGTGGTAGGGAGCCTTGCAGTTCTGGAATAGGAAACTCGCAACGGGTTCCACCGTCTTCTTGAACATGGAGCTCCAAACTACGACGCGGTTCGAAATCTTTGAAACCTCGTCTAAGAACTCGCGCACATTGGGACGAACGAAGACGGCCTTCGTCCCAATGAGGGTTGGGGTTCGATGGGAGAATACATTATCTCGGACTGTGTAATGTTTTTTCTTCTTATGGGGCCCTTGACCCTGGCTCTCACACAGCACTCCGTTCAAATCGAACACGATATTCAACCACTTCTGTCGCGGTTGGACCACTAACGAGGACACACTCCGCGGCACTCTGTTTTTTCGACCTGCCGTTACTACCTGATCAAACACAACACGAAAGAGATGTAGTTACCTGTTGAAAGGCAGAATCAGGCGACCCATAAAACGGTGAAAAACATTGAACCCCACTAAGCGACTGCAGAACCCCTCCGTTAAGTGATTGTTTGAGTGCCAACGGGCGGTGCACACTTCTAAGTTGTCCGCGCTGGGCACAAACATGGGCAATATCAATTCATTAGACACTACACGCATTGAAGAGAAGTTTGACATATATTTATTTCAAAATAATTTATGATACACCCGGTCTAACGGTTTTGTTGATCTCTAGCTGATTGTATACAAGTACCAACTACACTCCGTTCCGGTATCTACACTATGCTACAAACGTAGTCATAGAGTGGTAGTCCGTCCACGCTTCACAATCAGAGACTGTCCACTCCCTCCTGTCAGACAGAAGGAATTGGCATGAGAGTCTCTCACTGGGAATATGAACATGATGGAAGCCAAAACAAACATCCATCACATCACATTCGACAGATTCAATCATGAAATATCGTAGGGATCTGACGATGGAGGGGAGTGTACCTGACCGAACTCCAGGGTTCCGGCGTCCTCATCCAAATATTCCCCGTAGTTGACAGTCTCGTCGTCGTCATCCGGGGGATTTTCAAACTCTATCTCCACCTCCGGTACTCGTGGCTCAGGTGGAGGGGGGATGGGATCTGGAACAACGTCACCCACTTCCTGTGTCTCCGGGACTGACTCCGCTTGCACCTCCAATGCAGGCGGCTGGCTCAAATTATCCTCGCCCCGAGGATAATCCAGAGCACTATCAGCTCCCTCTGTTCCAGTTCCAAGGGGAGCTCTCTCTTCCTGGATCTGTTGATCTGTTCTATCAACTGGAAGATTGGACACCTGCTCTTGTTCCAATGGAGGCGGAGAAGGGGGAACAATATCGTCTTCGGCAGGTGGGAGAGGATCATCTTCGACTCGAGGATAATCCTCCTCGGCGGTCTGCTGACCTGTGGCTTCTGATGCACCACCAGCGTCATGGGCATCAAGATGAGAGGCAGAGGGGTCTTGTGATCGCGTTCTCAGAGAAACATTCTCTTCACGCAATTTCTCTAGTTCTTTCTTCAATGCCTCCTTCTCCGCCAGCTCCTCTTCCCTTCTTCTTGACTGCTCTGCCCTCTTGAAGGCCTTCCTCTCCTCTCTCTGCCTCCAAAAATCCTTGAGCTCCTGCTTCACAGGACGGAGAGGAACATGAGTTGGGTCTGAAGGCTCCCTGGACTCGGGAGCATGGCCAGGGTGTGCCTCTGCAGGTGCGTTCGGAGAATGGGTGCCCCGTGATGGACCCGCGCCACCATCATCCGGACCATCATAGTTGAAGTCCTCCATATCGGAATAGGAGTCCTCCACATCGCTGATTATGATGTCCGGTATGATCTCCTCCAAGGGCTTCTTTCCGATCTTCTTTTTCCTCCGCATATCCGGTCCGGAGTCTTGGATTCCTTTGGAGGCGGATTCGGGGCCCTTGTCCTGTACGTGGGATTCTTCCACATTTCCTCCTCGAACAATATTTGTATTTGTTCCGTATTCATTGATGCCGAGGTTGGAAGCACCCTCGTCACCAGGAAAATCCCGATCCGCCCTTGACACACCCGCATTTCCATCAATTGAGGGTGTGGACTCCGAGTCCACATCTGGAGTTTGAAGGTTACGAGGTCGCTCATAACCTGGAAGATATGGCGAGTTTTCATGGCAGAAATCGTTGATGTCTAATTTACTGCCATACTTCGCCATTTCTCGAAGTTTTTGGGATGCATGCCGGTCAGTAAGGCCATAATAATAGAGACCATACATCTGTAGAAGAAAAAGCAGTTGTTAATACTCATTCTCAACCCCTCATTTTGCACATCATACAACAGACAAGGATATCTTCGAGCCGAAGATAACTGACAATACGACAATTTATCTTCGAGCCGAAGATAAAGGCGAAACATAGAGTCTCACCTTGGCAGCAATCATAAACTTTGAGCCAGTGTAAATGCCGATGACGTTTTCTCCAGTCACGGCAAAACTCTGGAGAATGTCAATATAGAATTCCATCCTAAGCTCACTCGCATGGATTCTATATTTCGCCTCGGTATTCTTCTGAAAATCCGTGTAGTAAGGAATGTCATCTATGGCATAGACCTTCTTCACTACATCCTTATATCTTGGCTCCCCATCATCCCATTTCTTCATTACAAATAGGAGCTTCATCGGGGGCGCCAACGCACGGTTGGTCGAGTTGTCCATCCTCTCGGCCTTACTTGGTAGGTAGGTGGACATCTTGACCTCGTACCCTGTCATCTTCGACGCCGCAAATTTCTTTGCCGCGTCGATGTCATATGAATTCCCCAGAATCCATAACCAAACATCAGGAGTAGACAACACCGGCCTCAGGTGATCTGTCAGAAAATTCAACAATGGCAAGCACGGCGGACTGTCACCGGATCCTGGATTTGGTCTAGGGAGGATTCGAAAATCTATGACGGCGACACGAAGGTCTCTCATGACGTAGGGCCACACGTGGGTGGTCACAAGAGCTTGGGGATAGCATTGGTGACCCCGAATGAACACATCCCCTCCCACTGGCTCCACCCGCTTCTTCATTTTCAAGAAGGTCTTGAACATGTTATAGACCATCGACAATTTTGGGTTGTCCTTGTAGTCTATTGCTGTCTTCTTCTTCGCCTCGTTGGTGAGGCGCTTAACGAAGAACTGGTTGGGAGGGGCGGTGAGGAGGAAATCCCACGTTGCCGAGGAAAACATGTTGTCGCGCTTCCATTGCTTCCACGCCACGTCAATGACTTCCCCATGTCTGTCCTTGAATTTCAAGGACTTATCGAGGGCCATGAATTCCTCCATGATGACTTTCTTTCGCTTCCTCCTCTCTACCCAGTGCTCGGCTTTATAATTGTCCTCGCACAATATCTTTGAAGCGCCCACTGAGACCTTCGGGTAGTCCCGTGTGCGACCTTCTGTTCTCCCAAGCAGATGGAGGACGTAATCCTTCAGATCAATGTCTGTGAAGTGTCCCATGTGCTTGAAAAATTCCCTCTTCAATGAGAAATTCTTCTCGTTGAAGGTCTTTGCGCTTTTGAATGGTTTGCGCGTCACAGGATCAATCAGTGATCCTTCCATGTGTTTTTGGAGGAACTCCTCCCACATCTGGTAAGTCTCATCGGCCAAGGTAATAATTCGGATTTCATTCTTGACATCCGATGCGAGCTTCACCTGTGCTCCCTCCTTGTCCGGATTGATGCTGCCATATCGGATCATGACAGCGTCGACAAAATCCTGTCGAGACGAATATTCAATGAAGTAAGCTCAATACTCAATGCATACATTCTTCTGACCATTATCCTCGACCCGAGGATAGTTGAGACAGAGATCACAGAACATGAAATTACAGATAACAAACCCTGTAGAGGCAGTACATTGAAATAACTAGATCATGAACATATACATTTTATCTTCGCCACGAAGATAAAATGGACCTACCTTGTATGCTGCAAGGTTGAAGACAGCCTTATTCCGCCTCACCAATCCCTCATTCTCGATGTTGGTAGGCCGCTTGAGCTCCTTCCAAACCTGCCTACACGCGGAAATTTGGTTCCCCCACGTTGGCTGACTGTGAACGAGGTGATTGGAGGCATTGCACCATTTTGAAATAGCTGTGAGCTGTTTCGGGTCTCTAGTCCAGACGATTATAGCCTCCCACGTCTGCAACTCGATCTTCCGAGTCTCACAGCATCCTCCTTGTTGTAGCATTTTGGCTGCAGTGACACTGTGCTGGCCACTGATGATGAAGAAGCCTCCGGTCTTGATGGAATCCCAATCCTTCGGACGCTCCTTCAGAAGTTTCTTATTGGCATCTACAGGTGTCAAGCAAAGCTTTTGTCTTTGCTGCTCTGAGCCGAGATGAACGAGGGTGTCTTTCATCTCAAACACCATTCTCATTTCTAGCTTCCGGATAATATATCTTTCCTTGGCCAGGAAGCATTGTTTGATGTCTACGGTGAAGATCTGGGGATGAAAAATGAAGCACTTGCCATTTT
The DNA here is from genome assembly GCA_947034895.1 of Rhytidiadelphus loreus. Lineage (NCBI taxonomy): Eukaryota > Viridiplantae > Streptophyta > Bryopsida > Hypnales > Hylocomiaceae > Rhytidiadelphus > Rhytidiadelphus loreus. Next base: position 51,596,808 of record OX344764.1, read on the forward strand.
CCTTCCAAAAATCTGATTGATATGCTCCAGCCACTTCATGTTTTTTTATTGCTTTCTTATCTGATGGCTTCCGTGGATTCACATTTGTGAGAATAGAGCCTGAACTGCCAGCGGTTGCTGGACGAGTGTCCGTTACAGATTTCCTCCGTTTGTCACTCAGCTCGCCGGTACTGGTGTCCAGGGTCTTTCTCTTCTGGGCCTGAGCGCGGGCGGTCCCTCTCCCACTTCCTCTACTCCCTGTTCGGCCACGCACTCCTGACGCTGATTTGGTCTCAGCCGCAGTTTCCTGCCTTTGATGACCACGACCGTGACTCGCTCAGGCAGGTCCTTTTTGGACATGTTCCTTGGCGTGCTCAGTGAGCTTATGGAACATGTACCCAATTTTCCTCGCCATGGCCCTGGCGTTCCTTCTGACCCAGGGGTGGTACCTTGAAATGAAGTCTTCAGCCAAGGTATCATGGTTTGCCAAGTGCAAGTCGGCGATGAGGTTGTCGAAGTCGAACACTCCCACAGTGTCATCCTCATGGCAGACAATGGAATGCGTATGCTTTGTTTCCCTCCCCACGTTGTCGTACCCTTGTAGTGTGATGACTAGATACTTGTCTTGGTGATTCTCTACGAGAGCGACCTTCTCACTGAGGTTCCAATTCACGTAAATCCCACTGTCTTTTACTCGGTGACGTAGGTAGATGTAATCCTTCGACTGGTTGACACCGAATGTCCAAGAGTCGACAACGGCTTTGAATTGCCAGAGCTTGCCGTAGAGCTCTGGCATCTCCGTTATGAAGGGCTCCTCATCCACCCACTTGCTAAATGGCTCCAGAAACGGTAGTGTAGCTGAGTAATCGTACTCAGAGTCCATAGACATGTTGGTATAAATCTGTACATAGCAAATCGTGAAAATCAGAGTTGTAATTTGATTTTTATCTTCGCCTCGAAGATAACAAACAAAAAATGTTGTGACTAATGTAATCTGACTAAATAATACCGTCCTGGGCTTCAAATCGTATAAAACAATTATCAACATTTGGAATTTATTTGTATGTCAATGCTACGGTTCAGTATCTTTGGGTCGAAGATAATACTGTACGTTCTCTTATTCTATTTTAATTACATTGTTGCTTTTATATTCTAGAGGGGTATAACTATTGCTTATTCTAATTTCATTATATTATATTCGTATTCTAATTTCATTATATTATTTTCGTTGCTTATAATTTTTTATTTTAATTAAAATTATTTTGTATTATTTTTTTGGTTGACAATTATCCTCGAGCCGAGGATAATTGTTTTTTATTTAAATTATTTTTTGTTTTCAACAATTATCCTCGGCCCGAGGATAATTGTTTTAAAGTTATTATATTTTTTTGGACAATTATCCTCGAGCCGAGGATAATTGTTTTTTATTTAAATTATTTTTGTGTTTGTTTGTTTGTTTGACAATTATCCTCGGCCCGAGGATAATTTTTTATTTTTATTTTATTTTCTTTTTTGCATGCTTGTTAGTTAGTTATCCTCGGGCCGAGGATAATTGTTTCTTTTTTTGAAATGATGGGTGTTTTTTTGTGCTTTTACTTTTTAGCCGAGTATAATTGTTAGTCTTGCTGTGTTTTTCATTACACCTGTGGGTTCTTAGCTTTTATAGACTACAGTTTATCTTAGACTCGATGATCATTATCTTCGGACCGAGGATAATTTTTGTTGGTAACTCAGTAATAACTGATGATAATTTTGACGAAAACCCTAAATGTAATACTAATCATCTAGGCACGCCGCACGCGTAGAATACAGACATAGAATTTAGTGAACATTCAATTAATACATGCAATAAACAAAATTGAAATCACGCAATGAATGCAAAAGCAAGGGTGGAAACAACAGAATACTACAACTGAAGACTTGGTCACCTGCAAATTATATTGTTTGCACACTTCCTGCAGTAGATTCTAAAATGTAATAGAATTTCTACACACTCTAATGTTCAATGAATACTGCACACACCCTAAACCCTAATCCACAAACAAATGAAACAAATGATCAAAAAATTCAAACCCAAACTCTAAAACCGAGGCTGGTAGCACTTGCATTCACATTGCAAGAAGGTGAAGAATTCATGAATACATAACAACTGAAATTTCACACTGAACATGCACAATGAATGAATGAGTAACTACAACCAAAATTCAAGAACCTTAATTCAGATTCAAGAACCTTGCCCTGAATTCTAGAACCACAACACTAGAAAACAGAAACAGTCACAAAGGTTGAAAACAAAGTACAACAATTTCAAATTGAATAAACACATCAAAGTACATAACTCTTCTTACCAAAAATCAAGTGCTCAGATTCCCCTAAACCCTGCCTGAAACAACAGCCAATGTCACTCCTTCACCTCCTCTTGCTTCAGCTCCCGCACCTCCTGCGCCTCCTCTTGCACCTACCTACGCTGCACGCGCTGCACCTCCCGCGCCTCCCGCGCTGCGCCTCCCGTGCCTCCCGCGCTGCACCTCACGCGCCTCCCGCCCCTCCACGCGCTGTGCCTCCTTGCGCCTCCCGCGCTGCACTTCACGCGCCTCACTTCCTGCGCCTCCCGCGCTTCACCTCCCGTCCCGCACCTCAAGTTGCATCAGTTCCGCCACTGAAGCTCCCAACACTGCAAGCAACACACGGAAGAAGACTACAACCGCCCTGGAAACCCGCGCTGGAGAGATTGCGCTGCAAATGCTGAACCCTGAACCCTCACGCTGCAGAATGATGGTAAACCCTCGCGCCGGAGAGATGACCGCCCGAGCCTGCGACCGAGCCCGAGCCTTCGACCGCCCGAACTTGCGACCGAACCTACGACCGAACCTATGTTCCCGAACCGGCAACCTCCCGAACCTACGTTCAAGAGTCTACGAACTCCCGAACCTACATTCATTAGTCTGCAAACTCCCAAACCTATGTTTCCAAGTCTTCAACCTCATAAATGTACGTTCCTAAACCTACGTTCATGAGTCTTCGAACTCTCAAACCTGCGTTCCCAAGTCTTTAACCTCCAAAACATACATTCTTGAGCCTGCTGGGTCCCTAAACCCTATTTCCTCAACCCACAATTCTAAACCCTAAACCTACCATGCCGAGCCTATTGCCTGTCCCAAACCTATTTTGCCAAATGTACATCGCGAAACCCTAGTTTTGAGCTTGGGGCCCTCTACACGTAGGTGTCCTTAAGACCTTAAGCCTTAAACGATTGATTGGTCACTGCAGAAATCATCTATTTTGTCCCTGTGAGAATTGTTGGTTTAAATAAACCCTAAAAAATACACATAGGAAGACAAACTATTGTAGATAATCTTCCCTTTCTACATACTTTTTGGACAATGAATAGTTGCATTTTTGTTCTACATATAAAGATTCTTTGTCATTAATTGACTAGAAAATGGCCTTATAGTCATTATGCTTTAAAGAATGTAAGAGAACTTCATTTCACTAAGTTTTTGTAGGTCACAGTTATTCAAAGAGGTGGCATTCAATTTCAAAGAATTGACTATACAACCACAGATTATATTTCATGACATTTGGGCTCTCTAAATGTTGGTAGTTAAAAAAAAAATTAATCCTTGAATTCTAGGTCAATCATCATGGATATCGTTTGTTGTGTCACTAGATGTATTGTTGGCTTAAAAAAATGAAAAAGTACTCATTGCACAACAAACTATTGTACATGATCTTTCCTTTCCACACAAATTCTAAAGCATGAATAGTTGCATTTGTGTCCTATACGGCAAGATTGTTTGTCACTCATTGACAAGGAAATGGCCTTGGTGTCATTGAGGAGTTAAGGAATTTGAAGAGTCCCTCTAATGGGACTAAGAGTTATTGAACACATAAATCAAACAATTGTCAAAGTGTGTATGATATCTTCCACCACCATAATTCATTTGTTTCAAATTTTTTGATTGAATGTAGACTTTCTCTTCATACCACAAGAATGTGGGAAATACTCCATATCCATTGGGATTTTTCATATGTGCTAATTTAATCAAATTTGAATAGAATTCAATCAATGATATTTCTAAATTGTTTAGGGTTTCAACACCCTAAATGACCAACGTGTTTTTTGAGCTTTTTGGAATTTACTTTTAATTTCAAATGAATCAAGCATCTTTAGAATTTATGCACCGAAACACAATTTTCAAATTCCATACTCTATTCAAAGCTTACATTACATTTTGGGCATTCCATACACTAAAATTCTATATGTAATACAAAGTATTGTCATTAATAAAAGAATAATAAATAATAAACTCTTTAATTTTACAATTTGTTTTTTTTAAATTATAAAGAACTTTTACTTTTTAGATACTTCTCTCCCTTAAAGGTCTAAACACCATATTTTAAAGATTTAACATTTAAAAAGGTATGGAATAACCACTAATTGGGACAATAAATAAAATGTAGAAGTTGAAAATTTTTTGAACTTTAAATTATGATTCTTCTGTGAATTAATTTGGTGCCAGTTGTTTGGTTCTTTACAACAAAAAATATAAATGAAGTATTCATGTTTTATAGTTTGAAGAACTATTATTTCTCAATTCATGGAATAGGTTTCAGGGTGGAATGGCAAAAAAAATGAAACTTCTACGTTTTTTTCACTCGGTTGTCTTCATTAAAATTCCATGATTGTTGTGCATTGAGTTTAGTTTTTAAAGTACAAAGTACTCTTGGCTTGTTTTATTAATTAATTCCATTTAAAAAAGATTAAGAATGATTTTGATATAATATTTTGTTTATTGAAAAGTTTTCATGACACAATTCTAAAAGTACAACACTAAAAATTGTTCATAGTAGTTAAAAAATAGGCCTTTCATTGATACATAACTTACATTTTTTGAATAATTATGTGTTTAAATTACACAAGATGTAAAGAATTTCTCAAACTTATAGAATATAGTATTTTCATACAATTTCGAAGTCATAGTATGCAATACGTTGTAATACATTCATTTCTAGGAGGTGAAACTCTCATATTAATGATTATAATTTTATGAGACATTGAAGTGGTTCAAGTCTCTAAACCATGATGGAGTTAATAATAATGATTGTTAGCAAATGAATACAAAATCCATCATTCATTTCAATGTCCTAACAAAGTAGGCCCATTTGAAGCCAATTATTCTTCAAATCATAGCTTCGAAATTCGAATGTGATGAAAGTGGACAGGATGACTTCTTAGAACAAAGGTCTTTGAAATTTTTTACTCTTCATATAGTTACCAAGCTTGTAAAAATAGGGGTCCTACTTTGTATAGTTCAAGTATCCTACTTTCTTTTTGAAATATTGAAACATTTTCTTTTTATTTCTTTTTAATTTTTAAAAGATTTTTTTAAAGATTTTTATAGTACTTCTTTACATTGTTGTGCAAACTTTTGGTTTTCCCCCTTAATCATTCTAAACCCTTAAAAAAACAATTGAACAGAATAATATACTATGTTGAAGAATCATTATTCTTTCAAATTTTTTTATCATAATTTAACTCGTACAATATTTTCTGTTTCTGCTCTAATTGTTCTCATTAAAATTTCAATTCTATGAAGTACAACATCAATGGCTTCGTTTCTTCTTTCGTTTCCAATGTGCTCCTCTATAAATGCAAATTCCTTAGAATGTGTTAAAACATTCTGGAAAAGAAACTATTACAAGAACTACATTTTATAGAATTGAATCTTAAAAAATTCACAATTGTACATTATTCTTTGTTCTGAATAATGGAACTCAAAGTTGTGTATATTTTTTATGACATTAAATTCGAGATTGTACGGTCATTTAAAAGTCAACAACTTTGGACATCATTTTTTAATTAGAACTAATAATATTCAAAATAGAAACTATTATATTTAATCGTGTGCTTTAAGGTAAAAACCCTAAACCCAAAACCTATAAATCTAAATAAGAAACATCCTTAAACTTCTGGATATGGAATTTCAAAAGCAAATATGAATTGTCAATATAATCCGCAAAATCTTAATGATAAAAATATTGAATTCATGAACATATAATTTACATTTCTTCAAGACTTTGTTAAAACCTTACACCCTACACCCTACACCCTAAACCCTAAACCACATACCCTAAACCCTAAAAACCCTGATCCCTACACCCTAAACCCTATAACCTAAACCTAGAAGCCTATATCCTAAACCCTGAACCATATACCCTAAACCATAACCCTAAACCCTAAAAACCTTAATCCTTATACCCTAAAGCCCTAACTTCATTCCCTATTGAAAGCTTACAATAGGTACAATTTTGATTATAGCCAATGCACATTGGACCCACCATGTGCCAAATTGGTGTGGATACCTCCCCTATACATTCATCTAAATCAGACTTAAGAATAAACTATTTTAAAAAGAAGGCTGATTGGCGGGTGGTGTATGAATTGCCAAATTTGCCAAACTCTAAATTCCGCTATGCTTTCAAAGAATATTTCCACATTCTCCGGAAAAAGGTGACTGCCATGGATTCCACAAAATATAAATTCCCCTATTTAAATCATAAAAAGATCGGCTACGTCATATTCCAACTCTATTAATGAAAAGCTCCTTCATATTCCACATCGTTGTCATTATGTGGGCGAATCGAATGTCAACGGCCCCCTAATCCGAGCAAGTACTTCTCCCCTACGTCCAGAAAATCATGAAGAACTCAAAAGCCGTTGAATTTCCCGCTCATTTTCTCCCGCTAGTGTATGCATCGTCTCTCTTCCTCGAGCACCTCATTTCCTCTCTCGTGTTTTCCAGATTTCCCTCCTCCGCGGCCTCTTGCTGACATTGCTACCGCAAGGCCTTTGAACTTATGTTTTTGCATTCATTTACATGTTTATGTGAGTAGGTGGCTTAGTTTCGCACGGGTTGTCGTAAGTTCCTCTACTTCCCTTCTTCCCTCTTCACTGAATGCTAGATTCCTGTTCTTGCTCCTCAGTTTTAAGCAAAGGTACATGCAGTATTATTTAGTCCTCCGATTCATTGCGTATTCAGAATTCCGGTGTCACGTCTCAAGTGTTGTTCTTCGTATGTTATGTTCGAGAAAGAACAACCGATTTTCACGCCGTAAATATCGGAACTATAAATTTCTCTAACACATACGTGCATGGAGGTTATCTTCGGTTCGAGGATAATCCGAAACATGCATGGAGGTTATCTTCGGTTCGAGGATAATCCGAAACATGCATGGAGGTTATCTTCGGTTCGAGGATAATCCGAAACATGCATGGAGGTTATCTTCGGTTCGAGGATAATCCGAAACATGCATGGAGGATATCCTCGGTCCGAGGATAATCACACACATGCATGGAAGTTATCCTCGGTCCGAGGATAATCACGGATAGGATGGAGGTTATCCTCGGTTCGAGGATAGTCACGGACATGTTGGAGATTATCCACGGCTCGAGGATAATCACAGACATGCATGGAGGTTATCGTAGACTAGAGAATAATCACACACTTGTATGGAGGTTATCCTCGAGCCGAGGATAATCGCCCAAATGCATAGAATGTAAATAATAACCATAGACAAAGGAAGACATTCACTGACATTCGAGATGATATACAGAGTTTACATACATAATCATTCTGACAGTCTAATGAGGGGGAATGCATAAAATCTCTCAATCTTTGACGTCTGCTATCTTCGAATCGAAGATACCTTTTGCTTTTCATACTCGTAGTTTAGAGTGTTTGGTAGATGAAGTAATATAATTCTGATTGTTCTAAGGAATGCAAAGATGATAGATTAGATTCTGTTTTTTGGTTCTGTTGTGCTAATTCATCGCATTTTAACTTCATTAGTCTAGGTGGATGGATTAGTATACATGATCACAAAATGGTTTACAATTTTACCCTCCACTGGAAGTCACTTTGCCCCTGATTTTGTCAATGTGTCGTACTTGTTTTTTATCCTCGCCTCGAGGATACTCACAACAGTATTAATTAATTGGTGTTCTTTCACGCGCAGAATGGATACTTCAGATGCCAACGAGTTTACAGTTCCAATGCCAACTTTGCCTCCGGGTGTCGCAGCCTGCGAGGGATTTCCTCGACCTTCTTGGTATACCAAATGCGTCACACTCAGAAATGAAGAGGGGATAGAGGTGGCAAAAGGAATTTGTCATAGTGTTGATGCAGATCTCGTCATTGACATGGATGGGCAACCACTCGGTGATGACCGGGTTGCAATTCAAATTGCAGAGTCTTTGTGTGAGGCAGATGTTCCGTCGGAGTGGATGTGGTCCATGCACTCCTGGCACATTTCCAGGGTCTACCTTAATGGTGCCAGCTTATATGACCACGAACAAACTCATCTCTTCAATACTGCAGTCTCTTCAAACGGTTCGAGGCGGCGTGTTCGGACTGGAGTTCGTTCCTATGAAAGCTCACGTGAGAGGACTGAGCCTACCAATCTCCCGAAGAAAGAAGCCCTCCTCACAGAGCAAACAATTGCTGATGTTTCTAGTATGAAATGTTGCCAGAAGAATTGCTTGCAACCATTTCCACGTGGTCAGATTCAAGTTGTTCGGTCTCTACTTCATATTGATGGTAGAGTGTTCTGGCGCAAGTCACGTCTACTTGACGTGCACAAGCAAACCCACACTGATTCCAATGGAAGGGACATGATTACCTTGGCAAACCATGAAATTTGTTCGGTTGCTTGGTGCGCCATCCATGGAGTATCGAAGGCTACCTTTTATAGATACAAGAAGATGGCAAAAGATGACCAGAAACCGGAGCATCATGGCAACCTTGGAATGAAAAAACCTCGGACACACACTTTGCAAGCAACAGCAACTCTTCGATTGTTAGTGGAGAATGAAGCGGACACGATGCCTCACAAATCGAGGACCCTTGAGTCTGGAGAGAAAGTCCCCTCCATGGTCCTACCGTCTGCATTTCGTTGGAAGGACAAGTTGCCACAGATTAACAATGTCAATTCCTCACTTCAATTGCAAAATATTTCGGCTAGTGGATTGAGCAACATACGTCGTCAATCTTTTCCAGAGTATGCTCCAAAGGCTAGAGAAGATAGTTTTTCTCGTTGTGGAACCTGCGATAGATATAGGCAACTTAAGAGTGCTTGCACTCCACGTTCACGAGCGCAAGACGTGTGGTCTAACAAATTGAGAGTGCACCTATCGGGGCAAAAGGCGCATAGGGACTTGTACTATAGAAACCGTTCAATGTCTGAGATGTATCCTAACAAGGTTTTGACTATAATTCATGACAAGATGGATCACTCAAAGACTGCTTCCCCTCATTACTCGCACAAGAGTAAGGGAAATAATTCTTTCATGAAGATGCTTGTCGCTGTTACAGGCATGATTGCTCATGGTCATGGAGATGTGCGATATGCACACTATGGCTTGGACATATTCCCAACAGACTCCAACCATACCATTGGGTCCATTGCAAAATTATTGCGAGATCTAGAGTCCCAACCGAAACATTCATCTCGTCAATTGTTTGTAGGAGGAGAGCGTTCTGAACTGACAGAGGCTTTGTTAATAGGTTCAGAGATTTGTACGGACTCTCTCGGGTCCCCCCCTGAAGTATTGGTGGAAGCTCAACCTCTTCCTCCAACATTGACTCTTCAGCTTGACAATGCTTCTGGCGACAACAAGAATCGGTGGGTTTTTGCATTCTGTTCTCTTCTTGTCTATAGAGCTATTTTTCGAGAGATATACATTAATTTCCTCATTGTTGGACACACTCATGAGGACATTGATGCTCTATTTGGTCGTTGGAGCACTAAATTGAAGACGAATGACTACCCCACACTTCCAAGGTTGATGAAGTCTTTCATGGATTGTGAAACACAACCCGTAATTCCTCATCTCATTGAGGAGGTTCCTGATTTTAAGCGATTTGTGGACGGGTACTTGCATACAGGCGATGATTCTCTACAGGGTCATTCTCAAGCGCAACAATTTAAATTTTATAAGGATTCCAATGGGTGGCCATTGATGCAGTACAAGATCCTTTGTACCGATGTTGATTGGTTGCCGAAAGAGGGTGGGGGGATTCGCTTGTGGAAGGAGACAATAGATGGGCACCCTAAAGTACCGAGGGGTAGTCCTCTACCTTTGCCACCGCAACAAATGCGTTGCTTTGATGAGATTTGCAAGGGTTTAGATGGGTACATTGCATTGTGGGAGGCAATGGGAAATCAAGACTTATCTGGCGAGTTTAGGAGGAAGAATGAGCCGGTGCGGAAATATTGGGAAGGTGTGAGAAGTGCTCTCAATGCTCCGCTTGTGGTACATGAGACATTGCAGCATGGATTTTGGCCAAATTCTCGTGTTGCTGATGAGGTGGAAGACCAATACCTAGATGATGGTACGATGCGTGAGGAGTTTGCAGAAGATGCACCTTTTGTTGGTCGTAGGCGTGATCGTCCACCTCCTTCATTTCGTATTGGCCGTGATGTATATGCAGGTTACTTAGTTGTTGTGCGCCCTGCTGACGGTGACCTCCGTCCATTTTGGCTTGCTCGGGCTTTAACAAATCCTAATCCAGATCCAGGTCATGTCAATTCGATTCAACTTCAATATTGGACACCTACGTCTTTTCATCACACCAATGAAGAAACATATGCTGGGTGGGACACAAAACAAGGGAATTCTTGGTGCGAGGATAAGGCTATCTCTCCGAGTTGGACGCATACAGACTGCATTATGACTGCTTGGAAGCCACGTTTCAAAGAAGGCACTTCTGATCCAAAAGTTAGAATTCCCAGAACACAAATTGCTATCATCCAGACATCGGCGGATGCATATGTATCTGGTGAAAGCAATAATGTATCTTCGGAGTGAAGATGAATAGTTTGTAGGCATAGGAAATCATGAGGAGTTTTGCGAGTTTGTACGTTATTTTCTTAACTTTAGGGAGGATGACAAAAAAATATGGAAAAAAATAAATTATAAAGAGTTGTAGAAGTTGATAGTTTCTTTGATTAGGGCAAAAAAAATATAATAAAAAGTTGTTAGAAAAAAACATGTGGAGAAGATGAAATAGATTTAGTTTTTTTATTCTTTTAGTTCATTGTTTTGATCTTTTTTTATATTATTTTAGAATTTGATGTTATAGATGTTGTATAATATAATATATTTTTATTTTTATTTCTTGTATGGTATTGTGTATTTTGTAAGTTCTTCATTGGAATTCTATTGTCTATGACATTTGTTATGGAACACGATGAGTACTAATGTTTTCTATACAAAGTAATTATGAACTTCTCTATCTAAGCATATGTCAAATTCTTTACTTTGACATTGTAGTTTTTGATCAGGCTAGGTGTACAAATGTATTCTATCATGGATGATTTCAAAAATCTCTACCTCACTATATGTCAAACTATTTACTTAGATATTTTAGTTAAGCACTTATTATAAATGGTTCTAGTTTCCCATCCAAAATCCCTCCTTTCAACGTCCTTCACTACTATTTTTGTCCTCCAATTTCTTATACTTGTACAAATTCTTTATTCTTCAAGCAGTTTATGGTCTCAATTTTTTGAATTGTCTCAATTTAATGGACTCTTCTACATACTAAATTTAGGAAGATGATTAAAATGAGAATCCACATTGTCTCAATTTAATGAATATGGCCTTCTATTGGCTGTTGATTTTTCAAATCAACGGCTGAGATTGATCCATTTTGTGATACCCCTAGTATTGGGCAGAAAAAATGCAATTTTTGACCAAACGCTACCAAAATCGTTCGGTCTTTCTTGCAATTACCCTTACGAGCATGATTGCCTATAGTCATAGAGACATTTGATATGCGCACTATAGATTAAACATTTTTCCAACAAATTTGAATTACATAGTGGGGTCCATTGCAAAGTTGTTGCGACATCTTAAAATACAACTGAAGTCTTCATCATGTCAATTGTTTGCAAGGGGGTCTAACTATTCAAACTTGTTAAAAGCCTTATTAGAAGGCTTAGATCTATGCATAGAATCCCTTCCCACTTCCCTACAATAGTTGGTGGAAGTTGTAACTCTTCCTCCGACTATGACTCGGCAACGCCTCTGGAGATAATAAGAATTGGTGGGGGTTTGCATTTTGCTCTCTCCTTATACACATAATCATTTTCCGTGAGGTATACATCAATTTCCTCATTGTTGAGCACACTCACTAAGACATTAATGCTCTTTTTGGACGTTGGAGGAACAAGTTGAAAATGAATGACTACCTCACCATTCCTAGACTCATGAAGTCTTTCATGGACTATGAAACACAACCCGTTATATATACCCCATGTTATCAAGAAGGTCCCCAACTTCAAGAAGGGTACTTTTATACAAGTGGAGATGCTTTACAAGATCATTCTCAAGCGCAACAATTCAAGTTCTACAAGGATTGATTTCCAATGGATGGCCCTTGATACAATACAAAATCCTTTGTATTGATGTTGATTGGTTGCCAAAGGAAGGCGGAGGAATTTGATTGTGGAAGGAGACTATAGATGGATGCCTCATAACCTTTGGCTCTGCAGAAAATGCTTTGGTTTGAGAATGTTTGCAAAGGCTTGGATGGCTACATTTCTCTTTGGGGCCAAATGTCTGATGCCAACATGTCTGGAAAGTATCGTAGGAAGATTGATCATGTATGGAAGTACTCGAAAGTTGTGAGTTCTATTTTTAATGAACCTCTTGTTGTTTAAGAGGCATTAGAACATGGATTTTGGCCGAATTCTATAGCTGGCACGAAGAAATGTAGGCCAAATGCAAGATGATGGTAGATTGTGTGAAGAGATTCAAGAGGATGCACCTTTTGTTGGTCGAAGACATCACCGTCCACATCCTTCATTCTATATTGAACGTGATGCTTTTGGAGGATATTTTGTCTTGCACGAGTGCTCACAAATCTAAATTCAAATACAGGTCATGTCAATTCCATTCAGCTATAGTATTCAACACCTACATCTTTTTAGCAAATTGACAAAGACACATATTCTAGGTGGAATACAAATCAACCAAATTTTTGGTGCAAGGATAAGGTTTTCTCGCCTAGTTGGACTCATACGGATAGTATTTTGACTCCTTAGAAGCCACGTTTGAGAGAGATTCAAGAATTAAAATCTCCCAAAACCAAAGCAGTATCTTTGAGTAGTTTGTAGAGGCCTATGTGTATGGCAAAGGCAACAATGCATTCTCAGCATGAGGATGGATAGTTTGTAGGCATAGCAAAATATTAGATGGTTTCATAGTTTTTGAGTTTTTTCAGGTTGTTGTTTAAAAAATTATTGGAAAAAAATAAAAATAGAAAATAGAATTTTTTTTTGAAAGAAAATACATTGTAGGGAGTTGATGGTTTACTTTTCATACTATTAAAAAATTAAAAAATTAAAAAAAATATAGAAAAAAAGTGAGATAAAAGAAGTAGAATTAGTTCGTAATTTTCCTATATTAGTTGTATTGATCTTTTCTAATGTTTCACAATCAAATGTTCTAGCATTAGAAGAGTTTTCAAGCCATTGGGAGACCTCAAGTTCTCCGACGTTCCCGGACTGTGGGAATGTTAAAGAACCAGCAGTCCAACCTAGCACAGAGACTGCCATGTCGGACTGCATTAATGAATTAATATTTTTCTTAAATTTAAAATTTTTTTATAAAAAAAATTAATATTTTTTAAATTTTATTTAAAATTTAAAATAATAATAATAATTATTATATATATATATATATATATATATATATATATATATATATATATATATATATATATATATAATTAATCAGACTGTCCGGCCATGGTTCTCAACATGGGGAACCATGGCCGGAAGGTCTCTCACTGGCCTAATAATGTGTCCTATATAATAATTTTTCATTGTTGTTTTCATATTCAATTATATATAATTTTGTAATTTCTCTATTGTATTTTTACAGTCTATGTTTCTTTGTATTCTATGGTGGGTGCATCTTATGTGTTTTTTTATTAATGAGTTTTGTACTTTTGTACTTTTGAACTCTACTACGTATACATATGTCATTTGATCCACTTCAAAATTACAATTTATTATTGATGTTGATTAATCCAAGTTTTAATCTTATTAATCTCCTTCCGTCTTTGGCTACAAAAGTGTAGAATGAGTGTACCCCAAAGAAACAAGTAAATAATTATTTCTACTATAAAATAAAGCCATGTACCAACCTAAGATATGAAATGTGTATTGTGAGAGTGAAGAGTATTGGTTCTCCTTTTTATACTTACCCTAAATTCATATTTCATATGGCACATTGAAGTTTCAATTTATTTAAATGTCTCAATTTAATGAACGCTTTTACGTTCTAATTTTAGGAGGTTGATTAAAATGAGAATCCACTTTCTCTCATTTCAATAAATATGGCCTCAATAAAGGAACCATGCTTAAATGCTTATTCGGATGATTTTAAATGTAATTACGTAACTAATTAACCATTAAAAGCAATATCCAAGGAAAAAATAAACCAAAATAACCAATATCCATAGTTATCTATTATTAATTAGTTTGTCATGGACATGCTTAAGCAATTCCTTGTCTTTTTTCTAAAATATTGTTTGATTATTTTCCTAATATTTTGATTTTGAATTGGTAGTTAGAAAAATTGAATTGACTCATGCTAGAGCCACATCTATTAGCCACAATAGCTACCTTAGAACAAATGAAGAAGTAAAATTTATTTTTAAGATATAGATAGATAAGAAACTATACTCAAGGTTTTATAATTTATATAGTGCTCAACTAAACATTACCTCTCAGCTCAAGTAAACATTACTCAAGTTTAGAGACGTCGTTTTATAGAGACTAGGAACCATCAATTTGAAATGGATTAGAAAAATTGATTGTAAAAATTCAACATAGCTATTCTTAAACAAATTAAGGAAAAAATGTCACTTGTTTTCTACAAGCTCTAATTACTTGTATACCATCTGTGTTGTTGCCCAACCTTCATTTGCAACTAGTTGCTATTTTTTTATACAACTATGGTAAATTGTAAGCTCATTGGTGATCCAACCATCGATAAACTAATTATGGATATACATTGAGTAATATTAGCTAGCTAGCTAATAGTATGTATTGACTTAGATTTAGCATTCAAAGTTGGTCTTGGCTGCCGTGGCTAGTGTCTTCCACACGCTAATCACGACATTACAGAGTACAGACGTGCTCGAGTTGTCATTAAACTTCTTTTGCACACATTGATGTTGCTATGAGTATAGGTATGTGATACTAACTGTCTTCCCAAGCTACACAATTTGTAGAATTAGGTAGAGTTTTAGTGTAGGTTGGAATATTACTATATTGTACTAATTTTCACAAAAATAAAATGTTATATTGACATTAATTCCCCTCCTTCACTAATAGGACAAATCAATGTAGTTTGAAGAACATGTTGACATTGGAAAAACTTATTTGTGGCCAAGGACTACAAAGCCTAAATTGAGCTTTTTGTTACATTTTTGCAATCAAGAGAAATTGAAAAGGGTTGCATAAGTTTTTCTTTATGTCTAGTGATATTTGGTTTCTTTGACAACACATACAATGTGTTCCTAGTGACAAAAAAATTCACTTAGTTTGAATTAAATTTTCTCAATATGATCCCTTGAATTGGTCATTTTAAACCATGAATCTTTGCGCCTTCGAGATATTATTTGTCACATTTGAATCATTCCTTGAAACCAAGGTGTTCTTGGGAGACAAATGGCAAGTGAATGTGCATTTGGTTTTTTGCCGCCTCCAATTTAAAGAGTCGTTTGATCGTTTATTGAGTTTGAGGGTGAAATGGTGAAATCCAACAGTGAGTGACTCAATCATTAGAGGTGATTTGAGGCCTCTAGAATACTGCTTCAAGGCTATTCCCTTTTGGAAACGAGTGCATTTCTATCATAATTAAAATTTTATTAAAATTAATTATAATTATAATTATAATTATAAATCTTTAAAATAAATTGAAATAAATTGAAATAATAATAATAAATAAAATAATAATTGAATAATAATTAAATAATAATAATAATAATCAAGTAATATCTGACATAGCAATTGCCCGACCACATCAAAGTGATAAAACTAGTGATGTGGAAAAGTTCCCTAAGTTCCCTACAATTTGGGAACTCATGGAATCTTGCAGTCTTCTACAGTAGAGACCTCAAGAAACATCTAAATAAATGTGGTTTTGGATTACACTGACATACAATACTTGAACTTAAGATGACAATTTCGTTTAAATTGGTGGTATTTCAACACTTTGACATTTTTCTCAACCCTTGTTTTGAATTATTAAATCTATATACGTACTTGTCCTAGATGTTAGACCTGTATGTCACAATTTTGGGCACTGGAATCACGTTTTGAATTCATGTTCGCGCACGTGTGGGATTGATACAGATCGTGATTTCACCATTCTTTAATATTCGAATTCACTATTTCAGTCTCTCGGAATTTGCATGGACCCCACGGCCCACGCCAATATTCTGAGCCCAAAGTGATGTCTCCCAAATTCCTTGTCGTCAACCAAGCCTCCAAGATTTCCCAGTGCAGTGGAGACCGGCTAGTGCCTGTGAAGGGTGGAGGTCGGGAAAGTGTAGCAGTAAGCTACGAATACAAATACTAAGTAACCACTGATGGCTCAGACGAATCAGTCAGAGAGGATATATCAAACCATGAAATAAACTACAGCGAGTTCAATCGAGCTGGGCAAGATATAACGAGAATGATGTGTTTACAGCAGTTCAGAGCGAGCTTCCAAGACCCGAAAAATCAGCTTTCCCATCCCGCCAGCTGTTCCCGACGTGGTGTAATACGCGTCCGCAAAATTAAGAAGGCATTCAGCAGATCTGAAATGCTAACTCAAATACCGCAAGACTGTTGCAAAGGGGAATTTAGATGTGCATTAATTTGCTAATGAGATGTGTTTCCAGCAGTTCAGAGCGCGCTTCGAAGATCTGAAAAATCAGATTTCCCCTTCGGCCAGTTGGGGACGCGGTGTGATACGAGGGGCTTGGATTTGGAGGCCAAGAGACCTCGTCCGCAAAAGTAAGGAAGGCATTCAGCAGTTCTAAAATGCTAACTCAAATACTGTAACACTGTTGCAAAGGGGAATTTACATGTGCATTAGTTGCATGGACTCATCGAATGATGAAATCCCTGCTCTCGTACAATGAGAGAAAAAAGAGAGTCTGGTCAGACAATGTGATCTGAAGCACTTCCTTGCAATTGTCCGGAGTGATTCAATCTGCTCTCCTCTCTTGAGGCTGCTGATGCGGTGTAATACATGGAGCTTAGATTGGTACTTGTCCAAGAGAAGTCATCGTGAGGTGCGCTTCTCGGAATGTAGTCAAACTGGGGTTTCGAGAGAGGCACTTCAGGAAGGTGGACATCGCCATTGAGGATGAGGAGCACCTGGCGCATGGAGGGTCGCATAGTAGGACTCGGGTGAGAGCACAAGAGCCCTAAGCAAAGCACTTTAGTCATTTCATTTGCATTGTACACCCCAACAAGGCGCACATCTGCCGCGTCCAGAATGCTTGAGTTCCCCCACAATTGCCACACTTGTTCCACCAACAGCTTCACCTCCTCGTCTTCGTGGTAGATGGGTTTCTTTCCACACGACACTTCTAGCAAGAAAGCTCCAAAGCTGTACACGTCCGTCTGCTCCGTTTGCTTTCCTGCCATCCCTAATTTTTGACCACCCCATCATGAGTACATTTCTTGAATCGGTTTGCAAGTTCCATTCACTTTCCAAGTAGTACACCGTCCATTTGTATGTCAATACTCACACTTACAAAAATTCGAAATACTTTGCTAGTGAGGCACCTTTTGTCACATGGTAAAATTGTGAGCATGCAAACAAAGGTTTTGGAGGGGTCAAGAAAATATAGTGGTTACATATAGAAACTATAAATCCAGCTTGACAACCAAATGAGTTCTTTGAAATCCCATCAGGCAAAGGAGTGCAATGTAAAGGAATAAAACGCAGATATCATCGACTTCCCAACCACAAGAGAGAAGGAAAGAAGCTAATACTGAAGAATGCAAGAAACCTAATTAGATGTAGAAACCAACTCTGATTGTGTGCATTTGTCTCCTTGACAATGTTTCATCCATGAGAAAGATGGTTTGTTCATAACCTCATGATATTCATCCTCAAAGGCAATAATTACATGAGAATTATTCTGGAGATAGATATTTGCCCCATAAGGTCATTGCCAATGTAGAACGCAATTTAGCACGCCAAATACATATCTAACTTTTGATCAAGTGCTGTACAATTAGGACCTGATTTCTTCTGCATTGGAAGCGCATTCAAAAGTACTTTGCATAGGTTTAAGAAAAATCTAATTAAGTCATTGGACAAAGAAAATTAAGCACTTTATAAGCTAGATAAAAGACAAAAATTATAGTCAGTGGTATTATCAAATCATGGATACCAATGCACTTTGCACTCCAAATTGGTGCAATTTGGAGTGAATTGTAAACTATTAATTGTGATTTGCCAACTCTTCTATAATTTGTCTCTTTTAGCTAACTGTGACACAAGTAGTTTATTTTTATGGTCTAATGTCTAAATTTGAATTTTCTTGTACCTATGCAAAGTACTTTGAATGTGTTTTCAATAGAAAAAAAATTTCAAGTTCTAATTATAAACCACTCAAAAGTTAGAAGTTCATTTAGAGGCCCATATTCAAGTCTATAGAGGAGAAGTCCTAACTTTCGTGACACTTCAATCCCGACAATTCAAGGGCTATCTAGTCCATAATTAATAGCTTGATTAGTATTACAAGACCTTCTTGGAGAACCATTCTACACATGCACAAATAGGACCTTGGAAAAAATGTTGGCATCTACATGAGGTACTCATGGTTTCTTTCATGTATTAGAAACAAGCATTAGCTTTAAGTGAAAGCAATGGAAGAGTCACCTGTGTGGAACAATTCTGGGGCAAAGTAACCAAAAGTACCCGCCACATTGGTACTCTCCGGGGTCAACAAGCTATGGTTGTAAGAGCGGGCTAGACCAAAGTCTCCCAATCGTGCATTAAACTTGGCGTCCAACATCACATTGGCTGCCTTGACATCGCGATGGATGATGCGTTCCTCGCACTCCGTGTGTAGATACACTAAAGCCGTGGCCACATCCACAACCACTTTGAACCTACAAGAATGCAAACATTTTTTTTAGTTTCCATTTGTATAGAACTTCCAAAGTTGTGATAGGGCATTTAAGAACTTTTATATAGTTGTTTTGCATTTGTGAATCCACTTGATTAGAGCAATTTATCTTACACATTGTTTCAATAAAACCTTCTAGTCTATATGTGATGTAGAGTCGTTTCAAAGGGAAAAAAAAGGAAAAAAAAGCCATAACTATTGCCTACTATGCTCAAAGAAAGTTGTCACTTTTTGTTGGTGAAGTGGGAGGAGATTATAGGGCATAATTGAGCTACATTTGGTGAACCCTCTCCTAAAAGAACCAAAAATATTTTATTTACAATCCCATGCATGTCACCCAATCATCTAGTCTATAACTACTCCACTCTTTACACCTATTCCAATACACAATTTCTCAACACCTTTGCACCTTCATTTGGTTACCCAAGACCCTAAGCATTGTCAAAATTACTTTGTTGAACAACTTGAAAGTAAAGTATGGGAATTGCAAAAGTACATATATCCAATGCCTCTTGTCCACTCAACGTATACGCTACCCAATCTTAAAAGGTTCAAATAAAACTCTTCTTCAAACACTACAAGAAAATGGGGGTATAATTGTATAAATGACTTGTCCACAATGACTGCACTGACAACAATGACTTCAAAGTGATTGCAAAATGACTAATTTGTAGTCATTGTTGTCGGTGCAGTCATTGTGGACAAGTCAATTATACCCCCATTTTCTTGTAGTGAAACAAATCCTCCATGAGAATGGATTAGGTAATGAAAAAGTGGAGCCTCATTATGAGAAATAACATGTCAAGCCTCAAGAGAGGCAAAGGATGTTATCTCTCATAATGAGACTTTGCCTTTGTATTACTAAACATAACCTCAATGTTGGATGGTTGAATCTTGATCAACCATGTTCAATCTAGGCCTACGGAGAAGGTCATCATACATAATGGCAGAGCATCCTCACATTATGAAACAAAACATGCTTCTCCTCAATGTCCTCATCCAAAAAGAGACTCCTATCTGTCTACAAATCAATTCCGTTGAGGGTAGGGTATCCTACCTCTTCTCCCAAGGGAACCCAATGACCTCCTTGCCCTCAACGCCATCCAAAATGCCCACCCCTTGTGCTTCTCCACAAGCATCATCCAAAACCTCGATTGTTGTGGCACGGGACCCAAACAAATGCTTGTCAAGGCTGCCTTGGGGCATGTAATCATACACTAAAAGAAGCTCGCCTCGCTCGTGACACCAACCCTGCAAACGCACCAAATTGCGGTGCCGAATTTTGCCGATGATCATCACCTCCGCCATAAACTCACGCTCACCTTGACTGGAGTCCGGCGCCACTCGCTTGACAGCCACGTACTGTTGGTTGCCAGGCAGGAAGCCTTTGTACACACTCCCGAAGCCTCCTCGTCCGAGCGCTTGCTTGGCGTCGAAGTTCTTCGTGGCTAGGGCCAGTTCCTTATACGTGAACTTGTGCGGATCCGCCTCTCCCAGGTCGTCGGCGTCAATGTTGAACCTCCACCCACGCCTCTCCACCCCTTGTCGGTAGTACTTGTAGAGAAGACCAAAAATGGCAGCCAAAGCGGTGAGAGGCAGCAGAATCAACATCAGCCTTACTTCATGTGGCTCCATCCAAGTGCATAGGTACTCGAAACTGGGAGCAGCAGGCGAGGTGGAATCCGACGTCCTGAGGCTGACATACTTAATAATTTGGAAAGGTGCTTCGAAATAATTCGAAAAAGCAACTGACGAAGTGAAGCCGACGTACATATGTTCATTGAGCACTTTGGAAAGATCGACCTCGTAACTCAAGGAATTGTAAGGAATAGGAATGGTGGCACTGGCGTCATTAGAAAACACCATTAATGGTCCTGGACGCTGATCCTGGCTCAGAGGACATTCGCGCCCACTAATGTCCGCCGTGCTAACATTCAGAATCTGCAATGAAGCATCATAATCGATCCACACTTGCAACTGCCAATTTCGCCATGTCCAATCTTGAGGGTCCCGAGGTCCGTGTAAGCGAACCCAACTGCTGGAGTTCATGCTGTTCACGTCGACGCCGATGTGAAACCCGTCCCCCGGGTCGGCGAACTGGGGACTATATCGGAAGTCAAATTCGACTGCCAAAGTGTGCGATTGAGGGTCGCCATTGGACGTGGCGTTGAGCAGGCCCAGGTAGCCTCCAGCGCCGCCAACGGATGCGTTCAGGTCGGGAAGCATGGCAAAGGTGAACCCTTCCAGAAGGTTCAGTGCGGATCCTCCATAGCCAACCTGCCTCGAAGTGAACTCGCCAAGATCGATCTGGGCTACGAAGTTCGTGCTGAAGGAGAACACGGGGCCAGTGGGGTACTCCTTAAACCGGATCTTTTCTTCATACAAAAGCCTATTGGAAGCCTCATCCCTATAACTCATTGAGAGTAATGGAATACTTTTCAAATTGACGAAGGGTTCAGATGTCTGAGCAGAGTGGGCAACGTAGCTTTCTCGGAGCAACACAACAACACAAACCAGCAGCACACGACCCACGTGTTGGACGAGGAGACCCATGAATCTCTCTATATTAGCGGCCTCGTCGAGCATTCAATTCGCACCTGAATGGACTCGGGATACATGTAGCTAGGCGGCAGCAACTGGTTCAATTTCTTTCATCACTACCGACAAAGTACTCTAACTACTAGAACACAGACCGATTCCCCCTCAATATGATCGGAGTGACATGCACAGCAGCATCATGAATGGAAATATCGCAGTTGCTCAATTGAACCATCTGCTCTCTATTCTCGTGACGCTCTATATATACGGACATGAATAATAATCGTCTTAGAGAGAGCACCAATCAACAGGCAGGCTAGCTAGCTAGGTCTTGGACACACTAAGCTTGGTTCGTAATGCAAACAGGAGCGTCAGGATCCCATTCCTAGCCTGATCAAGTGGCAATGCAGGGCTTGTGAAATTATTGCTGCGTCCCCGTTCATTCACGATTAGAAATCACTCGCTCTTGAATGAGGAGCTTCCATCTATCTTTGGTCAGGGATATTGAGGAAGCACATATTGATGTTCTTCAAGCTAGCACCTCACAATAATGATTAATTGTTGTGGTTCACCAGCAAAGCAATAAGAGAATGCATGATCCTCTGCGGAAACATAAAAGCTAGGGTCGCGTTGCTTCCGCTCCGCGTTGCTTCCTGACTGGTACGTCAGTCAGAATTCTGCTGATCTTCCTTCCGGGATCCCTCGTTGAATTTCTGGCTCAGGAAGTTTGTCTGTCCCCCGGCGTGGCATGATTGGGGTCCGCAGACTGTCGGTATGGGGAGACGGAGACTGACAAGGTAGGCACACCCAGATTGAAGCGACACTGACCAAATTGCACCGCGTATCTGCAGCCGTGAGTGGGTGCGCCAACCTCACTTATTAAGGGCATCCTGACATGCTCGCCAGGGGGGTGGGCAAAGTACAACAGTGCACTTCCCCAGACCCGGTAGAGAAAGAACCACCCAGCCAGCCGATTTTTGCACTTTTAAGGTGGGAGCACCCGATGGGGCTCAATGGATCCGATGTTGTCAGTTTCTACATATGGTAGTCATTTTTAAAACTTAAATGTAGGTGGCCTTGTTTTTCTTGACTAAAACGAAAAATCATTTATGTTGTACATACATTTAAGTTGTAGAATCATTGCCTTACAAAAAAGTGACACCATTAGATACACTGACGCTATTTATTGGGTGCTCCTACCTTATGTTAAAAGACTCGGGTGGGCGATGGTGACTTACACGGACAAGTCAGCCATGCATGGTCACTTCCCTGGAGTGAGCGCATGGTTGTCCAGCAAGTACGAAGCTTTCATTTCTCAATCTGGAAGTCATGATGTTCAAATTCATTCTCCGGTTAGATCAGAATTTCTAATTTCTAAGTTTTTCCGATCTGTATGGTGTCACAATTAACCTTGTAGAACATAAGTTAACTCCTTCAATCCCAAGGGCATATTTCTGTAAAAAACAACTCAAATGTGCCAGTTTAGTTGCGTTCATCAAGAAAACAGAAAATATATATTTTTAGAATCTGACCATAGGATCTTGTACATGACTTGTCTCAAATCATGTGGCACAAATTCTGTAAAGTTTGACCATACAGATTGGAGGATATTAGCATTTAAAGTTGAAAGAAATTATTTTTTTGAACAGTCATTAGGCGGCCCGCAAATTTAGATGACCTTGAAGGTCATTCAATGAAAAAATTATCACTGTTGAGTTTTAATTTAATTTTTTTTTTCTGTTGAATAATTGAGTCAAAATTTTAGGGATCTTAGAAAAGAAAAAATACACTTGATTTTTATTCTTTAAAAAATTGTTAAGTAGAAATAGGTCCAAGTTCGAAAGAAAAAGTAAATAGTTAATAGCTCTAATATGGGATTGAAACACTATAATAATCTCAACAGTGAGATTGTTTAAGCAAGCTAACTTCACCTTGTCAAACATTTTTTTTCCAAAAATTGTGAAAATTGCATCTAGAATTCAAATCCTAGAAGGCTATAAGTTATTTTTTCAAGAAGATGCTCTAATTGCCGAAGAAATAAGATTGTTCATAACTTTCACATACCAAATCCAAATGGAATGAATGAAAGCGCGCTTCCCATATAGATAAAATTACAATCTATGAGAAACAAATTTTTAAAATTAATATTCTTTTTTTGTAGAGGAGGTTCCTTTCCACTGTATTTGAGAAAGAGGTACTTCTATGCCTTGATTTTTGTTCCTAGCCATTGAGTGAAATAAAAATTATATTCCTTTAAAGCTAATGCATTTTTCTAATTTCACAAAAACCTTTTAGAAATCTTAATGAATATTGAGGCCATAAGAGCTTGCCCAAAATCCCCAAAATCCATTATGTTCCCCAAGGGAACAATGGGACTATTAATAGGGATTAAATTTGAAAACATGCCAATCTTGATTTCTCAATTTTGATTTTTCTAATCCTCTAGATATGGACCATAAATTTATTTATGAAATCAATGAATTTTTTTATTTTTCAAAAATTCACTCTAGTTCCAAATATTTTAAAAAAAAATCTTATACTTTCAAAACTTGTGCAAGAGATGTGATTTCCTCTCTAAAAAGGGAAAATAAAAAATCTCATCAGAGGTATTCAATCATGTAGTTCTTTTTACAAATAATTTTTTACAACAAAATAAGCTTTAAAAATCTAAAAATTTCACCGTAGACGTATATAATAGCTTAGAACTACATGGTGCCCTATATCATATGGTCGTGATTGTAATCACATATAAACGCATTTTAGTGCAATCTGAAGGGATATAATTTATTTCAATGAAGAAATTTTTTGTAGCCCTTTTAACAAGGAATCCAAAAATTTAATTATATATATCAAATGAATACTCTTTGACGACAATAACAACACTTAAAACTTAAGTATATAAGTTTTTGTAATATATGTATTATGGGACAAGCTAATCAATTTGGAGGAATTTCTAATAAAAAATTAATTTTACTTGGAGTAGGCTTTTTGTATAGAATTTAAAAACTCATACATAGGTGATTCAATTCTTCATATATATTGTGCATTTTTCTCTTAAATATGTATGCAACCTAATGTTTTATAAATGTAATTTTTTTTTAATTTGGTCTTTATCTAATGTCTTGATTGGTCTTTTTAATTTGACATGATTTTTATAAAATAAACATCCTTTAAGCTATTTTAATGAAAATGACCTCTATGTATAATACATAATTTGTATACTCGAGCATTGTGCAAAACACATTTTTGTGTAAATCTACAATTAGAAAATCAATAAACTATGGTTATAGGCCCAAAGTTCAAATTGCAATAAAAAAATTTATTGCTAAAGTTTTTGAACTTTCAAATTGGAGTAAAAATTAGACTTTGTAAACTTTATTTTATTAATTGAGCTCAAATTCTTTAAAATCACCTTCATGGCTGAAATTCAAATCAACAACAAAGAGGCATGGATATACAACTCTTATACTATATCCAAAGGGAGTTGCCATTAACATGGTTCAGATGACAGCTTTTGTAAAAAAGTTATCAAATTAAAAGGACCAAGAAGCTCAGAGAAGACCAAAGTAATAAAATATGATGTAAAAAATGTGGGATTACATATTTATTAAAAAACATCCACAAAATAGGAGGAGAATTGAAACACATATGCACAATTAAAAAAAAAAACATCCAAAAAGTTCCTTCCAGTTAAAATTAAAAGTCTTTCATAGCTTTTTATTAATAATAAAAAAATATTCAATTTCTATAAATAAATAAAAAGGCTCAAGAAGTTGGATAGCTTGTCCCACTATACATATATTCAAACATTCATATAATTAGGTTCTTCATGCTATTATTGCCTTTAGAAAATATTCATTTCAAATATATAATTGTATATTTGGATTCCTTGTTAAAAAGGCTACAAGAATTTTCTATATTAGAAGAAATTAAATACCTTGATGTTGGATTGAAATGCATTATAATTAATTGTAATGAAGGCCATACAATATAGAAGTTGCATATCCAGACAAAGGAGAAGGAATTTTGGATGATCCGTGGCTCATGCATCTTCTTTAGAGAATTTTGAAGTTCCTCCATGAGGGGCTTTATTCATCTAAAAGCAACATTCACATTCAAGGAACTATTCACCAAAAAATAGGGTGATATAAGTCTGATGTTACAATTCATATCCGGTGTGATGATTTACAAGTTAACACCCAATGTTACAATATATATTCTATTTCAAGGGATTTCCATAAATTATTGTGAAACTAATGGAATCTACTTATTTACAATTTACAACTATTTGATACTAATTCATTGCAATAAAATGCATAACAACATTCGACTATAATAGGATGATTGTAATACGTTTCTTGAAAATCTTTTGCATCCTATGAAGATCTCAAAAGCAAATAAAAGTGTATAATGTAAAATGCGTCACACAATCCTTCACATCTCTTTATCCAAGTCCAAGGTATGAAATCTTCATCTATGAAGTATTATGCTTTGTTATTACAATGTACATGAGATGAGGGAAATAATACATAAAGTAACATTTGATCTTTAAAAAAATGGGTCACTCTCTATTACATGTTAGGTATCTCTAGTAATCTAAGTATTTTGAAAACCTAAAATATGGTCTAGATTCTCTTTTACTTTTAGATAAAACACTTTCTTTTAATATTTGTATATGTATATATAAATATTTTACTTGCAATTATACAATTTTCTTTTGCTTTTTGTACAAGTTCCTTTGTTGTTAGTTCTTTTAGATGAAAGGTAAATATGCTTAGATAGAATTCAAAGCACTAACTTCTATTCTTATCAAATCATCAGATGAAACTATCTCAAATAAACTTCATCAATAAGGGCTTTAACAATAGAAGACTTATTAATATAAAAATAAACTCTTATGAAACACACTTTCATGCATTTTAGAGGTCTATTGCTTTCTTTATTAAGTTTGAAGAAATCGAGAGCTAAATGTGTGAACCTTAACAATGGCGATTGAAAGCAACCATTTATAAAGTTTGGAGAGTACATCTTTTATAATTTGAGATGGAGTAGGCTTTGAAACTTATGAACTTTAAAAAAAATGAAATTATAGAACCAAATAGGGGGTCTATTGAGGAACTTTTTCAAGATGGCCTATATGATGTCAGCTAATAATTCTACTACCCAAATGACTACCTTATTGAGAACCTTTAAGCCTCATTCAAGCCTCCCATACATTTGTTCACTAGAAAACAATCCTACATTAGCACAATTATATCAATAGAGTAGATCGTAGGTCCGTGAGATTTTGTAGAGACATACCACATTGCCATTACTCACCAAGGGCAACAAACCTTATTAGGAAGGTCAAAGCTTTGGTATCATTCCACCAAATGAAAATCTCAATAAGCCTACCAAGCCAAATTCAATCCACCTCTATTCCCTTGTGTCATCAAGGTATAGAGACCATTTTGATGGTCAAATAGTAAGTTTATGCATTCAAAGGGAAGTGTACTTGGATCCTAAGACAAGAAAGGAAGACATAGCAAAAAAAGGAATTTGTAGTAGCTTTTTGTGTGACTCCATGCCCGGACTCAAGGTCCAAATTGTTAGACCTTCCAGTAAGATAATGTTGATCTTGCTTGATGAGGATCCTGCCGGTACTCCCATCATGGTTGCCATTGGAAGTAGCATTGCCCCATTTAGGACTCATTTGCGGAGAATGTTTATAGAAGCCAACACTAGTTTTAAATTCAACGGCATTGCTTGGCTCTTTACAAAGGTTGCAATGATAGACAACCTCCTTAACCATGACGAGTTTTAAAAATATATGAAAGATTATCCAACAATATTCCAATACAACATCGCTTTGAGTCATGAGCAAATCAATTCTAATAGTGGAACCCCCTATGTGCAAGAACATAGTAAATGTGTGTTTGATTTGTTGGACAAGGGTGCCCACATCTATTTTTGTGGACTCAAGGAAATGATGCTATGTATCCAAAGCATGTTCAAAAGAGTTGTGGAATCTCAAGAGGAGTGTTGGGAGACAAAGAGAGTTACTTTAAGGACAAACAAGCAGTGGCATGAAGGTGTTTATTCAAGGTAACTACAAACACCTAAGTCAGCTACTTGTTTGCAAAATCAACCCCTACAAATCTAAAATGTATAGCATCTATAAATTCATGAGAGCCTAGGCCGGGTCGGTTTTGGATAAACTTAATTTCAATACTTCAAAAATTCATAGTTTATTCATATAGGGATTTTAAGTGTATATTAAGAGAATTAAAAATCCCTTTTGATTTTCAATAAGGCTCAACAAAAGTCCAAATAGTTTAATAATAGTTTAATAATCATTGCCAATAGTTTAACTACCTTACTTATTATCTGTTCAAAGCGGAGTGTCCAAGGAGATATTGAGCCAAACTAGCCAATATCCACAGTTATCTATTATTAATTAGTTTCTTATGGATATGTTTAAGCAACTCCTTATCCATTTACTTGAAATAGTTTGTTTTTTCTAAAATATTGTTTGATTATTTTTGTAAAGTTTTCATTTTGAATTGGCAATTAGAAGAATTGAATTGACTCATGCTAGGGCCATGTATACTAGCCACAATAGCTACCTTAGAACAAATGAAGAAGTAAAATTTACTTATAAAGAATAGATGGACAAGAAGCTTTGCTCGATGTTAATATAGTGCTCAACTAAACACTATCTCTCTACCATTAAAAAACCCCCATTTGGTAACATTGTTCTATAGAGAATAAGAACCATCAATTTGAAATGCAATAGAAAGTTTGATTGTAATAACTCAACATAGCTATTCTCTAACAAATCAACTAAAAACTGTAACTCATTTTCTACAAGCTCTCATTACTTGTACACCAGTTAGGTTGTATCCCAAACTTCATTTGCAACTAGTGTCTATTTTTTCATATACAGCTATAGTAGATTATGAACTCATTGGTGATCCAACCATGGACAAACTAATTATGGATACAATCCGAGTAATATTAGCTAGCTAGCTAATAGTATGAATTGATTTAGATTTTGTGCTAGGGATTGGTCTTGGTGGTCATGGTTAGTGTCATCCACACGCTCATCACCACATCACGTACATGCTCAAGATGTCAGTAAACTTCTTTTGCACACATCAATGTTGCTATGAGTATAGGCATGTGATACTAACTTCCCAAATTACACTATTTGTAGAATTAGGTGAAATTTTAGTGTAGACTAAAATATTACTATATGGTACTAATTTTTACAAAAATAAAATGTTATATTGACATTAATTCCCCTCCTTCACTAATAAGACAAATCAATGTTAGTAGTTTGAAGAACATGTTGACATTGGCATAACATACTTCCGGCCAAGGACTACAACGTCAAAATTGAGCCTTATGTTATATTTTTGCAATCAAGAGAAGTTGAAAAGGATTGTATGAGTTTTTTTAAAATTTCTAGGGATATTTAGTTGTTCTAACAACACATGCAATGCGTTGACTTCCTATTGACAAAAAAATTCACTTCTAAGTTTGAATTAAACTTTTTCAATATGATCCCTTGAATTGGTCATTTTAAACCATGAGTCCTTGTGCTTTTGGGACATTATTTGTCACACTTGAATCCTCCCTTGAAACCAAGGCATTCTTGGGAGACAAATGGCAAGTTAATTTACATCTAGTTTCTTGCCACCTCCAATATGAGGATTGATTGATCATTTATTGAGTTTGAGGGCAAAATGGTGAATTCCAATAGTAATTGATTGAGTCATTAGGGATTTAGGGGTGATTTGAGGCCTTTAGAAGACTACTTTAGGTCTATTCGCCTTGTTGGAAACCCATCACATTGTTGTTATAATTTTAAAAAATCATTCAAAAAATCATACAAAAAAATCATTCCAAAAAATCTAAAAATCATAATTCTTTCATAAAAAAGTAATGACATGAATGTTATCTTGCATGGTAGTCATACAACCACGTCAAACTCTTGATGTGTCAAAGTTGCCAAAATTCCCCACAATCCAAGAACTCATGAGAATTCGCAATCTTTCAAAGGCCTTAGAAACCATCTAATGGGGTTTGGGATTCCACACGTGATACTTGAACTTAAGACGTCAATTTAGTTAAGTTGGTGGTATTTCAAT
Organism: Rhytidiadelphus loreus; assembly: GCA_947034895.1. Classification (NCBI taxonomy): domain Eukaryota; kingdom Viridiplantae; phylum Streptophyta; class Bryopsida; order Hypnales; family Hylocomiaceae; genus Rhytidiadelphus; species Rhytidiadelphus loreus. The sequence continues at coordinate 51,626,674 of OX344764.1, forward strand.
ACTGACTCTGGCACTTTTATTTTATTTATTTATTATTTTATTTATTTATTTATATTTATTTATTTATTATTATTTGACTTTGGCACTTTTCACAACACTTGTTATGAAATATCAAATCTATAATTGCCCTAGATGTTAGACCTTTATGTCACAATTTTGGGCACTGGAATCATGCCAACTATTACGAAATTATTGACATTTTGAATTCATGTTCGGGCACGTATGGGATTGATACAGATCGTGATTTCACCATTCATTAATATTCGAATTCACTACTTCTCTCGGAATTTGCATGGACCCCACTACCCACGCCAATATTCTCATCCCAAATTGGTCTTTCTTAGGGTGTACCAAAAGAGCCACGTTCCGTCACCCTTCAAAAAGGCTGGATCACCCGAGGTTGAGGCTGGGTCACCCGAGGTTGAGACTGGGTCACCCGAGGTTGAGGCTGGGTAACCCGAGGTTGAGCCTGGGACACCCGTGCTCCAAAACACATCTGGAATTCTGAGCTGCCCGTCCAATTTTACCATCCACTGTTTCTTTTCCGTTCATTCGAGGAGCCGCTGGAACTAATCCTACGGCACTGTGCGGCACTCTACGTCGCAAACCCCTAGCCCAACTGAATTGCCTTTGCCATCTCGCAGTGATTTCTCAAGATCCTTCTCAATGTCTGCTCTACGAAGAAGGGAGGAGAACGAGCAGAAGCACCGGAAGAAGTTGCTGGGCCTGGAGATGCAAAAGCTGGTCTTCAAAATGCTGCAAAGATTGACGAAATCAACATTTTACAGGTACTTTGCTTGTTTGTGAAAGCTGTCATTAGTGGTGTTTGGGAGCTTTGGCCGAAAAATGCCAAGTCCCTATCGTTCAATTACGTGAGCAGAGAATCCTGGGGTTATTGAAATTGAGTGAAAAAGCTGTACTACTTTAGTATCGGAGGGCAACCGGTATGTTTTGCAGCATTGTGAACCCTTAGGTACCGTTTTATGCATTTGAAGCTGGACGAACGTCAATCTTGATGTTTACCGAAAAACGAAGAAGCCAAATTAGAGGCCTGATGTTTTCAGCACTTTTGAGGTGCTTATGTGGGGAATGTTGTTTACTTCTCGTTCAATTACTTTCATTGATCCCAGTGATTGTAAAATTGTGCGTGTCTGAACTATAAATTTCACAATATGATCAATCAAATTGATCATGAATTAATGTGAAACTTTAGGTTAATGTTTCAGTTGAGGTTCACAATGGTGGAATTTGCGATGTTGCATTTATGGATGTATTTGGTGATTGATTCCAAAACGCGCTGAGTGTGTGCAGGATTAGCCGTTTCCGCTCTAAGATGTGAACTACGAGTTTAGGGTACGTCCAAGTTTATACCAAGTAACTTGCTTGGTACGTCCACTGATTCGATTTGCGGAGATCTGGGTGGGGAATATATTCTCGAGGTACACATCAGGGATGAGTTCACAGAGGGATTTTCAGTTGATTGACAATAAGCTTTCATTTTATCTGGTTTGTCACTAATGAATCCAGCTTGGACAGCCATATGGTTTACCTTGGACATTGTTCTCCCAAGGTGCTGATTCTCCTTGAGTAGATCCTCTATCTGCAAAGTCAAAAACATTACAAACACATGTAGCGCATATAGGGCATCAATCGATTATTCCTGCAAAAACAAGTATTTGTCAATTGGAAGAAATTAAGAGACTGTGAAATACTCATTTGAACAATGAATTGCCAAGACACATGTCTCACCATTGCATTGTAGCACTTAGAGCAAAAAGAAGTTCCTGATAAAAGCATTACCTGTGTCTCTAGAGTAATGGCACTCTGTTGCTTTGTGATCTGCAAATCCAAAACCTGCAAGTATAGACGTGACCTCATGTTGATAAGACCATAAGATTGTTTAGAACAAGAATTGATGCCAGTTCAATCTACTAATTGGTGAGATTCAATCTACTAATCAACAGCATGAAATCACGGTGAAACACAACAACAAGCTCTCCTAAGCAGCAGTCCTCGGTCCCAAGAATTGCAGGTATTTGCCTTAAGCTTGGAATTCAGAGGGAAACTCCAAGCAAGTAACAGATCACCACAAGCATATTTAGAAACAGGCACAAGCACAATCAGAAAGATTGCATGGACCCCACGACCCACGCCAATATTCTGATCCCAAAGTGGTGCCGGTCTCCCAAATTCCTTGTCGCCAACCAAGCCTCCAAGATTTCCAAGTGCAGTGGAGACCGGCTAGTGCCTGTGAAGGGTGGAGGGGAGGTCGGGAAAGTGTAGCAGTAAGCTACGAATACAAATACTTAGTAACCAGTGATGGCTCACACGAATCAGTCAGAGAGGATATATCAAACCATGAAATAAACTACAGCGAGTTCAATCGAGCTCGGCAAGATATAACGAGAATGATGTGTTTCCAGCAGTTCAGAGCGCGCTTCCAAGATCCGAAAAATCAGCTTTCCCATCCGGCCAGCTGTTCCCGACGCGGTGTAATACGCGTCCGCAAAATTAAGGAAGGCATTCAGCAGATCTGAAATGCTAACTCAAATACCGCAAGACTGTTGCAAAGGGGAATTTAGATGTGCATTAATTTGCTAATGAGATGTGTTTCCAGCAGTTCAGAGCGCGCTTCGAAGATATGAAAAATCAGCTTTCCTCTTCGGCCAGTTGCTGACGCGGTGTAATACGAGGGGCTTGGATTTGGAGGCCAAGAGACCTCAACCGCAAAATTAAGGAAGGCATTCAGCAGATCTGAAATGCTAACTCAAATACCATAACAATCTGTTGCAAAGGGGAATTTACATGTGCATTAGTTGCTAATTTACATGGACTCATCGCATGATGAATAGAATCCCTGCTCTCCCAGACCGGAAGAAAGAAGAGAGGCTGGTCAGACAATGTGATCTGAAGCACTTCCTTGCAATTGTCCGGAGTGATTCAATCTGCTCTCCTCTCTTGTCGCTGCTGATGCGGTGTAATACATGGAGCTCGGATTGGTACCTTTCCAAGAGAACTCATCGTGAGGTGCGCTTCTCGGAATGTAGTCGAACTGTGGTTTCGAGAGAGGCACTTCGGGAAGGTGGACATCGCCATGGAGGATGAGGAGCACCTGGCGCATGGAAGGTCGCATAGTAGGACTCGGGTGAGAGCACAAGAGCCCTAAGCAAAGCACTTTAGTCATTTCATTTGCATTGTACACCCCAACAAGGCGTGCATCTGCCGCCTCGAGAATGCTTGAGTTCCCCCACAATTGCCACACTTGTTCCACCAACAGCTTCACCTCCTCGTCTTCGTAATAGATGGGTTTCTTTCCGCACGCCACTTCTAGCAAGAAAGCTCCAAAGCTGTACACATCCGTCTGCTCTGTTTGTTTTCCTGCCATCCCCAATTTTTGACCCCCCCATCATGAGTTCAAGAAAGTCTACTGATTTCTTCATTTGGTGTGCGAGTTCCATTTAGTTTCCAAGTAGTACACCGTCCATTTTGCATGTCAATACTCACACTTACAAAAATTTGAATTACTTTGCTAGTGAGGCACCTTTTGTCACATGGTACAATTGTGAGCATGCAAACATTCAAAGGTTTTCCAAGGGTCAAGAATTAAAATATAGTGATTACATATAGAAACTATAAGTCTAGCTTGAGAGCCAAATGAGTTCTTTGAAATTCCAACTAGGTGATCATATAACAAAATGCAAAAGAGTGCAATGTTAAGAAATGCAATGCAGACATCATCAACTTCTCAACCACAAGAGAAAAAGAAAGAAGCTAATATTGAAGAAACCTAATTAGATGCAGAAACCAACTCTGATTGTGTGCATTTGTCTCCTTCACAATGTTTCATCCATGACGATAGATGCAAGAAACACCAAACGATTTAGGGAGCGTTCTACTAAAACTGCGGGTTTTTTGCCTAGTACTGCTAGTACTGCAAAACGAAGCAATCTCAGCCGTTGATCCGAAAAATCAACAGCCAGTAATACTTTTGAGTACTTAATAATACTGAAATAGTACTCTTTGAAAAAAATGTTAGTTTGTCACAAAAAGTAGATAAAATTAAGTATAAATTAATAATAATTAGAAAATCATGAATAAAAAAAAAACTAGAAATTGACCATTTGTAGAGACTTGATAGTGATTACATTTCACCAAAAACTAAAAATTGAAACCATCCTAAATGTTTGGAGCACTATGGGCAAGGGACCCCTATTTGCATGCATGTTGAGGACAAAGAGTTGTGTTTTTTTGAATACCCTTTGGTGGGCACATGCCCTTCTATTGTGGCAATAGCCCACAACAATCCTAGACGTACATCATCATTTTTGGATGGTCCACAGTACTAAAAAACCCTAAAACGCAAAGTGTGACAAATTAGGTAAATTACAATTTACTTAATGGATTTTTTTTTTTTTAATTTCTCAAAAATAAAGAATTTGAGGACTTCCAAGTTAGCCATCTCCAATAAAAATTTCAAGTACATGGACTTCATTTCCCAAAAGATATGGCAAATTGCATCTCCATCATTCCAATTGTGACGCAAAATAGTACCGGTGTTTCTTGCATTCACCCATCAGGGAGATAGTTTGTTCATAACCTCGTGATATTCATCCTCAAAGAGTCAAAGGCAATAATGACATGAGAGTTATTCCGGACTTAGATATTTAATTATGCCCTATAAGGTCATTGCCAATGTAGAACATTCACAATTTAGCATGCCAAATACATATCTAACTTTTGATCGAGTGCTTTATAATTAGGACCTGATTTCTTTTTCATTAGAAGCGCATTCAAAAGTACATTGCATAGGTATAAGGAAAATCTAATTAAGACATTGGACAATGAAAATTAAGCACTTCCTAAGCTAGATAAAAGACAAAAAATTATAGTCAGTGGTATTATCAAATCATGGATACCAATGCACTTTGCACTCCAAATTGGTGCAATTTGGAGTGAATTGTGAACTATTAATCGTGATTTGCCAACTCTTCTATAATTTGTCTCTTTTAGCTAACTTTGACACAAGTAGTTTATTTTTATGGTCTAATGTCTAAATTTGAGTTTTCTTGTACCTATGCAAAAAACTTTGAATGTGTTTTCAATGGAAAAAATTTAAAGTTCTAATTATGAACCACTCAAAAGTTAGAAGTTCATTTAGAAGCCCAAATTCAAGTCTACAGAGGAGAAGTCCTAACTTTCGTGACACTTCAATTCCGACAATTCAAGGGCTATCTAGTCCATAATTGATAGCTATTAGTATTACAAGACCTTCTTGGAGAACCAATCTGCACATGCACGAATAGGACCTTGGAAAAAATGTTGGCATCTACATGAGGTACCCATGGTTTCTTTCATGTATTAGAAACAAGCATTAGCTTTAAGTGAAAGCAATGGAAGGGTCACCTGTGTGGAACAATTCTGGGGCAAAGTAACCAAAAGTACCCGCCACATTGGTACTCTCCGGGGTCAACAAGCTATGTTTGTAAGAGCGGGCTAGACCAAAGTCTCCCAATCGTGCATTAAACTTGGCGTCCAACATCACATTGGCTGCCTTGACATCGCGATGGATGATGCGCACCTCGCACTCCGTGTGTAGATACAGTAAAGCCGTGGCCACATCCACAACCACTTTGAACCTACAAGAATGCAAACATTTTTTTTAGTTTCCATTTGTATAGAACTTCCAAAGTTGTGATAGGGCATTTAAGAACTTTTATATAGTTGTTTTGCATTTGTGAATCCACTTGATTAGAGCGATTTATCTTACACATTGTTTCAATGAGACCTTCTAGTCTATATGTGATGTAGAGTCGTTTCAAAGGAAAAAAAGGAAAAACAAACCATAACTATTGCCTACTATGCTCAAAGAAAGTTGTCACTTTTTGTTGGTCAAGTGTGAGGAGATTATAGGGCATAATTGAGCTACATTTGGTGAACCCTCTCCTAAAAGAACCAAAAATATTTTATTTACAATCCCATGCATGTCACCCAATCATCTAGTCTATAACTACTCCACTCTTTACACCTATTCCAATACACAATTTCTCAACACCTTTGCACTCTCATTTGGTTACCGTCAATCCTAAACATTGTCCAAAATACTTTGCTGAACAACTTGAAAGTAAAGTATGGGAATTGCAGAAGTACATATATCCAATGCTTCTTGTCCACTCAACGTATACACTAACCAAGCTTAAAAGTTTCAAATAAAACTCTTCTTCAAACACTACAAGAAAATGGGGGTATAAATGACTTATCCACAATGACTACACCGACAACAATGACTTCAAAGTGACTGCAAAATGACTAATTTGCAGTCATTGTTGTTGGTGCAATCATTGTGGACAAATCAATTATACCCCCAATTTCTTGGAGTGAAATAAATCTTCAATTGGAATGGATTAGGTAATGAAAAAGGGAAACCTCATTATAAGAAATAACATGGCAAGCATCAAGAGAGGCAACTCATAATGAGACTTTGCCTTTGTATTCATTACTAAACATAACCTCAATGTTGAATGGTTGAATCTTGATCAACCATGTTCAATCTAGGTGTACAGAGAAGGTCATCATACTTAATGGCAGAGCATCCTCACATTATGAACCAAAACATGCTTCTCCTCGATGTCCTCATCCAAAAAGAGACTCCTATCTGTCTACAAATCAATTCCATTGAGGTTAGGGTATCCTACCTCTTCTCCCAAGGGAACCCAATGACCTCCTTGTCCTCAACGCCATCCAAAACGCCCACCCCTTGTGCTTCTCCACATGCATCATCCAAAACCTTGACTGTTGTGGCAGGGGACTCGAACAAATGCTTGTCAAGGCTGCCTTGGGGCATGTAATCATACACCAAAAGAAGCTCGCCTCGCTCGTGGCACCATCCTTGCAAACGCACCAAATTGCGGTGCCGAATTTTGCCGATGATCATCACCTCCGCCTTAAACTCACGCTCACCTTGACTGGAGTCCGGCGCCACTCGCTTGACAGCCACGTACTGTTGGTTGCCAGGCAGGAAGCCTTTGTACACACTCCCGAAGCCTCCTCGCCCGAGCGCTTGCTTGGGGTCGAAGTTCTTCGTGGCCAGGGCCAGTTCCTTGTATGTGAACTTGTGCGGATCCGCCTCTCCCAGGTCGTCGGCGTCAATGTTGAACCTCCACCCACGCCTCTCCTCCCTTCGTCGGTAGTACTTGTGCAGGCCGTTAATGGCACCCAAGACGATGGCAGCCAAAACGAGGAGAACCAGCAGAGTTATGATCGATTTGATGAAAGTGAGTTGAAATTGATGCGGATCGCATGGGTACTCGAAACTGGGAGCAGCAGGCGAAGTGAACTCCGACGTCCTGAGGCTGAAAAAATGAATATCTTGGACAGGTGCTTCGAAATTCGAAAAAGCACCTGACGAAGTGAAGCCGACGTACATATGTTCATTGAGCACTTTGGAAAGATCGACCTTGTAACTCAAGGAATTATAAGGTATCCCAATGGAGTCATTGGTGTCAATAGACCACACCATTACTGGTCCTGGACGCTGGTCCAGGCTCAGAGGACATTCGCGCCCACTAATGTCCGCCGTGCTAACATTCAGAATATGCAATGAAGCATCATAATCGATCCACACTTGCAACCGCCAAATTCACCATGTCCAATCTTGAGGGTCCCGTGGTCCCTGTAAGCGAACCCAACTGCTCGAGTTCATGCTGTTCACGTCGACGCCGATGTGAAACCCGTCCCCCGGGTCGGAAAACTGGGGGCTATTTCGGAAGTCAAATTCGACTGCCAAAGTGTGCGATTGAGGGTCGCCATTGGACGTGGCGTTGAGCAGGCCCAGGTAGCCTCCAGCGCCGCCAACGGCTGCGTTCGGGTTGGGAACCATGGCAAAAGTGAACCCTTCCAGAAGGTTCAGTGCGGATCCTCCATAGCCAACCTGCCTCGAAGTGAGCGGGTCGCCAAGATCGATCGAGGCTCCGAAGTTCGTGCTGAAGGAGAACACAGGTCCAGTCGGGTTCTCCTTAAACCGGATCTTTTCTTCATAGAAACAGCTTTGCGAAGGCCCATACCTGTCACTCATTAAGCAAAATGGAGGACCTGTGAAATTGACGAAGGGTTCAGATGTCTGAGCAGAGTGGACAACGTAGCTTTCTCGGAGCAACACTACAACACAAACCAGCAGCACACGACCCACGTGTTGGACGAGGAGACCCATGAATCTCTCTATATTAGCGGCCTCGTCGAGCATTCAATTCGCACCTGAATGGACTCGGGATACATGTAGCTAGGCGGCAGCAACTGGTTCAATTTCTTTCATCACTACCGACAAAGTACTCTAACTACTAGAACACAGACCGATTCCCCCTCAATATGATCGGAGTGACATGCACAGCAGCATCATGAATGGAAATATCGCAGTTGCTCAATTGAACCATCTGCTCTCTATTCTCGTGACGCTCTATATATACGGACATGAATAATAATCGTCTTAGAGAGAGCACCAATCAACAGGCAGGCTAGCTAGCTAGGTCTTGGACACACTAAGCTTGGTTCGTAATGCAAACAGGAGCGTCAGGATCCCATTCCTAGCCTGATCAAGTGGCAATGCAGGGCTTGTGAAATTATTGCTGCGTCCCCGTTCATTCACGATTAGAAATCACTCGCTCTTGAATGAGGAGCTTCCATCTATCTTTGGTCAGGGATATTGAGGAAGCACATATTGATGTTCTTCAAGCTAGCACCTCACAATAATGATTAATTGTTGTGGTTCACCAGCAAAGCAATAAGAGAATGCATGATCCTCTGCGGAAACATAAAAGCTAGGGTCGCGTTGCTTCCGCTCCGCGTTGCTTCCTGACTGGTACGTCAGTCAGAATTCTGCTGATCTTCCTTCCGGGATCCCTCGTTGAATTTCTGGCTCAGGAAGTTTGTCTGTCCCCCGGCGTGGCATGATTGGGGTCCGCAGACTGTCGGTATGGGGAGACGGAGACTGACAAGGTAGGCACACCCAGATTGAAGCGACACTGACCAAATTGCACCGCGTATCTGCAGCCGTGAGTGGGTGCGCCAACCTCACTTATTAAGGGCATCCTGACATGCTCGCCAGGGGGGTGGGCAAAGTACAACAGTGCACTTCCCCAGACCCGGTAGAGAAAGAACCACCCAGCCAGCCGATTTTTGCACTTTTAAGGTGGGAGCACCCGATGGGGCTCAATGGATCCGATGTTGTCAGTTTCTACATATGGTAGTCATTTTTAAAACTTAAATGTAAGTGGCCTTGTTTTTCTTGACTAAAACGAAAAGTCATTTATGTTGTACATACATTTAAGTTGTAGAATCATTGCCTTACAAAAAAGTGACACCATTAGATACACTGACGCTATTTATTGGGTGCTCCTACCTTATGTTAAAAGACCCGGGTGGGCAATGGTGACTTACACGGACAAGTCAGCCATGCATGGTCACTTCCCTGGAGTGAGCGCATGGTTGTCCAGCAAGTAAGGTAGTGGGTCATAAACCGTCAGTTTACCAGCTTATCGGCCAATTTGATGGGCTGAACATTGTGAAATGAATTTTCAGGAAATTTTCATACAACGACAAACTGAAGTGGAGTCAGAGCCAAGAAGTGGCATATTTTTCTGATATGTTGTGTGTGAGTTATGAATTTTCAAAGCAAACTGCCGTAGGCACCTATTTGTGATCGTAGGCTCTGAGGAATCCGATGAACTGCAATCTGTGAATAGATATAGTGCGACTGAAAAAACCCAGTGAAACATGTGTGAAGTTATCTACAAGGGTTCAAAAAGCGACCAGTACAAAATGAAGAAAAACCCTATGCAGTGATTGAAGCTGGTACACATTGACAGACTGGCAAAATAAAAGTAGCCTTACTGGGCGCCCACTGAGCGCTGATTCAAACAATGCGGAATGCAAGAAAAGAATGCGCTTGGCTTGAATGCTGGCAGGTGGATGTGCTTTGAATAGACCCACAAGCACCGAGTGAAGACCCAGAAGGTTGTAAAGTTGGCAACATGCGGAATTGCATGATCTTGGATTCGTTTAATGGATGTACTTGATGTTGCTTGAACATACATTCATTCCCGACCGTTTCTTTTGTCGATGCACTTAAGACCCGAGGTGCTCCCTGTAATCGGCCATCTTCGGCAATGCACTCTGCGGTCTGTAGAATTGTGCATTCCATTTCGTTGAGGCTCCATCGCTGCTCCCAATGTTCAGCTGCTCCATCGCTGCTCCCAACGATTTGCATGGCTTTGTTGGTCTGCATGACTGCATTCCATTCTCCAGAGGTGCAGCACTGCAACAAGTTCGTGAATGGAGGTCGGCTTTTCCTTTGTTGTGGTTGATGATTAGAATGTTCGATTCTTGTTGTTCGATATTAGCAACTACATACTGACCTCATGAAGTTTTTACTTTCACTTCCTTTTCTAATGTCGATCGTGTGCAGGCATTGCAGCTGAGGATCGACATTGCTTGTTGATGTTCAAACTGGTTTGTTACCTGCCTGTTTCCATCGTCGTTACTTGCATTCTCATGTCTGCACTATATGTAGATGTTGGATTCTGCAGTCGCCGCCTGGGATCTCCGTCATCATATCTCCGATCCACGCTCTGAAGCTATTTCGCTTACAAACTTGCACATTGTCCTTCTTCTAGTCTCTGTCCAGATCAGAGATTGTATTGACATGCTGGCTTCTACAGGCTTGCGGCGGAGGATAGAAGCTTCATCGAACGGACTTGCTTCGACCCGGTTCGCACTGACTGATTGGTCTTCTGCGACGTTCGACGCTGTTGCTCCCCGACGCTGCTGCTCGTCGACGCTGCTCCCCGATGCTGCTGCTCCCCGACGGTGATCCCCACGCTGCTGCTCGTCGACGCTGCTCCCCAATGTTGCTGCTCCCCGACGGTGATCCCCACGCTGCTGCTCGTCGACGGTGATCCCCGATGCTGCTGCTCCCCGACGGTGATCCCTGACGTTGCTCCCCGATGTTGCTACTTCCCGACGGTGCTTCTCCCCGACGCTCTTGCTCCCCGATGTTGCTCCTCGACGAAGTTGCCGCTCCTCAACGTTGCTATTGCTCTCCGACAATACACTTGCTCTCCAACGACGTTGCCAATGATGCTGATGCTGCTCGACGTCGCTGTTGGTCGGCCTCGACACTGCTGCTGGACCTCCATAGTGCTGCTCGACGCCAACCCTGTAGTGCAACATCCGAATGCTCTAGGTAAATTTTTTTTCCCATCCTCTGTTATTCTTATTTTTTTGCATTGTACAAATGTTCTGCATATATGGAAAACTAACAATACTTACCTCTTCGCAGATCTCAGGGGTGGAATTGAGAGTTGTTGAGTGGGGAGTTCATTGCAAGGACTATCCCCCCTCCATATGATGTTGGAAAATATCTGGCACATTGTTGGAAATTCTGAAGGAAGCTTGGTGGACTGCTGTGGACACGTAGCCAAGGCTTAGGTACTTCTAGAAGTGGAGGTAAGTGACTTGTACTTTGTCCCTTCTTCCAAGCATCTCTCCTAGCTATAGCTCGTCGTTGGTTTTCCTTACATATGGGTGGAGGGAAACCGCAGTATGGTGACTTCCAACTTGATACAGATGTGTTAGCTTTTATAAGGTCGTGCAACCTCTGTCCATATGCAGAAACTGCCCTAGCAGACCATGCTTGATTGTGTACCTTTCTTGACTTCAGCAAAGAGTTCTTCTCCCTCCTTCTCTGCTCCTTTTCTTTGTTTTCGGCCACTTTCTTCCTCTTATTCAATTCCCCCTCTAACCTTCTCTTTTCCTTCTCTTGTGCAGCCTCTTCTTTGCAGTTTGCTATTTGCTCTAATGATTTCAGATACTCATCTTGGGTCATCCAGATCGATTTTGAGTAGTCAATGTAAGGCTCAGCTGCTTTCCCTATTTTTTTTACTTGAGGCAAGAGTATGTGTGGCAATTCAAAGAAGTTCTTCTGGACAGGGTTGTGGTCGTCCTCTACTTGCTCTTCAGTCTCTTCTCCATTGCCTTCATTTACCTCAATATCACTCTCAAGATCTACATAGTAGTGTTGACATTCAGGAAGTATTGTCAAGTCTTCCTCATAGATTTCTTGGATTTGCCATTGTTGCAGGCCTGCATATTCTCCGCCATGGATGTCATCTGATTGTGGGACGTCATCAACATTGAAAGATGTCTTTCCCCCCTCCTTTTCAAAGACTAAACTTGGTCCTACTTTGCTGTCCATAGCTCTAACATTTAGGGGATAAATGCCTGTGGTTTGAAATCCTTTGGTAATGTTTTCTTTTGTAAGAGCTTTCCGCAGAGCAAAAGCTACCCATGCAGCAAGGTCATCTTTCCCTGGAGATTGTCCGAGGTGTTCTACAGTCCATTTGTCCCTGTAGGCTCGAAAAGCAACTTTGAAAGGCTTAAAACAAGTGACGTCCAAGGGTTGAAGAGCATGCGATGTATGGCTAGGAAAAGTTAGGAGATCGACCCCACTAAGCATAGCAATCTTGACAACCTCCAAAGTCACGTGGAAGGTATGGCCATCCAAAATTAGAAGATGTCTACATGTAGGTGAAAGATCATATTGTTTTCTAACATTATTAATAAAGTGTGTCATCCATTCTTTGAATAAGAAATGTGTCATCCAGGCCTTTGGCTGCATGGTCATTGTGGCATCTGTTTCGCCTATTTTAGTAAGGTAGTTGAATTTTTTTTTTTCCCTTTGAAGATAAAAAAGTTTGGTAGTTTTTCCCCATTGGCATTGATACATGCAAGAATGGACAGCCATTCTCGTTGGTCGGGAACTACCATATGCACGTTTCTAGCACCCTTTTTGGCTAAGACATATCCCCCTCCATCATTTCCAGCTTGTGCTCCAGACTCATCGCAGTTCCAAATCTGATGGGGTCCATATGAATTTTTCTCATATAAAATTGTTAGGTTTTCGTAGAAAGTCTTTATATTCTCTGGGCACAAGGCCTTTGCTCGGTTCTGCTCTAACGGTTGTGCCCTTCTAAGAGAAAGTTCCGGGTGTCTACTTAGGAAAGATCTGACCCATCCCCTCCCTGGTATACCATCTACAAAGGGCGTAACTCTGGTTTGGGTAAATTCGTGAACCTTTGCTCGAAGTTGGCCCATGTGAAGAGGGTAACCTCGTTCTTGCATTTCTAGAAGGTATTTGACAATTCTGGTTTCTTCAACATCATTTAAAATTCCCTTCTTTCCTCTCCTCCTAGACATTGTTGTACCATAAACATGTCCCCTAAACGAAGTTATAGGAATTCTATGCTCCCTAGCAGCGGTTTTCAAGGGGATTCCGTCATCCACATCTTTCAGTGCCTCCAGTAATTGTTCATGACTCCAGTTTCCATTTTTCCTAATTTTTCTAGGAACTGGCTTCAAAATCGACGAGTTACAGAGGTTGTTTACCTCTGTGGGCTGAAATTCGGTGTCCCAGGGACTTCTTCTTATCGGGGACACCTTCTCAGCAACAAAGTCTGAGTTCCATAGGTTGTCATCGTCGTTGTTGAAGAATTCTACGCCAACAGGTTCTGATGTCCTCTCATTAGCAAGTAATTCTCTATCATTGTTCGATGTCGATATGCCTCCTCCTGTCGATGTACCTCCGCTCGTAGAAGTTTGTGCTGTTGCCAGTCTACTTGCTATTTCCATCGATGTCCTTGCTACTTTGGTTTGGTCTGCTGCCATTACTGTAGCTGCTGCTGCCAATATGCTTCGTGATCCTGATGTCCCTCCTAACATCGATCTGATGATGTGGTCGTTCCCGATTTGATCGGTAGTTAGTAATGCCGATCTCCCTCCTACCATGGATTTTTTGGTTGATGGCAGACCATGTTCTAGTTCTGTCGCAGCAGCTTCTGATGTACCTGCGAAAGTCATCGCAGCTGTTCTTGATCTGCCTGGTGAAGTCGCCGCAGTTGCTCCCAGTTTGCTTGCCGATCTACCTATTGCAGATGTCGCATGTGCTACCGATCTCCTTACAGATCTGTCTGCTAAAGCCGCCGCTTGTACTACCCATCTGCTTGTTGAAGTTATCACAGCTGTTCCCAATTTGCTTGCCGATCTGCCTGCTGAAGCTGTCGCTTGCACTACCGATCTGCTTGTTGAAGCCGCTGCATCTACTACTGATCTGCTAGCTGAAGTGGCAGTTGCATCTTCCAACTGATCCTGTCTTTCTTTAGGCATGGGAGCTCGCCCTTGAGACCTTGCAGATGTTAGTCCACACAGCTCAGTATTCAGGTGAGGCACTTTGTCGTTCTCCTCCTTTGCCGCTCCCTCACCATGGTCATGCAAACTGTTGAACTGGGCTTGTCGCTCCATGTCCGATTGCTTGTTGATGGGGCTAATCCACTTTCCAGAGTGCGTTAATTTCATGGCCTTGGGCTTGCACATTAGTGGCCTAGAAGTCGAAGGTGATGATCTACCAACAACCCTGCGAGTTCTATCCAGGAGGTAAGAGCTATCATTGCAGTAGTCCTCCACTTTCTCTGTAGTTTCATTCGGCAAGTTTATACTGTCTATATGCTTGTTCATTGCACTTCCTATCTCTAGCGAATTCCAATCAAATCCATCGGGCAGGTCTTCAGATTCACTCTCCATTTTCACATAATCATTGTCCTCTTCCATACTGCTCTCTACGTTGTAGTCGGGTTGGCTGGATCCCCAACTTCGAGGGCGCTTCCACTCGCTGCATTGACTGTCTTCCGTTTGAGTCGATGCTTCCTCAAGTTCGAAGTTTGAATTTTCCATCACACCACACCTGCAACACAGAGACAAAAAATTAGTGATCAAGTTCAATGTTCTTACAAGACAAAGCTAGTATGTATGCGTATTGTTAGATTTTGAATGGAACTATTTAAATTGGTAGCAATACTAAGTCAGAATGTGGACCTTGAAAATAATGCACTTCTTCTCCTTATGCCGAGTTCCTTCTTTTGCTCTACCAATGTGAATGTATTGATTTAGCTAATGAAATTCAAAAAGTGAAGAAGCATTGAACATTGAAAAATCCATTGCCCAATTCTAGCAGTTGTCTCTTAGCAAAAATAATCGCATTTCCATAACCTTCCAAAACAACTGTTCTCTAACAAATTTCCCAAGTTTCATGAAGATACTTTAATTTCAAAGTCGGCTCCTGCAGTTGTAAAATTGGGTACTATTTATTTGTAATATACGCTTGCAGTCATTCATGAAAGCGCCCTTCATTAACTTTTGACCGTCTCTTGCAGTATTCAATAATGAGTACAGATTTCTGTACATGCTTTAAAAGCTTGTTTCCTGACAATTTCTCATTTGAAAATATAAATTTGACAAGTGTCCAATTCTTTGAGAATAGACCCATATTACATCTTCTTTCATCCACTACACAATAATGAACCGATATCTAAAGAATTGAAAACCACCGTCACTTAGTGCAATGTCCATTGAACGACCACCACGTATCATTTTCTAAACAGATGACTGTCCATTACTGAGCCTGTTGTAGGGTCGATCTGAAGAAGAGGGTTGGAATAAGGACCCACTACCTTAGGAAGTTTTCATTTCTCAATCTGGAAGTCATGATGTTCAAATTCATTCTTTGGTTAGATCAAAATTTCTAATTTGTAAGTTTTTCCAATCTGTATGGTGTCACAATTAACCGTGTAGAACATAAGTTAACTCCTACAATCCCAAGGCCATTTTTCTGTAAAAAAAAAACTCAAATGTGCCAGTTTAGCTGCGTTCATCCAAGAAAAAAAAAATATATATTTTTAGAATCTAAACGTAGGATCTTGTACATGACTTGTCTCAAATCATGTGGCAAAATTTCTGTAAGGTTTGACAATACAGATTGGAGGATATTAGCATTTAAAGTTGAAAGAAATTATTTTTTTGAATAGTCATTAGCCGGCCTGCAATTTTAGATGACCTTGAATGCCATTCAATGAAAAAATTATCAGTATAGAGTTTGAATTTTTTTTTTTGTTGTTGAATAATTGAGTTGAAATTTTAGGGACCTTAGAAAAGCAAAAACACATGTGATTTTTATTCTTTAAGAAATTGTTAAGTAGAAATAGGTCCAAGGTCGAAAGAAAAACTAAATTGTTAATAGCTCTAAGGTGGAATTGAAACACTATAATAATCCCAACAGTGAGATTGTTTAAGCAAGCTAACTTCACCTTGTCCTACATTTTTTTTCCAAAAATTGTGAAAATTGCATCTGAAAATGAATTCTAGAAGGCTATAAGTTATTTTTTCAAGAAGATGCTCTAATTGCCTAAGAAATAAGATTGTTCATAACTTTCACATACCAAATCCAAATGGAATGAATGAAAGCTTCCCATATAGATATCAAATGAATATTCTTTGACAACAATAACAACACTTAAAACTTAATTATATAAGTATTTGTAATATATGTATTATATGGGACAAACTAACCAATTTGGAGAAATTTTTGATGAAAAATTAATTTTAATTGGAGGAGGCTTTTAGTATAGAATTTTTAAAACTCATACATAGGTGTTTCAATTCTTCATATATATTGTGCATTTAAAAAAAAAATATGTATGCAACCTAATGTTTTATATATGTAAATTTTTTTTAATTTGGTCTTTATCTAATGTCTTAGTTGGTCTTTTTAATTTGACATGATTTTTATAAAAAACATCCTTTAAGTTGTTTTAATGCAAATGACCTCTATGTATAATACATGATTTGTGTATTTGAGTATGGTGCAAAACACATTTTTGTGTAAATCTACAATTAGAAAATCAATAAACTATGGTTATAGGCCCAAAGTTCAAATTGCAATAAAAAAATTTATTGCTAAAGTTTTTTAACTTTCAAATTATAGTAAAAATAATACTTTGTAAACTTTATATCATTAATTGAGCTCAAATCCATTTAAATCACCTTCATGGCTGAAATCCAAATCAACAACAAAGAGGCATGGGTATACAACTCCTATACTGTACCCAAAGGGAGTTTCCATTAACATGGTTTAGTAGACAACTTTTGTAAAAGAATTATCAAATTAAAAGGACCAAGAAGCTAAGAGAAGACCAAAGTAAATAAAATATGATGTAAAAGATGTAGGATTACATATTCATTAAAAAAAAAGTCCACAATATAGAAGGAGAATTGAAACACATATGCACAATTAAAAAAAAAACATCCAAGAAGTTCCTTCCAATAAAAATTCTTTCATAGCTTTTTATTAATAATAATAAAATATTAAATTTCTATAAAAAAAAGGCTCAAGAAGTTGGATAGCTTGTCCCACTATACATATATTAAAACATTCATATAATTAGGTTCTTCATGCTATTATTGCCTTTAGAAAATATTCATTTCAAATATATAATTGCATATTTGGATTCCTTGTTAAAAAGGCTACAAGAATTTTCTATATTAGAAGAAATTAAATACCTTGATGTTGGATTGAAAAGCATTATAATTAATTGTAATGAAGGCCATACAATATAGAAGTTGCATATCCAGGCAAAGGAGAAAAGGATTTTTAACACGATATTCGTTATTTTGGCAGTTTTCCTATCTCCCAATTTACGTCGGTTTGCGCTGATCTGAATCAAAGATTGGGAAACTGGAATTTTCGAATGGCCATAACTTACTCAAATTTTGTCTAAACACCTCATATGCCCAGTTTGGACGAAATTTGAGTAAGTTATGGCCATTTGAAAATTCCAGTTTTCTAATCTGTGGTGCAGATCAACGCGAACCGACCTAAACTGCATACTCCCAAAATCATGGAATTCTCCCAAAATAACGAATATCGTGTTTTTTGGGTGATCCGTGGCTCATGCATCTTCTTTAGAGAATTTTGTAGTTCCTTCATGAGGGGCTTTATTCATCTAAAAGCAACATTCACATTCAAGGAACTATTCACCAAAAATAGGATGATATAAGTCTGATGTTACAATTCATATCCGGTGTGATGATTTACAAGTTAAAACCCAATGTTACAATATATATTCTATTTCAAGGGATTTCCATAAATTATTGTCAAACTAATGGAATCTACTTATTTATAATTTACAACTATTTGATGCTAATTCATTGAAATAAAATGCATAACAACATTCCACTATAGTAGGATGATTCTAATATGTTTCTTGAAAATCTTTTGCATCCTATGAAGATCTTAAAAGCAAATAAAAGTGTATAATGTAAAATGCGTCACACAATCCTTCACATCTCTTTATCCAAGTCCAAGGTATGAAATCTTCATCTATGAAGTATTATGATTTGTTATTACTATGTATATGAGATGAGGGAAATAATACATAAAGTAACATTTGATTCTTTAAAAAAATGGGTCACTTTCTATTACATGTAAGGTATCTCTAGTAATCTAAGTATTTTGAAAACCTAAAATATGGTCTAGATTCTCTTTTACTTTTAGATAAAACACTTTCTTTTAATATTTGTATATGTATATATAAACATTTTACTTGCAATTATACAATTTTCTTTTGCTTTTTGTACAAGTTCCTTTGTTGTTAGTTCTTTTAGATGAAAGGTAGATATGCTTAGATAGAATTCAAAGCACTAACTTCTATTCTTATCAAATCATCAAATGAAACTATCTCAAATAAACTTCATTTAACAATAGAAGACTTATTAATATAAAAATAAACTCTTATGAAACACATTTTCATGCATTTTAGAGGTCTATTGCTTTCTTTACTAAGTTTCAAGAAATTGAGAGCTAAATGTGTGAACCTTGACAATGGCGATTGAAAGCAACCATTTATAAAGTTTGGAGAGTACATCTTTTATAATTTGAGATGGAGTAGGCTTTGAAACTTATGAACTTTAAAAAAAATGAAATTATAGAACCAAATAGGGGGTCTATTGAGGAACTTTTTCAAGATGGCCTATATGATGTCAGCTAATACTTCTACTACCCAAATGACTACCTTGTTGATAACTCTTGAAGCCTCATTCAAGCCTCCCATACATTTGTTCACAAGAATACAATCCTACATTAGCACAATTATATCAATAGAGTAGATCGTAGGTCCGTGAGATTTTGTAGAGACATACCACATTGCCATTACTCACCAAGGGCAACAAACCTTATTAGGAAGGTCAAAGCTTTGGTATCATTCCACCAAATGAAAATCTCAATAAGCCTACCAAGCCAAATTCAATCCACCTCTATTCCCTTGTGTCATCAAGGTATAGAGACCATTTTGGTGGTCAAATAGTAAGTTTATGCATTCAAAGGGAAGTGTACTTGGATCCTAAGACAAGAAAAGAAGACATAGCAAAAAAAGGAATTTGTAGTATTTTCTTGTGTGACTCCATGCCCGGACTCAAGGTCCAAATTGTTAGACCTTCCAGTAAGATAATGTTGATCTTGCTTGATGCAGATCCTACCGGTACTCACATCATGGTTGCCATTGGGACTGGCATTGCCCCATTTAGGACTCATTTGCGGAGAATATTTATAAAAGTCAACACTAGTTTTAAATTGAACGACATTGCTTGGCTCTTTACAAAGGTTGCAATGATAGACAACCTCCTTAACCATGACGAGTTTTAAAAATATATGAAAGATTATCCAACAATATTCCAATACAACATCGCTTTGAGTCATGAGCAAATCAATTCTAATATAGTGGAAACCCCTATGTGCAAGAACATAGTAAATGTGTGTTTGATTTGTTGGACAAAGGCACCCACATCTATTTTTGTGGACTCAAGGAATGATGCTATGTATCCAAAGCATGTTCAAAAGAGTTGTGGAATCTCAAGAGGAGTGTTGGGAGACAAAGAGAGCTACTTTAAGGACAAACAAGCAGTGGCATGTAGGTGTTTATTCAAGGTAACTACAAACACCTAAGTTAGCTACTTGTTTTCAAAATCAACCCCTACAGATTCTTGCCTAAAAATCTAAAATGTATAGCATCTATAAATTCATGAGAGCCTAGGCTGGGTTGGTTTTGGATATACTTAATTTCAATACTTCAAAAATTCATAGTTTATTCATATAGGGATTTTAAGTGTATATTAAGAGAATTAAGAATCCCTTTTGATTTTCAACAATTGAAGACTCAACAAAAGTCTGAATAGTTTAATAATAATTGCCAATAGTTTAACTACCTTACTTATTATTTGTTCAAAGCAGAGTGTCGAAGGAGATATTGAGCCAAACTAGCCAATATCCACAGTTATCAATTATTAAATAGTTTCTCATGGATATGTTTAAGCAACTCCTTATCCATTTACTTGAAATAGTTTGTTTTTTCTAAAATATTGTTTGATTATTTTTGTAAAGTTTTCATTTTGAATTGGCAATTAGAAGATCTGAATTGACTCATGCTAGGGCCATGTATACTAACCACAATAGCAACCTTAGAACAAATGAAGAAGTAAAATTTACTTATGAAGATTGAAGAATAGATGGACAAGAAGCTTTGCTCGATGTTAATATAGTGCTCAACTAAACACTATCTCTCTGCCATTCAAAAACCCCCGTTTGGTAACATTGTTCTATAGAGAATAAGAACCATCAATTTGAAATGCAATAGCAAGTTTGATTGTAATAACTCAACATAGCTATTCTCTAACAAATCAACTAAAAACTGTAATTCATTTTCTACAAGCTCTCATTACTTGTACACCATTTAGGTTGTATCCCAAACTTCATTTGCAACTAGTGTCTATTTTTTCATATACAATTATAGTAGATTATAAACTCATTGGTGATTGAACCATGGACAAACTAATTATGGATACAATCTGAGTAATATTAGCTAGCTAGCTAATAGTATGAATTCATTTAGATTTTGTGCTAGGGATTGGTCTTGGTGGTTGTGGTTAGTGTCTTCCACACGCTCATCACCTCATCA
Source organism: Rhytidiadelphus loreus (assembly GCA_947034895.1). Taxonomy (NCBI): domain Eukaryota; kingdom Viridiplantae; phylum Streptophyta; class Bryopsida; order Hypnales; family Hylocomiaceae; genus Rhytidiadelphus; species Rhytidiadelphus loreus. The sequence continues at coordinate 51,647,559 of OX344764.1, forward strand.
CGTACATGCTCAAGATGTCAATAAACTTCTTTTGCACACATCAATGTTGCTATGAGTATAGGCATGTGATACTAACTTCCCAAATTACACTATTTGTAGAATTAGGTGAAATTTTAGTGTAGAATAAAATATTACTATATGGTACTAATTTTTACAAAAATAAAATATTATATTGACATTAATTCCCCTCCTTCACTAATAAGACAAATCAATGTTAGTAGTTTGAAGAACATGTTGACATTGGCATAACATACTTCCGGCCAAGGACTACAAAGTTGAAATTGAGCCTTATGTTATATTTTTTGAAAAGGATTGTATGAGTTTTTTAAAAAATTCTAGGGATATTTAGTTCTTCTAACAACACATGCAATGCGTTGACTTCCTATTGACAAAAAAATTCACTTCTAAGTTTGAATTAAATTTTCTCAATATGATCCCTTGAATTGGTCATTTTAAACCATGAATCCTTGTGCCTTTGGGACATTATTTGTCACATTTGAATCCTGCCTTGAAACCAAGGTGTTCTTGGGAGACAAATGGCAAGTTAATTTACATCTAGTTTCTTGCCACCTCCAATATGAGGATTGATTGATCATTTATTGAGTTTGAGGGCAAAATGGTGAATTCCAATAGTAATTGATTGAGTCATTAGGGATTTAGGGGTGATTTGAGGCCTTTAGAAGACTACTTTAGGTCTATTCACCTTGTTGGAAACCCATCGCATTGCTGTTATAATTTAAAAAATCATTCAAAATATCTAAAAAAACATCATTCAAAAATATCTAAAAGAAATAATTCTTTCATAAAAAATAATGAAATAATAATGAAATGAATGTTATCTTGCATGGTAGTCACCCAACCACGTCAAACTCTTGATGTGTCAAAGTTGTCAAAGTTCCCCCACAATCCAAGAACTCATGGGAACTCCCAATCTTCCGTAGGCCTCAAAAAACATCAAATGGGTTTGTGGATTACGCACATGATACTTGAACTTAAGATGACAATTTCGTTTAAATTGGTGGTATTTCAACACTTTGGAACTTTTCACAACACTTGTTATGAAATATTAAATCTACATATACTTGTCCTAGATGTTACACCTGTATGTCACAATTTTGGGCACTGGAATCACACCAACTTTTACGAAATTGACGTTTTCAATTCATGTTCGCGGACGTGCGGGATTGATACAGATCGTGATTTCACCATTCTTTAATATTCGAATTCACTACTTCTCTCGGAATTTGCATGGACCCCACGGCCCACGCCATTCTGAGCGCAAAGTGGTGCCGGTCTCCCAAATTCCTTGTCGTCAACCAAGATTTCCCAGTGCAGTGGAGACTACTGCCTGTGAAGGGTGGAGGGGAGGTCGGGAAAGTGTAGCAGTAAGCTACGAATACAAATAGTTAGTAACCAGTGATGGCTCACACGAATCAGTCAGAGAGGATATATCAAACCATGAAATAAACTACAGCGAGTTCAATCGAGCTCGGCAAGATATAACGAGAATGATGTGTTTCCAGCAGTTCAGAGCGCGCTTCCAAGATCCGAAAAATCAGCTTTCCCATCCGGCCAGCTGTTCCCGACGCGGTGTAATACGAGGGGCTTGGATTTGTAGGCCAAGAGATCGACCTCGTCCGCAAAATAAAGAAAGCCATTCAGCAGATCTGAAATACCATAACAATCTGTTGCAAAGGGGAATTTACATGTGAATTAGTTGCTAATGAACATGGACTCATCGAATGATGAAATCCCAGCTCTCCTACACCGTGAGAAAAAAGAGAATCTGGTCAGCCAAGGTGATCTCAAGCACTCCCTTGCAATTGTCCGGAGTGATTCAATCCACTCTCCTCTCTCTTGTGGCTGATGATGCGGTGTAATACATGGAGCTTGGATTGGTACTAGTCCAAGAGAGGTCCTCATGAAGTACGCTTCTCGGAATGTAGTCAAACCGGGGTTTCGAGAGAGGCACTTCAGGAAGGTGGACATCGCCATTGAGGATGAGGAGCACCTGGCGCATGGAAGGTCGAATGGCAGAACTCGGGTGAGAGCACAAAAGACCTAAGCAAAGCACTTTGGTCATTTCATTTGCATTGTACACCCCAACAAGGCGCACATCTGCCGCGTCGAGAATGCTCGAGTTCCCCCACAATTGCCACACTTGTTCCACCAACAGCTTCACCTCCTCGTCTTCGTGGTAGATGGGTTTCTTTCCGCATGCCACTTCTAGCAAGAAAGCCCCAAAGCTGTACACGTCCGTCTGCTCTGTGTGTTTTCCTACCATCCCCAATTTTTGACCACCCCATCGTGAGTTCAAGAAAGTCTACTGATTTCTTGAATTAGTTTGTGAGTTCCATTCAGTTTCGAAGTAGTACACCGTCCATTTTGTATGTCAATACTCGCACTTCAAAGATTCAAAATGCTTTTCTAGTGACTGAGGTATTTTTTTTATGCATTTAGGTTTTCCAAGTGAGCTAAAGACAAAAATTATAGTGAGCTAATCCACTTAGCACTTCAAATCCATTGGTGCAATTTGGAGTGAATTGTGCGTTGGTAATCATGATTTGACAACTCTCAGTCTATAATTTTCATCTTATAGCTCACTTTGAAGTGGTTTATTTTCATTGTATAATGTCTAAATTTGAGTTTTCTTGTACCTATGCAAAGTACTTTGAATGTATTTCCAATGGAAAAAATTTCAAGTTCTAATTATAAACCACTCAAAAGTTAGAAGTTCATTTGGAGGCCCAAATTCGAGTTTGCATAAGAGAAGTTCTAACTCTCTTGCCACCTCAGTCCCAACAATTCCAGGGTAACCTAGTCTATAATTGATAGCTATTAGTATTACAAGACCTTCTTGGAGAACCATTCTGCACATGCACAAATAGGACCTTGGAAAAAAAGTTGACATCTACGTGAGGTACTCATGGTTTCTTTCTTGTATTAGAAACAAGCATTAGTTTTAAGTGAAAGCAAAAGTAGGTTCACCTATGTAGATTAATTCAGGGGCAATGTAACCAACAGTGCCTGCCAAATTGGTAGTCTCAGGGGTCAGCAAACTGTGGTTGTAAGAGCGGGCGAGGCCAAAGTCTCCTAGTCGTGCATTAAACTTGGCATCCAACATCACATTAGCTGCCTTCACATCACGATGAATGATGCGCTCCTCACACTCCGTGTGCAGAAACACTAAAGCCGTGGCCACATCCACAACCACTTTGAACCTACAAGAATGCAAACATTCTTTGAATTGCCATTTGTACAAAACTTCAAAAGTTGTGCTAGGGCATTCAAGAACTTTTGTATTTGTAAATCCACTTGATTAGAGCGATTTATCTTACACATAGTTCAATCAAACCTTCTAGTCTATATGGGATGAGGAGTCATTTCCAAATAGTAAAAGGAAAAATAAGCCATAACTATTGCCTACCATTCTCAAAGAAAGTTGTCACTTTTTGTTGGTCAAGTGGGAGGAGATTATAGGGCATAACCGAGCTACATTTGGTGAACCCTCTCCTAAAAGAACCAAAAATATTTTATCCACAATCCCGTGCATGTCAAACAATCATCTAATCCATAACTACTCCCCTCTTTCCAAACTCCCCTCTTTCCACCTATTCCAATACACGATTTCTCAACACCTTCTTTGCACACTCATTTGATTACCCAAGATCCTAAACATCATCAACTATAATTTGCTAAACAATTGGAAAGTGAAGTGTGGGAGTTGCAGAAGTACATATAAATCTAATGTCTCTTGTGCCACGTACTTAGCATCTACGCTACCCACGTTTCAAAAATTAAAGTGAAACTCTTCTTCAAACACATCCTCAATAAGAATGGACTAGTAGGTAATAAAAAAGCAGAACCTCATTATGAGAAACATCATGTCAAGCCACAAGATGTCATTTCTCATAATGAGACTTAGTTTACTTTTGCATTAATAGACATAAACTTAGTGTTGCCCATTGTTGAATCTTGATCTACTGCATACTCAATCAAGGGTCTACAAAGAAGGTCATCACAATGGCAAAGCAACCCCACATTATGGATACGAACATGCCTCCCTTCAATATCCTCATGCAAAGAGACGCTCTCATATGTCCACGAAGCAGCTCCATTGAGGTTAAGGTATCCTACCTCTTTTCCCAAGGGAACCCAATGACCTCCTTGTCCTCAACGCCATCCAAAATGCCCACCCCATGTGCTTCTCCAAGTGCATGAGGCAAAACCTCGACTGTTGTGGCAGGGGACCCAAACAAATGCTTGTCAAGGCTGCCTTGGGGCATGTAGTCGTACACCAAAAGAAGCTCGCCTCGCTCGTGACACCAGCCCTGCAAACGCACCAAATTGCGGTGCCGAATTTTGCCGATGATCATCACCTCCGCCATAAACTCACGTTCGCCTTGGTTGGACTCGGGCGCCACTCGCTTGACAGCCACGTACTGTTGATTGACAGGCAGGAAGCCTTTGTACACACTCCCGAAGCCTCCTCGTCCGAGCGCTTGCTTGGGGTCGAAGTTCTTCGTGGCCAGGGCCAGTTCCTTGTACGTGAACTTGTGCGGAACCGCCTCTCCCAGGTCGTCGGCGTCAATGTTGAACCTCCATCCACGCCTCTCCAACCTTCGTCGGTAGTACTTGTACAGGGCGTAAATGACAACCAAAGCGAGGAGAGGCAGCAGAGTTGACATCAGTCTTACTTCATGTGGGTGCGACTCGATGAAAGTGAATTTAGGTGGATTGCATGGGTAATCTAAACTGGGAGCAGCAGGCGAGGTGGAGTTCGAAGTCCTGAGGTTAAAAAACAGAATACGTTGATATTCGGGTACTTCGAAATTCGAAAAAGCAAATGACGAAGTGAAGCCGACGTACATGTGTTCATTGAGCACTTTGGAAAGATCGATCTGGTAACTCAAGGAATTATAAGGTATCCCAATGGAGTCATTGGTGTCAATAGACCCCACCGTTGATAGTCCTCGACGCTGGTCCTGGCTCAGAGGACATCTGCGCCAAGTAATGTCCGCCGTGCTAACATTCAGAATATGCAATGAAGCATCATAATCGATCCACACTTGCAACCCCCAAAATGGAAGATCCCGTGGTCCCTGTAAGCGACCACAACTGCTGGAGTTCATGCTGTTCACGTCGATGCCGATGTGAAACCCGTCCCCCGGGTCGGCGAACTCGGGGCTATTTCGGAAGTCAAATTCGACTGCAAAAGTGTGCGATTGAGGGTCGCCATTGGACGTGGCGTTGAGCAGGCCCAGGTAGCCTCCAGCGCCGCCATGGGATGCGTTCGGGTCGGGAACCATGGCAAACGTGAACCCTTCCAGAAGGTTCAGTGCGGATCCTCCATAGCCAACCTGCCTCGAAGGTAGCGGGTCACCGAGAGTGATCGCGGCTACGAAGCTTGTACTGAAGGAGAACACGGGTCCAGTGGGGTTCTCCTTAAACCGGATCTTTTCTTCAGAGAAACACCTATGCGAAGGCGCATCCCAATTACTCATGATGCAAAATACTACTGGATGACCTGTGAAATTGACGAAGGGTTCAGATGTCTGAGCAGAGCTGACAACGTAGCTTTCTCGGAGCAACATTACAACACAAACCAGCAGCACACGACTCACGTGTTGGACGAAGAGACCCATGATTCTGTCGTACACCTTACTATATATTAGCGGCCTCGTCGAGCATTCAATTCGCACCTGAGTGGACTTGGGATACATGTAGCTAGGCGGCAGCAACTGGTTCAATTTCTTTCATCACTACCGACAAAGTACTCTTACTACTGGGACACAGACCGGAATCCCCCTCAATATGACCGGAGTGCACGCTAGAAGATTATGCACAGCAGCATCATGAATGGAAATAGCACAGTTGCTCAACTGAACCATCTGCTCTCTGCTCTCGTGACGCTCTATATATACGGACATGAATAATCGTCACAGAGAGAGCAGCAATCAACAGGCAGGCTAGCTAGCTAGGTCTTAGAAGCACTAAGCTTGGTTCGTAATGCAAACAGGAGCGTCAGGATCCCATTCCTAGCCTGATCAAGTGGCAATGCAAGGCTTGTGAATTTATTGCTGCGTCCCTGTTCAATCACGCGTAGAAATCACTCGCTCTTGAGGAGCTTCCATCTAGCTTTGGTCAGGGTCTCAGGGATGATGAGCACTTGAGCACATATTGATATTCTTCAAGCTTGCACGTCACTATGTTGTGGTTCACCAGCAAATGAAGAAGAGAAAGCATCCTTTGTGGGATCATAAAAGCTTCGGCCGGGTTGCTTCCCCTCCGCGTTGTGTCATTAGTCAGCATTCCGCTGAATTTCCTTCTGGGATCGCTCGTTGAATTTTTGGCTCAGGGAGATAAGAGCCCGTTTGCATTGGTAACGGGAACTGGTTCAGCACGGGCAGAGAGGAGTGAAAACTTGACATGACGTACAGTTTTGGAAACAAGCTCTGGTCTAAGGTAGTATGCTCTGAAAGCGACCATTGAAGGTCTGGTCTGCCTTTTTCATAGGCTTACGTGGACAGAATTATTCTTTGATCATTTTTCAGAGAAAGAAAAATGGATGTGGAACCTAACACAAGTGGTTTTGTATTTTTTCAAGCATTTTTGAATTACTTATAGATTTTCAAAGATTCAAGGCATAGGCACCTATTTGTGACCATAGGTCTCCCAAAATCAGTCCACTTGCAACTTATAAAGAGATGTGTGAAAATCAAAGGCAATCGGATTGGCTCTTGCAATAGAAAAATTATTTTTCTTTGATGCATTCAATTGCTAAAGTGGTCCATTTAAGGATCACCCCATCTCCATTCTTCACCCAAAAATAGGGGCACTTTGAAGAAGGTGGGCGCTTTTAGAGCATACTACCTTAAGGTCCAAAAAGGTTAAGGAATGTTATCAACTTTTGTTGAAGTGGAGGTTGTCAGGTTGGAGGTCCAAGCTTGAACTCCTCTAATCCCCCAATAGAAATGGACTGTAAGGGGTAGGCACATCCAGAAATGACACACACCTAATTGCGCCATGTGTTTAGAGCTATGAGTGTTGCTTCTAGGTGTGCCTACATCACTTACCCCCTAAAGGTTTTGTACTTTATTTTCACAAAAAAAACCCTCCCAAATTGCCATTTCTATTACAAGTACCAAATTTTAGAAAAGAAACATTTTTGAACACATGTAACAGTAGGATCTTGTAGTATGTTGGTTTAAGAATATGTGGAAAAGATTCAGAAATTTCCTCCATGTAGATTGCAAGACATTAGCATTTGAATTGACAAAAATCTTTTTTTTGGCCTTGCCAAAAACGAAGCAGCTATATTTCACAAGTTCACATTTGGATGAAAAATGTCCAAAATGGTGGTGCTTCTTTGGATTCATTCCTCAAGGCAAGTTGGCTACATATTTGAAAAAATTTAGATAAATAATTTGGAATTGTAAAACATATAGAAAAAAAATAGTAAGTAAATAGAAGTAAAAATACTAAATTTTTTAGCTATAATTCTACATATGTATAAATCTTGAAAACCAATTTCAAATTTTTATTTATTAAAAAAATTATTTAAAAAAAAAATTGAGTTGCTTAAGCTATCCTAACCACAAATCATTGAAAATTACATATCATACAATAACTTTTTAACTATGTAGTCAAAAATTATGAAAATTATTGGGCCTTAAAGCTACTCCTTAGGCACATGCTAGTCAAATTTTGGCCAAGAGAGACTGCAATTATTCAATTAATCAATTCTTTTGGATATTTTTTGGAAAAAAAATATTTATTTATTTTATATTTTTCCACTAGGTGACGGCATTGCTTTTCCAACTTCGCAACCCTTTTCAGGTCCCATTTCTCTTGTAATGGTTTTAAAGTCTTCTGGTAGCTCTTTCAATGTTGCTCCACGAATCCACTAAGATGCAATTTTCAACCTCTTCAACCTGCCCGTGGTCAGAGAAGGAAGTACATGAAGTTGCTTGCAATTGAACAAGTCCCGACTGTCTTCAAGTTGGACAACCTTCGAAGTGCATCAGGAAATTTTGAAAGTCACCGAATTTTAAGGTAGTATGCTCTAAAAGCGACCATTTAAGAGCTGGTCCGCCTTTTTCATAGGCTTACGTGAACCGTATTGTTTTTTGATCATTTTTCATAGAAAGAAAAATAGATGTGGAACCTAACACAAGTGCTATTGTATTTTTCCAAGCATTTTTGAATTAGTTATAAAATTTCAAAGATTCTGGACATAAGCACCTATTTGTGGCCATAGGTCTCCCAAAATCCATCCACTTGCAACTTGTAAAGAGATGTGCGGAAATCAATGACAATGATTGGCTCTTGCAATAGACAAATAAATTTTTATTGATGCATTCAATTGCTATAGTGGTCCATTTAAGAATCACCCCATCTCCATTCTCCACCTAAAAATAGCGGTGGTTTGAAGAAGATGGGTGCTTTTAGAGCATACTACTTTATTGGGACTCTGGGAGGTCTTCTAGTGTTGTTTCATTGAGGTATATTAGACATGCTACTAACTGTGTATGTCACCATACATCACAAAAAATGTCTCAGAGCTATATCCAATTGAAATGTCTCACAGCTATGTTTAAAAAGAAGAGGGCAACATTTGTAGCTTCTATAGTGAAACCTAACACGCACGGTTAGTGGATGGCACATTGATCACACACTCTTGCACATAGTTGAATGTGAGCTTGATTGTCAGTAGAAAGGTCACAACTTTCCAAGTACAATTGTCATTTCATTTTACTGCTATACTCTCATCTCATTTACTAACCACAATTTTTTTTAAATAGTAAAAAAGTGGTACTCTCTTGTAAAGAAACATTTGAAACCCAAATGTGCATGGTCAATAGCATGCCTAAAATAAAAGAAATTCACTTTTTTTTCAATTTGCAAATGGTGGAAGGCAATTGGTGTAGTTGCTTGCAATTGGACAAGTCTAATGTCCTCAAGTTGGACAAATTACAAAGTACGTCATGAAACTTCTTCAAATTTATGGAATTCCTCATGTTCACTTTAATCAAATTTTAAAGGTTAACTAGACTTTGGAATAATTCATCAAAAAAATTTGAAAGATTTTTTTTTATTGTTTCTTTATCATTCATTCAAATATGTCAATGTTATTCAATTTATTCAAATTATTCTTTTGGCATTCCAATATCCAATGTAATTAACATGAAAAGACAAGACCTATGACCAAGTTACTTTGAATCAATAGGTGCATTCTTCATGTCTATTCATCAACCAATTTTGATTGTAACGTCCTTATAGGATTAAATAGCTTCCAAATGTTTAAACACAAGTTCCAAAAGTTCAAATCCCATCTTCCAAAGGGGGAATTTTTTGTGTCACATCTTTATGTGAAGTGAAGGATGATTGGAAGGAATTTTGAAAAAAAAAGCCTTTGATGCTTCCCACTCAGGATTTTTTTCAAAATTCCTTCTAAACCTACCTAGCTTCAACCCTTTTTTAAGATAATACCAACCTAAATCCGTATATCATCCAAAATCGTCACTTATAGAAGGCATCCATTTCCGTTTGACTACACATTGTTTATCATAGAAGCCGCAACAATTTTTGAATGGATTAAAATAAGGTAGGTGGCTCAAAAAACAACCCTCTTTTTCGAACAACCATGTAGGGAGCTCCCGAGGGAGTTTTGTGTAGAGAGCTCTGAAATAGACACTTAGTGGTTCTAAAGTGGGTTGCCAACAATGTAAGAGCATAATTGAGACTTGTCATACATTAATAAGATTTTTAATTACAATTTCAATGCAAACATATTAGTAAATTAATTTTTTTTAAATCACTAGTTTTTCTATTTTATTGGATGGATTGATGTTTGTTCAAAAGCTTTTGATTCATTCTAATATTTTGATTAACCCCTAAACGATTTGGACTATGTTTTCAGCAAAATGGCTCCATTTCTAGGACAAGTACCAAATTTTAGAAAAAAATAATTTTTAGATACATGTTATTGTAGGATCATATAGTAAAAAATTGGGTAGCTGAACTTCACAAGGTCACATTTATATGAAAAAATGTCTGAAATGGTGGATTACTTCTTCAAATCAAGTTGGCTACACGCTTGAAAAACTTCACATCATTTGGAATTGTAAAATATATAAGAAAAAAATAATATGTAGAAAGAAGTAGAGAATGACTCAAAATACTAAATTGTTAACAATATATTTATAGAATTGAAAAATTCCAATCCCAATGTTTGTAATGTTGTAATAAACAATCTACACCTTATTTTTTTTATTTTTTTTCAAAATATTTAAAATTAAGTTAAAATAAAGGACTTCAAAGTTTGTCGTAGAGTACAGATTACATAACCACCTGTAAACTACCCCAAACTAAAACTCCTCATAACTTTCATCTCATTTATCAAAACGGAATGATTCAAAGCTTTCCATGTATATATAAATCTACAGAACTAATTTCAAATTTTTTTTTCTTAAAAAGTAATTTTTAAAGAATTTTTTTGGTTGCCCGGGGTACACACCAAGAAATGAAAAGTACATATCATACAATAACTTTTTAACCATGTAGTCAAAAATTATGAAAATTGTTGGGCCGCAATGCTACTCCTTGAAAACATATTGTGTAAAAATTTCAAAGAAAAACAAAAATCTCCATTCATAGTGAGCTACCCCAAATCACTATGTTTCCAAAAAATGTAATTTGGGCATTTAGTTGTTAATCCCGTTACCTCTAAAATTCAAGTATTCTCTTTGGGGACAACTAAAAGTTTAGTTAGGTTCTTATGATTTCAATTTTTGGCATGATTATTTGAAATTATTTTTTAAGATAGAAAAAATATATTATATTTTGAGGAATATAATTGTTATTTAAATAGATGACCAAGAGCAAAATGTTATGCCACAAAAAGCTCAAAATAGTCAAGCTTGGACATCCAACAAAATCACAAAAATGGAAAACAAAATTAATTTTTATTTATTTCTTATAGAATTATAGAATATATTTTGTCTATATATGGAAAGATTGATTCAATTCATTTTGAATAAGTATTTTGAAAGTTATAGAACACAACTTGTTTTGTGTCAATCATAACATCTTATTGGGAAAATAATGTATTGGATCCATGTTTGAATTTAATTTGCACAAGCTTTAGTTAGTTTGTTAAGACAATCATTCCATTGGGATAGTGTGCTTCAAGTCCATCTTAAAACTATTATTGCTTTAGCTCTTACTTTAATTAGGTGTCTACTTCTACTTAATAAATTTAAAAAAATAATAGAAATCTAGTTCTACTTTTGGATTTTTTTCTCTTGAATTCTCAACTTGATTATTCAATACATAATATTTAAATTCCAAATTTGTAGTACACTAATTTTAATTTGAGAGGACTTAAAGTCTTATAATCTAGTGTAGCAAGGTGCAAAAAGACTTTTTCTTTTACTTTAAATGCAAATGTCTTGCAATTTACTTGCTCAAAGTTTCTGAAAATTTTGTCACATATTTTTACACAAGTTTAGTGGAAGATCCTACAATTGAATATGCAAAAAAACAAATGTCTAGAAATTTTGCTCTTTGCATTGGAAATGGTAGTTTTGAGTGTTTTTTAACAAAAAAATGGCCTTGGGACTTTAGAGGTTATAGACATGTGGGTATTTCTTTCCAAAACTAATTACAAATTAAATATTGGTTACTTTCAGACATAGGAATATTGAATATTTGTAACATTGCATGGTAACAGTTATACTCAAACATTTTCAATTATCAATTTAAACTCCTAAAGTTCCTTGACTAAGTTTTCACCAAAAACACTCCAAAATTGCCATTTTTGGTATAAGTGCCAAATTTTAGAATTTTTTTTGACACATGTAACCTTTGGATCTTATATTATGCTAGTTCAAGAAGATGAGGAATTTTTTTATAGAAATTTCCATTGTATGGATTGCAAGATATTAGCATTTGAAGTGACAAAAATCCTTTATTTGGCCTTGCGAAAAATAGGGTAGTTGCATTTCACAAGGTCACATATATATATATATATATATATAAATGTCCAAAATTGTGGTGCTTCTTTGGATTTATTCTTCAAGGTAAGTTGGCTACATGCTTGAAAATTTTCAAGATAATTTGAAAATAGTTGTACAACATATTGGAAAAATAGTAAATAAATAGAATTAGAGAATGATTCAAAATACTAAATTGATAAGAATTTTGTCATGGAATTGAAAAATGCCAATCCCAATGGTTGTAATGTTGTAATAAACAGTCTACATCCTCTAATTTTATCTTTTTCCAAAAATATTGAAAATTGAATTAAATAAAGGACTTCAAAGTTTATTTTAGAGTAGAGAATTCATAACTACTCACAATCTAAAACTACTCATAACTTTCATCTCATTCATCAAATTGGAATGATCTAAAGCTCTACATGTGTATATAAATCTACAAAATAATTTGAAATTTTTTTTCTAAAAAAAGTAATTCTTCTAATCTGCCTGAACTGCCCAGTCAAGGAAAAAAACTACATATCATACAATAATTTTCTAACCAAGAAGTCAAAAGTTATGAAAATTGTTGGGCCTTGAAGCTACTCCTTGAGCACATGTTGTGTGAAATTTTTAAAAAAAAAGATAAAATATTCATTTATAGTAAGCTGTCCAAAATTGCTATGTTGTCAAAAAAATGCAACTTGGTCCTTTAGGGGTTCAACCTTCTATTGGTTGTTAATAGTAGTGTGGAGAGCAATGCATCCCTAGTGAATAAACTACATAATGAATAAATTACATGGATTTTCAAAGTGAACATGATAAAGTGTTGTGTTGAAATGTTGTATTGAAATGCTATGTTGATGTTGGTGTGTTGATGTTGTGTTGAAAATAGGTGTTTTCAAATGTGGCTTGTACTCTTATGATTAGCCTTACTAAAACATTTGCACCATTGTCAATTTCAAAAAATTATAAATAAATTTTTGCCTTAAATAACTCTTCAACTCTCAAAGTCAAATTTATATTTAGTAAGATAATCCCGAAGATAATACAATTGTAGGGGTTGTAGGTGGAGGGACGACGCACAAATTATTTGAACAACAAGCATGCTGATTCATTTTATGGCTTTAGTCTTGTGGCCTTATAGTTCCATGGCCTACAAAGTCATGGCTTCATTTCATCATTGTGGTCGTTTATCTTCATGACTCCATAGCCAAGTTGTGTTTGAGTGACTCTTTACACCTATTGCATCCTATATTAAAATATATATACTAGGATTTTCTTTCTCTTTGCACTACTAGAAAGGCCCTATTTAAGATGGGTTGTCATGGAGGATGTGATCTAAGTAGCAAATCAATCATCCTTTGGCCGGTGATGAACCAACTTCATTGGTACAATAGCATTTAGTCTGTTCCCATTGTTGGGAACCAGTCCTGTACAGTCTCAATATAATATATTAAAAGAAATTAAGAAATTTAATTTAATTTAAAAAAATTAATTAATTAATTAATTTTTTATAAAAATATATATTTAAAATATATATCTGACGTGGCCATCTCCTGGCCACGTCAGATCAGCATTCCCACAACGTTCCTGTAGTCCGGGAACTCATAGTCTCTTAAAACGCAGAAATCTCCCCTAATGTCCATTGAAAACTACCAATTCTAATAGACAAGGTACAAAAAAAAACTTCTTGTTCTTCTTAGCTTAAAATTTTTGCACTAAATATGATGAATTAGAAAAAATGTTGAAGAATTGAGTTGAAATCTAAGAATTTTTTTCAAAAAACACACTTGATTTTCACTCTTCAAAGAATTATTAAGTAGAAGTAGGTCCCAAATGAATGAAATACTAAATTGCTAATAGCTCTAAGATGAAATTGAATACAATAATCTTAACAATGAACTAGCAAGCAAACTGAACCTTGTCAAACAAAGCTTTTTGAAAAATTGTGAAAATTGCCTTCAAAATAATACCAACAAGTTATTTTCTCAAGAAGATACGTAGATTGTCCAAAAAAACGAAGCTTTTTGAAAAATTGTGAAAATTGCCTTCAAAATGATATTAATAAGTTATTTTTTCAAAAAGATGCGTAGATTGTCCAAAAAACAAGGTTAACCTTCAATAGAAGTTGCTTTATCTATTGACGCAGGTGATCAACTCACCTCCATGACCAGTGAATGCTTTGCTTGAATTCCTTGTTCCACTACATGCTTGTTCCCTACAAGAAGGTGACCTATTTCAATGACCATTATTTTCAAGTTCTTACATTAGTGTCATTGAGGGTTGAATTTCCAACACGAAGGACTCCCGTGCTAAAAATGAAACCTCAAAATGTTCAATCTTGCAATAGGCATCAATGGTAGCATGGACAACATCAAAGCCCTAATTACTATTTTACAATTACTATTTCTATCCATCATTCTTGGTTAAATCTCCAATCATCTCAATACACATCAGTATTAATATAATTTTCTTTGCACATTATGACATAATTGCCATAATTTTCTTCAAAAATTCACAATAAATATATTTTTTCACCATTGAGGAAAAAAATCAGCATTTATAGAATAAAAATATGTCTTGCACGAATTCAAATTTCAAGACTTTATCAATTAATAATACAAAGTGTAAATTTAACTTGATAGAGGCAATTTGACTTTAAAATCACAAGCAAAGATATTTAGGATAGAAAATAGAAAATAATCACTTTAAAACTTTTCACCATTGCCACATGTATCATGGAGCTACATTGATTCATCCTAATAACTAGGGTACAAAATTAAAGTCACGTCCGAAATTAGTGCCAAGTAAAAGACTTTTTTTTCTTTAACAATACAATAATATTTTTAACCTCGACTTCCAACCTCCACTTTAACCCCTAAAGGACCAGGACCATTCTTCTGTCAAAAACTACTCAAAACTGTCATTTCTACAGCATTCATCCAAAAATACAAAAAAAAATACTTTCTTTAGAATCTAACCGTAGGATCTTGTACTTTACTAATCGATGATCATGTGGTAAAAATTTCATGGAGTTTGGCCGTACAGATTGAAAGATATTAGCATTCAAAGTTGAAAAAAGAAAGTTTTTTTGAACACTAGCCTGCAATTTCAGATGACTTTGAATGTCATTTGTGGAATTTTTTTGCACCATGAACCTTGAATTAAAAAAAAATTGTGTTGAAGAATTGAGTTGAAAGTCTAAAAGAAAATTTAAAAAAAAAAAACGCTTGATTTTCATTCTTTAAAAAATTGTTAAGTAGAAGTAGGTTCAAGATTGAAAGAAAAACTAAATTGTTAATAGCTCTAAAATGGGATTGAAACTCAATAATCTCAATGGTGAGATTGTTTTAAATAGAAAACTTAACCTTGTCAAACAATTTTTTTTGAAAAATTGTGAAAATTGCATTCAAAATTCAATCCTATAAGTTATTTTTTCAAAAAGATGCTCAAATTGCCCAAAGAACAAGATTGTTCATAACTTTCACATTACTAATCCAAATGGAATGAATCAAAGCTTCACATGTAGACAAAAATATGATTTTTAAGAAGAAAAAAATTAAAAAATTAATTTCAAATTTTTATAAATTTCTTTTTCTGCCCAGTGACGTAAAAATTATGTTTAAGATGCCATAACTTTTGTTTCCGGACACCAATTGAATAAAATTTATATTCCCACAAAACTAATAAGCTTTTCTATCTTATGAGAAAGTTTCAAAAAGTTTCATAAAAAATTGAGATCTTAGGAACCTGCCCGAAATCCATTTTGTCCCCCGAGGGGACAATGGTCGTTTACGGGTTAAAATAGTGTGGCTCTGGTTTATTAGTGACATACACTTGTAGGACAAATTAGTGTAGTCCAAATTAGTGTCAAATAATCTGTTTTACATGAGTCTACCATGACAAGAAGACTTCCTATTTCTAACATATTTTCGACAGGCCATTTCATTTCAGCCCTTAAGGTAGGAGGTCCTAAAATGGAGCGGGTTCTAAAACCGATCAGGCTCCAGAGGTACATTTTGCACTTTCCAATGTACAAGTGGTGTTCATTTGAGGAGGTGGTCGGTTTTAGAGCCCATAAAAATGCACTTTTCTGCAACTTCAGAAATTCATAACTAATTCTATAAAGCTTCAAAAAATATGAAACAACTTGGGTTCGATGCCAATTTCTCTTGCCTTTCAAGGAAAATTTACTTAAAAATATTTTAAGAAGCTCTACCTCCCCCAAAGCCAGCTTCAGCTCTTAGATGAGCGGTTTATGGACCTCCTACCTTATTTGACAGGTGAAGTTGTTTCACATGCTCTATCACCAAAGGATCGTTCAAGAGCAGGACTGCACAAAAGTGATTTCTCGCATCTTGAATGTAAAGAATAAATTTATTGAATCTCTTAACTCTTAATTGGTAACCAAAATTACATAAAATAAACATAGAATTTCAAGTTGTGTACGAGTTTCACTGAGCGCACAGAAGTTTGAAGTTTTGCCCAACTGAACATAAACCAACCACAACAGATTGCCCAAGGTGAATTTTTCATTCATAGGAATACGTCAATGTACAACCTGGCACGAATCCGTCCATTCGGACAGACCAGTCGCCTGGCATCAATTCTTGAATCCGGCTCAGTAGAGCATGCATTGGCCACTAAAAACAACCCATGCAGCAACAAAAATAGCAACTTATCTCTAAATGTAATAGTTGGACGAAGTGCACAACTGAAAATTTGTCACCACTTGAAAAGATAGATATCCCTCTCTATACAACCGTACACCCCCTAAGGCCCTAATCCCCTCCCCTCTCCCCCCTCTCCGAAGTGAAGGCACAAGCACTGCCTGGCTTCAAAAAACCCTGCATCCAACTAAAATAGAGCATGAAATGGGCATTGAAAACATACCCTTGCATGAACCAACTCTTCCTTGTCCTTCTAGACCCTCTCCACTAAATACATATCAATACCATATCAACGTAATACGGGAAAACTCATAGTGGCAGGGGCAGAATCCTCAAATTGTTCATGCTCTCCATCCACGTCTCCCTCACGTTCACAGTTAATTAATAGACTCCTCAATTGTATATTTTCACAGGCTTCTCAAAGTTGTGGCGAACCTGCATATCATGATGAACACATGCAGTTAAACACAAGGAAGGTAGTGTGTCACAATCTTATCCTGGATCCACTTTAACCCTCGTGCCCAAATGGCCAAACGTGGTTGCTTCATAATGGTACCAACAGAAGAAGGGATCGCACCTTGCACTATAAAATGAGACATGTGTTTTGCAAGTTGCAATAATTGACTATTAGATTTCACTTTCTATTATACGTTGGGGTATTTAGGGGTTAACGCATGAACAGAATAGCTACAACGAACGCATATCAATTGAATTCCTAATGATATGCGTTCGTTGTAGCTTATTGGATACTTACCCCAGATGCTTAGTCGGATGCTTTTAGCGATCGAACCATTCAAGCTGGAATTTTAGATAATAGTGTAAGCAAATGAAAGGGAATTGCAACGCATATAATTTGTATCTCTAATACATTCTAATAATATTCCAAGGATTTTCAAAGGGAATTTTCTAAGAAATCATAGGAAACCAGATGTCAGCACGACACTACCCCTTTATGAGACATCCTTCCACTCGCATTAGTTGCCTTAAAGAACTCAATTTCCTTAAGAAAGCTTGTGACAGTTGGGTGCGTCGATATTTGTGATAATTCTAGCTGTTCCATATTCAGATGGTGTCTCTATTGAGGCCACCTACCTTACCCAAAGCTCAACATCATTCTTGATGGGAATAAGCCATTAAAACAATGCACAACGCACTGACAGTCATTATCCACAATCCTGATATAGGATAGCATTGATAAAATACCTGATTAGTTTGATGGGCTCGCTTAGGGGCAGTATCACTGTGCTCCAGACCCAGATAGTATTCCCAAGCACCGTATGTGTCCTTTTTCTGAATAACCAAAACCAAAATTTAATTCAGCTTGTCCAGAATTCCAAAATTTATAAATTTAGATCCAACGAAAATGTAGAACCTCAAGGCTCTAGCTTTAAAGCAACATGTCACCTAGAATACACATACCTGAAAACGGCTGGCAATAACGTCATCGTCTTGTAAATATTCTGGACGGCCAAGTGACAAAAATGCAAATTTATACTGCAAAAAGAGAAAAGAGTTGTGAATTAACATATCTCAAGAGAATCTTCATCAAACTATCAAGGTAAGGAACTCTTTCCAACTTGAATACAGTAGCATTCTAGTAATAAGTAGCGATTAGATGTGCACCTATCGTGTTAAAACCATGTACCATTATTGAATTACTTCAAAATAGTCTTTCGGTTCCAAAACCACATTACTGACATTCAAAACCAAGTTCAATACACTGCAATGTAACCTCAACAACCGTCAAACTGGATAAAATCTGACCTTCGAAAATTCGTCATCAGAAACTTGTAGTTTGTTTTGAACTCGCACTTTAACCTCCGCCAGAGTTTCATTTTCTCGCACTACTAGAAAGAAAGGTTCACCAAAATTTAGAACCTGCCATAACAACCAGCTCTATTAAGGTAAACATAAAACTTCAAAACAAGCAGTCCAACTCAGTGAACAAACCTTGAAATACATAACCCATACACTCGTAACAGGATGAAAGAGCTATAGGATTAAAACATAGGATAATCGCAATCAAACTAACACAAACGGCACATCCATGCACAAATGGTACAGAAATTTGAATAAATTCAACAAGCTATATATCCAGGAGAAGTAGTAAAATGAAGTAGTTCCAATCTTCATCCTTAAAACAGTCGAACGAGAGAAGGAGGATGTGGTCCTGTAAAAAGAGACTCAAGTTCTGTGTACCATCTGGTTTTGCGCAGGATCTCGGAGGAAATGGTAGACATGAATCAAACGATCTTGTACGCCCAATTCTTTCTCCTCATCAGGAATCTGCACCTCCTTATATCAATTAGTATAATAGTCGAGCCAACGAATTCTAGTCCATCGAGCATGCCTCAGAGTAACAAAACTAAGTATCCTACATTTCCATTGTACAAGCTCAAGATATCGCACTGGACAAATGACAGGAAAGGAATGACAGACCTCTTCAGCTCGCAGTGTCCAGTACTGGTCGTTAATGTTCTCAATTTTCTCATTCAGGGGGAAAATCTGCAGGAAAATTGTTTTCGACTCGTTATGTGAGACCAAGCCGAGAAGAATTACACCCATCTGACTATCTTCAATTGTCACAAGATTTTCATGCTATAATTACCTACCAAATTGAGAACCTCTCACAAGACAATTGTCCTACAAGTAGTGACTGCAGCATATAATTGGGTTAAAAAAGATCCATATGTGCAATTCTCGATAAGCCCGTCTTCAGAACATCTAACTTGACATTTGTGCACAGCACTCACCTTGTAGATTTTATGATAAAAAACCTCAAGAATTCTCAACTCAGCGTTTGGGCTCGACAGCTCCACCTAATCAAAACCAACAAAATAAACAGGAGGAATCAATAAATTATCCCCAACATTAGTTCAGATCAGCTGCTCTTGTATGCTGTCATATGGATGGCATATGCAAGCATTCGATGCAACACACTTCAAAATACCAAATACAAGTTCAAAAAGCAATAGTAGAAAGAAAAGCATCAGGAACATGGAAACAGCTTGCACAAATTTCCACACAAAATGAGAAGCAAAACTGCTGACCTTGGTTTTCAGCTCATTGATTACATCACCTACGGTGCTCTGCTTCGGTAACCTGATATTGTGAGCTGACACCTGCAAATGGTCCAAGAGTTCATTGATAAAGGGGAAAAGCAAGAACACAGCACTCACCGAAAAAGATACAACATAAATTTGAAATACAAGCTGACTGATAATTACCTCCTCAGTTTTGGCATTGTGGTAAGCAATCTTTAAAGTCTTCAACCCTTGCAGCTCAGGAAGTGGCAAATCCAACGTCTCAAAATAAAGTACATCTGAGGTCTGTCGTCAAAACAATATAAAATTAAAAATTAGATGAATAAATGGACAGCCTGCTCAAAATAAACATCAGGTCCAATTAGCGGATAATAAATTTGGGAATGTTGACAATATAAATGATGGAAGATCTATCGTCTCATCTATCAATCGTTCTAAAGAAGGTAGTTTGCTTGATTGGTTTGTCGCGCTGAGATTTTTCAAACCATAGTAGGGTCTATGGGATCGTAGAAGGTAACGCCAGAGGTTCTTTCATGAGGAGAGCTGCACCCGGTGCAGTAGTCCGGCGAATCACCTCCTGAGAGAGCCTATTTCCGAAGTATTTTTCTATCAATGATTACAAAAATAGAAGAAAGATTATAAAAGCGTATGGATTGGTACAAGGATCGCCATCGCCGAAGTTAAGCTCAACAGCCTACGGGTATACTACTGGAAATAGATGGATAATAGATGGATAGAGAAGCAACAGTAAAATAGTACATCTTCGTGGATATAGTAACAATACGTTTTAAAACTAAGTGCACCGTGAGATCATAGCTACGTATTAAACGATGTTTAGAAAACATAATACCTGGTTGTAGTGACCAAGCATGTCACTGAGCCGTTCCACACCCCGATATTTGATTGGCTGGGGCTTGGGTTGTTGTGAGTAACAATTGTGTGAAGTGAGTCTAAGCTTTGAGGGGTCTTCGAGTCCAAGTTTTTCAGCAACTTTGTCTACCACGTCGTCATAGGTGTGCTGTTTTGATCTGCATAACATGGTGATGTTCAGGAATAAACACATACTGAAGGCTCATTCAGCGAACTGAAGATGAGGCAAGCATGAATTATTAGTTTACATGTACAATAGAGGTATCTCTATTTCGACACCAGCGTCGGAATCGGAATAATTTTTTTGTTCCTACAAACAAGGTCTAGCAACTATGCAAGGCGTCCAGAATTTTCATACTTTGCCGTCATATTCGATAAAATGGAAAAAATTAAAGAAATCGACAATTTTCCAGATGCCCATCTGGAACCTCAGAACTATACCTGTCGTATTATTTATCGTTATTCAAGTGCGGAGAACCCACTGTGGTAATGACAGCTGGTACTTGTTCTAAAAGATTTAGGAAAATCCAGCATTGGCAAAGGAAGTTTCTCAATAATTTCAGGTGATGTTCACTGAAACCTGAGTAGGTTGTCACCAGCTGGTAATTAATTAAAGAATCAATTTGGGTGCATGGTAACTTACAGCTCTAAGCAGAATTCATCGTCCTTGGGCTTCTCTAAACGACGGAAATGCACGATCTTCAACAACCACCAGCAATATCAGAAGCCACATTAAATAATCATCGCACATTTACCAAACTTACAAATACATATCCAAAGAAAATGAAGTAAAAATGAATTCCAAAGAAAACATGAGGCGAAATGCTTTCAACCAGTATTCATGTCATATTCATATTCATCGTTAGTAGAGTTTGATCCAGAATTGAATGCTTCAGATAGAGACCGATATATAGAAGAAGCATGACTGGAGGATTAAGTAACAAGATGTACTAAGATTCAACAACTCAGTACCTGTCGGTTGCACACGTATTCCAGAAACGACGGCACATCGGGATAGTGATATTTTTCCTCCTCTTCTTTCGTGAGAGCTTTCTGATAGCATATGATATCACCATTCTCCAACTGAACATAGGTCCAGTAAAAATCATAATGTTACTGGAGCCTTGTTGAAAACCACAACTCAAAGCATTTCAAATCCCAACCATGAGAATTATACAATCAAATACTCATCCCTAGTAACCCCAGGCATACAATATGACGCAGGATAACTCTCATCGAAGTATCAACACTGCTGCCTATGGACAAGGTCGAATCTCTTTTCAGTACAACCTGAGAACCATGAGTTATAGGTACACAAACCTGACTCCCCCTGAAAGTTGATTTCTTGTCAATGTGCTCACACATAACAGTCGGCTCGAACTTGATTTCCTGCAGTACCAACCCCATCTCATGGTTTGAACTTCCTCAAATTGACAATATCCAAAAACACAGAATCATCTCCATAAAGGACAGCTTAACTGACCGAAAATAAACTTAGAGCCGTCCAATTTTCAATTAAGCTAACAAATGTCAAATGTATACCTCATAGAGCCCGAGCTCCTCATTTGATGAAAAACCAGCCATCTCACACAATTTTTCAAGAATATCAGTTGGCCTTCCATTAGCCTTCACGAACAATCTTCCAACAAACCTGGAATACGCAAAGAGAACGTCTTGGTTTAGTTCAACTATGCCAAAGAGAGAAAGTTGCTACAATCCAAATTTGCTCTCTCGAACAATCTATATCATTTTCACCCAAGAGAGAATGTCTTAGAGCGCCCTTTCCAGTCATCGGAACCACATATTTAATCCTAGATAGGGAACGTGTTTACCAACCTTCTTAAACTTCGAATCAAAACGTCACAGTTGAGAATAGTTTTATGCAGACTACTAATTAGGAATACCTTTGACAAATGATAAAAACTGTAACTATGTAAAAATACGTCCAATGATGGCAACATACCGCAACTCTTCTTTATCTGGATAAAAGAGCTTGAAAAACAATAGAACATCTTCCTTGGTTCTTTCTGGAACAGGAGCTGGGATGCGCTCCTGAAAAGCAATTAAGATGTCGGTAGATGTATGACTAAGTAAAGAAACATGGAAAGAAACAACAGAACCTCATACCAAATTTAGCGTTAGCCTTACAATAATCGCCAATAATAACTTAGATCCAAGGGAGGATCTGCGAATCAAAGTGGAAACAATTACCTGACCAGTCAGATTGACTTCCAACCAAAGTTTCAGCTCAGCGTTGTGTGCTTTGGTTGATGTCTCTTTCAATTTACCCACCTACAGAAACCAATCAAAGTAACAACCTCATAGCTCAGGATGACTTATCGTAAATATCCTGAGTATCAAATGAAGTATCCAGAATTACACTAGAAGGAAATGTAAACTCATATCCTGGGGAACCATCAGTCACAAATAAGCAATTTCAAGTCGTCGCTGCTCATACCGTTTCCAGCTCCTCTTGTTCCGTCAGAGGTCTATTAGGCCGGTAAGTGTGGTTCTGCCGCCGAGCCCAAAGCCAGAACTTCTGACAACTCACAGGAATGCCCGTATCTCTAGCGACTTCTTCCTGCAAATAGGAAATCACTGGTCAATACAAATATTCCATTAACTAAAATAGCAGTACTACCTCGCTCTTAGTGAACGAACAGGCTCACCATGTCAATAAAACAAGCCAACCAAATCGTGAAAAAAATAGAAACTTACCTTGAACATTTTGAAAGGAACCTCCTGTTGAATACGGTAACTCTTGACCACGTCATGATCAACAAGGTCAAAAAACAGATGTTTGCCGATTTGACTTGTGAGGTCATCATCTCGAGCAATCTGTAGCAGACAGGACACCAATCCATATTTGAGATCGACTACTTAGCAAGATACATTGATCTGAGCACATAAGATACAATTGACTTCCAGCATCAAGTAACAATCTCAAAATGCTCGTGCCCACCAACAGCAAGATACCCAACACACTTACACTGGACTTCACAAGGAAATAGATACCTTAATGACCGTGTAAAGATGAGCTTCGGCTTTGTCCTTCCTCTTCCTTTCCTTCTCCCCCTGCTCTTTTTTAAGGCGTATCTGTCCAGTCACAAGAGAGAAAATTCATCAACACAACGACTTACACTCGGCAGCATCAGAAAAAGCCTCGAACAAAAAAGTACGTCCAAATGCTCAACCATAAAAATTCTCGTCAAGAAACACGTAAAAATGCTCGCACATGTCTTAACTATTTAACACTAGCAAAAAAGTACCTGCAGATGTTGCGCTATGTCCTTCTCATCCACGTTGCATATGACTTTGTCCTTGTCCGTGTCCCTAATGTATACCAGCATGTACGCATTTGAATATTTTGTGAACTTGAAAGGAGTCTGGTTATAGGCAGGGTTTTGCTGAGGCAGCTGATAGAAAACACGACAAACCCACAGGCCGTGACGTTAATGAACATTTCTTGTTCCGAAAATCTTAAACCATAAGAGAAGAAATAGTGTCAGACACAGCGGGAGAATTGCAGAAGCAGATGTTAAGATGTAAGTGCGAACAGTGCTCACAAGACGATCTAGGTAGAATAATCTGGTAGGCTATTATTACCTCTTCTTCCCCGCCGTACTGATCTTCAAGGGCTCTCTTCATCTCCTCCTTTGTGACATGCTCGTCATCAAACTTGTACCTGCCAAGGACATCATTTAAAACGTATAAAATCATTCAAGGTGATTTTTCCAGCTAATACCACCCTGGAATCCTCAAGGAGACATTCCTACTCAGACTCATTCAAAGCAAAGCAACACTTAGTTCCAATAGTCTTTGAATCCTCAATCAAGGCACCTGCACACGTGCAGTAAAACTTACCATTGGTCTGTCAGGGTTGGTCTGATAAACGCATAGTAGTGTCCTCCCGTAACTCCACCACTATGAACCAGCACACTGAAACAGTTCACATTTTTCAATTTCTCAGAAAACTGTAAGCTAGAATACTAATCCAAGGTTCCCCTCAAGACATGATCTCATGGAATAATGTACTGGTAGGCATAATGTCCTCAAACGCTGTAACTTACACTCCTAGCCATCAAAAAAGTAACAAGCATTCGACTGCGATCATGCAGAGGAGCGTGTCACCAAAAATATGCACAAACCTGTGCAACGTGTACAAGTTTCGTACACTTCGATCAGCATCTGGAGACAGATACTTGCCGTTATCTTTATCCAGATCAAGTTGCAGGGGAAACTCGTATCGATCATTGATCTGATAGGCCAAGCAAGTTTGTAATCTATTATATAAGAAGAAATAGCTCGAGCACAGAATTCAGACAAACTCTAGGGAAAAATAAATTTAAAAAAGCATTTCATCTCAAATATTACTCATAAATCCCAGCCCGCCAAGATAAAATGCATAATAGAGTCCCCTGAATGAGCAGAATACAAACCGACAAATTAAGCCAATGTTTCGAAAGAAGTACATCGATAAAAGTCGTGGGAATGATATCAATCGGAGTCAAAGATTGTCATTGGCTACCACACCTATGGCATGCAGAAACATTGCAATTACAGCCAGGCTTACCTTCACCATACAATCTCGCATGAAATCGTACTCAAAGCGTTTCAACTGTAACTGGAGGACAGGGGGGAAATCAATGAATAGGACCCCTTTCTTTGCATCCTGCAACCCATGATTGTTTGCTTGATACTTGTTTTCCCCTTCCATCTTCTCGATTTCCACATACTTGTCAAACGATTCATAAACATTCTTGCAGCCCTTCACGTCTAGTTGCAGGTCTGCCAAGAATGAAATACCAAATTGGTCATTTCCTTGGGATTCTGTAGATATCTGAAGTTCAAACTAACAATGTGGAGAAGAAATACAGAATCGGAAATTCACAAGTCACATAGTAAGCATTCTGCTTGGGTAATATCCAGGTCAAAGAGAGTATACCGTAAAAGGACTCCTTTCGGGTAGATTTATATTCGACATTGATACATTCGATATAATTCATATGATGGCCTTCAAAAAGATTCTGTATCGTTCCCTCCACTGCCGTACCCTACAAAATCAAAAACTAAAACTTCAAGTTTCTCACAACTTCACAGTAGCATGGACCTGAATATTCATGAACCATGACCGTTACAAAACCCTTCACGACAAATAAGCGGTAACGATCAACACGCAATCATAATGTAATCATGGGCCTGAAACTTGATGTAACATACTCCGTCGCAGTGTGCTATGTCAGTTCTAAACCATCTCAAACCGCTCCACGCTTCCGAACTAAAGAAAATGAAAACAGGGGAGAAAATACCTTCATTTTATCTTCTAGTTTCTCACATAGTACTCGGTTAAGTTCCTGAACGTCGTGTTGCATGAAGGATTCATAAGTGTCCCATCCGAAAGACTTTGTGAGGTCCTTGGTAGCAACGCATGTATCACTGTACTGCATTTTGTAAAACAAACTCTGAAGTGCAAGGGGAATGCTGCTGGATGGTGCGTCATTCTCAGTTGTGGGCATGTGGTATACGGCCTGTACAAATTCGTAGCATTAGTGATCATTGCTGATGAGCAGAAACTAGGAAGTCACACAAATCACAGCACTCTCTGAATCCAATTCTAGCCTGAGAGAACCCTATACGTGGGGAAAAAGGCAGGAATGAAAACCTTGCGGAAGAAAGGGAGATGGTACAAAGTTTGAAGAAGAGAATTCATATAGCAAGTGGCACCCTGATTCTTCAAGCCCACAAAACCTGTCTCCTTCTTCGAATCATGCGACCAGTAGTCCACCATCTTGGGAGCATTGACATCAGCTTCTATAACAAGCGTATCATTCACCAAGAATCCCTTCGATGGATCATATAACTCATGTAGTGGCATGAACGATGTGAAACCCCAATCACTTTCTCGGGCATTGAACTGGTGTTGAGTGTCTGCACATGGATTGGCACCGCGTAGATGAGATCCCTAGAAATCCTGTACGTCAAAATCCGCTGGTACTGGTCCCAAAATACAAAACAATTAGCGAGAAGAAGCCGCACCTTTCCGAACAGACATCTTAGGTTCATACTGATTAACAACAGCCAAGTTGAAGTGCGCAAATCTGGTCCAGCCACTCGGTAGTTGCACAGAATCGGCGCAATCTAAGTATATAGAAAGTTGATCCACGTTGTTCCCTCTTGGAAATAATAACACTCGCCTGCACCAACCACCGACAACTCAGAAAGCATTGAACAACCCACTACATCGAATTGCATCAACAAAAAAATACCAAAATCTCGAAGCCATACCACTTGTAGCCTCCGACAACAAACATCTCCGAATAGTGCTTCCGCACAGATATCTTCGTAAAATTCGATACACTCCATGTAAATTTTCCTATGTGGTCGTCGACGGGCTGGTTCTCCACCGTCGCAACGCTCTCTCCGTGGCCTACACACATGATGACAAAGTTAAATCCTGCAGTAAATTTACCGACAATTCAAAAACGAAGCGCAACGCAAAGAATCTATATCCAAAACTAACCACTCCAATTGCAAATGCAGCAACCTGGAACATATCCCTCAACCCAAACACAAAGTCGACGTTTCATAAACAAACCTTCCATTGGTTCTATGCCGTCATTGAGATCTTGAGGAGGGACAACCATGTTCTCATCTTCCTGCCGCCATAGCCATAAAATGCAATTAAACGGCACATCAGAAAGTGCGCGCTCAGGTTTAGCAAACAATCATCATCTCACATCTCGCCACATGTTAGAAGAACCATCATCATCCACAGCAACAACGCATGCTCATCATCATCACCACCACCACAACCAAACCTGCTGCAACTGGCCTGCTTCCCCCCAATTGTACACCACAAATTTTCATAATTTAACAATACACAACAAATCCTCCCTAATTGCTCCCAAACAACAACAATTAAAAAATAGGAGAAGATCGGCATCGCACATCGAGAGGCGGCGCCATGATCGCGAGCCGCGACCTTGCCAATTCCCAATCAAAACCAAACGATCCCCGCAAAACCTAACAGATCCAACGGGTGCCCCAATCCACTGCCGCCGATCCCAATCTTCTTCAAATCGAACCGCCTCTGTGTCACTCCACCTCAATCCACGCCCGAGACAATCAAACCCTAGCCAACCAAACCCCAAATAGCTCTGTTTTCCCAACCCTAGGTGTGGCCCTCGCTAAAACTAACGAGGTAAATTGGCCGCTTGACCATTTTTCGAGCGGAAAAAACGAGGATGCACAGGAAGCGGAGTGCGATGCGGAAGAAGAAGGGCGAATGTAGAGGAGGGGAAGAATAAGGGAAGAGGAATTGGTGATGGCGATAGTGGTAAGTGGGCGTCGGTGATGAAGAGGACTCCAAGAGAGAAAGAGACGATGGGGAGAGAAGAGGACCTTGGTATCTTAGGGTGGTCGCGATGAGGTGGCGGGAAGGCGGGGTCCAGCTGGACGCAATGGGTGACACGTCTGCAGTGTTGGGAGCGGCAGAAGGGTACATGGTCGGACCCTTCACCGCCCTTCCAAAATTGTGGACGAAGACCTAGCCTCCATTTCACTTTGTGCTTTTTCGATTTTTAGTTTAGGTTACTTATCAAAAGGTTTTGCAAGGGTTTACTTGGTTTTGTGAACTATTTTACCCTTAACCCTTAAAGGACGAAGGGGTTGGAAATCATCCCTTTTCACTATCATGTGAATCAAGAGCTTTAGAAATAGCAAAAGCACTCATTGGAAGTCAAACTAATGTAGAAGACCTCCTCTTTTCACAACAAAATTCCGAGGATGAATAGTTGCACTTCTATTTTAATACTAAGATTCCCCGTCACTCATCGGATGCCAAACATCATCTTTGACATTTAAGGATTAACGAACACAACCCCCGTGACTATGTTGTCACCAAAATATATGAATTTATTGGATGAATAGGTGCATTTTTTGTGTGTACAATGAACAGATTTAAGGGCTAATCCATAAAGGACAAGCTAGTCACTATGAAACTAATTCTTTTTAGAACATGTGAATCATTTGCTTCAAAAATCCAAGAGCACTCATTGGAGGTCAAACTAATGTGCAAGATCTCCCCTTTGTACACAAAATTTCAAAAGATAAACACTTGTTGTTTTGTCCTACATAAAAGGATTCTCTATCATCCATTGAACGAAAAAAGGTTTGTGCATCCTTCAAGGGTTAATTTATTATAAGATTTGTTGATGCAATTAGATGTAAATTAGATGTAAAATTATGTGAACTTATATAAATAAAATATTAGCACGATTTTTTTTACAAAAGAAGTGAAAGTAAAGGGTTCAAATAAAGGGAGCATTGTAGAAAAGTACAACAAAATATGTGAAGGCAGTTTTTTAATTCATACTAGGGCTTTGTGTTGTTCCATGTATAGTCGTCAATGATTGTGCTATAAGAAAGAGATATCAATTTTTTGTAATTTGTTTATCTTTTTAAAAAAAATCCATCAACATTGTAGAAGAAGAGAGGTTACAAACACACCAACACACAAAAATAATAATAATATTTTGATGATACTAACAACAACCAAAATTTCATATTTCAATCTTGGTAAACCCTCTCTTATATAAATATCATTGATTGAATTAAAAAAATACTATGTAACATTTACTTGGTAATAAAACATACAATTAATTAATGCATGGTATAGAAGAAAGCCTACCCTCGAAAGTCTCCTAAAATGTCAAAGCCTAGGATTCTTACGTACTATACATTGCAAGAGGTCTAAGGTAGGAGGTCTCCCACTACACGCAGTGACCAACTATAATTTCTTTTAAACCTAATCTTTGTCATGCACATTTCTATTGTTTACAAGACCAAGCTCTATAAAATTTATTTTTCTCCATTCTCAATCTTTAAAAAATGAGGACATGGCACAATCTCTCCTTGACTTGTAGAAGGTCCATTCTATGAAGGTTGGGAAACTTGATTTTTCTTTGAACCTTTAGAAGTGAAGAATAAACGTGAAGAAGTTTTCCCATGCAAATATTTCCCCACAATCGTGCTATTTTCATGTGCTAGAAGCACCACTTTCACCCCAACTATAGTACCACTTTTACCCTTGAATGTGTATTAAACTCCTATAGATGATCATATGAATGCACACTAATAAAATGTTAAATGTGCTCTAAAAATTTATTGATTGTGTTGAATTGCAAGTAATTAAACACTTCTCTCCATTCTCCACACGACATTTGAAGGGGGGCATACCTTTGTTGTGAAGAATGGCTTCTATTGTCTCCTTTTCTCACTCTATACCTTCTCATTTTTTATAGAAGTTTAGGGTTTAGGGAGGTGACTATCCCATGAAAAGATGCAAACACCCTATTTGACTTCAATTTCTCCCCCTCCTCCCAGAAAATCTAGAGTCATTGACCTTGCATCAGAACAAAATCCCCACCCCTACAAATGCCATTGATTTTTTGGAAAATCTAGAGTTGTTGAAGTCTATCAAATAGATGATTCGAGCCATCCAATAAGGAATACAAAATACAGTATAGAATGTAGGTATAGAATATAGATACATAATATAGATATATAGACTTTGAAATATGGATATGGTTACAAAATTTGACTCCAATATTCCATATCAAATGCATTGGAAATTGAGTCCCAAAAATATAAGTATGGAGGGGGATAGGGGGTTCAAAAATTATATAAGTAAATATATGTAACTTAATTGAAAAGTTGCATTATCTTATTATTTGCAAGGTGACTGTGACTATGACAACCCGTTGTGCTATGCATTGTAATGCAGGCCATTCCGCAACTTAACTAGAGATATTTTCTAAAGGAGACCGGTGCTTATTAACAATAATATAAGATAGGTAAGGAGTTTTACCAAAATATTAATAATAAAAGGATATTTATAATCATTATAGGAAGAAGGATGCACTTACTAATTAAAATGTGAGTTTTCCTTGAACATTACAAGTGCTCTCCAAATCAAACTCTAGGCCACTTTACACCTAGAGGTCAGGTCAATTTTTCATGAAGCTATTGTACAAAATTTCAGCCCCTTTGGGGTTGCAGGCCATCCCCAACTACTCTCTAGAATGAGATTATAATAGGGGCCAATTTCTCCTTATGTAAAGGCCTTGGGGTCAAGAAGCTGTGTTGATTCAATAAAATCTAAAAAAAAGAGGGAGAAGTGTTGGAATTTTCAGGGTTGCTTTACACCTATAGGTTGGGCCAATTCTTCTTGAGGCCAATTGCACAACATCTAATGGATCTGATTTGTTGAAAAAATAATATTTTATAGAAAATAAATTTTTAATTGAAATTTGACATTCGCCCCTAGGCCAAGAATTAGCCTTCCATTTTTGGTGCACCCAATTCAAGAAGCTTGAGCCATGTCAAATAATGTTTTTAGAGATGAAAATTTTTATTGCACCAAAATTTATTGGTTGAACTCTAGGTGTGAAGGGGTTGGACCGATTTTAGGATTTTGTCTAATCACAAGTGAGGATTTTTGACCTGTGATATAGCAAATTGGCTTAGCTTCTAGGTGTAAAGGAGCCCTCAATTTCAAAAGTTTGTTATTGATCGTCTTAGAAGATCACCAACTCATTCGTGTTATTGTGTACGGGAGAGTGTCTTATCTCTTTTTCACTTTGTAGTTACTAATGTGCCTTGTGTTGTTGCTACAATCAAAATAAAAATGAAAAGTAATTTTCCAATTTTCTAATTCATAAAAACTTTGAAATTTCATAACTTTCACACCATAGGTCCCAACACCACGAAATCAAGCCCCACACTCCTCTTCATACAGTACTAAGAACATTACAGGTGGGTGCATTGTCTAGGAGATCTCGATGTAACAAACAAAACAAATGGACTAACTTAATGGATGAATAGTGCTACAATTCAATTTAAATTGCAATACTTTGGTGTTGCAATTGGTTTCTCATCTTTAGAAATGTTGTCCAATTTATGTAAAGTTTATGTATTGACTTCTAAATCTATTAAAATTGAAGAAGTTCGGTTAGGTATTCAAAAGTGACATATATTTTTATGAACAAAACAATTTTTTATATAGGTATATTCAAAAGAGCCCAAAGATTTAATGAACAAACAATTTTAGAAATAAATTTTTACACTTAAAAGAACTATTCAACTCTCAAAGGTAAAGATTTTTATTTTTATTAAAATACTACAATTGAGGGTGAAAGGATACATAAAGTATCTTGAAGCAACAATCATAGCTCTACTCATGTGGCTTCCTTTTATAAATTTAGTTACATGGCCTCACGATATTATGGCCAAGTGGTGTCTTTTCACACGTAGTACATCTTATATTTGTGAATACAGAATTACATATCACCAAATATTGGCTAAATCAATTCCGTCCTAGAGAAAATTTAATTAATTATTAGATTATATTTTTTATAAACTAATGCTTAATTATTAATAGATTAAATTATAATTTAAAAAAATAGTATAATTATTATTTTTTAAATTAAACACTAACATCTTTTTGTTACACAATAGAATATTCAATCATCTTTAAGCCCTAAATGTCTAGAGTCTTATCTAAATTGATGATTTGGGAAAAATCATTATAAAGTATTAAAAGTTATAGATTTTGAATTCTAGATTCCATCCATATAGTTAGATTCAAAAATTCGATTACAAACAAAATATTATCATTTTTTGAGTAAAACTTGTTGGAATGGATTTGAAATGAGGTTCTCTTCAAATGGTGATTTTTTGAAATTTTATATTCTTTAAATCTATGACCTCATTTTTGCAAATCCAATTTTGCTTGGTCAACCACTTTACATACTTCCATATTTGTAATTGTAGAAAAATAATATACTCTAGTATCACCAAATTCAACCATTAGATAGGACAACAACTTGATAAAACATCTTCACAAATTAGGATGACTTTCATCCAAGCAATAATGAAAATGAAACTTGAGTTTTAATCAATTAGTCATCCATAAATTGGACATTAGAGCATTTTAGGGTTAAGTAGGAAGACCATAAAAAATAAAATAAATCAACATAATATATAGAAATAGAAAGATTTTAGATGGTTTTTATGTGAAAATGCATTGAAATGTTGTAAATTGGCCAAATAATACGTTTTTGGAGAACTAATCATTTATTATTTTCAATAATGTAAATTGAAGTAATCTTTGTAAAATAACATGAACCTCTCTTTTTAAGTAATCTTCAAAATGTTAGTCCTTGCATTGTGCCGATTTAGAAAAAAACATAAATCATTCTTTTAAACATGGACATTTTGAATTTTTTACTTCAATTTATTTGCATTGAATGAAATTTGAAGGTACAATATCTTCAAGATGTATTATGTGTCTAATTTATACCATTTTAATGGGGGGGGTCATGTGGTAATAATATTAACCATTCTACTCGTGGTACTTTTAAGGTTTGTGATGAAACTATTAACGTTTGTGATGAAACTATTGCCTTTATTGGAAATTCTATAATTTACAATTACAATCATTAGGGGAGATTTCAGCTACTCGAGAGACTGATTTAGAGTTGTTTCCATTTAGAATACAATAATATTAAAAAATCATTTTTAAAATCATTTTAATTATAAAAAGATATTATTATTTTATAAAAAAGATATTTAAAATTTCATATCTGACGTGGCTGTCTCCTGGCCACGTCAGATCAACGTTCCCGCAATCCTGGAACTCACAATCTCTTAAAGCGCATAAATCTCCCCTAATGCATATCATTTATTATACCATTCTATTAAAAAAAATAGAAGTTGTGATTTTTCTACACTGATTATTACCTTATAGGTGCATGTGGGTATTAATAATAGTCAACTCTTCAACTTTTTTGAAGTTAATATTTTAAATAAATTTTAGGCATGACTATAGAATTCTTAAGCCTTTGTCTAATTGATTAATTAATATTCACAAAAAAATGCAAAAAATATAATTTTTTCACCATGAGATTGTATGAATACTAATAAATTTCCTATTAAATGTGTTCAAAATATCAAAATCATCAATAAATAGTGAATTTTGTAACAAAAAAATGACTTTAGTATTTGATACATTTACTTAAATAAATATTTTGCACATCTATAAGAACTTGTGCATTAACATTTTATGGTTTATAACTTTCACATTCAACAATGTCCACCAAGAACTTCTCAAAAAATTTAATTAAATGAAAAATGATTTTTTGGAAACAAATGTGGCAAGTGAAAATATTTATAAAAGTTGATACTACTACATTGAATTTCTTTGATGGTGATGTTCATTCTTAGAAAGTCAAAATGTTCCTTTCTAAATTAATAAGGATACAATAGTCTTGTGGATTAGAGCCCTAGTTCCTAATATTGGTATTCCCTCCAATAATATACTAGTTTAATATATCCAACTTTGAAACCAAAACTATATTGTAAAACTATATTTTGCATTAATGTGAGAAAGAAAACAATATGTGAAAGTCTTCTAAATGTATTACTTTTTAATATATGTTATCACTACGTGATACATGCAAAAATACCTTCAAAATGAGTATTATCACTCATTGTAACAAAAATTGGGATGTATGTGATTCATAGGGTTTTAAGTTGGAACTTTAGCTATAGTTTCTTGATGTGTACGTGTTTCTATCATACTCAAATTTGGTATGCCCTCTTTTGATTGAATGGTCTCTTGAAGTCATCTTAACAATTCAATTCAAATAGGTCCATCCTTGACTGCAACATTAGCTTGCCCCCATTTGCTCTATCCTAAAGTAGTACCTTCAACTAAAATCTAATTTTCTCCCTTGATCAATGCCACAAAGGCTTCTTTATGCATTAGTGTTGACATTTAAAAAAAAATTCTTTCATTACATTATACATGATTGTTAGTGATTGGTGTATTTGAAGGGAAACTTTTGTTATTTTAAAAAGGGTGATTGGAGTTTTTAAGAAGATAGAGAATACCCATGTCTTTTAGGTACATACCGGTAGTCACTCAATTATCAATCAATTAATTATCAATCTCAATGTGGTCGGAAATTCATTTTGTACACCCCCTCTTTGTATATTTTTTGGAAACTATTGTCATTGTAATCGATGTGGAATATCAGCACCGTTTTCCATATTTATATCCACATATATACATCAATATACCATGTGTATATGTATGTATACCATATATATCATAATATTGTATATTGTGTTCCATAAGTTTATTGTATTCAAAATTGACAACAAGGATTCAATTTAATTTTTTGTGCAATTTGGATCAATGGCATAGGAAGGGAGACTTAATTTTTTTAAGAATATCAATGGGCTTGGACTTCTTGAGTCAAAGTAGTAGGAACGGTGTTAATTGGCATATGAATTACTGTTTGCATCTTTTGGATGTATAGGTATAGTAAGTCATCCCTCCAAAATGTAGATCACTATCAATTTGACACAATACATGTGTTTGAACAAGAAAACAAACAAGAACTCACATGGATATGTAGAATACATAATACAAATACATATGGATATACGAAATATGGTGGCAATATCCCATATTGATTGCCATTACATGAGCTTTCAAAAATATGAATATGGAGGAGGGGTACAAATTGCAATTTACAATAATAATTTGCCAATTAATTAATTAATAATGGCAAACCTATTTTTTTTACAATGTGCTCAAATGACATAACAAACACCAAACTAAGATACAATAGTTTTGTAGATTAGGGCCTTAGTTTCTAATACAGACTCCAATAATATACTGGTCTGACGTATCCAACCTTGAAGCTAAGATTCAACAATAAAACTTTGTTTTGCATTTAATATGAGAATGAAAATAATATGTAAAGTCTTCCTAGCATATTACTTTCTTTTTAATATGTATTGTCACTACATGATACATGCAAAAATACCTCTAAATTGAGAATTATCACTCATCTTTTTTCTTTTCTTTTGTATCAAATTTGGATATATGTGATCTATAGGATGTAAATTTGGAACTTTGGCCTTAGTTTCTTGAATGATACTTGTTTCAACCATACTCAAATTTGTCATGCCCTTCTATGATTGGATGGTCTTTTGGTAGTCATCTTAACAAATTCAATTCATGTAGGTCCATCTTTAAATGCAACATTAGCTTGCCTCCATTTGCTCTAACCTAAAGAAGAGCCCTCAACTAAAACAATGTGTTTTTATCTCGTGAGCAATGCCACACAAGAGCTCTTACCTATACATTAGTCTTGACCTAAGAAAACCTCTTTCATTACACTATGCATGTTTATGGCTAGTGTATTCGAGGGGAAGCTTTTGTTCTTTTAACAAACGTGGTTCACTTGGTGTTTTTATTGAGCAGGTTGGGTTGGTGTTTCTGCGAGGATAGTGAATCATCCCTCCACGATGAATATAAAATCTCCATCAAATTGACACAATACACGTGCTAGAAGAACAAAACAAACAAGAAAACTCAATCAACATCATTTTCATACAAAACATTCTACCTATGCACTCAACATGCTCCCGTGCCTCCCAATTGACACCTTCATAATTACATCATCATCGTGTCATTAGGGAAGATTGGACAAATTCGATAATGAGAATTTGACCCTTATTAACTTAAGGCATCAACTCAAAATGATTGTTTCCTTCAATAGCAAATTAAGCACTAATTAAGTACTAAATTACTTTCCAGCAGTCTGGAATATTCTCTTCAGTTGTTCGTGCAGTCTATCAATTAGTTCAGTGGGTATGAGTTCCTTACCACAAGAGCAAATGAAATAAAATTAAAATTACAGTCTCAAGTTTGTGTGGAATGTGTAACTATTGTTTTTTTGTTTTTGTTTTTTTTGTTTTTTTGGGTAACTATTGTTTTCAGTTATAACATCTTGTGATATGAGGAGACTAGATTGATCCAAGAGGAGACCTTGATGGTGATGACATAATTGAATCCTGCTTGCAAATTTGCAAGATTGGGGACCCAATTAATTCTGTACGTTTTGAAGATCACCAAGGTCTGCAATTCATGGACCACACTTGCAGAAGCAAACGTTTTATTTTTTATTTTTTTATTTTTTAAACAAATTTCATTGCCAATAAAAACAGAAGCAAAATTTAGAGTACGAGCATTATGGTAGCCGACCCATTCCTCATCACCTCCATTTCCAACCTATAGATCGCTTTATTTCTGTGAAGTTGTTGCGCAACTCGAGGAGTAGTTCTGGCGCATTATGATTGGCTGCAAGGCTGTCAATATTGCAACCAGCCCGTGGTCGATTTGGCAATCAGCCTACTGTCAGAAATAGAAAGATGTATATCACTAGTATAGGTCGAAGATAATCTTTCACTAAAAGAATTCATAGTAATTATATTTTGTGTAATAAAATCTTGAAACAATATGCAATTCTTCCAAATTCTATTTCTGCAAATGGAAAAAATTCGGCACTACAAAAAAACTGTGCTCCAAATATGCGTAATTGCTCAAGTTAAGTGGTTGGAAAAATGGGTTGTCTCCCCTAAGTTAGCTTAGCCAGGATTGTTTCTTCCCAAAAGAGTGGCACTCAGATTCTACCTTCTTAACTATTGTACCCATAACTTAGTAGTGAGTGAATGCTGTACTTCTACAGCAAGCCATGAGGAAACAAAGGATCATTAACTTACAACTGTAGTTACAAATAGTTGCTCACTGGTTCATGAAGGAGTAATAAGTAAGGTATACAATATTTGGAGGTCATTTATGTTGTAAGATTGCTAACATGATACTGATATCACTAGCTGTCTTCTAGGCTACAACCGTTTTGAAATTGACATAAGAATTAAACATCGATTTCATTACATTGGCGATATTCCATCACTTTGGCGTTGTTAGGGATGTTGTGAAGGCCATGAACCCCAAATCTATTTGGCTGAAGGAATATTGCCAATTTAACGAAATTGACGTTAGTTGTGAATGTAGTAGTTGGTTTGACACTCTAACATACCCATGCTTGTAGGCAAGAAATGATATAAGATATCATAGAATGTCCCGTTCCTTCGAGCTCCTTAAATCATACAGCTATAATTTCACTTAATACCTTTTCAAATGAAAATTGTTGCATGCTCAGATTTTTCCTAATAAAAAGTGACATAGTTTGAACCTTTTAGTATGTAGGGAGTTTAGAAGGCCAAAAATAAGTTTATTGTAGTGCATAGTATTCATGGATTTTGAATGTCACTTGAATGTCTTTCAAAATCCATGAATACTTCATTACTACCATTGGTGACTAACATACCTTATGAAAAATAATTGAAAGAAAAAAGGAAGTTTAATTTTTTTTTTTAATTAGTGATTTCGGAGCATAAATCAAAGGAAATTAAAGGCAAGTAATGTTGAAATTTTAATATTTTTGAATCAAATAACCATCCATCATTCACCATCTACCATTAAGGAAACTTTTGATGACAGAATGAAGGAGATACTTCATAGGCATCTTGAGAGAACTAAGGGTGGAGAGGTTGTTTGTATAAATAGTGCATTAGAAGAAGTTTGAGGGCATTAGAAGATTGTTCCGGACTTGTTTCCGCGGCAGCAGCGAACGCGGCAAGTGAACGGGCTGTCAGAATTTTTATTTTATTTTCAAAAAATAAAAAATAAAATAATTTTTTTAAAGTTCCTAATATATGAAAAAACTTTAAATTTTAAATTTTTTTTAATTTTAAATTTTTTAAATCTAGCTGGCAGCCTCTTGGCCACGTCGGACTGCGCTGCTGGTAGCAGTTCCAACACTGCTAGACCTGTTCCCTGCTACGGGAACTCGAGGCCTTCTAATGGCCTCAAATTTTTTCTAATGATCCATTTTCCTTCATCAATCCTCGAAGGGCATCCAATAATTGTGAAAACATAGTAATTGTGTTCGTAGAAGAACTTTAGACCACATTTAGTCATTCCAGAATAATTTTTTTCAAAAAACTTTGAAACAAATAAGTGTAGAAAATCAAGATGAATTTCATCTTTTCAATCCTATTTGTGATTTTGAGCCTCCAATCAAAAGTTACGGACAAAGTTTAGAGTAGAGGTGTGAAAATCTTAGAGAAAATGTCTCTTCCAACATCTTTTTGAACTTTGTTCATGAGTATTTATTGGAGGTTCAAAATCGTACAATGATTTATAGAGATGAAAGTTGGATTGATTTTCCACATGTACTTTATTCAATTTGTTTTGAAAAAAGTTGATCTACTATGCCTAAATGAGGCCTAAAATTATGCTTTCATCACAATTCTTGATTTTGACTTCACTACAAGTAGTTGAGTTCTTACAAATCCTATTTTACATATCCTACATGGGTTGTTCTACCTCCTACCATCCAAGTTTGTCTTCATAGCATAGTACTAAAAATAGGTGGTTAGTGAGGTTATGTGAAGGACATATGATCATGGTGAGTAGCTGAATTCAATATAAATTAATTTTCCAAAAGCTATAATTATTAAAAATCTAAGAGAGGATACCAAATTTATTTTTTTCACTTTTATTAACTTTTTGACTAGGTAATGTTGGACCTGCTATTTGCTTATAGTAATCCAAAAATTATTAAAAACTTATATTGGCATTGGTGTTCGATTTGCTCTTGGCACCTAAAAAAATTCAAAATTAATTCTCATTATAGTTGGACCCTTATTTGTACAATTCAAAGGAATTTACCTTTGTGCAACAATACTCTTTGTTTGTTACAGATTGGATGTTGTAACTCTTCATGGCCTGTGATTTTTAATGCCACTTAATTGTAAGTAACGTACCATTTTTTAAAGTCATAGTAAAACAAGTATTGTCAGCCTCATGCCCATGTCCCTATTGTTTGGAAGGATTGGGAAGAAGTATAAAAAATGAATACCTTGAGTAAGCTAATTGGAAGTATGAGTTTTGGGATTCCATACTAAAAGTAGATTTTATATAGGTATATCAAAATCATTAGATTGTCTACCAAGATGTAAATCATAATTCAAACTTTCTAATTGAAAGAACAAAGTTGTTGGATTTTGCATACCTAAGTTAATTCAATTAATGTAACCTTTAGTAATTATATTAATATACTCACATCAATTTGGATATAATGAAAATATAAAAAGCATACTAATATGGTAGTGTACAATATTTAATCCCTAAAATGTTGTGGTGTTTTGAGGCCCAAATTGCTTTAAAAGAATTGTTTCTAAAACTAGGCTAAAAAATTCATCTATATTTATTAACAACTTCAACTGTAAGATCTCTTAGTTAACTTGTTCAAGTAATCTCACAAAGTCAACACCTTACTTTTCAAGTACCCCCATAGGTAAGATATGATGTAATTCAATCCGAGGCATCATTCTATTTCCATAAACCTGACATTCATGACAACTCTTACAAAACTTGCTAGTACTATCCTTGAACGTGTATGACTAATAGTAGCCAACTTATAATATTTTTTTTGTGGAGTTGTTTGTCACAAAATTGCCTCTACAAACTCCTTTATGACATTGCCTTAAAACATTTAAAGACTCTTCATTTGAAATGGCCCTTACTTTGTAATATCCTATCGTTTCCAAACTTATGAAGTAATCTGCCTATCATTGTAATCGACTAACTTTTTCTACAAATCTCTTTGCATTGTTGTGAATTAACTTCAATTAGCAATTGTAACTCATTCAAATAGTTGATGATTGTTTTATCCCTGTAGCCTTGATACTTGAAATTGTTTATTGGATTCTTCATCTTCATGATATGCTTGATTTTCTTTGGATCCAATTGTAATCTTCCATTGAATATAATATGTCCCAGTATTAGCCTCATTTGAATGCCAAACAAAAAAATTTAGAACTCAACAAGCAACCATAATCAACCAATTTTTGAAATGTAGCATATATATATTTTGTATGCGATCTTTGTTCTTTATAAACTACAAAGTCATCCCAGGAGACCCTAATAATTTTGTTGATGTATGAACCAAATACTTTTAGTTGCACCCTCTAAAACATATCTTTTACATTACAAAGTTTGAAAGGCATCCTTAGCCATGCCAAGGTCCCCTATGACATAGTAAACATAGTCAATAAAGTGTTGTCAAATTGCATCAATATTTGGTGGAATCTTACATATCCATTGCACAAAGAGTACATTTCATATCTTGCTACTATGACATTACATGTGATTTCAACCTCTAAGAGACTATTTTGGGCTATTTTCCATATTGTGAACTACGACAAGACAACCAAATTAAAATATGAATAAATTAAAATATGAATAAATTAAAATATGAATAAATTAAAATATGAATAAATTAAAATATGAATAAATTAAAATATGAATAAATTAAAATATGAATAAATTAAAATATGAATAAATTAAAATATGAATAAATTAAAATATGAATAAATTAAAATATGAATAAATTAAAATATGAATAAATTAAAATATGAATAAATTAAAATATGAATAAATTAAAATATGAATAAATTAAAATATGAATAAATTAAAATATGAATAAATTAAAATATGAATAAATTAAAATATGAATAAATTAAAATATGAATAAATTAAAATATGAATAAATTAAAATATGAATAAATTAAAATATGAATAAATTAAAATATGAATAAATTAAAATATGAATAAATTAAAATATGAATAAATTAAAATATGAATAAATTAAAATATGAATAAATTAAAATATGAATAAATTAAAATATGAATAAATTAAAATATGAATAAATTAAAATATGAATAAATTAAAATATGAATAAATTAAAATATGAATAAATTAAAATATGAATAAATTAAAATATGAATAAATTAAAATATGAATAAATTAAAATATGAATAAATTAAAATATGAATAAATTAAAATATGAATAAATTAAAATATGAATAAATTAAAATATG
This sequence comes from Rhytidiadelphus loreus, assembly GCA_947034895.1. Classification (NCBI taxonomy): domain Eukaryota; kingdom Viridiplantae; phylum Streptophyta; class Bryopsida; order Hypnales; family Hylocomiaceae; genus Rhytidiadelphus; species Rhytidiadelphus loreus. Next base: position 51,688,993 of record OX344764.1, read on the forward strand.
AATAAATTAAAATATGAATAAATTAAAATATGAATAAATTAAAATATGAATAAATTAAAATATGAATAAATTAAAATATGAATAAATTAAAATATGAATAAATTAAAATATGAATAAATTAAAATATGAATAAATTAAAATATGAATAAATTAAAATATGAATAAATTAAAATATGAATAAATTAAAATATGAATAAATTAAAATATGAATAAATTAAAATATGAATAAATTAAAATATGAATAAATTAAAATACTAAAATACTAAAATATTAATAAATTAAAAATAAATTAATATTATCTAACGTGATAGTCTCTTTGTCATATTAGACTGCAATTGCGGCCTAATTCCTGAATTGTAGGAAGTATAAAGAACTCACAGTCTCTTAGAGACCTCAAAACTCTTGTAATGCTTACATCTCATCCATGTACAGAATAGGTTGTTGATTCTTCTTCATCTATTTATTTTGAGTTTTATAATTTATGCAAATTCTCCATTTTTTTCTTTCTTTGGTACAATGACTATACTACTAGGGACACCCATTTTGTTGTTTTTAACTTCTCTAATGAATTAATTGTCCAACAATCTCTCTAGCTCGGCCCTTAATACAACCATCTTGTCAAAAGTGATGTATTTTTGCTTGGATCAAACTGGCTTTGCATCTTCTACCAATTGAATCTTATCTTGATAGAAGGTTATGGTTGATAATTCTAAGTGTTTGGTCTCAATAAATCAACATATTCTAATATCACTACCTCCACTTCATGTTTTTCTTGTACCTTCAAGGTTGACCTAAATTGCACTCAAGACAATAATTTTTATTCATTTAATGATCGTCTCTTTTCTTTGGGTTTGGCGCTAGTCAAGGCTTGTGGCAACAAGTCTAGCATAAACAATTCCACTTGTACAAACAATTTATCATTGCAAAAATTAGATTTCACATTAAAAGCCCATGAGGAACTTCCTTCTTACAGCAATGTTGTAGTTGACTCACCAATTGTTGATGACTCCATATCTTTGATTGGGATTACTTGAATATTTATGTGGTTTAAGGATGACCCAATGCTCATCTTTTTCTTTTTCCAATAATTGACTACAAGCACATCTCAATGTTCACAACATTGACAATTGAGACAATGTTCTCAATTGACAACATATAGCAATGTATGATTTCCATCATGTAGTTGTTACTTTAAGTAGCATTGAAGCACTTGCTTTGTAAAGTTTGGGTGAAGGATTGAAGTCATCAATCCAAGAAATAACTATGTGGAAAGGTCCCACCATGTTTGATGTAGCTTTGGCCCTAGTACAACAAAGAATGCTAATCTCAATAGTTATTATGGCAGTTCCGGTCATGCCAGCCACTCTAATAACACCAACGGTAAAACCAAGAGAACTTCCTACAACAAGAATAGCATCCAAAGACAGTGATATCACACATTTGGTTAATAAGATGACTGTGAGACTTGTGCCTATTTCTTTTGTAGGGACAAGGAAGTAGGGTCAAGAGTTTAGAATATGTATAAACAACATGTAAATTTAACCTTGATTAGTGTAATTTGTGACTTGTCGCAAGTGTAGAAAGAAAAAAAGGTTGGATTGCCCTGATATTGAGAAACCATCACCCAAGCTAATGCAAGAATTTATGGAAGTGAATTTATTGGAATTAATTGAGGCAAGAATCAAGGAATTATAGTCTAAGGCAATGAACACACAACACAATTGCCACAAAATGACTCGGAAGCGACTCAATATGTTCACAAGAAAAGATCAATGGATGAAGTATTACATAAGAAAAAGAAGCGAAGGTGGCGTATTGGAATAGAAAATCTCCTATTGGGCAAAAGCCAAGAAGAATATTCAATCATGGAAAACAACCAATCAACATTTTATTTGGACAACTTGTTGCCAAGTGCTCATCACCGTAATGGGAACTATGACAAAGCTTAAGCATTAAAAAAAAGCTAATAGTAGTTGAAATCAATGTCACTTAAAAAGTAGAAGGAAACCTAAAGTCACTTCAGATGGAAGCAACTTTTAATGGATATGCTATTAGGGAATGTTTGATTGATGGAGGTTTAATGGTGAATGTCATGGCTAGTTGATTCTTGGATTAGCTACACTTGACAATTAACTGATCTTCATCCTTGTAACTTAAAGTAGTTGATCAACATGGTATATTTCAAAGCACCCCTCATTCCTAGAAGTTGCAGATTTGCCTTCCATGCTCTTTGGGGATCTTCACCATCTATAGAGCATAGATAGGTTGTGTGCTTGGTCGTGGTCCATCTCCTTCCTTAGTTTGCACTTGCTAGAGACTAGCACTAGGTACCCCTTTTCTCCATTGGTCTTTGTCCATTTCAACAACCCTAAGTGAAAATTAAAGAGATTCAAAATGTCCATGTTATCCCTCTCCCTCATTTCCCCCCCAAATGGTCATAACTTGTTGACCATTTGAAAATAAATTATATACCTATGAAGCTCTTAAGACAATCAATTTCCAAAACAAGTTTAAGAAAATCATGCCCAAAACTGAGATCATAGGTACCTCCCCAAACCTTCAAAGTCCTCCTAGGGGCTTCTTGGGACTTTAAGAGTTGATCACTACTTGGCTTGCTATTACTTGGCTTGCTATTGTTTAATCATTGTTTTTATTTATTTCGGTTGATTTTGTTTCGACACTGTGTGATGTTCACTTGCGATAAGTGAGATTGTCTCTTGACGCATTCTTGTGAGTCTTGCTTGGAGCTTTACCTGTTGTGTGCTCAAATATCACAGCATCAATATAATCATCCAAAAGATGTTTGTCATCTTTTGGTTGCATGAAGATTAAATCACGTAACAAAATGGCACCTACAATCAACTCGCCAAGGAAGCAACGAACGATTTGTGTACTAAATCTAGTAAAAACTGACAAATCCACCTCGCTGCAAATGTCCCGGAAAAAAAAATCGAAGGAAAACAAGTGCTTGACAATTGCGAAGCTGTAAACTAATGACCTTCACTCCAGTAAGTCAGGAGTTCCAAGTCGCACAAGATCACTGCGCAAGCTATAGACCAAAATCAAATAGCATGACGAACATGATACTCTTAAATCACTCACACAGCAATGTGTACAGAGATGACACCGTCATCATCTGACCTAATGTAAGTATTCCACACTCCTAGTCAAATGCAGAGTTCCGAGATTCAAAAGCTTCTTACAATGCCCTAAGAAATTAAAGCCGAACCAACACCCCATGTTGTCGTAGTTCCAATCCACTCTCTCGAATCTCACGTCTCTAGAGAAAAAAAAATCTGTTGCTGCATAGTCTATCTCGGTTAGGATTGGCCTAGAGATGCAAACAAGCAATAGAAATCATGTACAGTATTCAAGACTCACCCAAAGAAGAGCACTTTTTGATCATTTGCCCATTCCGCGAGCGCGAGTATCATCTTTATGAATCCCGCTACCAGATGACTCCGACGAACAACACTAGAATCAGCACAGGCAGCGGCACCAATCTCTTCAAATTCTCATGGAATCCTGAGAAAAATAAATTTCCTCAGCAAGAATTGCCAAAGCTTGGAATTGTATGCACCAAGAAGCTACGAAAAACACTGAGCGTGACTCCCCAACGACTTCATCAACGTGACTTCCCCAACTACTTTCCTTCCCTCGTTCATCGGTCGCCGACTTTTATTGTGGTTTGTAGGTGGGCCGATAAACAGACACGAAATGTCTAAGCAAGAATTAATCCACGAAATGAACGATTGAGGGCAAAGGAGACAAAATGTAGGAAGTCGCCAAGAAAACCAAGCTCTTCAAAATAAAATTCAAAATTATTGAGATGAAGTTCTAATCCCCGCTAATGCTGCCATCCTCTGGTGTATCTGTTTCCAATTGCTACCATTTGCAAGTATATCACATTCTCTGCCCAAACACTGGAGTGTAATCACATCCAAAGAGCATCAATCCCTTCTGCAGGTCAATGTAAAAAACCTAACTCCCCAGGCAATCGGAACTAGCTTCAAAATCTTCTGACCTCAACAGATATAGCATTGAATCAAGGTGTTGTCTACTAGTTGGGCCTCAATAGTAAGGTTGGCTGACCCTAAACCCTAAACCCTAAGTTCAGCAAACTGCTACATCAAACATTAACTCCTCTGCTTCCTACAGCTCATCCTCCATGCGCAAATACTCCCCCAAGTCCGCTTGATGTAGGGCCACAATATCATTCGGATCCAACTTTCTGCAATCCTGCGTCGACTTCGCGGCCACTCCAAACCCTAGCGGCACATCAGACATCGAGAAGATGACCACGCCCTGGTACTGCGCCGTGTTATCTGTAATTCTCCCCAACCCACTCTTCACCACATGATTCCCATACAAAAATGACATCTCGGCAGATGGTTTCAGCCATATCTTGTGCTTGGCATGTGCGGCGATGAGGTCCAAGCACGTGACCGTGAGACGGAACTTGCCGCTCTTGGTGAATTTGCCCAAGCAAGTGCCTAACCCGAAGAGCTTTTCCCGTCCGACGTTCGTGGCCCGACGCACAAGCGCATCACTCACGTAGTAACACCGCTGCTTGTGAAGACGGAAAACGTAACCGCCCTTGCCGTCGGGACATTCGTGAGAGGGACGCTCCAATACGTGCTTCAGGTTGCTCCCCACGAATTTGTGCAGCTTCTCCAACACTTGAGTCATCTCGCTTTCATCTAGAGGACGCATTTTTACAGAAAATTTGCTCAACAATCTTCAAGCGACGTCGTGGATGAAAGGAAAGAGAATGGGAATTGAAGGAAACTGATACCGAATGAAGCACCACTGAGATTGGTTGAGACTGAGAAGAAGCTCCTGCAATGTGAAGGACTTTGGGTTTCACGAATTAGGGTTTAAGGGGAGAATCGGAATTAGGGTTTTAGGAAGGAGGATGACGAGCTCCAGCTGAAACTGTCGTGGTCATGCCCACGCGTTCACACTATGTCCCGGAATTCGTCATCACGCTATATCTAATCCTTGTTCACACTGTCTATTCCTTGGATTTTTGATGAGTTCAGGCAGGTTCGAATATCCAAAAATAATTTAAAAAATTGAAATTGAATTCTCATTATCATACTCTACATGTAAAATTTTCTTTCACGTGATTCTAGTAAGTGTTAATAAAAGTTATTAAAATTAATTTCTATTCCCAAAGCAAGCAACTAAATTTTTCTTAGTATAAATAAATAAATAATTGTGCAAAACAGATGAGATTCACATCTAGAGAAGTCCTTTTAGTCCTTTTAATTTGATTGATGAGTAGTTTTGTTTTGGAAACAATAAAAACATCTCCTTGAGGAAAAAAAATACATTTAAAGTTATTTTTTAATTCTGATTTCAAAAAATTTAAACAAAAAGATGCCACATTTAACAACTTCTGGATTATTCAATGAATTTTGGACAAAACATTCAAAGATCTCTAGATCTTAACATCAGGATCCCCGATGTTTGTATAGATTTCTTGATGTTTTGTCTAGATCTCTAGATGTTTTGCATTATCTCTTGATGACCAGTTTTATTTTCTCTCGATGACCATTATTAATTTTGGACATTCCAAAGTCCAAAAGTAGTTAAATGTGGCATAAAGAAAAGATATGAGTTTTTTACAAGAATATCTCCATCACTCCTCATTTTCAATTATAGTTATTAGCTATTTAGATTTTTTTTTGTTATACATTCTTTCATGTAATCAACATTTATATATAAAAAAAATATGAATGTATTTTGTTAATTTCTTTTTGTAAACAAGTGTTGTCAATGCAATTTTTATTAAGTTTTCCACAAGAATTTAAATAATATCAGTCACTTTATTGGACAATTATCAACATATTTGTGCATTAATATATATGAAGTAGTATTTTTTTTCTACATATTGTCAAAACGAAATATTCAAACATTTTTCACAATATGCTAAAAGATGAAACATCACATAAAGACACTACTGTAGTTGTCTATTAGAATCAACACTTCATGCCAAATATTTAAGTAAGATTGTGACAAAAATTAACAAATGCTAAAAATAAGAACATTCCTTCAAAAAAATTGTTTTCAATATACAAAAACAAATTCTTTACATTCCAGCATCTATTTTTATAATAGTTGACTATGGTAATTAGATATGGTAATAAAAACTAGTGACTACTGGAAATATAAGTACTCTAAATTAGCACTAGGACTAAATTGAAAAGTCTTGCATTTGAGTTCAACTATAAAACGACTACATTAGTGGATAAAAGAAATTTAGAAGAGGCAAAAAGTAGATTAATTACATTAACACTTTATTACCCACTAAAAATCATATTCCCTCTAACCGAAAATGATCTTCATGTTAGGCAAAAATGTTATGGATTAAGGTTAAAAATAATATTTTTTGGAAAAAAATTGACCTATTTGTAGAATTTAATGCACTCTTATTGTCTTGCAAATTTGAGTTTTAGATTAGTTTTGAAAGTAAGATTTTGGAGTATCTAAAAATTGAATTTTGGGAACATTTTTTAGGAGCACTGGTAGACAATCATTCTCTTAGTTCTTGCATGTCGGTATAGTCTTTTTGTCATTCTTGTGTTGGCATTGTCTAGATTGGAGCCACATTACAAGAATCTCTAAGGAAAAGGTCCCGAAATCTTGTTCAACGCTTTGGAGATATTGGGAGAGAATAGCAAGTAAGACATGGAACAAGATTAATAATGCACAAAATAGATTAACCAAGCACAATAGTTATTCTCTCCCAACTAGTGGCATAGCATGGCAAAATTGCTAATTGAGTACTTCTGACATACATTGATTGTTGTAGAGAAAGTAGACAGTGAATGGCCTTCCAATTTTGTATTCTTGTCACAAAAAACCCATCCATATTCCTCATTGTAGAGGGGATTTTAGTGCAGTCACTGTACACATGCAAAGGCTTCATTCCACTAACCTTTCTTCCACATCACTATAGGAAGATAGTTTTGGAATAGAAAATTAAGGCCCATAGGAAGATCATTTGTGGATGGAGGGAGTATTGACCATTGAGGATATAAAAAATTGTCATAGGTTCTAAATGTCCTCAAATAATGGGAGGAAAATAACTTCATGCAAATAAGGACTTGAGATCAATTCTAAATGACATGTGGATTTTTGTTTTAGAATTATTAAAAGAAAATTTTAAATTTCTATATTTAATATCCTTAGTTAATTGGCGGCAACAAAAATAGGATTTGTAATCTCAATTAAGTTAATCTTAAAGTAGTTCGTAGAGTAGTCATAGAGATTTTACTAAAGTCATTAGGTTTGATTTATTTATGTTCTAAACATTGAATTTATCCACACAATTTTAAGAAAAATATTCGGAAAATTTCTAGTCATTTGTTGGGGACATTAAGCATGAAGAGAAAACATTGCATAAGGTAAGTATAGCAATCGAAGGTGCTCGCAATAGTGTTGTTATTGTTGTTTTGTGATAAGTCTTTCATTTGAAGGGCATTTATTTTCAAGTGGTTATTGGGAGTGGTTTCTATGGGCTAAGACATGTAATTTATGAATCTAAAGCCTATATAACTACTTTGCATTTAAGTGCCACTAATATGTACTCAAAGTACCTCCCTCTCCCGTGTCTATCTATCCCCTTGTCATTATGTCCACTTGTCCCAAATATGAAGTATGGATATGAATATATTTCACAAACTTGTATTAACCCATATTGTTTGCAACTACAAGTTCTTCATATATATTGTGTCTCAAATTATTTTATAATAAAAAACAAGACTATGTTGGAAGTAGGAGTGCTCAAATTTTTTGAAATTCAAAAAGGCATGTTCCATGTTCCATATGCCATGTCCATATTGACAATTTGACACTATATATCCATAATTTGAGCAATGCCGTCCATCCTTCCCACTACAAAAGAATACAAATTTGCCTATAAAAGTCCTTGACTTTGTATCCTACAACTACAAATAGAATCTATAGTCAGCTTATATCTTAAATTGCAGTAGAACCACCTTTATTGAAATGACCATTGGGTGACTTTTGGCCTTAAACCCTAAACTTTTACATAAGTGTGGACAACTCAACCCCCCTCTAGAATGGGATTCACTTTCCAAAGCATTGCCTCACTCACAAACATGTCAACAATTAGGGTTTTAGCAAGTATTCCACTTGGGGCAAATAAGGGCTCTAACTCCATCTTGAAACCACATGCTATCCAACTATCCAAACAGCTATTCAAGAAGACCACTGTCAATATTTTTAGAAAACTAAATGAATTAAAATATAGAAGCAATTTAATTCAAAGGGGGAGAATTTTATATAATATATAGGGCTACATATTTTTGCAAAACAAGGCTTTGAATCCTTTTGGAGTAAAATTTTGCTCTACACAAAAATGAAGATTTTGACTATTCATAAGTATATGATATTAGGTTCACTCATGATAAATTTTAGAAGCAAATATGGAGTCAAGCTTACTTTAAATCAACCTACAATGCAAAGAAGTTAAGTGCATTGGCAATACACTAGACAATTTTTGTTGATTTCTTGTGCAATGAAGAAATTTTTTATTTGAAATTCAAATGGTAAAAAGTTAGGGAGAAACATTTTTAATATGTAGGAAAAATTTCAAGAACTTTGACTTCACAGATTACAAGATAATAAGGCTTGAAGTTAGAAGAAAATGAACATTTTTCTTGAAGCCACCCCAACATAGTTAACAAAGTTTGACTCCTCTTAAAATGTTATTTGATAACTAATTTTAAAATAAATAAAATTGTATGCCATATTTTATTAGTTATGTACAAGCCAAATTTCAAAAGTTGATGAATGTTTTTGCAAAAGATGCTCATATTGCCTAGGTTGCAAAAAGTTTAGGATAGCATGAGTTTTGGTTTGGACACCTAATTGAAAAAAACAATTATATTTCCACTAAGGGGGTACATATTTGCACCTGGAGTCAAAATTTTGTGAATATTTGACCAAAATTGACTTTGTAGGAACCTACTTGGATTTTTAATTGTCTATTTTAAGAACAATTGGCCTTTGGGCTTAAAAACTGTCATTAAGTCAATGGCACTTGAATTGAATTGATTGTTATTGGTTTCATGGTGTATCCCCTATTTATGTATGTAGTAGACAAAAGGAAAAAGGGTGGGGGCATGAGAAAATTGGACACTTTTATATGTAAGATAGCCCTGCTTAAAAAATCACATGAATGAATTTACAAAAACATAGGATATCGGAAATATGTCCCTTGAGACCTTGTAGCTTTTTTTATGTAAAAATAAAGTCATTTTTAATAAAATAATTAAGGTAAATATCCCCACATCAAATATCTTCTTAACTCAGTTGTATACCTTAAATTACAAAGAGTGATATCCTTGAGAATAGCTATCCTCAATTTTCATGAATTCTTATAAATGTTTTGATGGAAGGTTCATTTTCCATTAGAATCAATCTTGTCCATAGTCTTCGATGTATTCAACAATGTTATCTTCATTATTAGTATCAAGTCAATGTGTTTTAAAATCAGTTTTTTGAATTTATATAGAAAAATATAGAAAAAGCTATGTGATAGTGCCATTTCAATTTTTCAATTCATAATTAAAACAATGCTAAAAGAGTGGATAATTGGTAAATGATAACTTTTGTGATGAGTGTTATTATATCAATTTTATCACTTAATTCTTTCATACTTGACCTTCCTTTGGCATGTGCTAATTCCTTCATGAGTTTGTAGAGGAGCATTTTGATGGAGAATCACTTGATATAGTAATAATCCCCACCTACAACCCAGAAAAGTACACACAATATTCCATTAAAAGATATAAAATAGATAATCATTGCAGTCTATATACAATGGCTCTCATTAGTATTCATATACTTCAAAAATTCTCACAACTAATTGAAAACTTATATTTTTTTCAACAATTTTGGATATGTTATGGTATTAGTAACACACTTGTATAAAATGATTTTTTTCAAATTATTCATAATCCTTTTTGACATTTTTATAATTTGATCAAACTTATTAGTGAGAAAAACTTTTAATATAGGTAAATTTTTTTCAAGATTTTTTCATAAGTGAAATAAGAATTTTTTTTAGAATTAAAAAAAAAAAATTCCTCGAGTTTCAAAATTTTATTGAATGAAATATTATTGACTAAAATATGACTTCAAATATTTTACATTTTCTTTAATTCACTCCAAAAATCTTCAAAAATATTTAAGGTAAATCTACTTGTGACAAGCAAAATGAGTGGTCTGATGTATTGCAATTTGCCAAAAAATTCACATTTTTTTCCACACAAAGACAAATGTGAGGAATGATGACATCAACTGAAATTGTATTTTTTAAACAAAGTATGAATTTCCTATAAATTTTGGAAGTGTAATGCCTACTTAGCTCAAAAGAGTCTTTTTTAGACAAAGTATGAATTTCCTATAAATTTTAGAAGTGTAATGCCTAGTTAGCTCAAAAGAGTCTGTAGGCTACCCCAAATCAGCCCAAGGTGTTTTCATAATCAGTCATAACATTTTCTATCATGCGTACAAGATCTCCTAATATGGCCATCACATTGAAGAAATAAAAAAATAACTTTGTTTGACAAGTTTACACTAAAAAGGTGTAAGGTTCCTACGACAGTCTCTAATGACTCCATGACCATCTCCCAAGGCATTGATTTTGGCCACTAACTACCCTAATGAAGTCCTAATGTCATTTATTAGCTAAAATCTAAAATGGGTTGCAATGGGTTGATGTAAGATTGTAATGGGGGTGTTTCTAGATGTCTGCATTAGGTGGTTTGCCTGTCATAGGCATTAGAAGAGATTTCAGGATTTTAAGGGCTGTTTCGGGGCCGTTCCCAGCGTTGTTCCCCCGGTAGTCAAAGAACGCCGCTGACAGATTTTATTTATTTAAAAAAAAAAAAAAAAAAAAATTTAAGTCCTTAAAATGAGAAACAAAGTTAAATATATTTTTTTTATTTTTTTATTTTTTTTCAAAAAATCTAACCTGGCCGTCTCTCGGCCAGGTCAGCACAGGCCGGGAATGGCGGATTTTGGCAGTTCTCGGGGGGGTTTCGAGTTGGGAACTCGCAGCCCTCCCCGAGAGCCAAAACACATGTAATGCATGTTTACCTCATAAACACTTACTACACTTTTCAAAATTTTCACAATTTGGAGAGATTTGTTGAGTGAATTATAAGAAACGTAAAAAGAAAATTGGAATCATATTTTAGTTGGTAATATTTTACTCAATAAAATTGAAATCTTGTGAAATTTTTACCAAAAAATTCGAAGAAAAAATTTACACTTTACTCACTAAAGAATTTTGAAAAACATTTAGTTGTATTAAAAGTTTTTTATTACAAAAAAATTGAAATTTTTGAAAACTTATTTCATGTAAGTGTTATTTGTACCACACCATATCCAAATTTGTATTAAAATCTCTAACTCTTCAATTAGTTATGGCAATTTTTGTAAATGTATGAAACATTTTGAGAGTCATTGTATGCTTAATTTACCTATAAAGTGTCATTCAAGAATAATTGAATTATCCTATCAATACAAAGGATACTAATTTGCCAAAGTCACACTATTTTAAATTAGTAAAGGCTAAAATATGATTGTTTTGTGCTATAAAGTAGTTTCAAAAACCATAAGAGCTTGCAAATAATTCAATGAAAATAACAAGAAGATATAACAAATTTGGGCAAGAATTTTTTTCTCCCTTTTAAACCTTTTGTTGTAATGGATGTGTAGAAAAACACTTATCTTTTTCAAATATTGGGAAATAAATTATTTTTTGGGAATAACTTTGGGAGGAATGATCAAATCAACTTGAGGTTTGATGAAACATTGGGAAAATGTGGGGATCTTATACAAAAGAAGTGCCGCAAAAAATTGGGAAGAAAACAAATAACGTGGGAAAGACTCCCCAATCAAGATAAAAGGAGGTTGTAATAATGCTTTAAAACAAAACTGATAATAATTTGGTAAAATAAAAATTGTAAATAGATGTTTTTTTATATAGAAAACCCTCATCTACTATAAAACTCTACTAGCATGATATATCCTTGCTAATAAAATTCTAAGTACTCAAAAATTAACTTTAATGTTGCTTTGGCATCCCTTTGAAGGAGGTAACAATTAAATTTTTTTTCCAAAATTCTTGTTTTTTATAATTTAAAAAATACAAACTCCTAAATTATGGAAAGTTCATTACATTGGTCACCAAGTACTCGATAGTACTACCGATAATAGTACGTGTGTGAAATGGGTTACGTATGAAATGGGTTAAGGTAGTGTGCTCATAAACCGTCACTTTAAGGGCTGATTTGCTTTTTTCACAGGTTTCCAGGGACAAAATGATTTTTAGCTCATTTTCCAAAGAAAGAAAAATAGATGTGGAACCCAACACAAGTAGTTTCATATTTTTCCAAGCATTTTTGAATTACTTCTAAATTTTCAAAGATCCGGGTCATAGGCACCTATTTGTGACCATAGGTGTCCCAAAATCTGTCCCCTTGTGTCTTATGAAGAAATGTGCAGATATCACAGCCAATGATTGGCTCTTACAATAAAAGAAACAATTCTTCTTGAATTCATTAACAGAGCAAAGAAGTCCATTCGAGGATCACCTTGCATCCATTCTACAACTACCTACAAGACGATCTGAAGAGGAGGGGTGGATTTTGAACCACCTACCTTAGCCCCTAGAGAACACTTATCATATTTATCATACATCTGATTCTAATGGATAGCTTAGATTTTCGTAGCAAAATTACACTAGTAGTTAGTAGTACTCACAACAATTGCCAGTACTATGGCACAAAAATGACATTTTGTCACATAGCTAATATTTAAATGTTTCTTTTATCAACCCTCTCAGACTTGGATGAATAAGATTTACCTCTCCAGTTGGTGTAATTGCCGCTATTGTTTGGACCATTTTGCTTTGTGTGAGTTTTCTTGTTAGTGGCACGCCTTCAAGACTCAGTGATCCAGATGATAAAGTACAACCTACATTAATAATTTCCAACACAATTAGCCCCTAACGTCCTTAAGGTAGCAACGCCCATAACCATTAGTGTACCCATACTTCGATAGTAGAGTTCCCTTAAAGTGTCTCCAAATGTACTTTGAAACCGTGCCAATTCTTAATTGTGGTTGGTAGGCTCTGATTTTTTTATATTTTGGAACTACAATCAAGGCAACTTTAGTAGAGTGTGGTTTAGGGTGCCTTGAATCCAAACCCAAGATGAGACTGGCCGGGCTAAACTCAATCGCCGTACCTGCAGATGTCCAAGAAGCAGCAGCTACATGCTTGAGACAAGGCAGCCTCTCAATTGACGAACGCTGCAGCTCTAATAATAAGGTGCTTCGAGGGGTTCCGACCTGAACTTGATCTTGCACGCTCATCAGCTCAGTTTCCAAGTCCCGTCGCAATATTTCTTGAATCTAAAGGATACGACCATGAATGCCTTAAAGATCATCACAAGTGTTCCTGTACATCTTCTACTTTGCTATCGACTTTCATTAGCGATAACTTCAACCCTCAAAGAATTCGACCACATGACTCACGCCGAAAGAGAGAGCCTCATAAATGTGTTCACGTAGAGGTCATGTAGAAGCCAATAAGAACCAAAACATTAGTCAAGACATATTCATTTAAGATACAGCACCTGGCATGCTGCTTCGGCTGGGTAGTCGCGTTCCATTACTAGGCATCCATTTCCATGCATTGACAGCAGATATAAATCATCAGACCTGGGTTGAATAATACCAAGGCGATTGTTCAAATTGCGAAAATGACCAGAATGAGAGATTTGTAATCATGAATAAATAATATTTTCATTTCTCGAATCTGTCATTGTAGGATAGGACTTACAGAGGAACCACAGCTTCCAGGGTGTGTGTGCATGGTTGCCACGCCAGCTGCACGATTTCTGAACCCTGAGCAGCAATCTCGAACACGCTCAGGCCATGTAGCTTCTCAACCACCTGGCTGAACAGAACTTCCAACGTTTTGACTAAATTGTCGCAAGCAGATCAAGCACGAAATTTCCCTTCTCCAGTGTTAAACTGATCAAGTGATAAATTAGTACCAGAGAACGACAAGAGCTCTAGGATTTTCAAACCCTGCCCACACATCTGAACGGGAGGAGAGAAGAAGGGTTCGGTACCAGTAAAGTTCCTCTAGACACTGGAATCAAAGCCGTCACGCAGCCTTTCCCTGGAGTGACAAAGGAAGCCAGGTTCTGTATATTAATTCGAGAACTGGTTGACCATGTGGAAGCAAGTCCGCCATGCCTAAAAGGTGTCCGTTGAACTCCCAGACTGCCTTCTGTCGCTGTCGCTGTGGCACTTGGTAATCTCTCCACGTCTTCGACACCTTCCGGTTGTCGATCAAGGTCCTCTTGCATTCCTGCGACTGTTCCGTTAGCGTGTCTTTCATTAAGTGTAGTCCATCATTCAGACTATTTGGAAAGCAAACACGAGAAAGAAAATAAGTCACAGTGACTACTTAGCTGACAAACTGAACAAGGAAGAAGTGGAAGCGAACCAGGGAAAGGGAGGAAAGGTGCGTCTAAGGCAGCTGCAACAGAAGGCACTAACAGCATGCATGCCTCAGAGGCTCCAACAAACGCGTATAGAAGCTCAACCTTTCCTTGAAATCCCAACGCCAACAAAGAGCTTCTCGGAGCACTTGAACCAATCTGAGGTGCAACCGAATCACTACTTCCGTCTCTGTTATCAAACACAAAGAAATACCATCAAAGTTTAGGGTTATCCGCAATATAGTATATTGCTTTGAAAATGTAGTCAAAAGACTAAGATCCAGTATGATATTGCTGCATCACGTTCCCTGTACAAGAAAAGTACATTCAATCTTTGACTACATGAGACAGAATTCTGGATAAATTAGGAATGGAGGTTGGCAATCAGTTCACATACGTGCAACACTGGCTCCAATGTTTGCCTGCATGCTCCAGACATTGTAAAATGTCTACCAACCAGGGATCATCACGAGGCAAAGATTCCAAACTACACATGGAGCAGGGCGAGGGAGTGAAAGACTTGTTGGGAGTATCCAATACGCATATGGAGTGACAAGGTTGATCCAAATGGTGCAAGCCCAACAAGAGCAGCTCATATTTGACCTCCTTCTCGCCTACATCGTTCCGATGAACCTACATCAGTGTAATCCTTGCAATATTTGTATTTGGTTTCTTCTTCTCTTATTTACAAAACTTGAAAGTAGCATTACATTCATAGCAAAAAATGTCCGACATGTAAGCCTATCAGCATAGTATTATGACTACGATCAAATTCAGCAAACACGTCTCCAACCAGTGAACAGGAGAGTGAGAAATGGGATCTCACTCGCGTAATTGACTTGAACATCAAGAAAGAAAAGAGAGCCACTCGATTTCTGCTCATCCATCAACTGAGTTGATACTACCAAGCATTCCACTGAAACTGCATTCTGGTCACGTAGCATTTTGAAATTTTATCAAGCTGGTGTTCAATATTATTCGAGAACATAAAGAAATCAACAGGAAATTTCGTTCGATTAATCGTTGTCAATCATCAAATAAGAACACCCAGAGCTTACCTGGCTGCAAATTGTGTAGGGCAACTGCAGAGCGGTCAGCACTTTTGGAAAATGGTTGCATTCCAACTCCACTACCAGCAACTTCCCAAGAAATCAAAGGAAACTACCATTAGTGACCTGAAATAGCGGATGATTACATAATTGGGGGTAAATACAGACTTTCTCCACACCGAGACATTCTTGCTCCAACTCGTTCTGAGTGACTTGTAAACAGTCGCAACATGAACTTTGTAATGAAAGTAGGCTCTCTGAAAAATGATAGGAAACCCTTACCTGTAACATGGTCTCTTCGTGCACAATATGAAGACTTGATGAAACGCCATCCTGAACCCAGGAACAGGAATATACACTGAGAAATCGGAAAATTCATGAGTAAGGAATTCCACAAGGATCGAAAGTATGTTTTGTCATCCAATGCGGCAGATAATTTTCACCAAAGTATGCACTTCACACGAAGGGCTTCGATAAAATACCCAGTATACTTTGAAATACCGAATGTGTAATGTAGGAGCTAGAAATCAAATAATTCTCACAATAGAGGTAAATGCAATGCATCTGCTACTCTTATGGTAAGCCACATGCATAGCAGTGCCCTCAACCTTCAAGACTTTCCATCTGCACGGAAATCATAACGGGGTTACAAATGCAAGAGAGGCTTACGCAAGGTTCAAATTGCTAATTTCTCACAGCAGAGTGAAGAGCAATCATATTGTAATTACAGCCGATGCCAGGACGAGCAAGCCAGATATACCTTAACTTGATAGAGAGATTCAAGTGCCCACACAATAATTTGCCATCCTTTGTTGCTCCAAAAAGACTAAATGGGTGCTCCTCTGTGTGCAATCTGTCATTTCCTGCCTAAGTTTTGATAGACCAGAAACTAACCAAATCAAATTTATTTAGAATAACATTATGTTTGTTAAAATAAAGGTGTTTGTTAAATGAAGAACTTCGTTGAAAGCTCTAAAAACTAGGATTGATATACAAATCTGAGGTTTTCAGTTGGGATACTGAAACTGCGCCAACGAAGTCCTATATTTTAACTCAGTTTCAGTAGCCCAACTGAAAACCTCAGATTCGTATACCAATCTACGTGTTTAGAGCTTTGGCAACTGACCGTCCTAATTTATATGCAGAGCTCTGTGCGCTTGATCGTCACAATTTTGGCTCTCTGAAATACGCCATTTCAACGAATAGGACTAAAGTGTTCTAAACACAGTATCCAGACGCAAGAGCAACCACTTCAAGATTCCTGGAAAGAAAATAAAGTTGTGCAGAAACTCTTAGAAGTTCAAGACCGGAAGAGGGAGAAATTTGTCAGAGGAAAAGGAAGTTAAGAAAGAGTCACAATCGGGATATGGGGAGAGAAGAAATACTTCGTCAATTGCGGAACAAAATGTGACTGGCAATGCAACACCACAGCGTGTAAATCTTGTAGATGCTGTGGTAGCAGTACTAAACTGCGTTCGCTCCAGATGTACAGGCACTCTTCATCATTCTCGGAACTAGAGCTTACAGTACGATTGCTTATTCCTCCATCTCCACCACCGTTGAAACACCCAAACTCCATATGGGTTATGATTTTTCCCACCCTGATAATTCTTCCATGTCGAAGCGTATACTGCGGCACCTTAAACTGCTCGCTTTCCAGGGTCGACTTATTATCCTGTAGTTTTGTAGGAATGATACCCATATTTTTTATTCTCCTCAGCATCCTTTTACTCTCCCCTGCCTCCTCATCCACTGTTGACGGGAGATTTTCCAAATTAGTGGCATCCTCGTTCCCAATCCCGCTAGAGCTTCTCTTCAAGTCCGAAAGCCTGTAGTACACAAGATTACCGTCTGCAGTGCCAGCGAATATGTGGTCGATCATAGCAAACCGGCCCAGCGCAACTGAAAGAACCGGTGCTGTGCAGGCGTCCATGGTGACCATCTCTTCCTATAAAACCAAATCCATATTCTAGTGTCTCGTAAGGATCTAAATCGAAACAACCGAAATGATCGAACGAAAAAAACGAACAAAAGAAACCCTCACAGATTTCTATCCTCTGCAAACATGGCGAGGGTCGCACAGACATTAATGCTTAAAGAGTGTGGCACTTGGTTTGAGAGGGAATATTAATTATCGAAATTCATCAGGCATCTAACTTTGCACCCAAAATCATTGATTAAAATTTCAGTAGATTAAGTTGTGCCAGAGGAGGGAAGAAGTAAACAAGAGAAGTGAACCGACCAGGTTTGGCCAAGATAGTAAATGCACCGAATTGGAAGTCCATTGCGCAATAACCACAACAAGCTCTCTGGCGATTGTGTGGAGGCAAGAATCGCCCACGTGGCACAATCCTAGCGCAGACACCTGCATCAATCAAAACCATCATGCACAATAGAGTTCGCTCTGATCAGACTCAGGGCACTGACATACTGTATGAGCACCTCCCTCCAACAAATTGATCATCGATAAGGGGGAAGAAATTCACACTATGTAACTTTCTGATTGGACGTGATAGCCAAGGAGGTGAAGACGGCCAGGGTGAATTGACCCCCTCATTGCCCCTCCAGGGCAAACCCTGGAATTTTTTTATTTGCAAGGCTTAGTTTTTTTTGAAATTCTGAATTCATATTTGCAATCAGAGGCCCCAAATTACCCTAGGGCCATGCATGAATTACCAAAAAATTGGCACAACATAGGGGGCTTTTTTTTTCAAACCAACGTTGACCGGGGCAATGAGGGGGTCAGTTCTCCCTGCGCGGTGAAGACTACTCACTCATCTCAAATATTACGAGGCATTAATTTCATGGTAATAGAATGTTCATCTAATGCCTATTAATTATCAAAGCAAACAACCTTGAGTCAATTTCAGAGAAATGTTAAATTGATGTAATGGTCATACAATTCTCAAAAACAACATTACAGTAACATCACGTCATTGGGGTTGATATATTGTTACACTAACAACTATTAAGTTGATGTTCGTAATATTACCACTACTTTAATACCAACTTAACATTGGCATAATGTATTAGTAAGATTAGTAGTACCTGATGGGGGCGGTCAGAGCTAGCAATAGTATGCGG
The DNA here is from genome assembly GCA_947034895.1 of Rhytidiadelphus loreus. Lineage (NCBI taxonomy): Eukaryota > Viridiplantae > Streptophyta > Bryopsida > Hypnales > Hylocomiaceae > Rhytidiadelphus > Rhytidiadelphus loreus. Next base: position 51,707,684 of record OX344764.1, read on the forward strand.
CACTCCAAAGCAATCCATCTCCACACTGTGAACAGCTGCGCCACTCACCAGCAATGCTCCGTCGGGTGTGAGAGCCGCGTGATGAATCTTTTCAGAGCCCCTGAGGTTTCGTGGAGAATCAGGAGGTGGGAATGGAAGTTTCCATTCCGCTCGTAAATCTCTTGAACTGCTGTCGTTGCCCAGAACTCTGAGAGAGGTTTCCGTAATCTGAAAGCAGGAAGAATCAATCCATCACAGTCAGGCAAATGCGAAGAATTCAAACAGGTCTAGTCCCCATTCAGATTTATACATAAACTAACAATCTTCTCCAAAAATCTCTCAGCACGATAAAGAATAAACTGCTCCACATGCAATAGACTCGTTGCATTATTAAGGAAAATAAAGGGTAGGAAACATGCTATTCTTGTAATATTTCTCTACTGTCACACGATCTTCACACAACTCAAAGTCAATGGATGGGGTATACCTGAATGAACCACCCTCCGGGTAGAGCTGAAAGTGCCAATGTACATTGTCTTCGGTCAAGTCCTTGCATGAAGTGGTCTTCAGTCTTGGTTCCGTTGATATTTATAACTTCACTAACATGCTGTTCAGACACAAAACTGCAGTCATCTACACTCTGAACGATCACAGCAAACCTAACTTTCATTCGAGACTTGTACCCTATTCAATCACTCGAAAATGCAATTAGATTCACAGTCGGTTTTCCCAAATATCTGTCTGGCTCGTGAATGGTTTGAATGGTTCAAAAGAAGCCAACGTATTCCTCAAACTCGATACACTGTCTTGGAATAGGACTTTGAGGGATAAGTCAACTTACTGCTATAGGATACGAAACCAATATGTGTGTGTGGAACTCTGATCCCCAAAATTCATGGAAAGGCAGCAACTGAGGCAACCCTCGTACCTGAGTTCCAAAAGAAGAGAAACATATATATCACATCGACGCGAACCAAAGGAGTCAGAGAAAAATATCAAAAACACATATCATAAAACGGATCGATTTAGAAGAGTACCATATAAAAGCAAGCATAGCTTTAGACGTGCAGGAGTAAAAAGGAGTTCCTTACATCAGTTTCCATGATTGTGTCAACATGAAAGGTCGCCATGAGACTCCCCCTGCAATGATAAATCACCGGTATCGATCCAGTCACTTCAAAAGTTCAAGAAAATTCTTGCTGCATATAAAATCCTAAAATCTTTAAAATTGATCATATTTAAATTTAGTACTTGCGCAGTGTAGAGGCTGGCGAATTTCCGCACGCTAAAAGCAGAAATGAATCAGGACTGTGAATCGCTTCATTAACGAGGATAACATCTCTAACAGGGGCCAGACTATCTAGATATGAACTTGATTCTACTGCCAAATTTTTCCCAGACCATTTGTCTCCGTACTCAACAGGAAAACCTTCAATTGATTCTGCAATGCAACATTCGGTGCTATAAGAATCGATCACCAGTGACTTTGCCAACCCTTCGTAAACAATTGGTTCGTTAAAGCATCCTCAACATTATGCACAGCGAAACTCATTATTTTCTAAAATACTGATATAGTGAAACACTATCTAGCAAAATAATGCGGACTACCCTTTGGAACATACGTGAATACCTACAGGAGTGCGTATTAATTTAAACAGCTGCGAGTCGCCACCTTGGCCCGAAGCGAAGATAATAGTGCCTCCAAAATGTTGCTTTCTCATCACATGGAGTAGTATCTGGTCAATAAATCAAGATGCTCAAATGAATACTAATAATCTTCACTATACTCACTAAGCTCTCACCACTAATATCGGCGCGCTCTCTATCCTGGTTCTGCCCCAATCTATAGAACTACGTGCATTTGTATTCGCAGTAGGACCATTACTGAAGTGAACATGTTGATGATATTGTAAATATCCATTTCAAGAAAGTAAAGAAGAGCAAGCCTTACGCATTCTGAAAACAGACTTTTGAGCAAGTTAAAAGAACATTTCCTCCAACATCAGCAAGGAATGTCTACTTGAATTGTGGAACATCTACTTAAATTTTCGAATTATGAAGCAGGGGAGTTAAGCTGAAATTTCTGCGGAGTCAATTTTCAAGAAGAAGGTAGCGGAGATAAGGCAGACGTACCCTCACAGGAGGTAGCAGACTGTTTAGGACTATTTTCGAGATGATATTCGGCTCCCAAATACTGAGATCCAGGACGTGAAGGCCTCCAGCATCATCACCTAGGACCTAAAATTCAAGTCAGACAGAAATTCAAGTCGACATTCCATAATTTCGTGAAAGCTGCACAACTTCTCTCGAGACATTGAAAGCACCTCTGTTATTTCAAGCATGCTTGCGAGTTGATGCCCAAAACCTACATCAAAAAAGTTACGACGTACTCCACAATGATCAGACATTAATTCATTTGAAGTTGAAAGAGAACAATCATATGTTCTATAACTCGACGGTTTGGAGCATAAGAAGATTACCAAGAGATTTTGAGGAAGCCTAATCCAACAAGTGGGAAGGCCATCCAGGTGCAGGGGTAAGGAAGCCCTTCGTCCACCAGATTCTATAAACATCATACCAGCACTGGACATTACTAGAACTCCTGATCCAGGACTTAACCCTGTCTCTAGAATACCACTTTTGATTCCAACAACGTCTGCAAGATTCCCCGCAAAGGACCAGGGGAGCAACAGTGATGTACTGGGATTCAGATTCCTGGTAGAGGACATTACGAGCAATCGTGAGAATATCCAAATCCCAACTTATTAAATTCCAGCTTGGTATGACTATGGCACAAGTCAGTAGCACAAGTCAAGGCCTGACAATTCCATTCGAGCCCTAAAAGTTCAGAGACGAGTACCTGATCTCCCATGGACCAGGTTGAAGCTGAAATGTGGTTAAATCCAAAACCATACACTGCAACCTCAAACTATGATAAATAAAACCTGTGGAACGAATCATGCCACGTTTATAGGTCAAAATTAGTTTGTATTCACTACTTGTTCTACGTAGCAGCACCATTTGGCAGAAATGGAGGTAGTCAGTTGATGACATAATTACCCTGTTGAGAAGATAATAACACCAGGAGTGGACGTCCCTTGACGTCTACAGATCCATATCGAGCTCCTTCATTCGCACCAAGAAAGGTTAAGCCTCGGATAACACAGGGGTTGGCGATTACCATGGGACCGGGGATGGAATTCTCCTTTGGTAAAGGAATAAAGTGGAGGTTGAGCCTCGGTGTCAAGGATGGTTTTAAGGGCCAAACGCCGCACTCCTTTAACATCGTTGGATACGTCGAGATCCACTCCACACAAAAAATTCCAAGCATGCCCTCATACAGGCTCATCGCTACAAGAGCAAGCCCTTCAACCTGCAGCAAAGGAGACTAGTGCAGAAGCACCAAGAAATTTCTCTAGATATTACTTAAAAATATAGGTATACTACCGAACAGAGATTGGCGGAACTGTACAACAAAAGAGAGGCATGAGATGCAACGCGAACAAATTAGCAAGGACTTCGAGGTTTCTGTGTGATTAAGACTGGTTTCATACCTTCGATGTCTTACCGTGTTCAGCTTCATCCGATGAAAGCGGCCTTTTCCAGGATGATCTTTTGGGAAGATACAATGGGCAGGAGAATAGGGGCGAACTCGGCAGAGCTGCAGAGGGAAGTTCGGGACTGAGATGAACTGTTATTCGCCCTGATTCTTGCACCTCTGACAGGGTTTCATTCCACTCGCAAACCATCAACCCTCCTGAACCATCAGTCACCTGCCACCACATGAACAATGGTCTAAAATCCGGTGAATCGTGTAGAGGAATAATGTGACAATGAAAATGCAACGATAATCTAAAACTAGATATCAATAAGTTGCTGACACGAGTTTTTGTATGATTAGATACCGGAAGCAGAATTTCCGAGAATTAGGGTTTGGGACAAACTCCCAAAGCATGTAGAATGATGAACAATAGCCAGAGTAAGGATTTCCAGAACTCATTCCATTCTCACCAACCCGCGTTTGTGATAAGGAAGTAAGAATCACCAGGAGGAGATCAAGATGCAGAGGAGTCGAGTCCGCATCCTGGCAGCTGAACATAAACTTGGAAGTTTCAAGCACACAGCAATGAGAAACTGGTCTCTCAAGCTCTCCACTAATCACCTTCCTTTGCTGCTTTTCATCCACCTCCCACACCTCCATAGCCACCTGCTCGACAAGAAAACCACCCCCTCCACATGTCAGGACTTTTAGCAATTTCTTAAAAGTCAATTTCGCATTCAAGAAAGGCCAGCTGCATTCATTTGAGAACTGCACACATTGAATCATTTTTACTCCAGTTATTTCGATCAATAGAGCCATAGATATTGACTACAAGTTCATGTAAGCATCGCATTGAAAACTCTTCGTCGAGATTGCCATTAGGGATTCAAACTCGAGAAACGCAAACTGAATTCAATTGAGAACTACACGGCTTAAATTAGAAACACTGCAGTAACTTTACCACAGTAGAGCCATAGATATTCACGAACAACTTCATGAAAGCATCGCACTGAATACTCTTCGTCAAGATTGGCATTAGGATTTCACACTGGAGAAACTAAAACTGAACTCAATTGAGAACTCCACGCCTTAAAATCAGAAACATTGCAGTAATTTTCCTTCAGTAGAGCCATAGGTATTCAATAACCATTTCATTCTAGTCTGGCATTCGAAAAGACTACCTCTAGGGTTTGTAAAACTCTACAATAGCAGAAATTATTTATCTAAGAAATCTTGAGTGATGAATTAGTCATGAAAAAAACCTCCTTGAAGATGACGAGCTGGAGCACACGCGGATCTGTGAAGCGAGCAACGGCAGCCGCCGTAACAAGGCTCGTCGCCTGCAATCTTCTATAGAGAATGCTTGTTTTCGGAGTGCTCGGAGGTTCCTGTACCCCTTCGACTCTTCTTCGTCGCACCATCCGCGACATGATGGTGTAGATCAAGATACTACAGAAATTGATGGGATCACGGACATTACTAACCTTTGCAAAAATCCACTGTAGCTGAAATTCTTTGGATCGTTGGGTGACAGTTACAATGTCCAGACGGTGGGAAGCGGAGAAGACGAAGAACAGACAGAGACTCCTCCACATTCATCTATGAGGGACATCCATCCATCAACGTCACGGAACTGCGTTCATCCACGGAAATAGGTCAGTCCGTGAAGCTGTACTTAGAGCATCGCGTAAGAAGGTCCGGTCCGAGCAAGGCCTTGATTTTGTCCCCCAACGTTTACACTAGAACTTCCAAACTCACCTTGGGCCCCTCAAAAATCAGGCTCTAAACACCATCTTGTTGTGTCTGCTCAGTTTGACTTATTGTTTGAATTTTGGGGAGCATTCTCTTGTCATTACTTTGTTTCTTGTCTAGGAATCCAAATTTGTGGTGAACAATGACTCTGGAACTTGAGACAATGAGTAGTACTTCCCTCGAATCAAATCAACAATCTAATTCCAACATTTGCTTTGATTAAATCTAGTTGTTGTTGGGCCATGACACAGGGCATGAGTGTGGGACCTACCCAACTTGTCCCACACTCCCACGTACTGAAATAATGAACCTAGACAAGCTACTTTGGTGTGCCATTTTGGCCATGCAATTGTGGACATGCTCTTAGCCACTAAATTCCCAAGGCACCACATCCTATTGTTGGCAAAACCATTAGAAGAGATTTCGGGGTTTTGAGGGCCGTTTGAGGTCCGTTCCCGGCGTTGTTCCCCCGGCAATGAAAGAACGCCGCTGTTAGAAAAAAAAAAATTGAAAAAAAAAAAAAAAAAATCTAAGTCCTTAAAATGAGAAACAAAGTTAAATTTTTTTATTTTTTATTTTTTTTCTTCGAAAAAACTGACCTAGCAGTCTCTCAGCCAGGTCAGCACAGGTGGGGAACAACGGGTTTTGGCGATTCTCAGGGAGGGTTCGAGAGCTAAAACACATGTAATGTTTGAAGTTTGATCAAATCTAACCAAATCACTATTTTTAGTATTTTTTTCCTCGTGTGAATACCATTAAAAATCTATTTTCAACATCAAGAATACGATTCTAAAAAATATTGTTATTACTTTTCTATTTAAGATTTTGTGCAAGGGTGTCCATTGCAAATCTTGGCTTCTTAGTTTTAGTGTTGGAAATGCTGGAGCCTCAAATACACTAGATCTAGGGGGAAATTCACATTAGAAAATTCATTTAGAAAAATTGTAGAGTAGATTTTGTGAAGCCATGAATTGATTGTTGTTATACAAGTCACGTCCTTTGACTTCCTATTTTTTTTCATGACCTCATTTTTAGATTTGAAATGTAAAAAGAAGGTTGATAGACTTCAAATCACTTTTCACTATTTTAGCACCCTCATCATCAAACATTATAATCTTTCAATCCATATGTAATATGGTTGTGTTTATTTTTCCTATGTCCTCCATAACACATCTAGTTTAAATTTATATGTCTACAATTTAAAAAATGATGATGAAACTTATCAAGAACTTTGACTTTATGTTTAATTTAGAGCAAATTCAAAGAGCTCAAAAAAGGCCTTGGGCATTTTAGGAGTTAGTATCAATATAGGGAGTCTAGAATTATTAAATTTTCTAAAGACTCCTATAATTAATTAATTTGAAGGTCCTTTAACACCTAAAGAGAATAGAAATCTAATTATGTCCTTGGAAATTGGGGAGACCCATATTTGACAAGGTAAAAAGCTACATTGGATATCGACATGATTTAAGAATAATTGTGCCATGGATTGAAGCAAATTGTCCAATTTTGGAAAAAAAAACTGGAACTAAGAGATGTATTTTATAGCCATTATATATTCATGTGTTTGTATTCAGAGTCAAATATAATATAATTCATTAAATCACATGAGATTAGGTAGAGGTACATTCAAATACCAAAACATAAATATATCTCAAATACTTTACTAGTGAGTATTTTAGAAACAACATGAGACCTACTATAGGGTACATTTTAAATGTTTGAGCTAATAATTTTAAAAATGTTCGAGTTACTATAGCATCACTTTTTTTAAGCATATTGTATTACAACTACGATTTAGTGTATAGTAATGATTCATAGTACATAATTTATAAGTCTATCCAAGGGGTAGTCTAAAAGAGAAGGGAAGAATCCACATGTTGAACTTCCATTTGCAGATAGACAAATTAATTAACATCTCATTTAGGATTGTTATATGTTTGTTTTTTCCAACTTAGATCTATGGAGAGTGATTTTCAAGGATGCACTGCATAAGTTAGGCTTAGCAATATAATGTTACTTGCAAGGTTTTTAGTTTTCATAGATTTTTCTCCTATTATACATGTATGATTCATTTGTATGAATTGTTTGATATATGATGTCTATATATGTATTATTTGTGTAGGTTGTATTCAACAATAGTTAGAGTGTACATGTTATACTAATCAAAGCTGAAACCGCATATAAATTTCTAGTTTACAATAGGGACATGTTTAAATGCCTCAAATTTCGATTTTAACTACTATAGGGTGTGGGAAAATGGGCAAAAAGTAGAAGTAGAATAAAATATAGGGGGATATCTATTATAAAATAATAGCTAAATAGACCCCAAATAAAAAATTTTGACACACACATATATATATATATATATGGATTACTAGGTATAGTGAAGTACCTGGGGACCATACACATTTAAGTCAAGGTTGTAATACTTCCAAACGATGAGTGGCATAATCTATAATCATTGTGCATTTGTTACCTTAACCACTTTTATTCCTAAATCCATTCATTGTCCTCATATCCTATAAAGAATAAATGTCATTCTTTAATGAATGAAGTATAAGGCAAAGGAAATGGATTCACACTTAAAAATAAAGGTCACCACCAAGTCCATGAGGTCACTATTCCCACACATGATCAACATGCTTGTATGTACATACCCTTCTTATTGTATAATCCAAAATATAGTGTTATCAGACTCAATCATGTGTAAACAATATATTAAATTTTTTAGTGATGTTTATTACAAAAAGACACTTTATCACCCTCATAACTAACATGTCTATCTATTGCAAAAATTGTCACCTAATTTGTACCTTCCTTTTACAATTGATGCATGTCCTAATGAAGTAATAGAATCATTTCCCATATTTTGCATATACAACTTTTTATAAAAATTGCATTGCAAAGTCAAATAAAATAAATATATAGCTTCTCATTGATACTTTACAATTCAAGGCCACAAGTAAATTCAAATCAATTAGGGCTTTCTTGGACCTTCAAATACATCTTTATATTCTACAATGTGCATTATACACTAGGAGAACAAATGTTTTCAACACCTTTTATATATATTTAGAATGTATTTTATTATTTTCTGAAAAATAACCTATCAAGGTATATATTTTCTTGAAACTTTCATTTACTATTTTTATACGTAACTTTTAGAAATTTTATGTTTGACATTATATTTTTCGGTTTGACTCTCATTTTCACATTTTGTACATCTTGTGTCATCAACATCTAGATTTAGTGTCATTTTTTGTCCAAATTCAACTATGGCATTTTAGGTATTGATCTTTATAGGGACACATAATTCAAATTCTTTTTGGCAATCACATACCATATTGGGGTAGTTACTTACTTAATGAACAATGAAGTGGTGGCAGTGCTTGCCACTTTTAACTAGATAGTTACTTACTTGCCAAATTTCAAGAGTAGAATAGGAATCTAGTATTAGCAACTTCATTCTCCATTTTCTTTTCTAACAAAATAACTTGTGATCTTGGAATCTAGTATAGAAAAGGAGAATTTTTTAAGACATTAGAAAAAAAATGAGGCCTCTAGAGGGCTGCTCCAAAGTGATCAAACAAGGCTATTGTTTCCAAAGTAGTCCTTGGCTGAAATCTAGTTGCAAAGGAAAGTCAGCTTGGGTGAATATTGCTAGAGCAGCTAGCTCCAACGACTAAATTTTTTTTTTAGTTTTTTTTTTCTACGACTAATTTTTTTTCTTTTTGAGAAAAGAAAAATGTATAATTGGATTCTTGTGTCACTAATAGCATTGAAAACTGCAGGTTTGAGGTGGGCGATTTTAGGGGAAAAAAAACTTTTCTTGCCAAAAAAAAAGATAGAAGGGTAGTTCGGGTGTTGCTGGAGCAACACTCCGGAGGCTTCATTTTTTCTCCAATGAAACAGGTACATGCATATTTCTACATTTTGAAGAGAAAACTTGAAAAGATCCATTCAAAATTGCCTACATAGGAGAGTGGTTTAGAGCAGTGCTACAATTGGTCTTTGCCAACAAGAAAAGAATATTTTATATTTCCCATTATGTGGGGACAACTGTAGCATGTGCCCTACTTTAGAGTGGTTAATATATTTACTTACATCCCCTCCCTAACTTTGAATCTTTCATTCCCAAAGGACCAAGTACCCGTTTAAAAGACACTTTAAAGACATGGATAGTGTAAAAAATAGGGGTTTGTATTACTTCATTTATTATAAAACCACTAGATGGTTTATCATTTTATACATGTTGACATCTTAGGTAGAATTGTGCAAAGTCAGTTTTTAATGGATGTGCTTAAAATTTTGACATTGGATGGGGTCTTTCACCTCTTTTGTTGGTTTTAAAAGAAAATGATTGAATGAATGGATCAAAAGTTATGCTAGCCAAAGTAATATGTCAATTCATGTAGTTTGGCATCTTTTGCTAAATTTTTCATTTACCTCTGAAATTTGGCATGACATGATATAGTATATAATAGTAAAAAGAACAATTTTTAGTTCAAAAATCTCATTCCAATAGGAGTCAAATTGTACTAACCCTGTTGGGTAGGTTTGAAGAAAAACATTTCCTAATAACTTCAAATGCAATTATCTTGAATTTTGCATTCTCAAAATTCTTGAAAAGTTTTTTGCACATTTTAAATACTTGTCTCTAAATTTCACTTCTTGAATATTCAATGAAAAATTTCCTCACTAAACATCAAATCATCAAAAAATGACTAGGATATTGCCTATTTAATTGACCTCTACCTATTGTAAGATGGTTTAGAATAAAGAAGACTCCTTATCTGCTTCCAAAATTTTGCATACCTATATCTAAAAAGATTTAGTACTACACTTTGGTATGGTTGAAGTACCCCAATTTTTTTAAGCTTGGTCAATGGAATAATAAATAGCAATTTTTGACAATTTCTCTTGAAAAAGACTAACAATACTTTAGGGGTTAAATTCTCTAAATTTTATAATCTGTAGTAAATAACACATTCTTGCGTTTTTATTGAAGAAATTTTATTTGTCCTGTTCGTGTGTGTGACACTAATTTGTCAATGTCACCCTATTTTGAATTACTAAAGATTGATATATAGATGTATTGATCTAATTTTCACAAAAATAAAATTTTGTGCTCATGCTAATACACCCCCCTGCCTTGCTAATTCAGTGATCCCTTTGAAAGAGTCAATCCGAATTCCATTTGGTCATGATCGACAAGCTGTTGTCAGAAAGGGTAATGCTTGGCAAAATCTAAGTCATTATATGTGTTTTGGCTCTCGGGGAGGGCTGCGAGTTCCCAACTCGACCCCCCCCTAGAACCGCCAAAACCCATTGTTCCCCGCCTATACTGACTTGGCTGAGAGACTACCAGGTCAATTTTTTTGAAAAATAAAAATAAAAATTTACCTTTGTTTTTCATTTTAAAGACTTAAAATTTTTTATTTTTTTTTATTTTTTTTCAAAAAAAATAAATCTGACAGCGGCGTTCTTTCACTGCCAGGGGAACAACGCCGGGAACGGCCTTGAAGCGGCCTTCTAGACCCCAAAATCTCTTCTAATGCTTCAACAGCTTGAAAACTGCAGAAATGTTTAGAAAGAGAACACAAATAAACCCTTAACGCCTTGATCCTTTTTCAAATTTTGGCACATTTTTGCTGATATCTTTGTACAGTAGTACCATTTACCAAAACTTCATGAAATTGGGCATAAAAGAAGGTTGTCTTTTCAAGATTCAAGTGTTACATTGGATGAATGAGAAGGTAGTTGGATGAAACAGTGCCTACAAGCCCTCTGTTCATTGTCTAGAATATGAATGTCGGAGCGCTTAAGGGTTAACCCTAGAAGGATGGGCCGATGACCATTGACTGTCCATCACTCTGTTTGCTGAAATTTGGACGTAAATATGAATGAAAAATTTTATATTTATTTTTCAGAGATGAAACCATGTCTCCTACAAGTCATAAAATTTTCAATTTTTTTTAAGAAAATCTGAAATTATTGTGAATTTTTTAAGAAAAAAATAAAGAAAATTCATATCGAATACATAATTATTACTCGTAAAATTCTGAAAATTTCCACCATGGATGTATATTGTAGTGCATAATATCATGGTGTAAACCAAAGATTTAGTGTCATTTTAAAATTAGAAAATTGACAAACCATGGTTATAGGTCCCCCATAAAAAAGGAGAAAAAAAACTTTTTGTGAATTCTCACAAGCAGACCGCCAGATCAATAAAAAAAGAATATTATCCAAAATTCCCCAGAACGGATAGCCTCATCCAAATTCTAGGAGTCACTCGAGTGGAGAAAGATGGAAGAGAAAGGCTGGGTAACATGATAAAAGCCCCAAATCAAAAGCTTGACTTGGACTGCAAGGCACTGATGATGACAAGCAACAGCACTAATTACATTACAACGATTGTCTGAAAGTCTGATTGTCTGCAATCTCACAGCTTCCATGTCGCTTACATCCCAGTCAAACGACTGCAGCAATTAGTCTTGTAAAAGCTGCTGCCTCATAAAGCAAAACTGTGAGCAGGAATTCAAGCGACATCACATCCCATTAGAAAAAAGCACCGACCAGGCTCACATACATCCTCACTCAACCCCAAAAAGAGTGAGATGCCGCCAGTCTAATAAGTGGGGTCATCAATTACATATTGCTTTAGATCTTCAGGAGTCACAGAAATTCTAAGAATTATGGCACTACCCCATCCTCAAATCTATCCAGAGAATGATCACATAGCAACGCTCCATAGCAACATCTTTGTCTCACAGAACATAAGCATTCTAAACAAAGCTCTCAGTCGCCAGAATCGCAGGGGGGGAAATTCTCTGCAAAAAGCTCGTCAAATCATTCTTGGTCACGGTCCTTCCAAGAAATCTCGTACGCAAGGCAGGCGGTGATTCACACGCCGCTGTTGCAATTCTCGGGAGGTTCAGGCCGAAGTCCACTGCAGTCGCCATGGAGAATGGTGAAAATGGCTGTTTGAGATGCAGCACAAATGAATGCGAAGTGACGGATCAGAAAAGCCCCAAACGGCTTTTTTTAAAAGTCTCAAATCTATTGCCACTCGATTTTGGTTCCGCGACGACGGCCTGCCTGGCTGCCTCCCGAGCTTTCGTTCGTGCCATGCTGCAGGCTATGTCCAGACAGAGAGTTCTCTCCATGGATCGCTTCACTCTCGGCAGGTGGAGACCTGCAGTTTGGTTTGTGCTCTTGGGGAGCTCCAAACGCGGGCGATGGTGTCGTCCGCAGTTCATCACTCTCTTGTCAGCTTACAACAACACTTGGTTGCGTATACAGGGGTTCCTGTTTCAGATGAGATCCAAGAGCGTCGCCAGTCTTTGCAGCTCCTGCGCTTGGTGATGTGGATGAAGCTCCGGGAACATCCCACCGTTGGGGTTTATATTTGTGGTGGGAGTTGCAGCAGCAGCGAACAAAGACTCAGGCGCCGGTTGCGGGTTAAGTTCTGTGTCCATAGTCCAAGACTCTAGCCCGTGAATCTCCGGCTGGACAAATGCCCCAAACACGTCATTACTCTCTCCGATGTGCTCAATGCTTGGAGAACTCTGCATGATGTACGAGTCCCATTCGTTCAGAAGCTCACTCGGTGTGTTGCTCGGCTTGATGCATTTCCAAAGCTCGGCTTGGGGGAAGGACGGCGCGGTGGTGAGCTTGCGCACAATCTCTTGGTGGGGGCCGGACGGACAATCCTTCTCCGCAGTGACCGTGCTCCCCGAATTCGACTGGTCGGACACCGTGGACTCGGTGTCGACGTCGGATTTGAGGAGCACCAGCTGTGGACCTTCCTTGCTCTGGAACATCTTCAGCTGCGGTTTGGGACCCTTGGGCTGGCGCACTTTCGGGACGGGCTCCTCGATTTTCGGACTGGGTTTCTTCTTCGGCATAGAGGAGTTGGAGACGTCGTCGCACGAGTCGCCGTCGCCGTCGTCGACTCCTGTGGGACTTCCTTTCGATTCCAACGGCAAGTGCGTCGCGGGATCCAGGCCCTGGCTGCGGAGCCGCTTCTTCAGACGCGTGTTCCAGTAGTTCTTGATTTCGTTGTCCGTGCGACCTGGTAGCTGCGCCGCGATTCGTGACCATCTGAGCAAAACCCAAACCCAAACCCTCAAACAACTAAGAAACATACTTGACACCCAACTCTCACTCGACTGAAGCTCTAGATATACACCAAGACACCACGAATTGCGAAGTCTAAGAAAGATGAGAAACTCGGGAAAATGTCAAAAATTGCGGAAATGGTGACACTAACCTGTTGCCCAGAGTCGCATGAAGGTCAAGGATGAGATTCTCCTCCGCCTCGGTGAAAATCCCGCGCTTGAGGTCTGGTCGCAAGTAGTTCGTCCATCGGAGACGACAGCTCTTCCCGCAACGCAACAACCCTAGAGAATCGCATTCCAAAACACACTCAGCAACACACACACAAGCACACAACCATTCCATCCTCACGAAAGAATCCTGCGAAAAAATAAAAACTCACGAGTTTCCTGACTACTCACCTGCCAGTTTGGGAATCGCTCGCCAACAGCAGATGCCGTTGGTGGTGATGTACGACACCAGCTTTCCATCTTCTTCTGCCGTCCATGGCCCTCGCTTGAGTCCCACTTTCTCACAGCATGGTTTCCTCCCCATGCCGGCCAAGCTTCCTGCTCTTCCACCTAGCTACACCAACAGATCCCTCGACCAGCCACAGCTTCGCCCCAAAACACAACCCTCCTTTCAGTTTCCCTCTTTACGCGGACTCCACAGACCTCCGTCTAGATGTTGCGTCTACTTCTCCGTTTGTGCGCGCAAGCACTGTAGTTCACAGGCTTTGTAGCCTCGAAGTTGACCATTCCGGGCATTTTACAGAAAGGATATCCTAGGGAACGGGGGAATGGTACGGTTGGGGTGTACCCGGGACCTGGTTTTCAAACCCGAAAGGACGCTTGGGACGGTTGCTTCCGGGGGAGGCTTCTACCTGCGTGGAGCAAAATCAGGCCCGGATGCTTTCGATTTTACCTCTAATAACTTTTAAACAATATTCTCCTCGTAGGTTGGGCCCCAGTCCAGTTGGAAAACGGTGGTGAATGAATCCCGTTCTAGAATATCCGACGTGGCGAAAGGGTTTACGAAAGGACAGTCGTATCGACTTCGTCCTTTGCTTCGGCCAGCCAGGTTTAACGAAATGCAAACCTGGAAGGTGCTTGTAAGTTAAAACATCGATCTTTGGGGAATTCGCCGAATTTTATGATTGAGGCGCCTCTGCACACCCTCAAAGATCGAGGCACTTGTGAATGTACTGTAGATGTGATGACTGCGCACGCTCATCCACAAGAGCGAGTGAGAATTTGACACTTAACTAATTATATCAAACTGAACCTCTGGAAACCACTTTTGGCACCTTTTCTAACGTAAAGCTTTACATTTGAATGTACTGCACGAGCCTTGGCTTGCTGCACGGAAACTATGTTCGAAATTTCGTCCAGAGAAACGGGAGTGAAGCTCGCACATCGTCGACAGGATGTCGAGATATATATATACAGTAATTGTTTCTATATTTCAAAGTAGCGAATTACTGAGAGTTTTCGTAGTATGGAGTTGTCATATCGTTCTGTTACGAACTCATGTGATTACAAACGCCACTTCCGTTACATACATTGGCGCGAAAGATTATATTCTCAATGGTGACAGAATTGTAAACAAGCTTTTCTAGAAGGGTTTTCTAGATTCCGGTGAGTTATTACGACGAAACTGAGCAGCAGTAACTCAATCTAAGACGGCACTCACGATCGCCCTCCAGATTCGAAATGTGGGGGCCATTACTAAGCGGAAATGACGACACTCTTGGGGGAAAAAAAAATATCCCTGACGACAACTTGGGAGAGATTGATGATTTCAAGGTAAAATCATTTTTTTCAAACGAGGTACAGTTGGAGATGACGAGGCGCGGAATCAGCGCGACTGATTGCAGCTTCGGGGAACGGGGAACGTGCCAGGTACAATGAATGGCGACGCGTCCGTACGGGCTGTACGAAAAGCGCGGTACGGCTGTACCACCGGGGACGGCCAAACTTTGGCGCCACACCAGGGTTGATAAGGTCGGGGCCTCGTGGGTGACCACGACTGTAGCTGGGGCCGTTTGGCGGGGTTGTCCGAGAGTATTGGAGGTCACATTATTTATACTTTGGCTTTTGGCTTTGAATGTCTTTCTCATTTGTCTCCGTCATTTGTCTCCGTCATTGCACACAAAGGAAAACTTGATTTCAAAGGTGCCAAACGAGGGGAGAAAATATATGCCACCAAGAAATTCACTTCATGGTGGAGGGAAATACCCACAACTCAAACATAACTAATCAAATAAGGTATTTGTGCACTCATAATCGACAGTAAATGTAATTGTGTACACTTGCAACTCTTCCGTATAAAATACAAATTGTTTTTAGTGGATCTTGTTGAATGCTAAAATCTACTGAAAACTTTGATTCTTTAATTCTTTTGATTTAATTTATTCATACATTTAATTACCTTAGTCTTCGTATAATAAATAGCCATGCCAAGTTCGATCAATCTTACCAAGGGTACAATATTCATTTGTAATTTTAGTTTGAAGGTCAATAATTTTTTTCTAACATGGGATTCCAGCAACCTAGCCAGTGTCAATTTGAATTTGAAGGAAATTGGTCGATGAGAAAATAAAATTGAAGGAAATAATCTGGTAGATTGTGAAATTGAGAAGATGGAGCCAATCCATTCCTATTTGTAGAAGGAAGCTCCAAAAATTCCACATGAACACGTGGGGTTATTGCTTTCATTCAGGAAATTTTATATCCATTTGCCTAAAAAAAAGTGGGCAACTTCAAGCCTATTGGGGGAAAAAATGGATATATGTGTTTAAAAATGCCAAACTATAATTATAGCCCTACATACCACTACCACAATGTTTCCAAAACCTCATTTCATCCATTTTGTAGAGCCAACACATACAAAAATTGCATATTCAAAATTTTGTACTCAAAATTGGCTACCTTAAATTTGAGCCCCTCAAAATGAAAGAGCCACACAATGTAATCTATTCTAAAAGAAACCATGACACGTAAGTACATTTTACTTTCTTCAGTGTACAAATAGTGTACATTTCATGCGGTGATCACTTCTAGTGACCACTGCAGTTCAACTTCAAAAATTCATAACTAATTCCACGAAGGTCCAAAAAATATGAAACGACTTGGGGTTAGATGCTAATTCCAGTCTTCTTCCTGTGAAGATTTTCTGAAAATTGCTTAAAGGACAATTATCCAAAAGACAATCAGCTCTTGTATGGTCACTTGAAGACTAAGGTAACAGGCTCAAAAACCGTTTAGGCTTTAAAACCGTGCCCTATTTTGAATCTGCACGAGTTGTACATGTTTCTTTTCATTGGCTTCAGTTATGTACAAGTGGTGAACATTTCAATTAGGGCACGGTTTAAGAGCACTGTGCCCTTTTGACTTCAAAATTTGATAACTAATTCCTCATAGCTTTGAAAAATACGAAACGACTTGGGTTAGGTGAAAATTCTACTTATTTTTCAAGGTAAATATGCTCACATATATTTCAAGGTGTTTCACCTTCTCGAAATTCAGTTTCAGCCCTTAGATGGGCGGTTTCTGAGCCTGTTACCTTATCTTAACTGAGAACCTTCATCAAACTAAGAAAAGCCACATACCCTTTGGTCCAAAAAACAAAAAAACAAAAAACAAAAACTACTTGAATGAGGAACATGCACACAAACCCACAAGTCAGAGAATTATTTGCCAATCAAAGAAACCCATTTCGATTTCCATTTCAAAGGGGCGAACTCCACATGCTTTTCTGCCATTCAAGTCGACCCCTCCTGACGCTTTCCAGAAAAGGATTTCCATTGGGGAGAAACCGGGGGTGGGACTAAACAGTACGATTCCGGTTGTACGGCTGTACCTAGTTCCTATTTCTACGCACACGTACACATAGGTACGCCCCTGCTGTTTTCTCTCCCCACCCGTTCGGGACTTCGGGAGGCTTGTTGGGGGCCATCCCGGAAGGCCTCCGTCAGCGGCAGCCAGTCTCCCCCGGAGCAAAATCAGCAGATTCCATGTCTTTTCTTTCAGTCCAATTGTTACTTGTCTCTAAGGGAGAAAAAAAACTTTTTCTTAAAAGCTACTTATATTCATTCGATTGGGTCCCAGTGAATGATGCAAACAGTGATGCATTGAATGATGCTGCTGTTCTAGAAAGAATCGTAATAAGAATCATAAGAATCATAAGAATCGACGTGGTTCAGTTGGGAAGGAGTTATGAAGGATCAGGAAGAGAGTGATCTTCGTCCTAAACTTCGTCGAAGGCTTCATCCACTGAGGCTGAGGAGTGACGACCACTCTGGAGAGAGAGAACGGCAGCTTCTGCAATGGCTGGGCCGAGCAGGCAAGCAGCTTTTTTTTAATTTTATTTCGTTGCTTGGAAGAAGAATTGAAAGCGGAGCCGTGCAGAAGGCGGTTGTTGCTGGAATCATAATGAAGCTCTATACATGTGCGTAGACATGGAGGAAGAAGGAGTAAGGGCGCGTCTCCATTGCCTCTTGGACCTCCAGGATCGGAGGGGTCTAGGAGGCCTCCATTACGAAAGCAGGTCCGGGCTGGAGCCTGCGCATTCTAGGCGCGCGGGGCTGGAGGAATTGGACCCTCCCCTGGACCCCCTAATTTGAGAATTCTGTCAAGTGATCTCGCTGTCTCGCACGCAGCGCCCTCGTCTCTGCCTCCACGTCCCCATGAGATAAAAAAAAGTTTTCTTTTTATGCCCCTCCGGGTCCCTGCCTCCAGGTGCAATGGAGACCACCTGGAGGGGTCCAACGCCTCTGACCCGGAGGTCTGGGCGGCTCCAGCTTCTGGAGGTCCAGGAGCGCAATGGAAACCGGCCTTAACTACGGTATGAAAGAGTAGTGTGAATGGAGCGTCTATTGGGAATGGCTCAACTATTTAAGCCTCGTGGATTTTGAGATGGCGAATTCCATCCTTAATGCCTCGCGGATAGGAGGTGAACCATGTAATAAAAGAATCAACATGTTCATCCCCCTTGAGAAATTCTCGGGTCCTTGTGTGATGGCAAGGTAGTTGATGCACCCCACAACGACTACCATTGTTGGGTGGACTATGGAGGTGAGCACCCCGCCAATACATGGGTTTGAACTCATAACCACCTTAGAGCCTCCTTACATGTATCGATCATCGGGGAACTTTCACAGCGGCTGCTACAATGAAAAATAGACATTGCATTTTCATGTAGACCTGATAGGTGGGGATGGAGACAATAAAAAATTCCCATGTATTAGATTCCCTAGTCTCCACCATGAGGTTGTTCACCGGTATCAGTAAAACTTCAACTCTTCTTTTTCCGCTTACCCACCCCGGCAAGACCATCAGTGGAGCTGCTTTTGTCTTCTTGCTTGAATTAGCATAAAGCTTATCCATCGGGTGAGCATGTAAGCTGGCCCTTATTAGTGTACCAAGGTTGCAAGTGACTTTGGATGAAACATACCAAATGAGAGTGAACTATTAATTTACTCACTCAAATAAGCATGCATTCATCCAGCAAAATGATTATCTCTAAAGGCAATGTAATCATTCAACGATTTCATCCATTGCAAAAGAGGAATATATTATTACATTTGTTTGGTATTGCTTTGGGAGGATGAGTTACTTCTAAAGACTTTGTGTTCACAAACACTTCTAAATGAATTTTATACTTACCCTATTTACATTGTTTGTTGTGTTTGCTTCAATTTTCGTAATTTTTTTCTAGAGTATTCTTAAATTGGATTTTTCTTTTTGAAAAACAAAACAAAACAAAATATAGACAATTTTGTGGACTTTCATACATTATGGAATAAGTATTTTGAAAAATTATTTCATTCACTAGCTACAATTGCTCATCTATCAAAAAATCACTTGCTCCAAATTTCATCTCTGAATTCCTTAGATTAGGTACTCAATAATACTTCAAAGCTCTAAATTTGCAAGTGTGATATATTTTCAAAAATCAATATTCCTTCTCAGCTGAAGTCCATGGGTTGTATATTATTTGCTACGATAATCTCACCATTAGGATTTATATGTTTCAGTTTCATTTTTGGACTATTATCAATTTAATTTCCCTTTCTAACATTCACCCACTTCTACGTAAGAATTATTTTTTTAAGTGAAAATTATGTTAAGAAAATTTAAGTTTAAATTCTAAATTTTCAACTCGATTTTCTATTATGTAGATTTAAACCTCAAAACTTTATAGAACAAAAAATTTAAATTAAGAGAATTCAAAGTCTGAAAATCTAATAAGGTGAAGGTAAAAAAAATCTTTTTTTTTCCACTTTGATCACTCATTAGCTTTTAACCTCTAAAGCCCTAAACCATGATTTCAAGCCATTTTTCACTTTGGGGTAAGCCCTTCCCGATGCAATATTTGTTAACCCCTAAAGGTTTGAATATTGTTTTTTGACAACATATTGATTTTGGGCAGCTCATTATGAACAAATTTTTTATTTTTTTTATTTGAAAATTTCACACAACATGCGCTTGAGGAGTAACTTTAAGGCCCAACAATTTTCATAACTTTTAACTATATGGTTAAAAATTTAAGGCATGATATGTAATTTTCAACAATCGGCAGACAACCTCGATAATGCATTAGAGAAATTCTCAGCCCTCCAGAGGGCCGCTCCAGAGCAACTGAAAGGACCCCAAGATTACATTTAACTTTACTTAATGATTTGTTTTTCCCCTATAGTCGATCACCGGAAGTCATGATGTCCGACAACTGTTAATGGCTCAAAATTCAAGTATAAGTAGTTAAATAATGAGGGTTCAAGTATTGTAAATTAAGAAAATTCATTGAAATTAAGCAAAATGAAGTGAATTTTCAAGCTAGTTGCCAAAAAAATTAGAAAACTCTGACGTTTTCCAACTAACTTCTAAAGTCAATTAGTTTAAGATGTTTAATGATGACAAGAGAATATATCTTTATGTACACATGGGGTGGTAGGAGGTAGAACAACCCATGTGGGATATGTAGTTTAAAATTTGTAGTTTCTCAATTGCTCATAGTTAAGTTTAAAGTAGGAATCTTGTTAAAACTAGAATTTTAAACCCCATTTAGGCATAGTAAAATGAATTTTTTCAAAAAACTTTGAACTAAAAAAAGTTGAAAAATCAAACTAGTTTTCATGTACAAGAATTAATTTTATGTTTAGAGCCTCCAATAAAAAGTTATAGACAAAATTCTAAAAGGGGTTGAAAGGGAGATTTTCTTTGACATTTTCAAAAACCTTCTCTAAATTTTGACTATAACTTTTTATTGGAGGCTCTAAACTTCAAACGGATTTTTGGACATGGAAACTAGCTTGATTCTACAACTTTATTTAGTTCAAAGGTTTCTGATAAAAATTATTCTACTATGCCTAAATGAGGTTTGAAATTCTAGTTTTAACACAATTCCTACTTTAAACTTAACTATGAGCGGTTGAAAAACTACAAATTCTAAACTACATATCCCACATGGGTTGTTCTACCTCCTACCACTTCATGTGTACATAAAGAGAATCTCTTCTCATCATTAAACATCTTAAACTAAGTGACTTTAAAAGTTAGTTGGAAAATGTAAGAGTTTCCTAATTTTTTGGCAACTAGCTTGAAAATTCACTTCATTTTAAATAATTTCATTGAATTTGTTTAATTTTTCAATTAATCACCTCATATGTTCAAGCGGTTGATTATTAAACAGACTTTTATTACACTTTCGTTATTGGAGTTCTGACGTCTTTCGCGATATTCACCCACTTTGACAATGCATTGTGGCTATATGTCCCTACTAATTCTTACACAATTAATAGATTGGTTTGGTCACTATGGAGTATCCCTCTGGAGGGTTGAGAATTTTTCTAATGGTGTTGGATTATCTTAACAAACTTGTTGAGAGTATTTATAAAAAAATTTAAATCAATTGGACCTATCTATCAAGATCGCCTAAACTACCTCTACTTCGAAAAAAATGTCTTTTTGAGCCATAATTTTTTAAACCTTGACTTGGATTGTTGTAAAAATTTCTAGGCATCAAACAAATATGAACATTTAGTAAAAAATTCACAAGAATCCAACAAATATTGCATTGGAAAGGATTGCCCCAAAGTAGAAAATGGTCTGAAATCGTACCTTAAGGCTTTAGGAGTTAATCTACCAAATGGATTGCCAAAGTGTCTCAGAAAATTTCCACACATTCTCATACAAGTCTAATACAATATGCAAAAAAAGTAGTTTGTTTCATCGTAGCTTTTTGCACTAGAAATGGCAATTTTGAAGTGTTTTTTGGTGACACCTATAGAGATTAAGTGGATTACTAACAAGTCCAACAATTGTTCTTGACAATTGACACTTGGGGCAAACTTCCATGCAAGGAAATTGGAGAAAACAAGCAAAGAAGACAAAAAGGGATTGTGATTTTCAACATAAAAATATGCAACATTCATTTCCTAAAATTAAAATTGTTGGCCATTATGAATTTGGAGGAGGCTTATGAAAAGCAAGGTGGGCAACCTTTTTAACATTGTACTTAACTTTTTGGTTGCTTTTAGTTTGACAACAAGACAAAGCTCCTCCTCAAATGTATTTTCTGCCTACTCACATAACAATGAAAGCATTCCCAAACTCAGCAAAAACAGTTCCCACTCTAGTTATAAAACTGAACATGAAAGTTCATTTTGGACTCCGATTATGCATCGAAGATCATCCTCAACGTCTTCTTCTGGCTCTCCGTCTGCCTTGCGATCTTTTTTGCATTGAAACTCTTTCAGTTGTGTCAAAAAAAGAAGAGAGGACTAGCTTGACAGTACCTGCCACAGGACATCTCAACATTTCCCAGTTCGAATCATGCAAAATTATCCAGCAGCCCCCAAATGAAGCTTCCGGCCAAGCTTCGTCGTTGCATCGAGGAACAGACGCAACGATTTCATCAGTGCGGCGGATCGGAAGAGCTAGACGACGACTGACTTGGAAGCGACTGACGCGGCACTCTATGCGCGCGCCATGTGCTTTACCGTACGTTACAGGGAGCTGAATTTTACTGCAGGCTCGCTCGACCTTCAATTCGACCTTTTTCAGAATCCAGATCGATCGGAGCGCCTGCCTGCCAGGGTTCCGTTTTATTTCATTTTGGGGGGCAACATTTGCAGAAATCTATCTGCAGCCAGTTCTTCACTCAAAGCCATATTAAGCACTTTTCATGAAGCTTTTGACGTACGTCCATGTGTGCCGTCATTCATCCACATAGGAATCACTGGCAAATATTCTGCAAAGAGTTTGTTAGCAATTCAGCAATATCTGAAGGCCGGGAGACTATATATGTTGCCAGATATTCCTTCAGAACAATTTGTATCGCTCAATAGAATACGTCCCTGCTGCTTGGCTGTACCCAGCTGCCGAATTCTCTCTCCCGAAATGCAGATCGTCGATCGACACCTGTTGGGTCGACGGTGTTGCAATTACCAAAAGCGTGGACTTTTTACAGAACGTAATCATCTCTTGCTTTTCGATTTGCTTTTCGATTTGCTTTTGCATTGACGGACACAAATTTTGTGGTGCAGGAAAGCCATTCATGACATGCATTGGAAAAGGAGCTTGCGTCATGGAAACCAGTTTTGAAGGTTCTTCCAGAATCCAGACAGAATGAGAATCACTCATCCTTGACGTCATTTGCTTTTGCGAATCTGCGAGTTTGCTGAGAATTCTCGTCAGGAGTTGACTTTGCTCACTTTCTAATTCTCACGCAAATTCATGTGATTCATCGTCATCGGCGTGATTCTTATTAGCGCCCAACATTGAGAAAGCCGCTCTGGAATCTAGGATTTGTAGGTTTATGTTTCCAGGATCGAACCCGCCTCAAAAATTGTCAGTTGTGTAAATCCCTCTGAACTTACAGTAAGAGAAACTGTCATTATACGCCCAAACGTGTTCAAAATGCACGCAATAACATGGAGTTTGTGCCGTTGTGACATTATAGTACTGTTGTATGGAAAGCTTCAGTAAGAAAGTAATTTAATTAGAATCATAAAGAAGGCGCTTCAAAAGTTAAAACCCTTTTCAGTCTTGAAACTCCTGATTACGGTATTTGAATGCAACAGTTCTTGTAATATAACAGTGTGATCTAAAGAGAGTACACAGTAAGGATCCGTATTCGGTTTATAAATGTTTTTGAACAAAGGTGACGAAAGCTCTGTCATTGCATTCTGTTTCAAATTTTCGTTGGCTTTGGCTGCGATAGTGACGGTGCTTTTGCAGCCATGAATGTGACAGTAATGCATTTCTAGAGTTTCGTAGGACTGAGGTCCAGCAACAAACGACCTCAAGGAGAGACCACAGCTTCCTGGGAAGACAACAAAGCTGGTCTGTTGTGAACTGGAACGCTTTGGAGCTCAGAAACCGGAAGTTGGAAAAGAGAGTCAATTTGACTTGGACAAGGCATGACTATAAATTTGACCATGCTTATACTATTGATTTCATAAGGAAATTTCTCCTTCTAGGTTTTGGCACATCACTACCATAGACTTGCAAAAGAAAATGGTATCGTGCATTGCTATATAATTACAAAAAGAAGTAGCAAGTGTTTATGTCAATTTTGAAGGCATAAGGAATAAGTGACAAATTTCCAAAAGTCAATGTTGGTTGATACATACAAAGAAAAGATTTCCATCATTGAATCAAATCATTGCCCAATCAAAAGTGAATTGAATTTTTTTTCACCATTAATTGTCTCCTATCAAAACTACCACCTCAACGACACTGTAAATGGACCCATTAATTCTCCAACATGGTTTCTAATGCCACCTTGTTGTTCTCCTTTACTCTTCACCATTTCAAGCATTTTGCTTGTTCATTTTTCATTCCATAATAGGGGTCAACATTCCATCGGGTCAATTTAAAGTGTATTCTAACTTATCCTATTAGTGCATTGATACTAATTTTCCAAAGTCTCACTATTTTGAATTAGTGCAATTTTAAATAATTATGGTGCAATTTAGTAATTTTTACAATAATAATTTTGCAACACACTAATTTTGCATGCTTAGTAGGAGTACAAATCAATTTAGTTACCTTAGTATGAAATTCTTGCTTAAAATTTAGAAGACTTTGACAAAGCAAACAATGAGAGTTGAAATCTGTTGTATTTCAAAGATGTTAGATTAAGGGTAGTTTAGTGTCAATAATAAGTGATCCACGACCTCAACTTTGAAAATTTATTGTTTACACATATAATATAGGAAAATTTTCAGACCAATTACATTATTTCATTTCTGTTTTCAATCACTACCACCTTGATAAGATTTTTATTTTCTCCCAAATTGTATTCACAAACAAGAGTTTGTTTTAAGTGAGAGTATACCTTAGTAACATAGAATATATAGGGAATTTGGTTAAAATGGTAATTATATTCCATATGCCATGTTTAGACCACGTGGTCTGAACCACGAAACTGCTTTCTAAGACACATATAGATTTCAGACCGCATAGTCTAAATTGTAAAAGTACCAAAGTTTGCACAATGGTGCCATTTTAACCAAATTCCCCATATATATATATATATGATTGTGTGTACACGTGTATCAACTATTTCCCAAGGTTGTCGATGAGTGCGTTGGTGTAATTGGTGCAGGTAGCGGAGCCTCCAAGGTCGCCTGTTCGGTATTTCCCCTCAGCAATCGTCTTCAGAATGGATTTGTGGATCATCTCAGCAGGTTCCGTCATCTTCAGGTGTTGCAGCATCATCACGGAGCTCAATAGAATTGCTGTAGGATTTGCCAAATTCTGCAGTCAAATAATACTAACAGCTCATGAATCCAATCAATTTGGATACGTAAACATGTCACATAAGGAATGTATGTCATCCTATTTGTAGCATAATTCAATTGTGACCTCTTTGTTGTCACTATTTTATCAGTACGGTAACATAGTGCATGTTTCAAATTGCAATGAAGTGTATCATGAATCAGTAAATTTAGAGAATTCTGTGATTATCTACACAACAATCTCTTTCATAACATATTATCTACTATCACATCCTATGTTTTCTCACCAAGTCCCTTGGAGTTCACATATTTAACTCAAATTTGGTCTCAAGAAGTTGAATTTAAATGTGATATCTACAGCACACCTTTCCAGCAATGTCAGGGGCTGTCCCATGCACAGCTTCCATAAGCGCTAAGCCGTTGTCTCCAATGTTGCCACTGCACACAAGGATTTTTTGGTGAATGCTACAAAGGAAAAATTCAAGTTCAAAATCCACTTGTGGAGTGTTGTCAGAGTTGTCCTGGTTCAACAGGTGCTTCATGAGAATTTTACATAATATACTTGGAAAATAGTAATTACGTAATGAAATTAGAATTGTATTTCAATGGCCTTGTCCAGCAGCTACTGTAGTAATCCGACTTAGTCAAGCATTGGTTACCTTGGAGTCAAGCCCAAGCCTCCAATCAATCCGGCACAGAGATCACTGATTATGTCGCCATACAAATTAGGCATCACCAAGACATCAAAAAGCCCTGGATTTTTCACCAACTGCAACATCACTCCCACATGCATGCATAAGAAATAAGGTAAATGAGTCCATTGCGGACACACATTGGTTCTTCATTGGAACTGCCATAAATTAAGAGTATCAATGTTCAACATCTACATATAGCTCATAGTCATAGGATACAGAGCAATTAAGTAATAACAACTTGCATATTGGGCACACAGATGGAGTTGGAGGTTTTTGGGAAGCTATAAAACAATTTTTTTGTTCCATCAAAAACACTACAATGACTATATGCATTCATCCCCAAGTGTCTAACGATATTTGACAATTAACATATAAAGTGTATAATTTGTTTTTAGCTTGGACACCTATGGTTGAAGAACAACTTGTGGACAACAAATCATTGAATCTCAACTTAGTGATGGAGGTGCATACCATCATACAACAATTGTCAATGATAACCTCCTCATATACAAGGTCGGAATACTTCTCTGCTACTTCTCGACAACACTGTCATCCATGCTTACAACATTCCTATGAGATAATCTAAAGTTAATAGCAACAAGTCTACAAAATATACACTCATACCTCATTGATATGACATTCGCTAGAACGATATTATGGAATATCTTGTTACAATCCCATTGGATGTAGCATACATGTCATACATTCAAATTATAGTGTAACTTCATACCACATTGAAATACTAAAATATTGAAATGATCGTTATGTAATTAAAGAGATTGAACTAACCTACCATGAAAAAAACCTTTGGACCACCAAATCTTTAAATGTTCAAGATTTCATTAATCTCTTCTATGAGGACCATCAAGTGGATCTATATAGGCAAAATTCCTATGGCCTTGATTAAGAGCAAATATAGTGCTTTTGCTTGTTACTTTAAAGAAAAAAATTGCACATTGGGAATATGTAATAATGGAGGTAATCCATTTCAGAGGCTCCACTACATGTTAGTCATTGGTTTGAGACCTTATACAATAATAAAATCTAAAAAGAAAGAGTCCAATCCTCAATTGAGATGAAAACAATGAAAGTCACAAACACCAAAGTCTTCAAAGTCATTTGAAGAGAATTTTTGTTAACCAATAAGGTAGAAAATACAAAAACCATTAGTAAACTAATATTGATTGAAATATCAATCCTTCTTGCTAAAAAAATTCATTAATTCATACAATTGGTTTGACTTATTTGTAATTAGTGTAAGCAAGATTTGAATAAATATATTTAAATGCTTATCCTTAAATGGAAATGGGATTTTCTATTCACTTATCTTATCCACTAGATTCTTCTTTGCATAATTGCATCAAAAATTCATACATAATGATCTAAAAAATATTCATCATATTAAGCTTTAGTATTCAATGTGATGTCTAGTCTTTATAATAATCTTCTAATGAAAACACACTCCTAAATATTGGTTAGAATGCTTTAAAGGTATATTCACACTAAGAGGAGAATGTGAAAGTTAACCCTTTTATGTCCTAAGAGTACCTGTATGTGGTATTAAAAACAACCAAAAAATGTGAAAATTTGAAATTGTCTTTTCCAAGTATAGAGAAGTATAATTGTAACTAATCTTATTATCTTGTAAGTATGTTCTCAAAATGTGTTTGATGCAAAGATACAAAGATCATAAGTTTTAACAACTTCACATGTTAATTGACTTTCATTGCACCATGGCATTTTGCTATATTTCTACTTTTATCCAACAAAATAAAAATATGAGGTCACTACTATTCATGAAGGGAGCATCTTTTTGTCCCTTGAAGATTATATTAACCCCTCTATGTGATAAACTCTCAAATTTGAAAAACTATTGACCCTTGCTATGGTTATATTTTAAACTCCTTTTAACCTTCGGGGCAAGGCTCAAATTTTATATCCCACCTTTTTCATCACAATTTATATTTTAAACTCCTTTTAACCTTCGGGGCAAGGCTCAAATTTTATATCCCACCTTTTTCATCACAATTTACATTTTAAACTCCTTTTAACCTTCGGGGCAAGGCTCAAATTTTATATCCCACCTTTTTCATCACAATGGGTGTGAAATGTACTTACCCGTAAGTTCACGACATAAATAGTACCCCTCTATCGTACATGATGTCAAATTTGACTTGCCTGTAGGAACAGGCCATCAGTCTTCTTCATTATGTTTGCTTTGTGGATGGCTGAAACACGTTTTCGACCATGAAGCTTGGCGTAGTGGAAGGCATATTCAGCAACACGCTTGCTGGCAGTGCGGGTGATGATCTTCAAACTCTCCACCACACCTTTGACCACCTGGTCATTGTCCAACAATTAACACTATAATGAAGAGTATCATGTACTGTAGTAATTGTGATTAGCCAATTAAAAAATGTACATAAAAAAAGGGGCAGATTTGTTGATTTCTGCAAATAATCTTATAGTATGTCCCTGTAGCCACTTGCCACTCCAATGGCTCACTGGTTGTGCGAGGAAAATATGCCTATTATCAAGCAGATTTGCTATCCAGGTATCTTGGAGAGGCTATTTGTCAACTCATGTATTTTTCAGAGATTGAGAAGTTTGAGAGATGCCACTTGCACCAAGACATTGCAACTAGAAATGAATTTTTTGTGATTTTTCAAAATTTGTTGAGACTAAATCAATCACCCATGCTAATCCATGTGTTGACGTGTCCCCTCCCCAAGTGCATTGTCATGATGCTAAAGGATTGCTAAGATTGTGGTAATGGATGGGTGACTGATGCAAATGGGCATGTCCAATAGATATCCAAATTGGGTGACTAACAGCATTGGGTTGTTAACACAACCTAATTATCAACACATACCTGATGCTCCAAACCACTGTACTCGCCTTCTGTGTTCTCTCGAATGGTAACAAGATCAACATTGTCGTAGCGCGTTTTGTAGCCTGGGATGCTCAAGCACGGCCGCACATTGGCATACAATCCAAGCTCTTTCCGCAGCGTCAAGTTCAAGGACTTGTGACCTTTCCCAATGGGAGTGGCCATGGGTCCCTTGAGGCCAATCCCACATTGCCTCACCGACTCCATACTATCCCAAGTGATGAAGCTCCCTGTTTTGGGATCCACTGTCTTGCCGACAAAGTGGATGTCCCATTCGACTTGAACTCTCACGGCATCAAAAATCTGCACTCTCAGTTAGATCGCCCTAAGTGAACTAATATGTGCATAGAAATATTATACGTACATTCCGTTATTACTATAAAATTAAAATAAAAACAAAAAACAACATTACTTTCAGTTTATCTTGTAAAAATCCTATTCAACTATGATACAATTGGAAATGAAAAACTTCCTCATGCATTCTGGCAAAGAGAAAAGAATTTAGTGGCAACTAAATTGAAGCTCCTAAGTTTTAGGTTACACTAACGCTCTGAGAATCAATTTCCTGTTCCTGACATTGTTCTAATGTCGAAATGAGAACGAAACTCTGCAGATTTGGTACCCGAGTTTTTATCCATCTCCTAAGAAGACGTTGATTGTCTCTGTGTCAAAAATTCACACTTATCAAGATTCAGAGTTCGTGTGAACTTTTTTTTGTTACGGTATACATTTGTCATGTGCAAAACCATAGTGATCTTCAAGGGTTGTAAAAATAGTAAGTACAAGGAACTATGAGTCTTGAGCTGCAAATGACTAGAAAACCTGTCTATGGTGCCCTGTGTCTTGGAAAACATGTAAAAAGGTTCACCCTGTTCCTCATAAGCTCTTCATATGCGTGCTTGACCTAATTCTTGTCATCAACTGTAGCTACATAATATTAGGTTCTTGCCTTAGTCACCAGCACTTATTCAGAGATCTTTAAAGATGTCTCTCTTAGCAATGTCGTCTTCTGGACATCAGAAAACCAATGCAAGAGCAATGCAAGAGCAATGCAATCAGCAAACAGAGTTTTCAAGGAAGATCTAACGTTCTTTAAAGTCTCTCTGCTGCACCCAAGAACCTGAATGGATCATCTGTTCGATTTAATCAAATGCTGAGCTAAAGTCTGAATGCTAAGCTTAATTTGCTATCTTCTCATTAACAGCATGGCAAAGTGCCAATAGGAGTCATATCAGAGCAGTAGAATGTTTAATAACATTCAAGTCCAATTCTCAAAGCAACAGAAGCATATGGTGACAAGAATGCCAAGCAATGGAAAAATCACCTTCTTGACCGATTCTGCAATCTCTGGACCAATGCCATCACCTGGAAACAACGTCGCCTTAATACACCCACCACCACTGGAAGAAAACCCTCTTCTCTCTCCACCATGATCTGAGGTTTGCAATACAGGAGAGCCTGTCACAGAGGAATTAGGAGAAATAGAGGGAGAACTGGACTGTTGTAGAAGAGATGGCGGTGCAAGAGTTAGCAGGTTCTCTCTCCCAGGATGACAAAGAGTGTTGATAGCTGACAATGCCCTATGCAACAACAACTGAGGGTTTCCCGGTGGCCGCAACGCCATGCTTGCAGTACTGTAGGGGTGTCAAACCTCACTCTTCGCAACAATAATCTCCAATTGTGTCACTTTCACTTTCTTGAACAAACAAACTCTAGTGTACGTTAGTTCCTCCAAAGGATTGGAGTTAATTTTTCCCTATCCAAATTGGGCACAAGACAATGCTACTTTCTCCGAAAGAAGTAACCTCTCATAGAATTTTCAAGTCTCGTTTGAGCACTGCCTCGAACTTATTGGAATGCACAAGTCTCACATTGTAACACCCCGCTTCACTTCAAGATCACCAAATTTTCACAAGTCATTCCATCGTTCAATCAGAAGATAAAATGCTTGCAGCCCAAAGCTCAGCAAGAAAATAGGGTTGCAACCCCGAGTTTGGAACTGCAATGCTTGTAGGACTGAATGGAGGCTGTAACGTAGTTTGTTTCTGCTTCTTTTGTTGTGGGTTTTTGCTGTTGTTTGTTTTGTCTGCGACCTGCTAACCAACTTACCAACCGACTACTTGAAACCCAGAGTCCGGACATGACCGTTTCGAACGGAATCTGATGTTTCGTTGGGTGGGACGTTAGGAGAACAGGGTGTGCATTCCTGTTGTAATGTTCACTAGGGTTTAGGGTTTGTGAGCCCTAAACCCTGATTGCTATCTGTTTGTGAACATGTTCTTGCCTATAACGTATAACCTCAGTGAATGAGAATTGAGGGCCACTTTTGGATACACTTATTACAACACTTTGAAGATTGATAGTTTTTTTCATTCACTGTCTAGAAGATGCATTTGAAGAGACTATAGAACATATTTTGACTACCAGCAATTTGTCATTTGTTGTAAAAAAGAAGTGCTTGCATTTTCTTTAGGAGGAAATTTTGGAGCTAGGTCCACGAGGCCATATGTAATTTAAGGTAACTCCCACCACCACCACATTCATGACACTAGTTGGATAAGCCCATTGTATGTAAAATTCTTCTCCACAAATATAAGGTAAATTAGCTTATGACAAACAAACCACCCAATGCAAACACCTAGGAAATGATCCATTAGAATCTTACATCAACCCATGACAAAAAAATTCCAATAAATGAGATTTGAACTAATTAGGTTGAGTTAGTGGACACATTCAATGGCTTGGATGATGGTGACGGAGTTATTCGTGATTGTAATGGAAACTTTCACCCTTTTATTATAAATTCATCACAAGAAGTAATGTGACTACTTTAGGTGGTAAGATGACCATTATGGGTACATTTTTTGGTGGTTTGGGGGTAGCTTGAAGATTGTTTGGGGCCAATTGGGCAGTACACTTCAAAAATTCATAAGAAATTCATACTTTGTCCAAAAAATAAAATTTCAATTGCTCTCTCCATTTTTCACATTTGGCTTTACATTCATTTTTTTTTTAAATTCAATAATGTCAACAAGGCAAACCAGTCATTCTGCTTGTCATAGGATGGTTTACCTTACATAGCAAGAAGAATTTTCCATACAATGTCCAAACTTGTGCCGCGTTACTTGAGCCCAAATTAAAGCTACTAAGGTAGTGTGCTCATAAACCACCCTTCTTCTTCAGATCATCTTGTAGGTAGCTATAGAATGGATGCAAGGTGATCCTTGAATGGACCTCTTTGCTATGTTAATGAATTCAAGAAGAATTGTTTTTTTTATTGTAAGAGCCAATCATTGGCTGTGATTTCTGCACATTTCTTTATAAGTCACAAGGGGATGGATTTTGGGACACCTATGGTCACAAATAGGTGCCTATGAAAATTTATAAGTAATTCAAAAATGCTTGGAAAAATATGAAACTACTTGTGTTGGGTTCCACATCTATTTTTCTTTCTCTGAAAAATGATCTAAAAACCATTTTGTCCTTGGAAACCTGTGAAAAAGGCAAATCAGCCCTTAAAGTGACGGTTTATGAGCACACTACCTTATTGTTTATGAACGGAGGATGCATAATGTACTTTCCCTTTCGGTTGAACCATTTTGCTCTTGATGAATTTTCTTCCATTTAAGTGTGTCAAAAGAGCGATGGAAAATGTGCTTTCCCATGTCAGTAAGGTAGGAGGCTCGAATGTTGGAGGGTCATTTAGAACCGCTCATGTAGACTCACCTGTAATGGACTTGAGGTGGTCTTCAAATGGACCTTCTACTGTCATTGAATGGATCAATAAAAAAAATATTATTTATTGTAAGAGCCAATCATTCGTTTTACTTTCCCCATTTCTCTCTAAAAATTGTAAGTGAACAATTTATGGAAGACCTATGGTCAAAAATAGGGACCTATGACTCATCTTATTTGAAAATTCATAAGTAATTCAAAAATACTTCAAAAAATACAAAACGACTTGGATTACAATCAGAATCTATTTTTCTTTGTCTAAAAAATGAGCTAAAAATAATCCCATACAAGAGACGACATGAAAAAGGCAAACCAGTCCTTAAGTGCACGCTTTAAGAGCATCCCACCTTACTCATTACATTAGATTTCAGGCCAGTGAGAGACCCTGAGTTCTCCGACGTTCCTGGACTGTGGGAACGTCGGAGAACCAGCAGTCCGACCTGGCACAGAGACTGCCAGGTCGGACTGCATTAATGAATTAATTTAAAAATATTTTTTTAAATATTTTTATTAAAAAAAAAATATTTTTTAAATAAAAATATTTAAAAAAAAATATTTTTAAAAAAAAAATATTTAAAAAAAAATATTTTTTAAATAAAAATATTTAAAAAAAAATATTTTTAAAAAAAAAATATTTAAAAAAAATATTTTTTAAATAAAAATATTTTTTAAATAAAAATATTTAAAAAAAAATATTTTTTAAATATTATTTTAAAATTAAAATTAAAATTTTTTTATTTTTTTATTTTTTTATTTTTTTAATAATTAATTAATGAGACTGTCTGGCCATGGTTCGCAGCATGGGGAACCATGGCCGGAAGGTCTCTCGCAGGCCTGAAATCTAATCTAATGCTTTGAGCTCTTTCTACAAGTGCCCTCATGGTTGTGTCTGAAAGCGGCCACCTAAGTCCCCGGAAGTTTATTATTTGCAAGCAAGTACCCTTATATAAGGTCGAAACACCCATTACCGTTCTGCAATCCAATTCCATCAATAGACCAACCCAATTCTGTCATCAACTTTGGCCCCAATTCCGCCTAAAATCCCCCCCAATTCCCTTCCTTTTATGACAAAATCAGAGAATTCTATGACAGAATCAGGGATTTTTATGACAACAAGGGTCGCATGTCACTCCATTAATAGTGAATATCTAGTACTTGATTAGGCGGTAATGGGATGTTTAGGGGACAATTTTGACCTCACTCTATAAGTGGTTTTGTAATTTCAGGGCTGACCACTTCAAAAATTCACAGAAATTACAATTTTAATTGAAAAATTATAATTCCGCTTGGGTTTGATCCGTGAAACAAAAATACACCTTTGAAAAATATGTGACCTTCTTGAAATTAACCCCAAGATAATCAGATTGCAAATCAGGGGGGTGATAGGTAGTTCTACCTTAAGCCTGTTTGATGGGCAGTCAATGTGGAGGAGGTTCTTGTGGAGATGAAAGTGAATTAATAAATTATAAGGTAGGCATATCCATTATGGACCCATTGTATCTATGTTTATTGTGTCACTCTCCATGCACAGGCTGAAATGTTGGATAAGGTAAATCAACCCATTACCACCCTGATTTGCAATTTGAATATGTTGGGGCCAAATTCAAGAGGGGTGTATATTTTTCAGAGGTGTGCGCATGTTTCACAAATCAAATCCAAGTGGAATTATAATTTTTTGATTAAAATTATAATTTCTGTGAATTTTTGAAGTGGTCTGCCCTAAAATTACAAAACCGCCCATAGACTAGAATTATAAACATACCCATAACTGCCCAGGCTAAGTATTAAGTATTCACCATTAATGGAGTGATATGTTATCCCTTGTTGTCATAAAAAAATTATTTTGTCATTGAATGCTTTGATTTTGTTATAAAAAGAATGGATTTGGATGTTTTTTGGACGGAATTGGGCCTAGAGTTAGGTGACGGAATTGGGCTAGTCTACTGATGGAATTGGGAAGCCAATAGTAATGGATTGGCTTACCTTAGATGTAAATAAAGACACAATTGGAAAGAAGGTACATAATGAATATGTTTACTTTATACTCTAAACCCATTTTACCTTGGTTGCTTGGGAGACACTCATATTGAAGGTTAAATAGTTTGAATATGAGCCCATTGTGTTAAAGTCAATGACGATGAGATCAACGTGCAAAATATTGACTAGAATTTCATTGAGGACGGGGTGAAATTAATAATTTTAAGGTAGGCATACCCATGATGGACCCATTGTATCCATATCTATTGTGTCACTCTCCATGGCTTGAAATATTGGACACATATAAATAGAGATGCAATTGGGAAAAGGGTACAGAAGGAATATGCCTACTTTACAATCTAACATGTTTAACCTTGGTTGATTGGGAGACACTCATATTGAAAGTTAAATAGTTTGAATGTGAGACCATTGTGTTAGAGTCAATGACGATGAGACAAGTGTAAAATATTCTAGATTGTCATTGAAGATGGGGTCAAATTAATGAAATCTAAGTGCATGGGAAAGTAGCAAGCAAGTTATGGAACCTTCTTAGCTTACTAAATGTAGGAATTTTAGGCTCTATTCCATCCTAACTATAGAATTGTGAATTTCCTTTGCTACACCATAGAGTAGGGTCTATGAACTTTTTGGACTCTTCTAGTGTTGATCAAATTTTTGTTATGACTGGCTTGTAGGGCTAACTATTTTTGAACAATGTGCACTTCCTTTCACTTTGCTTTCTAGTGAGTATTGTTGTTTTGTAAGTATTTAACCTAATTACAAGGTTTTCAATGGGTGAAACCCATGGAGGCTATAGATATTGGCATGGGCCATGGAGGGAAACCATAGAATTTAATAAAAATAGAAGGAACACTTAGTAGTTGATCTCATTGGCTTTTATTTTTTTTATAAACAAGTTATGTTCTCTAAATTTTTGAATTTGTTATCTTTCATACCCTAAGTGTAGAATTCGATGGGGCATAGGTACATAATTGATTTTGGACATCTACACAAAGTGAAGATGGAAGCTTAGGGTCAATGGCACATTTAGAGGTGCCCACCAAACAACTCCGAAAAATCACTTCTAAAAATTCTTAGCATATGCAAGAGTGACAAATATCATGTTGTGCTTCATTCATGCTCATCTTTGGGTTGGTGTTCACTTTCTTCTTCTACTATGATATACATCCTAAGAACTTTTGCTAAGGGCACTTCAAAATAATAAATCCTAAAAGTTTAAATATGAAATGACCATAAAAAGTATATCATCTAAAACTGGAGCGAATTTGTCTAGCAACTACTATTGTGATGGGGAACTCTCATTTTTGAAACATGTAAAAACAAATTGCAACTAAAGGTGAGTGAAGTTCAAGAATGGAATTTGAATATAATGTGCAAAACATATAAGAGTTTCAAGTTGATTCAATAGATTCTCTAAAAGCATATCCTGATTTCAAGGTCCTCATGTCAAACATTATGCACCAAGCATTTACTTATTCATTGTCATGTTTTAGGGTTGGATTTGAGGGATGTTCTCAATTTTGAGTGATCCTAATATAGACACTTATAATAGCTCTCTATGCTCATGTGCTCATGATCCTAAACTCACATAATAGCAATTGTGACCTTCGATCACCTTGTGTCAAAATTTCTAAAAGATTCATTGAAAATTGACATCATAGAAATATATTCAAATTTTCAATTGGTCATTCAATGACCAATGGTACTTTATTGTCTTTTGGGGATAAAGCTTGAAAAATGACACTTATGACGAGCTATGGTGATGACTAGGCCACCTATTGAAATTTTCCAAAGAAACCTAGTTGCAACCACTACATTATTAAAATATAAATATGGCACTCTTGCAAATTTAGTGGCTAAAAAATGAGGCGATTTGGTAGAATTTCATGTAGGCTCCAATGGCTCCTGATTAATTTTGTGAACAAAAATTTGGCACTAACTACGTGCAAAGTACCAAATTCCAAGCAAGTATTTCGATTCCAAAATTGTTTTTCTAACCTTTACACTATTTTAGCCAAGAAATATTGGTGCCTCATTGTCATGTATCTAAGTGTTTCTGGCAACAAAACAAAACAAAACATGTGAATTTTGAATTGGTGTATGACTTGTAAAACACAAACAAACACTATGACATGCCATTAAGTACTACAAATTTATTATAAACTACTAAAAATCTCAACAAACACAAAAAAACAAGTCTGGAAATAATTGAGTTCAAGAACAACCAAGATCTAAGAGAAATACATAATCCCATGGAAATCCAAATGAAAACCTAAAAATTACCTAGATGTGTGTTTTTCTAGAATTAATTGTAGGTGACATCCACCTATTTTTAAGTTAACACTAATACCAAACGTAACATCTTGAGGCCCCATTTCTTCTCTAATGTGGGTAGGCAATAATATGGAGGTACCATGAGAATGGTGGGTATAATCTTGTAAATTTATGTGCAAATACTTACTATAATCTCCCAATTTATTGTCACTATGAATTCTCCTCATTTGTTTGTTTTTGAAACCTTCATTTGTTTTTGAAAGGCAAACACCCATATCTTCTATTTTCTATTCATCCATACAATTTGCAAGTGCAATACTACTTTACTCTCCACATGCTTGGCAGTTTTCTACACCCAATACACTCTTTCAAAATTCCAACAAAATAGGAGTGGTTTGTAAGAAACCATTGCCTTTCAAATTTAGAAATTTGTAACTAATTCCATGAAGGTCCAGAAAATCTGAAGTGACTTGGATTAGATGCCAATTCCGTTTTTCTTCCTACTAAAATTTAGTGAAAATTGTTAACTTTTTATTGCATTTTCAAACTTTGACAAATAAGGGTTAACCCTCAAACATCCAAATCCTTTGCCAAAATTCATGACTTGAGAAAAATCATTGTAAAGCAGTATTTCAAAGAATATTTTGGAATTGCTATATAAGTAGAAGTTGTAGATTTGGAGATTTGGATTCCATCTATATGGTAAGATTCACCAATGCTATCACCAATATTATTTTATAAATTTTGAAAGGAAAATTTCAAAAATTCCTTCTAAATTCGATTATAAGCAAAATCTTATCATTTTTTTGAGTAAAATTGGTTGGAATGGATTTCAAATGAGGTTCTCTTGATATAGTCATTTTTGTGAAATTTTTGTGTTCTTCAAATCTATAAACTCATTTTTGCAAATCCAATTTTGAATTAGATTCAATGCAATTTGGAGATAGTCAACCACTTGACATACTTCCACATTTGTAATTTTAGAAAAATAATGTACTCTAGTAACACCAACCATTAAAAAGGACAACAACTTGATAAAGAATCTCTACGAACGAGGATGACTTTCATTGAAGCAATAATGAGAATGAAAATTGAATTCCAATCTTTTAGTCATCTAGAAAGTAGACATTGGAGTGCTTCAAGATTCACGGAATTGGGGCTTCCCCTAAGGTAGGTGGCTCTAAAAGCGACCTGGCTCTAAAAGTGACTTCTAATACAGAGTTACATTTTACTTTCGTCAATGTACCTACAGTGTACACTTCAAGAAGGGGTCGCTTTTAGAAACCATTGCATTTCAACTTCCAAAAGTTTATAACTAATTCCATGAAGGTCAAAAAAATATGAAACAACTTGGATTAGATGCCAATTCCATTCTTCTTCCTACCAAAATTTACTGAAAATTGTTTTGAGGAGTTTAGTTTCCCCGAAAATGCACTCAGCTCTAAATGGATCGCTTTAAAAGCCTCCTACTTAATGCTGCACTTATAAAGTTAGTGCCCATTTTGATGGAATGCATGAGATACCTCACCTTCAACACGAATACACGAAAACTGCACCAAGCTGATATGATTAATACCGTTCAATAACTGCTAAGTAGACCCAAAGTGCGCCGCTACATGTGCCGGTGTACCCAACTATTCTCCAACTCAAATGAAGCCGGCTTCGTGGGCTTCTGCTTCACCAGAAGGCCGAGCCATGAGGCCTGCAGGGGTGATTTTGTTGAGGCATGCTCTGCTCCATCTCCACCTCAAAGCTTGGAACTCTTGGATTGGTGACTTGCAGCTGCCGCTGAAGAGAATGCTGATATTCGAGCTCAGAAATACGAATCCTGGATTCTTCGAGTTGCTGTGTCAAATAAGTTATCAGCACTTGCTGGTTATGCACAATTTGAACTAAGTCCAATTGGTTGCTGTTGTTGATACCCATTCCACTCTGTGTGTCTGGTGGGAGCTGTGGAATTGGCATTGCAGATTCTTCCTGAAAAACAAGGCTGGGCCCATTGGAAGTCACAAAACCCTGAACATCACGGATCCACCAAAAGATGTCAAACACGTACAGTAGCAAGGTTAGTGCAGAATTTGTAACAACATAACCCAATTGCGTGAAATTTCCTGTCCGGTGGCTTGAAAAATCACCCGTTTATGATGCAAACACATGACCATACCACCACTTCGAAATGAAACTGCTTATAGTCAAACTGCTTATGAAACTACACAATCAAAGATGCTTCCCAAATGGAAGATACATTGCAGATGCATGATTTCAGGGTTCAACACAAGTCTAGGCTGGCAATTGAGAGACAGTTCTCCATTAAGCATTAGCATACTCATCGAATAATTCATTTAGTATCCAAATAATACATGTTGTAATGCTTAATTCCATTCCGCTCTAGAATGGGGACAATACCTTCAAAGGTTCGCCCAATTGTAGTAGTGAAAATACACTCAAACCATTTGAAAGTCAAAGGAATGGGTGGTTTACCTCATGCATTCCACCGAAGGGCTGTGATGCGCAATCCAAACCTTGATTGTCAAGCACGGGTTGCATGGCAATACGCATTCCTGAGTTCTCCGCCGCATTCACAAGAAGAGGGAGTTCACGCACGGCTGAGTTCAACAAGCTTGCCTCTGAAGGGAGTGTTTGAAGTAAGTCCCATTGGTCACTGCCGTTCACACTCATTCCACTCTCCGTGTGTGGTGGCAGTTGTGAAACTGGTAGAGCAGATCCGTCTTGAGAACAAGGGCTATGGCCATTTGCAAACGCAAGACCCTGAACATCATCCGTCAAATGGTGTCAGAAACCTAAACCACCAAGGGTAGTGCATTTGTGATAAGGCAGAAACCCACTAAAGCCTGCGCTTTCTTTCCTGTGGCTTTAGAAATCATCCATTTATAAAGCCAACACATGGCCCTATGAAATACTTCTGGGTTCTATTGCATCCAAACATGCTTGTTGAAGATACACTGCAAATGCATCATCACAAGGTTCAATTGTGACTGGACCCGAGGTACGACTTTAAACACCGACAATTCACCGCTTATTCATGTAGTATCCACATAGTACATCTTTTAATGCTTCAATGAATTAGAATTCTCTCACGAACAGGAACAAGACCTAAAAACAGATTCCATCCTATTGGTGAAAACCACTCAAAAGCAGAACCTTGGACTAAGTTCCTTACCTCATGCATTCCATCGAAAGAATGGGATGTGCATTCCCAACCTTGATCGTCAAACATGGCCTTATCCATTCCCAAGTTCTCCACCTCGTTCACAAGGGCTGGTTGTTGATGTTCATCTGGGTTCAACAAGCTCGCGATAAAAGAATCCACATTTACCTCATCTTGATCTGGAGTCACCTCATTTTCCAATAATTCCTGCAGCAACAGGGCTGCCTCCTCCTTTTTGAAATCTTCATAAACCTTCTTTGCTTGACCTGTCACCCACGCCCGAAGCTCCAGGCCAGTGAGGCTTCGCTCTTCCTCACTCATGGGTGGGACCTGAAACCAACCATCCAGCAAACCCGCATCTCTGTTGTAGTAGAAGGCAGCAATGAGAAACTTATTGTGTGCCTCTTCCGGGGTGGCGAACTGCCCAAGTTCGAGCTTTGGCACTGTTTGGCCGTTCCACTTAGGAGGAGTCAATCGTGCATCATACACCTCCTTAGTAATTTGACCACGCTTGACCACTCGCTTGTGCACTCCTCTAGGGGCTACCTCTCTGAACTTAATCCACACATAGGCGCCTAGGAACAGGACTACTGCGACGTAAATATCTCGAAAGTCTAAAGAACTCCGTGAGTAGGCTTTCGAGCTGCCTAGGTCCACATTCCCCGTGAGGTATTGGTATATCAAAGACAGCAGACCCGTCGTACAGCATAGTCGTGCCAGAATTTGATAGAAAATTAAATGAAAATCACGCCAGAGTAAATGAAAATCACGCCAGAAGCTCTCCACTAAACCAACCTTTGCACTGCCTACGATTGCCCTCGAATGGATTTCCAAACCCCAGAACGACAGTATCTCATTCTTGGAATCAGCACCAGCCAAGTCTCCATCACGCAGTCGACACAATTCCGAAGCAAACCAATCTATTCCAGAAAAAATTTCCATGGCCCCTAGTGCTCAATTAATATCCCGCACCCTACTCACATCGTCTCAGAGACTACCAAATGCAAACTCGAGTGCTACGGCGACAAACTGCACGTACGCACACATGCACACAGCAATTCCTGAAGGGCGATCGACGAACTCGATGCCAGAGTCGATCAGAAACGCCCTTGCTTGCTCAGGCCGAAACAATACCGACGCCCACCCATGGCCATACTCGATCTAGACCCCTTCAATTTCCCCGACCTCTCTTTGCC
The DNA here is from genome assembly GCA_947034895.1 of Rhytidiadelphus loreus. Taxonomy (NCBI): domain Eukaryota; kingdom Viridiplantae; phylum Streptophyta; class Bryopsida; order Hypnales; family Hylocomiaceae; genus Rhytidiadelphus; species Rhytidiadelphus loreus. The sequence continues at coordinate 51,748,762 of OX344764.1, forward strand.
TACCGACGGTGCTCGTTGAAATTCACTCTCGTTCCGCACAACTGACAACAGAAAAGTTAAACTTAGTGGGTGAAGCTCCCGGTCGAATGAGGAGTCGAAAGTGGAACATGCAAGCGTCTGCAAAAGCCGCTCCAGAAGAAAAAACTGAGTGACGAGCTTCCTGGGGAGCTGTGGGTGGCTTTGTACAGACAGATGCGGGGGGAGTGCAGGAAGCAAAAGGGGGGTACACGACCAAGCGCGCGGGCTGAAAGGGGGGTACGCCAGGAATCAAAAGGGGGTAATATTCTTCACAGACTGCTCCGAGGGCCCCACTTGTCTTTTATCCCCAATTTGACAAAGTCGGTGGAAGGAGAAAACTCATTCATCATCAATGCATTCATCCGTTCAAGGACACCCATTTCCAACCACTTAAGCAGTTATGCATATTTGGAGCACATGTTTTTGGAGTGCCAAATGTTTTGGAAGGATTGTATGCATCCAAAATAGAATTTGGATGAATTGTATATTTTTCCAGAATTATAGTACACAAAACATAATTACTATGATGGTATAGATTTTTTAGTGGAAGATTTCCTTTGACCTACAATGATGGTATAGACCTTTCTATTTCTAACCATAGGGTGATTGCAAAATCGACAAAGGATTGGTTGTAATATTGACAATCTTGCACTAATCATAATGTGCCAAAACTGTTCCTTGAACTATGCCACAACTTCATAGAAACATAGGGGTATATAACAATGTCCAAGGAGAACCGGTAGCTATTTCAAAGTTAGCTAGTGGAACTGGGGAAAAAAACTGGTTGCAATTTGAAAACATTGGGCAAAAACCCAATGCAAAAATCTGATAAAAAATCTATTTTGAATGAAATGTAGAGAAAATAACCAGACTCCGTACTTGGAAAAACGGATCAATTTGGGAATTGAAGGAAAATAGTTGGTAACACTAAAAAAACTTCATGAACGTTGGTCTATAGATTAGAAATGTGGTGGTGGTTGGAAATAGGTCAGTTAATATATGTAAGTAAGGGTCGTAGCAAGCACTTTTCGAAAATAGAGGATTGTTGCTAAAAATGTTGCAATATTTGGAATATGATTTTTAAGGGTTTGGCTTAGAATTGCCTATCCATTCAACATTTTTTAATCCTAGAGGACATGCATGGTCCCCATGACCAAGGTAGTCACCAAAACAAAAGGTGCAATAGGTTCAATTATAGGACTAATACACTAGAAGGAACCCGTATTTTTTTTGACGGATTTTTCTAGACATCCATATGTTTTCATGTTAACAGTGATGTCAAATAAAACATTGAGATGTTTCATTTGACATCACTGTTAACATAAAAACATGTGGATGTCTAGAAAAATCCATCTAGAAAAACATGGGGTTCTACTAGTGATAGGCAGATTTTTCTGTTTGTATAGTGAGCAATGATGTCAACTATAGACCACTTTTCGGCCTTGGTATCCTTTTAAGAGTTAACTATATTGACCAAGGATCCCTAAACTCTAAAGGAAGAAACATTATTATGGACGTTGTGTTGTGAAGGCAAATGATTCTATAAAAATAATGCAACTTCAAAATGCAAAAGAGGGATCTCTTACATTGAACATCAAATTATTTCTCTCTTGTGTATACATCTAGTAGACATCTTCATCATGCAAGAGTGCTTGATGAGCCTGCATTCCAAACTTTCCAATAAGCATGAGCTACTAAGAGAATCCCCAATTCAATGAAAAACCACCACACCAATGCCATAATGATGAAGCTAGCGACTCAAAAAAACACTCTTCAATGAAAGCAATATTGGTCCTTCTATATTCCTAGGCCCACCATTCTCCTTTTGAAACCCAACAAGTTAGCAAAATATGAATGGCCCATAACTTGATTCACAATTAGTTCACAATAGGTAGATTCATATTGTCGTAGTTTATGTCTATACATCAAGAACAAGTTGGAGTGTAATCTACACTTCCTTAATTTCTACTAATTTGAAACTTGATGAAAAATTAGCAAAAAATAGCACAATTGTCATTATTTTTATTCTATGACTGGAAAAAATTACCCCTCACATACACCATTGCTTAATTAGACATATTAATATTGTTGGAAATAGGTCATATACCTTACTTTGAGCCGAAGATTCAAGAGTTTTGTGAAGGTAAGGTAGGCTTGCTCTTGAAGCAACAATGTAAGATTTGATTGCCTATTTGGGGAAGCTAAACTCCTTGAAACAATTTTCAATAAATTTTCATAGGAAGGGAAATGGAATTGGCATTTAACCCCTAATTGATTTTGACTATGATTTCACCAAAACCACTCCAAAACTGCCATTTCTAGGACATGTACCAAATTTTAGAAAAGAATCATTTTTAGATCCATGTAATTGTAGGATCTTGTAGTATGCTAGTTTAAGAAGATGTAGAAACAAATTCATAAATTTTGAAGTTGAGGTGCAGTGGTCACTAAAAGCAATCTCTTCTTGAAATGTACACTATTGATACATTGCAGGAAACAAAATGTACTAAAAGCAACCTCTTCCTGAAATATACATTGTTGGTACATTACAGAAAACAAAATGTACTAAAAGCAACCTCCTCCTGAAATGCACACTGTTGGTACATTGCAGAAAACAAAATTTACTAAAAGCAACCTCCTCCTGAAATGTACACTCTTGGTACATTGCAGAAAGAAAAATGTACCTCTGTTTGATGTTTTCTTTTAGAGCAGACCACCTTAAATGTAGTTCGGTGGTGAACAGAAGAGGATGAAATGACCCGACAGTTTCAGTTTTTATTTTTTGATCTCAAGCACCGTCTTGAAAATGTGGAGGACTTTACAATTCAGATAACAAAACTCGAAAGCCCCACAGTGAGCTTAAGCTGACCTTCATCACGAAGATCAAAGCCATGTAAGTTGTTTTCATGTGGACTAACTTAGTATGTCCTGTACCATTGCCATAACCAAGATAAAAGTGAAAGTAATTTTCTAATTTTCTAATTCAATTTCTTTTCATACTCAATCATTTTCACACCGTAGGTCCAAATGTCACAAAACAAAGGACGTGCACCTCTCCTTGTAGAGGGCTTTTTGAGGGTACCAAGAACATGACCGGGGGATGCACGGTTCTAGAGTTCTCATTGTAATAAACTAAACAATACAAATAACCTAATTTAATGTATGGATAGATGAAAAGGTCGAGGACACTGCAATTGTTGGATATGATCCAATTTCTTGTACTAACTCCCCATTCAACAACAAGTTTTCATCTATTCTATAACTTTGTTGGACAAATTTGGTAAGTAGTTTACTGGTGGACCACATGAAGTAGTTAAATAATAACTATGGAATGTAATTGGTTTTGCTATTTAACCCCTAAATGCCCAAGGCCTTTTTTGACCTTCTAGAAATGTGCTCTAAATTGAACAAATAGACAACATTTTGATAAGGTGTGTCAATTTATTTTGAATTGTAACTGTACAAATTCAAACTAGACACATGTGTTAAAGATCACATAAGAAAAGAAAACACAACAATATCACTTATGGATTGAAAGATTATAATGTTTGATCATGAGGGTGTTAAAACTACGAAAGTGATTCGAAGTCTTTCAATCCTCTTTTCACATGTCAAATCTAAAAAGTTGGTCACCAAAAATATATGAAGATAAAGGGCCTAACATGCATAAATCCAATCAATTTATGGCTTCTCAAAATGTACTCTACAACTTTTTTAAATGAATTTCTAATGAGAATTTCTTCTCCAAGATCTAGTGTATTTCAGGCTCATTTCCAAGAACCCTCAATGCTATGGAAAGTCAAGATTGCAATGGACACCCTCGCACAAAATCTTGAATAAATCATAATCAATCATTTTCAAAATCAGATTTTTGGTGCTAAAACCAGACTCCAAAATGAATTTTTCCAAAATATAAACTACTAAACATAACAACTTGGTTAGGTTTTATTTCACTTAAAAAAATTGTTGACACCAAAACTTTATGCCTTAGGCATTTAGGGGTAAATGGAATGTGGTATAATTCCATTCAATCACATGAAAAATTCATATTAATATGCTGAAAAAGTTTGATCATTTTGGTTCTTGCCCTCTCTTAGTGAGCTCTACATCACTCTATGACGTGGGTACCTCCAAAACCATGACAAGCTACTAATACTATTATTAGACTAATCAAGTTTTCAATGATGTTCTTGTTGGCAAGTGAAAGGAGGTTTCAATGCACCAAATAATGCCACATCTAGATACCATATGCAAAAGTTATAAAGAAACAAAGTTTGGTTCTTAAATAGTTTCTTCCACTACATAGCAAGATTTGCGTGTTAGTTTTGCCCTCTGAGCACAAATTAACAATGTTTCATCATGAATAATTATCCCTCTACTTATGCAATGTGCCCAATTGACTTTTGGGTGCATGTGAAGCTTATTTGTTCAATGTAGGAGGTATGCAAGTAGGCAAATAGCACAAATCAATATACCAAAAATTTCAATTTCATCTTAGTCATTGAAACAAATTGTTGTACAAATTTTGATTGCATCAACAATTTGGCATATTAACTATTACCTAGCCTATGTTTCAAAAGTTTACAAAGCCAATACAAATGCCTCGACAATGTAAACCAAAATTGAACCCATTGTATATAGGCTATATTGACAACTTTTGCCAACATTTTTTCACCAAGTCAAATCTCACATGGTACTCCATCACACATGAAACAACAATTGAGTCACCATATCCAATAGCAACCATTGCCTCTTGGCAAACCATTGTATAGGGATATTTGGAGAATTTATGCAAATGACTAAGCTTTGCCACCACCTTCTTTTCCAATACAATCTACCAAACGCTCAACGACACCACCTAAGCAAATATTCATTACAATGAAAAATTTCATATTGTCATTTTCAAATGTAATAGTAACAAGTCTGGGGGGTCAATTAGGGTGTCCATTAGAAACCACGTGCAAACAAAACTTTGGACCCCCTATATATTTTTTGAATTTTAAATATAAATAAATGAATAAAATATGAATAGATTTCTACTTTGAAAGTTTATGTTTTGAATTATTGATATTTTTATTTGTTAATAATAATTAGTTACAAATTTTTGAAGTAAAAAGGTACACTGTAGAACTAAAAAATAACTTTCACACCCCTATATTATATAAGAAAAAACTGTCTAAAAAATGAACAAAAAATTCCTAAAAATAACTCATTATGAAAGTTAATTTTGAGATGAATATTGACTCAATGGTCATCTAAATGTGTCCTCTATAATTATTTGAGTTGAAAAACATGCCATTTTAGTTCATTTTCAACCTCTTCTAGAAATCATTTCATATTTTATTTGAGTTGGAAATTTTGGCAATAGAAAGCTATAGTCATTTTAAACAATGTTCAAAATTTTAGGTTGAAATTATAGTTTATTAGAAACCACTTGTTCGCATGTGGTTTGTTATAGTAGAACTAAGTGCACCCCCCGAGTAACAAGTTTAACTATATATGCTAAAATTTGCAACATTGAATGAAGACAACACATTCAACCTTGCTACAAAGTTTTTTTTATTCATGCTTTATTTGATGAATATGAACAAAATAATTGAAAAGAGCGTACAATATAAAAAACATGCATTGAATTGTCAAAATCTATGTAATGAATTTATATCTTCTTACTTGTTTTCTCCCTAGTCTTTCAAATCCAATATACTCCACCATGAACAATCAATTCAAGCTTACCACCAAGAGTGTTTTGTTTTGTCAATAAGACAATAGTGGTAATTCTACATCAACTTTCTTCCAAATGTCAATGTTTAATTACACAAATATAAAGTTGGCTACAAAGATTCAATTCAAGCCTAAGGAGTGACTACTTTGATGAGCAAACACTATAAGAAACCTGCGTTTTAGTTGGCGTTTTGTAATTTTTCCAGACAGATTTTAAGTGACGTTTGAAAAAACAACTTGTGTTTTTTCTGACGTCACCTAAAATCCATCTGGAAAATTACAAAACGCCAACTAAAACGCGGGTTTCTTATAGTGAAATTGTATAAAATGCCGTTTTGAAGATGCTTGACAACACATTGTACCCATCTAAAGTAGGATCCTCCTTAAGCTTCTTCCATTTTGAAGTTATGGATTCGAAAAAAAAGACCTTGCGGTCTTTGTAGTTTGAAACTCGACTTCAAGATGATGATGATTTGGTAAGTTTTCTTCATATTGTCCACTAACATGACCACAATCGTGTGAACATATGAAGAATAAATTTTAGGCTTTGAAATTTCATGGAAACTCTTGTCTACAAGGTTGCAAACAACATGTATTTGACTTGACAATCTTGTAGGACCATTTCTTGTTTGCATGGCTAATATTGTCCAATTGATGATTGAGGTCCTCTCCAATGCTATAACATTTCTCACCATTTTTGGCAAGATGAGGATGAAGGATGGTGTGTAAAACATACAAATGCGGAGAGAAACAAATTTGGGTTGGGAGATGAGATGGTTCCAAGCTTGCAAAACATACAGTGGCCGCAAATGACACGTAGTGGAAGGTATGCCAATACATTCTCCAGGACCTCTAGCTAGACAAATCCATCCACAAAACTCTCATGCACAAACTTTGAATTCCCCATGAAGTTGAATTCTTCAAATTTGCTCACAATGGAGCAAAGACATTGCAACAAGTGTAGGTAATGTTGGATTATGTGACCAAGCTCACCAAACATAATTGTGACCCTCCTTGCTTTGGTGCATGCTCAATGCTTTTGGTGCCACTCCATTGTTGATGTTTTGTCAATGATCCAAAAGGTATAACCAAACTTAAACATGAAGTTCTGTAGCTTTGTAGCTAAGCATTTTATGAATTTCAACATTCAAATGAAATCACAAACTAAAGTCAAACTAAACATTTGCGTGTACATTATACATGCCAAAATGCAACAAATGAAGTGTTCCTTTGACAGGATGAATAAAATTTGCATAGATATGTACCTTGGGATTGCTCAAGACAAACACATTGATCAAAGGCGACACTTGACTCTTGAGCATTGATTTTTAACACCACAAGAATCCAAGTTGTTGAGATCAAAATATTTGCCTCATAGTAAACAGGAAAGTACATCTATATCATACAATATTTAGCTTTGAAACTATCATAGTAAGAATAAAACACATGCATCCTATCTACCATATACTAAGTATACTGCATAAGCTTTCAAAGCACCTCTAATCTTCCTCTCCTCTTGACAAAATGTTCTTTCAAAATACAAAACTTTAGTACCTCTAAGCAAATTTATGTACTTACATTAGCAAAGATAGACATAACAAGAACTCTTCATTAGCAACTGCAGTCAAACTTGACTCTCTACCTATCCCAAATCATTAATCTTATAGTGCATGAACTAAATCAACTAACTATACTTTAGATGTACAACAACCCTATCTTGATAGATCGACATGATGTAAGGAATAATAAGGGCAACTATCTCTTAAGACGTCAACCACCACAAATCTGTGTGTCTTTTTATACCTGAAGAAGGTCTTTGAAGTAGTTCTATTTGCTTCTTTTTTTTATCTTCATAACTGCAGATTATGTCAATCGTTGTGATCGTGCAACAATTACTTCCTTCTATTTTTTCTTTTGATTTGGATTTCGTTGAAGAGTGCGTGTCTGTCGTTTCCTGTCAATGAGATCCACACCCACGAGATTGTTGTAACGAATGAAATGGGTAATAGTTTGAGGTTTAAGGGTTTAGGGTTTAGCTTCCTTCTTCAGCAATCCAGGACCTTGGAATTCAAAAGCACTACAATTGAATGATAGGTAAGCCGTGTATTGTCCTGCTTCAAACTTGCGTTTGCTCACAAATATAATGCACGGTATCAAGAGTTTCGGTCTACGTTCGGTGTGGATGGGAATCATATGTTGTTGATCAATTTGATGAGGATGAAATTCTGGTCATGGGCTCTGACGTTTAGCTTGGTCTAATCAGTGCATTTTTGCCGGTATTGCGATTGTCGAGATACTGCCATGTTTTTGTATGTTGTACTCTTGCTGTTAGATACTGGAAAATCAGAAATGAATTGATTGCATTCTGTGAATTGAGCAGCAAAATGTGATAATACCACTGTAGTATCTTTGATGTGGATGTAGGTGTGAGGAAGAGCACTGCGGGCTTATTGAAATCTTTGTGTGGGTTACAAATAATTATAGTCCAAAGCAGAATCTTTCAGCAAAGCTCTTTGTCCAATGTACTCACCTATCTAGCTTAGGTCATGTCTCACTCGTAAAACTGACAGAAGAGTGATATTGCAATAGTTTTTGTAGTGTTCTTTCAATGATCTTCACAAACCTATTAACAAATTTGCAACAAATGCAATGTATTTGCAACTACTTGAGATTGCAATATTTTTTGCAACAGACCTGGTTCCAAGCTTAAGACTTGCGCAACAAATTTGCAGCACTTTTGCAATGTTTCCAATAGACCACAAGCTTTGAGCGAAGTACTAAACCCCTACCAAACCATTGCAAGAATAATTGATGATGTGTTGCAGCTGCTACTGACTGTTGTAGAGTCTGCTTCTTTCTCATAGAGGCCTATATGTCTTGTGAATCCAACATCCTTCAGCTGATAATGAAATTCTTTTCTTTCCTGACCACTTTATCAGTGTGTTGTGGTAGACGTATTAATTGAATGAAATACCTCATGCTAAGACTGCTGTAAACCTTCGTGCGGATTACCAAAATCTTCCTGGTTCGCTGTTAGATTTTGCTAGCCTTCTGGAGTCTTGGTCTTCTATGGGCTGAATAATTTTCTCTCGTCCCTTTGAAACAACGCTGTAGCCTATTCTGATTCTTTCAGGCTTTTCTGGTAGATTCTTGAAGTCATTCATATAGTGGAACTATGGGAATGCAGACTGCGGGAGGTGGATTCATTGCAGAGTTTCATCCTCGGGACAAAGTCTCTTGGAATCAGGTTATCAGTTACATCTTAGAATTGCTCTGCCTTTTATTTATTTATTTAGCAATTTTGGTAGTTTGTTAACCCCTAAAGGTCAAAGACTATGTTTTCTCCAAAACTGCCATTTCTGATACAAGCACCAAATTTTAGATGAAAAACATTTTTGGACACATGTAACCGTAGGATCTTGTAGTAAAATAGTTTGAAAAGATGTGGAAAAAATTTCAGAATTTTCCACCATTTAGATTGCAAGATATTAAAGTTTAAAGTGACAAAAATTGTTTTTTTGGCCTTGCGAAAATACGGGCAGCTACACTTCACAAGGTCACATTTGTATGAAAAAATGTCCAAAATGGTGGTTACTCTTTGTATTCATTCCTCAAGTCAAGTTGGCTACATGCTTGAAAATTTTTAGATCAATTGAAGATGTACAACATATAGGAAAAAAAAGGTCTCAAAAGTCAATTCTCGCAATGAGTTCTCAATGAAAAATTGAAAGTTCCTAATGAAGTCATTAACTACTTCATTACTGCGAGCATTACTGTCATGTAAAACATGCATTGAAGCCAAAATCTGAAAAAACTAAAAACCCCATAATGGGACCATTTGGTAGGTGAATACTATGGGTCATTTGACCACAATGGGCTGATTTACCTTGTAGGAAAAAAATAGTAAGTAGAAAGAAGTACAAAGTGATTCAAAACACTAAATTGTTAAGAATTTAATTATAAAATTGAAAAATTCCAATTCCAATGGTGGTAATGTAGTAATAAAAAATTTACATCATGTATTTTTATTTTTTTCAAAAAACATTAAAAATTGAGTTAAATAAAAGACTCCAAAGTTTATTTTGAATAGAGAATCCATAACTACCCGCAAACTAGAACACCTCATAACTTTCATCTTGTAAATTAAATGGAATGATTCAAAGCATTCCAAGTATATATAAATTTAGAAAAAAAAATTCAAATTTTTGTTTTTGAAAAAAATGATTTTTTAAGAATTTTTTGGGCTGCCCGTCGACCATTGAAAATTACATATCATGCAATAACTTTTGAACCATGCAGTCAAAAGTTATGAAAATTATTGGACCTTAAAGCCACTCCTTGGGCACATGTTGTGTAAAAATTTCAGCAAATAAAAATAAAAATTCCATTCATAGTGAGCTGTCCAAAATCGCTATGTTGTCAAAAAAATGCAGTTTGGTCATGTAGGGGTTAAGGATGTGCAAAGCAAAAAAGCTAGTCAAAAATTGTGAATTAACCCTTAAAATGATAGACCGAATTAGGTCTTTAGAGAATCTTTAGGAAAACTTCTCCAATACTCAACTACTTGTGAACTTCCTTGGTATCATTTTCTTTGTCTTCACAAGATGCATCTATCTAATTCTTGGGGTTTTGAATCACAATTTGAACTTGTAATTTTTGCATTGGAAAGTTTGATAAATTTTTTGAATAGTGGCTTTGAGGTTGCTCTAGCCTTCAGGATAAAAGCTCATTGTTGATTGGTCATTACATGATGCCCTGCATTTAAGAAAGGTTCTAAAATCAAAGTTTGGGCAACCCTTCCTAAGTAGGACCTCAAATGTCCTTTTAAGGGTTAACTTTGCATTGGTTGTAAGGTAGAAGTATCTATTTCAGACAAACCCCTATCATGACTTTTTAGGCTGACCTATTGTGGACAATAGATGGATGTAATATTCATTGAGAAAGATTATTTGTTTGTGCCTTCTCATCCACTCATCTCTCTTCCCTTTTTGAAAAAAAATGCCAAAGATCACCACAATAGGTGAGTCTATAAAACCAAAATGGATCCAAATGACAAATCCACATTTATATTGAATAAAATATTCATTCATGGAGAAAAAAATTCTTTATTCTTTGTTTATTCCTCATCTTTATCTTTGCACACATTGAGTTCAGTTTCTCAACAAATTTTCCATGTTACATAGGCTGAAATGCTTAACCCCTTAATGCCTTGATCCTTTTTCTAATTTTGGCACATTTTTGCTTATATCTTTCTACAAAAATATCATTTACCGCAATTTCATGAAATTGATCATTAAGGAAGATTGTCTTTTCACAATTCAAGTGTTACATTAGATGAATGAAAAGTTAGTTGGACAAAACAGCACTTCGAAGTCCTCTATTCATTGTCCAGAATATAGACGTCGGAGTGCTTCAAGGTTAAGTTGTCAAGAATAGGTACTTCTACCTTAGATGATGCAAACTTATTTAGAGCTTCATAACATGCATGGGAAGAAATGCATTACTTGAAAATGTGCATTACTTTGGAACGGGTTAGCATGGAGGATAAATTTGAGGAATTCGAGAACACAAGTGAGAGGAAATCCTTGAAGTACCAAAGAATCTGCCTTTATGGCCAAGGGTTTAGGGTTTAGACCTAAACTAATCATTCATATTCAAATCAGTGAACTAGGTATGCTACTTCCCTCCCACCATTCGTAGGTAAACCGGAATTCTCAGTGTCGTGACTCGTGAGAGAAGACGGGGCGTCAAGCTCATCAAATGCGTCCCTTTGGGTGAGTTAGAATGGTTTCCTACATGTTCTAGTGCAAGAATTTGCTTGGAGAGAATCAGTGGTTTGAACGCTGTTATCATAATGATCAAATTTCCACATATTCTTGTTAGTGTTTCAAATAGCATTCCAGTGCCGTGTCCCAATTAGGTGCCTCTACCGTAGAAGGTTGCTCGTGAACCTTTAGAGGAATTTCATACCACGTTCAGCAGCCAGGATCGTTTTCGTATTATTTGATAGCAGATTGTTCTGTTTTCTTCGTGGTCTTCTTAGTCTTCTTCGTGCCGATCTAGGAGTAATTCTTTTCATGAAACTGTACCTTGTCGACTTGAATTGAGAGTTTATGGCGTTCTGCAGCCTTTCAAAACAAGTTCAGAGACCGACTTCAGTGTGAGGTATATACAGTATATCTTGTTCAACAGAACAGGACGGACTCTAGCAATTGCAGGATACACTGGCTTGATTGTAACTTACTTCTTAGCGTCAACGCCATCGGACAGAGCCTCCGTCAGAATTGCAGGGCTTCCGATCCCAACGGAAGCACGAGCAAACTGACCACGGCCGTTCCCACCACGAAGAAAACTAGGAAAGCGAAGAAAACAGAGAAGCTCACTGGTGGTGCAAACGGAAGAAGGCTCAAACCCTAATCTCTCGTTGTCGCGAATTCTCGTGATCTAGGGTTTGAAGTGATCGGTTTTAGTCTTTACTTAGGATGCGGCTAAGGATACCCAAGGATGTCCTTCGCCGGGATTCTCGGGTAAGCAGGGGTCCATGGCTTTATTGCGGGCCAGACACCATTTCGAGGGGCGAAGAGGATTCCTTAGCTCGTGGATTTTAGAATTTCCAGTTCTGTTGTCACTCAAGGCCTCAAGGGATCCTTGAATTCTAAAAATCGAAAGATCTGCCTTCATCATCAACAGCTATCTTGCCCGAGACTCCTGAACAAGATTATCAGAACCCTAAAACACCGTTGCAAAGTGCGACTTGCATTGCTCAATCTCGACTGTAGAAATCGGGTCCTGGGGTCTTAGGGTTGCTTGGTGAGGCTGACGCCTTTGGTGTCTCGCCATGTCCTCTTGCTGCACCAGAGTGAAGTTAGATTACGGAACTTGTTGCATATATCGGGCGTTGTTCATGTGAAGGGGTTTAGGGTGATTTAGTCTCCATAGTTAGGGTTTGGCTATTCGGTGGACAGAGCAGACGCAGTTGCAACGGGAGCAGCATATTTAAAAAGGTTGATCTCACACGATGCTTTGCGTCTAGATTTGAAGTCAAGTTTTTTGGAAGCTCAGATATTGGGGTTGTTCATGTGGAGATGTTGTGGTTTAGGTTCCTTGTTCTTCATGAGTTGCAATTTTCTGTAGAATTTCAGCAGAATTTTGTGTCTGTACAAGTGCCAGTTTCTGTTGCAGGGTTCTTGTAAGGGATTAGAGAATCTTAGAGATTGATACTTTCACATTCAAACTTTCCCCTGACTACGTTCCAGTCAATTTTTCTGAAGCTGAAGTCATTTGAAGTTGTTCATGTCGATGTCAAGCTGCTGCAGTTGTTTCTTCCTCCGTGCTTGGTGGCCTGAGAGTTCAGGGTTGAGCAATGTGGAGAATCGAACAGACACAGATGAAAGGGAGCGGAAGGCCGTATGCTATATGATAATTTATTTGACTAGAGCTTAGTATTAAGGCTCCATGCGTTGGTGGTGGTTGATGCAGAGAACTACATTAGTGAGTGTTTTTTTCTCTCAGAACCCTGAGGGTTGAGCAATTTGGAGGGGGTTCCAAAAAGCAGAGAGAGATCGTTTTAAAAATTAACGGGGAGCGGAAGATTTCAAGAGAGGGATTCGTACATGGATCTTTTTCAAGTGAACTTCTAGTCAATAATTTGGAATCGGCCGACATTGGAATTATTCGTGCTGAAGGTCAGGAAGGAGCTATGAAATCAGACAAGCAATTGAACAGACTTGAAGATATTGCCAGTCATACATGATACTTTGTTTCTCTGCTGAAATTTAGTTTTGAAGCTTGTGTTCTGTCCATTGGATGTTGCTGAAGTTCAGGTCGGGGTTGGTGAACCAGACTAGAATTTCTCTTCCTACCTGGAGGTTTAGCAATTTGAAGAAGAGAACGAACTCAGTTGAAGGGAGCAGATTGATACTTATATGCTACTTTTTCAACTTTTACTCAAGGTTTCAGACATTGCATGGATATGGAGGAGGAGCTCTTTTCAACTGGCTGGGGACATACACTTGAAAGGGGGCCGAAGAGTTGAGGAGATTCATTCGTATACTTTTTCTAGCAAAGAAGTTAGATTTCTATCTGTGGTGTTACTCTGTTGTTGAAGAGGAACCGGTAGAAGTTTGTAGACACCGAGCCACAAGATGTCTGCATTAATGTACCTTTTACTGCATCATAGGCAACAAACGAGAAGCTATTTGCTGTTTGGAACTGGTGCACAGGTGAGTGATTGTTGGCTTATGGCCCTACACCTGTTCTACGGAAGTAGTTGGATAACTTGTGCCTTGTCTGAACTGAACTACCGTCGTGGTCATGTTAGTAAGACATGTGTCCCATACAATTAGGTTCCTCGACAGCAGTATATTTGATCAATACGGTGGTACGCTTCCCCCAACTGACAGGACGTGAACTTGGTTGGTTGGACGTTAAACGTTAAACATTAGTACCGATGAGTATCTTTTGCTCAAACTGCTACCAGTTGAATGTGTTTTTTGACCCACTGTCGGGATTTGTGTGACCAGGATGCCTGTGTGATCACACTCTTCAAGTCTCCATGGCATATACACCCATGTTTATTATTTGTCTCAGCCTCCCATGGAGGAAGGAGCAGCGGATCAATTAGGTGTTCATCGTCATCAGTTTGGAGAAAACCCGATGCTTCAGGTATGGCCGCTCTCATGTATAGAAGCGGGTGCCTTTTGTCTCTCAGTAAGAACGTGAATGACATGTCTGAAGTATTTAACAGTTGAATCAGGTGAAGTACAGACAATTGAACAAGATTGGAAGGAATATTTTGCGGATCCTTTGCAGTGGTGGGACAACAGATTTTCCAAGGTATCACTAGGAATATATCTAAGGCTACCAATTAGTTGATGTTAGATTTTTTTGGAAAGACATTGAGAGGTTATTTATTGCTTGTATAAGGTCCTGGGCACTTTGGTAAACAAGAAGCGTATTACATTCTGATTAGGTTTTGAATTGAATTGAAGGCTAATTAGATCACTGTAATGCTTAAGGACTTCCATTCCTTGATTGTTTTTTCATATTGGATCGTGGGTTGTTGGTGTGTATAGATGAATCCCAAATCACCTGATTTTAAACACAAGGTGACAATGAAAGCACTTTGGGTAGATGGTTGGAAAACCCCACCATGGGTGAAGGCAATGGTCAAATTGTTGACTCTAAGCGAATTACCTTCCGGTGGTGGTTGTCATATCAATGATTCTCAAGAGATTGTACAACCAAATAGGTATTGGCATGAACATGAGTTGTCTCTCTTTGTGACAAGAAATTGGTGCAATTGACTTGCTAGAGATGATGCTCACATTGAAGGTGGATGTAATTTGTAATGTTCTGGTTATGTGTAGCGTGAAGTATTGTGCTTATAAGCGGTATAAAGACTGCATAGATGCATCCAAGTATTTGTAAATTGATGGAGCAAGATTTTTCACAGTACGAAGTATGAAGGGTTTCCTCATGAAGTGTGTATGGATGGGTCAGGTTTCCCAAGGGCAATTTTGGGAGGAGAAACACTTTACCCGCTAGTGCAAAAGTGTCAAAGCAAGCTGTTAAAGTTAGTGGTGGGAGTACGCGCATGCAAAGCGCAAATACCACGAGTGAAGCAATTGCTCTTTTGAAGAACCGACTACAACAGGGCATTGCAGTAGACTCGTACACCTATGTTGGAATTCTGAAGCGGTGCTTGAAGCGGGAAGACCTTACGGCAGTAAAGCAGGTTCATGAGTGCACCATTGAGAGTGGCATGCAGCAGAATATATATGTGGCAACCAACCTCTTGAGTGGATACATCAGATGTGGGAGAGTGGAGGATGCGTGCAGAGTGTTTGACGAGCTTGTGAAGAAGGATGTTATTAGTTGGAACGTCATGATTGGAGGTTATGCTCAGCACAGTTGCGGGAAAGATGCCATGGAAGTTTTCAATCAAATGCGAAAGGAAGGTATGCAACCTAATGCAGTTACTTACGTGAGCATCCTGAAGGCCTGTGCGAGCCCATCAGCTTTAAAGTGGGGCGAGGAAGTTCATGCGTATATCAGAGAGGGTGGGTTTGAATCAGATGTTCGTGTGGGGACTTCTCTCCTTACAATGTATGCAAAGTGTGGGAACATAAAGGAGGCCAGGAACACTTTTGATAAGCTGGCGAGTCGCAACGTGATTACCTGGAATGTGATGATCGGAGCATATGCCGAAAGTGGGTATGGTGAGGAAGCATATCGACTTCTTCTCCAAATGAAACGGGAAGGCTTCAAACCAGACGCAATCACGTATCTGAGCATCCTGAATGCATGTGCTAGCGCGGGGGCTTTGGAGTGGGTGAAGGAGGTTCACAAGCATGCCCATGAAGCAGGATTTGAGTCAGACGTGCGTGTGGGCAACGCGCTGGTCCACATGTATGCAAAGTGTGGCAGTATCGATGATGCGCGACTGGCTTTTGACAAAATGGAGGAACGGAACTTGATTACTTGGAACGCGATGATCGGTGGACTTGCACAACATGGACTTGGGTCTGAAGCATTTGAACTCTTTCTCCGAATGAAACGGGAAGGCTTCAAACCAACTGCGATCACTTATGTTAGCGTCCTTAATTCATGTGCAAGCGCAGGGGCTTTGGAGTGGGTGAGGGAAGTTCATCGCCATGCCCGTGAAGCCGGTTTTGAGTTGGATGTGCGTGTGGGCACCGCGCTGGTCCACATGTATGCAAAGTGTGGCGGTATCGATGAAGCTCAACTAGTTTTTGACAGAATGCAGGCACGGGATGTCGTCACGTGGACTGTGATGATTGGTGGACTTGCGCAACATGGCTGTTGGTCTGAAGCATATCGACTTCTTCTCCGAATGAAACAGGAAGGTCTCAAATCAGACGCATGCACTTATGCGAGTATCCTGAATGCATGTGCAAGCGCAGGGGCTTTGGAGTGGGTGAGAGAGGTTCATCGCCATGCCCGTGAAGCCGGATTTGAGTTGGATGTGCGTGTGGGCAACGCGTTGATCCACATGTATGCAAAGTGTGGCAGTATCGATGATGCGCGACTGGCTTTTGACAAAATGGAGGAACGGGACGTGATTACTTGGAACGCGATGATCGGTGGACTTGCACAACATGGACTTGGGTCTAAAGCATTTGAACTTTTTCTCCAAATGAAACGGGAAGGCTTCAAACCGACTGCGATCACTTACATTAGCATCCTGAATGCATGTGCAAGCACAGGGGCTTTGGAGTGGGTGAGGGAAGTTCATCGCCATGCCCGTGAAGCGGGATTTGAGTTGGATGTGCGTGTGGGCACCGCGCTGGTCCACATGTATGCAAAGTGCGGCAGTATCGATGATGCGCGCCTGACTTTTGACAGAATGGAGGAACGGAATGTAATTTCATGGAATGTGATGATTGGAGCATATGCGGATTGTGGTTTTGGTGAGGAAGCTTATCGACTTCTTCTCCAAATGAAACAGGAAGGTCTCAAACCAGACGCATTCACTTATGCTAGTATCCTGAATGCATGTGCAAGCGCAGGGGCTTTGGAATGGGTAAGGGAGGTTCATCGCCATGCCCGTGAAGCCGGATTTGAGTTGGATGTGCGTGTGGGCAACGCGTTGATCCACATGTATGCAAAGTGTGGCAGTATCGATGATGCGCAACTGGCTTTTGACAAAATGGAGGAACGGGACGTGATTACTTGGAATGTGATGATTGGTGGACTTGCGCAACAGGGATGTGGGTTTGAAGCTCTAGAAGTCTTCAGGAATATGATAGAAGCCGGTGTGAAGCCTGATGGGTACTCATTTGTGGCATTGTTATCGGCCTGCAGTCATGCGGGCCTTGTTGATGAAGGGCGTCGACTCTTCCTGGCTATGTCACAGGATTATGGCATCGATGCCAGTGTGGTCCATTGGACCTGCATGGTGGATATTCTTGGGCGGGCTGGGCACCTGGAAGAAGCAAAGGTGTTGATTGATAATATGCCAGTTGAATCAGATGAAGCAACTTGGGGAGCCTTGCTGGGTGCTTGTAGATCTTATAGTAATGTAGAGTTGGGTGAACTTGCGGCTAAAGAGCTCTTCAAGTTGGAACCCAGGGATGCCTCTACGTACGTGGTTCTCTGCAACATCTATGCTGCAGCTGAGAAGTGGGAGAAGGTATCATCGGTGCGCGCTGCGATGCTGGAGAGGGGCATACGCAAGGAACCGGGGCGTAGCTGGATTGAAGTGGATAAGAAGATTCATGCCTTTGTTGTAGGGGATACATCGCACCCGGAGACGAAGGAGATATATGCGGAGCTGAGCAGCTTGACGGAGAAAATCAAGGCTGAAGGCTACCTTCCAGATACCCGGCTTGTGTTGCATGATGTTGATGAGAAGGATAAGGAGTTTTCACTTTGCTCTCATAGTGAGAAGTTGGCTATTGCATATGGACTTATTCACACCCCAAGTAGTAAACCGGTTCGTGTTTACAAGAATCTTCGAGTGTGCTCGGATTGTCATACAGCAACCAAATTGATCTCAAAAGTGTGTAGCAGAGAGATTGTAGTAAGAGATGCAAATCGCTTTCATCACTTCCGTGACGGCTTGTGTTCTTGTAAAGATTATTGGTGATGAGTTTGGCAATCCCAATTAATTGTGAAGTGAATTTTTGAAACCTTCAATGATCATTGTTTATCTTGAAATCTTTGATTACATCTATTATATATGTGAACTAAATTACCCCATTTGTAGTTGCCTTGTCTAATTTTGTGTGTTGTGCAATTATCCTCCAAGACATTAGTAAGTTGTGATTCATATATCAATATTGTATCACAAGCTAAGTGCAATAGATTCACATTTAAATCTTGCTCTTTTTTTACTACAAGTTGCATATGTTGGCTAAGGAGCTTGTATAGTATAAGCATAGTTGTGTGAGGCATACTATCAATGATTGAACCAAAAGATTTCTCTTCATGGTAGGACACTATTTTACTCTTAGCACTTGACTACCTTCAATTTTTTGTGATTGCATCAACAAATCAATTTGTTAATGTTCACAAATTACTTCTTGGCATTGTTTACTTGGCATTTGCTTTTGATCAAGAATTTAGATTTTTCTATTTAGAAACAATGAAAAGAAATGACTTGGTTACCATCAACTTCTACATGTTCACGAGTTGAGATACATGGAAGTTAGATGTATTAACTACTAAAGCCCATGACCATGTAGTTAATCCTTAAGTGCTTTGATGTCCATACTTTGGGCAATGAATAGAGGGCTTTGAGGCATTGTTTTGTCCAACTAACTTTTCATTAATCCAATGTAACACTTGAATCTTGAAAAGACAACCTTCCTTAATGATCAATTTCATAACATTGCGGTAAATGATATTTCTGTAGAAGGTATAAGCAAAAATGTACCAAAATTAGTTAAAAGATCGAGGAATTAAGGGGTATAACCTCAAAATCCTCCATTCTATATTCCCTATTTGTTTGTTGTTTATGAGAGAAATTTTTTAATTTTATTTTTCAAGGACAAAATCACATGTCTAGTATATGTCATAAAATTAGACTTTGGGGGTGAAAATTCCAAATTACCGTAAATTTTTGAAGGAAAAGTGAAGAAAATTGATTTCAAATACAAAACATGTTTAAGAAATCTGAAAATTTAAGAATAGAATTACACAATAGTGTAGAACATTCAAGTGTAAAGAAGGTTTCATATAATTGTACATTTAGAATCATGGTAATAGAACCTCTACTTCAAACTTCAATAAAATGTTCATTATTAGGATTTTTTCAAGAGTTTCAAGCAAAGACCAAATTTCTTCTATAAAATGTTCATTTTGGGGATATTCTCAAAATTTTCAAGTAGAGTGGAAACTACCCTTAAGAATCAAAATTAATTAGAATGTCAAAATCAAATTTTAAGGAAAAATAGCTGAAAGTATTGAAAAACATTGTATAGGTGCACTTTTTTGTTGATGAACTACCCCATGTAAAATAAAACAACTAATATGACAAACTTAAGTCAATGGTGTGGGAATAAAGTTGTACAAATCAAATTCTATAAAAAAAACTCCATTTTGCAATATGCAATAATCATGTTTGACCATTTGGACAAAGAACGTTTTTTAATCCTCAACATAGTTCCAAGGTTAATGGTTCCATCAATCTAAGATCCAAACATTACTGCATTTAGATGATTTAGAAGAAAAGTGCTTAGAAGTTCCCCAAGGAGCATGCTAAGTGATCAACGTTAGTACTAGGAGCATGCATGTATTGTTTACCATCTCTAAATTTTCTATGTTCTTTTTCTTCATGATAAGTTTAACCTAGTAAGGATACCATCATGCCAAGGATTAAAGTATCCAATGGATGAGTTTTAGGAAAATTGTAGAAACAAAGCATGTCCTATTCATTGATGAATCTAACCATTTGTAGCCAACTACCTTGCTTTAGGATCATGTCTTTCCAAGACCAACCCAACAAAGTCACCAAAGTTAAATAGTAGCTTATAAATGGTCATATATGTCTTGTTCATACTAAAATGTAGATTTTCATTTATTTTTTGTGTACAACTTTATTACATACACATCTTTGAGTTGATGCAAGCCCTAATAGCTAATTCAAGAATCTGAAGTGCTTTGGCTATTTTTTTGGATTGTTTCAAGATGTGAACAGAGAGATATTAGGGATTTGTAATTAACATTGTATAGATATGTTAGGTTCCAACAGCATGCATGTTGATACTTGTATGTGTATACAATTCCTTATTAATAAGTGTAATTTTTAAATGCATATCCAACTAATACATTTATTTGAGAAGAAAGTGACGTAGTAAATTGCACATTTTGGATTCTAATTAAGTAAGTTCCAAAAGACAAGAAAATCTCAAATGAGTATTGTGCGGATTTTCAATTGGCCTTCTAAGCAATGTACAAAGTTTGGTTTGGTTTAGGGTGATTGCAAGAAAGACCGGTCCTATTTGGCATCACAATTGAAGTGATTGATTTGCCATCAATCATAACTTTCGGAAAATGAAGCTGATGGATTTGAATTTTTTATTGAATATGGCTAACTAAGAAATCATGAGATTCATTATTTTTCATAAATTTTGAAAAATAATTTTATAATTAAATGTCAATTTAGCTAATTTATCACACTTTGCGGTTTAGAGGTTTTTAGTACTGTGGAGCATCCAAAAATTATGATGTTCACTTGAATATTTTGTAGGCTATTCCTACACTAGATGAGCATGTGCCCACCAAAGGGCATTAAAGAAAACACAATTCTTTGTCTTCAACATGCATGCAAATAGGGGTCCTTTGCGCATAGCGCTCCAAACATTCATGATGGTTTCAACTTCTAGTGTTTGGTGAAATGTAATCACTATCAAGTCTTTACAAATGGCCAATTTTTAGTTTTCTTTTATTCATGATTTTTTAATTATTATTAATTTATACTTAATTTTATCTACTTTTTGTGACAAACTGTCATTTTTTTCAAATAGTATTGTTTCAGTATTATTAAGTACACAAAAGTACTATTGGCCGTTGATTTTTCAGATCAACGGTTGAGATTGCTCTGTTTCATAGTATTGTAGTACTCATGGTACTGAGCGCAAAAAATCACAATTTTGGTAGAACGCTACCAAAATCGTTTGGTCTTTCTTACAATTACCCTTTAAAACTCTCTAATATTACAAAATGGTATGCAAGATATATTTCAAGTTTATATATTCCATTTAAACCAAATTCTTATCTTAAAAGTTAAGTTGTTTGATTATTGATTTTAAATAGACTAAATTGCAAGTTAATTTTTTGCACATTCTCGAATGATAAAGCGCACTTCAATTAGACTTTCCTAATAAAAGTTATTGGGGCTCAAAATTTATGTGATTTTTTACTTGGACAAACTTCATCCACTAATAACTCACAAAATCAAAGTTTAAACACCAATTTGCAAATTAGTCTAGGCTTTTTCTATGTCTATGAATTTACTATTGAGATTTACTTTGCTATCAAATTCTTCATTCAATACCTTGTCACACTACTTTGTAACTTCATCCTAATCTATCTAATAGAGTTTTAACTCAAATTTAAAAAAAATATTATTATGGTCTCTAATTAGTGTAAAATTTAAGATTCCAAATTAAATTCTAAATTTCATCCATTAACCCTTGAGTGCCTCAAGTCCCCAAATGTTGCCTGTCCAAATTGAACTTTTTGAAAAATGAGACCAGATCCTACCTGTACTAATGAACTAATTGTACAAGGGATACATGTTAGGGGCTTTTGATAATGGGGAGTGGGGAGCAACTTGTGGATGCATCTCAAATGGTAGTGGGGGGCTATCATGGTCCAAATATGTACAATGAAAGTGCACTTTGGAGCACTTTGGTTTCAGAGTGGCTTAGAAGGCACTAGCTGAAGCCGGTTGTATACCGTTAGTGAGTGTTTTTGCGCTACTCTCTCACTTGTACAGTCGTTCCCTACCTCTTTCTCTGTGTGTGAGCGCTCAAGGGGTTTAGGGTTTGAGTGGGGTTTTGTCTCAATCTCGTGCGTCTAGTATGCAATTGGGTATGTTGTGATCAAGGTAGAAAGAGTCTTCAGGTCGAAATACACTCCATTGCAACAAGTGGAGATGGTTTTTGGGCATTCTTTGGAGATGCCCAAACCGTTGCAAGCGACTACGGTGAGGTCATTAGTTTGTGGGTGATTTTCCTTGTATAGTTGCCTCACTCATCACCGGGAGCGTGCTTTGAAGTTTGTGGGTGATTTTGCTCGTACATTTGCCTCACTCATCGTTGAGAGTGTGCTTCGAATTAGAGTGGCGAGTGGATGTTTGATTCATCCGTGCGGCGGATCAGGGCTACAAAATTTGGAACGATTGGGCACAATGGCAGAAGGAGCTATGTATGAGCATGTTACCGAAGGTGGGGAGGTGCCGAATTTGGTGTTTGGGAAGGCAACTCAACAAGAGTTGGCAGAAATCGAGGCGCAATTGGAAGCTTGGGCCGTGGAGAGATACAATACCACACTTCAACAAGTTCAGAAAATCAAGTCTTACTTGCAGGAGGAATTCTTGCTAAGTCTCACGGAGCCTTTAGCACACCATTACTAGCCTTCCCATCTAGTCGGAGAAAATTGGCCCTATTTGTTTCAGAGACAATGTTTCCGATTGCTAGGTACGAAGGATAGGATTTCTGAAGGACATCCCGACAGATTACCTTCTGCGGTGAATGACTTCATCAGATCAAAATGGTGGCCCTCTGGAAAACATGGTGACATAGTAGAGAGTATTGATTGCCGCGGTTCAGGAAGGATTATGCGACTAAGACGTCGTGAAGGGGTAGAGGATTATGGTGAGCGGCCTAGACTAATTGTGCCTTACATAGCTCACGATGGAGGACAACAAATGTGTGTTGGGCGCGGCAAGGTGAGGTCAAGCAGTCGGGGCGACCGACCTGCCTCAATAGATTCCAACTGATGCCCCCACAAATTGGAAGCATGGCCATGGAAATGGTCGAGGGATGGAGGTGAGGAGGGAATTGTGGGCAAGGGGGAAATAGAGGGCATGGTCGGGGCAAGAATTTATAGTCAAACAATTTAGACCTTAGTCGATCAACAATTTTATTAGACTTGAATGCACTATCGGATTTGGACGGTGACAACAATGAAGATGATCCGCCAAATTTGGCAATTGCAACAAGCAGCACCTCACTTCCACCTTGGGGGCAAAGATGAGGGCGACACCCAGATGTATAAAATGTGGAACCAGATGCAACTGGAATCGGTGCGGATTCCACAATAGCTTGTGGGAGGAGACAATGATGGGGCCAAGCGTATAGACACATGCACCACTAGGAGGAACCCATGTTTTTCTTAACGAATTTTTCTAGACATCTACATGTTTTTGTGTTAACAATGATGTCAAGTAAAACATTGAGATGTTTTATTTGACGTCACTATTAACATGAAAAACATGTGGATGTCTAGAAAAATCTGTTTAGAAAAACATGAGTTTCTGCTAGTGCACATGAGAGAAATTTGAAGAGGGCAAATATTGCAGAATGAGTTTCCTTTGGAAGTGGGTTCAGAATCTAACGACCTCGTCGCAGATGCTCTACCAAAGTGGTCCCGGCCACAAATTTTTCTGACTTTCAAATCTCCACATTCCTTGCAACGCCGTCGACCACAAGTGGCAGCCAATTCGGCAAATTGGAGTCCAGCATCAGTAGAGCAAGGAACACTAGGCATAACAATTGAATTTTCTCCCAATTCGGCCCTAGGCCACCATCGTTGATGTCAGCAAACAAACCAGGACCAATGAGTATTGCTAAACCGCTCTATTGTTCATTTTATGTTCACAGGGAGTTACTAGGGTATATTTTTTTTGAGTAGCCATTACAATCTGGGGTGGCCGATACTTGGCTATTTTACATATATGCATGCTTCAGCACGCCTTGTTATTTCATTACTTTCTCATCCATGAGTAGGATACTTTTATTTACTATTTTACCCAATGTACTGAAGTCAAGCTTTGAAAGTGGCTATTAGATTTGAATGAAGCCCAATCGTGACATCTTCTTATTATGTAAATTTGATTGTTGGGTTGGGTTGTGGCCACTACAAGAGAAAGGGGTGTTTTAAGTAGGGTTTTAAGTATAGTCCTAGACACATGATATTAAGTTATGACCTGTAAGTCAAATTTCAGCAAAAAATGACCTAAATACATGTCTTTTTAGTCATTTTTTGCTGAAATTTGACTTAAAGGTCATTACTTAATATCTTGTGTCTAGGACTATACTTAAAACCCTACTTAAAACACCCCTTTCTCTTGTAGTGGGCTTAGGTTGGTAGTCACCTCAGCTCAACCGTGAGAGGTCTTGCATCAACCTTTGCAACGTCCGCAAGGATGCATGAGTGGCTACAATATGACAAGGAAGACGTTGAGGAGGATGGGAGGGGGACAAACAAATGCCTACCGCGTCTACAAGGTCCATTTGGGGCTCCTACTGGACGGCCTTTGCCTGCAGCAGTTTTGGTGCCGCTCCATGTGCTTGGATACAACCCTGCCGATTGGAGTGGCTTGCAAGAATTCGTTGGTGAACCACTACAAAGATGGAAAAAAAGGCACTCCTTTTTTTATTGACTTCAAGGGCAACATTGGGGGAAAGAAGGTGCGTATATGTGATTGATGCAAAGTAGAGGGGGCTGTTGCGGCTGCTGAGCAATGCCATATCGTTGGACCATCGGAGATCCGTCATGTTAGCACTGATGATGAAGCCATTTTGGAATTCCCCACCCAACACTTGGATGAGGAATGGCAGAGCCTTTGAGTTGACAACGGGGGGTGTCTTCAGATGTGGGGAGGCAAGCAGAATTGGGCTCACAACCACCGACAGTAAGGGTGATTAGTGACACGGCAACTCCAAATACGATTGGCAATCCATCAAGCTCTAAGTTAGATTGGCGAGTGGACTGGCATGACTATGGTGGGGACGATTCATCACTGGACTACTCAAATTTTGAATCCACGTCAAAAAGCGGCAGCATCGCTTTGTATCATGAGATTGGATATTATGAGGATGACGGTGACTTAGATGATCTTGATTTTCATACTAGATATCATGATAGGTTCTGGCAAAGTCCTAAAACCACTTTGTTAGGTGATTGTGAATCCTTTCGTGGCCCACATGTAGGACCAAAAGATAGAGTCACTCGTACTAGACCACCTGCAATCCACTTCTTTGAGTTGTTCTTCGACGAGAGTGGAGTGGAGTGGATCGTTCAACAAACTAACTTGTATGCATCTCAACGTAGTACAGGACGATCACAAACTTCAAATGGTGGCCCTATTTAGGTGCTAACATGTCCCTTGGAAATTCGTGCCTTTATGGGTGTAACGATTATCATGGGGATAAAATTATTGCCTACTATTAGGGACTATTGGAAGCGGAAAGAGTATCTCCATTGCTCTTTGATACCGCGAGTCTTCACTCGAAACCGGTTTGAGTCATTATTACATTGTCTCCATTTGGTGAACAATGAGATGATAGTGAGTGATCGGGAGTCACCAGAGTATAATAAATTGGCTAAAGTGAGGTGGATCATAGATGACTTCGTCACAAAGAGTCAAGCATTGTATAATCTAGAAAAGTTTATTACATGTAATGAGATAATGGTAGCATATCTTAGGCACTATTCTGGATTCCGGTAGTATATGCTAGCAAAGCCTACTAAGTATGGCTTCAAATTTTTTACAGCCGTTTGCAATCTGGCCCGATACATATTCAACCTCATGCCATATGTTGGCGCCTCAAGGCAATCTGAACCAGGTTAGGGCAAATGGGTGGTGCAGGAGTTGACAGTGGGCTTGGATGGAGTTGACCACATGATTGTGTGTGATAACTTTTTCACAGCTCCCAAGCTTTTGAGGACTTGTGTCGGCACGGTATATGGGCAACGGGCACCTTGAAGGAGATCCTCATCAATGTACCAACGTTTCTTCTAGGGCACAAGATGGGTGACCATCCCCGTGGCACCTTGATGTAGCGCATGCATGCCCAATGGCCGATGGCGGCAATATGTTGGTATGATTCGAAGCTAGTGTACCTCTTCTCAACGTCTGTTGATCTTGTGGGTGCGGGTGCAGTTTCTATACGTTGGGTGTAGGGTACAAGAAAAGCTATCTCATCTACTCCACAACAAGTGGAGTACCAAACTAACATGCGTAGCATTGACGTTGTCAATCAAATGCGAACCGACTATAGCGTCCATTCACACAAATGGTGGCACAAACACCTCTTCTTTGTGGTGGACAGTTGGATGAATAATTCATGGGTGTTATGGAAGCATGATTGTCTTACTCGGGGGGAACCGGTATATTGCCGACAACTAGCATATCATATGGAGGTGGCCGAGACTTTGATAGCACCTTGGTTGAATGAACCATCCACATGCAAGTTGGAGTGCCTTCGTCACCCCACTGCAATTCATTTTAGCAATTTGAAGCCTCACTTATGGCGGGGATGCATCGTATGCAAGCGCAAAACATGATTTCGTTGCCCCACATGTGTAGGTGCTCATATGTGTCTTGACTGTTGTTTTCTCAAAGTACGTACACAGATGAAGTGGGCATTGAGGGTAACTCGCCCTTCACGACCTTGAGGCTTTGATGCTTGGCTCAAGGTCGTGAAGGGCGAGTTACCCTCAATGCGACCTTGCTAAAGGCGACCTTGAGGCTTTGATGCAATACTCTAGTGCAAAGTAGAAGATATTTAATTGGGTACATGTAGAGCAAGGACTGTTGGGCGTCACTTGTGAACCTCTTGGAGGCAAACCCAGGGTTGCTATTTTGTGAGCCTATGAGCGTGAGCGTGTGAGCGTGCGAGCATACAATTTTTTCTGTTGGAAATTGATGAAGTACCTATGACCGTGGAAATTGGAATGAGGACTACACCTCACAATATATAATGGGAAAAAATAAATTGCGATTTAAATTTTTTGATTGTAGAGTTACTCAATCCATTTTCAGTGAAATTCATTGCAAATTTTATTGACACTATGTTAGGGTTTTTATAAAGAAAAAGATAATTAGTCTACAAATCACAATTGCACTGAAGTAAGGCTATTTATTTTTGGTGTTGATGATGTGAATTTCATCCATAAAAATAAAATGTTTATGATGTTTGTCTACGTACTGAAATATAGCTTATAGAATGCAGTTTAGGATTCAACAAGAAGATTTGGATCAAGGTTTAGGATATGAAGGTACTTCCAAGAAATATGAAGTTGTACCTCTAACCATTTGTTCTTGATCGGACTTGTGTAGATAATTCTAATTGAAGTATACATAACAACGTACAATAAACAATAAAATAAAAATCAATGCCCGAAAACAAACAAAAAATAGAGTCATGTAGATGACGAAGACATAGAATGAGAGTCGTCACTACTCTCAGTGGATGAGGTCTCCTGATCTGATTCTAGGGCTGTCTCATCTATAAATTGCAGAATTGTAGGGTCTAAAGACTTAGACTTTCTTCGTCTACAAAAATCCTCTTGACAGGCCAATGTCCCAGCAACAGCCTCTGCATACGATGGCAATAGAAAAGGCTTCTCCGGGCTTGGAAAAAACGATGGTAGAGTGAAAAATGACCGGGGAGCCACCGAATTGTAAGTCATGCTGCAAATGAAAAAATGATAATTAGGAATGGCAAGAAGTTCACGTTCACGATGAAAGAAGCTTGTAAAAAAAGTTGAAGTGAGAATAATGAATAGTAGACATCTCTCTTTAGAAAATTTTGGAAAAAAGCAAGCATGGGTAGACTTACTTACTGAAACAAGATTTCTTCACGATGTGGGGAACTTCAATTTCTTGAGCTTCACCATCATCAGAATCCTGTACAACGACAACGACTGTAGGTGGAATATCTTTTGGTGCGCGAATCATTGGGGCCAAAATTGCCTCAAAAATGCTTTTGTCTTCCTCAAGTGCAATGATGTGCCTGCTCGAAATCCTGCATGCGTGGATGGAAGCCCCCAATCCACAGAACAAAACAAATCGAATTACTACAATACTCAATGAGAATTGAAGAAAAAAAAAGAATCAACAAAAACAATAGAAGACAGGAAATGCTCATGCACATACCTGTCGCAGCAGTGCAATCAATAACAACATCGTTGGCAAACGTTGATGCTTCAATCAACATCTGCATGAAACGGGGATCCTTTTCTCTTGCACCCCTCCAAGGTTTGAATTTGCTATCCATAGTCAATGTCTCTTTCTTCGTGAAATTCTGAATAACATCATCAACTGCCACATCTACTCCTAGCTCCCTCAACTTTGGGCATGGCTGGAATTGAAACTTGGAAGGACCAATACCATCCAAGTTCCTGACCAACAACATGACGCGGAAGAATTGAGTCTGCAAAAGCGTAGAGGTACACGGTGAATTAGTCCAAATTGAATGATCAAATATAAACTATTAGTTGCCATAACAAACCCATAGAAGTACAAATGTAATCAATTAAGAGAATCTAAATAGAAGTAAACAAAAAATACACCACCTACAGTAGATTATGTCATATTCAAGAATGAAAGCATTTTTTTCAACAGAAGACAAATCCATGAATAAAGTAGGGAAAAGGTAAGGATGATCATACTGTACATCCAGTAGACACTGGTGAGGCCAAATGAAGCCAGTTTGTTCCCCACCAATCCTTCATCTTCTTAAACGAATATGTTGCAGCGTACTTCAAAATCGTAGCCTTGACGACAGGACTCCGAGAATGAATAATGAGTAACGCACCGTCGTCGTGCAAATGACCATCAGCGAACTCAAACACCGCCTCCAACCCAAAAGGGTGGACCATGTTCCATTTCGGAACAGTATGTGCAGGTGCCGATAGACCTGGGACAGGCAAACCCTTGGGCATGTCCGCAATGACGAGGTCCACTCGGGGTTTATCACTCCGAACACCACGGAAGAAACGCTCCTTCTCTCCTTTGTGCTGCAAAATGATTTAATCAGTTAGGAAACAGACCAATAATATTGAAGAGCAAAAACCAAAGTAAAAAATGGAAGGAAGTGAAAATGCGAACCTTGTCAACAAAACTGACAATGTCATGGTATACTTGGGGTAGAGGATCAGCCAAGACCAGGGTTGTTCGCTGCAACAGCGCGACACCGCGACAGACAGATGTCGCGCGACGTCTAGTAGAGCTCGTGCGACGTCACGAAAAGTCAAATTTACCTTTGACTTTACAGGAAATTACCCCCTTCTAGGTGGATGCCACATGGCATCCACTTGGCAAACTGGAGGGCGTGTACGGGTAGGAGAGTGCGGGTAGGGGTGACTGCGGGTGGACGAGGGCGACTGCGGGTGGGCGACTGTGGGTGGACGAGGGCGACTGCGGGTGGGCGACTACGGGTGGGCAAGGGCGACTGCGGGTGGGCGACTGCGGATTTCTGAGGGAGACCGCGGGTGGGCGACTGCGGGTTTGGCAGGGAGACCGCGGGTTCAGGAAGTGTTCTTGGGTGGGCGACCGCGGGTGCGCAAAAGGTACCTAGACCCGGTGGTGGACCCGAAGTCGCCCAATTTGGACCCGCTGTCGCCCACGTCGGACCCGCAGTCGCTGGATACGCAGTTGCCCTATCCGTACTCGCCCCCCTAGACCGAAGTCACTCGCCCTATATAGCCAGTAGCCCATCATCATGCTATCACCTTCATTTTCCATTGAGGCTTTCTGTCTTGCAACCTTTGTTGGCTGCATGCGTGACCCTTTTGGATAATATATATACTATTTTTTGCTATCATTTGGTTCTTAGAATTTTGCGACGTCCGCAAATCTCATGGCAACTGGAGGTAGCAGTGATGGGTCCCTTCCGGGGTTTTCCACTGTACGCACTCCTGGTGCAATTAGGAAGGCTGCCAAAGACAAGACTAGAAAAAGGAGGGGTAACATTCACAAAAAGCGATGGCATGTGTTGAACAATGATAACCACCTAGCTTTCAAAGAGTGGAACGAGGAGCCAGAGCCTTGGAGTATGCAGGTGTGCGAAGACTACATTGAATGGTGTCACATCGGGAAGTTCTTTCCGGCATGGCGCCATCATCACAACCGACACAATAACAAGACAAATTTGAAGTATTGTGAAAATCCAGCTTTCATACAAAGGTGTTTAGAATTGTGGCAGATCCTCTACAAAACCCCTTTTGTAGATAGGAATGAGGCCCCTTTGTTCATTGCTAGAGGTGCCTATGCTGAGGTCGTCTTGAACAAACAAGTTGACTGGACCACGATTAAAGAAAGTACCTACGTGGAGTGTCCAGAAGTTGGAATAATTCCAAGAGGGGTTCTCAAATTTCTGGAGGGTGGACTTGGGCCTTTTCAAAGTGATCCACAAAACAAAGAAACTCAAGAGGTGGACACGGAAGAATCAGAAGAGGATAATGATTCAGATGGCACACGGATTCCTAAGCTTGTACAAGTGAAGGAGCAGATTATCACCCCCGTCCAAGTTCCAGTTCCAGTTCCAGATCCAAATGTTCAAGCCGCTTCATCATCGCGGGGAAAGAAGATGAAACATCCTGCGAAGGTGCGACGGTCCACCACGAAAATTAGATTGGCATCAGCCTCAACTACAATTGCGACTCCAATCTTGCCACCACAAGACGCCAGCAACGTCTTCGACTTTGCTTTAAGTGACGACTCACCCGTATGTGCCACAAGTCACATTCCCATTCCACAGTCTGAATCTGATGTTGTTCACAATGCGATGACGTTGGCGAAGGCTCTCGACCTCTTGAAGACCAAGGATGCACAAATTGCAACCTTAGAAGGTGATGTGAAGAAATGGCAGTCTACATGTGAACAAAAAAATGCTCTCATTTCTCAACAATCCAAAGAATTACAAGGCCTTCGAGAAAAAGAGCGTCAGACTTTCACATTGTCGGACATGGACGAAACCTTTGTTGAGCAGGATCCACATCACTTGGACAAGCTTGTTGGGGACCTCACCAGCGATGTCATTCACCTTTCTCCCCCTGCCAAGCGTACGAAGCGTTCTTCAATTCTTCCAATGGCACCACTTCCGTTCGTCTCAAGAGATTCTAGCAATCCGCACGTTGATGGTTTGCAAGGGACTCAGGATTCACTTTCGTTTCCTGCCATTCCACATCTACAATCATCAAAGGAACTTGATTTGGCTGAGGAAAATAGAATGCTTCGAGAGAAGTTGGCAGTGTTGGCAGCGACATACTATCATTGGAAGGTCGCGTGCATTCTCTCCGTGGATCGATCTCAACAAGTTGCGAAAGAGCTAGACAAAGTTTCGAAGAACTTTGTAGCAAATGCCCCTAAACGAGAGAATGGATTGACATCATGGGCATTGATGGAGGACATGTTTCCGGATAACATGTCCATGCTTGACGTGGCAGAAAAAAATGTCATAGACTGGGCACAAAATGGTTGGGACCATGGAAATCAGATGTCTAGTCACTTCAACAAAAAAGACCAAAGTCTATTGTGGCCAAAGCCAGCTCATTTCGTCTTGGATCATACCAAATGCCCCATATGTCTAGAACAATTTGGGCCAGAAGGAGGATGGGCACTTGGATCATGTACACATGTGTACCATCCTCAGTGTCTCATCACTCAATGTCTGATTAGACGACGATGTGTGATTTGTGCAGCACCATTCCATGATCGCTTGTATACCATGTTCAACTTGATGACTTACATGCCACCTTCTTGGGAACACAATAGAGACACGACGGCAGAAACACGATTTTGGGGACGAGACTTGCTTTGGAGTTGGCGAGAAGGCCTACATGATCAAGAAATGGGAGCTGCTGCCTCACAATTGAATTGGGAAACGGACCCGCGTGAAATTCTAAGAGTGGCATTCAACCTTATGGGAAAAAGAGCTCACAATGCAAGGAAGAGGGCGGGTTTTTTTCAATGCCTTGGTGTATATTTTGATAAGACATCCCAAACCTTCAAGTGGGGTGCTCATCCGGAAGGACACCGTTGGAATTTTGAAGGTGAACAAGGGGCTAATCGTGATGAAAATGCCACTCCAGAAGACTTGAATAGTATGGCTTACCTCGACTCAACATACGGGCCTTATTATCAAAGCCAAGCACTCGATTATCTATTGGAGTTACACTCTCCGCAAACTAAAAGGACACTTGAAGCTCTCAAGAACTCCAATGTCTTGGAATCTATTTTAGAAGCAGATGGACCTGCTTCAAGGACTCGTGCTAAGAAGAAACTCGTTGTTGGAGAGTCCAATGATTACGAACAAGGTGCAACGAGTGGTTCTCATAACAATCCAATGGACTTGAACTAAATATTTCTATGAGATACTTACTTCAACGGTGGTTCTAGTTAATCGTAGTAGTATACAAGATGTAAGGCCCATAGTATAAGGGCCATAGTATATCCATACTCGCACAATGTAGTACTCTAGCAAAAGTTAGGGTTCAGATGTTGGCTTCTAAAACTATACCGCCTTGGCTGTGTATTGTACTACTATGCTTATGGACAACAACCTTCTATTGCTTTGGTTTTGAAGGTTTGGGCATACTTATACATTTGTAGCCTAAAATGTAATTGGTGAAATGCAAATACATTTGTTGTAATGCCTCGCACAATGATTCCATACACGGTCCCCACAAAATTGCTATCTTCAAATCTTTTAATGAATTTTTTCCTTTTGGATTTTTTTCTCATACAACATGTTTTGGTTTACATGGAAAAATTTGATTCATTCCATTCAGATTTTTTATGAGGAAGTTATGGACCATTTTCTTTGGCGGGCAACTTGAGTCTACAGCTTCTTCTTTTAAAAGTTGCTTGTAGGATTTGTTTCTCCAGGCAATTTCTACAATCTAAAAAAAAAATAGGTCCGGTCACATAGTTAACTTCACTTGATAGCACACTCTCACCATTTTCATTTCATTTTAGAGATATTCATTATTTAAATTTTACAACTACATCTTACCTACTTCTACTCAACAATTTCTTAAAGTATCCAAAATTGTTTTTGAAAATTGTTTTTTTCCCACACATAACCATAGGATCTTACACCTTACTAGTATGAGAATGTGTGGAAAAAATTTCAGAATTTTTCATCTTACAGATTGCAAGATATCCGCATTTAGAGTGAAAAAAACAATTTTTTCAGCACATTGCTGGACTACATTATTTGACTTTTAACATTTTTCACTTTAATTTCTTGCACTACAGAGTTTTGAGCTTTAAACAAATATAGTGGAGAATTGAGTTGAGAGTCTAAATAAAAAAAAGGTTTTCAATTTTCATTCTTAAAAAACTTGTAGAATAGAAGTACATATGAGATTGAATGAAAATCTATTTTCTTTCTAAGATAGAATTAAAATGCACTAATCCCCACGGTCAAATTGTTGTTGCAAGCAAACTAAACCATGTCAAACTTCTTTTCTTGAACAATTGCCAAAATTGCATTCCTAAATTAATCTTACAAGGTATTTTTCCCACCAGAAGCTCTAATTGCCCAATAAACAAGATTGTCCATAACTTTCTCATAAAATATCCAAATGAAATGAAAAAAAGCTTTCCGGATAGACAAAATTATAATCTATGAGGGAAAAAAACTTAGAAAAATAAATTCAAATGCTTGTCACATTTTTTTGCTGCCCATTCTCCCCTGCTTTGGAGTTTGGACTATATGGGCATAACTTTTGTTCCCGGGCACCAATTGGAAAAAAAGTTATATTACCACAAAGGTAATCGTTTTTTCTATCTTCAAATAAAGTTTCAAAAATTCAGTCCCAAATTTCAGCCCGTAGGTACCATCTCTAACATCCATTCTTGCAAAGACACCAAATTCATAGCCCTCGTATTCAAAATATAATAAAAACATATGTACATTTCAAAAACAAAGGTGTGAATTTCTTTATTCCACAAAACCTTTGGAAAATCAAAAATTGGAAGGCCAAATTGTTTTTTTCTACCACACTAGATCCAACCACTAAGCATTTTTTTCACTATTCACAAAGTCACTTTCTTTGGGCTCCGGTCTCATTCTTTGAAGTTCTGCACGGGTGGCACCTATGCCTTCATAGGCCCACTTGCGCCATTCCTTAAAATAAAGGATGTGGCGCTCCAAGTCCAATATGCCCTCGTGCAACAACTCTTGTTTTTTCTCCAGTAGCTTCACCAAATAAAAAAGCGTTGCTCTTTCTTCTGTATTGCTACCATAATCCGGAGCTAAAGCCAAGATGCCCTCTTTTTTGGCTTCTTTTAAGGCATCATCATAATATTCCATCTCTAGCTCACGTATTTGAAGATTCAAGCTTCTCCTTTCGCTTTGATGGGACCATTTATCACGTTGCAAAAGATCAAGTTTATTTTGAAGCACCGCTAAATCATCGGAAATGTGTGCTCGCCCGTCTTCAATCTTCTTGAAATAATTTACTCTACTTTTGTTTAACTTAGAGTAAATCTTCTCATTTTCAGCAACGGCGTTTTCAGTCGCCTCTAACTCCTTCTTCAACCCATCCACAACAGTTGGATTCACTGGAAGATGTTGTACCTTCTCTTTCAAATTCATAAGATCCGCTACTGTTGAA
Organism: Rhytidiadelphus loreus; assembly: GCA_947034895.1. Taxonomy (NCBI): domain Eukaryota; kingdom Viridiplantae; phylum Streptophyta; class Bryopsida; order Hypnales; family Hylocomiaceae; genus Rhytidiadelphus; species Rhytidiadelphus loreus. The sequence goes on from OX344764.1 coordinate 51,783,607, forward strand.
GTCAAAGCTGCTCGTGCACTTTCGATCTTAGTGCCCAACATCTCCAAATTGTCTTCCGAATCATTGTCACTACTTCCGCTAGACCCAATGTCTGCACCAGAACGGTCCACATTGATCGGTATATGAACATCTTCGCTTTGTTTTTGAATCTTGGACAATGATTGCGGCTCCTCAAGCTTCCTCTTGCCCTTCTTGTCAACTTGAACGTCTTCAGCCGCCTCTTGTTTTTCTTTGCCAATGTCTTCGTCGTCACTCTCAAAAGAATATCCATCGTATTCGTGAGTGTGCTCATCTGAGCTAGAAGTTGAAGACCATTGAATTTGGTCATCACCAACAGCCAACTTGCCAGGCTTTGCCTCTAAAAGCTTCTGATTTGCTTGAAGAAGTCCTTCTTCATCCAGCACTATCGGTCTGTCCGGGCGGTCACCGATAGGAAGCTCCTTCAAGGTTGTCCAATCTACCTTTTTCTTCAATTGAACTTCAACGTACACCATTTGCACAAGATAGAAAGAGAAGTTGTCATTTCGATAAGGCTGGGACTCCAAATAGAGTTGCTGCCATACCTCCAAACACCTTCGCTGGAAGACAACACTCTTGCAGTAAGCCAAATTTGCCTTATTAGACTTCACGTGCAAAGGGTGTCGCCAAAACGGGAACAACTTGTTGATGTGGCACCAATCCACATATTTGTTTACAGTTTCATATGTCCAAGGCTCTGGTTCTACTTCCCATCCCAAAAAGGCCTTCATCTTTAGATGCAACAAGATGGGTACACGCTTCTTGCGAGGTTTGCCGCTCCTTTTACGATCCTTGTCACGAACCGCCTTTTTGTTGAGCCGAAGTCGGTATCTTGACATACCGTGTGGCGGTTGAGAGTCCTCGCCCTCCATAACGATCACTTCGTCTCAAAAGTAGCCAACTAAGTACTATGCGGTTTAGGGTTGCAAGCCTAAACTGTAGGTGTAAAAAATGCTAAACGTAATCCTATCACATTTAACATTTACAAAAATACAATGTTCTCGTGAAACACCCTATGTCATCCAAGCGTGAATAAAATGAGCTGTGCAAAGGGACAAAAATCCCCCCCCACAACTCAAACCCCTAGCTTCTGTGCACGCATTCAGCCACGTCAGCAGGTGAAAGACAGTGCGCAGAATGCCAGGGAAAATTTAATGGCGACTGCGGGTGGAGGAGAACGCTGATGTACCCGAGGTCGCCCCTGGGGCGCGTGCGGGTCCTGAAGTGGGGCGAGTGCGGGTCAGCCCAGTGCTCCAGGGTGACCGCGGGTCCTAGAGTGGGGCGACTGCGGGTCTGGACAGGTGCTCCAACGCGACCGCGGGTCGAAGGAGCCCGGGCGAGTGGGCGACCGCGGGTCCTGGGCGACAGCGAGTCTTGGGCGACAGCGGGTCCTGGGCGACCTCGGGTCCTAGGCGACCGCGGGTCCATCTATTAATGCATGGACTTTTCTTTTCTTTCTTAGTACATGTTTATAGATTGTGATATTTTTTTCCATTTTTCCTTGCGCTGGGAAAGTGGCGATACTAAATGTTACGGAGGGGCTCCAAGCTTCAACATTCATCCACGTACTGGATAGAAAATGTGATACTAAGTATCTAAAATTCTATTTTCATTTACATTGTGGCGATTTCATCGAAGACTTTCTAGAAGTTGAAGTTTTTCTAGCAATTTCATCCAAAATTTTCCTAAAAAATTCCTATAGCTTATAGCTAGCCTAAATTTTTTGTTGCTTTTGAGCACCAAATCTCAAGGGAAAAAAAAAGGATTGTGAGCTCAATCCCATTTGTGTTGCAAAATTTATGGAATACTAGTTTATACTTTATACTATATTTGGGGAGCCATTAGGGTTGAGGTCGGTTGTGGTACAAATGGATTCCTTATTGATTATCTGAACAAAAGTTAAATCTTTGCAATTGTTTTAGAAGAAGTTCTTGTTAACTAATTTTTTTCTTATTAATTAATTTCATTGTTAATTCTTAATTTTATTGTAAATGACTTATTTCATTGTTAATGACTAATTGTATTGTTAATAACTAATTCAATTGTTAATAACCAATGTTATGATTATTAAGTATTAACCATTGCAATTGTAACAATAATGTCTTTGTAATTGTTTTGACATGAGATGTTCATTATGTATTTTTGGATGTAGACTCAAATTACATACTATGTTACACACACTAATTTTGGTAAATTACATGCCTAATAACTAAATTTCCTGTACGGACACAAATCTATAAATGAAAGTCATTGTTGGACTTATATCATACTCCAACCATCTATGAAAGAATGTGTGTTTTTATCAATTTGGATGACATATACCAAAAAAAAGAATATGGTAGGAAAACATTATGCTACTAGGAATAATATATATGGTAAAACCAGATTTACATTTATTATTGAATTCATCCAAGTTTTCTCGAATTGCGTGTTTAATAAATGACAAAGATTATGGCTACATATCTTTTTTGCAATATCCACTCTTGTTTCATTGTCTCAAAAAAAAAAAGGGGTCGCAAGAAGTCAATGAACTTCCTTTTTCCAAATAAAATAAATAGGAAGAGAGCGAAAAAGGTTAAATAAATAAATAAAAACATCTCTCATCTATTTTGAAATAGGTAAAGTACGAATAAAAAGGAAAAGTCTAAAAAAGTCTAAAATGTATGTTTCCTATATTTGAATTAGAATAAATAGGAAAAAAAACCCAACTTGCTTTTATTTTTGGAAATAGAAAAAATAATAAGAGAATGTAAATGATGTATGGCTTACATTTTTTTAGGGATTGAAAAAACAACTATTTGAATTCAATGACCATGAAAGTAAAACTCCTTTCAAGTGCATACTAGCACATTTTATTCAAGAAATAATACAAGTCTTCAACATCAATTACCAACTAATTTATTTTCATTTTCTTATTTTCCTTGCGTCCATTATATACTACGGAATCAAAAAGGACCAAGAACATTTGAATTCAAAAGTTGTTATACTTTGCATAATAATGTGTAAAAGGCCATATTCAATATATACAATTTGACAAATAGCCCATTGAGTAATTGTTTTTCTAAAGACAAGGCGCGTAGCATAAAATTCCTTCATATATTATAGGAAAATATTACAAAGTAAGCAACACATAATTGGCCACCAAGCTCATTGCTTGCAGCACTAAACTCTTGCTCTAGACTATCCTATTACAAAGGTGAGTCTCGGAACACCAATTCGGGGGGCATCATGGACCATGGTGGAGACATAAGGGAATTTGTGATCTCTATACACGTTGGTCTCTTCTTTGGGTCAGTGCTCACGAGTTCACGCAACTTCATTCCAAAGTACATTGATCCCTCGCGGTTCTTGAACAAATCCTTGTCCCAATCGTCCATATTACCAATTCTCATCCATTCGGTCAACTTCCCAATAGAATACGAGTCTGATTGTTGCGTATATTTATACCGTTGTTGCATGATTGGTATGCTTGTATCGGAATTTGGAGGTCTATATGCATAAAACAACTCCGGGGCAACCCACCAACGACCTTCTCGGTATTGATCCCTCTCGGCCTCAGATGGCTTTCCAAAATGTGAAGGCGCGTTTTCGTCAAAACGACTTGATATTCCAAAATCACAAATTCCAATGTTGATTATGTCGTTTGAATAATCCGGAAAATGCAACATGATGTTCATGGGAGACAAGTCATTGTGTAGCACGCGGCACTTGTGCATGAGATTTGTCACATATACTAAAGCCCATGCCAACTTTGCCTTGTGCCTTCGGAAGAGACCAAGTTCTTTTTGTTTCTCTTCAGGAAGTCTTGTGGCTTTTTGCATTTCATGCCAGTCAATGGTTGGTGATACAGAACGATCTAAATGCCTCAACTCATTCAAATGGCCCCCATTCCACCACAAAGTGTACGCTTTATTCGTGCGAGAATGAATGGCAAAAAACTTAATGATGCCAGGGTGGTTCAAGGGGCATGCAAGGGCCTCCATGGATCGTTGCGCTCTCCCCTCGCGCGGGTTTATTGCCTTGGATACTTTCCCAACAAAAGCGATGTAGCTTGGAATTGTATCCATTCCTTCAATGCGTACCTTACGCACTTTTGCATACCCCCCTTCACGTTCAAAAGCACTAAGGGGCACCACTTTCGCCGTATCGGGGATCCACGTGATACACAATCCACCATCTCGTGCAAATGCTGCCTGCACCGCTGCATTTTTCCACTTAAAACCCCTTGCCGAGCCTCTTGCCAATTTCTTCACTACGTTGGACCACCACTCCATTTTTTGGCGGAATGCCTTGATGTCTTCTGATTCCTCTACTATCGGAAGAAACGGTCGATGTTCCTCCATCAATTTCTTGGTATTGAACATCACCGCTTTCAATGTGTTATCAAGCCATTCAAATAGTCTCGAAGAATATGTCAAGTCAATGTCTGCGAAATCATCGGATCCCTTTAGCTTGGTTAAAATCCGTGCTTGTAAATCGTTTGGCAAGGCCACACTACCAGTTGTAGGACACCTCAAATAGCTTGCCTCCAAGAATTGTACACTTTTCCCTGCGTACCACTGGAGACACGCTTCGTATGCATATCGGGTATAACTCGGGGGAGGATAGTTGGAGTCCTTGTCATGTGCTGATTTCTGCTTCTTGCCCTTCTGTCGCTCTTGACTCCCTCCTTCTTCGTTTTCATTTACAGCTATCGGAACCTCAAAAAAAATTGGATCATCAAGGTCCAGATCCCATAAAGACTTTCTCCTTGTAGTGTTGCCTTCATGTGGAAAAGCCATGTTGTACTTGGGAACAATTCAAAACCGTAGTTCAAAATTCGTAGATTGAAAGGGTAAAAATTCCCCCCCCAATTGAAACCCCAGCCCACGGGCACGCATCCAGCCACCTGAAGGTAGGTGAAAGATAGTGCGCAAGGCTAAAGTAAGGTGAGAATCGAAAGTGGGGCTAATGCTTAAGTACCCGAAGTCGCCTCAGGGCGCGTGCGTTTGGATGACTGCGGGTCGGGAGGGGGCGACTGCGGGTCTGAAGACAGCGGGAATGGGCGACTGCGCGTTTTTGGAGCGCTGAAATGGGCGACTGCGCATCAAGGGCGATTGTGGATCGTGGGCGACCGCGGGTACCAACTAAACCATCCCGAAACTTGCACACGCGGTCGCCCACAAAGAAGTCTCTTCGACCCGCAGTCGCCCCCTACGCGCAGTCGCCCCACTGGAAATTGAGTTTGCATTTTCCAGAAAATTAGTCTCCCTCCTTGACCCGCAGTCGCCCCCTACGCGCAGTCGCCCTGATTCAAATGTGTTTTTTGCTTCGTCGATGACCCGCGGTCGTCCCTGACCCGCGGTCGCCCTAAACCAACAATCAATCTGACCCAACACTAATTAGCATCTGCAGCATATTCTAATTGATTTTTCCTTATCTCACATCCAAAATTGGTAATAAATGTTAGGCGTCAGTTCATATCAAAGACATAGCAAGGCAATGGAAGAATTATTCTCACAATGTGAAGGGTTTCCCAAACCCTAAACTCTAGACCCTAGACCTTGGAAAACAATAATACAACTTTTATCTAGAATCAAATCCTTAAACCTACATAAAATACTTACACATCCTACACGAGATGTAGTGTTTTAGACCTAAAACAGAATCATGTCTTTTTTGTCTTGTTGAATTTGTAAACAAAATGGAGGAAGTAACATATGATTAAAGGGAATTAGAAACAATAAGGGAGAGGTCCCAAAAAAAAACACCATCTCGTGAATCATGCCCAAATAAATCTAATTACACCTCCCCACTATTAGAATGTATATAAAACTTTCATTTGGAACTTCTTGCCAAAGGAGTGTTGGAGAGCTAATGCAAAACCTAGGATTTGTTTGTCTTGTTGAATTTGTAAACAAAATGGAGGAAGTAACATATGATTAAAGGGAATTAGAAACAATAAGGGAGAGGTCCCAAAAAAAACACCATCTCGTGAATCATGCCCAAATAAATCTAATTACACCTCCCCACTATTAGAATGTATATAAAACTTTCATTTGGAACTTCTTGCCAAAGGAGTGTTGGAGAGCTAATGCAAAACCTAGGATTTGTTTGTCTTGTTGAATTTGTAAACAAAATGGAGGAAGTAACATATGATTAAAGGGAATTAGAAACAATAAGGGAGAGGTCCCAAAAAAAACACCATCTCGTGAATCATGCCCAAATAAATCTAATTACACCTCCCCACTATTAGAATGTACATAAAACTTTCATTTGGAACTTCTTGCCAAAGGAGTGTTGGAGAGCTAATGCAAAACCTAGGATTTGTTTGTCTTGTTGAATTTGTAAACAAAATGGAGGAAGTAACATATGATTAAAGGGAATTAGAAACAATAAGGGAGAGGGGTCCCAAAAAAAAAATTAATCTTGTGAAACATGCCCATACCCGCAGTCGCCCAAAGCGCAGTCGCCCTAGAACCCCAGGTCTGATTTTGGAAGTGATCTGGGGACCCGCAGTCGCCCCCTACGCGCAGTCGCCCTGATGGAAGGGGGGAGATTGCATTTTCGAAATTTCTGGTGTCTCCCACCTTGACCCGCACTCGCCCCCTACGCGCAGTCGCCCTGATGGAAGGGGGGAGATTGCATTTTCGAAATTTCTGGTGTCTCCCACCTTGACCCGCACTCGCCCCCTACGCGCAGTCGCCCTGATTGAAGGGGGGAGATTGCATTTTGAAATAGTTAGGTTGCTCCCACCTTGACCCGCAGTCGCCCCCTACGCGCAGTCGCCCTGATAGAGGGCGGAAAAGTATTTGGTGTCTCCCTCCCCTTCCATATAGGCGACTGCGCGTAGGGGGCGACTGCGGGTCAAGGAGTTTGCATTTTCTCCTTGACCTGCAGTCGCCCCCTATGCGCAGTCGCCTTGATGGAGGGGGGATTTTGAAATGTGTTTTCCCCTCGAGGACCTGAGGTCGCCCTGATCTGAGGTCGCCCTCACCCGAGGTCGCCCTTGAAAGACGCGAGGGATCCTTGGACCGGACCCGCGGTCGCCCCACGCGCAGTCGTCCCATGCGCTGTCGCCCTAGTATCCGTGTTAGGGTTAGCGCATGCGCCTCTGGCGACCGCGGGTATTTCATGGGCTGTTCCAGCCTGTGGTCCATAATTTTCATAACTGCGCCTTGTAGTTCACCTACCTTGTAGTGGCTGAATGTGGGCCCAATGTTGTGGAGATCTCGTGGTTTTTTTGGTTTCCCACAAACAGCCAACAATACAGCAGACACTTCTTGTATACTTCAATGAACCCAAAATCTTTTCCATTAGTTTAGGATAGTGAGAATATCAAAGCCATTTGATGTAGAGGGCCTTGAAACGGCAATTGCATTCATTGTGGCAAAGTTGTTGAATAATAAGGATGCACACACAAATGGGTGTGAAGTCACCGAAAAAGGGTACACTAAATTCACATTTAAAACAATTAGCAATTCAAATGAAAATGATTCATTTGGTTCTTCATTGATTCTCTTTCATTTTTGGGTGTTATAGTAACGTAGGGGGGCCTCAATTGTTATGTAGCCTATTCAAATTTAATCTTCTTGCATTGCTAATGATTAGTTATTTGGCTCCTTACAGGCTTAATGGCAGGTGTTCAATTTAGCAAGTGCTCAGAGGAAGTCATAATTATTCTCGACCATGAATATTTCCGGTAAAAATTTGTTTAGTTTGCGTTTGACTTCCTTATTGTCATCCACTTGTATTGTAGACAATGTCTTTTTAATAGGTGGGAGAATCACCATGACAATGACTATTCTATTGGAATTGATTTGTGATCTTTGAAATAGGATTAAGGACTTTTGGAAAGGCTACAAATTGTATTGCTTTGCTCATTATGGCCAATGCAATGAGTCCAAAGGCCATTTCCAAGCCAGCAAAATGGGTGAGTAAAATATTGCCCTTCATTTTGTATAGGTGATTTGAATCCTTGAATAATGAAATGAACATGTATTAATGAACATTTCTAATTGGATAGTTAGTGGTGGACATTTCATCTCACTATTAGTGCTTATTTGCTACAGGACGAGTGATGTGTTTGATACAAAACACACGCGATATTGTTTGGGGAGCCAAATTTGATGAGGCCATTAGGGAGGGGTGGGCCATGATGGAAGAATATGTGTGGGTTCGGCAAGGAAAAGATTGCACAAACCTCAGGTTCGGTTGTTCTAGTATAGAACTTGTATTATAAGATTATATGCTAAAAATACCCATATGTAGTTGTTATGTTTTAATATTCATTGATATGGGGGGCCGGGAGATGTAGGGCTTTATTAGAAGAATTTGAGGATGTCGAGAAACTTTTCGAGTCTGAGAATGGATGCTTGTTGTTACAACTCATTAAGGTTAGTGCAATACCACAACACGAGTTAATATACTTGCTAGGTTAGTATTGTTTGTACCCCATTCTGTGAATATCATATGTACTAATGACAATTCCACCTTAGGATGATGAGCACGGGACGGAACGCGCATTTACACAATCTCTGAGCGTTCAAATCAACACCACGGATATCTTTGAGCAGACTAATAATAGGTTAAACCAAGCTCGCGCAAACTTGGACAACCTTGTGCCACGGGCAAATCGTTCGTGACTAGAGACATTGTTGTAGTGCATCAAACGGCAGCCTTGTACCATGGCATAAGACCCTATTTTGATTTTTGAGTTGGGATTATAAAAAGAAATAAGTTATTTATGAAGATAATAGTACTAAAGTCATGCTAGACATGTGAAATAGCAATGTGCTTGACAAAGAACTTCATTTTACATTTCTATACTATGATTTTGCTAAACAATGCATGGATTGTTTATCTCAGATGGATGATCATATTTTGCTAAACAGTCCATGGTATATGAATGTTTAATTGATTAGTGCCCAATACTTTAATGGTTTACATATGTGACCCCTCCCAAAAAATATATACCCATGAATGTGACCCCCCCAATAAAATATATACCCATAAATGTTGTGGCTTGTTATTCTTGGTTCACAAGTTTGAAATCCCCAAATATTGAAAATGTACAAATGTATGCCCTTGATTTAATCCCTTTGTTTGTAAATATGATGGCTACACTTTTAATTAATATGAAACAAGTTTTATTGTTTGGATACCTATGAATGTACAGATAAATAAAATTTGAACAAAACCATGAAATCAGTTGGGAAATAGCTATGACAATTAATTGTGACAATTAGTTCCCAACTACACCTTCACGGTGCTTGATGAAGCACATGATGAAAGTTATATGGGAGCTCATGCTGTCACACCCAATCCTTATGAGATATTTGAACAACCATCTTACTACACCTATCCTATGCATTGTATAATTGATTATATTGAGTTTTGTTCTCTCACGCAATTTATAATGTGTCAATCACACTTGACCATAAATGAATAAAAGGTATTTATTCCTCAATTCCCAAACCCCTTCTTTTGGAGCTCTCCGAAAGTGGTCTACATTGATCAAGAATCCCACATTCTTCATAGTTGGATCTTGTTTTACAATGGATTCACCATACAAATTCAAACTAAACATAATAGAGATTGCATTGGAAAATAAAACGCAACCATGTGAATCATGGATGGTAAATTTCTTATGTTTGATTATTTTCTTATTGAAATTGCAGAAGTGATTTTAGGGTGGGAATCCTCTTTTTGCATGTGAAATCTAATAAGTTGCAACAATAATTAATAAAATGGCTAAAGATGCATAACCCAAATTTTTAAATAAAAGATGAAAAGGTGCAATACATTTTTATGAAGTGCATTGGTAACTAAAATTTATGTCCACAATTTTGTGTAAGAGAACTTCAAAGTGAAAATCTTAGAGGTTCAGAAATTCAAAATCCCGCCCTGTACCCGCAGTCGCCCACCCGCGGTCGCCCCATTGTAGGGGTCCAGAAATTACTCTGTGGTGCCCCACACACGGTCGCCCATCCCCAGTAGCCCCAGACCCGCAGTCGCCCTACCCGCAGTCGCGCAGGACCCCAGTACTTCTATAGCCATCGACCCGCGGTCGCCCATCCCCAGTAGCCCCAGACCCGCAGTCGCCCTACCCGCAGTCGTCCTACCCGCAGTCGCCTTCGCAGTCGGCCCCTTAGACCCGCAGTCGCCCTACCCGCGGTCGCTCTCAGACCTGCACGCGCCCCTTCCCGCACTCGCCCCAGGGCGATTGCGGGTTAATTAGCTGTCTCCCCACCCGACTTCGCCACTTTCCCTTCTTGCTGTGTACTGCCTTTCATCTACTTTACAGTGGCTGATTGCTTGCCCGGGAGCTTGGGTTTTGAGTTTCACTTACATGTGGCTCATGTTCTTGATTTTACTCCATCACTCACTAATCGCTAGATAATACTTTGCGGTTTAGGGTTAAGTTTAGCTAAATAATACTTTGCGGTTTAGGGTTAAGTTTAGATTCCTTGCCCCAAATCTCAAGAGCATCTCCAATGGCGGACCACAAGAAGAAGACCAAGGCAAAAGGAGCCATGCACCCTAGGCAACGACGCATCCTTTTGGACCCAGCGTGTGTGGCCTACCGAGGTTGGGATTGAATTACGGGCCACTGGACCGCCAAGACTTGTAAGTCCTTCGTGGGGTGGTGCCACATCGACAAGTTATTCCCCTATCATCGGCACTACACGAATCGGCGCAACAATACGGCCAATTTGCATCCATGCCGTAATGATGCATTTGTGCAACGTTGTATCGAAATTTATCGATACTTGTATGGCACATATTCAGTGCCCAGGAGCGAAGTCCCGTATTTCATATGTGCAATGGTGTATGCGGAACTCATTTTGTTTCGAAGCGTGGATTGGAGTTCAATCAAGGGAGTGAAGCATGCTCGCCTTCCACCGACAAAAGATGTCATACGCGCAGTCTAGGCGTAGGTATCTTTAATACCACAAAAGCGTTAAGATGACACGAGTTATCGTCCCAGGGAATTCCAGATGTTGTCGCAGTAGATAAGCTTCCGGAACTACGGATCTACCCGGAAATGACAATCCGCAGTAGGATCCGGCACAACACAAACCCAAGTTCCGGAAATATGGGGAATTTCGTTAAAATGGCGGTATTCCAATAAAATGGCGGTTCAGAGCTCCCAAGTCTGAATGAAATCCGACCGAAAATGGTAGCTGGGGGGATGAAATCCTGCAACAATGATGGGTTCCTGTGATAAAAACACCTTTTCCTCGATTCAATTAAAGTTGGAGGGGTCCAGTTCAGGACGAAATCATATCCATTCCGTGCCTTCTTAGAGCAAGCTACCTGAAAGAAAGTTCCAAAACAACTCTAAACGCCATTTGTTGTGCGAGGCGTGCATGACTCTTATAATTTGGGGTGGATCACAAAGACACATCACATGGCCACTTGGGTGTGGGGCAAAGTGGCCGAGAGGAAAACAATTCACGGATCTGGATGCGCGGCCATGCACGGGAGAAGAGGGGGCGGTGCAAATGAAAGCACGGCCTCGGTGTAAAGAAGACAGTCTACATTCAATAGTAAGGGTAATTATAGTGGTTTTTGCATAGGGATCCGAACCCGCTTACATCCAACAGTTGGGGTGGATCACACACACACACAGAACATTCAATTCGCCACTCGGGTTTTGGGCAAAGTGGCCAAGAAAAAAACAATGTCTGGATCTGCATGCGTGGCCATGCACGGGGAGCAGAGGGAAAACAACTCTAAGCGCCATTTGTTGTGCGAGGCGTGGATGACTCTTATAGTTTGTGGGGGATCACAAAGACACATCACATGGCCACTTGGGTTTGGGGCAAAGTGGCCAAGAGGAAAACAATTCACGGATCGGGATGCGCGGCCATGCACGGGGAGAAGAGGGGCGCAAATGAAAGCGCGGCCTCGGTTTAAAGAAGACAGTCTTTATTGAATAGGGTAATTATAGTGGATTTTGCATAGGGATCCCAACCCGCTTACATCATTTCTAGCTCTCTTCTACGGGAGAAGGTGCAGTCCAAGAAGAAACTATTTACGCCCAACTTTGGGGGACCATGTGCTGCAGGACAAACTCAAAAATGGAGGAAGGTACAATCTGAACTATACCATTCTAAGTTCACGCCGGGACGCACGACTCGTTTTTCATTCGCCGACGCAGAGGGGTGAATCTGCACTCCGCATTCTCAAGTCGCGCCTCCTAAACCGCATGCAACCATCTTTGAGTGAAGGGTCTTGAGCTTCATGAACAAAAGCAAGCGCTTATTGGCCAATCATGTCGTTGGGAAGTCTTTACAGGGCATTCGCAGATTCCCAGACAAATGCTCGTCAATTGCGACATGGACCACTTCCGGCATCGCCTCTTTGCCAAATACATCATGGTTCAACCGGTCGACCGGGAGAGGTAAAAGCAAGAGCACTCACAACCCATCCACGTTCATAGGGGAAGTCAACTTCCTCGTCAGAAGAGGTTGACACATGGTCACCTTTGAAACACAACAGGACCCACCTCGCGAAAAGGGCGTCGCCGGCATACAAGGAACTCATCGACGCAAGGAAGGACGGCGTTGTCATCCACATTTTCTGACAGCAGTTCGAGTGTACCTGGTGGGAGCGATCGCCATCCACCGTCCGTGTCCTAGCATACGGAGTTTTTGAGGGTGAGAACCAAAAACGGTTGACTTTTCTCGGGAAGTGCACCGGTGTGATGAGGCTGTTGATCGGAATACCTATTGGCTGCTCATAACTCAAGCCGTCCAGCGGATGGCGGGTCGTCCGCATCCAACCTTGCACACTGAGAGCCAAGTTGGATATGAAAGACCCATGTGCATCCGCGGGGCGGCTTGAGTTATGAGCAGCCAATAGGTAATCCGATCGACACCCTCACGACACCGATCCACCGTCCCGAGAATAGTAGACCGCATCTCGCACATGCCCACAAAAACCCCGGATGCCGGGAGAAGGAAGGTGGATGGCGGTCGCTCCCACCAGGTACACTCGAACAGCTCGAGGAAAATCTGCATGACAACGTCGTCCTTCCTTGCGCCGATGAGCACCTTGTATGCCGGTGATGCCCTACGAAGAAGAGGGCCCTCGATTCCAGTGCCATGAATCCCCTATGCATATTCATGTTCGGACAGAAGATGGGCCGCCGGGCGTCCCTACTTTTGCTCTACACAGTCAGCAAGTTCAACCATGAACGAGCCAGCACGATAACAACGCTAGAATGGATCCACACCGCACTTGACAAGCATTTGTCCGCGTGTCTACGAATGCCCTACAAGGTCCTCACAAGCGACATGAATAGCAAATCAACACCCACTGGTGTTGGTGAAATGGTGGTCCGCTGACAATCTACAATTTTGCAAACTAGAGGGGCAGTAAGCAACGTGGGGAAATGGTTGACACCCGGAAACTAGGTCGCCCACTCCACATTCTCAAATTGCGCCTCCAAAACCGCATGCAGACAACTTTGAATGAAGCACTAGAAGAAAACTGTGTTAGAATCCCTGAAAACACGTCACCTTGTTTTCGTGAAGTTCTCGTTTCAAAACGTAGAAAAATGTTTTGACTTCCGCATTTTGCTTGCGTTTTGAAACGGGAACTTAACAAAAACAAGGTGATGTGTTTTCAGGGATTCTAACACAGTTTCTTCTAGTGAAGGGTCTTGAGCTTCATGAACAAAAGCAAGCACCTATTTGCCAATCATGTCGTCGGGAAGCCTTTACAGGGCATTCGGAGATTCCTGGACAAATGCTCGTCAATTGCCACATGGACCACTTCCGGCGTCGCCTCTTTGCCGAATACATCATGGTTGAACCGGTCGACCGGGAGAGGTAAAAGCAAGAGCACTCACAACCCATCCACGTTCATAGGGGAAGTCAACTTCTTCCTCGAAAGATGGTGACACATGGTCACCCATGAAGCACACCAAGACCCACCTCGCAAACAGGGCGTCACTTGCATTTAAGGAGCTCCTGGGCGCAAGGAAGGACGGCACTGTGATACACATTCTCCCCAAGTTGTTCGAGTGTACTTGGTAGCAGCGACGGCCATCCACCGTCCACATCCTAGCATCCGGAGTTTGGGAGGGTGAGAACCAAAAACGGTCGACTTTTCCCGGGAAGTGCACTGGTGTGAAGAGGGTGTCCATTAGAGTACCTATTGGTTGCTCATAACTCAATCCGTCAAGCGGATGTGCCGTCGTCCGAATACCACGGTGCATAGTGAGAGCCAAGTTGGTTTACGACGACACACATGCACTCGACGGCTTGAGTTATGAGCAGTCAATAGATACTTCGATGGACACCTTCCCCACACCGATCCATCGCCCCGAGAATAGTAGACCGCATTTGGCACATGTCCACAGAAACCCCGGATGCCGGGAGAAGGACGGTGGATGGACGTTGCTGCTACCAAGTACCTTAGAACAACAGGAGGAGAATGTGCATGACAACGTCGTCCTTCCTTGCGCCGAGGAGCTCCTTGAATGCAAGTGACACCCTACGAAGATCAGGGCCATGGATTCTTGTGCCATGAATCCCCTATGCATATTGGTGTTCGGACAGAAGATGGGCCGCTAGCGTCCCTACTTTTTTGCTCTACACCGAGTCAGCAAGTTCAACCATGAACGAGCCAGCACGATAACAACGCCCGAATGGATCCACACCGCACTTGACGGGCATTTGTCCGCGTGTCTCCGAATGCCTTGTAAGGTCCTCACAAGCGACATGAATAGCAAATAAACACCCGCTGGTGTTGGTGAAATGGTGGTCCGCTGACAATCTACAGTTTTGCAAACTAGAGGGGGTGTAAGCAACGTGGGGACGTGGTCGACACCCGGAAACTAGATCGCCTTGCTGTTGGAGAGAGCAAGTATCCTGTACAAAAAGGCCAACGGTCAATTCCGGACTTGGGGGGGCAAAACAGCGCACTCAAAGACCACGTAGGGTACTGATAAGCCCACCTTATGATATACGGAGTCCTCAACCTCATTTACAATCGCACCAGGGTGACGTCCAGGCCTTCCTCCTTTGGGGCCACGAAGCCGAAGCCAGAGCACTCTGAGTCCCACCTTCGTCTGCCTGTGATGAATGTCAAGGCCTCAAGAGAAGGGGTTGGTGGACAAGTATTGTGACACCATTGCCGGGATGGGGACTATTGTGAACAGGGTGCCTATCAGCGCACATGTTGGCTGCTCAGAACAAGGACCTTCAAGTGGGAGTGGAACATTCATATCCAACAATGCGCAATCATCGAACACATGCTATTATGCATTTTTCGAGGAATGAGCAGAGCTGGATATCATTGCTCTACTCCCACTTGAGGGCTCGCATTGTGAGCAACGAACAGGTGCGTCGATACGCCCCCTGTCCACAATAGTCCCCATCCCGACAATGGTAGAGCGGCTGCAGTCAAAGCCCACGGAGACGGAAGGATGTCGCGGAGGAGGACGACGCATGACGGTGGCTCTCATGGTGTACCTTGAATGATGACGGAGGGAGGGGTTCATGGCAACGCCTCCCGTCGTTGCCCTTGCCATTCCCGTGAACGCAAGGCGCATCCAATTCCTGTGAACGCAAGGAGCAATGCCTTCCGAGTTCTCCGCGTGCGAGCTGATGATGCTGCCCACGGTTCAGACCGCACGGTCTAAACTGCAGGCGCCGACGCTCCAACCATCGTCGGTTCGTGATGATTCTCCAGCTTGATCAACACCAGCAAGAGTCTATTTGCCGATCACATCGTCGTGAGGTCCTCGCACGGCACTCCGAGGTTCGCAGTCAAATGCTCGTCCACTGCAGTGCGGACCCATGCTATCTTCATCCCATAGCCGGATGGATCATTGCTGAACCCGCTCTTGTATTTACGAGAACCCACCCCGTAACAAAGTGCGCCTTGTATTCACGGGACTTCCAATGCACAACGACGGGAGGCGTTGGCATGGATGCACTCCTCGCATCGTTCAAGGGCACCGTTATCGAGGGTTGGCACCGAAACCGGTCAACCTTTGCTGGGATGGGGACTTCCGCGAAAAGGTGCCTATCAGCGCACCTGTTGTCTGCTCATAACAAGTGCCCTCAAGTGAGAGTCGAACAGTCATATCCAACAATGCGCAATCATCGAACACATGCTCCTATGCATTTTCCGAGGAATGAGTAGAGTTGGATATCATTGCTCCACTCTCACTCGAGGGCTCGCATTGTGAGCAGCCAACAGGTGCGTTGATAGGCCCCATCCACGGCAGTCCCCATCCCGGCAATGGTAGACCGGCTACGGTCGAAGCCCACGGAGACGCAAGAAGTCGCGGAGGAGGACGACGCAGGCTGGTGGCTCTCCTGGTGTACCTCCAACGATGACGGAGGGAGGGGTTCATGACAACGCCTCCCGTGGTTGCCCTTGGAAGTCCCGTGAACGCAAGGCGCATCCGCTCCACACAAGAGACGCATTCAACAACGATCCATCCAGCACGTTGACATCGTTCGAATTGGTCAGCACTACAATGGACGAATATTTTCCGGACCTTCTCAGTGTGCCGTGCAACGACCACCCAAACGATATGATCGGCAAATAGATGCCTACTGGCGTTGGTGAAATGATGTTGCGAGGACCTTTCATCTGCGTGCTACGATGTACAGAAGCCTACTCTACGGGGTCGGGGACTCGTGTTAAAAAAGTGAGAATATTTGTATTAGTGTATCCAATGTGGGAATGAGTATATTGTTGACAAGAATGAACTGAAAATGTCTCTACAATTCTCTAATAAATGAGATGCATCTATAAATGTCATTTATGTTGTAGCAATGTTCAGCAATGTCAATGTGACCTTCGCAGACGAGTTGAGGATGCTGCCCACGTTTCAGACCGCGCGGTCTGAACCACAGGCGCCGACGTTCCAACCTCCGTCGCCTCGTGATGACGCAAGGCGCATCCAATTCCCGTGAGCGCAAGGAGCAATGCCTACCGAGTTCTCCGCGTGCGAGCTGATGATGCTGCCCACGGTTCAGACCGCGCGGTCTGAACTGCAGGCGCCGACGCTCCAACCATCGTCGCTTCGTGATGACTCTCTAGCTTGATCAACACCAGCAAGAGTCTATTCGCCGATCACATCATCGTGAGGTCCTCGCACGGCACTCCGAGGTTCGCGGTCAAATGCTCGTCCACTATAGTGCGGACCCATGCTGGTGTCGTCCCTTTGTCGGATGGATCATTGCTGAACCCGCTCTTGTAATGAGAAGAGGCAAGGACATGGACACCCCATCCACGATCACGTCAAGAACGTCCTCTTCACATCCCGGAACCCACCGCCTAGCGGAGTACGTGTTGTGTTCACAAGACTTCCAGTGCACAACCAGGGGAGGCGTTGTCATGAACGCCCTCCTCCAACCGTTCAAGGGCACCCCATCCGTGCGACTGTCGTCTCCCTCCGCCACATCCTCGCGTTCTCCGTGGGCTTCAACCGCAGTCGGTCTACCATTGCCGGGATGGGGACTGCCGTGAAAGGTGCATATCAACGCACCTGTTGGCTGTTGATAACAAATGCCTTCAAGTGAGATTGGAACACTCATATCCAACAATGCGCAATCATCGAACACATGCTCCTGTGCATTTTCCGAGGAATGTGTAGAGTTGGATATCATTGCTCCACTCTCACTCGAGGGCATTGTGAGCAGCCAACAAGTGCGTTGATAGGCACCCTATCCACGGCAGTCCCCATCCCGGCAATGGTAGACCGGCTGCGGTCGAAGCCCACGGAGAACGCGAGGATGTGGCGGAGGGGGACGCATGACGGTGGCTCTCCTGGTGTACCTCCAACGATGGTTGCCCTTGGAAGTCCCATGAATGCAAGGCGCATCCGCTCCACATAAGAGATGAGTTCAACAACGATCCATCCAGCACGTTCGAATTGGTTAGCACTACAATGGACGAATATTTTCCGGACCTTCTCAAGGTGCCTTACAACGACCACCCACACGATATGATCGGCAAATAGATGCCTACTGGCGTTGGTGAAATGATGTTACGACGAAGGGAACCACGCTCTATGGGATCGGGGACTCGTGTTAAAAAAATGCGGGTATTTGTATTAGTCTATCCAATGTGGGAAACAGTATATTGTTGACAAGAATGATGAACTGAAAATGTTTCTAAAATTTTGAAAATGTTTCTAAAATATCTCTAATGAGATGCATCTGTAAATGTCATTTATGTTGTATGGGAAAGTCATCCGTGGCTCACCATGAGTCCACGTTCAACAATGTTAGTGTGGAGCTATTACTAAAAGCAATGAAGGGTAGACCGGACTTTGGACTTGGAACGCGACTGTGCAGCCTTCCGTCGTAACCTTCGCAGACGAGTTGAGGATGCTGCCCACGGTTCAGACCGCGCGGTCTGAACTGCAGGCGCTGACACTCCAACCTTCGTCGCGTCGGCCACTTGGGGAGGTGACTGCCCGGAGGGATCCTGCACAACGAAGACAATGGTCACGACCGTGCAAACGTGATTGCGATTTTCTGGACGAGCTTCGGAAAGACAAAGTTCAGAGTAGGAAAAGAGGAGCAACGGAGTATTCGATGGACAAACAATTTCACCCCATCCTAGACTACAGCCTAGTGTAGGGCGGGAAAAAATTGTTTCTCCATCAAACTCATCCGTCGTCCCCTGCGTACCTCAATTCATCCCAAGGGAGCAAACAACCCACCTTACCACATACGTACACTGTCGCACCACGCGCTCGTCAGCAGTGATGTCTTCTTATAGGGAAGTCGAGGTCACGTCCTCGCCCGCGTCGCCCGCCTCGCCCGGCGCCTCGCAACTGTCGGAGGAGCCCACTCCTTCCGTCGTCTGGGTCCGCCGTCGCTTCATCCGTCGAGGGCCCCTTCGCGCACTGTCGACGGAGTGCCCGCCGAAAGCGCGAACGCGGCGCAGCCCCTGCACACCCATCCATTTCCGCTTGGTGCATCAACCCTTTTCTTTCTTTTGCACCACGTGCTTCGCTCTTCGACAGACGAAATGATCATTCCCGTCTCTACTGTATGTGCCGACGAACTCTGGATACTCCAGCAAGAGAGACCTGTCCTGCAACGCAGCTAACCCGCGCACATTGAGTATGAAAAAGGGCGTCGTGAGGTTTCCGAAAAACGGATTCCGAGACACGTACTGCGACACGCTAAGATCGGACTCTAGCAGGCCCTTGAGATAGAGTCGCAACGTCCTGTCCAGGGTGGAATCGTGCGGGCTGCCAATGTACGACAACGGGAAGATGGCATTGTGCATGGGATTGAGGATGCTGCTCTTGGGGGAGGAATCGATGAGCAGTGTGTTGCTGGAATTGGCCCTGAACGTGCCGGATTTGAACCTATCTCCATCCCAGACGGCCTTGTGCAGAACCTTGAGCCTCAGCCTCCCCTCGGGATGGTCGGGGAACTGAACGTACGTGTCCTCGTCCACGTCGGTATCCCACTCGAGTTGGTAGGGGTGCGCCGGACAAGGCAACGAGGGGAGATGTAGGGGGGGCCTACACCTACACAACCGCCACGATCGTCTCTCCACGATGGAGGTGCAGTCCTCGAGCGTGAGCACGCGCATGGACGAGCGCTCCAAGCCGCGGAAGAGGAAATCGATCATGGGATTGGCCACGACGGCCGGCAGCCTCGTCCACATAGACAAGCGAAACCTCTTCGCCAGGCCTCTGAGGAATTCGCGCACTTCCGGACGACACAAGAGGGAGAACTCGCCGAAGACGTGGCATTTCGTCGGATCGTAATCGTCCTCCGATGGTGCGCTTGCTGCGGGCGAGCGACCGGATCCGAGGGGCCCGACGTGCTCAACTTGGCATAGGACTCCTTCCAACTCCAAGACAACAAAATAACTGTACAAGGGCAAAGCAACGGGAGGCGGCGGCGCAGGCAACGACAACGAGGCCTGCGTATGCGAAATCCCTTGTTCAAAGTAGTATTTGAAAATTGAATAAACGAGAGTCCACAATTGAAAATGCGCCCCCCCCCCAACAGGTGTGGGAGGCTTGAACACAGAGACGTGAACCCTTGTCCATTATCATCCTCTTTCTAAACGAGATCCACGTCCGATCCCTACAAACTATCTAGGCAAGCGCTACGGAGGCAGTGAGCAGAGGGATGCAAGGAGATCGAGCCTCACCTTTGTTACATCCGGAGTGGTGGTTGCAACGGGAGTGGTGGCCGCGACGGGAGTGGTGGCACGCCTCGTGGCGGCGTGAGTCTGGACACCCGCGACGATGGGAGACATGACCTGTGCAGCTTGCGGAGGGGGGAGTTCCACCTCAGAGACCGGAGGGGGGACTTCAGCAATGGCGGGAGCCTCCAGTGCCATCGGTGGCGGACAAGGAGGGCAACTCGGTCGACGGAGTACCAGTGCAGACTCTTCGCCCAACCCAAGAGCATGGCCACCCTAAACCGCAAATGCCAATTGCCAAGAGCGTAACTACATTGCCCAAGAGGACTCGGGATAGAAAGCACAATGCACAACACTCTACATTGCACATCACTCAACGCCACGAATTCCCGAAAACACGAATTGCCAAAAAACGAAACCGATATATTACAAATAGAATACAATGTTTGTACAAACTTTACGAACAGTGTTTCATGAACAATCCGAAAATCACGTCTGTACAACTAAAATGTCTGTACAACTAAAATCGTCACAGGCCTTGCCAAAAGGGCTCCTACATCTATGGGCCTGTCGCTCCATGGACGGTGGACCCGTCGGGACGACCTTCGATCGGCCCGACGTAACACCCTCACATAGCTTCCACACCTGGAAGCGCAATTCAAAAGATGGGGAGCTATGTGGAGGGGTTACCCACCGTGGGAGTCTAGACGTCGTCGGAGGGTGAGTCGACTGGCGCATGCTCCTCATGCCTCGCAGGGGGCAGCGCCGGAGCAATTGGGGCCTACAAGGGAGCATACTGCTGGGTCAAGTTAGTGAAGGAGACCTCCATATCTCCCAAGTCGACTTCCAAGTCGTAAGGGTCATCGTCGTGGATGCTCGGACGATGCACTGGCCCAACGACATGCACAAACGGAAATTGACTGAGGGCTAGGTCATCGAATCTGTCTGGATCGTCAACGACACTCACCGAAATATTTGCAGCCTCTTCTGAACCCAGCTGTCGAAGTCCGGACGCTGCGGTGGCCGTGGCGGCGGAAATCGAATTCGTGGTGGAGACTCCGGAGACATTGTGGAGCTCGCTCACAGGAATGGGAGTCGCAGCCATCGGAGGGGCACTTGTCTGCGCGGCCTGCTTCGCCAGAATCTGCTCCTGCAGTTGTTTGAGCAACAAAGTGTTCGTCTCGCGATCCCTCCTGTACTCCATTTCCTTCTCGGCCTGCAGCCTTCGCTCCTCCGCGAGTTCCTTCTCCTTCTGCGCCTTCTTGGCCTTCCGCTTCACCTTCTTCTCCTCCTCCACCCGCTCCCTCTCCTCCCTCTCCCTCTTGAGCTCCCGATCCTTCTCCCTTAAATCCCTCACGAGGTTGTCGATGGCGTCATTGCGCTTGTCGAGTGCCCCCGAGTGCCTCTGCCTTTCCCGCTCGAGCATCATCTCCACGTACGCGAGGTTGATCCCTGCCTTGACGTCCATGTGGATGGGTTTGGCGTCCATGTCCACCGCGGCCGGAGTCCCTCCTACCTCGGAGGAAGTCCCCGCGTCCGATGTTGCCGCTTCCGCCGCGGCCTTGGCCATCTTGCTGTACTCGTCTCTGCCAGTTGCTGCCAAGGCCAGTCGGTTGTCCAAGTCTCCGTCGTCCATCTCGTCCAGATCGATCGGGCTGCTCTTTGTATTCGTGGACTTGAGGGCGAGTTGCCGGTACACGGCGCGCGTATGGGCCATGAGCAGAAGCTCGCCCGCGCTGGCGGCAGGCAGTTCCGACTCCAGGATGTCGACGCTGACCTGCGCACCGATCAGCTTCATCATGTTCTCATCCCCATTGAGATCGGATGGATCGCGGATGGACCTCAATTCCTGGACAATCGCCTGCGACACCTGAATCCTACATTCCACGGAGTCATCACTGGAATTCGCAGGAGAGGCGGCGAGGTCGGTCCTCACACTCGCCACCTCCGCCTGCCTGGCCGAAGACAGTAGTCTCTGCAATGCAGCCAAATCAGCCTGCAGGTCCTGAATGAGCATTCTCGGGGGAGAGGGCGGAAGAGACTCCTCCGCAGGAGTGGACACCTCTACTGCAGCCGCCTGCGGTCGGGGAGTGGGAACGCGGAAGACATGTGGCCGTGTTTCAGACCGCGCGGTCAGAACTGGAGCGCGGCGATCCTCGGAAGATTGGGTGACGGGATCCGACTGCAGGGCCGGATCTTCAGGTCGGGGGGAAGCAGAGGGAGTGCGAGGAGATGGAGGTGGAGGTGGACGGGACAGTAGTCGGTTTGCGGAGGGAGAGGGGGGGTTGGAGGGAGAGACAAGAGTGTGCGGGTGCATATCTGATCGCGCGGTCTGATTCCTGCGCGGAGGTGCACTCGAGCTCCGCGGGGAGGCTGGCGTCGAATCAGACCGCGCGGTTTGATCCGTCTCCCTCTGGACAGAGTGGACGCCGGACACCGAGGCATCTCCGTGGTCTGAAACATTGTCGCCTTCGCCGTCTCGCCCTCCCGCGCGGTCGACGTCTTCATCTTCGTCCTTGTCCTCGTCCTCGTCCTTCTCCTTCTCCACTTCCGAGTCGGAGTCGCTTCCATCGCGGAGGTTGAGGGCACCCTCTTGCGATTCCTCCTTGCCCTCTCTTTCATCATCCGAAGACTCGCTCTCCACGAGATCGGGGTCCTGGAGCCTCCGTGTCTGAGACTTGGGGTCATAGATGAAGTCGAGGGTGTGCGGCTGCGGCACCAAGATGTCGGGCCACATTTGTGTACCGATTCGAGCGTGCACGCTCTGGCGCAGGAGGCACTTATCGGTGGGGCGCACGAAGGAGACGGAGCTCCGACACAACATCTGCAGTGCCAAACAAGGCACACGGCATGAATTCTCCGAATGACGCATTCAGACGGTCAGATGAGCTCTACATTGGAAGCGAGAAAGGGAAGGAGTGGAGAGCTTACCGAGCATGCGAAGACGGGCTTGGATCCCGCAAAGACGAGCATGACCGTTCCCTGGTCCCTGCAGAACTTGTCGATGAAGCGGAGGTACACTTCGTACCGCAGTTCGCGATTCGTCAAGATCCAGGGGTTATCGTGGCGACAGAGCTCCCGGGTCTTGTACCTGACGTCATCCGTCGCCAGAGGCTTGTCCTCGACAGCCGAGAGTCGGGGAATCGGTTCCCCGACATTGACGAGTGGGGAGTTCGTGAAATGCTTCGTGGTCCGCTGAATGTACATGACCTTGTCCTTCCCCCTGGTGTAATAGTTCGGCTCGCCGTTGGAATACACGTACGTCGCGATGCGCCGAGTGTTATGCTCGGGGAAGAATTTCTCGAGCGCCTGTTCCACTCCCACCACCCTCTCGACGCCCATGATGAGCATCCACGTGTGGACCCCCTTGGCCATGGTATTTTGGGAGACCCGCGCGACTTGTTGGATGATTTTCTCGTACGCGTAGTGAATCTCCATATTCCCGACCGCCGGGAACAGGCGGAAATCCATAATCCCCACCTCGCAGAAGCGAATGCTGGCGGGTCCGTCCACATATTCCACCCATTCGCACTTCTGCTTCACGTAGACAAAGGGATCGAACACCCTCCTGACGCGATCCCACCGACAGACCGTGGCCCGCGCACACCTCTTGACGGTGTTGCAGCGTTCGTTGTTGGTGAGCAGTCGCTGGATCATGGCGACGACGTCCGAGGGAGCAACCATCGTTTTCTTCCCCGAGCCACATTGGTGCCTGAGCCACTTCTGCCCAATGTGCACGGCGACCCACATGTTGTGCCCCTGAATGCACAGCAGCGCCTTGAACTCCCGCCAGGCTTTAGGGACGACTTCCCCCTGGGAAATCACCTCCTTGGCCTTGTCGATGCCCAGGACGTCGGCCTTCTCCTTCATCTCGAAGATGAGCACGGCCTTGTGCTTCTTGTTGGTGCACCACTGGGCGAAGGGAATGGCCGCCGTCCAACTGGTCGGCCTCTTCAGGTAGACCTTGGGCGGCGTCTCCAGGATTCTGCTCGCGAGCTCGCCT
Source organism: Rhytidiadelphus loreus (assembly GCA_947034895.1). Classification (NCBI taxonomy): domain Eukaryota; kingdom Viridiplantae; phylum Streptophyta; class Bryopsida; order Hypnales; family Hylocomiaceae; genus Rhytidiadelphus; species Rhytidiadelphus loreus. Next base: position 51,807,761 of record OX344764.1, read on the forward strand.
ACGGCAGCGTCATTCATCCCCAGAAGGTTCTTCATCTAGTTGTGATTGATCGCCGTGAACTTGTAGATCTTGGAGCCCCCCTTCCCATCCGGAATTTGGTTGAACGGGACGCCGGTGTCGATGTCGTGCAGCGCCCCGGACTCGTGCTTCTGGAAGACCTCTTGCCAACTGGTCCAGGTCGCATTCGAGGCCATGACGATCTTCCGGTCGCCCATCTTGTCGAAGTCCCAGGTCCTCCCCCCTCGTTTCGGTGCTTGGCGCTCCCCACCGCCTCGAAGCTTTGGTGCGCCTTCTCCTTGAAATCCTGGACACGCATCGGCGCGGTGAGTATGTGTCATGATCTGACCGCGCGGTCTGAACTGTCCCCGAAGAATCCACGACACCAAGTGGCGTCGAGGTCAGAATATCGCGGGATCAGACCGCGCGGTCCGAAGTGACCATGAATCAGAAAGGTGACGAGCGTAACGAGGACAATGGAAGCCTACCGATATGGAATGGGACGGAATTGCATCACTGGGATTCAGACCGCGCGGTCTGAAATGCGTAGGGAAGTCGTGCGTACCTCATAGACCTTCGGGTCCTCCCCTTCAATGATGACCTTCGCGTTCTTCCGATGTTGCGCAGGCTTGCCCGCGTTTTCCCAGAGGTGGCGAACATGCATGAGTGTTGCCGGTAGGGACGACAGGTACGGGCCCGCGACGTTTCCGTCGTTGCACTTGGAGGACAACGCGTGGAGGTGGTCCTTGTTCTGGGACCACACGATTTCGCACGTCCACCTGTGCATTTTGGCGACGACCTTCTCATCGTCGACGGTAGTGTTCCCGGAGATGATGTCCTTGGCGGCCATCCAGGTGTGCTGCCCGTTGATGATGAGCAGCGGCCGCGCCTTCCAGCAATCTGCCCAGCATGTCGGTCTGGTGCACGTGTCCGGCATGACGGTGAGGATTTGCTTGGCGTAGTTCACCTTCACCATCCTGTCCAGGACTGCCAAGACGCCGTCATTCTCGAGGGGCCTCACGATGATTCCCGACTCCTCCTGGGCATTCACCATGTCGGCCACGTCCAACTCGAAGTACTGTCCCCGACCGAATATGTACATGTACGAGGACAGTTCCTTGAACACCTTGTTGGCCGCCGCTTCGGCCTTGAGGCGCGTCCGCGTTTCCAACTCGACGCTGCGTCGCGGATTGCGCTTGTACTCCGCGGGCACGGACACGCTAGCCGGGACGGCGTCGGCATCGAAGGGCAGGGTTCGTGGATTCTTGGTCCACTTCCCGTTCACCTTCTTGATCGCAATCTTCTGCGCCTCTTCCTCGGACACCTCTGCCGGTTCCATGTTGGCCTCGTGGGTCGATGAGCTGGGGGTGCCATGCGATTCCTCGGCCACGCGTCTCGTCCGGACCCAGCGCCCTGCATCTTCTTCCGAGGATGCTTGCGTCGCCACGGGCGGGCCCGCTGACTTCCGTTTCACGGCCTTCTGTTTAGACCGAGAAGTCGGTGCTGTGGTGGCTCGGCTCGCCGACTGAGTCGCCTGTGGCGGTCGTTGGATGGGTCCACGCACCGGTGGGAGTGGGTCGGTACGCTCGGACACTCCAGCAAGGGCCGACGCAGGGGGGGGGCCGGCTGCGCGTTCCCGCTCCCGACGCCTTGGCGACATTCTTGGCGGACCCCTCTGGCGAAGCCATTGGTCGACTTCCTTCACCCTGGCAGACGTTCAAGGGCAACACACTCAGTGATTTGTTGTGAATGGCAAACGCTTTGGCGACGTACGAGTTGGCTACCTTTCCGGTCTCGTGGAAGTCACTAGAGACGGCTTCGTAGTGCGATTGGGTTTCGGCCATCAAGAGTTGATATGCACGAGGGACGGACGCGTAATTCTTCATGAGGCGTTTGCTACAGAAGGTCATCTCATTTTCTACACGGATGGCGATGACTCCGAATGCATTATTACTGGCATTCACCACGTCGACGAGAATGGCCTCCCTCATCACATGGACATTCACGAGTACCAAAGTGGAGAAGGATTTCCATCGAGGATCCCCCGTCTTCGTGAATCCCAGCTCCAGATTGAAGATGGGGGAACCCATCAGGAAATTCAGTTCGATCGTCCACAATGACTTGGACGCGACGAACTCCAAGGGGAATTTCTTTTCGATGTGCAGCTTCCAGGACTCGTGGATTCGGTCAGGCGAGATGGGCCTCAAGTAGCCCGCAAGCGGCAGACTGCTCTCCAGGAATGACTCCATGCCACTGTCCACAAGCAATACTTCAAATCAGACCGCGCGGTCTAAATTGGACGACTCAGGAGATTGCTACACGCCCAGCATGTAGTGGTCATGCGATGCACTAACGAGTTGAGGATTCATTTCCTACGGTCGTTGACGATCTATTGCATTCTAGCGTACTTCTGATAGGATGATACTCCTTCATGCTATGCTGAGTCCATGGCGTGGTTTTGACCGCGCGGTCTAAACCAGGGACACGATTCATAGCCTAGACAGACCAGGCTAGCATGACGGTATTTCTACATTATCTGTTGCTCGAGGTTTTGACCGCGCGGTCTAAAACGCCTTCCCTTTCTATTCGGCTGATGACGATGCTCCTCGCTACGGGACCCTGCGAACGACATTATTTTTGTCTCGCCCATCACCTGAAACTGTCCTTCATCTATTAGATCGGACCACGCGGTCTGATCCTGTCATTCCTAAGTCTACCCCGTATGCGGCGAGAATTAACAGATACTGATCGCAGGGTCGACAACCATTACTTCTGTTATCTTGGGCAGGGATTGGCATAGGTCCTTTATTCGTCATCCGTCGGGGATCTGACCGCACGGTCTGATTTACTCCTTCCCTGCCTACTTTGGAGGCTCTGCACAATGCTACCAGCCATCGTGGTGTCTAGTTCCTTTTACTCTATTTCCAATCACTCATGAATCGATCCTATAATACTAAAAGTATTAGGTTTTGACCACGCTGTGTGATCCATGTGTGATGCTTATTCATGGTGCGTGATTAGATGAACATGCACAGGCCCTCTATTTGTGATGCATCTTTGGATATGGTTTAGACCGCGCGGTCTGAATCTGCCAACATTCGGTTATTACTTAGACGTGCCCACTGATATAGTGCATCCCCCCCGGCTGGGTTACTAGTTGGCATGACAATGAGTCTAAATTATTGAAGGCGTCGACAATGGATCTGTCATGACAACACGACATGAACGCATTTACCACTAAGGATATCTTCTAGCCGCTCGGTCTGGTCGGTCCGTTCCCTTCTATTTTATGTCCGGGGGACCAGTTTAGACCGCGCAGTCTGAACCAGTATCTAGAGAAACGTGGACTAATTGGATCAGTAATTCGTCCTTGACATTCTGTAGACGTTTTATCACTTTTGACCGCACGGTCTAATCCTATATCTAGAATATCGTGACATAATTTGATCAGTAGTTCGTCCAGAACATTTTAGGAGCAGTGCATCACTTCAGACCGCGCGGTCTGAACCTGTATATATACTAACTTGACAATGTCGATCGGCAATTAGTCCAGGTCATTTTGGGGACAGTTCATTACTTCAGACCGCGCGGTCTGAAACTACTTCAACTTGATTGATATGAAGTTGGATAGGTCTAGAATTCGTCCAACATTTTGAGGAAATTGCATCAAGAATTCACTTCAGACCGCGCGGTCTGAAACTATTTTACCTAATGCTCTCAGAAATTTCTACGTCGACAACTCCGGGCCATTTCAGGGACGTCGGAACACTTCAGACCGCGCGGTCTGAAACATGGCTGGGGCCACATACACTGCACGGTTATAGGTGCCTCTTCTAAATTTCCGCAACATTCACAACTGAGAATAGATTTTGCAGACAGCTTACCTCAATTGTGCAGTTCAGATTGCTGTGGATGTCGTGACTCCAATGAAAGCAGCAACACGACAATGTTCGAATGCCACTGATCGCCAATGAAACCAGATTCTCAACAATTCGATGACGCCAAGGACTGCAGATTCTTAACAATTCGTCAATGGTACAAACAAACAAATGAATGAATGCAAGCACGAGAACACAAACAATGAAATCACGAGAACACAAACCCATACAATGCCTACCATGATAGAATACTAAACTCTGAAAACACAAAAAGCACACAAAAAGCCAAGCACACGAAAGCTCAGAATTCTGGAACGATTGGGTCTATTTCTACAGTGCCATGGAAAGCCAGGCACACGGAAAGCCAGAAGATCAACCAGGCACACGAAAGATCAGCCAAGCACACAAGAAGATCAGCCAGGCACACGGAAAGTCAAAAAAAAGGTCCACAAGCATACCTGCGCAGCTCCAGTAGAAGAACACCGCCCCAGCAGAAAAACAACGCTCCAGCTAGCCGAATGCTCCGCCGATCAGTCAAGAAAGCTGCCGACTGGAACGCTCCGCCGATCAGTCAAACCAGTCTCCTCCACAGCATACAAAACCAACGACAGAAATGACGAACAAGCAAGACAGAGGAAGGAGGAACAACAAAAACGCTAAACAACAGAAAGAACGCACACAAAAAGGAGTAACAGCGACAACAATTGACGAAACGCGGAGCAACAGTGAGGAACGCGAAGAAAACAAAAGACTCCAGCGAAACCCTGGCCAACGGAGAAGACGACCGACCGAGCCTCCCAAATACCGAACCTGCATCGAGCCTCCAAGCTGGTACGGAGCTCCTCCGAGCCTGCACGCGCATCCCGAAGCAGTCCCGAGCCTCCCATGAACCTACGCACACCACACGAAGCTGCCCCAAAGTAATCATGTTTAATGGTCAGTTTAGGGTTAAAACAGTGGGACTTAAAAGCGAGCTTAGAAGGGACCAATGAAGGGCGGCTCTGCCTTTTTCATAGGCTTTCGTGGTCCGGAAAAAAAAAAGGGAGCTCTTTACAAAAAGAGAAATACATGTGCAACCTAACACAAGTAGTTTCGTATTTTTCTAAGCGTTTGTTAATTACTTATAAATTTGCAAAGATGGAAGATATAAGCAAGTACTCGTGGACATAGGTCTCCCAAAATACGTCCACTTGCAACTTGTACAGAAATGTGAGGAAATCAATGACAATGATTCACTCCTTCAATACAAAAATAATTTTTCCTCCAGGCGATGAATTCAATTGATAAAGCTCAGTGCTCCGTTGAAGAATCACCCCATCTCTATTTTGCACTTAAAAATAGGGGTGGTTTGAAGAAAAGGGGTGCTCTTAGAACACACATTGTCGACCTTAAATCAACCCTAGTTTTTTCAATCAATTCACCCAAAAGCCCATTTTCCTAAATTCAAGGAAGTTGTACAATATTAAAGAAGCTCTAGGATATTGGAGGCACGTTTCTATGAATCCTCAATCCTAGAAAATAAAGATTTGGGATGGGCATGGAAAAAAATTAGGAACATCAAAATCATAATCAATCATTTCCAAAATTGGATTTCAAATGCTAAAATGAACTTCCAAAATATTTGGATCATTTGCACTTGGCACTGATGGACAAACATGAAAGGGACTGGCAACATACTCAAAATAGGCCATATGTACATTAACTCTTATTCAAATCTCACAACTCACATGCACTCGTGCACTGCCTACAAATTAAATCAACGATTACAACATGTATATTATGCTTAGTTCTAGAAGGGGGAAGAATTTGCTTAATTGGAGAGGATTAGGAGTTCTACTTATTCTTAATCAATCATTTAAAATGTACTTCAGAAGATCGAGGTATTTACCAACTCACACAGGAAATCTTCAACCAAAATACAAAAAATACAAAAGGCATAAGGGTTGCTTTGTAACCTCATAAATGTCCACAATAAACTTATGCATCGGTATTTATGTAGCATAAATTGTAAACGGTCATTTAAGGCATTGATTTTTGAGAATTAAGGAAAGCAACTCAAACTCCAGCAAGGCTCTAGAAGCAAACATGATTTAGAGGTACATTTCAATGTACCCGTTTTAGAAAGGGTTTTGTTTTGATGACCATTTTTTGTGAACTTCAAGAATTTGTAACTAATTTTACAAAGCTTGAAAAAATAGGAAGTGACTTCGGTTAGATGTCTATTCTACTTGTCTGTTGAGGGAAATTTACTACAAAATATTTAAAAATGTTTCACTTCCCAAATTTCAATTTTAGCCTTGAATTGGTTGATTTGTGAACCTCCTATCTCATTTATAGCAATTTGTACCGTTGGATGAGTTTCATATTTTGTTAGGTTGAAGAATCTCCCTTATGGAAACACCTTGTACGGTTTGATATAAGACTGCATCTTTGCAATGGACACAAAATTCAATTTCTAGAAAAACTAGGCCCGCCCCTCAAATCAACCACGGTCACTAAAGGGTTAACTTCCTTAGTGACCAAAACGTGGTCACTTTGATTTCTAAAGTACTTATTCAATTATTCGCAATATTCAAATGATATGGCACTTCTAGGGATCCTTCGGAGAATCAAATTCATTTGGTCATCTTTCGGTACAATTGGATGTACATAACTAGCTTTTATGTAAAAAGAAAATCCCAAACTTTGAGTGTTTGGGTACTTACCCCGATAAAGCAACAGGTTGGGGGATTTGGTCAATGAAAGCATATATTACACCACTAACTTGTCCATCCGCCAACTAATGCTTGGCGCTAGCAGGGTTAGAGCTTCATTTCCTCCATGTATTGTATAATCCCATTTAATGGTCAAGCAACCACGTTATAATCACTTCAGCGTCTGCGATAAAAAGAACACAAAATGCGACCGTGAAGAATTGGTACTCAATCCTGTTCATAAATAGTTACATATTTTTCCACTCATAACACACCATTCTAAAACGAAAAAAAAAGAATTTAGAATTTTGCAACTATCATATTTCTTGTGAACTAAATCCAAAAATACTTGATATATAATTTGAAAACACAATACTGGGTACTTAGAAATATAACGAACTTACTAGGATGGTTTATTAAATTTGGGATTTTGTTATCTTAATTTGTTTGTTTGAATTATTGTGTTTCGTTGTTGCTATTCTAGAAGTGGAGGTATTTTAATCTAGATCAATGTACCAACTCTTCTCAATTTCCAGCATCTGAAACTGTGTCCGAAATTGTACCTGGCCAAGTTGTTGTTCCTCCTACACTTCACAACAATTATGTGAGTCTATTTGGGATATCAAAGAATGCAACATGGCTTGCTCTCTAAACTTGTCACCATTCTTTCATTTATGAAAATTGAAACTTACACAATTCTATTAATGTACCATGATGCACAAATTAATTTCTTCTCTTCTTCGATTTTATTCACCATTGCATTCATATCTCCTATTTTTTTTAAATCAAGAGATTTTCCAATACCCTATTTGATATATAATCCTATTTCAAGAATGAAATGTAGGCTGAAGTAGACATTTGAATCATATTTGATATTTGATATTAATTTCTTCACTTAGTCTATCTTTTGAAGATGGAACAATAATTTCAAATCGTCACAGACTTAGACTCTTACATTAACAAATTCTACACACAATGAGATTCCATCATAGAAAAGAAAAAATTGCAATTTATATCACACCTTGACGATTTGAAAAATGGATCTATACTAACTAAGACCTTATAGGGGTTCATGACATTGTTAGTAGCTCAAATATTATTGACACCTAGGAATTTTGAATATTGTGCTTTTATGTGAACGCTAAACAATTGATTTATAACCATGATATTTTAAATAGCACATACGACAATAAACCAAAAATTTTCTTTCAAATTTTGAACAAGCTCAGTTATACGCTCATTAAGACAAACATACAGATACCTTCCATCAGCCCTAAGAAGATCCATGCTACTACAAAATAGTGACCAACAAAAATGAAATTTGCTTCACCTAAGCTATTTCTACATATAATGAATTATTTGTTATGAACAAATTTTTGTTTCGAAAATCTGAACAAGTCTACAGACTTACAAATCAAGACGGAAGTATTGATACCCTTTCATTGACTTGGAGAAGATCCATGATGCTATAAGACAATGTTCAACGAAAATAAAATTCAATGTGATAAAGATCATTAGATATAAAAATAATTATTATCAACCATGTTTTTTTTCTAAAATCGAAACAAGTCTAGCAACAATGCATTAAGAGAAAATTATTAGTACCCTCCCATCAACCATTCAATCCTAAGAGGACCCTTGTTGCTATAAGATCGTAATCAATCATTATTCTATATGAACTTATTTCCATCTCCATTCATCTTTCACATCAATTGAGTTCATGATTGTTATAATTTCTACTTCTAATATTTTAAGAAACATTGGAAATTTTGATTTTGATTTGAATTCTACAAAACCACGGTAATAGGTTCATGGCAATAGGTCTATAGTAATAGATACGATAATCCACTAAAAATAGAAGATTTTGATTAAAAATTTCAGATGGATTTTTATTTTTAGCAATATTCTTAATTTTTTAGTACTTCTTTAAATTTTTGAACTTAACGCTCGCAGAATCTTGCTCACCGCTTGAAATCTCATCATGCTCGCAGGCTCACAAACTAGCACCGCTGACTTTGGCAATTTTTTCAATTTCGACCGGGTAGTCTAAAATGTTCAAATGTCCTAGATTCGCACCTAGATTTCTTAGAACTTCATCATTTTTAAATGTCTGAAATCTACATGAGTCATAGATGGCACTTCTGTAGTTCAAAATACACCGCTTGAAATCTATAGAGATCCTAGATTTCTGAAATCTATATAAATTCAAGATTGTTGAAATCTATACCTGTCCTAGATGTCACTTTTGTGGTTCGAACTAGGTACTTTGAAAATGGTACACAAAATATGGATAATGTGTACAGCATTAAAAAAATGGTATGTGCAAAAATTCAGACCTAAATTTTTTATTCTCTAAGAGTTATGCACGGTCAAAGAGGGTTGAAAAATGCAAGAAAATAGACAGTTTGAAATTTAATTCTTAAGAAACAGTAAAAAAATTCAAAAAATTCAAAAAAAAATCTATTTTTTCTAACTTATAAATACTCCTTTTCACCAATTTTCACTATTGGAAAAATAAAATTGTGTTCTCTACACTTGCACAAAGGTAGTGCACTTTGAGCACATGTGGCAGATGGAAAATTATCTATTTTTAGAAAATCTTTGGTAAGGTTGTGTAACTCTAGTAGAAGTTCTAGTATACCAATTTTGAGCTTCAAATTCGTATTTTTGGGTGGAAAATAGTGCTAAAACCCTTCAAAATGGCCACGGTAGACATCCAATCGGGGGCAATTTAAAAATAGTAGAATAACTATAAAAAAAAGCCTTAAAAAGTACTCAACATCTGAAACTACCACATGTACCTTCATTTCAAGTTTCATAGAAGATGGACACACGATGCAAAAGTTATGAGCAAAAAACCAACTATCTAAGGTTTAGGGGACCAAAAAAACGTGAAGTGTTTCTTGCAATCACCCTATATCAAAAATCTTGTTCATTTTGCTTCTAATTATGTGAAAATGAAACAATCGATTCATAACTATGACATTTCGAATAGCATATATACTACCCAAAAAAAAAAAAAAAATAGGTACACCTAAGGTCAATCACTCAATGATCAAACTCAATTGTCATTTAAAAAATCATGGCTTTTTAAATGATTCTCACACATATGAACTTGATCATGTATCTCATAGCAAGATGTCTCATCTGATGCTTTTTAAATGCAAGTTTCTTGCTCACCTTTGTGCGTGAAGTTCAGAGCTTACTGTACCTTCTCTAAAGCTCACTCACAACTTGAGAAACTGAGTGTTATATTTCAGACTTCTGAAGTTGAAGTTTTCCCGGAGTTGCAAGTGAACTCCAGCATTATCTAACTTGGATTATTTACAAATTCGATGTAATCATGACTGTTCCAATACTACAAAATGATTGAGAGCTTCACTCTATGATGAATTCCATGGAAATGAGATATAGCAAAGAAGCATAATTATATGAAATATACAACATAAAATGTGTTGAATTTCCAATGAAAAAGTAGACATTTATTCTATGAGATATCCTAGTAAGTGGAAAATATAGATGTAGAGCATTTGCGGCCCGCCCAACTATGGCTTGAGAAGATCGGTGCTAATATGCTCACATTTGTTGAAGTTGCCATTTCTTTGTATTCGTATATAATTAGACCAATTCATTGAGAGGCTTGTTGAAACACACCATCTGTAAGTCCAATACTATTGCTGAAGAAAAGGTAGAATTATTTGAAAATTCTAAAGCTTAAAGAAACTCAGGATTCAACGTTGCTGAATGAATGACTGTGTGTAGTTAGAGGCTTGTTTTTTTGGATCATTCGGAGGCAACCCATTCTAAGTATTGAAATATGAGAGCCACCCCCCCTAGGTAGTTGAAACCCCGGATGCAAATATAGACCACCATAACAAATCTTATATTCATAAAGTCCCAAAATAACTGACATTGGAAGGATCTGGATTGGAAGCCAGAAGTGAAAAACCAAGCAGTATAGATGATTGCCATGAGTAGGAATTCACAGCATACATCTTTTGTTCTAGGAAAACAAGAGACTACGAACGGAATATGAAGCACTATAACAAGGGCAATGTCTTTTTTCTATAAAACCTGTTCCCCATGCAATGCTACTCAGCAAGAGCTGATTCCTCATAGATATAGTGAGCCCGTAAAAAAGTGCGATCAGCGGTTGCGACGTCGAGCCCCGCGAGGTTGAGGCGAGAGGTTTGCCAGATTCACTTGTGCTTGATTCAGCCGAGCCCGCACTTGCTCAAAAATATCTAGGTCGACATGAACGGCTTGCGACTCTCTGTGGAGATGTTCGGTTCCGTGCTCATCATCCTGAGAGAGTAGTGGTGGAAACACGTATTCCAATGAGTCAATATTGGTATCAGGTACTTGGCAATTGAACCTCGATGAATTTAGAACATTCGTTTACCAACTTAACCGACATCATTGCATATCATGGATGACTTCTTCCCAAGTGGGTGAAGATTATTGTGTCCCTTCCGAAGTTTGACATGGATTTGAGAGTGGAGTCCCTTCGATGAGAAGGTAGCATTGGACATATTAATCTTTGTCTATCTCCTAGTAGATGCTATTCGTAGGTAGGGACGAGCGTTTACTACTAACCTGAATGAGTTGTAGTAATAAGGAACCATTCTCGGAGGTTGATAGCTTGTTGGCATCGTCGAATTCTTCCATGAGAGCTCTGTATGTCACGCCGCAGCCCCCAGTTGAGCATGATTAGGACGAAAGAAATTCTGGAGTGAAGAACATAATTGCATGGTACAAACCCACTGTACTACTTGTTGCTCCAAATGGGGTCTGACATGATTGACATGGAGTGGTCACCTGAGGTTCTTGCAGTCCTTGCCATGGCGGATGTGGACATACTCCTCCATCATGACCCACACATCCCGAATCGTTGCATCAAATAGTGCACCCCATGCCACTTCCATTGTGTTTTGCAACGCACACATAACTTGACCTACAGAAAGGAAGCCATCAATGTTGTCCGAAGTGGTATTCACGAGCGCGCCATTTAAAAAATAAATGATTTGAATTGAATGCAGCATACAAATGCACGAAGCCCAACATGGTCCATATAGCACTCACCCATCTTGCTGTCTTGGAACAGCCCCTTGGATGTATCATAGTGAGAATAATGGGCAAAGCAGTACAGTTTGTATCCTTGCCAGAAATCTTGAGCTCTGTTTGGGAAATCATTCCAATTGGAATTCGCAAAGATTGATGTCAGCAGTAATGGTCATTTCCAGAATACATGGGCAAGCGCACGAGCATCAGATTCTACTTTAATTTCGTGAAAATGGCGGGTTTTTGTGGACCATTTCCGAAGACCGCATTTCGAAGTGTCCGGCTTCCTCAGTGAGTTGTACTGAGTTCAGACCGCGCGGTCTGAACTGTGGAGGTTGCGTCATTGAAATTTTCTGATGTTGGACAGTTTTCTCAAATTTTCGACAGTTGGCGTGAGGCGACGAAGGGAAGGTCACTATCGTCATGGAATTCCGCAGTCTCGGACTCCAAACCGCGCGGTCTGAAGTCCGTGAGTCCCGTTCGTGTCAATTTTAGTTTTCGGACTTCTAGGAAGCATGTCATCTCGTTTTCCTAAATCTAGGACTATGGGAGAATCGTAAAAGTGACTGACAGGCCCTACAGCGTTTTGGATTTCCTAAGTCGTGGACTTCGACACACTTCAGACCGCGCGGTCTGAAGTGTGACAGTCCCGTCCGTGTGAATTGTAACTTTCTTCCATCCACTTGTGATCCAGTTTTCCGAAATCTAGGACAGTTGTGGATTTCGGACCGCGCGGTCTGATCTGCAGAAACTTGTAGATTTGCGAAACCTGGTTGCTAAACCTCGCCAGTCGAATGGGATTATCATAATGGCCGTGATGGCTTTCAATGAACACAATGCTCGGAAAGCAACAACTTGAAGTCAGTTCAACGTACCCGAAGTTTTGATGGTCAAGTATAGTTCTGAGGTTGTGGGAGCACTTGCTGAAACGTGAGTCTGCCATTGAGCCTCGTCGAATGTGCACCTACCCCCAAATCCAAGAAACTTATATGCTTTAGTTGTGCAATTTGGAGCCAAGGGAGGTACCTTTTGAATCCCACTTCGGAAATGACAAGCATTGCAAGTCAGTAGGGAGCGGAGCCGTGATCCATTGACATCTACAAAGTTCAAAGTTCAAAGTTTAACGAAATTGACCATACAGTCACGTAGTTACTAAGCGGCGAGTGAAACATGAAGTGTATTATTTATTTCCTACAATAGGCTCCATGAAAGCGCGTACTAGGAGAAAGCATTCTCTCTTTGCATAGTCTGTGACTCCTATAATTCCTAAACCGAAAACATGTTCTCTATGACATCGTGCAGTGGATGGAAATAGAACTCTTGAGACTTGCATGCATTTGCGTGTCATCTTGACTGAAATCAATTCATCGACAATGTCCATTTCTTGAGTTGATCAGTTTTGACTGGCGCAATCCCAAGAAAGCAAGAATGGAAACAATTGAAATATGTTTTACCTTGTGAAGAGTGTCGCGAAACTGCCCTCCTCTTTCGCGTTTGGATGTTCGCCTTCTTTCCACCGTCCCCCGTGCTTGAGTTTGTGCCGCCTTCTTCCCACCCGGCCGTCCACCTCCCTTGTGTCGATGTTGCGAAATGCAGCGCAAGTTGAAATGAACGCCGCTACCTTGTTGCGCCCAACTCCTTTGGACGCCGCCTTGAAGTTCGCCCGAGAATCCCAGGTGAAGTATCGTCGAAGGTACAAGGCTTGCATCCGTTTGCAATGCGCCGCCACTTACACGAGTTTCCCTTAAACTATATTAAATGGGAGAGTATCACACGAGTTTTCTGTAGATGACCCTACTGTACGTCCCATGATTCTCTTGTATTTGTCGCTTCCCTCCTATTTTGAAGCCCGAGCCATTGACAGAGCTTGATGGACAAATGAATGTGTTGTACTATTAGTAATTCTTGTTCCATCCCACTTTGACTAATTCCTGACTTTCAACGACCTTTTCTTTGAAATGAAATTGAATGCATTGCATTGCCTTTGGTTTCGTGTTTTTTCAGTAATTTACATGAAATCAAATTATTGTTCCCCTTGGAGCTTCCAAAGGTATCATTCCCTTTCTATTTGAGTTCGTAATTCTGATTCGTGATTATTCAATGACATGTAGAGTGCCTATTAGATTGAATTTCAGTACACCTTCACCTCGTTCGATTTCCGCGAGGTCCGTGACTTTCACATTTGAGACCGCGGGGTCTGAAATGCAAACCTGTCGATATGAAAGGACACTCCGAGGTCAGGTAGAAGGCCTCGTTTGGAGGATGACAAATTTCTATGATTGGATTCCTGTGAAGACGTCCAGTCCCTGTCGTGCAGGAATTTTTCAAGTTCTACCGTTTTCACAGTTCAGACCGCGCGGTCTGAACTGTGAATGTTCACTTTCTGGTTTTGTGAGCATGTTTTTGGGAAATGACTTTCGTGACTGAGTTCTGAATGCAGTTGTTCCAATATCCCAGTGGACATTGTTCGAACCAGGTCCCCGTTGGGGTTCACATAGTTCAAATCCAATTTAGAACAAGTCTATGCATGGTCGGGTTCAATTCTCCCTTTAATTGTGATCCTTCTTTAATTTTTCTTGCCCGATCCAGTTTTGAATGCCTCGGAAATGAAGCAAATCGGAATAGGATTATTCTATTTTATCCCCCTCTTCCCTCCATTCGACAATTCAGAACTAATACTCCCAAACTGAAATTGAAATTAGAGTAACTATAAAGTGTGGTCACAATATATATGATGTATATGTCAATGTTTGCGCACATGTTTATTTTTTCATAATGTGAACTTTGTTCTTCTTGTGTTATTTGATTTGCTTATCACCAAGTGACATCTTTTCTTATCATTCGGAAATTCCAAATTCTACGTCATCACCTACCTGCAGCCTACTTAGGTGCAAAAAGATACACAACGAACGAGCTTCCAAGTGGGCCCCACGGGCTTTTATGTGCTGGCCGCCAAGCGCATTAAATGAAGGAAGTCTAGCACTCTAGGTCGCCGGCTTCGTCTGCCGCATGTCTCCCTCCCGTCGCCGTTCTCCCGCGGGCTCCGTCGCTGCATGTCTTCCTCCCGTCGTCGTTCTCGCGTGAGCTCCGTAGACACGTGTTTGGGGCGAATTTTGGATCGCTGCGCTGCCGCTCGTGACTCGCTGGGTTGCCGCTCGTCGGCGCCTTGAGTCGGAAGATCACGTCAGACCGCCTCCCTTTCAGGTACGAAGACGTCTCCGTGTTTGATTTCGCTTCCTAGTCGGAGAATGTAGGGTTCGTTCCTTTGCGTAGTGTGACTTGCGTGGTCGGAATGGAAGGCTCGGCCTCATCGAATCCTACTGATTTCGGATGAGGTGGATGCGAAGGTGTTTTCCGAATTCAAATCAAGTACTTGCAATTTCATGGATGTTTGATCTGCTGTCATTGCCAAATGAATGCTCGATTTCATTCCATTCAATGTTATATTGTCCATTGCAAATGTAAGTCATTCTCCGCGTGCATGCATTTAATTTGTGGCTTACCTCATTCAGTTTCGGATGTATCCCGATTTCAAGAATTGTGATCGGTTGTTCAATTATGCTCACTGGGTCCATTTTGCGAGAATGGCGGCAAGCTTGTCATTTTTCCGGAATGTAGTGTTCTTGTCTCGCGAATTCAGTGCCATTTTAATGGAATGCGGTGCCATTACATTGGAATACCGGCATTGCAACTAGGAATACCATTCTGGATTTCTAGAATGTCAATTGTGTTTGTCTGTCATTGTTATATTATCCACTCTTCCCTTGTGGAATTGCCTTTCGATTGGTTGGCATTCTGGACAACAGTTCATCGTCATTTGTGTTACCTCCCTGACTGCACATTAGTTACCTAGATGCTCCTTTTTATTAGGTACGTCTGTACACCGACTTATTCACGTTGCACGGTGTGAACACATTGAGGTTGGAAGTCACCTTACGAGTGAGGCCTTTTTGTTTTTGACCGCGCGGTCTGAAACGTTTTGAGACGGAGGATTTGATATCCTGAAACTGCACCCCCCACTCATTCCAGACCGCGCGGTCTGAAATGTTTTTCGACCGTATTCAGAGATCCGACAACGGAGAGTCCATTTTGGAGATCCATCGGATTTCACATTTCAGACCGCGCGGTCTGAAATGTTTGATACCTCACCTCGTGTTCCAACATCGGATTTTCATTTATGTCCAAGCGATGACAACTGTTTCCTGCTCATACAGCATTTGTCGAAATTCTGGATTCTCATTCCAGACCGTGCGCTCTGAAATGCTCCATGTTACCTCTACTTGGAAGGACTGGATCCGAGTAGTTCGGACAACAGTTCAGACCGCGCGGTCTAAAATGTTCCGAGCAAGTTACTGCTCCGGGAGGTTCCGCTCATCGGATTCCGAAACATGCATGGTCTTATTTCTATGAATCCACAGACCTCTCGAATTAGACCGCGCGGTCTAAACGAACGACACGTTCACTGCCAAAGATATCGTCCTATGCAAGTATGGAGGCTGGCAGTGAGTTCGACGCCGTCGAATTCTGACTAGTACCGGTTGCCGTAGGTTCATCTCCTGCTCTAGTGGTCTTCCCGTGGCTCCTCATGAACAGACCGCGCGGTCTGATCCTGGAGAGCACTTGGCAATTATGAATGACATTTTCAAGACAAAGGTTGCAGTCCGTCGGATGAGTATCATATCATGCATGCACACGGGATGTCTGAATGATTTGCATATCCTGTCTTCCAGACCACGCGGTCGGATCGAATTCGTCGGGGAAGCATTTACCACTTCCTGCGACAACTTACGGAGCTCCCGTGCGGGCCCTCCGTGGAGTGGGAGACTTCGTTTCCGGAAACAACTTCCGAGGGGCCAGTATGGCTTCTGGCAGTGAATTCGACGGCGACGAGGTACCCCACTTACTCATCGACCCTGCGTCACCTCTCGGCATTCTACTCCGCGTCCCGAGTTGATTCTTGACCGCGGCATGCGCAGGGGTTCTAAGAATGTGAAGAGGAAGACGTCGACTTGGAGGCACCTGCCCAGGCAGATGTGGACGCCACTCCCATTCCGGATTGTGAGGGCATTGGTCGGGACGCATGGTCTGGCAAAGCACTGCTCGCGAGGCACGCCGACGGCACCGATTTCGCGGAAGTCATCATCATCAATGCCAATCCGAACGCATGCATTGATGGTAACAGCAGGCTGGGCGTGGATGACGTCGGCATTGTTGTGCTCGAGGTCCTCAATGGGGACCACAGCGTCAGCGACATGTGCTTGCGATGGCCTATGCGATGCGTCTTTTATCACGGTGAACAAGGGTATGTCAGTGTTTATGATCACGCTCGCAAACGACGGGCTATCGAGGAAGAACTGCAAGGAAACCGGAAGAGAACGGGCGGACGACAATATCGCTATAACATGAGAACTCGAGCTGTCGCAACATTGAACAAAAGGACCAAGATGCTATCACATGAGTCCATCGCCGAGGTCTACGCGCAACTTTGTTGCGACAAGGAATGCACTCGCAAATTCTCTCCTTCCACCATTCGCGCGCTGCGGACAGAAATGCACATGCAGTCATTTCAAATCAGGAGCACCCGGAATTTGGACGTACACAGGGCGCTGCACGAAGCATGGGGAAGCGGAAGGAGGAAAATGGTCACCGTAGAAGGCATAGACATCTGTCCGCATGCTTGGAGGGTTGTGCACAACATTACTCGCCGCACGTTCGAGAGGTACAAAGCCAAGGCCAAGGTCGGCGTCAGAGGCGCTCCGCACGGAAACCACCACCATATAAAGGCTAGGGATGCAACTGTACAAGCCATCGAGACTTTGCGCTCATTATTGGAGGCAAGGGCCGACCACATGCCCCATTTGTCTCACACCTTGCGCACAGGCGAGAAAGTGGGCGTCAAAGTGCTCCCCGCCGGAACCGAATGGGGGCAATTGTTGGTCACCGTGAACGAGGTAAGCTTCCCACGTACCTACAGCATCACTTGAGATTCAGAGAATGAGGCACTGGCTCCACTGCGCATTACTCATGACAATGATCCAAAGTCCTTGTCCATTGTGATCATTCATCCAACAACCATGTGCTTGGCACTGTTTGCAGGCCAACTCCGGACTCGGGTTGTCCGCCCTTTCGCAATCTTGTTTCAGTAAGATCCGGACAAAACATTTTTCCGAGTACGTCATCAAGGGAAGAGGAGATTCCTTTGCAAGATGTAGCATTTGCGACACCTTGAAGCAATTACGTGCTTCTTTTGCACCTGGGTGCGAGGACTACAAACGAATCCAGAAGCGTTTCGAGAAGCACTTGTTTCTGCAGGAGGCCTGTCGGCATGCCTACTACCGGAGTAGATGGTTGTCCAAATTGCTACCCATGCAATTGTTATCCATCATGCACGACAAGATGGACCATTCGAAAACAGCGTGTCCCGCATTGGCGAGAAAAACGAAGGCACTCGATGGACTCATGAAGTTGCCCATGAAAGTGACGGGAATCTTTGCACACGGGCACGGGGATGGCAAATACGCACATTACAATTTGGACGTGTTTCGGAGCGACAGCAACTTCACCGTGGGATCCATTGCCAAGCTGTTGCGAGATTTGGAAGCCCCTCCCATCAAGTCTTCTCGATCTTTGTTTGCTGGAGGCGGCAGCACAGAGTTGTATCAAGCATTGCTGTCGGGTAGCAAGATTTGTGTGGCTTCTTTGGGAGAGGTTCCTCCACAACCCATTGAAGCCCAACCATTGCCCCCGGTGCTCCACGTTTAAATGGACAACTCGTGGAGGGAAAACAAGAACCGGTACGTCTTTTGTTTTTGGTCGCTCTTGGTGGCAAGGCGGATCGTGAAAGAGGTGATCGTATCCTTCATGATCGTGGGACACACGCACGACGACATGGATGCATCGTTCGGGCGTTGGAGCATGCAACTCCGCGAAAAGGACCATCCCACTTTACCGTTGTTGATGTAGTCGTACATGGAAATGGAACAAGGCCCCTTCATTCCCCACCTGGTCGAAGAAGTTCCGGATTTCAAGGCTTACGTGAAACCTTACATCGGGATGCAGCAGCAACAACTGGTGGGCCACTCGCACGGCCGGCAATACAAGTTCTTCATGGACGACAACGGTTGGCCGATCATGCAATACAAACTGGCGTGTACAGACATTCCTTGGTTGTCGGAAGCGGGCTTGAGGTTATGGAAGGAAGATGCTGAGCACAAGCCTCTGCTTCCGCAAGGCGATCCCCTCCGTGTGTCTCCCAAGAAAATGACGAGCGAAGCCGAGATCGTGCGTGGACTGAACGGATACATCCAACACTAGACGGACGTATGCAGAGACGGGACGGCGGAGTACAAGGCGCGCATGTCCTATTTGGTCGCGTATTGGAGCGGCGTGAGAAATGCGCTGCGTGACGGAGCGGAAGAAGACCCTCGCGACTCTGATGAGTTGCAGCAGGGGTTTTGGCCTCAGACTCGACAACCTGGGGATTTCACGACGGACTTCATGCAAGACGGCCGGACGCGGGAGGAGCACGAGGCAGAAGACCCTTACATCGGCACTCTGGAGGGGAGGCCCCCGCCAGCGTACAACGTGGCCACTGATCTGCGCGAAGGCTTCTACGTGTTTGTGAGGCCGGGCTTGGATTGCGAGGATCCGGTGTGGCTTGGTAGGGCCGTGGAGAATCCTCAATTCGATCCCGCGGGAGTCCACTTCCGTGAAGTTTTGGTGCAATGGTACATCCCGTGCGGCACCTCGAAGGACACCGCGCGGTTGTACGCCGGGTGGGACACGAATTCCAGTTTCAGATGGAAGATTGACCGTAGGGCGAGCCAGGCGGACTACGTATCCACGGACAGTATTATGGCCTCGTGGAAACCGAAGAAGAATGACGGGAAGAGCTTCATTGCGCCGCGTCAACAAGTGCAATTTGCGGTGGACAATTTGCGTCACATTGCAGAGGAAGAGGTACACTAACTTTTGAAGAATAATTATGATGGGCTTTGCTGGAGAGGGATGTTGGAAGCTTTATCTTTGATGCGCGCTCAGCTACCATGCGTTTTGGCCGAGTGACGGCATTTGACATATAATGTAGCCAACGGTGAGTGGTCAATGGCAATCCATGTAGTTTTGGACTGGTGCTTGAGATTGCATTGTTGAGGTCCTTGGTAGACTCTAGGAAGCGTGGCGTGCATGCTGGCAGATTTTTGTACCGACCATTTTCTTCGAGGAGAAATAATATTAAATGATGCGTTTCGTTTTGGGAGGGGCTCGTCCATTTGAAGGAGTCCTATTTTGAGTTCTCTTTGTGCAATATTTGTTGATCCCGCGTTCATGAATGATCACGCCAAATTGTCCATCGTGGGTTCCTGACCCATACCCCTGATGCCCCCCCCCTTCCATTTGAGGAGGCGACGACAGTCTAAAGCCTGCGGTTCCAAAGATTCCAAGAATATTCCACCATCTCCCCGTTCGTTTTGCCCGCCTTTTGCGAACTAGATTTGTGCCCATTGTCTGTCCTTCCTCTCCTAGTACACAGAAATGCATCTTCTCGTGCCGTGGGGTCACTTTGTCGGACCCTACCATCACATCCAACTGGCTACGTAGCACACATCCTAAACCACCTTTCCGGACCTTCATGTACAAATGGCATTCGGAATACCGCCATTTTAACGAAATTCCCCATAAATACTGTCTTCCGGAATCAAATCCGGATCCTCCCTGATCCGGATCTCTACTCTCACTATCCGTCACACCGGTTTTTGGTACCTCTGTTTTACCCTCAAAGGGTCCTCACTTGCTTTTTCCGAGGGGTGGGGAACATCACCACTCAAGTAACACACATATCAACTCCTAAACAACAAACAACTATCCGTCCTCAAAGTTCTCAGTCCGGTAAGGAGGAAAGATGGTCCCTCTCACAACGTTCCGGGTGGCTACCCGGAAGGTAGGTCACGCAGAGTTACACCCCCACCCGTCCTTACTACAACGACACTCAGCTATTTTCCGGATCAAGCTTTCACCTACTCCTGAGGTTGGCAGACCTTCCGGTGGTTTGGGAGTATTCCACTAGGCGGTTGCCGACTTCCGCACGGGACTCCTCTCGAGTTCCCGGACTAGCTCCCTGACCACTACCGGATCACCGTTTCAGCGATTTAAAGGCACCATGCACAGCTCCTCACTCGTAAATTAGACTCAACTGCAAAACAACCGCGGATAGTTGGAATCCGGAACTAAAGGACTTACTTTCTAGCTGTCGACCGCTCTTGAGGTTGGCAGACCTTCCGATGGTTTGGGAATGTTCCACTTGGCGGCTGCTGACTTCCGCACGAAACTACTCGTGAGTTCCGGATTAGCTCCCTGACCACTACCGGATCCCCACCGGATCACCGTTCTAGCAATTTAAAGGCACCGCGCGCAGCTCCTCAAGTTCAATCTAAACTATTCTGCAAGTTACCTTCAGCCGGATCCGGATACCAACCAATCCGGATTCCTACCTTGCACACTCTCCCGGATACACCCACACACAAGTAATCAAGACGCGATACGCAAGATAATGATTCCCAAGGTGTTTATTCTTGGGTGCTCAGATTGAATGACACAAAATGGAATGACAGGCCACAAGCCGGCCCGCCCTTAAAAACCAAAACAACACGACCAAAACGGTCCAAAGAAAAAGCGGCCAACGGCCAGCTGAAAATCCGGACAACGGCCAAGTGACCGTTCCGGGAAAAATGGAAAGCCGTTAAATTCCTAGAAATCCGGAACTACTTAGCGTTCCGGATCAGCGGGTCCCACATCCGGAAAACCCGCGATGAAGACAAAATACTAAAACTAACAATCCAACTACGCAACCTAGTCATTTACCCTTCTGCGCCTTCTTCGCTGACGTTCCGCCCTTCGTAATCCGGGTCGGCGCCTTCGGCCGGATCTGCTTCGTCGGGGTGGACTTGGTTGCGGATCGGGTCCTTGGCGGACCCGGATCCGTCTCCGCATACTCTGACTCGGAAGAGGAGTTCGTCACTGCCTCTTCTTCTTCTGACTCGAGAACTTCCCCCGGATCGCTGCTAACCTTCCGCCTGGTGGGCTTCTTCTTCTCCAGATCAATGATTTCAATCGGGGTCGACGGAGGCGGCCGCGGAGGAGTCTCCTGCTGCATATGCGTGAACTCCTCCGGATGGGTCCGGGCCGGATTCTGAATCCCAACCGGATCCTCCGTCATTGCCGTCACGTCTGCAGCGGGGTCCTAGAGAGGCGGGAAGAGGTTCACTGAGGTAGTCCGGGGCGTTAGAACCAGATCCGGAATCCTCCTCCCATCCGTAATATCCTTCTGCCCCGAGGATCTTCCGGGTTGCTGGGCAGACGATCGTTCTCCCAAGTTCAGCTGAGTTGTCTCCGGAAACTCACCTCCGGGTATCTCCGGAAACTCCTCCAATCCGCTGAGTGGATCGAAGTGGCCCACCAAGTGCCGCATTTCCTTCAATGCGACCTCAATCCGCGCCTCGAACTCTACCAATATCTTCACAACCTTGGTTCCGGGAATGTGGCCTTCCCGGGTCATCTGGTTGTTCCAGAGCGCGGATCTGGTGATGATATCCGCTAGCGGGTCGATCAGGTCTCTCAACTTCCGGACCAGCTCCGTCGCATCCGTCGCTCGTTTGTTGGCGGTGTGCATCTCCCTCTCCGCCCACGTTGCGCGGTTTTGAAGATGGTCGCGCTCTGCCTCTACTGCCCGGATCCGTCCCTCCAACAGGCGGATCATCTCCGGATCCGGTCTGCTCTTGATCGCCTCCACGATCTCCGTCTCGTCTGCTACCTTCAACACCGTGCAGACTCTCCGGATCAGGGTGGCCATCCGTTCGTTGGCAGTCCTCTGACTCCGCAGCCAGGAGATCATCGACTCGAAGATATCTAGTTCCGGATCAATGTTCCGGGATGGAACAGGATCCGGAAGCTGATTCTTTCCTCTTGAATCTGGGTCCGTGCTCTTCCGGCGTGATTCGTGCTTCTCGGGTGAGTCATGGTCAAGTTCCGGTTTCACGTCCTCTTCTGGCTCCTCATCCGTCGGATCCGAATCTGGAGGGAGTCCGTATCGGAGAAGGCTATCTCCCTGCCGGTAGATAATATCTTCCGGACTACTGAGTACCTCCTGCTTGTGATACAAGTGGAGGAGGTACGGACTGATGGGGCTGGATTTCTTTCCCACCAGGTTTCCGGAAAGCTTATCTACTATGGACTGGATGATGAGCCCCCAGCTAACTGGTCTAGGGGCCGGTTTCCCCCTTTCCCCTAAGGCCCCGAATACCGTGTTTGCCAGTGTTACTGTAATCCGGTTGGGCTTTTCCGGATACAGGATGGGGCTCAGAAACTCTAAGAGTCTCTGGTCCCTAGGGTTCCGGCAGTCGGAGGCAGTGTATCCCTCCTTCGGATCCGCCGGGTTCCGGAATCTATCCGCGGCGAATTTCTCTGTCCGCCCGGCCCATCCGGATCCTCTAGAGGATGCGAAATAGACTCCGGCCCATATCTCCGCTGTCCAGGACTTTGGACGACCTCTAACGGTTAGGTGGTACTTATTCGGAGCGCCATAGACTAACTCGTCTATCATCTCCTCGCTCCGAATACTCCAGGGTCTCTTCAAAAACCCCAGGCACCCCATATCCGTCAGGTCATCCTCCAGTTGGTGGTGGTGTTCCGGATTCTCAGGGATTTCCGGATTGATCATCCGGGCCGCGATCCCTGACTTCCGTACACTGGGTTCTGCCATAACTACTGCCATACTCTATCCTCACTTCCGACTCACTTCCGCTAAGTTTCCGCTAATCTTCCATTAAGTTTCCGTCGCCTGATCCGCTAAGTTTCCGTTCTACTTTCCAGTGCAATCGGCACCGGCCTCCCCTTCTCTCCTTAACGCGTTCCTATCTCACCACACTTTCACTCACTAAGCGCCATCGCGATAATCACGTAGAGAAAGAGGGAGAATGAAGCAAACAGTGGGGGTTAAGTAGCTTTTCGGCCTGGCGTTCCTGCAAGTTCCCTAGCCGGACTAGGCCCTAGGGCCTACTCGGCCGGAACTTTCCGGTTTCCGGATTAGGGTTAGGGTTTCCGGATAGGGTTTCCGGAACCGACTGTAACCCTAATTACAGTTTAAGGTTTTCCGTAAAGCCTCTAATTTCTATTTCCGGTTTTAGGCTTCCTATTCCCTACCTATTACGGAAATTTTGAAAATTTCTACTCTATATAATTACTATTGTCTATTATTTCTGTCAATGTAGATAATGCGTACTCCCACAAAAGACATCCCAAGGGCGGCTCTATCTGCCAATCCACGTGAAGGGCTAGGCCAGAAGAAAAACTTGAAGGAGGGAGTGCCCGATGAGCAGTTTCATTGGACGTCATCTGATTCATCTTCGGGAGAGGAAGACAACCTTGGTGAAGACCCTCCAATGCAGCCCCAAAACATGGCGATGGTGGCTTCTACTTCACAAAATTTACCTCCCCCGAGAATGGAAGAAGAGGGTGAACCAGCTAGGCAACCACAAAATCTTGATATTTTGTCTCTTGCTATGGTGAATCCGATTACAGTCCCTCGCACTGAAGAAGACGAAGTTTTGCAGTATGTGCTTGCATGCATGCAAGAAGCAGAAGATGATGTTTTTTGGACAGAGATGGAAACAGAAGAAGATGTGAAGCCTTCTTTGTTCCAATTGAATTGTGTTGATGACATGTACCGAAGTGAGGAATTTGTTGAAGATGGAACTGTCCCTGACACAGTAATGTTGGACACCAAAGTTGTTTACAAAGCTCAACTCAAGAAGCTTCTAAATGAGTTGGATGAAAAGCATCTAGAATGTGAGAAGCTTCGCAATCAAGAAACGCAAACTTTGAGTGGAGATATTGTGAATAGCTTACGTGCTGAACTTGAAAGTCAGTAAGTTCTTTTGTCAACGCAAATAACAAAGATTTTAGACCTGGAAGCATTTTACCGTAGATTCTCTTCTCGGCATGCTGGAGGATCTAGTTCTTCTAGCAATGAGTTTGCAAAAGAACGGCTTGCCAAAATTATGGAAGCATGCAAGCTGGAGGAAGATCAGATAGACTTGGAGAAGCGAGGGGTGGAAGAAGCACGATCAAGATTAAATTCCTTGAAAGCATTAAAGGACAAAGCCCCCCTTGACCGTGTTGCAGAAATGTGTGGTTGGAAAGACGTGGCTACTAAACAAGCATTGTCTCTTACGGAAGTAGTTGACTTGAAAAAGAAGCTTGGGGTTTCTTTGTCATTGGATCCAAAATTGGAAGAACATCGGGATGCACTGAAGGCGCTTTTGAAGTTCCAAAAATCATACAAGCAATTTTGGTTGGAAAAGAAGTTGGGGAAGGATGACCGATACCTTAGGAATTTGCAGTTGGAAGGTAGAAAAGTCTTGTATGAGATGGAACGTGAGGCTCATGACCGCAAAGAAAAGGCCAAAATGGATGTTGAATGATTTTCATTTTTAGCACATTTTTGAGGACTATGTATATTCCATCTTATGTATATATAAAAGGATATTATCCATTTTGAACATTTTAATGCAAGCACATTGAATTCTATGTAGTTCCTTGACAAGAGTACATAAATATAGATATGAATTTTTGGTTATTTATGTTTGCAATGCTGTGAATACTTGAATATTCTAGGAATTTTGGCAGGAAAATGACCTTGGGAGTTCGGACTTTCGGAATTAAAAGAGAATTAAAAAAAAAAGGAAAATTAAAAACTTGCCGGATTGGAAAAGAACTTGTTATTGAAGTTCAGAGCAATTGTCACGGCTAGGGTGAATTGACCTACTCATTGCCACTCCAGGGCAAACACTAGAATTTTTTATTTTCAAGGCTTATTTTTTTAGTGGAAATTCTGAATTCATAGTTTCAATTATAGGCCCCAAATTACCCCAGGGGATGTAAGAATTATCCAAACAAATGGCAGTCGCCCGTTCCTGGACCCACAGTCGCCCATTACTGGACCCGCAGTCGCCCGTTCTTGACCCGCAGTCGCCTGTTTCTGGACCCGCAGTCGCCCATTACTGGACCCGTGGCGCCCACTTCTGGACCCGCAGTCGCCCACTCCTGGACCCGCAGTCGCCCACTTCTGGACCCGCTGTCGCCCAATCTTGGACCCGCAGCCGCCCATCACCTGACTGATTTCAGGTTTTTGGACCCGCATTCTCTCATGGGGCGACCGCGGGTCCAAGGAGTTTTCTTGTATAAAGTTCTAGGAGTACCCCTTGTTTTATCACCTTGGCTCCGTTGATAAAACTCTTGTCTTGGACCTTCGAAAGAGGCTTCATGCGGACGTTTAACTTCTTCGGAGGGCAACAACCGTGTTTGGAAGGGTTTACAAGACCACTCTAAGCGGGTTGCTTTGTCATTACATCTTCCATAGTATTAGTGTGATTATTGTAGTCATTTTCTTTGAAGACCCAGTGTTGATCTACTACATGGCTGGACAAGGTGTTGGGAGGGGGGGGACCATGAATGATACGCGGAGGTCCACAAAGGATTGGGACCCTTGGCTAGTACCGTGTACCCCAATTGATAATTCCCCCCATGCTCGAAAATGCGTGTTTTGTGGGTGGAGCAAAGCATTTGTACGAAAGAGAGCATTGATTCACTTTGGCTATGGCGGCTCGACTACATCGGAGCGTTGTAAGGAGATCCCTAGAATTGTACGAGAAAAGTTTCGGACTGGCGAGGGGCAAGTTCCAAGGTCCATGAGTTACAAAGAGATGTATGATGCACCGGCTAGACATGATGCACCAGTTAATGTTGCAGAGTCTATTGTCGCACCTGCGTTGGATGTCGAAGAAGAAGGGTCTCTCAATCCCTTTGAATCAAATGCAAGACCAAATCCTACGCCTGATTCAGTAGATTCTACTGGAACAACGCTTGAGAGAAGGAGGAACATGCCATCTGTTTCTCGGCAAAGAAGCATAGATGAATCATTACAGACGGGCCGCAGACAAGAGTTGGATAGGTTGTGGGCTTCTTTTTTTTACAAGGCGAACATTTCATTTAATGTTGTGCGCCACCCGGCCTTCGTGAATGCTGTTAAACAAACTGCAGCAGCTGGATTCGTGTACCAACCGCCACCGTATAATGCGATTCGCACGAAAATGATGGATGTTAAGAAGGCATTGGTTGAAGCCATGGTCTCGGAGCGGATGAGGGTTTCAATAAGTCAGTATGGAGCGACAATTTGTTCAGATGGTTGGTCCGATACTAATTCGCAGCCATTACTAAATATGATGTTGGTGTGTCCCGCCGGGGATGTCTTTTTGGGATCAGTGGATAGTACTGGGGAAAAGAAGGATATATCTTACACGACTGAGACGATGGCACGATACATTGAGGAAGTTGGGCCTACCAACGTTGTGCAATTGTGTACGGACAATGCTGCAGTCATGACGGGGGCGATGGCAAGGTTGGAAGAAAGGTACCCTCACATTTATAGACAGGGTTGTGCGGCACACATTTTGGACTTACTCTTAGAAGACTGGGGAAAGGATCAGAGAGTAAAGGAGTTGGTAAAAAAGGCTTCATCAATTGTGAAGTTCATCAAGAAATACCAACATACTTTGGCGTTGTTTCGGAGATTTTCACCAAACAAAGTGTTGAGACTTCCAAGCAAAACACGTTTTGCCACAAATTTCTTGATGATTGATCGTTTGGTAGACTGCAAGCAAGCAGTGCACAACGTGACACTGGATGAGACATACATGACGTTCGAGTTGAGTTTGCAAAACCGCAGAAATGGACATTTCATTATGGGCAAGGCCAAACTTGCAAGGCAAGATATCCGTTCAGAAGAGTTCTGGGTTCAGTGCGACAATTTCCTCTATATGGTAGAGCCCGTGCTGCTTTGTCTTCGTCATTTTGATGGAAAAGTCCCGGCAATGCCGAAAGCTTTAGTAATGATGACAGCCTTGAAGGAGCACATTTATTCTCTCAAGAATGCTCCATTTTTCCTTGATCCAGTGGTAGCAACACGATATGAGAAACAATTTGATGCTCGCTGGAAGTTGATGATTACTGACCTACACTATACGGGGGCACTACTAAATCCATACTTGAGTGACGTGGAGGCTATTCATAACAATGGCTACGCGAAGGGAGCTTTGAATCGAGTCATACGAAAACTGAGCGTACCATTGAACGTGTCAGTGGTGGAAGCAATGCAGGAGCTAACTCAATTTGAAGAGAAGACAGGTGCATTCGATCCTTTACATGAGGCTCCCGATATCATTGAATGTCAATTATTGCCTCATCAATGGTGGAATCGTGTGGGGGGCAATGCTCTTCCAAAAATTGCAAAGCGAATTCTCGGTTTGACGTGCTCTGCATTTTCGTGTGAAAGGAATTGGAGCATGTATTCCTTTGTGCACAATAAAGTGCGAAACCGCTTGGCCACGACAAAGGCAGAGACATTGGTGTATATCTACGTGAACAGCAAACTTGAACGTCAAAAACGTGGACACAACCCAGCCATTTTTTACGACCAGATGCTTGCAGATGGAGACAATGAGGACGAGCGTGATGGGCCTTTGTCTTCAGGGGAAGAAGACGACGTTGTTCCTGATTTTATGAGAGAACGCGAGAACCGCAGGGATGAAGAGGATCGGTTGCGCAACAATCCTTGGAATGCAATGGTTAGGACGCCACATAGTCCTCCACGACCAATATACGGGAATACATTTGATTTTAGTGACGATGGGTATGTTTCTCCGGGAAATTCACCTGTACGCAGTCCACCGCAGAACGTCGTGCACAATATGGATGCAATTTCGCCGGCACATGCATCACTGAGGAGGGAAAGCACCCCCGACAACAACGACGAAGGCGTACCTATTCCCATGGCACCCGTAGAGGAAGAAGCTAGATCTCCAATATCAACTAGTTCGCCTCCAAATATGACCCGCAATTTAAGAAGTAGTGCACAAGTTCCAATGAGAAGCGAACATGAAGAAGAGGCCATCGAAGTCAATGAAGTTGTACACGAGGGAATACCAAATCCCGTTGTATTGAACGCATCTACCCTCGGAACAACTGTTACTACAGATGATGATGATGATGTGCCATTGGCATATGTTATGAATCGAAGTCGGAATGTGCCGTTGAATCCAGAGACGACTACAAATGTGGCAACAGTGAGGAGGTCTATCCCAACCCTTCCAACAAGGCCACCGGTGCTTGGAGGTGCTCTACGGACGATTGATGAAGAGGTTCACGGCTCAGCTCCACAACCCACTCAACCTTCATCCGTGTCTGGCCCTAGTGAATCATCATTAGGAATCCAGGGGCGCAACAGTAGAGGCCAGAAAAGGCGTATTAGGAGGGTTGACGAGAGGGGACCTCGAAATCCTAAACGACCAACTCAAATTGTCCAACGGTGTACCATTGGAGCGGGATGTTCCACCCAGAATGTTGGACAATCAAGTAGAGGAGGGCGACACCCTGCATCCAACATGGATGGAACTACGGATGCGTTGAGGCTCACGAAACGACTTGTGCAAACTGAAGGGTTCAGTGGTGTAGATACAGAAGTTCGAAATCTGAACTCAGAGGTAGAGCGTGAGGTACAAATCGAAGTAGTAACAAGGGAAGATGATGAAATCGAAAGCTCGGGCGACAACATGAGCAACGAAGAGTCTTACGAAGATATAGACCCTAATGCTGATGAGGTGCCGAGCGATTCCACATTCACGCCTGGTGACTAGAGTACTAGAGAAGTAGACAATAATTATAGTTATAGTTATAGTTATAAGGTTTTAGCTTATATGTTAGGTAGCAAATCTTTGTAGTTCAAGCTTTGAGCCTTCATCCTGATGTGTAAGGATTTTGTAATGCTTCATCAAGCATATGAGCATATTAGAGTGAGGGACAGATTACCGGTTTTAAAATATATGTTGAGTTCTAATTGGTAGGCAGTTAGGTGATGACTGCAACGTGGTTATAAAAGTGCAATGCAAGTATGGCTACATTTGAAGTCCGCCTCAAAGTAATATCGATGACTAATTAATATAATCGTTGTTGACATTATTATTGTGGCCTTATACTGGGTGAATTTTTGGGATTAGAGAAGTTTGTCCAATTTACATTTCATGGGCTCTATTATTTGCACTTGTAAATTGTAAACCCCAATATAACGTAGCACCTAATTCTGCGCTTATAAAACACCTATGTGACGTGTTACTTCAAAGACTGAATATGCCAAACTGAAATCCTAAACTGAACCTGCGGTCGCCCTGGAACACGCGGTCGCTGTCTGCTGCTCCGACCCGCAGTCGCCCTGTAACCCACAATCGCCCCTACCTGTCGGACCCGCGGTCGCCCTCAGTACTCGAAGCCGCGGTCGCCCCTTCACCCGAAGTCGCCCTAAAGCCCCTGACCCGCAGTGGCCCACTCACCCGCAGTCGCCTTCAAGCCTAAATCCGCAGTCACCTCTATTTTTTCCACCTGCGGTCGCCCCTTCACCCGAAGTCGCCCTAGCGCCCCAGACCCGCAGTCGCCCCTTCACCCGTAGTCGCCTCAATTTTTCCACCCGAGGTCGCCCAAGGCAGACTTGCACGCGCCCACACCCGCAATCGCCCACGCTGGCTGTCCACGTCAGTTCTGAAGCCCTGCCACGTAGGCAAAATCTATTTACCATGGGGTAAAATTTTTTACCCCTCCGCGACGCGATGTCAAGTAAACTCGACACTTCGTGATACGTGACACGCGACGTCAGACGTCATACATGACACCTAAACCCAAAAATATGTCAGACAAGACAACCCTGGCCAAGACATCAGTAAGAGAGTAATTCAGAACCAGCTCGTCAATCAATATCTCCGAATCCTGCAAGTACTCTACAGCGGATGGACCATGCTGCATCTCGTCATTGCTAAGTGAAGCATACTCAGAATCACGCTTGGTGCCACGTGAATTGGAGCGTTGATGTTGGGAGCCCTCGTCATTTGTGGATGAACGTAAGACACCCTCTTGGGGATTCTTCCCCTTCCCCTTTCCCTTCTCCGCCACTAGTACCTGCTCAAGCTCAGTAAGCTTCTTTGTCTTCTTTGTGGCTCTCTCCTTTGCCTTGTCCACCGCCTCCGAGTTCTTGAGTGCAATCTTCTTGTCGACTTCGTCTCTCCTCTTGATTGCCTTTGCCTTGGCATCGTCATCAAGGCCGGCAAACTCGTCAACATCTTGAACCACAGCATCAGTATTGATCGACCGCTTCAAATGGTCCTCAGGCAACGGCGTGAATTCCGGCGGGCAATTCAAATACCACGCACCGGTTTTCAAATGCAAACTCGTCCACCATCTCAATTGCGATGCCGAGAACATGCAATGCTCTGATGAAACATCCAACCATGTTCCCAAAAACGCAGGTAGATCGCGCTTTGCAATTGCCCCCTTAGGCAACAGTTCATACTTGAAATACCTATACAGACCAACCTCTTTAGAATACAAAAAAATGAATAAACATCAGCAATAAACAAACTTAATCAAGCATATCACAATGGCATTAAGATATTGGAATCTTACCGGTAGATCACCCGTTTGACAACTAGATCAGAGCCCTTGTGTTTCTTGAAGTCATCTGACTTTCTGAAGACATCGTGTCCCCTAAATTGGGGCAAGAAAGCGTGGTCCCACACTCGAATTCTCCAGTCCTCAACATAATCTGGAAAAGTCTCGGGCTCCTGGGGAGAGTCCATGGCTAACTTCAACTGGTCTTTCTTCACAATGTTATCAAACATTTCAGCTCCCGTATCTTGTATCTGCAAGGCCATTAAAAGTCGTGATGTATACTAATAGATTACATCGCAATCCAAATTGCACTAGCCATCTAATGTCACAGTGGACTAGATCACGACCACAAAATGAGATGAATAAAACATGAATGAAATGAAAGAAGAACACTTCCCCCTGCATACCAGCACGCCTTGGCTAGGAAGGACTTCAGTTCTATCTCTCCAGCTGCCTTTAGTGGGAACCTTCTTGCCTCCCTCGTTTGAACTGATGAGTTCCACCATGTAAGCCACTTAACCTTATGCTCCTTGCTCACGTTGCATGTTGCAATCAACTGCAACTTCTTCAAAGTCATTTCTGGAGTGATGTTGGAGCTCCAATGACGCTCGATCTGGAAGTACAAATCACTTTAAGTTGAATGAACTAAATGAAACGAGAATAAAACAAAAAGGAGAGGTCTAAAGAGATGTCATCATACCTCTTGGAGCCACTCATTTCCCAGATTGGGATTGGCCACAGCAGTCAGCTTTTCCAACTTCTGCACTAACCTTGTTGTCTTCTCCTTCGTACCTAACTTCATGGCAGCCAAGACACCCGCCTCTGACTGCATATCCTCAGGTGTCTCTTCCCTATACAACCTAACTGCTAGGTCAGCAGCGGCTGCTATCTCATATTGCAAAACAAAACAACATGGAAGTGAGCCAAACATTGGAAGGATTAATGCTTCTACACAACTCAAACATACAAGGAATACGCACATGATGTGTGAGAATCGTTACCCGATAGATGAATGAAGTGAACACCTCAACGGACATCGAGTACCAACTTTTCCGGAGATTCTGGTGGCATTGAGTCATCTCGGACTCGCTCAAATGCTCTAAGAACTTCTCCAGCGGAAGCATGCCATATTTCTGAACACAATAAAGCATATGAACAAGACTGGTCTTGATAAATGACATAATCTGTATGCCTGGAACAAAAAAAAACCCCGTCAAAATCGTTCGAAATGATCACATGGTTAACCAAAAATGAAAAAATGCTTGAATGGGAGCACTTACTTATTGATGTCGTGCATAGCATGCATGACATCACCAATCCTCCCCTTCGTGTCAAGAATGATAGAATCCACTGATATATGCCAATCCTTGTCACAGTCGTGGTGTTTGATGATGTAAGAGGTCCACGCCAGAAGTCTATGGTTTCCATCACAAACGAAGAACTTAGACCCCTTGAAGTTCTGCAAACGTCGTGTGGCGTCCAGAATCGCATTGAAGATGTCATTCTCTTCATTCCACATCGGCCCCCAAGCCTCTCTTTCCGCATCAGACACCATATCAGTCTCCCCCTGCTCATTAGTGACTGACACATAAAAAACATTTGATCCATCTCTGTACCCATGAACGAACTCCTGCTCCAATTACGTGAGATCACTTTGAAGTCCGGGTCTAACCATGGGCATCTAGACAAGGCGACATAACGGAATTCGCAGCCGAGATATGGAAGTAGGCTTCAGACGTAAGTCAGCGATAGAGGCCACGGAATTCACCTTCTGGGACCTCTTGTAGGCATCCTCGGATTTGAAATCCTCTTGAACCTCCTCCATGGCTTCGTCAATAATCACGATCTCGTTGTCATTGACACCCGGTGTAATGTTATCCATTGCAGACTCCAGAACCGGAACCCATACACCTACTTCCACCTGACACATAAAGCACAACGAAAAAGGTCATTGAATAGACAAAAGCATTGTATGAGGTTCCCCTTCTTTGATCAGACCTCAGTGGTCAGACCTTCCCCTCGGCGCCGATAGCGTGGCTCTCGGGGTCGTGCCCTGATCTCAATTCGGCGAGCGAATAAAAAACTACGAGAAACTCACTTGGGGTCAGCCCTCATTGCATCAGACCAGCTCAGTCGCAAGACTCCCCTTGGCGCCGATAGCGTGGCTCTCGGGGTCGTGCCCTGATCCCTACTCGGCGAGCAAATAAAAAACTACGAGAAACTCACTTAGGGTCATCCCTCATTGCATCAGACCAGCTCAGTCGTAAGGCTCCTCTCGGCGCTGATGGGCATGCCCTCGGGGTCGTGCCCTGATCTCAACTCGGCGAGCAAATAAAAAACTACGAGAAACTCACTTGGGGTCAGCCCTCATTGCATCAGACCAGCTCAGTCGTAAGGCTCCTCTCGGCGCTGATGGGCATGCCCTCGGGGTCGTGCCCTGATCTCAATTCGGCGAGCAAATAAAAAACTACGAGAAACTCACTTGGGGTCAGCCCTCATTGCATCAGACCAGCTCAGTCGCAAGGCTCCCCTCGGCGCCGATAGCGTGGCTCTCGGGGTCGTGCCCTGATCTCAATTCGGCGAGCAAATAAAAAACTACGAGAAACTCACTTGGGGTCAGCCCTCAATGCATCAGACCAGCTCAGTCGCAAGGCACCTCTCGGCGCTGATGGGCATGCCCTCGGGGTCGTGCCCTGATCCCAACTCGGCGAGCAAAAAAAAAATTACGAGAAACTCACCTGGGGTCAGCCCTCACTGCATCAGACCAGCTTAGTCGCAAGGCTCCCCTTGGCGCCGATAGCGTGGCTCTCGGGGTCGTGCCCTGATCTCAATTCGGCGAGCAAATAAAAAACTACGAGAAACTCACTTGGGGTCAGCCCTCATTGCATTAGACCAGCTCAGTCGCAAGGCTCCCCTCGGCGCCGATAGCGTGGCTCTCGGGGTCGTGCCCTGATCTCAACTCGGCGAGCAAATAAAAAACTACGAGAAACTCACTTGGGGTCAGCCCTCATTGCATCAGACCAGCTCAGTCGTAAGGCTCCTCTCGGCGCTGATGGGCATGCCCTCGGGGTCGTGCCCTGATCTCAACTCGGCGAGCAAATAAAAAACTACGAGAAACTCACTTGGGGTCAGCCCTCATTGCATCAGACCAGCTCAGTCGCAAGGCTCCCCTCGGCGCCGATAGCGTAGCTCTCGGGGTCGTGCCCTGATCTCAACTCGGCGAGCAAAAAAAAAATTACGAGAAACTCACCTCGGGTCAGCCCTCACTGCATCAGACCAGCTGAGTCGCAAGGCTCCCCTCGGCGCCGATAGCGTGGCTCTCGGGGTCGTGCCCTGATCTCAACTCGGCGAGCAAATAAAAAACTACAAAAAACTCACTTGGGGTCAGCCCTCATTGCATCAGACCAACTTATTCGCAAGGCTCCCCTCGGCGCCGATAGCGTGGCTCTCGGGGTCGTGCCCTGATCTCAACTCGGCGAGCAAATAAAAAACTACGAGAAACTCACTTGGGGTCAGCCCTCATTGCATCAGACCAACTTAGTCGCAAGGCTCCCCTCGGCGCCGATAGCGTGGCTCTCGGGGTCGTGCCCTGATCTCAACTCGGCGAGCAAATAAAAAACTACGAGAAACTCACTTGGGGTCAGCCCTCATTGCATCAGACCAGCTCAGTCGTAAGGCTCCTCTCGGCGCTGATGGGCATGCCCTCGGGGTCGTGCCCTGATCTCAACTCGGCGAGCAAATAAAAAACTACAAGAAACTCACTTGGGGTCAGCCCTCATTGCATCAGACCAGCTGAGTCGCAAGGCTCCCCTCGGCGCCGATAGCGTAGCTCTCGGGGTCGTGCCCTGATCCCAACTCGGCGAGCAAAAAAAAAATTACGAGAAACTCACCTGGGGTCAGCCCTCACTGCATCAGACCAGCTTAGTCGCAAGGCTCCCCTTGGCGCCGATAGCGTGGCTCTCGGGGTCGTGCCCTGATCTCAATTCGGCGAGCAAATAAAAAACTACGAGAAACTCACTTGGGGTCAGCCCTCATTGCATCAGACCAGCTCAGTCGTAAGGCTCCTCTCGGCGCTGATGGGCATGCCCTCGGGGTCGTGCCCTGATCTCAACTCGGCGAGCAAATAAAAAACTACGAGAAACTCACTTGGGGTCATCCCTCATTGCATCAGACCAGCTCAGTCGCAAGGCTCCCCTTGGCGCCGATAGCGTAGCTCTCGGGGTCGTGCCCTGATCCCAACTCGGCGAGCAAATAAAAAATTACGAGAAACTCACCTGGGGTCAGCCCTCACTGCATCAGACCAGCTTAGTGGCAAGGCTCCCCTTGGCGCCGATAGCGTGGCTCTCGGGGTCGTGCCCTGATCTCAATTCGGCGAGCAAATAAAAAATTACTATAAATTCACCTGGGGTCAGCCCTCATTGCATCAGACCAGCTCAGTCGCAAGGCTCCCCTCGACGCCGATAGCGTGGCTCTCGGGGTCGTGCCCTGATCCCTACTCGGCGAGCAAATAAAAAACTACGAGAAACTCACTTGGGGTCATCCCTCATTGCATCAGACCAGCTTAGTCGCAAGGCTCCCCTTGGCGCCGATACCGTGGCTCTCGGGGTCGTGCCCTGATCCCTACTTGGCGAGCAAAAAAAGAATTACGAGAAACTCACCTGGGGTCAGCCCTCACTACATCAGACCAGCTCAGTCGCAAGGCTCCCCTCGGCGCCGATAGCGTGGCTCTCGGGGTCATGCCCTAATCACTACCAGGGTTGTCTTGTCTGACAGAATTTCGAGTTTTTGTATCTAATAGACGTTGCATGTCGCATGTCGAATTGTCGAGTTGTCAAGTAAGGGCGGTTTTTGTTGTCGTGTACGGATTTCGGATTTCAAATTTTTTTACCCCTTGGTAAAATAGACTGTCCTACGTGGCTGTGACGTGGCGTGCTTCCTGAGGGGCAACCGCGGGTAGGGGCGACCACGGGTAGGGGCGACCGCGGGTAAGGGGGCGACCGCGGGTAGGGGCGACCACAGGTAGGGGCGACCACAGGTAGGGGCGACCGAGGGTAGGGGGCGACCACGGGTAGGGGGACGACCACGGGTAGGGGCGACCGTGGGTAGGGGGGCGACCACGGGTAGGGGCGACCGCAGGTAGGGGGGCGACCACGGGTAGGGGGCGACCACAGGTAGGGCGACCTCGGGTCCAAAATCCTAGGCGACTACGGGTCCAAATCGAGGGCGACCGCGGATCCGAAGTCCAGGGCGACTGCGGGTCCGAAATCCAGGGCGATGCGGGCCCGAAATCCAAGGCGACTGCAGGTCCTACTTCATGGGCTTCAAGTCTGGGGCCCCCACAACATTTTTTTTCCAATATTTATTCTTCAACCAACACATTCCACGGCAAATCGGCAATATACAAGCATTGAATTATATGCTCGGTACGTACCAAAGCAAATGAACATGCATTATGTAATGATATATCATGGGACAATCAATTCATAAGCCTAAAACATAATAATTATAAAAACCTTGGACAATAATCATATTAATTTAAATGGAACTGCGTACATACATAGGGATGATCTTTACAATTGAGTACCAAGACCACTCCTGTTTGAAATTGCACACTTATTTGCAAAAAATACGAATACCTTCATTAATCATCATCGTCAACACCAAAGTACCTTTTACAATCTTCCTGACTTTGTGAAGCCAAGTGATGGACTACACAAAATTCAAAATCTACCTATTTCATTACAAGCTTTGGCAACAAATCTTCACTACAAGGCATTGATGTTAAATCCTTATAGTACTATTTGAAGGCCTACACATCTATAATGCAACACATTACATTGTGAAGGTAGAATCGCTTTCCGCTTCATTTGCATTGGGGTCGGTGTCTTCATGTGGCCCACTACTGTCACTAGCTCTTGAGACCTCGTTTTCATCATCCTCTCTGCTTGTAGGTTGAAGGATCACCTCACGTTCCACCTCAGAGTTCAAATTTCGCACTTGCGTTTCTAAACCACCAACAACTTCGGCTAGCACTAATCGCTTTGTCGGCCTCGATGCATCAGTGGTTCCATTGATAATAGGGCCTGTCGGTCACTCACTCGCTCAAGCACCTGCTGCCCAACATGTTGACACTCTGCTCTCGCTGCTGCGCTTGATGGCCAAGGATTACGAGTGGAATTTCGTTCTTCAATGACAAATGGATGGATCGCATGGTTTTGACGCTTGGGGTTCCGTGTCAGTCTGTCTTGCGTCTTGCGAGTTCGTTTATTTCCTGATTTGGAGTGTTCACACGATCGCCTGGATGATTTTCCAGGGCCTGACATCAACGAGGCCGGAGTAGGTTGTGGAGCTGAGCCATGCACTCCTTCATCAACGATTTGTCGTAGATCATTATGTGTCGGCGACCTTGTTAGAGGAGTTGGTACTATCCTCGATGTTGTGGCAATGTCTACACTTGCAGGGCGATTGGACCCACGGGTACGGGTCTCGTTGAATACCACTTGCAATGGCGCATCTGAATCGTACACCCTAGTTTCTGTTGCAGTGTTGTTGGTCGGTGCTAAACTTGGACGAACTGCAGGTACCTCTTCAATATGCGACACCTCTTCTTGCCTTTCACCCTGTACATTAACTCGTACACCACTTCGGAGGTTCATTGGCATACTAGGCGGCAGACATGTGGCAATTGGAGACCTTACAAGCTCCACTTCATCTGCCACTGGAATATCTGCACCATCATTGTTGTCATCAGGAGTTCTTTCCCTCGTTGGGTCTGCATTGATTACCGGAAATGCATCCTAAGCCGACACATGAGGGGCTTCGTCTCTACGGTGGTGCAACGCCTCTGGAGAGCTCAATCCATCATCATCACCCACAAAAGTGTTGTGGTATCGTCCTCGTGGAGGACTACCTACACGGGGCACCATACCAGCCCACCTATTTCCACGGAGGCGTTCTTCTACTACCACACGTCTCTGTTCTTCTCTCAAATCTCTAAACCTAACTTCATCTTCGTCCCCCGAAGAATATGGTTCCTCATTCTCTTCATCTGTATCTCCATCTACAAGGTACTTTTCGTAGAATAGTGCTAGATTGTGTCCTTGTTTTTCACGTTCCAATTTGTTGTTGGTGTAGATATACACCAACATCTCAGCCTTCTTTGTGGCTAGGCGATTACGCACTTTATCGTGTACAAACGAATACATGCTCCAGTTTCTTTCACAAGATGATGCTGAGCATGTCAGAGACAAAACTCTCCTTGCTATTTTTGGAAGAGCGTTCCCACCCACACGATTCCACCATTGATGAGGCAACAAGTTACATCGAGTAACATCTGGAGCCTCTTGTAATGGATCAAAGGGACCCGACTTCTCTTCAAATTCCGTCAACTCAGCAATTGCTTCATCTTCATCCACATTCAATGGTCCGCTCAATTTTCTGATGACTCGATTCAATGCCCGCTTTGCCTCTCCATTGTTATGAAGCTCTTCCACATCTGTCAAATACGGGTTCAACAATGCCCCTGCATAATGGAGGTCCGTGCGCATCAACTTCCAACGAGCATCAAATTGTTTTAGGAACTTCATCGCGGTCTGCTCATCAAGCAAGAACGGAGCCTCCTTTAAAGTGCACACGTGCTGACGAAGGCTACTCATTATTATCCAAGCTTTCGGCATCGCCGGTATTTTGCCATCGAACTAGCGCAGAGCAAGAATCACTGGAAGAACCATGTGCTGGAAATTACCGCATTCCACCCAAAACACTTCCGAAACTATGTCCTCTCGCGCTTTACGGGCCCGCTCTCTTGTAATGAGTCCGTTTGTTCTGCTGACCAAACTATTCTCAAATGGCATATACGTCTCGTCCCCCACCACGAACTGAAGCGCTTGTTTGCACTCTACCAAACGGTCTATCATGAGAAAATGCACTGCGAAGCGTGTGGCCGCGGGAAGTCTCAATGACTTCTTCGGCGAGTACTTACGGAAGAGACCCAAAGTCAAGTGGTACTTCTTTATAAACTTCACAATTGCCCTGGCCTTATCCACTAGATCTTTGATCCTTTTTTCCTTTCCCCAGTCTTCCAAAAGTAAGTCCAATATATGTGCGGCACATCTTTGCGTATACATGTGGGGATACCTTGCTTGCAACTCGCGCATTGACCCTGTCATTACGGAAGCATTGTCTGTACACAATTGGACAATATTTCCTGGTCCCACCTGCTCTATGTAGGTAGCCATTGTATTCACCGTATACGCCATGTCTTTCCTCTCTCCTGTGGTGTCCACCGATCCCAGGAAGACATCACCCGCAGGGCAAACGAGCATCATATTCAACAAGGGACGGTGATTTGTATCTGACCATCCATCTGAACAGATAGTGGCTCCATATTAGGTAATAGAACTCTTTGTTCGACTACTGACCATTTTCGTAACAGCCTCCTTCTTCACATCAAGTAGTTTAGTGCGCACCGCATTGTACGATGGCGGGGAATATGGAAATCCACATGTCGAAGTTGCTTTCACAGCATTCACAAAGGCTGGGTGCCGCACCACATTGAATGCAATGTTAGCCTCATAAAAGAAAGAAGCCCATAGTCTGTCCAAGTTTTGTCTTTCATTGACCCGGAATGATTCATCCATGCTTTGTTGACGAGAAATCGAGGTTGAGCGCATCCTTCTCACCGTCATAGGAGTAGAATTCGTTGAATCTGGATTACGAGGCGGTGCATTAGGTGCTTCTGTCCTGTCGCTTGGATCCACAGACCCTTCCACTGATGCATCCACAGTATACCCTGCAACGGACTCAACAACAACATCAACCTCAAGATCTACTCCATGCATCTCCTCCAAACTCATTTCTTTTGGTACAATCCCTTCACAGTTTCTGAATAATTCGAGGACTACGGATGGAATACGTTTACAACGTTCCACTGTTGATGTACGGGGGTAACCAAAGTGACCAAATGCCCGCTTCCGCACGAAAACTTTGTTCCAACCACAAAAAATACAAGTCCTCGTATTTGCGGAACGAGCGGGGTTCGTTTCAATAACCAACCAGGGATCCCACTCCTTTGTGGCTCTTCGAGTATCATTTATGTTCGTCCTCCTCCCCGCTCCTCGGTTTGCCATATTGTTTATCTGATATGCGTTATTCCAAACCGAAACGTATATGTACCCAAGTGCTTCGGAAAAAAAAATTATGACAAAGCCACCGCTTCGAGTAGTTTTCTAACCACTCAAAGCAAGGTTGTTGCCCTCTGAAGAATATAACATTGCATGAAGCCTCTTGAGAAGATCCAAGCCATATGTTCATCAACAGAGCAATGGAAATCCAATGTTGTTCCTCTACATTTATAGTGCTTTTGGTCTTCCCTCCACACGCTCCAAGGATGGTTTTAGGGCGCCGCTACCAAACTCTATTACACCCGAGGTCGCCCTACCCGACCGCTGGTCCACCTCCAGGCATATGGAGGCGCGCGCCTTTGCAGTAGTCGACTTCGGGTCACATGGTGCGAACACGGGTTCCGGCAGGCGACTTCGGGTCCGAAATAGGGCGAACGCGGGTCTAGGGAGGGCGACTTCGGGTCCAGGTGGGGCGACTTCGGGTCCCACATGGGCGACTTCGGGTCCCGGATGGGCGACTTCGGGTCTTAGATGGGCGACTTCGGGTCCCACATGGGCGACTTCGGGTTTCATGGGAGACTTCGAGTGCCATGGGCGACCTCGGGGGAAAGAAGGGCGACTTCATGTGCATAAAGATTAACTTAACCCCTAAAGGACCATTGTCCCCTCAAGGAACAATATGGATTTTGGGCAGGTTCCTATGATCTCAATTTTTAATGAATTTTTTGGAAACTATCTCATAATATACAAGAGCTTATTACCTTTATGGGAATATAAATTTTGTTGCAATTGGTACCTGGGATTCCGGGAACAAAAGTTATGGCATCTTTAACATAATTTGTAAGGAACGTCTCAGGGCAGAAAAAGAAATCTACAATAATTTGAAATTAATTTTTTAATTTTTTTCTTCTTAAAGGTCATATTTTTGTCTACATGTGTAGCTTTGATTCATTCCATTTCGATTAGTAATGTGAAAGTTATGAACAATATTGTTTGGCAAGCAATCAAAATGAAATGATTCAAAGTTTTTCACATAGATATAAATCATAAGAAATTAAGAACCAATTTCAATATCAATTTTGTTATTGGAAATGCCTTGTCATTTGTGAAGAATATCATTAATTTTTCGGGGGACCAACTGAATGCTAAGTATTGAAAACTACTTATCATACAAAAACATTTGAACCACGTAGTGAGAAGTTCTAAAATTTGGTAGGCTTCGAATTTCATCCTTTAAAAAATGTTGTCCCAAAGGAGATACTACAAATTCTATTCATGTTTCCCTTCTAAATATCACTATGATGCCAAAACAAACTATTTCACTCCTTACGGGTTTAGGATTTAGGAATATCTTCAAATCTATAGTAAACTTTATTTATTTTCACATCGTAGGAAGATCTTGCAATTGATGTACATGGCAAACTAGAAATTGTATGAAGTTGTTCAAATATAAATAATTGTTTGGATGTTCGGTATGAATTTCTTAAAAAGACA
This sequence comes from Rhytidiadelphus loreus, assembly GCA_947034895.1. NCBI lineage: Eukaryota > Viridiplantae > Streptophyta > Bryopsida > Hypnales > Hylocomiaceae > Rhytidiadelphus > Rhytidiadelphus loreus. The sequence goes on from OX344764.1 coordinate 51,849,548, forward strand.
ATGGTATTATTACATTGTTGGTATTTTGTGTAAATGAAAGCACAAAAGTCTACGTAGAAAACTGACCTACAACACATGCAATAAATGTATTTGACATGTGTCTAATCATCAAGAATTAGATCTTCAAAACACATAAAGGCTAATTCATATAGGAATATTTATATATCTTTATTGAAGAAACAAAACATGGACCCCATTGTACAACATGAGGTGGTTCTAAAGGTCAAAGCAACCCTTCCGATACACACAAGTTTAGAAAAACAACTACCTATTAGTCTATTATTTACTAGAAGACTACCTCTAGCCCAAAATCATGCAACATCCGTATTGGCCTCCTCTTCCCTTTTCTTCTTCATGACTTCAAACTCATGGGCCGCAATTCTATAAGCACTCTTCAAAAGGGGTAGGTCATGGTTCCACATCTTGTTTTTGATCCAAAAATTCTTGAACGTTCTCGCATAACCAATGTGTGCAGTCCGGAAATCTATGTGCTTCTGAAACTGGTGTTCAAGCTTCTTCAAAGAAACTAACTTCTGCTTCAAGGAAGCTACCTCTGATGTCAGCACACAATGCTCTTCATCTACTAATAATGCATCCAAAGCCATTGGAAGGTCAATGGGGCCTACAACCGTGGTTTCTTTTAGGTCATTCAACCTTGACTGCGCCTCTTCCACAGCTTTCCTTTCGATATTCAATCGGTTTTCTTCTGCCAAACACTCTTCCATTATTTTGGCCATTCGTTTATCCAAGAACGGGGTGGAATTTGAGGTAGAGCCTCCATCTTTGCCTTTATTGAATTTCAAATAAAATTGCTCCAGCTCGTCCATTTCCTTTTGTTGAACTAACAAATGAACTTTCCCGCTTATGATTAGTGCTTCAAGGGTGTGCTCATCGTTGTCCTGAATGTCACCACCAGTGCGTTCACGCTGCCTTTCACATTCCATTTCTATTTCTACCAGTCTACCAAGAATAGCCTTCAACTGGGCTTTATAAGCTTCTTTTCCTTGCCTCCTCGTGTCTTCAAGATATAATACTTCCCTTCCTGCTTCTTGAAGAGGTAGTTCTTCACATGAATCAAAAATCACCAATGCTTGTTCAACATCTCGTTGCAACCCGATCTCGCCCTCCTCCTTGTCTTCCTCCATTTCTCGCATGCGTGCATATACATGTTGAAGAACTTCGTCTTCCTCAGGATGACGGAAGTGCATTGGCTCCAACGATCTAAGAGGCGCGACATGCAATACTACTGCCCCTTCTGAGTCTCCAACAAAAGGTACCACCGCTGCCATATTTTCTTCAAGTATTGGATCTTCATTTGGGGGCATAGGGTCTGCAATGTCTTCTTCATCCGAGTCGGTGGAGGTGGACGATTGGCCCCAATCGTAGTCTTCATCCGACACTTCTTCTTTGAAATGTTTTTTGGGCCCTAATCCATCCCTCGGATTATTTGATGGATCCGCCCTTGGAATGTCTTTGGTAGTGGGAACTATGCTATTGGGGGTTTTCTTAATGGTCCTCCAATCCACAGTTCATCGCAATTGTAGCTCTACATAGACCATTTGGCATATACCCAATGAAACTTGACTCCCCTTCACTGTTGGTTTTTGATATAATGTCCGGTAAACTTTGATGCACCGTTGCACAAATGCATCATCTCTGCAGTAGTGAAGATTAGCATTGTTTTGGCTGATATGGACATCGTGCCGGAAGTAAGGGAATAGCTTATCGATATGGCACCACCCTACGTAGGCCTTGCAAGTGTTGAACGTCCAATCCGATTGTACGTTTTGCCAATTTGGAAATGCCCTTGCTGTTGGGTCCAAAAGGATGGCTACATTCCGACTATGGCGCTCTCCTTTCTTCTTTGCCTTCTTAAAGGGGGGGCCATGGTGAATATAGGATGTGTTGGTATCCTCCAAGTGCTCAGAAAGTATGGTCTTCCACAATCAACAACAACACAAAAAGTGTCCTAGACACAAGATTCCAGTGCACGAACACGCATCCAGACGCTTGAAAGCATATGGAAGCCGATGCACAGCACTGGAAAAGAAAGTGGCAGCTCGCATCCGTGACGACCGCATTTGTACCTGAAGTTGCCCTGGGCGCGTGCGAGATCAGGGTTTAGGGGGGCGAGTGCGTTAAGTGGGGCGACCGCGGGTCCAGGGAAAGGTAGTAGACTCAGGAAATGCAGAGGGAGAATTGACCCCTCATTGCCCCTGTCAACTTAGATTTTAAAAAAAAGCCCCCTATATTCTGCCAACTTTTGGGTAATTCTTGCATCTCCTAGAAGTAATTTGGGGCCTCTGATTGCAAATATGATTTTAGAATTCCCCCAAAAATTAAGCAGTGCAAATAATAAATTCTAGGGCAAGCCCTGGATGGGCAATGAGGGAGTCAATTCACCCTGGCCCTCACAAATGGCTCATCTCAAGACTGATCTCCCTTTTTCATGTATTTACTTCAATGAAAATATTTTTAGATCATTTTTCAGACAAAGAAAAAGAAAAGAAGAATCTAACACAAGTGATTTCATTTTTTTTAAGTATTTTTTAATTAATTGTAAATTTCCAAAGGACTTGTGTCATAGGTCCCTACTTATGCCCATAGGTCTCCCGTAAAACGTTCACTTGCAACTTCTAAAGAAAAATGGGGAAGTAAAGAGAATGAATTGGCTTTTACAATTGATAATTTTTTTTTCTCGAATCATTTAATGATTATGGAGGTCAATTTATGAACTACAGTTTGTCCATTTCAAAGCCACTTATAGAGTCCATTTTTAATGCCCACTCCATTTTAGAGCCTTCTACCTTATATTTACTTTCACATCCTCACAAATGGAGAAAGGAAGTACAATTTATGTATCAATGAATAGGTGGTAGTAAAATCGTGGGCCACCGCAATTAAAAATATTCCCAACATGTAATGAGTTTAATAGCTTTTTCAAGTGATATTAAGTTTTGGAAGAGAACATTTTAGTGTGCCAATATAATTTGTAGTTCTTCATTTCAACTCCAATCCCAAATTTATTTTTATAAGCAATACACTCAACTATGAAAAAGTAAATTTGGTAGGTTATCATCTCACAACTCTTATCCAATATTGCACCTTCATGAAACATGCATACTAATACACAAGCTAATTAAACATTCCTATGGTTAGGTTCTTGTTTCATAAAACTTGCTTCAATGGAAATAACTATAAGTCCATGCTCTTTTCATAAAGGAAAAATACAGTTGGAAAGGCATAGGCACTTAGGGGGTCATTAGTAATGCATTCTAATTGTTAAGCTAAACTTATCTTTTGACTCTAAATAGATTATGCAAACACCCCTCTTCTAAAATCAAATTTCATTCGCAAGTACATCTTTGTCATTGTCCATAATGACGAACAATTCTAATTAAATAATGATTTAGCACAAGTGAATTCTAAAATACTGTATATCATTACAAATTAGTTACTTTAAAGTTTCAAAAATTCCCGTAAAGACCTCGGTCTAGGCCAGGTGTCGTGCTTTGAAGGTTTGACCAAAGACCTCCTCGACCTCCGCAGTGAGATGTTTTCTATCTCACTGCGGAGGTCGAAGAGGTCCTTGACCGAACCCATAAGCCCAAACCAGAACCTCGTACATCATGTACACCGGGTTGGGAATCGAACCGTAGACCTCCCAGACTCCACTTGAATTCGAAGAAGTCGACCCTTGTCTGAGAATCCCTTCCACTACTTCACCTGCTCGTTGGTCACATCGGGAATCACCTTCGATGCACCACTCCTTGTCCATCCCATCTTTATTCATTTTTTTCTTTGATTCTACGGGGCTTCAAAATACCATCAGCCGCCCAACAAAAATTAGTCTCCCCGTTTTGGACCCGAAGTCGCCCCACCCGAAGTCGCCTTACCCGAGGTCGCCCAAGTCCCAGAAAAGAGGGAATTTCAAATGCGTGAGTTTTTCCCTCCTCTTTGGACCCGCGGTCGCCCCACCCGAAGTCGCCCCAGCACCGTAGAAAGAAGTCCCCAATTTCCCCCTTCTCTGGACCCGTAGTCGCCCTACCCGCGGTCGCCCCACACGAAGTCGCCCCACTCGAGGTCGCCCCAGCACTGTTGAAGGAAGTCCCCAATTTCCCCCTTCTCTGGACCCGCAGTCGCCCCACCCGCGGTCGCCCCTACATCAGTATTTGAAAGAGTCACTTAGAGAACATTGCTGTCATGGTAGGTGAGATCATAGAATAATCTCTACATAGCTTACAATTATATCACATGATCATTTTATTAAATGGTCCCTAACAAGGCTTCAATATCCTCAAGCCCTACAATCATGAACCGAAAACCCTACAAAGCCCTCGCAAACTAGAACCTATACCCAAACCTAAACCCTTGAATGCCCAACCCATTTTAGGATGTTTTATGAATGTGCTTTAACATCAACAAGAAGCCAACATTTTGAATTATAGAATCAATTTCTTTGTACTTCTTCATTTTTCCTCCAATGCCAAAAAACTTTATTTGTGCAAATTATCAAATTGTTGTGGAGGGGGATAATACACTTGAAGTAAAAAATGTACATTTCTCTTATTCTCTTGTTATAATCTTACAACAGTTACGCAATGTTGCACTCAAAATTAATGTGCATACTAACAAGCAAGTTCTTTATACATTCATACGGTTAGATTCAAAAATAAATAGGAAACTTGCTTCAATGGGAATTACTATAAGTCCATGCTTTTTTTTAATAGGACAAATACAAGAGGGAAAGGCTTAGGCACGTAGGGCCTAATTAGTAATGCACTCTAATAGTTAAGTTAAATTTATCTTTTGAGTCTAAATGGATTAGGCAAACACCCCTCTTGTAAAATCAAATTTCATTCGCAAGTATTTATTCGTCATTGTCCATAATGACGAACAATTCTAATTAAAGAAAGATTTAGCACAATTGAATTCTAAAATACTCTATATCATTACAAATTAGTTGCTTTAAAGTTTCAAAAAATCCCGTGAAGACCTCGGTATACGCCACATGACATGCTTCGAAGGTTTGACCAGGAGCCTCTTCGAACTCCACTATGAGCTGTTTTTTATCTCATAGCGGAGTTCGAAGAGGTCCCTGACCGAACCAAGAAGCCCAAACCAGAACCTCGTACATCATGTACACCGGGTTGGGAATCGAACCGTAGACCTCCCAGACTCCACTTGAATTCGAAGAAGTCGACCCTTGTGTGAGAATCCCTTCCACTACTTCACCTTCCCGTTGGTCACACCGGGAATCACCTTTGATGCACCACTTCTTGTCCATCCCATTTTTATTCTTTTTTTTTCTTTGATTGTACGGGTCTTCAAAACAACATGAGCCGCCCAACACAAATTAATCTCCCAGTTTTGGACCCAAAGTCGTCCCACCCGAAGTCGCCCAAGTCCCAGAAAAGAGGGAATTTCAAATGCGTGAGTTTTTCCCTCCTCTCTAGACCCGCGGTCGCCCCACCCGAAGTCGCCCCACCCGAGGTCGCCCCAGCACCGCAGAAAGAAGTCCCCAATTTCCCCCTTCTCTGGAGCCGTAGTCGCCCTACCCGCGGTCGCCCCAGCACCACAGAAAGAAGTCCCCAATTTCCCCCTTCTCTGGATCCGTAGTCGCCCTACCCGCGGTCGCCCCACCCGAAGTCGCCCCACCCGCGGTCGCCCCTACATCGGTATTTGAAAGAGTCACTTATAGAAGACTGCTGTCATGGTAGGTGAGATCATAGAATATTTTCTAGATAGCTTACAATTATATCACATGATCATTTTATTAAATGGTCCCTAACAAGGCTTCAATATTTTGAAGCCCTACAATCATGAACCGAAAACCCGACAAAGCCCTCGCAAAGTAGAACCTTAGAATCCAAACCGTAACCCTCAAATGCCCAATGCATTTTAGGATGTTTTATGAATTTGCTTTAACTTCAACAAGAAATCAACATTTTGAATTATAGAATCAATTTCTTTGTACTTCTTCATTTTTCCTCCAATCCCCACAAAATTTATTTGTGCAAATTATCAAAATGTTGTGGAGAGGGGTAATACACTTTAAGTTAAACTTATCTTTTGACTGTAAATGGATTAGGCAAACACCGCTCTTGTAAAATCAAATTTCATTCGCAAGTATTTATTCATCATTGTCCATAATGACGAACAAATCTAATTAAATAATGATTTAGCACAATTGAATTCTAAAATACTCTATATCATTACAAATTAGTTGCTTTAAAGTTTCAAAAAATCCCGTGAAGACCTCGGTCTAGGCCACGTGACGTGCCTCCATGATTGAGCCAAGGACACTTTCGAGTATAGAACAGAAATGTTTGTCATCTCCGTTCTCTATTCGAAAGTGTCCTTGACCGAACCCGTAAGACCCAACTATAACCTCCTTTATCATGTACACCGGGTTGGGAATCGAACCATAGACCTCCCAGACTCCACTTGAATTCGAAGAAGTCGACCCTTGTCTGAGAATCCCTTCCACTACTTCACCTTCTCGTTGGTCACATCGGGAATCACCTTTGATGCACCACTCCTTGTCCATCCCATTTTTATTCTTTTTTTTTTCTTTGATTGTACGGGTCTTCAAAACACCATGAGCCGCCCAACACAAATTAATCTCCTAGTTTTGGACCCGAAGTCGCCCCACCCGAAGTCGCCCAAGTCCCAGAAAAGAGGGAATTTCAAATGCGTGAGTTTTTCCCTCCTCTTTGGACCCGCGGTCGCCCCACCCGAAGTCGCCCCACCCGAGGTCGCCCCAGTACCGCAGAAAGAAGTCCCCAATTTCCCCCTTCTTTGGACCCGTAGTCGCCCTACCCGCGGTCGCCCCACCCGAAGTCGCCCCACCCGAGGTCGCCCCAGCACCGCAGAAAGAAGTCCCCAATTTCCCCCTTCTCTGGAGCCGTAGTCGCCCTACCCGCGGTCGCCCCACCCGAAGTCGCCCCACCCGAGGTCGCCCCACCCGAAGTCGCCCCTACATCAGTATTTGAAAGAGTCACTTATAGAAGACTGCTATCATGGTAGGTGAGATCATAGAATATTTTCTAGATAGCTTACAATTATATCACATGATCATTTTATTAAATGGTCCCTAACAAGGCTTCAATATTATGAAGCCCTACAATCATGAACCGAAAACCCGACAAAGCCCTCGCAAAGTAGAACCCTAGAATCCAAACCGTAACCCTCAAATGCCCAATGCATTTTAGGATGTTTTATGAATTTGCTTTAAATTGTACAAGAAGTCAACATTATATGTGCCTACTAACAAGCAAGTTGTTTAAACATTCATACGGTTAGATTAAAAAATAAATAGGAAACTTGCTTCAATCCCAATTACTGTAAGTCCATGCTTTTTTTTCATAGGAAAAATACAAGAGGGAAAGGCTTAGGCACATAGGGCTTAATAATTAATGCACTCTTATTGTAATGCACTTCAAGATTTTTTCTCAAAGTAGCCAAAGTGACGGTTTTTAGTGGTTCTGAACCTATAATGGCCTTCGAACTTCAGGGGTTAAATTCACATCTAAAGAAACTTTTATTAGTTTTCGATTATGGCTCAAACATATAGAGCTTGCAAGAATATTTTGACCTTGTATTCAAAAGTAATGAACCTGGAAGAAGCCTTCAAGGTACTCTTTGTAAAAAAGTTTTGTGAAACATTAAAAGGCAAATTCAAAATTTAATTTTTAATTTGTAGACCAAAATGGTTTTGTTGAGAGAAAACGTAATTTCTACATATAAAGGTGAAATTAATTTCACCTAAAAATGGTGTATTGCATTTAACCCTTATGTTCCCATTTTTTTTGGCCCATTCAAACCAATTGAGAAATGTCGTTTTTATTGCCAAAAACCTATTAAGATTACAAGAAAGTCATCCTTTTTTGCCGGATGAACCAATACAAGTGCCGATTGTCAATGCTTTTTAGAAGGAAAATGGGCTCCATTATTCCAAGGCTATATATCTTATTGTAGGATATCTTACTAGAACATTGAGCCTATTTAATTCATTCATTGCAACAAAATACAAACATTGATATGAGAGATTCAATACAACATACCATGAAGAATAGATCCACAATATTGCCAATTTGGGGAAAATGGCACTTCATATTAAAATTTGATTACATGTACTAGAAGTACTACTCCAAAATGATACTATGGTATTCTTCTATCACACTACAACACGGAGTCCCAAAAAACTAATTCTGGAGGCTTCATATTCCAGGGTGGAAGCATGAGTGAAGCTACCACCTCAGAGCATGTGAGTCTCGTCTGTAAGTCAAGATCCATAAGCGCACGTAACTTCATTGTAAAGAACTTTCTCGACTCAGGGTTTTTGAATAGTTCCCTGTCATATTCACCCATATAACCAATTTTCATGTTCCAAATCAATTTACCAATAGAAAACGAATCAGACTTAACCGTATACTTGTGCCTGGCTTGCATCTTGTCAAGGCTCGTTTCTGAACCCTTTGGCCCAAACACATAGAACAACTCTAGAGCCACCCACCATTTGCCTTTCAACATGTCATCCCTCTATTTCGTGGTTTTGTATCCAAAATGTGAGGGAGCTCCCTCTTGTATACGACTGGCAATTCCCCAATCGCAAATCCCAATGTTTATAACATCATCCGAGTATGGCGGATAATGGATTAATATGTTGTTGGGAGACAAATCGTTGTGTAGAACACCTTCATTGTGTACAAGACTTGTCACATAAACAAGGGCCCATGCTAACTTCGCCTTGTGCCTTCGAAAGAGGCTAATTTGCTTCACCTGCTCTTGTTGAAGTTCCTTCACCAACTTGATTTCGTGCCAATCGGCATGTGGCACGACCTTCTCATTCAAGCGAACAAGTTTGTTCAAATTACCACCATTCCACCACAACGTGTAGGCCTCCATTGTATTGGCGTGGATAGCCACAAATTTAACAATGGCTGGGTGATTTAAAGGACACACCAAGGCCTCAATGGATCGTTCATATCTCGCATCACGCGTGTTTGTTTGCTTTGACACCTTCCCCGCAAAATGTACATGCTTGGGTATTGTAGACATGCCATCAATGTATACCTTACGCACCTTTCCATACCCCCCTTGTTGGTCATATCCACTAAGCGGAACCACTTTTGCACTAGAATTGATCCACATGAGAGACGATCCACTGTTTTGAGAAAGAGCAGCCGTCAATGCGTCCAACTGCCACCCCATCGCCCTAGATACAGTCTTCGATAGTCTAGACGCCGCTTTCTGCCACCATGCCATTTTTGCGTGGAATTCGATGGTCTCCTTATTTTCACACCCAGGGACTATAGGTCGGTGCTCTACAATGATTTTTTTGGTATTGAAAATGATTTCCATGAGCACGTTCTCCATCCACTTCTCATAGTTGCCAAAGTACGTTTCATCCACGTCAGCATATTTCGGGGATTCTTTGCACTTTTTTAGAATAAAAGTGCTCAAATCTCTCTTCAACTTAATGATGCCTGATTCTTTATGCCTCAAGTATGTAGACTCTAGGAATTCCACAGTGCGTCCCTCGTACCATTCGAAACACACTCGCTGTGCAAATATTGAATAATCACGTGGAAGATAAGTTGGGTCCTTATCATGTGCCGTCTTTGACTTCTTCGACTTTGATGATGATTCTCCACCCGTTGACTCGTATGAGTCAATAGTCACTTGGAACTCCGCGGGATTGTCAAGGTTGGTGCCCCTTACATATTTCCTTGTAGCATTCTCCCATTCCCGGGGGTCATCGTGGTTAATATCCCATAGAGACGGACGCATTGTACTACTCCCTTCTCCTGGATTAGACATAGCTCTTCCTTCACAAAGTTACCTACAATCGATGAATAAATAGAGTCGTGGAAAAAAAAGGGCAACAAGTCCACACCCCAATCACCGCCTTGGCCCACAAGCTCGCATTCAGCCACTACAAGGTGGATGAAAGCCGTAGCACAGGACCAAGACTGGCGAATGCGGGTGGGGCGACTGCTTAAGTACCCGCGGTTGCCATAGAGGCGCGTGCGGGTGACAGGGCGCGTGCGGGTAAGGGCGAGCGCAGGTACCAAAGCAGTCCTGAAACCTGAACCCGAGGTCGCCCCCTACACCCGAGGTCGCCCTGGAACTTGGGACTTCCAGCTTTTTTGGTGCTGGGGCGACCTCGACTGGGGCGACTTCGGGTAGGCGACTTCGGGTGGGCGACTTCGGGTGGGGCGACCGCGGGTCCAGAAGTCGTGGAAAATTCACGCATTTGTAATCCTCTTTGGGGGATTGGGCGACTTCGGGTGGGGCGACTTCGGGTGGGGCTATGGAGCCGTGGGGCGACTGGGAGACTATTTTGTGTTGGGCGACTTCGGGTATTTTGAAGCCAATAGAATCAAAGAAAAAAAGGAATAAAAATGGGATGGACAAGGAGTGGTGCATCAAAGGTGATTCCCGATGTGACCAACAGGAAGGTGAAGTAGTGGAAGGGATTCTCACACAAGGGTCAACTTCTTCAAACTCAAGTGGAGTCTGGGAGGTCTGCGGTTCGATTCCTAACTCCGTGTGCATGATGTAGGAGGTTATAGTTGGGTCTTACGGGTTCGGTCAAGGGGCACTTTGAATTGCGCACTGAGATGAAAAACATTTCGGTGCGGAATTCAAAGTGGTCCTTGGCCCAATCCTCGAAGCACATCGCGTGGCCTATACCGAGGTCTTCACGGGATTTTTTGAAACTTTAAAGTATCTAATTCGTAATGATATAGAGTATTTTAGAATTCAATTGTGCTAAATCTTTATTTAATTAGAATTGTTCGTCATTAGGGACAATGACGAATAAATACTTGTGAATGAAATTTGATTTTACAATACGGGGTGTTTGCTTTATCTATGTAGGGTCAAAAGATAAGTTTAACTTAACAATTAGAGTGCATTACTAATGAACCCCTAAGAGCCTATGCCTTTCCAAGTGTAAGGTAGGAGGCTCAGAAATGGTGCACCTAAGGGCTGGTCTGCCTTTTTCGTGTATTTCTTTGGACGGGAATATTTTTAGCTCATTTTTCAGACAAAGAGAAATTGATGAGGAATCTAACCCAAGTGGTTTCATATTTTTCCAAAGATTTTTGAATTACTTATGAATTTTCAAACGACTTGGGTCATAGGTCCCTATTTGTGACCCTAGATCTTTCATGAATGGTTCACTTGCAATTCTAAATAAAAATGGAGAAAACACAAAGAATGATTGGCTCTTCCAATTAATAATGTTTTCTTCCTTGGTTCATTCAATGAATGTATTGGTCAATTTCAGAACTTTAGATGCACCATTCCACAACCATTTATAGGAGCCATTCTTAATGCCCACACTCTTTCACAGCCTCCTACCTTAGTTTTTCTGTTATGAAAAGAGCATGGACTTGTAGTTATTCCCATTGAAGCAAGTTTCCTATTTATTTTTGAATCTAACCGTATGAGTGTATAAAGAACTTGCTTGTTAGTATGCACATTAATTTTGAGTGCAACATTGCGTAACTGTTGTAAGATTATAACAAGAGAAATGTACATTCTTCACTTCGAGTGTATTACCCCTCTCCACAACAATTTTAAAGTTTGCAGAAAAAAAGTTTCTTGGGATTGGAGGAAAAATGAAGAAGTATACAGAAATTGATTCTATAATTCAAGATGTTGGCTTCTTGTTCAAGTTAACCCCTAAGTGACCCCGAGGACAGGATGGGTCTTCAACCAATTTCCTAAGTTAAACAAAACCTTACCAAATTACTATATGTAGTAATTCATATTTTTGGAAAATTCTTTTTGAAGTTTAGTTTTAGCTTCAAAAATCTGATTTTGAAAATGATTGATTATGATTTTTCTATTTAAGATTTTGTGCATGGGTGTACACTTGCAATCTTGACTTTTTGTAGTGTTGAGGGCTCTTAGGAATGAGCCTCAAACACACTAAATCTTTGAGAAAATATCACATTACAAATGAAATTTAAAAAAATGACAAAGTAGATTTTGAGAAGTTATAAATTGATTGGGTTTATGCACCTTAGGCCCTTTAAGCTCATATTTTTTAGGTGACGAACTTTTTAGATTTCACATTTGAAAAGAGGATTGAAATACTTCAAATCACTTTCACAGATTTAACACCCTCATAATAAAACATTATAATCTTTCAATAAATTAGAGGTATTGTTGTGTTTTCTTTTCTAATGTGATCTCTAATACGTCTAGTTTGAATTTACATGGTTACAATTCAAAAAGAATGGATAGAACGTATCAAAATGTTGGATTTTTGTTCAATTTAGAGCAAATTCTAGAAGCTTAGCAAATTCCAGGGTCATTTTGGGGTTCAAGCAAATTCATAAACCATCCTAAAATGCGTTGGGCATTTGAGGGTTTAGGTTTGCGTTTATGGTTCTAGTTTGCGAGGGCTTTGTAGGGTTTTTGGTTCATCATTGTAGGGCTTGAGGATATTGAAGCCTTGTTAGGGACCATTTAATAAAATGATCATGTGATATAATTGTAAGCTATCTAGAGATTATTCTATGATCTCACCTACCATGACTGCAGTCTTCTGTAAGTCACTCTTTCAAATACCAATGTAGGGGCGACCGCGGGTCCAGAAAAGGGGGAAACTAGGGACTTCTTTCTGCGGTGCTGGGGCGACTGCGGGTAGGGCGACCGCGGGTCCAGAGAGGAGGGAAGAACTCACGCATTTTTGCTTCCCTCTTTTCTGGGACTTGGGCGACCGCGGGTAGGGCGACTTCGGGTGGGGCGACTTCGGGTCCAAACGGGGAGACTATTTCGTGTTGGGCAGCTGATGGTATTTTGAAGCCCAATAGAATCAAAGAAAAAAAAGAATAAAGATGGGATGGACAAGGAGTGGTGCATCAAAGGTGATTCCCGATGTGACCAACGGGAAGGTGAAGTACTGGAAGGGATTCTCACACAAGGGTCAACTTCTTCGAACTCAAGTGGAGTCTGGGAGGTCTACGGTTCGATTCCCAACTCCGTGTGCATGATGTAGGAGGTTATGGTTTGGTCTTACGGGTTTGGTCAAGGACCACTTTGAGTTCAGAATGGAAATGAGTCAAATGACAAACATTGTCATTTCCATCCTAAACTCAAAGTGGACCTTGGCCCAATCCTCGAAGCACGTCACGTGGCCTAGACCGAGGTCTTCACGGGATTTTTTGAAACTTTAAAGTAACTAATTGTAATGATATAGAGTATTTTAGAATTCAATTGTGGTAAATCATTATTTAATTAGATTGGTTCGTCATTATGGAGAATGACGAATAAATACTTGTGAATGAAATTTGATTTTACAAGACGGGTGTTCGCTTAATCTATGTAGGGTCAAAAGATAAGTTTAACTTAACAATTAGAGTGCATTACTAATAAAGTCCTAAGTGCCTTAAGCCTTTCCCTCTTGTATTTTTCCTATGAAAATTGAGCATGGACTTATAGTAATTGCCATTGAAGCAAGTTTTATAACCCGAAAATCTAACCGTATGAATGTTTAATTAGCTTGTGTAGTTGTGTATTAGTATGCACGTTTCCTTTTAGTGCAAAATTAGATAAGAGTTGTGAGATGATAACCAAGAAAATTTTCATTTTCTTTATTGATTGTATTGCTTATAAAAGAAAATTGGGATTGAAGGTGAAATGAAGAACTACAAATTATATTGGCACTCTAAAATGTTCTCTTCCAAAACTTAATATCACTTGAATAGCTATTAAACTCATTACAAGTTGGGAATATTTTTAATTCTGGTGTCCCACGATTTCACTACCACCTATTCATTGATACATAAATTTTTTTGCTCAGGCAAGGGTGTGCATTGAAGCATCTGACACTCAAGGAAACACTATCGTAAATATTTTTTTAGTTGAGGAGTTTCTCCAAATCCGACGTCCATTGGATTTTAAAGAGGCTTCCTTTCTCCATTTGTGTGGATGTGAAAGTAAAGATAAGGTAGAAGACTTTGAAATGGAGTGGGCATTAATAATGGACTCTATAAGTGGCTTTGAAATGGACAATATGTAGTTCATAAATTGACCTCCATAATCATTAAATGATTCGAGAAAAAAAAATTATGAATTGTAAGAGCCAATCCATTATCTTTACTTTCCCATTTATGTTTAGAAGTTGCAAGTGAACATTTTGCAGAAGACCTAGGGGCATAAATAGGGACCTATGACAGAAGTCCTTTGGAAATTTATAAGTAATTATAAAATACTTCCAAAAATATGAAACCACTTGTGTTAGATTCCTCTTTTATTTGTCTTTGTCTGAAAAATCACCCGAAGTCGCCCAGGGATCCGCACCCGCGGTCGCCTTGTGGACCCGTGGTCGCCTGGGTACCCGCAGTCGCCCTTGTTCGGTCGGGGGACCCGCACTCGCCCTACTTGGAGGACCCGCACTCGCCCTCCCGCGACCGCTAGTCCCAGTACAAATGGGGTGGGGTGGACTTGCGGTCGTCAGTCCCCCTGCTTCTGTGCAAAGGCTGTCATCCACCTTGAAGTGGCTGACTACATGTGCGTGAGGCAGGGATTGGGGAATGAAGGAATTTCATTCTTCTCATTCCATGCATGTCTAAACCGCGGTGTTTCGTAAACTTGACCCTATCCGCTACGATCTTTGAACCTTGAACATCTACTTCTGCTTCGATATTTGTAAATGTGTCACACGTATGATTACTAGTTTCACTTAGTTAGAGTAAGTATTTTGGCATTGAGACTTTTCTATAGTATATATTGCTTAGTTATACATACGTTGTTAAAACATGGAGCGTACGACCTCGCCATCTCCTCCTACCATACCTACTCCATTGACTTCGCAAGAGAAAAGGGCGATGAAGGACAAGGGTCGAAAACGGTCAGGCAAGAAGCACAAGAAGCGCGTGGCCATATTACTTCATCCGAAGATTAAGGCTTTTAAAGGTTGGAGGGATGAACCAGAGCCTTGGAGTTACCGGACTGTTGCGAAGTATGTGGATTGGTGCCACATCAGCAAGTTATTTCCGTTGTGTCGTCACCCTTTGCACGTTCAAAACCAAAAGGTTAACCTTGCGTATGCTACGGACACAAGGTTCATGCGTAGATGTTGCGAAGTATGGACCCTTCTATATTTGGAGACCAAGGTGTACAGAAACGATAATTTCAGTTTCTTTCTTGTACGAATGGTGTATGCTGAAGTTGTTTTGAAGAAGGTAGTCGATTGGACAACACTCCCAGAAATGCCTATTGCGGTCCGTCTAGACCAAAAAGAGTGGGAGGAAGCCTCCAACTTGTGGGCAAAGTATCCTCTTGATATAAGCAAGATGATGACACCGATTAAGCGTGGAGCATCATTTGTTGCTGATGAAGAAGTAGTTTGGTCTTCCACTTCTTCCTCGGACGAGCACACCCATGAGTACAACGGATATTCCTTCTCTAGCGATGATGAAGATGTTTTTGTCACCGAGTCCAAGAAGTCTTTGGATGTGGGCCTTCAGAAGAAGAAAGATCGTAGAAAAGAGCCCATTACCTCAACTAGCCATGAAGAAGTCTTGGAAAAAGTTGACCCCATGGAAGTGGAGGACTTTTCCACAGAGGAGTGTGCGATGCTAGAAGGTGATAGTGATTCATCAGACAATGAGGAGACCTTGATTGCCAAAATCGAGAGTGCACGTTTATCATTGAGTACAAAGAGTGAGGAATTGAAGAATTTGAAGGAACGCGAAGTGTCTTCTCCCACTGAAGCTTATTTGAAGCAACAATTGAGGTCTCTCAACCAAATACTCAAAGAGAGAGATGATGATTTTGTTGCTTTTAAGAAGAATGGAGACCAGTATTTAACTAAGCAGAGCACCGGGAAATTGTCGCAAGCTGACCATTGTTTATTGTGGGAATCAAAATTTGAAACCCTGCAACGCAGACGTAGGAAAGCACAGGATGAGCGGCGAGCACTGCGTGTTCAAATTACCAAAGAAGAAAAGAAATATTACGAAGCGGCCAAAAAACATGTCAAGGAGGTGGACGTTTTGGCAACGGCCTCGACATACGGTAATCTACCAGAGGAGTTAGAAATGCTTCGGAATTTGGTGAAGTTCCATGAGACTAGAGTACAAGTGTTGGAAGACGAGTTTGTGGATCTGAGAGCCGAAAGCGAGTATTATACGCAGTGGATGAAGTGGATGAAGGATACAACGGGAAAGAGAGGTGAAGAATACGAGAAAGTGGGTCCTCCTCCTAATATGAGTGACTTCCTAAACCAAAAAGAGGTTTTTAGAAAGTAGTGTACCGCATTTTGGTGAACAATATTGTAAATTTGTAAGTAAGATCCAATTTTGGATATTGCGGCTCTCTCGTGATTTAGTAAAGAATATGCTACAATTTTTTTGGCATTCAAAGTTCACGTGGTTTTTTAATAATTATTGTACACTTTGTAATGTGTATTGCAGATTTCTGAACTTAGTGTATTCGCGAAATATTTAGTCACAGCTTTTGAAACCAATGTAGTACAAGAACAAAAGACCTAATGTTGCTCAAATCAGTTTTGTTATGTCATTTTATTCTGGATTTGTACTAGAAATGTTTATCTTGATATTTATTGGGTGAAAACATAGCCCTAAAGACCTAACCCTCTACAGTTAAAATAACCAATTGCTTCATTTTCTAGCTAATTTCCATCGCTACTTACATGGCTTGGTGAATTTTCAAATGATTCCAATAGGTTTTTTCCATTTTCAGTGTTTTTCTAAACCCATAAAGTCCGAAGGCCATTTTTAGGTGAAGAAAAAATCAAAACTGTCATTTCTATAATTCTATTGTGTTTGTCCAAAGAAAAAAATAAACTTTTGTGAAACTGAAGCTGAGGATCTTGAACTTCACTTGTTTAAGATTTTGTGGTTAAAATTGCACGATGTTTGACTGTACAGATTTAGAGATATGAGCATTCAAAGTTGAAGAACAATTTTTTTGCAACACTGGACTACACTTTCAGACGACTTTGATTGCTATTTCTTCCAAAAATGTGCACTATGGAATTTGAATTTAAAATTTATTGTGTTGAAGAATTGAGTTGGGAGTGTAGGAAAAAAAAATTCAAAAAATAATAACTTCCTTTTCATACTTCAAAAAATTGTCAAGTAGAAGTAGATCCAAGGTTAAAAGAAAAACTAAATTGATAATAGCTCTTACATGGGATTGGAACACAATAATCCGTTAGTCCCAACGGTGAGATTGTTGTAGGAAGCAAACTTCTCCTTTAAAATAAACTAATTAGAGAAAATTTGAAAATTGCATTTTCAAATGAATTCTATAAGTTATTTTTTGAAATATTTGTTTACATTGCCTTAAAAAGAACAGGGTTCTTAACTTGCACATCACTAATGAAAATGGAATGAATCAAATCTTTTTATGTAGACAAAAACATAATGTTAGCAAAAACATGAACAAAATTAAATCTATTTTGGATTTTTGCAATGTTTTTTGTACTGCCTGCCGAGTTTAGTTCTAGGTATTTTGTGGCGTAACTTTTGCTTCCGGACACCAATTGAAATAAAAATTATATTCCCTCAAAGCTTATCAGATTTTATCTTTTCACAAAAAATTTCAAAAAATTAGGGTACAATTTCAAGCCATAGAAACTTGCCCAAATTCCAAATTGTCTCTAGAGGGTACAATGGGACTTAAGGGGTTCATCATGTTCACTTTTTCTATTTATGGAACTAAAATGATAACAATTACAATCTTCCATGAAATGAATTGAGATAATGAGATTGCTTACATTGATATACAATTTTGAATTCTAAGTAATAAAATTTAAAGTTTACAGTTGAATTAATTTTAGAAGCTTAAATGTCAATGCAAATGACAATGTCAAAGTGAACTTCAACTTTAATAGCTCTTTGATAATAAGCTTCATACAATCAGTTGTACCACATATTTGATTTTGTTCGAACATAGTGAAGTCTTTGGAGTAGAAAATAATGTAGAATATGTTTCAAAAATGAAGGCACTGTAATATTCTCGGTAATATTGCAATACAAATGTGTAGCATACAATCATAGAAGGCTCGAAGTTGGCCTATATGGAACAAAACAAAAAGACTGAGAGCTACACGCTTCTACCATATATAATACGCTTCTATATACTAGGGGTTTGACATTATATATCCTTGGACGTAAACCAAGTAACCAAAGGAGAAATGAAGTCCATCATTAAATTCTCAGACGTCAAATCCATTTGGATTGTTTTTACTTCTTAGAAGAACTTGCTTCACCATGTGAAGGTTGAAGTGCCTCTTGAAGGACTATCTTCTTCTTTGCACAAGTTCGTGAAGCTGGCCCTTCCGCATTCAAAATGAATTCCAGGACGTTGGAATCTTGGAGAGCTTGTAGGGTCCTTGTGGTTTGTGGAGAATGTGCTTCCAAAAGATAGTCCAATGCTTGACTTTGGTAATAAGGTCCATACGTAGAGTCCATGCAAGCCATGTTAGTCATGTCTTCAAGAGAGGCAAATTGATTGCAATCGGGTCCCCTTTTACCTTCATTATCCCAACGGTGTCCTTCCGGATGAGGACCCCATTTGAATTCTCCCGAGCTCTTCTCGAAGTATCCACCAAGGCATTGGTAGAAGAATGCCCTTCTCCCTTCATTGTGTGGACCTTTTCCCATCAACTTCGGTGCCACTTTGACAATCTCTGCCGGGTCAGTTTCCCAGTTCAATTGAGAGCTACTAGGTGCCTTTTCATCATCATGTAGCCCTTGACGCCAGCTCCAAACGAGGTCACAACCCCACAATGTCGTATTAGTCGTCGTTTCAACGCTATGTTCCCAAGAAGGTGGCATGTACGTCATCAAGTTGAACATGGCATACAAGCGATCATGGAATGGTGCTGAACAAAGTACACAACGTCGTCTAATGAGGCATCCCATAAGGAGGCATTGAGGATGGTACACATGTGCACATGACCCGAGAGCCCAACCACCTTCAGGGCCAAATTGCTCTTGACAAATGGGGCATTTTGTATGGTCGAGTACGAAAGCTGCAGGTTGTGGCCATAGTAGCTTTTGGTCCTTCACCTCCATGTGACTAGACATTTGCTTTGCATGGTCCCAGCCCTGTTGTGCCCAATCTATAATATTTGTGTCTGCCAACATCGGCATGTTTTCAGGAAACATGTCATCTAAGAGTGCCCAGGATGTGAGTCCATTCTCACGTTTAGGTAAAGCTGCAACAAAATTCTTTGAAACCTTATCTAATTCCTTGGCTATTTGCTGCGATCTGTCCACGAAGAGAATGCACGCCACCTTTCAATGGTAGTACGTGGCAACCAATTGATCCAACCGTTGTTGAAGCTTTTCGTTCTGCTTTTCAAGGTCTCTTTCTTTGTCACTCTGCCTTGATTGTTGAACTGTTGGAAATGAGAGTGAATCTTGGGTCCCATGAATATCGTTCGTGTCAGTGGTCGTGTCTCTGCCAATCGTAGTGAGGAACGCACTTCGATTATTTTGCAAAACCTTAGCACGCTTGGAAGGTGGTGGATGGCAAGGAACATCGTCGGTAAGGTCCCCCACAACTTTGTCTAGATGATGTGGATCATGGTCAACAAAAGCCTCATCCATATCTGACAAAGTGAAAGCGCCAACCTGATTTTCTCGTAGGGCTTGAAGCTCGGTAGATTGTCATGCAATGAGAGCATCTTTCAGTTGGCACTGTCCTTGCAATTTCTTCAAGTCACTTTCCAATGAAGCAATCTTGTTGTCTTTGATCTGTATGATGTTTTGAGCCTTTGCTAGGGTCAGAGTGTTGTGACCTACATCCACTCGGGATTGAAGAGTTGGTGCACCAACAATTGTTTCACTAGGCCCTTCATCGTTGCAACTGAATTCGAAGACATCACTTGGATTCTGTGCAGGCAATGGTGGATTTGAAGCTGATGGAGAAGCCCCTTGTGGTCCAATTCGTGTAGTGGAACGTCGCACTCTTGACGATTGTCCCGATTTACGTCCTCGTGATGTTCCGACGCCGTGGATAATTTCATTCTGATTTGGGGGGGAGGCCGATAGGTAGTTCCGTGGCTCGTTCTACCCAAAGCACCCACGTACCATCTGAATTGTCATCCTCTTCTGATGACTCTGTGTCAATTTCAACCTGGGCCTGATTCCTAGGAATATTTCGAAAAGGACCCAATCCACCCTCTGGAAAAAGGAGAATTCCTTTTGGTATGCACCCGTCCTCTGGACGTTTTACGTGAGGACTAGATTTGATCGTGCTCCAATCGACTTCTTTCTTCAATGCCACTTCAGCATAGGCTCCTCTGGCAAGGAAAAGAGGGGCCTCATTCTTTTCTACAGAGGCCGTATTGTAGAGAGCTTGCCACAATTCAATGCACCTGTTCACGAATATTTCATTCTCACAGAACTTCAAGTTCGCCTTGTTGGTGTGTCGATGATGATGATGACGCCATGCTGGAAAGAACTTGCTGATGTGGCACCACTCAATGTAATCTTCGCAAGTTTGTATTGACCATGGTTCAGGCTCCTCGTTCTACCCCTTGAAAGCAATGTGGTCAGCACTATTCAACACATGCAATCGCTTTTGGTGACAAGTACCCCTACGCTTCCGTTCCTTGTCTTTTTGAATCTTTCGCAATCCCAAACCACGATGTGGACGTGGAGCCGGTGGAGGGGCTTCAGCAAGAAATTCTCCAGTGGTATTGTCTCCACTAGCCATGGTGGGTTGTTGAAATGAAGGTCCTAAAAAATGTAGAGGGATTGTTGAAATCAAACCACTAGAAAAAGAACCTTGGATGAAAGTAGTCAAATAGTAAATTTTCAACACCAAATGCTTATGCATGTAGCCAGAAAGGAATACAAGCCAAGAAGCCTTAGTGATGAACATGGGAGAATGAAGATTCGGCGACTTCATATATAGGCGAATCCGGGTGTGGATGCAAAATGGGCGCGTGCGGGTCACGTAGGCGACCAGCGGTCCTGGGGGGGGCGACTGCGGGTCCTGGAGGGGCGACCGTAGGTCTTGGGGGGGCGCATGCAAGTGACGAAGGGCGAGTGCGGGTCTTGGATGAGGGCAAGTGCGCCGACGGGTGCGGGTATTGGCGACCGCGACCTAGTACCCGTGTTCGCCTAAGACCTGTAGTCGCCCCATACCCGCAGTCGCCCCTACCCGAAGTCGCCCCGGACCCGTGGTCGCCTCACACCCAAAGTCGCCCTCACCCGAGGTCGCCCCACCCAAAGTCGCCCCCTACTCGAAGTCGCCCAACATTTGCCACGCGGCTGCCACATGGCAGCCAGGTAAGCCTAGGTAAATGGGGGGTAAATTCCAGAAAAGTCAAAGGATAAAGTTGACTCTATTAGACGGACGGGCCCTTCTACTAGACGTCTTCGACGTTGAGTTTGTCGAGTTGTCCAGGTAGACAACCCTGATCCCTACTCGGCGAGCAAAAAAAAAATTACGAGAAATTCACCTGGGGTCAGCCCTCATTGCATCAGACCAGCTCAGTCGCAAGGCTCCCCTCAGCGCCGATAGCGTGGCTCTCGGGGTCGTGCCCTGATCCCTACTCGGCGAGCAAAAAAAAAATTACGAGAAACTCACATGGGGTCAGCCCTCACTGCATCAGACTAGCTCACTCGCAAGGCTCCCCTCGGCGCCGATAGCGTGGCTCTCGGGGTCGTGCCCTGATCCCTACTCGGCGAGCAAAAAAAAAATTACGAGAAACTCACCTGGGGACAGCCCTCACTGCATCAGACCAGCTCAATCGCAAGGCTCCCCTCGGCGCCGATAGCGTGGCTCTCGGGGTCGTGCCCTGATCCCTACTCGGCGAGCAAATAAAAAACTACGAGAAACTCACTTGGGGTCAGCCCTCATTGCATCAGACCAGCTGAGTCGCAAGGCTCCCCTTGGCGCCGATGGACATGCCCTCGGGGTCGTGCCCTGATCCCTACTCGGCGAGCAAAAAAAAAATTACGAGAAACTCCCTTGGGGTCAGTCCTCTCTGCATCAAACCAGCTGAGTCGCAAAGCTCCCCTCGACGCCGATAGCGTGGCTCTCGGGGTCGTGCCCTGATCCCTATTTGGCGAGCCAAAAAAAATTACGAGAACCTCCCTTGGGGTCAACCGTCACTGCATCAAACCAGCTCAATCGTCAAGCTCCCCTCGGCGCCGATAGCGTGGCTCTCGGGGTCGTGCCCTGATCCCTACTCGGCGAGCAAAAAAAAAATTACAAGAAACTCACCTGGGGTCAGCCCTCACTGCATCAGACCAGCTCAGTCGCAAGGCTCCCCTCGATGTCGATGGGCATGCCCTCAGGGTCGTGCTCTGATCCCTAGTCGGCAAGCAAAAAAAAAATTACGAGAAACTCACCTGGGGTCAACCGTCACTGCATCAGACCAGCTCAGTCGCAAGGCTCCACTCAGCGCCGATGGACATGCCCTTGGGGTCGTGCACTGATTCCTACTCGGCGAGCCAAAAAAAATTACGAGAACCTCCCTTGGGGTCAGCCCTCGCTGCATCAGACCAGCTCAGTCACAAAGCTCCCCTCGGCGCCGATAGCGTGGCTCTCAGGGTCGTGCCCTGATCCCTACTCGGCGAGCCAAAAAAAATTACGAGAACCTCCCTTGGGGTCAGCCCTCGCTGCATCAGACCAGCTCAGTCGCAAGGCTCCCCTCGGCGCTGATGGGCACGCCCTGGAGGTCGTGCTCTGATCCTTACTTAGCGAGGAAAAAGAATAACGAGAAACTCACCAAGGGTCACCCCTTTCTGGATCAGACCAACTCAGTCGTGAGCCTCCCTTCGACACCAATCCTATTGGGATCAAACCCATTGTACTCTTCCCGTCCTCTTGGCGCCAATGCCATGGCCTATTGGCCTGGGGAGCTTTCTCTGATTTGGATTCACAATACGAAAAAACAGTGACAAGAAATGTGCCGCTGATCAGACCCGATGTGGGCCGTCTCTGCCTCCGCAGCTCTAACCCTCTACGGGATTTCCTTCCTCTTGGCACCGATGGTAGAGTCGGGGGTTGGTTCGTGGGTAGCCTAAACCTAAAACAAAATACAAGAATCTCTATCGGAGCCTTACCTTTGAGGACCAAACCCCGAAAACGATCAGCAATCCAGTTTACTGTGTATTCATGTTGCCACCATCGGCGAGGATTTCTAGTGAAGGTAGAATGACGATTACCTCAGATCCCGTGGTTGGCGGTTCATCCCTTGTGTTCATCTGATGCGGCGTTTCCTCCTCAGAGCCCGTAGTTGGTGGTGCAACCATCGTCACCACTTGATGCAGCCCTTCTTCCTCAGAACCCAAAGTTGGCTGTGCATCCGTCGTGTTCACCTGAGGTGGCCCTTCTTCCTCATCGTTGCTGTTCATTTCGTGCTCTTCACTTCTCTGTGCCTCGGCGACCGCGCTCCTAGTGGTGCATCTTCTCGCCATTTTGGTCTCCGTCTTGACAAGAAATACAACGTCAGTGATCCGTGATTAAGGAATCGGTCCTTCAATGAAAGATGACTTTGAACCCCAACCTCTCCGGAACTTGCTCAACGACTGAACCAACGCTCAATGTCATAGATTCTTCAAAGCTTACTGTCCGACCAATAGTCTTCATGTTTAGGACGAGTAATCTATCAGAATTTCATTCCTAATGTGGCGGTGAGATTATTTCTAGAACTTTTTTACTTTGAGAATGACTACATGATTTATTTATGTACGTTCTGCTATATCCAAATACAGTAGTAGGTATAATAATGGTATCTTCAATGCACAATATTGCGAAGAGGTAGCAACTGTGAAGAGTAGATTTACTTACGAAATTACGCAATCGCCCGTGGCCAATGTTGTTCCTCTGCGGCCCTTCTTCTATGATGGTTACAATATGTTGACTCTCAGCAATGAGATCTCCATGGAAGTCGTCTTCTTGCATTTGAGCAGTTGGAGTTCCTTCGCACGACTTGGACTCACACAGTAAAGCAACCTTCTGACTTCTATTTCTTGACTTGTGCAACTCCCTACTAGAAGAAAATAAAAGTTTTCTTCTCTTCCTCCTTTTCCTATATCTATGCACAATTCCATCGTGTGTGCAATCTGGCGTAAGCATATGACTAATAGTATATACAGTCAACCATATTGTTGATTATCAGTGGAAAGTGGGGTATTATATTGAAGTAGAACAATCTATGCATTCTACATAATTGTAACCAATGATGTTATCATCATTGCCTTTGCTAAGGAGGCTTCCGAACTTTTAATATTCCAATTCATCTCAGGCGTACATGATTTGAACCTACTAGTCATTTGAATTACTATAATTGATATTTTAAAGTACCATAGGATTGTCTAATCTGATCTTTGAAATCGCCTATTACTAGAATAGAGTACTCCATTTTCACTGGCGTGTGCCCATAATTTTGTTGGTGACTGGTGGCACTTTATGTTTAGACTCCATAGTCGGCGCTACTTAATTTCTAGAAGGAACGATCTCCTTTACGTAATAGCAGAAAGTTGGTTACAGAGAAGTTCAAGTATTACTTCATGCTCATAAGCCTCATATGGCGCCATAAACAAACTACTAACCTTAATAAAGTTCATTTCATTTCGCTTTGGTGTTAATCTTATTCAATGGGTAGGTGAGCGCATTTCCTTAATTACAACCGCAACCGTCTGAATGGTCGGCGCTTCCAAGTATATTGTATATGGATTCTATTTCATTAATGGATATTGATTGCAGATACTGAGACTGAAAATTCTTTATTATCAAATCCGTTTGGGAGAGGCTCTAGATTCAACCTTTCTTCAGTGCTGCAGCAGTTTAGGTCATATTGTCATTGTCGATGTTGCTCTTTGATTTCTGAAAGATGGCCTCCCTCAGAGCGGATGGCCATGAGGTTCCTCTCATACTCCCTCTAGGAGATGAAGATTTTGTTGTAGTGTCTGCTCACCTTCTTCATGTACGTTTTGGATTTTCTCTATCTAGTATCTATGTTGAAGAGGAGGTACTGTCTGAGTCTGGCATTTTGAAAGAGTCAATCCATATGCAGAGAATAGTAGTTGATGACAATCATGTCTGGCGTCTTCGTCGAGGGCGCTATCGAGCTTATGGTTTACAGTCTGTGATGAGTACAGACTCCACTCACATCTTACCTCGGCATTTCGAGCATTCTACAGTGGACATGCCTCCTTCCCATCGTGACTACCGGAACACTTTAGAACGCGAGCATGTTACGAATGTTGTCACTCCTCTTCCGTTTATCACCGTCAAGCAGGAACCAAATGACCATGTCATAGATTTGTCGAGGGAGTCCGAGGGAGAGTCTCCAAACCAACTAGCACTTCCTAGTAGAGTTTCCATTGGGGCCCACATGACACCATCTAGTTTAAATCTAACGCCTTGTAGTAGTCCTGCTCTGTCCACGCACTCGCGTCCACCAACATATCCTAGTTGTACATCCGCGATTAGTATTGTTGGTTGCCTACGCAAGCTAGTGGCAATGCATGGTTCTCGGAACGAAGTAGCTTCGATAGACTATGATGCACTCATCCATCACAAGGTGCAGTACCTTCCTACAAATTTTAACGGAGATGTAGTTTTTGAGTTGCCTTCTCTTCCAATTTCAATTTCGTCGTCCTCTGCTGGGAGGTTACAGGGCATGGATAAACGATATGATGGTCACGCCTGGTGTAGGACAATGACGTCTAACATCAACAATCACGACGGCCTAAAGTTCAGAAAATCTTCCTGTGCCGGGCATCTTATCTGTAAGAATTCAGAATGCGACTACTTGAAGCGTTCCTCTGATCCGAACGAGACTGAGTGGTGTGGTTTTATTCCTGGGCCATTTTGTATTGGTGCCTTCTGTCGGAATCCATAATAGCTTAGTACGGACCTTAATAGACTAAGAAAAATTAAAATAGATCAAAATTGAAAAAAATTAGTTTAGGCATAGACTAGCGGAAACAAATAAATACTTAGAATTAGTTTAGACTTCGTTCCGGAACCAGTACGGAAGCATGACGGAACTTGACATCCGGGTGGACGGATTCAGGAGCCGGAACATAGGAACCCGGAACGCAGGCATTAAATTCAGTAGCTTGCGGCGGTAGACTAGGGATACGTTACGGCGTTCCGTAGCCTGCGTTCCCGTTACAGTGAACGTTGGGCGCAGGATTTCTATATAAACCTAGTTCTTCCTCATTTCTCGCCCTCTTTCAGTTGCTCCGCATCTAGCTGATAGTGAGAGAAAGTGTGGTGAGTTAGGGTTACCGCGATAGGAGAGGTGAGACGGATGGCAGGGGTTAGTACTTGGTATACAGTACCGGCCCGGAAGATTAGTCCGGTATATCCGGAAGATCCGCTGCACTTGCGGCATTTAGAGGACGATTTGGTTGTGTTAGGTTGTGCAGGTCTGCTGAAGAAACCTTGGAACATCCAGAGTGACCAGGTGCTCCGGGAGTTGGCGGTAGGTGCTCCAAACCAGTACGACCAGACCGTACGTGGGCATCCGGACCAGTGGACGGAGGAGCTGTGGGCGGAAGTGTACGGGTTCTCCCAAACCGGAAGCGGATTCGCTGCCCGGACGGACCAGTACCACCAGCACAAGTTCGTGAACCCACCACACGCAAAGGAGAGCTACGCGATCAAGGACTGCCGGGACGAGAGACATAGGCGGCTGCTCCGGTTTCTGCTACCGATCCTGTACCCGGATAAGAGTTCCCGGGTTACGGTAACCATGGCCAACACGATCTTCGGGGCGTTTCAGGACCAAGTTGTGAACTGGGGCCGGATCGTGGCGAGCGTAGTGGGGCGCTGCACCGGGAACTTGGCGAAGAACAAGCCGAACCCACTCAGCACGTACTTGCTCCACCTGTACCAGCACCGGGAACTCTTGACGGAAGACGAGGCGACGGATTACGAGACCGGGCTCATCATGCTCCAATGCCACTGCTCTGACGACGAGGAGCAGGAAACGCAGGAGTCTGAGGATGAGGAGGAAGAAGCCAAGCCGGAAGTCAAGCCGGAGATCAAGGAAGAGAAGCCGGAACCGGAACCGAAGCAGACACAGAGGGAGAAGGAGGAACGGGAGCAGGCGTCGGGAAGCAAAAGACGGAAGTCTACACTTCCGGCTTCCAGAGGTAAATTCCCGGGTCCCTTTCTCATCCAGGATAAACAGGAGTGGGAAGGACCCCGCTTCTTCGAGTGCGGAGAAGAGTGGATCCGGACCGCGAAGGATTACCACGACAAGCTCATGGAGATCGTACTCCGGTCCGCGGAAGTGGTGAAGTGCGAACCGGAAAACCTGGTGGACGCGCTGAAGGCGTTACCGGCCGAGTTGGAATGGAACGAGATGAGGACGGAAATCCGGAACCTGAAGACGGAACGGGACGCGCTCAAGGGGAAGCTGATCTGGACGGAAGAAGAGCTGCACCAGTCTCAAGGGGCGACGCAGAAGGCATACCAAGCGTTCTAGACCTTCCAGAAATGGATGGTCAGTCCGGCGGATCTCTACCATAAGGCGGCGCTGTATGACGAGATGCAGAAGACATCCACGGCCCTCACCAACACGAAGATAGTCCGGGTGATGGTGGAGATGTCCGGAAGGATGGAGGCATCGTTGAAGGAGTTCCGGTCCATGATGATGAACATGGATCCGAACAAGCCACTCGACTTCGGGGGATTTCCGGAAGTTCCGGATGTCATCGCAACTCCGGCAACTCAACCTTCCCCCTCGCCCATCAAACGAACAGGTCAGTTTGGGTCACTGATCCACATTGTCACTCAAGGGGGCCTTCATCCGGATTTCTGGGACAAGATATGCCGGTCCGGAGCAGTTTGGATGCCCGGATCGACCTTGTCCAGAATCCGGCACGGACGCATCCGGAGCAGTTCGAGGATATCGAACCACCTCCACCGATGCCCTTACCTACACCGGATCCCATCGAGATATCGGAGGAGGCGGAAGCAGAGGAACCGGAAGCAGAAGAAGCAGAAGTGGTGGAAGATCCGAAGTCGTTGGAGAAGGCGGACCGGTCTCTCGTCCATACGGACGAGACGGATTCTGACAGTCCTCCGGTCCGGAAGACGTCGATCATCACCCGGGCGTCCCTCCGTACACCCCAAGGCAAGACCAGCACCCGGGGGCAGTTAGGATTTGACAGTAGTTCGAAGAAACAGCGGAAGGGAAAGTAGATAGTTAGACTGATAGTGTTTTTAGTTATCTTTTTGTTAGACTTAGAGTTCCGGGTCTTAGTCAGAACCCGGATTCCGGATTTTCAGGGGTAAGTTTCAGTTAACTTATCCACCCGGACTTTTAGGGCAGTTTAGGATGGTGTTTAGTGGCACTTTCCGCGGGTTTTACGGCATGTTGTTTTGCTTATAAAAGGAAGGGACTGCTTGTGGTCTTGGATTCCTTTTCTTGCTATTCCTTATTTTGAGCAGTAAATATATGTGTGCATTTTTTATTGTCTTTTTACTCATTGCCTTAGTTTTCTTTGTGGGTCCTTGGTTTCCTGTTCTTTGGAAGTTTGAAGGTTGCTTGGGCGCTTGCTTGAAGGTTTTGGCTACAGAGTAGAGAGGTGGTAAGGAGAAGTCCGGATTCAGGGTTTCCCGGGTCTGTGAACTGTGTGTTGTCTAGGGAAGCAGTTCTAGCGTGTGTAGGAAGTTGTGCGGAGTCCGGCGTTGGTGGTGTGGGTGCGAGTCCGGAAGACCAGGGAGGGTTCCGTGCGGAGATAAGCAACCGTCTGTGGAAAACCCCCGCTCACCCAGAAAGTTCCGTCCGTCTGCAAAACACAAGTTGGAGTGCTAGTACCGGACCCCGTCTCAGTTTCCGGGTAAGTCTTGTATTTGTCGTTGTAGCAAGGGGAGTCGGGTTGTATTCTGAGTGACCTGCTTCTGGAGAAATCCGAAGTTGTGAGGGTCAGCCAGTCTGTTCCTTGTTTGTGACGGAAAGATCTTTGGGTACGTGTCATTAGGAAGTTAGAGTTAGTGAAATACAAGGAGTGGTGTTGTCCTTACCCCTCCGGAAAAGTCAGTGAGGACCCTCTGAAGGTAAAACAGAGGTATCGAAAACCGTGTGTTAAAGCTACGGATCTGGTGTTTGTGATAATCCGGATCCGGTAGAGAGTCCGGATAGAGATAGAATCCGGTTGGGGAGTGAAAATTGAAGTAGTTACAATAAACCGGATTAGACGGAATTTAGAACACCCTCTGGGGTTCTCTGGGACGATATTCCGTGTCATCTTGCCACGTTTTTGTGGTTAAGAGCGCTTACTACAGTATTACGCGTACGACACCTTCCCTCCAAAGGATTCTACTCTCCTGTGTAAGATATGCAAATGTCCACCTCATTGCATCAATGTCTGTCATGCTCGAATCTATTACGTTTTCAGAGATTCTGCAAGCATGACTAGAGCTTGCATTCATTTGGGGAATCACGTGCATCCTGTAGCTTCAGGAACATGTAGAGAGTCCTTAGGTGCTGTAGCCGGACTCATCGCTGGCAAGGTTTCGAAAACCCCTAGTGCCACTAACTCTGCCATTGCCTTAGCAACTAGCAAGAAATTTCTTGATAACCACTTGATACACAATGGTGAAGGTCCAAAGCAGATGTTGCGGGGAGATTCGTTAGATGATGTCATGGACAAGTTCCAAATACTAAGTTCTCCTAATATCCGAAATGTTATTTCGTCTTTCCGTTCAAGTGGCAAAAGTGGAATAATAGATAGTATCATGAATATGAAAAGAAATTTGAGGTTTGAGTACATCCATGACAGTGTGTTTCCTGGTCAAGGCAAGGAGAAGGTTTATTTGTTTAAAATGCTAGTAGAAGGGCCAGGGAGTGGTGTGGACCTTGTCAATTGGATGCAACCGGGTGGAGATCTGGAGAACGCATGGCTCATGTTTGACCATGTCAAGCGGGTGAAAGATTGGACAACCATGGCCTGTCACGTTTATGATACAAGTTGCAGGAAAGTCATGACAATTGCTGTGTGTGATATGCAATCAGAGGACACTGTGGTTCAATGCATCATGTGGAGATCTCTGAACGGAGTCATGAGACGCAATGGCATTGAGAATCCAAATTTTAAAGGCTTTATGGCAGACAGTGCACAAGCGAATTGGAATGCCGTTCGAATTGTCTACAGATCAGGAGATCCTAAAATAGAGATGGTGAACCAGGAGCGAACTTGTCTTTTACATTGGAGTACCTCTTTGCATCACCATACACAGAAGCTCATCAAGCCGGACTTGCAACACCAACATACTCAACTTTGTAAGCAATACAAAGTGTCGTACGCGCAGTCTAGGCATAGGTATCTTTAACACCACAAAAGCGTTAAGATGACACGAGTTATCGTCCCAGGGAATTCCAGATGTTGTCGCGATAGATAAGGGTCCGGAACTACGGATCTACCCGGAAATGACAATCCGCAGTAGGATCCGGCACAACACAAACCCAAGTTCCGGAAATACTGTCTTCCGGAATCAAATCCGGATCCTCCCTGATCCGGATCTCTACTCTCACTATCCGTCACACCGGTTTTTGGTACCTCTGTTTTACCCTCAAAGGGTCCTCACTTGCTCTTTCCGAGGGGTGGGGAACATCACCACTCAAGTAACACACATATCAACTCCTAAACAACAAACAACTATCCGTCCTCAAAGTTCTCAGTCCGGTAAGGAGGAAAGATGGTCCCTCTCACAACATTCCGGGTGGCCACCCGGAAGGTAGGTCACGCAGAGATACACCCTCACCCGCCCTTACTACAACGACACTTAGCTATTTTCCGGATCAAGCTTTCACCTACTCCTGAGGTTGGCAGACCTTCCGGTGGTTTGGAAATATTCCACTAGGCGGTTGCCAACTTCCGCACGGGACTCCTCCCGAGTTCCCGGACTAGCTCCCTGACCACTACCGGATCCCACTGGATCACCGTTCCAGCAATTTAAAGGCACCACGCACAGCTCCTCACTCGTAAACTAGACTCAACTGCAAAACAACCGCGGATAGTTGGAATCCGGAACTAAAGGACTTACTTTCTAGCTGTCGACCGCTCTTGAGGTTGGCAGACCTTCCGATGGTTTGGGAATGTTCCACTTGGCGGCTGCTGACTTCCGCACGAAACTACTCGTGAGTTCCGGATTAGCTCCCTGACCACTACCGGATCCCCACCGGATCACCGTTCTAGCAATTTAAAGGCACCGCGCGCAGCTCCTCAAGTTCAATCTAAACTATTCTGCAAGTTACCTTCAGCCGGATCCGGATACCAACCAATCCGGATTCCTACCTTGCACACTCTCCCGGATACACCCACACACAAGTAATCAAGACGCGATACGCAAGATAATGATTCCCAAGGTGTTTATTCTTGGGTGCTCAGATTGAATGACACAAAATGGAATGACAGGCCACAAGCCGGCCCGCCCTTAAAAACCAAAACAACACGACCAAAATGGTCCAAAGAAAAAGCGGCCAACGGCCAGCTGAAAATCCGGACAACGGCCAAGTGACCGTTCCAGGAAAAATGGAAAGCTGTTAAATTCCTAGAAATCCGGAACTACTTAGCGTTCCGGATCAGCGGGTCCCACATCCGGAAAACCCGCGATGAAGACAAAATACTAAAACTAACAATCCAACTACGCAACCTAGTCATTTACCCTTCTGCGCCTTCTTCGCTGACGTTCCGCCCTTCGTAATCCGGGTCGGCGCCTTCGGCCAGATCTGCTTCGTCGGGGTGGACTTGGTTGCGGATCGGGTCCTTGGCGGACCCGGATCCGTCTCCGCATACTCTGACTCGGAAGAGGAGTTCGTCACTGCCTCTTCTTCCTCTGACTCGAGAACTTCCCCCGGATCGCTGCTAACCTTCCGCCTGGTGGGCTTCTTCTTTTCCAGATCGATGATTTCAATCGGGGTCGACGGAGGCGGCCGCGGAGGAGTCTCCTGCTGCATATGCGTGAACTCCTCCGGATGGGTCCGGGCCGGATTCTGAATCCCAACCGGATCCTCCGTCATTGCCGTCACGTCTGCAGCGGGGTCCTAGAGAGGCGGGAAGAGGTTCACTGAGGTAGTCCGGGGCGTTAGAACCAGATCCGGAATCCTCCTCCCATCCGTAATATCCTTCTGCCCCGAGGATCTTCCGGGTTGCTGGGCAGACGATCGTTCTCCCAAGTTCAGCTGAGTTGTCTCCGGAAACTCACCTCCGGGTATCTCCGGAAACTCCTCCAATCCGCTGAGTGGATCGAAGTGGCCCACCAAGTGCCGCATTTCCTTCAATGCGACCTCAATCCGCGCCTCGAACTCTACCAATATCTTCACAACCTTGGTTCCGGGAATGTGGCCTTCCCGGGTCATCTGGTTGTTCCAGAGCGCGGATCTGGTGATGATATCCGCTAGCGGGTCGATCAGGTCTCTCAACTTCCGGACCAGCTCCGTCGCATCCGTCGCTCGTTTGTTGGCGGTGTGCATCTCCCTCTCCGCCCACGTTGCGCGGTTTTGAAGATGGTCGCGCTCTGCCTCTACTGCCCGGATCCGTCCCTCCAACAGGCGGATCATCTCCAGATCCGGTCTGCTCTTGATCGCCTCCACGATCTCCGTCTCGTCTGCTACCTTCAACACCGTGCAGACTCTCCGGATCAGGGTGGCCATCCGTTCGTTGGCAGTCCTCTGACTCCGCAGCCAGGAGATCGTCGACTCGAAGATATCTAGTTCCGGATCAATGTTCCGGGATGGAACAGGATCCGGAAGCTGATTCTTTCCTCTTGAATCTGGGTCCGTGCTCTTCCGGCGTGATTCGTGCTTCTCGGGTGAGTCATGGTCAAGTTCCGGTTTCACGTCCTCTTCTGGCTCCTCATCCGTCGGATCCGAATCTGGAGGGAGTCCGTATCGGAGAAGGCTATCTCCCTGCCGGTAGATAATATCTTCCGGACTACTGAGTACCTCCTGCTTGTGATACAAGTGGAGGAGGTACGGACTGATGGGGCTGGATTTCTTTCCCACCAGGTTTCCGGAAAGCTTATCTACTATGGACTGGATGATGAGCCCCCAGCTAACTGGTCTAGGGGCCGGTTTCCCCCTTTCCCCTAAGGCCCCGAATACCGTGTTTGCCAGTGTTACTGTAATCCGGTTGGGCTTTTCCGGATACAGGATGGGGCTCAGAAACTCTAAGAGTCTCTGGTCCCTAGGGTTCCGGCAGTCGGAGGCAGTGTATCCCTCCTTCGGATCCG
Organism: Rhytidiadelphus loreus; assembly: GCA_947034895.1. Classification (NCBI taxonomy): domain Eukaryota; kingdom Viridiplantae; phylum Streptophyta; class Bryopsida; order Hypnales; family Hylocomiaceae; genus Rhytidiadelphus; species Rhytidiadelphus loreus. The sequence goes on from OX344764.1 coordinate 51,882,767, forward strand.
CCGGGTTCCGGAATCTATCCGCGGCGAATTTCTCTGTCCGCCCGGCCCATCCGGATCCTCTAGAGGATGCGAAATAGACTCCGGCCCATATCTCCGCTGTCCAGGACTTTGGACGACCTCTAACGGTTAGGTGGTACTTATTCGGAGCGCCATAGACTAACTCGTCTATCATCTCCTCGCTCCGAATACTCCAGGGTCTCTTCAAAAACCCCAGGCACCCCATATCCGTCAGGTCATCCTCCAGTTGGTGGTGGTGTTCCGGATTCTCAGGGATTTCCGGATTGATCATCCGGGCCGCGATCCCTGACTTCCGTACACTGGGTTCTGCCATAACTACTGCCATACTCTATCCTCACTTCCGACTCACTTCCGCTAAGTTTCCGCTAATCTTCCGTTAAGTTTCCGTCGCCTGATCCGCTAAGTTTCCGTTCTACTTTCCAGTGCAATCGGCACCGGCCTCCCCTTCTCTCCTTAACGCGTTCCTATCTCACCACACTTTCACTCACTAAGCGCCATCGCGATAATCACGCAGAGAAAGAGGGAGAATGAAGCAAACAGCGGGGGTTAAGTAGCTTTTCGGCCTGGCGTTCCCGCAAGTTCCCTAGCCGGACTAGGCCCTAGGGCCTACTCGGCCGGAACTTTCCGGTTTCCGGATTAGGGTTAGGGTTTCCGGATAGGGTTTCCGGAACCGACTGTAACCCTAATTACAGTTTAAGGTTTTCCGTAAAGCCTCTAATTTCTATTTCCGGTTTTAGGCTTCCTATTCCCTACCTATTACGGAAATTTTGAAAATTTCTACTCTATATAATTACTATTGTCTATTATTTCTGTCAATGTAGATAATGCGTACTCCCACACAAAGATTCCAAATCTATGGACGAAGCTGAGATGCGTTACCTAACGATACGATCTTGGTGGCTTTCATCTGGAGCAACCTCGGAAGACGCTATGAGGGAATTGGAGTTGTGGCTTGCATTTTGGCACTTTAGATATCGTCAATGGGGCGGCTTTATGCAAATGGTATTTCTTCTATCTAATTATTTTCATTCTGCAATCTTCTGGATCCACTTTTATTTTTCTGAAACCAAATTCAGAAAATATATTTCTGCCTTGTTTGGAGATATTAATCAGTCCAGGGTATCGGGGATTCTCCCCTCGGCACCGAGGGGAGCCTTTGCCGCATAGTAGACAGATCAAAGTTTAACGGTGTCATTGTAAATGAGAACTATGAGTGGTGATATTTAATTTTCTTTTACTTTTACTTTGATATCATTGTTTCAGGACTTAAATGTTGAAGAGATGGCGGACATGCCGTCATGCAACTTATCCGAAACAGTCCATAATAGGTGGTTGCAGCAGTCAGGTAATCGGAGTAATGATTTATTTGCCGCCACTTCTGATGACTGCATTCGAGCTTTTATGCAAATGACCAATTATCGAGCTTTTCTTAAAGGCAACATATCAAGGTCAGGGCCCTCCAAGGAGGAGTTAAAGTTACGAGGCGCTAGACGTAGCGGTGATCCAAAGAAGATTGCAGAGGCACTCAATGACCTTCCTGGAGGGGCCGGTGTTGCATCACGTATTTCGCATTTGGAAGGCGAAGAAGTATTTGGTAGCAGTAAGCACAAGCTTGACCTTCCCATTGGGTCAGATGGTGACTCCCATCGTCCAAACAAGGTAAACTTCTCTCAGCCCCGAGTACAGACACGATCGACACGTTCACCCACGGTTGCCCCTAATGAAGCAGACGCGCTGGTTGATTCTGCCCATGTACCACATGTGACAACTGCAATGGAGAGTGAATGTGATACTTCACAGTGGCATATCGCAAGAATTTCGCACAAGTCCAGTTGCAAGTGTCATGCGCAACAAAGAAGTTCAAACATCCTTTGCGTTGCCAAAATTGCAAAGGGATCTAGAGGTACTCCAGCTCCGACCTACCGTGGTAGAAAAAAACAGTATGGTGGAAACAAGGAGATTATAACCGACTTCTGGTTTTGCCCAGATGATATTGAACGATGTGTACGAGGCTCTAAACGTAGTTGGGTAATTGATTGGCCCCAAGTCCCGGATGTATGGCCTGTACTAACAGGCACTAATTTGACCCGCCAAGAGACGTTGCTGTTGCAGGAGGCTGGTTTCCAGCTACAACAGCAGCCAACTATGTCCCCTCGACGTTTGTTCACCATGTCCAATGTTTTCCAGGCCATCTACTATGATCATCCTAGTCCTTCACATGCAGACGCAAATCCAACTACTCGAAGGAGCAAGGCTATTCAACGTATTGCAAATGCTCCTACAACAGAGCACCGCAATAAATGGGAGAGTGCTGGTAATGTCAAGGGAACCATTCTGGGGGTAACCTTGCTCCCCTTCCCTGGACTTGGAGCCATTATCTCCCTTCAATTCAGACTTGAGCCAAGGCAAAAGCTTTATTGCATTACACTTGGCATGTATCCAGAGTGCACTTGTCCCAATTTTGTTGACATGGCCGTTTCAGCAATTGGTGGACGCCAGCAGTATGTGCATTGCAAACATCTTTATTACTTACTTCGCTACTTCAGCAAAATGAATCTGACAGAGGATAAGTTCATACATTCTCCAAGCTTCAGCTTCAATGAAGTGAAGCTCCTTCTCACAAAGGCCGGTATCATCAAAGTTTCGGAGGATAGTCTTCAACATGTTTAGAAGTCCAACAATACCTAAGTGATCAGTGTTAATGATTGAAGGACTGTAGACTAAAGTTAGATGTCTAGCTTCAGAAGTACCATTTTGTATTTGGACAAATACAATAATTTCTTGAAGTATTCAGTACAGCCTATTTTCAATCAAAACTTGCATTTTCCTATAGGTCATCTGTTTGTCTTTCACAATATGTACTTCTATTACTATAACCAATGATTAAAATTCAAAAATTTATACAAATTGTACATAACCACGGTAATAGATCCACGGTAAGAGGTCCAAGGTGTTAAGTCCACGGTCATAGGTCCACGGTCATTGTATACTAAAATTTACTAAAAATAGTAAATTTTATAATAATTATTTAAAAAATTCAATTTTTTGAAATATTACTGAGTTTTTTACAATTTCAGAACTCCACGCTCACATACTTCCTGCTCAACGCTCGCAGGCTCGCGCTCACACGCTCACAATCTAGCACCGTTAGAGGCAAACCGCCACATCCGACTTCGTTGCCAAACACCTTCGAAGTGCCATGTCAATTGTACGAGCTTGGTTGTGTTATTTGTTTGCTCGTCTCGATTTCTAGGTGTTGCAACAGCTTTAGTGCAGTTTCGTTTTTTGCTTGCACCCTTTAGTTTATTGTTGTTAGGAGGGTAGTCAGGATAGTTTTACCATTATACTGGCTTTGTATTACTAATAGGTTGATTCGGCATTGCAACAACTCACTCACTTGATTCAGCCACTTTGACCTTTCTTGAACATTCATGAGGTGTCTTTCAATTTGATCTCTGTTGGTGCTTACTTCACGCAGCTTGAGTATAAATTGTCTCTCCGTTTGTAGCAGTTCTCCAGCATGTAGCCTTTGTTGCAGTTGCTGGCAACCGCTCCCCCGTTACGAACTTCAACTGGCCTTGTCAGTTAAAGCAATATGGGTGGCACCTCCACATTGGCAAGTGGAAAAACGTTGTACCGTGGAGTAACAGGCCAACGTGTCAGTCCTCCCCATACACTAGTCCCGGTTAGTTTTTGAGCCCACTTCGATTCTACCTTGCATTCATGGCTGCAGTGTTCAGTGAGGAGAAGTGAGACCATGCTACAAATTGGCACGGGATTTGATGCTTTCACTCCCCCCCTCTCTCCAAATTTGGGCAATTTTGGACACTTCCTCTACCCTCAAGACCATCCCAAAGTGTAGGACCTTCCTCAAAATCTGTATTTTCCAAGTCAAATTCAAGAGTTTGACCATCATAATCTTTTACTTCCAATGGTGAAAACGTCCACAATTTTTCCTAGTAGTATAGAGCCAGGTCCTCTGCCACTTTCAACGATAAGTTTACTTGGATCTCAATTTTTAATCATTTCTTCCCATTTCTGTGATGTCGGGTCCAACATGGCTAAAACTCTCACAACTTGGTGGAGGTGCTCAGGGATTAAGCCATCTTACATTTCCAACTCAAGTTACTTTGTTACAAGCTTCATTTGTTTATAACTCTTAGGATTTCTATCTAAATTAAGATTTTTCAAATGATATATAAATTAGTCCAAAAGTTCTTAAATTTGTTCAAGTATAATGTGGCGTTGTGTCTCTCAACGGACCAAGCTTCCAATTGCGCCTCGATTTCTGCCAACTCTTGTTGAGTTGCCTTCCCAAACACCAAATTCGGCACCTCCCCACCTTCGGTAACATGCTCATACATAGCTCCTTCTGCCATTGTGCCCAATTGTTCCAAATTTTGTAGCCCTGATCTACCGCACGGATGAATCAAACACCCCACTCGCCACTCTAATTCGAAGCACACTCTCAACGATGAGTGAGGCAAATGTACAAGCAAAATCACCCACAAACTTCAAAGCACACTCTCGATGATGAGTGAGGCAACTATACAAGGAAAATCACCCACAAACTAGTGACCTCGCCGTGGTCACTTGCAACGGTCTGGGCATCTCCAAAGAACGCCCAAAAACCATCTCCACTTGTTGCAATGGAGTGTATTTCGACCTGAAGACTCTTTCTACCCTGATCACAACATATCCAATTGCACACCAGACGTACGGGATTGCGACAGAACCTTACTCAAACCCTAAACCTCTTGAGCACTCACACGTGGAGAAAGAGGTAGGGAATGACTGTACAAGCGAGAGAGTAGCGCAAAAACACTCACTAACAATATGCAACCAGCTTCAGCTAGTGCCTTCTAAGCCACTCTGAAACCAAAGTGCTCCAAAGTGCACTTTCATTGTACATATTTGGACCATGATAGCCCCCCACTACCATTTGAGATGCATCCACAAGTTGCTCCCCACTCCCCATTATCAAAAGCCCCTAACATGTACCCCTTGTACAATTAGTTCATTAGTACATGTAGGATCTAGCCTCATTTTTCAAAAATTTCAATTTGGACAGGTGACATTTGGGGACCTAGGGCGCTTAGGGGTTAAGTATATATAGTAAAATCATTTTTGCAATTTACTTCATTTTGATATTTTTCATTCAACACTATAACCTATAAATCTAAAACTTCATCCCACTGTATCTTTTATAATTTTTGTCAAAATTTGGAGTTTTCTACTATTCTTTAAATTGGTCATGGAGTTGTAGATGCTCAGTCTTCATTAACATCCAAAATTAATCTAGTATTTAGAATTTCATCTAGAATCTTCACCCATCCATATCTTCTATAATTTTGGTCTGATTTTGAAGGGTTCTTTTTTGTGATTTTGGAAATATAGCTTTAAGATCTAGATGATTTTTAAATTACATCTACACTTTATCCAATTTTTTTTCTCATTTCAATTATCTTTTCCTTTCTACTATTTGTTATAGTTCATTAAGATGTATTTGACGCTTTATCAAAGGTGAGCTAAGTAGATATGCCATACTAAGAGCATCCCCACCCGTCCTGCAAAACGGATGACCTCTTAAGAGAGGCCTCCAAAAATGCCCCACCCGTCCTGCAAAACAGATGGCTTCTTAAGAGGAGCAGATTCCAAAGGGTCTCCGGCCTCCAAAACGAGGTCCTTTTGCAGGCCGGTTCCTGCTCTACAAAATGGATGCGACAACCTTCCGCAACTGCAAGCGTTTTTTGTTTTTTAACTTCGCGCGATTTGGTTTCACCTCCGGTAACCTTTCTTGTCGTTCCCCTTCGCAACGATGAGCAGGGCTTCACAATGAGCAGCTTCACGATGAGCGGGGCTTCACGATGAGTAAGGCATGAATTTCTTGACTTGCAATTTTGAGTTTAGGATTATCATGTTTGTGATTTAATGAAACAAATGAAAGATGTGATCTAAGTTACGATTAATCTGGAATGAATAGCAGCAGTGTTGCAGTTTTCAATCCAAGTTTTGGCTTCTACTCGACATGGAAACAAGAGAAATGAGGTCATAGTGCCCAAGATGTGAGGAACTTATTTCAAGAATATTCTGCATTTTCTGAAGTTTTGGAATTTACCTGGACAAATGATTTGCTCTTGGATGCTCATGAGCTTCACGTTATCTCGTTTTAGTACCAAGCGTGGCTGTTCTTCAAATGACTGAATTTAGTGTTGTTTGAATTTCAGGTGTATCAAAGGGAGAGTTCATCGTTTAATTTGGCTTACATTTTGGCCAATCTCCCGACTCATGCTCTTTATGGAACAGCAAAGGAAGGCAGAGTGGAAGCTTACATGAGAAGACAGATTATGAATTACATGAATTGTTTTCAAGAAACTCGTGCTGACTAATTTTAATCGACTGTAGCCTACATTTAAAACTTAGGGTAAAATAATGTCAAATTCTTAACATAGGAAGAGTACCTCGTAATCAAAACTAACAAATTTAACCTACACACCGGCCTAAAAGCTATAGACAAATCAAACATTCCATATACAGTATGCATTGGAGACAAGCATTACACTAACACAATGAACAGTGAATGAGTTTAATTTGTTCAATTTCACTAACATAGAGTTTGTCATGTTTGTAATTTAATGAAACAAATGGTGAGAGAAAAGGATAAAAGCTGGAATGGCTTGCAATGTGTAAGTTAGCAACTTTCTGTTTTTGTTTTTCTTAAACAAATAGAAATTCCATTGTAAGTTAGCAGTTTCAATCCAAAATTTAAGCTCATTGCTTTGGCTAATTTGATGCTCATGCAAAGAATGTGATCAAGGATCACCTGGAATTTCATCTGGCATTATGCTGGAGTGCAGAGCACACAACAAGTTTACATTCAGGGGATTAATTTACGATAATAAGGTAGGAGGTCCAGAAAGTGTTTGGGCTCTAAAAGTATCCTCTACTATAATGCAGAGGTACATTTTTTTTGGTTGCTTTGGCAATGTACAATAAGGTCTACTTCATTTACGAATTCTTGCTTTCACAGGGAGAAAAACATTCATTGCTGCCATCTTTGATGCCCTACGTAGGGCTGAAAAATTGTTATTTTAACACGAATTTTTTTTCACAAGATGATCTATATGTTAATAACATGTGTGCCAAATTTCAATGCCAAAAGATTTACACGTAAAAAGATATTCACAATTTACCAACGTGTGTAGTTGAAAGAAACAATTTCAATGCTACCATTTCCCAAAAATTGAGAAAAATAAAATTTGGCCATGAAATTTTTGGCATGAGATCATCTCTATTTTGTTAATATGTATGTCAAATTTCAATTTAAAATGATTTTTCCATAAAAAGATATTCAAAATCTACCAACGGACAAATGTAGTTGAGAGAAACAATTTTAGTGGTGCCCACTTTGACACCCTCCCAGGGGCACAAAAATTGTTTAATTATCATGAAATTTTTGTCATGAGATCACCTCTATGTTGATAATATGCGTGCCAAACTTCAAGCTCAAAAGATTTGTCTACAAAAAGATATTTGAAATCTACCAACATGTGTAGTTGTGAAATAATTTCTAGGAACTACTTTTGTTGGTACATTTTGAGTATCTTTTTATGGGCAAATCCTTTGAACTTGAAATTTGACACACATGTTATCAACATAGACATGATCTCATGACAAAAATTTGAAATGATTTCGGGATTAGATGCCAATTCAATTTCTCTTTCAAGGAAAATGTACCAAAAAAAATCTCAAGAAATTTAACCTCTCCAAATTAATTTTTAGCTCTTAAATGGGTAATTTGTGGACCTTCTACCTTCTACCAAGATCTTCCTTCCTTTGAAAGCTAGGATGGCCTCCAAAGATGCAAGGTTTAACCCTTTCAGTCCCAAGGAACCACAAATTGGTTTCTAGAGTGAGAAAAACAAAAATAATTTGTAATTTGAGAAGAATTAGAAGTGAAATAGTAAATGGTGGTCATTTGTTTTTTGATAGAGAATGAATTGAACCAATCAATTTGGAAAATACAATTGTATGCAATAGTTATGTACATTTATACTATTGGCAAACTTGTTCGTCAAAATTCTTGCAATACCAGTGGTGGATCATGCTAATTTTTTCACACCTATTTTCTATCACTCATTTTCTAATTTGGTACGTACAATTACTTCTTCACTTCCGCTTTTCTATCTACAATAATCCCACATTTCCTAAAGATTTTGTCTATATTCTTGCTTTGAACAAAACAACTCTAGGACTTAAAGGGTTAAGGTGCTTGATGGCCTTTTCTATTATCTTTTCTGCTTTGGGGCAATAGTGCATGCATATCCCTATTGATTGGGAATTAAAAAATATATGTTGCTAATAATATAGTTACATGACTCCAAAAATGTTTTTTATCTAAAATTTGGTACTTGTACAAGAAATGGCAGTTCTAGAATGCTTTTGGTGAAAACATAGTAAAAAACCTATTGCCTGGCAAGGTTCATTCCAAAAGAAAGATAGTTCAAGTAATAATATTAATTCAATTTGTAATTGATAGCTTTTATTTTATTATTTTCTTAACTTTCTATATATGACGAACTCCTACTTAAATTTTTTTTGAAGAATGAAATTAACTGTTTTTTCCATGAATTTTTTTCTCTAGACTTTCAACTCAATTATTCAAAACAAAGAAATTGAAATTGAAATTCCATAGTCCGATTTTTTCCCACAAATGGCATTCAAAATCATCTGAAGTAGTCCATAAAAACTTTTAGAGCTCTTAACAATTTAAAGCTCTTAACAATTTATTTGATCTTTCAATGTTCAATGAAAATAAAAGTAAAAATGACTTTCTAATTTTCTAATTTAAAAAAACATTCAAATTCAATATCCTCCGTATGCACAAAGGAGTGAAAGGATTTCTAAACATTATTTATGTAATTAGTAATGAATTACATGCCTAAAGCCCTAAATCATTATCCCTTCCATCTCCTTCCCCTTCTCTTTCCTCATGATAATAATTAATTTTGAAAATGGGATAATTAAGTTTTTCTTGTTATAATGCCACAACTCCTTTCCAGTTTCACACTTTAAATTGGAATATACACTAATAAATAAGCTATTGATACATTAGTACGGTTAGATTTTGACTCGGATTTTGAAAATAAAACAATTAGCTTCATTGGAGATAACTATAAGCCCATGTTCTTTTTTGGTAGGAAAGATACACTTCAAAAGGCTTGGGCATTTAGGAGTTCAAGGATGCAATGGCCTAAGTTGCTTGATGTATGACTTGACTCTTCATTGTAGAAACAAAGAGTGACAACATTGGTCCACTAGTTGTAGCGTTTTGGTTCACTGCCTTGGTTGTAGGGGCCGTGTCTTTTATGGGTTTATTTGTAGAGTATAAGGTAACGAGAAATTTGAAAAAAATAATTACTCGAAGGATTTAGCATTTCTTGTGGTAGTTTGAGTCTTTTTTCCTAAATCACTAGAAACCTAAAGTTTTTCCAACACCTTCAAGCATATTTAAATTGAGCATATTTAGCCTTTCATTCAAATAATTAAAATGAGAATACTTAAATACTTAAAATGAAAATAATTAAATACTCAAAATGAGAATACTTAAATACTTGAAATGAAAATACTTACATAATTAGAATGAGAATAATTAAATAATTAAAATGAAAAAAACTTAAATAATTAAAATGAAAATACGTAAATAATTTAAATAAAAATACCTAAATACTGAAAATGAAAATACTGAAAATGAAAATACTGAAAATGAACATGGCTTTCAACAGCTTCTTAGCTTTATCCACTAAGCTTCCTAATGAGATCAACAACAACAAGCTTCTGTATAATTTTTTGGATGGTACTTTTATATTTTACTCAGAAAGTAAATGTGCATTGGCCTCTTAAGAGGGGCTCAGCAGGATGGGTGGGGCACCCGCCTTGCAAAATGGATGGCTTGGCATTTTGCAGGCCAAGCCACCACCGCATTTTGCAAGGTGGGTGGGGATGCTCTAAGGTGGAAAAAATTAGGTCAATCCAGTAATAAAATACTTGACTACCTATAAAGTACTAAGTGTTGTTATAAAGTTGCAATCTATATATATATATATATATATATATATATGTTGTCTACTCTGAGAGAAGTTAAGTTGTATTTGTAAGTATGAGTTAGATCATCTTTATTTGACCACCATGTGGTATATAATGTAGTCCATCTATTCAAATGTACTAAGGTAAATGAACTCTTTGTGGACACAAATGGGAGCAAGCCCATTGTGGACAAAATTGTAATGGTGGTGTACATTCAATTTTTGAAATGCATACCACTAATATATAGTTTTATCCACAATGGGCTCACTTCCTTTAGTCTAGAGTCAATGCATGAAAATGAGATTAGTTTCATTTCTTTACATTTCTATAGCAACTCAAAAGTGAAAGTGACAAGGATTGGTAGCTTAGTCTCACACCATTAAGCTCATCACATCAAGACACGAATAGTACCAAGCAAGGTGTGTTTTTTTAGCAATTTTTTGCTAAAAAGCGATGATTTTTTAATGGAGAATCTTCGGCAATATATTCTTGCTTTTTAGTGGATGAAATCACTAATTTGCTACCAAATCTTGGTACAGTCTCGCTCCTACTTTGGATGAATGTACATTATTTTGGATGAATACATGAAATTTCATTCATAGATTGCAAGTTTCCTCCATTTCTAAGGATGCAAATAGCTTCCTCCTTTCAGTGATTAAGGTAAACCAGCCTATGACAGGCAGATTGTCTGGTTTGCCTTGTTGACATATTTGAAATTTTGAAATTTTTTTTTCATATAAAGGCAAACATGAAAAATTGGTAGAACAATTGAAATTTTATTTTTTTGACAAAGTATGAATTTGTTACAGATTTTTGAAGTGAACTGGCCAGATGGCTTAAAACAGTCTGTAGACTATTCCACAACCATCAAAAACTATACCCATGGTGGTCATCAAACCACCCAATGCAGTTACAATATTTCCTAACATGGTTGAAATATTTTCTAACATGGACATGACAAAAAGGAATAAAAAAAGTTAGTTCATGTAATGAATTACACTAGAAAGGGACGAGTTCCTAAAACAATCTCTAACATCTCCATCACCATCATACAAAACATTGATTTTAGCCATCAACCTACCTAATAAAGTTTTGCTTACATTAATTAGAAAAAACCTGGCACAAATTGATGGAAAACTGTAATGGGTCATCTTATAAATGTCTGTATTAGGCACTTGGCCTGTCATAGGCTGGTTTACCTTACTGCTTTCTACACTGCTTAAAATAAATGGAAAAAAACACTTGGTGCCAAGAACGTACATATCTCGGTATGTCCACTAACAGAGTGTAGATGCATATGCTGCTGACACCCACCACTACTATTACGCACAGAGAGGAAGCTACAATAGTAGTAAGGTAGTGTGCTCATAAACCATCACTTTAAGGGCTGATTTGCCTTTTTCACAGGTTTCCAGGGACAAAATGATTTTTAGACCATTTTTCAGAGAAAGAAAAATAGATGCGGAACCCAACACAAGTAGTTTCATATTTTTCCAAGCATTTTTGAATTACTTATAAATTTTCAAAGATCCAGGTCATAGGCACCTATTTGTGACTATAGGTGTCCCAAAATCTGTCCCCTTGTGACTTATAAAGAAATGTGCAGAAATTACAACCAATGATTGGCTCTTACAATAAATAAAAAATTCTTCTTGAATTCATTAACATAGCAAAGAGGTCCATTCAAGGATCACCTTGCATCCATTCTACATCTACGGATCTACCTACAGGACAATGTGAAGAAGAGGGGCAGTTTATGAGCACACTACCTTAGTTGAGTCAAATCTTCGACATATGATCGAAGATGTCCTGCGAAGGCTCTCTCATTTGTGTGAGGTTCAAGTGTTTTGTGTCTATGTCTGTCTGTCTAGGGTGATGAGATGATTTTTATGGCTTTAAGGTAACAAGTCCATAAATCAACCATTTAACCTCTAAAGGACCATTGTTCCTTCGAGGGACAAATGTGTTTTTGGGTAGGTACCTACGGGCTGGAATTTTCTCCTAATTTTTTGAATTTTTTTTGGAGGTAGAAAAGTTAATTAGCTTCGTGGGAATATTCTTTTTTTTAAATCGGTGCCCAGAAACAATAGTTATGACTGAATAAGCTCAAACGAGGGGACAACGGGCAGCTCAGGCAGCCAAAAAAAAATGAACAAAAATTTGAATTTTCTTTTTAATATTATTTTTCCTCATAGATTATATTTTTGTCTATCTAGAAAACTTTGATTAATTTCATTTGGATATGTTATGAAAAAACAACATGCACAAATAGTATACATTTTAGGAGGTGGGTGATTTTTTAGAGCCTAAGCCCTGTTACCTTAGTGATGCAAGTGGCAACGAGAACTTTGGCAATTCAACATGGTTACCATTATTATATTGAAAACCTATTTGTGGGATCTTGCTGGTATTCAAAAGGGGATTCTAGATTATTTTCAAATGCATTTTTTGAACACCGTATGAATAAATTACAAATTTTCAAAGTGCTAAAAATAGGTGTTTTGAAAAACCAATCATAGCCACTCTCATGAATAGTGGGAGTACATTTTAGGCAAGAATTTAGAGTGTGTGGTTTTAAAAAGTAGTTGAAATTAGGTGTAGTTACTTTATATTCTCTTTGCAAATAACATGCACCTGTAAACAATTGATTGTTTTTTGGGGGGTAGTGTTTAGGCCAAGTGTATTGTGTGTTGCTGATTATTCTTTGACCAAATAAGGTCACGAGATCTAAGAAGTGGCCTATGGATGGTTTCAAATGAATATTTGAAGATTAAATTTTGCAATTTTTCATCCAGTTTTTTGCTCGAGACTTATTTGAGTGTCTTTGCAGCTTGTGCCGTATGGGGGTGGGAGTTTCTTCACTAAGATATAATTGACTTTTGTACTTAACTCCTAATGACCCAGTGGGGCAGTGTACTTTCAAAATCGGCCAAAATTGCCAAGAACTTGAGCAATTGTTTTACTCATTTTTTCTTGAGATCTGATAGAATGTAATTGTAACTTCTTGAAGTTGACATGGAGAGTGAGCACCTCAAAAGATTTCAGATTATTTGACCTCACAGTTTAGGAGATATTTGAGTTTGAAGTTTTATTTGGGTCAATGGAAATATAGGGCAAAGCACTTTGAAGGAGCATATCTTTGTGAGAATATTTCAAAATGATGTATTTTTGTGCTTAGTGAAAGATAAGAGAGTTGAAAATGTATATGTAAAATTTCACAACATTCCAAATATTTTTCAATTCATGGTAGAGCTTGCAATGCACGTTAGTCATAACATTCAATATCCTTCAAAGAGGCTACCTTTCCCTCTTTGGAGGCATCATCCACGAAAAACATCCACATGGGGGAATTAAAGTAAGCTCCGGTACCAAGTACCAAGATTGTGGTAGTAGACTTATGGAGTACACTATTCTTTTGCTAAGGTAGGTGGCTCGAATTGCGACTTGCTTCTTGAAGCCGTCCCTACAAGAGGCTCTGAAATGGACACTAACCGGTTTTGAAATGGACTTTTGATAATGTGAGAGCTTAATAAGGTTTGGTAGATGTTGGTTTATACTTCACATATGGTGTAATAAGAGCTAGGGTGGGTCGATTTTGAACTAAGAGTGGATACAAGACAGGTGTCCACTTCATTTTTGCAAGAAACACATTTACGACTGAACATCCTTTTACTAAAATGATTCTCAATCACTCATTAATTTTTTGATTGATATGAAAATTTAGCCACACAAACCAAGCTAGTAGGTGCAACTTTTCCAACAAAAAATATTGAAAACGGACCTTGTATGAAGAAGTTATAAGCCGCCGAAGTTCATTGTGATCGAAGAATGTCGGGATTTAGAACTTCGAATTGCTCCCAAACATTCAAAACAACTTGAATTGACATGAAAAATTTACCACAATAACTAGACTGTAAGGGGAACATAACCCAACAAATTTTATTGAAAAAAAACTGAGAATGAAGGAGATAGACGCCCCTGAAGCTGGAGCCAGCAAATGCACTTTGATGAACTCAAATTGAACTTGTAAACTTCGATTGTCTCCCAAAAAAACAGTATAACTCAGATTGATCTAAAAAATTTATTGCATAAACTAGAAGAGAGAGCACAAATTTTCCAACAAGTTTTATTGAATTTGAAAATCGGATGCAAAGGTTACAACACTTTGAATTGGACTTGAAAGTATGTGAAGATAATATTGGTTCCTTGGGGTGTTTAGGGCTTTAGTTTAGTAAAGGTCACATTTAGGAACCTTAAGTATTACTTTTTCAATGCTTCATTGCTTTTGGGGGGTCATGCCATATCTTTTTTTAGACCACGCGTGTGTGGGTTTTGCAAGGCCTAGGATCACAAATAGGTGCCTATGACAGAATTCTTTGGAAATTCATTAGTAATTCATAAATGCTCAAAAAAAATATGAAACCACTTCGGTTACATTACGCATCAATTTCTCTTCAAGTAAAAACTAAGGGAAAATATTTTCACGCATCTGAAAACCATCAAAAAGGTCCGACAGACCTTAAAGTGTCGCTTCTAGAGCCACCTACCTTAAATCTTGGGCCAGACAACAAAAAATGTTAAGATGATTTGCCAAAAATCTTAAGAATCCATATCAAATACCAATGTGAATCAACCCTTTGGCAATAAAATTAATTGTGATGGTCCGATGAAAGAATTGATATAATGACATTTGTGGAAATGAAGGTTGGAAACGTCATTTTTATATTGAAACCAATTGTTCACTATGAATCCTCAAAGGGTATGGGATAATTTGAAAATGAGATCTTGACACTCATTGTCAAAATATCAAAATTATATTTGATGTAGAATTTCAGTCCTCATTTAGTCATAGTAGAATAAAAAAAAATTCAAAAAACTTTAAACCAAAAAAAGTTTTTAAATCAATCTAAATTTCATCTCCCCAAAACCTTTATGATATTTTAAAAATCCAATCAAAAGTTATAGACAAAATTCAAAGAGAATGTTTTAAAATGTAAAAGAAAATGTCCCTTCAAACCCCTCTTTGAAATTTGTTCACAACTTTTGATTGGAGGCTAGAAATATCAATTAAATTTTTGGATATGAAATTTAACTTTATTTTACAACCTTTTTTAGTTCAAATATTTTTGAGAAAATTAATTCTACTATGACTAAATGAGGTCTGAAAATTTACATTAAATACAATTCCTGCTTTAATTTGACTTCACTATAAACGGTTGAGCTCCTACTAATTCTAATGTATATATCCCACATTATTTGTTTACCTCATACCACCCCAAATGTATATAAACAGTTGTCTTAACATTTCCACACACAAAACATACATACGTTGCGAGGAAATTCAAATGTTTACTCTAAGTTCAATGACTTGAATGTTATTTGTCGAAGTCAAAAATATTTATTTTGGTTATTAACCCTGTTTTGTTGACTATTTGTCAGTAACCCATTTTGTTACTAAGCTTAAGTAATTGCAGCTGTGACAACTTATCCATCTGGGCGAGCTTTAATTTACTGACAATTTGAGACACGTGTTCTTTAGCTACTGATGGTGTGGAATATTCTACATCACTCCATCCAAGGGAAGGCGGTCTTTCTGACTAAACTTACTATTCAATGTTATGTCATTGAAATGAGAATAGTGTTTGTAAGAACAATGGGACACTTGTCCTCTCCTTCAACTCCTTGAATCTGCCCTTTTTTGAGATGGGTCTGATATTTCTGAGGTGGGCAAGAATCACATTTGTTGGCTAACTTTTTAGTCCATGCCCAAACTGAAAACCAAAAAATGAGCTGTAAACAACACTACACCACTCAACTTTAAGAAATTCCACAAGGCAGAGTTTAACTGGGAATTGGATAAAACTACAGCCATTGGATTCATAACACAATCAATTTTTCAAAAATAATGTTTATTTTAAAAAAAATTCAAAATTTGAGAACAAGCAGCTCAAAAAAGAGGGGCAGCAACCAGAAAATAGTTGTTGGGGTCATTAGGGGTTAAAAAGATGTTTACTTGAGACATACCACAAAAGATGTTTTTCAATGTGTTTTGGCAACTTGCACCTCTTTTTTCTAATTTTGAATTTTAGCAAAAAAAATGACATTGTGAAATTAAATCCAACTAATCACTAATGGAATAGAATCTATTCCAATTTCAAAAAGTTTTAAGAATTTATAGAATTACATATTTTATTGTAATTTAAAATTTTTGGACTAGAAAATTTCTAATTATAGAATGATTTGAAATTTTATTCTTACACAATAATATTCTTCGATACAATTTACTCCTATTAATGGCAACAATTTTCAAATGTACCAAGTATATTTTCTGTTTCAAATTAATTTTTTTCACTCTTTCTTCCAAAATTCATAATAATTTCATATTTTCATAAAAAATCTGAAAATAATACAACAAGTGGAAGACATGTGATGTCACCTCAAAGAAAAAAATCATTCACATGTTGAAATTGACAATGTGAAGAAATTTGAAGTTTGACAATATAATCATAAGCTAA
This sequence comes from Rhytidiadelphus loreus, assembly GCA_947034895.1. Taxonomy (NCBI): domain Eukaryota; kingdom Viridiplantae; phylum Streptophyta; class Bryopsida; order Hypnales; family Hylocomiaceae; genus Rhytidiadelphus; species Rhytidiadelphus loreus. The sequence continues at coordinate 51,899,386 of OX344764.1, forward strand.
GTCCTCATAGGGTTTATCAAGTGTTGCATCTAAAATCACTATATAAAAATAATAAAATTCATTTTTTTAACTTATGGAGAAAATGCAAGGATCAATTATCTATTACAAAAAAATCAAATTTAAAAATTTAGAATTCATATTTAGAATTAGTAGATACAAAGAGGTTACCAAATGCAAAATGACTATTTCAAAATAGGAATCATATTTTTATATTTATTTGTTATAATAGAAAAATGAAATTCTTTCACCTAAGATTTTTTTTATTGAGTGTGACCAATGTAGGGAGGCCAACACAAGTTCAAACTTCATTTACACTTACTTTTTATTCAAGTAACAAGGCCAACAACCCATGTCACTTGACTCACATTTACACTCACATGTCATATAGAGCAACCCTCTTTTGATGTGGCTATAGTAGGGAAGCCATCAAGCAAGCCAAAAGAAGGAGAGATGGGTGGCCTAGGCTCAATTTTGAAGCTTGACTTCTAACTTGCTAAGAGATACAACTTTTAGCATAATTGCACCGTACTACTAAAAGGGTGTTTTGGAATTTTAATTATAATACTTTTTAGGTTGATCACTTTAGTTGTGGGTCTTCATCTAAGTTACTAGTCTATATGACATAGACTTATAGATCACAAATTCAAAACAAATGAACATCCCCATATCACTTATCATAGTCCTAAAGTCTTCTAAAAAGAGGCACAAAGATTGCACTCACTATTAAAATCCATGTAACTGATAGTTAATAAAACTATCCCCATTTACTTTAGTTTTAGGTCTTCATTTGAGTCACTTGAGATTCAAGTGACTTATAGTTAATCCCTAAAGGACCAAGTAATTGTTGAATGACCAATCGAAAATTTGGGTAGGTTTCTATGAAGTCAATTTGAATGGATCTTTATGAAACTTTGACAAAGGTATGGACATGTATTTTCTTTTTGGAAATGACATTTTTTAAAATTGGATACTTGGCTCAAAAGCTATGTTGCTCAAAGTTTTTTGGGCAATTTGAGCACCTTATGAAAAATCATCTGTTATTTTCAAAATTTTGCAAGCATGCAACTAGCATAATGTAGGATGAAAATAGTAAAAGAATTCCTAAGTATAGAGCAAAAATCTCACTTTAGGAGTTAAAGTCTTTTGATCTTATTAGGTAGGGGAAAAAACTTTTTCTTCTAACTTCAAATGCTACAATCTTGAAATTTTTTTAATAAAAAATTATGAAATTTTTTCTACACATTCCTACAATAAACTAGTGTGCTTTAAAACAATTGAGTTTCTTTAATAAAATTTACATTCTACTCTTATTGCCTTCAAAACTCATAGTTTTTGACAATTTTTGCCCAAAGATACCTCAAGAAGTACCTTCATCCTTTTGGGATTAATAAAACAACCCCCAATTACTTCAATAATGGGTTTTCATTTGAATCACTAGTCTTCAAGACACACTAATAGATCACACCTCAAAACAAATGAACATCTGCACGGTGCTTGTGAAGATCATAAAGTCCTCTTCTAAAAAGGCACATCATGGGTAGTTTTCACTATATAGGTTCAAGTGAATTACAATTAAACCCTAACTGCCTAAACGACCACATATGGTTGCTCTAAAATTTCAAGCTCATTTTGGTATGGAGAGTTAAATTCCTTTGACTAGTTAAAAAAAATTTACTAGCAATATTGAAGGTTAATTATTGAAATCTTTTATTTTTCACTGAAAAATATAAATATTTGATTTTTGAAAGGTCCTCAAAGGCATATATGTACCATTAGTGGAAGAGTAATGCTTGCAAATTTTACTTGATTTCCTACAAGATTTCACTTGAGCAAAGCTTACCAATTTTACTTGATTTGAGATCTAAGAAATTGTACTTATCCATTTGTGTTGAAAATGGTCCCAATGGAAAGAATAAAGTGTTTTCATGATTTTCACCATTGAAAATTTAAACTTGCAAGTGTTGATTTGGAGTTATTTGCAATTTCTACTTATAAAAAAAATTGCATTTCAACAATTGCAAGGTGGATTGTGTAATGAGTTTGATAGCTCTTCATTTGTACTTAAGGTTTTTAGAAGTGCATTTTAGCATACTAACAAAATTTCATCTCCAATCCCAAAAAATTCTTATATGCAAATTCCTCAAACATTGTAGAGAGGGGTAGTATAGTTTAAAATAAGATACACGCATTTCTCTTGTTATAAATCACACAACTCCTATGCAATTTTACACTCAAAATTGGTATGCACACTGATATACAAGCTCTCTAAACATCTATATGGTTAGATTTTGAAAAAAAATATTTGCTTCATTGTGGATACTATATATTAATGCTTTTTTTTCAAAAGAAAAACACGCTTGGAAAGGCTTAGGCACTTAGGGGTTAATAGAACTATCCCCACCACATTCTTCATTCACTCTAATAATAATTATTCCAAGAGTTATTCATTTTCTTCAACCACCTAAAAGCTAAAATGTATTCCACACTCTTGCATAACTTTCTCCTTGTACACTTGTTATAATGATATTAATTCATAAATTTATATGTCACAAACTAAAATAATATAGAATGACTCCAAATGGAGATTGATATTCTTTGTAAATGTCGCATTTGAGTAATGATTAAATGTCCAAACCATGATTGACATTTAGACTAATTTAATATATCCCTTAGCAAGAATCATATCAATGTTCAATAATAAGCCATTTGTACCATAGTTGCCATTGCAAGTAGAACATGAATTTAATATGTACCCAAGTATGCACCATTAACAAAAATGAGCTTAGGATTTATTTGCCAAGGTAATCAAGAAGTTGTTTACGAACATTATGCTAAATGAACTTGTAAATGAATAACATTACATTGATTTGTTTTGTTAGCCTGTAAATAATATGGAGTGAACTTACATATGGTTATAACTTTCCACAAGTTACATATTATTGTGTTATTCATGTTGAAGAATCATTACAAATATCATTTGCAAAATATTCCTCCATTGTGATACGCACTAACAAGTCAGATCAATGTAGTGTATCGTACTTCCCTCAGTTACTGAAGACTGAATGCTATGGTGTCATGTTCTTTTGCATTTCCAAAATACTAGTTAGAACAACAACAACATTGCAATCACTTCACATGCAATTGAAGTTGATAGCGTTGGAAGTTCGATCATAGTACTTTGATCGATCAAAAGACTCTTCTCTTGTATGTATAGTAGGGATTTTTTTTTGGATTTGGGACAAATGGCTATGTGGCCTTTCTGCGAATAAGGTTTTGAGTTCTCTGGCTCCTTCATTACTTTGGACAGGGACTGAAGGTGGCTTTTTTGTAAGCAATTTTGAGGCATGGTGGCTATATTTTTCCTACTTATGAAGAAACAATTGGCATTAACATGTTATTGTAGGGAATGAAAATAGGGAAGAATTTTCAAAATTTTGTTGTAACATCAGCAATGATAATATTTTTCAAAGTAGTTAGGAGGCTACTACAATAAGAGAAAAAAGTGCAATTGGACTTCATTGACAGTCTTCATTGACATAAAATGTTGTCTAAGGCAAATTCTAAAACCATGCATAGATGATGGAAACAAAAAGGCCAATTTTGAAACTAAACAAGTGAATAATAATTCAATCACCATGCAAGGATGATCATTGCATGAGTAAGGGGAACTACATCCAAACAATGCTAGCTAGAAAAACTTACTACTTTATAACACCATAATGGTACAGCTCAGCTAAATGAACCTACTATTGAAAACATTCTTCATATGGGAAATTCTTGATTGTGTACACTTGTTGTGCCTTCATGCCAACCACCACTCTCAAGTTGGTATCCAACCTATTCCAAAGTTGGTCCTTCAAGAATGACAAGGAAGAAAAACAACATTCAACAAAGAAAAACAACAATGTTGGCAACATGGTAGCTCACCTACTCCAATTAAAGAAATCCTAGCATCATCTACTAATAATGGAGATGGACAAGGTTTCATGAAGATGTGTGGATAAAAGTGACTAGGCAACAACAATAATAAAAATTATTCATAATTAGGCTTCAAATGTGCATTAAATTTTAAAATCTTCATTAGACTGGCATAATCTTCATTTTTAGCGGTGCTTTCACATTTAGATGCTGGCATTGTTTTTTCATTGAAGGTTTTTTGTGAACCTTTCTGGCTATCAACATGGCAAGATAATTCCGCTTTGGCATTTTTGGGGTCATTTATCCCATTTTTTTTACAAAGGCTTGAAGCTGACCTTTTTTTTTTGAGGAAATTGGGCATTAAATTGCCTAAAAAGAAAACCCTGATGTATAGAGAAAGAATGAACCTCGGAGGAAATAATTGGATGATATTTCTCCAAGATGAAAACGTGATGAATTTTGTGACAAGAGTTGTGACACAGGTCATAACACTGTGTACTTAATTACATTAGATTTAAAATCCCCCCCGGAAAAAAATAAATAAATAAAAGAATAAATAATAAATAAAAGAATAAATAATTGTTACTATAAAACTATAAGGTATCTTATTACCAATAAGATTACCACTAAATAATAAGAAAACTGATTTTCAGACCAATGTCCATCAGGCCGCCGCTGAGTGTGACTGGGTCCTGTTTGGCCACCGTCTCCATTTAACTTTGCTTGCTCGTGCTCTTAGCGACAGTGCGCCCCCAGCTCGGCTGCTAAGCTTCTCCTCCACCTACAGTCGTGTCAAATCTACCAACATTGTCTAAGTCTAAGAGATCATTGCAAGCTGAATTCTAGCACTCTGGGTTTCCAAATCCTTCTAGCAACAGTTTGCATCTAGATTCATTATCGTTACTCAGCTCTAGAGGGAGTGACAGAGAGAACTAGAAAGAAAGAGAGAGGGAGAGAGAGGGAGAGAGAGGGAGAGAGAGGGAGAGAAGGGTTGTGCCAGAAGAAGCGCAGAGCACTTTGCTGCAGAACCTGGCGCAGGCTGTGAATGATGGCGTTCATTTGGTGCAGAGCATTGTCGGCCTTTTGAGCTTGCTGTTGGAAGTGTTGAGTCCGTGATCCACATGGGAAGGTTTTTCAGACTCCGATGGTGGATTTAGGGTAGAGGAAAGCACCGCAGCAGCAGTAGAACAAGACGAAGAACAAGACGAAGACGAAGACGAAGAAGACGAAGGAGAGGAGCAAGCTCAAGGCGATGTCCTCTCGATCTCTTCTCTTTAGGTTAGTTAGTGTCAGTTCTGGCTCCTTGTTTGGTTTGATAATCTCTTCCTTTGTTTGCGGTGAGTTTGAGTTTCCGGGGTGAGCTGGCGTCGTTAGGTTGTTTAGGTTATTGGAAGAAGGGGGTCAATGTGCGTGCGTGGGGCGTTTTGGGTTTGATTTTGAGTGAAGGATCTGTTGGTTTTGAGGTCTAGGGGTAAGGTAATTCAGTGCAGAGGGGAATGTCGCAAGCTTGAGCAGGATAAGGTAACCCTATTGTGATAGATGGGTGAGGTTTGAAGGAGGTTATTTCGAATCCTGCCTCTTGATGGGGTTAGTTTGTTTGTTAGTTATCAGGCTTAAGTTTGAGGTATTCCCCCTTGGGAATGTACCCTAATAGGGCAAGGATTAGTCTCTGGTCCATTTTGGGCTGCATGGTGTCTGAAAATGGTGACATTTGGGATGGGCGAACTGGGATCCAGACACATTGTTGCATTTGGGGGCAGTTGGTTGTGAGAAAGATTAATTACAACCTGAGATTTGTTTTTTGCTGGCATTGTTGGGTGCTTCCGTTCTGCTGTGATTCTGTGGTTAGAGGGTGATTAGTTTTTGCAGTTGTTGTTGGGTTGAATACTGGGAGGCAGATTTCTGTGCGTTGCCATGTTTGAGATTCGTTTATTGGCTATGTCGGTGTTTGTTTGGACGCGAAAGGGAACGTTTTATTTCCAATGCAGCAATGTATTTCCCAAACAGAATGCCAGATCTAGCATTGACTCTAGTTGTGTCAGTAGCCACGCAAAGAGATAAGACCTAAAGGTAACCTCTTGTAGCAATAATGAACCTTCATCTCCTCCTTGAAAGCAATCCTAGGACTAAACCTCCATTAGACACCAAAGCCATCAAGAATTCTCTTCTTCTGCGAGGGGAGCTGCTTAATTTGAACCAGAGCCTGCTAAAAAGCTGCCCTGGCATGTTACTGTTTTCAAGTTATCGCACTTGAACATTTGGCGTTTGCAGGAGGTTTCTTTTTTTCAGATACCTTAATTCCTAAAGATTTTGTAATGCTGTATGTTTAATTGTATAAGCAGATTTTAGAGCCTTTTGGTTCCTTAAGTTCTTTTTGTAGGGTTTATCACACTTTGTGATGGTTAGCAAGTTTTCCCTTGCAAGTATTTCTTCATCTGTCATGCCGTTGTTTCACCTAGAAGCCGAAGCCAACTTATTTAGATCTGATCATGTCACTAGCATATAACCCTCTGTAATGTAGAGAATGCTATTCTGTCACTTCGAGTATTTTAACCAATATGTAAGGGATCAGTGTTGAAGCTCTGGAGAGTGCACTTTGCGCTCTACAAGAACCAAAAACTCTCTTATTGTTTTATAGCCCAATGTTTGCAGAAATCATATGCAATCATTGGGAATTTATAGACCACTATTGAAGGCACTTTAGACAACCTCGTTTTCATTCAAACATCAGTGGCCATAGACAGTTGGCCAAGTTGTGTATACATCACTTGCTAATAAGTCCAACCAAGGTCATGAATATATGAGTTATTAGTAACAGGGGTAAGTTACGGAAATGCGATCAGATCCCTAGCAGTTTTAGTATTCTCTACGTAATACAGCTCCTCTCAGTCTGTGGAAACTGAATCAGAACAGTATTGAAGCTGCAAAATCTCAAGCTTGCTTCCAAACTTCCTCCTAGAACCCGAATTCCCGTGGTTATTGCTTTATTGTTTGACTGGAAACTTGCCCGCTCTGGTGCTTGAAGTTATGGACTGAATTTTGTTGCTCTGTATTGCAGGTGGTGCCTGCGCCTACATGGAGACATATAGCCTGAGCTGGAATCACACTTGTAACCATGAGGCCAGGAGGGACTCAACGCGTGAGGAGCAAGACCATAAATGGAGGTTTGCTATTATCTGAGTCGTCAATAACCGAGTCCACTGTTCCAAGCTCCAAACGTGTTCCAGTGTGTAGGAACTTCATGCAATGGACCTTCTTCCTGGCAGCTGTGGTCCTTGGCTTTCGCGTCGCCCATGAGGTGGACCTCGTGAGGGCCCATTTGGGCCGCATGGAGGAGGCTTCCAAGCTGTTGTATCAGATTTCCAATCGGACGAGTGAGGTATTCAGGAGTCAAAACACTGCAAAAAGCTCCAGGGTGTATGTAGGCCGGCATCCCATTTTGGTCAGGCCATGGCCGCACCCCAACCCCGTGGAGATGGCGCAAGCTTACAACATGATTGCTAGGGTCCAACTGGAGCAGCAGCGGTTGTATGGGATCCAAAGCTGGAAGTCCATTATTGCCATCACTCCTATGTATGCACGTACGTTTCAGAGTGTGCACTTAACAGGTACTGATCCCTTTCTTATAATGTCCTTCTTTTCAATGGGTTCATTTCACTTCACTGATCCCTTTTATTATAAGGGGAGAGATTGAGTAATTGTTTGATGAAACTAGAAATCTATGGTATCCAATGAGAATGAGCCAAGTGTTAAAAGAATTAGTAGCACGTTGGGGACCATCGCTCCAATGAACGAATGTCCTATTTGTTATGTAATCGCAACATGTGCTTCTAGAAATAGTGGCATTCTAAGGTTGTCGAACTTGATCGTCTCAAATTATCAAGCAGTGAAGTGTATTTGAGGATTGTACCAAGGATCATATGTTGAGGATTGTGTTGAGGATTGCATGGAAAGACGCATGTGAAAAAATGTACATTTCTATTTGAGGTAAAGACACTTGCATTTAGTCGCTTGGTTGTGTAGACCATTGTAATTCCTATAGCTTGCAGCAGTTAAAAAGGACATGCTCACACAACTGGTTTAAATATAGAAAACCACCAAGACGTCGGAAGTCGGAACTTATGTACTTCACAGTCTATATTGTTTATGAATCACATTATCGGTTCATCCACACTATTTAAAGTGTCGTTTTTTTACTCCAGGCATTAAGAAAAACTAAACATTCTAGAGCTGTGTTGGCCATACACCCTTTTTCACTGTTGCTGCGCTGTGTTTGACTAAGCTTCTACAAAATCTTGGTTTAGGACTGTGGGACTCATGCCTGACTTTATGATTGACAGGTTTGATTCATACATTGTCACTAGTGCGGGGACCTGTAACTTGGATAGTCATCGAGGCAGGAGGGGTTTCTGCGGAGACAGCAGCGTTGTTAAGGCAGGCGAGGGTGCACAAATTGGTGCATCTGGGCGCTTCTAACCATTTGCCGCGAACTTTACAGGATCGAGGGATCCTGGAGTCTCACCTTCGAATTCAGGGCTTAAGGTAAGATTCTTGACGGCAGGGCCACACAAGGCTGGAAAACTAGCAGATCATATCCGTGAAAGTGGGTAAATGTAACAAGTCTAGACCTGATCTGTTTGCACTGAAATTTATCTTGAATTCTGCAAACTGGCTATCGGTTTCTCAAATTAGAATGCTCGTCCGCCCTGCAATTTTTAATTGGAGAATCATGCCAAATTCAAACTAGAATAGTGTTAAACGGTGAATTTGTCACTCCAATGTTTTAGAATCAGATTTTTGCTTAGAATGGCCCTGGCGTGAACTACACAATACTGACTTATCATATGTTACGACAAAGAAGTCTAGCTCAAGAAAGAAGTCTAGCTCCAGATATTGTGATATTAACTTCTTGCAATATCAACCCCCAAGTGGCCAAACGAAAATTGAAAATCCACTTCGAAAGCTAATGAAGCTTAACCTCTTTAATCTTACAACCAGGGGTTCCAACTTTTCAATATGATGTATTTTGAATGTATGACGAGTGTGGTACCATGACAATGTAGGAGGATATTCTAGAATTTCATTTTAGAGAAGGGCATGATAAAGAGGTTTGAGTGTAGTCCACTATAGTAACTTTCAAAGCATATTTCTTTTGTTACAAAATGCAAGGCGCGATTTCTTTTCTCTATTCGTCCATTTTTTTACCTCCCTTGAAGCTTTCTATATGAATCATCTCAACTCCTATTTATATGTGGAAGTGACCATTTGTGCACCGTATGATTTTAGATAATTCAGTACACAGCATTTTTTCTATTTTAGAGTTACAATACACGTTTCCAATCGCAAGCTCTTCTTGTGTTTTACGTGCAGGTATGTGCGGGAGCAGAGCCTGGAGGGCGTCGTTGTATTTGCTGATGACAGCAACGTGTACAGTATGCAATTTTTTGATGTGGCGCAGAAGGTTGAATGGGTGGGCGCTCTTCCAGTTGGTATTCTTGGCCATGCAGGATTGGAAGATCCGACTCTATCAAGGAGTTTCGGAGTTTCCGAACTGGAAGTGCAGGCACCTGTTTGTGATGCTGTTTCTGGGAGCATTCAAGGTTGGCATGCATTTGGATCATTGCCTTTGGATACAGAATTCGTACTGAGATCGAAGGACGAGGAGACGAAGTTGGAGTGGGCAGGTTTTGTGTTGAATGCTCGGGCAGTCTGGGAAGAAGCAGATGATGATCGACCTGAATGGATCAAGGACTGGACGGAGTGGGCTCAGCCACAGGAAGGTCAGTACGTTGAACTGACATCCATCGTTAGTGATGAAACGAAGGTGGAAGCTCTGGGACCTTGTGGACGAGAAGAAGCGGTGCTTGTTTGGTGGGCTCGTATGGAAGCTCGCTCAGATAGCAAATTTCCCTCACGGTGAGAATTTTGCACTCCCCTCCATGTATTTGAACTTCTAGATAGATGCCTATTAGGGGTTGTCACAGGTCACAATTTCAGCCACCCGACTCTTTTGTTTCAAATCTGCCCCTATGCGGGTCTGAGCCTCAAAGCCCTTGGAGAAACTCTATTCTTGGAGAACTCGAAGTGCGGTACCCAATTCACCTCCATTCTTGGAGCACTAGTTTTGAACTCTATTTGTACCATAACTAACGATTCGTGAAGAGAATATTCTCCCCAAGTGAATAAAAGGTCTGCTTTTGAAGGTAGCAGTCGATCATAGTAACTTTCAAAACATTTTTCTAATCGTTTATTAATGTAAGATATAACTTCTCCTGTTTTTTTAAAATGTTTTGTTACCTTGACGGAAGCTTCTAAGTGATTTATTCAACTTTTATAGGTATGAAAGCGACCCCTTTTAGCTTAGGGTGTAACAATTAAACCCTAAGTTCCCAGGCTAAGATTTAAAATTTCATTTTGGAACTTTGCAATTGATTATAGAAACTTTCAAAACGTATCACTATCAATAAAAATTGTAGGATATAATTTTTTTTTGTTGGTCAACTGTTTGACTTTCCTTGAAGCTTCCTAAATGAGTATATTTGAACCAGACACTTTGGCCATTTAGGCACTTAGGGGTCAAGTTCTAAGGGTCCAACGGGTCTACCCGAAACTCAATCTCCTAATGTTGACTTTCATATATCATAATTGAAACACTATCAAACATGTGGGATTTCTATTGCTGTGCAAATTTCAGAACTGGTTAGCCTTCTGCATTTGGCACGTAAAGTCACTATATAGGGTGAAAACTTCGAATATGTACGCATTATTATTGATGAAAGACGCATAAGGAATACTGTCGATAATCTAATTACTACTATCAAGTAATATGTATGATTCTATCTAGGAATATACAATCTGAATGAGGAAAGTTCAGTCTCTATGATTGTCAAACAAAGATAGCATTTTATGAGTATGAGTAGGTCAATCACCAATGGTTTATTCCTTTTAAGGTCTATCTTAGATTTTTGTCGAAGTTTTAATTGCAATTGATGCTCAAGTTGCCCTCAGTAAATGACATACTCAGCTGGTTTCTGGCCTCGGCCTGAAATTTGACCTCCGACATTCTTTAGCAGTTTTAAACTCACTCTTCTCAATTGTAGATGGCATCCGAAAAAATGACTCTTAAGTCTAACATTCACTGTAGAGAGCATGCTTGACACTCAGTTAGTGGCCAGTTCTCATCTTCATGTAACTTTTGTCACATCTCTCACCTAAGCTGAGCTCTATATTTTGCACAAAAAGAACCTGCACTTCTTTTCCAAAAGGCGAGCCAGTGGTATAGTATTTCGTTTCTTGATTTACAGGGATCGCTTCTTAGAGCTTGTTTTTAAAAATGCAGGTTATGGTTTACATGAATGACCCTTGTAGTTTGTGTCCAGGTGGGTTTTGAATTCGCCGCTGGAGATTATTGTACCTGCGAAGGTGACGCCATGGCCAGACCGGGTGTTCCCTCCTCCATCGCCACCACCACCACCGGCTGCCCAAACCAGCAAGCCCAAAGGTGGAAACAGATCAGGTGGTCGTCCAAGGCGCGGCAAGCGAAGACCAGACGCAGTTAAAAGTAGTCTACTTGATAAACCAAGGGAGTCTCGTTCCATTGTAAGCAAAGGTTTGCAATCCTGATTATTCAATCTCCCTTCCAGCCAATCGCAAGGAAGAGCCAATTTCTCCCTGTGTTTTCTTCATTTCTCTGCATGATTTAGATTTTGGGGGACATACTGGAAATGTCACCACCCTGGAAATGTCCCCATCCATTTGGCTTACTTCTCCAGGGTGGTGCCTTTTCCAAGCATGTACGATAGCATGGTTTTGTAGGTGTCTTCGTGAAAGATTACTCCAGAAAAAGATTAGAACTGGCGTTAGGGTACTTCAGAAGCTGCACGCACGGGTATAGCATATTTGCATGTTTCAAGTTATCCTGAAAGAGCCATTCAAGGCATTTATGCTATTATTCCTCATGCCTTATTGTTCAAGAGACTTGCGAAGAGCCGTGTAGTGCTTACGAAATTTAGTTGTCAAGTGGTTCAAACTGCATGAGAAGAGGAATTCACACACTTCTGACATGAGGTGATTATTGCATACAATCACTCTTGCTGTGATTGCTTTGTCAACAGCGCCATGAGGGAGGGAATCTTCTTATCTTGCAGTGGATTCATGCTGCAGTGGTGACATAATGGGATGCACATTTTGCTTTTCTTTTATCTACAATTGTACAAATTATGGTTTGCTAACTCAATGGACATGCTTCATCTTTGCGTGACCTTTCTTCTGTTCTTGTGTCTCTAGAGGGAAGCTAAGAAATTGTCGAGCACTGTTTGTCCAAACATGCTTCAGCCATTTAAGTGCCTCAGGCGTTGGTGAGTCAAGCGCATTCCCAGTAGATGTGGTACTGGATCCATTACCGAGTGCAAATGAACCTTTGTTCCAGTGTTGATTTTTTACAAAATGTTTCAGTTTATCGTTATTCTTCATCACTGTGAAAGAGGAAAATTAAATAGAAAAAGATTTACGGTAGAAGGTAGTTCCATTGCAATTATTAAAGCTTAAAGGGTCTGTGCGTGTTTGGCCACCACAGCCCAAAAATAACCTCTGCACACAAAGCCGTTTGAAATCCCTTCAATTCAGTAGAGCAAGTAAGTTATTGAAGAAGAATCAATGGGTGCACCACTCAAAGTTTTATGGAGATTATTTTGATCAATTATTTTCAATTATATTCCCCATATACAGAAATTCAAGCAATGGCCAGAAAAATATTTTTGAAAAAGAATCATGATTTGCCTCACTGATGTAGTTCATTTCTTTCTAACTTCCAATATATCCTTTTCTTCCAACTAGGAGGATTGTGAATGTTTCAAGAGCTGATTGTGGGAGCTACATGAAATGGATGTAGTACATCCTAGGATGTTGAAAAAGAAGTTTTGTCTAGACTTTAGGGATGTGACAAATGTGGCCACTTGGTGCTTCATGACTTTTGTGCAAGTTTCTCAATCAACTCATATAGGGATAGGTGGAAAAGGAAAATTTGAAAAAATGAAGATCTTATGGCTAGATTTTTTTCAAGCCATAATTTAATTTGCTATTGATCTAGATTTTCTTCCTACCACACACTATGATAGAAAAACATTTAGTTTGGTGTGTTTAGTCAACATCAACTAGGTAGATGACGCACATGTTCAAAAGTTTCATGTTGGAGTTATATGAAACAAATAAAGTACATCTAAATATGTTAAATTATTGTATATTTTTCAACAATGTGACTAGTTTGGTTACTCAATGATTAACCCTTAAGTGCTTCGACTACTAGTAGAAGTAGGTATAACATTAAAGGAAAATTTGAATCTCTAATAGTTCTAAGATGGAATTGAAACACTTATTTCCAATGGTGAGATTATTTTGACAATTGAATTTAACTCCGTAGAGCTTCTTCTTTTTCAAAAAATGTGAAAATTGAGATCAAAATTGAATCCCATATGTTCTTTTTTCAAAAAGTTGCTTTAACTGCATACAAAACAAGATGCTCTGTAACTTTCTCATTATTTATACAAATAAAACAAAACAAACCTTTCCATATAGACAAAAATGTTGTCTATTGATCTTTAAAAACTTATTTTTATTTATAGCTTTTGTGTTTTTGTTCGATTGACCAATGAACTAAAAAAAGAGTTTATTGTGGTATAAGTCGCATAATTCTTGCTCCTAGACACAAATTAAAATTAAAATTATATTCCTAGAAAAATAATTTGTTTTTCTATCTTCCAAAAAAAGCTTAAAAATTCAAGCCAAAAATTGAGATCATAGGAACCTACTTAAATTTCCGTTTGTCCCCCCAAGGGACAAATGGTCCTTTACGTGAATGGGGCTAAATATACAACTCGTGAACAATGTTGTGTCCAAAAATGAAGATTTTCCATTTGGATTTTTGTCAAGCCTCAATTGTCTCCAAAGCTTTGTATCTTCATTCCTCCTCCTACCAAGCAGCCTTAGAGCATCACCACTATCGGCTTACCATCTTGCCATGCCCAAGGTTGTTGGGTGGATTAAGAAAAACTCGTCTCTAGTTGGTCATCACTGTCCTCTACCGTCTTATGGCTTGCAACTTCTTAAATTAATAAAACCTTGAAAATCTAGTATGCATTCTCTATATTCGAGGCTTGGGTTCTTCAATACCACCATGCACAATCACGAGAATGTGGTAGAATGTGGGCTCAACCAAGAAGTGAACAAGCTTTGCATCCTAGTGAGTCTAGGTTGATTTTGAAAGGACCTAGTTGCTTGATATATGAACAACAAGGCACGGTGGAGGAAGAAAAGTGGAATTGGACGTTACATGCACAACCATCTTGCTTGGTCAAGAAGGGGTGACAATGCTCTTAGGTGGTAGTAAGGTAGAACAACCCATGAAGGTCAAAAGACCCATCACAAACACCTAGGGAATGACCCCATTACATGCAAGGCTTTTTTTCTCCAATAAATGAGATTTGGACCACGTACAATCAATGTCTTAGGTAATGGAGTGATTAGTGACGACAACATAAACTTGAGTTTTTGCTTTTGAGTGTAAATTCATTGTAGGAATTGGTTTTGTTAGGCCTTCATGTTGTGGCCATGTTAGAAAATATTATAACTTCTTTAGGCAAATAAAATAAGCATTATGTATACAGTTTTTTATAATTTGGGGGTAGTTTATAGACTCTTTTGGGCCATGATGGGCATCACACTTCAAAAACTCTTAACAAATTCACTTTGTCGAAAAAACATAATTTCAATTGCTCTTGCCATTTTCGACACTTTATCTTTTACGTGGGAAATTCCCGGATTGTGTGACTGCCCTTCTTCTTCCCCCAAATTCTTGGTGAATGCGGTCCTTGCCCCCCAAAATAAATGTGTGAGTCGACCAGACTGGCAAGCCAAGGGTACGCTACCATGGCTTTGCAAGCCTTTGGAGATTATCTGGTCAGAGTCATGTGGAGCTGTCTGTTTCTTTGCGAGCTTTAGTGTTTGGAGGTTCCACCTTTGGGGCATTACACTTGCTTTCCACCCTTCAACTTTTGGCAATCGCTTTGTCAACAAAAATTGGCCGTACCTCACCTGTCTTCCATGCGTTATTAAACGTACTTCACTTCAATGGCGGATTGATGGCAGGAGCTCTTTCTTTTCGTTGTACAGTCGGGTCCAATAATCTTACGAATTTTGATCCCACGCTGATGCAACAAAAAAAAGTTCATGGACTCATCAGAAAAGAAAGCTTGACTCAGCATACTCCAAAAAAAAAAATGGACGGATTTCCAAACTGCAGTGGAATTGTAGTGGAAACTGATGGTCAGGAGTACTTGAGCATCATAACAAATTTTATATATATACATATACATGTGAAATTCAAAATCATACAAATAGTTTGGACCTTTTCTGTACACTTTCTCTATCTAGTATCTAAGTTAGTGTTGCCCCAACCTTTGCTGAAACTGTAGTTGGCTTTTGATTGGGCATTCAGTGTAGAAATGAGCATTTAGAGATAAATTACTTGATCATGTACTGCTTGAATTGTTTGTATCATTTATGGGTTGTTCATCTGGTGTTGCAACAAATCTTTGACTATCTTCCAAAGGTTTATCTATGGTGAATTAGGAAGGGCTAGACAAGCCTTTTTTTTTATACCATGAGCTTGCCTCCACTTCTCTAGAAGTTGTTGAGTATGATATTCAAGACCTCTTTCACTACAATTCCAACACAATTTGCAGTTTGGAAATTTGTCCACTTTTTAGTGTATATATATATATATATATATATGCTAGAGCTTCCTAAAGGTTCATGAACATTTTGCTAGTTGAATCTGCCTGGGAAGAAAAATTTGTTAGATCATTGGACCTAACTGTACAAAGCCTTGCTTCAAAGTGAGCACGTAGTTCTTGCTATCCCTAAATTGCTAATAACTTTTATAAGAAATTGAAAATTATTGGTGCGTCACCGTAATTGTTTAGCATTTTATAGTGAGTATTAAAGTAGGAGGTTTGTAAAGCACCCAAACTCTAAAATCGCCCCACCTCCCCAAATGTGCACTATTTGTACATTTCTCTTTTTTCATTGCACCAACAATGCACGCATAGTTTACATTTCAAGAAGTGGGCAAATTTTAATTAGAGCCTACTGCATTTCAACTTCGAAAATCCATAAGTAATTCCACAAAGCTCCAAAAAATATGAAAGGACTTGGATTAGATGCCCATTCCATTTCCCTTTCAAGGAAAATTTGCTAAGAAAATATTTTTCAAGAAGTTTCACCTCCCCAAATGCAAAGTCAGTTTCAGCTCTTCAATGGCCACTTTATGGACCTCCTCCTCCTCCTCCCCTTGTTAGTAGGCTTTTTGTAAGGCAGGCTTGGTCAAATGCAGCAAAGATTTTTTTGCACACATTGAGGGATCTGTATCATGATCCTGAACATGCCCAGCTGGCAATGAATCCCAAATATCAAAACACCTTTTCAGCTATTCTCTCTTGTTTTTTGAATCTAATTGTCCTGCACTTTTTAATCAACAATTCCCAATCAACTGTTGCCTGAGTGTGTGCAAAACAGCGCAAGTAAATAAAATAAAATAAAATAAAATAAACAATTCTTAGCTGATTGCAAAATTTATGCAACAAACAGCCATGTTGATAGATCCATACTAAAGTAGCTGTATGTATGCAATATTGGCCGGGGAGATGCACCAATCCATACCTTAAGTTAGGCTATTTGTTTTTGTTTTTCTTTGTTGCATTGAGATCTCCTAAACCATGTATCCCTTATTTTAGTCATGTTTTTGATTTCGTGGCATTCCGACTCACGGTAGAAAAGATATTGAATTTCAAAGTTTTTATGAATTTAAAATTTTAAAAGTTATTTTTACTTTTTATTTTGGTTGTGACAACGTCGAAGTTTACTATTTACCATGGATGGAGATTTTGAGTTCATATTTGAAATAGGAGACCTTGAATATCTAGAAAGGGTTAGGAAGTACACAATTAGCCAACTATAAAATAGGGAACATGTTTTTTACTTGGATACTTGGGTGGGTATCAAAGGTCAAGAGTATTTGTTGGTTTGTCTAAGATCCTTCTAAAGCGTTAGTGGAACACAAACAATTCTTTGTACAATGGATCACAATTTCATGGGCAAGCTTGAATTCAAGATTTTCTTTAGTAAAAGTTTCAAAAGGGTACCTTGCCTTCAAGTTCAAATACGATATGCATTGCTTAACCATTATAATTCTAATCAAAAGTTGTATTGTAATTTGAAATTATTACTGAATGACCAAAACACACTGCAGACCTTTTCTTTTCTTTTTTGAATTGATTATATAAAGTTTTTTGTTTTTTAAAAATCAGCTAAGCTTGACTGTTTTTCATTATGAGAAACAGTTTCTGTGAAAATTCAAACTTTTTAAACTCATTATGTAAATGTGGGAGCAACGTAACTCGTATATCTTTCTTTGATTCTACAAGTGAACTCTATAACTTGAATTCTACAAGTGATTTTTTCAAGAAGAAGCTCCAATTGCCCCCAAAACAAGATTGTTCAAAAATTTCACTTAAATAATCCAAATGGAATGAACTAAATTTTATATATAGAAAAAATATAATCTATAAGAAAATAATTTTCCAAATTTTTATTTCCAAACAGGTTTCCAAATTATGTGATTTTTTGGTTGCCCAACCTTGGTTATTTATACTTTACATGGCATAACTTTACACATGGGCACCAATTGAAAAATATATATATTTCCACAAAGATAATATGTTTGCTTTTCTTGTAAAAAAAAGTTTCAAAAATCATTCCAAAAATTGAGGTCATAGGTAATTGAACAAACTTTCATTTGTCCCACAAGGGAACAATGGTCTTTATGAGGTTAATTCCCAATTTATTACCCTAAACTCAAATTTCAACCAAACAATTTGACTAATGGTTTTTTAAAAAGACATTATGAAGACATTTCAACCCATAAAGTTTCAACCCTAAAAAACTTTCATTTTCAATGTATTTAGCACAATTAAAAAACAAATTACAAATCTAACTATAGGATCTTGTATTAGGTTGGTCAATGGTCACAGAGTATGTGGTAAAAAATTTGGTTGGTTTGATTGCATAGATTGGAAGATATTAGCCTTTCAAGTGAAAGAAAAAGTTTTTGGAGGCCTAGCTAACAACTTCATTGTTCCCCTGATGATTTTTACCACTATAAACTTCAAAATTAGAGACATACTTCGGTTTCAAATCAACAAATTATTAGACTTTCAAGACTCATTTCTCAAGCTTTTGGGCCATGTACTTTTGTATTGGACAAATATGTGCCCTTGTATCGGATCATCATTTTTTCAATGTTACTCGAGATGTTACCAAATTTTTCTACATTCCAAACTTGTTTGCAATTATCATGGATTGCATTTAGTAACCATCTAATTTACCCCATTTTGTCATAGCTCATAATAGCTTTATCCCTCTTATACTCCACAAGATTGGTCAATGTGCAAGCATTTTGTCAAAGAAAAACTTAGGTCCCAATCATGAGTTGCAAAATAATTGGGCAATGAGAAAATGAATACTTTCTATGTCAATATGATTTCACATCCAGTTGGCACTTCATGTCCATGTAAAGAATTATAGCAATAAAGGCTTTCAATTCCATGATATCTAAAGGCTTCCATTGTTGCCCTCCAAAGGTCCTATCATCTTCATTCTCTCCCTTGGCATACTAGTTAGTCTTCATGACAATGGCATGTAAAATCCACATTGGCTAGAATATGTCATATAATTTTGTATAATACTCTCCTCTCCTATACCCTTACTAATTTTCCAGCTACAAAATTTGTCTCCAAGTCCTTCATCCCAACCCCAATCTAGATTATGTATGTACATTGCTTTAAAGAGGCTCACAAATTGCTTACATTCCACCTATGCTCTCATTGCTCCCGTGCATTCCATTTTTTCCTTGCATTTCATCCCCCTTGCCTCCTTGCACATTTGCTCTAATCCCCCACTCCCTAGACCAAGGTCCCCATAAGGTAGTCTATTACCTCCAGTCCCTAGTCCATTTCCCCCAATTCCTTGTCCATTCCCTCAATCCCCTCCAAGGAGAGGTATGGTGAGTTAGGGCCACTTCTAGCTATTGCTCTAAGAGAACGATCTTGGTTCTCCACTAAGTTTCAAGGACCTTCAACAACCAACACTCCTCCATTGTCTTCCAATGCCACTGCAAGAGCCTAAAGGTAGTACCTTTTTTCTTGCCAAAGGCTCTAATTGATAAATTCTAATTGCATTATGCAATGTCAGTACTCTAAATTGTTTGATGTTTGCACTATATCCTAGGTTCTTTACTTTTCATTCAATACCCTAGAATCCTTTCACTCAAATTAAGCTTACATTCTACAAGCTTTGAATTAGATGTACCCACATTAGATTTCAATTATGGTATATATATATACCTTGAAATCATAAGCAAATGCAAAAAGAATCAAACATACAACTTGGACAAAGAAACAAGGGCTCCACCTCAAATTCCACCTCCTTCAAGTTGCACCTTAAGTTGCACTTTTCCCACATGCTACATGACTTTGAAAATGCCTTCCACAATACAAAAATGATAACAAAGGATATATGGGAGTCTAATATAGTAGGACTTCTTGAGACTTGAAGATGAAACCAAAAAATCAATGGATTTCCAATAATTTTACCAATTAGTGCATATTTCATCCAATTTCCAATAATTTTGGCAATCAACGCACTTAGTTTTCTAAAATTTTGATGACTTTTCTAACAATTTCCTATAAATTCGAATTTCTCAAAAAACAACTTATTTTTTGTCAAATTTGATAAGGTATTATGGTATTTCATCTCCTTTGAACCTAGACCTTCCCTTCTCCATTTCCCTCTTGCTAATCACAAATTGAGATCAAAAGTTGTAGAAGTTTGAAAGCATTGCTTCCACAAATGTACAATTGTCTCTCCTTACAAGAAAATTTTGAATTGTGGTTCAAATATTGAACTCTTCATTTTGTTGCTTGCAACTTGGAAGGAGTAGGAGACCTAGAGTTGTTATTTCTCTTTCACATTATTGCATGATGAAGTGAGCAGAAGAGGGACTGACAAGTGGGCAACAAAATTTACGTGAAATTGTATTAATTTCACAACTTGGGGTGCCATGATCTAAGTAGTGGGTGACATTTTGGGGTTGAAATTTGTAGGTGACATGACTTAGGTAGTAGGTGACATTTTGGGTTGAAATTTTAATTAGCAAGAATTAAATTGGTGTATTTGGCCTTGAATTCAAAATCATGAGAGGCAATGGAATCAACCTTCAATTACTCTAAATCTGTGCAATGTGCTAATTATGACAATCATGTAGTCTTTGCACTAGAAATTGGTCTCACAAATGAGTATGCATTAGTTAGTTAGACTACATTTGCAAATTAAAAACGAAACTCCCTCTCTTTCTTTATATATTGTTGCATGTAGCAACTTGTACCTATCACCTACTCTCTAAAACCGTTGGTCACCCGTGCAAGTCTGTCGATTGGTATGTGAGTCATCTACCAACCCAATAAAGGAAATCTCATCGAAATCCGACTCTCAATTCAAAAGTTACAAGCATTTTTTTTAGTGAAATGGTGCCAATATAGGGTAAGTTCACAAGCCAACTTTGAAGAGGGACAGTACATGGCCAGAATGTCAATGAAAAGCTTAATTCAAAACTGCATCAACCACAAAAATTTTAAAATATCATACTAGAAATTTAAGATTGTAAGACCCAAACTCAACTTGTCTTTAGAGGGAACAATGGTCCTTGGAGGAGTTACAGTTTGATGTATAAATTTCAAACTATTTTTTCTCTACACAAAATCAATGAAAACGTCAGTTGAAATTATATAACCATTAGAAATGAATATCAATTACCTTGTAATAGTGAGATCTTTTCACACCTTCTCTAGAAGAAAGCCTGGCTTTCTTAGTAGTAAGGTAGGAAATGGATAAATCAATATTTAAATAAACAGATTAAAATTTTTTTAAAGTCTAGGATTTTAAGAAGAAGAAAGTAAAAGTAAAAGCAACTGCCACGTGCACCCTCCCCTTTTTAGGTGCTGATTTTTATTATGTAGGCGGCATGATGGGTAGTAACTTGAGGGGGATCATTTCGCCAATCGAATTTCGTCCTTGGAAAGGCCGAAAAAACGGGGAAAGGCTCACTGGCTGCCACCTGTCTGACCGCACTCATTGCCATTCCAGATTCAAACTTTCCATTTATAACGGCCTCATGCATGCTGAGGTGGCATATCTATTGGATGGGGCGGGATCCCCCTTCCATTCCATTTCAGTTCCCCACGGGGGAATCGGATCCCTCCAACTTGGACTGACCGGACGGAGTGCCCTAAGAAACCCTAAAAATAAACCCTAAAAATAAGCCCTAGAAAAAGGGGTAAACCCTAGAGGGGCTACACTAAATAGTAGTGGAAATGAGGTTGCCTGAATTGAATTGAATAAAATAATTAGGTTAGGTTAGTTGGCTTATCTGACCCCCCAAAAGTTACTTTACCCTGAGCCATCAAAGTCAACAAATATTTGTAAGAGATATTTCTATGATTCTCAATTTTACAACAATATAGAGGAGCCAACAACAACCGATCAAATAAGTCATTGTGGAAATGATGTGGAGTAGTACAAGGCAAAGCAAATATTTGTGGAAGTGCAGAGATAGAAATGATGAGGATTGCCAAAATAATTGGTAATTTTATCACTTGGAACTGAAATTACTATGAATTGGGGAAGCTAGAAGTTGGTCTAGACCTATTTAGAGTCTTCCAATTCCAATCATTCAAGAACTATTTTTCTTGCTCACTACTTTGGGATACATGTCATGGCCTTGCTAGTCCCAACCTTGAAAGGGAGAGAAAAAAAAACATTCCAAGTTTTAGTTGAAAATTTGTTCGAACCTTGGTTGGAAATCACTACACCCTACAAGTTGGGTGTGGGGTTCTAGTCGGGAATGGGTGGTCCTACTTTAGAGTTAATTGTGAAGGAGAACCCAATTTGAAACAAGGATGTCAAAGGAAGCTTTGACTAGGAATAATACAAAAGAAATACAACACCAAACTCCATCAGTCCCCAGTTTGGGTGCTTCAAGGAGTTTTGTCATGTTTTTTTTTCAAACTCAAACTCATGGTCCCGCATTGCAGACATTTTACGATTAACTCACTAATACCTAATCCAAAAGTAGACCATTTTCATTTGTAAACATAAAGGATTTATGACTCTTAGTTACAACAAACACAAAATTCAAAAGTTGAGTGCATTCTTGTACAATAACAATAAATATTTATTTAGTGTTCAATGTCAATAAATTAGTAGGGGTAACCTGATTTCACTTTTTAGTGTAGATTGATCAACACCATCTTGACTTGTAGGTTCACCACTTCCAAATTCTTTTCCCTTACATGAGTTTATTATTTACCACAAATAACAAGTTTGGAAAATTTGAATTTACATTTTGAATCTGGAATTCAGAATTCTAGAGTCCAAGTCATGATTACAAAAATCAACCACTCTACAATAAGGGGGGCGGATTTTTAGCCTTTGTGATGACTCCCGGAAGACATATTCATACATCACTAATAAATAATGTTATAATGTTATGTTTTCATGTTTTCAAATTAAAAAATAAAAAATTTGCAACATACATTTGTAAAGCTAAGCATTAGGGGCTCACGGACTCTAAAGGATGCAATTCCTAAATTGTCAAACTAAATATAGAAATATCAATTTTAAAATACCATAGTAAATACTATAATAACTGATTCAATTAATGCAAGAGCTTAAATAGGACCAGGGAGAACTACCCCCCTCGCTCAGCCCTACGGGCAAATCCTGGAATTATTTATTTTCTGCACATAAATTTTTTTGCAAATTTTGAATTCATTTTTGTGAACAGAGACTCCAAATTAGCTCTTTGAGGTCAAGAGTATACCCTATAACAGCCCAAAATAGGGGGCTTTTTTTTTACTTGCACCCTTGGTAAGGCCGAGCGAAGGGGTCAATCCACCCCGATCTTAAATACTGTAGTAGGAAACTCTTCACAGTTTCACATCTACTTAGATGAATGTTGCTTTAATCAATGTGATAAGTTGAATCAATTTTAGAAAAAAAATTGAATGAATGTAGTTGAAAAGTGAATGAAATTACATGAATGTGAAGATGAAAATCGGATTACATTTATACTATTTGATCGTATGATAATAATTGATGAGGACCATATTACATTGAAGGTATGATTACATTATATTATATGGGTAGAGGAGATGATCAAGTGATCTTTTGTAAGTATACAATCTAGCTAGCTCTTCACTATAGTAGTTTGATAAAGGGAGAGTAAATATGGCAAAAGCATATGTTAGCTTCAATGATGCCGCAATTTATGTAACCATTCAATTTTTATCTTTGAGTGGGTTTGATAATTATGATTGAAAAGTATATTAAGCTACAAAATGCTCTAGTTGTTTTTTGAACAAAATTCACATAAAAAAGTGGTGGACAATTCTCCTTGTCGATTTAGTTTTGTGAAAAACAATTCAATAACATTCATCACTTCCAGGGGGGTTGTAAAGCACCTCCAGTGTTTTATTTATACACCATATTTTGTCAATTGTCTACAACAAAGAGATATTGGCTATTTTTTGTGAGGGAAATTTTCATTTGGGGGGGGGCGCAAAATAGCCAAATTATTACTTATCAAAATAGCCCAATTTTACCTAGGTATTACCTAGTTTCTGCATAGATATCACCAAATATTATCCAAGTATCACATGAGCATTGAAGAACAACTGGCCCCTTCTCCAAAATGAAAAACAAAAAACAAAAAACATTAAATAGGGGGATTATGGGAACTAAAAAATCAAAGGAACTTATTGTGGAAAACCGTAGATGTTTGAAACATGATGCACAACCCCCAGATACTTCACCAACTATTGATACATAGATATTTATGTAGTATGCAATGTAGGTTAATTAGTATGGGTCCCCTTAAAACCCCTATTGTGTAGGTATCTCCAAGTCATTACTCAGTAAGAATTGCGTCAAACCCAACCCACTAAAGTCCAAAATCCAATAAGGTATATTGGTGTCCCTTGGTCTTAAAGGTCCAGCTTGGAATTTCTGCACATGACTCATCAGATCCTAACTTATACGGAGTATAATTTATATAATTTAGTGTGCCTGCACATGATTCACTGAAGATGAAAAGCTAAAATTAAATCAGTTTATTAGTGTGATTTGATTTTGGAGTGTCCTGATTTACCGATTCCAGGGATGGGAACCAGGTGCATGGAAATTCCTTTCAAAAGTCGGTCAAGGACTTGGAAAAGGTGGAATGGTATAATCTCAAGAATCTTGAAAAAGGCTACAGCTGATCATCCATTCTAATTTTGCAAATAATAATACCTTAAGGAAGGCCCGGATCATGGGATCATGGGATCATTTCCGCCGAGGAACATGGGGCTTGAAATTTCAAAGTTCAAATGGTATGGTCCACTTAAGGGAAAAGGTAAAAAGACCTAAAATTGCACCAAAGTTTTTACGCATAAAATATGGAGTCGAAATTACAACAAGGGGGGATATTTTACTTATAGATAAAAATGGAAATGAGGAATTTACAAAGAAGAAGAAGAAAGAAAAAATTGTTTTGTATTTTCAATGAATTTTCAAATCAAACTTCAAAGTGTTCTTTAGGATGCATGAAGCATTTTCAGAAAGATTCAAGACCATTCACTAAAGACCTCACAATATCCTACTACCAATACCTCCATTTGGAAATTGTGTATCCATTTTCATTGATGATTGCATTGAGAATGGGTACACTATTTCCCGAATGGAGGTAGTATTACTTTGCAACCATGTTGTGCCATGTGTAAATTTGGGGACATCCCACATAGATGATTTGCAATCATATTTGAAGCATTTTGGGAGATCCCTACATTACAAAAATGGGGGGCAGACAAAAATGGGTACAACTATGATTGAGGGTTCTGAGGGAAAATAAACTAGTTCTTGGAGTTTTGAGGGAAAATAAACTTTGCTTGCCAAAAAATCTGTCGTGAAATCTTCATGTTTGCAAGTTTTCCTTGCTTTTCATCTAGACATAAATTGATTCATAATCTTGTATAGAAATTGTACAAATCAAGTGACGAAACTAATCATATTGTTGAAAAATAGGCAAGATTTAGATTTTTAGCATATTTGGATGTATTTCATCTATTCCAAGTATCTCCAATCTTCCAAGTATTTCCAGGTATAAGCTCATGGAAAACATTCGTCATCCACCTACTCAATGCCAATTGTATTAGATATTCATTCATCACCACACTTTATAACAAATTTCAAGTAACAAGTGTTGGGGAGTGCTAGTATGTGAGCATAAAATCTTATATGAGTCCATGAGCCTAGGAATCTAAATTATAAACACCTTTTATGGTTATAAGTGCCTATATTATAGATACTAATTGTATGTTATAGACACTTTCTATATTATAGTGTGCCTATGTTATAGATACATTTACTGTTAACACCTTGAATAGTTGTATATACCTACAACTAGGTTCAAGGCTCATAGGCTCACACTTCTACGCTTGTGTGCTAGTGTTGTTAACAAGCCACATCAAAGAAATAGCTTGTTATGTCAAATATTAATTTTAATATGCTACATATGAGTCTTATAACCATCACTTCATAATATTCAATCTTCTTATTTCAAATAATGTAAAGTCAATATTGAAAAAAAGAAAGATGAATCAAACAAAGAGTTGATGTTCTCTACCAACAAAGGATTAAGTATTCTTTGTTATTCCAAATTTATTACTTTCATTTGTATAATTTAAAGAAAACCCTTACCCCCTAAAGTTCTTTAAAGGTCCGTAGAGCTTTTTGAAAGCTTAGGTAGGTTCAGATGAAGTCAATTTTGAGCAGATGAAAGTGAAATTCTTACCAAAGATGCACATTTCTATAAGCTTCATGAAGATATGTATTCTTTTTCAATTGGATACTTTGATCAAAAGCTATGGGGCTTGAAAGTTTTTTAGTAGCTTGGTCAGCATGCCAATAGAAAAGATAAGCAATCATGCAAGTTGTGAATATTTCTTCATTAACGTTGAATACTTATGTCTTGCAATCTATAAAGCCGAATTGGCTGAAATTTATTTCACACATTCTTGAAATAGTACAAAGAAATAATGTGTTATTGAAGATTTTTTAACTTTTATTTTTCAATTTTCACTCAATGCACTAAAAATGGCAATTTAAAACAATTTCAGAACTATTAGCACAAATTCTAGTGTAAATTCATGAGATTTAAAAAATAAATTACTTGATCCAAAGGGAAAAAAATTGTATTTACCACTGAAATTTAGATTCTTCCAAAAAACAAATTCTCCAAAAATAATTGAAATCTTGCTTGCTCATATAGTTGTTGTTTTTTGGGCATCTTTTCAATGCAAGATGGTTTTAGGTATGTTAAATGCCTCCACTATCTTTTAAAATTAGCAAGCAAGTTACTACCTACCCAATGGTCTAAATTTCTAAATTTTCAAAGTTAAGGAGTGCCTCGTCTACATAATTGAGTCAAACTATGCTCACCTTGTTGGACAGGGCCTAAATTTTCTTTTCTTCTAACTTCTTAATTAGTTCACATTTGAATGATATAGATTTTCAAAACTCTTTGCTAATGATATTATATAGTTCATACAATACAAGTTTGAACATTTAACTCAATAACTAACACTTCACAAAAAACTTCAAAAAATAAGTTTGATGAAAATCTTTTAAAATATAAAACAATAGGAATATAACATTCTAAATTCAAGAAAGCAAAATTCTTCTAGAAATCATTGGTATTCAATCTACAATCAATTTTAGGAAGAACTCTAAATTTTTATTTCAAATTTTATTGATAAATATTGGTTATGTGCAAAATATTCTTCAAAGATTAGTGCATTAACTGCATATTGTGCCCTTTTGTTAGAAACACTAGTTTTAAACCAATTTAAAAAATACATAGCATTGGCACATTAAAAATAAAACAAACTATGTATGACTATCAACTATAAATCATCCATACATCAAATTTATATTTCTTTATATTAATTTAAGTGAATGATTTGAATATGATAGTGTGAAATTTGTGTTTTAATCTTATATCCAAAAATTCATTGAAATTACACATTAAAAATTTTCATTTTGAAACTCATTTAGAGAAATTAAAAAATAAATAAACAATTCAAATAAACTATAATTACATAATAATTTAATTTATAAATGAAAAGGTATTTGAAAAATTATTATTATTTGAGGTTGTTTATTTTTACAAGTTTGAATATACCAAAAAAATTATAGCTCAAAGTTCCAGCCATCAACATCTTTTCTTTCATGAAATTTGAGGTGGAGTTCTATATCGAGATACACTCTATCTTTTAAAGTACCTAATGTATTTGTGAAAATACAATCACTCATTGTTTTTTAAATTTTGGTGATGCTATCTAAAGACATTCATAAACTTCATAAAAAAAAAATTTGTATCCATGATTTTTTTTAAATCTCAAAAGTTGCTCATTTAGTGCATTAGATACAAAATGAGGTTGATCCTACTATGCATTCACAATGGCAAGGAATTACAATTCTCTTAAATTAACAAGCAAAAGAGATTGAAGTCTACCAAAAAAATTGAAAGATTTTCATATATCTTTGTTGATGTATGAAACCTATTTTGCTAGGATATTGAATCCTTAAAACAAATGTTTAAAACATTTGCCCCCATGGTGTACAATGTACATTTCAAGATATGAACATGTATTCGAAGATGCAATAAAGTTCTATATGACTTGAATTTTTTTGTAAACTCATAAAATATTGATCAAAATGTTGCATAAAATTGATGATTTGGGGGACTTTTGCTTTGTAGTTTTTCATAAATGTTCTACCTATAGAAAAGGAAAAAATGGTGCAATTTCACATATATTGTCATTTTGTCAAGGCATGGAGAGTGGAAGGAAGTTCCAAATCACTTGTAGATTTTTGAGTTGCTGATAGATATTTTAGTTGTAAGAATGGCCATGCAATTGTTGTTGCAATAAACATCGCTTGAAAATATAGTAAATTGTTTATGCAATATTAAATTTAATAACATCATATACTTAGTTCATACAAGATTAGAATGTGCGTACAAGCATGTGTTGATTGTGTGGGAATAGTGACCTTATGGCACTTGGATGTGGCCTTCATTCCCCAAGTGTGGCATTCATTTCCTTTGACTTGCACTTAATTAAATGAAAAATGACATTTATTATTCTTTGCATAACATGAGGACAATGATTATAGGCTACATTGATCATCCTTTGGAAGTCCTACAACTTTGACTTGTATATGTAGTCATATCTTGGTATTGTGAATGTACTTCTACCCAATCTCATGTACTTCAATGAATTATACTATATTTGATCCAACATATAAATACATGCTCAAATAATGGGCTATAGAATACATCTTGTAGCCCTTTTTTCTTTTAAAAATTGGGCAATTTGCATCAATCTATAGTACAAGTATTCTTAGATCATGCTTATATCCAATGTAGTCATATCCTTTGTCAAATATGAATTTTTCCACATTTTGAGGACTCCCTTAGTTCCCTTTTTTTTCTAAGGATTAAAAATAATTTTAAAAAAAACTTCTCATTGAATTATGGATTTTTTTTTAATCGATAGAATCATGTTCTCAAGTCGAGTTATGCTCCCAAAGCATCATTAGGAAAATATATTGGGCCTTTGACTTAGGCAATGATAGGTGAAAGAGGATATAATGAACAAACGGTACTTTGAACTTTGTACACTTATTTATTGTACAAAAGTATATTGTCTATAATTTTGGTTTAAGATGATAATAAACTAATTAGATTGATAGACTAATTAAATTTTGAATTTTTTCTATTGCAATTGGTGTACTTGGTATCTCTCTCTATCATTCAAAATAATTATTTAGATCATTTGAATGAAATAGGTTTTGTTTGATTTTGAATTGGATTTCATTAGAAATACTCTATGTATTTTAAATTTTTCTAACGATGTTACTTTCTATTACAATTTTATATTTATAAATTATTTTATTGATATTTATGTACAATTGGTTTACAATTTCAAAATTTTATGCAATTTTTATATTCAAATTTTCAATATAAATTTATTAGGCATTAACCAAAATAAATAATTATATCCAAACTTGCCATTGCAATAAAATATATATTAACTACATACAATCAACCTTCTTGAAATTTGAATTGTTATAGTTAGATGAATGTTGGACGTATGGAATCATTGTACTCCATTTTAATTTTGAAGAAAACATGTGATATGTCAAGAATGTGAATCAATAACACATAATTTGAATGAATTTGGCTATGAAAATTAATGTTGTATTTTGTAAACATTGAAATGATTCACCTATTGTGATTAAATTGGTTGTCAATGTTTAGTTCATTTGTCTTTTTGTACTTTGAGTGGTTGGTTATTTCTGTCATTTTTGTAGTATATTGTAGATAGATACCAACAAAATCATTCTCCTACTATGAGTAGATTAATCATCAAGTGGTCGGTCAATTCTGTCATTGGTCGCCAATTGCTTAATCCATTTGTCTTCTTCGTACTTTTAGTAGTCGGTCATTTTTGTTGTTTTCTAATACTGATATTGTAAAAAGAGACCAATAAGTCCATTCACCTACCCTGAGTGGACTGGTCACGAATTGCTTAATCCATTTGTCTTCTTCATACTTTCAACTATCGGTCATTTTTGTTGTTTTGTAATATATTATAGAAAAGAAACCAATAAGTCCATTCACCTACCATGAGTGGACTGGTCGCCAGTTGCTTAATCCATTTGTCTTCTTCATACTTTCAATAGTCGGTCATTTTTGTTGTTTTGAATGTATTATAGAAAAGAAATCAATAAGTTCATTCACCTACCATAAATGGATTGGTCTCCAGTTGCTTCTTCATACTTTTAGCAGTCGGTCATTTTTGTCGTTTTGTAATGTATTGTAGAAAGAAACCAATAAGTCCATTCACCTACTATGAATGGATTGGTCACTAGTTGCTTTATCCATTTGCCTTCTTCATACTTTTAGCAGTCGGTCATTTTTGTGGTTTTGTAATATATTGTAGAAAGAAACCAGTAAGTACATTTGCCTACTATGAATGATACTGTGGTTGTCAGTTGGTCAATCTATTTTTTGTTTTCATACTTTAAAAAATCTATCATTGTTGGTCGGTCATCACTGGTCGGTAATTTTTTGTTGTTTCTTGTAATATATTGTAGAAAAAAAACTAAATGTCCATTCACCTACTATGAGTGACATGGTTATTAGGTGTTTGACCAATTTGTTGTTTCTATAATTTAAGTGGTATGTTGTTTTTTTGTAAGAGCATCTATAATACTTGCATTGACCACGGACCGACCAACACTAATTGGCAAGCTTTTTTTAGAGTTCCATAATGGCATTAGCTCTTTTCCAAGTGACAACTTCTCAATGCCCACCCTTAACTTAAAACTCTAAGCTCTTCTTGGAGTTGAATCTTTAGAAGTCTAAGCACTAGAGAATAAGGGATTTAAAAAATTCTACCTTTGTGAGGAAAAGAGAAAGAATATTCATTATAGCAAAATAATTCAAAACTATCAAATACAAAGTCCGCAAATGGTAACAATTGTATTAGGCAATTGATTAATCCATTTTGAAAAGGTTCATCGTGGCTATTCCATTACTATCTTCACATGCATGTTGAGTAGTGGATGCTCTAATATATTGTAAAATTCCAATTGGTAGAATATCAAACACTATGTGAATTATGTCGTTTTTAAAATGACATTTTTGCTTTCATGTTACAATGCACTTTCATCACACACTAGAGTTTTGTCACTTGTAGTTTGATGTTTCAATACACTTTTGCATAAACATGCACTATTGTTTCAATACACATCACTCCACTCCACTACATTTTGGTACACTTTTATCTAAATATATCAATAAACTATTGTTTAAGAGTTAAGTTGATTAGATCTATATCTATACATATGACTCAAATTCATTGAAAAAATGTTAGTGTAGTGAAGTGAAAGATACAAAGATTTTTAGATCAAATTTAACCAAATTATTCCTTATAGCAAAAATAAGAAGTTCACCTTTGAGCTTCATTTTCACAAACTTTAAAAATTAAAAACAATATAAAATTGATATTATTTGCTAAAACATTCTCACCATTGGAATCAACACTTTTCATTTTCATGGTTAGGCTATTTAAAATTTAGTTTTGCCTTTAATTAAACAATCTTGTTCATTAAGTGTTTTAAAAATAAAATTGCATGCTTTTACTTCTTTCATATTAAATGTCAATAGAAAATAAAATAGTAGGAGAAACTCTATAAAAAATAAAAAATTTTAAAAAAATAAAAAATAAAAAATAAAAAATAACATATACTTCAATCACTATGATCTTTCAATCTATGATTTTTTTTTTCATAAATATATCTTCAAATCAATATACTATATATAGGTTCAAAATAAGATTCCATATTTAGATCTCAAAAATTTGACAGTACATATTATCATATAAATGGTGAATTTAAACTCTTTATATGTGAAATGTGGTCATGGAATTAATTATAGAAATTAAAGGTAAAATTTGATGAGTGCAAAGTATTTTAATTCAATCCATTTTGTGTGGGAAATATCTTAATTAACTTTAATAACCCCTAGAAGAATATGGAAAAAGGGTGACATAGATTTATATAATTTGAGACCAATTTATTTTGTCTTAACAACATTTCACACAAATATCTATATTTTTTCAAACTTCCCTTCTTATTCCATCTCAACATGAACTAAGTTAGAATCTTGGACAAAAATCAAGAAACTCCAAAGTCCAAACTAGTGAAGAGGGTAAAGTCACTTTTTAATCAATTCATCAATTTTATATAGCTCATTTGTTATACTACTATGTGATGTTAGCTCTCCTACATGTTAATTGTATTATAATAGTTTATAAACAAGCAAGTCTATTATGAGTTGCTTTGACTTTGTAACTAGGATTTTATTTTGAGCAAAAATTAGCTTAAAAGCAATACAACTTTTTTGAAAGAATACATGCTATTCATATTTTTATAATGGAAAAAATGTCTTATTAACTACAAAACTTTAAGATGGTATTGTTTTGGGGCAAATGCAAATAGTTTTTTGACAAATAAATGTTTTTCATCGTGTCCACAAATATATATAGCTAAATTACTTCAGTGTAGATTGTTTTGGAAAAATCTAAAATAAAATAAATTAAAAGATTGAACTTGAATTACAAGTTAGGTCCTACATAAACTTTTGCTCATTCATCATTGATATCCATTATCTTTTCTTTCCGAGATTTATCTACATTTGTTCCACACTTATTCAATTATTCTACACATATTGAGATTGATTCTACATTTTCAAGAATTTATTTACTTTTCCAATATTCATATACACTTATTTAACTGCTAAAGGTCTAAACACCGTTTATTGGCAACATAGCGATTCTAAGCAACTCACTATGAACAAATTTTTTATTTTGACGGCATAATTAAAAAGTTATTACATGATATGTACTCCTTATGATATGACATGAGGAGTAATTTTTAGTGGGTAGTGGACATCCTCGGCAACCCAAAAAACTTCTTCTAAAATCATTCTTTTTAGCAATATAAAAAGCTTTGAGTCAATTACTTTCATCAATGAAATGAAAGTTATAAGGAATTTTTGTTTGCAAGCAATTATGAATTCTATACTAAAAATAAACTTTGAAGTCCTTTGTTTAACTCAGATTTTAGTATTTTTGGAAAAAATAGAATCATTAGGATATAGATTGTTTACCACAACATTACAACCATTAGGATTGGCATTTTTCAATTCCATAAATAAATTATTAAAAAATTCATATTTATAATCATTCTCCACTTACTATTTTTTCCCTATATATTGTACAATTCCAAATGATCTGAAATTTTCTAAGCATGTGCGAACTTGCTTTGAAGAATGAACCCAAAGAAGCACCAACAACATGGCCATTTTTTCATACAAATGTGAGCTTGTGAAGTGTAACTGCCTTGTTTTTTGTAGGACCTCCCAAAAGATTTGTACCAATTCAAATGCTAATATCTTGCAATCCACATGGTGGAAATTTCTGAAATTTTTCCATTTCTTCTCAAACAAGCTCACTACAAGACCCAAGACCCTACAATTACATGCATCCCAAAATATTTTGTCTAAAATTTGGCACTTGTACTAGAAATGGCACTTTTGGAGCATTTTTGGTGAATAATGTCAATGAGACAATTATAGTTAGTTCACCAATAAAATTTCAAGTAACCCTAAAGTAGATTGTTAGCTATTGTGATTTATTCACAATGGTTAGAAATTTCCATATTATTTTGTGATTTTTTTAAAAGGCATGATTATTTAGCATCTAATGCAATTATGACATGAGAGTCAATATTAATACGATTGATTTTATTATAAGACCAAGATTGATTAGTATATTGATAAAATATTGTTTAAAGTTCACGTCAATTAGATCCATGTCTATATA
Organism: Rhytidiadelphus loreus; assembly: GCA_947034895.1. Taxonomy (NCBI): domain Eukaryota; kingdom Viridiplantae; phylum Streptophyta; class Bryopsida; order Hypnales; family Hylocomiaceae; genus Rhytidiadelphus; species Rhytidiadelphus loreus. The sequence goes on from OX344764.1 coordinate 51,932,964, forward strand.
TACATGACTTCAATTTATTTAATAATTATTTGTATAATGAAGTGAAATATATGAAGTTCATCTTTGACCTTTATTTTCACAAAATTTCAAAATTAAAAATGACATAGAAATTATAGTGCTTTCTAAAATATTGTCACTCTAATCTACGTCAATACTTTTCATTTCCATGACTTGGTTATTTGCAATTTAGTCTAGTCTTTGATTTAGCAACCTTGTATACTAAATAATTTTTTTCCAAAAACATTACATGCATAGATTTATTTTATATTAAATGCCAAAATTTAATCAGGATTTCATTTTTGAACAAAAACTAATACAAAAGCAATGCAAATCTTGTACATAAAACATTTGGCTATAAATTCTCCCTTTCTAATAGATTAAATTGCTAATTTGCTAAAATATCTTATGATTGTATTAGTTTTGTATGAATGTACACTTTCTTTTTTAACAATTGAATTTTTATCCACATTTCTTGTGTTTCATCCATATTTGAGTGTTTCATCCTTCTATGTAGTGTAATGTAGTTACCACATCTTTTGAGCTCACAAAATTAATTAATCAATTAATTAATTTTTGAGCTCATTCTCAGATCCCCGGGTTTAGAAAAAATATTAATTGAAATTAATTTCTGAATTTTTTGTCCCCCCCTCCCCTTACTTGTAATTTTTTGCTCAAGTATACAATGACAAACAATATGGGACAATGGAAACTATATCCCGTATCAATATCCCGTATCCATATATGTACACGTATTTGTATTCGTATTCGTATTTGTACACATATTGTATTTCAATATCAAATACTGTATTTGTAGAATATCCGTAACCGTACTCTAATTTGTATTTGTATTTGTATCCATATTCATATTTGGATGGATGGCTCAGATTAAATCTCAAAGATCAACGTCTTAAATTTTTTTGAGAAATTGACGACGATTTCAAAGGTAAGCATTTTTAAAAAGAAAAATCAACGTCCTTGAAAAATTTGGAAAGAAGAGGGGGCAACTAATACCCTTGCTCACTCTTTTGGGTACATTGTAGAGTAAATAGCCTCATCAAGTCCAATGAAGTTTGTTTTTAGTATTGCCTAAATAAATTAAAATTAAAGTTTGCTTAAATTTCAAATACACTTTAACAAAAACTTCCACACATTCATTGTTGATACATGCTACTATCAACTACAAATAAATGAAGGTAGCAAGTCTTTTGTGGAGCTCCCTCCCGTGGATAAATGTACAATTTTTTTTGCTTATCTTGTAGTGGCTCTAGTTTGGAGTCTCTGATTTTATATATGAATTCAAAAAATTTCAAATTTGATCATCAATGGTAAGTTCCAACATTTTATTCTATAGAATCTCCTTCCATGTAAGCAGTTGAAAAGGCTAGCTACCTACATTTACTTGCACTTGCTACCATCTTAGGAACTTTGAAAGACAAAAACAAATTATTGGGTGCAATAAAAAAACTTTATAATCATCGTAACAACAAGCATCTACGCTTGAAGAGACACTTTTCATGAAGCACTAACTCACTTACCAAATAAGGACCTACTTAAACTTCTTCACATGAAGTTGTTGTTAATACAAAGCTTTCTTTCTTTGACCTCTTTGATCCATCCCATTTTTTTGGAGCAAATTTTGACATTAAATTTACTTCATTATGGCATTGCCTACCTAAACACTTGGGGATCACTCCTTGTAATTTAAGGTATACACTTGAGTTAAGAGGGTATTTGATGTGGGGTTATTTATCTTAATTATTGCATTTAAGATGACAATATTTTTACATAAAATTCTAAAAAGGGCATATTTTCAATATCCTATAGTTTTTATAAATTCATTCATGCAAGTTTTTAAGTGGGGCCATCTTACATATAAAATTTAAATGTCCAATTTTCTCCCAACCCCACCTTTCTTCACAAATTTTCTCTTCCATACACTACATCTATGTATGGAGTATACATTGTGAAACCAACAATAATCAATTGAATTCAAGTGACAATTTTTAACCCCTAAAGGCCAATTGTCCATTGAATGAACAATTGAAACTCTGGGCAGGTCCCTATGAAGTCAATTTTGGTCAAATGTTCATAAAATTTTGACACAAGATGTGAACATGTATCCTCTTAGTGAAAATATAATTTTTTCCACCCTAAACTTTTTTGGCAGCCCTTACAATTTGGGCATCTTTGGGGCATCTTTTGCAAAAATTCTCATCAACTATTGAAATTTGGCATTTATTTTACTGATAAAATATGACATACGATTATCAAAACCAATTTAGTTCTCAAATTACATTCTGAGAGGAGTCAAACTTTATTAGCTATATTAGGTTGGCTTCAAGAAGAAAACTTTTTCTTCTGACCTCAAGCCCTATTATCTTGAAGTATGTAAAGTCAAAGTTCTTGAAATTTTTCCCAAATATTCTAAATATTTGTCTCTAATTTTTAACCATTTGGATTTCAAATTTAAAAGATATCTCATTGCACAAGAAATCATCAAAAAAAGACTAGTGTATTGCCAATGCATTTAACCTTTTTGCATTGCAAGTTGATTCAAATTTTTCAAGAATGAACCTAACATCATATATTTATGAATAGTCAAAATTCTCATTTTTTGCGTAGACCAAAAATTTTACTCCGAGAGGGCTTGAAGTTTATTGATCCTAATTTGGAGAAATGAAAATAAAGATTTTTTTTCTCACTTCAACATTATAATCTTTCAATCTACATGGTCAAATGGGCTGAAATTGTTTTCATACATTGTGAGAGTATGGAAATCATTGACACGTAGTAGTAGACTACTATAGGACTAATATAGAGGTAATTTTTTTTAATTTTTAACATACGTGCATAGAATTAGGTATAATCAGGAATAGTTTCAGAATAGTCCATTCTGGGTAAGTCTAATCCGAAAAAGATTTTAAGAAACCCTAATCCGGAATCCGGATTGTTACCGGAACCAGAGTACCTACGACCTATTTTCTGGACTAAGAAGTAGAGTGCCATTACGGGAAACGGTTGGATCCCCGTTCTCCTTTTATGGGTCCTCATTACTTAAGGCCCACCCCTTCTCATTTCTTTTCCTTTCATTTTCGCACAACTCTGGGGGCGCATAGCTGACTAAAAGAGTGGTGAGATAGGATCATGTTAGGGAGAGAAAGGGGAAGACAATGCTGATTGCACCGAATTAGGGGGTTCAGTGTGGCGGTATCCGATGGAACGGAGCAGCAATCCAAAACCCAAGGTGGCGGCGCGGATGGTGTCTCTGGCCATTCCTTTCGATCTACAACTCCGGAAGCAGTTGGACGAAGATCTCGATCATATGGGGTGTCTCGGGTTCATAGAGAGACCGTGGAACATCAAAAACGATGAGATGGTTCAGGAACTCATCGTAGGGGTTTCGAACGAGTACGAGTTGACTTTGAGAAGACGACCAATAGCATGGATGGAAGATGTTTGGGTGGACGTATACGGGTTCCAGAAAACCAGATCCGGATTGGCATTCCGGACGAATAAGTATGCTACCGAGGTCTTCTGAAACCCAACACACTCAAAGGAATGATGCTATCAGTGACTGTAACAACGATAAGCATAGACATGTATTCAAGTTTTTAATTCCGATTCTGTATTCAAAAAATCCTATCCGGATTACGGTCACCGTAGCAAGTACAATCTTTGGAGCACTAGGAAATCGGGTAGTGCACTAGGGAAGAGTGATCATGGAGATAGTAGCAAAGCTGATGGAGCATGTCGGAAGGAACAAATCTAGCCCCATCAGCCCCTACTTGTTCCATTTCTACTACCAGAAGAAAATCCTCAACAACATGGAGCTGATCGTGTACACCACTGGCACGGAGATCCTCAAGTATAACCTTACGGACAAGGTCAAGAGGAAGGAGGATCCGGGGTCGGAAGACAAGGAAGTTCCAGAAGATAAAAAAAATATAGTTGAGCAGCAGGAAAAAAGACGGAAGTCCACTGATCTGGGATCCCGGTTGCCAAAACTAGAGAAGGCAAAAACTAGTGAAGATCCAAACATTTTCAATGAAGGGCACAAGTAGATGGATCGATGCAAGTATTTGCACGACTAGATGGCGGACCTGATCGTCGCCATCGGTGAAAACTTGGGAGTTTCCGTACTTCAAATCCGGGATGAACTCAAGCGATGACTAGAGCCGGATGCCTTGCAGGCCAATGATGAAGTGATCCAGAAGTTAGAGAAAGAGCGGAACGACGTTCAAAGCTAGCTAACATGGACAGTAGGAGAGCTAAACACTACACGGAATCGGGAGACAAAAGCTTTCCGAGTAGTCGAGCACCTATCAGAGTTAATAGTACCAAAGCCAGAGGTCTTGTTGAGGGCCGAGTTGTTCAAGTCATGGCTAATCAAGGAGGGTCACGTATCCAGTTCAATGGTGGTAACCATCTTAATGGACTTCCAAGCCTGGATGGAGGTGGTGTTGAAGGAGATGCAGCAACTACTGAGACACCTTGATCTGGATAAGGCAATGGACTTCTTGACCTTTCCAGGTGTTCCGGCCAGCTTGTTTCTAAACATGCTCGGTCAAGAAGGAACGACAATTTCCGTTAAAGTCCTGTTGGAAGGACTGAAGTCTTTGTTGCAAGAGGAGCCTCTTGTAGGTAATGTGTAGAGTTCACAGACAAAAGTCCGGACCACAACCCAAAATGTCAAGGAATTGAGGCCACGTCCGGTTTCGACGCCAGTGCTTGTTCAATCAGCCACTTTGACCACTCCACCGTAGGGAGGAGGCACTTTCAAGATTCCTAGGATCCGGAGTGACTTGAATGAGTGGATTAACGTGTTGTTGAATCTGGCACGTACCTATCCGAAAGACTTTCCTCACATGGAAGAGCAGTCACCCAAGAAGAAGAAGACCAGCATTATAGATTTGGGTGATCCGTCAGCGGAGGAAATGATGGTAGATCAGATTGAGGATTCTGAGGAGGAAGAATATCAAACCGGATCCGAAACAGACGAAGACGAAGAGGATTCGCCTCGAGCGGTTCAATCGACTCCTACCCGAAATATATTGACTTGTTTGGCAAACAAGCCATCTCCTCCCAAAGCAGCTACTAGAGCACCAAAGAAGCAGCTCGTCGAAGAAAGCACGGAAGTGACTTAGGCTTTTAGTTTGTGTTTTAGGCAGTTTTAGTTTCAGGTTTTGGTTTCAAAACGGGTTTCCCGGATGTCCCGAGTTTCGGATTTTGAGAGCCAACAGCCCTGTAATTTTTCCGGTTATTTTGGAAGTCACTGTATGGTCATCATGATTTGGGGGTGGCCGTTTTTGCTTTTCATTTTGTTTTAAAGGAGTGCAGGCTTGTTGCCCTCTCATTCCATCCTTGTGCATTTGATTTTGATATTTTATTCCCTATTCCAAGTCACCGCTTGTAGTTTCCGAGTTCAGATTCTCGCGTTTGTTCTTGCATGTTTTTGTGCACGTAAGTGTTAGCGTGAGTTTGTCAGAGGCGACAATTACGCAGGAATCCTGGTCTACAGTAGATGGATTAGATTAAAGGTATTTTTGTGGAGAAGATTAGTGTTGTAAAGGAGGACTTGTGCATGGTACCTTCAAATGACTGGAACGGTAATCCGGTAGCACCCAGAAGTGGTGTGGACGAGGGTTCGGAATCCGGAAGTGGATTTATGCAGAGTTAAGCAACCGCCTCATGAAAAAATCCTAAATACTAGAAGGTCTACCAACCTCTGGATCACTCTAGTTCCTTAGAAACAGTCTCTTCTTGATTCCGGATGACTTCAGATCCGTCGTTGTAGTACATGGGACTTAGAGCATCTTGTGTGACTTGCTTTCTACTAATCTGGAAAGTTGTGAGGGTGTCTTCTCTTCCCTTGGGTTGCGCATATATAATTATTGGGTTTGTTTGTGTGTTTTTATGTAGAGAGTTTAGAAAGTAATTGACTAACACAGGTGGTGGAGTTCCTACGCCTCTAAAGATCAACAGTGGACCCTCTGAGAGTAAAACAGAGGTAACTAAAACCAACACGGTGTCAAGTTGTATTCCGGAAACTAGGTGAAGATGGATCTAGATTGAAATCCGGTTAGTAGTTGGAACTGGAAGATAGAGAAAAAGGTTGACAAATTGTTTTAGTTTGTAGAAATAGGAAATCTGGATATCAAAAGTTTGTGACAAGATCTTGGAATCCACTAGGACGATATTTTGAGTTGTCTTAATACATTTGTTGTGTTAAGGATACTTATATCTAGATAACGCTACGACACACATTGTTATAACTATATAATACACTTTTATATAGTTGGATTTTTTTAATAATTTTTTACTTTAGACAATGCATCAAAAATTGACAATTTTGGAATTTTCCTCTTCCAAAATACCCTCTAGTCTTTAGGGGTTAATAACATTGAACACTTTAGAATTCCTAATGAAACTATCCCATGAAAATCTGATTTCATATGAGTGTGATTAACACATATGGCTTCAAAGATTAGTATTAAATGAACTATAAATTCTATCTTCATATTGTACAATTTTCAGTTTGTTGAATGCACTAAGGTAAACCTCTCTATTTATACAATGTGACAATTTTTCCACTTTTAGTTGATGTCTTACATTTACATTTAATTTATTTTTTTATATATACGCTACAAGTACCATGGCACAATTTTAGTCGACCACCTTTCATAGTAGATTTTCTTGAATATATCCATTTTATCATCCATATGAAATTGTTTGTGGGTGAATGCAAGAAACACCGGTACTATTTTGCGTCACAATTGGAATGACAGAGATGCCATTTGCCATATCTTTTGGGAAATGAAGTCCATGTACTTGAAATTTTTATTAGAGATGGCTAACTTGGAAGTCCTCAGATTCCTTACTTTTGAGAAATTTTGAAAAAAAATCCTTTAATTAAATTGTAATTTACCTAATTTGTCACACTTTGCATTTTAGGGTTTTTTAGTATTGTAGAGCATCCAAAAATGATGATGTATGTCTAATATTGTTGTGGGCTATTGCCACAATAGAAGGGCATGTGCCCACTAAAGGACATTAAAAAAAAACAATTCTTTGTCCCCAACATGCATGCAAATAGGGGTCCTTTGCCCATAGCGCTCCAAACATTTATGATGGTTTCAATTTTTAGTTTTTGGTGAAATGTAATCACTATCAAGTCTCTACAAATGACCGATTTTTACTTTTTTTTATTCATGATTTTCTAATTATTATTAATTTATACTTAATTTTATCTACTTTTTGTGACAAACTGTCATTTTTTTCAAAGAGTACTATTTCAGTACTATTAAGTACTCAAAAGTACTATTGGCCGTTGATTTTTCGGATCAACGGCTGAGATTGCTCCGTTTTGCAGTGTTACAAGTACTTGTAGTACTAGGCAAAAAAAACGCAGTTTTGGTAGAACGCTCCCTAAATCGTTCGGTGTTTCTTGCATCTACCCTTGTCCACATCTATACTCATCATACTATGAAAAATTTGCACAGCTTCTATTTGTCAAGGCTACTTATTAATAAAAATTCCTATTATATGATATTTTTACATACCCTACTTTATATATATTAGAGTGTGTAGCGTTTCATAAACCCTATAGTAGTTCTACAAATTATATAAAATTTGTCCCCTTTGAATTAAATGAACCCTATCTTTTAACTCACGTAGTTTGCTAAAAACCATGAGTGTTCCCTCCCAAGCCCAAACACTAACAAAAGAGGTTAAAAAATGGATGAAACCACCAAATCTCACTACAAGAGAAAGGTGTGTTTTAAGTAGTGTCCTAGACATCACGTCTTTTAAGTAATGTCTTTTAAGTAAGGTTTTAAGTAAAATTTTACTAAAAAGACAGTCTTTTTAGTAAAATTTTACTTAAAACCTTACTTAAAAGACATTACTTAAAAGACGTGATGTCTAGGACACTACTTAAAACACACCTTTCTCTTGTAGTGTCTTGATCAATAAATAATTAGATTTTGGATAGAAGTCACTAATATTATGTGATTTAATGGATGAATATACTCACATGGATGATTATATCCATTTTCTATTTTCCATATTCCATCATCCTTATATGAATACATTCTAGAATATGTATGTGTCACTCTATTAGAAGAAAAGAAAAGAAAATTGGTTTACAACAAGAACTTTCATTAGGTTGCTCTTTTAATTAGGTTGCCCAATCTATAGACTCATGATGAAAAATTAGATTTCAAAATTTATAAGGTGGATACATATTAAAAACTCATAAATATCTTATTCATCATTTTACAAACTCCATAAACTATGGTGAAATGTCAAGGATATAAGGGATTAGGGGGGAACCTCGTGAGATTATTTGGTGCTAAGTCAATGAACAAAGGATCAAATCTGTTTTAATTCAGGGTTGGAAGTAGTCTAGAATGAAAAGTGGAATTAACTTGCACTACATAGTAAAATTAGGTTGCCTTACACTAATTTTTTAATATTTGACACTATATAAATATTTACAAGAATGCACTATTTTTTTTTTCAATTCTCTTTGAAATAAATAAAACGAAATTCCACTGCAAAAAGGAACGATACATGCCTTCCAGCCACTTATGGCATGGTAAGATTGCACTACTTTTGAATTAAAGCAATCTGCTCTTAAAGTGACCTTTTAAGAGGTGATAGCATTTGGGGTGAAGTTAAACTCTTTGAAACAATTTTCATTCAATTTTTGCAGAAAGAAAAATTGAATTAGCATCTAACACAAGTTGTTTCATAGTTTTTTGACCTTCATGGAAGATCAATTACAAATTTTTGAAATTGAAACTCAATAGTAACTAAAAGCGACCACCTCCTAAAATGTACACTCTGGTACATTGAAGAAAGCAAAATGTACCAATGTGGTAGAGGTTGCTTTTAGAGCACGATTGCTTCTAGAGCTACCTACTTTAGATATTATTGTAATTGGGACTCATAGACTTCTACTTGTATAAATGAAAATATCAGTAGAAATATTTGTTGACTTTGATGGCTTGTAAAGTAACTTTGGGAGGATAAAGTAACCTAATTAATTATTTAGGCATTTCAATTTCAATAAATTAGACTAGTCCATTATGACCAACGATGTAATTTTGTCATCCTACTCTTGGCCCCAATTCCAAACCCAAACTCATCCAAATTCATTCATTTTCTTATAAAAATTGCTTTATCAATGCTAGCAAGGGATAAATTAACATCTCAATCCTTTATTGGTGAGTATTTAAGTACCACTAGATACATAGAAAGGCAATTATAGGTTGCTTATGGGACGTTTATGACTTCACTCTATCGGTAGTTTTGTATTTTTGAGGCAGACCACTTCAGAAATTCACATAAATTACAATTTTCATTAAAAAATTATAATTCTAGTTGAAACAAGTGCGCAACTTTAAAAAATATGTATCCTTCTTGGAGTTCATCCCTCGCCCCAAGATATTCAAATTCCAAATTAGGGTAGTAATAGACTTGTCTACCTCAAATAATTTAGTATAGATTCAACAACGAAAGGAGGGATGGATCCAATGTTTGGAAAAAAACGACAGCTAGTTCAAAGTTAGTTGGTGGAATTGGGAAAAAACGGGTTGGAATTTGAAAACATTGGCAAAAATCCAATGATTTTTTTGTAAATTTTCTATTTAGAGTAAAAATAGAGAAAATAAGCACTCAATTCTTCAAAAACTGGTTCAGTGTGAAAATTGTAGGAAATTAGATGGGTCAACTCAAAAAAATTCCAAACATTGGGTGGACCTATGTTTGGAAAGAACCACTAGCCATTTCAAAGTTATTTGGTGGAATTGGAAAAAAAAAACTAGTTTGGGTTTGAAAACATTCGCAAAAATCTAGTGAAAACATTTGCAAAAATTCTATTTAGAGTAAAAAATAGAGAGAATAAGTAGACTCAATTCTTCATCAACCAATTCAATATCCATTCATTGAGAGAGTTTGATTGTTTATTTGTTTGTTTTGTTTGATTGAGTTCTCCTGGACCATGCATTTCATGGTCATCTTGTTGGTTATGTGTTGTGTACCATCGGAAAGTCCTCGGCGAGGAGGGGTGCACGAGCTTTGTTTCATGGCGTTTGGACCTATCGTGTAAAAGTCATGGAATTCCAAGTTTTTTATGAATAAAAAAAAAATTAGAAAATTAGTTTTTCTTTTGACTGTGGCAATGGCACACTACACTAATGATGGTATTTAGTGTTATGGTACAAATAGTGTTACCTAATTTTTACTAGACCCATTTAGGGTTTTACTTTCCACCTCTTGTAAGCTCATTTCTAATATGAAATTACCTTTAACACTAAATGAAGTCTTGCTAAAAATTTATATCCCAAAAAAATTCAAAAAGTTGTCAAATAGTGCCTATATTGACATTTAGTGTTAGTAACACTACACAAAATAGTGAAATTAGGTTGCCCCATACTAATTTATTGACATTGACACTATATGAATATTTATTGCTCATATACAAGAATGTACTACTTTAAAATTAGGTGTTCTTGTAATTGGAACTAATGAAACTCCATGTGTACAAATGGAAACATTTGTAGAAGTATTTGTTGACTTTAATAGCTTGTAAAGTAACTTTGTTGGGGTAAGGCAATCTAATTGTTAGAGCATCTGCAATGGACCTGCCAAATTGAACAGTTTCGCCACTGTGATGGGCCCAGCCAAATATTTAATTAAAACTGTGCTCCAATGCAACTGTTATTGGGGCCTTCAATTCCATGGCCTCGGTATGTGACCACCCGGGACCGGCTAATTTGCAATATTTGAAAGGCCTGCAAGTTGGCCCAGTGTAAGAATAATAATGATTGTCAACCCTTTTTGGCATTGTAGATTGTGCCAATCAATTCAAATGTCCCTTGTTTTGATGAAAAGCTTTTTTAAAATGTACTCAAAATAGTGAAACTAGGTTGCCTTTACAACTAGGTTGCCTTACCTCAAGAAAGTTACTTTACAAGCCATCAAAGTCAACAAATACTTCTACAAATGTTTCCATATGTACACATGGAAGTTCATGAGTCCCAATTACAAGAATACCTAATTCAAAAGTGAGTGCATTCTTGTACATGAGCAATAGATATTTATTTAGTGTGAATGTCGAGAAATTAGTATGGGGCAACCTAATTTCACTATTTTGTGTAGATTCTTTTCTTTCTTTCTTTTTATAATGCAAAAAAATTCACTTGACGTTGGGATTGCTAGCTTTGCATTGGATCAATTTTTCCAAAGAAAGAACCGGCACTTTCGAGGCCTCATGGAATGGCCCGGCATTTACCGTCACATGGCTTGTATGCCGAGTCCACATTGCAGATGCCCTTAAGGCAACTTAATTTCACTATTTTGTGTAGTGAAATTGTTGTAATTTAATGTTGTACTTCGTAATTAGCGTTGCCAACACTATATACCATTATTAGTGTAGTGAGAATTGAACCGGTAAAATTCGTGGTGTGTGGGGGGGACCTTTTAGCCCTGACGGACGGCCAGGGAGAACTGACCCCCTCGCTCGGCCCTGTGGGCAAACCCTGGAATTATTTATTTTCCCCACATGAATTTTTTTGTAAAATTTTAATTCATTTTTGCGATCAGAGACCCCAAATTAGTCTAGGGAGGTTAAGAGTATACCCTAGAACGGCCCAAAATAGGGAGTTTTTTTTTTACATGCACCCCTGGTAAGGACGAGCGAGGGGGTCAATCCACCCTGATCTGACGGACGGACGGACGGACGGACGGGCAGACTCCGGTTGAAGCCACTGGAGCCCAATTCAAAAGCCCACTCCGCTCACGCCTGGCCGCAGTCCCCAGTCGCTTACCCTCCTCAGTAATGGCTCCCGTCCCGGCAAGTTTCTCGGGGGAATCAGTGAAAAGGTGGCTGTGGACAATCAATTCTCTTTCGACAAAGGGGCAGTCAGTGTGGGCACATGACAGGGTGGGCCTGCGGGGTATCCGATCACGTGCAGGATATCAATCGCGCGTCTGCGAGTGGCTCTTTCGCTGACACGCGCACATGCCCCCTTGGCTTGGCGCACTCGCGCTCTCACGTGGCCACTCGCTTCACTGGAAAAACTGCTGACCTCAGGGGACCTCAGGACCCTGACCGTAGGTAGGTTAAAAAGCCTACTGGGTCAGGAACGACTCAGGTTGGGTACTTGGGTTGAGTTAACGTGACCCACCCCTTCCCCTTGCATGCAAGAATCTGGGCCTGGAGTTGTTTGAGGAAAGCCCCAAAAATTCCAAAAGGTCCACAATGGGAAAAAATTATATTGAAGGGAAGGGGAAGGAGTGGCTGAGGGAGTGACACATGGAAAGGAAAATGGAAAGGGCTCAAGGCACATTTACACATACACATGAGCAAGTCAAGGACTTGAGGGCACTTGGGCCACTCCTCATCCCCCCATGCCTCGGAAGTCGCGTGCCATTTCGGCACACTTCCCCTCATGAGTGAAGCTCTCTTTTTTCTTTTCAATTGTGTTATAGAAGTATTTTGATGTTCCCATTTGGGAGGGGGTTCTAGCAAGGCCTTACAAGTGGCAGGCATAGTAATGTTTTACCATGTTGTAGAATGATTTTCTCCAACAACGTGGTTTAGTAGGCTCCTTGTAGGTGACTTGCCCAAATCCTTTATTAGAAAGTTGTCCCTCTTTACAAGGCGGATGTGTGATATATGAAATTTGAATATGATATGCTCTTGTCTACTACAGCTAACTCATTGGTTAATATGTGTGAATGGCACGTGTAAAGGTCACAACATCGTCCATGAGAGGGAGAGGGCCTCCAATGTCACCATACTAAAGATCTTCCAAGCTTTTGAGCATGCTTTAGTCTAAATCATGTGCCTGCATTTGTAAATCAATTGTCTAGAGCGGTATTGTTAAATTGTCTAAATCTTTATTGGATGTTGTTAAGAATCAAAAGGAAAGTTAAGATTCTCTTAGGTGCATCTTTAGGCACCATAGGAATGTGCTATGAAATTTTGAAGTACTAAAAATAGATGTATTTGAGATTGATCTTAGTCTCTCATGAATGGAAGATGAACCTTTTAGGTATGAATATGCAGGGGGTGAATTTCCATCTTAATCATAGTCAGTTGCAATTACTTTAAGTTCTTACTACAATGTATACATGGGTACATGTACCCAAACTTCAATTTCATATAACCCTGTCATGCCTTCTATGCTCAAATTTATAATATTAACATTTTAGCCATTATACAAATCCATTATTAAATTGTTATAATTTTTTATGAGTCTTGTTGAGAATTGAAAGAGGACAATTGATTCTCCTTAAATAAATATTTTTGGACATTGTATCAGTAAACTATAAATTTTCAAATATATTTTTTGAAGATAAGAAAGTGTTTTAGGTTTCTAGACATATGATTTTTTAAAATTTCAATTGATGATTGAAAGAAAAAATTATGTCCTCCTAAGCATAAATTACTCAAGCTTGGGCAACAATCAAAAATAAAAAAACTCAAAGTTTTTTTCACTCATAGAATATATTTATGTCTACATAAAAAAACTTTGATTCATTCCATTTGGATAAGTGATGTGAAAGTTCAAAAAATCTTTTTTTGGTGGACAATGTAGACATTTTTTTCAAAAAATAATAAAGAGGATATATTTTTTAGCTTAAATTTCACAATGAGGGCTGTAGGGTTTTAATTATATGGTAAATCAATCTCATCATTAGAATTGACAAACTTCAATTCATTTTTATCACTATTAACGATTCAATTATCCTTCCATCTTAAATCTTCATTTGCTAAATAAATTTTGAAAGAATATTAATCAATTTTATTATCATTATTTTTTCCCTCTAGATTTACAATATAAGCCCAAGTCACAAATAATTAAACCTCAATACTTTGTAGCGGAAAGTTTTTTAATTTACCCTCTAAAGACTTAATCAACCATTTTATGGCCATTGCCCAAACTTTGGGAAGTGCTTATGGATGGAAAAAAAATTCTTTCAAAATTTTATATTTTTAATGTAAACTTGATTGGATTGTCTTCCTATTTCTATATTTAAAACTAAGATCTCTTGTGAAACAAAAATTATAAGTAAAATAGAGTAAAGTATTTAGTGTTTGCCCAAAGATGGAAAATTTACTATTTTTGAAAAGTGTTGATTCTGTCAACACTAAATCTTATGCCTTTTCCACAAATCCATTATAATTGCAATTTTGACTAACTATAGAAATGTTCAAATGTAAATGTAGATATTCTATTTCTGATGAATTTTTGAAGTTAATCCTTCAAAATTCATTTCAAAAAATCTATAAATAGATTAAATTTCTTGACCATACATGTATTTTCTTCTCTCCATGCTTCACATTTTCTTCTTTCATACAAAATTCATTAAAATTAGTGTGCCACAATCAAAATAAAAGTGAAATTAATTTTCTAATTCAAAGAAACTTTGAAATTCAATAACTTTCACATTGTAGGTCCAAATGCCACAAAACCTATGTGCCCCTCCTCACAAAGAGCTTTTTGACGGTAACAAGGATGGAATTGGGGAATGCATGGTCCATGAGACCTCACCAAAACAAAACAAAACAAAATAAAACAACCTCATTTAAGGCATAGATTATGGAACTTTTATTTTATATTAAATTTGTGTTTTGTCCCAAAACTCTTGGGTCTTTAGGGATCTAGTGAATTCAAAGTTTGAAAACTTAACAAGGCAAGATACAAAAAACAAATACCCAAAACCACTTAAACTCTAGATACTTACCATGATCTACTTGGTCAAATTGTACGAAATTTTTGTCCACACATTCACCTACAAGTCCGAGACAAGATCCTACAATTACATATACAAAAATGTCCTTTTTCTTTCATTTTCATTGTAACTCTTTCCACTAGTAACTTTGGAGTGTTTTTGGTAAAAACATAGTCCATAACTTTTTAGGTTTAATGTACGGTGGTTAACTTGAAAAAAGAACCAGAGTAAGCTTAATTTTTCTCTCTTGCAAAGGTAGAATCTTCAGTTCCATTGTCCTTCAGTTTCATGCCCTTCCTTGTTGTTTGTTGACAGTTGAACGAGAAATGATCATGATTGAGGGCTGATTCGAGGTACACTCAAGGTTTGACCCCTTCAGGACAATGGATTTGGCATTTGACCAAGTACCTGGACGAGACCTATGACCAAGGTAGTTAGTAAAATATGATCTTGATTTTTGAACCAATAGGTGGATCCTTTGTTTCTGGAAAGTCATTCTTCGGCCACTCTTTGGATTGTGTAGCGTTTCAAGGTTAACCTCAAAACAATACAACCCATGTGACCATATGGTCAAACTTCAAGATCTATGGACAAATTAACCTCTGTTCCATTTTATCATTGGAAATGCATGGAGGTTAATTGTGAAATTTTGTATTTTTTTAATCTCAAATTTTGAATCATCACAATTTTCTTTGGGAAAGGAAAAACAAAGAAAATTCATATCAAATAGAAAATAAGCTCAAATTTGTTTTTTTATGAAAATTGCACTATAGGTGTATATTATGGTGTAGAACATCACGATGTAAAACCAAATTTCTGCGTGCATTCTACTGTGAGAACAAATTAGTTCAAATAGGGATGGAAAGAAACAAAAAAAAACTTGCAAAAATGAAGATCTTATATCTCAATTATATTTTTTTCTAAACCCTAATTTTCATTATTTTGTCTCCAAATCATGAGAGATCTATACCCTTCCTCCATTCATCTCCTCCCATGCTTTCTCTCTCTCTCTCTTTCTTCGAGGTCAAAGCTTATATAATTGTGTTTTTTGTTTGCTTGACAAGTTCCACTCCCGGCCTCTTTCCCAATCCGGACGGACGGACGAATGGACCGACGGCGCTCCCTTTCCAGTAACTGAAGGCAGGTACACTCACTGTTGCCGATGACCAAAAGTGCACCCCCTTCCCAATCCGTCCCGCCCCGCCCCGACGGTTTTTGTTTCTCCTTTTGGAAACTCATGGGCTGTCTTCCAGTTTCCTCTTGGGGCAAGCTGAGCTATAAAAGTTAAGGCCCAAACGGTCCCTGGCTAGTTATTAGCAGTGTAAGGGAAGGAAGGACTGATAAGGAAATAATAATAACAAAGGAGTACCTCACCTTACCCCACTCACTCACTCACTTGCGTGCGCGCACGAGAATATTAAGAAGAAGAAGTTGAAGAAGAAGAAGGTGGTCTGGCTGGGGGTCACGCACTCACGCTGCAGTGCCACTTGGGAAAGTCCAAGCGTCCATCTCCTCGGGGTTTGGGTTGGGTTTGGGTTGGGTGGAATGATTGGGATTCGACGACAGGAGGCATATGTATAACGTAACTGTACTTCTTCAACCAAATTCTCAAATTCCCAAGTGGAGAAATGAAATCGCATCACATCGCATCCAGGGGGATATAACTTATCAATTGTCCTGTGCATGCATGGAGTTTTGGAAAGAGGCGGGCGATTGTCCCATGGTGGGTCGGTCACCACTTTGCCACCCGGAAAGCCCAAAGTCGGGGGCGGGTTGTTTGTTTGGCGGGCTCTAGAAGAAAAGAGCTTAGGTCGTGTGTGGCTGGTTTTGAACCATCTTTCACAGTCTCTTTGCTTGCAACTTTTTAAATTTAAAAAATAAAATAAAAATGTAAAAATCTAGTGTGTGTGTTTCATCTAAGGTAAGCTACTCCATTTCAGACGTCATGGGAGCAAGCCCATTGTGGGCTAAATTATGTTAGTGGTGTACATTTCAGAACTTGAATGTACACTACTAACATAATTATAGCCCATAATGGGCTTGCTCACATTTGGTTTGGAATGGGGTAGTTTTTACCTTATTTGCGGCTCAAGTTTCGCAAGATCTCTTGTGTTGTGTGGCTCATTCAAATTGGGCGTGACAAGACTAACCACGAGAAATAAGATAGGATCACATAGAATGTGGGGGAATGGATGGGCTTAGTGAAGAAGTGAGCAAGTTTTGTATCCTACTTAGCTTGGATTAGTTTTGAGTAGGCTTGGTTGCTTAACCCCTAAGCAATGGTGTTTTGGGGCAACATAGCAATTTTGGGTACTTCACTACAAATGGAATTTTCTTCTTTTGTACTTTGAAATTTTCACACAACACATGGGCGGGGAGTAGCTTTAAGGCACAACAATTTTTATAAATTTTGACTACATGGTTCAAAAGTTATTGTATGATATATAGTTTTTGTTGCTCCCTCGGCAAACTGGGAAGCTAAAAAAAATCACTTTTTTAAGAAATGAAAATTTGAATATGGCTTTCTAGATTCATATATATATGGAAAATTTTGAATCATTCCATTTTAATTTGGAAGATGAAAGTTATGAAGAGTTTTAGTTTGCGGGCAATTATAGAATACCTACTCTAGAATAAACTTTAAAGTCCTTTATTTAACTCAATTTTCAATATTTTTGAAATAAAATAAAATCATTGGATGTAGATTGTCTATTACAAGTTAGTATTTTAAATCATACTCTACTTCTTTCTACTTACTATTTTTTTCAAACATGAATATAAAATATTTTTTGTTGAAATTTTTTATATGTATTCCTAACTTATTTCTTCAACATATTATGGAGAGTAACAAGTTGCAAGATCTAACAAGTTATAATAGTCCCAAGTTTATTCCTACAATTTTTTTAATGTAGCCAAAGCAAAGATCAATTCTATTATTTTATAGTTGAAATTGGAAGAAGGGTAGTGAATTTGGATGATGTATCACTCAAAATGGATGAAAAAACGAACAATTGGATTATACTTTGACCATAGAAAATGAGATTTTAATCCAAAATTAGTAGTTTTACAAATTGATTTTACCATTTGGCAATATTTTGCCAACTTAAAAAAAGGCTAAGCAATCCTATATTCCATTTTTGTAGGATAATAGTGTGAATGGCATTAATTTATCAAAATCACACTATTTTGAATTGGTGTAGGTTGAAATATTCTTATATAGCATTGAACTCTCTTAACTTTTGTAGGGGTGAATTAACTTTTATTGGTGAAGCTAATTTCTTCCCCTCACTATTAGGACAAATCAATGTAATTTGGTACTTTTGACATCACTGTGTACCACATTGTATGTTATTTTTTCAAGCAATATGTTGGTGCTATCCTGAATTGCATTGGAATAAAATATAAAACATAATAGTAATTATTTGAAAAATACATAATAATATTATTAAATACCAAACCTTTGGCATTTGGATTCATAAGCAACTAGGTGCAATTAATAAGTCTTGTATGAGAAAGGCACATGAATCAATATCTATTATACATCAAAGAGGGTGGACCTTAGATGGTTGCATTTGGAATTTTACACCAAAATTTCTCTAAAAGAAATGAATTAATAAATTTGCCTTCCAAACAAGCAATTAAACCCAACTATCTCTATTCAATTAAATATGTGTTACTTTTGTACATATCTCTTCAAATAATCTTTGGTACAATTGTCTATCTAATTTTAATTCAACAAAAATATTAAAATTCCTATATGACGATCTTAGAATGTTACTACTCCATCTTCATATCCTCGTACATATCAATGCTCTACTACCCCTAAGAAATGAAGTCTCGAGAGTAATGGGCCCTACCATGCCTCTATTGATTTAACACATGTTTCATTTTTATTTGCCTACATAACTTTTAAACTTTCGAACCATTGCACACCATTGCTATATCTCTCCTTGAGGAGAGAGATAATAAAAACAATAAAGATCCTATTATCTCTCTCCACAAGTCCAACTTTATTTGTACACAATTGCATTAGAAGAAGACATGTTGGGCCAAAAAAGATCTACTCAACACGTGTGTACAAAAGCAAATTGTACACCTCTAGGTCATTGATTTCAAGGATAGGCAAGAAGGGTGTTACACCCAAAATTTCCAAAAATCAAAAGGCTAAAAATGAGGTTACCGTATTTTTGTGCCTCGAATGTTGTCAGGCAAATTGTATTCCATAAGATGGTAAGAAATCTCATTGTAATGATTGGTCCAAGGCTTGTTCTTTTCTTCTTATTGGACAAGGTTCTTCGGCCTAAATAAATTAAGGTCACTTTACACCTAGAGGTTGGGCCAATTCTCCTTAGTCCAATTGTACAAAAAAACTGTCCCTTTTAGGCATAAGGCCGTCTGCAACTAGTAATTAGAATAAGATTATAACAAGGGCCAATTATCCCATATGTAAAGGCCTTAAGGCCAAGAAGGTGGGGAGATTCAATAAAATCTAAAAAAATTCAGCCACTTTACATGCCACTTTACACCTAGAGGCCAGACCAACTTCCCATCCAAAAAATCTGATTTGTTGAAAAAGTATTTTTTTATTTATAAAGAGACCAAGTTTCTTTTAATTGAAATCTAACATTGACCCCAAAGCCAAGAATTGGCCTCCCATTTTTGGTACTTCCAATTCATCAAGCTCATGCCATGTTAGATCATGTTCTTTTTTAATTAAAAAAAAATCCATTCCACCAAATTGGCATGGTCTCTAAGTGTAAAGTTGTTTGGACCGATTTCAAACCTTCATCCAATCACAAGTTGAGGATTTCCAAGCCCTCTTACACACCAAATTGGCCCCAACCTCTAGGTGTAAAGGGGTTTGTACCGATTTCAGCCTTTTGTCCAATGACAGGTGAGGCTTTGGGGCCTCTTACACAACGGATTGGCCTGACCTCTAGGTGTAAAGTGGTCCCTTACACCCTCTGCAGCAGACTGCGGAGATGGGTGGGTGATTGACGCAAATAGGAGGTTGTCCAGCCACTTACATGTCGGAATTGGGTGACTGACGGCATTGGCTTCAATCCATGCATTCCAGGGGGGGCACACAATGCAAATAAGATATAATCTTTCAGACAGGAAAGAGAGTAAAGGACTTTGGGTTTGTTTTTTCCCTTTCTTTTTCTCTGGCCCCTGCCTGTGCTTTACTAAAGCTTTGATGGTTTTTAGGAAGGTATGTTTTTCAAAAGGTGAACAGCACAATGGGATGGGATTGTCCATTTGTTTAAAAAATAAAATAAAAAAGTTGAGCAGCACATTCAAGAGATAGACAATCACATGCTGTCCTGAACGGAGATTGGTTCATGTCAATTCCGCAACTTGGTTTCAACCGCACACGGGCGACGACATTGTGGGAATCTCAATCAATTTGAATGGGCCAGGCCACGGATGGACTTCAACCATATCCTATGTTCTCTTAATATAAATAAATAAAAATGTTTGGTATGTTCCCTCCCTTGTTTCCCTTTTGTGAAAACGTGCTTCCTTCACTACACAAAATAGTGAAATTAGGTTGCCTTACCCCAAGAAAGTTACTTTACAAGTCAGCAAAGTCAGCAAATACTTCTACAAATGTTTCCATTTGTACACATGGAGGTTCAGGAATCCCAATCACAACAATGCCTAATTCAAAAGTAGTGCATTCTTGTATACGAGCAATAAATATTTATATAGTGCCAATGTCGAGGAATTAGTATGGAACAACCTAATTTCACTATTTTATGTAGTAGAAACAAAACACAGGCTTCCACGTAGACTCAATCAATTTTAAGACTCATGTTTGGGGGTCAAATTTGTTATGAAATGATGGGTTAAACTCAATGTGGGTCTTAAAACACTAGAAGAAAAACACGTCCGGCACAACCAACTATTATGCAACTAGTGCCCTATGCAACTGTCATGCAACTAGTTTCCTCTCTATTTGCACCAAATCTAATGTAGTTGTTTTGTGTCATTGTTTTACAACATTCATTCATTGTTTTAGTTGCAAAGTAGTCATTCTGTAGTTGCAAAAAAAGACTAGGAAACAACTAGTGTCCTATGCAACTATTATGCAACTGTAAAATGACCATAGTTGTTTCCTAGTTGTACGCTAGTTGTTTCTTAGTTGCACTCTAGTTGTTTCCTAGTTGCTTTCAAAGTTCATTCCCATTCGTGTTATATCAATTGACCCATATCAATTGTAAAGAGTACCATTAGATTGAACATATAAGACTTGTAAGTTGTTGTAGTCTTATGTAATGAATTCTTTTGATAGAATTCTAAGATTTCTATAATTTGTGGGTTTCTACAATTTGTAGATTTTGTATATAAGAATTTTAAAAATAATTAAAATTCAAGAAATTTTATAATCTAGGAAATTGAATTTTGAAATCTAGGAAGAAGGTAGATCTGAAATTTTGAAATCTAGGAAGAGGGTAGATTTGAAATCTAGAAATCTAGAAAAAGGTAGATTTGAAATTCAAAAATCTAAGAAAAAGGTAGTTCTGAAATTCTAAAATCTAGAAAGGAGGTAGATCTGAAAATTTGAAATCTACAAATCATTGAGATTTATATTTTAAAATTTACAAATCTACAAGTTGTAAGCAAGTTGCAAACAAGGATGAAGTTCTTTGTATGGTGTCGGATGACAAAAAACCTTGCAACTAGACTGCAACTAATGCGACTTGTCCACTGCAACTACGGACTCTACATTGTCACCTAGTTGCAAACGTCCTATGCAACTACAAAATGAGTTGCATACTATAGTTGCAAAACCCCTCATTTTCTTCTAGTGAAAGTTGAATCTACATAGACTATGTTTTTAATATTGTAGTACCTAAAATATGTCTCGAGGTTCATTGGAGTTTCATATTTGTGTTGTAAGTTTATGTATAATTTGCAAAAATGATAACATCAATACAAATAGTGGTTAAGGTAGCCTTGCACAAAATCATCAAGAAGTACAGTTGACTTTGTAAAAAATTGTATTCAATAGAGTCTTGATTTGGCCCAAAATTTATTGTATGGATACTAGTTGGTGTTAATTCTTGAACACCTTTAATCCCTTTAGTTTATTATTGTAGCAACCTTGGTATTGCATTTGTACAAATATGAAAAATCCACATAGTATTTTAAGGTTTATTAGTATCAACTCGGTCACTATACAATGGACTATTATAATCATGAAGAAATAGATTCTTCATGTATGCTAAAGCTACACAAATCTTAATAAAGTTGACAACTAAGCCATGGATAAATTATACTCATGGAAATAAAGGAAAAAAACATAATTTGTAACATTTAAGTCTTAGTTTGGTTTTATTAGAATAGACTTGGCTAAGAGTGCAATTTGATATAGTACATATCCCTGTTGCTTCCCATCTTGACCCTTCCACACAATGATGGGAAAAATTGTGTCGGCCATTTGTACGTGCTTACCCAATGAGACTAAATAAAACCAAAAGGCTTTCTCAAGATTCTCTAAATTTCATGAGAGTTTCAAGGAAAAGCTAAAAAGGTAAGAGACAAGCACTATTGACCTGTTATTTGAGTTTTTAGAAATAAAGAATGGAACCTGTAAAGTAGGAAGACCTTGCAAGACAATCTTGC
The DNA here is from genome assembly GCA_947034895.1 of Rhytidiadelphus loreus. Lineage (NCBI taxonomy): Eukaryota > Viridiplantae > Streptophyta > Bryopsida > Hypnales > Hylocomiaceae > Rhytidiadelphus > Rhytidiadelphus loreus. The sequence goes on from OX344764.1 coordinate 51,955,338, forward strand.
AAAGACCACATTTTTAAAGAAGATCTATCATGGAGATGACAGGTTGGAAAATATTGGTGACCATTTACATCACCCTATCCGTGCCAAAAGGCTATGGACTACATGGTAACATGCTCTAACTATAATGGCTCTCACAAATATGCATAAAACTCTAAAAAAGCCATAACTAATTGAGAAATTAGATTTTTCCAACAATTTTTGGACTTGATGTTGAAGTAAAAGTAACACATTTCTACAAAATGATTTTTCAAAATTTTATGACACCTTTTAATTTTTTTAAATAATTTAATCAAACTTGTACAATACACAATACAACACTAGTGATATACAACTTGTTGGCTTCTCTATATTATCACATTTATTCATCTACTAAGGTCACATTTGTGAATGTCATAGTCACATTATTGAGTTTGGTTTTTAACTAGGGACATTTGTTCCCAAGAATCTTGTCACAATAAAATAAAATAAAATAGAAAACCATATTAAAGAGTGTCATATAAAGGAGGTTAGAGTGTGATTGTAAAATCGATACAATTTTTTTTTTTTGGAAGGGGGGGAGGTGACCATTAAAAGGAAAAGAGGGAAACATCAATCCGGCTTGCAGGGCCGGTGCAGCCTAGGTGGCACGTTAAGTGCTAAGTGCCATCTAGGATGATGAAAATCACCAGAGCAGAAAACATAGTTTTTACACCAACAAAATGATACAATTTTATGATTATCAAAACTAATTGAAGCAACTTGATGTTGGAGGTTTGATGTGGAGAGTTGACTCATAACAACTCAACTCAGAGCAGCTCCATAGCAACACGCTGAAGCAACACTGTGAAGGTTCTGCACCATGGATCTTCTAATAATGAGGAATGTCCTCCATTGATTTGCTTCACAGTGTCATGTTATTGTGGGGCCTGCTCTCAGGGTTGATTTTGAGGCCGCATGTGACCTTGTTGGCTTTGCTGCAAAGGCCAATTTTGAGAGGGATGATGATATAGAGGTCAGAATCTGGCAGGTTGAGTGAATTTTTGCTCAAAATAAAAATAAAAAATAAAAACACAGGGCCTGTTTTTTCACAAATTAACTTCACATGGACTGCACGAGAACCTTGTATCCAATGTTTTTCATCATGGTTTCCAAATATGGACAACACGAGGTTGTGTAAGCTGAATTTACTTATGTTTCTGTCACCAAAATTTGGTATCAGTCCACCCATGCCCCGGATCCAGCAACTTACAGTACAAAATAATTCTCATCATATTACTGTCCTCTTTTAAAGTCGAGATCCCGCCTATGAGGTAGGAGGTCTATAAGTTGCCCATTTAAGAGCTGAAAATTGAATTTTAGGGAGGTGAAGCTTCTTGAAATATTTTTCAGTCATATTTCCTTGAAAGATAAGTGGAATTGACATCTAAGGTTGAATTGCCCATTACCACACACATTTGCTATCTAGGTGTTTTGGAGAAGTTATTTCTAAGCTCCCAGATTTTTGAAAAGTTTGAGAGAAGTCACTTGCAAAAAGAATGAAGACATTTTGATAAGAATTGAATTTTTTGTGATTTTTCAAAGGTGAAATGTTGAAGCATGAGTAGATCCTTGTTAAAGCGTGGGATGATGTGTCCAAGTGCATTGCCATTATGAATATAGTTTGTTAAGATTGTGGTAATGGGTGGATCACTGATGCAAATGGGACAATTCCCTAGGTGTTGGAAATTGGGTGTATGGTGGTAATGGGCAATTCTACCTTAATCATTTCATATTTTTTGGAGCTTTGTGGAATTAAGGTAGGAATGCCATAAATGGTTAAAATAAGCATTTTAGCCTATAAGATATGAAAAATTCATTGAGGAATTCAGCTCAATGTGTGCAAAAATAAGGATGAGGAAGAATGCAAAAAAACAAAAAACAAAAAATCTTCAAAATGAATATTTTATTGAATATAAATGTGGATTCTTCATTTGGACCCCATTCTTGTCTCATAGCTTCACCTAAAATAGTTTCCTTTGGAACTTATTTCTAATAAAGTCTAAGCCAATTAAATTTCCGCAAATCAAATCAAATTGAATCTTATTCAAATCAACATCAAAACTAGCTATTGTTGATTTTAGAACACCCTATTGCACCATTAGGAGGGGGAGTGCCATTTATGGTATTCCTACGTTAGTTATGAAATTTTGAAGTGGAAATGGCATAGGACTCTAAAATTGCCCACCTCCTCAAATGTACACAGTTTGTACATTGCTGAAGGCTACGAAAAAGCAACATGTACAAATGGTTTGCATTTGAAGAGGTACGTGATTTTAGAGCTTGTATAATTTTAGAACTTCCTACCTTACCCCAAAGCTTTCCATTATTTGTTTTGTTACTAGTGTGCCATGTGTTGTTGCCATGGTATAATAAAATTAAAATTATAGTAATTTTCTACTTTTTTGATTCATGAAAACTTTGAAATTCAGTAATTTTCACACTGTAGGTTCAAATGCCACGAAACAAAGTCTATGCACCCCTCTGTCTTTAGAGCATTCTGCATGTACCAAAAACACAACCATGGGACACAAGGTCTAGGAGATCTCACCATAACAAACAAAACAAACAAACAAATTTAAGGTATAAACAAGTGTGTCTTGTGGCATTGCTACAATATAATTAAATTAAAATTAATTTTCTTATGTTTTCCTCCCTCTATCCTAAAATGATTGTCTAATGACAAACTTTTTCCAAGATTAAGGCGAATTTTGAGAATTTGGTAAAGTATTGTATGAAGATTTTGTAAAGATAGCTTAGAATTAGATTCCTCGTGACCAACTTGTGTACTTGAAACTAACTATTTCAAGAATTGTGTCTTTATAGAATTGACATTGATTGTTTCATGACTTGTATCTTTGTGTAACTAAATTTGAAGTAGTGGACGATCATTTCTAGACATCTATTTTTGGAATTATGTATAGAAGATAGAGGGAGTAATTTATTAAAAAAATTCAAAATTCAAAATATTTTTTGCTGTCAGTTGAAATGCCACAAAACAAAGTTTGTGTACCCCTCCTCACTGAGGACTTTTTGATGGTACCAAGAACACGATTGGGGAGCATATAATTCTAGATATTTCACTGTAACAAAAAAAAAAAAAAAAAAAAAAAAAAAAATATATATATATATATATATATATATATATATATATATATATATATATATATATATATATATATATATATATATATATAATTTAAGGTGTATTAGTGTGCTTGCTACCATTGCTGCAACCAAATAAAAGTAAAAGAGAATTTTAATTTATGAATTCTTAATTTTTTTAAATTCAATATTTTTTCTACTATGATTTGGAACGCTACAAAACAAAGTCCATGCACCCTTCTTCACAAAGAGCTTTCTAATAGTACCAAGAAATCAATGTGATTGGAGACGCACAATTCTAGAGATCTCACCATAACAAACAAAACAAACAACCTAATTTATTGTATTGAAGATATGGCAATTTGGGACTTAATTTTTTTTATCAAGTATAAGATGGGTAGATACAAAATTGCACCTTGCCTAAAACCACCATCATCACTCTAGGTACATCTCCAAAATCAATATGTGCATTTGTTGAAGAAATCATTTTAGAAAATCTACCAAAAAAAAAAGTGACCGTTCATAACTTGTGCACATAATATCCAAATGTGATGTTATTTGGTACATTAGTACCTCTCACTACCAACAAGAAAATATGAATATTTGATCAACCTAATAATAATAAATAGGCACAAAGAAGTGGTTTGGAAGGCATCCGTGTTAAATTCTTCAAGGATGTAAGAGCATCTTCAATGCATTTAGCCTATATTGGAAAAATGTTACTAGCTTTTTATAGATGTAGAATTATAATTTCATAGTACTTGTATTATCATTAGAAGTGGAGTGAAAGTTACATAGAATAATAGTTACAAGAAAGTTTGAATTGGAGAATTTGACAACAAAGTACACACCAATCATTAGAAGTGAGTTAAAAGACAAAAATTATAGAGGTTATGGCAAATTGTGTTAACATCACTAAAGGTTCAAAGTTCCGGAATGGGTTTTTAAGGATTTTGGGCTAATTCCTATGATGTCATCATTTTATGTTAATTTTTTGAAACTTTTTTTGAAGATAAGAGAATATACTAACTTAATGGAAAATAACTCTTGGTGCTTGGGAGAAAAAGATATGTCCTCCTAAGTCAAAAATGCTTGACCCCAAACAGTAGAAAATAGGACAAATGGAAATGAAATCTTTAAAAATAACTTATAGAGAATATATACATGTCAATATCATAAGCTTTACTTCATTCCATTTGGATTAGCGATAAGGTAAAACAGCCCATTATGGTTAGATGACCCATTGCGGACACCTAGGAAATATGACCATTATGGGGTTTTTTCAGTTTATAAGATTTTGGCTTCAATGCATGTCTTAAATGACAATAATAGAGTGATTATTGACTGCATTAGGAACTTCCAATTTTTTCAGTGTATATTCATTAATTGTAAGAATTGACTTTTAGACCCTCCATGTTAGAAAATACTATGATTGCTTTAGGTGAACAACATGAGCATGATGGATTTAGATTTTGTTTGTTCTAAGGTATTCTACATACTCTTTTGGGTCATGATGCATTGACCACTTCAAAAATTCACAGTAAATTCATACTTTGCCAAAAAAAACATAATTTCAATTGTTCTCACTTTTTCTCACACTTGTACTACTTTAGGAAAAAAATTGAAAAATTTCACCAACCACATGTGGTCAAACTCCTAATTTTGACCACAATGGGCTATTTTACCTTAGTTATGAAGAGACTTGTTTTCAAGCAATCAAAACTAGCATTGTCACAGAAAAATAACATATATGACATGTTTTTTGAACTCATTTTTTATAATTTTTTCAAAACAAAATCGTCCATGTGGCATATATCACTTCTTACAACAATCTTTCCATTAGGAGTGACATGTTTCAATTCCATTTAGAACTATTAACAATTTGATTTTTTCTTCCATCTCGTATCTACTTCTATAATTTTTTAAAGAATGGAAACTTTTTAAAAGAGGTTTGAATTTTTTGCTTTGGATTTTCAACTCAATTCCCTACTACAAGGATTTAAACCTAAAAAATTTGTAGTGCAAAAAAATTTAATATAAGCGAATCAAAGTCTAAAAACCTAGTAAAGTACAGTGCAAAAAGAAAATTCTTTTGAATTTGAACTCTAAAATCTTACAATCTACATGGTCAAAGTGTTTGAATTTTTTTTCCACACATTCTCATACAAGCCTATTGCAAGGTTTAGATTGTGGTTGAATATGCAAGAGAATAATTTTCTTTCATCATAGCTCTTTGCATTAGAAATGACAATTTTGAAGGGGTTTTTTGGGTGAAACATAGGTGATCATGAACCTTTAGGGATTAGCATGTAAGTCCAATGAACATGAGAGCCTAGGATTGATTTGAATACACCAATTGGTTTAGTCAATTAATAATGGAAACCAAATTCAATGCATATTTAGCCAACATTAGGTGCACTTACCTTTTGTTTGGTCTTTGAACCCAAAGTAACGAGGCTTTGCAATTACATAAGCTATGATGAAGAAGTTTTGGTGGCTAATGTATTCCCAAAGTGACACACTACTTTCTATAACCCTTGGAGGACATTGAGGACCCTAAATGTCCAATGGATAACTCCATTGCTCACTATAGAAACAAAGAATGCACCTATTGGTCCAATAATTAATCCAAGCATTTTGGTGACTCCTATATACCTCGGTCATGGGGAACCACGTCCTCAAGAGATAACCCTCAAATGTTGAGTTGATCACTGTGGAAATCATTGTTTTGGGTATTGTGTGTAAATCATTTGCCTAGAAAACAAACCCAAGAGCACTCAATGGAAGTCAAACCACTCTGCAAGACCTCCCCCTCTTCACACCAAATTCCAAGTATGAACATGTGCCCTTCTGTCTTATATAAAAGGATTCTTTGTCATCCATCAGATACTTCTAGGTTGCCTCTTTTTACACCAAATTTCGAGTATGAACATATGCCCTTCTGTCTTACATAGAAGGATTTTTTGTCATCCATCAGATACTTTTAGGTTCAGTTGTCTCTTTTCACACCAAATTCCAAGTATTAACATGTGCATTTCTATCTTACATAGAAGGATTCTTTGTCATCCATCAAATACTTTTAGGCTACCCCTTTTCACACCAAATTCCTAAGGATGAACATGTGCACTTCTGTCTTACATAGAAGGATTCTTTGTCATCCATCAGACAACTTTTAGGCCACCCCTTTTCACACCAAATTCCAAGGATGAACATGTGCACTTCTCTCTTACATTACATAGAAGGATTCTTCAATGTCATCCATCAGGCAACTTTTAGGCCGCTTCACAACGGAGACGATTTCAGCGTTACCGATGACGATGACGGAGTCTCTTGTAATGTAATGCAATGTAAGTATGTTTGCTTTTTTTTAATGCAAAATTAATGTGCAGGGTGGAGGCCTACCGTTCTCTTGCTTTCCAGAAACGTACTACTGTCCGGGATTCCACCTCACCATGTTGATCATTTGAACCAGTACTTCATTCTCAAATATCTCCCCGTAGGCTCACTGAGTTATTAAATTAGGGCACCTTCCTGTGGTCAGGGAGGCACTGTCCTCCAGAGGCCAACTTTGGGAGCTTCACTTCATTTCATTTGCGGCCATGTTTTCGATAACTTAAAAAAAAATTTAAAAAATTGCAATTAGAAAACATTGAAAACATAGTTTGGGAAGAAGAAAAAGCAGTGAAAAAAATCTACAAAATTTCTATTTGGAGTAAAAAATAGAGACCAAATAACCAGACTTGATACTTTGAAAAATCAATTCAATATGGGAATCAAAGAAAAATACTACTACCTCTGTTTCTGGAAAAAAGATCCTTGTTTCCTTTGTAAAACACAAAGAAAACATGGGTCTTTTTCATAAACAGAGGGAGTAACTGATAAAACTTTAAAAAAATTGAAAATCCTGAACGTGCCGTCGGCCTCCATCCAGCTGAGCTCCAGTAAGAGAGTGCTCCCCTTTACAGCGGCCAAATATCGACCGTTTTCTCTCCCAGTGAGGAGTTGGTAACCTTTTTGAGGTCATCTGATGCGTTGCAAAGCCAAATTAAAGCCACGTGGTCTCCATGAATGAATTATGGAGTGAGTGACGGAGGGATCAGTTTTGACACATTCACATGTTGGTCCCGTTGCAATAGACCAAAATTGAAAATTAAAACTTTAAGAAAAACTTTAAAAATTTGAGTGCATGAAAATGTAGTAGGCCAGTAAGGCAAAAGTTAACTAAGGTGGAAAATTTTCAGACCATTTGACTACCCATAGTCGACCACTTAAGTGATTCTGCACATGTTTTGGAGTAGTAGAAGGTAATGTACATTTTCCTGCCATGTAGGAAGATAGAAATCATGGGGATTGCAAATTTCTTGGTAATTTTATGCCTTGAATTGAAATTACTATGAATTTAGGAAGCCTTGAGCCCCATACCCAATGTATAAAGTTTGCCAGTTCTAATCATTCAAGAACTACAATCCCACTTACTATTTTGGAACATGTGATTTTTGTCCTACTCACAATTGAACCTCTATACCCAGGAGTACTATCTCTTGCTAGGTACACTCATGCAAAATATTAGAATCAAATAAGGGGTCTACTTTACTCTAATTAAATCACCTTGCAATACACGGTAATCAAACAAATTGGCAATACAATAACCATTTTATTATAATTTCATGAGTGTAGAGGACTTTTTAGAGAAATCTGAATGGTGAAAACATAGAGACAAACATTTAGAATATATAGAGGAAATTCAAAATCTTTGACGGATTGTAGAATTAGAGTGTTAGAAGCTAGAATTATTTTATTTTTATTTTTAAATTACTTGATAGGATTAACTAAGTTTGACTCCCCTTGGAGTGAGATTTTTGAAATAATTTTTTCTTAGGCTTGCAAGATATATCCTATGAATTACATACGTGCCACATTTCAAAAGTAGGTGAAGGATCAAACTCTCAAGTTGTTGAAATTGCTTGAGCTACATAACTTTTGTGGTCAACAATTTTTATAATTTGAACATTCAATCAGATTCTTCCTTCCATCCCCCCCCCCCTACACAAATGTGGTTAATAAATGCACATTGTATTAAAATTTCAAGATCATTTGTTCAATATTAATTTTGCAAGAACCTATCCAAACATTCAATTGTCTAATCAGTAGACAACTATCCTCATTGGGTTAAACTAATAAAATATAAATACAAAAAAGCTCAAGAGTGACTCTTTGTAAACATGGTTCTTATTATCAAAGTATTTCATTTGCAATGAGTCTAGTTGACAATTGAAAGAGGATCCCAAATTCTCTCAGCATATATTTTTTGAACATCATATGAATAAATTATGATTTGTATGTGAATCCAAATAAGTACCAATTTCTTGTATACAAAAGGAGTACATCTTAGGCTCAAATTTGAAAGGGTTCATTTTACAAACAAGTATGCAATGAGGTGTAATTACCTTACCTTAACCTCTACAAGAACCAAAACACTTTTTGGATATAAATTGTCAAAACTACCATTTTGAAGGGCAATGAGAAAAAATACAAAAGAAAAGTTTTTTCTTGATATTCAAAAGTACAAATGTATAATAAACTACTATAGGAATGTATAGATAATATTATAGAAGCTTTGCCCGCGTAGATTTGTGAACCAACTACGGGAAAGGAGACAAATTTTTACTTGGAATTAAGGGTGGGTCTCTAGGGTTGAGCATATAGATTAGTTCATACAAACCTTCTTTGGATTGGGAACAACTTTTTTTTCAATTGACAATGCATTGTCAAATGGTGAAACCTATTTTTGAAATGCTAAATTTGAACTAAAATTTTGTCTCCATATCATCAAAAAATTCCTTTGTTTGAGAATTTTTTTCATCTACTTGAAGGATATGTCATCTGATTCACTACCTTCCATCTTAGTTCAATTACAAAATAATATCATTAATTGTCACATTGGCTATATTCAAAATTTCCTAGGAAAAGCCATGGCTAGAAAGCAAATTTGGGAAGAAAAGATAATATAAAGGTATGGATGTTTTATTAATCTTACCACAAACACTTGGAAACAATATTTGGAGAGATCTACCAATTAGTTCTTTGTTAGATCGTGGAATTGGGAAAAACATGGTTTGCAATTTGAAAACATAAAAAAAAATGGTGAAAAAATATATAAAATTTCTATTCAAAGTAAAAAATAGAGAAAAAGAAAGGATTTGGTACTTAAAAAAAACAATTCAATATCTATACCTTAAGTTGGTTTGTTTGTTTTATTTGATACGCTAAGATCTAAGAAATTGTGAGGCATTTGATAGGGGTTTTGGTACATTTGGAAAGTTCTTCGCAAGGAGGGGTGCACGAACTTTGTTGTGTGGTGTTTGGACCTACAATGTGAAAATTATTGAATTTCAAATTTTTTATGAATTCAACAATTGAATTAAGTTATCTTTTCTTTTGGAAAAATCATAACTTTCACATTATATGTCCAAACACCACAAAACAAAGCCCTTGCTTTCTTTTGTGTAGAAAGCTTTCTATTCATGCCAATTTTGTGTTCTTGTTACAAATAGAAAGCTTTATGCAGAAAGGAGCGCAAGTTTGAATGACTTAAAAAATTAGGAAATTATTTTTACTTTTATTTTGGCTATGGCAATGGCATAGGGCACACTAGTCTATACCTTAAATTAGATTGTTTGTTTTGTTTGATACAATGAAATCTAAGAAATCTTGAGGTGTTTGACAATGATCTTGGTAGCTCTACACAAGGAGGACATGGAATTTGTTTCGTGGTGTTTGGACCTACAATGTGAACGTTATTGGTTGTCAAAGTTTTTAAGAATTAGAAAACTGAATTAAATTATCTTTTACTTCGGGAAAGCTATAACTTTTACATCACATGTCCAAATGCCACAAACAAAGCCCTTGGCCTCCATGCATGAAGCTTTTTGTTTGTATAAAAAACGCAAACTTTCATGGTACCCCACAACAAAGCCTTTGCATTCCTTTGTGCATAGAAGATATTTAATTTCAAAGCCTTTACAAATTAGAATGTTAGAAAAGTATTTTTATTTTTATTTTGGATGTGGCAATGACGCATGGCATACTAGTCTATACCTTAAATTAAGTTGTTTGTTTTGTTTTGGTGAGATCTCTGGAATCGTACACTTCATGGTCACGTTCTTAATACAATTGAGAAACTCTTAGCAAGGAGGGATGCATGAGCTTTGTTTCTTGGCATTTGGACCTACAATGTGAAAGACATTGAAATTTGAAGTTTTTATAAATTAGAAAATTCGAGAGAAAATTACTTTTACTCTTACTTTGGCATCAACACTAGGCATACCAGACTTCTATACATTAAATTAGGTTATTTGTTTCGTCACGGTGAGATCTCTAAACTTGTGCATCCCTCGATCACAATCATAATACAGTTCGAGAGCTCTCTCTGCAAGGAGAGGTGCATGGACTTTGTTTTGTAACATTTAGACCATATGGTGTGGAAGTTAGGGATTTTTGTGCAAATTAGGCCAATGGTATAGGGCTAACACTCATAAAAGTAATTTTCCATGTGATAGGCAAACCGCCCATGACAAGCACCTAGGAAATGACCCATTAGAGTTTTCCATCAACCCATAACAATTTTTTGTCTAGTAAATGAAATCAGGACTACATTAGGTTGGTTAGTGGTGAAAATCAATGCCTTGGGGTGATGGTGTTGGAGTTATTAGTGACTACTTTAGAAAATTCTACCTTTTCCGTGTAAATTCATCAAAGCAAGTGATTTTTTTATTCCTTCATGTTGTGGCCATGTTAGGAAATATTGTGACTACTTTAGGTGGTATGATGGTCATCATGCATACACTTCTTGTTGGTTTGGGGGTAGTCTAATCCTTGAACACCGGGCTGGTCACTGTGAAAATCATTTGTTTTGTCACCATGTGAATTGTTAGTTTAAAAAAATGAAAAAATATTTCATTTGAAGACAAACTATTGTAGATGATCTTCCCTTTCCACACAAATTTGGGAAGATGAATAGTTGCATTTTAATCCCACACGGAGAGATTCTTTGTCATTCATCGACCAAAAAACAGCCTTAGCGTCGTTTACGGGGCTAGAGACTCTTTGGGGTCAATCAACCTATACACTTCAAAAATTCACAAGAAATTCATATTTTGTCAAAATAATATAAAATTTCAATTGTTCTCTTCACTTCTCACATTTGTCATTGTTTGTATGGAAAAAAAATTCAGATTTTTTTTGCCAACCGCAACAGGGTAGAACACTCATTCTGCCTATTATAAGCAAATTTACCTTAGTGAGAATTCAAGTTTTTCCATTCTCTTCCCCCCCCCCTTCCATTTCCCATTTCCAACCTATAGGCTGCTCTCTTACTATGAAGTTGTGGCTCAATTTGAGAAGCAGTTGTGGCACATTATGATTGGCTGCAAAGCTATCAATATTGCAACCAACCCCTAGGTCCATTTTGCAATGAACCTATGGTTAGAACTAGAAAGGTCTATATCACCATTACAGGTTGAAAAAAATCTTTCACTAAAAAAATTCATAGTAATTACATTTTGTGTACTAAAATCATGGAAAAAAATATGCCATCCTTCCAAACTCTATTTCCGTTACATGGGAATAATTCCGCGCTCTAAAAACCTGCGCTCCAAATATGCGTAATTGCCTAAGTGGTTGGGCCACCTTATTAAGGCTGGTCAAACTCTCCCAGAAAATATCCATCCCCCGGGCACTCACTGCCCACTGCTTGGAAAGGTGTTGTTGGACCTGATGCTTGGAGTAATTAATTAATTAATTAATTAAAGGGCCTGTAGCCTTCCCTGCAAAGCCCCAACTAAAAGCTCTTCCAAGCAAGGACAACTTTAAGTTTACTAGGCTAGTCCCAACCGAAGGCCGGGGTGAACTGCCCCCCTCGCTCGTCCCCGAAGGAAAATCCTGAAATTTTTTATTTCCCACACACGATAAAATTTGCAATTTTTGAATTCATATTTGCAATTACAGGCCCCAAATTAGCTTGGAGAGAGATGTCGAGCATACATTTTCTGGGCACAAAATAGGGGGTCTTGTTTTTTACTTGCACCCCCAGACTGACTTGTGGGGACAAGCAAGGGGGTCAGTTCACCCGGACCCAACTGAACTGCCTACTAACATAACTCCAGTAATGGTTCCCTCCGTTGGTCCATTGGTCCGTTGGTCCGTTGTCCATCCATCCCGCCCACCCCCGTGTCCCCGAGACAAAGCCCCGCCCCGCTTCCTGACCGTACATGCCCCCTGCCCCTGCCCCTGCCCGGTGTGTGGTTTCCATCATGGCACCTTTTCGGCCTTCCGCCTATCACACGTCTTCCTTCTCATTATTCTGCCATGGTGGTACTTTAAGACTGGTCGGAGCTTTGTAACCAACCCTGACTGGTGTCATGCTTTCCTTCCCTTCCCCTTCCCCTTCCCCTTCCCCTTCCCCTCCCATGTCAGCACATGCAGGCCCCCTCCGCCATTGCCGGCCAAATGCCAAGTGCAAGGGATGCGGACACGACGGATGGACAGACCCCGGGACGGACCCCAAGGACCCCGAGATCACGTATTTGGACCCCTAGATTGTATTTGGCCGATTGGGGGGGATCCCTGTCTGGGAGCAGTGGAGCACCATGGCAACTTGCACCTGGCTGCACTCAACTGGCAACTCAATGAAACTCTCCACGTCCAGACTTTTAAAAAGTAGTAGGGAAAAAAATTGACCTACTACCACTCCGTGTCTGGGCGGGGTGGATTGATCCCCTCGCTCGGCCCTGCGGGCAAACCCTGAAATTTTTTATTTCTCACACATGAATTTTTTTGCAAATTTTTAATTCATTTTCACGATCTGGGACCCCAAATTAGTTTCGTGATGTCAAGAATAAACCCTAGAATGACCCAAAATGGGGGGCTTTTTTTTTATGTGCACCCCTGGTAAGTAGGCCGGGTGAGGGGGTCAATCCACCCTGATCCCGTGTCTGGGGTGAACCACCCCCTTGCTTGTCCCTGATTTTACCCCGATCGGCCGGGGTAAACCAACCCCTTACTCATCCCCAGTTTTATCCCGATTGGCCGGGGTGAACCTAAACCCTTGCTCGTCCCAGTTTTTATCCCTATCAGCCGGGGTGAACCGACCCCTTGCTCGTTCCTCATTTTACCCGTATTAACTAGGGTGAATCGACCCCTTGCTCATTCCTCATTTTATCCCTAGGAAAAAATACAGGAACTTTTTATTTGCCACGCATGATAAAATTTTGCAAATTTTGAATTCATATTGACAATTAGAGGCCTCAAATTAGCTAGGAGAATGAAGTAATCAAGCACAAAATAGGGGCTCTTTTTCTTACACACACCTTGGAATGAATGATTGGAAGGAGACGAGCGAGGGGGGAGGTTCACACTCGGGATAGGTTGGTTGGTTAAAGTTAAAGACCCCTAATTGTGACTCTTATCTAATTGTGTCACCATGTCATAACGTTATTAACCAATGCTCAGGGGCCTTTTTTTGTTCCTCCAAAAAGCAAGAGCCCCAGGTATTGCAACTTCCCAGTTAGCCAATGACACTTGTATTGCAACTTTTCAATTAGCTAATGACACTTGTGTTGCAACTTCCCAATTAGCCAATGACTCTCTATAAATTAAACTAAATTCACTCCCAAAGATTCATAAATCTAGGGAGGGATTATCCCAGTCTTCAAAGGGGAATGGTTTAGGATGGAAAAACACGGACTAAGTATTTGAAAACCAATTCAATATGGGAGCTAAAGGAAAAGTAGCTTGTAAAACCCAAAAAATATCCAGAATGTTGGCATCACCATATCATAACATTATTAACCAATGTTAGAGGTCTATTTTTTGTTCTCCCGTAAAGTGGAAGTCCACAACATTACAACTTTCCAACCAACCAATGACTCTTTGCAAATAAAACTAAATTCATTCCCAGTGATTTAAAGGAGGATCATTCCAATCTCCAAGGGAAAACAATTTAGACTACTTAGTAATATTATGTGTATACCGTCCCTTTCATCATCTTAGAATCAAAAGCTTGGATTGTTATTCTTCTCATATTTATATTTATATGGCATTAATTTTATAAGACAAATATGATTATATTAGATATAGGGTGTGAATTAACCCATGAAGAAAACACCTTGATTGAATCTTTGAATACAACCATTTTGTATATTTGACTTAAATTAAGAAAAAAAAGCTTAACAATAACTCTTCCTACTTCATTTTTAAAGTTTGAAAAAATTCAAAAATAAAAAGGATTATTGCAATTGCAAACTCTTTGTGTTAGAATCCAAATAACACAATATTGTGTATTTTTCATTCATATATATTTTTTCTTTTAAAAAAAATTTAAAATTTAAATTGAAGAATTGTGTTTTTCGTTATAACCTCTACTTATAAGGAAAATTCCAAATTATTCTAATATATTCTATGCAATTTCACACTCAAAAGCAATATGCACTCTAATAAGCAAGCTCTTCAAACATCTATATGGTTAGATTTTGAAAAAACAAACACAATTTACTTCATTTTGGGTAAATATAAGCCCATGCTCTTTTTTCATAGGCAAAACACACTTGGGAAGGCTTGGGCACTTAGGGATTAAACTTTGCCTTGAAGATTTTTTTAAAGTTGATTGGTATAGTGTAGTTCACAACTCATTTTAGAGGGATCAATTTGGGTATGGATTGAAAAGTCAACCAACCAATATCATTGTTGCCTACCTCAAAAGGGGTAAATCCAAGGAGCTCATGGAAAAGACAAATGTGCCATTCTTGTTTTTTTTATAAACATTACTCTCATTTTAGTGCCCATAGAGCATTGCAAGTTCTACCATGAATTGAAAAAAGCTTGGAATGTTGTTGAAATTTTAGATGAGCATTTTCAACTATCTTTTCTTTCACCAAGCACAAATAGTCATCATTTCAAAATATTCTCACTAAGATATACTCCTTCAAAGTGTGATGCCCTATTTTTCCATTGATCCAAATAAAACTTTAAACATTAGATGAAATTCAGCCTTCGTTAAAGGTTGTGAGTTTTCTTGCATTCCTCTGCGTTTTCATCTTTGCCACACAACTTGATGACATGGTCGAGAGACGACCATGTCAACAGGCATTAAAAAAATTTAATTTTAATTTTAATATTTATTTTTCTAGACAACACATGCTAGTTCCTAGAAACAGGAACCAACCTCAAACGGCCCTTTTGAGGGTTGAATCCCATCTAATGCTTTCACATCTACTAAATTGTACATTCAAATAATCTGAATTTTTTTGAGGTGCTCACTCTTAGTGTGAACTTCAAGATCCTACTATTACATTCTATCCAATCTCAAGAATAAATGAGCAAAGAATTTGCTCAAGTTTTTGTCAATTTTGACCCATTTTGAAAGTACCCTCTTTGGGTCATTAGGGGTTAACTATAGGTGAGTGAGTTTTTTGCACTAAATTATGAAAGCAAATATGATTTCTTAGTATATTTATACATTTTAGTAGGTGTGATTGGCCACAAAAGGACTCTCATTGGTAGGTTCCCTAATCTTAAGGAATACACATTTCATAAAGTCCATAATTCAAAAGGAAGTGTCAATGTTGCAAAAGTGTCAAATCGTGCTTACATTTTTGGAGTAACTTATAGAAAATTGAAAAAACACCCTAATATAACAAATCAATGTAAGTTGTATAAGAATAAATTTCAAGAACATTCAATCTTTGACCAAATATTAGCAAATGTAAAGTTGAGGGAGAAACATTGCCATTTGTAATTATTGTGAACTTTTGAACTTCTTACAATCCCTCATTTCAATTCATCAACACCACCTTCAAATAAGCAATTTTTGAATGTGGACAAGTGGTATAAAATTGATTGCATCTCCGTCCATGTTCCATTTTGCATGTTATTTTCAACTTTTTCTTCTTCTTTGGATTGGATGTTTATCCGAGCACAGATGCCACGATTTGATTCATGTTTCTCAAATATTTCAAGATATCCATGCACAATGACTTGAGAGGATATTTTGTTCCACAAAATGAAACCATTTACCTGAAGTTCATATGGCAGAAATATTGATTTCAAAACACCAGGTGCTGAGTAATTTGGGCCCCACCAACTGGAGCCAATTTCACCATCCCATTGTTAAAAACTGGTCTCTAAGCTTAACTTATTATTCCATTGTGAGCTCCATCTGTTCCATGAGGGGTATTGAGGACATTTGGCCTACCATTCATTGGGCCTTCAAAGAAAAGAAAAGAAATCCCCGCTTTTGGTTTTGTTCCTGGGGTGAGTAAGAGGCCCAAAACTTCTACAGCTTTTGTAAAATTGCTTGTGGCCAAGGGGACGACAAACAAAAGACATGGTTTGTATGCATTTGATTTGTTTATAAAAAAAAATAGAAAAAGAAAAAGAAAAAGACATGGCTTGTACAGCTTAACTAAAGGACCGACTTCCATGCCAGTGAAGCCCATTGATCAACGGTGGAATGGGGAGTCTGGTTTTGTATGGAATCCCCATTCCACCGTTGATCGGTGGGCTTCACCGGCGGCCCCCGACTCCACATGAAAGCCAACCCTTTCACATACACCATTCATTTCCTGCGCCCCAAAAGTTGCTATTGCCTCCTGACTAAGTTACGTTTTAGTTGTGTGGATGTAGCTCTCACATTGACATTGAAAGAACAAAAGCCTGCATGAATATCTTCTTTTTTCATGTGCGTCCAAAAACTAAACAAATAAACAAATGAAAAAATCTTCTTCCTCCAGGTTTGAATTTTTTTTAAATTTAAATTTATTTATTTATTTTTCTCTTACGTCCAAAAGATGAAATAAGGAATAAGAAGGAAGTCAGTGGTCTGATGCCTGCCTGTTCCGAAAAGGCAAAGGGGGGGGAGGTGTTATGAATACAATGCACATCATGTAGCCAGTACAATGTGATTGTTGTCAGGGCACATTCACCTTACTTGGAGGAGCATCACATATTGGGTCAGTGAAGACCAAGGGACCAACTTGGTATTAATTCCAAAAGGAACAGAAACGGGGAGTGCCAGGACAGACAGACAGACGGACGGATGGACGAACCGGGGGAAGCACTCCTTTGGACCCACTTTGGGCTATGGCAGGGCGGATCCCTGAAAGGCAGAGGAGCCAAAAATTAATGGAGACTGAGCAGATGGCCTTCGAAGTCAACTTGAGTTTTGTTACTTTGCGGTTTTCCTGCTTGGATTTGGTAATTCGTAAGTACTGTGCCTGAAGGTCTTATTATTTGACCACTGGGTGCCCCAAATGGAATTTCCACGTCAGATTTTCAGGGGGCATGCCACCTCACACCATTCACAAGATGACACGTGGCACTTTTTTTTAATAGAAAATGATTTAATCTATGCTGAATTAGAGCTTCATGTAGGGGATATATATATATATATATATATATATATATGCATAATCATCGGAGGATCAAGGTGGATTGACCCCCTCACTCGGCCTTACCAGGGGTGCATGTAAAAAAAAGCCCCCTATTTTGGGCCGTTCTAGGATATATTCTTAACCCCTATAAACTAATTTGGGGTCTCTGATCGCAAAAATGAATTAAAATTTTGCAAAAAAATTAATGTGCGGAAAATAAATAATTCCAGGGTTTGCCCGCAGGGCTTAGCCAGGGGGGTCAATCCACCCTGGCCTCATAGGAGTAGGACATTCTATTATTGTAGACTATTTGAACTCCTATAAAATAAATCTTTTAATCAATTCAAATATTGAAGGAATAGAATGAGGGACATAGAGGGTGGAATTTGATCACGAGTTCATCCAACTTTCTAAATTGTATGAAACAAACTTCCAGTAGTAGAAATTGGTTGTCCACATAGACCATGTAAAAGAAAAACCCAACTAGCAAACTAAATGAATCGTGGATCTTTTTTTTGAGGCACATTCGTGGAGTCTATTAGATTGGTGCTTTCTACTATTGTAGTAGTGGAACAAAGTGAATGTATCTCAAACTTGCACCAATTCTAATGTACATCTAATTTTGAAGCCCTTCTCTAAAGATATTGGAATCTTTTTTTTTTCCAATTGAAATCCCATTTCATCGCTCCAAAAAGAAGATTGAATAAAATAGAATACAAAAGTCAAACTTCAAATCCAATAATGGCACGTTGTGCTTTCATAATGAATAAAGTAGAAGATATATATCTCAATTCTATTTTTTTAAATTTTTTCCATAATGAATTCCGTACAAATAAAATCTTTCTTATTGTAATGGCCCAACACGTTTGAACACACTCCATTATATCACCTATTTTGCCCTACTATTTGCAAGGTCAACACTTCGCTGCTGAATATTTTATTATTTTGAAAGTTTACTTTTGGGAACTATTTTATTTTATTTTATTTTATTTTATTTTATTTTATAAACCCTAAGAAACCACGACATCTATTTTTAGTATTAAAAATTTCCACCGACCAATTCCCCCGAGTAAAGCGGTGGGATTTTTTTCTGGTAAAGGAGTCTTTTGAACTCAAAGTGATGACGCAAACCTGACTTCCCATGATGGGAACCAGAAAACACAAGTTCGCCAGTCTGGCTGCTATTCAGACTAATTATTTAACCTTATTAATTAAACTATGTTACTT
Organism: Rhytidiadelphus loreus; assembly: GCA_947034895.1. Classification (NCBI taxonomy): domain Eukaryota; kingdom Viridiplantae; phylum Streptophyta; class Bryopsida; order Hypnales; family Hylocomiaceae; genus Rhytidiadelphus; species Rhytidiadelphus loreus. Next base: position 51,974,111 of record OX344764.1, read on the forward strand.
AATTGCACACTTGGTACTGTCTCAAGCCACCGGGGGGACTCTGAACATTTAACATTAAAAAAAAACAGATTTATTAGTTCAACAGGTACTTACCCCGGCCAGAACAGGTTCAAATTTATTCCTGGAAATATTTTGAATGGAACTTAAGCAATCAATGAAATATTATTTTATTCGGAAGCGGATGAAAGGTAGTGAATTGGATGATATGTCATTCACAATTGGATGATACAGTAGAATTTTCATGAGTTAATAAAGTAGAAGTACCTATTTTTAATAACTTAAGCACTTCAGCTCGTATGATATGGGAAATTTGTTGAGAAATTGAATTCAATGTATGCAAACATAAGGACAAGGGAGAATGCAAGAGAAAAAGATTTTTTTTTTCTTCAAAGAATGAATGTTTTATTTAATATTAATGTGGATTTCTTCATTCGGACCCATTTCAGTTTCATAGACTCACCTATTCCAGTTAGCTTGGGCACTTCTCCCTATGCAAGGAGGGAAGAGAGACGAATGGACAAGAAGGTACAAACAAAGAATCTTTTTCAATCAATAGTGCATCCAACTATTGTCCACAATAGATTAGCCTTAAAAATCATGATAGGGGGATGTCCGAAATAGGTACTTCTACTATAATAGCCCTGGGAACGATAGAGACTATTACATTTGAGAGATTATTGCTTCAAAGAGGGGATGCAACATTAACTACATTTGAAGTTTTTTTTAGTGGGGTGCAATTTCGTGGCACTATTGGATCGAAGTCGCATTCACTATAGCAACATTTGGATTGCAAATTCAATTAAAGTTATTTTTCCTTTTCTTTTTTTCCTTATTTTGTATATCTTCAATGTATCTAGGTTGGGACCAAAGGCATACTATCACTTTAGAAAGGTTATTTGTTTTATAAAAGTAGTCACTTTATAGAAGTTCTATTGTATGTCATTCAAAATGGATGAACATGGTTCTATGGATGAAAATTTTGGCAACAAGGAAAAAAAGATTCTAGTCTAAATCAAGCATTCTTAAAAATAAGTTTTTTCCATTTCAAGATATATCGCGAGTAAAAGACAAAATGTCCCAAAGTCATTACATGTGTTTTGGCTCTCGGGGAGGGCTGCGAGTTCCCAACTCGAAACCCCCCTAAGAATCGCCAAAACCCGTTGTTCCCCGCCTGTGCTGACCTGGCCGAGAGATGGCCAGGTCAGTTTTTTCGAAAAAAATAAAAAAATAAAACTTTGTTTCTCATTTTGAGGACTTAAAATTTTTATATTTTTATATTTTTATTTTAAAAAATAAATAAATCTGACAGCGGCGTTCTTTCACTGCCGGGGGAACAACGCCGGGAACGGCCCTCAAACGGCCCTCAAAATCCCAAAATCTCTTCTAATGTCAGATAATAATTTATAATATATTCTATTGGCTAATTTCATTATTGTATTTGGTGGTAAAGGTTAGCAAATTTTTTTTTTTTAATGCAAATAGAAAAATTATGGGGATATTATTTTTTCAAGAAAAAATGGTACAAACAAAATGCAAATGATTCTATTAATAAGCATTTGTCCAATAAAATTTATCCAAATTTAATTAATTACATGATAAGGAAAACCAATTGACCTTGATAGGTATATAGTTATAGTATAATCACTATATGAGATCTTTGAATACGACAGCTAGAATGTCCCTTCTATACTAGCATTTCTAAAACTGGTTTTTAAAATTGACCCCTCTAGATTCCTATTTGAAATGTACTAGCAATATTCCTGAGAACTTCAAGAGTGCAACTAGCTACTCTAGGTTCCTACCTGAATTGTACTAAGAATATTTTTGACAACCTCAAAGGTGCAATTGACCCCTCTAGGTTCCTACCTAAACTATACTAGGAATATTCTTGACAACCTTGCTCAAAGGTGCAACTAACCCCTCTAGGTTCCTACCTGAATTGTACTAGCAATATTCTTGACAACCTCAGAGGTGCAAACTGATCCCTCTAGGTTCCTACCTAAATTGTGCTAGCAATATTCTCGACAACCTCAAAGTTGCAACTGACCCCTCTAGGTTCCTATCTAAATTGTACTAGTAATATTCTTGACAACCTTAGGGGTGCATTGGGTCTGCCTATTTCTAATAGTAATAGGAGGCTACAATGTACAAGAGACAAGATGCACTTCATGAGATTTTTGAATATGACAGCTAGAATGTCCCTTCTATTGTACATTGGCATTTCTAAAATTGCTTTTTGAAATTGACCCCTCTAGATTCCTCCCTGAAATGTACTAGCAATATTCTTGACAACCTCAAGGGTGCTATTGACCCCTTTAGATTCCTTCCTCAAGTGTACCAACAATATTCTTGACAACCTCATGGGTGCATTAGATCTGCCTATTTTCAACAGTATTAGGAGGCTACAATGTACAAAAGACAAGATGCACTATATGAGATTTTTGAATATGATGGCTAGAATGTCTTTTCTACATTGGTATTTCAAATGAAATAATTTTGTCTCTAGTGTTGTGGTCTAAACATAGGGAACTTCAATATAATTTGACAATGACAATGATGGTTGTGAAATAGTTTTCAATAGTAATAAGAGGCCACATTGTCTAAGAGATAAGATGATCCAAGGTAATTGCCCCTAATTTTGCCCTTGCTTTTTGAAACAGACCCTAATGGATTCTTACTTGAAATGTACTCGCAATATTATTGACAACCTACGGTCACATTCTGTCTATCTATTTTCAACAATTTGAAAAGTCATAATTTGCTTATATATGTGTCTACAAAATGGATAAGAAGGGAATCTATAATACTTTCTTAACTTCCAACAAAATTATGGTAGTTGAAATACAAATTCACTTCATTGAAGGCCAATCAATTCCATACGTGTCTTTGAATGTTTTGTTTACTTCTAGAATTTTTTTAAAATTAAAAAAAATAAATTATTTTCCACTCCTATATCCAAGATTTTTTTTGACAAACATGCTTATTCAACTATGGTAGTCAATCTCACTCCAACATCCTATTTTTTCCTTTGGTTTTGTGGGTTCTCTCATATTCCATTTCATGTGTTGATGTTTTTATCAAACATATAAGAATCAAATTTGTTGTACAAATTTCATTATATAGAATTATATCATAGTAAAAAATTTCAATAGTCACTTTAAAAATGCCATTATTATTGCACATAGTTTTTTTTTTTTTTTTTTTTTCTTTCTTCATATCAAGCCATGGGATATTGCACTAGATTTTTATAGAGATTTGTAGGAAAAAAATTGAAAACCCCTAATCTCATAGGTTGCAAAATATTTTTGTTTAAAATGAGAATATTTTTTTGGCACTATGCCATGCAAGGATATAAGACTTTAAATCCCCTCAAGTTTAAAACTTTTGCAATATACAATTTAAATTTAAATTTTGTATGCAGTTGAATTGAATTGGAAAAAAGTTTAAATGAAAGTCAATTTTTCATTCTTTGAAACATTGTTAAGTATGTAGCAACAATAAAGTAGGAAAAATAATAATAATCTTTAACATTTATAGGATGGAGTTGAAACACATAAATCTTGTTGGTGAAATCATTCCAAACTAAAATCTAAACCCTCTTAATCAATTTTTGAAGAAAACTATGAAACTTGAGTTTGCTAATCCAAATAGAATGAAAAATGCTTTCCAAGTCTATATAAATATATTCTATAATATACATGAAAGGAAATTAAATTTTATTTATTCATTTTTCATTTTGTTGACTTCACAAGCAATGACGAAGGGATTGCAAGGGAATAAATTGAGGGTTGACTTGCATATGTTCAGAAGAAAGTTTCAAATTCCAAGATATATTTTGATGGACTTTCTTTGCAATTGTGCTTCTTTAGCTATGTGATGCAAACCCATGTGCCATACCCCCAAATTGTAATGCAACCTCCATTTCACAATTAATAAAAAGTGATTTTTCTAGCATCAATAAATCATATACTAAACATATGATATTAGTCCAAAGTGTTAGTTGGAGGTATTGAAAATTGACAATACTACCTTTGAGTTATTGAATGGAAGTAAATGAACTCAAATTCTTACTATGCTTTGATCTCTTCTCTTCAAGCCAAGGAGGATTGCCCCCTTTATTGCCCCAACCATGGATAAATGTAAAAATTGCCCCCTATTTCATGCCACATAATTTTGGTATTTCTTCACCAATCCCAACTAATTTGGGGCCTTTGATTGCAAATATGAGTTCAGAATTTGCATATTTTATCATGGGTGACAAATAAAAAAATTCAGTGTTTTCTCTTGGGGTAAAACACGGGGTGATAATCACTGGGTCAACCCTCCCTGGCCCAATCTCTTCTAGTCATTCTATATGAAACTAAGAGTATTTCAAATCCCTTCTTCAGAATCCTCAACCTACCAATAATTTATGCTTTTTTTTATTTATTTTTATTTTTTCTTGAAACACATGGACAATAACTATTTATTTATTTACAACTAGATCAGCACAACGAATTTCTTTTGGTTGAGAGTACTAACTTATTAGGATCCATCAATTTTTTTGAATCCACTTAAAAGAAAAATAAATAAAAAGCTTTTGGTTGCCAATACGGGTACATGCACCTTCCTCCCCCCCCTTCTGAAATGAACGCCTCCTGTACATTTCATCTGTCAGAGTTTTTTCTGAATACATGAAACCCTAAAGCCAGAATACTCCCACCCTAAAAACCCACCAAAGACAAACCGTCTAAATATCCCATTCCCAAATTAGTCGACCTTTTCAAAACGCACGAGTGCTACACTCCCATTTGGGTACCGATCCCAGCCTAGATTTCGTGGCTGCAAATGAACCCCGAGCCTAGATTGTCGGTGTTGTTGTTGTTGTTGTTGTTGTTCCTCCTCCTCCTTTCCAGCACTTGCCTTGCCTGTCAGGACTATCTTACTACCGTAATAAACCTTCAGCTTGTAATCCTTCTCCCTTTCCGTTCTGTTGTTGTTGCTGTTGTTGTTGTTTCTTTTCTTTTTCAAGTGTTGTACGAATCCTTACTGAAAGTGGGGGTAACTATGAGCCGTAAATATGTCTGCAAAGCCAAGGCTTTTCGCGGAGGATGGGGGAAAGGTGTGAGGGAGAAGTAGAGAACTGGAAGCAGGTGATGACGCAAGACGAAATCACGGCCCCAATCCTTTTAGTTTAATGCAAAAAACACAACAGGGAGAACCTTCTACGAAAGTTAGTCTCCGGAGTACCCCCGCCTTCTCCGGTTCCAGCGTGGGAGTCACCTTTTGTTTTCATCGTTGGAGTTCATCTTCTTCTTCTACTTCTTCTACTTCTTCTCCTTCTCCTTCTCTTTTCTTCTCCTTCTTTCGTCTCTCTTACCAGTCCACCTTTTCATCAAGCTTTTCAAGCTTTGTGTACTGTAAGCTTTTAGCATCCCGCGCGCCCCCCCCCCCCGCCTTGCATTCCCACTCGCAACCCCTTTTTGCATCTCTCACTTGTGTTGTGGTAAGTATGAACAAGCTCAGTGTTTGTTGACTGAATTTTGATCCGAAGGGGTGATTTGGGTGGGGGGATCTCTCTCTCTGAAGCGGCAAGTGGTGCTGGAGCTTTTGGGTTTGGAAACTCCGTCCTTGGGTTTTGTGGTTGTGGATCTCGACGTGTGGTGGTTTGGGGTTGGAGTACGACGGTGTGAGTGAGTTTCAGAAGACACGGGTCACGGGTTCGGTAGGAATCGGCATCAGGTACGCCATTTTGTCTACATCGTGAAGGAGGAAGTGGACATTCATGAAGTTTTGGGAAGTTGGGGAAGGGGGGAAGTGGGGAAGTCGGTTTCGGTGGTGGTTTTGAAGTTTGGGAAGAGTGAGGGGGGTGAATTGTTGGTTGGGGAGATTAGAGTGGAGACGAGTTCGTTGCGTACTGCGGCATTGTTGAGTTTTCCTGGAGCTTGTGCAGAATTTCTACCCTTCTGCTTGTTGTTTGCCCGGGCTCTAAAATTGGGTAGGTTTTGTGGTTGCTTCAGTAAGCGGTGTACAGTGAAGTTGTTCAAATCTGCTACTTTTGCTTGAAATCTGGGAAAGTTAGGAACGGGGAATGGGTCCCCTAGTTTTGCGTAATGACGCAGAGGGTTTCTTACAACCTCGCATTGACAATCTCCACGTTTGTACGCTACCCCCTGTGTTGGTTTCTTCGGGAGCTTGTCAACGCATTTTTAGTATCCCCCATGCCGAGCTCCTGAATCCTCGAATCCTGCCTCACGCGCTGATGGAGGATTTCCGTCATGGAGGATGTTCGTGTCAGATGCATGATAGAAAGTTGGTTAACATTCTGCACAGTCAGCACTTCCTGTTATGTTTGTTGATTCCCTTGAAAACAGCATCCATCACCATTCAAACTCATGTTCACTGTTAGTAGCAACGCCTTGAGAGTCTGTTACGCACTGTAGAATTGCCTCCTGCAAAATTTCTGAATCTCTCATAGAATTCGGGACATAAGACCAGTTTTTCGTCTAAAGCCCAATCCAATGAACTCGTTTCTTATCACGGGTTGCGCCATGGTCGTTGCAGGAATCTCGAAGGGTTTGAAATCAGCTTCCATCAAGCGGCGTGCAACAGAGGAGTAATGAGTGTGAAGCGGTGACTCTTTCTTTCCTAGGGTGTTGACTTCCAAAATTACACCACGGAGCTGGCTTGGGCGATGGCATGGTCAGTAATCGACATCGTCGAAGCTTTCCTGCACAGACCTTCCTGACGGTCTGCACATGATCGCGCACATGGGTTCGCCGAACAGCAGCAGGTTGGGGTAACGACTTACGCTCACCTGCTCGAGAGCCAACGGCGTGGAGAGCGTCCCGTCCCGTCCCGTCCCGTCCCGTGCCGCTGTAGACACAGAACTAAACCTTACAACAGAGCATCTACAAAACTTATTACAGAAATATTCTAGCGCGCCGGTGAAAGCATTCGTAAGATTGCACAGGTGGGGTTGTATCGGAGATTCCACAGTCTAGCCCAGCTGAAGGTAGAATGTGGACGTGACGGTTGAATTGGAACCATCTTCTTGCGAGTGTGGTTGTGAAGTATGTGCCAGTGAAGCTTCGCAGCGCAATTGCTTGCTTTTTTCCCCCAAACAGTGGGTATGCGTAGCGGGGCCAACTCAGTGCAGCACTTGCTTACCCCGGCGGCCCTCGGCGTTTTGAAGCATGCGGTCACGGAGGCGCGACGGCGGGGCCACCCTCAGGTGCAGCCCCTCCATGTGGTGTCCATGCTGCTCACGCACGCCGGCAGCCGCTTACGCCAGGCCTGTATGCTCTCCCATCCTCAGAACGCGCAGACGGCCGAGTGCCGCGCGCTCGAGGTCTGCTTCAACGTCGCGCTCGACCACCTCCCGCAGTCCGCCATGGCCATGAACGGCGGCCAGCATCAGCCGCCGCCCATTCTGTCGAACGCGCTCATGGCCGCACTGAAACGCGCGCACGCGCATCAGCGGAGGGGATGCCCTGAGCACCAGCAGTCGCCGCTGCTGGCTGTTAAGGTGGAGATCGACCAGCTCATCATCTCCATTCTCGATGACCCCAGCGTTAGTCGCGTGATGAAGGAAGCCGGATTCTCAAGCACTAATGTCAAGTTCAATCTGGAAGACGGGTCGGCCGCCACTGTGACGCTCGCGACGGGCGCTCAGCCGAACCATGGCGCAATTGCTGAGCACCACGGTGTCGAGATTCTCTCGCAAGGTAAACCATCTTTTTGGCTCATGTATCCCGAAATTGTTTGCTTTTGCTTCTGCGACTCTGGAGGATGCTGCAAACGTTTTAAACCTCGCCTTGCGTGCTGGTTGATTTCAAAGTGTTCCAATTCCAATACTCGGGTTGTTTGCACAAGATGTTTACTGTGTATCATTTCGTGTTTTGAGTTCCGTTTCGGCGGTCTGGTGTGTGTGTTTCCAGGAGCTTCGTTCTATGACACGGGTTGCGTCCTCTCTGACGAGAACGAGACGAAGAGCCCTTTGAAATTCGCCTCGGGAGTTCCGTCGAACACGTGGCCCCCGCATTCGGACGTTGCGTCGCTGGAGGGACGGGAGGCGATGTTCCGTACGAAACGCGGCGTTGTTCCTGCTCCTCCTCCTGGAGTTGGGCTTCCTACTGCGAAAGACGAAGACGTTCAAAACATTCTCGAGATTTTCTTGCGACCGAGGAGCCGCAACCGCAACGCCATCCTTATCAGCGACACCCCTGCGATAGCGAACGCCACTCTGGAAGACTTGGCCGTTCGGATCAAGAACGGGGCCGTGCCGTCGCAGCTGCAAGATTTGCAGTTCCTGGACCCCAAACTCTCATCCTCCTCGTTCGGCTACTGCAGTAGCCTTGAAATGGAGCAGAAGCTGGCGGAGCTCAGCAAGATCGTGGAGGAGTGCATGCCTGCGGGCGCCATTCTGCACATCGGGGACTTGCAGTGGCTGGCGGAACCCATGCAACTGAAGAAGGGGCCTTCGAATTTTTGTCCTGCGCAACGGACGGCTGCGGAGGTGAGGCAACTGCTTGGTCGGCACGCAGGGAGTAGGCTGTGGGTTGTGGGCGTGGCGACCGCGCATGTCTTCGCCAGTTTGCAAGCGCTTTATCCGAACTTGATTAGTGACTGGGGACTCGAGACTGTGCAAATCACAACAGTGTTCCAGGCCTCCCCAAACACCTTCCTGCAAAGGTTAGCATGTCTTTCCGTCCTCGTCACTGGTTTCCAATGTTTCCAAGCTTGTTTCCAAGCTTTTTTGTTGAAATATGTGAAGGCATATGTATCAAATTGAGAGAGTATCTCGCTACTCAGCCATAGCAGAGGGGTGCTCAGTGATTTGCTCAAGTGTATGTGCTTCAGCTACTAATTAGCTTTTGAAGCGTCTTTCTACATGTCTTAGGATGTGTAGGAGTTATTGTTAGGCTTAGTGAGCACGTATTATTGGTTTGCTCTTTGGTAGTCGAGCTACCTTCAAAGTTTATGGATTCTGGATTAATTACAACGCTTGTGAAGAGTTTGTCGGAGTTGTGTCTGAGCAGTATGTATGCAAGCACATAACTGATGTTTTTGTATTTGTATTTGTCAGGTTTGCGAACAACCTGCAGAATGCGAAAGATCAGAGTGCGACGCTCTTGAGGACTGGGGCGCCCGTGGTGGCGTCGCCCGTGCAGGAGAGAGATAGCAACGAGAAGTTTCAGTGTTGTGGGGAGTGTCTGGCCAAGTTCGAAGAGGAGCGGCGCCTCCTTCACGAAAATGAAAACCTGTCTCTCCAATTAGCCCCAGTCAAGTGGTTAAGCATGTCTACTGACGAAGCTTCTTCTGGGTGCGCCAAGGAAGCCATGAACCAGGTATGCTAGTTCTGTACACCCTTTTCTCTTCAAGTATTCTTCTTTCAATTCTCAGAGATAAGGAAGTGGCATTATGAATCACAGAGTTTTCAGTGAAACTTGATTGTGTACAAGTTCGTGAAATAATCTAATTTTCCTAAAGATTGTGTTTCATCGTCCTTTGTTTGGTTTGAGAAGGACATCGCGTTATTCTTTCCGAGGTTGTGTTTTGGGTTCTAATTATCTGGACAGTTGTGGTGGGGAATTTCTTTTTTCAGGAGAAAAGCCGGTCAGTGTCTCAGCAGCTATCTCAGCTCCAACAGATTTGCCAAAAGACGTGCAGGATGCTGCATGGAGTACCCGTGCCCGTGCTGACGCCACGGGCTCAGCAGCAAGAGCAGCAACTGCAGCCGCGGTCCTTAAGTCGACTGTCTCCTTCATCCCTCAGCAAGCCTGGTGGTGAGTAACATTCCAATTCTAGCTTGAATCTCACGATTTCCCCTAAATGGATGTTATCGAGACTTATGTCTATGGCAGCTTAAGGTAACCGCACCTAATTGCAACCCTGAGCCTAGTTGCAATTCTTAGAAATGGTCCGAATGTTAACCATTCTTGTTAGCAAATCAGAGAGGATTACAACACATGATTTGGGTACCCTGTTGTATCCGTTCAGGGATTTATTGGTAGATGATGTCAAATTGACACAAACTGTTCTGTTGCTGAGTTTTGAAGCTGAGTACATTCTCAAAAAGTTAACCAATTTTCTTCTATGCAGGTTTGGGTTTGGACATCTCCTCGCCGTGGTCGGGTCCCGAATGCAGACGCCAACACCACCAACTGGCGTCGTCTGTTGTCGACCAACCTCTGCCAAGCATCCCCGTTTTCACGACTGCCAGAGAAGCACGTCGAGTCAGCCCGGTGCAACCCGTGCAAGAGCCAAAGGCTGTAGAGGCTCCGGAGCTTGGATCACCTAAAGATGGGAGCAGTCTAACTTCGTCTCCGGAGGATCACGAAGACCCCAATGGCTCCACCGGGACTTCGGCGCAAGATGCAGCATCTCTGGCTCCTATTCAAACCAACCTCGCGCTCGGAAGAGCCAACGACGGGTTGAGCAACAAACTGAGGGAGGCTCCCAAGTCGCTGAATCCAAGTCCCCTCCAGCAGCAGTCGGTGGGTGCAAGTCCTTTGAGCTTGAAGAACGGCGGAAAACCACTTTGGATGCTGCAGACTTCGTCACCGTTGCGGACTTCGCCACTCCAGTCTTCGTCGCCATTGCAGTCTTCTTCGCCATTGCAGTCTTCTTCGCCTTTGCAGTCTGCTTCTCCACTGCGGGCTTCCCCTTTACAGTCTTCTTCGCCTTTGCAGTCTGCTTCGCTTTTGCGGGCTTCCCCTTTGCAGTCTTCTTCGCCTTTGCAGTCTGCTTCCCCATTGCGGGCTTCCCCCTTGCAGTCTTCTTTGCCTTTGCAGTCTGCTTCCCCTTTGCGGGCTTCCCCTTTGCAGTCTGCTTCGCCATTGCAGCAGCGGCGGAGCACCCATTCTCCGCTGCAAGGGGGATTGGGATGGCAGTCGTCTCCGTTGGCCAAAAGGCATAGCCTCATCCAAGTCCGCCCGAAGTCTCCCAGTCCCCCGCCAGCTACAATTGAGGCTGATACCCCCTTCAAGGAGTTCACGGTGGACGCGGCTTTGAAGGGCCTGTACAAGGTCCTCATGCAGCGCGTCCCGTGGCAGGCCGCGGCTGTGGCGGGCATCTCTGCGACTGTGATGAAGTGCCGCTCCGGCATGGGCAGCTTCCGCGGCGCCACGGCCAAGACCGACACTTGGCTGCTCCTCTTGGGCCCCGACCCCGTCGCCAAAAAGACCATCGCGAAAGTCCTCGCGGAGCTCGTGTTCGGCGGTGAGATGAGCCTCCTGCACTTGGGCTTCGGCGACGGCTCGCCTGCCCGAATGGAAGTCGCGGAGAACGGCATGCGCTACCGGGGGAAGACACCCATCGATCGACTGGTGGAAGCCGTGCGGATGAAGAAGTCCGCCGTAATCTTGCTGGAGGATGTGGACAAAGCCAACAGCATCATCAGGGCGAGTCTCGTGAGGGCGATGGAGATCGGCAAGCTGGCGGACTCCAACGGCCGCGAAGTCAGCTTCGGGAACACCATCGTGGTGATGACGACGAGCATCGGGAGCGACATGTGCGGCGAGCCCAAGGCGCGCGCGGGCAGCTTGTCGCTCTCCGAGGGAAAGCTGGCGGCGCTGGGCGGCAGGGCTAAAATTTGTGGGTGCGTCAAGGATTGCATGGCCGGGAGCGAGAAGGTCATTTTCCAGTCTGCTGAATATCAGAACGTGAAGGTGGTGGACAACGGCGCTTCAGATCAAGCCATATTGCATCGGTCATGTCATGGACGCTCCAGTTTGCAATCCCTGTCGTCGCAGGTGCCGTCGTGGGTGCCCAAGAGGAAGTTCGAGAACGGCGAGCTGCGTCCCAAATTGGGTGCGAAACGAGCGAAGCCGTTTGGTGAAACGGGTAATCGTCGCGGCTTCCTCAACCTGGACCTCAACTTGAACCTGGCCACGACGGGCGATGGCGACGAAGAAGATGATGACGAGGACTGTGACTTGGAGGCGGCGAAGCTGCAGTCGGTGTTGGCGGAGGCGCGCTCTGCGTTGTCCGACCGCTTCTGCGCGCTGCCGGACTACGCGGTGGGATTCAACGCGTTCGACTTCAACGGGCTGGCGGTGGAGGTGGTGAGCCAGCTCGGCAAGTCGTTCGCGGCGCACGCTGCCTCGCAGGACGCGGCGCTGGAGATCGAGCTCGGCCTTCTGGAGCGGATCGTGGTCTGCGTATGGAAGACGCCCGGCGGGAAGGTTGCGTTCCACAGCTGGCTGGAGGATGTGTTTGCGACGAGCGTGTCGGCCGCGACGCGCGGCTATGGGGATTGTGTGGTGGAGTTCACGGCCGAGCACGAGCACGAGGATATCGATGGCTTTGCATCCACCGTGTCTTTGCTGCTGCCCCACCAGATTGTCTTCCACCGCAACTCAGTCGCCACAGCAGTGTAGCAGCAACACGTGAAGGATGCCTTTGAGGGAGTTGCCCTGCCTGCACAGTGTTTTTTGAGCTCCATTTTGGCTGTGTAGCACTAGGTGCTGTAGATCTAGTTCTAGTTGTTCCATAAACTTAGCTTGTATCAATTACACTATCTAGGTAGGCAGTCAGTCTCTGGAGAGAGATCGACTTAATTAGTTACTGTACCGTGGTAGTATGGGTCTAAGGGAAGTCACAGAGTCTCGGTCCCTCACTGGCGGCCACTTGCGCCGCTGGAGCTAAGTGGGGGATCGGCCGTGATGATGCAATTGTGCCCAAATATTGCCTCCTCCCCATTGTTAAAGAATTCTCCTCAGTCAGGCTCCTTTTTTCTCAGTCAGACGAGTAGATTCCCTTTCGTAACTGAAGGAAAAAATCGATCTCGACTGGCTGCTGAGGTTAGGTTGGCCACTGGCTGGAAGAATTCTCGGCTGTATGTTATACACTCAGGCTGGTAAACTGGAAAGATGTTTCACTCTTGCTATCATTCAGATGTACTTGATGCTGGACATGCATTAGCTGTCTGCCGTACTTAATGAAGTAACGAAGGAGAAGGTGAAAAGAAAAAAATGACGTGTCGCAACTTGGCCGGCCTGCTATTGATAAGACTCCCCTATGCTCACTTATAGCTTTATATGTTTTGTAGCCGAGTTCAGATCTGAAGTTGTGGTGCAGGTAGCGTGGTAGAGAGAAGTGCTGTGCAGTTTAATTTTCGTGCATAATTTACACTTGTAAATATTCGATGTGGATTCCTGACTTTCATATTGAGTGAAATACCGTAATGTATATCGTTCTTGTGTTTTGATATGTGAAGCGTCTGTCTGCAACTCAGCATTTGGTGCTGTGAGGCGTGGCTGGTGAGCTTGCATGGGTTTCAACTCCTACAATTGCTCTGTGAATCCCTGCTCGTTTGGGGTACTCGACGTCAGTGTTTGTTTAGTGCCGGTCATTGAATTTGGAACACGAAAGAATGTCAAGAACTCCGGAAGTAAATTGTGCAAGTGACCTGCACCGTAACATCGCTTGCAAGTAACAACAGAGGCAAAACTTCATTTGGAGCTTAACCCTTGGAGGTCTGAACGATCACTTTCTGGTCGTCGAAGTGGGTATTTCGCGTATTTGACATGGAAGGTGTAGATATTGGATCACGCGATACATTGTTGCTTTTATATTGTAAGGGCGCCCGATCGAATGCGACAATCGGTGCCTGATTTGGAGCAGTACCGCGCCGGCATCACCGGTTTGTATCGGGGCGCAGCTAAAATGCGGAACGTGCCGTCTCTGCATTCACCCCCCCCCCTCATTTCGTCGGGCAAAGGGGGTGTTATGGTGGCTATGACCGTTGTAACATTCCCGCCGCAGCACGAAGGGTTTGGCGGGAGTTGCTTCCCGACGTTCCATGCGACGAAGGCGAATCCAAGGCGGTGTAGTACGTAGCAGTGGAGAGGATCTCCGTTGAACAAACTATTCTCTTGGCTGCTGCAAAACCAAGCGTAGGACGTACTGTGGTTAAGGATTACCGTCATTAATTCAAGCTTGGGTTGCTACGCTTTTCATGTACTGAAGTGCACACTCCGCTGTTGAAATGGAAGGTGCCGCGCTGATCGAGATGAGAGGAAGTCGTGGAGACCCCGAGGCGGCTCGAGAATCGATCACGGTAGAGAGCATACCGGCTCGAAGAGCATTGCGTCGGAAAGTTAGGGTGCTCTTCACTGGACGCGCACTAAGGCGTCGCCCATTTCCCAACAAGACGATGGCGTTATGGTTGGGCGGATGCCCTCAGGATTTGGACTGGTTACACGTGACCCGCCCTCCATATTGCGCACCTGGTGTGTCGAACGCGCAGCCTCTCACGGACAGACGCTGAGGATTGTTGCTTTGCTCGATCTCAATCACTTGCACTCCCTTCCAGTGCCGCCCAGAATAACTATGTTGGTGTCCTGGAGTGGCAATGGGTACGGTTGTTGTTTCAGCGCCTCGTACAAAGAATCATGCATTGGCAAGAACGGAGGACTGAAGGCGCAGTCGATGGATTCTCTCACAATGTGAATTGATTGATTAGAGAGGTCGTCTTCCCGGAAGATCGTGCCAGGGTGAACCATGCGGAGGATGCACGGGAGGCAGTCGGCGCCAAAGCAGGGAGCTTGTCTCCGGGTTCGTTGCGTCAGCAACGACAACGCCGAGCGCCACTAGCTCTGATGTTTGCTCAGCCAGGAGCCCATTCCATTTTACTCAGCACCAGCCGGAGAACAATCCACGGGAGGACATGGAGTCTGTTCCGATCCCCGCTGTCGTACGTGACGCTTACCACCGAGGGTCTGGCAACGAATGCGAGGACATTGCCGGTGATGGGAGACCGCCCCCCGCCAAGCAACCAGGAACCACGTCTGGTATAATCCCATCCTACCCTCACCTACCTCGTATGACTATAGGGAGCATGTATGTCTATGTGCATCACATTCCGAAATTCGTTGGAGTTGTTTGCATTGGTGCCAATGTCTACTGCCCACTCGCTATATCATCACGTATTCCAGTTTTTGAATAGCCAATAAACCTATTTAGTGATGGACGATCCCACGGAGTGTTCGACCACCCATTGCCACCGTCACATGAAGTTATGAAGAGTGCCATTGGGGAGGACCAAATCCGGCCGCATTGGCATCCCCTCCAATTGTAGCTCTTGCAGTCTCATGTCTTCATGGTTCAGGATGCAAAGGCCACCATTTATGCCGTGGGCAATTTTTTTTGGTGCCTTCCGACTACTTTGTAACCTTGCTCGTTGGCTCACTCACGCTTCCTCTCGTGCAAGCACTCAGGCCAATCAAGAACTTGCCCGCGTCAGAAGAAGTCTCCCTTGGTCTCCTTCGCTGAAAGCCAAGACTGCGCGGCAGGCGCCTCCCGGCTGCTGAGGTGGGACTAGGAACGAGAGAGAGAAGCGGGCGCAGTGGCCGCGCCGTGGCAGAGGGCGTGCGGGGAGGGGCCTCGTGCCACTGGGTTCATGTGGTCACGTGACCTTGGCGTGTGACGAAGAATTGGATAATGACCACACGGTTCCCATCAGCCTTGAAGGCGATCATTCACACTTACACGTGGTAGCGAGGCTGCAGGTTCACTGCAGAGGTCTTCACGCCGGGAGCGCCAGAGCCTAATCCCTAGCTAAGGCAGGCGTTGGGAGAATACTTGCCGTGGCTACACCATTGGGGCGAAAACTCCTGCCCATTCACAGAGTCGTCGTTGGAGAGCAGGTGGTTAGCTTTGATGATCGGGCGCCCGCTTCCCAATTCCCACTTTAGCCCTGGCGATCGCATTTGAGTCAACAAAAGGGCCTTCACACGAGATATGAACGTGAAGGTTCGTGGCTCGCCTATGTTTACCATTGATTTCGGTGTCCAGTATGTCTCTAGGACATTAGCACTTCGATATTTCATGTCTTTATTGAATGGAACCCTTGATTCTGAATGGTGCTCATTTTTTTACCTTCAGTTCGTGCACTCCATTTTCCCCTAACCCGAGGATGTGCCTAATGGCCACGTTTTTGTGTGTCTATGTATCCTTGGCAGGTGATGTGCCCTTCATCCTAGAGCGCCGCTACTGTCTGACACGGATGAAGACCTGGATTGGGTTGGTGAATTCAAGGATTTCCAATGGAGCAAGGTCTTATGTCTTCCTCTGATCGAGGCTTCATTCATGAAGGATGCACTGGTTGAACTGGACATGTACAATGCGAGCGAAGATTTGAGTGCCGAAGCTTAAGTACCGCTTTGATGACACTCAGTGGCATGAGCCGGAGCTCACATTGCTGCAACGGCGGAGGCGAATTCTCTCCGTCTGGTTCTGCCACTTGAGGATAATTTAACGAGCTAATTTCATTGCATCACGTTTCCCGAGGCGCATGAATGGGCGTGGTGACTGATTCCCCCTCACCGAGGATGAGTTGTTGTGTTGGTTTAGTTTCCTTGTGTTGATGGGGCTGAAGGACCTTACCATCCAGCTCTACTAGTCGCCTAATGAGTTTTTTGGGTGCACCCTCATAAAATCTTGCATCTCCAAGCAAAGGTTCGAAGCCTCCACCCGTTGCTTGCATTTGGTGGACAACTGGGACCTCCCGGAGGCCGGCCAACAGGACCTCCCGCTCGTCACCCACCCACCCGGGCAATTGGGGAAGGTTCGTTGTTTGGCGGAGCATTTTTCTTCAGTCACATTACAACTGCGAGGTCAACGTGACAGTAGATGAGATCATGGTGCTATATTATTGTGCCATCTGCATAGTACAGTTAAGATTGTTTGCACGTATGTGAATGTGGGTGTATATATTCGGGTATTTGTGATTTTTAAAGAGTCACCGTGGATGTCTGATGGGTTCAATATTAGCGGGAGTTCTTCACGAGTCGGGCAGGGACACATAGTTTATTTGGAATTTAACGTGATGCTTCGGAGTACTGCCTCTAAGGGAGAAAACAACACTGAAGCGTTATGTGGCTGTGGCATGTGGTTCTCTAACCGTGGATGTATCATAGATGCACTTGTTGGATGAAGCCCCGAATTGATATCGTTAGTGCCATTGTGAGAGTTGTTACGTTGTGTCCCATAGAAGCGGTTTCTGCGGTCTTGACTGGCATGCAATGGTTCTTACCGGTTTGCCAGGCCAATGGAAGTGGAGCGCAATTAGGGGTCGGAGTAAAAGGTTGCATGTCGACTGGATGCCCACAGTTGTGGCTGTTTAGGTAGCGAGGAGATTGGGGACTTCATTTTCATTTTTTGTAAGAATGTGCTGAATCTTGTGCAAGCTGGTCAAACGGGAGAGAGTTGATTATCCTACCTCGCCGATTCTACTGCAATACCAAGTAAACATGACAGACGTGGACGTCGTCGCCCAGTATCGTAACTACTATACGGCTGCCTTTCAGTCACACAAGTGGTGACACCGAGTACTCACGCTGATTTTGGACTCTTCTCTATTGAATTCCTACATATTGTACCACGTTGACGCTACAGATTCTGGATTGATTAATTATGACTGCGCGGCATTTGTGGCATTATAAATTGGCGACCAAACTGGTAGGGGTTATTCGTGCGGCCAAACATCCCTTGGAAGCGTGTCGCAACCTTGCCCGCCCGGGCTCCCAAGACAACGGCAGGCGCTGATCAGATTGAAGAGTTCCGACGGAGTTGACGGATCGTGATTGTAAACCCGTCCCAGGTCGTCCTACCTCCGATCCGCTGCCAGAACCCTTCCATGAAAGCCGAAGGAGGATCGATTCAGACCGCGAAGGTGATCAAGGCTTGCCAATATATATATACACCTGCCAGCTTCCCGGCACAGACTGCTGGCCACCCATCGGACAGAGCCCGCGCTGTAATCACTTGAACAGCGAAGGCTGCGGGGACTCGCCGCCAACAGGGCACTAATTACTCCAGATCCGCCGCGCTTCGATTGCTGGGATGATAACGTTCCAGCATGGATTCGGGCGTGAAGACGACGGAGTCTCTCTAGTATCTCGATCTACGATGGAAGTAGTCTCTGTGCATATCAATTAATTAGTACGTCGATCGGGGCTTTAATCAAGTTCCAATCGATCGACAGGGACTTGTGTAATTCATACCCATCTTGCATTCTTGCAAAATTGTTAATAAATCGAGTGCTTAGCTTAGCTTGGCTTGGCTTGCCATGCCATACCTGCATGCGCGCATGCAGGTACAAAGAAATTAAAGTGATCGATCTATCGATCTGCATTGTTGCAATTTTAATTCCAGCTGTGAACTTGGCTTCGATCGGTTCAGTTGAGTGACCCAGTTTCAACATATATACCGACAGCGACTTGTGGAATTTCATATTCGTCTTGCATTCTTGGAATTTGTTAATTAATTGACTGCTTGCTTGGCTTGCCTGCCTGCAGTCGCGCATAGAAATTAAGTAATTCAATTGACCGACCGACAGTATTGCTACTACTGCAATTCCAGCAGTAAACTTGACCTCTCTTTCTCTCTTTACTCTCTTTGTGCAGCGTTGAATTTATAATGTGATACATCTATTCTTGCAATTGCAAGCAGCTTGCTTTGTCTGTTTTGCTGTGCTCTTTGAGACATGGGCCGCAAGTCCGCAACTGAAAAGATTGGCAGTACCTTTGCATAACATGATAAAGGTACCTTCACACCTCAACTTAGCAAGTTAGCAAGTTTTCTTTGTTGCAAGGGTACGTGACTTTTTCGGTAGGTGTTCAAACCATTGTTCCTTCCTAACCACCGAATCTAAGCTAAGTGGTTGTAAAGTTGGCAAGAGTTATTAGCGGTGTTTAGTAGAGAAAAGTTTGGGACTGTTCCTGGGGTGCACTTGAAAGGAAGTTCATGGATGAGCAGCGACCAAATTTTGGCCCCCCTTATATTATATCCTAATATTTTTTTTTTTTTCTAAAAAATAAATATGAATAGATTTTCCTACTTTGAAAGTTTATGTTCTGAATTATTGGTATTTATTTATGTTAATAATAATTAGTTGAAGAAAAAAGATACATTGTAAAGCTAAAAATAACTTTCACATCCCTATATTATATAAGAAAAAAAAATGAAAAAAATGAAAAAAAATTCCTATAAAATAGCTTTCTATTAAAATTTTATTTTGGCTAAATATTGATATAATAGTCATCTTCATGTGATCTCTATAAATATTTTAGTTGAAAAACATGCCATTTTAGTTCATTTTTCAATCCTTTCTAGACAATATATCACGTGTTATTTAGTATTGAAATTTTTGGCAATAGAAACCTATAGACATTATTAAACAAAGCTCAAAATTGTAGGTTGAAATTATAGTTTATCAAAAAGTAATTAGGAAAAGTAGAAATGGATTTTTAGGGTTTGGTTGCTCTTCATCCATGATCTTCCTTTGTAGTGCACTCCCTGGGGACTGTTCATAGCTCTCCAAAATTGTAGGTTATTGTTATGTTCAATTTTTCAATTTTGTAGATTTTTGAGCACTAATAACAATCTTTCATAATTAATGCAAGGAGATGTGGGCAACTACATAACACTACCAACGTTGTAAGTGCGTCCAACGGCATGTGATTGCTAACTGATTGATTTTTTTTTTCCAAGTTAGGTTACACTGATAGAAATCAACAAATTGTAAGATTGATTTGTTAATTTTGGACTATATGCAAGCACTCAACACCAAAATTATTGCAATTCATGCAAAGAGTTTCTCCCTAGGTTTAGACCACTAGTAACTTAAGATCATACTAATTATGTCAAACCAATGTGAAACCAACTCAGAACAAATGTTTCTATAAAACCTACACGTTTCTATCTTTGGTAGAAGTATTATTAATTTATGATTTTATAACCTTTGTTACCAAACGCCAGGTGAGAACAAGTCTTAAACCCTTCAAAAGACTTAATATTCATTAGCAAAGCACTTATGACTATTTTAAATTTTTGGTCATATTTTCATAGACTTTGGCTCTTTGAATCATATTTTTTTCCATTTAAATTTTTTTTTACTATATATGAAAAATCTCCAACCCTCCAAAATCTCAAGTGGATAATTGGATGTCACCTTTGCCAATAATTTGATTTGATGAATATGGCACATAAAACTCATGAGAAGAGAATATGAAAAGGTTTAAAGAACAAGAAGGGGGAAAGATGATGACTAATTGTAGCTTAGCTGTGCACAATGTGATGAATGAGAAGCATATTAATTTGCATATTTTTCAACTTAACAAGTGAATGAAAATGTCAAATTGGCGCATTGAATACCACATTAGAGAAAGTTTGAGGCCTTTAAAGGGCCGCTCCATTGTGACAAACACATCTATTAAAGGAGTATTAGGGAGCCTATGAAAAGTGTCAGATTTGTAGTGTCAACTTGGGTGAATATCGCCAAATGCAGTTAGATTCTATTTTGACACGTTATAAATAATAATTGCAGTGTACAAGCTGATCAGAATTGTTTACTCCAGATTTGATTGAATATACTTGTTCATCAATGGCACAACTATATTCAAAGAAGGGTCCACAGTAAACAATTTAAATCTCCTCGTACACTGCACCCATTTCTGACAGCTTTTCAAGTAAATCCACATTAACCAATCCAAATTAGCAACTATTATTATAACTCTCCAATCAGGTCGCTCTGCACTTTCATATGGGAGCTGAGCGAGAATAGGGGAAAAATATCCCTTTCCTCTTCAAAAGTGAAAATTAAATTCAACTCGGACCCTCCTTATCCTCTCGTAGAGCCGCCCTCCAAAGGCCCAATATTTTCTCTAATGCCAATTGAATGGAATTGACATTCAATTTTAGAATTGTTTGTACATAAGTTTAATGCAAATAAGTAAAATTGAATTTGAAATTGGGATTTAAACATTGAATTCAACTTCTAGCCATACTATGATTATATACGTACTGTTCTATATCTATATCTATATCTATATCTTTATGTTTATTCATAAAGGTGTAATTTTAATTCACAAATGAGGACAAGTATACATGTTGGATTCAAGTCAACCTTGAATGTTGAACTGCACCAAGCTGTTTACAGGTTGATATACCGCCAATTTAATGAAATTGACATTTGATCTTTTAAATTAAACATAATATTTTTAAATTTTTTAAATTTGAATTTTAAATATTATTTTGGTATTTTTGAAAAAAAAAAATTTAAAATTCCTTGGAATTTTCATTTACCTAGATTTGCATAGAACATTGTAAGCTCATAACTTTTTAAGGAGAACTTTTTTACTTTAATTTTTATATTAAATATTTTTTTTAAATATTTTTTTTATTTTTTAAATTATATTATATTTTATTTTTATTTTTGTTTAGGTTCACAATACTCCTAGTCTCTTAGTAGTCCTATACTAGACAAGGTTGTTATATTCTAAGAATCTACCTATTAGATGGATGGGGGTCTACTAAACATCCTAGTCTTCATATTAGATGTTGTGTACGTCACACTGTTTGACTGGACAATCATGGTATTAATTCCAAAATGCAACAAATTCAAGAGTTTTTCCTTGCAATTTTTTCAATTGAAAAAATAATAATACTTAGATAAACATTGAGTACAATTTTTACACATAATAGTTGTTAACAATATGCTATGATTTGAGATTTTAATTTCATTCTCTATTTGTTCAATCTTCCTCCTTGGGTAGAAGTGAATTAGAACTCCAATTTATGAGTAGGGTTTCAAAACTAAATGAACAATTGAATTTCATGGTTGCAATTAATTTGATGGAGATATACTATCTTTTGTGAATACACACATGTGTTTTGGCCTCCTCCTATCCCTAAGACACAACAAGAGCCATCGATTGTGTTTAAAAAAATATCCCACCTCCACCCCCTATCGTAGATCTGAATTTCAAATTCATTTTTCGTTTTTTAGGTCCAGCTATAAATCTGAATTTCAACCAATTTCAGAAATACGTTATGGTACAAATATATTGAAATACGGATACAGATACATGATATAGATATTGAAAACACTATGGATACAAAAATAAAAAAGTTAACCCATATCATTTGTTGTAAACAGTACATTTGAAAATTACAAACATGGGTCCGGTTCGGGTTTGGGTTGGTTTGAATTTGGCTTGGTTTGAATTTGGCTTGCGGGGAGGGGATGTTGGGAATTTTTTTTAAATATTGGAATTGGGGTTGCTCACATTCACCTGCAATGCACATTCTCTCACTATCTATTGAAAAGACAGACACAAAATTGTACACAGTTCTTTACTTTATTGATGAAGAAAACTTTCAAAGGCAAATGGACTCACGAACTTTGAATCTTTGTATTTATTTATTAAATGACTTCAATGTTTGAATTGATTACAAAATCAAATTTGTAGGGATTCAATTAATCTATTATAGAAATATGGTAGGACGTACTCCATTCTTGATTGTTGAGTCTACTTACTTATAGCCAACATAAAATTAAGATAAATAAATTAAATAAATAAAAATTTAATTATACAAGTTGAACTTAAAAGATATTTTTAATATATCAATGGAAAGAAGAAATGATTTTCTACATGAATAAAATGATATTAATATGTTGGAGCTTGAGTTACAATCATTTACAATGATTTCAAAAAATTCATTTTACTATCTATAGTTTGATTATTTTAGGACTTACCTCCCTATAGACAAAAAACTTCAACACATATTTTTGGAAAACAAATGAAAGTTTGGGCAATTTCTTATGATCTCAATTTTTAGTGTGACATTTTCTTAAAATGCAAAAATGTTTTAGTTTTCTTGAATTTAATCTTCATTTCAATTGGTGCTTTGAAGTAAAAAATAAGGCACATGAAACAATAGTATTTGAACCTTCACAACAACAAATGAACATAAGAAATAATAATAATTTCTTAAAATATGTTTCTCATAAAGAATGTTTATATATCTAAATACATGGAAAGCTTTTATTAATGCAATTTGGATTAGTGAAATGAAAAGTATTAAGAATGTTTTTTTAATTTACAATCAATGAGAGCACCTTCATAGAAATTAACATATATGATTTTTTTTGAAGTTAGAAGATTTTTTTTTCAAACTTGCCCAAAAGGGTTAGTAGAGTTTGACCCCTCTTGAAATGAGATTTTTTGTGTTGAATGCAGTTTTTTTATGGTAATATACTTTATCATGTTAGTTATCTATATGTCAAATTTGAAAAGTAGATGAAGAATTTTGCAAAAGATTACAAAACTACATGAACTATCTAGATTTTTTTGAGGAGCATAACTTTTGATTTGGGCATCCCATAAAGGGAGACGGAGAAGGAATATTCCCATCTTGTGACAAAATATTGAGAATATTTGGTAAAAATGACTTTGTACACCCCTACATGAGTTTTTCAAAGTATCTATTGAAGAGACATTTGGTTCTTTAGGGGTTAATAACAAAAACCATACACAATTGCTTATTGGGTATGTTTTTAGTGTTGTAACCTGTCCAAACGTAAAACTTTTCCACATCTAGAAGAACCTATTAACCTTTTTCATATCCACAATCACAAGTTCTTTATTTATGTTGTGCAAGAAAGGTATTCTATTGTATAGTCATATTTGTTACATTTGTGTAATTTCTCAATAGTAGCACAAGGTTCAATTAGAAACTAAAACAATTTGATTTTTGAGTCTATAACTAAGGTGAAAAATCCAATACTAATCCTATTTGTTGATATATATTATTCATGTAACAAAAATATTTGTTTAGTGAGTTTCATAGTGAGTTTGGTGTAGAAAATCATTTTTCACTTTGTAAATTCTCCAAGAATTGTAAATTTTTAATAAAAATTAATGATTTTCATTTATCTACAAAGAAAAGAAATAATCCTTACTGTAATTTTGACTCTACATATGCACATCACTTTAAATGATTGATTTTAGATGCTCTCGAGTACTTCAGTAGCGGTTACTTTAAAAGCAGTGTGAAACCTACTATAGAGTATATTTTAAATGTTGGAGCTAAAATATTCAAGTTATTATAGCATCATTTTTTAAATATACTATATTACAACTATTGTACATTATATTGTAATGATTCATACTACATAATTTGCAAATCTACGCAAGGGGTAGTCTAAAAGGGAGAGGAGGAACATGCATGAGGAGCTTCCATTCTCCATATGCAAATAGACAAAATAATGAATAATGTCTCATTTTGGATTGTTAATTGTTTGTTTGCTCTAACTCACATCTATGGTGGGCAATTTTCAAGGACTTGTTGCATAAAATAGGCTTAGCCAATATAATACTACTTGTGGGTTTTCACTTTTCGTATATTTTTCTCCTATACTACTGTACATGTATGATTCATTTATATAAATTATTTGATATATGATGTCTGTATATTTGATGTTTGTCTAGGTTGTGTTCAACAGTAGTTAGACTGTACATGTTGTATTGATCAACCCTAATATCACATATAAGTTTTTAAATTATGTTAGGGACATGTTTAAATGCCTCAAACTTCAATTTTAACCCCTAAAGTTCCTTGACTATGTTTTCACCCAAAACACTCCAAAACTGCCATTTCTAGTACAAGTACCAAATTTTAGAAAAAAAATATTTTTAGACACATGTAACTATAGGATCTTATATTACATTGGTTTGAAGAGATGTCGAAAAAATTTCAAAAATTTCCACCGTGTAGATTGCAAGATATTAATGTTTGAATTAACAAGAATCCTTTTTTTGACTTTGTGAAAAATAGGGCAATGACACTTCACAAGGTCTCATTTGTATGAAAAAATGTCCATGTTGGGATTGATTCTTTGGATTCATTCTTCAAGGCAAGTTGGATACATGCTTGAAAAGTTTCAAATCATTTGGAATTGTACAATATATAGGAAAAAAATAGTAAGTAGAAAAAAGTAGAGAATGATTCAAAATACGAAATTGTTAAAAATTTAGTTATGGAATTGAAAAATGCCAATCCCAATTCTTGCAATATTTTAATAACAATCTACATCCTATGATTTTATTTTTTTCTAAAAATATTGAAAATTGAGTTAAATAAAGGACTTCAAAGTTTATTTTAGAGTAGAGAATCTATAATTGCTCGTATAATTGCCTGCAAACTAAAACAACTTTCATCTCATTAATAAAAATTAAATTATTCAAATCTTTTTATGTATATATAAGTCTAAAAAACCAATTTCAAATTTTTTTCTCTAAAAAATTTGATTTTTCTAATGTGCCTAGACTACCTGGTTGAGAAAAAACATTACATATCATACAGTAATTTTTTAACCATGTGGTCAAAAGTTATGAAATTTTTTGGGCCTTAAAGAAAAACCTTGTCCCCCATGTTGTGTGAAAAATTCAAAGAAAAAAAATTAAAAATTTCATTCAAAGTGAGCTACCTTAAATTTTTTATGTTGCCAAATAATGTAGTTAGTTGGTCCTATAAAGGTTAACTACTATAGGGTATAGGAAAATGGGCAAAAAGTAGAAGCAAACAAAAATAGAGACATATCAATTGTAAAATAATAGCTAAATAGACCCCATAATAAAAAAAAATTGACACATGTAAATATGGATTACAAGATATAGTGAAGTACCTAGAATATTGCTTTACTTAACCCCTTAACTGCTTAAGGATGTTGTTTTCTATACACTCTCCCTTGTTGTATATAGAAGTAGCACATGAATCTCATTGAAGCTGTAAATTTCAAATCAAGTCATAGACATACTACTAGTCAATTGAGAATTTTGGGGGAATTTTTGAGTGTTCAGAAAGGATTAAATAAATTCAATATATGGACAACATACACCATCTCTTTTGGAAGGCAACATCCTTAAGGGGATTAAGTATATATAACACAAAATAGAACATGTAAAAGACTTTTGATTTAGTCATATGAAGTTTATATGAAAGTCGTATTTGATGCAATATTGCAATGAAAGTCATCCAAATGTAAAAGGGCAATGAAAAAGGGGGATTTTTTGAAATGTGGCAAAGAAGGCCCAAAGAAATAGAATAGTTATGTCAAATAAATTTTACCTAATTCTTTTTGAATTTCTATTGTTGTCTTTGATGCAACTCCAAGCCTTGACCTTCTGTGAGCAAGGTCACACATTGCCGCCTCTCTCACACAATAAGATGTTGTGGGCACCCTCCTCTTTGCTTCTTGAGATCCCAACAATTTCCTTCCTTAGATGAACTACCTATGATTGATTCATGCCAACTACAACGACGACTTTTTGGGTTGAATCACCATTTCGGAGTTGCTCCAATGCTTGGAGCTTTTGCAACTTACATTATTGAGGCATACAAGAAGAATTGCAAGAATCCTCGCCAATACCCAATCTACAGACGTAGAGCTTCACAATGCACTAAAGATCTAACAAAAAATGTGCACATAAGAGTGCACAAATGAAAAATGAAGTTTGGGTGGCAGCTACAAACAAATTAAACTAAGTACTCAAACCCTAGTCGCTTCAACGTCTCTATTTTGGAAAATCCTATTACCTTTTGAAAATTTGTTTTCACCCACATAAAGAAGACTATTTGTATGCACACTTTGCTCAATTACTTTGATGATTTGTGATTTCAATCACCACAGATTGCTTGCCGAAGTAGGATTTCTCAAGTGAGTACCTAGTTTTGTTTGTCATTGTATGAATGTTATAGTTTGTCAACTATTACAATATTTAGTAGTGTTCATGTTGTCCAAACTCAGCATGTCTAACTAATAATATTAGATTATAGATGGAGAACATGTCCAACTGCAACATGTCTCAAAAGTAGTCAAACATGGTGGTGGACATGTCATGATTTGGAGTTGTATGACAACTTTTGAACCTAGAACTTGGTACAAAATTGAAGATGGATTAGCATTTGTACATGTTTCTTTTAGAAAACTTCTTGTGGATTACAATCTGGTATTACAATCTCGTTCCAAGCAATGTGGTGTTTCAATAAGATAATGATTTAAAACACACAAGTAAGATGGTGTAGAAATGGCTTAAATTGCAGTCATTTCAACTTCTCTAGTGGCCTGCTCAATTACCAAATTTGAATCCCATGGAGCATTTGTGGACTCTTCTAAAACGACATTTGAATAAATTTTCTATACCTCCAAGAGGAATTAAAGAATTGTTTGAGCATGTGTACAATGTTTCTTCTAATTTCAATGTGGAGGATTGTATGACACTATATGAGAGCATGTCGTGAAGAATTGCTACTACATTGATGATTGATTGCTAGAGGCTATTGGATAGATTAATGAAGTTCAAAAAAGTAGATTGAACAATACTAAGTACTTGCATATGGTTGTTGATTGTAAATTATAAAAATTATCTAGTTTTCAATCTAATGTATAGCTCTACATACATGTACATGATTCTATTTGCTTTTGAATGCACTTTTCAATTTTGAAAAAAGTATTTCCATTGTGTGCAATGGCTTGCCAAAGTTGGCTTCTTCAACAAAGTACTCAATTTCATTAGTCACTATATATTGACATTTAGTGTTGATAATACCACTAATGTTCTGACATATAGTATTAGAGCCATAAATAGTGTTGCAAACATTGAAACACCAAATACCATTATTAGTTTAATGTCTTTAGCATAATTTTCTTAAACAACCTCCTCATTATCTTTATAAATGGAATCTAAATTCATTTTTCTATTGTGCATCTTGAGTTCATATTCCACTTTGAAAGTTAGTTGTACTATGAATGGGTTTATTATGAGAAAGAGATTCATAATTTCACACTATAATTAATTAATCCAAATGTCAATCATGTTTTAAACATTTTATTATATACTAAATCATTTGTGATTTTTTGAGAAAGTATTTACAAAGTGGAGTGCATTTTAACCCCTGAAGGACCAAGGCCTTTTTTTTCTGTCAAAAAACACTCAAAACTACCATTTCTATTGCAAAGTGTAAATTTTTTTGCACATCTAACCATAGGATCTTACACCTAATTAGTATGAAAATGTGTGGAATAAATTTCAGAAATTTTGACTACATAGATTGCAAGATATCTACGTTTAAAGTGAAGAAAACAAGTTTCATTTGTACATTGTGGGACTAGATTATTTGTCTTTGAACCTTCTCAACTTAAATTTTTGCATTACAAAGTTTTAAGGTTAAATTTTTTTTTGTGGGGAATTGAGTGAGAGTCTAGGAAAAAAAATCCAAAAAAACTTAATTTTCATTCTTAAGAAAATTATTAAGTAGAAGTAGGTTCAAGATAGAAGGAAAATCTAAATTATTAATATTTCTAAGGTGGATTTAAAATGCACTAATTCCAATGGTGAGATTGTTCTAGCAAAAAAACTAAACCATGTGGAACTCTTTTTTTCTTAAATTGTAAAAACTACAATTAGAAATGAATCCTACAAGGTTTTTTTTCAAGAAGATGCTTAAATTGCCCAAAAAACAAGATTGCCCATAACTTTCACATCACTTGTCCAAATGGAATGAGTCAAAGCTTTCCATATAGACAAAAATATAGTCTATGAGAGAAAAAAAGAAAAATTCAAAATTCAAATTTTAAATTTTTTTATTTTGTTGCCTAATCTCCCCTATTTTGAGCTTATTTGGGCATAACTCTTGTTCCCAAGCACCAATTGAAAAAAAAAATTCCAATGAAGCTGATCAATTTTTCTATCTTCAAAAAAAGTTTCAAAAAATCATGACAAAAATTGAGACTATAGGTACCTACCCAAAATCCAATTTGTCCTCTGAAGGGACAATGGTCCTATAGGGGTTAATGCTTTTAAATGATTGAAGAAGAAAAACTCTTACAAGAGTGAATGAAGAAGGTGGTGGGGATAGTTCTACTAAGTATTAGCCAATTGGACCAAAGTAGTAAGTGCTACCCTTGATTGTGAAAATTGAATTCAGAAATGAATCTTATGACTTATTTATTCAAAAATATGCTCTAATTGCTTGAAAAACAAGATTGTCCATAACTTTCACATCACTAATCCAAATACAATGAATCCAATATTTTCATGTAGATAAAATACAATCTATGAAAATTAAATTTTTAAAATTTAAAATTATATTGGATTTTTTTTGTGCTTGCTAAACTAAAATTTGGGCTTATTGTACTATAACTTTTGCTCCTAGGCAATGATTGAAATTAAAAATTTACTCTTCCAAAACTAATGCATTTTTCTATCTTCACATAAGTTTGAAAAGTCATAACAAATACTCAAACCGTAGAAGCCTACCCCAAATCCATTTTGTCCCCTGGAATGACAATGGGATTTTAAGGGAGTGAAGTATTTTTGACTTTTTCTAAGATAAAATGTTTAATCCACAAATTGCCTTTTAGTGTATTAGTCTAATAATTTCTAGCAACTTCAAACTCTAGATCTAAATTTTAGTTGTGAAAATGATATTTTTTGAATTTAAATTCAACTAATGAAATTATATCAAATGCAGTTTCTACTCTAGTTGAAATTTTTAAAAATTCCTAAAATTGAATATTTATTGGAATTTGAACTTTGGGCCTAGATATGGTTGTTCTGGCAGACATTGCGACAACGTGACAAATAGATGTCAGACAATGTCTAGTAGAACCCTTGTGACGTCCAATAAGTCAACTTTAAGGTTGACTTTCAAATAAATGACTCTTCATGCATGCTAACTCAACACATTCAAATCTCATTTTAGTGAGGTGTCTCAATTTGATAAACACATTACATTCTAAATTTAAGTTCATAATTATAGTGAGATTTAAAATTATCTAAGTGGATGGTTGATGACCTTATTAGACGCTTATAGATGGACTTACTCGACACATTGTCTATTAGACACATAACATCAGATGTCCAACATGTCACCAAAAACTAAAAATGTGTCCGCCAAGACAGTCGTAGTTACAAGTTCATAATTATAGTGAGATTCAAAATATTCTCTACATTTTAATTTTTTAATTTTTATTATTATTATTTTTCAATATTCTAGGACAATTTTTTGTCACCACACTAATTTTCATGCTCCTTGCTCCCTATTCTTGCACTAGCGTTGTTGATTTCTAATTTGCTTGGAAATTTTTGAAGAAGTTTGTACTTTGCTTGAATGTCTTGAAAAAAATCCTAATAATAAACATTTTATTGAATAAGTTTGTTCTTTGCTTGAAAGTTTTGAAAAAATTCCTAATAATGAACATTTTATTGAAGTTTGAACTTGAGGATCTATTATCATGATTCTAAATGTAGAGTAATATGAATGTTCTTCACTATTGTGTAGTTCTTTTCTTAAACTTTTGAATTTTTAAAGCATGTTTTGTATTTGAAATGTATTTTCATCACTTTTTTTTTCAAAAATTCATGGTAATTTGGAATTTTCTTACCAAAAATATGATTTACATGACATATATTGGACATGCAATTTCATCTCTGAAAAATAAAACTAACAAATTTCACTTATAATCAAAAAAAAAAAATGGAAGATATAGTAGAGGATTATGAGGTTTGACTACACAATCATGGGCTCCATCCTTCTTAGGTCAATATCATCTACCTTCCATGTATCTCAAAGAATGTATAGAAGTTGATGGCAACCAATTCATTCCTTTTCATTGGTTCTAGATTGAAACATCTGAATTCTTGATCAAAAGCAAATGCCAAGCAAACTAGAGTTGCTACTATGTAAACATAGGAGTGTGAGCCTATGAGCCTAGAATACTATAGACCTATGTTATAGGTGTATATACTATAGAAATTGTCTATGATTATAGGGTATATATGTTATAAATACCCATATTCTAGGTGTTTATGATATATACACCATCTATATGTGTGGTATCTATTTTATAGGTACCTATGTTGTAGACTCAATGCTCACAAGCTTGCATTCTTGGGCTCATATACTAGCATTGTTGCCAAGCAAGCAATGTAGAGAAGTAATTTGAGAACATTAGCAAAATAAAATGTTGATGAAATTACAACAAATGCAACACAATTAAGAGCTCAGAGTGCAATAGTGTCCTCACACAAAGAGAAATCTTTTGGTTCAATCATTAATAATATGCCTAACATAAAAGTGCATGAATAATACAAGCTCTTGGACCAACAAGATCTATAAAATGAAACTTGTAATAAAAAAAGAGCAAGATTTAAACGTGAATCTATTGCACTTAGCTTGTGATACAATAATGATAAATGAATCACAAAACTTACTAATGTCTTGGAGGATAATTGCATAACACAAAATTAGACAAGACAACTATGAATGGGATAATTTAGTCCATGTATATATCAAACCATTATCAAAGGTTTCAAGATAAACAATGATCATTGGAGGTTTCAAAAATTCGCTCCACAATTAATTGGGATTGCCAAACTCATCACCAATAATCTTTACAAGAACACAAGCCCTCACGGAAGTGATGAAAACGATTTGCATCTCTTACCACAATCTCTCTTCTAGACACTTTCGAGATCAATTTGGTTGCAATATGACAATCCGAACACACTCGAAGATTTTGATAAACACAAATGGCTTTACTACTTGGGGTGTGAATAAGTCCATATGCAATAGCCAACTTCTCACTATGAGAGCAAAGTGAAAACTCCTTATCCTTCTCATCAACATCATGTAACACAAGCCGGGTATCTGGAAGGTAGCCTTCAGCCTTGATTTTCTCCGTCAATCTGCTCAGCTCCGCATATATCTCCTTTGTTTCTGGGTGAGATGTATCCCCTACAACAAAGGCATGAATCTTCTTATCCACTTCAATCCAGCTACGCCCCGGTTCCCTGCGTATGCCCCTCTCCAGCATCACAGCGCGCACTGATGATACCTTCTCCCACTTCTCAGCTGCAGCATAGATGTTGGAAAGGACCACGTACGTAGAGGGATCCCTGGGTACCAACTTGAATCGCTCTTTAGCCGCAAGTTCACCTAACTCTACATTACCATAAGATCTACAAGCACCCAGCAAGGCTCCCCAAGTTGCTTCATCTGATTCAACTGGCATATTATCAATCAACACCTTCGCTTCATCCAGGTGCCCAGCCCGCCCAAGAATATCCACCATGCAGGTCCAATGGACCATACTGGCATCGATGCCATAATCCTGCGACATAGCCAGGAAGAGTCGACGCCCTTCATCAACAAGGCCCGCATGACTGCAGGCCGATAACAATGCAACAAATGAGTACCCATCAGGCTTCACACCGGCTGCAGTCATATTCCTGAAGACTTCTAGAGCTTCAAGCCCACATCCGTGTTGCGCAAGTCCACCAATCATCACGTTCCAAGTAATCACGTCCCGTTCCTCCATTTTGTCGAAAGCCAGTCGAGCATCATCGATACTGCCACACTTTGCATACATGTGGACCAGCGCGTTGCCCACAAGCAAATCCAACTCAAATCCGGCTTCACGGGCATGGCGATGAACCCCTCTCACCCACTCCAAAGCCCCTGCGCTTGCACATGCATTCAGGATACTAGCATACGTCAATGCGTCTGGTTTGAGACCTTCCTGTTTCATTTGGAGAAGAAGCTGATATGCTTCAGACCCACAGCCATGTTGCGCAAGTCCACCAATCATCACAGTCCACGTCACGACATCCCGTGCCTGCATTCTGTCAAAAACTAGTTGAGCATCACCGATACTGCCACACTTTGCATACATGTGGACAAGCGCGGTGCCCACACGCACATCCAACTCAAATCCCGCGTCACGAGAATGCCTGTGAACCTCTCTCACCCACTCCAAAGCCCCTGCGCTTGCACATGAATTAAGGACACTAACATAAGTGATCGCAGTTGGTTTGAGACCCTCCCGTTTCATTCGGAGAAAAAGTTCAAACGCTTCAGACCCAAGTCCATGTTGCGCAAGTCCACCAATCATCGCGTTCCAAGTAATCAAATCCCGTTCCTCCATTTTGTCAAAAACTAGTCGCGCATCATCGATACTGTCACACTTTGCATACATGTGGACCAGCGCGTTGCCCACACGCACATCTGACTCAAATCCTGCTTCATGGGCATGCTTGTGAACCTCCTTTACCCATTCCAAAGCCCCCGCGCTAGCACATGCATTCAGGATGCTCAGATACGTGATTGCGTCTGGTTTGAAGCCTTCCCGTTTCATTTGGAGAAGAAGTCGATATGCTTCCTCACCATAACCACTTTCGGCATATGCTCCAATCATCACATTCCAGGTAATCAAATTGCGACTCGCCAACTTATCAAAAGTGTTCCTTGCCTCCTTTATGTTCCCACACTTTGCATACATTGTAAGGAGAGAAGTCCCCACACGAACATCTGATTCAAACCCACCCTCTCTGATATACGCATGAACTTCCTCGCCCCACTTTAAAGCTGATGGGCTCGCACAGGCCTTCAGGATGCTCATGTAAGTAACTGCATTAGGTTCCATACCTTCCTTTCGCATTTGATTGAAAACTTCCATGGCATCTTTCCCGCAACTGTGCTGAGCATAACCTCCAATCATGACGTTCCAACTAATAACATCCTTCTTCACAAGCTCGTCAAACACTCTGCATGCATCCTCCAGTCTCCCACATCTGATGTATCCACTCAATAGGTTGGTTGCCACATATATATTCTGCTGCATGCCACTCTCAATGGTGCACTCATGAACCTGCTTTACTGCCGTAAGGTCTTCCCGCTTCAAGCACCGCTTCAGAATTCCAACATAGGTGTACGAGTCTACTGCAATGCCCTGTTGTAGTCGAATCTTCAAAAGATCAATTGCTTCATTCGTGGTATTTGCGCTATGTATGCGCGTACTCCCACCACTAACTTGAACAGCTTGCTTTGACGGTTTTGCACTAGCGGGCAAAGTGTTTCTCCTCCCAAAATTGCCCTTGGGTAACCTGATCCATCCATACACATCCATCCACGCTTCATTAGAAAACTCTTTGCACTTCGTATTGTGAAAAGTCTTGCTCCATCAATTTAAAAATACTCGGATATGCATCTATGCAGTCTCTATACCTCTTACATGCACAATACTTCATGCTACACCTAACAAAACAAATTATAAATTACATTCACCTCTAATGTGTGAGCGTCATCTATAGCAAGTCAATTGCACCAATTACTTGTCAAAAAGGGAGACAACTCATGCTCATGCCAATACCTACTCAATTGTACAATCTCTTGAGAATCATTGGTATGATAACCACCACCGGAAGGTAATTTGCTTATAGTCAACAATTTGACCATCGCCTTCACCCATGGTGGGGTTGACCAACCATCTACCCAAAGAGCTTTCATTGTCACCTTGTGTTTATAGTCAGGTGATTTGGGATTCATCTATACACACAACCACCCACGATCCAATATGAGAAAAAAATCAAGGAACATATGTCCTTAAGCATTGGAGTGATCTAATTAGCCTTCAATTCAATTCAAAACCCACTCAGAGTGTAATGTGCTTGTTGTTTACCAAAGTGCCCATGACCTTGTACAAGCAATAAATAACCTCTCAATGTCCTCTTCACAAATTTCTAACATCAACTAATTGATAGCCTTAGATATATTCCTAGTGATACCTTGGAAAATCTGTTGTCCCACCATTGCAAAGGATCCGCAAAGTACTCCTCCCAATCTTGTTCAATTGTCTGTACTTTGCCTGATTCAACTGTTAAATACTTCAGACATGTCATTCACGTTCTTACTGAGAGACAAAAAGCACCCGCTTCTGTACATGAGAGCGGCCACCTTAGACATACCTGAAGCATCGGGTTTTCTCCAAACTGATGACGATGAACACCTAATTGATCCGCTGCTCCTTCCTCCATGGGAGGCTGAGACAAATAATAAACATGGGTGTATATGCCATGGAGACTTGAAGAGTGTGATCACACAGACATCCTGGTCACACAAATCCCGACAGTGGGTCAAAAAACACATTCAACTGGTAGCAGTTTGAGCATGAGATACTCATCGGTACTAATGTTTAACGTTTAACGTCCAACCAACCCAGTTCACGTCCTGTCAGTTGGGGGAAGCGTACCACCGCATTGATCAAATATACTGCTGTCGAGGAACCTAATTGTATGGGACACATGTCTTACTAACATGACCACGACGGTAGTTCAGTTCAGACAAGGCACAAGTCATCCAACTACTTCCGTAGAACAGGTGTAGGGCCATAAGCCAACAGTCACTCACCTGTGCACCAGTTCCAAGCACCAAATAGCTTCTCGTTTGTTGCCTATGATGCAATAAACGGTGCATTAATGCAGACATCTTGTGGCTCGGTGTCTACAAACTTCTAACGGTTCCTCTTCAACAACAGAGTAACACCACAGATAGAAATCTAACTTCTTAGCCAGAAAAAGTATACGAATGAATCTCCTCAACTCT
This sequence comes from Rhytidiadelphus loreus, assembly GCA_947034895.1. Lineage (NCBI taxonomy): Eukaryota > Viridiplantae > Streptophyta > Bryopsida > Hypnales > Hylocomiaceae > Rhytidiadelphus > Rhytidiadelphus loreus. The sequence continues at coordinate 52,009,325 of OX344764.1, forward strand.
TCGGCCCCCTTTCAAGTGTATGTCCCCAGCCAGTTGAAAAGAGCTCCTCCTCCATATCCATGCAAATGTCTGAAAGCTCGAGTAAAAGTAGAAAAAGTAGCATATAAGTATCAATCTGCTCCCTTCAACTGAGTTCGTTCTCTTCTTCAAATTGCTAAAGCTCCAGGCAGGAAGAGAAATTCTAGTTTGGTTCACCAACCCCAATCTCAACATCAGCAACGTCCAATGAACACAACGCACGCTTCAAAACTAGACTCCAGCAGAGACACAAAGTATCACGTATGACTGGCAATATCTTCGAGTCTGTTCAATTGCTTGTCTGATTTTATAGCTCCTTCCTGACTTCAGCACGAATAATTCCAATGTCGGCCCGCTTCCAAATTATTGACTAGAAGTTCACTGCATGTACGAATACCTCTCTTGAAATCTTCTGCTCCAGGTTAACTGAAAACGATCTCTCTCTGCTTTTTGGAACCCCCTCCAAATTGCTCAACCCTCAGGGTTCTGAGAGAAAAAAACACTCACTAGTTTTCTGCATCAACCACCACCAACGCATGGAGCCTTAATACTAAGCTCCAGTCAAATAAATTAGCATATAGCATACGGCCTTCCGCTCCCTTTCATCTGTGTCTGTTCGATTCTCCACATTGCTCAACCCTGAACTCTCAGGCCACCAAGCACGGAGGAAGAAACAACTGCAGCAGCTTGACATCGACATGAACTTCAAATGGCTTCAGCTTCAGAAAACTTGACTGGAACTTAGTCAGGGGAAGTTCGAATGTGAAAGTATCAATCTCTAAGATTCTCTAATCCCTTACACTATTCTGCTGAAAATTCTACTGAAAATTGCAACTCATGAAGAGCAAGAAACCTAAACCACAACATCTCCACATGAACAACCCCAATATCTGAGCTCCCAAAAAACTTGACTTCAATCTAAACGCAAAGCATCGTGTGAGATCAACCTTTTTAAATATGCTGCTCCCGTTGCAACTGCGTCTGCTCTACCCTCCGAATTGCCAAACCCTAACTATGGAGACTAAATCACCCTAAACACTTTCACATGAACAACGCCCGATATATGCAACAAGTTCCGCTCTGATCTCAGTTCATCAGACATGAATTAATCTCTGCGAGTTATTGAGCTACCTTTCAACTGTTTTTGCTCTCAGTTCCAAATTGATAAACCCTAACTTCAGAAAGAATAGCTCCCTCAAAGCAGCTCCATAGGATCCATAGCCAATGCAACCTTGATTTCAATCTAGTCTCAAAGTATCATGCAAGAATCGCTCTCCTCGAATTATTCAGCCACCTTCCAATTCTGTCCGCGCTTCCCACCGAATTGCAAAACCCTAATGGAGTAAACCTCCAAGCAGGAAGAAAACCCACGACGCCCACATCTCTCAACATATGCAAAGAGCTTCAAAATTTAACTATGCTGCAGAGAAAGGATCATATGCTGCAGGGAGGAATTATGCTCTGAAAGTTCGGTTTACCTGGCAGTGGAGACTCAACGAGCGGACAGGTAAATCTGGTGCAGCAAGAGGACATGGCGAGACACCAAATGCGTCAGCCCCACCACCCTGAGACCCGATTTCTACAGTCGAGGTTGAGTAGTGCAGTCGCACTTTGCAACGGTGTTTTACGGTTCTGATAATCTTGTTCAGGAGCCTCGGGCAAGATAGCTGTTGTTGATGAAGGCAGATCAGATAGTTCGATTTTTTACAATGCAAGGATCCCTTGAGGCCTTGAGTGACAACAGAACTGGAAGTTCTAAAATCCACGGGCTAATAAGGAATCCTCGAAATGGTGTCTGGCCCGCAACAAAACCATGGACCCCTGCTTACCCGAGAATCCTGGCGAAGGACATCCTTGGACATCCTTGGACATCCTTAGCCGCATCCTAAGTAAAGATGGGAACCATCAGAATTGCAGGGCTTCCGATCCCAACGGAAGAGCTTCAAACCTTAGTTTTCGTCGCTGCTGGGAGCGGTCGTGATCAGTTGCTAGTTCTTCCTTTGGGATCGGAAGCCGTGCAATTCTGCAATTCTTCCGTTGTCGATGGCGTCCACGCTAAGTACTACCTCTGTGTCACTAAAAACTTCCAAATCAGGCACAGTTCTTATCCCACTAAAAAGCTCCATTTACTGATTTCGACCATTGAGTAAGCATTGACAGTGTTGAACGATCTTGAGGGGCAAGTGAAACGATTAGAGAGTCATTCCTCTCCTAGCAAGCTTGGCCTTGCTCATATGAGACACTTTGTACTTACTGCTTCTTGAGATAGTAACTTAGTGTTGACGATGGATTCTGTGACCACTTGGGCGATATGAAGATTTGTTCATGAAGTGGGCCAAGTATCCTTGTTGCGGGTATTTAACCCCAAAGTGACAAAGAGGACAAAAAGTATCCTCACACAGTTTAAGGTCTAGTTCAAAGTACTGTAACTTTTGCATCCAAAGTCTAAATTCAGTAAAACTTATTGTGAATGTTGCGTTCTCCCTTCTAGTTTGTATGGTAAAATTTTCAGATCAATTCAAGATTTATTGATTTTTTCGAAGCCAATCGAAGTTCACAACTTCAATTTGAGTTCACCAAACTGCATTTTAAGGCTGCAACTTGGGGCCTTGTATCTCCTTCATCCATTGCTCATTTTCAATAAAATTTGTTGGGTTCTGTTCCTCTTGAAGTATAGTTATTGTGGTAAAGTTTTCATGTCAATCCAAGTTGTTTTGAATGTTTGGGACCAATTCGAAGTTCAAAATCCTGCCATTTTTGGAGTACAGTGAACTTTGGCGGCTGGTTTCTTCTTCATACAAAGTTTATTTTCAGTAATTCTTTTTGGAAAAGTTGAATATACTAGTCTAGTTTGTGTGGCTAAAATTTCATGTTAATCTAAGAATTAATGAGTGACTGAGAAGCATTCTAGTAGAAGGAGGTTCACCTTTAGATGTGTTTTCTGCAATTTTTCTTGTTGATTTTTGACATTTCAAAGCCGTTTTGTAGACACAATGAGTCAATTGAATGAATTTTTTTCTTCCACCAATGTGTTTGTATACTAGTTTTGAATCATTTTGTAGTGTAAAGTTTTTACATTTGAGTAGGTTTAGAAATCAAATTTCACCTCCAAATGTGTTTTTTGGGAAATTTCAGAATCCATTTTCAACAATAAAACATTATGATCTTGCAATCTATGAGGCCAAATGACTTCAAATTTTCTACATGTACACTACAAGATTGTACGGTTGAGATTTGTATAACTTGAAGACATTTAGATCCATAAAGCTTCAAAAGCAGTGATGTTTTTGAACCCCAGAAATTGAATGTCACTTTGGAGTTAAGGTAGCAGACTCTTGAATGGCACATCTGAAGAGAAAAGCACAGTTGTGGAATAATTAGAGAGCCAAATGATTCCCAATTTTTTTGGTAGATAGAAAAATGGAAATGGAATGGACAGCAACTTTTGCTGAAATTTTCTGACTTAATGAGAATTAGTTAGGATTTTCCAAAGTCAAAAGTGGGTAGGTCGCTATGTATGGTTGTAGACTATAGCATTTATAATGAATATATGCCTTTGAAAATAGTAGAGCAATCCAGAAACAGATGACATAGTTTCCTAAAAATGTTCATAAAAGTTCCAAAATGTGTCAATAATGTGTCTTAAATGGCGCAATAGAAGGAGTTGACCTGCCAATTGCAAAGCTAGGCAAGTCATGACTGTAGCACTATAGGGTTTTTGAATTGGTATTTAGAAAAATGGAAAAAAGCGCCTTTCTCACTACAAGGAAATGGGGGTAAATGTAACCATAGAAGAATGACTACTTGTCCGGAACGACTTGAATATGACTCATGTTCCCTAATTGCACCAAGGGTTTGGAGTTGTCGTCGTTAGAGTCAATTCAGAGTCACATTTGCGACTATAGGATGACGATTTAGCGGTAGGGAGTCTTCATCCACATTTTTACATCCGGAACGTACTGTCTTTATTTAGTCCCGCAATGTGCTGAAAAACTTGTTTTTTCCACTTTAAATGCAAATATCTTGCAATCTATGCGGTCAAAAATTCTGAAATTTTTTCTACACTTTTAAATACTAATTGGATGTAAGATCCTACGGTTAAATGTCAAAGAAAAACATTTTAAATTCTTTTTTACTCTTTGCTACAGAAATGGCAGTTTTCAGTGTTTCTTTGGTAGAAAAAAAGCCTTGCTCTTGTAGGGGTTTAAATGATGCACTCTTGGAGACTTATTTTTCTTTTGATTTTTTTTTCTATTTACTAATGCTTTTTTCGAAACAAACTAAAAAAATAAAGTTAGATTGACAATGCAAAGGCCAAAAACTAAAATTTAGATGACATTTAGCACCTCTAAGAGATAGAAAAACAATTTTTGGTTCTAATTTTTATAGAATTAGGTTGATAATTTTCACAATGTTTATATTTCATCCATTGGTTTTTGTTTACAACATTGTTAAACTTCCAATTTGGACTTAATCAATTCCATTGTGAAGGCCATAGTCAAAAGTGAGTAAACTATGTGATTGTATTTTGACTACAATTTACTCTAAGGTGACTACATAATGACTTCCATGTCACTACTCTACTATTTTGATTGTGATTTACTCTAACACAACTACATACATAATGACTTCCACATCACTACTCTACTATTGCATCAACATTTTACAAATCCCACATGGTTTGTCTTGCCTTCTACCACCCCACTTGTATAAAAGGCTTATTATTTGAACTCTTTGTATTCACACACTAAATGGCTTGAAAATCCATTTGACACATATGCAAAATATAGTGTATTGTGTATTTGTATATGATGTATGATGTATGAATCATGTATATGATGTATGAATCATGTATATGGTATATGATGTATGAATCATATATTTATATATGGTGTATGAATCATGTATTTGTATATGGTGTTCGGTATATGGTGTACTCATTTTGCACATTTCACCACAACTCAAAAATAATCTTCAAATCTTTTAGATATTAGAAAATAATATTCACATTTCCTAGATTTCAGAAGAAAAATATTTAAATTTCCTAGATTTTAGAATATAATCCTAGATTTTAGAAAATAATATTCACATTTCCTAGATTTTAGAATACAATCCTAGATTTCAGAAGAAAAATATTCACATTTCCTAGATTTCAGAATATAATCCTAGATTTCAAAAAATAATATTCAAATTTCGTAGATTTATCACTTTGGAAGTTTCATCCAAAAATCCATCCAAGTTCACAATAGATGGTGATAATACTATGGCAGTCATTTATAAAAATGACTAGTCCACTATGACTCCAGGGGCCAAAATCACAGTGCAATCATTTTTGTCCACAATGACTCCTATGCAGTCATTCTTTGCAATCATTTATACATTGTTTTTCTTGTAGTGTCTATCTTAAAATTGTGGCCAACAAGGCCCTTGCATGTACACCAATGGTCCTAAAATGGCGCATGTTTTACTTAATTAATTATCCCTAAAAGCTTTGTACTAATTTAAAAAGTTAGTTCTAAGCCATTGTCAACAACTCATTCTTCTTCCTCAATGCGCTACTCCTGTCCACCTACCAATGTCGATCAATTTAGTAGAGGCTTTAAATTTCAAACATCTCTTAGCACGCTTACATTTGAAGTGCCTCTTCATTTGCAACAGAAGAAAGCACCGTCCCTATCGACCTCTTGTCCTTGCCCAATAGAAGCAATGTGCCCATTTAAACTAAGTATGATCTTTGCCCCTGTGATTCCTGCAAACTTTGCCCTTCCATTGTACTTGAAGTCCTTGTAGTCATCATTAGTTTGTATATAAAAGTGTTTGTTAGGGTTTCAACTAACTGAGTGTCTTTTTTCTATTATGTGTTGTTGTCAATTTTAGTAAGCGCTTCTACTTCCCAACATAGCTTGCGTGAAAATTTTGAACCTCATTTGCAATCTATACCTCTAGAACATCATTCCTATTTATCTACAATCTAGTTTTCCTACTCTGTACAAAATATTTTCCAATTGCCTTGCCACTTCTCCTCAATAGGTCTTTGCCATATCTATTCTTTCTTCTTGCTAGAGGCCCTGACCTTATGAGCTTTCAACTGTTGCTTACTTGTATCTACTATTAGTGCATGCATTTGCTCATTAGTTGAACGAGTTGTTGTCTTTGTATACAAAAATCAACTTCGTCCTGATAAGATGCACCTCCACATTGTTACTTTTCTTTATCACTGCCCAATTGGGGAGTACCTAAAGTCTGTGTTGAATGGCGCGGATGTACTTGCTTGGCCACTTAAATAATGAGCAGTATATTGTTGAGGAGTTCTGTCGGCAATGCTCGTCATGTATCTTGATGCCATAGCATTGTGGCTTCCAAAGTTGACAAACTGTGGCCACACTTCTCTCAAAGGTGGTAAGTTGCTCACATCCTCCCTACGTTTTTTTGCTTGTCTCCTCAAGACTGCTATTCGTTGATTTTCCTTGTACACTTATAGATTTATGCCACAGTATGGAGCTCTATATCCAGTGATGGACGCATTACCCAACACTTTAAGATTCTTGGCCTACAATTGTTTGCACATTGCCAATGGTTTCATTCTTGAACTCAAGATGTAAGAAGATATGTATCAAAGTAAGATGTTAAAGAATCCAAATATTTTGGGTACTTTGATTAATTCTTGATTTGAAAGGTAGGTTGATGTTGTTTACAATTTTTTTTTAAGTGTAATGCTTCAACATTGAGACAATCAATATTTTGTATATAAAGATGACATAAAAGAAGTGCTTGGATAACAAGAGTTACTTGTATAAGGTGGTCTACAACCATTTTCGCACTTATTAAATTTCTTATTATCTCTGAAGCTATATTGATTCAACTTGTTATTTTGTTAGAATGACAAGATATGATTATATGTAATTGTTTAATCACATTGAATTTTTCTCCCATTGATGTAACTTTGAGATCCTTTTTGAATTGGTTGTTTAAGAAATTGCCAATCAAGTTTCAAATACCATATATTAAACACATTCAAGCAACTCCCAAAAAATAATTGAATGAAAAAAATACAATTCTTCAATTCATTCTTTTCAACATATGTGAAATCAATCATCAACCACTTTTTAGCTCCATAAGTCCATAGGCATTCCAAAGGTAAACCTAGAAGGAGGCAACCCTATCACTAAAGTAATTAATCCAAAAAAATTAAATTCTTGGATAAATAGATACATTCTTCATTTCTACAATTTTCTAAAATACATTTGTCACGATTGCTCTAAATGTCCTTACTCTTTAAAGCAAATCCCTCACTTCCTCTAGGCTTCTTAAACCATCTATAATTTCATTCACATAGTGATTGCAAACCATTATAACTCCTACAAGCTAAGATTCCACTTATAAAAAGTGCCTTGATTTTAAAGAGTTGCAATGGTCAAAATAAGCAAAATTTTATTAAAAACATCACAACATGCAACTTTCAAAATTCATAACACTAAATCCTAAAAGTTACAAATCAACTTGTATTGGATTCTATTTGCTATTGGAAACAACCCAAAAAACTCTTAATAACACACAAAAATCTAACAATCACCAAATCTAATCAATCAACACTCAACTTCAATGTATCATAAAGTGATAACCTAATCCTCATAAATCCTATCACCTACAACCTCTCTACTTCCAACAATACTACCATGCATGACAACACCAAAAATAAATATTCCTCCCTAACTAGATACCACCAAAAAACAAAGCTCAATTAAGATTCATAGTGATCCATTCCATTCCATTTAGGGCTTAGAGTTTAGGCTAGAACTTTGCAAGTCTTGATGATCAATTACCACTTCATGGTCCTTGAAGGGTTGAATCTCAAATAGAAGTATTATCCTAACAAGTTGTTAATTTTCTAAGAGCATTAAAAAGGAGTTTGCTAAATCTATTATAGAATGTGATACTTAAGCCACAATTGATAATTTTTTAAGAGAATTAAAAAGGGAGGTTGCTAAATTTGTTATAGAATGTGATACTTAAGCCACAATTGAGAGCAACTTGCAACAATTGTAATTGAACTTTGCAAGCCTCAATGGTACTTTTGGGGTTGAATCCCAAATAGATGTATTCTCCCATTAGGATGTTGATTTTCAAAGAGACAAAACGGAGGTTTAGGGTTTAGGGTACCTAGCAAATGTTACCCAAACTTAAACCCCCAGCGCCGTCTGCAACTGATCCACCACCTCCTCACCAACCTTGAACGCCGCCTTCAACACCCGATCCTCAATCCCCGACGCAAACAGATTCGCAGGTAACGCAGTCGTCCCCGGATTAGCACTACTAAACGCCGCATACGCAATCACCGTCTCATCCCCAAGATTGATCTGATAATGCACCAACCCCTTCGGAAACACAAACACATCTGCTTGCTTCAACACCTTCGTGTAGAGTTTGTTACCCGAGTCCACAAGACCGACGTTCAGCACTCCTTTCAGCACTGTCAGCACCTCCGTCCCCCGCGGATGAAAGTGAAGCGTGTTGATGCCGCCGGGGAGATACTCCAGAAGCGCAGTGGAGATTCCCAGTCCTGTCAGTGCCGGGAAAGATTCTGAGTTGACGCGCTTGATAGCGTACTTGGATGGGGGGAGGAGTCCCGTGCCGTTGCGGAGGAGGTGCGAGGTGAAGTAGTCGCCCGTGAGAGTCGTCTTGTTTGTTCCGTCAGGGACGAAGAAGTCGGTGGTGAGCTCTGGATCGGAGGCGTGCGCGGTGAGGAACGTGAAGAACAGAAACGGAAGTACGAGCGCCATGCGATGAGCTCCTGTCATAATTCCTGCAAATTTGGCAAAATTTCATAAAAATTAGGGTTTACGGTTTCGCTGTATGTACGTTAGGTTCCGGACAAGCGTTTCTCTGCAGTTTGTGTCACGACAAGGACATATGTCTCCAATGCTGTAGATAATTGGAGTTACATCGAATCGCCAGCTAGCTAGACTCAGATACGGCTTTTAGTTCCAGAAACAATATATACTGAGTTTCGATCACACAAGTGATGAGCCCAACCCTTATAATCAACGTACAAGCAAAGCGACACTCACATGAATAAATTAAAAACCACCGACGACGTTTGTAACCTACTACAGTAATCTGCAGGAGCGTACATTACAAGGAGGACATGCGTCTATCTCCAATAATGCTGTATTGAATCCTTGCATGGAATCACCAGCTAGACTCGGATACAGTTTTTAGTTTCAGAAACAATACATACTCGGCTTCACACAAGTGAGTTCAACCCTTACAAGCTGTCTCTCACCGATCAAATACCAGTTAGTGACATTTACATGAAAAAAACCACGACGTTTGTTGATAAACTCAGAAGTGCGAATTGAAGCCTACTAATCTGCAGGAGTATAGTGTATAATGCAGAGCGTGAAGCAACATGAACGAAGATGTACGTCGAGTTGGAGTTGTAAGAAAACGTTAGTACAAGGGATCGAATTTCATGGATTGATCATTTCAACAAGCGATCACATGCAATTTCATGGGGTTTGAATTAAAAGCAATGAGTGTACGTGTGCAGCAAGTTACCTGATCTGAGTGGAAGCGCGCAAGGAAGAAGAATTGGTGCAAGCTTTCAATTGCAAAAGAAACGAAGATGGAGATCGATGTGCGATTGCCGCTCCTTATTCAATCGTTTGAAAGCTGATCGAAAGAGCAAATAAGTTGCAGTATGAAATCTGGAGTTCCAGAAATTGCAGTGAAGATAACTGCTCTTCAACTGCGGTGACGTTGAGGGGGCTTTACACGAGTTTTCCAACGACACTGAGAAGATGAAGTAGCCCGCCAGTAACCTCGCTCGAGCCTTAGAAAGATGGCAAACTTACCTTCCAAGGACAAAAGTAGAAAGTTAGATTTGGATTTCGAGACTTTTATGTTTACTTTTACGTTCAAATTAAAAGGAAGCAGCTATGTTACTAGAGACTTTGTCCATGTTGCATGGGCTCACTTTTCGAGTGAGGTAGCTACTCAAAAAAATTAAGGTAGTTTTTATTGATGTTGAAATTTCTTACCTTTAGTCCATTTCAACAAAGCATATTAATTCCATTTCAAATCTCTTGTGTGTAATTCAATGTTTGTAATGTACTTCAAGTACCTTGAGTCTTGGGTTGGGGGGTGACATGGGTCAAACAAGTTTATTGTGTTAAAATTTGTGATTGTGTATAGAAGCAATCATTTTTTGCCATTTGGACACTAAGTAAGGTGAGTGTTGAGTTCAATAGTATAGTGATTATTATGTAAGCTCACATGTGATTATGATAGCATTTATGACATATTACTCATGGTAAGAAATGCAAAGTATCTTTCTTCTTTTTTAGTATTATTGCTGCATTTTGTTACTTTTCTTGAAAGCTTTCAAAATGATATGTTATATGCATTAGAGATATGGAAGAGGCTATGTTAGCAATTAAAGTTAATACTTTCTAAAGCAATCTAAAATCTATAAGCATTAATTATGCTTTATAGAGTCACTCATGTTGCATGCCTTGTGAGGTTTTTATTACAACTTCACCTTTACACACCTTGACTAAATCTATTACATATAAGGTAGAAATACCATAAACCAAGCCAATACCATAAATAGTTCCAATGTACTTGCTCTTGTCATTTATGCCTTGAAATGCATAGAATAGGTACATTGAGATTGTTTATGGTACCATCACGGTTTATGGTATTTCTACCTTAAATTAGGCTCCTTCTAACTTTGTCTTTATAACAATTGAATTTTTCTATAGTTTGTATTATATTGGATATATAACAAAACAAAATAAAAAAGTTTTGATATACTTATCTCACCTACTAAGAAGTTCCAACCAATCAAATCCTAAATGCCCAATCAACCATTTTATGGTTACTACCCAACTTCAAAGGTTCTTTGGATTCAAAAATTAATTATTTTTTTTTAAATTTCATATTTTTGTCATGGAGTTAATTGATTCATCTTTCCATAACTACAAAAAATCCTCTTGATTTGAACCAATCTCCACCTTGGGTGATTTTCAAAGTTGAACATTCTAAAAAATGCTCATTGCAAATTGTCTTCAAAGAGAAACCTAACTAATGAAAAGCCATGGGGGGGTGAATGGACAAGGAACTAATTGGTTGGAGCAAATAGTGATTGGACACAATTATCAAGCAAAATTTTTGTTTTCCCAATATGCCTTGTTTGATTGGAAGGCTCTAAAACAATCTAACTTTCATTGCTCCATTCCCTATGAAAATTGGCATGAATGCATATGAAACCTTTCTTTGAAATTGGTATATATGGGTTTCTCCATTGCCCAACCACCAAGATAAACCGGAAAGAGGCCCTTAGAAAAATGTTCTATAATTGACCATTCCTATAGAATTCGATAAGACAAACAACTTCACAGAGGAAACCCCAAAACTCCAAGGCCTAGTCATTGGAAACATCCCTAGAGTCCACATCTCTAAATTCAAAATTGAAATAATATTGACCTTCACAAATGTCTTGCTTGCAATATTGATTCAAAGTGACATAAATTCAATATTATTACATACTTGATTGATTAAAGAATCAATACAATTCTTAATGGTTGCATATATTCGCAATATTGAATTTAACAATGTAGGTAACATCTTTGATTTCATATTGATTATAGATGGTCCAATATTGAGAAGAGATTGGACTCCATACTTACTGATTCAACACTGTTTCAATATTGAACAAAAGAACTCATATTGAAGTACTAAACCCAAAGCACATCTAAAATCCCACAGAATGCGGCAAAATCATAACTGCACACCAGTTTTGGAGATCTGACAATCAAGACTATATATTCACGGACTTACAGAGCAATGGAGTCTGCCAATCGTTAACACCAAGAAAAATCTAACTCTATCCTTACACCCCAAAAGATTAATCCATCTTACAATGAGTACTAGTGTATCGTAGTGAGTAGCATAAGGAACATTGAAGCCGGTATTAAATCTGTACCAAGGTATAGAGAGAACCTGGAAAAGTTTGAAGTCAGTACTACGAAAGCAATCTTGTGGCTCACAAACCAAAATTACCCAAAATTGGAGGTGTATGACCTTCAGCTCCTCATAACTTGGACCGAGGAGGCGTTTCAATCCTAATCTTATGCCAGGAATTATTAAGGACGCCTCTCAAATTCCAAATGTCATCAACATCTGCAGGCTGGACATTTGCAGCAGTGTCCACCTGTAAAACCACCAAGTGCATCAAGAGAAAAGCACAACGCGTACAATTATACACCTGAAGCTTCGTGTACTTTCAAACGCACAAATTAGCATTGAAGAACATCCATTCATTCATCTGCAATAAGGCATGGCTTCCTTCATAAAGGAGTAGCCTAATAGTCCCTGCCTTTTCAGGATGGTGAACACTTCATCAGTTAACGATTAAGCTCCCAAAATGTCCTAACAGGGCTAATATATTGATTCAATTGTAGATTTCAAACAGAAGGTGATTCTTTTCAAAGGATATACTCATCAAAATTCATCAAACTATCTAGTCGCAAGATCTGATCTTGAAAATTCAATGTCACAAAGGAGTACTAGCATCAAATAGTTGCATACATGAAAAGTATTATTTCATAACCTAAGATTGTATACTCGCAACCTATTATTGCAAATATCAGTCGTTCTGTTTGAAATTTTGAGATGTTGGATATGAAAAATTATGAACAAGTTTCACATTATTTCAAGAGTTTCTCAATCTTAAAATGCTTCGAAAACCAAATTTCTTCAATATTGACTTTTGACATCTTATTACACCAAATTGAGATGGAAACCACAAAAATGTTAACTTTGTCTAATTTCTAACCAACTCTTCTTTAAATTTAAAAAAATTGAGCATTGGAAGGCAATGATCCAAAGCAACCTCAATATCTCAATATTTCTAGAAAGGCTATTTCATTTTTAAGTTCAAACCAAATTAATACATTCTAGAAAACTAGTAGAGAATTCTATTCAAGGATATACAATGCCAAATAATATGACTACACATGATGAGTTGTACCAACATGAAATTAGAAGTTGTACAGTAAATTGATTTAGGACTAGAATCAGACGCATTGCAACTACGTCTGATGATGTGAGGAGTGACATACCGCTTTCACAATCACAGTGCAAGGAGTCTCAACTTTGACATTCTTAAGTTCCCACAATGTCCACGCCCAGTCGGGGCGACGGGAATCGTTCTTTGCATCACCTTGTAGCTTGGGTAGCCGATGTGCCTCCATCCAGGACTTCCCATTATCAATTGAAACATCCACTCGCTCAATTCCACGTCCACCTCCCGCCACGGCATAGCCATGGAGATCCACCTGTGAAAAATATTTCCAACTGAGATTATCCTGAACTTGGTGATATGAAAGTGTTTCTTTGGTTCTGAAATATAATCAAAATATTCACACTTGAACATCTACAGACCATAAAATTCTTAAAATCAGCTCCTAATACCTTGCACCTATTTGCTGTTCACAAGAGAATCAACGTGTCCAGGATTCACAGATCCTCTGACATTTTACTTTCTTGGACGCACTTCCACAAATATGTTGAGTTCAACATTTGAAATTCAACTTCGATTCACAAGTCATGAATCATCATAGAACTTTCAAAGAGATTGAAAGCTAACGAGATTGAGTGACTCATTCCAATTACGAACTGGTTGTCAAGGGCTTCAAATTTTAAGTCAAATGCATCCCAACGAGGAGGGGCTAATAACACATGGTCACGATGATGGAGACAAAAAATAGCGTCCCCTGTTAACTTTCCAGTTTACTCTTTGATTTTCCCAAACGTTTAGTGAATAATATGCCTGTAAACTCCTAGGCTTTCCTTCAATAGTTTTGTGTTTTGCTTCCTTCAATAGTTTTATAATATTCTTATATTCCCCTCAGTAGAATATTAGTCTTCAGCGTAAGTAAGCGATTAAATCATTTCAGTAACAGAAAATATTTTGAAGAAGAAGAATTCAACTTCAACAAAGCAGAAGTTATGGTCACTCACCGTATCTCCACTCGTCACAACAACACCGTCTTGTGGCTCACAAATGGAACTCTGCATGAGTCAAAAGAGAGAGAGTTCTAAGTTGGGACAATTTATCACTTTTAAATATGTAATTGTATTGATGATATTTAGATACTATATTTGCAAAATGGCAAGACCCTGAGTTTCTTGAGCGGTGGGATTAGAATGTTCACTTGAACAGGAAAGTCCATCAAAGGACGTCTTGTTTGCCAGTCAATATTGTCCCAATCAACTCGAGGTGGGAACATCTTGTAGTCCTTCTGCTGGAAAAATCCCTGACACAAATAAACAGATAAATCAAGATCGAGACTAATCATATTATCTGTAGTTATTTCGATTGTCAAAATGCCCGGTAAATAGTTTCAGGCTACCCATTCATGATGACCTACTGTCAACAACAAATTCTTCTGTTCTTCTCACCTGACACTCAGATTCAGAGACAATAATCTTCTCAATCCATTTAACAGAGCGCGCTCCAATAACCCCTGGGACAATAGCCCGCACTGGATATCCATGGTCTCGACTGAGCACCTACAAGCATGAAACAGAAAACGATACAAGAAAATTCCAACATGCATAAAATCACAGGTATTTTCTTTAGGCTAGAACCAAATCAGCTGGATAAAGGATTATATGGAAGTAGTGAGCATCTTCTCTTGATGGTAATCTCACCTTTCCATTCATCTCATATGCCAATAAAACTTCCGCTTCTGGAGTCGTGGCATGTAGCAAGGGTATTGAAGCCTTGTACGGTCCTCCATTTTCCTCCTGCACAGCAAAAAAAATTCAGAGACTTACTCTCAAGTACTCATAGAATTCAGATGTTGCAACCATAAAGATACTCGCATAACATTGTTGGTCCAACTCGAGACTATCTTAAGTAGAATAGTCTACAAAGACCGATGCCACGCAAGGCATATCTGCACCTTGAGCGATAGATTTCAGAACCGTTTCTTCAAGCATGCTTTCAGTATCTAGCAGATGAGTAACACGTGCCACAGAAAAGCAATAACTTTGTCTTAGGATCAAAAATCTTATCAGATCATCAGAAAATGAAAATTCCCTGAATACCTTGCAGAAGTCGACGCTCACAAACTCAACATGCCTTCCTTTCTGAGGTGTAACGTTTGAGTAGTGGTCTACACCTGCAAGTTTCAGCACATCTGAAAGCTTCGCTCCTCCCCATAAACCTGGTCACAAAAAAAAAGAGAATTCATCAGGACTCCAATAAATGATTACATTCCAAGTTCATATCCCCAAATTTCTATTTACACCGTAATAATGCCTAGAGACTTTCCAGCAATAATCCTAGAGCCTATAGCAGCATGGCTCCAAGTAAGTCTATGTAACAGAATTGCTTCAAACCTCAAGAAATTGTAAGGACAATGAAGGTAGAACCAGTATACTATGCTTTCACCAAACTTAGGCACCCTGAACACTAACAAATCAGAGATGAAACGTATGACAATTGGGGTAAAATAAGTGCAGCTGACAGGTACCGTTGCCAATAGCGGCCGCTCCCCAACCGACACCCTTCACTTTCCGCCTCCTACTCATTTCTGTCCTCCGATTCCCTGCACACTGTATACACACCATGATTTCAACAAACTATCTCATATAATTAACTAATGATCTCAAAAGAGACTCAAACATCGACCACAACTTGCCAGAGAACATAATATACGTCTATGAAATGCATGTGGAGAAATTCAACATCAAAAACAAGCCAAGAAAAAATATGCACACGGACTTCAAACCTTACTTGCAGTGTTGCCACAATCGTATGCTTTGGGAGCGACCTGTAGAAATTTGAACCAATCATTCTGACTGTGACGCTGCAATAGCAAAAAGTTCTGATGGAGGAACGTAACTTGACTTGCATATCATCATTTGTGCATTAACTATGGGACCAAAAACGAAGGTGGAAAACATCATTGAATAAAGAAGGCGGACCATACTTACTTCAAAAAATCAAACGAGAGTGAGAGGGGATTTGACACAGATCCCGTCAATGTCAAAATGTATCTGCAAGGAAGAACAATTCAATTACCCTTAATTAGTCGTCCAGAACAACCAGGATACATGGTCAGTACATTTTTCAAACAGAGGATTCTAAAGGAAATATACACATGCCCATACCACATCACACTGCACCAAAAGGCCTTTAGTGTCAAGATAGTGTAGTGGAGACCTCAGCTTCATAAACACTGTACTTGAGGGTTACCTTACATATATAGCTCTATAATCTATAACAATTTTCAGATTGAAAGATGACACAAGAGCTCGCACAAGAGTAGGAGAGGGAGAGTGGTACGTCGAAGGATCGGGGAGGATGGGAATAGGTCCATGATTACGCTTATAAAAAGCGTCCTCTTCTGTCAAGTAGGAGGAACTGAGTACTGACACAGGAGGCTCAGCATTGAAAGGTTCCTGAATACACACACAGAGCCCATACAAACAATGAGGCATTCTGAAGGAATAAAAGCAGTGGAAACATGATTCAAACTTCAAGCAAATGCCTCAGTAATCAGTACTGCAGTCTTCAACATGATTTCTAGATTACCATTAAGTGTCTACTTGTGACATAAAACAACATGTAAAGTACAAAAGTCTCAAGGTCTCATAAAATCACAGTGGTTATTAGATTTTAATTTTAATTTCCTTTTTCTATCAAGAACTTGATTAGCATGCAGGACGTAGGACATACCAGCTGGCCCTCTTCCAAAAGCAAAGGAGTTCACAAACTACCAAGTTCTTGAATAAACACCATACTGTATAATCAATTAACCCTTAAATGCTCTGTGTAAGACAAATATGCACCATTCATCACATTCAACCACTGCCTTTAGGTTTCTAAGAAGGCATATTGGGTATTGAAATGAATTGACTTTCTAACGGTGCTATTTGCAACACTAATGCACGCTCTTTCAAAGTATAGGATATCCAACTAAGTTCATAAAAGTACTATGTATGGAAAGCTTTCAAGACTTCAAGCATATTACATAACAAATTTTATGAAATTATTAATCTACTATACTGCCTTACAATTTAACTAAAATTCACGTACTTAGAATAGAAATTATATTCTGGTGAATTTCAAAATTAAATGCTTCTAAATTGATTCTCAAAAGTCTATAGAGACTTCTCCAAGTTCAACTGCGCGAATCATTTCATAGCATCATGAAAGCTTCTATTCTGATCTCAAATTCAAAAAAGCATAAATTCTAGCATACTTAATTTTCTCCAAGACTAAGTGCGCATTAAGGGTTAATCGTTCACCCGAAGTCTTTACGGAACAAAACAAACATGCAAGTCCAATATACCAACCAGATCTGTGAATTCACCTATGCACAGATTGTCTGAATCTTGGACTATACCTTTCCACTTTAACAGCTCATCCTTCTTCAGTTCTTGTGAACAAAATACATTGTATGAGAAATGTCAACAAAGTAAGAGCTGATCGTGAAAATATATCTTCACACAATCACTACGATAAGTAATACCTCAACATACAGCATAAACTACAGGCAAACTTTCTTCTGAGTGAAATCAGGCCCATGGTTGAGGTGACTAGCATATCAAATGCAGAAAGTGTCATTCCCTCGTCATCCTAACCAATGTTGATTCCAAACTCGAAAATGAATTGATTAGAATCTCTCACTCTAACTAATTCGCAACTTCTGTTAAAAGAATTACTCAATTCATCGCAAAATGAATTATGCATGATCCAACGTCTCAATTCGTTCTGAAGGATCCAGAGTCTAAAACAGCTAGGATTCCGCCGTTCAAGCCAAACAACAAATGACCATCCCTCGAACTCCACCATCAATTCCAACTCCATTTCAATTAATCCAAATAAGTTCGATTTCGAGCTAAAGAAAAGCAATGAAAACGAGTACTGCGTCAATTCGGCAACGTACCTGGGAATTGATAATCAATCGCTTATTGCGACTCGGTTCTTGGTCATAACCAAGAAGACCCTGTAATCGAAGCTCCTTGGGAGTAAAATCCATGGTCTCTAGAACAGAAACGTCAGTGATGAGCTACAAGATAGGTGGATAAGAGCAAAAAAAAAGACACAACACTACACCAGCTGCCTAGCTCGTTGGCAACGCCATAGCCGAGAGGTCCGCTGCAACAAATGTCATGACTCAGCCTTAGGGCTTGAGAAACAAGATTGGCCAGAGTGCCATGTCAGTGTACAGTCAGTCCGGTGTGTGTATGCACAGGATAAAAGGTATGCGCACCTATAAGCGTTCAATAATTCCAACAGTCCATGGTTACTATTACTAAATATAAAATATAAAATATTTTTATTTTTATTCGATCTTATTGGTAATCAAAAGCGGATTCCAATGTTGTTTAGCATCCATTATTTGGACACAATTTGAATAAGTTATGAATTTTTAAAGTACTCTATTTAGGTTACCAAAAACCAACACTAGGCTCTTATAAACTCTCATGTTTTGATTGCATGCATCTTGTGTAATCAAAATTTATTATCTTCTGATGCTTTTTGGTCCAAATGTAGGTGTCATATTCATTAGAGAAAATCTGGGGTCTCCAGATCTTAAGGACTGTGGACCCTGAAATTTGGGGTCTTTTTGCAAAAAAAATTGTTTTCCCCCTATTTCTGCCCACCTAAATTTCAATGCAGAAATCAAAATTAATGAATAAAAAATTGACGAAAAAAAATTAAAAAAAAATTCCAAGCTGAATGTTTTTTTTAATTTAAATTTTTTTTTTTTAAATCGCAAAAACTGGAAAATTTTGAGATATTCACCTAGGCTGACACCAAAGGTGCGGCACTTTTCAAGGTGATAGACTAAGCTCAAAATAGCTTGGTCTCTCACCACGAGGTAGCCCTCTAGAGACCCCAGAATTTCTCTAATGTGGGGCATTGTTGAGCATCATCTGGATGCACATAACTTAACTTTGAAACAACATTGTGGATGTTTTGTGTCCTATGAATAATTCAAGAGGGATTGTAGGGTGGAATGAAATAGTTTTTCATCCAAAAATTTGTTAGGGAATTATTTGAGTTTGTTTTAAGTGAATGGTATTGGATATTCCTTCATTATTGTATTATTGACTTTTCAAAAGAAGATGCTTTGTCTGCAAATCACTTTGATTTGTTGTGTATTTTACAAGGTATTTTAGCCATTTCTTGCTTTATAACCCTGATGTGAATTTGAGCTATAAATATTATATTTTTTGAATTTGAGCCGAACTAAAGAAATGAAGTTTCTCAAGTATAGTTTCAACTCTAATTGGACAATTTAAATAATTCTTAAAATCAATAGTTTATTGCAAATTGAACATTTAGTCCATTAATATAATTTGTTGATTTTATAACTTTAGAATGACATAGTAATTATGGTTTATACCACAATGCTCTTTGTACCATGATGTTATACACTATAATATATACACCTATAGTGAAATTTTCAGATTTTTTGAATTTATTTTGTATTTTATATGAATTTTCTTCATTTTTTTCTTAAAAATGTTGACAACAATTTCAAACTTTAGCAAAAAGAATTGTAATTTTAAAGACTCATTTGAAAACACTTGACTTCATCTCTTGAAAAAAAAATTCAATTCATTTAATACATAGTTGCAAAATAGCAAAAAACAAAGTCAAAGATTGTGAGGCTTGAATTCATAATCATAGGCCCCTTTGACTACGGATTCAAGCCTCTTCACACTTTATGCTCTATTTCGTCACAACAAGTCTACAAAGTTTTTTTTTTCTAATTTTCACATATGACATAACATGTCTTTTGTAAGTCATAAAAAATTTAGATTTATAAGAGAAGATATGAAATTATAGTGTATTTTTACATAAATTGTGAAGAAAATTCATATCAAATACAAAAGTAGTTCAAAAAATCTGAAATTTCCACCATTGGTTTGTACTATAGTGAAAACATCCTAGTGTAAACAAAAAAATTGTGTCATTCAATAAATAGTAAATTGATAAATCATGTTATAAGCCCTCTAGTTCAAATTACAACAAATTATTCTATTTTAGGATTTTTTGAAAATCCTCAAATCAAAGTAAAAATTAGATTTGATGAACTTCAATACAATAGATGAGATCAAATTCAAAAAAGATCATTTTCAGTGGTCAAAATCAAATCTAGAACAAAGAGTTATTGTTGCCAAATATCCTAGAAGGTTATCCATGACACACACATCTAAATATGTTCAAAACTATACAAGCCCTTGTACAAGCCCCATGTGATAATTTACTTTAGTGCTTTACAACAAGAATGAACAAGTGGCACCACAACAAAACTTGGATGAAAATTTGTTGTTATACATCCTCTACTTGGCTTTAAATGTCATACAAAAAGTTAGATTTTGGCTCTTTAGGCATTTCAAGGTTAAGCTTAGGCAACACCTTACCTAATTGTAACCCTTTTCTAAACCAACCCCTGCATATATTTTTACCTAAAATGTATTGCATCCATTCATAAGAATCTAGGACTGCTTTTGTGTATAGCTATTTTTTGCATATAAAAAATTCATAGTTTATCCACATGGTATTCAAAAAATGCATAAGAAGAAAGTTTTGGAGTACTCTTGGAATTTTACAATACTAGACTCCCAATAGTATTTAACAAAAAATCAAGTAATTTTATAGTTAGAACAATGTTCAATTGCTTTTTGAGATAGAATTAGATGTGGTTATCTTAGAGGGAGTTTGTTTTTTCATTCAAATAGATTGTACTAATTTGGAGTTCAACATTAGAAATTGGCATTATATATTAGGTTTACACAAATTGACAAAAAACATTATTTTTAACAAAAAAAAAATTTTAACATGTCTTCAATATGCACTATTTTATAACACCACATAGATTATTTTCTTTTGATGTAATTAGTTGACCCTTCAAATTGGAAAAATGGTCGACTTTTTATTTGTTTTTTAGAAATATTTACTATTCAAAAGAATATGCAATCATCAAAATGTTCTTTTCAGTGTAATTTATCATTAATCTATTTTTGTATATAAGTTTTGAAAAAAAGATTAGATCTAAAGTTCTTATGACATATTATTTATTGCATTTAAATCAATATTCATATTTATAGCATTTTTTTTATTATTCTTGAATCCTCCATATTTAAAAAAAATTGTATATGTATATTATATAGTATACATGACTCATTTACACCATCAATAATATTTTCATTTATCATTTATAAAGTATCATTTATAAAATTTGATGTCACTTCTATCAATTTGGAAGTCTTATTACAATTTTTAGCCCAAATTAAAAAAACAAATTCTCATAGTCTTCAACATTTAGAAATTTTCATATTCTAATCATTTTTTTTAAAGCCTTAGTACCTCTTATATTATCCAAGAATAAAATAAAATAAGCATGTCTTTCTTGAAGTCACCCAATGACACCTAATTCACATGCCTACAAAGATTTTTGTCCACTTATATAATACTTGATTCTTTCCAATAATTCCAAGTCATTAAACATTGATGAGCTCAATGGAAAAACTACTTTTTTAAATGCTAAATTTTGACTTAATTATTGTCTTTTTATTTCTAAAAATTTCATCTACTTGACCATTCTCCATTTTGTTTTGAGTAATTTTCCATTCACTCAACCATCTTTTATCTAGTTTCAAATTCAAAAACAATATCGTTAGAAAGTCACTCTATTACGGTTTTTGTATTATTAGAAAAGGTAAAAATTTAGACTACTTTACACCTAGAGTCGAACTAATAAAATAAAAATTCTAAGAAAATTAAATCATTAGATGAGAGTTTATAAATAGTACATCTTGAATAGTGAGACTTATCAAATATTTTGATTTTCTTGACTTTCATTCAAGTATAGAGGGCATCCTAGAGCTAGTGCCACTATATTTGAAAAAGTAGTAGAAATTACTATACTACAATATGAGCCAAGCTAAAATTCAAGTAACCCTACTCCAAAACTTTGAATTTTTGTTTTAAATTAGAAATTTAAAATCATTGTGCAAAATTTGATTATTCTATAGTACAAATGAAACACTTTACACATTACTTATTATTTATCAAAAAAATAAGAAACTATTTTGTTTTTTGTTTCTTAAGTATTGCAATTTGCCAAGCCATTTTTCGACTAAAGATTGACACATTTTTAACCACGAACAACAACTAAACACTTAGAAGAAAAATAGAAATTCACATTCCCCAAAACCCCAAGAATATGAGATTTTTACTCATAGAAATATTAATATTGAAGTTATACTTCATAATTGTACAAAATTCTACTTCAAAAATCACTTTTTCAAAAAATCACTTCCTAGTAATTAGTAAAAGAGTTGGAACGTGTATAACGGGTCGACTGGGGGTGGGCACGTCGATGCTGCATGCAGTGCCGTGAAACGGTGGTGTTGGGCTTTGTTTAGGCGGTCCATCCACCGACGCACTATAAATGAGTACCACGCGTCTGTTCACGCGCTCCGGTGGAGTCCTGTTTACCGGTAGAGCGCCAATTCCATATCTATACATAGAAACAACGACGTACATATCCCTACAATTATAATCAATGAGCAGTCTAAATTATATGGCATGGTGGAAAGCGGAATATGCCGTAGAATAACACGTACTTTGCAGATCGATGCAATCACACCCTACTGCAGTATTTCTCCCCGAAAGAATGATTAACTTACTAGTGTGGTGTACCCAAATGGATGGATATAGTTCAAAAATTGCACAACAAACATGGCTTCATGTTGTACCAGATCATCACAGTCAATCCCCCGGCCAGTGGATCCTTCAAAAAAAGTACGGAGCTAGCTAGTGAGAGTACTAAACTTGTGACACTAACTCTGATAATACTATTCCTCGTTGCCACCGTCGTATTAATTCTTTCATTTCTATATCATGTCACTCACCGCAATTCGATCGGTGGAATTCAGTCAAATGATGGTCGGATTGCAAATTGACAGTCTTAATTAACTCGTAATTAACGATGATTTCGTTGAATCGTTCGATCAAATTCCATCTGCCGCAGTTTCAGGATCGGAGTTCCGTGGTTTGGGCGGGTCGATGTTTTCGTTTCGTGTGCGACATGCGCTTAATTGTCACGCTCCATATGAGTGGTTGATCATGTGATTCAGAACCTCTTGCATAATATATAACTTTATTATACCTGCACTACTGTCACAGACTGATGCATGAACCCGATGATCGATCGATCTTTACCTGCAGTGCAGTGAGGCAATGAGCGTGTGATGGTTTCGCACGTGCTTCGGAAGCTGCATGGTGATTGTAACTTACGTGTGAGCTGAGATTAGATTTGGAATGGAATGAAGATCTGGGGAATATATCATCGATCTTCAATTCTGGCTCCGGGAATCAATCCGGGATGCGTCGATCAGGGCGCTGCAGAAATTGCCGATTGGAGAATGATTGATGAGAAAGGACGTTAGATCGATAAGTAACGTCTGATGAAAGCGAATCAGAATGTGATCTCGGTCACTACTGTAGATGTTCACAACTGAAACGCTCGCACGGCACTTCTTCTGCACATTTGGGAATGGAGCTACACTATTAGTGCCGGTGACACTAATTTGCATAAGGTGAGGTATTTGGAGAATAATTATCCCCTAAGGTTCGAAAATCCCCTCAAGAAACAATTGGGATTTTGGGTAGGCCTATGTGACCTCAATTTTGACGCGATTTTCTGAAACTTTTTTGGAGGTAGAAAAAAAAACTTTTATTAGCTTTATGGGAATATTATTATTTTTTTCAATTGGTGACCGAGAGCAAAAATTATGCCACCTTAAACTTCAAAAGTACTTTGGTCAAATATCAAAAAAAAAAAAAAAAAAAAATTTGAAATATAAACGGGTGAATGCAAAAAAACACTTGTACTATTTTTTGTCCAATGTTGTGTGCTGATTTGTTTTTTTTTGCCATAATTTTTGCGTTATGGTTCCAAAAGATTCGAGATTCACTAACAAACACAGGGAGAACGGCAAGGCATTACCCTTGGGGTATTATATTTCAATATGCATCTTTATCCCCCTCTCCCCCCTCAACTTTCTGTTTTAAGAAAGTTTGAGGGAAGGGGGTAATTAAAGATGCATGTTGAATTATAATACCCTAGGGTTGATGCCTTGCCAATCTTTTTAGGAAGGTACTCATGACTATTATATTTGCACCTTCGCTAATTTTTTTTTTCCATTTTTCAAAAATACTTCACTGATTAAAAATATCCCCCAATTGAAAGTCACACTTGTCAATTGGGAATTGAAAATTGGAGGAGATGGTATTCTAGTAGACTAGCAACTATTGTTTGAAGGAAGTTTTAAAATAGTTAATTCTATGTTGTATGGAAGTCAACAAACAGTGGATAACTTTTGTATACATTTTGAAACATGTAAAATATTATTTTAGTGGTTCTTTTGGTAAATTATCATCTCCATATTTGTTACAAATGTCCAATTTTTAATTTTAATTTTAATTCTATTCTATTATGTACAAAATAAAACACCAAAGTATCTATTTTTTTGAGATTTTGCACTTTTTTAGTTCTCCTATTTAGAAAAAATTTCTATGCTTTATATTCCTAGAATACAATTAAAAAAACATTGGACATATTTTAAGATTATATGGGCAATTTCATTATAATGGTGCCATTTCGCTACTTTACAATTTAGACTAGGCAGTTTGAAATGTACAATTGTCCCAGATGTTTTAAATCTATACCTTTTTTAGATGTCTAAAATCTACAACTATCATAGATGTCACTTTTACAATTCAAACCACATGATCTAAAATCTACACCAATCCTAGATTTTTGAAATCTATATAAATCAAATATTTTTGAAATCTATACATGTCCTAGATGTCACTTTCACAGTTCAGACTGGACGGTCTGAAAATTGCATATAGAATACTGCCATTTTAATGAAATTGCCCATTTATGAATTTAAAAAACATGGCCAAATTTTTTTTAATTCTAATTTTACACTATTCCATAAAAAACAAGAGTATTGTGAAAACACAACAAAATCAATAGGTGTTTTTTGCAATCACATACATGTTAAAAAATTTGTTTCTCATAGATGATCTATTTGTTTACATGGAAAGCTTTTATTCATTCTATTTGGATTAATAATGTAAAAGTTATAGAGCTTTTTTTAGTGGTCAATCAATGCATCTTCTTGAGAAAAGAATATATTGGATTTGTTTTCTAACTCAATTTTTAGAATTTTCAAAAAAAGAAAGATTTACAAGGTTCAGTTTACTTGCAAGGACAATGTTACCATTGGAATTTGTGTATTTCAACTCTATCTTGCACCTACTTCTACTTAATAATTTTTTAAAGAATGAAAATCAATCATTTTATTTTGAAGGGAATATTTTGAGGATTTTTTTCCTAGATTCTCAAATCAATTCTTCAACATAAGGATTTTTTAACTTAAAATTTGTAGAGCAATATTCAAAGTTGAGAAGTTTCAAAGTCTTATAATCTAGTTTGCCAAGGGGACCATAGACATTGTTTCCGTTCACTTTAAACGCAAATATCTTGCAATCTACATGGTCAAAGTTCTTGAAATTTCTTCTACACATTCTTAGACTAATCTAGTGCAATATCTAGTACAAGTATCAACTTTTAGAATAAAAAACATTTTTGGACACAAGTAACCGTACGATCTTGTAGTATGTTGGTTAGAAAAGATGTGGAAAAAATTTCAGAAATTTTCACTACACTAATTGCAAGATTCAAATTCATTAAAAACATTTTTTTGGCTTTGCGAAAAAGGGGAAGCACAGGCTCACTTTTCTATGAAAAAATGTCCAAAATGGTGGTGCTTCTTTGGATTCTTTTTCTTAGACAAGTTGGCTACATGCTTAAAACATTTCACATTATTTGGAATTGTACAACATTATATAATTTCTTATATGATATAAGAAAAAAATAGTAAGTAGAAAGAAGTAGAGAATTATTCAAAATAAAAAATTGTTAAGAATTTAGTTATGGAATTGAAAAAATGAAAATCCCAGTGAGTTGCAATGTTGTAATAAATAATCTGCATCCTATGATTTTATTTTTTTCAAAATTGAGTAAGATAAAAAACTTCAAAGTTTATTTTAGAGTAGAGATTCCATAACTACCCACAAATTAAAACTCCTCATAACTTTTGATACATTGATCGAAATGGAATGGTTCAAAGCTTTCTGCATATACATAACTCTAGAAAATCAATTTCAATTTTTTGTTTATGAAAAAAGTGATTTTTTTATCTGCTTGGACTACCCAATTGGAAAAAAAATACTACATATTTCCAAATGTCATGAAATTTAGTGCATATGAAAGATATACCTCATCTCCACTTTCTATTAAAATTTCAGCCTAAAATATGCAAATCTGTAGTCCCAAGTACCTACCCAAAATTTCTACATTGCCAAAAAAAATATGATGGTCCTTTAGGGATTAAGCCTTTAGATCCACAATTGGTCTAATTTGACTTAATCTACATGGACATGTTTTCTGTACTACTTAGTGTACTTGGCTATTATAGTTGGTAAAAAACAATTTTAAGAATAGATGCTGAAATTTTAGAGAAATTTTTTCAAAGGATTTTTTACATGCAAAAAATACTAAATTTGAAGGAATATTTTTATTTTAGCATCTACAAAATTAGATTTTTCAAAAAATTATATTCTACCACTATGGAACTAGTATAGTCACTTGATGCTTTATGATTATTATACAAGGTTTTGAATGAGTTCATGTAGGGATATGACAAAAACAAAATTTGCAAAAACAAAGATTTTGTATCAAGATTATTGTTATGCCTTAATTATTCTACTTAAAAAGCTCAAAATCAAAATGCACCTTCCTATCATGGAATCTCTAGGATTAATTTCCTAAAAAATATTTTGTATGTGATTCTATCCCCCCCCCCCTCTTCTCAATATCAAGACAAATTAGTATACAATGATTTATCTTGTTAATACTGGTGACACTGATTTATCAAAGTTTGACTATTGAAATTAGTATGGCATAAAATATTATTGTACCTATTATATCTATATAAATTAGATTGTGGTAGTTTTGTTTGTAATGATAGGTGAGGTCTTCATCAATTTTGAACCAAGCAGTGTGTGTTTGGTACAAATGGAAAGCCCTTGTACCAAACACACCACTAGGATTCACAACCAAGCTCAACCCCTTTTTTTTTCTCTTGCAAGTGGGGTGTCCCCTTGTGTTTGGGAGAGTCATGAAGAATGCTTGTTATGCCTTGGTTTTCATTGTGAATGTTAGTTGAAATAACTAAATGATATTTCTATGGGATGAAAACATGTGATGGATTTCGTGATGGGAGTCGTGATAAGGGTTGTGAAACTACGTACTTAATATTATAGGTGAATCACTAGGAATTGTGGAGGGTTTGTCCTTGGAGGCAAAGAAAGGGATAAATAGATTGTTCTAGTATAAAACCTTTGATATTCTTTTGGGGTAAACTAAAAGCTCTTGTAATGTGGATTTGCTCACATTGGTTTCAAAATCTCAAATAATTTGCAAAACTCAAATCAATCTCATGTAATATTAAAAAAGGATGTCTTGTTTGTAGTAATTAGTAGCCAATGTCTTAGTGACTAGCATAAAGAATATGTGTGAACGAGTTTGCATCGTGCATGATTGTGATGATGTTGTTGATGCCTGATGGTCCTTGTGACATATGGCATCTCGTTCAAAATTTCAACTTCTTCAACCAAAATATTAATTTTTTCATCCATCCTTAATTTCCCTTGATACTTGGTTTCCGCTTGAGGAAATTGAATTTGCATAATCTTGGGAGAATTAATTCATGTACCCCTAAGGTTTTCCTTTAGAAATTGTAGGAAAAAAATCAACATTATCCTACGATAATATGTACAAAAATGGGGACAAATGAGGGGGTAAAGTTTACCCCCTCATGTTCAAAATCTTTTTGCAAAGGGGGATAATGAAGGGGATAATGTTTCCCTAGTTATCCCAAGGTAATCCTACAAAAGTTTGCAATTAATATTGTGAAAAGTGTCAAGAAAAATCAATTAGAATTCTTTGAGAAAGCATTAAAAATGTCATAGAGTATATCAATGGAAAGAATAAAGAATGTTCTATATGAATCAATAATATGTATATGATCGAAGAGTTTTATATAATCATTTATTACATATTTAAAAAAACAATCTTACTATGTTTAGGTTAAGCATTTAGTGAGTTAATTACTTATATATTATTCTAAGCTTGGACCAATGTTGAGGGAGAACCGCTGATTAGTTCATAATTAGTTGGTGCTTTTGAAAAAAGAATTGGCTAAAAAGAGAAGATCCAAAACCAGACAAAAAATTGCATTAGGGGAGATTTCTACATTTTAAGAGACTGTAAGTTCCCGGACTGCGGAAACACTGGGAAAATGCTGATCTGACGTGGCTAGGAGACGGCCACATCAGATATGATTTTTTAATATGTTTTTTTATTAAAAAAAATGATTAATTTTTTTTGGAAAAAAATTATCAAAATTTTAATTTAATTTTTTATTAATATTATTATATTCTGATTGTACATGACTGGTTCCCAACAATGGGAACAACTCTGAAACAGTCTCTCAAGTAGCTGAAATCTCCCCTAATAGTAGGATTGG
This sequence comes from Rhytidiadelphus loreus, assembly GCA_947034895.1. Taxonomy (NCBI): domain Eukaryota; kingdom Viridiplantae; phylum Streptophyta; class Bryopsida; order Hypnales; family Hylocomiaceae; genus Rhytidiadelphus; species Rhytidiadelphus loreus. The sequence continues at coordinate 52,038,047 of OX344764.1, forward strand.
CAACCAATTGGTGTGCAAAAATAAAAGGTGGAAATGTAGCCTCTATTTTTATGAAATTTTCAGATTTTATCTACTTGCCATTTCAAATCCAAGGCTAATATATGGGATGTTGAAGGCGGATATGTTCTTAGACAAGGTAAGTATCCCTTTAGAGTTGGCCATTGAGGGACTTCAAGTACTTGGACAAGGTTGGTTGTAGTAGCCAACTCCTATTCCGTCATCCATGTTTACCCAATGTAATGAAATTTGGAGTTTAGTTTCAAAACCGACACATCTTTGAAAGAGTATTGTAGCCTTTGCAAAGTTGAAGTTGAAGGAAAGTGGACAGTATGAATTCAATATTCGAGAAAATGAACCTGATAAGAAGAGGATGCAACCGGTGCACTTTAAAAAAACCCAACCCAACTCCTTCTACAAAGAGAAGAAAAATCAGAGTTAATCGTGAAGTGTGTGCAATGAGGGACCAAAAGCCCGAGGTTTGATAAAAAGAAAAGAGGAAATTCCCTCAAACACCAAAATTAGGGTCTATTGAAGTTTGGAGTTGTGTTTCTTTGTACCAATCCTTTTTTTTTGGCACCATGGGGCCATAGCGCACCATTTCAAAATAAATTTCTACTCTTCACCAGATAAAAGTAATATTTTTTCACCAAAAACTTCCCATTTCTATTGAAAATGTGGATAAAATTGCCAAATTTGGATGAAAAAAATGCATGAATATGATTGAAAAGTGTTTTTTATTTTTCAAAAGATAGATGAATGTAGAAATATAATGCTTCACCAAATTCTAACCCCTAAAAGGACCAAACTATGTTTTTTGACAACGCAATGATTTTGGACAGCTCACTACAAATAGAATTTTTATTTTTTTTCTTTAAAATTTCCACACAACATGTGCCCGTTTAAGGCCCAACAATTTTCATAACTTTTGACTAAAAGTTATTGCATGATATGTAATATTCAATGCTTGGTGGGTAGCCCAAAAATTTCTTAAAAAATCACTTTTTTCAAAAATGAAAATTTGAAATTGGTTCTCTAGATTTATATATACGTGGAAAGCTTTGAATTTTTCCGTTTTGATTTATGAGATGAAAGTTATGAGGTGTTTTAGTTTGCAAGCAATTATAAATTTCCTACTCTAAAATAAACTTTGGAGTCCTTTATTAACTCAATTTTTAATATTTTTTGAAAAAAAATAAAAGCTTATGATGTAGATTGTTTATTACTACATTACAACCATTGGAATTGAAATATTTCAATTCCATAATTAAATTCTCAACAATTTAGTGTTTTGAATCATTCTCTACTTCTTTCTACTTACTATTTTTTTTTAACCTATATGTTGTGCAACTCCAGATGATCTAAATTTTTTTTTTCAAGAATGTATACAATTTGCCTTGAAGAATGAATCCAAAGAGTTACCACCATTTCAAACATTTTTCCATACAAATGTGACCTTGCAAAGGGCAGCTGCATGCCTAGTTTTTTGTAGGGCCCAAAAAAGGATTTTTGTCAATTCAAACGCTAATATCTTGCAATCTACACGCTGGAAATTTCTGAAATTTTTTTCCACATCTTCTCAAACTAGAGTACTACAAGATCCTACAAATCACATGTGTTCAAAAATGTTTTTTCCTAAAATTTGGTACTTGTATTAGAAATGGCAGTTTTGGAGCGTTTTTGGTGAAAACAGAGTCTCTAATTAATCTAGGAAGGACACTGTGGACAATAAGTATCCGATGAATGATAAGGAATTCTCGAGCGTAGGACAGAACTACAACTATTCATCCTTGGAATTTTTTTGGTAGAAAGTGGAGAACATGTACAATAGCTTGACTTCCAACGAGTACTTTTGGATTTTTTTTATTCCAATGACTCTCACGGTTACACACAATGCATGGTTTCCAAGGTCACCCCGCGTGGATCTAGAGGTTAAGTGATTGCCATCTTGACTCTTTGTCAAAAAGCTTTAAATATAAAAAAAAAGGGTTGCTTTGTACTATTCTTAGTTAAAACCTTCCTCCAACACCCCTAGTACAAACTCAAGTTCACTTCACGATGAACTCTATGATTACCCACGGCGGCAGCTCCCAAAACTTCCCGAACAAGCACCACCACTTGCAGTTGACTAATAAGTAACCTCGAGTTTGCAAAAATAGCGACACAAAAGCATCAAAGCTCGGAGCCGACGTCGTTTGACAAAGCGCTCTCAATTTTTTTAAACGTTTTTTCAAACTTGGCATAAGAAGTCCTGCCATCTTTCTTATTATGAAGCTCCAGGCACCGTTTGAAAAGAAGCCGGTTCATTAGTTTTTTTTGTTGAAGTTACCTCTTCAGTCAGTTCCTGTCTGACAGGAACCGCCCCTCTTGACCCGGGACGGAGTTCAGTTGATCACGTAATTAGAACTTCGCCACACTTTTCTCTTTCCATGTTTGTTGCCTTTCCACTCACAAGAGTACAAGACACGATTTCATTATTATTTTTCTTAATCTGGAGAAAGTGTCCAGTAATCAGGTTCTCGTGACTGTTCATGGAAAGGAAAGATCTCGCCTTGCTTTGGCCTGTTGTAGGATCATACAAAGGTGGACTAATAAGAAGCTGCAGCCACCATATAAGTTATAAGGTAGATCAGCCGCTACTTGCAACCTGGTTTGGTATGTAGGTACCTTGGAGAAGCTATTTGTCAACTCGTCTTGAAGTATTTGGGGGAGCTTTGAAAAAGTTGGAGAGACTGAAAGCCATTTGCAAGTAGAATCAGGACGTTCTGACAAGAAACGAATTTTCTGTGATTTTCAAAGGTTTGTTGGGATGAAATTGGTAATGCGTGAGTGGGTAGACACCCATTTGCTAAACCGCACGTTGACGATGTGTCCCCTCCCCAAGTGCATTGTCGTGATGCTAAAGGGTTGCTAAGATTCTGGTGGGGGGTGGGAGGTGGGGGACAAGATGCAAGTAGGAGGGTCTCGTAGATGTTGGAATTGGGTGATTGATGGCTTTGGGTTGAAATGAAAGGTGAGATAGTATTATGAGACTATATCTAATGAAAATATGAAAATGGTTGGAACTGATTAGCAAGATGTTTTGGGAAGTAATTTGACTAGCTTTGTTTTGCAATATTATGCTCTACACCTTGGATTGTCCCTAATACCACCTAAAACTCACTTGAATATCAAATATCACCCATTTAACACATGAGTATCAAATAAAGTAAAAATTGTAAAAATTGTAAAATTTGCCTTGATGCAACCTAAGATAGATTGACTCAATTTTTGAACCACTTTCCAAAACCTCAATATGATAACTTCACTCAGTTCATTCATTCACAAAGTTGTCTAAAGTAGAGCTACCAACATTCCACAATGGTAGGGATCATTTACAGCTATTTTTCATTGCGAGGGAATTGCAAAAAATGAAAGTTGACCCTATTGTTGGTCCTATTTTTGGAGGCACGACGCAGTTAAACCCGTCCTACGAACTAGGCCCAACAAGGTGAATTTTGTGTTTAGCAAGGTAATTGTGAAAAGAAAACCCCCTATTTTGTGTTGAGCTGATTCTATACTTATCACCTCTCCTAGCTCATTTTGAGACTTCTAATTGCCAATTATGAATTCAAAATTTGCAAATTTTATCATGTATAGCAAATAAAAAATTTTGGTGTTTTCCCTAGGGGAAATTTTCACCTAGCTAGGCTCATTTCGTAGGACACTCAGATGTAGTGTACTGCTTTGGGGAGTGGTTAATTTTGCATTTTGTGCCCAAACTCTTTTAAATTTTGTTTCCCCCTCCAAGGACCTCTCTCCTCACACATCATCTCCAGAGGACGGAGTCCCTCGCAGCTTTCCAAACCGCTTCAGTGATTGTCCATGACTCACTTTCGACGCTTTCTTTCTTTTCTCATCAGCAGACCCCCGCCCGCTCGCTCACTCACTTACTCACTCACTCATGATGTCCAAAGCGTGTGCGTGGGTTTAACGTAGCCGCGCCGTTTCATGGCATTCTATTTTCAGAGCTTCCGAACTGCTGAAGAAGAATTCTCATTGATTAGTATGATCCGAAGTGCTGCTGTCGTCAAGTGGATCGGAGTGCTGCAGCAATGCCGAGCATGCATCAATGCAACTGAAAGTGGTGCCCCAAGTCCACAGATCGACTGTAGTCTAGTCTAGTCTAGTTGCATCCAGTCAGCAGCTAGCATGGAGATCGATTGCACAGAGTCCCAGAAACAGATTGACCATGCACAACAGAAACCAACAAAATCAGCACCAAAAAAGTCAGACAGATTCAAAAGCAAGACAACGATCGAAGAAGGTTCACAAAATAGCTGATGAGGCATTAGCTGGAAGTACAGTAAGTTAAGTTAGTGCGGTGAGTGGTGCCCCAAGTCCACATATCGACTGTAGTTGCAGCCAGCCAGCATGGAGATCGATTGCAGAGTCCCAGAAAACAGTACTTTTGACCATGCACAACAGAACCAAACAAAATCAGCAAAAAAGAAGACAAACGAAGAATAGTACTACGTATAACTTAGCTGATGCAGCAGCAGAGTTTTACGGTAACGTTACCGTCGGGGTCACAAACTTTCATGACGAGGGATTGATTGATGAGTGAGTGATGACCCTGACTGACGGGGTTCCTTTTTCTAAATTTAAAAAAACAAACTAAAAGCTCGCCTCAGTGCTGATGGAGCGGAGGCTGTATTGATAAATGTGGGACGGCGTGTAATAATAAGTCCCGGGTACACTGGTATTCTCTAACTGAATTTGTCACATTCCTTTGGAGGTTTCGGTGCATTGTTGCAAGTGTAGCTTTGACTTCAAAGTGACGGAGAGAGAGGAACTAAACTAACAGAGTTTTACTGTTTTGCTTGCCAATTACTTAAAACCATGGTGGACTTTTTTGTCTTCTACTGTTGGTGTTTTTAGCTCAATTCTTTTGTAAGTTAGTGGGAAACGGCACGTTATCAATTGGCACATGTTTCTTCAGTTTCTTAACTATTTCTCTTTTCTGGGGAGTTTCTATTAATACATACAGTTTGCTTTTCCCAAGAAATAATGAGAACTACCTTAAAAAAAGGTTAATACTGCCAGGTTTCAGTTTCGGTGATCAGAAAATTTTGAAGTATCTTACTGTGCCGATCAAAACTTATAGCTGTTCAAATGATGCTCATACGCATGCATTCTGTGGAGGTCTCGGAGGGCCCACGTTTTTTAACCTGTACAGTCTCAAAGGCCTTTTCTTTTTGGGTTAAAAAACACTCAAAACTGTTGTTTCTAGTGCAAAGAGAGAAAAAGTTTTAAATGGATTTTTTTTTTTTTTTTGGCATATTTCACCGTCGGATCTTGGAATAGATTAGTATGACAATGTGTGGATGAAATTTCAAAAATTTGACCGCATAGATTGCAAGATAATGCATTCAAAGTGAAGAAAACTTGGATATTTGGGCAATGTGACAAACTAGTTTATGAATGACTTGAAATTTTTGCACTCAATATTTTTAGTTAAATTTTATTATCATGAAGAATTGAGTTGGGAGTTTACGACAAAAATAAATAAAAAAATTATGTGATTTTCATTCTTTAAAAAATTGTTAAATAGAAGTAGATTCAAGATAAAGGGACAAACTAATAAAACCATTAATAGCTCTAAGATGGAATTAGAACACACTCATCCAAATGAAGAGATTGTTCTCTTACGATCAAAGTTAACCTTATGAAACTTTTTATTTTGGAAAAATGTGAAAATTGAGCTCAACAACAAATCCTATTTTTTTTTAAAAGATGCTTCTAATTGCTTGCATAGCAAGATGCTCCGTAACTTTTGGAGCATCAATCCAAATGGAATGGAACATCAATCCAAATGGAATGAATAAAAGCTAGACAAAAATACAATTTATGAGGAAAAAAACTAAATTTTTATTTCAAGTTGAAATTATAGATTCAAATAAAAATTATATTCCCAGAAAGCTACTAAGCTTTTCCATCTTACAATCTTACAAAAAATATTTAGAACCAAACTTGTGTTGTTGGAAAAATTTGTGCATTTTTTCTTACAATTTTAATAAAGTTATACCATTTTGTTTGCTATCTGCAAACTTCAAAAGCATTTCACATGTTTAATCATTTTTTACATGTTTCTACATGCTTGAATGGATAGAAAGATTCATGTTGTTCCATCATGTTTAGGTATTTTGTGTACAATTTATACCAATTTGATGCACTTTTTGTAAAAAAAACACCAACCTTTCTATCCATACAAAACATGTTGAAAACCTTTCAAGTTCAAGATGACATGTCAAGTGCTCTAATATCTTCCTATAGTTGGTTAATATGCTAGCAAATGGATCAATAGAATTTGTTGCTAAAATGAAATTTGAAAAAAATGCCTTTTCTCAAGAAGAAGCTTGGCATTGGCAAAAGAAAAATCTACAAATAGTAGCTACATTAAGAGAAGTTTTATACCTTGACACTAATTTACTCTCCGAGTATAGTAGCTATTCAAGTTTTTTCTATTCCTATAGCATTGACTTACTTTTCAAGCAAGGTAGCTATTCAATTCAATAGCTTCTATTATTGTAAAGCCTCCTCCCTTTTCATTTAAAGTCACACCTTAGTCTGTCCCTTGACCCAATCTGGTCTAAATGGAATCCCTGCATTCATTTCAACCCCAAGGAGAGTGCATGATCTCTTATCTCTTTTGTGTTGGGTGATAAGATATCATGTACCTTCCTAGATTTTTGTTCTAAAATGAATGTATGGACTTCATTTGGACTAAAATGGATCAAAAGGTAGAATAAGACGCAATAATCATAATGGAAATGGAGCCAATGCATTACTCTTGTATGCCAAAGCCTATTGTACTATGGGGTTGAAAAAGTATCCATCTTTTTCAATTCCCACTGCCATACCACCATTCTAAAAACAGCACTACAATCCAAACCAAAACTATTGCTATGGACCAGACAATGGTATATATAATAGAGCATGTATAAAACTTTGTTTTCGTAGAGATGCTTTGTGATTCTTGTTCGATGTAGATGCTTGAGCTTGTGTTTGATGTAGATGCTTCTTGCATTTGGGGCGGGGAGAACGACCAAGCGAAGGCCAACAAAACCTGAGAATTTCCAGTTACTTTAATTTATGCTCTTGGCGCAACCGAAGTGAGGTTTCTCCGAGACTAAATCTGCAAATTAAACAATGTGGCCACTATTTCAGGACTTTATGAGTAGTCCCATTCTATGTACCAAGATGATGGGCCTTACAACGCAGAAGTTTACAAGTCACAAACCTCTTTGCTGAAGCAATTCAAGGGGTCAAAGAGCGCACTAGAATTCAATTTCAAAACACAAGCTGAAGCAAATACGAGAACTGCAATATTAGAAACAGACGACGACAACTCTGCCGCTCATCATCATGTTACAGAGTGTACTGCAAAGCAAGATTCAGCATTGACAAAGCAAATGTCACATGGCCAATTTGCACGAGTATTAATCATCCAGAGTCGTATTGTGATTGGTAAAGAGAATTACACAAGGATAAACTTTTGCCCAGAAAATTGATATCAAAAGGAGCCACGGAAAAAGTATATACCATACGCGCTCACTAAAGAGAGTCTGATACATGGAACTACAGTACTAGAGCTAGTTTTGTCTAAAGCCTGCATGCTAAAAGTGCCATGAAGATATGGCCATCACATTGCGGCAAGTTTACCTCGTCTCCTCATCATATACTTGCTGCCGGATAGTTAAGCATGGTGGAAACCAATGAAGCTCAAGGGAAGCACGTAACACAGTGTGCATCCTGGCTTTGAAGTACTATACAATCGTCTGGACAGAGTCTACCTCGGCATCGTAAGGAACGTCTTTAACCACGCCATACTTTACCGCACTTTTAACCACCTGTTCTGCTCCTCCTCAGCCTTGAAAACTCTTCACCACCCACGGGTTCACAAAGCCACAACCAACAGAGATGAGCAGGTCGAACAAATGAAGCAGACATTCACTTTGAAGACTCTAACATAACCCCCAGAATGAACATGAAGTGAAGCAGTGGAAAAAGCTCTTGGGCTTCTCCACTACAGGCTCAGAGAAGGAAGGGTCCTTCTTAGTGCCGTCATCGTCGTCCTTGGAAGCCAACACAGGCTCTGGAGGTGTATTTTCAAGGGACTTTTTCTCCGACTCTGGTGACTCGTTTCCAGCCTTAAGAGATTCCTTGGGGGACACTTTTCCTGCCTTCGAAGACGTCTTTGATACTTTTGGAGAATCCTTTGGGGAATCCTTTGGGGAATTCTTTCCTCCCTTTGTTGCCTTAGGAGAGCCCTTGTCAGCCTTTGGAGAATCCTTCCCCATCTTTGGAGAGCCCTTTCCCCCCTTAGAAGATTTCTTCTCTGCAATGAGAGCTTTCTTCTGCTGCAAAGGCTTTGCATCGGGATCATGAAGAGTACTTAGAAAAGCAGTCAACATTCGCACCACTTGTGCGAAGTTCGGTCTCACATCAGGATCCTCAGCCCAACACGACTGCAAGATGAAGACCAGATCTTCCGGAAGGCTCTTGGAAATCGCAGGTCTTGTGTTCTTAAACGCGGCTGCGTACGCTGCCTGCAAATTGGACATCCCCTCAAACGGCATCCGATTTGTCAAGAGCTCCCACAGCACAATTGCAAAACTGTACACGTCCACTTTGTGATTGTAGTGCTTCTTCTCGCCGTGCCGGAGGGTGACAGTACTGTAAAGCTCGGGCGCCATCCACCTGTAAGTGCCCGTCTCCGCGGTCATCATCTCGGCTAGGGTTTCTTCGCGTGCAAGACCAAAGTCCACCAATTTCAGCGTTTTCTGATCCGCTGTCAACAGCAAATTATCAGGCTTTAAATCACGGTGAATAATGCCATTCCCATGGAGGCAATCCAAAGCCTGCGCAATGTCGAGGGCAAACTTCACGGAGCACCGCAAGTCCAACAAATTCGGCCGCTGTGTTAGCATGTACTTCTTCAAGGACCGTCCCTCCATAAGCTCGGTGACGATGACCATCACAGGCTCCATGCACGCGCCCACGAACTTCACCAAGTTGCGGTGTTGCACTCGCGCAAGCATCGAAACCTCGCGTGCAAACCCCGCTTCCAGCTTCGCGTGGTCATCGGGATTCTCTGTAGGTTGCAGTATTTTCACTGCGACCTTTTGATCCAAGTACTTCCCCTCGTATACCTTCCCATGTGCACCTTCTCCGATTTTCGGTCCTACGAAGAGTAGCTTCGGATTGATCAGAAACCGCTCTTCTAAATAAAACCCCTTCACCTTGCCAATATTCACAGTCTTGTCACCACCTTGACGACCTGTTCCCTCTCCTCCCCACCCCCACTCCGAGCCGGGATCCACCCTCGCCCCCGGAAACACCATCCTTCATCACTTCTGAGCACTAGAACCAACTACTCGATCACCTTCGTAAAAAGAAAAAAAGGTGAAAAGAAAATCAGCTGTTCTAACGCTCTTTACAAAACTGTGAGCTACTTCATCTCAAACCACATCTCCGGAAATGGCAATCCAGACTGAACGAGTAAGCCAACGGATCCACGGATGCTCAATTGTCTGCCACACGCAATGCAAGCCAAGACGGTCAATGCACATCAGAAGAAGAAATTCCTGTCCGGAGCAAAAATCGACTTCCTTGACATTGACGCAACCGCGAGAACCTGTATCAACTAGGAGTAGCGCTCTCTAACAACACAAATGTGCCTAAAAACACACTCACACCTCTTTAATCTAACCGCCTTGGGGTCCAAACTTTTCACTACGAAATAGTATAAATGGATGGCAACCATAATAAAGTCAAACGATAGTGGTAGCTGTGTAGGATTTTCTAGAATGTCGGCCTAGAGAAAGAAAAAGTAAGGACCCTTGGAATCACTACTGTACCAACATTGCAACGCGAAGCAAGTTCCACACATCTCGATAAACAGCAACACTACTAGTCACATACAAAAGCTCAAAACAGCTCAAAACAAAGAAAACCTCCAAAGAAACATCTACCTCGAGCGTAACCAGAATTCGACGCTCTAAATACACTCAAAACAAGTTAAAACACGCACAACTTATTCAACACAAACAAGTAAACACTCTATTTGTAACAAAAGCCATTCTCCTTCTCTATCTCCCTTCCACGCGGCTGTGACTCTCACCACATCCTTGGCACTAAACCTACAACAGATTCTACAAACTCCACCAAGCTCCACCAGTTTCCCCAAACCTGCCACCCGAGAACAAACACAGCAAAGCAGGAGGAAAATCAAACTCGGGAACACATACCTACACCAAGGTGCTCAGAGCTTCTCCGTCAGATTTTTCCGACGGGTTCGCTTCAATGCCGTTGAAGGCGGTGAAGAACCCTTGCGGCGTCGCCATAGCCAGAAACTTCAAATGAGGACGGTTTTCGGAACTGAAACGCTCTCCCCGCTCAATGCTTGCGGGAAAACAGCGTGATCTGAAGCAGCGGGGGTTCTAAGGAGATGTACCAAGCGAGAGAGGGAGGGAGGGAAGGTCTGCGAAGCAGCAGGGGCCGCGTTCTGGGAGAAGCCCGTAATGGCAAAAATGCTAAAGCTGGGCGAGACCTGCACCTCTACTACTGCAGCTGCAACCGTGTTTCCGACACGGGGCTCTGGGGAAGGGACGGGGGGATGAATGAAATGATGCGGGATGGATGACGACGGAGGTTTCAGGGGGTGGATGGATGGGAGGGCCTCTGTTGTGGTGGCAAACGCTTTGGAGAGGTTTGAAATGGGATCTTCGATTTTCAACACCTCAAAGAGGGGAGTCATTTAAATAAGTTTTAAGGTACGAGGAGAACCATTAGTTAGTTATAGAGGAGTCAATTTTCATTCTATCAAATAATTGTTGGCAATATAAGGTACGAGGAGAACCATTGGTTAGTTATAGAGGAGCCAATTTTCATTCTATCAAATAATCGTTGGTTGTCTAACTGTCTCCTCATTATTGTACATGTCATTTCTGATGTTGTCCATGTTCTTTTGTTCACACTCAACTATTAGTGAAACAACATAGGCAACATCAAATAGGACAAGGACAACAACGAAAAAGACATGTGCAACGAGAAGGCAATTCGGCACCAACGGTTGACAACCAATTTGTACGCATTGCCGTACATGTCCCTTTTGGTGTGTCGCCCATGTCCTTTCTAATCCCCTCATATCTTTCCCATTCACCTTTAATTCTATGTATCTATATGGCAACCATGTGGCATAACAAATGGGTGAATTAAGCCTATGAATGCATGAATTGTACTTGCAATATATTATTGACCACACGGACATTGAAAACATCAAGTGCATGGGTGAATCAAACAAACAGATGTACCCATTGGGCTCTGGAACCATCCTAGCCCTAGTCTCCTAGTGTGCAACAGTCAAAAGAATCTCCATCATGTATTATGTCAACATACTATTTTCAAAGAATAAAGGAATTTTTGGAAGAAGTGCTAACCATTAAATGAGATTTACCTTGTCTAAAAGGCTATGAATTCTATACAATTTCCAAACTATGGAAACACATTCATTGTTGCAATCTGATGTGGCCAAATGACAACCACGTCAAATAAGATTTAAAAATTAATATTTTAATATTTTGGTATAATTTTTTAATTTTTTAATTTAATTGGACCAAAAGTGATTGGTTACTATTGTGGGGAACTAGCCTGAAACAGCCTTCCAATGTAGCTGGAAATCTTCTAATGCTTTGGAAAAAAATCAATTTTTATTTTGCCATAAAAAAATCTTTAGGTGTTTCTAAGCATTAATTGTGCATTATTTCTCCCAAATTAGCAATTATATGTTGTTTTGTCATAAGGTTGATAATTTTCTAATGTATGAATATACTTTGACTATATTGTTTGCTATCATCTTTAGAGGTATTAAAGAAGAATTTGAAAGATGTAAGAAGTGATAAATATATTAAAAGATTAATTAAAAGAATCTTTTAATATATTAAATTAAATATTCTTTTAATATATTAAAAGATAAATATATTAAAAGATAAATATATTAAAAGATCTTTTAATTCTTCTTTAATACCTCTAAAGATGATAGCAAACAATATAATAAAAATTGTAGACTAAAAAATCTCAATAGAATTTTCTTTCAAATCATATGTTTTAACAAAGAAAACATTACCAAGTTTACATGAAACAAAAATGCATTGTTTGTGCCAACAATGTAATCTTAATTTTTCAAGGGAACATGACAATTCATGTGATATTACCAAACAAATATAATGACAATGTTTACACTATATAATTGAATAGAAAATTGTTTGTTGAAAGGGGCCATCTAAAGCAAATTTTGTGTAATGTTGTTTAAATTTGAGTTTACACTTCTTATAGTGCATCACTTGCATCATCAATCCTTTGCAAGACACAACTAGATTCTAGAAAGAATGTATGATGATTACAACAAGTCCAAAATACATCAACATCTTTCACTGAGATTGATCAAATTATTAACCTCTAAAGTCCCAAGTGTTTCTTCTAGGGACACTTGAGCAATTTGAGCAAGTTCCTATGATCTCAATTTTTTACAAGATTTTTTAAACCTTTTTTTAATAAGATAGAAAAACATACAAGTTTTTGGAGCTACAATTTTTATTTTTATTAGTTTATGCAAGAGCAAAAGTAATGCAACACAAAGCTCAAAATAGGTGAGAGCATGGTAGCAAAAAAAACTTCAAATAAAAAATATATAATTTTTTTAATAGATTATATTTTTCTATATGGAAAGATTTGTTTTTTTCCATTTGAATATGTGTTAAGAAAGTTATCGAGCATCATGTTTTGTAAGCAATCAAAGCATTTTCCCTCAATTTTCACATTTTTTCAAAAAGTAAAGTTTTACAAGGTTAACTTTGATTGTTAAGACAATCTCACCATTGGGATAAGTATATTTTAATTCCATCTTAAAGATATCAACAATTCGGTTTATCCCTCTATCTTGTACCTACTTCTACTTAACAATTTTTAAAAGAAAGAAAATAATGTACATGCTTTTTGAATTTATTCCTAAACTCAATTCTTCACAATATTTATTTTTAAATTCAAAATATATAATGCAAAATTTGAAGTTAAGAAGATTCAAAGTCATAAAAATTAATTTGCCACAATGCATAAAAACATATTTTCTTCATTTTGAATACAAATATCTTGCAATATATTTAGAAACTTCAAAATATATAATACAAAATTTGAAGTTTCTGAATTATTATCCACACATTTTCATACTAGTCAAATACAAGATCCTATAATTAGATATGGAAAAAAAAAAAAATTGGTCTCTATGCTAGAAATGACAATTTTGAGCGGTATTTGACGAAAACATGACCTAAAGAATACATGGGTTTACAATATTCTTTTCTCAATCAATTATTCTAGAATTATTGTAAATTGAATTATCCATGACTAATTCAACAATAATACATTTAATAGTTTGGTCATTTTAAATGCCTAAAAACCTCGGGGGGTGCACTTAGTTCTACTACAACAACATGCGAACAAGTCGTTTCTAATAAACTATATCTAAAATTTTGAGTATTTTTTAATAATGACTATAGGTTTCTATTGCTGAAATTTCCAACTCGAATACAATATGAAATGATTTCTAGAAGAGGTTGAAAATGAACTGAAATGGCATGTTGATCAACTCAAATAATTATAGAGAACACATTTAGATGACCATTGAATCAATATTCAATTCAAAATGAACTTTCAATAGAGAGTTATTTTTAGAAAAATTTTGTTCATATTTTAGACAATTTTTTCTTATATAATATAGGAGTCTAAAAGTTATTTTTTAGTTCTACAGTGTATCTTTTACTTCAAAAATTTGTAATTAATTATTATTAACAAATAAAAATATCAATAATTCAAAACATAGACTTTCAAAGTAGAAAAATCTATTCATATTTTATTTATTTATATTTAAAATTCAAAAAGTATATAGGGGGGCTAAAGTTTTGTTTGCACGTGGATTCTAATGGACACTCTCAGTGACCCCCCGAGCTAAAAACTTAGTTTATTTCTTGCAAATTGCTAATTAATTCGAATGTTATTAGTAATTATAAGTGTTAATTGAAGCTTTTAGATTATTCTTTGAAGATTTAATCTCTCAGGTTTAAGGTGTTTTTTCATCAAAAACACTCAAAATTTCCATTTCTATTGCAAAGAGCAAAAAAATTTAAAATTTAAAATATCTATTAGTAGAATCTTGCACTAAACTAGTATAAAAATGTATAGATGAAATTTCAAAAACTTTGACCACACAAATTATGAGATATTTGCATTTAAAAGTAAATAAAACATATTTTTTTGTACCTTGTGTGACTAGATTATAAGACTTTGAATCTTCTTAGCTTAAAAATTTTGTACTACAAATTATCTTAAAGAATTGAGTTAAAAATCTAGGAAAAAATATTCCAAAAAAAAAATCTAGATTTTCATTCATTAGAAAATTGTTAAATGGAAGTAGGCATGGAATTGAAGGAAAATCTAAATCATTAATAGCTCTAAGATGAAATTGAAACATACTATTGCAACCTAAGGTCACCTTTAGCACATTTTTGCCAAATAATCACTTAAAATTGGAAGGAGTGTTTTGGTAATTTAGTTTCTACTAGGAAAAATGATATTTATGACTTTCAATGAATTCATTACTTTTTATAGTGTCCTTGCTTTGCTATGTAGTTAGAAGAATGAATTTGGATTCTACATCATTTAGCACTCACGTCTTGAATCAAGGTTGTTCAAGTATCTTTCCAACATTTTAACTTTCTTTATATTTAATTTTCTTTAGATTCAGCAAGGTGACTTAATAATTTCTAAAATCATTTGACTTCTAAATTTTTAATTATTTTTTGCCAAAGGTGACTTCAAGCTACAATACTTCCAATTGGCAAGATTATTCTAGACATCATACTAAACCTTGTAGATTTTTTTGAAATTGTAAAAATTGAGTTAAAAAAGTATCCAATATGTTATTTTTTTAAGAAATTTCTAAGATTTCAACAAAACAAGAAGCTTCTTAACTTTCACATTACTAATCCAAATGGAATGAATGATAGTTATCCATGTAGACAAAAATAAAACCTATGAGAAAAAAAATTTACTGTAAGTTTTTGTTGGATTTTTTTGCTATCCATCAACCTAAAATTAAGGTTTAGAATGACATAAATTTTTCTCCTGGTCATTCATTGAAATAAAAATTATATTCCTCAAAAGCCAATGTATTTTCCTATCTTCACAAAAAAAATGCCTTACATTGAGATTATAAAAACTTGTCCAAACTTTCATTTGTCTCTTGAGGGGACAATTGGGACTTTAGGGATTAAATTTAAACCAAATATTTAGAATTTAAGTCTCAACCTCCTACATAATCAAATTTTCTTATGAATTTTCTAATTGCAATGTCAACTCTTTCAAAACCTTACATTCCATGCTTAAAACTAGATGATTATTTTATTAGATTCATCTTAAAACACTAGAAGAAAATGAGGGGTTTTGCAACTACAGTATGCAACTCATTTTGTAGTTGCATAGGACGTTTGCAACTAGGTGACAATGTAGAGTCCGTAGTTGCAGTGGACAAGTCGCATTAGTTGAAGTCTAGTTGCAAGGTTTTTTGTCATCCGACACCATACAAAGAACTTCATCCTTGTGTGCAATTTGTTTGCAACTTGTAGATTTGTAAATTTTAAAATATAAATCTCAATGATTTGTAGATTTCAAATTTTCAAATCTACCTCCTTTCTAGATTTTAGAATTTCAGAACTACCTTTTTCTTAGATTTTTGAATTTCAAATCTACCTTTTTCTAGATTTCTAGATTTCAAATCTACCCTCTTCCTAGATTTCAAAATTTCAAATCTACCTTCTTCCTAGATTTCAAAATTCAATTTCCTAGATTATAAAATTTCTTGAATTTTAATTATTTTTTAAAATACAAAATCTACAAATTGTAGAAACCCACAAATTATAGAAATCTTAGAATTCTATCAAAAGAATTCATTACATAAGACTATAACAACTTACAAGTCTTATATGTTCAATCTAATGGTAGTCTTTACAATTGATATGGGTCAATTGATATAACACGAATGGGAATGAACTTTGAAAGCAACTAGGAAACAACTAGGAAACAACTAGAGTGCAACTAAGAAACAACTAGCGTACAACTAGGAAACAACTATGGTTATTTTACAGTTGCATAATAGTTGCATAGGACACTAGTTGTTTCCTAGTCTTTTTTTGCAACTACAGGATGACTACTTTGCAACTAAAACAATGAATGAATGTTGTAAAACAATGACACAAAACAACTACATTAGATTTGGTGCAAATAGAGAGGAAACTAGTTGCATGACAGTTGCATAGGGCACTAGTTGCATAGTAGTTGGTTGTGCCGGACGTGTTTTTCTTCTAGTGAAAACAACATTACATTGAAGGCCCAAAACAACCTTAATTCCTAAAATTTCTTTGCATTTTGAGCTCCTCAAAGTTGGAAATTGTCATTTTGTATCAATAAGTTTCAATAAAAAAAATATATGAATAATGATAGTTGTAACTACAAAATTATGAGTTCAACTTAACCCCTCAAGCCCAATAACTTTTTGACAACGGAGTTTTTTAATGAATTGTCCCACTTTGATATTTTTTTGCACACGATTGTACTTGAAATTTTTAATTTTAAACATATAAAAGGAAAGAAAATTTTGTCTAGTATGCATGGAATTAATTGTGTAAAATATTGACTATTGGATTTTTAGATTACAACAATTTTGGATGATCAACTTTATAGATAAAAAATGCAACTTTGGGAGAAGAAAAATTATAAGAAGATGAAAAATGATTTTTACCCCCAAAAAAAAATTGTATTAGAATCTTAGACAAATGTAGTATTTTTTTATTTTAAAAATTGAGGAATAAAAAACTCTCTCAAATTTGTACACATTTTCAAATAGAAGGAATAGAAAGCCAAAACTAACCAAATTGGATCCTACAAAATTTTAAGAAATTTATATATGCATCAATTTTTAAAACTTAATAATTGATATAATTAGCATATTGATTGAAACATCTTCAAAAAAATTGAAATCATTATAATTATTTTGTGTTTATAATTACACTAGATTGAGCCTTGTATTTTTAAAATTGCTAAAACTAAAAAGTTGAAAATAATTCGGAAAATAAAACTCCAAATATGGTCAATTTCGTTAAAATGGCGGTATTGCATTAAAATGTCACAAAATGAAACCACTAAAAGAATGAAAACAATGGAAAGATTGTCCGAGGGGAGTGGAAATGCGTGAACTAGGAGTGATTTGAATGTGCTAGGCATAAAATTGGCAAATGTATGACCCTATCGTGGCACACTTATTCTCCATTTGTAGAAGATATTCCATTAAAATGGCATGCGGAATACCGCCATTTTAACGAAATTGACCATAAATCTAGTTTGTTTGTGTAGAGTAAAGACTAGAAATGTCCAAGAAAATGTTCTTATCCATTCCTACTATTCTTTTCATTGGAAAAACATTATATTTGCATCCTTTTTCTATTAGATTAAATTTCTCACATTGAAATTTTGAAAATCAGAAAATGCAACAAGTATGTCAAGTTGTTATTCTACAAGATCCTAGTTTACAAAAGATTGAAATTTGTTTCACCCTACCAAGAATTTTCCATTGAAAATTTAAAGAGGAAAAATTGTGTCTTCTTGGTCCTTCAAAGGTTAATAAAAAACACATACAAAAAGTTTCAAATTCAAATTCCTTACCATTTGTGAAATTTTTGTTTCATTTTGTAAGCATGGGGTATTTCAACTTCAAAATTCAATGAGAATGAGAGGATGATGAATTTAGTTTACATCTTTTAGTATGATATAAACGCTAACAAGGTTGAAAACTTGCATGTCCAAAACTAGAACTTGAATCCATTTTGTGAAAAATTGATGCACCTTGCATTACTATGATCCCATTGAAAAGAATAGAACATTCCAAAACATCAATAAATTCATCAAGATTTCAAAAATACCTTTTTCTAATGCCCAATTGACTAAAAAAAATGGGAAACTTCAAGCGTATAGAAAAAAAAGGATAAATGTATTTTACAATGCCAGATTTTAATCATGGCCTTGCACACTGTTACCATAATGTCTCCAAAACCTCATTTCATCTATCATGTAGAGCCAACACATACAAAAATTACATATTCAAAATTGCATACTCAAAATTCGCCTCCTTCAATTCAAGTCCCCCCAAATGAAGAAGTTAGAGAATTAAGAACCTTCTTGAAAAACCACATAACCATTGGTCCGAAAACCAGAAAAAAAAAATTGATTGTATTATAACAATAAAAAGTGAGATGAAAAAAAGGTTTTAAAATACAATGTCTATGGCCTAAAGATGATTTTTTCATGTCATTGCCCTCAAGGAAGAATGTCAACAAGTGCTTGAAAAAATAAGTGGCAATTCTTTTCAAGTACTTCAATAATTGCAGGAATTGAATTTTTGAGGCAAAATCAATCAAAAATTTATAGAAAATGCATCCCATCTTCTATGTACTCACAAATTATATTTCCAGATTTACATAAAAAAATGTGCATTCAAAAAATATAAGCTTCACATGCTAATAAGTCAAAACTCAAAACCCAATAATTGATCAAAACCTCGATTATGTGTTGCAAGGAAATTTAGGGAATAAATTATCTACATTTACACTTGTGAGTAATAAATAGTGTTTTGAATTTTTAATTGTTTCTAAAATTTCATCCAATGCTAAGAGTATCCCTTCATTCTCTTTATAATTTGCAACATGATATCTTATTATATCTATCGTGACGGGCTCACTACCCATTGGAAGATAGTATGATCCTGAGGATGACCCCAAGAATGACCTATTATCATATTCACAATTTTACTTATGGTAGTCTGCTATTAAAGCTACCGTTTAAGGGCTGGTCGGCCTTTCCAAAGGTTCCTAGATGCACGAAATTATTTTTCCTTATTTTTCACTTGAAGAAAAATTGATGTGAAATCTAACTCAAGTGGTTTCATATTTTTGGAGCATTTTTGAATTACTTATGAATTTCTAAATAACTATGCCATAGGTACCTATTTTTTGATCATAGACCTTACAAAACCAACACATGCTTAGTCTGAAAAAAGATATGGCTTCACCAAAAACAAGCATTGGGGCATGTAGAAAGTAATAGACAAAGTTCCAAAATGCAACCTTTACTAATTTGAACTCCTGAAGGGCCAAGTCCTCTTTTTTTGACAAAAATTACTCGAAATTGTCATTTTTGTTGCTTTCATCCAAGGATAAAAAAAATTAAAATTAAAAAATCTAACCGTAGGATCTTGTACTATACTTGGATGAGATCATTTGATAAAAATTTCATGAAGTTTGACCATACAAAGTGGAAGATACTAGCATTCAAAGTTGTGGGGAATTTTTTTTTTAACACAAGTAAACATTTCAGAAATGGATCCACCTTGGTTCTTATTCCATCCACTAGCAAAGTATAAAGGAACATTTGGCAAATGCTTAATTGCTATGATAACATTGACAAAACATTCAATGCTTAACACATATCCATTTTCCAACCTCTTAATGTCCATTTCAGACCCTAGCTAGGAATGGTATGAAAAACAAGGTCAGAATTAGAGCAGACTACCATATTGCAAAAGAATAGCAAATCAAGGAATATCCCTAGCATATTCCATCAATTCATTTTTCACATTAAATTGTAGGAATGTAGTTGGATAAGGAATAATTTGGGTCATCCTACCTTAACTTCTCCTCTCATTGTTGATTACTTTGCTTGGATTGTTGACAGTTGCTATGTAAGTTTTTTGTTTTTTAAATAGGGTAGGAGGTCCAAAAAGTGATCATCTAAGCGCTAAAATTGAATTTTGGGGAGGAAAAACACCTTGAGATATTTTTTCTGTAAATTTTCCTTGAAAGACAAGAGGGAATGGCATCTATTGACCCAAGTTGTTTCATATTTTTTTGGAGCTTTGGGGAATTAGTTATAAAATTTTGAAGTTGAAATGCCATAGGCCTCTAAAAGCAATTACCTCCTAGAATGTACACTTTTTGCACATTTTGGCACATTGAAGAAAGCATAATGTACCTATGTGTCATGTTTGGTTTAAAATGCCCAATTGCAATTTGAGCCTACTAGCTTAACCCTTAAATGCTCAGAGCAACCCAAAATGGCCTATAGTTTCTGATACCATACATTATGTATGGTCTTAATGAAATTCACTATTCAACTTTTGGGTTGTTCATTAATTGTGTAGTAAGATTAATGTAGTTTCTGTACCATTGATTGAATTGGCCGATTTTGAATGGATGGCTCATTCCTTCACTTACTCATTTGGACCTTCATTAAATCTGATCAGCTTTGGGATGTGGGATAAAAGCACAAAATTGTAGAATCAATCAATAGTCAATGTGTGGAAATTTGTGCATTGTTAGTTTTTCAATTCATTCTCTTTATTGCTAGGCATATGGTATTGTACTTTGTAATTCAAAAACCTTATGTTAAATGCTGAGTATTTAAGGGTTAATGTATCTATGAGTATCTTGTTGTTGTTCTTCACAAATAGAAATGAGGTATTATGAGTAATGAAGCACTATAATATAAAGTACATAATTGTGATGTTGCCTAATTACATAATAAAACATGACCACAACAAGATTTTAAAATCACTATTATTGACATAAAACTCTTAGTTTTTTCACAATTAGGTCAATAAACGTGAAGGTGTACAATCAAACCTTAGTATATAGAGATGTAGACAATAAAGTTCATTCCTCACTTGAACCTTTTTCGTAGAGACAAATTTTCACTAAATTTAAAACTAACTAAATATTTTGAAAGCTGAAAAGGGAGGAATGTAATAAAGCTTGAGGCGTAGGTAATTATCCTACTATCCTTTTACACCCCACCAAGCAAATGTTGCACTTAAAATTCCTAAGGAATGTGCCATGCTTATCAACTTCCAACAACATTATTTTGGTTTTGAATAACTCTTTAGAACCTAAAAGTACCTCAAACCAAGTGACTATCTTGTAGATTGAGAACAAATTAGTATTAAATTGGTGGTAGATTGGTGGTGGATATAAAACAACTTTTGGAGCCTTCTAACCATGATTTTAAATTATTATTTCCAATTTCTTTTATTGCTTCTCTTTGTCTGATATGCCTGAAAATTTAATGCCTTTTGTCCCTCCTTCGTAGATTTTAGAATATATAGTTAGTTGTAAAATTTGGTGAAGTATTAACCCTTAAAGGACAGAGAAAGTTTTGGTTGAGGAAGAGTCCAAAACTACCAATTTTCGATGCATTGTCCAAAATCCAAAATTAATATTATTTTTGGATTTCAACTATAAAAAGAGGTATTAAATAAGTAAGCGAATGTGTTGAAAAAATTCAGCCCATTTGATCATGTGGATTGAAAGATTTTAACATTTGAAGTGGAAAAAAAACTTTTTTTCCAAAACCACTCCAACATAGCTAACAAAGTTTGAGTCCTCTTAGAATGTGATTTGAGAACTAAATTTATTTTTTTTGGACAATTTTATGCCATGTTTTAGTAGTTACATACATGCCAAATTTCAAAAGTCAACAAGGGTTACTTTTAGCAAAAGATGCCCAAATTGCTAGAGTTGTCCCAATTTAGGGGACAACATAACTTTTGATCCGGACACCCTATCAAAAACAAATTCTAATAAGGGGGTATATGTTCATCCCTTGTGTCCAAATTTTACAAACATCCATCCAAAATTGACTTCATAGGAACCTATCTGGACTTTCAATTGTTAGTTCAATGGACAATTGTCCTTTAGAGGTTAACTATGTGGGGAAGCGTCTCAATGAGGAATGAATATTTTTGTTCCAAATTCTATGTTATAAATAGAAATTAGAAGATTTATAAAGTATGTTATGAAGAATTAGTAACATTTATCATCTAACATTTTTCTTTGAGGATCTAGAATGGATTGCTATTATTAGACTAGGCAAATTTTGATATTTTTTTGTTGGCAGCATTAGAAAGAATTTGAACCCACAAAGAGGCTTTGAGTTTTCTTACTAATTTTAATACTAATTGAATGAGTATGAAGGTGGCCATATCCTCATTACAACCACCATGTTGCATATGCTCCATCCTTCATGATGGAACCATCATGAGATTTATGAGATCATCAAGATGGATTGGATAATGATGATGATTTTTTGAGTTCAATGTGCAATTCTTGGCCCAATTAGTGAGTTGAGAAGGTTCTTCCCATCTAAATTTTTGCATTACAAAGCAGCTTCTTTGGGGGTCCAATTTTCTCCTAATGGTGAAAAGACGTTCCAACACACCAAAGCACAAAATATTTGGATATTGTATGCAAAATTTTAGAAGGATCAAAGTTTTTCTTGGTAGAGGTTCTAAAATCTTTTGTTTTACATAGGTGCATATTGATTTTGGAGATATATACAAAGTGATGGTGGTGGTTCGGGGTCAGTGGTATATAGTGGTGCATTTGGAGGTGCTCACATTAGTTAAGGGTAGAACAACCCATTAGGGTCAAAAGATCCATGGTGGACACCTACGAAATGATCCCATTACAGAGTTGTTTTTTCAATAAATGAGAGTTGGGCCACAATCAATGTCTTAGGTGACAATAATGGAGTGATTAGTAACCTCATTGGGAGCTTCCAAACTTTTCAATATAAATTCATTGTAGGAAGTGACTTTTTTATTAAGCTTTCATGTTAGGAAATACTGTGATTGCTTTAGTTGAGTAAGATGACCATTATGGGTACACTTTTTGTTGGTTTGGGGGTAGTCTAGAGACTCTTTTTGGCCGACATGATGGGAATCACACTTCAACAATTCATAGCAAATTCATACTTTGTCGAAAAAATATAATTTCAATTGTTCTTGCCATTTCTCACATTTATCTTTACATAGGAAAAATTTATAAAAAAGAATTACCAATTGAAATGCACAAAGGTAAACTCCTAATTTTGACCCAAATGGGATGTTTTATCTTTATCATGTCTAATGAGTTTGCTTATCATATGATTAGCAAAGTTATAGCTAGAGTCATACCACCCATTACTAACTAGGGATGGGTCCCTAACTTGTAGAATATCCCTACTTCCAACTAGGCAAAAACTTTTGGTGAGGGAAGGCTAGTTTGAGAGGTATGGTTGTAATGCCATGCATGATATGCAAGGCTGCAAGGAACAATTGCTGAAAATGCCAAGTGTTACGGCATGTATTATTTTGAAATTTGTAGGCTTGAACAAGAAATAGATAGTCCCCCCTCTTCTATGAGCGGAATTCTATGAACAAGAAGTAGTCTCGTCTAAGAGCAAAATTACAAGACTCTAAGGTAGGAGGCTCTGAAATGGCTCATCTAAGGGCAGATCCGCCTTTTTCATGTATTTTCTTGAATGTAAATAATTTTAGCTCATTTTTCAGACAAAAAAATCCACAAGCAGAATCTAACACAAGTGGTTTCATATTTTTTGAATCATTTTTGAATTACTTATGGATTTTCAAAGGAGGTGTGTCATAAGTCCCTATTTATGTCCCTAGGTCTTCCATAAACCGTTCATTTGTAACTTCTAAAGAAAAACAAGAAGGCAAAAAAGAACAATTGGCTCTTGCAATCAAATGAATCAATAATGCTTTTTTTTTCCCCTTGATTCATTCAATGACTATGGAGGTCAATTTATGAACTACCCGTTTGTCCATTTCATAGCCATTTGTAGGGTCCATTCTTACAATGCCCACTCCATTTCAGAGCCTCCTACCTCAAATGTCAGATACTCGTTAGGAACTAAATTTTTTTCCCCTCCTGAAATTCACAGGAGTTCCGATTTTTGTGAATAAAATTCCAATTTTTTCTTTTTCTTTTTTTGCAATCCCAATATTCTCCTTATCTCCCTACACACAATGCAGAAAAAAAATTCCATCGCACTCAACTGCTCAGTGCTCACCATCTCTTCTACAGTCATGTAAATAAGTGATTAGGTACGGGTGGTCCGACCCATGCCATAAAAACCAATTGAACCCATTTATTTCGATTCCATCGGGAGATTGTTCCAACAACCTGAATGGTAGGCAACTGGGGGCATGCATCAACCTGCAGGTGGAGTCAAACTCTCTGCATGTCACTGAATTATACTGATCGTACTTTGGGAAGTTGGGATCCCCGGGGGCCCGGGGGGGACGATGAGTCCGTCCGTCCGTCCGTCCACCATGACACCCCCTCAGTGGCGGGTGTACTTCCCAAATGCAAAGGAGAAAACATGGAAACCATGACTCTCGTCACCCCGCCCGAATTTCAACGTCTTTCATCATGGAACAGCAAATAGTGGGCTAAAGGTACTGGCACCGGGTACCTTAGGGGCACCTTAGGGCACGAGGGCTATTTGCGCCATTCCCTGCGCCTTAAGCCCGGGTGTACTTGGACCCCGCCGGAGCCACTCACTCAGGTTTCAACTACTTCTCGGATGATGGTGGCCCACAAGGAGTTCGTTTTCCTCGTTTTGTGGGTTCTGTCCTTTAATTTGGACAGAAAACAATGCTCCCTCTCTCTCTTGGGTTTCGGAATCCGAGGTTTTAAATCCTATCAACAACTGCATTGCATTGATTTTTTTTACGCTGCACAACAATTGGGTGTGGAGTGGACAGAGCCTCACAGTCACATTGTTCTTGTTTTGAACGAAGTCGGGTTGGGGATGGGGACACTCCTGTAAGGGTGAGAGAGCTTGGCATCACACCTAAGGCAGGAGGTCCGTAAATTGCCCACCTGAGAGCTGAAACTGAATTTTTGGGGAGGTTAAGCTTCTTGAAATATTTTTTGGTCAATTTTCCTTGAAAGACAAGTGGAATTGACATCTAACCCAAGTTGTTTCATATTTTTTGGAGCTTTGTGGAATTAGTTGTGAAAATTTGAAGTCGAAATGGCATAGGGCTCTAAAATCGCCGACCTCCTAAAATGTATTGTACATTGTTTGTACATTGATGAAGGCTATGAAAAAACAACATGTACAAATTGTGTACATTTGACGGGGTGGGCAATTTTAGAGCATGGGTGCTTTTAGAACCTCCTACCTTATATATGGAAATAGATGAATGAATGATAAGGTAGTCTAGTACTCTTAATAAAAACGACCTTTTAAGAGTTGATTGCATTTGGAGAGGAAGCTAAACTCCTAGCTTGAAGCAATTTTCAGTTGAATTTTTTGTAGGAAAGAAAAATGAAATTCACATATAAGTTGTCCAAGTCGTTTCATTGATTTTTTTGGACCTTTGTGGAATTAATTACAAAATTTTGAAGTTGAAACGCAACAGTCATTAAAATCAACTACATGTTGAAATGTACAGTGTTGGTACATTGAGGAAAGCAAAATGTACCTATGTGTTAGTGGTCGCTTTCATAGAAGAGTGGTTGAGTAATCATTCCAAAGTAATTTGGATTTAGGGAATTCCAAATTGGAGTACATGTATCCTAAAAGAAATAAAAATTGATGTAATAAATTTAAATTATTTTATTATTCTATTTGGGGGGATAGGGTTCAATAGGCCAAATTTTGGATGATATATTTGGGTAATAGAACTCTATTGGCTAAATTGTCGACAACGAGAAATGAAAATCAATACTTAGATTAGTACTAATATTTGATTTTGAAAATATAAAACACTTACATTTTTTTAATATGCCTTATTGAACTTTATAGATAACTTGAAATATTTTTAAAAATTGAAATAGTATGATGGATCCTTACCTCTTAAAGGATTTCTCAAGCCCTTTGGATTTTCTAGCTTATGAATGACTAAAGTTCCTAATACGCTAGTCAAGATCTCTCTAATTGTCTAGGATCATTTTTTCCTTCTTTGGATGGGAAATCCAAATGAATGGGTTTAGTCGCTTGACAATTTTGAACTCTATTTTGATTGTGAAGGTGATTGGATTGGAGGACACAAAGTTTGCATCAAGTATCTTTTTCTAACTTATCTTGCATGGAAAGAATTTCAAAGCTCCAATCTTTGTTTGTTTGTTGCAAACTTTTCATTCTTTTTATTGTCTTGCCTTTGGAAGTTTGAGATGAGGAACTTAAGAAGGTCATTGAGGGGAGGGAAGGATAGAAGAATGGGGAGCTACTAAGTAATGTGAAAGGCAATCATGTAGATCCAATTAATTTAGCAACATATATAGTGGTGGATCAATGGGGCTTTGAAATTGACACTTGTATGATGATGTTTTTTGAGAAGAAAAGGAAAGGTTGGTTTAGACTCTCGAGACATACGTGCTTGTTCAATCCTAGTCAAGATAATCAAATTATTTTTGTATTAAATGTTCATAACACATATGTTGTATTATTAAATAAAAATGATAAAATCATTATTAATTTATAACAAATATTTGTAAATTGGGTCTCTCCATCTCAAGCTGACAAAATAACTCTTAGTGAGGAGCATTTTCCATGTCTAAGTAATGAACCCTTATAAAGACAAAGCCTATCATGGTGTGAACAACTTCAATATTCCTTGCTTTGTATGTTCTATTTTTGCTACTAAGTATGAGTGAAAATTATTTTATTTTATTTTTCAAGTATGAATCATATGATTCCTATAAGTTGTAAAAATCATATTATTATTTTTGGGTGAAAATTGAAATCATCATGATTTTTCAAGCAAGAGTGAAGGAAATTTATATCGAATACAATATGTGCTTGGAAATTCTGAAATTTTTACCTTAGGTGTATATGATAGTGTGGAACACCATGGTGTAATCCAATTTTTTGTATCATTCCTTGATTAGAAAACTCACATATTGTAGTTATAGACCTAAAATTAAATAAATATAAATAGTTTAATTTTACAACATTTTCAAATTTCCAAGTTGGAGTAGAAATTAGACTTAGTAAAATTCATTTCAATAGTTAGGCTCAAATTTGGAAAGGATAATTATTTCAGCTAAAATTCAGATTTAAAGCAAAGAGGTGCAAATTGCCAAAATACACTAAAAAAACTATCTTTTGTGATTTTTTTTTAGCCTCTTCTTTTTGGGAGAAGTGAATAACACTTCAAAGAGGAAACTTAGACTTTAATCAAGTGCAAACACATCCAAAGAACCCTCCAAAAACAATTGGATGAAAAAATGCATGTCTTTTTTAAGGGTTAAGATGTAGGGAAGGAACGCTCATCATGTTGAGGTGCTTATAAAATTTTGTTTGTCCATTTTCAATTGAAATCATCAAATTTGTATCCTTTTAATTGAAAGTTTGTCTCATGATTATCATGGGGAACTTTGTGTCTTGTGTTGTTTCATTAAACAACATCAGTCAATAAATTTTTTAACAATTGCCAAATAGGCTTTGATGGACAAACTTTGTGAATTTTAAGAACCAACATCTACTAATTAATACATGAAGACCTAGGTGTTCAAGCAAATTACAAATTTCTTCTTAAATATAGTAGAACCTCTCTAAAGCAATACTTTCTAAAGTAATAAACCTCTTTAAGGTTATATTGATTGTCAATCTTAGTCTAGTCCGCATACAAATGTCATTAATGCAAATGACCTTTCTTTATGTAATAACCTCTCTAATGTAATATTGGCAACCGGTCTTGGCCCTATTATTTTAGAGAGATTCTACTATACGGGTTCCACGATTGTCTTCAGATTTTCAAGTTTGCATTGGAAAAAAACATGTTAAGTACCAAAAGTTAAGTTCACCAAAATTTGAAATTATTCATAGATTTTTTTTCAAATTAATTTTGAAAATCTACCATGAAATATTCACTAAGAATTCTATTTCTATTTTTGCATATGATTTTTCTTACAATTGACCAAAATTATAGCTTCAATTGACTTGTGAAAAAAGGCAAAACAGTTTGATGATGAAAACATTGATATGGTCTCATAATAGTAATTTTTAACACTAGGCAAATATTGAACACTTTATACTATTTTTTTATACAAAATTTTGGCCTTGACAATCTTAGATTCAAATACAAAAATTGAAAGACTATATAATCTAATTTGCATTTTTTTTAAATTGGAAAAAAAACTTATCTCCACCTAAAAATGGTTGATTGACCGTTTAGAAGGAAATTTGTTGTAGGTGAGTACTTTATAGCATGTACCCTTGGATCTAGTGGTGTAAAGGTTGTCTCTATTTTGTGGTTGAGTACAAGTCCCTTAACCAAGGACCAATCACAATGTCCAAGCCTATGTGTGCATAGAAAAGACACATGTAGAAAAAATTATGTAGACATTTAAGGATTAAGGCAAGTGCACCTAATTGTGACCCCTTTCTTAAACTGCACTACACATTCTTGCCTAATTTGGACTATCTTTATTCATGAGAGCCTAAAGTCACTTTCAAGCACATCTATTTCCAACAATTTGGAAATTCATAGTAAATTCATAAGGTGTCAAAAATGCATAAGAAGAGAATCTATAATACTCTTTTGACTTCCAACAAGATCCAACCAAAAAATTAGGCAATAGGAACAATGTTCAATTGCTTATGTGGATTCATTTTTATTGCATATAATTATAATAAACTTTCAAATTTGCATAGCTGACAAGCCCTTCTAGGCTTTTAGAAGAGCACTATATTTAGTAATTGACAACTTTTTTGAATTTGGACCTCTAGATGCAAAGCTACCACTACCATAAAATAAACCAATCTATGACAGATATGCAAAATGATTGCTTTGACTTGTTAGTATTGTTGATTTTTAAAAAAATTACATAAGAAATGGGAAGAGCAATTGAAATTTTATCTTTTTGACAAAGTATGAATTTGTTGTGAATTTTTAAAGTGTGCTATCCAATTGACCCAAAAGGATCTCTTGAATAGCCCCAAACCAACAAAAAGTGTATCCATAATGGCCATTTTATTCGCTTAAATTAGTTATAATATTTCCTAACATGCCCACACCATGAAGGCCTAAAAAAGTCACTTTTTATGATGAATCTACATTGAAAAGGTGGAAGTTCCTATTGTAGTCCCTAATCCCTCCATCACCATCATTCAAACATTGATTGTGACTACTAACTCAACCTAATGTAGCCCAAATCTAATTTATTGAGAAAAATTTGTCATGGGTTGATGCAAGACTATAATGGGTCATTCCCTACTTTAGGTGTTTGTCATGGGCCTTTTGCTCATCATAGGCTAGTTTATCTTATATGATAGAGATGGAGAGCTTTTCTCTAGGTGTTATCTTCTATAATAAACCTATTCAATGTGAACTTCACTATCTAGAAGAAAAGAGAGTAAAAATCCAACCATATTTTGAGATTCATGTGAATTAACCATGAACAAATGGGCCTATGACCACAAATTAAATCGAACTTATAAAATTTTCACCATGTATTTTTCAATTTTTGTGGAAATTTGAAATCATCATGAATTCTTAAAGAAAAAATGTAGAAAATCATATCAAATGTAAATTTTAAAATATTGAGTTTTTCTCAATAGGTGTATATATAAGTGTAGAACAATATGGAGTAAAGTAATTTTTGTGTCCTAAAGTTAGAAATCTAGTAGACAATAGTATTAAGCCCAAAGGTCAAATTGCAATAAAATATTCAATCTTAGGAATTTTCAAATTTCCATATTAGAGTAGAAACTAGATTCGATAAACATCATTTCATTCGTTGGATTCAAATTCAAAAATGATCATTTTATGACTAAAATCCATATCAACACTAGTAGAAAGGGTGGTCTTTGGGCACCAAGGAATAGTATTAGGGCATGGTACTCAAGGTCTGTATTGGCACTGACTTAGTGTTGATGTGTGCCTTGCATACCACCCTCTGACACTATTCATTAATGCCTAAGGACCACCCTTTTACTAACACACAAGCAAAGAGCTAAAAATTACCTTAATACACAACAATGTGACAACCCATAGATTAAACATCTTTTTTTGTAAAAACATCAATAATACCATGATGAGGGAATTTTCAACACCATTCATTTGGCAAATGTATGCAAGCATCTCCTCCAAATATCAAATGATAAAACATTTTTTTCCATCCTTAGGGGTCCTTGAAGTCATCTACAAGACACAAGTCATCTACAAGACACAAATCTACTCGTTTTGGAATTAAGAATTTGTTTGTTTCAAGTCTCACCTTAAATCCTAAAAGACGAGTTATATAGAAGAATTGTTTATGTGATTAAGAAGAAGAAGAACTCAAGTCAAGTGTGACCAAAGAGTCTAATTAGGTCCTACTATCTATGTGATATAGGGATAAATAGCAAGTGTTATCCTCAATGCCTCCTTTTAGACGGGTAATTTGCCCAATCATGTCTTCCATTCCAATTTAACTACTCTTAAAGAAGACATTAACATGCAAGTACATCACATTATACAAGTTGCAAAACTTTTATGATAACTCAAAAAGGCAATAGAATCAAAGACATTAGAGGAAATTCCATCGTCATTTGGACTTTTAGACTTATAGTCCTCAACATTCACTACCCTTGAGAACTTTGGTTTGTGGAAGAAAAAAAAACTTGTTGGCAAATCTTGGTAAGCCTTGATTTAGAAACCAAATTTTCTACAAAAGTTTATTGGTTGTGTCCTTTGGACTATGGCATTGACTCTATGGTTTCTAAATTTGAGTTTTCAAATCCTATCTACAACAACATTCACACTTCACAACATGGTTAGGGTTTGGTTGGAGTGGACAAAGCCTCATAGTCACATTGTTCTTGTTTTAATGAAACTTGTGCCCAATAAATTGTGTTTTTACAAAAAAAACTAGCTAGCATTTAGTATGTGCTCTAGCTTCCATTCCAAAAGACATGTGAAGTTCAAGACATCTAAAATCGTCATTTTTTCTACTATACACAATTTTATTAGATTGGCAAAGGAATTATATTTCGGTTGGAAAATAATGGGAGATTTCTATGCACTAAAGAATGATCATTTGGATATCATGTACAAAAGTTATGAAGGGTCAATTTTTTTTTTGGAAGATGTTCTAAAACCATTTCTTCAAGGATAGGTGCATATTGATTCAAGAGATATATACAATATGAGTATTTGATTAAGTGGTGCTTTTAGGCACTTTGGCGATTTTTTGTGTCATGACTTTATGACCCTAAGAATCACCTCTTGTAATGAATACATTAAACATATCAAATTGTGACTCTAGGTGATTCTAGATCAAAAGGAAAGACCCTTTGCATTGAGTACGTGAGTAAGAAAGTTTGAATTGGACCTTACTTGAAAAGTGAGCTAGTGCTATAGAGGTAGAGCTTCTTGTAGCAAATCCTCAAATACAACCATTTGCAATATGTGCATTGGGGGGTCAAATTTTGGTACACATTGAGGATTATATGAACTAGGTCAACCCCTAATGTCCAATAGATGGCCTTTTTTGAGCTTTTTTGAGTTTGCTTTCAAAGACTTGATAAATTTCATTAATCTTTTTGGAATTGTAACCATATGAATTCAAACTAGAAGTGTCATGGGTTACAGAGGATAATTAAACATATTAATATCACCTATAGATTGAAAGATTATAATGTTTAATCATGAGGGCATTGAAACTATGAAAATAATTTGAAATCTATCAATCTTCTTTTTAAATGTCAAATCTACAATTGAGGCCATGAAAAAAAATGAGGTTAGAGGACATAACATGTATAACCAAAGTCAATTTATAACTTCTCAAAAACTACTTCACAATTTTATAATTAATTTCTAAGGTGTTCCCTGTTCCAAGATCTGGCCATGTATTTGAGGCTCATTCCAAGAGCCTTCAACACGAAAAACTCAAGATTTGCAATGGACATTCTCACACAAAATCTTGTATAGAAAAATAGTAAACAATTCTTTTCAAAATCAGATTGTTGAAAATAGACTTTCAAGGGAATTCAACTAAAAAAGGTAATTATTCTAAAAATAAGACTTTGGTGAGATTTTATTTATTTTCAAAATTTTGTCAACACCAAAATATGGTCTAGGGGTTAAGCTCCAAAATGTTATGTTCACGGAAAATGGATTAATCCATTTTCCGTGAACAGAACATCGAATTACAATAGGAGCTTGGGTAGTTTCCGTAACATTTCAGCAAGTTCGCTGAAAATAGGGTTAGGGTTTACGGTTTACGGTGGCGTTGAATTTCGTACCTCAAATTCAGCGGCATCCTGATCGCTGCATGCTTCCATATCCAGGAAACTTGCTGCTTTATCAAGAGAGTTACCGTGACTCCCTAAATTGTTGCTCCTTCATGTATTAGCTTAGCTAAAAATTTTGAAACAAACTCTGCAGGCATCTTTAGAAATACAGGCATAACAAGCTATGAATATTTGTTGTTTGTGCAGTGGAATTGATTCGAGTAGGGGGGAGTTATGAGATTTGCAGGCAGGGACACGTACTTCGGCTCTGCCCTCTGCTTTGTGCCGTTAAATCCAACAACTACTTCCACTTGAATGATCATTCCACTATACAAAAACTCCAGCCAAATTAATAGTGAAAGGAGTCTGGCAGACCAGGCTTAATTTCATTGTGATGTTGATTTCCAAGTGCATGTTCACAAGCGTAATTCGGTTGCAAGTTCACCGGCAACACATTCATACAATCCTTCCCTGTTGAAGCAAACGATCTTTCTCTCAAGAATTTCAGGGTACGTCAAAGCTCAAACGGCATTGTTGGTGTAACTAGATCAAGACAGTTCAAATTTTTTAGGTCTACCACTGTCTCAAAGAATGCGGTGTGGGAAGGATGGCAGGCTATGACTCTGAATCATCATCTCTGTTTCCTACCACATTTTGCTATGTGGCCATGAAAGGGACTAGAGAGAGTTGTAGTAGTGAACAAGTTGTGCACAATGTGGTCGAAGAAAGTAGTTGTAGTGGAGATCGATGTAAATTTCGAAATCACCTTCTTCTATGGAGAGCTCTAGCATCCTCTAAATGTTGATGTCAAGCAACCTTGTCCTGAATTCAAGCCACCCTCGTAAGTGGTTGGAGCTATTTCTCTCTCAACAAAAGCGATGGCAATATAGAGAATGTAGGAAACGCCACGCTTCTTCAAAAAATGTTCAGGAGATGGCTTGCTTTGTTGTTCCGAGTCCATTTTCGCTAGCAAAGGTCTCCTAGTCGAAAATCCTGCACATTCAGAACACAATAGTGTACACGATTTTAGCTGCGTTGAACGCAAGTTTTCTTCTGCGGCATGTAAAGGAAAACGTGGTGAAGGATACATACGAGCTCGAGATGATGGAGTCCCTGCTAAAATGTGCAGGAGACGATTTGTTCCGAGTCAATTTTGTCAGCAAAGATCTCCATGTCGCATCTTCTATACATTGCGAATTCTGTAATGAAGACGACTCAATTGCGTTGAACACAAGTTTTCTTCTGCAGCTTTAGAATGAAACCTGGTTATTTAATGACAGACCAGACATACTTGATGGATTTCTGTAAATGTGTTCAGGAGACTGATCCTTTGTCAGCGAAAACCTCCAGGTCGCACATTTCTGAAGTCTGAACATTGTGAATACGGTAGTGAGAACCACTTAGTCGCGTGGAACTCAAGTTTTCTCCTGCAGCACTCGAAGAAAATCTGGTCAATTACCGAGCAGACAAGAAGAGTATGGATTTCTGGACAGCGAGGAATAAGGCTCCATTCAGACTCGGACAACTACTGTAGAATTTGCGGCGTTCCAATTATGTTAGCGTTATTCTATATCCACACGAAGCACACGATGACCAATTCAAATATGTTTCCTCGATCCTTTGCGTGCATATTCGGGCAGATGCGCGGCAGGTGGTCATGGAATTTACTCAGTGTATTTGTCATCCAAGTGATCCAACCACCTCGTAAATTTTCGGTTCAAGCATCTTTGGCTCCAGTACTGATCTACTCATACGTGCGTATGAATCCCTGTGCAAATATTGGCCACGTGCTTTAGTGCAGGGTTGAAGTCATCGAGCCTAGGAGATTGCTGCCACACGCAGTAGAAGACTCCTTCACCAGGCATTGATCGAGACAGAGACACAAGTCTGAAAGATTGCTGGAGTTTGGGATCCAGAAAGTTCCACTCAATTTTTTAAGAAACGGAAATAAATGATTGTCTTACACTGATTGTGTACAACTTGATTGGCCCTTGCCGCGGGCTTACAACAAGTATGAGACTAAACCCTAGGGTTTGTCCCTCACTGCGTGCTGCCATGCTTGTCACTTTGTGCAAGCACTTTGATTCATCGACGAGTCTGATCCTTAAATAGCTACTAGTTTGCTACTAATCGGTCATCTCTCTAGTCATTATACTACATTATCGCATGAAAGTATCCGATGTAGTGGAAGTCAATATTATCTGTTGCGGATCAATTGTTGCCGCTCCATGTTGGACTCGAACAGCTTCGACCGCATCACCATGTCGATGTTGCTCTTCGGCCACTCCATATGCCCTTTCATGCCACGGATTATGTGCGTGTTGTTTGCTTTGTCCAGCGACTGCTGTTGGGACTTTTGATGCGGTGAAGATTCGGAGAGGACATGAGGAGTATGCCCGTTCGATAATCGCTGTGATGATTGATCGTCCTCAACGTAAGCCTCTTCACTCCACACTCCTTTCTCAACGTGGTGCCCGTTTGGCCTGCTCAATGCCACTATGTCCTGTCCCAAAGCACAACAGCTTTAAAATTGAGAATGATTTTACAAGAAGTGGTGCGTAAACCCCAACTCGGTGAAAGAAAAGAGATCATTCATGCTAAATGCCCACTATGTCCTGTCGAAAGGCTCAACAGTTTTAGAATTGAGAATGATTTTACGAGTAGTTTAAAAACCCTAATTCGGTGAGAGTAAAGAGAGAATTTATGCTACCTCATCGGTATGCGCGTATTCATCGACGCTGTCTTCAGGGTCTTGAGCGTGGACAGTGTTGCCATTTGCGTGGTAATGGTTCCCATCCTTATGGTGGCCCTCCCAGTGAGAATCGTCACGGTCACCCTCTTCACAATCGTGGAGGTCATCCTCTTCATCGGATTCATGCGACTCGCTCACGTAATCGGAGCCACTCTCGACTGACTCCTTGGCATCCTGAGAAGAGTTCATCCTAGCTAAATGAGTTTCACGATGATCTTCAATGATGTCACCTTCACTGTCGCCTTCCCATCTACTGCCGATTTCTTGCGAGTCGAGGGGGTTTCCCCAATACTGACCTTCCCCTGTTTCGTCGTTGCTCATGTCCATGGTGTAGAGGTCGTGATCAGGTGAGGCGGCTTGGTTGAGAGCGATAGGCGGGAAGGAAGCCACGAGACCTCTCGGGTGCATTGCCGTGATGACATTGCGCAGAACCTCCGCTTCCTGTACGGCAGCGTCATTGGAGAGATCACCTCGCAAGAAGGATTCCAGCTCTGCGCGCATGACGTCGAGCGCAGCGCTCTTCTCCTCAAGCGCCACTTTGGCTTCACAGAGCTTCATCTGTACACGCTCCTCCCGCCAAACCTCTGCTAATTGCAGCATACGCCGCTCCTCTTCAAGCTCATCTCGTACTCGCTCCGACTCACGTTTCAGTTCTTCTCTTTCATGTTTGTCGTCGCCAATCTCGTGAGCGAGTTCATCGCACACATCTTCCATCAGCTGGCGAGCTTTTCGTTCTTTTTCAAGCTCCTCGATCGCTTTCGCAGCAGTCATGTTCGCCTCCACAAGCTCCTTGGTCATTTTGCGGTTCACAATTTCGAGCCTCCGCCTCACCTTCCGCTCCTCCTCCAATTCGTCTTTCAATGCTTGCATATTTGCGGACATCATTTCTTGCATCTTTTCTTGCTCCTTGGCTTTCCAGCTGACTTTCTCCTCTGACATCTTCTTCATGATGCTCTCCATTTCTCGCCTATCAGATTTCTGCGTCTGCTCCAGGTCCTGTACACGAGCACGAGCTTGATCTAATTCTGTCTGCAATTTCGCCGTCAAACCTAAGCTGGAGTTATGCTGCTCTTCGAGAATACGTATCCTGCTCAAGACTTTCAGAAGCTCACTAGAAGTCGTCAGGGTTTCTGCCATCAGCTTCCCGTCACATTTCCTGTGGCTGGAGCGGGTCGAGTACGCCGGCGAATGTTGATGAAGCCTTTGGCCGTCAAGCTGCAGGTGAAAAATGGGTAAGCACAAAGGAAATTTAAAACTGCACAAGGACAGACTGCATCAACCAATACCGGTACGTCACAAGAATTCCAACACGTCCATACAATTAGATATTGAACTCCACACCTGAATGGGTGCAGAAGTCAAATTATCATGAAAATTGGAAGAACGATGAGTGCAAAGGAATTCATGTATTGCAAAGGAATTCAGACTGCATCAAGCACTACCGGTACGTCACAAAAATTCCAACATATGCCGTAGATTTGGAGGATGTTCTTCTCACCTGAATGGATGCAGGAGCCAATTTATCATGCCCATCGCCCTTCTCCCCGTGGTGCACATGCGAATGCACCGCTGCCAAATGCTTACTGAAATTCCCGCTGCGTTTCCCATTGTCTGCTCCTGTCTGATCCCATCCAAGCAAATTCCATTAACTTTACAGTCACAAAAAGGGTGTGATATATATGCAATGGGAAGGACTGAAAGCTCTACACTGACCTTCACATATTGCTGATAGGCAAACTTGCAACTGCGAGGCGAGAAGTAGGAATCAGCTTGGGAACGGGGACTGGACATGTCGGAGATCCCTTTAGTAAGCCAATGCTGGCTACAGAGGCAGGCAGGGAGAGGGTGGTCTTGGAGCTCCCACAACGAGGCCGCGAGCTTGCGAGCCGACACAGGGGTAGGTCTCCCGGCAGCGGCATGCGCGGCGGCCGCAGCTGCAATGCCATCGTAGAGCTGGTTGTTCAATAACTTCCAACTCGGTACCGGCGTGCTGGGGCAACCCCTGCGCCCGCCGATGATGGCGCGCTTAACTCGCAGGCCTTGCGAGGGCCAGCCCGGCTCCAGCCCTCTCTTGTTCACTCCGTGTTGCATCCTCCCTCCCCTTCTCTCCACCAGAGCGCTCCAGTGTCAATTCGATCTCCTTCGCGCAATCTGCACAGGCTCTATCCACATCTTGCGCTGGAGAAATGGGGCAGAGGTTCCTGCTTGGGAATCATCGGCTCCCAGCCTGCTGTGGCTTCCGCGAGCAAAGGCACACCATCCACAAATAGAAACTGTCTCTCCTTGCACGCACGGACATTCCAATACGGTGCCAATCCGCTTGTTGCAGGGCCAAAACAGCGTCCTAGCTTCTTCGTCTCCTAAATAACAAGGCTAGCAGTTATTAGCCCACAGCCTGCAAGTGCTATCTCCAGAAAAGCGCTCGGCTATGGCCATGGCCATGGCTAAAGACCTTACCAATGAAGGTCCAAGCATTTTCATCACCGTACGCTACGAGCGCTTGATCGAGAAAAGCCGACTAGTCGATCAAAATGCTTATAAGGTCTTGTGGGGCATCTACCAAGTGGCCGAGTTTGCGACCTATTGCATCCTCGACAGCACAAGTCGGAGAAAACAAAGGCGAGAGAATTTGCAAGCCCGAATCAAGGTACGCTCCTCCTCCTCCGCCTCAATGATTGCAAGATCAGCAAGGTCTTTCCAATGCCCTACGAGTCGTCTTCCTATTGCAAAGATCAGTCCTCCCGGGTCCAAAGGTGCCGGAAAGCCTTCCACTCCGGCTGACCATATGCAGAAGCGCAGAAAAATCGTTTCTACCGAAATCCGGTGTGATCAACAACCCAGATAGTATAAACTAGAATAAAAGGTACGCAGCCTCAATCTCCTCCCGACACCATAGCAACAAGAAGAGTCCGGTAGTACTCGTGGGATTGGTACTACCAGAAGCCAGGAGCGGCATCCAGTTGCAATCGAACTTCTTCTGTCTGTCTCTATCTCTCTCTCTCTCTTTCTCTCCTCTCGCACGCTTCAGCAAACTGGGTCCTCGTTCCGGAGAAACAATCCAACGTTACGTGGAAAGCTTCCAGTTGATGCGGCATCTGGTGGATTGAATGAGGACTATGGCGCGGAACCCGAGGCAACAGCATTGAAGGTCGGGAATAATAATAATAATGATGCTGGAGCAGTCGAAGAGCGAGTCCATGGTGGTGGTGGGGGTACTGACCGGGTGGGGTTGCAGTGCAGCAGCTGGCGGTCCCCCAGCAAAGCAGCGACACGACCACTCAGCCACTGCATTACTGGGACAGGCTTTCTTTCATCAGCCCCTGGCTTTGCATCCCAGGCTTTCTTGTAAGTTTAACAACACCCTAAAGCTGGGACCTTTAAATTACCTGCAACCGTTCTTCATTTCGAGTTCCGACACCCATTCCT
The DNA here is from genome assembly GCA_947034895.1 of Rhytidiadelphus loreus. Classification (NCBI taxonomy): domain Eukaryota; kingdom Viridiplantae; phylum Streptophyta; class Bryopsida; order Hypnales; family Hylocomiaceae; genus Rhytidiadelphus; species Rhytidiadelphus loreus. The sequence goes on from OX344764.1 coordinate 52,076,430, forward strand.
AGGTCTCTTTGACGTCGGCGGGCATCAGGGTGGATGATAAAATACCTGCCCGTCAGTCACGGCAACCCTAAAACCCTGAGTTTTGCAATGAAAATAATGTCACATTAGGCGACTTTTCAAAGGGTATTATCCCTTCAGGTCATGTTTTTGGGGCTTTTGATAACGAATGCAAAGAGTAGTTCATAGACTCTCTTCAATAGCAAAGCAAGAGTAGCTTACATTGCAAAATAGACTAGTGTGCCAAGTGCTGTTGCCATAATGAAAGTAAAGTAATTTTCTAATTTTTTTAATTCATAAAAACTTTGAAATTCAATATCTTTCACACCGTTGGTCCAAATGTCACGAAACAAAGCCCATGCACCCCAACCGTAAAAAGCTTTCCAACGGTACTATGATTCTTGAGATCTCACTGTAACAAACAAAACAAAACAACCTAGCTTAAGGTATGGATTATTTTCATTCATGTTTGTAATGCTAAAGATTTTTTTATAGACATCACATTCACTTGAAGCCATTTGAGCTCATTTTTGAATTTCTTGAAGATCCCAGTTCTAAGAGAATGGTTAAAATAAATCAGCATAAAGTGCATTATAACAACTTCTAAATTTATTGTTGTTAATCTTATCAATCTCATAGATGTATTAAAAGAATCTCTTCTTAATTTTTTTAATCTACTAATCAAATGAAGTATACCTTGTCTAATTTCTATTCTTAACTTGAAATTATGAAAAAAAAAATTGAATTAAATTTTTTATTGACATTTGAAGTTGAGACTAATAATAACTTTGACAAAATCATACAAAACTACACTCAAATTTGGTTAACTTCAAGTGATCTTAACAAATATATATACACCCATTGAATAAACTTTACATTTTTAATGATTGTACATAGATTTTGTTTATTTATTTTTCAAAAATTCATAGTGATTTTCAATACTTATAGTGTAATTATTTATTTTATAGAAGATATGTGATTTCATTTGTGAAAAATAAAATAAAATATATTTTATAGAATGAAATATATTTAATATATAGCCACAGGTTCTAATTTTATGCAATTTATCCCTATAATAGCTCGCCCTAAAGATTGCAAGATACCAACAAGGTTCACCAAGCTCAAAGTTTATATTAGAAAGATGTTTGGATGTCATTCAAGTTTAGCAAGAAAAAATGGTAGAAAATTGCATTCAATATAAAAGATGTACCTTTTCAACCATTTTTTAATTTTCAAAGTCCTTTCCTTATTTGAAAGAGGATTTTAAAATTTTGGTGATTTTTGGGTTTAATCTTTGAAGGGAATGGAGAAACAACAAAATCCTTGAAATGTGCAAAACCCATATTTGACAAGGGAATCAATAGCATTGGATATTGGTGCCATGGATTGATGTCAATTTTGGAAAGGAGGAAATGGTGCCTATGAGATGTATTCTATAGTCACCATTATATAGGTATGTATTCATCAATTGGATCAAATATGGTATAATTCATTGAAGCACATGAGGTTAAGAAGAGGTACATTCAATACATGACCACTTATGCACATCAAGGTTGTAATACTACCAAAAGAAGATTGACATAGCCTACAATCATTGTAAAATTTGTTACATGCTAACCACTTCCATCTCTAAATCCACTCGTTGTCCTGGCGTCTTTCAAAGAATAAATGTCACTCTCCAAGAAATGAAGTACAAGTACAAGATAATGAATTCTACAATTGGAGAATAAAGGCCATTTCCAAGTGCCACAAGGTTACCAGTATTATTCCCTCACATGATCAACACACACTTGTATGTATATACCATTTTCCATGTATGAACCAAAAATACAGTGATTTCAAATCCAATTGTGTAAAACAATTTACTCCATTTTTAACTCAATGTTTATAAAAAAAGTGAAAGCATGCCCCCCCCCCCAATCGACATGTCTATGCAATTTAAAAATTGGCAAGTGATTTGAAACTTCCTTCTACAATCCACACCTTAACAAAGTAACTATATATGTAAAATCACATCATTTCTCCATGTTTCCAAATATAACATTTTCTAAAAATTGCATAGCAAAGTTCCAAAAAGATCATAAATTTTATGCAATATCCTCATTGATACATTATAAGCTCTCAAAAAAATCAAGTTAATAGGAACATTTTGCACCTTCAAATACATTTTTGTACTTTAAAATCATTAGATGGGATTCCGGGGGGCTGGAGGGCCGTTTCGGCGCCGTTTTTAGCTTTGTTCCCCGGGAACCCCATCGAACGCGACGGTAGATTTTTTTTTTCAAAAAATAAATAAATAAATAAATAAATAAAATTTAAGTCCTTAAAATGAAAAACAAAGTTTATTTATTTATTTATTTTTATTTATTTCAAAAACTCTGACTTGGCAGTCACTTGGCCAGGTCAGCATAGGCGGGGATCGGTGGGTTGGGGATCGGTGGGTTTCAGACTGGTATCGACTTGGGAACTCACATCCCTCCCCGATGGCAGAATCCCATCTAATGGCATAGTCCACACTAGGAAGGCAAATGTATTCAACTACTTTTTAAAATACGGTAATAGATGCTTGGCAGGTTTATGTACATGGGTTAAGTCATTGGATAGTTTGTAGAATTTTCATAAAGTTTCAAGTATCAAATGACTTACAACAATTATCATATTTTGTCTACCTTACAATTTAATTATAAATGGATAAAGCATATATCTATGTTTTCAAGCTTTAAACTGGGGCTTTAAATCCTTTTAATCTTTATGTTCCATTTAGGGACAAACTACGAATGAATTTTTTTATATTTTTATTTTAAAATATGGAATCACAAACTTAAATTTCTTTTTGGTGAACGATGTAAATTACTGTGAAGTTTTGAAAGAAAAGTGAAGGAAAATGAAGAAAACCTATGTCACTCTATATTTAAAAACAAAATTATAGGCACTCAAATTATAATATGGTATTCATGTTGAGGATTTTTGAATTTTTTTGAGTGGTGTAAAAACTTGGGTTGTCCCTTTTATTTTATTAGTTTTATTCAAAAGTAAAAAGAACCATTTGAAAATCAAAATCAATTTTGAAGGGAAAAAAACAAAAGTGCTTGAATACCCTACATGGGGATTCCATTTTTCTTAAGCAATACATTATTGAAATTCAGAAGAGAACTACTATGACTTTAATCTTGAAACACCGTGCCTATAACCACATAGTTGAACTTCAAATTCCTTCGCCTTGTATGCCTTCATTTTGCTACTATACATAAATGATATTTTTATAATAAATTTTAGGCATGGAATCACATATCTTCTACAATTGATAGTCAAAATCAACTTGAATTTTTTTTGGGAAAGTTTAAAATGTGAATTCATATCAAATACAAAATAAGCTTAATTTTTTGGAATATTCACCACACATTTGTATTGTGGTGTTGAGCATTATGGGATAAATCAAATTTCCATGTTATTCTATAATTAGAAAGCTAATAGACCCAAAGTTCATATGGTGATAAAATGTTCAATTTTAAGAATTTTTCAAACTTTCAAGTTATAGTAGAAACTAGAGTTGGTGACCTTCATTTTGTCACTTGGGCTCAAATCTAAAAAATATCATTTTTATGGATGAAATTCAAATCAAGTGCAAGGAGATAAAAGTTCCTCAAATACACTAAAAGGGTCATTTTTTGTGGTCCATTTTTTAAGCATCTTCTTTGATAGAAAAGTGGCAAAGTCCTCAATGATGCACTTTTCAACAACATTCAAGCAACTCCGTAATGAAGGATTGGATGAGAAACACATTTTCATTTTGCAAAGCCACTCTCTCGAATTCATCCAAATGCCAAATATTGACGTTGGTGGCAGCTGAGGGTTCACATAACTAAGGTAAAGCAACCTATGACAGGTAGAATGGCTGGTTTGTCATGTTCACATTTTTGAAAAAAATTTAAAAAAATTCTATATGAAGATAAACATGAGGAATGCAGAGAGCAAGTGAAATTTTATTTTTTGGACAAAAAATGAATTTTTTATGAATTTTTGAAGTCTGCTGTGCAGTTGGCTTTAAAGAGTCTGTAGACTACCCCAAATCAGCAGAAAAGTGTTTCCATGATGGTCATCTAACCACCTAATGCAGTCAAAACATTTTCTAACATGGCTCCAAGATTTCCTAATATGGACATGACATGAAAGAATTACAAAATAACTTTTTACTACTAGTTTACACTGAAAATGGGTAAGTGTCCTAAGACAGTTACCAATAACTTCATGACCATTTCCCAAGGCTTTGATTATGGCCAGAAATTAATCAAATGCAGTTCTAACCCCATTTATTGGAAAAAGTTTGTCATGAGTTGATTTAAGACTGTAATGGGTAGTTCTCTAGGAGCCTGTCATAGGAGATTTGCCTGTCATAGGCTGGTTTACCTTAGATGATGTGCATAATCATTCTCCTAATGAAGTTGTATCCAAAAACTAGAATTAAAATTGCATTTCCCAATCTGCTATCATTATTTACATTTGTTAGGAAAACACAAAACATCCTGACCAATTCCAAAGTTACCCCCTAAATACATGTAAAGCCCGAAAGTGGCTCTTGGATGATTTCATAAGCAAAAAATTGGATGAAGAATTGATATTTTTCATCCATACTTGTTTTCTGAGAGTTCTTGGAATGAGTATGTAGTGGATGGTAGTGGAAATTCCCCCATTGGGTTATTATTGACCTCTTTATGTATATAAGAAGATGATAAAAACATGGATGACAAAAGATGCTCTTTTAGTGTACTTTGACATTTTATACATTGTCGCTCTTCATTTGAATTTTAGACATTAAAATGATATTTTTTGAATTTGATCCCAGCTAATCAAATGAAGTTCACTAAGTCTAATTTCCTACTCCAATTTGAAGTTTTGTAAAATCCCTAAAATTCAATATTTTATTGCAATTTGAACTTTGGACCTATAACTAAGGTCTATCGATGCTCTAATTATAGAATGACACAAAATTTTAGTGTACATCATGGTGTTCTAAATTATAATATATACAATGGTGATTCTTTTTTGCATTTGATATGAATTTCTTTAACTTATTCTTTAGAAATTCACAATAATTTTCAAGTTTTAATCAAATTAAAAAAGAAAAGTAGAAAATGTAGAAGACATACAATTTCATCTCTGGAAAATAAAATAAAAATATTTCCACTCATATATAGTGAAAAAAATACAACTAGGAGAGCCCGAAAATTATAGAGGTTTAGTACATGTCTTAGGATGCATCCTTTGCGGGCAGTATAGAATGTGTTTTCTGAGTGAATTTTTGCTGAAAAGCAATGCAATTTTTTTAATAGAGAATATTTGGTGTGACATTCCTCCTATTTTAGTGGATGAAATTGCTAAATTGCCACCAAATCATGGAACGATATTCCTGTATTTTGGATGAATGTACATTCTTTTGGATGAATAAATGAATTTTCATCCATATATTGCACGTTTCATCCTTTCCCATGGATGCAAATAGCTTCATCACTCCACTGAAGATCGCTTTTTGCACTGCCCCCAAATAAATGAAAACCACCACACACACCTCAAAAAAACTGGGGTTCTGCATCCGGTCCCAGGAAATAAAGTTGCCTTCACGGTCATAGGTACCCACTATACAAGGCCGGGCTTTGCTGGTCCAAACTAAGAGACAGACGGACTGATGACTTGGTCAGACCTGGATTTTGGACCCATTGCACTAGTCTTGGACTTATTTGGAGAAGACTGAGTTCCTTCAGTGTTTTCCGGCAAAAGTTTTGATGACGGAGCTCTCAATTCATGAAAACCCATCACTCAATCAGTCACTTTTTGAGATGCGGCAAAGACAAAGAATGAATGCTTGTGTTGACCAAGTTTCTGTTTTTAAATTTTAAATTTTTTTAAAACTGAGTTTCAGTTGTTCTTCTTCAGTTTGGGATTCATTCAGATTAATTTGTTCCTCCGTTTCCTCTCTAAAAAGTCAGACCCCTGCCTGGAAGGACTTGGATGCCTTCAATTGGCACAAAACCCCAAACACACACAATCTATCATGCAACCACAGAAACAGGATGCTTAACTCCTGGTACATTTCAAAGGACGGAAAAAAAAATTGAAAAAAAGAAAAAATTGAAAAAGAAAAAGGACACAGGCCCCTATGACCAAGAAACTGCTCCAATTATTGAACCAATGGGTGCATTCTTTGTTTCTACATTGAACAATGCCAAGTTGTTCATCGGCCACTTCTTGGGTGTAGTGTCTTGCAAAGATTAAGTAAAATAAAGTATGGGTTGAGAAGAAGAAAGTCCAAGTCTAAAGAAAGTGTTTTGATTGCTTCAATCCATTAGTTGTCCCCCAAACAACCCTAATTTGAGATTGACTAGCACCAACTTTAGTATATAAAATAATACTCCCTCCGTCCCAAAACGATCTTCCCGTTGGCCTTAATTTTTTTTTGTCTTGTCGCACTTTGTGACGCTAAAGATTTATTAAATTCGGTTTTTGATTGCTATCTGGGACCAACAAAAACAACTCCAAATAGTAGTTCCCTATCCATCCATGCAATCATCTATAGGAAAGACAAATGTAATGACAAAAGGAGGTCAAATCAACATTGTTCGTTCGTATTTTTGGCATCTCTTTGAATGTTGCGTGATTGAAGGAGATGAGGCTCTGGAATGTGGAACAGAGGTCTACACATGGTCTTGGGCCCATATTAGTTGTCCACAAAATGGCAACCTCACACTCAACCTCACATCCAAAATGACAACCTCATACACAAAATTTCACTTTTGAGTACTCCAAAACTACACTTTGCAAAACTCAAAATTTTGGGGACGATAGGAGTGCAATAAAAAATATATTATTTTTAGCCTTAATCTAGAACATTTTGTCCAACGTAAAGATCATTTTGGGACAGAGGGAGTAATATTAAAATAAAAAAATCTTTATTGAAAATAAATAGTCAAAATATTAAGAAAAAATGAACGGAGAATATGAATGCTACAGCATTATGATTTATAAATAAAAAGTTATTTTTCTCCCTCTTTTTTGTTGTTGAAGACGATGAACGTTAGTTTCAATGCAATTCATCAATGGAACATGGTGAATTGTGACGGAGAGTTTTCCCAAAAATGAAAAAGAAACTTTTAGAATTGGGATTGGAAGGCAGATCTGCCATGATCCACTCCCAGTGAGAGGGCCACGAAAGAGCGTGTGTTTTGAACAGCGGTCCGTCCCCATTCCGCTCCTCAAAAATGATCTTAATATTCATTTTTCAAGTGTGCCATAGAATTCTGCCAGAGCTTTTTGCTCTCCCATGGATTTTACTTTTACGTCGTGGCCCGAAAAGAAAGGCTGTGACGGACCGAGATGTGTTCCCCAGGCATCAGTCACGGGAGCACAAATTTTGAGAGAAAATGTCATGGAAACATGCTTTCCGTGATATTTTGAGGGACGTAACTTAAGTCATGTCACAGGTGAGGTATGGGAACTGCCGATATAATTGAGACCCCTTCTTGTCTCAAATGTACCAATAACTCTATTCATGAGAGTGTATGGTCAGTTCAAAATTTATAATGGTAACTAAAGTGGAAACACCTAAAAACATCAAAACAAGCAATTCAACATAGTTGGAGGCACTTTTGTAGAAAAAATATTTATGTAGTATTAGCAATTGGAATCATGAAATTTCAAAGAAAGAATTAGGATTTTTGGATATGACATGTAATTTTTATGAATTTTCAAAGTGGAAACTCTCTAGACCACTAAAAGTTTGAAACTGTCATATAGTTGGATCTTAAACCAAAGTTTAGAGAAATCAAAAGTCAACCAATCATAATTAAGTATGCGGATGGTTTAATGACACTTTTGAGGGACACTTTAATAGAAGTCTATTGTGTAGGAGTCGGTACAAGGATGGTTTGGGGTGTTTTCACCTTACACCTAAAAACGCACAAATAATCAATTTAGTTGATGGTTTGCATTATTATATTAAAAATCTATTTGTGGGATCTTGTTGTCAATCAAAAGGGAATTTTAGATTCTCATGGAATGTATTTTTTAGACACCTTATGGATAAACTACAAAACTTCAAAGTACTAAAAATAGGTGTTTTTAAAACTGACTATAGACTTTCACAAACAATGGGAGTACATTTTGGGCAAGAATTTGTAGTGGTTGGTTTTCGAAAGCAGCTGAAATTAGATGCAATTACTTTAGTTTGTTCATAGAGAGTTAAAAATGTGCATAACAAGAGAATCTAGAATGCATTTTTTGACATCCAACAACATTCAGTAAAGAATCAAGCAATTTCATGATAGGAATAATATTCAATTGCTTCTTCAAACGTAGTTAGGTGTACTTATCTCAAGTACGCCTAATTTCAACTTGAAGACTAGCACTATCTCATCTAGATTCTAGTTTAAATATGTAAATCCTATAAAAATGAGAGATTTAGGGTCGTTTTACCTCCCTAAAGGACAATAAACTCTAGTGGAGTTTTTTGAAAGCTTGACTAAGTTTATACAAAGTCATTTTTGAATAGATGAAAGTGATAACTTTACCAAAGATGTGGGCTAGTATAAGCTTTGTGAATTTTTATTTGTTTTTCCATCAAATGCCCGAATCAATGAGTATGATTTCAATTTTTTTTTAAATCCAAATCAATGAGTACAATCAATGATTTGGGCATACTCACTAGTGAAAAATTAGTAGAGAGATATGAAGGTATTGATCCATAAAAAGCCCTAGAGATTATCTTAAGTTACTATGTCAATCTTGTTGCAGGTCATTTTTTAGGTCGACTTGTAGCACTAATCTAATTCCAACTCAAAATATGTTGGTATCAAGAAATATCAAAGTGAAAATGAAAAAATGTTGTTTTCAATTAAGTGAACAAACTTTAAAGTGTCCATGATAGGTGTAGTTGACATATGTTATGTATGAAATGAATCCAATACAAAATTTTATTGCAAATTTGACTTTTATAAATTTTTGTTTAAAAATGACTCCAAAGCCTAGATTCATTTTAGATAAAATTCTAATTATTGCTTGAAAGTTCATAGTTTATTAATATGATGTCCAAAAAAATATGCCCCCAAATATAGAATCCTTGATAATACCAATAATAATTAGTAAATACTAAGACAATTTACCCCCTAAAGGACTAAGAAGTCTACTTTGGATTTTTTTAGATCTTTGCAAGCTTTGTTGATTTCATAGTTTGAAAATTTTGCCTAAAGCTTGGCCTAAAGTTTTAGGATGGATGCTACTCATTCTAATCTAAGTTTGAAACTTTATTTAAGATCATTCCAATAAATATTACAAAAGTTAAATTTTTTATTTATTTCAATGTCAAACTAGATAGCTAAAATTACATTCTAAATGAACATTAATTATTATTTTTGGATTATATAGATTGATACCTACTCAAAAAATCATTGAACCATCCAGTTCAAGTTATGGGGCATATGTTTTTTCTTCTAAAAATGTTAAAAGACAAAACTTCACATTTTGGAAGGGCTAGAAAATCTTAGACACATTGAATTTGCAATTGGTAGGGATATTCACTCTCAAATTTGTGACTTCAGGACATACTTGATTAGCTTAACTAAAAGACCCTATGGTTGGATTTGTTAGAAAATAAATATAGTTGATGATTTTAGCCTTACTCTTGAGACTAGTATTTTAAACTACTTTTGGGCCTCTAAACATTAAAGAATTTTAGAGGTGGATAATAGGAATCATACTAGCTAAAACATTTACATGGTTTGGGGTTAAGTGGAGTTGATTGACATTTCTTCCTTATATTTGTTTGTTCTCAAATTTTTTTCTTTCTTCACACTTTAGTCTATTTGAGCCTCTTTAATTGAGATTCAATTCTTTAGGATATCAATAATTAATTCAAAATGGAAATCTCTAGAATATTTATTAAATTCATGAGTTTTGTCCAAAATTCATATAAATTCCAAGCTAGAATGTTTAAATTTGTAGAAATTATATAAGTGAGTTGAAATGCTATATATGAAGAGTTAGCACAGAAGAATATAAAATTTATGGAAGAACATGAAGTGCATAAATCTCCGAAGACTTGTAGAATTTATTATGAAGAATGTCAAACATTATGAAATGTTGTGAAGCGTATGAAGAATAGAATAAAAAAAAACTGAAATATCTCTTGTTGAACCATTAGAAGAATTTAGGTCCATAATTCCTTGTTTGAATGCTTAAGGTCCTCATGATTCTTTCAATAACTACTAGTATGTATGGTAATTAAGGTACTAATTTTTTTGAAAAAAATGATGCAAGGCACCCAAAAGACTAAACGTTTAGTCTTTTTAACAACAAAATTATAGTCATGTAACTAAATTGATTTTCCAAAATTGCAAATCTCCAAAAAAAATTCACCCTTATAAATCCAATTTTGACCTATTTAATCTATTTAATCCCAAAAGAACAAGTTGGTCATTGTGGAAGTCATCCTTTTTGATACCATATGAATCATTTGCTTTAAAATCACCCAAGAGCACTCATTGGAGGCCAAATTACTATGCAAGACTTCTCCTTTTCATACCAAATTTCAAGGATGAACATTTGCACTCATTTTTCCAACATAGAAAGATTCTCTACCATCTATGTCATCCTTCTTAGATTAACCACTTTTCATCCACTTGTAGCTCAAAAATTATAATATCTACAACCACAAACTACAACTAGCCACATTATAAAATTGTAACCAAAACATTGGTTGCATGGCGTGCTCCAATGTTTGGGGAGAACCACTAGTTGAATTAAGGTAGACCAAGTCAATTTTGTTCACTACCTAATTCTATCCTCTACTTTTTGACCCCAATTTCGTCCAAAAAAACATCCGAATCCATTCATTTTTCTAACAAAATCAATGAAGTAATGCCTACAAGGGTGATCCTTTATTAGTGAGTGCTTAAGGTGGTTATGGGTTGTTTATGGGACATATACGACTTTACTCTAAGGACAACTTTGTAATTTTAGGCCAGACTACTTTGTAATTTTAGGCCAGACTACTTTGAAAATTCACATAAATTACAACTTCAATCGTAAAATTATAATTCTATTTGGGTTTGATTCGTGAAACAAGCTAGCTCTCACCTTTGAAAAATATATGCCCCTCTTGGAGTTGGGGCACCCCAAGATATTCAAATTGCAAATCGGTGTGGTAAATGGGCTTGTCTACTTCTCAACTTGCCACCCAAGTTGAACCGTCTACATGAATCAAGTTGGCCCCAAGATATTTAGAGCCTCCTTACATCTCGCCTTACATGGATCAGTCATCGGGGAACTTTCAGAGCGCGGATGCTACAGGGGAAAATAGCGATTGCACTTTCATGTGGACCCCGTGTGTGAAAACAGAGACAATAAGAAATCCCCACGTATTAGATTCCCTAGTCTCGACCAATGAGAATGTCCACCAATATCGGTGAAACTTCAACTCCTCCTTTCCCGTTTGCCCACCCTGGCAAGACAATTGGTGGAGCCACTTCTGTCTTCTTGCTTGAATCAACAGAAAACTTGTCCACCGGGTAAGTATGTAAGCTGACCCTTAGGGCTGGTTCGCACTTGTTGTTAATTATAACTTTGGTGTCATTACAAGGGGTTGGTTACACAGAATATCGCACCGAGCCCCTTTCGGGGCAGGGCTGGGATGCGGGCAGATTGGGACAGCCAGTGACGGGACACCAGTCACCCCACAACCTTCTTTTCATGTTGGTTTAAAATTGATTTTTTCAACAAAGTAATATAGAATGAATTAGGACAAGATTTCCATTAAGAAAATGGAACCAATGATGTGGATTTTGTGCCACTATTTCGCTTAAGCCCAATTGCCAATCTAGTGTGGACGTGACTGTGGAGAAAGGCTTTTTATACTAGTGGAGTAGTGATGGGTGAAACAAACCATGTGGGATATGTGAATTAGGACAAAAAATAGCTCCTCCACTCATGCTTAAGTGGAAACGCAGGAATTGTGATAAAAGTCAAATTTCAGACCTCATTTAGACATAGTAGACTATATTTTTTCAAAAAAATTCAAACCAAAAGAAGTTGGGGAATCAAGTACACTTTTATCTACAAAAATCCGTTTGAGATTTCAATACTCAAACTAAAAGTTATGAACAAATTTCAAAGGAGGTGTTTGAAAATGTCCCCAAAATGTCCCTTCCACCCTAACCCCACCCCACCTCCTCTTAGAATTTGTTTAGGACTCTTACATGAGGAGTCAGAATCTCAAGCGGATTTTAGGAGATAAATGTTAGCTTGCTTCTCCCACTTCTTCTAGTTCAATTTGTTTTTAAGGAAGCCATAATACTATGTCCAAATGAAGTCTAAATTTCAACTTTGAACACAATTCTTGCATTTCTAGTTACATCTCAATTTCTTAAGAACATTTAATCAATATTTCTGGCAACATAGCAATTTTGGGCAGCTCACTACGGATGATGTTTTTCTTTTTCTTTTTTTTTTTAAATTTTCACACTACATGTGCCCAAGGAGTAGCTTCAAGGCCCAAACAATTTCGTAACTTCTGATTACATAGTTAAAAAGTTATTGCATGATATGTGATTTTCTTTGGACTTTGAGTAGCCCGGGAAGCTTGGAAAACTTCTTTAAAAATGACTTTTAAAAAAAATAAAAAATTTGGAATTGGTTTATTAGATTTTACCTAAGTAGTAAGCTTTGACTCTGAAACACACTTTTTCACTTCATGTACTTTTTATTTCATGCAATAGAATTACATTAATCTAATTCTATGTATTTTCCAATTTGTAATGAACTAGGACTCAATGATGATCTTTAATTTCTTTAAGCTTTTTAAATTTTGGCTTGACTTTGTGAAACAAGATCTTTTATTATTATTTTCAATTCTTCAATTGGTCTCGAATTGCTTATTTATTTGAACTTGTTTTATCTTTAAACTTCTTGTCTTGATTGTAAGTCTTTTATGTCTTTTGGTCTTTTATTTGTTGTATTGCTTGAAAGTCTTTGTTGATCTTTGGAAAGTCTTTGTTGATCTTTGGAAATAAGATAATTATACAATGGAAAAATTCCCTATATATAGTTTCCCGCGGTCATAGGGGATAATTAAATTAACCCTAACCGTTTGGTCTTGGGAATAGGTCCTAAGACTATTCCTTCTAAAATTGCCTAACTAACTTTTCCTAACTAATTCCTTCCTAAAATTCACCTAGTAACTCTATTTACTACATGAGTGAGATTGCCGTTCTGGTGGTCCTCGCCTGTACTGAAATGGTCTTTTGTGAAATTAATAGCTTACAAAGTAGAATAATTTTCCTGTTAATACTTAGTCCATCTTATCTTCTAAAGTATATACTTCAGTATTATGTATTCTTAAATCCAATAAATAATGTTTTACTAATTTTTATGAACAATCGAAAGTGCTTCAAAAATACAAGAACCAATACAATTTATCATCTTCGTAAATTAATGATTCTTGTACATTAACATGTTTGTACATATAAGTGTTTTCAATTATTGTAGGCTAGTATACTTTATCCTCTAATTCATTTATTTTGAGATTTCTATAGTATTAATAATTATTGTGTGAAATCTAAAGTAAGCTGGTTAATAATATCTTCTTCCATTTTACATAGGTGATTAACATTTGTCAAGGAAGTAGTATTGGGTTAACAGACTCATTCCATTTTGATCAATGAGTAAAAAATTATGAAGAGTTTTAGTTTGGGGTAATTTGCCACTAGTTATAGAATATGTACATTACAAAAAAAGTTTGAAATCCTTTTATTAATTCAATTTTTAATATTTTTAAAGAAAATAAATATAGTAGTTGTAGATTGTTTATTAAAACATTTCGACCATTGGGATTGGAATTTTTCAATTCCATAAATAAATTGTTAGCAATCTAGTATTTTGGCTCATTTTCTATTTCTTTCTACTAACTATTTTTTGTACATTTTGTAGAATTCCAAAGGATTTGAAAATTTTCAAGCATGTAACCAACTTGAAAAGAAAAATTAATGAAAGGAGTTACAACCATTTGAGACATTTTTTTTATACAAATATTGCCTTTTGAAGTGCAGCTGCCCGGATTTTTGCAGTGGTGAAAAAAGGATTTTTGTAACTTCAAATACTAATATCTTGCAATCTACATAGTGAAAATTTCTGAAAATTTTCCCACATCTTTTCAAATTAGTCTGATAAAAGATTCTATGGTTACATTTGTCCAAAATTCTGGTTTTTTTCTAAAATTTGGTGGTTGTCTTAGAAGGTTGTGGGGTGACTGGTGTCCCGTCAGTGGCTGTCCCAATCTGCCCGCATCCCAGCCCTGCCCCCGAAAGAAGCTCGGTGCAATATTCTGTGTAACCAACCCCCCCTAATGACACCAAAGTTATAATTAACAACAGGTGCGAACCAGCCCTTAGATAGCAAATGAGGGTGGTAATAGAATTGTCTACCTTAGTTCATTGTTAACCAATGGAATTGGAAGAAAAAAACCTAGTTCAAACCCCAAAACAAGCATTGCAACCCAAAAACAAACATCGGCAAAAGTATCTTTTGGTTGCAGTCTACGCTCCAAAAATATCTGGATGGCTGGCATGCGCTCAAGTAGTATGACACCATTTCAGTTCCTGCCGGCAACTCATGATGCGTATGGTCTTGTCATACCTGCAACAATGATTTTCCCCTCATATAACATAGATTGGATGGGTCTTGTCGCAATTCCTAACCTAACTTAACCTAGTCTTAGCAGACAGCTAAGAACGTGGGAGCCTGATCAATGTAAGTGAAATTAGTACCACCGTGTTAGCTCATATGACTTCGTCCACGGGAGGCTGGGGTTCAGGATTCGGGGTTCAATCACGGCCAAATCTCGGCAGAAAAAAGGCCAGACCAGGGCCAGGGGCCATCAATTTTACCAGCGGTGTCCAAGGTTACGTTGTGTGAGGCTTGCGACTTTGTCTCCAGCATGGAGCTGTCATTTTTACCCAATTTGTAAATGTAGGACAATTAAGGATGAAAGTTAACACCAATTTTTCATCCAAATGGGGTGTATGTTCATCTCAATTGGTAGTGATATTGTACTCTATTTTTAGGGAGAAAAAAAATGGGGGCAAGGATTGTGATGATTTCATCTCCATTTGAAAATGGGAAGGATTTCAGTGTAATATTTTTGTCAAACGTTAGAAACTTGGCAGAAAAAAAAGAAAAAGAAACTGGCACAAATTCAATTAAGGTAGGAGGTCCATAAACCGCTCATCTAAGAGCTGAAGCTGACTTTGGGGGAGGTAGAACTTCTTAAAATATTTTTCAGTAAATTTTCCTTGAAAGTTAAGAGAAATTGGCATCTAACCCAAGTTGTTTCATATTTTTTGAAGCTTTGTAGAATTAGTTATGAATTTCTGAAGTTGCAGAAAAGTGCATTTTTGTGGGCTCTAAAACCGACCACCTCCTCAAATGCACACCACTTGTACATTGGAAAGTGCAAAATGTACCTCTAGAGCCTGATCGGTTTTAGAACCCGCTCCATTTTAGGACCTCCTACCTTACCACTGTCTGGCATGGACATGTCGGATTGTTGATCAAAAGGTTAGCCAGCAAGTTTCCCAAGAAAGCTTGAAGAATTCATCCATGGTGCTCAATTCTAGGCGTAGACAAGCCTATTAGTACCACTCTGATTAGCAATCTGAATGTTTTGGGGACAACTCCAAGAGGGGGCACATATTTTGTAGAGGTGTGCGCTTGTTTTGTAAATCAAACACAAGTGGATTTATAATTTTCTAATAAAAATTGTAGATTCTGTGAATTTTTGAAGTGGTGTGCCTTGAAAATTAGAGAACCACTCCTAGAGTGGAGTCCCAAACATCCTGTAAAAACCCATAATTGTTCTCCCATGTATGCAATGGTACTTAAGTGTTCACCATTAAAGAATTGACATGTTATCCCTTGTTGGCATTAATGTAGTGATTTTGTCATAGAATGAATGGATTTGGATGAGTTTTGGGATGGAATTGGGGCCAAAAGTAGGATGATGGAATTAGGCAGCATATAGAAATGGGTTGGCTTACTTTGAGTTAGCTTGTGGGCTTTCCAAAGAAAAAAAAGGAGATAGTTGGCTCCTAAATGTTAAGAACTCAAATTTATCAACATTCTATAATTTGTTGCAACTCAAATATGATTAAACTTAAGGTAGAGACAGTCGAAAGCGTCACTCTTTTTACTATGCACAATTATTATTATTATTAGTCTGGTTAAATTTTAATATTTTCTTGTTGGCAAATGAAAGGAGGTTCCAATACACAAAAGAATGCAACATTTGGATACCATATGTAAGAGTTACATATGAAAAATCGAAGTTGTTTTGGTAGAGGTTCTAAAATCAATTCTTCAACATAGGTATATATTGATTTTGGAGATGTACACAAAGTGACGATGGCGGTTTAGATAGGATGCAATTTTGGATGTACCCATTTTACAACAAGAATCAAAGTGAACATATGCTATTGCTTTTGAGTGATCCAAATGGGACCTTGGGTACCTGTTTCTCGTTTTGTTTTTTCTTTCTAAATTCAAACCTTCCTTTCAATTTAAACAATATAAATGCCTTTGAAAAATATGCTAAAAATTCTTCAAGTTTCTTCGTAGAAAGTTAAATTTTACTGAAAAACAAATGCAGATGTGGATTTTTTTGTTTTAACAAAAAGAAATCTATGAATTTCCAAAGAGAGTTTGTTAGAAAGTAAAAAAATGTGCATTGGTAGGGCATCCAAGCATAAATTCTTAACCCCTAAAAGCCTAAGGGGTTTGGACAAAATACAAATGTGTTATAAAATATAGATTCTATAACTTTTTTGAAGTTAGCATCAAAGAAGAAAATGTGAAGCATGAAAAGTCAAAAGTATATGTACAATCAAAATTACAAAAACTATTTCTAGATTTTCTTCAAATGAATTTGAAGATACAACTTCAAAAGTTTACGAAAAATACAATTTCTATCTTTATGATTTGAATTTATTTTTTATTGGTCAAAATTGTGTTTTTTACTGATTTGTGAAAAAATGCATAAGATCTAGTGATGAGAACACCAACACTTTCCCCCAATAGTAAATTTTTCAACACTAGGTCAATTCTAAACATTTTGCAATTGTGCTATTTCTCTTGTAATTTTTGTTTGACTATAGCGATTTTAGTCATGAATATAAATATTGAAAGACAATCCAATCTTTTTTTTAAATTTGAATTTTTTATTTTTTATTTTTGCCTGAAAATTCTGCCCAAAGTCGAGCAGTGACCAAAAAGTAGTCCCTTGAGTACTTCGGGGTTAATTAAACATTATTTGATCTATTATTCATGAGAAAATAACCTTAAAAACACCTAGAAGGTGCAATAACCATAATATTTTCTTTCTAAAAAAATTTGGAGTGGATTTCTTTATAAGAACAAAATAAAGTGACTAAAGATACAAGGGTTGCTATTATATAAGCATAGGAGTATGAGCCTAAGAGCCTAGAATACTACACACCTATATTATAGGTATATATATTATAGAAACCATCTATGATTATAGGGTGTATATGTTATAAATACCCATATTATAGGTGTTTATGATATATATGCCATCTATAATGTGTGGTACCTATATTGTAGGCTCAATACTGACAAGCTCGTATTCTTGGGCTCACATACTAGCACCGTTGATCTTGTCTATTAGAAGGGGTAAAAGGTAAGCCTTGAGGTAAATGAGCATGAACCTAAGATTTATGAATCAACATCCAAGTCATTTAGCTCACCAAACTTTGTGCATATTAAAAAAACAAAAACAAAAACTTCGTACATATTCTTAACCTTGTCAGACCTTGTGGCATATCCATCAACGCCTCAAAAACTAGGGATAGTCAAAATTTTCAAAATTGTGACAATCTACATAAATACTATTTAGAATGATAATTTTAGAATGGCTTTCAAACAAAAGTTGTAGGATATGGTCCATTGATCATATCCATACAATTAAAACAATTGATACACTAACTAATATTTTTCAATAAAATTTGAAACCTTAATTGTGGTAATTGTGGTGATTTTTCAAAAACTTCATTTAACTTATTTATCAAAAAAATTTGAATTGTAGTTTTTATTTTTTTGAGGTCAAACATACTTGTATCCTTTGAACTATAGAACATTTGCAAAGAGAATTTCTGAATATTTATATTATACAAATGTAAGAAAATTAACACAAGATTCTACAAACATTTAGATGGATGAAAATAAAATTAAGATTCCTTGTGTTTGGAACACGTTTGTGTTAAAAATTCAAGATTTTGTTGTTCAAAATTTAAATTTCTAATCCTCAAGAGGTTAATGAACATTTTTGTATTTACTAATTCGATTATGTATATTCATCTTTGCTAGCACTATGGATGGATTTGAATGGATTTGTTATTGTCTGGTACTACAATCAATTATATCTCTTAAAACTACCTTTGAAGAGAGATAGTGTTTTCTATGTGAATCTTTTCTACGTACATGCATAGGGCTGGCAACTTTGCCATTGATCCATTAGAAAGACAAGAACTACACACACAAAATAGGGGCATTCTAGATCTAATGTACACTTGTAAAGTATATAGAGAGAATGGTTAGTCTTTTAGAAACAAATAAGCTTCTCTTATACTCTAACATGTTTCTAAAATTAGACATTACAAATATAAAAGATATCCATAGAATGAGCAATTATTATAGTGTGTTATTGAAAAATTGAATTGAAATTGTGGTACCAAAAATACAATTGTTTAGACCCTTGGTTAGCTTTTTCAAAGACTTTGTCTAATAGACAAGTAAAATGTGACACTTTCACTTTGACAATGCATTAATTATTGCCTTCATACCCTAAATTCTCAACCACCTAAGGGGGTGACGATGAATGTTTTGAACAATGCACTTCATCCAATTAAAATTCTTTGAAGAAACCTCAAGGATTTATTCGATAATTTTTTGGAATATACCAATGAAAGAAGAAGAAATTAATAATGCTAGCACTTAAGGTTAAGTTCTATATTTTGGATAGGGTAACCAAATAAGTTTTATCACTTAAATTATGCTAATTTAAATGACTTATTGTGGCATAATCCTAAAGTGCTCAAACTAACAATAATAAGGTTATTTTTGAAATTTTATAATAAATAATTGAAATTCCTTCTATATATTTAAATCATTGATTCATATAAATCATTCTTTCTTTCCATTAAAAAGTTGCATGATATTTCTTGAAGTTCAATTAATAAATATCTGTTGAATGAAACACAATTTTCGATTTCAACATTCATCTCATACACACACCAGTGGATTCTTGAGCACTTAAGGTATGTACACTCATAATCAACACCATCCAAAATGCCACACACACATATAGAACAAAAAGCATCACTTTTTTTCCTAAATATTGATTACACAAGATGTACACAATCCAAATATAAAAGTCTATGAGCATTTGCCTAGTGTTGGTTTTCAATACACCTCGTGACCAATTTTGGAAATTCATCACTTATTCATACAATGTCCAAATAATGCATTCTAAGAAAAGTTGGAATCCTCTCTCACTTGCCAATAAGATCCAATGAAAAAGAAATTATTTGTTAAATAATAGTAACTATGCTCAATTGTAGTTAATGATGATTATACCTTCGTGGATAAGTGGTGATAAAAGGTTATTGCCAACTACCGGGGTATTTTTTTGACTTTTTACCAACTATTCTCCTTCAATTCCTACATCGACCCATTTTTTCAAGTACCAAGTCCAATTTTTTTTTCCTTCTCTATTTTTTTAAACTCTAAACAAAAAATTTATATCTTTTTTCAGTAATTTCTCTCCCAATGTTTTCAAGCTGCAACCAATTTTTTTCCCCCAATTCCATCGGCTAACAAATGAACTAATTAACTGGGCAAACATTGTCGGTTTTTCTGCCATTAGTACCCGAGCTTTTAACTGACCCTGCCAAAACTCCTTTGTCGTTCTCAATTATAGAGCATCATTTTGGCTTCAGAGTAGAATGATTGGACAATGCCAGTCGCTTGGTCGCACACTTACACTCGGGATGATGATTTTTTTTCCTTCCTTCTTTCTAATTGATGTTCATGCTTGGTATCCAATATAAAGGAATTAATCCGACATAAAAGATAAGGCTTACCTTACCTTATCTTACCTTACATCATGTGCACTCGAAAGCATTGCATCAAATAAATTTTTTCCCTATTGTACCTTTACCTTAAGCTTAAAGTCAGTGGTCCGGTGGTCAGGCGATCCGGGTGTGAAACTTGCTTGAATGCCATGTGAAAACTTGATGTTTTTTCATGTTTTTTCTCATTTTTTGTATTTAACTTTTTATGAAAAAACTGCTTATGTAGGGGAGGTCAGTGTCCTTGCGAGAGAAATTAAAGAGCCATTGGAAGTTGGAAGAGTCATGAGTTTCACGACACCCATGCCACCCCAAGTGTACTGTACTAACTTACTTACTGTCTGCTGTGTACGTTCTTAAGTTACGTTCATCAAGAGTAAAAGTTAATAACTTTTAAGGGTCAGGCAGTGGCAGTGGCACTTTCTTAATGGGTGGTTTAGAGATTGCATTAAAAAGCTAATTAATTTTTGAAATGATTGATTTCATTTTAGACTAGTAGAAATGTTGGCCATGTGATCTAGATGATGTTGATGTTGGCATGATGATAATTAGGTGAAAAAATTTGACAACTTCCTCCAAATTGTCTATGAACAGTTCCTCCCAAATGTGCATGACAACTTCCTCCAAACTATCTATGAACAGTTCTTCCAAATTGTCCATGAAAAGTTCCTCCCAAATGTGCATGACAACTTCCTCCAAACTATCTATGAACAGTTCTTCCAAATTGTCCATGAAAAGTTCCTCCCAAATGTGCATGACAACTTCCTCCAAACTATCTATGAACAGTTCTTCCAAACTATCCATGAAAAGTTCCTCCCAAATGTGCATGACAACTTCCTCCAAATTGTCTATGACTGTCTATGAACAATTCATCCCAAGTATCCATGAATTTTTTTTCGAAAACATCTATGAAAACTTCTTCCAAAGTGTCCATGAAAACTTCCTCCAAAGTATCTATGAAAATTTCTTCCAAAACATCTATGAAAACTTCTTCCAAAGTGTCTATAAAAACTTCCTCCAAAATGTCTATGAAACTTCCTTTAAAATGAATATGAAAACTTCCCCTAAAATGTCTATGAGAACTTCCCTTGATTTTTGGTTGTTGAAAATGCCAACTTCCAAGTTTTTGGATTGGCATAGTCATATTTTTCCAAAACAATTGACTTAATTTCAAATTTCAAATTACAAAAACAAAAAACAAACTATAAGATATTCTAACCTAAAATGAAATGTTTTAATATATAGGAACACCAATTCCACTCTTGACAACGACAACAATTGAAAACCTAGCAATAACCAATCAATACAAATCATTCTTGAATGCAATGGCTTTTCATACTACACCACTTGACCCACTTCTTCAAAATTGATGGAAACAATTGCAAAAAAATTAATTGTTGCTATTATTTGGACATCAAAGTTTTGACATTCAAACTATTCTGCAATGATGATTTTATAAGTTTATGGATTGAGAAGCCTCTCCCACAAGTAGTTGTGGTAATTGATATTTTTTTAACCTACAAAATTTCCAAACCTTTATTTCATCAAATTCTACTCAAAATTGCCATTTCTATTGCAAAGAGCAAAAAAATAAATTTAATTGCATTTTTTTTCCATATCTAACCATAGGATCTTGCACCATACTAAGAATGTGTGCAAGAAATTTACCCCCTAAATGATTTGGACTATGTTTTCACCAAAAACGCTCCAAAACTGCCATTTCTAGTCAAATTTTAGAAAAAAATAATTTTTAGATGCATCGAACCGTAAGATCTTATAGTACCCTAGTTTGAAAAGATGTGGAAAAAAATCCAGAAATTTCCACTGTGTAGATTGCAAGTTATTAGCATTTGAAGAGACAAAAATCCTTTTGGGGGCCTTGTGAAAAACCAGGCAATTGCACTTCATAAGCTCCCATTTGTATGAAAAAATGTCCAAAATGGTGGTTACTCTTTGGATTTCTTCTTCAAGGCAAGTTGGCTACATGTTTGAAAATTTTCAGATCATTTGGAATTGTATAGCATATAGGAAAAAAATATAAGTAGAAAGAAGTAGAAAATGATTCAAAATACTAAATTGTTAACAATTTATTTTTGGAATTGAAAAATGATAATCCCAATGGTTGTAATTTTGTAATAAAAATATACACCTAATGTTTTTATTTTTTCCAAAAATACATAAAATTGAGTTAAATAAAGGACTTCAAAGTTTGTCTTTGAGTAGAGATTTCATAACTACCCGCAAACTACCTTAAACTAAAACTCCTCATAACTTTCATCTCATTAATCAAAATGGAATGATTCAAAGCTTTCCATTTGTAGATAAATCTAAAGAACCAATTTCAAATTTTTATTTTCTTAAAAAGTGTTTTTTGTTACCTAGGCTACTCATTGTATATCATACAATAACTTTTTAACCATGTAGTCAAATGTTATGAATATTGTTGGGCCTTAACCCCTAAAGGACCATTGTCCCCTCGGGGGACAAAATGGATTTCAAGCAGGTTCCTATGATCTCAATTTTTTATGAAACTTTTTGAAACTTTCTCATAAGATAGAAAAGCTTATTAGCTTTGTGGGAATATAAATTTTATTTCAATTGGTGCCCAAGAACAAAAGTTATGGCATCTTAAACATAAATTTCACGTCACCGGGCAGAAAAAGAAATCTACAAAAATTTGAAATTAATTTTTTAATTTTTTTCTTCTTAAAGACCATATTTTTGTCTACATGTGAAGCTTTGATTCATTCCATTTGGATTAGTAATGTGAAAGTTATGAACAATCTTATTTTTCGGGCAATTTGAGCATCTTGTTGAAAAAATAACTTATAGGATATAATTTTGAATGTAATTTTCACAATTTTTCAAAAAAAATTGTTTGACAAGGTTAAGTTTTCTATTTAGAACAATCTCACCATTGAGATTATTGTGTTTCAATCCCATTTTAGAGCTATTAACAATTTAGTTTTTCTTTCAATCTTGAACCTACTTCTACTTAACAATTTTTTAAAGAATGAAAATCAAGCGTGTTTTTTTTTAATCTTTTTTTTTAGACTTTCAACTCAATTCTTAAACACAAAAATTTTAAATTCAAGGTCCATGGTGCAAAAAAATTCCACAAATGGCATTCAAAGTCATCTGAAATTGCAGGTTAGTGTTCAAAAAAACTTTCTTTTTTCAACTTTGAATGCTAATATCTTCCAATCTGTAAGGTCAAACTCCATGAAATTCTTACCATATGATCATCAACTAGTAAAGTACAAGATCCTACGGTTAGATTCTAAAAAAAGTATTTTTTTTGTATTTTTGGATGAATGCTATAGAAATGACAGTTTTGAGTAGTTTTTGACAGAAGAATGGTCCTGGTTCTTTAGGAGTTAAAGCTACTCCTTTGGCACATGTTGTGTGAAAATTTTAGAGAAAAAAAATAAAAATTGAATTCGTAGTAAGCTGCCCCAAATGGCTATGTTGCTAAAAAACTCAATTTGGACATTTAGGGGTTAAGAAACTTTGATTGCTTAGATTGCAAGATATTTGCATTTAAAGTGAGGAAAATAAGTTTCTTTGTACCGTGCTCAACTAGATTTTTGGCTTGGAATTTTCTTAACTTAAAATTTTTGCACTAATGATTTTGATTTTCTAATTCTTTATTAGAAAAATCAAGTTGAGAGTTAGGGAAATTTAAAAACAAAACAAAACAATTGAATTTTCAATCCTTAAGAAATTATTAAGTAGAAGTAGGCGCAAGATAGAAAGAAATACTAAATCATTCATAGTTTTAAGACGAAATTGAAATACTCTAAATCCAACAGTGATATTGTTCCAACAAGAAAAGTCAACTATTTGGAACCTTTTTTTTGAAAAATTGTGAAAATTGAGTTATAAAAATGAATCCTTTGAGTTGTTTTTCTAGGATGATGCAATGAGTGCTTATAAACTAAAACATTCCATAACTTTTGCATCACTAATTTGAATGGAATGAATAAAAGGCTCATATGTAGACCAAAATATAATCTTTGAGAAAAAAGATTAAATTTTTTTTAAATTCAATACTTTTTGTGATTTTTTTGTATTCCTTAGTGAATTGCTTTTTAGATTTTGGGGTGGCATAACTTTTGCTCCCAAGCACTGATTGAAATAATAAAATTATATTCTAAGGAAGCTAATGCAATTTTCTATCTTTGAAAAAAGTTCCAAAAAATCATATAAAAAATTGAAGTCAAACAAGCCTACCTGAAATTCCAAAAGTCCCTTGAGGGAATTTTGGACCTTTAGGTATTAACTATAGAATCTTGTACTAGATTAGTATAATAATATGTGGAATTTTTTTTAGAAACTTTGATTGTGTCAGATTGCAAGATATTTGTATTTAAAGTAAAGAAAATGTATTTTGGGGCATCCTTGACAAACTAGTTTAGATTATAAGATTTTGAATTCTGTTAACTTCCTCTATGAAGTTTGAGGTAAAACTCTTCATATTGGAGGATTGACTTAAGAATCTAGAAAAAAAATTAAAAAATACTTACTTGTTTTTTATTCTTTAAAAAATTGTACAACAGAAGAAGGCACAAGAATCATATCCTCAAAAACTCAAAACTCTAATTTCAAAATACGGGCATTTAAAATATTTGGTTTAGGTTTTCAAAAATGTTTAGTAAGAATTCAAAGCCATAATTGAGTATTTATGTAAAGAATTAGTGGGTCATTATGGGAGCAAATAGGACTAAAGAACTTGATAGCGTTGAATATTTTCAATCCCAACTCTCCTAAAATACAAGCAAATATTGGTATTGACTTATAAGGGACAACTTAGAATAGTTTTGGTTGTCACCAAAGACAATTTACCTCCCAAAACGTTTGTCAAAAGACAACCAAAACATAATATGACAACCTATAGGTTGTGAAAATTTTGCCCCATGCCTTTCTACATCAAATATGCATACTTTGGCGTGAAAACAAAAAACACTCTAGGACCCTAGATGATTGTTTATCCTCTCATTTCTTTTAATTAAAATTTTCCTTCCAATTAGAAAAAGAAAAATGACCACTCACACATATTTCTCTTTGGGGTTCTTTACTTTGTAGGTTGTAATGTTATTGGCCTTGCACTATAGAAAGGGCCTCTTTTGTCTCAACATCCAATATAGGTTTTATTAGTTTTGTTGCTAAGCTCAACACTTTTATACTAGTACACTATGATTTCTTGGATCTTTTATATTTGTTGAAGTTTGTCATTGTGGACTATGGGATTTGAGATGTCGGTTTCTTTCTCAATGTTTTTTCCAATGCATTGCTTCAAGCCTTCTCAACCACCATTGCAATAGGAATTCTCATATTGTATCTAATGTCTTGTTCCACCTTTATACATTGGCATTGAGGCATGTTCCCTTCTATAAAAAACACACTTAGACAATAATCAATTAGATCTATCCATTTGTGTGCCAAGATGGATCCCAAAGAAGGGTGGATTGTATTCAAATTGTGGCATTTCATGAATTGCATAAGTAAAAACTTTCAAGGTAGGCATTTATATAAATGTGGCCCATATTTAAATAAAATTTCCCAAATGTGCCCCCTATTTATAGTGGTCCAAGATTTCTAGACTAAAGTGTTATACTTTTGTAGATAGAGGATGCAATTTAGAAATGTGTAAGTTTAGATATATACACCTTAATTTGAAGAAACACTAATAGAAAAGCCCTTGTGATATAAAGCTACTAGGCAAAAGTCTGATTCCACGAAACCATAAGCTTTTGTTTCTACTAAAATAGTGTCTTCTATACACCTTTTCTATACCTCCACTCATTTGTTCATGTGCATTACTACCACCATTATTACATGTTTTTTGGCTTGCTAGGAGGGCCATTTCAGGCTAGTTTCCGTTTTTTGGAACCAGCTTGTGCTGTGTGAAATAAAATAAATAAATAAATAAAATATATAATATAAAATATAAAAATATAAAATATAAAAATATAAAATATAAAAATATAAAAAATAAAAATATAAAATATAAAAATATAAAATATAAAAATATAAAATATAAAAATATAAAATATAAAAATATAAAATATAAAAATATAAAATATAAAAATATAAAATATAAAAATATAAAATATAAAAATATAAAATATAAAAATATAAAATATAAAAATATAAAATATAAAAATATAAAATATAAAATATAAAATATTAAATATTAAATATTAAATACAAAATATTAAATATTAAAATATTAAAAAAATATTTATTATTATCTGACGTGGAAATTGCCATGCCACATCAACAGGCTGTTGTGATAGAGTTCCTAGGGTTTGGGAACACATCAAAACGCAAGGGAACGTAGGAGGAACTTGCAGACCTCTACAGAGGTCAAAAAACATGTAATGTTGTTGCCACCACTTCCCCTCACCTCCATTCTTCTTTGTACTTAGATTCTATCTTTTAGTTTGGAAGTGCACACATTAGAGTTTTGGAAAATTGTGGAGTGCATTTATAACCTTTAATGATATACTATAAGCTGGATTTGATGGAGAAATACTCTTGTAATTCACATTCAAAATTTGAGTAGTCCATTCAACTTTTCTCTCTTCTAAAATTGATTTGAGGCCTCATTGAATCACAATGAATATTTGCTTCATTCTACTATAAAAAAATTCTTAGTTACTAGATGGTACATGTGTTGGATTGATATTTGACTTGAAAATATTAATATCTAGTATTGTGTGACTTTAATTTCACTTGATTTTGGCTACTATACTCATTATTTCTAGAATTTTTTTTGGAATTATATATCCCCCTTAGCAACAAATATACACTTATAAGTGCTAATCTATTGGTACCAACTCAATGATAAAACTTGCATAAAGATAAAGTTTTACAAGGGTTGTCACCTATAAGTGAATAAAATTTCTTTGATAGTCATTATTGTTTGTTTGCAAAGTTCCTATTTATTAGTCACATGTAACTGAGCTTATTTCTTGAATTTTAAGGTAATTAATTCTACCTCTTTTTCTTTATTCTAAAAAACAGTCAATCCAATTGATTGCTATAAGATAGAAGTGTTTAAAACCAACTTGCACCATAAATTGATCTTGAAAATATCTAGATGCAAGTAATCCAAAATATTCTAAATGTACACATGAATGTCAAAAATGATACAAAATGCATTATGAAGTTGAGATCCAAAAATTCATGTTATATTGATAAACATTTAGAAACTTAAAATTTGATTTTGGGAAATTCATGATTTTCAATGCCAGTGTCTTGAAAATAATGCCATGTGTTGACTCTACATCAAAGTATTCAAAATTAATTAATCCCTAAAGGATGTAAAAAACATTTGCATTTGATGCATATAATGTGTGTGTTTTAAGATACAAACAAAAATGTATTTAAAGGTGCAAAAATGTTCCAATTGAATTCATTTTTTTGTGAACTTATAAAGTATCAATGAGAGTATTGCATAAAATTTGTTTTTTTGAATGTTACTATTCAATTTTTATAAAACCTTGTATTTACAAACAAGACAAATGGTGTGCTTTTACATATATTGTTTCTCTCTCAAGACATGGAGTGTGAAAGGAAGCTCCAAATTACTTCCCAATTTTTGAATTGCATAGAGATGTTAGTTGTAGGGGGGTCCATATTTCTTTTGTAATACTGAGTAAAAATGTATTAAAGTGATTATACATGATTGGGTTTGAAATCACCATAACTTTGGTTCATAAAAGGAGAGTGGTAGTGGAAACTTGCCAATCACTACACATATGAAATTCAAATCCTTCAAATCCTTCTCTATGTAAATATAGAAACAAGAATGTTTTGAAATTTGGTGTAATTATTAAATATTATGTTAAGATTCACCTTTGAAAAATACAATGCAAAAAGATTTCTTCCTATAAGTTTTATTACAATTAGAAGGTGCTGAAGCCGAAATCTAGTTAAAAATTCCTTGCAACCCTTCATTGCACAGTGTGTGGTCATTGGAGAGTGATACAAAATTTTGTTCCCATTACAATTGAATTGGTATGGTAGAACCATCCACAATCAATCACTTAAGCGATTCCGCGCATGTTTGGGAGCAATAGGAAGCAATAAAAAACTTATGCCCTATAGAAAGATAGAAATGATGGGCATTGCCAATTTTTTGTGATTTTTTCCTTGAATTCAAATTACTATGAGTTTTGGAAGCCACAAGTTTGCCTAAATCCATACCCAATATATAGACTCTTTCAATTCCAATCATTCTAGAACTACTTTTCCATTTACTACTTCCTATTTTCTTACTCACTACATTGGGACATGTGTCATGACCTTGTTAGTCCCAACCTTGAAAAGGAAAAAAAATCACATTCCAAGCTTTGATTGGAAATATGTTCCAACTCCTATTGGAAATAACTACACCCTACTGGTTAGGTATGGATCCTTGTTTGAGAATGGGTGGTTCTACCATAGTTGAATCGTTTGTTTATTGTTTGGTAAATGGCAATGGTTGTTCTATTTATGGATGTGTACAGTAAATAGTAGATTTAGTCTATGTGCATACAAGTGTGTGTTGATCACATGTGAGAAGTAACCTTTATTCTCCAAGTGTGGAATCCATTCCCTTTGAGTTGTATTTCATCCTTTAGAGAATGACATTAATTCTATGTAGGACATGAAGACAATGAGTAGATTTAGAGATGAGAGTGCTTAGTAAGTAACAAAATATACAATGATTATAGGCTATTCCAATCATCCTTTGGAAGTACTGCAACCTTGTCTTGTGTATGTGTTCATATTCTAGTATTTGAATGACTTCTGCCTAATCTCATGTGCTTTAGTGAATCATACTATATTTGATCCAAAATACAAATATGTGCCTATAGAATAGACTATAGAATACATCTTGAAAAAACCATTTTTTCCTCCAAAAATTGGACAATTTGCATCAATCCAAAGTGCAACGTGTAGATCATGTTGATATCCAATACAATTGTTTCCCTTGTCAAATATGGATTTCTACTAATAATATCAAGGACTATGTTGATTCAACATTTCCTTTAGGAGTTAAGGGAATGATAATAGTCACTCTCCCCTTAACACTAATTTTGCACCCTCACTAACACGATAAATGAATATGGCAATGGAACAACACACTTGAGTGAGTAACTTATTCAATGAGCTTTGAGCAATGAAGAAGGAAAATGTTAGATGTGAACAAAACATATAATTTAGCATGAAATCATTCTAGTAGTGACTTCTCTTCCTTGTATTCAAGAACAATGTTGAGGGAAAACCACTAGTTAGTTCATTGTTAACCAATGGAATCAGGAAAAAAAATAGTTGCAATTTGAAAAAATCGGAAAAAAATCGCAGAAAAATCGGGGAAAAAATCTATAAAATTTCTATTTGGAGTAAAAAATAGAGAAAAAACCCATACTTGATACTCGAAAAAACAGTTCAATATCAATGGAAATTAAAAGAAAATAGCTGGAAGAGCTCAAAAAATATCCCGAACGCTGTTCAAGAACACAAAAATAAAGTACCCAGCAATAAATTGTCAAAAAAAAATTTAAAAATAAAAATAAATAAAGTACCCAGGATATCCTTAAAAATTAATTCTGGTGTACCCCAGGCAGGTTATAATTTACACTCAAGTACCGAGGGAGTGACATTACTTTACTGTACTTCACATTCCTTTCAGTTCCCCCTCTCAAGTGTCAACATTGAATAACTTACATTTAAGATGGAGTTGATTTGGAACTGGGTTAAATGGCTTTTAATTTGATCCCCTGTACTAGCCCCTGTACTAGCCCCTGCAGTAGCCCCTGCAGTAGAGGATTGGGTATAGTTAAGTTAACCGCAGTTAATATAACCCTGGAACGTTGAATGTGTTTTTTGGATGATGACCAAAAAAGCCCTTGCTCGAGGATGTAAGACGGCATATTTTCATCCATTTAAGGCTACATGAGATTTGGGCTACATTAGGTTAAGTTAATGGCCACAATCAATGTCTTGGATGATGGTGGTGGGGTGATCAGGGACTGCAATAGGAATTTCCACCTTTTTAGTGTAAATTCATCACATGAAGTGACTTTTTTAGGCCTTCATATTGTGACCAAGTTAGGAAATGTTATGACTGCTTTATGTGAGTAAGATGACCATTATAGGTACCCCTTTTTTTTAGTTTTTGGGCTATTCTTGAGACTATTTTGGGCCAACTTCTACAATGCAACCTAATTATTGACATACACTACTAGTCTTGGACCTTTAATGCCTAGATTTATGTAGCATGGGCAGGAAGTGTGTGCACACAATTGTTGAGTGATCATGGTGGTAGTGAATAAAAGATGGCAAGCATGCTTTAGGTGCTCCTTTTTATACAACTAGTTGCAAGCATTGTAGAGTGCAAAGTTGGGAGTTGAAGGAGAATAAGACTCAAGAACAAAGAAATTGTTAAATGCCATCTGTTAGGTAATGTGGCATCAAGTGTTAAAATACGTCATGGTGTGTTATTTATTCAGCTAACATGGTTTATTTTGCCTATGTAGGAGGTAGGAAGTTAATTAAAGTGGTCAAACGAAGTAGGTCTTGCAAGGTGAATTTTGTGTTAAGCAAGAAATTTGTAAGAAAAATAACCCCTTATTTTGTGCTATCTTAATTTCTATGTTTTCAAAATTTCAAAATTTCATCATGTGTGGAAAATAGAAATTTCCAATGTTTTTTCCAAGGATAAATTCACCCTATAGGGACCACTTTATATGACCACTTTAACCTCTAAAGGACCAGCATGTGTTTTTGGGCAACATAAATTTTTTGGATAGGTATGTGTGATTGGAGATTTACATATTTTAGATTGAAATTTTAATAGAAGGTGGGGAAGAGGAATATTTTTCATATGCACTAAATTTCATGACATTTGGAAATATGAGTCAAAAGTTATGTCCCGATATGTTATTTTTTTCCCTGATTGGGCAACCTGGGCAGATAAGAAAAAATCACTTTTTTCAAAAACAAAATTTTGAAATTGGTTTTCTAGAGTTATATATATTGAAAGCTTTGAATCATTCCATTTTGATCAATGAGTCAAAAGTTATGAGAGTTTTAGTTTGCGGGCAATTATCATTCTCTACTCTAAAATAAACTTTAAAATCCTTTATCTTATTCAATTTTCAATATTTTTTGCAATAAAATAAAATTATAGGATGTAGATTGTTTATTACAACATTGCAACCATTGGGATTGGCATTTTTCAATTCCATGACTAAATTGTTAACAATTTAGTATTTTGAATCATTCTCTAATTCTTTCTACTTACTATTTTTATTTTTATATGTTGTACAATTCCAAATGATGTGAATTTTTTCAAGCATGTAACCAACTTGTCTAGGAAAAGAATCCAAAGAAGCACCACCATTTCAGACATTTTGTCATAGAAAAGTGAGCTTATGAAGTGCAACTTCCCTTTTTTTTTGCAAAACCAAAAAAATGATTTTAGTGAATTTTAATGCTTATATCTTGCAATCCATGTGGTGGAAATTTCTAAATCTTTTACCACATATTCTCAAGTCAGCATACTACAAGATCCTACGATTACATGTGTTATATGGGAATTAACATCTTGCATGCAGGAGCCCATGTTATGGTTTTAAGGAGTCCTTAGTCAATTTAATAACCCCATGTAGAAGTTGACTCTTTGTTCTTGTCAACTAGAAGTCTTTATTTACTTATTTACTTATTTACTTACTTACTTATTTATGAAACAAATGAAATGGAATTTCATTGCCAATGGAAGGAACAAAGTCTACCAGCCACAAGTGGCCTGGCAGGGGACAAATACACAATCCTTAGTCATTTAGAACCCCCACATAGAAGTGTTGTCTATGGCAATCTGTAATTACATGACACATTGTTCTTGAACCCTAGAAAAAAATGAGGTCTAGACACATTAAAAACTTATTCTATTAACAAATGATTATCACAGGTAGATTCTTTGTCTCTACAACAAATACCACGAAAAATCATTTGTTAACCCTTGAACGACGAGTTGATCACCATGGAAATCATCTTTTTTGTTACCGTGTGAATTGTTGGCTTAAAAATAATCCAAAAGCACTCATTGAAAGTCAAAACTACTCTAGATGACCTTCCCTTTTACACAAAATTTGGAGGAAGGATGAATAGTTGCACTTCTGGCCTGCACGAAGAGATTCTTTTGTCATTCATCAACCGGAAAAATGTCCTTTGCGTCGTTTATGGGTGAAAATACTCATGATTTTTTCATACAACAAGCAAGACTCTCAGTTGTTTTTCTCATTTGTGGTCCATCCATTTGGTCATTGCATGAGAATACAATTTGTAGACAATCCTAGCATTTTGGTAAAAAGTTAACACGGCATGAATTGGGTCTGAAATGTAAGTGGCTCAAGTTTTCACAGACTGTATTGTAACTGTACCCAATTCCGACCGGGACCCAATTCCAACCAAATGAAAAGCGTAAATAGATTTCAGAATACAAATGTGTGATTGTTGTACATGCCTTAACTTTACAATCATGCAAGTTAAGGCATGTACTACAGTCACAGATTTGTTTTCTATAATCAATGAGGGCTTTTCATTTGGTTGGAATTGGGTCCCGGTTGGAATTGGGTGGAGCCACCCTAACCATGCCTTGAGAGGAAGAATTGGTGACCATTATCAAAACCATTGCTACGGGAACACATTCATATCGTGCTTTCAATTATTCAGAATTCAAGCTGGGTATCCAATTTCCTAGTCGTGTCAAGGGTTTTTATTACACTAAATTAGTGTGAAGCTTGCTTGCTACATGTGAATAGCAGAGTGATTTTCTAGATTGTGATTGATGTGAACTTCCGTGTATACCTGTTTTTCGCTGTAGGGGTTTTAGGGTTTAGGGTTTAGGGTTTAACGCTTAGGGTTTATGGCTTCGGTTACACATTGTAACCTTGAACCAACATATTCATCATCGAGAATATGAACTTCTGGGCACTTTGGAGGTTACCGGAGAGTCACGGGGACGAGGGACCATTTTGTCCATATGGCATTTTCAGGTGATTTGAGGGAAATCTTCGCCAAGCACCATGTCTGCAGGCACTACTAACTTAACTACTTTGAGTCAATTACGACGTTTTCATGTAAATCTAAACTGGTCCCACAAGAAATGAGATCTATTGGTACATTCTGAAATGGTCCTGCTATGTGTCTGACACTTCGTCTTATACAGATAAGCGAATTCCCATTGAAATGGCAAAGTTTTATGATACAATTTTACTGAAATTAAACCTCCAACTATCATAATTATCAAAGAAAAACACAGCTTGTGCATCATTCTCATCTTTGACAATCAGAAAGTTGCCAATGTAAGCTTAATTGCAATTGCCTTGCAACAGTTGCTGCTGCCCAAACTTCTACGGTGGAGCTTTCTGGCGCTGTGAGCAGAGTGGCCATCTGCCTGACAAATCAACTAGATGGAGCATGCACGAGAGTTGTACTCAGCAATCCTCTTACTCACAGCAATTTGTTTCAAATCCTGCAGGGATCATAACCTTGAAGTCCATTCGACTCAACAGGTCAAAACCATCAATCTATGATTTGCGTAAGCATGGACATGAAGGTAACAATTTATCTCAAATGCACGGGACACACCATTATTCTGCAAAGTGAAGTTGGGATGCATATGGATTGAGGTGGAAGACACTATTTCAGTCACACCATGTAGAAAATAGCAAATTGTGTAGTTTTTCTGCATATTTGGAGAATATGAAAAGGTGAAACCGTTCACGTAGATTCTCTTAGCGTGGCCATGTAGAATGGCAAGATGACAGCATTGCACTTTCACAGAAAAAAATAAATTTCAAAGCAGAAATATACTAATAACTCTCTCAACAAACGTCTAGTATTAATTGAAATTCTTCGTCAGGGTACTACTAAACACAGACAGTGTGTTCCATGTCTAGGTCTCTAATGACGGTGATTGTGTCCGCGGTGACGGGCACCACCCAGATCAGGTTCTTGCTTGTATATTGTGTTCGCTTCGTGACGCTCGTATAAAGCATACCCTCCCTGCCCTAGAGCTGCAGCCTCCGCAACTTGAGCTTCAACATGGTGACGATGTGCATGATCAGGATCCACTTTCTCTTCATGCTTCTCATACTGAATTACACAAACATTTGGACATCAAAATTAGGGTCACTCAGATGTTTCTCACTGAATATCATACCCAAGACAGAAACAGTTTGCATATATTGCAACTTTCGATCTCCAAAACTTGCAACAACACATTATCACATGAAATTTGTTTGCATTTCCAAAACTATATATTACAGCAAGATCGAGATGTAGGTTGCAGGAACTTACAGCAGCAAAAGCAACAGCCCCAAGAGCGCCCATCTCCGCACGGTGCTCGTTCTGCCGATGCCGGTGCTCCTCTGCTTGCAGATGCTGCAAGTCTTGACCAGGATAACCTCCGTAGCCGCTCGGCTGCTGGTACGGCATCACTTGTTGTCCATACCCACCATATGAAGGTGTCTGGCCATACACGGGATTCATCTGTTGCCCGTATGGAGCAGCTGGGGCTTGCTGTAATGGATCATAGTTATATGTTGGAGCGCCGTAACCAGACGACGATGACTGGTTGCTACCATTACAATTGTGCCCGTGACGGCGGTTATGATGCGACATAATCACTACAGCTAAGGTCTTCAAATCCTCAAGACCCAAACCTACTTGCGAACTTGAAAACGAACTATTCACTGAAAACACAAAACTCTCTCCTAGCCTGAATTGCCCACAATTCACTAGCAGACTAACTTGAATCCCCAAACTTGAAACCTGAAACTGACCCCAACCACGCAATCGACAACTCTGGTGTGAGTAATAAGATACATGAGCTACTGCAATGGAAGTGACTGTTGATTTGTAATAACAATGTGAGCCCATATATATATCGAGCTCACAGGCACCTCAGAAGCAGCGTTGGATGTGAATTAAAGCGCCTTGTGAGTGCACTAGAGAAGGATGAGAACACGGTAATTACGTTAAGGCAGGTGGGTGGCAACTAAGTAAGGCAGGTCAATTGGCTGCGGAGATGACGTAGATTATGAGATAATGGGAGGCTCTTCGAAGAAAGTTTCAGTTACCGAAACAGCCGCGTGCGGCACCGTGCGTCCATCGACAGCGGCTGCGCGTCCACGGGAAAGGGAAAGTTCGGCGTCGCAGGAGCCAGGCAGCGTTTCGCCATCAACATTCCGCCGGCGGGTAAAGATTTTTTGGCTTTTTTTTAATTTTATTTATTGGTTCGCAAATGAACAGAAGTTTCCTTGTAAACCAAGAGTCCGGTTAAGCTTTCTTCCAAGAGCCTGCAGTCTCCCGAAGTATCACAACTCCATCTTCGGTACAATTGCTTGCCATGTTCACTTCCCAAACCTTCACTTACTCACAAGCCGCTTTGATTTCCCGGGTAACGCTGCTTCACGCCACACGCGAGGTCGGTGCTTGTTGCACACGAACAGTTTCATATATAGTTGTGCGCGGCATCCGAGTTTATGAATTGTGCTCACTCTACCAGCTTTTGGGTTAACGTGCTTACGGGATTCAGAACTGTGGGCAATCAGAGTGCACTAGTCTTGAGAGTTGTGAGAGTACCGTAGTCTTGAATTGAATACGCTCGTTTCTGGCGTGAGTAGTCTTGAATTGCGAGAGTGAGTTCGGGTTTTTGAAACAGATTTGAAGTATCTTGAGAGTTTGAAGGATTCGGCAGAAAGTGATTATGTCGCACCATCACCACCGTCACGGACACCACGGCCAGCAGTCGTCGTCCTACGGTTACGGTGCTCCTCCTTCATACAACTATGATCCGTTGCAGCAAGCTCCGTATGGGCAACAGATGGTTCCTGCGTACGGCCAGCAGACTCCATATGGTGGGTATGGACAGCAAGGTCCCTCCTACGGCGCTCAAGGCTACGGACAACAAGTGATGCCGTACCAGCAGCCGAGCGGCTACGGAGGTTATCCTGGTCAAGAGTTGCAGTATCTGCAAGCACAGGAGCACCGGCATCGGCAGAACGAGCACCGCGCGGAGATGGGCGCTCTTGGGGCTGTTGCTTTTGCTGCTGTAAGTTCCTGCAAACTACCTCCCGATCTGCTTGCAAAAGATTAGCTAGGAAATGCAAACAAATTTCATGTGATTATGTGTTGTTGCAAGTTTTGGAGATCGAAGGTTGCAATATACATATGCAAACTGTTTCTGTCTTGGTATGATATTCGATGAGGAGCATCTGAGTGACCCTAATTTTGATGTCCAAATGTTTTGTGTAATTCAGTATGAGAAGCATGAAGAGAAAGTGGATCCTGCTCATGCACATCGACACCATGTTGAAGCTCAAGCTGCGGAGGCTGCAGCTCTAGGACTGGGAGGGTATGCTTTATATGAGCATCACGAAGCAAACAAAATACACAAGCAAGAATCTCATTTGGGTGGTGGCCGCCATCACGGACGCCATCATGGACATCATCGTCATTAGATAGGAAGTACAGTATTTTGTTGCAGGCTTAGTAACTAGAACTTTAAATAGAGTCAGGCATGTACAGACAACTTTGTATTTTGCGCTAGCTTACAAAATTACGTAAGTGAATTGTAGTGATTGGTCAAATACTTGGCCTCACCAAAGATATCTACTTGAATGGAGTCACCTTATATTTTCTCCACATCTGCAGAGAAGTCTGTGCAATTGTATATGTTGCACTTGAAATGTCAAGCTAAGAGAATTTATGGATCAACACCACAAATCATCGGAAATGATAATACCCTGACAATTCTGTTTTCAGTATGCACTACCGCAAGAAATTCTCTGTATTTCCTCAACTATGTGGAGTTTAGGGTATCATTAACCAAAACTCTGATTTTGAAGTTCAGCTTTAACTCATAAACGACGCTGAGGATGTTTCCCGGCCGATGAATGACAAAGAATCTCTCCATGTGGGACATAAGTGCCACTATTCATCCTCCAAATTTTGTGTGAACTTCTAGTTTGACTTGCAAATGAGTGCTTTTGCATTTTTTTAAGCCAACAATTCACACGGTGCCAAAACAGCTGATTCCCACGGTGACCAGCTCGTCGTTTAAGGGTTAAGGTCTTGTAAAAAATATGCATATTTGCATTGAATATAAAAGGACGTGTTCATGTTGTATTAGATTTACAGTATTTTGTTCTATATTGATAGTGTTGATACGTATCCTCATATATGGGGGACAGAAACTAACTGCACTCAAAGTTCCTAACTAGGCAGATATACTCTCCTTGAAACTTTCAATGAGGCGTCGGCGTCGGTAGTAGGTTGGTTGAAACGTCAAAATAAATGAGGCGGGTTTCTTTGTTGCAAAAACTACGTGCACTAGTATAGATAAGTAGGAGATGAGGAAGTTTTAGTCAAGAGATGGCTTACATCGCAAACCTTCGGTGAGATCCTGACTACGAAATCATTCCAACTTCCACCGAGATGCCATCAAAATTAGCAATTCCCAGCACATAGAATGTTAAAAGGTTGGTGATTGAAAAGTCCCAGGAAGAAAGCACTCGAGGCAAAACACTTCCATTGATATCTGAGACTGTAATTTGACATCCTTCAGCCATCAACGGGACGGTGCACAGTAGTAACAGGCACATGGATCCATCCGCATAACCCTGATTGGCTCTCGCATAACTAGCAGCACAAGGGTTGGCTTATTCTACATGAGCTTCTATAGAAAACGAGCTCTACTCCAAAACTTCATTCCTCTTCCAAAAATAATTGGACTCAGCAGATTATCATAATATATTTTTATCTCTAAATAAGAAACTGGATTATGGTACGAACACTACTTAATTAGCTCTGGCTGAGACGACATCTTTGACAAAGAAATCCTGCAGAGCCATCATCTCTATAGGGCTCTCTTTCAAACCCTTCACGGCCTGAAGAGTAGCAAGAGCTCCCGCAATGGTAGTGATAATGGGTACCTTGTATGCCAAGGCCAGTCGCCGCAATTGTCTGCCATCGATTTGATCGAGAGCATCTCCTGAGCTGGTGATGATCATCAGTTGAACATCTCCGTTTGTGATTGAGTCAGCCGCATGTGGACGTCCCTCGTGAAGTTTCAACACCTTCTCCACCTCCACACCAGCTTCCTCTAAACGATTCGCAGTGCCTTCAGTGCACAAAATCTTGAAACCAAGGTCCTGGAAACCCTTGGCAATTGGGATCACCTTGTCCTTCATCAAATCATTCATGCTAATGAAAACAGTCCCCGTGAGTGGCAGTCTCTGGTTGGCAGCAATTTGAGCCTTTGCGAAAGCCTTGTCGAAGTGGAAGTCAATGCCCATTACTTCTCCTGTGCTTCGCATTTCAGGACCCAACAGCACATCGCATCCTTGAAATTTATCGAAGGGCAAAACAGCTTCCTTCACTGAAACATGACGAGGAATGACTTCCTCCGTAAAATGTAACTCGGCTAATGTCATCCCGGACATCACCAGAGCAGCATACTTGGCCAAAGGATGACCGATTGCCTTGGAAACAAATGGGACAGTTCGAGAAGCCCGGGGATTCGCCTCAATGATGTAAACCTCACCATCGGGCATGATTGCGTACTGACAGTTCATCAAGCCAATAACTCCAAGTCGGCGGGCAAGCTTGCTTGTGTAATCGCGAATCTTATTCAAAGCCTCTGAGCCAATGTTTTGAGAAGGTAGGGTACATGCCGAGTCACCAGAATGCACACCAGCCTGTTCAATATGCTCCATAATGCCTCCAATTACCACACTTCCTTCGGCATCTGTCAATGAGTCCACGTCAATCTCGGTAGCGTCTATAAGATACTTGTCAACCAGAACAGGCCGCTCGGGGTCGACCTCCACAGCTGTTTCTAGATACGTCTTCAATTTCTCATCGTTGTAGACAATCTCCATCGCTCTTCCTCCAAGGACGTACGAAGGCCTGACCACAACAGGGTACCCCACTCGCTTTGCAATTGCAAGAGCGTCATCCTCGCTCTTCGCAATGCCACCTGACGGTGACTTGATCCCGAGCTCGTTGAGAATAGCATCAAACCTCTTCCTATCTTCAGCAGCATCTATGGAGTCTGGTGTCGTCCCCCAAATCTTCACCTTGCCCTCCCCACTCGCCGCATCAGGCTGGAACTTATCCAGGTATGTTTGGATGGGAACAGCCAGTTTCAGTGGTGTCTGACCACCAAACTGAATGATGATGCCATCGGGCCTTTCCAGGTCAATCACATTGCACACATCTTCCGCTGTCAAAGGCTCAAAGTAAAGTCGGTCACTGGTATCGTAATCAGTAGAGACAGTCTCTGGGTTGGAGTTCATCATAATTGTCTCAAATCCAGCCGCCTGCACGAAGTCCAAGGGTCCCATTATGAATTGCACGTTGTAACTTTGTGCAGACGCGCAACCAAAGTTGTCGATTGTATCATCTATGTGAAAAATGCCCAATTAGCTATTTTACTAAGAGGCAGTTCCATTATGGCAAAGAAGACGTATCTTGATGTGCTCAATCTGTCCTCTATACCTCTACAAAGATTCTGGTTATTCAGTAAGCTTCCTATTTGCTACTATAGAGAAAGTAGGATTTCAGACACATACCGCAAGGGAGAACGCTGCATGGCAGCAACAGTAGTCAAACTCGATTCCCTGCCCGATCCTGTTGGGTCCACCTCCAAGAATTAACACCTTCTTCCGATTTGTAGGGGCCGACTCGCACTCCGCATCATATGAAGAATACAAGTAGGGGGTATTGGCCTCAAACTCCGCAGCACAGGTGTCCACACGCTTATAAGCAGGTTTCACACCTTGTGCAAGCCGGTGTGCACGAACTTCTAGTTCTGTCGTCTTTGTTGCATGTGCAATCTGCTTGTCACTAAAACCTCGCCTCTTCACTTCGTAGAGATCCTCTTTACCGAGATCACCTAGCTTAACACTTTCCAAAAAGTTCTCGGTTTCCAACAGTTCGCCCAGCTGCGAGAGAAACCATGGATCGATAAATGTCAGGTCGTGAATCTCAGCCTGCGTCATCCCACGCTTCATGGCAGCATACAGAGAATACATGCGCTCAGGGTTAGGTACACGCAGGTTGTACTTGATTTTATCCCAGTCCCATTCCAGTTCTTTTATCTTCTCACAGCCCCACCCACTGTGCCCCGTCTCTAAAGACCTCATCGCTTTCTGGAAGGATTCCTGAAACGTACGTCCCATAGCCATGGCTTCACCCACTGACTTCATTTGCGTTGTCAAAATTGGCTGTGAACCAGGAAACTTCTCAAATGCAAATCGTGGAATCTGCACCATTCCAAACAAAGACACCACCAGGTAAGTTTATCTGTCAATCTCAACATGAAATCATGATTAGAGATCTGAATGCGACTTCAGGCTTTCATTCAAGTTTAAAAATTCAAACAGGTCATAGAACAAATTCGGAAGGGTAACAACTGCACCTTGGTAACAACGTAGTCGATGGAAGGCTCAAAACTGGCCGGGGTCTTCCTGGTGATATCATTTGGAATTTGATCAAGTGTATATCCCACTGAAAGCTTAGCTGCCATTTTAGCAATTGGGAACCCAGTAGCTTTTGACGCAAGTGCTGAAGAACGAGACACTCGAGGATTCATCTCAATGATCATAACCTCCCCATCCTTCGGGTTCACAGCAAATTGCACATTTGAACCTCCACATTCTACACCAATCTCTCGGATGATTGCAACCGATTGATCCTGCATGTGAATGCACACTGAATATTGTTAGAGTTCACAAGCATCTTCAACTTCCAATCACCATAATGAAGAATAGCTACAGAAGGCAAAAAAATAACGGCATCATCAGGAAAAATATCTTTCATGTCAGAAGCTCATACCCGCAAGCGTTGGTACTCTTTGTCCGTCAATGTTTGCGCAGGAGCCACGGTTATGGAATCTCCGGTGTGAACACCCATGGAGTCAATATTTTCAATTGAACAGATGATCACCACATTGTCGGCCAAATCTCGCATCACTTCTAGCTCGTATTCTTTCCAGCCAAGGAGAGACTTCTCTACCAATACCTGTACATAACATCATTTCAGAATTTTAATCGGTAGGTACTAGTAATTCACAGCATCCACTGGGGTGTGAAGAAAAAGGAGATCATTAAATAATTCAAGACGGCGTAAATTCAATATGACCACGTCCCCGCAAGCATCTGAAAGGTGCTACCAATCATAGGCAAAGTATCAAGATATACACATAATCATGCAAATGCATTGGATTAAAAATCCCACCATGCTTTGAAGAAATTAACTGGAAAACGACAAGGTTGGAAGTGAGATACACGCAGAAAACTGATTCTCTATGATACTTTCATCAAACCAAAGCATACGACTAGCTGCATGAAATCACCTGTGAGTTTATGCTTGCGTTCAATCCAGCTTTGCAGATTGTCTCAAACTCTTCTTTGTTGTAGGCAATGCCACCTCCAGTGCCACCGAGGGTGAAAGCCGGCCGGATAATTAGCGGAAACTCACCAATCCTTGCAGCAATTTCAAAGCATTGATCCATTGTGTGTGCAATTCCTGAGGGTGGAGTCCTCACTCCAATCTTAGCCATGGCTTGCTTGAAGAG
This sequence comes from Rhytidiadelphus loreus, assembly GCA_947034895.1. Taxonomy (NCBI): domain Eukaryota; kingdom Viridiplantae; phylum Streptophyta; class Bryopsida; order Hypnales; family Hylocomiaceae; genus Rhytidiadelphus; species Rhytidiadelphus loreus. The sequence goes on from OX344764.1 coordinate 52,118,250, forward strand.
GTCTCTGTCCTCAGCTTTCTGAATAGCATCTAATTTAGCACCTATCAATTCTACATTGTACTTCTCCAGCACTCCGCTTTCGGCCAAAGCACAAGCTAGATTAAGAGCAGTTTGGCCTCCCATAGTGGGCAAAATTGCATCCGGCCTCTCCTTTTCCAACACCTTTTCCACAAGCTCTGGCGTCATGGGTGTGATATAAGTGCGATCAGCGGTCTCTGGATCGGTCATGATCGTTGCCGGGTTAGAGTTAATAAGGATCACTTCGTAGCCTTCTTCCTTCAATGCCTTGCACGCTTGTGTTCCTGAGTAATCAAACTCACATGCTTGGCCAATAACAATAGGGCCTGTTGAATAAAACAGCAAAAACCACATGATGAGAAAGTTTAAAAAGCGGAAAGAAAATTTTAAAAATGAATTCAAAATCCTAAAGCCTAGGAAACTAACCGAAATCACATAAACAAAAGCTCAGAAAATTGGCACAATCGCTGTATATCATTAAAGATCCCCAATTAAATTGCCGAAGTTATTAATGTTAAATTAATAGCATAGCGTTAGATTCATACAGTGCACCATGTTGATGATTATATAACACAAACCATGTTAACATAACGTTAGTATGATGTTAGTGATCCTTGGCATTAACTTGATTTTATACTGGCAACTATTTAATCAACGTTAAGTTAACAATAACTTAAAATAAATGTCACTTTATCTTAATATTGATCTAAGGTTCTATCAGATTAAAATTAATTTAATATAAAATTTACCGTAAACAACTTCGTAAATATTTTTTGAAATGCAAAGAAGCAGTAGTTCCATATCCACAACATTACACTAAAATTTCCAACCGACTGCAATCTTCTACGAGAACCATCATGAAATTCGCAAAACCCTTCACCATTTGATATCAGTCAATCTAGCAGCGGCAAATAACATCTCCGTTTACTTTTTCCAATAGAATACTACAGTTGTGAAGGCAGTAAATGAACAGTAAGTAAGAGCACTATCCTTGCATAATTGCTTTTCGACGGGCAATACATACTATGGAAGAAAAGAAATTCACTGAGAGACATCAGTGCCCAAACGGTTTAAGGATAATGCACCAATTCCTAACAGTGTCCTAATTGTCAACAGTGTACAAAATTTTGGAAATATGAAGTTCCTCAAATTCAGAATGTACTCCACGTACGAAAGATTACTGGTGTTGGTTAGGGTGCCATACACGCTTGAACTTTCAAATTCAGTTACAGATTCAATTGGACGAGGAATCTTGATTCTATTTCCTTGAATTTATAATTTCATTTTGCCTATTCTGTCAACTTTGACGACGAGCACGCAAATTTCCAAGTGCTGGAAAAAGTCATATTCGAAATTATAATGCACCGTAACGCAAAAAAAGAAAAGGAGTTCAATCAATAAAAGGTCAGCAAAAGCACCTGCTCCTAGAACGAGGATTTTCTTGAGGTCATTGCGTTTGCCGCCATCGAACCCTAAATGGCTCCACGACGTAAACGGCGCATCGACAGAGGCGGCTGCTTCCTTCTCGGCTCCCACCACACTCCCAATCTCCCACTTCACACGTTTCCCGCCCGCCGCACTCTGCCCTAGAGCGCTGCTGCTGTAGAAGTAAACCTCCGGCTCCGGCGTTCTCCGTGAAATGGAGCCACTGTCCCCCGCTGCTGCTGAAGCAGATACAGAAACTGCACACCTTGAGAAGGCGGAGCTCCCAGAATGGCGTACCGGCACAGAGTTTCCCAAGAATGCTGACTGCAAGGGCGATGCTACTCTCGCATGGCGCGAGGTGCCTTTCGCTGCTCCCGCTGACTTCGATGCAACTTCCAGAGCCGGCATTTGAGCTGTAACAACACCGTGGCTGCAAATCCCTACCATCTTGCTTCTTCCTGTTGATCTCCTAAACCTCAGAACCTCCGCTAAGCCCTCAAAAATCACTCCCGAGGGTCTACGCCTTCATAAAACCTCTCCTGCCTTTACAAAATGCTTCACAAAACCCCTCTCCCGAGCTCAACAATGGTCAAGGCCGGCACACTCCTCAAGAATCCTACCAAATTGCTTATAATAAATCTCTGGAAAATCTGCCAAAACTGTTGAAAGAACCGGCAAAAATTCTGCCAAAGAGAGCATCAGCGATCCTCTTCGCCGAAGAACACACGAGAGATTTCCTCAAGCAACGCAAATCTCCAAGTGGAAGATCCCAAATGGCATCCCGGACTGCAGCCCCCAGTCCCTAAAAACCCCAGGGAATGACGGCTACTACTTCCCCCCTGGCTAAACCCCACTCCTAGGGGACGTCGCTCTCACCCGCCGATTCCCCGGGCTCGACTCGACCCGTAGAAAGCCTGACCCGGTGTTTTCGAGGCGACAAGTGGCGCTACTACCCGGTGAATCGTCGGCTCTTGGACGGAGATTGGACTGATATGAGCCGCGGCTACCCGGCGATTCGTCGGCTATTGGTTGTCCGTGGGCGCCGCGGCTGCCCGGAGGATCTTGGGGTTTGGGGACGCTCTTTTTTCCATACCTTACTGCTGTGTCGCATTCGAATGGAATCTTGACGTGGCGGTTTGGAGTCATCAGGATTGGTGGGGGTCTAGTGGGTATGCCAAGTCAGATCATTTGGACACTTTTTAGGGGCCAGGGCTAGATGGCATGGGTCCCATGCCTCATCAATTTTCGGGCTGCCCGGATCCATCTGCCCTGACCGCGCACATTCTTTCAAACCTGCCCGGGAGCTCCGTCGTCTACCATCCTCACATGCGTATTCTTCGCGCCTTGTACGTAATGCTCACATGCACCTGTCCACCGGTCGCATGCTTTGTTGATGGTCACGCTGTTTCTAGAATGATATGCAGGTTTCCATGATTTGATTTGCAGAGGGAGTTCATCTTTATATATTATTGGCAAAATTTTAGAAGAAAGTTAAGCATGTCCTAACCTCCCGAAGTCACGCGCGCGGGCCCGAATTAAAGTATACCATGAACAGCTGATCGATCGAACAATGCCTTCAATCCTTGCAAGGAGTGCTTGATAATTAAATGAAGAAACGTTATTGAATGATGATTTCTTCATGAGCGAGTAAAAGCTCCTGCAGGCAGGCTCTATGTGGAAACGTGCTCAATGAAGTGATCGAAGAACCTTGCATGCAGTTGTGGTTGTCACCCAAGTATAAGTTAATTGGATTAATTTACAAACATTGCGTTCCAGTCCTGGACAGGAAATGAATCGATCAACCAACAGCATATATATATTAGAATCCTCCCACAATCAGTGGTGTCAGAAACGATTGATACCATGGCCTCCGGCCTCCTGGGACCAAGACGTGCGTGTATATATATATAGTACTTTGTTCCAAAAATTCAGGTGTATATATAGTAGTACTGTACGTACGTACATACATACATGTGGGGTTTCAGGTTCGATTTCCTGAGAATGAAGTTAGTTTTTCTCCATGACCGGCCAAAGCTTGCTAGCTAGCTAGAACCCAACAAGCTAGGCTAAGTTTCTGAATGACTTCCGTCTACGATTAATTGAATCCTTTGTTCTTGTGTACTATCCATTGATACTAGTTCTATGTTCTCTTTCGAATCGAAAAGATTTCAGAAATGCCCTTGGGCATTGTGTTCCCGGCTCCACCTCCTCAGATTCGATCAGGATGCATGTACGTCTTCCTCATAACTAACTCGATCTATCGTCTCCAATCCACCTGGAGGTTCGATCGATCGGTACTTCGGTTGCTAGCTTTTCCTTCAAATGAATTGAAAGGATCGAGAGTTTGACTAGCTCGATTAATTAGTACTTTTAGCTTGGGTTTGGATCCAGCTGGATCGATAGCTAGCTAGCTAGCTTCTCGTCCAACCAAGCAATGCAAACAAAGCAACAAACAGGAGGCGAGGGAACCTGCTTGTCACGTCACATCTAATCAACAAGCAGGAAGGAACATGCTAACTGTGCAATAATTCAAGCAGACGTACGTACGGGAGGCAGAATTGAAGCCGCTTAGAGCGAGCGAGCGTCGATCCCTGGGCGGCAAGAACGGATGAGTTCCCGGGCAGGTTGGAAGAGTTTGCGTGTTCTGGGCAGATGGATCCCGGGCAGCCCGGAAGCTCCTCAGACATAGGGCCAAGTTAGCCCTGGCCGTATTTAGGTGGGGTGATAAGAAATGCTTATGTGGTGTACATTTGGATACACACAGGCAGTGTGACCTTGAGGATAAGTTCGATAAGGGGATTGCATGCAGGCAGGCAGACCTCGTTAATATCACCGCACGTCGTGCTGTATTATCCAGCCAACTTTGGAGTCAGATTTCAAATATTATTTCCAAAAAATCGAGACGGACATTGGGTCTGTCTTTTGTAGCCGACCCTGTTTACATGCTCTCCGCTTAAATCCAAGTAATAAGACAAACTGGATTATTCAACTTTTTAGTTAGATTTCAAAGATTTCCAAAAAAACAAGACATTGTCTATCTTTAACCCTAAATCCTAAATCCTTAACCCTTGAACGTCGACACGGACACCAAACTTACGTCTAATGGATGACAAGGAATCTTTGAGTGTAGGATGAAAGTGCAACTATTCATCTTTGGAATTGGGTTTGGAAAGGAAAGATCTCCTATTGTACTTTGACTTCCAATAGTTGCTTCTGCTATTTTTTTGACCAATGATTCACACGGTAATACAAAACGATGATTTTGAGCATCACCCCTTCGACTTTCAAGGGTTCAAAGACGAAGGAGTGACCTTGGGAATCATCTCTTTCTGTGTGAATCATGGACTTTAGAAATAGCAAAAGCACTCATTGGGAGTAAAACTACTATAGAAGACCTTTCCTTTTCACAACAAAATTCAGAGGATGAATAGTTGCACTTCTATCCTGCTACAAAGGATTCCATGTCATTCATTGGATGCCAAACATCCTCCTCAACATTTAAAGGTTGAAGGACGAAGGAGTGACCTTGGAAATCATCCCTTTTCATTACCATGTGCATCATGGGCTTTAAAAATAGCAAAAGCACTCATTGGAAGTCAAACTACTATAGAAGACCTCGCCTTTTCACAACAAGATTCCGAGGATGAATAGTTGTACTTTTGTCCTACTACAAAAATTCCATGTCATCCATCAGACGCCAAACGTCCTCCTTGAAGTCCTCCTCGACGTTTTAGGGTTAAGGACCTATTTACATGCTAATCCAGTAGGTAGCTCTACGCTTAATCCAAGTAATAAGACAAAATACATATAGGCTCAACTGATTGCCTTGTTGGGGTGGGCAAGTGGAAAAAGGAGGAGTTCAAGTTTCAACCAATATCAATGAACACCCCTTATTGGTGGAGACTAGTCAATCTTAAGGGAATCCAATACTCATGTGGATTTCTTACTTTAACCCTCCCCACCCATCGGCTCCACATGAAAGTGCAATTGCTATTTGCAGTATTTCAATAGCACCCCTATAGAGTTTTCCCACCAAGCTATTATGTACATAGGCCCTTAGTTTGTTTGAATTGCTTGAAATCGGAAGTAGAATTTGAATTTTGAAATAAACAATGGAAAATTTGACCCCAATGGATAGATAGTGTTATAGTTCTGGATATTTACAATCTGGTCCAATAGTCTTATGAGTTTTTCTTCCCACATAGATTCAGCTAGCAAAAAAAAGTTCTTGAACTTTGGGAAGCTCTAGCATACTCAAAAACGAATAGATAATTTCCAAATTGCAAATTGCATTGGAATTGTAGTCACAAAGAGTACTTGATTATCATACAAACAACTTCTAGAGAAGTGAAGGCAAGCTTATGCAATTAGTTTGGCCTCCTAATTCACTATAGGGAAACTTTGGAAGATAGTCAAAGCTTTGTTGCAAAATTATCTAGGGCAAGCCTAAAAGAACTATTGAGAAAATAGTTGATACAAGCAATTCAAGTAATATGGGATCAAGTATCTCTAAATGCATCAATTTATTGCAAATGTTTGTTTCTAATATGTCCAATAGAATGCAAGCTATAATTTTAGCAAAGGGTGGCAACATTAGATAGTAGATAGTGTATAGAAAAGATCCAAATTATCTCATCTATATATTGTTACAACGATCAAGTACTCTTTACTACAATTCCAACACAATTTGTAGTTTGGAAATTTGTTGATTTTTTAATATGCTAGAGCTTCTCAAAATTCATGAACTTTTTGTTGAATCTACCTAGTAACAAAATTTGTAAGATTATTGGACCCAACAATTTTACATTCAAAATTTGAATCTCGGGGGGTGCACTTAGTTCTACTACAACAAACCACGTGCGAACAGGTGGTTTCTAATCAACTATAATTTCAATCTAAAATTTTGACCATTGTTTAATAATGACTATAGATTTCTATTGCCAAAATTTCCATCTCAAATCAAATATGAAATGATTTCTAGAAGAGGTTGAAAATGAACTAAAATGGCATGTTTTTCAACTCAAATAATTATAGAGAACACATTTAGATGACCATTGAATCAATATTCAACTCAAAATCAGCTTTCAATAGAGAGTTATTTTTAACAATTTTTTGTTCATTTTTTTAACAATTTTTTCTTAAATAAAATAGGGGTGTGAAAGTTATTTTTCAGTTCTACAATGTATCTTTTTACTTCAAAAATTTGTAATTAATTATCATTAACAAATAAAAATATCAATAATTCAAAACATAAACTTTCAAAGTAGAAAAATCTATTCATATTTTTCTTATTTTGTTTTATTTAAAATTCAAAAAGTATATAGGGGGTCCAAAAGTTTTGTTCACACGTGGTTTCAAATGGACACTCTAAATGACCCCCCCAAGATTTGAGTGCGAGTTTGAGTGCCACTCAAAACAAAGTGCAACTTTGATTGATCCTATCTACCACTTCAAATCTCCAAACTTCATGAAACTACCACTTGTATGTTGAAGAATCAACTACTACATTATGTATCATCTAGATGCTAATTCAAGCCACTTAATTAGAAAAAATCCAATTGCTTTTATTGTTGTTCAAGTCATGTTTGTAGCTCATATGTTGTGAAGGTAATGTCAATGCTCCTTGTACCAACACAATTCAAATTTTTGTCAATCAGAACTTCATATATGGAGCTCCAACAACCTCTCGGTGCAAAACATGCTTGGGCCAAGCAATGTGGTAGCTTGTAGATACATTGTGTATGTATTTTGGTGAGTAGGTGCACTTTTAGAGAAAAATAAATTTTATGAGATTGTAAGTATTCTTGATTGTAATAAGCAACATCAACGGTGGTGTAAAGTGTGCTTTAGAGCTATGAAGACTACACATGATTGGAAGAATGTGATATGGATGGACAAATCTTCATTTGAAATTGAAAAAATATTGAAGCAAGTGAAGGTAAAGTGAAAGTCACATAAACGTTTCTCTTTGAATTGTTTAGCACCATTTTTTAAATGTGGTCATTCATTAGTGATGGTATGGGGTGCATTCACTTCTTTTAATAAGTACTCTTTTGTTATAATGCCACTTAATAGATAGAGAAGTAGGGACTTTGTTGATGTAGTCTACAAAAGTCAATTGAGTGGCTTCTACTTTCTCTATGTGGTGGCAATTTGAAATTGGAGGTATGTGCTTTGTTACTTTAAATTGAATGTTCCAAACATAAAATTTGTTGGTGGATATCTCTTTTGAGAAGATAAAATAGTTGTTAGAGTGCAAAAATTTGAAAAACCAAAATCAAGTACATAAACACCATTAGGTGGTACTAGTGTCATTTTTGTACAATAAAAATAATTTCACCCCTAAAGGATCATTTGTCTATTCAATGGATACTTGAAATCTCAAGTAGGATCATTCAAAGTCAATTTTTAATGGATTTTCTCAAAATTTTGACACGAGATGGAAACATTCACTACCTTCATGGGAATTTAAAAAAATTGATTGGATGCTTGAATCAAAAGTTATGTTGTCCAAAAAAATACAAATAATTTTGGCAATTTTGGCATCTTTTGCAAAATCCTTCATTTACTCTTGAAACTTGGCATGTAGGTAATTAACATGATATAGTATATAATTATAAGAAAACAACTACATTTAGCACAAAAATCTCATTCTAAAAAAAGCAGATTCTACTAACATTTTTGGGTAAGTTTGAAAAAAAAAAATCTTTTAAACACAGATACTATTATTATCTTATAATCTTTGGTCTCAAAGTTCTTGAAATTTTTTCCACATATTCCTTATGTTTTTTTGCAAGTTTTCACCATTTGGATTTCAAATGAAAAATTTCTTTATCGCACAAGAAATTATCAAAAAATGACTAGTGTATTGCAAATTCACTTAACCTCCTCGTCTTGTAGTGGGATTTAACCCCTTAAGTTCCTAGACTATGTTTTCACCAAAATCACTCCCAAATTGCCATTTCTAGTACAAGTACCAAATTTTGGGAAAAAAAACATTTTTGGACACATAAAAATATAGGATATTGTATTATGCTGACTTGAAAACATGTAGAAAAAATTTAGAAATTTCTACTGCGTGGAGTGCAAGATATGAGCTTTCAAATTCACAAAAATCCTTTTTTAGGCCCTACAAAAAAATGGGCAGCTGCACTTCACAAGGTCACATTTGTATGAAAAAATTGTCCATGTTAGCGGTGCTTTTTTGGATTCATTCTTCAATATAAGTTGGTTAAATGCTTGAAAAAATTCAGATCATTTGAATTTGTACAACATATAGGAAAAAAATAGTAAGTAGAAAGAAGTAGAGAATGATTCAAAATATAAAATTGTTAAGAATTTAGTTATGGAATTGAAAAATGTCAATCCCAATAGTTGAAATGTTGCAATAAACAATCTACATCCTATAATTTTTTTTTTTTCAAAAATAATGAAAATTTAATAAAATAAAGGACTTGAAAGTTTATTTGAGAGTAGAAAATCTATAATTGCCTGCAAACTAAAACTCTTCATAACTTTTGGCTTATTGATCAAAATAAAATGATTCAAAGCTTTCCACATATATATAAATCTAGAAAATCAATTTCAAAATTTTGTTTATGAAAAAAAGTGAGTTATATGATTTGCCCAAATTGCCCATTTACGAAAGAAGTAACATATTAGGCTATAACTTTTGACTCATATTTCCAAATGTCTTGAATTTTAGTGCATATGAAAGATATTCCTTGTCTACACCTTCTATAAAAGTTTGGGCCAAAAACATGAAAATCTCCATTCACATGTACTTGCCTAAAATTTCTATATTGCTAAATTCAACATGTTAGTCCTTTAGGGGGGTAAAGTAAGCTAGGCTCTATATTTGCTTTTGAAGTTTTTCAGGACTATACCTAAGAACTTTTAGAACCAAATGGTGGTGAGATGCTAATTCATCAAGAACCAAATTTTACTCCAAGAAGGCTCAAAGTTTGTTGACCTTGTCTTGTAGGAATAAAAGAAGTTTTTTTTTCTCACATCAAACATCTTAATCTTTCAATCCATGTGGTCAAATGATCTAAAAAATTTCCCACAAATTTCCTTAATAATCTAATACACTTTTGTATAATGTAAGTTAAGAAAAAATCTTTAACTTTTAATTTTGATCAATGTACTAAAAACTAATATTTTTTTGACAATTTCACTTGAAAAATACCCCGATCTTTTACAGTTTAAAACAAATTTTGAAAGGGATACATGTGTCGTGTTTTGGAAAAAAGAGCTAGAAATCTTTTAAGATACAAAAAATACTATGAGTGCTTCAAAATTCATTTAAAAATGCCACAACTATTGTAAGGCTCAAAACAAAGTCACAGTCACCATAAACTTGCATATCACATCTTTTCCTTTTTTGCATTGCACCTTTGATTGTATGAAACATGGTTGGTGACATTTTGCAGACCCTACTAAATCACAAAACCATGATTAATGCATTATCATCGACAAGTAAACATTTTTAGCATCGACAAGTAAACATTTTTTTTCCCATTTTCATCATAAGAGACTCAAACCCTTCCGATCACAAGTACCACGATTAGTGTTGCCTTTCAATATGGATGATTCTCAAACAAGAGCATACACCAAGTACTTTAGTATACGTTGTAACCCATATGTGCATCAAATAATTTTTGGAGGAGGGACTATTTAGCTATTATTTTACAACATATATGCCCCTATTTTTTTTCTACTTTTTCTTTTTGCCCATTTTTCTGCCCCCTATGGAAGTTAAAACTAAAATTTGAGGCATTTAAACATGTCTCTATTATAATTCAAAAATTTATACGTGTTTTTAGGTTTGATTAGAATAACATGTACATTCTAACTATTGTTGAACACAACCTATACAAATAATACATATAAAAACATTGTATATTAAAAAATTCTAACTAATGAATCATATATATATACAATAAGGGAAAAAACCACAAAAACTAAAAAATCAACAAGTAGTACCTATCTTTTGAACACGTAGTGAAGAGAGGTTAATTTACCCAATTTAATCCTTAAAGTCCTAAGGCCATTTTTCTGCCAAAACCACTCAAAGCTATCACTTTTGCTACGTTCACCTATGAAATAAATTTTTTAAATATTTTTTAGAATTTAACCATAGGATCTTGTTCTACACTTGTCTTACATCACGTGATAAAAATTTTGTGATGTTTGATTGTGTAGATTGAAAGATATTAGCATTCAAAGTCGAAAAAAAAATTCTTTCAAGAAGTTGTTATGATTGCCCACAAAACAAGAAACTCCATAATTTTCACATCACTAATCCAAATGGAATTAATCAAAGCTTCCCATTTAGAAGAAAATATAATCTACAAGAAAAAATATTAAAATTTTTATTTCAATTTTTTGTGAATTTTTTTTGCCCAGTCTCTCCCATTTTGAGGTTATTGTGGCATAACTTTTGCTCCCTGGCACCGATTGGAATAAAAATTATATTTCCTAAAAGCTCATAAGTTTATCTATCTTATGAGAAAGTTTCAAAAAGTTTCAATAAAAATTGAGATCATAAGAGCCTGCTTGAAATCCATTTTGTCCCCCGTAGAGACAATGGAGCTTTAGGGCTTAAATATTTTATTCATTTTGCATCCTCCAACCCATTACAAACCCTAATTCTAATCACCACACATCCCAAATCCAAACCTGAACCAACCAACCTCTTATTTGTAATTTTAGATTTGTAATCCCATATGCAATTGATATGGGATATTGCTGAATTGTTGTATTCATCTTCTATTTATGTACCCATATCTATATCCATATCCGTCTTTTTTATTTGTACTTGTATTTGTATCTTAGATTGACAACTTTGATTTTCATCCATGGGGGCCCCCTTCCCAGATCCAACGATCTTCCTTTAACGACATCAGAATTTTGCAAAAAGAAAAATAGATGGCCTCGGGGGTCTTTTTATTGTTTTGAACTCACATCGGATGACAAGGGCATTAGAAAAAATTTGAGGACATTAGAAGGCCTTGAGTTCCCGCAGCAGGGAACAGGTTTGGCAACGTCGGAACTGCTGCCAGCAGCGCAGTCCGACGTGGCCGAGAGGCTGCCAGCTAGATTTAAAAATAAAAATAAAAAAAATAAAAAATTTAATGTTTTTTCATATATTAAGAATTAATTTATTAATTTATTTTTATTTTTTTGAAAAAAAATAAAAATTCTGACAGCCTGTTGGCCTGCCGCGTTCGCTGCTGTTGCAGGAACAGGTCCGGAATGGTCTTCTAATGCCCTCAAACTTCTTCTAATGATTTTTTTTTGGGGGGGGGGTTGTTTGGTAGGAATGTGTTGCATCTTTTTAGTAGATAGTATTATATTGGCTTAGCTTGACTTATGCAACATGTCCTTGAAACTTCATGTTACAAATACGAGTTGGTGCGCACAAATAAATAACAACCCAAAATGAGATGTTCATTATTTTGTCTAATTGCAGATAGAAAATGGAAGCTCCTCATGCGGGCTCTTCCTCTCCCTTTTAAACTACCCCTTGTGTAATTGTGTAGATTTTACAAATTTTATACTATAGATCATTACTATGTGCTATATAGTAGTTGTAATACAATACACTTCAAAGGAATGATGTTATAATAACTTGAATATTTAAAAGAAAAATTAGCTTTAAAAAGTACCATACAATAAGTATCACGATGTTTCCAAAGTAACCACGAGTAAAGTACCTGTGAAGCATACAAGACCAAAACAAGAGCACAAGACATAAAGGGTAAGAATATATGTTGGTGTACCTCAAGGTTGATGTAAAAAACACCTTGGCACCTTGAAGCTACAAGAAACATCACTGCACCTCCAAGCTATAAGAAACAAGATAGAAACAACCTTCTGCATAAAAACACAAGAAAAAAACCCCATGATTGAAACTTTAATACAAACATGAATACATGACCAAAAGTAAGAATATGGCCAAAACAAGAACAAAACGTAAGAAACACTTGTTGGTGCACCTTGAAGCTGCTACTGCACCACCTTCAAGTTCATGCAAAGAACACCTTCAAGTTGCAAGAAACAAGAATGCACTTCAACTTAGAATACATTCAATTAGATGTTACATTGAACGTTATTATTGACATAAAAACACAAGTTGTTTTATTGGATGTCCGCTAAAATTCGTCACAAAAAATGATGAAAACATGATATAAAATATGGGTTTCTTATATTGAATCATAGTCTAACCTCTCATAAGCAATCTCCAAGTGAAATCCTCAACCTTGAGCTCAAACTACAAACCTAAATAAAATGTAATCCAAAAATTCAAACAATACAAACCACATACCACATTCACACCAATATTTGGGGAGATGATTTATTGCTCACAACCGATACAATTTTTTTGAAGGAATGTTGAGCAATAGATTTCTCTATTTTCAATAATGATGAAATTGTTCAATTGCTATGTAATAGACAATATCACCCTATTATAAATGAGTTTACACACTTTGGGATGAATACATGGATTTTCGGTCACATTTTGCTTGTTTCATTTTTGTGAATGGATGTAAGTAGTTTCACTACTTCATTGTACATCATTTTGTGCTAACCTAAAAATAATGAAAAAAAATCATTATTTTGTACTTAAACCACATTTGTGCTCCACAATCAAACTCCACAAAGCTTGGATGAAGATGAACTAAAATCAATGGTCAAGATTTAGTTTCATTTCGTTGAAGATCAATAGGGGAGATTATAAGGGGGTGCTAGCTAGTTGGGAGTTTTTATTTTTATTTTTTAAATTTATATTGGTGTCTGTGTTTTGAGAGGATAGTGCATCCTCCATTCTCTCACCCAACCCTAGGCAATGAACATGCCAAGTTCAAATTTTACTATATATTATTAAATTTTAATTTAATTATATGAAAAGAAGTTATATGTATGTGTGATAGTAAGAAGTATGCCAAGTGTTGAAAGAGTTTTTGACGCCTTTTGGCTTGTGCTATCCCAATACCTTTTATAATGACAATTTTATATACAATGCAATGTGTGTTTTTTGGCGATGTGGTGGTCATTTTTTCCAATGTAATGGACCCAACACCACTCCCTTGGAACAAAATGGTATTGAAAGGGTGGAAAATCACCAAAAATTTTACATTACAATTTTTTTTTAATGAAATTTCTAGATTGTGGATGAAAATAGAATTATGTATATGTGACATGTACTAATGTGATATTTTCTATCCAATATGTAGATGAATGTTGAAATTTGGAGCACCTCTATATCATTTAATATCGCCACTTTTGCACTTCATAAAAAATGAAAAAAACCCCTTGATACAATGATATATTGTAGAAATTTATTATGTAAAATTTGCATCCCTAAATGGTAATTTTTCAATGTGCTATGAATTGTAAGGTTACAAAATAACCTCTTTACATTGACTACCAAGGATCCTAAAATGATGACAAACTTAGTTTGAAAGTACAAGTGTGCTACTAGATGATAAATACTTTGTAACATTCTTAAGTAGTATTGAATTTGCGTCTTTTTCTACTTCAGTAGAATTGTTTTTTAAACCCAAGAAGAATGTATTCCATTAGTCCATTCAGCCTAAAGCCTTTGATGAATCTATATGGAAGGTATGCAACCTTTCTAAAGATATAAAAGCTTAATAAAAAGGAAGGATTAGAAAATTCCAAAGTAGTAGCAAAGGAATTGCCCTAATAAAATCTAGATAATAAAATAGATATTCATTCTACAATGTTCAACACTAACTAAGATGATAGAAAGTAAGGCACATTGAGAAAATGTATTGACTGAACCTTGATCTTTTATAATCTTTGCATACAATACTGAGATGTCATTCCAAGACCTCACCTATTCTCAAATTTCCAAAGTGCAACTAGAAAATCAAACCTCATTGATCTACAACAATGATTGTTTGTAAAATTTTCTTAGTTAAAGCTTATGCTACATCAATAGATTACTGCTAGGCTACATTGAATGGAAGGACAAAAAATTGTAATATCAATTAGATATACAATAAATTTAATTTAAAAAAATATATGGCAAAAGATGTTAAAAATTTGGAACATTTTTTATGCCCTCATTCTTCACTAAATTAACATACGAGACTAGAGTATTAAGATCACTTTTTAATAGATGTAACGACCAATTATAGAATAAGGTAGGAAGACTCTATAGTAGTACCTCTTGTAGATGACATCAATAAAAGAGGTGTTCAAAATTGCCTATGTGACCCAATTATGATCAAGTGCTTTCTCAAACTTAGCACTATCAAATTTCCAAAAGTTACCAATGGAAGCTTGAAAAGTTCTTTGAGGCAAACTATAGGAGTTGAAGCATATGTTTATGACCTCAACTTTAAATATTTCAGTTTTAGCCATCATTCACAATTCTGACAAATATGACAATTTTAAATATTTTAGTTTTAGAGTAATCATAAAGTGTGTGCAATGAAGGTCCATGAGCCAAAGTTTGGAAAAAAACATAGGACAAAACTCCTTAAAGCACCTTAACTTGATCTAATGGAGTTTGGTGTTGTGTTTCTTTTGTACTATTCTTAGTTAAACCTTCTTTTGACACCCCTTCTACAAATTGGGGTTCAGTGTACAATTAATAACCGTATTGTCTCTAAAAATTCTCAATCCAATTCTATTCACTTCTGCTTTCATCTTGTTGTGATTTTTTTCCCAAATTCTCAACCCAAATCTGTTTTCATTCACTTACATCTTGAAGTGATTTTTTTTCCTTATTCATTTTTACAGATGTTGGATACCAAACAAGTGTCTCTTTCAAGTGAAGAATTCTAGGTCCACAGTATATTCCAAAACGTCATTTTAGAAGTCATATTGAAAAAGGTCTAAGGTAGGAGGCTCTTAAAGTGTGCACTTAAGGGTTGGTTTGCCTTTTTCATGTCGTTTCTTGTATGGGATTATTTTTAACTCATTTTTCAGACAAAGGAAAATAGATTCTGATTGTAATCCAAGTCGTTTTGTATTTTTTTGAAGCATTTTTGAATTACTTATGAATTTCCAAACAAGATGAATCATAGGTCCCTATTTCTGACCATAGGTCTTCCATAAATTGTTCACTTCCAACTTTTAGAGAGAAATGGGGAAAACAAAGCAAATGATTGATTCCATTTGAAGACCACCTCAAGTCCATTACATGTGAGTCTACATGAGCGGTTCTAAATGACCCACCAACATTCGAGCCTCCTACCTTAAACGAATTTATAACATATTTGTATCAGGAATTCCAACTTTTTGGAGCAAATACCAACAATGTATTACAATGTATCATAAAATTGATAACTGCAATATAGAATAAAAAGGAAAATTCAGATTTCCAATCAAGTTTCTGAAAACTAACGATACAATCTATAACAGAATCTGGATAGAAGTCTGGAAAAAATCTCTATTATGAATTGGCACTTGGATTTCTGATGCAACCTTCAGCACACCAATGGCAATGCCCTTGGGTTTTTGAAATGTAGCGTCGAAAAGTACATTGGCTTTCAAGGACTCCTTTACTTTGTAGAAGACTAGAAAATGGAGATATGGAGAGATAGGAGATTTTCATATCGTTCCTGACAGAAAAGAGGCATCCACAGGTGCCAAGTTACAAGAACAAATATTGTTTGCAGATGAAACAATAGAATTTGACATTCAAAGGACCACCATTGAGGTGACCTCTAAAAAAATACCTAAAAAGAATTGGCCACCACATTTGGCGTCCATGAAGAATTAGCAAGTCACAGCGACTCTCTGTTTATCGGCGCAAATGAAAAAGTGATTTCATTGCGAAAAAATGAGTACAGACCAAACCCTTTGACAGGATGAGCCCATAAGTTTTACCCCACGGGAGAGGTTGAAAACTCTTTCATTTCAAGCTTGCAACATCAAACACACGCCATTTATACCACAAATTTCGGCTTCTGAAGAGACCTACAATTGCATAAAGATTGAGTGTTGAATAGCAAGTCTATTTACAGGTTAAATTGGGAAGGCACATGAACTAACCACCTGGACGATAATAACTTCTGGATACTTCACAGATAACCTGACCTGAAGTAATAACGACTGATAGGACGAAGCTAGACAGTAAAAGAGGTGACTGCAGAAGCTAGCTGCTGCAGTCGAAGTATTTTGGATTCGCAGGTGAATCATACTCAACTTGTAGCTGCAAACACACCCTCAATCAGTACAGGAACCATCCAAGTCGCAACTTACATCAATATGACAAAGAATGAAGTGGAACATTAGTATGAAAACAAACCTAGCCATATTAAAACATGCCAATTGTAAAGAGGCTAGATTTTCTAGAACACCTCTTCGAGGTTAGATTCTCAATTAGTGAAGAATTCAACTAGAATGAGGCAGCAAATAGATCATCAGCCCTGTTTCAAAGCCGGCAGAAAAAATAGATCACACATTGAAATAAACATTACAAATCACATTAACAATCCTTTTCTCTTCAAAGTGAGCATGCATGACCTAGCACCAAAACAAGCACAAATCACGACACTGGAGTCTACCGGTGGTCAACAAACAATAAATAAAGTTCAGCGGCATTCAACTGGTAGCACAAGACCACAGCTGTGCTTACTGAGAAGACAAATTACCTGACCCTCATCCGCATCTGCATGCCGCTGCGGGAAGACCACCCGTAGATCCCCGTATATGTAGAATCGCCTCTCTTCTTCAGCCTCCGCAGAAGAACCTAAGCACTTTGGAGATCCCGACCTCGATTGTATGTTGGATACCTTGTCCTTTCCATGGTTCCTAAGGGGTGGGCACATGAACCTCAGATGGAGGGCATATTTCAAGACACCGGGAGTGACTTCACCACCTTTAGAGCCTCCCTTAGAGTGACCATGCCGACCAAGATTCGGCTGCATATTGCTCCTCAACCCAGCTGCTGTTTGGTCAACCTGCTTGCTGTCATCTTGAGCAGGATCCTGATCCAAGAGTGCTGTACCACCGGCTTTGACTTCTAAACTTTTGAACGTAAGAAGACCACTGTTTGCAAGAGGCACACCCCGAGCTTGGCATTCAGCTTTAGCAGCGGGTCCATACTTTCCAATTGTGTCTGTGGCAGATCGCATCCGGTTGCAACCCACACCAGAACTGGTCCTGTTTTTTAGAGGCTCAGCTTTAGCCATAACCAGGTCATCAGTCCCAGAACAAACTTGCGAGCCACTTTCTCTACCTTTGAACCTGTACAAATCTACAGAAGCTCCTGAGGAGCTCATTGAACTACTGAAGTTGGAAAAGCTACACCGGCCACCCCGCGATGGAGAATCAGAAAATCCATTTAAGCGAGGATCCGGTCTGCCAAATTCTTTTCCAGGAATTGAGTTGTGCGCATCAGATGCTAAGGAAACCTTATGCCGAAGAAATGTCTACACAATGAAAAAAAAAAACCAACTCAAAATCCCCATCTTAAAAGCATAGTCAACACTGTCACTAGTCAGCTCCCTACAACAGGCTTATCACCATCAGTGATGAAGAGAAAGCATGTGCAATCAGGAAATTATCACTGCACCTTGCAAATATACAGTATCTTACCATCACAGTTCCCAATTCAAAAATATAGGCTATCACCTTGTACTATATAACAACTATTTGGCAATCACCCAGAACATCATAAAAATTCATACCTTTGTACCAGGCGGCATATCTGTGAGGTCGTAGTTACATATGAAGGTATGCACAGGGGTCCTTTCTGGATTGCTTAAGACCTACACGCAGACAAACTTAGATGCAATTAATTCACCAAAAATACTTATAAGTGGTTTAGCATTTACAATGCTGTGTGTACACCACAGAAAGAATCAATTTAGCTATCAGAAAATTTGAACGTAAATCACATTCCTAGACCAAGCACCTAATGTCCTAAGAGGTGTGCTACTGTACCAATTGAACCCGGCCTTTAACAGGCACTTTAAAGCGCGCTTTGCTGGGACTCCTGCTTGATTTACCACCAAAAGAAATCCCGGCCACATCTATGGAGGCGAAATAAGGAAGCGAACTATCTCCATTCACACACGACACTGAGAAGGGCAGCTTCTTCATTGGTGGGGACCAACTACCTCCAGTAACACTCAGCAGGGCCAAAAATCCATCGAGCTTCTGCAGCATTCATCAGAGATGACAATGTGGTCAAACATCATCTCAAACTCCATGAAATGTGATTTAAATAGAAACAATTTAAATTTCCCTGTCGATCACTCAAGAAAACCACTTAAGAAAGAGAAGGACATGAGCAAGTCAAAACTTACCTGGCTGGCTTTACCAGCCAAGAATCGCCCAGAAAGAAGAGACTCTTCAAAGGAACCAACCAAGGATCGCCTATTTAGCACACCAATCGACCCTACTGGACTCTTCGGTCCAATAGAAGGTGCAGAAAAAGGTTCAAATCCCCAACTGCCTGGTGACCTTGATAGACCTTGGTGCTTTTGTAGATTACCAAATAAATTGACGTGCCTAGAATCATCAAA
Source organism: Rhytidiadelphus loreus (assembly GCA_947034895.1). Taxonomy (NCBI): domain Eukaryota; kingdom Viridiplantae; phylum Streptophyta; class Bryopsida; order Hypnales; family Hylocomiaceae; genus Rhytidiadelphus; species Rhytidiadelphus loreus. Next base: position 52,137,206 of record OX344764.1, read on the forward strand.
CACGCCGTCTATTCGAGTATCGGCAGCTTCCTCTTCACTTGCAGGCTCACCCCATTTCAAATGGCGCTGAGTAGGAGTGTGCAGTCCATTGACAACAGCAGGGTGGTCCGAATACCGACTACTTCTTGCAGAGCCCAAATCCGGGGTGGCTGCTATTGCCGAGGAGGCCCAGCGAGGTCCAAGGGGTGATAACGACAGAGTAGGAGGGACACCTGAACGTACAGTTCGAAGACCCCTGGAAAAATACTCCGGGTTAAGAGACAATCCATGGGCCCTCTCCACATTCACATTAGCTGTTCTTCCTGCAAGCTCTTCAGGCTTCGGTGTCAACCCTAGGTCAGCACCTTCATTGCGTAAGACAGGCCCGTCAGTTTGCACTGCTGGCTGTCGCCCCCTTTCTCGAGATCGAGGTATAGGAACCGGCTCGCTGGCGACACTAACGATGTTGGCGACTTTGTAAGGATACACATCAGACGGTAGTTCATAATTATCCACATCCTTCGAGCCTTGATCATCTGAGCTACCATAATCTGCCACACCAGTACTCTGACTAGCAGCCAGCATGCTAGTGAGAGGAGAGAAAGCCTTCTTGCGAATGGTGTTAAGGCCAGCGTCATTGGCACCGGCCTCTCGACTGCTGCTGGAGAGCGAGAATTCACCAAAATCATACTGCAGAAACACACATTTTTGGAGTATCAGACCTAATAGAATCCGAATTCATTGGGAGTCAAAACAAAAGGTTTCAATCGTTGAGTAGTTTGGCCACGAGCTAACATCACAAGAGAGAAGCAAAGGTCTACATTGCAGAAATTTGGAAGTACATTGACCGTGCCACTTTCGTTCTGCCCCGAAACATCAGTAATTTAAAACAACAATGGTCATAATTCTCGAAGCTTGCCAGAACCTTCAACTCCATGGCCTCTTAAAGACCTGAAGAAGAGATATGTTATTCATCTTGTGAGTAAGTCAAGTGCATTCTCGTTGGTGGTACACGAACATCAGCATGAGCACCACATATACGTACTGACCTGTACAGCATCCGCGTTTTCACTTGAATGTTTGGAGGCTGTGATGAGAGACGACGTTGACGTCTGTGATTCAAATCCGACAATAATTGAAGTAGGAACTCCGGTGACGGAAGCACTTTTCTGTGGACGAAACAAATTACTTTCCAGAAGATCAGACCGAACAGCTGCTTTATTGCTGGAGCTTGCAAGAGGATACTCCCAGACAGTGCCATCTTCAACATCAATGTGCGACTTCGAACCTCCTTCGGGAATGCCAGTATGATCCCAGAAATCTGTGGACACTCCACTTTTGGATGCCTTTCCGTGTGCTGCTGCAACCCCTCGAGCAGGTGAATCATGACTAACAGCTCCTGGAATCTCCCGGTCAGTAGCAGTACTACTTCGAGCAAAAGCTTCCCCCGGCCGAATATCAGCTGCTGATTCACTAAATGGCCCAGGCAGACCCATGCTTCTGCAACAACGCTGCTATCTTATTGATTGCACAATGTTTTCTTCAGCTCAAATTCTATAGCTAAGAAATTGTTGCCGAGATGCCTCGACAACGTGACTTACCTAAACCTTCAGATTCTTGTCAAAGTTGCAGAATGCCCGAAAATCAAGGACATGGATTGATTTGCATTAACCTTCCACCCACCAGCTAGCATATGGTGGAAAATCATCCCGAAATGGTGATACCACTCCCAGTTAAACAAATTGGATATGACACTGAGACTTTCTGCTGCATTGCAGTTAGTCAGTTAGAAGGATCCACATTGTAGGCTTTCCCAAAGACGCACATCATCACCGGTATACCGTGCAATTGTTGCTGATCTCCGCGCACCAGCAAACATCTGAGAACATAAAATTGTCTAACTGCCTGCCGCTGTGTTCACATGGTTGTGACTCATAGCATCACATCCATGAAAAGAACACACTGGATTGGGGATTCAGGCCGCTGAATTCTAAGGCCTCTATCCTGTGTTTTCCTAAAGTCTTGTTCAGCTAGAGCAACACAGTGCACCTCAAGCGAGGATTCCAAGGACCAGAAGCCCGTTTCTAATATAATCGATTCACAAATTCTCAAACCACTATCCAAGGCAGCTTCCACGAAGAATTGGTTTCCCAGACCTTGGACCCTCGTAAGCTCTCCTGAAGATCCATGAGCTCTTCCAGATAATGCTTACGCCCTCCTTTCACCACTGCCAAATTACCAGTCTTTCCCTTTCCGTGATGAAGCCCTAAACACAACAAGGAACCGAATTCAACAAAAGAACACCGAAAGTCCAGAAAACCAACACAGATTACAGCAGCACAAAGTACTTTGATTCCGAAACATGACCAAAGTCCACCAGAAACACACCAGAAACATTCAGCAACCTTATGAAAACAAATGATTAGATGCTCAAGAAACAATGAAACCACCATTGACACTGGTACCCATGCTTACCCTACATCCCAAAACTTTCTAGACTGTCACCACTAAATTGAAATTCCAGTATATACCCGCCCTCATTCACCCCAAAGTAAAACGCAATAACCTAATCCAATCCCACACAATCCAGCTGACTCCGCAAATGGAACTACAGAAACAATAACCACCCAATTGCAAACCAAGAATCAAAATAGTATTACCAAGGAGAGTGACGACAGGGCACAACCGAGCGAGCTCCAAGCAAGCTGTTCCTGCATCTCCCGAGCTCGCCACGCCATAACCCCGAACCCTAACGTTCAGTCATTCACAAACCCCACGCAAGAAAACTGAAATTCCTCCTTGCGTTCCGTAACGAGAACAACTCTTCAGACTCGGGTGATTCCCCAATTCCTCATAACGCATGTACCAATCCGGCCTTTCCGATGCGCTGCCTTGTTGCCACCTCCGAATTCGCTTCAACCGCAACCCAATTAGCGCAATTGGAGACGATTTCCGAAATTCTGCACCACAGGCGAGGGCTCCAATTGAAGAATCTGCTGCAATGGGATGCGGCGAATTCGCGGCGGGCATCGAACGTCGCGTGTAGGACCGATCGCTTGCAGCGTAATACGCGAGACAGCTGCCGTGCGCAGGCTTTGTAGGGACGAGAGGCTTGGATAGCAATCCACCGGCCGACCGATGGACGGAGGTATTTTTGCAAGTGAGACCGTTGGTCGGAGGAGCTGATTAGTTCGATGGTCTTGGGTTCGAACCGTGCAGCGCTGATTCGAGTTGGTACTACCGTGGATTGGTAGGGTGTCCACTGCCGTGTTGTGGGCTCTGATGTCCTATTTCTCTGGCCATTCTCTGCCACATCTCAAAAAAGCACCCCTTACATTATATGAACTTCAATATAATTGCACTAGATGTGACTTTCATATAAACATATGATTTGAAAGTTCTTTACATGTCGTGTTTTGTGTGTAGATAGGGAATTTCGTTAAAATGGCAATATTTGATGTGCCATTTTCAGAATGTGTGGTCTAAACCACAAAAGTGCCATCTAAGACTAGTATAGATTTGAGACATCTAGGATTGGTATAGAATTCAAACTGCGTGGTCTAAACCACAAAAGTGCCATCTAAGATTAGTATAGATTTCAGACATCTAGGATTGGTATAGATTTCAAACTACATAGTCTAAACTCTAAAGGTACCAAAGTTGCGGAATGGTTGCCATTTTAACAAAATTCACCATGTAGGTACTTAGGTGAAACCATCTGAAATTCTCTATTCAATCCTTTAACCCTAGAATGCTAGGTTGGTCACCATGGAAGTCATCTATTTAGGTACTTTGTGAATCATTTGCTTAAAAAATTCCAAAAGCATTCATTGGAGGTCAAACTATTGTGTAAGATCTACCTTTTCCAGCCAAAATTTCAAGGATGAATATTTGCATTTCTATTTTATAGAAGGATTCTCTTCCATCTATTGGACACTTAGTGTCGACAATGACATTATGGGGTTAAGGACACTGCAACCAAAAAGTAGTTGATGGATGACTTTCCCTATTACTATGGAAAAGAAGAATGTACCTATTGGTTTAAAAATCAAATCATTTTTTAGTGACTACCTTGATCATAAGTAGACTTCCTTCCAAGGTTACAATGATGTACATATATAGAGTCAAAATTATAATGAGGATTATTGTTTCTTGTACGTAAATGAAAATATGAAAGTCTACCTTGATCATAGGTAGACTTCTTGTACATAAATGAAAACACCAAAAATCTACCAAATTTCAGAACATCAAATTAGACATTTTTGCACTTGGTCAAATGTACTAACTAGATATATAGTTGCTTGTTGAAAAGCGTATTTTCAAAACTATGGTATCTCAACTTTTTCAAAAACAAATTTTATTTGTTCTATCATGTAGTACCACATTAAGTGGAACAATCACATTCAAACCCTTTTTTGATTTAGAAAGCTCTTCTTTCTAGTACATTTTAGTCTTTTGCCATTGTATAGTGTAATTATATTAATTAATATTATACTATTTTCTTGTGAATTTCACATATACACTTGTAATGATTGCAATCATTTAAAGATTTCATTTAGAATATCAAAATCAAGTTGATGGTACCTCCACTAGCTTTCCGTTTAGAGTTTAGGGTTCATGCAAAATATTGAATATGCACTCTAACAACTATAAACACACTCAAAACACATACATAGTGCCTATACTACCTTAACATGTATTGGTTTTCTATTATGACACTACATCGTTTTGTGTCTCCAATACAAATATAGTTGATTGTATTGTGTCTTTTGTTTCTCTTCTACCAACTACATCCGTGTCTTTGTAAAAATTTAGTCTGATGATTGGAGATAATGGGGGTGAAGAAGTATATTTCAAAATCCTATCCACCATAGCATTGGCAATTGGCTATGACACTCTCATATAAATTTGAAGATATTGTGTATCTTTCTAAGATGAACTTGACTAGGTAATACTTGTACTACCCTTCCTCACCAATTCAATAATATTGTATGGACTTACTATTATAAAAATATTTGTCCTTTTTTAGTGTCAAATTCATAGACTCTAAAAAAGTAAACACTAACAATATAGACATAGGTTCTACAAATGTTAATGTTGTTACACGTCCTCCTATGTTTACTTCAACATCCTTTGGCTTTACATTATCTATATCACTAATTAAATTAATTTTGAAGGAATATGATCAGGGGCTTTTTCAATGTCTACCAACCATGTACACCCTTTTTGGATGTCACTCAAAGAATTGATATCACACGGACCAAAACTTTAACCATGATTTGGAAACTTGTCAACATGTCTTTGCATAGGGCCTAAAAAAAACATTCATTGTGCTCTAACATGCACTAAGATAAATCAACCCATTCTTGGTAGAATGATTGGTTTGTTCCTATTAGCATTGTTGAAATTTTGTAATTTTTTTCTGAAAAAATGATAAATGTGAGAAAAGACAAGAGCAATTGAAATTATATCTTTGACAAAGTATAAATTTGTTATGAATTTTTGAAGTGTATTACCCAATTGGCCCCAATGAGTCTTTAGACTACCCAAAAAATAATAAAAATGCATTCCTACCTCATGGTTGTCTTACAAACCTAAAGCAATCACAGTATTTCCTATAATGGCCTCAACATCAAAGCCTAAAAAAACACTTTTGTGATGGATTTACACTCAAATTGTGTAAATTCTTAAGGTGGGCACTAATCACTACATTACTACCACTAATTCAACCTATTGTAGCCCAAATCTCATTTATTGAATTTTTGTTGTTGTGAGTCTTTTTCTATGTGTCTAGAATAAGTCCTTTGCTTGGAATGTGGTGTTTTACCTTGATGTATTACAATGTTTTGAACAATGCTTGCTAGAGAAGTGCTTGAATATTGCTTGTGAGGTTAAACAATTAATCTTCTAACAACTATAAGGCAAATTTGTGTTTGATGGATGACTTCACAAACCTTTTTGTTGGATGGAAAAAAAGAAATTTTCATTAATTTTTGGGGAGAGATGTTTGAATGCTTGTGCCATGGATCATGGATGGTGTTGAGATTCCATCACTAATATATTTTTCATTTCCTTATAGACAAAACGCTTAATTCACATATCACCTTATAATGCAATTTCAGCTCTATACTCGTGATTTAAATTTGAGCTATAAAAATGATACTTTTTGAATTAGAATCTTACTATTGAAATGAATTTCATCAATTTTAGTTTCTACTTCATTTTGCCATTTCAAGAAATCTCTACAATTGAATATTTTATTACAATTAGAACTTTTGGTATACAACCACAAGTTTACTTATTATTATTTTTAATTATAAAATCAAACAAAAATTTGATTTCTACTATCAAGATGTTCTACTTTATAATATACATCCATGGTTCCTATTTCAAAAAAATTGAACATGTTTGCATTTGATATGTATATGAATTTTCTTCAATTTTTTCTTCAAAACTTGATATATAGTAATTTCAAATCTCTTCAAAAGAATCTTAATTAAAATTTCACAACTTCATGATTTAGAGAAAACATGTGATTTCATCTTTCCAAAACAAAATGTAAAGAATTTCACCTATTATATTAAAAGTATGTAGTCATGACCCCTATCACAAAATCCGTCACATTTTCATCCTAGAGAAATACCATCCAATTATTTAATCCAACAGTCATGATGAAAATCAAGAGCATAACAAGTGAACATTCTTCCACGACGCAAACAAGACAATTCATTGCAATTTGAAGTTGCTAGTCCATATATCTCAATATATAGATCATTGCAAAACGGGCGTTGATATGGGATTAAATATGGAATGAAGGATTTTTGAAGTTCGTCATATGGTTGAATGTATCATTCAAGATTTTCAATTCTTTTTCTACAGTCTACAGCTAAAACACATCTATTGTGAAGTGGTCCAATAAGCAACCAACAATAGAAATTGTTGTGAATATAAAACTAAACAAAACATAAAAGCAAGCCAAACACTCAAGTATGCAAGAAGAAAAATTACATGCCTTAACATTGAATGTAGGAAGTATATACAAAGGGAGAGAGAGACAATGAATAGTACTCTCTCCCTCTATTTGCTTAAGAAATACCATCAACTACTTTGTTGACTAATCCTCCACCATCTTCTGGAGAGCGTTCACACTACGTTTCTTAACAAAAACTTTACCGCAAAACTTGCTTTTAGATCATACCAATCTTGAATGGAAAGGTTGGCCAAAGGGTTGAGTCCTACTTCAATTTCCATGTAATTATGAATGAAATGTTCCATTTATTGAAAGACCCACTAATCACGTGCAAAACTTGAAATCAAAAGCCTCAATTGAGAGAAAAAGGAGCTACACTGCAACGCATGGAAACCTTTCTTCAAGAATGAGTTAGTGCCATCTTTTGAGTGGATAGTAGTGAAGAGAGTGTAATAAGCAGAGAGTACCATAGTCTGGTCTGTCTTTTGAGTGGATAGTGAGGCAGAAGTTTTCTGCCTCACTATCCGCTCAAAAGAATTTTTAATTTAAAAAAATATTAATTCAACACACACGTACGAAAAAATTTAATTTAAATTTAAAAAAAATTTCATACCCCTTGTCTGCCTCCAGCCCCCCCAAAATTTGACTTTGAAAATTTCACAACTGGCCCCCTCCCCCTCCTATTATAATCATCAAAAAACAGTGTATTGACAAACAATAAGGGACAATTCATGTATTCAATTTGTATATGTATAGTATCTAAGTTATATCCATATCCCATATTCGATTCGTATACGTATAGTATCTGTATACATATTTGCATCGCGGATCAGGGAGAAAGAGCGTCGTCAGTAAATTTGTTCGAGATCAATGGTAGGGGTGGGGGTAAGATTAAATTTTTTTTCAAGATCAACGATTGTAATTGTGCCTGGGGGGCGGGAAGAGGTAAAAAATTCACTTACCTGTACTTTTCTGTAATCACAGTAGATAGTAGTGAGGAGAGTGTAACAAGTAGAGGGTACCCAAGTATTTTTTTAATTTTCTTTATTAAAATCCCCCAATAACAAACCCCCAAAACCACAATTACCCAATCCAACCTCAATTATTCAACCCCACCCTAGTTACTCAACCCCACCCAACTCCAATTATTAAAGCCCCTCCCCTTTATGTAATTTCCAGATGTAATGTGAAGACCAAACGATATGGGTTATAATGCTTTTGTATCATATTTTTGTAAAACCCAGCAGCAGAAACTAGAGAATGCAGAGAAACCCAGGGACCGTCGATTGTGCAACCTAAATCGACAATTCTTTTTTTTCCCCTCCCTATCAATGGTGGGGAGGGGTTACTTTCTTTTGGGGGTATGATCAACCACCCGTCCGGGTAGGACATTCTAGCACGTAGGTGCCATCTTTTGCCAGGATATATAGTTAAATTACCGTCATGAGTAAATATGTCACAGAATCATGTAAATAATTCACAGGTGTGAGTCAGCTGGAGATCAAAATTAAACGATCAATCATTTGAGGAGTAAGTACTGTAAGAAGCACTCTCCAATGCGCTCTTGGACCTCCAAGAGCTGGAGCCGCCCGGACCTCTAGGTCGGAGGCGCTGGACCCCTCCGGGTGGTCTCCATTGGGGTCCTGGAGGCAGGACGTGGAGGGGCCTTTTCAAATCAAGAACGAATAGTAACCCGCAAAACAAAGATCCGCGCTGTAAATAGGGGGTCTAGGGGAGGGTCCGGACCCTCCAGCCCTGCGCAAGCGGAATGCACAGGCTGGAGCCTGGACCTCCAGCCACTAGAAGAAAAACACGTCCGGCACAACCAACTACTATGCAACTAGTGCCCTATGCAATTGTCATGCAACTAGTTTCCTCTCTATTTGCACCAAATCTAATGTAGTTGTTTTGTGTCATTGTTTTACAACATTCATTCATTGTTTTAGTTGCAAAGTAGTCATTCTGTAGTTGCAAAAAAAGACTAGGAAACAACTAGTGTCCTATGCAACTATTATGCAACTGTAAAATGACTATAGTTGTTTCCTAGTTGTACGCTAGTTGTTTCTTAGTTGCACTCTAGTTGTTTCCTAATTGCTTTCAAAGTTCATTCCCATTCGTGTTATATCAATTGACCCATATCAATTATAAAGAGTACCATTAGATTGAACATATAAGACTTGTAAGTTGTTATAGTCTTATGTAATGAATTCTTTTGATAGAATTCTAAGATTTCTATAATTTGTGGGTTTCTACAATTTGTAGATTTTGTATATAAGAATTTAAAAAATAATTAAAATTCAAGAAATTTTATAATCTAGGAAATTGAATTTTGAAATCTAGGAAGAAGGTAGATCTGAAATTTTGAAATCTAGGAAGAGGGTAGATTTGAAATTTTGAAATCTAAAAAAAGGTAGATTTGAAATTCAAAAATCTAAGAAAAAGGTAGTTCTGAAATTCTAAAATCTAGAAAGGAGGTAGATCTGAAAATTTGAAATTTACAAATCATTGAGATTTATATTTTAAAATTTACAAATCTACAAGTTGCAAGCAAGTTGCAAGCAAGTTGCACACAAGAATGAAGTTCTTTGTATGGTATCGGATGACAAAAAACCTTGCAACTAGACTGCAACTAATGCGACTTGTCCACTGCAACTACGGACTCTACATTGTCACCTAGTTGCAAATGTCCTATGCAACTACAAAATGAGTTGCATACTGTAGTTGCAAAACCCCTCATTTTCTTCTAGTGAGCCCGGACCTCCAGGTTGCTCTACTTTTGTAATGGAGCCCTCCTGAACCCCTCCGATCTTGGAGGTCTAGGAGGCAATGGAGAGGGGCTCTAAAGGTGAGTGTGCACATAGACCGAGTGTTTTTGTTAGCTTTAATTTTCTGCGAAGTTTTTGTGTGTCAATCTGTGCATATTGGCAGCTGGAAAGGCCAGAGAAAAATGCATCAAAAGCTTGACTTTTGAACAGTCCAAGGTGACGGACACCAAAGTTGTATCAATTCTTTTTTGAATTGTAACCATTGAATTGTAACCATACAAATTTAAACTAGACATGTTGTTAGAGATCACATAGGAAAAGAAAACACAACAATTATTATATCACTTATGGATTGAAAAATTTATATAATGTTTGATCATGAGTGTGTTAAAACTGTGAAAAAATGATTTGAAGTCTTTCAATCCTCTTTTCACATGTCCAATCTAAAAAGTTGGTCACCAAAAAAAATATATGAGGATAAAGGGCCTAACATGCATAATGCCAATCAACTTATGGCTTCTCAAAATCTACTAACTCTACAATTTTTTAAAAATGAATTTCTAGTGTGATTCTTTCTCCAATAGCTCTAGTGTATTTGATGGGCTCATTTCTCAACACTGGGGAAAGTCAAGATTGCAATGGACACCCCTTTCACTCAAAATCTTGAATAGGAAAATCATAATCAATCATTTTTAGAATCGGATTTTTGATGCTAAAAGTGGACTCCTAAAAGAATTTTTCAAAATATAAACTACTCAAAATTATAGTTGCATTTGAAACCACCATGCTCTAAGCTAATGCAACGGCAAAGTCATACCTTGAAACTTCAACTGAGACCGCACCACATTAGGGGAGAAATGAGGCCTATGAGAGACCTTCCAGCCATGGTTCCCCATGTTGCAAACCATGGCCGGACAGTCTGATTAATTCATTATAATATATATATAATTTTTAAAAAATATTTAAATATTACTATTTTTTTTTATAAATATATTTTAAAAAATATTTTGAAATTAATTCATTAATGCAATCCAACCTGATAGTCTCTGTGCTAGGTCGGACTGCTGGTTCTGCGACGTTCCCACAGTCCGGGAACATCGGAGAATTCGAGGTCTCCCAATGGCTTGAAAACTCTTCTAATGTTTTAGGTGATTCTTCAATCGATTAGACTTGAGTTTTTAGTGTCTTTTTCTCCTTCACTATGCTTGGCTTTCTATTTAATTCACTGCTTAATTCAATTTTTTAATTTAAAAATAATTTAAAGTTTTATAACTTTCACACCATAGGTCCAAATACCATGAAACAAAGTCCACACACACCTCCTCATAGAGAGCTTTCCAATAGTACCAAAAATATAGTGGGAAACTCACGGGTTCTCAAATCTCAAAGTGTTAAACAAAACAAAATAAAACCAACTAACCAACTAATTTAAGGTACAGACTAGTGTACCTTTCAGTATTGTTGCCACAACCAAATAAAAGTAAAAACAATTTGTAAAGGCTTTGATTTAATATTTTTAATGCATGAAGGAGTGTAAGGGCTTTGTTTTAGTGTAAGAGGTTGTCTTCTTAATACAAATAGAAAATTCTATACATGAAGAAGTGCAAGGGCTTTTTTTTGGTGGTGTTTGGACATGTGATGTGAAAAGTTATGATTTTTTCAAAATAAAATATAATTAAGTTAAATTTTTGAATTTATAAAACTTTTTGAATTCAATAATTTTCACACCATAAGTCCAAATGCCACGAAACAAAGGTTGTGCACCCCTCTTGTGAAGAGCTCTTCAACAATACCAAGAACACCATTGGACACCTCATGGTCTTTTAGATCTTTGTGTATAGATTTTTGGGGGAACAAAATGGAACGTGATAAGGAAAGAAATGGAATGTGATGGTATTAGAATTTTTGGCATACCGCAATGACCGCACATTGTGCAGTAAAGGATTGTAAAGAAATTTTAATTAGATTTCAACCTCATTGCTTTTACAGTAAATTTCAATAAAATTTGTAGGAAGAATTTTTTATGCATTTTGTTTTTTGAGGGTAAATCTTAACATGACATTTGATAATTATGCCAAATTTTTGAGCATACAAGTTTTTATTTTATTATGGAGTTGGATTTGAATTTTTTTTTTCTGTGCGGTAATTGGCAAGTTTACTACGTATGAAATATTCCATGTATTAAGACCCACTATTCATGTAGAAAGTTTGAAATGAAAAGCCTCAATTGAGAGAAAGGAGCTCCACTACAATGCACGAGAACCTTTGTTCAAGAATGTACGGTAGGAGGTTCAAAAAACATTCATCTTAGGGTGGCCTATCTTTTCATGTCTTTTCTTTGATGAGAATATTTTTAGCTCATTTTTTCAAATAAAGAGAAATAGATGCGGGATGTAACACAAGTGGTTCCATATTTTTCAAAGCAATATTGAATTACTTACAAATTTTCAAAGAAGTTGTGTTGTCAACACCTATTTATGACCCTGTGTCTTCCATAAATTGTTCACTTGCAACTTGCAAAGAGAAATGCGAAAGCAAGGAGAACGATGGGTTGCAATTAATAATGCTTTTTTCCTCAATCCATTCAATAACTATAGAGGATGATCAATTTAAGGATCACCTCATATCCATTTCAATGCTAATTATAGGAGTGGTTCTTATGCATCACATGTAAGTCAAAGCGCAAACCCTTCATGTGCGCTCATGTGTTCATGACACACATGAAAATGACAGACTTGCCTAGTACAGCTAATGATACCTGCTTTCATCATCTAGAAGTAAAAGTGCTTCACCAGAACTAAGTGCCCCTTTAGACTACTGTAGATACTGTCTCCTACTAAGTCAAATTTAGGCAGCCCCCACAAGTGAACCCTTTTTTGAGCTACCGATCAGTCATGATATTAAGCATGCTTGTACGACACAAGGAAACAATTTACAGAACTTATTGCAGCTAACTTCAATTCCTGGTAAATCAAGCACAACATCAAGCACACGAACTTACAAAGATGAACCCAGATGGGCAAAAAACACCAATATTTTGCTCACACAGGCCACTACACTAAAAAGGATATTTAGTGTTGGCAACACTATTTGCGAACCATGACACTAAATATCATTTACCCTACTAAAATAAATAACACTAAATGTAATTTCTAACACTAAAAGTACTCTATGATAAATCTGAAATATGAAGAGGTTTACATTTAGTGTTAGATTTCAGATTTCAGATTTAGTGGGTCAGATTTCAGATTTCAGATTTAGTGGGTCAGATTTCAGATTTCAGATTTTACATTTAGTGTTACAAAGGCAGCGCATTGAAGTTTAGCACTACACTAATTGTCCTAAAATTGACATTTAGTGTAGGGTCAAGTAGGGTGGTAATTACACTAAATGTAATCCAACACTAAATATCCTTTTTAGTGTAGCGAATGCATTTGGGAAAAGAAGCCGAGATCTCCAATCGCATGTTCACGAGTAAAACAAAATGAGCGAATCCACTCAAGAAGATATCAATGAATCCCCCCACCATGACAACTTATTATATCTGGTGTGCTGCTGTAACTTGGCAGCAACCACCCAATCTTTAACCCCTAAGCGCTCCGACGTCCAGAAATCGGACGATGAACAGAATGGAAGGTTCACAGAAGCCAGAGAAAGAAGTTTTTTCATTCATCCTTTTTTTTGGAGGTTCACATTGAAGTTCTACATGCATTAGTGCTAACGTTCATTGTATTACTGTGAACAATTGATAGAGAAAAATCGGAATGATCAAACATGTCTCATTCTAGTAGAAATTAGGTAGTGCCCAGACGTTGAAAAGTGTTGAAATTTTTTTCCTAAAGATCAAACTTTCGATAGGGGCAGTGGATATTGGGCTGTCATTTTGGGTTGCTTCTACCGTCCCAAATAAAAAGGACACTTGATATGGTGTTAAAATAATGGATTCAAGGAAACAGTACACATTCTCTTATAGGACAAGAGTAATAAAGATACATTACAGTACAATGGCAGGTGTCACAAGCACATGAAATCCTATGATTATAAAACAAAGGAAGGGAATTGGCGGTTGCAGAATTGTACCTTCAAGTGGCGGCAAAATAGAATTCTAAAACACACAGTTTCATTCTTCATTCAGAATGCAAAATTTCCAGTATACTGCAATAAATTGTGAGTACTCTCAGTAGTGGCGACGGGATAACTCCGCAACCAATTTCGATGTCATCATCTACAGTTCGTATAGATAGCAGTCCTAGAAAGCCAGAAATCATGTCTTCAACTTCAAGAAGCCGTCAAAAGAGTTCAAAAGTTCCCAAATTTTTTAAGGCTATGAACCCACTACCTTCACAAGAGACAGCTGCAATTGATGACATACGTACGCATGCTATAAAGAAACTAACTTAATTTTTATTCACGTAAGCACAACTAGAATGTGTCATGTGCCCTCAAAAATTACTTTGCCTCCCATTATGAACATCAACTACACTATATTGAACCTGGACGTCCACGCAACCATGACTGTACACTTTTGAGAGACTGAGCGATTTCTATCATCGTGAAACATCCTATTCCTCGAATGTCTTCAACTGCAAGGACGTAGTTTACACAGACATGCCAACATTCTAGTACAACGCTTTAGATAAGAGCTTTTGTAGTATGCACTTCTTGCATTGAGAGAGAGGTAAAAATGAGTTAGGACTACTTCCTTGTATCTGCTAGGATTGCAAGTGACTGTCCCATTTTCTGCTGAAAACAGACTACCCAGTAGCATATAACAACGTCAAAGAGCTTGTCCGAAACAAGAGCCTAGGAACTGCCGTCACTGTTGTTCCTTGTAGTCCGTCCGTCTTCTCATCCACGCTAGTGTTGCAGCAATAACTTCAAGATCTCGAATTTCAACTCTGCACATCCTCTTCATACATGGGATGCTGCTTGTCTGATGGACACTGCAGAAACGAATTCATCATCGTTATTGGCCTGCAAGATAGCGATTCTTGAGTGGACTAGAGAGATAGGTGCGTCCACATCTCAAACGCGACGCATTCTACAGCTTCTAGATAAGAGATATCTTCTTCGTCAAGTAGTAAAAAAAGGAGTAAGAAGGACTGACAGTCCACAAGGACTCCGTTTTCTTTTCCGATATCACTGTGCGAAAATTCTCCGTTGGACAGACAGACTTCCAGAAGGGCACCCACGTGGTTTCAGCAAGGACGTCAACAACGCTCTACGTACTTTATTGTGGCCAGATAACCAACATGGGCGATGACCTTCATGAAAAGTGCGATTTGCCAGAAGTCCCAAGTCCCGAGAATATGTCCTGGGAAGCTGTCGTTCAAGCTATTTACAACATATCAGAGGGCACCGATCAAGTGCACACTGGACGGCCGCAGTTAAACAAAAGAGCGGGAGGTCTTCACATCGGTAACAACCAAGGATGTCACAGCGAAGGTTGTCAAAGTGCATCAAGTAGACGACAGCAGACTCTCCCTTTGACCGATGCTTCACCCGAGCGGAAACGATTGAAAGGACCGAAGCGGTTGCATTCAGCATGGACTTCCCTAGAGAATCGGAACTGTCCTCCTCGACAAAGCATCCACGACAACGGGCTGAGCAACAAAGCAGTAGAACATGTTGAACCACACCGCACAAATGTCCTCTAGACAGGACATGACAACGTACCTGCCGAAGGATGTTGTGAACCGCTCCCACTGCCGATTTCAGACCCCATTCCTGTGAGGATTTCTTCCACAGCAGTGACACAACTTGCTCATCGTGCATCAGGGAGCGCTGAATCCGACTGGATTGTCGGCTTGGCTATCTGATCCTACATGCAAGCAGGTAGACGTGAGCTTTTTTACGTTATCCTCTTAGATGATGGAAATGAGTTACACCTCCCTTGCGGAGAGGTGCAACATATTCAATTCCTAGCACCTGTGGAAAGTGGACAAGGTGCAACAAACGACAGTTTGGCAGGCAGAGAAGGAGCTCCTCACCCATCGTCCTTGTACACAGAGGAGCCATCGAACTACTCTTCAGATGTTGATGTACTCCAGCACGTACAGCAGGATCCATTTCATATGCCGAACAGCTCCATCTGTACTTCATCAGACTTTCTGCCTTCCACCGAGCAGCAGTCAGCACTGCCCTCCGACTTGCCGCCTTCCACCGACCAGCACTCAGCATTGCCCTCCGACTTGGGTTTCCCGTCAGTGTCGCCCTCCGACATTGCAGGAGCGCTTTTTGCTCATCATCTTCAAGACGACCTCCTGCACTGCGACTTCGAACGTTCTCCTGTAGAAGGAACCACTGATCGTCAGCATACTCTCAACTGCAGTGACAAAGGCCTCATGCTTGACGGGCAAGAGCTACTTCATAATGAAAAGCCTGCGGATGAGTTCTCCGAACTGCCAAGTTTCAGCGATCTATTCAAGCAAGTGCTTCTAGATAATATCACAGCCACAAACTACACTAAACAGATCTCTAGCAAACCAGTAGGGAAGCCACGTAATTTTCTCATGAGAAAGAGAGGTCATGAGGATCGCTCACCACAGTCGCAGAACTTGCTGGCGCCGCTCCACAGTTCTCATAGGCGGAAGTTGTCAACTGCAGAGGCTTGCCGCAAGGGAAAGCGTGAGCTGCTCCCGCCAGCCGGCCGTGTCCCATAGGCCACAGAAGGAGTTCCTGCACGCCAAGAGAACATGCCTGCCCTCAACACTGACCGTGCGAACGGTATGGCCCGTCTCCACAAGAACCTTGTCCAGAAATCTGGATTCACAATCCCAACGACAGCACAGTAGTTGTTCGTGAACGACAACCTGAACGGGCCGCTTTCGAAGGGAACTTCAATGCAAGGTACTAGTCGTGGAGGCACGTCAGCAGGAGTTCATCGTCGCCAGGCTGTTCGAATTAAGGAGGCGGCAAAACTAAACGTTGAACAACAATCTCAGACTCGTGATGAAGGCGCTCAACAGCTGTGTGGCGCTGCATTCAATGGCCAACGCACTCCTGTCGCTCATGACAGCAACGGCACTGTTGTCTTTGGCAGAGAGAGAGGGGTCACCCCCAGACGTGGCAGTCGTACTGCAGTGCGCGAAGAAGCAGCTGCTTTTTCCCATGCGTACCGTGAGGAGTCGTGGAGCACTCAGCACAGCACATACGACCATGATCCTGTTCGATTCAGAGGTCCTTCTGCTGGCCCCGCATTCCCGTATCGGCGTTTGCCAAGCAAATTCACTTTATTTGGACGTTTTTGGAATGAGACAACTTTGGCCATGATTTGTGCGGAGACAAATCGATATGCAAGCGAGGTGGACCCTGACACTCATTTGCCATTGGGTGGACCACTATGGTGGGGACTTTGTCCAATGGAGCTGCAAGCATTTCTAGGAATCTCACTGATGATGGGGATAAAGAGGCTTCCAAATCACAGAGCATATTGGAACAAACAGTTTCCATTCATGTACTGTCAAATTATTGCAAGCACTATGTCCAAATCCAGATACGAGGACATAACTCGATGCTTACATGTGGTAGATGACAGCTCCTTTGACAACGATGATGCTTGCAGTCGTGGACGGCAATTGTCGAAATTGGGGTGGCTACTGCAGGAGATGCAACTGAAGTGCAAAACGAATTGGAATTTGCATCAAGAAGTAACGATTGATGAGTCCATGGTGCGTTACAAAGGAAAGTACTGCCCTATTAGGCAGTACTTGCCAAACAAACCTATCAAGTGGGGCATAAAAATTTGGTGCCTAGCTGATGCCACAACGAAATACATTTATGATTTTCAGGTGTACACTGGCTCTGCTCACAGAGATGCACTCAGAGGAGTCCAAGGAGGCAGTGCAAAATCTGGCTATGATGTGGTCATGCGTTTGATGGAAGGACTACATGGGCTAGGTCATGTAGTTGTCACTGACAACTTTTTCACTTCGGTGAAGTTGTTGGTTGACCTCGGAGCGCAAGGAACTTTTGGAGCCGGCACTGTAACGCGTAATCGTGTTGGCCTGCCACAAGCACTTGCACGGAGGCAACTCTTCGTTAATGAGCCACAAGGAACCATTGCTTGGCGAATGCATAGTAGCCGGAAGCTCTCCTGTGTGGTGTGGGTGGACCGCAAACCTGTGCTGCTGCTCTCATCATTTTTCACGCCGTTACCACGACTGGGAGAGGAGTGGCCCACTGTCCCACGTAGAGTCCAAGGCATAGAGACGGCCATTGTGACATCCCCTGTACACAAAGGGTACACCAAATTCATGAGGGGGGTCGATGTTGCAGACCAAATGAGAGGTACATACTCCTCGCAGGTGAGGAGTTAGAAATGGTGGCATAGATTGTTTTTCTTCCTACTCGATACCTCTGTCGTGAATTCGTATATCCTGTACAAGACGATGTGTGAGCGCCTAGTGCAAGAAGCAGTGCCTCGTCTTGATTTTCAGTTGCTATTAGCGGAGGCACTTTGTAAACCTTGGATGCAGAGGAGGGGATGTGTTTTGCAATTCCGCCTGGTTGCACCGGCAATGCACAATCTTGTGCGAACATCCAGTCGACGGAAGTGCCGCTTCTGTTTCGGCAAGACAAGGACGAACATGAGTTGCCTGCAGTGCAGAGGTATCTACTTACATTTGGGAGAGTGCTTTCGGCGATGCCATTACTCTCTTCGTCGGTGATGATAGGCGTCGGTTTGCTGTCTGCATGGGACGGCACTGCAGGTGGATGGGGTGTCGATTGGAATGCTGACAATTATGTGGACAGCCGGATACGAAAATAGAATGTTCCGAAACTCCTGCTGGGGATACACTTGGACGTCGATTCATTGAAGCATCTTCCCAGTGGTTCTTTATAGTTTTTAAGAAAGTCATGATGTTCATGTCACTGCACGCATTGTAGAAGAGAAGAATGAGAACGACTTGTTGCACTTGCTGTGCTTTTTTGGGAAGCCATCCTGTTGTTTACGACGATGTCAGCAGACGGACTAGTTTTCGCTTCTGTTGCACAACATTTTCCTGCTCCATCTGGAAAGGTCGTCGAAGTTCGTGTTCGTGCTTATACGATCCATGGAGACTGTCTTTTTCGAATTCTGAAGTACCGTCGGAGAGGTCCAGCTGTTGTTCAAGGTCAATGCTGCACGGCACTAGTTTCTTGCGTCGTCAGTTCCGTCCAAGTAAAACCTCAAGTTTGTCATGTCATGAACTAAGTGGTACTGAAATGACATACAATACATCTATGCGAAGTCAACATCATAGCAATAGTGTCTGGAGGAGGAGTTCGTCGATGAGGGCACTGGTTCGGCACTACGGTGGAGTCCCTGCTCATGGCGTCAAGCACAACAAATCAGTGTTCATTGACTCCTTCGGAAGCTTGTTCTGTATATAATGTACAGGAACGATCTTGTGATATTCAGCAATGCTTGCAGGCGTACGAGTTGCACATGTATATTTTGAATGACAACCTTTTTTACGATCTGTCCTTCAATTCAGAGAAGCATGTATGCTGCAGAAGGACGTTGGAACACAGTGCAAGGGAACAACATATCGGTAGTGCACATGTGAATTGAGGTGAGCAGCAGCACTGCCTTTTGTTGTCCACTGCATTTGGAATTTGAACATCAGTTCAATTGTATGAGTTGTATTTTTGTTTTTCACTTCATGTTTGATTCACAGGAGGTACAACGTGTTGACAGTGATATTGTGCAGTTGTGAACTTGCAGGTATGTACGAATATGGAAAGTAGCTTCGTACTACAAGGCAACAATTTAACATGCTCGAAATCCACCACATTGTCTGCTGCCACTGCGAGCACGGTTGCACGCCAGTCATGCACGGGAAATTGTACTCCCGCATGATTGATCACCTGCAGGGACCACGTCGGAGGTCCTCGGAACGTCATGACTACGTCTTGCAGATTGCTAACAGGCGTCTTCATGCAGCAGTGCATGTCACATTCGGTTGGATTCCTTGTAGCGTGCTCCTGTATATTTCTGTGGGTGTTGGCATCACAAAAACTATGCCATTTTCAGTAAGAATAAGTGGAATATGAAGCACTTGTATGAAATATTGTTTGAAGTTTATGCTGGAGCAGCACCTGAATTCTCCGTGTATGATTTCAGAAGGTAGTAGTATGCATCGCAGGATTGAAACTCCTCTGACGCATCGACATGTGCTTCCTGTCGGTGGGAAAGGAATGCGTGGTGTTCGAAGTCGTGTACGAACTGAACTACTCAGAACAGAAGCATGTAGGACAGTGTCATTATGTCCCTCATATTATATTAGTTCTCAGCACTTTGTTTCTTCCCGTGGTCACAGCGGGCATGGCAGTTGGCAACTCCAATATTCATCGACGGGCACTCTGCACTGGACATGGTCAGGTAATGCGAAATTCACTTTTTCCTCTTCCACTGCGAGGATGCGGCCATTGCAAGCTATGCAATCGTCATTGCATTGGTCGATGATAAGAGAGGAATTCGAGGGTGCATTCCTATCATCGTCCTGTAGAAACTGCAATTTCAATCACAATTTTCGGAGGTTTTCTCTGTGCATGCGGTCACGCCCTGTGCTGAAGTTCATAGCTGCCCGCCAAGGTCAACGCCTCATTCTTCATGGTCAAAGCTCTAGATCTTCAGGCGAACAACAGTTTCCTCAGTTTTCTCTCCTTCCAAAGGGAATATCAATGTTCATTCCGAAGATCCTACGGTTACTTTCGGCAAGTGCTTCACCAATTAGCCGACATGGTTCCTCTAAATTTTGTCACTTTTCTGGCCTCCTCGCACTGCTCCAATGACTCTGGTCGCTCCAGGGTTAAAATCCAAAAATAAGCTGGCTTGATTTATCTTGAAAATATCCATGAATAAATGGTCAATACATGGTCAATAAATGGTCAATAAATTAATGGACATGTTCATCAATGTGCACTCCTAAAAAGCACAACAAAGCCTCGGTCGATGCAACTAGACTACCAGTCCTCTCTCGATCTATACAGCTACTTTCTGCTGCTGCTGCTACTTCAAAAATGGAATGAAACAATTAGCAACAGCACGAGGACCAAATTAACCTGGTGGTGGTCAAAGAACCCAACTTAATTAGCACTCCAACTCTCACCAAGTCCGGGAATATCAACCATCATGTCCACTTCGAATCGATCAATGAACTACCATTCGAGAACCCTAGCAGATATCCTTTCTTTCCGACCAAGAAAAAGAAAGAGAATTTCCCCCAAAACTGGAACCCTAAACCCTTGGAGCTAAGCCGATCAGCTACGCCGATTTGAGCTTCCTGGCTTGTCTCTCCCGCTGATTCATTCTTCGGCCGACGAACTTGAGCCCTTCGTCGATCAAAATCACGGGCAGGGAGACGACCAGCACCAGCAGCCACTCATTCACGCTGAGAGGCACGATGCCGAAGAGTTTCGCCAAAAAGGGAATGTAAAGAATCAAGAAGTGCAGGGAGAAGGAGAGGGCCATGGCCAGAAGCAGCCACGGGTTGACCCAGGGGGGCATCGAAAGCAAGCTCCCGTCCTCGGAAAGGGCGTTCAGTGAATTGAACATCTCGATCGCCACCAGGACGGACAAAGAGAGAGTGGTGGCCTTCACTTTCCCGGTCGTGAAGTAGTCGCAGGGGTTGTCGTCGAAGGAGAGCGTCTGGTTGCCAGCGGTAAAGGGGGCCACCTTGAAATCTTTCCATGTCGAGCACTCCCCCCAGTGTCTTAATTGCGAGAAGCTCACAAGCGTGTGGTTATCACCTCCTAGGTTGATCCCAAGAAAGGACGAGTGCGTGTACCACAATGCAAACGAACCCACGGTGGCGATTCCTACATACAAACCAATAACCTGCAAAAAAATGGCAAAAAAGCAAAGTCAGCTTGCACGTTTTGTATAGAATTGCAAATGTTCATCAAATCTGCAGATAAAAGAAAAGGTGCATCGTCGTCGTATCTGCTTCTCCATGAAACATGTACGCATCTGGATGTGAAGTGCACTTCTTGTACCCCAAAGGTAGAGGATACTATTTGCGTTACTTCAAGCATTTTTGACATATGTAGGAAGCACAAAGGCTTGAAGGTCAGGAATATAAGTAAGTACCATGTATCGGAAGAAAACCCAGGCGTTGATTAAGACATCATCACTTCTTCGTGGAGGCTTCTGCATGATATCCAAATCGGGTGGGTTGAAACCAAGAGCCGTGGCGGGAGGACCATCAGTGACGAGATTGACCCACAGCAGCTGCACGGGGACTAAACTTTCCGGCATACCCAATGCTGCTGTAATGAAGATGGAGGCCACCTCTCCAATATTCGACGATATCATGTATCTGTAAATGCACACCAGTCCTCCTGTTAAACTATTGCTTTCTTAAGCTTCAAAATGCTCAGCCACAACTGCACCCATGGGAACAAACCATGAAAACACCAGCCTATGAAAACGTACCTGATGAAGGCCTTCATGTTGTCATATATCGAACGGCCTTCCCCAACAGCGGCCACGATAGTGCTAAAATTATCATCCGCAAGAACCATATCTGCAGCCTCCTTAGCCACCTGTCCAATCACAGTTCGCCACTCGTCACACAAGTTGAATAATGCATCAAAGTGAAATCACTCTTAAGACACAAGACACACAGAATCGATCAGACACTGTTCTAAAGAGAACATGCAGATGATCAAGCTTTGTTAGAATTGTTAGAATTGTTAGAAATAAGTATCAAGTGAAGTACCTCAGTTCCGGCAATACCCATGGCCACACCAATGTCAGCAAGCTTCAAAGCAGGAGCGTCATTAACACCATCACCCGTCATGGCAACAACCTCCCCAGCATCCTTCAGTATGCGGACAATGTCTTGCTTGTGTTTGGGCTCTGCACGTGAAAAAACACGACCCCCAGTGCCACTAAGGATTCTCTTGCGGCGCTCTGCAGGAAGTTCCATGAACTCACGGCCCGTAAAGCTCTTGTCGCGAATATCTTCACCATCCCTGAAGATGCCAATCTCACGGCAAATGGCTTCTGCAGTGTTCTTATTGTCTCCAGTTATCACCATCACTCGTATACCAGCCTCGGCACAGTCTTCAATTGCCCCACGAACCTCTTCGCGTGGAGGATCCTGTAAGGGGAATTTAACCGCTGTCAATCTTAACGAAGGAAGACCAAAGGAAACATTCTATCAAACGACCACGCCAAAAGAAAAGAGGAAAACTTGAACTCAGAGGGGAACTTCAAAATTAAGTTCACTGGAGAGAATAGAGGTCAACAAGTTTCTACAGCAAACTAACATTTACTTTGAGACAGCCAGATATGCCAAAAGTTGAAAGTCAAAAGTGCATTAATTACTCTTAGTCCAGCCATGCCGACAAAAATTAGGTTGCTTTCAATTTTATCGTAATTTGAGGTGTCCAGAAGTCTATTGTGGCCGGAATGGGTATCTCCATCGTAATCACCAAGATCTTGCAAATCATCCTTATAAGCCAAGCCTAAGCAGCGAAGAGCTTTGGCACTCAACCGATTCAGTTTTAGAAGAAGAGCATCACGAGCTCCTTCTGTCATATCCACCACTGATCCATCCGGTAGTTGCACGTGTGTGCAGCGTTCCAAAATATTCTCCACAGCTCCCTGAATTGAACCATCTCTAGTTAATATACAGGTAAATGATTGAATCTTTACTTTCAGGTTAAATGGAGAAATAAGAATCTCCAAAGCATCGAAAATTCATACTGAGAATCGAGAGTCCAAATATAACTACACACTGACTCGATTCAGACCTCCAGAGAAACACGAGAAATGTTGAGCAATCACAGAGTAGGATGCTTCTCTCCATATCCAGGCGTGACGTGATCCACGGATATCAGAAGCTATGGACATTGGGTACAGTAATAAATTTACAGTGGAGACCTTTGACTTTCTTTCACATACCTTCACCAGTAATCTGTTGACACCATCCTCCACTTTGACTAGACAGCTCATTGACTTCCGACTGCGGTCAAACTCAAGTATAGCCATTCGAGGCTCCTTTTCATTCCACCAGTTATTGCATCCTATATACAGAAAATGACAAGAGAAAACGTGATTAAAAGTATATGAGATGAGAATACATGACCATTGACCCCAATATCAACTTGTGAATACTCCATTTTGCAAGCCCTTCAATACGACATTCCAGTAAAAAACAGAATACAAACTCCTCAAGGCACCATGTAGGTCCTTTGAACATCGAACCAATATGAAATCGCCTCTTACATAAAGTTATGGCAGCTGCAAACTAACAGAGAAACTCCTGACCAAACCGTTTTTGAAAATTGGAAGAGAAGTCATGCTGCTTGGATATGAAATTTAAGTCATTCCAAGGAGAAACCGTAGGTAGACCAAGAGAACCTGCTCGTAGAATTCAAATAAAAATCAAACTTATGAATTCAGAATTCATAATGAACTCACCCAGAGGCACATCCCCCCCTTGAATGAACCCTTCTCCAACACCCTGCTTGTTGATGACTGCTTGGGCAGCTGCATCTGGAACTCCTATCTTCTCCACCACAACCTAAGAGGTCCACATCATGGGTACAGGAGATTGCAGTTAGATACGAGTCTCCAAAATGTCTTTACAAAACTTTACATGACCACTGTCTCCAAGCAACTCGGATTCCTGACAGAAACAGAAACGGAACTTTTTAACTACCCGAAGGCATAGTCCAGGAGCTTTCGATAACCCACCTTCAGGGCTGCTTCAGTCGGCATTCCAGTGGCTTTGAAACCATTGCCATGATATGCGATTCCCGCATCATTACAAAGCGAAGCGATCTCGGCGAAGGATTGCATATTCTTGTCCAACTGGCCAACTTGCAAGCCATCGATTTTGCCATCCAAGAAACTGTATGTCGTGCCTTCGACGTGGAAATCACGAGTCACCCCAGCTGCGGGACCATTGAGCACAAGCTTGGAAACAGACATCTGATTCGTCGTCAATGTGCCTGTCTTATCAGAGCAGATCACAGTAGTGCAACCTAGAGTCTCAACGCTGGGGAGCTTCCGCACAATAGCATTTTTGGCTGCCATTTTCCGTGTTCCTAAAGCCAAACAAGTGGTAATAACTGCAGGAAGACCTTCGGGAATAGCTGCAACCGCTAAGGCCACTGCAATTTTGAAGTAGTAAGTGCACTTCTCAAACGAGAATTGAAAATTAACGGGCCACCCATCCTTCATCTCCCAAGACAAAAAGTATTTGTAGTTGATGATCCAGACGAGAAGACATATGACACCAATCACTTTCGTTAAAAGCTCTCCAAATTCATCCAACTTCTTTTTCAGAGGTGTATCTGCCTCCTCGAGTGAAGCCTCCTGGATTTGAGATTGGATCTTGCCAATCTCCGTGTTCATGCCGATGTTTATTACGACGCAGAGGAAAGAGCCGTTCACAATAGTGGTGCTCGCAAATACCATGCACTCCTTGCCTTGTAATTCAATATCCTCTTTCACTTGATGATTAGTTTTCACCACTGACATACTCTCACCTGTGAGAGAACTCTGCTCAACCCTCACTGTTGAGGTCTTCATTTTCACTACACGCATGTCTGCGGGAACCTTATCACCTACACGTAGCTCTACAATATCACCTGGAATGAGCTCTCTGGCCGGCAAGTCGGATATATACACCCCATCTCTGAAAACTTTAGCATGCTCTGATTGCATCTCCTTGAGGGCCTCCAGCGCCCTCTCGGCGTTGCTTTCTTGCCATACTCCAACAATGGCGTTCAATATAAGTATGAAGAGAATGACCAGTGGCTCTACATAAGCACCAATTCCACTCTCTTCAGTAGAGTGGCCATCAACGTAGGCAAGAACGAAACTAATAAACGCCGCTACCAACAAAATCTTGACCAACATATCGTCAAATTGCTCCAATACCAACTTCCACATTGGCTTCCCAGGCTCCTTTTCCAGCTCGTTCCACCCATACTGCTTACGCCTCTTTAAAACGCTACTCGAGCTGAGACCCCTTCTAAGATCAACTTGGAAATGCGCTAGACACTGCTCCTCAGACCTTGCCCATGCAGGGAAACAATCCCCTGCCATAATTGAATAAGTGACCCCTAAAACTCAAGATCTCGAATCGTCTGCTCGAACGCTACCGTTCACTGTATGGTTCTCGATTTGGGGGATAAGGGCTCCAGAGCATCGGGTTGCCAAATTAAGAAAGCTCCTGCATGAACAAGACCTTCAGTCAATATGCGAATGTCTTTTACATGTCTCTTTAATCAAACATGAAACACCCACCAGCATCATTATGAAGTTCCCAAGGTTTCCTTTATCAGTGGCTAGACTTCAACTGACATTACAAAACAAAGAAGACTGCAGTCACATTCATAACATACAAAATTCCACAAAGTCAGCACACCAACCATCCCGCATATACTGGAATATAATATTGACAAAACGGTTAGGACAACAAATCAGCAGGCTGCCCAAGGGAGGCCATGCCTAACTCATAGTGTCGATCATATTTCTAATTAAGCGTACTGGCAAACCTACCATCACATCCATTACGTAAAGCAATTCCATCAACTTTTACTGAACTATGGAGATATAGATACCTCCTGGGAAGAGAATATATCCCCTCACCCCTAAGCTTCTTTTCTATATATCGTAATAGAAGACTTCTTTTTTACTTTTATTTTCTATCCTTAGAACCATCCACTGAAGTAAAAGTCCTAATCATACTTCAAAGTATTCTAAATATGAGTTCTAGTACACTTGTTTTCATCTAGGAACTGTCTAACTCCAATGCAATTGTCATCCAAGTGGATCTGTCTAACTCCATTGCACAAATCCACCATCCGGAGTTATCTTTCTCCAACCAATCTCCGCTTGCACACTAGTGCACATTTCAGCATGAATTAATTCATCCATCAAAGCTCATGACGCATGGTCATACAGTTCAAGGGGTATAGATAACTCCATCAACTTTACTGTTATCAAAAAACATGATTGTCAAAGTATCAGCAAATAACGTCTGAAAAATAACCAGGATTTGCACACGAATAACAAGAAGATTCTGCAGTAAATAAGGTACCGGGAATCAAGGTCCGAAGAGAGACTACACAACCAAGAGAGCGAGACTCGGACTTTGAACACGGCAATTAATAGGAAGTTTTGTCACTTCCTCGGCACGATACAATCGATCAATACCCTACACCCTAGAATCCATTCTAAACGTCAGCAAATCATCAAAGTGACAATCAGTAAGCTGGTAAATTAGTTGCTACGTCATCGACAAATATCGTGAGAACAACGCACAATCGCAACATACCTGTCTGAGCGAATTATATGCTTCAAACACATACAATCTCCTATGTCTTTGACTCCAAGTCTACTGCCTCTGCCGAGGCTTAAGACATCGACACAATCACCACGAAGTAACGAATTCGAACCCAAAAATCAAAGACACTCCTCTTCCAGTAAAAACTTCAGAAGATTGCCAAAAAAACGAACGCAAACATCCTTCGAAAGACTACCAGTCACATGAATTAAACCTGACAAAAATCCAGTTTCCAACCAAAAAAGCAACCAATAACCTTAAGAAAACTCCAAATAAACATATACGATACTCCACCTATCAGCACGAAAAAGCTAACACTCACATGAATCCACGCCACACCGCTCCTTGGTCGGCTGTCATCACAACAAAACCAAAGCAATCCGGAACACTCCAAACCCAAAACCACTCCAAGTTATATTCTCCCTCCCAGTGCACCTCGTACTAATCAGTATCAATGCAATTGCAAGTCTTGACCACTACGCGACGCCAAATCTCCTACGAATCAATAAAAAAACCACCAGCTCTCTTCCTCGAAATTTCCCCAAAAAGTACCGCACAGACTGCAGACAAACTTGTTACTGCAGATATCAATCCGGAGCTCCGCCAACGAACTGACAGATCGAATAAAACCAGAACCCCTAATCTAAGAAATTCCCCTACAAATTAAATCTCTCAACTCCAAAATCACCAAAGCAAAACCACCCATCACCTTCAAGAACGAAATCAGTCATCCTTCACTCCAGAGAAACTCGTCCAGCACGACTGATCAAAAGACAACAAAAAACATACGTATACGCAAAACAGTAGCCACATAACCCTAAAAAAAACAAAAACACTCACCACTGTTCCCGACCGCACACTAATATACGCAGCGGCAACAGGCCAGTACCTTCCTGTCCTCCTCTTCACGTCATCAACAAACTCCATAAAATTAAAAAGAAAGAGAAGAAAAAAGCGGATCACGGCATATTCTTCGAACTATGAACCAGTTGCTACAGCGGTGAGATTCCTTCTGGGAGTAATGTACCAAATTTGGCAATGTACCCGGATCCCGCACTCCAGCACAAAGTTGACTGACGAAGAGGAAAGCTATGAAAGATCAGAAAGGGCCAGTGAGGAAATTAGGGTTTGTTGAATGCGGCCGCGGCCGTTAGCGGGCGGCAAGCTACGGCGGGGGGATGTAATGTCGCCCTTGGTTGGGGCAGACAATTCAGGCAATTTCGGGGCAGTTTCGTCGGTACTTTTTGGAAAGTGTTGTGACTTGTGAGTGGTTTATAATATTTTTAGGCCAGTTTCTTCCGGTATTTTAGGCCAGGGTGTATTCTTGAGCGAATTCTTGCTAATAAAAAAAGGATACAAATTTCTTTTAAAGAGAATATTTGGTGAGATATTCTTCCATTTTCAGTGGATGAAATCGCAAAATGCTACCAAATTATCGGACGGTATTGCTCTATTTTGGATGAATGTACACTCTTTTGAATGAATAAATAATTTTCATTCATATATTGCAAGTTTTATGGATTTAAGTAGCTTCATTACTACACTAACACTGATGATTACTTTCTACATTGCCTAAAGTAAATGAAAAAAAAAACTGGCATGCCTTTTTCTTTCATTCATTTTTGGTAGCATAAGAAGCAACCGGCTCCACAGTTGTTTGCATCTATATACATGGATGGATCATGCAAAATGTAGATGAAATTTTAATTATTCATCCCAAAGAATGTACATTCATCTAAAAATAGTAATATTATCTTAAGAATATATAGCAATTTAATGATTTCATGCACTAAAAATGGGGGAATATATTGTCTGATATTCCCCAAAAAATTGTATTGCTTTAGAGCAAAATTTTGCTCCAAAAACCCCTGTTAAGTCATGTAGAATCTAAAAGTGAAGGGCCAAAACCTTAAATTTTTCACCATAATAGGTAGATGTAAAGAAATTTTTCCTATTTAGAAGCTGCTATTAGTTTTGTATTTTGTTACTTAGACTCACTAATTGAGGATCTATGACACTACCAATATTGGAAGAATTTGAATTCATACTTGGAGTCAAAGACCCCAAATTAGTTGAGAGAGGACCAAAATACAAAAGTAACTTCTTTACAAATTTTCACATTTATCCACTTACTAAAAAATTTGGAGATTTTGTACTTTGGATCAATCAAGACCAAATGTGGTCTAGCACTTGTCACTTCAATCATGTGAACTTCTAAATTAGGTGTCACGACAAAAAAGAAGTTTTTTTTGCTTTGAACTCAAATTAGCAAGGATTATTTCAACATAAACAAATGAATTCAATTAGTGTACCCCACGGTATTACTAAACATTAATTTGCATTGATTTGAGAATTATGCAAACTTGTGAGTTGCACTAATATGGATCTAACAAAAAATCAATAAATTGCTGGAATCTTCATTATTTTCATACTATCTAAAATAGTGGAATTATCATCGACATTCATCAAATATTCATTTAAAATTCAGCCTCCAAAAATCACACTATTGAAAACTCGTTCACCTAACATTCATCCAAATTATTGTGAAGGGATCTCAAACTAGTCAAATTCTTGCACTAATTGAATTAGTTTGTGAGGCATTCATGCTTTCCAAAGTCATTTTTCATCTTATTAAAAAGACTAGAGCTACTAATGGATCTACTTGAAAGCACAAGATGATACTTAGTATAAAACGTCGATGGATTCTTATGGATGTGTATAATATTTTATAAAACCTTAAAATAATTGACTAGGTATATCTATATTTTTATATTTTTTAAATACTACATATAGAATACTTTTATACTTTGATCACATATAATGAGAATTTTTGCACACATAATATTATTCCACACTAATCTCTTTAGATTTTAGAATTTTAGCCTATCATAACAAAACTTGAATATCCAAAATACAAATTGTAATTTTTGGTGAATTTTCAAAAACTATGTGCTTCCAAATTGATATGGAATTGATATAATATTTCTCATATTTCATTGTAAAAGAATTTTTCTAAAAACTATTTCTAGCATTTTCTCTTTTAATCCTTAAAAGGCAAACCAAACCCATAGGGCATGGTAAAACGTCAAATTTGAATTCTACATAGTTCTTGATTTTAAGCTTTACTAAAAAATGAAGCTCTAATAATCTACTTTATTCCATTTTAGTTTTTTTTTAGAATTGTTAAAATTGTAATTTTTGTAATACTTTGAAGGTAGTATCTTGAAAGCTTAAAGTACACCACTCTTGAACTTTTTTTTATCAAACTCAATCGGTTAGTGTGAGCTTAAGGAGTACACCAATTAAACTACAATAATATTACTATCATACCCAATTTTTTCAAAAATTTCATACTATTTTAATCATTTTGTAATTACTATAGTTTTTACAAAGACATTACTTTAAAAAATCATATAATTTCATTTTAATGTTTTTGATTACAACACTATAAGAAAATTATTTTTTATGTGATATTTTCATGATTTTAGGAGACAGATTTTAGTGGATGTTTAATAAAACAACTTGTGTTTTTATATCAATAATAACGTCCAATGCAACATCTACTTCCAACCCAACTTGTATGAAATCAATCAACTCACGGTGTTGTTGATCTATACCTACAAATACTATTTCTCACACTCAAGTAACCAAAATTCTTCACCAATCTAAAATTAGGATTTTCTTTTACGACTAGTGTTGACTCACAACAAGAGCTTCAAAGAGTCGGGATAGAAAGGGACTCAACAAGTGCCCTCCTCACAGTCAATAGTAGACTAATATAACAATCTGCACTAAGAGTACCCTTAACCCTATACGGACATTGTGAACCTAATAGGTTCGATGGATGACTTCAATATTAACCCTATAATGTTGTTGCAAACACTAACTCTTTGATGGATAACAAAGAATCCTTTCACATAAGACAAAAGTATGTATGTCCATCTTTGAAATTTTGTTCAAAAAAGGGAGGTCTTGTACAATAATTTGACCTCTAATGAGTGTTGTTTTTGTCTTTTAAGTAGATGATTCACACTGTGCTTAAAAGGATGATTTCCATAGTGACCAACTTGTCCTTACAAGGTTAACTATAGAAACAAAGAATGTACCTATTGGTTTAATAATTGGAGTATTTTGGTGACTACCTTGGTCATGGGGGCTACATCCTTCTAGGGTTAATCCAAAAAGAATGTCAGTAAGGGCCACCTTCTATATGAAGTCAAGGTCAATGAAGCCCAGGGATCAACAGTGGAATAGGAACTCTAAAATAACTAGACTCCCTATTCTACCATTGATTGGTGGGCTTCACCAATACCAACTCCACATGGAAGCCAACCCTAAGCCATAGGGAAAGTACAAGCATAGACTCACTCTAATGGTAAGGCACTAAGCTTAAGGCTTGTGCAAATAACTTTCTTTTTCTTTTTCTTTTTTTTGACACAAATGAAACAAAATTTCATTGCAAGGGTAAAATATAAACTTGGTAGCCACAAGTACAAATAACTAAATAACATTTGTAGCATGCCCATCATGGACTTGAGGTATTATGATTCAAGCCAATGATGGAACACAAGAAGGTGTTCATGTCCACAGTCTTGTGCTTGCCGGTCAAGTGTTGCTTGTTGCCTTCGCCGTATGCAGCAATGTGCTCCTTGTGCCTCAAACCCAACTTCTCAATAGCCTTCTTGATCACATCGAAACCGCCACTCGCAATCATCAACTTTGTACTGCGACCATGACAATGAAAAAAACATCAGTTACACTATCCATCAACCGACCAACTGCGACCATGACAACGAAAAGAACATTAATTACACTATCCAACGACCAACCAGCACGGAATCACAACAACTTTGCCAGAAAAGTCAAGCCTACAAAATGGTTAAACTAGAAATCAAAGGAGAAGACATCAACGGAGAAAGGAGATTTATTAATGTAGAAGACATCAAAGGCACAAACAAAAAGCCAATGCTTTCCAACTCAGAAGACATTCACAACACAAGAGAATTTCCCAATGGAGAAGTCACTGACGCAAAAAGAGGACTTTCCAATGAAGAACGAGAGGAGAAATTTATAACACAACCAAGACTTTGCAATGGAAAAAACATTCACAACACTAGAAGAAAAAGAGGGTTTTTGCAACTAGACTTTGCAATTGGTTTTGAGTTGCATCGGACATTTGCAACTGGTGATATTGTAGAGGCCTCTAGTTGTTTAGGACAAGTTTCTTAATTGTATCGTAGTTGCACAGCAAAATGGATTGTTTTTCATTCAACGGCTTACTTGGAACTTCATCGATGTGCTTTATGACGTATTTGCTTATGTGGTATTCACTGCCGTATGAGGTTGGTAACTAAGTTGCAACTTGTTTGTGACTTCATTGCAATTTTAATGTGATTGGTCTGCTACTTCATTTAAACTACTTTGCAATTGTTTTAGGTATATATTTGATTATGGGACAATGTAAGCAGTTTGCGACTCATTTACGACATGTTTGCCACTTTTTACCAACTGGTTTGCAACTAGGTTATGACTTTTCTATGACTACTATGATTACTTTATAGGATATGTACAACTTTTTTGTGACTCATGAATCATGAGTACAACTTATTTGCAACTACTATGCATCTTGATGATACATTTGTGCAACTTGTAATCAACTACATACAAGTGTTTTACAACTCATTTGCAATTGATGGTCAACTAGTATACTCATAATGTCCTATACAACATATTATACACAATATACCATACATAATACAACACATATAGTATACCATACAATATACAACATATAATACTCACCATACTCGACAATTATGTTAGGTAGCTCCAAAGGCCACTTATTGTGATTTTAGGGAGTTAAAAAGACGAGTTATTTATACAAGTGAGGTAGCAAGAGGTATGACAAATGATATGGGATATATAAAATGCAGGAATTAAATTAAATTAAAATTTTAGACCGCATTTAAATATAGTAGACTGTTTTTCTCTTAAAAACTTCAAACTTTGAAAAGTTGGAAAAACAAACAACCTTTAATCTCCAAAAATCCATTTAATATTTCAAGTCTTTAATCAAATTTTCAAAGACAAATTAGAAAAAAAAAATTCTTTGACATTTTTCTTACATCTTCTTTAAATTTGTCCATCATCATTGTATATGGAGAATATGAAAATATGTTATAAAAATATTATTTTCTAGATGATGCAAGGAAAGAAGGTTGAAAAGTAATATTACTTAAAGAAACTTATGCTCGATAGAGATTTGTAAATACATCAAATGTGTTTGTCAACATCATTATTTAAGCTTATAGTTTGACTATTCCAAAGGATGTGCCACCTCTTCCTCCTATTCCATCTTTGGTTGGAGCCATAGAGTTATCCGAAGAAGACAATCTCTTAACATTTGCAAGATATTGAAATTTTTGCAATCCATTTTGTTATTCTCAAGTTTGAAACTATCTATGTATTATTCTTTAGTTCAAAGAGACTTCATATACATATGTATTACATTTTGTGAAAGAAAGTCAACTAAAAATCCTCTGTTCCATGGAAGCCATTGAGTCAATTTTATCATAAAGTTGTGGAGGCTATTATGAGCTATATTTTGAAGTGTTGTTTTCAACCAATATGAGCTTCATGTAGGGCAATGATTCATTTATAACTCATGTAACAAAAGAACAAATTCTAAACTTGAAGCAAGTTCCATAGTATTTCAAGTAACAAATCTGACTGTAATTGTTTTGTAGTCTTCTGGTTGTCTACGGTTATTCTATATTAATCTGTCAATGATTTCTTAGTTGTTTTCTACTCGAAATGTAGTCGTTTCCTAGTTGCATAACTTATCTTTTTGTAGTTGTAAACTAGTTGTATTTTGGTTGTTCTATAGTTATTTTCTAGTTGTCTTTGAATTGATTTCTAGTTGCACTGTAGTTGTGGATTCCACATAACGCAAAGTTGTCCACATCGACACTTCTAACGAATATAGGATGTAAAATACCCACTTTGTTATGATTCCATTTTCCTACATTTTTTTCTATGACTACTCTGCAACTACAACATATACATGAAAGTTGGTGCGATTATAGAGGATTGCAGTTGCAAGATAGTTATATAGAACACTTAGTTGCATTTGAGTTACATATGGTTGGTTGCAGTGGACATGTTTTTCTTCTAGTGCAACATAGAGGAGATTTTCTAAAGGAGGAGACATTTTTAGCACCACAAGGGGATCGAGATTCCAAATCAAAACCCACATGTACCCATCAACGAAGAAAATTCTCAATAAAACCTGCATTCACAGGAGCCAATGTCTCCTTCATGTCAATAAGTTGTAACTGCAACTTCCCTAGTAGTGTCACATTCCGAAAACGTTAGCAATAGTCACCGTCAAGAAGAGAAACAAAGTAATCAATAGCCGTTTGTCTATCATAGTGACTTGTTTAGGTCACTAAAAGGATGAGCCGAAGCATTTCTTGCCGGCCTAGTGCCCGATGCCGCGGCCCATTCCCGAACAGTCACTTGGAAATTCTCTTCTTTCCCCATAAAATCAAATGCCGCTTTGATCTGAGCATCCATGTCCACGTTCTCAGTGGCACATTTGTCCTTCAAAGCCGCAAAACTTTCTTCTGCTACTTCCATAAACATAAATCTCCCCAAATCAATCCAACCCTCCAACTCTTCTCTCTGTGACTCTTTGATTTTGATCCGCTCCATATCGTACAAGTGAACCAAAGCCAAGGCAAATATGCCAAAAGTGGACTCTTGGGGATGGCTAATATGATGCTTGAGACTCTAGATAGAAAACAGGGTTGTCCCTGTCATGTCCAGACGTCCAGATTCATCCCCGGCGTCCGTCGGGATTAAAATAAAATAAAAATTTGATTTGATTTAATTTAATTTTTTAATTTAAAATAAAATAAAATAATAATAATTTTTTTTTTAAATTAATTATTTTTTTTCCTTGGACGGTGGTCCGTCGACTTAAACAATCGGTCCGTCAACTGGACGGTCGGGCCATCGACCCATTTGTCCATATATATATATATATATATATACTTTGGAGGGGGTTGACGGCAATACCGATGCGTCAAGACGGACGCATGATGACATCCGAACGTGAAAAGCCCATGTCACGTCCAGATATACAACCCTGGTAGAAAACAAAATCATTGCCCTGCACAAGTAAAAAAAGATATGAGCCATTTAATCAAAAGACATGGGAAAACATGGGAAAAGAAAAAATCAAACAATCATCCAAAAGACATGGGAAAAATTACAACCAAACTTACTTCAATTTCCACACAGTTTGTCTGTAAGCTGACATCCCAAACAAACTTTGAAGCACTTCGGTGAAATCTGCCTCAAGAATCTTAAATGCCTCACAGAATAGTACGCTCCAAGCCCAGATGCTGGTGAATTTGTCCCACAAGAGGTACTCATCCCACGAAATTGGTTGGATAACAGATGGAGCCACAATCGCAATACAGTTTCCTACCTCTTTATCCCCTAGAGTCCTAATAGTTTGTGAAAGACAAACTACTGGGGTCTCTAGGTTGACACAAGGAAAACCGTGCAGCACTCCATTGTCCTCTAGCACCATCTAGAGAGCACATTCAACGGCCCGTTTCAATCTCTTTAACACGGGTGCTTCAAGGCCAACCTCCATCGCAGCTGCCAGAATTAGACACACCTACAAACAATTAAAAAATAAAATAGTTTAGAAAGCTTCACACCCTGCAAATCCACTCGAGAGAAGAAGCCAATGAATTCAAATCTAAAGAAGTAGAATGTACTAAATCAGCTGAATACTCTAAAACTCCTCAAAGCCCTCAGAAAGTCAAAAAGCCTTGCATAACTCGAAGCTAAACTCACCCCAAATCCTAGAAACAACAACCTGGAAACTCTAACCTCAAACCCTCACCTACGTCAAGAAATCTCCACTCCATCCCTCCAACCCCAAACAATGGTCTTTCAATCTGTAAGCTTGCGTGCGAAAGCTCCTCAAACTCCGCCAGCTCTTGAATCAACTTTGTAATCGTTGGCGCATCAGCCCGCGTCTCCAACCTTAGTCACCCTCACTGTCCCTTCTATTGCACCAAAACACCAAGCCAATCCACCAACTATAAACAATTCTATAAGTACCAGACTATAATTTGCATGAAAACTTTTGAAAACCTAAACATTATCGTTGACTTGAGTATACAGATCCTATACTAGTTTTTCTATAAAATCCTGACAACCTATACCATATCGTCCACTCAAGGGTATAGAGTTCGTGGTGGACTTTATGTAGAATTTTATGACAATGTGACGTTTATTGGCGATTCAAGGATACCAAGACTATACTAGACATAAGCTTCAATTTTTATGAGCATTTTTTTTTATCGATTTGGTCTACATAACGTTATTGTCGACTCCTGGATAAGTATTCTATTGTCGAGTCGAGGATACTTGCTTCACTACAGAATGTGGTGGATTGCGGGATTTTATAGCTGAAACCCTAATTGAATCCCCTAATTCCTAATGCATATTCAAGAGTATTGCTTACCTTCAGATTGTAATCGGCAACGTTTCTCTTCGCGTTTTCCATAGTTCCACCGGCAAAAAAATTTAACTCACATTGGCTTTGAGACCTATACAAGGTGGACAAGGAGAATGAAATTCACACTCGCAAGTACATCAAAGCAGGACTGGAATGGGAACTAGGCCAACTAAGAATCCAGAACTTAAACCCCAAACCCTAATTGTCAAGAAAATACAAAACAACAAATTCAACGTTCAATTGTTTCAGCAACCAAACCCCAAATTCAACAAGATTCTACCAAAAAGCAATTTGAAACATTTAATAGTGTTTTTTGGAGCTTGAACTGTTAAGAATGTCACATTTGTAACACTACTTGAATAGACACTTAAAGTCCACAACGTCTTTCTTAAGTTAAGGCCAGTTAAGTCAATGAATCAAGTGATAGGTTTAATTTAATTTCTAGTGGATTCATGAATTTATCAAGTCTAACAATTCTTAGTTTTTCTTTTTCGAGAGATTCTTAAATTTTTAGCTCCTCATATCCAATTATTAGTTTTTCATTTTCAGTAGATTCTTGAATTTTTAGCTCCTCCGATATTCATGATGGGTCATGCCAGATATAAGCAACTTTCTTTGATGAATTTTTTTTTGTATACAGCTAGCTTACTCGCAATTTGGTGATAATGAATTTCATTATTTTGTATTTGCATGGAAATAGGTGGAATATCCACCTTGGCACCTTGCTCTGAAAGCAAAGTATTAGGTTTAGGATTTAGAATATTATTGATTTTCTTTTATGGTTTTATTGAAAGACATGGGGCAGTTACACCTCCCTCATCAAACTATTGAGAATCAAAGTAAACAGTAGAAGTACCAGTTTTTTGGATAACTTAAGCATTTCAGTCTATATGATGCGGGAAAGTCATGGAGAAATTCACTTCAATGTGTGCAAAAATAATCATGAGAAAGAATGCAAAAAATAAAACCCGAATTTTTCTCTTCAAGAATAAATATTTTATTCAATATAAACATGGATTTTTCATCAAGATCCATCTTGATCTCATAAACTCACCAATTATGGTTAGCTTTGGCATTTCTCCCTAAGCTAAGAAGGAAAAGAGACAAGTGGACAAGAAGGTACACACAATGACTATTTTTCAATGAACACTGTTGTCCACAATAGGTCAACCTATAAAGTCATACATTGTAGGGGGACCTGTCCAAAATAGATACTTCTACCATAGGTAAGAAATTATGCAAGGATGAAATCACATTGAACCACACATGCAACTTTACATTCTCCAACATATTATGGTAACAAATAAATGGTTTGATAGTGTACACCTCGTGTCACCAATATCTATATTTTAGTGACACTTTGTGGTCTAAGTGTAAGTATCATTTTGGGGGCAATGACAATTTTGTAGTACATGTACCTTAGAAGGAAGTAGTTAGAGGTTTCTTAGTGAGCAGAGAGGAATACCAACCAACCTTGGTGTTTTATTTCAACTATTTTGAGCAATGCAGAAATCAATCTTCCATGGAGTGGTAGACCATTTGCAACTATAGTAGAAGTACCCATTTTGGATAGGCCCCTTGTAATTGCTTCACAAGCTAACCTATTGTGGGTAACAACTAGATGCAATGGTCATTGAAAAAGATTCTTCCTCCATAGCTTCTATACCACCTAGGTGCACAAAAGTTTGCAATCATACGCCTAGAGTTTGGATACTATTTTTGTGAACAATATAGCCCATGTAATGTTGGTAGCAAATTTACATTCAAGGCACCCAAATATGAAAGACACTTTGGATATTATAAGTGAAGATTATTAATTAACTTTCTTCTATGAAAATACAACTAAGATGGCATCAAAAGTAACTTTGTCAAATGATGTCATCATATGATTTGATTGACCATGTAATGCTAAAACCCAAAACAATAATAAAATAGGCGATAATGACATTTGGGGTAGAAATTGGCCTCTACAAGGTACATTAAAGGAATCTTTCAATGATTCCTTCAAAGAGTACCTAAGTATTTTGGCCTACAAATATTCAAATTGTCCTATTTTGAATACATTTTTTTAATTAGTAAACATTATATATAGAGAGACATATACACACTCAAGGTGAGGTAACAACATTGTATAAAAGTAGTGTAGGTTAAAATATTCCTCTATTATACTTAAAAAAAAAGTAAAATTGAACGACACTAATTTTGCATGTGACACTGATTTGCGCCTTCACCAGTAGGATACATCAGTGCAGAGTAAGTTATACTAAATAGTGAAATTAGGTTGCCTTACTTCAAGAAAATCACTTCACAAGCCAACCAATCAACAAATATGTCTACTGTTTTTTTTGCTTGTACACATAGAGGTTCATAAGTGCGCAAGGAGAATTGCCCCCCTCATTGCCCCGGTCAACTTAGGTTTGAAAAAAAAGCCCCCTATGTTGTGCCAATTTTTTGGTAATTCTTGCATCTCCGAAAAGTAATTTGGGGCCTGTGATTGCAAATATGAATTCAGAATTTCAAAAAAAAATCAAGCCTTGCAAATAAAAAATTCCAAAGTTTGCCCTAGAGGGGCAATGAGGGGGTCAATTCACCCTGGCCATTCATAAGTCCCACATGCATAAATTTTAATTCAAAAAAGTAGTAAATTCTTGTAAAGAAACAATACATATTTATATAGTGTAGAATGTCCATAAATTAGTATGGGGCAACCTAATTTCACTATTTAGTGTAGATGCGAGCAAACAATAAATAGAAAGACGGTTCACAGGCATCTGGAAACTGCAGTCAAAGATAGAAAACCAGGGGTCACAGATTCTTGGCATCTTTCATGTTAAATTATCAACAAATCGTTTGAGACGGGAGCATTGTACTGTACACGAGAGATCTAGAGTCTGCATGAGAATTACAACTGGAGCTACATGGGAAGGAATAGTTGTAGGCATCCTTATGCTACATACAATTTGGAAGAAATCTGCATCAGAATTTTTTTTTTAAAACTCATTATTGAGGGTTCAGGGATATCAAGGATGATTCCAAGGACGGCATATCAAAGACGAGTTCCTTCGTAGTGGTTTGCAGAGCCCACAGCATTAAATGGCGCTTGATCTGCACAGATCATATATAAGGATCAAACCGAAAAAACAGATCATTCAACCCAAAGTATGCCTCTTTTGTATTCACGTTGTATGCAAAAATAGGCAACTGTATACAACCACCTACAACAAGATAGACGAAGTAAAAAAAAAGGTCCACAAAGGGAGACTCTTGTGTTTTCTAAATGAATATAGACAGAAATGAATTACTTACAAAGAGCGGACCCAGCCGGAATAATGGCTATGGTAAGCCTCTTTTCCAACAAATCATCCAGAGTGAGTCTTCGTAGGACCACTGCCACGCTCGCACAAAAATACAATTGACTCTAAATAGTTGTACAATCAGCTAATCAGCTGAAATTTGCTGATACCTTTGAATGAATGTAAAAAAATCTGCATTGAAACAAGGACAAGTAAAAAAAAATCAGAAGCAGGTCCACAAGCAAATATAAACTCAAATTTGCAGTGGCAGATTAGAAAACTAAAAATGTGGGGTAGCATGAACTGTTGATGTTCGTGTGATGCTGTCATATGCTGATGAGATCTGGCTAAATAATCTATTAGAGTCTCAACCAAAACGTGGTAAGGAATGTGCACCCACAATCGTCACCTGAAATGTACAGAAAGTATTCATTTCAAAAGACGAACAGGGTGCACATACCTTACACTCAGACCTCTGGAAACTGATCCTCTGGAAATGACATTCTAGAATATCCTGCAACATTATTGGCTTAAGCACACTTCTCACAAATTCGAAGTATTTGATTTTTAATGCAAAGGTCGACAAGGCAGTCACTAAAAGGAGGTTAGAGAGTACACTTACCAAAATTAAAATAAATAAAATCAACTACCATCATCCAGGAGTACGAGTGTAACCTGTTTCGACACACAAAACACAATTAGTAAGATCATAGGAAATCCAAAAACTCGGCATACAAAAGTCTAAATGATGCTTACGGAGACAACTTATTTCCTAGAATCTCTCAGGTTCTCCCTCTGGATGTTGGAATCGTGCTTGAATAACTCCCCTTAACCTTCCAAACTCATCAACCACGGAATTGAATTCTAAACCCCCTAAAGAACTAAGAGGACGTATGCTAGCTTAGCAGTTTCGAGGTAGGTCATATGGAGACTTTCTTATGGCCAGTTTCATTTTTCTTTTGGCCAACACATGCAACGTTATTCACTGATTCTGCTGCTACAAAACTTGGCCCAGTTTGAATTACATTTTCTATCAAATCGGTCGATTGAAACCATGAAATCTCGGGTTAATTCAGCGTACCTATTCATTCTTCGGTAATCGAAAGGTCCGCTTCAAATACTTCGAAGCAGAGTCATCGCCTCGATAACAGAGAACTCGCAACAACGTATCCGCGTCAGAAGCACTCCAATTGCCCGTCGTAGGCGGAAGAGAGGGTTTCATTCCACCTTTCCCCATTCCATTAGCAGATTGGAATCTCTGAATCAGCTCATTGGTAGGACAAGAAAACAAAGAAACTATTTCATTTGCCAAAGCTCCTTCTCTGTCCACCTTGTCGGCAGGCAGTCCATCACCATCTGCAATGAACAGATCCTTTAACCTCTTGAGATCCCCTTTCAGCAAAGCTCCGTCATTAACAGTAAAAGATCGATTGGGACCAGCTGCCATCAGAACCAGCATCAGCCCTTCAAAACACGCGCGCATGAGGGCAAATATCACTCGGTTCCTCAAACGATCCGCTGAAGTCTCGGAAATCACTCCCAGTTGAACATCCAACTCGTCAATTACTTCACTAATTCTGGCATTCGCCACTCCTCCTATGTAAAGCCCATCCCACAGCACAGGCTTCAAGTCCACGAAAACCACTCTGTAGGCTGCGATCTCCATGAGTTTGTCAATCCCTTCCTTCAATACACTCCTGGTCTGATATAAATTGCTGTCCACCGGTTCTTCACTGGGTTGCATGGAAGGATGGTGATTAGAAAAATCAGGATCCTTTTGCCACCCAAACCGAATCTTCTTCTCAACGCCGTCGATCTCTGTGTTGAGATGGTGAAGTGTGTTCATGCGCACACAAATGTGGGGTAAGTTGTAGACTTCGTTGGAGGTTGGTCCCTTCCGTTGGTTGCCCTTCGCTCTATTGCCACTCTTCTCACTTTTCCCCTTCCCACCAAACCAAGATTTTTTCGTCTTGCATCGTGTTAGAGGAGGAATTGGTGGAATCAGCGCATCTTTTGAACCTGGAAACCCAAATAAAATTAGTTCAAAAAAACACCA
This sequence comes from Rhytidiadelphus loreus, assembly GCA_947034895.1. Classification (NCBI taxonomy): domain Eukaryota; kingdom Viridiplantae; phylum Streptophyta; class Bryopsida; order Hypnales; family Hylocomiaceae; genus Rhytidiadelphus; species Rhytidiadelphus loreus. Next base: position 52,179,104 of record OX344764.1, read on the forward strand.
GCTTTACCTAATATAAGTATATTTGCACCGTACAGAACTATATAGTAAAGGTTCATCTGCAACACAAGATTGAGCGAAAGAACTGGATTCAATCCGAAAAAGATGGATATTTTCAGCAGCAGGGCCAGAGTATTCATGCCTAGTGATAGGCACGAGTAGAGAATGTTAGCACGAGTAGAGGTGTTACAATTGGCAGGGTTTACACTAGAAACTGGCTTAAATGACGTTACAATTGAAAAAGTTTAGTGGCTACGTTCTTAAGAAAACCTCAGGGGGTGAGAACGAGGAAGGTATTCACACTGGACTTACCACAATTACCAATTGCTTGCGTGGCATAACTCTTGAGCGCACTGTCTACACCGTTCACCAAGTCCTGGAGCAAGTCCGGGAACTGAGAAACGGGGAGTGCAAAATATCCGTCGAGAGTTTCATCCACAATACGAAGAAGCTCCACCGCTGATGGAGCGTAACGCTCTTTCAAAGAATCAGGCTCCCACGTCTGACACAAGCCAAAAGCATAGAAATGAGGAGTAAGAATCAAGTAAATTGACTATTAACCCTCAAAGCTTTTTTGCATTTTCCTTATTTTGGTGAGAGTTTGTTGTCACCTCTTTACTTTTAACACTTTCGGAAATACTGGACATGGTAGAGCATACACACCCCAAAATGCAAAAATTTACTCTTTCCCTTAATTAAATAGATTAACGATTAGTTTGCCATTGGTGCAAATTAGGTCATTAAAACTGAGTACATTAACTACGTTTATTGTTTCTCCTAAATTTGTACGACAAGGTGAACTCTAAATTCGATAACTTTGGATAACTTGAATATAAACATTCATTTTACACACGTAAAAGAAAAGAAAACAATTGTACATTAACGAAAAGATTTAAGGACTTTATAGACTTGTCACCTAAAAACGATCATATTTTGCTTGATATAGGTCAATTTCACCAAACTTAAAATTGATTTCAATTTGTTAACTGGCATCCTTTTCGAGTAGAAGTTCTGTTCTCAAAATGTGGTCCACGCCTGATTTAGGCTCTTAAAGTTTAAGAGTTATTTATCAAGGAAACAAATAGATTGCTAAGGGCAAGCATTAGGAAAAGAAACACACCTCCTGCTCAATGTTGCGGTTAACCATATCCCCCAGAAGTTTCAGCCTTCCGCCCACCCATTTCCTGGCTAAATCGCCTACAATTTTGTCCGCTTCAAACGGTGGCATTTCCCTGATCAATCCCTTCCCTCCATCCTCTGCATCCACACCCTCTTCCACAGCAATTTGGACCAAAGCCTTTTCTAATTGATGAGCAGCTTCCAAGACTTGCATTGTATCTGGGGTTAACGCAGTCACTCCTGACATATACTGCTTGATTTCTCGACTGTAGCACGCATGGAGCGTTGCAGCAGCCACCCCTCCTGCATACGGATGCCACTCCTTCAGCAAAGGGCTGTAGGTCTCTATTTCCTTGTTTGCAAGAGCTGAGGTGTCTTTTGCAAGCTGTGCCAGAGCTGGTACGGGCTCATCCGCAGCTTTTCTTCTGACATCCACGCTCTCCATCATCTGCACAATCAGTGAAAGAACATCATTCCCATGTTCGTCTTGACAGGAGTACTACAAAGACCACAAGGTCAAGTTTAGCCCCCAAATTTCGCCCCATGGCGACTCAGAGTAAGTCATATGGGGTCTTTCTTTTTATTCAAGTTTGCTCATTTTTGGACCAATAAATGCAATGCTATTCAACAGATTCCGGTGATAATAAAATTTCATGCTCGTCTGAAAAAATTTCTTTAATAACATGATCATTATGAAACCATGAAATCTCAACCGTCCAGGGGTTAACAGAAAACACTTTTATACCAACATTGTTTACTTGGGATGCTACCTAAATCAAGTTAACTTAGGCCCAGACCAAAAACGAGGGGGGCAGAAAATTGAGAAGTCTTCTCCAAGACCCCCCCCCACATTTGCTATTGGGAAGTCCTCCCTTGCAGGTCAAGACCTTTGGATTGGTGTAAACCACCAGGAGGGGCATGAAATGGTGAAAAACATTAATTTTTAAAAAATATTAAAAACATTAAAAGCATTAAAAATATTAGAAGATAGCGCTTTTCAACGAGGATCCCTAAAAGTTCAGTCAGACCCACCTCAAGGAGGTGGGTCTAACCATCATTCCCGGAGCTCAAAATTGGAGGACTTTTGCTACCACATAGGAAAAAGTGCGCTCCGCGTCATTGGGACTTCTTGGAGACCCGTGACTCTCATGAAGACCTGTGACCTCTCATTTCATGGTGTAAACCCACCATTTTCCAAGGACTTCTCAAATTCAGCCAATCAAAACCTTCAAAAATTTGGCCCCCTCACCTCACCTCTAGACTTGGTGTAAACCGGGCCTTAGACTACAGCTTGTTAACTGGGAAAGTAATGTCCTACTGGCTAAGTTTCTAGAAGTCTAACAACAGAACAAGTCCTGGAGCTCCATCAACAGGCAAAAAAACAAGCTTCCAATAAAGGCTGTAGCCTAAAGTAACTTGCTTCAGATATCAACACTAAACAGAAAAAAACAGGGTACATTGCGAAGAAAGAGTGCTTGATTGTGCATACATACCTGGGCAAATGCAGTTCGAATGGAAGACCGAACATACAAATCCACCGTATTAATCACAATATTGGGCGGGCTCTTTTGCTTGCGTCTCTTGTCCGCAAAGATGTCCTCCCCAACAATCTCCGCGCTTTGCACCGCCAACGCCAGCACCTTCCCTACCGGCCCTTCAGCCCCCTCAGGAAACGAATCATGATACGCCAGGAGCCTCTTCTCCGCCCAAGACTGAATCGTCGTCAAAATCGCATGCAGCAGATTCCACTGCTCAGGCCTGCAGCTCTTGTACTCTTTAATAACTTCCCCCATCTGGGTCTCCGCAGCTCCCAGCAGGTCCACTTCCGTTTGCCCAGTAAAAATGTACTGCCGAAACAGCACCCACATAAACAGCATATTATGCGTCAGCTGATCAATTCCCAGCACCCCCCATGTCTTCTTAATCATCTCCATCAAGTCATCCAGCTCCTCCAACACTGTTCCTTCTTCCACCGTATCGAAACAGCTTCCCAACAGAGCTGCATAGAGATTGGCATTCAAGGGGTACCCGTCCACCCAGTGCAGAATCTCCTCCTCGGTTTCTCCGTTGTAGGGCCGAGTGGCCCGAGTCATGGCTGCGCTTCGTAACGCTTGGATGCTTTCGGTGTTTTTTCCTGTGTCGGAGCAGCGACTGTACATCTCCTTTAAGCATTGGCGGAGACGGAGAGCGTCCACGCCGTTGGAATCGCCGCGGACGAGAGGGTGAGCGAGGAGACCGGCTTCTAAGATGCGAAGCTGACGCTTCAACCAACGGATGTGCTCGGCAGAGTCGGTGAAGGTGGAGGCCGGGATGTTTTGGAGAAGCTCCAGGGGAACTAGCATGAGCTCCGTGCGCTTGGTTGCCTGGGGGGAAAGACAGTCGTTCATAAGCTCTTATCAGCATAAGTTTAAGAAAGGCCTATTTCTGTTCTGTCATATCAAAGACTACCATTTTTGAAAACTGTGTTTTTACGGTAAACAAAGCAGCTACTTTGTTGAGAGGCTCTGTCCCAGTAGCACTGCCTCTCTTTTATATTAAGGTCCTACTCCCATGTAGCTTCTGTCAATGCAAAGGCTCCTCCGTTTCTGTCCAAATCCAACAAATACTACGGTTTTTGAAGCTTGTCCTGGCATAGAGCACGTATAGGCTGTGCAGAAAGGGATCCTAGCGAGTAAAAGGAGGAGTTACTGGGTCCAATGTGGGTTTGGGTGTTACGCTTGACATAGTATCGTGCGTGACATAGTCATACTATTTTAACATGGTGCAGGTCTAAATATTACTGCATAATAGTAATATCCACCGATAATTAGTGTAGTGACACTAATTTTGCACGCGATACTAAAATTGCGCCCTCACAACTAGGATAAATCATTATAGCTTGAGGAAATCCATCAATATATAAGCTCTTCTTGGCACAGCTTTAAAAAGAGTTTTGGAGGGGATGCTTTTTCGTTGTCAATACAAGACTACTTTTTCTGTCAGTGAAGACTCATTTACATCTGTTGGATTAACCTTCCTAATGACGTTTGCATTTACTTATCTTGACAAACGCAGGCATTACAATTCAAAGAAAATGAATGAACCATGCACGTAAAGATGTTATTGGTTGCAAAGTGGGCTTTGGGAGTGACGCTTGGTAGCTTCTATCCATCAATACACAAGCTCGTATTGGCACATCTTTAAAAAGTTTTATTCTTGGTTGGTTTTTTGGATGTTTTCTTGTTTTGTCATTACGAAGACTACCATTTCTACCAGTGAAGTCTCGTTGGATCATTCTTCCTAATCATGTTTGCATAAACTTATCTTGGCAATGGCTGAGAAGGAATCATAGCAGGTAAAGAAGAAGTAATTGGTTGCAATGAGGGATTTGGGAACCTACCTGACCAGCTGCAGCACGAGAAAGAGCCCGCCGTGTCCGCATATCCACAGGCTCCGGAATCAACATCTGGTCTCGCATGAGCTCAGCCGTGGTGCGTGCTTTGCCCCTGCGAGATGCGCCTGACTTGGGTTTCAGACCCAGCGCTTTCTTCATTCGGCTTGCAGCGACTGCTGTCATGGATTTTTCAGGTTTCGACCGGGCTGATCCCACACTCCTTGCACTTAACGCCGTCGTCCCAATTGCAGCCAGCAGAATCTCGTAGGCTGATTCTCGGTAGTCATCCTCTGTACATTTGGAAATCAATCAAAAACTCATAAGAAAACCTGTTACAGGTCATCAAAGTGTAAACACTATTGTTGCGAACTGGATAATCAATTATGAAGGCAGGAAACATAAAAACAAGAATGATACAAAATGAGGAAGTTGAAGAAACATTGCTCCCTGTGAAAAAACATAAACAAAATATGACACAACAGCAATCTTTGAATCATTCTACTTATTGTCGTCCATGATTTCATATGTCACCCCCAAAGCGTGCAATACAGTAAATGAACTTTGTTATTAAACAGTGTACTTGGTTTTAACAGAAATATAACAGAAATGCAATCATTCGATTTATTGTCAATCATGATTTCATATGCCACCCCACAAGCACGCGGTACAGTAAATGAACTTCATTATCAAACAGTGAACTTGATTTAACCTAGGACCAACATCAATGAGTGAGACCAAAGAGAGTAAAGAGAACCTTTTGAGTGTTTTTGAGTGCATAGTCAGCTGATCCATAAGAGCCCTGGAAGCTTTAGGATTTTTCCTTTTTTAGGCTAAACGTTTTGACTCCAGTTTTATCCATCCAGAGATACACTAATCTACAGTAAATCAACATTAAACCTACAAAGCACTGTATCCTATCCTCTCCTAATTAGCATAAACACCATACCTGTCAAGTCGACCTTCACCCTCGGTATTGGATTTCCGATTTCAGGACTCGACGTCACTCTGTGCCTCGACCCATCCGACTGAGCTGACGGCGCCATAGCTCAAATCTTTTCACCCAAAGCAATTCCACCACTCCTTTCTTCTCCTCAGCAGCAGCCAATAACTACCTACCTTCAATTCCAACGCCTCCCCCAGTTTACGCAGCACCCTCACAACGTGCAGCTCCTTCTCTTCCCAACTCTAAAAAATGAAAATGAAAACGGAGAAAAGTAAGCGCGTAGAAACCATCAGACACCAAGCGCGAGACCTTCCAAGATTTCTCGCAACGCCCCAAAGCAATCAAAAGTACCACCAAGAAGAACAACACACCAGGCCCAAACAGGAGGACCTTGTTCAGATCAAGCCCCCAATACGAACCTAAAGAGTGCCCCCCTCCCAAAGCCGAAACCCAAACACCGTGGAGCCTTGTTCACGCCACCCCAAATCGTTTCCACCCCCACTCGTCCATGATTGTTGCTGTATCTCTTAGCCGCCTCCCTTTCACCCACATTGGGCTTTTTTCCAGATCCCTCCTCCCCCTGCTGCACACTACCATATCCCACAGTCAGATCCTGTCTGTTCTTGCGAAAACGCGGCAATGGCCGGTTGTCCCCAATGTCCTCGAACTCCACCACAGGCCCCCCTCGTTTTCAGATCTACTGTACATCGCCCGACTGGGCGTCGGTCTGAATCATGTCTGGAAGCGCAGTGGGACGCGGGATCTGACTACTGACCTGTGCGCGAGACTCGAGGAATGTCGGCGTGGAAATGTCGAAAAAATGCGAGGCAGGGCACGAAGTTCTTCCCAGCAGAAGCAGCGGGATAGTAGTGAGTGTAGTGTAGTGAAGTGGAAAGCCAAGCACACGGCTGGGTTGCGGAGAGTTTGCGGCAGCAGCGCGAGCGGAAAAAAGGCGAGGGCGGCACGGCGACTTTGGGATGCTTGGGTAACGGACCCAAAATTACGTTCGTGACTTCGTGGAGCTACACGACGACGGGCTCTCACGCTTTAGGCTGGCTACTGTTGCTAGGCCTAGACTATATTTAGTGTGGGTTGGATCTAGTGTGTCTGACACGGGGGGTTCGGGTTCCTTTCCTGGAACAAATTTTCTCGAAGTTCTCACTTTGGGTGCACGTTAGGGTTATCCGAAATGTTGGAAACAGGGCTTTTATTTTTGGCATTATAGTGCCACAGAAAAAAATAAAAATAAAAATAATCATGAAGTTTTTCACGAGATGAAGTTTTTCAAAAAAAATTTAAAAAAATCTTGGATGAGATTGCTAAATTGTGGATGGAAACATAATTATGTACATGTGATATGTGTTAATGTAATATTTTATCTATCCAATATGTGGACAAATGTTGTCACTTTGACACTTCATAAAAAATGAAAAAAAAAGCCCGATTTGGAACCAATGATTTTTTTTATTACAGAGTATCATTTTGGACAGGGAGGGAATATCTTCTTCAATATTGAAGTGATACTCAAGTGATACTCAAATGTTACTTGGGCAATATATGGGTGATATTTGATGATATTTATATCAAAATTAGATGATACTTAGTTAAAAAATTGACTTTTGGTCTTAAAAGTACTAATCTAGGTATTTCGAACCTCCAAAATGAAAATTTTCTTCACAAAAAATAGCCAACATCTTAAGGTTGTAGGCAACTAATGAAAAATTGTAAATAAAAAACATATTGGTTGAAATGTTATTAGCCCGTCCATTGTGTTTTTCTTACGCATGATTTTTTTCCCAATTGACTATTTTTTGTAAAAAAAAGAAATTCATTTTTAGGGGTCAATATAGTCAAATTATTTTTGTATTTTAAGACCAATAACCAAATTTTATCTATGTATCATCTAGTTTTGATATAGATATCACCAAATATCACATGAATATTGAAGAACTACCTAGCTACTTTTAAAAAACTACCTATGAGCCAAGGTGCACATGCTTGCAAATGCCCATTTCCAAATTGTATCCTCTATCTACAATTGTTCAAGATTTGTTTGGCTAACAAACCCCCAAATCCTTGTTTGTGGTGTATTGCATTAATGTAGTACAATCCTTTATTCTCGCCTTGTTTGGTCTATGTTTAGGTAGAGTTATATAGAGTGCACATGACAAGGATTGTTTATGGTGTCATTTTCTTGTGTTTCTCAATTTGTTGCACTTTAGGGATATCTAAAACATCATAACTTTATTAGAACAATCAAAGGGGATTTTCATTTGGATAAATCTTTGGGGCTCTTTTTCTCATGTTTGAATGAATCCCTTATTTGCCCCATCTATACAACTAATGATGCTAACATTGTCTTTCAACCAATTGTAAGCATCATAGTTTGCAAAAGAAGAAAGAATCTCTATTATTGCTAATCCAATGAACTATTTGTAGAAAAGAAAAATGCTTTTGGTGAAGTCAACCAATCAAAATGGCAACTTTTCTAGTGTCCAAGAGAATATTTTGCCAGGCCATGTCCTAATTGCGCACTTTTCATCCCCAAATGGCAAAGCTAGCTAAAATCTAGTACAATTGGTTGTGCTTGTGCCCATATACATATATAATTTTTGTAGAACAAGTTTGGCAACAAATCATTCTAAAAATAGATGCCATTTTTTTGGCAAATTTAATCTTCAAAATAAAAAATTGTGTGTAGGATGAAAATCTTGTGGAAATTTTCTTTTTCTAGTATTTGTTGAACTTTTACTTCTAGAAGAATTTTTTTGGTTAGAATGGTGTTGATTTTGTCTTTTGCACGAAAAGGATTTGTTGTGAGACGAGCAAAGGGGCCTAAAGTTTGTACCAACAGTAGTCTATGGGAGTTGTGGTGGAGAAGAGAGCAATCTCAGAGTTGGGTTGGAAACTTTAGTTGGCAAGAGCTACGATGTGGGGAAGGCAATTAAAGGCAACAAGCATTCACAATTATAGACGGGATTATAGACCGGTTCTTTTTACCATGTTATGTTATAGTGCATGTGAAATGTGGATGAAACTTATATTATTTATCCAAAAGAGTGTACATTCATCCAAAAAAGAGCAAAATTGTCCTTAGAATATGTAGCAAATCAACAATTTCAGCCCCTGAAAATGGGGGAATATATTGCCAAATACTCCCTCAAAAAAATCATATTACTTTTGAGGAAAATATTGGTCACCTCCCAGTCAACTGTGTTTTCTTAATTTTTGTTCAAACCTAAGGTAAGATCACCTTAACCTCGGAAGGATGTAGATGTTGATGACCAATTGAAAAGTAGTTGTCACCAAAATACTCGAATTACTGAACAAATAGGTGCATTCTTTATTTGTCAATTTAATAGTGAAGTCATCTATTGGACTTTTAGTTCTACAACAAATTTCTCTAACAAGCATTATTGAGTGTCAAAAAGCTTTCATTTTTAACCACTCAGAAGGCAATTTTGCAAAAAATTCAAGAAAAATCCAAAAACAATATTTGATTGTAATATGCAAAATTTATAAGAAGTCAAACTTGAATTGGTAGATTTTCTAAAATCATACCTCTCTTCAATGTTTACACCTTGAAAAGAGTGCAACACACATCTATATTTCCTTTGGGTTTCTAGTACTAGGTTTTTGGGGGCTTGGAGTTTGGAACATGCTCAAAATTGGGTGATCCTACCTTATGCACCTTTTGCAAAGAGGAAGAAGTCTTTAGTGAATTTGTTGAACAATTGGTAGGTATCCATTAGTAGCATTCTATAGCTCTATTTTTAGCAAGTTTGGAATTAGGCAAAAAGGAGGGCTACACAATTGTGACTCCTCCTATTAATAGCCCATATAGGGTGCACATAGTTATGGCAAGTCAGCCCCAAGGCCGCATTTCAATGTTTGAATCCCTTGTCTATTCTACCCATGCAACATAGTATTTTATCTTTCAACCAATCATAAACATTCTTGTTTGCATAAGCAAGAAGAACCTTCATCATTGTTAATCCAATTAACTATTTGCTAAAGAAAAAATTAATTTTTGGTGGAATTGTCCCCCCCCCCCAATTGCAACTTTTCCTCTTCCAACAAAAGAATATTTCTTAAATTCATGTTGCTTAATCACATGCTATATTCTCCCCCAAAAGGAATGAGCTAAAATGACATATTATTGGTCATGGTTGTATTGTAGATATACATATTCCAATAGTGACGGATAAGTATGGCAAGGAGTAATTTTAAAAACACACCAATTTTTTGTAAATATAAATTTATATGAAGGGAAAAATCTATTAGAATTTTTTTATTTTACATATTTGTTGAACTTTATTTATACAAGAATGTGGGGGAGATGTTTTGATCGTGCCTTTCATTTCTGATATCACAGGGGTGGGGTTGAATATTTACGCAGAGGTGGGGTTGAATATGGGCCAGGGAGGATTGCCCCATCCAAGGGTAAATGTAAAAACTACCCCCTATTTTGTGCTTGATTAATTTATCTACTGCATCTCTCACAGCTTATTTTGGGGCTTGTGATTGCAAATATGAATTCAGAATTTATAAATTTTATCATATGTGACAAAGAAAAAAATTCAGTATTTTCTGCAAGGGGTAAAACACGGGGCAATACATGGGTCAATCCTCCCTGGCTGTTGAATATGTACCCAGAGGTGGGGTTGGGTTGAATATTTAGGTAAGTTACTACTTATGCTGAGGTCTCAAACTCATTTCAACCATGGAGAAAAACTTTCAATTGGGCCCCCCCCCTGCATAGAATTAAAAAATGACACTATATTACTTCAATTCATTCAACACTGCCCCCACTCCATGTGCGGTGTACTTTTGAACATGTGGTTTGATTCATGGAGCCCATGCCGTTCAAAATTTCTCAACTCAAGTTTCGAAACTCAATCCAACGCGTTGTGTAGTGTAGTACACTTGGCTTGAAAATCCAACTTCAATTTAGAAATCTATCGAAGGTTCGGTTTACACCAAAAGAAAAAGGAGGGGCTAGAAAATTGAAAAGACTTCCTGTCCAAGTCCCCCTTTGTTTGCCATTCAAAAAGTTCTCATTTAAAGGGTCATGAGCTTTGGATTGATGTAAATTGTTGAGAGTGTATGAATGAGTAAAAAATATTTTAAAATAGTGCTTTTCAATGAGGATTCTTTGGATTTTTGTTAGACCCACCTCCTTGAGGTGAATCTAACTACAATTCCGAGGGCCTTCAAATTTGCCAAGATTTTTACTAACACATAGGAAAAAAGTGTGCTTCATGTCATTGGACATTCTTTAAGATAAGTAACCTCTCATTTCATGATGTAAACCTATTTTCCAAGGACTTTTTGCTATTTCAACCAATCAAAACCTTCAAAATTTTGGACCCTTTACACCTCTCAATTTGGTATAAATTAGGCCTAAACTCAATCCTTAATACACACATACTTTGTAGATTAGGGTTTTTTGTAAGTAAATTTGTTAATTCAAGTGTAGCTTCTTAGTCTCTATCGTTGATCAAAGTTAAATGTTGAATATTTTGTCCCTAACCATCCTGCTAGCCATGTTATGGTAACATTATGAAGGTGGGGCATCCTAAATTTGCTTTGCTCTAAGTGCATTCTCTAATATACATGTATTGGAGTTTTCCTAGCATAGTGGAGTTTTCAATGTTCTAAGGCAAGTGCATCTGATTGTTGTTTCTAAAACCAACCCATGAATATTCTTGCCTTAATCCCTAAAGTCCCAAAGTTCCTATGGGGGGACTCTTGGGATTAGACTTGTGTGATTTCAATTTTTGACATGATTTTTTGAAACTTTTTTTTGAAGATAGAAAATCAGATTAACTTTCTAGGAATATAATTTTTTTCAATTGGTGCCCGGGAGCAAAAGTTATGCCACCATGAGTCCAAAAAACAACTCAAGGGGCAATCTAAGAAAAATAAAAAAAAATTGAATTTCTTAAATTTCTTTTCTTTTCAAAGATTATATTTTTGTTTACATTTGAAGGGTAGATTCATCTATTTGGACTAGTGATGAGAAAGTTATGAACAATCTTGCTTTTTCAAGCAATCTAAGCATCTTCTTGAAAAAATAACTTGTAGAATTCATTTTTGAATGTAATTTTTACAATTTTTCAAAAAAATGTTAGACATCATTAAATTTTCTTGATAGAACAATCTCACCATTGGAAAAATTGTGTTTCAATTTCATCTTAAAGCTATTAACAATTTAGTTTTCCCTTCAATCTTGAACATACTTCTACTTAACAATTTTAAAATGAGTGAAAATTAAATATTTTTTTTGAAGTTTCTTTTTTTAGAATTTCAATTCAATTCTTCACCACAAAAATTTAGAAAATCAAAATCAGTAGTGCAAAATATTTAAGTTAACTTTACAATAGGGCCAAAGTCCAATTTGGAATTGACCCAATTTTCATCCAACGGGCAATTTTAATTCCAACTTAAGTTATAGAATTAGGCCCAAGTTTATAAAGACCTTGTAATTTTTACCTTGGCCCAATATTTTGGTGCCAAAAAATTGACATCTAGGGTTATTATCAATACTCAAATTTTAGGACTGAAATGATCATGTTGCTTGATATTGGTGATTTTGATTTTGGACCAACAATTGACATTATAATAAACAAAGGGCATGATTTTCCTTTTTTCTTTGCCAGATATCTAATACTTATTAGAATAGAATGTTTGGCAAATGTTAAAAATCTAAATCTTTCAAGATTCTTTTTTTCATACAAAAAAACTATGAATAAATAATTTTTCAAAAATTTCAGCATCTAAGGTGCTGTGTTCATGGACCACTATCTTTCTAATCACCAATTGGATTTTCAAAAGTGGTGCACACCTCAAATAATTTTGTAGTAAATTTCCCTTGAAAGATGAGAAGAAATATTGCATGTAACGTAAATTGGATTCATATGTATTCAGACTCTTGATGAATTACTTATACAAAATTGAAGTTGAAGTTGGAATATATTCCAAATTGTCCTCACTCCTAAAATGTTCAGCATTCAACATAATTGGAGTTACACTGATTTGGTAATGAATAGGCCACAACATAAGGTATCTACACCCAAAACCACAATGTTTCTAATTGCGCTTCCTATTTTTTGATGGAAAAGGATTCACTTGATGTCTCAAAGTTGCCACAAGTATGTAAGAGCAACCAATGGAAGTTGAAGCATTTCAAGCTGTAAGGGTGACAATTTAATCCCTAAAGGATTGAGACATATTTCAAGTAAGAAAATATCAAAAATTGCTACTTTATAGGGTATTAAGAAAAAAATGAAAAAAAGTATTTTGAAAAATTCAACTATGTAAATTTGTATTAGTAAGAGTACTATGGGAATGTGCAAATTTTTTTTTAAAAACCTTTGACTACTAAGATTGAAAGATTATAACATTTGAAGTTAGAAGTAATCCAACCTCATTCAACACAACCAACTTCCCTTAGAGTGAGATTTTTGCACTACTTATGGTTATTTTTTTGACATTTGCATCCTATATCGTGTTAATTACATATTTGCCAAATTTTAGAAGTAGAGGAGGAGTTTTGTACATGTTGCCCAAGGCTGCCTAGATTGTCAAAAATGTTTAGGGCAACATAACTTTTGATTTGGGCATCCAATACTCAACTACATATGAACTTCTTTAGTGTCTTTGTCTTTGTCTTTACAAGAATGATGCATATATCAATCTAAGTCTTGGATATTGAATCACAATTTGAACTTTAATAATTTTTTGTAAATAGTGGCTTTGAGGTTGCCCATAGCCTTGAGGAGGGTAAAAGCTCATCATTGATTGGTGATTTGAACTAACTAAGGTAAACCAGCCTATGACAGGCAGAATGGTTGGTTTGTCATGTTCACATTTTTGAAAAAAATTTAAAAAAATTCTCTATGAAGATAAACATGAGGAATGCAGAGAGCAAGTGAAATTTAATTTTTTGGACAAAAAATGAATTTTTTATGAATTTTTGAAGTCTGTTGTGTAGTTGGCTTTAAAGAGTCTGTAGACTACCCCAAATCAGCAGAAAAGTGTTTCCATGATGGTCATCTAACCACCTAATGCAGTCAAAACATTTTCTAACATGGCTCCAAGATTTCCTAATATGGACATGACATGAAAGAATTACAAAATAACTTTTTACTACCAGTTTACACTGAAAATGGGTAAGTGTCCCAAGACAGTTACCAATAACTTCATGACCATTTCCCAAGGCTTTGATTATGGCCACAAATTAATCAAATGCAGTTCTAACCCCATTTATTGGAAAAAGTTTGTCATGGGTTGATTTAAGATTGTAATGGGTAGTTTTCTAGGAGCCTGTCATAGGAGATTTGCCTGTCATAGGCTGGTTTACCTTATATGGTGCTTATTTAAGAAAGATTTTGAAATCTAAGTTTGAGCAACCTTCCAAGGACCTCAAATGTCCTTTAACTTTACAATGACAAGGTGTCCTAAATGTATCCAATGGATGACAAAGAATCCTTCTATATAGGACATAAGTGTAGATGTTTATCCTTGAAATTTTGTGTGAAAAGGTGAGGTCTTGCACAGTAGTTTGACCTCTAATGAGTGTTCTTTTTTTTTAAGCAAATGAATCTTACAATATCCAAAATGATGATTTCTACGGTGACCAACCTAGCATTCTAGGGTTAAGGGTGATAGTCAATCGACCCAGTGCCGTCAATCATCCAATTCTGCCATCTACAAGACCCTTCCATTTGCACCAGTTTCCCACCCATTTCCGCAAAGTGTGTAAGTGATATTGTGTGGGCAAGCAATTTAGGTGCTATTGTCAAAGAATGACATCAAGTTCACATCTATTTATGGACGGTTTAAAATTAATAAAGACGTGGTTCAATAAAGGTTGGTTCATGTATGCTTAATTGTGAATAAATACTTGTCAAACAATATAATAGGGTTTTTAGAATGTTGAACTTGTGCTTTTAAAACACACATCAAATGGAATTGTGGTGGTAGGTCACTAATTTTGAACCTTTTTAAGATGGTCATGACCCCAGTTGTATACTTTTGGTTTTGAAAATTCACATCAATTTCAATTCTTATCAAATTAATATGATTCCACTTGTATTTTAGTCAATTCAACTAATTTTTCCTCTAAAAAAATACAAGGAACAATTGACACATTGCAACAATCAACACAATACATTGCAATATTGCACAAGATACCCATATTGCAAATCTAGGTGGTTATAGACTATTCTACCTTAGCCCTTGAATGCTTGACTGGTGTCCATGGAAATCATTCCTTTTGGCATTGTATGGCATCATCTACTTCAAAAAAAAGGTGCTAATCCGAGGTCAAACTATTGTGCATGATCTCCCCCAGTTTTGCACAAAATTTCAAGGATGAACAATTGCACTTTTGTCCTATATTATAGAAAGATTCTTTGTCATTCATCGACTGAAAAACAACCGCAACGATATTTAAGGTAGGAGGTCCTAAAAGCACATAGGCTCTAAAATGTACACTGCCTCTACATTTTAATTTTTTAATTTTTTATAGCCTTTTGCAATGTATGAACAATGTACATTTTAGGAGGTGGGCAATTTTAGATCAAGCCCTATTGTGCCATTCCAACTTCAAAATTTCGTAACTAATTCCACAAAGCTCCAAAAAATATGAAACCACTTGGGTTAGATGCCAATTCCACTTAAGCTTATCTTTTCAATGAAATTTTTTTACTGAAAAATTAATACCACCTCCCCAAATTTCAGTTTCAGCTCTTAAATGGGCGATTTATTGACCTCCTACCTTATTACTCATGTCCTGTTTGTGTTTATAATAATTGGCGAGGGCACACAGAATTGGCTTGCTCCCAAAACTCCGGTTAAGTTAATGTAACCGCACCATTCGTCAGCAGGCATGATTCCTCCAACACGCCAGAGGGCGTTTCCCGGAAAGCTTAAAAAGCTTCTTGCAGCTCCCTTCAGTTAGACCCAAACCCAAATCATCCCGCCATCGCCACTGCGAGATTCTCTCCCGCAAGCTTTGCTTGAATTGCACAGCGATGGAGCCGCCCAACCCAACATTCCTCCTCCTCCTTCTTTCGTTCACAGTCGTGCTCTGCTTCTTCCCTTTCGCTCTAGCGAATGGATCCCCTCGCACCCGACTGTCCTCCATCTTAGACGTCAACGGCGAATGGCGCCTCCACTCGGGAGAACGCGAGCTCAATCTCGAGCTCGACTCCTCCTCCTCCTCCTCCTCCGAGGATGTGAAGATTTGGCCAATGCCGGCGTCTGTAGCGCACGGCGAGAGCACGCTCTTGGTTCCGAGTTCGTTCTCATTCGAAGGGGTGGGGGTGGTGTCGGAGACGCTGAGGAGAGCGTTTCTGCGGTACTACGATGTGGTGTTCGGGCAACACGCGCAACATCCCGTGGGGTATGAGACGGGGACGACATCAAGGAAGCTGACGAAGCTGGTGGTGACCATTGGGTCACGAAATGAAGAGGTGGGTGGATGCACATTTTTTTCTCCTGGAGAGAGTTTCTTGGTTTGGCGCTTGTGGGTTTTGGAAAAAATTGGGATGAGGATGCGGGAATTGGGAAGAGAATGGGTGGATTTGTGCACGTGGGAGTGGATCCTTGGGGGATGCAATTGCTCTGTATGCAAATAGGTTTGTATGCGAATGGTTATTTTGGTTTCTGGGGTTTTCTTTGATGTTGGTTTTGGTGGAAGAATAACAATTGTGATAGAAGTTCGCAATGGTACTCTAGAGGTTTCTTGCTTTGGTACTTGGGGGTTTGGAAAATTTGGATGGGAATGTGACAATTGTAACAGAATTGGTGGAGTTATGCACATTGGAGTGGATCCTCGGGATGCAATTTTGGTGGAGGAAGTAGGTTTGTATCAGAATGGCCATTTGTCTTCTGGGGGTTCTTGGATTTTGGTTTTGGTTTTGGTTTTGATGGGAGAATGATAATCGTGATAGAAGGGTGCAACTTGTGCACGTGAAAGTGGAAGGTTACTAACAACCCTCCCAATTTTGTCACCAAGCTTGTGGTTGCTGTTGGGTCACGAAATGAAGAGGTTGATCCTGTGCAGAGATTTCTTGTTTTGGTACTTGGGGTTTGGAAAATTTGGATGGGAGCGTGACAATCGTAACAGAATTGGTGGATTTGTGCACATTGGGGTGAATCCTGGGGATGCAGTTTTGTATGCAATTCCTCTGTATGCAAATAGGTTTGTGTGAGAATGGCCATTTGGTTTCTGGGGTTTCTTGGATGGAAGAATTATAATTATGATAGGAGTGTGCAATTTGTGCTCGTGAAAGTGGAAGGTTGCTAACAGCCCTACCAATTTTGAATATGCAGTAGGGGTGAATTCAATAGGGGTTCATCAAAAATGGGCATTTAGTTCGCACTTCGCACAGTAGGAGGAGCCATGGGAGATGATGGCAATGTGACAATTGAAACAGAATTGGTGGATTCATGTGCGTGTGAGTGGGTTCTCAGTACGCAATTTTGCTGAACCAAATAGGTTTGAATCACAATGGCCATTTATTTTCTGGGGTTTCTTTGATGTGATGAATAACAACCGTGATAGAAGTGTGCAACTTGTGCGCGTGAAATTGGAAGGTTACTAACAACCCTAACAATTTTGAATATGCACTTTCGGAGAATCCGCTTGGGGTGTATCAAAATGGCATTAATTTTGCATTGCTTATATTATGAAGAGCCATGGGAGATTACTGTGTTGCATTGGAATCTACGCAAGATGAAGGTTTAGGCAAGTAGCCCTGCGTTTGCTTAAACTTTTTGCACTTGCTGCATTGTGTGCAGTTTCAATATGGAGTGGACGAGTCCTACACGCTGGATGTTCCTGATGGCTCAGAGAGCAATACTGCGTACCTTGAAGTACGTAACTCTCATCTGCGTGTTGATGGTTATATGCAGTCAAATAATGATGCATTTCGCCTTGTGGAAGTCTTATGTTTGTAGCTATGAAACTAGGCCTTTTTGTTTCCTTCTATGTGTGCAAATGCTGATTTATA
The DNA here is from genome assembly GCA_947034895.1 of Rhytidiadelphus loreus. Lineage (NCBI taxonomy): Eukaryota > Viridiplantae > Streptophyta > Bryopsida > Hypnales > Hylocomiaceae > Rhytidiadelphus > Rhytidiadelphus loreus. The sequence goes on from OX344764.1 coordinate 52,196,559, forward strand.
GCTCAAATTGTATGATCTGTTTGAGTTGATGTCGCTCCGGAGAGCTTGTGTATATTTTTTTCTGAATGATTAGCTGACAAGTGGGTCAATTTGGCAGGCACCCACTGTTTACGGAGCGCTGCGTGGTCTTGAGGTTTGTCCCTCACTAACGAGTTTATGAATCTTTATTTGTTGCAACAGTTGGGATCACAATAATTTTGTAATTGCTAAAGATTTCTTGTTGATTTCATCATTTATTAATTTCCTAATCGCTCAAAATTAATTCAGACTTTAAAATAATTGGTGCACATAAATTTGAAAATTTGAATGCCTAGAGGAACTATTTGAAAAAGAGAATGTAGTAGTTTCTGCAATCCGGATGCCAGATACTGGTTTTATGGAATGTCTACTCATTTGAAATGTCTCCACTACTACTGCACTAGATTGTTGACAACATGTGAGAGTGATCACTTTGTTTCTTAGGGATTGTATCACATCCGAGAATGGTCTAATTATGCAACTGCAGGGGTTGATCTATGTGTAGACGTTTAGTCAGTTGACTACATTCAATTTCAAGGAAAAGTCCGTGCAAATTACTAAGGCGCCTTATACTATCAAAGACTTCCCCAGGTTTTCATATCGTGGGCTTCTTATTGGTATTCACTTGCTACTCATGCTTTATATTTCTCAATATGTGTAGGGGTAAATCCGAAAATTATCATTCTCGTCCTTTTCTGTTCGTGTTTTTCTGTACTCACACTGTGATTTTTCAACAGACACTTCTCGCCATTATCAACCTGTTTCGTCCATTAAACGCATTCTGGACTCCATGGAATACTCCAAGCTTGTAAGTCAAATTTTGTTGCCGTGTTAGAAGAGAGCAATGCCGCCTTTCATTAGGTGAAAAAGAGGAGTACAAATTGACCGATGAGAAGAGAATCTTGGAGTATTAATTACTGCGGTAAGAGATCTTGACATCAAATGTTTTATGATTTGCAGAATGTCCTACATTGGCATATTGTAGACGAGCAATCATTCCCTATGGAAATTCCTTCATATCCACTGCTTTGGAAGGGTTCGTACTCAAATGCTGAACGATACACCATGGACGATGCTCGTGAACTTGTGGAGTATGCATCTGACTCTTCTGGCCTATTTGGTGATCTTAAGATATCGAATAGTCCAGTCACTTTTGATTTATGAACCTTTTTGACGATAAAGTAACCTGTTTCTTATTTTGTCACAGAACTTGGTCCTTGGAAGCTGAATCTCTCTTGTATTTAAATTTGAAGGTGAAACACTGGGCACGTTTGAGCTATATAATTTACCACTGACAGTGAGTTTTACCCAGATATGCGCGTTTAAGAGGCATTCATATTATGCCTGAGTTGGATGTGCCTGGTCACGCAGCATCTTGGTAAGATCTTGTCTCCGAGTGTTAATGTCCAATTGTTCCATTAAAACAGGAGCAACGTATTATTGTTGATTCTCAACTAACCCTTCAACGTCATACATTTTCTCTCATTTTATGACCGTTATTTTCTCATTTAAAAAAAAAAATTCTTTGGAATTTATTGATTGTAATAGAATACGAGGTTATAGTTTTCAGTTTCTGTTACTTGTCTTGAGATTTGACATCAAGAATTCAACGGGAAAAGTATGCTTGATATTGAATATCAGAATGAATCCAGATTTTCTTGAATAACATACATTTGATGCTCGGTAGGGGTGTGGGTTACCCAGATCTCTGGCCCGGATCAGAGTGCATTGAGCCATTGGACGTAAGCAACAATTTCACATTCGATGTGATCAACGGCATAATTGGAGGTCTAAATTCCTCCCGTACCCTCTGCCGCATTGTGCTTGGTTTTCATTTCATCACCGTTCAGTGCTTATGTTAACCTCTAAAGGATCAAGATGCGCAAATTGGGACTCATCTGTTTTAGCAGTTTTGAGTAGGTCGTGTGTAGACTTTCTTTTTGTCCAATTTAATTTATGTTGTGACCAACGCGTGCAATATTCTTCATTAGTTTTGCCCCATCTGAATTAATTCTTTCGACAACATGATCAGTCAAATTGGTCATTCTAAAACCATGAATCCTTGGTCCTTTAGGGCTAACAATCACGTCTTGGAATACCACGGCGGGTTTGCACAGTGACCAGAATTGAAATATGGCACTAATAGGATGGCTTACCGTAGTTCCTTGCGGCTATTTTGCAAATTATATTGAAGATGCGGAAATTTTAGAAATTATTTCGGATAAAGGTGACAGATTCTTTGTTTTGGTCGTAAAAAACTGTAGTTCTTCCTCTCTTTGATCTACACACTAATGTTAGTAGATGCTTCCATGAACATATTCGTGTATACATCTGGTTGCTTTCTGCCACCTCCTGTCTTCCTGTTCCCCGTAATATAACTATTTACTTGTTCTCTGTCTTACAAACCCTTCTCTGGTGTATCTGCAGATTTCAGAGCAGTCTTTCCTTTCAAGTTCGCTCATTTGGGTGGTGATGAAGTTGACACAAGTAAGTTATGTTTCCATATACGTTCTTCTCTGTGGAATACAAGTAACAAGATTTTCAGTAGAATTTTCACGGAGGGCCTCCCCATGATGCACAGAGTGGCCTCCATGTATTCATTTTGACCTCTCATGAACCGTGGTGCAAATAGTTTCTGAAAGGCCCATTAAGTACCCTTTCTAGATGATTTCCATTTCTGGAATAATCTATTTATCCTTTCATACGTTGTTCTGAGAAGAAATGTATTCCATGATGAAAATTTTGACTCAGTCCAAGCCCTGAGACCCCAAAGTCTCAGAAGAGTGCATTTTAATATGATGTGGTAATTCTTTGGTACTTCATCTGAACGTGTAAATGACAATGCTCAGGCCACACGTCAGCAAGTCTTCTTTTTTGTCAAAATATTGTCTATCCATTGCTTCTGTAGATGTTGGTAAGCGGAATGTACTGCTATCATATATTATCAGAGTTCGTTGATAAGGCTCAAGTCAATTATTACCTGACTCTCATTTTGGACGCATGACTTAATAGGTTGCTGGGAGTCGGTTTCTCATATTAAGACCTGGTGTGTACTCTTTCTCCTGAATTGACTTGTTTACCTACATTTTGTACAGAATTATGCTTTTATCTATTATGTAGAGAACTCCTAGTTTTACCCATTCATTGACTGTGATGTCAACAACTGTGTCATGTTAACAGGCCTCACAATCTACTGCTCATTCACGATAGAATTAGGGTTGAATCCATTGAAATCCTAGCAGGGAATTGAGCTCAGTTTCCGTCTTGATAACCATCTCAGAAGAATCATGTTATCTGGTGACATGCTTACATAGGTTCCTCATGTTGATTTTGAGAAACTGAACATTGTTGACATACTCTATTTGTGCAGGTTGAATCACAGAAACATCACCACGAAAGATGCATATGCTGACTTCGTAGTCCGTGTCCAGGAAATTGCAATCAAGCATGGATATGTGCCCGTGAACTGGTAATTCTTGCTTTATATCCTTCCAGAATTTTGCTGAAATTTTGTTCAGTTATATCGGTTTTCCATTCTAAGAGAGCCAAAGGCATGTTTCTGTGTACGAAATTCGAACAGACTACCACTGGTTTATCCAATTAGCGAGGGCGCAAAATCAGTGTCACTGCAAAATTAGCGTCGCTACCAATTTTTTTTGTGGTTGAAAGTAGTACAATACAGAATATTTCAGCCTGCACTAAATTTAAATATATTACAAGAAGCGTGACTTTTGTAAATTAGTCACGTGCAAAAATAGGACATATCGGTGTAGTCTTTGAGTTTCATCTTGTAATTCAAAATCAAGAAAAAACAGAACTGAGTTTGAACTTGAATTTTTAAGGTGAGAATGTTTTTGTCCATTGAAGTTTTTGAAACTCAATCAATTCAATGGACAATAACTTTAATTTTCTTACTTCATTTTGGTATAATCTGTAAACTCTAAAAAGAGATATTGTATAAATACGAGAAAAAAGAGGTGAGCATGACGCTCAAAAATGAGAATTAGTACATGACGCTTAAGGGTTAATTGGGGTGTAACAGGGAGGAAACGTTTAATACATTCCCTTCCCAGCTTAGGAAGGAGACGGTGGTCCACAATTGGTAAGATGTTTTAACCTCTATTTTGTTTTAAATGATTTCTTCTGGGTTGTTCTGTGTCCACCACGGTTGGCTCTGTTAGGTTGCCTATGTTAGCATTACTATATGGGCAGATGCTAATCTGCCAAGTGCAAACTTGGACTCCAGGTTACAGGGTGGGATTTGTGCACAAGCTGTGAAAAAGGGATTCAGGTGCATACTTAGTGATCAAGCGACTTGGTACCTGGACCACTTGGATGCGTCTTGGGACAAATTCTACAACACTGAGCCTTTCCTCAACATTGCCGATCCAGATGAGCAAAGTCTTGTGCTTGGAGGGGAGGTGTGCATGTGGGGCGAAACCGTGGATGAATCCAATATCCTACAAACTATATGGCCCCGTGCTGCAGCTGCTGCAGGTACTGATCTTGTCCTTTTCCTAACTTAAGAGTTGAGTAACTGTGGTATAAGCGAAATCTTGAGCACCAATTTTTGGAATTCTTTACATAAAAACAAGCGGCTACGCTACTAGAGGCTCCCTCCCAGTAGCACTGGCTCGCTTTTCGGGTATGGTCCCTGCTCAGACTTCCTCACATGTAGCTTCTGTCAACGCAAAGCCTCGTCTCCTTCCAGAGCCTATAAACCTATTGCTAGCATTTGGATTATGCCCTTTCCTGCTCTGCATTCCCCTCCCCATTTTGCTTTCCATTGCCCTCTTCAGGTTGCCAATGAAGAAATCTAAAAGACTGCTATTACCCCCCTAATTGCATAGAATTATTATAACTGAATATAAGCCATTTTAACAATAGAAAAATCTAAAAGACCCCCTAATTGCTTAGAAAGTCTACTTTGGAGGCTTATATCCAGTTACAATAATTTCCAAAATATCTTTCTGCTGTTAAAAAATGTAGGGGCATACTTTCTTTTCTCTCTTGGTATACTTCCCTTGAAGCTTCCTTAATGATTCGTTTCAACTCCTATAGACATAGAAGCCAATATTGGCCGTTGAGGGCTGATAAGATGAGGACTCGAAACTCTCTGCTGCTGCTTTGAAGAGGTTTGTTTATTGAAAACATTACAACTGGATATTATGTTTTACTTATCCACTCTTGTGTGATCTCCACGGTTGACTGAGCAGAGCGTCTTTGGAGCCCCCTTGATTTCACATCTCAAGGTGCCACGTCGGCGTTGAAAAGGTTCCAGGACTTCCGGTGTTTGCTGAATAGGCGCGGAATTTCAGCTGCTCCTGTTTTTTATGGGAGCTTCTATGCGTATGGTCGAGGTTCACCTCGTGATCCAGGGTCGTGCTTCGAACAGTGAACTGCGTGGCGTACTTAAGATCCCCTCTCTTGGTTGGCCAGCCAGCCAGCCATCCATCCATCTTTTTTTATTATCAGTTCCATGCAACCAACCCGAGATTCTAATAATTCTTTTAGCTCCCTTTTTCCTTGATGGGCTCACTGCTTTTGTCAATATTTTTGTGTCATTTAAGTAGTTTTTACGTTATATAGAACTACTGTAGTATTCGTCATCATGCAAGGTGTTGAGTTGTGCGGGCTCTTTTAGTTTATGATTTCAAGGTTGATACACAAACAGAATGTTCCTCTCCCTCTTAGATACGGTGAATCCTTGTTCGACATAGTAGTTCCAAAATGGTATGTTTGTTGTGATCCAAAATGGAAACAAAGAGTATCTGTATAAAAAGCTGTGCAACTTGTGAACAGTTCTAAAGTTACCTTACTCGTGTGTTCACAATCTGATTGGGTGAAGTGAAGTTCAATTCGGGACAAGCACTCAATACTGAGGAGAATGTTGCACCAGTACATTGAAATTTTGTATTTGTATCTATTGAATATGCATATTTGCTAATAATTGAACGTGGGAACAGATCGTGGGAACCGTTGAAAATTCACGTATTTTAAGATTGGACATAGTAATATTTTTTTTCCACATGTGGCGGCGCGTTTTATCAACCTGCATCGTAACAATGAGGCAGGGGTCCCTCTTGCATCCTTGAAAAGGTGCACCTTGAAAAGGTGCACCACTGCAGTGAATTTTTTTTTCTTATATGGCTCCTCAGCCAACCCCAATCCTTCTGATAATCGGTAAGTCCCTTCCAGGTATCTAGCAAAGCATAACACCTTCCCAGCATGGGGATGACCATTGCCTGGTTGTACAATGTTAAGATGGAAAGTGTGTTGTACAGCAGGGATAATATTGTTTACCAATGAGGCAGGAATCCATTGTGCATCTTTGAAATGGGAACCCCCACAATGAACACAATTGTCTTATATGGCTATTCAACCAAATCTAATCTTTGATTTAATAGTAATAAGTCCCTTCCAAGTATCTAGCAAAGCAAAATACCTTTATGGCTATTCAACCAAATCTAATCCTTGATTTAATAGTAATAAGTCCCTTCCAAGTATCTAGCAAAGCAAAATACCTTTCTAGCACATGGATGACCATTGCCTAGTTATACAATGTTAAGGTAGGAAAAAGTGTTGCAATGATAACATTGTTTACTACACTAAAAAGGATATTTAGTGTTAGCAACACTATTTACAAACCTTGACACTAAATATTATTAACCCTACTAAAGTAAGTAACATTAAATCTAATTTCTAACACTAAATGTACTCTATGGTAAATCTGAAATGTGTACTCTATGGCAAATTCGAAATCTGAAATCTGGTAAATCTAAATGTACTCTATGGTATGCATTGAAGTCTAATATTACACTAATTCCCACAAAGTTCAGATTTAGTGTTGTGTGGAGTAGGGTGGTAAGTATACTAAATGTAATCCAACACTAAATATCTTTTTTAGTGTAATGAGGCAAAGCAAAATACCTTCCTAGCATGAGGATGACTATTGCCTAGTTATATAGTCAATGTTAAGATAAAAAGTGTGTTGCAATCATAACATAGCTTACCAATGAGTTAAGGGGATATTTAGACATCTTGGGAAAGGAGACCCGAACAATTAACAAAATTGTCTTATATGGCTACTCAACCAAATCCAATCCTTGAATTATGTGATAAGATACAATGTTAAGATAGAAAGTGTGTTGCAATCATAACATAGTTTACCAATGAGGCAAGGGGCCATTTTGCATCTATGGAAAGGAGACCCTCACAATTAACAAAATTGTCTTAATATGTGGCTACTTTGATCAAATCCGATCCTTAAATTATTTGATAAGTCCCTTCTAAGCATCTAGCAAAGCAAAATACCTTCTTGGCACAGGGATGACCATTGCTTGGTTATACAATGTTTAGAAGGAAAGTGTTTAGCAATCATAACATTGTTTACCAATGAGGCAAGAGTCCACTTTGCATCTTTGAAAAGGGGCCCCCTACAATGAACAAAATTGTCTTATATGGCTACTCAACCAAACCCAATCCTTGAATTAAATGATAAGTCCTTCTAAGGCATCTAGCAAAATAAAATACCTTTTTAGAGAATTCTCATTCCACTTACTAAAGAATCTAAAAAATAAAACTATTAGTAAGAGACTTTTTTTCACTAATAATATTTATTTATTTATTTTTAAATTAATTCATTAAAAAAAATTTAATCATTTTATACAAGTTTGTTACTTTGTTTTCAACATATCTAAAATTTGTTGAAAAAAACTAATTTCTTTATTAGTTTTGACAATTTTTCAACTGCAAGAAAACTTATGAGAACCATTGTAGTATAGTGATGTTTCAAAAAGGTGCATTTGCCCTTCTAAGAAAGGAATTGGTGTAGGATCTCAAAGGAATTTATTCTTAAAATAATCTTTTAGTTTTATGTGACTATACTTTGATCCAACGACTTTACATATATACATTTTAAAAGACATAATGGAGTGTATTTGGGCATTTGGGCATGTATTAGGTTTTATTAAATCTAAAATAAATGTAGAACTTCAAAACCATAATTGATTCTTATATGCTTATAGAAATTTAGAAAAAGTTCAATTGTGCTAAAAGGTTTTTTTTTACAGTTTGCATTAAAGAAAAAAATGTTGCATATGATGTTTGAAGCTTATCTATATAATTAAAATTCAAAGAAACTATAATAAATCTTTCATTAGATGTTATTTCAGCCAAGGAAAGGGCTATTTCAAGTCCATTCGCTTGGCTATTCTATATGCAAGGAAAGAATGTCGACTTGTTAGAATATTATCATTATTTTTAATACTTAAAATGAAAAAAAAAAGTCGAATTTTTTTTTTTGTTTAAAATTTTTTTTTCTTCCTTTGATGTGGCCGAAGTTCCCTGTTCCCACAGCCTCGAGAATCACAACCTGAAAAAACATCTAATGGGTGAATTGATTTTGAATCATCTAGCTTTAAATAATTTTTTTAAATGATTTAAATTAGATATGATTTGATATAATTATATTTTATATTGAGTTATGAAAATAGTTAAGGATTAAACATCTAAATTTTTTTCAAACAATAAATTTTTTAAGACTAGGATTGTATTGGTAATTATGTTTGTTTTCCTAGATTCAAATATTGACGATCATGAGTTTGTCATCTTTATTTGAAATATTCAAATTCAAAGACAAACCAAATTTCCATATATACACAAATTAGGATTCTGAAAAAAAATCTCTAGAAATCACTATCGAGGATTGGCCAAGTACAACAAATAAGTGCCTTGCTCATTGATGGATCCTTGATTGAATGATAATTTCTAATCACTATCTTTAAAAACTTTTTTTGATACTAACTCCAAAAAAGATATGGAGTTTTTTTTTCAAATTTGAAAAAATCCAAAATTTTCTATTGCGTTTTGTTCAAATCTTACCAAACATGTAACCTTAAAAAGCTTAAATATTGTATTATTTACATTAAGTATTATTGGTGATTTATTATACTCTAAAATGAAAAATAACTCTTATAGTGTGTTGCTTGAATATCAACACATGGTGTTAGTTTCAACATTTTCACAAAAATTTACACAATCCCCCAAATCATAAATAATACACTTTTCTTCTCAATTTTGACTTAGAATCTAATTTGTTGAAACATTAAGGGAATATTAGCTATTTTGAGTTGTCTAACCAAATCATTTATTGAAATGCATCAATAAATGACTTGAAATATCCTTACTTGAATCTTGTCATGTAATTAAAATAAAAAATGGAACACTTCTAAATTTCCATCATTTATTCATATATTAAATAAGACAAGATATTCAAAAGTTCTTTTCTTAACTGCATTAATTTATCTATTAATGCACATGACACTAATAAATTGATGTGACATTATAGAGAATTAGATACAAAGGACAAAAAAAAAGATCTAACAATTTTCTTCTTCCTATTTGATTTTAGCAAAAGCAATAGTGAACATCTTGAGGGAAACACCAACAAACCTCTACCTTTGTCTTCCTTTGTAAAGCCTAAAAAAGTATATAGTAATGAGGCAATCCTTGCTAAGTTATTATGTGACCAAGTTAGTGTTCAATATTGAATATCTTATGATGTACCTAAATGTCAAATAAGACAACCAAAAGCCTCTTAAAAACTCATTTTGAAATTTGAAATCTATTGTAAACATTCAAACATTTGGACAAAATTAAAGAAGGATCCATTAGCTCCTATGTCATATTTTTCTTGATAAGAACATTGCTCTACAATGACATTAAAGGAAGATACTAAATCCATTCCCTTGTCTTGCAACATGAGTCTAAAAATGTATATCGGGTGAATTGTGAGAGGCAACGTGTCTTCCTATATTGGTCATAGTGACTTAGAAAGTATAGGTAGAGAAACTCCAATTTTGTTACCATTGTGGACAAATGTAAGACCCCTCTCTTTATTTTGTGATGTAAGAATCCCCTAAAATATGCTAGGTGAATCATTTGATGTTGGTAAGAGGTCTCTCCTTCATTTAATATATTGGTCATACCAATTCAAAATGTCCATGTACAAAAACTCCAATTTTTTTTACCATGATCACAAATAAATATAAAAGTTTGCCCCATATTCTAAAGTGGTTAGTTTCATGCTTCAAGACATCTCCTGTCTACTTTGGCATTTGTAATTCTAATTCTCAATTCAATTTTTCCAAATTCCATCATCTTGTAGTACATCACAAATTTGTAAACAAGGTTTTCCTCAAATGAATAAAACTCTCAGCTTTTGGATTTAGTGCAAATAATACAAACAAGTAGTAACATTGCATAACTAGGCAATGGTTCTTCCATTGGAGTCATTAAGCTTCATTAGATATTTGGTAGAGACTTACTAGATAGTTAATTCAAGGATTGAGGTTGCCACTAGGAGCCATCAATAAAAGACCATTTCCTTCATGGGGGGGCCCTTTTCAAGGGACGGTGCAAAAGGGGCCCTGTGCGTTAGTGGTAAACCGGCAATGTTGTATACACCATTGTCTAACCAGACAATGCTGATCTTTTCTATGTTGGGAAGGTATCACAGCTTTGTTAGATGCTTGGAAGTTGGAAAGGGACTTCTCATGAATAATTCAAGGATTGGGGTTGCCAGAGAGGAGTCATCAATGAAGGAACCATTTCCTTCATTGCGTGTGGAGGGCCCTTTTCAAGGGACGGTGCAAAAGGGGGCGTGTACATCAGTGATAAACTGACAATGTTGTATACACCATTGTCTAACCAGACAATGCCAGTCATCTCTATGTTGGGAAGGTATCACAACTTTGTTAGATGCTTGGGAAGGGACTTCTCACAAATAATTCAAGGATTGGGGTTGCCAGAGAGGAGCCATCAATAAAAGACCATTTCCTTCATTTTGTGTGTGGGACCCTTTTCAAGGGTGCAAAAGGGGCCCCGTGCGTCAATGGTAAACTGGCAATGTTGTATATGCTATTGTCTAACCAAACAATGTTGGTCTTCTCTATGTTGAGAAGGTATCATGGCTTTGTTAGATGCTTGGGAAGGGGCTTATCATGAATAATTCAAGGATTGGGGTTGGCTTAAGGAGCCGTAGAAGACAATTGTTGTTCATTATGGAGGCCCGTTTTCAAGGACGCAAAAGGGACCCCTACCTCATTGGTAAATAATGATAAATAATGGTATGTGAGTGGGACAAACCTAACGAAGTTACTAAAATTACTGAAGTCACTAATAGTCATTGCACAAAAGATGGTACAGACAAAAAATAAATAAAAAAAACACCCAAAAGGATAACACAAATAATGATGTACAGACCACAACACCGGTAAAGAATTCTAAAAAAGATGTGCAGACAAGGAAACGACACGTGTGCCTTGTCTGTACAACCCCGTTCACACAGCGCCTCTCGGCAACTTCACTCACTTCCTTTCGCTGCAGTCGGGTCGTCTCTCTCCCGCGTCTCGTGACTTCAAAGTTGAAAGCTGGGGCGTCGGTTACGCAGTTTCATCAAAGGTCAGCCCCACCCTTGCAGCAAGCACAATGGCGATACCCTTTGCCCGTGACCGACTAATAAGAAAAAGGAAGAAGCCTGCCTACTTCTGTCCCAGCTTCTTCTTCTGTCGGAAGCCACGCTGCAGACATTGTCCTCTTCAAAGCTTACATAAACCTCTCCTGTCTCTTCCTCTTTACGCGCACATTGCTTTTTGGGCCTTTTCTCAAGTTTTCTGGCGTCCTCTTCTGGCTTCTAGCTTGTGCTCCTGCTGCTTCTTCTTCCTCAGGGTCTAAAGATCTCGTAAGGTCTTGGGGGTTTGCCGGTGCGTGCGGTAGTTGGGTTGGGTTGGGTTGGAGAGGATTTGAGTTTCGAGATTTTTTGTTGCGGTAGCGGAGAATTCAAGGACGTTTGGGAAATTCTGCTTGCTTCCGGAGGACAATTGCTGAAACTCTGTGGAGCTTTTCTTCAGCGTGGGGGGTCGATTTGTCGTTGTTGTTGATAGGAGGAGTTGCTGCATTCGGTGAATTGGACGTGGTGTTTCGTGGGTGGTGGGGAATTGGAGGCCATTTGCCGACTCTGTGGCACAGGGGGCGTGTAGTGGTGTGCTCTTTGCTGTGTTGGGAATTGTTTACTTGAACGCTCTTCAGTTGAGGTTCTTTGGATCCGAGTTGCTGTTGTTGTTTGAGGCGAAGAATTTTCTGCATTCGGAGAATTTTTTTGTGTCCCGGAGAAGAGATTCGGGTTTGGAATTCTCGTTGGTTGAAGCGGATCTGAGATCGCCGCCATGTCTAACGTTAATGAGGTACAGCAGCAGATCTAGCGGTGCCTTGCTTTGCTTTGCTTTGCTTTTTCTCTTGTGAATCTTTTTCTCTTCGAGACAGAAGTGACGAGTGCTGTTTTTTGCTTGATTTTGCGTGAATTAGGTTAGCTTGTGTCTGAGTGTTGAGTTGTTTTTTGGTTATGCAGATGATGGGTTACGGGGGGAAAGCCTCTTCACTCGGAATGTTGACTTACAGTGAACTAGAAGGCGGATTGAGTTTGTCATATCAGGTAAACTACGAGCAAGCGTGCAATGGACGCTGTTGTCTGTGAATGTTGTGATTTTTGTAGTTGAGCGGTATTACTTTTTCCAGTTTCGAAGGTGCTCATAGAGTGATGATCTTGCGGTGGAAGACTGAGTGGATTCGTTTTGCACCTCTGCAGCTTAATATGACAGTCAGCGCTAAGGTTGACAGTTTGAGTTCGAAAGCCGAGACGAAGCTGGTCACGTACATGAAGACTCATTTGGGTACACGCTACTGACTTTTGTCAACTCGTCTTTGAGTAGTTCTAGACCGAAATGATTGTTTAGAAAATAATATTGATTTCAAATGTCAAGCTGCCGTCATAATTGTGTCTGCTCAACACCTGTCGGTGGGATGGAATGAGTCAAATTTTCCGTAGCAAGAGCGTGTGCATCATTAGGCAGGTTTTGAAATCAACTGCTGCTAGTCTCCTATAGTTCCTCTGCCTTGTTTTTTTCACTCTACTTTCCTGACAATTGTATCCATTTCAAGTGCTTGCGTCTTGTTCAGATCGAATTGGCTCTGTTTTCTGATCTGTTGATTGTTGTGAATTGGGTGTCCAGGCTATAATGAGTGCGTAATTGACAAAGGGAACAACACCATCTACGTGGAGTCGATAGATGGTGTTAATTCTCCGAGTATTTTGAGATACATTAAGAGAAACATCGACCCAAATGCGCGATAGGAGGCCAAACGGGAGGGCAGAAGTCAAAATGACTGACCATTCATGGTTGAGAAGTGAGCTTCAAGGCTCACTGTACTATACACTGTTCATTGTACAGTATTTTTGTACCATAGGATACAATTGCTGCTTCTGGAAATACGGTAGTGCATAGTGCGAGTCGAGGGTGCATTTTTACTAAGCTTACCTTTCCGTAAATCGTTGAGATTTCTTTGATTGTTGATGCTGAGCCTGTTGGACATCCTTTTGAACAGACTTTCATTTTTTTATGAACTTGAAAACTCTGAAATGAAAAAAACTGACGATTACTATTGTACTTTTATCTTGTGCCCAAATCTGGAATTCATTTGACGTTTTGCAGTGAATTTGTGTCCCAAAATTTCCTTGCATTTTGAGCTAGAAAATCGTCACCTTGGAATGGAGATTTTGACGGGGATGAATGAGCAAAGTGAATTTTTAACTATTGGATCATGCTCTTGCTGTCATGTATAGTACTGTACAACCAAAAAACAACTTGAAATGCATTTACAGGATCCAAGTGCTCGAAATTGAAAGCTCTCTTTTTCAGCAATTGTGCACTTGGACAAGTTTACTTCAAAATGAAAAAAATGAAAATCAGAAGATATGGAAGAGTTTGAATGAATAACGTATGAATGTGATCTACTTAGTGTGAATATTTGGATGTAATTTGGATGGTAGTAGATTAAAATGGATGAAATGTGGATGGTAGTTGGAAGTTGGATGGAAGTAAATGAAAATGAATGAAATCTAAATGAAATCATATTGTAGCTTCTTAGTAGTTGGGTCAAAAAATAAGTAATTAAAAGGGGGCCTAAATTTTTGGAAATTTATTGATCTAGTTTGCCCCCCCAAAATAAAATTAAAAATTAGAAAATATATATAAAGTTTGCTTAATTCATAGTAATTCAATTCGCTCCATACAATCTTGCATCTCTTTTTTGTTAATAATAGTAAACATATATTGCAAAGTTTTTATCTCACCATTTTGATTGTTCCAAAGCACAATCTCTCACAAAACATCTCTTTCACATACAACAAACCTTGACACTTAACAAAATCCTAAACACACAAGGTAAAGAGTTTAGGGATTGAAAGTCAAGACAAGGGTTTAGGTCACTTTAAATGAAAGTAGAAGTAACCATCCAAAAATGGTAAGAACAACTTGGATGAATGTTTAACTTATTTTAATTATATTTTTAAAAATCAATGAATTTTAATATATTATTTTTTGGATTGCCTAATAGTTTTTTCACATTAATTAATTATTATGCATAAAGCTACCAAAGCCACTAGGAAGCTACAGTACCATTTGGAAGTGTATAAAAGTATTGTAGACCGTTTTGTATTAATTTCACCTAAAATATTGTGACCTACCATATCAATGTACCTTGCAAATTTGCATAAATTCCAAATTAATCTATATTAGTGTTATTATTGCAAAGTGCACTATTGGAATTAACTTGTGGAACAACAAAAATCAGAGTTGGATTCGACATATAACATTGTTAATATTATCATGCAATGGACCTCTCTATGCAAGGAAGGTATTGTGTTATCATTAGATGAGATTTCGGGGTCCCAGAGGGCCGTTTCAGGGTCGTTCTCGGCACTGTTCCCCGGCAATGAAAGAACACCGTTGTCAGATTTTTTTTTTGAAAATAAATAAATAAATTTTAAGTCCTTAAAATGAGAAACAAAGTTTTTTTAGTTTTTTAGTTTTTAGTTTTTCCGAAAAAACTAACCTGGCAGTCTCTTGACCAGGTCAACACAGGTGGGAAACGGCAGGTTTCGGCGGTTCTAGGGGGGGTTCAAGTTAGAAACTCGTAGCCCTCCGTAAGAGCCAAAACACATGTAATGTTTATTCAAGATATCTGCAACCCCATATAATTATGGTAACTTTTTGCAAAGCAACATCTTTGATGTTCCATACATGTACGAATCGAAGATGCACAAAATTTTCAACTATACAACAATAATAATGCATAGTGTAGATGTGTACTCATTCTTGAGGAATAGCAAATATGGGATCCCATGGTCCACTAGTTCACCAACTTGGCTTGGCTTAGGAAGTACATTCCTTGCAAAAACTCCTCCTTTCCATTGATGTTTTTGTTTTGGTCCAAATGATAATACTAGAAGTTTAGATCTTTCTTTTGAATGATATAAGCAATTTTGGATTTTGTAATAATATCGTCATTTCAAGACTTTGTGACTTTCTTTGATTACTTCAAAGCATGCTAGAAGATAGATTTTTGGCTCTGATTGAATACTAAAATATTTGTCATTTCCCTTAAGTTTTCTTGTGTCAATATACCTTGTCATCAATGTAATGCTTGTTTAGTTTTTAAAGATCAAATGAATAAATTATGAATTTTCAAATTGCTTCTTTACATATAGCACTTACTTTCAAGTATAATGTAAAATCAAACCATGTTGCATTGAACGACTTCAATATTAACAAATAAAGTGTGGAACTTTGAATGAACCTATTTAGAAGATTTATCTTTCTTGTTGGAGCCACTTGTTTTAGGAACCATATTATAGTTGCTGTTGATGTGATAATAATTCATAATAAACTCCTCTGGCTTTGAGTATGCTTAATCTTGCAAAACTTGATATAGATTTACCACTAAAGTTTTTTGACCATGTTTCACCACAAACGCCTCAAAATTGCCATTTCTAATACAAGTATTAAAATTTTGAAAAAAAACATTTCTAGACACATATAACTATAGGATCTTATAGTGAGTTTTATTGAGAATATGTGGATTTTTTAAAAAATTTCCACTGTGTACATTGCAAGATATTAGCATTTGAAGTGACAAAAATCCTTTGGGGGGCCTTGCAAATAACCAGGTAGCTTGGACTTCATAAGGTCACATTTGTATGAAAAAATGTTCAAAAGGATTGTAATTCTTTGGATTCACTTTTCAAGGCAAGTTGGCTACAATCTTGAAAAATTTAGATCATTTGGAATTGTACACAACGTATAGGAAAATAATAGCAAGTAGAATAAAATAGAGAATGATTGAAAATACTAAGTGGTTAACAATTTGTTTATGAAATTGAAGAAAGCCAATCCCAAGGCAATGGTTATACCATAATTACACACAAACTACCCACAACTAAAACTCTTCTGACTTTCATCTCATTAATCAAAATGGGATGATTAAAAGCTTTCCACGTATTTATATATCTAGAGAACCAATTTCAAATTTTTATTTCT
This sequence comes from Rhytidiadelphus loreus, assembly GCA_947034895.1. Classification (NCBI taxonomy): domain Eukaryota; kingdom Viridiplantae; phylum Streptophyta; class Bryopsida; order Hypnales; family Hylocomiaceae; genus Rhytidiadelphus; species Rhytidiadelphus loreus. The sequence goes on from OX344764.1 coordinate 52,213,013, forward strand.
TGAAAAAGTGATTTTTAATGAATTTTTTTTGTTGCATTTGTTGCCTGCCAAACAATTAAAACTACATATCATACTCAATAACTTTTTAACCTTGTAGTAAAAAATTATGAAAATTGTTGCACCTTAAAGCTACTTTTTGAGCACATGTTGTTTGAGAATTTTAGAGAAAATAAAATAAAATTCCATTTGTAGTGAGCTGCCCAAAATCACTGTGTTGCCAAAAAATGCAATTTGGTCTTTTAGGGATTAAGTTAGAGATGTAAGAAATTAGAAATATAGATTAAGTTGAAAATCACTTGTGATTTGAAGCCTCCACTTAAAAATTTGTGCATATAATTCAAATTAGGAGTAGAAAAATGTAACCCACTCTTGGCCTACAAGCATTGCTTTAGTCTTGGATTGTTTTTTTGGCTTGTGGAGCCCTCTTCTATGATCTAAAGATTTCAATGTAGAATAAGACAACAAAATTTTGTTCAATATTTTTATCTTGGGTCTTTACAAAAAATGCCTATACTATTTGGTGTATTTATTTCTAGAGTACTTTAAAATAAGAAAAATAACTTTTTAACTGTTTGAAATATGGTCAATGTGTAGATTTTAACTAAGATTGTACTTAATGTAGGTCAAGCTTAGACTAATCTTGTAAGTAGAAGAACTAAAACTGTCCAGAATTTCTAGCAAATATGTATGGTTTGGCTTTGTCAATTCCACTTTTGTTAGTTACAATCATACCTTGATCATATCACCAAAACATAGCAAATGTTAGACCCCTCTTAATATCCCTATCACCTTTGTTAGTTATAGGGAAGTGTCGTGCACAAACACATCGTGCCAAGATTATATCGAGCCAACATGAGAGAAGCGAGCAATAAGTTAACAATGGACCATGTCATTGGCTAGCAACCTAACCACACCAAGGTCCAATAGCTCCTGACCAACAATGGACACTGTGGTCATAGGGAAAACGCCTCGTGACTTGTGATGTGAGTCACAACCACGGTAAAATCCTGCAAACAATGATAACAATGCGAAAAACATCCTATCACCATAAGCATGAACACTGGTAACACCCATAGCATAGTAAAGAAATAAAATACCATAATACTCAGTACACAGGTGTAGAAAGTAGTTTCACAACCATTCCTTTACTCACCCCCTTCACCGGTGCTGAAGCCCCTTTCACACTGGCGAACTCAATGGTCTTCTCCAAAGTACTAACGAGAACCCAGTGGAAAACCCAGACTAAAATGTTGATGATGTATGTTGCCCCGACACACATTTGGAACAAACCCAACGGCCCGCTGGGATTTCTTCCAAAGGAGGATTCAAACAATCCATATGCCACCCTGTGGAACAAACATCACACAACACCATAGTGGCAACACTTTTAACGCTTCCACACAATACGCATTTCAGCCCAACTGAAATTCGTGACTTGCTGGAATCAATACGTCTATCAATGTGTGGCAAATGACACGGCGCACAATTGCGTGTATGATCCTTCCAGATCTTGCCATGATGACCCTCCAAGAGTAACACTTCCGACTTGAGCACCTCGCGCACTCGTAGAATAATACGCCCTGTTGTCACGTCGAGGGTGGTAGGCGCCGTTTGTTGTAAGTAGACATAGTCACCAGGCAGAAAACATCGCACTTGAGGCCTATAGCCCCTTCCTCGTATCGTGGCATAACGCAAAGTGTCTCTATGCTGCGCAATAGAGAGGTTCTCCAAAGCCATTGGCATCACTCTCTTGTATAATTCCGCCCGATGTTCGCATACGCGAGCCCACGTGTCTGGATCATCCATGTGATCCAATATCTTGTCTGCATCTTGTTTGATTGCCATTGGTAAAATCGGATGACGCCCAAACAATAAGTAATGGGGTGAAAAAGAAGCGAGAGAGGTTTGCTTACTAAACCGATAGCCCATTGCTATCCACGGAAGTTGTAAGTTCCAATCTCCATGATGCCCTTTTTTCAAGCTATACTTTTGAAGCCCCCTCTTGACGGTTTGCACCATGTGCTCCACCAATCCATCTGCTTCGGGATGATCTCTGGAAGTAGTGCGGTGATCAATCATTGCTTGTTCATATAAGGCTTGAAATTCTCCAAGAAACTCACGTCCTTAGTCAGTCAATACTTCTGCTGGAACTCCAAAGCGACTCAAAACCCGATCCAAAAATGAATAAGCAGACCCTTCACTAAACTTATCAGGCAATGCCACCAACTCAATCCATTTAGAAAAGTGTTTGATCATCACCAACACATACTTGTTATGTCGTGAAGTCACCGGCAATGGTCCTGCAAAGTCCAAACTCCATCGATAGCCCAATCCCATGATTGGCAACGGTTGTAATTGAGGCATTGGGGCATTAAACAATGCCCGCACTCTATCGCACACTGTGCATCTGGCTACCAATTGTTGAACTTGCATTTGCATACCTCGCCACCAATAGTGAATCTGCAGCAAACTATGAGTTCTTCGCACTCCAAAGTGCCCCAAGTCCTCGTGTGTATGCATTATTAACTTTGCTCTTTCATGCGGTGCCGGTACCACCTTCTTGTTGCCATCTGGCCAAACTCGAAGCAAATGAGCCCCCTCCCACACGAATCGCTTTGCTCGTTGTAGAATTCGATCTTTCTCCTTGGCTGACGTATTGACCGCCAATTCACCATGCTTCAAGTATTTCATCACTTCTACGTCATCAAAAATATCCTTGGCGCCTCTAGACTCTTCACCACCATCTGCATCCATCGTAGCCACGATGGCTTCCTCGGTGTTGTCTCCAATCATTGCCAATATACTCAAATAAGCGGCAGAATGTCAGCCTGGTAGCGAATCTTCTCCCTCCTCCACATGCCATCGGGCCCCTGTAGAGTCCACTTGGCTAAGACTTGGATTGTGGCTCAAACCGTTGGCATCCATGTTCACCAAACCGGCACGGTGTACAACTTTAAAGTCATACTCCATTAGCATTAGAGCCCATCGTGCAAGCTTGCCTATGAACTTGTCTGACTCCATTAGCCACTTCAACGGTTGGTGGTCCGTAACCAATAGAAATTCGTTGCCATATAAATAACAACGGAAATGAGCAATTGCCCAAATCGTTGCTAAACACTCTCCTTCATACAAGCTGTATTGTACCTCCGCGTTGTTGTTGGAACGACTGGCATAAGCTACCACAAACTCCTTGCCATCATCGTCCATTTGAGTCAACACCGCGCCAATCCCCAGTGAGCTCCAATCCGTGTGCAATTGATATGTTCTACCCGAAATTGGTCTCCTTAATATTGGAGCCAATGATAAACGTTCCTTCAATTGCTTGAAAGCGGCCTCTTGCTCAGCTCCCCACATCCAAGGTTGATCATTCCTTGTCAGCATGGTTAATGGCTTGGTGATGGCACTAAACGTTTTCACAAATTTTCGATAGTAATTGCACAACCCCTAAAATGCCCGCAATCTACTCACATCCTTTGGCCTTGGAATAGAGATCATCACCTCCACCTTACTAGCTACCACATCCAATCCTCCAGGATATATCATGTGGCCCAAATACTCCACACGGTCATAATAAAACTTACATTTGTTTAGATGTAGTTTTAACCCATGAAGTCTTAGTCTCGCAAAAACCTCCTTCAAGTGAGCTCTATGTTGTTTTTGATTCATGCTATAGACAATAATGTCATCAATGTAGCATTTTACAAAATCCAAGCTAGAAAATATGCGGTCCATAACTCTTTGAAACTCAGCAGGTGCATTTTTCAAACCAAATGGAAGGAACCTCCATTAATAGAGTCGGTCCTTTCCATCTTCATCAATTCCTCAGAACGATGTCTTTCCCTTATAACCTTCTTGAATACCAAATTGGTGATATCCCGACCGGAGATCCAAAGTGCTAAATACCTTAGCATGGCCAATGGCGTCAAAGTTCTCCTCCGGTGTTGGCATTGCATAACGATCTGACTTCGTGAATTTATTGATTCTACGATAGTCCCCACACATCCTTTTCTCGGTCCAATTACCAAAAATGTCTTTCTTGGATGGCATAACCGTTGCCGATGCATACTCACAATCTGATGGTGCTACTTCCACCAATTTGGCCTCCAACAACTCCTGGCTTTGGGCTTGAATCATCTTGTGTTCTACCTCACTATACTTGTATGGCTTGCGATAAATTGGTGCATCATCCATCAAGTTAATACGTACTTCTTGTCCCTTCAATACTCCCAAATCCTTGAGACTAAAGGCAAAACAATCAACATACATCTTGAGGAACTCTTACTCTCCTTTCTCCTCTGCTTCACTTTCTAGGCCTACCAACGGTTTTCAAGTTTCCTTGGTCACCGCCTCCTTCCGATCTTCCTTTGAAGTAGGTTTGTCCATCTTTGGTTGCTATTGCACACCACTTGAAGTAGAATCCTCTTGCTCTACTCCAGCCATGCCATATTGCTCTTCCACTTGGCTCAAACGCCATAGCTCATCAGTCTGACCTTCAATATGGCCCTCAAAGAATAATTTTTCCACCTATTCCTCCAATTTGATTTTGTGTTTGGCCATTTCTTCCCAACTAGGCCAATTTGTTCTCGGAGTTGTGAAAAATGAAGTATCCTTCCATAAATCCCATGGATGAACTGTGAAGGCCTCTTCGCCCATAACCATTGTGTTTGGAGTGCCAAAACTTGATGGTTTCATGGCCGCTCGCAGCTCATAAAAACCCAAGTGGCTCGATAGTGTTGAAGCTCGACGCTTTTGCTCTGCCACAACAAGTGATACTATCCAAGAGAGACAATTTAAATCCATGGCTTGGCCAATAAGATATCGTCTTTGGAATTTCGTGATACCTGGGAAATTGGTGATGCCCGTTTGAAATCCCATAGCCCGTTCCCGCTCATCGGTATTAGGCTCTATCATTTTTTCAGTGCGAGCATTCCACACTAAACTTGGTCCCTTATCTTTAAAGGCATAGGACCTGGAAAAGCTCACCAATGTAGGCAAAGCCCTTCGTGGTTCACCTTTGCGATTGACAACCCCTAATGGAGCTTGATCATCATGATAAACACGCTTGGGTGATCTGTGAGGGTCCAAAATATCTTTCACGTATACATCGGGTCGTTGAATACGTCCCCCTGCTACATGTAGCAGCTCGGGTGGTGCCATGTTGGTCCACCAAAGCCGAGGTTTGTGAGCTCGTGAATCCACCGCAGCCACATCCAATAGAATGGAAATTCCAAAAATTCCATGAATGCGATGGATGCTCTCAAGTGTGCGTGTACGTGAAGTACTTACCACTGGCACATTTTCAATAATATACCTTGGTGACCGCGGTTGAGAACTCTGAACAAAACGTATCACTTACACCATATCATAAAACCGTGAAGAACGGTTGTCCTTCAAGCCATTTTGCTTACCCGCCATAGACATACCTTAGCATGGCCAACCCGCAATAATTAAATCCACATGCCCCAATCGTACAATGTCTTCATGTGAAATCAAAGAAATATCGCTCGTTAGTACAACAAATGCAGTCTTAATAGCAGTGGGGCTTAATAAGGATGGAAAAGCTTGGTGCATCCGTTGAGCATGCCGCTTGGCCACTTGTTGTGCCATGTCGTCGTTGTCCACATAAATGTAACGCCTCACTTTTACACCCGCTTGCAACACTGCTGCTAGTCCACTGCCAATATCACCAAATAACTCCAAAAGTGTAATACCTTCGTCTGGCGGCTTCCAATGGATCATAGAAGTATCTAGAGGTGGGTCGTAATCATCCGCACCTCCACCTTCCTCCTCATTTTGTGGCAACAAAGATTGCTGCCATGCCTCTTAAATCACAGTTTCTACGACATGTTGTAGGTCGGCGGTACTGTTCCACGCCGATTCCATCCCAGGTTGATATAATTCTTCGCCCCCAACTTCCAAAGCCTGATTGTCATCTGTTTTTTCTATTGAAGCAATCATAAAAGGATTTTCCAAATCCTCCTCAAACCAGAATGGACCGTTTGCTACAAGCCCAGAAAAACAATAGAGATCAGCCAAATTTTCGGTGAGAACTCGTATAAAACGAGCTGGTAGTTGGGCCTTGTGTCCATCCCCTGTTTGCCATCCCGGTCTATACACTAGTAGAAAATGATGTCCAGATCAACAAAAAATCATCAATTTTTTGTTAATGTGGGCACTGTATCGACCATTTTCACAATTTTTTGTTGATTTGGCACAAGGTAACAAAATGGTTAAATTTTTTTGTTAATTTTGGTAGTACAACGTCCAAATCAACAAAACTACAAACACTTTTTTGTTCATTTTCACAATTTTTTGTTGAATTGGCACAAGGTAACAAAATGGTTAAATTTTTTTGATACTTTTGGTAGGTCAACGTCCAAATCAACAAAACAATCAACAATTTAACACTCTTTTACTCACAATTCTGTGTTTTTTGAACTCAGCAGACTTTGGTGACCTTTTTGGCATAGTAAAACACTTTTTTTGAAAAAACTTTGAACTAAGAAAGGTTAGACAATAAAGCTAAATTTCACCTCCAAAAATCCGTTTGACATTTGAAGTCTCCAATCAAAAGTTATAGACAAAATTCAGAGCGGGTGTTTAAAAATGTCAACAAAAAGGTCCATTTCAACCCCGCTCTGAATTTTATTTATAACTTTTAATTTAAAGCTTCAAATGTCAAATGGATTTTTGGACGTGAAAATTAGCTTAATTATCTAACTTTTCTTAGTTCAAAGTTTCTTGAGAAAAAGTATTTTACTATGCCCAAATGGTCACCAAAGTCTTCTGTTCTTACAAAACACACAAAATTATTAATTCAAGAACTACATGTCTATTGTAGAGTTTGAATTACATTTATATTGTTTTTGCATTTTTTTTTTTTTTTTGTAAGAACAGCAGGCTTTGATGACCGTTTTGGCATAGTAAAATATGTTTTTTCAAGAAACTTTGAACTAAGAAAAGTTAGACAATCAAGCTAAATTTCACCTCCAAAAATCCGTTTAACATTTAAAGTCTCCAATCAAAAGTTATGGACAAAATTCAGAGCGGGGTTGAAATGAAATTTTTCGTTGACATTTTTAAACACCCGCTCTGAATTTTGTTCATAACTTTTGATTGGAGACTTCAAATGTTAAACGGATTTTTGGAGGTGAAAGTTAGCTTGATTATCTAACTTTTCTTAGTTCAAAGTTTTTTCAAAAAAAGTGTTTTACTATGCCAAAAAGGTCACCAAAGTCTGCTGTTCTTACAAAAAAAAGGGAAAGCAATATAAATGTAATTCTAATTTCCATTGTAACATGTAGAATTTGGGTTGGCTCAATGGTTAGAGTCTTGGACCTCAACCGTGAGGTCCAAGGTTCGAACCTCCACGGTGGTGGCCGCCTATGTGGCATTCGTGTGCCACATGGCGGGTTGCCATGTGGTGCGACGTGGCTTTGCCATGTGGCATATTAAAAAAATTAAATTTTTAAATAAATAAAAATAAAAATAAAAATTAAATTATTGACCAAATTAACAAAAACTGTAACAAAAAAATCAACACTTTCTTGTTTCATAGTGTCCAAGTCAACACGTCCAAATCAACAGAAAATGAACTAACAAAATCAACACTTTCTTGTCTATTTTTTGTTGATTTGGATGCAGATTTTCTACTAGTGATATGATGCCGTCTCCTCCCAAAAATCCAAGGTGAAACCCATAGGGTATAATACCATAACACCTACCAAAACATCATAAGATTTGGCCTCTGTGACTATAGCTTTCACCTTTATGAAGCTAGTGTCGTACGCGTAATACTGTAGTAAGCGCTCTTAACCACAACAACGTGGCAAGATGACACGGAATATCGTCCCAGGGAACCCCAAAGGGTGTTCTAAATTCCGTCTAATCCGGTTTATTGTAATTACTTCAATTTTCACTCCCCAACCGGATTCTATCTCTATCCGGACTCTCTACCAGATCCGGATTATCACAAACACCAGATCCGTACTTTAACACACGGTTTTCGATACCTCTGTTTTACCTTCAGAGGGTCCTCACTGACTTTTCCAGAGGGGTAAGGACAACACCACTCTTTGTATTTCGCTAACTCTAACTCCCTAATGACACGTACCCAAAGATCTTTCCGTCACAAACAAGGAACAGACTGGCTGACCCTCACAACTTCGGATTTCTCCAGAAGCAGGTCACTCAGAATACAACCCGACTCCCCTTGCTACAACGACAAATACAAGACTTACCCGGAAACTGAGACGGGGTCCGGTACTAGCATTCCAACTTGTGTTTTGCAGACGGACGGAACTTTTCGGGTGAGCGGGGTTTTTCCATAGACGGTTGCTTATCTCCGCACGGAACCCTCCCTGGCCTTCCGGACTCGCACCCACACCACCAACGCCGGACTCCGCACAACTTCCTATACACGCTAAAACCGCTTCCCTGGACAACACACAGTTCACAGACCCGGGAAACCCTGAATCCGGACTCCTCCTTACCACCTCTCTACTCTGTAGCCAAAACCTTCAAGCAAGCGCCCAAGAGACCTTCAAACTCCCAAGGAAAAGGAAACCAAGGAAAAGGAAACCAAGGAAAAGGAAACCAAGAACCCACAAAGAAAACTAAGGCAATGAGTAAAAAGACAATAAACATGCAAACATATATTTACTGCTCAAAATAAGGAATAGCAAGAAAAGGAATGAAGGACCACAAGCGGTCCCTTCCTTTTATAAGCAAAACAACATGCCGTAAAACCCGAGGAAAGTGCCACTAAACACTATCCTAAAATGCCCTAAAAGTCCGGATGGATAAGTTTAACTGAAACTTACCCCTGAAAATCTGGAATTCGGGTTATGACTGAGACCCGGAACTCCAAGTCTAACTGAAAGATAACTAAAAACACTATGAGTCTAACTATCTACTTTCCCTTCCGCTGTTTCTTCAAACTACTGTCAAATCCTAACTGCCCCCGGGTGCTGGTCTTGCCTTGGGGTGTACGGAGGGACGCCCGGGTGATGATCAACGTCTTCCGGACCGGAGGACTGTCAGAATCCGTCTCGTCCGTATGGACGAGAGACCGGTCCGCCTTCTCCAACGACTTCGGATCCTCCTCCACTTCTGCCTCTTCCACTTCCGCTTCTTCTACTTCCGCCTCCTCCGATATCTCGATGGGATCTGGTGTAGGTAAAGGCATCGGTGGAGGCGGTTCGATATCCTCGAACTGCTCCGGATGCGTCCATGCCGGATTCTGGACAAAGTCGATCCGGGCATCCAAACTGCTCCGGACCGGCATATCCTGACCCAGAATTCCGGATGAGGGCCTCCCTTGAGTGACAATGTGGATCAGTGACCCAAACTGACCTGTTCGTCTGATGGGCGAGATGGGAGGTTGAGTTGCCGGAGTTGCGATGACATCCGGAACTTCCGGAAATCCCCCAAAGTCGAGAGGCTTGTTCGGATCCATGTTCGCCATCATGGACCGGAACTCCTTCAACGATGCCTCCATTCTTCCGGACATCTCCACCATCACCTGGACTATCTTCGTGTTGGTGAGGGCCGCGGATGTCTTCTACATCTCGTCATACAGTGTCGCCTTGTGATAGAGGTCCGCCGGACTGACCATCCATTTCTGGAAGGTCTGGATCGCTTGGTATGCCTTCTGCGTCGCCCCTTGAGACTGGTGCAGCTCTCCTTCGGTCCAGATCAGCTTCCCCTTGAGCGCGTCCCGTTCCGACTTCAAGTTCCGGATTTCCGTCCTCATCTCGTTCCATTCCGACTCGGCCGGTAACGCCTTCAGCGCGTCCACTAGGTTTTCCGGTTCGCACTTCACCACTTCCGCGGACCGGAGTACGATCTCCGTGAGCCTATCGTGGTAATCCTTTGCGGTCCGGATCCACTCTTCTCCGCACTCGAAGAAGCGGGGTCCTTCCCACTCCTGTTTATTCTGGATGAGAAAGGGACCCGGGAATTTACCTCTGGCAGTCGGAAGTGTAGATTTCCGTCTTTTGCTTCTCGATGGCTGGTCCCGTTCCTCCTTCTCCCTCTGTGTCTGCTTGGGTTCCGGTTCCGGCTTCTCTTCCTTGATCTCCAGCTTGACTTCCGACTTGGCTTCTTCCTCCTCATCCTCAGACTCTTGCGTCTCCTGCTCCTCGTTGTCAGAGCAGTTGCATTGGAGCATGATGAGCCCGGTCTCGTAATCCGTCGCCTCGTCTTCTATCAACAGTTCCCGGTGCTGGTACAAGTGGAGCAGGTACGTGCTGAGCGGGTTCGGCTTGTTCTTCGCCAAGTTCCCGGTGCAGCGCCCCACCACGCTCGCCACGATCCGGCCCTAGTTCACGACCCGGTCCTGAAATGCCCCGAAGATCGTGTTGGCCATGGTTACCGTAACCCGGGAACTCTTATCCGGGTACAGGATCGGTAGCAGAAACCGGAGCAGCCGCCTGTGCCTCTCGTCCCGGCAGTCCTTGATCGCGTAGCCCTCCTTCGCGTGTGGTGGGTTCACGAACTTGTGCTGGTGGTACTGGTTCGTCCGGGCAGCGAATCCGCTTCCGGTTTGGGAGAACTCGTACACTTCCGCCCACAACTCCTCCGTCCACTGGTCCGGATGCCCACGTACGGTCTGATCGTACTGATTTGGTGCACCTACAGCTAACTCCCGGAGCACCTGGTCACTCTGGACGTTCCAGGGTTTCTTCAGCAGACCTGCACAACCTAAAACAACCAAATCGTCCTCTAAATGCCGCAAGTGCAGCGGATCTTCCGGATATACCGGACTGATCTTCCGGGCCGGTACTATATACCACGTACTAACCCCTGCCATCCGTCTCACCTCTCCTATCGCGGTAACCCTAACTCACCACACTTTCTCTCACTATCAGCCAGATGCGGAGCAACTAAAAGAGGGCGAGAAATGAGGAGGAACTAGGTTTATATAGAAATCCTGCGCCCAACGTTCACTGTAACGGGAACGCAGGCTACGGAACACCGTAATGTATCCCTAGTCTACCGCCGCAAGCTACTGAATTTAATGCCTGCGTTCTGGGTTCCTGCGTTCCGGCTCCTGAATCCGTCCACCCAGATGTTAAGTTCCATCATGCTTCCGTACTGGTTCCGGAACGAAGTCTAAACTAATTCTAAGTATTTATTTGTTTCCGCTAGTCTATGCCTAAACTAATTTTTTTTCAATTTTGATCTATTTTAATTTTTCTTAGTCTCTTAAGGTCCGTACTAAGCTATTATGGATTCCGACAGCTAGCATCTTTAACATCATTATAGCGTAGTCGTAGTGTCAACTCGCTCTGTGTGATGCCATTTGCTTGATCCGTCCCCCCCATAGAAGTATTAATCGTCCATGGACATGTTTCCAACGTGTCCTCGGTCAAACCCAAGCCTTCAATGGCTGAATCACCCAGCATCAAGGGTTGTACACCGGAATCCAATAGTACCCATCGAGACACAAAAACCTTCCCTTTGGACCCAACTAATTGGAAAATGCCTTGGGAATTGTCAAGTACCACCACTCTTGGAGTGATGGATGACCACTCTATTGCCGGGCGTGTTGGCATAGTCTTCAATCGAGCAGTTGCTGATAAAAGCCCCTCCGACTCAATCCAATCACCATCATCCACCGCTTGTGGCTCAAGCGTAGTTTCCATGGCACTTATCGATGTTGAGGTGTCTTCCCTTTCACATAGTAACTGCCAATTGGAATACTGTAGCAGCACTGAACTGCGCATTTGCAATCATGGATGCTGAAAACAAAGGAGCATGACAAATGGTAGTTGTTGCTTCAAAAAGTGTGCCCGTACCTAGACCACTTGTCTTTGCAACTAGAGCAAATCGGCGATTATTGGAGTTTGGAATTGATAGAACCATGGATGAAGTGGGCACCACATCCTCCAATGTGAATGACTCTAGCAACCTCACTTGTCGGTTGGTTGCACCTCGCTGGAGATCCAATCCCAAACTCGCCCCTCGTGGTATATCATACACCACAGTCTTACTCCGTATTGTAGCAAAAGCATCCCTTGGCGTGCCATTGGCATCCGCCAAACCACATAACATGTGGTCGTCCTCTTCTGCATAAAAAGACGTTGTGGTCCTTTGTGAAGAAGATCCCTTGGCCTCTGTGGTAGCACTCATTGCTGCCATCTTAGCCTCCAACTCTGTGAATTGGGTCTTCCATGATTTATTCTCTCCTCCTACAGACTTGGCCTTTTTAGAGTCAGTTCCCTTGGCATCTTTGGCTCCCTTAGGCTTGAGTTATGGATGCAACTTCCAGCAATTAGCCTCTCTATGGCCCTTGACATCGCAACTAGAGCAAAATTCACCAATCTTGGCGGTTTCTTTCTTTAATGTCTTCTTGCAATCTCGTCGACGATGACCAACCCCACCACAATTAAAACAAGTAATATCCGCATCCTCCACATTGGCTGGAATGCTAGCCTTAGCGGATTTAGTCTTCTCGGGCTATTTCTCCTCCTTTCGCAAAAACCCCATGGTTGCTTTTTCCTCCAAGAGATTAATTTCAATTCTCTCAGAGGTTTCAAAAACATACCTTAAGGTGGGTGGGACATCCAACCTCAATGCTTCACCTTGAACAAGAGTTTTGAGCTCTTTATCCAAGATGCTATACCAGTACTAAACAACCTGCTATTCAGTCACCCCGTGAGTGGCGGAAATCAACTGCCTCAATCTCGAATGTGCCTCTCGCAACGACTCATCACTTCCACGTGCAAATGTGCGAAGTGACTTCATTTTATCTGCCCTTTGTCCATAATAATCCTGCTGCAGCTGCAAAAAGAATTGAGCTGTAGGATTGAAGGGGGGTGGATTAGTTACTGGCACTAGCCCCGTAGTCACGGTGGCCTCTTGGCTTCCCACGCTCGCGCCCCCTTCCTCTTGCTTTCCTTTGCTAGCAGGCACTATGGTCGTAGATCCCCCTCCCCAAACATCAGCATAGTTTGGAGCGTAGTAATCCCGCTAAGCTAAGATCTCGGTGGAATGAGCAAGCTCAAATTCCCCATAGTCTACCAAAGGTGCCCCTTCAAAACATCCAAATAATGCCCTCCACACCATGTATGGATTGAAACTAGCGTTTCGAGACTTTTGGAGTCCACACCACATGGTGAACTCCCTGTGGAAGTCATCCACTTCCATGGTGCCCTTGGCACCGGAAAACCGCCGGACTCCCCGATCAACACCTCCATATGGTGTAGTCATCTTGTCCCATGCAAATATAAACTCGCTATGAGCAAGTGTTACCCCATGGTCAATTGTAATGACAGGTAATTCTCTTCCCCCGTCACCTTCAATGTCTTCCACCCAATCTACTTGCTCATCGATAAGCTCTGAAACAAAATCACTTGGGATCCTTCTACTAACGAAGGGCCTCTGACTTCGAAGGCGCACGGGTACGACAACACTGGTGTCTGATGACTCAGAAACAATGTCCTTGGCAAATGGTGTCCCGCTTTTGGTAACCCGGCCTTCCAAGCGGATCCAGCTTTTACATATAAAACAAAGTTTATATGTAAAGCTGCCAAGCCTCGTGTGTCCCTTCCACAGCCTCACAATAAATTGTGGGTGGAACCTCTATGTCAAGGAAACGAAGTGTTAAAGAATTCCAAATACTAGACGCTCTCTCAAGCCACCAACCTTGTTCCCACTGCCACGTGGTGTGGAACAAGTAATCTCCAGCTCGAAACTCGGTGAAGATCAATGAAAATGTGGGCAATTGAATTGCACCTCGAAGACGTGTCTCACCACTTCTCAACGTTGACCCTCATTCTTCAACACCACTGCCACTTGTGGGATGACCAAATCAATTACCTCCACACGCCCCCTTGTCCAACTCAATGATGCTCCAATCACGGGTAACTCCGTTCGTAAGTCCCGAATGATGCACACCCCACGTTGTTGAGTCCAAAATTTGATGGCTTTTGGACCTAAAACTTTAGTGCCCGGTTGCCCAAATGATTGGACTCCAAGTCGATCACGAGCCAACAGTGAGAGTATAAATGGTAGAGTTGCTTCTTGGGGCTGATGTCCTAGAGAAGATTCATTGGATGACCCTACATGAAGGGTTTGAAAAGATTCAAGAACCCCCTGTCCAGAGATCATATGTAGTCAAGAGAATTTACACTTCTTCTTCTTTCGTGCTTCCAATTGGTATTAGTCTAAAAGGCTTAGGAACCCCTTTGCCTTTGTCCATGGCAATACCATGTGGTCCCAACTACCATTGCAAATTCCACCAAGCAAAACTCACAAAATACCAACAATATGTTGTGGTCAAGCAAGTAATCAAACTTAGGGAATGAACCCTAAATTCTCATATATAAGTCGGTGACTAGCACACACCGCTAAGTCATCCTATATAAGCCCTAGCTAATAATTGCTAGGCTAACTCCACCCAACTACTATAAAACTAGGAGCAAATCTGAAAATCTGTCATCCGGTTGCAGTTGAGATATCTGCAACCCACCATAGTAATAGTAGCCTCTACCTCATGCAAAAACCATGCATACATGAAACGCTACAATATCATGTTACGGTCGTCATCCCAACACTCCAATGTGACAAACGGTGTCAACTCTACATACAGGCGATGTGCCATCATGCCAAGCTGGCCAACATCGGCACACTGTGCCTGTGCCCTAGTAGTAACCATAAGTAGGCAATGCTAGGGCTCCCAACCCTAAACACTCCCAAAAATGATTCAAGCACAGCTACAATCAACAAGTCTTAGAACAGTCGTTGTTGTTTTTAAGCAAAAATCCGGCCTTAAGCCGTACCCGGGTGACCGGTTGAGCCGGTCACCAAACTCCAAATGACCGGTGATCACCGGTCACCGGCCCGGTTGTACCGGTTACCAACCAGCTGAACAGCCCAATAGAACACAGAAGAATCACCGAAACTAAATAATCACCCTTCGAAGCTCCGAAAACCTATGATGAGAGCAATTGGAACAAATCTCGCACCTGAAACAACAAGCTCCAACAAACACTACTACTTCATCAACTCACCAGCTCGACTTGTCCATTTCGAACGGCAGATGCTCTCAACGCCAAAAACTCCCACCAGCGTGGGATCCAGCTTTTGCACTCTTCTGCTTTACAAACTTGTTCTCTAGCTTGTTAGTTCACGGAGTTCTCGATCACCGTTTCGTCTTGAGTCCATAGCTTGCATTCCAGGGGTTCCATTTTGCAAATCTAGTCCGTGTCACAGATCGTGAGTGGCAATCTGTAGCCTTGGACGTAATGAGCGGTCGTAGCTATGGTTCCCTGTTGCAGGAGCTTGGATTGGGAGCTTCAGTGCTCGCTTCGGTGTTGATATGATTAGACTCTAGCCAGAGATTGCATGAGCTGCTAAGATATACAATGTTCAATTCTCCCGGGAAGATGCACTCTCAGACCATGCCGATAGTGAGCGACGATGAGCTGGACATCAACAACATGAATCTCCGGGATGATTTACACTAGAACTACACACCGACCTGTTCAGACCTCTCGGATTCTCGACATCTTTGGCCAGATTGTTGATTGCAAGCTTTGATCGAGATGATCTAAATTATAGAATGTAACCTTAAGGTAATGACATAAGTTTAGATTGTGTAAACTGAGTCTCAGATGCAGATAATTGCATTTTTGGTGCAGGGAATTGCGCTTCAGGTGAGCGCTAGCAAACTCTTACCAGAGCATTAGTACTAGATGGTTCAAGTTCACAACCGTCCTCCAAAGTTACAGAAGAACACAATAAGTGCTACATTCTGCAAGCATCACGAGCCAAGAGAACCATGATCTCGCAAAACCAGTAGTCTCAAGCTGAAGCAAACCTCCAGCGAAGGCGCCGTCTTTCTCTTCAAGGAACAAATTTTTGAACATCCGAACAGCAACCCCAACAGCAATGAGACGGAATAAGATGGTACAGCAATGAGATGGAATCCAACTCTTGCACCAACCTAGCATGTTGAGATTTCCACACTGCGCCGTTTAGATTCCACATCAGGCGCTTCCTTCGTAATTCGCAATGCAGCATGTTCCTACTACCTGGCAAATTACAGTCACCTCCGCAGCTACACAAAACCCTTTAGCGACCAAGCTAGAAGCCCTCGTAGGAGCTCGTCCTCCCTACCGGTTCTTCACTTGCCCAACCTAGTTCAAAGACTCCAAACGGCAGGCAGCACAAACACCTAAGTTTTTGTTTTCCCGTTCCCTACAACCTCTTCCGACCATGAACACTATTCGACAAGGCACCACTCCCCGTACTACCACAACAATTCAAAGTCTCGTTCCCTCCTCCGTGTATGTGGCCCCTCCCAACTCCAAGTTCTAACTTGGAGTGTTTCTAGGAGAGAGATAACCTTTTTCCCTAAAGTCTTGGGATTCTCTTAGGTGGCTCATTCCTAACCCACCCTTTCCTTATCCTAATCCCAAAAGCTAAGCCAATAATGCACCTAATTTTAAAATATGGGTTTAGGACCCATTTCCAAGGCTAAAACCCCCTAAACCCGTGGTTATGGGGTCCAAGCTCCAACTTTGCTTGCAATTCCAGCACACACAAAACACATCAAAAACACTTCAAAACTCATTTTTCTACTACTTCGGGTGTCAATTTTCACTACGTGTACACCTGTAAATGTCTGAGATCTTTTTCAAGTAATAAAACGTGAAGAAAAGCTTCTAAAGAAACTGGAAAAAACTCACAACGAACTACAAAGTCAAGTCGATGCCATTCTTGAAGAATGATTGCATATTTGGATGAAGCTCGCGAGGCAAAACCTCTCACTCCATCATGTGGGAGACTCAACTTGAAAAAGATGAGTCTCCAAGAACTCTTCATCAAGGTCAAAGGGATTGAGGTCCCCAAATGAGATGCCAAGTTCCCGTTGGCGTCTCGGGCCCTCCAAGCCTTCTTGAACACCTCCCGAACTCCGTAAAAGTCGCCCTGATACGAAATGAACGCCCACGCGCCTCCCATGACAGAAGCAAGATGTGTATGTGATATGAAATAACAAACTAGGTGTGAAATGGAATATCTAAAAATAGTTGACGATTCTTTCAATCTATTTTTTTTGTCCACTCTCCTTCTAGCCCATCTCTACTGTGGGGTTGATTCTTGCATTGAATAGAAAAGTTGACCAATGTAGATGTAAACATGTAGTAGTTGAGGATGTATGCAAACTTTGAAACATATGTCGTATCCTTGGTCTAAAGTTGGAAAATAGACGTGTTCAACAAAGTTGTCAAGTACAAACTAGTAGATAAGAGAGCCAACCAAGGAGACCAAGGAACAAACTGTATAATTGTCTACCTTGTAGGATTCTCTCTGTCAATAGATGGATATTGTTTTGAACTTCCTTGCAATTTTCATTTAATGGAAAAATGCTTTATGGATTTTTAGAGAGAAAGGGTGCTTTGTAAGACTTGATCTTGCTATGATTTTGTAATAGTGAATTGGAAATTCAATCTCTACCTTAATCTATATTAAGTGCTTGGAAGTTTTGCAAGATTTCATTTAGTCTTCAAAATTGTAGTGAATTCACAAGTCTTTCCAAACTCAAACATATTAGAATTGATTTGAGTAGAAGTGAAAAGAGACAAATTAAATTAGTTTGTCTATGTTGTTGAAATATGGTAGATGATTATGATGATTTTCACATAAAATAAGGTGGTTTTGACTTTTAACATAAGCTATGAATTCATTCTTTTCTACTTTCTTGTATTACATTGTATTATATTAATAGATTTATTTGAGTTTTTGGACATTTGATGTTTCAGCTGTACGATCTCTAGCATTCTAAGTTGCTCCATCTTGACGTATATATTGTGTAACTTCTCTTAGTAGCAAAGTTTTAATGTGAGTACTCTAAAAGTATCACCACAAACAAACTCTACAAACTAAGCTTAAGGATCTTAGATGCAATTGTAAATGCCTGGGAGTAAAGTAGTTTTAAACATGGATTATATCTCTATCTTCCCATCAATCCACCAATCCCAATTAGTTGCTTAAAAAATTTCTTGTTTCAATAGTGGAAACAATGACTTACATATCTAGTTAATTTGTAACCTTTGTTTTTTAATTAGTGGTTGATTTTTTGTGTGGAGGACGATGTATGTTGTGTAGATCAATGTAGATCTAAATCTGTAGTATCAATTTGAGCCTCTATTGAATTCTAGACTTTGTATGCATAATGTTTTGTGTGCTAGCAGTTAAAATTGAGAGCTCCAATTATAACAGGTTGCCTCAACTAGTGCAATGGATTCCAAACTTTGACAACCTTGACTCCTTGACTTGTCCTTCCATGGAATCTTTTCTTTGTATGATAGAGAAATCACACAACCTTTACTCCAGTTTAGAAGTTGGTGTGTGACTTTTGTGCTCACTTGGCAGTCAAGTTCAATCCATGATGTTACGACTCTTTGAGCTACTTCAATAAATTTCACTAAAATCGTGACCATTTCAACTAGTGTGAGGTAACATATTTTGGCACATTGAGCTTGGCCTTGTGAACATTTTAGAAACAAAGCTTTGAAATTAGTAAGTATTTGTGGGATTAAAGAATTGCATAAAGCAAACAATTAGGGAAGGATGAGCAGGCAATTAGAATTGAAAGCTCCAATCATAGTACATTGTATCAACTAGTTTAATCAATCCCAAACTGTGACAACCTTGAATCCTTGACTTGTCATTCTATGAAATCTTTTCTTTCTATGATAGAGAGATTGCACAACCTTTATTCCAACTTTGAAGTTGGCGTGTGACTTTTGTAGTGGCAAACAAGTTCAATCCATGACGTTAGGACTCTTTGAGCTACTTCAAAAAATTTCATTGAAATCCACCATGGTTTCAACAAGTATGAGGTAACATACATTGGCACATTAGTAAGCAAAACTTTGAAATTTGTAAGTAATTGTGGGATTAAAGAATTGTAGAAAACAGACAATTACTGAAGGTAGGGCCCTTTCATGAGTTAATTTCTTCTAATGATCAAGTGTATGGTCTTAAAGCATGGAGGAGTGTGTGGGTTAGTAGTATTGTCAATAAGAAGCTAGTTGATCTCATGAGTGTCAATAGTAAACAAGTTATTTTATTTTATTTTAAAAAATAATTTTTTAATTGTAATATTCACTTGTAGAAGTTCACAACCAATTATGTGCATTTTTGCCAATAAATGAGGTTACTCTTCAATGTCAAAAGATTATAGGTGGTCTCCTTGAATAAAAAAATGAAAGATCTATCGTCCAATTAGTTTAACCCCTACAGGGTTTTGACTATGTTTTCACTCAAAAATGCTCCCAAATTGCCATTTCTAGTACAGGTACCAATTTCCACCATGTAGATTGCAAGATATTAGTATTTGAAGTGACAAAATCCTTTTTTTGGCCTTATGAAAAATCAGGCAGCTGTACTACATGAGGTCACGCTTGTATGAAAAAATGTCCAAAATGGTGGTGCCTCTTTGGATTCAATATTTATGACAAGTTGGCTACATGCTTGAAAATTTAGCATCATTTAGAATTGTACAAAATATAAGAAAAAATTAGTAATTAGGAAGAAGCAAAGAATGATTCAAAATATTAAATTGTTGAGAATTTAGTTATGGAATTGAAAAATGCTAATCAAAATGGTTGTAATGTTGTAATAATGAATCTACATCCTATGATTTTAGTTTTTTCAAAAAAATATTGAAAATTGAGTTGAATAAAGGACTTCAATAACTTTCATTTCATTAATTAAAATAGAATGATTAAAAGCTTTCCACGTATATATAAATCTAGAAAACCAATTTCAAATTTATATTTCTTGAAAAAGTGATTTTTTGAACCACTTGGTGAGTAATGAAAATTACATATTATGCAATTACTTTATAACCATGTAGTCAAAAGTTATGAAAATTGTTGTGCCTTAAAGCTACTCCTTGGGCACATGTTGTTTGGAAATTTCAAAGAAAATAAAATTCCATTTAAATTGAGCTGCCCAAAATTACTATCTTGTCAAAAAAAATGCAATTTGTTGCTTATAGGGTTAATAACATTAAGCAATTGTGAAGAGTTATATATACTCTCAATGATTAATAAAAGTAGAGCTTCATTCATTTGATTTTTTTAGTAGAGGGGAAAATTAAGAGAGGTTAACTTTATAGTAGAACCTATTTTTATGTAATCAAAATTCAAAGAATATGGGCTAATTTTGACTAAGTTGTGAACTTAAATTCCTCTCATATTGCAAACCGCAATCATTCTATTTTAGAAAAAGTTAAGACATCATTTATACATTGGAAACAAATTTCTTTCATAAAATTTGATCCACGAATATGCAAGAAATCAAGTTACTTTCTATATCTAAAAAACATTTGTGATTTGAAGCCTCCATTCAAAAGTTGTCATGTACATAATTCAAACTAGGGTTACGAAAATGTAACCTACTCCAAGCCTACAAGCATTGCCTTGGTCTTGCACTATTCCTTGGCTTCTGCAACCTTATTCTATGATCTAAAGTATTCATTGTACAATAAGAAAGAAAATTTTGTTCAATATTTCTATTTTAGCTGATTGCCAAAAACACCTATACTATTTGGTACATTTGCTATTATATTTGGTACATTTGTATTTATTTATAGAGTACTTTAAAACACAAAAAGTAAATTATTTTTTATTGAAACATGGTTGATGTGTAGACTAATTTTAAATAAGATTGTATTCTAAGGAGGTCAGGTTTAGACTAATCCTCTAAGTAGAAGAAATAAAAGTATCCAAAAGTTCTAGCAAATATGTATTGTTTGGATTTGTTAATGTCACAATTGTTACTATTACACCTTGATCATGCCACCAGGACATACCAAATGTCTCCAAGTGCAAAGAGACTCCTCTTTTTATCCCTATCACCTTTGTTAGTGTCACCTTTTTCTATAGAACAGTAAGTTGTCCCTATGACATTAAAAAACAAAGTAGGTGTGAAATAGAATATATAAAAATAGTTGAGGGTCCTTTCCTATCTTTTTTTTTTTTGTCTTCTCTCCTTTGAGTCCTTCTCAATAATCATCTAATTGTTTCTTAAATTAACTACTACAAGGACCAAGGCCTTTTTTTTCGCCAAAAAACATTCAAAACAGCCATTTCTATTGCAAAGAGTAAAAAAAATTGAAAATCATTTTCTTTTGCACATCTAACCATGGGATATTAATTATACCTAACTAGTATGAGAATACATGGAATAAATTTCAAAAAAATTGACCACACAAATTGCAAAATATCTATATTTAAAGTTAAGAAAACAAGTTTTATTTGTACATTGAAGGACTAGATTATTTGACTTTGAAGCTTCTTAACTTAAATTTTTTGCACTTCAAAGTATTGAAACTTAAATCTTTATAGTGGAGAATTGAGTTGAGAGTCTAGGAAGAAAAAGTTTCAAAAAAACTTAGTTTTCATTCTATGAAAAATTGACAAATTGTCAAGGAGAAGTAGGTACAAGATAGAAGGAAAATCTAAATTATTAATATCTCTAAGATGGAATTAAAATACACTAATTCCAATGGTGAGATTTTTCTAGCAAGCAAACTAAACCATGTTTTTTTGTATTTTTATAAATTGTAAAAATTGCATTTATAAATAAATGCTACAAGTTATTTTTTCAAGAAAATGCTTAGATTGCCCCAAAACAAGATTGTCCATAACTTTTACATCACTAATTTAATTGAAATGAATCAAATCTTTCCATGCAAAAAAGTATATAATCTATAAGAAGAAAAAAATTTAATTAAGAATTTGAAATTTTTGAATTTTTTTTTATTGCCTAGGTACCAATTGAAAAAAAATTATATTCTCACAAAGATAATCATTTTTTTCTGTCTTCAAAAAAAATTCAAAAAATCATGACAAAAATTGAGACTGTAGGTACATGCTTGAAATCCAATTTTTCCCCTAAAAGAATAATGGGTTTTTAGGAGTTAGAAAAGTAAACCATTGTAGATATCTAGTGGAAAATTCAATGACCAAATTAACAAAAATTTAACAGAAAAGTGTTGATTCTTTTTGTTAATTTGGACGTGTTAATTTGGATAGTTTTTTAACAAAAAAGAGTTGATTTTTTGTTGATTTGGTCACCCAAATTTAAAAAATAAAATAAAATAAAATATTTTTGGGGCACAAATTGGCTAATCACCATTTGCCATGTACTAACTGCCACGTAGACTTTTAAAAGCCACATGACAATCCAACCTACGTGGCAGCCCACCAAGCCACGTGACAAGCTGCCAATGTGGCAACCCACCAACCCACGTTGCACTTGGCCACTACCAAAGGGGTGGCAATGGGGTTCGAACTCCTCAGCCCTTGGATAGTAGGCCAAGGCCTTCTGCCATCACACCATTTACACTCATGTGTGCATAATGGGTGATTACAATGTGATTTATATAGTTTGTTTAATTTTTTTCATTTACTTGGTGATTTCAGCAGACTTCAGGGTCCATTTAGGCATGGTAAAACACTTTTTTTCAAAAAAAATTGAACTAGCAAAAGTTGCAAAATCAAGCTAAATTTCACCTCCAAAATTCAGTTTTCAATTTCGAGTCTCCAATCAAAAGTTATAGACAAAATTCAGAGAGCGTGTTTAAAAGTGTTTTAAGAAATTGTTCAATCTAACCCCTCTTTGAATTTTATCCATAACTCTTTATTGAAAACTTGAAATTGTAAACGGATTTTTGGAGATGAAAGATAATTTAATTTATAAACTTCTTACAGTCCAATTTTTTTGAAAAAATGTGTTTTATTATGCCTAAATGGACCCTAAAGTCTGCTGATTTAAAAAATAAAAGTTCCACTGTACATAGAAAATCTATTTGACACTTTTGTGTTAAAGTGAACAAAAAAGTGCTGAATTTTTTGTTGATTTGGACTTGCACTATTCAAATTAATAAAATTTTGTTACCATTTTGTTAACTTGTGCCCAAATCAACAAAAAAACTGTAAGAATGGACGATACAGTACCAATTCAACAAAAATTTGTTGATGTTTTGTTAATTTGGGCATTGTTTTTCTAGTAGTGGATGTAAACATGTACTAGATGGAGGTATAGTATTGTGAGCTTCCAATTTTTCACTTAGGACTTATATATATATATATATATATATATATATATTTAGATTATTATAATTTAAATCATAATATTATTCAAAAAATCCAAAAAAGAGTGTAGAACCAAAATAGGCATGTTACATGCCAATATAGCCTTTAGTCATAAATAGACTTTTATCCCTAGAATGCCCCCAAAATCCACTAATACATAGGTTAGAACCATGAAGTAGTGGAAATCAACAAGCTTATAGGGAATTTATTCAAGATAGCTTAAAACCTAGTACATGTGACCATGCTTAGCTAAATTGATCCCAAGAGAGATAGAGAGATCCTTACATAAATCTCCATTCAGGCACCTCACCCGTCAAAAGCCTCCTTCGAGGGCAAGGCTGGGACGTGGGTAGCTCGAATGTGCTGCTCTCCCTTCAAATCCAATTTTCTCGTTTCTCAACTCTCGTCATCGTGCTCGTCATCTCCCTAGTCGTTGTATGTGCATTGCTCTTCCTTGCGTGAAACTAATGAAGATGCAAGTACCTACAAATGTACTTGCACTTGGCCTAGCACACGATCTAGTGGTGCCTTCGAAATTTGTTCCACAGATTCTTTGTTTGGCTTCCAAACCAAATATCATCCCACACCAAGGCCCCCTATCACAAGTTTAGCTATTAACCCATAAACGCCGTGGAGGACGTTTTTCAGTCGATGAATGATAGAGAATCTCTCCGTGTAGGACAAAAAACTATTCATCCTCCAAAATTTGTGTGGAAAGGGAAGATCATCTATAGTAGTTTGTCTTCCAATGAGTACTATTCCATTTTTTTAAGCCAACAATTCACATGATGACAAAATAGATGATTTCCATGGTGACCGCCCCGACATTCAAGGATTAATTAGCACTGCCCAAGCTGCCTTCAACTAGCCATAATTTTCACAGTTCTCGCTTGAGCTCAGACGATGGTCATTTTTTTTCAAAACAGGGCACCAAAATGTAGTCAAATCATGACATTGAATTGAATTTGCAGTTTCAAACTTGAACTTTCAGCACTAGCTCAAAAATACATTGTGAGGTATTCATTGTAGTTTAACTAATAGCAACTTGCATCATTTGAGAAAGAAACAATGGATTCTAAAACGAGAACGATGCATTTTCATTTTCCATGCAACTCATTTGAAAGTAACTTACATCAAAGCATCAACGCCATTAAAAAAAATTGTACAATTTTCTTCTTTGATTTGATTCTCATAGTATATGTTGTCATAGTATAGTTCACATGTACAATTGCAGGATCGAAACTTGCATATATAGTATTTAACACAATCTATAGTAAAGTGCCTCATTTAAAATGGAATTTAGCATTACAGTACGTGTAAAAGGATGCTTAGGTTATCAAAGAGCCTAAGCTCAATTGGGCTCTTTGATAAGATCCAAGCAAGTAACATCAGTGGAGTTTGTGAAGTTGCTTTAGGGTTTAGGCTCAAGAAGCGAGCTTGATTGTTTTCTAGTACTACGGTGAATAGATTTTCTATTGGTTGCATGCGTATAGAAATAATCTCAAATTTCATTATAGCCTATACTTTTAGCAAATGGAATGAATGATCACCATATTAGTCCTGAAACCCTTATTTTCTTTCTTTCAACTTGCTGAGGGAGTCTACTTGGGTGATTACCTTAACCACATAAAATATAATAATTGTGCCCTTCCTAGCAGTTTTGATCCAGAGTTCGACGATTTATGAAAATAATTGTCGCTAATAGACGTATGTGTTGAACTTTCCCTGCATGGCCATTACACGGTATACCATATGGGCTTAAGGATATCTTCAACGTCTCAAGCTGTAGAACTACATGGGACACAAGCATTTTGATTTTTGAAAATGAGGGTCAACAAGGAATCTTGGATTTATCAGAAGAGAAGCAAACCCAACATCGTGTATGACTCTGAACTTTCTAAAATAATGGTCTTAATTTCTTAAAGGATATACAGATTGCACATTCTTGGCATTGTTTTTCTATGGATTCATTCTAAGGTATTAATCTGTAATAACTTTGAGGAGCTTGTGAATTTGCCACGTATTGATAACACTTTGTTGTTGCGGGATCAATTGAGATTTGCATTGTGCTGCCACAGTTTGAGCTCAAGCAAGAACTGTGAAAATTATGGCTTCTGAAGGCAGCTTGGGCAGTGCTAATCAATAGCTAAACTTGTGATAAGGGCTTTGGCTTGGGATGATATTTGATTTGGAGGCCAAACAAAGAATCCGTGGAACAAATTTCAAAGGCACCACTGGATTGTGTGCTAGACCAACTGCCAGTACATCTGCAAGTACTTGCATCTTCATTAAGGTAGTATGCTCTAAAAGCGACCATTTAAGAGCTGGTCCGCCTTTTTCATAGGCTGAAGTGGACAAAATTATTTTTAGATCATTTTTCAAAGATAGAAAAATGGATGTGGAAACTAACACAAGTGGTTTTGTATTTTTCCAAGTATTTTTGAATTACTTATAAATTTTCAAAGATTCGGGGCATAGGCACCTATTTGTGACCATAGGTCTCCCAAAATCTGTTCACTTGCAGTTTGTAAACAGATGTGCAGAAATCAAAGGCAGTGATTGGCTCTTGGAATAGAAAAATAATTTTTTCTTGATGCATTCAATTGTTACAGTGGTCCATTTAACCCCAAAGTGACATCCAATTTCCAGGCGGGCATTGAACTGAAAAGAGTTGTTCAAATATAAATGTTACTTCGATAGCATCTGAGGAGTTCCAGATGCATCTAACCATGCAATCCAATCGATCGTTTGCACCTGTACGTCGTCAAAAAAAATCAACCGTAAAATCCTCTTTCATGTTGCTTTTTTCTTCCCGTTTAGGATGGTACAATGCAACAAAAAATCACTGATTTGGCACAAAAGTTCATGTTGGGGTCGTTTCACCTGTGGAGGACATTGAAATAGCGCTAACAATAAACTACAAAGTTCTAGACCGCAACATAATCTACCGAGTCCACTTGAGAAAATTGAAAAAACTTCAAATCCTTGCCGCACACGAATGACGTAAGACAAGCATGTCCATGTGGTGACTTCCACATTCTTGAATTTCAAAAAAAAAATACAAAGGGAGAGCACATATTTTGGATAATCGCTTCGGTGCAACTCAAAATCTTTCAAGTACAAGCAGTGAAAAAAAATTTGAAATGAATTGGACGCTCTGATTTGTAGTTTTTGGACAGAAAACACCCAACACTACCAAACTCCTTCATGAACCCTAATGCTTACTTAGCGTGGCTCACAACACTAGTTTTTTGGTAGTCCTAAAATTCAAATGCGTCCCAAAAATTGAGAATTCATCAGATTACTGAATGGAAGATGTCATTGGGAAGAACTCTCGAAGATCTACCAGACATCTGTAGAATACTTTTTCAATTGACGCCTCGAACTGTAAGTTCTGTCCTCCCAAAAAACTGCGAGGACACTTTATGTCCTATTTGACGCTTTGGGGTTAAGGATCACTTGGTTTCCATTTTTCACCCCAAAATAGGATCAGGGTGGATTGACCCCCTCGCTTGTCCTTACCAGGGGTGCAAGTAAAAAAACTGCCCCCTATTTTGGGCCATTCTAGGGTATAATCTTGACCTCACCTAGCTAATTTAGGGTCTCTGATCGCAGAAATGAATTCAAAATTTGCAAAAAAATTCATGTGCAGAAAATAAATAATTCCAGGGTTTGCCCACAGGGCCGAGCAAAAGGGTCAGTTCTCCCTGGCCCAAAATAGGAGCGGTTTGAAGAAGGGGAGCGCTTTTACAGCATACTACCTTAGTTTCACGCCAGGAGGAGCGGTGCAGACACAACGACGAGGGAGTCGATGAGCGCGACGACTAGAGATGAGAAACGAGAAAATCGGATTTGGAGGGGGAGCAGCACGTTGGAGTTGCCTGCGTCCCAGCCCTGCCCCGCCCCCGAAGGAGGCTTCTGGCGGGCGGGGCGCTTGAAATTTCCGCCTGCCCGGCTGGCAAACGCCCTGGGACATCGGGGCCGAGGAGGGCCGAGTGCAACAACACCCGGCCGCACAATAACTTAATCTGTTTCGATTGATGTTCGGGGCCCAGATAAGGCGAGCAGCGTCAAGGGTATCGTATCAGGCATTGGCGAGGAGAAGAACTACTGTACCGTTTCCGCAGAGGAGGGAGTCCAGAGTCCAGAGCAAGCGTCCAGCAGGAATGGACACGGTGAGAGAGGTTGGGGACTCCTTGATCCCAAGCTCGCGAACTTTGGCAGAGCAAGGGTGCTGCTGCTGCATGCTGCAGTCTGTTGCGGGTGCACGTATGGCTGTTGTGGTGAAGTGAGGGAGATTTCTCGTACTGTTGTGTTAGGATGACTGAATGTGGGTAGTACCCGACTGCAATGCCCGCTTGTGCAGGATTGGTAGAGGGATTCGGACTTGTTTCTCTGCTCTGGCAGTTGGTTGGGAGCCATTTGAATTGGAGCTCGTGGGAGTGTGATGGAAATTGTAGGATGGAGGGGAGATGCCAGCTGTTGTAGGAGAAACGTTGTATCGACCTTTCCTGCTCGTACTCCAGGAGAGTAGACTAGCGCTTGTTCCTTCGGAGCTTGTGGAGCGCGAGTAATTCATTTGCTGATTGTGATGATATCTTGCTGCGCAATTAGTGCAGTGCAATTCAAATAGCAGGTCCTCTAATTCATCCCGGTTTTTTTTGGCTTAGGAGCTGATATGGGAGTTTCACAGACTGAGCAAGAAGAAATGAGCCGTTTCGCGAACTAGGGTTTAGGATTTTCGCTTGAGGAAATTTATTCGTCTTGGAGTTGGGAACTCGTGATCTATTGCGGTCCGTGGCAATCAGCATAGCTATAAGTTATTCAATGCTGATGACTGCGTGATTCCCAGTCTTCGAACCTTGAAAGAAGCTTGGGCCTGCAAGGGAAAAACACTTACTCATGTCTTTCCGGATTAGTACTTAATCCCGGCAGAGCTAGAAAGAACTGCTCAAAGTGTGTACTATAGATGTGGTGTGAGCTGCAACAGAGTTCAAGTGGCAGCAGCCTGGATTCAGGGCCGGTAAGATGTACCGAACCGATTGAGAACTCACGTTTGTGTTGCAGAGTCGAAAGCGACTTCGCTATCACCTTTGTTTGCTTCACATTTGAACGATATGCTGGAAATGGCCAAATCGGTGCCACATATGCTGATTCCTGTCATATTCACCCAATACGAGGTATCGTCATATGTCAGAATAGGGGTGTGCACGTGTGCACCATGGGGCAGGAGATTGGGCAGCGCGAACAGCAGGGAGGAAGTCAAAGTTGTGCCAGACAAGTCGAAAACACATTCCGGAAACTGGATTGAGCGATCTGGCTGGGCTGGGGATTGGGTTCTGACCCCTGTTGCGGTTCATGGATGTGTTATGATCAATTCTGGTAGGTTTTCATGCATATTTCTATATATGTCATTCGAACAATCTAAATCTAATTAGTCTTGTCAGAACCGTAATTTAGATTGAACCTAAGTTTTTGATGACCCTCTTTGAAGCGATGGTAATTTCCAATAGTCAAGTCAGTTGACTGGGGTTGTATGCTAATCAATGGGTGTATGTTGGATTCTTGCCTCAGCAATTGATTGATCCCGTAGACGGAGCTGCTCCTCGTGAAGCTGCAGTGGAGGTTTGCCGTCCTTGGGCAGCTTGTCTTGCTTCATTTGTCCGCCGGAAGCGTCAGGTATGCGGTTTTGTTTGTGGACTTTATTTCATGTGTTCGGGTTTTCAGGATTGGAGGTAGTAGCGGATTTTTCGCACATGTAGTTTCTTCTCAATTTGATGTGTTTCTGTCCACAGGTTCAATTCTGAGGTCCATTCCGGCCTTGTTCTGTGTGATGTTCTTCTTAGTAACAGTTAGTGTGAATTGGTTTCTGTAATGCAGGCAGATAGTGATGGGACTGCCACCTCAATTGGTGTCGTGGGATTTAGATTGTAGACAACAATTGCAGTGCAGGAGAGAACAGAGAAGCTTTTTGTCGGTGCGTGGATTCGGTGGTGCACAGGTGAGTGAATTAAGCGGTTGGATGACTTGTGACATGGGTTGGACTAGTGTGGTCATGCTGACAACAAATGTGTCGAAGTATGAGGTCTCCTTTACAGCACTGTTGGATAAAGAGTTTGTCACATTTTTCCAACGTAACATGGTTGACCTAACCCTAAACCCCGGTATTGATGGGAAGAGCGCTTTGAATGGTACGAAGTTGCTTATTAGCAGAGTGTTGACGTTTGTGTACCCAGGATATCTGTGCAATCTCAGTCTTCAGGTCTCCATGGCCTATCTACCCTTCTTTATCCCTGCCCTTGTCCTCTCACATACGAGGCTGTGGACCAATCCGGTGTTCACCATTTTCATCAGTTTGGAAGAGATCACCTTCGAATTCCTATGCTTCAGGTATGTATCATATGCCCATCGTCACAGAAAGAGTTTGCCTCTCCCGGTGAGAATGTGACTGACATGGGTAAAGCACATTGCGGTGGATTCAGGTGAACCACAGTCGGTTGAAGAACTTTGGAAAGAGTACTTCGCGGATCCTACGCAGTGGTGGGACAACAGAGCTAACAAGGTATGACTAGATAAAAGAAAGCAGATACAATACTCGGCTCAACAAGTGACGGGACGTTTCTTGTTTGTACAAGGCCATGGGCACTTGTGGGCACTTCGTAAAGCAACAAGTATGAAATTGCGTTGTTTGCTGTCATTGAGTGGAGTGAACACTGCTCAGATCATTGCAGTGTCTTCCACAAATATTCCTGGAATATTGATTGTTAGATGCAAAATGAATATGAGACAGTTTTGTAGGATCTGATCATGGGTTGTGGTGCCTACAGAGGAATCCTAGATCACCTGACTTTAGGCATAAGGTGGCAAGGAAAGCACTTTGGATATATGGCTGGTCAACTCCACCATGGGTAAAGGCAATGCTCCACTTGACAACTGAAGGGAGAATGCAACCTTCTGTTGATTATCGCTCCAAAGATTCTGAAGACACAACACAAGGAGATAGGTAAGTTTAGGAATTGAGTTGGCTAGCTCTAGAGTAGGTGCATCTAGAAATATGTGATTTTGGGTGAGTTTAAGGATTTTTGTGTGTGCAATATGCTTTGTTCTTCCTTTTGGTTATTGGGTGCACTTAAAGTGGAATGATTTGCAATGAATTGCTATGTATGTGAGAGAGATTAAGAATTCAAATGGATGGATGCAAATTTGTGGATGTTGAAAAATATGTGAGTACTGGGCATTAGTGGTCTTGCACCCTTTCACTGTGTATCAGTGTTCTTCTTTCGAAGGGGTTCCTATTGAAGAATCTATTGATGAATCAGGCTATCTGAGGGCTACAATGGAAGAGGATGCATTGTGCCGAGTATTGCAAGAGAGTCGAGGCATATTGTACCGGGTGGTGGCGGTAGTATGTCCTTGAAAACTGCAAGAAGCACGACTGAAGCAATTGGTAATTTGAAGAAAGGACTAGAACAAGGCATGGCCATCGACTCGTTTATGTATGTTGAAGTTTTGAGACGGTGCTTGAAGGAGAAAAACCTTAATGTTAATGTCGCGAAGCAGGTTCACGACTACATCAACCAGAGTGGAATGGAGCAGAATAGATATGTGGCAAACAACCTAGTGAGCGTGTATATCAGGTGTGGAGAATTGGAGGATGCACGTGGAGTGTTTGATAAACTTGTGAACAAGAACGTGTTCAGTTGGACCATTATGATTGGAGGTTATGCAAAGCACAATCATGCTGACAAAGCAATGGAACTCTTCAATCAAATGTGCCACAAAGGGGTCCAGCCAGATTCAATTACTTTCTCGAGCATCCTGAAGGCATGTGCCGATCCATCAGCTTTGCAGTGGGGCAAAGAAGTTCATGCGTATGTAAGACATGCTGGGCTTGAATCAGATGTGCGTATGGGCAATGCGCTTGTCCACATGTATGCAAATTGTGGCAGTATCGATGATGCCCGAGTAGTTTTTCGGCGAATGGAGGAACACGACGTGATCTCATGGAACATAATGATCGGTGGACTTGCAGAGCATGGATTGGGGCAGGAGGCATACGGACTGCTTCTCCAAATGAAACAGGAAGGCCTCGAACCCGATGCAACTACCTATGTGAGCATTCTGAATCCATGTTCATGCGCAGGGGCTTTGGAGTGGGTGAAGGAGGTTCACAGGCATATCCTCAAAGCGGGACTTGAGTCGGATATGCGTGTGGGCAATGCGCTTGTGCACATGTATGGAAAGTGTGGCAGTTTGGATGATGCTCGGCTAGTTTTTGACCGGATGGCGGATCGTGATGTGATCACGTGGAACGTGATGATTGGTGCACTTGCCGAAAACGGATGTGGGAGTGAAGCATATGGACTGCTTCTCCAAATGAAACAGGAAGGCCTTGAACCCAATGCAATCACGTTTGCCAGCATACTGAATCCATGTTCAAGCGCAGGGGCCTTGGAGTGGGTGAAGGAGGTTCACAGGCATATCCTCAAAGGGGGACTTGAGTCGGATATGCGTGTGGGCACTGCGCTTGTCCACATGTATGGAAAGTGTGGCAGTTTGGATGATGCTCGGCTAGTATTTGATAGGATGCACGATCGTGATGTGATCACATGGAACGTGATGATTGGTGGACTTGCCGAGCATGGATGTGGGCAAGAAGCATATGAACTGTTAATGCAAATACGAAGGGAAGGCTTAAAACCCGATGCAACTACGTATGTGAGCATTCTGAATCCATGTTCAAGCGCAGGGGCTTTCGAATGGGTGAAGGAGGTTCACAGGCATATCCTCAAAGCGGGACTTGAGTCGGATTTGCGTGTGGGCAATGCGCTTGTCCACATGTATGGAAAGTGTGGCAGTTTGGATGATGCTCGGCTAGTTTTTGACCGGATGGCGGATCGTGATGTGATCACGTGGAACGTGATGATTGGTGGACTTGCGGAACACGGATGTGGGAGTGAAGCATATGGACTGCTTCTCCAAATGAAACAGGAAGGATTCGAACCCAATGCAATCACGTTTGCGAGCATTCTGAATCCATGTTTAAGTGCAGGGGCCTTGGAGTGGGTGAAGGAGGTTCACAGGCATATCCTCAAAGCGGGATTTGAGTCGGATATGCGCGTGGGCAATGCGCTTGTGCACATGTATGGAAAGTGTGGCAGTTTGGATGATGCTCGGCTAGTTTTTGACCGGATGGCGGATCGTGATGTGATCACGTGGAACGTGATGATTGGTGGACTTGCGGAACACGGATGTGGGAGTGAAGCATATGGACTGCTTCTCCAAATGAAACAGGAAGGATTCGAACCCAATGCATTCACGTTTGCGAGCATTCTGAATCCATGTTCAAGCGCAGGGGCCTTGGAGTGGGTGAAGGAGGTTCACAGACATATCCTCAAAGCGGGACTTGAGTCGGATATGCGTGTGGGCACTGCGCTTGTCCACATGTATGGAAAGTGTAGGAGTTTGGATGATGCTCGGCTAGTGTTTGATCGGATGGCGGATCGTGATGTGATCACATGGACCGTGATGATTGGTGGACTTGCCGAAAACGGATGTGGGCAAGGAGCATATGAACTGTTTATGCAAATGCAAATGGAGGGCTTGAAACCCGATGCAGCTACGTTTGCGAGCATTCTGAATCCATGTTCAAGCGTCGGGGCTTTGGAGTGGGTGAAGGAGGTTCACAGACATATCCTCAAAGCGGGACTTGAGTCGGATATGCGTGTGGGCACTGCGCTTGTCCACATGTATGGAAAGTGTGGCAGTTTGGATGATGCTCGGCTAGTGTTTGATCGGATGGCGGATCGTGATGTGATCACATGGACCGTGATGATTGGTGGACTTGCCGAAAACGGATGTGGGCAAGGAGCATATGAACTGTTTATGCAAATGCAAATGGAGGGCTTGAAACCCGATGCAGCTACGTTTGCGAGCATTCTGAATCCATGTTCAAGCGTCGGGGCTTTGGAGTGGGTGAAGGAGGTTCACAGGCATATCCTCAAAGCGGGACTTGAGTCGGATTTGCGTGTGGGCAATGCGCTTGTCCACATGTATGGAAAGTGTGGCAGTTTGGATGATGCTCGGCTAGTTTTTGACCGGATGGCGGATCGTGATGTGATCACGTGGAACGTGATGATTGGTGGACTTGCGGAACACGGATGTGGGAGTGGAGCATATGGACTGCTTCTCCAAATGAAACAGGAAGGATTCGAACCCAATGCAATCACGTTTGCGAGCATTCTGAATCCATGTTCAAGCGCAGGGGCCTTGGAGTGGGTGAAGGAGGTTCACAGGCATATCCTCAAAGCGGGACTTGAGTCGGATATGCGTGTGGGCACTGCGCTTGTCCACATGTATGGAAAGTGTGGCAGTTTGGATGATGCTCGGCTAGTGTTTGATAGGATGGCGGATCGTGATGTGATCACGTGGACCGTGATGATTGGTGGACTTGCCGAAAACGGATGTGGGCAAGGAGCATATGAACTGTTTATGCAAATGCGAAGGGAGGGCTTGAAACCCGATGCATTCACGTTTGCGAGCATTCTGAATCCATGTTCAAGCGTCGGGGCTTTGGAGTGGGTGAAGGAGGTTCACAGACATATCCTCAAAGCGGGACTTGAGTCGGATTTGCGTGTGGGCAATGCGCTTGTCCACATGTATGGAAAGTGTGGCAGTTTGGATGATGCTCGGCTAGTTTTTGGCCGGATGGCGGATCGTGATGTGATCACGTGGACCGTGATGATTGGTGGACTTGCCGAACACGGATGTGGGCACGAAGCCCTGGAAGTGTTCAAAAATATGATTGCAGGCGGTGTGAAGCCTAATGTGATCTCCTTCGCTGCAGTGTTGTCGGCCTGTAGTCATGCCGGCCTTGTGGATGAGGGCCGTAGACTTTTTCTGGCTATGACACAGGATTATGGCATCGAACCTAATGTAGTGCTTTGTACCTGCATGGTGGATGTTCTTGGCCGAGCAGGACACTTGGAGGAAGCAAAGCTCTTGATTGGCAGCATGCCAGTGGAACCGGATGGTGCAACTTGGGGAGCCTTGCTTGGTGCTTGTAGAACGTACGGTAATGTGGATTTGGGCAAACTTGCCGCTAATGAGCGTCTCAAGTTGGAACCGATGGATGCTTCTGCATACGTGCTTCTCTCGAATATCTATGCTGCAGCTGGCAAGTGGGAGGAGGTGTCGTGGGTGCGCACTATGATGCAGGAGAGAGGTATACGCAAGGAGCCAGGGCGTAGCTGGATTGAAGTTGATAACAAGGTCCATGACTTCGTCGTAGGGGATACTTCTCACTCAGAAGCGAAGGAGATCTATGCTGAGCTGAGGAGATTGAGTGAGAACATTAAGGCCGAAGGCTACACTCCCGATACCCGGCTAGTGTTGCGGAACATTGAGGAGAAGGAGAAAGAACTTGCTCTTTGCTCCCATAGTGAGAAGCTGGCTATTGCTTACGGACTCATGCGGACATCCCCTGGAGAGCGAATTCGGGTGTTCAAGAACCTTCGAGTGTGTTCAGACTGCCATACAGCAATCAAGTTTATCTCAAAGGCGACTGAACGAGAGATTGTTGTTAGGGATGCTAATCGCTTTCATCACTTCCAAAATGGTGTGTGTTCTTGTGGTGATTATTGGTGATGAGGTTGGCAATCTTGACCAATTGTGGCGTATGTTGTTTTTTGGAGCTCTTCATTGGAATTTGTCATCATTTGTGAATATGTTATGGTGTTGATCATTGATTGAAAACCATTGTATTGGTTGGAAATGACTTGAGGAACATGTTCCTAGAGTTTGTGACCTTGTGCATTTTCTTCACCTTTTATTTTTGTGAAGAATACAAAATCAAGGGTTGGCAAATTTAGCTATAGAAATGATTGTAGCACTAGGATTCACCTTACATCCTTCTATTGGCAACATCAAAATCAAAGGATTCTTAATGAGAAGACTATTCACATGGAATTTCAATTGATTATTTTGAAGTCCTTCAAGAAGAAGACCATGCAAATTTTTATTTTTTTTCCAATAGTGAGTTTACTTTGGTTGCTTTAGCTATTGTGCTTATAATTAGGTAACTTGATTTTTGATCCTTGCTTTGTTGTGAGTTTTGGAAGTTAATCCCTCTAGGACCGAGTACATTTAACAAGATGTCAAAAATTGTCATGTTTATGTGCATTGAGTTTTGAAATTTAGTTGTTTGAAAGTGTACTATTGGCTACTATGGGAATCTGGAAGATTTTACTCCATTTGATTGTTTATATTATAAGATTAGAAAAGAAAAGGATTTTTTTGGACCTTGCTTGATGGGTTTGAAAATCTTTTAACTTTTCATGAAATGAGATTTTTGCTCTACACATAGGTTATTTTACCATTGCCTATTATATCATGGTAGCTATATATATGCCAAATTTAAGAAAGAGATATGTTTTTTTTCTCTAATTGTTTAAAGTTGCTTTTTTTGTCTAAGAAACTTTAAGCAACATAACTTTTAATTTGGGCCCCTGATAAAAAAATAAATATGTATTTTGATGAAGCCCATGTAAGTCCACATTTGATTTCAAATTTTCACAAACATCCTTTCTAAAATGACTTTTAGAATACTAACCTAAATTTCTTGTTGTCTCTTTGAGGGACAATGGATCTTTAGGGTTAAATGTTGAAGCTAGGTGATTCAAATGTATGCGATGTATATCAATGTCACTATAAATTCAAGAATGATAAACACTTATTGTTCTAGAATGTACTTTTATTGTAATTTAGGATTGTTTTCATGGGTACTATTTTTTCCTCCATTTGTTGTTCTTCTATATGTTTATTGGTTTGAATGGTCTTTGTTGCCATAGGTGTTCTATTTACACTCTAGTTTTGAAGCCATTTGTTAACTGTTTTTGTATGAATTTTAGGCTTTTCAATTGTAATAAGTGATCTTCTTTTAGGAATTATAATTAGTTTGCT
This sequence comes from Rhytidiadelphus loreus, assembly GCA_947034895.1. Taxonomy (NCBI): domain Eukaryota; kingdom Viridiplantae; phylum Streptophyta; class Bryopsida; order Hypnales; family Hylocomiaceae; genus Rhytidiadelphus; species Rhytidiadelphus loreus. The sequence continues at coordinate 52,249,093 of OX344764.1, forward strand.
AAGTCAATAATTTATCCTATTAGTATGTAACACTAATTTATATTTGACGCATTATTTACAAATCTATAACCTCTACAATCTATTGTTGTTGAGGTAGTGTCTAGAAAATCTATAACCTTTAGTATTTTAGTTCTAAAGAATAAAAATAATAAATTGGCAAAACTACAACCTAGTCTATTCTTGCAAAGACACTAATATTCTACCTTTCCTAATTGGATAAATTTATGTAGTTTAAACTAGAGCTAACAATACACTTAAACCTCTCAAATGACATTGTTTTTGAGGAGAAATGGGCTTCCAAATGAGGTCACATGTATTTACAACTTCACATGTGATCAAATGTATACTCAACGTGTCAAATTCTCAAGAGACATTGGAAATTTACGATTACAAAACATATCAATAGAGAGGGTTGAAATCAGTGATTACTATTAAAATTAGAATTTGCCAAGCAAGAAATATTTATAGATTCCTAGAACTTCAAACGACTAGAGTGTGTCATTAGAGAATGTCTAGGAACATTGCTTACCACTATAGTGAGAATTTACTAGTTGACTATGAAATAACTCTAAGTTCTTGGAAATTTAAACAATTGTATCATTGTTTGTGTAGTAAGGAATTGTTTTGCTTGTAATGTACATTGTAGGACTAATATTTGTTTCAAAATGTTTCTAATTTCAAATATCTCTATAAGGTTTCAAAATTGCCTACAACCAAGTTTGTTGTTAGTTGGTGGTAGGCTCTAATACCGGCCCTCCACTAAAGGTGGGTACTCTTAATTAAGTGACTCAGAGCATCTTCAATCTAACTTGTAATATGTGCCCAACAAAGTACACTTTCATCAGTTCTTTAGTTTCAAAGGACCCAATCACAATCTCTCTATATAAATAAAATATACTTAATGCACCAATCATAAGTCATCTTATTTAGAATGTTTGAGTAGATTCCATCTCAAGTGTAATCATGCACAAGAATCCACCTAAATTTAATCTTAGAAGATGCTTTGAGGGATTGAATACATTGAAGAAATTTGAAGAGTTGATTTGTCCGACCGATAGAAGAAGCTACTTTTTATCCAATTTGTTGAGTATCAAATGGCTTACCATGCTATATTGAGAACGCCTTTATTGGAAGATGTGAGCCCCAAATTCGTCACTTGGGACTCATAGTTTTCTTTTTTTTAGTTTGTTGCAAATTAAAGCATAAAATAATACAAAAAAGTCAAAAAAAGAGTGTAGAATCAAAATAGGTATGTCACGTACCAGTATAGCATTTGGTCATAAATAGCCTTTTTTCCGTAGAATACCTACAAACCCCACTTGTATATAGGTTAGAACCAGTAAATAGTGGGAAACAACAGGGCTACCGGAAACTTACCCGAGATAGCCCAAATCCAGTGCATGTGACCGTGATAGGCTAAATTGGTCCCATAAGAGTTAGGGAGGTCTCTGCATAAATCTCCAAAGATAGGTTCTAATTTCCCCATTCCATCGACAAAGTGTTAGGAACCCCAATTGTTAGAACATCATATTCATTATTTTGGGAGTTTTCCAATGAAATGGGAGTTTAGGGACAAATGTTAGGTTGAAAACTTTATGGATTTATTCATCCAAATAGACCAAATTCAATACAATCACAGTCGAAGCATGTACGAAGTTTGAATGTCCATACACGAAGTAATTACATATAGTTTGCAAAAGGAGTAGTTTTCTAGAAGAAAAACACGTCCAGCACAACCAACTACTATGCAACTAGTGCCCTATACAACTGTCATGCAACTAGTTTCCTCTCTATTTGCACCAAATCTAATGTAGTTGTTTTGTGTCATTGTTTTACAACATTCATTCATTATTTTAGTTGCAAAGTAGTCATTCTGTAGTTGCAAAAAAAGACTAGGAAACAACTAGTGTCCTATGCAACTATTATGCAACTCTAAAATGACCATAGTTGTTTCCTAGTTGTACGCTAGTTGTTTCTTAGTTGCACTCTAGTTGTTTCCTAGTTGCTTTCAAAGTTCATTCCCATTCGTGTTATATCAATTGACCCATATCAATTGTAAAGAGTACCATTAGATTGAACATACAAGACTTGTAAGTTGTTATAGTCTTATGTAATGAATTCTTTTGATAAAATTCTAAGATTTCTATAATTTGTGGGTTTCTACAATTTGTAGATTTTGTATATAAGAATTTAAAAAATAATTAAAATTCAAGAAATTTTATAATCTAGGAAATTAAATTTTGAAATCTAGGAAGAAGGTAAATCTGAAATTTTGAAATCTAGGAAGAGGGTAGATTTGAAATTTTGAAATCTAGAAAAAGGTAGATTTGAAATTCAAAAATCTAAGAAAAAGGTAGTTCTGAAATTCTAAAATTTAGAAAGGAGGTAGATCTGAAAATTTGAAATCTACAAATCATTGAGATTTATATTTTAAAATTTAGAAATCTACAAGTTGCAAGCAAGTTGCACACAAGGATGAAGTTCTTTGTATGGTATCGGATGACAAAAAACCTTGCAACTAGACTGCAACTAATGCGACTTGTCCACTGTAACTACGGACTCTACATTGTCACTTAGTTGCAAACGTCCTATGCAACTACAAAATGAGTTGCATACTGTAGTTGCAAAACCCCTCATTTTCTTCTAGTGGTTACATGTATTTAGCAAGCATGATTTCTACAATTTGTGATTCCTAGTGCTATGTAAAACTTGATTTCTGATCATTGCTACAAAATAGCAGAGTGGTATGAGTCTTGTATTCTATATCACTGAATAGTATATGAGTTTCACATCGGAATTGTACATCACTCTATATGTCATCCACCTCACTCAAAGTCCAATGTCCTCCATGGCCTTCAATCTAGGTACTAGGAGTGCGACCTACTCTTCAAAATCATCAATGCCTTCAATATATCAGGCCCTCGACTGTATCCATTGTTATTAGCGGATCTTTGGTGTAGAAACTCTCGCTGTTGCTTCTTCAAAGACCTTTGCTCCGAAACATCCCAAGGATGACAATGGGAATACTATGAAGTTGTCCATTATGAGTCTTGCATTTACGGTCTGCCACAGTAAGGACATTGTTTTTGGGTCGAGGAGGCAACGAGCCCTTAGATGCCGTATGCTGCTCTTTAAAAGGAAGTTTTGTAGGTTGTATCTCATTCACATCAATGACAGACTTAGCGACGTTCTGGCAATCTCCCTATACAACAACATGAGATCATAAGTTTACCATGCCAATGATGTAATATGAGTTCTATTGAAAGAAATGTTACATTGGTGAAAGAACACCATACCTGAACGACCGCATCCACCACCATATCAAACCTAAACCCTAAACTCTAAACCCTCAGCCATTGCTTGTGGGATATATTGTTTTCCAAAGTCTATGTTAGCGACGTTCTGGCAATCTCCCTATACAACAACATGAGATCATAAGTTTACCATGCCAATGATGTAATATGAGTTCTATTGAAAGAAATGCTACATTGGTGAAAGAACACCATACTTGAACGACCGCGTCCACCACCATATCAAACCCTAAACCCTAAACCCTAAACCCTCAGCCATTGCTTGTGGGATATATTGTTTTCCAAAGTCTATGGTAGAAAAATCCCCCTTTGGAGTGACATATGTTTTTTATAAGGAATTATAATGTTTAATCCTTATAAATAGATCAAAGTTTGTTACTGGCCTGTTTTTGTTAAAGGCTATTAAATACTTGCTTTATACTAATTTTTGGTGGGTTTGGGGTTGTTTTATGTATACCCTCACCAAAGTTTTAGTTGCCTAATTACTAGGCTGGAATTTTTAGAAAACCTTGGTTGGAGTTAGTTTTACTCACCATTTATGATAAGATAGTCTCTCCCTCCCTCCCTCATGTCACTTCAAAAACTTACCTTCCTCTTAGATTAATTGGCCATACATTTCTTTTTCATTCTTTAGGAATATTGGTACCAATTTGTATGATTTTTTCATCATTGGTTACTCTATATTTCTTTTTCTTTTTTAAACCTTGGGTTGGTTTGAAAAATTATTTGTGGTCCTAATTTAATTACATCAATAGGATGTATATTAAAATTTACCACTTGAATGGCTATGGGGTTTTTGTAGATTATAAAGACCAGTCCCTCATAGATAATAGTCCAAAAGTGATATGGTTAAGCCATCACTTGTCTATACCATTCTATATTTATGGATGGTGGCTGTTATTTGGAAATCAACAGGATCCGTATGCACATGGTCTTTGTATCCATGCATGATGGACTTATGGACCCATATTAATTGTTGGGGGCCCCTTATGGTACATGAGGGTTTGACTTGGCCCTTTCCTTGAGACCCAAGGCATGTTCCTTTGACCTGAAATGAGGGTTTTTTGGAGCCCAAGTTGTTCTCTTCTAAGTTCCTTAAATTTTCTTCCATGGTTCCCAATGAATTCTTTCTTGGTTCCGAAGGCAAAGAGAGAGTATAAAGGCTTAGTTGTAACCTTGCCTCAACCTCTTACACCTGCTTAATTGTGGCTTGCTAAGTTGAGTTTCACAAAGGGAGATTTTTGTTGGAAGTGACTGCATTTGTGAGGAGGGATGGCATCTTCACAGGTTTTTAACTCACAATTTGGTGGACTATGGTTTATTTGTCATTTTCTTGCATGAAGTATTAATTGATGGGTAGTTTTCCTATTGTGATTGCAATGACACGCTGCTGTGAGCTAAAGACACCTTGCATACGCAATTCTAACTAACTGTGTGTTTGTTGGATTGTATGGGTGCAGGTGAGGTTCACAGCCTCTTTAGTATTTCTACCCTGACTGCTTATTCCAAAGACCATGACAACTATTTTTATGGGTTATTAAATCATGCTATATGCTGGTTTTAGTTATTGGCTTGATCATGATGATTTTTTAGACTCTAAAAGTTACCTGACATTTTGGAAATTTCTTCCTTGTAAGGATCTTGTTATAATTCCTTATTTGGTTTAGAAAAATACACTTATTTATTTTGTTATCTTTTATTAAGGATGATTTGTTGGTTCTAATGTTTTTGTTATTACCTAAGGTTATGCTAGTTCTATTGGAAATTATTAGTACTATTGAGTCTATAATTTCTTTGGAGAAATTTCTCAAACCTTATTGATTTGGAGTTATCAATTTAGGTAGGAGATTTGCAGTCTATATTTTCTTTAAAAGCCTTGGTGATTTGATAGAATTACTTTGTATAGTACCTATCTTATCATAAACTCATATGATAAGTTTTATTTGGAATTCATTAGTCATATTTTCAACTATGATTTCCCAACTTAAAGTTTTGGCTTAATTGATTTGATAGGCCTTACTTTAATAGTATCTATCTCATCAAATCTTATATGGAGATTATTAGTACTACGATGTCTTTGATTTCCATAAAAACTTTTAAATCATTATTGATTGGATGGTTTGACTTGAGAAAAGTAGCCATAGCATCAACTAAATAGAAAAGTGATTAGTCTGTGATTTCTTGAAAATCTTTTTTAGAAGCTTTGTTGATTTGATAATTAGTAGTACCTATCCTATCATAAACTCTGGAAATCATTAGTTTGGTTTTATCTATGATTTCTTTAGATGTTTTCAAAAGCCTCTGATTAAATAGCTTTATTTAGGCTAATGCCTAAATTACCAAATTACAATTTGGAAATTATTTGTAGTGTATAACTATGATTTCCTATTTTGTTTTTAGAACCATATTGATTTGGTGGTTTAAACTCAAAGCAGTATCCATCTTATTAAATGTTTGAAAATCATTTTTATTAAGACTTTTTAGGGGCCTCTAAGATTTGATAGTTTTACTTTGTAATGTCTATCTTAGTAGTGAATCCTCTATGATTTCTTTACGGCTCTGATGATCTATAGGCCTAATCTGAAAAGTACCTATATGATCAATCACAAATTAGAAATTATTAATACTATTATGATTTCTTTTGGAAAGATTGTTGATTTAGGGGTTTAAATTACATCAACAATAGTTTGGAAATTATTTTAAGCCTTGATTTGATAAGGTTTTATTTGGTAGTGCCTATCTTATCAATTAATCATTTGGAAATCAATAGTTATGTTTATTCTATGATTTCCTTGTATATTTTATGGCTTAGTTGATTTGATAAAGGTTAAACTTGAAATTTGCCTTGTCTATCAATCATTGTTTGGAAAGTAATAGTCTTGAAAAGTTTATGATTTGGAAATTTATAGGAAAAGCCCTGTATAGGGATGTCCCTCCCACCCACCCGGGTTTCCTAAATTGGAGACCCTCATTACTATTTGTAGACGTTGGAATTCATTCCGTAAGTCCCTCATTTTTTGGTGGAAAGCGGTGAAAGGTATTGGAGAACATTGGGAAAGCAATACAGCAAATAATATTCCCTTCTAATTTTTGCCATGCTGGAGAATTTGGTGACAGTAGGTCGGGAGTCCCTTACAATCAATCATGCTGCCACGCACAAAAAGGACATAGTGGCATCTTTGCTTTCCCTGAAGTCCCGGAAAGGAGAATACAGAATTAGGTCGTCTTTTAATGCCAAATAAAAATTCCTTCACTACAAGTTAGATTGTGTCATTTTTCTAGAAAATTCTTTAATGTCGACAATAGCATGGTATTCATGTGCATCGGATATTCTACACTCCCGAAAATACTAGTAGGCTGACAGCATTTTGAAATTCCTCCAAATCATCCTTGCATTCCCACTTTTTGCTTCCCGCCTTTCACTACGCTGCTTTGCCATGCCAACCTCCTCCTCGGCTAAGCATTTCATTAGTTTCTGCTCTTCATTTCAGCTTGCTGTCCGTCTGCGTTCTGTTCTTTCTTTGAGAATTATTGCATTAAGGAACTTCAAGGTACAGATTACGGTAGGATGCTCTATGTTGGTAACTTCTATCTCTCAGGTTTTGCGTATGAAAAGAAAGACTCTTCTATCTACTTTGCTATGTTTTCTTGAAACACTTATTTACGTACTATTTTCTGTTGAGAGCACGCGCAACCAAAGGATTCATATTGTAATCATCCTATACATTGTAATGTACTTTGTTGTCGTGCAACCAATTCTTTTTCCCGTCATAGTGAGCTTCATTTGCGTCAATGTCGACTTACGTAGCTCCTGTGGTTGACGGTTTCAATTGAATCAGAGTTTAGCTCCGAAATTACCGCCGAAATTTACGGAATAATTCTTAAGATTGATTCATTTCGCTTGAAGATGGTCTCTTCTCTTGCAATTCATCTCGCATTGAGTTAAATTGAAGGAAATGGTATCGGTTTCAGAATGATGACGAGAATACAATAATTTTTAATATTTCAAATAGAACTCCCAGATGGCAGCAATTTATGTCGACTCGAGTTAAACCACATATCCAGTTCTCCTCAACTATTATAATGGGTGAAAAAATGTATTCTCTTGATGCTCATAACGAACTGAAAAATACATGTTAATAAATTACTGATTAATCGTGAATTTTTTTCGTTTTGAGGATTATATGTACAGCAGTGAAGGCTACATAATGATTACACCAATAATGATACAAGAAGTAATGACTGAATAAAATTGCCGGATATTCATCTCGAATCGAGTTAAATTTCTAACATCTTGTCGACATTGAATATCCGATAATTGTTACGATTTCCGCAACAACGCTAGCGTGTGAGCGTAGAGCGGTGAGCTTGTGAGCTGTGAGCATTGGAGTTATGTTTTTTAAACTTTTATACCGAAAACACATATTTTTTGAAAAAAATAATAAAAATTTGTGGAATTTTTTAATATTTCAAGCAAATTTAAGGACCTATGACCGCTATCCCTATTACTGTGGATTCAAAGGATTTTTGTGCACAGTTTGCCTAGGTTCATTTCATATAGAATTTCTTTCAGCCACCACTATTCCACTCCATATGACCTAAGGGAGTGACCACTCCTGGAATGTCACGCTTGTATAAAATACAAGAAACCTACTTCCAAAAAATGAAAAAAAAAAAAAAAATGAACATATAAATAAAATAAAATGTAATGAACATTGAAAATGAATGAAAATGAAAACAAGAAAAATGTGAAAATGTGAAAGTGTGAAAATGCCACAAAATCCTTTCAATCGTAATAAGTAAATGAAAACATTACGAATTAAGTAAAAAGCAAAATGTAGATATGCCTATTCTAAAACTGTGATGATCCCTGCTCGAACTAGAAGTAACTTCTTCTCATTGAAGCTATAACTTGGTGCATGAATGAAAACATCGTCATTGATGTCCATCTTGCAGAAGTATCTAAACAAATAGTACAAGTGCTTGCAATTCACGTACTTCTGTCGACCTCCAATTGCAGAAACAACCATATGTGTAAAGTCTAGGCACGTGCACGTGGGGAACATACCCACAGTAATTCGATACACATTTTTGTTGAGATTTGCCCTTGTCTCAAGTGACACTATTGCACCAAGGCCTGGAAATGGAAGCAAGGTCACTCCCACGATTTGCCCTCTTACATTGCCCGTGCTCTCCCACTTGTTCCGGTGTTCTATAGTAGGTGCATTTCCAATTCGGCATATGGTTTTGTTGTTCCGAACTGTTGGATACTGAGTCGAATTGGATGGTGAAGGTTGATCATAGATCACGCTCTTGAATACTTTTGATATATTGAAAAGTCGACGTGGTGATAATGCAGGTCGTTCTTGGAGGGAGAAGCCTGCATGTTGTAGTAACAAAGTCTCGTCCCTACTCAAATTAGTTCCAATCAATACAGGCCAAACCTCCGACACCTCTGGCCAATCAATGACCCATTTGCGCTTTGAGCCTTTCACACATCGCTCAATGTCATCCCAACAAAACCAAGAGTCCACCATCACCTCTCGTTTACTCCCGTAATCTTCTTTTCTACTGCGGTAGGTGGGAGCTGGGGTTCCCAGACATCCCTTTGCTATTTTCGCCATGCACTTGATGTTTGATCCCTTCTGTTGAGCTTGACATTTTGCACCTGACTTGTGGTTGATTCCTGCAATATGCCACTTTGATGTATCACAGTCACTTTCAAATGCAATTGTAACATGCTGAAAATTGTTTGTCATGGCCTCTTTACTTTTCCCTTCCGACGACTCCACTGAAGCTGCATTTGACCTTGAACGAACACGCGGTTGAGAGAAATTAACTTTGTCTGGTCGATGTGAATCTCTTGTATCACCAATGGGTATATCCAACTTCCTCTTTGTGCTTCCAAAAACTTCCTTTCCTTCCAAATGTGGTACTCCAGTTCCAATATCCTTTGCTCCAGGTAGTGTATTCAATGCTTCCGCTATTTTCTTTGGATCCCCACTTCGTCTTGCAGCTCTCAATCTCAATTCCCCCTTTGATGGACCAAATCCGCATGTATGCCCTCTCAAATATGCAGTAGTTTGTCATTTGCATCCATGCTTGAATACTATCGTCGCAAGTGGCATCAAACAAATTATTGCCTCGGTTTCCGGACATTTGAAGCCACTTGTTATGAATTGTTTCTGACAAATTGCATGAGGGCATGTCGACCATCTCTTCCAAACTTAAATCCTACAAATCCAAGCAAATAGAAATATGGATTACTATATTAGATTCCATACGTCAGCCCTATTTATTTTTTTAAACATGAATGAAAAGGTTTAGGTAAAAATTTTAAAAGATGTAGGATAATCACAATAAAGTAAATTTTAACATGAAAGACTCCTAATATACAAGAGAATAAGTGATTTTCCAAAAACAAATTAACACCTTTTTATTACGAACATACAATCACTTCGATGGAAAATTCACCCAAATTTGATTTTTTGGTTGTGGCTATATCAAGAAGAGGAGTCATGTCTGAGACCACTAAAACCTTAGTCGGATCCGACTAAGGTCTTGGTGGTACCAGCTGGACCTCTGCTTTTGGGTACCCCTCACTTTCATTTCCTCAATATTTTGAATAATTGAATAAATTAGTTGGTTATCAGTTATCACAATCTACCCTACATGAACCAACAAATGTATATGTAGAACTATCGATTTTTTTAAAAACAACACAATCATCAAAGAGTACAATACCTATAAATATTCAATTTTTTAAAAAACAACACAATCATCAAACTGATCAAAGAGTACAACACCTATAAATATTCAAATTTCATGGACACTTAGCATTTGTATGAAGCCGCCCCATTGTCTGTAACAAAAATGCCAAAATGTTAGCCAGTGGTCTAAGTGGTGAAGTGCCTCTTCACTTGCAGCTCCCGATGATAACCACCATGACCGGATCGCAAGATAAGTACTCACAAGTTATTTTGAGAACACAATAGAATATATTAGGCTAATGTGACTCACAAACACAATAATAAGTATAACCTAGCATCCACTAATGCTACTCTACATCAACGCTTTCCTTGCAGCTCATTATAGATATTGTATGCACCAGTATAATTTGGGGCCTCATAGGATTCAAACCTCAGTCACCACATTCAAGTCTCATGAACCTCTCACAAATGTATTCCAATCTAATGTAGTGACCATTATTTAAGAAAAAATATATATAAATGGAAAAAGACATCTTTCCCAAAAAATAGAAAAAAATTGGAATACAAATAATAGACTAATAAATAAAAAAATAATGACTAAGCAGTGGATTGTAAGATCTGAATCATTATTAAAAATAATTATGTCTCCTAAATTGGAGAATGAAGGGAAAAAATGAGAGCACAGTAAAATAAAATGAAAAAAATGAAAAATGAAATGAAAAATAATGATTTTTAAAGGAATAAAAGAAAAAGAATAGAAACAAACAAGGATGCATAGGGTTGTTGCATTCTATACACTTTAAATCATTTCAATCGTACTAAATTTTAATACAATACAAAAGAAGTACATAAAAAAATATGGCCAAGACTACTCTAAAATTGTGATGATTCCTACTTTAACTAAAAGAAACTTTACCTCGTTGAAGCTATAATTTGGTGCATGAATGAATTTATCTTCATAGATGTCCCTTTTGCAGAAGTACCAATATAGGTAGTATGTGTGCTTGCAATTAATGTATTTTTGACGACCTCCAATGGCTAAAATTGTCATGTTTGTAAAGTTTGAGCATGTGCATGAGGATTATGTACACACTGTAATTCAATACATGTTTTTATTAAGGTCAAATCCAATCTCTAGTTAAACAATTGTACCTAGTCCTAGGAAAGGCAACAATGTTACTCCTAGTATTTTTTTTTGACATAGCCATCACTCTCCCACTTGTTATGTTGTTTTGTAGTTGGTGCATTTACAATTTGCCATATGGTTTGATTGTTTCGGACCGTTAGATACACATTTGCATCATGTAGAGGTGGTTGAATATACAACACATTCTTGAATATGTTAATCATATTGAAAACTCGATATGGGGACAAAGTAAGGTATTCTTGCAGACATAAGCCAACACGTTGCAATAGTAATGTACTAATGTCTCATCTCAACTAAGATTTGTCCCAATCAATGTGAAGAAGAGATTGCCTTTCACAGCTCACAAACAAAGAGGTTTTAAAAAAAAGGGGGGGTTACAATAGGTAGTAGATCACGTTTGCTATTTTGTGAACCTAGGGAGCTTGAGTCCATGAATATAGAAGCCTAGACTCCTATATTTTAAGCATCTTTCATAGTTATAGGATGTTTATATTATAGGTGTCAATGTTGTAGGTACTTATGTTATAAGCACCTTTTATGGTTATAGGTTATTTACATTATAGATGCCTAATTATATTATAGGTGTCTATGTTATATGCACTTTCTATAGTTTAAGGATGTTTATATTATAAATATGTATGTTATAGACATCTCCAATAGTTGTAGAGTACCTATGTGTCTAAACTCAAGGCTTATAAGCTCACATACTAGCACCATTGAGTAGTAATGAACCTAATCCTACGTTTGCTAAAAATATTGCTTTCATCAGTGACGCAAATATTGAGGACGTGTTTGGAAAGTGCTCCAAACCAAGCACAACCTATACATTGTTTTTATAGACCCGATCGTGGTGCATATGGCTTGCAAGATACACGAAGTATTTTACACTACGATAATGACCCTCAAGGGGGGTATCACAGCTCAAGGACAAGCCACGGAACCACGCATCATTTTGAAGGTAACCAAGGAGGCTCCCAATACAACTTTACGTCTACTGGAGGTGGTTCTCATGAACCTCAAGGAGGCCCTTCTTATGGCGGTTCAACTCAAGGAGTATCTACTCACAATGATTCAATTCCTCCTCCAACTTTTGGAGGTCCATACCAAGGAAATTATGGACAAGCAAGTGGGCAAAACAGATATGGAGACGACTACTATGGCGGAGGACCATTTCTCAATGTTTATAGGTCTACTGGTACAGGTCCAAGCCAAAAAGATGACACCGAATCAAAATCTGAGTGAAGTAGATTGGACTATTGGACTATTGGACTATTGGACATTTGTAAGATTGTAGTTGTTGTCTCACAATACAATCAAGTGATTGTAAATTTGTAATCTCTTGCCACATAATATAGAAAGCAGGGTTGTCTTGTCTGACATATTTTTGGGTTTAGGCGTCGTGTATGACGTCTGACGTCGCGTGTCGCGTGTCACCAAGTGTCGAGTTTACTTGACATCGCGTCGCAGAGGGGTAAAAAAATTTATCCCACGGTAAATAGATTTTGCCTACGTGGCAAGGTTTACAAAATGACGTGGAAAGCCAACTTGGGTGACTGCGGGTAGGGGTGCATGTACTTCAGCCTTGGGCGACCGCGGATGGGGGCGCGTGCAAGTACAAATGGGGCGAGTACAGGTTCTAAAATTAGGGCGACCTCTGGTCCAAGAGGGCGACTGCTGGTCCAGAGAGGCGACCTTTGGTCCAAAGGGGCGACTGCTGGTCCAGGGGGGCGACCTCTTGTCCAAAGGGGCGACTTCTGGTCCAGGGGGGTGACTGTTGGTCCAGGGGGGCGACCTCCTTGTTGCAATTGTCAAAAAACACTCAAAACTGCCATTTTTGTGCAAATTGCAAAGAGAAAAAAAATTTAGAATGGTATTTTTTTTCCATATGTTACCATAGGATCTTGCAATAGAATAGTTTGAGAATGCATGGAAAAAATTTCAGACATTTTGACCACATAGATTGCAAGATAAATGCATTCAAAGTGAAGAAATTGTGTTTTTTTGGCACAATGGCAAACTAGTTTAAGACTTCAAATCTTCTTAACTTAAATAGTTTGAATTGTAGATCTTGAATTTAGTTTTTTTTCATCATTCAAAATTGAGTTGAAAATATAGAAAAAATAAAAGTTTAAAATATAATGTAATTTTCATTATTTAAAAATTTATTTAGTAGAAGAAAGTATCGTAGAGGGAAAAACTAAATCATTAAGAGCTCTAAGATGGAATTAAAACTCACGAATTCCAATAGTGAGATTGTTCTAACAATCAATGTTGATTTGGTGGACCTATTTGTTTTGAATTTTTCTGAAAATTGAACTCAAAAACAAATCCTATACCTATATTTTACAAACCAATATTATAATTGCTTGCAAAACAAGATGCTCTACAACTTCTTGGCAACCTCTTCATATCATAAATCCAAATGAAATGAATAAAAGCTTTCCATATGAAAATAAAATAAAATATATGAGAAAAAAAATTAATTTTTAATTCAAATTTTTCAAGATTTGTTTTTGCTCATCCAAATGATTTAATTTAGATCAAAGCTAATTGTTGTATAACTCTTGCTCCTAGGCACCAATTAAAATTAAAATTACATTCCTAAAAAGCTAATTTTTTTTTCCTATCTTTTCATAAAAAATTGACCATATAGGAACTTGGCCAAAATCCATTTGCCCCTTGTGAAGACAATGAGAATTTAGAGATTAACATCCTATCAGTGTATTATTTAACAAGTGGATTTTAAATTTGAACACCCTCTGAAGATTTGTATAAAAACATTCCTATTTGATTTTCTCTATTCTCTATGCATCATCATACTTATGTATAATTTACCACCTTCATCTAAAATTTAAAAATAGAGGAAAGAGATTTAAATTAGAGCTTCTCCTCTTGAATTACGCAAATCTCTAAAAGTCATCCTAACAGGGTATTATTTATGAAGTAGATTTTAAAATACAAAATAATAAAATGTAGATTTTAGAAAGAGCTTTCCATTTTGAATTTCACTAACTTCCAAGTATCATCAATTCATCATACTCATGTATTATTTACCACTTTAATTTCAAGCTTAAAAATTAGAAGAAAGAGATTTAAATAAGAATTATTCCATTTGATTTAATATATGCAATCTCAAATAATCATCCTATGGGAGTATTATTTATCAAATGTATTTCAAAATACAAAATAATGAATGGAGATATTTGCAATACCTTCCCCATTTAATTTTCTCGATTCTCCAAGCATCCTTGTACTCAACTACTTATGAATTATTTACCACATTTATCTCTAACTTAAAAATTAGAAGGAAGAGATTTGAATTAAAACTTCCTCTTTTGATTAATGCAAATCTCAAAGACTTATCCTATGGGTGTATTATTTATAAATTGTTTTTCAAGATACAAAATAATGAATGGAGATATTTGCAATACCTTCCCCATTTAATTTTCTTGATTCTCCAAGCATCCTTGTACTCAACTACTTATGAATTATTTACCACATTTATCTCTAACTTAAAAATTAGAAGGAAGAGATTTGAATTAAAACTTCCCCTTTTGATTTATGCAAATCTCAAAGACTTATCCTATGGGTGTATTATTTATAAATTGTTTTTCAAGATACAAAATAATGCATGAAGATATTTGCAATACCTTCCCCATTTAATTTTCTTGATTTTCCAAGCTTCTTTGTACTCATGAATTATTTACCACCTTCATCTTTAATTTAAAAAATTAGTGGGGAAGAAATTTAAATGAAAACTTCCCCTTTTTATTTAATTTATGCAAATTTCAACGAATTATCCTACTAAAGGGGTCTATAATTTATGAAGTATATTTCAAAATACAAAATAATGCATGAAAATATTTGCAATACCTTCTCCATTTAATTTTTTTGATTCTCCAAACATCTTTGTACTTATGAATTATTTACCATATTCACTTCTAAATTAATGGAGAAGAGATTTAAATGAAAATTTCCCCTACGGATTTAAACAAATCTCAAATAGTCATTCTATAAGTATATAATTTATCAAATGATTTCTAAAATACAAAAAAATAGATGGAGAGATATGTATGATCTTTCTTATTTGATTTATTTCATATCATATAATCCCAACCGAATAAATGAAAATGAACCATTGATATATATTTAACAAAATTGCATATTTGCAAAACTTGAGTGTTCAATAGAAGATGACATCTTGCCATAAAATTTATATACTAGAGCTAATTAATAGATCAAACAAGATATTATCAAATACAAGTAGTACTATAGAGAATCCAAAGCAACTAGATTTTTAGAAGAGCTTTCATTTCTAATAAATGAGATTAGGTGTCAAAGCTATGAAATCTGATCTCATCAAGGTCCATTTACTTAGCTCACCTAACAATGTACGTCCACTAATGTACCTAGCAAACTAAAACAAAAGTAATTGACTATAATGAAGTTCTCAATTTCTACTTTCATCACCCAAAAATTACAATCCAATGAGTTTTTCAAGTAACTTTGAGTCCTGGGCGACCTCTCATGGAGGAGAACGCGGGTCAGGGCGAGTGCATAAGGGCGACCTCGGGTAAGGGGCGAGTGCGGGTGGAGGTGAAAAGAATGGCCTTCCTTTTGTCCAAAAATTGTCAAATTTGGGCCATTTGGGGGTTTCTAGGGGCGACTTCGGGTCTTCGGCGACCTCTCATGGAGGAGAACGCGGGTTAGGGCGAGTGCTTAAGGGCGACCTCGAGTAAGGGGCGACCGCGGGTGGAGGTGGAAAGAATGGCCATTTTTTTGTCCAA
Organism: Rhytidiadelphus loreus; assembly: GCA_947034895.1. NCBI lineage: Eukaryota > Viridiplantae > Streptophyta > Bryopsida > Hypnales > Hylocomiaceae > Rhytidiadelphus > Rhytidiadelphus loreus. The sequence goes on from OX344764.1 coordinate 52,265,048, forward strand.
AAATTGACAAATTTGGGCCGTTTGGGGGTTTCTAGGGGCGACTTCGGGTCTTGGGCGACCTCTCATGGAGGAGAACGTGGGTCAGGGCGAGTGCTTAAGGGCGACCTCAGGTAAGGGGCGAGTGCGGGTGGAGGTGGAAAGAATGGCCTTCCTTTTGTCCAAAAATTGGCCAATTTGGGCCATTTGGGGGTTTCTAGGGGCGACTTCGGGTCTTGCTCGACCTCTCATGGAGGAGAACGCGAGTCAAGGCGAGTGCTTAAGGGCGACCTCGGGTAAGGGGCGACCGCGGGTGGAGGTGGAAAGCATGGCCTTCTTTTTGTCTAAAAATTGTCAAATTTGGGCCATTTGGGGGTTTCAAGGGGCGACTTCGGGTCTTCGGCGACCTCTCATGGAGGAGAACGTGAGTCAAGGCGAGTGCTTAAGGGCGACCTTGGGTAAGGGGCGACCGCGGGTGGAGGTGGAAAAAATGGCCTTCGTTTTGTCCAAAAATTGGCCAATTTGGGCCCTTTGGGGTTTTTGAAGGGCGACTTCGGATCTTGCGCGACCTCTCATGGAGGAGAACGCGAGTCAAGGCGAGTGCTTAAGGGCGACCTCGGGTAAGGGGCGAGTGCGGGTGGAGGTGGAAAGAATGGCCTTCCTTTTGTCCCAAAATTGTCAAATTTGGGCCGTTTGGGGGTTTCTAGGGGCGACTTCGGGTCTTGGGCGACGTCTCATGGAGGAGAACGTGGGTTAGGGCGAGTACTTAAGGGCGACCTTGGGTATGGGGCGAGTGCGAGTGGAGGTGGAAGGAATGGCCTTCTTTTTGTCCAAAAATTGACAAATTTGGGCCGTTTGAGGGTTTCTAGGGGTGACTTCGGATCTTGGGCGACCTGTCATGGAGGAGAACGCGGGTCAGGGCGAGTGCTTAAGAGTGACCTCGGGTAAGGGGCGACCGCGGGTGGAGGTGGAAAGAATGGCCTTCTTTTTGTCCAAAAATTGTCAAATTTGGGCCGTTTGGGGGTTTCTAGGGGCGACTTCGGGTCTTGGGCGACATCTCATGGAGGAGAACGCGGGTCAGGGCGAGTGCTTAAGGGTGACCTCGGGTAAGGGACGAGTGGGGGTGGAGGTGGAAAGAATGGCCTTCTTCTTGTCAAAAAATTGTCAAATTTGGGCCGTTTGAGAGTTTCTAGGGGTGACTTCGGGTCTTGGGCGACCTCTCATGGAGGAGAACGTAGGTAAGGGCGAGTGGTTAAGGGCGACCTCGGGTAAGGGGCGACCGCGGGTGGAGGTGGAAAAAATGGCCTTCTTTTTGTCCAAAAATTGACAAATTTGGGCCGTTTGGGGGTTTCTAGGGGCGACTTCGGGTCTTGGGCAACCTCTCATGGAGGAGAACGCGGGTCAGGGCGAGTGCTTAAGGGCGACCTCGGATAAGGGGCGTCCGCGGGTGGAGGTGGAAAGAATTGCCTTCCTTTTGTCCAAAAATTGGCCAATTTGGGCCCTTTGGGGGTTTCTAGGGGCGACTTCGGGTCTTGGGCGACCTCTCATGGAGGAGAACGCGGGTCTGGGCGAGTGCGTAAGGGCGACCTCGGGTAAGGGGCGACCGCGGGTGGAGGTGGAAAGAATTGCGTTCCTTTTGTCCAAAAATTGGCCAATTTGGGCCCTTTGGGGGTTTCTAGGGGCGACTTCGGGTCTTGGGCGACGTCTCATGGAGGAGAACGTGGGTCAGGGCGAGTGCTTAAGGGCGACCGCAGGTAAGGGGCGACCGCGGGTGGAGGTGGAAAGAATGGCCTTCCTTTTGTCCAAAAATTAGCAAATTTGGGCCATTTGGGGGTTTCTAGGGGCGACTTCGGGTCTTGGGCGACCTCTCATGGAGGAGAATGCGGGTCAGCTCGAGTGCTTAAGGGCGACCTCTATTGAAAGCAAAGAACTTATATTGCAAATGAAGAGAGAACACAACAAGTAAATAGAAAGGGTAATAAAACCTAGCAAGGGGCTTTTTCTTTAATACTATTCTACCAATAAGCACCATGACTATCTTCACTTCACTCTATCTTCACTTCACTCTCACTTCAGTCTATCTTCACTCTATCTTCACTTCACTTCATTCTATTAAAAGGTTGTCCCTCTCTACTGGTACCTTGGTTGGCTACAAACAACTCCTAACTAAAGAAAGCCCATACATAGAGCTCACACATTAGTGCCTAAGTGTTCTAGTTACTAATCTTAACACTCCCACTTTGTTTGTTGCCAAACAATGTCAAACCCATCTCCGTGCGAAGAACTTCATGGCGAGGCTTAGCAATGGCCTTTGTCAACATATCTGCTACCATACGCTCTATTGGTATGTACCTCATCTCAATCACATTGCTCTCAACCTTCTCACGAATGAAGTGGTGTTGAATGTCAATGTGCTTGCTCCGAGAGTGGTGAGTTGGATTTTTCACCAAAGCAATGGCACCTTGATTGTCACACATGATGGGCGTGCTCTTCTCTTGCTCAAGGCCAACATCACTCAATAATTGACGAAGCCATAGCGCCTCCCTCGTGCATTGGCTAATGGCCATGTACTCTGCCTCGGTGGTAGACAACGCAATGGTCGGTTGCTTCTTTGAATTCCACGAAACCGCACCATCTCCAAGCATGAACACATAGCCCGATGTAGACCTCCGATCGGTTGCATCTCCTGCCCAATCTGCATCACAAAAGCCCACCAATGCAAGACTCCTCCCTCCAAGCACCAATTTGGCCTCCAATGTGCCTTGGAGGTACCGCATGATCCTCTTCACCGCAGCCCAATGCATGGGACCGCTCTTGGCCATGTGTTGGCTCACCACACTCATGGGGAATGCAAGGTCAGCCCTCGTGGCCACCATGGCATACATCAAGCTCCCCACTGCGGCTTTGTAGGGCACATCCTCCATCTCCACCTTCACGGCCTCATATTCCTCATTCGTGAGCTTCTCCAACTTGCAATGCACATCAAGTGGCGTGCCAATGGCCTTGCACTCCTCCATGTTGAAGCGCTTCAACACCTCCTCAATGTACTTGCTTTGGCTCATGGTGATGGTGCGAGCCGTCCATTGTCTTTGAAACTCCACCCCAAGACAATAGTGCAACTCACCAAGGTCGCTTATGTCATACTCCCTCTTCAACATGGCCTTCACCTCCTCCATGATGTTCATGGTGTTGGTCATGATGATCAAGTCATCCACATACACGATCACAATCACCAATGACGCACTCGTTTGCTTGATGTAGAGAGAGTGGTCCGCTTGACTCCTCTTGTAACCCTCCCTTGCAAACAAGGCATCCACATCCATGTACCATGCTCTCCCTGACTGCCTCAACCCATAGATGGCCTTCTTGAGCTTGCATTTGAGTTGTTCCCGCCCCTCCGCAACAAAATCCTTGGGTTGATCCATGAAGATCACCTCCTCCAACTGTGGATTGAGAAACGCCGTGATCACATCCATTTGGTGCATCTCCAAGTCCATGGCTGCCCCGATGGTCCCCATGCATCGAATGGTGCAAAACTTGGCCACTGGTGCAAACGTCTCATTGAAGTCCACCCCCTTCACTTGAGAGTATTCCTTGGCTACCAATCTTGCCTTGTAGCGCACAATGCTCCCCGATGCATCTCTCTTGGTGCAAAACACCCATTTGCACCCAACACTCTTGCGATCAGTAGGAAGAGGAGCAAGCTCCCACGTACCTTTGCTCATAAGTGAGGCGTACTCCGCTTGCATGGCTAGCTCCCACTTGCTTGCATCCGCGCTCCTCATGGCCTCCTCCATGGTGCTTGGGTCTCTCACAAATGCCACGTTTGCACGCTCCACTTGGTCTTGAGGCAAGATGTGGTTCATCCACCACTCTCCAAGCGGTCGTCGCTCCCTCGTGGGATATCTTGACTCCTTGGTCGCCTCTCCTACACCACCATCTTCATGTGGAGCCACAACCACCTTCTTCTTCGGCGTCGGTACGGTGAGAGGCTCCTCTTCTTCTTCTTCGGCCACTTCTTGGCCACTTGGAGATTGGTCCACCTCAAAGCCTCCATTGCTCCCACTTGGACCTATCTCCAAAGGTTCACCATCCACCTTCTTGTCTTCCATGAAAATGACATCTCGACTCTTGAGAATCTTCTTTGTCTCCAAGCACATGAGTCTATACGCCTTGGAGCCCTCCCAATAGCCCAAAAACAAGTACTTGGTGCCCTTGGCATCAAGCTTGGAGCGTTGGGGGCTCAAATCCAATACATACGCCACACATCCAAAGATGCGCATGTGGCTAATGTTGGGCCTCCTTCCACTCCATGCCTCTTGCGGTGTCATTGATGCAACCGCACTCGTGGGACACCGATTGCGAATGTAGGCTGCATTTGATACCGCCTCTGCCCAAAACTCGTACTTGAGGGCTTGGGCATGCAACATGGCTCGAACCATCTCCACAAGCGTACGATTGGCGCGCTCCGCCACACCATTTTGTTGCGGAGTGCATGGCACTGAGGTTTGATGTGCAATGCCGTGCTCTCTCATAAAGGCCTCAAAAGCCTTGGACGTGTACTCCCCACCGTTGTCCGACCTCAACACCTTGACCTTGTGGCCGCTCTCATTCTCCACAAGTGCCTTCCATGCCTTGAACCTCTCAAACACCTCACTCTTGCATTTGAGTACCAACACCCACACCTTCCTCGAAAAGTCATCAATGAAGGTGAGGAAATACCTTGCACCACCCATGGAAGTGGTCTTCATGGGGCCGCACACATCGGAGTGCACGATCTCCAACACCTTGGCCGCCCTTGTTGCCCCATCGCTTGGAAAAGGCTTCCCCGCTTGCTTGCCTTCAATGCAAGCCTCACACGTCAAATCGCAAGTGGCCTTCTTCACTTGCATGCCGCCCACCATGCCTTCAAGCGCCTTCACACTCTTGACATTTAGGTGCCCCAATCGCTTGTGCCAAAGCTCCATCAAGTCTTGCACCACCGTCGCTTGTGCTACATAAGCCGTACTTGAGCCATTCACCGTCTTGAATTCAAGTTGATAAAGGTTGCCCAACTTTGGCGCCGTGACAATCATCTCTCCAATCCGTGCCACCAAAACACAACCTTGGATGTTGAATTGCACCTTCAAGCCTTGTGCCACCAACTTGCTCACCGAGAGCAAATTGGCATGCAACTTGGGCACATGCAATGCATCTTGGATGCGAATCTTCTTCATCAACCCTTTGACCTTCACCTCCACCACAATGCACCCCATGCCAATGGCCTCTACCATGCCATTGTTACCCAAAAACACATTGCGGTTGCTAATGGGTTGATAGGTGAGAAAAGCTTGCCTGTGAGGGGTCATGTGTTGCGTTGCCCCTGAATCGATGATCCACTTGAAGATGCGGTCGTCAAGACCATCACTTGCCGCAAATGCAAACTCATCCTTTGCTTCAACAACCATTGCTTGGTTGGCTTTCTCCTTCTTCGCCTTCCAACAATTTCGAGCAAGGTGGCCTACTTGGCCGCAATTGTAGCACGTGCCTGTCTCCTTGCGTGGTGTAGAAGCCTCCCTCTTGTCATTTCGTACAAGAAGCGCTGAACCTCCTTCCTTGGTCTCATTCTCCTTCCTCCTCGACACCTCGTGCATCAATCTTGCGGTGACATACTCCAAATCGAGGTCCTTCATGGCTCTTGTCTCCAACGCCGTGATGAGATACTCATATGAGGTGGGCAAACTCTCAAGGAGAGTCATCACAATATCTCCATCCGTCAACGGCACCTCTAAGGAAACGAGTTGGTCCGCAAGGCCCTTGACCTTGTTGATGTGGTCAAGCATGTCATCCCCCTCTTGCATCTTGCATGTGAAGAACTTGCGGCGAGTGAAGAGAATGTTGGACAAGCTCTTGGTCTCATGGATGTTGCAAAGGACCTTCCATGCATCCGCAGGCCCCTTGCAAGAGCGCACGTGCGCAAGTTGACTATCCACGAGATTGCAAGCAATCATGGAGAAGGCCTTCTTCACCCTCCTCTCGTAAGACTTCTTGATCTTGTCCTCGGCATCGTCAGGAGGAGCCTCCTCGGAATCCTCCACAATCTCCCAAACGTCCTTCTCCGCCAAGATCATCTCCATCTTGAACTTCCATAAGCCGAAGTCACCTCCATTGAACTTGTCGATGACGCGGACGCCTTCTCCCTCATTTGTAGCCATGCTACCACGTCTTCCGCTCTAGTTGGTTTCCCAATCACTCCAATGAGCCTCAATGGCTCTCCAAAGCCCCAACCAACACTCACGTGGTTGCCAACTCTCCAAAGTGACCCCAAAAGGTCCTAAGCACTCCAATGAGCCCTCAATGGCTCTCCAAAGTCCCAACCAACACTCACGTGGTTGCCAACTCCCCAAAATGAGTCCAAAAGCTCACAATCACTACAATGAGCCCTCAAATGATCTGATCTACTTCAAAGCACCCCCAAATGACCCAATCTACTCCAATAGAGCTCCAAATGATCTGATCTACTTCAAAGCACCTCCAAACAAGTGCCAAATGCAAGATCAGACCTCCAAGGATCCTACAAACCCCAAACAAGAGAGATCCTGACCAAACAAGAAGACCTTGAACTCAGAAAAAAAACCCTTCAAGTGACTCCAACTCCACTTGCTCCAAGCTCCAATTGGCGCCTCTCCAACAAAACACCTCCAAAGTCCTCCAACACCAAGTCACAATTCACATGCGTGGGCCCATAACCTATTGAAAGCAAAGAACTTATATTGCAAATGAAGAGAGAACACAACAAGTAAATAGAAAGGGTAATAAAACCTAGCAAGGGGCTTTTTCTTTAATACTATTCTACCAATAAGCACCATGACTATCTTCACTTCACTCTATCTTCACTTCACTCTCACTTCAGTCTATCTTCACTCTATCTTCACTTCACTTCATTCTATTAAAAGGTTGTCCCTCTCTACTGGTACCTTGGTTGGCTACAAACAACTCCTAACTAAAGAAAGCCCATACATAGAGCTCACACATTAGTGCCTAAGTGTTCTAGTTACTAATCTTAACAACCTCGGGTAAGGGGCGAGTGCGGGTGGAAGTGGAAAGAATGGCCTTCCTTTTGTCCAAAAATTGGCCAATTTGGGCCATTTGGGGGTTTCAAGGGGCGACTTTGGGTCTTGGGCGACCTCGGGTAAGGGGCGAGTGCAGGTGGAGGTGGAAAGAATGGCCATTTTTTTGTCCAAAAATTGTCAAATTTGGGCCATTTGGGGGTTTCTAGGGGCGACTTCGGGTCTTGCGCGACCTCTCATGGAGGAGAATGCGAGTCAAGGCGAGTGCTTAAGGGCGACCTCGGGTAAGGGGCGACCGCGGGTGGAGGTGGAAAGAATGGCCTTCTTTTTGTCCCAAAATTGACAAATTTGGGCCGTTTGGGGGTTTCGAGGGGCAACTAAAATTGACATCACTAAGCATATGGTGACATAATGACATGTGTTTTCTAATACAAAGTTGGTCAACAACAAGTGAGGACAGAGATTATACGCTTTTTAATGAGAGATCCTTAGTAGAAACAAATATTTGACGATGTGGTCATTAATAAAAGGACTCTTTTGATTTTAGTTACCTATAGTAAGGCCACAGGTGCTACTATAGAGACACTAATGCACGCAACTACTCAAATATGACAATGGAATATTTAAAAACACATTAGTAATGAGGTACTTTGGTAGGAAGTTGGGTATAGTCATTGAACCTGATTCAAAGAAGCAACTAATATGTAGATAGGTGGTAAAGCTACTCATGGTTGATAAAGCCCCTGAAGTTGTTTATCGCATTGATGTTTTGTAATAGGGTATGTTGTTATTATGTTAGTACAAATAAAAACATAGGTCACATTTCATGCTTCTAAATTTTGAAAAGGAAAGTAAATATATTAACCACTTTTTATATGGTGTGCCATTTAGAAAAAATATTAAATATTCAAAACCCTAGGTGCCAAGGTCTATGTATTGAATCTTGAATTTGAATTCTTTTGTGCAAATATTTTGTAATTTTTTCCAAACAATGTACTTTAATTTATTTGCTTCTAAACTAATGTGTGTAAAAGTGTACAAAAATAAAGTTGAGTTTTAACCCCTAAAGGACCAACTTGAGTCCTTTTGAAGGACTTTAAAGAGTTCAAGTAGGTGCATATAGTCTCAATTTTCATTTTCATTTTTTGAACTTTTTTGAAGGATAGAAGAGTACATCATCTTTGTAAGAATATAAATTTTTCTTCAATTGGTGTCCAAAAGCAAAATTTATGCCACCCTAAGCTGAAAATAGAGGTCAGCAAGCAACAAAAAAATTACAATAAGTCAATTAATATTAAATTTTTTTCCCTCAAATATTATATTTTTGTCTACATGTGAAGCTTTGATTCATTCCATTTGGACTAGCAATGAAAAAATTATGGACAATCTTGTCTTTTAGACAATCTAAACAATTTTTTGAAAAAACATCTTTTATGATATATTTTTTAATGCAATTTATACAACTTTTTTGAAAATTGTTTAATATAGTTAAGTTTGTCTACTAGAACAATCTCACCATTGTGCTTATTGTGTTTCAATTCCAGCTTAGAGCTATTAACAATTTAGTTTTTCATTCAATCATAGACCAACTTCTATTCAACAATTTCTTAAAGAATGAAAAACAAGTGTGTTTCTATTGAAATTTTTTGCTTAAACTTTCAATTCAATTTTTCAACATAATTTTTTAAAATTTAGAGTTTATAGTGCAATTTTTTTCCACGAATGGTGGTCAAAGTCATCTGAAATTGCAAGCCAAAGTTCAATTTTTTTTTCCAACGTTGAATGCTAATATCTTCCAATCTATATGGCCAAACTTTATGAAATTTTTACCACATGATCTTAGACAACTTAAGTACAAGATCTTGTGGTTAGATTCTCCAAAAAATATTTTTTCTATTTTCTTGGATGACTGCAGCAGAAGTGGCAGTTTTGAATTGCACTACAAATCACTCCTACAAGAGGGCGCCCCTACCTCCACTCGCCCCTACCTCCAGTCGCCCCTACATGCAGTCGCCTAGTACCCGTATGCGCCCCTTGAGTTTGCCATGTAGATGCCACATGGCATCCAGCTGGAGGGGGGTAATTTTATATAAAGTCAAAGGTAAATTTGACTTTTCGTGACGTCGCACGAGCTCTACTAGACGTCGCGCGACGTCTGTCTGTCGCGGTGTCGCGCTGTCGCAGCGAACAACCCTGATAGAAAGTGACAAGCATGATACAAAGATGTTGGCTCTTAACAAATAGTATTTTCCTATTTGTAAATTATGAATAAAATATATTGTAATTAAGCCCTAAAGCCCTATGGATGTTTTTAGAAAAATGGATTTGTTCGGACCACTTCTACTTTATATACCGTAGAAAAACATAACATCAATTTCTGGGGGGAATTTAAATAAAGTATGTTGTACATAACTTATTTGAGAGCATGGCGCCAAAATTTCAAAAATTTTGACCGCATGGATTAAAAGATATGGCATTCTAAGCACTACATTTGAAATTGAGAACACCTTTAATCTCAGACAAAATTTGAGTAAAGAATTTTTTACAAATTAAAATCTGCAATTTCGGTTTAATTTACAAGAGCACAACCCAATTATGCTTTGGAATTTTAATTTCATTTAGGGTTCTAGAATAATGAACGGAAAATTGATTCAAGGAGTTTGGCACTTAAGCTTCTCCTAAACAAAATCAACTTCGCAAAACAACATATTGTATAATTGTATTATTTCAATACAAATGGTGTTGTTACTTTGTTGCCCCCCAATGAAAATTTGGGGGATTCTCTTGCATGTGCCATGTACATTTACATGATAGATCATACAATTTAGCACACCACCTTGCCAACCTAGGTGGCTAGGTACCCAACAATCCAACATCAATGATACATCAAGAAGAAGAACTCCAAGTCTACATTTCTCATCCACCCAAAAAAGATGTTTTGTATTTAAATAGTTTGTGTTCCGAAAAATACAAAATGTTCAAAATGGAAAGCCAATTTCACATATATTGGCATACATTGATGGTGCATATATAGTCTATAGTTAGCACACATAGTAACGTACATCCTCATTGATACATTTATCGATTACTTCTATAATCTATAGTACTATGTAGCACACTCATATACTAATATGAGTGACGGAAGTGGTCATCTGAAATAGGCCAATTGTAAGAATTAGTAAATCGTTGAATGATTTCGGAAAAACTTCCGCGCTCCGCAATCACTGGATTGCAAAGGTGATCCAAGTAGAGGTGAAATACCCTTGCCAAATCGTGGTGGCTAAACCTCGTATGTCCTTCATTTTCACGATGAAGCGATGTGTAGGCCTCTGACATGCATAGTTTGTTGATCCGTTGAGCTATTCGACCAACGGCATATTCCTCCGATTTACGTGACAAAGTTGGAATCATTTCCACATCCGCATCTTTGCGGTGCACGTATGCAATTGAAGGGTCCACCCACCACCTTCGGTTCAAAGCTGCATCCCGATCTGCTGCGGATGTGAACGTATACAATGACTTCATTGGTTCAGTACGAACCGTAGACATGCCCCAATCGCAAACTCCAATGTAAACACGTGATTCATCCTCAGAAAAGTGAAACATGATATTGTCGGGAGAAATATCATTGTGTAAATGACCCGCATTGTGGACCGCATTCATGATATGCACCAATGCCCATGCCAACTCGGTGCGCTTCTTTCTCCATCGACCAAGACGGAAAGCTTGAATCACCTCTTCGGGCATTGGTCGTGAATAAGACAATCGAATGGCAATGTTATCTGAATAATCATTATCGAGAATCAACATTTGCCGCAATGTACCACCATTCCACCAATATGCATACCCTTCATTGTTTGTTGCATGGACAACGGCAAACCGAATAACTCCGTCATGTGGAATCCTCACTGCCATTGATTTGTTTTGGTGCTCCAACTTCGCAAGTTGAGGACGAATCCGTTGTTGATGAGATATCTTTGCAGCAAATTCCCAAAATGATGGAATCTCATGACATCCTTCAATTCGAACCCTGCGAATTGTTGCGTATCCGCCCTTCAAGATTTTGTCATCTTGTAGAATCACCCTTGCTGTGTCTGGTAGTGCTATGAGATGCCGTCGTCCACATTGCAATTCTACATCTCCTTCATCCGAAGTCCACCAACCCAATGACCCTCGCCGATTCCGTCTCTTTGCAAACGGAACGCAACGACGAACAAACAAGTCAGCTTTGAGAATGACTTGTTCAAAGCTTTCATCACTTGCACGGTGTTCCCTCCCGTATTTTTCTAGGATCACCTTTGCATTCCACAATGCGTCTTGCACCCTGTTCTTTAGAAATTGTTGGAAGCCTTTCTTCTCCATTTCATGAATCCATTCTGGAACGTTTAGAGCATTCGTGAACTTCTGTGTCATATCCATCTTGAATTTTTCTACACATTCCTCTTGGTATCTCACATATTTAGTGTCAAGAGACACAGTAGTTTCCGCCTCATAAAACTTCACAATGTATTCAATCAAGAATGCTTTGTAAGCATTGGAAGGAAGTTCACGTACTGAGTCAATATTGGGTACCATATTCTTCCCCTTCGCCGCTCTCTTCGGTCTCGGCATCGTAGAAAGTATTAATTTTTAGTCCCAATTTAATTCATAAAAAATTACAGTGCACCAAGTACACATAAACTGGAAAAAACGGGCAAAATATAGGCCCCCAAAACCCAACTCCTACCTTCCCTATGAAAGGAGCCAATGGAGGATAAACCACCAAGCTCTCTGCTCTCTCTTGCAAAGCACAAGGGGGAAGGCAAAAGTGAGAGCGGACGGGCCGTCCGCACCGCCTTATATGAAGCGGACGGCCTCGAGGTCCGCACGAGCGGACGGACCCCAAAGCAGACGGCCAACGCTCCGCCTCGCTTCAGCCGTCCGATGAAACGGACGGATCGGTAGTCCGCTTCATCGGACGGCCAGAACAGACCGCCCAGCCGGACACCGACTCCGTGACGCGGACGGCAGCGCCGAAATCGCGGATGGCGATTAGCAGGCGGATGGCAGCGTGGGAACAGAGGACGGCGGGGTCCGCCTAAGCGGACGGGGGTGGGATTTTGAAGTGCATCCCGCCCAAATTGGTCATTACGGCCTTAGGGGTCTTTGAATCCTTGATGTCACCAGCTGGCTGGCCCTCCGGTTCAATTTCATTTTTAATGTGGTTCCTTTGTGCCAATGGCGCTGGGATTTCATTTGATCTAAAAATTAAAAAATAAATAGAAAAAAGGATGTGTGAATTTAGGAATTATCTAAAAGATTCACATATTTTTGTATGTTGTTTTTACGTGCATGCATTGAGTTTATAATTTTCTCTTATTTTCTAGGGATGGAATTGAGTTTCCTATGATATAAATTTTTAAATGAAATAAAGAATTGAACACATGGTAATTTAATTCTACTTATTTGAACTTCGAGAAAAAACTTAAAGCTTCTCATTGTCCAAATGAAGCTACGAGGTTTGTTTCTTGTATGTCAACACCTTATAAAATGGTCATTTCAAAACCAAAGACAAAAATTCTTTTAAATGGTATTTTGGGTTTAGGGGATATTAGGGGCTTGCAAAGGTTTCGATACTCTAGCATGAAAATGTGTGGAAGTATATTTCTAGAAGTCTCCCCCCCCCCTCCCTTTGAGTTGAATGAATTTATTGATTTCCAATGTATTGATTTCCATTCTTTAAAAAATCATAAGGTGCCAAAATATTAGCGCCAAAAATATCAAGTTAAATTAATTCTAGTATGAAATTATAACTTGCTCAATCACTAGGGTGGGACAATGTGCTATGAAAATAGTGCATACACTTGTCTTCTTATAACCTCACAAGTCCATGGTCATTTCACTCTCCAAGTTCATGTGCACCCTACTAGGCATTCAAGCAAATTTTTTAAAGTCTAAACATCTACATGGTTAGGGAATGCAAGGACAAATGTTTCTTTCATTGTGAATACTAAAAGGCCATGTTTTTTTTTCATACGTACAACACACTTTGAATGGCTTGGGCACTCAAACCCCTAAAAGATTTGATCCATCGGAAAATGAATCAACTTTGAATATTACATGAATTGAACCTTCGGAATTGTTTGCAATTCAATAACTCCTTTCCATTTTGTTATTAGTTCTATTTGGAATTTTGGAGGGCATATTTGTTTATCCAAAATCAAAGACAAAGGATTGTGAATGTCACCCCTATTTTGACAACGAAAGGCCTAAACCCTATACCCTAAACCCTAACAAGGGTTTGGAGGCATTGAATTAGTCAAAATACTACCTTTGAGTCGGTGGATTGCCTTGACATTTATGAAAACCAAGTCAATGCTTCGAACATTGAAACATTCCTTCATCAATGAGCACCCGGTACTAGTACAACATCTCTACATTCCCAAATGAAAGAATCCTATGCTTCTGAAAATCAGGAGAGGACTAAAGGACTCAAGAGGGTGAAAACAAGGCCCAAACTCCCCAAAGTGTGCTTGGGCGGACCTCGAGGAGGGAAGGGCGGACGGACCCGTCGGAATGGCAGACGGCAGCGTCGGAAAGGCGGACGGATCCGTCGGAGCAGGCGGACGGCGGCCTGCAGCACGCGGTTGGCGGCTCCGATAGGCAGAGGATGGCTCTGACGGGCGGACGGCCCGTCGGAAATGCGGACGGAAGCGTCGGAATCGCGGACGGGGGGCAACAGGTGGACGGTAGCGTCGGATTTGGAGACGGATGGGCCGTCCGATTGATTGGACGTTTGGGTCCGCTTTGCGTTGTTCAGAGGAGGCTCGGTGGCGAACGATTTTAGGTTTGGTTTCGGACGGCTATAAGGGCGGACGGCCTTCTTGTTTTTTCTCACTTCCCTCTCCTTCCTAGGACTCACAACCGTGTTGGATGTGCTACTGTTGCTTCATAATTGTGCCAGTTGCTTCTACATGGTGGAGAGGTGGGGTCATTCATCTTTCATTATTGGTTCACATACAAACATTCATTGAAACTTGGGTGGATTGAAGACACATACTTTTGGTGACTATTTAAATTCAATTGCGGACAAGTTCAAGTTGACAACCATGAGTGGTCAAGGCGTTGAAGGTAGTGGTGGGTTGACCGGCGGAGGTGATAATAGTAGGAGGCCTAAACCAAAGGGAACCGCCCATGAGCTCCACTATGAGATTTTAGATGATCCCAACATCAAAGCAGAGGGTGGTTCCGTGGTTGGGAAGCGGAGGAAGCGGAATATTGGTCCTCCAAAACATGCAAGAAGTATGTGAAGATGTACCACATCAACAAGTTGTGGCCTAGGGAGGCCCACATCATCTATACTCGTGGTTTTTGTTGCAAACCAGGGAATTGCAACAATGCGCACTTCATTCACCGAGCGCATGAAGTTTGGCGGGCCCTCTTCAGGGATAAAGCAATGTCCAAGGGGTATATAAACTACAACTTGGCTTCTATGGTGTATGCAGAATTGATATTGGCACGCAAGGTGGATTGGAGCACGTTTTCAACGACAGCGAATGCTCCACGTGTGCTTGAATGTAATCGGAAAGATATTCCCGATTTGTACAATCCACATGTCGGAATCCATAATAGCTTAGTACGAACCTTAATAGACTAAGAAAAAATTAAAATAGATCAAAATTGAAAAAAATTAGTTTAGGCATAGACTAGCGGAAACAAATAAATACTTAGATTTAGTTTAGACTTCGTTCCGGAACCTGTACGGAAGCATGACGGAACTTGACATCCGGGTGGACGGATTCAGGAGCCGGAACGCAGGAACCCAGAACGCAGGCATTAAATTCAGTAGCTTGCGGCGGTAGACTAGGGATACATTACGGCGTTCCGTAGCCTGCGTTCCCGTTACAGTGAACGTTGGGCGCAGGATATCTATATAAACCTAGTTCCTCCTCATTTCTCGCCCTCTTTCAGTTGTTCCGCATTTGGCTGATAGTGAGAGAAAGTGTGGTGAGTTAGGGTTACCGCGATAGGAGAGGTGAGACAGATGGCAGGGGTTAGTACGTGGTATATAGTACCGGCCCGGAAGATCAGTCCGGTATATCCGGAAGATCCGTTGCACTTGCAGCATTTAGAGGACGATTTGGTTGTTTTAGGTTGTGCAGGTCTGCTGAAGAAACCCTGGAACGTCCAGAGTGACCAGGTGCTCCGGGAGTTAGCTGTAGGTGCACCAAATCAGTACGATCAGACCGTACGTGGGCATCCGGACCAGTGGACGGAGGAGTTGTGGGCGGAAGTGTACGAGTTCTCCCAAACCGGAAGCGGATTCGCTGCCCGGACGAACCAGTACCACCAGCACAAGTTCGTGAACCCACCACACGCGAAGGAGGGCTACGCGATCAAGGACTGCCGGGACGAGAGGCACAGGCGGCTGCTCCGGTTTCTGCTACCGATCTTGTACCCGGATAAGAGTTCCCGGGTTACGGTAACCATGGCCAACACGATCTTCGGGGCATTTCAGGACCGGGTCGTGAACTAGGGCCGGATCGTGGCGAGCGTGGTGGGGCGCTGCACCGGGAACTTGGCGAAGAACAAGCCGAACCCGCTCAGCACGTACCTGCTCCACTTGTACCAGCACCGGGAACTGTTGATAGAAGACGAGGCGACGGATTACGAGACCGGGCTCATCATGCTCCAATGCAACTGCTCTGACAACGAGGAGCAGGAGACGCAAGAGTCTGAGGATGAGGAGGAAGAAGCCAAGTCGGAAGTCAAGCTGGAGATCAAGGAAGAGAAGCCGGAACCGGAACCCAAGCAGACACAGAGGGAGAAGGAGGAACGGGACCAGCCATCGGGAAGCAAAAGACGGAAATCTACACTTCCGACTGCCAGAGGTAAATTCCCGGGTCCCTTTCTCATCCAGAATAAACAGGAGTGGGAAGGACCCCGCTTCTTCGAGTGCGGAGAAGAGTGGATCCGGACCGCAAAGGATTACCACGACAGGCTCACGGAGATCGTACTCCGGTCCGCGGAAGTGGTGAAGTGCGAACCGGAAAACCTGGTGGACGCGCTGAAGGCGTTACCGGCCGAGTCGGAATGGAACGAGATGAGGACGGAAATCCGGAACTTGAAGTCGGAACGGGACGCGCTCAAGGGGAAGCTGATCTGGACCGAAGGAGAGCTGCACCAGTCTCAAGGGGCGACGCAGAAGGCATACCAAGCGATCCAGACCTTCCAGAAATGGATGGTCAGTCCGGCGGACCTCTATCACAAGGCGGCACTGTATGACGAGATGCAGAAGACGTCCGCGGCCCTCACCAACACGAAGATAGTCCGGGTGATGGTGGAGATGTCCGGAAGAATGGAGGCATCGTTGAAGGAGTTCCGGTCCATGATGGCGAACATGGATCCGAATAAGCCTCTCGACTTCGGGGGATTTCCGGAAGTTCTGGATGTCATCGCAACTCCGGCAACTCAACCTCCCATCTCGCCCATCAGACGGACAGGTCAGTTTGGGTCACTGATCCATATTGTCACTCAAGGGGGTCCCTCATCCGGATTTCTGGTTCAGGATATGCCAGTCCGGAGCAGTTTGGATGCCCGAATCGACCTTGTCCAGAATCCGGCATGGACGCATCCGGAGCAGTTCGAGGATATCGAACCGCCTCCACCGATGCCTCTACCTACACCGGATCCCATCGAGATATCGGAGGAGGCGGAAGTAGAGGAAGCGGAAGTAGAAGAAGCAGAAGTGAAGGAGGATCCGAAGTTGTTGGAGAAGGCGGACCGGTCCCTCGTCCATACGGACGAGACGGATTCTGACAGTCCTCCGGTCCGGAAGACGTCGATCATCACCCGGGCGTCCCTCCGTACACCCCAAGGCAAGACCAGCACCCGGGGGCAGTTAGGATTTGACAGTAGTTTGAAGAAATAGCGGAAGGGAAAGTAGATAGTTAGACTCATAGTGTTTTTAGTTATCTTTCAGTTAGACTTGGAGTTCCGGGTCTCAGTCAGAACCCGAATTCCAGATTTTCAGGGGTAAGTTTCAATTAACTTATCCACCCGGACTTTTAGGGCAGTTTAGGATGGTGTTTAGTGGCACTTTCCGCGGGTTTTACGGCATGTTGTTTTGCTTATAAAAGGAAGGGACCGCTTGTGGTCCTTCATTCCTTTTCTTGCTATTCCTTATTTTGAGCAGTAAATATATGTTTGCATGTTTATTGTCTTTTTATTCATTGCCTTAGTTTTCTTTGTGGGTCCTTGGTTTCCTTTTCCTTGGGAGTTTGAAGGTTGCTTGGGCGCTTGCTTGAAGGTTTTGACTACAGAGTAGAGAGGTGGTAAGGAGGAGTCCGGATTCAGGGTTTCCCGGATTTGTGAACTGTGTGTTGTCCAGGGAAGCGGTTTTAGCGTGTGTAGGAAGTTGTGCGGAGTCCGGCGTTGGTGGTGTGGGTGCGAGTCCGGAAGGCCAGGGAGGGTTCTGTGCGGAGATAAGCAACCGTCTGTGGAAAACCCCCGCTCACCCGGAAAGTTCCATCCGTCTGCAAAACACAAGTTGGAGTGCTAGTACCGGACCCCTTCTCAGTTTCCGGGTAATTCTTGTATTTGTCGTTGTAGTAAGGGGAGTCGGGTTGTATTCTGAGTGACCTGCTTCTGGAGAAATCCGAAGTTGTGAGGGTTAGCCAGTCTATTCCTTGTTTGTGACGGAAAAGATCTTTGGGTACGTGTCATTAGGAAGTTAGAGTTAGTAAGATACAAGGAGTGGTGTTGTCCTTACCCCTCCAGAAAAGTCAGTGAGGACCCTCTGAAGGTAAAACAGAGGTATCGAAAACCGTGTGTTAAGTTACGGATCTGGTATTTGTGATAATCCGGATCCGGTAGAGAGTCCGGATAGAGATAGAATCCGGGTTGGGGAGTGATAGTTTCATGTAATCACATTAACCGGATAAATAAGGAATTTAGAGCACCCTCTGGGGTTCCCTGGGACGATATTCCGTGTCATCTTGCCACTTTGTTGTGGTTAAGAGCGCTTACTACAGTATTACACGTACGACACCACAAGCAGGGCCAAGTGAGGCATTTAAATCCAAAAGAGAGGTCAAACCAATGACAATGACTATGACCAAGGACGTGGAGATCACAAGTTCGGCAATGCAATTGGCTTCAACACAAAAACGTACAGCAATACAAGATTTCAAAGGCGAGCATGTGGAGGGAGACATATTTTTAACTCCTCCAACGGATTTGATATGCACACCAAATGGAACAACAATGGTGGAGCACGTGGCCCCATCCGCACCACATGAACGTCATGATGATGTCATTGAGGGAGAAGTTGCTAATGCGGGAATTGCCATTCAGAATCTTATAAACAGCAATGCTTTAAATCATTTGGCAAGTACTTCGAAGCAAAGTTTGCCGAAGACACCGAGCCCGACATTGAATCTAGGAGTTGAGGTGCATCCTTCACCTCATCATGGAGAACAATCGGATGGCGTGCTGCCAAATGAGATCATTCTTGGCGGATTTATCGATTCCAAGTATCCACATTTGTCATCATTGAGGACATCAAAATGGCAAATTGTTCGTCGGATGCCCTCGGTTGCATTATTAGAATCTTTGTGTAAAGATTCACATTTGTGGCGGTCACACGAAGAACGTTTAAAGAACATGGAGCACACCAACGAGGATGGCACGAGTAACGGAGGCACGGAAACCCAAGATGAGCCTTCCGAGAGTCAATGGGCTGATTTTGTTTTGACCGGATCAAAATTGGCAGTTACGGCTCAATTTGTAGCAGAAGTCGCTCCAAGGCTGCAAGAAGTTGCAACGGATTTTTCCAAATTAGCGCCTGAATTGTTGAGTGGTGCCTTGGACTTCGTGAAGTTCAGCCAATCTATGACACCATTTCTCGACGAGCGTGTTACAGATTTGAAGGTTTTGAGTGAATACCAAGAGGAGATCAAGAAGTATAAGGGTATAGATGTTGAGAATCTCAAGTTGGCGGCGGATGCTTCGAAATTGAAAGAGAAGCTAGAGACATTGGAGGCTCAATCAGAGCGTCGCCATAATACATTGCTTTTTCAAAGGAAGTTTATTGAAGACTTGGAGTACGAAATTGTAGCGTTGAAGAAGAAAATCCGAGAAGGTGAGGTGGTTGTTGAGAAGGAAAAGGAGAAAGTGGAGGACATACTAGATGGCATTGAGGAAAACAACAATCCGGATTTGTTGTATTTGACCCCCATCGGTAATACTAATTCCTCATTCCACGATGCTTCCATGCAAACGGAAAGCAATGTAGTCAGAGAATTGAAGCAAAAATTGAACGAGGTCACCGAAGAAAACACGCGTTTGGAGGCCGAGTTGAAACGATTGCAACGGATAGTGCAATTGGATGAATGTATGCCGAAGGGCACTTTGGACTCTCGATGGTTGGCATGGGTGCAAAAACTCGAAGACAAACCGTCTGTAATATCACGAGCAATGAAAGGGCTACTCAAATTGGCAATGAAGTCGGATGAAGAATGCGATAGCGTGGAGTCCTCTCTTTGGCGTTTGAAGAAGATGTTTGCCTTTGTGCCAACGGGGTCTACCGAAATCACATATTGGGGAGACATGGATGCAATGTTCGAGCGTTTGAACCACACAAAGACGGAAGAGGTGGCCTCCATTAATTGGGCCTTGGAACTAGAAGAAGGTTGGGTCCCTTATCCCACGCTTTCGGCACACATCAAGAAGAATGACAAGACAATGGTGCATGCTTGTGATCCTTCAGCCTTAATATTGGAGGGTCATTGTAGCCTTTGTTGAGTTCATTTTGGGCCCGAGGGAGCCCTCACCATGGGCCAATGTCCCCACACTTTCCACGTCACATGCATCGTCAGAGCATCCCTTATTCGTTCGGTGTGCCCCGAGTGTCGTTCTCCCTTGCCTCCTAGGTTCTACGAAATGCTCGGGATCTCGGAAGCTATGCCCCCCGACCATGAATACAATCGATGGACCCTTCCGTTAGACCAAGCGCCATTCAAATTTCAAAATTATGCGCATTGGGGAAAAAGTCTAACGTGGGATTCGGTAAATTCTACACATGGGCTATAGGAATCATCGGAGGTGCCAATAGATTCCTTGGTGTGGATGACCCACGATCGAGAGGTGGAGTTGCGAGCTAGAGGTATTGCCAACGAGGAGGATCGAGAAGTGTTTTGTCGTAGTATGGGGGGCCATTGGAGCATGCAACACCACAAATTCTTTTGATTTCTCGAAAAGGAAGTGAAGAAAGGACTAGATGGCAATTGGATAGAGGTGGAGCCTACACAAGAGTTTAATGAGCAATACAGGGATTACAATCACACTTTGCTAGGGAGGGCCCTGTTTTTATCAAAGTTGGAGGAAGCTGCACAAGTTCGTGCCTTTGTGGAACTAGATGGGCAATCAAGCACAGAAAATTCAATGGTGGAGGTGGCAGAGGCATTTGATAAGAGGATGGGCGAAATCATAATGCATTGGAGGGCATTTTTAGTGGGGGGAGAAGAACCAAAGTGGTTTTCCATGAAAAATGATGATGACGTGGTCAACTTTTTGGTAGATAAAGTGGATGCTGCTTTGAGAGCGTTGAAGGCAGAAGACGTGGATTTGACTCCAAAACGGAAGAATAAACGGAAGATTGAAGACGAGGATGACTACTCTCCGGATACGAAACGACACTTTTCCGCAGTAGACATGGAAGCTGCGTTCAGAGGGCCTATGAGTGAGGGCAGTCTTGGTCCTCAAACACGCCGTGCAAGTGCAAGGCTGAAGGATAAAGAGGGTTCATCGCGTCTTTCTGAGGGAGGTAGCACGGATAATATATAGGATAGTTACACCTTATTTGTATTTCGATATGACATTATGGAGTGTTGTTTATTTTGAATCTCGAGAAGATTCAATACTATTAATTCACAACACTCATAGTATGCTATGAGTTGCTTTTCATTAATATAAAAATATGTGGGTTACTCAAATGTTTTTGAATTTACTCTCCTAAGTTTTTGATATTTTATGCGATACTTTTTTATCAAGTATGATTTTGGACATGCCTATCTCTCAACATAATTTTATCTCATTAATTTCTGAATTTCTGAAATATCACGCATCTCTAAATTAAGTCCCTAAAATTAAAACTGTCATACGCGCAGTCTAGGCGTAGGTATCTTTAACACCACAAAAGCGTTAAAATGACACGAGTTATCGTCCCAAGGAATTCCAGATGTTGTCGCGGTAGATAAGCTTCCGGAACTACGGATCTACCCGGAAATGACAATCCGCAGTAGGATCCGGCACAACACAAACCCAAGTTCCGGAAATACTGTCTTCCGGAATCAAATCCGGATCCTCCCTAATCCGGATTCCTACTCTCACTATCCGTCACACCGGTTTTGGGTACCTCTGTTTTACCCTCAGAGGGTCCTCACTTGCTCTTTCCGAGGGGTGGGGAACATCACCACTCAAATAACACACATATGAACTCCTAAACAACAAACAAGTATCCGTCCTCAAAGTTCTCAGTCCGGTAAGGAGGAAAGATGGTCCCTCTCACAACATTCCGGGTGGCCACCCGGAAGGTAGGTCACGCAGAGATACACCCTCACCCGCCCTTACTACAACGACACTCAGCTATTTTCCGGATCAAGCTTTCAGCTACTCCTGAGGTTGGCAGACCTTCCGGTGGTTTGGGAATATTCCACTAGGCGGTTGCCGACTTCCGCACGGGACTCGTCTCGAGTTCCCGGACTAGCTCCCTGACCACTACCGGATCCCACCGGATCACCGTTCCAGCGATTTAAAGGCACCACGCACAGCTCCTCACTCGTAAACTAGACTCAACTGCAAAACAACCGCGGATAGTTGGAATCCGGAACTAAAGGACTTACTTTCTAGCTGTCGACCGCTCTTGAGGTTGGCAGACCTTCCGATGGTTTGGGAATGTTCCACTTGGCGGCTGCTGACTTCCGCACGAAACTACTCATGAGTTCTGGATTAGCTCCCTGACCACTACCGGATCCCACCGGATCACCGTTCCAGCAATTTAAAGGCACCGCGCGCAGTTCCTCAAGTTCAATCTAAACTATTCTGCAAGTTACCTTCAGTCGGATCCGGACACCAACCAATCCGGATTCCTACCTTGCACACTCTCCCGGATACACCCACACACAAGTAATCAAGACGCGATACGCAAGATAATGATTCCCAAGGTGTTTATTCTTGGGTGCTCAGATTGAATGACACAAAATGGAATGACAGGCCACAAGCCGGCCCGCCCTTAAAAACCAAAACAACACGACCAAAACGGTCCAAAGAAAAAGCGGCCAACGGCCAGCTGAAAATCCGGACAACGGCCAAGTGACCGTTCCGGGAAAAATGGAAAGCCGTTAAATTCCTAGAAATCCGGAACTACTTAGCGTTCCGGATCAGCGGGTCCCACATCCGGAAAACCCGCGATGAAGACAAAATACTAAAACTAACAATCCAACTACGCAACCTAGTCATTTACCCTTCCCCGCCTTCTTCGTTGACGTTCCGCCCTTCGTAATCCGGGTCGGCGCCTTCGGCCGGATCTGCTTCGTCGGGGTGGACTTGGTTGCGGATTGGGTCCTTGGCGGACCCGGATCCGTCTCCGCATACTCTGACTCGGAAGAGGAGTTCGTCACTGCCTCCTCTTCCTCCGACTCGAGAACCTCCACCGGATCGCTGCTGTTCTTCCGCCGGGTAGCCTTCTTCTTCTCCAGATCAATGAACTCGATGGGAGTCGATGGTGGCGGCCGCGGAGGAGTCTGCTGTTGCATGTGGGTGAACTCCTCCGGATGGGTCCGGGCCGGATTCTGAATCCCAACCGGATCCTCCGTCATCGCCGTCACGTCAGTAGTGGGATCCTGAATAGGCGGGAAGAGGTTCACTGAGGTAGTCCGGGGCGTTAGAACCGGATCCGGAATCCTCCTCCCATCCGTAATATCCTTCTGCCCCGAGGATCTTCCGGATTGCTGGGCCGACGATCGTTCTCCCAAGTTTAGTTGTGTTGTCTCCGGGAACTCCCCTCCGGGTATTTCCGGAAACTCCTCCAATCCGCTGAGTGGATCGAAGTGGCCCACCAAGTGCCACATTTCCTTCAATGCGACCTCAATCCGCGCCTCAAACTCTACCAATATCTTCACAACCTTGGTTCCGGAAATGTGGCCTTCCCGGGTCATCTGGTTGTTCCAGAGCGCGGATTTGGTGATGATATCCGCTGGCTGGTCGATCAGGTCTCTCAACTTCCGGACCAGCTCCGTCGCATCCGTCGCTCGTTTGTTGGCGGTGTGCATCTCCCTCTCCGCCCACGTTGCGCGGTTTTGAAGATGGTCGCGCTCTGCCTCTACTGCCCAGATCCGTCCCTCCAACAGGCGGATCATCTCCGGATCCGGTCTGCTCTTGATCGCCTCCACGATCTCCGTCTCGTCTGCTACCTTCAACACCGTGCAGACTCTCCGGATCAGGGTGGCCATCCGTTCGTTGGCAGTCCTCTGACTCCGCAGCCAGGAGATCGTCGACTCGAAGATATCCAATTCCGAATCAATGTTCCGGGATGGAACAGGATCCGGAAGCTGATTCTTTCCTCTTGAATCCGGGTCCGTGCTCTTCCGGCGTGATTCGTGCTTCTCTGGTGAATCATGCTCCAGTTCCGGTTTCACGTCCTCTTCTGGCTCCTCATCCGTCGGATCCGAATCCGGAGGTAGGCCGTATCGAAGAAGGCTATCTCCCTGCTGGTAGATGATATCTTCCGGACTACTTAGTACCTCCTGCTTGTGATACAAGTGGAGGAGGTACGGACTGATGGGACTAGATTTCTTTCCCACCAGGTTTCCGGAAAGCTTGTCTACTATGGACTGGATGATGAGCCCCCAGCTAACTGGTCTAGGGGCCGGTTTCCCTCTTTCCCCTAAGGCTCCGAATACCGTGTTTGCCAGCGTTACTGTAATCCGGCTGGGCTTTTCCGGATACAGGATGGGGCTCAAAAACTCTAAGAGTCTCTGGTCCCTAGGATTCCGGCAGTCGGATGCGGTATATCCCTCCTTCGGATCCGCCGGGTTCCGGAATCTATCCGCGGCGAATTTCTCTGTCCGCCCGGCCCATCCGGATCCTCTAGAGGATGCGAAATAGACTCCGGCCCATATCTCTGCTGTCCAGGACTTTGGACGACCTCTAACGGTTAGGTGGTACTGATTCGGAGCGCCATAGACTAACTCGTCTATCATCTCCTCGCTCCGGATACTCCAGGGTCTCTTCAGAAACCCCAGGCACCCCATATCCGTCAGGTCATCCTCCAGTTGGTGGTGGTGTTCCGGATTCTCAGGGATTTCCGGATTGATCATCCGGGCCGCGATCCCTGACTTCCGTACACTGGGTCCTGCCATAACTACTGCCATACTCTATCCTCACTTCCGACTCACTTCCGCTAAGTTTCCACTAATCTTCCGTTAAGTTTCCGTCGCCTGATCCGCTAAGTTTCCGTTCTACTTTCCGGTGCAATCGGCATCGGCCTCCCCTTCTCTCCTTAACACGTTCCTATCTCACCACACTTTCACTCACTAAGCGCCATCGCGATAATCACGCGGAGAAAGAGGGAGAATGAAGCAAACAGCGGGGGTTAAGTAGCTTTTCGGCCTGGCGTTCCCACAAGTTCCCTAGCCGGACTAGGCCCTAGGGTCTACTCGGCCGGAACTTTCCGGTTTCCGGATTAGGGTTAGGGTTTCCGGATAGGGTTTCCGGAACCGACTGTAACCCTAATTACAGTTTAAGGTTTTCCGTAAAGCCTCTAATTTCTATTTCCGGTTTTAGGCTTCCTATTCCCTACCCATTACGGAAATTTTGAAAATTTCTACTCTATATAATTACTATTGTCTATTATTTCTGTCAATGTAGATAATGCGTACTCCCACAAAAACTTGTAGAATTAGTCAATTAGTCAAAATCCAGCAGCCGTCCACTAGTTCGCCACCCGCCTACAATTTCGCCGCTGCTGTCCGCCTGTCACAGCTTGCCGTCCGCGATTCTGTCGCTGCCGTCCGCGATTCCGATGCTGCCGTCCGCCTATCTCAGGTCGCCGTCCACGCTTCCGACGCTGCCGTCCGCCTGTCGCAAGTCGCCGTCCGCGATTCCGTCGCTGCCGTCCGCATTTTTGTTCTCGGAACCGTTGGGGCTTTAGAAATGTTTTAGTTTTTGCTGCTCAACGGTCATGAAGAATGGGCCTGATTTGAATTCTATAAGTTCTTAGAATTCAGACTAATAAGCACTCTTGAGAAACTAAACGCTAAGATTTCCAAAGGCTAGGAGCTGCAATTTATTTTGTGTCCCTTGCTTGGTAATGCATAGTTCAGTGGACAAGGGGGCTTTGGTTTCCAAGGCTTCATTCACACATTGTTTCTAATATTTTTTACAAATCTTATCCAACGGTTACATTTTTAATTTGAATCCAATTTACGGAATCGGAGGTGATCACTATGAACAAGGATTGGTCTTCTTGGTATGGCTTCCCGGAGGTTGGTAAAGTGCAATGCCAGTTTTGCAACTTGGTGTTTGCCAAGAAAGTAAGCCGGTTGTTTAGCCACTTAGGATACCAAGGCACATCGGGGGCTCGTGACAAAGGAATTAGCCTTTGCGCAAAAATGACATCTCAAGTTTGAGCTTTATTTTTGGGTTGCCAAGGGGCGATCCCACGAAGATCGTCTCTAAACAATGTGGATGGCAGTGGCACACCTATGGCTATGCAGGAATGCGATAATTCAAATGGAAGAAACATGGCACGGTCTACACATTCCGACTCATGCACTGCACTGGAGGATTTGGATCCACTATCTTCTGAAATACACAAAGATCAAGTGAGCGTGGTACTCCACGGGGATCAAGCAGTAGGCCTCTAATTAGTCAAAAGCAAAGTAGTCTGGTGAATGGATTTGAAGAAGCAAATAAACGCAAGTTGAATGCGGTGTGGGCCAATTTCTTTTATGCTGCAAACATACCATGTGCTGTTGCGAGGAACCCAGCATTCAAAGAAGCGGTGAAGCGAACCACCGAGTTTCAATGGCCTTATATCCCACCGTCTTATCACGACTTACGCCATAAATTGCTTGACCAAGCAAAGGCAGACATTGAGGTCAATCTCCGAAAGCGGACCGAACACAGCATTAGGAAGTTTGGAGCAACATTGTCTATTGATGGATGGACGTCAGTTACGAATCGGCCATTGATAAATGCCATGCTCGTGTCTTCTGCGGGTGAGCAATTCTTGGGAGCGGTGGATACGACAGGGCACAAAAAAAATGCAACATACTTGGTTGGCATACTTGAGAGCTTCATAGAACAAGTAGGCCCCAACAATGTGGTGCAAGTGAGTACAGATAATGCGTCAGTGAACCCTGCAGCATGGAATTTGATATCTAGTAAATATCCCCACATTTTTTTCAAGGTTGTGTGGTGCACGCCCTCAATTTGTTGCTGAAAGATTGGGGAATGAACAATGGATTGAAGAGGTCGTGGAAAATGCCCGTATCGTGGTGAAATTCTTCAAGAAGCGGCACATGCCACTTGCAATATTTCGGAAGTACTCACCGGAATATAATTTGTTGATGGCAGTGGAAACAAGGTTTGCCTCTAATTACAACATGATTGGGCGCATGTTGAAGGTCAATGGGAAGTTGCAACAAACAATGACGGACCCGCAATGGGATGAATACGCAAGGAAGTTTGGGCGGAACTCCAAATCCCGCAATGAATGTCGGATGGTGAAGAAGATAATTTTGAGCGAGCATTTTTGGTGCCGTTGTCAAAATTTCAAGGACTTGTCGGCTCCCGTTGTAAATGGTTTACGTGACTTGGATGCAAAGAGGCCATGCATGGGCAAGGTGCTGCACATAATGAGGAAATTAGAGAAACATGTCCTCTCTTTAGATAAACCGCCTTTTCGTTTATCCTCAGACCTTGCCATTCCACTAGTGCAACCGTATTATGCCCGACGGGAATTGGTGGAGACCAATCTACATTATGCAGGAGCTTTGTTGAACCCCTACCTTCTTGAAGACCAAGAGCTAGCCGACGACCAAGATGCAATGGATGCATGCAAGCATATTCTAATGAAAATTTGCAAACAAGGGGAGTATGCCTCGGTCGTGAAAGAATTTGTAGCCTTCCGCCACAGGGAACCTCCATTTCACAACATGTTGAATCCGGACGAGCAACAATTGTCGGCGCACGCTTGGTGGGATTTTGAAGGTGCGTGTGGGAAGCTCATTGCTCCAATTGCTAAGAGGATTTTAGCCCAACCGGTATCTTCGTCTTCATGTGAACGAAATTGGAGTAGCTATTCATTTGTTCACAACAAATTTCGAAACAAGTTGAAGCCACAGAGAGCCCAAGATTTGGTGTATGTGTACACGAATTCCAAAGTCCTTTGTGCATCAAAGGAAAACGATGAGAAGAAGTGGTACACCGAGAATGTAGAGTCGGAAGATTCTATGTCGGAGGACGAGCGTGATGAAGATGGTGAAGATGGTGATCCTCTATTCGATGACGAAGATGCTATGAACGATGACATCACCAATTTGGATGATGAACCGCTCCGGTGCCCAAATCGGAACAATGAAGACGAGGATAGAAATGCGGAAGACATTTACAATTTTCCATTGGATGAGGACAATTGTGAATATGATGAAGGTGGCCCTTCTATAGCTAAATTTATAGATGGAACCGGGTTGTTGACTAGCGAAAAGATTCTAGCCAATACGGAGGACACTCATGCGCAAATAGTGGAAGAAAATGAGGCAATGTTTGTCAATGATTGCATCCCCCAAACAGATGAAGTGATTCCAATTCTCGAGAGTCTACCCATGACAATGGCACTTGTAGAAGAAAATCCCGAAGTCAATGACATGGGAGAGTGTGGGGTGAAGTCTAACATGAATGTGTATAATACAAGTGTTGAATGTGTGGAATTACCATCGAATGTAGATGCACGTGTGACAGAGTTTGATCGCCCAATGCTAGTTCACAACGTCGAAGACCAGAAGCAAATTGTGCAAGATCTCCAATTACGACCACGTAGCGATCGTCCATCAGCACTACATACAAGAGGTAGTACAACTTTGAATGGTCCCGGAGGCTCAAGATTTGGGAAACAAGTTGAACAACATTTGACCAGTCCGACCGGAATGCACCTTCGTGTCAATCCAGATCCATTCAATTCATCATGGAGCGATGATGAGAAGGACGAGACATTGGCATCAATGTTTGGTCAACGTTCTGGCCAAACAAAACGTGATTCATTCAAATCGTGTGATGGAACATTGCAGCAGATGATTGGAGCAAAGATACCCAATCAAGGAGGATCGCAAGTAAGACCACCAACGGTGAAAGAGTCCCACAAAGCTCGAAATAAAAGATTAATGGAGGCTTTTGCAATTTCCCCATCAAAGAGACAAAGTCTTGGTAAAATCCCTCTTGATGTATGTCAACCAATTTCAGCGAGGAAATTAAAACCGATTCATGGCCTTAAAGAAGGCATAGGAAAGTCTATACTAAGAGCCAAACAAGAGCAGAGGAAGGGCCAACCAACGAGGTCAGTTGCATCCAAGTAAATACAAGGAGGGACAATTGTACAATCTTTATCAGAGGATATGGAAAAGTCAGACAACAATGAAGATGAAGATTCGGGATGGGATACTAGAGGTCATAGTAGCGGGGCAGAGGTGAAAGGAGATAGTGATTACCAACCTTCGGGATGAAAGGGATGTATAATTCATTATTCAAGTGTTCATGATGAATTGTTACATGGAAGCATGTAACGGCAATTTAATTTTTGAACCTATCATTGTAATGCACATGAACTTAATGATGTTCAAAATATCATCAAGGTTTTTTGGTTTTTCAATAGTCAAGCACTATTGACTGAAATTACATTGTGTGCATCATTTTCTGGATCAAGTATTACCTACAAAAATGTAATAGTATAATGCATCAAATTTGGCTTCATGTATTGTTGTTTTATGGATGTCCGCCCGTCCGCGCCGTCCGCCGTCCACGCGGTCCCGTCTACCGTCCGCGCGGACATGTCCGCCGTCCACACGGTCCCCTCTGCCGTCCGCGCGGACACGTCCGCCGTCCACGCGGTCCCATTTGCCGTCCGCGCGGACACGTCCGCCGTCCGCGCCTTCCGTCCGCTGTCCGGGCGGACATGTCCGCCGTCCGCGCCATCTGTCCGCCCGTCGATCCGTCCGCCGACCACGCTGACCGCGCGTCCGCGTCGGCCGAACGGCCGACGGATGCCGTCCGATGGGCGCTGTCCACATCGTTCGCGCGTCCCAAAAATGTGGATGTCCGAAAAATGGATGTGATTTTGCCCCGGACGTTGAAATTCGTTAACCCTGCCTATTTTCGGTCAAAAAAAAAAAAAAAATTTTTTTTTTTTTTTTTTTTTTTGGAATTTTTTTTTTCGAGTACCATAAACGGGGGTAGCCCCAGGTAGCTCGAGGAACCCCGTCGGATCCGATTGAGGTTTTCGAGCTACCAGCCGGACCCCCTATTTTCAGTCAAATTTTAAATTTTTTAAATTTTTTTTTTTTTTCGAGTACCATAAACGGGGGTAGCCCCAGGTAGCTCGATGAACCCCGTCGGGTCCGACTGAGGTTTTCGAGCTACTAGCCGGACCTCCTATTTTTGGTCAAAAAAAGAAAGAAATGCCTCTTTGTTTTGCTTCAAGGCTAGTGGAATTTGAATTACTAGTTTTAAATTTTAGTTCAAATTAGTGATTGTGGTTTGGATTGAAGAGTATGAAGCTTAGTAACTTTGGATTAAAGTTTAATATGTTTTTGAAAATGAAATGTAATGAATGGATGAAATTTAAATAAAAACCAATTAGTTACCGATTCTTAGGGGGGCTTTGTAGTCTCTTCTTAGGTCAATCGCCTCCGACTAATTTTGGACAAGCCTTTGCTAAATCTCCTAGAATTGATTCCTGTTTCAAGAATTTAAGAATTTTCAATGTTGGAGTCAATTGGCAAGACACGGCGGGGGGGCTATAAGCATGGTACATCACGCATGTGGTGCGTCATACTTTTGAATTTGAATTTAGTTTTTTTTGGGCCATTACTATTTAGTCATTAGAAGAGATTTCAGCCCCCTGGAGGGCTGTGAGTTCCCAGACTGCGGGAACTCGTTCGCAGGGGGCCGCAGCAACTTGCAGACGTGGAATGGCGACTTCCACGTCGGAAAAAAATAAAATTTTTTTTTCTGTTTTCTTTTGCATTTCAAGAGTAAAACTTTTTTTTTTTTTTTTTTTTGAAATTTTTTTATCGGGAACAGCTGTTCCCCGAAAAACTGCAGGGGGACAGTTCCCCCGCAGCTGCTTGAAACGGCCCTCCAGGGGTCCGAAAACTCCTCTAATGGATACTTTTGTGGGCCAAGGATGGTTTCATTCATTAATTTTTTCTAGTTATATGCAAATTTGAGAAGTTTGTGGTACTAAGATAGTTTTTGTTGACATTGATTAATTCTTGGATTTTCATAAATTCATTTAATGTGACATCTTTGCATATAGTATTGATGATCTTTATAGTGACTGTATATTAAACCAAGATTATTTGATGAGAAACATAGCTTAGAGATTTTGTTTTATAAATTATTCTAATTTTCTTCTTAAAAATTATACATTTCATTTTGTACTTTGTAAGAATTTTTTTTTTCTTGTCTAGAGTTCAATTGTTAACATTGTCTTGTTGTCTCGTGTAGATTCAATTGTTCAAGTGCAATGAGGAGATGTTGGTCAAGCTTCAACCTCAAAGGTGCATCATAACATAGTTCTTGTTGCGGATGTGGCAAGTCCATTATAACAATGACTTCGACAAATGCAAACATCGAGATATCTAGTAACAAGTCAACTAAGAAAGCTACTGAAGTCATGCTCCATTCTATTCTTTGAAGAAATCAAAGTTCTTTGTATGGAACAAAATTCATTGTCTATTGGCGTGAATGAGTCATATTTCTAGGCTTCATGCAACAAAGATGTCTTGGCCTATTACAGTGAATTGTATTGTTCTCAATACCAAGGACAAGATCAAATTGATCATGCAGGTTATGCATGGCATAAACGAGTGAGTGACTTCTTTTGCAAACCCATTTGGATTTTACTCATCTACAATTTATTTGTTATTCAAGGTATATAAAAAGATTTTTCATCACTACATTGAAATCCAAATCCATTGAGGACTCCCATATAAAGACCAAATTGGTTCACATATTATATTGAGTGCAAAGGTACAATCTTCTATCCTTGTCCAAGTTTATAAAGATGTTGAGGACATTAGATGTGAAGAAATATGTTTTCCATACATCTAGAAAAACTTGACACTGGATGCCAATTGATATTTTTCTAACTTTCATGTTCCAAGTGAGATTTAGATTATGTAGGATTGTTGTTTTTCAAATTATTATTTTGTATTTTGTGGTTTGATTAATTTATATTATTTTCTAATTGAAAAGTCACTTGAATCATGCAACAACATATTGTACTTGCAACGGATGCTACAAAATGAAAGTGTAATGAGACAATCCCATTTCAAAAAGAACCCTAAACTCATCATTGCAAATGCCATGAGATTGGGAGCTAAGCAAAAGTCCACCAAGTTGTACTTGAAGATGATCAAGTTAGTCATGGTGGATAACTCTGCTCACGGTCTTGAGTTCTTAGAAGAGGCTCACACACACTTTAGAATTTTAGACTGCATCACAACTATAGGTGACTATTGAATTCAATTATTATGGATTCTAAGTCTAATTTGCAAAGTGAATCTTTGAACTAATGTATATAATATTAATTTCAAGTGTATCTATTATTGTTTGTTATGGCATAGGCTACTACATTGTAGCATTGGAAGAGGATAAGGACCTTTTTCACGCCATTATCAAACGCATGAAGAAATGCACCTCAGTTGTAGCAATAACATGACTGCCACTATTAGTTGTGATATTCCAAGATCTAAACACTACGACTATGGCACCTCTTAAGTTTGCTTAGAAGTCAAAATTTTGCAAGTAAGCTAGCAATTTTTCATATCCTTTTTCTTCATGTCAAGTTTTAAGCTTGTAAGTTTAACATTGTTTTACATCTATTTTTAGCCGTATGGAATTGACATCAGTAGATAGGATGATAAAGTCACAAAGTCTTTTCTTCAGTCTAGAGAAGAATTTTCCACCTTCTTGTGTCTATCGAGCAGATGGCATCAACATTTGCGGACTTTGGCTGCTCTAAACCAAAACGCCATAAAGATACTTATGCTTTGAAAATTTTGGATTTATAGATGGCAGTGCCTCCAAGGGTAGAGAGACTTTAAAGCCATCAACAATTGAAGGTTCTATAACCAAATCCACTACGACTTAGACTCTTGAGATTGACATATCTCTTGAGTCAAACTATAATGTGTGGATTTTAGAATTATGAGTGGATTTGTGTATTTTATGGCTACATTTTGGACATTTGCTATTTTCATTTGGATTTTTTTCATCATAATGTCTATAAAAAATGATTGCATTTGCTTGTGGCAAAAAATATCTTCTAAATACATTTGCAAGTGCATCAAATTTCATTAAAATGACTTCACATTTCCTGAAATTTATAATGTAATAAACCCACGATCATAGGTCCCAACTTGTTTATACTACAAAAAAAAATTCCCGCTCACAGGTTCACAAGCTCACAGGCTCATACTCACAGGCTCACACGCTAGCAACCCTGAGCTAGAAATTTGGGTCCTAGGTGAAGGAGATGCAATGGACGAGGATGCTGTTGAGGATGAGAAGAAAGAGCTTCTTGAAGATGAACTCCGCCTCATTCAAAAGGTGGACTCTGTGGCAACACTTACGTCTTTGCAAATGCAACCCGAGAAGCTATTTCGGTTTCCAATCCCTTTGTGCAGGCTAGTGGCGATGCCAATGGTTCGACGAACTTTGGCTTGTGATATAAAGAAGCTAGAGCACGAGTTTTGCCACATGTACCGACCAGGAGCTACCGCCCTCTACGTTTCCACTACAAACAAGGCAGGTGAAAGCATGGATTTCACAAATGAAGAGATGAGCAGTTGGGGACCGCCTTGGAAAAAGGCCAATGACGAGTTTATGGAGCATATAAATTCACATGCGGAACTGCATTTTTTAAAGAATGCTAAGCTCTTTGTATGTGACGGAAATTATCGTTTGAGAGCGTGGATGAGTCATATCTTTAGACTCCATCAAACAGAGGAGGTATGGTACATGGCAATGGATTGTATAGTTCTTGACACCAAAGGTAAAGTGGAGCTAGTCATGCAGGTCATGCATGACATAAACAAGTAAGTCTCTTTTCATAAAAATTAACCACTTCTATATTTTAGTAGATTTTTGTTGACTTCCTACTAATTAGCTATGATATGTTCGAAAAGCAAATTGTAATTGACTTCATGGAAATACAGATCGACTGAGGACTCCCATATGAAGACCAACTTGGTTCACACGTTGTATAGGGTGCAAAAGTACTGCCTTCTACCCTTGCACAAGTTTATGGAGATGTTGAGGCCATCAGAGGTGAAGAAGTGTATGGCACCAATTACTAGGAAAACCTGGTACTCGATGCCTGCTGATGTTTTCACAGCTTTCATGTTTCGGGTAAGATTTCAATTGTTAAAATTTTCTTGCTGGAAAATGTTTTAGTGTTGACTATTATTTTTTCGGGGGTGGAGATTTGTTTTTCTCTTTTTATTTTAATTATGTTAATGAGACCTACTTCATTGCAGCAAGAGATTTTAGTTGCTGCGGATTCTGCGGGACGAAAATACACTGACACGACGTCGGTGGAGGAGAGAAGCAATCCCGGCATTGCAAATGCCATGAGAATGTGGGCTACAAAGAAGTCGAACAAATTATATATGAAGATGATGAAGTTAGTAGCAGTGGCTAATCCCGTCAATGGTCTACAA
Source organism: Rhytidiadelphus loreus (assembly GCA_947034895.1). Classification (NCBI taxonomy): domain Eukaryota; kingdom Viridiplantae; phylum Streptophyta; class Bryopsida; order Hypnales; family Hylocomiaceae; genus Rhytidiadelphus; species Rhytidiadelphus loreus. The sequence goes on from OX344764.1 coordinate 52,299,054, forward strand.
TTTCTAGAAGAGGTAAATTGATATTCATATAAATGACTTATAATAACATTGTACTTTGATCTTCATTTTTTTTAAAGTATAAACATTTATTATAATTTTGCAGGTAGAGAGGCACTGGAGTAATAATGAAGCCCCCGAGATGACACTCGAGAAATTGCAGTTAGTGGCTACTTGTCACACTACTCTTCATCACAAAATAAAGTTCTTAAAGTGGTGGAATGTATCTCTGCCCTCTCATGAGGCTTGGAAGTTTCCGGTAAAGCCGGTTTCAAAGACACTCCTTGGGCCTTTCTTGAACAGATGCCTATGGTGGGTTGGGGTAAGTACTTCAAAGCTAGCTTGAAAAATTTTGCTTGCATTTACAATTGTTTTAAACAATGTTCTCTTTAACACATTTACACGCACATGACTTTGTAGATGATGAAAGCTAATTTATGGGTTTTTTGGAGAAGATCGGAGATGCAGCGGTGGAGTACTTTGAAGGGGTGGTGAGAGACGATAACATTCCAATCAACATAGCTGTTCTACAATGCCCAGAGCACCTAGTGGATTACGTGGAAGGATGGAGGAGGAAGATTTGGGAGCAAGGTTTCATGGCGCATTTAAAAGGAGCAAACTATTTCAAGAAGGGTGTTTCCTTCATGAATTTTGAAGGCTCTAGCCAAGTAGTTTGGAGAGTTCTTTTCCGGTTTGTTTTCTGAACTTTCTATAAGTCAATTATCTAATCAAGGATGGAGATTATTCATTTCAATTCATGAATTTGATCTAATGGTATAACATCTATTAAAATAATGACTTGAATTTTAGAGGTGTACCAAAAGTTGGGGGTCAAGCTAGTACCTTCAAGACCATAGTTGGATCCGACGAAGGTCTTTGAGATGCCAAGTAGACCTCCAATTTTTGTTTCCAAATGGGGTTCCATTTCATTTTTCTTTATTCTAGCTTACCTTTCTATGTTATTGGGAATCCTATTCATAAATTATTTATTGTATTATTTCCTTGGGTTCACTTTGGAACTAAGTGAAAACGAGTAGGTGTACCAAAAGTTGGGGGTCCAAGTGGTACCTGCAAGACCTTAGTCGGATCCAACTAAGGTCTTGGAGGTACCACCTGGACCCCCAACTTTTGGTACACCATGTGGTTTTAATGTTTCTTTCCCAATATCTATATTTTTTTAAATCGTCATGTGAAATTCTTTATTTAATTTCTATTGTTTTATTTAATTTCCATTTTTGGGGGGACGTGTTTTTTTATGCACCAAAACTAATTTATTTCTGGTAGAGGTTGGAACTTGTATGTAATTGATTTTCCTCATTGACCTTCAAATATTTCAAGTTGGAGCTCCTTCCAAAAGGTGCAATTTCCTAGAGTGATCTTCCTCATTTTTTGTCTACATGGCTTGATCGTAGTTCGGCGGATTGCATGTATACTACGAACCAACTTCGGACATTCACAACAACTCATCTCAGTGGAGGAGGGTGGTATTTGGAATGCCACATTACCTTCTCGCCATCGTCAGAAGTGGAGTACAAGAAGTCATTTGACGACCTTGGTGCCATTGACTTGGACGTTGAGGAGTTCATAGGCCTTAGTGAGAGACAAAAGAGGAGGGCCATCAACAAGAGGGAGCACAATGACAAAAAGAAGGAAGCTCGGGAGAAACTTATCTTCAGCACGAAGGAGAAAAAAGAAGTTGGTAGAATTGCAAAGTTGGCAGAGAAGGAGCAGGTGAAGGAAAAGGAAAAGGAAAAGAAGGTAAAGGCCAAAGGCAAGAAAAAGGTGGACCCTAAAGCCTCAATTCCAGCATCTTCTACAGTGGATCAAGTCTCGCAAATGCAAGGCACATCTCAGATCGAAGTGAAGAGGAAGGCCCTCTCACAATTGACTAAGGACGTCATCACTCATGGAACCCAAGCTCTTGTCTTTCTTGAAGATGAAGGAGATGACATTGAGGATTTGATCCTAAATATTTCTATTGATGACCTTGTGGATGACATGCGGTCTCCTAAGTCGACTTGGTATTCAGAGATTACGGATTTTTTGAAGAAGGTACAATTTCCTTTTTTTTTAGTAAATATGTATTTTGAGTGGAATGACATGAGATTCATCTGAATTCATAACTCATTTTTGTGAATGCGACTTTATTGTAGGTATCACCAGGGAAGTCTTGATTTTTTTACGGTGTAGTTAATCGAAGGCCAGGGGTGGATCTCATCTTCTTCGATTGTCTGGAGAATCTACCTGTTCCAGGGATTTCTAGTACAAAAAATGAGGTTCCGGCATGGAACGAAGACATTGAGTACAAGGCTATGCAGTCAGTATTTGCTTTTGCGGAAAGGCATCTACAGGACCTTGGATGTTTGATAATTATCCACTCATTCTCTGTGGCTTCCAAAAGCGCAATTAAAGGATTGTATGAGATTTATCCAATGTTAAAGAAGGAGTGGTTGGGCATGAATCGCCTGCATTTGACTTCGGCATTGGATAACACAACCACGGTAAGTATAATGTCAAATTTTTAGCAAAATGATGTTAGTTTATCATTCATTTTGTAATTCAATTCTTACATTTTGGGGGGGAGATGTTTGCAGACGCAGAAGTTTTCAATTACCTTTTTTGTGAAGGATTTGGGTGCGAAAGGAAAATCCAACTTCTCTTTCAAATACACACAGATGATGAAGAGTGCGGGTCTTGACATTGGATGTGACAATATCTTGATGAACTTCACCAAAGAAAGCGACTTGGCAATGGATGGCTCTAAGCCATGGCGTGGGGCTCGAGAAAAAGACCCCCGGTTTTTTCAACTCCTTGAAGTCACAACCGATGAAGGAGATGTAGTGCTAGATTGCACTGCAACTACAAGTGCAAATTGAATACTCTAACTACGGATTCGATTTGTAATTTGTAAATGCATTATTCAACTTATTTATTTGGTGTTATTCAATCTGGACAAGTGCATCTATTACCGCTTGTCGTGGTACAGGGCGTCACATTGTGGCGTTAGAGGAGGATGGGGACATTTTTAAAGCCATCCTTGAACCCATGAAGAAGTCTATCCCGGTTGTAGCGCCAACACAACCACTAGTGGCAGTTCCGGAATCTGAAGATCCGGACAGTATCCCATTGTAGCTCGCAAGTTTGCCCGGAAGACACCATTGAGTAAGTAAGTTTGCAACTTTTCTGTATTTCCTTTTTTCCATAACATGTTTGACGTTTTGTGATCTAAGATTGTTTCACTTCTACTTGCAGTTTTCAACGATTGACATCAGTAGGTGGATTGATGAAGACACAAAGACTTCTCTTGAGTCCAGATAAGCCTTTTCATCTTCTTGTCTATGCCAAGAAAATGGCATCGGCATTTGCAGAGTTTGGTTGTTATAAACCAAAACGCCGTAAAGATACGTATGCTTTGAATGTTTTGGATTTTATAGATGGTAGTGCATGTGAGGGTCGAGAGACTTCAGAGTCATCATCATCTACGATTGACGGTTCTGCGACAGCATCCACTGCCACTTAGACTCTTGAGATTCACATCTCTTGAGTTGAACTATTATGTATGGATTTTTATTATGATTTGGATTTGTGTGTTTTATGACTATATCTTGGATGCTTGTTATTTGAATTTGAATTTTTTACACCTAGTGACCTAGATGACTATTGACAATAATCACAATTTATCCTAAACCCTAAAACATCATCCACATACATTTGCAAGTTCCTCAAATTCCATTATAATGACTCTATATTTGCTAAAATTTAAATATTCTAAATCTACGGTCATAGGTACCAAACTTGTTTTTTCTTTGCAAAAAATTCCCCGCTCACAGGCTCACGCTCACAAGCTCACATGCTAGCAACCCTGCTTTGAAGCCTTCTCTGGGCTAAGAGGTACCTTCTATAGGATCCAATTAATCATATTTGGGTTCCAAAGAGCCTTTTGTTGGTTCAAAGGGACCTTTACAAAGATCCCAAAGCCTTCAAATGACTCCCCTCCCCTCAAAGGCATAGAGTCCACTGGGACCAAAAAATTACTTCTTGGATCCAAGAAGCCTCTTCTAGCACCAAAAGTCTATCTAATGATATACCCAATAAATTAAAGGAGAGTCAATGGTATTAAAAAATGACTTTTTGAATTCAAAGTCTAGAGCCTTCTTTAGAACCAAAAGTCTATCTAATGACAAATGGAAAAAAATTAAGAAAGACTTTGGCACCAAAGAAAGGCTTGTTGATCTGTGTAGCCATTTAGAGTCCCTTACAACCTTCATTGAAAAAGCTCTTAGGAAATAAGAAATGGCTCTTTGGAATTCGAGGAGCCGTCTTCATGTTCCAAAGAGCCTTCCATGGAAGAACCGAATGGCAGCAAGAAAAGCCTCCTCGGATCCAAAGAGCCTTTAGGGGTCCTTTAGAGCCTTCATTGGAAGAGCCCGTGGAAACAAGGTAGGGCTTTTTGAAATCCAAGGAGCCTTCTTTGGAAGAGCCCTTTAGTATCAAAAAAAGGCTCCTCGGATTCGAAGAGCCCTCTTGAGTTCTTTAGAGCCTTTATTAGGTCAACCCTTGGGAACCAATGGAAGCCTTCTTAGAATCTGAGGAGCCTTTCTTGGCATTCAAGGAGCCTTATTTCAAAGAGCCCATTAGCACCAAAAAAAGGCTCCTTGGATTCAAGGAGCCTATTGGGATTCCTTAAAGCCTAAATTGGAAGAGCTTTTAGGAACCAAAAGAAGGCTTTTCGGAGGCTTTTCGGATTCCAAAGAACCTTCCTTGGGTTCCAAGAAGCCTCCCCTGCAAAAAATCTTTGGCACCAAAAATAGACTCCTCGGAACCAAGAAGCTTTCATTTGGTTCCGAAGAATCTCCCTTGGTTTTTGAGGAGCCTCCCTTACAAGAACTCTTTGACACCAACAATAGGCTCTTCAAATTCGAGAAGCCTCGTTTATAAGAACTCTTTGACACCAACAATAGGCTCCTCAAATTCGAGAAGCCTCCCTTGTAAGAACTCTTTGACACCAACAATAGGCCACTTCTCAAATTCGAGGAGCCTTTTTTGTCCTTAAAAGCCTTCATTCAAAGAGCTTTTGGGAACCGAAAGAAGGCTCTTCGGAATCGAAGAGCCTCTCTTGCAAGAACCCTTTGTTATCAAAAATAGGCTCTTCAAAATCAACCAACATTTTTTGTCCTTGAAATCCTTCATTGAAAGAGCCTTTGGGAACAGAGAGAAGGCTCCTCAGAATCGAGGAGCCTTCCTTGGGTTTTGAGAAACCTCCCTTGATTTTCAAGGAGCCTCCCTTGCAAGAACCCTTTGGCACCAAAAATAGACTCCTCAAAACTGAGGAGCCTTTTTAAGGTTTTGAAGAGCCTCCCTGTAAAAACTCTTTGGCACCAAAAATAGGCTCCTTGGAATCAAGGAGCCTTCCTTGGGTTCTTTTAAGAACTCTTTGGCACCAAGAATAGGCTCCTCGGAACTAGGGAGCCTTTTTGTCCTCAAAAGCCTTCATTGAGAGAGTTTTGGAAACCAAAAGAAGGCTCCTCAGAATTGAGGAGCCTTCCTTAGGTTCTGAGGAGCTTCCCTTGGATTTCGAAGAGCCTCTCTTGCATTCCGAAGAGCCTCTCTTGCAAGAACCCTTTTACACCAAAAATAGGCTCCTTGGAACCGAGGAGCCTTCACTTCTAGAAAATGGTGTCCAAATCAATAAAAAAAGTTGCCACTTTTTTGTACATTTTGGCAAGCTCTTTATACAAATGGGGTAGTAGAAGGTAGAACAAACCATATGGGATATGTGAACCACTCATAGCCTTAATTTACATATCCCATATGGTTTGTTCTACCTTCTACCACCCCATTTGTATAAAAAGTTTGCTTTCTCCACTCTTCTATCACCGAAGTTATCTCTCTTCTATCATTAAATTAATATAAACTTGTTTTTTTTTCTTATTAAAGTTTAAAAATTAATTTAATTCTCTTGTCTACATGGCAATTTTTGCCTATGTAGCATTCTCTACTGGACCGATTTTTGGTTTGCCATGTGTGTGAGCCCCAAATTCGTAACTTGGGACTCATTGTTTTCTTTTTTTTAGTTTATTACAAATTAAGGCATAAAGTAGTACAAAAAGCCCAAAAAAGAGTGTAGAACCAAAATAGGTATGTCACGTACCAGTATAGCATTTGGTCATAAATAGCCTTTTACCCATAGATTACCCATAAAACCCACTTGTATATAGGTTAGAACCCGTAATTAGTGGGAAACAATAGGGCTACTGGGAACTTACCCAAAATAGCCCAAAACCTAGTGCATGTGACCAGGATAGGCTAAATTAAGTCTTAGGAGAGTGGGGGAGGTCTCCACATAAATCTCCAAAGATAGGTTCTAGTTTCACCGTTCCACCAGCGAAACATTAGGAATCCAATTTGTTAGCTTGCAGGTGTCGCTTGTCCCAGACAGGCCGCATGGAGGAATCCACAGCCGCCGGATGGTGTTCTCGGATCTGGAACATGTCGGGACATCCACGGCAAAACCCATTCGCCCAGATTCCCTCACATGTGAAAGATTCCCTGACTGCCGGTGATTCAACCGAAGTCAGTTTTTACCTCGCCACCAACTGTGTGCCAGAATAGCCTAAGATTTGGCACGTGGCTTGGGGGACTCCATGAGAGGTTCCCCAAAAAGTCTCGGTTTTTTCTGATCTCCAAAGGATCTTTTTCCAAGCAGTCAACCGCCAAAGGCCACGTTGGGAAATTCATAGAAAATACCCAGGCCGCGGTAAAATCTCACTAAAAATTAGACTAGCATCTTTTATGTTAATAACGCGCCCCAACAAAATTCATGGAGTTCCAATAGCGGGAAGCAGCCGAAACTGACAACATCCCCCCAATTAATACCTAGGCCGCGGATCTTTGCGGGGTTGACCGGCGTCCCGGGAGCGTACGAAGTCGGAACGAAGACATCAAGGAGCCTTTTCTTACTCCCTAGAGCCTCCCCAACAACCCTAGCTAGTTACCCAAGCCAAAAGAGGTAAACCCCAAAAGTTAGGTTTTTACCCTTTTAATTGACTCTAGTTGGCACTAATTTCCGAGGGTTTTTTTGTGATAGAAATAGGGGGTAGGGGGTCCTTCAGGCTAAAAATGGCATTCTGAAGCCATTGGCGCAATCCATTTGCAATTCCGAGCTAAACTCCAAAAGTTAGAAACTAGGACCAGCGTAAAACCCAAGATTAGGTGAAAATCTCAAAGTTGGATGAAAATCCGGATGGATGAGGTTACTCGTCGAGGGGGGGAGTGGGCCCTTGGAAACCTATAAAAGGGGGCCCTTCTCTCTCCCAAAACACCCCCAATACTTGTTTTGGGTCCGTGGGTCCAAGCTATCTTGGAATTTTTGGCGTTTCAAGCCAAAAAACCTCTACGGTGTTTTTGGAGCACTTTTGGCTTCCGTTGTTGTTCTATTTCAAGCTTTCGAAGGTCCCCTTGGGCCCTTCTACCTTACCTTGTACCTTGTTGTGGGTTGAGTGGGTTTCACTTACGCTTGCGTGTCCTCGTTGTACCTTGTACTAATCCTAAAGTCACCCCCCACCGTACCTTGGCGATGCCGCTTTGGGGGGCCTTTAGTATGTAAGTCGGGCCTTGTTTATGCTTACTTTGCGGGCACGATTGCCTTGTATTTCAGTCCTAACCGTCGTCAACCTTCCGTGTTGTTTGTGTGTGGGCCCCACTGCCCTTAAGGCGGCGAAGCTTTGAACCTATAAACTACCCTAGTCTTAGAGTGTGTGTCAAAACAGGCCTTAGACGGCGAAGCTTTGGACCCAGGGGCATCCCAAGTCTTAGAGTTGGTGTCAAAACCAATTTGACGGCGAAGCTTTGCACCCCATACATTTTTTGGCTCCAAAGTTTAGTTCCCAAGATCTTCTTGGGAAAAGCCAAAGTTTAGCCCCCAAGAATTGTCCTAGGTTGTAGGAAAGTAGCAGCCCTCCCCGTCCCGAGGTAGCGGGATTAAGAGTCGCAAAATCCAAGTTTAACCCCCACGGCGAAGCTTTGACCTTGACCCTAGACGAACGACATCCAGTTTAATTTTGTGTAAGTGGGTTCCCATATGGGAACCCGAGGGTGAGGAATTTTGAGCCCAGCCAGCCCAGCCAGCCCGCCAGTCCAGCGGCCGGTACAGCAGGCCGGTACAACGCCGGTACACAGTGCCGATACAGCAGCAGTCCAGTGCCGATACAGCAGCTGATCCAGCAGCCGATTGCTCTCACAGCTGGTTGCTCTCACGAACTGGTTGCTCCAGACCAAACGGGACGATGCCCTGCGGGGCCCCAATCTCCTTTTTTGGGGGATTTTTACCCCGACAGGACTGAGAACTGGGGGTCCAGTTAGTGGGTATAAAATAAAAGCTTATCAATCCCAAGAGCAAGCAAAGGGAGGGGGGAGGAAAAGAAGTCGCCGTTCGCACGCCCAATCTGCACATGCAACCGAACGCTCTCACATCCCTCCAATAAGACAAAACAAACAATGGAGCGAGGTTAGAGAGGAACATGACTAAGTAGGGGAGAAAGGAGAGAGAAGATCAATAGTAAAGTAGGCTTAGGGGCGTAAGGGAATCCCCAAAAGGGCCTCTCCAACCATTAGAGGAAGGATGAGAATGACGCGGAACATGACAACGTAAGAGGGTAGTTAGGCTCGCAAGAAGTTAGCGTCATAGTGTAAGGCTCCATTAAGAGTTTGGTAGGAATAGTGTGGGAGTAAAAGAGGAGGAGACAAAGAAAAGGAAAGGGACTATTAAGGGTCGTTAGAGTGTACTACCTCGCAAAAGACTAAGCCGTAGGCATTTGACCGCTTCAAAATACGCGTCTACCATGGAATACGAGCACGCGGCCGGAGGCATGGAGGCGAAGGTCGCGCATACAAACAACGATCAGGTGAGTCGATAAACTACCCCCCTGCGCTTTTCCTTGAATTTATACTAACCTCTGTTAATTAGTGATTAATTCCGACTAGTAGATAGGAAGTAAGGGGGGACTTTAAGTTAGACCTAGAAGTTTATCAATAGGACTAGGAATCAGTAGCCGTTAAGGTTAGAACTCACCAAGAAGATAAATTAGATTAGAAAATAAATTAGGAAAAGAGATCATTTAAATTAGAAGATAAATTAGATCATTTAAATTAGAAGATAAATTAGATCATTTAAATTAGAAGATAAATTAGATCATTTAAATTAGAAGATAAATTAGATCATTTAAATTAGAAGATAAATTAGATCATTTAAATTAGAAGATAAACTAGATCATTTAAATTAGAAGATAAATTAGATAAATTAAATTAGAAGATTAAATTAGGAAGTAAATTAGATAAATTAAATTAGAAAATTAAATTAGGGAAAAAGATAACTTAGATTAGGAAGAGACCCAATCAACTCAGGAAACCATGGAAGGGACTTAGGTAATCCCTCCTCAGTCCTAGGGGAGGTCAATTAGCCTCAGATTCCCATAGATTAGGATAGATTCGGTGGTAGTTCGCATAGGTTGCCGTTAGGGGACGGTTAGCCCGAACTATTCCCTCGCCAATTGGAGACAACTCCATTGTCACCCGCGGAAACTAGGAACTTAGAAAAGAAGATCCATTGCTTGGAAGGCACAATGGACCGACGTTTAGTCACCCGTTAGGTTAGAATTTAGTTAACCCCTAGAACCTAGTTGTGTCCGATTAATTACCAAGGGTGGGTAATTAAGCGCCCACAATGTGGCGACAATTTTTTGAGCACATTTATAAATGAATTATTATTTTATTTTTTTGACTTGATCACCTTAACAAAATGGACAACAATTTTTTGTTAAGTACTATCCAAGACAATGTGACTAAGGATACAAACGACATCAACACTTTTTTGTTGATTTCTTGTTATGCTAGTCACTATTTTTCTACTAGTGCTTCTTTGCAAGAATCCTTTGGCACCAAAAATAGGCTCCTCGAATTCAAGGAGCCCTTTTTGTCCTTGAAAGCCTTCATTCATTCAAAGAGATTTTGGGCCAGGGGAAGGCCGTTTCAGGCCTGAAAACCAAACGTACAAAATTAGATTAAAAAAAAAAAAAATTAATTTTTTTTTATTTTTTATTTTTTTATAAAAAAAATAATTAAAAAATAATTAAATATTAAAGTCTGATGTAGCTGAACTTTGACCACATCAGACTGTTGCGCATGTGGCTAAGTTCCCTGAGTTAGAAAACTTAAGGAACTTGCGGCCATGTAAAGCAGCTGAATTTCCTCTAATGTAAAAAGCCTTTGGGAATTGAAAGAAGGCTCCTCAAAATCAAAGAGCCTTCTTTGGGTTCCGAAGAGCCTCCCTTGGAATAATTCTTTGGCACTAAGAAAAGGCTCTTTGAATTCAAAGAGCCTTATAGGTCCTTTAGAGTCTTCATTGGAGAGCCCTTGAAAATCGAAGGAGGGCTTTTAAAAATCCAAAGAGCCTTCCTTGGAGGAGCCCTTTGGCACCAAAGAAAGTCTTTTTAAATTCAAGGAGCCTTTTGGAGTTCTTTAAAGCCTTTATTGGAAGAGACCTTTGGCACCAAGAATGGGCTCTTGGAGAGTTCCTTCGGTTCTAAGGAGTATTCTTTAGAAGAACCCTTTGACACCAAGAAAAGGCTCCTTGGATCTAAAAAGCCTTTAGAAGTGCCTTAGAGTCTTTATTAGAGTAGCCTTGGGAACCAAAGGAGGGATCCTTAGAATCTGAAAAGCCTTCCTTGAGATTTAAGGAGCCTTACCTAGAAGAGCCCTTTGGCATCCAAAAAAGGATTTTGGATTTGAGGAATCTATTGAGGTTCTTTAGAGCCTTAATTGAATAAGTCCTTGGAACTAAGAGAGGGATCCTCCAAATCCAAAGAGCCTTCTTTGGAAGAGCCCTTGGATTCTAAGGAACCTTTTTGGGAAAGCCTTTTAGCAACAAGGAAGGGCTCCTTGGATCTAAGGAGAAATCCTTTAGTGAAAAATCTTCTGCACAAAAGAAGATTAAGAATTCTATGGATACAAAAATCATTCGTTGGATTTATTGGAGCCTTCCTTAGGAAAGTCGTTGTGGTACCAAAGAGGGACTTCTCATATCTGAGGAATCTTCTTTGGATTCTTGAGGAGCCTTCTATGGCACCTAGAGTCTATATAATGACATACCAAAGAAAATTAAAAGAGAACCCTTTGATACTAAGAAATTGCTCCTCAAGATATGATGAGCTTTCTGTGACACCAAGACTCTATGGAATGCCATACCAAAAAGAAAAGAGAAAGCCCTTTGGCACCAAGGAAGGGCTTTTTGACACTCATGAGAGTTCTAGAGAGCCTTTCCTTAGCTTGAAGGGACCCTCACAAATCACAATGAATTAGAGATTTTCAAATAATCCTTTCTATAAATAAAAAGAGGGTCCTTTAGTACCAAAAATTGTCTCTTTACATCTGAGGAGTCGTATGATGAATTTTTTTTATTTTTTAAATATTTGAAAAAAAAATTTAATCACAATTCTTATAATCCACGAAATTAAGAAGAAGAGGGTCTTTGGCACCAAGAAATGACTCCTCCCATCTGAGAAGCCATCTATTGCATAAAAAAAGTTTAATTTAAAAAAAAATTGAATTTAAAATCAAAATTGCAATTCTATAAACTCCGTAAATTAATAGAAGGAAGGTCTTTTTGCACCTAAAATTGACTCCTTATATTTGAGGAGCCATCTACTATTTAGTAGTAGTCTAGATCTAGTAGCCCTATTCTGACCCTATTCTTCCCATAATGATATCCGTCTAACAATTCATAGTCAAGACACATGTGTTTAGAGTTGGTTAAATAATGGTCAATTGGAGTAGGTGACATAGGCCTTATTGGACTAATTAGTTCAAAGTGGGAGTGGTATTTGGCACCCTAAGGAGTAAGGATGACTCAAATCATTTGTAAAATTGTAAACATCAAAAGAATACATACAAAAAGACAAATGTGTGGACAATGGTAATATAATTTGTGCATTCCATCTGCATGGGAGTCATAAAAAAAATGAATGGAGAGAACCATAGGATTCTAGAGCATGTATTGCAATGTGTAAATAAGGCCTTTCCTAGATGGATGATGAATGGATGATATGGATGAAACTAATTCATACATCATCCCTTTGGTAGTACCTTTTTTGTTGCAAGAGAGGCTAGACTATTATTCTTGGACTTACCTAGTACAACATTTGAAAGCTAAATCAACTGCCTTAAAATAAAAGTTTTGTAACCACAAATTGATTTTTTTTAATTCTATTTGTAATAATTTATATTTTAGTAATTTTGACATTACTACTTTTGGATTTGACATCACTATTTATAACTCTAACATGTCTATTTTTAATTAACAAAAGTCTTATTGAGTGCTCAAATTTAAATGCTTGTCGCTCAACACTCATTGCTTGTTGTTCCTCGCTCTAGCATCATTCTCCAAGGATGTACATATTTTCAGAATAATTAATAAACCAACATCTTCAATAAAGGAAAAGTCAAGTTCCAAAGACTCTCATCGTAAGAACAAAAAAGCTAACCCAAATATATGGAGGGAAGCCTGAGGCTCATGAACAGGGTTGACGAATTTCAACGTCCGGGGCAAAATCACGTCCATTTTTCGGACGTCCGGACGTCCGGACGTCCACATTTTCAGGACGCGCGGACGATGTGGACGGCGTCCATCGGACGGCATCCGTCGGCCATTCGGACGACGCGGACGGGCGGTCGGCGCGGTCGGCGGACGGATCGACGGGCGAATGGGCGGACGGCGGACATGTCTGCGCGGACGGCGGACGGAAGGCGCGGAGGCGGAAGGCGCGGACGGCGAACGGCGCGGACGGGCGGACATCCATAAAACTACAGTAGTTGAAGCCAAATTTGATGCATTATACTATTACATTTTTGTAGGTAATACTTGATCCAGAAAATGATGCACACAATGTAATTTCAGTCAATAGTGCTTGACTATTGAAAAACCAAAAAACCTTGATGATATTTTGAACATCATTAAGTTCATGTGCATTACAATGATAGGTTCAAAAATTAAATTGCCGTTACATGCTTCCATGTAACAATTCATCATGAACACTTGAATAATGAATTATACATCCCTTTCATCCCGAAGGTTGGTAATCACTATCTCCTTTCACCTCTGCCCCGCTACTATGACCTCTAGTATCCCATCCCGAATCTTCATCTTCATTGTTGTCTGACTTTTCCATATCCTCTGATAAAGATTGTACAATTGTCCCTCCTTGTATTTACTTGGATGCAACTGACCTCGTTGGTTGGCCCTTCCTCTGCTCTTGTTTGGCTCTTAGTATAGACTTTCCTATGCCTTCTTTAAGGCCATGAATCGGTTTTAATTTCCTCGCTGAAATTGGTTGACATACATCAAGAGGGATTTTACCAAGACTTTGTCTCTTTGATGGGGAAATTGCAAAAGCCTCCATTAATCTTTTATTTCGAGCTTTGTGGGACTCTTTCACCGTTGGTGGTCTTACTTGCGATCCTCCTTGATTGGGTATCTTTGCTCCAATCATCTGCTGCAATGTTCCATCACACGATTTGAATGAATCACGTTTTGTTTGGCCAGAACGTTGACCAAACATTGATGCCAATGTCTCGTCCTTCTCATCATCGCTCCATGATGAATTGAATGGATCTGGATTGACACGAAGGTGCATTCCGGTCGGACTGGTCAAATGTTGTTCAACTTGTTTCCCAAATCTTGAGCCTCCGGGACCATTCAAAGTTGTACTACCTCTTGTATGTAGTGCTGATGGACGATCGCTACGTGGTCGTAATTGGAGATCTTGCACAATTTGCTTCTGGTCTTCGACGTTGTGAACTAGCATTGGGCGATCAAACTCTGTCACACGTGCATCTACATTCGATGGTAATTCCACACATTCAACACTTGTATTATACACATTCATGTTAGACTTCACCCCACACTCTCCCATGTCATTGACTTCGGGATTTTCTTCTACAAGTGCCATTGTCATGGGTAGACTCTCGAGAATTGGAATCACTTCATCTGTTTGGGGGATGCAATCATTGACAAACATTGCCTCATTTTCTTCCACTATTTGCGCATGAGTGTCCTCCGTATTGGCTAGAATCTTTTCGCTAGTCAACAACCCGGTTCCATCTATAAATTTAGCTATAGAAGGGCCACCTTCATCATATTCACAATTGTCCTCATCCAATGGAAAATTGTAAATGTCTTCCGCATTTCTATCCTCGTCTTCATTGTTCCGATTTGGGCACCGGAGCGGTTCATCATCCAAATTGGTGATGTCATCGTTCATAGCATCTTCGTCATCGAATAGAGGATCACCATCTTCACCATCTTCATCACGCTCGTCCTCCGACATAGAATCTTCCGACTCTACATTCTCGGTGTACCACTTCTTCTCATCGTTTTCCTTTGATGCACAAAGGACTTTGGAATTCGTGTACACATACACCAAATCTTGGGCTCTCTGTGGCTTCAACTTGTTTCGAAATTTGTTGTGAACAAATGAATAGCTACTCCAATTTCGTTCACATGAAGACGAAGATACCGGTTGGGCTAAAATCCTCTTAGCAATTGGAGCAATGAGCTTCCCACACGCACCTTCAAAATCCCACCAAGCGTGCGCCGACAATTGTTGCTCGTCCGGATTCAACATGTTGTGAAATGGAGGTTCCCTGTGGCGGAAGGCTACAAATTCTTTCACGACCGAGGCATACTCCCCTTGTTTGCAAATTTTCATTAGAATATGCTTGCATGCATCCATTGCATCTTGGTCGTCGGCTAGCTCTTGGTCTTCAAGAAGGTAGGGGTTCAACAAAGCTCCTGCATAATGTAGATTGGTCTCCACCAATTCCCGTCGGGCATAATACGGTTGCACTAGTGGAATGGCAAGGTCTGAGGATAAACGAAAAGGCGGTTTATCTAAAGAGAGGACATGTTTCTCTAATTTCCTCATTATGTGCAGCACCTTGCCCATGCATGGCCTCTTTGCATCCAAGTCACGTAAACCATTTACAACGGGAGCCGACAAGTCCTTGAAATTTTGACAACGGCACCAAAAATGCTCGCTCAAAATTATCTTCTTCACCATCCGACATTCATTGCGGGATTTGGAGTTCCGCCCAAACTTCCTTGCGTATTCATCCCATTGCGGGTCCGTCATTGTTTGTTGCAACTTCCCATTGATCTTCAACATGCGCCCAATCATGTTGTAATTAGAGGCAAACCTTGTTTCCACTGCCATCAACAAATTATATTCCGGTGAGTACTTCCGAAATATTGCAAGTGGCATGTGCCGCTTCTTGAAGAATTTCACCACGATACGGGCATTTTCCACGACCTCTTCAATCCATTGTTCATTCCCCAATCTTTCAGCAACAAATTGAGGGCGTGCACCACACAACCTTGAAAAAAATGTGGGGATATTTACTAGATATCAAATTCCATGCTGCAGGGTTCACTGACGCATTATCTGTACTCACTTGCACCACATTGTTGGGGCCTACTTGTTCTATGAAGCTCTCAAGTATGCCAACCAAGTATGTTGCATTTTTTTTGTGCCCTGTCGTATCCACCGCTCCCAAGAATTGCTCACCCGCAGAAGACACGAGCATGGCATTTATCAATGGCCGATTCGTAACTGACGTCCATCCATCAATAGACAATGTTGCTCCAAACTTCCTAATGCTGTGTTCGGTCCGCTTTCGGAGATTGACCTCAATGTCTGCCTTTGCTTGGTCAAGCAATTTATGGCGTAAGTCGTGATAAGACGGTGGGATATAAGGCCATTGAAACTCGGTGGTTCGCTTCACCGCTTCTTTGAATGCTGGGTTCCTCGCAACAGCACATGGTATGTTTGCAGCATAAAAGAAATTGGCCCACACCGCATTCAACTTGCGTTTATTTGCTTCTTCAAATCCATTCACCAGACTACTTTGCTTTTGACTAATTAGAGGCCTACTGCTTGATCCCCGTGGAGTACCACGCTCACTTGATCTTTGTGTATTTCAGAAGATAGTGGATCCAAATCCTCCAGTGCAGTGCATGAGTCGGAATGTGTAGACCGTGCCATGTTTCTTCCATTTGAATTATCGCATTCCTGCATAGCCATAGGTGTGCCACTGCCATCCACATTGTTTAGAGACGATCTTCGTGGGATCGCCCCTTGGCAACCCAAAAATAAAGCTCAAACTTGAGATGTCATTTTTGCGCAAAGGCTAATTCCTTTGTCACGAGCCCCCGATGTGCCTTGGTATCCTAAGTGGCTAAACAACCGGCTTACTTTCTTGGCAAACACCAAGTTGCAAAACTGGCATTGCACTTTACCAACCTCCGGGAAGCCATACCAAGAAGACCAATCCTTGTTCATAGTGATCACCTCCGATTCCGTAAATTGGATTCAAATTAAAAATGTAACCGTTGGATAAGATTTGTAAAAAATATTAGAAACAATGTGTGAATGAAGCCTTGGAAACCAAAGCCCCCTTGTCCACTGAACTATGCATTACCAAGCAAGGGACACAAAATAAATTGCAGCTCCTAGCCTTTGGAAATCTTAGCGTTTAGTTTCTCAAGAGTGCTTATTAGTCTGAATTCTAAGAACTTATAGAATTCAAATCAGGCCCATTCTTCATGACCGTTGAGCAGCAAAAACTAAAACATTTCTAAAGCCCCAACGGTTCCGAGAACAAAAATGCGGACGGCAGCGACGGAATCGCGGACGGCGACTTGCGACAGGCGGACGGCAGCGTCGGAAGCGTGGACGGCGACCTGAGATAGGCGGACGGCAGCATCGGAATCGCGGACGGCAGCGACAGAATCGCGGACGGCAAGCTGTGACAGGCGGACAGCAGCGGCGAAATTGTAGGCGGGTGGCGAACTAGTGGACGGCTGCTGGATTTTGACTAATTGACTAATTCTACAAGTTTTTGTGGGAGTACGCATTATCTACATTGACAGAAATAATAGACAATAGTAATTATATAGAGTAGAAATTTTCAAAATTTCCGTAATGGGTAGGGAATAGGAAGCCTAAAACCGGAAATAGAAATTAGAGGCTTTACGGAAAACCTTAAACTGTAATTAGGGTTACAGTCGGTTCCGGAAACCCTATCCGGAAACCCTAACCCTAATCCGGAAACCGGAAAGTTCCGGCCGAGTAGACCCTAGGGCCTAGTCCGGCTAGGGAACTTGTGGGAACGCCAGGCCGAAAAGCTACTTAACCCCCGCTGTTTGCTTCATTCTCCCTCTTTCTCCGCGTGATTATCGCGATGGCGCTTAGTGAGTGAAAGTGTGGTGAGATAGGAACGTGTTAAGGAGAGAAGGGGAGGCCGATGCCGATTGCACCGGAAAGTAGAACGGAAACTTAGCGGATCAGGCGACGGAAACTTAACGGAAGATTAGTGGAAACTTAGCGGAAGTGAGTCGGAAGTGAGGATAGAGTATGGCAGTAGTTATGGCAGGACCCAGTGTACGGAAGTCAGGGATCGCGGCCCGGATGATCAATCCGGAAATCCCTGAGAATCCGGAACACCACCACCAACTGGAGGATGACCTGACGGATATGGGGTGCCTGGGGTTTCTGAAGAGACCCTGGAGTATCCGGAGCGAGGAGATGATAGACGAGTTAGTCTATGGCGCTCCGAATCAGTACCACCTAACCGTTAGAGGTCGTCCAAAGTCCTGGACAGCAGAGATATGGGCCGGAGTCTATTTCGCATCCTCTAGAGGATCCGGATGGGCCGGGCGGACAGAGAAATTCGCCGCGGATAGATTCCGGAACCCGGCGGATCCGAAGGAGGGATATACCGCATCCGACTGCCGGAATCCTAGGGACCAGAGACTCTTAGAGTTTTTGAGCCCCATCCTGTATCCGGAAAAGCCCAGCCGGATTACAGTAACGCTGGCAAACACGGTATTCGGAGCCTTAGGGGAAAGAGGGAAACCGGCCCCTAGACCAGTTAGCTGGGGGCTCATCATCCAGTCCATAGTAGACAAGCTTTCCGGAAACCTGGTGGGAAAGAAATCTAGTCCCATCAGTCCGTACCTCCTCCACTTGTATCACAAGCAGGAGGTACTGAGTAGTCCGGAAGATATCATCTACCAGCAGGGAGATAGCCTTCTTCGATACGGCCTACCTCCGGATTCGGATCCGACGGATGAGGAGCCAGAAGAGGACGTGAAACCGGAACTGGAGCATGATTCACCAGAGAAGCACGAATCACGCCGGAAGAGCACGGACCCGGATTCAAGAGGAAAGAATCAGCTTCCGGATCCTGTTCCATCCCGGAACATTGATTCGGAATTGGATATCTTCGAGTCGACGATCTCCTGGCTGCGGAGTCAGAGGACTGCCAACGAACGGATGGCCACCCTGATCCGGAGAGTCTGCACGGTGTTGAAGGTAGCAGACGAGACGGAGATCGTGGAGGCGATCAAGAGCAGACCGGATCCGGAGATGATCCGCCTATTGGAGGGACGGATCTGGGCAGTAGAGGCAGAGCGCGACCATCTTCAAAACCGCGCAACGTGGGCGGAGAGGGAGATGCACACCGCCAACAAACGAGCGACGGATGCGACGGAGCTGGTCCGGAAGTTGAGAGACCTGATCGACCAGCCAGCGGATATCATCACCAAATCCGCGCTCTGGAACAACCAGATGACCCGGGAAGGCCACATTTCCGGAACCAAGGTTGTGAAGATATTGGTAGAGTTTGAGGCGCGGATTGAGGTCGCATTGAAGGAAATGTGGCACTTGGTGGGCCACTTCGATCCACTCAGCGGATTGGAGGAGTTTCCGGAAATACCCGGAGGGGAGTTCCCGGAGACAACACAACTAAACTTGGGAGAACGATCGTCGGCCCAGCAATCCGGAAGATCCTCGGGGCAGAAGGATATTACGGATGGGAGGAGGATTCCGGATCCGGTTCTAACGCCCCGGACTACCTCAGTGAACCTCTTCCCGCCTATTCAGGATCCCACTACTGACGTGACGGCGATGACGGAGGATCCGGTTGGGATTCAGAATCCGGCCCGGACCCATCCGGAGGAGTTCACCCACATGCAACAGCAGACTCCTCCGCGGCCGCCACCATCGACTCCCATCGAGTTCATTGATCTGGAGAAGAAGAAGGCTACCCGGCGGAAGAACAGCAGCGATCCGGTGGAGGTTCTCGAGTCGGAGGAAGAGGAGGCAGTGACGAACTCCTCTTCCGAGTCAGAGTATGCGGAGACGGATCCGGGTCCGCCAAGGACCCAATCCGCAACCAAGTCCACCCCGACGAAGCAGATCCGGCCGAAGGCGCCGACCCGGATTACGAAGGGCGGAACGTCAACGAAGAAGGCGGGGAAGGGTAAATGACTAGGTTGCGTAGTTGGATTGTTAGTTTTAGTATTTTGTCTTCATCGCGGGTTTTCCGGATGTGGGACCCGCTGATCCGGAACGCTAAGTAGTTCCGGATTTCTAGGAATTTAACGGCTTTCCATTTTTCCCGGAACGGTCACTTGGCCGTTGTCCGGATTTTCAGCTGGCCGTTGGCCGCTTTTTCTTTGGACCGTTTTGGTCGTGTTGTTTTGGTTTTTAAGGGCGGGCCGGCTTGTGGCCTGTCATTCCATTTTGTGTCATTCAATCTGAGCACCCAAGAATAAACACCTTGGGAATCATTATCTTGCGTATCGCGTCTTGATTACTTGTGTGTGGGTGTATCCGGGAGAGTGTGCAAGGTAGGAATCCGGATTGGTTGGTGTCCGGATCCGACTGAAGGTAACTTGCAGAATAGTTTAGATTGAACTTGAGGAACTGCGCGCGGTGCCTTTAAATTGCTGGAACGGTGATCCGGTGGGATCCGGTAGTGGTCAGGGAGCTAATCCAGAACTCATGAGTAGTTTCGTGCGGAAGTCAGCAGCCGCCAAGTGGAACATTCCCAAACCATCGGAAGGTCTGCCAACCTCAAGAGCGGTCGACAGCTAGAAAGTAAGTCCTTTAGTTCCGGATTCCAACTATCCGCGGTTGTTTTGCAGTTGAGTCTAGTTTACGAGTGAGGAGCTGTGCGTGGTGCCTTTAAATCGCTGGAACGGTGATCCGGTGGGATCCGGTAGTGGTCAGGGAGCTAGTCCGGGAACTCGAGACGAGTCCCGTGCGGAAGTCGGCAACCGCCTAGTGGAATATTCCCAAACCACCGGAAGGTCTGCCAACCTCAGGAGTAGCTGAAAGCTTGATCCGGAAAATAGCTGAGTGTCGTTGTAGTAAGGGCGGGTGAGGGTGTATCTCTGCGTGACCTACCTTCCGGGTGGCCACCCGGAATGTTGTGAGAGGGACCATCTTTCCTCCTTACCGGACTGAGAACTTTGAGGACGGATACTTGTTTGTTGTTTAGGAGTTCATATGTGTGTTATTTGAGTGGTGATGTTCCCCACCCCTCGGAAAGAGCAAGTGAGGACCCTCTGAGGGTAAAACAGAGGTACCCAAAACCGGTGTGACGGATAGTGAGAGTAGGAATCCGGATTAGGGAGGATCCGGATTTGATTCCGGAAGACAGTATTTCCGGAACTTGGGTTTGTGTTGTGCCGGATCCTACTGCGGATTGTCATTTCCGGGTAGATCCGTAGTTCCGGAAGCTTATCTACCGCGACAACATCTGGAATTCCTTGGGACGATAACTCGTGTCATTTTAACGCTTTTGTGGTGTTAAAGATACCTACGCCTAGACTGCGCGTATGACAGTTTTAATTTTAGGGACTTAATTTAGAGATGCGTGATATTTCAGAAATTCAGAAATTAATGAGATAAAATTATGTTGAGAGATAGGCATGTCCAAAATCATACTTGATAAAAAAGTATCGCATAAAATATCAAAAACTTAGGAGAGTAAATTCAAAAACATTTGAGTAACCCACATATTTTTATATTAATGAAAAGCAACTCATAGCATACTATGAGTGTTGTGAATTAATAGTATTGAATCTTCTCGAGATTCAAAATAAACAACACTCCATAATGTCATATCGAAATACAAATAAGGTGTAACTATCCTATATATTATCCGTGCTACCTCCCTCAGAAAGACGCGATGAACCCTCTTTATCCTTCAGCCTTGCACTTGCACGGCGTGTTTGAGGACCAAGACTGCCCTCACTCATAGGCCCTCTGAACGCAGCTTCCATGTCTACTGCGGAAAAGTGTCGTTTCGTATCCGGAGAGTAGTCATCCTCGTCTTCAATCTTCCGTTTATTCTTCCGTTTTGGAGTCAAATCCACGTCTTCTGCCTTCAACGCTCTCAAAGCAGCATCCACTTTATCTACCAAAAAGTTGACCACGTCATCATCATTTTTCATGGAAAACCACTTTGGTTCTTCTCCCCCCACTAAAAATGCCCTCCAATGCATTATGATTTCGCCCATCCTCTTATCAAATGCCTCTGCCACCTCCACCATTGAATTTTCTGTGCTTGATTGCCCATCTAGTTCCACAAAGGCACGAACTTGTGCAGCTTCCTCCAACTTTGATAAAAACAGGGCCCTCCCTAGCAAAGTGTGATTGTAATCCCTGTATTGCTCATTAAACTCTTGTGTAGGCTCCACCTCTATCCAATTGCCATCTAGTCCTTTCTTCACTTCCTTTTCGGGAAATCAAAAGAATTTGTGGTGTTGCATGCTCCAATGGCCCCCCATACTACGACAAAACACTTCTCGATCCTCCTCGTTGGCAATACCTCTAGCTCGCAACTCCACCTCTCGATCGTGGGTCATCCACACCAAGGAATCTATTGGCACCTCCGATGATTCCTATAGCCCATGTGTAGAATTTACCGAATCCCACGTTAGACTTTTTCCCCAATGCGCATAATTTTGAAATTTGAATGGCGCTTGGTCTAACGGAAGGGTCCATCGATTGTATTCATGGTCGGGGGGCATAGCTTCCGAGATCCCGAGCATTTCGTAGAACCTAGGAGGCAAGGGAGAACGACACTCGGGGCACACCGAACGAATAAGGGATGCTCTGACGATGCATGTGACGTGGAAAGTGTGGGGACATTGGCCCATGGTGAGGGCTCCCTCGGGCCCAAAATGAACTCAACAAAGGCTACAATGACCCTCCAATATTAAGGCTGAAGGATCACAAGCATGCACCATTGTCTTGTCATTCTTCTTGATGTGTGCCGAAAGCGTGGGATAAGGGACCCAACCTTCTTCTAGTTCCAAGGCCCAATTAATGGAGGCCACCTCTTCCGTCTTTGTGTGGTTCAAACGCTCGAACATTGCATCCATGTCTCCCCAATATGTGATTTCGGTAGACCCCGTTGGCACAAAGGCAAACATCTTCTTCAAACGCCAAAGAGAGGACTCCACGCTATCGCATTCTTCATCCGACTTCATTGCCAATTTGAGTAGCCCTTTCATTGCTCGTGATATTACAGACGGTTTGTCTTCGAGTTTTTGCACCCATGCCAACCATCGAGAGTCCAAAGTGCCCTTCGGCATACATTCATCCAATTGCACTATCCGTTGCAATCGTTTCAACTCGGCCTCCAAACGCGTGTTTTCTTCGGTGACCTCGTTCAATTTTTGCTTCAATTCTCTGACTACATTGCTTTCCGTTTGCATGGAAGCATCGTGGAATGAGGAATTAGTATTACCGATGGGGGTCAAATACAACAAATCCGGATTGTTGTTTTCCTCAATGCCATCTAGTATGTCCTCCACTTTCTCCTTTTCCTTCTCAACAACCACCTCACCTTCTCGGATTTTCTTCTTCAACGCTACAATTTCGTACTCCAAGTCTTCAATAAACTTCCTTTGAAAAAGCAATGTATTATGGCGACGCTCTGATTGAGCCTCCAATGTCTCTAGCTTCTCTTTCAATTTCGAAGCATCCGCCGCCAACTTGAGATTCTCAACATCTATACCCTTATACTTCTTGATCTCCTCTTGGTATTCACTCAAAACCTTCAAATCTGTAACACGCTCGTCGAGAAATGGTGTCATAGATTGGCTGAACTTCACGAAGTCCAAGGCACCACTCAACAATTCAGGCGCTAATTTGGAAAAATCCGTTGCAACTTCTTGCAGCCTTGGAGCGACTTCTGCTACAAATTGAGCCGTAACTGCCAATTTTGATCCGGTCAAAACAAAATCAGCCCATTGACTCTCGGAAGGCTCATCTTGGGTTTCCGTGCCTCCGTTACTCGTGCCATCCTCGTTGGTGTGCTCCATGTTCTTTAAACGTTCTTCGTGTGACCGCCACAAATGTGAATCTTTACACAAAGATTCTAATAATGCAACCGAGGGCATCCGACGAACAATTTGCCATTTTGATGTCCTCAATGATGACAAATGTGGATACTTGGAATCGATAAATCCGCCAAGAATGGTCTCATTTGGCAGCACGCCATCCGATTGTTCTCCATGATGAGGTGAAGGATGCACCTCAACTCCTAGATTCAATGTCGGGCTCGGTGTCTTCGGCAAACTTTGCTTCGAAGTACTTGCCAAATGATTTAAAGCATTGCTGTCTATAAGATTCTGAATGGCAATTCCCGCATTAGCAACTTCTCCCTCAATGACATCATCATAACGTTCATGTGGTGCAGATGGGGCCACGTGCTCCACCATTGTTGTTCCATTTGGTGTGCATATCAAATCCGTTGGAGGAGTTAAAAATATGTCTCCCTCCACATGCTCGCCTTTGAAATCTTGTATTGCTGTACGGTTTTGTATTGAA
Organism: Rhytidiadelphus loreus; assembly: GCA_947034895.1. Lineage (NCBI taxonomy): Eukaryota > Viridiplantae > Streptophyta > Bryopsida > Hypnales > Hylocomiaceae > Rhytidiadelphus > Rhytidiadelphus loreus. Next base: position 52,322,789 of record OX344764.1, read on the forward strand.
GCCAATTGCATTGCGGAACTTGTGATCTCCACGTCCTTGGTCATAGTCATTGTCATTGGTTTGACCTCTCTTTTGGATTTAAATGCCTCACTTGGCCCTGCTTGTGGATTGTACAAATCGGGAATATCTTTCCGATTACATTCAAGCACACGTGGAGCGTTCGCTGTCGTTGGAAACGTGCTCCAATCCACCTTGCGTGCCAATATCAATTCTGCATACACCATAGAAGCCAAGCTGTAGTTTATATACCCCTTGGACATTGCTTTATCCCTGAAGAGGGCCCGCCAAACTTCATGCGCTCGGTGAATGAAGTGCGTATTGTTGCAATTCTCTGGTTTGCAACAAAAACCACGAGTATGGATGATGTGGGCCTCCCTAGGCCACAACTTGTCGATGTGGTACATCTTCACATACTTCTTGCACGTTTTGGAGGACCAATATTCCGCTTCCTCTGCTTCCCAACCACCCTCTGCTTTGATGTTGGAATCATCTAAAATCTCATAGTGGAGCTCATGGGCGGTTCCCTTTGGTTCAGGCCTCCTACTATTGTCACCTCCGCCGGTCAACCCACCACTACCTTCAACGCCTTGACCACTCATGGTTGTCAACTTGAACTTGTCCGCAATTGAATTTAAATAGTCACCAAAAGTATGTGTCTTCAATCCACCCAAGTTTCAATGAATGTTTGTATGTGAACCAATAATGAAAGATGAATGACCCCACCTCTCCACCATGTAGGAGAAACTGGCACAATGAAGCAACAGTAGCACATCCAAAACGGTTGTGAGTCCTAGGAAGGAGAGGGAAGTGAGAAAAAACAAGAAGGCCGTCCGCCCTTATAGCCGTCCGAAACCAAACCTAAGATCGTCCGCCACCGAACCTCCCCCGACCAATGCAAAGCGGACCCGTACGTCCGCTCAATCGGACGGCCTATCCGTCTCCAAATCCGATGCTGCCGTCCGCCTTCCCACCGCCGCCGTCCGCCTGCTGCCCCTCGTCCACGATTCCGACGCTTCCGTCCGCATTTCCGAAGGGCCGTCCGCCCGTCGGAGTTGCCGTCCGCCTGCTCCAACGGGTCCGTCCGCATTTCCGACACGGCCGTCCGCCCATCCCTCCCCGAGGTCCGCCCAAGCACACTTTGGGGAGTTTGGGCCTTGTTTTCACCCTCTTGAGTCCTTTAGTCCTCTCCTGATTTTCAGAAGCATAGGATTCTTTCATTTGAGAATGTAGAGATGTTGTACTAGTACCGGGTGCTCATTGATGAAGGAATGTTTCAATGTTCGAAGCATTGACTTGGTTTTCATAAATGTCAAGGCAATCCACGGACTCAAAGGTAGTATTTTGACTAATGCAATGCCTCCAAACCCTTGTTAGGGTTTAGGGTATAGGGTTTAGGCCTTTCGTTGTCAAAATGGGGGTGACAATTACAATCCTTTGTCTTTGATTTTGGATAAACAAATATGGCCCCCAAAATTCCAAATAGAACTAATAACAAAATGGAAAGGAGTTATTGAATTGCAAACAATTCCCAAGGTCCAATTCATGTAATATTCAAAGTTGATTAATTTTCCAATGGATCAAATCTTTTAGGGGTTTGAGTGCCCAAGCCATTCAAAGTGTGTTGTACGTATGAAAAAAAAACATGGCCTTTTAGTATCCACAACGAAAGAAACATTTGTCCTTGCATTCCCTAACCATGTAGATGTTTAGACTTTAAAAAATTTGCTTGAATGCCTAGTAGGGTGCACATGAACTTGTGAGGTTATAAGAAGACAAGTGTATGCACTATTTTCATAGCACGTTGTCCCACCCTAGTGATTGAGCAAGTTATAATTTCATACTAGAATTAATTTAACTTGATATAATTGGCGCTAATATTTTGGCACCTTATGATTCTTTAAAGAATGGAAATCAATACATTGGAAATCAATAAATTCATTCAACTCAAAGGGAGGGGGGGGGGAGACTTCTAGAAATATACTTCCACACATTTTCATGCTAGAGTATCGAAACCTTTGCAAGCCCCTAATATCCCCTAAACCCAAAATACCATTTAAAAGAATTTTTGTCTTTGGTTTTGAAATGACCATTTTATGAGGTGTTGACATACAAGAAACAAACCTCGTAGCTTCATTTGGACAATGAGAAGCTTTAAGTTTTTTCTCGAAGTTCAAATAAGTAGAATTAAATTACCATGTGTTCAATTCTTCATTTCATTTAAAAATTTATATCATAGGAAATTCAATTGCATCCCTAGAAAATAAGAGAAAATTATAAACTCAATGCATGCACGTAAAAACAACATACAAAAATATGTGAATCTTTTAGATAATTCCTAAATTCACACATCCTTTTTTCTATTTATTTTTTAATTTTTAGATCAAATGAAATCCCAACGCCATTGGCACAAAGGAACCACATTAAAAATGAAATTGAACCGGAGGGCCAGCCAGCTGGTGACATTAAGGATTCAAAGACCCCTAAGGCCGTAATGATCAATTTGGGCGGGATGCACTTCAAAATCCCACCCCCGTCCGCTTAGGCGGACCCCGCCGTCCTCCGTTCCCACGCTGCCGTCCGCCCGTCGGAGCCGCCGTCCGCGTGCTGTTGATCGCCGTCGCGATTTCGGCGCTGCCGTCCGTTTCGTGGAGTCGGTGTCCGGCTGGGCGGTCTGTTCTGGCCGTCCGATGAAGCGGACTGCCGATCCGTCCGTTTCATCGGACGGCCGAAGCGAGGCGGACCATTGGCCGTCCGCTTTGGGGTTTGTCCGCTCGTGCGGACCTCGAGGCCGTCCGCCTCATATAAGGCGGTGCAGACGGCCCGTCCGCTCTCACTTTTGCCTTCCCCCTTGTGCTTTGCAAGAGAGAGCAGAGAGCTTGGTGGTTTATCCTCCATTGGCTCCTTTCGTAGGGAAGGTAGGAGTTGGGTTTTGGGGGCCTATATTTTGCCCGTTTTTTCCAGTTTATGTGTACTTGGTGCACTGTAATTTTTTATGAATTAAATTGGGACTAAAAATTAATACTTTCTACGATGCCGAGATCAAAGAGAGCGGCGAAGGGGAAGAATGTAGTGCCCGATATTGACTCAGCACGTGAACTTCCTTCCAATGCTTGCAAAGCATTCTTGATTGAATACATTGTGAAGTTTTATGAGGCGGAAACTACTGTGTCTCTTGACACTAAATATGTGAGATACCAAGAGGAATGTGTAGAAAAATTCAAGATGGATATGACACAGAAGTTCACGAATGCTCTAAACGTTCCAGAATGGATTCATGAAATGGAGAAGAAAGGCTTCCAACAATTTCTAAAGAACAGGGTGCAAGACGCATTGTGGAATGCGAAGGTGATCCTAGAAAAATACGGGAGGGAACACCGTGCAAGTGATGAAAGCTTTGAACAAGTCATTCTCAAAGCTGACTTGTTTGTTCGTCGTTGCGCTCCGTTTGCAAAGAGACGGAATCGGCGAGGGTCATTGGGTTGGTGGACTTCGGATGAAGGAGATGTAGAATTGCAATGTGGACGACGGCATCTCATAGCACTACCAGACACAGCAAGGGTGATTCTACAAGATGACAAAATCTTGAAGGGCGGATACGCAACAATTCGCAGGGTTCGAATTGAAGGATGTCATGAGATTCCATCATTTTGGGAATTTGCTGCAAAGATATCTCATCAACAACGGATTCGTCCTCAACTTGCGAAGTTGGAGCACCAAAACAAATCAATGGCAGTGAGGATTCCACATGACGGAGTTATTCGGTTTGCCGTTGTCCATGCAACAAACAATGAAGGGTATGCATATTGGTGGAATGGTGGTACATTGCGGCAAATGTTGATTCTCAATAATGATTATTCAGATAACATTGCCATTCGATTGTCTTATTCACGACCAATGCCCGAAGAGGTGATTCAAGCTTTCCGTCTTGGTCGATGGAGAAAGAAGCGCACCGAGTTGGCATGGGCATTGGTGCATATCATGAATGCGGTCCACAATGCAGGTCATCTACACAATGATATTTCTCCCGACAATATCATGTTTCACTTTCCTGAGGATGAATCATGTGTTTACATTGGAGTTTGCGATTGGGGCATGTCTACGGTTCGTACTGAACCAATGAAGTCATTGTATACGTTCACATCCGTGGCAGATCGGGATGCAGCTTTGAACCGAAGGTGGTGGGTGGACCCTTCAATTGCATACGTGCACCGCAAAGATGCGGATGTGGAAATGATTCCAACTTTGTCACGTAAATCGGAGGAATATGCCGTTGGTCGAATAGCTCAACGGATCAACAAACTATGCATGTCAGAGGCCTACACATCGCTTCATCGTGAAAATGAAGGACATACGAGGTTTAGCCACCACGATTTGGCAAGGGTATTTCACCTCTACTTGGATCGCCTTTGCAATTCAGTGATTGCGGAGCGCGGAAGTTTTTCCGAAATCATCCAACGATTTACTAATTCTTACAATTGGCCTATTCCAGATGACCACTTCCGTCACTCATATTAATATATGAGTGTGCTACATAGTACTATAGATTATAGAAGTAATCGATAAATGTATCAGTGAGGATGTACGTTACTATGTGTGCTAACTATAGACTATATATACACCATCAATGTATGCCAATATATGTGAAATTGGCTTTCCGTTTTGAACATTTTGTATTTTTCGGAACACAAACTATTTAAATACAAAACATCTTTTTTGGGTGGATGAGAAATGTAGACTTGGAGTTCTTCTTCTTGATGTATCATTGATGTTGGATTGTTGGGTACCTAGCCACCTAGGTTGGCAAGGTGGTGTGCTAAATTGTATGATCTATCGTGTAAATGTATATGGCACATGCAAGAGACTCCCCCAAATTTTCATTGGGGGGCAACAAAGTAACAACACCATTTGTATTGAAATAATACAATTATACAATATGTTGTTTTGCAAAGTTGATTTTGTTTAGGAGAAGCTTAAGTGCCAAACTCCTTGAATCAATTTTCCGTTCATTATTCTAGAACCCTAAATGAAATTAAAATTCCAAAGCATAATTGGGTTGTGCTCTTGTAAATTAAACCGAAATCCCGGGGAGGACACTCCCTATGTTTTAGCAAACTACGTGCGGCGGAAAAAGTAAAACAAGTAATACACCTTAAAATTTAATTTCTTTTTCAAAAAAAAAATTATGGATAGATTTTACTACTTTATAAGTTTATGTTTTGAATTATTGGTATTTTTTTGTGCTAATAGTAATTAGTTATAAATTTTTGAAGAAAAAAGATACACTGTAAAGCTGAAAATAACTTTCACACCTCTATATTATATAAGAAAAAAAATTTGAAAAATGAAAAAAAAATAATATAGAATAGCTTTCTATTGAAAGTTTATTTTGGTTGAATATTGATGCAATAGTCATCTTCATGTGAGCTCTATAAATATTTTAGTTGGAGAACATGCCATTTTAGTTCATTTTTCAACCCTTTCTAGACAATATATCTTATGTTATTTGGAATTGAATTTTTTGTCAATAGAAACCTTTAGTCATTGTTAAACAAAGCTCAAAATTTTAGAATGAAATTATAGTTTATTCAAGGTGAATTACATGAATTACTTTTTCCACCGCCGCACGTAGGTACCCCAAATGTAGTGAGAGTGTCCTCCCCTAGACCGAAATTGCAGATTTTAATTTGTAAAAAATTCTTTACTCAAATTTTGTCTGAGATTAAAGGTGTTCTCAATTTCAAATGCAGTGCTTATCATGCCATATCTTTCAATCCATGCAATCAAAATTTTTGAAATTTTGGCGCCATGCTCTCAAATAAGTTATGTACAACATACTTTATTTAAATTCCCCCCAGAAATTGATGTTATGTTTTTCTACGGTATATAAAGTAGAAGTGGTCCGAACAAATCCATTTTTCTAAAAACATCCATAGGGCTTTAGGGCTTAATTACAATATATTTTATTCATAATTTACAAATAGGAAAATACTATTTGTTAAGAGCCAACATCTTTGTACCGTGCTTGTCACTTTCTATATTATGTGGCAAGAGATTACAAATTTACAATCACTTGATTGTATTGTGAGACAACAACTACAATCTTACCAATGTCCAATAGTCCAATCTACTTCACTCAGATTCTGATTCGGTGTCATCTTTTTGGCTTGGGCTTGTACCACTAGACCTATAAACATTGAGAAATGGTCCTCCGCCATAGTAGTCGTCTCCATATCTGTTTTGCCCACTTGCTTGTCCATAATGTCCTTGGTATGGACCTCCAAAAGTTGGAGGAGGAATTGAATCATTGTGAGTAGATGCTCCTTGAGTTGAACCGCCATAAGAAGGGCCTCCTTGAGGTTCATGAGAACCACCTCCAGTAGACGTAAAGTTGTATTGGGAGCCTCCTTGGTTACCTTCAAAATGATGCGTAGTTCCGTGGCTTGTCCTTGAGCTGTGATACCCCCCTTGAGGGTCATTATCGTAGTGTGAAATACTTCGCGTATCTTGCGAGCCATATGCACCACGATCGGGTCTGTACACCCCATGATGGCCATATTGTCGACCACGGTCCTCTAGGCTTCTTTGCATTGCCTCTCGCATTTCTTGTTGGTATTGAATGTGCTCCCGATCTTCTGTACGCTCGTGCCTCTCTTCCATCCTCGCGGGTGTTGGAGTGTCTTTCTCATCATCATCACTTGACCATTCATCTTCTGCATCCGGCAATACAACCGGTGGAAATCCAAACTGGCCTCGATTAGACCACTCTGGCATGCAATCGCTCGGCCCAGTCCAACTGGTATAAAGTACCGCATCACTGCGATTCAAGTGGGTAACATCTTTTCCGTAAATTGTGCGCCAATCTACATCTGTGTGGAGTACAATCTCCGCCCAAACCATGGTCATGTTGGAATAGTTCATTAAATTCGGTTTGGAGTCCCGTATTTGAGCTGAACGTGTTACTTCCTCGTATCGATGAACAAAGTGTTTGCTTTGGCATGTGGAAATTTGTCCTTCTTAACGACGAACTTGCACCTCTGCGCGTTCTCTGGACCATATTTTGGAGAGGTGCGTCATTTTGATGTACTTCTTGCACGTCGTGCAGTCCCAAGTTTTTTTGGATTCTTCTTCCCATCCCGGTTTAGCTACACACATTTGGTTGTCCCAATCATCCCAATTTATATCTTGGGATTTGCCCTTCTTATTGGACTTTGATTTGTTATCGCGAGGCATGGTAAGCTTGCTTAAATGATTAATGCTTCGCACTTACACTTGAAACAATTTAGGGTTCGATCGCAATCATTTGCACACCAAAACGGAAGAGGCGCACAGAGCCTTAGGCACTAGATCACCCACTCCGCAAGGGAAACGATTGTGGCAAAATAAGCCGTGCTCTCCGCTATTTATGCAGTTGGACGGCATGAATCCACGTACGGGAGCATCGAACGGCACACATGCGGACGGCAAGATCGAACGGTGGAAAATCGGCGTCCGTCACATCGCACGGTCACCGTCCAAAGCGGACGGGCCCCCGACGGGCGGACGGACATCCGGTCGCCAGTCCGCCCTTGTTCCGTCGGGCCGTCCGCTCCTTTACCGTCGGCCCGTCCGCTTCTGTTCCGTCGGGCCGTCCGCTTCTGATCCGACGGGGCGTCCGCTCCTATACCGTCGGGCCGTCCGCTCCTGTTCCGTCGGGCCGTCCGCTCGTGTTCCGTCGGAAGAATCGGCCGTCCGCCCGTCCGCTTGTGTTCCGTCGGAAGAATCGACCGTCCGCCCGTCCAGCGGTCGGACGCCATCTACCGCCAGGTATGTCAAAAGACGTCCTGGGGTCAGCGTCCGCGGACTCTGGACGTCCGGATGCCCTGTCAACCCTGCTCATGAAGAAGTTGTGGAAAAAAAATTTGTTCTATAAAGTCAATGTTCTTCAATGAAAGGTTTTGAAATCACAAAAAGAAATTAATGAACCGTTGTAGAATTGATTGTTATATTTCTTCAGATGAACCTTAACAGTATTATTTGGTTCCAAGGACCCCTAAACCACAATCAAACTACAATATAGGATTAGTTGTTATATTTTTCTAAATGAACCTTGAAGATGCTATTCGGTTCCAAAGAGCATTAAACCAGCTTCAAAATAGTTTACAAAGTTTTGTGGTCAACAATGCAAATCTTAATGATTTTTGTAAATTTTTGTTTTTGAAAATAAATATTCAAAAAATTACACTCCATTTTCTAGGACATCTACTATAATGTGAAAATCAAGCCTTTCTTGGATGGATGATGAATGGATGACATGGATGAAGTTCATTTGTACATTGATGAATGGATGTCCTTGATACAACATTTGATTTCAACATTGATTATTTTAAATTAGAAAATTCCAAATTTTTTTTGCAATTTTTTCTATTTTGGATTTCTGACATTTCTATTTTGGGATCTGACAATACTATTTATTATCCTAATATGTCTATTTTTAGTAAAAATCCTTGCAATGAATGCTCAAATCTAATCGCTCATCGCTCAAATGGCTCAATGCTCAATGCTTGTTGCTCCCCGCTCACACTCTAGCATTGTTGGTATTCAGGGATAAGGACTTCACAGATTACTTTGAATTTAGACTGTTGTCCGTGTTTTCTTGTTTTGGACAATACTACATTATATAAAAATTCACTACTGATATTGTGTGCTTGCAGTTGGAGGACGCCGCTTCAGAGTTGTATGACACTGTTATCCGATTGGATAATATTCCAGTGAATATGGCAGCTCTCATCAAGCCCGTGACACTAAAAAGAATATTTAGAGGGTCGGAGAATGAAACTCTGAAATATGGCATACACAAGCATGTTTAGAGGGGCGGACGCATTCAAGAAGTTAGACACCTTCAAGGATTATAAGGGGGCGTTGCTTGCAGTTCATTGTCTTATTTTCAGATTGAACTTCCTCCATTAATGAATTTCCTTGATTTTTTTATATATACCAATGATAATTTTTAGAAGTCTTCAATATGTAATCCACTTGACACTTGTGCAATGTGGATTTACAAATATTAAACCGTCATACCTTATATTTCTTTAATATTGAGATTGTTTTACATTCTCATTTCCAGCCTTTGTGTGCATCATGATCACCCTATTTGGGTCCATCTCGGGCCCAAGATGACTTCAATAGTGTCCTACCTTCTACAACATCAAATTTTGGATGGAAAATGGACATGATCCCACATTCACTTTGTATGAGTATCTTATGACTAATTTCTTTTCTTGTTCGTGTGCACAAGTATTTTATGTACGAGTTGTATGCCAAGAAGGCCATTGCAAAATCCGATTTGCCTCCCTTTTTGACAACCTGGTTGAACAAATCGAAAGACGATTGTATGTTCTCGACTTGGCAATTGAAGAACTAGACAACTCTACATCTCCAGGCTTGTTCCTGGTATCTTGAATGCAATATCCGGTCCATTCCGCCTGAGGAGGGCAATTTCTTTAGGTCACTAAAGGAGAACGCTCCTGTAGAGACTGAGTTTGATGAGTTCGTTGGACTTGATACTAACGCCCGTGCTAAAGCTATAGCAAAACGGGATGCAACTAACAAGAAAAAGTTGGAGAGATTGGAGGAGGCAAAGAAGAAAACAAAGGAAATCAAGTTGAAGAGGATCGCTTCGAAGGCTAAGAAGGAGGAAGAGAAGGCCAACAAGGAAGGCAAAAAGAAGAAGGCCAAGAATTCTATGCCGGCTACAAGTCAAGCTGACTTGAAAGACACCTTGTCTAGTTTTTCACTCACTTAGGACCACTTATTGCATGGCCTGACGCCTATTGTTTGGAATTTGGATCCCATCCCTGACATCGACGAGTGCATCATGAACATTTCATTGCAAGCTCTTTCCGCAGACAAAAAGGCCTTGGACAGCGTCAAAGCCTTTATGACAGTGGTAATTGCATGAATTTGTATGATATATGTCTACTTCTTTCTAGCACAACATAATAAAACATGTACTAATTGATCAGTTCAATTCTTACTTCTTCCTACAATGGACTTCTAGTGTTTGCTCACTATCTTCTTGTCATTCACATGTCTTAGTGTAGCATCCAATTGACAAACACCGGTATTTCAACGGTGTATTGAGTACAAAACCTATGGTGGATTTGATTATTGTCAATGTTCCCGAAGGACTTCACATGCCTATCATCTTGACTTCACCTGGACCTATTCCTACTTGGAACCAGTTTTCAGAAGATTGGTTGGTCCCAATCTTTGACTTTACTCATGGTTACTTGCAAGACAATGAATGATTTTTGCAATGTATCCATTCCCCTCTAAACCACACAGAAGCCAACTTTTTGGCTACTACAAGGAATACGGGTTCTTAAATGGTGAAGCATGAACCATCTTTACTTGACGTCACTTTTTGATCCAAAGAAGACAATAATAGCTCATTTCCATCCATTCATAATTTTTATTCTATTTATCATTATGAACAATTAAATCTCACTTAATTTTTTTCACAAACTCAACGGTTTGCCATCTCCCTCGTGGTCAAGAACATTGGCCCAAAGATTGGGCATGACTATCCATCTTAGTATGTTCCTTTTGCAAAAGTAGGTGTTACTATAGACAAAGACGATTGCCTACAGAACTTATGTTTAAGGTTGTCTTGGTGGACATCACGACAACTTGATAAACAAACGTCAGACAATGACTAGTAGAGATTCCGCGACAGCTAGTAAAGTCAAATTTACCTTTAACTTTCAAAAAAGTTACCACGTTTTTACCTCGGTCACCTAGATGCCATGTAGTGTCCACTTGGCACAAATTGGGGCACATGCAGTTCTGTCGGCTAGGGGCAAACTTGTATAAAGGCAATCGTAGGTAGAAGACTACGGCTGAGTGTAAGCCCCAAATTCGTCACTTGGGACTCATTGTTTTCTTTTTTTTAGTTTATTACAAATTAAGGCATAAAATACTATAAAAAGCCCAAAAAAGAGTGTAGAATCAAAATAGGTATGTCACGTACCAGTATAGCATTTGGTCATAAATAGCCTTTGGTCCATAGATTACCCACAAAACCCACTTGTATATAGGTTAGAACCCGTAAATAGTAGGAAACAATAGGACTACCGGGGACTTACCCAAAATAGCCCAAACCTAGTGCATGTGACCATGATAGGCTAAATTGGTCTTAGAAGAGTTAGGGAGGTCCCCACGTAAATCTCCAAAGATAGGTTCTAGTTTCTCCATTTCATCGACGAAATGTTAGGAATCCAAATTGTTAGCTTGCAGGTGTTACTTGTCCCAGACAGGCTGCATGGAGGAATCCATAGCCGCCGGATAGTGTTCTTGGATCTGGAACATGTCGGGGTATCCACAACGAAATTCATTCGCCAAGATTCCCTCACGTGTGAAAGATTCCCTGATTGCCGGTGATTCAACTGAAGGCAGTTTTCACCTCGCCACCGACCGTGTGCCAGATTAGCCCAAGACTTGGCATGTAGCTTGGGGGGCTCCATGAGAGGTTCTCCAAAAAGTCTCGGTTTTTTCTGATCTCCAAAAGATCTTTTTCCGAGCAATCAACCGCCAAAGGCCACGACGGGAAATTCATAGAAAACACCCAGGCCGCGGTAAAATCTCACTAAAAATTAGACTAGCATCTTTTATGTTCATAACGCGCCCCAACAAGTTTCATAGTGTTCCGATAGCGGGAGGCAGCCGAAATCAACAACATTCCCCCAATTAATAATTACGGCAAGATCCTTGCGGGGTTGACTGGCGTCCCAAGAGCGTACGAAGTCGGAACAAAGACATCAAGGAGTCTTTTCTTACTCCCTAGAGCCTCCCCAACAACCCTAGCTAGTTACCTAGGCCAAAAGAGGTAAAACCCAAAAGTTAGGTTTATACCCTTTTAATTGGCCCCAGTTGGCACTAGTTTCCGATGGGTTTTTTGTGATAGAAATAGGGGGTAGGGGATCATTAGGGCTAAAAATGGCATTTTGAATCCATTGGCGCAATCCGTTTGCAATTCCGAGCTAAACTCCAAAAGTTAGAAGTTAGGGCCAGCGTAAAACCCAAAATTAGGTGAAAATCTCAAATTTGGATGAAAATCCGGATGGATGAGGTTACTCGTCGAGGGGGGGAGTGTGTTGTAGCACAGGAAAATTGAAATGCTTCTTTAAGACCGGAAAAGGTCCTAAAGTGACTTGTTTATCGTTCCCATAGAGATTTGTCACTGATTCTTAATAACCGAATATACGGACAAGGTTTACCACAAAAAACCCAAGCAAAACCTACTCAAATCCGTTAGGAAAACTTAACTAAGCTATCCGGATCACCTCTAGATCTGAATCTAAACTATTTCCTAATCCCTTGCTCTCTACAGTCTACCTACAATGAGGACCAAAACTAGAAACCAGGTAGCTAACCCAGTTTCCGGATTTCCTGTCAACGTAACCGGATTCGAGTTTAACCTCTGGACCAAGAGGGGTCTGCGTATTGTGCTTAAAGAAGGAAGCTGATTACCTACCCTCTGCGTTTTATAGTGTCAAAAGTGCCACTTTCAAATAAACCAACAACAATACACACATATACTACTTAACCGACTTTCCTTCACAGCTAAACCGGAAGATTCCGGATCAGCAGATCACACAAGAAAACCTAGCTAAACAACCTAACAAATACTACAACGACGACCTATTGGATTAGTCTAAGATCCGGGTAGAATCCGGGACAGACGAAATGGAGAAATATCACATCTCCTTCAGTTTCTGGTTAACCGAAGAACCTATCAACCATTAAGCTTAGAGAGTTCCTATAATTCGACGGTTACAACTCCTAGCCTACTGGGATCGTATTCAACTTAACGGAATCTGAACTGATCACGCCATTTGGGATCAGGAAAACGCCGTCTCACACAGACTCACTTAAACTCCAGAATCCGGATAAACCCAACATCCGGGCATACTCCCCCTCTACCTATTCCTGCAATCCAAATGAACATACAATGACTGACTATGCCATCCAAGTACGCTCAGACACAAAAGGTGAATCAAAAAGCTCTGACTTGTATTGCACGATGCTAAGAAAACAAGATCCGAAAATGCACGTTTAACAACTAAAAATCTGAATCCTAAATAGTTTACAACCCAAGGGCTTTTACCGCCCAAGGGAATCAAAAGTAAACCCCCAAGGGAATGACACGTGTCATTCTCCTTATCCTCATCATACTTGACTTCATATCAGCCGGCCCTTTACCATAAAAAACGGATCTCAGATCCTAAAAATCCAGATCCAGGCAATTTCAACAGAAACTCCCTACTCATCTAAAAAGCTACTTGGAAACTACTTTTCCACCCAAAACTTAGGTTTTTAGCCGTCCACCTATTGTTCTACCTAACCCTAAAATCACTTCTTCTGTCGCTTAGCTGGGGTCTTCACTGAAGTTGTAGCCCCCTTCCTTGTTGGTTGTTTCCGGGCAGAACCGGAAACATTTGAAGCCCTTCGCTTCTTTGTCTTCGACTTCTGTGCCTTCAACTTGGTCTTGGTTGGCTTTGGAGTTGCTAATTCTTGGTCTGGATCAGAGTATGGCTCAGATTCTTCCCCACTCCTAGAACCGGATTCTTCCTCTTCCTCTTCAGATTCGTCTTCTTCTTCTTCTTCTTCGGACCCTAACTCGATGGGTTTCTTGTGCAACTCCGATCTTCTCTTTGCTGCTTCACTTGGAGACCGGGAAACGGCCGATTTCTTACTTTCCGGGGTTTCCCGACTTCCTTCTTTGACTTTGGTATGACCGCGAGTCTGAGATCCAGGTGTAGATACCCGATCCGCACCGGATTCTTGCATAGCACTTCCTTTCGCTGGCGTGGTAACCTCTACACTTCCCGGAGACTTTCCGGTTTTATCCCGACCCAACAGTGACATATGCTGACTATCCGATCGGGGAGGTTTGGCGGGAATACCCTCCTTTCTTGCTGTGGTTTCCGGTTTTGATTCCGGTTTCGGAGGCTGACTGCTCTCTCCCACTACATCCCTCAACTGAACAAGTAATTCTTCCAGTTGTGAATGGAAGGTAACTAGAACATTAATGACTTTGTCCCCTATTTTTCCTTCCCCTTCTAAAACCTTTTCATCGAAGAGCTTGGCCTTGTTTAGTGTCTCAACTGGATATGCAGTAAACTCTGCAATCCAGTCGAGCATCTCCTTTGACCAGATTGAGTTTTTCCTCACCTGATCACTCTCCTGACTACTCTCTCTCAACTCCTTTTTCAAGGTGATCACCTCATCCATCAGTACATTGATTTTCTCTTTTCCGGCCCTACTCTCAACATCCTGAATGAGATTCCGGATCTGTTCCTCACATTGACTCACGGGGATATCACCTAGCAATTTACTCACCCGAACTAGGGTACTTCTTTCTTTCTCATGACCCTCCCTGACCTAATTTAGGTCCTTGATGATCTTCTTAAGCGGATCACTCCCCCAGACTGGGTCTCGTTCTTCCCTTTTTGACTGTTCCGGTTTATCCTTGCCGGAATCCCCGGAAGACTCTTCTAGTCTCTACACATTTTCTTCTTTTGAGTCTGCCTTCATACCATGTGCTAGCCTTATTTCTTGACCCTTATACTCACGCCTTTCTTCTACTCTTATGCAGTCATGCGCGATTGCGCGTGGTACAAGTGGTAAAGGAAAGGAGAAAGACTAGACGGCTTTGTTTTCCCTACTGCCTTACAAAGCTTTCCCACATGATTCCGCAAAACTAACCCCCAATCGACTTTCCGGTCTCCGGACAGAGCACCGAAAATCGTGATGCCTAGAATAATAGTTAACCTAGTACCCCTATCCAAACTAAAGATGGGGACCAGGAATTCTAACACCCTCCTTTCCCGATCGTCTTTGCACTCATTCACGGTATACCCATCCTTAGGGTGAGGAGGGTTTAGAAACTTACCCACCGCATACTTGCCCGTCCTTGAAGCGGGCCCTTCTCCTCCCCTTGTGAATCCGTAAACTTCCCGCCATACCGCTGGGGTCCATTTGTCCGGAACTGCTCGCATGGTCTTCTTCCACTCGTTCGACTGTGGGTGTAACACTTCCCTCACCATCACCTCGTCCTTGAAATTCCATGGCCTCTCCAGCAATCCGGTGCAGCCCGGCTGGCTCAAGTCCTCCAACAAATCCGCTTGCAACACTGCATCTTCCGGAATCACCGGACTGACGTGCTTCAACGATACTTTCACAGTCTCCTCTTCCAACTCATTTCCGGTCATGGTTGTCTCCTTACTTCACACTATTGCAATAGTTCCTCACCACACTCACTGTCTCAACTGAAGGTGTTGAAACAGATACTATGTTGGGAAACCCCGGAAACTACTACACACGAGAAAAATAACAAACAACAATGGAGGAGGCCGGAAATGTGTACAGGAACCCTAAATGTCTTGGCTTTAAACTTTCCGATCGGGAAACCCCTAATTTCCTACCGTTTGATCCTGCCGTTCTTGCTAATTATCCGTTAATCCGACCATTCTCTAATTTCCGGGTACCGTTGGTGGTCCTAATTAGCTCCAGCTGTCGCCCGATAGTCTAATTACCGCCTCGATTCCCGATTCCGGTCTCCGCATGGGTTTCCCGATATCCTTGGTAATTCCGGTTCTGTTGAATACTAATTTTCTGCTTAACTACTTTTTCATTTTATGATTTTCCTATCTTTCGGTTTTCAATACTATGCTATGCACTTGGTTAAATCATAGGAAATTTGAATTTCCTATTTAAAAAAAAAAAAAAATAACTATAATTATATAGTATCTATATGCCTAGAGTGATTTTGGATCACGACAAAGTGGGCCCTTGGAAACCTATAAAAGGGGGCCCTTCTTTCTTTCAAAACACCCCCAATATTTGTTTTGGGTCCGTGGGTCCAACCTCTCTTGGTTTTGGCAACTTTTGGCCAAAACTTCCTATGGTGTTTTTGGAGCACTTTGCTCCTTTTTGTTGTTGCAATTTTAGTGTTGAAGGTCCGTGGGGGGACCTTCTTTCTTGTCTTGTAACTCTTGTGTTTTTTTTAAAAGTTTTCTTACCATCCAAGTCTTCTTTTTGTGTCCTTCGTCCGCGTCTTGTACTAACCCTGGAACCACCCTCCACCGTACCTTGGCGATGCCGCTTTGGGGGGCTTCTAGTTTCATGTTGTGTTATTTTATGTTGTACTAACCTTCCCTTACTAACCACGTTTCTCTCCGTGCTTCGTACTAACCAAGTCTATTGCTTTTGCAATTGACTCAAGTCTTTGTGTCCGTGTGTGGAAAAGAGTGGAGTAGTTCCCCTTGGGGTAACCAGACCCCACCGTTCCTTGTTCAAAGTTAGAACATCATATTCAATATTTTGAGACCTCGGGACCCTCTCAAAATAACATTACCTATGGGCTCCCAAAACTTGCATTCTATTTCCATTAGATTGAGCGCAAAATTTGCGAACCAAATTATCTAATGAACACCAAATTCTCTAATTAAGATAACAACAATTTCCATTAAAATGATAGTTTTGCAAAATTTGAGAGTCTTTTTGTAGTTTCAATTTATTGTAGAAGTAGTGTTTTGATTCATACAAGTAAATATTGTATCTTTTAATGAACACCAAGCCATGAGCTGAATGGTTGGTTGAGTGAGGCAATTTATCTTCTTCAGGCAGTTAGAGTTCCAATCACATTGAATTCGTATGAGTAGTTGAAAAAATACATGACTCGGAGTAGCTAAGTGAGCTTTATAGGTAGGAAAATTGCACCAACCAACCAACCTCCTTCCTGAAAGGGTGACAAGTGCTCAACACATTAACAAAATTAAAGTGGTTATATCTACTAATCATTTTTTTCTAATCACTTGTTATTTCTAAATACAATTTTTACAAACAATAAAAAAAAACTATATCAAGAATTATAAAGAAAACAACACGGAAAAATATAATAGTCAATATATTAAAAATATATAGAGGCACACTATCTTTATAGAACAAAACTACTATCCAAGGAATATATGAAATATTCAATACAAAATACTATAAATTCAAAAACTAAACCAAATTAAATGAATCTAATCCAAAAATATCAAACATATGAAGCGAGGCTGTGGTTGATGATTTCAATTTGTGGAGCCGGGATCTTGAGCAAACATTGTCGAGTATCCTTTCGAATTTGAGACTTCCATGCTGTCATGAGAGCGTTGGTTTCTTCCCAAATAGGTGGATCAGCTATATCAACCTTCCAACGTAAACCTCTTTCACTATCCCATCTAGTATAGTAGTCTTGAACATCTTGACTCCTTGATGTTGGGCGAAAGTATTGAATGAGAACACAATTCGGTTTCTCAGGGTTACAATCTGGATTAGACAAAGCCCTTGCAATCCAAACCGGCCGTGTGTCACCATCTGCAGGACGAACTGCGACAAAATATCCTTCAAAGACATCACGACCAACCCTGAAGGATGGTTGGGGACGCCCCCTCAAAGGCCCAACATACACATCATCCTCCCCAAATTCTTCACGATCCTCGCCATCTTCTCCTAATCGATCTACCACATTTGCTTGAATACGGGTAGCGGGCCAAAACCCATCCTTCAGAACATGAGACGCAGTGATTGGTTCCTGCAAAGCATCCCTCACATCGCGCCAGTAGTACACCAAATGCTCGTAACGCCTTCGGCACTCTCCTGTGACATCTGCATTGCACAAGTTCTTCCAATACTTTACAAACCCAGATATGCCCTTCATAATGTCCTCAACACCTCTCATAGGCTTTGGAGGAACTGGCAACGGCACTCCACGAGGCCACATACTATGCCCCTCAGAATCCTCCTTCCACAACTTAATACCTCTGCCATCTCCTCCCAACCATTCCACATCAGTGCACAACAATTTGTACTTCATGACCGGAGTTCCATTTGAATCCAAGTAGAACTTCACTTGTTGCGGCTTTGTATGTCCGACAAGGATATCATCACCATCCACAAATGCACCTGCAATGAATCCTTTGAAGTCTGGCACCTCCTCAATGAGGTGAGGGATAGTGGGAATGGATTCTACATCCATAAAGGACTTCATGAGAGCTGGGATCGTTGGAAAGTTCTCCTTCTTCAATAACATACTCCATCTTTCAAACAAAGCATCAATATCGTCATGCGTGTGACCCACAATCATGAAGTTCACGTACACTTCACGAAAGATCTTGTTTGCTACAAGTAGAGACTAGAAACAAAAAACATATCTATTCTTGTTGTCCCCAGTGGCATTATCCATTTGCACATTAAGAATGGGCGGCAATTGTGTTGCCGGAACTAATGTTTCCGGGGTGGGGGGTAGTGACGCTTCGCACATCTCTGCACCTTTGAGGATATTGTGAAATAAAGGCGCCGACCCTGACCCCACAAACAATTGGTGAGAAGAAGACTTCGGTGGTTCCTCTAAGTCTCGCAACAACTTTGCCATTGACCCTATAGTATAATTCGAATCGTGGGGGAAGATATCCAAGCCATAATGTGCATAACGAACATCTCCATGACCATGCGCAATCATGCTAGTGACAAAAACGAGCAACTTCACTAAGCCATCCGTCTCTTTGCTCTTGTGAGAAAAGACTGGAGAAGCGGTCTTGGCATGATCCATCTTGTCGTGCATAATTGTAAGGCACTCGTGAGGAGAAGTATGCGACATGTAACGGTTTGCATAATACAACTCTCTGTGTGCATGAGCAATTGCAAGATGCTTGTCCAATCTGATCGACCATTTCAAAGCGGTTTGGGAGCCAGCTAGGGCACCCTTCCTAAGCTCTTGCAATTTGTCACAAGTGCCGCACCGAGCGAAATTATCACCTGGTTTCTTAACGTCATACTCTGCAAACTTGGTAGATCTAATCTTGCTCAAGTTGGAAGCGGAGACCTCCTTGAGTCCAAAAGCAACATTGGCCTCATTGATTTTCGGAATCTGATCCTTCCATTGAAAGGTAGCTGGGAGAATCATGGACACAATTTTGTCTCCTGACTTCAAAGTCCTAGTCTTATGTGGTATGTGATCAGCCTCCTTGTCTACAATGCACTTCAACGTCGCAACAGCTTGTTCTGTGTGCTTCTTTAGCTTAAGCAATCCCGAATTACCATGCTCCCTGGCTTCTCGTTGATTCTTTGCATATGCTTGGTAACGGTAAAATGTCGCTTCAGGGACTCCTACAATAAGCATCCATGCTCACATGCAAACATTGATGCCTTCTACCGTAACCATTTTCCTCCCACGTGAGTCATGATGAGCCGACCTATGAACATCTATCTTCATGTGGGCTCTGAACTTAAAGCTAGATCGTTAATACATGCGTTCACGGAAGGCACGAATTTTTTCCCTTGGAAATGGCTGAACACAATTCTTGCTGCAGTAGACTTTGCTAGACACTGTATTGATAGCGTCTGTAGTGAGGAGTTCTTTTGCCTTCAAGCCAATATCGCGAGGTGCATTCCGTATGATACTTGTATATGGTCGGGCCGTGGACGTAGAGGGTGGATTCTGCAGACTAGCTTGAATACGATTGAATGTATCTCGGGCATCATGATCGTATAGACTTGCTCCGCGGCAATGGACTAGTTTAATAGGCCATGCCACTAGCGAGTACACCTGCTCATGGGGGATGTCCTCTTCACAATGTGTCTTGGAAATGTGGATCCCTACGTGCGTGTCTCCGAGTGGACCATTCGCGCCGAGAACCAAGTCAGAGTTCACACTGTGGCAAGTACCTTCACCAACGAGTACGCCCTGGTTGTTGTACAAAGTCACGCACTTTGTAATCCACAATCGACGTGGGAGACCTTCACACTCCGGAACGCCAACATTCATCTCTTCCAAATCTTGAAATTCATCGTCTGATGATAAGATCATGTTGATTGGATCCTCTGTGGAACTCATGGTACCTATTCATTACGAGATAGATATAAAGAATAAGTATAATAGTCACAAATTAATGTAGCCGCATATCAGCTTGCCTCGAGCTAAATTTAACATCGAAAGAATATTGAAATACTGAGAAGAACTAATATATCGCATGATTTCATATCGTGATGACTACTAGTATATATAATAATCCTATAGGGCACAACATAAAGTATAGGGCAATAGGGTTCAGTAAACAAGAAAAAAATGTTATGAGAAATGCCAACATCCGACCCAGCAGTTCAGCTCGACTCGAGCTAAACTGCTGGGCTGGATGCTTCAATTCCCTGAACCAAATCATCATTTACATTGTTGTATTTTTGTATGTCATGATTTCTTAATATAATTCCCTCGAAGATTCTAGAACAAAACTAGGAGCGCACAATAGTCCTGACATATCACATTATCAGTTTAGTTTGATTTTGACGTTCAAACAGAATGAGATGCTGTGCTTCATATGTCAGTTTAGCTCGAATGGAGCTAAACTGCAATATTAAATATAGAACCTTTGTCCATGTCCAAATCTCATAATAAGACTGACATATCACATTTTGAGATAAATCTTGATAAATACTTTGTATATTTGTGCAATACTGTTATTTAGGCAAGTGACGAATCTAATATATCATTTTAGCTCGATTCGAGCTAAAATGCAAATATAGATATCCTAATTTCAAATTATTATGTATAATTTCAATCCATATCCTAAAATGTATATGTCAAATTATTCCAATATAATTTATTTCGAATCAATCGTTCATAAAAGTATTCCTAGAACTCATTGATCTTCATTCAGCTTGAATCGAGCTAATTTCCAATAGAGTGAGTCTGAAGGAGACTCTTTTGTGTTGATTCAGCTCGAATCGAGCTGAATTGCGATGAAATCATGCAAAACAGATAGTTGAAGCTAAAACGTTCCGTGATTTCCGGACTTCGAGATCTTCGTAAAGAGTCTGGAAATTGACCATTCAATGACCCGTAAATTGCGGCGACAAATAAGGAACACTCAAACACAGGTACAGTTTCCTTGTACAATAAACTATTGAAATGGAGCTTGACGGAAGTTGTACATTTACAACTACTGATATAATCTAATACACAGAAGATAAGAAAACACGTTATAGAAGTCACTGACAAGGAAGGAATGATTGGTAACGTGTAAGCCTCGCAACGAGTACATTGTATTGAATGGACAACATTAAAGTGAGCGCAGAGGTCTGAATGACTAACCACAAACTGTTTGCAACAAATGCTTTCTCGAAGAGGAGGGGAGAATACAACAATACAATAAACAAACTCCTCACAGACTTCAGACGGCGTAACGACACAAGTCGAATAAGGAGTTGCGCAAGATACAAATGAACACCAACGTCGATAGAAATGAGGAGTAAGGTCGGAAGAGGTGTTTGCAAATGGGACGGTCACTTGCACGAAACTCCTTACGCGGGAAAAGAAGAGCGCCAATTCATCGCGCGTTTTCAACCACATACCTTTCAATTTTGAAAACCCAAGAATCATGGTAGTAGTGGAGACTATACATAAAGTAAACGGCATGGAATATTTAATTTAGCCACAAAAATTGTGGCCTCGTCTATTACTGAGGGATTCCTCTCATGATTACTTGTTGACTTTTGAGGACTATTGTGGCTGCAGGGCATTTGCAAAAGTCACCTTCACCTACTCTTTCCAATTCAGGTATTTTGCCTTTTTATCAATAATGCTAGATTCCTAAATCACAAGTTCAAAGGCTATTTGCACTCTGATTGTTATTTCGTGCGTTTTTCCTGTTTCAACACCAAAAAAGAGATGTAGGTTATTTCAAGTAATGATGGACTTTCATTGGCTACGCTATCTTATTTCTAGGGGGCGGGAATGTTTTATCCATCGCCACACTCGAAAAAAATGGGCGTCCACATATAATAATGAAAAGAAGTTCCTCTTTGTATCCAACTTTAAATATAAAAAAATTTATTTACAATGGTAACTAAGTTCCTTGCTTTCTGTAGGGTTTAGGGTTTAGGGTTTAAATGTCCGGATTTGAAGGAAATAAAATCAAACTTTTGCAAATTAGGAGACCCCTCATTGTTTCTTTTATGATCTAAGCACTATCAAGCTTTCTAAAAAATCCAAATGCCACCCCCTAAAAAATGTATACGTAGTGTGTACATTTTTTACCTAAGAATAAAACGCAGCATACATTGTACTATTTAAATTGGATCAAAGTACTAAATACAGTAGCTACTTTGAATAACTTATTGTGAATGCTGAGAATGACCTAATTACTTCAATGCTTCAATATGAATATGAATTTAACCTCTAAGAAAATTAACAACTTCTGTGTCTATTTTGTCTTAACTAAAACACTGTAACAACTACTCTATTATTTAAAATGGTTGTAAAGAACTGTTGAATACAATGGCTTTAGGGTAAATTCTCATGATTGAGTTTTACAAATGATCTACATACTTGTAGAGTTGAAAGGCAATAACAAATTTTCCTTGACAAATAAAAAAAAGTTTAGTACATGCGTGTTTCCATTAAGTTATAAAAATTAGTGCTCCTAGCATTAAGTAAAGTCATTAGTTGATGAAATCAGCTTTTGCAAAGTTTCAAATATGATCAAAATACTTCTATGCTTCAACAGAAATATAAATTTCATCTATTGATGAATTCAGAAATTACTTTTGTGTGTATTCTACTTAAAATAAGAAATAAGAAATGAAGAAATTACTTTCATTTGTTCTCTATTTTTACTCCAATTGTTAGCTATAAGAAAATGTGATTTTAGTAGCCATAAAATTAGTGATTATGATGATATACATGGAAAAATGAATGAACATGTTCCACTTGCAAAGCAATTTCTACTAGGGTTTATAAACATGCTATTATCCTTATTTTCTTTTTGTGCAATTTATTGATAGAACCAAAAAAAAATTCTACTCATTCTTGTTTGCCTTTGATATAGAGATTCATTAAATGCATTTACAAATGAATAGATTATTGCTCTTACTATAATTTTATGCATTCATTGCATTTTTTTAATTAAAAGAAATTATTTATTTTTTGGTAGGGTAATACTCTAAATTATGAGATGCTTAGAATGACTTGAAAGATTGAGTGATTCTTCTATTATTTTTCTAATTTTCTCCAACTTCTTTAAGTAATACACTTTCTTGGGTGAGAAAGATAAAGTTGGAAATAAAGTTAAGATTTAAGTTACAATAGTATAGAACTACACATAAGTCATGCTAATTTTTTTTCATACAATGTTAACCATTAGAAAAATATTCAAGCCTAAGCGGGGCCGCGAGTTTATAATAGATGCAGTACACAAAAAATGCGCTGCATGCCTGACAAAACCAATGATGACGATGGTCTGATGTGATCGCAATGTGGCCGTTGTGTCTCTTGAAGGTAACGTGTCTGATTTTGATTCCTTCAAGGCGCGTGGAAGGCATAACCGCAGAAGTTGGGTGGGAAGACTAAGGTAGTATTCTCTAAAAGCGACCATTTAAGAGGTGGTCCGCCTTTTTCATAGGCTGAAGTGGACAGAATTATTTTTAGATCATTTTTCAGAGAAAGAAAAATGGATGTGGAAACTAACACAAGTGGTTTTGTATTTTTCCAAGTATTTTTGAATTACTTATAAATTTTCAAAGATTCAGGGCATAGGCACCTATTTGTGACCATAGGTCTCCCAAAATCTGTTCACTTGCAGTTTATAAACAGATGTGCGGAAATCAAAGGCTCTTGCAACAGAAAAATAATTTTTTCTTGATGCATTCAATTGTTATAGTGGTCCATTTAAGGATCAATTGGTTTCCATTTTTCACCCCGAAATAGGAGCGGTTTGAAGAAGGGGAGCGCTTTTACAGTATACTACCTTCAAGGTCATATTTCAGAACTTTGTGTATCACTTTCTGCATGCCACAATGCCTATTTTTGGTGAAGCCATATCTTTTTTTAGACTCTGCATGTGTGGGTTTTGTAAGGCCTTTGATCAAAACATATAACCCCCAGGTGTAGCACTTGGGGCCCCAAGTGTCTCAATTAGGACCCCTAGTGCTACATCTGGGGGCCCCAAGTGTCTTAACTGGGACCCCAAGTGCTACACCTGAGGGTCCCAAGTGTCTCAACTGGTGCCCTAAGTGCTACATCTGGGGGCCTCAAGTGTCTAAACTGGGACCCCAAGTGCTACACCTGGAGTCTCGAGTGTCTCATCTGGGGCCCCAAGTGCTACACCTAGGGGGCCCTGAGTGTCCCAATTGGAGCCTTAAGTACTACACATGTGAGTCTGGAGGGTTTCAATTGGACCCTCAAGTGCTACAAAAATTTCGAATTTTTATTTATTAGGGAAGTTCCAATGTAGTTTATAAAAGTATAATTCCTAAAGTCATGGAAAAAAAATGGAATGGAAAATAAAATGAAGGACTTTGAAATAATGTGAAAATTAAATATAAAATAACAAAAAACTTTATCATTTACCCCCTGTACAAAGTAAATTCCAAAAAATTAGCTTGAAACCTTTGTTGTAGTTAATAGAACTATTATTCTAGAAGTCATGAAATATAAAACATTTTTTGATGGGGAAAAAATGTAGAAGTTTGAAAGATGTGAGTTCTAATAGCACATACAGTTTACGGTATTTCTTTTTCCCCTAGACAACCACTGAAAATAATATTGAACCTTGGATTCGTGAAAGATCACAAAAATCCACATTGTGAAACTCATGAAATGCAAAATGGTTTAGTAGTCATTCTTGGAGGTAAGTTTTGAATAATTTCCAAACTTTGCATTTGTTAGCACCAAAAAGAGACAGGGAATTACCTATAATTACCAAAGAATTGAATCTTATAATGAAACCTTTATTTTTAAAAGGATTTCGGTAACCTCAAAGTGGATTCCATACAAGAATTTGGTACCTACGAACATGTAGAGGGTAGGATCCAAAGGCATCTTAAACTTTCATCTAAAACATATGGAAAACATGTAGTCATTTTGCAAATTCTAATTTCATCAAATGAAAGTTGATAGAAAAATATTTCAAGAAGTACAACTCTTCAAAATTAAAAATCAAATCTTTCATTGTTTCTTTATGAACCTCATACTTTATCTTTTAAATGTAGAGTTCATCCATTTACTTCTAAATGGATTAATATTCTAAACATAAGAAAATGTAAAGTTCTAAACATAAGAAAATGTAAAGTTCTAAACATAAAAAATGTAAAGTTATACTATCAAGTAAAATTTAAAATAATTATAATTTCTTTCTACAAGAAGGTGCTAACAAGAACTTTTAAATCACATTCTTATATTCATATGCATCATTATATTTGTAGATGAAAAATATGAAGGCAAAAATTAAAAGCTCCTTCTACATTACATTTTACATCCAATATTTGTATTTCCCAAAAAATTCTTTTGGCTAATACATACGTTTCCAAATATATGAATTTCATGCTATTAATTTTTAATTTTCTAAGATTATTTATTTTGGGGAGTTGTTTTTAGGTATATTAAGAGTATACTTCTACTTTAATAAATATATAATATTTGAAAAGGGGTTTTCTTGGGGAATCTATTCAAAGGTAAAGTTTGGATAGTAGCCCAAAACAATGTTCAAGAAACTCAAATCTAATAAAACGTCACCAATGTTTACGATTTAGCAAAATTTGTGAAATTATTTAGATTTCTACAAATAAAAGGCTTTGAAGAAGTGTACCCTAAACAAAAATTAAGGTAACCATCAATATGGACATTTTTTCATACACAAATGACTAATTGAAGTGTAGTTTCTAGCTTTCTATACAAGATCATGAGCTAATAAGTAACAAGTGCCCATTTTTATGGGCAATTCATGACAATTTCTTTTACTACATAGCATGGAAGTGCATTTGTGCTTTTTTTTTAATCTAGTCTTGGGGGAACCATTGTATAGAACTGTTTGATCTATAATGTATACTTATTTCTAGTTTCTTAGAAATACATTCACTATGTTAAACAATGAAGAAAAGAAATAATTACCATCATCACTAGCAAAAAAGACAAAGATGTTCTCAATCCAAAGGTTGTTAGAAGATATCTCTACCTAGTGGGGCGAAAGTGCAATGATTAATTATTGTAATTTGTTTTTGTCATATTGGGAGGTCTTCTCTAATTGGTCAAAGTTAGTACAGAAATGAATGTTTTCACTATTTCAAAAGTCACAGATTCACATGGTAAAGAGAAGAATTATTTGTATGGCACTATTGTGTACTTAAAAGAATGAAGAGTAAATGACTCATTTTCAATCCCTCGTCAAAAATTAAGGAATAGAACTACACATTCAACATGGAATTGCACATGAAGGAGGTTTTGGATATTAAGTGATATCAACCTACAAAATTGACCACAGTTATCAATAGAAACTGTTAGTTTAGGAAAGGAAGTTATGTGGTATTCGTGGTTGCAAACAAACTTCTTCAGTATTTTTTCCTCGATAAACAAACATGACAATAGTTCTTTAGTATTTCTTCGTCGATAACCAAACATGACAGTAGTGAAGGGTACCAATAATGGATGAGTATATAATGAGCAAAGTTTTTGAATAAGGATAACATGAGTCTTCGGTAA
This sequence comes from Rhytidiadelphus loreus, assembly GCA_947034895.1. Lineage (NCBI taxonomy): Eukaryota > Viridiplantae > Streptophyta > Bryopsida > Hypnales > Hylocomiaceae > Rhytidiadelphus > Rhytidiadelphus loreus. The sequence goes on from OX344764.1 coordinate 52,349,343, forward strand.
GATGAAAGGGTATTCGTATTAGGATGAAGACCCGGGTAAAGGGGAGGGGCCGGATATCTGGATGAAGACCATGTACAGGGACACAAACTGAGTTTCGAGACAAGTTTCGGGTATTATTGGAGGGGCTGGGTATCTGGATGAAGACCACAGTACATGGATGAGGATCTCGATATGGCGACGGAGTAAACGGGAAGCTAGGGTTTGGTGCGCATCTGTTTTCTTCCGTGTATTTTCAACTGCTTCTGCGCGTGCAAGTTTCCAAGTACAGGGCGTGTGGGATCTACGTTTGCAGTGACTGTTTCTGTACGTGTGAGAAGCGTGCTTCCACCTCGTCAACGCGCGTTCTTCGTTTGAGTAGTTTCCGGGTGCGGTTTCATCTTTGGACGTGATTGCAGCGTCGAGGCGCGCTAGTTTCCGGATGCGTTCCTATCTTCGGACGTGATTGCAGCGTCGGCGCGTGCTAGTTTTCGGGTGCGGTTTGAGCTTCAACATCATTCCAGCGCATCCTTTTGTGTTGCCTTCAGGTTTGTCACTCTCTTTGCAATCCAGCGTTGATAATCCAATTCCGTTCATTTCTTGCATTTTTCAATAATCGGATCGATTTAATTGATTGTTTTGTTAGCGTGTGTGAGGTTTCCCAATCCATCTGTGACGAGTTCCTGTGGATGTTGGCGCAATTCCGTGTAGAGTGTGCGTTAGGGTTTGGCAGGTTTCTCACCTCTATGGCAAAATTGCCGTAGGATTCAGCTTGTCAAGGTTTGTGTTAGGGTTTGGCAGGTTTCTCACATGTTTGTTGAAATTGCCGTAGGGTTCAGCTTGTCAAGGTTTGTGTTAGGCTTCAGCTCGTTAGGGTTCACCTCGACAGGGTTTCGCTTGTTAGTTGTTGGGTGGAATTTGCTCTGAGTGAGGTCTCCTGTCGCTGCAGTTCTAGGCGTCTCTGAAGAAGTGAAAGCTTCGTTGTGAGCTTCATGGCCTATTCAGCTTCCTGGTATGTGCTAATTCATAGTCTATGCAAATTTCAGGCCTCAGGAAAGTGGAGCTCCGTGGTCTGATGATCGTGGCTATCAATATGCAGTTCAAGAAAGTGTCAATTGAACGTTGTAAGTTCTGTTACCTTCTAGTTTGAAGTTAGTGTTTAGCAGGTTTGGCAGGTGATTCAGTTCTTGGCATCTCCTTCTTCTCAATGCTGCTTTTCTGATATGAATTGTAGGCTTTGTCCCATGAATTTTTGTAGTGTGCTTTACCAACATTTGGGTTTCACTCACTGATTTGGAATCGCACGTTCTGAAATTTTTTCTTTCGGTATTGTTGGAATCGTCACTCGTGCAATCTGTGATTTGAAATCATGTGTTCTGAATTTTTTTATTCAGGTATTGCTGGAATCGTGACTTTGATGGCGTAAGGATCGTGCTCTGGATCGTAAGGATCGTGCTCGTTTTAGGGATGCAGTTGGACTTTGATGGCGTAAGGATCATGCTCTAGATTTTAAGGATTTGGCTAAACACCAAGAACTGAATCACGTGCAAGTTTGACATACAGGTGAGGAAACTTCTAGTTCATTGTTTCACTTAAATTCAATTTCTTTAATGATATGAAGCTTCATAAATTTCATGTACCAGCTCTTTAGATTTCTAATTCACGAATCCTGTTCTTGTAAATGTGTAACCCTAAAAAAATTGTAGTATTACCTAATTGTCAGCTTCCATATAATTGTTCTAATCTCTTGCAAATGCCCAATTACCTATAGATTTTGGATCTAGCTGTGTATACAATAAGGTGTTGAAGATTGTGCAAGCTTTTTTCCCCAGGTAAGTGTCATAAATTTGCCAATTGCATGTGTTATGATTTTGTATTCAAAGATACACATGTTTCTATAGTTGAAGGGTTGAAGTAGCAGTTTTTTTGTGAAGAAATTGAGTTTTCCGACTGCACAAGAATAAAAGAACTTTGATTTTGGATTCCTGTCCTTAAACCCTAAATTTTTAGGCTTAAAACAAAACTGCTAAGTTCAACTAGAAGTGAATGCTAGTGCACTAACAGAAGACCTAAACATAAAAAGTGTAGACCTGCAGACAAGAACATAATAACCTTACACACTCACTTCCATGTCTTATATGCTTTGAACGTAGCTCTCCCTGCAATTTAGCTCGACTCGAGCTAAACTGCAGGGAGAGCTACGTTCAGAGCGTACAATACATACAGGTCAGAACACCTAAAACTCTAGAAATAAAAATCTAAAACATAAAAATCTAAAATCTAAAACATATGAAATAAAAATCCAAATCTCAAATACTCCCATACAGTTTAGCTCGAGTTGAGCTAAACTGTAGGGATGAATAATTAATCTCCGTAATAAAATTTAATGATTTAAAATATAAATTAACTAACGTCATATCCAACGATTCAGCTTGAATCGAGCTGAATCACACAAAATTGAGCTAAATTAACTAAATTATTACACCCTTAATGAAGATCGAAAGATAAAGAAGATCAAAACATAATATGTATAAAATAAAAATTAAAGAAATTAAATATCGGTAGCTTTAGCTCGACCCGAGCTGAATTGACAGCAGAGGCTAAAAAAAGCAACATAAAATCCAACAATTCCTTAAATAATATCTCTATAGACAACACTTAATTTTCTCTTGCAACCATGTCAAGTACGCTCAATTTCAGAAAACGAATAAAACCAATAAACTCTAACTACATTTATACCATGACTAAGCTAACAGCTGTCATATTAGCTCGATTCGAGTTGAATATACAAATCACCTAACAAGAGTTATCCTGTAGGATGGAAGAGCAAGTCGCCAACCTCGAGCAATACTTTCAACGGTGTGAGGTCCAAAACCCTGCAAATAACAATGGCGAAGACATGATGCTCAGTGACGGTGAGTTTTGGGAGTTTAAAGACCCGGAAAAAGTTGAAGGCTGGAGTTTCCAGATCATCTCATTTGTGAATGACTTGTCATTCTCCTACAAATTCAAAAACTCAACAGTTTATATTCAACTCTCCTTTGAGGAGAAAGTCAAAGATGTTGAAGCAGACGCTCACCCAGTCATTAAGATCAAATGTATGACAATGGTCCCGGAGATTCCAAGAGAGCAGCAGTATCATTTTACAATAGTTTTGGACTCTGTGCTCATTCCCTTTAGTTTGACTCCCTTCCTCAAAAGCCTTGAGACTTCTGTTTTCGTGGATGAGGTGAAGGAGCTCGAAAAGAAACTAGACAACAAGGAGTGGCATAATAAGGATGGCACACCGATTAATTCAAGGCGCCTTGTTGCTAAACTTCGGTTCATGTTCAGTGATTTGAGCACTCTGAAGGGGAAGCTAGATTTACAGAACGAGTTGAAGAAAGCTCGCTCCGTCTCAATGAATACAGGTACCCCTGGTGGGAGTGAGAGCTCCAAACGTAACTCAGTCATTGAATCTGGATCAGGCAGAGGGAAAAGATCCACACAAAAGCAAGCGAAACCCTCCGTTCAGAAGCAAGGAAAGAAGTCTGGCGCTTCTGCATCAAACAGAGTGACGCCAACAAAATCAATAGAGGGCTCGGAAGTAGTTGAGGGAAGTTATGTGGACGAAATGCAGAAGGTCCCTCACTCCCGAAAGACCGAGAAAAAATTGGACTTCAAGTCCGTCAGCGAGGTATATCAACGATTTTGGACAACATGCGAAGAGCCGAAGATGCTTATGTGCTTCCGATCGGTCAGAAGCAAGAGATAGACATCTCAAAACTGATTGTTGCCCCCTCAACATTCAACATACGGTCAAAAGAGAATCGAATTGTTGAGGACATGGTCACCTAGCTTCTAAATATTCCGGACAAAACTAATAAACAAACACTTTGCGTTATGCCCATCGGACACACGGAGAAGCCAACTACATGGGATGCAATCGAAGAGGGCCAATTTTACATTATCAACGGGCAACACAGTGTGCAAGCCAGCAAGTGGATATTGGACGACGCAAATGGTATAAGCGCAGAAATGAAGAATCATTTCCGCAAGTGGGATTGTTTCATTGTGTGGTCGGCGGATGCTGAGAAGTTGCGCAATATATCTACCTATTATAACCGCATGAATCACTTCGTGGCAACGCAACCGTCCTGGGCAACGAACATTTTAGGAGCCCGGTCGGTGTGGTCAGCCATGGGTCGGCCCAGAAACCCAAAGGAGGTGTCCTCCGTTGGGACTACATCGAGCACGAGACGGACCGTAGAGAACATTCGCAACAGAGATAAATTCAATGTATGTTTTCCAGGTTGTAAGATGTTTCTGGTTTCCATGTAATTTAGCTCGAATCGAGCTAAACCGATCATGTTTAACATTGTGCCATGACTGATGTCTACAGGAATTCGAAAAAGCTGTGTACATACGATTTTCGATGATCGATGTTAATAAGAACTTAAAGTTGTCCAAAACCAAGGACAAAGAGGAGAAGCTGAAGCTGACAAACGAGCTCAAGCTAATCACGGCACCAGATGATGTATATAATCTCTGGAAGGATGTAATCACGGCCGCCGCACACGAAGAGCTTTTTAATCTAGACACCGAGAAGTTGTTTAACGCTCGAACAGATTGGAACCCAAAGAATTGTATGCTTAGTCGTGAATTCTTCAAATTCTTGGGAAACCTGAGCTACGATGAGCTGGCAAAACTTGCCAACCATATTTTAAACCAAATGGGTAAAGGGCGGAAACATTGTTATCCGAAGGTGACAATTAAAGCCATTACATCCGTGCTTGATAGCTACTATACAACAAAGGAGTGGGTTGAGAGACGGAAACGGAAACATCTAGTGAAGAAGGAACTCCACCAAATCAATCCGGAACTGGGTTTGTTGAATGCCAAGAACGAGATCATTGTTGAAAATTGGAAGGCATTCAAGAAAGATAGAATGTTTTCAAGAGCCACCATGGACGTCCTCCTCGATCGGCCAGGGGAGAGATACTTCAGCGAAGCCAAGTTGGTCAGATCGAGAAACAAAACATGCGCCCAACTATCCAATGAAGTGTTCGCTTTTTTTCAATTGTTTTTGGAGCAGAAGACAAAGTTCGTCAAGCCCACAGCAACTGGTCATTACAGGACTTACGACGAGAACATGAATCGGCACTCGGACTGGCCCTCAGGTGCATGGAAGGCGGGGAGCGCGAAGCGAATGGGTCTAGGAGTGATAGACTTTCGTACAGTGCCCGGGATCAGTAAAAAAGAGAAGTCCACTGTGGACAATCCATATTTTGTCAAAGTGCTAAGCTCAATATTTAAGAAGGAGCCCAAAGTTGATGACCTTTCTACTTGGCTCTTCATATGTGCTGATGAGAAGGAACAAGCGCAGGTTTTGAGATACATTGAGACCAATAAGGTTTTGGACACCTACGACATTGCTTACGCAGATTATTATGCGGGCAAGAATGATCGGCTCGGTGATCTCGCGGCGGCCAGGACACCGAAAAAGATTTCTCTCATATTCTTGCAGAACCCGATGAATGTCATGAAGATCAATATTCTAGAAGAGTTTCATTGTCCTGAAACAGCTAGATACCTGAAGGCACGTTCATACAGTGAACTTGAGTACCGGATGAATAATTTGGAGCTGCGGATGGAGTTTTACTTGTGGCTTATCAAGACATTTTGTACTCCCGGAATGGCTGTATTCTCGGGATTCGCTGGTGGAAAGCTCACGTGTGCTGCCATAGTAAGTCGCTCTCTACAACTCTATCACTTTAGCTCGATTCGAGCTGAATCACAGTTACTCCCAACTCTATGTATGCATTTTGTTCATTTGTTTGCGTCAGGATGTTCGTTTAGCTCGATTCGAGCTGAATCACAGTTATACCCAACTCTAAGTATGCATTTTGTTCTTTCGTTTGCATCAAGATGTTCTTTTAGCTCGGGTCGAGCTTAATAGCTTTGTATTCTCCAGGAAGTTCTCTAATTGTTGCAGTATTGTCACGCAGATGACTTGTGTCGACGTATATGCCACTGGTCCATTAGAGGATTCTAGTTGGTGGGAGGAGATCTGTGGTAAGGCAATGACCCTCGACAAGAGCGACTTCCTTGAAAATGGTTACCAAATTCAGTCTTTAGATGTCGCGCCTGGGTCCCAGTCCGAGCCCTCGTCGTCGAAAAGAAAGCTTCGATCCAGCCATGATTCTCCAAATAGTCAGGGGAGGAGGAGACCAGTGCCTGTCTTTGACAATCCTCAGGATATCTCTGAGGAGGACGAGGAGGAGGACGATGATGATTTTGACGGTGATGGTGGATTGGATGATTTTCCAACACCGACTAGTCGTCCATTTACTGATATTTCAGGGTCCTCTGCATCCTCTATGCTGCCGCCTGCTATCCAAACTCCTTTGACACCAACACGTTCGGGTCGGCCGGAGAAAAAGCGGAAAAGGGAGACTATCACGAGTGTTGTGAAGCAAATTGCCGAGCTGCAGAAAGCGCACATGGAGTCCGTCACACTAATGCAAGCGCAAGCTGCTCTCGCACAACAGAAAAATGATCTCGCGTTGGCTCAATTGAGGGCAGACCAGGCTCGGGATCGCGAGGCAAGCATAGAGATGAACAAAAGCACACAGGAGTGGATGCGGGAGGAGGCAAGGGCGAACCGAGAGGAGGCAAGGGCAAACAGGGAAATTTTAGCCTTGTTGTTGGATAGATCAGGAGTGAAGCCACTATTATCTCTCGAACCCGCTTCTGCCTCTCCACCTCAGATGTTGCTGGGCCAAGTATCGGGCTCCAACAACAGCAATGCATCAAGTCCCCCAGTGATTGACAAAGAAGTGCCTCCTCTACCGCTGGAGTCTCCCATTTCAACGCTTCTTCCCCCTTCGGAGGAAATCATCACGGAGACCTCCTTAGACAAGGAACTTGAGGAGGCATTCATAGAGCACAATGACGAAGAAGCGGAAGCGACGTTAGCTGGAGAGGATGCCGTGACGATTGGGCACAACCTGACTGTGGATGCTTCCGAGATGGAACTCGGAAGTGGTTCCCTGCCCACCGGAGATCCACCAACAAGTTGTGCCCAATGATAACTCCATTTCTATTTTTCTGTAGTTTTAGCTCGACTCGAGCTAACTTGTATAGCAATTGGTTGGTTGTAGAGTTTTTTTAGACTGACTCAATTTTGGCGGAGCCCCACCATCGATGGGGAGAACCGTAGAGTTTGTCGATTTTTAACTGAATTTTGTGTTTTGACACTCAGATTCTGAGTTTGTAATATACAATTCTCACCGAGAAATTTCATAATATTTTGTATTGCAGGCCCTTCAAATGATGAGAAATTGCATGATTCTGTGTGCCATCCCACTGCTCTTACTCCTCCATTGCCTCCCAGCGGCATTCCATACGTTGACCACGGACTAGGAAGTGACACCACGATGTCGGAAACAAACGCCTGTAGCCCTGTTTGTACACCTGCAAATTTAGAAGAAACCGAACAACTCCCTGATTACGCCCAACGGGAGGTACAAATTGATCCTTCTTGCTAGTCACAGGATGCATTCGATTGTCTATTTTAACCAGGACTCTGTGTGGCGTGTTGTTTGGATTTTGTGTGGCATCCGCAATGTGCCAGTTTTGCATTTGATAACTGGCTGCGCTTTCCTCCATTTTTTTATCAGGATTCCGGCCCTCCAATAGCTCGTGGGGGGATGTCGCAGGGCGTCAATCGGCCATTGAGGTCCGGGTTGACGAAGAAGTGGATCAACGTCGTCCTGGATCTCAATGGCATTCTATGTCTGAGCGAAGACTGGAAGTCAAAGGGGTCGATCAGGCAGTTCAACAACCGCTCGGAGCCACACTCTGCCACGATGGCCACCGTTGTGGGTCCGAAAGCCGTCTACGTGCGGCCCAATTGCTCAACTTTCTTTGCGGAGCTAGAAAAGATAGCATTCATCTCAGTGTGGAGTTCCATGAAGATTTCCACAGTTGAGGATATTTGTGAATATCTTTTTAGGGGCAGGCATATGCCAGTCCTAGTTCTCGGGCAGGACTCCTGCAAGACCGTCAAATGCAGGGATAGATCTGGAAGGTTTACATCCTTCAAGGAACCCGGCACGAATAAGGACTTGTTCTTAAAGAACTTAGACGTGCTTTTCGGGCAGCCAGGGGGGGCATTCACTACTGAAAATACTGTGATAGTAGACGACAGACCGCGTAAGTACATAATGAACAAGGCAGAGAACGTAGTGCTCGTAGAGTCTTGGAGTAACCGAGGAAATGGTGACAGGGACAATTTCCTTTTCGCATCACTACTACCCTAGTTTCAGCAATTGCACGTCCATTGCGACGTGGGGTGTCGTACGCGCAGTCTAGGCGTAGGTATCTTTAACACCACAAAAGCGTTAAAATGACACGAGTTATCGTCCCAGGGAATTCCAGATGTTGTCGCGGTAGATAAGCTTCCAAAACTACGGATCTACCCGGAAATGACAATCCGCAGTAGGATCCGGCACAACACAAACCCAAGTTCCGGAAATACTGTCTTTCGGAATCAAATCCGGATCCTCCCTGATCCGGATTCCTACTCTCACTATCCGTCACACCGGTTTTTGGTACCTCTGTTTTACCCTCAGAGGGTCCTCACTTGCTCTTTCCGAGGGGTGGGGAACATCACCACTCAAATAACACACATATGAACTCCTAAACAACAAACAACTATCCGTCCTTAAAATTCTCAGTCCAGTAAGGAGGAAAGATGGTCCCTCTCACAACATCCCAGGTGGCCACCCGGAAGGTAGGTCACGCAGAGTTACACCCACAATCGCCCTTACTACAACGACACTCAGCTATTTTCCGGATCAAGCTTTCACCTACTCCTGAGGTTGGCAGACCTTCCGATGGTTTGGGAATATTCCACTAGGCGGTTGCCGACTTCCGCACGGGACTACTCTCGAGTTCCCGGACTAGCTCCCTGACCACTACCGGATCCCACCAGATCACCGTTCCAGCGATTTAAAGGCACCACGCACAGCTCCTCACTTGTAAACTAGACTCAACCGGAAAACAACCGCGGATAGTTGGAATCCGGAACTAACGGACTTACTTCCTAGCTATCGACTGTTCTTGAGGTTGGCAGACCTTCCAATGGTTTGGGAATGTACCACTTGGCGGCTGCTGACTTCCGCACGAAACTACTCATGAGTTCCGGATTAGCTCCCTGACCACTACCGGATCCCACCGGATCACCGTTCCAGCGATTTAAAGGCACCGCGCGCAGCTCCTCAAGTTCAATCCGGATACCAACCAACCTGGATTCCTACCTTGCACACTCTCCCGGATATACCCACACACAAGTAATCAAGACGCGATATGCAAGATAATGATTCCCAAGGTGTTTATTCTTGGGTACTCAGATTGAATGACACAAAATGGAATGACAGGCCACAAGCCGGCCCGTCCTTAAAAACCAAAACAACACGACCAAAACGGTCCAACGAAAAAGCGGCCAACGGCCAGCTGAAAATCCGGACAACGGCCAAGTGACCGTTCCGGGAAAAATAGAAAGCCGTTAAATTCCTAGAAATCCGGAACTACTTAGCATTCCGGATCAGCGGGTCCCACATCCGGAAAACCCGCGATGAAGACAAAATACTAAAACTAACAATCCAACTACGCAACCTAGTCATTTACCCTTCCGCGCCTTCTTCGCTGACGTTCCGCCCTTCGAAATCCGGGTCCGTGATCTTCCGGCGGGAGTCGTGCCTCTCCGGTGAGTCATGCTCCAGTTCTGGCTTCACGTCCTCTTCCAGCTCCTCATCCGTCGGATCCGAATCCGAAGGAAGACCGTATCGGAGAAGGCTATCTCCCTGCCGGTAGATGATATCTTCCGGACTACTCAGTACCTCCTGCTTGTGATACAAGTGGAGGAGGTACGGACTGATGGGACTAGATTTCTTTCCCACCAGGTTTCCGGAAAGCTTATCTACTATCGACTGGATGATGAGCCCCCAGCTAACTGGTCTAGGGGCCGGTTTTTCCCTTTCCCCTAAGGCTCCAAATACCGTGTTTGCCAGCGTTACTGTAATCCGGCTGGGCTTTTCCGGATACAGGATGGGGCTCAAAAACTCTAAGAGTCTCTGGTCCCTAGGATTCCGGCAGTCGGATGCAGTGTATCCCTCCTTCGGATCCGCCGGGTTCCGGAATCTATCCGCGGCGAATTTCTCTGTCCGCCCGGCCCATCCGGATCCTCTAGTGGACGCGAAATAGACTCCGGCCCATATCTCTGCTGTCCAGGACTTTGGACGACCCCTAACGGTTAGGTGGTATTGATTCGGAGCGCCATAGACTAACTCGTCTATCATTTCCTTGCTCCGGATGCTCCAGGGTCTTTTCAGAAACCCTAGACACCCCATATCCGTCAGGTCATCCTCCAGTTGGTGGTGGTGTTCCGGATTCTCAGGGATTTCCGGATTGATCATCCGGGCCGTGATCCCTGACTTCCGTACACTGGGCCCTGCCATTACTACTGCCATACTCTATCCTCACTTCCGACTCACTTCCACTAAGTTTCCGCTAACTGTCCGTTAAGTTTCCGTCACCTAATCCGCTAAGTTTCTACTAATCTTCCGTTCTACTTTCCGGTGCGATCGGCACCGGCCTCCCCTTCTCTCCCTAACGCGTTCCTATCTCACCACACTTTCACTCACTAAGCGCCATCGCGATAATCACGCGGAAAAAGAGGAAGAATGAAGAAAATAGTGGGGGTTAAGTAGCTTTTCGGCCTGGCGTTCCCGTAAGTTCCCTAGCCGGACTAGGCCCTAGGGCCTACTCGGCCGGAACTTTCCGGTTTCCGGATTAGGGTTAGGGTTTCCGGATAGGGTTTCCGGATCCGACTGTAACCCTAATTACAGTTTAAGGTTTTCCGTACAGCCTCTAATTCCTATTTCTGGTTTTAGGCTTCCTATTCCCTACCCATTACGGAAATTTTAAAAATTTCTACTCTATATAATTACTATTGTCTATTATTTCTGTTAATGTAGATAATGCGTACTCCCACATGGGGCTGAAGTCATTTCGCGATAATAAGCAAGGGAGGATCGGACGACGAATGCTTTGTGACGAGAGGAATCATCGCGAGTATGACAAGCTCATGGAGGTTGTGCGATGATCAACGAGTCTATGTTAGTTAGGAAGGCCTACTGAGGTATGTAGATTAGCTGGAATTGAGCGAATTTAAAGCACTTGCATACGCAAATCACAAATAGTCTATAGGATTCTGCATTTCAGCTAGGGTCGAGCTGAAATGTTGTATGAGGAGACGGATTGTGACAATGTTGAGAGACCTCGATTTCAGTGGTTCTTGTTTGAGTTCACCTTGCTACGGTGAAATGCTTAATTAAATGGGTTCTAATTGTTTTTGGCTGTGTTTCAGATGGTCAACACTTCGACCTGCCGGACACCAAGTGTTGGTCACCATTGCCGAGCGTCCGAGGACTCCATTCTAGACTACAGACAATACATCATCCTAAGCACAGGGAACTTCTTGGGCTCGGCACCCACGGTGAATTCCTCTATGGATTTCTCTACCAAACCCATTCATGATGGGGTGGTGGACAGCCCTCCAGACCGGAAACCTCGCCCCCCAGTGTCAGCCTCGCCCCCTAGTGTCAGCCTCGCCATCGCCTTTACGTTCCAGAGAGCCTTCTCTGTCTACTCTGGATCCGTATACTTCAGAGAAGGGGATTCAAAGGAAGCTATATGGAGACGCCAATTATCCTATGTCTGCACCAGGAACTTTGTCCCCGGTCCTGGAAATGAAACACGAGGATGACATAGCCCACCTTGTTGATCCGCCCGTACTTCCGCGGCAGAGGTTGTTGTCTCGAGGCGATAGGAGAAAGAGGAAGTATGGTGGACCTTCAAGCAGTCAATGCTCAGCGCCATCATGGGATTCCTGGGAGTGACGGTCCGTGAGGGCACAACGGCTCGAACACATCCGCGAGGGTGGAAAAATTGCAGAAGGATATAGTCATGGGCCTGAAATTCTCAAGGCCTTGGAGAAGATGAAGAGTAAATCGCTCCAGTAGTAGTTCCCTATGATAAATGTATATTCTAGAATAGACACGGTCAACTATTTTGGAATGGTTCATAGTTCTGAGGCACTGCCACTTACATAGTCGGCAAGTATATATATAATGAAATTGATGTAGGTAGCGACAATCCAACGAACATTATAGACATGATGCTTCGAGATTGTATTAGATCCATTGGATGCAATCGGTTCAATTTTGATAGATTTGGTAGTCTAGGTTCTTTGTTTTCTTCAATTGTGATGGCCTTGTGAGTAGGAGTTCCAAACAATGAGATCGTGGATATAGGAGAAGGAACTGGACGATGGCCTCCGATGTACATCTAAGCACTAGAACTATAGAGACCTAAACATCTAGGCGTCGCTCTTTAGAGCTCCATGAGCGGGCAATCCGAACTACCATGCGTGAAATTGCCGTTCGAGGAACTCCGGAGTGGCGCCTTCATGTTTTTGGTTCTATGATTCTGTTGCTTACATCTATGTCGGGGACCATCGTCCAGTTCCTTCTCCAATAACCATGGCCCTTTCGTTTGAAACTTCTACTCACAAGGCCAACACAGTTGGAGACGATGAGGTCCTTCACTACCAACAGAGTGACGGTAGGCATCACTAGTACATATAGTTGTACACAGGGAGTGCATATAACACTCGGTACTTGGAGACTTTGTAGAAAGGATCTTGAGAAGAGGGCATCTAAAAATTGAAGGGTCATGTAGGCCTTCAAATGAGTTAGTTCTATAGTGAAGGCGAACTGTAGGAAGCAAAAATAGGAGAATCCATACAAACAATTGCCGGCATGGTGATTGAGAATGACGCTCACTCCTTGCGCTGCACACAACGCAATGTTTGAGGGTCACTCTCAATCGTCATGTCAGGCAATTGTTTCTATGGAATCTTGTATTTTTGCTTCTTTCGGTTCGCCTCTGCTATGGAATTAGTTGATTTGGTGACCTTCCTTTCTACTTTGTGATGTTTGTGGATGCCGTATATGCATTACACTCATCCATTCCCAATAATGGTCAATACAACTTTAATTCAAATGTCATGTATCTTAGAAATAGGAATGCTAGAACTTAAGAGTGTCAATGTGTCTACATATGTAGAGGGCCAGTGCATGTATATCGACAAGGAAAGTGTATACATCCTATAAATTTGTGAATTCAATGATGACATTCTATGAAGGAGTTATCATTTCTAAAATATTTGCTTCCAATTTCTAAATATAGAACCTACATATGTGTTTTATGGTTGATTGTTTTGTTGATTTAGTAATATTTAATAGTAACTTCTCTTAAGTTCATAATTTCTAGTGAGTGCCAATCTCTCATTTCACTAGAAAACTCCCATTTTAATGAATATGATGTTTTAGTCCTAAATTGTGTGTTAAAGTTCACCGCACGGCGGAGCTTTGAACCTCTAGGGAAAGGCAAAATCCTAAATTTGGTGTTAAAGCCAAGTTGACAACAAAGCCTTGCACTCCCCCCGTGGTTAAGTTCCAAAGTTTAGTTTCCAAAACATCTTGGAAAATATTCAAAGTTTAGCCTCCAAAATAGAGTGTCAACTTTCCAGAGTCAAGTTGTTTTGTGTCCCGTGATAACTTCCAAAGGAGTGGGGCCCTCCCATCCCTTAGAGCAAGAGTGTAAGTTTGTTGTTGTGGGCCAAAGGCAACTTGCCCAGCAGCTAAGCCCGCAGCTCGCCCAACAGCTTAGCCCAGCAACCCCAGCCCAGCAGCCCCAACCCAACAACCCAGCAGCTCATCCCCGGCAGCTTGGCCCGACAGCCAACCAGCAGCCAACCAGGTAGCGCCAAGTGGCCAGCCTAGGCAGCTCGCCCTGTCGGAGGGGGTAGTTTTTTTTGGAATTTTAGGAAATTAGGGGGAAGGTTAACAAAGTAGATAGTGTAGAAAATTAGAGGGAAGGTTAACAAAGTAGATAGTGTAGAAAATTAGAGGGAAGGTTAACAAAGTAGATAGTGTAGGACACAAGGGAAGAAGGTAGCATAGATGTCGGAATCCGTAATAGCTTAGTACAGACCTTAATAGACTAAGAAAAATTAAAATAGATCAAATTTGAAAAAAATTAGTTTAGGCATAGACTAGCGGAAACAAATAAATACTTAGAATTAGTTTAGACTTCGATCCGGAACCAGTACGGAAGCATGACGGAACTTGACATCCGGGTGGACGGATTCAGGAACTGGAACGCAGGAAACCGGAACACAGGCATTAAATTCAGTAGCTTGCGGCGGTAGACTAGGGATACGTTACGGCGTTCCGTAGCCTGCGTTCCCGTTACAGTGAACGTTGGGCGCAGGAATTCTATATAAACCGAGCTCCTCCTCATTTCTCGCCCTCTTTCAGTTGCTCCGCATCTGGTTGATAGTGAGAGAAAGTGTGGTGAGTTAGGGTTACGGCGATAGGAGAGGTGAGACGGATGGCAAGGGTTAGTACATGGTATATAGTACCGGCCCGGAAGATTAGTCTGGTATATCCGGAAGATCCGCTGCACTTGTGGCATTTAGAGGACGACTTGATCGTCTTAGGGTGTGCAGGTCTACTGAAGAAACCCTGGAACGTCCAAAGTGATCAAGTGCTCCGGGAGTTGGCGGCAGGTGCTCCGAACGAGTACGACCAGACCATACGTGGACATCCGGACTAGTGGGCGGAGGTGTACGGGTTCTCGCAAACCGGAAGCGGATTCGCTGCCCGGACGGACCAGTACCACCAGTACAAGTTCGTGAACCCACCACACGCGAAGGAGGGCTACGCGATCAAGGACTTCCGGGACGAGAGGCACAGGCAACTGCTGCAGTTCCTGCTTCCGATTCTGTACCCGGACAAGAGTTCCCGGGTTACGGTAACCATGGCCAACACGATCTTTGGGGCGTTTCAGGACCGGGTCGTAAACTGGGGCCGGATCGTGGCGAGCGTAGTGGGGCGCTGCACCGGAAACTTAGCGAAGAACAAGCCGAACCCACTCAGCACGTACCTCCTCCACCTATACCAGCACCGGGAACTGCTGACGGAAGACGAGGCGACGGATTATGAGACCGGGCTCATCATGCTCCAATGCAACTGCTCTGATGATGATGAGCAGGAGACTCAGGAGTCTGAGGATGAGGAGGAAGCCAAGCCAGAAGCCAAGCCGGAAGTCAAGCCGGAAGTCAAGGAAGAGAAGCCGGATTCGGAACCGAAGCACACACAGAGGGAGAAGGAGGAACAGGAGTAGGCATCGGGAAGCAAAAGACGAAAGTTTACGATTTCGGCAGCCAGAGGTAAATTCCCGGGTCCC
The DNA here is from genome assembly GCA_947034895.1 of Rhytidiadelphus loreus. Taxonomy (NCBI): domain Eukaryota; kingdom Viridiplantae; phylum Streptophyta; class Bryopsida; order Hypnales; family Hylocomiaceae; genus Rhytidiadelphus; species Rhytidiadelphus loreus. Next base: position 52,364,679 of record OX344764.1, read on the forward strand.
TTTCTCACCCAGGATAAACAGGAGTGGGAAGGACCACGCTTCTTCGAGTGCGGAGAAGAGTGGATCCGGACCGCAAAGGATTACCACGACAGGCTTACGGAGATTGTACTCCGGTTTGCGGAAGTCGTGAAATGCGAACCGGAAAACCTGGTGGACGCACTGAAGGCATTATCGACCGAGTCGGAATGGAACGAGATGAGGACGGAAATCCGGAACTTGAAGACGGAACGGGACGAGCTCAAGGGGAAGCTGACCTGGACGGAAGGAGAGCTGCACCAGTCTCAAGGGGCGACGCAGAAGGCATATCAAGCGATCCAAACCTTCTAGAAATGGATGGTCAGTCTGGCGGACCTCTATCACAAGGCGGCACTTTACGATGAGATGCAGAAGACGTCCGTGGCCCTCACCAACACGAAGATAGTCCGGGTAATGGTAGAAATGTCGGGCAGAATGGAGGCATCGTTGAAGGAGTTCCGATCCATGATGGCGGACATGGATCCGAACAAGCCTCTCGACTTCGGGGGATTTCCGGAAGTTCCGGATGTCATCGCAACTCCGGCAACGCAACCTCTCATCTCGCCCATCAAACGGACAGGTCAATTTGGGTCACTGATCAACATCGTCACTCAAGGGGGGCACTCTTCCGGATTTCTGGGTCAGGATATGCCGGTCCAGAGCAGTTTGGATGCCCGGATCGACCTTGTCCAGAATCCGGTGCGGACGCATCCGGAGCAGTTCGAGGATATCGAATCGAACCACCTCCACCGATGCCTCTACCTCCACCGGATCCCATTGAGATATCGGAGGAGGCAGAAGTGGAGGAGGATCCGAAGTCATTGGAGGAGGCGGACCGGTCTTTAGTCCATACGGACGAGACGGATTCTGACAGTCCCCCTGTCCGGAAGACATCGATCATCACCCGGGCGTCCCTCCGTACACCCCAAGGCAAGACCAGCACCCGGGGACAGTTAGGATTTGGCAGTAGTTCGAAGAAGCAGCGGAAGGGAAAGTAGTTAGTTTGACTGATAGTTTTTCAGTTATCTTTTAGTTAGACTAGGAGTTCTGGGTCTCAGTCAGAACCCGGATTCCGGATTTTCAGGGGTAAGTTTTAGTTAAACTTATCTGCCCGGACTTTTAGGGCAGTTTAGGATGGTGTTTAGTGGCACTTTCCGCGGGTTTTGCGGCATGTTGTTTTGCTTATAAAAGGAAGGGACCGCTTGTGGTCCTTCATTCCTTTTCTTGCTATTCCTTATTTTGAGCAGTAAATATATGTTTGCATTTTTATTGTCTTTTTACTCATTGCCTTAGTTTTCTTTGTGGGTCCTTGGTTTCCTTTTCTTTGGGAGTTTTAAGGTTGCTTGGGCGCTTGTTTGAAGGTTGTGGCTAAAGAGTAGAGAGGTGGTAAGGAGGAGTCCGGATTCAGGGTTTCCCAGGTCTGTGAACTGTGTGTTGTCCAGGGAAGCGGTTTTAGCGTGTATAGGAAGTTGTGCGGAGTCCGGCGTTGGTGGTGTGGGTGCGAGTCCGAAAGGCCAGGGAGGGTTCCGTGCGGAGATAAGCAACCGTCTGTGGAAAAACCCCGCTCACCCGGAAAGTTCCGTTAATCTGCAAACACAAGTTGGAGTGCTAGTACCGGACCCCGTCTCAGTTTTCGGGTAAGTCTTGTATTTGTCGTTGTAGCAAGGGGAGTCGGGTTGTATTCTGAGTGACCTGCTTCTGGAGAAATCCGAAGTTGTGAGGGTCAGCCAGTCTGTTCTTTGTTTGTGACGGAAAAATCTTTGGGTACGTGTCATTAGGAAGTTAGAGTTAGTGAGATACAAGGAGTGGTGTTGTCCTTACTCCTCCGAAAAAGTCAGTGAGGACCCTCTGAAGGTAAAACAGAGGTATTGAAAACCGTGTGTTAAAGTACGGATCTGGTGTTTGTAATAATCCGGATCCGGTAGAGAGTCCGGATAGAGATAGAATCCGGTTGGGGAGTGAAAATTGAAGTAGTTACAATAAACCGGATTAGACGGAATTTAGAACACCCTTTGGGGTTCCCTAGGACGATATTCCGTGTCATCTTGCCACGTTGTGGTTAAGAGCGCTTACTACAGTATTACGCGTACGACAATAGACACTGTAGAGGTTAGGCTAGTAATAGGAAAGAGGAGAGTCTAACTAGCAAGAGTTAGCTTAGGAAGGAAAGAAAATCTGCCATCCACACTAAGAAAGGTGCAATCAAAGACAAGAGACGTTTCCATCTCACCTCACCAACTCTCTCTCTAATACCACACATCACCACCTCCAAATGCAACAAGGAGAAGTGGGGAGAGAGATTAGATAGGAAGGAGGCACCAATCGGTCGGGTAGAAAGGAAATCCACTCCACCATTAGGGTGAGACGGGCGTAAGTGGTAGTTAGGCCATATTTTGATTTTTAGATTCCTTCCGCATTAGGATAAGATGACGCGTAAGTGGTAGTTAGGCCATAATTTGACCTTCTAAGTAGGTAGGTGTCCAACCCACTACCCTCCATCAATGAGGCACGCGGGTTGCGGAGAAAGAAAAAGAGAAGGAAGGAAGTGGCATGTGCGGAAGGAAGCGGCATGTGCGGAAGGAAGTGTCAATCTTTCGAAATTACAAATACGTGTAGTGCCAACCAACGCGTGGCCTACAAGCTGCAACTTACCATGGTGGAAGAAGGTCAATTGACCGCCCTCCTCATGGGACTCCATGCCGGGGTAAGAACCTAAACTCCCCCCGTGTCGTTGGCCCACTAAGGATAAAAGTGTCAATTAGGCCGAGAGCTAGGTACCATTAGAGCCCAAGTCAGGTCAGGTATAATTAGGAAATCTTAGAGTAGACTGTGAGAGGTTTCCAAAAACATAAGACACGCCCAAATCGGAGTCAGAACGACCACGATACGGACGGATGAAGTTTAGCACCCCTGATGGATGAACCCATGGAGATTTCATCCAATCAAGTTGGAACTTAGGACTTACTTAGAACCCATAGAGTCAGGTCTGTAGGTCAAAGTTCGCACTCAATTGGAATTAGGAACCTATAGAAAACCATGGATGAAGTTTGATAGCCAAGCGGCCAACACTTCATCCGGCCATAGCGGGTCATTGGAGAGTCCAACTCGCACGGGCCTTAGGTTTTTAGAAATGGCGTGAGAAGATCTTCCACCTTAGGACAATAGAGTAAACTTTAGGAATAGGACACAAATCATAACCTAGTAAGATAGCCCACTTAGAAGTCATTTAGGACCACGATTAGAGAGTCGCGATTAGAGACTTAGCAAAAAAGATGCATTGCTTGGAAGGCACAATGGATTGACGCTTAGACACCCATTAGAGTAGGACACTATCATAGAACTAGAACCTGGTTGTGTTCACCGATTTACGAAGGGTGGGTAAATAAGCGCCCACACTGAGCAACCGCGCGTGAGGCCGTGAGCAAGTTCAGCTACAAAGGTGTGGGGGTGCTTATTTATCCACCCTTGGTAAATCGGCGAACACAACTAGGTTCTAGTGCTAAGGTAGGTCTCTGCTCTAATGGATGTCTAAGTGTCAATCCATTGTGCCTTCCAAGCAATGGATCTTTTGCTAATTTCCTAAACGGAACCTTCTAACTGTGGTTCCAAATGATTCCTAATCTACTATTATGCTACGGTATGTCTTCGGATTCCTATTCCTAAGGCCTACCTTATTATCCTAAGGTAGTAGCCTATTTCACACCCTTTCTAAAAACCTAAAACTCATTTGATTCGGACGCTCTGGTAGGCCGCTATGAGTAGATGAAGTTTTTACCACGGGCCGTCAAACTTCATCCATGGTTTCCTATGGACTCCTAATTCCAAATAAATGCGGGGTTTATCCTACGGACCTGACTTTGTCTAATCTATCTAAATCCTAAGGTTGACTTGGATGGATGAGAAACCCTAGGTTTCATCCATGTTGAGCTCTAAACTTCATCTATTGATATCTCGGATGTCTACGTGTCTTATGTTTTCGGAAACCTCTCGGGGCCTACTCTAAGTCTACTTATTTAAACTTGACCTGAATTGTGTCCTAGTGACACCTAGCTTTCGGCCTTCCCACGGCCTTGACCCCTAGCAATTGGATTTTTAGAGAAAGAATTAGGACTGTACCCCGGCTTGAAGATCTATGATCAAGCTTGTTAAATCTTCCCCCTTCTCCATGGTGGGCGTGGGATGGATCAACCTCCAAGTTGGCGGAAGTAAGTCTTTATCTTTATAGCCTAAAGATGTAACCTTCTTTCTTGAAGGAGTTTCTTTTTTGCCCCTCTTTTCTTTTACCTCAACTTCCATGTCCCATTGATGGGGGGTAGTTGGGTTGTCCCCTACTTACTTAGAAAGTCAAACTACAAGTTAACTACCACTTACGTACGAATGAATTTCCGTGCACGTCAGTTTATCCTAATGGTGGGAGGGATTCCCCCCTTATCCTTACTATGTTCTCTCCTCCCTATCTAAGCCCTCTCTCCCTTCTTCTTCCTTGCTTTTGGAGTTGGTGGCGTATAGTGATGGAGAAAGTGGTAAGATTAGGATGGAGAGGCCTCTTGCTCCCGATGGTGGTTCTTATGGTGTATGATGCAGGTTTTTGTCTACTTCTAAACCAAGTTGACTACATCTACTCTCACTTTTTCCCTTCCCCCTTTTCTATTCTACTTCTACTCACCCTATTTTAGTCACTCCCTCTACTCTAATTTTTCCCTGCTATGCTAATCTCACTCCCTGCCCAATTCCTGGACCTCCAATTTTCCCCCCAATTGCTAGCCCGACTCCCTGCCCAACTGCTAGCCCGACCCCCCCTTCCTCGTTGGCTCAGGCAGGCCGCTCGGGTTGTTGGCTCAGGCTGGCCGCTCGGACTGTTGGCTTGGGCTGGCCGCTCGAGCTGCTTGTGCGGGCTTGCTTGCTCGGGCTGCTGGCTTAGGCTGAAGGCCTTGGGCTGCTAGGCTGGGTGCCTTGGTAAAAAATAACAAGGAAAAAAAGTAGAACCTCTAATTATGCATAGCGACTGCCCACCCATCAACCGTTAGTTCTAGAGAAATGGCCAACCGTGACCCTCACAGACTTAGACAACTCTATTTTGGATGCTAAACTTTGGCTAATTTCCAACGCGTTTTGGAAACTAAACTTTGAAGTTAATAAAGTAGATACAAAGCTTCGCCGTTGATTTGGTTTTAACACCAAATTTAGGACTCGCTTGCCCTTGTAGGTTCAAAGCTCCGCCATTTGGATGGCCCTTTGTGAGCCCCAAATTCGTCACTTGGGATTCATTGTTTTCTTTTTTTTAGTTTATTACAAATTAAGGCATAAAGTACTACAAAAAGCCCAAAAAAGAGTGTAGAACCAAAATAAGTATGTCACGTACCAGTATAGCATTTGGTCATAAATAGCCTTTTATCCATAGATTACCCATAAAACCTACTTGTATATAGGTTAGAACCCGTAATTAGTGGAAAACAATAGGGCTATTGGGAACTTACCCAAAATAGCCCAAACCTAGTGCATGTGACCATGATAGGCTAAATTAAGTCTTAGGAGAGTTAGGGAGGTCCCCACGTAAATCTCCAAAGATAGGTTCTAGTTTCCCCATCCCACCGATGAAACATTAGGAATCCAAATTGTTAGCTTGCAGGTGTTACTTGTCCCAGATAGGCTGCATGGAGGAATCCACAGCCGCCGGATAGTGTTCTTGGATCTGGAACGTGTCGGGGTGTCCACAGCAAAATCCATTCGCCAAGATTCCCTCACGTGTGAAAGATTCTTTGACTGCCGGTGATTCAACCGAAGTCAGTTTTCACCTCGCCACCAACTGTGTGCCAGAATAGCCGAAGACTTGGCACGTGGCTTGGGGGGCTCCATGAGAGGTTCCCCAAAAAGTCTCGGTTTTTTCTGATCTCCAAAGGATCTTTTTCCGAGCAGTCAACCGCCAAAGGCCACATTGGGAAATTCATGGAAAATACCCAGGCCGCGGTAAAATCTCACTAAAAATTAGACTAGCATCTTTTATGTTAATAACGCGCCCCGACGAATTTCATGGTGTTCCAATAGCGGGAAGAAGCCGAAACTGGCAACATCCCCCCAATTAATAATTACGGTAGGATCTTTGCGGGGTTGACCGACGTCCCGGGAGCGTACGAAGTCGGAACGAAGACATCAAGGAGCCTTTTCTTACTCCCTAGAGCCTCCCCAACAACCCTATCTAGTTACCCAAGCCAAAAGAGGTAAACCCCAAAAGTTAGGTTTTTACCCTTTTAATTGGCCCCAGTTGGCACTAGTTTCCGATGGGTTTTTTGTGATAGAAATAGGGGGTAGGGGGTTCTTTAGGATAAAAATGGCATTCTGAAGCCATTGGCGCAATCCATTTGCAATTCCGAGCTAAACTCCAAAAGTTAGAGGTTAGGACCAGCGTAAAACCCAAAATTAGGTGAAAATCTTAAATTTGGATGAAAATCCGGATGGATGAGGTTACTCGTCAAGGGGGGGAGTGGGCCCTTGGAAACCTATAAAAGGGGGCCCTTCTCTCTCCCAAAACACCTCCAATACTTGTTTTGGGTCCGTGGGTCCAAGTTATCTTGGAATTTTTGGCGTTTAGGCCAAAAAATCTCTACGGTGTTTTTGGAGCACTTTTGGCTCCCTTTGTTGTTCTATTTCAAGCTTTCTTTGAAGGTCCTTTTGGGTCCTTCTACCTTACTTTGCATCCTTGTTGTGAGTTAACGGGTTTTTCCCTATACTTGTGTGACTTCTTATGCCTTGTACTAATCCTAAAGTCACCCCCCACCGTACCTTGGCGATGCCGCTTTGGGGGGCCTTTAGTGTATGATTTTTACCCGTGATCCTTGACCTTGTGTGCATGTGTGCCCCCGTATTAAGTCCTAACCAAAGTTGTCTTTTCCATTGTTGGTTGTGAGTGGGCTCCACCCCCTGGGGAACGGCGAAGCTTTGAAGTTGTAACCAGTCCCAGTTCTAAAGTGCGTGTTAAAAAACAAGCCTCAGACGGCGGAGCTTTGAACTCAGGGGTTTCGTAAGTCCTAAAGTTGGTGTTAAACCCAACCCTACGGCGAAGCTTCGAACCCCTAGGTACCTTCGTTCCAAAGTCTAGAGTCCGAGACGTTCTCAGAAAAGTCCAAGGTTTAGCGTCCGAGATTAAGTCTAAGTTTTAGAGTCACCCCTTGTGAGTCGGCGTTCGTAAAACAAGAAACTACGCCAACCGTCGGAAAGGGAAAACCAAAAGTTCGATTTAGATTTGCTTGGGTGGGTTCCCTTAAGGAACCCAAAAAATAGATTTAGTTTGCTAAGGTGGTCGGGACAGGTCGCTGGAAAGGGCCCAGCAGGTCGCTGGGAAGGTCCAACATGGCGCTGGGGAAAGGCCAGCAAGTCGCTGGAAGGTCCAGCCAGTCACTGGAAGGTCCAGCAAGTCGCTGGGAAAGGCCAGCAGGTCGCTGGAAGGGCCAGCGGGTCGCTGGGGAGTCGGGACAGTCGGGGTGGGTCGCTGGGGAGTCGGGAAGGTCGCTGGGCGGGCCAGCAAGTCGCAAGGGGAGTCGGGACAGTCGCTGAAGGTCCAGGGAGTCCAGAACTTGGGTCCAGGGAGTCCGAACTTGGGTCCAGGGAGTCCAAACTTGGGTCCAAGGAGTCCAAACTTGGGAAGGAAAGTTGGGATTAGGAGGGGGGATTAGGGGGAAGTTAAAGGGTTGAAGTCAAGGGATAAGAAAGAGGGGGGATGTAACGGGGTCTAGCTGGGGCCTCCTAGTAGTGCAAAACAAAGAGAGGGGGGAGAAAAGAGGGTGAACCGCTCCACGTGTCGTGACCTGCACATGCAACCAAATGCTCTCACATCCCTCCAACAAGACAAGACAAACAATGGAGCGAGATTAGAGAGGGATATGACTAAGTAGGGGAGGAAGGAGAGAGAAGATCAATAGTAAAGTAGGCTTAGGGGTGTAAGGGAATCCCCAAAAGGGCCTCTCCAACCATTAGAGGAAGGATGAGAATGACGCGGAACATGACGACATAAGAGAGGTGGTTAGAATTGCAAGGAGTTAGCGTCATAGCGTAAGACCCCCATTAAGGGGTGGGTGGGAATAGTACCAAGGCAAAAGAAAGGAGGGGATAAGGAGAAGGAAAAAATGCCTTAGGATACTAGAATGTAATATTTTTTTCCACAACTAAGCCGTAGGCAATTGACCACTTCAAAATACGTGTCGGCTATGGAATACGAGCACGCGGCTGGAGGTATGGAGGAAAATGTCGCACATGCCAACAACGATCAGGTGAGTCAGTAAACTAATCCCCGGTGCTTTTCTTTTAATTTACGCTAAATTCTGTTAAGTAGTGACTAATTTCGATTAGCAAATAGGAATTAGGGGGGGCCTTAAGTTTAGACATAGAAGTTTATCGATAGGACTAGAAGTATCCAAACCCATCTCATACATAGAAGTTGACCATAAAAGCAACCAAATTAGACTAAGATAGGATAGGACTAGGAATTAGTAACCGTTAAGGTCAGAACTCAACCAAGAAGTAAACATTAGAGTAGGACAAAATAATCCAATTAGGAGTTAGGGTTAAATTAGCAAATCAAAATTGCCTTAGGTGATAAAGACTTAGGGTAGGAAGTAAAAGATAAATTAGATTAAAAGGTAAATGAAATTAGGAAAAGAGATCAATTAGATTAGAAGAGAAATTATATTAGAAGGTAAATGAAATTAGGGAAGAAGATAAATTAAATTAGACGATATTTTAAATTAGGGGAAGGAATCAATTAGATTAGAAGATCAATTAAATTAGATTAGAAGGAAAATTAAATTAGAAGATAAATTAAACTAGAAGGAAGATAACCTAGATTAAAAGATAAATTAAATTAGGGAAAGGAATCAATTAGATTAGAAGGTCAATTAAATTAGATTAGAAGATAAAGTAGGATTAGCCTAAAAACCGAAGAGTTAAACTAACGGTCTACTTTAAGTTGGAATTTAAGTTGAATCATGAGTTAAGGTTAGATAAAGAAGAACCATTGAGTTTAGGAATTCCGTTAGCCAACCACCTTAAGAAATTAAGCACATCCAATTGACATAGGAAATCATGGACGGAACTTAGGCATCTCCCATCAGTACTAGGAAGGGTTAATTAGCCTTAGATTCCCATAGATTAGGATAGATTCGGTAGTAGTCCGTATAGGTTACCGTTAGGGGACGGTTAGCCCGGACTATTTCCTCGCCAATCGGGGCAACTCCGTTGTCACCTGCGGAAATTAGGAACTTAGGAAAAAAGATACATTGCTTGGAAGGCACAATGGACCTACGCTTAGTCACCCGTTAGGTTAGAATTTAGTTAACCCCTAGAACCTAGTTGTGTCCGATTAATTACCAAGGGTGGGTAATTAAGCGCCTACACCCTTTAACACACAATTTATAACTGGACTGGACAAGGAAAGGTAGGGTCTTAGTTACCCAAAAAAGACCACCCCACTCTTTTCATGATAAGACAGATGGACTAGACTCGATATGGCACGAATGCCTTGGGTTAGTAACAAGAACGAGAATGACCCGTAGTTAGTAGTAAAACGGTTAGTACAACAAAGAAAAGATGGGACTAGAGGTCCTCCAAAGCGGCATTGCCAAGGTACGGTGGAGGATTTCTCTAGGGTTAGTACAAGATACCAAAAGAAGGCCACCAACACAACTTGACTAATGATATGAATACAACAACACAAGGTTACGGGGACTTAAGTTGCCAAACAACAAAAAAAGACACCAATGCAAAGACTAAAAGACACCAAGCACAATGACTCCAAGGACTAAGAAGGACCCCCACTGACCTTCCAAACTGTAAATAGAACAACAATTGGAGTCAAAAGTGCTCCGAAAACACCGTAGGGAGTTTTGGCCAAATTGCCAAAACGAAAAGAGCTTGGACCCGCGGACCCAAAACAAGTATTGGGGGTGTTTTAAGAGGGAGAAGGGCCCCTTTTACAGGGTTCCAAGGGCCCACTCCTCCCCTCGACTTACTACTAGTAACCTCATCCATCCGGATTTTCATCCTTATCTCTTGAGATTTTCACCTAATTTTGGGTTTTACGTTGATTCTAACCTCTATCTTTTGGAGTTTAACTCCAAATTGCAAACGGATTGCGCCAATGGCTTCAGAAGGCCATTTTTAGTCGTAAAAACCCCCACCCTTGTTTCTATCGTGAAAAAACTAACGAGAAACTAGCGCCAACTGAAACTAGTTAAAAGGGTAAAAACCTAACTTTTGGAGTTTACCTTTTTTGATCTGGATAACTAGCTAGGGTTTGGGGGGAGGCTCTAGGGAGTAAGAAAAGACCCCTTAATGTCTTCGTTCTAACTTTGTACGCTCACGGGATGCCGGTCAACCCCGCAAAGATCTTGCCGTAATTAATAATTGGGGGAATGTTGATGATCTCGGCTGCCTTCCGCTATCGGAACACCATGAAATTTGTCGGGGTGCGTTATTAACATAAAAGATGCTAATCTAATTTTTAGTGAGATTTCACCGCAGCCTAGGTAATTTATATGAATTTCCCGTCGTGGCTTTTAGCGGTTGACCGCTCGGAAAAAGATCCTCTGGAGATAAAAAAAATCAAGACTTTTTGAGGAACCTCTCATGGAATCCCCCAAGCCACGTGCAAAGTCTTGGGCTAATCTGGCACACAGTCGGTGGTGAGGCAAAAATTGACTTTGTTTGAATTATCGGCAGTCAAGGAATCTTTCACACGTGAGGGAATCTTGGCAAATGAATTTCGTTGTGGGTACCCTAACATATTTTGGATCCGAGAGCACTATCCGGCAGCCGTGGATTCCTCCATGGGGCATGTCTCGGACAAGTGACACCTGCAAGCTAACAGTTGGGTTCCTAATATTTCGTCGATGGAATGGAGAAATTAGAACCTATCTTTGGAGATTTATGTGGGGACCTCCCTAAATCTCTTGGGACCAATTTTAGCCTATGTAATGTAAACTTTGCTTATTCTACAAAGTCTAAATATAAGGGGATATAAGGGTTAATTTCCTAAGGAAAGGTCAATAAGTTTAGTGTTTTGTGACTAAGGTCACTTGTTTCTGTAAAATGGATACTTATCTTACGTTGTTTCTAGTTTATTGGTTTTTATATAAAGAAAACCCAAGGAAATGTGTCTACATCAATTTGCTTCTGTCCATTATTCATGCTATACTATAGACCCAATGAATGACGTTACAGTCCTATCTAATATAGAGTGTGGCTTTGTCAAATTGGCGTGTATGAACCTCGATTCGAATATGCAAAATGCACTATCACCTATTGTCAAATTGTATAATATTTATAAATATTAATATTAATATGTTTATTTTTTTCTTAATTACCATGAAGTTCTTTTACCCATTTAACAATTTAATTCAACCTAGCAATTACTAGCCTAATTGCTAATTAGGATGCTCAAGCAAATCTAAACTAGGTCAATTTGTCTCTATACTAATGGAGGCATAGTGAGTTAGTAAATTTACCAATCAATTCGATTAGAACACCTCAATGGCAGCCTCTCGCTGTAGTCCAACCTCTACAAGTCAATTCGCCCTTTTTCCAACAACAACCAGAAGCCGAACAATTTGTAATTTGTGCCCCATCCTACAATTTGCTTGCAGGCTATTTGACTTCCATCACTTCATCATGAATCACCAACCAAATTTGCATCAAATCGATTAGCAACAACCAAACAAACCAAGGATCACAACAACAATTTGTTAATTTAATTAAATTTCAAGATACACGATGACTCTAAATTCCTCTCATACTTAATTCCATTTGCTAAATTCAATACAACCAAGAATATGGAGAGTCTCTCAACTGTTTCAATTTGATTACAATAATTTTTGCATCAATATCTATTTGACATAAAGATTTAAGATACGGATTCATATGTAACCAGCCAGTCTTATTATTAATCCATACAGTCTAATGGCTTTCAATTTGAATACGCACATTTACTCGCACTGTTTGAAATCATACAACCAGTATGATAACCGATAGTCTTCAATTTGAACAAAGGTCCACAACCAACTCAATTAGCTTAACAATATACTTTCAATATCAATTTAATTCAACCTTCCTTCAATTTCAGTTAATTACAATTTGCCTCCATTTCACACATGGCAGTGAGTCCTATTTGCGGATTCATCAACCAGTTGCAACACAATTCAATTTGACTCCCTTACTCAACCACACTCCTATTGACACATACTTAATCAACAATCAAGTTTATACATCTGGAATATAATCAATACGTTTTGACCATTTTTATGACTTGCATTCATTTAACAATTTGATCGTCTATTCCAACATAATGACAATTTGCTTAATAAGCGTATGTAAACTCCCTGTTCACAGTATCAACTCGATTTGCCTTCTTCGATCCAGCTTCCCGATGACAGCACATTTACAGACTCAATTTGCAATAATCAACTCAAGCGCAATTTTCACACAAACAACACAAATTGATCACAGACAATTATTCACTTATTGCACTCATTGCAATTTACAATTAGACTTTCAACAATTTTAATATTTCCACAATTCTAAATCAATCTCACAAACAAACACCGTACATGACAATTCGAAAAGATTATATTCTTATTACAAGTATTAATAGTTTCACAATTTGAAAGATTAAAAACACGCAAAAACTACAGACACGAAATTCAACAATGCTCCCTGAGAGAGAGAAAATGAAAATCAATTCGATTAAGTACCCACGGCCTCCCTGAAAAGGCGTTCAAGTTGTCTTGATTCAAATCTAACTGGAACCTTTTAAAATCCCAAAAATTCTAATTGCCTTCACACTACACTATATATGCAAATTAATCCATTATAATGGAACCATTACATCAATTTGCCGGTTTTCACACTTGGAGAAGCAATTCAACTGAAATTTAAAATTTTACTAGTCTACAACCTATCACGATCACATGCACCGGGTTTGGGCTATTTTGGATAAGTTCCCGGTAGCCCTATTGTTTCCCACTATTTGCAGGTTCTAACCTATATACAAGTGGGGTTTGTGGGTAATCTATGGGTAAAAGGCTATTTATGACCAAATGCGATATCGGTACGTGACATACCTATTTTGGTTCTACACTCTTTTTTGGGCTTTTTATATTATTTTATGCCTTAATTTGCAACAAACTAAAAAAAAGAAAACTATAAGTCCCAAGTGACGAATTTGGGGCTCACAAGGTGCCAAAGGCGCAAACGTGGATGTTAGGACGGAACCCGCAGTCACCCTTCTGTGATCCGCAGTTGCCCACCTTGGACGTGCAATTGCCAGTTATATACCCACATGTGCCATCTTTCAACCTATGGTCGCCCAACATGGATACGCAATCACCAGTTTTAGACACGTTGTTTAGGATCTGTTGCATCCATAGGCGTCTCTTCTGAACCTAGGTCCCCCTACACGTGATCGCCAACACTCATGCATCCCTAGCCAAAGAACACCCACTCTTGCCCACCTATATATCCAGTCGTTTGTTGTTGAATTGAGAGATTTTGCTTTGGAAAATCACAAGGATTATGGCTACGATTGAAAATAGTTTTTCTATGGAGTTCAATCAAATCTTCTAGTCTTCAATCTTCATACTCCTCCTTGTTGACCTATCATGTTGTGACTCTATAAGGATCTAGGTAAAGGTAAGTGATAAGATCCCATGGCTTTAGACGGATAAAACGAGATGACCAAACCATGAGTTGACCGTCTAAAAAATTGACTCCTAAATTCAAACCCACAGTGACCAACAAGCAAGCCTCACTAATGGGAACAACATAAAAGAACAACCATGTGGGTGATCAATCCCACTACATTGCCACAAACACAAAATGGGGCTAATATTGAATCAACACATAGCCCGCAAAAAGTTTACAATACAAAAATGAAAAACAATGAGCCTCTCAAACTAGCTAGGAACAAAATAAAGACAACAAGCCTCTAAAGCCGGCTAGGAATAAAAGCCACAAGCCACAACATACGATTCTTCATGTTTTCATATCTTCAACTCTTCAAATCTTGAAGTCTTCAAGAAATATAGAATTGAACTAGAGTGTAAATAGAACACCTATGTTAACAAAGACCATTCAAACCAATAAACATATAGAAGAACAACAAATGGAGGAAAAAATAGTACCATGAAAACAATCCTAAATTTCAATAAAAGTACATTCTAGAACAATAATTGTTTATCATTCTTGAATTTATAGTGATACTGATATACATTGCATACACTTAAATCACCTAGCTTCAACATTTACCCCTAAAGGTCTATTGTCCCTCAAAAGTACAACATGAAGTTTAGGTTAGTATTGTAAAAGTCATTTTAGAAAGGATGTTTTGTGAAATTTTGAAATCAAATGTAGACTTACATGAACTTCATCAAAATATATATTTTGTTTTTTATCAGGTGCCCAAATTAAAAGTTATATTGCTTGAAGTTTCTTGGGCAAAAAGGGGAACTTTAAACAATTGGTGAAAAAAAACTCATCACTTTCTTAAATTTGGTATATATATAGCTACCATGATATAGTTGGCAATGGTAAAAAAACTATGTGTAGTGCAAAAATTTCATTTTATGAGAAGTTAAAAGATTTTCAACCCTATCAAGCAAGGTCCAAAAAGTCCTTTTCTTCTATAAGCTTGTAATTTAGACAATCAAATGGACTAAAATCTTCCACATTCCCATAGTAGCCATTAGTACACTTTCAAACAACTAAATTTAAAAACAAACAAACTTTTTCTACTATATTTTGTCTCAATGCACATAAACATGACAATTTTTGACAGCTTGTTAAATGTACTCTCGGTCCTAGAGGGACTAACTTCCAAAACTCATACTAAGGTAAGGATCAAAAATCAAGTTATCTAATTATAAGCACAATAGCTAAAGCAACCAAAGTAAACTCACTATTGGAAAAAAAATAAAAGCTTGCATGTTCTTTGTGAGCCCCCAAGTTAGCACTTGGAACTCTGGATATATTTTTTGTGATTTTTAGTTAGTTTTTAGGTCAATTTTATGAAAAACACATAATAAGGGAGTTATTGAGAGTTTTGGTAGAAGTCTCTACCAAAGTGGTGAGGAATGGTCTTAAAGACGTACGTGAAACACATAAAACTTTTTGTTTTTACTAATTCTAAATCTTCTTGACTAGTGAATTTAAACGAATAGTTAGTAGTGAGCTTGTGACAAACTGGCTAAGTAATAGAGTCTAGTCATAGTAAGTCAAAATCCAACTCAAGAAAGAGTTGGGTTCGTTATTTTAAACATTGCAGGTAGTTTTGAGAATACAAGCCATTTGTAGACCAAGATGGAGGAAAAGCTGATAGGAGCATACAGAGAGGTGCTTTTCTAGGTCAAAGCATGCCAGGAGGTCAAATTGAGATCCAGTCATCCAAGATTCCCCCGGTATTAGGAATGATTTTCCCTTTGGGTGGAAATTATTCAAATTTACTATATTTAGACTAGTGCAATGTGAGTGTGAAACTTGCACTGAGATTCTAGGAATGTCTTAGATGTTCTCCCAAAAGTTTCATAAAATTGAAAAATTCCACGTTGACTCCATGGGAAGTCAATCGCTTAAAAATGCATTTGTAAATTCTTAGAAATTATAAATGTAATGGTAAAATCTCACTAAAAATTAGTTTATTGTTTTGTGTGCTAATAAAGAGCCCCATCAAGTTTGAAGATATTCTGACATTCTGACATTCTGACATTCCCAAGTACCAGAATTAAAACCGACATCAAATTTAACAAGAATTTATAACTTGGTAGTGGGTTGACCAGTGTACCAAGAGCTAACGGTGTCGGAATATAGCAAATCAAGGGTCAATTCTTATATGCAATGACATTCTAAACCATTCTGGCTAGACAACTTCATCAAAAAGCGCAAACTCCAAAAGTTAGAATTTTGACTTTTGTTTGGAGTTACCATGACTCAAAATTGCACTCAATAATGGTCGAAGAGGTAGGGGGAAGGGATCCTTCAGGTTATTTGAGGTCTTTTGAATGCGATGGCATAATTATTTTTTTATTTTGAGTTGTCCCCTAAAAGACAAAGGGGGTCAGCCCTTCATTTGACTTTTTTATAGTAATTTATAATTAATCTACGTTGATTTTACAAATATCTTTTGGAAAATCAAAGAGTGGATTTGCTCAAGATCTCTTTGCTTGTGTAAGAAACCAACTTTGAACTAAAGAAAGACAATTTGGAATTAACGTAGGATTAATTTGCAAAATATCTAGATTAATTAGGTTAATTTTGAAATATCTTTGGAATAAGATCTTGGATTTGATTTTTACAAGATCTACTAGCTAAATGGAGGGGATTCTAGAGATTTCTGTCATCAAACAAAGAATATTTTGCAAATTACATTAGGTTAGTTTAAGAAAATATTTAGATAGGAAGTGAAATATTTTTCACCGACAACTTACCGGGGAGGGGTCGAGAACGGGTATAAAAGGCCCTTCCTCGAGGTTGTCAGTGGTCCTCATTATCTTATTTCATTTCTTGTTGTTGCTCCAACACTTTGTTGGAGCACTTTTAAAGCCATGAATTAGCTATTTCATTTGAGTTCCTTTGCATTTTGAAGGTCTAGAGGGTCCCTTCAAAGATTGACTTGTTTACTTGTTTGAATTAAGAGGCTTCAAGTCCCAAAACTTTGATATCCGAGAGTTTAAAAAGAGAAAATCCCCAAACTCTATTATTGTTTGAGTTGACTTATTTTCTTTCTTGAATTTAGAGGCTTTAAGCCCCAAAACTTTGATTTTAAGAGTATTGAAGGGATAGATTCCAAACTCTATTTGATTTTATGATTCTTTCAAAGACTAACAAACAAATTGTGTGAATTGATAATAGATTGTGATCTAAAAACTTTAAAGCGACAAAGCTAGGCTTTACCAAAAGGTTTTTTGTATCATCACGTACCAAAATTCGTTGTATAACGGATGTTTGGTTTGATTAATTGCTAATGTTTGGTTAAACACTGTCATGTGTACCTCCTTTAGTGATTAACTTGGAACTTTGATTGAAATTTCGAGAGCCTAGTTTTTAATGTTCGGTTAAACACTGTCATGTGTATCTCTTTTAAAAGTTAAGCTTTCAAAATATTATTATTTTGTCTGTGGATACTGTTTGTGCCTGGGGTTGCTCCCGCATAGCAAAGCTTTGACTTGTAAAAGTCAAAAATTTATTTTTGGAACCTATTAAATATAGGGTTGCTCCCACATGGCAGAGCTTTGACTTTAAAACCTGGAAACGGGTACTTTTAATTTTTAGTCTTCTCGCTTTAGCCTAGGGTTGCCCCCGCACGGCAAAACTTTGAATTAAAAATCTTTGAGAAAACTACATAAAGAGTCAAAAGTCCAAACACTTCTTGCCATTTTGTCATTTGCTGTGAGAAAATAGAGGTTATTGGTTGAAAATGTTTGGTGTTTGAGAGTTCATGACCGTTAAAATTGCCTTGTTAGAATAGAACTTAGAGTTAGAATAGTCATTGTTTTGAAATTTATTCCCCCAAATCCCAAAAAAACATCCTTGAGTTTATTTAGAAGTAGAGTCTTTAGAAGTAGAGTCTTATCCTCAAAAATTCATAAAAAATTAGTTAGTTTATCTTTTTTGAGTTAGAATCAATGATAGTATTAGTTTCGTTAAGATTAGTCTTTATTTTACAGTTCGCATTAGTGTGTGTTTTTTTTAAAAGGAAAAGTTCAGTTATTTTCTCTAGTAAGGAGTGATCGACAGTAAGGAGCGATCGACAACAGTGACCAGTAGTAGAGAGCTGACCGGCAATAAGGAGTGATCGGCAGTTAGGAACTGATCGGGATCCACTGGGAACGTTCAGAGGAACCACGGGGGGTTCCAACCAGTGTTTTTTTTACTTTTTTAAAAATAGAGTGTGGGTGGCCACACATAGACTTTCCATGTCGAAAGTCTGGCTTTATTTAAAAAGAGCCCAGCGAATAGTATTGGCTCCACTCATTTTTTCAGAGTGGAAATGTGGCTACAAAAAAACAAAAAAAATTTGTATAGTAGGCGACACTTCAGTCACAGCTTTCAAAAGCACTGGCGATTGTAAATGAAAACTAGGGAGAAATGTGGCAACAAAGGAAAATGTAAAGTGACATTTAGTATTAGTGTATTACAATTACACACATTTACAATAGTACAACTTTAAGCACCATCTGAAATTGTCCTAACATTGCTAGAATTCAAACTAAATTTTAAAATTGTAATCTAATAATGCAACCTAATAGAACCTAATAATACACTACATTATTGGCGTGGAATACGTCTCAGTCCCAATTCACCAATCACCGTGTTCACCATCTTCACCCTGCCCTCTCTTCCGTAAGTAACAAATGAAAGCAGAAAACAATAAAGACAAAAATCACAAAGATTAAGCAATGCCTGCATAACAAACTCGAGCACACAGAAATCTACCATGATTTAGGGTGGTCATTAAAGAGCCAGCACAATCAAAATAAACTGCAGGCCATACATGCAGTCAAGGAAATATTACTTCTCAGCTTCTGGTACATGGGGTGAAAGCACGCAAGCCACAAACCACAGCTAATGCTAACTAATACAAGCCAACTTACATAACTTAAGCACATGTACTAATAATAAGATTGTAAGAAATGAAAAATGAAGCACAATCATGGGACATGGAAGCACAGACCATGCACCAACTATCTCTATGCAGACTTCTACCACGGCTGAATGCATGCAAGGCAGTCGAAAACAACCACAAATCAAGACCACAAATCAAGACGGCAAGCCAGACGCATGACAGCTTTCACAGGACTCGGGAGTAGGTGACTGGTGAACTGGGTTTGTCTGGTGGCAGTCCAACAGCCATCGGATTGACCCAGCACTTTATCATCATCGACGGTTTAGGGTACCTGCACAATACACATTGCAATACGCCAAAATTAGACACACATTTTCCTCGCTGTGGACTTGCACTCCTCCGACCCTCCAAAATCATGAGTCTTCTTTCCGAGACTTCGACCTCCACTCCTCGTAAGCATCGTCGTATGGGAAATCGGACAAGCCGAAGAAATCTTGGGCGTGCATCCCCACAACGACTGGGAGATGAGTCGACAACCAATTGCGCAACTTATTCTTCATGAAGCTTAGCGTGCTGAACGTCCTCTCGTCTTCAACGCTCCCGAGAACAGTCACGACGGCTAACTCTGCGATCTTGAAGTACTCTGACAATTTATGCCGAAGCAGACCGTTTGCTTCAATGCGACGCCACAAACGAGTCAATGGATTCAATGGTAGATCTCCTTGCATGGAGACATGGCAATTGCCTTTCATAGCAATTTTGAACATCGTAGCCTGCTCATCAAGTTTAGCAATTGACAGGATTGGATCGGCAAGCTTGCCATGGGAGTCTTCAGTATCCACAGTAGGAATCTCTGATATTGGCAGAGGTGCATCCTCTGACCTAGGGCTAGCAAGAGTCACCAAATGTTTCCCTTTCTTCACTTTGTTGAATTCCTTTGTGTGTCCATAGTGCTCTTTCAGGACGTCCAAGTGTCGCTGGAAATCTTCATCGGCAGTTGGCCCCATCCAATACTGCGGATATACCAAGCCGAAAGCATCCATAAGAGATGCGGAGGGGAACCTCACCTCCAATTCCCGTATCAGTTTCTCAGCCGCACCTACCACAAACACCAAAAACTTTAGATTGATACATTCTAATCAAACATTGGAACAAGATGCAAAAAGTACAAGGGTAGTTCCAAACCTTTGCAAAGCTCTTTCACACTGTCCACAATGCACGCATGAACCTCCCGAGTGACCGGTACCCCTTCTTCGGTGCCCTCATGTCTGTGACAAGCTGGGATGCTATACCCCATTGGAGTAAAGTGAAGTAACTCGGCAGCATCTGAATTCAAGTCAAACGCCTTCTACACCCAAGTCATGGGTATCGCATCGTGTCTCACTTGCACGAGGGCTTTGAAATCCCAGAAGACATCCTGGGAAAATGCGGTATTGTCGTTCATGTAGAAGGCGGTGACCTCTGCGATGCAGATGTGAATGGCCGCCACGTAGTCGCAGACAAACACATCGCGGCCTTGGGCAAATTGCATCAATGAATGCACACACCGCAACAGAGGTAACAACGCAGACAAACCAAGTAATACTTGAAGATCATTGAGGTGGTTTAGATTTTTACGAGCCAGCGCCATATACTTTTTGTCGACCTTCGCTTTTTTCCCCATGTTGTCTTCCAATGGTCGTTGAGAATCAAGCGACATCTTCACTAAGAGCACCCTGTACTCGCTCATGACTCGAACTGCAGGTGAAAGCATGCTGATCCAACGCGTCTTCACGTTCTTCAGAATTTTGAGACCCTTGGCCTGCATGTGTTCAGCCAATTTCACGAATTCAAGGTGTCGCTTGGGACTATGTGCGAAGAAGGCGTATAAAGTCTGCAGCATGTCCTCAATTCGCCCTACCACCGGAAGATCACTCAAAGTCTGGACGGCTAGATTTGTCCTGTGAGCCTGCAACAAGACACGGAGGTCAGACACGTTAGAATTGAAAAGTGCGATTGCATTCCCTAATAAGAACAATTTAAGAACAAATCATTGGTTTAGGATGAGTGGCTCACCATGTAGTGGATGCCAATAAGTCTGGGTGCAAATTTTTCTTTCAACTGCTTCACCACGCCGTTCTTCTTTCCTTGGATGGTACTCACGCCGTCTGCGAACAAATGCCGTTCACAGAAAATATAAGCAATGGAACACAGTAAGAACACGCTAAGCAAAGCATCAAGCAAACTTCAAGAAAGCAATGACGCATCCTAAAACTCTGCAAGTTGTACCAAAATCCTAAGCACCGCCATCACAGAAGCAATGAAGCACTGAAGTCAAAACACAACAACTGAATACAAGAAATGCAAGCACCGACTAACCTGCGCCAAATGAAGCCAAACGTGTGGCAAGTTCAGCTTCCTTCACGCCACCAAAAGCCTTCATAGCATCGATCAAGATTGCCGTCAAGTTGTTGCTCCCGCTCCCCCCCATGACCCGCTCCAGTGATAGCAACATCGATTTTCTGCTCCAATTCTCGCACACGTAAGCATGGATGCTTATCCAACTCTGAGTATCCAACGTCGTAACTTCATCACAAGTTACTGAAAAAAATCGAGCCTTCGATATGACCTCTGCTGTCTTCCGCTGGACTTGGTGGAACAGACACTCTACGAGCTCCCATCCTGCACTATCGGACCAGTGCCGCTTTGGCAGCTTGGGAACATCGAGGAAGTTCAAGAGTGGTTCAATTGCTGCATATTCCAACATAGGGCGGCCTTCTTGAAGCAGGTGGAAGACTGTTGCAAACTGCAGCCGCTTCCTTGCTCTTTCTCCTTTCACCTCGGCCAATTGCTGTGCCACAGTTACGGTGTCCCTAGCAGCGTACAATCTCTCATACCGAAGGTGCTTGCAGTTCTTGGCAATGTAATGTTGCCCCTTCTTGATTCCATTGGCCATATTTCGGATAGCCTTCCTCTTTCCTCCGTGCTTGGTCAAAGTATCCCATTTCGGACGAAGAATCTTAGGCTTCCCTGTAATCTGAGAGCAAACAACGCATTTCACATACTGAAACAAGCCATCAGTACCACGAAAAAGCTCCGCCCACGGCAATCGAGCCGCCCAAGAGTCCTGGAATTTCCTTGTAGCGTCATAATTCTTCTTTGGAACTCTCTCTGTGGCACCTGCAACAAAATCTTCATCAGACTGATTGTCCACCTCGTCAATTACCGGCAACTTCTGCTTACCTTTACGTGCCCTGGCTGCTTCCGCTGCCTCCAGACCCTGCACAAACGTAGATCCATCCGAGGACAAAGCGATGATCTCTACAACAGAATCAGAAGGCAAGACTAAAGACACAGCACGTACCGAGGCCTCAGCAGTGAGCAAAGGCACAGCGGGATTGGAGCTGTGTCGATTCATCTGAAACGAAGTACCCTTCCTCTTGCGAGAATTGTCACACACGGACATACCCGCACTCTGACTGCAACTCGCATTTCCAACGCTTCCGCTGCACGCTGCAATAGATTCGGAAGTCGAGGACGGAGCGGAGGCCGACTGTAGGCCTGGTGGAGTGAATCCAGAAGAGGAAGACGAGGAACCAGTGCTCGGAATCCTATTATAGTAACGGAACAAGGCCGATCCAGAAGGAGCCATTGTGACTCCGACTTAAAGCACCGTAATTCCCTAAACCGAAACTTCACTACAAGTGACGTGCAATGGACTTTCAGTTTGCGCTAATTACACAATCAAGTTGCCCTCCCAACATACAGTCATGACTCATAACCCGATCAGGTTGCCCTCCTGAAACATACAACAATGACCAGATCAGATTGCCCTCTTGAACATACAGTCAATGAACATGACCCGAAACAGCTTTCCACTGCAAGGAATTCACGAGTCACGACATCGCAGACAAGCTGAAGAACAATTTGCCTTCCGTGAACATGAATTTCAAGCACAAGGGAAATTGTCGCCAATTCAGCCCCGCAACGTGCAAGCAATTAGACAGTGCGCAGAAATTACGACCACATCCACAAGACCAAGACCACAACATCCAAGATGAAACAACAAGGCACAACGCACAAAGTAGGAGTTAGCGCAGGTTCAGGAAACGCAAACTTCCAGCGCTCACAACGCATATATCTTCCAAAACAGCCCTTCCAAAACACTTGCTGCAACGAAGCTCGCGCCATACTCTCGCCATCACCAAGTACGAGTTCACCAGAATTGAGCTTCCACTCCCATTCATCACGAGCAAAATCTCAAACGTACGAGATTGCAGAAACCTAAACCGCCTGTCCGTTAGCAAGAACTCCATGAAACAAAGTGGGGCGACATCCGCGACTCCCCGTGATGATGGCGGAACTCTGGCGCTGTGAGGAAGCTCATTGGAGCTGGCCCCACCTTCAAGTGACGTGCATGTCACTTGTCGCCAGGTGGCTACTGAGGGGACAACTGCGCCGAAAGGAGAAGGCGACATGGCCACGTCAGGTGGCCATTTCCGGCGATTGGAAAAAAAAAACCGGTCACTTTCTGGCTCCTTCGCCCGGTCTCCTGCCCTTACTCCCTTTAGCATTTTAAAACCACATAGAAAAAAAATCGCCATTGGGCCTTTTTTCGCCACTTAAAAAATCACTGGTTCCAACCATTCTGGTAGTGCTACACATCAATAAGGAACAATTGGCGGGAAGGAGCTAACCGGTAAACAATCAGGAACCATTAGGAACATTCAAGGGAACTCTGGGGAACCTCAGGGGGGTTCAACCATTTATAGTGGTGCCACGTGGCAGTAAGGAACGGTCAATGGGCAAGGAGTTGACCAGTAGTAAGGAGCAATCAACGTCTAGGAGTTGATCAGTATCTAGGAGCTGATTGGTAGTAGGAGCAATCAACCAGGAGTGACCAACAAGGAGCGACCAGCAAGAAGGTAAGGTCATCAGACCACCCCAACTTTGATTACAAATTCTCACACCAAAATCAATTGTTTAAATTATTGAACCTTCATATTATACCTTTACAATCTTCAAGTACTCTCACATTGAAATCCAACTCACATAGTTAGAAGTCTCTCAACAACTCACTCAACTCTCAAAAAATAAATGAGAAAGAATTGGGGAGAGAAAAGACTAAGAGGGAAAAGGATAGAAGGGAAATTCTACACGTGTTGAAATTAGATGAAAAAATTGAATTAAAAAGAATCTCACTATTGAAGGTTGTCCAAATCTTTGTTGGTAGTTAGTTAATGAGATTCTAAAGACTTTGGATTGTTGTTTAGTGTTTGTTTAATTAGGCCTGATAAGCCAAATCAATAAAAATAAAAAACAACCAAATATCTTGGAATATTTAACGAAAAACTAATAAACAATTGGGAAGGGAATAATATTACTATTCATTGGAAAATTGGAAATTTAAATGAATTATACAATTTAGAATGAATCATTAAAACTAAAGAATTACTTTCCATTGCTAAAGCTAACAAAAATTGAAGTTATAGGAAGGTTTAGAACAAGAATTCGACAATGGATGTTTCAAAATTTTACTAAAAACTAGTAATTTATGAAAAGAAATGGGAGACCACAAGGAGACTATCATGTTCATATTTTGCAACAATGGATCCATTGATTTGTTCAACACAAAGGTATGACTTTTAAAACTTGTTGTTTAAATTTTCCTTTCATCTTTCAATTTAAATTAAAAATTAACATTAATAATCAAAATTGCTAGTTAGAATTTTAAAATTGCTAAAATCTATTAAAATTAAAATTTATTTAAAATTGTGAAAGTAGTAAATAGATGAATTTTGAGTTGAGTTGGAAGAAAAAACATTAATTTGTCCAAAGGAATCTCAAAAGGAATCTAATTTAAATTTGGAAATCTAGGGAATCTTAGACCAATTGAGAGTATTCTAAATTTCTCATATATTCCATAAAAACTTGGTGTAGAAGGTCTTCATCCAAACTAAGGGAAGTTTTCAATCATTTACAAGTTTTTACCTAGAAGTCCAATAATTTCATTTTTTACCTTAGAAAAAGGTAATCTCTTACTCTCTTCTAAAAAATAATAAAATTCTTTAAAATTCCTAAATTTAGAATACTAACTTAGAATTAAGGTTGATAAACAAACATTTAAGAATATTTTAAAAGAATAATTAAAGGATCTTTTGAGACTATAACCTTTTAAGGAATCTTTTAAAGATTTCAAAACGAAATTTTACTTTAAAATTAATTAAATTTTGAAGAAATAGAGTGTGGTTGAAGTTTGGCTTACTTTTAGATGAATTTTTTAAAATAAGTCAAAATTAGTTTTTTTCTAGAGAATTCATTGGTTAAAGTAATTAACAATTAAACCCTGAAATTTTGAATTTATTTGCTATTTTTAGTCAACGATGAAGTTTTTAGGATAGGATAAGGAACAAATTTCATCCTTAGATATCTTTTAGTGGGAATGTCGGAATTTAGCTTGCTATACCATTTTGGAAGAGGCAAAGTGCATTTTGCAATTTAGCTTAGATAGAATTTTAGTTTAGACTCAGTTTACTTGCTTTTATTTACTCATCAAAAATCTTGAACTTTTAAACATTTAATGTATATTAAAATATTTAAACTAGGTTACAATCATCATAAACAAGTGTCCATTGCTTGGAAGGCCAAAAAAACACTAGGTTTACAAATCACCCTCGAGTGACAAAGTTTGTAAATATTAATACTAAGTGAAATCCAATGACACATCAAACTCTTAATTTATTTGGATCATTATTGCACCTCCTACATGCCTAAGAAACTCCAAAATGATCATGATCTTTAAGTGCACTGTAAGAATTACTTATGCCACTACAATCCATATGCATGTAGATAGTCTTCTCATTAAGAATTTTTTTATTTTGATGTAGCCGATAGAAGGGTGTAAGGTGAATCCTAGTGCTACAATCATTTCTATAGCTAAATTTGCCAACCTTTGATTTTGTATTCTTCACAAAAACAACAGGTGAAGAAAATGCACGAGGTCACAAACTCTATGAACATGTTCCTCGAGTCACTTCCAACCAATACAACAGTTTTCAATCAGTGATCAACACCATAACATATTCACAAATGATAACAAATTCCAATGAAGAGCTCCAAACAACAACATACGCCACAATTGATCAAGATTGCCAACCTCATCACCAATAATCACCACAAGAACACACACCATTTTGGAAGTGGTGAAAGCGATTAGCATCCCTAACAACAATCTCTCGTTCAGTCGCCTTTGAGATAAACTTGATTGCTGTATGGCAGTCTGAACACACTCGAAGGTTCTTGAACACCCGAATTCGCTCTCCAGGGGATGTCCGCATGAGTCCGTAAGCAATAGCCAGCTTCTCACTATGGGAGCAAAGAGCAAGTTCTTTCTCCTTCTCCTCAATGTTCCGCAACACTAGCCGGGTATCGGGAATGTAGCCTTCGGCCTTAATGTTCTCACTCAATCTCCTCAGCTCAGCATAGATCTCCTTCGCTTCTGAGTGAGAAGTATCCCCTACGACGAAGTCATGGACCTTGTTATCAACTTCAATCCAGCTACGCCCTGGCTCCTTGCGTATACCTCTCTCCTGCATAATAGTGCGCACCCACGACACCTCCTCCCACTTGCCAGCTGCAGCATAGATATTCGAGAGAAGCACGTATGCAGAAGCATCCATCGGTTCCAACTTGAGACGCTCATTAGCGGCAAGTTTGCCCAAATCCACATTACCGTACGTTCTGCAAGCACCAAGCAAGGCTCCCCAAGTTGCACCATCCGGTTCCACTGGCATGCTGCCAATCAAGAGCTTTGCTTCCTCCAAGTGTCCAGATCGGCCAAGAACATCCACCATGCAGGTACAAAGCACTACATTAGGTTCGATGCCATAATCTTGGGTCATAGCCAGAAAAAGTCTACGGCCCTCATCCACAAGCCCAGCATGGCTACAGGCCGACAACACTGCAGCGAAGGAGATCACATTAGGCTTCACACCGCCTGCAATCATATTTTTGAACACTTCCAGGGCTTCGTGCCCACATCCGTGTTCGGCAAGTCCACCAATCATCACGGTCCATGTGATCTCATCACGATCCGCCATCCGGTCAAAAACTAGTCGGGCATCATCCAAACTGCCACACTTTCCATACATGTGGACAAGCGCATTGCCCACACGCAAATCCGACTCAAGTCCCGCTTCGAGGATATGCCTGTGAACCTCCTTCACCCACTCCAAGGCCCCTGCGCTTGAACATGGATTCAGAATGCTCGCAAACGTGAATGCATTGGGTTTCAAGCCTTCCCTTCGCATTTGCATAAACAGTTCATATGCTTCTTGCCCACATCCGTGCTCGGCAAGTCCACCAATCATCACGTTCCACGTGATCACATCACGATCGTGCATCCTATCAAATACTAGCCGAGCATCATCCAAACTGCCACACTTTCCATACATGTGGACAAGCGCAGTGCCCACACGCATATGCGACTCAAGTCCCGCTTTGAGGATATGCCTGTGAACCTCCTTCACCCACTCCAAGGCCCCTGCGCTTGAACATGAACATGGATTCAGTATTCTCGCAAACGTGAATGCATCGGGTTCGACGCCTTCCCTTTGCATTTGCATAAACAGTCCATATGCTTCTTGTCCGCATCCGTGTTCGGCAAGTCCACCAATCATCACGTTCCACGTGATCACATCACGATCGTGCATCCTATCAAATACTAGCCGAGCATCATCCAAACTGCCACACTTTCCATACATGTGGACAAGCGCATTGCCCACACGCATATCCGACTCAAGTCCCGCTTTGAGGATATGCCTGTGAACCTCCTTCACCCACCCCAAAGCCCCTGCGCTTGAACATGGATTCAGAATGCTCGCAAACGTGATTGCATTGGGTTCGAGGCCTTCCTGTTTCATTTGGAGAAGCAGTCCGTATGCCTCCTGCCCCAATCCATGCTCTGCAAGTCCACCGATCATTATGTTCCATGAGATCACGTCGTGTTCCTCCATTCGCCGAAAAACTACTCGGGCATCATCGATACTGCCACACTTTCCATACATGTGGACAAGCGCCTTGCCCATACGCACATCTGATTCAAGCCCAGCATGTCTTACATACGCATGAACTTCTTTGCCCCACTGCAAAGCTGATGGATCGGCACATGCCTTCAGGATGCTCGAGAAAGTAATTGAATCTGGCTGGACCCCTTTGTGGCACATTTGATTGAAGAGCTCCATTGCTTTGTCAGCATGATTGTGCTTTGCATAACCTCCAATCATAATGGTCCAACTGAACACGTTCTTGTTCACAAGTTTATCAAACACTCCACGTGCATCCTCCAATTCTCCACACCTGATATACACGCTCACTAGGTTGTTTGCCACATATCTATTCTGCTCCATTCCACTCTGGTTGATGTAGTCGTGAACCTGCTTCGCGACATTAACATTAAGGTTTTTCTCCTTCAAGCACCGTCTCAAAACTTCAACATACATAAACGAGTCGATGGCCATGCCTTGTTCTAGTCCTTTCTTCAAATTACCAATTGCTTCAGTCGTGCTTCTTGCAGTTTTCAAGGACATACTACCGCCACCACCCGGTACAATATGCCTCGACTCTCTTGCAGTACTCGGCACAATGCATCCTCTTCCATTGTAGCCCTCAGATAGCCTGATTCATCAATAGATTCTTCAATAGAAACCCCTTCGAAAGAAGAACACTGATACACAGTGAAAGGGTGCAAGACCACTAATGCCCAGTACTCACATATTTCAACATCCACAAATTTGCATCCATCCATTTGAATTCTTAATCTCTCTCACATACATAGCAATTCATTGCAAATCATTCCACTTTAAGTGCACCCAATAACCAAAAGGAAGAACAAAGCATATTGCACACACAAAAATCCTTAAACTCACCCAAAATCACATATTTCTAGATGCACCTACTCTAGAGCTAGCCAACTCAATTCCTAAACTTACCTATCTCCTTGTGTTGTGTCTTCAGAATCTTTGGAGCGATAATCAACAGGAGGTTGCATTCTCCCTTCAGTTGTCAAGTGGAGCATTGCCTTTACCCATGGTGGAGTTGACCAGCCATATATCCAAAGTGCTTTCCTTGCCACCTTATGCCTAAAGTCAGGTGATCTAGGATTCCTCTGTAGGCACCACAACCCATGATCAGATCCTACAAAACTGTCTCATATTCATTTTGCATCTAACAATCAATATTCCAGGAATATTTGTGGAAGACACTGCAATGATCTGAGCAGTGTTCACTCCACTCAATGACAGCAAACAACGCAATTTCATACTTGTTGCTTTACGAAGTGCCCACAAGTGCCCATGGCCTTGTAAAAGCAAGAAACGTCCCGTCACTTGTTGAGCCGAGTATTGTATCCGCTTTCTTTTATCTAGTCATACCTTGTCAGCTCTGTTGTCCCACCACTGCGTAGGATCCGCGAAGTACTCTTTCCAAAGTTCTTCAACCGACTGTGGTTCACCTGAATCCACCGCAATATGCTTTACCCATGTCAGTCACATTCTCACCAGGAGAGGCAAACTCTTTCTGTGACGATGGGCATATGATACATACCTGAAGCATAGGAATTCGAAGGTGATCTCTTCCAAACTGATGAAAATGGTGAACACCGGATTGGTCCACAGCCTCGTATGTGAGAGGACAAGGGCAGGGATAAAGAAGGGTAGATAGGCCATGGAGACCTGAAGACTGAGATTGCACAGATATCCTGGGTACACAAACGTCAACACTCTGCTAATAAGCAACTCGTACCATTCAAAGCGCTCTTCCCATCAATACCGGGGTTTAGGGTTAGGTCAACCATGTTACGTTGGAAAAATGTGACAAACTCTTTATCCAACAGTGCTGTAAAGGAGACCTCATACTTCGACACATTTGTTGTCAGCATGACCACACTAGTCCAACCCATGTCACAAGTCATCCAACCGCTTAATTCACTCACCTGTGCACCACCGAATCCACGCACCGACAAAAAGCTTCTCTGTTCTCTCCTGCACTGCAATTGTTGTCTACAATCTAAATCCCACGACACCAATTGAGGTGGCAGTCCCATCACTATCTGCCTGCATTACAGAAACCAATTCACACTAACTGTTACTAAGAAGAACATCACACAGAACAAGGCCGGAATGGACCTCAGAATTGAACCTGTGGACAGAAACACATCAAATTGAGAAGAAACTACATGTGCGAAAAATCCGCTACTACCTCCAATCCTGAAAACCCGAACACATGAAATAAAGTCCACAAACAAAACCGCATACCTGACGCTTCCGGCGGACAAATGAAGCAAGACAAGCTGCCCAAGGACGGCAAACCTCCACTGCAGCTTCACGAGGAGCAGCTCCGTCTACGGGATCAATCAATTGCTGAGGCAAGAATCCAACATACACCCATTGATTAGCATACAACCCCAGTCAACTGACTTGACTATTGGAAATTACCATCGCTTCAAAGAGGGTCATCAAAAACTTAGGTTCAATCTAAATTACGGTTCTGACAAGACTAATTAGATTTAGATTGTTCGAATGACATATATAGAAATATGCATGAAAACCTACCAGAATTGATCATAACACATCCATGAACCGCAACAGGGGTCAGAACCCAATCCCCAGCCCAGCCAGATCGCTCAATCCAGTTCCCGGAATGTGTTTTCGACTTGTCTGGCACAACTTTGACTTCCTCCCTGCTGTTCGCGCTGCCCAATCTCCTGCCCCATGGTGCACACGTGCACACCCCTATTCTGACATATGACGACACCTCGTATTGGGTGAATATGACAGGAATCAGCATATGTGGCACCCATTTGGCCATTTCCAGCATATCGTTCAAATGTGAAGCAAACAAAGGTGATAGCGAAGTCGCTTTCGACTCTGCAACACAAACGTGAGTTCTCAATCGGTTCGGTACATCTTACCGGCCCTGAATCCAGGCTGCTGCCACCTGAACTCTGTTGCAGCTCACACCACATCTATAGTACACACTTTGAGCAGTTCTTTCGAGCTCTGCCGGGATTAAGTACTAATCCGGAAAGACATGAGTAAGTGTTTTTCCCTTGCAGGCCCAAGCTTCTTTCAAGGTTCGAAGACTGGGAATCACGCAGTCATCAGCATTGAATAACTTATAGCTATGCTGATTGCCACGGACCGCAATAGATCACGAGTTCCCAACTCCAAGACGAATAAATTTCCTCAAGCGAAAATCCTAAACCCTAGTTCGCGAAACGGCTCATTTCTTCTTGCTCAGTCTGAAACTCCCATATCAGCTCCTAAGCCAAAAAAAACCGGGATGAATTAGAGGACCTGCTATTTGAATTGCACTGCACTAATTGCGCAGCAAGATATCATCACAATCAGCAAATGAATTACTCGCGCTCCACAAGCTCCGAAGGAACAAGCGCTAGTCTACTCTCCTGGAGTACGAGCAGGAAAGGTCGATACAACGTTTCTCCTACAACAGCTGGCATCTCCCCTCCATCCTACAATTTCCATCACACTCCCACGAGCTCCAATTCAAATGGCTCCCAACCAACTGCCAGAGCAGAGAAACAAGTCAGAATCCCTCTACCAATCCTGCACAAGCGGGCATTGCAGTCGGGTACTACCCACATTCAGTCATCCTAACACAACAGTACGAGAAATCTCCCTCACTTCACCACAACAGCCATACGTGCACCCGCAACAGACTGCAGCATGCAGCAGCAGCACCCTTGCTCTGCCAAAGTTCGCGAGCTTGGGATCAAGGAGTCCCCAACCTCTCTCACCGTGTCCATTCCTGCTGGACGCTTGCTCTGGACTCTGGACTCCCTCCTCTGCGGAAACGGTACAGTAGTTCTTCTCCTCGCCAATGCCTGATACGATACCCTTGACGCTGCTCGCCTTATCTGGGCCCCGAACATCAATCGAAACAGATTAAGTTATTGTGCGGCCGGGTGTTGTTGCACTCGGCCCTCCTCGGCCCCGATGTCCCAGGGCGTTTGCCAGCCGGGCAGGCGGTAATTTCAAGCGCCCCGCCCGCCAGAAGCCTCCTTCGGGGGCAGGGCGGGGCAGGGCTGGGACGCAGGCAACTCCAACGTGCTGCTCCCCCTCCAAATCCGATTTTCTCGTTTCTCATCTCTAGTCGTCGCGCTCATCGACTCCCTCGTCGTTGTGTCTGCACCAATGAACGGGGAGTATCGGCATTTAGTTACAACCTAGCCGGTTGAATTTGAGAATTTCCGAATGAAATAAAGAAGTCTAGGCTAAGGTTCCGGATGAAAAAAATAAGTTTAGGAAATGGGCCGGTTAGAAAAATTATGTCTAGGCATTTAGCCGTCTACCCTTAGAGTAAGTAGGAAAATTACCTATTAGAATTTTATTTTGTAGGCCAGCAGCCGACCAATCTCATACTTTGTAGGAAATTTTTATTACTATACATAGAATATTATACATAGTATTCTATAATCTATACATAGTATTCTATGCATAGTAATAAAAAATTTGTGTGTTACTGAATGTCTGTGACCAAACTAACAGTGAGCCACTGAGCCGTCACCTTTTGGTCCAGTAACTTACTGGCTTTCAATAATTCATACTTGAATGCTGGATCGCTGGTAATTTCCCGCCGGGGCGTTGGAGGCTTGGGGCCGTTGATCTCTTCCCAAAATCTAATCTCCACCGTAGGGTTTGGGGCGCGACGCAACGTCTCTACGCCCCTGCCTGTCACTTTTTTTCGTTGCGTTTCTTTCACTGCGCCGCTTGCGTATTTGCGTTCATGCGTTGATTTCAAATTTTTGGTCCTCCACTCCTCCCAGCCTCGGAGCCTCCTTGTGAGACTTTTTGTGGAACTTCGGCCAAATCAGGATTTTGGGGTTTGGTTTGCCTTTGTGATTCGGGATTTGGGATTGGCTGTGGGTTGTAGCAATTCGTGATCGGAAACTCAGATCAAAGACTCGGAGTTTCGGAGACTCAAAGACTCGGAATTTCGGCACTTCGTTTGGCTTCGTCATTCATGATTGGCTGTGGCAATTTGTGATCGAAGACTTGGAGTTGCGGAGACGCTGCTTCAGTCATCTGCTCCTTGATCCTTGCAATTTTGGAAGATTGTTGCGTTCTCTCTGGTGAGTCATTGCTGAAATCCTCGTCTCTTTCCCGTTTTAGATATTCTTCAATATCGAAAGTAGCTTAATCCTGTTGTTTGATGCTCCTCGATCCCTGCAATTTTGGAAGACTGCTGCTGCGTTCTCTCTGGTGAGTCATCGCCGAAATCCTTGTCTCTTCACCGTTTTGGATATTTTTTAATAGTGAAAGTAGCTTAATCCTGTTGTTTGATGCTCCGGACTCTGGAGGTAACATGTAAGTTTAGGAGAGGGCTCGAAAACAGTTCGGGCATTAAGAATCGCCCATACAAAGGTATTTAAAATCATGCACATAGTTCTTAATATAGAGCAATCTGTGAATGGTGGTAAATGAGGCTTATATATACATGGTTCAAGAAGGCAGTGAAATATAAGATTGTGACATTTCATTTTATACCTTAAGTAATTTTTGAGTTATTATAAGACAGAATGAATGCACAAAAAAGAATGCATTAAAGTTTTATTAGCAGTAGCCAATGAATGTTCAAATTTGTACAACTTTTTTCTAGAAAAATGGTGCTCTTTGTTGGCTATGTGCATGGGCTGATTTTGAATTCACATGCATGATCATTCACTATGACTTCCACCATTTTCAGCATGTTGTTAAACAAGTCTTGGACTAACTTGGTTGGTTCATAGCTTCATCAAGTGCTATTATTGATGCACCCTCTGAGCAACTTTGCCTCCCTAGTGCACCTTCACTTCATAAAATCATAAGTAATTGAAACCAAGGTACAAAATCCTGGAAAAATAAGGCCTCCTATAGTTTGTAATTTGCCTTCCTATGAAAATTATCCCCATATTTTTTTAGTTCTTACATTTGTGTACAGACCTTCATTTCTTGTTAGATGGTCCATTTCTGAGCCTCTTACCTTACATTGGACGTTAGGAACATTTTGTTGAAATATTGGCACGGTGTTTGTATTCAATGCACATTTAGTTTCAGACATTTAAACTGAAAGCACTTGAGTAGCCAAAAACACATCAGGCTTGAATACATGATGAAAATTGGAGGGAAAAGGGCTATAAGGAACAAACCTGCATTGAGCTGCAATTTTTCCCTTGCCCATTTTCAAGTCATTCCTAACCACCAATACCTGCATAATTGTGAGTGATAAATCTCAAGAGTAGTTTCTTCATTGCAACAAGTGTCTCATCAATGCATGAGTTAGCTTCTTCATTGCAACAGACCTTACCAGCCAAACCTAAAGCCATTAGGTACATCCTGTGACACAATACAGATGAGATGGACCTCAGAATCTAGTGGATTGCATTCAGTACTCAATAAGTTTATTAATCAAATTTATATTTATAATCGGTTGTTGCTTCAATTGGGCTTGACTACTTAGTCACTAGCTACTCCACCTGATTGTACCTCACATCAGACATGGCAAGTGGGGGTAATGTATTATTAACAATATTGCTTTGTTGTTTTTCATGTTCAGATTGTGGGCTTGTGCATTGCAGCGGTTCATTTTTCATGTTTAGATTGTGGGCTTGTGCATTGCAGCGGTTCATTTTTCATGTTCAGATTTTGTGCTTGTGCACTGTAGTGATTCATTTTTCATATTCAAATTGTGGGCTTGTGTAGTGTGCACTGCAGCAGTTCAGGAGAGATGGCCAAACGTCAAAAATCTATGCGGGATCACTACTTTGCAAAGTCTAGAGATTTTGATGTTGTGGAAATTATGTCCTCCGCATCTGATACTTCTAGTGGGCCTGAAACGGGTGAATCTGGTGTTGATCGACCTCCCCCTTCTGATGCTGAGATCGCTCAAAGCCACTGGAAGGAGCAGTGGGGCATCCAGTTTGAGTGGTTACAATTTTGGGCAGACATTGGTAAGGTTTTTTGCAAGGTGTGCAGGGATAAGGGGGGGCATTCTACATATGCAAGAGATGGCTCCAAAAACTTGAAAGTAAGTGCTTTTCAAGATCACGCCTAGTCCAACGAACATCGCCGCCTCACCTGGGCATTGCAAATCGGCGAGAAGGTGATGGAGAAGGCCATCTTCAGCAGTCAAAGGGCATGTGATGAGGCTGTGGTTTCATTGTTCAAGGCAGCTTATTTTTTGGGGAAGCAGTCTTTACCCTATTCCAAGTTCCCTTCTTTGTGCAAATTGTTGGTTAGTGTTAATGCTCCTATGACTCTATCCATGTACCATGATGAGAAAGCATGCGTTGATCTGATTTCGTTTATTTCCATGGTGATTCAAAAAAAAGTTATTAACCGTGTGAAGAATTCATCTTTTTTTGGTGTGATGATAGATGAGTCAACTGATATTAGTGTCACAGGGCACTTGGTCGTTTTTGCAAGTATAATTGAAGAAGGGTTGCCTGTGATTGTTTTCTTGGGTTTGCTGGAGATAGAAGGAGGCAAAAAGGATGCTGCTGTGATTCATGACACTTTGATATCTCACCTGCGGGAGTGGGGGCTGGACTTACGGAAGTTCTTGGGCTTTGGTAGTGATGGTGCTAGCACCATGGTGGGCTCTCTCACTGGAGTTGCGACACGGCTGAAGAAACAGGTAAATCCTTACCTGCTGGCCATTCATTGTGTGGCGCATCGGACAAACTTGGCAGCCCTGGATGCTGCAAAGGTCCCTGACTGCAAGGTAATTTCTTCTGAAATTGACTCCCTGTTGAATTCAATTTCTGTTTTTTTTAATAAATCAAGTAAGCGCAAGCATGCACTTACCTCCTTGCAAGAGGAGCTGTTTGATTCTAAAAAAAATATGAAACGTTATCACAAGATTAGGTGGCTTAGTAGATGGCAGGCAGTGACAAGTTTGTGTGATTCTTTGGAGTCTGTCCTTTGTTTTTTTCGAGATCTGCAGGGAAAGGATGTGGCTCAAGCTTCATCTATATTAGAGAAGTTGTCTCAGTTTAAATTTGTTTACATTCTCTATTTCCTTGCTGATATTTTGCACTCTTTGGCTATGTTGTCAAAAATCTTTCAATGCAAGTTTGTAGATGTCACAACAGTTGGGAGCATAGTACGCACAGAAATAGCACAGATTCGGATGTTATACATTGTGGAAAACACCGATCTGAATGCATCCACTTTCAATGACGATACAGGGTATCATGTTCTTCCTGAATATGGCCCTTTTGGAGGCTATCTCAGGAAGCTTTCAAGTGAAATTAGGGGAAACATGTTCCATGGATTTGTTATGCAACGCTCTAGGTTAGGGACTGATTTGGAAGAGTCTCTACAGTTTCAGCGTTCTTTTGCTGAGGCGGTTTGTGAGGGTTTAGAAGCCAGATTCTGTGATAATGACTTAGTTTCGTGTTTCAAAGTGCTTAACCCCACTAATATGCCATCTAGGCAAGTCGGCTTGCAGACTTGGGGGGTCACTGAATTAGATAGTTTGCTTGCATTGTATGGAGTTGATCGGTCACATTCTGGTTTTTCCTTTCCCCCCCTTCTTAATGTACAAGCTTGTAAGCGGGAGTTTTTATCTTTCAAATTACAGTGTACAACTGAATGGAAAGATAAAACCTTGCGGGATTTGTGGGGTATGATCACATGGAATCATGCCCTACAAATCCGATACCCTAACTTACTTATCCTTGCTGAAATAGCTAGAATCCAAAGTGTGTCCACGGCTACCTGTGAGAGAGCTTTCAGCATACAAAACTTGATTAAAACTCGTATTAGAAACAGGCTGGGAAGTAAAAACTTGGAAGCATTGATTAGAATTGCTTTAGAGGGACCCGAGGAGGAGTATGATGATGTAATCCAGGATGCCATACCTTTGTGGAAGAAAGCAACAAAATATAAGTTTCTTTATGCTAACCCATCTACTTACTTGTCTACCCCAAGTATAGGTCCTCATTTCAGTGATGCAACTGCCTTATTTGGAGATACAAATCAACAGGGGACATTGTGATGACTTGTGCCATTGTTGCAATTTTTTTGATGTTTGGAACATTATTGGATTTCTTTGCATGTTTGTGGCATTGTTGCATTCTTTGGAGGACATTCTTGGATTTCTTTGCATGTTGTTTGTGGCATTGTTGCATTCTTTTGGGGGCATTGTTGTAGGTATTTTTATTTATTCTTGTGAATGGTGTTTTGTGGGCATGTACTAACCAGCCTCCCCAAAATGCATGGACCCCTTTCTTGGAGACTTGGATCCATGCATTTTCGAAAGGCTGAATCCCTGGCCCTAAATTGGTAGGGGCAATGCCATATTGCCAGGTTCAAATCTTGCTAGGGATATGGCAAAATGACAAATATGCAATTAAGCTAAACGAACCAAAAAAATCTAAAACCGAATAGATTTACAAAGTTTAGGAAATTTTCCGAATGAAAATTGACAATGGCGGCAATGCCACCGGGAGTAAAATCAAATCTTAGGAAATTGACCGGCAATTGTTCTTACCTTCCGGCACACATCCGGGCAGATTTGAAAAAAACCGAGACATCTGGAAATCTCTAGGAAATCCATCGGTTGGTCCACAGAACTCCCCGGACCCTGGTCTGCACCGCTCCTCCTGGCGTGAAACTAATGAAGATGCAAGTACTTGCAGATGTACTGGCAGTTGGTCCAACACACAATCCAGTGGTGCCTTTGAAATTTGTTCCACGGATTCTTTGTTTGGCCTCCAAATCAAATATCATCCCAAGCCAAAGCCCTTATCACAAGTATGCCATAATTTTCACAGTTCTTGCTTGAGCTCAAACGGTGGCAGCACAGTGCAAATCTCAATTGATCCCGCAACAACAAAGTGTTATCAATACGTGGCAAATTCACAAGCTCCTCAAAGTTATTACAGATTAATACCTTAGAATGAATCCATAGAAAAAACAATGCCAAGAATGTGCAATCTGTATATCCTTTGAGAAATTAAGACCATTATTTTAGAAAGTTCACAGTCATACACGATGTTGGGTTTGCTTCTCTTATGATAAATCCAAGATTCCTTGTTGACCCTCATTTTCAAAAATCAAAATGCTTATGCCCCATGTAGTTCTACAGCCTGGGACGTTGAAGATATCCTTAAGCCCATATGGTATACCGTGTAATGGCCATGCAGGGAAAGTTCAACACATACGTCTATTAGCAACAATTATTTTCATAAATCGTCGAACTCTAGATCAAAACTGCTAGGAAGGGCACAATTATTATATTTTATGTGGTTAAGGTAATCACCCAAGTAGACTCCCTCAGCAAGTTGAAAGAAAGAAAATAAGGGTTTCAGGACTAATATGGTGATCATTCATTCCATTTGCTAAAAGTATAGGCCATAATGAAATTTGAGATTATTTCTATACACATGCAACCAATAGAAAATCTAATCACCACAGTACTAGAAAACAATCAAGCTCGCTTCTTGAGCCTAAATCCTAAAGCAACTTCACAAACTCCACTGATGTTACTTGCTTGGATCCTATCAAGGAGCCCAATTGAGCTTAGGCTCTTTGATAACCTAAGCATCCTTTTACACGTACTGTAATGCTAAATTACATTTTAAATGAGGCACTTTACTATAGATTGTGTTAAATACTATATATGCAAGTTTCGATCCTACAATTGTACATGTGAACTATACTATGTCAACATATACTATGAGAATCAAATCAAAGAAGAAAATTGTACGATTTTTTTTAATGGCGTTGATGCTTTGATGTAAGTTACTTTCAAATGAGTTGCATGGAAAATGAAAATGCATTGTTCTCGTTTTAGAATCCATTGTTTCTTTCTCAAAATGATAAAAGTTGCTATTAGTTAAACTACAATGAAAACCTCACAATGTATTTTTGAGCTGGTGCTAAAAGTTCAAGTTTGAAACTGCAAATTCAATTCAATGTCATGATTTATGACAATTCAATTTATGAAAATAATTGTCGCTAATAGACGTATGTGTTGAACTTTCCCTGCATGGCCATTACACGGTATACCATATAGGCTTAACATTAGATGGGTTTTCACTACCGGGGAGGGTTGTGAGTTTCCAACCCCGAATTTGGCCAAAACTGCCGAAACAGGCCGTTCCCAGCATTGCTAACTTGGCAGAACGACTGCCACGTCCATTTTTTCAAAAAAAAAAAAAAATAATAATTTTTTTTTTAACTTTGTTTTTCATTTTAAGAACTTTAAAATTTTTGTTTTGTTTTGTTTTGTTTTTTGAAAAAACAAACAAACTGACACCCGCGTTCGATGAGGGCCAAGGGAACGGAGTTGGGAACGGGCCTGAAACAACCCTGCAGCCCCCCCGAATCTCATCTAATGAAATATCTTCAACATCCCAGGCTGTAGAACTACATGGGGCATAAGCATTTTGATTTTTGAAAATGAGGGTCAACGAGGAATCTTAGATTTATCAGAAGAGAAGCAAACCCAACATCGTGTATGACTGTGAACTTTCTAAAATAATGGTCTTAATTTCTCAAAGGATATACAGATTGCACATTCTTGGCATTATTTTTCTATGGATTCATTCTAAGGTATTAATGTGTAATTACTTTGAGGAGCTTGTGAATTTGCCATGTATTGATAGCACTTTGTTGTTGCGGGATCAATTGAGATTTGCACTGTGTTGCCACCATTTGAGCTCAAGCAAGAACTGTGAAAATTATGGCTGCTAAAGGCATTTTGGGCAGTGCTAATTAATAGCTAAACTTGTGATAAGGGCTTTGGCTTGGGATGATATTTGGTTTGGAGGCCAAACAAAGAATTTGTGGAACAAATTTCAAAGGCACCACTAGATCGTGTGCTGGGCCAAGTGCAAGTACATTTGCAGGTATTGCATCTTCATTAGTTTCACGCAAGGAAGAGTGGTGCACATACAACGACGAGGGAGATGACAAGCATGACGACGAGAAAATTGGATTTGAAGGGAAAGTAGCACATTCGAGCTGCCCACGTTCTAGTCTTGCCCTCGAAGGAGCCTTTTGTCTGGTGAGGTGCCTAAAATTTCCGCCTTCCCAATTGGCAGGCTGATATCCCAAATGCCTTAGGACATTGGGCTAAGGCTCGATCCTCTTTGATATCACATCTTTTAAAGGCAAGTTCACACGCAATGATGCATTGATTGTAAAGCATTGTTCATCCAAGTCCTATAGATGCATAGGCCTATGGGATTGTTCATTCCAGTCCTAGGGTTGCATAGGTTGTGAGGCATTTTGCTTGAAGACTTTCAAACATGATCGTAAGTTACAGTATACTATTCAAAAGCTCATGGCTATTGCAGGGTAGTACATTATTTAGAGTCACTACAATATGAATGTTTAGGGTTTAGGATTCCAAAGCTTATGTGTGTTCCAAAGCGAGCTCATAGGGTAGTACATTAGAGTCACTGTGCAATATGAATGTTCTGATGTTTGTTCAATTCAATTCATGATGAGGTCATAGTTGTCTATTGCACTTGTACAACAGTTTGGATTTGTCACTGCACCCTATTTCAAGTTCTGTGACTTCATAGTACATGGGTGGATTTGCATATATGTTCTCATAGTTTTTGTGGTTGTCCAATCAATTCACTTTCCTTTATACATGTGTCTATAGGAGTTTTGATTCTGTAATGAGAGTTGTTTGTAGTTTATGATGTGTCAATTCAAGTGCGTGTATGTTTTAGAAATGCTTTAGAAATACTCTTCGGATGCGCTGTTTTGTTGAATGGAAATGTAGGTCAAACCACAAGGTCATTGTCCAACGCATTTGAATGCACAAAGTTCTTTAGTTGGGAGCTTTCAAGATTTTTCACGGCAATTGGAACTTCGTAAAGACCCAAGCCTTCAGATTTTGACTCAAACCTTCAAGCATGGGCAATTACATGTGAAGGACAATGCCATAGATAGAGGAGGATTTAATTCTCCCAAGTGCAAGAGAATTCTTTAAGAAAATGCGGATCTAGAAGGCATTGAGGAGGAGGTTTTCACACCAAAATCTGTAGAAAATTTGAAGATAAAACAAGCCTATGTAGAAACTTCAGTAGATGGGCGGGATACAAAGCCTGCAATTGAGAGAGGCAGTAGTCAACGTAGTAGGGGGAAGAGTAGCGACAAAAGAGTTGTAGGGTAGTTGCAAGAAACACTTCACATTTTTCGTTCAAAACTACATTTTTTAGCCATAGGATTGGTAGTACTATGCAATACTACTAATACTACATTTTAGAAGTGCCCCGACAAATCTGCACCGTTGATTGAAGGCAACTGCAGATCTACACCGTTGATTTTGTACTATGCAATACTACTACGAAGTACTGCAGAAGCCACTAGGAGCAGAAAAGGGATCTATAGAGATTTTCATTTTTAGTAATTCAAAAAAAATTCAAAAAAATTCAATAAAAAAGCCATTTTGCTAGTAAAGACTGCGCTTGCATTGCACCAAAAAATTCATGAAGGAAAATTTTTCCCTCTTCATAGCTTTTGCGCAAAGGAAGGTCACTTTGACCCCATGTGTGCAATCGACATGATGCTATTTTCATAAAAACTCAACTTCAGACCTTTTAGTGTTAGTAGACCTCCAACATGTCTAATTTGTAGCTTCAAATTCGCATTTTGGGTCAAAAATAGGACTAAAAACCTCCAAAATGGCCAAGGTAAACACCCAATTGGGGGCAGATTAAAAATAGTAAAATAATTTTAAGAAAATTTTAAAAATTACTCAAGGCCTGTAACTTTAGCGTCTACCTTCATTCCAAATTTCATGCCAAATGGACTAACGACGCAAAAGTTATGAGCAAAAAGCCAATTTTTAAGGGCAAGGGGATAAGAAATAAAACAAGTGTTTCTTGCAATCACCTTGCAAAGGGCTCTCACTTTCCAAAGCAAAGAAGGGATGTGGTCCAAAAGGCTAGATTGAATAAGCCTTCACCAAAACGCAGGAGGGGTTGTGTGAGCCCCAAATTCGTCACTTGGGACTCATAGTGTTTTTTTTTTAGGTTGTTGCAAATTAAGGCATAATATTATACAAAAGCCCCCAAAAGAGTGTAGATCGAAAATAGACATGTCACGTACCAGTATAGCTTTTGGTCATAAATAGCCTTTTATCCTTAGAATACCTACAAACCCCACTTGTATATAGGTTAGAACCATAAAGTAGTGGAGAACAATAGGGTTACAGGGATCTTACTCCAAATAGCCCGAATCCAGTGCATGTGACTATGCTTGACTAAATTGGTCCCAAGATAGATAGGGATATCCTTACATAAATCTCCAAAGATAGGTTCTAGTTTCCCCATTTCCCCAACGAAATATTACGAACCCTAATTGTTACCATGTAGGTGACACTTTTCCAAGACAGGCCACATGGAGGAATCCTTAGCCATAGGATAGTACTCTCGGATCTAGAACATGTCAGGGTATACACAACGAAATCCATTCGCCAAGATTCCCTTACGTGTGAAAGATTCCCTGACTACCGTTAATCCAAGAGAAGTCGGTTTTTACCTCGCTACCGACTGTGTGCCAGACTACTCAAGACTTGTTACGTGGCTAAGGGGATTCTATGAGAGGTTCTCCAAAAGTCTCGGTTTTTTTTTATCTCCAAAGGAGCTTTTTTCAAGCGGTCAATCGCTAAAAGCCACGACGGGAAATTCATATAAACTACCCAGGCTGCGATAAAATCTCATTAAAAATTAGAGTAGCATCTTTTATGTTAATAACGCGCCCCGACAAGTTTCACGGTGTTCCAATAGCGGGAGGCAGCCGAATCATCAACATTCCCCCCATTATTAATTACGGCAAGATCTTCGTGGAGTTGACCAGCGTCTTGGGAACGCACGAAGTTGGAACAAAGTCATCAAGAAGTCTTTTCTTACTCCCTAGGACCTTCCTCACAACCCTAGCTAGTTACCCAAGTCAGAAAAGGTAAACTCTAAAAATTAGGTTTTTACCCTTTTATTAGTTTTAGTTGGCGTAAGTTTTTGATGGGTTTTTCATGATGGGAACAGGGGGTGAAGGATCCTTTAGACTGAAAATGGCCTTCTGAAGCCATTGGCACAATCCTTTTGCAATTCAAAGCTAAACTCCAAAAAATAGACCTTAGAACCAACTTAAAACCCAAATTAGGTGAAAATCTCAAAAAATAAGGATGAAAATCTGGAAAGATGAGGTTACTAGTAGGAAGTTAAGGGGAGGAGTGGGCCCTTGGGAACCTATAAAAGGGGGCCCTTCTTCCTCCCAAAACACCCCCTTCATTTTGTTGTTGGGTCCGTTGGGTCCAAATTATTTAGCATTCTTGGCATGTTAACCAAGAAACTTGCAACGGTGTGCTTGAACCTTATTTTTGGGCCTCTTTGTCACAAACGGAATTTTCAATTTTTTTTAGTAATCAAGAATTTAGGTTTTAAATCAAGAAGAACTAAACCGGAAGGACTTAAAGTTTAGAACATGGTTTAGATTTAGGACAATTAGGGAAGTAAAATAAACTGTTGACCGGAATCAAAATAGAAGCCGGAAAATATTCTAGTTCCGGACTGAAACCGGAGGACCGGAAGATTAGAAGACCGGAAACCGGAAGGGAAATCCGGACTAAGTTTTCAGGGTATATAAACCCTGACTTAGGGTTTGAGAGCTCATTCTCACTTTGACGCCTCAGCTCTCTCTCTCTCTCTCAGACTCTCTCCAGCTCTTAGGTGTGATTGTTTCTCTTTGTGTGTGGTGTTGGAGCTTGTCTTTAATTACTTAGGCGCTGTGTGATTTGAGGAGGCGCTTGGCAGTAGGAAGGCGCGCGGATTGATTGGTAGGCGCAAGACTTTAGATTGGGTTTTGGGTGGGATACGAGACGTGCGGCTAGAAGAGAGAACGCGAGGTAGAAGTAGAATTGAGGACGGATGCCTAAACGTAGTGGCGCCGCCACTAAACCAAATGCGCCTCAGGGAGAAGTGAAGTTGAGAGGGGTGGCGCCGGTAGAACCCAAGACGGATCGGGA
This sequence comes from Rhytidiadelphus loreus, assembly GCA_947034895.1. NCBI lineage: Eukaryota > Viridiplantae > Streptophyta > Bryopsida > Hypnales > Hylocomiaceae > Rhytidiadelphus > Rhytidiadelphus loreus. Next base: position 52,408,321 of record OX344764.1, read on the forward strand.
GCTGGCGGAGCTAATCGACGACCTGACGGCCATGGACTGTGAGGGGCTTCACGGGAAGCCCTGGGGGTTCAAAAACGAGGAGGTCATCCGGGAGCTGCAATTAGAAGCTCCAAATCAGTTTGCGAAAACCATCCGGGCAGCACCGGATAAGTGGACCGAAGAGATCTAGAGGGAAGTGTATAATTTCCGGGAAGGAGGGACGTCAAAGGCCAAATCTCGGGACAACTATGTGAAGGGGTTGTTTGCCCAAGGAGCGGATTCCAAGGACGGATTCGCTGTGGCGGACTGCATAAACTCGTGGCATCGGTGTCTGCTGCAGTTTTTGCTCCCCATCCTTTATCCGGAAAAACCGACAATATTGACCCACTCGGTGGGCAATACTATTTTCGGAGCTCTGAGCGAGGAGATGCGAGTGGATTGGGCGAAGTACATGTGCCTGTTGGTGGCCGGACTTTGCGCCAATACCAAGAAGAGCAGAGGAACACCACTCTGCCCCTACCTTTTCCACCTCTACTGGAAACAGGGACTCCTTACAATAACCGAGGAGAGTGAATGGAGGGCCCAGATGGCTCTCGCCAAGTTTGGAGTGTCGGACGATGAGAGTTCCGACACCGAACACGACAGTACTCCGCCAGTCGGAACGCCTAAGGAGAATATGCGGAACTGGCAGGAGGAAGATGAGGAGGACGATGGAGTACCGCTCATCCACCGGAAACGCCTGAAGACGACGGTGGGGAATCGAGGGTCTCCGGCTGACAAGAAGTTGGGAGGTCAGCAGGTAGGAAAGCCATCTCAACCGGATGGGAAGGGGATGGCCACCCGGACCAAGACCAGTCCGGAAGGAGGGTCTGTTCCGGTTAAAACCGGAACACCGAAGAATGGACCCCGGGAAGCGGACAAGGGAAAAGCCGAAGCTTCCGGATCCAACGACACCGGAATGAATCCACTTTTTGGTAAGTTGGTTCATGTTTTGGGGGAAATTTAGGCCCGATGTGTTATCAGGCATACTACAATTTCTTCAATAGCCGGTCAAATGGAGTCTTCGTTGGAGGAATTTCGGAAGGCAGCCAAGATGATAGATGATAGCAGTAAAAGGCTTCATCTACATCATCCGGTTTCCTTGTCCGGAATTTCCTTTCCGAGTCTGTGTGGGGATTCGGATGTGCAAGAGGTACCGAAGCCCGAATCTCCAGGATCCAATCACAATGTTCCTGCACCCGCACCACCAATAGAAGATGGAGAACCTTCTACTCCAGTTCCGAAACGTATTCCGGAAGGGGGAGAGAAGGAAGGCAGCATCAGTAAAATTACTGAGCAGATTACACCAGATAGTGGTAGGCCTTGAGATTTTTCTTCAAAGGATAGAATGTATATTTTTAGGACCATTTTTGTTAGGAACAATTTTGTAGCGAGAAATCCAGGAGGATCAGATCCTACAATCTCGGCCGAAAATAGTGCCGGTTTCTTAGGATTTTTCCCCCCATTTTGTATGAACTTAACTTTGTATATAAACCCGTCTCTCAATGGAGACGAGGAAGCAAATTTCCACCAAATGGTTTTGTGTACTGTGCATTTTTCTGTCATTCCCTTGTCTTCCCATGCTTTGGCCGGATGAGTGAATAAGGAATTGATTGCTAGTGAGCGGACTTGGAGAGAATTCTTCTTCCCTTTGGTGTTCTTTTACCTATAATTGTGTGCAGAGGTTGTAAGTGCTGGGAGTGAGTCATAGCACCTCAGTAGGATCTAGATCTTGTATTCCGGATGAGATAACCATTGTTAAGCTAGGCAATTAGGGAGGGATTTCCTGACTGCGCTAGAGCGACCGGGTGGGAGGTCTGGTTCGCGTCTAATCCTTGAGAGGTCTTATCAACTTAGAAAGTAAACGGAAGAGATACCGGATTCTACTGGCACGGGCAGATACACTTGTAGTCACCTTAGCTCCATACAAGTTGAAAGAAAGTCAAAGTCGTTGTAGTATGATAAGGGTCGTACGGGGGGGGTTTTGTGTGACCTCTGACCAGATTCATTTTCCGGTCATTGTGAGAAACCAAACCAGACTCTAGTTAGATAGGAGATTGAGTAGATTAGAGTGAACTCTTCCATCACTTTAAAAGTCCGGAAGGTGTGGCTAGCTGACCACTCTACTAAATCAAATTGGCGGATCCCTCTGATGAGTCAACAGAGGTTAAATTAAACCGGAAATTAGTAAAGAAGACGGACACCAGAAAAGGGAGGGAGTCCGGTCTCACAAAAGAAAACCCGGAAGTATTTAGGAAGTCTGGGTGGGTTTGTTGGTTGTTGATTCAAAGGTATCCGGATTGTAGTCAGTAATAGTGGGACATAGATTCCGGATACGCTATACTAATGTAGGAAGGATTTCCGGATCAAGAAATCCGACATCCGATTAGGGAAATTCTTGAAGGAACCGACCATTGACCTCTAAGTTCCTAATAGAGTTTAAACACTTCACAGAATCTCGTGGGTTCGATCTTTAGAGTCACTTTGTTATGCTTTAAAGTGGTTTTTGTGAGCATAATAGGGAATTTACTTACCCTGTGCTGCGACACTCTTTGTGTACTTTTTGGTTACTCTTGATACTTTCTTGCTTGCTTGGGTCCCGCTTTTGCGGGATAGCCTCTTTACCTCCACCGTGGTGATAATTATGCGTGTTTGGAAGTGGTTTTGTTGAGTAAGCTAAGGAGAAGTTGTTCTAACCCTAGGAGTACCCCCCACCGTATCTTGGCAATGCCGCTTTGGAGGGCTACTAGTACTTAAGAGGGAGAGTGTGTTATTATAAAAGTCCCTTCCGATTGTGGCTAGTGAGATTAGCCAAACCACGGTCAACTAGTGTCAGTCTATCCACGGTTAAGGGCCTCCCGCCTCCTTCACGGCGTAGCTTTGATCTTAAATTTAGAAAAGTTTAGCGTGTTTTATAGAGGTCTCTGTAGAACGACGAAGCTTTGAACTTAGAAAAGTTAAGCGTGTTTTACACAATCATCAAAGGCAAGGCTGGGTTAGTTTCCAAATATTTACGCGTGGATACCATAGTTAGTTTCCAAATATCCAACTGATAGTGAAGTTCCGCTAGGTAGTTTCCGTTAGAACCCCGGGCGGGAGCCTAAAACCCCCCAAGCCCAATAGTATATGTCGCAGCACAGGATACGCAATTCCCATGTTATACTACCAAAAACCACTCTAAAGTATAACAAAAGTGACTTTAAAGATCGAACCCACGAGATTCTGTGAAGTATTCACCCTATTTATGATTCTAAGCTAAGTCAGTCTCCAACAACACCTTTCCGGTCCTACAACTGCAATCGGAAACAACAAAACCCACAGAAATAACTACTAGACTTCCTACAATATTCCGGTTCCGGACCCAATCCGGACCAGGAAGTAATCCGGTCCGTCAATCTGCAACAAAACCAAGACCTTTACACTTCCGGTCTTGGGTACAACTCTTAGACCTCTCAATTCCGGTCTACTCCCACTCGCTCCAGTAACCATTCCGGTTTAATTTTGCCTCTGTTTTACCATCAGAGGGGTCGCCGCTTGAATTTGAGAGTGGCAGGCCCACCACTCCTTCCGTGACTTATAGTGGCTGAAGACCCACTTCTTCTACTCTACTCTCCTACTCTAATCCGGATCCGGTTTGATCTTTCACAGTAATCCAGAAAACAATCCAGATCACAGGTCACACAAAGACCCCCCGTACGATCCGCACATACTACAATGACCTTGATGCCAAGTTCCGGCCGTACTAAGGTAGGTGTCTGCAAGTACAATCGTCCATACCAACATCAACTAAGACTCTTCCGTTCGCCACTACAGCAATGAGGCCTCACAACAGTTCGGACACTCGACCGGATTTCCTATCCAGGAGTTCTAGCGCGCCTAAGGACTCCTTCCCTATACGCCTAGCCTAGCAGTGGCTTCCTCAACCGGAATACTGAATCCTAGCAGTGTTGAGGCACTAGAAAGTACTCCCAACTCTTACTACCTGCCTTCATGTACTCAAAACCAAAACAAGAACACAAAGGGGAGAAATCCCAATCCAAACTCTAAATGCGCTCCTAACTCCTCACCAATCTGCCCTGCCAACCGCGGGAGAACACACAAACAAGGCACCAATAGAATACAAAAGAAGTTTGAACAAAAGAAGACTCCCATTCTCCTCCGCAGAGAATGAATTTATATACACTGTAAAGCGCCAAAAAGCGAAAAGCGCCCCAGAAAATCCTTGCAGGCAACCCACGCTGGATTTCCGGGATAAGCCTCGTTGGCAAAACCGGAATGCTAACCCGGTTCAAAACCCTAACAGACCGGGATCCAATCCGGTCCGGTTCCTAACTACAATCCGATCATAACACCCGGTATTTACAAAACTTCTTTACACTAAGACTCCATGCCCATCTTTAATGTGACGCTGACGGTCTCAAGCGGAAGCTCGTCGAAGACCTCCTGCAAGTTCCTGGCCCTCTCACCAGTAGGAGGATCCAGTCGCTCTGGCCATGAATCCAACTCGATGTGTTCAGTAGATCCGGTCCCTCTCGGCTTCCGCTCCTTCTTCGACTGGGGAATAACATCCTTGCCCCGGTTTAACTCTGTTCCTCCCGGAAATGACTCAGGAAAGGAAATATCTGAAAGACGGATACTCCTTGAGAATACAGTTCCGGTCAGCTTCACGCTGCTCATCTCCATCTGGTCCGCAGCTTCCCGAGCTTCCCTCATAACTGCCTCAACCTTCTCGGCGAAGTTTGTCAAGATCCGGACCATCCGGGAACCGGATAGCTTCTTGTACATAACTGCGGCATGGGTGCATTTCTGAGGCGCTCAAGAATCTACCTGAGACAACCTCACTTTCAACTCCTAGCCGCACGCCCCGTTCCTTACTTTCCCTCCTGGCCCTGACCGGAAAGCAACAAATTGCAACTGTGGATGTCCAACCCCACAGCGCCCAAAAGAACTACTCACTAATGACGCCCTACCTCACAAATCTGAAGAGAAATCACAAAGAGGAAACACAAAACAGCCCCAAGCGTGAAAACAAGTCTCAGCGCTCAAGGTAGAAAAGGGATACTAACTGGCAAGGCCTCTCCTTATATAGTCCCAGGCTCTTAGCGCCGCCAGAAATTAGGTCAAATGACCTAATCCGGTTAACCCTAATCCGCTCCTGACCTAATCCGGTCCTCCAGATCTGATCCGGACAAAACCAATCCGGTTCGGAATGCCCAATCCGATCCAAACCAATCCGGTCCAAACAGATTCCGTAACAGACTAGAATCCGGTTAGTTCCTTAACTGCATTCCTCAACTAATTTCCGATTCTAACTTATCCCTAAACCGGATTGGTGTTCCTGCAGAGAACTTCCGCTCCAAATTTTAAGATAACTTTACAAAACCAAAAATTCACGTTGCGACAGTATACCCCAAACACCCCAGCCCAGCCCAATAGTAGACCCCGTACACTCTAATCCAGCAAGCAAACCCCGACACCCCAAGCTCGGTAGCGACTCAATCCCAAGCCCGGCAACAGACCAACCTATAAAGCCCGGCAGTATACTCCAAACACCCCAACCTAACAACAGACCCCGAACACCTCAAGTCCAGCAAATAGACCCTGATACCCCAAGCCAACAAAGACTTGACTCCCGAAGCCCGGCAGCAGATTGACTCTCGAAGCCCGGTAGTATACCTTCAATACCCCAAACTAGTAGCAAACTCCGAACATCCCAAGCCCACAATAGATCCCGATTCCAAGACCAGCGGCAGACCTGACACCCCAAGCCCAACAAAGACTCGACTCCCTAGCCCGGCAAGTAGACCCTAACACCCCAAGTCGGCAAAAACCTGACTCCCCAAGCCCAACAACAACCTGACCTCAAGCCCGCGGTAGACTTGACTCTCCAGCTCGACAAGTAGACCTCGACACCCCAAGCCCGATAGCGACCGACCCCAAGCCTGCAGAAAAACCCCAAACACCCTAGCCCGGCAAGTGGACCCTGACACCCTAAGCCCAACAGCGACCAATCCCAAGCCCACAGTAGACCCCAAACACTCCAGCCCAACAATAGACCCCAAACACCCTAGCCCAGTAGCGATCCCGAACTCCCCAGCTAGAGGAGGAAGGGAAGAAAGGGAAGAGAAAAGAAAGGAGGGAGAGAAAAAAAAGAGAAGAAGGAAAAGGAAAAAAAAACAAAAAAACACAAACCTACCTTGTTTCGATTTGGTCTTGGTTTTTTACTAACAAAACCAAGGAAAGAGCCCACACTAGCCTAGAGTAGCTAGAATTAACGGAGGTAGAAGGGGGAAGGAAGAAAAGAAGGAGCCACCAATACCTTGCACACATCACAACCAAACAAGGTGGAGTGATGGAGGGAGATTAGGAGTGGGAAATTTATAGTGAAGAGGGGGGAGAGAGATGATGAATAGTCCCCTAAGATAGAGATTAGGTAGCATTATGGGAAATCTAAAGGAGTCCATGGTGACCATTGAGGTAGGATTGGTATAACGAATGTAAGACTTGCGGAAGGAGGCATTAAGGACCCCATAAGCCGAGGTTATAGTGTGTAAGGCCCCATTAAATACATTTGGTGGAATAGTGTCACCTTGAACGACACACAGATTGAGGCGAGAAGAAAAAGAAGAAGGTGGAAAGAAAAAGAAACCACGTCTCTTCACGACTATCATAGTACCAACAAATTGCTTCACCAATGAAGGGCCACCAATGGTAGACACCGGGAATTTGACCTCCTTAATCATGGACCTCCATGCCATGGTGAGATACTAACTCTTCCTCCTTAAAACCAACCTGCTAGGGGTCAAGACCATAGGATAGCCAAGAGCTAGGTACCATTAGGATTCAATTAAGGTTAGATTTGAATAGATATGCTTGAAGTAGACCCCAAGAGGTGAAGAGGTTTCCAAAAAACATAAGACACGTAGGAATCGGAGTTAGGATGCCCGAGATATCAAGGGATAAAGTTTAGAGCCCAAAATGGATGAAACTTGGAAGTATTCATCCAACCAAGTTGAAACTTAGGATTTAGCTAGAACATAGAGAGTTAGGTCTGTAGGTTAAATTTAGTCTTCAATTGGAATTGGGAACCCATAGGAAACTATGGATGAAGGTTGATAGCCTTGCGACCAAAACTTCATCTGTTTATAACGGTTCACCAGGAAGTCCAAATTGAACAAGTTTTAGGTTTTTAGAAATGACATGAGATAATCTTCTACCTTAGGATGAGAGAATAGACTTAGAAATAGATAACACCGAACATGATATAGCATGATAGTTCACTTAGGAATCGTCCAGGACTCCAATTAGATAGGCCCAATTAGGAGAGTAGCAAAAGATCCATTGCTTGGAAGGCACAATGGATTGACGCTTAGACACCCATTAGAATAGAAACCTACGATAAGACTAGAACCTGGTTGTGTTCACCGATTTACCAAAGGTGGGTAAATAAGTGCCCACAAATTGCTAAAGAATTTTGCTTACAGAAGAGGCAGAAGTCACCCCAAGGGAATTCAAAAAGTCAGATAACTTTGAAGATGGCAATAATGAAGACAGCTCAGGCAGCGATAGTGCAGAAGCGGAAGTAGGTGAAGAAGGTGAGCACCACAGTAAAATGAAAATTGAGGAGAAAAGTCCTAAGCCCCAAAAAATTCTGAAAAAAAAAGAAACTCAAAAGGACTGGCAAGAGGCTTGTTGCAGAACGAGTGAGTCTATCAAAGGTCACAAAAGCGGCCAAGGGAGTCACACCAAAATAGGTGTGGAATTTACAAAAAGGTGGGGGCTAATTTAATTTTGTATAATTCTGTGTACACATTGTAGATCAATTTAGCAAAACTTTTTTAAGAAGATTGGTTTAGGAGTGACTATGATTTAGGGTGGCCTCAAATGCTTGACTTTAGAAAGCTAAATTCCATTCTATGGCTTTGCACAAAATAAGATTATTTTATGAAGTACCAAAGATATCTTTGAACACTTTAGATGCTGGTATTTCAAGAGGGGTGGTTGTTTCAGTATTTTAGATTCTTTTGAAAATTGTGAGTGTTTGGATTTAGCTGTCATTCATTGAGGTGTGTGAGTGTCAAGGTTCAATGAAGTCATGTACGAGTTGGACCAGGTTTACCAGATCCAAGCTTATTACGATAATATTTTTGTATGGTTCAATCTAGGATTTGGATATTGTGTGCACTTTAGATAGTTATTTCAATATACAACAAGTGGTGATTTGCTATTTGGTGTGTTGTACATGGATGCAATGCTATTTGAGTATTGTGCTTGGTTCTACTTGGTATTTTTGAGGATTAGGTCGGGAATTAGGGGCTTGCATTGTGGTTGTATTCAGTGCTTCAACTACTATTGTGAGTACTATGCGTGGTTGGAGCTTCTGTGTATTTTTGTGTGATTTAGGTGTAAATGCAACTTTCCAAATGCGAATTTAAGTGCTTATGTGACTGTAGCTGAGTTCAAGCAATATTTTCACTTGTACCCAAATGACAAAAACAAAAGATGGAAAATTGTTTCATTGCTTTCAAAGTTTAGTGACATTAATGTTTAATAACTGGGCCTAAAACATAAGGTGATACCAAACACAAACCCTGAACAATTCAAAAAATAAAAAAAAATAAAAAACAAGTGAAATTCTAAATCCTAAAACACACTATAGAAAAATAACTAGGCAATTCAAAAAAATATAGAATGTGAATTTAACCCCCTACCTCTTCAATTATTCTTCCAAACATTATTATTTTGAAAATTGGAATGATTGTTCAAACACAAATAGGAGCGGGTTATTTAAATTATACTATATTTTTTTGGAACATCCTCCCATTTTCTTTCAATCATTCTTGTTTTTTGGGAGGATTTGATTAGAAGACAAAATGAAGGGGGAGGGATAAATGTATACACTAAATATTTTTTGGACTGCCTTGTTATTTTTTTGACATCATTCTTGAATATTCCAAAATTAATAACATTTGTTACAACACAAATAATGGGTTAAATTTTTTTTAAACAAAACACTTATAACTTATAATATTTGACTTGAAAATAAATTCAACTAGCTTCCTTTTTGGTATTAAACAAAAGTTGGGGTTTAGGCGTTCTTTCAAATTTGATATAATGTTAAAATTGCTATATCTTAGGAGACTATAAGGCATTAGAAGATTTGGGAGGATTACTCTCATTTTAATAGAATATAGGAATTAGGAATTATTTTCCTACTATTATATTTGGTATTGATTTTCCATTGCTGAAATTTCATGAATTAATATAGATCACTAAGTGAAGAATTTTTTTTCCAAAAGTTGGTCTCAAATTATTAAAGACATGAATTTTTTATTTGGGTTCAAGAAAATATTTTACACTAGGGTTGGAATAGGTGGCCAATAGTTCATTAAAAACATTAGTGGTGACCTCCACATAGAGAAAAGGATGCTCATTTTTACTTCAATGTTTCACAGTTTTAAACATTGGCATCTTGTATTGGGCAGCAATGACCCTGAGTCAGAACATTCTTGCACTCATAATTTCAAATGCTAAAAACAAAACCAGACTTGTATTGTCCCTCAGGCCAATACAATGTTTAATTAGGTACCATTTAATGTACAACTACGGCGGTTTGGCACAAAAGCTAACTCTGACTTGGACATAATGTCGCCCAATAAACAGGCTCTACCTTTGTTCAAAATGCAAAATTCAAAGACATGGACATCAAAAGCATTGGCAAAAATTCTTCATTGTATCAAAATGGCAAAGTCTCACTAGGAGTCAAAAACCTTGGTAGGCATTCAAGACAGACAAAAATGCTACAAGTCTCACTAGGAGTCAAAAACCTTGGTAGGCATTCAAGACAAACAAAAATACTACAAGTCTCACTAGGAATTAAAATATTTGGAAGAAATTCTGCCTTATACAAAATTGTTGCAAGTCTCACTGGGAGTCAAAATACTTGGAAGAAATTTTGCCTTATATATAAATGCTGCAAGTCTCACTAGGAGTCAAAATACTTGGAAGAAATTCTGCCTAAAACAATAAATGCTAAAGTCTTACTAGGAGTCAAAATTTTGCCTTGTACACAAAGGTCCTTTATAGCTATTCTCACCATGTACACTATTGTATCTAAGTCAGCTATGTACATAATTCTACCTTGTACAAAATGTTCCCAAAGTTGTATTATAGGCTACAACCAAGTAACTAACCAAATAAGTAACTACATAGGCTACAATCAAGTAACTACAGTTGGTGGAGAGTTGTAGAATCCAAAGTTTGGAATCAGCAGATACAAGCTAGTATAAAAATGCACATCACGCTTGACTTGCCGAAGAAATCTCACCAGCTCATATAAGGACCAATTGGAAAGGCCAGTAATGTCACCAAGTAGTGTTGGATTTGGTTTCAATGTGAGAATAGCGAAATGTCCAAGCAATGAAAACATTTGGCACATGTGCAACTAACAAGATATTCGTTATTTTAGGAGTTTTCCTATCTCCCAATTTACGTCAGTTTGCGCTCATCTGCACCACAGATTGGAAAACTGGAATTTTCGAATGGCCATAACTCACTCAAATTTTGTCCAAACTAGGCATATGAGGTGTTTTTTGACATCTACAGATTCCGTTTTACACGTCCAAAGCCTGTGGTTTCTTATCACCTTACCTTAACTCTTGGCCTATTTAGAAACACAACAGGATAGGACATCGAGTAGCAGTTTGAAGATTTGAAGACTTGAAGATTTGAAGATTTGAAGATTTGAAGATTTGAAGATTTGAAGATTTGAAGATTTGACAAGTCATGATTTATTTCATTCTCGAGCCATTTCTGGTTGCAGCTAGAATCCTCATGATTTCCCGAGGCAAACGCTCTCTACACGACAACGCAGCACCCTCTAAACAAGAATTGCATATTGCTATCCATTCCTAGTTGACCCAACACATGGCTAACATTCTTCTAACCATCAAACATGTCTGCCTGACCGAAGTGCTTGTGAGCCCTCAAGTTGGCACTTGGAACTTGAAACTTATTTTTCGCGATTTTCATTTAGTTTTTAGGCTAAAAATATAAAAAAATACATAAAAATAGGGTTATTGTGGGTTTTGGTAGAAGTCCCTACCAAGGTGGTGTGTAATGGCCTTAAATGCGTGAAACAAATAAAACTTTACATTTTCACAAATTTTAGGTCTTATTAGTATAATTAAGTAGTTAAGTCAGTAATTTTGAACGAAGTGAGGATTTGAGAGTTAGCCAGTCCTAGTGTCTTGTTCATGTGATACAACATCTATAAGTATACATGTAACAAACAAGTTAAAAGTTAGAGTCTAGTCAGAGTCAGTCCAAATCCACTTCGAAAAAGTTAGATTTGTTGTTTGAAGATAATTTTGAGAAATACATTCATTTACAAATCAAGATAGAGGAAATGATGATTGGAACATATAGAGAGGTGCTTTTCTAGGTCAAAGCATGCCAGGAGGTCAAATAGAAGCCCGATCATCTAAGATTCCTTCGGTATCAAGAATAATTTTCCTCTCGGTGGGAAATTATTAAGGATTTGCTAAAAATAGCATCCTTATTGGAGATTTGGTTTTGCCTTTAGTTGATGAACATCTTGTAGAAGATTGCCCAAAAGTTTCGGGATTTTACAAAACTCCACGATGACTCCATGAGAAGTCAACCGCTTAAAATTGCATTCGTAAATTCTTAGAAATTACCAATGTTGCGGTAAAATCTCACTAAAAATTAGGATTGTGTTTTTTGTGCCAATAAAGAGCCTTGTCAAGTTTCAAGACCTTCCAACATTCCCAAGTACCAGAATTAGGACCGACAACAAATTTTTCAAGAATTTATAACTCTTAGTGGCGGGTTGACCGGCGTACTAGGAACTAATGGTGTCCGAATGGAGCGATTCAAGGGTCAATTCTTACTACCATGAATATTCTAAACCACCTAGGACCAAGAGTTTTATCAAAAAACGCAAACTCCTAAAAGTTAGATTTTTGACTTTTGTTTTGAGTTACCGTGACTCAAATTTGCGCTTCAAAATGGTTGAAGAGGTAGGGGTAAGGGGTCTCTTAGGCTAATTGGGGTCTTTTGAACGCGACATCGCAGTTTGTTTTTAGTTTCAAGTTGTCCCTCAAAAGATAGAGAGGGTCAGCCCTTAGTTTGACTTTTAAAAGGTAATTTTGGATTAATCTAGGTTGATTTTGCAAATATCTTTTGTAAAATCGAAGATTGGATTTGCTCAAGATACTTGTCTTGTGTAAAAAGCCATCTTTTGAACTAAGTAAAGACAATTTAGAACTAACCTTAGATTAATTTGCAAAATATCTCGGTTAATTAGATAGGTTTTCAAAATATCTTTGGGAAAATCTAATATTTGATTTGGGAAAAGATTTTAAGGACATTTAGGGCCTAGAAGGAACTTGCTTGAGGATCTTTCTTCCCATTAAACAAAGATTATTTAGAAAACGTTTTAAATTAGTTTAGCAAAATATCTAGATTGAAAGTAAGAAAATATTTACAAACAACTTACCGGAGGAGGCCAGGAGCGAGTATATAAGGCTCTTCCTCGAGGTTGTTTGGGGCTCTCATTTTCTTGTTTCATTCTTGTTGTTGCTCTTGTCGTGCTATCGGAGCACTTTTTAAGTCAAGTTTTGGCTATTTTCTTCTATTTTCTTCTATTCTCTTGTACTTTGAAGGTCCGGAAGGCCCCAGGTTCAAAGCTTTGTTTTCTTTTCTTGTTTGAATTTGGAGGCTTCAAGCCCCAAAATTTTGCTTTTCAAGAGTTTAGGTGGAGGAAATTCTCTAACTCTATTGTTGTTTGAATTAACTAACTTCTTTCTTGAATTTGGAGGCTTCAAGCTCCAAAACTTTGATATTGTGAGAGTTGTGGGAATATAACCCAAACTCTAGTTGATTTTCTTGTTCTTTTGGATACTAACCAACTAATTGTGCAAATTAATAATAGTTTGTGAACTTACAACTTTAAAGCGGCAAAGCTAGACTTTGCCAAAAGGTTTTGAGCATCACCACGTGCCAAAACTCGTTGTATAACGGGTGTTTGGTTTGACTAATTGTTAATGTTTGGTTAAACACTGTCATGTGTACCTCATTTAGTGATTAAACTTAGAACTTTGTTTGGAATTTTGAAAATTAGTTTTTAATGTTCGGTTAAACATTGTCATGTGTACCTCCTTTAAGAATTAAGTTTTCAAAATACTAGTTTGGGTCTTTGTTTGTCTATTAATTCCTGGAGTTGCTCGCGCACGGCGGAGCTTTGACTTTGAAACCTAGAAACGGGTACTTGAAACTTTAAATTGTCTCTTATTTCCTGGGTTGCTCCCGCACGGCGGAGCTTTGACTTTGAATTACCTTTAAAGAACCATTAATTCTTGGATTGTCCCCTACAGCGAAGCTTTGACTTTCTAAATTAGACTCAACGGAATAATATTTAGTTGAAACTTATTTAAAAGTCCCAAGTTCCGTCAAATTCTCTCTTGTTGTTTTGTGCACACGGTGTAGGTATTTTCCTTTCAAGTTTGCTATTTGCTGTTATATTTTCCTTTAAATCTTGAGACTTCATCTTTATCTTAAAACGAATTCATAAGAATTAGTTTATCTTTGTTTGTCAGAAAACTAACTTTCTCCATTATAAGTCCTAACTTAGAGGTTATTTCTTTAGAAGAGTGCTTAATTATTTGCTTCTACCGAATTACCAAAATTTCAGTCCTTTACTAAAATTCTCAAATCCCACTGTAAGCCTAAAGGCAAGACAGTGAAGGTGGGAAGCCCGAAGGCAAGGGCAGTAACGGGGCCCAAGGCGTGGACTCAGCAGATCAATGGATGAGGTCAAGGCGTGGACTGAGTAGATCAACGGACGAGCCTAAGGCGGGGACTGAGCAGATCAACGAACGAGGCCAGGCAAGGGCTGAGCAGATCAATGGACGAGGCCAGGCAAGGGCTGAGCAGATCAACGGACGAGGCCAGGCAAGGGCTGAGCAGATCAACGGACAAGGTCAAGGCGTGGCTGAGCAAGATCAACGGATGAGGACAGGCGTGGACCGAGCTAGATCAACGAACGGGATTTAAGGCATGGCTGAGCAGATCAACGGATGAGGACAGCGTGGACTGAGAAGATCAACGGACGAGGACAGGCGTGGCTAAGCAAATCAACGAACGAGGACAACGTGGACTGAGAAGATCAATGGACAAGGACAGGCGTGGATTGAAAATATCAACGGACGGGGTTCAAGGCGTGGACTGAGCAAGATCACCGGACGAGGTTGGGCGGCATTCGATTTGGAGCTCCCTCAGCTCTGTAAGCCTGGACCAGCACCTTCGAGCTCAGCCAGCGCTTTGGAAATTCAATCTAGCCACTAGAAGAAAACCACGTTGGACTGCCCAAAATCTGCATTGGATTCAATAAAAAATGTCATATGGTTTTTGTTGAAAACCATGTTGAAAACGTTGTGAAAACCAAGAGAAACATAGATATTGTAGAATCCAACATAGATTTTGCGTTTCCCTACGTTGTAACACAATTCATTGCATCCTCAACATGGTTTTCAACAAAAACCATATGAGGTTTTTTGTTGAATTTAACGCAGTTTTAGGGGAATTTAACGCAAATTTTGGACAGTCCAACGCGGTTTTCTTCTAGTGAGCGCTTTGGAAGTCAGTACAACACTTGCTTCCTACTATCTCGAGCTTAAAAATTGGTAAGAAAATCACAACAAACCTTGACTCATACGAATTTCAAAATTCATAAAGTGATTACAAAAGGATAAATCTTCGCTCATCAATTGAAAATCTTTAACTTTTAAACAACAAATTACATACTAACATCTACATCCAAATTTCTATCACTCACCTTCTCTTGGTTGAACACTAACTTCTCCATAGCCAACACTAGAAGAAAACCAGAAGAAACTGTGTTTTACTTCACAGAAATTGCGTTGTACTCAACAGAAAAGTATCATCTGGATTTTATTGAGTTCCCCCTTTGTAATGCAAAATTTTGCGTTCCAACGGTTCAACACAGAATTTGACAAGTAAAATGCAGATTTTTGACAAGTAAAACACACAATTTTGTATTAGAATGCAAAATTTTGTGTTACAAAGGGAGACCTCAACAAAATTTAGATGATACTTTTTTGTTGAGTACAACGCAGTTTTTGTGAAGTAAAACGTAGTTTCTTCTAATTTTCTTCTAGTGCAAACTTGAAGTTCAACAAAACATAAGAGAGAAGATTAAAAAGAAAGAAGAATAAAAGGGAATGGAATAGAAAGAATTTCCACACGTGAGGGAATAATAGATTTAAAAATTCATTTTTAAAGGAATCTTACTATTTGCTTTTGCTTGTTGTTAGATTTTATTCTATTTGCTATTCATTTAGTTGTTTGGTAGTTATTAATTAGGATTCCAAACGTCTTAGTTGGCTAAAATTGTTGTTTAGATTTTTGTTTTATTAGGCTAATAAGTCAAATAGATAAAAACAAAGAACAACTAATATCTTTGGAATATTAAATTAAAAACTATTAAACAATTGGCAAGAGAATAATCACTATTCATTAGAATTAGAGAATTTAAATGAATAAATTAATTTACAATAAAAACTTTAAACCAAAACTATTATCAACACTAACAAATTGGACTTTTTAGATAGGTTTTTAGAAACAACAATTCAACGACAATTAATCAAAATCTCACTAGAACTTTGCAAATTTATGAAAGACAATGGAAGACTTCGTGGATACAATTATGATGGTCTTTTGCGACGACGGATCCACTGACATCCTTGATAGTGAGGTATGAATTCTAACTTTGTTTCTTTTAATTTTGCTTTTCAAATCACAATTAACCTGTAGTATCTGCTTTGCTACGTGAAAGTTTGATCATTGCCAAAATTCTTAAAAAACCCTAATTAAAATTGTGAAAGTAATAAATTGATGAATTTGGAATTAATAGTAATTTTATCCAAAGGAATTTCAAAAGGAATCCAACTTAATTTAGGAACTTAAGGAATATTAGAATAATTGGGGAAAGTAAAAACCTCATTTATCCCCTTATTCTCTTGAAAATTATTGAAGGAACGAATTCCATGCAACTAAGGGGAATTTTCATGCATTCAAAGGTTTCACCTAGAAGTCCTAAATTCTTACTTTTTACCTTGGTAGAAAGGTAATTTATCACTTTATTCATAAAAATAATAAAGGACCCAAAAACTACTAATTTTAGAATTATAACTTAAAATTAAGATTAATAAAGGAATAGTTAGGAATACTTTTAAGGAATAACTAAAGAATCTTTTGAGACTAGAATCAATTAGAGAATCTTTTGAAAATTCCAAAATCAACTTTTACCTTAGAATTGCTTTAATTTTAAAGAAGTAAAGGATGAATGAGGTTTAGCCTAAATTTAGATGAAAAATCTAAAAATAGGTCAAAACTAGGTTTTCTCTCAAAAATTCATTAGTTAAATTAATTAACAAATTAACCCTGAAATTTAGAATTTGATTGCTATATTTAGTTGACGGATGAAGTTTTCAGGATAGAATTAGGGACAAATTTCATCCAGCAATATCTTTTAGTAAGAATATCATAATTCAACTTGCTTTACCATTCTGGAAAGGGCAAAGTGCATTCTTCACTTTAACTTAGATAGATTTTTGTATTAGATTAGATTTTAATCACTCATCAAGGTCTTGAATCTTTAACATTTAGATTGTTTTGAAGCAGTTAAAATTCAATTACCACCATAACAAACAAAGTGTTCATTGTTTGGAAGGCCAAAGAACACTACGTTTACATTTCACCCATACAATTTACTACTTTATGCCACTAAAACCTGTGTGCAACTTTCTGACTTAAGGGGTGGAGTTAGAAACACTCACAGTACTCAATCTCAAATTTCACACCCTTTTTGCTATGTGGGGCTAAATGTTAGACACAAATACATCATGTGGCAACCCCAACTAAAATCCTGAACTACTGCATCGCTTTTTTCTTTGTCGCTTTCAAATTTAGCCTAAAAATAGAAAAAGTGCCATAACCCCAATTTATGTCACATGCAAAATTTGGTCCCAAAACACCCACAACAATTGGAAGGGTCCCTGAAGCCAAACAATAAGTGACTCACCTAAACAAGTAAGTACTGACTAATCCTATTAAAACAAGCACCCTACACAACCGCAAGCAACCTGATTCCAACGGGCAACCCTACACCCAAGCCAAACTCTTACATACACCCGCAATTTCACTCTTCACACAACACTTGAAAACAGAGTGCCTCCAACACAACACCTTAAATCCAATATGCAGACGTTGAAGTCATAATCCAACGTCTTCACCTACGCTTGCAACTTACATGTTACAACATGCGTTCAAGAAGGAGGAATCATACCATAACTTCGCTTTGTCTGAAATTCAGAATTCTAGGAACACCAAATACGAGGCTTTTGAAGGAGATTGCACATCCACTCAATGTAGTCCTCTACGCTCTTGTCACCTATGCAACGAATGAATCAAATGCAAAAAGCTCACAATGTAGCACGTACCTTGCGCAGCCTTCACTATTGACGTCACGTAGTAATTCTTGTGCCCCCATGTGGGCGCTTATTTACCCACCCTTGGTAAATCGGCGAACATAACCAGGCTCTAAATCTAAGGTAAGTTCCTTACTCTAATGGGTGTCTAAGCGTCAATCCATTGTGCCTTCCAAGCAATGGATCTTTTTTGCTAATTTTTTCCTAATTGGACCCCTTCACTTCTGCTCCCAACAACTTCTAGCCCACTGGCGTGTCGTTGGGTCCTAATCCTAGCCTATCTTATCTACTCGGACCTTATTTTGTTAAAGGCAGAAGTGTAGACCTTACCCCGGCTTGAAGCTCCATGACCAAGGTTGTCATGTTCCCCCAACCCCCCAGGACAGTGACGCGGGTGCGTTGGAGGTGCCCCCTTCTCTCTTTTAAGTTGGAAAGATGGCCTCTTTTCTTGAGGGTGTCTCCTTTTCTTCCCCCCCTCCCTCTTTCTCCTTGACCCGCGTGCCTTGTTGACGGAAGGTGGTTGGGGTGTCCTTCACTTGCGTTGAAAGTCAACGTGCAAGTTAACTACCTCTTACACCCCCGCCGAATTTCCGCGCGCGTAAGTTGTCCTAATGGTGGGAAGGATTTCCCCCTATCTTTTACTAGAGCTCCCTTCTCCTATCTAAACTCCCCTTCTCCCCTTCATGGTCATTTTGGAGAAACAATCTTTGGTGGTGAGGTTCTTGGTGAGAGGTGTCGTGAGGTTGTGAGGTTGCGACAGCGCTCCCGGCTTGTACTTGTTTGCTTGATTTTGGGGGGCCCTTCTAGACCCCTACGAGGGACCCGCACTTTTTCCCCTTCTCTCTTGCTTCTTGCCTTCTTGGCTCCCCGATGGTTGCTTGGACTGCCTCGAGCTAGACCCCAACTGGATTCCCAATGGGTGCTGGACTGCCCCGAACTGAACTCCCCGATGGCTACTGGACTCCCCAACTGGCTGAGACCCGATGCTGCCTGGACCCCGACGCTTCCAGACCCCGGCATTCCTAGGCCCCGACGGACCTCCAACTGGCTGAGACCGATACTACCCGGATCCCGACTGGACCCCAACACCCCTAGGCCCCGACGCTCCTAGGCCCCGACGGACCCTTTACTGTCTGAGACCGACGTACCCGGACCCCGACTGCTTGGACCCCGGTGGACTCCCCGACGGCTGAGCCCCAATGTACCCGGACCCCGACGCCCCCAGACCCCGACGCCCCAGACCCCGACGGACTCCCCGATGGTTGAGACCGACGCTCCCAGACCCCGACGCTCCCAGACCTGATGGCTGCCTGGACCTCGACTGGGCCCCCTGGTGGTTGCCTGGACTCCCCAACTGGACCTTTAATTGGACTCCTACTGGGCTCCCGATGGCTGCATGGATTGCCCGAACTGGTTGAGACCCGACGCTATCTAGACCCTTAACTGGACCCTAAATCATAGTTGCCCCTAGGCTAGGCAAGGGTGTGCCTCGCTATTTTTGCATGTATTGGCTAGTCCACGACACTTAGTTGATTTCTAACTTTTGGACGCTAAACTTTGGTTAGTTTCTACGCGTTTTGGAAACTAAACTTTAGAGGGAACTAGAGGGAAGGTGCAAAGCTTCGCCGTCGATTTGGTTTTAACACCAAATTTAGGACTATGCTACCCCTTAAGTTCAAAGCTCCGCCGTCCGGCCGACTTTTAACACACAATTTAAGACTTAGACAATGATATGGAAAGGTAGAGTTTTGTCCCCCTAAGGAGACTAATCCACTCTTTTCCTATCAACCAACACAAGACCCAACGTGACACGACTGGGGTTAGTGCACAACCGGCAAATAAGGTACGTGGTTAGTATAACGGAAGTCAATCTTTGAAATAAAACACAAAGCTAGGGGCCTTCCAAAGCGGCATCGCCAAGGTACGGTGGAGGGTTGCTCTAGGGTTAGTCCAATTTTGACAAGAACACGACTTAAAGGAAGGACCCAATGGCAACCCAAGCGCGAAATGTACACAAACGCTTGTAAAAAAAGGACCAAAGAAGGAAGGGCCACCCATGGACCTTCACACTAACAATTGCAACAACAAGATGGAGCGAAAAGGTGCTCTAAAAACACCGTGGGGAGTTTTGGCAAGTGCCAAAACGTAAAAGAAAGGTCGGACCCACGGACCCAAAACAAGTATTGGTGGTGTTTTGGGAGAGAGAAGGGCCCCCTTTTATAGGTTTCCAAGGGCCCACTCCCCCCCTCGACGAGCAACCTCATTCATCCGGATTTTCATCCAAATTTGAGATTTTCACCTAATTTTGGGTTTTACATTGGTCCTAACTTCTAACTTTTGGAGTTTAACTCGGAATTGCAAATGGATTGCACCAATGGCTTCAAAATGCCATTTTTAGACTAAAGGATCTCCTACCTCCTATTTCTATCACAAAAAATCCATTGGAAACTAGTGCCAACTAGGGCCAATTAAAAGGGTAAAAACCTAACTTTTGGGGTTTACCTCTTTTGGCTTGGGTGACTAGCTAGGGATGTTGGAGAGGCTCTAGGGGGTAAAAAAAGACTTCTTGATGTCTTCGTTCCGACTTCGTACGCTCCTGGGACGCGGGTCAACCCCGCAAAGATCTTGTCGTAAATATTAATTGGGGGAATGTTGTCGATTTCGGTTGCCTCCCGCTATCTGAACATCGTGAAATTTGTCGGGGTGCGTTATTAACATAAAAGATTCTAGTCTAATTTTTAGTGAGATTTTACCGCGGCCTGGGCATTTTCTATGAATTTCCCACCGTGGCCTTTGGCGGTTGACTGCTCGGAAAAAGATCCTTTGGAGATCAGAAAAAACCGAGACTTTTGGGGGAACCTCTTATGGAGTCCCCCAGCCACGTGCCAAGTCTTGGGCTAATCTGGCACACAATCGGTGGCGAGGTAAAACTAACTTCGGTTGAATCACCGACAATTAGGGAATCTTTCACACGGGAGGGAATCTTGGCGAAGGGATTTCGCTGTGGATACCCCGACATGTTTCAAATCCAAGAACACTATCCGACGTCCATGGATTCCTCCATGTGTCCCATCTTGGACAAGTAACACATGCACGCTAACAATTTGGATTCCTAATGTTTCGTCAATGCAATGGGGAAACTAGAACCTATCTTTGGAGATTTATGTGGGGATTTTCCTATCTCTCCTAAGACCAATTTAGCCTATCATGGTCACATGCACTAGGTTTGGGCTATTTTAGGTAAGTTCCCGGTAGCCCTATTGTTTCCCACTATTTACGGGTTCTAACCTATATACAAGTGGGTTTTGTAGGTAATCTATGGATAAAAGGCTATTTATGACCAAATGCTATACTGGTATGTGACTTACCTATTTTGATTCTACACTCTTTTTTGGGCTTTTTGTAGTACTTTATGCCTTAATTTGTAATAAACTAAAAAAAAGAAAACAATGAGTCCTAAGTGACGAATTTGGGGCTCACACTCCACGCACTTGCTGTTGTCTCCGCTCAGTACTTGAATCACACCTCACACACCAAGTGCAACTTGAGGTCGTACACAATAGTGTAACTACTAGAACCTATGCACCCAATTCTTGAAATGCAACACCTGAAGAAAAAAAGTACAGCATCCTCGGCCCAAAACTTCTTCTTTGCACCTAAAGCTTGGCCAATTTCCTAAACAAGTATAGAATTCTAAAGTATTCATGATACCAAGTAGGGAACCAAAATACATTCCATTGATGCCAAACTCGTCCCAGTTTTCCTTGTCAAATTCAACCTCAATAATACCTTGGACATAACTCGGCTGATAGACAATTAGAACCTCAACTTCCCAGAACCCAATCCAACACATTTTCACAGGCTTCCCAATTACCCTCAATACAAGGAGGGCAAAAGCATGCCAAACTTCTTTTCAGGAGCTTGTGCACATCCAACTTACCTATGGATCTAATTTGATGCACATCTCTACATCCCTTAATGGGTTCACAATTGTACTCAGTCTCTCTGTCAACATCCTCTTCTAGGACATGCCAAAATGTTCTTTGCACATAGGGTCTCTCACCTGAGTAGCACGATTCAAGTCTTGCACTTAACTTCTCCTTTAAAAACGCACAATAGTCTCAATATCCTATAGCTTTGGACCATGAACATCTAGTTGTGCATTCTTGGGGGGTAATTTAGAGTGTCCATTAGAAACCACGTGTGAACAAAACTTTGGACCCCCTATATACTTTTTGAATTTTAAATTAAATTAAATTAAAAAAATATGAATAGATTTTCCTACTTTGAAAGTTTATGTTTTGAATTATTGATATTTTTATTTGTTAATAATAATTAGTTACAAATTTTTGAAATAAAAAGATACACTGTAGAACTGAAAAATAACTTTTACACCCCTATATTATATATGAAAAAATTGTCTAAAAAATGAACAAAAAATTCCTAAAAATAACTCATTATTGACATCTCATTTTGAGTTGAATATTGACTCAATGGGCATTTAAATGTGTCCTCTATAATTATTTGAGCTGAAAAACATGCCATTTTAGTTCATTTTCAACCTCTTCTAAAAATCATTTCATATTTTTTTTGAGTTGGAAATTTTGGCAATAGAAATTAGAAAGCTATAGTCATTATTAAACAATGTTCAAAATTTTAGGTTGAAATTATAGTTTATTAGAAACTATTTGTTTGCACATGGTTTGTTATATTAGAACTAAATGCACCCCCCGAGTGTGCATTATGCATGTATCACTTCAGCATAGCACCTGCGCTATTGTGGGGTCCTTTTTCGTGACCAAATCCAAAAAACGACCAAATGCAATTGCAGTCGTTAGTAATCTTTTGGTATTGACTGACAAAGTACCACGAAATTTGGATTTGAAATTGACCAGCACATTCGTCACTTGTGAGCCCTCAAGTTGGCACTTGCAACTCTAAACTTATTTTTCGCGATTTTTAGTTAGTTTTTAAATTTAAAATATGAAAAAATACATAAAAATAGGGTTATTGAGAGTTTTGGTAGAAGTCCCTATCAAAGTAGTGAGGAATGACTTTGGATGCGTGAAACATGTAAAACTTTACATTTTTATTAATTTTAGGTCCTATTAGTAAAATTAGGTAGTTAGTTAGTAATTCCAAGCGAAGAAAGGATTTGAGAGTTAGCTAGTCCTAGTGTCTTGTTCATGTGATACAACATCTATAAGTACGCATGTAACAAACTAGCTAAAAATGAAAGTCTAGTCAAAATCAATCAAAATCCAATTCGAAAGAGTTGAATTTGTTGTTTGCAGGTAATTTTGAGAATACAATCATTCAAAGAACAAGATGGAGGAAATGATGATTGGAACATATAGAAAGGTACTTTTCTAGGTCAAAGCATGCCAAGAGGTCAAATTGAAGTCCGATCATCCAAGATTCCCCCAGTATCAAGAATAATTTTTCCCTCAGGTAGAAATTATTAAGGATTTGCTAAAAATAGCATCTTTATTGGAGATTTGGTTTTGCCCTTAGTTTGACATCTTATACAAGATTGCCCAAAAGTTTTGGGACTTTACAAAACTCCACGATGATTCCATGAGAAGTCAACTGCTTAAAAATGCATTCGTAAATTCCTAAAAATTATCAATGTTGCGGTAAAATCTCACTAAAAATAAGGATAGTGTTTTGTGTGCCAACAAAGAGCCCTGTCAAGTTTCAAGACCTTCCAACATTTCCAAGTACCATAATTAGGACCGACAACGAATTTTTCAAGAATTTACAACTTGGCGGCGGGTTGACCGGTGTATCAGGAGCTAACGGTGTCTGAATGGAGCGATTCAAGGGTCAATTCTTACTCCCATGAATATTCTAAACCATCCAAGACCAACAATTTCATCAAAAAACGCAAACTCCAAAAGTTAGATTTTTGACTTTATTCAAGGTTACCGTGACTCAAATTTGCGCTTTAAAACAACTGGGGAGGTAGGGGAGAAGGATCATGTAGGCCAATTGGGGTCTCTTGAACGCGATGGCATAGTTTGTTTTCAATTTTGAGTTGTCCCTCAAAAGATAGAGAAGGTTAACCCTTAGTTTGACTTTTAAAAGGTAATTTTGGATTAATCTAGGTTGATTTTGCA
The DNA here is from genome assembly GCA_947034895.1 of Rhytidiadelphus loreus. Taxonomy (NCBI): domain Eukaryota; kingdom Viridiplantae; phylum Streptophyta; class Bryopsida; order Hypnales; family Hylocomiaceae; genus Rhytidiadelphus; species Rhytidiadelphus loreus. The sequence continues at coordinate 52,431,989 of OX344764.1, forward strand.
AATATCTTTTGTAAAATCGAAGATTAGATTTGCTCAAGATACTTGTCTTGCTTAAGAAGCCATCTTTTGGACTAAATAAAGACAATTTAGAACTAACCCTAGATTAAAATGCAAAATATCTCGGTTAATTAGGTAGGTCTTCAAAATATCTTTGGAAAAATCTAATATTTGATTTGGAAAAAGATTCTAAGGACATTTAGGGTGTAGAAGGAACTTGCTTGAAGACCTTCTTTCTCATTAAACAAAGATTATTTAGAAAACGCGTTAGGTTAGTTTAGAAAAATATCTAGATTGAAAGTAAGAAAATATTTACGAACAACTTACCAAGGGGGGGAGGGCGAGAGCGAGTATATAAAGCCCTTCCTCGAGGTTGTTTGTAGCCCTCATTCTCTTGTTCCATTCTTATTGTTGTTCTTGACGTGCTACCGACACTTGTCGGAGCACTTTTTAAGCCAAATTTTGGCTATTTATTTCTATTCTCTTATACTTTGAAGGTCCGGAGGGCCCCTTCAGAGCTTTGTTTTCTTTTCTTGTTTGAATTTGGAGGCTTCAAGCCCCAAAACTTTGATTTTCAAGAGTTTAGGAGAAGGAAATCCCCTAACTCTCTTATTGTTTGAGTTACTTAATTTATTTCTTGAATTTGGAGGCTTTAAACCCCAAAACTTTGATATTAAGAGAGTTGTGGGAATATTTTCCAAATTCTAGTTGATTTTCTTGTTCTTTTGGATACTAATCAACTATTTGTGCGAATTGATAACAGCTTGTGAACTCAAAACTTTAAAGTGGCAAGGCTAGACTTTGCCAAAAGGTTTTGGACATCACCACGTGCCAAAATTCGTTGTATAATGGATGTTTGGTGTGACTAATTGTTATTGTTTGGTTAAACACTGTCATGTGTACCTCCTTTAGTAATTAAACTTAGAACTTTATTTGAAATTTTGGAATTTAGTTTTTAATGTTCGATTAAATATTGTCATGTGTACCTCCTTTAAAAATTAAGTTTTTAAAATACCAGTTTGGTCCTTGGATATCGGTTATTCCTAGGGTTACTCCCACATGGTGGAACTTTGACTTTAGATACCTAGAAATGGGAACTGGAAACTTTAATTTGTTAGTTTATTCCTGGGATTGCTCCTACACGCCGGAGCTTTGACTTTGGACACCTGAAAAGAAGTACTGGAAACTTTAATTTGTTATTTTATTCTTGGGATTGCTCTTGCACGGCAGAACTTTGACTTTGGACACTTGAAAACGGGTACTGGAAACTTTAATTTGCTCAATTAAACCTGGGGTGCTCCCGCACGGCGAAGCTTTGGCTTTTTAAACATTTAAATTTGCCTTTGTGAAATCATTAAATCCTGGGGTTGTCCCCGACGGCGAAGCTTTGATCTTGAAAATAGAATCCACAAAATAATATTCTTTTGGGACTTATTTAAAGGCTAAAACCATTGAATTCTTTCTCTTTCTTGTTTGGGCATGTAGGAAAAGGTATTTTGCTTTCAAAATTGCCAATTGTTGCTTTCAAGTTGTTAGACTTCACGTTATCTTCAAAATTCATAAAGTTATCTTTGATTTCTTCTGGATTTTTGAAAACTAACTTTCATTTATCTTTTAGTTTATTGGTTATTCTTAAGGGTGATTGCAAGAAAGATCGAACGATTTTGGTAGCATTTGGTCAAAAACTGCGTTTTTTTTGCCTAATACTTGGAGTACTACAAAACGGAACAATCTCAGCCGTTGATCTAAAAAATCAACAGCCAATAGTACTTTTGAATACTTTATAATACTGAAACAATACTACTTAAAAAAAAATGACAGTTTGTTACAGAAAGTAGATAAAATTAAGTATAAATTAATAAAAATTAGAAAATCATGAATAAAAAAAACTAAAAATTGTCCATTTATAAAGATTTGATAGTGATTACATTTCACCAAAAACTAGAAGTTGAAACCATCATGAAAGTTTGGAGTGCTATGCACAAGGGACCCCTATTTGCATGCATGTTGAGGACAAAGAATTGTGTTTTTTTTAATTTCCTTTGGTGGGCACATGCCCATCTAATGTGGAAATAGGCCACAAAAAGTCGAGTGAACATCATGTTTTTTGGATACTTCACAGTACTAAAAAACCCTAAACTGCAAAGTGTGACAAATTAGCTAAATTGATATTTAGTTATAACATTATTTTTCAAAAGATTTGAAAAATAATAAATCTCATGTTTTCTGAGTTAGCAATCTTCTATAAAAATTTCAAGTCCATTGGCTTCAATTTCCAAAAGTTACGGCCAAACCAACTCCGTCACTTCAATTGTGACGCCTCATAGGACTGGTCTTTCTTGCAATCACCCTTAAGAATGATTGAGACTTAAACTAAAAATTCAGTCTTTATCCAAAGACCAAAAACTGCAGTCTCATTTAATTTTCCAAACATTCTGTTTCAGCTACAAAGGACGGTACAACCAAGAGTATTGGGCCAGTAGTTCGGGGAACGCAGCTCGAGAGAATGCAGTATCGGGAATGCAAGTTGGCAGTTGACCAACGGACCAGATCGGCAGCTGACCAACGAACCAAATTGGCAACAAGACCAACGGACCAGATCGGCAACAGATCAACGGACTAACTCGGCAGCATACCAACGGACCAGATCGGCAACGAGACCAACGAACCATATCAATAGCATACCAACGGACTAGATTGCAGCAAGACGGAGGTTCAGTTTTGGGTGAGTTAGACTCCAAGGCGTGGGAAGTCAAGGGTCCAGGCGGGGTTCAGTCTGTGGGAAGTCGGGAGTCCAAGCAAGTTCAGTCTGTGGAGAAGTCGGAAGTCCAAGTCGTGAAAATCTGCCATCCAAGGCTAGCAACCATGCTAAACTGATTTTGATTTTTGTTAAAACTTATTGGAAGCAACAACTAAAGTTATAGGTCAATCAAATAAGTGACTAAGTGGATGTTGGAACGACATTAAAACAAATCAACAATTTGTGAGCACCATCGTCTCTCATAAACCTTCCAAAAACCTTAAACAAACTCAATGAGAGTTGAATAGGAAGGATAATCATACTTCAAGGAGTGGAAGAGAGTGTTGGAGAAGGAAGGAGAAGGAAATGTGGCAATTAAGCCATTAAACAATAGTTGTTGGAGCATCAATACTATTGAATAAATTCCTTCATTCTTTATTCTTTGTTGGTTAGTCATTAATTAGATTCTCAATGGTTTGTTGGTTAGTTTGAATTTTGTTTTATAAGGCCTAATAGAGCCAAATAGATAAAAACAAAAATGCCAATTATTTTCTAATGGATAATTAACAAATATTAACAATTAGAAAAATTAGATTTTATTAGATTTTATTTTGTAGGTTAAGCTTTGAGGTAATTCTCTAATTACAACCCCAAGTAGTTGGCCAATTACACCAAAATTTCAGAAATTAATTAGAAAGAAGGAGAAAAGCGACAAAATCAACCAACAAATCAAATTAAAGTGGAAGTTGAATGGCGTAGGACATAGAGATCGACAGGCCATATGAGACCATTCATTTTGTAATTCTGGAAGATGGAGCCATCGAGAACTTCGTAGGAGAGGTTAGTAAAATTTGATTTTGATTTTGATTTTCAATTCCTTTGATTGCTGAAACATTGCTGAAAACATATTAAATGAACCCATAGAAGTAGGCTTTTTAGGATTAAAAGTTTAGATTTAACCAAAGATTGAAGTTCAATAATTTTAGATCTAATCAAACAGTAATTATTGGATAAAATTAATAATTAAAATTCACGCAATAATTTTATCCATTAATAACTTTTCAGCCAAAAGCAAAAGATCTAAAAATATTACTTTAAAAGAAAGATAATTTCTTAAGACCAAAAACAATAAAACCACCAAAAACTACTAATTTAGAAGTATAACCTAAAAATAGGATTGATAAAAGAACAATTAGGTATATTTTTAAAGAATAGTTAAGGAATCTTTTGAGACTATAATTATTTAGAGAATCTTTTGAAGATTTTCCAACCTGCTTTTACTTTAAAATTACTTTAATTTTAAAAGAGTAAAGGATGGATGAAGTTTGACTTAATTTTGGATGAAAATTCTTAAAATAGGTAAAAAATAGGTTTTCTCTCAAAAATCCATAAGTCACTTTAATTAACAACTTAACCCTAAAATTTAGCTATTTTTAGTCGCCGAATGAAGTTTTAAGGATAAAATTAGGGATGAATTTCATCCATCAATATCTTTTGGTAGGAATATCATAATTCAACTTGCTTTACCATTCTGGGAAGGGCAAAGTGCGTTCTATACAATAGCTTAGATAGATTTTAACATTAGATTAGGATTTACTTACTCATCAAGGTCTTGAACTTTTTAATGTTTAGTTTGATTTGAAGCAGTTAGAATTAGATTATAATCATAACAAGTATCCATTGCTTGGAAGGCCAAAGAACACTACATTTACAATTCACCTATACAAATTACTAACTTATGCCGCTAGAACCTGTGTGTAATTTTCTGACTTAAGGGTGGAGTTAGAAACACTCACATCACTCTATATCCAATGATTTTTAGAAGTGAACTCTCCCTCAAGACAAAGTTCCAATGCACTTGTAGACACTGTTGCACAAAATAACTGTCATGTTTTTATCATTGCTTATATAGAAGTGATACTGCATAATATTCCTTGTATTGTCATCAACATGATCAAGATGTGGATTTCTCACCTATGAAATGTGCACCAAAATAGTCACCTGATAATTGTACTAATGCATGGACTAAACTTCATTTTGGACCTCAAAAGAATAATTTTTGGCAAAATCTATGACCGAGACCATAGTATCATACTATCATGTGGAAAATTTAGCCATATATGTTTTGAATTGTTCATCTTCCCATTTTGCCACAAAAGTGTGCCTTGCAAAAGCTTGAAGCTTTGATTTTAGATACCTTAATATCAGTTCATCCAAGGTTGTTTCTTTGTAAATCAGTTGTAGCTTCTTTCTCTGTAGTCCCTTCTTAGTAGACCCCGTTTGAAGAGAAGAGTCATGAAGGTGTCGCAAATGCCATGAGAGTCGGAGCAAAAACAAAAATACCAAGCTATATGTAAAAATGATCAAGTTGGTAACTGTGGCCAATCCCGCTCACGGACTTCCAACCTTACAATGATCTTGTATAGGTGAAAAAGCATTGGAGCATTAATGAGGTTGCAGAGATGACCCTAGAAAAACTCCAAATGGTAGCCACTTGCAATACAACTCTGTTTCACAAGATCAAATTTTTGAAGTGGTGGAACTCGTCATTGCCATCGCAAGATGTTAAGCGGTTTCTAGCGCGACCCGTATTTGAGACATTGCTAGGGCCCTTCTTGAACAAATGTGTATGGTACGTATGAGTAAGTGCTCACATCTACAGACTTGATCATTTCATAATGAAGGTATTTTTATTAAATGGCATTTCAAATTATTCAAATTCTAGAACTAGGCTCTAATCCAGTGAAACTCTAATTTATCTTGCATTTCTATAGATCGAAAATGCAGTTGTGGAGTACTTTGAGGATGTCGTAAGGTAAGACAACATCACGGTAAACATGAAAATTCCACAACAACCTAAATTCTTAGCAGATTACATAGAAGGATGGAAGAAGAAGAATGTTGTAAAGCCTTGAGATTCTAATGAGTGATTTGTTGTCAAAGTTATCCTTTGTTTGGCCTCCAAACCAAATATCATCCCAGACCAAGGCCCCCTATCACAAGTTTAGCTATTAACCCATGAATGCTACGAAGGATGTTTTTCAGCTGATGAATGATGGAGAATCTCGCCGTGTAGGACAAAAAACTATTCATCCTCCAAAATTTGTGTGGAAAGGGAAGATCATCTACAGTAGTTTGTCTTCCAATGAGTACTATTCCATTTTTTTAAGCCAACAATTCACACGGTGACAAAATAGATGATTTCCATGGTGACCAGCCCGACATTTAAGGGTTAATTAGCACTGCCCAAGCCGCCTTATGCCATATTTAACTACTTTTGGACTATGTAAAGTCCAAAATTTAAAATCTCCCGATGTTTGGTGTTAGGCAATACAACGGGAGATTTTCCAATGCCTTCAAGGTTATTTTTGTGAGGGTGTTGCAAGGCTCGCAAGAGGTCCATTGAAACATAGGAACATGGATCTCAGGGTATACATTAACTGCAAATCATGAAGTAAATAGCCTTCAAATGCTTGCATAGTGTTTGGCAAGACATCGAGAGATATTCAAATATACTGAAGTTTATTTTCTTAAAGGTTAAATGATGAAGTAAATGTTACCAGTTGGAATGGAGGTTTTAAAGGTGGTAACTAATTTACCTTGAAGTCCCCCGACAGAGAACAGACCTTATAAGGCGAGCCGGTTCATAAAGTATACCCTATATACTTTATTGTCTTCTACATCTTATGTCTTATTGAAGTATTCGTTGCGTGAACATAACGAATGTGAAAACTTAGCCTTATTCTATATTAACATAGTAGTTGGAAATATTGCTATTTCAGAGCAATGACATCGTAGAATGCAGATAACGACAAAACAATGTCATTGACAGTGGAATGAAAGAAATGAAGATGAATATTGAGAACAGTAACTAGAAAGGAAAAATGTCTTGCAACATTGTAATAATCCCTTAGAACATCGAGTACAAGAAAAGAAAGAATAGCAAAGCTAATAGAGCATGGGCATTTGCTACGCCTATGCAATGAGATTTGGAGATTGCCCTTGAGAAATAACAGAAACTTGTACATTCTACTGTTCCTTGGTAAAATAGTCATCCCACAGGATTAATATGAAATAAACAATGTACTAGTAGTGAGGTACACTACATGACTTACTGGAGCGATCTCGGTAACATTTCCATCTTCCAAGATATTGATAACGGTGGCAGCCTTGGATTTCAGAGTCGGTTTCAACAATAGCTCCAGAAGCCCATGGCCGCCGCCACTCATTCCTTCGTTCCAATCGACCTCGCCATCGACATCCAGGTTGTACCATTTGAGCGGCTTCTGGGTTCCGGTGAACTTCTTGAATACCCCATACATATTGCCTTGGTCATCCGGCTTCGGGTAGGTCAAAGGTAGTGTAACCATTGGCTTCGCCTCCAACTCGGACTTCAGAAAGCCTCCGCAAGAAGATGACTGGTAGTACACTGTGTGGAAGTACCACAAAGACACAAATGAATAGGAGGCTGACGTGACAAAATCCCTTAAGCAAGAGTTGCCTATCACGAGCATTAGCATCGGAATGTACGAGTTCTTATCTTTGTCGTCATCTTCTAAGGGAGCCTCTATGACAATTGATAATTCAAAAAAATTGTCATTGTTTACATGTAAAGGTTCCCCACTCTCGATGTACCCAAATAGCACAAAGAACTTGCGGTCCCTAGGTAAGGTTGTAGACCCAAAGACTCAGAAACGCTACAAACGGATTCCACAACGTCGCTAATATTCTCTACAAGGTGACATTTGTACTTAAGGTCCGACCCACTCCCTTGGATCGGATCCACAGAATTAGTGGCGTACTTCTTCAATGTTGTAAAGAAGATCCCTAGAGCCTTGCCATTGGTGGACTTATCCGTCGTAGGATGCATGGGGCTGATGCGCCCATTCAACCAATTGTTGTCGTGGGCAATTGCAAGAAACACCTACCGATTTTTGTTCAAAACGGCCATTTCACTCCTGTTCATGGATTTTGGAATTATTATTTTTTAAATAAAAAAAAATATGGATAATGTGTAAAGCATTAAAAAAATGATATGTGCAAAAATCCAGACCTAAATTTTTTTATCTCTAAGAGTTATGCACGGTCAAAGAGGGTTGAAAAATGGAAGAAAATAGACAGTTTGAAATTTAATTCTTAAAAAATAGTAAAAAAATTTAAAAAAATTCTCAAAAAAAAAGACATTTTTCCTAACTTATAGATACTCCTTTTCACCAATTTTCACTATTGGAAAAAAAAATTGTGTTCTCTACACTTGCGCAAAGGTAGTGCTCTTTGAGCACATGTGGAGGGTGGACAGTTTACTATTTTTAGAAATACTTTGGTGAGATTGTGTAACTTTAGTATAAGTCCTTGTATACCAATTTTGAGCTTCAAATTCTTATTTTTGGATCAAAAATAGTACTACAAACCCCCAAAATGGCCAAGGTAGACATCCAATTGGGGGCAGTTTAAAAATAGTAAAATAATTTTTTTAAAACCCAAAAAATTACTCAACATCTGAAACTACCACATGTACCTTCATTTCAAGTTTCATAGAAGATGGACACACGATGCAAACGATATGAGCAAAAAACCACATGTCTAAGGTCAAGGGGACAAAAAATAGGACAAGTGTTTCTTGCAATCACCCTCGTTTGTAAATTTCTTTACGTCCTTCTATACATTTCGGACGATAGTAACAAAATACCCTTCCGCGGCTGCAAGTTCTTGCTAGGCCTCGTCAAAGTACGGGATCCAAGCAGCATCCTTACAAGGGAGTGGGTACTTTTTCTTGATCCACATGATCTCATTCATAATGATCCTGTCGAACTTCTTATCCCTGCACCAATCAAAAAGTGTCACCTTTCCTGATGACCGGGCCTTTGCAGTGTTCTTTATGCTCACGTAGAGGTTGAAGATGTCCCCCGCAAGTTCACAAAAGTCGACATCGCAGAGGCCAAGTGTTGGCGTGAGATTGGTCTTGGTGATATGAGTCAAGGGTTTCCAATTGACGATGGAATATGGAATACTCCCGTCATCACCAACGAGCTCACCATTCTCCCAAGCATCAAACACCTAAGTCCATAGTTCTCATGTCCTCTCCTTGACAAAGATGAATGGCAGTTTTGAAGACATCTTCTCGTTGATGAAGTGCACCATGACACTCAACTTTGTTGCACGCATAATTGCAATCTTCTAGTTGTGAAAACATGACATAATTGTATTGACCGGCAACCGACAGATAAGAGATTGCATATGATTCTTAAGGACAACAAACAACTCAATTAGCATTATGAGACTAGACTGGTATCAGTTGGCAGCCAATACAATAGCAAAAAAAGAACAATTATATAATTTAATTCAATTCCTACTACATGAAACGGATTTTATGATAAATACCTCAAACATGGCTATCGGCTTGCCTCCTCCACAATGTGGCTCCGAACAACCCGCCTTCACCCATGCCGCCCTCCCCATCTCTGCGTAGGATCGGAAGGTCTCTTTCGCCACCTTTTTCGCGATGTTCAAATTTAGAGCATTGGAGACACGAACGATTATATTCGGGTCTCTTCTAAATACTAGAATGACCTCGAACTCCAAGAGATCAGTCTTTGACGGCAAGCCATCCGGGTACTGATCAACAAGTTCTCAGAAAGTAGTAACGATATGTTGGCCCCCAATGATGTACCAATTCACATTTGGTGCCTTCCACCATGGCATAGATATACCACTAATGACAACAGTCGACCCCTCACTTGGACATTGGTCCATCACCACGTCCAGTTCCTTGTCTGTAGGTAACGGAATTCACTTTTGAGGAATGCTGTGTATTTTGCGCTTCTTTTTTATAGACCCATAACCCTTGTACATGGTTTTCACCTGAAATGACAGAAGTCCGTATAGTAAGAATCAAAGCTTGTTGGTGTTACCTACCAGCCAACATTATTGATAGGAGGACGTTAAATGGACTATGGGATAATGGCAGAAAAATCAGATGAAATACCTGACCAAGGCGATCCTTCGCAATCTTACGATACTTCAGCTTGTCAAGTGCAATGTGGAGCATGTTTGACAGAATGACACCCAATAGTCGTTGCTTCTGGTATGAAAATGCGTGAAGCAACTCCATCTCCAACGCTTGGTAGATGGTGTTCACCTCACTATCCTTAGTCTTGGTCGTCAAGTGATTCCCGCAAACCAGTGTTTTGTCTAGTATAAGCTTAATCACCCTATTTGGATAGCTCTTCCCCTTTGCCTTTTTCCTTGGTTTGCTAGGCGACCCGACCTCGACAATAGTAGATTCAGTCTCCTGAACCGGTGTCCTAGACACTTGCTTCCTCAGTGTTGGTACCATCTTCTTGCCCTTCGCCATCTCCTGACTGATAAAGGAATCTTGTTGATCCCTCTCTGCCTTCAAACATTCCCATTCCATAACAAGGTCTTCACTATCGGTAGGGGTGTTCCCCACAAATGTCATTCCCTTTGACATTGACTTGTCTCCACATACTTTCTCTATGCACTTGTGGACAAGCAACTCCACCGCAAAATAGCCCGCGACGCCGTTCGGGTTACTAATTGGAAGAAGACAGATCATTATATGGACATCTCCACCGACTGCCAAAACTGCCATCACGTTGCCGTGGCCAGGCATCATGTTCCCCTCAAGCTTGAAGGAGCACGCAATCTCCACTAGCCGCTCCGAGAACTCCCTCCAACACAAGCCACACTCTTGGATGGCTAGATTTTCTATCCAAGTTGCGCATGGGGGAAAACCGTCGGCCATTATCCGCAAGTTCGGGATATGATTGGTCAATCGCCGAGAAGTCTGGCCATCAGAGTCAATTTCCTACTTTAAAATGTCGAAAATATTCAGCACAACACATACATAGGTATCGACTGCCAACCAACAAACTGAGACAAAATTTATTATAGTCATTGGGACTAATGTGTGGGCTAGTGTGAGCCCCAAATTTGTCACTTGGGACTCATAGTTTTCTTTAAATTGTAATAGTTTAAGGCATAAAATTATACAAAAAGCCCAAAAAAGAGTATACACTAGAAGAAAACTATGTCGCAGTCAACAAAACCACATCAGATTGGTTTTGTTGACTGTGCTGTTGAAAACGCAGTGAAAACACAGAAAAACGCAGATTTTGTGTTTTCACTGAGTTTTCAACAGCGCAGTCAACAAAACCAATCTGATGTGGTTTTATTGACTGCAACATAGTTTTCTTCTAGTGATAGAACCAAAATAGGTATGTCACATACCAGTATAGCTTTTGGTCATAAATAGCCTTTTATCCTTAGAATACCTACAAATCCCATTTGTAGATAGGTTGAAACCCCAAAAAGTGAGAAACAATAGGCTTGCCGGGAACTTAACCGAAATAGCCCAAATTCAGTGCATGTGACCATGCTTAGCTAAATTGGTTCCAAAATAGATAGGGAGATCCTTACGTAAATCTCCAAAGATAGCTTCTAGTTTTCCCATTCCATCGACGAAATATTAGGAATCCCAATTGTTAGCATGCAGGTGTCACTTTTTCAAGACATACCACGCGAAGGAATCTACGGCTGCTAGATAGTGCTATCGGATCAGGAACATGTTAAGGATCCTATAGTGAAATCAATTCGCCAAGATTCCTTCACGTGTGAAAGATTCCCTAATTGCCAATAATTCAAGAGAAGTCAGTTTTACCTCTCTACCGACCGTGCGCAAAACTAACTCAAGACTTGGCATGTGGCTTGGAAAATTCTATGAGAGGTTCTCCAAAAAGTCTCAGTTTTTTTTTATCTCCAGAGGATCTTTTTTCGAGCGGTCAACTGCCAAAAGCCATAGCGGAAAATTCATATAAATTATCCAGGTTGTGTTAAAATCTCACTAAAAATTAGATTAGCTTCTTTTACGTTAATAACATGCCCCAAAAAGTTTCACAATGTTCCGATAGCGGGAGGCAGCCGAATCACCAACATTCCCCCAATCATTAATTACAGCAAGATCTTCGTGGAGTTGACCGGCGTCCCAGGAGCGCACGAAGACGGAATGAAGTCATTAAGGGGTCTTTTCTTACTTCCTAAGACCCTCTTGACAATCCTAGCTAATTGCCCAAGTCAGAAAAGGTAACCTCCAAAAGTTAGATTTTTACCCTTTTATTGGTTCTAGTTGTTGCTGGTTGTCGATGAGTTTTTTGCGATGTGAACAAGGGTAAAGAATCCCTAAGGCTAAAAATGGACTTCTGAAGCCAATGGCGCAATCCGTTTGGCATTTGGATCTTTTCTCCAAAAGTTAGAGCAATCACAACAGTAGAGTAGAAAATTAGAAGTAATTTAAGTTTTCCTAGGTAGTTAAAGTTGAGCTTGGAGTGCACTTGGGGAGCACTCCAAGGCCTTGAGAGACTATAAAAGGGGGCCTTTTTCTCTCTCATTTCACCCCTTCAAGTGTTGTTAGGTCCGTTGGATTTGTTGGGTCTGTTGGAGGTCCTCTTTAGAGAGACTTTGGGTTGGCACCAAAGCTCTTATATATCTTAGTAGTTGGATCTTTGGGATTCAACTTATGTTAGTGGTTTTGGCAATGTAGCCAATAATCTTTGCAACCGGTGTTTCTAGAGCCTTTCGTATTCTCTTCTTGTATTCTCACGTTTGATCTTGGTGTTTAGAACTTGTTTGGGTCCCACTTTTGAAAGGTGGCCTCTTTACCTCCATTATAGTGATTGGATGGTGTGTTCTTACTTGCTTGGGTCCCACTTTTGAAAAGTGGCCTCTTTACCTCCATTGTGATAATTGGATGGTTTGTTCTTGCTTGCTTGCTTGGGTCCCACCTTTGAGGGGTAGCCTTTTTACCACCATTGTGGTGATAGTGTAGTGTATTTTTGAGCGAATTGGGGAAGGTTGTGCTAGCCCTGGAGATACCCTCACCATACCTTGACAATGCCGCTTTAGAGGCCCTCTAGTGCTTGATGTGAGTGGGATCATTTTTCGGTTGTGGCTAGTAGGGTTAGCTAAACCGTGTCATTGTTGAAGGTGTAAGGTGGTAGTTGAAGGCGGTAAAGGTTAGACTTATCTCTCATTTAGACTTTGTAGGTGTTAGTGATTAGGTAAGGGCCAAGAGCTAGGTACTAGTAGAGCACAAGTCAGATCAAAATCAAGTAAATAAGTTTAGAAGAAGCACCAAGAGGTTTCCAAAAACATAAGACACGTAGGAATCGAAGTTAGGACACCCAAGATATCAAGGGATGAAGTTTAGGGCCTGTAATGGATGAAACCTAGGAGTTTTCATCCATCCAAGTCGAAATTTGGAACTTAGCTAGATTATAGGAATCCAAGTTTGTAGGTCAAATCTCACATTTGTTTGAAATTAGGAGCTCATAGAAAACTATGGATGAAGTTGGATAGCCTTGCAGCCAAAACTTCATCCGCTCATAGCGGTTCACCAGAAAGTCCAAATTGAACAAGTCTTAGATTTTTAGAAATGGCACGAGATATTTTCTACCTTAGGATGATAGAATAGACTTTAGAAGTAGGGAACACAGAAATATAACATAGCATAATAGTCAACTTAGGAGTCGTCCAGAACCACAATTAGAGAGACCTAGTTAGAAAATTAGCAAAAGATCCATTACTTGGAAGGCACAATGGATTGACCCTTAGACATCCATTAGAATAGAAACCTACCATAGGACTAGAACCTAGTTGTATTTGCCGATTTATCAAGGGTGGGTAAATAAGCACCTACAACTAGCAACCAATACAACCTACTAATTCCTAAATCATGTCCCATAATTATATATGTTGCCAGCCGACATAGATGGGGAACAGGCTCCATACGGGAGCTACAAACAATGATGGTTGTCAGACGATGACAAGATCGATATGTGCCAGAATTCAAAAAACATAATTTACATACAAAACTAGAAAAGCTTGGCATATCATCAACAAAGCAGAAGGAATTGTATCAACGGCCAACCGATACAATGTACGGTGAAGTACATGTCACTCTTAGTAGCGGAAGACACCATCACCGCATGTTGCTATTGTTTATTAGCTGGGCTTTGTCACTTGTTGGAGCCAACGCCACGCATTATGTTTGGTCTTGAGAAGAGCAGCACGGCCAGAGTCCAAAAAGGCCTCTCAGAGAGCGTTATGGATGCTAGCTATTGGTCAACATTCTAGAGCAAAAACAAGATTGTTCCAAGTGATCCAAATAATCTACAACAACTCACCTCTAAAAACATTCCATACAAATTTAAACCCATAGAACCTTCTAGAGAGATTGGTGCCAATGATACATTGCTAGTAGTTGAATTTTTTATGAAGCCCTGAAATTGTTTGAGCTCCAAGGAAGTGATGAAGGATTGACACAACTAGTTCCAAACCTCAAACCCCTTTAGTACCAAAAGAAAGTCTAAATTCACAAATTTGTGAAGATATATTATTAAATGCAATTTAGAACAATAATTTAATAGTGACTTCCAAATAAAAAGTTCTAAAATGCAATCAATAGATCATATCCATATAGTTAGATCATTTGCTTTACTAAGCAATATTTTTCTATAAACTTTGAAATTGAAAATTGAAAATTCCTTCTAATGTTGATTATTGATTGAATATTTGTATCTTTCAAAGTTTTTTTCGCTTAAGTTCAATATGTTATGTTTTAATTGTAGTGGTATTTCAATTTTTGATTTTACTTATTTATTCAAGTCATTTTGGAATGGAATTTTTTTGAAATAAATAAATTAGTTTTTAAGGTCAAATATACTTTGTGTATTGTGGAACATTTATTAAAAGAAAGTTTTTAAAACCTATTCTATACAAATAATAAGAGAACTAATACAAGAATGTTAGTGTCACATCTTTCTATTGAGAAGCAAGTTAATATGAATTTCAACTTCTTTCAATTTCAATCAATGAAAAGTTTCAAATTAGCATGTAGACTATGTGTTTGAAATCTTTGAGTTTCTCTGAAATCAAGCAACTACCTTGATTTTCCCAAGACAATTAAATTTTTTTAGTAAAATTGAAGATCTCCTATATAGTATTCAAGATCAAATAAATAATTGAAGTTGTCTATTCTATTTGGCATTGATTAATTAATGAAAAATTCATTTCAAAACTAATGTAGCTATTTTTTTTAATAGACCAAGCACTTCAAACCTTGACCAATTGACTCTAAATTCTACTATGTTACTATGGAGTATCAAAGCAATTTTTCTTAAGAAATAGTATAATTTTGATGATTTCATTGTAATTCTTGAATCTCTTAGACATTAAAGAAAAATTATTAAAGAGAATTTAAAGATGTTTTTGAAAGTATATGCCTTCAAACTATTATAACTTTTCATTGTTGAGGTTCATGAATCATCAATAAATTTTGTACTATTGTTTTGACTATTTCACAATATGATGCTCTATTCTAAAAGCACAATAAAAAATCTTGTCAATTTTTATATCTAGGCCTATGGTGGGTTGAATGAAAGGAAGAATAGCATTTTCATTAGTATTCAAAAAAATTAAGAATCCTTGCACTATATGGTATACCATTTCAAAATGGTTCTCCACATTCTTGCACAATGTCACTTTTCCTCAAATTTCTTTTATTTAAAATTAAACAATAGTATTCCTTTATAAAGTAATGACGTAGGCCTTCTACACTTAGATTTTGGGCACCCACCCAAAACTGCACCAATATAATGAACAGGAAAATTGGAAGGTAACATTGCTAATCTCATTCGAACAAAGTTATCATCAGAGCTTTCGGTAATGCACTGCAGTTACATATGATATTAAGTTCATACTTGCATAGCAGACTCAATAATATATACCTAGTCACGAACTATTATAGAATGGCTCTTTCGCTCACCTTTCAATTAGCAGTACTCTCTGATTCTGATGTTTGAGATCAGGTATCTAGCCAATAAGCTGGAGTTGGAAGCATCTATAAAATGAAAATCGATCTCATAGCAAACTCCACATGGTATTAGAGGGATTCAAACGTAGGATAATGAAAGAGAATCACGATGAAACTTCGAGTGGAGTTTATCATGTTATGAGGTGTGAGTAACAAGAGGATTAGCCAAAGCTTGCTCAGGCTGAGGGATTACAAAATCAATAACAAAGAATTAAAGACAATGCTACTACCCTCGTAACACGATGATTTGGCATTGGATGCGTTCAGTGTCTACTTCAATGCCGAATGAGGATATCCACACCCAAATTACTACGTGGACATCCTCATTCAGCCTTGCAAGCCTTCGTCATAGAATGCATCTCATTCGAACAGTCAGAAACCTACTATTGTTCACAACTGGAGCTCGAACAACGGCATGCGTATACTGGCAAACAAGATAAGACAGGCTCATGAATGGAATCTAACGCAATAAAATCCTTGCACATGCACAGTCACAAACGCAAAACGATTCAGACTTCAGTATAGAGAATGAGAAATCTAATTCAGCATCTACATTGACACAGTACAGCACCAGTAAGTTGCTTCCATTGCACTTGAGACCTGTCTCATTGCAGTTCATCAGTTACAAATTTACACGCTAATAAAACACAATCTGGATCACACCCTGGTCTATCAAATGAAGAAGATACATGAAAAAATCCAGAAATTGGGCCAGTGTACTTTGAACAGAGTGACACTACGCATAACTTCATTCACACGAGTGACAAAATGTAAGCCACTACATGCAATTGAGCACGGTATATAAGTGAAATCTTGCGCACTGATGCCATTTCTGCGGTTCATTACAAAGCATAAGCCACTCCATTTCTTAGCCGCACCAATTTAAGGCAACTGAGACTCAGGCTTACACCCTTGTGTGTGGTTGCCTTACATTGGTGAGGCCATTGGGTTACCCTTCACACAACAATACTGTGGCTACAGTCCAGCATCATTTTGACTTGTGACAAACCTTCTCCTAATCTTCGAATACTTGGAGAAGCCAAGTCCTGTCAATCCACAGGACCTATGAAAAAACCTAGAACTAAAAATGAAAAACGAGAAGGAATAATCTACTGCATTGGGGTTGAATGAAGACTCCCGACCCTAATGACATCGAAAAAGAAAACTCACTGTCTGGACGTCCATTACAGCTGTTCTCCAGAATCCGTCTTGCACGTGTCTTGCTGAAAAGCAAGAGATTACTTGAAATAAGGTAGGGACAACCCAAATCGCCAGGGACCGAAGCTGCTGCTTAATCAGATGTTCAGTCGATGTACATCCCCTCCAGCAACATGTACCTATTGTCAAAGACGAGAGTTTAGAACAAACTTTAATTAATAGCTTTTGCAAAAGGTTTCCATTCTTATCAATAAGGTATCCATGAAAAACAAATGCATTCTTTGAGTGCATTAGAATACGACTTCATTAGCCAACAAAAAAATCAATTGAGAAGTGACCAGCCTAATAGAAACTGTGTTCAGAAGCAGGTTTAGGTGCCTGTACCTTACTATCTTTCACGAGAAGATTCCTCTGCAACACGAACAAGGGCGTTGCGACCAACGCCTGGAGAAGGTGAAATATACTTGATGCTCCGGGTGCTCGCTGCGGGAGTGACGGGAGCCACCATAGGATTGCCGGGATACAAATCGCTGAGCTGCATGTCCACCTCTTCAGCAGACTGCATGATCTTCTTGTATGAATCGAGGATACCGTTGAAGAAATTCTTAATCCCAGACTTCTTCTTCGGCTTCTTCGGAACTTGTGGAGTCTCTAACGTCACTTTCGAAGCTGCAGCTTGCGTTGCTCGTGATGCTGAGTCCTCGATTCCGTCTGTATCAAAATATTTTTTGGAGGATCTCCTGCCCCAGGAAAAGCTTGACCTACGAGAGATTGATGGCTTGCCAACTCGCTCGTATCCAAAAGTGGAAGATGGGACCTCAGCCGCGTGAAGCTCGCTGATACAATACAGGTCTTTGCTAGGGTTGATCCTGTTGTAGCTTCCGTCCATTGAACACGACCGCATACCTGCAAACCCTCGTCCTCTTGCCATGTTGTAAAAACTACACGAAGTCGGGAAGGAGGACGAAGGCAGAATCAGGGCTTTTCTACTAGGACTTTTCACGGAGTCATTTCTTACAGTGTTGACGTGCTTAACACCACTCAAAGACAGAAGCCGCCTTGATGTGAGTGCCTCCGCACGTGACGGCAAGCATCCTGCAATTACACACAACACTACACACTCAGCATTGTTCTCAGCTTTACTTGCATAGACACCTAAAAGAACTTAATGACCAAGTAAAGCGGGAACACGCAAGATCACAATAGCGCCACTAGATCAAATGTTCAGTTGCTGTATATCGCCTTCATCAATACGCACCTATTGTAGAGGCAATTTTAAAGCATCAACACAAAAAAAAATTCGCCCCGCATACGACATTCAAATGACTTATACTTTGCTGCAGTAAATCCTCCTCCATTTCCCAAGAACATACAAAAACTTGAGCACTCTAAAAATAAAACCTACGCTCAACAGCGATTTTGTCTCTCCCTAGCTCGCTAATCTCCACCACATCCAAACTCTGACTTCAAAACATAGCTTCAAACATCTGAAAAATCGCTACTCTCCCCGCAATGAAAACTACGTCACTACAGTATCACCATCGCAATGACAAATCTCCAAACCAAAAAACAGTCCACAACCTATCGACACCTCGACACCATCCAACTCCAACTCGAAGAAACCACAATTCCATTCACTAACACCCCCACATTTTCCATTCCTCGGTTCCAAATCTCATACAAGCAAACCTAAACCGCCGATAAAGCAGCCAACCAAAACATCCAACCACATAACACTCGTTCAAAACTCAACCTCGCTTTCAGCTTAAACAACGGTTGCAACCTACACCTCGCCAATTAACTTCGCAAACTACACAACCAGACTGTCCTCTGATCATTCCTGACAATTCAAAAAAACTCTGAAACTCGGTGAATTGTGCAAACCTGAGAGCGCCTTCCGATGTACAGAGTTGAGAGCAGGTAATGCAGTGGAGTGTCGAAGAAGCGCTTGAATGGCGGGTTGCAAAGGAAGGAGCGAAAGCTTGAAGAGGAGCCGCAATGGAAGCTTGAAAGGGAGCAAAGCGGAACCAAAAGTAGAGGAGAGCAGGGCATGGAAAAGAACGGGAACAATTGAATGGGAACAACTGAATGGGAACGGGGATTATGGCAGCATTTCCGTGCCATTGGCGTTGTTCCCATGTCCGGCCCAGCTCTTTCTAATAATGCACCACCACCACCCTTCTTTTATGATTTTGAACTTACCGGTGTGTTCTAATTCGGCACCGTCTGCCTCCTTTATGGGCTCTGATCCAAAAGATCTTTTTGAGATGGGAAGGGATATATTATTCCCCCTTTTGTAGTGGATGAAATTGTTGAATTGCTACAAATTTTTAGGATGAGTCCGTTCCTTTTTTGAATGAATTAACATAGGATTTCTTGATGAATAATATATGTTTCATCTATATTTTACATGTTTCATTGGTGTAAATACTGTAGGTAAGTAGCTTCTTCATTCCAATGAAGACTGCTCTTTGCATTGCCCCAAAATAAATGAAAAGAAAAACTATTCTATACTAGGGATTTTTTTTATCGCTCAAAAACGAATACTCATTGTTTTTGGAGGGATGTTTGGCTATACATATATATATATATATATATATATATATATATATATATATATATATATATATATATATATTTCCTTTGACAATGGATGAAATTGCTAAATTACCACAAAATCTTTGGAAAATACTGCTCTATTTTGGATGAATAGATGTACATTTGGATGAATAAATGAGTTGCCATCCATACCTTGTATTTCTCATCCATGCTCATGAATCATGACTTCAACGAAGATCACTTTTTGCATTGTCTCCCAAAAATGAAACATAAAGTTATGCTTGAGACTAAAAGAGAAGACACTAGAATAGGGTTTGCATGGACAGAAGCTACGTATGAGGTAGTTTAAGTAGGAACTTACTTGAAAGCCAATCCAATACTACAAAGACAAAGCCTTATATATATTGAGGTTTCTTGTTATCAATATGTTTCAATTTGGCACCACCTCTTTCCATTAACCCTGAAAGTCCCATTGTCCCTACGAGGGACAAAATGGATTTTGGGCAGGCTCCTATGATCTCAATTTTACTGAATTTTTTTGAAACTTTCTCATAAGATAGATAAAATTATGAACTTTCCAGAGATATAATTTTTATTCCAATTGGTGCCTAAGAGCAAAAGCTATGCCACAATAACCTCAAAATGGGGGAGACCAGGCGGCAAAAAAAATCCACCAAAAATTGAAATAAAAATTCTAAATTTTTTTTTCTTGTAGATTATATTTTCTTCTAAATGTAAAGATTTGATTCATTCCATTTGGATTAGTGATGTGAAAGCTATGGAGTTTCTTGTTTTGTGGGCAATTGTAGAAACTTCTTGAAAGAATTTTTTTTCTTCCACTTTGAATGCTAATATCTTTCATTCTATTTGGTCAAAAATCACAAAAAATTTATCAAGTGATCTAAGACAAGTGTAGAACAAAATCTTATGGTTAGATTCTAAAAAATATTTTAAAATTTATTTCATAGGTGAATGTAGCAAAAATGGTAGTTTTGAGTGGTTTTGGGAGAAAGATGGTCTTGGAACTTTAAGGGTTATTTTGGTTGTGGATAGAAAAAAAGGAGGGTTTGCATTGCCAAAAGCTATATGTAATGGAATCATGCTTGTAGCACATGAACAAAGTCTCTTGTAGTGTAGTTGTTTTTTATTTTTAACTTAAAAATCATATTTCGATTTGGCACCACCTTTTTTATTATTATTTTGAACTTACTAGTATATTTCCAACTCCACTCTTTTTATTGGCCAAGGATTGAAAAAGTGTAGGACAAATATTGGTTCTTTGCATTGACAAAAACTACATTACAATAAATGTCAAGTGTATAAGTATGACCTTACTCAACAAGATAATCAACGCTACAAGGATAAAAACTCTTGTAATGTAATTGTATGCTTTTTTGAACTTAAAGGTATGTTCCAACTTGGAGTTAGTGATTCAATGTGCTTCCAAAATCAATAAGATAAATTACACTACAAACTTAATTTTAGGATGATTTATAGTTGATTTAAATGTCATTTGCATTTATAGAGTTAAAATTATAATCAAAACTTTTTCTTTACTTTGAAGATAGATGGAATCATAAAGATTCAATTAAAAACCTAGGCCAACACTAATTTCAAAATATTCAAATTCAATGTTTTAAAGTTTTAAAATATTGTAGTGGTTTATAAACTTGTACATTGGTAATTTACAAATTCACAAATTTAAAAACTTATGGTTGTAAATTTATATATTTGAAACTTTATTTTATTTTAAATTTGAAGTTAAGACTTTAAGCTAATCAAATTATTTTAATTTATTTTAATTTTAAAATTTTTGTTATAAATTTGTAGAATTTTTAAATTCCTAATTTTTAAATTTTAGCATTTTATTTTTTACTTCTTGAAATTTTATTTATTATGATTTTAAATTAATCTAATATTTTCTATTTATTATATTATATTATATATTTTTTAAATTTAAAATTTAAATTGATAATAGATGAATCAATTTTTTATTTATTTTTAATTTTGAGTTCATTTTGTTGATCATAGTCTTAAATTATATTTTATCTTTCTGTCCATTTGTTTATTTTGTAAGAAAAGATATTAAAAAGTATTAAAGTCTAAATCTTTGTAGCTTGTTTGAACCTTCTAGTTTATTTAGGGCTTTCGAGTTGGGATTGTAATTCCACATTCCAATAAGGTAAATCAACCCATTGTGGTCAGATGACCCATTGCAGACACATAGAAAATACCCCCATTATGGATTTTTTTAGTTTGTAAGATTTTGGCTTCAATGCATGTCTTAGATGACTATAATGGAGTGATTACTGACTGCATTAGGAACTTTCAATTTTTTAGCGTATATTCATTGTAAGAATTTACTTTTTAGACCCTTCATGTTAGAAAATACTATGACTGCTTTGGGTGAACAACATGAGCATGATGGATTCAGATTTTGTTTGTTCTAAGTTAGTCTACAGACTGTTTTGGGTCATGATGCATTGAACACTTCAAAAATGCATTGAACACTTCAAAAATTCATAGTAAATTCATACTTTATAAAAAAAAACATAATTTCAATTGTTCTTGTTTTTTCTCACACTTGTACTACTATGGGGGGAAAAATTGAAAAATTTCAACCACCACATGTGGTCAAACTCCTAATTCTGACCACAATGGGTTGTTTTACCTCATGTAGGGCCTCTAATATACCTTTACAAACTTTACTTAACTCCTAAATGTCAAAGACTATGTTTTCACCAAAACTGCTTCAAAATTGCCCTTGCATTTACAAGCACCAAATTTTAGATGAAAAACATTTTTGGACACATGTAACTGTAGGATCTTGTAGTAAAATATTTCAAAAAGATGTGGAAAAAATTTCAGAATTTTCTACCATGTAGATTGCAAGATATTGACGTTTGAAGTGACAAAAATCCTTTTTTTGGCCCTGTGAAAATACGAGCAGCTGCACTTTACAAGGTCAAATTTGTATGAAAAAATGTCCAAAATGGTGGTTACTCTTTGAATTCATTCCTCAATTCAAGTTGGCTACATGCTTGAAATTTTTTAGATCATTTGGAATTGTACAACATATAGGAAAAAAATAGTAAGTCGAAAGAAGTAGAAAATGATTAAAAATACTAAATTATTAATAATTTATTTATAAAACTGAAAAATGCCAATCCCAATGGTTGTAATGTTGTTATAAACAATATACACCTAATGTTGTTGTTTTTTCCAAAATTATTGAAAATTGAGTTAAATGAAGGACTTCAAAGTTTATTTTAGAGTAGAGATTCTATAACTACCCACAAACTAATCCAAACTAAAATTCCTCATAACTTTCATCTCATTAATCAAAATTGAATGATTCAAAGCTTACCACATATATAAAAATCTAGAGAATCAATTTCAAATTTTTATTTTTTTTAAAAGTGATTTTCAAAGAAGTTTTTTTTCCTGCTCAAGTTGCCCACCAAACACTGAAAATTACATATGATGCAATAACTTTTGAACCATGTATTCAAAATTTATGAAAAATTTTGGGCCTTAAAGCTACTCTTTGGCACACATTATGTGACATTTTCAAAGAAAAAAAATAAAAACTCCGTTTGAAGTGAGCTGCCCCAAATTGCTATGTTGCCAAAAAAACGTTGTTTGGATGTTTAGGGGTTAAGTTATTCCCCAATTTTTTTCTTATCCTAACAAACAAAAAATAATAACAACACTTTCTTTTAGAAAAACAATGAACCACTTATTAAACTCAATAGCTACTAGTATGGTTTTTATGGATAAAATGCAAAACAAAATACAAAGATTAATTTTGCACAACAATGCAATTAACCTTATAGCTATTCTCTCAACTTAGGGCATATATCATTCTTAAAACAATGTAGTATGAGTCCACTAAACATATATTGTTGAGGATTCAAGAATATAGGATAAAAAAATGGAATGATCCCTTATGTGTGCTAAGGAAATTAGGTCATTTCATCCAACTGGATATTGGGGTCTTTTAGAAGGAACACTTTCCTCTAGTTATCTAATTCTCTTCACTTTAAGGTTTAATTACAATTGGCCATTCTCTAGTATGTGAAAATTCCATATTTGTTCATTCATCACTAGGAGGTTTCAAAGTATGAGATTCGGGCCGAGATTGCTTAAGTATTTGCCTTGTAGAGCCAAGTGCTGACAAATTATGTCTCAAGCTTCTAATGAACTTTGATGTCCCTTTTCCTAGTCACAAATTTATTTGTGCATCACTCACTATGTAGGGAGTAGGTATGGTGAGAGTTCCTATGAAACATTTTTCTACAAAATTTTGAAAATTGCTATTTCTTAGGAAGTTTTTTTAAAATGATGAGCATTTTAAGAGCTTTCATATCAATTTGTTGATCTTGTATTGTAATTATTAGGGGGCTTCTGTAGTAGGGATGTACAATGCATGTTTAACTTTTTCATTTCAAATATCATCCCTTAGCTTTCTTATTCATCAATGTTCAAGGAATTAATGTAATATGGAATGTCTACTGATGTCTCATTGTGCATGAATGTCATGAACTTTGAATATATCTTTATGGATGATGGAATGTACACTAATTATACTCAATTATGATTAGTGTACAAGGGTGATTGCAAGAAAGATTGAATGATTTTGGTAGCATTCTGCCAAAACTTTGATTTTTTGTGCTCAGTACTATGAGTACTACAATACTACAAAACGGAGCAATCTCAGTCGTTGATCTAAAAAATCAACAGTCAATAGTACTTTTGAATACTTAATAATACTGAAACAATACTACTTAAAGAAATGACAATTTGTCATAGAAAGTAGATAAAATTAAGTATAAATTAATAATAATTAGAAAATCATGAATAAAAAAAACTAAAAATTGAACATTTGTAAAGACTTGATAGTGATTGCATTTTACCAAAAACTAGAAGTTGAAACCATCATGAATGTTTGGAGTGCTATGCGCAAGGGACCCCTATTCGCATGCATGTTGAGGACAAAGAATTGTGTTTTTTTGAATGCCCTTTGGTGGACACATGTTCATCTAGTGTAGGAATAGCCTACAAAAAATTCAAGTGAACATCATAATTTTTGGATGCTCCACAGTACTAAAAATCCCTAAACCGCAAAGTGTGACAAATTAGCTAAATTGACATTTAATTATAATATTATTTTTCAAAATTTATGAAAAATAATGAATCTCATGATTTCTCAGTTAACCATCTTCAATAAAAATTTCAAGTCCATCAGCTTCATTTTCCAAAAGTTATGATTAATGGCAACTCAGTCACTTCAATTGTGACGCCAAATAGGACCGGTCTTTCTTGCAATCACCCACAAGCAGAGATTGCCTAGACATAGGTATCCCTAGATGAGAAATTTGTACACTAGAGCTAGACAACTTCCAAATGATGATACATCCACTCAATGTGGGGTTTTTTAGGGGGGGAATTTATTGCTCAAAAGCCGTATACGCTTTTTTTGAAGGCATATTGAGTGAAATATTCTCCTACTTTCAATGGGTGAAAATACTCAATTATTATTGCAATCTAGGGACAATATTGCTCTATTATGGATGAATATACACAATTTATGGATTAGATGCCACATTTAACTACTTTTGGACTTTCAAGTGAATTCTGGACAATGCACCTTAAGGTCTCCAGATGATTATCTCTCAATGTTTGTATATATCTCTTGATGTTTGTATAGATTTTCAGATGTTTTGTATAGATCTCTTAATGCATCTGGAGATCTCTAGATGCTTCTCTCCAAAAGATTATCTCCCGATGTTAATTTTGGACTTTCAAAAAGTCTAGAAGTAGTTAAATGTAGCATTTAGTATGTGTGCTTTCATCTATGTATTATTCACTTCGTCAATGTCAATGGATGTAAATAGCTTTACTACCATACTAGAGATTGTTTTTGGCATTGTCTAGAGAAAATGAAGAAAAAAAATGTGCTTGCACTAAGACAATGCATGGGAGTTAGACAACTCATAGATGATGGCAAGTGCACTAGAATTAAATAGACAACTCCTAGATAATGACAAGAGCATTGGAATTTGGAGTTAGACAATATGAAGTAGAGGATCAAGATTGGGGTGAGATGTACACTTTAGGTTATAATATTTCTAGGTATGACTGGGTTTTTTCATTGACTTTTGACTTTCTATTTATATCTTTAACTATCTACTAAGTAAAAATCCTAGCCACAAAAATAGAAATTAAAGAGATCCTAGTTATACTTAAAAGTATTCTAACTGCCAATGCACAATTTATGTAAATTTTAATCTTCCACTCCAAATTCCAATGCACTTGTCTTCATCTAGAAGCTATCTTACCCCCAATGCAATGTCTAGTGTATTTAGTATTTATTTCCTAATTGTTCTAAGTGTCTCATGAACATTTTATTTCCATCCTTAAAATAAAACAAATACAACCAAGTTTTTATTTTATTTTTGTAAAATTTCTATGGAAGATGTCAAAAAGTGGTTCATTATGCCTTGCAAGCAATGAACAAATGTTTGATAACTAGTGATTTTATGAAATTGAAATTGCAAAAGGAAAAAAACTGAAACTTCAAGACTTAAAAAATTTGATCATCTTGGATTAACTAAGTAAAAAACTTTGGTCGTGAAACTATCTAAAACTACAAGTTAACTATCCTAGTCATAAAGCATGGTCTACCATTTCCAAAATGGTAAAAATCATTTAATTTGAAGATTCCTAGTAAAAGTTATAGTTGGATGAAGTTTAACCTTGGAAAGGGTTGTTTAAACTCTAAATAATTTGGACCATTTTTTCACTAAAATTGCTCCAAAACTGCCATTTCTAGGACAAGTATCAAATTTTAGGAAAGAATTTTTTTTAGATACATGTAACCATAGGATCTTGTAGCGTGTTGGCTTGAGAAGATGTCAAAAAAATTCAAAAATTCCCGCCATGTAGATTGCAAGATATTAGTGTTTGAAGTGACAAAAATCCTTTGGGGGGCCCTATGGAAACCCAGGCAGCTACACTTGACAAGGTTACATTTGTATGAAAAAATGTCCAAAATGGTGGTTACCCTTTAGATTCCTTCTTCAAAGCAAGTTGGCTACATGCTTAAAAAATTCTAGGTCATTTGAAATTGTATAACATATAAGAAAAAAATAAAATAGAAAGGAGTAGAGAATGATTCAAAATACTAAATTGTTAAAAATTTATTTATGTAATTGAAAAATGCCAATCCCAATGGTTGTAAAGTAGTAATATACAATATACACCCAATATTTTTATTTTTTTTCCAAAATATTTAAATTTTAATTAAGTAAAGGACTTCTAAGTTTGTCGTAGAATAGAGATTTCATAACTACTTGCAAACAACCCTAGAAACAACCCCAAGCTAAAACTCCTAAGAACTTTCATCTCATTAATCAAAATGAAATGATTCAAATCTTTCTATTTATATGTAAATCTAGAGAACCAATTTCAATTTTTTATTTCTTTAAAAAGTGATTTTTGAAGAAGTTTGTCTTGTTACCCGAGTTGCTTGTCGAATAGTGAAAACTATATATCATACAATCACTTTAACCTTGTAGTCAAAAGTTATGAAAATTGTTTGGTCTTAAAGCTACTCCTCAAGTACATGTTGTGTAATCATTTCAAATAAAATAAAATAAAAATTCCATCTGCCCCCAATTACTATGTTGCCAAAAAATACAGTTTGGGCATTTAGGGGTTAAACTTCATCTAGTGTTTTTCATTGACTCTTAAACCCAAATTGACTTTTGATTTTGAATATGAACTTTAGTTTATTTTTAATTTTGAAGCTCTAAATTTGGCTTGAATTGGTTGGATAATCACTACTTTTCACTCAATTTTGCAAATGGTTATGACTTATGAGCGCCAAGAAATAATTGTTAAGATTCAACCTTGGTATTTGTCAAGATTTTGAATTTTTTGGACGGATTGTCTGTGAAGCTAGATAGCTTGTTTAAACAATTGATAGACAAACTGTCTAAAAATAAATAAATTTGATTGTCATGAATCCTAACATATTAGAACGCATCTCGACTAATGTTGATGGACATCCTGATAGGAAATTCAAGGTCACGTTAGAATAGAAACCCCTAGTGCATGCAATTGACATTAGTATTGCACCAACGTTAGTGCACCACCCTTTTTGCAATTCCAACAACTATACTAGCCTTAGTGCACCACTCTTTGTGGATTGATCAACAATTGCAAGAACCTTAGTACATCATGCTTAATATATTGTACAAGATGAAGCCATGCAAAGAAAGAAAGAAAGGAATACTAAAATAATACAAGGACAAGGGAATAACTTAGAATGAATAAATAAGGGGGGTACTATAATGATAAAGGAAATAGTTTGGTTAATACTAAGATTTTTAATGATGACTCAAACTTAAGAAATTAGACAAAGACACGTGTCAAGCAAGACAGTCAAGGCTATAGGAAATTTTCCTAGAAGGAATTTCTACCCGAGCTCTCTAGATCCCTTGCACAAATCCAAGTGTTTTGGTAGTGTCATGAGTCATCCAAATGGTGTTGTCTAACTTCGATGAATAAATCCCTTGTCTAGAAATATCTATCTCTTGGCACACTAACTGCAATCAAGTGTGATCAATATACATCCCATCATTAATTATTTCATCTATCAATGGATTTAAACCATCATGCTCATGACAATACTCAAGCTTTGGCTATCACCTACCATGGCTAGAAAGTATAGGTCAATCAGTTATGAGAAAAGGGGTCCATTATCAAAGAAGTGCACTAGAACGATGTATCTATGAATGTAATTCTTCTATTAATGTACACTATAGCACAAGGTCACCTTTGGCACATTTTTGCTAAATAATTCTTTAAAATTGGAAGCGTAGGTTTGGCAATTCATTTTTTAATAATCAATTATTTGGCAAATATTTAATATTTTTTCTTAATTGTTGGCAACTATTCAAATAATCTTGGGAGTTGAACAATTTTCTTCCATTTGCATAGGAAAGTCATATTCATGATTTTGATGAACTCATTATTTTTCATAGTGTCCCTACTTTTTTGGAAAGTCAAAGGAATTTGGATTCCGGATTAATTAATTGACATGTTGTAGGATTCAACTATATATGTATTTTTTCATCATTTTGACTTTCTTTATGTTTAATTTTTCTTGGGTTTGGCAAAGTGGTTTATTAATTTCCAAAACCATTCAACTTTAAAACTTTTCAATTTTTTTTGTCAAAGTTGACCTCATGCCATGGTAACTTGATATTATAAAAGTAATAGGACAAATAAATAAATAAATCTAAAATAAATGTAAATTAAAGTTAAAATAAAATAAAAACCATTAGTAAAAAATAATAAATGATACAAAGGAAAAGATAATCACTTTAAATTAAAAGCTTTTGTTATCAAAAATAAAAACAAAATACATGCACTACACCTACTTCAATACCTTGTGGATGTAAAATTTTTAGCTTTCAATGTCTTCTTCAAGTGCCTCTACTTGGCATCCTCTTCATTGTCAACCTTCATCTTTATCTTTGCCTTCTTTGTTAGGGCATCTTCTCAACTTCTATTCTCCAAAATCCTCACTCAAGTCTTCCAAAATCCTTGGCCCTCCCCTCATACATTGGAATAACGTGAATCATAGTTTCGAAATTGCAAGAGAATTCATTTGGAATAATGTGATTCATAGTTTCGAACTTGCCTTGCAGAGCCATGTCACAACTCTTTAAAGACCACTACAAACTTGAAAGAGAATCATGCCCCAAATTGTGTAAAGTAGGGGCTCCTAAAATTGACTAAATTTTAAAAGCATCTTGTAACACAAAGGTACATTTCTCTTTCTTCAATGCACCATCAATGTACAAGTAGTAGTGTACATTGTAGGAGGTGAACACTTTTCATGACCTCTACATTTCAACTTCAAAAATTCATAACTAATTCCAAAAAAGTCCAAAAAATCAATAAAACAACTCAAGTTAGATGTCAATTCCATTTTTCTTTCTATGAAAGTTCACTGAAAACTATTTCAAGGAGTTTTAGCTTCCCCCAAATAATGCATAATCAAAACCTCCTCCTACCTACCTTTTCTTCCAAAAAACAAAACGAAACAACAAACCTCCTCCACTACAGACTAACCTTACTATGACACCCCCAACTATTCTAAAGTCAACAAAAAATTCGGCAAAAATTCCCATTTAAGGTTTTTTTTAATACCAATAATTTGTAGGTGGCAATGATTGACGATGGTCCACTCAGGTGATTGACTCTTCAATGACTTACAAATTTGCCTTGCCAGGAGTTGATGGATTCATAAAACTGCAGTTCAACGACTTCAACAACTGCAGCTGCAGCAGTTCTGCACTCTTGTTGGTGTCGTCAATATTTGCCATAAAGAGCCTGATTTGATCATAGTGGTGTGCCGTGTGTTGCCTTTCACGTAACTAATTTCCCTGGTGGAATAATCAAGTTCCATCAATCAAGCAGAGCAGCTGTTATTCATCAACATTAAAATGCGGCAATTATGTTCATAATTAATGAACGAGGCCGGAGTGATCGAGGATCGGAGCAAATTGCCTGTCAACGAAATTACAGGAGATCGACAGAATGATCGAGTACTGCCGATTGAAATGAGTAACTAGACAGGAACTCAGTGCATGTGACCGGGATCGAGACGGTGACAATCAAAACAGTTCGCATAACTTACACGGACGGTGTGTATAACTTAGATTTTATTAGAGTTTTCTGATAGCAGGGTCCATCAGGCCGGGTCTATGGCTATCATCATGCATAGCCAAAACTCTTCAAAGATTGTGCAGAAAACTTGATAAGAATCGTACAACTGACAGTGAATACAAGGAACTATGATCAATCGAAACAGTTCGCGTAACTTACACGGTGTGTAGAGATTTAGAGTTTTCTGACAACAGGGTCCAGTAGGGTTTATCGATCTATCATCTTGCAAAACAAAACTCTTCAAAGATTGTGCAGAAATCTTGATAAGAATCGTACAACTTACAGGGAATACAAGGAACTTATGATCAAGCTTTGGAGAAACAGTTCGCATAACTACTTACACGGTGTGTAGAGATTTAGAGTTTTCTGACAGCAGGGTCCATCAGGGTTCATCTGTTATCATGCACATTCAACTAAAACTCTTCAAAGACTGCAGAAATCTTGATAAGAATCGTACAACTTACAGGGAATACAAGGAACTTATGATCGATCGAGCTTTGGAGAGCAAGTGACTATTACGTACAGTATGGACTACGGAATTATCAGTGGACTCTATGAAAGCCTTGCTTTCACTGACTAGTATGGTACAGCAACAAACGATACTGAGTACACTTTGCACAGACTCATCTCATCTTCAATATACAACCATCAACAATTTATAGGCTCTTCTTGAGATATGAAAACTGGACATGATACTACACAAACTTGTGTAGCTATATGCAAAATTGTACATTGAAGAAACTCCTAAAGCACTAATAAAAGTGTTTTTTTTTTTGGTAACGTAGTGATTTTGGGCAGCTCACTATGAATGGAGTTTTTTTTGTTTTTTTGTTTTAAATTTTCACATAAAATGTGTCTAAGGAGTTGTTTTGAGGCTCAACAATTTTCATAACTTTTGACTACATGATTAAAAAGTTATTGCATGATATGTAGTTTTTATTGCTCGGCAAGCAATTTGGGCAACAAAAAAAACTTCTTTAAGAATCACTTTTTTAAGAAATAAAAATTTGAAATTGGTTCTTTAGATTTATATATATGTGGTAAGCTTTTAATCATTCCATTTTGATTAATGAGATGAAAGTTATATAGAGTTTTAGTTTGGAGGTAGTTATGGAATCTCTACTCTAAAATAAACTTTGAAGTCCTTTATTTAACTCGACTTTCAATATTTTTGGAAAAATATAAAAATATTGTTGTACAATTTCAAACAATTTGAATTTTTCCAAAAATGTAGCCAACTTGCCTTGAAAAATGAATCCAAAAAATAATCACCAACATAGACATTTTTTCATACAAATTTGACCTTGTGAAGTGCAGTTGCCCGTTTTTTTGGAGGGCCCTAATTTAAAAAAATAAAATTCAAACATTGATATCTTGCAATCAACATGGTGGATATTTCTGAAACTTTTTCACATGTTCTTAAACCAACGTACTACAATATCCTACCGTTAAATATGTCCAAAAATGTTTTTAAAAAAAGAAATTGGTACTTGTCCTAGAAATGGCAACTTTGGAGTGTTTTTGGTGAAAACATGGTCAAAAACTTATACTGTTTAACAGCAAGAAAGTATGCGACAAAGCCAAAATAATGAGAAATTACTTAGTTTTGTTCAAGTTCATTACAAAATCTTTAGTTATTGGTCCAATAGCCCCTACTCTTCAACACAACAAGAATTATTTTTGGCAGGCTCTCATAAAGCGCCATGCAATCCTCTTCATTGAAATTGACGCTGAAATTGAGACACACATAAGTCACATGCTTCTACAATTCTTAGATTCCTTTTGGAGGTGTTGTAAATTTATTCAAGCGCCATTTGAGAAGTGCTACAATGTGTTCAATAGG
Organism: Rhytidiadelphus loreus; assembly: GCA_947034895.1. NCBI lineage: Eukaryota > Viridiplantae > Streptophyta > Bryopsida > Hypnales > Hylocomiaceae > Rhytidiadelphus > Rhytidiadelphus loreus. The sequence goes on from OX344764.1 coordinate 52,463,918, forward strand.
ATTCAAATATGGAGATTGTACAAGCTACAAAGATTGGCTCGTGCGTAGAGAAAGCGACAACTTTTTGTATATAGAAACACTGCTTCAAACTTATACTAAAGCTTGGTGCTTTTTCTCTTGAGACAATGGAGGCATATGACCCTAATCACATCGAGAACCACATACAAGAGACAAAACTAAAGTAATACAATGCAAACTCACAAAGATATTGAAATTCGAAGATTGACTGCAAAGAACAACAAACATAAGCAAGTACAAGAATCCTAATCAATTCAAAGTTTTTTTATTTTAGAAACCCTAATTCCTTTTTATTTTTTTATTTCACATTGACTCAATAAATTGCTTGGATTCATGCTTTGATCATGTAATCCCCATGTTTATGGCTTAAATTGGTTGGAAATAGGTGCCGAAGTTGGGTTTATTTAAAGCATACTTAATTTTGTTCCTAAGCATATGAGCACCTATTATTTTTGACTACTTGAATATAAATATCAACTCTTAACTCCTAAAGCAACAAGTGTCTAGAGACACTTGAAGGTTTGGACAATTTTTTTATGATCTCACCTATTTTTTTTTATGTGATTTTTTGAAAGGTTTTTTGAAATTAGAAAAACACATTAGCTTTCCAGGAATATGATTTTTATTCCAATAACTAACCGGGAGTAAAGGTTAGTCCATCCTACACTTGAAAAGCAGTTTGCTAAGCAAAATACACAAAAAATCACAAAAAATCAAAATAAATAAATAAATTTTTTGTGTTTCTCATAGAAAATACTTTTGTCTACGTGGAAAGATTTGATTCATTCCATTTGGACTGGTGATGAGAAACTTATGGAGAGTCTTTTTTTCCAAGCAATCATGACATCTTAGAAAAATAATTTGTAGGATTCATTTTTGAGCTTTATTTTCACAATTAAAAATTGAAATATGGCTCAAAGCCCATAACGTTGATCAACTCCCTCCATCTACTCATTGTAAGCATCACTATAAGGAAAGGTCTGTAAAGAAAAAATGCATATGCCACAAGCGAGTCAAGGGATTGAAGTCAATTGGGGGCTCCATATGCTTCTTGGCATTGGTGACTATGGCCACTTAAACAACGCTTGCTAACTTTCCAATGAGTGCCGGTCCAAAACGGGTGCAACCAAATGCTTGACTTTGTCCACCTCAATGAGCTTGGGCTCATAGTAGAATGCCAAAAGAATTGACAAATGCTTGGAAAAATACTCCTCTACTTCAGGCTACAATCAATATTGGGGGTAAACTACTCTAAGTGCATCCATGATTGAATATGAAGGGGAACGTGCCTCCAACTCTCTTAGTAACTATTGGGCTGCCTCTGCACACAAGAGACACTATAAGAAAACTGTGTTTTTTTGGATGTCGGACCTAAAACGTAGCATGTCTTTGGCTAGACATACTATGTCCACATGAACATTGAGATGTTTACTAGATAGATGCAATGAAAGTGTATGTTTATGTGGATGTTGTAGAAAATAGAGGAAAATTATGGTCATAGCATTAGGTGCTAGCAAAAACAACTATGCCGTTAAAGACATGATTGCAGACATAATGATGTTTCAAAGATTGTCCGAGGAAACAATCATTGCCATGTCAGCATTCCTATTTCATTTTAACCGTGGATAAATTAGTAGAAATTACTGTAGTCTAGAAGAAAATAACTGCCCAAGGTGGAAAAAAAGATGATGGGCAGGTAGTTTGGAAAAAAAAGCTAATGTGGCATATGACGTGGTATATGACATGAAAATTCAATGACGTGGACATGAAAATGCTGACGTGGCATCTGATGTGGAAATTCAGTGACATGGATATGAAAAATGCTGACGTGGCATCTGACGTGACATTGTCTGAGAAGATTAATGTTATTTTGAGTAACATCATCTATTTAGATATCTTTTGACACATTTTCTGAGATGTCAGCTTTGACATTGAAACATTTTGCAACATCAACTTTGATATACACCATAAAAAATAGCCCATACAAAATACATAGTACATTGTATAAAATACACAATACATTATACACAATACGCCATACACAATATTTGGTATTTATATCACATGACTTAAAAGCCAATTATTGTGTGTAAATAGACATGAAAAGACATACTATTTATACAAGTAGGGCTGTAGGAGGCATGACAAACTATATGGGATATGTAATTTTTCAAAATTATATAAAGTTGTCAAACTTGACATCTTAGTTGATATTGTAAAAAACATCTAGACATCTCAATTGATGTCTCAGTTGATGTCGAAAAAAACACTGTCAAACTTTTCGAATGGCGTCTAGGTGTGCTGATGTGGCATGCCACCTCATCCTTGTTGGATGCCATATTTTTTGATATTTTTCGAAGTTGAGTCTATTTAAGTGAAGTGAAGTTTGCCAAGTTTAGTTTATACTATGATTTATTTTTTATTATCATGGAGTTGGGATGCACCCAAGCCAAATGAAAATAAAAAATAAAAAATAAAAAGTAAATCAAATGCCACATCACTTGGCACTTTTTAAATTTTTTAAATTTTTTTAAATTTAAAAAAACAACTTGTCTAATGGTTGACCTTCCCCTGCATTTTATATTTGGTCAGGATTTTACCTCAATCCATAGTAACTTTCTCTAATTTAACTGAAGTTAAACCAAAAGCTCTTGCCAACGTGGCATTTATGTGTTTTCTTGGACGTTGTACAAAACACAACTATGTTTTTCTTGATGTTTTTTAGAACATTATCGTTGCACAAGACATCAATTTGTTCCACCTATGAGATACAAACGTTTTTTGAAACATCGAACTCAATTCTACCTCCTATGGCTGCAATCCCATCTTTGTGCTCTTGTTTTGAAAAACATCCTTGTTTGTTGCTAACGTTAAAAAAAATGCGAGTTTCTTATAGTGAACCTTCCCTGTTCAAATGATGTCACATACACATTACACCCAACATCCACAATCATTTCTTTTGTCACCCGATGAATGTTTTCAAGACAACAGTTCTTTGTAGGAGACATAGAAGTACACAAGCTGACCTATCCTTCAGATGTTCTACATGAAATTTGCAAGCTATCACACATATATACAAAGAACATGAACGTATTAACCCCTACAGGACCATTGTCCCCTCGGGGGACAAATGTGTTTTTGGGCAAGTACCTACGAGCTGAAATTTTGTTGTGATTTTTTTAAACTTCTTTTGGAGATGGAAAAATTGATAAGCTTTTTGGGAATATAATTTTTTTTCACAATTGGTGCCCGGGAACAAAAGTTATGACCAAATAAGCTCAAACGAGGGGATGGGCAGTCCGGGCAGCAAAAAAAAAATAGACAAAAATTTGGGTTTTTTTTTCAATATTTTTTTCTCATATATTATATTTTTTTCTATCTAGAAAGATTTGATTCATTTCATTTGGATTTGTAATGAGCAAGTTATGGACATTCTTGTTTTTCAGGCAGTTAGAGCATCTTCTTGAAAAAAATAACTTGTAGGATTCATTTTTTAATGCAATTTTTATTTTTTTCAATTTTTTCTTACATGGTCTGATTTTCTTTCTAGTAAAATCCCACCATTGAGATTAGTGCATTTTTATTCCATCTAAAATATATTAATATTTTAGATTTTCCTTCTATCTTGTATCTATTTCTATAATTTAACAATTTTTTTAAGAATGATACTTAAGTTTTTTTGAATTTTTTTTCCCCTAGACTCTCAACTCAATTCTCCACCATGAAGATTTAAAGCTCAAAACTCTGTAGTGCAAAAGTTTTAAGTTCAAAATGTTCAAAGTAAGAAAATCTAGTCCTACAAGGTGTTGAAAACTTTTTTTTCCACTTTAAACTGAGATATCTTGCAATCTATGCGGTCAAAAATTCTAAATTTTTTTCCACACACTCTCATACTAGTTAGATGTAAGATCCTACGGTTAGATATAAAAAAAAAATTCATTTTTTTTCATTCTTTGCTATAGATATGGCAGTTTTGACTATTTTTTGGCAGGAAAAAAACCTTGGTCCTTCAGGGGTTAAGCTTCAACCTCAGGAATTGCATTGTCACCTACAATGACAAAGTAGGCTCTTTTTTCATCTATGGAATGCTACATTGAGTCAACTTCTTGCATTGGTTGTAGTCCATCAAAGTCTCTATCATTTTGCAATTGAACCATGTTCATGATGGATTGGGTAGAGTATAGTGCCTTCCATTACTCCTAACCTCTATTCGGCACACAACTTTCCAAAATGTTCAATTTTCTTTCTCACAAATGTCAACCACTCCGCAAAAGGTAAGAATTTTATTTAGGGTGGATAACAAACAACTCTTTGTGGTTGCAAGAGCCTTGACTATAGACAAAAAACTCCACATCATTTCCATCTCTAGGCCTTTGTCAAGATGTATTCCTTGCATGATACATTGCTTGGTATCATTTAGAGCATTGGTCTAAACAATTGTATGCAATGCCTTAACACCATATATGAGAACTACAAATGTCTACACTGATGCTTTTTGATCGTTGTCTAAGTTTGTAAAGACAACTACCTATGACATCTACTTATATATTAGTGTTGATACCAACATCATAGGAGACATCAACATGTACTTTTGATGTTTTTCATGACGTCTCAAAAAATGTCTAGACATTTAAATGCAGTCTGCATTTCTACTTGTAACAATTCTTGTGTTTTCCATATCCCATATTGTTTGTCTAACTTTCCACCATCCCTCTTGTATAAAGAGGTTGTCTTCTCCTCTCTATATAATCACATCAAGTGGCTTTTAAGTCATGTACTATAATATCCAAATATGGTGTATTTTGTTTGGCATATTTTGTATGGTGTATTTTGTATTGTATATGGTGTACTATGTATGACATGTTGTATTGGGCATTTTTGAAATACATTTGGAGTCATATGACATAATTCTTAATACAGTGTATTTTGTATGGCATATTATGTATTGTATATGGTATATTATGTATGGTATATTATATATGGTGTATTATATATGAAATTTGGATGTGCATTATGTAGAACTTGTGTAATTGTCCATATTGACATTATGTCAAATAGCATATTTGACCACATAAATGTCAAAGGTGACATCATTTTGTTCTTCTAAATCATATTGGACGTTGCAAGAAATATTTATGGTGAAATTAAAACATCTACAATGACATCCCACAACATCTAGATGTTTAAGTTGACGTCTCAATAAATGTCTAGACATCTACAATGACGTCTTAGAAAACGTCTAGACGTCTAAGGTGATGTCTTAGAAAACGTCTAGATGTTTAAGTTGATGTCTTTCAAAACGTCTAGATGTTTAAGTTGATGTCTTTCAAAACGTCTAGATGTCTAAATTGATGTCTTTCAAAACGTCTAGACGTCTAAGTTGATGTCTTCAAAAACAATATTAAATTTCTTAAACAACAGGAAAATGCGTTGACGTGGCAAAGAAATGTGCTGACGTGGCATGTCACATCATCCTTACTAAATGCAATGTCAGATGCCACCTCAGATGCCACGTCATGGACGGGCATGGATGAAAAAAAATCCTACATAGCTTCCCGCGCATGTGTGGCACTTAGGTGGCAGCCACATGGCAACCTTTCAGGACCCCGTTGACCCATGTTTTTTGTGATGTCTGGCGAAAAATTTGTGATGTCCAACCAGATTTTCGATGTTTTTGGCATGTCTGCGTGGGACGCAAGTTTCAAGACGTCTTTGCAGACGTAGAAAAACGTCAGCACAGACGTGCGGATGTCTAAATCTCAAAATCTCAAAAAACACAGTTTTCTTATAGTGAGAATAATGTCATGACCAATGTATTGAAATACAATAATGGTAAAGATAAGCCAAAAACAATATATCACAAGCAAGGGCAGTATAAGACAAGACAACATCAATATATCACACGTATTGAAATGTATTTAATGTAATTCTATCACAAATCTATATATCCTGGACCTAACTCGCATCATCCCTATCCATGTACCATTCTTTGTACCCTGTACCCTCCTATGAATAAGTAGACATTTTGTCCAACATGCAAAACCCACCCTCTCAAAGAAAGCATTCTAGACCACTCAAAGAAAGCATTGACCAACCCCACCTCCTCCTTTCATGAATGCACATGATGTTACTTTCACTATAGAAGAAGGCTTCCAAACTTCTAAGCTGTTTAGATGGACTGTATCCCCATGTGTATGAACCACAAAAAATAAAAGATAAAAAACAAAAGACTATAAGTAACCCAAAATTCTAACAACACTCATACAATTAAATTAAAAATACACATGTACACTTGTTCTTCATAGTGGTAACAATTGCTGCGAATTGATCTCTATCCACAGGTGCTTGGTTGTGCTATGCCCACACTTTCTTGCCATTTCTGACAAAGATGAGCTAAGTTGATTCATTGTTGAGATCTGCTAATCATTTGAGGTGGATCTGGCTATGAGAACAATCAAGGACATTTTAAAATGCCCAGAACTCATCTACACAAAATGCGGTTGCCTTGTCCACATATAACATGTACAACTAACCCTCATCAACCTTTAGAGCAGCTACAAAGTCACAGATGTATACATTGCGCTTCTGTACAAGAGTCACCAATAAATCTATTGTCTATAGAAGAGGCATGATTTCTATGATCCCTAGAAGGGTATACGGGTCCACCATAGCCTTGAGACATTTTTGCACTAGCCAAAAACAACCCATTAGTCATCCATCTAGAGTATTGAATCATCTAAAGGAGAGCATAGTCATGAATTTGACATATAAAGAGACATTACCTCCACATCTTCATTTTTTCCGATGTTGGCATTCATCTTGGCCAAAAGGGTGCAGTAAGTTGACAACAACCTCTTCAAAGGCTCAAGGAGTGACACTCACCTAGTTGTTACTTGAAGAAGTAGCTTCAAGCCTTTAGCTTGCATGATTTTTGCTAGCTTTTGGTATTCAGCTAATTGCTTGGAATTCTTGCTAAAGTAAGAGTGTATTTTTTGAAGAAGTTGCTCAATGATTGTAAAGAAGGGAAGACTAGACAAGGACTTGGTAGCGAGGTTGCACATGTGTGCCATACATACACCTTTAGACAAAAGGGAGCAAACCTAGTTTTAATTTGTTTTCACCTTAGTTTAAATGCCTTGGAATGTAGAAACACCATCAACACCAAATCATAGCAACTTCTTTGAAATTTGTTCAAGGGTTAAGCCTCTTCTAATCTCCAATGCCTTCATGATAAGTAATGTCAAGCTATCAACACCAGATCCCTCCACCAAGCGCTGCAAAGAGACTAAGTGAGGGATTCTAAATAATTTAGTTTCAATAGAAGAAAACTGCGTTGATGTCAACAAAACCAATCTGACATTTTTCTGCGATTTCTGTTTTCCAACGCAAAATCTGTGTTTGATTTTGCATTGGAAAACAGAAATCGCAGAAAATTGTCAGATTGGTTTTGTTGACATCAACGCAGTTTTCTTCTAGTGTTTCCACTACATAAGCATGGATGGAGATCCAACTTCCATTATCCACATTGGTGACCTAGTTACATGTTATTGCAACAAAATGAACTCCACTTATCTTTTTTTTACCACTTCTTGCACTTGGTAGTAAATACATTTAGCCATCTTCTAAGCAGAGATGTTTGACCAATGCATCCTTGGTAAGTTTGGAATGTTTACTCTAGAAGAAAACTGTGTTAAGAAACTTGAAAACACGTCACCTTGTTTTTGTTAAGTTCCCGTTTCAAAACATAGTGAAAATGCAAAAAAACGCAAAAAAAAGCTCTTTCTTGGGATTAGTGCATTTTTATTCCATCTAAAATATATTAATATTTTAGATTTTCCTTCTATCTCATACCTATTTCTATTTAACAATTTATTTAAGAATGATAATTAAGTTTTTTTGAATTTTTTTCCTAGACTCTCAAAACTTTGTAGTGCAAAAGTTTTAAGTTAAAAATGTTCAAAGTAAAAAAATCTAGTCCTGCAAGGTGCTGAAAAACTTGTTTTTTCCACTTTAAACTCAGATATCTTGCAATTTGTGCGGTCAAAAATTCTAAATTTTTTTCTACACACTATCATACTAGTTAGATGTAAGATCCTATGGTTAGATATGAAAAAAAAATTCATTTTTTTTCATTCTTTGCTATAGATATGGCAGTTTTGAATGTATTTTGGCAGAAAAAAGACCTTAGTCCTTTAGGGGTTAAGCTTCAACCTCAAGAATTGCGTTGTCACCTACAATGACAAAGTAGGCTCTTCTTTCATCTATGGGTTGCTACAGTGAGTCTTCAATTTCTTGCATTGGTTGTAGTTCATCAAAGTCCCTATCATTTTGGAATTGAACCATATTCAGGATGGATTGAGTAGAGTATAGTGCCTTCCATTACTCCTAACCTTTGTTTGGCACACAACTTTCCAAAATGTTCAATTTCCTTTCTCACAAATGTCAACCACTCCGCAAAAGGTAAGAATCTTACTTAGGGTGGATAACAAACAACTCTTTGTGGTTGCAAGAGCCTTGATTGTAGACAAAAAACTCTACATCCCTTCCATCTCTAGGCCTTTGTTAAGATGTATTCCTCGCATGATACATTGTTTGGTATCATTTAGAGCACTGGTCTAAACAATTGTATGCAATGCCTTAACACCATATATGAGAACTACAAATGTTTACACTGATGCTTTTTGATTGGTGTCTATGTTTGCAAAGACAACTACCTACGACATCTATTTATATATTAGTGTTGATACCAACATCATAGGAGACATCAACATGTACTTTTGATGTTTTTCATGATGTCTCAGAAAATGTCTAGACGTTTAAATGCAATCTGCATTTCTACTTGTAACAATTTTTGTGTTTTCCATATCCCATATTATTTGTCTAACTTTCCTCCACCCCTCGTGTATAAAGAGGTCATCTTCTCTTCTCTTTTCTATATAATCACATCAAGTGGCTTTTGAAGCCATGTGCTATAATATCCAAATATGGTGTATTTTATTTGGCATATTTTGTGTGGTGTATTTTGTATTGTATATGGTGTATCATGTATGACATGTTGTATTGGACATTTTTGAGATACATTTGGAGTCATATGACATAATTCTTAGTACAGTGTATTTTGTATGGCATATTATGTATTGTATATGGTATGTTATGTATGGTATATTATATATGGTGTACTATATATGAAATATTGTATTGTATATTATGAAATTTGGATATGCATTATGTAGGACTTGTGTAATTGTCCATATTGACATTATGTCAAATAGTACATTTGACCACATAAATGTCAAAGGTGACATCATATTGTTCTTTTAAATCATATTGGACGTTGCAAGAAATATTCATGATGAAATGAAGACATCTACAATGACATCCCAGAACATCTAGATGTTTAAGTTGACGTCTCAATAAATGTCTAGACATCTATAATGACGTCCCAGAAAACGTCTAGATGTTTAAGTTGATGTCTTCAAAAACAATATTAAATTTCTTAAACAACAAGAAAATGTGCTTACGTGGCAAAGAAATGTGCTTACGTGGCATGCCACATCATCCTTACTAAATGCAATGTTAGATGCCACTTCAGATACCATCTCAGATGCCACATCATGGACTGGAATGGATGAAAAAAATCCTACATGGCTTCCCACGCATGTGTGGCACTTAGGTGGCAGCCACATGGTGACCTTTCAGGACCCCGTTGACCCATGTTTTTTGTGATGTCTAGTGGAAAATTTGTGATGTCTGGTTAGATTTTTGATGTTTTTGGCACATCTGCATGGGACGCGATTTTTTAGACGTCCTTGCAGATGTAGAAAAACGTCAGTAGAGACATGCAGATGTCTAAATCTCCAAATCTCTGAAAACATAGTTTTCTTACAGTGTTATAATTCAATTTGGGCTTTTGGGTAGCGGAGACTCTTGGAAGTCTTCATTTGAATCCAAGTCTTCTTCTCCATCTGATATTTGCACCATATCTTGTCTCAACTGCTGGTGGATTTCATGAGCTGCATCACATTCCAATGGGTCACGATTGCTTTCTTTTTGTGACTACTTAGTTGCTTGACTGCCCAATACCTTTGTGTCTAAAGACACACTATTCAAGGACTTAGTGAGTGAAGCACACTAGGAACTAGTTGATCGTGGATTACTGTGAATAGGGTCACCTCCGATGTGCAAAGGCTTGTTGTTGCAGAGGTTTCGTGAGCTGGAGAAAAATCTAGCGATTAACTTTGACTCCCTTGAGCTTTGACAAGCTTTGCAATCTTCAATACACATTGCCTTACCCTTTAGTTTACGGCAATGGAAGGCAACTTCTTTCTCGGCCTTCCTCGTAGCTACAAGTGTTGCCTTTATTGTGGTAGTCAATGACTTCACAGCTTCCACTTCGGTGGTAACTAGAAGAACGTCAACCTCCAACACCTTGGCTTCATCAGAAGTAATGTCTATGAACTCACTACAAACAAATTCTCCCTCCATCGCAAAGATGCACCCAAGTCTAGCAAACACAGATCGAAGAAACGAAAAACTAAAAGTGAGACACAATCCCCTTGGCGACCTCATCAAACTATGGGTTCAAAATTACAACATGAAGACCATGAAATTCACAACCACCTTTGGCAATGCTCTGTCAAGCCATGGTAGTGTTGATAGAATATAGAGCCAGAAACAAAACTCTGTGATTAAGCAAAGGGCTATATAAATGTACTTCAACCTGGAACTCATTGCTGCGAACAGAAGGGAAGGAAACAAATTAGAAATTCAATCTCCTTCTAAACAACTAAAACACTAGAAGAGATTTTGGGCCAGGGGAAGGCTGTTTCAAGCCTATTCCCCTAGCTGTGAACTATACCTACGCAGTCAGAATTTAAAATAAATAAATAAATAAATAAATAAATAAATAAAAATTTAAATTAAAAAAAAACAATAATAAGAAAAAATTAAAATTAAAAAAAAAATTAAAAAAAAATTAAATATTAAAATCTGATGTGGTCAAACTTTGGCCACATTAGACTGTGCATGTGGTTGAGTTCATAGAGTTAGGGAACTTAGGGAACTCGCGGCTATCTACAACAGATGAATTTCCCCTAATGTAGCCCAGCAATACCTGCACAATTCTCAAACCACCACACTCTGACTAGGAGGGCCACCTTCCAATGTTGAAGATTTTCATCGCATCCAACATTCAAATCACAGGAAACCCTAAACTACTAGAGGAGTTACAATGCTGCCGCAAGCGATGACAAAATTGCAGGGAGATTGCAATGTAGTAAACAAACTAAATTAGCTAGGTGACACATTGAAGAGGCTACAAATTAATTTGATGACGAAAGGCAAATGAAATATCCGATTTGGCACTGCAGTGTTCACTATGGGGAGGAAGCTGGACAATGGAGGATTCAATGCGGGGAGCAAGGTGGGCGACGAATTCCAACAAATCTGATGTTGGAGCGGCTTCCCACCCTCCCTCCTGCAGGAATCGGACATGCAATTTGAATTGCTTGGAGCACAGGGGCTTTGTGAGCTGGTGACCAAGAACCCTGGGGCTGCAGGTTTTAGACTACGGTGTTAGAACCCCAAGCCGTAGTCTGGCCCCACTTATGGCAAAATTTTGAAAATTCTTTAAGGCTTTTTCGTGTGTTTTTCCGGAATGGTGCTTTTTGGCACCATTTTGCTAGGAAAAAAAGGGTTGATATACACCCCCCAATTTTAATAGTTTTGCAATTTTGGGTGTTTTTTGATGAAATAAAGCCCTAGATCCTATAGGGGTTAAAATATGAGCACCACTAATGAAGGAAGAAGGTATGGTGGATTGTCTTTGAAGAAAGCCAGCCATTGAACATGAATTATTTTGTGAACTGGCCATTATGTGTACTTATTATATTCTTGTTCTACAGAGATGTCCCTGGTATCAATTGTTGGTGCTCTCTCAAAGTGAACTTTGAAAAGGGAATACAGACATCCATCGAATGGATGAATATCTCAAATATCTATTCATTTTTAGCCAAAGTTCTCTACTTCTACTACAAGCCTTCTCTATAATTTGCTAAAAAAAACATAATCTTCTGACTTAATTGCAAAAAGTGACAATTATAGGTGCCTGTACCTTACACAAAGTCCCTCAAGTAGACTTGTACTTGAAGCTCAAGAGATTCCAAAGGGTGTATATTCTTTATAAAGTATGTCAAAACACTGCTGCTAAAATTTCGAACTTCCATTCTGTATAAAGTGTCTATCCGCTGTATGCAAACTAAGATATAAAAAGACCAACAGAAAAAATAATCACGTCAACGAGGACCACGTGCATAGAGTCAAAGCTCTCATTGGGAGGATTCAAGGGCTAAGAACGAGGGGTTGATCAACAGAAAAAAAGGGGCTAATGCACTAATTTTTAAAGCCCCTGTTTGCTCCAAAATTAAGCCTAGTTGTAAAAAATCTCTTCGTGGCATTAATCCCGCTTGACGTCACTTGCTGGTATTCTGGAAAGCCGACTTTCAGCCCATCTGCCAGTGCTAGGACCTCTGTACTCTTCCCGATCCTCTTGAAAGGCACTGTAATCCAAACTCCTCAATAACATGACCAAAACTGCTACAACCAAGAATACATATGTAGCTGTAAGGGCTAAATTATCAGTGGCTCGCTCATACAATGATGGAGCTCGCATTTTATGTTGCTTGAGAGTGTTTTCTTTATATCCTTGCAATAGCTTGGCCAGCTCTGACTCCATTGAGTTGCCAACAAATGCATCTGTGTTGTTGCTCTGTTTCATGTGCATATACAATTGGTTAGTGTCAATTTCATACACAAGGGGTTTGTCTACTACAAACCTAATGTCATACAAGATCACAACCAACCTTACTAAAGAGCTGCATGCCTAACCCCACCTATTTTAGTGTCATCCATGATTTAATGTAACACCAGAATTGTGTAATATAAAGTAAATGAATTCTTTTGTTAAATTCTGTTCATTGAGACCACCATCAAGAAACTTTTCAATGTTGTCACTCAAGTAACAAGTGGTCAACACTAGATCCAAAGCGCAATAAGTGGTGTTCCCAATAGTTGCACTAATTCGTGGTGTTCTTAGTGTTTAATGGGACAAAAAAATGGTACACTAAATAGAAAAAATGAAGTAGAAATCAAATCTTGGGGGTCTTAGAAATCTTAGTGAATCTTAGAAACACAACCAAGGAGTCCACTTGACTTGGCTGGAAATGGTCACTAGTTCAATTCCAGCCAAACTGGGTGGAATCACAGGTTGGAACAGGACACGATTTTCACTAGTGCATTTAATTGGGCTATTGTGCAAATTGAATTTGTACGTTGCAGACTCACCATCACAAAAGAGTCATCATTCCAGACAAACACTGTGGGAAGCTTGGTATCTTTCCTGATGTAGAAAGGGCGTAAAAACTCGGGAAACTCAGGGGCAACCACATATGAGAACACGAACTTGCGATATGCAGGAGCAGCCATTTTCAGTTTCTTGATGAAGTGCTTGGCTTCGGGTGTGCTATCAGATTCCAGAATAGCAACTACTGCTGGACGCCCGTCCTCCTGCACTGGCCTCAAAGTCTCCCCAGTTATATGAGAAACAAGTGGAAGCAGATTTTGTTGCACAAACTCCTCGACATACTCCGCTGCCACAAACACCCATTTTAAGGATTAGAGAGAGATTATGGACGCCAAGTAGTTCCTGTCGTTAGAACAAGTTCATGTGAATAGTATTATCAAGCTGTAAATAAGACAAACTTGATATGTAATAATAGTAGCATTGTTTAAGTTCAAAACTATCACTCTTCAGAACAATAATAACATCATTGAGAAATTATCCACGTGAAGAGTGGTTGAGAAGAATCGTGGCACTCTCGAGAGGAATGAAACCACTACTCATAAAACAGTGGGAACGTCTTGTTGACGTTTCAAGCACATCTTTCCTCTAATGGATCAGCCTGGCATCTTTCCCCAAACAAAGCAAATTGCACAGCTTTCCCAAAAGTGACTTCCCAAGAAACGAAAACCAGCTTCCCTACTGAGAAGTTCCCCTCGAAGCGCTTAACCCCCAAAGGACCGAGATCTCATTTGGTTGAGAAAATTGTTGTTCAGATGGGACCAAATTTTATAATAAGAGAAGCAGTTAAAAATATTGCATGTGTTGATCGAAAAAATTAAAGAATAAGCAAAAGAAAGTCCACGCATAACCCACTCAATAGTGCTTAAAAACTCACGAAGTTCATATCGGATTAGCCTAAACCAACCTTCAAAAGGACCGTAAAACGTTGATCTCTCGCCATATTCGCCACGCATCACCACAATGGCAGGGCCCTTGTCAAAATCAAAGGCCTCCATGACACTGTCGGAGAACATTTCCATCACAGCAAACCATGCCTTGGTTCGGTACTTCTTGGCAAGCTCTTCCAGGTCAATGACTTTGAGACCGAACCCCACGAAGACGGGAATCTCAGGTCCAATGGATTTCAGAAACATTCGTAGGTCGGCTTCAGTGTCCAACTGTTCGATGGAAGGAGCCGACAAGCGTCTCAAGTAAGATACTATGCCATCCGCTTTTCGAGGCCCAGCATAATCTGTAGGGAACCCATTGATGAAAAACTTCAGGGTCGGAAAGGCACTGGCAAACAGAAGAATGAGTCAAAACAATGGCATCTGAAAACTCGCTCCCATGCAATTCCATTGCTGCTGACACTTGCAGAGACCCTGGACAGAAAATCCATGTTCATTTGACCCTAAAGACTCTTGGTTCCTTGAGGTAACTAAACTAAGGTAACTATAACTACAACACTTGAGTATTGAGCATAGTTACTGCTATCATTAAGGTAAAAATCTTTATATATTCTTGTTCCCAAATCCGAGGGGATTCCAATGCACCAGAGAATGCATTGTTTGGATACTATATGCAAGAGTTATGAGAGTTCAAAGTCTTTGGGGAGATGACCCCAAACCAACACATGTTCATATCTGCTTATCGGGTGCAATCTCCAAAGCATACGTACTCATCTTGCAAGTTTCGAGGGTGTCGCATAACATGTCTCAATAAGTACGTCTACCTCCTTGCACAACCACTCAAAAACTTTGGTTTTGCATGATGATAGATATACTCTAGGACAAAACATATCTTGGTAACGCTGCATCTTGATAAGTACATAACTTTTTGACACATGGATGATCAACTCATTTGAGACTAAATGAGAAATAAGGGACAAAATCTGAACAGTTTTCTTCTAAATGCTCAAGCTAGTCCCCTTGTGCGCGGAAAAAATGAAATCCATCGAGCAATCATTCCAAACGGAATAACCCTTCAGTACAGTACATGAACAAATATCGCACTCGTCTAGGGTCAGACATTGCTATTTAGTAAATATAACTAAAGTGGAAAACTTCTGTACGTTCCTACGATTGAAGTTCAATTACTCCATGACAATTTCTTTAACCACTAGTAATTTCATAATTCTAACTTTTTAATTCTAGTCCTATTGGTCCTTGAATCAAGAGAAGGGGGTACTTTCACGAGCAAGGACACAGAAACTGGTGTTAGTGGAGCATTTATGGGATAGAAATTTGAAGTCATGAAAAGTTACCTTATTTCATACTGCGAGGCAACTCTTGAGTGTTTTTCAGCATCAATTTTAGCCAAAACGATTGGTCTCGAATCCTTAGCGAGCACAGGAGCAGCGAGGTCCAGCTGCAAAGGAGTACATGAAAAGAGAGCCTATCAGAAAACCACTTATGCACGTGGTGGGTTACAAATTTCTTGTGTAGCATATGAATCCACGCTCCCCTTCATATAGGTCAAAAGGGGAGTTCAAGTAGATTGCAACAAACTCTTTGAATTTCAAATTTCACCCCAATACCCTTGCATTTTATCCCTATTCTGGAGGGTTACTTAGCAAATAATTAGTGCATTCTCCATCCGAATTTCATGGTCTTCCATTATTCGTCTCAATACTAGATGAATTGGATTCCAACAAGATTGTTGAAAATGCACATTGGACCTGAGGAGGTCACATCTCCCATCTCCCATTCATCATGATGAGGGAATCCAATGAGATCATTGTAATTAATTGTAACAACCTTTAACGAAACTTACAATTCTCCTCAAAGCAATCTAGAGTCTGTAACAATCAAAATTCAAGAGAATATCCCTTTCTAGTGGAATTCGAAAGCATACATTGGCGATGAGAGCTTCCTAGCTCACGTTCCTGTGATTCCAGTTCTAAGCAAATCCGCAAACCTATGAAATACGTTCAACACAGACGTATGTATAATCACTGTAACAATAGGGAGACCTCCCCAAGTTCTTTAAACAGTCTACTGATACTGAAAACCCTGATAGGAACTAAAGCATGTGCAGCTCGTCCTATACCCTGAAATCTATCCACAGGCCGAAGATAAATACATGCGTCTACGAAATGCAATTTTCACAAAACAAGAGAAAATTTAGAAAGGCATCTGAGGATGGTCCGCGGAAGAAGGCAATATCACAATCGCATTCCAAAACCTATGAGAGGCTAAAAAATTGAGGAAAATAGAATTCCCTTGTGCCTAATTTGGTAACAAACTTGCAAATCACAAGGTCCAAGCGTAATTGCATGTGCAGGCATTAGCCTACCTGAGGCGAGAGACGCTTGCAGTGGCCACACCAGGGCGCATAAAAGTCCACCAAGATGTGATCATGCTTGGCAATTGCGGCATCAAAGCTCTCATCCGTGAGCTCCACGACGCGCCCGTAGAAACTGCTCGCGGGCACTGTTTCTCCAATTACAACGGTCTCCTCTTCCACAAGCTCTTGCGCACTAAGTCCAGCGAAATACAGGAAAACCAAACACACACAGAAATACAAGCCCCTCGACGACACCGCCATAGCTAACAACGCCCAGTCGGCCTGAAACTCAGGTCAACACAACTACATATAAGCTTACAGAGGTCAAGCGCTCCAAAAGGAAAGCAAAAGAACTTAGCAGACGACAGTTCTAGTAAGGGATCCTAACATTGCGCACCTAAAACTTCGAGCTTGAAAATTTGATTTTTAAACACCTTGTAAGGGAAAAAAATTTAAATTTACAAGGTGGATGGTTTTTCCCTTTACAAGGTGGATGGTTTTTTTCAACGAAAACCATCCACCAATTTTTTTCCCTCACTTTGGTGGATGGTTTTCGTTGAAAAAATGGATGATTCAATGGATGTTATGAGCAATTGATAGATGAAAGGTAGAAAATTCCTAATGTTGCGCATTTTGCTGCGCGCGCAATGAAATGCGCAGTGTAGAGCACCTCCAAAAATTGAAGTGGATGAAGAGTCACAAATCTTGCTGAATCGGCATTGCCCTGTTATGCAGAACTTACACTATATTCTCTGCAGTTCAATGCTGCTTAATTTACAAAAACTCAAAAACGTAAAATTATTTCCAAATGCTAAAATCATGTCCTCGAGCTGATGACTGCAACATTCAATTTCAACGTGGGATGTTGCATATCAGCATTGAAGGGCTACAAGTATAAACGAATACACACGCAGCAGGAGAACTCTAGACCATATATTTGAATCTGTAACACAGTCACTACGGAGACTAGTCCATTCAAGCCTGAACTTGACGACATGCTCTCGCGAATTCTTAACTCAGTCAATATTTACTTCATTCGTGGCTTCTATACAGGTGAAACGTAACTTGAACACCCAACCAAGAGTAATCATCAGCAAAAAAACATCAAATCCAACATTCTAGCAGAGGAATTGAATTCATCACGTAGTTGCCAGAAACCTCTTTGCCACAGCCACGCACCACCGTACTTCTCTTCAAACCCAAACACAGAATGGCACACGACTAAATACTAAAATCCATCCCTGACATTCATTTCCACCATTAGGTCACCATCGAAGCTGCAAAACAACAGCAGCAGAATTGAAGAGCGATAATAAAAGGGATCTCAACCTGTTGCAGTGACTCCGTCGACAATACCGACAACTTCGCTCCCAAAGTCTCCACGCGCATATGCGTTTACTCTCACGAGCCGCACCGTTGTGAGAATTGAGTGCAAGTAGGCAACGAGAGATTGTTCTTGCGGATTGGAATGGCAAGGCGCAGGCGATGATGGAAATCGAGGGTTTGAAGGCTCAAGGAAAACGCCATCGCCGGAGAGAAGCTTGAGACCTAAACCTAAAACCACAGCCAGCTCATTAGAAGTCTCAACAGGACTAAAAGCGCGTTCCACATATTAATCCAGTAAGAAGTACGCGTCGTCATCGCTCCTGTCCTAACCTAATGCAAGCACGAAGAATTTCTGAAAGGGGATTTCGAGGGAGTATTTCACTAATAACGAAAGAGATTGCGAAAGAGAATCCTACAGCGTCATCAAAGCGATACAGCGGTAGAACTCACAAAGCACTGTTACTCAACAAGGAAAATTGGAATCGGCGCTGCGCAATAGCTTTTCGGTAGTCTGCAACGATACTAAGGACAAGCGGAGCAACAAGTCGGAGAACATGATGAGAACCAGAAATCAGATGAAAACTGCGAAATAACATGGATGAAAATAGAATGGTTTTCATCCTCTCCGCGGAATCAGGCGCACATTTATGGCCCTGACGGTTTCGGTCTCCCTCTCAAACAAAAGTCCCTAAACCCAAAATAGAACAACTGGTCCGAAACTGAAGAGCAAAGTTTTCAAACTTTCAAACCGTCATTCAACGTCTCTATTCTGTTCTTCGATCCCCTAGTCACCTCTAGATGCACAGGATTCTCTTACCAAGTTTCAGGGATCGTTGCAGAAAAGTGTTGACATTCTTGCGGAGTTTGACGCGGTTTGAAATTCTCGTGTTAGGAGTTTGAGAGCGACATTGGCGTTTGTTTTCAAGTTTGTGACCTGCCGAGGTGTTTTCACGTTGCTTAATGTGAGAGTATTCTTTCTCTGTATGAGCGAGCGCTTGCGCCATGAGAGGTTACTTGGCAGTGTTGTGAACAATTTGAGCGCCGAATGTTATTGAGCGCGATGGAGACCAGTAACGGGGAATGTGAGCCAGTGCTGCTGGAAGCTGCCGTGGGTGTGAGTGCGAAGGTACTTCCAGTTTCTATTAGTGTTTTTCTTGTATCTGCATTGGTAACTTTGAGCTTGAATAAGCCGGAAGTATGCATTTCTGTGTTGAATCAGTCTCATAGGAAAACACTAAATTAGTGGTATAGTGGAAGACCTTTCTACTGGATTTCTTTACGGTGTTTTCGTGTTCTTAAGTGAGATTCAGATGCTGTTTTACCTGTTTCCCCTGCCTCTGCAAAAGGTTTATTGGTAGGAATGTACGGGTAATTATTTTGGGCGACGTCGTAAGAGGACAGCCGCTGAAGCATTCTTGTCATCCGTCCTTTCGGTATAAGTGTTTGGCGCGGTGATACAAGAGCACAGGAAATTCTAGTCCACCGGTTTCTAATTCAGCAACAGTCTGAGTGTTTTCCAAGCTTTTTTAGAGCTTAAGAGCGGTCCTCAGAAACTATATCAAAAGAATCGCTGTCTAAGGCAATCAGAACTGCAAGTAAAGAGTCGTGAGGACAAGAATTTTCCGTATGTCTGTTATCATTGGATTTAAGAGCAGTAGTAAAAATAGCTCAATAGCTGTTAGGTAGTGCCTGTTACAACGTGAGTTCCCGAAAAATGTCCAGCAGTAGAGCCTTCGATTTGCATCCATTTTTCGAATCAGACCTGTATTTCTTGTTTCACAGAAAGACATGGTGGTTTCTCCTGGAGACGTAGCAAAAAGGGATGGGAAACCATCACACTTGGGAGTGCAGGAGTCGTGGGAAATCGAAAGACGGCAACTGGAGAAGGAACTTTACGAAGTGAGTGTTGTCCTTTTGCATTTGCAATACTTTCTTTTGTGTTCTTCGAAGTACCATGGCAGTACTAATTGGCGATGTTTATCAGTCTAAAGATCAATTAATCATGCAAGCTCGTTACAGCCCTAAATTTCAGTGGCGAGGTCTCAGTTTTTCTTTAACGATACCAATTTAGAAGCGATAAGAAACTTTTTTCGATAGTTGTTCCGGAAGCCAAGTCGTCGTTACATATCGACTTTTTTGACACGTTCCTGGCGGTTCGCAGTGTACGAGAGCTCACAAAATGAGTATTGTCCAAGCCGCTTATGAAATGTCGAAGCTCCAGGTGTCCTTTGGCGTGGTGAAACGACAGGAATCCCTTGCAAAAGAACAATTAGGTGAGTAGAGATCCATCTGAAATGCTTATTGAGCTCTGTAGTAGAATTTGAGGGACCACTGAATCGTGGCCTTCGAATTTAGAATTCCACTAGTAGAGACTGCCGCATTGGAGTTCTGAAATCCTCATTCTTATCCAGTCTATATCTTCTTTTAAATCCAGTATTGACTAACTTCAGTCGTGCAGAGGATGCACTCGTCGTTGTAAAGAAACTTCAAACGGATGTCGAAAGGCTGAATGGCCAGCTTCGGCACACTGAAACTGAGAACATGAAGCTCAAAACTGAATTATCTTCCTTACGCTCTGAACTTGACGGGCAAACTGCTAAGGGTGAGAGCATTCACAGGGAGCCTGAAGCAGCCAAGAAAACCCCCGTTAAGTCTGTAGATGTCGTGAAGATTTTGTCAGAAGAGACGGTTCCATTACTTGCCCAACATGAATTGCAAACCAAGCAACTACAGAAGATTGAGAACAACATGGAAACTGGTGAAGGACTGGTAACGGATCAAAATGTTCTGGAGAAATGGACTGTAGAGAACGAAGCCCTGCACTCGGCGACCATGCAAATAGAGGAATTGAAACAGAGGTTGGCAGTCAGTGAAAGGCTTGAAGCGGACTTGACGACGAGCCAACAAGGCATAGAGAAAGTTACTAAAGAGAAAGAGGAGCTCCTGATGCGGCTCGAGGCAGCCACCAAGGAGCTCCTAGAATGCAAGAAAAGGATAGCAGAGACCGAAATGCACGATGTAGAGCAGGTTCGAAATTCTCAGGTGATAGCTGGGCTGAATGTGGAGAAAATCTCATTAATTAGCCAGCTTGAGCTTCTGAGAGGGGAGCTAGAGAATCAAAAGGAGGCCGCTAAAAAAGCTCAAACCGAAGCGAGCAAGGTGAGTGCATCTCTTTCTGGACATGCAGTGTCAACTCTTTGTAACGCCAAAGGACCGGGAGGCCCAAATTGAGCTAATGGTTTTCTTCAAGCAGTTTTGAGTAGGTCATTTAGGGTCTTTCTTTAGTTCATTTTTATGTAATTTTCGACCGAACCCTGTCAATGTTCTTCGCTGATGCAGTTGGTATAAAGTTTGCCCGTCTAAATTATATTTTCACAATATGATCAATCAAATTGGTCATTTAAAACCCCGAATATTGGTCCTTCAAGGGTTGAGATTTGGAGCTAGCGCAGGCTAGAAGTTTATTTTTCTAGCTTCAGGCGTCTTCGGTTTTAGTATCCCAAGCTGTGATCCGTAAATCATCTGCGTTTGTTACCCTGTTAAAGTTTTAGTGGGCGCTGTTACAGGCAATGGAAGCTGAACGAGAATGTGCGAAGGCTTTAAAGCTTGTAGAGGAGAAAGAAGAGGAGATGGAATATTACGTGAGGCAGCTCGAGAGTTTGCGGGAGAAAAATAGCATGTTGCGTACTCAGCTTGACATGGAACAACAGTGCAAAGAGATTGAGGTCCGTAACCGCATTCAATTACCTTTTTGTCTAGAGACTGTAAAGACTCCATTCATTTATCAGAAAAGAATTTCCGCAAATGAGCAGTATCTAACAAGCTCGTCTACAAGAATTTCACTTGACATGTATTCTATCCCTTTTCAGATGGCTGGAATGCCTAAAGTGCACGAACAGGCTATGAATCAATTCAGTCGTAATGTTAATACCTCCATTGAGCTGGTGGCTAGCAACAGTGTCCAGAACCCTCAAAAGATACCTCCGGAGCCAACTTCTTCGCACGTAAGCACAATCTAAAATAATTTATTCCAGTTTGATCACAACGTAGTATGAACTGAAGACATCATAACTATGTCCCCCTCTTGCAGGAATATTCCAGTGTCATGCTGTTTGCTATCCCCCTCCTACTTGTAGTGATTTTGAAGCAATTTTTTCCAGGTCCAAGGAGCAATTACAACAGCTCCAAAAACAAAAAAAACATCTAATGACTCCAGTCTCAAGGTACCCATTCCGAAAACTCTAGATGGATCGACATGCTTTCTAGATTTTCTTGATGTTTGGGGTATTCTGATCGACCTTCCTTCAGTAGCTTCGTATCTTGTGAATCTGTAGTTATACAATCAAATAACATGTGATGTTCTTCGCGGGATCTTAAGACATGAACGTATGTATTCTACGTTCAACGTCCGTGAAACTTTTGAAGAATTTCTGCTTGTGGAACCGCATTCTGATGCGGTATATTCTGACTCGAGTTTTTTCTGCTTAGCCTCTGCAGGATGCATCCCGAGAAGGACCAGGCAGCCCGCCAACCGAGGGTCCCGTTGCACTGCTGAACCTTGAGCCAGTTGCAATACAACAACCTGCAAAACCGACAGTGAAAAAGAGCTTGAGGTTGAGAAATAGAGCACACGCTCAACAATCGATGGTGAACCCCGAGATTCCGTTTTCTTGAATCACAGAACTTGGCAGTGGATCTACACTGTGGCTATGCTTGCTGAGTCTCTTCTAGCAACAGTAGTGCTTTTAACTTGTTGGTAGCGCTTTAGAAATCTTATTCAAAATTCCAGTGTTCAAATTATCCAATGGTTACTGGCACTTGTATTGCCTGTTTCACGATTTCACTGAGCCCAATACTCTGTGGAATGGTACAGGACTCTGGTTCTGCTACGACAGGTGCCATCAAGCAAGTGATTTACTCGACGGAGGAGAACGATGAGGATGACGGAGTCATCGAGGACGCTAGACAATCGAAAAAAAGAAGCATTTCGAGATTGGTAAACTCAACCGCTCTACCGATGAATCCTTTCGCTGTTTCATTCTATGCTCTTTTCTTCTTCCCTTTGTCAAAGTCATACATTGGGTTAAAGATATTAATCTGATGCTCAAAGTTATGTTGCCAGAATCCTGTCACTGTTGTGTGCGCACCTGTATGAGTTGCCCAACAGATCATACGACTTGACTTGAATAGGACCTAGGCTATTGTAATCAAAGAGAGGGTTACCAAGCCACTGGTCCTAACTTGCAAATGATCCTACCTCTCAGTCATTGGTCATAAATATTCTAAGAGATCGTAGCAATTGCAGTTCTAGATTTCAGCAATTTGACTGAATTGACTTCGAGCTTAAGTTTATGTACTTGGAATCTCATTGGTTGCGTTTCTTCTAAATTAGATTCTGTGTTGGGTTGCAAGTGAATAAATAAGGGCTAGAATTGCGGTTTCTATTCCTCCTCTCATCCATCGAGACTCTTAAGTGCCACAGCAGCTTCAAAATCCTGTTTTGACATGATAAGTTTCCTACCCTTAAGTTTGTAGAACTGAAACAGACCGTTACTGACTTCGATTTGGACCCACTTGCAGCAGAAGAGAGCTGCGGTACCGATGCCAAGCGAAGCTGAGACAAGCAAGAAGAAAGGACGGAAGAAGAATTTGAACGTCAGAATGGGCAACGACACTGATGCCGAACTTGGTCTAGCTCATCTTCTCGTGAAAAAAAGAGACCGTGTCGGCGCTCGCCCCACGCCTTTGCGGTCAAATATTACTCCCAGAAGTGGTTCCAGGCTACCAAGATGACAGAGTGCGCATTGAGCACGCAGTCGAATTGTAGAATGCACGGGATGTACCAATGTCAGTGACTCAGTGACATAGCTTCATCTGCTGGTGAGATCTCCACAGTAGCAATCCTTATCCTCTGCTTTAGAAATCTCGCTCACAGTGAATCGCAATAGAACAGGACCATAGGATTACACTTCTTTAGCTCTCGCTTGTTCAGGAGAATTCAAATCTCAGTCTATTGCCAGGAACGCATCCTGTTCCATTGCGATTGACTGTGAGCCAGATATGAGCTGCGAACGAAAGTTATTTTTTCGGATGCAGCGGTGAGCATACGTTGAAATTCAAAGCAGCTCATAGCTCGTTGAATGCGCATTGTCAATACCTTTTATAAACCACCTCACACGCATCATTGTGATTCTTGTGAAAACTGGAGTTATTTTAATAAAACATGCTTACACTGTGTTTATCACTTTAATCTATAACTCTGATCTACAAAATAGTTGATACCCTTTCATCTTCTGGAGTTTGTTTTGTGTTTCAAAGCAACCTCTTAACTCGTTGGATATGCATTGTCAATACCTTTTCAAAACCACCTCACACGCTTCATTGTGAGCAATTTATTAGCAGAAAACCAAACCATGGGTTTCGAATGCTTGTTGTGAGACTATTGAATTTTAACCCCTAAATGCCCAAGGCACCAAATTCTGGTGTGGACAAAACTTTCAAGTTAAATAAAACCTTACCAAATTACTACTTTTAGTTGTTCATATTTATGAAAAATTCCTGTTGAAGTCTAGTTTTAGCATCAAAAATACAATTTTGAAAATGAATGATTATGATTATTCTTTTCAAGATTTTGTACAAGGGTGTCCATTGTAAATCTTGATCTTTTAGTGGTGAGGGCACTTCAAAATGTGCCTCAAATACACTAGATCTTGGAGAAAAAATTACATTAGAAATTCATTGAAAAAAATTGTAGATTAGATTTTAATAAGTTGTAAATTGATTGGGGTTATGCATGTTATGTTCTTTAAGTTCATATGTTTTTGGTGACCAATTTTTTAGGTTTGGCATGTGAAAAGAAGATTGAAAGACTTCAAATTACTTTTACAATTTCAACACCTTCATCATCAAACATTATAATCTTTCAATCTCATGTATATATTTCCATGTGTCTAGTTTGAATTATATGGTTACAATTTTAAAAATTGATAAAACTTATTAAGATGTTTTTTTTTTGTTCAGTTTAAAGCAAATTCCAAGAAGCTCAGAAAGACCTTAGGCATTTACAAGTCATAGCTTGTTGGATGTAGATTGTTGATACCTTCACAAAACCACCTCATATAACCATGTGTATTGTGGAAAAAGTATGTATCCCCATGTTGTGTCTCCATGGGTGACCCTTTTTTGAACATGGTTCAATCTTGATTGTCATGACCCTCACTATAAGGTGTGCTTATAAAACTTTGGTGACTAAAGAGGGTATTAGGAGTGACTCTAAGCCTTGCAAGAGCGTAGATGAGTAGAAATGAGAAGTCTAGAGAAATCAAAACATTGTAGAGCTCTGGTTAGGTTAAAGTAGCTGGCATGCTATACATACTTGAAAAGTTGGTGAAAGTGTACATACATAGGTTCAAAAAACGTTAGGATCCAAGTTGTGAATAAAAAGATATGGCTTTTCAAAATTAGCAATGTCTTTCCTCATCAAAATAGGTTGTTGGAAAGCTAGGAGGATGAGAAATGCAAAATATTAATGCTGAAGAAGGAAATAACTATGAGCAAACAAAGGAGACAAAATCCCAAAGAACTATGTACACCTCCCAAGAAGATGCAAACCTTTAGAAACAGAGATAGAATCCTTTGCGATCAATGATACAAACTATCCAATCATGAACCAACCCCAATTTCATAACCATGAAATAAATCCTAGCCAAAGAATCCAACAATCCATAGATAATTACATTAAATGGCAATGATGATGAACAAATGGGCTCTCAATGACAAGTGATGAAAGTGACCTCAATCTTGCAAGAGTTGGAAAAGTCGTAATTCCTTGTCTTGAAGTTGCACTTTCTTGACCCTTTCTCTCATCATTGTCAATGTAGTTTTTAATCTACTCTTCTAATGTGTGAATCCACTTTGAATATTTGCTCCTCTATTCCACTCTTCCTATCTACTCTTTTAAACTTCTTAGCTGCTCTTCCCAATTTTCACTGGTGTCACTCATTCTTTCTCTACTCTTAACAATGATGAGAGAAAGACACTTCGAGCTTGATGTAAAGGATGCGACTTCCCAACCCTAAAGAACACGATCTCTCTTGGAATACAAGTGCTCATTACCATATCAAGCCAACTTCAAGTACCCTTGCACTGACATTAATGTATAGTCAACTTTTCCAAATCAATGGCTATGGTGTGCACTAGCGTTGATGTCCAGCAGCTCATGTCCCACCCATTAGAAATGAGTTGTTGAGTTGAGGCAAGCAAGATGAAAACAAATCCTACTTCAAACCTTGAGGAGCACCTTGATGCTAGGCTACAAACAACTATTACGAAATGTCCCATTCTTTTTGTAGGAATTATTTTTCATTCATTTCTAGATAGATGTTTACATCGGGCAATTTCTTTGTTCTTGGGAATTTTAAAAAGAAACAAGCATTCCTTGTTAGGCTTTGCTTTCCTTGTTAGCCCATTTATTTTCAGAATTTCCTTTCTCTCGGTCATCGCCCTACATGTTCTACGAACTGTTGCCACGAAACTTCATGTTCATATATAGAGTCCATTTTGAGGCAAAATTAGGGTTTCAAAATGTGTCACGTGGGTATACACACATAATCATGTATTATAACTTCATTCATTCGAATCATCATTAATATTCATCCCCATTTTTTGTCGGAGGTTTATGTTAGGGAACACTCTTGTCGTTAGCATCTTGGAAAAAAGTTCCCTTGTTAGAGTTAATTGTAGAGTGATCCCAATTTGTAGAAGGGGAGTCACAAGAAGGTTTAATTAGGAATAGTACAACAGAAACACAACACCAAACTCCATCAAACTTGGTTTCTGTTTCATTTGTGTCAAACAAACAAAAAGTTTGGGTGCAACAAAGAGTTTTGTCTAGTGTTTTTTCCAAACACCGGTTCTTGGTCACAGACTTTATGATTAACTCTATCATCAGGCTTCATCTTCATCTTCAAGGTATTTTTTCCATTGAGCATTCCCCTATACAAAAGTGAAGACTACCAAACCCAAACTCAAGAGTTATCATTTAACCCTTAAATGTTGACGAGGACATTTTTTGTCTAATGGATGATAGAGAATCCTTCAAAGAGGACAAAAGTGCAACCATTCATCCTCAAAGTTTTGTTGTGAAAAGAGGAGGTCTTCTATTTGGGCTATTGAAGCAAGTTTTTGAAAAAATAACTTACAGAATTCATTTTTGAATACAATTTTCACAATTTTTCAAAAAACATTGTTTAATAGGGCGAAGTTTGCTTGCTAGAGCAATCCCACTACTAGAATAATTTTTTTTCAATTCCATCTTAGAGCTATCAACAATTTAGTTTTTTATTCAATCTTGAACCTACTTCTAGTTAATAATTATTTAAAGAATAAAAATCAAGTGTGCTCTTTGGGAAAAAAAATTCCTACACTTTCAACTCAATTCTTCAACATAAATTTTTTTATATTCAACATGTGTAGTACAAAAATTTTAAGCTAATTAAAAAGATGCAAAGTCTTTAAATCTAGGCAAACAAAGTAAAAAAAACCTTGTTTTCATCACTTCATACACAAATATCTTACAATTCACGTGGTCAAAGTTCCTAAAATTTCTTCAAGGCTTTTTTGTATTAGTCTAATGCAAGATCCTATGGTTAGATATGCAAATACTTTCATAACTATCTCATCCCTAGTCTTAATAGAATGAATCAAATCTTTCTATAGACAAGAAGATTTTGATTTTGATTTTTTGTGATTTTTTTTGTGTTGCCTAACAAACCCCATTTGGCTTAGGATGGCAAAATTTTTGCTTTCAATCACTAATTGAAATAAAAATTTGATTTCCCAAAAGTTGATGTGTTTTCTTGTCTTCCAAAAAAGTTTCAAAAAGTCAAGAGAAAAATCAAGATTACAAGAGCCTACCTGAAATGCATAGAACTTAAACTTGAGACTTTAACTTTTCAAAGAACTTGAGATTCTTGGACTAAATGATAGCTTCCATAGTATTTAGATAGTTTGTCAATAACATTTCAAATTAAACCAAGGTTGGTTTTTCGTTTTTTGGTGAAGTGCTGGAGTGGCAACATACAAGAAAATGATGTAGCTGAATATAGCAGAATATTTAGTATTCATCTATATTTTGGATAGAACTACCTTTTCATATACATATTTGGATGGATGAATTTAATTGACGATTGACAATTGACAATTTCATCCAAAATGTTTTCAAAAAGTGGAATATGTCATCAGCAAATTTTTCTTTTAGACTTGGTGCTCTCCAATTATTTTTTGGTGCTTTCAGGCATGTAATTTTAGGCATGGAAATGCCTTAAGAAAATAACTGGATTGAACAACTATGGTGCTACATTGTGAAAATGCTGAGATTTTGAAGACCCAAGACTTCTCTATTACGACCTTCACATCCAAGCTCCATGTTATGACCATGATGATTGGAGTTTTGTTGTGCGTATAGAAACAAGCTAAATCACAAAAGTAAAAATAAAGGAAGGGGGAGGAGACGGGAACCTTAGCTGAATTTTGGTAATACAATTACATGCTGCCTTGATGGCAGTCTCTTCTAAATGTGTCACATTCAAGAGGAGAATCAGAATGCCTACAAACTTGCGGAGGGCTCCATAATCCTGAGAAGGAGCAGAAGGCTTAACCGTGCAACGCAGCAGCAGCCCAAGATGGTTGATGGATGACTTTCCAGATTACTGTAGAGATGAAAAATGCACCTAATGTTCCAAAAAAATCGGATCATTTCTTGGTGATAAGGCTCATCCTTTCAGGAACTACTTCCTCATGATCAAAGTGAATGGCTAGATGAAGAAGGAAGTAAACTGCTGGATGGATGCACCGGAGGATCAGGAGAGGTTTCTACACCCTGTTCCTGCAAAGGCACCCGGCACAAAGGGCAGCTGCCGTCGTTCCGGAACCATTCTTCCAGACACCTCACATGGAACACATGCTTACAGCCAGGCAGCCTACACACAATCTCGCCTACGTTGTAGCCGTTGAGGCAAATGGAGCACCTGCAACCACATTCCAAACGCACCGTAAGAAAGAAAAGAAAAAAGCTACGGAGAAGCTCGGTCCCTGTAGCTTCACTATGTCAAGAGTACCTTCGCAGTGACCCTCGTTCTTGAACGCTGTGAGATTCTGCATATTTTCTAATTTTTCTAATCGTTTTGCTTATTTTCAATGCATTTTCAACAAGTGATGAAATCTTTTAGAAATGATCAGATAGACTTGATGAAAAGATTTCATCCAAAAAATAGTAATAATCCATCAGTGACAAACAAACTTATGGTAATAAGGCCCTACTCAAACTTCCTCACATATCGCTTCTGTCCAGGCAAAGCATTCTCCCCTTTCGCCCAGAGACAATAAACTATGCACTCATACAGTTAAAATTTTATTCTTCAGTGTAGAATCAGAGCTCCCGGCAATGTTAGAAACCTACTACCCGTAAGCCCATTGCACAAGGGACCTTCAAAGCTCTTCTTAAAAGTTCACTAAAAGCAACTGAAAATCATTCCTACAATAAGATTGACTTGGGATTACGAGTCTGCTGAAAAGGAGTTCTACCACACTGTAGCATGTCTTGTTTGGACACAGTTAACTAAACTATTATATATACTTCTGATTGTAGGTTTAAACCTGGGTAAAGGGCTTACCCAGCATCCTCCTTGGGGAGCAGTCCTTTCTGGAATGCAAGCAAAGGCAACGCGCTGATCATAAGTATATCCTGATTACGATTTTGCACCATTTCCTGATTCCAAAAAATAATTACACTGGTCAGACCGAGTCCGGGCTCAACAAAACAGCGACAATGTTATATACCCCTCCAGACACCAAAACGACAATTTTCAAAGTGCAACATAGGTTTTAATAACATATCAACCAATGGCAACATGTCACATAGAACATTGAATAATTAAAACTAATTTGAATAATTTATGTACTAAAGAGACAACCACATAGAGTATTTGGAACTAGTAACCCGTAAGTATCTGAAATAAAAATAGAAATTTCACTATGGAAGAGCATTGCCAACTACAGTGACTTTCTAAAGATATGTTTCGCATCCAAAAAACTTGGGGCAAGTTTCATTCTCACCAACAGTGAATCGAACATATTTCCTTGAAACTGCTAAACGATTCATAAATATATATATGAACGTCCAAATAAGCACTGTAGAGGGAAAGGAAAGCAATCATTCATATAAGAATGGGAATAGATGAGTATACCAATTCTTGGGGTGTGGCCTCAAAATCCATATTCATTCTAGATCCGCTAGTACCATGTTGTCCTCTCCTCTGCATCATTTGCCTGACTATTAATGCCATTGAGAGTAAGAATATGGAACTTGCAATTGCCGCAAGGATGATTACCCATATGGCTAGCTCTTTTCGAGTACCTAAAAACACAATTCGACACACACACAAACATAATTAGTACAATGGGACGAAAACATTCCATTTTCATCATCATCATAACTCGAAAAGGACTTCAGTCCCCTTTGCAATATGACGAGCTTTCAATTTATTGGAGGAATTCTCTCCACCAGCATACTGGTCCTAAGATTGGCATGAATAGAGGTACCTCCACCAGCTAAGCCACATGAACCTAGAGAGTCAACGCTACCTTTGGAAAAAAATGAACAACCTAATGAAAAACTTTGGTCATAAGATGAAAGTGAATAATCAGCTATGCAAACTAAACCACATGGACCTAGATAGAAAGTGCCAACTTTGAAATAAAATCAACTAATAAAAGAATAACTCAAGTTTAAAATCACTATGTACAAAGAGTGGGTTGGGGGGAGCTCAACTAAAGTAGGTGGCTCAAAAAGTGACCCTTTAAGGGCTGTTGGGCCTTTTTGATGGGTTTCACATGCCCGAAAATATTTTCCCTTATTTTTCACTTAAAGAAGAATTGATGCAGAATCTAAAACAAGTGGTTTCATATTTTTTGGAGCATTTATGAATTACTTATGAATTTCCAAAGAATTCTGCGGTAGGCACCTATTCTTGATCCTAGGCCTTGCAAAACCCACTCATGCATGCAGTCTGAAAAAAAAAGACATGGCTTGACCAAAAACAAGCACTGCCGCATTCAAAAAGTATTACACAAGGTTCCTAAATGCAACCTTTACTAAACTTAAACAGACCCTACATTCTTTTAACATTTGTAAGAAGGCAATTGCGCAATCAATTCTCATTTAAAAAAATTAAGTGAACACACCCTGGCTTTGAAATGGAACCTCCCTGGCTCTTATTCCAACCATCGACGAAGTATGAAGCAATATATCATAAGTCTCAATTATGCTCTCACATTGTTGGCAGTCCCATCGTAGAACCACTAAGTGTCCATTTCAGAGCTCCCTACGGGGCTGTTTGAAGAAGAGGGTCGCTTTTTGAGTCACCTTCCTTAGCGAATCCACATGGACCTAACCAATGAGTGCATACTATACATACATTCTTCGAATAATATGAAAGAACTAATGTAATACAAGAAATAAGCATTACCATGACCTAGACATATGGAAAAAAAAATCAGTGGACAAGCCACAAAAGCAATATATAATAACAAATTCAAAGGGCAGTAAACATACTCACCAATGATCACAAGTTCAAAATCAGAGACACCCCGATGCATATAATCCACATTGAAGACTCCCAGGATCACGGAAGCACCACTGATTTGATACGTGTCATTCGGCGTGGGTGCCAAACTGGAGTTGGAGAATTTCAAGTGGAAGTTTGTGAGTGTGGGAAAGTCATTTTGCTGCGCCAGAAGAATGGGATGTCCGGCGGAGAAGCTGAAGGAGACCGCAACATCGATATCATCTGGCAACTGCTGCGCCGACATGTTGATATAAGCCCATTCTCCAGGTTGAAGTTGACCACTGTACGCTTTCCGCGGAGCAGCTCGCGAAAGTGCTGCAATTCAAATCAGAAACACAAAATCAGTAAAACATGACACCCAGAGACCCAGGCACCTACAAACATGATGCATAATGGACACGCTGCAATTGGCTATGCCCTTCCATAGTGCTGCTACAATGCTACATGAGGTTATGTCACATTGGTAGTGCACATACAAAGTTACGAGAGGCTATGCATCTCCTTTCAGAGTGTAGCGGTCATGTAGATGTAACTTATTTCCGTTAGGAACAACATCGTCAATATGAAACTACTCAAACTTTATCACTTCACTGTAGATTTGACTAGTGCTGATGCAACTGGTCCCCTCACTTTTGGTGCAGAGGCAACGATAGAACAAAATGATCTCATAAGGCTCATTTGATGGGTGGAGTGCTGCCCAGGAGACACCCAGCGTACGTTCTCTATAGAGAGAATGTAATGTACTCAGGGGTGGTGACCCCTGAGCAACGCTTGTCCCCCATTTGGTACAGTTCAAATGAGGGGCCACCAAATCAGCAAAGACAGACCAGCAAAAGGAAAGCAAGAAGAAGAAGGAATCCGTAACAAGAGGCACTACTACAAGTTGTTATGTTTTGGCCAACTTACATCCTGCACAGTACGGGCCACCAAACCCAGCTGTACAACTGCACACATCGTCTCGCACGCACTGCCCTTGAGGATATGAGCAGTTCATGGGGCACAACATGACCCCATCACTTGGAACGACATTGGTGATGGTCAGGTTGAAAGTTGAGTCTTCTTCCAAACACGTATCCGCATTGTAAATCCCAATTATGTAGTTTCCAGAACCATTTACAAAACGCGCGTGATGGCTTAATCGGTTCTGGAAACTTGGGAGATCTGCATACTTGACATCCTGCTCTATTGGCAGCGCATCAATGTCATCGTCATCAGTTTCAATGCTGTCGTCGCGTTTGACAAACAAAACTAAGTCGCCATATGCTCTTTCCATCTCCACCAGCGTGCGACTCTCATTCTTGTAAGCCTGCATATGAAAAAGCACAACGCCCCTTAGCCACACGTAAAATATTAACAAGCAGCTACGCTGTGAGAGGCTCTGTCCCAGTAGCACTGGCTTGAGTTTCGGTAAGGTCCTACTCAAATCTTCTCACATTCAGTGTAAATGAAGCTGGGCTTGCAGATCAAACGGCGACTGAATCCTTCACAGTGAAACAGCAGTAGAGGTAACACTTCCTTCAATATTCTGGTTATGAAAAGGATAACATCAAAGTGTATCCTTACAGTCAACTCAGGTGAGTGTGAAATGAAACAACCCACCTGGAACCGAAAGTACTTCCATGCCCCATGTAAGATTGTGTCCCCAATGTGAGACAATCCATATCTTGATACTATGTCATCTTCATCTGGCAAACTTTCGACGTCTGAAGGAAACCAATAAAAGGGGGCCAGAGCTTCATCAATAACAAAACAACCAGATAAGAAAAGATCGAAGTCCTATATCAGCTTGAACCCCGAATAGCCAAAATATCCACTTCGTATCTGTAAGAGTCGAAATAAAGCATCTCGGAAGGTAACAGAATGTATCAACAGAAAGAATAAATTATGTCTTTCACTTCTGAACGATAGAAATCAATGTTTTTGGAAATTAGTATACTCGCCTATTAGCTCCAAATTGGAACTTCTATTTTAGGGTTAAAAACAAGTGACAATATCTTTACAGAAACTACACAGCAATAGGGATCCGGTGACGGACCTATGTCACAACCTTCCCCAGTCTCCAAGTCACATCGACACTTATCAAGGCTCACGCAAGGTCCACTGTCAGGGTCACTGCAGCTCAGGTTGCAACCTTTACTCGCTGCATTCAGAGAAATTCAACATATTAATAGAGCATTCAAATCTGTCAAAAAGAACACCCCAAGCTCATCGAGAACAGAGCATGGAGTCGCTGCCTTTCGCTGAAAATTAACTAAAGCATACAATAACAATTCATTCAATACAATCTAGCCTGGGCCGTAGTACCTGAGCACCAAGCCTTTATAGAATATTGCACAGGACCACAGCTGCTGTAAAAGCCAACAGTCCACGGTTGAGAAGCATTTTGACCTAGAGGAATGTCCAAATGCCCATTAAATCCATAACTCTCCCCACCTGCAATGCAAACAGTTCAAATCATCAGGTACAAACACAACTGTGAAGAAAGAGATACTACTCACACAATAGGAAGTGTCAGAGCTGGTCACAGGAGAAGGCAATTTCAAAATCAAGCTGAAACCTCCACCAGAGGACTAGTACGTCGGAAAAGAAGTACCATGGTATGCGCAATTGAGTACTAAACCTCCAGATCGCAAAAAATTGACACCCCTACCCTGTAATTAGTAGAAATTCCGTACTCTCCAAACACTCTTAGTTACTTACATTCACTATTTCAAACAAATGTACTATGTGACCAAAAAAACCCTTCCTGACAGACACTCTGAATCTTGCTCAGTGGTCTACTACTTGAGAACTGCACAGAACTCAATTACAAAATCTGCAAACTCGGACCAAATTTGCAAAATTCCCTGCAAGAGGTCACCAGGGCAAATACCTAAGAAATCTGAAACAGTGTTGCCGTCGTCGTTGGAGCGCGTAACATTGGTTACTGGAACCTTCTCCCCTTGAGTATTTACAAATACAGACCACGTGTGATTGTCAGCACATTGCTGGAAGATGCGAGCTTGCACCTCCAAATACCTTAAACCCAGGGACGGGTCCTGGAAACACTTGGAAGTGTCGAGCGGATAGTACACAATTTGCTCCTCCGTCACGAGGTTCTTAACACAAACATTGGAAGCGGACAGAGTCACATTATTCGCATCATCTTTTTCTTGGTGGAGCGACCTCAACAGCAGCTTCGCATCGCAACCTGACAACCCCCAAAACCAGATTATCATCAGCTGTGCTCTAAAATTTCAAAAAGAGGAAACTCAAATCTTTCAAATCTCTTCAATCTGAATGCTACGACCTTCTCTACAACGACATTCTAAACTACTCTGCACAATTGCTACACTACCATTCCCGGGTGGCACATATTCAAACTATGTCACAGTGGAAAAGTTGCAACCCAAAGAGGCTTGAGCGCACATCAAAGCTTGCGATCCCCAGTGGAAAGATTAAAAGAAGATCGAATGTACGCAAAGCTGAAATAAGAAGCGCACAACAACCAAATTCACACATTGGAGGAAACCGGCTAAACCCTACAACAAGTGTGATCCCGCCCACAGTAACCCTTGATTATAAAATCTCCTACAATGCAAGAGTGGGTAGCACACATTCAAACTAAGTCACAGGGGAAATATCGCAACCCCAAGAGGCTTGAGTGCACGTCAAAGCTTGCGACACCCAGTGTTAAGATTAAAGAGGATCGAGTGTACACAAAGCTGAATTAAGAAGCGCACAGCACTTGAAGGAAACCGCCTAAACCCTACGACAAGGGTGATTCCGCCCAAAGTAACCCTCGATTTTGAATCTCAGACAATGCAAGAGTGAATTTCCAGGGTTTCTCAGATCGCCAGAATTCAAAAATACAAAACCCTGCAAAAGAGGCAGCGAGCGTTTACCGCAGCAGAGAAGGGAGAGGAGAATCAAGATCAACAGCAGGTAGCCATGCACACCACCTCGACACCAAGCTGCGGCGGCGTGCTGCGACGGAGCCGCCCGTTTCATAACCCCACTCCTTCACTTTCCAATTCCACCAACAAGCAAAATCTCTCACTGACACTCTTACTCTCTCTCTCTCTCACTCTCACTACAATCGGCGCTTCGGCAGCAGCTTCATCGTCCTTGTGAGAGCGAACAACCAATGTTGTCAGCGTCGTAAGTAGCCCCGGTGGTTGCCACCCATGGGGTAGAGCTGGGACAATGGGAAGCTCGGTGCGGCTGGTCCAGATGTGCCCTACCCCAAAGTACCGCCACAACCCCTCCTTCTCCTTCGTCTACCTTCTGCACCCCCACCCCACGTTGTCTTGCCCTGCGCATCCCGGACGATTGGCACCCACCAACGAGACCAAAGGCGAAGGGGAAAGGATGTTCTCCAACTTCGGTCATAGTCAGCTGGCGATGGCGGACGAGGAGGAACAGAGGAGACTCATCGTCAGGAGACATGATGGGGGAGAAGAGGAGGCTGATGAAGGTGCAAGGAGCCTGGCAGGAGCATATCAGATACAACCTCCCTCACATACAGCTAACTTATGCTCGGCTTGTTCAGTAGCTGCTTCCTGAGGGAGTTCAAGGTCGTACCCAATACCCACTGACCCAGTAGTCCTCGTGATTTCCACTTCCTCCGTCAGTGAGGATCTGTTGTGTGCCTTGGCTACCTGGCTCGGGTGTTGGATTTGCAGGCCTGAGATTCAACAGGGGGCGGGGGCTGGCTATTTCTGAGTCCACCGGAATCCATGGTCTCGTCGGGAAATTTTGTGGCGATTTAATTTACTGGTGCTGTAAAGCCGTCTTTTGGTGCGGCAAGCGACTTCGTGGGGGCTTCTTCAATGAAGAAAAGGTTAAGACGACTGAGCTTTGGGGGATCTGCCGCCGTGACGGAGTGGAGTGAAGGCGGGGCGAGGAGCATGCGAGTCGGAGAGTGCCTGGTGACGACGACGAAGGAGCGAGTCAGGGATTCAGGGGCAAAGGAAATTGATGAAAACACAGGGGCGTGCTGGTCGCGGGAGTCGCGCCCGTCTTGGGGATGACGCCTGCCAGATCTAGGAAAATGGTTTAATGTTAGTAGGATTCAATTTCGGCCGGTATCATCTGGCTGGTGTGGAAAGCATCCTCAGTGGACACGGCAAAATGACCCCGGCTAATGTAGTGCTAAGTTTTGATTGCCACGAAAAATAGTAATGAAATTTTGTGTTAAGGTAAATGACTGGTTTGCCCTGTTGTCAAAATTGAAAAAATAATAATTTTTTTTCATATAAAGAAAAATGTGAGAAATGGGCAGAGCAATGGAAATTTTATATTTTTTGAAAAAGTATGAATCTGTTACGAGTTTTTGAAGTGAGCTTCTTCATTGGTCCTAAAGAGTCTTTAGACTATCCCAAAACCAACAAATAGTGTGTCTATAATGATCATCTTACTCATTTAAAGCAATCAAAATATTTCTTAATATGGCCATAACATAAAGGCCTAATAAAGTCACTTAGTTCATGTGATGAATTTACACTCAAAAGGTGGAAGTTTCTATTGTGGTCACTAATCATTCCATCACCATCATTCAATAGACAATGATTGTGGCCACTGACTCAACCTTAGCTAGGCCAAATCTCATTTATTGGAAAAAAATTGTAGTGGGTTGGTGCAAAACTTTAATGGATTATTCCCTAAGTTTTGTAATGGGTCCTTTGTCTATAATGGATTGATTTACTTTACCACATTAATTGATTTGAAAAATGTTATAAATTTTTACTCTTGTTGAACATTTCTACCAAGAGCATAGACATCAATATTGTTCAAAAACTTATAACATATTCAAATCAATTAGTATGGTTAGCACTAGACTTCATTATTAGGGCGTAGCAATTCATATTTGTTGTACCACTCATTAGAAGTGCATTGGAAATCACTTGGATATGGACTTTGGACAATTGAGATAAATTTAGTTAAAAGCAACCTAAATGATGAAAAAAATATGTAGGCAGTAGCAAATCATAATCAAGAAGAAAATACATGTAAACTAGCACTACAAATTAATGCAGTTTGACATTTTCATGATTTTTTTTCCCTCATTGTGATTTGTAATGGCCTCTAAATTGTTGTTCTCTTAGCATGCTTTACTAAAGGTTATTTCATACTCCCAAAGTTAAAATCTTAATATTTAGCATTTATTTAAAGTGATTTCTAATGTGCTTCAAATGGTAGTATTCTCAATTGTGAATTCCACATCAATTATAACTTAATTAAAGACCATAGTAAAAATTGACCAAGTTGGCGTGAGCATAAAATTGTCCGCTATGAAGCCCTCAGTTGCTAAACAAATATGAGAGTGATGAGAAGAACGCCACAACTTTTTAACATGATGTGGTACTAGTACGAAGCCATTTTAGCCTACACAAGCATAGCAAACTTGGAGTGGGGTTGTCAAGGCTTGGTAGCAAGACTGGCGATGATGCTCTAATTCCTAAATCAAAACCTTGATCAAAACCTATATCAAAATCCCCCCCACTAGGCCACTTGTGATGAAAATGTTGTAATCTTCGGCAATGAAATTCTGTTTCATTTGTGTCAAGTAAAATAAAATTTTATTTATTAAATATATAATTTTATATACTACATGTATAATTATATATATTAAATATATAACTAAATATATAACTAAATATATACTTTTACTGTTTTCATTGCTGTAAGTTAGAATCAATCGGTAGGGAAACACGCCGCTTCCCCCTTTCCTTTTCTGGATACTGTAATATTTTGTGGCCACGTGGGAAGTAATGATTGGAATCAAGCGTGTGTTCCGAGTGTGTGTGCATAGGCCAGCGTGTGCAATTGTGTGACCAGAAGCCAACTCAGCTCTTCTTGGGTCCACGTCACTACCTTCTTGCGATTTGACATTGTTGACCCTGAAGTGATGGAGCCTATGATAATAAAGTCAAACTTCAGTAAGAACCACTGCTTAGTCAAGTGCCTTCGGAGAAAATAATTAGTTGGATTGTGAAAAAGGAGGATCCAGAAGTGGACGAAAAAATTGGTAGGGCCGTCAATCAACTGGTGTGTAAAAATAAAAGATAGATAAGTAGCCGCCACTTTCATGAAATTTTAGTTGCTTGCCATTTCGAATCCAAGGCTAATACTCAAGTTGCTAAAGACGTGTATGTTCTTGGACAAGGCAAGTATCGTTTCAGGTTTGGATGCTGGAGGGCTTGTGGAGTGTTTGGACATGGTAGATGTCTAGGTGTCACTTTAGATTAGGTGTAGTGAACGATCCTTACTCTATCCTCCATGTCTACGTGACGTAACAAAATTTGGAGTTATGTTTCAAAACTAGCATGTTTTCGAATGAAGAGGATTGCAAAATTTGCAAAAAGTAAATTACCATTGTCAATATTGTCAAAAAAACTACCAATTTTATTAAGGTCATTGTAATTTTGGGCAATTATCAAATTTTTAACGATATTGAAAATGATAATTTATTTATTTTTAAATTTATTAGATCACTTATGTGCATTATGAACTTTATTCTTTTGACAAAAGAAAATTGAAATAAAAAATGCATTGTATGGCTGTGAAATGTAAATTGAATGCATTACCTAATTCAACACATGTTTCAAATGCAAGGACATTAAGATGTAACAATGGTCCATATTGCAACCTATACTCTCTCTACAATGGCTAATGCTATACCATGCTCTCAATTCAAAAAAAAATTCAAATATTGTGAGAATCAACATCATTATTTTGCATTTTAAATTCCATAAATGTCAATTTTCTTCAATATTGTGTACAACAATATGAAATGATGTATACCAACATACCAAGGTATAAATTTTTTTTTGGATTCTAAGAAAATCTGGCAAAAAATAAAGTAATTCCAAATCATATTGAACAAAATTGAGTTTTTGACATCGCTAACTTTGAAATTGAGTTTCTTTCAAATCACAACTAATTATTTCTTCAAACTTTCATGGTGACATACAATTGTGAGCCCCAAATTCGTCGTTTGGAAGTCAACAACAAAATCGATTTGCCAAAATTCCCTCACATGTGGAAGATTCCCTGACTACCAAGAATTCAAAAGAAGTCAATTTTTACCTTTCTATCGATT
Source organism: Rhytidiadelphus loreus (assembly GCA_947034895.1). Classification (NCBI taxonomy): domain Eukaryota; kingdom Viridiplantae; phylum Streptophyta; class Bryopsida; order Hypnales; family Hylocomiaceae; genus Rhytidiadelphus; species Rhytidiadelphus loreus. The sequence goes on from OX344764.1 coordinate 52,503,594, forward strand.
GTACACAAGACTAACTCCGGACTTGGCATGTGCCTTGGAGAATTCCATGAGAAGTTCCTCAAAAAGTCTCGATTTTTTCTGATCTCCAAAAGATTTTTTTCCGAGTGATCAACCGCTAAAAGCCACAAAGGAAAATTCACGTAAATTACCTAGGCTACTGTAAAATCTCACTAAAAATTAGATTAACTTCTTGTATGTTAATAACACGCCCCGACAAGTTTTGAAGTATTCTGGGAGCGCGAGGCAGCTGAATCCCGGTAGGATTTTCATAGAATTGACCAGGGTTCCGGGAGTGCAGGAAGTCAAAACGAGGTTATCAAGGGGTCTCTAATTACTCCCTAGGTCCCTTCTCACAATCCTAGCTAGTCGCCCTAGTTATAAAAGGTAACCTTCAAAAGTTAGATTTATACCCTTTTACTGATTCTAGTTGTCGCTGGTTGTTGCTGGGTTTTTTGCAAGAGAAACAAGAGGTGGGAGTACATAAGACTAAAAATGTCCTCCTGAAGCCAATGGCGCAATTCGTTTGCAATTTGGAATTAAACTCCAAAAGTTAGAAATTAGGACCAACGTAAAAATCCTAATGCGGTGAAAATCCTAAAAAATAAGGATGAAAATCTAGCATGATAGGGTTACTTAAGTTAGAAAGGGAGGGGAAGGGCACCCCGGAAGAGTATAAAAGGGCACCCTTTTCTCTCTCAAACTACCCCCATTCGTGTGTGCTTGGGTCCATTGGGTTTAATTTATATTAGAATTCTTGGTCTCTGGACTAAGAACCTTAATTAGTATTTTTGGGACATTTTCTTGCTCCATTGTTCGTGTTTCTTGAGCTCTTGAAGGTCCTTGAGGGTCCCTTCTAAGTAGCTTGTGTGTGTTGAGTTACTTTGGCTCTAAGTCCTCTTCATCTCGAGTCTTATTCCAAATTTTGTTCTTAGATTGAACTTGGTGATGGGAATTGAGGTGGTGTAACTTCCTTAACCTCAAGGTTGTGGGGTGTCGCATCCTTGTGGTCCTCTTATCTTGTACTAACACTAGAGTTATCTCCCACCGTACCTTGGCGATGCCGCTTTGGAAGGCCTCTAGCTTCGAACTTAAGTTGTGAGTCTTGTACTAAACTAACCTCCTTCTGACTAATCCAAATTTTATGCATGCCTCGGGTGTGCATTAGCCACCTCCTTATTCTAACCTCTCCTATATTATATTAGTCTCTGTAGGGGTGGCGGAGCTTTGAATCCCCTTTTCTTACCGAGTCTTAGATTGTGAGTTAAAATCCATTTAAATGGCAGAGCTTTGAACCCTTAGGGGGCTAGGAATCTTAGATTTGGTGTTAAACCCAAATTGGCGGCGGAGCCTTGAACCCACCTACTAGTTAACTCCAAAGTTTAGTTTTCAAAACATCTTGGAAACAATCCAAAGTTTAGCATCCAAAATAGAGTCCAAGTTCAGTTTAAGTGCTAAGTTTCAAATCTTACCAAGTTCGTTGGGTTGGTTTTGCTTTACATCTACACTTTAAGACAGCCCATCGGGACAGCCTACTGGAGCAGCCCATCAATCGGAGGAGGCCTAGCTTGGGGAATTTGGGGTCTAGTGCGGGGGACAACTTCAAAAAGGTCCAATTAGGTCTAAACCAAAAAAAGGGGGGGAAGGAAGTGGAAAGAACATAGGAAGCCGGAAGTTAGAAATAGGTTAGCCAAGAGTAGAGTAAGAGTGGGAATAGCATAGAAAAGAGGACAAGAGAAGAATAATGTAGAAGGTAGGAATGAAGTGAGGGAGTAAAAGGGAAAAAGAATAGGGAGAAAATCCTCCTCCACTATTAGGGCAAGCTAACACATAAGAAGATTAGGTTGGGCATAAGTGGTGGTTAGTCTAAATTTGGGGCCACGTGACCAAGTTGGTGAGTGCCCAACTACTTCTATTAATGGAATACGTGAGTTGAGGCGGAAAGAAAAGGAAGAAGGATAAGGAAAAGCCAAAGCCTCTTTCGCGACCATAAAGATCATTGTAGTCAATTACTCGACCACCGGTGGGGCCATTTTTGTGAATTGCGATGGTACAAGAGGGGGACATGGCCAACCTCATGATTGACCTCCATGCTAGGGTAAAACCTTAACTCTCCTTTCTAAACCAACCCATTAAGGGCCAATCACCGAGAGTTAGGTGCTAGTAGGACATAGGTCAGGTCCCATTTGAGTAAGTAGCCTTAAAGTAGACCTCAAGGGATTTCCAAAAACATGAGGCACGTAGGAATTGGAGTTAGGACGTAGAAGATATAGATGGATGAAGTTTAGAGCCAAGAATGGATGAAATTTGGGAGTTCTCATCCATCCAAGTCAAAACTTGGAACTTAGCTAGATCATAGGAAGTCAAGTCCGTAGGTCAAATCTCACCTCCATTTGGAATTAGGGGCCCCTAGAAAACCGTGGATGAAGTTAAAGGGTCAATCGACAAAAACTTCATGCATCCATAGCTTTTCATCAGAGTATCCAAATTAGGCAAGCTTTAGGTTTTTAGAAATGGCGTGGGATGAGCATTTACCTGAAAAGGATAGATTAGAGTGATGAATCTTCACGCATAGAAACGCATAGCATAGCAATTAATATAGAAAATAGTTGACCCTAGTTTTTTACTAACCACAATTAAAAAGACCAATTTAGAAAATTAGCAAAAGATCTATTGCTTGGAAGGCACAATGAACTGATGTTCGACATCCACTAGCATAGAAAGTTACCATAAAAACTAGAACCTGGTTGTGTTCGCCTATTTATCAAAGGTGGGTAAATAAGCGCCCACAATAGTATGTTGCACACTACAACTTTCATACATGTACTTTTAGACGTTGTCCATTGAAACTTATGCTATGGTTGTTTGCATGAATTTTTTTTTAAATTGTACTCAATTTAGTCAATCATTGTATTTAAATTTCTTTAATATTATCTTTTATATAGTGACTACCAAAATGTTTAGTACACTATCAAAAACTACCATAGCTGATTAAGGAATTAGAGATTTTCTACAAAATTTACTTGTGCTATTGTACCAACACCCACACTATGCTCAAAATAAAATTTCAAATTTTTTTGAATAGTTTTTTTCCTTTTTTTTAAGATTAATCAAATTTAGTACTGAAAATACCTTTTAATACAAGTCAAAAAATTCAAAGATTTTTTAGTAAGTAGAATCAAAATTCTTTTTGGAAATATGTGATAAAAATTACATGAATTTGTAACTCCAAATATTTACAGTTTTTATAATTGCTCCAAAACTCTCCACAAATAGTGTAAATTTTGAAAAGTGTTTAAAAAACTTACATATTATTTTTCATGATTTTTCAAAGTTTTCCAGAGTGAATTACAAGAAATATAACTCTTTAGGATAATATTCCAATCACCAAATATAATTTCAATCAATTAAGTTTAAAATTCACAAAATTCTTACTATAAATTTTGAAGTAGAATTTTCATTAATACACTTATTAAAGAATCTTGAAAAAAAAATTCTTGTATTCAAAGGTTTATTCTTTACTAAAAATTTGAGTTCAATTTTGATGATTAAATTTCATTTGAAATTTTGAATTTTTTTTCCATACAAGTGTATTCTTGTACCTCAACATTCTAAAATTTGTTGAAAAAATCTAATTTTTCACGTAATTATGGGAATTTTTTAATTATATGAAAACTATGAGAACCATTGTAAAATAGGTTTATGATAATCAATATAAATGGAGCCATGGGGGCATTTGGGAGGAAGGAGGTATTAGTTAGTTGTGATATGTAAGTTAATTTAAAACATTTCTTGGGTAATGGTTTGGTTTGGATATCACTTTTTAGACACACTAATTAGGTTATTTTTGTTTTTAATTATTTGATATTCCAAATGTTTGTTTTTGAGGATTTTAGGTGCTTGTGACAAAACTTACTTTTTCAACTAAAAAATTCATTAAAAATTCTTAAAATTCTTTAATTGTGATGAGGTTTTTTTCCTTAATACATTACAAGTGTAGGCAACTAAAACCACATTTTGTGAAACCACACTTTATTATATTTAAAAGTTGAAGTCACTTGACACAGTACAATGGCTTGACATTGTAGTTGAGACAACATTTTTGGGTACGCAAAGCAAACCATTACCCTCTTGACAACTTATGGAGATATTATTGGTGATACTGACGTGATTATGCACCTTTCAAGAACACATTTTGAAGAAGACATCCAATTGTGTTATCATTGATAGCTTGGCCTTGTAAAACTAGTCCATTGTCGAGGATGACCACAAGGTCTGGGATAATTATAATCGTTTCCAAGCGAGTCTCTTAAATCCACCCTCCGCAACATCTTTGTAGCCATGTTCTAGTAGCATTCAAAACTCACCACACCAGACTTGCATCGAAATGAGGGAACTTCTCACTTAAGACTCTATTAATGTTGTGAGTGATTGCAAGAAACACTTGTCCTATTTTTTGTCCCCTTGACCTTAGACAGGTGGTTTTTTGCTCATAACTTTTGCATCGTGTGTCCATCTTCTATGAAACTTGAAATGAAGGTACATGTGGTAGTTTTAAATGTTGAGTAATTTTTTGGGTTTTCTTAAAATTATTTTACTATTTTTAAACTGCCCCCGATTGAATGCCTACCTTGGTCATTTTGGGGGTTTGTAGTACTATTTTTGATCCAAAAATAAAAAATTGAAGCTCAAAATTGGTATACAAGGACTTATACTAAAGTTACACAATCTCACCAAAGTATTTCTAAAAATAGTAAACTGTCCACCCTCCACATGTGCTCAAAGAGCACTACCTTTGCGCAAGTGTAGAGAACACAATTTTATTTTTCCAATAGTGAAAATTGGTGAAAAGGAGTATCTATAAGTTAGGAAAAATCGGGTTTTTTTTGAGAATTTTTTGAATTTTTTTACTATTTTTTAAGAATTAAATTCCAAACTGTCTATCTTCTTCCATTTTTCAACCCTCTTTGACTGTGCATAACTCTTAGAGATAAAAAATTTTAGGTCTGAATTTTTGCACATATCATTTTTTAATGCTTTGCACATTACCCATATTTTTTTTTATTTAAAAAAAAATTATTCCAAAATCCACGAACAGGAGTGAAATTGCCGTTTTGAACGAAAATCAGCAGGTGTTTCTTGCAATTGCCCTTGTGCCAAGCGAAGTTTGCTGCAGCAAAATTGCATGCAACCATTTCTAAGGGAAAAAATTAGAGCCTTCCAAGAATGCATGTACTTGAATCCTACATTCAACACAAAGCCTTCATGAAGACTGATGTGCACATAAAGATGCATTGTGACTTAAGAGGAAGAAGGATGGTGACGATTGATGAAATTGATGTGTGCATGTGAGCATGAATGCATATTGTCAGGGTCCTTGAGTCCACATTCTACCACTACCAAGCGTATACAAAGGATGGTTGAGGAGCAACAGTTCATAGCAAAATACAATTTGCTAAAGCCTAGGAAGCACACTCTACAAACTATTGCTTCATTGAAGTGCATCATCAAGAAGGAGGCCACATCGTATACGGACTTTGAAGTTAGGAGACAAGGTTGTCTCCATGCTTCTTTCAACTACGTTTAAATGGAAGGGAAAAATGACAAAAGTCAACAAAACCAATGTTGCTTTGGAACTGAAAGAGGTCTTCACATCGAACTTGAGCAAGATTAGATCTTCTAGGTTCCTTGAGTACAATGTGAAAAACATGGGGATAATTTTGCACAATGTTCAAAATGTGACATATTACATGAACTCATAAAGGGTACTATTGGTGGATCCCAAACTTGATTGAAGTTGAAGATGTTGCTTGACAAACATTCGGCTATAGCCCAAGCACATAGGAAGCTCTATTATGCAATTCGTTATCAATCACAAAATTTTCCACACGAGTGCTTGACAATCATGCATGACAAGATGGATCATGTTAGAATCACTTTTCCTATCTTTTTTCACAAGAGTAAAGAACTAGATGGTCTAATGAAGTTACTTGTATCTGTCACTAGCATGAATGCACATGATCATGGTGATGTTCGCTATGTGCATTATAGCTTGGATCTCTTTTCCCATGATTCTAACTACATTTTTGGATTGATGGCAAAGTTATTATGAGACCTTGAAAAAACTCCGAAGTCTTCTTTACGAGAGTTATTTGCCAACTTAGAGTCGACAACTTTGTTTAAAAAGGTCTTCAAGGCAAGAGATGTATTAAGCGTCTCTTCCCCCACCACTGATAACCTTAGTTCCAGCAATGCCATTGCCACCCATTCTCAATGTGCAAATGGACAATGCCACTGGGGATAACAAAAAATATATGTTTTTGTTTTTTGTTTTCTTCTAGTAGCAAAGAAAATCTTCCGTGAAGTGTATTTAAACTTCATGATTGTTGGTCATACACATGACGACATTGATGCAGTATTTGGGAGATAGAGCATATTATTGAGGAAGAGGAGCTATCCAATAGTTCTTGCGCTCATACAATCATTCATGGATGTGGAATCCATTCCTACTATTCCCCATCTTATAGAGGAGGTGCTGTATTTCAAAAGATTCATTGTAGGTTCAATTGTTGACGGGGGTATTATCCTTGTTGGACACACAAAGCGGCAACTAGTCAAGTTCTATCTAGATTCAAATAGAATTCCAGTCATGAAGTACAATGACTGGAATTATCAAAGGTATGTCTGGATTGATATGGTTGTGTGCTAATGTGGATGACATTATCAAAGGTATACCTGGATTTGAAAAGTACTGGAGGAACTTGTGCAATGCAGACATTTCTAGGGAATACCTAAGGCACTACAAGCATGTCGTGAACTATTGGTGTGATGTAAAGGAAGGGAAGCAAAGCATGAACTACTCCTTTTCATTAAAGTTCTAAAGGACGGTTTATGGCTGATTACTAGTATTGAAGCGTTTCTAGTGGACTAGTTTGACAAAGATGGCAAGGAACGTGAAGAGTTTGTAGAGGATAACACTTATGTGGGGCCTTTGAGGAGTTGTCCAAATCCATCCTTTAGGGTGGCACGTAATCTCTTCAATAGATATTTTGTTGTAGTTCAACCTGTAGATGGTGATAATCAACTGGTTTGAATTGCGAGGGCATTCTCTGATTTGCATTATAACCCAAAGAAACCGAATTGTGTCCTTATTCAATACTTTTGTTTAGCATCTCAAAACGAGGATGTATAAAGAAACTACAATGGATGGGACAACGAAAGAGGTTTGCGTTGGAGGGTCAATGACATTGAGCCACTGCTTTGGAAGAATACGAATACTTTGATGACAATGTGGAAGTCTCAAATAAAGAAAGATACCATCTAATGCGTGATTAAGATCCTAATTGTTCAAATTAAAGTCATTAACTAGGGTCTCACATTGTGCACTTGACATCCAAGTTATATATGCATATATATATTTCATATTTTGTAATTATGTTTTTTACATCATCATATTCTATATGACAAATGGAATTTATGTATTAGAATAGATGGTCTGGATTTGAGTTCATTTATTTAATTTTAATTTTTTCTAATACATAAAATATTGTTTTTTAGTATATGTATTGCATTTACAAATTAGCGATTACATGCAATTTTAATCTATTGCCTACTACATTTTCTTTTTTTCTTTTTTTTGTTATTGTCTAAATTCTTTTATGTTTTATCTTTGTATAAATATCCTTTGAAATTGTACTTTGATTTGGAAAAAATGGATAGTGGGTATACCTATTTTTAATTTTGTTCACATGTAAAGCACTTGTCTCATTTTGGGTAGTATGTTGGTTCATTGGAACAACTTCTATACTTGCAAAGCTCACTAAGGAGCATCAAGTTATGTATTTCTCTCATGTGCTCATACGAATTCATATGCTCAATTAAACCCTAAACCACCTACATGAGAAAAACAAGCCATTACAACTAATCGTAGAGTGTATGACTTGGTGTTCTCTACATGACATGATTTTCACTGATATGGATTGAAACTTTTCTATTAGAGGGAACTAAATATATTGTAGAACTTTGTGGCCCCAAAACTTTCATTTTAATGGAATTATACTTTACGGAAAATGAATTTAGTGTTTCTCAACTTCATTAGGCCAAAACTATAATTCAATTTTATTAACCAAATGGACAATTATATTTTGAGAAAGTCCCAACTTCTCAAAATATTGAATATAGTGTTTATAAAACAATTAGTGTGTCTTGCACTAATTGAATTAACATATGTACCAAATTCAAACATCAAAACTAACAAACCAAACATTGACCTTAACTTAAGTGTATTTACTTTCCTCCAAAGAAATCAACATAAAAGAGAGCCATCCCATTTCCCTTTCATGAGTGTGCAATGAGTTATTGAAGGCAACCAATTCCTTATCGCCACCCCATTCTGGCAATGTACATTATTCTCTTTCTCTACAAGAGGAGATAAACAATGATTAATTGTGGTGCGGTTCCTAGGGTAGTTGTGGCGTTTTAGGATTGTCTACAAGAATCTCATGATCAATATTACAACCAAACCTTTGGTGGATTTGCAACTAGCCCTTGGTCGGAAATAAAAAAGTCTATATGACTAGAGTGGAAGGAATAGAATCTTACGCTCAAAAATTCATAGTAATATTGTTTTGCCAAAAAAAATTTGGAAATTTATATTAACCTTCCATAGTCTATTTCTACACATTGGAAAATATATTCAGTTCAAAAACCTGCATTGCAAAAATATGGGGAAATGCTTAAGTGGTTAGGAATGGGTTGCCTCCTTTATAAACAATCAATAATATCACAATGAATTGCACTCTTGTACTTTCCTGAGTTTCCTCACATGTCAATCTACATAGTCTACATAATAATTCAATGTGTTAGGGACTCAAGGCTTGGCACAAGACTTTGGATCTTCAATATTTTGTCACCAATGCCAAGCTCGTAATGAGCATCATATATGATTGCAAGTAATGGAGAGGATATAAGGTGCACATATCTTTCACCGTCCACGTCTCAATTCTGCCTTCATGTACCATCTATGTACACTCTAAAATACAAAATGTAGTCTACTTGTACATCATGGCATAATTGTGACAAAACTTGGTGACAAGCATCGTCGCTTTAAGAGCTTGTTTATGAGCACTTTTTCCAGTAAAGGCGTCCTCAATGTAGCATGGTAAGCCTTTTGACACTCAACAAAATGGATGAAAAGTAGCTTCTTCTGTCGGTTGGACAAATCAACTCTTCAAATTTCTTCAATGTATTCAATCCCTCAAAGCATCTTCTAAGATTAAATTTAGGTGGATTCTTGTGCATGATTACACTTGAGATGGAATCTAGTCAAACATTCTAAATAAGATGACTTATGATTGGTGCATTAAACATTTTTTGTTTATATATAGATATTGTGATTGAGTCCTTTGAAACTAAAGAACTAATGAAAGTGTACTTTGTTGGCCACATAGTACAAGTTAGATTGAAAATGTTCTAAGTCACTTAATTAAAAAGTACCCACCTTTAGTGGAGGGCCGGCATTAGAGCCTACCATTGACAACAAACTTGGTTGTAGGCAATTTTGAAACCTTATAGAGATATTTGAAATTAGAAACATTTTGAAACAAGTATCAGTCCTACAATGTACATCACAAGCAAAACGATTCCGTACTATACAAATAATGATACAATTGTTTAAATTTCCAAGAATTTAGAGTTATTTCTTAGTCAACTAGTAAATTCTCACTTTAGTGGTAAGCAATGTTCCTAGACATTCTTTAATGACACACTCTAGTTGTTTGAAGTTTTAGGAATCTATAGATATTTTTTGCTTGGCAAATTCTAACTTTAATAGTAATAAGTGATTTCAACCCTCTCTATTGATACGTTTTGTAATTTGAAATTCCCAATGTATCTTGAGAATTTGACATGTTGCGTATACATTTGATTTAATAAGTTTCCACATGTGAAGTTGTAAATACATGTGACTTCATTTAGAAGTCCATTTCTCCTCAAAAACAATGTCATTTGAGAGGATCAAATGTATCGTTAGCTCTAGTTTAAGCTACATAAATTTATCCAATTAGGAAAGGCAGAATATTAGTGTCTTTGTAAGAATAGAATAGGTTATAGATTTGCCAATTTATTATTTTTATTCTTTAGAACTAAAATACTAAAGGTTATAAATTTGCTAGACACTACCCCAACAACAATAGATTGTAGAGGTTATAAATTTGCAAAGCACTAATTATATTCTACGAAAATTAAAAGAGGACACTAAAGATTTCAATGTAAATCAATTTAAGTATATTACAAATAGTGCGTCATTTGTAAATTGGTGTCATATACTAATAGGATAAATTATTGACTTAGCAAACTAATTATAATTCCTAAAAGTGAATCACTTATAACAAAATCACTCAATAAATGGCTTCAAAAGTAGAGTGTAAATAGAACATCTATGGCAACAAAGACCATTCAAACCAATAAACATATAGAAGAATAAGAAATGGAGGAAAAAATAGTACCATAAAAACAATCATAAATTACAATAAAAGTACATTCTAGAACAATAACTAATTAATATTCTTGAATTTATAGTGACATTGATATATATCGCATACACTTGAATCACTTAGCTTCAACATTTATCCCTAAACGTCTATTGTCCCTCAAACAAACAACATAAAGTTTAGGTTAGTATTGTAAGAGTCATTTTAGAAAGGATGTTTGTGAAATTTTGAAATCAGATGTAGACTTTCATGAACTTCATCAAAATACATATTTATTTTTTTATTAGGTGCCTAAATTAAAAGTTATGCTGCTTGAAGTTTCTTGGGCAAAAAGGGCAACTTTAATCAATTGGTGAAAAAAAACATATCTCTTTCTTAAATTTCTTAAAATCCTTTTCCCTTATAAGCTTGTAATTTAGACAATCAAATGGACTGAAATCTTCCACATTCCCATAGGAGAGAGTCTAGTACACTTACAAACAATTAAAATCCAAAAAAGAAACTTTTTCTACTACATATTTTGTCTCAATGCACATAAACATGACAATTTTTGACAACTTGTTAAATGTACTCTCAATCCTAGAGGGATTAACTTCCAAAACTAACACCAAGGCAAGGATCAAAAATCAAATCACCTAATTATAAGCACAATAGATAAAGCAACCAAAGTAAACTCACTATTGGAAAAAAATTAAAAGTTTGCATGGTCTTCTTCTTGAAAGACTTCAAAATAATCAATTGAAATTCCATGTGAATAGTCTTCTCATTAAGAATCCTTTGATTTTGATGTTGCCAACCGAAAGATGAAAGGTGAATGGTAGTGCTACAATCATTTCTATAGCTAAACTTGCCAATCATTGATTTTGTATTCTTCACAAAAACAACAGGAGAAGAAAATACAAGAGGTCACAAACTTTGAACATGTTCCTCGAGTCATTTCCAATGAAAACAATAGTTTTCAATCAATGATCAACACCATAACATATTCACAAATGATAACAAATTCCAATGAAGAGCTCCAAACAACAACATACGCCACAATTGGGCAGGATTGCCAACCTCGTCACCAATAATCACCACAAGAACACACACCATTTTGGAAGTGGTGAAAGCGATTAGCATCCCTAACAACAATCTCTCGTTCAGTCGCCTTTGAGATAAACTTGGTTGCTGTATGGCAGTCTGAACACACTCGAAGGTTCTTGAACACCCGGATTGGCTCTGCAGGGGATGTCCGCATGAGTCCGTAAGCGATAGCCAGCTTCTCACTATGGGAGCAAAGAGCAAGTTCTTTCTCCTTCTCCTCAATGTTCCGCAACACTAGCCGGGTATCGGGAATGTAGCCTTCGGCCTTAATGTTCTCACTCAATCTCCTCAGCTCAGCATAGATCTCCTTCGCTTCTGAGTGAGAAGTATCCCCTACGACGAAGTCATGGACCTTGTTATCAACTTCAATCCAGCTACGCCCTGGCTCCTTGCGTATACCTCTCTCCTGCATCATAGTGCGCACCCACGACACCTCCTCCCACTTGCCAGCTGCAGCATAGATATTCGAGAGAAGCACGCATGCAGAAGCATCCATCGGTTCCAACTTGAGACGCTCATTAGCGGCAAGTTTGCCCAAATCCACATTACCGTACGTTCTGCAAGCACCAAGCAAGGCTCCCCAAGTTGCACCATCCGGTTCCACTGGCATGCTGCCAATCAAGAGCTTTGCTTCCTCCAAGTGTCCTGCTCGGCCAAGAACATCCACCATGCAGGTACAAAGCACTACATTAGGTTCGATGCCATAATCTTGGGTCATAGCCAGAAAAAGTCTACGGCCCTCATCCACAAGCCCAGCATGACTACAGGCCGACAACACTGCAGCGAAGGAGATCACATTAGGCTTCACACCGCCTGCAATCATATTTTTGAACACTTTCAGGGCTTCGTGCCCACATCCATGGTCTGCAAATCCACCAATCATCACGGTCCACGTGATCTCATCACGATCGTGCATCCTATCAAACACTAGCCGAGCATCATCCAAACTGCCACACTTTCCATACATGTGGACAAGCGCAGTGCCCACACGCAAATCCGACTCAAGTCCCGCTTTGAGGATATGCCTGTGAACCTCCTTCACCCACTCCAAAGCCCCTACGCTTGAACATGGATTCAGAATACGCGCAAACGTAAATGCATCGGGTTTGAAGCCTTCCCTTTGCATTTGCAAAAACAGTTCATATGCTTCTTGTCCACATCCGTGTTCGGCAAGTCCACCAATCATCACGGTCCACGTGATCACATCACGATCGTGCATCCTATCGAACACTAGCCGAGCATCATCCAAACTGCCACACTTTCCATACATGTGGACAAGCGCATTGCCCACACGCATATCCGACTCAAGTCCCGCTTTGAGGATATGCCTGTGAACCTCCTTGACCCACTCCAAAGCCCCTGCGCTTGAACATGGATTCAGAATGCTCGAAAACGTGATTGCATCGGGTTCGAGGCCTTCCTGTTTCATTTGGAGAAGCAGTCCATATGCTTCACTCCCACATCCGTGTTCGGCAAGTCCACCAATCATCACGGTCCATGTGATCACGTCACGATCCTTCATCCGGTCAAAAACTAGTCGAGCATCATCCAAACTGCCACACTTTCCATACATGTGCACAAGCGCATTGCCCACACGCATATCCGACTCAAGTCCCGCTTTGAGGATATGCCTGTGAACCTCCTTGACCCACTCCAAAGCCCCTGCGCTTGAACATGGATTCAAAATGCTCGAAAACGTGATTGCATTGGGTTCGAGGCCTTCCTGTTTCATTTGGAGAAGCAGTCCATATGCTTCACTCCCACATCCGTGTTCGGCAAGTCCACCAATCATCACGGTCCATGTGATCACATCACGATCCTCCATCCGGTCAAAAACTAGTCGGGCATCATCCAAACTGCCACAGTTTCCATACATGTGCACAAGCGCAGTGCCCACACGCAAATCCGACTCAAGTCCCGCTTTGAGGATATGCCTGTGAACCTCCTTGACCCACTCCAAAGCCCCTGCGCTTGAACATGGATTCAGTATGCTCGAAAACGTGATTGCATCGGGTTCGAGGCCTTCCTGTTTCATTTGGAGAAGCAGTCCATATGCTTCACTCCCACATCCATGTTCGGCAAGTCCACCAATCATCATGTTCCACGTGATCACATCACGATCGTGCATCCTATCGAACACTAGCCGAGCATCATCCAAACTGCCACACTTTCCATACATGTGCACAAGCGCATTGCCCACACGCAAATCCGACTCAAGTCCCGCTTTGAGGATATGCCTGTGAACCTCCTTGACCCACTCCAAAGCCCCTGCGCTTGAACATGGATTCAGAATGCTCGAAAACGTGATTGCATCGGGTTCGAGGCCTTCCTGTTTCATTTGGAGAAGCAGTCCATATGCTTCACTCCCACATCCGTGTTCGGCAAGTCCACCAATCATCACGGTCCATGTGATCACGTCACGATCCTCCATCCGGTCAAAAATTAGTCGAGCATCATCCAAACTGCCACACTTTCCATACATGTGCACAAGCGCATTGCCCACACGCATATCCGACTCAAGTCCCGCTTTGAGGATATGCCTGTGAACCTCCTTGACCCACTCCAAAGCCCCTGCGCTTGAACATGGATTCAGAATGCTCGCAAACGTGATTGCATTGGGTTCGAGGCCTTCCTGTTTCATTTGGAGAAGCAGTCCGTATGCCTCCTGCCCCAATCCATGCTGTGCAAGTCCACCGATCATTATGTTCCATGAGATCACGTCGTGTTCCTCCATTCGCCGAAAAACTACTCGGGCATCATCGATACTGCCACACTTTCCATACATGTGGACAAGCGCATTGCCCATACGCACATCTGATTCAAGCCCAGCATGTCTTACATACGTATGAACTTCTTTGCCCCACTGCAAAGCTGATGGATCGGCACATGCCTTCAGGATGCTCGAGAATGTAAATGCATCTGGCTGGACCCCTTTGTGGCACATTTGATTGAACAGCCCCATTGCTTTGTCAGCATGATTGTGCTTTGCATAACCTCCAATCATAATGGTCCAACTGAACACGTTCTTGTTCACAAGTTTATCAAACACTCCACGTGCATCCTCCAATTCTCCACACCTGATATACACGCTCACTAGGTTGTTTGCCACATATCTATTCTGCTCCATTCCACTCTGGTTGATGTAGTCGTGAACCTGCTTCGCGACATTAACATTAAGGTTTTTCTCCTTCAAGCACCGTCTCAAAACTTCAACATACATAAACGAGTCGATGGCCATGCCTTGTTCTAGTCCTTTCTTCAAATTACCAATTGCTTCAGTCGTGCTTCTTGCAGTTTTCAAGGACATACTACCGCCACCACCCGGTACAATATGCCTCGACTCTCTTGCAGTACTCGGCACAATGCATCCTCTTCCATTGTAGCCCTCAGATAGCCTGATTCATCAATAGATTCTTCAATAGAAACCCCTTCGAAAGAAGAACACTGATACACAGTGAAAGGGTGCAAGACCACTAATGCCCAGTACTCACATATTTCAACATCCACAAATTTGCATCCATCCATTTGAATTCTTAATCTCTCTCACATACATAGCAATTCATTGCAAATCATTCCACTTTAAGTGCACCCAATAACCAAAAGGAAGAACAAAGCATATTGCACACACAAAAATCCTTAAACTCACCCAAAATCACATATTTCTAGATGCACCTACTCTAGAACTAGCCAACTCAATTCCTAAACTTACCTATCTCCTTGTGTTGTGTCTTGAGAATCTTTGGAGCGATAATCAACAGGAGGTTGCATTCTCCCTTCAGTTGTCAAGTGGAGCATTGCCTTTACCCATGGTGGAGTTGACCAGCCATATATCCAAAGTGCTTTCCTTGCCACCTTATGCCTAAAGTCAGGTGATCTAGGATTCCTCTGTAGGCACCACAACCCATGATCAGATCCTACAAAACTGTCTCATATTCATTTTGCATCTAACAATCAATATTCCAGGAATATTTGTGGAAGACACTGCAATGATCTGAGCAGTGTTCACTCCACTCAATGACAGCAAACAACGCAATTTCATACTTGTTGCTTTACGAAGTGCCCACAAGTGCCCATGGCCTTGTAAAAGCAAGAAACGTCCCGTCACTTGTTGAGCCGAGTATTGTATCCGCTTTCTTTTATCTAGTCATACCTTGTCAGCTCTGTTGTCCCACCACTGCGTAGGATCCGCGAAGTACTCTTTCCAAAGTTCTTCAACCGACTGTGGTTCACCTGAATCCACCGCAATATGATTTACCCATGTCAGTCACATTCTCACCAGGAGAGGCAAACTCTTTCTGTGACGATGGGCATATGATACATACCTGAAGTATAGGAATTCGAAGGTGATCTCTTCCAAACTGATGAAAATGGTGAACACCGGATTGGTCCACAGCCTCGTATGTGAGAGGACAAGGGCAGGGATAAAGAAGGGTAGATAGGCCATGGAGACCTGAAGACTGAGATTGCACAGATATCCTGGGTACACAAACGTCAACACTCTGCTAATAAGCAACTTCGTACCATTCAAAGCGTTCTTCCCATCAATACCGGGGTTTAGGGTTAGGTCAACCATGTTACGTTGGAAAAATGTGACAAACTCTTTATCCAACAGTGCTGTAAAGGAGACCTCATACTTCGACACATTTGTTGTCAGCATGACCACAGTAGTCCAACCCATGTCACAATGAAGTCATCCAACCGCTTAATTCACTCACCTGTGCACCACCGAATCCACGCACCGACAAAAAGCTTCTCTGTTCTCTCCTGCACTGCAATTGTTGTCTACAATCTAAATCCCACGACACCAATTGAGGTGGCAGTCCCATCACTATCTGCCTGCATTACAGAAACCAATTCACACTAACTGTTACTAAGAAGAACATCACACAGAACAACGCCGGAATGGACCTCAGAATTGAACCTGTGGACAGAAACACATCAAATTGAGAAGAAACTACATGTGCGAAAAATCCGCTACTACCTCCAATCCTGAAAACCCGAACACATGAAATAAAGTCCACAAACAAAACCGCATACCTGACGCTTCCGGCGGACAAATGAAGCAAGACAAGCTGCCCAAGGACGGCAAACCTCCACTACGGGCTCAATCAATTGCTGAGGCAAGAATCCAACATACACCCATTGATTAGCATACAACCCCAGTCAACTGACTTGACTATTGGAAATTACCATCGCTTCAAGGAGGGTCATCAAAAACTTAGGTTCAATCTAAATTACAGTTCTCCTTTGATACGAATGACAAGACTAATTAAATTTAGATTGTTCGAATGACATATATCGAAATATGCATGAAAACCTACCAGAATTGATCATAACACATCCATGAACCGCAACAGGGGTCAGAACCCAATCCCCAGCCCAGCCAGATCGCTCAATCCAGTTCCCGGAATGTGTTTTCGACTTGTCTGGCACAACTTTGACTTCCTCCCTGCTGTTCGCGCTGCCCAATCTCCTGCCCCATGGTGCACACGTGCACACCCCTATTCTGACATATGACGATACCTCGTATTGGGTGAATATGACAGGAATCAGCATATGTGGCACCGATTTGGCCATTTCCAGCATATCGTTCAAATGTGAAGCAAACAAAGGTGATAGCGAAGTCGCTTTCGACTCTGCAACACAAACGTGAGTTCTCAATCGGTTCGGTACATCTTACCGGCCCTGAATCCAGGCTGCTGCCACTTGAACTCTGTTGCAGCTCACACCACATCTATAGTACACACTTTGAGCAGTTCTTTCGAGCTCTGCCGGGATTAAGTACTAATCCGGAAAGACATGAGTAAGTGTTTTTCCCTTGCAGGCCCAAGCTTCTTTCAAGGTTCGAAGACTGGGAATCACGCAGTCATCAGCATTGAATAACTTATAGCTATGCTGATTGCCACGGACCGCAATAGATCACGAGTTCCCAACTCCAAGACGAATAAATTTCCTCAAGCGAAAATCCTAAACCCTAGTTCGCGAAACGGCTCATTTCTTCTTGCTCAGTCTGAAACTCCCATATCAGCTCCTAAGCCAAAAAAAACCGGGATGAATTAGAGGACCTGCTATTTGAATTGCACTGCACTAATTGCGCAGCAAGATATCATCACAATCAGCAAATGAATTACTCGCGCTCCACAAGCTCCGAAGGAACAAGCGCTAGTCTACTCTCCTGGAGTACGAGCAGGAAAGGTCGATACAACGTTTCTCCTACAACAGCTGGCATCTCCCCTCCATCCTACAATTTCCATCACACTCCCACGAGCTCCAATTCAAATGGCTCCCAACCAACTGCCAGAGCAGAGAAACAAGTCAGAATCCCTCTACCAATCCTGCACAAGCGGGCATTGCAGTCGGGTACTACCCACATTCAGTCATCCTAACACAACAGTACGAGAAATCTCCCTCACTTCACCACAACAGCCATACGTGCACCCGCAACAGACTGCAGCATGCAGCAGCAGCACCCTTGCTCTGCCAAAGTTCGCGAGCTTGGGATCAAGGAGTCCCCAACCTCTCTCACCGTGTCCATTCCTGCTGGACGCTTGCTCTGGACTCTGGACTCCCTCCTCTGCGGAAACGGTACAGTAGTTCTTCTCCTCGCCAATGCCTGATACGATACCCTTGACGCTGCTCGCCTTATCTGGGCCCCGAACATCAATGGAAACAGATTAACCCCTAAATGACAGACCCATCACCATTGATTATAAGCCACTGCCAATCACTTAGTTTGTTGCCATTTTGCAACTAGATGTGTATGAAAAAAATTATATTTATTTTTCAGAGATGAAATTATACGTCTTCATTACTTCACAAAAAATTTAGATTTTTTTGTGGAAAATTAATGTTTTAGAGAATTTTTGAAGATAAAGTGAAGAAAAATCACATCAAATAGAAAATTATTTCCAAAAACTTGAAAATTTTACCATGTGTGTACATTACAATGACAAATATCACAGTATAAACTCAATTTCCATATCATTCTATAATTAGAATTCAATAAACATTCAAAATACATTCAAAATTCAAATTGCAATCAAATATTCAATACTAGAAATTTTCCCAAAATTCAAATTGGAGTAATAACTAGAGTAGATGACCTTCATTTTGCTAGTTGGGTTCAAGCTCAAAAAACATCATTTTTGTGGAGAAATTTCAGATTTAGAGCAAGGAGCAACAACTTCCCAAAATACACTAAAATAGCATATTTTGTGATCCATTTTTTTTTTTAAACTTCTCATTTATGTGAAGACAAAAACTTGCAAGACTACAAACTCAATTGGATATTCTTTATAACTCAATATGAAAAGTCAATAAGAAAAAACACGGATGAAAAGTGCTTCCAATAGCTTTAAAACTCACTGGATTGTCATCCGAACATCACAAAACGGCGTTCCAGGCATTCTAGGGTTAAGTTATTGTGCAGATGTTGTTGCACTCGGCCCTCCTCGGCCCGATGTCCTAGGGTGTTTGCCAGCCGGGTAGGCGGAAATTTCAAGCGCCCCGACCGCCAGAAGCCTCCTTCGAAGGTAGGGCTAGGACGCATGCAACTCCAACGTGTTGCTCCCCCTCCAAATCCGATTTTCTCGTTTCTCATCTCTAGTCGTTGCGCTCATTGACTCCCTCGTCTTTGTGTCTGCACCGCTCCTCCCTGCGTGAAACTAATGAAGATGTATGGGTGTAGGTGCAAGTGATCTAATTGGCTTAAACCTAGGAGGTGCCTTTCGTATTAAAAAAATTATTAGTCATATAAAGTTTATGGTTTGGAAATTTATAGGAAGAGCCCTGTATAGGGATGTCCCTCCCACCCACCCGGGTCTACCTATAAATTTGAAATTTGAAATTTAAAAATTTCATGTGCTCACCAAGAAATTGGTGCACTATGCGGCATAGCTTTGATGGTTTCACCTTGTACACCCACCAGTCCAATATAATCCTGTACCAATATTTGCTCCCTTTCTATATATGATTATATGGATACATTATTACATTTCAATTTGAAGACATTAAGTTTTGTGGGATCCACAAGGTAGAGGACTTCTTTTATGATTTTAAGACATGATGTAAAAAAGAAATTAGGAAATGTTGGTTGAAATGTAATTTGTTCATGAAATTATTGTATAATAGATGTTTTGAACTGGTAGTCTACTTGTGATAATTTAAATGTACTATACATGTGAACCTCAAAAACTAATGAGTTATTTGTTTCTATGTTTCAAGATATGAATTATTACATGGCATTATGCAGATTGAAAAAGTAAAAGGGTGTCCCATGAAATTATGAAAAGAAATGATTGGATTTTGTTTTAAAATGTATTCATAATTCAAAACACCGAGGTCCACAATTGTACATAGCACAATAAGTACATGCACTTGCATGAATTTATTATCCTCCTAAAGGATGTTTATAAGAAAGGACTGAACACTGGAATGTAATTTAGTATAATATAACGTATATCAAGATTAAACATTGCATTCATACCACAAAAAATTATTTGAAGTTATTGTCCCATACCCTTGTAGAGGCGTAGCCTTCTATATACATGTACATCCTAAATTATTAACCATGAACTACTAATTCAATAACATAAATATTGGTGCTTAAATACTAAGGAATGAAATTGACAATTGAATACGATGACCACTCATGTACGAGAATTAATGGAAGGAGAACCTCACATATGATCATTTGAACGTTTTTGATGTACTTGTACAATGTACTTCTCATTCATGAATTTATGACATTGTAATATGTAAAATTCGAACCCTATAACCTATATTGATATATTTATTCATTTCATTGAGAAGGGGGAGAGAGGGGTCAACTTTATGGCCTTCACCAATTTTTCTAAACTTTAATTCATTAATTCATTAATTTTTTCCTCATTAATTATATTTTTGACGAAATGTTAAGTTTTGATACATTGCCCTTGCATTTCATATGAGAGAATTATGGATAATCTTTTTTTTTGAGCAATTAGAGCATATTCTTCAGTGTTGACAAAATAAATCTATTAATTCGTAGTGTTCATTTGTGAATGCAATTGTTCAGAGATTGATAACTAGAGAAGAAGTTCTACTTGGTTTATTGAATACAATAGAGTGGGCACATCCGAACAAAAAATAATTATTTCTTCGAATAAATTCTTTTAGGTAGGTTTTCTAAATGTATCAATACATCTTGAATTCTCAATGAAGTACGATGTTTAGCTTTGAATCATTGCATCAATCCATCTTGAATTCTCAATGAATGAGGTTAAAATTATGACTTATGAGGTGTTCTACACTTTTACATGGTCAACAATTATGGAATCTCTATTTTTTTACTCAAAAAATAAAGTTGTAAGTGCCCTGTTTGATGAATTTCTACAATTCTTTCAAAAAAGCAAATTACAAGATGTACATGACTAATCAAAAATTACAAATCTCTAACCAATGGGATCGTAATTTTTCAAGGGCATAACAAAATCCTATTCAATTTTGTAATTTTGTAATTATATACTTTTTTTTTTTTTTCTTCTATATGTTATAGAATTTCAATTAAAAAACTATACAACTTACATTGTATAGCATTTTCTGTAAATTATCACAAAATAGCAAAATACTGTGAAAACACCTCCATGTTATCCTCATTAGACAATTTTAATAGTGTAATGACGTGCATATAGGGGATCCTAAAACTGCAGTGCTACTGAAAAAATGAATCCAAAAAATAAAATACTAAATAAAAGCCCTTACGATAAATTGATCCCATGCTAGACGGGTCGTCTGCCCTTCCGACCATCCGCCCTCTTCGTCCGCCTATTGGTGTATCCGCACTTCGTCAAAGGCCGTGCGATCCATCAGGCAACACTTTCGGTCCACACAATGGGGGTGTCTGATTCAGACAGACCCTAAAGCGTCGTCCGAGCCATAAATAGCGTTTCGAATGCCTAATTTTTTCACAACCGTTTCCCTTCGGGAGTGGATTATCTAGTGTCTGATGTGAATCCGTGGCTCTACACACTCCTTCCGGTTTGGTGTGTGAATGGTTGTGCTTGGATACTTGATTGTTTTAAGTCATTTGGTTTGAATAATTATTTGGATGTAAGGAATTCTAAATCGTAAAACCGTTTGACTCCATTGCATTCCAAGTGTGAAGCACTTGATGCACTTGGTGCAAATTTTTTAGAAAATTGTGTCATCAATTCTCTTCATTGTAATTAAGGTTATCATGTCTCACCCTAAACCATCGAGTAAAAGTAAGAAAGGCAAATCCCCAGACAAGAATTAGAAAGATTGGTAAAATACAAATTGCGTAGCTGAACATGGATGGGAAGAGGAACCCAAGAGACTTTGTGATTGCACGAGATGCAAGAAGTACGTAAAAATGACGCACCTCTTCAAAATGTGGCCACGAGAATGCGCTAAACAACAAGTTTATTGATGGGAAGGACAAATGTCCACATATATGAGCAGACACTTTATTCACCGTTATGAAGAAGTAACGCGTTGTCGTGTTGAGAGCGTTTGCTTTGGGAAATCACGAGGATTCTGGTTGCGATCAGAAATGGCTTGAGAATGAAAAAAATCGTAAAATGATATAAACAAATGAATTCATGATTTATAGAATCTTCGAATTTTTGAGTCTTCAAATCTTCAAACTGCTACTTGTTTTCCTATCTTGTGGTGTTTCTAAATAGGCCAAGAGTTAAGGTAAGATGATAAGAAACTACAAGCTCCGGACGTGTAAAACGGGACAGCCAGACCACGAGCTGAACCATCTGAAGGACTGGATCCTAAATTTCAAACCCACGGTGACCAACAAACTTGCCTTACCAGTGGAAACAACATAAAACTCTCGACCATGTGGGCAATTAACCCCATTTCGTCGCATCCACATCACAAAATGAAGTTAGCGTTGGTGTAATCCAAACCGCCTGCAACAATAAAATTTACAAAGCCACAAGCCACACACACACACACACAAGTCTTTGACACTTCC
Organism: Rhytidiadelphus loreus; assembly: GCA_947034895.1. Lineage (NCBI taxonomy): Eukaryota > Viridiplantae > Streptophyta > Bryopsida > Hypnales > Hylocomiaceae > Rhytidiadelphus > Rhytidiadelphus loreus. The sequence goes on from OX344764.1 coordinate 52,526,154, forward strand.
GCCAATCTCCAACTTCAACCTCCAATTCTTAAGCTGAACTTTGGTTGAGTGTCACCATTGCTTCATAGCTCCAAATTTCGACCATGTAGGTCATAATTCCCACTTCGTCTCTCCCGTTTTGCTAAGCTATCAACGCTTGCAAAACATCAACAACAACCACCAAAAACACCACCAAAAACACCACCAAAAACACCACCAAAAACACCTCCAAAAACACCTCCAAAAACAAACCCCATTGCCAAATTTCAAAATACCGTAACTTCTTCAATTTTTGGCAATTTTTGGCAATTTTGCAATTTTTGGATAGCTATTACAATTTTTGGACTTTCTAACATTAAATGTGCACCCTAATAGTCCCCAAACACCAAATCAGCACTTTTGTATGTTTGGACCAGCACATACAAGGGTTTCAACTATCTCACTCAAACTCTCATATCTTTTGCAATTTTAATCAGAATTGCACGAAACAAGTTGGACATGGATTATTACACTCAAGAGCTTCTTCTTAGTCTTTCTTAGCAACCTCTTAAGCCCTTTAAAACCCTACAACTCCAGATCAACACCTCCAACACTTGAAACTCTAAAGTTTGATTTGCCAGTGCTTCCGCACGTCACCGCTAATGTCTCCAACGCCAAACAATAATTCAAACCTCTCCAACAACTCTAGTGCTCTAACATCAACACTTAACTCATTCTCTTCAAGTAATAAGTTTCTTCTAACTCTCCTAGATTGCTTCTACTTTGTCTCAATTGGATTAGTCTTGCAAAAGAATTTAAATCAATGAATAACACTAGTAAAGATTGGTATAACAACCAACCATCATTACATTCCATGCTCCAAACACTAAAAGAAAATGAGGGGTTTTGCAACTAAAGTATGCAACTCATTTTGTAGTTGCATAGGACGTTTGCAACTAGGTGACAATGTAGAGTCCGTAGTTGCAGTGGACAAGTCGCATTAGTTGCAGTCTAGTTGCAAGGTTTTTTGTCATCCGACACCATACAAAGAACTTCATCTTTGTGTGCAACTTGTTTGCAACTTGCTTGCAAGTTGTAGATTTGTAAATTTTAAAATATAAATCTCAATGATTTGTAGATTTCAAATTTTCAGATCTACCTCCTTTCTAGATTTTAGAATTTCAGAACTACCTTTTTCTTAGATTTTAGAATTTCAGAACTACCTTTTTCTTAGATTTTTGAATTTCAAATCTACCTTTTTCTAGATTTCAAAATTTCAAATCTATCCTCTTCCTAAATTTCAAAATTCAATTTCCTAGATTATAAAATTTCTTGAATTTTAATTATTTTTTAAATTCCTGTATACAAAATCTACAAATTGTAGAAACCCACAAATTATAGAAATCTTAGAATTCTATCAAAAGAATTCATTACATAAGACTATAACAACTAACAAGTCTTATATGTTCAATCTAATGGTACTCTTTATAATTGATATGGGTCAATTGATATAACACGAATGGGAATGAACTTTGAAAGCAACTAGAAAACAACTAGAGTGCAACTAAGAAACAACTAGCGTACAACTAGGAAACAACTATGGTCATTTTACAGTTGCATAATAGTTGCATAGGACACTACACTAAAGATGATATTTAGTGTTGAGTGACATTTAGTGTTTTTACCCCCCTACTAGCTACAACACTAAATCTGAACTTGTCCACAATTAGTGTTAGACTTGAATGTGCCGGCTGCAAACTTCAGAGCCTTGTAACTTTTGCAAAAATTCTTGTAGATGCCGAAAAACATCTCATTTTCCTTATTTGAAGAATTTTTGCAAAAGTTACAAGGCTCTGAAGTTTGCAGCCGGCTAGCCCTAATCGGTCCGATTCTGTCGGTGAACAGTGATATTTCGTCTGATATGACAACTCTGGTTCACATTTAGTGTTTGAATTGACATTTAATGTTACTTACTTTCATAGGGTAATTGGCTTTTAGTGTATGCCTTCGTATTTAGTGTACAAGACACTAAATATCATCTTTAGTGTAGTTGTTTCCTAGTCTTTTTTTGCAACTACAGAATGACTACTTTGCAACTAAAACAATGAATGAATGTTGTAAAACAATGACACAAAACAACTACATTAGATTTGGTGCAAATAGAGAGGAAACTAGTTGCATGACAGTTGTATAGGGCACTAGTTGCATAGTAGTTGGTTGTGCCGGATGTGTTTTTCTTCTAGTGAAATCCTATCAACTCAAAACCACAATACATGCAAGACTTGAAGAGAATGAATGAGCAAAGGGTCGGCCTAGGGTTACAATCACCCCAAAGGCGCCCCAAAACAGCTCCGTTTACACCTCAAACAATTCGTAAACACTAGTTTAGCCCTCCAATGGCCAAGACATGACTATTTTGGCTATTCCATAGCTACAACCAATCCCTACAAAGCTCTACAGAGCCTAATAGCTACTCGTCAACAAATAACGTGACAAACTGGACTATTGCAAGTGATTGCCAGCCTAGAGTGGTCCAATTGAGAATAGTTTGGATTTCCTTCAGTTGTGGTGTCACATGGAGAGGATGAATGGTCGAATGATGATGATGATGGTGGAGCTCCAGCACCTGTAATATTGGAAGAGAGGCAGGAGTATAGAAAAAATCAAGAAGAGGTTGAGTACGAACAACAAATGCAAGAAACAATGCATAGAAGCGTAGAGGACTGTGATCGACAAGATGGGTATGATGAATTCTACCAACGTGACCGTGGTGCATATGACCCACAAGATGGGCCCTATGGTTCACACTATAGCTGTGACCCCCGACATCGCTCTCAAAATGTTGGAGGCTCTTATTACGGTGGTTCAACTCAAGGAGGATCAAACCATGGTGATTCAATTTCTCCTCCAACTTTTGAAGGTCCTTACTCCAGAAATTAAGGACAAGAAGGTGGGCAAAGTGGATATGGAGATGACTACTATGGCGGAGGACCATATCTCAGTGTTTACAGGTGTGTTCCTATAGGCTTAAGCCAGAGAGACGTCACCAATTCAGATTCTGAGTCAAGCCGAATCAAAGTATTGTAGTGTTTGTCCTACAATATGGTCTCCTAATTGTAATTTGTTGTCTGCCATACAATGATAAAATACAGAATGTAGCAAACATAGTGTAATGATGTCAACGAGTAGTAGTCACGTATTGTGCAATTATGCTACAAATATAATGTATTGAAATATATTATTAGTGATTAATTTCTCATGTTAATGGTATTACTGGCTGCCATTGATGTGTAACCGATTAAGCCGTGGTGTTTTGGAATATAAATATAGCAGTGGACCAACTTTTACCATTTTGTCATTCAAATGTGAAATTGTGAATGCACCATTGTAGATGGGAGGTTTATCCCAAATGTACATGAGAAATATTGAAGTGCTTTGAACCTCTTGCATACAATGTGATTTTTTTAAAAGCATAAAGTAGTATGTTATATCTTTTAGCCTCCCTTGTCATAAAGTAAATTATCACTTAGTAGTACATCTATCCATCACACACGTTGACCCTTGTGAATTGTGATGGAAAAAAACATTTGGAGAATAGGATCCAATATTTAATAATCTTCCTATTCTTCCTATTTAAAAGATAAAGAAAAAGTGCTTAAATTTACAAAATACAAATTTATTCCAATTTTGTTTTGTGGACCTCCTACCTTAACCCCTAAAGTCATTTTGTCTCTATGGGGGACAAAATGAATTTTGGGCAAGCTCCTATGATCTCAATTTTTACTAAATTTTTTTGGAACTTTTTCATAAGATAGATAAACTAATGAGGTTTTCGAGAATATAATTTTTATTTCAGTTGGTGCCCATGAGTAAAAGTTACAAAATGGGGGAGACCAGGTAGCCCAAAAAATCCACCAAAAATTTAAATAAATATTTAAGTATTTTTTTTCTTGTAGAGTATATTTTCCTCTGAATGGAAAGCTTTGATTCATTCCATTTGGATTAGTGATGTGAAAGTTATGGAGTTTCTTGTTTTGTGGACAATCATAGGAATATCTTTAAAAAAAAAATTCTTCCACTTGGAATGCTAATATCTTTCAATCTATACGAACGGTCAAACATCACAAAAAATTTATAACATAATCTAAGACAAGTGTAGAACAAGATCCTATGGTTAGATTCTAAAATTTATTTCAAAAATTTACTTCATAGGTGAACGTAGCAAAATTGATAGTTTTGAGTGGGTTTGGCAAAAAAATAGCCTTGGGAGTTGGAACTTTAGGGGTTAAGAACAATTTTACAGGGCATTTTATAAAACAAATAGAAATGTATATATTATGTTGAAATTTATATATATATATATAATATTATACTAAAATGGTATAATGTATTAAATTGTCGGAATAGCCGTCGGAACCTTGAGCGGCCAACGCACGGGGCCATCCAATCTGTCGTACGGCTAAGTGTTCGATCTGTCATATGGCCGAGCGTCCGACTTACAAGGGCTGTCCGATCAATTGGACGGCTGAGTTTCCAACGCACGGGGGCCATCTAATCGATCAGATGGCTGATGCATCGGACGCATTGTAGGCGTTTGATTTTGGATGCGGCCTGTGCGTCGGAAAGGTATAAGAGGGTCGGACAACCCCGTCCGATCCTCACTTTTGTTTTCTCCCTTTCATTTTGCAAGAGTGAAGCGAAGAGCTTGGTGGTTCATGCCCCCATTGGTTCTTCTTTTCGGGAAAGCAAAAGTGCGACTTTGAGGGCCCTTTATTGCCATTTTTTTCAGTGGTGGTGCAAGTTTCATTTGAAGTTAATGTCCCCTATCAACTGTCACTTATCATTTCACTTTGCGAATATTCATTCATACAAGAAGTTAATCAAGATGCCAAGAACAAAGAAGGTTGCAAAGAGAAAACAAGTGGAACATAAAGGAGGTTCACACAATGAGGCAAGTAGGGACATTTCCTCTAATGCATGCAAGAAATTTCTAATCAAGTTGATTGTCAATTTCTACAAGTCGGAAACCACTATGTCACTACACAACAAATATGTGAGGTACAATGAGGAGTGCTTCCAAAAATTCAAGGTAGACATGTGGCAACTGATGATGAATGCGGTCTCTGTTTTGGAATGGCACCACAAGACAGAGAAGGACTTCCAAAAATTCTTGGAAAATAGGGTCAACGATGCACTGTGGAATGCATCGATGGTGCTAGGAAGGTATGGCTCTCAATATCGGGAAAATGATGAGGCTTTTCATGAAGTCAATTTGAAAGTTGACTTGTTTGTTGTACGATGCAAGCCCTTTGCAAAGAGCCATAATAGACAAGGATCTTTGAGTCGGTGAAATAGCACTGATAGAGTTGATGAATTGGATCAGGGCGGAGAACATCTCATAGCGCTTCTAGACACGGCACAAATGATTGCCCAAGACCAGAAAATCATGAAGGGTGAATATGCAACAATTCGGAGGGTTTGAATTGAAGGGTGTCCAGGGATAGCTGCATTTTGGAAGTTCGTAGCAAAGCTATCCAATCAACACCGCACACAGCCTCATCTCGTGAGATTGGAACACCAGAACAAGTTAATGGTAGTGCAGATTCCACACCTTAGAATTATACGATTTGTTAGAGTGCATAGAACAACAAATGAAGTCGGTATTCGTATTGGTGGAATGGCGGAACACTAAGGCACATGATGAATCTAGATATTGATTATTCAGACAACATTGCCATTCAATTGCAAAATTCAAGGCCAACAGAGATAGAGTTGATCAAAGCTTACCGTCTGAGACGATTTAGAAAAAAGCGCACGTAACTTGCATGGGCATTGTTGCACATCATGAATGCGGTGCATGTTGCTAGACATCTTCACAATGATATCTTTCGAATAGACAACATAATGTTTCACTTTCCAGAAGACAAGTCACATGTGTACATTGGAGTCCGCGATTGGGGCATGACTATCGTAGCTTCTGAACCAATGAAGTCTTTATACACATTCACATGTGCAAGTGATATGGAGGAGACTTTGAGAAAGAGGTGGTAGGTGGACCCAAAGATTGCCTATATACACAAAAGAGATGCATATGTGTCAATCATTCCAAATCTATCACGTACATCGGAAGAATATGCAGTTTGTAAACTAGCTCAATGCATCAACAAGGATTGCATGTCCGAAGAATACTACACGTTGCATCGAGAATCAGCTGAATTGACAAGGTTGAGCCACCACGTTTTAGCCCTTATGTTTCACTCATACATGGAGCGGCTTTGCGGTGAAGGTTTGAATTACCGTGCCGGTTTGTCTCACATCATCAATTTCTTCTCCGGTGGGTGCAATTGGCATATGCCGGATGAGCACTTCCGCCATTCATATTAGTAGTTCAATGTACTTTATAGTAGCATAGAACTATAGAGGTATGTAGTAAATTTAGAATGAGGATGTACGCATGCACACTATATATTACCTAATTATGCAATATCAATGTATAACCATATATGTGGAATATGATAATTATACATTTTGAAACTTCAGTGTATTTCAATTGCTAATGATTATGATTTATTGTCACATTAAAGATGTAGATGACTTGAATGAGAAGGACAATACTTATTGTTGTTGAATGCTGAGGTGGCAATTGGCAAGGTTGTGTGAGAGATTGTAATCATTGTATGCACTATTAACCCCTAAAGGAAGGAGACTTTATTTTGCCCTAAACACTACCAAACTGCCATTTTTGATAGAAACACCCAGGAAAACACCCAATTCTAAATGAAAATCATTTTTGGACCTATGTGATCCTACTATCGTGGGATGTTGTGGAAAACTAATTTGCAAAGATGTGGCCAAAATATCATAATTTTGCACCATGTAGATTGCAATATATTAACGTTTGAGGATTCAAAAATCATTTTCTCGACCCTATGAAAATACGAGCAACTGCACTTGACTAGGTTGCATTTGTATGAAATAATGTCTAAAATGGTGGTTGTTCTTTCGGTTCATTCTTGAAGGCAAGTTGTCTTTTCCCTACTCAAAATTTTAGATCATTTGAAAAAGCACACCATGTAGGAACAAAATAGTAAGTACTAAGTAGAAGAAGTATAAAGTGATCAAAACACTGAATTGTTCCCAATTGAATAATAAAATTTAGAAATTCCAATCCCAACGGTGATAATGTAGTCCTAAACAATGTACATCATATGATATTATTTTTTTCAGCAAATATTAAGAAATGAGTGAAATAAAAGACTCGAAAGTTTATTTTTCAGTAGAGAATGAATACCTACTTACGTACCTGCAAACTATAACACCTCATAGCTTTCGTCTCTACATTTTAGAACTATTTACAACTTGAAGTGATTGTCACCCCTTTTTTGAAGGGTGGTTGTACTTCATATTTAATTTCATGAGTTTAGGGATTAATTAGAGGCTTGGAGTACTTTAACCACTTAAAGCACACTTGTCCCTAGAAGGGACAAGTGGAACTTTGGACCAGACCCTTGTAGTCTCTAATTTTGTCTTGTTTTTTTTAAGATAGATAAATTATTTGACTTCATGGGAATATCATTTTTTTCCAGTCATTGCTACATACCCAAAGTTAAATTCAAATTGGCTGAAAATAAAAAAATTCCAATTTTTTCTTCTTTGCACCTGAAATGGCAATTTTGAATGATTTTTGGCCAAAATAGGGCCTTGATCCTTTCATTGGGGATTAAAGTTCAACAATGGGTTTAGTTCTTGGGATTCCCCTGTAAGAAAAAAACAGTTAGAATAAAAATCTCTTGAATTCTACATTTGGGAACTATAAAGAATTTTAATTTTTTTCAACGTCACTTTACTTTCATGAATTTGAATGGGAATTATTTGAAATTTCCTAAAGTACAACAATGGGTTAATTTTTGGGCCTAAACCTTTGTTAATTAAAAAAATTGTATTTCTATAAAAATGTCTAGAATAATACAATTACCCATTTCGACCCTATTTAGTATTTAGAACTTATATCTTTTTTCTTTTCTTTCCTTAAAATAATTTTTGTGAGCGTGAATAGGAATTATATAAAACTTACATATCCTGAAGTTCAACAATGGATTCAATTTCTTTTCTTGGCTCATTTTAACAAAAATGTATTTGTTGTCCAAATCCAACCTGACCGTTCGATTCGGACCCCATTAGATTGGACCTAACCGTCTGATCGGACTTGCCTGTCCGATCAAGTTGTTGGCTCAGGGGGGTCATTTAGAGTGTCCATTAGAAACCACGTTCAAACAAAACTTTGGACCCCCTATATACTTTTTGAATTTTAAATAAAACAAAATTAAAAAGATATGAAAAGATTTTCCTACTTTGAAAGTTTATGTTTTGAATTATTGATATTTTTATTTGTTAATAATAATTAGTTACAAATTTTTGAAGTAAAAAGATACACTGTAGAACTGAAAAATAACTTTCACACCTCTATATTATATAAGAAAAAATTGTCTAAAAAATGAACAAAAAATTTCTAAAAATAACTCATTATTGAAAGCTCATTTTGAGTTGAATATTGACTCAATGGTCATCTAAATGTGTCCTCTATAATTATTTGAGTTGAAAAACATGCCATTTTAGTTCATTTTCAACCTCTTCTAGAAATCATTTCATATTTTATTTGAGTTGGAAATTTTGGCAATAGAAAGCTATAGTCATTATTAAACAATGTTCAAAATTTTAGGTTGAAATTATAGTTTATTAGAAACTACTTGTTTGCACGTGGTTTGTTATAGTAGAACCAAGTGCACCCTTTGAGGCTGTCAAATTGGAAGTGGCCATCCGATCAGGCCATCGGAAGAGGCCTTCCGATCAAGCCGTCGGATTGGAAGTGGCCGTTCAATCAGACCATCAAAAGAGCCTGTCTGAAGAGGTCGATTGATAGGACCTGGTCATTCAATCAGGCCGTCGGATCGGAAGTAGCCATCTGATCAAGCTGTCGGAAGAAGCCGTCCAATAGGACCAGACCGTTGGAAGACCTGATCAAGCCATCCGACGTCGGACGCAGTAACTGTTTTTATTCCCTAGTAAAAACAGAAATTTTCAAATGTCACAAGACATGCGGGGGGTGGGGGGGGGTGCAGACGTGGGACGTTCGAACATGAATCAAAACGTCTAGACGCCCTAACATGAGTCAGGACGTCCGAACATCCTATCAACCCTATCAAGATTTAATCACTAAAAATTCTTTTAAATAGTCATATGTTTGAAAAGTATAAAAAAATTGGATGAATTTTTTGTTTAAAGTACTATATTGTAAAAAAGACACTAAATTTAGCCTTAAAATTGGTGATTTATGTCTTTTTAAGGATTTTTTCCGTTAAATTTTTTCTCCAATTTGTTAAAGGGACATTTTGCAATACTATTCATCTGTAATTTTTTCTTAAAAATGACAACATCAAAGTAATTTATAGCTTTCAAAGTTCAAAAAAGAACTTGAGTCTTGTCCTAGCAAAGTAATCCCAATAGTACCTTTTAGTGTGGTTTGACCCAGCAAGCTTAAGTCCCGGTGTCATCAAGTCTAAACTAGTGAAGATTGACAACTGCAAAATCTTATAAGCCAAAGATTTTGTTACATCCTTTGAAGTAGAATCACTATCTTTCAAAGGCAACAAAATGTGGGCCTTAACTATAGTAGCGGCATCTGTAAGGCCAAATGATAAAGGTAAGCATGCTGGACCAATCTGGTCTACTGTATTGTTGTAATGCCCTCTTGAACTCTCATTGCCATTATTGCTAGAAGAAGTCATAAACATTTTCGTGGTTTGAGCATGAGTAGCAACTACAGCTACTATCTCACTAGATGCACCAAATATATAATGCTCAGAGCTAGAAGTACTAACTTGAGTTTGGAAAGGTGCAATTGAATCAGAAATTTGTACCAATGATGTAGAAGTCTTAAGTTTTTGTTCAAGCTCTACCACTTTGGCTTCAAGGGTCTTCTCTCTCTATGATTTGGCTATTTCATAGCTAGCAAGTCTCAACTCAGGATGAAGTTGAAAACAATCATCATCACCATGGTTGGTGCGACCACAATGATTACACTTTAGCTCCTTTTTCTTGGATTTCTCCCTTGCTTTGGTCACTTCTATCTTCTATTTGAACTTCTTTGAAGACTTGACCTTCTTCTTCTTTGGGCAATTGGGATCATTCTTGGCATGGCCAGATTTTCCACATCCTCAACAATGTAGAGTCTTTGAACTCTTCTCCAAACTACTCATAGCTGTAGTAGCCTTCTTAGGCTTAGTACTATCTATCATATAAGAAACCATGTTAATGCCATCATGTTAGCATTGAGCTTGATCACACCTTCCAACTACAACAAACACTTGTGCTAGCATTGCCTTACCTTTGTAGTAAAAATAATCCAGGATGAAGCCAAATCAAATAGTCACTTATCAATCTTTGATAAAAAGATCTTCACAAGCTAACTCTCAACAAAAACACCTCTAGACTCAACAACAAATCGTGTTAAACGTGCATACATGGTACATGACATGTCATCCTTTTTTTTTTTAAAGTCTTGGATGCGTTGCATTTAATCATGATGAAACCACCATATTCCACTTCTAAGTCTGTAATAAATTGCACCAATAGATCAAATCAAGGTGGAAGGCCAAGACTAGCCAATGCAGCTTATTGTGAGCCCTTAAGTTGGCACTTGGAACTCTGAACTTATTTTTTGCGAGTTTCTGTTAGTTTTTAGATTAATTATATGAAAAAACACATAAAAATAGAGTTATTGAGAGTTCTGGTAGAAGTCCCTATCAAAGTAGTGAAGAATGGCTTTAGATGCGTGAAACAGGTAAAACTTTATATTTTCACTAATTTTAGGTCTTATTAATAGAATTAGGTAGTTAGTTAATAATTCGAGCGAAGAAAGGATATGAGAGTTAGCCATTCCTACTGTCTTGTTCATGTGGTACAACATCTATAACTACGCATGTAACAAACTGGCTAAATAATAGAGTCTAGTTAGAGTCAATCAAAATCCAATTCAAAATAGTTGAGTTTGTTGTTTGCAAGTAATTTTGAGAATACAAGTCATTTACAGACCAAGATGAAGGAAATGATGATTGGAGCATAAAAAGAGGTGCTTTTCTAGGTCAAAGCATGTCAGAAGATCAAATGAGAATTCAATCATCCAAGATTCCCTCGATATTAAGAATAATTCCCCCCCGGATGGAAATTATTAAAGAATTGATAAAAATAACATCCTTATTGAAGATTTAGTTTTGCCCTTAGTTGACGGACATCTTTTAATTTATTGCCCAAAATTTTCGAGATTTTACAAAACTCCACGATGACTCTATAGGGAAGTCAACCGCTTAAGAATGCATTCGTAAATTCTTAGAAATTACAAATGTTGCAATAAAATCTCACTAAAAATTAGGATAGTGTTTTGTGTGCCAATAAAGAGCCTTGTCAAGTTTGAAGACATTTTGACATTCCCAAGTACCAGAATTAAAACCAACATCAAATTTTACAAGAATTCACAATTTGGCAGCAGTTTGACTGGCGTACCAGAAGCTAACGGTGTCCGAATGGAGTGAAACAAGGGTCAATTCTTACTCCTATAAATATTCTAAACCACTATGGCTAGACAATTTCATCAAAAAGCACACTCCAAAAATTAGATTTTTGACTTTTGTTCAGAGTTACCGTGACTCAAATTTGCACGTAAAAACGGTTGAGGAAGTAGGGATAAGGGGTCCTTTTGAACACATTCGCGTAGTTTGTTTTCAGTTTCAAGTTGTTCCTCAAAAGATAGAGAGGATCAACCCTTAGTTTGACTTTTTTTATAGTAATTTGGAATTAATCTAGGGTGATTTTGCAAATATCTTTTGAAAAATCGAAGATTGGATTTGCTCAAGATACCTATCTTGCATAAGAAGCCATCTTTTGAATTGAAGAAAGACAATTTGGAACTAACCTTGAATTAATTTGCAAAATATCTCGGTTAATTAGGTAGATTTTCAAAATATCTTTTGGAAAATATAATATTTGATTTGAAGAAGATTCTAAGGCCATTAGGGCCTAAAAGGAACTTGCTTGAGGACCTTCCTTTCCATTAAACAAAAATTATTTAGAAAATACTTTAGGTTAGTTTAGCAAAATATCTAAATTGAAAGTAAGAAAATATTTATGAACAACTTACCGGGGGGGCCGGGAGCGAGTATATAAGGCCCTTCCTTAAGGTTGTTCGTGGCCCTCATTTTCTTGCTCATTTCTTGTTGTTGTTGTTCTTGTCATGCTACTGACACTTGTCAGAGCACTTTTAAGCCAAATATTCGCTATTTCTTTTTATTTTCTTGTACTTTGAAGGTCCGGAGGGCCCCTCCAAAGATTTTTTTTTTGTTGAATTTGGAGGCTCTAAGCCCCAAAACTTTGATTTTCAAAGAGTTTAAGAGAAGGAAATCCCCTAACTCTATTATTGTTTGAGTAACTTAATTTCTTTTTTGAATTTGGAGGCTTCAAGCCCCAAAACTTTGGTGTTAAGAGGGTTGTGGGGATAGTTCCCAAACTCTAATTGATTTTCTTGTTCTTTCGAATACCAACCAATGATTTGTGCGAATTGATAACAGCTTGTGAATTCAAAACTTTAAAGGACCAAGGCTAGACTTTGCCAAAAGGTTTTGTGCATTACCAAGTGCCGAAATTCGTTGTATAACGGGTGTTTGGTTTGATTAATTCCTAATGTTTGGTTTCGCACTGTGGAGCTTTAACTTTTGAAACCTGGAAATGGATACTTGAAACTTTAATTGGTTTGAATTTTCTTGGGGTTGCTCTCGTACGGTGGAGCTTTGACTTTCAAAACCTCGAAAAGGGTACTTTTAATTTAAATTTCTTGCTAACACCTCGGGTTGTTCCCGCACGACGGAGCTTTGACCTTGAAAATAAGAATCATCGGAATAATATTTTTTTGGGATTGTTTTATCACTCATAGAGGATCTATAAATAACCTTCTTCAAATAGTTGATATTAAACAGAATAACGATTATTTTCAAAGAAAATTAACAAAGAGTTTTCATTTGATTCTTAAACTTTAAATAGAATATCAATTAAATATTTTGTTTTTAGAAAATATTACCATCAAATCACAAATATAGAACTTGCTTTATAGATGAGATTATTATTTTTTAAATTGACAATATATTCTACTAATCCATTTTCATTAAAGTATTTGAAATCCGATTATTGTCAATTTTCTTGAAACTTTGGCAAAATTAAAATCTCAACCATTCAATTCAAAAATATTATTTCATAACATGTCTTTATCATCATATCCACAATGTCATGTATTTGTTTGTAGGCATTTGCTCAAACAATAGCAACATAACATTGAATTGCAACAATGCTATATATGATTGTAATTTTATTTAGAGTAGAATGAATAGAAGGCACTACTAATTACAAAAACCAAAAAAATGTCCTAATTCTTGTACTTGGTGTTATTTAGAAGGTATAAATTTGTTAATAAATAATTTCTAATTAAGTTTGTATAGTGGTGGTTGAGGATGAGATTTCATTGCATTTAAGTAAATAAAATTGAAACGGTGTGTCTATTTGCATATGTAGCATGACTTTTCAATTTGGATCTTTATTTGACCATGATAACTTGTATGCAAAGAAGAAGGTAGTTTGAATGGTTGAAATACCGAGTACAATGAAACACAATGTTACTCCCAAGTGTCAAAACTAATGATGACATTCTCTCATTAATCAATGATTTTGAAAAGAAACCTATTTTGCAAGTTCTTCATTCTATATGTAGAATGATAGTCAATGATCACCAAATACAACATTCATTCACTCTTGTAAGTGTAAACCTCTTATTTTTAAAATCATAGTATATACCATGATTCCATGATCAATCCAAAATTGACTTGGATTGAATTTTATTAAGCATTCTCTTACTATCATACAACTCATATTTACTCTTTGCAATATTTGTAATGGTAAGATAACAAGTTCTCATACAAAATTTGATAGATTAAGCATGATGAAATAGTATTAATTGCATGCAACAGAGGATGTCTAAAGAATGATACAAGCGACACTGATCAAACAAGGATTGACATGAATTGGGTAATTTATTAAATTGAAAGAAAAATTGGAGAAAAGGACTCCAATTTATTCAAACTTTGTTGTTGAAGCTACACAAATTGTGAAATGTCAAAACAAGATCAAGGATTCTTCAATGAGCAATGGATAATGTTCATGACAGGTCCATTTTTCCATTTTCCATTCTTCATAGGAATTGCTTTGCCAATATTAATGGGAGTTAGCTCTAGAAATAGTCAATTTGCACCAAGCCCTTCATATATTGTTGGATGGATTTGCAACATTGCTGCAGCGTGGTTTTATTATCATGGATGGTTTTCATGATTGTTTTCCTACAACCCTATAGTCACCAAATTTGGAGATCCAAATATGCATTGGAATTACAAGATCAAGCAAGACCAAATCTTGAGACCATAGGGTTATGATGCGATGGTATAGGTTTCAAGTTTTATAGAAGATTTATAGTCAAATACTTTTGGGCCTTGCTCTCAAGTATACAAGGAGAGAGAGTAAGTATTGAAAATGCAAAACGTTTTTATGTCCAATGACAATGAGAAAATGAAACATATGCTAAAAGACATATTTTAACATGTTCATCATTCCAATGATTTAATTTCTTGTGTCTAGTAGAATTATAACATGTGGTTATAAGAATAATGAAATAAGATGTTGAATAGAGTTTTTGACTTTCATTTATATCATTAAAGTTCAATTGTAAGATGTGTTTTACACATGAGAGTGAAAATGAGACACAAAAAAAATTCTAATCTCTAATTGGAGTAATTGGAGTATAGACACTTGCAATTAGCCATTTGTTTAGAACACAGCCAATGCACAATTGAAAAGACTATACTTATCCATGATGCTAAACTAGCAAGACCATTGATTGAACTTTGTGTCAAGTGGTTTATAAATGCTTTGATGTGTAGACTAGTTTCGGATCCTGTTTCTCTAGGAATGCTCATGTATAGATCTCCAATTCACAAAATGTAAACTAGTGTAAGGTAGTGGCACCTTAAATTGCCACCTACCAAAAATGAACTCCTTTTTTTGAAAACACACAAATCAACATCAAATCTGAAAATCAAAACTACATGTGAAACCATCAATCTCCTATTGAGAACTTGAGTGTGTGCCATTATTCAAACATAGCTCTTTGTTGCTTCAAGGTTCCAAAAGAGTGGTATCCTACCAAGTCCATGACCCATTGTAGGAGCCTACAACATGTTGCTTTAAAAAATTTATAACATATTCTCGATGTAGCAGAAAAACCACATTCTATTTGCAACATTTGTCTCTACAATTTGCAGATCTGTTTGAAGAAACTGAAACCGTTATCTATGTACTTCAAACCTTCTGAAGAAGGTACTTTGTCAAATAGCCATTAGAGTTCAGTTGACCATGATTCAGACGTTCGGTGGCGGCCAAATCTTGGAGAAGTGCTCCTCAATTCGTTGAGTGTTGTTGATGTAGCCATCCAACCCTCGTTGCAGTAAATCCTCAGCCAGAGGTCCCAATGCCTTGGCAAAAGTGCCTTGATCCCACTTTTGCAGCTGTCAACATAACCATATCATATTTGAGTTACCACAAGATCAATAAAAACATCGTTTAAAATTGAAAAAAACCCATGTTTCAGGACTTTTAAACAATTGAGTTAACTGTAAAGTCATTTTTAAAAACCCGTCTACATGACTTTACAATTAACTCTTATATCATAAACAGAACCAAATATTCAATAGAACCAGAACCAATTAGGAATAAGGTTTTAGGGTTTTAGGTTTTAAGGTTTAGGGTTTAGGACACTGCTTCATTCCAGCATAATAGCACCAGAACAAGCTCATTGACGAACCTCTTCTTCTGTAAACGTTGCACCCTGAGCGGAAGGCGGGCTCAAGCGCCTTGCAAATGCATATTTGTCTTCCAGATCCGCCTTTGATTCCTTCAGGGACTGGAGCACCTTGACTGGCACAATGAGGTAATCAAGGCTACAATCCCAATTCCAGAACACACAAAAACAACCCCAAGTATGAATGAGAAAGCAGTGCTTGCATTTTAAAATACTTGTCCATGTAATCAAGAAGTTGGCGTGGAATATAGAGTCATTGTAAGAGAGATAACTCAAAACGAAGTAGGAAGATGACAATTTCAGCTTCAAAGACTCTAATTTAGATTAAATACACAATTATCATGCAAACGCTGTTCCGAGTAAGAGCGCTTATGGTCACAGAGAAGTACCCAAGAAGGCTGAAAACATCTTGCTTGTTTCGAACTGCAGCCGCCATAAGTTTAGACTTGTGTCCATATTTGTGGATGTAGTTGTAAGACTTGGTAACCTGTGAAATTCCCAGGTTAATAACTGCTCTCGATTTCTCTAAACAATAGGGGATTTCAGTAAAATTAGTCTGTTTGAAGTAAAATTAGGCTATATATCATGGGGAAGCGTCTGTATAAGCATAAGGGGAGTTTCCCATGGTTTGTGCGGAAGATTCCCTTTTCATGATGTTGTTTAAAAATTTCTCAACCGTCAAATTTTGCTGAAAAACATTGTGGACTTGCAAGCACTCTAGTCTTTTCTGCGTGTTTGCAAAGATGAATGTCTTGAAGAGAGCTTACAAGAGAAATCCCAGGGTCAGACCCATTTGCCAAAGCTGCATCGACATCTTTGTCACCTGAATGTGTGCGAGCCCAATCCTGTTACGAAAAAACTTAAATTCAGAACGTGGGCAAAAAGCTTCCAAAATACTTCCACAATTCTACATTCATGAGCATTTTTTCAAAACATTAACCTGGGAGAAATATAAAGATAAGCTCATTCAAGAATCTGCAACGTACCCGGACCCTGCCAACAAAGATCTGAATTACTGATGCACCTGCTTGGGCTGCAGCAGAGGCTTGAGCAAAACTGCACAATAGGCCACCAACAATATTACTTGTTGAAGCGATAATTTACTACGGCAGCCACAGTTGGTCTTTACGGATATTCTTATCATAGTACTTGCACCCAACCACCCAAAACACGCCCAAGTAATATTCAATTGCAAAGATGTTATTGCTGCACAAAAACCTCGTAAGAGATTAAGACCTGTAAACAAGGCTGACATGTGTCTGTGTGCCTTCAGCCTCCAGTTGCCTCACAGCTTCAATGCCCTACAAGACTTCCAACCGTTAGAGCAACACCAGTTTGAGACTCTTACAAAGTAATTTAACCCCTAAAGGAACCAAGAGGCCCAATTTGGTCTTCATGATTTTTTAGCACTTTTGAGCAGTCACGTGGGGACTTTCATTTGCTCAAGTTTTACTTATACTCTTGACCAACACATGCATTGTTTTTCACTGATTCTAGTGATATAAAATTTGGCCTCATCTTGGGTATATTCTTCACAATATGATCATTTTTTAAAACCAAAAAGTCTTGGTTCTCAAATTCTATGCAGCAATTTTACGAGAAAATACCTGCCAAGTAGCAGGAATTTTAAAGAGTAGCCTGTCCCTAGGAACTTCAACTTCATCATACATTTGGAGAAGTTGATGGACCTGGATTTTGATACACACCCAATCTGTCAATGAATTGTTTTACGAACATGAAGTTTCCAACAAGTAGGAGCTAAAGCTGTAGATGAAAAAGAAGCTCACACAAACACACAAAAAAAAGAAAAGAAAAGAAAAGCCGTGCGTTCTTCCTTATAGAGAGACTTGCCTCACTGACGATGCCTGGAGTGTCATAGGCCAAACGGGCGTCAACTTCTGTGGAGACCCGGCCCGGAACCGATTTGACAACTTCCGCTCCAACGTTAACAAGAGACTAGCCCACAAGATGGTCAATTCAAAATATCCTTACCACAGAAAATTAACCCGGGAAGGACCAAGAAATCCAAAAATGAGCCTTATGCTTTTCAGCAGTTTTGAGTCGGTCATTGGACTATTCTTTAGTCCAATTTTTTGTTTGTTTTTCGACGAACACATGCAGTGTTATTCACCTATTCTAGAGACATAAAATTCGGCCCTATCTAAATTATGTTAATCACAATACAATCAACTGAGTTGATCATCTTTAAACCATAAACTCTTGGACCATTAGGTTCTAAGTAATGCCACAAGAACTATGCATTATGGACTACATAATGCCAAGTCTAATAGTTCAACACAAACGCCTGTATCTATACTTTTCGCAAATCTAAGGGTGTAGAAAGAGGATCTGCATTATGAGTTATAAAGCTTTTCTGACTATCCAATGGAAGGGTGACAAATCTGCCTTGAAAACCGGACTTGGCATTATGAAATCATACCTTATTCAAGAAACATGATAACCTTTCCCCACTGTTCTCCACGTAGCATTTATTGTACGCCAAGGCACTGTCGATGGCGCCCTGCACAGCTCCCAAGTCATCAGAATGCCCACTATGGTTAGGCTTTCAAAATTTTCGTAGACTGTAGGGTTACTGCAGGGTTACATTGTAGGGTTACTGCAGGGTTTAGGGTTTAGGGTTTTAGGGTGTAGACAGCACGTGAATACTTCTATGAACCTTGGTCTGATATGCAATGCGGTTTCTGTTCCCGTTGGTAAGTACCAAAGAAAGCATCAGCATCCAGTATGAAGCTTACATTATAAGCTCCTTTGGGAACACTGGTTATCCCGAGTAGCAATGAAGAACTCACTGTCGCAGCTGTTGGTGGAAACCTGAGGTACAAATCAGTTCCGTTAAAGAGGTTCATATCACGTATTTTAAAATGATCAAATCATACAACGCAAACTCAAAAGAATCATGGATTTTGCGTCACAGCATGATACACAGATGCTCGCAACCAACCAACCAATGGCACATAAAACTGAAAGACATTGTCCAGAAAGCAAATTCGCCAAGACTATCGACAACTACAAATAACAATAGATTATCTTACGACTTCCATCAGCCTCTAAGTGCCTAAATGGCCCAAAGCGACTGCCCATAACCGACATTTTGAACAATAGAAATATGCTTTGAAAGTTATTATAATAGACTATTCCCTCCCAAAGTGGACGTTCTCTTTTTTTAGCTTGGGAACTTCGGGGTTAAGAAATTGACTGGAACATCGTCATCGTACCCATGGATTGCATTTCAATGTGATACTTAAGACATATTACAGGACACGTCATTTTCAACAAGCTCAAAAAACAGGGAATGCATAATGACAATGCTGTACCTTTCAAAGTCATCAAAGATAACAGTATCAGGCACTACTTCGCTGTACTTTGAGATGCCATCCAGCTCGGTACCTTCAGCTGTAGATACAATACACAACTAACGTCTTGGTCATGATGTTATGTGTGATGTCATTGTTGACATAAAAACAGGTGGATGTCACAAAAAATGCGTCATGATAAACACAGGTTTCTTCCACATATGTGGTAATAAAAACTAAAACATAAAATCTACACAAATGCTATAGTAATAATATTCAAAAGACAAAAAACACGTACCCGTACTGACACTGGCTCGCACATGTATGGCCCTCGGCTTGTGCACCAGGTTGTAACCCTTCCATTGAAGAACTCCTGGCACTTTGATGCCAATTGAATGGTGCACCAACGACTGCACCCCAGTGCAACACCATCAATGTGTTAAAACATGATCACACATTATGCTTATGTCAATCACAAGAGCTCTGCGTAGTTAATCCTAAAGGACCAAGAAATTTAAGGTTTTAAAATGATCATTCTATTGATCATATTGAGAAAAAAGTGCTGGATTGAAGTTTTCATTTATCCCACTTGCTAACCCTGTTCCGGTTCACAATTTCAAGTAGGGGATTATTGAGAACCCTTAACCAAATCGTGTGGATTAGGGTTTTCATCTACCCCACTCGCTGGCCCTGTTTCTGTCAAGTAGGAGATCTCGGATAATCCTCAACCCCTAAACGACCAAGAACTCATGGTTTAAGAATGACCCATTCAATTTGATAAGATTGGGAATGAGATGAACCCAATTTAGCTTTCTTCGGGGTTGATATGACCAACCACGAGTCTCGGTAACACCAACAACAGAATACTGATCCAAACATTCAATCTGGCAATATAGTGAGCGAATTGTACACTCAATTTCCACACAACACAACCGGTAAGTAATTGACAAACCCAACCCTTAAAATTTGATCACATTGTCTAAAATCAAAACTTCAGATGAGGCAAAAACTTATATCATTCGAATCAGAGAAGAAGGTTGCATGAGTTGGTCCCAAACTAGATGAAATGAACCCCCAAAGCAATTCTCACATGACCTACTCCAAACTGCTAAAAAATACACATCACGCCCAGTTCGGAATTCAATGGACATTAGTCCAATAGTGAGCTCCATCTTGCACCATTGTGTGTGATCGAGCTCCATATGCACTCCTTTTCTTCTTTTTTTCACACACGAAATGAAAGCGGGGTAACTCACATTGGGGTGAGACGAGGCGCACACTTGGGCACCGGAGTTCAACGCCGAGCAACCTGCTGCCTGCATCGCCGCACTCGCCATTGCTCAAACACAATTCCAGAACCCTTCGAAAGCGAACACAACAATCGTGGGCAACAGAAATTTGTAAAATTTGGAGACACAACAAAACCCACAAAGGCAAAAGGAACTCCAGAATGCAGTGGAAGTCGAAGCAGACACTTGACACTGAATGCCTCGGATTTGCCGTCCCATAAAATGCCAGATCAGCTAATATCCATTGATCATCATCCACTGAAAGACTATTTTTCTCTTTCATTCATTCGACTTTCTGTCATCCAGAATTTCTTTAAATGTACATATGCCTTGCGAAATGTACTTCACAAGAACTTTTTCGGCCTGCATTAGGCTGCTCCAAACTTGGCTTGTCATAGGCTGAGTTACCTTCGAGCATCCCACCAGTGACTTCCCTATCCGTATCTCCATTTAGATGAAGAGAAGCAAAGATGGGGATAGGAAAGGCAAGCGCCCACTAGTTCTTCTCTAAATTTTTCAACTTATTGTTAAATATTGGCAAGGAGAAGTCGAAACGAAACTATAAAAACAATAACCTAGCCAAATGAATAGTACTCCTATGAATCAATGAAGAACAACTCATGTTGGAAAAGTGAAAAGAAGTTTAGGGATTACTCAATTTGAGTTTCCTATCCATCATTCCATATATGAGGAATTTGGACCCCTCCTCCCTAAATTTTTAGGGATAGAGGATGTTGGTAGTGGTGTGTTCTTCCCTATCCGGATGAAACTCATTCGGATAGAGATAGGGAAGCTATTGGTGGGGATGCTCTTAGGATTCAGAATGTAGTGTCATTATAAAGAATATAGCATTCTTAACCTCTTTGTTTGCAATCCTTTTCTATGCCTAATATAAGGGGTGCCTTTGAAAGTAAAATAATAATTATATAATATTTCAATAAAAATTGTTGAATCTAGCTATTAATAATGCCTTTATCCAAAATGGTTAAAAATGGCTAATAATGTCTTTATCCAAAATTCCCCATCAAGTATAGGAGGGCTATCCATGTTCCTTGAGATTGTAGGGTCGCTAGAGGATTTAAGGTTAAGAATGTAGTATAGAATGATGAGGACTTCTCAAAATTTGATGAATTATTTCAATTTGAGCATATCCTTATAGATTATGACCCTCACATATGAATCATTTGCTAAAAAAAGGTCATTTGTATGTATTTGCAAGGCAAGTGAAGTCACTTGACTTTAATTTACACTCATGTGCATGTGCTTTTATGATAGTGTAGATGCATAAAGTGTAGGTAGACTATGAGGTGGGAGTATAGAAGGCATTTTCAAGAATATTTTATAAAAAATAAAGGAGTGTAGGGTCATTAGACTAGGCTCACTTGTGACTTGTGAAAATTCAAGTGGTTCACTTGTAGGCCTTGAACAACTGCCTAAAATATTTCTAACACTCCCTTTGCTTACAAAGATCCCTAAATACTCATTGTGAGTGCATTGCACATGACCCTACAACAAATAGACAAAGTGATCTTTGTGAAGTATTTGTGGAGGTCCTTATGAAATAATGTAGGCAAATCTAAAACCATTCATTTAATGACTTTAATCCTCAAGGACCACAGATTTTTTTGTCAAAATATACTCAAAAATTGCAATTTCTATTGTCAAGAGTAAAAAACTACACAATTGTTGTTGTTTTGCACATCTAATTTTAGGATCTTACACTATACTAGTATAAGAATGTATGGAAGGCTTGTAACAATGTTGATTGCAAGATATTAGTGTTTAAAATGAATAAAAAAATTTCTTTTGCACCTCACATGACTAGATTACAAGACTTTGAATCTTTTTAACTTAAAATTTTTATATTGAAAAAATTGAGTTGAGAATCTAAATAACAAAATTTGATTTTCATTCTTTAAAAAATTGTTAAGTAAAAATAGATATAAGATAGAAGGAAATCTAAATTGTTGATAGTTCTAAGATGGAATCAAAATATACTAATTCAAGTGATAAGATTGTTTTAGGAAGCAAATTGAACCTTGAAAAACTTCTTCCTTTTGAAAATTGTGAAAATTAAGTTAAAAAATAAATTCAATATAGTTTATTTTCTCAATAACATGTAATAATTGCCTTAACCAATATTAATCTATCAAAATTTAAACCAACAATTAAAAATTATTTCTAAAATTGATAGTAAATCTCGGGGGGTGCACTTAGTTCTACTATAACAAACCACGTGCGAACAAGTGGTTTCTAATAAACTATAATTTCAACCTAAAATTTTGAACATTGTTTAATAATAACTATAGCTTTCTATTGCCAAAATTTCCAACTCAAATAAAATACGAAATGATTTCTAGAAGAAGTTGAAAATGAACTAAAATGGCATGTTTTTCAACTCAAATAATTATAGAGGACACATTTAGATGACCATTGAGTCAATATTCAACTCAAAATGAGCTTTCAATAATGAATTATTTTTAGGAATTATTTTTTCATTTTTTAGACTATTTTTTCTTATATAATATAGGGGTGTGAAAGTTATTTTTTAGTTCTACAGTGTATCTTTTTACTTCAAAAATTTGTAACTAATTATTATTACCAAATAAAAATATCAATAATTCAAAACATAAACTTTCAAAGTAGGAAAATCTATTCATATTTTATTTATTTATTTATATTTAAAATTCAAAAAGTATATAGGGGGTCCAAAGATTTGTTCGCACGTGGTTTCTAATGGACACTCTAAATGACACCCCCCCCCCGAGTAGTAAATTGAATATTTATTTTTGCATTTAAGTTTAAGTCAAAAGTTAAATTTTAATTATAGCAATCACTTAAGATTTTAACTTAACTTATTTTTTCAAGGTGATTTTGAAGGGTCATTTTTTCAACTACAAGAATTAACTTTTCGAGGTAAAACATACTTGTACCTTTTGTACTATAGAATATTGGTAAAGAAAGCTATAAAAACCTATACCGTAGTTGTAGGGCAGGGGTGGCAAAAAACAATTATTTAAAAAAAAAGTTGAATAAGTGAAGTTGTCAAAGTTAGTAAGAATTAAATGACCAAATTGTTGATAAAAATGAAAATGTCCATTGTTAATTAAAAAGTCCAAAATACAACCCAAAGAAAGTCCAAAGCCTAGTACAATCATGGGTATTCAATACTACCTATACTAATCTACCATCAAAAAAACTTTTGATGGCAAAGCAAAGGAATTACTTCATTGACATTTAGTGAGAATGAAAGGTGGAGAGGTTGTTTTTATAATAAAATCTTTTGTTTGTCATAAAAGGATATTGATAGTTTGAAGATGAAAGCCTAACTACTCATTGTCAAAACATAGGAATTGTATTCAAAGTAAAATTTTAGACCTCATTTTGGCACGGTGGAATAATTTTTTTCAAAAAACTTTGAACTATGAAAAGTTGGGAAATCAAGCTAACTTTCATCTGCAAAAAACCGATTGTGATTTACAATCTCCAATCAAAATTTATGGACAAACATCAAGAAGGATGTTTGAAAATGTCAAAGAAAGAACCCCTTTCGCCTTCTCTCTAAACTTGATACATAACTTTTGATTGGAAACTCAAAATAACAATCAAGTTTCTATAGATGAAAGTTAGCTTGATTTTTCACAATAACTTAGTTCAAAGTATTTGAAATTTTTTATTCTACACTACCTAAATGAAGTCTGAAAATTCCTGCTTTTTGACTTAACTATGAGCAATTGAGCTAAAAAGAACACAATTATTATTTTTTGAGTCAACTAGTTAACTTAAAACACAATTCTTACTTTTTACCATTACCATTACCAAGTTTCGTCCCCAAAGTGGAGAGATCACACTTCCACAATCCATGGCTTAGTAAAGCACCAATAATTGAGAATAGGATCACCCATAAATCAAGAGTCCACAAAGAATATAATGAGAATCTAGATGATGAACTCACATAATGACTTCTTCAATGACTTCTCCCAATGGCTTCCTTTACAGATAGTTTACCATGCATTCCTTCCCGATTCATGCTCCTATTTAAGATGGTGATATTTAGGCAGAGTTGATAATGGATGCTCTTACCTTGGAGCTCATGACAAAGACGAATTCGCACAAACTTGCAAGATCGTAAAACTGAAGTCGTTCAATAGGAAATATTCAGTCTACGGTAATAGCACCCAATTTAGGCAGTACAACCACATGTCATGATTCAAACTGACAAGAATGGAAACAAATCTTCAAGTTCCAGAACGTGAGTGAGTACAGACGAAAATTCACCCAACAGGAAATTGACTACCGGTACTTCCCTATTCTCAACAATCGTTGAAAAGAAATTTCAAGAGTGCCACATGTTATACAAGACGCCTAAATCCTTCCCTCCTGCAAGCTTCAAAGCAGAGCCATACATCTTTTTCAGTGTATCGACATCATGGACCTTGGAAGGACTACTCCCATTCACCTCATTCCTGTCACCACTCTTCCGAGATCTGCTTGGGGCACTCCCGCTGCTCGATTTGGAAGCCAACAATGCTGCGCCAAGCATGGTCTTGAGAAGACTCTGTAGCTGCAAAGTGAAAGCAGAAGAGATGGTTGGTGACACATGTCCAGTGCCCCCATCTTCATTTCTGAATTTCACAGCTCGACAACCTTCTAAAAGATGGAGTAGAGCTTGCTCAAATACCTAAAGAGACACGCACAAGACATGTCAGCTGAGCAGTTTAGAACACTAAAAACACTAGGGACCTCGTTCTAGAATCTCGTACACAGTAATAAAAAAACTGGTCTTAAAGAGATTGGGCTCTTGTACTTTAAGGGATCTCTATAGTAATCTCCCCAAAATCACATTGCCACATATGTTAAAATGTTTAACCTCTACTTAGGTCCTGCTTATCAAAATCAAAGGCACGCAAAACTCCCATAAGATCGAAACCTATATACTATTGCTCTGGTTCAGTGCACTTACCGCATTCGCATGGGATACAGGTGCCACAGCCAAGCACATGGCGGACCGTTCCATCAGAATCTGAAGAAACATATCTGGATGCGTGTCGGCATGGTAGTACTCTAATGCTTTCTGCCAGTATCGATCAGCCATGGATGCCAGTCGCTTGGCTACCTGCAACCTGGTGTCTCGTTTCTGAACATTGGACTCTTCCGCCAGCACCGCCATAGCAAACAAGCAGCTGTCTCTTTGTTGGCAGCCCAGTTGAAACTGAGCGTACGCAGCTTCTTGTGCACGAAGCGTACCCAAGGATTCGTACAACACCAACGCCTTCGATATCGCCTCTTTGGCTGAGATACTTGCTTTTCTGTCACACTGATCCAGCTCTGCCCTGGATTCCCTCGCTTTTGGATTCGTATTCAAGAACTTGTCCTCTCTTGCAAGAAGCATCCCTAGTTTCAAATAAGTGTGAGCTAATTGTGTGTAGATCTCATTGCACAGACCCCGCATGGAGCGCTCCACGCCATCTCCCCATGCCAGAAGCTCCTTTCTGCCCTCACCATAAAACTCCAAAGCTTCTTGATAGAGAAACCGTGCTTCTCCCACTGTGGTTAGGAAGGAGTAATAAAAGTGAGGGAGCTGCTGGCATCCTTCCCAACTGGACAGCTGAGATGCAAAAACCTCCGCAGCTGCTCTTCGGCCATGAGCAAGGTTACAATGGACTAAAACTATGTTCGGCAGGTCTTTCACCGCACGAAATGCAACAATAGCTGTTTCAAAGGCAGCCTCAGCTGATTTCACGTTGCCTTGCGCAAGCCTCCTTCGACCCAGCTCGTTGCAAGCCCAGCCCTTTTTTCGGAGCGCACTTTCATAGTCTCGCAAATGAATGGAGTCTGCAAAAGCATCCACGGCAGCAGAATAGCACACGGAAGCAGCCGACAAGTTTTTCTCCCAGTCGTTCACAACTGGCCTTCCCAGGTAAGAAAAGATGTCCAGTTTCTCATCAGTAACGGTTTCAGGCTTCCTGGTTTTCGCAACTGAGGTAGTAATGGCGGTTTCATTCACATCTGAGCTGAGCTTGTTGTCCTTCTCCTGAGGCGAGATGTTGTCTACAGCGGAGTTTTTGCTACTGTTCTTTTTGACGTGCTTCCGTGTGACATACTTGCCCGAACTTCCTTCTGGAGAAAAACTACTGCTGGCAGAAATGCCACTGCTAGCACGATCATTCTGGCAGCTACAACTCGTCAAGCTGCAAATCTCACAGTTCCCTTGAAACTGCCCCACTTTCTTCTTCAACCTTTTCACTTCCTTCATGACTTCTTGTGCCATTTTGAGCTCTTCACCAGGCGATACATCTTGGTGTTTAATCACATCAGAATCACCCAAAGAACGCTGAACCTCGGCAAACACGTCTCCCACAAGACCCCACAGTTGCCCCCAAAACAATCCTCTGTGCACTTCCTTTGATGATGCACCCGTGCCAAAGCTTTCCCTTTCTTTTTCTTTGTCTGGTTGCGGAGTGGACCCGCGCGCCAGACAGGCCAATTCAGCAGCTTTGAGGGCTCGACCGAACTGACCATCTTCTTTATAGGCTTGCCCAAGAGTGAAATAAGATTCTCCCAGCAGCTGCAGAAGCTGCCACAGCTTCTCGTCCATTCCAAATCCCACTTCAATATCTCGAAAGTCACAAATGGCTACACACTCAGGCTCTCCACAAACACATTCTGTGTAATGAGAGTGGCTGCTGAGCTTCGGGCCAACATGCTCGGGAGACGACATTCGCTTCTCTCCAACGTCTTGGAGTTGTCGTTGCCATCTTAAAGATTTTATGGCCTGCGAGAGGTGATGAACTGCTGCCAGTCGTGCCGACACTGGGTCGGCAAGTGCCTGAACTACATGCGGTACTGGGTCTGAGACTAAAGATGACGATTCGACAATGGATGCATTAGCCAGAATAAGATCAGTGGGCGTGGAATTAGCG
Source organism: Rhytidiadelphus loreus (assembly GCA_947034895.1). Classification (NCBI taxonomy): domain Eukaryota; kingdom Viridiplantae; phylum Streptophyta; class Bryopsida; order Hypnales; family Hylocomiaceae; genus Rhytidiadelphus; species Rhytidiadelphus loreus. Next base: position 52,553,584 of record OX344764.1, read on the forward strand.
TGTCCATCCACGTTCTCCACGTCGGCAGTTGTCGAATTTCTTTCAGGCATGATTTCTTGCACGGAAGAGAGAATGTCGGAGCTCTCCTCCACGTGGATGATGGATTCTGAAGCGGAATCCTCCTGTAAACCGGCGTTTGTTTCAATAGAAGGAAGCTCTAAGGCAGGTTTTTGCACATTCTCTTTCACGCTGTCATTGTCCTCCAGTAAAAGGGGCTGCAGCATCACCCCCAGTTGCTTGTAACATGCGAGAATAAGCCTAGCAGCATGCTCATGAGCAGATGCACGTATAACCTGAAGAATCCAACCGTCAAGGTATCAGGTCAGCAAAATTATACGCAGAAGACGTGAAGTCGTAATGTGCTATATAAATGTGTATTCTATTAAACAACGAACTCGTTCAAAAAATACGAAATCACACAACTTTTGAGTCAATTGTAGCACGGCTAGGTTTTCTAACAGGGACACATGTAACCAAATGGATCTAGTGAGTCAAACACGAATCTTATGATCATATATTGAGAGGACAGGAGAGCACAAGTCAGGAGAGAAAAAGGTTTGAATTAAATGTATGCGAAAGGCACAAACCAGATGCTCTTGCTCATCCATATACTCCAGGCACTTTCCAAAGAGTTTCGCACACTTCATCCTGTCGGCTGGGTCCTGTGAGATGCAGACGTGTCTGTTATATTTCTATAACTTCTTTATCCAGGTAAAGGAAAATATAGTCATCATTTGGACACCACAGGAAAGGCAATTCCCGCACCGCAAAAGCATGGGCATCTCCGATTACAATCATTGAGTAAGCTTGTAAAGGAGAACCAAGAATTACCAGCAAAGACACTTACAGAAAGTCCCAGTCTAAGCACCTAAGTCACCTAAATAAATTTCAAATATCCTCCAGAAAATCTGCAATTGAGAAGGATTGAGGTGTGTCCGACATTTTCAAGATAATAGAGTTATCCTTTAAATTCAACACTATTTCAGATTTGGGATCAGACTACCAACACCTATTCGCAGCATCACTTATTAAATCTACCCCTACTTTTTCACTTGAAAACCCCACATTTTAATGAATTTAAGGATAACTCTAATGAAGAAGAAATTTTCATTACGAGTATACATGTATTGGCTTTGCTTCTTTTGTTTTTAGAATACCTTCACAAACACACGCAGTAAGGGTGGGACGAAGTTACTCAGTAGGTTCCGTCAGAATGACTAGTAGATGAGCAACAAAAGAACCTGACAGCAAAGTGAGATAGGGTGAACACCTGAGATCGAGATAGACGGTTAGCGAGGCGATACAAAAGCATGGCCAATGGCAGAGAGTAGTGACCATTGCCTCGATTTCTTGAAGAAGGCAGTGTGCCACACTCCTCGTCTTCCTTGTCACCACAAGAATTTCGCGTTTTTGATATCACGGACAGATCAAACAACTGCATGAGATCCTCTCCAGCGTTCTTGAAAAGCTGTCATAGAAGTAGCACAATTTTAGATACCATAGAGTACTCACTTCAGAGGTTAAAACAATGGAAAATCCAGAAAAAAATCTTTTCTCACAATGACATCATAAGGTTGCAAGATCGCATACCCAATATGTGCCAGGGTCTTGTTTACAATTCTCTTGTAGGAACCGAAGAACAGAGGATGCATTCTGCTGAACCACATGAGGGCTAAAAAAGGCAGTGCCATCGTCTGATAGTCCCTTGAGAAGAAAAATGTCATCTGTTTTCAGGAGCTCGTAACCTTGAACCACCCCGTTGCGATGATAACAGACAGCGAGCTCGGGAATACTTGCCATCACATTATCCAGCCAGGCATCCAACCACATCAACGGCGTCACCTGTACAGAACAGATCCTTGTCAATCCATAAAAAATGGCTCACAATGGCTGTCCAAGGTAAGCTACCTATAACGAAAGCAGCTGAAGTGCAGTTCAAGTGCAGTTTATTCACAGTAATCTACGACGGTTTGTAAAAGTTGTGACAAGGATTTTTCTTCTGACCCCCAAAATGAAACTCTACAAATCTTGGATACCTGATCATCAGAAAGACGACACAGCAGTACGTAACAAATTTTGATTCAATTTTTACAGTTAACCCCTAAAATGCCCAGATGGTCAAAAGTGGCTTCCGTGAGAGGAAGTAAATCATGTAGGAAGCACAAGGAAGTGAACAAAATATACCAGTAGAGAGAAGAAATCATATCCTACATTTTGAAAAATAGAAAATGTTTTGAATGTTACTATAATAGAATACTAGCTTCCAAAGTTGATTTTCACTTTTTAGCTTAGGCACTTACTGGGAAAACAGCAGGTCTTAGCGGCAACAGAAGAAGCGGTAAGTGGCCAAGATAGGACAATAGCACTTCCAATTCTGAGAAATTGGTAACTACGGTAACAGTAATTCTATCAACATGCACTAAATCAAGCTCAGGCACATCGATGCATCTGAAAAAACAAAGTAAATAAAATGATGAGCTCCCACCTGACGACCGATCTCCATCAGATGCAGGCTGACAGCTGCATGCTTCTCATTACTGAAAAGAAGCAAGTCGCTTCCTAAAAGCATGCGCAGGTTCTGGAACTGCCAAAAGAGAACCCTGACGAAACTCTCTGATGCAGATTGCCTTGGCGGCATATCTGGATCTTTTGGAATAAAATTCGAGCTCTGTTGCTGCTCCCGCATGAATTTCCCCTTCTGAAAATCGATGCCTCCTTCACAGCCATTCCGGCGACTCACCACTCTTTGCTTCCCCTTCTTACTATTCGCCCTCGATGAGGCTCTAGATCGTACATCATCTTCACTGCAACAGCTTGTGCTTTCTGAGAAGGAGTCTTCCATCACTTGCCATGGGACGCGCCCCGATGATTTCAAGCTTCCAAATCCAGGAGGAACTGTTCCTGGTGGTTGTCTCCTGGTGCTGGAAGTAGTAGGAGTCCCTTCACTACTGTCATCGCAGGTTTTGGGAGAATCTGGACCCTCATCATGAACCGAATGTTGCACAAACTTTGAAAATAAATTCTTCTCCATTGCCTTGGCTTGATTTTTCTTCCTCCTTGCAATTTTCTCACCTTCCTCAATGTCTGGCCTGTAGTTACACATTGGATTAATAATCACAATCAGCATAGACAGCGGACTTAAGGATGGAGGGTCTCCCCCATCCAGAAGAAAAAAAATTAGTGCTAGAAAGAGGGTAAAGCCCTGAATGTAAGAGATTTCATGGAAGAAGCTTCGCTAGTTAACACTTCAAGAAATTTCTGGAGGTCCAAGACTTGACAAAAATCAATTATGAAGATATTTCAAAGCGTGCTTTCAAGAATGGAGGTTGCTGCTAAAATCTGAAGGATTTAAGGTCAGATCACATAACGCTAGAGAGTGTAAAGCACTAAATGGGAGAGATCCCAAGGAAGATGCTTTGCTAGAAAATGCTTAAGCAAAAATCGAAGTCCCTGCCAGCACTTGAGCGTGGTTTCAAGAATAAAAGCCTGCTGAGGAATTGAAGGTTTCCTACCCAGAGTTCAATATAAGTGTCTGCCCAACGCGATGCACAGCAACTGACAAGCGACTCTTGCTATAAGGCGTCTTGAAAATCTGCTTCAGGATGTCCACTGGAGCCACCACGTCAATCTCATCCCCGTATCCGGTTAGAGCACTGACGGCTAAGCTCTCACATTTCCTTGCCAACGGCTGCATCAAGTAACCTCCTTGCCAAGTGTTGCACAGACCTACAAAACAATTGCACATCACCAAGACCAGATGATACAACAAAAAATGAGAAAATCATCACAACCACAAAGCAACAATCTTAAACCCTAGAAGACCAAGAATTCATGGTTACGAAAACAACCAATTTGATAGATCATATTGTGGAAAATGTAATTCAGGTGGAGTAAATTTTATATCACCAGAACCCATGAAGAACATTGCATGTGAAGTCAGTACATCATGGGCCAAAATTGGACCAAAATAGGTCATAATATGAACTACTCAAATGTGCCAAAAGAACGTCCGACTCAATCTGCGAGGTTAAGTCAAGTAGAAACCAAGTTTCGTCACGTACCACTTGCATCATGCGATGAAGCAACCGGCAACAATTCGTCGCACGAAATGCCATGAGAAGGGGCAGTGTTGAGGTCCGTTTCGGTGGGCAGCAAACGGTAGCGTGGTGCTCCAGTCCTGGAGAGATTCATCCCTGAAAGATTGATAACAATGCAACGAAAAAGGCAACTTCCAATGAAAGAAAAAAATCATTACAAAACACAGAATCGTTAGGAATGCACAAAGCATTTGCACTTCTTCCTCCATTGTACTTCTATTACGGAAATTCAAGCTGGAGCTTTCGAATTCCATATCCAATAGTTTTGATAAAAAAAAAATTGCAAACCAATTGATGAAAGTGTGCACTTCATGCGCTGATTTCCAAACCCACGTGCAGTTTTGAAAGCAGGAAGAGTAGAGTGAACGGGTTGAATCAAATGAGAGAGAGAGAGAGAGCTTGTACCTCTGACTTAAGAGATTGATTGCAGGAACCAGAGCAGCCTGCGTGGGCGAGAGGGGGTTGGAAGCAGGGTTTACAGTGGGCACAGGCAAGCTGCCGCAAATGAACCCCAGCGGTCCAGCTGCTGCCTGCGCACTCTGCACTTGCAGCTGCCCCACGCACCCATCGCGACGCATCATGATGCGCAAATCTACCTCTCCTTGCGCATCCAATCTCTCATTGAACAATCAAAACCCGCAATCGCCTGACCAAATTCAAATCAACGAATAGATCGGATTGGAAACCTCAGGAACCTCCATACTCGAGTTTTCTTGAGAATCTGAAAAATGCTATTGCAATAGTAAAGATCTAATGAAGGTGAGAGCAATTCTGAAGATCTGTACAAATCGACAAGAACACACTGGTACGTATGCTATCGAGAAACTCCACCCTTCCAAAATATCCCGAAGACGAGAATTCCACGATCTTTCAAACAAACGCTCAACACACAATCACGAAGTCTTCACCAGGACGACTTATAAAAAAAATTGCAAAAGTAATTGCCACATTTGCACGCACAGAAATGCAAAGCACTCCACTGATCTCTCGAACCACTGGAACTCTCACGCATGGGTCCCGAAACCCTAAGACTTAGGGCTCCGGGTATCGACTCCAGAACATTCTTCCCGACCAAATTCGAACTTTCGCGAACGTTCGTGTGAACGCGTGAACGCTGAGACTCGCCTCGGGGCCCGAGCAATTGAGGACTTAGAAAAAATCAACCCTACAATTGGTATTTTTAGAATTCCTAGGACGCTTTGTTCAAACGGTGGATACTCAGTCCCGCTCGTGTTGCACTTGTATCCAAAACCGGAGCTCAGTCATCTCACGTGTTTTTACGTTCGCGTTGTAGTGTCCGACTTAGCAATCCTCAGTTGATGCGTCTGTTTCAATCTTAGATGTTTATGGAACAAGATTTAGGGTGAATTTCGTAGTTGAGGATTGTGATTGCGAAGCTGTATCGTGTCTGATTGACGAGGAGTTTTGTACGTTCTGGGTGTAGCTGTTATCCTGGGCAGAGGACCTGGATTTAGAAGGGATCTGGTTGTTCTAGGTTTGTAGCTTGGAACCATGTATTGGTTGCGTTGCGAGGGAGCGATGGTGTGGAAGCTTCATACAACTTGATCACAATGTAGGGTTCGATCGAAGCATCGCGTCTTTCTTTGTAGCATTGATCGAAGAGCTGAAGAGTTTCAGCAGAAGCTGCTGAAGACTTTGAATGCAATCTCTCAAGTCTCAGTTGCATTTTCGAACCCTGCATATATGTAGAGCGTTGTCATGAAGCGCTTCGTTCAGATGGCTGCTGCTTGGAGAAAGTTTTTTTGCTGCAATCCGAAGAGATGAAGTTTGTATGATATGTTTGTTGGAGTTCTGGTTTGACTAGCGCATTGGACTCTCCATTATGGGGCGCCCGAGAATGAGCCGATCGCGGCAGGTGCTTTGCCCTGCGATCTCGACCATTTCGGTGGTCTGCTTTAGTGCGCTCTTGCTGCTGGCGGTGTTGTCGTTCCTCTCGGGCCGCTTGCTGGATATGGAGGATTCCAGGAAGCACTCCCAGTCGCGCCCAGGTCCAGTTTTCGATGGCAAGTTTGACGACGACGACGACAACGACGCTACGGTACTTTGGCTGGGCATAAAACCTAAAACCTAAACCTAGCGGCTCCTTCTCACCTTGGTCATGACCTCCTTCTGCCTCTTGATTGAATCCGTGTTTGAGAGCTTTGCTTCAAGTTTCCAAGTGCTCTACATTCATAACTTTCTTGAGAAACTCCCTGAACACTTTCGAAATCAACGAGCAGCGAGTCAAGGAAAGCATTAGACTCTTCCCTAGCGCAATGTTGAGCTCACGTTATGTTTACGAAGGCGGATATACCAATGTTAGAATTTTTTATTTCCTTACGCTCAGTCCTTGTTCGACATATGGGTTCATGTGAATGCCTGACAATGGGCTACATTGCTATCCAAGTGGGGGGAGTTTTAAAATTTTTCAGTGCTCTGTATTCTCTTTGTGCCACCGTGGAAAGGGTGGAAGTCGTGTACTACTGTAGAATTCTATATTCAATGCAGTCGTAAAATGGATGGGGTCAATATAACAGTCTTCGTAGAATGGCTCTGAAAATGAGGCAGACGTCAAGGATGCTCAGAAACACGATAACAATGACCTCGAATGCTTGATTCTCTAACTTTGACTGTGTTTTGACCTAGACTATGGAGGAAGAAAATGGTATCAAGGGATCGGTTCCAAAAACACTGGTTGTGCCTGTAAGTGTTTCATGTCCTTCCCAAGTTATGGCAATTCATGCTCGCATTACTTGCTCATTGGAGGCCAATCGAGTGTGTGTATGAGTACATGAGTTTGTAATGGGTACAGGGGTCCGTCAATAAGTGTCAGAATCTAGTTCCTAACGGTTTTAGTATCATCTTCCTTCTGCATATCTTCCTCAGTTTTTTGCTAAGTTGTCTTACGCTATCATAAGTGATGCAGAGCTTGTAGAATTTGATGTGTGAGTTATTTGAACCTTCAGGACCAGTGGGATACTAGTGCACCACATGTTTGGGAATCGGAGAATGCGGAGTATTACTATGGATGCAGTGAGCCCAGCGATGATTACCCAAGTAGGTGGCTTTGCTTCCTCTGTTACCCCTCCATTAACCCCTAAAGGACCAAGAATTCACGGTTATAAAACGGTCAATTCAACTGACCATAAGTTATTTTGAAAATATAAAATCAGGTGGGGTCAAATTTTATCTCACTAGGATCAGTGAAGGACTTTGTATGTTTTGGTCAGAAATTTAACTAAACTGATCAACAGAATGCCCCCATATGCCCTACTCTAAACTTCGAAAAATATCTTTAGGCCCAATTTGGGCTTCTTGGTCCTTGGGGTGTATTCATTGCTTTGGTGTACCCGTTGCATTTATCCTTTGCCTGCTCTTTGGGGTTTTTAGGGTTTAGGGTTTACATTCTTCCTGCATGCTGCTCTGCAACATTCTGCTAACTTCCCTAGTGTCGCATTGCAGGTGGTCCTAGTTCAATGGTCAACGGGTATCTTCTAGTCGCTGCAAGTGGTGGTCTAAATCAACAGAGGACTGGGGTAACCTATTTACTGCAGTTCATATTTGGTTGATTACTTCAGTACTTGCTCTTGGGCAAGATCTCTATTATACTGCTCTTTTATGATCTCCATTTCTATTCCACGTCTATGTTATTTATTGTTTGCCTCTCGACCATTGTCGTATTGAACCATTGTAATTCATTGATGGTGCAGATTACTGATTCTATTGTTGTTGCTCGGCTCTTAAACGCAACTATGGTTGTCCCTCAACTTGACCATAATTCGTATTGGAAGGATGCCAGGTAAGACTTTGCAATCCCCTCGGTCTCGTCACACTGAAGCTTTTGTGTTTTGAGGATCATGCATTTTTTTCCCCTAAATGTCGAATCAGGTGGACTGCTACAGCTTGCATCTGTGATCATCTAGCATGCTCTCAGCAATTATTGGTGTTGTCGCCATGTTCTTAGGTAGGACCCTAGTAATTCATATTTCAACCGGGAAGCTAGTTAAGGTCACTGTTTCTATTGATTCCTGTAACGGTGTTTGTGTGTTTGCATGGATGGATGACAGCAATTTCAGTAACATATTTGATGTGGACTGGTTTATACGATCCGTAGCTCCTGATGTGAAATTGATCAAGGAACTGCCGCAAAGTGAAAGGACATTTCTCTTGAAGCAGATGTCCAGTCGACGTGTCCCACGAAAAGTTACACCGCACTATTATCTCACACGTATCCTGCCCACTCTGAAACGAAGACATGTAATGGCCTCTCTCTCTCCGCAGCTTCCTGTTTCTTCTTCCTGGATCATCGAATTATCAGTGTTTATGTGGTTACTCTTTTATCCGATCATGATTTTCATGTTTATGTCCACATTTTACACTTCTGATGATGACACCTCTCGCGTCTGACATTAATTGCATGCGTTGTCGTGTGCATTTGTTGAGCTCGACCAAATGTTTTTTAATCCTTCCTTTCATTCAATAGTGACAGAAATGTGATGTTGGGAATTTTTTTACTTTGTGCCAGATAATTAGGCTCACAAAATTCGACTATCGACTTGCCAACAAGTTGGACACAGAGCTTCAGAAGCTCAGATGCCGCACGAACTACAAGGTATTTCCAACGTTGATGACCTCATTCAGACTTCCAAAGATATAGCCTATTTTATTTATTTGCTTATATTTAGCTTCAAAGGAACGGCACTGAGTCAGACACCGTCTTGGCATCCAGTTGCTCACATTTTCAGGCTATCTGGCCTTTGTATCTGCGCACTTGGATGATGTCCTCCTCTTTATAATGTTCTCTTTTTCCAGGCATTGCGTTTCACCGAACCTATTCGGAGTATGGGACAGGTGCTTGTTGACAGGATGAGGGCAAAGGGCGGTCGATATATTGCATTGCATTTAAGGTTTGGACTCTACTCTTTTACTTCAAAATGTTTGGCCCCAAATCTGTTGTGACTTTGTAAGGTACTTATATTTCAACATTTATTTTTTAAGCAGTGTGAGGATCTCCAGTGAGTCTTTTAATGAAATCTCTTTCTTGCATAGGCAGTTATCTGAAGTTAGTGCATTTCTGGGCAGATCAGAATTTGCATAGATAATTTCTACCAATCAATTATTCAGAATTGTCAAGTTTGGGGCTCTATCAGACCTGATGTACCTTTGCGCAGATATGAATCTGACATGCTAGCATTTTCGGGCTGCTATTACGGTGGAGGTGAGAAAGAAAAAAGGGAGTTGGGCGCCATTCGAAAGCGGTGGAAGACACTGCATGTAAGGCATTAGCAAAAAAACTTAATAAATTGCTTTGAAGTGGATATGGCGGGACCTATTTCCACTAATAGAAAAAATAATCCCCCCACCCCATAAAGAAAACCTATCTGCGTTAAACTCTGCAAATTGTAACATCACTTTAAGGCAGTTCCTAATGTAAACCTTGCCAATTGTAACTCAACTAGGTTTACTAGAATTCCTCGGGTGGGGTGGGGGGTAACTACTGTACTGAGTTTTGAGTTCCAATTTCCCGCATGCACAAAAGGCTGAGTAGGTTTAATCCCCAAATGCCGAAGCTAAAAATAGGAAGTCCCCTTCAGAAGCCATTAGATGCTCATTTTAACTTTTAAAACACATTTCTATTATTTGAAAGCATAGGACATGATTTCTACTTATTTTGGTGCCTTTCTTGAAGCTTCCTAAATTATTTATTTCAATTCCTATAGACATGGAAGCGGCATCAATTTGGCCATGTGGGCACTTTATGGGATAACTAATAGGTGTCAATGATCTACTGACTCTGGAAGTCTTGACAACCTGCTGAACCGGAGAGTTTTTACGCATGAGATTGATGCTGTTTTTGTGCTCCGTTGAATTCCCAGTATCACGATCCTGAGAGAGAAAGACGCAACGGAAAGTGTCCTTTGACTCCAGAAGAAGTTGGTCTCATGCTCCGTGCACTCGGTTACGGCAATGACTCCTATTTATATGTGGCCTCTGGTGACGTTTACAATGGGGAGGCTTCATTGGCACCGTTAAAAGCCCTTTTCCCGAATTATTACACAAAAGACACTATTTCAAACGAGATGGAGCTACAACGTTTTACGAAATTCTCATCGCAGATGGCTGCCATCGATTACATTGTCTGTTCCCAGAGTAATGTTTTTGCGACCAATAATAATGGGAACATGGCCCGAATATTGGCTGGAGAAAGGTACATACATCACCCTCAAGCTGAATTGAACATTCTTCGCAATATTACTCACAGGTTATGAATTATTTTGCTTTGCATTCTGAATTGTTTTTTCCATTTTTCCATTTTTTTCATTTTGGTTTTGCAACAGGGCTATTAGTAAAATTAGTCTATTTCAGGAACTTTTTGACAATATAATAAAGCCACATATTCCAAATTTTTCATGCGAGAAGTATTCCTATGGTCACAGTTAACTTACAGGGGCGTCCGCATGATCATTAACCATAGGGAGATCTGCCCATGAATTGTTTGGAAAATTTTCTTCATGATGCTGTCTAATAATTCTAATTGTGCTGAGAATTGTTCATAAGCAATGAGGAAGTGTCAAGTTTCCAAGTGCTACTTTTGCTGCTGCAAATCTGAGATATAATCTTTGGAGTGCAGACGCTTTAATGGACATAAGCGGACCATCAGACCCAATGCCAAGAAGCTGGGAAGACTTTTCCCTGCCCGGCATAATATGACATGGGAAGACTTTGCTGCGAGTGTACGACATTTTCAGGAGGGTTTCATGGGTGACCCAATGGAGGTAAATTACCATCTTGTCATAACATTCTAGAGCAGTGTTAAAGGGCCACCCTTTTCCCAGTTTAGGGTTCAGGGTTTAGGGTTCAGGTTCTAGTTGGTAGAGTACCAATAGTTGGCTGAGTACTAATGCTTTCATTCTTGCCTTTAAGATGGGAGAATTTGTGTCAAAGAAAGAAAATTGAGAGAATTGAAGCTTCTTGGATACTCATTCTTCTTTAAATTAGCAGTTTGGGCCATACGGTGTTCGCAGCTCCTTTCAAGAATTATTTGGTGATTAATGGCTCCGTGGGTTTCAAGGAATACAGCTAGCATCCAGGACGAGTTGTTTTTTGAGCAGATCCGGTGGTATCTTAAAAAAAGATCGCTGATGTGCGTCTCAATCAACTTACTGTTTGTTTTTTTACGATGCAGGTGAGGCCTGGACGGGGCGAGTTCCATGAGAACCCCGCGGCATGTATATGTGAGAAACCAGAAGCCAAGGAGCGACTGCGACTCTGGCGAGAGCAACAAGCGAAGAAACCCAAGAAAGCGCAAGCGACCACCGAAATCAAGGGACAGGACACAGTCATACCTTTGGAAGACAGGTTTGACGCCGAGGAAGAGGACGATGAGGAAGGACCACTGGTGATAGAAGAGGAACAGACGAGTGATGAAATGGAAGGAAGAGACACGGAGGAGTTGCTGCTGGAGAATGAAGGACAGGATAGTGTTGGCGAAGGTGCTGATGATGATGAAGATGGTGACAACTATTGATAACTCATTAGGGAATGTCAAAACCTCGCATTTCCTGTTCCGCAATTGACAGGTTTATTACCCCAAACTCGGCAGAACATGTTCTTTTTTCCTCAAAAGTATTAGCCCTCACGGTTCCTGTAATTGCTGATTTCCAAGGCGACAGATCTGGCGAGCAAGAATCTTCCAAAACCTGCTGCAGATCAAGCAAGATCGATCTTTTGTTCACTCATGTTTTGGCCTGGACATTAGCAAGCAAGACTATGATTGCCAAAGTGCAAGGCGGAGTTAAAGGAAGAACTCCCCTGAGTGATTTATAAAGGTTAGTGAAGTCACGAGCAACCTTTGCTTCTTTCTTGGTGTTTCTGCGGACAAGCAATGATTTATTTACATCAGATACAAGACAGTTTTTGATTGATTCCCTGTGAAGAAGAGCTCACGGGTGCTGGAAATCATGTAACATAAGTTAAGCATTTTCCATTTCTAATCTCATCATGTAAGTTAGAGTTCTTCACACTCTGTTGGCAGATGGTTAGATTGATTGACAACCAGGTCTCGAGGGACCACATTATTTGTACTCAAACTGGAATTATTAAATTGTACTATCACCTTTAATAAGTAAACATACTTTCTATTTGGCAGCTCAACTTATTCAAATTAAGAACCGTAGGTTCATATAGTCTATTTTCAAGATGTGAAGCGTTTGTGCATTGAAGAATTTGAGATAATGCAAGAATTTGACTTTTTATTGCTCAAAAATCCATGAAGTCAAGATTGTTACAATGTATTGGAATGATCATATAGTCTATAATCAAGATATGAAGCATTTGCACATTGAAGATTTTTGTAGGAGTTTCACTTTTTATGGATGATGTCTACCATCTAGTATTATAGTCATTCTATGAGGCATGGTTGAAATGAGAACTTCAAGCATGTTCATAGATACCACTTTCCATGCTTTTTGCTTCAATCCAATCAATTTTCCCCTCTTTTCTTTAGCAAGATTGTTTTTGAAAACAGTCTTTTATTATTTTCTACCAGCTCTCTATGGGATTAATTCTTAAGTTTTAGAGCTAGCCCCTTGAGTAGGTTTTTTAGTGTGTTTTCAACAACCGAGATGTTAAGGATTACCTAGGGAAGATTTGGAGGGTTGGTCATTTTAATGTCTTCCACCATTAGCTTGTCTCCACTGAAATGGAAAAATACAACAATGGACTAGAATACAATGTCATAAGAAATCTGTCATATAAGCAAATATGAAGAAATTAAAAACTACTATATGAACCACCATTAACAAGATCACTTGATGATGATCATGTGTCAAATCATGATCACCAAATGGCACTTGCCAAATCTAGTTGAGACCATCATTGAAGTTTGCAAATTTGAGAGTCAACACAATATAATAATTCTTGTGCTTCTCTTAAGTGGCATGCTAATGTCAAACTTTAATTTGCTACAAATGCTTTGTTGGTTCAAAAACAATTCTTCCATCTACCTCACTCTAATGTTGATGCTATCAAGTAATTTGTAACTTAAGTGTGTTGTGAAAAAAACTATTAGAAGCCTTGACTATAAAGTACATGAATTATTGCAACCAAGACTTCTAATAGCATTTTTCAATGTGTTTGCTTATAATAAACTATGAATTTTCAAATTATAGGTCCCATGCTGCAAAGGTGCACATTCTTGGCACTATGTAGGGCCTTGCACATGTAAATATATACCACCATTGCAGTTGTCAATATATATAAATTAAAGAAACTTCAAGTTTAAAATTCAAAATTCTTTCTAAGTTTGATTGCAGACTAAGTTTTGAGAATTATTTATTGAGGTTTTTTCTAGAATAGATTTAAAATGTTTGATAGAAAGCAATAAAGTTGTTGTAGTAGATTTGGAAATTCCATTACTTCTAGCGACCAAGTATTTGCAATGGTTGTATAGTTTGAATATTGTTCTTTTTGAAGTAGAATGGTTGAATTCTTCTCTTAAAAAGAGAACACCCAAATGATTCAATTGTGTTGTGACTTCTTGGAACTAAGATAATGGCAATAAGAATGAAGATGTTGCATGTCTCAATCTTTGAAGATTGAACGTGATTCCTTATTTAACTTACATGCAATTTCTTTTGAGCAAGTAGGAATTGATTTATAATGATTGACAAAATTCCAAAACATAAGTAGAAACCAACCTCAATCCTTGATAAAGGGCTTTCATTTTGGAGTCAACAATTTTTGTTTATTCATTTTTCAAATCAAAGCACCAATTTTCATCATGAAATTTTTTAAATTATTTGAAAGTAGAGTTCTTTTTTCAAGCATGGGTGCAAATTATGCTAGTTTTGTACCCCAAAAAAGTGCCTACAAGCCTATATTTTGAAACTCATTCATTTGAAATATTGAAGAGATTGCTCAAGAGATTGTGTAAAGAGAAAAAATCTTTGTTTGTTGTTGAAATCCCAAAACTATGACCTATCTCCATTGAACTTCTTGGGCAAGCTTCATTTTAGCTCCTTTGTAGTAGTTGGATGAAGGACCACATGTACTTAAATAGGATTGAACTTAAACTTGGTCCCTCACTTGAATCTAAAATCACTCCATGATATGAAGTCCATCACAAATCACGGTTATCTATGGATTTTCAATAGTTAAATTGGAATCAAAGTTTCATCAAAATGTTATAGAAAATTCTACAAGAAAAATCACATATTCTAAACAAAAAATTATTAAAAAATTCAATTTTTATGAGCAAAGAACAAAGCACACAATTAAATTGATAATATTCCATTTAACAACCAAACAAAGGCTAGACAATATAATTTAATTTCAAAAAATATGATTGGTATAGAGGAGACCATGGATATCCTCAACCTTATTTACTTTACATTGTCTTTAGGTGGGGCTCATGAAGACCTACTAAAGACTTAGAGGAAATCGTATACAATGTCTTCTAGGTGTTTATAGCATTTTGATAATGAAAATGAAATGACTTTTCTTACTCCAAAAAAGTGACAACATTGAAATCAAATATTTTGATGACTTGAAAATAGAATACAACAAACAAAAGTAAATAAAACACCATGATATATGACTTTAGATTTTAGAAAAATTACAATGATAGGAAAAGAAGTTTGATTTATTTAACCAACAACAATATTAAGATTGCACTCTTTCTATTGGAGATTGTAAATTTCGATAATGATGTACATTAGAATACATCACAAATTTTGAGTTATCTTTCTATAATTAATACATCCAAATATTTTAAAACAAATAGTATAATGCATTGAAATTGCAAATTTGAAAAAAGAAATTAATTAATTAATTAATTTTTATGATGTTCCAAACTAATTTTGGTAGATATAATTACAAAACATTAGTAGGGATGCATTTTTATAATTTTGGAGGTACCAATTATTTATATTAAATATTTTGGAAATTGACATGTTCACAAATATGACCTTAAATTTTGAATTGTGACATATGGTTTTAGAATGAAATTTAAAATGAAATTTGTACATGCTACCTAAAGCTTTGTATTTTTCAATGTATATCAAAAATAGAATTCCTTCTAGCATCTCCGATGGCATCTTAAAATATTTGAAAAATAAAGAATGGAAGTATAATGCCTCACTTGAGGCATTATATCAGCATTTTATATACTAGTATTCAAAATATGTATTCATAATTATATAATTCATGTTACGTGAAACAAGAGACAAGACTATAGAAGATTACAGCAATACAAGTGGACAAAGGGTGTTGTCTTCAAATTTGTAATCATCTTTTAATTTGTACTTTTATTAATGTTACATCAATATGTATTAATGTTCATTCATTAAGAATAATTTCAATTATACTTTTATTATTTAAAGAATCCCACTAGCACTACCAAATATTTTATCAAAAATATTAACCCCATCATAAAACCATTAGGTTCACAACATATATGAGCCATAAAATGCATAAAATCCAATTTTGATTAATAATCAATAGTGCAAATTAAAACTTGTAAAATTTGTATTTTTCAATACTATTAGAAGAAAAATGTTGGATTATTTAATTTTAAAATCTCCGAATCTTCTAGACTATTATATGTTTTATAATTCATGCATTTTTAAAATACGTAATTAATTAAAATGAGTATTATCATTGAAAGCATTGAATAACTTTCATATTTGTATATTGTATTAAAAGTAGAGGCATGAATTATCCAATGAAAACCATAAATTCAAATTCAAGACCATCATCTACAATAAGTTTTTCAACTATAAATAATGATGAAGAAGATGATGATGATGATGGTGCAGATGATGATGATATATTGGTATCTATCTATGATAATTTTCTTCACTTTTAATCTTAAAATGCACAATAAATGAGGATTTTGTTGTAAAGATTCAATGTATTGTATTATACTTCAAATAATAAAAATTCATTATTTGAGTTATTCTTATCTAATTCATTAAACTTAAAGGGACTTCAAAATCTGATCAAATAATAATATAAGTTGAATTGGCATTTTACAAATGATGAGAATGACTTTCTTTTATTTCTTAACATAAAATGAAAAAGAATTGTCTATGAATTGTAATTTTAGAAGAAAAGAGGGTGAAAGAATTCCCAAATGAATTTTGTATTTCAAATATTTTATTTATAATGATACAGTTAGACCTCAAAATTGGCAGTAACATTATAATTGTGACAATATTTGTCTTTAATTTTTTGTAAATAGTTTATTTTAAATCATTTGAAAATCAATTTTTAGATATTCGATGTTATAAATAATAATTTAAAGAATAATAATAAAATGTCATACATTGTAATTTTTATATTATATATTAAAATACTATAATATATATCATAATATTAATTAAATAAATAAAACTTGGAATGATAATTCTACAGTCTACTTTAGAGGATTCATTGAGTCCTAAATCTATAAATAGTCACCATATTGATATTCAAGACCTATGTGTAGCTAAAGAACCTACTAGGCAAGAAAGATCAGGTTTTTATTAAATAAAAAAATATAAATGATGTCATATACATATATATGTTATAGATTTTTTTTAAATGATGAAATGTAAAATAAACTAATAAAATTTAACTTTGATTATAAATATTAATAAACTATTAATTTTTTAAGCCACTCTTTCATGGATGAAAATTAAATGTAAAAAACATTTAATTTTTTTCAGGGACACCTATTTCAAACTGTAAATCATTAAAATTCAGCATGGAGTCTAATTTGATTAGAAGACCTCCTTCATTACTTTATGATCCTGGAGTAATATTCTATGTTTTGTACTATTATTTTAGTACTACAAAAATATTTTTTTAATTTTTTTATATTATATGTAGTTAAAAAATGATGTTAGCTTGTGTTTTAAGTTTATATATAAATTTACACATGCTAATATTATTCTCAAAATAACATTTTTTTACATTTATTTTAGTTTTTGAAATTTTGGACAGCAAGAAGCATTGAAGTCCTTGTCAAGAAACATGTAAGAATTATTTATTTATTTCTTAAGTTAATTTTTAAATGATACACATTAGCTATAAATCAATATACATAATTTAATATTTACTAGACTATCATTGTTGCCAACATTACTGAACATCTCTCCATTTTCCACTTTGAAATATACATCAACTTGGGATGAAAATTTACATCATAGATCAATTGTAGAATAATTTGTTTAATACTATTTTTTTCTTGCTAAAATTATATTGTATAAATTTTGTAATTTTATGTTTTACAGGGATACAAGTTCATTTGAAAGCTCAATTCCCCTAGAAGACATGGACAAATTTCTATGTGGTTTTAGTGATGAAAATTTTGACAAAGATATTTTGTCACCAACTATGAGTGAAAAACACAAACCATCTTATGATGATATGAAATCTTCAATAAAAATTCCACTAAGTTCTTTTGAATTAGCCAAAGAAGAAATTTGTGTAATTTAATTGCTACCTCATTATGTTGAAATATATATAATAAATTTATAATGATGATTACATATTATATATTACATTGATTACTTATAAATATGCATTGAGTTCAATAAATATTATGCATGAAAATTTTAGCAATATTTTTATTTCTTTTGGTACCTTTTATATAATATTTTTCTAATAAATATCAATTATTGGCTCAGATTGAGAAAGAATTGAAAAACTTATTTGCTTACATTAAACAATTTAAACTTCAAGATATAAACATTAGAAAAAATTTGAAACCATTTTATCCAGATTATATTCAAGCATTAGGTAGCGTCGATGAATTTATAAAAGTTCCCCGCCCTGATAGTCAATTTAATAATTTGGGTTTGAAGGTACAACATAATTATATAATCTTCTATATGAAAATAAGATTTCAATTATTATATATATATATATATATATATATATATATATAAATACTTCAATAATATATTTTGCAATTTGATATTTGACACAAAAATCATGTTTAATTTTTTTTTAAACATACTATTGCTACATAATTTGCAAGGTAACTCTTAATAAAGAATCCCATTAAAAATGATTGAAAATTATTTGTAAAATACCAACTACTTAATGCATAAAGGTCAAAACCATCTAAAATTAGGATGATAGAAGATAGAATGCTTCATAATGACTAACTTGGAATTGTTTCATTTATTAATCTAAAACTTTATTTATTGATGTACTGAAAATTTAAATATTTTATAATATGATTTTTATTTAAGTTTTTTTCTAATTTAGGTGGATTTATTGACTTGTCAATGTTTTATGTTTAAATTTCTATACAAAAAATATTTGATTGTCAAAAACTTTCAATAATAGTTTAAAGATTTATTCTAAAATAAAATTAGAACAAGTGTTTATAACAAATTTTTACAAACCTTGAAGGATTTGCTAACATTGATAAATAAATAATTTATAATCATCTACAATTATGGCTCTCAAAATGTTTCATACACTTACCAAAAATGCCATAGATAATTGAAGAATTAGAGTTTTTTAACAAGTTTTTGACATATTGCGGTAAAAATAATGGATGTATACAAAATTAATTTTTTTAATTTTTTAATCAAATCTATTAGTGAAATAACTTTTAGTAGAAGTAAATTTTTTAGTATGTGGAATGAAAATTCTTTTTAGAATTTTCTAAAAAGAATTTTATGAATTTTAAAATTTTACAAAAATTGATTTACAAAAATAGAACTCCAAACTTTTATATTTTTTTACATTTCACTTTCCAAAGTCTCCAAAAAATGTGGAGAATTTGAAGAATGTTTAAAAATGTTTATTTTTTATTATTTTATTATTTTTTGGCTACTTTTGGAGTGAATTATAAAAAGAATATAAATATAGAGTCATATTTTTGTAAGTAATTTTTCACTCAATAAAATTCTAAAATTCTAAAAGTTCTTAGTAGAAAATTCCACAAAAAATTTCATTTTACTAAAGAATATTGAAAAAAATTTACGTGTATTATAAAGATTCACTAATAAATTTGATTAAAGTATTGAAAAAAATTTAATTATTTTTTTGAAAAATCATTTTATACAATTGTTTTACTTGCACTCGAATATATCTATCATTTTTTTGCATAAATCTTATTTTTCAATTAGTTATGGTAATTTTTTTAATTTATGAATACTTATTAGAGCCATTTGAGGGGGGTGAATTTGGAAAAAAAATCAATTTTGATACAAATTTTCAAGGGGACTAAGCTTTTATTTGCTAAAACTTACGTAACTAGATTTATTAAAGGACCAAGATCTTTTTTCTGCCATAAAACACTCAAAACTGCCATTTCAATAGCAAAGAGTAAAAGAATTTTAAAATTGTTTTCTTTGCACATATAATTATAGGATCGTACGCATAACTATTATGAAAATGCATAGGAAAAAATTCAGAAACTTCGATTGCACAGATTGCAAGATATAAGGTAAACCAACCTATGACAACCTATGACAGGCAAAATGGTTGGTTTGCCATGTTCACATTTTTGAAAAAAATTTAAAAAAAATCTCTATGAAGATAAACATGAGGAATGCAGAGAGCAAGTGAAATTTTATTTTTTGGATAAAAAATGAATTTTTTATGAATTTTTGAAGTTTGTTGTGTAGTTGGCTTTAAAGAGTCTGTAGATTACCCCAAATCAGCAGAAAAGTGTTTCCATGATGGTCATCTAACCACCTAATGCAGTCAAAACATTTTCTAACATGGCTCCAAGATTTCCTAATATGGACATGACATGAAAGAATTACAAAATAACTTTTTACTACCAGTTTACATTGAAAATGGGTAAGTGTCCTAAGACAGTTACCAATAACTTCATGACCATTTCCCAAGGCTTTGATTATGGCCACAAATTAATCAAATGCAGTTCTAACCCCATTTATTGGAATAAGTTTGTCATGGGTTGATTTAAGACTGTAATGGGTAGTTCTCTAGGAGCCTGTCATAGGAGATTTGTTTGTCATAGGCTGGTTTACCTTATGCGTTTAAAGTAAAAAAAATAAGTTTACCAACACATGATTGTGGGACTACTTTATTTTATTTTGAACCTCTTTAAATTAAATTTTTTGCACTACAAAGTTTTGAGCTATAAATCTTTATTGTGGGGAATTGAGTTGAGATTCTATAGAAAAAAAAAATTCAAAAAAACTTAATTTTTATTCCTTAAAAAAATTATTAAGTTAGAAGAAGAAATGAGATAGAAGAAAAGTCTAAATGATTAATATCTCTAATATGGAATTAAAACACACTAATTCCAATGGTGAGATTATTCTAGAAAGCAAACTAAATCATGTATACATTTCTTTCTTGAAAAACTGTAAAAATTGCATTTAGAAATGAATCCTACAAGTTGTTTTTTCAAGAAGATGCTCTAATTGTCCAAAAAACAAGATTGTCCATAACTTTCTCATAACAAATCCAAATGGGATGAATCAAAGCTTTTCATGTAGACAAGAATATAATTTACAAGAGAGAAAAACAATTAATTCAAATTTTGAATTCTTTTTGCTGCCCCTCTCCCTTGTTTTGAGCTTATTTGGGCATAACATTTTTTCCTTGGCACCAATTGAAAAAAAAACAATATTTCCATGAAGCTAATTAGTTTTTCTATCTTCAAAAAATGTTTAAAAGATCATAAAAGAAATTCAGCCAATAGGTTCCTACCCAAAATCCCATTTGTCCCTTGAAAGAACAATGGTCTTTTAGGGGTTAAAAATTATTAATGTTCATTTACATCGAAAAAGATATAATTAAGTGAATTAATTTTACTTAAAAATTAATTTCTACCTTTTTTAATTTATGATGTGTACAATTTGATAAATAATCTCTTTCAATAGGTGAGATTTGGGGCCTTTAAAAGACTGCGAGTTATCATGCAATGATAACTAAGGTACTTGATTGTTGCAATGACACCACAACAATCTTATGTGGCCAAGAGGCTACCACTTCATCTTTCAATTTTTTTTATGTTTTAAGAATTTTAATTTTATTTTATTTTAAAAAAAATAAAATTTTGACAGACGGCCATTCCTTCACTATGGAGGGAACAATAAAGGGAACAAGCCTGAAACGGTCTTCTAAAGGCCCCAAATCTCACCTAATGATTAATTTTTCTATTACTTTTTTGAAGATATACCTCATAGATAATAGAGATTTATTATTATTATTTTAAGGTAAATACGATTTATAGATATAATCCAGGTCTTAGATGAAGATGGAACAAAACAAAGTGATCCAACCATTTTGACATTGCAAATCTATTCAACATCCATGCAATCAAATTTTCAACCACTGAAGGTGATTGTAAAATATATTTCAAGTTCAGATAATTTCAAAAATGTATATTTTTTGTCTATATGAGATTAAAAAATTATTAGCAATTCAGATAAACATTAATAATTGTAGATTATAATGAATTTTCTATATTTATTGTTAGATTATTATTTTGAATATGTGCAAATACGTTTCAAATTTTCAAATTTTCAAATACTTCCATAGATTTTTCAAACTATTTTCTTAATATTGATTTTAAAATTCTATAACATAAATTTTATATAGTATTAATATATTTATTTATTTATTTTTACATAACCAATTATTAGTTATCAAGTGGCCTTATTATGCATTTATATTCTTGCTTAGGTTGCATCAATTGAAAATGTTGAAAAAAATCCAAGGAAATTAGATGCATGGATTAATAGCATAAAAGATTTACATCGTTCAAAACCACCACCTTCAATTTTATTTTCAAAATCTATGCCTGATGTTGACAAATTAAAACAGGTTTTTAATATAATAAAGACAACATTGTAGGGTATTGTAATTTGAATAAATATTGAATATTTTAGGAATGTATTTGATTAAATATTGATATTACATAAGACTATTTGTTTGCATCACATAATAGACAAGTACTTACAAAATATAACCAAAACAAGTAGATATTGAAATAGAATAAAATTCACAACCAAATCATGTAAAGAATTAAAATTATAGTTAAATATTTTTAATAATATATAAATATATTAAAATATAAAATCTTATTCACTTTTCTATATGCAAATGTTTATTTATAGATTTGGCCTATTCAACTTGAGGAAATTTTGAATGAAATTGAACTTCCTTCTGCAAAATTAGAAGTTGATTTGTCTACATTTATTGATATCTATTGTTCAATATTTGACATACCTATGTAAGTGGTTATTTTACAATAATAAATGATTTGAGTGAATTTATTTATTTTTATGGTATTAAAAAATTATGATTTATATTTTGGAACTTGGCAAATCGTGTTCTTTACAATCTATAATCTTAACATCTAAAATTATAATACAGGTACGAAAACAAAGTTGAAGCATTACATGTTTTGTTCACATTGTATTTAGATTTAAAGAATCAAATTAATCAAACTTCTTTATCAACATTTTGGCTCAACTCATAGATACATATAATTTTTTGTAATTAAACCTTCTATAATCCTATGTCTATAATTTGTAAAATAAGATTTGAAAAATAGTAATTAACTTCGATGGTTTTATTTTTCTAAATCAAATGAATTCAACATGATTTTGTACATATACTTGTACAATAGGTGACGATGAGATTTTTTAAAACAATATCAATTTTTTTAGATCCTAATTGTTTTTTCAACTTGAAATATTTTATTTTATTATTATTTAAAAAAAATAGTGTCATGTTATAATATATATAAAATGATTGTTACATATAAAACTTTCTATGATTCATGAAATGTCACTTCTCATTTGGTCCCTATGTTAGTTCTTATTCTAAATTGCATTTGAATTCTTAGTTATATTATATTAATTTTGGAATGACAATAGGACACAGTGGCAAGAGATCTAATCACATCGATTAGGCTTCTTTCTAAATTAGATTTTTTGCCCACCCTTACAATGCACTGAAAAGAGGTTGTCACCTCTTTTCAGTGCATTGGTTCCTCCCTTGATTTAAAAAAATAAAATGTTTCCCCCCCAAGACCCCCCAAGATGCCGTTGATTTCTTAAAAATCCCAAGCCGTTGGATATGGGAGCAGATATGGATACAAGATACGAATTCAATATAGTGTACGAGATACGGGATACAAGATACAGAACAAAAAATACAAAATACAGAAGATATATACCATATCAGTTGGCATCCCATCCCCAACCTGGAAACTACAAAGGGGAGGGAGGGGGGGGGGCAAGAATAAATTTAATTTAAATTTAATTTTTGAATTCATTTTGGGTATGAAAATTTTAATTTAATTACGTTTTTTGAACTCATTGGGGGGTATGAAAATTTTAATTTAATTATGTTTTTTGAACTCATTGGAAGGGGTTATGAAAAAATTAATGTTTCAAGGCATTGTGACACAATTTGTCACAATGCACTGTAAAGAGGCAGTATCTGCGTGAAAGAGCAATGTCCAAAGTGGAAAATGTCCAAAGTATTTAACACCATGTTTTTAGTATGCAAGAGACTTTTGAATCCTCTTTGTAACTAGTTAGTGGATTCAATACCTCAATTTACAGAGAAGGCAACTTTGTGAGATTAGGTTGCATGCATCTTTACCTTGTTGCCATTCTTAAATGAACATTATTTGAATAAAATTTCAATTAAAATTTTGAAAAAAATTGTTTGGACTTGGTCCTTCTCTAATTTAAAAAAATAATCATCCATTTGAAATAGGCCTATATTGATGTGGCATGCCACCACATCTATTTCACTTTGCTTCAAAAGCCATTCATGCATGATTTGTGGTATGAGTTGAAAAGACAACTTATTATATACACACGGGGTGGTTGAAGGTAACACAAAGAATATGGGATATGTAAATAAGTTCATAGTTAAAAGAAGACTCCTAAAACCTAAACTACCGCCCTAAATTCAAAACCCGCCGTCCCCCTACGTAGGACGTAAATTAAAATTTTCAAAATCGTTGTCCTACAGGATCGTGTCTTGCAAGTCCTGTGTTTGTGCAGGATGAGGACGTCGATGGGGTTGTTCTGTCGCTCCGTCCCTTGGGTTTGTGTGTGGACGGAGGTGGGCTGGCAAGCCGGGCCCGTAGTCTGACCTGGGTGCCAGGTAGGTTGGGCCCACCTTCGAATGTAGGATTTAATGTCCTGCCATGCTTAGATGTCCCTTCTACTTATTCCTTCATGTCTCATTTCCAAAGTTTGTTTTTAATGTGAATCCGATCTTTCTAGCATGAATCCTTCTTTCTTTGAAAAATACAATGTCATTATCAATGCTTCAATGAAATGAGCACAATCCCTTTGTGAATTCTCAAAACTACTACATCACAAAGTTCCTCTGTCATGATTTGTCAATAGTAATTGTACGATTATCGTTGAGCACTACTTATGTGTTACATTCACTCATATAGAAATGTTGTTACAACACGATAATGACATTCATTAATACCATGCAGTTTAGGCATGTCATTCACATTTGAGTTTGAAGTGCTAAAGTTACACAATAACTATGCAAGACAAAATATGTATGACTTTAGTGGATTAGTGATGGGTGACTAATTTTGTGCAACATTAGTATTTTTCTAAGATGTATGAATTTAGTGCAATGATCACACAACATCATGTCTGTGCATAGTTATTGTACTAACATTTTATTTTTTATTTTTCACAATTTTAGTACTAAGGCCCGCTTCACACCACATGTTGGACAAACGGAGGAGAAATTTGATTGGATGAGATGACAGTCTCATCCAGTGGAGATTTTAGACTGGGAGTTTGTCCGCTACTTGAAGTTTCCAGGTTACGAGTTGAGTTAGCCACCTCAACAGACGAAAATGAGGAGTTTTGGGTCTTCCTCGCAAGGTGGCTTCAAACTTCTCCAACGGAAAAGCACTCCTCTTTCGTCACAACGTTCACCTTTTTTCTCGCAACGATCTCCTCGCAAAGCCGTTTGTTGCAAAATCGATTTACTTGCATGTTTGTGGTGAGCTTCTTCTATGCATTTGAAGGCTTGCTATGCTCTTGGTGTTGTCATGTTGAGTGGTGTGTGCATGAGGTGTGTAGTCAAAATGGATTCCTTCTTTCAGCATGGTGAATTTACTCGATCTCTGGCTCCATTTCTGCAATTTCCTAGTGTTCATAACAGAGTCCCTGAGGTTGGAGGGCAAACTACTGGCTTTGATCACCATGGTGCTAGTTTACAATTCGGAAGTCAATTAGGTCAAGTCACAGGTGGTTCAGTTCAAGTCGAAGGCACTACTGTACTTGAAGTTGGAGTTGTTGGTCCTCAGGTTGGAGGTAATATTGCTCACATTGCTCCTGAGGATGATGGTGTGCATCCAAACAGAGGGCATAGTGGTGCCGATATCACGCAGAAGAAGCGAGGCAGCAAAATCCAGTAGGCATCAAAACCAAAGAAAAAACGAAATTCAATAGGGAAGGGTACAAAGATGACAACCGAAGCAAATGCGATTGATTGTTCCTCTGATGAAGAAAACTGCAAGAGGGGACCGAATTGGAAGGATCACTGGGTTGTGAACTTGATTCATCTACGAGGCAGTATGCACGAGAAGTTTTCAGGAATGAAGAAATAAGGTATTGCTTCTCATCTCCTTTGAATTGTTGTATGTCAGTTATTTGTATTATTTGTGTGTTCTTGGGGATGATTCTATATGTCAAAGTTAAGGTTACTGTCTTTCATGTGCATCCTTCTTAGGTATCATGTTGTACTTGGACTTGAAATTAGGTGTAGATTAGTATACTTGAATTGAATTGATCTACAAAATTTTCTTCAAAATTTTATAGTACTTTGTTCACGAATCAGTTCAATGTTCATATAGATTCACAACAATTTATACGAACAACATTATTTGTATCATATGGTGTTCCCTTCATACTTCTTACTAACACAATCATTGTTTGCAATTCATTTAGGAGTGGATAATTGGGCAATCCTACATACCGAGCTTGTAGCTGCATGTCTAGACACTACGAGGAAAACTGGTCCAAGATGACATGAAGTTGACACGTAATTGTCCAAACTGACAGTAGCATGGGAGATCAAGTTGTTCGTGTCAATTAGGTTTTGGGAGTCAATTTTTTGTCAATTCTTTGTCAAATTATGAATTCCCCCGAATTATTAAGCAGGAGTACATTCACTATGGACTGAAGTGTAAAGATTTCAAAGTAAAGATTTCGAATGACACATGCTTCACTGCAACAACAATGCAGGTTTAGATTTTTTCCAATTCGCTGTTACATTCTGCAATGCATACTTGCACGAAATAGTTCCATTCTTTGACTTCGGACATTCATTTTCAAGTGGTTTAGGTTAGGGAACACGCATGCATATGACATATTCTAGTTTGCATTCGTGGTCCAAAACTGGAATAAAAAAAACAGACAAAGCAACTCTCCAGAATCCAAATCTAATGAATTTTCCACAAGAATTGAATTGAAACAAGCATTCCCTTCACTGCATACCAACTAATGCTGAATTACAGAGTCTTAGCATCTTCAGTTTTATCTTCTTCAAAATGTTTAAAGCAAACAAGGAAACATTACCTTCTACAAAATGCACTTACATAACCAACTCCATTATATGCTTCAAAATGATAAATCACTTCCAAAATACTAGTGAATACAAACTGACATAAATATGTCGAACAAGTGAACGGTGTGTCTTAAAAGTGTTCTTGAAGTCATCCATGCATATTGATCCCTCAAGTTCCTTTCCTGTCGTACAACATCCCACTGTTCAAAAAACTTGTACTAAAAGGCTGTTGTGATTGCAAAAAAACAAAGATCATTCAAGAAAAAACATGTTACCAAGTATATTTCTACAGTTCATCATGTTCTAATTTCCTTAGTCAATAGGCATTTTTTATATTCAAATAATAGAAACATTAAATCCTAATTTCTGAAGCATTCACTTCTTCAATATGTATTTCATCATAGACATCTTAATTCTAGTTTTGCTCATCCATTCAGAAGCGGGATACCTCTTCATTTCTCTATCATTCCTATGTTGTCCCTGTAACATGAGCACATTCCTGTAAGTACACACTGATGCAAATGCATTTGATCAACAAAAACCATTAAATGGAATGAAAATACAATATTTTGGTGATTTAGGATTCTAAATTGTCTAAAACCTGTGTGTTACACATCATTTTCAGAAAATGGAAACATAGTGCGGCATACATCCTATGGCTAGTAGTTTCCAGTAATGATGTTTCCCCAATAATGAATGGCAATGATGGTTTACGGTCTCCTGTAACCAAATTTTATTTTCTTCTCTCTGCCTCCATATTATCTTCATGCTATCTACGGAAGCTATTTTCCAGAGCCAAGAATGTTGTGCATCACCTTTAAACTATTAATTCTTATGTGAAATTCTTAATTCTGATGTAGTGCGCTTCAGAATGTCTTGCATACTATTCATAATTTCTGTTCGCCACAAGAAATAATCAGATCTAATTAATTACTGACCTCCTCTTACTTTACTGAACATATCAGTTTTGCAACCATTTCCTACAGAACGGGTTACTTCACATATGTATTCAAATATTCACTGACTAGCCAGGACCGTCAAAATATTGTTTACAAAAGTTCATATTCATACTAGTGCTTATTTTCATTTCCAACCGACATTGCTCAAACTTTCGCAAATACCTGAGACAGCGACGACATCCATCAATTCGCACGTCACAACCTCCCTTATAAAACGCAATTGTTGCTTCCTTTTTCCATGCGCTCCTCTGCATTCAGAATAAGACACTTACATAAAGGCATACAACACTAATTTCTAATGAAATCATTCAATATTAAAAACCTTCAGAAACGCATGTCCACTACACATTTGGGAATTAATTTCCAAAATCTTCTTACATTTTTCCACCGAAAAAATATTGGAAAAACAGAGGTAGCGAAGTTTAAATTATCCTGGAATACTAAATCACAATCCAGTAACATGGAAGCGGTTACCCTTGCGTGCCCTCAGAAATGACCAATTGCATCAACACCTCTATCAGCATAAACATCGTTCTCACGCCAATGTCGTTTCTTCAATCCTGTACCGTAATACATAATTATTTTACTGATGTAGGGAGATTTCAATTATAACATGACTCATTAAGGAAAGATTCAGACGATTTCAGAAATTAATGACAGACATGACCGTACATCCCCACAACTTGTCACTCACATCAACGATAGTTTTGCTTCCACAAACCTCATCTCTTCTTAGGCATTCTTCAAATGCTGAGGACATCCCGCTCGACAACTTCTTCTCTTCCTCTCATCAACTGGTACACCAACCTCCAAATACCATTGTTAGACTGCTGCAGTGTGAAATTCACAATTCCACAATGCCGACTTCAACCGTTACCGGTCCAGATCCAGAAATGTCGTTCGAAAAAACCATGAAGAGAACTTCTTTCATGTCCTTGGTGAGTTCATCTTCCAGTTTTTGAAATGCTTCCTTCCAATTCTCTTTTTCCATACCTTCTCTGACTTTTACCACGTCATTGTGCAGACAATTCCAGCTTGGTTCGTCCGCATACACGGAGACAAGCTGAAGCTATCAATCTGTATACGCTATGCTGGAATGAGACCTTCCCACATTGTGCACATCAATCTCACCTTTGAAAATGGAGAACCTTGTGTTGCCTTCGGGTCCGGCTGGGGCAACTTCGCACGCCAATACAACTTCGAGGAAGGGGATCGACTACGGTTCAATTTGAACGGTATGGCCTCCTTCGATGTGGCACACGCTTCCCTTGGCCATGCTGCAGATTCTCGTTCTCTTCAAGAGGGGGTCGGCAGTAGTGAGACTTGTTCACAGGGCTTTCCATCAATGTACTACCGTCATGGATGAAGCAACTTCCTCGACCTTGCAAAAAAAATGTAAGATACAGTCTTGCCATTAGATATATCTGCAGAGGCATCGCTAAAGATAACTGTTTTCATTCGATGACAACGTCTTGTTTTTCCTACCACAGTGAATCATTACTCTCAATCACAGTGACTTCTTGTATGTACAGCATGTCGTACACCATAGAAACAGAATTAGTTTAACGGATAGGTTTCATTGCACAAACCTCGGTTTAAATTACGAAAATAGACAATATAAGTACTGGCAGTTTTAGTAGTTGTTGTTTAAAAAATATTACAGACTTCTTCTATGCGTACGATATCCATCCGGAGGTAGGAAGATTATACTTACTTTATCAGTAACTTCAGAAACTATCCTGTAATATGACTATCCAGTTTAAGGACCTCTATGGACTTAATTTTTTTGTTGAAATTCGTTATTGGCAGTTCGATCAGTAACATCTGTGAAGTCAAAAATACTGTTGCTATACCTTCTTACATCATTCCTGGATTGCGCAAACATAGAATGATCACATCGGACCATCCAACTTGTAAACCAACCTCCTTTGTAATATGTTCACAGCACTGACTGCTTTCCTTTGTAAAACCGGATTCCATATATTTTTCATTTTGGTCCCTTGCATAGAAACGTCCCATTGCTGTAACTTCAGAAGTCCATTGTCAGAAAGAGCAGTCAGTCATATGTGATTCTCGAACTTAAAATTTTTGTCCAGATAGAAATGCACATCATAAACGTACTACTTCTAGATAATAAAGAAGAAAACACTGTAAAATTATTTTGGTAATATGAAATTCAAAGTTTTCCTTAGTAATGCATGAATTAGCTTCTCTACTGAATACCAAATACTTTGAATAGTATCACAGTCACACTTAGGGATCCTCCGAGTAATTCTGAAATTGGAATGCCCTAATCGTAGAATGAGGATGCACAGATTTCTTGGGACCAATAATATTGACTACTACCATTACTATGTTAAAATTTTCAGGCCCTCCTACCCAATACACTCAAAATTTTTATTGTCATCACAATGTAGTCATCACTGTCGACCTCATTACCAGTATGAGTACTACAGTAATTCCCCCCGTTCATCATGAATTTAGGTTCCTCTGTCAATGCTTTATTTTTTAAAATCCAAGGAAGTCCGGCCAACAACATAGGCGTCATCAAAGTCCACAAAATATCCTTACCCAACTCGTTTAGACCGCATGATCTTCCACCTACACACTGTGAAAAAGAGTGAAGACATCTGCAAAGTCCACTACATAAAGTTAGCAGACATACCGTCGTTCGGAAAGCATGCAACAACTTCCAACAATACATTGCAAGCAATGTCATAGCCTCTCACGAAATCTTACGCATGGCGAACCTTCATCTCCAACTCCAATCTTCTCCTACTCAGGGCTGATTCAAGACATAAAATGATAAAGTCATCACCTGTGGGACATACAGGATAGGCTATTCAAGTTGGATCGTTTCAACTAAAAATATCTCCCTACTCTTTTCTCAAAGTCAGCTCCAACATCATTAACCTCGAATACGACAAATACTACAAACTCATGAATATAATGGGATACAACCAACAGGAAAAAACAACCACTGCTCATAAACTACTAATAAGATAAAGTTTACTACCTTGCTGATACAAACCTATACCTTCCTCTAACTTACTAATCTACCTCAGAAAAAAAAAATTCTCTAAAACTAAGAACAAGGCCACTGAAGAACTTTTATTGCAGAAATTCACAATTTCTACAGTTCTGGGAATTGGGAAAGCAATCTCCTTCAAAACATAAACACATATAATTAGATATAATGTCTGTCCCCTGAAATTATAAGAATTCACAAACAACTTTTCATTTGACGATTGAAACTTCATGCTCACACCCATGACCAATCAAAAACAAAATCACATCCAATAAACGTTTCGATTTCAGATGATGCTTTCACTTTCAAAGCAATCTTTTGAACTTCAACTCTTCATGTTCCTTCATGCAAAACAATTTCAATACAGCTCCGCAACTTTTCTCACCGCATCATATTCTGAGTCTCATTCATTTTCCTGGAAAAAAAAAAAAAAATCCAGATGTAACGTGAGCAACCAATGAATTCCATGACATGCACTGCATCCTACTCTGTAAACACTACATTATTCTAAAAACATAGATTCAATGTTTCCCAAACTGTCCAGTTCCGTCAGTAACAATGCAGGACTCACGAATATTTTTTAAATGAGAGCTCTGTTCAAATGAACGTGGTAGTCATCAAATCACATCTACAAACATTGTAACCAACTACTCATTACTACTAACTAAATTCATGCGTGCACATTAAACTAAGCTCTGACAATGTGTATAGAATGCTTAACATAAAAGCAATGTGAATGATGACAGACGATTTTATTTCCCTACAATGGGTTTTTTTTATTGGGGACATACCTCACTATCGGAGGTACCGCCTGCATTGTTCGATGAAGTTGACGTCGATGACAGAGTCATCTCACTGCTGCCATCTTCTCCGACTACTTCGTCTTCATGGTCAGTAGACGGAGCCGACTCTGCTCTCCGAAGAACTGTTCTAGGTGCACAACTTTCGAGTCGACCCCTGCCTCCAGTGCCCAGGTTATTTCTGTAGAGGCTTTCCTCTTCCATTCGTTCGTCCTGGTCAATAGAGTTCTGGTTCCCCTCTGTATCAGTCACAGATGTCGGTTGATGTCTAAGTCCACCTCGCATGCCACGTAAACCAAGTCTAAAATGCACTCGTCGATTGTTTACTCTTACAGGGACATTACCACGGCGCCTTCGCGGTCTTCGAACAGGTTCCAATAAAACATTCTGGCCTGTAGGTGCTATTGGAAGTTGTTCTTCACCAACTTCTCTTTTGGGTCGCAGTCCGTCGAAATCCTCGTCAGCCCCCATTTCAAACAAATTAGCCTCCACAGCTTCGCCTTCATTGGGCAACATTCTTTTTCCTCGGACCTCTTTCCTAAGAACTACTCGCCATCCAGGTGCCTCCATAGCATCACCATAAAACACTTGTTCACAGTGAATTGGAAATGCGAAACTGTGGCGACTAATGTTCCCGTACCTCCTTTTGTAATTCACTAAGGTGAAGTCCCATCTATCCTTTTTTATCGTTGCATTTTCCCCCATATAATTCGCTTTAACGAAATCGCACACTAAAACTACTAGACAGTGCCATCTGTAGTTTAATTCTAAGATCTCTTCAATGTGTCCCACGTATTCTACATCAGTAGTCACCTGGTTTGAATCTCGAATTCCGTTTCTACAAATCTGTCTGAATGTCGCTGCTACTCCACTATCTGTTGTTCTCATAGCTTGTTCCGAACTCATAACTCTATAATGGTTGCTGTATGCATACATTCCTTTGTACGCTGACGCTATAGGTAATGGGCCTCTTGACGTGTCCACCACTTGTGCATCAACATTGATACCCAATTGTCGCTCCCTCCTCACTTCTTCCAGTACCCAGTCCGTGAAGTCTGGTACTTGCCTGAGTTCCACTGGGTATGCAAATCGATGTCGATGTCCTCCTCTTCTCTGCTGCCGACGATAATTTTCTCTCTCCTGTTCCCGTTCCATCACATGATTTGCATACCTACTACAAGCCATGAAATAGACAGTCAAGTTATCTTGAACCTTTTTTATGTCCAATATCAAGTAAAACACTGGAAATCAGTTGTATCGTAAAACAATACACATTATTTCAAAGCATTGTCAGTAATAGCAAAAGAAGACAGCACAATGAACCTGGAATAGACATCCCAACGACATGAGGTACTCTCTGCCCATTAAGGTTGGCTAGTATTCATAACATTCCATCACGCAGAATGAAGCTTACAGTAATTACAGAACTATCTTTCTCTTCCTTTCAATTATCACATGATTTTATCTTTTGTACAAGTCTTCTTATTAATCCTCAATTTCGTTTTCTTGAAAATCAAAAAAGGGACCTACAGACTTTCAACAACAACAGTTCATAACAGCATGATAACAAACCTGACAGAACAGAAATTACATTCAAAGCACATCAACCACTCCCTATCATAGCCAAAATAAAAAATAACACATTATTTTCTAATTGAAAGTCTATCTCACATGAAGCACACTTTCATGCATTTAAATATAACTCGTATTCTTTTTAATAATAGTTAATTATTGAATGTTTTACAAAGGTAGAGTCATGTACCTCTTGTACGGTTCCATGTGCGCTGTGTTGTCCAACACGAAACCATGGATTAGTTTTTGAAATTCGGGAGTCATGATACGATCTCGCTTCGTGCCTTCCAGGATTTCGTCATACATGGTAGGCTCTTCCTCATCATCCCACGCACGCTTCGTTGTCGCATTGTATTCCGAGAGGTATTCGTTCATGAATCCAATTGATTCTTCCCTCATGTACCCGTATGCCATACTGCCTTCAAGTTTTGCTTTGTTTTTAACAAAGCCTTTGAGACCCTTCATGAAACGCTCGAATGGATACATAGACCGTGTATACATCGGACTGCAAATGAATATTTCTTCGACCAAGTGTACTGGAAGGTGCATCATAATGACAAATACAGAGGGTGCAAGTTCTTTTTCTAAGGTACATATTGTTTAGGCAACATCCTGAAGCATCTGCTCCTTCTAATCAACATCAATCACTTTTGCAAAAAATTTGCGAAATAGTCTACTGACGCGCATAATTGCTCCCACAGCTTTTTCATCACAAATGTTTCTCAAAGACAACGGAAGGACCTGATGAAAGAGAATATGGAAATCATGCGTTTTCAGTCCACGAAGTTTGCCGTCACTAATTCGACTGCCCAAGTTTCCAACATAGTTTGTTGGAAACTTCAATTCCTTTATCGTAGTCAAAAATGCTTGCCGGTCCTCCCTACTCAGGACATATGGAGCATCTGGCATGAAATGAGTTC
Organism: Rhytidiadelphus loreus; assembly: GCA_947034895.1. Lineage (NCBI taxonomy): Eukaryota > Viridiplantae > Streptophyta > Bryopsida > Hypnales > Hylocomiaceae > Rhytidiadelphus > Rhytidiadelphus loreus. The sequence goes on from OX344764.1 coordinate 52,587,511, forward strand.
CATCATCTGCATTAGCTTGTAAGTGTAGATGGGGATGAATTCCTTGTGCTCGCAGATCTTCTTGTGATTTTGGCCCATCTGTTTCTCCCATTAAAGTACGTAACAGAATGTCACAAACGTTCTTTTCACAATGCATTGGATCAAGTGTGTGACGAACTGGAAGTTCCTGTACAAATACAAACATCACCTCACATTGTCAAAAAAGGCAGAAATGATACACTGTGCACTTATGCTGACTGCCTCACAAGTTCCATTAGTTCAAAATGAAATTTAATAGTGTACTTTGCATAACAACGGAATCCACCTCGTTTTATGATTCTAGAGCACGGTCAGTAAAAAAGCTTTTTTAGTATGCTATGAATTATGCCATTCACTGAATTTCCTTCGAGCACATGATGCATTCAAAGTTTTATGAGAATCACCTATGCAAGGCAAAGCAAAGCCTGGAATACAACAATTCCAGGATTTCCATTAAGGCAGAAATGCAAAAAGGCAGAAATGTACAATGTACCTGTTCCGGACCACAAATGAAAACGAAGCTTACAGTAAATCGAACCTGCCAATACGATAACTAGAACAGAATACTTATTCTCTTCACTCCCGTTTTCTTCACAAGATCTGCCTTCGAATTTGGGCACCCACCACATTGTAGAAACGACTCTCTCCATGCTCCTCGCTGCACAACTGTCAAACCACATTGCCGCGGCGGTGATGGATCATGGTTGGGTTGTCCATTAAAAGCTGCCCTTGCATCCCTCCACCTGTGATTATGTGTCAGCCACCTTCGATGACCAAGGAAGACGGTTTTTTCTACAGCAGTGGAGTGCTCTGCAACCGTGCATTCATCACAAATCGGACAACCGGCATAACCTTTACCAACTTGTCCTGCTATCAAAGTGTAAGCAGGGAAGTCATTTATGGTCCATAGGAGAATACCACGCATCTTAAATTGACAAGTTGGACCTGCTGGTTCAGACATGTTGACTGCTGAAATCCCCACCCACATTTTCTTAAGGTCGTGCACCAATGGTTGTAAATAAACATCAATAGTATGTTCTGATGGTGAATTCGGTCCCGGAATAATCGTAGTCAATGAAATGAAGAAACGCTTTGTGACGAGATAAGGCGATATGTTATAAAATACCATTAGAACAGGCCAAATAGAATGTTTTGAAGATTGGAGACTGTAGGGGTTCACTCCGTCAATTGCTAGGCCCATCCGAATGTTTCTTGGGTCACTTGCAAACTCTGGGTACCGGTCATCCACAAATCGCCATTGTTTGCTGTCTACTACCGACCTCATTTTCCCATCTTCAGAGTGATTAGTGGAATGCCATTTGAAATGTTTAGCCAGTGCAGGACAACGAAACATTCTTTGCAACCTCTTTATCAAGGAAAAGGAACTTTGTGAGAGCCATCTATGTACCTAGACTTCTGACAATGAGGACAACTATCTAATTCAGCATTGTCCTGCCAATACAATCACAACAATGAATACTCTCATGCTTCAGGAATGTGAGGATTTCGTCAAGACAGTGATGACTGACAGAGAATAATGTGCACAAGGACATGAGGATAATGCTGAATTGTAACCTGCTAGTGCTAGACCCATCAAATAGAGGCTCTGTTGATTGCCAAAGTAGTTCCTCCAGGACATCACTGTTTTCCGCTTCTTCATCTTCAGATGACATGTCCTCGAAATCTAGTATAGCATCCTCGTCCTCTGAATTCTGATGATGAATTTCGTCCACTCTTGCAAAAAAGTTCTAGGCCATCTCCTTGAAATTTACTTTTGTGTTGGGAGGGGCGGCTTCAAAGTTTTCATAGTCCTCAACGTCTAGGAACTCCTCGTCATGGTCATCGTCCGTTTCTTCCTAAGGACGAGGAACATTTTCTCCACAATGTGCATGGAGGCCTTCATTTCCCTACAATGAGAAATAAGTTTTCAATTCATGGGTGTTATTTAAGAAGAAGAACATAATGTTTTTATAATTTTGAATGACTTACCTTTATTTCGAATGGAAATACCATGACAAAGTCATTGACTGCATTGCACTGATCTTCATTTTGCATGCCTTTCCATGGTGTAGACATGATGGTGGCATTGGAAGTGGAAGTAAAGTAAGGCATTTTATAAAAAATTCAGTACGAAACAAGCTGTCTAAGTACATTTAGTTTCAATGTCGTATGATAATTACCAGAAGTGGTTGCTGCAATCTACGGTCGCGGCCATATTTTCGATGGTGACTTTGCACAACATGGATTGCCTGTGTCTTAAATCCATGACACCTTTCACAACCACACAGATATCTTTGAATGCCTTGGCACGCAGCGACTGCCCTCTCAATGTGGTATGCTTGTCCAAGTTGATCTTCTCTCATTTTTCTTCAGATGCACCTGCATAGAAGCTCCTCATGATCACTTCCTTTGCAGTTCCTATTATGGTTGATGTAGCATAAACTAGCCAGGACTTTACATCACTCTATCGGGACAGGAAGTAATTGTTATCCCACTTCTACATTATTTAGATTTTTTTTAAATCAACCAATGAATCCCAGAAAGTGTTTATCAGTCTCACGAGGACAGTCAACAACGAAGACAGTAGGCAACATATACATTTCAATAGCATGAACATGCAACTCCTCATATGCTGTGAGGCATTGTGAACTGAAACAATAATTAAGTAAGGCGGAAGATGACAAAATAGAAAATATTGACTCTTCAATAATCACAGTACATGAATTTTTGTGGACGGAATCTTTAAATACTGAAACAATTGAAGAAGGACTCACCTGTCCAGAATGATTTCCAACTTAAGTTGCGTGTTGGAATCTGTAGTTACTATGTAGCATGGAAGAAGTTTTTTTTCAGTCAGTAATAGCAAAAAATATAAACCACAAGTCATTGACCGTGGGCGCTATCGACCGCTGCAAATAATTATATTCATTTCCCAAGTGCACATTGGAGAAGCTCTATGCTGCAGGCATTTTTATTGGAGTTGTAGAAAGTGATTAAGAGGCAATGGGTACATAGTCTTCAACGACTGTATCATATTCATTTTATAATTCCCGAACCAACTTCCATCCTGTTAGAATGTAAAAATTCAATTGCTGGCTTTCAAAAAAGTTGAAGATGTAAATGTAGAAAGACGTGTTCGGGAGTATTTACAGTAATTACAAGTGAAAAGAAACATGCTTTTATTGCATACATTGGTAGGAAATGACAGAAATGTATAATTTGTGTAAAATTATAACTTTAGAAGAAACTAGCGGAACCCTAAAACTACGAAAGTCTATTGCAAATGAGTGACGATCAAAAGTCTGAAGGAAAATGTAGTTTGAAAATTACCTTAGCTATGTATCACTTGCTTCTCACTTTGTTCTGAAGAAGATACTGCGTTTAAAAAATGAAGCGGATGCACATGTTTTTTTGCTTGTTTTACGGCCCAACATTTATCCTCTATGTTGTTTTCAGAGTAGCAGAGTGAAACTTATCCTGCTCTATAGTCATCGGGGCAATATCAACTGCTAGGGAAGGCGTACAGTCGCACAAAGTAACGAGTGAATCAGTTTCTTGAACTGTAGAAATTCCAGTAGAAAAAAAGGAAACAAAACATTCGGAAGAAGGAATAAGTAAATTAACTACAAAATATCAATTTTAATAAACTAGAAACATCAATGTTGGAAGGAATAGGAGAGAAGAGTGAATTACCTCATGAATACAGTTAGGTTGATAACCTTCAAATGAAATCAAGTGGTAGAGGCCGATGAAGACAATCTAGCACTCCAGTTAGGGTTTTAATGGTTTAGGTGAATGACAGAAGTTGACGATGGCAATTACTTTCATCAATTATGTCCACATTTTTGTTAGCTGTACATCAGTTATGTAGCAACGCGTAAATGTCGTAGTCCTTTTCAGATTGTTCTTATTCGAAACTAACAAGCAATGGAAGCTAATGCGGTTCTCTGGTTGGACTAGTTCTACAAATGAGCTTCGAGATTGTATTCCAAGTTTTAGAGTATGAGACTTAGAAGTTGTAGTTCAGCGACAGAGGCGAGTTTTTATGAAGGAAGGAACAAGGAGGCATGGAACGGCTTCGGTCAAGAATTTGTGAGTGTGTATCCATTTTTTGTTTTTTTACGTAAAAAATGGGGTTTTCTGTTTTTCACCGCAAAGTATTTGGCGGACAGTGATTGCAAATTAACGCTTCATCCTCGCGTATGGCATTTGTCATTTTCCAGCTCTGTCAATTTCCATGACTGTCGCATTGAGGAAGCCCTGTTTCTATGTATTGGCTGTATTGCTACGAAGGCTCCCATGATGCTAAAAACAGAAGTTGCACTTTCAGTAGGTGATAACACAAATTCTAAGTTAAGCAGACGTCATTAGAAAAATTAGGCAGTGTATATTAATTACAATGAAATCTAGTTATTCTTTTGAGGGTGTGCTGTGAGATTTCCTAGGGATGCGTGCCTTAATTTTACCAAGTTTCCGGGCGGCGCCGCCTTGTTTCCAAGCATTTCATTTGTTTCTAATAAAAGATGTGTGTCTCTTTTTTGCGGTGCATGTTGTGCAAGTATGCAGCAGATGAAGCGTAGTAGGCCTGCTATGGGAGAACTACGGTGGTCATTGCGGGTTGCTTGGCTCCCTGTACATTGCGCTTCGACTAATTAAAGCAGTGACAACAAAATGTAAGGCAAAGACGTACGCAACAGAAGACGTGCCCTGTCGACCACCTGTGGAAGTAGCAAGAACGGGAAGCATTGTAGCATTTTAGGTTCATGAACCAAGTGCAGCAGCATGTAAAATTTCCTTGAACCTGAGAATGTGGAGCGCAGGAACTATCTTCTCCACGTACGACGACAAAGACTTTGAATAGTACAACTATGAATACAACAAAGTTGTAGTTGGAAATGAAGGTGCGTAAGAAGAGTATGTACATTCTGTTGAATGGTACATGTGGACAACATCTTCAAATTTCATAGGGGGGTGACTACAAGAAAGACCGAACGATTTTGGTAGCGTTTGGTCAAAAACTGCGTTTTTTCTGCCGAGTACTAGGAGTACTAGGAGTACTACAAATGGAGCAATCTCAACCGTTGATCTGGAAAATCAACGGCCAATAATACTTTTGAGTACTTTATAATACTGAAACAGTACTACTTAAAAAAATGACAGTTTGTCACAGAAAGTAAATAAAACTAAGTATAAATTAATAAAAATTAGAAAAACATGAATAAAAAAAAACTAAAAATTGGCCATTTATAAAGACTTGATAGTGATTACATTTCACCAAAAACTAGAAGTTGGAACCATCATAAATGTTTGGAGTGCTATGCACAAGGGACCCCTATTTGCATCATGTTGAGGACAAAAAATTGTGTTTTTTTTAATGCCCTTTGGTGGGCACATGTTCATCTAGTGTGGGAATAGTCCACAAAAAATTCAAGTGAACATCATAATTTTTGGATGCTCCACAGTACTAAAAACCCCTAAACTGCAAAGTGTGACAAATTAGCTAAATTGACATTTAATTATAAAATTATTTTTCAAAATTTATGAAAAATAATTAATCTCATGATTTCTCAGTTAGCCATCTTCAATAAAAATTTCAAGTCCATCGGCTTCATTTTCCAAAAGTTATGATTGATGGCAACTTAGTCACTTCAATTTGTGACGCCAAATAGGACCGGTCTTTCTTGCAATCACCCAGGGACTTTGACAAACTTTTTTTTTTCTTGACAAGGGAAATGCAGGACTGTTCTTTACTGTTCTAATACGTGTACGAGTATTGTGTTATCTTTGATTTTGTGTAGTTGTTGACAAATACGAAGACCGAAGGTGGAAACACAGAAGTTGTGGCATTTCCTTCAAGGTTCTTGGCGACTGAAATTTAGGAAAAAAGAAAAGTTTTCCTCAACAAGTGATAGAAGCGGTAAGTAATCAGTGCTTTCAATGTCGATTTTGTAATGCATGTTCAAATGCTGAATGTGCCTGACGAAGATGTGGAGGAATACCCCATCGTAATGACATTTTCAAATGTTGCACGCCGGTGACAGTTTGAAGATCAGGCGTTCCTTGCTCAAACTTTTTACCTTGGTCGGGACGTGGACTAAATTATAATTTTCCATGGGACGACTATATTGATAAGGATCAATGAAGCCATTTGACAAGAAGGCTGTGGAAAACAAAGTGGAAGTTTAAAGTCTGACGCGGTCGTCAGTGAACTAAAAGTGTGTATAATGACTAGGTAATCTCGTATGAGTTTTCTATTATTGAAAGTAATCCACAGAGTTTGTGTGCAGTCGTCGATTGTCAAATTTCAGATATTGTTGCACAGTCATTATTGGAGGTAATGGCCGTATACTTGGGAGGAGGATGAGTATGAGTTCATTCGTGTCAAAAAAATATGTTGACGTCAAGAAGTAGACTTGTGAGGAATGCATGCAATAGAACTGAGTTACATGTTTGAACGGAAGTTTTCCTTCGTCGATGGAAATTGAGTTTTTTATAGAATTCATTTGCCGCTTCATTGACTGCCATGTTATTTGTCAGTTGAACGGTAAGAAGGTGGTTTCTTGTTTGACATTGTATGCATAGCTAGCAGGTATAGGAAATTGTCACACTTTTTTTGGCTTCTTGTTCATATGATGATGCAGTTATTGGTGCCATATGATATTATTATGGAATCGAAGATTCTGGTTCTTTTAGGACCAGGATGTTATTTTTGCAGATGACATCATTGTAGTCATGTGATGTTGTTTATAAAACCAACAGGGAATGATGCATTGATTTTGTGAATTCATTTGAAACCACTGTAGAATGACTGAATTCCATTAGAGTTTGTGGAAATCTGAATTTGAGAATGAAGTAATAATTTGTGAGATCTTTGGTATGTGAAAGCAGATGCGACGTGGGGAAACATTACCCGCTGTTCAGAAGGTATGTTATTTTTGAAAATGACTGACGTCCCAGTTAACAAACTGTTGCTTGCATGAAAAAGTAGTAGGTGGGACATGTTTCTCTTAATATATGGTTCTATTCTGAATGGACGGAATGCATGCTCAAGTCTATGCAAGAGTTACGAATGTACTTGTCTTTCTCTCAGGGATTGGGAAGCACAGGAAGTGTTCGGAAGTCCATGGAGAAATTCGTTCCTTGGAGCAGGACTGCTACTTCAGAGAAAGCCAGAAATGTTACTGCATCACCTTCGACGTCTGCTAGTCAGGCCAAAAATAACGGAAGGCCTATGTCTATGAGTTCTCGGTCTCTGAAGTCGACTTGTATGTCAAGTCGTGGAGAACTTTTGACAAGAGCGGAAGTTGGCAATGAAACGATAGGGACAATGGGAAGGAGAACGCGGCAGTCGACAGAATTATCACAAATAGCAGGAATTGATGGCCGAACATCTAGTGAAATGCCGGAAGGTAAAAAACGAATGCACCAACTGCAGAATTGGTTGAAGAGCAAGTCAATACTTCCGGTTTAGTAATGATAGTTCTCATGTTTTGTTTTTTTCTGATTAAACGTTGGATTTGAATTACTGAGACATTCGCATGGATTTCTTCTCCAAGTAATAGGGAAGACTGCCAGTGAACATGCGAAGTGGTCATTTATCTTGCAATTCTAGAATATATGTCCAGATTTTGAGTATGAAGGCACCACTACTGTCTCATATTTGTAGGGAGAGGGAGAGAATTGTTTTGGTAGTGCACATATAGAACGTGTACACGGAGGTTGTTGCGAGTGGACTTTCTTTGTGTATAGGAATCTTCACCTGCGGTAATGCATTCATTGTCATGGTTGTGTGTTTTACACCGTTCATTTCTGTAATGGTCATAAGTAGTTGGGAAAGGATAGTACACCGTAAACCGCAGTAGAGGATTCAAAATATTAGAGGATTGTAGTCACCGTACGTGGTAAATGTAACTGTATGGGGAGTTCTAGATAAAAAATTCTGAATGTACGAGGTAGAAAGGTAATGAATAATGGCGAAGTTATTGTTTGCGAATTTATTTGATGTCATTGTTATGTACAAATGCAAGTCGTTCCATTGTTAATGCAAGAGAGAAAGTAGTCTCTTCTGGAACTGCTAGAAGAGACTTTTCCAAAGGAAAAGAGTCTTCTACAAAGTCGATGACGTTGATGCGGTCAATGCATGACGAGATTTTCACTCGAAATAGAGAGTGTCAATATTCTGTTTTGTAGCATGTGCGGTCAAGGGATGGACAGGTGAATGACGAAACTGGTAGGATAGAGTCACTATAAGAAAACATGGTAAAAAAAACCCCACTCGATTTTTGAGTGTGGTTCTTTTGGTCATGTTTTTGCGCAGAAAATTTTGCAGTAAAACTCAACTTCATTTGCAGTTTCCCACTGCAATTTTTGGAATTAGGAAACATATAATATACCATTGGAAAGGCATTTTTAAGACCTTTCCAATGGTATATTATACGTTTCCTAATTCCAAAAATTGCAGTGGGAAACTGCAAATGGAGTTGAGTTTTACTGCAAAATTTCTTGCGCAAAAACGTGACCAAAAGAACCGTAGTGGATGTCCACTACGGTTCGAGTGGTTTTTTTTTTTACCATGTTTTCTTATAATGAGTGCTCCACTCTGCCGAAGGCAGGAAGGCTTTTTTCAACTTCAACAATTGGCCCTCATGACGAACAGGACCATCATCAAAGTGTTCAAAGGTCTCCAGCACTGGAAGATGGAGCAGAAGTGAGACTTTCCATGAATCGGCTGGCCATGTTACATGTATAATGGGATGCATGTTTAAGGATTTTTCTGTGATTCACAATTATAAATTTTTTGGTCATGATAATGACATCGTAGAATCTTTTGTAAAGGCATTTCTGTAGCGTTCTAACAGTTTTAGACGTGGAATTGGTGAGCAAGCTTCAGACGAGTATGACGAAGAGTATGGGGATGAGGCAGTGCACCCTTCGCAGTCACGAGCAGAACTACAAACACATGCATTGGGTTTCTACAATGACGACAACAATGACCATGACATGGTCGACAATGAGGACGCTGGAGACGCAGTTGAAGTACAGGAGGAGGCAGTTGATCATGATGCAGACTCAGAAAGGGATGTTCAAGATTTGATTTTTCCAACTGAAGCAGAGAAGAAGAAAGAGAGAAGGCAAGAAAGAGCTTGGCTAGAAAAAGAAGGGGAAAGACGTCAAAAGGAAGGTCTGCCACAAAATTTCCTTCTGGTGGATGAGCAAACAAAGAAGCCTTACAGTGGGGGAGTGGAGGACTGGAGGAAGGAGTTGATGTTGTTGTCCCGAGATCTGGACCCGGCAATAGGGAACATTAATAAACAACCAGAAGGTGCAATCACAGAAATAATAGAGTAGATTCAACAGACATGGGAATACAGTTCCCCAATGAAGTTCGAGTTCATCAAGGAAGTGATAGCCCGTGGTGTGACGTTGAGGCGCGTGGAATTGTGGAACAAAATTCGAAATGGGGAAGACAAACCAAACGGAGTTTCTGACCGAACATGGCAAACTTTGGAGAGGCAGCTGGACAACCCAGCATCTATAAGGAAGTCGTAAAATTGTCGTAGAGCAAACGCAAGCAGGGTGAACTTCGGTAGAACAGGGCCTTCGGGTGAAATTGGAGTGAGGCAGAGACTTAGGCGGATTCTTCGGCGTTCACCAGATCCCGAGGAAGTGAGGTATGAGATGGCCCATGACAAAGGATTTGGCGGCCGTCATCAGAAAAATAAAAGCACTTCAAATGTCATGCATGGAAGCGGACGTCGAAGACTTGAAAGTAAGGATATGGGAAAAAGTATTAAATCAACTGGTAATTTCGAAGAAGAAACAGGCACAGAGAATGAGAATGAAGAACAAGTTGCAAATGCAATTGATCAACAGAACCAGGAAGAACGTGCTGCAGTCGTAGCTTCTGGTGAAGAAGTCCTGCGAGGAAGAGTAGCTTGCATGTCAAATGAAGAAATTTCACATCATCCATTTGTATTGAGAATGATGCAAAGGCTAGAAGCACTTGAAGCTAGACAAACGGATGCTTTGGTAGAGAAATAAAGTGATTCCATTTTGGAGGGCCCAACAGGACATGAGGAACTTCAGGTGACAGGAGTCCCCATCCCTCCAGAATTGCAGGTATGTCTTGAGACTAAGGAGAATACATAAAAAGTAGCAGCACACAGTAATTGTTGAGCATGTAAAAGGATACTAGAAATATCTTTCGTGACATTGGTGCATGGAGTATCTAAGGCCAGTTCAAAATGTGCAGAGTTGGTCCATTAAATGTGTTAATGTGTGTAGGATACTGGACTTCCCATTCAAATGGAGGAGCATGAGGTGACTCCCACGTCGCGGAGGAATTTAAGGACCAGTAAACGAGGGTAATCAGTTCACAGGAAGAACATGCATTCGAAGAGCAAGGGCTGTAGAGATGGCATTCTTTGCAAAGCAGCTTCTATACTTGCAGCAGGACTTTACGAATGAAAACCCATAGTGCTTCGGTAATGTTCGTTTAAAGCTATAGTAGTAGAAAACTAGTGTGTGAGGGTGCATAATGTTCGAGTATTTATACCAGAACTGCCTTGACGTGCTTACGAATGGTTTATGTATATGCCATCCTAGCTGACGGTGTAAGCAAATAAACAATGTATATCCACCTTGTGGAGGATTTTCTGTATTTTTTGCAGATGTTGCCGCCAGTTCTATATTGTTTAGCATGGACAATGTAGAGGGCAAATGGCAGAATATAGCACAATCTGCATAGAATGTTCAGTATTCGCATGTCACGGAATTTATTGCAAGCCGGGGGGGTAATCTGCAACTACTAGAATTCAGGTTTTCCACTGTATCTGAATGGGACAACGCATATCAAGCGCGTTCGTCACTATATGAAAGTGGATAAATACATTTGTTTTTTTAAAATTCAAATGCAAAAACGGAAAGAAATGACAGATGTCATATTTACAGTGATGACCAAAATCCAGTTGTGAAGTCTTCCATTCGTCGCATGATAGCCAAGTTAAAAACGTGCGAGTTCCTTGTAAAAGGTGGTCAAAATTTATTAATCTAAAAGCAGAGGTGAACATAAATATTAAAAAATGCATCAGCATAAAGAACAAAATACACGTGTCAGGCCCATTAGGAGACATCCCATTTACAGAACCGGGGTTCGGAAGAGGAAGGTTGACACGAATTCTGTGCGAATTGACATGAAGTTGACAGAACTTCGTCAAATACGTGGGAGAATCAAGACGTTCCCACTGACAGAATAGTTGACAGTTATTTGTTAATTTACTGTCAATTAAGACACAGTTTTCCTCGTAGTGTGAGTGTGGAAGTGAAGGAGGGTCTGTTGCCCTTTTTCTCTCAAGGCCGAAACTTTGGACGGCCATAGAAGTTGGACAGAGTTTTAGAATTGCTTAAAGTTTGGAGGAGAAGTAGAAGTTTGTGTTAGCTTTCCAAAAAGCTATTACTCACCCCATTTGGAGCTGTGGAAAAATGGTGACACTCAAATAAAGTCCAACTTGAGTATTGGGGTTTGAAATTGGAGTTTGAAGGAGGTGTTGAAGACTTGTGTGTGTGTGTGTGTGGCTTGTGGCTTTGTAAATTTAATTTCATTGTTGCGGGCGGTTTAGATTATACCAACACTAGCCTCATTTTGTATTGTGGATGCGATGAAGTGGGGTTAATTGCCCACATGGTCGAGACTTTTATGTTATTCCCCACTAGTGAGGCAAGTTTGCTGGTCACCGTGGATTTAAAATTTAGGATCCAATCCCTCAGACGGTTTAGCTCGTGGTCTGGCCGTCCCGTTTTACACGTTCGAAGCTGATGGTTTCTTATCACCTTACCTTAACCCTTGGCTTATTTAGAAACACAGCAGGATAGGACAACGAGTAGCAGTTTGAAGACTCGAAGATTCAAAGACTTGAAGATTCAAAGTTTTTACAAGTTACGATTTATTTCATTCCCGAGCCATTTCTGGTCAGAGCCAGAATCCTCGTGATTTCCCAAGGCAAACGCTCTCTACACGACACCGCGTTAAAAGTTATTTGACAAAGTGACTTGTAGATTTTCAAAATCATTCAGACTTTAAAAATTTAATTATTTTTTTGTTGAACATGACCTCTAGCTACAGGAGACATGTAATCCCTTAGGACAGTTGAAGAAGTATGAGCAATGTGAACTACACCTAATTAAGAAACAATGACTGTAGTTTAGAACTTGAACCTCCGTAAATAAAGATACATTACAAGAATTTTGAGGCTTGCAGAGGGCCATTTAGTTTTGATTTTGGCACCCCCGCAATGAAGATACAAAAGAAAAAAAAAGAAAAAAAGAAAATATCAAAAAAGAAAAAAAAAAAATATATATATATATATATATATATATATATATAAAATTAAAATTATTATTTTTAATTAAATTTTTTTTAATTAAACTAATTAATTTTTAATTATATTTAAAATATATATTTAAAATATTTAAAATATTTGATTTTTTTTGAAAATTTGAAAATATATTAAAAAAATTTAATTAAAAAATAAAAATAAAATTGCCAATCTGACATGTTGCTGAGTCAATAATAGTGCCACGTTAGCTTCCAAATAAAAAATATTAAAAAAAAATATATTTTTTCTTCTATAATTACATTGTTGCCTTCCCAATTTCGCAACCTTGTTTAGGCCTGAAATTTTTCCTAATGATTTCCTTCTTATGCAAAAGTTTTATATTTTAACACATGGAGTTTGCGAACACTAGGTGGGAATGGAACCTAAGAAAAGCTAAAACAAATGGAGTTTCTTTTTGCAACAAATTCGCCCTCCCAAAAAATCTTCCTTCATTTATCAATAATAAGAATTGGCAACCCAATTTCTGACCACTGCTACCACCACTACAGTAACAGTTATTTGTCGGTCTCCGATTCCAAGCATGAACTCAAAATATCTATCCGTGGTAATAAATAGATTCCAGCGTTTTTACCATGGCCTGAGCAAATGCGTTGTTTCTCCCTGACGAGGGGCCCTTAAGGGTAAAAAAACTCATCACAATCTTACCCCACGGGTGAAACGAGAGACCATAGAGTAGGCCGACTTGGACGCTTCCCAGAAGCGCGGGTCCTCCAAGGTCCGGTTCATGGACACGTGTCCACCTCCTACCCACCCCAAGATGACGTCAGAATTTCCAAGCCAACTCAGAGTTCTGGTTTTTCCTCCCAAAAGGCTGCCCCGGGGCACTGCCAGGTGTCATCATCTGTACCGCCTCTCCGCTCAGATCGACGGCTGAAAGTTCCCGTTCAACAAAAGCTTGGAGATGGAAAACCGTGGAAACAACACCGCGAGACGAAGGAGACGATGAATTGTGGTGATGGTCGCCCGCAAAGTTTGTCGACACGGCGATGTCTTCGCCGATGCGTGCCTTTTTTTCGTGTCGTTGATGTCTGTCGACGTTGCTTGTGTTGTTGCCGTGGAAAAGATCATTGCGGCGAATTTTTTCTTGCCTGTTTTGGTGGAGCGGGGGATGAGAGAGTAGAGCAGTCCGCGATGGTGCCCTCCCGGGATGGCGTAGATGTGTGGCGGTGGAGACGTTGCCGAGGATGTGATTAGAAATCGTTTTGCGTACCTGCAGGAAGTCTGTCTTCGAAGTGGCGTTGCTTCAATGATCGGGATTCGGAGATTTGGTCTTTTTCAAGATGCATGGGGAATCCAAACCTAAGGAGCGAGGATGGTTGCGAGAGGGGGAAGCAGGAAGCGCTTGGAGAGCTTGGAAGTGTTTACCTTCATGTGAGAGCAGCCGGTGGTTTACATGAGGAGAACAGGGAAGGGATGAATGCGGAGTCGGTATGGCAGGGGGTTGTGGTGCCGAGTAGGATTGGTGATTATCATATGGTGGAGACGGCGGAGGATCGCGTTTGTCAATGGTCGATCAAGGCTGCTGAATCGACTGTTGGAGGTTGTTGACTTGGTGCGGACATTGCCCTCGGTGCGGACATTGGAAAAAGCAGCATGAGGCAGTTTTCCAGTCCTGATGGCAACATTCTCGGCCACATCGTCGGCCGATCTTTCAATTGCTCACAGGTTTTTAGAGATCAATCATTATTTCTCATTCAATTTCGTTCTTACTCGCAATCCTATGCACATGCACAAGCGATCAAAATAAGTGAGACGGGGTAATGGCAGAGCGGTGTGTATTTTCTAGGTGAATTCTTTTGCGAGTGTGCAATCTGTCTCCTATTCTATCCCTTGTGGTTCAGGATATCTGCATTCTGTCGTATTGTTGTACGGTGTCTTACAAATGGCGACGCGTCAGCTTCTAGGGATGCATCGATTTATAGACTCTAAGGAGGTTGCTCATGAGATCTATTGATGTATCCATTCAAGCGGACTTCACATCTCTTCAAGTGCACAGAATCGCGGAATCCTTTTTTTACCCGAGCCTGAAAGTTGCAGTTATTGAACGGACTTTTCACTGTTTCCTTTCCACCTTTGTTAAAAATTGGTTTGATGACCTTCTTACTTTCTAGTGATTTTTAGGGCCCGGCCAAAATTATCGAGCTGATATATCGCATGCTTGTCTTCCATTTGACGGTAGTCCAATTCTCCGTCATAACGAACATGCAGTAATTCAGGATCATTCACTCTCTTTTTGCCAAGGCGTGAGAAACGAAGTTGCTTTCTAAGCAGGGCTTCTGTCTGACGGGTGTTTAAGGGTTAAACGTTGTATTAAGTTTCGATTATTTTCACAGGAAATTTGTCTCATAGGCTCTTTGAAGATCTCGGAGGTGCAAACTGCAGTCGAAACCGTGTACTGGGGTACATTTAAATGAATAAATTGTCGGGCCAGAAGTGCTGACTTCTTTGTGTCATTTTTGTTGATAATTTCCCAGCTGGTGTCCTCGTTTATGGATGCGTTTTATTATGTCATTTCCATGAAGCCCTGCATTACGTGGAGGGTTCAACTGTAGGTTTGTTATAATTGAATGCCTTAGTCTTACGTTTTCATTCGTATGACTTGGTTCAATAGCATCATGATATCCGTTATCTCACTTCTCGATATGGATGGAAATGGTGTTTCTTTTGCACTTATGGGGTTTTGGTCGCCACATCCATTTCGAATCATTACAGCTCCTTCAACTTTTTGACTAGAGTGTTTTCTACTAGAGAGACGTCGTGGAGGTATTTTGATAGGGATTCCATTACGGACTTTCGATACATGCTGTATGTTTACTGCATTACATACATACATACATACATACATACATACATATATATATATATATATATATATATATATATATATATATATGGTCTAAATAGTAGCTAACCCGATAACTAATGACAAATATTTAGCTTTTTCAATTGCTGGTTGTCGTACTACGCCAATGCTAATGATTGTGTGGTATATCTTTGGGCACAGGTGCCATCTCCAGTTTTGCAGCCATATTCTGTGCGTGCACTGCAGATGCACTCCTCCCTGGTCCAGCGATTGGATCTTGAGAAAGTGATGGAGGTGGGTAGATACTTCGTCTTGTGTGTTCTGCAATTGATAAGCTTGTTCATAGAGAATATCACATCAGCCGTGCTTGAATTGAGTAGAACTATGGAATTGCCCTCCTAATGAGTAGACAATAGACATTTATGCGCATAAGAATTTGAAGTAATGACTCTGGCATGGCTTAAAATGATTGCTGTAGACGCATTATATGCAATGCATCTAGAGCAAGATGAGTAAATTAGGTCCAGAATGGCAAGTAGCTCGTAAATTGAACTGCAAAACATTGCTGCGGCCCGAAACATTACTTTTCTTGTTATGCCGCGGCCTGAGTTGTAGTTGTACTAGTGCTGTGCAGGGTCATCTTGGGTGTGTGAATGCCCTTGCCTGGAACGCCTCTGGTTCTCTCCTCATATCTGGATCAGACGACACCAGGGTCTGTTCCCGTACTCTATGCTCCGTGTATTGTTTCATATCCGGATTGATTTGCATATTCTTAATGCTTCTTTTTAGTTTCAGAATAAACATTTCTTGGTGGACATTTAGTTTTGTGCATCTTCTCATTGGCAGGTGAATATCTGGGATTATGGAGGTCGGAAACTTGTTCACAGCATTGAAACAGGGCATTCTGCCAACATATTTTGTACAAAGTTTATGCCGGAGACTGGTGATGATGTTGTGGTGTCTGGAGCAGGTGATGCAGAGGTATACTACCGCTGGTTATCGCTCTGTAGAACCAATTCTTGAATTTTCAATGTAACGATTATTAAATAGAGTGTTGCTACCAATTAGTACAATCAAGTTTCTTGCTGCAAAGTTTATGTGATATTAGATAGTCGTTTTAGATTCAGATTCTGGTGTGGGATCATTTCAGTAATGGACCATCCCGTGTCATTCGACTCATTTAAAGGGAACTCTCTAAATCTGCATGTGTAGTTACAGGCATGCAATTCTTATCTCTTCCGAATAACTAAACGTGCTGCAGCTAGATGAGGGCTTGATTCTAGATTACATGCCTTTGGAGCTGTAGCTTCCTTCTCATATGCTTTTCTTAGTAGATGTTTTTGTGGATCTGTCATCAAGCTTTCTGTTTTGTTTTGTCAGGTCAGAGTGCACCGAGTTAGCAGGTCATCTGCATCTTCGAGAGGTTCATATTTAGATCAATCAGCTCTTTTTCGTTGCCATTCAAGACGGGTGAAGAAGTTGGCGGTGAGAAAATTTGAAGTGTTTTTCGCTAATTGAGGGTTTAGAGGAGCTTGAGTGCTTGTACTTCTGTTAGTCTTCTTTTTCTCGGATTGGGCCATGGGCCATGTGAGATTCTTGATTGTGCCTTTCGCATAGGAGAGGACCTTCAACAGTTTGTGACATTGAGATAAGGTGGTGGTTGCAGTGAGGATAGTAGCAGCAGATGTGCTCAAAATTTTCCATTATCAAATTCTTGAGGACACGGAATTTATCAGAGATTGACATACCGTTTTCCAGGTTGAAGATGGGAATCCGCATGTTGTGTGGAGTGCAAGTGAAGATGGTACCCTTAGGCAGCATGATTTCAGAGAGGGCGTACAGTGCCCTCCTCCAGGCTCCGGGGACCAAGACTGCCGTAACATTCTTGTGAGCTCCTCTCTGGAAAAACGTAGTCGTTGATCGTTGTTATTACTTTTCAGTTCTTTACGTGCTATTCAGAACGTATTTTCATATTTCTGTGGAAACGTGTATAGTAGCTTGTCATTTCTGATTAATTCCGGATAGATACGTACAAGTTTGACTATTTTTTTTGGTTTACCATGAACTTTCCTACCTAAGTACTGCTAGAGTATGGATCTTACTTCAAAATCAGCTGGTCATATGAATACGAGTCATTATGACAGTGCGGTTCAACAGCCGAACAAGATTACTTTGATGAAGCATGTTTTCCTTTGTTGCCTCAGTAATATGATGCTGTGTTATGGTGAGCAGTTGGACCTGCGCAATGGTCATAAAAGATCGCTGTCAGATCCTCCTAAGCACTGCCTGTATTTAAAAACTTGTGCCATGAGTCCTACTCGACCTCATTTGTTGCTGATTGGAGGCAGGTAAATTATTATTGAGGACGAACTGGAAAGTCGGTTCACAATTGTCATCAGCAAAGTCGTACTGATGAGAAGTCGTAGTGGCTGTTCTGTTGACGACTTTGTTCAGAATCTCTTTCTGGGTATTATAATTCGATTTCGTGAGAACTAGACAACAGAATGCAATGAGGATAGAACAAATCTGATATTGATCATCTCATGTGTCTTGTGTTTGTAATGTCTATGGCCTATATGTTCATGCGACTATCACTTGACTCAAAGCCGATCTCCGTTCTCTCTGCGTTGCAGTGACGCATTTGCACGGTTGTACGATCGGCGCATGCTTCCGCCCCCAAGTTCAACAAGGCAGTTGAATAAGCCCCCCTCTTGCGTCAGCTACTTTTGTCCAGCTCACTTATCAGACCAGGTATATTTCTACCGCTTATTGCTCTTGCAAGTTTTGATACATGCTACACTTCTGAAAACCGATTGCTTTTAACCAGTATGTATAGGCTCTTAATTACTGAGAAAGTCTTAATTCCTGCAAGGCTCGTCTTGTGCAGAGCCGATCAGGACTTCATCCGACTCACGTGACATTCAGTTCAAATGGTGAGGAGGTGCTGCTAAGCTATAGTGGCGAGCATGTGTATCTCATGAACGCTAATGGTGGTGAGTCTTTGCATTGAGATTTGTTTCATGATTTCCTTGCAATGAATAGACGCTGGTTGTGTACCGAATATTTTTGCACACAGGTTGTATTCACACCTTCAGCTTGATAGTCACAGCTTCATTAGGTGCAGTTGCTTCTTGATTGGATTCTACATGAAGTTGGTGTAGAAGATGCTTTTTTGAAGAATTAAGTCTTACTCTTTCTATTCTCCTCACCACAGGTCGTGAAAATCCTGTTGTGTATCTGGCAAGTGACGTACCCAAGAGAATGTCACTTACATCAGCTGCATGTAACGCAAGCACTGTTCAAGCACCCTATGTAGGCGTTCTGGGACGTGGTTACCGGCGCAACTCGGCTTGGGTAACTATCCCACCATGATATTTCTTGTTTTTGAGGTTTCAAGTTCTTGGCATTTTTCTCCAAATTGTTTTTCGTCATCATTCACTTTTGACATTTTTAATGTGAAATACGTGACGTCCTTGGATGATTCTTGTTGGTTGTCTTTGGGGGAAGTGTATACCAGTTTATACCTCTTGGGATTGTGTTGATCAAGGTCTGATGCATATTGATATTCCAGTCATGTATCACAGATTGTCTTGTCAATAATTTCTTTCTGTCTTCGAGACCAGGTGCTTGCTACACTAGCTTGGTCCTGTGGATCTTTTTCATAGAGTTTTCTTGTGCAGTTGCAAGAGTGCACCGAGTTAGTAGAAGAAGCCAGGAAGGCTTCTGAAGAAGGAAATAATTATATATACACAATTGAGGCAATTGGAGAAGTATTAGATGCGGGAGGTCAAGTGGTGGGTGATAGCCTTCGTCATGACTGCCTTTGTATACGAGCCGCTGCGTTCTTAAAGGTATGAGCCTTCATCTGCTGGTAATTTGTTGTGCACCTTGTCAGTGTAGTTTTGAGGCACTTCGTCCTTAGCATTCTTTCTCCTCTGCAAATCTTAATACGCAATTTCTCTCCCTATGAACAACAGGTCAGCTCATTGCAGCAGCCGTGTGTACGTTACCCAGATTTCGGTCAACAAATCATGATTGTTTGCAATTATTAATGGTTGTACTTGGCCTGGCAGCGTCAGTGGAAAAACGATGTCCATATGGCAATTAGGGATTTGAATGATGCTCGCCGTATTCTTCCAACGTCCAGCAGAGCTCATCACTACATGGCAGAGGCACTTTCACAGGTTTCATTTCCTTCCCAATTATTCGTTCCAGAAGAATAGTGAAGCTTATGTTTCGAGCACTGAGGTTCTAGACGATGCATATAGTAATTTTTGGGGAAGAATTTTATTGGACGACTTCTTTGTTCTCTTTTGAATGCAAAGTTTGGCTTCCTATACTTCGATGCCAGCGCTTGAGGGAATTAGGATTTGGACCGCAATGCAAGCTCTTCGAGTGATTTACGATTGGTGTGTTCTATTTTTAATGTTTTACTTCAAAATTGAAAATTTTCATTCCCTGAATTTGACAGCTCGGAAGATTCAAGGAAGCGCTAGATTTTGCCATGAGGTCATACCAGTTGGATCCATCTGATAGTAGGCTGTCTGAGCATGTTGCGCAGCTCCGTGCCAAGATTAATGCAGGTGCTTTTTCTGCCCTCTTAAACCTTTAGTATTGAGCTGTGTTGAACATTTTGATATTTGATTTTAGGAATGGCCCTCGAGGTCTTTTTCCTCCCCATTTTTCATGGACATCAAATTCTAGAACAGAAGAACACCAAGTTTACTATGTCGCATGGATAGTGACACGCTTTGAAGAAATTAGGGTACCTCTTGAGGAGGAAAGCTATGATCTTCAAGAATGAAAGTAGACTTTGCCGACCTCTCGGGGAGTACTTTCTCCAATTTAGTTTCGTATCTGTCCCAAATGACGTGAGGTTTCGACTGAAGAGCAAGTAGGAACATAGAGGAATCTATGAGCCATGTTTCTTTCTAGGCAGGAACTTAAGATATCCATTTATATTTGATATTGAGTTTATCATTTTATCTTCCGACTTGTGACAGAAGAAGCAAGGATGAACAGAGGTAGCAATGCTGATGTAAAACTGGAGAGGAAAGTTTCAAGAATCCGATCAATCAGCGACTTTTTGCTGAGGATAGAGTCTAATAATTCTGATGGTTCAGTTGATGAGCACACCATGGACAGAGAGGATTCCGACTACTTCGACGATGATATGGAGGAAATGGAAATGGAGATTGAGATGTCAAATGGAATTAACGCAGACGAAGAGGTAAGGTTCAGAGGGACAGGAATGCTATCTATGTCAAGTCTAAATTTACAGCATCGAGGGGAGACTGCAGGGATAGGGAATTCCCAGATGAAAAGCTCACCTCCTCTGACTGACAACTTTGCTCCTCAGGTTCGTAATATCTCTAGTTTTGGGAGGATTTTTTCCTTGAGATCAGTGCACTTCATTCTGGTTACCGAGTTTAAGATTTTCTTTGGCCTAACCTGCACGGCTGTACAATTCCATGTCTCTTTGTTTATCAGTTTTTGAGCTATTCATTTTGCTTTGCAACTTACTAGGGTAAAATGATGTCACAGTGGTTAGCAACGTAACCCTGGTTAAGACAACCGTTTTTCATTATACCTGCAACTAGAGGAAGAGTGCGCAATATGCCACGCACATAATTTGTGCTTTGCAAGGTCCGGTTTAAATGAGCGTGTGCTTAGAGAGGCTCCTACTTATTGGAGCTTGAGGTGAAAGACTTCACGAGTTAAAAAGAGGTCTTAGCTATTTTTGTGTTGAATGGAGTCTCTTCTCGTTGGTTTGTTAGGGTCCATCTTGTTGAGCTTCAAACGAAATATGTATTTCGAGTGATTCTGTCAGTATGCATGGTCTTAATCTGTCTTGCCGTATTCAGGTTGAAGTCGCAGTGGACATGCAACAGCGTTATGTGGGGCATTGCAATACTGGTACAGACATCAAGCAGGCGAGCTTCCTTGGTGAACAAGGTACGGCTACGCTCATGCACTTTCAAGTATCCAAAGAATGTTATAAGTTGAACTTAATTTTGAAACTCTCTCCAACTGAAACACGGAAGAGATCCTGTTAGGTCTCATCTTGAGAACTTACGCCTCGAACTGTTGTACAGGTTTACAAGACTTTTCATATTTGAATTCAGAAACAAGACTATCGCTCCATTATATTTTTGTATAGATTTTCCTGCTTACTACAATCTCTAATGAGTAACTCTCTTCAACTTGGTTCCAAATGGCAGGGGAATTCGTGGCAAGTGGCAGTGACGATGGTCGCTGGTTCATCTGGTCGAAGAAGACAGGAAGACTGATTAAAATGTTGAATGGTGATGAGAATGGTGTGTGTCAATCCGAAACTCTTGGCTGTGATTGTATTTTGGCTCTAGGTGGTGGGACTAGAGGACACCACTTTATATTCCATGGGCACTTGTGGTTTTTTCTTGATCAATGCTGCATGATCAGCTCTTGGTACATTATTCATATCTGGTTGACAACTAATCTGCTAGCAAAGAAACAGTGAACAATTCTTTCGCACTCAGGAGTGAATTCTCTGTAACTGCTTGTATCTGATGTATTGTCTGACGGTCGTGCCTGCTTGGGACTGTTGCAGTTGTTAATTGTGTCCAGAGCCATCCATTTGATTGTGCTGTCGCCACAAGTGGTATTGATAATACCATCAAGGTAGCAAGCACTGAATTTGTGCTGATCAGTCCAATGCTCTTTGAATGCTCAGACTCTTTTCTACTGATTCTTTGCGTTGATTAAAATCATTGTAATTTCTAGCATAACTCGTTTTGTATTTCCATTTTTGTCAGTTTTGGACGCCGTGTGCAAGAGTTCCATCAATGGTGGCAGGCGGACAATCTGGTCCTGACACTGCAGATTCTTTGCAAGTCATGGCTAACAATCAGAATCAGATGAGAAGGCATCGAGAAATTGGATTGTAA
This sequence comes from Rhytidiadelphus loreus, assembly GCA_947034895.1. Taxonomy (NCBI): domain Eukaryota; kingdom Viridiplantae; phylum Streptophyta; class Bryopsida; order Hypnales; family Hylocomiaceae; genus Rhytidiadelphus; species Rhytidiadelphus loreus. The sequence goes on from OX344764.1 coordinate 52,609,653, forward strand.
GTACCTCCTTATGAACTGGATCTTTCGTGCGCTTCCTATGTCATCCCCCCAAATACTGGATGATAAGTTGGACGTTATTATTTGCATTACTTGACGCATGTCAACATACGTAGGAGTTTGATTTGGGGGAGATCACTATTGAGCTATGGAGAGATCTTTGGATACAAGAGCCAAATTCGTTGACATCAACTTTTTATAACCGTGTATGAATTTCTTGCACAATTATGAAGTGGGAGGTTGTAGAATGTTGACCTCTATAAGTGACTAGACAACGTGTAGACTCAATTTAAAGGTCTGCCGCCATAGATATGTGGCCAATTCATGCTTACACCACTTACTAAGAAGGTGGGCACCCCCAAATGCACCACTGACCCAAAACTGCCATCTTCACTCTGGACATCTCCAAAATCAATATGTACTTATGTGGAAGAAATTATTTTTAAATCTCTACCAAAGTAAACTTTGACCCTTCATAATTTTGCATACCGTATCCAAACAAATGTTGCGTTCTTTGGGGTGCGTTGGAACTTTGTTTCACTTACCAAAAAAAATATAAAAATTTGACCAGTCTAATAATAGGAACTAGGCACAGCAGCAAAAAGTGACGGTTTTGGGGTGCCCACCTTAGGTCCAACCAAGTGTGAATGGACGAGTTGCTGTTGGCAACTAGTTCAATACCGGTGAAAGTGAATTAAGATTTAGGCCCGTAACGGGTTTTAGTATCATCTGCCTCATACAACGTACTTATTAATTAAACTGGATCGTTGCAGACCAATGGAGATTCTTCAACGGTTTAGAGTGCAGGAAGGAGCAGAAGGTGTTGGTCATCCTTTCCAGTGCACGCAGAGTTGAGAGCAACTACGACTGAAAGCTCCTAGCTGAATGTCCTCGCCTGACCCCCATTACAAACCCTCCTGGTCGGTGGTGATTTTGGTAGGCTAGTGTGTTCTAGCTGAATTGGAGCGTTTCTGACAGAATGAAACAAGTGTATATAAGAGCCACTCTGCATTGTTTGTGATACCCTGCAATACATCTCGAATATGTACAAATGGTTCCAGAAGTTGTACATTTTGATTATCTTCCGTTAATAGTGATTTTTTAAAATAATCCCATCTTCATATTGCAAGTCTGTTGCAAAATGTGTGCAGAATAGGAGGGTGATTGGTGATTTTGTAAGAGCGCAACCCTTATCATATGCAGATGTACTCCTGCTTGATGTTTGATTTGACCATTCCATTTCTTGCAGCTGTTACGATTCACTTCTGAATGTTCACATAGCTATATATCTCTTTATACTTTTTGAACACTTGTTAGGATGAATTGTTCATTTTTCTAAGGTGAAAGCACCTAGTACACTACAAGTATTGTACTTGGGTTGGAGTCTGAATGGTTGATGGAGTATGATGGAGCCCATTTCAAGCCCATTTGGTCTCTACAATAGGTCATGTCCCAAATTTAAATTCTATTCCAAGTGTTGACTCGGTCTACTTGACCAAGCTTAATTTGAGCTTAATTTGGACTAGGAGGATGATAAAGGTTTTTATTTTATTTATTTATTTATTTGGCCTTGTAAATGTTGATTGAACTTGGTAACTTTCTCAATACAATCCTAATTTGGTCATATGTTGTCTCAAATTTGTTGACTTCTTAATACAATTTGAACTTTATTTATGGCTTGATAATTAAAGTGATAAGTAATTAGATGGTTACAGATTTCAAAGGTGATGGAGGAGATCTATGCATTTTCCAAATTTACAACAAGAATTTAAAGCTTTCAACTTGTTGTAGCTATACAGTTTACATATTAATTCAAATTTATAGTCAAAATGGTAGACATATTATGAAAAACATTTGTCAAGCTTTCATGCATGCATGAGGTGTTGATAGTGTGGTTTTGAAATTTGATACCTACATTGGTTGAGGTATTAGAATTCAGCATGGACTTGTACATTGAGTTGGTACACTACTTCATGCAATAAATATTGACTTGCAATAATATCTAATTGTGGGATTTATTTTGTTGTCAACAACCTAAACCATTTTTTTATATTGATGCAAAATTGATGTGGTAACAATTTAGTAAACTTCTATCCTACACTCACGTCAAATTCATTCAAAAATAATTCAAAAAATAATTCAATATGGCATGTAATGAAATTTTTAGAAATTATAACGTGTTATAATTGAATAGGGTAGAAAATATCAATAAAAACAATTTGTTTGCTCAAAAAATACTTGATGAAAAATGAAAAATAATATACATTCCAAGGTGATTGCTTTGTAAATGTAAAAAATCCATAGAATATATAAACTTACTAAGCTAGGAAGACCTTATTGCTAATGGTCACGATAGATTCAATAAAGCCATGTAGTAAAGCTATAAGGACTTTGCTAAAGTTCACAAAATATTCTAAATCTTGTGAAATGAAATCCCAAAAATTCTAAATTGAATTAATGAAAGGATATTCAACCCAAAACAAATGATTTTGTATGGAGTCTAATGAATCTAACCTCAACATATAGTAATTTAAAGATAGTTTTGACATATAACAAACTTGACTAAGATGATGATTCAGGTCTTAAGATCAATCTTGGGCCATTTGTGCAGTAATATGACTAGTCTACTAGACCATAATTCTACTAGTGCTATAACTGACACTTAAAGTAAGTTTTCATTTTTTGAACTAGAATCGATATATGAGACTATTTTTAATACATTTGCAATTGAAAATTTTGAATTGAAAAAAAATTGGTGATTTTCTAAATATGATTCAATATAAAATAAATTTTTGAAGTTCAACATATGATTACTCCAAATCATTTTCACATTAAAGTATGCAAGCCCTACACTTTGGACATTTTGCAAGCCCTACACTTTGGACATTTTGCAAGCCCTACTTGTATCGAAGGTAGGAACACATAATATAACCTTTTCCGTTAGTGATGCCTTTCAAGCACTTGGAAGAATCAAACAAGATTTGCAAAAAGACCCCAACATCCTCCCAAAACAATGTAATCTTTCAAGAGTGATCAATGAAAATGGAAGTGTTGTGTTAGGCACCCAATGAGAGTTGAGGCATTCATTCTCCAAGGGTGTTCATTTAAGAGAATTATAGTGACATGATTGGGGTCCCAATCAAAATGACGTTTTTGAAATCGTAGTGAAGGAAATTTCAATGCTGCCGACTTTGACAGCCTCCTTTTGAGCTGAAAAATTAGTATTTTACCACGAAATTTTTACTACAAAATAATCTTTATGTTAATAACACGTATACCAAATTTAAAGGCCAAAAGATTCACCAAAAAAATGTTATTAAAAATCTACCAACATGGGTAGTTGTAGAATTTTTTTCACTACTGCCAATTTTGACAACCTCCCAAGGATTGAAAAAGAAACTTCGCCATGAAATTTTTGGAACACAAATTACTCTATGTTAATAAAATATTTTCCAAATTTAAAGGCCAAGAGATCAATACAAAGAAGATATTCACACTCTACCAACATGTGTTGTTTTGAGAAACACTTGTGGAAACCATTTCACTACTATCAACTTTGACACCCTCCCAAGGGCTGAGAAATTGTCTATTTACCATGACATTTTTAGCACAAGATACATTTCATGTTAATAACAAGTGTACCAAAATTCAAGGTCAAAAAATTTATACAAAAAAGGTACTCACAATCTACCAATATGTGTGTCCTCCATTTGCCTCAATTATTGCATGTAACCTGGAAGGCATAGAATGACATAATTGGAGGAGCTTTGTACCACTAATTAACCTCCACTCTTTTTCAATAACTATCTTCAAGTCATCTAAGTTTTTAGGGCATACTGGGCTTAGGTTGAATATCTCTTCAGGTCACCAATAACATCATCAAAAAAACATTAGAATTTGACTTTTCTACCTTAGGAGATTGTTGAATGAGAAAAAGTGGTGTTCTTGGGTTTTCCCTCCCTCATATATTTTTAGATTGGTTTAAGGTGCAAGGTTGAAAATGGGAGCTTGTTGACTCTGACCAAAGGAGAAGAGGCTTTAAAGCAGAAGTACCTATTTTGGCCAGCCCCCTTGTGATGGCTTTTTAGGCTAACCTACTGTGGACAATAGTTGGATGCACTATTCATTTAAAAAGACACTTTGTTTGTACTAAAGAGTGCCAGAGTTGCACTTTTGTCATGCATGGAGAGATTCTTTGTCACTCATAAGCCAGAAATCGTCTTCAACGTTGTTTATGGGTTAATGTGGCTCAATTCTTTGAGTCAAGTACCACTCAAACTTCCAAATTTTGTGTGAAAAGGGAAGATCATCTACAATAGTTTTACTTCCAATGAGTGCTTTTGCATTATTTTAAGCCAACAATTCACACGGTACCAAAACAGATGATTTCCACGGTGACCAGCTCGTCATTCAAGGGTTAGAGAAGGGTTAAAGAACAAGAAAATGAAAGTGCTTACAGTACAAGGGAAGAGTCTCTCATTATAGCGTAGCTGCTTGTCGTTGTGTCCCGTATAGCTACGTTGTGTGTCGTATAACTAAGGACTATACAGTATGAATACGTAGAGACAGTAAGAATATCTGTTTTCATAAAAGCCCATGACTCAGCGAAGAAGAAGAAGAAGCCAGTCAAGCACACTTGTCAAGTCGATCACACCCAACAATCTTGCTACCTGCAGCAATTCATCAGTTAAGTTACACCATTGTCTTGCAATTTTTAGAGAGAGCTTGTTCTCACGCAATTTTTTGTTGTTTTCCACATCGCCATGGCGAGCTTGAAGGACTTGAAGGTGAAGACCGGTGTGTGCAAGCGCACGCTGAAGGAGTTTCAGTCGTACGAGTCCGAGGAGAAGCGCGAGGCCGCCAAGACGCAGTCCATGCGCGACAACAATGCCGACCCCTATGACCTCAAGCAACAAGTACATGCCGGATCAACAAAGCCCATCAGACACATCTTCTTCGTTTTCTTGGAATTGATGTATGTTTCTTGTGTTTTTGGAAATCGCGATTGATCGTTCCGTTTGGTACTTCTGTGGCAGGTGAATGTGCTGGCGGAGTCGAGGATGATGATCCCCGATTGCAGGCGCCGCTTGGAGGCCGCGCTTGACGCGCTGCGAGAGCTTGTGGTAAGTTTTTCCAACTTCTTTTCGTTTTAGGGTTTAGGGAGGTTTCGAAATGGGTATTAACGCTCTCTAATGACGCACTCTGGAATTGGACATTGGTTTTGAGAATTTCTCGTGTTGTGTGCAAATGTGGTTGGAGAAATTTTTGTATGGCAAGTTGCGAACATTTTTGAGAGTGCGGGTGGATGCAATCTTGTCCCCTTTGGGAGTGTCCTTAGAGAGGGTGGAGTGTATTGATTATTGCTCTCTTTAGGGTTCTAGAAGCTTCTGGAATGGCAGAGTACAGTCGATCCTCTCTAATTTCGCACTCTATTGTTTGCATGTTTCATGTGTATTTCCAGAATCTGTCATATTGTGTACACATCTGATTTGAACAACCTTCACATGTCCAGTTGTGAACATTTGTTAGGGTGCATTTGTGCTTGAAGGCAGTGTCATTAGAGAGGGTTGAGTGTATTGATTTGCCTTGGTTTAGGACATGGGACAGAATTCGAGTGATCATTGATCTCTTTAGCGTTCCATAAGCTTCCGAAACGGTAGATTACTCTCAAACCTTTGTAATGACACATTCCATGAATATCTTTAGAATCCGTCACATCTTGGATTGGACAACTTCCACATACCCAGTTGTGAAGACATGTGAGAGTGCATTTAGAAGCAAATCACGTTTCCCAAATTGTCTCCATTCTTAGATTTCAAATCTTGAACTCTCTCACCCTATTGAGATTACGGCTCATTTCGATGTGATGCTGTTGTGACAGGCCGAAGCAGAGAACGAGGAAACATGTCAAGGGAGCGAGGAATTGGCTGCAGCGCAGGCACTGGTCGTGGAGGTGGAGCCCATGTTTCGGTGAATCCGGGGACTACGTTTGCTGCTTACATTGTATATGGTGCCGGCCCTCCTCTGTGGCCGTGTGAAATGTTATACTATTCCTGTAATTCAGATTTCTTCTGTTTTCAATACATCTCCTTGGTTGTTGAATTGCTTGGTTTGGAGTTGTTCTGAACTCAATCAGTTGGGCATTCTTTCCTGGAAAGCAATTGTGAAAAGTGACCTTGTATCATTTGGTGTTGAGTTGAGTGTTTTGTGCAAGGAACCAGTTGTCTCGTTTCCACATAATTTAAACCTATTTGTTTGAGGACAAGAGGTTTCATGACTCTCTACTTAGATGATACGAAGTAAATCCACCTTCTTTTGTACGGAGTATGAGCCTGAGCCAGCTATGGGACACAACATTCCCCTCCGGACTGAGGTAGGAGGTCAATAAATCGTCCATTTAACCCTGGAACGCATGCAACGCCATTCTGTGCCGTTCGGATGGCAATCCAATGAGCTATAAAGGTAGGAGAGTGAGGGTGAGCACCCCAAAAAATTTCAAATTATTTGACCATACAGCTTAGTAAATATTGAAGTTTGAAGTTTTAATTAGGGTCAATGGAAAATAAGGCAATGCACTTTGAAGGAGAAAATTTTAGTGAGAATATTTGAAAATTATGAATTTTTTAAGTTTAGTAAAAGACTAGAGAGTTGAAAATGCTCATCTGAAATTTTACAACATTCTAGTCATATTGCAATTTTTGGTGGAGCTTGCAATGTACGGTGGTCACTAAAATGATAATAGTGTTCGTAAGAAAAACAAGAATAGACACTTGTCTTCTCGTTAAACCCCTTGATTCTACCCTTTTTGAGGTAGGCAACAATCACATTGGTTGGCTAACTTTCCAATCCATGTCCAAATTGAACCAAAAAATATAAGCTGTGAACTATACTACATTATTCAACTTTAAAAAATTCCACAAGGTGGAGTTTATCTTAGAATTGATGAAACTACTACCATTGGATTTATAATGCTATCTATTTTTTAGAAATAATTTTTATTAAAAAAGAATCAAAATTTGAGAACAGGCAATTCAAAAGGAGGGGCAATGATGAAAAAATGGTCACTTGGGTCATTGGGGGTTAGAGGACAAACCAAGCCTAAGGGACTTTATAAAAAGTCAAACTTGAATATAGTTATCACATAGTTTTTTTTTAATTTTAAATGTCTTTAACTTTGACTAAGAAAATGTAGTTCCAATAATCTACTTTCTATTCCTTTCTATTTTTTTCTTCCAAAATTGTTAAAATTATAACTTTTGTGACACTTTGAAGGTAGTATACTAGTATCTTGAAAGCTCAAAATACACCACTTTTGAACTTTCTATTGAATTTCTCTTAGTGTAAGCTCAATGAATACACCAATTATACCATCATATTTATCACTGTCATGTCCATTTTTGCTAAAACTTTCACATTATTCTTAACAATTTTGTAATTACTATGATTTTTACAAAGAATTTACTTAAAAAAATTATATGAAATTCATTTTAATGTTTTTAAATGTGTTAAAATGAAGTCATATTTTGTATATATATTTCTACACAAGAAAAATATCAAATTCTTGGAAAGACTGTTTTAATATAGAAAACTAATGAAGTTTGACCAAGTACAAACACAATTTTTTTTTAAAGTTCAACTTGAACTATACCATCTGATCAAGCATTAGAAAAAAAATTGGGTCTCAAAAGGGCTGTTTGACTTTGGCCGACAATGTATATACAACAAAACGAGGAAATTAAAGAATATTTAAAAATATATATTATATTTTTATTTTCTTGTATTTTCATTGTTGATCTAGAGTCAAACAACCCTCTTGATGCCCCAATTTTTTTCTAATGCTCAAGTTAGAAATAACACGAAGAAACACGCAAGTTAAATTTTATATTAAAGTATTGGGTTCACATATTGTTTATCATGCTATTGTCAAAAGGGTGATTGAATCTCTAAACGTCCAGAGTCTTCTCCAGAATTGAGGATTTGTAAAAAATAATTATAAAGTGCTATTTGGAAGAATATTTTGGATGTAATATACAAATAAAAGTTGTAGATTTTGAGTTTTAGATTCCATCCATATAGTTAGATTCACTAATGTAATTACCAATATTTTTTTAATAAATTTTGAAAGGGAAATTCTAAAATTCCTTATAAATTCGATTACAAAACATTATCATTTTTTGAATAAAACTTGTTGGAATGGATTTGAAACGAGGTTCTCTTGACATGGTGATTTTTTGAAATTTTTGTGTTCTTTAAATCTATGACCTCATTTTTACAAATCCAGTTTTGAACTAGAGTCAATGTAATTTTGGCTTGGTCAACTACTTGACATACTTCCACATTTGTAATTTTAGAAAAATATGTATTCTAGTAACACCAAATCCAACCATTTAGATAGGACAACAACTTCATAAAGTATCTCCACAAATTATAATTACTTCCATCCAAGCAATAAATAATAAGAAAGAAATGTCACTTCCAATTTGTTCATCGTCCAAAAATTGGATGTTGGAGCGCTTAGAGGTTAATATATGATCTCTAGTTGATGTTATCCACTACTGGTGAAATGGATTTTATCTTCAATTGTTGACAAGAAAAAATTGACTTGATTCCTAGTAGATTTCTTGAAATCATTAGTTGAACTTGGTCTCTTTTAAATTTGCTCTAAGGTGGGTACTCCCCCAACTGTCACTTTTTGCTACTTTGCCTAATTATTATTATTATAATGGTCAATTTTTCATATTTTCTTGTTGGCAAGTGAAAGGCTGAGGTTCCAATACACCAAAGACTACGACATTTGGATCCCATATGCAAAAGTTACAAAGGTCAAAGTTTTATTTCGTAGATGTTCTAAAATTGTTTATTCCACATAAGGTAAACTAGCCTATGACAGGCAGAATGGCTGGTTTGCCATGTTCACATTTTTGAAAAAAATTAAATTTTTTTCTATATGAAGATAAACGTGAGGAATGCAGAGAGCAACTGAAATTTTATTTTTTGGACAAAAAATGAATTTTTATGAATTTTTGAAGCCTGCTGTGTAGTTGGCTTAAAAGAGTCTGTAGACTACCCCAAATCAGCAGAAAAGTGTTTCCATGATGGTCATCTAACCACCTAATGTAGTCAAAATATTTTCTAACATGGCTCCAAGATTTCCTAATATGGACATGACACGAAGGAATTACAAAATAACTTTTTACTACCAGTTTACACTGAAAATGGGTAAGTGTCCTAAGACAATTACCAATAACTTCATGACCATTTTCCAAGGCTTTGATTATGGCCACGAATTAATCAAATGCAGTTCTAACCCCATTTATTGGAATAAGTTTGTCATGGGTTGATTTAAGACTGTAATGGGTAGTTCTCTAGGAGCCTGTCATAGGAGATTTGCCTGTCATAGGCTAGTTTACCTTAGTTACATGCATATTGATTTTGGTGATGTAAATAGAGTGATGATGGTAATTTTAGTCAAAGTGTGATTTGGAGTGTACCCACCTTACCCCCTCAATTTAATGGATTGTTTGTCTTGGACATGATATCTTCTCTATTCCACTCAATAGTAAAATCAAGTCTCTTTAATTTGTACATGCTTCTTTCAACAAAGCTCTTGTGTTTCATTCTTTTGTAATTCCTTTGGACTTGTAACCTTGGAATGTGGCCATGGACACGAAGTGTTTGATGGGTGACGGAGAATCCTTCTATGTCTATGTAAGACAAAAGAGTAAATCCTTAGAATTTTGTGTGAAAATGGAAGGTCTTGCATAGTAGTTTGACCTCCAATGAGTGCTCTTGGTGTTTTTTTAAGCAATTAAATGATTCACGTGGTATCCAAAAAGATTATTTTCACAATGACCAACCCAATGTTCTAGGCATTAGAATTTTTTTGACACCTCAAAGAGTCCCTCAATAATTGACATGCAAAGCGATTTCTTGAAGACTAGAGGTGATAGCCTAAGTACAAAAATATGTACATAATTGTGTTGCTACCTTGTACGAATTTGTCAAAATGAAGAGTTCACTTATATAGTACCAAGGACTTAAATGACAAAAAGTAGCTAATGTTTTATTGTCCAATAAGAAGTATTTTATTGTGCAAACATCATGAGCATCAAGTACCCATGATCTCTATAGAATAAATAATTCATTCATTGATAGTACCAAAGATTCAAATGACAAGAAGGTGCGACGTTAAATCGAACATACGAAGGTGGGCCCGGCCTACGTAGAGCCCGGGCCAAGCCTTAAAACAAATAAAGTGTTCATTCATTGCAAGACCCATAGATAGATGAATGAACACTTTATTTGTTTTAAGTGTTATCAATTTTTTTACAAGTCCTACGAGAACTTCAAAAAATGTTGTTCCAATTGTTCCACAAAATGTTGTTTTTGTAAAACTTTGAAAAAAATTGTTTGGACTTTGTCCTTCTCTAAAAATCATTTTAAAAATCATCCATTTGAAATAGGCCCATATTGATGTGGCATGCCACCACATCTATTTCACTTTGCTTCAAAAACCATTCATGCATGATTTGTGGTATGAGTTGAAAAGACAACTTACTATATACACACGGGATGGTAGGAGGTAACACAAAGAGTATGGGATATGTAAATAAGTTCATATGTAAAACCTAAACTGCCACCCTAAATCCTAAACCTGCCGCCCTGCGTAAGACGTGAATTAGTTTTTCCAAAATTGTTGTCCTACATGATTGTGTCCTGTGGGTTGCAGTCTTGTGTTTGTGTAGGACGAGGACGTCGACGAGGACATTCCGTCACGTCATTGCCAACACTCCGTCAAGGTCGTGCATGGACGGGGGTGGGTTGGCCTAGCCCATGGCCTGGCTTGGGCTCCGCGTAGGCCGGGCCCACCTTCGTATGTTCGATTTAACGTCGCGTGACAAGAAGTACCTAATGTCTTGTTGTCCAATAAGAAGCATTTCATTGTGGAAACATCTTGAGCCATTATTACTTAGTTGCCTTAAATTTGTCCTTTTCCATATAAAGTATTCTCTCAATGTACTTAGGATTTGAATGACTAGAAGTACCTAATGTCCCATTGTTCAATAAGAGGCATGCAATTTTATAAACATCATGATGTCAGAAATGGGTGTTGAGAAATAGGTAAAAAATATCATTCTTTCCTTGACAAGTACGCATTTAAATCCAATTAAGGTTCCCAATCAAGGCCATTCTAAAGGGCACTTTGAAGGCCCAAATTTCTTTGGGCTAGTCACTTTGGAAAACATCCTTTTGGGTACTGTAATTTTATTTCTCATTGTTACCCTAGAGGTTCTACTGAGCTTCAACAAGATAAGTAGATAAGAAGTGATTCCATTGCTAGATTAATGATGCATAACTAAGTATTAGCTTTGTAGGGAGAAGAACTAGATTGAAGTGTGGCATTGACAAAAGTTATGGATGTGAGGAAGTTTGACTAACATAACTACACCTAAAATCAACATTTTTTAAAACCAATGGGTCATTGCAAGAAATACCAACCATTTTTTGTAGCCCTTGTCATAGTATTTGTTGCACTATAACCTTTTGGAATAAAATATTTAAAAATAAAATAAAATAATTATAGACAATTAGTATAATATTGAAGATAACATGTCACCAAAATTTGAGATCTAAGAAAAATGCAATAAAAAGTTATTTGCAAAATAGAATTATTGCATTTTTGAAGAAACTAGACACTAATTTGTAAAAATTAGGAAAAACAATTTTAAAAATACTAAAAATTAGCCATTCACTGGGGACTTTTTTGTGTTTCCTTGTCTCACTTTCCTTTGTATGCGACAAATTGGTGACTTTCCCTTGTATCACACAAGGGAAAAATCACATGATTGCCACATATGCAAGGGAAAGTCAGATAGGAAAATGCAAAAAAGCCTCTTGTGATTCTAGAGGACTTCATAGTAATGAGATTGTATAGAAAGAATAATCTTGAAACCATTTTCAATGTTCATAAATGCTTGTGCAAGGGCCCCTTGTTTTCATGGATGTGGAGGACATAAAATAATATATTTTAGATGCCTCTTGGTAGGCATATACCCTCCTAGTGTAGAAATAGACCATAAGAATTTCAAAGTCTCTATATCATTAAATTTGGGTACTCCTAACATAGTGAAAACCCCTAAACCTCAAAGTGTGAAAAATTAATAAAATTGACTTTTAAGCATAAAATGAATTATTTTAATTTCTGAAAAAATAAGGGATCTGATTACCATCAAGTTAAACATCTCCAATAAAAATTTCATGTTCTTAGGACTTGGGATTCAAAAGTTATAATGCAAGAGAACAACATTACTTCAATTGTGATGTGAAATACAACTGGTGTTTCTTGCAATGATCCCAACATCTACAAATTTTTGTCTAAAATGTACTCCCACTATTTATGAGAGTTTAGTGTTGATTTTAGAAACATCTATCTTCAACACTTTGAAAATTCATAGTATATTCAGATGGTGTCCAAAAAATATGTTCTAAGAAAATCTATAATCTCTTTTTGACTGCCAACAAGTCTCCTAAAAACACTTTTTCAATATAATAGTGGAACCATGTTGAATTGCTTATTTTGTCAGTTTTAGATGCACTTACTTTATGTTGTTGCTGAGCATTAGAAAAAATTTGTGGTCTCTAGAGGGCTGCCTCGTGGTGACAGACCAAGCTATTTCAAGCTTGGTCTATCACCCCCAAAAGTGCCACACCTTTGGTGTTAGCCAAGGTGAATATCTCAAAATTTTCCAGTTTTTACAATTAAATTTTTTTTTTTCTTTTAAATTTAAAATTTTTTTCAGCCTAAATTTTTTTTTTTTTTTTAGTCAATTTTTTATTACTATTTTTAGTGATAGTAATGCCTAAATCAATGGCCAATAGTACTTTTGAATACTCTATAATACTGAAACAGTACTACTTAAAAAAATGATAGTTTATCACAGAAAGTAGATAAAATTAAGTATAAATTAATAAAAATTAGAAAATCATGAATAAAAAAAAACTAAAAATTGTCCATTTATAAAGACTTGATAGTGATTACATTTCACCAAAAACTAGAAGTTGAAACCATTATGAAAGTTTGGAGTGCTATGCACAAGGGACCCCTATTTGCATGCATGTTGAGGACAATGAATTGTGTTTTTTTGAATTCCCTTTGGTGGGCATATGCCCATCTAGTGTGGGAATAGGCCACATAAAAGTCAAGTGAACATCATGTTTTTTGGATCATACTTCACAGTACTAAAAAATCCTAAATCGCAAAGTGTGACAAATTAGCTAAAATGATATTTAATTATAACATTATTTTTCAAATTTTTTGAAAAATAACAAATCTATTGTTTTCTGAGTTAGCAATCTTCCATAAAAATTTCAAGCCCATTGACTTCAATTTTCAAAAGTTATGGCCAAAACCAACTCCGTCACTTCAATTGTGACTCCTCATAGGATTGGTCTTTCTTGCAATCACTCATATAGATTTTAGACTGCGTGGTCTAAATTTAGAAGTGACATCTATGACACATGCACATTTCAGACATCTAGGGAGGATATAGATTTTAGATTGCATGGTCTAAATTGAGAAAGTGACATCTATGACACATGTACATTTCATACATCTAGGGAGGATATAGATTTAAGAAATCTAGGATAGTTGTACATTTGTGATTACTCGGTCTAAACTGTAAAAACTGCCAAACTTGAGGAATTTCGCTATCACTTAACAAAATTGCCCATGACAGTGCGAAAGTGAGCCAGAGCCTGTGGTAAGGTGTCCACAATAATCACTATCCTGAAATGTACACATCTCGTTAATTTCAAGGGGCGATTTTGGGTGCTCATACCTTAGCTAACTAAAGATGCTCTCTTTTGTTACAATGTTCACTACTAAACATGTGAATTAGTCTTTGTCCTAAATGGCTTATTTGCTAGCAAACTTGCACCTTAAATTTGACACCAAGCTAATTAATATATTTTGATGAATGATGAATTTTATGTGCAGTGAGTTCCCTTCCCTCAGCTTCATTCATTCATTCATTCATTCATTCATTTCCAAGACATTCTCTGATATTGAATTTGAGAGTCCAGCCTAGCCTTATTGAATTTGAGAGTGCAGACAACTGTGAACATTAGAACTATCTTTTAACTTCAGAGCATGAACATCAGAATCCCTTGTCCATGACGCATTATAACTGAAAAAAAAAAAAAAAAAACTTTGAATTTCTAATATCACTTCTTCGATCAATCATGCTAAATTCAAACTGAAGTGACGACGCCAGCTTCGTTAGCTAGCTCGTTGCGTCAGAATCTCCGCCTTGCAATTGCTGACGTACAAGAATTTTACTGCTGAAAACAAAAAATAGTTCCATGATCCGTCATAGAAAATTAATACTAGCTAGACTCCCATCATGCAATGCTTGGCCGCCCGGTGCAGTTCCTGAGTGATGAATTCGTGGAGCTAGGTGAGTATTATCGATCATGAAGCGGAGTGCAGCTGGCGGTCCAGTACGTACGTTCACGTTGCTTCTTACCCCTGAACGTTGTGGACGTCACTAATAAAGCAAGCAAGTTGTGCACGACGTACGTACCAAGGAAATGATTCGCGTATTCGTCGTCGTGTGCATTTTGCGGTAGTACTACTAGCAAACAAGAGGACTTGGGTCCCGACTTCAGTTTTGGGTCCCGACTTGGGCGAGAGCTAGATTGTCGCGCGCGCTGCTAGCTAGGGACCCAATATTAATTAATGATGTGTGTGTGTCCATCCATCGATCGTGCACATGCAGGAACAGTTCCATGAGCTAGCGCGCAGAAAAGAAAGGTCCTCGAAATTGATTCCATAAGACTCAGTCTAATGCATGAAGATGCTTGCGTTGTGTCTCGGCTGTCAACTGGAATTCATGCATGGGACTACTGAGCGAGGGTTTTGCTGTGCAGCAGCAATGAAAGATCGAGTTCAATTCGGCTAGCTGCATTTTTCTTGACTGTCCGCATTTCACCTGTTTCCGGCCTAATTTGGTGGGGGGGGGGGGGGGGGATTAGTACACGTCGATCGATGACAGAGAGAGAATTAGAGAAACCCTTTGTGGTTTTTAATTTTTCCTCCGAAATGATTGCTTCCAGAAGGAAAAGAGCATCTCCTTGGACAGCCCGGTTGGACTCCCAATGCCGGCGGGCCGGGACGCCCGCACGGGGTAGGCCCGCACGGGAGTACGTAACAGTGTTGTGTGCGATGGTATATTATTTTGGAGGATCGAGAGAATTCTCCGTTTCCATTCCCTTATTACGACAATTTTGGGCCCAATTTTGTAGTTCCTCTGTCACGGCAGGACGGCCATTGATCCTGTTTTTGTGCTGGAGTCAAATTTAGACGGGACACGAGGCAGGTCATCCGATTTCTCGCGCTGCCATGCCATGCACTGAGGATAACTACCAATCAAATCGGGGGTGGGCTTTCACTCCAATTCTCTCACGTACTACAGTAGTAGAGTACAGTAGCCCTGGAAGAGATCGAGTGAAGAGAGAGAGAGAGAAAAACAACAACCCACAATGAGATCGACGGATCGAGGCCATGTGCTGGAGCCCATCTTCCATTGGCCAGAAATTATTTTACCATTCTTTTAAAAGTATTTCAAATGATCCTTTGTCTAGGGTGGCAACATGGGTTGCATAACATTATTCAGCAATGATCCTGGCCAGGGCAGTCGTCTTTGGGAGGTACAGGGAGTACTCATGAAGGCTTGTACTACTGTTTGCAGTCAAATCAATTGGGTTCAAGATTCCATACTAACGTATCAAATCTCCATGTCCGTCGCCATCTCTCTGACTTTCCAACGAGTCCTAAAGTTTGAATGGAGAGAACCTATAATAGCTAGCACAAGCCTAACTTAGTTTTCCTTTCTTTCTTTCTTCAATACCCTGGCTTGGAAATTTGTGTTTTGTGTTGAATTTTTAGCCACTGACTTTTTACTAACTTTGACTCATCCGTCCGAGCTAGGTGTCTGAATACTGTCATGTGGGTTTCGGAGGTGCTTTGTGCCCACCAATTTCCGTCAGTCAAACATACTTTTTGCCTTAAAACAAATGAGACTGTACGTGGAGAGATTCCTCAAGCCCAGGGATTGAAGGAGAAAAAAAACACCCGGGGGGGGAAGACAACAAGAAAAGAGAGAGAGAGAGAGACGTGATTGTGTCTGAAAAGACAAGACAACATGGCCGTGATCGCATCATTCAGGAATCTCGAGAGCGTAGCCATCGTGTACCGTCTTGTCTTATGTCTTCAATTTCCTGTGCTACCCACGTAGTAAATTACATCCAATTTTTGGTAGCCGGCTGGGAGATGCTTGAGGAACAGTGGTGGTGGCTGGCGGAGCCGAGCGGAGCGGAGCTTGAGGGTCCCGGCAATCCATCAATCAAATGATCATCAGTTTTTTGTAGCAAAGGTGTGAGAGGCGGCAAACAAAGAAAACTGAAAAGAAAGGAAATTAAAAGTCAGAGAACAAAAACACGATGTCCGTCCTGCACTTCTGACGGTGAAGTTACCCACTGCAATACGGCTCTACTACTAACATTGTCCCATCTAGATTCTTGCCTAAAAAGGTAAAAAACTCCTCTTAACATCATGAGATTAGGGGAGGTCCGATTTTGGGTGCACCTAAGGGTATGAGGTTCATAAAGGGCGCATTTATTTAAGAGCTGAAATTGAATTTGCGGAGGACTGGTGAAATTTCTTGAAATATTTTTCAGCAAATTTTTGACTTGAAAGACAAACGGAATTGGCATCCGTAACCCCCAAGTCATAATTTCATATTTTTTATTGGAGCTTTGTGGAATTAGTTAAGAATTTTTGAAGTTGAAACACGGTAGTCACTAAAATTGCCCACCTCCTCAAATGTACACTTTTTGTAAAAAAAAAAGTCACATGTACAAATGGTGTATATTTGAGGGGGTGGGCAATTTTAGAGCCTGAGTACTTTCAGAAACTCCTGCCTTTTAACAAAAAATTTGAAACTTCTTTATTGACTTATGTAGTGCCCCCAAAAATATCAAATAAGAGAATATGCCAGTATCATCTTTCTATTACCGCTACAAAAATGAAGACAATTTAATTACAAATGGGAACCATGCTCATATGCTTATTTAGAAGATTTTTTAAGTGTAGTTACCTTAGTTACCTTATTGTTATGAATACTACACTTGATTACGACCATGCTAAGGTGACTAACACCATCCCATCTCTGAAATTCTTGCTGAAAATGTAAATCCTCTTAACATGGGACTGAGCCTAAGGTCGGTTTTTGTGTCTATCTATAATTAACACTTTGAAACTTAATCTATTTTGTGCTAAAAAGTTTTACCAACTAAGGTAAGCCTACCTGTAACAGGCAAACCACCCAAGACAAGCACCTAGGGAACTGCCCATTAGGATTTTATATCAATTCATGACAACCTTTTCTCAATAATTGGGGTTAGGACTCCATTAGGCTATAATCAAAGCCTTGGGAGATGGTCACGGAGTTATTAGTGATTGTCATAGGACACTTACACCTTTCTAGTGTAAACTAGCAGTAAAACGGGTTTTTTTTTTTAATTCCTTCATGTCATATCATTCTATGTTAGGAAATCTTGTAGCCATGATGTTAGAAAATGTTGTGACTGCTTTACGTGGCAAGATGACCATCATGAAAACACTTTCCTGTTGATTTGGGGTAGTCTACAACATACTCTTCTAGGCCAATTGAACAGCATACTTCAAAAATTCATTAAAAAATTCATACTTTTCTCCCAAAAAATAAAATTTCAGTAAGTTGCTTCGAACTTCATTTCTCACATTTGTCTTTATATGAAGGAAAAAAAATCTGAATTATAACAAACTCCGACAAACATCTAATTATAAGACAATTTAATAATAGGAACCATGGTCAGATGCTATGGTGAAGAAGTTACAATCAACTGCTTCGATCAACTTCTACTGGACAGCTGTATTCGCGTACCATGCGCACACTCTTCATCCTCTTCATCCTCGTCTTCTTCCTCTTCTTCTTCAGTTCGTCGTCATCGTCTTCAAAGTGTTTATTTTTACAGTTCAGCGGTCAATTGCTTGGAGTTATCCCCAAGCCCAGGCAACGTCTCTTCCTTGATTGGTGGCCTACGTCGGTCTGGATTCAGATCATCTCTCCTTTTTCTTCGCATGTTTTGATTCTCGCATGCTGCATTTAATTTCTTCACGTTATCTCTCGGATCGTTTCCACCGGGCCGGGGTGTTTCGAGAAGCTTCTATTCCCCCGCCGGCGTTTACAATCGTTTATAGAGCCCACTTTCCTTCTGGTTACACGCCACAGTTTCTCTCTGAGGAGGTCGCAATTTAAACTTTCTTCCTTGCAAGCACCAATCCGATCATTCGACGTGAGTACTAAGAGATCGAGAGCTAGTGTTTGTTTGTTTGTTTGTTTTTGGAGATTTTATATACATCGCGCGTGTTTGTAAGCTAGGCGAGGGGAAGTTAGAGTCAGAGCTTTGATTGATTAATTGACCCTAGGAGGACCTTTCCTTTCTGACTGTAAGAGTGGTATTACAGACAGAGAGATTTGATCTCTCGCTGGTGTTTTCCTGATTGCCAATTCAGGTTTACAGTTTGCAAAATTTGGGTCACTGATCGGTTTTCCTTTTGTCTGCCTCTCTCGCTCTCTTTTTCTTGGTTCCTCAGTTCCTAGCTCAAATCATCTGATATTCTCGTAAAGAAAAACAGGGATAATCTCCCTGTGGATTAAACATATTAACAATATGGTGAGCACATAAAGTTTGACTCCGAGTGGAGGAGGACGACCACCGTCCAAGACTAATCGTGCCATCTCTCGCTCGTTATTAAAATACTAACGGCTTTCGCAATTCCTTCGCTCTTACTAGTTAATCCAGCATCCTGGTTCATAGTTCATAGTTCAGAACCAGTTCATAGTTCTTAGTTTGTAGTGCATAGTTCTTAGTTCATAGTTCACAGCGACTTCCTTTCGAGGATAGTTTGTTTGTGATTTCAAGTGGTTTTCCGAGTCTAGAGAACACGCGTACGTTTTGTGGTTTTGAAGAAACGTTTGGATGTGGGCAATTGAAATTTGCATTGAGTTGTGTGCAGGATGTGAATTTGCAGAGAGAGTTGTTTGAGTAAAACGTTGACGAGGAGATGGTGAGGAAGACCAATTGACGGGATGTTGGGCATGCTCAACACGATCGGTCAACATTCAAGGGTATATTGACGGGTCGTGATGGGCATTTTCAATGTCCACTTCATGATTGTTGGTGCAAACGTGAGCGGTTCCGTCTTCTGTATCTGGTAACAGTACTAAGAGCAAATCGTTCAATATGGAGTAGTTTTTAGTCGTTTTGGCAAAAGTTTGATACAACTCCTAACCTGTCTTCGTTTTCTAAGCAAGAAACGGCCGTTTTGATGAATAGTTTGATGAAACAGCTTCTCTCTTCATTGATGGTCTTCTTGCATACCGGTATCCTTGCATCCACACTGGGTACGTCGTCGAGAGTGTAGACACATCCACATGGTTTTTTATGGTGAATTCTTAGTCTATTCAGATTGAGAATTGCATGTAGTCTAGGCCTCTTCAATGTTGTCAGTCTTAGGCGCGCCTAGTGTGCCCATGATTCTATGAGTACACGCGGCTTTGAAACCTTGTGACAACCAACAGTATTGCATGTAGAAGAGAGTTTAAATAGGTCTTACTGTGGAGCGGTTGTGTAGAATCTTTTTTACACTCTTGGACTCTTTATTATCACATCTATGTGTAGCTTCTTGAGGCAGAATAGAGATGGATTGTGAGATTGCAGAGTCTTGAACTGAGTAAGCCCATTCACTAGGGTTTGAAAAAAAACAGGATGTGATACACGAGAAAGTGATCTCTAAAGAGATTTGGTGGTACGTTAAGAAGATGTAACAAGGTTGTTGTGTGATTTCTAACTTCAATGAAGACAAGGGTTGTCAGAGAAAGGTTATTCTTCTAAACTGACAGCATCTTAGGTGTCACAGATTTGTTAGAACTGATCAATCACACATGAGAGGCATTTTGGAAGATCTGTATACCTAAAAGCATCTAAATAAGCATTTGAGCATGGTTTCTATTGTTAGATTGCCTTAGTTTTTGTTGGACCTTGTAGGTAGTTGAAAGACAATACTTATGCATTTGAGAATGTTTTTTTTTTATTAAAAGCCATGATTAGTGAGGCCTCGTCATGCTGATGTGACAAAAGAAGCAGAAACGAGTACCAGTCTCGAATCCAAAAGATGATTTGTTATCTTCATGGTATGCCATTTTCCATATTGCGATACATGTTGATCCAGAGATGGAATCGGGAGTGGATTTGGGACTAAGGTAGAGGATGCTACTTGTGTCTCAAGCATGTAAGCAATCTATATTATGTACGAGTATGATTTTGGGGATATCAGTATAGAGCTGAGGACGGATTTTGGGGCACAAAACTCCAATCTTTTTAGATCATTTTTCTTCACCTTTTATGAATTTTATATCTGCTTTGAAAGTTGGCCTTTGGAAACTGCTTTTAAGTGACAGTAGGCAACCCAATTCCCATTTTAAAGATCAGCCTTACACCACTAGTTCAGAAGTCCAACCAATTGTATGAAAAGAGAAGTTGATCAAAGTACTTGGACAGTGTGCTGTGCTAGGAGAGCTTCTGTCTGGAAGAGCATGTTTATAAATGAATATTAGGATGTGTACTTCTTGATACAGGTAGAACCTTTGTAGGTGGGCCTGCATATGATTCAAGATGGAAAGTTGAATTAAATGTTTACAGTATTTGTGGTCTGTCCCAGCACCATGCATTAAGGGCTGATTCGCACCTGTTGTTAAATATAACTTTGGTGTCATTAGGGGGGGTTGGTTACACAGAATATCGCACCGAGCCTCTTTCGGGGGCAGGGCTGGGATGCGGGCAGGTTGGGACAGCCACTGACGGGACCCCAGTCACCCCACAACCTTCTCTTCATTTTGGTTTTAAATTGATTTTTCTAACAAAGTAGAATAGAATGAATTAGTATAAGATTTCCATTAAGAAAATGGAACCAATGATGTGGATCTTGTGCCATTAATTCGCTTAAGCCCAATTGCCAATTTAGTGTGGACGTGGGTGTGGAGAAAGGCTTTTTATACTTGTGGAGTAGTGATGGGTGAAACAAACCATGTGGGATATGTGAATTACGACAAAAAAGAGCTCCTCCACTCATGGTTAAGTGGAAACGCAGGAATTGTGATAAAAGTCAAATTTCAGACCTCATTTAGACATAGTAGACTATATTTTTTCAAAAAACTTCAAACCAAAAGAAGTTTGGGAATCAAGTACACTTTTATCTCCGAAAATCCGTTTGAGATTTCAATACTCAAACTAAAAGTTATGAACAAATTTCAAAGGAGGTGTTTGAAAATGTCCCCAAAAATGTCCCCAAAAATGTCCCTTCTACCCTACCCCCACCCCACCTCCTCTAGAATTTGTTTAGAACTCTTACATGAGGGGTCAAAATCTCAAGCGGCTTTTAGGAGATAAATGTTAGCTTGCTTCTCCTACTTCTTCTAGTTCAATTTGTTTTAAGGAGATTTTAAAATACTCTACTAACTTCTACTGAAATTTTACAAGAGTTTGATAGTTTCTTAATACAAACAATGTGCATTTGCATATTTAATCACATGTATAGGTAATTACTTTATGAGAATCTCAGTAGTGATGTTTTTATTATCAACCCTCCATTGTAAATATTTGTTTCATATATATGTGTAATGCATAAGTTTTGTCAATCACAACAAACTTTCATTCAAGCAATGAAAAAAAAATTGTACTTTTCAAGTACTTCAAAGTTATGTGTTTTTAAACTAATTTGATACATACTAATTATTAAAGATATTAGAAGCTTGATATGAATATTTTCTATTCATAAATTTGAACATCAACAAAATAAAAATGTCAAAAAGGTTGTACAATGTTATATACTATGAATTAATAGCACATATAGGGTTGGTTTGAATTGACTTTTCGCATTTGGAGATTGAATACCATTAAATTTGCAGTAAGTTTAGACAAAATAAATGAATTTTTTAAAATAATTAAATTAAAAAATATTTTCAAAATGTAAGCAATGATGAATTATAAAATTATAAAAGATTGAGTACTTTGGATGAAAATAATTGAGGACAATGGTGTTAAGTTCTATAAACATGTCCCTTCTAACCCTTCTTTGAAAATTCTCCACCATTGACATTGTACCATATTCAACACTTTTCAATTTTTTTATATAGAAAATGAAGTTTTTCATAGTTATACCTCAAATTTTCCTTTCCTCTTTGTTTCATTTTTGTTTCAACATTTAGTACATTATTATACTTTTTCAAAGTAAATTCACAACTAAAAATGAGTCTAATGTTATTTGAAATAGTGATGGAATACTTAATGGTTAAATGTATAAAAAAAATTAAATTGTTTTAACAACATGTCATCAATAGACAATTAAATTTGAAATTAATACATATTTCATACCTTCTCATAAGAAGTTTCATTTCTTTTAAGATCCCCTCTACGTGATAAGAGCTCTGACATGCTTTGATGTGCTACTAAACAAAAACAAAAACAAAAAAGGTTCTCTTTATACAAACCTAGTAAATAAATAAATAAGTATTTGCATCACATCCTAATATTCAAACCCAATATAATTAACTTGAGAGAGGAAATAGACTCCTTTTGCATTCTCAAGTGATTGGAATTTTAGATACTAACAAGTTTCTTTTATCATCATAAATCTATCAACAAGTGCTTGCAATACATGAAGGGTTGAACAATTGGCATAAGATATCCACCAACATTTCCAAAATCTCAATGTTGTTTTGATGTAGAATATCAATATGGATTGAAAGGTATGAATTGTAGAAGGGTGGCATTCCCCCATTAAAACCCTAGAGAGTTCTCTGTTACAAAAGTTGAAATTGAGAGCAATTTTATTGCAGAAAATGAAAACTTGACAACATTCTTGAACTAACATTTCAAATTTGAAAGCATGGATCGATTAAAATAGAACAAGCACTTACAAGCACACAATGAAGTGAATACTTTTTTGATTTTTAAGTCTTGAGAACCCCTTGTAGAATATGATTTCTAAAAATTCAACCATGAATAATTGTTGATTCAATATTCTACACCACCACATTGAAAATGTTGAAACAATACCTTCAAATAATTGTTGATTCAATATTCCTACACTAGCATATTTGAATTATTGAAACAATACCTTTGATTCACAACATTGATTCAAAATAACTTGTGACATTGCTGAGACAACCTTAATCCCTATAGGGTTTTGATTATGTTTTCACCAAAACAACTCTAAAACTGTCATTTCTAAGACAAACACCGAATTTTAGAAAAACAAAAAAATTTGGACAAATGTAACCATAGAATATTTTACTAGACTAATTTGAAAAGATGTGGGAAAAATTCCGCTTGAGATTTTGACTCCTCATGAAAGAGTTCTAAACAAATTCTAGAGGAGGTGGGGTGGGGGTAGGGTAGAAGGGACATTTTTGGGGACATTTTTGGGGACATTTTCAAACACCTCCTTTGAAATTTGTTCATAACTTTTAGTTTGAGTATTGAAATCTCAAACGGATTTTCGGAGATAAAAGTGTACTTGATTCCCAAACTTCTTTTGGTTTGAAGTTTTTTGAAAAAATATAGTCTACTATGTCTAAATGAGGTCTGAAATTTGACTTTTATCACAATTCCTGCGTTTCCACTTAACCATGAGTGGAGGAGCTCTTTTTTGTCGTAATTCACATATCCCACATGGTTTGTTTCACCCATCACTACTCCACAAGTATAAAAAGCCTTTCTCCACACCCACGTCCACACTAAATTGGCAATTGGGCTTAAGCGAATTAATGGCACAAGATCCACATCATTGGTTCCATTTTCTTAATGGAAATCTTATACTAATTCATTCTATTCTACTTTGTTAGAAAAATCAATTTAAAACCAAAATGAAGAGAAGGTTGTGGGGTGACTGGGGTCCCGTCAGTGGCTGTCCCAACCTGCCCGCATCCCAGCCCTGCCCCCGAAAGAGGCTCGGTGCGATATTCTGTGTAACCAACCCCCCCTAATGACACCAAAGTTATATTTAACAACAGGTGCGAACCAGCCCTAAGAGAGGTTCTACCTGTATATCAAAGCCTACTTCAGATATTGTCTCAAGGACTACAATGCTGTTGCGATTTTCATGTTGGCAATTTGCAAGAAAGTGAGTACTGGATGCATTAAGAATTCATGGCACTTCTGGAGGATTTGACAGGAGGAACAAGAACCATCTTGCAGATACTTGGTGATCCATAATGACTACTCATGTTTTGTATTGAGCGATAATATAAGTTACAGATAATGACTTACAAGTGTAACGCTTCACGATAGGTGCTTCGACATTAGTGACACATCAGAGTCGGTACTTGTGAAAGCCTAACCGAACGTTCCTACTTCAGATAACTATTTTTCAGGTAACTATGCTTTAGGGCATGCATTATTTGGATACCATATGCAAGAGTTTTAAGAGTCCAAAGTGTATTGATAGATGATATAAATAAAACCAATAAAAGTTTTATGTTGAGGTGGTGCATATTCTCAGAATCAACATGTGCAACAAGAATCTAACCCTCGAAGAGAGCATTGAAACTAGGGTCCTGATTTAGGGTAGGAGGTTCTAAAAACACTCTAAAATTGCCCACCTCTTCAAATGTACACTATTTGTATATGTTGTTTTTTCACAGCCTTCAGCAATGTACAAACATTTTACATTTTAGGAGGTGGGCGATTTTAGACCCCTATACCATTTCAACTTCAAAATTCTATAACTAATTCTGCAAAGCTCCAAAAAATATGAAATGACTTGGGTTAGATGCCAATTCTACTTGTCTTCCAAGGAAAATTTACTGAAAAATATTTCAAGAAGCTTCACCTCCCCAAAATTCAGATTCAGCTCTTAATCCCTAAATGATAGACCCATCACTCAAGCCTCATTGCCCATCACTTAGTTTGTTGCCATTTTGCAACTAGATATGTATGAAAAAATTTATTTTTATTTTTCAGAGATGAAATTACATGTCTTCATTACTTCACAAAATATTTAGATTTTTTTTGTGGAAAATTGATTTTTTTGAGAATTTTTGAGGACAAAGTGAAGAAAAATCACATCAAATAGAAAATTATTTCAACAAATCTGAAAATTTTACCATGTGTGTACATTACAATGACAATTATCATAGTGTAAACTAAATTTCCATGTCATTCTATATTTAGAATTCAATAGACATTCAAAATACATTCAAAATTCAAATTGCAATTAAATATTTAATACTATAAATTTTTCCAAAATTTAAATTGGAGTAGAAACTAGAGTAGATGACCTTCATTTTATTAGTTGGGCTCAAACTCAAAAAACATCATTTTTGGAGAAATTTCAGATTTAGAGCAAGAAGCAACAACTTCCCAAAATACACTAAAATAGCATATTTTGTGATTTGTTTTTGTTTAAAACTTCTCATTTATGTGAAAACAAACATTGTCTAGACTACAAACTCAATTGGATACTCTTTATAACTCAACATGAAAAGTCAACAAAGAAAACGGGGATGAAAAGTCCTTCCAATAGCTCATTTTGAAAGTTACATCCCCTTGGGTCATTAGGGGTAAGTTAAAGGTGTACATTTCATGTTTGGACTTGGTCAAACTTCATTAGATTTCTACATTAAAATGTACATTTCAAAAATTTGATATTTTACACAAGTATTAATATACATCTAAAATTATTCTCATTTTTTCATAATTAAAAAAATCAAATTGAATTTTGTATGATATTTAAAAAAAAAATCTTTATAAAAACCATGGTAATTACAATTTTTTTTTAAATAGTATGAAATTTTTAAGAAAAATGAAAATAATAGTTACAAACATCATGGTGTGATTGGTGTATTCCTTGAGTTCACACCAAGAGAAATTCAACAAAAAAATGTTCAAAAATGTTGTACTTGAGATTTGAGGATGCTATCTTCAAAATTACAAAAGTTTAAACTTTTTAAACTTTTTTAAAAATGAAGGAAAAAATAGATTATTGAAGCTACATTTTCCTAGTTAAGCTTAAAAACATTTAAAATCAATAAATATGTGAAATTTTAGGTTTGACTTTTAAAATGCCTATTAGGCTAGCAAGGTCCTTCAAGGGTTTAATAAAAGCACTACATTTGTGAAATATGCAATTTACTCCCCCCCCCAACCTACCATTTTTACATTTCATGCTTGTATGGCATGTTCAGTCACAAACATTTTAACTAGAGTCAACAAAGTACTCAAAATTCCAGTTTAACCCCTAAAGGACTAAGGCTTTTTTTCTTCCAAAAAACACTCAAAACTGCCATTTCTATAGCAAAGTGTAAAAAAAATTGAAAATGTTTTTTCTCCACATCTAACCATAGGATCTTAATATCTTATACCTAACTAGCATAAAAATGTGTGGCAAACTTTTAAGAATTTTTGATTGCATATGTTGCAAGATATATGCATTTAAAGTGAAAAAATCAAGTTTTTCAATACATTGCGAGACTATATCATTTGACTTTGAACCTTCTTAACTTAAATTTTTTGCACTACAAATTTTTGAGCTTTAAATCTTTATGGTGGAGAATGCACTAATCCCAATGATGAGATTGTTCTAGAAAGCAAACTAAACCATATGGAAAAAAAATTGTTGCCCCTTCTTTCTTCCCCCTCTCTTTTGTTTTTAGCTTATTTGGGCATAACTTTTGTTCCTGGGCACCAATTGGAAAGAAATTTATATTCCCATGAAGCTAATCAATTTTTCTATCTTCAAAAAAAGTTTTAAAAAATTAGGACAAAAATTGAAACTATAGGTACCTGCCCGAAATCCCAATTGTTTCTTGAAAGAATAAATGGTCTTTTTAGGGGTTAATTATTTTTAATTGTTATTTAAAACATCATTCAAAGTTCTAAAGAATAGGACTCGAATGGATTTGTTGAACTAGACCTACACAATGTTTGGGAAGAACCCCCAATTAGTTCATTGTCATTGTTAGTTGGTGCCTTTGGGAAAATAATTGTTTGGAGTGTGAAAATGGAGGATCCAAAACCGAATAAAAAATTGGTAGGATCAGCAACCAACTTGTTTTGACTTATGAACCTTCTACCTTCGACATCTTGTAACTTCAAACCACAATAGACTCTAAATAAGAACACAAAATATCCATACATTAAATTGGGTTGTTTGTTTTGTTTGTAATGTTTGTTTTGTCTATTACAATGAGATCTATGGACCATGTGTCTCCTAGTTGCATTCTTGATACTATCAAAAAGCCCTCCACAAAGAAGGGTGTAAAAGCTTTGTTTTGTGGTATTTAGACCAATTGTGTGAAAGTTATGAATTTTTGAGTTATTTTTTAATTAGAAAATTACCTTAATTTTATTTTGACTATGGCAATAGTATAAGGCATACTAGTCCATAAATTAAATTAGATTATTTGTTTTTTATTTTTTATTTTGTTTGTTTGTTATAGTGAGATTTATGGAACCATGCATCCCATGGTCATGTCTTTGGTCCTATTGGAAAGCCCTTTGCAAGGAAGGATGCACAAACATTAGATGGGGTTCTGTTGTACTAGAGGGCTGCGAGTTCCCCCACATTTCCAAACGCTGGGAACTCCGCCATGCAAGATGCTAATGTAGTCGAGAGTCAACCACATCAACAAATATTAATAAAAAATTTTATATAAATTTTTTTTTTTTAATTTTTTAATTTTTTTTCCAAGCAATTTGGGTTGGTTTCCAGTAACGAGAACAACCTGAAACGGCCCTCCCAAAGGACTGAATTCCATGTAATGCTTTGATTCGTGACATTCCAACTCACAAGAGAAAAGATATTGAATTAAAAAAATTCTACGAATTAAAAAATTACTTTTATTTTTATTTTATTATATTGTGGCAACAACATAGGGCATACTAATACTTACACTAGTACTTATACTAGTGTAAGTACTTACACTTTTAGGTCTTTTTATCATGTGGTTGATTTGTCAAACAAACACCTTCAAGCAAGTCTTCCAAACAAAGATTACTATTTGAAATAGATTTTCAAATAGTCTACGACTAAGATAGACACCCAAATTTTATTATTATTGTGCCTAGTTACTATTATTAGATTGGTTCAATTTTCATATTTTCTTGTTGACAAGTGAAAGGAGGTTCCAATGCACCAAACAATGTGACATTTGGATACCACATGCAAAAGTTATGAAGGATCAAAGCTTTCTTTGGTAGATGTTCAAAAATCGTCTCTTTCACATGGGTACATATGTGATGTATCCTAAGTAATGATGCCCAATTTTTGGTTCAATGGTGCATTTCAGGGGGCCCATTGTACACAGCCTCACTAAGATATACGGTTTAGGCACCTCCAAATGTGCCACTGACTCCAAACCGCCATCTTCACTCTATGTACATTACATTTCCAAAATCAATTATATACTAATGTGGAAGAAACGTTTTTAGAACCAAATTTTGTTCCTTCATAACTTTTGCATATAAGGGAAAGCCACCCATTCCTGATTAAGACCCAATAACCAACCTATAAATTGACTTATTTCCAACCACAACTAGAATTTTTTTTTTCCTTCTTTTCGAAATTGGAACTAATAGATTCATGACACGTGTCCCAAAGTAGTGATTAAGAAAGCAAAAAGCATTTAGTAAGATTGTATTTTTTTAGTGATCCAAATTGGAAGAGTCTAGAGATTTTGGTAGTGGGTTCGGAGCACTTTTTGCCTTTCAAAATTCATAGTAATTACAATTCAAGTGATAAAATTACCAAAATTTGTACAATCCCCGTCATTTCTATCCTTCCACCTCTGAAAATATTTTCTTTGCCCTGCACTACTCCAAATCATATTCAGAATTGCTTATTCAGTCAATTATAGGTGGTTCTCCCTTAGTATCCAAATATTGCGTTCTTTAATGCATTGGAATCTCCTTTGAGCATCTTCTTCATTATGTAGATCTCTTACATTGGCATGGATGCTGCCATGGGAAGGGAAATTAAGTTACTAGCGTTTCATTAAATTCAAACATGTCCAACTGAAAGCAAACTTGTGAGGGCCTCATTTTTTTATTCTGCCTGAGTTTTGCTGCTGGACATTGGGTATGATTACTTGGAGCAGACTCGGTGATAATTCATGAATGACCACCAATTCATAAAATTCGTAGACCAGAGATGTGCAGTGACTTGTGTGTTCCCATTAATTAAGTTCGTTGTGGGTGAACCTGGTCAACACCAGATCATTTTTTTTAAACAAATGAAACGAAATTACAGATTGGTGTTTTCAACTCGTCGGGTAGTATAGAGCAATTGGTGTCAAGGGTGACTCATTTGACTTCATTTTTGTTATTTTGATGACTTTCAGTGGAGTTTTTATTAATGTGCCAATATGTGAGTTCCAGTGGTGGAAATTACGGCTATTAATTGAAGTAACACACTATATTCATTATTTTGAGAGGTTGGGACCCTCTCAAAATAATATCTTCCATTCAGACACTAAAAATTGAATTTTAGTTTTAGACAATATTGGTTGATAAACACTAAATTTATTAATTCGAAAGTATAATTTTCATTAAAATGAGAGTTTTGTGAGTTAGAGAGTCTTGCAATACATTTTGTTCTTTGTAATAGTAGTGTTTCGATTCATATAAGTGAAGATTATGTCATACCTTGAACACCAAGTCATGAGCTCTGCGGTTGGTTGTACACTATTGCTATTATGTGAGCTTAGGATCTTGAGCCCATGAGCCTAGGAGCCTAGGCTCCTATATTATAGGCACCTTCTATGGTTATAGGATGTTTATATTATAGGCACTTTCTATAGTTATAGGATGTTTTATATTATAAGTATGTATGTTATAGATATCTCCAATAGTTGTAGAGTACCTATAGATGTGCCTAGGCTCAAGGCTTGAAGATTCACATTCTAGGCTCACATACTAGCACCATTGAAATACATGACTTAGTATTGCTAAGTGAGCTTTGCAGGCAAGAAAGTTGTAACAACCAATGGCCCCCTACCCAAAATCTGACAAGTGCTTAACATATATGTTAACAAAATGAAAAAGTGGGTACACCCATTACTCTTTTGTTTTAACCCTTAAAGTTCCTTGACTATGTTATTACCAAAAAAGCTCAAAAACTGCCATTTCTAGTACAAGTACCAAATTTCTGAAAAAGAACTTTTTTCGACACATGTAACTGTATGATCTTGTAGTACGCTAATTTGAGAAGATGTGCAAAAAAATTCAGAAATTTAAGCCTTGTAGATTGCAAGATATTGGAGTTTGAAGTGAGGAAATTCTTTTTTTTGCCCCTCCAAAAATCTGGGCAGATGCACTTCACAAGGTCAGATCATTATGAAAAATGTCCAAAATGGTTGAAACTCTTTAGAATCATTCTTCAAGGTAAGATGGCTACATGCATTAAAAAATTCAGATTGTTTGGAATTGTACAACATATAGGGAAAAAATAGTAAGTAGAAAGATGTAGGGAATGATTCAAAATACTAAATTGTTAACAATTTATTTGTGGAATTGAAAAATGATAATCCCAATGGTTGTAATGTTGTAATAAAAATTCTACACCTCATGTTTTTATTTTTTTCCAAAAATATTGAAAATGGAGTTAAATAAAGGACTTACAAAGTTTCTTTTAAATTGGGGAATCCATAACTACACGCAAACTAAAACACCTCATGACTTTTGACTCATTGATCAAAATGGAATGATTCAAAGCTCTCTCTCTCTCTCATCTGGTAATAAAGCAGATCAGGATGATTTTCGTAAACTCATTGATGAAAGCTCAAAGCTTAGTACCACGCTACATGCCCAATTACGGATTCTACTCTAGACATCCCAATCAATATCACCACCAAACTGAGAAATGTGCCTGGACTTCATTAGGCTCCAACACTGCACACAGTCCACAACTGACATTTGTTAGTTGGCTACCACTATATAAAATTGACGTCAAAATCCATTGAAATGAAAACGCAAGTATCTCTGATCAGATTCTCTGTCATAATATGAGCAATGGTTACATAAATAATTTACAAGGCCGAATCACAGGCAAGTAATTGCCATAATCACAACCATTCTCCAGGTTGTACTAACGGCTAAAAACCATTACTAGTCTCAGGTGGCTGATCAGCCTGCCACATGAGCTAGCTGCTACAAATGACAGTTTAACATACTGGAACTCCAAGCAACTACACACACCTAAGGGTCATTGACTTAAGGTAACTTCACAGTTAGTCAGTGGTTAATTTCTGGACGTGCTTCTCATGGAGGGTTACTGAGCGACGCTTGCTGGCTGCACACAGAGAGCTCTAAGCTGATACCACACGTTCAGGCGGGAGTACTCAACTGGACCGAATTCGTTTCACAAGCCAGATCCGAAGCTTGACATCACGAACGTGCAAAGTTTCCACTTTGGCACCGATGGCTAATAAGGTGCCATGCATGTACAGTGAGAGCGTATGATGAGAGTAGATAGTGCTACAAGGTGTTATTGGGTGGTTTTATGCAAAAAATCACAATTCTAACATTTTTTCATGCTTGTGTTGCGAAAAGGATGACAATTGGAGTACTGCTGTAGACACCTCGCACACGACCGGAAACTGACCTCGTGTTTGTTTTGTGGCCATGGGTGCAGGTGAGGCAGCTCCCTCAACACTAGCGGACCAAATGTGTAGACAAGTTTTTTTTCCGTCCTCAACAGGGACAAGCGTTGAAACTAGTGTGGATTACTGTAATTGCAATTGTTATGCTTGATCACGATCTGTAAAAATGCACATACGTAGTATCTGTCCATTGAACTATGGTAATGGATCATAAGCTTTAGAAGCTTAACATGTAGGACATGTTATCACCATGATGCATAATCGTTTGATCTGACAATGAGTATGATTGTAACCTAGATCGAAAATGCTGTGAACGACATGAGGTCCTCTGCTCAAACAAATGGATCGACTGTGAACAAAAATATTTTTGTTATGTTTTTTAACTGACTAAATCCTACTACAAAGGTTAGTTACATAACTGCCTCAAGTATGTACTGATTGTTTTGGTACCCTCCGTCCTGACTAAACGTGACTTACTGAAATACTTGCTAAGAAGTCTGATAGCATAACGTAAGGATTTTGCATGGTAAGAATATGGCCAGTCATGGGGTGTAAATCTAGTCTATCTCTCTCTCTCTCTCTCTCTCTCTCCCTCTCTCTCCCTCTTTCCCAAAAATACGACTAGAATGCCTAGATTGTATTTTGGACTACTGTCTCAGCTTTTTTGACAATAAAAACTGTGTGGTCATGGATTAATCACTTTTATCTTGACTACTTTGCATCTGAACCTACTTTCAGACTTTAATTAATTAACTGAGCCTCTGGAAACGGCCAGAAAAAAAATTTCAGCTTACACTGTGTCGTACATTTGAGTTGGTTCCTTGTGGATTAGATACCCACCCTCCTCCCTTACCACATGTCCAGCCTAAGTACACCAAGCAGTGAACCTTTTTTGGTGTTCTCTTTATGTACTTTGTATTGGTACATTGAACTCATTTCCATGAGTGACATACCGCAATGACCAGTACCGTGGTGGACCTCCACAATTACAGTTGTGATCATTTTACAGATTGGGTTTAGTGACTCAACCGTTCTTTCCATCATGGTGTAAAGCAGCTACTAGTAACGGTTATCCGGTCCCCCTTTCCTCCCAATATTTTTTTTTTCTTTAAAGAAATTTGATCTTTGGGTTAGGGCTTTCATAAACTTGGGTTTATACTTCTGGGTAACATCGCAC
The DNA here is from genome assembly GCA_947034895.1 of Rhytidiadelphus loreus. Lineage (NCBI taxonomy): Eukaryota > Viridiplantae > Streptophyta > Bryopsida > Hypnales > Hylocomiaceae > Rhytidiadelphus > Rhytidiadelphus loreus. The sequence continues at coordinate 52,642,587 of OX344764.1, forward strand.
AGCTAGCTAGTCAGTACAAGTTGCTCTGGCCTTTACTATTCCTGCTGGGCGATTTTTTACGGATGCTGCATCTCTAGTCGCTCCGAAGCTAGTCACTGCCGATTGTTGAAGGAGTTTGAAAGTGTATCAGTTGCAGACCGGCACTTGTATACCGCCATGACGGACGATAATATAAGCACTGGACAGGTTCTGGTTTGTCAAGAATATTGTATGTATAAAAAAGTTTGAGCATAATGCTTTGTTTTGTTCAATTCACGCAATGGATAACAACTGGGGTTTAATTGAAGACACCTCGCATACGTATACTGACAAACTGATTGTATGTTGGAATGCATGGGCGCAGGTGAGATTATTCCCCCTTGAATTGGGCATCAGAAGTTGCTTTTGATACTTTTCCAAAAAATTCCTAGGTCCTCAGACGTCATCGTTCCAGGATGTCTTTTCTGTCTATGTGTATATCTTTTTATATACCCTAACAAATTTATGTGGCTCAAATGGTCTGATCACAAATGGTATTTTTCTGACTTAGTGAATCTGGGCTGGTGAATATGCCTGATCGATACGGAGTGGTTACAGTTGAATGGGTTTTACGGTTTGGTCGATACTTGCTTTAAGTATGATTCTTACAGTCTGTGGCTCAAGCACTGTTACTTTGCCGATTGAAGCACACGCATGCATGTCCTGATAAGACGCACTGTCGAAGGATATTGGCACATCGTTTTTTGAAGGTCCAGTGGTATTCTTTTTTCGTCAGCATTGAACTATTCAGAAAGTGCCCTGAAAAGGGATGTCTAGTTACTGTCTGCTCTCCCTCTCTCTCTCTGGTTTTGTCCCATTCCAGAACTAATCGAAATGCTTTCATCGATGTGAGGATTTTTCGTTCCACATCCGTTTTGTCAAATCCAAACATCGAATGTATCTTAGTGCACATATTCTGATCATAAATTAGAATTCATTGCTTATACGGACCACCATAGGGTTTGTACCATATGTATTCATACCAAAATAGCCCACCCAGCTGGCATATTAAATGGTGATGAAAGCTCCAGACCAGGCTCAGATTCTCAAATCCAAACTATCTCCATGACCGCCATATTCCACACAGCACAACCATTTTTTGCATGGTTACCTACCTGTAGTAATACGAAGCTGCACCAATAATAATTGGGCAACGGTCCTACCGGCTAAAATGGGACCAGTGCAAGGAAACTTCACCAATCTCACAACTTATTGAGGTTATGCTCATAAGCTACTTTGGGCTGTTGCACTAGTCTGCTTTGCCACATGACTAACGGAACATTGCTTCCGATTGATTATTGTGGGCTTACTGGGAAGAGTGAAACTAGCTGCTGTGTTTACTACGGGCTGGTTGTGTGGAGAAGGACTGGTGGATCCCTGGACGAATTAGACGAGTGCAAACGAAGTGCTGCCTTGACACTCTCTCAAACACTAAGAACGATCATGGAGAATGACGCAAAAAAGGTTCTTGGAAAACAGAGAGGAGCTTAACTATTTGCGGAACAGTCTTGCATTGGCTCCAATTTTCTTGAGTAATTTTCTATTTGTTTATGCTACACTTTGGTGACACGGATAACAACGTGGAATATTCTGAAGACACCTCACGCACGCAAACTAACCAACTTTTTGTTTGTTGACCTGCATGGGTGTAGGTGAGGAGCATTCCTTCCAAATCTGTGGCAAAAATGGAGAGCGAATTCATTGTTCACTACTTTCCAAATATCTCGATACCTCAATTCTTATACTTGCATGTGCAAATTGCGTAGGCTACGGTTATGTGGTAATGACGTAAATAGATCTGAAGTTTATTCATGCATCCTCTAGATACTGTATACCCTCAAAACAAGATGGTGGTCCCAATACTTGTTTTTTGGTTGCTATTCCCGAAGTTGCAAAGCACCAGGGACGTGGACCCCAATACATGCTGATGGTTTGATGATTGATGGTATTTTTAGATTAGGGAATCCTTACTGTAGTCTGGATCGCAGACTTTTCACAAGTTGCATCCACCGTTCCTTGTGATGACACAATCACGAATTCTCTATTAGTAGAGACTATGGATCCCTGCAATAACTCTATGCTACACAAACTGCTACACATGTCTGTCTTTTCTGAACTATCAAGGAAAAATCAGGGAATTGTATGAACTTGCCCGGTTCCGGGGTGTCATGTCTACTCTCTCTCTCTCTCTAGTTTTGTTCCATTCCGGAACAAATTGAATTGTTTTCATCAATGTTAGGATTTTTCATTCTACATCTTTTTTGTCAATCCAGACATTGAATTTATCTCAGTATATATATTCTAATTATAAACTAGAGTTCAATGCTTATAGGGACCACCACAGGAGGTGAACCATATGTAATCATGGCAAGATATCCCACCCAGCTTACATATTAATTAGCAATGAAAGCCCATTAGAAGAGATTTCAGGATTTTAAGGGCCGTTTCAGGGCCGTTCCCGGCTCTGTTCCCCTGGCAGTAAAAAACCGTCGCTGTCAGATTTTTATTTATTTTTAAATAAAATTAAAAAAAAAATTTAAAACCTTAAAATGAGAAACAAAGTTAAATTATTATTATTATTATTTTTTTCAAAAAATCTGACCTGGCCGTCTCTCGGCCAGGTTAGCACAAGCCGAGAACAGTGGATATCGGTGGTTCTCGGGGGGGGGGTTCGAGTTGGGAACTCGCAGCCCTCCCCGAGAGCCAAAACACATGTAATGTCTATACCAAGTTGAAGTTTTCAAATCTACATTAACTCCGTGACCACCATAATCCACACAATGCCACATCCAATATTGCAAGGTTACCTACCTGCATTATTGCTTGGCGTTAACAATAACAACTCGACCAAGTAGGAGTGACGGCTCCATACATGGACTCCAATGAGCTAAGTGGGACCATAGTAGAGGAGGCTCCACCAATTGCAAACCTTATCGAGGTTAAGCTCACAAGCATATTGTGTCTGTTGCACTGGTCCTTACAGCTATGTGACTAAGGAAACTACGTTTCAAATTTAGTATTGCTGACCTATTGCGTGGAGGCAGATGAGCTCATCCCAAAACTAGTACAAGCAAACTACTTCCCAAACACTGTCTTGACACTGAAAGCTACCATGGAGAATGATGCAAAATAAGTTCTTGGAAAATAGAGAGAAATTCACTTATTTGGAACACTTTCACAAGGGCTCCAAGTTTCATGATTATCTTGCTATTTGTTTATGCTACAATTTGGTGACACGGATAACAATGTGGAATGTTTTGAAGACACTTCACGCACGGAAACTAACAAACTTTTGGTCTATTGACTTGCATGGGCGTAGGTGAGGAACATTCCCTCCAACTTTGTGGCAAAAATGGAGAGTGAGTTCACTACTTTTCAAATACTTCTATACCTCAAGCTCTTATACTTGCATGTGTAAATTGCTTAGGTTGCAGATTTGTGTTATTGACGTAACTAGCTTGGGATTTTATTCATTTCAAGAATACCCTATATTCTCAAATGGTATGGTGGTCCCAATACTAACTGCTTGCTGCTATTCGAGATGTTACATGGTACCGTGGGCCATAGTGTATGATGATGGTCTCGTAGTTGCTATTATTAGAGCAAGGAATCTACATTGTAGCTTGAATCCCAGATTTTCACACACTCCATCCACCGTTCCTTTCGATGATACAGTCACTTATTCTCTGAAGAAACTACCATTCCTTGCAAAAACTCAGTGCTGCACTTGCAAACTATGTAACTGCCACGCATGTATTTGTTTTGACTTATCGTGGAAATTTTTTAGAATAGTATAAATCTGCCCTATACTGGAGTGTCATATCTACTCTCTCTCTATCTCGGATCTAGTACTATTGCAGATCAGTACGAATTCTGCAGCTTATTGATGAAATCTTATTTCTATTCTACATATCCAATAATGGACTTTACCCAATACATCTTAACTGAATAACAACAATGTGTGGAATGAGCCGGACATCATTAGACTGCAACATTAGAAGAGATATCGGGCCAGGGGAAGGCCATTTCAGGCCTGTTCCCCTGGCTGTGAACCAAATGAACGCAGTCAGATAAAATAATAATTAAATTTTTTTTATAAAAATTATAAAATTATAAAAATTATAAAAAAAATTTATAAAAATTTATAAAATTATTTTTTATTTTTTATTTTTTATAAAAAAATAATTAAAAAATAATTAAATATTATAGTCTGATGTGGCCGAACTTCGGCCACATCAGACTGCGCATGTGGCTGAGTTCCCTGCGTTAGAAAACTCAGGGAACTCACGGCCATGTGAAGAAGTTGAATTTTCCCTAATGTACTGGACACAATTCACAACTGACAGTTAGGTTGGCTACCAATGTATAGAACTAACATCAAAATCCACAGAAACGGATATGCGAGTATCTTGGATCAGATTCTCTATCATAGTACAAGTAACGTAGACTTGAATGAAGTATAAGGCCAGCCCACACACAATTAAATGTCATAACCACTACAACCATTATTTAGGTTGTACATCACTCCAACTTACAAACTAACGGCCAAAATCATTACAAGTTACAGTAGGATGATCATCCTGTCACATGATTTGGCGGCTATGAGCAATAGTTAACTATACAAGAATACCAACTGACTACAATCACCTAATATCCATCGACATGAGACAAACTTCACAATTGGTCATTGGCTAATACTTTGCTATGATTCTCACGAAGGGATATTGAACGAGGGTTGTTAGCTACACACGGAGCACTCACGGAGCGCTCAAATCTGGTGCCAAACTTATGTGTTGGGTGCATTCAACTAGAATGAACACAATTTACAAGCCACATTTGGAGTTCTACATCACGATTGTACAAGGATATCGCCTTTGCACCAATGGCTAATAAGGTGTCAAGCTTGTACAATGAGAGTACATGTTGAGAGTAGATAGTATTACAAAGTTTTTTTGGGATGTTCTTTCAAAGAATCACAATTCTAACATTTTTCATGCTTGTGTTGTGAAAAAGATAACAACTGGAGTACTACTATAGACACCTCGCACACAATTGGAAACTGACTTCCTGTTTGTTTTGTGACCATGGGTGCAGGTGAGGCAACTCCTTCAACACTGGCTGTCCAAATGTTCAAATGAGTTTTTCTGTCTTCAACTTTGACAAATGTTGGAACTAGTGTGGCTTACTATCTATTCAAATGTAGTTGTGCTTAATGATCACTATCTGTAAATGCGTACATGTGTAGTATTTGACTACTAAACTGTGATAAAGGATTGTAAGCCTTATAAGTTTAACATGCAGTATGTGTTCTTACTTTGAAGTATAGTCGTTGGATTACACAACGTGCGTAACATAGCCTACTAACAATTCTCATCAAATTGAAAACACTTTGGACTACTTGAGGTGTTCTATTCAAGTAGATGGATCGATTGTCAGGCACATTAGTAGTTACACTTTTTTAATTAACTAAATCTTGCTACAAAGATTAGTCACATAACATCCTCAAGTGGATGTTGTCTATATTGCTACCTACCTTTTTGTCTAAACTTGGCTTATTGAAACACTTGCAAATTGTTTGACAGCATAACTTATAGATTTTGCACGGTTAGAAAATGCCCAATCATGGGGTGTATAAATCTACTCTATCTCTCTCACTTAGGTACAACAAAGCTCTCTGAGGTAAAACACAACGAAACCAAGAATATGATCAACCAGCTTGAAATGGCTAGGTCACTCAAATGGTGAAACAACTAGGAAAAAATATGGATCATTATCTTGATACGAAGATGAGCAACATACTAATGAACGTAATACTGCACCAGAAAAGAAAAGCCAGTGGGGTACATACCCAATGGTATTCAATTGAGGTCCACACCAAGAAAGTTCCATACACATCATGACTTCAAAATGAGGGTATAAACTAGCTAGATTGTGACAGTGTTGCACTCAATAGTTGGAAGCCCGATCCACATCACGTAGTACCATCTTGCCATCTTGGTAGGTACCAACCGAGCATTCAGAGCCACAAGCGAGGCATTGAACTGTTGAACTTCTGGCTTCCCATGTTCAGAGCTATAAGTTGTGTTACTGTAGCAGAGCCGGAATACTGAGCTTTTAGTGTGCAAGAAACCTTGTGGTCAGACGAGATCGGAACGACTCAACATAGTATCGTAAGAACATAGATACAGAGATGGTCTCGTAGGTGCAGCTATTGTGTAAACTGCAGAGAGTAGAGATGATTGAGTATGAAGGTTCAAGTATGGGCATGCTTGAAGCTCTACTGAAAATATCGATTGCTTGCATCTTGTATGTTTTAATATGCGATTCGGATAACAACGTGTAGTTGCACTGTAGACACCTTGTGTACATTCACTAATACACTTTTGTTTGTGGTGGGTATGGGCACAGGTGAGGCATGACTACCTCATATTCAAGCATACATTTATGCACTCACTTGGTAGATTTGATTTTCTAAACTCATTGTATATCACCATATTTTAGAATATTGTACATGTGACAGATGCAATCCTACACAAAATTGTACAAGTGGTAGGAGTATACTGCGTCTATGAAGTGATTACGGCTTGATATATGAAGTGAATGAGAGGATACATCTTGTGAATTTCCTGCTATACTTATGCCAATGTATACCTTGCGTGATGGAGAGATGTAATGTAGCATACTCAATCAAGGAAAACTCGAGGTGTCAAAGTATTGGACAAATGATACAATAGCACAGTTGATTCGTCAATACAAAATCCCACCCTCCCTCCCGATCAGGTTTGAATCAGAGCTAGTTGATCTTAGAGTTTTTGGTGCAATGGAATCTTGTTTTCTTATGAAACAAATATAATCGCTTGAGTGATACTTTGATAGGGTGTTTTCTTGAACCAGGGTTGTCTATCCAGACGTGACGTGGGCTTTTCACGTCCGGATGTCATGACGCGTTCGTCCTGATGCGTCCTGATGCGTCGGTATTGCCGTCAGCCCCCCCCCAAAAAAAAAAAAAAAATTTTTTTTTTTTGACAGCCAGTTTGGCACCCTGGAGCAAACCAGTGAACAGCCAGGTCGTCAAAAAAAAAAAAAAAATTTTTTTTTTTTTTTGGACGGCCTGTCCGTCGACCGTTCAGGTCGACAATTTGACCGTCCAGGTGACGGCCCGACCGTCCCAGTGGACGGACTACCCATCAAGGTGGACACACCACCCGTCCAGCGAAAAAAAAAAAAAAAAAAAAAAAAAATTAAAAAAAAAAAAAATCCTGACGGACGCCAAGGTTGAATCTTGACGTCCGTCCGGACATCCTGACGGACGGACAGGACGTGACGGTGACAACCCTGTCTTGAACGATGGATCTGTGAATATTAACAAAGATTACAGTAGAAATGCACTTTGACTTACGGAGGGATGTAATCTGCTCAATCAAAGGAGAAGTTAACGTAACTGAGAATATTAAGCTTATAATATCGACCTGATCAAGAATTGATAAACAAACAAGATGGATGAGCTTAGGACTAGTAAAGGATCCTACATTCCCTCCCAATCTAGTGAAGAGGACAATTTTACGTTCAAGCTGGGACAATATTTTTCTTGGAACATAGAGACGTGAGCAAAGGGTCTTACATGTTTGAAATGTGGCCATTAATTGACTGAATCAAGAGGTCCAGAGTGATAGATTGGGGTATGTCAAAGATTGTAGCAAAGGGAACAAGATCGAATAAAATAATACGGAACTTAACTTGTAGAATTTGCTCAGAAATGAGGTGAGAAAACAAACATCTTCTCTCTCTTCTAAGTCATTACTAAAAACACTAAGGTATATTACACACAAAATTCAGTAGTTTTTGACAAAATATACATTATCAAAAGCTTGTTGCCTCCACAAGCTTAACACAACTGGGATTGCTCGCAAGGCAATATTGGCCTTCTCGATACCTAGCCTAACTCCCCATACCCGGGTCTTATATCTCCTTTGGGTAATGAACAGCCTTGCCGTCAGCTAGATAGGTATAGCCTGCACTTCCAAGAAAGCTGCATGGCAATCATCACCCACTACTGTCCATCTTTTGCATGATACAGTAACGTACCCTGGGACCCGCACCTCCAGATGTTGTTGCAGTCCTGTCAACCCCTAGTCTGTGCGTGCTTACATCAAGGAGCCTGGATTCGAGGCGAGGTCTTGGCAATGCTTACACACCACTCCGAGAATGGACACGGACATGGTGACATAGGTTCTGTCTCCTCCCTGGTGCCACGAGAGATGAGCGCTGCAACTGTCGAGTGGTGGAGCCATTCTCGAACTCTAATCTGCCTTGTATTGTTTTGTATTTGAAATATGCGTTACAATCTATGGCTCTGATAACAAAGTGTTGTCACGCTGCTAACACTTCACATACATCCAAGAACTAACCTCATGTTTGTTTTTCTAGCCATGGGTGCAGGTGAGGCGTGATGACTCTAGATTGTTTGGTGATGCTTCATTTACCGGATTCAGTACCTTGACTCTCTGTACTTGTGCTATTGATGCAATGGTCATATGTGAAGTGTGAACCGCTTGAATCTTGTCTGTAGACTACAGAGACTCGTTAGATCCGCTAAAAGTACAATGATATTACCAAGTTCTAAATCTGCTCCAGTAGTTCACAGGCTGTTAGAACATTCCATTTGCTTGTTCACTTTGAATGTTTGATTCATCTTGAGATTTGATCTATCACTATTATTGTGTGGGTTTAAAATCGGAAATATATTCATGAACTGCGGTTACTGATAATTTTGTTGAAAAGAAGTATACCCTCCCTCCCTCCTGACCATGATCGTGATGATCTTGCTAAGTTTGGCTTGGATTAGTCTAACTAAAATTAACATGATTAATTTAGCTCTTGACAAAATCCTGACAAACTCATCAAAGGCATAGTAGATTTTTGATTGTTGTTATTGTTTTCTGATGAAAGATAAGTATAAGGGAGTACCAAATTGTATAAACAGAGTGGAAACGATCTTGAATGGACAGAATAAGCCCTGCATTGGGGTGTAAAAATAAGAATTGTATCTCTCTCTCTATAAAAAAATCTAGAGAACTAATTTCAAATTTGTATTTTTGAAAAAAATGATTTTTTCAAATCTACCTAGACTACCCAAGACCCAAGTTGAGAAACAAACTACATATTTGGTCATAACTTTTTACTCATATTTCTAAATGTCTTGAAATTTAGGGCACACTGAAGAGACTCCTTGTCCCCACCTTCTATTAAAATTTCAGCCTAAAATATGCAAATCTCCACTCACATGCACTTGCCCAATAATTCTATGTTGCCAAAAAACGCAGTCCGGTCCTTTAGGGGTTAAATCAAAGTACTATTTTGAATGAAATATACACATAGATAGATAGATATACACATAGATGGATGGATGAACCATTAGATGGGATCCGGGGGGGGCTAGAGGGCCATTTCAGGGTTGTTTCCAACTCCGTTCCCCCGGCCCCATTGAACGCAGATGCCAGATTTATTTATTTTTTGAAAAAAACGATGTGGTAGTCGCTCGGCCAAGTCAGCAAAGCTCGCAAACGGCCAGTTTCAGGGGGTTCACCACTTGGGAACTCACAGCCCTTCCTAGTAGGGAAATCACATCTAATGAAAGACAATATATTAATACTATATGTAAATGCAATTTTTTTGTAAACACAAAACATACACTTCAAAACATTTATGTAATGGAAAACAATAATATAAAATCAATCAACTAAAACTTATTCCATCTATTCTAATATTTTTATTCCATTTGTTGTACAAAATATGACAATGTACTAAAACATAATTAAATAACATGTAGCATACATACACATATATCTTTGGATATTAAGTGTATGATGTGAGACTTTGGTTGATGACTTCAATTTGAAGGAGCGGGATTCTAATCATACATTGGATGGTATCGTTCCATATATGAGACCTTCATGTTGTCATAAGAGCATATATTTTTTCCCAAACCACTAATTCAGTTTCGTTAACCTTCCAATACAACCCTCTTTTGCTATCCCATCTAGTATAGTTGTCTTGAACATCTTGATTTCTTGATATTGGACAAAAGTATTGAATGAGCACGTAATTCGGTTTCTCTGGATTACAGTTCAAATTAGACAATGCCTTTGCAATCTAGACTGGTTGACTATCACCATCCATGGGGCAAACAACAATGAAGTAGCTGTTGAAGAGATCATGTTCCACCCTATAGGATGGTTGTGGCCTTGTAGGTGACCTTGTAGAGGCCCGACATAAGCATCATCCTCTGCAGATTCTTCACAATCCTTGCCATCTTTGCCTAATCAATCCACTTGAGTTGCTTGAACACGTATTGTCAGCCAGAAACCATCTCACAAAATTGTAGGGCTTCGTAGCAGTTTATGCATGACTACCCTTACATTATGTTAGTAATGCACCAAATCTACGTAGCTCCTTTGGTATTCCCTAGTAATGTCAACATTGCAGAAGTTCTCTTAATACTTCTCAAATCTAGATATACCTTTCATAGTGTCCTCCATGCCTCTCATCGCTTCCTATTGAATTGGCAACGGTACTCCACATGATCGCAAACTTTGCCCTTCAACATCTTCTTTTCACAACTTGTGCTTCATGACCGAAATTCCATTTGAATCTAGGTAGAACTATAGGCAATTTCGTTAAAATGGCGGTATTCCAGTATAATGGCACTGCATTTGTTAGAAAATAACACTACATTCCGGTAAAATGGCAAAAAACTGCCGCCATTTTAACGAAATTGCCTATAACTTAACTTGTTGTAGTCTTCTATGCCCAACAAAGATATTGTCATTGTCAAAAAATGAACCTTCAATGAATTCCTTGAAATCAGGCACCTCTTCAATCAAATGAGGAATAGGAGGAATGAATTCTACATCCATGAATGACTTCATAAGCGCAACGACTGTCAGAAAACTCTCCTTCAAAGGCATGCTCCATCTTCCAAACAATGCATCAATGTCGTCACGTATATGACCAACAATCATGAAGTTTATATACACTTCACAAAATATCTTGTTTGCAACAAGTAGAGACCAAAAACAAAAGACCACTACAAGAAAATAGTGTCCGAATTGACACGTCTGAATTGACTAAAATGTCCGAATTGACAGAATTCTGTCAAAAAAATGTCCAAATTGACACTGCTCCCTTGTAGTGGACATGTATGTTTTTGTTGTCTCTGGTAGCATTATCCATTTGCACATTGAGAATGGATGGCAGCAACGTCGCAAGAACTAAAATTACCAAGGGTGGGGGGGGTGACGCATTGCACATCTCCTTGCCCTTGAGAATTGCCTTAAAACAAATGTTTGGATCCTACATTGACAAACAACTCCCTAGAAGAAGACTTTGGTGGTTGTTCAAGGTCCTACAACAACTTTGCCATTGAACCAATGGTATAGTTTGAATCATGGGAAAAGATATTCAAGCCATAATGTGCATAGCGGACATTAGCATGGCCATGTGCAATCATGCCATAGGCAACTTCACTAGGCCATCAAGCTCCTTACTTTTATGGGAAAAGATAGAAGTAGTGTAGATTAGCTTTGATCCTAAATTAAATAAACCCAAGCAATAGTATATAGTTTGTTCGGGAAGGCTAATAAATAGGATTGCTTCCAAATTAATTTCCTACTAGGCCATTGCAACCAAAGAACTGTAAAAGAAATTGTTCCTTAAACCACATGTAAATTGTTTTCTTCACAATGTAATTCTAATTCCACAATTTTTACCTCCCCTCTTAAAGGCCACAAGGGATAAAATAATCTCCCAAATTGTTCTTTCTTCTTCAACAACTTTGTTTTCTTTAACTTTTATGAGCCTCCAACTTTTCTCCGACTTGGAACACCATCAATCCAACATTGCGGCTCAACCATGACTCTTTAGCTTCCAACTTGGGCTGTACTCACCACCAATTGATCTTTTTGCTCAAACAAAAACTATAGAATCTTTAAACATCAACTTGATTCTTATGACATTATTTCAACATTCTGCAAGTCTTCACCAACTTGAAATCTCCCTTTTAATTCCAACTTCATTCACTCTTTGAGCCTGAATATTTTCTTTCTTTTAATAAGACTTCAACTCTAGTTTTCAACATACAATAACCCACATAGACTCAAACCACTTGATCAAAAATATTCCAAATACATAAATTTTTTCAAAACTACAAATTTTCATTATGCATTAATCACATCTCTCATTTCACCACCCTTGGAATAACACCATAGATAGACCAGACCCAATTGGGCTCACAAGCTACAACCTCTCATTCTCTGTTAAGACAATAGACATATTTTTCTACATTAATAAATTTTATCATAACCATCATGACTGAAATTTAATACAATCCAAACTCCAACTAGGAACCTTTTGGTTAATACTCTTCTAAATTGGAAGCATCAGAATTATTCCACAATAAAATCTCATAACATACAACATTCCATGCTTTCAGACCATGCATATAAATAAGCTAAAAGAAACAAATCACACACACCACTCTATTGGTATATAATTTCCCTTCTATTAATCCGATTTGGTAACAAATCACCATTAAAAGTCTTACAATTAAACATAGTTTTTCACATACACTTGTGACATCTCAACTACTAGGCAACAAATATCCATTCTACACTTTTAAACTTGTATGATCTCACTCCTCCACTTAACTCTTTAACTTTTGCATTTTTCTTGCGCTTTGTCTCACACACTCCACATTGTCTAACTTGTAAATCATACCGCTAATACTCTCTTGCACAACATCTCAGATGACCACTACTTCGTAACTTCCAAACTTCACCTTACAATCAGTCCAATTAGGACACAAATTTCTCCACACTCTAATCTCCATGACACTCATACACACATAAACAAAAAAAAATACGCAACACTACTTGGTTAGGACTTCGACAAGGACTTCAACTAGAACTCTCATTAGTGGGTGCAAACTAAATCACAAATACAAACCTAATAGGAAGAGATTGGCAGTTAGAAGGAGAAGGGAGATGGATGAAATAACCAACTTGCTAACTACCAAGTTGGACTTGCCTTAACTAGTAAAAAACGCAAGAATTTTGAAAGAATTATGTTGATTTGGTCGCATTATCCCAGTCACTATTCTGTTGATTTCAACGGAAATCTATTATACCTACACGGTGACCACCAATTCTTCACCAACTATACATGACCAAATTGATGAACTGCCAACAAGGCCAAATTAATTCAAAATTAAAACACACCCAAATTGGAGAGACCACTCATCTTCAACTCATAAGATCATCTACTGATTACCATACATGTCTCCAAATAGGCACAACAAATTGACAAAATGACCGATTTGGACACAAGACTTAGAAACAAACCTCTAAAATGTAGTAAAATACTTCAAAAATTGCCACTCAAAAATTCAAAATTCACTCCATAGCCACAATCTACAAGTAGTATTTGCATGGTCCATTTTGTCATGCATGATTGTAAAACATTCATGCACAGAATTATGCACCAATATCAATTGGTATAATAAATCTCCTTGTGAGTGTATGCAATAGCAAGGTATTTGTCCAACCTCCTTGACCATAACAAAGCAGTTTAAGACCGTGCAAGAGCACTCTTCATGAGTTCTTGCAGCTTGTCACAAATAGCGTAGTAGCAAAAATTATCTCTATGTTGCTTCACATCGTACTCAAGAAATCTAGTAGACCCGATCTTGCTCAAGTTTGATGTGGACACCTCCTTCAGTCCGAAAGCAACATTCATTTTGTTGATTTTTTCCATCTTATCCTTTTATTGAAACGTAGCTAGTAGAATCTTGGAAATGACCTTCTCTCCTGACTTCAAAGTTTGGATATGATGTGGCATACGATCTGCTTATCTTTCTAAGATGCACTTCAAAGTAACAATTGCTTGTTTTGTGTACTTCATTGGCTTCAATAATCCCAAATTACCATGCTCCTTGACTTCCAAACCATCCTTCATGGCATATTTTGGATAGCGGTAGAATGTGGACTCTAGGACCCCAACAATATGCATGTATACTCACATGCATACATCAATTTCATCAATAGTCACCATTCTTCTTCATCGTGAGTCACGGTGCATTTGTCTATGCACTTCAATCTTTATGAAGGCTTTGTGCTTGAACATTGAATTTTGGTACATGCGCTCGCAGAAAACTTGAATCTTCTTCCTTGGAAATGATTGCAAGCAATTCTTACTACAACAAACTTGATTGGAGTATTGGACATCGTGTTGATGGAGCCCAAACTAAAGAGGTCCGGGTGGGAGCATGCTAATAGGAGCCACATGTAGATGTTAGGGAGGTGCTTATAGAAGTCCACATTGGAATATTCTACCAAACAATTGTCGCTTATTCATTCAAAATAGTACTTAAGTCATCCATAATGGATTCTTATTGAAATATTCTACCAAAAATTGTTACTTATTCATCTAAAATAGTCTTCAAATCATCTATTATGGGTCCTTATTAAATCCAATTAAGCACTAGTTACAACTACATTTTGGTCCTTTTTATACTTAGAAACTTAATATAATTAATTTTTTTTCATATTTCAATTCATATTTGAGAGTTAGAATGAAGATTCTTCAAAATAAGGAGTGGTTCCGGCCAAGTTGGCTCCTATTAGCATGCTTCCACCCATACTTCATTTTCATGTAAGTCTCATGCATGTGGTGGATTGCAAATGGTACTTGTATAAGGTTAATTAGATGTCACAAAGTGAGGGTTCAATAGCCTCGCTTGGAGCTGGTTGAAATTATCCCTAGTTTTGTAGTCATACAAACTTACCCCATGATAGTGAACTAGCTTAATAGGCCAAGCTACCAATGCACGCACCTACTCTAGGGGGATGTCTACTTCAGAATGAATCCTGGAAATGTGCATTGCTACATGAGTGTCTCTAAGAGGACCATTGGAACTAAGCACAAGATCCAAGTTTGCACTATGGTAGATACCTTCACCAACAAGAATACCATCATTGTTGTTGAGAGTAATGCAACTCGTAATTTAGAGTCAATGCAGAATTCCTTTGCAATTTGGAATGTTAACATTCATTTCCTCCTGAACTTGGACTTCATCGTCAAAGGGACATTTTCAAAGTCATCTTCAAACCCATAAAGAAGTCTACCTTGGCCGTGGTGACAATATAACTGCCAATGCTAATTGAGGCATCCCAAGATCTAGATGGTATGACCATTGTGGCTTGTAAGTTTGCTTGAAAGACACCATTCAGTAAGTAAGTGCAATTTTTTGTATTTTTTTTTTCATGTCAAGTTTTAGGTTTTGCAAGTCTAACATTGTTACACATTTATTTGCAATTGTAGAGGATTGACATTAGTAGATGGGATTATAAAAGACATGAAGTCTTCTCTTGAGTTTGGAGAAGCCTTTTCATCTTTCCATATACGCCAAATAGATGGCATTGGCATTGGTGGAGTTTAGTTGTTCTAAACCAAAACGTCGTAAAGATACCCATGCTTTGAATGTTTTGGATTTTATAGATGGTAGTACATCTGAGGGTAGAGAGACTTTAGAGTCATCATCATCTACAATTGAAGGTTCTGCAATCGAGTCTATTGTGACTTAGACTCTTGAGATTGACACATCTATTGAGTTGAACTACTATCTATAGATTTTTATTATAATTGAATTTGTGTGTTTTATGCCGGCTATATCTTGGACATTTGTTTTTTCCATTTGCATTTTGTATATTATGATGTCTATCAAGAATTATTGCATTTGTTTGTTGCAAAAAACATCTTCAAAATACGTTTGCAAGTGTGTCAAATTTCATTTACATGACTTCACATTTCTTGAAATTTAAAATGTAATAACTTCATGGTCATAGGTCCTTCACATGTTTTTAATACAAAAAAGGTTCCCACTCATAGGCTCACAAGCTCGCATACTAGCAACCCTAGAAATGGAAAAGGTGGGTTGATTGTACATACTACACCCTTTTCTACTTTTGAAATTTGGTTAGTACGAAACTAACATGATATAGATGCAATTTTTAAAAATTAAAATTATTTAAAAAAAAAATCTTGTTTCTAGTGTGAAAATTTGATTTTGGAGGGTTAAAGTATATGGACATTGACAAATAGGGCCCAAAACACTTTTTCTTCTAACTTCATACACAATAATTGTGGACATCCTAGTTGGTTTTGATTTTTGATTTTTTTTGGGTGTGTTTTTGGGTATATTTCTAGCCCATTTTGGTTGTCTATTTGTTAACTGTGGGTTCAAATTGGCAATTTGGGGTGTTATTTGGCCAATTGGAAGTTGCCTTTACAACATTTTTCTAGTAATGTTTAGAGTGGTGATGTAGCGGTGGTGCTAAGTAAGCGGTTTATGGGATCCTAGTTGGAGTTTTGTGACTAGTGGTTTGGTAGTTCCAAATCAATAGTTGGTGTGCAATCAACGGTGTTAGTATGTGAGCCTAGAAATATGAGCCTTGAGCCTAGGCACATAGGTATTCTACAACTATTGGAGATGTCTATAGCATACATACCTATAATATAAACATCCTATAACTATGGAAGGTGCCTATAACATAAACACATATAATATAATTAGGCATCTATAATATAAAAATTCTATACCCATGGAAGGTGCTTATAACATAAGTATCTTTAATATAGGTGCCTATAACATAGACACTTATAATATAATTAGGCATCTATAATATAAACATCTTATAACCATGGAAGGTGCTCATAACATAGATATCTACAACATAGACACCTATAATATAAACATCCTAGAACTATAGAAGGTGTCTATAATATAGGAGCCCGTATGTTCATGGACTCAAGATCCTAAGCTCACATAATAGCAACCGTGGATGTATATTTAGGTCGTCTTCTACTAGGGGGAAATTGTATGTTTGAATTCCTATTTGGTTTGGCTTTTGGAGTTTGTTTGCACCCATTGTTGAAAGGTCCAATGTGTGTCCTAGTGAGTTGTGCTGTGTATTTGCTTTCTTTTGTGTGAGTTCAAAGTGAGATTCAGTGGAGAGTTTGGAATGTTAGGTACTAGTTGGATGTGGTGGAAATGTGTCCTAGTTGGTGGAATTCTTGTGAGATGATGGATTCATTGATAATATAACAATGACAATATGTAACAGTGATATGTTCACCAATTTGGTTTAATAAAATGTAATTTCAAGCCAAGTTGGTTCTCGTTGGGAGCAGTATGCTTGTGATTTAAATTGTGATGTGTGGAATTTGAAGTACTTTACATATGAGACCCAAACAATGTATATCTATGTGTGTCTGCAATTGCTCAATGTGTGTAAGTTCAAATTGGAGTGAAAAGCTTGGTCCTAGTTGAATGTGTGAGTGTGTGCTAGTTGTGAGTCTACGGTTGTGGATGAGTTGAATTTGAGTGTGTGATGTTCTGAGTATGTATGATCAAATGTATCACAACTTATAAAAGATATTGTTGAGATGGAGAGTCTTGATCATGAGTCTTAATGGAAATTCGAAATGTGCAAGAAGTCATATTGCTATTGTCTTATGAAGTGGAATTTTAGGTTCAATTGGGAGTTTTGTCAGTCTAAGCAATAGTGATAAGCCTAATTGGAGTTTGTAGTCTGAATTAGTGCCTCAGGTTGAGCTTTGATATGCTAGAGTTATGTGAGTGTGTATGTTTGGTTGGAATCTATAAACAATTTGAGATTGTTTGAAGTTTGTTTTGTTAAGCAAATGTGCCTTTAAGTTGATTCTTAAGAAATGTATTATCACAAATTTGATATGAGGTTAATTCAATGCAATGTTCAAGAAAATGAAGTGTTAGTTCCATAGTTGAAGTGTGATGGATAATTGGTAGTTGAGACGTCCAAATAGGAATATATAAAGATTGAATGTTGTCTTTAATTAATTTCAAGTTGTGTTTGATGTAGAGTGCATGATGTCTATTAAATTGGAAGAGCATTTCTGAGCTTATGTAAGATGACAATTGAGCGCCAAATTAAGAAGTGTAATGCTTAAACAGTGGATAGCACAAACGTTGAAAGGAATAGTCTCAAGTTGGCGAGTGGAGATTGCAAGTTCTACAAACGTCGAGGTTATGTGAAACCAAGTTGTGAGGTTAAAGATGTGAAAGTCAAATTGGTGGATAGAGATTCGGTTGTTTCTATAGGAGGAGACAAGAATCCAAGTACAAAATGACCAAGTCAAAAGTTCAAGAGCCGCAGTAAGCTATATCAAAAAGTGATATCCCTATTTGGTAAAAGAATGAAGTTACAGATTGGAAAATATTAAAAGAAAGAGAATAATTAATTAGGAGAATCTAACTTTTGTGGCTTTTAAGAGTGGAATGGTAAAATCTAGTAATTAGTCCAATGTGTGAGGAAAACACATGTATTTTATAAAAGGAACATTTTCTATCATGATCTTTTGGTTGTAATGACCTAGTAGGTTATTTTGGAAGCATCCCTATTTGAATTGCCTCCTTAGAATGAAATAAACACTATTAGCTTAATTTTCCCAATTGGATTAGAAGTTTATCTACAATAATCTTGGAGTTTATGTAGTCATGAATGAACTTTATCAAAATTCAATATTTAGATATATGTACTAGCAACATTTGAAATGCTAATTATTGTTCAGCATTAGTAATCATAGTTGGTGCAAAGATACAAAATTGATGAATTACATTTGAAGATAAATGTGTAAATTCAAAAGTTTTGTGATGGTGCTTTGGATACAAGTCAAGAAACAAGTTCAATTCAATAGTATTCTAATTGCAAGTTCAATTGAATATTTTTAATGCACACCAATGTACTTTTAAAAACACACCATTATTTATAATTGTTGTCAAATCCACTTATGTGTTTTAAAGCTCATTCATCAAAGTTCATGATACATCCAATGTACAAAAATAAAAGGTGAATATGTAGCCACCACTTTTAGGAAACTATCAAAATTTAGCCATTTGCCATTTCAAATCCAAGGCTAATACCTAGATTCATGGCAACAAGTATATTCTTGGACAAGGTAGGTATTACCTTAGGGTTGATTATTGAGGGGCTTGCAATGCTTGGACAAGGCGGGGCAAATATCACTTTAGAGTTGGCCATGGTAGCCATTTCCTACTCTATTGTCCATATCTACCCAATGTAACAAAATTTGAAGTTTAGTTTTGAAATTGACATGTCTTTGAAAGAGGAGACCGGATGGTAGCTTTTGCAAATTTGAAGTTGAAGAATATTGGCTCATGAGAAGTTGATACAAGAGCAATTGAACCAGGAGATTTTGAAAAAGAGAAGATGCAACCATTATCCTTGGGGAAAAAAAAGTCAGCTCTTTCTACAAAGAGGAGGCAAATTGCCAGGGCAGCTCCCAAAAATTCCTGAAAACTGGATGGACGAAGAGAGGATGCAACCAATACCCTTGGGAAAAAAAAAGTCAGCTCTTTCTACAAAGAGGAGGCAAATTGCCAGGGCAGCTCCCAAAAATTCCTGAATACTGGATGGCCGTCTCGAGAAGTGCCAATGCCAACCTGGCACTCTTTATCCAAATAAAGAGAATGGCGATTATCACAATCATCCTGTACTGTAGCGACGGAAGCATCCTGTTGACAAGACCAATTCCTAGCCAGTCGCCTGTTGGTTCGCAGGCAGCAGGCTGCAGCAAAATATTCCGCCAGTTGGATGTCAGCTTCAATGATTGTGAAAGGGTGTTACACACAGACGCCTACAAGTATGATCCCAGTGTGACAAAAGGCCAGCAAACCAGCATTGCTCAATTAAGGTAAACGAGGTAGATACGTAAGTTACATGCAAATTGCAAAATACTGGAGTCGAGCAGCTGGTCTTGCCATTCCCGGGATGACAGCAGTCCTGAACAAGACAGACGAAATCAAGCAGGGATACGTCTGAAAGAAAAACCACAGATCGCTTGAAACAAGTAACACGTCGAATGCTCCTGAACACCGCCGGACCTAGATCGAACCAAACGGACGAACTGTACGCATCACGAAGAAACCCGATAAGCTGTGATTTCAGACATGAACAATGTCTTGACATTTCGGGACAACTTTTTCAAACAGAGAGGGATAACACGTCCTGTGGGAAAAATTTCCAAAATTCGGAACAATGTGCCTGTAAACATCCAATGACTAAATTTTAAAAAAATTGGAGAGAAACGGAAGTTTTATTACCAAAGCAAGCTTTCTAGTAACCAGGCAAATCAACTGTTATGACATACTTGTACAGATTCTTAAATTGTTCTGGAGATATGTACATGTACTCTCCACTCTTCATAATTCTGATGAGCCAAGCACTACAGTGAGTAGAGAAGATACACAAAGCAAACAGCTTGCTGAGCAAACATTTACAAGAATAACTTTTAATCGAAACTCACAATGTCAGGGACATAACAGTGAGAAAAACGGTTAGGCTCGCCTCCAGAGACTTTTTGTATAACTCTCTGGTAAGGAGCCAAACGTCAACAGAGAACAAAATTTACCCGCGTATTCAACTATTTCCTGTCTAAACATAAAAGAACGTTTCCTAATCTCATGTAACAGTTGTAAACTTGAAGGTAATGCGTAATAACAAGACACCTCCGCAAGTCTCAACGTTTTAAGAATACAAACTAATTAGCCGCAAAGACATCTCCTAAAAGATTGATGATACAGAATGACCCTTGGTACTCCTTTTCGTAAGCGTGCTTCCTTCTTTGCCAGTCTTCGTTCCATTGGTCAAGAACTTGTCTGTTCGCTGCTGCAGCTGAGACTGCTGCAGTAAGAGACCTTTTTGAATTTGAGATTTAATTGCAGATTCCTGGTAGTCAAGATCAAGTTTGTGAGATCAGGTCAGTGGAAGGTTAAAAAGAAGACTCATAAATACGTTTACAAGCATAAATTTTGTCACATGCGTAACCTTTGTCCACTTCAGAAATATGAAAATGCCATCAAATTACGACTAAAAGCACTATTAAGAGGAAAATAGTTTCACTCTAGCATTTCAGCAGTACCGCCATATAAGAAGACACTAAATCACAGGTCAAATGCAGAAAGTTGTGTACCATGACATGACATCCTTCCTCAAATTTCTCCAAGAAGCCGCTAACCCAACGATCAGCATTTTCCACCCATTCATTCAAGTCTGCTACACTGGCCACCGTGTTCAGCTGCACAAAGAACAACAATGAGTGTTCAGCAATCCAGACGTAACCACCGTTACAGGTTCAGAATTCCAGAAAGCACCCTCGAATACTTTATCCTCCAATTTAATCTACCAGAAGCAGGAAACTATCCTCCAATTTAATCTGGATTCCTATCCTGTCACATACCTTTTGACCCACACGCTCCTGTTGCTCCTTGACTTTCTGCCGCAGCTTGTTGATACCCATACCAACTTGTAATTGTTTCTCCTGGAGAGACATGAAAGCATTGCTTATGGATCAAACTACTTCCTTGAAAGCTATGTCATAAACGCATTAAAGTCGAAACTAGATGTGCCAAGCCATAGTAGTGAGGAAGACGGAATGTACCTTAACATAGCTGACATTAAGGTCCTTGCGGGTGTATCCTCGTGTCAAATTCCGCATGACATACTCATTATAATCTTTGACAATTCGCATAATCAAATCTGAGGTGGAAACCCCATCAGTACGCTGCGTCTCTTTAAACCTTCCAGCTTTTTTCACCTGTTCGAAGCAGAAAGAAACAGTAGAAACGTTAGAAACACAAAAAATGAAGCTCGAGAATTATGGCACTTATCTTTCGAGATTGATGTGAAGTAGTATTCAGACACGGATATTCATCAATATGACACATCGCTCGACAAAAGTTCGGACGAACGTAACAGCAAGTACAAACAGAATCCTCTACAGAAGGTCACTTTATTTAGCCAGGCTTACAAATTCGTATACATCCTTGCCAGCACCGCTTGCGTCCGCATACCTGTGAGGAAACCACAACTTTACAGTCACATTGATGATGAAGATAATAGCACAGCCCCAAGGCATCCATGGGCAACACATACATGACGCAGACCTGTCCACATTCCTGTCTATCATTGATTTTGATTGTTTTCGACGCAATCAAGCATGAGAAAATATAAAAAACAGTGCGTGTAAAGTGACATACGGAAGAGCGTCGTGGGCAACGAAGTCAATATTGTGCTTATCAAGAAAATCTATTGTGATCACCCACGGTGCATCTTGAACTACCTCGTCCACCCACCTGCCACGTCCAGGAAGTTATTTTAGAAGTCCACTCAAATCATCTGCACGAAATACTGGTACAGTACAACCTGGATCTTCTATATTAAACGCATCATCGCTTTCAATCTGCAAACTTGTGAACTAATACTTAAAACACATATTCTACTCAAAATGAAAGAAAAACCCATCGACAACATACTTCCAACTATATACTTTCTAAATAAAGAAGCTTCGTCCGCCTCTTCAGGACTGTAGAGCTTTGCAGTAGTATGATGTACAACGACACTTTCGTCTCATGCAAGCACTTCTAACTTGACCAAATAGCAGGTTCAAACACTAAAATTGCTTTCTCATATGAACTGATCCATATACCAGAACATAGTGTTTGTGATCAGAAACTAACTTGCAATGCCGAAGCGACTCGTAGCGCTCGGCTTCATTCATGACGGTTTTTCCTTTGTGCTTGTGGGTGAGAGCATCGCTGCAGCATCCAACGAGGAGATACACATTGGGGAATCTGCACACCAAAGGTTGAAGAAGATGAGCAAAATGCAAGTTCTCCGCAATGTCATAGTAAATCCTACAGAGCACCTCACGAAAATTCACGAAAAGAAATTCGAGTTACGAATTTCCAATCATTCAACTGCCGCAGATTTTTCAAAAAAATACGCAAAATTCCTGAATCTCAACCAACCGCTAAGTTAAGTGCAATTGGTCTAAAACACGGTCAGTTACTACTCAGCTCTGAAACCACACAGCGCATCGCTCATCAAACCTCACTCGTGAGAAGACTCAACCAGAGAATTTACACAACGTAACACAGCAGTCAGGTTTGACAATCTATCTCAAAAGTATAATATGATAAAGCGCAAATTCACTGCAAATTGTCATTCCAAGGCCTCCATCTAAACTGTGCAACAATTTTCGCAGCAAGAAAGAATCAAGAAGCTCAAAATCGAAGAAAAGAACAACGTACGACTTCTTCGCCTGCTCCAGCGACCGCGCGTGGCCAAAATGGAAGAGGTCGTAGATGCCGTCCGCATACACTCGCACCGGCTTGTCGGAAGTCGTGTCATCCTTGGAGGAAACAGGGGAAGGCAAAGGCTCGTAACGTACAGGCGGCGGCCCCGGCGAAGAAGGAGGCGAGCTCTCCGAAGACGACGCATCTGCTTCTACAAACGTCTCATCATACGCTTCGTCGTAATCCTCGAAATACTGCTCCTCTTCCTCCTCCTCCTCCTCTTCCTGCTCCACTTCCTCCCCCTCCTTCCGCTCCTCATCCAGCCCTAGCTCCCTCTTCTCCTCTCCAACCTCCTTCATCTTCGCCTCATCCTCCAAACCTAGTTCAATGTTCGTCGCTTCCAACTTCTTCTTCGGCTTCCGCGCCATCCGCACACTCTCGTCCCCGAATGAATCTATCGCTTCCCTTTCTCTCTTCTCTCTTCTCAAATCTCCGATCCGTTAGCCAAAGAAAAAATCAAACAATCGTTCTCCTCACAAGATCTCGTCGCTTCCACACAAAGAACCTCCTCCAAGATCGCTAAAAGAAGAAAAAAAAAAATTTAAGATCACCAGAAGCCGCTTCCACGTCGTTCCCGTGCCTCCACACCAAACGCGCTCGTTACAAAAGCTTACAAGCCTTGAGAGAATCCCGTAGAAACGCCAACTACCAGCGGCGTCGGTGCTCCATGCACTGCTGACGAAACTGCAAGAAAACAAGAAGAGTGTGCCTGTGGAAGTGAACTTAAGGTTTGCTGTGAACAAGAGAAAAGGCTGAAGAAAGGCATCAAAATATACAGGAGTAATTCCTCTCGCTACTCACCACCAGCACTGGAAGAAGCCTCCCTCTCCCCTTGGCTACGAGTACGACATAGCCACCAAGCTCGACATAGCGTTGCTTGCTAAAAGCCTCGGAAGCTTCCGTCGTCGGTCGGTCGTCGTCGTCGTCTTCGAACGAAAAAGAGGAAAAACGCTGGAGAAAAAGAAAATCAAATCGGCTACCTAATTGGTGGCGGGGGTGCCAATTGGAGCCGATATTTATAATCTTTTTCTTTTGCCGAGCTTTGGTAGTTGCTGAGGGAGTCCTGCCTTGGGAACTGGGAATCATTTGACACTTCCAACTAACTTTCGGGAACGAGATCTGGTGGAGGATTTATTTAGGATAGAAGCATACTGATAATATTATTCAGCTGGGTTTTGGGTTCCAAGGAATAAAAAGAAGAAAAAAATGGAAAAAAAACATGAAAAAAAAAAATAGAATTGATTTTAAAGTAGGAGAAATTTGGGGTTTCTTACCCTCTAACTCCTAAAGTTCTAAGGCCATTTAGTTTCCTTGTCAAAAAACATTGAAAATTACCATTTTCAATGCAAATAACAAAAAATATAAACATTTCTTTTTTTTAGTATCCAATTATAGGATCTTGCACTAAACTAGTATGAGAATGTTTGGAAGAAATTTCATAAACTTTGACCACAAGAGAGAAGCATTTAAAGTGAACAAAAGGGATCTTTTTGTTTGTAGCCTAACTAGCATTAGGAAAAATCTAAGGCTAGCAATGGGCTGTGAGTTTTGGGTGGTAGTAGTGCAACTATAGGGAAAAAGTGATTAATAATAATAATAATAATAATAATAATAATAATAATAATAATAATAATAAATTCCAAAAATTAAATTTCAATTCTTTTTAAGAATATTTTTTTTTTCCACAGTCAAAATTGCACCACAACCAAAATTGTAACAATTTTGTAACAATCTTGTTGAGGCTCAAATTTTTTTGTAATGATTGTAAGGCTTTGAATCCTCTTAACTTCAAATTTTTGAACTAGAGATTTTGAATTGAATTGAAAGTTTGGGAAATAATTTTTTTTAAACTTGTAATTTTCATTCTTTGAAAAAAATGTGAAGTTGAAGTAGACTTAAGATAGAAGAAAAAACTAAAATGTTGATAGCTTTGGGATGGAATTGAAACACATTGATGCCAACAATGAGATTGTTTTAAGAAGCAAACTAAACCATACACAATTGTTTTTGGAAAAATTATTAAAATTGAGTTCCAAAATGGATTCACTACATTATTTTTTCAATAATTTGCTAGATTGCTCACAAAACACAAAGCTTCATAACTTTAACATTACTTATCTAAATGGAATGAATAAGAGGTAAAAATAATTTAATATTTTCAAGTTTTTTTGTGTGTGTTTTGCTACCTACTCTCATTTTGGGGCTTATTGTGGCATAACTTTTGCTCCTAATCACCAATTGAAATAAAAATTATATTCTCTAAAAGCTAATGGTATTTTTTCTATGTTCCAAAAAAGTTTCAAAAAATCTTGCAAAACATTGAGATCATAGGTCCTTGCCTAAACCTTCAAAAGTCTCATAGAGGACTTTGAAGACTTTAGAGGTTAAAATGTTAAATAGTAGAGAACAAATATCCAAGGAACAAACTCTTTTGAGGTCCAAAATGGAACTCTTTTGAGTTACATCTCTAATTTTGCTCCCACTAATGAAAACTCATAAGCATGTGCATGTTGGGCTAGGGACTATAACTCAAGAGAAAAACCATGAGAAAACCATGAGTTTAAAGTTTAACTCGAGATGAAGTAGTAGATCACAATGCATTTATTCTCAAGGACCACAACTTAAGCTTAGCTTGCAACTCCATATCAAGTTTAGACCACTTTATGATTAACACTAATATGTTGACTGAAAATTTAACTTTTAATCCCTTAGCACTCTAATGTCCTAATTTTGGATGATGAACAAAGAAGTTTTAAGCTTTTCATACTACAAAACTTTTCATTCATTCAAACCAATGTTTGACTTTTAAAAAAATACTTTCTACAAGCCAAATTTTATGAAATTAAGACAAATAATATATATTTACAAAGATATAAGCAAAAATATGCCAAAATTTAGAAAATGATTTAGGCACTAAAGGGTTAAGTGTTCAGCTTAAAGGTCAAAGTCAACATTTTTTGTTGAGTAATTAATTAAAGTTGAAAAATATAATGTAGTATGTGATTAAAAAATATATATATTCCCATACAAAACTAAATTGAAAGGAGAGAAAAAAGTTGTTTGAACATAAATATGAATTATTAGTAAAGGCAAAAATTTCTTATTACCTACAGAATTAGTATCACTACACGATTCTTTTTTTCTTAAATGGTACAATATATACATCAACATTTCACCTTACAATCATTCAATTATTTTAAAATATAGTATGGCTATTGGAAAATTAATGTCACATACACTAATAGGACATTTCAATGTGTATGCATAATAATTTGGTACATGTCACATGAGCAATAGTACTAAGATGTATGGAACCCTAAAGGAAAATTTCAAGGTGAAGTGTCCATATGAAATTTAGATAAGTTCTTACAAAGTCTAATTGTAAACACGTACCTACTTTAAAGAAATAAGAAAATTCTCCCCATTCAATGCTAGGATCAAATATTTTATTGTTGAATAAAAGAGAACGACACGGTAAGTTGTTTGTAATGCACCCTTCCTCTACTTTTGAAATTTGTTAAGTATGTTAACTAACATGATATAATATGCAATTTTTTAAAATTATAATTAATTTTAAAAAAAATCTTATTTCTAGTGTAAAAATCTAATTTTGAGGAATCAAAGTCTATTGGCCCTAATAAATAGGGCCAAAAAAACACTTTTCTTCTAACTTTGTACACAATAATCTTGCATTTTATGTGGTCATGAACATTATCACAATCCAATATCTATGTACATGTACTAGCAACATTTGAAATGCTAATTATTGTTCATCATTGTTCATCATAGTTGGTGCAAAGATACGTAATCAATGAGCTAAATTTGAAGATATATGTGTTAATTCAAAAGTTTTGTGATGGTGCTTTGAATGCAAGTTAAGACACAAGTTCAACTTGATAGTATTCTAGTTGCAAGTTCAATTGAATATTTTTAATGTACACTCATGTACTTAAAATAAGCATTATTTATAGTTGTTGTCAAATCCACTTATGTGTTTTAAAGTTTATTGCGTAATATTTCTTGATATATATATATAAATAATTTTGTTTTTTATAAAATCAATTATTTTATTTTATTTTATATAAAATATTTATTACTCCGTATAATTTATTGACGTGACGATCTCTCAACCACATCAGCAAGCTCCATGGTGGAGTTCCTAGAGTTTGAAAATGTAGGGCAACTCGTACCCACAATCACCCATAGTCTCTCAAAATAAGACATTGAACATTTTAGGGTGAAGATTTTAGGTAGGAATCTACACTATAAGAAAAAAGGCCGTAGTTAACAAGTGATCATTGCATTTATGTTGATTATGACAAATTACGGCAATCCTCTAAACATCAATCAAGATAATTTTGTTGATTTGACCAAAAAGAAAATTCGCTCAATTGATTCGGCAATCCTTTAAACATCATTTTCCCACATATTGTAGTAGTAGGCCAAGGTCAAAAAAAATTAATTGTTTAAAAGTAAGCCATTAAATAATTAAAATGAATAAGAGAAATGTTTGACTTCAACAAACATTAAACGATCAAGATGTTGTAAAAATGAAAATGGCCAAGGTTCGCAAGAAAGTCCAATGACTATTTACCATCAAGCAATTTTTAAATGGCATGGTGATGGACTTACTTCATTGACATTTAGTGAGCAAGTTGGGTAGCTCTTTTTTATAATGAAATCCATTATCCATCATGAATCCTCAAAGGATATGGGATAATTTAAAGATGAGAGCTTCACCGCTCATTGTCAAAATGTAGGAATTGTGTGCAAAGTAGAATTTCAGACCTCATTTGGCATAGTAAAATAACTTTTTTCATAAAGATTTTAACCAAGAAAAACTGTGAAATAAATTCAAGATTCATCTCCAAAAATCCATTTGAGATTTTAAGAATCCAATAAAAAGTTATGGACAAGTTTCAGAGAAGATGTTTGAAATTGTCCAAAAAATTGTCCCTTCCAACCCCTCTCTAAAATTTGACCATACCTTTTGATTGCAGTCTTGAAATTTCAAAAAAAAAATTGGAGATGAATTTAGTTTGATTTTAAACATTAATTTAGTTCAAAGATTTTTGAAAAAAGTTACCCTACATTGCCTAAATGAGGTTTGAAATTCTACTTTTTAACTGCAATTCCTACTTTTGACTTAACTAGGAGTGGTTGAGCTCCTACTAATCCTAATTTACATATCCCATAGGGTTGCTTTACCTCCTACCATCCCACTTATAAGGTAGAAGGTTCAAGAAGTGTCCATCTAAAGGCAAACAACTCTCTATAGAGGATGGGAATTTTTTGACACATTTTGGTCTGAAGAAAACTAAGGAAAAGTTCATTTGCAATTTTTTACAAGATTTTCTAACTCCTAATTTATAGATGATTTTTGTAAGTGGACATGGCATAGGTCGCTATTTGTGGTCATAGGGCACAAGAGTTAACAAACAAAAAATGCATTTCAAATAGACCAAAAGAGTCCCAAAAGTGATTAATTCAATGCTTAGGATGTTCTAATGAGTCCTTAAAGTGTCCACATCATGCCTTAAATGAGACCATACTAATCTATGCAGTTTCCTCCAAAATAAAATACAGATCATTACAACAATTCAAAGGTAACTTCCAATTGTGAATTAGAATTCTCTGGACTCTATTAAGTGTAGGATACTTTTGCATTAAAATACTATAGAAATCATCAAAGACCAAAGAACACTCATTGTAGTCACAATTTCTACTTCATTAGTTCTCTTAACCCCTAAAGTCCCATTGTCCCTACGGGGGACAAAATGGATTTCGGGCAGATTCCTATGATCTCAATTCTTATTGAAACTTTTTGAAATTTTCTCATAATATAGATAAACTTACGATCTTTCCAGGAATATAATTTTTATTCCAATCAGTGCCTGAAAGCAAAAGTTATGCCATGATAACCTCAAAATGGGGGAGACTGGGTAGCAAAAAACATTCACAAAAAATTGAAATAAAAATTTTAATTTTTTTTCTTGTAGATTATATTTTCTTATAAATGGGAAGCTTTGATTCATTCCATTTGGATTAGTGATGTGAAAGTTATGGAGTCTCTTGTTTTGCGGGCAATTATAGCAACTTCTTGAAAGAAATTTTATTCTTCCACTTTGAGTGCTAATATCTTTCAATCTACATGGTCAAACATTACAAAAAATTTATCACGTGATCTAAGACAAGTGTAGAACAAGATCCTATGGTTAGATTCTAAGAAATATTTAAAAAAATTATTTCATAGGTGAACGTAGCAAATGTGGTAGTTTTGAGTGGTTTTGGCAGAAAAATGGCCTTGGGACTTTAGGGGTTAAACCATGCACAAAGAACTGTAGCTTATCAAGGAACCATGTGGATTATTTATAGCACTTCTCTAAGGGTCGTTCCTAATGCTTGCTCCATTTTTTAGCCTTCTCCTATATAAAGAGCTTGTATTCTCATCTCTACCAATACCAAAATAAGTGTCATTCAAAGTTCAATTGTTATATTGAATTACTCCAAATGTAGTGCTAATTTTTTTTAAATTTGAATTTAAAGTGTAGAATCTACTTTAGAAACTTTAATTAATTACTTGGTATGTTGTTGTGGATTCAAACCCCACCCATGGCCATGGAAGTTGGTGATGTGGCAATTCTACCTACATGGTGGGTTTGCCGGCATAAAAACCTTGTTTACGTGGCCACTTTGCCTATGTGGCACTCCAATCCACATAGTAGTCTATGTATTGGGTATTGCCTATGTGGCAATCCAAGTGGAATAATAATAGTTTTTTCTAAATTGGAACAAATCCAAAAATAAAATCAACATAGAAATGTTGATTATTGTTCAAAACAAAATGTCCTAATCAACTATCCAAATCAACATACATTTTTTGATTTTTCTATTGAATTGAAAACTAAATTTTCTAGTAGTGCTACAAGGCTTGGTTTTAAAAACATGTTGCACTTTTTTTAACCCTTAAATGTTCAAACTTAAGATAATAAGGTCTCTTCTAAGAAAAATATAATAAATAATTTTAATACTTCAAAATATCTATATCATTGAAACATTAAAAACCTTGTTTCATCTTTCCAATAATGTATTACAAAAATATTCTTGGACCTTCTTCAATGAATTTATTTCTGAAAAAAAAGGCACAATCACTATCAATGGCAATCATCCCCCAAAATGATTCAGTTACTAGATGAATAGGTTCATTCTTCACTTCTACACAAATTTTAAAAATAATTTATTTCGGCATTAATTGGACACTTTTTGCCCTTTGCAGTCAAATCTCTAAGGATTCAACCATCCATTGTGTGGATGATCAATGAATGATGTGAAAAATATACTTCATTCATTTAATATTCATCGAGGAAATTTCAAAAAACATCATGTAACATATCAATGTAGAAAGCAAAAAGAATGCTCTATGTAAACCTATATATAAATATTTGGGACACGTGTTAATTATTTAGTATAAAAATATGAAAGTGATCATTACTATCTTTTGATTGAACACTTATAGGTTGAGGATTTGGAAATTGGTCCAAATGATTTATATAATTGGTCCACGAAGAACATTCTTTCTTCTTCTCACATTGATATGTTACATGATGTTTTTTGAAGCTTTCTTAACTCCTATAAGGACGGAACCTATGACTATGTAGTCAAACTTGAAAATCTACATTCTATCTACACTTTGTATCTTCCATTTCTTCTCTATTCATAATAAATTTGCTTGGTTTTATTTTTCAGAGATGAAATCAGATGTCTACTATTTGTCATCAAATTTTCAAATTTTTCTATGGAAATTTCAAATTACTATGAATTTTTGAAGGAAAAATGAAGAAATTTTATTTCAACTACAAACCATTTTCAAAAATATCTAAATTTTTGAAATAGAAATACATTACAGTACAATATTGTGTAATAAAAGAAAAATTTCACGTCACTCCATATTTAGAAAAGTGGCTCTAGATCCTAAACTTCAAACTTTACTAAAATGCTTATTTTAAGGAATTTTTCAAAATTCTAATGTGGAGTAGAAACTGCACATGAAAAGCTTCAATTTGTTAGCTTTGTTCAAAAGCAAAAGAAATCGTTATAAATATCAAAATCAAGTTTTAAGGAAGGAGAAGCTCAAAGTATTGAAATACATTAGATATTGTACCATTTTTAAAAATAAACCAAGGCCCTATATAAATTTTAAGAAAACACTAAAATAACTCGAGGCTTTTTTCAGGTTTCTTGAAATTTGCTCTAAATTGAATAAAAAAATCAACATTTAGAAAAGTTTTATCAATATTTTTTGAATTGTAATTGTACAAAATCAAACTAGACATGATAGAGATTACACGAGAAAAGAAAACACAACAATATTACTTATGGATTGAAAGATTATAATGTTTGATCATGAGGGCATTAAATCTTCTTTTCACATGTCAAATCTACAAAATTGATCACCAAAAAAATATGAAGTTAAAAGGTATAGCATGCATTAGAAAATAATAAGTAGCCAAAAAATTCCCACATTAAAAAATAATAATAAAGTATTTTTTTAATATTTTAATAATATTAAAAAAAAAATACTATGGCCAACAATGGCTAGTTTCCCAACACATGGAGCTAGCCTAGAACAACCTTCCAATGCAGTTGAAAAACATCTAAGGTAGAACTATCCATTACCATATAAATTTCCTATCTAGCGGTACTTTGGAGAAGTTATTCGTTAGCTCCCATATTTTTCTAGAGATTGAAAAATTTGAGAGAAGTCAATTACAAAAAGAACAAAGACATTCCAACAAGAAGTGGATTTTTTTGTGATTTTTCAATGTTGAAATGTTGAAATATGAATAGACCCTTGTTGAAGCGTGTTGGGTTGATGTGTCCGATCTCCAAAAGTGAATTGCCATCATGATAAAGGGTTGTAAAGATTGTAGTAATAGATGGGCCACCGACGCAAATGGGAAGATCCTCTAGGTGACGGAATTGGGTAGATGGGTGGTATTAGGCAATTCTACCTTAATATCAGTTGTATAAATTTCAAAACATTCATCATCCACCCAATGCATGGTGGAGCATGCCCGGTGAGGGTCCAAGACACACACACCAAATCGCATCCCAAATTCAAAATACTTAAGGTAGAAGCCCCCATAGTCAACCAAATAAGCAATTGGAGACATGATCTAAGATAGTACGAGGCAAAGCAAATATTTTCAGAGGTGTAGGGATAGAATGAGGAGGATTGCAAAAACTTTGGTAATTTGATCACTTTGAATTGAAATTACTATGGATTTTGAAAGGCAAAAAGTGCTTCGCCCATTGCCGATCTATAGACTCTCCTAATTTTGATCACTCAAAAACTACCTTCTTATTTATACTTTCTGACTCACTCATTTGGGACATGTCAATAACTTATAAGTCCCAATTTTGAAATGGAGAAAAAAAAAAAAAAGTTGCTATGGTTGGAAATAAATCAGACTATAGGGGTTGGTTATTGGACCCCGGTCGGGAATGGGTGGTTCTACCTGAAACTTACCAAGGCTCGGTCCGGCCCCAATGGACTATTGGAAAAGGGCGCTGCATGCCGTGGCCCAGGGTCCGAGCGAGTGACAACTGGAACAACTGGGGAGATGAAGATTCGATGACTCATCCCCCGCCACGGCCTCCTTCGGCGCCACGTATTGGGGGTCCACGTCGCCTTTTCTTTCCACATGGGATCCGCTCGGTCGGCAGCAGCTGATCTGTCGCCGTGGCAGTGAGGATCGGGCGGATGAAAGGCTAAGTCCTCATCCATGGACGAAACCAACCAACTGAACTGAACCGACGGACGGATGGACGGACGGACGGAGTGATTCGACGGAAGATATTTCTGTCGGTGCTCCTTTAAAATGGCTGGGTGGCTGGCTTCCGGGTGGGTGGGTGGGCGGGCGGAGTCCAACAAGTGTGTCCACTGGACTCCTTCAACATGACTTCTGGGCTTTTCTTATTAATGGAAGCCGGTGGCAATAAATTTGTGGACAGCCCCGTGTCCCGGCCTGGGTTTCCTGAATTTCGGTTCTTTGGTAATTATGTGCCAATGAGTACAATGGCATAGTATCATTATATAGGTATTGTACACAAAATAGTGGAATTAGTATAGGGCAATGCCCGAGGAGGAGGGGTTTACGGGAAAAAATGCGTCGACGAGGAGGCGCATTTTTTCCCGTAAACCCCGACGACGAGGACATTGCCCGACGTAAATCACGAACAAAACAGGATGAAATCGGGGATGAAAAGCGGATGCAGGATGAGAAATCCGTAATGCTCGATTACGCAGGAAAACCCGCGTAATCGGGCATTACGTTGTAGAAGCCTCCCGGGAACTGAACGGCGTGTTTCCCGGGAGTGGTTTACGGTTGCCTTAACCATTTAAAGCTTAGAGACATAAGGTGAAGGATGGGGGTGGATTGACCCCCTCGCTCGGCCTTACCAAGGGTGCATGTAAAAAAAAAGTCCCCTATTTCGGGCCGTTCTAGGGTATATTCTTGACCTCTCTTGAATACTTTGGGGTCTCTGATCGCAAAAATGAATTGAAAAATTTGCAAAAAAATTCATGTGCGGAAAATAAATAATTCCAAGGTTTGCTTGCATGGCCGAGCAAGGGGGTCAATCCAACCCACCCAAGTGAAGGCACCCAAAGCATCCTTGACCCTATTCAAGTACCCTAGATTTTAGTTAATGTGTCCTTCAAATGCTTACCTTTGATTCATTGGCTACTGATTTTTTGCAAATTTTGATTTAGAGTCCACCTATATGACAGTTTCAGTGGTCTAGGGAGGCCGACACTTTGAAAAATCATAGAAATTATATACCACATCCGAAAAATCTAATTTCTTTTTTTGAGTATTCATGATTTTCACTTGCTAATACTACAAAAATATCATTTTAAGGAAAAAAGTGTCTCTGACTATGCTGAATTGCTTGTATTGACGGTTTTGGGTGCTTCCACCTTATTTCATATGCAAATTGTGGAAAATTTCCTCTTTTCAGGGTAGTGAGAAAAAAATGGAAAAAAAAAAAAGTTTTTTTTTCGAAAATTCAAATTTTTACTAGGCTACTATGGGAATGTGTGGAAAAAAAATTCAAAAACTTTGACTACAAGAATTGAAAGTTTATAACATTTGAAGTTAAAAGAAAAAGTTTTTTTTTTCCTGATCTTACTTAATATGGCTAGTAGACTTTTAACCCCTCCTAAAGTAAGATTTTTACATTATACATGGTGTTTTTTTTACATTTGCATCTTGTATCTCATAAATTATATACCTACCAAATTTCAAAATTATTGGAGGAATTTTGCACATGCTACCCGAAGTTATATAGGTTGACCCAAAAGTTCACGGCAACATAACTTTTGATCTAGGTACCTGATCAGAAAAAAAATTATATCCCCATTAAGGGGGGGGGGGACATGTTCATGCCTTGTGTCAAAATTTGAAGAACATCTATTAAAAAAGGACTTCATATGTGCCTACCTGAGATCATCTATGTACGTTCAACGGTCATTCGATCCTTTAGGGGGTAACAATTAGATTGCCTTACCCCATGAAAGTTATTGTACAAGTCATCAAAGTCAACACATCTTCCTACAACTATCTCCATTTGTACATGTGGAGGTTAATGAGTTGCAATTACAGATATAATCTAATTCAAAAGTAGTACATTCTTGTATAGTAACAATAAATATTTATGTAGTGTCAAATGTGGAGAAATTAGTGTGTGGTAACCTAATTTCACTATTTAGTGTAGGTTAATTGTTCCCATGAGTCAATTGAAAGAGGGAGAATCAAATTGAACTTTGGTAGCTTAAAAATATATA
Organism: Rhytidiadelphus loreus; assembly: GCA_947034895.1. Lineage (NCBI taxonomy): Eukaryota > Viridiplantae > Streptophyta > Bryopsida > Hypnales > Hylocomiaceae > Rhytidiadelphus > Rhytidiadelphus loreus. Next base: position 52,677,701 of record OX344764.1, read on the forward strand.
ACAAGAAACTATACTATGAGAGGCTTATAGTATTGTTTACCAATGAGACAAAAGTCCCTTTTGCATCATTGAAAAGGGGATTAACAAAATTGTCTTTTATGACTCCTCAACCAACTCCCAATCTTTGCAATGACAAGTAAGTCCTTCTAAGGCATCTAAGGAGGTATAATACCTTTCCAACATAGAGAGGACTATTATCTGGTTATACATTGATGTTATATTTGGTCTTGGAAGTAGTGGTTCACTTTTTGAGTAAGGTCCTACTCAAACTCGCTCACATGTAGCTATTGTCAATAAAGAGCTTCCTCCTCTTCGGTTGTGCATGTCAACTTCCTCACATGTAACTTTTGTCAATGTAGAGTTACCAAAAACTGAAGTCACTAGTTATTAAAAGAGTAAAATATTAGGGAAGTGGAGTGGTCCACTATTGAAGAATGTGTTTAAAAAAATTTCAATTTTCAAAGTATAAATCATAGTGAAAACAATTAGGTACATACATTTTATTAAAAAAAATGAAATTGAAAAATTGAAATGTACTTTGGACCTTTGAGCCAATCAAACTTCAAAGTTTTAGAATTTTGTTTATTTGTAAAGTGTATATAATAAACAGTAGACTACTTGTGCTTCATTTCATTAGTTGCCTCAAATACAAAATAAATTTTAAATCTAAAATGGAATTTGAAGTAAATTACTCAACAAAAGATGTAATTTGGAACAATAGAAAAAAAACTAACTCATATAATATAGGGCAAAGGTAGTTGTTCAAATTGCTAGCATTAAAATTGTTCTAAAATCATCATTTTAGGAACCTTAATTGCTATAATAAAAGGATTGACATTATCTAATCAGAATTTTTCTATCAATGAATCCAAATGTACCTTCTTTGGGAATCTTACAATTTTTTAATGCAAAAGTGCTCATTTCTACTTTTAACTATCTTTTTATGAGGGATAGAGGACTTAGTTAAATAAGGAGTTTCTAAAGCCTAAAGTTAAATGTTTTACGAATTTTGCCAAGTATTGAAAATTCAACAAATTAATAAATTGAAGAAGATACAATGAAATCATCTATCCAAGAACAAATGGTCATCTTTATGTGTTATTTTCTCCTTGTTGGTAAATTTTTTTGGTCTTTTGCATGAACCTTGATGATTTAGTGCTATCATAAGTGTTAAATAATGCTATAGCCATCCATCGACTATCCAACTTTGGACAACATTTTTATGCAACAAAAGTTATTCTTCAAGAAAATTAAATATTAATGTTGAATATGCGTGTTATAAAATTCAAGGTGTAATTATTTTATGCCAAGGTCATGTAGGATATTGATTGTTATAATGTTAGAACTATGAATAATCTAGGGAACAATTTTTTGGGTTGTTGGTTTAGTGACATGCTTTTGGTGTCAATTTTTTTTCCAAAGAACTTTTTATTATCTTTTAATGTGGAACAATGCAAAGCTCCTTTAAAACCTTTCAATAAAAACAATAAAAAAAACTTGTAAAGAGTTGTTCCATAAAAAATAACATTTGGTAATCACAACCAAATAAGCAAACAAGTTAAAAAACAAAGAAGATTGATCCAAAAATATATTAAGATTGTGTATAGATATATAGATATATACAAAGCTTGTAATATGTGTAGTAATTAATACCGAGTATGAATATACAATAAAAGATATGGAGCTTGTAAAAATAGTTGATTAAAAAATATACAAAGAATAGAAATTACTACATTAGATAAATCCAAATACTATAATATCTACTCTTATGAAAATTGAAATAAAAGAGTAGATATTGAGCTTTCATTTGGAGATTGATACAACATTCTTTAAGACCCTAAGACCATTGCCATCACAGGTCTACCTCCTATCCATGCCCCAAACCATACGACACACTTGAGTTAAGGTGTTTTTTATGTGACAACATCTTCCTCCTCCTATCTTGCTCAAATTGACTCCGTTATATGCCAAAACCCTTGAATGAGCTAATATTCAATTCTATTTTTTGTTTTTCTTCTTGAAATTACTAATCCAACCAAAATCAAAACCAAAAAGTGCAAAGGAAGATCTTATTAGGCAAGGTGGAGAATTAGGCCAAGCTCTACAAGTTGAAAAAACCTAGAAGTATTATAGCCGAGCCTAGTTTGTGACTAGTTTGCAATTACACTAGGTCAATATTGAACCTCCCATATAGTCTAATACTATCTTGGGCTCATTTAGAGAGCAAGGGTGATGATGCTTTAAGATAGGATGTCCTCAAGGCACCCAAACTCTAAAGGCATTATCTAATACAAATGCACAAATTGTTTTCTTCAATGTGCCAATTGCATTCATCTATATACCAAGAATAGACACTTCTAGAGTCTCAAATACAATAGATCTTGGAGAAAAAATCACATTAAAAATTCATTTAAAAATTTGTAGAGCTCAGGGGGTGCACTACAAAAGAAGTTCATGGGTGAGGAGCGACCAAATTTTGGCTACCCTATATTATATCCTGATATTTTATTTTTTTTCTAAAAAAAAATATGAATAAATTTTCCTACTTTGAAAGTTTATGTTCTGAATTATTGGTATTTTTTTATGTTAATAATAATTAGTTACAAATTTTTGAAGAAAAAAGATACACTATAAAGCTAAAAATAACTTTCACACCCCTATATTATATAAGAAAAAAAAATTGAAAAATGAATTGTTTTTCTCTATAAAATAGCTTTCTGTTGAAATTTTAATTTGGCTAAATATTGATACAATAGTCATCTTCATGTGATCTCTATAAATATTTTAGATGAAAAACATGCCATTTTAGTTCATTTTTCAATCCTTTCTAAGAAAATATATCACATGTTATTTAGGATTGAAATTTTTGGAAATAGAAACCTATAGACATTATTAAACAAAGCTCAAAATTGTAGGTTGAAATTATAGTTTATTAGAAAGTAATTAGGAAAAGTAGAAATGGATTTTCTAGTGGATTTTTAGGGTTTGGTCGCTTTTCACCCATGAACTTCCTTTGTAGTGCACCCCCTGGGTTGTAGAGTAGATTTTGAAAAGTTGTAAATTGATTGGGATTATGCATGTCTATGTCCTTTAACCCCATATTTTTCTAGTGATCAATTTTTTAGATTTGACTTGTGAAAAGAGGATTGAAAGACTTCAAATCACTTATATAGTTTTAACATCCTCGTGATCAAGTCTTATAATCTTTCAATCCACAAGTGATATTGTTATGTTTTCTTTTCCGAATGATCTGTAACATGTAGAGTTTGAATTTGTACAATTATAATTATAAAAAAAATTGATAAAATGTTGTTCAATTTATTTAATTTCAAGCAAATTCCTAGAAACTCAAAAACGCCTTTGGGTTAAGGAAAATTTACTAAAAATTATTTAACCTTGGAAGGACCCCAACCTATAACCAAGGTAGTCACTCAAAATTTTGAACCAATAGGTATATTCTTTATTTCTACAATGATCTTGAAAGTCATCCATTAGACATTTCTTTGCCGCCACATCCTTACAAGTTAAGAAGTCAAAACTCTCAAAAATTGTGAATCAACTGTTAAAATGGTCACTTTGTGAACCTCCTACCTTGTAGTAACCTTTTAATGCTGGTTGGGATGAACCGACCCCTCCCCGAAGTCATTCCAAGGGTGCATGTAAAATAAAAGTCCCTCCTATCATTAGATGAAATTTGAGGGCTTTGAAAGACTACAAGTTCCTAGACTGTGGGAACTCAGGGAACTCATGGAACTCAACCACATTTATAGTCTAATGTGGCTGAGATCATGCCATGTTAGATATTAATTTATTTTTTAATAATTTATTTTTATTAAATATTTTGACTGCAGTAGTGTAGTTCCCATCAAAGGGAACATGCCTAAAACGGCCCTCCCTTGCCCTCAAACCTCTTCTAAGGTAGGTGGCTCAAAAAGCGACCCGTTAAGGGCTTTTGGACCTTTTTGATGGATTTTAGATGCCTGAAAAAAAATTCCCTTATTTTTCACTTGAAGAAGAATTAATGTGAAATCTAACACGAGTGGTTTCATATTTTTCAGAGCATTTATGAATTACTTATGAATTTCCAAAGAATTCTGTGGTAGGCACCGATTCTTGATCCTAGGCCTTGCAAAACCCACTCATGCACAATCTGAAAAAAGATATGGCTTGATGAAAAACAAGCACTACCACATTAAAAAAGTATTTCACTCTAAATGTGACCTTTACTAAACTTAAAATGGACCCTACATTCTTTTAACATTTGTAAGAAGGCAATTAGGCAATCAATTCTCATTTAGAAAAATTAAGTGGATTTGGTAAAATTAAGTGAAAAATTAAGTGGCTTTGAAATGGCCCCTCCATGGCTCTTATTCTAACCATTGACTAAGTATGAAGCAATATATGACAAGTCTCAATTATGCTCTCAAATGGTTGGTAGTCCATTTTAGAACCACTAAGTGTCCATTTGAGAGCTCTCTACGGGTTTGTGTGAAGAAGTGGGTTGTTTTTTGAGCCACCTACCTTAACCCCTAAATGCCCAAGGCATGTTTTCAACTTCCTAAAAATTGCTCTAAATTGAACAAAATGCCAACATTTTGATAAGATGTTTCAATTTTTCTGAAATTGTAACCGTACAAATTCAAACTAGACTTGTTAGAGATTGCATAGGAAAAGAAAGCACAACAATATCACTTATGAAGTGAAAGATTATAACGTTTGATTATGAGGGTGCTAAAATTGCAAAAAGGAATTGAAGTCTTTTTTGCAAGTCAAATCTAAAAAGTTGACGACCAAAAAAATATGAGGTTAACGGGCCTAACTTGAAGAACCCAAATCAATTTACAACTTTTCAAAATTTACTCTACAACTTTTTTAAATGAATTTAGAATGTGATTTTTTCTCCAAGATCTAGTGTATCTGAGGCTCATTTCCAAGAGCTCTTAACACTATGGAAAGGCAAGATTGCACAGGGTACCTGTGCACAAAATCTCTTATAGAAAAATCATTGTCATTTATTTTCAAGATCGAACTTTTGGAGGCAAAACTAGACTTCAAGAAGAACATTTAAAAAATATAAACTACTAAAAATAGCAAATTGGCTAGGATTTATTTAACTTCAAAGTTTTGCAAACACCATATTTTGGTGCCTCGGGCATTTAGGGGTTAATGTTTGTACATCCCATCTAGCTAATTAGGGGCCTCTGATTGCAAATATGAATTCGAAATTTGCAAATTTTATCATATGTGGCAAAATAAAATAAAATTTCAGCATTTTCTCTCAAGGACAAGTGAGGGGATTGGTTCACCCCGACCTCAATGCCTTCGCCTGTGATCATGTAGCCAGACTAGCCAGCAACGAACATGATGATGTACTTGGCACCCATTCATGGAGGCAAATCCTTTTTTCAATCATCATTTATTTACTTCCATATCACACCTTCTCGAGTTGCAACCTTGGAATGAAGAGAAATGGAAGCAATCTAAGGTAGCTGACCTCTTTCCGATCACTTAAGCAACTCAGCATATCTGTCATATGGGTACGGTGAAGGGAAAAATTTCCCCGTTTATAGAAATAGATTTAAGAGTGATTTCATATCTTTTTACATTTTTTTCTTCAAAAACAATATTATCCATTAATTTTTTCTATGAAGATTCCATTCAACCTATTCTTGTTAGATAAGTCACCATGTTCCAACCATAAGCTAATTACAAATACGGCCATGCTCCAATGTACATCTTATGATCATTGTATACTTTCAATGTACTCCTCCCCAATATTTGTGCTACGTGAGCTGTCACCTAACCATGTACCACAACTAATTGGAAACATGGTAGCCTAACTAGTGAAAATAAATAACTAATCGCAAAGAGGTTGGCTACCTTATCTACCATACAGGTAAAACCTCTCTTAGTGCATGGTGCGGGGACTATGCACTAAGAGAGGTTTTATGCATTTAGAGAGGCCACAAGCCCATGTGTCTTTCCATCTTGAATCAAATGCAAGCCCACCTACTATCTCCAAACTCTCTTGCTGCATATTTATGTACTAAAGGAGTATGCAATAAGAGAGACTCTACCTATAGTAGGAAATGCAATGTTTACCATAAACTCTTGAACAAAGCTTACAGAGGGCCCTTACAACTCCAAGATACATACTAGCCCACAATATCCTCCTAACTCATCCCAATCAAACTTGCAATTGGGTTAGAAGCTCCTTGTCATTCCTTGTCATTGAAACTTGAATAAAAGAAACCTCCAGAATGAAGTAGGAATCTCCAAAGGATATAACTAAAGCAGGGGCCTTGCAATGCTACTCACTCAAGAATCTTATGAATAGAGTTAGATAGAGAGTTAGATGTATATTGACCAAAAAACTTAACCCTTAAATGTAGACATGGACATTTGGTCTAATGACATGAAATCCTTCTAATAGGACAAAAATACAACTATTCATCCTCGGAATTTTGTTGTGAAAAGGGGAGGTTTTCTATAATAGTTTGGCTTCCAATGAGTGCTTTTGCTATTTCTTAAGCCAATGATTCACACAATAATGAAAAGGGATGATTTCCAAGGTCACTCGCTCATCTTTTAAAGGTTAACCCTTAACCCCTAAAGGACCATTGTCCCCTCGGGGGACAAAATGGATTTCGGGCAAGTTCCTATGATCTCAATTTTCAGTGAATTTTTTTGAAACTTTCCCATAAGATAGGAAAACTTATGAGCTTCGTGGGAATATAAATTTTATTTCAATTGGTGCCCGAGAGCAAAAGTTATGGCATCTTAAACATAATTTACACGTCACCGGGCAGAAAAATAAATCTACAAAAATTTGAAATTAATTTTTTAATTTTTTTTATCTTAAAGATCATATTTTTGTCTACATGTGAAGCTTTGATTCATTCCATTTGGATTAGTAATGTGAAAGTTATGAACAATTTTGTTTTTCGGGCAATTTGAGCATCTTCTTGAAAAAATAACTTATAGGATTCAATTCTGAATGCAATTTTCACAATTTTTCGAAAAAAATTGTTTGACAAGGTTAGCTTTTCTATTTAGAACAATCTCACCATTGAGATTATTGTGTTTCAATCCCATTTTAGAGCTATTAAAGATTTAGTTTTTCTTTCAATCTTGGACCTACTTGTACTGAACAATTTTTTAAAGAATGAAAATCAATCATCTTTTTAAAAAAAAAAAAATTCTAGACTTTCAACTCAATTCTTCAACACAAATTTTTTTTAATTCGAGGTCCACGATGTAATTTTTTTCCCCAAATGGCATTCAAAGTCATCTGAAATTGCAGGCTAGTGTTCAAAAAAACTTTCTTTTTTCAACTTTGAATGCTAATATCTTCCAATCTGTACGGTCAAACTCCATGAAATTTTTACCACATGATACTAGACTAGTAAAGTACAAGATCTTACGGTTAGATTCTAAAAAAAGTATTTTTTTTGTTTTTTTGGATGAATGCAGCAAAAATGACAGTTTTGAGTAGTTTTTGACAGAAGAACGGCCCTGGTCCTCTAGGGGTTAAAGGATGGCTCCATGACCACTAATTTCAATCCTCAATGCCCATCACTTAATTTGTTGCCATTTTGCAACTAGATATGAATGAAAAATTCTATATTTATTTTTCAGAGATGAAATTACATGTCTTCTTTACTTCACAAATTTTTTAGATTTATTTTTTAGAAAATTATTTTTTTTGAGAAATTTTGAAGAAAAAGTGAAGAAAAACCATATCAAATAGAAAATCATTTCAAAAAAATAGGCCATAATGTTCACTACCGTGTCATTCTACAATTAGAATTCCAAAGTTCAAATTGCAATAAAATATTCAATATTAGGAATTTTATTTAAAAATTCAAATTGGAATAAAAACTAGAGTAGATGACCTTCATTTTGTTAGTTGGGCTCAAACTCAAAAAATGTAATTTTTGTGGGGAAATTTCAGATCTAAAGTAAAGAACAACAACTTCCCAAAATACACTAAATTAGCATATTTTGTGATCTGTTTTTTTTCTAACTTCTCATTTATGTGAAGACAAACACTAGCAAGACTACAAACTCAATGGGATACTCAATTAGATAACCCACCATCAAAGGTCAACAAGAAACAAGTGGATGAGAAAATGCTTCTAATCTCTGTACAAATCAGCTCATTGTCATCCAAAAGCCACGAAATGTCTCTGACCGCGTTACAGGGTTAAGAAAGCTATAGCATGTGTACTCAAATCACCAAAAGGCTGTCGCGGCGACAGAAGCTGTTCTCATTTCATGTACTTGAGGACATCATGCGCAATTTGGTCCAAGAACGAAACAAAGCCCATCCCTGTAGCTACCCCACTACCATCCACGTCTTGCTCCTCTATTAAATACCGGTCGAAAGGCTCAGTGTTGTCATGGCCTCCTCTGATCATGAGCAGCTTGGGAGTAATGTTCCTCTCTTGCTTCAACCTGTTGATTACCGACCGCAGTTCACCTGAGCAAATCCATGAGGACAGAGATTAGCCCATAGAGAGACGTAACAGCAAGCGTTTCACATGGCTCAACAGAGGAGACAAGTGTCCGAAAATAAGGGGCAGGAAACAAGAATAAGCAATTAAGGTAACTCTGCCTATGACAGGCAAAACTTGGGACCAGCCTAATACAGGCCAAAAAATTCATGAGCAGTACATGTGTCTTGTGAAATGTACTGCTCATGAATTTTTTGGGCTTCATTGGGCTCGTCCCAAGTTTGCCTGTCATAGGCAGAGTTACCTTACATCAGCAAAGCAAAATGTAATTGAAAACCACAGAAAACTACATATGACTTTGAATTTGAATTTCTGATGTCCTTTGGAACGATGGAAATTTTTAATAATCAATTCAACAGATTTAGACATTCTTTGCTTCATTTTAGTATGATCTAAAATCCCAAAGGGAGAATTTGAAAGGAAGAGAAAAAAGAGGTAAAACTGACCATGAAAAATGAGGAAAAATGTATGATGTTTCAGGTTTAAGCAATCTTACAATTCTGTGGTGGAGGGAATGGCAAGGCGGGATCAGCTGTTGGAGAATAATAAACAATGAGAGTAGTGAAGGCATCCAGAAAGAAGATGGGGCTGCCGCTGGTGATCAAAGCTGCTCGACTAAGTGAATGGCGAGGGTATGCTTGCTTGTCTGGTGTCTCAAATGATGACAACACAGGATAAATAGCTCTCAAGAGATATGAAGGCTCCAATGCACTGCAGTGTGAGAAAATTAAAAATTAAAAAATAGAATCAGGTTAGAATACATTCGAGCATTGCTGTCAGATAAATTTACCCTATCAAGAACACAAAAACCTCAAACAAAAAAATATGCACGAAACAGAATAGAGAACTTCATTTGCGAGTGTAATCAGCCTCAAAACGTGCCCCACCAGAGATCATTTACCTGAACAAGCACTGAAGGTATATTCTATGATCGGGATGAACTCCTTCCTCGTGGGTTCTCAACAATGGATTCCGAAGAAGTGCGAAGACATGCCGGGGCAAGGATTGCAATTTTGGGACCCTTGAGAACGCCACATCCAATTTGCTCATTGTGATCGGATCTGCAAATTGGGCGAGTTTGTAGTAGTCATTGTATTGCGCGGTAAGGATGACCAGCCAGTCATGCAAGAGCGCGCGGGCCTCCTTAACACCATCGTCCAGAGATGCCCGAATGATCTGTAATTATCCAAAAGTACGGGAGAGAAACCAAGAATCAATTACCGAATAGATGGCACAATTTAGAGAGGAACAACTACTTTCACAATTTGCATCAATTTGCATAGAAGATGTGGCACAAGAAATTAACAAAGAATTGAGGCACAAAGCACCCAATAGATTAAAGTACCTTGTGTGTCAGGACAGTCAGAATGACCTCAGGGTCCGCACTCTCATACAATGGTGTGAAGCTGGGAGCTATTTCCATCCGCAAAGTTCGTATTCTAAGGCGCCTCTTCACCACGTAACCTTGACTGAAGCCAACCCAAAGCACAATATGTTAGGAAGCTAACAAGAGTTGTTGGGCTATTTCTCAAAATGACAAGGACGAAGAGCTGAATCTCCCATCACTCATTTAAGGCCAAAAAATTTAGATGGAGAAAACTAAATGGTGCGGTTTAGATGGAGAAAACTATACACCTACATGGTGCGATGTGCAATGCAGGTAATTTTACGAGAAAGCAGACATTATCCACTCTACATTACATCTCCATGGGATGCAATATTATCGTTTTCAAAATGCATAAGCCTGACTCTGGAAACACAACACCACCGTATTCTAGGATTTTCGCATGGCCATTCAGAAACTTCACAGTGTGGATAGACGACCTGCACCTGCGAGACGAGGCTGATCCACTGGCAGAATTTCCATTCGCATATGGATGATTCTTGTCTTCATCCTGTGGCACAAGGATGGAATACTGAAAAGCCATTTGTAAAACAGGTGGCGTTTCCATGTGCCTGGACGGTCAGATTCCGAGTCAACCAATTATCAGAAAACAAAAGTATTCACAAGTACCAGAAAGTTCAACTTTCCAGATAATTCGCACGAGTCGAGTGATCCTACGTAAGCAGATTGCAGCATCATCTGCCCAAGTAAACGACCTATTTTAAATCATCATTCACCTTTACTACAGTTCACCACCATCAATACTCAGAAAGTACAAACTCATGAACGAGATAATGGTTGATAATCTAGTGAAATTGCTGAGAAGTAGGGCTGCCCTCACCTGGAAAAGCCAGATGCAGTAGCAAATTCAAAATCGACAGCATACGTTGCAAATTGGTCGCAACAAATAATACGATAGACATTGTCGTACTCGGGATCTGGAAAATAATGCCCATACTGCACACATTTGCCAAGACTATTTATTACTTGTCGTAGCAAAGCTTAGCACGAATATATTATGCAAGGCTGCATGAATGTAGAGTACATGGTTCCAGTCCTTACAACAGTGGCCGCCTTAAATTCTGATGAAGTCCGAAGTCGTAGTATACACCCAAAAGCATACGGCCTGCTTAGCATGCGATATCTGTACGCAGGAACTCCAGGAGTCATAAGCATAGAACAGCAATTTCACACTACACTATACCTACAACTTAAAATGCCATCAACAATCCAGGGACCTAAGACTGGACCAGAGAAGTAGGAAGCCATTGGCAAAAGTGAGAAAAATCATGTAGCTCTTTGCCACCGCTCAAAGTCGCTTTCAAATTTAAAGAACTGGCAAGACTGAACTCGTTCGTAAGTGATGCCACAAGAAAGTAACCAGCACTCGCTTCACTGTGCATTAGAAAGGAAAAGGAAAAGGATCCTCACGTACAGGTCTTGTGGAAGAGTGGCTTCTTCAGTGCTTGAATAGAGCAGCAGACCCCCACCACTATCTATACTCAAGTACTTGAGCGAAGCAAGATCAGTGTACTCGTTGGTCACAGCAAAGAGGTCCACGCAAACACCAGCTAGCACTGCTTGTGCGGCCTGTAACAACCAAGAGTTCTTTCCATTTATGCTGAGACAACTCCGTGACTCTATCCCCCTCTATACAATTTGCAAGCAATCATCCACTTTCTCAGGCACTGCAATTGCCCAAGATCTTGATTCTAAGAATTTCATTAGGCTGGATAAATTTGAGCTGAGAGTATTAGATGCACTGACAGAAATGAAAATGACCACATTCATGTCACTCACCAGATCTTTGTAGTACGATGTTTGTGCAGGGAGAAGAGCCTTGTCTGCATCTTCACCTTTACTGGCATACTGATCTCCATAACGTCTCGTGTCCAACTGTCCAGCACCGTAATCAGGCGGGCCGGATAAGAACGCAAATACTCGTGCTACAACATAAGCACAAGGCGGAAAAAGTTAAGATAACTTCGATCATAATCAGATGTATCTTCAAGGAACATGGTCAGTTAAAAGCATAATAATACGGACTACGACAAAACCGCTGTGTAGAAGAGAAACAAACAAAACTCCTCTTTAAAAACTAGAACACTCTTTGTAACTAATAGGTACGACAGTTGGGAATTGTTCAGACACCAGGAAATTCAGGTCATGGAAAGAACAGTGCTGTACCCATGGCAAACGTAACGCCATATTCAGGTCCCAAATACTTGATGAGAGCGTCCATAGCAACACCAAATCCACGACCACCCATTGATACTCCCTCTACGCCTTGACCTGCTGCTGTAGCTCGCTCCCAGGAGCTCGTTGGTCTCAACGTTTCTAATGCTGTAGCAATATGCTCCTTGTTGCTCTCCACCTTATCCCATCAGAAGTTGTTACCAATGAGAGTCAACTCTCTGTTTCTACTCGAAAGTGAGCAAAACCAGAGTAAAAAGTGTACATTCACGTCGAAGTGCAGACATGAGCATAAGCAGGAACCGACCAAACAAGATGATAGACCATCCAATCGTGAAAGGGTAGGAAATAAGCATACGGTTGAACATACCGGTGCCAGAAATGCAGGCAAAGGCATGGCCATGTCCAGATCGACAGGAAGCTTCCCATCCATGTCAGGAGGAATGCTGATATACTTCACAACTGGAACGGGACCTTGGACATCGTACAGCCCTATCTTGTGACTAAAAGTAATCAGTCCGAATAGCGCTCCTGGATTTATAGCTGTCAAAAATAACACAACACAAATCAGTGTTTCGCAGAGCAGATACGTAAATGTGAACAATAAAAAATAACAGCATGACGAGAGCAGAGTATTATGGAAATACAGCTGCAAGACACGGTACAAAGAATTAATGAAAAGTCTACTACGACGCTCGCACAGGAGCTGAAGACAAAGCGAACCTTCAAGGGCAGCAAGAAGGGAGCTCTTCACCAGCTCCAGAAACTCTTCAGAAGCTGCAATACACAGAAAGTAGAGCCTGTCAGAGGTTCAGCACCCGGCGCAATACAAACGATAGGATCGAATCACAATACCACAATACGCAAATCCACAGATGCAGTATCAACCTAGAAGATTAATAGCAGAGTTCTGTCAAAGACATTGACTAACTGCATTCCATGTGAAACTAAACTTCGTCCAGAAAAAAAAGAAGTAGCCCTGCCCCGATGAACCAATCGTCAAACCCTAATCTGTAAAGCACGAGCTTTCCAAATACCTGACAGATCCACCGCTGCTACAAACACAGGCCTGGCCTGAAAATCATCTTCTGCGGCCTCCTCATCTGCTTATTGTCATCGAATTGCGAAAATCAGTTACCAACACGGTTTAGGTCAACTTCTGGAAACATCAAGCCAGAGAAATTCGCTTGAAAATTTGCTTGAAATTTGCATCCTACTGAGCGGCAGACTAGGCCATCAATCAATGGCGATCGTTGGTTCAGGACAAGATCAAGCTCACATTCTCATGAGCCTCCCATCCTACAACTTACCCTCGAACTCTAGGTCAACGAACGACGACAAAACCTCGGGCCGCGAAGCCGACTCATGATACTGCCCTGCTTGCTCTTCCGTAAACCCGATCAATTGTCCACAAAGCGAGCACGTCCAAGCCCACTTATCGATGTCGCAAAAACAGTTAATATAAGCCCAGCAGCTGTCGCATCGCGGGAGCTGCTCCCCGTGCTCCCCTTGCTCCGAATGCCGACCGAGCTCGTCCGTGGCTGCGAATGGCACCACAGTGGCGCCCCAGGGAATCCCGCATCCTTCTTGCGCTTCCGTGTCCAAAGGACAGCGGTCGACCGTCCTCCGCACAGACATGACGACGCAATCTCAGATATGAAATGGAAACCCTAAATGGAACTTGAAGCTCATAAGGGACCCATAGTAACTAAGGTATCAGAATCCACGCAGAGAGAGGAGTTAGCTTAGGAGCGGCGATCGGGGGAAGAGAATGGGGCGGAGGGTGGCTATGGCGAAGGGGGTTACTGCGACGTTGCAAAACAGTGGGAAAAACACGGGTCGTGATTTGGGAGACGACTGGTGGTGGTGTGAATAGGGTATCTTATTCGTCCGCTTTGGGGGACTAACGAAGTCTTTCGGTCGACATTATCGACGGTAAATCGTTTCGTTTGACTCTTCCGACGAACGAATTCTTTTCAGTTGACATTCCACAACCGGCTTTGGTGTGTTTTTTTAACCCTTTTTGTTTATATTTTGTGATTGTGATCACCACAATAGGTCCGTGTATTTGATTTTTTTAATTCTTTTTGTTGTTTGTGTATTATTTTTTTTGTTTTTTATTTTCAATCACTAGGGCTGGATTTTCTGGTGTGTTTTATTTGTTTATTTGCCATTACTATGCCTCATTAGGTGTTGAATTTCTCTATAAAGACCTTTCCTGTAGAGTTATCAAAAACTCCCCCCCCCCTCAACATTCTAAAAAAACAAAAGTGTGGAGGGAAATTTTTACAATCCATCCAAATTTTTGGATGAAAATTTGAGAAATCTCATGGGCAATCTTTATGTTAGATGAAGATTGTTTCTTCAAGATAATTTCTTCATAAACAATCTTCATCCCATACACAACCTTAGCCAGGGAGGAGGGTGATTCCAAATCATGAACAAGTAGTTAGTCCATGTCTACTGATCTTTATCAAATAAGGATAATGAACCAATTCCAATTCCATCTTTACCTCTAAAAACACAACTTAATTTCATCTATTATGAAGGATGAGGCCTTTGAAAAGAATCTAAATCCTTAGTATAAATTGATGATTTAAGTTGTCTTCAAAAAGGGCCTACTTCCAATTAGAAGCTATTATTCTAAAAGACATCAAACAAAAGACTCAAGTAACCCAAGACTTTTTAGAACTATGCACATGACCAAAATCAATGTGGGATTGTTTCCTCTTCATTTGTATCATTAGTGGGGTAATTTTTAATAATATCATTGGAGACTTTCTCCCACCAAACTTTATACCACATTCTTAAAGTAAGATTGGTTTCATATTTGAGACTTTCAACTAGTTGGAAGTAAATGGGTTTGGGAGGATTAAGTTGCATTTTATTGATGCCAACAAAAGAGGTTTGTGTTCATCATGTAATCATGCTCTCCCATCCTATATGATATAATCTCAAGTTCATTCAAATCCTCTTAGTGTGAACTCACCAAATTCTAGGTTTTATCTTGAAATTTTATCATAGAAATGAAAAATCTTTTGTTCCTTTGCCCCCCAATTGGAGAGGCAAAAGAATCCTAAATTGGTCACAAATGGACTACATAAATTTTGGTATCCTCAATCAAAGCCACTGAATCTTTGACTATTGGTGGTATTAGTGAAAAGATGCTAGAATCTAACAAAGCATATCTAGGTAGTGAATCACCATCTAATTGATAAATGTCATACCACTCTTGTGGATGGAGTTGATTGAAAGTCTTCTTATAGAATCTAACCCCAATAGTTGTAACATGTTGGAGTTGGCTTCAAGATGTAGTTTCATTGTGGTGTGGACAAATCATTGCTTTAACTTGATCATATGAGACGATTCTGGTCAAGATTGATAGGATTTCAAGCATCATTGTTTGTCCAAAGTTCAAGCCCACAAAGTCTTATATAACATATCTAGTAGTGGAGTTTGGAAGTAGAAACCCCAATCATATTTCCAATTGTCAACTCAACAACCTCGACATGTTTCAATATGCCAAATGTGGGTATTGAATTCTTTAGAAATTAGTTAGAATATTTTATATGTGAATTTTGGATATTGAATTCATCAGAAATTGGTTAGAGTAAACTTTCCATTTAATTACCACACAAATCCAATAACCAGACAACAACCATCTTAACTACCAAACAATAACTGCACAATTCAACTACCAATTCAATTGCAACAGTAACAAAATTTTGTATCACCACCCAATGACCACACATTGTATGGCAAAGGGATGCAAAGAATGTTTAAACTAGATTTCAGCTTCATCACCCGTTTAAATTACAATAAAATTTGTATGAAGAAATTATTTTGCATTCTATTTTTTGAAGGTGAATCTTAACATGACATTTACCCCTCAAATGATGAGCTAGTCGCCATGGAAATCAATTGTTTTGGAACCACGTGAATTGTTGGCTTAAAAAAATGCAAAAGCATTTATTGGAAGTCAAACTGCTATAGAAGATGCTCTCTTTTCACACAAAATTTGAAGGATGAATAGTTGCACTTCTATCCCACATGAAGAGATTCTTTGTCATCGGCTAGGAAAACGTCCTCAACATCGTTTATGGGTTAATAATCACACCAAATTTCACAACATGCAAATGTCAATATTCATGTAGAGAAGGATTTGAATTTTGTTTGTGTGGTGATTGGCAAGTTTACTCTAGGATGTTTCATTTCTGAAGTGAGGGTGAGCAAAGATATCCTGAATGAAAGAGATAGGGATGTCACTAGGATGGCATCAGAAGGCATTCTTCATCAAGTAAGGTAGCCAACCTCTTTCCGACCATTGACCTATTTTCGCTAGTTAGATTGCTTTGTTTCCGATCACTTGTGACAGCTCACGTGGTTAGGTGACAACTCACGCATCACAAATGTTAGGGAGGTGTACATTGAATTCACACAATGATCACAAGATGTACATTTGAAGCCACAATTATCACCTACTTTGAAGCATGGTCAATTTTGTAATCAACCTATGGTTGGAAATGTGGTGCCTTATATAACAAAGATGGATTGAAAGGAATCTTTACGAAAAAAATTCATAATTATTTGAGGGGAAAAAATGAATTTTTTTGGGAACCCTCTTCAAATCTATTTCTCTACGTGGGGGATTTTTCTCCTCGCCAAATGCATCCTGGAACTCCACTAAATTGCTTAAATGGTTGGAATGAGGTTGGCTACCTTAGTGGACAATGCTATAGCTTGACGTAGTTAGATAAGTATGATGAAAGCGTCACAATTGGCATTTCAAAATCCATACATTACCTTAGTCAGGACGATGGTGATACTACACTAATGATGGTATTTAGCGTCATGGTACAAATAGTGTTACCTAATTTTTACTAGACCCATTTAGAGTTTTACTTTCTACCTCGTGTGAGCTCATTTCTAATATGAAATTACCTTTAACACTAAATGAAGTCTTGTTAAAAATTTATATCCCCAAAAAATTCAAAAGTTGTCAAATAGTACCTATATTGACATTTAGTGTTAGTAACACTAGTGAAATTATTGACATTTAGTGTTGTGCTTTGTAATTAGTGTTGCCAACACTATATACCATTATTAGTGTACCGGTAAGCATCTGACATTTCAAGAGGTACAAGAGGCAGGTGGCTGAATCATACCATGTTCATCAGCTTTCAAACAATCTACTGATGTCCTTGAGCACTTCGAATCTGTCACTTCCTTGCTGCAAAAAACTTAACAGCAAATGGAAAGATTTCCGAGAAGATTTCCGAGAAGATTTCCGAGAAGATTTCCTATAGCAAAAGCTCCACGTACCGTATGCTTCTCAGATAAGCATCAGTAGTCGAGATCCTGTGGCGATCATTCTTTTTGCAAGCATGGACGATCCACAGCATGATCCCGCACAATTGGTTGCTTTCAATATAGTTTTTTATTGATCGAGCACCTGCTGATGTTGGTCCTTATCAGTTACCAAATCTGTATTTGAAGCTCAGGAATGTCTGTGCGCCAGATTCACTACCTATTGCCTCTCACCGCCGTTACATTCCACAAAATTGAGTGCAGGTATTCGGACAGCAAGCTAGAATCCGCTACGGGCGTCGTATATTTCCTCAATATCATCGTTATCATAATGTGGGATCTCATAGAATCCACGCTCGTGCTTATGCAATTAGATTAGGTAGGTGAATTGGGATTATCACTAGTACAATTTTGGCAGACCCAGTTAAATTGATAGGCCAGGAGAAACGCATGGCCTTGAGCTTGGTCTTCGACACCCATTCATCAGTAGCCTTCTGCACGTGAGTGTAATTTCGGGTTGTAGAGTCCCAAGCAACAGCAACAGCAACAGACAAATCAGTGGGTCTTTGTTATTGGAAAGATTGAAACTTGAAAACCCCACAACTGTTTCTAAATTCTAAATTGATTGAGCTACGGAACGCAGAAATTGGAGCAGTGCCGAGGAAGAGCGAAACCCTAGGCCGTTCCCATTCCATCCGAAGCGCACATTTTTGGATTTCGAAAGCGGATTTCACTTGTTGTCTTCTGGTGGGATTTGATTGTAGTGGAAATACATTCTTGGCGTCTGCTGAAATTGATTGACAGGCGGAATTTTCGAAGGTAAGCGACTTTTTTGTGAATGCTATTAAACTGACTGCAGCTTTTTTGTTCCGTGGAATTTCCTGGGTTTTCTATGATTGCGATCTAAGGGTATGTTACCACAGTTTTAGAGGTCTTAACGAAGTTCAGTGCTTAGTTTTAGTTCAATTCAATTTGCTCTGCAGGCCTTATGGTCTTATGGTTTTAGGGTTTAGGGTTTATTGTGATCATGCAGTGGTGCACTTCTCGGTTCATGCGCTTCTGTGCCCATCGCCGCTTAAACCCTAATAGTGTGCAAGTTCTTTGAATCTTCGTGTTCACTCTGTGAATTTGCAAGTTCTTTCCATCCTTTTCTTCACGCTCTGCATGTGCAAGTTGTATGATGTGGATTTTGTGTTGACAGTTCTGAGGAGGTGCAACTTTGCGGTCAATATATGGTGATTGTTTTGCATCTTGTTTGGTTTGGTCTCTGTAGTTTCGGAGTGCAGTGGAGAAGTGGTTTTGCAACTTGCAATAGCAGACAAATTGCAACTTTAACCATCAGTGATGGTAAGCACATTGTGAACTCTTGCAGTGAACGTGGGATTAGTCTGCATTTTCTATGCATTATGTCTTGTTGCAATTTTTCTTTTGATTTAACAGGGTTTCTTGTTTGGAGGAGTTTCAAAGCTTTCATATGAAGTCTAATGTCTACTACGCATGTAATGGGTCCTGGTTGATTTTATCTGTGCAATTTCTGTATGTCTCATTTCTTGGACTTGAAACATGAGAATTTGATGGGCCACGGCTTGTCAATTTGAATCATAGCCTAGAGATCAAAACCCCTGCTTCTGGCGAGGCAGTGTGAAGCTATATCGAGGCCTCTTTAATGTCACAACGTAGATATGAACTTGCATGTGATTATCAATGGAGTTCTGTGATATTCTGACAATTGTTAGTGTTCCATGTGAACATAGGGATCACAGGATTGATCTTGATTTAGGTTTAAGGCCGCTTGCCCTGAAAAATGGCATAGCCTTGGAATTTAGTCAAATTTACAAAATGCATGCAGCTATCTGTTTTTGAAACAGAAAACCTAACCAAAGTTGCGCTACATCCACGCCAAACTGCTCTCAACACTAAGTTAAGTTACGCATAAGCTTTTGCAAGTGCAGGTAATCACTTGCTTGATTTCATTGTTTATTCATCTGAACAATAAATGCAATTGCGTTTTTGTTCTTTGTCCATAGTCATCCTGTATTCAGGTGTAACTTGCTTACTTCCACCTGCTTTGGTGTTGCTGTCCAGTGAAACCAAGTGATTGGACTCACACTATATTACTCGAATCTAATCCTCATGTTTTTTTCGAAATTGATACAGCAGTCAGAAGCTAAGAGAATCGGAGAAACCATATCAACACTTGTCATTAAAATTGTGGAGAAGTTGAGACTGGAGGATGATTCTAGGCGACATGCAAGCCACGCCCATATCAGAGGGTGCTAGTGCTCAGTGCTAAAGTGAACATTTGATAAATTTTGTTAACTTTATAAATGTTGTGATTTTTTTTTTAATTTTAATTTTAATTTTAATTTTCAAATTTATACTGTTTGATCAAAGTAGAGGTAGCTATCGTACTTGTTCGTATTCGTAGTGACACATTTCAATGATGTGGCTTTCTTTGTGATCAAACACTTGTGTTCTGGGCTTGTTTCTTTCATTGTACTTTTAGTAGTTTAAATTATTATTGTGCAATATGTTGTGGTATGTGACCTGGTGCATTGGAACGATAGGGAGTCACACAATTAGATGTACTTGAAATACATGTACATTTGGGGAATTGTTTATTCCAGATGTTTACTTTTGTTTTAAGTCTAAACCATTGGATGAATGTTCTGAAGATTGTGTTGATAGGGAGCACCCGCCGGGCGGTTTTGAAGACGGACCATACTGGCAACACTTGCGCATTATTGAACTTATGTTTATCCTCATGTTTTTTTTCTCCTGCGGCAGTTTCGTTTGGAGATCATGTTGACGTAGTCTTTCTTATGGTGGATCTTGCAGATTATGTTTTCCATGATGGGCACTCAAATCAAATCACCAAACTTTCCAGAAGTGGGAATTTTTTTTGTTGAATATTTGTAAAATTCTATCCAAGTTTGACTTTGGGTTGGGAAGGAATATATAAGCTTACACCCTCGTTTTGGGCAACCAACAAAAAGAGGTAGTAAGCTTATAGAGTCAGACAGACCATCAACTGCTTTCCCCCCTTTTGTTCTTTATTCTCTCAAGTCCACTGGAAAGGGAGAGGAGACAAGGCCAGCCTAAGAATCATCAAAATTGGTGCTCAAAAGCTGGGGCAACAGTGCGCTCGTTACTTTAACATTTTGTCATTTGGGGAGAGATAAAAAAGGCTTCCTCTAATCATCTTTGAAACCACACAATTTTTTGATTCGGAGTGACAAGGGCCGTTTTGTTTTCTACTGCTGCATTATGTTCGCGAGAATTGCTACAGTCTTCATCAGTTGTTAGCACATGATGCTCATGTTGATGGAGGGCCGGCCTAAGCTGTGAGAATGATTGTCCAAAGGAGCGGCATTCCAAGCACTGTTTGGTTTGGGCAAGTTGCGGGCAGTCACGCGCAATTATTTGGACAAGTGCAAGCACAATTTGGAATCCTCCAACTCAAAAGAATCTGGTAACATTAGGGTTTTTCACACCTTCTCTGAGAATGAAATTTCTATGAAGAATGAGAGAAGGTATGGAGTGAAAAGAGGAGCCAAATAGGAGCCCTTGTCCATGAAGAAAGGTGTGACACATCCCTTTTGAGAAATGGAGAATGGATAGAAGTCAAGAGAAATCGGGAGAACAGAGAAACTTCTTCATGTCCATTCTTCACCTCAAGAAGAGAAGAGGAGAAGAAAAAACTTCTCAATCTTTAAAGAATGGGCCCTTCTACAATTCAAGGAAATAATAGGGGTAGTCACACCTCCTCTGAGAAGCAAATTTTCTTGAAGTAATCGGAAGTTAGTGAGAGAGTAGAGCCAATGGAGAGCCGTTGTGCATCAAGGTGTGACACCTCTTTAGAATGTGAGCAGTATAGAAAATTTTCTTGGAAAATGAGGTTCATTGTCATAAATGTTGATATCAACGTACAGGCAATGTAGAATACATGTGGTGCAAGGGTAGCGCAGAACTTGGGATAGAATTCAGGGTGTGACAAAGTAGAAATGCGTCAAGCAAGGTCAAAGTGAGCTAAGAGGAGTGAGAAATTCTCCAAAAAAAATTTCTTCAAGCCCATTTCTTCATCCCCAGAGGAGAAGAATGGTACTTTAAAATCCTCAAAGAATGAGAGCTCTACAAGACACAAACAAACACACAAAGAGTGCCATGTTTCAATTCTCTTAGAATTGAACCCATAGTGAAGAAAGTGTGACTACCCCTAATGCCATGTCCTCATTCTTTGAAGATTG